>CM053146.1:142726430-152651430 GCA_028571685.1 Heterohyrax brucei | reverse complement strand
GTGGTGGGTGGGTGGATGGATGGTGGGTAGGTGGATGGTGGGTGGGTGGATGGGTGGTGGGTGGGTGGGTGGATGGTGGGTGGGTGGGTGGATGGTGGGTGGGTGGGTGGATGGTGGGTGGGTGGGTGGATGGTGGGTGGGTGGGTGGATGGATGGATTGTGAGTGGGTGGATGGGTGGGTGGGTGGATGGTGGGTGGGTGGGTGGGTGGATGGTGGGTGGATGGATGGGTGGGTGGGTGGATGGTGGGTGGGTGGATGGGTGGGTGGGTGGGTGGTGGGTGGGTGGATGGATGGGTGGATTGGTGGGTGGGTGGATTGGTGGTGGGGTGGTGGGTGGGGGGGTGGATGGGTGGTGGGTGGGTGGATGGGTGGGTGGATGGGTGGGTGGGGGGTGGTGGGTGGGCGGGTGGGCGGGTGGGTGGATGGATGGGCGGGCGGGCGGGTGGGTGGGCGGACGGGCGGGTGGGTGGGTGGGTGGGTGGACTGATGAGTAAATGGGTGGGTGATATCTGGGTGGACGGGTGGATGGGCACGTGGGTGGATGGATAACTGCGTGAATAGACAGACGGACAGATGGATGAATGAATGGAGGATGGGTAGACAGATAAGTGGATGGGTGGATGGAGAGCTGAGTAGAGAGATGGATAACTGGGTGGATGAATAGTTGAATGGAAGGACAGACAGACGGATGGATGTATAGATGGGAGCCAGTTACACTCCCTTTGTCTTATACGGAAACACTGAGGCAAGGGCCGTGAGGGGTCTGAGTGGCATCCCACATCTGTTTAGCATTTCATAACCCCCTTCTGGGCCTCCACAATGCCCAGAGCCATGTCACATCAAACGTGGCTTCATCCCCCCAGAAGCCTGTGACCAGCGGGCAGCTCAGGTGAGTGGCGCGGCCCCTTTCAGCTCTGGGACCCCCGGCTGCACCCAGGTCTCCATGGCAGCCCTGTGCACAGTTTTGGGTTCCCAGGTGAGAGGGCTCTGCCCCCTTGGGCCCCAGTGTGGACTATGGGGAGTCAGCAGGCTCCTCTGGCCCGGCAGCCCAGCTGCCCAGCACTTGCCTCCCTGGCTGGTGTGCAGCCTCCCCAACCCTCAGAGGTATGGGTCTGTGACCCTGTAGAGCGTGGGAGGGTCCTGAGAAGTGGCCATAGCCCTGCGGGGCTCAGGAAGCAGACCTTCTCCGTCTGGAGCCTGGCCAGGTCCTGGCGGTGGGCGAGTGCCTGACTCTCCATGGCCAGCTGTGAGTCCCGCTCCAGCTGTGCCACCTGCCGCCGGAGCTGCTCCAAGTCCCACTGCAGCTTGGTCTCCCGGACCTCCCCTGCGCTCCTCAGCTGCTCCATACCCACTGCGAGAGGGCCAGATGTCAGGCTGGCCAGCAGGGCCCCAGGCCATGGAGCTGCCCTGGTGGCCAGGCACTGGCCAGCTCCTGTGGGCCGTCCACGCCTGCGGCACACCATATTGGCTGCAACCAGGCTTGAGGACTGGCAGTGACAGGCTGCACATGTGGCTGGGGGAGGAGCGGGAGTGGGGAGCTCGAAGAATGGGGCAGAGAGCCAGCCCGCTGACCCTGCAGCTGTGGCCCAGGCCGGAGCCTCAGGTCAGCACTGGGAGCAGGCCGGGAAGGGAAGGACTGGCCCCTCCCACCGATGAGGGCTGCTACGGCGTGTCCAGTGATGCGGGCAGCAGGCCTGCATCCATGGCCCCAGTGGGGCACGTCGGGATAGCACCTCAGGGGCCTGGCGGAGCACCTTGCAGGGCCAGTCGTGTGCGGCGTGCACTCTGGGCCTCTCCCTCCAGCTGCTCCTGCTGCCCCTGCAGCTCTGACACCAGCTGCTGGGCTTCAAAAAGGCTGCTCTCCAGGGAGTCCCGCTGGGCCCTGCAGACGAGCACCAGACCACAGGGTGTCACCTCACCGGCCATCTACAGGGAGCGGCGTCCAGCCTGAGGCCAGTAAGCGCGGGATGCTTCTGCAGCCCAGGCAGGCTAGCCTATTGGACAATGCACAGAACCCACGGTATTCTTCTCAGGTCTCTGAGAGCAAACGCGGACCCAGCGCAGAAATGCATGGCAGGGGGCCTTAAAGCTGAGCGGCAACATGACACATCATGCAGCAGTGACGTGGATGGCGCTGTGTCCCCCAAACAGAGGTGCTGACTCCTGTCCTCGGTGCCTGGGAATGGGAACCGGCTTGGAAAAATGTCTTTCTTTTATCAGTTACTGAAGTCACGAAGGAGTAAACAAACAAAAAATCCCATTACCACGGAGTCAATTCTGACTCACAGTGACCCTACTGGACATAGTAGAACAGCCTCATGGAGTTTCCAAGGAGATGCTGGTGGATTGGAACTAGTGACCTTTGGGTCAGCAGCCGAACTCCTGACCAGTGCGCCACCAGGGCTCCCACGCAGAAGTAGGAGGCCCTGCTTCCCTTTGAGTGATGTCTCATAAAATGGGAGTTTAGGCAGGGAGCAGAGGTACAAGGAGAAGACAGACACCATGTGGAGATGCCTCTCCAAGCCAGGGAAGGTCTAGAGATGTCCGGGGTTGTGGAAGCTGATGGAGCCAGGGGAGACTCTCCCCACTGGGCAGATAGAGGGAGCACAGCTGGGTGACACCCAGAATTCTCACTGCCCACCTGCAGAGCTGCGAAGAAATAAATTCCTGTTCTTCAGGGCCACCAATTTGTGATCTCTTCTCACAGCAGCCCTGGGAAACCACAAGACAGCACAGAACTCTGGGAGCAACATGAACGGGGATTTGGTGATCTTCTTGGGAAAGACACAAAGCCGGGAGACAGCAACAGAGAGGCCAGCACGTGCGAATACACAACGGGGGCCAAGGACCGGCAGAGGGGACTGTGCACAGAGCCCTGGTGGGCCAGTGGTGACAGCTCGGCTGCTCACCAGAGGGTGCTGTCTGGACCTGCCAGTCCCTCGCGGAAACCCTCCAGGACAGTTGAAGCGGGCAATGGCAGGTCTGTGCAGACAAGTTTCCATAAACCAACTTAAAGTACAAGGGGCCAACTGGAGAAAGATCTGTGTTGTGCATGTACATAGGTGTACATGCACATACCAGGACCACCAGAGAAGTTTATGGACTCATCCCGGAAAAAGTGCCATGTACCTCGTCTCTGAGTATCACTGCAGTCACCTTCAAAGGAATCCTGTGGGAAAGCTATGCAGTGACACCGGTGCCTAGTGCAACCTGCAAAGCAATCGTGGAACTCCTTCTCAGGAAGGGCCATCAGAGCTGTCATCATATTACCCTTGACATCCTGAATGCCATCAAAATGTCTTCCCTCCAAATATTTCCTTTATCTTCAGGTAAAGAAAAAAGTCACTGGTGGCCACATCAGATGAGTGTGGAGGGTGTTCCAATACAGTGATTTGTTTACTGGCTAAAAACTCCCTCAAAAACAACTAGACAATAAAGTTCATGAACTTGCCACCATGTCATCATGGGCAATGGCCATTCCAGAAGGAGTTCCAAAATTGCTCTGAAGGGTGGACTAGGCACTGGCGTCGGCACACGGTTTCCCAAGGGCAGTCCTTCAAAGGTGACCATAGCTCTTAGAACAAGTCAGTTCATGGACTTACTTGTCAGACCTCGCACACGCAGATGTTTGTGGTCTTTGGGGGGCAGTGGTTAAAGCAATGGGCTACTAACTGAAAGCTGAGGGGTTCAAAGCCACCAGCAGCTTCCTGAGGGTGAAAGACATGGCCATCCCCTTCTCTAGAGAGTGACAGCCTTGGGAACCCTACAGGGTCACCAGGAGCTGGGACGGATTCAACAGCAGCAGATTTGTATGTCTACATACATGCAAAGAGCTCCTACTGACTGACAGACAGACAGCCGGCCCTACAGAAGGCTGTTCACAGGGGAACGCACACGGCCGGGAGACACTGAGCATGCCAGTCGGCTCAGCCTTCCCGGTGCCCAGGAGACCTGAGCGCAGTCAGGCGGTGTTACCCCCGAAGTGCAGCACGTCAGCAAACCCTCAGTGCTAAAACTCAGTGCTGGCGATGGTGGGGGACGGCTTTCTGTTAAAACAGGGCTAACACCCAGTGCTGGTGAGGGCGTAGGAAGCTTTTTGCGGGGGGGGGAGGGGGGGACAATGTTAAAACATAGAACATGCATTTCTTTGACCCAGATGCTCCGCCTCCAGGTGTCAGATCTGTAGACACTACACTTAGTGACGAAGCAGACACCAGAGGGCCCACTATAGCCGTTTGTAAGGCCTTAACTGGACTCCCTGGCTTCTGTGCCAGTGAAGATGATGGTGCAGCTGGTCTCTGGAGCACCATGCAAGCGCTGACAAACCAGGAAACTGTGTCCCCCAGGGGCCATTCCAGGCCTTCCACTGACTTCACCTCATCTGGGTGGCCCCCATGCCACAGGCACAGCCTCTCACATGCACAGACACACTCAACCCTCAGTTGCAGTGTTGAGTGTCTGCCCTCTGCCACGCTCTCTAAGGGTAAGACCATGTGGGCTGTACACTGACTGTAGGCCCAGGGGTACCTGAGATCAGCTATCTCCTGGGCCATGAGCCGGCTGTGCCTCTCCAGTGCCTCCTGTTTGGCCAGAAGCTGGGCTCGCTCCTCGGACAAAGCCTCCTTCTGCTGCATGGCTTGCTGCAGGGTGTCTGTCTGGGCCTCCCTGTCCTGCAGGCTCTGTGCCAGCTGCTCCTCCAGGACCTGTTTCTTGCCTGTGACCTGTGGGAGGGGGAAGGGAAGGCTAACAGAGACTGTGAATGAGGAGGACAGTGAGGAGGGGGCTGCTGAACAAGAATGGCCCAGAGGGAAAAGTGGGACAGACACAAGGAGCACACTGAATCTCAGAAGTGCATCTGGGTGTTTTCACAATGCAGGGACCACCCACTCCTTGATTCACAATGCAGAAGTGATCCGATTGAGCAGTCCCTGCAGGAGCTAGTGGCCAGTCTAAATGGTAAGCTTTGTCCAGCCACATGTGTCCAGGGGCAGGAAATACTGCACAGAAATGCCAGTACGAGGGAGAAGAAAACTAGATCATCCCAGACCTAGAAGAATAAGGAAGTCTGGACAAAACCTATCACAAGAATTTGTAGAAGACCTCGGAGAGCTACAAAGTCGGACAGCACTTGGGAAGCCAAGATCTTGAAGGGAGAGGGAGCACAGAGGAATGAGCCCATCATTTAGTAGTTCTTCCTGCCTCAAAGTAATTGCTCATTTAAAAGTGCCTCCTTGATATAAAGGAAGCTATTAAACACGGACTTTAAAATACTTGTGATCATGTGTGCAAGAAGATGCATGGCAAGATGGAGAACTTCACAACAGGAGCTGAGAAGCCAAGGCAGCATTATAGCCTTAAAAATACTGCTGCCATGCTGTCAAATCTGACCGAGGATGACCCCATCTGTGTCACAGCAGAGCTGTGCTCCCTAGGGTTTTAGTGGCTGAGTTTTTAGAAGTAGATCACAAGGTCTTTCTTCTGAGATGCTCTGGATGGACTTGAACTACCAACCTTCCAGTTATCAGTCAAGTGCTCAGCCTTTTGTACTGTCTAGGGACTCCACTATGGCCTTTAGGGTACAAAAATTGGAGTTTGGAGCCACTGAAGTAGAAGGGCCTTGATAAGCACTTAAAGCCCAGGAGTTCCAGAAGGGCTTCATGCTCATGGGGTGAAAAGACCATCACTCACAAAAAATGGGGCACAGGTTTGAATCAGCTGAGGCACTGGCTGAACTGCAGTGGTCATCTTCTACCTTCACTGTCTGCCAGGGTCAAGAGCCAGTCCTCTGTGGATGGAGAGTAGCATCATCAAGACTCTCAAAACACTTCTTGATTTTTTAAAAATATGATTCTTGGCACTTAACATTACCAGGCTTATCAGGAGACAAGATCACACGACAATATACACATGTAAGTGAAGAGACAGACACAGATCTTCAGGTTATCCAGATCGTGGCGCTATTAAACACGGACTTTAAAATACTTGTGATTATATGCACAAGAAGATGCATGGCAAGATGGAGAACGTCACAACAGAACTAAAATCTGTAAGAAATAACCCCAATATAAGCTATATATTTAACTATACAACAACCAAGATCAATAGATGGGTTCAACAGCAGATTAGATGGTCTATGTGAGAAGACTAAGGGTTTAGAAGGCAGATAAAAAGAATGTATTCTGACTGAATTATGAAGAGAAAACCAGAAAATTTGGAAAAGGATGTAATAGAAAGTGAAGGTAATATAAAAAGGGTCTAAAGGAAAAAGGACAGCAGAGAGAATATTTTAGAACATACTGGTCAATAATCTTCCAAGTTTGATAAAATACATCAAGGAATACAAGCTCATAGATTCAAGGTAAGCCATAAATTCTCAAAAATAAATGCAAAGTATCACCCAGATGCATCTTAGTAAAGTTGTCACCTTGAAGACTGAGGTGTACCTGATCAAAGCCATGGTACTTTCAATTGCATTATATGCATGTGAAAGCTGGACAATGAATAAAGAAGACAGAAGACCTGATGCCTTCGAGCTGTGGTTTGGAGAAGAATGATGAATGTACACTGGACTCCCAAAAGAACAAACAGATCTGTTCTGGGAGGAGTACAACCAGAGTGCTCCTTAGGAACAAGCATGGTGAGACTGCATCTCACATATGTTGTCAGAAGCAGTCAATTCCTGGAGAAGAACCTCATGCTTCGTAAGGTAGAGGGCCAGTGAAAAAGAGGAAGACCCTTGAGGAGATGGACTGACACAGTGACTGCAACAATGGGCTCAAGTATAGAAATAATTGTGGGCATGGAGCAGGACCAGTGTTTCATTTTGTTGTTCTTGGGGTCATTACGTGTCAGAACTGATTTGATGGCACCTAACAACGACAGCAAAGTTTCTAAACACCAAAAGTAAAGTGAAGGGATCTAGAAAGATCAGGGAAGCAGGCCCAAGATGGCAGACTAGTCACACGTCTCCTTGATTCCCTCTGAGAATTAAAGCCTAGAAAAATAACTGAATGGTGCAGTGTGGATATTCTGGAAGCCCCAAGATCAGGTGTAGGGTTTTGCGATTGGACTGGATGACAGGAAGGGGAAAACTACCTTTGTCAGAGGTGAGACAGCAGCACAGTGAGTCCCACTTCTGCTGGGGTCATGGCTGAGAGTCTCACAGGCATGACCTTCTTTGTTAACTGGAAGACTGGGACTGGGACTGCCAAGCACGAGAGCCTGGTGGAGGCCAGCTGCTATGCTGAGCTGCAGTGCCTAAGCAAACAGTGTATCCCACAGCAGAGAGGTAGTGCTTGGGACAGTCATATCTAGAAGAATCCAGCAGAGGCTGCTGACTGAGGGTGCCAGTACCCTTCCCCCATCTCTTCTTTGAGCTGCTTCATAGACACTGCTGGCTCAGTGCAGGGGAGGTGGCTCGGACAGGACACCACCTTGGTCAGCTGAGAGGCAGGGTCAGCCACACCTGAAGGGTCATCTGGGCCTAACTCCTATGCTGAGCAACAGTGCTGGTCTAGACAGTGCTTCTCCCAGCAGAAAAGCAGTTTTTAAGATAATAGTACCTAGAGAACACAGTGGAAGCCGGCATCTGAGTGTGGCAGTGCTCTAATCCCTCCCTTCTTTGACTCATATCAGAGTATCTGCTGAAGGTCCCTGAGAGACCCCATAAATAGAAAAGCAGCTTTTAAGTTAAGCACATCTAGAGAATGCAGCAGTGACTGGCGGCAGAGTGTGACAGCACCACTGTCATGGTTGGAATTGTGTCCCCCCAAAAATGTGTGCAGCCACGTGGCTGGGATGTGGTTCCCAGTATCTTGAGACTGTCCTCCATTGTGTGGTTTTGCTAACCTGTATGTTAAAGGATTAGGGTGGGGCTGTGAATTCCTGCTGTAGGGGGAGTTTCCCTGGAGTATGGCTTGCCCCACCCTTAATGCTTTTAGCTTGCAAGGAATAAAAGGAAAAAGAGACAAAGGACAATTTGAGAACCTCGCCACCATCAAGCAAGCAGCACCGGGAGCAGAGCGTGTCATTCAGACCAGAGGTTCTTGCGTGAGGACGTTCCCTGGACAAAGACTGATGCAATACCGGACTTTCCTCCAGAGCTGACAAGGGGAAAGTCTTTCCTTGGAGTGGACACCCTGAATATGGACTTGCAACCTACCGGACTGTGTAAGAATAAATCTTTCTTTGTTAAAGCCATCCACTCTGTGGTATTTCTGGTAGAGCAGCCCTAGCTGACTAAAACAACCACTTTCACCTCCCTTCACTGAGGCACATCATAGCATCTGCTGACAGCCTCAGAGAGATTCCACAATGTTTGTCAGCCAAGAGGCTGGACCTTCCACCCCTGAGGGCCTGGCTGCTATCATTTGTCACTGGACAGTGCCTCTCTCAACAGAAAAGTAGTTTTTAAGATAAGTGCATGAAGAGAACGCAGCAATCCCTGGCAGCTGAGTGTGGAGGCTTCCTTCTCTCCTCCCTTCCATGAGCTATGCCATAGTCTCAACTGGCATGATGCTGGAGAGTCAGCACAAATAAGTTCCCATCTTTACCAGCCAGGATGTGGGGCCTGCCACCCCTGAGGATCCAACTGGGGCCAGCTGCTAAGCCAAGCAGCATCACGGGGCTTGACAGCATCTCTGTTATCAGAGAAGCTGTACATAAGTCAGCTGCACCTAGAGAATGCAGTGGCAGCTGGCAATCAAGTCTAGCAGTGCCCTTACTCACTCAGGTCTTGGACTTGGACCATAGTCCAGTTGGTGCATTACTGGAGAAACTAAACAGCTTTCTGAAGGCATGAATACAACAATCAATATCTAAGCATTTAAAGAAGCAGACCGCCACAGCTCTGGAAAACCCCTAAAATAAATAATTAAAAAAACTTTCCAGATGAAGATACCTTTCTGAAATCATGAGAGGTAGAATACAAAATAGTTATTTATAGAGACCTTCTAGAGATTAAACGAAGTGCACCTGAACAAAATAAAAAATTAAGTAAGCTATACGAACTGATAGAACATCAAAGATCTGAAATTCAGTAGATCAAAAATAAAATTACAGAATTAGACAATTCAATGCAAAGCCAAAAGAGCAAGATTCAGGAAATAGAATGCAGAACTAGTAAGGCTGAAGAGAAAACAACTGACACCAGCATTTATGTGGAGAAATCAGAAAAAAGAAACAAGAAAAATGAAGAAGCATTAAGCATGTAGCAGTCCATGAAGACATAATCTATGAATCACTGGAATTCCTGAACAAGGAGGGATAGCAAAAAACAGAGAGAATTGTTAAAGAGTTGCTGATAGAAAACTTCCCTGACGTGAAAGAAGAGAACAGATATTCAAGATGCTTACTGAACAACACAAAACATAGACACCAAGAGTCAGACACCAAGACATATTATAATCAAGTTTAACAAAATGAAACATAAAAGGAGGCTCTTAAAGGCAGCTAGGCCTAAAGCAAAACTAATGTAGAAGGGTAAGCCCTGTAGGTTTTCCTCTGACTTTTCAGCAGAAACCATGTTGGCAAGAAGGCAGCAAGATGACACACACAAATCCTTGAAGCAGAAAAACTTCCAACCAAGAAATACACATAGCCTGCAAAATTATGTCTCAAATATGACAAAGAAATCAAGACATTCTCAGATAAACAGAAGCTTAGAGACTTTATAAAACCAAGCCAAAACTATAAGAGATATTGAAAGAAGCTCTTCGATTAGAAAATTGATAACTTCAGATGTATACTTAATCATACAATACAGGATACAACATCCAGAGTCCTATTCAGTTAGGGAAGTCACAAAGCTTAATCAAAGCTAAAGTGAAGTACAGAACCAGAGATTTTTAACATGTAAGTTATGACATCATCACACTATAAAGAGGGATATATGACAGTAGTTATAGCATTTTCAGATACAGAGGATATATAGAGGTTAATGACTGGTTTAAACTTAGAACATTGAAAGGGATCAAAGGGCTAGCTGTAAAGCAGACTAACAATGCTACATATCAAAACAAGAAACAGGAGTCTCAACAGACACAAAACCAACATTGAAAAGGATGAAAAGAAAATCCACATAAAAAAATGACCCAGAATAGAATATTAGGTGGAACAAAGAAATTGTTAACAACACAAAAATAAATGCATCAAAATGGCTGCACTAAACATATATCTATCAATAATTACATGCAATGTAAATTGATTGAATGCTCCAATAAAGACACAGAGAGTAACAGCTTAGCTCAAAAAACATGATCTGTCTCTATGCTGCTTACAAGAGGCACATCTTAGACTTAAACGTATGAACAGACTGAAAATCAAAGCATGGAAAAATACATACCAAGCTAACAACATTCAAAGAAGAGCAGGAATGGCAATACTAACCTCAGGTAAAATAGATTTTAAGGTAAAATCCACTACCATGGACAAGGATGGTTACAATTTATTGTTGAAAGGTTCAGTACATAAGCAGGATATAACAATATCAAATATTTATGCACCCAATACCAAAGCACCTAAATACATAGAACAAACATTGACAACATTGAAAAATGAGATACATCACTCCACAGTGATAGTGGGAGACTTCAACACTCCAGTTGCAGTTATGGACAGATGATCCAGACAAAAGCTCAACAAAGGTAAGAAGACCTTATTGCAACAATTTACAAATTAGACCTCACAGACATGTACAGAACTTTTTACCCAACAACAGATAAGTATACCTTCTTCTCCAGTGCACATGGAACATTCTCTAAAATAGACCCTGTACTAGGCCATAAAACAAGTCTCAATGAAATCCAAACCAGTGCATTATTGCAAAGTACCATCTTGGACCATAAAGCCATAAAAGTTGAAATCAATAGAAGAAAAAACATGGGTAGAAATATTGAACTTATGGAAACCGAGCACCACTTTGCTCAAAAATTCATGGGTTACAGAAGAAATCAATGACACAATGAAAAAACTCATGGAATCACATGTGAACAAAAACAGATCATACTTGAACCTATGGGATAAGCAAAAGCAGTGCTCAGAGATGAATTTATCTCTATAAGTGCACACATCTGAAATGAAGAAAGGACCCAAATGAAAGAAGTAACCCTACAACTTGAACAAGTAGAAAGAGAACAACAAAAGAACCCTTTGGGCACCAAGAAGAAAACATATAATAAAGATTATAGCAAAGCTGAATGAATTAGGCAATAGAAAAACTGAAAGAATTAACTAAACCAAAAGCTGGTTTTTTGAAAAGATCAATGAAATTGGTAAACCACTGGCTAAAGTTACAAAAGAAAAACTGGAGAGGAAATAAACAACCTAAATAAGAAATAAGACAGGAGATATCACAACAAACCGAACTGTAATCAAAAGTATCATGACAGAACACTACAAAAAATTGTACTCTGACAGATTTGAAAACTTAGAGGAAATTGACAAATTTCTAGACTCGAATTATCTATGAAGAATATCACAGAGAGAAGTAGAACAACTTAATAAACCCATGACAAAAGAAGAGATTGAAAAACTTACAAAAAACTACCAACCAAAATAAGTCCTGGCCCAGACGGTTTCACAGGAAAATTTTACAAAATTTTTAGAGAAGAGTTAGTTCAAATACTAGTGAGGCTATTTCACAGCATAGCAAAGGATGGAATATTCCCACATTCATTCTATGAAGCCAGCATAACCCTAATACCAAAGCTAGAGAAAGATCCCACAAAGAGAAATTACAGACCAGTATCACTCATGAACCTAGATGCAAAAATCTTCAACAAAATTCTAGATAGAATTCAATGACATACCAAAAAATAATTCACCATGGCCAAGTTGGATTTATACCAGGAATGCAAGTCTGGTTCAGTATCAGGAAAACAATTAATGTGATCAACCACATAAATAACTTGAAAGGTAAAAATTACTTGATTTTGTCAATTGATGCAGAAACTGCACTTGACAAATTCCAACAACTGTTCATGTTTAAATCTCAACAAAATAGGAACAGAAGGTGTTTTAGTCAGCTAGGGCTGCTCTAACAGAAATACCACACAGTGGATGGCTTGAACAAAAGAAACTTTATTCTTACATAGTCTGGTAGACTGCAAGTCCATACTCAGGATGTCCGCTCCAGGGGAAGGGTATCCCCCTTGTCGGCTCTGGAGGAAAGTCTGGTATTGCATCAGTCTTTGTCCAGGGAGCGTCTTGGTACAGGAACCTCAGGTCTGAAGGACGCGTTCTTCTCCCGGTGCTGCTTTCTTGATGGTGTAAGGCTCCCAATTCTCACCCTGTCTCCCTTTCCTTTTATCTCTTGCAGGATGAAAGGGTTAAGGGTGGGGATAGCCATACTCCAGGGAAACTCCTTTATAGTGGAGCAGGGAGGTGATCTTATAAAGGGACTTATGGTCCCACCCTAATCCTTTAACATACAGCATAGGAAAACCACAAAATGGAGGACAGTCACCAGATACCGGGAATCATGGCCCAGCCACAAAGCTACACATATTCTTTGGGTGACACAATTCAATCCATGACATCCCACCCTTTGGCACCCCCCAAAATCACAGCATTGAAATATGCAACACATTCATCCCATATGATAGAAGTCATAAATCAGTTTCAAGTTGAAAATACAAAAACTCTTCTACATCTGTTAAACCTAGAATACAAGCTATCTGCTTCTAAAGGCACAATGGCAGAACAGGCACAAGTTAGACATTCCAGTACAAATGGGAGAAATCGCAGGGAAAGCAGGCATTAACAGGCAACAGGCAAGTCAGCAGAACACGTGACATTAGCCCTCAAAACTCTGAAAATACTTTGACATTTTGTGAGACAATCTATACAGTGACCCTGCCCTCCAGACTTCAGTATTGGCCACACTCTCTGGATTCTGAGTGGAGACTACCAGCCCTGTAATAAAACTCTGCCTCCAAGGTCCACTTGGACAGAAACTCTGCCCCAATGGCTTTAGGCACACCCTAAGCCCAACTGACTCGACGGCACTTGGCACTTGGCAAGCCCAACTGAGTGGCAATTCCACTCTGACAAAACACAGAAAGCCCTGGCTCCACTCTTTGAAACCCTGAGGTCACAGCCATACCTTCTGAGACAGAGGGAGTTCAGCTTTTCATGTTCTTTGTCTCTTCAGCTCCTGCTTCCTGTGGCCACATGGCCTGGGCCTCAAGCCCACATCTGCCCTGCAGGGGCAAGTGTTCCAAAGCTCTGTAGCTCCAATGATTCAAGTGCTTGGCGGCACCCCACTCAGCTAGGAATCTCGGTGCACAGGCACTCAGCTCTCTGCTCTGTGGGTCAGCAAGGCTAGCTCCACTGATTTAAGTGCCTGAAGGTACCCCATTCTGCGAAGAAAACTCTGTGCATGGGCACCTAGCTGTCTTGCTCCATGAGTCGGCTCCAGCACTGCCTCTGGTTCTGTTGCTGCTGCTGCTGGTCCTGTGCTGTTCGATTCTCACCATCTGCACCTTCTTCTGTGTTAACAGTTCTCCTCGGTTCCTTCTGAATCTTCTATCCCTTCAGTTTCAAAATGGCTTCCACATTTTAGGTATTTGCTAGAGCAGCACCCCACTCTCACAGTACCAAATTCTGTTTTAGTCAGCCAGGGCTGCTCTAACAAATACCACAAAGTGGATGGCTTTAACAAGGGAAAGCTTATTCTTACACAATCTGGTAGACTGCAAGTCCATATTCAGGATGTCCACTCCAGGGGAAGGCTTTCCCCCTTGTTGGCTCTGGAGGAAAGTCTGGTATTGCATCAGTCTTTGTCCAGGGAGTGTCTTGGCACAGGAACCTCAGGTCTGAAGGACACATTCTTCTCCCGGTGCTGTTTTCTTGATGGTGTGAGGTTCCCAATTCTCAGCCTGCTTCTCCTTCCTTTTATCTCTTGCAGGACGAAAGGATTAAGGGTGGGGCAAGACATACTCCAGGGAAACTCCCTTTACAGTGGAGCAGGGAGGTGATCCCATGAAGGGATTTACAGCCCCAGCTTAATCCTTTAACATACAGCATAGGAAGACCACAAAATGGAGGACAGTCTCAACATACTGGGAATCATGGCCCAGCCACATGGTTACACCTATTTTGGGGGGGACACAATTCAATCCATGACAGAAGGGAAATTCCTCAGTGCAATAAAGGGAATCTTTGCAAATCCAACTGCCAACATCATCTTGAGTGAAGAGAGGCTGAAAGCATTCCCCCTGAGAATAGGAATTAGACAAGGATGCCCACTGTGACCACTTCTATTCAACATTGTGCTAGAGGTGCTGGCCAGAGCAATCAGACAAGACAGAAATAAAGGGCATTTGCACTGGTAGAGAAGAAGTAGAAATATCCCTATTTGCAGATGATATGATCATATACACAGAGAACCCTAAAGAATCAGTAGAGCTCAGTGATGCATCAGCATATAAGGTAAATATTAGTAAATCAGTAGGATTCTTTTGCACCAACAAAGAGATCATCAAAGAGGAAACTACCAAATCAATACCATACATTATAGCCCCCAAGAAGATAAAATACCTAGGAATAGATCTAACGAGAGGTATAAGAGACTTACAGAGAAAATTATAAGATCCGACCGCAAGAAACCAAAAGAGACTTACATTAAGTAGAGAAATCTATCTTGCTCATGGATAGGAAAACTTAACATTGTGAAAATGTCTATTTTACCCAAAGCAATCTACATATAAACTGCAATTCCAATACAGATTCCAGTGTTATTTTTTAATGAGATGGAGAAACAAATCACGAACTTTGGAAAGGGAAGAAATCCTGGATATGTAAAACACTACTGACGAGGAACATAGTGGGAGGCCTTACACTGCACGACCTTAGAACCTATTACACTGCCATAGTAGTCAAAACAGCTTGGTACTAATATAAAAAGAGACATATAGACCAATGGAACAGAATGGAGAGCCCAGAAATATCACCTCTTGTGAACAGTTGATATCAACATAGACTCAAAGGTTGTAAACTAGGGTGAAAACAGTCTCTTTAACAAATGGGTGTTGGCAAAGCTGTATATACACCTGCAAAAAACTGAAACAAGACCCACATCTCATGCCTTACACAAAAACTAACTCAAAAGAGATCAAAGACCTAAGTATCAAACCTAAAATGATAAAGATTATAGAAGAAAAAATATGAACAACAATGGAAATTGTAACACATGGCTCGGGCAGACTACAAAATCAGACTAATAATGCAAGAACAACAGAAAAGAAACGATAAAAAATCAAATACGTTCATCTAAAGACTTTATCAAGAGAATTAAAAGACTGCCTATAGAATGGGAAAAATATTTGGATGTCTGATGGATGTCTGATTTCCATAACCTATAAGGTACTGAAAAATATCAACAAGAAAAAGGCAAGTAATCCAGTTAAGCAATGGGCAAAGGAAATGGGCACACACTTCACCAAAGAAGACATCCAGGCATCCAAAGGACACATGAGGAAATGCTCATGATCACCAGCTATTAGAGATATCCAAATCAAAACTACAATGAGATACCACCTCACCCCAACAAAAAACCAAACCCAGACCCACTGTTGTCCAGTTGGTCCCAACTCATAGCAACCCTAGAGTTCAGAGTAGAACTGCCCCGTAGTTTCCAAGGAGCATCTGGTGGATTTCAACTGACCCCTTGGTTAGCAGACATAGCACTTAACCCACCACACCACCAGAGTTTCACACCCCAACAAGGTTGGCAGTAATTCAAAAACCACAAAATAACAAATGCTGGAGAGGCTGTGGAGAGATTGGAACTCTCCTGCACTGCTGGTGGGAAGGCAAAATGGTACAGCCTCTCTGTAAAGCAATCTGGTGCTTCCTTAAAAAGCTAGAAATAGAAATACACTATGATCCAGCAACTGCACTGCTCATAACATATCCTACAGAAATAAAGGAGGTCATATGAACAGACACATGCACATGAACGTTTGTTGAAGCACTGTCCACAATAGCAAAAAGATGGAATTAACCTAGGTGCCCACTGACAGATGAATGGATAAGCAAACTATGGTACATATACTCAGTGAAACACTATGCAATGATAAAGAACAATGATTACTTTAGGAAGCATTTCATACCTGGTTTCAACTACAAGACATTATATGAAGTGAAATCAGTCAGCTGCAAAAGGACACATATTGCATGAGACCTTTGCTATACTGACTTAGAAATGGTCTTACATACAATAGAAAAGACTCTTTGATGGCTACAAGGGTGAGGGAGAGGACGTTTGTAGACTAGTGAGTTGACAGGCATTTGTTTAGGTGAAGGGAGTGACAACACACAGTTGAGAGCAGATCAGCACAACTGGACTACACTGTAAACTGAAAGGTTTCCTAAACTCAAACCAATATTGCAAAGGCTACAGTAGCAGGGACAGGTCCTGGGGAAGTTGAGGTCAATTGGCACAGCTAGTCTTTAGCTAAGAGAGTCTTCTGCGTGAGTGGAATCCGGTGTCTTAAAAGCTAGCAAGCTGCCATATGAGGTACACCAAATGGTCCCAACCCATCCGGAATAGATGATGATGGAGAACAGCAAAGACATGAGGAAAAACAAGCCCAGGAGACAGAAGGACCCATATGAATGGGAGACTGCATCACCATGAGACTAGAAGAATCAGTTGGTGCCCAGCCACCATCAGAGGCAGCTGTGATGGGGACACACAGTAGAGTCCCTAATGGGGCACAAGAAAAAGAGGTGTGCAGTTCAAGAACTCTTCCAAAAGACCAGAACTGATGGTCTGACAGCCCCGAGACTTGCCGCCGGCCCTGCTCTGAAATCAGTACCGAGGTCAACTCTTCACCGAAGAATGGACTGGACATGGGGGCGCAGAGTGAGCATGTTGCGTGTGTACTTCACGGTTTTACACATTTATAGGAGGCTGTCCTACTGATTTCTTTCCAGATGGGAGACAAGGATGGAGAGGAGGGGACAGGTACTCATTAAGAGGATACTAGAAGAGTGAGAAGGAGGAATGTGCTGTCACAGGGTGAGGATAACAGATAGAGCTGCAGGCAGGTGGGTATGCAGAACTGATTTGGGTTGTACACGTTCACTTAATCAAAACGATCAAAATAAAAGACCTTGAAAAATCAGAGGAAAACTAGCAACCGTAAGAGTGACAGCTATGTTCCCAGCAGCAATGACAGAAGCCAGAAAACAATGGAATAACTTCATTAAACCACCAAGAGCAAAGAAGGGGTGTCCCAGCATTCCATAGCCAGTGAAAACACCCTTCAAAGATGAAGACCAGAACCTTCTGCCTCTGGTGACAGTGAAGACCGCTAAAGGCCAACCCCTCCATCTGGGACAGTTAGAAAAGCTGTATATTTAGAAAGTCTGTTTGAAGTTATGACAGTGATTCCAAGGATGATGAGGGCTATGGGATCTGAGTGTCACCACAGGCTGAGATACAGCAGGGACTTGGCTGGGACGAGGCTGCCACACGGTACCACTGAGGCTAGGATTAGAAGAAACAAGACAGCTTCAGTTTTATTACCCAACAAGTCATGTCTGCTCAAGAGAAGACAGGTGTTGATTGTGAATTTGGGGATGACTGCCTGAACGCACTAGTGACCACAGCTCAAACGTTTAGACGTGGACAAGGAAAGAGAGCAGCTTGGTGGGCCAGGAAGCAGAGACGCCAGGTGTGTGCAGCCCGCCGGGCCAAAGGCCTGAGTGCCCTGTTGAGGCCAGACCCACAGGCCCTGGACACTGGGGAGAGATCTGAAGGGAAGGCTCTCCTTGCATGCTGCATGGGCTCCACACCATTAGCCAGATGCTAAGACATGTGGGTCATTACCACTGAGCTGAGCGAGTTGGCACTGAAGTTCAGAAAATGCTGGTGTTGGGTCCAGGGAGGTCACTATGTGTCCACACAGCACAGATGGCTCTGCCCAGGCCCCTTACACCACCCAGCCACCGGGGCCTCACCTGGTCCACCTGCTCCTGCAGCTGAGCCCTCTCTTGCTGCAGCCGGGCCACATGCCCCTCCAGCTGCTCCCGCTGCCCCTCCAGCTGCTTCCAGGCCTGCTGCAGGTCCCTGTGCTCTGCCCGCTCCTGCGCCAGCTGCCGTTCTGCCTGCGCCAGCTGCTCCCGTGAGCCGGCCTGCTCCCGCTCCAGTACCTGCTGCTGTTCCCGAAGGTGGTCCCGCTCCCGCTCCAGCTGTCCCGGGGAAGGGTGGTGTGAGGCAGGGTGGGGTCCTACATCTAGTGCACCCTCGTCCCTCAGGAAGGTGAACTTTGGCCCAGGAACTGAAAGGCCGTGGGGGAGGGTGTAAAGGATGCCGGGAGGGGACAGGGGCAGGGCGTCTCACAGCTACCCCGGGGGAGCCTAGACTGAAGGCCATCTCTCAGGACAGCCCCGTGTCTGTGTGCGTGCAGGGGGCTGCCCTGCCTGGCGCCTGCCTGGGTCTCAGGCTCACCTGGAGGATCAGCTGGTTCAGGGTGCCCGTGTCCTCTGCCAGCCCCTCCATCAGGGCAGCCGTCTTGGCGAGGGAGTCCCTTTGCTCCACCCCCTCAGACTTGAGCTGGGTCACCAGCAGTTCCAGGTCTGCGTTGCTGGACTTGGCCTGCGGTGGGGCAGGGAAAGAGGTCACCCTAGGAGGGCATGCCAGAGAGGATGTTTCAGATTCATGGGACTCCGGTGTGGAGGTGGACAGGCCCTGGGTCTGGACACAGGGAGGATTCCCATAGCGATGCTGGTGAAGCAGAAGATACAGGGGCACAAAGGCTCTAGCCCGGAGAGAGACCAGAGTGGCCAGGGAAGACCGGCAGGGAGTGGGGCCAGCCAGTGGGTTAAGAGCAGCTAGGGTTGTGAAGGATGAAGTGTGGCACCCTAACTGAGGAAGGAGCAGGTCCCCAGTGATGCATTGGGCCCTCGAATGGGGTGAGGCTGGGGGGCCTGGGCACCGTGTGGAGGGGGCGTACCCGGGCTAGGGCGCCACGCAGGCCCTGGCTCTCGCCCTCCAGCACATCCCGCTGCAGCTGTGTGGCACTCAGTGCCTCCCGGGCCGACACCAGCTCCTTCTTGAGCCCCGAGACCTTCTCCTGCAGCTGCTCCAGGTGCCCTTTGCTGAGGCCCAAGAGGGCAGAGGGCGTGAGGTCACCACAGGGTGGGTGGGGCAATACCCAGGTGTCAACCTTACTCCCACTCTGCCCAGAAGGGACTCCCCAGAGAGCCAGGAGATTGGGTGAGTCCAGAGGAGACAGTCCTCAAATGTGGCCCTGGTTCCTGGATGCAGGAAGTTATCAACCAAGACCCTGAGCCTAAGTGAGGTGAGGGTCTTCCTATTCACACACAGAGCTGAGTATGTGAGAGTGTGTGTGAGTGCATATGTGAAAGTGTGTGTGCAAGTACAAGGGTGTATGTGTGTATGTCTGCATCTAACCCAGGATGCCAAAGTGTGTGCAAGTGTGTGTGTAGGCACGCATGCTGTAAGTGGCTAGTATGCAGCGTGCCTTGAGCTGACCACCTTGGCCCTCCGACCCCTTGCCGGGCCCTCGGCACAGCCAGTTCGCAGGGAGCAGGTACTGGGGATCTGGAGCCTCTGCTCCCCGGGTCGCCCCCGCTTCTCTGAGATGGGCTGGCCAGGATGCTGCCTCTCAGCCGGGGAGGATGCTGTGGTCACACAGTCTGCATGCGGCCGAGCCTCGCCCCCTGACGCTCAGCACCCCCGGCCATGCCCACCTGGCGCCCAGCTCCCAGCGGCCTTGTTGCTCTGGTGGGGCCAGTTCCTCCCCCTGCTGGGTGCAGAGCACGAGGCTGCGCTGCAGCTCCGCGTTGGTGGCCTCCAGCCAGCACCTCTCTGTGTCTGCGATGTCCACTCGCTCCCTCAGCTCCTCTACCACGGCCTCCAGGGCCGCCTTCTCCCTGGACAGGGGCAGCACCGGGCAGGGTGAGGACCCTCCCAGGACAGACCCAAGGCCAGCATGAGCCCAAGGGGAGTGGGGGCTTGGAACTCTGGGCAGAGCAAGGCTGACTGGTGGTGGGCTCCGACCCTGCCAGCTGCAGGACCCACTCCCTTGGGGGCCCTGCAGGAGGCCAAAGGTCACAGAGGAGGTCTCTCTCACAGGGCCACTGCAGGCCCAGGTCTGTGCAGGCACTGGGGAGCCTGGGTTCAGGAAGGTGTGGGCAGTGCACTGCAGCTCTGCTGGGCCAGGTGAGGGGAAAGGCAGTGGTCTCAGGGCCCAGTCTGTCGCCTGGTCCGGACCTGCCCTGCCCGTTCCCCGCCCATACCCCACCCCCGTCACCTTCCCAAGCGCTCCGTGGTCGTCCTGCAGCCCTGGGCCTCCTGGCGCTGGGCCTCCAGCTCTCCCAGGAGGGCCTTGTGCTTCTGCACCTGCCCCTGCAGTAGCTTCTTGGAGGCACGGAGCTCCTGCTGGTACTCGGACAGCTGCTCCCGGAGCCTGGCCACCACTGCCTGGGAGGCCTCCAGCTGCAGGCGCAGCTCCTGGGTGAGTGGGTGGGCGTGAGACTGGCTGGCCTCACAACTCCCCCAGGAAAGACGCCCTGAAGCTGGTGGCCCCTCCTGCTGACATGAAGCCCCAGGGGGCAGGGCACGGGTTGACCCTGGGGCGGCGGGCTGCGGCACTCACCTGCCCCTGTTGCCTCCGCCTCTTGATGGCTGCCCCCACTGCCCGCAGAGCAGAGTCCGGGGTGGCTGGGGAGTGGTCCTGGCGTGGGGACAGCCTTCCACGCTGGGGGGATGAGGTGTGGAGGGAGCTCCTTGGTCGGCCAAGCACCTCATAGCCTTCCGGGCTTCTGCTCCGCACCAGCTCTGGGCACTCCAAGTCTGCTTGGGCCACCTTTAGGGTGCAGAGAAGAAGGCATAGAGGGTGAGAGGGAACAGGGCCGTGACTCAGTGGGACCATCCACACAGGTCATGCATCAGTGGGACCTGCAGGTTATCTCTTTTGCCAATGGTGGGGAAACTGAGGCAGCCCAGAGAACTTCAGTGATGGGCGCTGGGCCGTAAAGCCGGCAACCGTGAGGCCAGTGTCAGAACACCCCGAGATGCCCAGTCTCCCTCCACCCTTGAGCCCTGGGCCCACCCGTACCCTTTCTTCTGAACAATACATGCCCCTGGGGGACTGCAGAGAGCTGGGCACCTGGGTGATGCTGTCCAGCACGCTCTGCAGGGCATCCACTTGTCCCGTCAGGGTGTCCACTTGGGCCCTCAGGGCATCCACTGCAGGCTGGCCCCTGCCTCTCCGGGATTCCTGCAGCAGTGAGGCTCCTCAGTAGAGCCGGCTGACGCCCCCTCTGTGGGGACCACCCTGGGGGGCTGTGGAGGCTCCCTGGCCTCCTTACCATTCCCTGCGCCTCCTCTGGGAGGGCATGGACAGTCGCCTCGTTCTTCACCTTCTCCTCTGCCAGCCGTGCCACCGGCCGCCTCTGCTCCGAGATTCTGCAAAGGAGCGTGGGGCGGGGAGTGCTGGTCAGTGCCCACACCGCCCCAGGTCCTAACAGACACGTGGCCCGCTGGTCAGCTGCCACAGCCCTGCCCACATGGGCCTCAGTCCCTGGTCTGATCGGATGCCTCTCCCTGCTCTAGAACCCCCAGTGGTTCCCACTGTCTCGGGATAAAATGCTGACCATCAGTCCAGCACTCAAGGCCCCCACACTGGCCCTGACTCTGCATTCCAGTCTCATGCCAGTGGCTGCGTGAGACCCCGTCCCCTATCCTCTGTCCCCTGGCACAGCAAACCCAACACCCACCCCAGTCTCTGTTCCGACTCATTCTCTGCCTGGAACACCGCCACCACCCTCCATCTGACAGAATCAACCCCCCAATTCCAGCGGCCCTTTTATTTTTAATGCCCCTGGCTTGCCCCGTGGCACCAGGACCACCCCTCCTGCAGCTCAGCCCTCTGTCAGGCCTGCAGGCTTCCCCGCATGGGGCCATCCAGCGCATGCCTGGGCCCCGCTGAGACAGTCCCCCCGCTGGGGCTGGGGCTGGGGCTGGGGCACGCTCCACTTGGTGGCTTACTCTGGGAGGGGTGGTGTTTGCACTGGGTCAGCCAGGGTGGGGGGTGGGCTGCGGCTGAGCAAGCCCCAGAGGCCCAGGCTCTGTTGCGGTGCCGCCTCGGCTACGAGGCTCACAGGACCGACCCTGCACTCAGGGCCTTGGTCTCCTCAGGAGGCTGGATGACCCCCCGCCCCGGCCTCAGCTCCTCAACCGATTGACCTTGAGACACACCTGAACCCAAACCAAACCCACTGTTACTGAGCTGGGAACTGCCCCTAGAATTTCCAAGGAGCGCCTGGCAGACCTGAGCTGACAGCTGTTTGGGTGGCACCCATGGCACTTCACCACCGTGCCACCAGGGTTTCCGCGAAACACACAGTCGCCCGGGAACCCTCTCCTGGGGACCCAGTGCGTGTTCACCGTGGCGGTCATGGAAATTCTCAGACATCAGGGCCACCATCTGATTCTGACCCCACAGGACTGGCTAAGGACACTCGGGCCGTTCGCCACACCCCAGGAAACGTCCTGATGTCAGACTGCTGGGTGGAGACGGGGCACGGGTCCCGAGATGCCTCGGGCGTGCTGCTGGCCCCCCGGCCCCCCGCGGCGCCCACCGGGCCTGCAGCGCCGCCCTCTCCGCAGCCCAGCAGCCCCGCAGTGCCAGCGTGTCCCCAGCCTTGTCCCGCAGCTGCTGCTCCAGGGCTCTGGCGGCGCCGTGCGCAGGCTGCCGCAGGTGGGAGTCCAGGTTCAGGCAGGCCACGTGCAGGCGTCTTGCTGTCCTGGCCGCGTCGGCCCGCATGTCAGCGAGGCCCCTGGGGGGGCAAGGGTTCTACTCACACGGGGCTCTGCACACAGAAGCCCCGTGGACCCCGTCAGCGCTGCTCCGCCCCGCAGCAAGGAGACGCCCCACCCTCGGGAGAATGCCCATGTGCTCCCGGGTCCTCGCTGCTGCGGTGCCCCGTCACTGTCTGTGCCCTCCTGGCTCGGCCTGTCATCCCCGCAGCCAGCCTCCTCTTCCCTCCCCCACACCCACTGGGCCATGGGGACGGGACCCTTCCTGTTCCCCTAGACAGGTCCTGGGTAGCCCGTAAGCAGGTGCGTGACGCTCACCTCTCGGTGGCCGTTCGAAGCTCGGCCAGGTGTGCCTGGAGTGCTGTGGCCTGTCTCCACAGGCGCAGGAGGTCTGGGGTTGCCCCCGGGCATGTCTGCCGGGCCTGCACAGCAAGCACTGCGCGTCCACCTCAGGTGGGAGGCCCAGGAGCGGCCGCGGGCAGAGCCTGTCTTCCAGGCTGCCCAGGGCCCCGCTCCCAAGACCCTGTACTACCCACCCCTCCCGGTCCCGCCTGCTTGTAAGAACCACGCACATGAGCAACCTTGGTAAGACACAGCCCCCAGGACAGCGTCCCCAGCCCCCAGGTGAGTGGTGGTGGCTGCACGCCCCCCAGTATCAATGGGGGTTCAGTGGGGCAGGGCGCAGACTCAGAAGCGCGTACCAGCTGCCGCCTGGGATTTCTCAGCAGTTCAAACCCCTCCAAGCCAGCAACCACTCGCTTGTTCCCTGCTGGGGCACTTTGGGAGCACTCAGCTCCTGTCCTCAGAGGCAAGCAGAAGGATGGGGCCCTTCTCTTTCTTCAGTCTCAGTAGAGGCTGCTCTGACCTGATACCTGCTCTGTGACTGTTCGGGTGTGGGATTTGGCACCTCGGAGGTGCTGGGGCACAGGCGCGCCCGAGGCTTCCACTATCCAGAGGCCCCGGTGTGACCAGGGGCAATGGTGAGGTCTCCCAGGCCCCACACTGGGCAGGTTCCCTGGGGATCCAGTGCCAGGCAGAGTGGTTGTGGCAGTGGAGGAGACGGGGGGCCCCACAGGCCCCTGAGGACCAGGGCTCCTGCCACGCGGTGTGCGCGCAGTGCGTCTGCCCTTGCCCGGATCCAAGCTGCAGCCTGAAACAACTTGTCCTAAGTCTCCTTGCTGCCTGCCCAGTCCCTGCCCTCCAGTGGCTCTGGTGTGCTCTTCTCCAGGGACCCCACATCCCTATTACCTCCCCCTCCATGACCTGGACAGCCTCGCCTCTCCACAGGGTCCTCCCACGCTCCTCAGTGTCACTCACATTCTGCCGATTCTTCAAGACCCACACAGCTGCCTCTCTGTTTGGGAAGCCCTCCGTGACCCCTGCCATCACCCACATCGGAGGCCACCCCACTCCCACTGAGCAAACAACTTTGCTGAGGGTAGGGCACACTTCCTGTCTGGTACTCAGCCTTCTGTCAATTTGCTTTAGTGGAGAAACACAGAGGGTCAAATGCCTGGACTGACCTGCCAACAAACACAGTTCAGTCTACGAGATTCCGTATGTAACAACGTCATAAGTTCAAGGACGGGCTGACCAAAACACAGTCAAATCAGAATTGGCAAAGTCAGGGACCCCAGAGGAATGTAGGCAACTTGTGCCGCACTAGGCAGTCTGGGCATCAGTTTCCCTGCCAAAAGAGCTCAGAGCACTAACAATAAACCCTAGGGCCCCTTCAGACTGGACAGTGCAGCAGAGAGCTCCTCACTCATAAAGATGGTGCCGCATATCTACACTTCCAGAATAAGAGGGGAATGAAAACACTCCCTTACACACCATCACGCCTACACCTGCCCCTGTCCCCAACCCCCACTTCTGCAGCAAGAAAAACTTCCTGTCCAAAACACTGGGTTGAGCGTAAGGAAAAAAATATTTCCTGTGGATCTGGAAGTGCAAATCATCCTTCACATTGTCTGTAAGCTGATTTCACATCATCTGGGTGGTCTCATAGAAGTCAACCCGGCAATGCAGCGTGAGCTCGGGGACTGCCCGAGCACCCAGGCATTTGTCAGAAGCACATGCAAATCCTTTCTGGAGGCTGCTACCTTCACTGGAGGTTTCAAAGAAATACAAAGTTCCAAGGAAAATAAGCAGCTCTTGGTTTTGGAAATCACCAGAAATACATGGGAAAAAAGCGCCACAATCAATAGCTAGCAGAAACAACGGAAACAGCAGCAGCAGACTCTGAAAAACTTCAAATTTTAGTAATTGGACAAAGAATACACAATGACTGTTTTTGTAAAAAATAGGCTTCATTCAACAAATCAATGAGAAGCTTGAAAATATGAGTAAAATTTAATATCTGGAAAAGAGTCAAATGGAATTCTTAATGATGAAAAATATATTTGGGATTTAAACACCGTCAGCAGGCTTGACAGAAATTACACACCTGAAGAGGAAATTGATGAGCAAAAATATAGATTTGAAAAAATTATCTTGAATACAGTTCAGGGTGACAAAAAGAAATAAAATAGGGAGGTTAAGAGGTATGGATGACAGCCCAAGAGTGGCCAACGTGCACCTAACTGGCGTTCAAAGGAAAGCAGTGCTGGTCACAGACAAAACCAACAGGGATAATGGCATCTTCTCAGAAGTGACGGGAGACACAAGAAGCCCAGTGAATCCTAGGCCTAACAAACAAAAGAAATCTACACATTTGACACATCATAGTAAAGCTGTGGAACACCAAAGTCAAAGCAGAGATCTTAAAAGCAGCCAGAGTAAAGAGACAAATTACCTTTGCAAGGAGTTGGTCAAATCAAAGGGGGCTGGAAAGCGGACTTCTCACAGAGCAGCAGTGGGTGCCAGAAGACAGAGAAAGGACAGCTTTAAAGCACTGGGAGAAAGCAGCTGTCAACTGGTGAGAGTACACTCCAAGCACAAAGGTGACATAAAGACCCATGTTGACAACAGATGGAACTCTGGGGACTGTCCTCCCAGGACACGTCTGCACGTGTGATGAGCCCAGCTGTAGGCACTGCATGAAGAGTGAACCAGATAACAGCCGTGAAGCATGATCAGTCTCACCTGTCTCCCCTGCCACTGCCAGAGTCCCCTTGTTAGAGCTGATGACAAACCAGCTGTCTCAGTGCCACTTCTTCTCTTAAGCTTTGGTTGGTTTATGATTCCCTCCTTTCCCCATGTGGGGTGTGGGCTTGGGTGCTAGTGGAAGGAGGGTTCATGGCAGCTGCAGGGAGTCTAGGGGTGGGGGAGCTGAGTTCCTCCCATGTAGTGGCTTTGCCTAGGAACATCCCATGGGGACGTGGTGGCCTGGGTAGCTTCCTTGCTGCCTAGCCCCTATGGCTCCTCTGGGGTGGCCTTGTCTGGGGGATGTGGGTGTGGTGCCCAGCCTGAGGCACAGGCACTGGGGGCCGCCTCACACGTCTTCTCCCCTTGGAAGGAGTCCACTTTCAAAGCAGCTCCTGGAGAGAGTGCTGCTCAGATCACACGCAGTGGACACTGGGCTGTGCTGTCCTTTGGTGAAGGGCTGCTGACTTGGGGACACCTGGGGACACTTTCAGCTCCTGGCTTCATTGGGACTGCCTCAGCTAACAGAGCTGCCTCCCCCCACGCCACACCCCTTCTGGGGGGCACACCTCCAATGACAGGTCAGTTTGGGGCCACCAACACTTGGACACTTCTCTCTCACAGGTGTTGACCCCTGGAGCACTGTGTCTCGAGCCCTGGTGGCTCAGGGTCTCAGAAACTGTGAGCAAGCGGGCTGTGGAGGCCCTGCTGGTGCTCTGGCCTGGGGCGATGGGTGGTCATTCATGTCCAGGCTTCTCTGAGACCCCTCTCTCGCAGTCTGACCAACACTGGCCTGTGGGGCCCCCTTTCAGAATGGCTGGGAGGGTCACTGGCTGCAGACCCCCGAGCCAAGACCCAGCTCCGACACCCGTCCCACTTCTGATGTCTGCCTCGGGATCCTGCCCACCTCCACTCAGGGAGTCCTCCCTTCTCGGGGATACCTGGCATTCTCGTTCCACAGACTGTGACTGGGTGGTCAACATGGGGTGCCAGGAAGGTCTTGCCTCCTGGGGGAGCTGCTGTAGCCAGCCCACCCTACCCTGTTTCCCGCTGCCCCTGAAGGAGAGCCCCCAGCAGGTGGGGTGTGGGCAGGCACCTTTCTCCCGGGCTGCTGCTGCGCCTCCCCACGCCCCGGCTCGTTCCTCAGGCGCAGCGCGCTGCCGGCCGTCCGGGCCAGCTCCTCTGCCAGCATGTCGTTGGCCTTCCTCATGTGCTCCAGCTGCTCCCGCAGGAGCGCATTGACCTGCGCGAGGCCCGTGCTCCTGGCGAGCGCAGACCACAGTGGTGGGCAGGGGGCAGGCAGGGGCCCAGCTCATGTGTACAGCCCGCAATGAGCCCATGCAGCTCTGACCACCGGCAACAGCTCCATGGAGGCCCAGGACAGGGTCTCCCTGGCACCCTTCTCCCCTGAGACATGGCCCCCCGTTTCACCCTCCTCTAGTGTGAACCTGTCTGGCTCCAGCCACCTCTGTGGCAGCAGTTCTGGTGGGAGGGAGCTGGAAATGGGGAGCCGGGGTCACTATTAAGATGACACGGTCAGCTCTGGGGTTCTGGGCTGTGTCACTGAGAGCTCCCCGGGGCAGAGGGCAAACAGCCCCCGGGCACCGTGGAGCCCTCTGCCCACTGCGCCCCCACCTGCCAGCCCCACCTCTGCTCAGCAGCCTCCAGCCGGCCCAGGGCCTCCTCCAGGTCCACGCTGTGCTCCAGCTCTGACCTCTGCAGCCGAGCCTTGGTCATCTCCAGCCGGGCCTGCAGCTGGAGAGGGGCATGACCACTAGGCCAGGTGGGGACAGCTTTGGGGACAGCAGGGGCTGGGGCAGGCCAGGTCCCTCCACACAGCAAGTCACTCAGCCCATGCTTGGGGGCACCGTCTAGGTCAGGCCTACTCCACAACCCAGGGATGGCAGAAGGGGCCAGGGCAGTGGCACCAGGCTGAGCTGGGAGGTGACCAACAGGCCCCTGTTTGGGCAGGGTGTGTGACATCGGTGATCCGTGGGTGGGGCGGCAGAGTCCTCGTGGCAGCTGCTACAGCCTCACAGGTGGGTGAACTGAGGCTGGGGAGGGGCCCCCAGGCCGCCCCCACGGAATGATGGTAGATAGCAGGGCTCTGGGAAGGGTGAGGAGCTCCCTGGCCAGGGGGTCTGGGTGAGCCCACAGGAGGTCCCTGGCACTGGGCATAGTGCTATGGCCTCCAGGGGCCAGACCAGCTGCCCACTGGCATCCACAGGGCCAGGGCAGACTCCTCACCGCCGGCTGCAGCCTCCTGGTTGCAGCCCCCTCATGGGTAGGCTTCTGACCCCGCACAGCACCTGGGCACTGGGCACCTATCTCCCTCCACAGTCACCTGGGAATATATGCCCTCACTTTCCTTCACAGCTCCCCTCTTCAATGGAGGGGGACCCCCTAGCTGCTTCTGAACCCCCAGGGGCAGGGGCCAATCCTGGCAGCTGTCAGAAGCCTGTGGTGTCAGAGGGCCTCAGGACTGGCCAGGAGGTGGTTGGGCTGCAGGGGGCAAGGCCTGGTGTGAACAGCTGGGCTCTCTCCCAGCTGTTATCGGGTCCTCACAGCCCTTCCCGGGGGCCCTGTCCCCACCCGGAAGGGGATGGGGCTGAGGCTGATGGCTGTGGGGCTGAGTGGTATCCCTCCTGCCTGGCCCAGCCCCGCGAGCAGCCTGCCTCGGGCTGGGGTGCAAGTCGGCCCTGCCGTCTCAGGAGCAAAGCCAAGGAAGGTGAGCTTGCTGGAGGGCTGGGCATGGTGGGTGGGCAGGTGGGAGTGCGTGGGCCCCATGCAGCCCCCCGTAACTTCCAACAGGATAAGGAAAGGAGTCTGCAGCCCCCAGAGTGAGGCCGGTGGAGAGCAGGGCGGGGAAGGCCACAGGGGCATAGACCCCCAAGAAGCCAGCAAGATTGCCATCCTTACCCCACCCCACCCCACCCTCTTGGCTTGGGGGCAATGTGAGATGTGGCCAGGCTTCCTGAAGCACCCATGGGTGCCAAAAAGTCCTGCTGGAGCCAAGCATGGGCCAGTGCGTCTCAGCGCTGGGCACTGACTCAGCTCACCAACATGTCGGCAGCATTTCTGGGCCCTCTGTCCCTCGGACCCTGTCCCCAGCATCCCCCACCCCGCATGAGGAAGGTCTCCCCCTCCCACCCGGCTGGGACCGCACAATAACCGAAGGAAGTGGGGCAGGGTCTCTCCTTCTCCTGGTCTCCCCAGGGGCTTCTGGGAGGGGGGCAGGCCAAGATAGCACAGACACAGATGGGGTGCTCACAGACGAGAGGGCTGGCCCAGGGAACGGGAGAGGGGCAGGAAGCCCTGGGGGTCCCCACGAAGAGCAGGCTGACTGGTCTGCAGGCCCTAGTGCTGGTCGCTGGCCACAAGCCAGCAAGAGGGCTGGGCCCAGCAGAGATGAGGCCGCCTGGGGTAAGCACTGGCTCCCTCGGAGTCTCTGTCTCCTCATCCGGAAAGCGGATCTTAGGTCCTGCCCCTCAGAGAACCGTTGGGGCCCAAAGGCAGCTTGGTAGGGGCTGGGCCAAGCACACTGGGGCTCTGAGCTGAGCCCCCTCCCCCACCATGCCCACCTTGTCCCGGCCCTGCTGCTAGAGTGGCCCCCACAGGAAACAGGCTCTGGCCTAGCAGGTTTCTTCACTGTCCTGCCTCAGTTTCCCCTCCTGACTGCGGCTCTCTGGTAGTTAGTTACCAGAAGGCACCTGGCTCCTGGCCCATCATCCATCCTGACTCCCCCCGACACGGTGCGGCCCCGACGCTCACCCGCTCGCTGACTGCATGGTATCTGCTGGTCAGCTCGTCCCGCTCAGTGCCGGCCTGGGCCAGCAGCTCCTCCAGCCGCGCCAGCTCCCCCTGCAGAAGCTCATTCTCCTCCTGGATGTGGGCCGCAGTCGGGGAGTGCTTGGGCAGTGCTGCAGGCAGGGTACCTGGGTCAGCACCCCATCTTCTCTGTCCCTCAGTCGTGGCACCTGGCCCTGGGTGGACCATGGGCTGGCTGCTCGGCTCCCATGAGGGGTGGGCCTCAGTCTCTGGTGGGGTCACAGCTTGGACCAAGGAGACTCCATGAGCCAGGGTGGGGGCACCGTGAGGCTCCGGGCCTGGCTTCCCCAGGGTGGGCGTCCTACTGCCCTCTCGGCCATTACCAATGTCCCCAAACGTCAACGAAACAGTCTGTCCTGGAAGAAGTACAGCCAGCGTGCTCCTTGGAAGCACGGATGGCGAGACTGTGTCTCACATACTTAGGACATGTCAGGAGGGACCAATCCTTTGAGAAGGACAGCATGCTCAGTCAAGTGGAGGTTCAGTGAAAAAGAAGACCCTCAGCGAGAACGGATTGGCACAGTGGCTGCAACAATCGGCTCAGGGATAACCACTGTGGGCGGGGTGCAGGACTGGGCAGCGTTTGGTTCTGTGGTTCACAGAGTCATTGTGTGTCTGTGTCGAGGGTCCGGCTAATGAGAATTCCAGGAGGAGAGAGAAAATTCAGACTGGTGGCCACCTGAAGCAGGTGCAGATGCAGCTTGGCTCGGGGACAGGTGCTGTGGCCTCAGAGGCACTCTGTGAGCACAGACAGAACGCCCTGTGGGCAGCCTCACCAGGTGGGGCCATCCCCAGTCACAGGCCATGGGACCCCAACTCGCTGCCCGAGGCTCCTAGGGACCCCTCGCCCCGCTCACCATTTGGGGGCTCCTCGCTCAGGCTGCCAGCCACAATCTCACGGATGCGGGCGGGCATCGGGGTGGGGGATGTCCCCTGGCCTTCCCCCCAGACAGTCAGCACCCGGTCCTCTCTGCTGGCCATGGGGCCCAGGATGGTGTCCTCCAGCTTCTGAAAAACACCGGCCCAGAGACCCTGAGGCTGTTGCCCCTTGACAGATGCCTGGCACCCCCTCCATAGGAAGCCCCTGGAGTCTGTGAAGTCCACGGGCGCTCAGAGGAGGTGCCAGACTGGGCAGGCCACTGGGGGCATCGCACCTTGGTTTCTCCACCTGTCAAATGGGGCTGCTCTGAGCAGTGACGAGGAAGGTGCTCAGGGGATAAGAGCTAATGACCACCTGGCCCAGACCACCCCTCCCGCTGCCCCGTCCATCCCCCCACAGGTGGCCCACCCTCTGTCCTGTCCATCTTCCTGCAGGCACCCCACCCTCTGCCCTGTCCATCCTCCAGCAGGCCACCCCACCCTCTGCCCCGCCCATCCCCCCACAGGCCACCCCACCCTCTGCCCATCCATCCTTTGAGGGCCAGGCTGATCAACCAGCCTGAGTTGCTCAGAGTCCTTGTCCCTTGCTGGAGGCAAGCTAGATGCCTTTTCATGGGTGGGGAAGAGGCCCAGGCTTGCAGGTAGGTAACTGGCAGGTGATATGAGCCTCCATGTCCCGGGTGGCTGGTCCCTGGGACTGCAGACAGAAGGCGCTCAGGAGCCCCAGCCTCCTCCTGCCTATGGGAGCAGGCAAGGGCTGACAACTTGTTGGTATAGCTGGTGTGTGTGTGTGCGCGTGTGAGGGAGAGGGTCACTGGGCAAGGAAGAGCACTGACAACCGGGAGAAGGCCAGAGGCTTAGCTGTCCTTGGCGCTCTTCGTGCAAAGGACATTGTGTGGGCGGGGTCCGTCCACCGGCAGCGGGGTGCTGGGGTCAGGAGAAGGGTAAGGCTGTGGGGGGCAGGACGAGAAAGGCAGGTTCAGCAGCATTCTCCCTCCCCCAGCGCCACCAGGCTCTTTGGAGTAATGTGTGGGGTGTCTCCTATGGGCTCCCTGCAAAGAGCTGCCATGGGAAGGGTCGGCGAGGGGCAGGGAAGGACAGTGAGGGACAGCGAGCATCAGCAAGGGACAGCAGGGGACAGTGGGGGGCAGTGAGGGTCCACAGCGGACACCATGGGGCAGTGAAGGACAGTGTGGGTCAGTGAGGAGCAGCAGGGGACAGCGAGCATCAGTGAGGGACAGCAGGGGACAGTGGGGGGCAGTGAGGGTCCACAGAGGACATCATGGGGCAGTGAAGGACAGTGTGGGTCAGTGAGGAGCAGCAAGGGACAGCGAGCATCAGTGAGGGACAGCAGGGGACAGTGGGGGGCAGTGAGGGTCCACAGCAGACATCAGGGGGCAATGGGGGAAGAGTGAGGATCAGTGAGGGCCAGTGAGGGGCTGTGAGTGACAGTGAGGCACAGAAAAGAGACCGTGAGGGAGAGTGAAGGACACGAGGTACCGTCCTTCCTGAGCCTGGTTCCTAGCATTTGAGTGGTTGACATCCCAGGACGAGATCTGGACAGGCGTGGAGGTGGGCAGGAGGCTGTAGGAGTCTTCGGCTCTGAATGGACACTTGTTGGCCAGGGGCCTCTTTTTACGTTGGGGAGAAGCCCAGCTACAAGGGCCAGAGTGGACCCCAAAGCCAGCCGGACAGGGCCTCGCATGGGTCTCAGCAGGGTGCTCTGTGCAGGGGTGTCATGGATTCAACTATGTCGTACAAAAGTATGTGCCAGCTTGGCTAGGCCACCAGCCCTGGTAGTGCGTGGCTGTCCTCTGTTTTGGGATGGGATGGGACTGCGCTGTGTGTCGTGAACCCCTTCCTCTGCCTGCAGTTGATGAGTGGGATGGCTGTCGGGGGCCATCGAGTCGGTTCCGACTCACAGTGACCTTGTGAACAGCAGAGTGAACCACTGCCCACTCTTGCACTGTGTCCACAATCACTTTTGTGCTTCAGCCCATTGTTGCGGCCACTGTGTCAATCCATCTCCTCGAGGGTCTTCCTCTTTCTCGCTGACCCTGCACTCCACCAAGCATGACGTCCATCTCCAGGGACTGATTCCTCCTGACACGTCCACGGTACGTCAGATGCAGTCTCGCCATCTTTGCTTCCAGCGCTCTGCTCGTCCTTCTTCCAGAATAGAACTGTTGGTGCTTCGGGCCGCCCGTGGTACCTTCAGCGTTCTTCCCCAACACCGCAATTCAAAGGAGTCCGTTCTTCCTCGGTCTTCTTTGTTCACTGTCCAGCTTTCACATGTCTACGATGTGACTGAAAATACCACGGCTTGGGTCAGGTGCACTTTAGTCTTCAGGTGACAGCTTTACTTCTCAGTACTTTAAAGAGGTCCTTTGCCGTGGATTGTTACATTAAGGAGGATTAGGGTGGGAGGTAACATCCTTCCTCAGGCCACATCCCCAATCCGATGGGACGGAGGCTTTGGGGTGGAGGGTGGGGGGTGGGGGAGGTGTCCTGCACCACCTTTTATCTTATGAGAGGTCAAAGGTGCGAGAAGAGAGCAGCACAGAGGGACCTCCCACCACCAAGGAGGAGGAGCCAGGAGCAGAGTGGTCCTCCGGGCCTGGGGTCCCTACACTGAGTACACTACTGGGCCAGGGAAAGACTGATGACAGGGACCTTCTCCTAGAGTGGACAGAGAGAGGAAGCCCCCGGAGCTGGTGCCGTGAAGGCAAACTTCTGGCCTCCTGACCTGTGAGAGAGTGAGTTTCCTGACGTCATTTCCTGCAGCATCTCTTACAGCAGCACTAAGTGACCAGGACAGGGGACCCAGCAAGATCCAGCAAAGCGGGGCGTTGGTGCAGGTCCACTCCAAACCAGGACCAAAGCCTGGGGGAACCGAGGGCCTGGCAAAGTCACCCAGGACTAAGGGTAACCCCGGCCTCCTGCTGCTCTCCCGTGCTAGAAAGTCTGGGTTCAAACAGTGGTTACGATATTCAGGGACGCCTGAAGGTGTGTCGGGTGGGGTGGGGGTCCCGGGAGAGGGCTTTCCTGGCTGTAAACCTGGAGGCCCCTGCCTCCCCCGCTCCAGCCCGCAGCCTTCCCCTCCTCACCTGGGAGCCCCTCTCCCCAGGGCCCGCTACCCTACATGCACCACGTTCCATGGCTGCTCAGACTGCCTCCTCCCAGCTCGGGTCCTTGTAGGGGACCCCTCTTCACCAGTCTTCCCCTCTGCTCCCCTCTCCCCTCTCTCCCCAAAGGCCCTCTTCAGGTCCTAAAACCTCCCAGCTCTACCCCTAGGCCCCCCAGGTGATGCGGGGGAGGGGGATTTAGAAGACTTCCGGTGCCTCTCTCATGCCCCTCCCTCAGGCAGGACCACTTCCTGGTCTGTACCCGCCCCCCGCCCCCCGCCCCGTACCCTGGGGGAAAGCGCATGCTGAGATTCCCGTACACGTGTGTCCTGCCCAGAGGCCTCTGGGGCACAGCAAGCCCCCCTCCCCTGGAAAGGCCCAGGGCCTGGGTTGTCACACCTCTTTTGGGCCTGGGCCTCATTGCTCTGCAGTGTAGGACTGGGGACCCCAAACAGCTCTCCAAGTCTCACTTGGGTGGGCAGTGAGGGATCCCTCGCCCTGGGGGTGGGAGGGACGGAGGTGGGACAGGCTGCCCGTCTCCAACAGGCCACCTCCCACGTCCTCCCAGGAGGACAGGGATGGAGGTGGCCCTGGTCCGCAGTGACCTCACATTTTCACACATGGAAACTGAGGCCCGGGGTGTGGACAGCTCCCTGGAGCCCATGCTGTAAGGCCGGCCGGGAAGGCTCTGCCCCTGCTCTCCTCCTCCACGGCGACCCCCCCACCGCCCCCTCCGCACTCCCCGGGGCCTCAGCGGCGCCACCCGCTAACGGGAACCTGAGTCATCGCCGGCGTTCACAGAGGGTCACCACTCGCTGAGATGTCCCTGGAGGCGCTGGAGGCGGAATGGGTTTCAGCTGTGGCCGGGTGCCTGCGATGGGCCACAGCCAGCGTCGGCGGGGGCTCGGTGGGGGGCCGGCGGAGGGGTGCCCTGCCCTCCCCGCAACGCCTGCAGCCCGCGGGGGGCGAGAGGGAGGGGTGGCAGCCCCGCCCCACGGAGACAACTAGAGGGGGGAGGCGAACGGGGAGGGGCACGCGGAGAGAGGCCTCCGTCGGGGACCCCAGGTTTGCGCTGACCGCCGTTCCCTCTGGGTGGGGTCCCGCGGGCTCTGCTGCCCACCTCACATCCCAGTCACGAGGCCATGATCTTCCTGCCCCTCGCTAAGGGATGCCACACAGCATTCCCACATCTCCAGCGACCCCCAGGCTCTTGAGGTGCGGCCACCTGCGGCGCAGTAGGCTCTGGGCAGGGTGCCTGCTCCGCAGCTGGTGGTCTGTCCTAGCGGGGGCTGGGGCAGTGGGGGAGGTGCTAGGCCTCCAGCTCTGACCCGGATGGGTGCAGAGGAACTAATACCAGAAGAATGCCTGCTGGGCAGCTCAGCCAGACACTGGCCTGGATTTCAGGACACCAGGGCTGGACGTCCCCAAAGACCCCAGACTCGTGACCAAGCTCTGCCACAGAGTGACCTGCTGCCTGGCCCCTCCACCAGCACTAACTGCCCTGCCTCCTACCCTCTGCCCTTTGGGGGCCTGGGCTCCCCCTGGTGTGCAAGAGGGCGACGGACCCTGACCAGGTCACAGCCTCCAGTGAGGCCACAGTGTGTCCCCCTGTGAGAGCCAGACCCTGGCCTTGGGGTGTGTCTGTGTGACCCAGTGGGGACAGCCACCTCCTCTGCCACCCACACTGCTCAGGCCTTCTGCCTCGGTGAAGTGTAGTTCCCACCCTCCCCGGGTATACCGTCATCTCCAGGATTAAGGCAGGACACCCTCATGGAAAGTCTGGGGTCTCAGCTCTGCCATCCGTGTACTGTGTGACCCTAGGCATGTCACCTGCCCTCCTAGATCTCAGCTGTGCCATGGCCCTCAGTGTCCCCATCTGTGAGAAGGGGGAACCTGATCTTGGCTGCCTGCACTCTGAGACTCGGTGTGGTGTCTGTTAATGGCGGGGGCGGGGCGGAGGGTGGTGAGAACAGGACAAGGGGCAACCAGCTGCTGGGGGCGCTAGCCGCCGGACTCGGTGGCAGGGGACCCAGAACCTGCAGCCCTTCCGGTCTCCCCTGCCGGCCTCAGAACCCTCCCTTGGGCCACCAGCTGGGAGGGGACCTGGGTGGAGGCTGTTGACAAAGCTGCCTGATGTTTCCTGCTGTGGACTCTGGGGTTCTTGGGGGTCACTGCTTCCATCCTACCTTCCTTGCTTGGGTCCCTGCGAGGACCGCAGATCATGGGAGGGTGGGCCGAGGTCCCCTGCTCCTGCTTGTCACCACAGATAATGGAACTGGGGCCAGGCAACACGACCCGCTCTTCAGGGTACAGGGGGGAACGACGCCCGCCCGCCTTGCCCTTGCTCTGCACACAGGGACCCAACCTGGTGGGCCGGCCTCTGCCCTGGGATGCTGTGGGCCACCCTGCATTCCCGACCCCCGCTCCTTGGGCATGACCCTTGGAGCGTGCCTACCAGGCTATTAACAAGGCCACCTTAGGGGAGAGCTGGGGTGCCACTGAGACCACCCCCAGGGAGCCCTGGGCCTTCGCCACCCTTAGTAGCACCCCCACCCCGCAGAGCAGAATGCTGTTCGGTTCCCGTGTGGGTGAGGGGGGCATGTCCAATGGGCACCCCTCCCTTCAACCCGCAGCCACGCCTGGTTTGCTGGGTTCCTGAGCTTGCAGTCCCCGGAACAGGCCGGGCTGGGTCAGTATCTGAGATGACCCAAACAGGGCCTTCTTGGACGAAGGTCATGCTGCCTGGGACAGGGTCGCAGGGCACTAGGGCAGGAGGAGGGGTGTCACCAAGATCCCAGTGCAGCCTGGCACCCCAGGGTGGAGGGCAGGGGCCAGGGGCCTGGGCACCGCCAGTCTCCCTGCAGGGCCGTGTGGGGGAAGGGCTGACCAGAGGTGCCCCGGCTTTCTTGGGGCCGACGGTGACGGGCATGTGGGTGTAGAGAGACCCAGGCCACAGGGCCCTGAACGTGTCACGACAGTAGGGTTTTACTCCATGCTCAAGGCCGGGTCAGACCCCGCCTCCCAGCGACTCCTGGGGCGTCTCTGCTTGATGGTCTCTCCAGGTCCCTAGCAGAGAACACCCGGGGGTTGAAGAGGGGGAGGACCCCCACCCGGAATTCCGAATTAAGGAGACCTCAGAGTGGAGCAGACCGGTGGCCAGCAGGGAAGGGGGCCAAGGCCACCGTTTGAAATCACTGCGGGAGACGAGGCGCTCCGGGGTGACTTAAGCAGGACGCAAACCCAGCTCCGGTTCGGTGGGAACCGCCTGAGGGAGGGACTCCAGGGCTGCGGGGGTTGCGGGAGGCTCCTCAGCGGTGGGCCCAACAGTGCCGCCGTGTGGTCGCGCCGGGAACTGCGGGAGGTCTGCCCCGGGACTTCAGCCCGGAGCCCCTAAACCAGTTAGAAGTGAGCCCGCGCTGCTGGGGCTTACAGCCGCGGACCGGGATTCGCATGACAAACTCATGGTCTCTGCAGGCACCTGGGGGCACTCATGGCCCTGGGGGGCACCAGTCCATGTGGGGACACACAGCCCCTGGGTGGGCACCTGTTCCCATGGGGACACACACAGCCCTGGCGGGCACCAGTTCATGTAGGGAAACACACACGGCCCTGGCAGGCGCCAGTTAACATGAAGACATGGCCCTGGTGGGCACCTATTCACGTGGGGACACTCATGGCCCCAGTGGGCACCAGTTCACGTGCAGACACACACACAATCCTGGTGGACACCAGTTCCCATGGGGACACTTGCGGCCTGGTGGCACCTGTTCATGTGAAGACCTGGCCATGGCAGGCACCAGTCCACGTGGGAACACCGATGGCCCCAGCGGGCACTGGCAGCCCTTCAGCTGCTCAGACCCTCAGCCTTCTGTGACCTCAGCCAGCACTCCCAGGCTCCTGCCCACAGGCTCAGGTGGCAGTCTGGGCTCTGCTGGTGGCAGACCCAGTTGGCGGGGCGCATCTGAGAACAGGACCTGTGACTGGCCTCCAGCCTGTGACCTGCACAGAGAGGACTCTGGCCAGAGGCCCCCCGCTAGCTCTGCGTTCTGAGGAGAAAGGATGGCTTTGTGTCCCTCGGGCACCTGACTGTAAAGTGCTGCATTTCCTCAGCTGCTTGGTTCAAGTTCCCTGGTGTTCCCAGCATGTGGGGGCCTGGTTGTCACCCCAGGGGCAGGAGCAGCTGTCTCCAGGGAGGGGGTTGGTCCTCAGCTGATACTACACCCTAGGTCCTCCCTGGGCAAGGCATTGAAGAAGGGACTTCTTCGTCTCTGCGCCCCCCGCCTCCATCCAGCAAGGGATCAGACATAGCTCAGGACACATGGGACAGGAAGCCCACCCAGAACTCAGAGGCGTGCATCACTAACACCAAGTCCTTGGCCCGGCTCTCTCCAGAGGACAAGGGCCTCATCTGTCTTGTCTGTCCCGTGTCCCAGTGCCTACATGAGCTTCATGGAGGAGGTGGCCTGCAGTGTGGACCTTGGAGGACGTGGGGGTCCGACAGCCAGAGGAGACAGCAGCGGAGGCAGAGCCCGTGGGGGGCAGGGTCTGGGGTGATAGGCGCGGGGCTGGAGAGGCAGGCAGAGCCCCGGGGGGGAGGCAGGGTCTGTGGTGACAGGGAGCAGGGCTGGAGAGGCAGACAGAGCCCCGGCGGGGAGGCAGGGTCTGGAGTGACAGGTGTGGAGCTGGAGAGGCAGACAGAGCCCCGGGGGGGAGGCAGGGTCTGGGGTGACAGGGTACAGGCTGGAGAGGCAGCCAGAGCCATGTGGGGGCAGGGTCTGGGGTGACAGGGCACAGGGCTGGAGAGGCAGGCAGAGCCCTGGTGGGGGCAGGGTCTGGGGTGACAGGGCGCAGGGCTGGAGAGGCAGGCAGAGGTGGCCTGTGAAGGTCTCAGGGGCCAGCCGGCTGGGAGCGTTTCTGAGCGGGGACTGTGGCTGTCTGGTTGGCATGGTGGCATTAGCTGATGCAGAGTGAGTATGGGGCTGAGTGACTGGGAGGCCAGATACCCCTCCCCCTCCTCTGGCTTGCTGCTGCAGGATGGGGCACTGCCTGGGGACGCTACTCGCTACATCATGGGCCATTCTCAAAGCAGTCACAGCTCTTGTTCCGTGGGCTGGCCCAGCAGAGACTACCTGTGGCAGTCCATTGTACAGATGGAGACACTGAGGCTGAGATACTCATCCTCAGAGCTGGTACCAGAACTGGGACTCCACACGGCCTTCCTTTCTGCTCCAGGGTCCTGGCCTGACTGCCGCCACCTCAGTGACCTTCCTTCCTGTGTCCCCTGACAGTGACTTCACTCCCCTCCTTAAGACTGGCCCTCCCCCTCTGCCTTCATGCTCTAGCGCCCTGGGAACGTGTCTCTGACCACAGAACAACCCTACCACACACAGACCTGTCTTCCTTCCCCTGAGTGATTCCTGGGACCCTGCAAAGTTTGTGGGTGGGAGTTCTGTGTTCAAAGATTTAGAATCCAGGGGCTCGGGATTTGCCTTGTCAGGAAGATGAGAAGATACAGGAGGACGCAGCAAGCTAACCGTCCCTCTGCGGCCACTGGAATGGCAGCTAAGTCAGGAAGTGTGTTTTCTAAACAGCAGCTGAGAGCAGTGAAAGCCCCGGGGAGACGGGCCCGGAGGAGTGAGAAGCGGGGACTGTGCAGGAGGAGCGGCGGGGCCACAGGGGTGGGGTGACGACAGCCCGAGCTCGGCCCCCACAGAGGCTCCTGCGGGAGGTCGTGGGCGGTAGTGACACAGCTGGAACCCCCAAAGCGGAGGTGGCTCCTGCCAAGTGGTTGCTGGTCTTGGAAGTCACTGTGGGGCCTGCAGAGCGAGGCAGGGGACGTGCCTTCTGCCTCAGAACGCCCAAGGAAGAAAGGTCTTCCAGGGCAGGTGTCCTGGCCCCGAAGTCCAGCCCGGAGCCTGAGCGGGTGCGGCGACTCAGCACTGAGCATCTTGAGTGTCTCTCTGCCCGCACTGTCACTGACTTCAGGGGGACACTAGGGAAGGCTGCTGCGGGGGACTAGACGACCCGCCAGGACTTCGACATGCCCACAGGACGGGGGAGGCCTCCAACACACTGCAGGCTTGCCTCTTGTCTGCTGCTTTGGAAGCCTCGTGGGGTGAACACACCTAGAGGATAAGCTGAAAGCCTTTGGAGGGCTGAGGAGCCCGCTCAGCTCCTGTGCAGGACCTCTGGAGATTCACGCCCGAGGGACAGGGACGAGCTGGTGGCAGGCTGAGTGTTACTAGAACTGCAACCACACAGGCAAGCTCGAACCCCAACTCCCTCTGCTTAACACTGGAAAGAAGATGTCTGGTGAGACAGGGTCTGATAGCGTTCTTTCATACACAGTGTCCGACATACAATAAAAATTTAGTAGACATAGAAAGAGAAAAGACCAAATGACTATGATCAGGAAATTCAAACCACCGAGGCCGATGGGCTAGATGTTGGACTTTGCTGTCAGTGATTCTAGATCAACAATTCCTACAAGAAACCCTGTTGGAGAAGAATGTTGAATGTACGTGGACTGCCAAAAGACCAAACAGATCTTTTCTGGCAGAAGCACCCAGAGTGCTTCTCAAAGACGGCAAGACTGCGTCTCACATACTGTGGACATGTTGTCAGGAGGGTTCAGTCCCTGGAGAAGGACATCCTGCTTGGTAGAGGGGAGGGTCAGCGACAAAGAGGAAGACCCTCGACCAGATGATTGACACAGTGGCTGCAACTGTCGGCTTAAGCATAAAAATGATTGTGGACGTGGTAGAAGCCCGGGCAGTGCTCTCTTCTGTTGTACACAGGGTTGTTACGAGTCAGAGCTGACTTCAGAGCACCTAACAACAGCAACACAAAAAACCTGGTCCAACTCATAGGGACCCTACAGGACAGAGCAGGACTGCCTCATAGAGTTTCCAAGGAGAGCCTGGTGGATTTGAACTGCCGACCTTTTGGTGAGCAGACGTAGTGCTTGACCACTATGCCACCAGGGTTCCTGAATGATTACGATACCCAGGAAAATAGGGACAAAACAGGTGAGCTGAAGGATTTTACCAGAGACACTTTGTGGTGAGAGCAGGTTCGACATGGCAAACAATGTGCTCACTGAGTCAGGAACCAGAGTAATCACCAATGCTGAAACTAGCCAACGGATGAAAACGGGCGCTAAACACAGACGGGGTGTGCAAACGGGTAACACACACAAGTAACTGGGGTCCCACGGGGAGGAGGGAGAACAGTACAGAAGAAATATTGGAGGAGGTACTACCTAAGGATTTTCCAAAAGAGGATAAAAGGCATCAGCTGCAGACTCAAGCAGCTGAGCGAAGCCCCAGCTTGTTCAAGTTCGGAAACTCAGCGCACTCCACTGCACTGACCGTCTACAGAAAAACTACACATCATGTCTGCTGATGTGGAAAAAGCACACGACAAACTTAAATAGCCCTCCACCGAAATTAGGGACGTGAGGAATATGGGTCTGACCAGTAAGTCTAAGAACTGAATTGTTGTTACGGCCACGCACCTTATTGCTGGAAACCATGACAATCACCTCCCGAGGACTCCCTTTGGGAAGCTAGGCACCAGGGCCAGTGCCTAGTCCACTCTTCAAAGTGATTTTGGAACTCTTTCTGGAATAGCCATTGCACACAGTGGCACCGTGGCAAGTTCACAAACTTAATTGTCTAGTTGTGTGTGAGGGAGTTTTCACCCAGTAAACAAGTGACTGTGTTGGAACCCCTCCCTGCTCGCCTGATCTGGCCCCCAGGGCCTTTTTTCTTTACCCGAAGATAATGGAAATACTGAAAGGAAGACATTTTGATGACACTCAGGGCTCTGAGGGTCATACAACGACAGCTCTGATAGCCGTTCCAGAAAAGGAGTTCCCAAATTGCCTGGAAGGGTGGACTAGGCATGGCACCAGTGCACGGCTTCCCAAGGACAGCACTTCAAAGGTGACAGTACTGACATGCAGCAATGAGGTACGTGGCATCTTTTTTCTAGGATGAGTTTGCGAACTTAACTGGAAGTCCTCATACCCTCAATCTGATAAAAAAAATAAGTACAAAATACACAGAAACCTGTGAGAGTCGGCACTTGAGGGGCTGCCTTGCTTCCTGGGGTCTCCGCTTTCTGCTGTTGGCGGGGTGTAGTCTTACTGCTTTTCTGTGGCTCATTTTGGTGGAAAACAGGAGTCTTCCACCTCTCACAGGATTCCATCTTGCGCAAATTCTGGCTTTCACAGGTTTGGTGGACCACAGCTAAGATCCTATTGAGTGGTGCAACCCTGACTGATTTCCCTGTAAGACTGGGCCTACGGCAGGGGCATCAACTCTTGCCACTTTTACGTCACGTTAAACTGGAGGTCCTTGTCAGTTCAGTAAGGCAGTGACAAGCAACAAAAGGCAACAGAGATGCCAAGGGGAGAAGCAGCCCTCGCTGTATAGAATGACAATGTGACAAAGTGTGCAAATAACCCAGGAAATCTGGGGGGCAATTTCTAGAACTAGTAATATGTGTGTTTAGCAAAGTCAGAGGATTCAAGGTCAGTATCTTAAAGAATAAATATGTGTGGTCGCAAGAGGCAATTGGAAATTCAAATAAAAAATACTGTTTGTAGATTAAATACAACCCCCAAACACTGACAGGTTGGTTCTAAAAATTATCTGGAAAGACTAAGGGGCCTAGAATTGTGAAAATAATTTGGAAATGAAGAGTGGAGTTGCAGGACCCATGTTCCTTGCTCTCCAGGTTTATGACAGCCCTGCGTTGATCCACACGTAGGTCAGGAGAGACCCCCAAAGAGACCCAGACCATTGTGGAGTCAACTTCTGACAAAGGTGCCAAGACACTGAGATGGGAGAGAGAAAGACAGTTTTAGTAAGTGATGCTAGGGTGGCTCGCTGCCCGTGTGGGAAGGAGCACAGACCTTAACCTCATTCTACATGTAAAATTAACCGGCAATATATCAGGGACTGAAACATGTCAGAAAAACCTAGCAAACTTCTGTATGTGCACATAAGAGAAAACCTTCGCAATTTGGGGCTAGCACAGACTTCTCAGGGCACAAAAGGCACGAACGCTAAAATAAAAAGTGGTCCACAGGACTTCTTCAAAGTTAAGATTGTCTGCTCTCCAGAAGACACCATTACCAAAGGCAAAATGACAGCCAGGATGCGGAGAGAATCTCTACAACTCAGTCATAAGAATATAAACAACCAACTGAATGAACAGGAAAACGATGTGAACAGACACTTCACAAAGAGACAGAGAGCCAGCCGGCATGTGCAAAGCTGTCTGACGTCATTCGTCATCAGGAAATCGGGTCCGCAACAGTCCGCTGCTCGGCTTGTGTGTGTCATTCCACTAGGTGAAGAACCAACCCCAGCCAGGTCCTGTGAGTCGCTTCCGACCCAGAGCCACCCTGTAAGGTAGGTGAGACTTGCCCCATAGGGTCCCCAAGGCTGCGAGGCTCCGCAGAAGCAGACTGTGCTTCTCCCCACTGGAGCAGCTGGCGGGCCCCATCTGCCAGCCCTGGACGGCTGGGCTGCTAGCTGCTGTGCCACCTGGGCGGCTGGAAAAATCTCTGCCTGTTTGGAATATACCTCTAGATTCCCTACGGGTAAAATAGGAAATCACAATCAGGGCACAAAAGGCATGAACGCTAAAATAAAAAGTGGTCTGCAGGACTTCTTCAAAGTTAAGATTGTCTGCTCTCCAGAAGACACCATTACCAAAAGCCAGGATGCGGAGAGAATTTCTACAACTCAGTCGTAAGAATATAAACAAATAGAAAGTAGAAAATAATTTGAACCCCATAAGGATGACAGTTATTATATCAAAGTTCCGTTAACCTTGTCAGGTGCAGCTACACCCTTGCTTAGAGGGAAATGGGCACACGAGAGGAGAAAACCCCAAACCAGTGCACTGAGCACTCCTCCAACAATAGTAGACAAGCTAGAAATTAAAAAAACCCACAAAAATTAAAAGCAAGGGAAAGACACGAATTCACAAAATAGAACAACAAATAAAGACGGGAGCAGCCAATGGGCCCTGTCAGAAGTGAAAACACAGGCGTCAGTTCGTGTTAGGGGGACCAGCTTATCTTGATTTGCCACGTACTTCCTGGTTTTAGCATTGTGAATGAAGCTCCTCGGCCTCAGCCAAAAGGGACCAGCAGTCACCCCACTGGAGCGGCTCAGATTGGACAGTTAACTTGTATTGGCCTGAGAAGAAGCATCTGGAAGGCCCTGATGCTGTCCTCGGGGTGCCACAAGGTCAGCAGTGCTCCCTCGCCAGTGCGCCTTGTCCAGGACCTTTTCTGTCCCCACAGCTCTCTGTCTGCTCTGGGACAAGACCCATCGAAAATCCAGGAGAAGTCACAGGTCCTTCCAAAGCATTCCCACGAGCCCCCTGGCACCCCCATTTCACAACGAACTTCAGGAGTGGTTGTGCTCCCTGACTCAGCAGTGTCCCCTGGGGGCTGAGGGTACGAGTCTTCCCCACAGCTGTTCTCAGAGCTCCAGTGCCAACTCTGAAGCCCACAGAGGGATGGGGTGCCTGGTGTGCTGTGCCCAGGTTGCTGGGGAGAGGGTGCTGAGGAAGAGGGAGGTTGGGGGAGGTTCTGGAGCATGGGGACCAGCTCGGCACACGCAGACACCATTCCTGGTCACCCTCAAGGCGCCCTGCCCTCGGTCCACACCCGTTGCAGGCCCTCAGTTTCTCCGTCTGTCACCCCCGCCCTGTCTGGACAGCCCTACGTGGGCATCTGTGGCGTCAGCCTGCCTGTGACTGGTCCAGTAATCACACCTGGGACTCCATCGCTGCGGCGCAAACAGGAGGTTTTGTGGGGGCAGACAGCAGACCTGGCAGCAAAGCCTGAAGGCTTCACCTGGCTTCCGGACAGCAATCTCACGGGCGCGTCCCTCAGCCTAGTGTACCAGCCCGGTGCCCACCCCACGACATTGACAGTGCCCTGGGTCCTGCCTGAAACCAGCCTGTAGCCCCAGCTTCCCATAGGATGATGGCACCCGAGGGGGGTGGCGTGCAGGTCGTGCCTGAGAGTGTCCTGTAAGCTGCAGAGTGCCCCTGCTCCTCGTCCGACCCAGCTGTTGTCCCCCCCAGCCCTCAGGACCGCCCAGGGCTGGGACTCCACGAAGCCGGGCTCAGAGCCAGCCAAGGCTGCCCAGAGGAGGCACCGTCCGGCCTCCTGTCTTTCCTGTAGCGTCACCTGTCCTTGTGTGCATGTGTGTGCATGTCTTCCTGTGTGTGCAGGTGTGTGCAAGTATGCATGTAGGTGAGTGAATGTGCGTGTGTGGGCCATGGATGTGTGCATGTGGGGGCGGTGCGTGCACATGTCAGCATGCACGTGTCTGGCTGTGTGTGTGTCTACATGTCAGTGTGTGCCTGTATGTGCACATGTGTGCACACATGCATGCGTGTGTGTGCACCTGCCTGTGCGCTGCCTGTGTGCACACACACATGCGTGAGCGTGTGTGTGCACATGTGTGCACGATGGCTGTACCACAGCAGTTACTCACCTGCCACCCACCGTGGACACTCTCCTCAGGTGACCTCTGCTGCCTGGGTGCAGCCGGGCCGACCCCTTGCGGCACAGAAGGGACCAAACAGCCCAGAGACAGTGGGTCTGCGCAGACGTCACGGGCCCCCAAGAGGTCAACGGAGGTGAGACTTCCTGCGTGTGGTGGCCGGGGCAAGGGTGGCAGCGCAGATGGGAAGGTGGGGTGCGGAGCAGGGACAGTGTCTCAGCTGGGCACTGGGCTGCTGCTGGGGCTGAGGGCAGCAGGAGGGCCTCAGGGCGGGCTGCCATTGTGACTGTGAGCTGTGATCGTGTGGCTGCTGTCAGGGGGACTTCTAGTTATTACTGTGGCCGTGACTGCGTGGTGGGTGGGGTCGGGGGGACTCCCAGTTATTACTGTGGCCGTGACTGCGTGGTGGGTGGGGTCGGGGGGCTCCCAGTTATTACTGTGGCCGTGACTCGGGGGTGAGTGGTGTCGGGGGACTCCCAGTTATTACTGTGGCCGTGACTGGGGGGTGGGTGGTGTCGGGGAGAGTCCCAGTCATTACTGTGACCGTGACTGTGTGGTTGGTGTCACATAGGAAGGTGGTCTGTGATACAGAGAACCACTACTGCTGGAATCAGAATGGATGCTGGGTACAGACCGCACACTGCCACAGTCAGCCAATGGGAGTCGCCTCTCCAGGGAGCCAGGGCTGGTTCTACTTTGCCACAGAGTGCCCCCTAGGAATTCGAGTCCTGAGTGAGCCTCAGAGCTGCACCCCCGCCCCCAGGGGCAGCTGCAGCCTGAGGCTCTGAGGGTGCCAGTCACCTGAGCTCCTGCAGCGAGGAGGAGCCGGCCGGGGTCTCGGACCCTGAGAATGGGTTCTCCCAGGCTCCTCTCCTGAGGGGTGTCTACACTCATGTGTGTGCATATATGCTGTGCACACTCCTGCTGCACCTGTGAGTGGGTGAAGAGTTGCCCTGAGAGGCGGGCCGGGCTCAGGCCCCCGTCCAGAGCACTCTGCCCTGCCCGCCTCGCGCCCACGGCCCACTGACCTGGATCACGGTGTCCAGGCCCAGCCTCTCGGCGGCAGCCCCATCGCCAGGCTCACTGGAAGCAGCGCTCATGGCCAGAGGAGGAGCGGCTGGCTGCCGGCGGTGTCTTCACAGTCCTCCCTGCGGGACACGTGTCTCACACACCGGAGAGGCCCCTGGTTTCTGGGGAGCTCAGCCAGGTCCTCCCGCACTCACAGAGACACCGTGCACCCAGCCCAGGGCCGTTGCTGTAGGAATCGCAATGCTGAAGCTGGTTGTCCTGGAAACAGAGTGCAGGGCCTGCTGCCATGGGCACCCGGGAGCTTTGTGGGCTGGAAGCCGCCTCCCTGGAGACCTGGGCCTGGGAATTGTCTACCTGAGCTCCCACGCCCTGACGCCTGGGCAAGTCAGGGCTCAGACTGCTGCTGCGGTGGGGTCTACATCACAACTGCTTTAACTTCGGAACAGCGTTGGAGGGCCCGCAGACGGCTGACTGAGGCTGGCCGTGAGAGGCTGCCTGTGGAGGTGGGCCTTGGACTTGTCCTCCTTCCTGAATTGTGCTTTCCCTTTTGGGGTGAGGTAATCTGTGGGAGTGACAAGGTTAGCTAGGGAACCTGATACCCCGCATACCAACAGTTCTCCCTGGCAGTTGTGATGCAAACATGACAGTTCCTCCTGGCATCTGTGAGGTGGCCACCAAAAATCAAAACCAAGCCCACTGCCTGAGACTTGATTCAGAGGTGGCCACAGGTAACCTCAAACCCAGACCCAAGAACCATGTTGCTGCCCCCTGCGCCTGTCTATGACATCACCCCTGCTTCTGCCAATAAAAGGAACCCCCAGGACCTGTACAGGATGTTTCTCCACTGGCAGACTGACCCGTTCCCTCTCTGGAACGTCCTTCTGCTGAATAAAACTTTTCTGCCATTCTCCTCCAAAAAGATGGAGTCCTTGTGCCTTGGGAGAGGGGGGAGCCTGGTTCGCTGCCTGTGGGGAGACCACACTTGCTTGTCCTATCTCCTGAACCCGAACCAGGTCACTAGGGGTCTAATCGGTTTCAGGACCTCTGTGGAGGCGTCCTGGTAGCGCAGTGGCTCAGAGCCCAGCAGCTAACTGGAGGGTCAGCAGCGGGAATCCACCAGCTGCCCCTTGGGAACCCGAGGGGGCAGGTCTACTCTGTCCTGTCAGGTCCCGTGACTCAGAACCCACTCAGCAGCAGCCAGTGTGTGTGATTTGTGTGAAATGTGTTTCATCCTTGTGTGTGACGTGGCATTTCCTCCAGCTGCAGAGGGTCATGCGGACTCAGAGGGGCCAGGCGGTGGGGTCGGGGCGCTTCACTCTGAGTCTTGGGAACCCCTCTGCAGAGACTTCTGGGGTGCAGGGTGAGGCTGGACTGAGGGCAAGGTCAAAGGCAGTGGCGTGGTTCCCACAGCCATGTGGGACCTGACAGACCACCTGGGCACAGGTCAGTCCAGCTCCAGGCTGACATGGCCCCAGAGACACCCCCAGGCTTGCCTGGGAAAGAGCGGTTTCAGTGTAAAGCGCACAAGTTCAGGGCAAAACGGATGGCTGGTCCCTGAGGCACAGGGACATCACCCCACTGCCCCCAGAGCAGGCCCTTCAGGGGCCCCTACCTCCTTCCACGTGTCCAGATGTCCCTGATGCTCCCACTCAGGTGGCTCATGCCCCCCTAGCCCCCACCCACCCCGTTCCTGTTCTCTGCTGGTCCACCTCCAGGCACCCTGTAACTCTGCAGCCCCCACAGCCCCTCCCTCACGCCCCTGCTGCCTCACAGGCCCTGGCAGAGACCCTGCACACCACAGCCTCCGCCTCCCTGCCTGTAGGCCCCCTGCCTCCTGGATCCTCCTCCCGCTTCTGGGCCAGCCTGGCCTGGATGGGGAGCCTGGACACAGCCCCCGGGGATGTCTGCAGAGTGGGGGACGTGGAGGGAGGCTCCGCAGGCTCGGTGCCCCACGAGCAGACGAGGGGAGGGTGGGCTGCAGAGAGGTGCCTCAGAGAGGGGAGCTGACGTCCGTGCTGGTGCTCCCCCAGTCTCCCCAGTGCTAGAGAGGCTGCCCCTCGGGCCCCCGAATCCTGAAGGAGTTGCCTCCAGATCGCCCAATCTGAAAGAGGCTTCCTCCGGGTCCCCCTGCCCTAAAGCAGCTGCCTCCGCGTCTCCCAACTCTGAAGGGGCTGCCCTGGGGCCTCGGCCAGCTTGTGCCCCCAGCGTTGAGAAGAGCGCTCGGTGTCCATCAGGAGAAGTGCTCTGGCCTCACCCACCGCTGTCCCTGTCACGTGGCTGCTTCCGCCTCATCGGGGACGCTGTGCTTTCCCAGCTGCCCCTGCCTCACAGAGGTCACCTCGGGCTTGGTCATTCTGTCCGTCCTTGAAGCAAAGCCTCTCTGCAGACAGTAAGGCGTGGCCAGCCTCACTCTGGGCACAACACCAGGAGGGTCACTCATAGCTTCTGGACCTCCCACTCCTGGCGGCCCTGGCCACCTGGGAGAGGAGGTGGAGGTGGGAGCTGCGCAGACGGTGCTGACCAGTGCCCACACACCAGACTCAGTTCTCCATGGCACCAGCTGGCCATCGTGGGTGCAGAACCTGTAGCTGACCCAGAGTCTCCCTGCAGGTGACCCAGCATCTCCCTGGAAGGGGAGGGATCCGAAACCCATGTGAGATATATCTTATTTCCTTTCGAGGGCCCGTGACTCAAGGTTGTCACCCTGACCTGCTCCCTGGCGGGCAGGCGTAGGTGAGGTCACAGTGTCTAGGTTCAACGGCAGGGCAGTTCCTGGGAAGAGGGCGCGGTGCCGAGGAATGCGGAGCCTTGCCTCCCCTCCTGTCCTGGCCTCCGGGCTACCGGGTCTGCGCTGTCTGCTCTGGAATCTAGATCTGGCTGACCGTCACTGTCTGTCTGCTGGGTGACTCTGTCTTGACTGATGTGTCCTCCACAGGCAGCGGGTGACTGCATCACTTGGCTGACCCGGGTCATGGACCCTGAGGGCCATGCCTGAAGTAGCCAGGGTCACACTGCCGTTGGATAGACACAGCCCTGCTCTGGACGCAGGTTTGAGTCCAGAGCTGCTGGTTGCCTGTGGCACCGGTGGGCGCTGGGTCCTGGGTGCCACCTGGTCCCGTGTTCCTCTGGGTGGCCCAGTCACAGGACAGCAGTGGAGGCCTGTTGTGGGGTGGCTGGGTCAGAGAGGCCTCAGGAGGCTCAGGTTTGCGGACCCCACCAGTCCAGCTTCTCCGAGACTTCCCCCAGTGGGCTCTCACCCTGTGTGCTGGGGGAAGCCTCATGCCTCCACGTGGGGTCACCTCCTGGAGCCTCTTCGGCCCAGACTACCACTCATGGGACCACAAGGTGGTTGCCAGCCCTGGGGGGGACACAGGCCATGACTCAGTCTGATAGGCTGGGCAGAGGGCCTATGCAAGTCCCCACCCCGTATTTATCCACTCAGGGGCTGCAGGTGGGCTCAGCTTGGGGGTTCCTGGTGAGGGGTGACTCCTGAGGACCCTGCCCCCCATACCTGCTCCTGTGGGGTGCTAAGTTTAAGCCAGCCCCCACCACCCCACGGCAGTGCATCCTGAGGTGTGACTGGGCGTTTATGTGGTCACCGCAGGCGTCCACCTAGGATTACCAGCCGCAATGGCTCCTTCTCAGGGAACAGATAGCTCTTGTCCCTGTTACCAAGAGTGTCTGAAACCTTGGGCTCCCCAGCAGCTGAGGAGGCCCCCAGACTACACCTGAGGGTTTGTGCTAATGGGGGCCTCCTGGGAGGGGACGCCCCCACCGGTGGCATCAGCCAGCCTCAAGGGGGAGCTAAGCCAGCTGGCTGTGGCCCCGGCTCTGGTTAACAGCGAGCCCAGTGTGCAGGGCAGGTTGTGCTCCAGGGGCTCCGGCACTGACCTTCCGAAGGAGGCCCCCAGGCCTCTCTTCCTTGGGGCCTCTGGGCGGCTGGAGTGGCCGAGGTATTCGTCACCTGGACAGGCCAGGGCCTCGGCCTGCCTGAGCCCCAGCGAAGGCTCTGGCCCAGGCGTTCCGGGAGCTTCCCGGTCAGTGGAAGACAGCCACCTTTGGATGGGTGACGCCCTTTTGTGGGACACGGAAGCTCACGGTGGGGCCCCCCAGGCCTCTCTCTCTGTGTCTCTTCATTTGTGTCCTGTCTGTGATAACGAGGCTGTAAGTCCGAGGATTGCGTTTTCCGGAGTTCTGCGAGTTGTTTGAGCCCCTGATCAAACCTGAGAGAGCAGGGGCTGCCAGCACTGTAGAGGTGAGGAGCTGGGGACCCCTGAGCCTCTGGCTGGCACCCTGAGGGAGTAGAGTAGGGTTCTGGGGACCCGTGATCTTACGGCCGACAGCCTGAGAGGGTAGAGGGAATCCCCAGATTTTAGTTAGCAGGTTAGAAGTGAAAGTGTTGTGGGGATTGGGCCGACTGGGCAGGTGGCAGTTGGAGGATTGTGCGCTTGGATTGTGAGAGTGGAACAAGGGCTCGGGGCTATGCGGGGTGTCCTTTGATATGTGATCAGCGGAGCAAGGGCATAGAGCCGTGCGGGGTGCCCTGTGGCAGAGAAGGCATTAGGGCACGGGGAGGGGGTATCAGCAAACGGGGTCTGTGGGCCCAGCCAGGTGACTTCACTGAATGGAGAGAGCAAAGAGCGTTGAGGTCCGGCCTTGGGAGCCCTGGGGTCATAGGGCGGGGTACATGCTACAGGCAGAGCTGCTCTCAAGGGACACCTCGGATGACCAGGCGGCTTCAGGGTCCCCTGGGTGGTTCCGAGGACAGTGAGGCCCACAAGACCAGACTGTCAGGTCCACCTCCGCGGACCTCACAGACAAAGTGGGCTTAGAGCAGGGTGATGACCTGCCTGCCCCAAGCCCGCGGCCGAGGGCAGAGACCCCCACAGCCGGGGCTGCAGGACCCCTGGCTCCTCCCTAGGGCACAGTATCCTTTCAGGTCAGAGCCCCTTGGACAGAGGGCCGTGCAGCAGGAGGAGGGTGGGGCTGGGGACTGGGGGCTGCTGGGCCTTGACTGAAGCCTGAGGGCAGGAAGGTCGGGGCCCAGGGGCCCCAGTCTGCCTGGAGCTGGCCTGGGCTGCTGCTGGGGGGTGAGCCCCCCTTCCTGAGAGACACGGGGGCGGAGACCTGCTACTGGGTGTGTAGCCTCGCAGGGGATCCCAAGCATCATCCTGGGACCTCATCCCGCACCCCTCAGCTCCAGTCCCAGCATGGGTGTGGGCCAGTGGGTCCCCTGGAGGGCTGTGTGTGGGTCCCTCTCCAGAGCTGGCTGCTGGCGTCTCAGTGGCACCTGCGTGGGGCCACCTGTTCTCTGTTTGCAGAATATAGCAGTTGCTCAGCTGCTGGCCCGCCCAGGACCCTGGGGCGCACGCTATCTGCTGGCTGGGGCTCATACAGTGCTGAGCAGGAGGCAGGGGCGGGCACAGCGCCTGGAGCAGGTGCTGGGGAGCGGGCTGTCCAGCTGCCGGGCAGCACATGGAGACAGCTATCCCCGCGCCAGCTCCAAGGCCAGGTGGGGGCTGGGTCCCCAAAGACCCAAGACTGGGGGGTGGCAATAAGGAAGGCTCCAGCCAGGAGGCCCTGCCCACACTGTGGGGAAGGCAGGGTCCCCCCTAGGGCTGTGGAGAGCCCGGGTCCACCCCTAGGGCTGAGGGGAGGTGGGGTCCCTCCCCACGACCTCTAAGCAGAGGGTGAGGCTCCACATCTCAGTGCGCAGAGCTGAGGGAGGTGCAGACCCTCGGGTTGTTTTAGTGACCACACACACAGCCCCCAGACCAACTCACTGCCTCTGGGCCTCAGAGCTGGGCTGCAGGAGGGAGTGGAGGTGGGGCAGATGGCTCTTGGGAAGCTGCCCCAGGGTCTCAGCTTTCCCATCTGAGCATTGGTCATGCTCTGTGTCCCCTCCAGTCTCCGCGGGGTAGTGAGGGCCTGACTTCTGCAGAGACCTGTTACGGGAGGGGGAGGAGGAGGAGGGACACTGAGAGAACACTCACCTGTTCCCAGGGCCAGCACCCTCCGGGAGGCCGCGGAGCCTGGGGAACAGAGCGGGGTGGTGCCCCAGTGACATTCCTGATTGCTGGGGACTGACTCACCACTTCAAAGGCCTGAGCCGGGCGCAGCTATTTAGCCAGCCCTCCCGCGCCCACCCCGGGGATCTGCTCGGCGCAGCCGCCACCCTGTCGCCGCCCTGTCCCAGCTCAGGTGTCAGCCGCCCGCCCGCCGCCCGGTCCCAGCTCAGGTGTCAGCCGCCCGCCCGCCGCCCGCCGTCCGGTGCCCGCGCAGGTCCTCCGCCGGCGGGCATGGCGGTGCGGGTGCCGCTGTGGCACCACTACCTGCGGGCCGTGCGCTCGCGCGCCGCGCCCCGGGCCCAGGACTTCCAGCGCGCGGAGGACGTGCTGCTCACGGTGCTGGAGCGCGTGCACGCCCTGGACCCCCGCTTCCTGGTCGACTACTCCCGCGATCTGGGGGCCTTCCAGTTCGCCTTGCGCTCCTCCACCGAACCCCTGGACCTGGCGGTGCCCCTGGGGCTGGACGCCGAGGCCCTCGTGATCCAGGAGTCCGGCGCCGCCGAGCCCGCGGGCGGCCCTGCTTGCTGCCGCCTGGGCGTCCCCAGGGAAGGCGCCGGCCTGGAGCGGTGGACGGCCGACGACGTCTTCAGCGCCTCCGCCGAGAGCGGCGCCGAGTGCCGCGGCCACGTCGTGCCCGGGAAGGTTCTGCGCGTTCTCGGGGACCTCCTGGTGGCCGCCATCGTGCACTGCAAGCACCACGGCCTCATCGCGCCAGGTGTGGGGGCCGGCCCTGCGCGCGGGGGGCCCGGGCGCCTGCTGGGAGCACCGGGCCTGCGTGGGCCTGTGTGCACTGTGTGGTTGTTGTGGAGGTACCCAGGGGTGTGACTGCTCAGGAGGCCCGCACGTGTGTGAGCATACACACGTGTCATCACTGGTGTGTGCAGGGGTGCGGTTGCGGGCGGCTCTGGGTGTAGGTGAGTCCCAAGGTGTTCACAATCCTGGCTCCCTATGCTGCTAACATGGATTATGTGTTTCATATTATCTAGCTTTCCCAAAGTGACTTTATAACAAAAGGCTAGCGGATGTTACTTTTTAAATAGCCAGATACGTGAATGACTGGTGTGTTGATTTCTAATTGGCTTGCTTAGTGGGGACCCGTGACAGAGCTCTGGGCCAGCGGGTGTGTGACCAGTCACAGCCCATCGATCCAGTGCTCACAGCAGAGCCCACTGCAGTATCTGGTCGCTGGGCACCAGGGTGGAAAGAGTAGCTGTGTGTGAGCACGTGCCACGTGTGTGCGAGGGTCTACATGTGTAGCGTGCGTGTTTGCATATGTGAGAATGCGTGTCTGTGACCATGCATTTGTGTGTATACTTATGTGAGTGTGTGCATGCATGTAAGCGTGTATATTCATGTGCTTCTGTGTGAGTTAAGCACTGTGTGAGCATATGTGCTCAAGCACATACATATATAGCAGCATGTGTTTGCACATGTAGTAGCCGTGTGAGCACATCTGTCAGCATGTGCACAGGAACATGCATTTGCACACACACGTGCGTGGTGTATGAACATGTGTGAACATGCGTCTGTGTGTGCATGTGTGCATCTAGGTGCACACGTGTTTCTGTTGGTGGCTGTGTTGCTTGCTGATTGGTGTCCTGGGTGCAGAGTGGACCTGAGGCCACACACTTTCAGTTGTGCAGAGACGACTGGCCTCAACCCCTCCCCCACACCTTGCTGATGTGAGTGAGGGGGCTGTGGCCTGGGGTGGCCAGTCTTCAGCAGGACAGAAGCAGGGGTCTCCCTTCCAGCAGAGACTCCCATGGGGGCCAGCACAGCAGGGACCCTGGCTGATGGACACAGCCCAGATGGTGGGGTTGGAGGACATGGACAGATTTCCTGTTTCTCTTGGACAGGGACATGCACTTCCTCCTGTGGTCCTGGGGCCTTGAGTCCCCAAGCATCTGACTTGGACTTGGCTTGTCTGAGGTGCCCAGCCCATGAAGGTGGGTGTGGTGACAGTTGGCACCTGCCAGGTGTGCCCGGCTCAGGGCTCTTGGCATTGGTGCCTGGCCTACCAAGTAGCACAGGGATAGGGTTCAGCCCTCAGGCCACAACACCACCCTCTCTTCCTGGGCACTTCCTGGAGGTGTGTCAGGCACAGCAGACAGGGGCACGGCTGGGATGCTGAGGGGGGATTGAGAGGACCCTCTGGCTTCTGGGCTGACTTTCCCCACCAGGATGTCCTGAGCCCTGGGTGCCATCTGTGTCAGGGTCCCCTGCGCAGCCATGGGAAGGGCCTGCCCCCATACTGGCCTTGTGACTGTGGCAGGGGCCCATTTCTCTCAGGGGCTTGTGAACAACCCCCAAGGGTGGCGAGACCTGTCATTAGGCATCTGACACCCACCCTGTCTCCTCCTCTGCCCCCGGCATCCCATCTGGTCCTCTTCTGTGCATGTAATTACTGTGGGCGACTTCAAGGGACCATATCTGTGGTCTGACTTATCATGCCCCTTCCTACCAGTCCTTGTCCCCACAACAGGCCCACTGCTCCACTGGGGACAGGCCCACTGTCATGGAAAACAGCACGTACCCCTGAGCTGCCAGCCCCTCAGCCGCCGCGGCTCGCTTCCGGTCAGAGAGACACACCCACTGGTACCCAAACCACGCTGAGTGTGCAGGAATTCCAGACATTGTTCTGGGATGCTCAGCAGGGTGGGGGGGCGGTGGCCACGGGGCTGGGGTACAGGTTGTGAGGCCAGGGCTGCGGTGGCACGGGTGTGGTGGGCACGGCCGGCGAATGGGCAGATGTGACCAACGGTGGCTGAGATGGGCAGCTGGCCCAGGGTGGCAGTTGCCTGGTGTGCCGAGTAGGAGCCCCTCCTTGCTTCAGGAGGGGAAGCTGAGGAGCTGTGACACCCCTCGGGGCTTTCTAAGCACAGGCCGCCCCTGGAAAGTCAAGCTGGCCCACGGCCAACGCGATGCTTAGAGAGTGGCTTGTCAGCGTCTAGGGGTGCACGGCTCTTATCCTCCAGCAGGGGCTGCCAAGCCTCCTCTGTGGGGAGGGCAGAGCTGCTCCTTGGACCTCGGGGTCCTGTCCAGCCCCCCTCCCCTTTCCTGGGGAGTCCTGTGGCTGCACAGTGGTGGTTCCCGTCTGAGCCCTGAAAGCAGGAGGAGGGCCCAGTGGGCTCTGTGAGTGGCTCTGTGACTGGCCGGCAGCCCTGCCCCGGCCTGGCTGTGCTCCAGACCCCACAGACATCTTTAAGGCCGCCCGGTCACTGCGGCTGCAGATGCCCCTGGCTTCTGGGTGGGGGCTGAGCCATCTGGCATGGGTGACACTGGCTGTACCGCACGGTGGGGCGTCCGCTATGCACCCAAGACTTGGTGCATAGACGTGGTGATGAGGTGTCTTGCTTCTGGGGGCCGTGGGTCAGGACTGCCAGGGGACCCTCTGGGAAATGCCCCTGTCCCTGAGGGCAGGAGCGCTCCCCACACCTCAGACTGCACAAATGGGCACAGCATCTTGGGTGGGGACATTCCTGACCAGGCAGCATGAGCTCACACGGGGGAGCAGATCCTAGCCGGGCCTTTGATCCCAGCAGACTGCTGGGTGGATGGGGAGTGTGTGGGTGTGTGTATGTAGGTGTGTGGGTGAAGCCTCTGTGTATGCGTGTGTGAACTTGTGTGTGTGTGTGTGTGTGAGCATTTGCATGTGTGTGAATGTGTGCTAGTGGGTGCATGTGTGTGCATGCATGTGTGTGGAGGCCTGTGGGTGCACACGGCCCTGCCTGCCCCCTGCAGCCCACGCCCAGCCCCCCTCAGGCGGAGAAGATGGGGCACATTAGGTGGAGGAGACCAGGAGGCTAAAAAGATGGTCACAGGCGCTGACGTGCTCGGCCCACATGTGTCTGTGGAGCGGCCCCACCCCACCCCTCGGGAGTGCTCTGTCTGACCCCAGGGACCGCGGCTGCTCCCTGCAGGCCCCTCCTGTTTTTCTGGGCTCCATCCAAAGGGAGAAGAATGCAGCCAAACCAGAAAGGGTGCTGGTCCCCACCAGGAGCCCAGGCATTTAATTGTCATTGCATAAGTGCCTTTCAGAGTGTCCCTGGGAAAGGGCCCCAGGGCCCCAGGGTGACACCGACCACCTCAGCCAGACAAAGGGCAGTGTGGGGGGCACCCAGATGGGCACTGAGGGGGCACCCAGAGCTGGTAGGGAGGGCTGACGTGCACGGGGTGGTCGTGGCAGTGGTGCGAGGTGTGTCTGGGGGGATTCATAGGCTTGGATGGAGGGGGCGTGGGTGGGGGGCAGGGGACAGAGGCCCGGGGACGCTGCTGTGTGTCCCGCTGGGGAGGCCAAGCTTCCTCTTGGGCAGGGAGAGGGCACCACAGTGGAACAGGGAGGGAGTGACACCACGGGACTTCCCAGACTGCCACGGAGGGCGTCGGGGCACGGGGGCACCGTAGCATCCGGAGTACCAGGAGGCTCTAAGGACTAGCCCCAGGCTAGAGGCAGGTTGGGGTACTGCCGGCCTCCTGATTCCAGCCAGGGGTGCACCATGCAGCTGTCCATGGAGGGAGGGTACAGGGGTTCAGAGAGAGGGGGCTCAGGTGTCTAGGACAGGAGGGTATAGGTATCCAGAGAGGGAGCAGACAGTGTTCAGGGCAGAAGGGTGCAGAAGTCCAAGGCCTGAAGGTACAGGTGTCCGGGGAGGGATGGAGCCGGTGAGAGGCGAGAGGTGGTGGCCCACGTGGGCGGCGGGGCAGCTGCGGCGAGCAGTGCTCAGAGTGCCCCAGGCCCGCTGGGCGGCCTTGTGGGGCAGGGCGGGTGTGTGCTGGGCGCAGAGTGCTCCGGCTCACTGCTGGCTCCCACACAGGCTCGCTGAACGCGTCCAGCCTTCAGGAGGAGGAGCTCCACCTGTCCCTGCTGGTGTCCAGTGGCTGGAGGACCATCCGCTTCAACCTGGTGCCCGTGGTGAGAAGGAGGCACAGGGTGCCTGCCCTCAAGGAGACCCCACTGGTGACTGGTGTCCCTGCAGGCAGCCTGGAGAGAATCCTGGACCAGGGGGTGGACCTGGTGCCTGCTGGCGCCCAGCATTGGAGGTAGGGCACACTTCCCAGTCTGCGGGTCCTGGGATTGCTCCTCAGGGAAGGGGTCTGCAGGGCCGGCCACCTCTGCCTCCTGGGCACCTGTCTGAGGTGAGAGGTTGCTAGAGTCTCAAGAGGTCACCCCAAAACACCCAGCATCACCCCTTCTGAGCATGCAAGGACACCCTCTCCTGCCCACCTGGTACCAGGGCAGGGGCCAGCTGTGATGAGGGATGTGGTAGCTCCAGTTCACAGGGACCTGCACGTCATCGGGCAGCGAACTGGGAGGGCCTCCCTCGGCCCTCTCCCTCCCTCTCAGATGGGAAAGCCACCGAGGAGGCAGGAGATGTGGGGTTTGAGGTTCCTGGTGTCAAAGGGGTCCCCATGGGGGGTGGCACTGGGCCACGGAGCCTAAATAGCTCTCGGGCTTTTCTAAGATCTTCTCCTGGGCCACCCTTCGCAGGCCACAGTGTCCTCTGGGCCACCCTTCGCAGGCCACAGTGTCCTCTGGGCCACCCTTCACAGGTCACAGTGTCCTCTGGGCCACTCTTTGGTAGTTACAGTGTCCACTGGGCCATACTTCACAGGTCACAGTGTCTGCTGAGCCACTCTTTGGTGGTCACAGTGTGCCCCGGACTGCCCTTCTCCCTTTCCCACCAGGGTTCCCCCCACCTGAGGTGTCTGGGGAGGGAGATCCCCATGTCCACCCTGCTCGGGGATTCCAGGAGCTCCTCTTCTGTCCCCAGGAGGCCCGAGAGCTCTGTAGGGGCCCCCATCTGCAGAGCAACAATGAGAGGAACCCCAAGTTGGTGTCTGTGAGAGAGTAAGGAGGGAGGGAAGGAGAGGAAAGGAGGGGAAGGGCACCTTCCTGTCTGCAACAGGGGGCTGGGCTGGGCTGGCACCCTCAGTCCCTCCCACCCTGAGGCTAGAGGTCTGCCCAGCAGCTGACTGTCCACCCTAAAAGCCCATGGAGGACCACTATGAAAAGGGAGGGCTGGGTGGTCCAGCAGGGTGGCTGTGCCGCGATGGAGCCACTGTTGGCCCTGGGTGGCCTCATGGGGTGTCCCAATATTGGGGGGCTTCTCTGCAGAAGTGACCTGTGCACTCAGGTGGCTCCCGGTGCCAGGGGCTCTTGCTTGGTGACTGGGGTGTATCTGGGTTCCAGGGTCTCTGCTGACCGCCTGCTGACGAGGCTGCTGGATGCGCTGGGCACTCTTCCCGGCCACCGGCTGGACGGCCTCTCCATCCTGGACCGGCTCAGCCAGGATTGCTGGCAGGAGGGCGGCCAGAGCGCTGGGCTGGCCTTCAGCCACCTGAAGGTGGGTGCATGGGGGACCACCCAGCCCCTCACGTTGCCCTGTGAGCCCGGAGTCGGAGACTGAGGCCCAGCCGGGGGGCTGCCCCTGCGTGCTGGAGGCCGGGCACCAGTTGGCAGTCTCTGTGGGCAGTCAGTGTCCATGGCTGGCTGGGCGGGGTCTGTCGGCAGTTTATCGTCTCTAGCCAGGACCCTGCTCCGAGGCCGGGACCTGCCTTGTCCCTCCCCTGTGAACTCCGGAGACAGCTCCATGTTGGGGACTTGGGGGGTCTGCCAGGGTGGAGGAAACAAGGCTGTGGCCAGCAAGAGACACTGGGCAGGGGGGTAGCTGCAGGGCACTGGGCGGTGAGGCCAGTCCTTGTCTTCCAGGACTGGGACACTGAGGTCCTCAGTCACTGGCCCTCTGGTTGGACTTTGGGGTCAGACAGGGCCCCCTCTTGCCCAGCTCTTCATCCCTGAGAGGGTCCCTTCCCTTGAGCAGAGCCAGCCCCCAAGGGCATCTGGAAGGCCTTGTTACCTCTCAGGGACCCCCATTGTCACCAGGGAAAACTGCCTCTTCTCTGCACCTTGCTGAGTTGCTGTGACCCAAATGGAGACCACGGGTGGACTTTGTCAGTCATCAAGCTCTGAGAGAGGCCAGGAGGGAACCCTCCTCACCACCCAAACCCCCCTAAGGAGGGGAAGGGAAAGCAGGGGCTGCGGAGCCTTGGGGCTCCTCTTTGCCTCAGGGGCACCGACGCAGTGCCCCCTGAAGGGATGGGGGGATGGTCCTTCACCTAGCTGCTTGGCCTTGGGACAGTGCTGAGCATCCCTGGTGTGACCTGGGGCCCTCTGTGCCTTCTTGGGGTCTCCATCCCACCTGAAGGCAGGGGCTGGCTCCCAGCAGTCTCCAGTTCTCCCCCAAAGTAGCTCTTGGTCCCCAGACTGAGCTGACGAGTCATGAGGGTGTGAGAAGGAGAGGGTGCAGAAAGGTGACAGGAGGGGTGGGGCCAGGGGCTCAGGGGAGGAGGGAGGAGGCTACTGGGGCTGCTGAGGGGTCTGTTCTTGCTGCTTTCAAAGATTTGTCTGGGCTCAGGAGTCACAGGCATACAGACCAGGTCTGCGGTGGTACCAGCAGGTGGGTTTGTTTAGTGGGGCTGCAGGGGATGTGTAGGAGTTCACGGGAGGGTGCATGAGGGAAAGATCAGAGACCTGGTGAGTGGGAGCATCCGAAGCGCCTGCGAGCTGTCCGGGGTAGCAGGCACTGGATGCCTGAGAGGATGAGGAGAGGAGGTTAGACTGGGGACCAAGGTCACAGTGAGTTTGGACTCGAGCCACCGTGTTCCAGGAGAGCCAGCTGGCGCTGCAGGTGAGGGTGGCAGAGCATCAGGGCCACCCCAGGGCCAGGGCACAGGACAACAGGTGGGGACAGGGCTGGACAGAGATGGGGATGGGGAGGAGGTGCTGAGGGGCTGTCCAATGTGGGGTGCAGGCAGCTGGAGGTGGGGTGCAGATGGGCGGGCTCAGCTGACATCCCCCCATGCCCCACAGATGGTCCTGCTGTGGGCCTCGGTAGGTGGGTGGGCTCAGCAGGTGGGTGGCCTTGGGAGGTGGGGGCTCGGCCGACACACCCCTCGTGCCCCACAGATGGTCCTGCTGTGGGCCTCGGCGCTCTTCCCAGACCCTGCCGACTGGGCTGACCTGGAGGGCGCCGTGTACCGCATGCTGGTGGTGCTGCTCTGCTGCCTGGCCACCAGGCACCTGCCACACCTCCTGTGGCCAAGGCAGAACCTGCTGCAGGCCAGCAGCCTGGACCTCACCGCCCTGTACCAGCGCGTGGAGCAGTTCGCCCGCCAGCCCGAGGGCTCCCTGCGCATCCATGTCACGCACCTGGGCGCCAGCCCACCGCCACGCGTCAGCAACGGAGTCAAGGCTTTGCTGCAGCTGCCCGCCAGTGACCCGGCCTACTGGACCACCGCCTACTTCGACGTCCTGCTGGACAAGGTGGGTGCAGCTGGCTGGAGGGACCACATGGAATCAGGGCCACAGTGGGCTCAGAGCCCTGGTCCAGCACGTTGGCCCCCCAGGACAGGCCCTGCCAAGTCAGGAGTTCCCAGGTCAGGACCCCCCAGGTCAAAAGTCCCAAGGTCAGGATTTCCCACGTCAGGACCCCCAGGTCAGGAGTTCCCAGGTCATGACCCCCCAGGGCAGGACTCCCCCAGTTCAGGATCCTCTAGGTCGGGACCACTCCCAAGCCTCCTCCAGACAACCAGAGAGTCTACTGCGGAAGAGGGTGATGTTGGGGATCAGAAGGACAGTGGGGTGACCTCTTGCCAGTGACCCTGTGGTCCCAGGACTGCTTTCTCTGAGCCTGTGTGGCACATCTGAGCTGATCCCCTCCAGAGTCTCCCTTAAACCCACAGTTGGGGTAGGCCCAAAGCCTCATACACCCACTGTGGGCCTCCATTCCCCGGGAAGGAGTCACTCTTTCTGCCCCTCCTGGGATGTTTTCCTGCCCTGCTGCCTGTGTCTAGCACCTCTCTCTTTCATGGCTCTTATGACCTACTATTTGGGGGTACCAGGCCTCTCCTGCCAGTCTGGCAGCTGCCCCTAGTGTCTCTACCCCCGTGGTGCCCAGTCGCCCTCTGTCTCCAAGGGCCAGTGCCCAGAGCAAACACCTCTCCTTCCTGGCACGTCCTGTGCTCTCAGGCAGCCCCTCGCTCTATACAGTGAGGCCCAGTGTTGATCGTGTTTAACCAGGCTTCCCACCTGATGGATGCTCATAGCCTCCTGTGGGCACCCCAAAGTCTGCAGACCAGAGGGGGCAGGACCTTCTCTGAGCTGTCAGCAGACACGGGTGTGTACACGGGGGGGATGGGAAGTGGAGGGTCTCAGCATATCTGGATGTGTGCATGCGGGGTGACGGGAGAGGTTGGGGGGATCTCAGCAGACCTGGGTGTGTGCATGCAGGGTGATGGGTGAGGTTGGGGGGGTCTCAGCAGACCTGGGTGTGTGCACACTGGCAGTCAGGCCTGGCCAGGCATCCTCTGTGTCATACCCACGCGTGGACCCTGGCTGCTCGAGGGGCCCCTGGAGGAGGGGGTGCTGGGCCAGGTGGCTGGGGGTGGGCCCGCTGTCCTGCCCTGTGTCAGGGTTGTGGTGGCATCCAGGCCTGTGACGTGTGTCTCTGTGGTCCCTCTCCCTGGCCCCCCACAGTTCCAGGTCTTCAACATCCAGGACAAGGACCGGGTCGCGGCCATGCAGAGAATCTTTCTCAAGACCCGGACCCTGGAAGGCGAGGAGAGCTGAGTGGGCTGCCCCCACCTCCCTACCCTGCCCGTTGTTGGCTTGGGGACAGGTGGAGAAGTGCGGGAGGCTTCACCTTCAGATCCGTGGTGAGGGGTGGAGAGACTTCAACTAGGGACCGGCCGCAGACTGTCCAGGAGATGGCCTCATGGCAGTCTCGGGGTCTGGACAGGCGGATTGATCTGCTGCCTTGTCCCTGGGGTGGGGGCCTGGGATGGACTCGCTCCCAGCTTTGCATGACACCATGTTGACCCTAGTGGTGATGTCAACACTCTGAAAACTGAGCGTCTGTGGGCAGCTGAACCCTGTGTTGTTCTGGGTGGGGACAAAAGAGTCTGCGTTTGATATGGAATAAACTAATGCTCTGGGTATATGCAACCCAAGTGATACTTACTTTGTGTGTCTACCTTGTTGAAATGAGGAAGGGCCCAGCAAAAATTCGAGGTGTTAAAGAAGGCCCCAGGAAACAACTTAATAGCAGAATATACCATAGAATAATCTCACCTTTGTCTTACAAAACATCTGTCACAAGACGAGCCTGGGGGCAGCCTTGCAAGTGACCCCTAGACCTTGACCACATTTTACAACTAACAGGAATTCCAGGTGGCCTTAACCAATCAATGTAAAGGTCAGTTTCCCCTCCCTGCTTTGTAATCTCACGACTTAAATACTGGGTGCTGAGGAAGCTCGTCGTCGCCCCCCGCTCTGTGTAGTTTGGGGTGCGTCCCTGGTGCACAAGTATTTTTCCTATTGGGCTTATTTTTTAATAAAATTTAACCTTTAAAGTAGCAGTGTCACATCTTGAAAATCGCAGACCCTAACAACCTGAGTGGAAAAAAATATTTTCCTCTAGAAACACAGAAGTAGGAAAGGCTCGTGTGTAGACAATTTCAAATCCACGTCGTCTCCTTGGGAGCCTGGGCGGTGCAATGGTTAGGAGCCCGGTGGCTCACCGAAAGGCCGGAAGTTTGAATCCGCCGGCCGCTCCCTGGAAACCTTGTGGGGCAGCTCTGCCCTGTCCCATGGGGGCACCATGAGTCAGAATTGACTACAGAAATGAGTTTTGATTTCCTTCTGCCTCCAGGTGACAAGCCCCTTTCCAGAGGGTACCCCCACTTCCTGTATCACAGCGGTGGGGCATCCATAGCTCCTGCTGCCAGCTGGGTGCCCCCCTCCCTCTCACAAGGTCCACCCCTTCTGCCATGGCACTGGTCCAGCCTGCCCACGCTGGTGCTGGTCCTGTCTGCTTCCTCCTGTCATAGCGCAGATATATGTAAAATATAAAATAAAATACGGAGATGTGTATGTAGCTTTTTTTTTAAGTGTTATTAAAATACTTCTAGCCTTTTAGGCTGTGAGAGAATAAAGATCTGCTTGTTAAATCCACTCACCTGTGGTACTTGTGTTATAGCAGGCACTAGATGACCAAGATCTTATGGTACCAAAATCTCATGAATTTGTTGCAAGAAAACATGAGAACAGTCAGTGGAATAAAGAGCATTAGTGAAATAAAGAGAAAAAGCTTGTGATCATCTCTCTGCATTCAGAAAAAGTGTCAGACAAGATCCCACACCAAATAATGATAAATATGCTGAGAAAACTAGGAGAGCAGAGAACTTTCTCCACTTGGTATATAGGGCCTCACCTTACCTGTCCGCCGCTCTAACAGAAATATCACAAGGTGGATGGCTTTAACAAAGGAAAGCTTATTCTTACACAGTCCTGTAGGCCACAAGTCTTACTTCAGCATGTATGCTCCAGGGGAAGTGTTTCCCTCTGTCAGCTGTGGAGGAAAGTCCTTGTCACTTTGGCCAGGGAGCTTCTCGGCGCAGGAACCTCAGTTTGAAGAACGCGCTCTTCTCCCACTGCTGCTTTTGTGATGGTGTGAGGTTCCCAGCTCTCTGTTTGTCTTTCCTCTTATCTCTTGTGGGACAAGAGGATAAAAGGTGGTGCAGGCCCCATACTGGGGCAGGGAGGTGACCTGAGGAAGGGTGTCACAGTCCCACCCCAACCCTTTCTAGCCTAATCCACTGTTAACCACACGCTGAGACTGGGATTTACAGCATCAGAAAATCACAAAACAGAGGCGCAATCACAAAATACAGGGAATCCCAGCCCAGCCAGGATACTACACACATCTTTTGCAGGGAACACAATTCAATCCATGACAGGCATCTGCAGAAAACCTGCCGCTGACATTGTACGTGGCGCAGCAGCGACATATTCAGTGCACGCCTGCTTGGACTGGAAACAAGGCAAGCAGGCCTGTGGTCACTGTTCTCAGTACTGCATCCATGGGCCTCACACACGCAAGGAGGGTGCAGAAAAAGAAATACAGGTCAGAAATACTGGACATGAAGAAATGAAACTATTATTATTCACGTTTAGCTTGGTTATCTACATAGAAAAACCAGAGGAATCCACAAAAACTACCAGAGTTTAGTAAAGTCACAAGACACAAGATTAACGTATAAGAATGAGTTGTACTGCTGTGTGTTGTTGGTGGTGCAGTCAAACTGGTTCTGAATCACAGGGATCCTCTGCACAGCAGAAACACTGCCGGGTCCTGCACCAGGCCACAATCACTTTCGTGTTTAAGCCCACTGTTGCAGCCACTGCGTCAGTCCATCTCCTTGAAGGTTTTCCTCTGTTTCACTGACTCTCTACCAAGCATAAACTCCTTCTCCAGGGGCTGATCCCTCTGGACAACATGTCCAAAGTATGCGAGACGCAGTCTCACCATCTTTGCTTCCAAGGAGCACTCTGGTTGTCCTTCTTCCAGAGCACATCTATTGGACTTTCTGGCGGTCCATGGCGCATCCAGTCTTCTCCAACACCACAGCTAAGAGGTGTCAGTTGTTCTTCTGTCTTCCGTACTCATTGTCTGGCTTTTGCATGCGTATTAATGTGATTGAAAATACCGTGGCTTGGGTCAGGTGCACCTTAGTTTTCAACACTTTGTAGAGGTCTTTTGCAGCCGATTTTCCCAATGCAATGTGCATTTTGATTTCTTGACTGCTGCTTCTTGGGGTGTTGACTGCAGAAACAAGTAAAATGAAGTCACTGACAACCCCAGTCTTTTCTCTGTTTATTATCATGTTGCTTATTGGTCCAGTTGTGAGGATTCTTGTCTTCTTCACGTTGAAGTACAATCCATGCTGAAGACTGTGGTCTTTACATGTATCTGCTTGTGTGACGGCTCTTATTTCTGTAGGATATATTCCAAGCAGTGGAATTGCTGGATCATATGGTATTTCTATATCTAGTTTTTTAGGAAAGTGCCAGATTGCCTCCCAAAGAGGTTGTACTGTTTTACACTCCCACCATCAGTGTGGGAGAGTCCAGTCTCTCCACAGCCTCTCTGAAACTTGTTATTTTGTGTGTTTTGGATTAGTGCCAACCTTGTTGGGGTGAGATGGTACCTCATTGTAGTTTTGATTTGGATTTCTCTAATGGCTAATGATCATGAGCATTTTCTCATGAGTTTTTGGCTGCCTGGGTGTCTTCTTTGGTGAAGGGTCTGTCCATCCCCTTTGCTCATTTTATTAATTGGGTTATTTGTCTTTTTCTTGTTGATATTTTTTAGTACCTTGTAGATTATAAAAATCACATGTTGATTCAAATACATAGCTGCCAAACATTTTTTCCCATTCTGTAGGCAGTCTTTTTACTCTCTTGATAAAGTTGTTGGGCGAGCATAAATGTTAATTTTTAATACTTCCCATTTATCTGTTTTCTCTTCTGCTGGTTGTGCATTGTTAGTAAGATTTTGTAGCCTGCTTAAGCTGTGTATCAGCACTTCCAGTGTTGGCCCTATTTTTTCTTCTATACTCTTTATTGCTTTAGGTTTGATATTTAGGTCTTTGGTGCACTTTGCGTTACTTTTCGTGTAAGATGTGATATATGGGTCTTGTTTCAGTTTTTTTGCAGATGGATATCTGACATTCCCAACACCGTATATTAAAGTTCACGAGTTTTGAGCATTTGTCAAATATCAGCTGTTCATAGGTGAATGGTGTTATTTCTGGATTCTCTATTCCATTTCATTGGTCTATGTGTCTGCTTTTGCACCACTACCAATCTGTTTTGATTACCATGGTAGTGAAATAGGTTCTAAAGATGGGTAGTGTGACATCTCCCACCGTGTTCCTCTTCTTCAGTCGTGTTTACTTATCCACAGTTTCTTCCCTTTCCAAACAAATTTAGTGATTTGTTTCTCCATCTCGTCAAAAAATGACATTGGAATTTGTATTGGGATTGCATTGTATATGCAGATCACTTTGGGTAAAATAGACATTTTCAAAATGTTAAGTCTTCCTGTTAATCAGCAAGGTAGGTTTCCCCACTTCTGTAAGTCTCTTTTGGTTTCTTGTAATAGCCAAGCCAATTGCCATCGAGTCGCAATAGGATTTTGTAATTTTCCTCATATAGGTCTCTTACATCTCTGGTTGGATTCGTTCCTAGGTCTTTTATCTTCTTGGGGGCTATTGTAAGTGGTATTGATCTGGTGATTTCTTCTTTGATGGTGTCTTTGTTGCTATAAAGGAATTCTACTGATTTAGCTACATTTATCTTATATTCTGATACTTTGCTGAACTCTTCTTTAGTTCCAGTAGTTTATTTGTGGATTATGTAGGGGTCTCTGTGTATCTGTGATCATATCATCTGTAAATAGGGATGCTTTACTTCTTTACCAATGCGGATACCCCGTATTTCTTTGTCTTGTCTGGGATTGTTCTGGCTAGGACCTCTAGCACAATGTTGAATAGAAGTGATGACAATGAGCATCTTTGCCTGGTTCGCCTTCTCAGGGGTAATTCTTTCAGTCTCTCTCTTTTCGGGATAATGTTGGCTATTGGCTTTGTGTAGATGCTCATTATTATGTTGAGGAATTTCCCTTTTATTTTTAACATGAATAGGTGTTGGACTTTGCCAAATCAGTTTTATGTGTCAATTAATAAAATCAAGTGGTTCTTATCTTTTGTTTTATTTCTGTGGTTGATCATTTTACTTATTTTTCTGATGTTGAACCAACCCTATGTCCCTGGTATGAATCCTACTTGATCACAGTGAATCATTTTTTTTTATATACTCTTAAATTTTATTGGCTAGGATTTTGTTGAAGATTTTTTGCATCTAGGTTCATGAGTGATATTGGTCTGTAATTCTCTTTTTTTGTGGGACCTTTATCCAGCGTTAGTATCAGGGTTATGCTGGCTTCATAGAACAAATTTGGGAGTGTTTCATCCTTTTCTATGTCGTGCAGTAGCTTCAGTAGTACTGGAATTAACTTTCTAAAAGTTGGTAGAATTCTCCAGTGAAGCTGTTTTGGCCAGGACTTTTTTGTTTGGTTGCTTTTTGATTACTTTTTCAATCTCTTCTTTTGTGATGGGTTTATTAAGCTGTTCTACTTCTCTCTGTGGTAATTTTGGTAGGTAGGTAATGTGAATCTAGAAATTTGTCCATTTCCTCCAGGTTCTCAAATCTGTCAGAGTACAGTTTTTTGTAGTATTCTGTTATGATACTTTTAATTTTGGTTGGATCTGTTGTGACATCTCCTGGCTCATTTCTTACTCTGTTTTCTCTCCTGTTTTTCTTTGGTGGGTTAAGTCAATGGTTCATCAATTTTGTTGATCTTTTAAACAAACAAAAACCAGCTTTTGGTTTTGTTTGTTCTTTCAACTGTGTTTCTATTGTCTAATTTGTTTAGTTCTGCTCTAAATTTTATTATCTGTTTTCTTCTCATTCCTGAGGGGTTCTTTTGTTGTTCTCTTTCTACTTACTTGAGTTGTAGGGTTAATTCTTTGGTTCAGACCCTTTCTTCATTTGGATGTGTTCGTTTATTGAGATAAATTGACCTCTGAGCATTGCTTTTGCTGTATCTCATAGGTTCAGGTAGGATGTGTTTTCACTCTCATTTGGTTCCATGAATTTCTTTATTGTATCCTTAGTTTCTTCTGTAACTCATGAATTTTTGAGCAAGGTGTTGTTGAGTTTCCATGAGTTTGACTTTCTACCCATGTGTTTTCTGCTGGCGATTTCACCTTTTACAGCTTCATGGTCTGAAAAGAAGCTCTGCAATAATTCAGTGGTTTGGATTTTGTTGAGACTTGCTTTATGACTTAATATGTGGTCTATTCTGGAGAATGTTCCATGTGGTTTGGGAAAAGAGGTGTACTTGTCTGTTGTTGGATAAAAAATTCTGTATATGTCTATGAGATTGAGTTGGTTGATTGTTGCTAATAAGATCTTCTGCATCTTAATTTAGTTTTTTTCTGGATGATCTGTCCATTACTGAAAGTGGAGTGTTGAAGTCTCCTGCTATTATTGCAGAGTGATCTATCTGATTTTTCAAAGTTGTCATTGTTTGTTCAATGTATTAGATTCTGTGATATTGGGTGCACTTAATATTGTTATATCCTCCTTATATATTGAACCTTTAAGAAATAGTGACTATCCTTGTCCACAACTGTAGATTTTACTTTAAAATCTATTTCATCTGAGATTAATATTGCCACTCTTGCTCTTCTTTGCATGTTGTTACCTTGGTATATATTTTTCCATCCTTTGATTTTGAGTTTGTTCATATGTTCGAGTCTAAAGTGTGTCTCTTGTAAGCAACATACAGATGGATCATGGTTTTTTCATACAACCTGTTACTCTCTGTCTCTTTAGTGGAGCATTCATTCCTTTTACACTGAGTGTAGTTATTGATAGAGCCCTGCTTTTACTGTATCCTATGAGTTCTGGTAGGATGTGCTGTCCTTTTGGTGCAGTTATTTTTGTGTTGTTGATAATTGTTCCACTTAACATACTTTTTGAAGATATTTTTCTTTACGGGTTTTCTTTTCATCTTTTACAATGCTGGTTTTGTGTCTGTTGAGACTTCTGCATTGTGTTTCTTGTTTTGATGTGTAGTATTGCTAGACTGCTTTGCAGCTACCTCACTATCCTTGCTAGTGTTCTAAGTTTAAACCAGTCTTTAACTTCTTTGTATCTCCTTAACTTCCTCTCCATCTGAATGTTCTATGAATACAATAATAAGTCCCTCTTTGTAGTGTAGTGCTATCGTAATTCAGGTTGAGATCTGTTTCCCTAATTTTAGTATTTTAGCTTTGATTGAATTTTGTGATTTCCCTAACTAACACTCTGTATGCTGTTTCTTGCATTGCATCCTTGAGTATACATCTAGTGTTCTTGATTTTCTAATCAAAGAACTTGCTTCAGTATGTGGTTTGATTTTTGCAAAGTCTCTAAGCTTCTGTTTATCTGAGAATATCCTAATTTCACCATCATATTTGAGAGACATTCTTGCAGGATATATAACTCTTGGTTGGAAAGTTTTTCCTTCAAGGCTTTGTATGTGTCATCCTGCTGTCTTTGTGCTAACATGGTTTTAGATGAATAATCAGTGCTCAGTTTAATGGACTCTTTTGTAAGTAAGTTTTGGTTTAAGCATGGCTGCCTTTAAGAGCCTCACCTTATGTTTCATTTTATTAAGCTTGATTATAATATGTCTTGGTATCTTTCTTTCAGGATCTACCTTTCGTGGAGTTTGAGGATCCTGAGTGGATATCTTCTTTTTTTTCATGATGTCAGCGAGGTTTTCTGTCAGTAACTCTTCAACGATTCTGTGTTTTCTGCTATCCTTGCCTGTTCTGGCTCCAATTACTCATAGATTGTTCCTTTTGATAGAGTTCCACATAACTTTTAATTATTCCTCTTTTTTCTTGACTCTTTTGTCTGATTTCTCCTCATAAATACTGGTGTCAGTTGCTTTATCTTCAGTCTTGCTAATTCTGCATTCCATTTCCTCAGTCCTGCTTTTTGGTTTTCCATTGAATTGTCTAATTCTGTAATTTTATTATTGATCTGCTGAATTTCAGATCATTAATGTTCTATCAGTTCATATAGCTTGCTTAATTTTTTATTTTGTTCAGCTGCACTTTGTTTAATCTCTAGAAGGGCTCCATACATAATATTTTTGTATTCTAGCTCCGATGATTTCAGGAAGGGTTCTCCATCTGGGAAGTTTTTTGATTACTTATTTTGAGAGTTTTCTGGAGCCATGGTAGTCTGCTTCTATAAACGGTTGGATAGTGATTGTTGTCTTCCAGTCATCAGAAAGCTATGCAGCTTCTCCTTTGCTATGCCAGCAGAAGCTTTGGGGTAGCTCAGAGAATGGATAGGGGAAGTGCCCTGGTGCACTTGGCCACCAGCTGCCACTGTGTTCTCTAGATGTGTCTGTCTTAAGTACAGCTTCTCTACTGAGAGAACCACTGTCTTTTCAGGCAGTGCTGTTCAGTGTAGCAGCCAGCCCCAGGTGAATTATCAGGCACAGCTGACCTAGCCTCCTGGCTGACAAAGATGGCACCCTACTTTTGCAGCCTCTGTATTTTTGCACCACCAGCAGCTATGGGGAAGCTCAGAGAAGGATGGGGGAAAGGTGCTGATACACTCAGCCACCAGCCACCAATGTGTTTCATAGGTACAGCTGTCTTAAGTATAGCTTCTCTGCTGAGAGAGACGCTGTCCACTCAGGCACTGCTGCTCAGTGTGGAAGCCCACCCCAGCCAGGCTCTCAGGTGCAGCAACTCTAGTCCCAGTCTCCCAGCTGACAAAGATGGCATCCATACCTGTACAGCCTCTCCTTTTCTGTGGCAATGAAAGTGGGATCCTCTGCACAGTCACCTTGCCTCCACAAACATAGTTGTTCTCCTTCCTGTCACCCAGTCCAATCTAACCTTCTGCCTGATCTTGGGACTTTGAAAATGTCCTCTGTGTTCTGTTCAGTTGTTTTTCTATGTCTTAGTTCTTAGAGGGAATCAAGGAAGTATGTGACTAGTCTGCCATCTTGGCTTTCCCTCTCATGCCTTTTTTTAATGAGATGGAGAGATGAACCACCAGCTTCACATGAAAAGGGAAGTGGCCCCAGATAAGAAAACATTATCAAAGAAGAACAAAGTAGGAGGCCTCACACTACCTCATTTTAGAACCTATTACATCACCTAGGTAGTCAAAACATCTTGATACCAATAGAGGACAGACCCGTAGATCAGAGGAATGCAACTGAAAATCCAAATGTAAAGCTACCCACTGATGAGGGGCTGATATTTGACAAAGGACCAGATGGTGTTGGCATAACTGAAGGTACATCCGCAAAAAAGTGGAACAAGATATGAACAGGCTCTTCACCAAAGAAGACATTCAGGTGGCTAACACATACATGAGGAATGCTGATGATTATTAGTCATTAATTAAATAAATGTAAATCACAACTACGGTGAGATACTGTCTCACTCTAACAAGGCTGGCACTTATCCAAAAACCATGAAATAATAATTGTTGTAGAGGTTGAAGAGAGACTGGAACACTTATGCACTGCTAGTGGGAATATAAAACTGTGCATCCGCTTTGGAAACTGATTCAGTGCTTCCTCAAAAAGTTGGAAATAGAAGTTCCATATGATTCAGTAATCCCACTCCCTGAAATATATCCCAGAGAAATAAGAACCATTACATGAACACATAGCCACACAACCATGGTTACTGCAGCACTGTCCACAAAAACAAAAAGATGGAGATAACCTGTTGTTGTTGTCGTTAGGTGCTGTCAAGTCAGTTCTGACTCACAGTGACCCTGCGCACAACAGAACAAAACACTGTCTATACCTGCACCATGCCCCAAATTGTTTTTATGCTTAAGCTCATCATTGCAGCCACTGTGTCAATCTGTCTTGTTGCTGATCTTTATTTTTTCACTGATCTTCCACTCTACCAAGCATGAGGTCCTTCTCCAGGGACTGATCTTTCCTGACAACCTGTCTAAAGTCTGTAACATGTAGTCTTGCCATCTTTGCTACCAAGGAGCACTCTGGTTGTACTTCTTCCAGAACTGGTTGTCCTTTTGGGGGTACATGGTACATTCAGTATTGTTCTCCAAGACCACAATTCAAAGGAGTTAATTCTTGTATTGTCCTTATTTACTGTTCAGATTTCGCACACATAAGATGCGATTGAAAATACCATGCCTTGGATCAGGAACACCTTAGTCTTCAAGGTGACTTCTTTTTAAATTTTTTTAAATTGGTCTTTAGTCATTAGTGTTCAGCGCATCAAATCTGTTCTTGAGACGGTCTCTAAACTTTGGTGGGGAATACTTCGAGGTGCCCATAAACAGATAAATGGGCAAAGAAATTATGGTCTGTACACACAATGGTATACTACATAGTGATAAAGAACAAGGACGAGTGGGCGAAATATCGTCATGGATGAATCTGCAGGGCTTTATGCTGAGTAGAAAGTAGTCACAAAGGGACAAATACTGCATGAGGTCACTATCACAAAAATTCAAAAAAAGATTTAAATGCAAAAGACAACATTCTTTGATGATTGCAAGGATGGGGAGGGAATTAGATGGTGCCTGGCTACCACCAATGACTGTCCTGATAGGGAACACAACAAAGAGTCCCCAGTGGTGCAGGAGAAATGTGCAGAGGAGAATGCACGCTCACGTACAAAGATCAGATGTACTGCTCTGATCGAGGCTGGAGGAACCCCTGAAGACTTAGCATCCGGACCCTTGTTAACCCCCCACTAAAACCATTCCTGAGATGCACTCCTCAGGCAAAGATGAGACTGGGCTATAACGCATAAAATAATACTTGTGAAGAGCATGCTTTGTAGTTCAAACAGATACACGAGGTGAAAGGAGCAACTCTTGTCCTGAAGCAGCCTGAGAAGGTGGGAAGGGACAGGAACTGGTTGGATGAACACAGGAAATTTGTGGTAGAAAGGAGAGGGGTGTGCAACTAATGTGATGTACAATATGTGCATGAATTCTTGCATGAGAAATTAACTTGAGCCGTGAAGTTTCACCCAAAACAACTGCACGCATGTGCAGACACACCCACATACACACACAGAGAGACAGGAAAAAAAAATAGAAAGGAAAACAAATCTGCCACAACAGATCTCTTTAAAGTGTTAAAAAACAAAGATGTCACTTCGAAGACTAAGGCGCACTTGACCCAGGCTGTGGTGTTTTCAATTGCCTCATAAAGCACACAAAAGTTGGACAATGAATAAAGAAGACTGAAGAAGAAATGATAACTTTGCACTATGGCATTGGCGAAGAGTATTGAATATACCATAGAGAGTCATAAGAATGAACAAATCTATTTTGGAAGAAGTACATCCAGGATTTAGAAGCAAGGATGGCAAGACTACATGCTGTCAACAGAGACCAGTCCCTGGAGAAGGAAACGGTGCTCGGTAGAGTGGAGTGTCAGAGACAAAGAGGCGGACCCTCAGCAGATGGGCTGATACGGTGGCTGCAACTGTGACCTCAGGCAAAACACGACTGTGAGGGTGGCACAGGGCTGGACGGTGTCCCTCGTTGTTCACAGGGTCACTGGGACTCACAGCCTAACAACGACAGCAGTTCGCCTCCACTTATAGGGATGTGCCCAAACTGCACCGTGACACCGGCGTGGGAGGGTGTGAGAAAGCCTGCTAAGGAAATACTCTCGTAGTTAAGGGGCCAGGTGTGGGTTTTGTCTCCAGTAAGACGGTCTCCAACCCTGCCAGAATCCAGACCGCACTAGATTTTGTGTGGGATGCCTTGAGGGTGCATCCTATGTGGAACCTGGAGAGAGACTGGAAAGTGACTTGGACAGATGTGTGTGGGCCCCAGAGTCTGCACCAGCTGGAGCCCCTGTTTACAGACAAGAGGCCACGCAGATCTTGGTCACTTTACTGCCCTCAGTCATGGAAAAGCTCTGGTGGTGTAGGGGTTGAGTGCCATAAATCCACTGAGTGTACCTTAGAAAATACATGCAGTGGTTCTACTCCGTCCTACGGGGTCACTAGAGTTAGCATTGGCTCGATGTCAGTGGGTTTGGTTTCCATTTTAATTTTTGTCCTCAGGCTGCTGTTTGAAAACAAACAAGACTTCTTTCTGACGTTGTTACACGATGCCCCATGCCAGGCTACAGCGCTGGTCGCCACTGTTGCTGGAATGGCCTGCTTGAGCCCAGACCCTGCTGGACCCTCTTGGAAGCAGGTCAAAACACAGACAGAATGCTGCACAAACGGAATGCTGTATGGCCTGCCCAGCAGCCAGGGCACAACTGGAGCGTCCCCTGCTCGCTGGTAGCACAGGCACGTGTAAAGATTCACATTCTATCCCTGTCCTGTGGCCCTCCTCCAGAGAATCTTGAGCAGTGTCCTTCACTTTGATGAGGTAGAATAGTTAGGGGATGGTGGCACCAACGTTGGCCTGTCGTCACCTCTTGAGCTGCCACAACGAACACCTGGGGACATGGTGTTCCCTCCACAGCCTGCCCATCCACACAGCCCCAGATGGCTACCAGCATCTGGCGAGGCCTGTACTTTCCCATCAGAGCACCAACCCCTTGGAAAGCTGCCTCTCACAGTGGGGCCCTCCAACCTCAAGGGCCTGGCCCCTGTCGAGGCCTTAGGCTCAGACTGACCCCCTTCTTGGGGCTGCAGAGCTAGCTGTGACCTTGAACTTAAGGGTCTTGATGGCCTTTCAGCCCATTGAGCCCCTTGAGGAGGGGCAGCTGGCCGCAGGGGAGAAGGGCCTCCCGGCGTCTGCCAGCAATACTGTTACCTGCTGTCAGTAGCCAGGTGGCCAAGGGACTCTCGTACACATGGCTCGGGGGAGAGCAAACAAAGGGCAATAGTAGTGACGTGGTTAATTTTTGTTGTACTTTAAGTCAAAATTTACAACCCAAACCACTTTGCCATGAGAAATCCCACACACTCACCCCACTATGCAACTTGCACTGCTCTCTCCCTGCACCTCCTCCCTCCTGTGATGGCACACTCCTCCTTTCCACTCTGTTTTCCCCATCCATTTGGCCAATTTCTGTCCCCCTCCGTCCTGTCATCTCACCTCTGGACAAGAGTGGCTCAGACAGCCTTATGTCCACATCTAAGCCAAGGAGCACTTTCCTCGCCAGGGTTGCTCTGTCTCTCGCAGGCCAGTGCAATCTCTGTCTGGAAAGTCGGCTTCGGTGCTAGTTTCAACTCTGGCTCACAGAAATCATGTCCTCGGGGCCTTCCCCAGTCTGATAGACCATCACGTGTGGACTTTAGCGGCGTTTTAGTTCAGCACACCCATTTTCTTCCTGGTACGCCAGGGACTTTATGTCGTGTTCCCTGTCAGTGCAGTTGGTGGTACGTGGGCACCATCTAGGTCTTCTGGTCTCATACTGATGCACTCTCTGGATCATATGGCACCTCTGTCTGCTGTATGCATGTTTTCCTGTATCTGATGTCCCTCATGGTCCTCTGCTCCAGGTGGACTGGGACCAATTGATGCTCCCTAGATGGCCACTTTTTAGCTCTTGAGAGCAACTCACCAAAGTGGAATGCAGAATGTTTTCTTTAAAATATTTAGTTATGCCAGTTAGCCTAGATGTGCCCTGAAACTGTGGTCCCCAGGCCTCTATTCCTGCCACTCTGCCCTTCAAAATGTTGGCTTGTATTTACAAAACATTTCAGCTTTCAGTGTAGTCCAGATGTGCTGACCTCCATTCTGCTGTGTGCTGGCACTCCCTTCACCCAACCCAAGTCCTATCTGCAATTGAATCTTTGAGCACCCCCTCCTCCTACCCATCCTCATAACCATCAAAGATTATTTTCTTCCATGCTTAAATCTTTTCTTAAATTCTTATAATAGTGGTCTCATATGATATTTGTCCTTTTGCAACTGACTAATTCCACTCATCTTAATTGTCTTCCAGATGATGCCAGGTAATGAGATGCTCCCTAAAATCACCATTGTTCTTTGTCATTGCACACTGTTCCACTGTGTATGTGCATCATAGTTTGCTTGTTCATTCATTCACCTGTTGGTGGGCACCTGGGTTGATTCCATCTTTTTGCTATTGTGGACGGTGCTGCAATAAACACTCATGTGCATGTGTCTGTTCATGTGACAGACATTATTTCTCTGGGATATATTCCAAGAAGTGAGATTGCTGGATCACATGGTATTCCTGTTTCACTCTTTTTAGAAAAGTGCCCAATCAACTTTCCATTCCCACCAGTGGTGTAGAAGAGTTCCAACTTCTCCACAACTTCTCCAACATTTATTATTTGTGTATTTTGTGTTAATGCCATCCTGGTTGGGGCCTGATGGTATCTCATTATAGTTTTGATTTGATTTGGATTTCTCCGGATGGCTAATGGTCGTGAGCATTTCCTCATGAGTCTGCCAGCATTCTGGATATCTTCTTTGGTGAAGTGTCTGTTCCTGTCCTTGCCCATTTTTTAACTGTGTTATTTGTCTTTTTCTTGTTGGAGCTTTACAATAGCTTGTAGATTATGGAGATTAGATGCCAATAGGATTTGTGGCAGACAGAAATTCTTCTTTGTCAGTCTGCAGGTAGTCTTTTTGCTCTTTTGGTGAACTCTTTGAATGAACATAAGTGTTTGATTTTTAAGAAATCTCAGTTGTCCATTTTCTTTTCTGGTGTTTGTGCACTGTTAGTAATGTTTTGCAGTCTGTTTATGCTGTGTATTAGAGTTCTCAGCATTGTCTGTATTTTTTCTTGCGTGATTTTTATTGTTTTAGATTTTTATATTTAGGTCTTTGATCCATTTTGAGTCAGTTTTCGTGCATGATATGAGCTACAGGTCTTGTTTCTTTTTTTCTTTTTCTTTTGGCAAATGCGTATCCAGTTATGCTAACACTGTTTGTTAAAGAGACTGTCTTTTTCTCAGTTTACAGACTTTGGACCTTTGTCAAATATCAGCTGCTCACGGGTAGATGATGTACTGTCTGGATTCCCATTTCATTCCATTGATCTGTGTATCTTTTTTGTTTCTACTGCATGGCAGTGTAATAGGTTCTGGAGTCAGGCAGTGTGAGGTCTCCCACTTTATTCTTCAGTAATGGTTTACTTTTTCGGGGCTTCTTCCATTTCCGTATGAAGTTGGTGGTTTGTTTCTCCATCTCATTAAAAAAAGGCCTCTGGAATTTGTATTGGGATTGTATTGTAGCTTTAGATTGTTTGGGGTAGGTAAGATGTGTGACAGTTTAAGTCCACAAACTTAGTTGTTTTAAGTGCTACATACTTCATTGCTGAATATCATTGCAGTCACCTGTGAAGCACTCCTCTTGGGAAGCTATGCACCTATGCCAGTGCTTAGTCCACCCTTCAAAGCAGCTTTGGAACTCTTTCTGGACCGAATATTGTGCATGGTGGCACAGTGGCAAGTTCGAGAACTTAATTGTATGGTTGTCTATGAGGTAGTTTTTACCTAGTTAACAAATAACGATATTGGAACACCCTCCCTGCTCACCTGATATGGCCCCCATTGACTTTTTTCTTTACCTGAAGATAAAGGAAATACGGACATTTCATGACATTCAGGGCATCAAGGATAATATAAAGGCAGTGCTGATGGCCATTCCCAAAAAAGAGTTCCAAAATTACTTTGAAGGGTGGACTAGGCATAGGCAACGGTGCATAGCTTCCTAAGGACAGTACTTCGAAGGCGGCTATACTGATATTCAGCAATGAGGTACATAGCACTTTTTCTAGGATGAGTTAGCAAGTGTAACTAGCAGACGCTGCAGGCATTTTCACAATGTTAATTCTTCTTATTCATGATCAAGGTATGTTTCTCCATTTGCATAGGTCTTTTGTTTTTTTGAAGTAGATACTTGTAATTTTCTTTGTCTAGGTCTGTTAGATTTCTGAATAGATTTATTCATAGGTATTTCATCTTCTTGGGGGCAATGTAGATGGTAACGATTTGGTGATTTCCTCTTTGATGGTCTCAAGGAATGCAACTGACTTACGTATGTTTGTCTTGTAACCTGATACTTTGCGGGACTCTTCTATTAGTTTCAGTAATTTTGGGGGGGATTCTTTAGGGTTTTCTGTATATAGGACTGTATCATGCACAAATTGATATAGTTTTAGTTCTTCCTTGCCAATTTGGATACCGTTTATTTCTTTATCTTGCCTGATTGCTCTTGCTGGAACTTCCAGGACAATGCTGAACAAGAATGGTGACTGTGGACGTGGTTGTCTGGTTCTTGTTCTCAAGGGGAATGCTTTTAGACTCTCCATTTGTAGGATGATGTTGGCTGTTGGCTTTGCATAGATGCCATTATTATGTTGAGGAATTGTCCTACTATTCGTATTTTGCTGAAGGTTTTTTAACATGAATGGGTGTTGTGTTTTTTTGTATCCATTGATAAAATCAAGTGCTTGTTGTCTTTTGTTTTATTTATGCAGTTGATTAAATTAATTGTTTTTCTAATGTTGAACTGCCCCTGATCCCTGGTGTGAATCCCACTTTGTTGTGGTGAATTATTATTATTATTATTTTATATGTTGTTGAATTCTATCGGCTAGAATCTTGTTGAGGATTTTTACATCTAAGTTCATGAAAGATTTTGGTCTGTAATTTTCATTTTTGGGGCTGTCTTTATCTGGTTTTTGTATCTGGGTTATACTTGCTTCACAGAATGAATTTGGGAGTATTCCATTGTTTTCTACGCTGTGGGCTACCTTTAGTAATACCAGCGTTAACTCTTCTCTGAATGTTTGGTAGAATTTTCCAGTGAAGGCATCAGGGCCAGGGTTTTTTTCAACTGGGAGTTTTTGAAATATCTTTTTTTAAAAATTATGGTTGAATGGAAATGTACATTCCCATATAAATTTGCATGCTCACCTATATGCAGCTCCTACTGCTGTCCCTGCCCAGTGACACCACACCCTTCCTCTCTGCTCCATACATGTCCTATCTTCCCAACAGTCTCCTATCTCCTCCTCTGCACCCACTCCTCTTCTTCCACCATGAGGTCAGTAGGATGACATCTTACAGATGCATAGAACCGTAAAGTGCCCACAAAATACAGTCACTCTGTGTAGTGAAGTCCCTTCCATTACTATCAGAAGAGTAGACCTTCATTATGATTTAGGGACAGGGGCAGCATCAGGGCCAGGGGCCATGCTACCAGGGGAAACCCGAAGCCCCTGGATCATCAGTTGTGGTCTTTTAGTGGAGATCTCAGAGTGCATCCCTGTTTATTCTTGTGTTTCCAGTGATACTCAACTTTGTGAGCACCATCGCGGCTATCACTGGTGGTGGCCGGGACCATCTGGTTCTTCTGTTCATGAGTCGATGTAGACACCCACTCATGTGGGTCTCTCTATGTTCTGGGTTCTCTTTTACCCACGTCGTTATGGACCTTGGTGATCATCCATTCCTGCTGAGTTGGTACCATTTGCTGTACCCTTAAATGGCAGCTTGACAGCTTTTAAGACCCCATATGCCACTCACCAATGTGGGGTGCATAAAGACCTCATTAGCAAAACACTAGTTGTACCAATTGGCCTCAATTTCGCCTGACAGCATAGTCCCCGGCCCCCTGCTCCAGCTACTCTGTCCTTGCAATGCTGGATTAAGATGGGAGGATACTCAAGTTTTGTTGAAGTCCAGTTAATATTGATCTTCTTACTAATGTGTGCTGTCACCTATTTCACCCAACCAAATTTCTAACAACTATCTAATCTAAACCCTCTCCCGCTTGCCTTCCTGCCCTCTCCACCCTTGCGGCCAACAAAGTCTTTTCTTCTATGCATGAGTCTGATTTTAAGTTCTTATCTTAGGGGTCTCATACAATATTTGTCCTTTTGTCTCTGACTACTTTCACTCAATATAATGTCCTCTAGTTGAAACCTAAATTACCTTTCCAATCTCCTCTTTTGTGATGTATTATTTAGTTGCTTTGCTTCTGTTTGTGCTAGTTTTAGTAAGCGATGTATTTCTAAAAGTTTGTTCATTTCTTCTAGGTTTTTGAATTTATTAGTCTAATTTTTCATAATATCCTTCTATGATTCTTTTAATTTCAGTTGCATCTGTTATGATATTGTGCACCTCATTTCTTATCTGAGTTATCTGTTTCCTCTTCTACTTTTCTTTGGTCAGTTTGGCCACTGGTTTATCATTTTTGTTCAGCTTTTTGAAACAGCAGCTCTTGGTCTTATTAACTCTTCAACCATTTTTCTAGTCTCTGTTTCACTTAGTCCTGCTCCAAAAGGTTAGCAATTTAAGTCCACCAGGCACTCCTTAGAAATTCTATTAGGCAGTTCTACTCTGTATAGGGTTAATAGGACTCAGAATCAACTCCATGGCAATGGATTTCTTTCTTTCTCCCCTACTCCTTTTTTTTTTTTTTTGGTTTTGCTGGCCCCTGAGAGGTTCTTTTACTGCTCTCTTTCCACCTGTTCAAGTTGTAGGGTAATTCTTTGATTTGCAGCCTTTCTTCTTTTGGGATGTGTGCATTTATTGAGATAAACTGACCTCTGAGCACTGCTTTTGCTGTGTCCCATAGACACTGGTAGGTACATTTTCATTCTCATTTGATGCTGTGAATTACTTTATTCCGTTCTTCATTTCTTCTGTAACCTAGTTGTTTTTAAGCAAGATGTTCTTCAGTTTCCATGTGTTTGATTCTTTTCCCTTCTTTTTTCTGTTATTGATTTCTACCCTTACCACTTTACGGTCTGAAAAGATACTTTATAATATTTCGTGTTAAGGATTGCTTTGTGGCCTATTGTGTGGTCAGTTCTGGAAAATGTTCCATGTGCACTGGAAAAGAAAGTATATTTGACTGCTATTGGACAGTGTTCTGTATATGTTTATGAGGTCAAATTGGTTAAATGTGGCAATTAGATCTTTCATGTATTTATTGAGCTTTTTGCTAGACATTCTAGTGTGTAGAAGTCTCCTACTATTATTGTGGAGCTATTTCTGCTTTCAAGGCAGTTAGTGTTTGTTTTATGTATTTTGGAAACCCATTAATTGGCACATATATTTATTATAGTATGTCCTCCTGGTGTATTGATCCTTTAATAATTACATAATGCCCTTCCTTATCCAGTGTGGTAGATTTTACTTTAAAATCTATTTTATCAGAGATAAATTTTGCCACTCCTGCTTTTTTTTGAATGGTGTTAGCTTGATGTATTTTTTCCATCCTTTGAGTTGTAGCTTGTTCATTATTTGAGTCTGAGTTGTATCTCCTGAAGGCAGCATACAGATGGGTCATGCTCTTTTATCCAGTCTGTCCCTCTCCATCTCTTTATCAGTGCATTAAGTTCATTTACATACAACATAATTATTGACAGGTATGAGGTTAGGCTGTTCTCTTGATGTCTTCTTTTGTGTGTTGTAGACAATTCATTTGTTCCATTTAATTTTCTGTGCTGAATTTTTTCTTTTCTTCATGTGTTTTCTTTTCACCTTTTTCAATGTTAATGGTTTTGTGTTTGCTGTGACTTCATGTTTTTCTTGTTTTTCATTTTGATGCATAGGATCAAAAATTTCCTTGTGGTTATTATTTACTCTTATTTTTCCAAATTTAAATCTGTCTTTCATGTCTTTATATTGCCTTGATTTTCTCTTTGTACGAAAGATCTATGACTATGTTTTCTTTCAGGTCCCTCTTTTTTATTATAATTTTCACTTAATGGTATCTCTGTTCCCCTATTTTCATTGTTTTACCTATGATTTATTTTTGTAATTCCTTTATTTGGGTTGATATACAGTTGCTGTGTTCCGTGTTCTGGTCTTCGGTTATTACCTGGTGTTATTGGTTTTCTAATCAGTGGGCTCACTTTAGCATGTACTATAATTTTAGTTTGGTTTTAGCAAATTCCCTAAATTTCAGTTTTTCTGGGAATATCCTAATTTCACCATCATGCTTGAGAGACAATTTTGCTGGATATATAATTCTTGGTTGTCAATTGTTTTCTGTCGATTCTTGAATATGTCATCTCATTGCCATCTTGCCTGAGTGTTTTCTGCTGAGTAATCTGAACTTAATCTTACAGATTTTCTCTTGTAGGTTACTTTTCATTTATCTGTAGCCACTTTTAAAAGTTTCTCCTTATCTTTAGTTTTGGCAAGTTTGATTATAACATGCCTTGCTGTCTTTATTTTGGGATCTACCTTGTGTGGAGTCCAATGAGTATCTTGGACAGGTATCTTCTCATCTCTCATGATATCAGGGAAGTTTTCTGTCAGTGAATCTTTGATTATTTTCTCTGTATTTTCAGTTACCTCCTCTCCCCTGTTTTGGTACTCCAGTCACTTGTAGATTATTTGTCTTCATAGAACTCCATATAATTCTTAGTGTTTCTTGATTTTTTAAAATTCTTTTATCTGATTTTTCCTCAGATATGTTTATCTTCAATCTCACTAATTCAGGCTTCCATTACCTCAATTCTGGTCTTTTGACTTTTTGTTGAGCTGTCTCGTTCCAGTTTTATTATTAATTTTCTGAATTTCTAATTCTTGCTGCTCAGTGCTTTCTTGCATCTTGTTCAATTTATCATTATGCTCTGCTGTATTTTGCCTCATCTCTTGAAGAGTTCTAAATCTTATTCTTTTGTATTCTACTTCTGATAATTCCAGTAAGTTCTCTTCCTCTGGAAAATATGATTCTTTGTTCTGGGAGCTTTCTGAAGAGATCATGGTCCACCACTCTGAGTGCTTTGATATGGGCTGCTGTCCTGAGCCACCAGTAAGTCGCATTTATTTATGTTTTCCTACTGTGTTCTAGCTTCTTGTTTTAAAATGTTCAGTTTCCTTTTCTTATGTGGATTCAGTTTTGGTGTCCCAATGTTCAGTTTCCAAGTGTGTGGTGCAGGCTCTTGCCTACTGTCCTAGATGGGCAGGGGTGATTAGTATAGGCCCAGGTGTCTGGCTGAAGCCCTGAGAAAGACTGGGGGCTGGCAGCTTTCCCTAAGTACCTGTGAAGTTGATGTGCCCCCTTATACCTGAATCTAGGTGACAAAACAGTTTCTGCTCTGGTTTTCCAACTTAGGGAAGTTGGCAGAAATTTTTTTTTCTTTATCTCCCCTTTCCCAAGTGTGTTAAACTGTTGCCCCTTCAAGTCTGAGAGAGTGGCTCAGAACAGGCTTATGGAATCCTGCTTTCAGCCCAGTAAATGGCTGCAAACTTCAGAGCCAGATGCAGTGCAGAGAGGGAGAGAATAGCTCAGGACCTGCTTAAAGACTCCTATTTTCTGCTCAGTTAATGATATCAGACTCTAACATCAGGCACAGTTCAGAGGGGGGAGAGGGGAGGACTGGGAAAAGGGAGACAGACATATGTTGAAGGAAAGATTTGGATCCATGTGGTACGTTACATGCAGTGACTTAGGTTTTGACAGTCTGATGCTGCCCCCACTGGCTCTGGTGGCAGTGGGTTCTCCAGACAATCACCTCCACTGAAGGGAATGCCCACTGACCCCCAAGCTTGGCCCACAACATGGCAGCCTCAGCCTGTGTCCTGGCAGTTCAGGTCTGTGGAATCCTATGTGCTTCTGTCACTGTTCTCTCTTCCCCTTTGCTCACTCAAATTTTTGAACTTTCCCTTTGATGTTAAGGGCTCCTAGGACATGACGTGTACTGGATTCATTTGTTCTTCAGAGTTTTTGTTGTTAGAGGGGTCACAGGAAGGGTCCATCTATTCCACTGTCTTGACGCCATCCCCTTTTTTTTTACTTCAATAGGAAAAGCACCAAGTTAAACCGCAAACAGAGACTCTGGCAGGATCTGTTAGTCTCATCCAAGCCCTCAACTTGAGAACTTTGGCCACATGAAACTCCTCAACACCAGTCTTGGGGAAAATCGGGGAACTGGGCCCATTGGAGGCAGGGTAAGGGCAGCTGTCTGTCTACCAGACTCCCATTTACATGGTCCTATGGTTTTGCTCCAGACAGGCTCCATCTCTGGCCTTGGCACTGAGGCCAGCACTGTATGTCCCACTGGCCAGGGGTCCTCGAGCTCCAGGACCAGGAAGACACAGGTGGGTAACTGACAGCTGTCTGCTGATACCCATGGTTGGGCAAAACAGTGGGGAACCTCCTGGGTTGTGAAACTCCCCTCTGAACTAGGTTGATGCTGCTCAGGACACACGTGTACCTCCTGGCTTTCCCTGGTGACACTGACCACCAGGACTGCCTGCCAAACTCTGACAGTCCCCTCATGCCCATTCAGTAGCTGGCACTGGCCCACCACACTACATGAAGTGGGTTCCGTTGGGAGAGGGCAGACAAGTGGGGTGTGCTCATTGTCAGGAGGGCTGGGGAGGGTGGACAAGGGGGTGTGCTCATCGTTGGGGGGGCCGGGGAAGGACAGACCAGGGGGTGTGCTCATCGTTGGGGGGGCCGGGGAAGGACAGGCCAGGGGGTGCGCTCATTGTCAGGTCGGCCTGGAGCACGTCTGTTATCCAGGACCACATCCTGTCCCTGAGGAAGGTGTGGCTAAAGCTCTAAGAGAAGAGCCAGAGGGGACGGAGCAGAGCAAGGACAAGCATTGCTCCAGACGGAACAGCAGTACAGAGCAGCCCTCGAAGCAGTGGGATGCATTTGGCTAGATGTTCTGGGGCGAGAGGTGCACCTGGGGGGAGCATCTGATGCAAGTCTTGGAGAGGTGACTAGTGGTTGACAAAAGGAGCCAAAGTCCATAGTGCTGGAGGTGAGGGGACCTGGGCAGAAAGTAAGGAAGGCCAGGCTGCTCCCAGCCTGGGTGGGCTGGCTCATCTCCTGACAGGTCAGCATCACTGTGGGCAGGGGCCGGGCTGGGTAGATCCTGTGACAGACTTCAGAGTCCGTGAGCTCAGCATGCACGTGTCCAGGTCTGTCCAGGGCCAGGGCAGCAGCCCTAGTTCAGTTGAGTGGCTTGCTGTTCTACCCACCAGTCACCTCAGACCTGGGCCCTGCAGCCTCTTAGCTGAGTTGTCTTCATCCTCTCCCTCTCCCCAAAGCCTGGATCCCATGCTTCCACTCCCCCAATGCCTCTTCCTGGGGTCCCTGGGGCTCTCTCCCTCCTCTAAGCTCATGGACCCTTCTTAGATCTCCAGGGGCTGTGACAGACCCAGACTTGACAGGATACTAGGGGCTCTGCTGGGGACACCATTCTCCCAACAGGTTCCTTCTGTGCAGAGAGCCTTGCATTGCTCTCCTGTGCCCTCCTGTTCTCACAGAGCGTCAGAGAGGACCCCGAAGCCAGGGCACCCTGAACCTCAGGGCACTGGGGCATTCAAGCTGAGGACAGACACATTCCATACAGAAAAGGGGAAGACATGTCCACAGTGAGTGGACTCCACAGTGATACATGACGGTATGCACGACAGTGTCTGTCTGATGCGTGTGTATGTCGGTGTGTATATGCAAGTGCAAGGGTGACTATGTGAGTGAGTGTATGAGTATTTGTGCGTGTACTGTGTGAGATCACATTAGTACACACATGTGTGTGAATGTGAGCATGCAAGTGTGTGCACATGACTGAATGAGTGCATTGTCTGTGCACGTTTTTGTGTGAGTACGTGAGTGCATGGATTTGCAAGTTATGTGTGTGTACATAAGGTCATCTGCACACTTGTGAGTGTGCATTGACATGTAGACGTGTGTGTGTGAGTGCATGCAGGTCGGGGTGTATTGATATGTGTGAGAACATGCGTATGCACAATGCACGTGTTTTCTTTTTCTGGGGCCTTTTCATCAGCTCAGCTATGGACAGTAAACAACTACTTGTGGGCTATCTCTGCCCGACAGCCTGATTCCGTAACAGAGCCTTACTGGCACACAGCCACACCTGTTGTAGCTGCTGTCCCACGACACCCGCAGTATCTAACCCTAAAATATTTGCTTTCTGGCCCTTTAAGGAAAATTTAGCGGAGCCCTGAGCTAAGCTGGATAGGGCTGGCCTGGGCTCTGTTTATCATTGACAGGCCAGGGGGACCTCCTTTGCCAGCCAGGATTAAGACCCTGAGCAAGATCCCCCCAGATTAGAGGCCAGGTAACAACAACAAACAAAGGGGAGTCGGGACAGGAGGAGTGAGGTCATCTCTGACACAGCCCTTGGCACCAGGACGGCCGGGAAATGCTCCGAGCGCTGGCTGTGGCCAGTGTGACCCTGGGACCCAGAACAGCAGGTCAGGTGTGCACCATGGCCACCTACCAGCTGCTGGTGCCGCCCCCAGAGGCTCTTCGGAAGCCCCTCTTTGTCCCCAACAGGCTCCTGCTGGGTCCTGGCCCCGCTAACCTGACCCCACGGGTCATGGCTGCGGGGGGGCTACAAGTGCTGGGCCACATGCACAGGGAGATGTTCCAGGTAGGCCGTGTTCAGGGGTGCAGGTGCTGCTCTCAGTGCCCTCCCTTGTGAGGGCTCACCGTGTGCACCCCCCGGCCCCAGATCATGGACGACATCAAGCAAGGCATCCAGTACGTGTTTCAGACCAAGAACCAGCTCACGCTGGCCGTCAGCGGCTCAGGACACAGCGCCCTGGAGGCCGCCTTGTTCAACGTGCTAGAGCCGGGGGACTCCTTCCTGGTAGGGGCCAATGGCGTCTGGGGGCTCCGGGCCGCAGACATCGCAGAGCGCATAGGTAAGGGGGAGGAGGCCCCGTGCAGTTTCCCAGGGGTGTGTGCTCCGTATTGGCCCTTCCTGCCCCCACCTCTCCCCAGACTGCCCACGCCTCCCTGGTCTCCTGGGGTGTGGAGACCCCACACTGTGGGGAAACCTCTGGTTTCCCAGGAACCCTGAGGCCCAGCAGCACTCCAGCCTTCACCCCCAGCCTGAATGGAACCCCAGAACACGGGACGTACGTGGCAGGGTCTCAGCCTCACTCAAGTCTCTGAGAGAGGCAGGTCTGCCCTGGGCTTCTTCAGCTCTTCTTCCCCTGCTCAGACCCCACACAGCCCCTCTCCGGTCTCATGAACAGACATTCACCTGGGGAGCAAGTCCTGGCAGGTGGCAGGGCACCTAGCTCCACCCACTGTAGCTCGTTGACCACGTGTCCTGCGCAAGCCCCAAGACACCCAAACACGGGTCCTTCCTTGGGCTGGGATGGCCTCAGACCACCTGTCCTACTGTGACCTCCAAGTTCTATAGGGGTACACAAAGCTGGGGACCAGGGCTGGGAACCTGGAGCTCCAGCTACACAGGAACACAAGGCTGCTTACACACTCATTCCGTTTTCAGCCCTCTGTGGGCTCTCTGTGAGGGCAGGGCCAGGGGGACTAGACAGGTGCCATCGTGTCCCAGGAGCTGACCTTGCTGGGGAAGGCTCCGGCCACACAGCAGGGTCGGAGCAGACTTAGTTACCTGAGTGTTGGGGCTGACGTCCAGAGGGGAACAGCCATACCCCGGCTGGTGGGGACCACTGACTGCCCATCTGCCCTGCCCCCAGGAGCCCGTGTGCATGTCATGGCCAAGGATCCCGGAAGCCACTTCACACTGCAGGAGGTGGAAGAGGTACCGGGGTGTGGGGTGTGCTGGCCTGGGGGTCTCCAAGAGGCTGGGAAGCCTACTCTGCACTGTGGTCTGACTGGAGCCCCAGGAGGCTCCCCACACATGGGAGCAAATGAGGTGCCCACCTTGCCTGAGAGTGAAGCGGAGTCAGAAACTGAGGCTGGAGGGGTGGGCAGGAGGCTGGGGTGGGTGGCTGCAGGGCTCCCCAGTGGGATGAGGCCGCAACCAGCAGATATGATGCTGATCTCAGGACACCCATCATTCCCACAGGATGGCAGGGGGCTTGGGTTTCCAGACAAAAGTTCTTTCCTTGGGCAAAGCCCCTTCCCAAACTGCCAAGAGCCCCCAGCCCACAGAGGAGGGGTTGAGGCATGCTGGGCAGTGTGGCCTGAAGCCTCATGTCCGAGGAGGATGCGGAATTGTCCTCACGCTGCCCTCCTGTGGGTGGGTCCCCGGGGGCTGGTGGGTCCCAGTTAGCCCCAGACAGCTCCACCCCAGCGCCCCTTGCTCCTCAGGGCCTGGCCCAGCACAAGCCAGTGATGCTCTTCCTGACCCATGGGGAGTCGTCCAGTGGAGTGCTGCAGCCCCTCGATGGCTACGGGGGCCTCTGCCACCGGTGAGTGGCAGCTGGGACCTGTGGGCTCTGGGCAGGGGTAGGTTGGCCGGAACTGGGCTGAGGACTCTGTGACACGGCTGTCGTCCCCCTGCTCTGGGCCGAGTCTGGGTGGCTCCCTGTTCCCAGAGGTCCCCAGGGCCAGGTGCTGGGTGTCTGGCTCACAGCATCTGCAGCTCTCCAGAGCCCACAGCTGACAGCTGTTGTGTGCCTGGGCCTGAAGGACCTGCCCTACCCCATCCCAAGCCCCCAGAGGGGTCCTAGCCTGCATCTTCCTGCAGCCCCCCTCCCTGCACAGGGCTCAGGGCAGGGCTCGCGTGGACCTGAGAGGTCTGCCCTGGAGAGTCAGGCCCAGGGGAGACACCACGACTTAGTCGTGGGGAGGCAGGTTTTATATCTTTTTCTTACTACAAGAGTGGGGCAGGGGAGGAGGGAGAGGGGGCAGTGCAGCTCCTCTGTCTCTGGACTCTGTCCTCCTCTAGCCCTGGACTTTGGGCTTGGGGGCGGGGCTGAGCCAGACTGCTAAGCGAGACACAGACATCCACGGCCTCCGCTTAACCCACCCCCACCCAGCCCACGGACCTGAAGGCCCAGAGGCAGCCCCAGGACCTCAGACTGCTGACTGGGCCTGCCCACGCTGACCCTCCCCACGCCTGTGGGTGGGGCCCTGGGGGTGGGGCCATGGAGTCTGGGCACCAACAGGCCACTGCCTTGGCCCCCCGAGGAGACAGACCCTAGCACCAGGGGACCATGGGAGGAGGGGCTGTCTGGGAGAAGCCGTTCACCAAGAGTCAGCTGAGGTCTGAGCCCCAGGCCCCCGGCCCTGCTCCCCTCCCCAGGTACAAGTGCCTGCTCCTGGTGGACTCAGTGGCCTCCCTGGGCGGGGCCCCCATCTACATGGACCAGCAAGGTAGGGGGTGCCGACGGCCACTCGCCTGCTGGGCTTTCTGGGCAGGCAGACCCTGGCTGGAGCACTTCCTGTGAAGGACCTGGAAGCCCCTCCGTGGGCCCACCCCTCTGTGACCTGCCTGAGGCCCAGGGAGCAGGCCCACTCCTCCCTAGGGGCTGGCAGGCTCATGAACTGCTCTTCTGGGTGGTCAGAGCTGGACCAGGGCCGGGGTCTGATAGTGCCCCCAGGGCAAGTGGAGGGGGTACTTCTCATGGGGGCAGCCCGAGGGAACCATGCAGAACTCCTGAAGGAATGACAGCGGGACAAGGGGTGACAGGCCATCTCACAGGGTCCGGGGGCAGGAGTCCCAACAAACAGAGCCTCAGGTCCACCCAGCAGTGAGTACCAGGGGACTGTGAGGGCCCTGATCTGGGGACCCTCCATTCACAGCCTACTGCCCCCAGACAGTGCCAGCCGACAGTCCACTGCTCACTTGGCCGGCTGGCTGCTCCTGCTTGTGGGGTGGTGAGGGGGCTATGAACAGACCCTTCGAGGGCCCCCAAGGACGGAAGTGGTGACAGGAGCATAGGACTGTCCGTGGGCGTCCACCCTGCAACCCAGGGTGGACAGAAAAGGTGAACAGGAAGAAGGCTGGGGCTTCAGAGGCCCAGCAGGGTGGGGCTTTCAGCCCAGGACGCTTTGCAGCTCCATGGGCCTGCTGGCCTCCCCAACCCCAGGACTCCGTCCCCGCCCTCACCCGCCACAGAGATCGACATCTTGTACTCGGGCTCCCAGAAGGTCCTGAACGCCCCTCCAGGGACCTCACTCATCTCTTTTAGCGACAAGGCCCAGTGAGTGACCGCAGACCTGGGATGGGCATTAGGGAGGCTGGTGGCCCTGAGGAGGCGGCCCAGGGATCTGAGCTCCCAAGGCCATGTCTGTGCCCAAGACCATGACACCACCCTGAGTAGGGTGCCTTGAGGCCAGTTCACAGAGGACACTGGTCTGAGTGCAGTAAGACCATTGCGGGGGTGCTGGGGAGGATCTAGAGGGGGCCTGGATAAGAGGGCAGCAGAGGCCTGGGTGTGGGGGGCAGAGGTCTGAGTGTGGGGTACAGAGGTCTGGGTGTGGGGAACAGAGGTCTGGATATTGGGGGACCAGAGACCTGGGTGTAGGGAATCAGAGGTCTGGGTATTGTAGGGAGCAGTGGCCTGGAGTTTTGGAAGCCCAAGCCAACGGGTGACCGTCAGGACAAACAAGCTGAGAGCAGCCCCTGCTGCGTCCACCCCCATCTCAGCTCCACAGGCCACCTTTGCCCCTTCCACACAGTGTTACCCACTTTCCTCGTGTCCTGGCCCTGATCACAGCCCGGCCGATGGGAGGGGTTCAGCAGGTGGTCAGCACCCTGCTGCCTCACCTCTTGGCTGTCCACCAGCGGTCAGGCCCGTGTGTCCCCTTTTGACTGACAGGCAGGGTTCCAGGACAATCTGGCATCTGTCCTCGACTTGAGGGTCTGAGATGAAGCTGGACTGTGGGAGTCAGAGAGGTGCTAGGCTGAGTCAGGGATGGGTGCAGAGAAAGCCATGGCCACTGGGTGTCCCCTGTCCTGGGAGCAGAGAAACTGGGTCCCCAGATGCCCATCTGTGCTGCACCAGGTGACAGAGACCTGGAAGGAGCTGGGGACCGCCCTCTGGAATCATCTCTCTGCAGTGTGTGCGCGGAGGGATTACCCCATAGACCCCTGCCTGCCCCAGCGCTCAGTTGGACCCCTCTCTGCAGGGAGAAGATCTACGGCCGGAAGACAAAGCCTTGCTCCTTTTACCTGGACTTGAAGTACTTGGCAAACCAGTGGGGTTGCGAAGACAAGCCCAGGATGTGAGGGTCGGGCAGGGCTGGCTGCGGGGCTGGGGACAGGGAGGGGGAGACCTCTGTGACCCCCGCTCTCCTCAGGGACTCTGAGCCCCGACATTCGCATCCCCACACACCACTGGAGCCCTTGTACTGGCTCCCTGCATCTGGCCCCCAGTGCCTCTTGGGGAAGCACCCTTCCCTCGCCTGACTATTCTGTGGCTTGGGGCAGAAAGCAGACCCCATCTTCTCATAAACCGATTTCCAGAGACACCCCTGTGTACCCTCCCACACTGCATCGAGGTCCGGTCACCCTCCCATCCTGGGACTTTGCCCACCTCACAAAAGAAACAGTAAAACCATTACAAAAAACCTTCTGACCCTGTAACTGCCTTCCAGGTACCATCACACCACCCCCATAATCAGCTTGTTCAGCCTGCGGGAGAGTCTGGCGGCCATAGCAGAGCAGGTGAGCGGCTGTGTGCCCACTTGGGGGCTGAGGCTGGGCAGAAGTGACCACTCACCCTGCAGTCTTGTTGACCCACAAGGGAGACACATCCTCCCCCAACCCTAGGAGGGCCACAGAAAAGGGATGAGGACAGCACAGGGGGTCTCCCTGCCTCCGTACTCATCCCATCCTTCAGACTGTGGGTGGTAGGATGACACTCCTGAAGAAGGAAGGGGCCCACGCTGGGGCGACAAGCCTCTGCTGGCACCTTCCTGAAGCCCCCTGAAAATCCCACTGTGATGATGTCAGTTCCCTGTCACAGCGACCCTGCAGGACAGAGCAGCACAGCTCCCCTGTGTCCAGGGAACAGCCGGTGGAGGTGAACGTCCGACCTCCACGGTTGGAGCTGAGCACCGAGCCACTGCACCACCAGGCTCTGAAGTCCCCCAGGAGGTGGCCTTGTGCCCTGAGCCATCTCTGCAGTGGCCTGCATTGGCTGCAACACAGGCCTCTCAGCTCCCGGCTGACCTTCAGCTCCCCAGTGTCTGTCGGCCTGGTGTCAGGGCTACAAGGGGCAAAGCGTTGACCTCTGCCTCTGCCTCTGTCCTCATGTCCAAGCAGTGAGCACCGATGCTAGCGTGCAAAGGCTGGTAGTGAGATAGGGGAGGGGGAGGAGAAGGGGGACCCCCTCCTGGAGAAGCATGCTTAGCTGACAGTCATATGAGGAGGAGGAGGCTGGGGAGTCCCTCCTGGAGGACCACGCTCAGCTGATAGTGAGATGAGGAGTCCCTCCTGGAGGAGCACACTCAGCTAACCGTGAGATGGGGAGGAGGAGGAGGAGGAATCCCTCCTGGAGGAGCACGCTCAGCTGCTAACGGAAAGTTTGCAGGTTCTGGTCCACAAAGAGGCTTCTCAGTAGTAAACCCTGTAGCGCCCCTCTGGAAATTCAGCCCCACAAACCTTAGGAGCCCAGCTCTGCTCCGATGCACGGGAGCCCACCAGGAGTTGGGGTGACTCCCTGGGAGCCCGTGGTTAGGGAGGAGCAGGAGTGAGCAGATGGGGACAGAAGGCAAATTCACACAGGTGGGGGTCACTGCAAAGACGGTGGAGGTGAGGAGGCCTGCACCCAGGAAGGGAGCACAGCTGGGCCCCAACCCTGGTAGGGAGAGTGTGAAGGAATGCATGAGGCCGGAGGAGGGGGTAGGAAGCGGTGAGGGATGGTTCCTCGGGGTCCTGACGGGGTCAGGAGACTGGGGACGGGAAGCAGGACCAGAGGACCAGGGGACGTGGGAGGTGGGGGTGACAGTGCACGAGGGGCAGGGCTCCTGGGTGCTGAAGGACAGCACTGCCTCCCAGTCCTCCGTAAGAACGGGCCAGGCTGTGTGCCCAGGGCCGGGAGAACCGAGAGCCCTGACCCTGTTCCTGTCCCCTTCTCCCCACCCCATCTCTGCCCCTCTCCCAGGTGACAGGCAGAGGGCAGAGGCAGACTCCCTGTCCTGGTGCTGAGTGAGGCTGGGCCTGGGGGGGCCAGAAGCTCCTCCTCTCCCCCTCTCCAAGGTGCCCCCACCAGACCGCACCCCAAAGCCACACGCCTCCAGAGGCAGGTTGCTCTCCAGACAGACCTAGAACCGTGGAGTCTGAGGGGAGTCTGTGGGTGCGTCCAGTAGCTCCAGAGGCCGAGAGTCCAGACCAGGAGAGGAGCCACTCCTCCTTGCAGCCCTCCGTCCCGCTCTCTTCAATGTGTCCCTGGCCGCTGTCCCCACAGGGCTTGGAGAGCAGCTGGCGGCGGCACCGGGAGGCCACTGCCTACCTGCACAGACGCCTGCAGGAGCTGGGTCTGCGCCTCTTCGTCCAGGACCCGGTGAGGGGGCAGCATGGGGCACAGAGGGCTGAGCTGGCCCTCAGGGGTGCTGCCAGCCTCTAGCATGCGTCTTGATACCAAGCTGGTGGAGCTGGCCGTCACAGCTCCCTGAACGCGGATGCTGGAGCTCAGGTCACTGGGCCCTTGGTCTGCAGCCCTGTCCCTGCGGCAGAGGCTCCCTTCCTGGGTGTGGGTACAGGGCCCAGGGGTGGGGTTGGGGTCCCAAGGCCCACACCAGGAGGATGTGCTTAAACAGCCGTGGCTGTGGGGTGCAGGGTGTGCTCTCCGGGTGGTGGACTCACCCAGGCCCAGCCACCCTGGCCCTCGGAGCCTGGGCGAGGGGCTGCCAGCAGGGCATGGGGCCTGCTCTCCTCACCTCCTGTCCCTGGCTGCTGCCCTGGTCAGAGGCCAGGACGGCGCAGGGTGGGCAGTGCCATGGAAGGCATCGGGAGTGTGTGTGTCATGTCTGGCAGGCTCTGCAGCTGCCCACCATCACCGCGGTGGCCATGCCAGCAGCCTATGATGAGAGGGACATCGTCAGTTACATCATGGACCACTTTGACATCGAGATCACAGGCGGCCTCGGGCCCTCGGCGGGCAAGGTGAGGGGCAGCGGCTCTGGCCTCAGAGCGCTCCTGGGCACAGTGGGCACAGCCAGTCCCGCCAATGCAGAGAGGAAGCTTCCGTCAGCACACCGAAATCCAGCCGACGACCTCAGTCAGTGGACACCCAGCAAGAGCACCTAGGGCAGCAGGGGTAACGCGAAAGAGCGTCCCTGCTAGAATACCGTGAGCCCTGCAGTGGGGCACCTGGGCGAGCATTTTCTCCTGCCTCTTGCACCCCAGCGTGGTGGGGTCACAGGAGGTCACTGTAGGCAGTATCAGCCTAGCTCAGACTGCCACACCAGTTTCATGCAGACGGTCCCTTTCCCACTGTCCCACGTGGGGACAGCAGAAGTAGTGACCCCTGCCCACTGCCTGTGCCCAGGTGCTGCGCATTGGCCTGCTGGGCTGCAACGCCACCCATGAGAGTGTGGACCGCGTGATCGAGGCCCTGAAGGAAGCCCTGCAGCGCTGTCCCCAGAACAAGCTGTGACTGCCCAGCTGGCCCCAGGCCTGGCAGGAGGGGCTCCAGGGGGTGACAGGGCCAAAAGGACAGCAAAGCCCAGGGCCAGGCAATGCAGAAGGAGGGGCAGGGCCAGGCAGCCTCCCTGACCCCTCCAAGTAGGACCCCCACAACAGGCCTTTCCGATTCAGAGTCAGTAGCGTCTTCCTAAGGCCCCAAAGCCCCCGAGGTCTCTGGCCTTCCTGGAAGCAGTCAATAAAGAGCTGGGTGGCCGAGTCAGCGCTCTTCATTGGGGGGTGGTCTGCAGATGGGCACCAGGGGCGCTGTCACCATGCACCCAGCTCTGCCCTGTGTCTGACACCGGAACCTCAGGAGCATGGTCTTTGGGAGGTCACCTTGTACTGGAGCTGAGGGGGCCGATCTCATCTGGGGTCTCTCTGGGGCTGGGGGACAGGGATGTACAGGCAGGTCAAGCTGCCTGGGAGCACTGTCGCCTCAGAGCCTGGCCCAGGTGTGCCACCTGCAAAAGGCAGCCACACACACCAACTGCAGACGGACCCCTTCGAACACAGAAGGGAACTGTGACCCTCCTCATGCAGACCAGGTCGCCCACGTAGACCAGGACACCTACATGGGCCAGGGCATCCACATGGACTAGGATACCTACATGGGCCAGGGAACCCACGTGAACCAGGGCATGCATGCGGATCAGGGTACCCGAATGCCCAGAACCACAACATTGTATGTCCACAGGGTCACTGTGGCTAAAGGTGGTCACTAGGCTAAAGGCCTAGGAAGGCCCCCACTCTGGGCTTCTTGCCTTCACGTCTGCTGTCGAGAGGATAACCCCAAGGCTCACCCCATCCTCTACTCACTTCCCTCTGCCTCTGGCCCTGAATCTCTGTCTCATGCTTGGGGTCCCTCCAGTTCCTCCTTCCTGGAGAGCTCAGGCCACGTGGAGGAGAGGCTCTGATTTGGCAGGACCAAGATGTGCTGGGCAGTCATCCCTGTGTCCACATTTCCCAGGAGGCAAGCTGGACACCTGACATTGTAGGTCTAGGTGACTGACGGAATGCTATGGATTGACTTGTGTTCCCCCAAAGTGTGTGCAGGAATCGGGCCCAGCCGTACCTCCTGGTAATGTGTGATATTACTGCCAAGCCGAGTGCTGTCGAGTCGGATCCGACTCTCGGTCGCCATGAGTGGTGTTACCACATCACTACATTTGCAAACCCCAACCCTAGGGCGTTAGTGAGGGAGGATGGGTGACAGCTGTGTTGGTGTCGGAGAACTCCCTGTTTAAGAGTGTGTTGCCCTGTGAGGCAATCTCTTGGGATATAAAGGAAAATGGAACAAGTGGAGAGTTGGGGACCTCATACCACAAAGAAGTCCTGGGAGCGGAGTACTTCCTTTGGAAAGGAGCTGGGCTCCCTGAGTGTCAGGAGCTTCCAGTCCAAAGGAAGACGGATGATGACAAGGAGCTTCCTCCAGAACCAACAGAGAAAGTCTTCCCCTGGATATGGTACACTGGATTTGGACCTACTAGATTGAGGCTACTCAGCTGTAACAGAACAAAATTTCTCTTTTTAAAGCCATCCACTTGTAGTATTTGTAACAGTGCTGGGTGACTAAGATAGCACCCACAGTCCACACATTGCCATGTGCCTTTGTGTAGTCACTCACCCGGTACCCTGTACAGGAAGCATTGGCCTGACTTTGTCCCTGTGTCACTTACCTGGCACAAGCTGAGCAAAACAGTCCAATGCTGTGTGCCAGCAGCAGTGTAACAGAGTTCCAGCTGCCCCACATCCTCATCAACATTTTGTGGTGTCTTTTATATTAGCCTTTCTAGTGGGTACGGGTGTTTTAGTCACCTGATACTGCTCAAACAGAAAATACCACGAATGGAAGTCTTCACAAAGAGAAACTTTATTGTCAGAGTCCAGTTGTAAATCCATTCATAAATTACAAGTCCATTCAGTACGACAAATCACCACAGTCTGGTACACCGAGAGTCCAAATTCAAGAACAACATACTGGCACAGGAACCTCAAGCCCAAAGGACGTGCTGTGCTCTCGATCATGCTTTCTTGATGGTGTGAGGTTCCCAACTTCCTTTGCTCCTTTCTCTCCCTTATATCTCGCAAGCTTGTAACTTGGGTCCTGCCTCCCTAAGACAACTGTAGCCCATTCTCCATCATCAGTATCACGGAGGCAGGATTCACAACACACGGGAAGAATGGCGCTATGTTGGGACTTCTAGCCGATTCAAATCAGTGTATACATTTTTGGAGGGACACAATTTAATCTACGACAATGGGGAAACTCTGGTGGTGTAGTGGTAAAGAGCTTTGGCTGCTAACCAAAAGGTCAGCAGTTCAAGGCCACTGGGTACTTTTTGGAAACAGTATGGGGCAGTTCTACTGTAGGGTCGCTATGAGTCAGAATCAAGTCAATAGGTTTTTTAGTGGGTGTGAAGTTGTAGCTAATTTTGTTTTAACTTGCATTCAATTTGCGTTTCTCTGATGACAAAAGATACTGATCATCTTTTCATGTGTTTATTGGCCTTTGGCATGTCTCTGCTGAGAAGTGCCAGCTCAAGAACTTTTCCCGTTTTAATTGTATTTTGTATATTGTTTTGTTTAGTTTGTGGTTGTTCTTTGATGTTTATCTGGATACTGTCAGATGCGTGTGCAGTGAATATTTTTTCCTAGTCCGTCACTTTCCTACTCATTTTCTTAATGATGTCCTCAAAGAATAATTTTTTTTTTAAGTTCTACTTAGCAATATCTTTTCCTTTTATGGCCCATGCTATTTATTTCCTGCCTAACTTAAGGTTGTGAATTTATCCTTCTATGTTTTTCTAGAAGCTTTATGCTGTCAGTTTTTATGTTTATGTTGGGGCGGGGGAAGATCAGGGCTAATTTTAACCTGTAGTAATATCTAATTGTTTGTACAAACTTTGTTATAAAGATTTTACCATTGATTCTCATGACAATTTTGTTAAAAATTAATTAGGTTCATTTTTGACCTCTCTGTTGTTTATTCTGTTCTCTTGTCCATGCCATGCTGTGTTTAGTATTGCAGCTTTAGAGTACACCTTAATATCAAGCAGTAAAAGTCCTGCAATTTTGTTCTCTCTTTTCAAGCTTTTTTTTGTTTCTATCTTAGTCATGGAGTGAATTGTGTCCCCCCATGAAATATGGGTAGCAAATTTGTCTGGGCTATGATTCCTAGTATTGTGTGATTGTCTTCCATATTGTGATTTTCCTATGCTGCAAATTCTAATTTCTTCTTGTGGTTAATAGACTAGATTATGTCAAAGAGAGTTAAGGTGGGACTCTAACACCATTCCTAAGATTGCCTCCCCTGCTCTAATGCAAAGGGAGTTTTTCTGGAGTGTGGCTTGCACCACCTTTTATCCTAATGTCCTAAAAGAGACAAAAGGAAAGGGAAGTCAGTAGAGAGTGGGGCCCTCATACCATCAAGAAAGTAGGACTAAGATCAGAGCTTGTCCTTTGGACCTGAGGTTCCTGCACCAAGATGCTCTCAGACCAAAGAAAGACTGATGCAACACGAGGACCTTCCTCTAGAGCCTACAAGAGGGAAAGCATTCACCTGGAGGAGACACCCTGAATTGGACTTGTTGCCTACTTGACGGTGTAAGAATAAACTTTTCTTTGTTAAAGGAATCCACTCATGGTATTTATTCTAAAGCAGCACTAGGTGACTAAGACAGTCATACAGACTTTGAATTTGGGTATATGTTTCACAGGCATCTTTTTCCTCAAAGTAGTTTGCTGAGGAGGTGGCGCTAAGATGGTGAACTAGCCACATATCTCCTCTGATCCCTCTAACAACCAAGGCCTTGAGATATAGCTAAACAGAACAAACAGGACATTCTAGGATCCTTAAGATCAGGCAGAAAGTTGTGAGACTGGATTGTATGACAGGCAGGTGAACAATGGCCTTTGTCAGAAGTGAATTGGCAGCACAGAGGGTCCTGCTTCTGCTGGAGCATCAGACAGGCAGCATAGGTGTGGAGGTCATCTTTGTCAGCTGGGAGGCTAGAACTGGCATTGCTGCACCTGAGAGCACAGCTGGGGCTGGCTGCCGCACTGAGCAGTGGCACTTGAGTGGAGAGTGTCTCTCTCAGCTGAGAAGATGAGCTTAGGATTCCACACCTTGAGAACACAGCAGCACCCTTCCCTTTTCCCTTCTCTCAGCTACACTAGAGTCTAAATTCTGATGTACTACCTGGGCCAGAAGTGGGATTGTACATGTGTGCCTTGAGTTTTCCTCTTTGACTTGGAGACTGAAACAAGGGATAGAAGGAAACTCCCACTGGGTCCCCTGAGCTGCCAATCACTGCATCTACAGAGCCCCAAGTGAATTCTATATGTTGCAAGATAAGTGCTGGTGATCTCTCAGGGCTCAACCCTTTCCTACCTGCTGATTTCCGTCCCTATTCCCAGCCTTTCCCACCTACCTTCTCTGCTCTACACCTGAGGCTAAATTATGGAGCAATACCCAGGCAGAAGTGGGGACATTTTACTTGTGTGCCCTGAGCTTTTTTCCCAGACTCAGAGAGGGAAACAAAAGGAGGAGTAGAAGACAAATTCTGCTGGCTCCTCTGAGCTGTGGATTGCTGCAGCTACACAGAAGAAGCTCACCGGAGTGTCCCAAGTTAAGTGCTTATCAACTTTCATGAGTCAGACCTTCCCTACACACAGACTTCATTCCCTATATCCAGCCTTTCCCCTCTCCCTTCTCTACTCTACACCTGACTCTAAATTCTAAAACACTGTTTTGGCTGGAAGTGGGGTATTTTATACATGTGCTTTTCTCTGAGACCTGGGGAGGGAAACAAAGAGTGAGCTAGAAAAAGAGTTCTGCTGGGTTTCTTCAGCTAGTAATTCCTGCTACATCTCTCAGTGCAGTCATCAGCCATTGAGAGACATGTCATCAGAATTATTAAGGCTGCAATAACCACTCTAGTTCAAACAAACAGACTGCTTAAATAGTCAAAACCAAGTTATGTATATGTGTGTTCCAACTCGATGGCACTTGGCTTTGGCTTGGCATATGTGTGTGTGTTACATTGCAATAACCTAACAAATAAATCACAACAGCTTTCTGGTGGCTCAGAGACAACAACCAATTTCTAGGCATTTAAAGAAGCAGACCATCATGGCTCCAAAAGAATTCCCCAAAAAATGAATTAAAAAAATTTCCCAGATGAAGAAGCCTTCCTGCAATTATCAGAGGTAGAATACAAAAGAGTTATGTATAGAACTCACCAAGAAATTAGGATAGAGATTAGATAAAGTGCAGCAGAACAAAATGAAAAATTAAACAAGCTACAAGAATTCCTAGGGCAACAACAATCTGAAATTCAACAAATTAAAAACAAAAATATAGAATTAGACAATTCAGTTGAAAGTCAAAGGAGTAGGATCAAGGAAATAGAACACAGAATTAGAGAGACTGAAGACAAAACAAATGACACCAGCATTTATGATGAAAAATCAGATAAAAGAATTAAGAAAAGTGAAGAATCATTAAGAATCGTGTGGGATTCTATCAAGAGGAACAATGTATGAGTGATTGGAATACCAGAACACAGATGGGTAGCTGAAAATATGGAGAAAATTGTTGAAGAGTTACTGACAGAAAACTTCCCTGACGTCACGAAAGATGAGAAGATACCTATCCATAATGCTCATCAAACTCGACCAAAGGTACATCCCAAAAGAAAGACACCAGGACATCTTATAATGAAACTGAAGAACATGAAACATAAGGAGAGGCTCTTAAAGGCAATGAAGCTTAAACCAAAACTAACTTACAAAAGACAGTCCTTCCAATTGACCTCTGATTATTCAGTCAAAACCATGTTGGCAAGAAGGCAATGGGATAACACATATAAAACTTTGAAGGAAAATATTTCCATCTGAGAATTATGTATCCTGCAAAATTGTCTCTCAAATATGACAATGAAATTAGGACATTCTCAGGTAACCAGAAGTTTAGAAAATTTGCAGAATTGTGAGAAATACTGAAGGCAGTTTTTCACTTAGAAAACCAGTAACAGCAGACATGTACTCAAGGATACAGTTCAGGACACAGCATCTAGAGTCCAATTCGGTTAGCTCAGTCAAAGTTAAAATGTTAAAATTAACGAAACAGAAATCTCAGTATATAAATTATGACAACATTGTACTAAAAAGAGGAAAAAATTAATATATTCATAGACCTTTCAGATGGAGAGGAAGCCAAGGAATACAAAGAAGTTAAAGACTAGCTTAAACTTAGAACATTAGGGGGGACTAGTGGGGTAGCCACAAAGCAAACTAACAATACTATGCATCAAAACAAGAAATCCATTTTAGAAGTCTCAACAGATGTAAAACCAACAGTGAAAAAGATGAAAAGGAAGGTTTTATATCTCAACAGATATAAAACCAACAGTGAAAAGAAAGTCATAAAGAAAAATGACTTAGAACAGACTATTAAATGGAATAAAAAACTTCCAACAACATGCAAAAAGGCACCAAATGACAGCATTAAATTCATACCTATCAATAATTACTCTGAATGTAAATGGATTAAATGCTACTTATGAGAAATACAACTCAAAATCAAAGATATGAACAAACCGAAACTCAAAGGATGGAAAAATGTATACCAAGATTACAACATGCAGAGAAGACCAGGAGAGGCAATATTAACCTTATAGAAAATAGATTTAAAAGTAAAATCCACCATAATGTACAAGGATGGTCACTATTTATTGTTTAAAGTTACACTACATAAGGAGGATACAACAACATTAAGTATTTATGCACCCATCAACAGAGCTTCTGAGCAGACTGAACGAATGTTGACAGCATTGATAAGTGAAATAGATCACACCACAATAATAGTAGGAGACTTCAATACACCACTTTGAGTAATGGACAAACTGTTAGAAAGAAACTCAATAAATACACAAAAGATCTTATTGTGACAATCGACTAACTCAGCCTTGTAGACATATACTGATCTCTCTACCCAACAACAGACAAGTATACATTCTTTTCCACTGCACATGGAACATTCTCCAGAAAGCAAGTCTCAATAAAATCCAAAGCATTGAAATATTGCAAAGCATTGTCTCTACCATAAAGCCAAAGAAGCTGAAGTCAACAGCAGAAAAAAAAGGGTAGAAATATATACTCATGGAAATTGGACAACAACTTACTCTAAAATTCCTGGTTTACAGAAGAAATCAAGGACACAATAAAGAAATTAATTCATGGGATCAAATGAGAATGAGAACACATCTTATGAGAACCTATGGGATACAGCCAAAGCAGTGCTCAGAAGTCAATTCACCTCAATAAATGGACACATCCAAAATGAAGAAAGGGACCAAATCAAAGAATTAGCCCTATGACTCAAACAAGTAGAAAAAGAACAACAAAAGAAAGCTTTGGGCAACAGAAGAAAACAGATAATAAAATTAACAAAACCAAAAGCTGTTTTTTCGAAAAGATTAACAAAATCAATAAACTATTGGCTAAGCTCACAAAAGAAAAAGAGAGGAAACAAATAACCCAAATGAGAAATGAAATGGGCAATTTAACAACAGACTCTACTGAAATTAAAAGAATTGTAAAAAGCTGTTATGAAAAATTGTGCTCTAATAGATTTGAAAACCTAGAGGAAATGGGCAAATTTCTAGAATCACATTGCCTACTAACGTTAACACAATCAGTAGAATAACTTAATAAACTCATCACAAAAGAAGAGACTGAAAAAGTAATAATGAAACTACCAACCAAAAAAAAGTCCTGGCCCAGATGATATCAACTTTTTAGAGAGGAGTTACTATCACTACTACTAAAAGTATTTTATAGCAGAGAAAAGGATGAAACAGTCCCAGATTCATTTGATGAAGCCAGCAGAACTCTGATACCAAAATCAGGTAAGTATAGCAGAAAAAAAGAAAATTGCAGACCAGTATCTCTCATGAACTCAGATGCAAAAATCCTCAACAAAATTCTAGCCATTAGAATTCAACAACATATCAAAAAAATAATCCACTATGACCAAGTAGGATTCATACCAGTGATGTAGGGATCGTTCAACATCAGAAAAACGATTAACACAGTCAACAATATTTAAAAAGATAAGAATGATTTGACTTTATCAATTGATGCAGAAAAGATATTTAACGAAGTCCAACACCCACTCATGCTAAAAACTCTCAGCAAAAAATCAACAGAAGGGAAATTTCTCAACATAATAAGGGCCATCTATGCAAAGCCAACAGCCAATGATATCCTGAATGGAGAGAGACTGACATAACTCCTCCTGAGAACGAGAACCAGACAAGGATTCCCACTGTCATCACTTCTATGCAACATCATGCTAGAGGTTCTAGTCAGAGCAATCAGACAAGACAAAGAAATAAAGAGCATCCACACTGGTGTAGAAAAAGTAAAAGTATTTGTATTTGCAGATGTTATTATATTATCCACAGAAAGCCCTAAAGATTCCATAAATAAATTGCTAGAACTAGTAGAAGAGTTCAGAAAAGTGTCAGAATATTCAAGGACTTTCAATTCAGTTCACAAACTTATCCTACAAAAGGTGCTATCGACAGACCTCATTGCCGAATATCACTGTGGTGGTCACCTTGGAAGCACTCCCCTTGGGAAGATATGCACTGATGCCAGCACCTGATTCACCCTTCAAAGCAATTTGGGAAATCTTTTCCTGGACTGGCTGTCAGAGCTGTTGCTGTGTTATCCTTGGTGTCCTGAATGTCTTCAAAATGTCTTGCTTTCGATATTTCCTTTATTTTTGGTTAAAGGAAAACGTCACTGGGGGCCAGCTCAGGTGAGTAGGGAGGGTGTTTCAACACAGTTATTTGTTTACTGACTAAAAATCCCTCACAGACAACTAGACAATTAAGTTTTTGAACTTGCCACTGTGCCCAAAGACCATTGCAGAAAGAGTTCCAAAATTACTTTGAAGGGTGAACTAGACACTGATGTCAGTTCATAGCTTCCCGAAGGGAGTATTTTGAAGGTGACCATAGTGATAGTCAGCAGTGATAGGAAACTTAGAATGATTAAGTTTGCTGACTTAATTGTTGAAACTTGTAAGAGAAACATAAATAAACCAGCCCCCAAGAAGATAAAATACCTATGAATAAATCTAGCCAGAAGTGTAAGAGACCTATACAAAGAAAATTACGAGACCCTACTGCAAGAAACCAAAAGAGACTTACAAAGGTGAAGAAAACTACCTTGCTCATGGATAAGGGAGACTTAACATTGTGAAAATGTCTGTTCTACCCAAAGCAATCTGTACATACAATGCAATGCCGATATAAATCCCAATGTCATTTTTTAACGAGATGGAGAAACAAATTGTCAACTTCATTTGGAAAGGGAAGAAACCCCAGATAAGTAATGCACTATTTAAGAAGAGAAACATAGTGCAAAAACCTATCACACCGCCACAGTAGTCAAAACAGCCTGGTACTGGCACAAAAAGAGACATATAGACCAATGTAACAGAATAGAGAATCCAGAAATGTCACCATCCTCTTATGAACAACTGATGTTTGACAAAGGCCCAAAGGCCATGAGCTGTGGAAAAAGCACAAATGGTGTTGGCAAAACTGGATATTTATCTGCAAAAAAACTGAAACAAGACCCATGTCTCACATTTGACACAAAAAGTAGCTCAAAATGGATCAAAGACCTAAATATCAAACCTGAAACAATAAAGATTATGGAGGAAAAGATAGGGACAACACTGAAAGTTCTAATACACTGCTTAAAGAGACTATGAACTCTTATTAACAATGCACAAACAGCAGAAGATAAAATAGATAAACGGAAACTACTGAAAGTCAAACACTTGTGCTCATCCAAAGACTTTATCAAGAGAGTTACAAGACTGCCTACAGAATGGGAAAAAATAATTGGCAACTGCATATCAGATCAACATCTAACTTCTATAATCTACAAGGTACTACAAAATATCAACAAGAAAAAGACAACCCAACTAATCGGCAAAGGATATGGACAGACACTTCACCAAAGAAGACATCCAGGCAGCCGAAAGACACATGAAGAAATGCTCACAATCACTAGCTATTAGAGAAATCCAAATCAAAACAACGAGATACCATCTCACCCCAACAAGATTGTCATTAATCCCTCAAACACAAAACAATAAGTGTTGAAGAGGCTGTAGAGAGATTGGAACTCTCCTACACTGTTGGTGGGAATGTAAAATGGTACAACCTCTTTGCCCTTGTGATATGTTTATTTTTGTGTTGATGTTTTCTCTGTTGTTCTTATTAGTCTGTTCTGGGACATTCTTTTTGGTGAGTTGACTTTTCACCTTTTTCAGAGCTGGTTTTGTAGTTGTTGAGACTCCTGTGTAACATTTCTTGATGTGGTATGTTGCATCTTTGTTGTGCTTTATGGCTGCCCCTACAATCCCCCTTAATAAACTCTATATAAACTCAATTTTAATTACTACCAGTCTTGTCGACTTCCTCTCAATCTGGAAGGACTATAATGACTGCAGTACATCCTTCTTTTTAATATGATGGCATCATAGTTTTCATGATAATCACTGGATTGTTTCTTTCAGTACTAAAGCTGTAGTTGAGTCTGGAGCCTTCCCTAACTGAGTAGAATTCTGGATGATGTGTCGTTTAAAATATAAAGTTAGTGGTTTTGTTCTTCTTGGCCAAAGCCAAGAACTTCTTTCAGTATTTCTTGTAGTTTTGGTTTAGGTTTTACAAAATCTCTAAGTTTCTGTTTATCTGGGGATGTCTTAATTTCATTTTCATATTTGATGGATAGTTTTGCAGGATATATAATTCTTGGTTGGAAGTTCTTCTCCTTCAAGGCTTTGAATGTGTCATGCCACTGTCTCCGTGCCAGCATGGTTTCTGCTGAGAAATCTGACGAAAGCCTAAAGGGTTTCCCTCTGAATGTTAGCTTTGCTTTGAGTCTTGCTGCCTTTAAGAGTTGCTGCTTATGTTTCGTTTTGTTAAGCTTGATTATAATATGTCTTGGAGTATTTCTTTTGAGATCTATATTGAGTGGCATACGATATGCATCTGGGATGTCTATATCCTCTTTCTTCATGATTTCTGGGAAGTTTTCTGTGAGCAGCTCAGCAACGATATTCTCTGTGTTCTCAGGTGTCTCATCCTGTTCAGGGACTCCAATTAATCAAAGGTTGTTCCTCTTAACAGAGTCCCACATGCTTCTTAATGGTTCTTCATTTTTCTTGTTTCTTTTTTCTGATTTCTGCTTATAGACGCTGGCATCAGTAGCTCTGTCTTCCAAGTCGGAAATTCTTTTTCCCATTTGTTCCCTTCTGTTTTCTTGGCTTTGAATGGAAGCTTCTATGTCTTTGATTTTGTTCTTGATCTGTTGGATTTCAGAGCACTGCTATTCCATCAGATCGAACAGCTTGCTTAATTTTTCCTTTTGTTCTGCTGCATTTTGTATAATGTCTAGAAGGGCTCTGTACATAATCCTTTTGTATTCACCTTCTAATGATTTCAGAAAAGTTTCTTCATCCAGAAAACTTCTTGGTTGTTTTGTTTGGGAGCCTTCTGAAGCCATGGGTGATTTCTTGTATGCCAGAAATGCCTGTTGCTTTTTCAGTCCCATGTGAGTAAGTAAAGGCTGGAAGAGATACTGTGAGGATGGGCTGCAGATGTTTCTCTAGGCTGCCTTAAAATGTAAAAGAAAAGGTATCTGACCACTTCCCAAGTCAGTTAGGTTTTCACGTGTAGAGGTCCCTCTTCCAAACTGGCAAAGTAAGCACCTCTATATCCAACCCCAGATGATACAAACTAGTTCAAAATACAGCGATGCTACTGCCCTGTTGGCCTATTGACAGGGCCCAGCCTTAAGCGACACTGTGAAAAGTACTGCTTTTCTGGTAGAAAAGTGCTCTCCTGTGGGCAGGCTCTGACTCCCAAGCTAAGAATTAGGTCCAGGTTCAGCCACTGTATCTAAGATGGTAACCTCCACACAGTCAGTGGATAGAGAGGCTAAAAGTGCCAAGACATAGTGAGTCCTCAGCTTCTGTTACTGACTGAGACTCTGTTGCTGTGGGCGAGACTGTGTAAACTACTGTTTTTTTGTGAGAGAAGCACTGTCCTGTTTGTAAGTGCTGGCCCTCAGGCTAAGAATTAGGTCCCGCTAAAATTTCCATATCAAGCATGGCTTCCCGCTCATAGGCGCTCCATACAAACCACGCTGTGTCAGAGATACAAAGACAGGCCCAATGAACAGAATCCTAAGCCTGGCTCTCAAAATATGGCAACTTCACCTGCCTATCCCACCAACAGTGTGTCCGAGACTAGCCACTAGGCAAGACCCAGCTCTGCCTGCCCGTTTGAAAAATGGGCCAGCACTGCCTGCCCAGAGAAAAAGAGAACTCAAAATGGTGCGTTGCCTTCAGTCTGTGAGAGCCAGGGCTAGCCAGGAACGGGAGCCAGTGAAAGAGACAAGGCTTTTGTTCAGTAGTATGAAGTCCAAATTAACAGCCCTGTTCTGTGTCCTGGGGCTCACTAGGTTACCAGAAGCCTCCGTTTGATTATCAATTCAGGTCTTGGTTTCCAGAGGGATATAAGGAGATGTGTGCTTAGTCCGCCATCATGACTCCGCCAGCCTGGTACAGCCTCTTTGGAAAGCAATTTGGTGCTTTCTTGAAAGCTAGACATAGAAATGCCATATGATCCAGCAATCCCACTGCTTGGAATATATCCTAGAGTAACAAGGGCTGTTGCATGAATAGATACATGTGTATGAATGTTTACTGCAGCAGAATCCACAGTAGCAGAAACATGGAGACAACCTAGGGGCCCAGATGGATGGATAAACAAACTATGGTACATATACATGGTGGAACACTGTGCAATCCTGAAGAACAGTGGTGATTTTAGGAAGCATCTCATAACCTGGAATCAACTGGAAGACATTATGCTGAGTGAAACCATTCAGCTGCAAAGGGACAAATATTGTATGAGACCATCATTATAAGGACTTAATTAAGATTTTATGCATAGAAGAAAATACTATTTGATGGCTACAAGGGTGGGGAGGGAGGGAGAGGGTTATTCCTAGATTAGATAGTTGATAGGAATTCAGTTCGGTGAAGAGCACAACAGCACACAACAGAAGCCAGGTCAGCATAACTGGACTACACCATAATCTAAAAGGTTTTCTAAACTCAACACAACATTTCAAAGGACAGAGTAACAGGGCCAGGAGTCTGGGGACCATGTTCTTATGGGACATTGGAGTCAATTGGCATTACTAGTTTTTTGTGAAGAGAGTCTTCTGCACCCCATACTGGTAAGAGCATCTGGGGTCTAAAAGCCGGCAGGTTTCCATCTGAGGAACATTAATTGGTCACAACCAACATGGAAGAGATGACAACCAAAAACATCAAAGACAAGAGGAAAAGTGAGCCCAGGAGGCAGAAGGACCAATAGGATTGGGAGACTACATCAGCAGAACAGAAGAACTAGATGGTGCCCAGCCACCACCAAAGACAGCCCTGACAGGGAATACAATGTAGAGTCCCTGACATAACGTGAAAGAAAGGGCTGTGTGGATCTGGAACTGTATTAAAAGACCAGACCTGATGGTCCGACACCCTTCAGGGTCCCCTGAGAACATGGCCCCTAGACTTGCTGCTAGCCCAGAGCTGAAACCAGTATGAAGCCAAAACTTCAGAAGAACAATGGACTGGACCTGGGAACACAGAGTGATGCAGGTGGTATGTGCAATTTATAGTTTTATATATATACATAAGTCTGTCCTACTGATTTCTTTTCAGAGGGTAGAGGGGAGGGTGGGGGAAAGGACAAGGGTTGGTCGAGTGAATAATGGAAGTAAAGAGTGGAAAAGAAGAGCATGCTGTCACACAGTGAGGAGAGCAGACAGTTGCAGAGAAGCAGGTGCTTGGCATTTTATATGGCAAATTGTCTTGGATTGTAAACTTTCACTTCATCACAATAAAAAAATTAAAAATAACATTGGAATTTAGATCAGGATTGCATTGAGTCAGCAGACTGCTTTGAGTAGAACTGACATTTTCACAATGTTGAGTCTTCCTATCCACGAGCATGGTCTGTTTCTTCACTTTGCAGGCCTCTTCTAGTTTCCTGCTGTGGTGTCTCGTCGTTTCCCCATGGAGGTCTTCGACTTCCCTTGCTAGGTTTACTCTTGAGTGTTTTAACCTCTTGGAGCTATTGTAGACGGAATATTGATTTGGCCGTACGAAGTTCTCACTGTTGGTGTAGAGGATTCCGCTGAGTTTTGTGTGTCCTTTAAGCCTTGAGTGTTTTCTTTGGGCATTGGTTGTGGATCCTGGTACAACTGAATCCTCGACAGCGTCAGTCTTTCTCCCATTTTAGCGATGTTGCTCGTTGGTTCAAATCTGAGGATTTTTATTTTCTTTATGTTAAGGTGTAATCCCTGCTAGAGGCTGTAGTCTTTGACTTTACCAATAAGTGCTTCAAATCCTGCTAACTTTCAGGAAGCGATCTTCATCCAGTCTGATGCCCTGTTCTTCTCCATGTGGTCCGGCTTCTCAGATTATTTGGTCAGCATACAGACTGACTAAGTAAGGTGAGAGGACACAACCCTGATGCACTTTCCCTGACTTTAAACCATGCGATATTCCCTGGTTTTGTTTGAACAACTGCCTCTTGATATGTACATGTTCCTCATGAGCACCGTCAAGTTTCTGGAATTCCTGTTCTTCACAAAGTTATCCACAATTTGTTATGAACCACACAGTCAAATGCCTTCGCATAGTCAATAAAACACAGCTGAAAGTCCTTCTGTTGTTTTCCACCCTCAGCCGCAATCCGTTGGATACTAGCAATGGTCTCTCTGGTTCTAGTTCCTCTCCTGAAGCCAGTCTGAAATTCTGACTTTCTCTGTTGATACACGACTGTAGTCACTTTTGAATGATTTTCAGGAAAATATTACTTACATGCAGTATCAAGGATACTGTTCAGTAATTTCCACATTCTTCTGAATCACCTTTCTTAGGAAAAGGCATAAATGTGGTTCTCTCCTAGTCCATTGGCCAGGTAGCTTTTTAGCCAATTGTTTGGCGTAGACACGTGAGCACTACCCATACCCACCAGTAGCTGTGACAGCTGTCATGGCAACGATGGCCTCTCATCGGCTCACAACCCTGCCCAATTGCATATCGGTAGGCTAGCTGTGCTCAGCCAGTACCAGGTGAGTGACACAGGGACAAAGTCAGGACAATCCTTCCTCCACAGGGGAGGGGCAAGTGACTAAGCAAACATACACAGCAGCATTTGGACTGCGGGTGCCCCCTTGAGACAGAAGGAGGCACCATCTGTCCAGCTTTCCTCCTGGGAAATGTGGACACAGGGATGGCTGCCCAACACATCTTGGTCCTGAGGAATCAGGGACCACCTCCACATAGCCTGGGGTTTTCAGGAAGGAGGGGCTGGAGGGACCTCCCCAAACATGAGACAGGGATCCAGGGCTAGAGGCCTAGGGAGCTGAGCAGAGGGTGGGCTGAGCCTAGGGAGTGTCCTCTCAACAGCACAGGAGAAGGCAAGAAACTCAGAGCAGGAGCCCTCCTAGGCCTTTAGCCCATGCAATGACCCTGTACACCTACAGATTTGTGGTTCTAAGCATGTGTATACCCTGGTGATGACGGTGCCCTGGTCCACCTGGGTATCCTAGCCCATGTGGGTACCCTGGTCCACATGGGTAGCCTGGGCCAAGTAAGTGCCCTGGTCCATGTGCATGCCCTGGGTCACACAGGTGTACTGGTCCACGTGGATGCCCTGGTCCACATGGGTGACCTGGTCTGCATGAGAAGGGTCACAGTTCCCTCCTGTGTTCGAAGGGGTCCGTCTGCAGTTGGTGTGTGTGGCTGCCTTTTGCAGGTGGCACACCTGGGCCAGGCTCTGAGGTGACAGTGCTCCCAGGCAGCTTGACTTGTCTGTACATCCCTGTCCCCCAGCCCCAGAGAGACCCCAGATGAGATCGGCCCCCTCAGCTCCAGTACAAGGTGACCTCCCAAAGACCATGCTCCTGAGGTTCCGGTGTCAGACACAGGGCAGAGCTGGGTGCATGGTGACAGCGCCCCTGGTGCCCATCTGCAGACCACCCCCCAATGAAGAGCGCTGACTTGGCCACCCAGCTCTTTATTGACTGCTTCCAGGAAGGACAGAGACCTCGGGGGCTTTGGGGCCTTAGGAAGACGCTACTGACTCTGAACCGGAAAGGCCTGTTGTGGGGGTCCTACTTGGAGGGATCAGGGAGGCTGCCTGGCCCTGCCCCTCCTTCTGCATTGCCTGGCCCTGGGCTTTGCTGTCCTTTTGGCCCTGTCACCCCCTGGAGCCTCTCCTGCCAAGCCTGGGGCCAGCTGGGCAGTCACAGCTTGTTCCGGGGACAGCGCTGCAGGGCTTCCTTCAGGGCCTCGATCACGCGGTCCACACTCTCACGGGTGGCGTTGCAGCCCAGCAGGCCAATGCGCAGCACCTGGGCACAGGCGGTGGGCAGGGGTCACTACTTCTGCTGTCCCTGTGTGGGAACCACACAGACCCAGGCCGGAGGACGGATCTCAACCCTCCCTCCTGGATCCTCAGGAGTGAGGGGCACAGGGGTCAGGACTGTCCAACAATGACATCCTCGAGAATCGCCCGTTCAAGGGGGGTGGACCATGGTACCAGGTCTGCTCAGTGGGAAAGGGACCATCTGCATGAAACTGGTGTGGCAGTCTGAGCTAGGCTGATGCTGCCTACAGTGACCTTCTGTGACCCCACCGTGCTGGGGTGCAAGAGGCAGGAGAAAATGCTCACCCAGGTGCCCCACTGCAGGGCTCACGGTATTCTAGCAGGGACGCTCTTTCGCGTTACCCCTGCTGCCCTAGGTGCTCCAGCTGGGTGTCCACTGACTGGGATCGTTGGCTGGACTTGGGTGTGCTGACGGAAGCTTCCTCTCTGCATTGGCGGGACTGGCTGTGCCCACTGTGCCCAGGAGCGCTCTGAGGCCAGAGCCGCTGCCCCTCACCTTGCCCGCCGAGGGCCCGAGGCCGCCTGTGATCTCGATGTCAAAGTGGTCCGTGATGTAACTGACGATGTCCCTCTCATCATAGCCTGCCGGCATGGCCACTGAAGTGACTGTGGGCAGTTGCAGTGCCTGCCAGACACGACACACACACCCTCACGCCTGCACCATCCTGGCCTCTGCCCAGGACCTGAGGAGACCAGGCCCCACGCCCTGCTGGCAGCCCCTCGCCCAGGCTCCGAGGGCCAGGGTGGCTGGGCCTGGGTGAGTCCACCACCCGGAGAGCACACCCTGCACCCCACAGCCACGGCTGTTTAAGCACATCCTCCTGGTGTGGGCCTTGGGACCCCAACCACACCCCTGGGCCCTGTAACCACACCCAGGAAGGGAGCCTCTGCCGCAGGGACAGGGCTGCAGACCAAGGGCCCAGTGACCTGAGCTCCAGCATCCGCGTTCAGGGAGCTGTGACGGCCAGCTCCACCAGCTTGGTGTCAAGACGCATGCTAGAGGCTGGCAGCACCCCTGAGGGCCAGCTCAGCCCTCTGTGCCCCATGCTGCCCCCTCACCGGGTCCTGGACGAAGAGGCGCAGACCCAGCTCCTGCAGGCGTCTGTGCAGGTAGGCAGTGGCCTCCCGGTGCCGCCGCCAGCTGCTCTCCAAGCCCTGTGGGGACAGCGGCCAGGGACACATTGAAGAGAGCGGGACGGAGGGCTGCAAGGAGGAGTGGCTCCTCTCCTGGTTTGGACTCTCGGCCTCTGGAGCTACTGGACGCACCCACAGACTCCCCTCAGACTCCACGGTTCTAGGTCTGTCTGGAGAGCAACCTGCCTCTGGAGGCGTGTGGCTTTGGGGTGCGGTCTGGTGGGGGCAGCTTGGAGAGGAGGAGGGGAGGAGCTTCTGGCCCTCCCAGGCCCAGCCTCACTCAGCACCAGGACAGGGAGTCTGCCTCTGCCCTCTGCCTGTCACCTGGGAGAGGGGCAGAGATGGGGTGGGGAGAAGGGGACAGGAACAGGGTCAGGGCCCTCGGTTCTCCCGGCCCTGGGCACACAGCCTGGCCCGTTCTTACGGAGGACTGGGAGGCAGTGCTGTCCTTCAGCACCCAGGAGCCCTGCCCCTCGCGCACTGCCACCCCCGGCTCCCACGTCCCCTGGTCCTCTGGTCCTGCTTCCCGTCCCCAGTCTCCTGACCCCATCAGGACCCCAAGGAACCATCCCCACCACTTCCTACCCCCACCTCTGGCCTCATGCATTCCTTCACACTCTCCCTACCAGGGTTGGGGGCCAGCTATGCTCCCTTCCTGGGTGCAGGCCTCCTCACCTCCACTGTCTTTGCAGTGACCCCCACCTGTGTGAATTTGCCTTCTGTCCCTATCTGCTCTCTCCTGCTCCTCCCTAACCACGGGCTCCCAGGGAGTCACCCCGACTCCTGGTGGGCTCCCGTGCATCGGAGCAGAGCTGGGCTCCTAAGGTTTGTGGGGCTGAATTTCCAGAGGGGCGCTACAGGGTTTACTACCGAGGAGCCTCTTTGTGGACCAGAACCTGCAAACTTCCCGTTAGCAGCTGAGCGTGCTCCTCCAGGAGGGATTCCTCCTCCTCCTCCTCCCCATCTGACTGTTAGCTGAGTGTGCTCCTCCAGGAGGGACTCCTCATCTCACTATCAGCTGAGCGTGCTCCTCCAGGAGGGACTCCTCCGCCACCTCCTCCTCATATGACTGTTAGCTGAGCGTGCTCCTGCAGGAGGGGGTCCCCCTTCTCCTCCCCCTCCCCTATCTCACTACCAGCCTTTGCACGCTAGCATCGGTGCTCACTGCTTGGACATGAGGACAGAGGCAGAGGCAGAGGTCAACGCTTTGCCCCTTGTAGCCCTGACACCAGGCCGACAGACACTGGGGAGCTGAAGGTCAGCCGGGAGCTGAGAGGCCTGTGTTGCAGCCAATGCAGGCCACTGCAGAGATGGCTCAGGGCACAAGGCCACCTCCTGGGGGACTTCAGAGCCTGGTGGTGCAGTGGCTTGGTGCTCGGCTCTGACCGTGGAGGTTGGACGTTCACCTCCACCGGCTGTTCCCTGGACACCGGGGAGCTGTGCTGCTCTGTCCTGCAGGGTCGCTGTGACAGGGAACTGACATCATCACAGTGGGATTTTCGGGGGGCTTCAGGAAGGTGCCAGCAGAGGCTTGTCGCCCCAGCGTGGGCCCCTTCCTTCTGCAGGAGTTCATCCCACCACCCACTGTTTGAAGGATGGGATGGGAGCAGAGGCGGCGAGACCCCCTATGCTGTCCTCGTCTCTTTTCTGTGGCCCTCCTAGGGTTGGGGGAGGATGTGTCTCCCTTGTGGGTCAACAAGACTGCAGGGTGAGTGGTCACTTCTGCCCAGCCTCAGCCCCCAAGTGGGCACACAGCCGCTCACCTGCTCCGCTATGGCCGCCAGACTCTCCCGCAGGCTGAACAAGCCGATGATGGGCATGGTGTGATGGTACCTGGAAGGCAGTTACAGGGTCACAAGCTTTTTTACAATGGCTTTACAGTTTCTTTTGTGAGGTGGGCAGAGTCCAGTATGGGAGGGTGACCGGACCTCGATGCAGTGTGGGAGGGTGCACAGGGGTGTCTCTGGAAATCGGTTTATGAGAAGATGGGGTCTGCTTTCTGCCCCAAGCCACAGACAAGCCAGGTGAAGGAAAGGTGCTCCCCCGAGGGACACTACGGGCCTGATGCGAGGAGCCAGCACCAGGACTCCGGTGGTGCGTGGGGATGTGAATGTCGGGGCTCAGAGTCCCTGAGGAGAGCGGGGGTCACAGAGGTCTCCCCCTCCCTGTCCCCAGCCCCGCAGCCAGCCCTGCCCGACCCTCACATCCTGGGCTTGTCTTCGCAACCCCACTGGTTTGCCAAGTACTTCAAGTCCAAGTAGAAGGAGCAAGGCTTTGTCTTCCGGCCGTAGATCTTCTCCCTGCAGACAGGGGTCCAACTGAGCGCTGGGGCAGGCAGGGGTCTATGGGGTAATCCCTCCGTGCACACACTGCAGAGAGATGATTCCAGAGGGCGGCCCCCCAGCTCCTCCCAAGTCTCTGTTACCTGGTGCAGCACAGATGGGCATCTGGGGACCCAGCCACCAGAACCCTCCCTGTCGGTCACGAGCTGGCCCAGAGCCCTGCCACGGGGACTCTGCTTGACTCCTGAGAGCCAGGAAGAGGAAGGGGTGTGTGTGTCTGTGTGTCTGTGTGTGCATGCGTGCTGCTTTAGCCAGTCCGACCTGTGCACGTGACACGGGAGCTGAGGGTGGGGACAAGGGCTGGAGCCTACACTCTCTCCAGGGCAGTTGCACCCTGCAGGTGCAACTGGGGGGCCAACCCTTACCCTCGCTTGACAACTCCACGCTATCCAGGCTGTCTTTGGACACAGGGCCCTAGGGGGCCTGGCCCAGCCCGGCCCTCTGCTCTCTCTGCTCCCAGGACAGAGGACACCCAGTGGCCATGGCTTTCTCTCCACCCAGCTCTGACTCAGCCTAGCGCCTCTCTGACCCCCACAGTCCAGCTTCATCTCAGACCGTCAAGTCGAGGACAGATGCCAGATTGTCCTGGAACCCTGCCTGTCAGGCAAAAGGGGACACACGGGCCTGGCCGCTGGTGGACAGCCAAGAAGTGAGGCACCAGGGTGCTGACCACCTGCTGAACCCCTCCCATCAGCCGGGCTGTGATCAGGGCCAGGACATGAGGAGAGTGGATAACACTGTGTGGAAGGGGCAAAGGTGGCCTGTGGAGCTGAGCTGGGGGTGGACACAGCAGGGGCTGCTCTCAGCTTGTTTGTCCTGACCGTCACCCGATGGCTTGGGCTTCCAAAACTCCAGGCCACTGCTCGCCACAACACCCAGACCTCTGCACCCCACACTCAGACCTCTGCTCCCCCACATCCAGGCCCCCTCTAGATCCTCCCCAGCACCCCCGCAATGGTCTCACTGCACTCAGACCAGTGTCCCCTATGAACTGGCCTCAAGGCACCCTACTCAGGGTGATGTCATGGTCCTGGGCACAGACATGGCCTTGGGAGCTCAGGTCCCAGGGCCGCCTCCTCAGGGTCATCAGCCTCCCCAGTGCCCATCCCAGGTCTGTGGTCACTCACCGGGCCTTGTCGCTAAAGGAGATGAGTGAGGTCCCCGGAGCGGCGTTGAGGACCTTCTGGGAGCCCGTGAACAAGATGTCGATCTCTGTCGTAGGTGAGAGTGGGGACAGAGCCCCGGGGGTTGGGGAGGCCAGTGGGTCCATGAGGTCAGAAGCCTTCCTGGGCTGAAGGCCCCACCCTACTGGGACCCTCGAAGCCCCAGGTCTCCTGTCCATCTTCTTCCTCCACCTTGGGTGCAGTGTGGGTGCCCAGGGACAGCCCTGTGCTTCTGGCACCACATCTGTCCTTGGGGACCCTCAAAGGGTCTGCTTAGAGCCCCCTCACCACCCCACAGGGAGGAGGAACCAGCTGGCCCAGTGGGGGGTGGACTGTCGGCTGGCACTGGCCAGGGGTGCTGGGCTGTGGATGGAGGGTCCCCAGATCAGGGCCCTGACAGCCTCCTGGTGCTCACTGCTGGGCCACGGCCGGGGGAGCTGGGGCTCTGTGTGCCAGGGCTCCCGCCCTTGGACCCCAAGAGAGGGCCTGGTACCCCTTCTCGTGCAAGGGCTCTGCACAGTCCCCTGGAAGGGACTAGTTCATGAGCCTGCCAGCACCCAGGGAGGAGTGGGCCTGCTCCCTGGGCCTCAGGCAGGTCACAGAGGGGTGGGCCCACAGAAGGGCTTCCAGGTCCTTCACAGGAAGTGCTCCAGCCAGGGTCTGCCTGCCCAGAAAGCCCAGCAGGCGAGTGGCCGTCGGCACCCCCTACCTTGCTGGTCCATGTAGATGGGGGCCCCGCCCAGGGAGGCCACTGAGTCCACCAGGAGCAGGCACTTGTACCTGGGGAGGGGAGCAGGACCGGGGGCCTGGGGCTCAGACCTCAGCTGACTCTTGGTGAACGGCTTCTCCCAGACAGCCCCTCCTCCCGTGGTCCCCTGGTGCTAGGGTCTGTCTCCTTGGGGGGCCAAGGCAGTGGCCTGTTGGTGCCCAGACTCCATGGCCCCACCCCCAGGGCCCCACCCACAGGCGTGGGGAGGGTCAGCGTGGGCAGGCCCAGCCAGCAGTCTGAGGTCCTGGGGCTGCCTCTGGGCCTTCAGGTCCGTGGGCTTGGTGGGGGTGGGTTAAGCGGAGGCCATGGATGTCTGTGTCTCGCTTGGCAGCCTGGCTCAGCCCCGCCCCCAAGCCCAAAGTCCAGGGCTAGAGGAGGACAGAGTCCAGAGACAGAGGAGCTGCACCGCCCCCTCTCCCTCCTCCCCTGCCCCACTCTTGTAGTAAGAAAAAGATATAAAACCTGCCTCCCCACGACTAAGTCGTGGTGTCTCCCCTGGGCCTGACTCTCCAGGGCAGACCTCTCAGGTCCACGCAAGCCCTGCTCTGAGCCCTGTGCAGGGAGGGGGGCTGCAGGAAGATGCAGGCTAGGACCCCTCTGGGGGCTTGGGAGGGGGTGGGGCAGGTCCTTCAGGCCCAGGCACACGACAGCTGTCAGCTGTGGGCTCTGGAGAGCTGCAGATGCTGTGAGCCGGACACCCAGCACCTGGCCCTGGGGACCTCTGGGAACAGGGAGCCACCCAGACTCGGCCCAGAGCAGGGGGACGACAGGCGTGTCACAGAGTCCTCAGCCCAGTTCCGGCCAACCTACCCCTGCCCAGAGCCCACAGGTCCCAGCTGCCACTCACCGGTGGCAGAGGCCCCCGTAGCCATCGAGGGGCTGCAGCACTCCACTGGACGACTCCCCATGGGTCAGGAAGAGCATCACTGGCTTGTGCTGGGCCAGGCCCTGAGGGGCAAGGGGTGCTGGGGTGGAGCTGTCTGGGGCTAACTGGGACCCACCAGCCCCCGGGGACCCACCCACAGGAGGGCAGCGTGAGGACAATTCCGCATCCTCCTTGGACATGAGGCTTCAGGCCACACTGCCCAGCATGCCTCAACCCTTCCTCTGTGGGCTGGGGGCTCTTGGCAGCTTGGGAAGGGGCTTTGCCCAAGGAAAGAACTTTTGTCTGGAAACCCAAGCCCCCTGCCATCCTGTCGGAATGATGGCCGTCCTGAGATCAGGATCATGCCTACTGGTCACAGCCTCATCCTACTGGGGAGCCCTGCATCCATTCCACCCCAGCCTCTTGTCCCCCCTCCCCCCGGCCTTAGTTGCTGACTCAGTGTCCATTTCAAGCACGTTCGGCACCTCATTTGCTTCCGTGCGTGGGGAGCCTCCTGGGGCTCCAGCCAGACCACAGTGCAGAGTAGGCTTCCCAGCCTCTTAGAGCCCCCCAGGCCAGCACACCCCACACCCTGGTACCTCTTCCACCTCCTGCAGTGTGAAGTGGCTTCCGGGATCCTTGGCCATGACATGCACACGGGCTCCTGGGGGCAGGGCAGACGGGCAGTCACTGGTCCCTGTCACCCAGGGTAGCGGGGTACCAAGTTGGTGGGCCCTGGTAGCCAGGAGGCTTAGAACCAGGGTGGCTGGAGGCAGAGAATGAGGACAGCGAGCGCCTCCTGGTGGGGAGGCCCTGCCATGGGGAGCAAGTGCTGTTCCAGCCTGTGGCGCTGCTGCTGACAAGGCCTGTCCCAGGACCAAATGGCCCTTCTGGTGTGAATATCAGCCCTGTCACCCGGGTAACTGAGTCTGCTCTTGCTCCACTGTGTGGCCGGGGCCTTCCCCAGCAGGGTCAGCTCCTGGGTCAGGGACCACACAGGTGTGGTCCTGCCCTCAGAGAGCCCACAGAGGGCTGGTGACTGAATGAGGGTGCGGGCAGCCCTCACCATTCTGTGTGGCTGGGGCTCCAGGTCCCCAACCCTCATCCTCTATCTCATGTACCCCTGGAGATCTTGGAGGTCACAGGAACACAGGTGGTCTGAGGCCATCCCAGCCCTAAGGAAGGACCCGGGTTTGGGTGTCTGGGGGCTTGCCCAGGACATGGTCAACGAGCTACAGTGGCTGGTGCAAGGTATCCTGCCACCTGCCGGACCCTGACCACTGCCTGGACTTGTTCCCCAGGTGAGGGTCCACTCAAGAGGCTGGAGACGGGCTGTGTGGGGTCTGAGCAGGGGAAGAAGAGCTGAAGAAGCCCAGGGCAGAACTGTCTCTCTCAGAGACTTGAGTGAGGCTGAGACCCTGCCACACACGTCCCGTGTTCTGGGGTTTCACCCAGGCTGGGGGTGAAGGCTGGAGTGCTGCTGGGCCTCAGGGTTCCTGGGAAACCAGAGGTTTCCCGACAGTGTGGGGTCTCCACACCCCAGGAGACCAGGGAGGCGTGGGCAGTCTGGGGAGAGGTGGGGGCAGGAAGGGCCAATACGGAGCACACACCCCTGGGAAACTGCACGGGGCCTCCTCCCCCTTACCTAAGCGTTCCCCCATGTCTGCAGCCCGGAGCCCCCAGACGCCATTGGCTCCCACCAGGAAGGAGTCCCCTGGCTCTAGCACGTTGACCAGGGCGGCCTCCAGGGCGCCGTGTCCTGAGCCGCTGATGGCGAGCGTGAGCTTGTTTTTGGTCTGAAACACGTACTGGATGCCTTGCTTGATGTCATCCATGATCTGGGGCCGGGGGGTGCACACGGTGAGCCCTCACAAGGGAGGGCACTGGGAGCGGCACCTGCACCCCTGAACACGGCCTACCTGGAACATCTCCTTGCTCAGCGGACCCAACATATGTAGCCCCCCCGCAGCCATGACCCGTGGGGTCAGGTTAGCGGGGCCGGGACCGAGCAGGAGCCTGTTGGGGACAAAGAGGGGCTTCCGAAGAGCATCTGGGGGCGGCACCAGCAGCTGGTAGGAGGCCATGGTCACACTTGTCCTGCTGTTCCGGGTCCCAGCGTCACAGTGGCCACAGCCAGTGATTGGAGCGTTTCCCAGTCGTCCTGGTGCAAAGGCCATCCTCATGCAACGTCAGAGGTCATCTAGCTCCTCCTGTCCCCACTCCCTGTTATTTGTTGTTGTTACCTGGCCTCTAATTGGAAGGGATCTTGCTCAAGGTGTTAATCTCTGGCTGAGGAAAGAGGTCCCCAAGCCTGTTAATGATAAACAGAGCCCAGGCCAACCCCATCCAGCTGAGCTCAGGGCTCTGCTAAGTTTTCCTTAAGGGGCCAGAAAGCAAATATTTTAGGATCGGCAGATCATATCACCTGTGTAGCAAAGCTTAGTCACTACAGGTGTCATGGGAAAGCTGCTATGACAGGCGTGGCTGTGTGCCAATAAATTTTGATTACAAAATCAGGCCATGGGGGCCAGAAACGGCCCCTAGGAACACAAGTAGACACAATCATGAAACTCTCAAATATACAAGTACACACCTAAAATGGCGCTTGCACCACAGACACAATGCACACACATATTCACACACTGTCATGCACTCACACACATACTTACACATACACAATCTTATGCAACACATACATACAGCATTGCTGGGGTTCCCCAAGACTGTTGTTGAGAGGTGTCATATGGGCAAGGTTCTCAAGGTGAGCATTTGGAGGAGACTGTTACCAGGCAAAACTCTAGATTCTTGTTACCTGCCACCAAAAGCCAATCTGTGAGACAGATATTTGGGTGAGTGATCAAAAAAGTTTGTTACTGTGTGCTAGCAGACACAGGGAACAGGGAGAAATCTCTCCATCAAAGGCCTGTTCAAAATCATCAGGTGAGGTTGGGGTATATGAGGGACCAGGGAGACAATGTGACTGATTTGTAGTGAAGAGGGGTATCCATTCAGGGGCCTCAGGGATCCTTGGAAGACATGCATCACAAGCAGGGATCTGGACTGTTTTTCAGTTGTCATCTGAAGCGGAGTGTGGGGTCCCAACTTGAGCTTGGCATCTGCCATTGGTTCGTTATCTGTTCTGATGTTTCTATAAAAGCTTTGAAAACTGCAAAGACATTATTTTTGTGGCCTGTGTCAGTTAGTGTGTGACTTCCTGTCAGTGCCTGGGTGAAAGAAACCAGGAATTTTTAAGAAAGGAGAAAAGCAAGTCAATTTTGCAAAAAAATCTCATTTTAACTTCCTTTAGGGTCGCCATGAGTCGGATCTGACTCGACAGCACTTGGCTGGCTTGGCTTTTTCAAAATCAGGGTGTCTAAAGAGTCTCTCCTGTTTCAATCCCCACTTTTTGTTTAAAATTATTCCAATTCTTGGGTAGAGGGACACAGATCTCTCTGGCTGCTTTGTGCTGAAAAAGGGTATAGAAGACGTGGAGGCTGTTAGGACCTATTTATAACTGGGCCCAGAAGTAAGTGGGCTCCAGATTCTAGGGGGAAGATTACCAAGAACAAACAGTCCTCTAGCCTCATGGTCTGGGCCGTTTCCTTGGCAACCACTGTCAGGATACAGGGAGAGAACGTGGCTTAAGAATTACGGATCCAAACCATTTAAACAGCTGGCTCTGCCAACCTGAGTGGTAAGACGACTGCACTCAGGCACTTGTCATGGCAGTATCTCAAAACCTTTCACGTGACCAGACTATTTGTTAGCGTCTATCTCCAAATCAATAATATAGACAATTTTAAAATCTTACTTGAGTTCCAATCAGTAATTTTGCCTCAGAAATTTAATAGGACAGCCAGGGACACATGGAAAGCAGTGTCCTTTTAACTGTTACCTCATTAGTCATTATCAGACACGAGAGTCAACTTGATGAGACCCCAAAGTGAAACCTTGTCAGGAGATTAAACTTAAACCTCCTGCAGCCCCACCTGGAGGTGGGCCCACTGGGTGATCTAAGACGGAAGAGGGGGCTGTTCTTGTCTAGACAGTCTGACTTTGTTATTCCAAGTCCACGTTAGCATGTAACACTTAGGTTTCCCAAGGAAGGGTTGGCATGTGGCTAGGAGGCCTGTGGGCCTCCGGGTCCCCACCAGTGGTCTGTTTCTTAGAATCCTCTTGTAAGCGAGTCCAGAAGGGCCTGTCCATCTGGGCCTCATGGGGAGGTCCACTGACTGTTTTGTTTTAGGGTGCCCAGGAAACTCTGCCTTTTTAGTGGGCTATTTCCGACAGTACCCTGTATTTATCGGGGTCCACATCTACTGGCCAGTGAGGTACTCCAAGTCCTCATTTCTGGGGCTAACTGGGTTACCTTGAGAGGGACCTGGACTTGGCTAATCGTAGCCAACAACTGGGTCTTTTTGTCCCTTCCTCTCTGTAGCCAGTCTCTTATTATTAAATTGCCCTGAAAGTCCCCTTACCAATTGGGAGTGTGGACTAAGGCTCCTCCTCAAGCTTCCGTAACTTGTCTCATGCCTGGTAGTGGACCAAGACATAAACCCTATAGCCATAATGGCTTTTCCTTTCTACTTTTTTTTTTCCTTTCTGCTTTTTGGGAAACCCTGTTGGTGTAGTGGGTTAAGTGCTACCACTACTAATCAAAAGGTCAGCAGCTCAAATCCACGAGGTGCTCCTGGAATACTCTAGGAGGCAGTTCTTCCCTGGCCTCTACGGTCACCATGAGTCAGATCTGACTCAGTGGTACTGGGTTTTTCTACTTTTAAAATTGGCATTAATATATTTTCCAAAAAGCTCTATGAGTCCAGCCAGAGTAAAATGGCTGGCTCTCTCCAGGTCTCTCCATAAAAAATAGCTTGAGGATCAGACTTTTATCTTTTCTAATGTTAATGAGATATTTATCTCTCAGGCCTCCTCCTTGAAGGCAATGGGCTATATAGTAGACCAGTATTCTCCTTTTAAAAGTAGTAACCTGCATGGCTTACCTCAATCTCCACAGAGGCCAGAAACATAGACCCTGGGAGAATTACACATCTCACTATAAAAGTGCTTAATCAAAGTGTTCAATCAATCATAATTGAACACTGTCAAGTTTTTAAAATTTCAGGCACCATATATATAGCATCAGTTTTCTGTCAAGTTTACCCACAGGAATTTTCACCTGGATTATTATAACAACACAAACCATTAGTTAAACAATTTTTGGAAAAGAGAAATGATTTTCCATATCCAGAAATCAAAAATGTCTGTTGGGTGTTTTAGTTAATCAGCAAACAAATACTTAATATAACCATGACTAGTATAACAGATCTTTTTAACAATGATGTAAGTCAATTGTAAAACCTAGTCCTTAGGCAATAACACTTTTAAACACAGTTATTGTCCACATTTTTAAAGAACTTTAAAACATTATTTATAATAATCATGAGGTACAATATTACATAGTCAGATATACTGGGATTATTATGTCTCTAAATATTTATGTAGTATAAAAATAAGCTTATAGGCAATTAAACTGAATGTGTCAGTCAAAGCATTGGATTTGATGTTGGATTAATTAAAATATGTTTATTACATCATGCCAAGCCAAGTGCCGTCGAGTTGGAAAAAATTAGAACCCTGTAATGTATAAAACACTCCAAAATAACAAAAGTCTGAAAGTCCAGTTGGAAAACCTGGAAGTCTTCTTTAGCTGTGAAATTTAGAACACAAGTTATCTGTTTTCAAAATACCAACAGACAGGCACATATTAGCCATTTCCATTGTAAATGGGGGAAAAGGCACAACATGTAACAAGAAAGTAGTCCTCAAAAGTTTTCATAAGAATTTTCTCTCTTGAGGCATTTCACACAATAGCTCTGTCCTCCATACTCTAGGTTACTGTTGAAAGGCACTCTCCCTGGCCCTGTCCTTATAGCTCTGTCTTCCAGGCCCACTGGGACAGCACCTCTTGTTCCCTGGGCTTTTAGCAACACAATTTTCCAAGTCACAGAAATGGCAATTCCATAATTAGAAACATTAGGGAGTGTGGCTTCACCCTTTTAAATCCTACAAGTGCTCAGCTTGGCTTTTATCTCTCATGGCTTTGAGGGCTCAAGCCTCAACTTATACTTGTCTACTGTTCCAAGGTTCTACAGCTCACCTGATTTAAAAGTCTGAAACATCCCATTGTATCAAGCTTTTCTGGTTCCGTGGGTGAGCAAGACTAATTCCAGTTTAAGTGCCCTAGGCATGGGGCACCCCACTCTTGTCAAAAGGCCTCTGTGGGGTAGGCCCTCAGCTCCCTTGACTGGGGGTCAGTCCCAGAGCTGTTTTTAAAGCTGGCCTTGTTTGGCCATTTGATACTGTTGTAGTTCCCTGATAATTTGATCCTCTCCAGGGCAAATAAGCAATTTAAAACCAAATCACACTCACTGCTGTGGAGGCAGTTTTAATTCACAGCAGCCCTAGGGGGCAGGACACACTACAACTGTCCCACCGTGACTCCAAAAAGCAGCTGGCAGATTTAAACTGTAAACTTTCTGAGTAGATAGTATTTATCACCATACAACTAGGGATTTTTCCAATTAGTAACTAAGAAATAATAGATAAATCATGACTTAATATTATGCATTGGTTGGATAATATTAAGAATAAAAGACATATATTTAACCCAATAAGAACCAGGCAGCCTTTGATTCCCATAGTTGGGACACAAATTCTCTTTCCACCTAGGACAGGAGTTTGAACCCTGAGGGGAACTGGAGTTCTCTGTGAGCTACTAGAATAAAGCACTTGAACCTTTTCAGATTTGTGAAACCATGGCCGGCGTGCCTGAGTCTTTTCGAAGGCTCTCAGGAGAACAATGGTTCTTGGCAACTGCTTAGCGAATTCAGAAGCTGCACCTCGGTCCTGTCTCATCCAGACAATCAGGACCCCTCTAAGCAAATTCCCTCTGCCCTGGGACTAGCCGGAGAAGAAAGGAGGAAAGGACAGGAAGCCTTCTATCCTATCAGGGAGACGGAAGTCCGGGAGGATGGGGTTGTGTTTTGCTTGGACCAGTGTTCCTCATGTAACATGGGTTTTTTCCTGCAGGGAATGGAAAATTTCCTCACCTACTCCGTGTCCCCCTTATCCTGCCATGGGAGTCTTCTAGTGGCAGGTGCCGTATTTGCTCTTAAATGTGTGATCCATGCCCACAAATATTTTATGGACCTTATCTTCAGCCTCTGAATAGAACAGATAGATACCCTCACCCATCTCGGCCAGAGTTACTGGAGTGACGTGAGCAGCTGGGCCTTTTGGACCTCACCAGAGAGTGACCTGCTCTAAGTTCCTCAACTGCTCACCAGTCATCTGCCTGTTCACTGAGGGTTTTTAGAAGCAAAACAAGAGAGAGAAGTAGGCTTTCCCTTGTGCCAAACCTACTAGAAAGGTCCTCGAAGTTCTGTAACGAAGAAAACTTATTTCAAGATTTGCATCTGCCCAGCTGAAGTGAGGATATGTATGTGGATGTATGTACACATATACATAGTATACACATGTGTGTATATATATATATATATATATTAGAATATATAGTAATGTGGAGTCTTGTCATAAACATAAAACTGGCTAAACTAATTATTAAACACAGAACGGCTGTGCTTCAGCTAAGTAAGACTGAGAAAATACCAAGCCCTGGTGAAGAAGTAAAAGTGAGAAAGACAGCTGCCAGATGGACACGGCTGCAGACGGTCAGAGAGACAACAAAGACCATGACCCATCAGAAAGAAGTCAGCAACTGGAGGTACCAGAAGATAAGGCTTACAGACCGACTGATAGCAACCAGAACCGAGCAAACAGCTTGTATTAAAAACCCAGCACTCTGGACTCGGGGTGCAGCAGTTCTCTCTGGGGGTCTGTGCCTGCCCTCTGTGCCTCATCTTCTAGGGTCTGGGGCCCAGCTTCCTTCTGAGAGTCTGTGCCCGCTGGTTTGCTGTGCTGTGTCCTGGTCCTGGGACCTCACCCACTTGCCATCAAAGGTTGGTTCGAGTGGCTGTGACTGTGTTCCCATTGCTGCCTGAGTCTTCTGTGCTGTCCCTGTTGGTGGATCTACCTCCGAGATGCCTTGTCACTCTCCTGACGTCTAAACAGCCTGCTTCCAGTGACTGTGACAAGTCTTCTGTTAGTGTCTGAGCCTGGTATGGGGTTCCTGCCTGCTTCACTCGGAGGCGTCCTGTCATCATGACAGTCTCCTTCCAGTTGTCCTGACGTCAGAATGGTGAGAGCACAGCCAACCCTTAAGCTCCCCACAGTGAGCCCCGCTTTTAGGGAAGTGAGTGTGTTGACATACCAACACTATGACTTGACCGCTTCCGTCCCTGTGGGACCCGGTGGAACCCGCGAGGGTCTCAGCTAGTGTAGACGAGAGCTCCCAGCTGGTGTGAATGTGGGTAAGAGTTCGCAAGGACTGTAAAGACGAGGGCTTCGTGGGCTGGTGCACCTCCCCCTGCTTAACTGTAAATGCCTGGTTTGATTAAATAAAGCTTGTTACCGACCCTAAACCTTGTTAGTTACTTATTCTCCTTTTGTGACCACTGACATTTTCTGGGTGCTCATGACACCAGTCTTTGATAATTAAAGCAAAATAGCAATTTTCATCCGCTCTCTGTCTTAAGTTCTCCACCCAAGTATAAAGGATTTTTCAAGATTTGGAATTGTTACTTTTTCTTTAAGAGGAAACTATCCTTTGAATTCATTAAGTCTTACTAGTTGGCTTTTTGAAAGTTTTCCTGGAAGCTCCTTCAATCTGCAACCCAGGAGTCATTTACATATGTTTAGATTCAGAAGTCTGAAGGTCAAGAGCCCTGCAGTCCTCTCTACCTTCTACTCAAAACAAAGAAATATACTGACAGTAACGGGACAAGACACACAGACACACAGACAAGCAAAGCAAACACATCCACCTCCTCAGACACACACAGATGGCCTCCTCACCCGTGACCTGTTAAGTGGGTGTATATGTAGACACACACCCGCCTCCTGACACACGCAGGAAGCCTCCTCACCTGTGGCCTCTTAAGTGGGTGTATACGTACATGCATGCACTTGCACACACACACACACGCACACACACTTGCAGGTACACACTCTCCAAGCCGGCTTTTTACTAAGGACCACTGTGGTAACACAGCCAGCTCTGGCCACGGAAACTTCCAGCAGAGGCCACCACCAACATGTCCCACTCGCGGAGTCACACTTTTGGGAAACCAAAGACCTGTTTTGCTGGGCACACATGGGAGTTTTTTTCTCCCGGAACCTTCCACCTCAAGGGCTCTTCTCAAGGCTCCCCACCTGCCAGGAGCTCACCCAGCAGCGGTACACTCCCAGAACCCCATGCCCTTGACATCAGAGGGTGTACATACCACCAGTACACACCACCACATACCCGGTAGCATGTACACCTTTCCAAGTGCAGCTTCCACTCACACACCCAGACGCTTTCTTCACTGGAAACACTTGAGAGCTTCTTTTGGCTCTTGGAACTTTCCAGTGCAGGTCTCCACCAGCAGTTCCCAACTGAGTAGAACCAAATCCTGGGGGAACCCAGCAACTCATTCAGTAGGAGTTATCCATCCTCTCAGGGTCTCTGTGGAGACACTCAGTTCCAGCAGAGGTGACCCGGGTCATACACCCCTGACGTTGGGGTGACACATGATAACTGTGTAATCTTTGATGGCCCCATTTTCCTGGGGCCATTAACCAAGAATTAAAAGTGAAAAAGAACCATCCCCAAAGAAAAGGAAAAAAGAAGTTTTGATCACTCACTCTGTGAGTGTTTAGAAGTTGACCATGCCTCTGCGGGAAGGCGAAAGGCTGGCAGGAATCTCGCATTTTTGCAGCAGCTTAAAAAAGAAAGAATCCCCGCAGGCCCCCTTTTCCCTCTGGGGAATTGTGGAGCTCAGGTATCACTGCCTCCTGGCTGGCTTGCCAAAATTGTTATCAGACAAAACTCCAGATTCGCATTACCTGCTCCGAAAGATCAATCTCTGACAGGTATTCGGATGAGTGATCCAAAAAATTTATAGTGTGTGCCAGCAGACACAGGGAAAGGGGAGGAATCTCTCCATCAAGAGCCTGTTCACAAGCATCCAGTGAGGCTGGAGTATATTAGGGGGAAGTGTTATGTATAAATGTAGATACAGGTATAGAGGCCGGCATTGGGGGAACAATGTGATTAATTAGGGGTGAAAGGGGTATCCGTTCACAGGCTTCTGGGGTCCTTTGAAGATACGCAGCAGGAGCAGGAATCCAGACTGCTTTCAGTGGCCATCTGAAGTGGTGGTGGGGGCAGGTGAGGTTCCAACTGGCGCCCAGCATTTTCCATTGGTTCCTTATGTGTTGTGATATTTCCAAAAAAGCCGTGAAAACTGCAAAGACACTATTTCCAGGGCCTGTGTCAGTTAATACATGAGTTCCTGCCAGAGCTTAGGTGAAGGAAACCAGGAATTTTTAAGAAAGGGGAAAAGGCAAGTCAATTTTACAAAAAATCCTAGCTGTCTATTTTAATTTCCTTTTTTAAAATCTAAAGCTTCTCTCTTGTTTCAAAACTGCCAGATCTCGGCCAGAGTCTCTGTTTTCAGTTTAACTTGGAACTTTTTTGTTTGATGTAGAAAAAGATGCCATTGCTCTTGACCCTTGGTCTGCTGTCCCCAGAGCACAGGTGTCAGAGTTCCCCCGGCCACTTGGCCACTCATGGCAGGCAATGGTGCCGTCAGCAGACGCTGGTGGGTCCTTCACCCCTGTGACCAGCTGCCCTTCCTCAAGGGTCTCAGCAGGCTGCAAGGCCATCTAAGGCCCTTAATTCAAGGTCACAGATAGCTCTGCAGCCCTAAGTAGGAGGTCCGTCTGAGCTCAGAGCCTCAGCAGTGGCAGAGTCTATGGGAGCTGAGGATGTCCTCTGTGAGATGCAGCTCTCCAAGGGGGTGGCACTCTGAGGGGCAGGTCCAGGCCTCTGCCAGGTGCGGGTGGCCCTCGGGGGCTGTGTGGACGAGCAGACTCTGCAGGGAACACCATGTTGCTGGGTGTTTGTTGTGGCAGCTTGAGAGATGACGAAAGGCCGACGTTGGTGCCATCATCCTGTAACTACCCTGCTCCATCCAAGGGAAGGACACTGCTCAGGCACCTCTGGGAGAGGGCTACTGGACACGGGCACAGAATGAGAATCTCCACACATGCCTGTGCCGCCAGGGAGCAGGGGCCATCCCAGCCGTGTCCCGGCTGCTGGGTGGGCCACGCAGCATTCCGTCGGTGCAGGCTTCTGTCTTGACCCGCTTCCAGGGAGCTGTGGGGGCCCAGCAGGGTCTGGGCTCAGGCAGGCTGCCCCAGGAACAGTGGTGACCAGCCCCATGTCCTGGCACAGGCCACATAACAGCACCAGAAAGAAAGACTCTTCTTTGTTTGCTATATTTTAAGGAGCAGACTGAGGGTGGCAGCGTACTAACAGTCTACACGGGCTCTGGTCAGTGAACATGGGCTCTGGCTGCTGTGGACCCCAGGGCCCCCCACATCTGGCAAGCCACTGTCAGTTCTCGGTCCAGGCTCCACGTGGGATGTAGCCATCCTGCACAAGAATCAGTTACAATCTGGACAAGAATTTAAGTTCCATGCACACTGGTGCAGACTGTTACTGGTGTGGTTCACTCGTAGGCGGCAGGCAGGCCTCATCAGCACTCCCCTAGGGGTACAAGCCAAGCTACCTGAGGAGTTAATCTGCTTTCACTTTTAAGGTAACAGTTTAGATTCACCTTTAGAGAGTCCTTGAAACACCAAACAGGAGTCAGCGGAAAGGGCTGTTGGAGTTGCCCAAGTACTTTTTTAAGGCTATGTAGAAGCCCTCTTCCAGATTGCGGGGAATGGTGTCTGGGTTTTGGGGATCGATGTCCTGGTGGCAAGATCCCAGGCATGAGTGCAAGGTCCAGTGGGCTGGGCAGTGGAGTCCGTGGTGTGTCTTCAAGGCTGCGGGACAGACACCGGAGGGAGCAGGGACAGAGATCACAGGAACGCAGGCCAGGGACCAGGCAGCTGTCAGCGGAGTGTTACAGCGCCAGTCACCGCACAACCACGGGAGAGCAACAAACGAGTTACTGTCCCTGTCGGACATGCAGAGTGACCGGGCTAAATGCTGAGGTCCCGTCAGCTCCTCTGGCACACACAGCGTTGGCCCTGCTCCAAAAAGCAGGGCATCTCAGGCTGCGTGCGGTGGGTTTCCAGATGCCAAAGTCAATGAGCTGGTTCCCCCCTTGTTGTGCCCTCCCCCCAGTCTGGATGGGACGGCACTCTCCTCCTCCATTCCAGGTGAGGCGCCGCTCATCGCGCCTGGCTTGTTTCTCTTCTTTCCCTCTCCTCCGCCTTAACCAGCAGTTTCTCTTCTGACATTAGAGAAGGCGCTTGACCAGCTCCGACCGTTCAGTCTGGGAACTTAATTGTTCTAGGTGCTCCACACCTCACCGCCGAATATTACTACTGCCACCTTCAAAGTACTCCTTTGGGAAGCTGGGCACTGACGCCAGTGCCTAGTCCACCCTTCAAAGCAATTTTGGAACTTTTTCTGGAATGGCCATTGTACATGGTGGCATGGTGATGAGTTTGAGAACTTAATTGTCTAGTTGTCTGTGAGCGAGTTTTTAGCCAGTAAGCAAATCGCTGTATGAGAACATCCTCCCTGCTCACCTGACCTGGCCCCCAGTGACCTTTTCTTGATCCCAAAATAAAGGAAATATTGAAAGGAAGACATTTTAATGACATTCAGGACATTAAGGGTATTAGGACAACAGCTCAGATGGCCATTCTGAAAACAGTTCCCAAATTGCTTTGAAGTGTGGACTAGGCACTGGCATCGGTGCCTAGCTTCCCGAGGGGAGTCCTTTGAAGCGGTATTCATCAAGGAGGTGTGCAACACTTTCTCTAGGATGAGTTTGCGGACTTAATCGTCAGACCTCACGTATATCCTTGTCACAGCAGCCCCACATGTGGTCTGGATTCTGGCAGGGTGGAGACTGTCTCACTGGAGACGAAATCCGCACCGGGCTCCTCAATTCTGAGACGGCCCTTGGCTGGGCTTGGCTTCTTTAGCTGGCTTTCTCACACCACCCCACACCGGCTGTCACCGTGCAGTTTGGGCACATCTATATAAACGGAGGTGAACTGCTGTTGTTAGGTTGTGAGTCCCAGTGACCCTGTGAACAACGAGGGACGCCGCCCAGCCCTGTGCCACCCTCACGGTCCTGTGTTGTCTGAGGCCGCAGATGCAGCCACCGAGCCCGCCCATCTACTGAGGGTCTGCCTCTTTCTCTATGACACTCCACTCTACCAAGCGCAGTGTCCTTCTACGGGGGCTGGTCCTTCCTGACGACGTGTCTCAAACACCTGAGACGCCGTCTTGCCTTGCTCACTTCCAAGGCTCACTGCCTGATACTAGATTGCCCAGAAGATCTTTTGTCAAAGTGAGCTATGGGCACACTGAATGTGGCCCCTCAGTGCCCCGGGGGTTCCCCACATCGCCTGCCCCCTAACCTGGTGGTGCAGTGATGAGGCAGCCCGGCTGTGGGGAGGCTGGGAGGGTGAGGCCCCAGGCAGGAGCTTGAATGACCAATCACAGCAGGTGTCTGCTCCCTGAGAGCAGCAGCACCTTGGAAGTCGTGACAGTGACGTTCCGTTCTAGTCCCAGGCCAGCTCAGTGCTGTCCATTTGCACCCAGCCCAGGGAAGCCAGTGGCTCTGTCCCTGCTCCTGCAGCCTCTGGGACGTGGCCGCTGAGGACTTGCTTGTAAAAAGGGTGGACCCAGGAGGACCACCACCTCAGTGCCCAGACTGAGTCCAACCTCCCTGGCGGTGAAGCGTGTTTGCCAGCCTGTCCCCAGTGGCTGCCCGTTTCAGAGTTGCTCTGCATGTCATCGCATCCCATCTGCCCAGATGGTCTCCTCCCCTCCCACCATCTGTCTCCCTGTCAGGGCCCTTCCCCTGGAGGCCCCTCTCACAGGGTGGCACAGAGTCAGGACCTCTGGGGCTTGTCCAGAAGCCCTGTGGTGGCCACACAGTCTGGAAGGAGAAGGTGTCAGGAGCCAGGGTTTCAGGGACTTCTGACGGGGGGCGTGTGAACTCCTTTGTCCAGACCCTCTCCTTCATGCTGCGAGGGGTGGGCCTGGGGGCAAGGATAGGTCCTTGAGCCAGCACTGCCTGCTGGCATCGAGTCTGGGCACCCAGAGGAGAGCTATAGCATTTGTTATGTAAATAAGTCATACTTGATTTATCCATTCTTCTGCTGATGCACACTAGGTCGATTCCAAACTTGCGGTGTTAAACAGCGCTGCAGTGAACTTCGGCAGGTGCCTTCTCTGATCTTGGCTCAGTTGACACCCTGAAGACTGAGGGCTGGGTCCTGTGGCATCCCACGTCACTCTCCCCAAGAGCATGGGCATGTAAGCGTTCATGGAACAGCCAGCAGCTTGCCCACAGGGTGCGGCCAGGGTCGGCAGTCACTGAAGGCCAAGAAGCGGTCATGGTTAATGTGCTAATTCTGACTTTTACTGATTAGTGGTTGCCAGGGGCCAGCCTCGGCAGGGGCTGGGATCACGAAGGGATGTGTGGCGTCGGCGAAGAAAGAAAATGATGAGACTCAGACAACCAGGAATCTGGATATCAGCAGCCTGCTAAGGCCTGTCTTTCTTTATTTTTTATATAATCAGTGAGTGATGTGATTTCTCTTTGACCACATAAGCTGTTGGCTGATACCTTGTGGTCTTTTTTCATGTTAATCATTAGGGCTTTTTAGGTAATGGCCCCAGGCAAGTATATTGTGGTTATAATCAACAGTGAAAACAAAGTTATGCCTTGAGCTCAATCAGCTCTATCTATACCTCAAGGTCAAAAGGTGCAGGAGGAGGGGTAAACTCATTATAATCTGGCTGTCTCTATTTGTTCCTTCTTTGCTCTTTATTTTATCTCTTCCTGTGGGGACAGTAAACACCTACCGTCCCCCACCTTATGCTTTTCTTAAGCTGTTCTAAGAAGGGTATTTCTTTAGTATTTACTCATTTGCCCTACCAAATATAACAGACTTGGGAGCCTATCCATCTTCCTGATGCAGGGAATGGGATGTCTATATCTAAGGGCTGTGTGTGGGGTTGACCCTGGGGAGCTTCCCAGGGCCTTCCTGCAATCTAGTTTTTCACATGTGGAGGGGGATGTGCAGTTGGGGGAGGCCAGCGGGGCTGGGCCGGCCTGGGCATTCCTGGGACGGGCATTCCTGGGCTGGGCGTTCCGTGTCAGGATTCATTAAGCGGAGGGGGTTGTAAATCCCTTCTTAGAAGGCATCTTCCTTGTGCTGGGAGATAAGAGGCTACTTTTGAGGAAGGTTTAATTAGGATGCAAAATATTATCAGGGAGAGTACAGCCAAAAATATGCCAAGGGTGAGATGCCTCCGCCCACCATCACATAGGCGTGTGGCTTTGCTTGCAGAGGCTTCTGTGGGTGATGGACCTCGGGAACTGGTAAAAAATCCACTACTGTCAGTTGGATTCCAGTGCATAGCAAGCCTACAGGACAGAGTAGAACTCTTCCTATAAACATGGATCCATGTCGCCTGATGCAAAGCCATACTGAGACAGCAAAGATGTGGATGACCAACAGATTTATTTGTATACTGGTGTACAAGGGACGAGGACAAGCTGGGTCTTCAGAGCTCTATCTGCCTTCTCCAGTCAGGCTGGGGGTTATTGGGTAGCTTAGGTGTCAGGGATGGAGGAAGGTGGGCAAGCTGGGGTGGGGGAGGGTGGTACCCAGGATAAGTGTCCAGTGCCCTGGAGATAAGCATCTGGAATTGGGGGGTCCAGACAGAGGAAGGCATCTGGGGTCCAGAGGAGATACGGATCTGGAACTGGGTGGGGGGACCATTCAGAAGCTCTCGGTGGGGGTCGTCTGGGCAGGGGGTTGGCGACTGGTGCCTTTACCTGTTTTGATGGTTCTAAGAAAAGTAGCTGTGAAGGCAGTAGAGATTTTATCTCGGTGACCAGTGTATCACTTGCTGTCTTAGGTAGCGCTAGGAAGATGGGACTTTATTTATTTACTTATTGTGATTAAGTGAAAGTACACAATCCAAATCAGTTCTGCATGCCCACCTATCTGCAGCTTCTTCTGCTCTCCCTGCCCGGTGACAGCACACTTCACTTTTTCTTTCTATACTTCTAACATCTTCTTAACAAGCTCCTGTCCCCTCCTCCCCACCCTCTTCTCTCCCATCTAAAAAGAGAGCAGTAGGACAGCCCCCTATAAATGCACAGAACCATAAAGGACACACAGCATATGGTTATAACTGTGTCCCTGAGTCCAGTCCATTCTTGTCCGAAGAGTTGATCTCAGTAGCATTTTCTGGTCAGGGGCAGCAGCAGTTCTAGGGGGCATGCTCCCAGGCATCCTCCAGGCTATCAGATCACTAGTTGTGGTCTTTTAGCAGAGTTCTTGAGCTGGACTTCTCTTTTCCTCATGTTGTCACAGGGACTCTACATTGGGTGCCATCTCGCCGCTGTCTTTGGTGGTGACTGGGTGCCACCTTGTTCTTCTGGTCACCTGTTGATACAGTCTCCCAGTTCACATGGGTCCTTCTCTCTCCTAGGCTCTTTTTCACTCTTGTCTTTGCTGTTCCTAGTGATCATCTGTTCCGGGACTTGGGACCATCTGGAGTACCTCAGATGGCAGCTTGCTAGCTTTGAAGACCCCAGACGCCACTCACCAATACTGGATGCAGAGGATTCCCTTAGCAATAGGCTAGTTAGGCCTGTTGGACTCAGTGTCCCCTAAGAGCCTGGTCCCCAGGCTCCCGCCCCTGCTACTGTGTCCTTGCAATGTTGGATTGAGATTAGAAGAACCTTCAGTTTACGGTGCCGTCCAGGTAAGCTTATCTACTTTCTGCTGTGTGCTGTCACTGCTGTCACCAATCAAATTTCTGTGTAATCTGTGACCGACCCTCTCCTTCCCTCGTCACCCTCGTAGTCATCAGAGCATCTTCTTCTGTAAGTAGGTCCATCTGTAAGTCCTTGTAACAGTGGTCTCACACAATACTGGTCCTTTGGCTGCTGACTGATCTCACTCAGCACAATGCGGAAGACAGGCCTTTTAAGAAAACCAGGTTTACGTGGAAAGACACGGAGCGAATCTTGGCTACCTGCTTCAGAACTGCCCCCTCAGTTTCTGAGGAGCGCCTGGAAGTGAGCCCTGCCCGTGTCACTTTACCAAGAGACCCTCGGTGCCCCCGCCCCAGGGAAGGCCTTCCTCCGTCTTTGCGCCTGCACTTTCTCACCCTCTCCGTGCCCGTTTGCTCTACTGAACTTGCTGCTTCATCATCGCACTGATTTTTCTGCTTGACTCTTTAAATTTTCCAAGAATTAAAAATATGTCACCTGAAAATGATGACCATTGTGCTTCTCCTCAAAGCTTGTCTTTTCGTCTTCCGTGGGCATGCCACAGGAGCGCCGAGGGGGACCGGCCGTGACGGCCCTTCTTACTTTGTTTCTAACTCTCCCCGAAATACATCATTACTCATCACCTCACTCGCTTATTCAGCGTTTATTAGCCTGTGTTTTTGTCTGCTGTTCCGGGGATACAATTACGAACAAGGTGGACAACTTCCACATGCCTGGAAGACCAAAGGAAGTAAACAAGAACATAAATGATTCCAGAGACAGATATGTGTTATAATGAAAACAAAATAAGGGACCAGCCACACTTGAGAGTAACAGAGGCTAGGTTTGGTGTTTGGTTTTAATAGTTATCTGTACAAATTTCAGCAGTTTCATGCTATTCTGAGTTTACTAATAACTGGTGTCATGGATTGAATTGTGTCCCCTCAAAAGTACATGTAGCCATGTGGCTGGGCCGTGATCCCCAGTATCTTGTGACTGTCCTCCATTTTGTGGTTTTCCCATGCTGTATGTGAAAGGATTAGGGTGGGACTGTAAATCCCTTTATAAGATCACTTCCCTGCTGCACTGTAAGCAGAGTTTCCCTGGAGTGTGGCTTGCCCCACCCTTAATCCGTTCAGCCTGCAAGAGATAAAAAGAAAGGGAAGCAGGCAGAGAATTGGGAACTTCACACCATCAAGAAAGCAGCACCGGGAGAAGAGCGCGTCCTTCAGACCTGAGGTTCCTGAGCCAAGACGTGCCCTGGACAAAGACTGATGCAATACCAGACTTTCCTCCAGAGCCGACAAGGGGGAAAGCCCTCCCCTGGAGTGGACACCCTGAATACGGACTTGCAGCCTACTGCACTATATAAGAATAAACCTTCCTTTGCTAAAGCCATCCACTCTGTGGTATTTCTGTTAAAGCAGCCCTAGCTGACTGAAACAACTGGTATTAGGAATAATTGACTTTGATCAAAGGCAGCTTTAGTATCTACCAATAAATACAACAACCCTGGTGGCTCCAGGGGTAAGAGCTGGGCTGTTAACCCGACAGTGGGCAGTCTGAGCTCACCAGCTGCTCCCGGGGAGCCCTCTGGGGCAGCTCCACCCCGTCCTGTAGGGTTGCTGTGAGTCAGAATCGACTCCATGGCAGTGGGGTTGGGCTTCTTGTTTGTTTGTTCTTATGACTATTGCTGGTTCAGTGATAGAATTCTCATCTTCCATGAGGAGACCCAGGTTCCAGTTCCAGCCAATGGACCGCAAATGCGGCCACCACCCATCTGTCTTTGGTTTGAGTAGAGCTTCCAAATGAAGATGGGCCAGAAGGAAAAGCCTGGTGACCAGCTTCTGAAAACCAGCCCAGGAAAACACGGCCAACCACACTGGTCACAGGATGGCAGAGGACAGGCCACATTTCACGCCATTTTGAGTAGTGTTCCGTGAGTTGGAGGCCTGTCAGCAGCTAACTGCAACTGTGCCAACCTCAAGGCATGCCAAATGTTCACAGGGGGCTTCCAGCAGGAAACCTGTAGGCTCCCTTGAGCTGGGTAACAGAGTCTGGCGCTGGGCTGTTTATGCGAGTGGAGTGGGCTTAATAAAGGGGTCACGGTGGTGCAGTGGCTAGATGCTGAGTGAGCAGCTCACTCTAAGGCTGGCATTTCACACGGACCAGCCAGTCGTGCCATGGAAGAAAGAGGTGAGAGTCTGCTTATGTACAGATTTATGGCCACAGAAACCCTGTGGGGCAGCTCTACTCTGTCCTACAGGGTCACTATGGGTCACAGCCAACACCACAGCAGTGGCTTGGGCTATGTTTGAGGGGGCAGGGTTCAGGACCCCCCAGAGAAGGCTGGGCACCCAGGAGTTAGCCACACTGGGGTCTTTACTAACCCTGGCCTGGAGGGCAGAGGGAAGGGGTCACTCCTGAAACCTGGAAAAGAGCTGGATGGAGAAATCCACACTGAATGGGAACTCTCACCAGGGCCCACGGCTGCCTGAGGGTGACCCAGAGAGGACGGAGCCAGGGAAACCGGCCCCCGTCCATCCAGCTTCTCTTATTCCCCACCCTCCTGCCAGTCCCCCCACTGGCTGAAATCAAACTAGAATCCTGACAGCGAGGCCAGCCTCAGGCCCAGGATGGGTGAAGTGGAGCTGGGGAGCAGAAGGGGGTGTGTCTAGGTGGGGAGACAGGGCTTCCCGGCCAGCACACCCCAGGCACCTCCACCCCAGCCCTCCCGCTGTGCTACATCTGTCTTCAGCAAGAACGTCCAGCTGCCTCGGGGAGCTGGGTCCTGCTCAGCAAACCACGAGTGGCCTTATGTGCCTGGCCTCATCCAATAGCTGAACCCTGGCACCTGCTGTGCATCCTCAGCCCCCTGCCTGCGTCAAGCCGACAAGAGACCAGTGCCAGAGCTGGCAACCCTCTGCCCGTCCTCCACTCAGCTCTGGGGGACAGTAGGAACGTCCTGAAGCATTAGCCCCACTTAACAGGCCACATACCTGCCCACCACACACCCTACTGCCCCTCCTACAGAGGACGCCCACCTCTATTTCCTGGTTGGACAGAGAAGGAGGAGTAGCATGGGGGCCCAGCAGTGTGGTGGACTGGGCGCTGCCTCCTGGCTGGGGTCAGCAGAGGCAGACTGTGGGTCTGAGAGCGCAGCCCTCTCACCGGCTGTGGCCCGTGTCCAGACTGCCCAGCTGCCGGTGCTGCTGGCCAGATACTGAGTCAGCACCTCTCCGTCCAGCCCACCGGGAGCTGGGCCTGCAGAGCCTCACGGTGCACGTCCCCGTGGGCCTCCCACCCAAACAATGGGGCTGTGTAGTGGGGCCCCAGGCAGCCTCTGCTCCCAGGCAGGCGGCTGGGGGTGGGGCGGGTGCAGCTCGGCTCTGGGGCTCTGAGCCTGGGGGCCAGGCACGCCCCTTTCCTGCTGTCCCAGTAGTCTTCAGGAATGCTGTAGCACAGCTCTGCTCCCGGGTGACACTGCAGTGGAGGGGGCTGGGATTTGTGAGGGGTGGGGGGTGGTGTACTCCTGCAGACACCAGGGCTCCTCCCAGCTCTGCCGGCTCCCAGTCTCCGGAGAGGCCGGGGAGAGCGCCCAGCTCACCAATCCCCGGGATCCTGGGGTTCCACGTGGGTCTCCCCGCGCTCCCCACACACAGAGGCAAGCTCTGAGGTGCCAGGGTGGCAGGGCCAGGTCAGGAGAACGGCTGTCCCTCACAGGTCACCGTGTGACCTGCGCTGCAGGGTCGGCTCCGCAAAGCTGGCAAGAAAGGGGCCTTCCTGTCCTCGCTGGGCATGGAGCAAGTCGCTCCCCTCGTGTCCCCACCTGCCCCTCAGTTTGCTCCCTGTGGAGAGGGCTTAGTATCCCCCAAGCGCCACCCAGCGCCGGGTCTGCGCAGCCCGAACCCGAGCCCACCTCGACACCGCCTGGCCCCTGACGCCAGTCCCGGCTGAGGGCTCTGAGCTACCAGCTCAAAGCGTTAGGTCGTTGCCATGGCAGCGGCGATCCCGGCGGCAATCAGAGCCTGGAACTTGGAGACGCCCGGAGATGGGGGAGGTTGTCACGGCAACTGGGCGGGGCCTCCGGGGAGGCGAGGTCTCCCGCTGCGGGTGGTCCCTGAGTTGGCGGTTCACTCGGTATCGCCTGGATGCCCAGTGCTTGGCCAGGGGGCTGGGGGATACTGGGGTAGCCAGGCGCTGGTGGACAGCTGGATTGGGAGCCCTGAGGGGCGCAGGGCCACCACGGCTGCGCAGCCACTGGGCCAGAGGGTCGGGGAGCACCTGGCCCTTCCTGTGCCCGCGGCTTCTGAAAGCAGAACCAGGGCGCCAATGAAGCCAGAGGAGTGGTCTGTGGGGGTGGCCCGAGCCTTGGTTGCGCAGTGGTTAAGAACGCAGCTGCCAACCAACTCTGGAGTTCAAATCCACCAGGCGCTCCATGGAAGCTCCAGGGGGCAGTTCTATTCTGTCTTATAGGTGACTATGAGCCGTAATGGACTCGAGGACAACCGGTTGTAGAGTTTTGGACCACTTATGAAGGGTAAGGGGCCATAAGTTGTCTCTGAGGTGTGTCGGGGCAAGCGTGAAGGATGAAGGGGACCCGGGACCCCTGTAGGGGTGCTGGGTGCGCAGGGATGCCTGAGAGAGGCCTGAGCAGACAGGCCACCTGGAGCTCGACCCTGGTCCAGGCAACCCCCCTCCCCCCCTCCCGCAAATGCAGGGCTGAGGATTGAGGCCAGGGAGGAGGCCAACACAGCAGGGGGTGCTGGAGGAGCCAGAGCTGGGTGGGCACCCCAGGAAAGCCTGTCTGAAACCCTGCTGCAGGTGGCCTCCTGGATCTCAAGTCCACTTATTATAGCCCCACAGCCTCGACCGCTGGGATGTGAAATCCCGGACCCCTAGCAGGGATTTAATAACCAGTCAGGGTGCTGGGGGAGAAAATGGGGGAGCAAACTGGGCTGCCAACAGCTTAGGCCACTCACAGGTACCTCCAGACAAGGGCCTGACTGTCTACCCCCAAAACATCAGCCATGAAAACCTATGGTCTGCAGCTCTAAGATGACACAGAGGAGTCACCAGGAGTGGGCCTTGACTCAGCCCCAGCCATTCACTGGTGACATTCAGGACAGCGGACCAAACCAAATCCAGCCCACTGCCGTCCAGTCAGTTCAGACTCATAGTGATCCTACAGGCAGAGTACAATGGCCCAGTGGAGTTTCCAAGGAACTCCAGGTAGATTGGAACTGCCGACCTTCGGGTTAGCAGCACATAGTACTCAAACCACCATGCCACCAAAGTATCCACGACAGCAGACAAGACAATGAAAATGTGTCGTAATGTACACTCTCAGATAGCTCCACTGACATAAACAATGAAACGTGAATCCAATTAGAAAATTCAACCACACATACAGCACGACTGTACGAACAAACGAAGCCCCCCTCAGACCCTCCTCCTGTCAGCGGCAGCTGCCAAGCCTTGCACGCAGTCAATGGCTTCCTGTGATGTTGGCCAGGACAAAACAGGAGGTAATGTTAATCATTTCCTTCTGTATCGTGTTTTAATCAATAAGATGCTTTGCCCTGGTGGCTTTCCCACTTGCCACACACTCTCTGCACTTACTTTTTCATAGCCTCACAGAAACCACTCCTGTATCTAAGCTGACTCACTGAGCCAGTTTTCAAGGGTGGGCACCTCAGTTGGCTCTAGTTTCTACTCTTAACATCAGTATTATGATGAATACCTTTGCCTACTAATTTATGCAAAATATCATGTGTATATCTCACGGGCAAATTTCTAGCCATGGGGCTGCCAAAGCAAGGGTAGTCTGCTGCTGTTGAGTTGATACTGGCCCAAAGCAACCCTATAGGACAGGTGGAACTTCCCCATAGCGTTTCTATTTAGTGCCTGGTGGATTCAAACTGTCAACCTTTTGTTAGCAGTTGAATGCTTAACCATATCACCGGGGCCCTGGATCAAAGGTAGTAGTACTTGGAACGAGGACTTCTTGACAAACTGCCCTCCGGAAAAACTGAGCATTAGCCCCTGGCCACCACCAGCAGTAAAGGACTCATTTCTCCATGTTCTGGTCCCACAGGATGCCACTGGATATTTTAATTTTGGGCAATCTGATAGGCTGAAAACAAGCTTCACCTTGTGGATTTGCATTTCTTTAACTGTGACCATCTTTTTATTTTATTTTATTTTTATTGTGATGAAACGAAAATGTACACTCTAAGTCAATCTGCCATATAACCCCCATCTACCTCTATGCAACTTTAGCTGCTCTCCCCATCCTGTGACAGCACACTCCTGCTTCCCATTATTTCGTATGTCCATTCAACCAGCACCTGTCCCCTCCTCTCCACCCTCTCGTCTCTCGTCTAGACAGGAGATGCTCTGACGGCCTCACATATATACGGAAGCCAAGAAGCACACACTTCACCGGCGTCACTCTGTGTCTTACAGTCTAGACTAACTTTTGTCTGAAGAGTTGGTTTCAGTACTGGTTTTAGCTCTGGGGCAGTAAGTCCAGGGACCATATTCTCAGGGGATCCTCCAGGATGTTGGACCATCAGGTGGTCTCATACAATACTTGTCCTCATTCAGCATAATGTCTTCCAGTTGATTCCAGGTTATGAGATGTTTCAAGAAATCACCATTATTCTTTATTATTGCAGAGTATTCCACTGTGTATATGCACCATGGTTTGTTTACCCACTCATCTGTTGATGGGCATCTAAGTTGATTCCATCTCTTTTGTACTGTGGACTGTGCTGCAATAAACATTCATGTACATGCATCTGTTTGTGTGACAGCCCTCACTGCTGTGAGATATATTCCAAGCAGTGGGAATGCTGGATCATATGGTATTTCTATTTCTAGCTTTTAAAAAAAAGTACCAAATTGCTTTCAAAGAGTTTGTACCATTTTACATTCCCACCAACAGTGTTCATGGCTAACGTTGCAGGTACTGGGAATTCCGGAACACCTAATTGTGCTCTTAAGGAATCTATATATGGATCAAGAGGTAGTCATGCGAACAGAACAAGGTGACACTGCATGGTTTAAAGTCAGGAAAGGTGTCCATCAGGGTTGTATCCTTTCACCATATCTTTTTAATCTGTATGCTGAGCAAATAATCTGAGAAGCTGAATTATACGAAGAAGAACGAGGCATCAGGATTGGAGGAAGACTCATTAACAACCTGCGTTATGCAGACGACACCACCTTACTTGCTGGAAATTAAGAAGATTTGAGATACTTACTGATAAAGATCAAGGACCACAGCCTTCAGTATGGATTGCACCTCAGCATCAGGAAAACAAAAATCTTCACAACTGGACCATAAGCAACATTGTCATAAATGGAGAAAGAACTGAGGTTGTCAGGGATTTCATTTTACTTGGGTCCACAATCAACGTCCACGGAAGCAGCAGTCAAGAAGCCAAAAGGCGCATTGCACTGGGAAAATCTGCTGCAAAGGACCTCTTTAAAGTATTCAAAAGTACAGATGTCACTTTGAAGACTAAAATGCACCTGACCCAAGCCATGGTATTTTGAGGCACATCATGTGCATGCAAAAGCTGGACCATGAACAAAGAAGACAGAAGAAGAGTTGATGCCTTTGAACTGTCGTGTTGGAGAAGAATGTGAAATGTACGATGGACCACCAAAAGAACAAACATCTGTTCCTGAAGAAGTACAATCAGAGTGCTCCTTGGAAGCATCTTACATACTTTGGGCATGTTGTCAGGAAAGATCAGTCCTTGGAGAAGGACATCACACTGGTAGAGTGGAAGGTCAGTGAAAAAGAGGAAGATCCTCGATGAGATAGATTGACTCAGTGGCCGCAACAATGAGCTTAAGCATAAAAATGATTGTGGACGTGGCGCAAGACTGGGCAGTGTTTTGTTCTGTTGTTCGCAGGGTTGTTATGAGTCAGAACCAACTCGATGGCACCTAACCACCACCACCACCACCACCACCACCAAGAGTGTAGAAAAGTTACAGCCTCTCCACAGCCTCTCCAATATTTGTTAGTGTTTTTTGGATTAGTGCTAACCTTGTTGGGGTGGGATGGTATCTCATTGTAGTTTTGATTTGGATTTCTCTAATGGCCAGTGATCATGAGCATTTCCTCATGTGTCTTTTCGCTGCCTGAACGTCTTCTTTGAAGAAGTGTCTGTCCATCTCCTTTACCGATTGTTTAATTGCGTGATTTGTCTTTTTCTTGTTGATATTTTGTATTACCTTGTAGATTATGGAAACTAGATGTTGATCCAATACATAGTTGCCAAATATTTTTTTCCCAGTCTGTAGGCAGTCTTGTTCCTCTTTTGATAAAGTCTTTGGATGAACATAGGTGTTTGATGTTCAGTCATTTCCATTTTATCTGTTTTCTCTTCTGGTCTTTGTGCATTGTTAATAATATTCTGTAGTGTGATCCTGTTTTTGCTTGTTTACTGGCCTTTTTCTGCTTTTCTGTTTCTGAGACCTGTTCCTATGTAGTCTCTACCCTTTCCTCTTGTGGCTACTCTTGATTTTTTTCCTCAATATTGATCTGGCATTTGCTCCTCACAGACAGATGATAGGTAGATAGGCAAACAGATAGATGATGGATAGATAGATGATACACAAATGACACATAGATGACAGACAGATAAATAGGTAGATGAGAGATAGCCAGACAAATAGATAGATAGATGATAGACAGACAGACGGACAGACAGACAGATAGCTGCTGTGGAGTTGACTCCGGCTCATGTGTCCTTCTGCACACCAGAGTTGCCCTGCCCCAGGCCATCCTCACCACTGCCATCATGTCTGAGACCACTGTTAGTCACAACAGTTGTGCCAGTCCATCTCAACAAGGGTCACCTCACCCTTGCTGGCCATCAAGCTTACTGAACATGATGTCAGTCGTCCAGCGACAACTTGCTCCTGATGATGAGGCCAAAACGAGAGTCGGACCGGGCTCCGCTGTGAGCTGTCGAGTTCCCATCAGCTAGCTTTCAGAGGCAGATTGCCAGGCCTTTCTTCCCAGCCTCTTAGTCTGAAAGGTCTGCTGAAACCTGTCCCCCATGGGTCACCCTGCAGGCATCTGAAATCCTGGTGATATGGCTTTCAGCATCAGAGCTACACGCACGTTACCACAGTTAGACAGACAGACAGACGGGCTGTGGAAGTTTCTTATGCTTGTTGGAAATACCTTCATCTTCCTATGTGCTGAAATACTTTTCCCAGGATGGGGCCACTCTGTTTATGATGTCTGACACATAGATGGGTTTGATTTCTTAAGTGGTCCTCTTAGGTATGAGGTCTGACAAGTAATTTTGTGAACCTGCCAGCATGCACTTGGGCTGGCAGCCCTGCACACACAATTCAGTGAGGTTTCCTAACCTGGGTGTGTCAGTGTGCCACCACTGTGTTCATGACAATGTGTGACGGTCTCCTGCTGAGTGCTGTTCACTATTGTTGGTGCTGTGTGCCGTCGAGAGACTATCAGAGCTTGAATTAGAGCAATGAACAAATATTAAATTTCTTGTTACATCCAGCAAGAGGGGGCTGTCAGTCAGGTCTATGGAGACGGGGAGGAAAGGACAGCACACACACGGATTCAACGTTTTCCTGAGGGGAGAGGAAGCATCACTGACGAAGAGAGGTCAGAGCAGCCGGTAACGGGCAGAACTGATGAAAACATTGTGAAAATTAGTTTAATAGTGTCTAAAAATTTTTGGCTGACTATGAGAAGCATAGCAACCAACTAAGCATCCATAGAGAAAGAGTTAGGAAACATTTAACTGAAAACAACTCACAGCTCTTGCATCAGGACAATGCACTAGCTCATACGCACTGTCTGTGAGGGAGTTTTAGCCAGCAAACAAACAATTGTATTAGAACACTCTCCCTGCTCACCTTCTCTAGCCCTCAATGACTTTTTTCTTTACCCAAAGATAAAGAAAATACTGGAAGACATTTTGATGACATTCAGGACATCAGGGGTAATACGACAACAGCTCTGATGGCTATTCCAGAAAAAGAGTTTCCCAGTTGCTTTGAAGGGTGCACTAGGCACGGACTCTGGTGCCTAGCTTCCCAAGGGGAGTCCTTCAAATGTGACTGTAGTGACTTTCGGTAATGAGGCACAGAGCACTTTCTCTGGGATGAGTTTGTGGACTTCACTGCAGTGCTTGTGGACCACGCTCTCCACCCCAAGACAGGAACACCACCACTCAAGCCTTATTCCTGTTTCCTCAAGTTTCACTGTGTTGTATTTAAATACTTATTGCCTCGGGACTTTATCTTGATAGCAAGTGTCAGGAAAAGATCCAGCCTTTTTTCAGCTGGGGTGTCTCAGCTGCTGTTGCCAGCTGGCGTGGAGTCGGTTCCAGTCCGCAGGGTTGTCACAGCTGTGACTTTCTGGAAGCAGCTTGCCAGGCCTGTCTTCTGAGGTGCCCAAGGGTGGGTGTGAACCCCCAGCCTTCTGTCTTCGATACTAGCCTTACTGGACTAGGAGACTTCCGTAAAGTGTGTCCGTGTCTGATCGGGCCGGCTGCTCTGCACTCTTCCAGGTTTCCTGGTTAGGCTTCCACGTTTATTTTCCCAAGTGAACTTCTGTTGGGATTTTAACTGAGATTGCACTGAATGTGTATCTTCCTTTAGGGAAAAAGGGGCATTTTTTACAATAGTACCTCTTCCTTTGTGAGAGTACACTGTGCATTTCCACCCACTGACCTCTCTTCACTGAATTCCAAATTTTTCTGTGTAATTTCACTAGGAAGTTGAAATTTCATTATGAAGTACATTTCTTGTTAACTTTCGCTGGGCATTTTACCTTCCTGGCAGCTGCTGTGTTGGTCTTCAGTCTGCCTAGAGGCTCCCCGGATTGCGGCTGTGCTGAGCGGTGGTCAGCAGTTTTGTGAGCGGCCCCTCCCCGCCGCCCCCTCCAGCTCACCAGGGCTTCCTGCAGACAGAGGGGCTGCTACCCTCGGGGGAATGGAGCCTGAGCACCCGAGGGACACGACCAGCTGAGAAAGATGCGCTCCAGGATGACAGGGGTCAGCCCACGTCCTCTGAGCCCCGGTGGTTCAAGTGGTTGAGCCCTGGCAGCTAGTGAAAAGAAAGGCTGGCAGGTGGAATCCAGGGCGCAGAAGAGAGACCTGGCCATCTGCTCCGTGGGGGACTACAGCTGAGAACCCAGGGGCACAGTTCTGCGCTGCCACACAGGGTCCCTGTGAGTCTGAAATGACTTGGTGGCACCTAACACCGGCCACAGTGTACATGGGGGCGGGCAGTAAAGCCTCTGTGGACAGAAGTAGGGCATCTACAGAGATGCCTGGTGGCCAGTGTGTGAGGACCGAAGGGGTCTCCACAGAGCCCAGGGGACCACGCAGACTGGGCTGGACTCTCCGGTTTGGCATCTAAGTCTCCTTTGTCTGTGCTCTGGGCCCTGGTCCCACCCTAAATGGCCCCACCGATGGCTGTCTCCGCCCTTCAGCTCCCCCTAGATCTCCCTAGAGTTGGACCTGTGGGAGCCCTACCAGAAATCAGGGAGGAGGGAGAGTGAGGTCCAGGGGTGGGCTGTCCCGACTCCCTCCCCGCAGTGATGTCCACTCGGCTTATCCCTCCATCAAGGTGGTGCCCCTCTCCCCTCCCAGAGGGTGAGGCTGCATGTCCCCTCACCCTGTGGTTTCCCTGCCTCCTGACCACATACTTGTCAACAGCCCATTTATGAAACCCTCCTCAAATTACATGAGAGTGAAAAAAAAAAAAAAAACAACAACCAATTATATGGAATAGGACCCTGGCTGCACACGGAGAAGGACATAGTTCTCCGAGGTGAAGGCAAAAATTCATCCTTTGGGAACAAGGAAAAGTAAGTAACGCTATTATATAACCCAAGAGTTGGAATGGGGAGCCTCAAGGACCTCAGGAAATACTGAGATCTGGATGACAACGGACACACAGAGCATTTTAACTTGAGAGGCCCAGCTAAGGCGCACCACAGGTGAAATTCATGGCTTTGAATTGACCTGTCAGCAAATCAGAAGGGTTAAAGATAAAGAAGGTTAGCGGCTCGCTTTGCACAAAACATCAGGTGAGACCCACAGACCAAGAGGGAAGAAAACCATAGATAAGTCTAGGAATCCGTCAGAGGGGAGGGGAAAGGAGAAATGGTGGGGCCTTTGAAGACATTTGAAATTATTAAAACAAAATGTACAGAATCAAAAGGTGAAATAAACACAAACAATAAATGTCAGTAATGTGAAAACCAAAATGAAGTGAGTTAATTCCTAGAATGTGAAATGCCACAGCTGGCTCCAGAAGATGAAGAAAATTTGACCGGTGGACACCAGTGCTGGGACGGAGGTGAGGGTGAGGGCGTCCCTCTGCCCAGGACTCTCAGGATGACTGGCCTCCCAGGGTCGGGAAGGCTGCTCATTTATTCGGTGAGGTGGTTCCAGAAGAGGGAACAGGGAACCGGAGGGTTTGTCCAGCTCATCGGGGAAGGGGGGGTGAGAAGAGGCCAGAGAAGAGCCCCGTCTGTTACACCAGGCCGCCGAGGGAGGTGGAGCCCACAGCTCCCCGGTTGTGAGACGCGTACAGGGGTGCACAGAGCAAAGCCCCGCCGAGGGAGGCTTAGCCGCCTGACGCTGAGGATGCTGAGGGAAAGGGCTGGTGGCAGAGGAGGCCTGGCGCCAGGTTTCCTGAGGGTGTGACGTCGCACCCCAGCGGGCGGTGCAGGCGGCCCCGCGGGGAGCTGGACCCAGGCTTTGCCAAGGTGCCCAGGAGACGGCAGCGGTCAGGGCTGGTTTGACGAAGGCACGGTTTGCCATTGTGGACCGAGCTGCCTCGGTGCCTGGTTGGTCAAGAGGATTACGCTGAAGAGAGGGGGCGTGGGGATCCCGGGGCTGGTGGTCTGCGGCAGTGGGCGGGGAGGGCTGGGGTCTCACCCCGAGGCATGCTGGGAGGAGAGGCGCGGGTACCCAGGCCGGTTGCATCATCCCTGCGAGCTGGGCTGAGCCGCTCGTGACAGGTCCGCAATGCGCGCGGCTTCTTGCAGGGCTCAGGCCCCGGCAGCGACAGGAATTCATAAACTCTCACCTGTTACACTACCCCCTCCCACCCCCCACAGGAGAAGCCTGCCCAAGCTTTGTCTTCCTCCCGGGTGGGGCATTTGTTTTGTTAAGATTCCTGTGTGGGGACAGGTGCATCTTTTCACTGCTTTCACTGAAAATGGGACCTCGTGGGTCGCGGGGGTGGCGAGCAGGCCCATGTGGGTGCCGCCGGTTCCTTCCCCTGCGAAGTGCGGTGCGAGGACGCCGAGTGGGAACAAGGGGCGCCGTGTCCCGACTGCTTGCTCTCCCGCTCCGGGGAGCGCGGCGTGGTGTCAGCAGTGATGTCACAGCCCGCTCCAGCCCCATCCCCGGCGGCGGCGGCGGCGGAGACGCCCGTCCCTCTCCCCGCGCGACAAACCAGCTGGCGGCTGGGGCTAGGGCGCTGCGCGCAGCCAACCAGGGCGGCGGGAGAGGCGCGGGGCGGGCCAGCCGGGGGCGCGCAGCCCGTCACGCGGCGCCACCGTCATAGGACTAGGAGCAGCGCAGGAGGCGGCAGAGCTCTGCACTCGGGCACCGGCTAAGAGCCGGCACTGATGCCGAGCCACCTCCGCTGACCCAGTGACGCCGGAGAGGTGAGGTGGCCACCCGCTCGACCCGCGCCCGGCCCCGCGCCCCGCGCCCCGCGCCCCTTGCACCAGCACCTGCAGCGGCATCCCGCACCTGGACCACAGCGCGCGACGCCGCCGGTCCCCGGGGCGGGAGCCCAGGCTGGCGCCTGTGTCCTTGCGCCGCCAGGAGCGGGCACCGCAGACCCTTCTTCCCCATCTTCCTAGGTTTTGACAGAGAACAATGGAGCAAAGTCAGGGGCGTCCGCCCTTCAGGCCCAGCCCGGCGAGGGGCGGGCGGGGTAGCCAGGGAGGGGCGTTCAGCCGCGGGTTGGTGACAGTGCCCCTCCCCAGCCGCACCAGCCCCCATCACCTAGAGGACCCGCAGCGGCAGGGATGCGGCTGGCCGGGACTGCGGCGGGGCCGGTGGGGGAGGGGGAGGGATGGAGGACAGGGAAGGGGCGCGGGCGGGGACCACGGGGGCGCGGCCTCAGCGCCTCCGCCCTAGAGGAGGACGTCTAGGGCAGGGGGCGCAGGCGGCGGCTCTGATCCCTGGGTGGGTGGGGGGGAGATGCAGGAGCCGAGAGCAAAACAGGCAAGGCGAGGACATCCGTCACCTCTTGTCCGGTCCGTGCTCCAGTCCCCAGAGACTCCGGTCCCCTTCCCGAGAGGCTGGCTGCCCAGAAGTGGGCCGCAGGAGGTCGAGGCCTGCATGTGTGCAGCCAGCGCCCCAGTAACAGGTGTGGCTCGGCCGCTGGTGGGGAGATGGCTGGTGGCACTCTGTAGGCACCCGGGTCAGATGACAGGAAGGATATCCTGCTGGCCAAGACCCCCGCTATCGGAAAAGCCCACAGAGCAGCTCCTGGGCTAGGCAGGGGCCGGCGGCATCCTTGCTGCGGGGGAGGGTCGCCGTTGGTGGCCGCTGGGGCGGGAGGGAGAGGGGGAGGGGAAGGAGGGAATGCCAAGTCATGGGGCCCGTGGGGCCCAGGCGCGACGTCGCCCCGCGCGGACTCAGTGCTCGTCCACGTACCTAGGAATAGGGGCTTCTCCTCGGAGAGCGATGGACCTCTCCCCAGGGATCCCCTCCAAAGGTTCTCGCCCTTCTGGGGTTGGAGGCCTGAGGGGCCAGCGCCGCAGGGAGGAGGGGAGGAGGGGGTGCGGGGAGGGCTCGGCCGTGCGGGGCGGCCCCAGCTGAGCCCCGGGGACGCACGCAGCACAAGGACGCACGGAGCCTCGGGCGTTCCGAGCACAGCGCGGCCTCGTCTCCCCTGCCCTCGAGGCAGCCTGGCCCACGCCGTCCCTCCGAAGGCGGCCGCCCGGCCCGGGGAGGCGGGGGGCGCGGGGGGCCGGGGCCCCACCTGCGGCGGCCATTTTGCAGGTGTGGCGCAGGGGGAGGTGGGCGGGGGCGTCGGCTCCCCGTGGGCCTGCAGCGCTGGGCTGGGCGCGGGGCGGGGGGCTGGCCGCCCGGCTGGGGGGGGTGGCTGGCGACACAACGGGAGGGGCGGACAGGGCCGGCGGGTCTCAAGGCCACGTAGGCCGGCAAGCAAGTCTGGAGGTGGGTTCCTTGCTAGAGGACTGGGAGGCTAGGGTCAGGATCCAGGGGCTCTCTGCGGTGAGGAGGAGCCCAGACCCGGGGCCTGTCCTGACCCTGTGACCACGCCTAAGCCTCCCCTAGATTTCTGTCTGAACTTAAGGTGACGGTGCCCTGGTACCGCTTAGCCGATGGAAGGTGATGAGTGTGGAAGGGGGCTTTGGGGAGCTTGTGGAAAACCCAGACGCTAGGCCCTGTCTAGATAGGGGGAGGGAGTGGAGAGAGAGGAGGGAGGAGAGGGTGAGGCCCTGCGGGTGTGGTCCATGGGGCAGGCAGCGGCTGGGGTCTGCATGGAGTCGGCACCACCCCACCCCGAGGGTCCCACGGTGGGCGTGGAAGATGCCTGCTCTATGCCGGCTCCACCTGCACTGTTTCTCTCGGGTGGGGGGCCTCCCTCCCCAATCCCTCTGGAGTGCTCAGAGACAGCCCCACCCCGGACCCCTACCAGCTGGGCACAGGCAGGGGAAACTGAGGCTCTGCCCACAGTCCAGAGCCTGGCACTGACCTGTTAGCAAGGAGAGGGAGCCACTGCCTAGCCTGTTCCCCGTGATGACTGGGTTTGGTGCCCTGGCCTTTGGGGTTGACTGACCCCAGCCCTTCAGGACAGAGCCTCTCTGTGGTATGTCTGAGAGCTGGCAGGTGCCCAGCAGCTACCATGGGGAGGGGGTGGCTAGCCTGGGTCGCTAGTGACGAGGAAGAGAGATGGGTGCCCTTGAGTTCAGTCCCCCGTGCTTCCTGTGACAGTGCTAAGGTTAGTGTCCTCGGGCCCCCAAGGACAGAGCTCACCAGCCTCCAGGTGCATGCCCCCACCCAGGCCTGGGAGCCCTGTCTGGAGGGGTGAGGGGTGGTGCCCAGGGCGCAGCCTTCCAAGTTCTGCCCCATTCATCCATGGGCCTCTTCCCTGCACCTGACCCTGTGGGAGTTCAGGGGGCAGTTTGGGGTTCCAGCCATCTGGCGGGATCAGGGGGCAGCAGGCAGGGGAATTGGCTGGGGGAGACTACTCTTGGGCCTGATGGCCCAGGCTGCCTGCCCAGTGGCGGCAGGATGCCCTCTCCCTGCACTCCAGGTCCCCATTGAGGCACTTGACCTAACGCAGTAATTTTCAGACTGGGAGGGACACAAGCCAAATCTCGATGTGTGTCTGAGACCCAGACCCCTCTAGGACCCTCCGGGCGGCCCTCTTGTTGGCCTTGACCTGGGTGTCTGGGAGCCATGCCCATTCCCCCAGCGCTTTCAGGGGTGAACACCTGGGCTGCAGGGTGGAGGGGGGGAGGTCGGATGGAGGGTCGGGTGGGAGGAGCATCCTGGGTTTAATCTAACCCTTCTGAGTTCCGGGCCAGCCCAGCCCTGGACTTCTGTGCCGGGGTTCACACGGGCCTGGGGGTGCTCCCTGCATGCTGCCCTCACTCTGGTTTCAGGGGTTCCTCAGGGCCTGCGGAGGGTGAGCCAATCTCCCTGCCGCAGCTGGGGTTCTTACCCACCGCCCACATCGCCACGGAGCGGCTGGGGCTGCTTCCCCTCTCCCCGACACTTGGGTCCTGTTCCCGCCCTGTTCTTCCCTGGAACACTCTCCATCTTCCTTTCAGAGCTCCAGTCCCCCAGATGCTGCCTCGCCGCCCATTCCCACACCCAGGGTTCTCCATACCCCCTCCACCCACAGTGCTCTCTGGGCACTTCCTGCGCTGTCCCTATGCTGGGTGGGGATCGGCTTCTGTGCCCCAACCGCCTCCTGCCGTGGGTTGGAGAGGTGAGAAGAGTAAGGGGGAGACTGCGCTGTGCATTTTCACTGACTTCCTTTGTCTGATGCCCCCAAGACCCCCATGAGGCTGGTTGGCATTCCCTTTTCCAGGCGAGGGGACCGAGAGTCTTGGAAGGATGTGACTTGTACCAGATAGACCCAGGATTCTGCCCCAGCTTCCTCTCCATCCAGCGCTGTTGCTTGGCATGCTTTCTGCCCACCCCACGCCCTCCGCATTCCCTTCTCCACAGCCCAGGCCCTCCTCGTCTCCTCCCTCCACCTCCAGACCCTCCCCCTTCCCCACCGCAGGCCCTTGGCGTCCCCTCCTCCACCCCAGGCCCCTCCCATCCCGTCAAACCTCTCCTCTCCCCTCCCCTCCACCATCCAGGCTCTTCCTCTCTCCTCCCCCCTGCTTTCCCTCCTCCCATTCCGTCTCCCCCACCCCAGGAGGCAGCCCAGTGCCCTGGACTCGGCTGGAGTTCAGTCAGGGCCCCTCCCACTGCCCAGTCAGCGGTGGTACCCTGAGAAGGCTGTCTCCTGGCAGGGTGGGCTGCGTGTCTCCAACTCACCAAATCCACTCGCTGGCTGGGCAGGCACTCACCCTTCCCCCTGGGTCTTCTGTGGGGCTCCTGACCTGCTGTTCTGGGAAGGCAGCCCTAATGCTCCTGCAGCCTGGGCAGGCTGGCTCCCCAAAGGTCACTTCCTCGGGCCAGTCTCGCGGCTGCCCTCAGGAGGGTCCCGGCCCAACCGCAGGCTCTGGGCTGCCCCCTGGGAGGGCCTCGGCCCCACTCCGGCCTCGGCCGCACCCTGACCTCAGCCTATAACTCTCAGCTGGACCTCACTTGGCTTCCTCCTCTGTTGGCAGCTCAGGGTGGGGCTGGGCCTTGATGGGCCAGGTCCCCGCCCCCTGGGGGCCGAGAGGAGAACGGCCTGGTCTTCGGTCTCCACTGCTCCTGGGTCTCCCACCGCTCCATGTCCTCAAGTCCCTGGTGCCAGGGGGAGGGCAGCCGCTCCGGAGTGAGCAGCAGCTGCCATGGCCAGACTGTGACTACGGGTGCCACCTGACCGGCCCCTGGCATTGGCTTCATGTTTTGGGAGGACCTTCCTGAGGGGCACTTTGTTTCGCTTAGATTTCCGTTAGCTTTTTCTTAGATAAAAAGTACTTTGGTCCTCACCTCTCCCCAGCTCAGTCAGAGTGTCTCTTCCGTGCAGTGTCCTCTTTCCCAGCACCCACTCCTGGAGGTCTAAGCTAGTGGCCCCCTCCGGGCCACCCACCAGTCATACCCTCTGCTGACCACATCCCCGGAGTGGCATCTCTGTCCTTGGACCCCAGAATGGCAACCTCCTTGGCTTCCTGTCTTGTTGGGCGGGAGGGCACCCCGTCTCCCTCCCTAACAAGGATGCGTGTGGGAGGGCACCCCATCTCCATGTCCCCACGGGGTAGGCGATCTGTCTGGCAGCAGTTCTTGGGGTGAACCTTTCCCCTCAGGACTCTGAGGCCAGTGTCACCACTGTCTTTGTGTCTAGTCGCTTGCGAGACGTCTTTGCTGGTGACGTGTTTCTCCCTCCGGTGTCTCACAGGTGCCAGTCTTCACGGTAAGGCTGGTGCCGGGTGGGGGCTCCACCAGGTGGGTCCTCCGGGGTCCTTCCAGCTGAAGGTTCAGGCTCTCCAGTGATGGGGAATTCTCTTTCTGTTCACAGTTTCCTCCCTTTCAGTTCTCTTTTCTTTCTAGAATTCCTGTTTTTTTTTTGATGTGTTCTTGCTTTTCTCGTGTAGTCTGTCTCCTGTTTTATGTTTTATTTTTCAGCACATTTTGTTTTACTCCATTTTCTAGTTCTTCGAATTTTGGGTGTGTGTGTGTGTGTGTGTGTGTGTGTGTGATTAAGTGAAAGTTTACGGCTGAAGTGAATGTGCTGTATAAAGCCCTGAGCACCCGCCTCTGGGCGGCTCCGTCTGCCCTCCCACCCCGGGACAGCGCGCTCTTCTTTTCCGCTCTTTACTTCCAGGATCCGAACAACCAACCCTTGTCCCTCCTCTCTACCCTCTCCTTCTCTTCTAAAAAACAACCAGTGGGACAGCCTCATACATGTCTCAGACCGTAAAGGACACACACCACCTGTGTCACTCTGGCCCTGAGTCCAGTCCATTCTTTCTCCAAAGTGTTGACCTCAGCCGTGGTCTCAGCTCTGGGCAGCAGCAAGTCCAGGTGGATCCCGTTTCTGAACGCGGTGCTTCAGCACTGCTGTTTCGCGTCTCAGAGAGCTCCGTCCTTGTCCCTGACTGTGCCTGCTTGATAGCATTCTCTTTGGGTTTGACGAGTGTGGTGTCTCCCTGTGATGCTCTGTTAAGTAGAGGTTTCGTTGGCTTGTTTTTGCTTCTCTTCCCTGGTTTATCTATCTTTCCTATAGGGCCTGTTTTCTGCTAGCTTATTCAGGCTCCGTTTGTAAGCTTTGTGTTCTTCTCTTGTATGCAAGCATCCTTGCCTGTCCCCTCGTATTTTAGGGAGGACCATGTGGTGTTTGCTGCTGCTGTTTCCCTCTGGGTCTTGCACTGCCTGCTGACTGGTTTGGTTTGAGTGGAGGGGTGGGCTTTGGCTGCTGAGTGGCCCGCAACACCACAGCGTGGGCTCTAGTACCCAAGGCTTTGCTCTGGCCAGATGTTGCCCTCTGTTTCTCCAGAGAGAAGCCCTCAAGTGTTTGCCTAGGGGTGCGGTTAGCTGCTGTCTTCTATGAGGGTGGGCAGTGGGGATGAGGTAAGGGTCCCACTGACCCAAGGGATGTTTCACAAAGACACCTGCACCCAGAACCCCATTTTCAGCCCCATCTCTTACTCTTGACTTCCGCTGAGTCTGCTGAGCCCCTAGCAAAGACCCCCCTTGCTCCTGCTCTCCAGGACATCACTGGAGGCTCTGAGGTCGTCGTCAACACCTTCCCATCTCCCTTCACTGCTGGGGTTGATTCTCCAGAGCAGCTGATTCCCGTGGGGACGTGGGAAGGCCGCATGCCAGTGGCCGTCTGGCCCAAAGGACCCCTACTCACCCTTCAACTATGCGTGTGGGGTGTAGCTTGGGGCTGACTGTGCTGCTTAATAGTAGGAGGGACCTGTATGTTTTGGGCCATGGTACCTGTGGACACTGTCCTGCACAGGCTGACGTGAGCGGCATGGACACAGACATGATGAGAGGCAAACAGCCCAAAAGTGAAAAATGCCAAGGTGCCCTAGAGGGTCTTCTGGGACGGGAGTGCCCGCCTCCCTTGGCTGGGAGAACCTGAGCTGTCCCTGCCTGGCTGTCCTGCGCCTGTACTCCCACTGTCTCGTGATGGTCCACTTGCTGCCCTGTATCTGCCCACCTGTCACCCAGTGCCTGTCCACCCACTTCCTCGCATCTGTCCACCCACGGCCCTGTGCCTGTCCACCTGTTGACCTGCCTCACAGGTGCTCAGTGTGGCCTGTAACCTGCATCAGTTCCGGGTCATCAGCAGGCTCATCTGGGCCCCTTGGTCATCACCTCAAGCCCCCTTTCTGCAGAGCTCTGGCTTTCCCCGGCCTTTCATGCTCTGGTACTGGCCCCAGGTGGGCGCCAGCACCGTTTCTGGGTGCAGAGATCTGAAATGCTTGAACAGCCACAAAGAAGCAGATGGCGCTGCCTTGAGGCCAGGCCTGTCCTGTGCTGCAGTGGGCAGCAGGTGCTGTGCTGAGAACGGCTTTAGCCCCTTCTGTCCCAGAGGCCCTGCTCCTGATGTCTTCATGTGACAGTGCCACTGTCCGTCGCTTCTGTACCCACGTGGATGACCACCCACTGCCCAGTCCCTCATCCTCACTTTCTGCGCTGCTCGTGGTCACACCTGGGGTCCGGTCACCCTCAGACTTTGGCTGTGCCACTTGTGAAGTCTTGGGTGCGGACAGCCCTGCCCTCCAGCCTCTGGGGCATCGGGCTCAGGAGCTACTGCCAAGTCTCCTCAGGCTCTGTGCCATCCCTTCTCCTGACCTTCCCGCCCCTTTCCCTCCACCTCCCGCCCCTTCTCTGCCCACCTCCCGCCTCTTCTCCCACACCGCCTGCCCCTTCTACCCCTGCCTCCGGATCCCTCTAGCACACCTCCACCTTCTCAGGTACAGCAGGTCACCCCCAAAACTTCAACACAGGTGACAGACAGGCTCTGGATCCCCTCTGGGACACCCAGTCCCCTCCTTGGTCACCCAGTTTCTTATTCTCCTTTAGGGGAAGACTTCTGGAAATGAGTTAAAACAAACAAAAACAACAACAAAACTCTAGTATGTGAGTCAGGCCTTAGAGAAGGAATGAGGACTGTCACACTGACAGCCTTGTCCCCACCCTCAGCTTGGGGTGCAAAGCGTTTCCCGTCTCCCACCAGCATGTGCCCCGCACTGTGCCAGGTGAACGCGCGTGGCCTCTCCCCTCATTGTCAGCCTGGGAGTAGGGGGCGTGTCCAGCACCACCCCATTTTACAGAGAGGGTCACGGAGGCCATGTCCACGGCTGGTGCACCGACAGGCCTCCCCGGCATCCAGACCTCAGGACCTCTGGGTCCCTAGCACCCTGAATATGTCCCTTGCTGGCCGTGGGGCATGTCCTTCTGTGCCTGTACGTGCTAATGAGCAGTACTTGGCACGTTTGGATGTTCTCGGGATCGCAGCCCACCGTGTGCCTTTTCTGCATCTTGCCCCTTTGGGAAGTGATGTTTGTGAGACCTCCCTGGGTCCCAGGGGTGCTTATGGCCTCACTTAATGGCTGTGAGACTGATACAGCAGATGGACTGTGATGGGCATCTATGCTGAGACCCGCACTGCCCCCAAGGGTGCTCATGTCCCCTTTCAGTGACTCTGAGTTATGTGCAGCAGAGAGACCACAGTGGGCATCTGAGTGGCTGGGTTGCGAGGTCTGCAGCTCTGCTGGCTTTTGCCATACTGCTTCCCAAGTGGCTGTCCCAGTCGGTCTTCCTCAGGTGATCTGTAAGGGTTTCTCTCGCTCCATCCTTACAGGCTTCTCAATCGTGATCTTGTGGGCATAGTTTTAAAATATGTTTTGTAATTGCTATTGTGGTTGAGTAGCTTTTCGTATAAATTGCCTGTTACATCTTTTGTGTGCTTTTTTCTTATTGATTTGTATATGCTCCTTAAACATTCTGCATGTGAATCCTTCGTTAGGTTACATGTACTGCAGATGTCTTTTCCAAGTCAGTGGGTTGCTCTTCAGCTTTTTAATGGTCTCTCAATGGCCAGACGTCTCCAGTTACTGCGTTATGGGGTTGGGAAGCCCTCTTAGAGGACAGCATAAAAATGTCACTCTTCAGTTTCTTCCACGGCTTTGTTGTTCACATGTAGGTCTCTGCTAGCCAAAGCCAAGTGCCTTCGAGTTGGATCTGACTCGTGGCGACTCTAGAGGCCAGATCCATATGGAATTTATTTCGGTGTAAAGGAGGAGTCTAATTTCTCCCCATACGGAGAAGACCAGAGGCACAGTGGCTAAAGACCTCAGCCGCTAACTGAAAGGTCGGTGGTTTGAATCCCCCCACTGGCCGCTGCCCTAGAGAAAGAGTGGCCATTTGCTGCCCTGACAGTGACAGCCTTGGAGACCCCGTGGGGCGTCCCACTCTGTCCTTTTGGGTCACTGTGAGTTGCAACTGACTTGATGGCAACCAGTTTGGTTTTTTAGTTCCAACGTGGCTGGTTCTGTGGTGTTCCATCTCCCTGTAGATCTGCAAAGCCCCCTCGGCTAGAAGCGGTGCGGTGTCTGGCTGACCTGTCTGCTTGTTAGTTGTCTCTTCCTGTCTCAACATCGTCCCAGGTTAGTGATGGTAGCTTTGTATCATCTTGATAATTGGTAGGGCACGTGGTCCTCTATCCCCTTGTGCTTCTCCAAATGTGTTTCTGCTATTCTTGGCCCTTTACTCGTTTTTAAAATTTGAAAATCATTTTGTCAAGTTTCACGATTAAGACTTCATTTGAAATCGCATTGAATTAATCTGGTGAAAACCAATATATTATTTTTTTAATCGTGTTTAAGTGAAACTATACCATCCAAATCAGTTTTGCATGCCCACTTATCTGCAGCTCCCACTGCTGTCCCAACCTGGTGACAGCACACTCCACCTGATAACTGTATATCTAGTGTCCTGTACACATACATCTGTGCCCCTTCCTCCACCTTCTTTTCTTGCATATAGAAAGAGACCAGTGGGACAGCCTCCTCTAAATGCATAGAACCATAAAGGACTCACACCACATGGTCCCACTATGTCCCTGAGTCCAGTCCATTATTATCTGAAGAGTTGACCTCAGTACCAGTTTCCAGGGACAGCAACAGGTCCAGGGCCCATGTTCCCAGTGAATCCTCCAGGCTGTTGGGCCATCAGTTCAAGTCTTTCAGTAGAGTTCTTGAAAACCAACACTTTTAAGATACTGAGATTTCTTTTCTATCAGTAAATTATAGTTCTTCATTTGTTGAAGTTTCCTGTAATGTTTTCAGTAAAGTTTTAAAATTTTCTTCTTATCAGTTATATGCATCTTTCATGACATTTATTCCTAGGTACTTTATAGCTTTGCTTGTTATTTTAAATGTATCTTAAGTGTTTTCTAGATCTTTGTCACTGGTGTAGAGCAACATGGTAGTTATATATACTGGACTTCCATCCAGCAACCTTGATGAACCATCCTACTAATTCAAATAATTTGTGTTTGCTCGTGATTTTTGTATGATAAGCAAATAGTCTGCAAATAATGGCAGTCTGGTTTCTTCCTTTCCACTGTTTTTTAAAATTTCTTTTTCTTGTCTTACTGCTCTGGATAGAATCTTCAGTATGTTAACCTTAAGGTGGCGATAGCAGACCCATCCTGGACTTGGTCTTGAGTTTAAAGAAAAGTTTCCAGTGTTTCACCACTAACTATGATATTTGGGAAGGATTTTGATAGGTACTGTTTATGAGATTAAAGAAATGTTCTTTTATTTGGATATTGCTAAGAGTTTTACCATAAGTGAACCTTGAAAATTGCTGTTGTTTTTCGTACATGTTGAGTACTTATGTTTGTTTGTTTTTTCTCCTTGATACGTGGTGAATTATATTAATAGGCCCACTAATATGAAGCCATCTTGGCACTTTTGGAATAAACATATGTGTGTCATTCTTTTTATATATTGCTGAACTTTTTTGCAAAGTTTTGTTTTTTTGTACTTATGTTTGTCAGTGAAACTTGTCTAGTTTTGTTTGTAAAATTTTCCTTGTCTAATTTGTTATCAGGATTATGTCAGTATATCAGTGAATGTGTTGGGATGTGTTCCCTCTATCTGCCTTTTTTCCTATTCTTTTAAACAGTTCGTATACAATTGGGATTCCTTTTCTTTTTTTTTTTTTTAAATATTTGGTAAGACTCATTGGCATCTATAAAAATTGTGCAAGTTTACTGCTTTTTGGTGGGTAGATTTTTAAGCGAGTGTAAGAAAATTCAGGTTTCTGCTGGCTAATGTTTTCCTGGTAATGGTTCACATTTTTCTGTTTCTTAGCATGGCTAGTAATTTTTGGTTGAATACAAGACATTTTCATTGTAGAACATCTTAATTATGGTGTCTGCCTTTAAAGCATTTGAGCTTTGTTTGTCAGGAAGTTAAATACTTGATGGTCAGTTTGATCCTTCCAGATTTGTTTTGAGACTGTTCTCAACTTAGGCTAAAATGGCCTTCATTCCAAGGGTAGTGTAGCTGCATTACTAGGGTACAACCTGCGCTGGAGTATCTCCTGAACATCTGAAGTGGAGGTGCCAAAGAGGGCTCCATGGTCTGGCTGGTTGGAGGACAACTGTTTTCCTGCTTTGGGAATTGTTCAGCTTACAGCATCCAAGTGTTGTTGTAGTTTTTTTTTTTTTTTTTGCTAGCCGACACATGCATGAGCTAATACTCTGTAGCCACTCAAGGGGTTTGCTGTGCAGGTCTCCAGAGCTCTGTTACGGAGCAGCCCCTTCCTTTCTGCGGCTGTCATCATCAACCTCCAGCCGCCCTAACTGACCCGAACTCGGACCTCCCTCTTCCCTCCTCACTGAGCTGCTGAGCTCTTCTGCTTTCCTGAGCCTGAGACTGTAAACAGCCCCGTTTAGGGCTCACTTAGTATGTTGCCCTTCTTTGAGGGATGCTAGTTCTGTATGAACCATTGTCCAGTGTCTGCAAATGGTTCTTCTCATTTATTTTATCCCACTCTAGTGAGTTTCCTAGTTGTTTACAGTGGGAGGTTAAAGCCTGTGGTTTGGGTTACTCTATTATCGATGGAAGGAGAAATCCCATGAGATTTGCTGGCAGTATTTTCATTATCACTTGTGACAAAGTATTTTTATATTTCCATCATGATTTCTTCTTCAGTGTATTAGTTATTCAGAAGTACACTTTTAAACTAAGTACACGCTTTTTAGTTATTTAATTTGTGTTGTGGGCAAATAACAGTTTATTTGGTACAGTGTCTCAAAATTTATTAGAGTTGCTTTATGGCCTAGAGCGTAGTAAAGCATTGTAAATGTTCCATATGTGTTGAAAAAGAATATGTCTTTCTAATTCCCAGAAACAAGTCCATAAATGTCTACTAGTTAATGCTTACTGTGTTGTTCAAATCTTCTACATCCTTACTAATTATATGTCTCCTTGATCTGCCAATTAGTGAATGATATGTTGAAATTCCTTTCATGATGCTTTTATCAGTTCTTCCATGTTCTATGACTCCTACCCTCTTTTTATATTTTCTTTGTTTTGTCTCTGTGAGACCACCCAGGATGATTTTTTTCTGACATTTTCCAGTTCACTAATTCTCTGTTCAGCTCCATGTAATTTGCTGATTAATATTCCTGCAAATTTTAAAACGTAATTCATTACATTTTTACTTCTAAAAGTTCTGCGTGGCTTTTTCCCCATATTTTATGTCTTTGTTTTCCATTCCTTGCTATTTCTAATCATAAAAACAATTGTGGGCGTGGCACAAGACAGGGCAGTGGTTTGTTCTGTTGTACACAGGCTGCAAAAGAGTCAGAACCGACTCAACAGCACCACCAACAGCCTCGTTTCTGTAACCATTCTAAGAATACTTGTTTTGCAATATGAAGTCCTTGAGGATCTAACTCAGCTTTTCTTCTCTTTTTTTAATGGCTTTCCCACGTGGTGATTGCTTCTCCACATATTTGGTAGTATTTCATTGTAGGCTCTCATTTGACTGATCTTCATCTGCGGAAATCCTGGGGATCTAAGGTGGAGTGGGAGGCATTTTCCAGGGAACATTTGTATTGACTTTTGCCAGGTGCTTACAGAGCTGTGGTGGTGCAGTGGTTAAGAGCTCAGCTGCTAACCAAGAGGCCCACAGTTCCAGTCTACCAGCTCACTCCTTGGAAACCCTGTGGGGCAGTTCTACTCTGTCCTGTAGGGTCGCTGTGAGTTGGAATTGATTCTAAAAAGAGTTAACTCCTTTGTATTTTGGGAATGCTAACATCTGAGAGGAAACTCTGGTGGTGTAGTGGTTAAATGCTACGTCTGCTCACCGAAAGGTCGGCAGTTTGAATCTGCCAGATGCTCCTTGGAAACTCTATGGAGTAGTTCTACTCTGCCCTGTAGGGTCTCTGTGAGTTGGAATCCCCTCGGTGGAAGTGGGTTTTTTAACACCTGAGAACTATTCTGAGCTACTTTCTCAGCCTTGGGTTTTTCTATTCATCATGCAGGACTGTAAATTTGAAACCCAAATCTGCCTGGAACAGACAAGTGACTTCTAGTCCTCAGAAACGCTTGCTTTTTCATCACCTGGAGCCAAGAGTCACTCAGACTGAGTTCCCATGTCTCCTGGACAGCAAAGAGGTTTCTCCCAGCCTCTGGCTCCCTGAGACTGAAATTCTGGAAGATCCAGATTTTGTGGTGACTTGGTTCCTGTGCTAATGGAGGCACCCCCTCCCCACCCCCAAGGAGCACAGGAACATGGATTCTCTGGATTCCTGGTGGCAGCTTCCTCCATGTCTCACTGGCTTGCTGTTTGGATTTCAATTCTTCCTTTTTCTGTTTTTGCTTCTCAGGAGTTCTTCTGATGTTTCCTTTTGTTATTTGTTATCTACCCAGACTTTCCAGGTGCTTTTGCTTTGTAATAGAAGAGCATCTTATCTACTATATTGCCGGATGTGGATGATTCTGGTTTGTCTTTCTTTTTTTTTTAACCTCTCTACTGAGAAATTTCTATAGGGTCGCTGCGAGTTGAAATTGATGACGTGACGGCAGTGAGTTTGGTTTTGGACTGAGAAATATTTAATTTTTAGGGGCAAGTTGGTTTTGGTCTTCACATGAGCCATGGCGTTTTTTTATCTGAACCATTTGTTAACAACTTTAAAAGTAATTCTTTGTAAGTCAAGTAGGAACACAGTTTAGAAGAGTCAGCGAATCTTCCTAACTTTCATAGTTTGTCCCCACTCCAACCACTTTCAACTGCCTTCGATGTTGCTTGTGCCCTTCAGCTCTCTGTCACTAAATAATGTGCTTTCCTGCTGATGTCTGCCGCTTTTAGAAGATTTTATCCTGCTGATGTCTGCTGCTTTTAGACGATTTCTGAACCAGGACTTGGAAGTGTGGTTCTCTTGTGCTTGGCTTTTTTCTCTGTCGTATCTGTGAGAGTTAACCATTTATCTTGAAATATCACTAAAATAACAGCAAAAGTGCACACACAAAAGACAAACCTTCCACAAGGATGGAAAAATAGATGAGCATAGAGGACAACCGTGTTTTGGAAGCAGAAAAGGAGGACATGAGGGGCGACTGGGCTAGCACGCCAGGAACCCTGAACCCTAAGGTGGTGGGGGAAAACCAGCAAAGCCCCTGGTGTGGACTCCCCACAGGGCTCAGCAGGGGTGACCTCAGATGCCTCCGGCAGTGGGCAGTGGAGTTGAAGCCAAGAAACCCATGACCCTCAAGTCACCTCTGACTCAGGGTGACCCCCTGTGCGTCAGAGTAGAACCGTGCTCTGTCAGGTCTTATTTCATGTTGACAATCTATTTGTTGTTATTGTTGATGGTATACACAGCAAAACATACACCAATTCAGCTGTTTCTACAGGGACAGTTCAGTGACACTGATGACATTCCCCAAGTCGTGCCACCTTCCTCTCCTTTTCGGAGTTATTCCTGCTCATTATCATAAACTCATGGCCCCGAAGGCTCCTGTCTCATCTTTCCAGTTACCCCTCAGGTAGACCAAGGTCCTCGAAGAGCAAGGTTCTCAAGACCAATCTTCTTTTACTAGTTAAGATGACCTCTTGTTTGGTTTTCAGGAGACTTCAGGGAATTTTGGGGGTTTAGGATTTAAAGATTATCACAGGGCAATAGTTTTAGGGTTCCATGGGGCTATTTCAATGGATGGACTTTCACAAGTAGGTCTCCGGGCTTTTCCCCAGAAGTTGTGTCTGGGGGTCTTGGACCTCCAGCCTCTCAGCAGCCCCAGGTGGAACTGTTTGTCTCACTCGGGGACTTCAAAGTCAGCCTAAGACACGGTGTGGTGGTCCCAGCTTCTCCCAGCGCTGGCTTTCTGTCTCTTCTTTTTTTCCCTCCCCTTCTCCCTGGTTGATCACCCATCACCATGACTTCAAGGGGCAGAGCTGGAAGTGACCGGTTCATTTTACCCACCAGACCTCTCTGCCACCCACACCCCTAGCCACCTCCTTGCTGTCCCTGTGTGTCCCAAGCTCCTGCATGCCGCCAGGTGCCAGGGTTTGGGGCGGAACCGGTGACAGAGCCTGGCCCCGGTGGAGCGCCACCTGCTGGCTCACAGCAGCTGGATCGTTCCCAGGCACCTGCCCGACTCCCAGGGTTCTCCAGAGAACTCAGCATCCTCAAGAGTGCTGGGTCTGAGTCAACCAGAGAGTTATGCGGGGACCCCTTCCCTGGTCCCCCAACACTGAAAACTGTGTACTTCTGTGAGTCCTGCTTCAGCTGGGGCCACAGACTTCCATGTGTTGTGTCTTCATTATCCTTCAGTTCAAAATATCTTCCCTCTTCTCCCCTGCCCTCCCATTCTGTCCCCTCCCCTCCCCTCTGCTCCCACCCCACTTTAAAAGCACACATATAGCATGTAGTTTTTATTTTCAGTAGCCAATGGGCCAAGTAAACTAAACACTTTGATCCTTTTTGCTTTCAACTTGTTTTTAATCTGTCCTTCAGCTTTCCATATCTTCTATTGACCTGTCCTTTGGTTCATTACCACGCTTCCTCTGTGTCTAGTCTCTTGAGCTTCTAAATTCAGCTGTTGTGCTTTTCAGTTCTAGAATTCCATTTGATATATATTTTTTAAAAGCTTCCAATCATCTAGAAAAATTCTCCATTTTCCTATGAATCTTCTCCATCTTTCTCTTTTTTGCTTCGAGCATATTAATCACAGTTATTTGAAGGTCCTTGTTTGATAACTCCTGGATCTGGATCACGTGTGGTTGTGTTTCTTTTCCTTTTTCTCTTTGTTTTGAATTATATATTCTCGTCTGTTTTCATGCCCAGTAATTTTTAAAATTGATTTTACTGCACCTTAGGTGAAAGTTTACAGTGCAGATTAGTTTCTCGCTCAAAAATGTATACACAAATATAAACGACATTGGTTGCATTTCCCACAACATGAGGATTGCCAATTAAGTTTGCAGATTCATTCTAGAAAAAGTGCTATCTACCTCGTTGCTGAATACCACCATGGTCATCTTCAAAGTCCTCCTCTCTGGAAGCTCTTACACTGACACCAGCGCCTGGTCCCCCTTTCCAAGCAGTTTGGGAACTCTTTCTGGAATGGCCGTCAGAGCTCTCATCATATTACCCCTGGTGTCCTGAATGGCATCCAGATGTCTTCCTTTTAATATTTCCTTTGTCTTTAAGTAAAGAAAAAAAATCGTTAGGGCCAGATCAGGTGGGTAGGGAGGGTGTTCCAATACAGTTATTTGTTTACTGGCTAAAGCCTCCCTCACAGACAGCTATACAATTAAGTTCTCAAACTTGCCACCTTGCCACCATGTACCATGGCCATTCCAGAAAGAATTCCAAAATTGTTTTGAAGGATGGACTAGGCACTGGCGTCGGTGCACAGATTCCCAAGAGGACTGGCTCAAAGATGACCATAGTGATATTCAGCAATGAGGTATGACTGCTTAGAACAATGAAGTTTGCTGACTTGTCAGACCTCGTCTGTCAGCACTCTGTCATTTGTCCTCCTCGCCGTTGGTTCTCTGTGTCTGTCCGTTTTCTCGTCCCATCCTGCATTCTTGTCTTTGCTTTTGGACAGGTGTTGATCGTTAGGTCTCATGCTTGATTGAACTAAGATGCATGTCCCTGATGTGTGTTATGTGTGATGTAGGCCTGTCTAAGCTTTGGCTGAAAGCTGGATCTTGGAAGTGGCTTCAGCTTTGAGTTAGCAGGGTGCCTGGGAGCCATAGTCTCAGGGACTCTCCCAATATCTGTCAGAACAGTAAGTCTGTCTTTTTTGGTAAATATTAATTTTCTTCTACATTTGTTTCCCTCTCTGTCTGGAACCCTCTATTGTGATTCCTACTGGAGCCATTGATGGCAGTAGCCAGGTAAGCACTGTGTAGTTCTCCTGGGCTCAGACTGGTGGAGGCTGTGATTTATTTGGTCCATGAGTTCCTTAGACTGATATTTTCCTTGTGTCTTCGGTTTTCTTCATTCTCCTTTGCTGTGGACAGAGTGGGGCCCATAGCTGTATCTTAGGTGGTTGCCTGAAAGCTTTTAAGACTCCAGACATTACATAACAAAGTGGGATGCAGAACATTTTCTTTATGGCCTAGGTTATGCCAGTTGACATAGATATCCCCTGAGACCATGGTCATCAGCCCTCAGCTCCAGTAACTTGGTCTCTCAAAATGTTTGGATGCATCTAAGAAGTTTCTCTGACTCTACTTTGGTCAAGTTGTGCTGATCCTTGTATTACGTGTTGTCTTTCCCCTTCATCAAACTTAACACTTGTCTTCTACCTAGTTGGCGATTTCCCCTTTCCCCTCTCTGTAGAATCCTTCACTGTTGCCACTTGAGGCTTGGATTTTTTTCTTCAGTTCTTTCAGTTTGGGGAAATGCCAAGCATGCTCTTCCCCTTTGGTTTTCTATCTCCAGCTCTTTGTACATGTCGTTATAATACTTTACTTTGTCTTTCGGAGGTGCCTTTGAAGTATCCTGTTCAGTTCTTTTACTTTATCATTTCTTTCTTTTGTTTTAGCTACTTGACATTCAAGAGCAAGTTTCAGAATCTCTTCTGACCTCCATTTTGGTCTTGTCTGTCTTTCCTGGCTTTCTAATGACCTCTTCGACGGCACTTGGCTTGGCTGGCTTTCTTCGTGTGTGATGTACTTGATGTCATTCCACAACTTGTCTGGGTCTTTGGTCATTAGTGCTCAATATGTCAAATCTATTCTTGCGATGGTCTCTAAATTCAGGTGGGATGTATTCAAGGTCGTAGTTTTGCTCTTGTGGACTTGTTCTAATTTCCTTCTGTTTTGACTTTAACTTGCAAATGAGCAAGTAATGGGAAAATATTAAACTACTTAGGAAGCATCCAGAGAAGATGGAAGGAATGCAGAGTCACTCTGTCAAGAAGAAGTGGTCCAAGTTGAGCCACTTCAGGAGGTGTCACATGAGCAGGAACCTGTGGTGTTCATGGAAAAAGGTCGAGCTGCACTGAAGGCACTGCGAAAAACAAGGCTTCAGGAATTGATGGAATGTCAGCTGAGATGGTTCGACAAACTGATGCAGCGGTGAAAGTGCTCACTCATCTAGGCCAAGAAATTCAGAGGACAGCTACCTGGCCAGCCAAATGGAAGAGATCCATATTTATGCCTTTCCCCAAGAAAGGTGGTCCAACTGAGTGCAGAAATTATCCTACAATATCATTCACATCAGACCCAAGTAAAATTTTGCAGAAGATCATTAAGAAGCGGCTGCAGCAGTATATTGACAGGGAACTGTCAGAAATTCAGGCTGGATTCAAAGGAGGATATGGAATGAGAAATATCATTGCTGATGTCAGATGGATCCTTGCTGAAAGCTGAGAATATCACAGAGATGTATACCTGTGTTTCATTGACTATGCAAAGGCGTTCGTGTGGTTCATAACAAATTACGGATAACATTGCAGAGAATAGAAATTCCTTAGTACTTAATTGTGATCATGAGAAGCCTGCCCACAGATCAAGGGACAGTTGTTCAAACAGAACAAGGGGCCACTGCACAGTTTAAAATCAGGAAAGGTATGTATCAAGGTTGTATTCTTTCACCATACCTATTCAATCTGTATGCTAAACCCACAATCCGAGAAGCTGGACTCTACAAAGAAGAATGGGTCATCACGATTGGAGGAAGATGCATTAACAACCTGCATTATGCAGATGACACTACCTTGCTTGCTGACAATGGAAAGAACATGAAGATCTTACGGATAAAAATCAAAGACCCTAACTTTCGACGGCACTTGGCTTTGGCTAACTTTCACTATGGATTATACTTCAACACATAGGAAATAAAATTCGTCACAACTGGACCCATAAGAAACATCATGATAAATGGAAAAAAGATTCAAGTTGTCAAGGATTTTATTTTACTTGGATCCACAATGAAGACCCTTGGAAGCAGCAATCAAGAAATCAGAAGAGGCATTGCATTGGAAAATTGGCTCCAAAAGACCTCTTTGAAGTGCTAAAAAGCAAAGATGCCACCTTAAAGATTGAGTTGAGCCTGACTCATACCACCGTGTTTTCAATTGCCTGCTGTGCTTGTGAAAGCTGGGCAATGACTAAGGAACACCAAAGAAGAACTGATGTGTTTGAATTACGGTGTTGGTGAAGAATATTGAATATACAGTAGATTTCCAGAAGAGTAAACAAATCTGTCTTGGCAGAAGTACAGCCGGAAAACTCTTTAGAACCAACAATGGCGAGGGTTTGTCTTACATACTTTGGAAATGTTCCTGGAAAGGATTAGCCCTTGGCGGGCATCATGCTTAGCAGAGTAGAGGGTCAGTGAAAATGAGGAAGACCCTCAATGAAATGGTTTGACACAGTGGCTGCAGCAGTGGGCTCAAGCCTAGCAATGATTGTGAGCACAGTGCATTGTTTAGTCCTCCACCGGTCTGAGCCCAGTAGAACTACATGGCACATAACAGCACCCTTCCCCTCCCACATAGCCACCAAAGATTGTTTATTGTTGTGTGTGGAATTCTTGATTTTTCGTAGTTGTAGTCTCATACAATATTTTTCTTTTGTGGTTAACTTATTTCACTCATTCTAATGCTCTCCAGGTTCATCTGTGTTGTGAGATGTTTTGAGAATTCCTTACTGCTCTTCAATGTCAAGCAGTATTCCATGGCATGTGCTGTAATTTATTTATCCTCATCCTTTGACTGGCATTCAGGCTGGTTCTGTCTTTTTGCTATTGTAAATAATGTCGCAGTGAACACGGGTGTGCATATGTCTATTTGAATGATCATTTGTATTTGTTCACAGTATATTCCTAGGAATGGGATTGCTAGATCTTATGGTATTGCTATTTCTAGCTTTTAAAGGAGGCACCGTGCCATTTTCCTTAGTAGTTGTATCATTTTACATTCCCACTAGCCGTGTGTAAGTGTTCCAGGCTTCCCGCAACCTCTCCAACATTTGTTATTTTCTTTCTTTTTTTCTTGATTTGTGCCAGTAATGTCAGGGTGAGATGGCATCTCTCTGTGGTTTGTATTTGCGTTTTTCAGGTGTAATGGTCGCGGACCTTTCCTCACATGTCTGTTAGCCACCTGTCTTCTGTGATGAAGTGTCTGTTTGTATCTTTTGCCCTTTTTAAAAACGGATGATTTGTTTTTTTTGTCATTGAAGTATTCCACAGGTTTTAGAGGTTAGGCTCCTGTCAGATCTGTCACCGGAGACCCAAACCAAACCCGCTGCTGTCAAGTTGGGTCTGACTCATGAGGACCCTAGAGGTCAGGATAGAACTGCCCCATAGAGTTTCCAAGGAGCACCTAGGGGAGTTGAACTGCCAACGTCTTGGTTAGCAAACATAGCACTTAACCTGCTATGCCACCAGGGTCTGTCACTGCCACTGTCTTTTTTTTCCTGGTCTGTAGGTTGTCTTTTTGTTCTTTTGGTTTAACTTGTAGGAGCTCCCAGTTACCTAGTTAATCTTCTGGTGTTTGTGCATTGTTTGTTATGCCTAGCCAAGCCAAGTGCCATCGAGTCATTGTTATGCCTAGTAATTTTTTATTTAATGCCAGACATTATTTTTAAAACATTGCGGAGGCTACACATTCCTCTGGAACTCTAGCAGAGCCGGTTTGCTTCTTCTTCTTCTTTTTTTTTTTAAGATAGTGCGAAGGCTGATTATCAATTCAGAGACTAAGCTGAGTCAGGGTGGGGTTGCCTTTTTGGTAAGGGTTATTCTGTCTGTGATTCTCCTCTGGCTGTAGGCTGTATCCTCTCTGGTTTCCAAATCAGAGCCTGGTGTGATCAGGAGCCCCCTTCCTGGTGGATCCTGAGTGCTCACGTGTGTGTCCTTAGCATCTGAGATTCCAGACGACGCCTCTCTGATTTTCAGAGGCTTTTTGTTTCAGAATTTGGCAAGCGTCTTAAGGGGAAAACCAACCCTTTGGGGGGCTTCGTGCATGGGATCTCTCCCTGTGCATGGAATCTTGGCCTTTTGGGTTTGTTTCTCGGGACCCAAAGGCCTGCAGGTTCTCTGTTTCTCAGCAACAGCTCTCTGTCTGGGAAGACTCCAGATTGCGAGCCTCACGTTCTGTGACCAGCGTACAAACACTTCCAAGGAGAAAGTGCTGTGGAATGTCGCCTCCTGTCTCAGCGGCCCCCCTTCTCTGGAATCTTGGCCTGCTATTCCTGATTGCTTCAATAGCTCTTTGATTACTTTAAATAGATTATTTATTTTTTTTATAGCCTTTCTACTTGTGCCCGGTGGCAGCACTGGTCTGCTGCCCACCCTTCCACCCTGCTGGGAGCAGAAGTTCTCTCATGTCTTTCATCCTTGGTTTTAATGCCCCAGAGCTATTATCACAGTTTCCTGTATTTTTCAATGATGCTTTTAAGGAGAAGGTTCTAGCTTTATTTTTCAGTGGGCTAGCCAGTGGTCCCCCTATCAACGTCATCTGCTTATTTGAAGTGCTGGCTTATCATTTGTTGGTGTGTGGTTTTTCTACACTCCTTGTCTTTTTTTCTTTGCTTTCTCTGTAGAGGTTTTGTTACTAGACTTTGGAACTCACCTGAGCTTTGTATATGTGTAGTAGCGGGGAGGACAAATTTCTCTTCTTTGTTCTTATTTCTCAAAATACTTTTGGCTCCCCAAATTCCATTGAGAATCTTGTTGGAGTATTTTATTTACTGGAACTGCAGTTAATTTGCATCGATAAATTGAGGAGCACTGAACATTTTGCAATGTCCTGTTGAGCACCTGCTTGTAAATATTTGCTTCATTTCTAATAGCTTCCTGTTCCAGTACTTGGAATTACTTAGAATTTATTTTTAATAAGAAAAAGCATGCCGCCAAACATTTTCCAGAAGTCTTGTTCCAATCTGCATCCCTACCCGGGATTCGAGTTTGCTTCTTCAGGTGTCCATCCAAGCCCTACTGTCCTAAGCCTTATTCCAGTTTCACAGAGGCTCAGAGGGGCATGTCCCTTCATTCTGTTCCTGGCAGTCGTTCACGGACCTAAGAACGCCATCTGTGGTGAAGAAGCGCTCAGAATGTTTGGACTTGGATGTGTTTTGTGGCTGTGAGGGGCTGCGTTGGCATGATACCAGCCATCTGGAATCTGCCCCCACCAGCCTCCTGAACTTGTCAGCCCTTGGTGGTAGGGGGTCTAGTGCTTTCCTCTCTCTCTCTGGGGCCTCTGAAAGAGCTGAGCTTCTCCGTGTCTGGCCTGTTTGGTGGAGTTCAAGGGATCCAGGGTGCTGGCGCCAGGCATGATCTGGGAGTTGAGAGCTCGCACCCTGCCCCAGTTCTCTGCCTTGCTGTACCCGCCCTCTGTCTAGAGAGATGGACTGGGGACTCTGCCACCTCTCTCGTTTTGATTGCGGGGTCCTGGAGGGCATACCTGGAGGTCCTCAGTCCCCACTCAGTTTTCCCCAGTGAGAGGCTAGGACACTGCAGGAAGGACAATCGCCTGGATTCTCCCGAGGGCAGTGTAGGAAGGACAGGGCGGAAGCTTCCTTTCTGGATGAGGGAGTCCATGGAATTTCAGAGTGGGAAGGTCTCAGAGACTGCCCGTGTCTCCAGGGTGGCCCTGACAGAATCGTGGGTGGCTGTAAGAACAGACAGGCACTGTCTCCCAGTTCTGGGGGCTTGGGGCCTGACTCCAGGGCACTGCCAGAGATACACACTCTTTCTGTCTGCCCTACGGGTGAGCCTCCTCTGTCCCCTGTCTCCATTCCTCAGCCTGGCGTCCTTTCCCACCTGTCTCTCTGTGTCTTCGCTGACAAGGATCCCACTGAGACCAGGTCAGGGCCCACTCAGCTCCAGTGTGACCGCAGGCTAACTGGCAACATTTTCAAAGACCCTGTTCCCTAATGAGGCTGCATTCACGAGGCCAGGGCTTGGCACGCCAGCATTTCTTTTGGGGGACACAGTTAAACCCGTAATAGCCCCACCTCAGCCTTTGCTCTGCTTGGATGCCTCACCACCTCAGAGGCTCTTCACCATCTCAGACGCAAGCTCTGGAGGTCCAGAGTCCTTTCCACAGCAGGATCAACTCTGCCTCCTGGGGTTTCTGGCTGTTCCTCCATCTGGGACTCTCCTGCCCTGTCCTGAGCTTGCCCTCCTCCTGTTAACGGCATTCCCGTCCTTCAGCTCCCAGGCCTTTACTGGGTCAGTGGGTGTCCAGCCACTCACTTCCATCATGTCCTCTGGCAATGACCTTGTAAACTTGCTGGAACAGCCAGCGACTATGGTCTCATGACCCTTGGGGAATTTTTCACCAGCCCTCCTCAGTGTCCCAGGAACCCTGTCATTTCACTAACAAGTAAGCCAAGGCCCGGGAGGGCTAAGTCGCAAGCTGAGGTCACAAGGCAGGACCAGGACCGGGTAACCTCGACTCATGCACACGTTGTCACATTTTCATGTTTTGACTTTAGCTTTCCTCTGGTGTCTTCCATTCTCACAGAGTCTGTGTTTCCATAGCCCACTTCTTACCGCCCCCGACCGTTCCTGACTCTGCCCTCCACCTTCCACCCTGTCTCCTTTGTTGTCGTTGAATTAATGTTCTGTGTGATATTATTGGGACGAGATACATATTCTTCCCTACAAACCTATACCTACATGTACTGTGATATGTTTTCTGTCTTGTAGAACATTTTCTCTGGAATCAAGGATAAACAATGCCACCTTTATCCCACAGTTTTCCTTAGGCCCATAGCTAATTTCTCACCCAGCCCTCAGGCAGACCCTCCCAGGCAGTAAAGCCACTGCTGGCCCCATCTTCTTCCCTCCATCGATCTCTAGGCCCTCCTCTGATGAGGGATGTCCCCTTTGGGACAGCACCAGTGTCCTTCTTGGGGTCCCCTCCCCATCATCCTGGCTGGGCTTGCACACTTTCCTCTCTCCCCGTTTGCCCCTCAATGGCCAGAGCACACATTCCAACATGTGCCTGGGAGTGCACTGAAGTGAGACCGCATGTCCAAGAGGGCTTTCTTTCCGCTCGTACACTTGCTTGGTAGTTGGGCTGAGCTGAGCATTTCAGGGTGAAAGCTACTGTCCGGAGCCACTGGGGTCATTGCTTCCTGACTGTCCAGCGTGTGTATTGTGCATCAGATGCTTGATGCCTTTCTGATCCTCAGCCCTTCGTGATTTCTCTCTGGAGGCTTATGGAAGCTTGTCTACCATTCGGTTCCTGATAGTTCAGTTACCTTGGTGTTGGTATTTTTTATATTCTGTAGGGTCCATGGACTCTTCTAATTCAGAATTCATTACCTTTAGTCCAGAGACGTTTTCTTGAATTACTTCTTTAATAGTTTCTTTTCATTGACTTTGTTGTCTTTTCTCTGCTTTCATGGACAATAATTTGGTTTATTTTTTAACTTTTTTATTACCTCATAAAATTTCTGTTTTCATGTTAAGTCCATAAAATCTCTTTTTCTTTAAAAGCTCTTCTTCTTCTTTTATTTATTTATTTTACATAGCTTCTGTTTTATTTGGGAGGATATTAACTCTTCTTTCTCCTGCCCTGTTTATTTCCTCCGTGTTCCCTTTAGTCTCTGTTTACCTAGTTGGAGCACTTTTTTCAGAGATCTACTGACCTGCAGCTTTCTGTCCACACTTAAAAGAGAGGGAGCCCTTGAGCACAGAGCCTGCACCCGGTGGGCCTTGTTGCCTGTCTTCATTTGTCCCTGTTTGCTTGTGGCTCTGTCCTGGCAGTTGGCTCACTAAAGGGAGCTAGGGGCAGTTTCTCAGCATTTAGGGTACAACACAGCCCCTTCCTCAATAGCGAGGCATCGAACTCACCTTCTTCTGGGCCTTGAAGACTCACTGCTTGTTGGGGGCAGTGTTCTAATACTACGGGACGGGGTGGGGTCTGGGCTCCAATCCCCCTTGCGCTGACTCTCCGCAAACACCCTTCTCAGTCCTCCCAGATTTGGCCTTTCTCCGGCGTTGAGCTTTAGCTCTCCCAGGTCTCTAGGTCGTGTTCTGCAGCCCCTACACTGAGCTTGTGCTCTCGCAGGTCTCTGAGTCGTGTCCTGTGGACCCTGTCACTTCTGATTCTCCACGAACACCCTTCTCAGTCCTCCCAGATTTGGCCCTTTTTCAGCATTGAGTTTTCATTCTCCCAGGTTTCTAAGCCATGCCCTGTGGCCCCCATCGCTTCCGATGCTCTACACTGTGTAACACTTCTCATCTGTGCACCTCCTCTCCATTCTCGCAGACTTGTACCTGGGGAGGTGTCCTCTGAGGGGCTTTGGAAGAGAGGGGAGAGGAACCTGTGGGCTCCCTTGGTTGCAGAGGGCTTCTTCTGCCTCCTCAGATGTTATTTCTAATTTCTGTCTCCCACCCCAGGTGTCTCCTGCCCTCACAAGGCTCAGCTGCTGCAGGAGTGACTGACAGAGGCTGCAGCAATGGCTGGGGCCTCGGTGAAGGTGGCGGTGCGCGTCCGCCCCTTCAACTCCCGAGAGATGAGCCGTGACTCCAAGTGTATCATCCAGATGTCCGGAAGCACTACCAGTGAGTACTGCGAGACACAGAGGGGCCGTCACCCCTCTCCTGCACACTGAGGATGCTTATGTGTGTCTGAGTCCATGTGGATTGAACAGTGTATGGTTATCTTCCTGCTGCTGGGTGACCATCTGTCCAGAGCGTGAGCCTCAGCCCAGGAACCTCCTGTTCTCTTGATGTTTGCGGTTGCCTAGGCTTTGCTGGGTGGTTACGTTGGTGTCTCTCCATCACATCAGTCCTGTGACAGCAGGGCTACCTCATCCTCAGGTGCTAGGGGACAAAGGACTCTGCTGCCAGACAGGTGCTCCTCAACAGTGTTCCCTGCTCACCTGTTGCTGATCACCAAGAGCAGAGAGCATTTTGTCCTGATGGTTTTGTCTCCTAGGGGTTAATCTGGGACAATGGGGGAGAAGACTTGGGCCCTGGGGCTTCTTCAGGGCCTGTGGGAGTGGGGTCTGGGCTGGGCAGTGATGGTTGTGGAATCCTGGGAGCCTTGGTTGGCCTTTATTAGAGCCCTTCCTTAAATTCAGGGTATGGTAAGCTCATGGGGGTCCATGTTTCATGTGGCGCCTGGGGTGCTCCTTGGGGCTTGTGTTTTGTAGGAGTGCCACCGTTTGGCCCCCAGATGCAGGCACTGGGATCAGGGTTTGAGCCCAGGAGTGGATGTTGGGGAGTAAGGAGGGGAAGAGGGTGGTGGGGGGTAGGGATGAGGGGTGACCACATGGGCAGTGGGACGAGCCCTCCTGGGATCCTCTAGAATGCAGAATGTGCCATGAGGTGTCCTCTGGAGAAGCCAAGATGCTGGGATGTTTGTCTAGCCACTCTTGCCGTGTTGGTGGGGGTCGGTCCAGGGTGCTGACTCTCTAGCACCTCCCGCCTGTCCCACCTGCACCTGGAGAAATCCTCAAGGGGAAAAGCCATCCGCCGTGTCCCCTAGCTGGGAATGTCACCCCCATGTGGAAACTGGAACTCCTGGATTAGAAGGTGTTCTGTGGGTGGGAACTGTGATCTTTGGTGGTAGCTATGAATTCCTGGTAGCTGCTGTGAACCCCAGTGGGAACTGTGAATCCTGGGTAGGAACCCTGACCTTTGGGTGGGCAGAGGGCATGTGTACAAGGCACCAGCAGAGTCTGCCACTTTGGTGTTAGATGACCCAGGACTTCAAAGGTAGTCCAGGGAAACCTCACCCACTCCAGGACCAAGGCTCATGACACATGAGAAAGTAGGTAACTCCAATTCATGGCAGTAAGTCCCATAAGAACCAAATCCTACCAGAACCGCCAAGCTCTATCAGAACTGTCAAACCTATTCAAACCACCAAACCCTACCAGGACCACCAAGTCTTACCAAGACCACCAAACCCCAGACCACCAAGCCCCACTAGGACCATAAAACCCTGCCGGGACCACCAAATCCTGCCAGGACCACCAAACTCCACCAGGGAGTACTGGGCATTACGAGTACCACTAAGCCTCACCAGGACCACCAAACATCAGCAGGACCACCAGACTCTACCAGGGCCCACAAGCCCTACTATAAACTTGAAAAGTGAACAGAAAGAACAAAAGATTAGAGGCAGAAACCTCATCCCTCCTGGCACTCGGGAGTGGCCAGCATCAGGCCGCAGACTCTGAGTTCAGGGCTGGGTGCAGGCGGGGGTAGTAGGTGCCACCAGAGTGAGGACAGATGCTCTGAGGGCTGCCTGGCCTCACTGGGAGGGCCTGGAGCAGAGCCTGGGCACCAGCTTGAAGCCTCTGACCTGCCATCTGGAGAAGCTGTGTGGACAGGCATCATTTTGCCTTTATGTGGTGTGCTCCGAAGCAAGAGGGTCAAGTTTGGGAGGTGGGTCCCCTGCTGAACCTGCCTGGACCCCAGACCTCAGACTGGAGTGACCACCACTGATCATCTGGCCCTATCCCTGGGCCCCATAAAATGCTGAACAAAGACCATGCTGAATTTGTGGGCAACCGCAGGTTCTTGGGCCTGCCAGGTTTTAAGCTGGAGTATCAGGGCAGGCAGGGTATGCCCTGTAAAGGGGGATCACTCTGCTTCAGACACTTGGGGTATCTGGTACCTACCTACCCTGCAGGCAGTGGAGTTTTGGGATTTCCTGTGTGCTAACAACCTCTGCTCCCCAAGTACATCCTTAACAGACAGTCCACATGGGTCCACAGGGTCAAGAGGGGACCAGAAGAACTAAGTCCCACCAGAACCACCAAGCTCTGCACTACTTTTGATCAATAAACAGGTCCTGAAAGAACTGTCCTTGCTCAAAGGCAGGTAGGAGACTCAACCAAGCCAGCTGTGCAGGGGTGTTAGAACACAGCTCGGCCACCGAGAGTAGAGCAGGGCTGTGAAGCAGGAGGGAGGGAGAGCCAAGTGGGGGCTCCCCGGGAACAGAGACACTCTAGAGGACGCCAGGTGTTCTGTCCCAGGAAACTGAAGAGCTCACGGCTCCACCCAATGAGAACCAAGGTGACAGGGTGAGAGCAGTGCTCGGTCTCCCGGTACCGCAGGAACCCTAAGAGCACACAGGGCACTGTCCTCATGATACCAGGGTTAGGGCACCAAGGTGAATGGGCAAACTGAGCACTGGTGAGGGCAGCGGGAGACCGGGTCCCCTGTGGCCGGTGGCAGCCTGTGGCGGGTGTCGGATGTAGCTGCGCCAGACCCTGCAAGGCCACTTGTAGGAAATGAGCAGAGAAGATCACGAAGCAAGTGTTCATGGACTCACATCTGTTTCCATCAAGCCAGGGCAGCCACTTGGCCGGCCCGCCAGTGTGAGCTGGTTGTGGCGCAGGAAGTGATGGACTTCAATGTGAGTTAAAAAGTTTTTGTTTTTACTATGATTAAGTGGAAGCATACAATCCAAATCCATCTTGCATGGCCACCTCTCTGCAACTCTCTCTGCTGTCCTCACCCTGTGACAGCACACTCCTCCTTCTCACTCTACTTTCAGTAGCCACTTAATGAACACCTGTCTCCTTCTGTGTGTGGTTGTTCAATTGAGGCTAGCTCTGTCTCTATGACCTTGAGAAAACTTGGAAACGGAGCCTAGGTCAGCGTGAAGAGCAAGGTTAAAAGAGCCTCCATTAACTTTCTTCACACGCATTGAGTGTGTGCGATTGTGCATGTCAGAATGCATGAGTGTGTGTGACAGTGAATGCGTGAGAGTGTGTATAGGAGTGAGTGTGAGTGTGAGAGGGAAACTGAGTGAGAGTGAATGTGTGAGAGCGCACTTGTGTGATGGGGTGTGTGAGGGACAATAGTTGTGTGTGGGAGTGATGGCATGAGGGAGTGAGAGGGAATGGGGGGACAGCGAGTGGGAGAGTGGGGCACCTCTCAGGTGCTTCTGGGGCTTGTGTGCAGAGCAGGAGCAGGGTAGCTGGGGCCTGGGAGACGGGAGACTTCCCCACATTCTGGGCTCTCTTGGGGGTCTCAGTGCAATGCATGTCGGTGGGGGCTGCAGGCTGCTGTGGGCTCCCACACAAAGAGGAGGCACAGAGGCTTCTCTTCCCGGAAATGGGGGGTCTCCCTGACCGAGCTGCATCCCCTGGGCTTCTCAGGGATCCCTTTCCTGCTGCAGGGGTGCCGTCTCTTGGGCTGGGCCTATCCGAGGCGGACCCCTCCCCGTACGTGCTCTAACCTATCAGCTGTCCTCTCCGCAGCCATCGTCAACCCCAAGCAACCCAAGGAGACACCCAAGAGCTTCAGTTTCGACTACTCCTACTGGTCCCACACCTCGGTGAGCCTGAGGGGGCCTGGGGGTGCGGTCAGGAGCAGGATCGGGGCCCGGCACTGGGTGAGCGGGTGGCGACACGGGGGCCCAGGGCTGACGGCGGCTCCCCTGTGTCCCAGCCGGAGGACATCAACTACGCCTCCCAGAAGCAGGTGTACCGGGACATCGGCGAGGAGATGCTGCAGCACGCCTTCGAGGGCTACAACGTCTGCATCTTCGCCTACGGGCAGACGGGTGCCGGCAAGTCCTACACCATGATGGGCAGGCAGGAGAAGGACCAGCAGGGCATCATCCCACAGGCACGAGGCGGGGCAAGAGCAGGGTTTGGGCTGGGCCCCGGGCACACGGGAGCCTGCTCATGGGGGGAGACGTGCAGGAGCCGGGCTGGGGGGGACAGGCAGGACCTGGGCTGGGGGAACATGTGGGAGCCTGCTCATGGGGGGAGACTGCAGGAGCCGGGCTAGGGGGGACAGGGTATGCGCAGGAGCTGGGCTGGAGGGGAGCCCAGGAGTCAGGCTGGTGGGGGGAAATGCAGGAGCTGGGCTGAGGGGACATGCAAGGACCTGGCAGGATGGGGTGAGGGACAAGCAAGCAGGAGGCTGTGGTGGGCTAGGAAACCCAGTTCCGCACTCTACAGGGCAGCCCAGGATAGACTTGGAGCCCCAGTAACCTTGTTGGTGGGGGAGGTAGGCTCTTGGGTGGTAAACTAGGGGGACTGGCCTGGAGGGCTCCAGACCTTGGACCTGGGACGCAGAGGCGGGGCACCCTGGACCTAGTGCCCGCCTCACCCAGGCACATCTGTGGTTCCCTGGCCATGGCTCCTCCTGGTCAGGGAGCAGAGCAAAGGGCCTGCTCCTCGCTGGGGTAGACAGGGCAGGTGAGCCTGCCGCACAGATGAGGACCAGATCTGGAGACAGGAAGTGGCGGGGTGACCCGTGGGGAAGGGTCAGACCTCGGGCAGGTGTGGGGTTTGGGCTGAGCAGAATGACACAGGCTTCTTTACCACGGGCCTTACAGTATTTTTGGGATGCAAGTGCCAGTGAGGGAGCCTGGCCAGGGGGACACTCCCCAGGACACCCTAGGGGGTGTGCTTCTGGGGCTGCCATGCCCCAAGCCCCATCGGCTGACATGTCTCTGATTTTTCTCCCCCTGCCTGTCGATTCAGCTCTGTGAAGACCTCTTCTCTCGGATCAATGATACGACCAATGACAACATGTCCTACTCCGTGGAGGTGAGACCCTCTCGCTGTCCCGTTGTTGATGACAGCCTCTGGCGGGAAGGTGTGGAGCCCCCGGGTAGCTCCAGGTCCGCGTCGGGGCCCTTACAGCAGCTCCCCGTGCTGCAGGTCAGCTACATGGAGATTTACTGTGAGCGCGTCCGTGACCTGCTGAACCCCAAGAACAAGGGCAATCTGCGGGTAAGAGAGCACCCGCTTCTGGGACCCTACGTGGAGGACCTCTCCAAGCTGGCTGTCACCTCCTACAATGACATCCAGGACCTCATGGACTCAGGGAACAAGGCCAGGTGTGGGGGTGACTCCTGGACTGCTCTGCCCCAATCCCTTTGAGAAGGACACGCCCACTTGTCCTCTGCCTGCCCTCAGCTTCAGCCTTGGGAGGTGTGACCCTGCTCTCCCGTAGGACACTGTTACCTGCCCTCACCTCTAGCGGTACTGTCACTTGCCCTTACCTGTAGAGGTACCGTCACCTGTCCTTACCCTGGAGGGTTGCTGTTACCCGCTCTCACCCGTAGAGGCATGGTCACCCGCCTTCACCTCCAGGGGCCAGTGTCACCCACCCATCCACAGTGGGGCATGGGCACTCAGGGGAACCTGGAGTGCAGGAGCCCTGAGGATCCCGCCTGGGGCCTCGTTGTCCAGGCGGGCAGGGGAGGGCTGGCACCATGAACCGTCCCTCACCAGCAGGGCGGGAGTGTTGGGGTGACATCCCATCCTGCTGTCCCCAGGACTGTGGCGGCCACTAACATGAACGAGACGAGCAGCCGCTCCCACGCAGTCTTCAACATTATCTTCACCCAGAAGCGCCATGACGCGGAGACCAACATCACCACAGAGAAGGTGGGCAGCTCAGCGGGGCCACCAGCCTGCGGGACCCTGGAGTCCGCGAGTCAGCGCTGAGGCCGCTGGTGCGGGGGCTCGGTCGATGGGCCTCCCCCTGCGGGCAGCCTGGTGGTGGTCCCCTGAGATGCGGGCCGCTGAGGGCTGGGGGCTGTCCCCAGGTGCATTTCCGGCTCGCGGTGCAGCCCGCAGGCCCTCCAGGGGTCCTCGACACAGGGCCACGGCGCAGGGGGGAGCGTGAGGTGTCGCAGAAGCTCTGCCGCCGGCTCTGGGTCAGAGGCTCGCGGTCCGCCGTGCGTCTGTGCGGCCGGTGAGGCGGAGCGCCCCAGGCCCTGGGGGCGGGGCGCCCGGAGGAAGGCCCGCCCCCGGAGGAAACCCCGCCCCCGGAGGAAGGCCCGCCCCCGGAAGAAACCCCGCCCCCGGAGGAAACCCCGCCCCCGGAGGAAACCCCGCCCCCGAAATCCGCCGCGACCCGGGTCCTCTGGCTCTCAGGGGCGTTGAGCTGTCTCTCCGCAGCCCCAGCTCCCCTCAGCCACTTGGGGTGCGGGACTTCCTGGGGCACCAAGAGCTCAGAGGCTTGGGCCTAGCTGACTGCTTCCTGCCCTGCGGTGGCATGCGCGCGGAGGGGCCCGTGATCTCTGGGGGGGCTATCGGCGCTAAGCCCCTCGGGGGTCCCGAGCAGTGCCGGGTTCTAATCCTGCCGTAGATGGTGCTGTGGGCACACGAGGCAGCCGTGACAGCAGCGCCTCAGCCTCAGGTCCTGGGGGCGGGTGGAGGCCCGTGGGCCGCGCTGGGCCCCGGCGGCCTCACTGCGCCCCTTGATGGCAGGTGAGCAAGATCAGCCTGGTGGACCTGGCGGGCAGCGAGCGGGCTGACTCCACCGGCGCCAAGGGCACACGCCTCAAGGTAGGCCTGGCACTCGCTGGCCTGCCCGCCGGTACCTGGCTCGGAGGGGCAGCTGGGCCGGGGGTGGGCCTCCCGTCGCCAGAGGACCCCGCTGCCCTGGACAAGGACCGCAGCGCCCCCCCCAGGGCCCCGTGGCCCTTCCTTTGGGTCCCCTGGGGGTGTTGATAGGCTGTGCCGAGGCAGCAGCATACAGGTGACACCCTCTGGTAACCAAGGGTCCCAGGCGTCCGGAGGGGGAGTCTTCGTTTTTTTGGGCACCTCCGATGGCCCCATTGTCCAGTGGGTGGAAAGGGCTCTGGAAGTTGTGAGGGGAGGACAGCCACGTGCACAGTGTTCTGGGGGCGAAATGCTGGCTGCCTGCTCTCTTGGCTGGGCTGGGACCTGGCGTCCTCCCTGGGTCTGCTGTCCCTGGCGGCTTGTGCCCCTGGTGGGCCCAGGGTCAGCTGTCAGCCGGCAGATGAGGCCCCTCACCACGCAGATCAGGCCTCAGGGCCACTCAGAAGCGGGAGGCTCCTGAGGTTTCCGGACACCCTCCTGTCTTCTGTCCCCACAGGAGGGAGCCAACATCAACAAGTCCTTGACCACGCTGGGGAAGGTCATCTCAGCTCTGGCCGAAATGGTGAGCGGGTTCTGGGCTTCTTGGGACCAACTGACAGGGGGGACCGTGGGGACATCGACCGTCTTACCCTCTGCAGAGCATGCTGGAAGCCTGTCACACCTGTGTCCAGCTCTGCTTCTGGTGAGGTGGCCTGGGTTCAAGGGACAGCCAGAAAGGAGGGGTCATGAAGCTGGAGCCTCGGTTTCCCCACCTGTAGCACAGGAAGCACTGCTGCCTTCCTCTCAGGGCTCTCCTGAGGGTTACCAGTGGCACAGTGAGTGTGCTGCTGGTGTCCTTCCAGGGAGACAAGGCCGCAGTCCACTCTGGTCTTGGTTGGCTCACGCCAGCCTGACTGCTGGGGGCGCACACTGCTCTCGGAGGTGAGGGACTCAGAAGGCCCCGTGGGACAGGCAGCACTGTCCACTCACCAAGAGGACCAGGCCTCAAGTCCGGAAAGGATAGCTTTCAGAAGGGCCCCCCTGAAATTTCTGGGGGTGAAGAACTAGGAGGCACCAGGTGGCAGTGGCCTGAGCAGTCACACTGCCCTCTGGTCTGCCTGTCAGGACCAGTTTGAGATAGAGGCCACAGCTGGAGAGCGGTGATGGAGTCCCCGCTTGCCCCAGTCCTCGGCCTGCTCCTTTGCCCCCTGTAGCCAGTGTCCCTCCTCCCGGGACCCTGGCCTCCCTCCAAGGCCTTCAGACTTTTTCTCTTTTTTTTTTCAGGACTCGGGGCCAAACAAGGTAAGCAGCTTTCCCACTGTGTCAGGAAGTGGAGGCACAGCCCTGCAGGGGGCCCTGGAAGCAGGGGGTCCTGGAAGCGTGTGCCCGCAGCCCCCAGCTCTCTGTGGCCGCCTGGGCAGGGTGCTTCATGCCTTCACGTGCTCGCTTAATAAATTCATTGAACTCAAACCAGCTGCCGTGCTGGGAATGGAGCTGTAGTGGTGAACAAAGAGGCGTTAGGGCCTCTTTGGCCCTAATGATGGAGAAAGCATATACTAAACGAGGAAATTGACAAAGAAAAACATAATTCCCATCGAGGTCAACTCATAAAGGAAGGACATAGGCTGTCAGAACAGCACCCCACAAAAGCCTCGGTTTTCAGTCTGTGTGGACAGGACAGTTTCTCAGGCAAAGCTGAGGGTGGGGAGGAGCCAGGCAGGTGGGAAGACAAGTGTCTGCCGTGCTGCTGGAAGGGCCTGTGTGGGGGCCACGTGAGGGGACGTGTGGGGGCCACGTGAGGGGGCCACGTGAGGGGACGTGTGGGGGCCACGTGAGGGGACGTGAGGGGGCCACGTGAGGGGACGTGTGGGGGCCACGTGAGGGCCCGTGTGGGGGCCACGTGAGGGGACGTGTGGGGGCCACGTGAGGGCCCGTGTGGGGGCCACGTGAGGGGACGTGAGGGGACGTGTGGGGGCCACGTGAGGGGACGTGAGGGGGCCACGTGAGGGGACGTGTGGGGGCCACGTGAGGGGACGTGTGGGGGCCACGTGAGGGCCCGTGTGGGGGCCACGTGAGGGGACGTGTGGGGGCCACGTGAGGAGACATGTGGGGGAGCCGTGGGCACAGAGAAACTGTAAGGACTGAAGAGCTGTGTGAGAAAGTGCATGTGCACGAGAAAAACTTGGTGAAGAATTTTGAGGAACTGCATTGGGTTATGTGTGGAATGATGTGAAGAGTTAGCAAGTGTAGGAGGAACAGCGTGTAGGGACGAGTGTGAGGGACAGTGTGAGGAGCGGTTCAGAGCCGGGTGAAGCACTGCGGGAGGGCGCCGTGAGGCACTGTGGGGACCTGCGGAAAGGACTGTGCGAGGATAGAGAACTGCTGAGGAACTGTGTGAGCAATCTGAGGAAACTGTGAGGGGTCGGCTAAAACACTGAGAGAAATCAGGACGCTGTGTGAGCAGTTGTGCGGGAGACTGTGTGTAGGAGCCTGTGAGAACTGTGAGGAAGTGTGTGAGAAAAATGTGAAAGGCAGTTGTGTGAAGTTGCGTGGAAACAAGGGAGGAACTGCGAGGAATTGTGTCATGCTGCGTGAAGAACAGCGTAAAGGGCCGTGTGTGGATTTGTGGGAACAGTTGTGAGGGAGACTGTGAGGAGATGCGTGAGGAACCGTGCAGAGGGCCATGTGGGAGACAGGAAGTGGGTGGGGAAGTCATACATGGAAGTCTCTGAGGTATTCTGCAGAACTGTGAGCTCTGAGACCCTGACAAGTTGTATAGGGTTAGGATTAGGAAACCGTATACGATTAGTGTGAGGAAATCTCTGGGAAACGGTTGAAAGAAATGTGTGGGAAACGCTGTCAGTAAGTGTGTGAGAACCGGGACTGTATGAGGAGCTGTGTGAGGAGCTGCGAGGAACCGTGATGGCTTGTGTGAGGCGCTGTGTGAGGACCCGTGTGAGACTGTGTGGGGAACTCCGTGAGGGACTGTGGGAGGGAAAGGAAGTTCTGTGGGAACAGGAGGAGGCGAGTTGCTGGGGGACCACAATGCCACATTTAGTGGTGAGGTGCTTCGGGGGCACAGTGGCCTCAGAGCCGTCCGTCTGACAGAATGACAGGCGAGCAGTGGTGTCAGCACTTCCGGGCCCGAGTTGGCCGTATGTCTGAGACACTCGGCAGGGGTGGAGGTGGGAGGAACCTGAGGGACGTGTCAGCAAGTCCTCAATTGGCTCTGGTCCCCAGGTTCAGGCTCCCAGGCGATTGCACACCACGCGGGTGCCCTGACCTCCTGAGGGCCCACCCTGCGCTCGAGCCCTTGGTGTTGGGGAGCCACACAGTAGACCTTATTCTGTTTACTTCCCTCCTGTGTCCTTCCCCTCAGGGCCTCAGAGCTGACCCCTTCGATGTTTCTCCCCCACAGAACAAGAAAAAGAAGAAGACAGATTTCATTCCATACCGAGATTCTGTGCTGACCTGGCTCCTCCGGGAAAACCTGGGTGAGCATTTGGCAGGCTCACCTGGCTTTCGGGCTTCCATTTGAGCTACTGTCTATCTCTGCTTCCCCTCGGATGGGGCACCCAGTCCTCAGGAGGCCTGTCACCATTTCTGGGCCAAGGCCAAGAGGCGAGACCAGAGGGTGTAGTCAGCCTGGTGTGGGCCTTCCAGAGGGCCTGGGAAGTGGCCAGCAGCCAGCAATAGGTAACCAAAGCTTGTCTGGTAACCGTGATGGCCCTGTAGGTTCCACAGAACATCCCCATTGGCACCAGCACTCCAGGTTCAGGTTGGCTGTAGGATCCAGACCAAGTTCCCATTGTCAGGGTCTTGGTTATCCCAGATGTAACACTGGGCCTAGGGCTGGATTCTGGGGAGCCCTGCTTGGCTGCTGTGCTTTGAAAGACTGAGATAAATCATGACTCACTGGGGAGTTATAATCTGGAGCAATGACTCTGAGGTCACAAGCACCTGAGGTCTAGTGGATGAGGCATGTGTCCCAGTCTGGAGCACAGGCAGGCAAAGGATGTAGCCGGGTGGGTTAGTGGGCACACCTTGTCAGGACTTTGAAGCTTCTGCCCCTGTCTGGACTGACTGCCCAATATTCACTCATTAAACCAAAACCAAACTCAGCTGCCTGCCACTGAGTCGATTTTGACTCATAGCAACCCAATAGGGCAGAGTATAGCTGCTCCATAGTTTCCAGGGAGCACGTGGCAGATTTGAACTGCCGAGCGTTAGGGTAGCAGACACAGCACTTAGCCGCTACGTCATCAGTTTCCATTTCCTCCGTTACCACACTGTGCCCACCATTGTCAAGTCAATTCCAGCTCCCAGTGACCTTGTAGGACACAGCAGAACTGCCCCATAGAGTTTCCAAGGACCACCAACTGGGGTAGCAGACATAGCACTTAACCACTATGCCACTGAGATTTCTAGTCACTCCCCTAGGGCCCCACCAATGATCTAGTGACAGAAAAGACTAGAAGGACCCACTTTCTCACGCAGTGTGTGACTGATGTTAGATCCATGCTGTCATGGGCTAGGAACCTGACCTTAAATGTTGGGAAAAATGTTTCAGACGGAATGATGAAGTGTGTACTTCGTGTCTCCACACCTGAAGTGTGACTCCCATGTCCTAACCTTGGACTAAATGCCCTGAGACCCTCCACAACTTCCCTCTTTTTACGGGGAGGGGAGGTCTGCCTGTGAAGTGGCCCCAAATGTAAGAAAAACACTGAGTAGGGGAGAAACCGCAGAGGTGCCTGGTGTGTCGAGGAGCAGGGTGCCAGGGAAGGCGGGAGACCTTGGTCCGACGGTCGGTTTACCGAGTCAGCCTGTGACTCAGCTTACCACTCTGAGCCTCAGCCTACCTGCTGCCGATAGCCGCGGAGGTCCCGATGGTTGTGTCTGGAGAGGACACAACAGCGGGGCCGCACTCTATCCTGGGCCTGACCTGGTTTTCTTCTTGTAGGTGGTAACTCAAGGACAGCGATGGTGGCGGCCCTGAGCCCAGCAGACATCAACTATGACGAGACCCTCAGCACTCTGAGGTGGGGTCTCCTGTCTGGGGGTGGGACTAGATCCTTCTGTGCCCAGGTTGGGAACACCAGTGAGAGAGGGAGTGTGTCTTGTGGCGGGTCCCACCTGTGATTCTGTGAGCCTCAGAATGGCTGCTCTGGGGCTCCTGGAGCTTCACAGCCCTGACCTGTCCCTTCTGCCCTGTGGGGGGTCCTTTGGGGCTGCAGGAGGCAGAGGACACTGTGGCATCAGATTGCTAAACTCGGTGTGCTAGGTGGTTTTCACACCTGTCTGCAATGGGAGACATTGAGGACTTTTAATTAGTGAGGTGCACAGATGTGTTTGAAAGATCACTCTGGTTGTAGGGTGCATGTCATGAGTTGGGGAACCTGAGTCACTGAGCCCCACAGGAGGCTACTTTGTTGTCTGGGTCATCTGGCCTCTTCACTATGCCAGCAGTAGAAAGAATAAAAAGGGCTTGTGTCTCCCGTAGATACATCTCCTCGTTTTCTTATGTGTGGTGCGGGTGCAGTGCACGTACGCGTGTAAGTTCTTGTTCAGTCCCTCCTGCTCCTTGCGGTTGGACTTGCTCTCTTCTCCCTGGGCCTCATTTTCCCTGAGTGGAGGCCAGTGGCCTGGGAGCTGTCTCCAGAGCCTTGCAGTGGAGGTGACTCCTCATTCCACACCAGGATGTAACAAAGCTGCTGAGGCCCCCCACCCAGCTGTTTCTGCCCAGGCTGGGCTCTGGGTGCTCCTGGGCCTGCCGGGTCCAGGCCTGTCTTAGGCACAGTCCACACCTGCTCTTGCTGCCAGGTACGCTGACCGGGCCAAGCAGATCCGCTGCAATGCAGTCATCAACGAGGACCCCAACAACAAGCTGATCCGCGAGCTGAAGGATGAGGTGACCCGGCTGCGAGATCTGCTGTATGCCCAGGGTCTCGGCGACATCACAGATAGTGAGTGTCCACTTGGCCCGGCCTCGAGCTGACAGATGGGGCCTCAGGGGCCAGGGCCTCCCTCCTGGGATCATCTCCATGGGCTGTGGTCCTCACTGCCCCTACTGGGCCAAACCCCATTTCTACCCTGTGCTCCTGGGAGACACTACCCATGGGTGGGACACTGGGTCCTGGCACCTGGGCCAGGGGTGTTTCTGGCCTCGGCGTGGATGGGATTGCCTGGTTTGGGTTTTGGTACTGCCCCACGCCGGCCATAAACGAACAGCTCCTGGGAGCTGTTCCATCAGGCGAGTTTGCTGGTCTGTGATGGGCTGGGATGGTCCCTGTGTCACTGTGCCGAAGGACCCCACTGGCCTGAGGCTGCCAGCCCTCTCCTGGCTGCCCAGTCTGTGGCAGGCATGGCAGGGACCCTGGAGACAACGCTGCTCTTCTGTTTCTCTGTCCTTCCTCTCCTCACGCCTCTCCCGCCTTAGCCAACACTGTGCCTGGAGGACCCAAATGTGTGTATTCCCCCTGCTGCCTGTGCTGTGCTTGGTCCAGCCCCGTAGGGCACAGGGCGGCATGGTGGGGTTCCGGCCCAGGGGTGCAGGGAGACTCAGAGGCCCTCCTGCCCTGTTGAAATGGGAGGTCTGAGGCCCACTCTACCCTCAAGGGCTCTCTGGCAGGTGGGAGACTTCCTGGAACTTGTGAGCCAGCCCCTGGTCACCTGCATTTATATATGAAGATCTGCAGCCCGGAGAAGCTAGGTGTCAAGCACCATTCTCAGACTGCTAGTGGCCAGGGCAGACCTTCAGAGCCCACCAGTGTGCCCAGGGGCCCGGAGGCCGGCGAGCATCTGCCCAGGCCTCCCTGCAGAGACAGAGGCAGCCCGGTCCCCTGGCCCAGGGCTGCTTCTGCTCTGAGGCCCCCCAGAGATGCTCACAGGGCACTCTGCCAGACCCCCAGCCTCCCACTGGCTGGGGGCCTGCCTCCAGGGCAGAGAACCAGGCTGGGACTCCCTCCTTGGGGCTGCAGTGGCCTCAGTTTCCCACCCCACCATGCCGTCCTGTGCTTGCTGCCGCTCTGCTCTGTGTGCTTCTGCCAGGAGGGCCCCGATCCCACAGCGCACTGGAGCCACGGCCCACCTCCTGGCCTCGGGGGTGTCGAGCCGTGGGGGCTCTTGGTGCTCTACAGTGCCTCCTGGTGGAGGAAAGAGGGGTCCTGGGGGACAGTCTCTGCAAGTTTCCCACGTCCAGCTGGGCTGATGGGCTGGGGGTGGACGTGAGGGAAGGGGCAGGGACATCGTAGGAAGGATGAGGGCAGGGGACAGCCTCTGGGAGCAGGAACACAGGGGACTCTGGACAGCCACAAGGTGCCAGCAGAGGGCAGGGGATGGGGAGGTACAGAGGTCAGGGGAGGCCCCAGGTACTGTTGGGGCTGGGGGTGGGCCCAGGTGTGGACTTGGGCCTGTGGCCAGCCCACACCCTGGAGAGCAGGTGGGGGAAGGCAGATGGATGCTGGAAAGCGGCTGCCCTGGGCAAGGAGGCACGGGGCTTGGCATGTACTATCCATTCTCGGGGGCTTGGTGGCCCCACTGTGCTGCTCTGGCTTTGGCTGCGCTCTCCCCCTCTCAGCTTTCCCCCAAATCTCTTCTCTGTATCTGTCGTCCCACCCTCCCTGCGAGGGCCTGTGCCATCACACCGCCCGAACAGGAGCTGTGCCAGCAGGCCAGGCTGACATGCGGCCCGGGCCCTCTCTCCACAGTGACCAATGCGCTGGTGGGCATGAGCCCCTCGTCCTCGCTGTCTGCCCTGTCCAGCCGCGCCGCCTCTGTGTCCAGCCTGCACGAGCGCATCCTGTTTGCCCCGGGCAGCGAGGAGGCCATCGAGAGGCTGAAGGTAAGAGCAGCTGGGCAGGCCCTGGAGGATGGGCGGGCATGGCTGGCGGGAGGGCCACCACGTGGCCGGCAGGTCCTGACAGGACACGAGTCTGTGACTGGTCCCAGCCCACCAACAGCACCCGGGCAGCCTGCGTCTTTCGAAGTCCTGGGCCAGGGCTGCCCAGGCTCAGCCTGTGGTCAGACAGGCCGTGCACAGAAGGCACTGTGTGCGGTGGGCACAGTGGCAGTGCCTTGGCCCTGCGTGTCTACTGTAGTGAGGAAGGGGCTCAAGCCCCTGATTGCCCAGCCGAGGGCTGTCACTGCTTGTGGCTCAGAGATCGGGGCCCCCATGAGGCAGTGGGGAACTGTTCCTGCCCTCCATCCCCACCAGCAGTCTGCCCCCCACCCGCTTCCCTCTGCCACGGTCTATCTAGCTCCACACCACGACTCCCAGTGCTGGGGACTGCCGTGGCCTGTCCCTCAACTCCCAGCCTTTCTGCCATGTTCTGTCTGACACAGCACATCCAAACGCCTGCCCCGGTCCGCCACTCCTCAGCCCCTCTCCCTGAGTCCCGAGTGGGCTTGCTTTTTAGGGCCTTGTCCACACATTTCTGCAGTGAGTGGGGGCTGGGAAGGTGAGTGCTGTGAGGACAGAGGATGGCTGGACCCAAGGCTGCTGTGGGGGTGGGGTGCCCAAGGCTCAGAGTGTGGTCTTGGGCAGGAGGCCCACTTGGGGTGTGGAGATCCTTTCAGGATGTGGGAGTCACACTTCAGGTACAGAGACACACTAGAATGAGGTGTCACACTTGGGCTATAAGGGTACACTTCGGGTAGGAGTCCACTTGAGGTGTTGAGAGCCCACTTGGGGTGGGGTTCCCAGTGGGATGCAGAGGTGTGTGGGGGTCTACTTGAAGCATGGAGACACACTTGGGCTGTAAAGGTCCCACTTGGGCTTGGGATCCTGCTGGGATGTGGGTGACCCACTTGGGGTGTGGAGCTGGGACAGATGTGGCTAAAAGGGTGAGGACTCCAGGGTTCTCAGCAGTGGAGAGAAGGGGGCTTGAGGAGCCACGTCTCCAGGTCCCTGGCATGCTGGCCCCTGTCATGCTGGCCCCTGTCCCCTTGCCCATGGGTGTGTCTGCAGACCCTGAGCCCTGCGGGGGTCCCACCTCCTCACCCCTGCCCCTCCCCACTCTCCCTCCACCCAGGAGACGGAGAAGATCATTGCTGAGCTGAACGAGACCTGGGAAGAGAAGCTGAGGCGCACAGAGGCCATCCGGATGGAGAGGTGGGCACCAGGGTGGTGGGGAAACTGAGGGAAGGGGGCGCAGCTAGCAGGCTTGTGGAAACCAGGGAGTGTAGCTAGTGAGCTGGTGGAAACTGAGGGGGCACAGTGAGCTTGTGGAAGCTGAGGGGGACAGTGAGCTCGTGGAGACTGAGGCTGCAGTGGGGGTGGCAGTGGTCAGCCAGCTCTCAGACGAGGAGCACCCACACCCAGCCCTGAGCTCCAGCCCTGAGTTCCTGCCCCCTCGGGCCCTGCCCCCTCCCCAAGGTACACCCCTTGTCACCGCAGCAGACAGATGTAGGAGTATGCCAGGGAATTTGGGGTGCCCTTGGGGTCAGCCACTCTGTAGAGTTGGGGGATTTGTTCCCCAGATTGCATGCGTGCGTGTCACGTGGGGGATTCCCTCGTCAATGCAAGACAGGCTTTCATGGCCAGTCTGGTGGCCTTTGGAAACTCTGGTGAGCCAGCTTTTGTCCCCAGGGAGGCACTGCTAGCCGAGATGGGCGTGGCCATGAGAGAGGATGGTGGCACCCTGGGCGTGTTCTCCCCGAAAAAGGTAGGTCGAGTCCCTGGGTGGTGCCTGGACTGCTCTTCCCTCTGTCCGAGCAGCTGACCTGCTGGACAGCCGAGATCCGGGCACTCGGGCCTTGGAGGCTTCCCTCTTTGTGGCCTGTGCACCCAGGATGCAGGACCAGTGGTGGCCAGTCTCTGGGGAGCGGTGGGGGGTGGTGTTGGGCTCCAACCCCTCCCCAGGAGAGGATGACCCTCCTTCTCCCTCCAGACGCCACATCTGGTCAACCTGAATGAGGACCCGCTGATGTCTGAGTGTCTCCTCTACTACATCAAGGATGGGATCACCAGGTGCTAGGGGCTCCCCAGGCCTGACGGCCCTGCCCACTCATGGCCGCCCGGACCCTGGGAACTTCCGATCCTGCCCACCTGCACTTGCTTCCTGTGCCGATGGGGGCTCTGGGGGGCTCCTGGCTCCCACACCCCCACAGCTGCTCCCCATTTCCATGCTAGGCCCAGGCACTCTGCAGCAGGGCTGTGCCCCCTGACTCCCTGCTGACATGCACCCCAGGGGCTCCCCAGAACAGCCCGGGGGGGCAGCATGAGTACCCTGGGTCCAGGGCGAGGGTGACATTTGTCCCCTTGCAGAGTGGGCCGCGAGGACGGAGAGAGGCGGCAGGACATCGTTCTGAGCGGGCACTTCATCAAGGAGGAGCACTGCGTCTTCCGGAGCGACTCCAGGGGAGGCGCTGAAGGTATCCCGCCCTCCCCTGTCGCAACTGCCCCCCATGTCCATTGGATGCTGCTGGCCTGTTCCCCGGCCTCGGCTCTAGTTCTAAGACAATCACACCTCGTGTGTGTCGGGGTGGCAGTGGCTGGGGTCCGAGCTAAGCCAGGAAGAAGTTGGGACCCGGTGCCTGGGGCGCTTCCTCTCGGAGGCTGCAGATGGGGTGGGAACAGAGGTGAGCTGCCTTCACACCTTCTCTGTGCCCAAGGCTGCTGCTCACGAGCTTGGTGGCCGTGGGGGCCGGTGGCCAGGGCCATGTTTACGTGAGGAGGGGGCTCCAGGCCTGGGGAGGGAAGTGACTTTTAGCACCTGTTTCCGTCAGTCAGAGTGACTTTCTGCCTAGGCTGAGGGCATGCCCCCCCCCCGGCCTCCGCCAGACCCTGGGGCCGTCTCAGGATGGTGGCCAGGGTGCTGCTCCTCTCAGCACGCCCCTCCTCTCCCCGTTTATTGATGGCCCAAGGCGCTGGGGCTCCAGTAAAGCGAAAAGCCACCCAACGCATTGCCGAGGTGTGGAGTCCAGCTCACAGCAACCCTCTAGGACAGAGATCTGCACCAGTGGGCATCCAAGGCACTGTTACATGGAAACTGGTGGTACAGTGGTTAGTGCTGCATCTGCTGCCCAAGAGGTCGACAGTTCACACCCTCCAGATGCTCCTTTGAAACTCTGTGGGGCTGTTGTCCTCTGACCTGTAGGGTCGGTGTGAGTTGGAATTGACTCAGTGGCAGTAGCTTTGGCAATCTTCACAGAAGTACAGCGCCATGTCTCTCCCGGGTTCAAACCACCGAGCTTTCCATTGGCAGCCGAGCACTCAACCACTGCACCACTCGGGCCCATGCTATCAGCCTCTGTTTTCTCAGCAGGCCCTGAGCCGAAAGCTTACGAGAGCTCTGGGCCGGTCTGGCGCCCAGTCAGTCCCCATGGACACCCCGACTCTCTCACTTGGGCACACAGGTCTTCCTGCCAGGGGGACTTCTTCCCTCCTTTGTTAAGTGGGATGCTGTCTCTGCTCTGAGGCCCAGCTGAGGTGTCTTTGTGACTAGCAGAGAGGAGGGAGGCATTGTGCAGCTGCACCAAGCAGGCAGTCCTGAGCAGGTGGCCCCTGGACAGGTTGGCGGAGGGTGGAAAGCCCTTCACGATCCCTCCTGGTCCCCGCCCCATCTGTCCCACAGCCGTGGTGACCCTGGAGCCCTGTGATGGTGCAGACACCTATGTCAATGGGAAGAAAGTCACGGAGCCCAGCATCCTTCGGTCAGGTACGGCGGGGCAGAGGTGGGCTGTGGGCTGTCCCCTTAGTCCTCCCCTACTGCGCACTGGCCCGTACAGGAAGGGAGGGCCACACAGGGACCAGAGGGGACCCTGCCCCCGTGCCCAGTCAGCTCCTCCCTGGAGGCCCCTCCCTCTGCCCTTCTCCTCCCAGTAGGCAGCACTGTTCTCCAGGGCTGATGGGGCCTGGCATGGAGGGGCTGATACAGGACAGGGCCTGTGGCCTCTGTAGTCAGCACCCTGGGTTCAGGCTTGGCTCTGGGCAGTGGGGACCATGGTGTTATAGGAAACATACACGTATTAAAGTCCCATTTTCAGAAAAGTACTTAGAAGGTGGCTCCACTGAGTGACAGTGCCAGGGGTGACCTCTTGAGGAAGACCCTCCTCCAGCCCAGCTTGGGGGAAGTAGAGGAGATAGGAAGGTCTGGGGGTGGACGTGGGCTTCCTGCCCAGTCAACACACCCACCCTGAAAGGGGCTTGGCTTTTGGCCTCTGTAGATGCCCCCAGGTCTCAGGCATCCTGCCTTGGGCCCCAGGGAAGCTGTGTCGGGGGGCGATTCCTGCACAGCAGACCTATGGGGTGAGGGCTGGGCCAGCCACTGGTGAGCGTGTTCACTTGGTGCCATTTGAGGGGGCAGCTGGGGAGGTAGCATTAGCTCAGACAGCTGTTTCCATCCTCCTCTGGACATTTGGGATGGCTTTGATGCCCGGGGGCTCACGCTGAGTCTGGGCTGAGGGGGAGCCTCAGGTTATGGTTCCTTCCTGCTGTCTGAGCCGAGCTGCACTTAGGCTTGAGGGCAGCATGGACAGAGGAGGCGATGTGCTGCCGGAAGCCATGGGAGTGATGGGGTGAGTGGGGCAGGAGCCTAGAGGGACTGCGGACATAGGGGTCAGTGCGGGCTGGGAGGACTGCAGACATGGGGGCCAGTCGGGGGCTGGGAAGGCTGCAGACGTGAGGGTCAGTGGGATTAGGGGCTGGGGGGACTGCAGACACGGGGGTCAGTGGGCACTGTGAAGACTGCAAACATGGAGGTCAGTGGGGGGCTGGGAAGACCATAGCCATGAGGATCACTGGGATCAGGGGCTGGGGGGACTGCAGACACGGGGGTCATTGGTGGCTAGAAGGGACCGCAGACACGGGTAAGTGGAGGGCTGGGGAGACTGCAGATATGGGGGGTCAGCGGGGAGCTGGGTAGACTGTAGTCACAGAGTGAGGTGCCCAGGTGGGCTGGAAAGTAAGCAGGGAGGTTCACCCAGATACAGGGGTGGGGTGACCTGGCCTGGAAGGCCATGCTGGAGAGGACGTGAGCTCTAGCTTGGACACCTAGATGGCAGCTGGTGGTGCCCCTACGTTAAGGGGGGCACCTGCCTCCCTCCCCTCCTCTCCTCTCCTCACCCTCACCCTCACCGCTGCCCCCCACCCCCAGGGAACCGCATCATCATGGGCAAGAGCCACGTGTTCCGCTTCAACCACCCGGAGCAGGCGCGGCAGGAGCGGGAGCGCACGCCCTGTGCAGAGACGCCCTCGGAGCCCGTGGACTGGGCCTTCGCCCAGCGGGAGCTGCTGGAGAAGCAAGGCATCGACATGAAGCAGGAGATGGAGCAGAGGTGAGGCCGGCAGGGTGGGTGGGGAGGTGGAGTGAGGCTGGAGGGGCAGAGGAGAGGTCGGGCCAGAGTAGGGTCACCCCCACCTGCACCCCAGTGGCCCAGCACCCCCACATTCTCAGCATCTGCTCTCCTCTGCTCCCCACAGGCTCCAAGAGCTGGAGGACCAGTACCGCAAGGAGCGAGAGGAGGCGACCTACCTGCTGGAGCAGCAGAGGCTGGTGAGGCCCCAGCCCCACCCTCATGACATGCCCCACGGAGCCCCTGCCCAGCCGCCCAGTTGCCCCCACAGGGTTGGATGTGGACAGGACACGTCCAGGCCCCCTGAGGGCAGTCCCACCAGGCCCGGAGAGCTGTGGGGCTGAGCCAGCTGATGTGGCCTTGCAGGATTATGAGAGCAAGCTGGAGGCCCTGAAGAAGCAGATGGACTCCAGGTACTACCCAGAGGTGAACGAGGAGGAGGAGGAGCCAGAGGATGAAGGTGAGAGCCCAAGCAGGGAGGGGCGGCCTCGGGTCCTCTGGAGGTCAGTGGTCATCACTGTGCCCTCAGGCCCCAGTCCAGCCTCCCAGAAGAGGGAACCAAATCCCTGGGAGCACCCACCACGGTGGGGCTTAGGAGGGCTGTGTTGCAACAGGGATGCACACAAACACAGGCACACTGCACACGTGTGCACACACACGCTTGTGTATATGGTAGACACGTGTAACACCGTGTGTGTGCATGCTGGTTCCGAAGGACGTGTGCCTGCACACACACAAGCACACCAAGGCATATGCACATGTACCTGCACGTGTGTTGTGCACACACATGTCCACACACGCAGCAAGCATACATGCACGCCTACATGTGTATGCTGTACACATGTGGATTTGCATGCCCTCATGCATACATATATGGTTCTGAAGGGCAGCGCATGCATGTGCATGTGCTATACATGTATGTACAGGCACAGTGCATGCACATGTGCACACAAGTGCATGTGCACCAGGATGTGTGTCCATACACTCACACATGCACACTCAACGCACTTACATGCACTCATACAAAATGCATGTGTACTGATGTACATGTTGTACACACAAATTCATACATACACGATTCCATCACGCATGTGTACATGTTGTGTTTACATATATTCATGTGTGCACACAATGCATTCACATGGGAACACACAGATACATGCACACATACATACGTGTATACACATGCTGGTTCTGACAGGTGATGGAGTGGTCCTGGCTAACCCTACCCTGTCAGCCATGGGGCTTGTGTCCCCTCCAGGATGGGAACACCCTCCGTGTCCTCTTGGAATGCTCTGTCCAAGGGTTTGCTTATGAGCTGGGTGTCAGAATGCCAGCCCTCGGGGGACAACAGTGTGGAGTTGGGGATGGGTTTGTGTCCAGTCAGCCTCTGGCCTGTGTGTGACCTTGGGCACAGAGTTCTCCTCTGTGGTCTTGACACTGCTTCCTTATCTGCTCACTGAGATGCCGTCCACCTGAGGTGCAGGCCTCTGGGGGCGCAGCTGAGGGCTGGTAGAGGCTTGGGGGGAAGGGGACAGCCCTGGGGCCAGGACCGGCCCTTCTGGTGTCCTGGCTCAGAGAAGCCATGTGGTCTGGGGGATGGTGGGGGCCACCTGTCCACTTGCCTCATCTCCTGCAACATCAGCCCCACTGGCAACTCCCAGTGTGACTGCGCTTGGCTGTGTGACCCCCACGGTCTGCAGTGAGCCTGCAGGTCCCGCCAGTTGACAAGCCTCTGTTCTTGGGGCACTTGGTCCTCTTCATGTGGCTCCTGGGGCTGCTCCTGCCACTTTCTTCTCTCTGAGCACTGCGAGCAGTGTGGGACAGGGACCTGGACCTCTTCCCATCCCTCCCAGTCGCAGTGGCCGTGGGGCGGGGCCACACTTACCTCCAGCCCTGCTGGCTGTGCTGGCTGTGGGGGCATGGGCCAGCTCAGGGCAGCCCCCGAGAGTGACCAGGCCATCTTGTTCAGTAGGCCTCCTTGAGGCTCAGGTGCTTGGCGGGCAGGCTGTGGCATTTCCCATGATGACCATGTGCCTGCCCCCACAGTCCAGTGGACGGAGCGGGAGTGTGAGCTGGCTACATGGGCATCCCGGAAATGGAAGTGGTACCAGTTCACATCCCTGCGAGACCTGCTGTGGGGCAATGCCATTTTCCTCAAGGAGGCCAATGCCATCAGCGTGGAGCTCAAGAAGAAGGTGGGCCGCAGTCAGCCTAGTGCGTGTCAGGAGGATGGCCCTTTGACAAGCAGCGGGGACCTGGCACATCGCCTGGGCCCCTGGGAGGGCAGGTGGTGGGGAGACTCAGGCTGTGGGCTGGGCAGGAGCAGCTGGAAGGTTCCGGTGCGCGGTTATGAGCCCAGAGGGTTCTCGGGGCAGGCACCCCTGGGACCTGGTCCCCCACGAGGCTGACGTGTGGCCCCTCTTGCCTGCCCCAGGTCCAGTTCCAGTTTGTCCTCCTCACAGACACGCTTTATTCCCCACTGCCACCCGACCTGCTGCCCCCCGAGGCCGCCAAAGACAGGGAGACACGCCCCTTCCCACGCACCATTGTGGCCGTGGAGGTGCAGGACCAGAAGAATGGGGCCACTCACTACTGGACGCTGGAGAAGCTCAGGTGTGGCCATCAGGGGCAGGGGGCGGGCCATGGGAGGGGCAGGTGGGGTCCCGGGCTGGGACCACAGGAAGGGGGTCTGTCTCCTGTCACCAGTGCAGTCTAGTGATGTGTTTCCATACAGAAGGGGACAGGTGAAGGCCCCAGGGCCCCAGGTCAGCACAGTGCTGCGGGGAGGCAGGTCGGGGCTGGGGGACCGAGGCCCGGGCCTAAGGTGCGCGGTGCACTGTGACCTGAGCCCGCGAGTGGGGCCACACCCACCTCTCCCGCCCCGCCCTGCCTGCCTGCGGCGAGCAGTTCCTTTGGTCGACCTTGTGGGGGTGAGAGGAGGTTCATGGAAGACACCCGTGGGAGGGGGCTGGGCTGGGAGCCAGGAAGACCACTGCCGCCCCACCGCCTCCTCCAGTGCTTGTGCACATGCACACGCACACGCACACGCACACACACACACAGACACACACGCCTTCTGCTGCCCTGCCACCTCCTCCAGCACTCACTGACACACACACAGACACTCTGTCTCTCTCTCTCACACACACACACACTGTCACACACACATTCTGTCCCACTGCCTCCTCCACTGCTCACTCACACACACACACATACTCACACATTCCACTCACACACATGCTCTGCTGCACGCCACCTCCTCTCCCTTCACACACATTAACACACTGACACACAGACACGCACATGGTCTGGGGTCCCACTGCCTCCTCCACTACTCATCCTGAGAGATGATGTCTTTTCTAAAATTCTGCTGGACTCACACAAGCACACACACATACTTAGGCACTGTCACACACACTTAGGCACTCTCACACATATTTACACATGCATGTTCGCTGCTGTCTTGCCACCTCCACTGCTCAGCCTGAGAGAAGATGTCTTTCCTAGAGTTCCGCTTACACTTACCCACAGTCACACGGGGCACACACTCACATGCCTATGCACACTCACACATGTGCATACACCCACGTATACTCATATGTGCACTCATACATGCATGTACGCATGTACACTCACATGCCTATGCACACTGACACATGTGTGTACCCGCATATACTCACATGCACGTGCACGTGCCCACATATACTCCCATGCACGTGCACGTGTCCACATTTACCCACATGTGCACTCGCACACATACATGTACTCATATACACTCACATGCGTATACACTCTCACATGTGCGTATACTCATTTACACTCGTACATTTGAGAACTGACAAATTTGCGGACTCATCCTAGAGAAAGTGCTGCACACCTCCTTGCTGAGCATCACTATGGTCGCCTTCAAAGGACTCCCCGTGGGAAGCTAGGCACTGATGCCAGAGCCTAGGCCACCCTTCAGAATACTTCTGGAACTCTTTCTGGAATGGCCGTCATAGCTGTCATCATATTACTCTTGCTGTCCTGAATGTCATCCACGTGTTTTTGTTTTTAATATTTCCTTTGTCTTTGGGTAAAGAAGAAAGTCACTAGGGCCAGATCAGGTGAGGAGGAAGTTCTTTGTTGACTGGCTAAAACTCCCTCACAGACATCTAAACAATGAAGTCCATGAACTTGTCACCATGCAGAATGGCCATTCCAGAAAGAAAGAGTTCAGAAGTCACTTTGAAGGGTAGACTAGGCACTGGCATTAGTGCACAGCTTCCCAAGGGGAGTCCTCTGAAGGTGACAGTAGTGATGTTCAGCAGGGAGGTGTGTAGCACTTAGAACAGCTGCGTTTACAGACGTAACTGTTGGAGCCCACATGCACACTCACACACGTGCATACATAAGGCCTGTATCACATGTGTATGCACACTCACACCCACATGCATGTGCATGTACACTCACATTGGCAGGCACGTATACTCTCATGCACCTACATGTACAGTCACCAACACTTGTAAAACACTCATAGGCACACTTTCCTTAATTGTACAGTTTATTCAAATGCGGTTACACACTGAGGTACCCAACACATGCACAGGGCTTTAGTACACACACTGGTGTACTCACACATGTCTGCACGCACTGGCCAACATTGACTTGTGGGCATGCACATGCACTCGCACACATTGGCAGATGTGTGTACACTCACCTGCACACCAACTTAGACCTGGATACACATGCACAAGCACACCCACACTCATCGATGGAGGTGCACAAGCTCACACATATTCTTTGATGTGCATACATGGTTACAAGCACACATGTTCGTATACTCACACATATTGGCACCCACGCATTCACAAGTGCACACATGCACTCTTACCCCCTGGAAGACACACATGCACTCATACACACTCACATACTCTCACATGCACACAAGCATACATGCACACATGCTCACAAGCACACACCACAGTCACACATGGACACTCAAATACATTGGCAGACACTCATACAATCATGGACACACACATACACTCACACCCTTTGTGGGTATACATACACTTGTGGACACACACATACATTCACACTGCTTTTCAGATATGTATGCACTCACGGACACACACATACACTCAGACTGCTTTGCAGGGACACATACATTCATGGACACACACACATACCTTTCTGTGAGTATACATACACTCATGGATGCACACATACACTCATGGACACACACGCTCACATAGTTTTGTGGGTACATGTACACTCCTGGACACACATGTACACTTACACTCCTTTGTGGGTACACAAGCACTCACAGACAGACACGTATACACTGACACCCTGGCAGATACTCCTGTACATACACATACACTCACACCCCTTGGCAGACGTGCACATACTCACGAGCACACACACCACACTCATTCCCCTTGGTGGGCACACATACGCTCACAGACACATACATACACTCACAGGCACATGCTTACAAGCACACTAACCACACTCGCACCCGTTGGTGGGCACACATATGCTCACAGACACACGTGCTCACAGCACACACAAACTTACAGACACACACACTCCCAGGCATGGAACCACACTCACACCCCTTGGTGGGCACATAGACACAGACACACACATACACTCACAGGCACACATGTCCCCAAGCACATACACCACACCCACGCCCCTCGGCAGGCACATGCACACTCACGGACACACAAACTCACACTTGCATGCTCGCTTCCCTGCTCTCCCTGTTGCTGGGTGACTACCTGACTCTCCGTTTCCTTTCTGGTATCACACTTTCTCCTGGGGATGGTGTGCCTCGGGTGTTGGTGCCCTACGTCCCCAGCACCAGTCTGCCCCACCCCTGACCTTCCGGGCTCTGCTGGGGGACCACATTTCTGAGCCCTCCCATGCCAAGCACCTTTGGTTGGGGTTTCCTCCCCTTCCCACCTGCTTTCCAGCTTTGGAGGCCTGCACCCTCTCCAGCCCTCACCTGGGCGTGTCTAGCCATCCTGCCTCTTAAAGATCCTTGTTGTCACTGGGTTGAATTTGGGAGGGATTCCCAGTAAACTTGCATGTTTTGCTGCCAGTCTGCCACTGGCAGCTGGTCTAGTCAGGACCATGTCGGGGTCTGGAAAGCTACCATGAGCCTGGCATGACCGGGGCTCAATGGCACTGGCCAGAGCTGGTCTGAGCCCGCTGACCCCATGGTCTCTACAGGCAGCGCCTGGACCTGATGCGGGAGATGTACGACAGAGCGGCCGAGGTGCCCTCCAGCATCATCGAGGACTGTGACAATGTGGTCACTGGTGGAGACCCCTTCTATGACCGCTTCCCCTGGTTCCGGCTTGTGGGCAGGTGGGTGCCCCGTCTCCCGACCGCAAGAGTGAGTGGGAGAGAGAGCCAAGGTCTGGTGTGGGGCAGGGAGCCAGTGAGCCACCCCTTCCCCTGCCCACCCAGACTCCTGCCCTCCCCTGCCCCCAGCTTGTGGTGCCCTGGCCTGACCTCTCATACTTATAGGCCCTACAATTTCAGGGGACCTAGCACTGGGTCTTGACGTTGCCCCCACACTTGCTGCAGGGCTATAGCCATCAGGTGGCCTGTGTCCACACGTGTGAACACGTGAGGTACCCAAGTGTCTCTGGGTTTTGGGCAAGTCTCTGAGATCACCCAGTAGCCTTGAGGGTGAGCAGGGAGTGGGAGTAAGTCACCCCAGATCCTCAGAGACTACCTTTCCCTGGCCTCCCAATCTGAGGCTCCTGGCATCCATGGGACCAGGCTTATGAGGTCTCCCCCAGCCTCAGTCACACCCCTGTGCTCAGTCACACCTGTCAGTCAGTGCCTTCTGTGGTACCTTCCAGTACCTCTGGCACTTCCCAGCCAACCATGCCTTGCTGTTTCTTTCCATGCCTGGGACAGGTGCGTTTTGGGTTTTCTCAGCTTGGAAAGCAGCGTTGTCGGTGGCCTGTGTGTTTGGTTCAGACAGACACACCCCACCCCGCCCCTCCCCGGCCCCCAAGTCCCTGGTGTTAACCTCTCTCTGTCTTGTCGTACTAACCTCAGCTCAGTCATCTCTGGCTGCAGCAGCTACCCTCTTCTCAACACATGCATGAGCGAGCGCATGGCTGCTCTCACCCCCTCCCCCACCTTCTCGAGCCCCGACTCCGATGTCACCGAGCCGGCGGAGGAGCAGAGCATGGGGGAGGAGGAGGAGGAGGAGGAGGAGGAGGAGGAGGAGGAGGACCTGGAGGAAGACGACGTCTTTCCGGAGCACGCGCTGTGCCACGGCCGGGACCCGTTTTACGACAGGCCCCCCCTGTTCAGTTTAGTAGGAAGGTTGGTGAGACCGAGGCGCGCATGCTGGGAAGGACCCAGCTCTTTTGCACAGAGCACTGCTGGGGCATAATTCGGCCGCCACAGGGCGGGACCCAGACACTCAGGGCCCAGGTGTGCAGGACCCAGACACTCAAGGTTCAGGTGTGCAGGACCCAGACACTCAGGGCCCACGTGTGCAGCACCCAGACACTGAGGGCCCATGTGTACAGCACCCAGACACTGAGGGCCCATGTGTGCAGGACCCAGACACTGAGGGCCCATGTGTGCAGCGCCCAGACACTCAGGGCCCAGGTGTGCAGGACCCAGACACTCAGGGCCCAGGTGTGCAGGACCCAGACACTCAGGGCCCAGGTGTGCAGGACCCAGACACTCAGGGCCCACGTGTGCAGCACCCAGACACTGAGGGCCCATGTGTGCAGCGCCCAGACACTCAGGGCCCAGGTGTGCAGCGCCCAGACACTCAGGGCCCAGGTGTGCAGGACCCAGACACTCAGGGCCCATGTGTGCAGCACCCAGACACTGAGGGCCCATGTGTGCAGCACCCAGACACTCAGGGCCCAGGTGTGCAGGACCCAGACACTCAGGGCCCAGGTGTGCAGGACCCAGACACTCAGGGCCCAGGTGTGCAGGACCCAGACACTCAGGGCCCATGTGTGCAACACCCAGACACGCAGGACCCAGACACTCAGGGCCCAGGTGTGCAGCGCCCAGACACTCAGGGCCCAGGTGTGCAGGACCCAGACACTCAGGGCCCAGGTGTGCAGCGCCCAGACACTCAGGGCCCAGGTGTGCAGGACCCAGACACTCAGGGCCCATGTGTGCAACACCCAGACACTGAGGGCCCATGTGTGCAGCACCCAGACACTCAGGGCCCAGGTGTGCAGGACCCAGACACTCAGGGCCCATGTGTGCAGTGCCCAGACACTCAGGGCCCACGTGTGCAGGACCCAGACACTCAGGGCCCACGTGTGCAGGACCCAGACACTGAGGGCCCATGTGTGCAACACCCAGACACTGAGGGCCCATGTGTGCAGCACCCAGACACTCAGGGCCCAAGTGTGCAGGACCCAGACACTCGGGGTCCAGGTGTGCAGGACCCAGACACTCAGGATCCAGGTGTGCAGGACCCAGGCACTCAGGGTCCAGGTGTGCAGGACCCAGACACTCAGGATCCAGGTGTGCAGCGCCCAGACACTCAGGGCCCAGGTGTGCAGGACCCAGACACTCAGGGCCCATGTGTGCAGCACCCAGACACTGAGGGCCCATGTGTGCAGCACCCAGACACTCAGGGCCCAGGTGTGCAGGACCTAGACACTCAGGGCCCAGGTGTGCAGCGCCCAGACACTCAGGGCCCAGGTGTGCAGGACCCAGACACTCAGGGCCCAGGTGTGCAGCGCCCAGACACTCAGGGCCCAGGTGTGCAGGACCCAGACACTCAGGGCCCATGTGTGCAGCGCCCAGACACTCAGGGCCCACGTGTGCAGGACCCAGACACTCAGGGCCCACGTGTGCAGGACCCAGACACTGAGGGCCCATGTGTGCAACACCCAGACACTGAGGGCCCATGTGTGCAGCACCCAGACACTCAGGGCCCAAGTGTGCAGGACCCAGACACTCAGGGTCCAGGTGTGCAGGACCCAGACACTCAGGATCCAGGTGTGCAGGACCCAGACACTCAGGGTCCAGGTGTGCAGGACCCAGACACTCAGGGCCCAGGCAGGCGAGGCAGGTCTTGCCCTCCCTGGGCGGTGAGGCAGACAGAAGGGCTGGTCTCCCCGAGGAGAGGGCTGGGAGGGAGCACAAGGGCTCCCCACAGGATGCTCCAGAACATTCTTCTAAGCTCGTCCTCATGGCACATTGGCTGAGGCGGACGGACTCGGCCCTGGTTCTGGGAAGGCCCACATGGCCCTGGGCTTGCAGCTGTGGCCTCAGGTGCCAGCTTGAGTGCCGGTCACCCAGCTGGTCAGGGGTTATTTGTGCAGAGGCTGAGGGAGGCGAGATGGGGCTACCTGCCAGCCAGACCCCAGGTGTCTGAGATCCTCTATGAGTTTTGGGGCCAGCTGGTGGGGACCATTTGGAGGCCGAGGTGGTCCCCCTGAGCTGACACTTCAGTTCACATCTGGGGGACAGCTTCACCTTCTGCCCTTTTCCCGTCAATGGCATTTCTTCACTGGAGATACATGGACCTCTGGGGACACTCAGGGTTGTCTCTCAGGAAAGGACATTGAAGGGAGAGCAGGATGAGCTAGCACTGGATAATGGGTGGGCCTCAGCTTGTGGGGCTGAGAGAGCTCGGTTACCTGTCCCTGAAGCCAGGTCCCCTGTTTGAAGGAGAGGACAGGACGGTGCCGTCCCTGCTGACCTCCAGGTCACAACGGTGAGATGCCAGCTATGCCCTTTCAGAGAATGGCCAGTGATAGGTCTCCCAGATGGGCGAGACAAGGCTGAGGTCACGAAGGACAGAGGTGACAGGAACCCAGCCTGGGCCGGGGGTAGATTTGGCAGATAGCACTGTCGTGTGTGGTTTTATTACTGGGGAGCAAAAGCTCTGGAAACCTGCCTGTTAACAGGGAGTCTGGCTCACAAAACAGATAGGTTTTATGTGTTTTAGCTACACAAGGAGATACTCTCTAACAGAGGCCTTTTTAAGAGTCTGAGATTGTCCCCTCGGGTTGGCCTAATGGCATTTTCTAAAAGACTGGATCTTGAAGCCCCAGTGCTGAAAGCAGATGGACCCCCACATTCTGGGGCCCACATGGGAACCCCACCACCCCCGGAGGAAACACTCCTTGGGTGCACGGCAATATCATGAATTGGTTCCGGTTAGTTCCCCCTTGGGCTGTTGGCCAGTCACAAATGTAACATGCTGGCTCCATGCATGAGAACTGTGTGCTGTCCCCGAGGTGTCCTGGGTCTGTGCTCTGCTGAGCCTGAGAGTGAGGCACAGGCCCCCGAAGTCAGTGCTCCAGGGCTGCCAGACCCCCTCGTCTGCCGAGGCTCTGGGGCCTCAGGGGACCCTGAGAGGCTGTGAGGTGACTGAGAAACCAGGGGTGCAGGCATTGAGGACGCAGGCAGAAACGGGGTGGGCTCTCACAGTCTCGGCCGGAAAGAGCTGGGTCCTTCCAACACTTTTTTTCCCTTCTTGTGGATTTGAGATTTTACAAAACCAAAGCAAACCACAGTAACCCATGAGAGGCCTAGCATCACGGGGCCTCTGCCAAGGGCTTCATCTGAAGCTTCTGGCAATCTTTCTGGTTTGGCACAATTTGGCTTCTCCATGCAGCAGCTGTGCAGGCCTGCCTGCCGCCCTGTGACGTGTGCTTCCACGGGTTTGTGGGTGGGCCCCCATCTTTTAGCTCCTTTCCCCCTTTTTATAGCTGCTGGCTCTCCTCCAAAGCTTCAGCGAAATTGGGGGCCTCACTCTGTCGTCCTTTGAAGGGCTCCCCGGGCCAGCATGCGACTCTGCCTCACCAACCTGTGGCCAGCGCCTGCCTCCTCCCCCCACACTCCCAGCTCTACCTGTCTCACCTGCCTCCTTTCTCTCTGGGAGGGGATTTCAGTCTGCTTCAAGGTCCTAGCCCCTCTAGGCGAGACTGCGTAGTGGGGAACCCACATCTGCTAAGCCAGGGCCCCTTGCCCTAGCTCAGCTGGTCCCTGACAGGGCTGAGGGGCTGTCCCTCTGGTTTCTGGGGCATCAGGGGAATTGGGGAGGGGCTGTGGGCCCTGGAGCCTCTTCATTCCTGCTGCCTAGACAGAAAACCGGCCCAGAGCTCTGAAGGCTGGTCCTCCTGCTGGACCACTGATGGATGTTTCCAGAAGGGTGGCACAGGAGGTAGCTGGGTGGGCAGGGGCCGTGGAGGGGGAGGATGGATCCAGTAAGCAGAAATATTGTCCGGGGGCAGGCTCCAGGACTCTGGGTGCACTGGGGACCGCAGGGTGGTGCCACCTCTGCCCGCACAGTCATGGTGGTGCCTCTCCGACACCTTATGTCAGCCAGGTGTCGGAGCATGCCGGGAGCACAGCACTGGGCCTAGGTCCTTGGGACCTTGATGGTGGGGACTGATGACAGGTGGTCTCTGTCATCTGGAGCATGGAAGGCAGAGAGCCATGGCCCCCGCTGGCTTGTATCACATGCCTGTCACCTCATATCTTGGAGTGCAGTTAGCTGGGTGAGGGTCCTGCTAGACATGGGATGAGACCATGCCATTCTGTGTCCTGAGTGCCACATGGTCCCCAGGCCTGGGCTTACAGCCCCCTCGGGGGGATGCTGGCCATGAGGCAGGGGTACTGGCCCCAGCTTAGGCAAGTGTACCACTGTGGCCAGGTGGTCTAGGCCGAGAGGCAGCAGGGGGGAGGGGTCAGCAAGCTCCACCTCCTCCGGGAACCCCTGTGCCACGGGTGCCGCTGTGTCTGTGACCTGCCTGGTGTCCTGGCTCCGCATCGCAGCAAGCATGCCTGAGGTCACCCACTGCCCACAGCTGGACTGGGAGGGCAGAGCAGGGGTAGTCGCGGGCCCCAGGGGTATGACCCTAATCCCTGGCCAGGAGCCCCTCGAGGCCATCCACCCTGTGGAGGACCCTATCTCTGGGGTGCAGTCGACTCCAGTTTGTCAGTTGGAGCACAGTTGCTGGCTGCCCTGGGCGGCTCGGGGGTATGGATGTTCTACCTCTGACGAGAGAACATTCTAGAAGATCTGGAAGAGTTTATGTAATTGACAGGGTTCTAGCCCTGTGTCTCCTTTTCCTCCTGTACTCAGCTTCTCTCTCAAAATGGTGACCTGTGGTACCAGATCTGAGCACTGTCTGAGGTGTAATGTGGACGGTGCCATCGTTTGAACTCAGACACGGCTTTGGGGAGGATGTGCTCCAGACCGGTACTGAGATAGCAATAAAGCGGGCATCTGAGACCCAAGAGACAGGCGCCCCTTCCCCTTCGAGGTGCTGGAAGTTGCAGGGTCCAGCCCAGGCACTCAGCCTGTCACCCGGTCACCCCGTCCTGCCCTTGCCCCAGCACTGCTGTCACTTTTGAGCTGCTCATTCTCAAGTAGCTTTCCCTTAAGCCTGGGGCCTGTGTGGGGGTCCAGACCTTGTCGTTGGGCCCCACCCCGCTCTGATCTGTGAGTGACTCTGTTGTGTACCACTTACTCCTGGGTTCACCAATAACCACGTGGCAGGAAAGGGTCCACTCTGGGGTAAGCAGGCCTGGGGTGCAGAGAGGCCCCTGAGGGGAGGGACAGGCACAGACAGGCCTGATCCTCTGCCTCAGTTTCCCTCTTGATGCAGTCAGCTGTTGGATAGAATGTGCCTCCGACTCCCTGGGGCCTAGCCTTTTGGGGAGATGGGTGGAAGAGGCCAGGGGCCAGTCTGTGTGGATGCTGTCAGCTCAGGAAGAGGAAGGGACATCCAGCTGGGCTACAGAAGGCTTGTCCCTTCATATCTGACTCCAGAGGCTCTCACAGTCCTGAGGGTCACCTCTGTATTACCAAGACTAGCGGGTGGGACAGCGCCTGGGCAAGTTTGCCAGGACGAAGCCCTTCCCAACAGCCACCTGGCTTTCCAGGAGGGGCCTTGGCTGGCCCAGGCTCTGAGCGCCCAGGCTGCCCTGTGCTGGCCAGCTGGCACTAGGTCAGCACCTCACCTTTCCTTCCAGAGATACTGTGGCACTTGAGGGGCCCTCTTTCCTGGCTCTGTGTCCCCACCTGGTCCACAGCAGGAGGTGTTTCTGCCCCTGTCCCAAGGGCCTTCCGTGGGTGGGGCTGGCGAAAGCAGTGGCTGGTGCCTGGTGCGGCTACCCTCCGTGTCCTCAGGGGCTCTCTGTCTCACAGCCCTGGCCATGCTGCAGTGGGCACTACACCTGGAAGCAGCCTGGTCCAGTGGGTTTTTGGGGTACAGGTTAGAGGTCCAGAGCACTTGCTAGAGAGGCCCAGTAGTAGCTGGTACAGGCAGGCTGGGCTGAGCAGAGTCAGGAGCATGAGTCAGGGCTGGGGACCTGTGGGCCATAACTGCCTCCAGCCAGAGCCAGAATGTCATCCGGTGGTGTGGGGCCATGGGCTCCTCTGCCCGGAGCCTGTACGTCATCCAGTGGTATAGGAGTCAGGTTCAGATGGCTGCCTGAGACCTTCTGGCTGCTGTGTGGCTGCAGGGACAGCAGAAGGGCAGCTGGAAGCACTGCTCAGGGGACAATGGAGGGCAGTCAGGGGACTATGGGGAGACCTGGAGAGGCTGAGGATTTGGTTGGAAAGAGGGGACCAGGAAGGTGCCCAGGTCCCTGCTGCGTGATGTGAGAAGGGGGTGGCAAGACCGTGGTCCCTAAGAGGTGTGCCAGGGTTTTCGCTGCCAGTTGGGTTGCATTGCTGACTCATGAGTCAGTGTCAACTCAGTGGCAGTGGGTTTGATTGGCTTTTGATTGGGGCACATTGAGATCTCTGATCCCTAGGCCACTTTGCCAGGCCATCAGTCCCTGTTTCTGGAATATGGCCCTTCCCTGTGCCTGGTGTGTGGCACTGAAAGCTATTCCTGCTGGAGTGGTATGTCAGGGGGCTGGAGGCATATGCCAGGCCAAGGGACAGTCTGAGGTCTGACCTTGGGGTGAATGAACAGGGGGCAAATAGAGTGCCCTTGGCATCTTGTCTGTTGGCACCAGCACCTACCTGGCCGGGGCAAGGCAAACTTTCCCGTCCCCTGACCCTGCACCCCGGTGCCTTGGCTCAGGCCCCGGACCTCTCAGGGCTGTGACTTCTGAGCCCACCAGGCCTCTCTCTCCTGCCTCCTGCCCTTCGCCCCTCGCCACCCACCCCCTTGTGCAGACTGGTTCTAGAACTCTTCCTGCCTCTGCCTCCTGGGTCACACACATCACCCTGCCTCACACGCTGTCTGCTCAGACACCTTCAGTCCTTGGGGGTGCCCAGAACCCCCAGACTCTTGGTCCTCTGTGCACAGCATGTCTGTTGTGCTGTGGGGGCTTGCTGTTGCTGTGACACTGGAAGCTCTGCCACCAGTGTTCAGATGCCAGCATGGTCACCCAGGGTGGACAGCTCTAAGCTGAGCTTCCAGACTAAAACAGGCTAGGAGCGAGGACCTGGCAGTCTACTTCTGGAAAGAATGAGTCAGGGAAAACTTTACGAACAGCAGTGGAACATTTTGTTGGATGGGGTGCCAGAAAAGGAGCCCCCCAGGCTGGAAGGTGCTCAGAAGACAACTGGGGAAGAGCTGCCCCCTCAAAGCAGAGGATGGCACGGATGGAGTCAAGCTTTGGAGACCTTCATTTGCTGGCGTGACATGACTGGAACTCACAAGAAACAGCTGCAAACCTCTGGTAATAACCAGAATGTGGAATGTACAGAGTGTGAATCTAGGAAAATAGGAGACCATCTAAAAGGAAATGGAACACACAAACGTTGGTATCCCAGGCATTAGTGAGCTGAAATGGATGGGTATTGGCCTTTCTGAGTCAGGCAGTCTTAGGGTCCTACTGTGCCTGGAATGAGAACATGAAAAGGAAGGGTGTTGCAGTCAGCATCAAAGAGAATTTTTCAACGTCTGTCCTGTAGTACAGTGCTGTCAGTGATAGGATAACAGCCATGTACCTACAAAGAAGGTCAGTTAGTAGGACTTTTCAAATTTTTGCAGCAGCCACTAAGGCCAAAGATGAAGAAATTAAAGGTTTTTACCAGTTTCCACATCTGAAATTGATTGAACATGCAATCAGGATGCAGTGATAATTATTCATGATTGGAATGCAAAAGTTGGAGATAAAGAAGAGGGATCAATAGTTGGAAAATACAGCCTCAGTGATAGAAATTAAGCCAGAGATTAAGGCCAAAAACTTCTTCATTCCAAAAACTATCTTTTACCAACGTAAGTGGTTGCTATATACATGGACCTTGCCAGATGGAATACACAAGAATCAAATCAACTACATCTGTGAAAAGAGACGATGTTGAAGTTCAGTGTCATCAGTCAGAACAAGAGCAGGTGCTGACTGTGGAATGGACCACCAACTGCTCATATGCAAGTTCAAATTGAAACTGAGGAAAATTAGAACAAGTCCATGAGAGCCAAAGTATGACCTTGAGTGTATCCCACCAAATTTAGAGACCATCTCAAGGACAGATTTGGTGAATTGAATACTAATGACCAAAGACCAGATGTCTCACTCACCTAGTACTTCTCTAACAGAAGCACCATGAGACTGGAAGACTTTAGAAATTTATTGTCATAGTCCGATAAGCTACAAATTCAAATTTGATATGAGAAATTATTGCAGTCCAGTAGGCTAAGAGTCTAAATTTAGCACGAGAGCTTCCTGATGCAGGAACCTCAGGTTCAAAGGACGTGTTCTGCTCTCAGTGTTGCTTTCTTGGTGGTATGAGGTTCCCAGCCCTCTCTGCTCTCTTGTGCCTTTTATACCCCTCAGACCTGCAGCTTGAGTCTTGCCTGGTCAACACAGCGGCTGCCCATCCTCTTTCATCAGTATCACAGAGGCAGACTTTACAACACACGGGAAATAGGACTCAACACTGGTAATCATGGCCCCGCCAAACTGATACATTTCTGGGGGGACACAGTGCAAACCATGACATCAGTTGAGTTGTGGAATGACATCAAAGACACCAAACAGGTCATTAACAAGACAGGAAAGAAAGAAAAGACCAAGTTGGATGTCAGAAGAGACCCTGAAACTTGCTCTTGAACATCGAGTAGCAAAAGGAATACAAGAGGAAGTAGAACAGAAGATTTCAAAGGGCAAATCAAGAAGACAAAATATTATGAGATGAGTGAAGAACAGAAGGTAGAAAACTGAAAGGGAAGACCACATTCTGCGTTTCTCAAGCTGAAAGAACTGAAGAAAAAATTCAAGCCTCAAGTTGCAAGAGTGAAGGATTCTACCCAGAAAATATTAAATGATGCAAGGGGCATCAAATGATGAAGGGAGACGTACACAGAGTCATTACACCAGAAAGAACTGGTCCACATTTAACCATTTCAAGAGGTAGCATATGATCAGGAGCTGAATGGTACTAAAGAAGATGTTGAAGCTGCATTGAAGGCGTTGGTGAAAAACAAGGCTCCAGGAACTGACGGAGCCTTTGTTTCAGCAAAGGGACACAGTGCTAGAAGTGCTCACTCATCTATGTCAAGAAATTTGGAGGACAGTTAACTGGCCCGCTGACTAGAAGTGATTCATATTTATGCCCATTCCCATGAAAGGTTATCCAACCAAATGTGGAAGTTATCAAACAGTATCATTAATATCACATGCAAGTTGACCTTTACTAAAGATCATGCAAACACAACTGCAGCAGGATATTGAGAGGGAACTGCCAGAAATTCAGGCCAGATTCAGAAAAGGACCTGGAACCAGGGATATCACTGCTGCTGTCAGATGGGTCTTGGCTGAAAGCAGAGAATACCAAGAAGATACTTACCAGTGTTTCATTGACTATGCAGAGGCATTCGACTGTTGGATCCTAACAACTTATGGATAATGTTCCAGAGAATGGGAATTCCAGAACATTTAATTGTGCTCATGAGGAATCTGTTCATGGATCAAGAGGTAGTCGTGTGAACAGAATAAGGGAACACTGCCTGGTTTAAAGTCAGGAAAGGCCTGTGTCAGGGTTGTATCCTTTCAGCATACCTATTCAGTCTGTAAACTAAAGACCAAACCCAGTGCCAGTGAGGCAATTCTGACTCGTAGCGCCCCTATGGGCAGCATAGAACTGCTCCACAGAGTTTCCAAGGAGTGCCTGGTGGATTCGAACTGCCCACATTTTGGTTAGCAGAGGTGTCACTTGACCACTACACGCCACGCCAAGCAGCAATTTGAGAAGCTGGCTGTATGAAGGAGAAGAGGGCATCAAGATTGGAGGAGGCCTTGTCCACAACCTGCGTCACGCAGATGACACAGACTTGCCTGATGAAAGTGAAGGGGACTGGGAACCCTCGCTGGTTAAGATCGAAGACCACAGCCTGTAGAGTAGATTGCACCCACACATCAGGAAACAAAAGTCCTCACAACTGGACCAGTGGGCAGGACCACGGTAAGGGGAGAAAAAGACTGAGGTGTTCAAGGATTTCGTTTATTTGGATCCACAATAAAGGAAGTAGCAGTCAAGGAATTAAAAGACGCATTGTACTGGGAAAGTCTGGTGCAAAAGAACTCTTTAAGTGTTGGAAAGTGAAGATGTCACTCTGAAGACTGAGGTGCACCTGATCCAAGCCTTGGTATTTTCTGTCGCACTGTCTGCATGTGAAAGCCGAACAATGACAGGAGGCCAGAAGCACTGACGCCTTTCCATTGTGGTGTTGGAGAAGAGTAGTGAAAGTGCCGCGGACCATCGAAAGAACCAGTGGACGTGTAACGGAGGAGGTACAACCAGAGTTCTCCTTGGAAGCGAGGATGGCGAGACTGCGTCTTCAGGACTTGGGACGTGTTGTCAGGAGGGCTCAGGCCCTGGAGAAGGGTGTTGCAGTAGAGGACCAGTGATAGCGAAGAAGACCCTCGACAAGATGTTTCAATGCAGTGGCTGCCACGATGGGCTTAAGCATCACACAGACTGTGGGCCTGGCCCAGGACCGAGCAGTGTTCCGGTCTGTTGTACATGTGGTGGCTGGGAGTTGGAACGGACCCCGTGACACCTAACAGTAACAACAACATAGTGTGGTATGAGCACAAGGGCTCTGGGGGTAGCCACCGGGTGCAGCTGTGGAATTGGCACTGGTGTGGGTCCTTGTCTGTGGGTAGTGACACCCCTCCCTTTGTGACTGTGGATGACACAACGACAGCATGCAGTACAGCAGGCTTCCTGACACCATACTGTCCACCTTCGGGTCATATAGTCCTGGGGTGGCCTGTGCATTGTAGGGTGTTAGGTAGCCTCCCTGGCCTCCACCCAGTCCATGCCAGTAGCAGCCGCTCAGCCTGGCATCTCCAGACACTGCTCTGTGTCCCTGGGAGGTGCCGTGCCCAAGTGAGGATGCCCGAGAAGCACCTGGACTCACTACATACCTCGTCCTCTTTGTCGTATTGTCCTTGTCACAGTCGTCAGCATTGCAGTAAACCCAGCCAGGTGATCACACTTGTCCCTGCAGGCCGCGCCCCACCTCCCACTGACTCCTGTGTCCAGATCCTGCCCTTCTCATGCCCATTCTCCAGGCCACCTCCGTGGTGCCCTTGTTGGGGGTGGGGTGTTGGTGTCTGCGATCTCTGTGGCTGATGCTGTACCTGAGAGCTGGGGGTGGGCAGACAAGGTCTGGTTTCCAGGCGAGGCCTGAGTGGGTCAGTGGTACTCAGCTGGCTCCCTGTGCCTGTGGTAGGGTGACCCCACCAGTATGGTGACGCTCCTCAGGAAGGTGGCTTACCCCCAGGAGGGCAATTTATCCCCACTGGGAAGGGTGGCTTATCCCGGGAGATGCCCTGAACAGCAGGAAAGTTTTGTGCCGTGTCTGCCACCCACATGGCTGGGACACAGGCACTTTGTGTCCTGGCTGCTTGGGTGGACCTGAAGGCATTGGTGCCCTGCCTCTGGCTCAGCCCCTCCCTCTGCCCCTACCCTCCAGCGGAGGGTAGCTGAGGAGCGTGGTGGCTGATTCTGAGAGCCCACCCGTCACTGTGCCGTCAGTGGGATGTCTGTGCTCGGCCGACTCCTTCCATCTTCAGGGATGGAGACAGAGAGGGATAGTGGGGGCCTGTGAAGGAGTCCTGGTGGTACAGTGGTTAATGCACTCAGCTACTAAGTCAGAGGCCGATTATTCGAAACCACCAACCGCTCTGGGGGAGAAAGACCATCGTTCTGCTTCCATAAAGATCTCCGCCTTGGAAACTCTATGGGGTGGTTCTATCCTGTCCTACAGGACTGCTATGGAATCACCTTGACAGCAGCAGGTGTTTGGTTTTGTGTGTGAAGTAGGGATGGGGCCCCCCAGCATCAGCGCCTGTGTCAGGGTGGTAGGGTTTCGTGGTCCAGGCCCTGCCCAGGCCCTCCAGTCCTCTTGAAGCAGGCTGGAACCTCCCCTCCCCTGCGTGTTCTTCCTGGACTGGACAGGTACGGCCTGCGCTCACCTCACTCCTCCTTCCTGTCCCCTCGGCTCGCTGCAGCCCACTCCCTCCCTCCTCGATGTTTCCTCTCCTCTGAACATCAGGACCCCACACCCGGCTGCCCGCCTGCCTCACTGCCTGCTGGCTGCGGCCGCTTCGCTTGCTCTGCTCTGCAGCTCCATGTCCGTCATGTTGTGGGCTGAGCCCTGCCACCACCCTGGTCGGAGCACGTGGGCGGCCCTGACTGTGGCCTCTCCTCCCTCAGGGCCTTCGTGTACCTCAGCAATCTGCTGTACCCTGTGCCCCTAGTGCACCGCGTGGCCATCGTCAGCGAGAAGGGCGAGGTCAAAGGCTTTCTCCGAGTGGCAGTCCAAGCCATCTCAGGTGTGTGAGGCTGTCCCAGGGGGTCTTGGGCGTCAGGGTCTCCTGGGCACTGTGTGAGTAGGTGGGGGCTCTGCTGTGGGTACTGTGGGGGTTGGAACACCCTGGGCTGGTCCCCGCAGCTGGCGCAGTGACGATGATGACGCTGTCTCAAGGCAGGGCTTCTGTGCCAGGGTGGTGGGTGGTCTCTGTCCTCCTTGGCTCTTCTTTGCTTCTCCCTGGGGCCCTGACAGGCTGGGCCAGTTGAACCTGGATCCCACTGAGCAAGATGCTTTATAAGGTGATGTCGATTTTACTTTGGGCCACAGTTGACATTCCCAGAGTCCAGTGGCTGCGGTGGGAAAGGGGTCTTAGAAAAGGCCATGGACCTTGTATAGTTTCAAGTCACGTCTACAAACTTGGGGGGTCTGCCCACAGGCAATGGCAGATAAGAGCTGGGGGCTGTACCCTGGGAGCCACAGGCTAGGACCAAAGACCAGGAATGTTGGCTCTGGAAGGATCCCCTGGGGCTATGTGATAGGTCACCCCCCCTCAACCTCAGCATGTGTAACGGAGGGCCCAGGCCCCTGGAGGGAGGTTCTGCAAGGCCCTCCGGGATTGGTGTTTAGCCAGAATGGCCAGAAATTGGGCTGGTGGCCTTCGGGTAAAGGGGCTTCAGGTTTTTTCCTAGGAGCAATGGGAAGCGACTGAGAGCTTCAAACAAATGAGAACCTGGAATGAAGTCTTTCCCGACTTGAGTATAATGTTGGCTGTGGGTTTGTCATAAAAACCTTTATTAGGCTAAAGAGGTTTCCTTTTTTTTTTTTTCTCGTTTGCTGAGTCTTTTTATCATGAAAGAGTGTTGGATTTTGGCAAATGCCTTTTCTGGGTCAAGGTGATCTTCGTTTTTGTCCCAGGCTGCCAGCACCCACCAGCAATCTTAATGTGGTGGTGTTACGTTGGTTGGTTTTTGTGTGTAGAACCTTCCTTGGGTCCTGGGTTAAATCTGCCTCGGGCGGGGTTATCGTGCTGTCGAGATGCTGCTTGATTCAGTTTGGTAGTGTTTCATCAAGGACTCTAGTGTTCGTGAGGGATGTTGGTCTGGTTTCTTGGGATGCCTGTCTGGCTTTGCTGGCAGTGTGGTGCTAGCCTCCGGACACTGGAAGTGCTGCTTCTGCCTCTGTCTTGGAGATGCTTGGGAAGAATTTGGTGTCAGTCTTTTAAATGTTTGGTAGAATTCACCGGTATAGCTACCTGGTCTTGGACTCTTTTTATTGGTGGGATTTGATTATGGATTCAATCTCTTCACTGTAACAGATCTGCTCAGTTTTTTTTTATTTTTTTATTTTTATTTAACATAACTGAGTGAAAATGTACATTCACATGTAAATTTACATGCCCCCCTATATGCAGCTTCCACTGCTCTCCCTGTCTGGTGACTGCACACTATTCCTCTCTGCTGCATACATGTCTCATCCTCCCAACAGCCTGCTTTCCTCTCCTCTCCGTCCACTCCCCTTCCTCCAGCCAGAGGTCAGCAAGATGATATCCTATAGATGTATAGAACCATAAAGTGCTTCCAATATATGGTTACTCTGCATTGCCAAGTCCAATCCATTCCTGTCCAAAGAGTGGACCTTTGTTATAATTTATGGGAATGGGCAGCATCAGGGCCGGGGGCCATGCTCTCAGAGGAACCCCAAAACCACTGGACCATCAATTGAGGTCTTTTAGTGGAGATCTCATGATGCCCCTCTTTTTATTCTTGTGTTGCCAGTGAGGCACCTCTCTGTGAGCTCCGTCATGGCTATCACTGGTGGTGGCCAGGCACCATCCGGTTCTTCCAGTCCCAGGTTAATGTAGGCACCCACTCTTGTGGGTCTCTCTGTCTTCTCGGTTGTCTTTACCGCATGCCATTTTGGCCCTCGGTGAGCATCCGTTCCTGCTGAGTTGGGACCATTTGCTGTGTCCTCGGATGGCAGCTTGGCAGCTTTTAAGACCCCAGACGCCACTCACCAATGTGGGGTGCAGAGAGCTCTCTTAGCAAAACGCTAGTTGTACCAATTGGCCTGGAATTTGCCTAAGAGCATGGTCCCCCGCCCCCCGCCCCAGCTACTCTATCCTTGCAGTATTGAGTTAAGATGGAAGGAGTACTCAAGTTATGCTGAAGTCCACTTAATGTTGTTCTTGTTTCTAATGTGTGCTGTCATCGCTTTCTCCCAACTAGATTTCTAGTAACTACCTAAACTAAACCCTCCCCCCCGCCCTCACTCCCTCCCCTCCCTTGCAGCTGTCAAAGAGTCTTTTCTTCAACACACAAGTCTGTTTTTGAGATCTTATCATAGAGGTCTCATACAGTATTTGTCCTTTTGTCGCTGACTACTCTCACTCAACATAATGTCTTCCAGTTGAAACCAGGTTAGGAGATGTTTCCTGGAATCATCGTTATTCTTTATCATTGCGTAGTGCTCCATTGAGTATATGTACCACAGTTTACCTATCCATTCTTCTGTTGCTGGGCATCTGGGTTGATTCCATCTTTTTGCTATCATGGACTGTGCTGCGGTAAACATTCTGGTGCATGTGTCCGTTGGTGTGAAAGGCCTTGAATCTGTAGGATATATTCCAAGTAGTGGAATTACTGGGTCAAATGGTATATCCATATCCATTTTTTTAAGGAAGCGCCAGATTGCCTTCCAAAGAGGCTGGACCATTTTGCAACCCCACCAACAGTGTAGGAGGGTTCCACTTTCTCCACAGCCTCTCCAGCATTTGTTGTTTTGCGTTTTCTGGATCATGGCCAATTCTACTCAGTTTTTTTTATGTCTTCTAGAGTCAGTTTAGTAGTTTGTATCTTTGTAAGAATTTATCCATTTCATCCAGATTTTTTACTTTGTTGGAATTCTGGTTTTTACAACGTCAGTGTCACGGCAGTGGTCAGGATGGGCTGTGATGCGGTGACAGGTGACTTTGGGACTCTGGGGGCAGCAGAGGCGGGGTGTCCAGGTATGCTCAGAGGGGTACCCTGGAGGTCACAGAGCTGCGGTTGGCAGTGCTGGGGCCCTGGCCGGGCTCAGCTGCCCTAGTGTGGGCTGGAGCCTCTCTCAGTCTCCTGTGCGCCCCCTACCTGCGGGGAGGCTGGGCTGAGCTCCAAGCATGCCCGCCCTGCGGGGACGAGCTCGTTCCCAACCATCCTGCTTGGTTTCTCTTTCAGCTGATGAAGAAGCACCTGATTACGGCTCTGGTGTCCGCCAGTCGGGAACCGCCAGAATTTCCTTTGACGACCAGCATTTTGAAAAGGTACTGTGAGGAAGAGGCGGGCAGAAGCAAGAGCTGTGGCTGGAGTGGGGCACCGTGTTTGTGAGGAAGCAAAACTGGAGAACAGACACCTTTCTCCACCTTTCCCTCTGAGTTCTTCTTTGCTGAGGGGCAGGTGGTGAGCTGTTACCAAGATGACTCATCCTTCAGATAACCGTAAACTGGAGAGTCCAGACAGGACTTTGAGGCTAATTGTAGCAGGGGAACTGGGACTTAGGGCAGTGGGTGCCCTGTCCAAGGCAGGCTAGGTCTGGAATTCAGGTTTATGAAAGCTCAGGGTAAGGCTTCTAGGGCCAGTGGGGATGGGCCAGCCCTGAGTGGGGCTATGGATGGTCCCAGCTTGGGCAGGCTCTCAGTTCCTAGGTCTCCTCTGACTTTTTGCCCTTCTCCTGCTCCCCAAGTTCCAGTCTGAGTCCTGCCCTGTTGTGGGGATGTCCCGCTCTGGGACCTCCCAGGAAGAACTACGCATTGTGGAAGGCCAGGGCCAGGGTGCTGACACGGGACCCTCTGCTGATGAGGTCAACAATAACACCTGCTCAGGTAGGTTGTGCTGCCCCAGCTGCCCAGGCCCCCGAAGCACACAGGGACGAGGGTACCCTGACTCAGCAGGCCAAGGTATAGAGCTGACCTCTGAGTCCCCAGGCTGGAACCTCATGGTCAGCGGAGGCCTTCTTGGGCTACTTCCCTGACCACGAAGACCCAGGCTCCCTCCGAGTCCTCCCCGTTACATCTCTCTCCCGTTGGCCCCCAGCAGCAGTGCCTCCTGAAGGCCTCCTCCTAGACAGCCCAGAGAAAGCCGTGCTGGACGGGCCCCTGGACGCCGCCCTGGACCACCTCCGCCTGGGCAGCACCTTCACCTTCCGCGTGACCGTCCTGCAGGCATCCAGCATCTCTGCTGAATACGCCGACATCTTCTGCCAGTTCAAGTGAGCCCGTGTCTGGTGTCTCCACGGGTACCGGTGGCCTCAGCTAACCCCAGGCCAGGGGTGGGACATGGTCAGCAGTATGCCCACTTCCCCTTTTGCCCCCAACATGGTGTGGGTTCCTCTCTGTCCCAAGTCTCCCCACAGGGCTAAACCACGGCTGCTCTTGCTTTGCAGTTTCATCCACCGCCACGACGAGGCGTTCTCCACGGAGCCCCTGAAAAACACAGGCCGGGGCCCACCGCTCGGTTTCTATCACGTCCAGAACGTATGTCCTCAGAGCTTTCCCCCACCCGCAGCCTTCCCGCTGAGCACACATCCGTCCTCCTCCTTCTCCCTGTTGGCCATTCTCCCCATAGTAACTTCTCCCTATCACCCCTTCTCCCCGTCACCCATTCTCCCTCTTGTCCATTCTCCCCATCGTCTGCTCTCCCTGTCGCCCATTCTCCCCATTGTAACTTCTCCCTGCCATCCATTCTCCCTCTCCTGAACACCACCCATGTGCCACGCCGAGGCATATGAACTATTCTTGGGATGTCAAGATCCCTTAGGAAGCCCTGGCCTAGACATCAGGGAAGGGCAGCGGCAGTGCACAGAGGGGGCATATTTCAAGGAGAGAGATCAGGAAATGTGTTCAAGGCAGGAAGAGGGCCACGTGCCAGGTTTCAGGGCAGAGCAGCTCTGGGGCTGGACATGGGGTGAGGTAGGTCGACCACAGGGTTAGATGGACAGCACAGAGATGGTAGAGGGCCTGAGATGAGGGCCTCCCCAGGCCTAGTGAGGGACACAAGGACAGACAGGCCTGCAGTTAGCAGCCCTACTGGCTCCAGGTCCTAGAGACTGGCCTGGGGATGGGGGCCACCCTGGCCCAGGGTCCTTGTGGAGTCTGCCAGCTTGCTGGGAGCTGCTTCGCAGCTGGGCTCCCTCTCAGCCTCCCTCTCAGAGAGACATCTGCTGACACAAGTGACCACAGACGCTGTGGGTGGTGGGGCTTTGAGTGTGAGTGTCACCCTCATCACTGCTTCACGGGCCCCCGCTCTGACATGGCCCTGGGCCCTGCAGATCACATAGCCAGTCCTGACTGCAAGGCAGTAGGGAGCTGTCTGTGATATTTTAATACCTGGGTGCAAGGCCAGGTTGGATGCTGAGGACGTGTGGTAAGTGTGCCAGGGCCCACTGTGGGTCAGTGCCGACAGAGACAGCCCGTACCCTCGTCCCAGTCTCAGGCTGTGAGTTCTGAAAGGGCTGCTGAGCCTGGCGTGGGGCCTCTGGGCTCTGTGATGCAGGTGGAGGCAGACGGGGCTGGAAAGAGCCTAGAGGGAAGTAGTGCCCCGGCCGAGACTGGGCTGTCCAGGGGCCTGGGTCTCCACTGAGCACTCGTCAGGCAACTGCCCTCCCTTTCCCTCGCTGCTGCCAGATCGCTGTGGAGGTGACCAAGTCCTTCATTGAGTATATCAAGAGCCAGCCCATCGTGTTCGAGGTCTTTGGCCACTACCAGCAGCACCCATTCCCACCCCTCTGCAAGGATGTTCTCAGGTTAGCACCTTTGGTGAGGGGAGCAGGGTAGGGTAGCTTGATGTGGCATGGAGTGGGGACTGCTGCCTTAAAGCCTGCTTCAGACACCTCCTTGCACTGCCTCCCAGTGGCCCCTCCGCTTCACAAATTGTGAGGCAGACCCTGGCCCTGCAGAGACAGAGGCCGGGTCTCCAGGCACAGAGCCCTGCTGCGCCCACGTCCGCCTCCTTCTCCACTCGAGTCCTTTTACGTAGGCGAGCATAAAGCTCAGGGCCTGTCAGACCTGGGCCTGTGCCCAGCTTCTCCTTCGCAGGGCTGAGGAGGGGGATTCCAGAGAGCCCTCTGGAGGCCTCAGACATCTAGGGAGGGAGTGGGAATTCTGAGGGTTTCTCCTCTCTTTTGCAAGATGGTAGAGGGCCTGAGATGAGGGCCTCCCCAGGCCTGGTGAGGGACACAAGGACAGACGGGCCTGCGGTTAGCAGCCCTACTGACTCCAGGTCCTAGAGACTGGCCTGGGGATGGGGGCCACCCTGGCCGAGGGTCCTTGTGGAGTCTGCCGGCTTGCTGGGAGCTGCTTCGCAGCTGGGCTCCCTCTCAGCCTGCACCTTTTCCTCCACAGCCCCCTGAGGCCATCGCGCCGCCATTTCCCACGAGTCATGCCACTGTCCAAGCCAGGTAGGTAGGGCTTCTGGCCTGTGTGTGCTCCACTGTGTCTAAGCTGTGCCCTCCCCCCAAAGTGGACTCTGCTTGCCCATGCACTGGGGACCTACATCTGACCACCCTCTCCTGGCATCTGATCTGCAAGGAACTGTATCCTGGGGTGGGGCTTCAGAACCGTACCTGTTGCTCACCCCTCCAGGGTGGTGCAACAGCAGCATGTGCCAGCTGGGGCCGAGATCATATGTGGGTGCTGGGGCCTGACTGTGCCAGGGCTGCACTGGAAGCTGGAGACAGGGTGGGGAATCGGTTGTGTCTCCTGAAGAGAGGGGAAGGGGAGGGTGTTTCCTGACTGCTGTTGATCCCCCCACCCCTCCGCCCACTCGGAAGAGCACATGCACTCTCCCTCTTCCTACCCCCTTCCTACCTGATGGGTCAGAATCCCACCCGCTTCTTTCTGTCCCTCAGTCCCTGCCACCAAGCTCAGCACACTGACTCGGCCATGCCCAGGGCCTTGCCACTGCAAGTATGACCTGCTGGTGTACTTCGAGATCTGTGAGCTGGAAGCCAACGGAGAGTGAGTGCGGGTGGGCTGGGCTGGCACGTGGGGGCATGCTGTGAGGAGGGAGGTCCAGGGGCCTCAGCCAAGGAGTCCCAAGGGGTTGTGGAGGACGAGAAACGCACCAGGTGCTGAGCTGTTCTAGGGCTTGGCAGCACAGATGGTCTCTTCAGCGGGCGTCCACTGCACACCTGGTACGGTCCAGGCATCATGCTGCCCTGCCTAGCTGATGGGCGGGCAGTCACGTGACCCAGTGTGTCCCCTCATGGTTACGTGTGAAGGAGGCCTGGGGTAGGGCCTTGGAGGTTGCAGTGTGGGGCAGGAAGACCTCACTGAGAGGGGAGATGTGAGCAAAGATCAGGGGGACAGGAGCCCAGGTCACTGGGAGCGTACTGGTGGTGATGGGGGAAGAGTAGAGCAAGGTGGGACTGGGGGCTGTATTTCCTGCCTTGTAGGGGCTAGCGCAGAGCCTTTGCTACTGCTGGAGTGAGGTGGGCAAAGGGGACTGGGGAGGGTGCAGGGCCGCACCCAGGCAGGGGGCATTTGGGTTTTAGCTCTGAGTGGCAGGGAGCCTTGGACTGGAGCTGACCGACTTTCTCAGGACTACCCTCTGGCTGCGGGCTGTGAATCTCTAGGGTCGAGGGGAAGCCAGGAGATGGCCCTCCAGTGTGGCCTGTCTTCATTCTGGTGCACTCGGGGAAGCTGGAGGGAGGGGAGGTGATGGACACTGTGGCCCAGGAGGGTCTCTGTACCCTTCTGGTTCTGTTTCCTGTGGGCTGGATCTCTGACCGAGGGAGTGGCTGGTGTGCCCTTGTTCTCCACCTCTTGTCTGCTCCTGGTACGAGACACTACGCTGGGGCCTGGGAAGGGGTGAGGGGGCAGGTCCAGCATCTCACCATCCCTCTCTCTTGCAGTTACATCCCAGCCGTGGTGGACCACCGTGGGGGCGTGCCGTGTATGGGGACCTTCCTGCTCCACCAGGTGCACAGCCTGCTGGCCGTCCAGCTCTGCCTCTCCCCGGCCCAGCCGCTGCCACTCAGGCCCCGCCCCTGGCTGAGGTCCCACCTCATGGGGTCCAGTCCCATACCCCACCCCAAGGCCAGGCCCACTGGGAGGTCTGACTCCTTCCCCTATGCCAGGCCCAGGCTCGCGTGGTCCCAAGCTGTCTGACGGTCCTCTCCTAGATCCCCCACCTCTGCTGCCACTGGCCGAAGCCTCACCCTGAGAGGTCCAGTCCCATCCCTTACCCCAGAGCCAGTCCCCTGTGGCCCCCGCTGTCTGACGGGCCTTCTCTCTGGCCCTTCAGGGAATCCAGAGGCGGATAACGGTCACGCTGCTGCATGAGACAGGCAGCCACGTTCGCTGGAAGGAAGTGCGCGAGCTGGTTGTGGGTGAGCGGGGCGGGGGGTGGGCGCTGCCCCAGCCCGGAGCTGTGTTCTCCCACAACCTTATCCCCACTGCTGTGTGCCCTTGACGGAGACACTTGCTGTGAAAGGGGGAGCCTTGGGCCCCTCTGACCATACGGAGCTGCTGCTCATCACTGAGGGTGTCAGGCATTTTTCTTCCACCTCTTCTGGTCCCTTTGCCGGCTGTCTGAGTTGGCCTTCCCGTTTCTATCTTCCAGGGCAGAGACAGCTGTCCATTCAGGTCTCTGATCAGTGGAGGGCCCATAGGTGCCCCCTCTGCTGCTCTGTCTTTGGTACTGGTGGGTGGGCGGTGGATCCAGGCCAGTGTTCCTGGGGCTGCCCAGTGGACGCGGCTCAGAGCCTGCAGAGCGGGTCTCTGTGTTAGAGGGGCACTGTTTAAAAGGATCTCTGTGGATGTCTACACTCTCCCACCTCCCCCATTAACTTCTGTAGGTTTCTTAAATCAAGCCAACCCGTGCTTGGGCCTGGTGAGCTTGATGCGGTGTGGAGGAGGGTTCAGCAAGGGACAAACACCTCCTCTCTTCCCACTGAGGGACTCTGGGGTGACCACGAGCTCATGGGAGCTCTGGGTAAGACCTGAGGCTAGAGTGGAGGTGCAGACCCTGCAGAACCCTAGCACAGAGTGGAACCCCAGCTCCTGTGTTCATTGGCCCCGCACCTCTGTGCTGACGGGAGCAGTTCCGGGGGCGTCAGCTTTGCAGGCTCCCCTGTTAGGCTCTGGGCGCCATGAGGCAGGCTCTGGGCAGGCTCCTGCCTGCCTCTGAACCCCAGCCCAACAGGCAGCTGTGGGTGCCACCTACCTGCAGCCACGGGGGATGAACCCTCACACCGCTCAGCCTGCACCTGCCTCCCAGAACCTGGGTGCTCCTGCCAGCTGGGATCCAGGAAGTTCCAGAAGGAGTTGCCTGGTAGTCCGCAGTGTGCGTGGAAGCGCAAATCTATCAAATCCTACTCTCCGCTCCGTGTGGTGGGGCGGGCCAGTGGGACGGGGCTCAGCGGCCCTCTCCTTGTAATGAAGAGTGCCTCCTGGTGCTTCTTTTTCTCTTTGGATAAACGAGGTGTCGGTTTCAATGCCACGGCCAGGCAAGGAGCTCACGGGTCCAGTCACCAGGCGGGGTGGCTGACACGCAGCCACTGCTAACGCAGCTTGCACTACTTTTGTGGAAAGCCCACATTCCAGTGTCTCATGAGACTCCTGCTCCCAGTACCGCTTGGCAGGAGAGTTCTTAGGCCCCGGGGTAGTGTGGTGACGGAGTGGTTAAGCGCTCGGCTGCCAACTGAAAGGTCAGCCGTTCAATCCTACCAGCTGCTCTTTGAGGGAGAGAGGCAGCGTCTGCTTCCACAGAGATGGTGACAGCCGTGGAACCCTAGGGGGTGGTTCTGACCTGTCCTGTAGGTCCCTGAGTGGGAATCAACTCAGCGCAGTGAGTTTTTTTGTCACAGCCGCAAAGGGAAGAGGGGGTGTTTTCTCCTGCCTCTCCTGCAAAGATTTGGTTTTCCAGTAGCTGGGAGGCCTGTCACTGTGAGTCAGACCCAACTCAATGGCGGTGGGTTTTTGGTTTGGGAGACCTGTGCTTCCCAGGCAAGTGCTCAGGATCTGTCAGTCAGGGTGAAGAGAGACCGAGGGGCCCACCCAGAGGGGCCCACCCGGAGGGGCCCACCCAGAGGGACCCAGCCAGAGAGACCCACCCGGAGGGACCCAGCCAGAGAGACCCACCCGGAGGGACTCACCTGGAGGGACCCACCCGGAGGGACTCACCCGGAGGGACCCACCCGGAGGGGCCCACCCGGAGAGACCCAGCCAGAGGGAAAGGATAGAGGAGAAAGGGGGGTGAGCCAGAGCCAGAGAGACTTACAGACAGAAAAAAGGGGATGGAGGAGGCGAGAAAGTGACAGATACCAAGTGTCTGTGGGTGAGAGGCCCCGAGCTGGGACTATGGGAGGGAGGATGCTGAGGTGGCACTGTGCTGACCTGTGGCACAGGGCCAGCTGCTGACCCTGCACGGCCCCCAGACTCTACAGTCCTGGCTGGCTGGGTACTCACGGCTACAGGGAGTCAGTTCTGAGATGCCGAACCGCAGTCTCCTGGCCCCTGCCAGGTAGAGATTGGGCAGAGAAAGCACCCCACTGGGCCCTTGGGGGGTGACACACTGCCTTCCTGCAGGTCGCATACGGAACACTCCGGAAACTGATGAGTCTCTGATCGATCCCAACATCTTGTCTCTTAACATCCTCTCGTCTGGGTACATCCACCCTGCCCAGGATGACCGGTGAGTCGCTGTAGGGCAGCCCGGGTACATCTGCCCTGCCCAGGATGACCTGTGAGGCCCTGGAGGGCAGCCCGGGTACCTTTACCCTGCCCAGGATGGCCACTGAGGCCCTGGAGGGCAGCCCGGGTACCTTCCCCCTGCCCAGGATGGCCAGTGAAGCCCTGGAGGGCAGCCTGGTTACCTTTACCCTGCCCAGGATGGCCAGTGAGGCCCTGTAGGGCAGCCTGGGTACCTTCCCCCTGCCCAGGATGACCAGTGAGGCCCTGTGAGGCCACATCAGGTTCTGCCCCTGCTCTCCTAGGTCATGCCTGGGGCACTATGCCAGGATCCAGCCAACTGGGCCTAACAGTGAGGGTACTGGGCAGTGAGGGGTCTGGTGGCCTTACTTGTCTGGGGTCACAGTCACCCATACCCTTGGTGGGGTCCTCCAGCAGGCGTGGCAGCAGAGTCTAGCCCTTAAGAGTGTCATGGGCAGGTGGACAAACTTGCAGATCCATCCCGTAAGGCCACATTGTACAGACTGCGTAGCAGAGTCCTGAGCTGCAGAGGTGGGCTGTGTGGGGTCCCCTGCTCTGCCCACCCTTGTGCCTTGTCACTTGGATTTTCCTCTTGCTGTTCCTAGTGGAGGTAGCTGAGATCTTGCAGCTGGAGCTCTGCCTGGGCCTCTCCTTGGCCACACCTGGGGCCATGGGCAGGGCCGTGAGCCAGGTGCTGAGACCTGCCAGAGGCCCCTGGCAGGCGGTCAGGGTGGTCATGTTCGTAGGGCAGGAGGACGTGCTAGGGACACACATGCACTCAGGCTCTGAGAAGGGCGGGGCCGCGTCAGCCCCCAGCAGCTGCTGTGACCCCCGCTGCAGAGCCAGTTCTCTCCAGAGTCCGGGGAGATGCAGGTGTTTGAGTACCTGTGGGGGGTACCCTGAGGGTCACTTCCAGTCCCACACGGGGGTGGAGCTGACCCTCTGCATCTGAGTTTGCAGGAAAAGCACCTTTGTGGGCCCACTGTGCTTGGAGAGGGGTCCTGCTCTACCGGAGAAGGGGTCCCATTCTTCTGAGCTTGGTTCCCTCAGGAACATGGGGGCTGCTTTAAGAGAGCCCCCTCAGCGCCCACAGTACAGTAGCTACTTGTGAGAGCTGGCTGTGGGAGAAGTATAGGGGCAGTGGGCGGGGTCACCCAGAAGCACCGTGTTGTTAACATCCAGAGGGTCAAGGATGCTGGGGTGGGGGTCATTCTCCGCTCGTAGACAGGAGGGGTCCAGGGGCACACCTGAGAACTGAGGCTGTGTGCAGAGGGCAGGCCTGTGGCCCCTTGGGGGCTCCTCTGGCCTTGGGAGCCACAGAGAGTTGTGGGGGCCACCCCACAGGGCTGCCCATGGAGTGTGGGTCTCCATGCCTGGGCTGTGGGGAGGGGTCCTCCTGCCTTGCTGAGCCACGCTTTGGAGTCTGGGAGGTGACCTTGTCTTTCCCCTGACCTCTGCCCTTTCCTTTGTCCTGCAACTCCTGGCTTCTTGGAGGAGAAGGGGACATCTGGGGTACCTCTGGCCTCATCCTCCTGGAGCTCCCTGACTGAGGCCACAGGGCTGTCTGCTGGGGTCTTCCCATCCTCCTGACCAGCCTGGTCCTTGGGACCTCAGGGCACTGGGGAGGCTCTTGCTGTTCCTTGTAGGCCCAGGGCTGAGTCAGAGGGGGCTTGGGGGACAGTAGTTGAGGGCCTGTCCCTGAGTCCCGCTCTGTTCCTGGGGCCTGGGGATCCAGGCCCTGGCCATGGAGCCAGTTGCTGAAGGAGCTTCCATCCTGCTCCCAGGGCGAGGGTCTGTGAAGAGTGAGCCCAGAGGCTCAGGGTCTGCCCGGTCTACCTCAAGGCTCAGGCCGGAGGGCCACGGACAGTGGAAGGTCAGCCAGTAGCGCAGGCGTAGACCTTACCCTCAGCTACTCTGCTGCCTGCTGGGCTCCACCTGCACTGGTGCTGCCTGAGGACCACCTGCCTGCACCCTGCAGGCTCTACTGGCCAGGCAGACAGGGCCTGCTGCTCACTGGCCCCTGGCCCCAGCGGGCCCCATGGGAAGTCCAGCCTCTCGCCACCCACAAGTGCCAAACCCCCTCTCAGACCTGTTCCTCAAGGCGCGGCCTGCCCTCGTGCTTTGCCTCATCCCTCCCTGCCGAGAGGCCACGCTTTACTGCCTCTTGCTCAGGGTGGCCTAGGTGTGGCGGCCGCCATCCACTCACTGCTGACCTCTGCCTGGGCCTGCTTCTCACTGCCACCCACTGCCTTGTCCACTGCCCACCACTGCCCTCTACCCAGCCTGCTGTGCACTGCTGCCCCTGCCCAGCCCACTGCCCACTGCCCACTGCTGCCCCTGCCCAGTTCATTGCCCACTGCCGCCCTTTGCCCACCCACTGTCCAGCCTGCTGCCCACTGCTGCTTGCTGCCCAGCTCACTGCCCATTGCTATCCTCTGGCCACCTGCTGCCCTCTGCCCACCTGCTGCCCTCTGCCCAGCCTGCTGCCCACCCGCTGCCCTCTTCCCGGCCCACTGCCCACCACTGCCCTCTGCCCACTGCTGCCCTCTGCTCACCTGATGCCTTCTTCCCAGACCACTGTACACTGCTGCCCGCCACCACTGCTGCCCGCTGCCCACTGCCACGCTCTGCCCACCACCACCCTCTGCCCACCCACTGCCCTCTGCCCGGCCCGCTGCCCACGCCACCTGCTGCCCGGCCTCACTAACGTGTGATGTTTGTGTTTTGCAGGCAGTTTCTTGATTCGGACCTGCCTAGGTATCATTTCTCCCCTGGCTTGACTTCAGCCTCCTCTTCCTCCCTCCCTCCTCGGAGACCACCCCCTGAACATTGCCTTGAGTTCCAGCTTTTTGGGGCCCTCACGGCTGCTCACTCTCTTCTGTTTCACTGTCCCCTCATCCCCTTGGGACAGCCCTTCGGTTTCCTTTGGCTTTTTTCCTCTTGGCTGAGCCCCTGCCCCACTCCTGAGTTTGGCTGCTCTCCCGGCGTCTTGCTCTCCATGGAGCCTGGCTGGCCCCCGCTGCTCCCTCCCCAGCCCTGCCTGCCCGTGCTGGCCGCACCTGGCCGCACAGGGCGGGCGCTGCTGCATGTGGCTGGGCTGCCTGTGGCTGTGCTGGCTCCTGAACCAGGCCCTCTGAGCAAGGTGCAAGAGAAAAGAGGGCAGGGGCCTAGAGGGCCACGCTGAGGACCCAGGGCAGGGAGGGGTCGGCAGGGCAGGCCCTCAGACACTGCCCAGTGCCCTGTCTGCCTGTGATCCCCTTGCCAGGCTAGGCTGGGAGGAGCGATGCTGCCTCCAGCCACACTTACTGGCTGTGGCCGGCACACTTGGGTTTGCAGAGTAGGCTGGTGGAAGCACTGTGACGAGGCTGAGCCTGTGGACTTCCGAGGGCTGTCCCAGCTCGGGGGCGGGGATTCTGACTCTCCCAGCTCAAGCGAGGCCCCTGCCCAGGCTGGTGCCCAGTGCTGTGAGAACTGGAGTCTGTGGCACATGGGAGCTGGGGCCTGGGATGCCAGCCCAGCTTCCTGGCAGCGGCTTCTGTGTGTCAGCGTGTTTGAAAAGGTGACTGTGTCTCTCTCAACCAGCAGCAGGAACCTCCAGTGCAAGTTCAGGGAGCCTTAGAGTCCGTGAACGATGTGTCTGTCCCTTCGGGATCGGGCGGCGCCCTGCCAGGGCTTTCTGAGGCCCAGTCGTGAGGGCTGTAAGGAGCAGGACAGACGTCCCTGTGGTGGGCCTGGGCAGTTGTGGGTGATGGCCACTGTGGCCGGGGGGAGACCGACCGGGCAGCAGGGCCAGCTTCCTGCCCACGTGTTCCCTGGGCAGACGTGCAGACATGCCTGCTTCTGAGGGGACCGCAGGCTGGGGCTGCGCTAGCTCTAGGGCCTGGGCCAGGTGAGACAGATGGCAGCCCCCGCGCCTGGGAGAAGATCAGGCTCACACACGAAAAACCACCATGGCGCTGTGTGCCATTGAGGTGGAAGGCCGCCCTGTAGGGCCGAGTAGGGCCCTGGCTCTCCCCGGCAGTCAGGGCGGGCTCCCTCGAGGAGGCGATGGGCTGGCTGGGTACGGAGGATGGGCCAGACTGGCCAGGTGGCTGCAACTTGCTCAGACTGTTCCATGTTGTCAGAGCAACATGGATCTCCCTGGAGACGGGCCTGATCTGGAGGCTATTTGCTTGACCCATGGAAATGTCCAGGCCTGTAAGCCTGATCGTATCCTGTTCAAGGCTTGAAGTCACAGTTGTTAAGATTTTAGGTCCGTGACAGCAGCCTCCAGAACCCCACCCTAGGGAGGGTTCTTGTAGAGTGAACAAAGAAGGACCTGAGTGAGGAAGGGTGCAGACAGGGGCCATGCCTAGGAAGGAGGAGCTGGCTGACCACAGCAGGGTCAGGAGGGCTCCAGCTCACAGGATCCCATGAGGCTCTGCCCTGCTCCTGAGCAGGTGGGCCTGGGCTCCTCATCCTGGTACCTGAGCAGGTGGGCCCAGAGCTCTTCATCCCTGCACCCAAACAGGTGGCCCAGGGCTCCATCTGTGTACCTGAGCAGGTGGCCCAGGGCTCCTCACCCCTGTAACTGAGCAGGTGGGCCTGGGCTCCTCATCCTGGTACCTGAGCAGGTGGGCCCAGGTCCCTATCCCTGCACCCAAACAGGTGGCCCAGGACTCCATCCCTCTACCTGAGCAGGTGGCCCAGGGCTCCTCTCTTCACCCCTGTAACTGATCTTGTGGCCCAGGGCTCCTCACCCCTGTAGCTGAGCAGGTGGCCCAAGGGTCCTCATCCTGGTACCTGAGCAGGTGGGCCCAGGTCCCTATCCCTGCACCCAAACAGGTGGCCCAGGACTCCATCCCTCTACCTGAGCAGGTGGCCCAGGGCTCCTCTCTTTACCCCTGTAACTGATCGTGTGGCCCAGGGCTCCTCACCCCTGTAGCTGAGCAGGTGGCCCAAGGGTCCTCATCCTGGTACCTGAGCAGGTGGGCCCAGGTCCCTATCCCTGCACCCAAACAGGTGGCCCAGGACTCCAGCCCTCTACCTGAGCAGGTGGCCCAGGGCTCCTCTCTTTACCCCTGTAACTGAGCATGTGGCCCAGGGCTCTTCACCCCTGTACCCGAGCAGGTGGGCCCAGGGCTCTTCAACCCTGTACCCGAGCAGGTGGCCCAGGGCTCCTCACCCCTGTAACTGAGCAGGTGGCCCAGGGCTCTATCCCTGACCTGAGCAAGTGCCCCAGGACTCCTCATCCCTACACCCGAGCAGGTGGCCCAGGGCTCCTTACCCCTGTAACTGAGCAGGTGGCCCAGGGCTCCTCATCCCTGTACCCAAGAAGGTGGCCAAGGGCTCACTCCTGTAACTGAGAAGGTGGGCCTAGGGTTCCTCTTCCCTATACCTGAGCAGCACCCCTCTTCCATAGGTGAGCTTGTCAGCCCTCTGGTGAGTAGCAGACCTGGGACTTGGCCTACAAGACAACACCCCAAGCTCAGAGCACTGAGAGGACAAGAGAGGATAAGGGCCCCATGATGTTGTCTCGCTTGTGTCCCCTTTCCCAGAGCCCCTTTCTGGGGGTCAGGAAGACATCATGGCCATAGTACAGGGGACCAATGGAGGTCGAGAGCAGAGGGAAGGTGGGCCTGGACCCAGAGTCGGGAGTGGTCACAGAGCCTGGAAGTGAGGTTCAACTCTGGAGGGCTGGGCTGGGCCCTTGGCTGGTTGCGGGAATATAGGCAAGCGGCTGCACGTCTTGGAACCACTGCTGAATTCAGGGACTGTGGTGGCCTGACACTGTGGGAGAGTGAAGTGGGACAGGATGCGGGTATTGTGGTAGGCTGATGCAGCGTGGGAGAGCGAAGTGAGACGGAATATCCGGACTGTGATAGCCTGATGCAGCATGGCAAAGTTAAGTGAGATGGGGCAGGGGACCATGATAGCCTGCCACAGTGTTGGAGAGTGAAGTGGGACAGGGCACAAGGGTCACGGTAGCCTGATGCAGTGTGGGAGAGTTAAGTGAGACGGGACACGAGGACTGTGATAGCCTCACACAGCATGGGACAGTTAGGTGAGATGGGACATGCGGACCATGACGGCCCTATGTGGTGTGGGAGAACTAAGTGAGGTGGGACATGGGACCGTGACGGCCCTGTGCGGTGTGGGAGAACTAGGACGTGGGGACCATGACAGGCCCATGCAGTGTGGGAGAGTTAAGTGAGCCAGGACACAGGAATCTCCTGGCAGGGGTCTGGCACAGGTCTGGTCACGGGTGTGGTTGTGATGCGGTGGCCCCTGTCTCCCAGTTAGGGTGGGATTAAAAACACATGGCCACCAAGCAAAGCACCTCTGCCACTGACCGTGAGCAGTCTGTCCCAAATGTGGTGTGCAGGGCCACCACGAGAGGAGGCGGGGTGGCGGGGGAGGTTATGCTGTAACTCGGGTTTGTAGAGACGTGGTTCCAGCCTCACGTCTTTCCTCTCCTCTTACCGACGCAGTCCCTGTGCAGAGGGACACCACGACCCTGTTGCTCCAGGGGGGGCAGAGAGCTTCCGTGGCCCCCAGGCATCCCCTGGCTGTGAGGTGGCATGTTGGCATGCCAGGCATCTGGAGGGTGTCTGCCAGCCTCCCAAGGTGCCCTGGGCTGTGGTCCAGACCCCGGGGCCGGCCTGGTGGCTCTGATGTGGGGAAGGTATCAGTGGGTGTTGGTAGTGTTTCTCCCTGGGGGCACTGGGTGAGGAGGTGTCCACACTGCCAGGTTGCACAAGGGAGTGCAGTCAGCATCCACAGGAAAGCGGGGCGCACAGGGCTTGCCCCACACGCCTGCCGTGCCATCGGTACTCACCCCGGGCACCGTGTGTCTGACATGTGTTCTGATGTTCTCATTTCTTCTGTGTGTGTGCTGTGCCTGCCGGGCCGCCTGCGCTTTAGCCTGTCCCTCGGAAATGACACTAGGTACACCCACTTTTCTCTTCCATCCTTGCTTGGTCTGTCCACTTCCGCTTCTTAGATCCCTCCTGCTGGACGTTCCCCCTCTGCCCTGTCTGGCCCCCTGTCCTCACTGTCCCCTGGAGCTCTGTCCTTGGTGACATGTGTAGTAGTAGCCCCACCCTGTCCCTCCCCTCTCGCCGTATCCCTGTGTCCCTAGGCTGGCTGTGGAGTAGATGGTTGTGGTGGCACTGTCTGTGCCCCCAAGTGGCCACGCCTGAGGGGATCTGGCCTTGCCTGGGAGAGGCTGGGTGCCCTGGGGGACCCTGACTGTGGGGAGCTGGCCTTGCCTAGGAGAGGCTGGGTACCCCACCCGGGTGCCCCAGGGGACCCCGAGCGTGGGAAGGGCCTGGCTGTGGTGGTGTGTGTCTGCTATCCTCACTGTCTGTGTTGACGTGTCTCTGTAAAGCTGTGTATTTGTCAGGATGCTTTGACGGAAACCAAGGAAGCCGAGGGGCTGCCCAGGACCTGTGGGTCCAGATGAATTCTCCACCTGATCGCAGGTGGCTCTCGCGTGGCTGCCAGGCCCTTGACAGTCCCCGGGAGGTGCAGATGGTTAGTGCACTTGGCTGCTAACTTAAAGGTTGGCTGTTCAAGCCTGCCCAGCGGTGCCTTGGCAGGAAGGCCTGGCAGTGTGCTTCCAAAAATCAGTCGCTGAAAACCCTGTCCTCACCCAGACGCATGGGGCCACCATCAGCCAATGAGGACCCTGTCCTTGTCCACACGTGTGAGGTTGTCATGCGTCTACTTGAAGGCACTTCATTTCAGCAGCTGTTTGGATTGATTGGGACAGTAACTACCTCATACCAGAGGCTTGTTCTGGAGAAGGGGCGTCAGGCACTTCCAGAGCTGGTGGGACTGCCTGGGGACTGGGCTGCCTTGGGGACAGGCTTGCTGGCTCTGGTCTCACTCCCTCATCACCTTTCAGGGACAATCAGGGGCAGAGGGCAGAGCTGGCTGTCCTTAGCTGGCTCACAGCAGGGCTGGTTCCTTGGTTTCCACTCAAGGTGTCCTCCCCCAGGGCCCTTCCCCTGGAGAGGGCTTTGTTCCCACGTGGATGGCCTGGATGGTGGCCGGCTGGGTCAGGGAGGGTCTTGGCAAGCCAGGCCAGGTCTCCTCAGCCCCAGGAGGAGGTGAAGGTGCCATCTTACTCAGACCCAGGCGGGGCTAGGCCAGGCCACCCTAGTCTCTTCTGGTCGCAGGCCCCTTCCTCTGCTTGCCCTGTTCTCTACCTCCCCTTCACACTTTCCCTGTCCCCCGACCTCTCCTCCCTACCCTCCTTTCTCCACCCCCTGCTCCTCCCAGCCCCAGAGAGAGGGCTGTGGCTCCCAAGTCTCCACTCGCCCCTGCCCCACGGACCAAGAGAACCCAGAGGCTCCTTGCGGCACACTGGGCCTGAGGAAGGAGGCCTACAGCCTTCCCAGGCCTCTTGGGCTCTTCCCGTGGGTGCCCTATGTGTCTCTGTGTCTGTCAGTCTGCATGTCCCTTCCCCATAGAGAGCGGCCACACGCAGTTATCTTTATCACAGTCTGCTTCCTTCCAGGACCTTTTACCAATTTGAGGCGGCGTGGGACAGCTCCATGCACAATTCTCTGCTCCTGAACCGGGTCACCCCTTATCGGGAGAAAATCTACATGACACTCTCTGCCTACATTGAGGCAAGAGTCATCCACCAGGGTCCTCCCCACAAATCACCATCCCTGCAGGCGAGGGTGCCGGCACAGCGCCGGAGGGTGCTCGTTAGCCCTGGACAGAGCCTGGGCAGTGCAGTGCTGAAGGCTTGGGCCCCTGCTGTCCACTGGAGAAGAGACCTAGCCATCCCCTTCCCAGGAGATTAAGCCAGAGCCGTTGTCACTGAGTCAATCCCATCTCATGGTGACTGTGTAGAGTAGAGTAGAACTGTCCCACTGGTTTCTGAGGCTGGGATCTTTACAGAAGGAGACTTGGTGGTACAGTGGTAAGTGCTCAGCTGCAAACCAAGAAAACAGCGATTCCACCCCCCTGGGCCCTCCTCTGGTAAAAGATGTGGCAGTCCACTTCCCTAAACTCTTATGGTCTTGGAAATCTATGGGGCTGTTGTACTTTGTCCCATCAGCCACCACTGTCGCTGTGAGGTGCTGCTGAGTGGGCTCTAGCTCACGATCTTCTGCCCTACGGGATGAAACACCGCCCAGCCTTGCGCCGTGCCCGCAACCGTTTTTATGCATAAGTACATTGTTGTGGCCACTGTGTCAGTTCATCTCGTTGAGAGTCTTCATTTTTTCACTGATCCTCCACTCTACCAAACATGATGTCCTTCTCCAGGGACTGAACCTTTGTGACAACATGCCCAAAGTATGTGAGACACAGGCTTTGCTTCCAAGGAGTACTCTGGCTGTACTTCTTCCAGAGCAGGTCTACTTGTTCTTTTGGCAATTCATGGTACATTCAACATTCTTCACAGTTCAAAGGCATCAATTCTTCTTCTGTCTTCTTTGTTCACTGTCCAGCTTTCGCATGCTTACAATATGACTGAAAATACCATGGCTTGGGTCAGGCACACTTTAGTCTTCAAGGTGACATCTTTACTTTTCAATACTTTAAAGAGGTCCTTGGTGACAGATTTTCCCAGTGCAATGCGTCTTTTGATCTCTTGACTGCTGCTTTTGTGGGTGTTGATTGTGGAACCAAGTGAAATCTTTGATGACCTCCATCCCTTCTCCATTTATCACAGTGTTGCTTACTGGTCTAGCGAGAATTTTTGTTTTCTTGATGTTGAGACGCAACCCCTACTGCAGGCTATGGTCTTTGATCTTCATCAGTAAGCGTTTCCAATCCTCCTCACTTCCAGGAAGCAGGGTTATGTTATTTGCATAGCTCAGATTGTTAATGAGTGTTCCTCCAATCCTGGTGCCTTGTTCTTCTTCAGATGGTCCAGCTTCTTGCATTATTCCCTCAGCATGCAAACTGAGAACGTATGGTGAAAAGGTACAACCCTGACTCACACTTTTCCTGACTTTAAACTATGCAGCGTCCCGTTGTCTGTTCCTTCGACTGCCTCTGTATCGACATACAGATCCCTTAAGAGCACAATTAGGTGTTCTGGGATTCCCGTTCTTTGCAGTGTTAGCCGTAATTTGTTATGATCCACACAGATGAAGGCCTTTGCACAGTCAGTGAAAAACAGGTCAGCATCTCTCTGGTATTCTCTACTTTCAGCCAAGATCCATCTGACATCAGCAGTGACATCCCTGGTTCCGCATCCTCTTCTGAATTCAGCCTGAATTTCTGGCATTTCCTTGGCAATATGCTGTTGCAGTTGCTTTTGAATGATCTTGAGTAAAATTTTACTTGTGTGTGATATGAATAATATTGTTTGGTAATTTCTGTATTCTCTTGGATCACTTTTCTTGGGAACTGACATAACTGTGGATCTCTTCAGTCAGTTGCCCAGTAGCTATACTCCGCATTTCTTGGCATAGATGAGTGAGCACGTCCAGTGCTGCATCTGTTTGTTGAAGTATCTTAGCTGATACTCCATCAATGCCTGGGGCCTTGTTTTTTTTTTTTGACTTCTTCCTTCAGTACCATTGGTTCCTGATCATGAACTACCTTTTCAGATGGCGGAACGTCAACCAGATCTTTCTAGTGCAATGACTCTGTGTACTCCTTCCATCTTCTTTTGACGCTTCCCAAGCTATTTAGTGTTTTTCCTGTAGAACCCTTCACTATTGCAACTTGAGACTTGAATTTTTTCTTCAGTTCTTTCAGCTTGAGAAATGCAGAGTGTGTTCTTTCCTTTTAGTTTTCTATTTCCAGCTCTTTGCACATGGTGGTCTAAGACTTTCTTTTTGTCTTCTCGAGCTGCCCTTTGAAATCTCCTGCTTAGGTCTTCTGTCGTTCCTTCCTTTTGCTTTAGCTGCTCAGCATTCGAGAACAAGTTGCAGAGTCTCTTCTGACATCCAATTTGGTCTTTTCTTTATTTCCTGTCTTTTTGATGACCTCTTGCTTTTTTCATGGATGATGTTTTTGATGTCGTTCTGTGGTTTGTCTGGTCTTTGGTCACTAGTGTGACAATCTGTTCTTGAGAAGGTCTCTAAACTCTGGTAGGATACACTCAAGGTGGTACTCTGACTCTCGTGGACTTTCTAATTTTCTTCAGTTTCAATTTGAACTTGCCTATGAGCAATTGATGGTCTATGCCATAGTCAGCACCTGGTCTGACTGCTGATGTGGAGCTTTTCCATCATCGCCTTCCACAGACATCGTCGATTTGGTTCCTGCGTGTTCTGTCTGGTGAGGTCCGTGTGTCCAGTCGGCGTTTGCATTTGTGAAGAGAGGTGTCTGCAGTGAATAAGTCACTGGTCTTGCAAAATTCTATCATGCGATTTCTGGCATTATTTCTAAGCTGTATTTTCCAACTACCAGTGGATCCTTCATCTTTGTTTCCAACTTTTGCATTCTAAACACCAGTAATTATCAATGCATTCTGATTGCATGTGTGATCAATTTTGGGCTGCAGAAGCTGATAAAGATCTTCAATTTCTTTATCTTTTGCCTTTGTTGGTGGTGCATAAATTTGAACGACAGCCGTATAAGTGGCCTTCCTTGTAGGCATATAGATATCATTCTATCACTGACACCATTGCATTTGGGGACAGATCCTGAAGTGTTCTTTCTGACGATAAACACAACACAGCTCCTCTTCAAGTTTTCATTCCCAGCACAGTAGACCATGTGATCATCTGATTCAGAGTGGCCAAAACCGGCTCATTTCAGCTCACTAATATCTAGGTATTGATATTTATGCATTCCATTTCAGTTTTGATTGTTTCCAATTTTCCTAGATTCATACTTCGTACATTCCATATTCCAATTATTAATGGTTATTTGTAACTGTTTTTTTCTCATTTTAAGTTGGCCACATCAGCAAACAAAGATCCTGAAGGCTTTACTCCATCCACATCATTTAGGTTGACTCTACTTTGAGGAGGCAGCTCTTGTCCGTCACTTTATCGTACTGTAGGGGCCTGCATGTTGCCGTGATGTTGGAAGCTATGCCTCCAGTATTGGGATACCATCAGGGTCACCCATGGGGGACAGATTTCAGCTGAGCTTCCAGACTAAGACAGACTGGGAAGAAGGACCTGGCAGTCCACTTCTGACAAGAATGAGCCAGAGAAAACCTTATGAAGAGCAGAGGAACACTCTCAGATATAGTGCCGGAAAATGAGCCCTCCAGGTTGGAAGGCACTCAGAAGGTGACTGGGGAGGAGCTGTCTCTATGTAAGTCACCATGAGCCAGAACTGAGTTGACAGCAGTGGGTTCAGTTTAGTCCTTGTGAGGCAGGGGCTGAGTCGAGACCCACCCTACGACAATTGGCTGTTTTGGTTTAGTCAGCACTGACAATCCAGCTACTTCTCCAGTCCATGGGTTAAAACCATGTACTAAGGGCACTGCTCAGAGTTAAGCCACTCTTCTATCTGTAGTGTGTGGATTTTGTCCTCAGAGTTGCAAGATGGCTGCAGCACCACCACACATTGCATCCACTATTCCCGGCCACTCTGAAGCTGAAGGATTGCCGTACCCGCAGGGTTAGCAGCCCATTGCTGGGTTGTGGCCTTCCTGCAAAGCACAGGAGGCTGGCCACATGGGTGTCTCTAGCTGGACCCCACAGTAGCTAGGAGCAGGGAAGTTTGGGTTGAGTGGCCAGTGGAACACTACCTCTGTTTAGAGCCTGAGGGACCCGTCTGTCACATGGGGACAGAATGTGAGCACCTCCTACATTTGCATAGCAGAGTTCCTGTCAATAGCAGGAAGGCGGGAAGCAGAACTGTGAAGTTAGTACCACCAATTAGCAGTGGTCTCAGGGTATCTGGGGTCTCTGTGCACAGGCTGGCCCGGCACCCTCCCCACCAGCTCCCAGGGTCTGTGCTGCCATTCGGACTTTTCTGGGGTCCTTCTGGGACCCTGTGCCCTGTACCCTATGCCAGACCCCCTGGTGGGCCACAGAGCCTTGGCACTCTCAGTGTGGCAGTGGTTGTCTTGGAGAGGAGGAGAGATTTTATCCGGTCTGTAGCCAAGCCTGGGTCCCCAGTGGGTGCTCCGGGGCAGGGCTTGGGGAACTTGGGGTCTCTGTGCTGAATTTGCCCTGCCCCCTAGATGGAGAACTGCACGCAGCCAGCCGTCATCACCAAGGACTTCTGCATGGTCTTCTACTCCCGGGACGCCAAGCTGCCCGCCTCTCGGTCCATCCGAAACCTGTTCGGCAGTGGGAGCCTGCGGGCATCAGAGAGGTGGGCGGCGGGGGCGGGTGAGGGCCAGGTGGGTGCCCTGCTGGAGGGGCCCTAGCACTACCTCCTCCAACAGTGGGGGGCCTGCATGGGACGGGGACTCACCCTGGTACCCATTGGTTCCCTGCTTGGGCTGGGGGGACTCTATGCCTGCAGCTGCAGTGTGGGGACTCTGACACCCCACCCATGCCAAGGTTACCCAGTGAGGCTGTCTGTGGCCAGTGAGGTGGGACCCGAGGCCATGGGCATGGTGACGTGGAGGGGCTGGCCACCTGTGCGTCTCTGTGCTGGGGTGACAGCATCCCCTCTACTCTGCAGCAACCGTGTGACAGGTGTGTACGAGCTCAGCCTGTGCCACGTGGCCGACGCGGGCAGCCCAGGTAGGCTCTGCTCCCTCCAGCGAGGACACCTTGTGGAGGACTGGGCATGGGGTTCGTGGGAGCTCTGCCACCCTCAGGGGGCCTCACCTACTGCACACACATGTACCTGCCGTGTGCACGTGTGCACCTGCCGATGCACGCACACACAAACACCCACCATGGGCACACCCGACACGGGCCCACGGGCACAACTGACAGGGCACGTACACCTGAAACGCACACCTGACACACCCATATGCATATCTGACCCACACCTGTCACACTGCACATGCCACACTCACATGCACGCCTGACACACACATACACACACACACACACATCATACACACACTCACCTGCAGCCCTGGCTTGCTTTGAGAACCTAAGGGGCCAGCGAGGGGCAGGGATCATGGCTGGATGGTGAGTCTAACACACCCCTGATCTGATGCCCTCCAGGTCACCTGTAGCACAAAGCCGAGGGTCCTGAAGGTGAGGGTGGGGGTGGGCCAAGAGATGCAGTCCATCTTGACCCCAGAGCGGGCAGGATTCCAGCAGCCAGAATGGTCCTGGGATGAGTGATGGTCAGGCCTGTCCCCATGGCACCTGGGGCAGTGGTCAGACGCAGATGATGCCCTTCGTCTGCCAGGGATGCAGCGGCGCCGCAGGCGGGTGCTGGACACGTCTGTGGCCTATGTGCGTGGTGAGGAGAACCTGGCCGGCTGGAGACCACGGAGCGACAGCCTTATCCTGGACCACCAGTGGGAGCTGGAGAAGCTCAGCCTGCTGCAGGAGGTGGGGCTGGGGCGGGGCGGGGGACAGTACCCAGGAAGGGGCCAGGGGGGTGGGGGCATGTCCAGGGAGGGGGCTAGGAGTAGGGGTGGGTGGGACAGCATCCAGGGAGGGGGCCAAGGGGCCAGGGAGGTAGGACAGTATCCAGGGAGGGGGCCAAGGGGCCTAGGGAGGTGGGACAGGGCCCAGGTATATGGCTAGGGGACCAGGGGAAGTGGGATAGGGAAGAGTCACACTGGAGGCCAGGGCTGCTGCATCTCAGGCCACAGAGAGTAAGGCCACCTGTCTGTCTGTCTGTCCTTGACAGGTGGAGAAGACCCGGCACTACCTGCTACTTCGGGAGAAGCTGGAGACCACCCAGAGGCCTGGCCCCGACGTGCTGTCGCCTGTCTCTAGTGAGGACTCGGAGTCTCGCAGCTCCTCTGGCGCTTCCTCCCCACTTTCTGTGGAGGGCCGTCCATCGCCGCTGGAGGCCCCCAACGAGAGGCAGCGGGAGCTGGCTGTCAAGGTGAGCTGGGTGCTGGCCCTCTGCTCTGAGGCCTTCTCTGCAGTTGGTTCCTGGTTGGGGCTGCCCCACGGAGAGGGGGAAACAGAGGTTTTTAGAGTTCCCTTGCTCACCCACCCTTCAACCTGCCCTGGGATCTTGGGGCCTTCTACCGCCTCCTTCCCCGGCTGTGATTCACCCGTTGAATGCCTCTGTGAATGGGGAGCTCACCACTGTGTCAGTGCTGCCAGCCGGCCCTCTTCCTGTGCTGGGCCCGACCACAAGATCTCCCTGCGTCTGTCTGCCTCCTGGGGGGGATGCTGCCCGCCTGGGCCTTGTGCCCTTGGGGACCCTGATTGCGGGATATAAGGGGGTCCTGACAGAACTGTCCCTCCCCCACAGTGCTTGCGCCTCCTCACACACACGTTCAACAGAGAGTACACCCACAGCCACGTCTGCATCAGCGCCAGCGAGAGCAAGGTATGTGGGGTGCCAGGGACACCCTGCTGAGAGCTGGGCCCAGGCCTGCAGTAGGCAGAGGCAGTGACTCCAGGCCCAAATCTGTCTCTCCTGGGCAGAGGGGGAGACCAAGGAGTGTCCCTTTGCATGGTGGGGGCTCTGGTCCTCACGAAAGGCCGTCTGTCCCCTTTCCACAGCTCTCGGAGATGTCCGTCACGCTGCTGCAGGACCCCTCAATGTCCCCTCTTGGCGCAGCCACGCTCACGCCCTCCTCCACCTGCCCCTCTCTGGTCGAAGGGCGCTACCACACTGACCTGAGGTGAGTGAGAGCTGGCCATGTGGAAGCTTCAGGTGCCATGCCAGTGACAGTGGCCGTGATGTGGGGCTGGAGTGGCTGACTGCGCCCCTTGCCATGGTGGCACTGTCCCTCACCTCTGTCATGGCCCTCAGAACCCTTTACCTTTCGGACGGCTTGTTTGCTAAAGTGATTGAACATGCCATTGTGTGTCATCCCCGGAGCTGCAAAGCCACCTGTTCACAGCAGAGTTCCTAGACACTTGGGAGAGAGCCAGGCTCTTATAGATGTGACGGGCGTGAGTCATGCATCTGAGCGCCTGGCGTCAAGTGTTTCTGTTGCTGGCAGTTCCTGATCCTGTTTCAAAGTGTCTGGGGTTTCTGAATTTTTGTTTGAAAACAGTAGAAGCAACCATTGTGCCCCTCTACCCTGAAGTCCAGTTACTGGGTCTGGTGGTGCCATGGGGTCCTCGAGCACATCACCACACTGCATCCTGCTTTGTCTGGAGGATAAGCGGCTGCCGAGCTTGCTTTACTGGGGGGCCAGGGAGGAAGCTGTAATCGGTGTGGCCAGCTGTGCCCCTTGGCCAGCCACTGGAGTCAGTAGGGGAGATTTTCCCATGGTGACTTTGCAACCCTGGGGCTCAGCTTCAGGAGTGGAGCTGGGGATGACCTCTGGGGGCTGGTTGCGGTGGCGGGACTGTGAGCTCACCTGAGGGAGTGTTCCTGCCTTGGAGCTCCCTGGGTAGGTGGCCTGGCCCAGCACGGCACCTCTGACCAGGGGGCCTTTGCCCCCTTTGCTTCCCAGGACACTGCAGCCCTGCTCCCGGCCAGCCAGCCCGGAGCCCGAGCCCGTGCCTGAGGTGGACGCCAAGAAGCCCCTGTCCCCCACCCAGGCCACGGAGACGGACAAGGAACCCCAGCGCCAGCTGGTGCCTGACATCCAGGAGATCAGGGTCAGGTGTGTAGGGGGCCCCCAGGCTGGACCTGCCCCAAAGAGGGGGCCTGGGGGCCCAGGTGTCCACCCCAGCCTTCAGGTGGAGTTGGCTCTGTAGTGCAGCAGTCAGACAGCATCCTAGCCCGTGGATGGGGAGAGGCTCTGTGTTCTCTGGCCAGTGCAGGCAGAAAGGAGGGCAGGTCAGAGCCAGGCCCACCTGGGGGGCAGTCCTGCAGGACGATGGCTTTGGTGCTGCTGGCTGGCCTGGACCCTCTGGCCGTGGCTTCTGGCCCCCAGCCTTGAGGATGCTCTGAGCGGCTTAATGGGGTCAGCTTCCTGAAGTGCTCCCGTCACAGCTGGGGGACAACGGGCTGGCTGATGGCTGATGCCCTGCTCCACAGAGGGGCCTGCCGGTGACCCCACTGCCAGCCTCTGGGTTTCCTCTGTGGGGTAGTCTCGGCTGTGGCGCCTGGCTCGGGGGTCACAGTGGCCCTCGCTGGGCCCCCGCTGGGTACCTGGAGCGCTCGATGAAGCAAGTGTCCCCCCACCTCCAGCCCCATTGTCTCCAAGAAAGGCTACCTGCACTTCCTGGAGCCGCACACGGCGGGCTGGGCCAAGCGCTTTGTGGTGGTGCGGCGGCCCTACGCCTACATGTACAACAGTGACAAGGACAGTGTGGAGAGGTTTGTGCTGAACCTGTCCACCGCCCAGGTGGAGTACAGCGAGGACCAGCAGGCCATGCTCAAGGTGAGCCCAGCGGAGCCAGAGCAGCGGAGACGGGGGGCCGGCTCGGGGTCTGCGCCCGCCTGTTGGTTCAGAGCCCCGCTGAAGACTGGAGCGGACACGGGGCGGGGGCTGGCCTCCTGTCCCTGGGCTCTGCTCCGCTCCTCGCCTAGCCACGGAGGCCCCGCAGGACAGTGATCCTGCTTCAGGGTCGGGCGTCCGCCTGGGCTGCAGGGCCTCAGATGAGAGCCAGTCCCTCCGTCGGGGGGCGGGGGAGGGAGGGCAGGGTGGGTCCGGCCACCTCGCACTCTCGCCACCACTGACAGGCCTGGTGGTCACCGTCCGAGCCAGTGGGGCTGGCACCCACGCCTGTGAGGGTGAGGCGCCCTGTGGGGTGGCCCTGGGTTGGGGCTGTGAAGTCAGCCTTCTGGAAGGGGTTGCAGCCTCTCTCCACGTTGTCTGTCCCCTGCCTGTCCATCTTTGAAGTTTCTGGGTGGGGCTCTTCGCCGCCCACCTGGGCCTTGAGGGGTCAGTGCAGACCTCGGGTCTCACCAGTGCCACCCCCCCACCAGACGCCTAACACGTTTGCTGTGTGCACGGAGCACCGTGGGATCCTGCTGCAGGCCAACAGTGACAAGGACATGCATGACTGGCTGTACGCCTTCAACCCCCTCCTGGCTGGGACCATACGGTGCGTGGGGCCCCACGCAAGGGCACTCCTTCCCCTTGGGGGCCTCTGAGGAGGTCCTGGGGTTCAGGTCATCATTCCCCGTGTTCTGGAGGAGAGACTGCAGCACTTCCTTGGGGACACTGCTGCTGCTTTGGGTCGTTTCTATCCAAGAAGGATATAGACCCCAAGAGCGTTTTCAGAATTTAAATTCTAACTGGGTGGGCCTCTATGAGAGAAGGAAAAATATAGACGGGGGGGCTTCAGGAGTATCTGCCACAAGGCACCCTCCTGCAAGGCAGGGGAGGGGCAGGCAGGGGCTATGCAGGGTGAAGCTTTCCTGGGTGGTGTGTGCGCTAACGTGATGTTCTGGGCGGAGGGCTAAAGTGTGATGGGGTTGCAGGGGAGAGGGGGTATTGCAAGGCCTCTGCCTCTGGGAGGTCTTTTTTGGTTGCTGCCCTCACCAGCCTTCCTGTGTCCTGCACCCACACTGAACCCCCTTCCCACCCTGGCACAGGTCCAAGCTCTCCCGGAGGAGGTCTGCCCAGATGAGGGTCTGAGTGGAGCCCCCAGTGACGGCCACCGGCCCAGCCCTCCCCCGCCCCATCCCTTCTGTCCTCTCGTCTGCCGCCAGCCCCGCCCCTACCAGGCCGTGGACACCCTGTGGGTCACTGAGCTTCGTGGGGTCCCTGCCAGTGGGCTCTGCCACGGGGACCCTGTGCTCACAGCTGACACTCCAGGAGGAGGAGCTGGGAGGACACCCCGAGGGCATGCGTGGGGGTGGGGGAGGGCGGGCTGCTGCCCTTGTGATATTTTTTTAAGGATAGACAGACTTATAATTAATCTACGGTTAGTTAGTGATACTGAAGCAGTCCCACAGCTAACTCGGAGGCTTGTTCTGTTTATAAGTATTTATTTCTCACGCCTTCACTGGACCTAAAAGATGCCGGTGGACACGCCCCATCCCTTCACCTGCCCCCCTGGTCCCCACCGCCTCTGAGGCAAAGACAGGGCTAGGCAGTGCCTTGGCAGACCACACCGCCACAGGGGTGTATAGCACGCTGGTGGGGAGCCTGGCCTGGGACCTGACCCTGCGCTGTCCCAGGGTATGGGGAGGGGGAGGGGGTCTCCTGATGCTGGGATGGATGGTGTCATGCTGCTTGTAGTGGAGGCAGAGTCGACGTCCCGTCTGGCTATATCTGGGAGGTGGCCAGAGGTCACGTGGCGGCTCCTGGGAGTGGGTGTGGGTGTCAGCAGTCACAGACTGGGCAGACAGTCTCTCCCAGAGGAGGCCGGAGCTCTGGGTTGGGCCAGGTGGCAGAAGTCTCAGGTGCAGGCCTCGCTGCCCCTCTGAGGTGATGGTGTTGTGCCACTGTCACTGGATGTGCCACCTGTCTGTCACCTGGATGGTGACTGGGCTTCTAGGCAGAGCTGTAGGATGGCAGAGTGGGTTGGAGCTCTGGGGGACAGTCAGTGTGGCTAGGAGCCTGTGCTGCAACTGAGAAGTGGGGTAACTGAGCACACAGCGGCAGCTGGTTTGGGGGACAGTCAAGGTAGCCTATGGTGCAGCTGAGGAGGGGTGACAGCCCACGGCTCCATAACAGACGTGCTGCTCTCCGTCCCCTTCTGACCCCAGGGAGAGTTTCTGTGCAGTCTGTGAGGGAGATCTATGGGGGTGACACACACAGCAGCAGGCCGGACGAGGGCCACATCTGGGGGACATGGGCCTGTGCTCCCACCTCAGCAGAGGACAGAGGTGACAGGGTGTCAGGAGCATGTACTCAGTAGGGAGGGGTGAGCTAAAAGGGGCGTCCCGGAGCGCCCTCTTTCCAGGAGGGATGGTCCCTGCAGCAACACGGGGCACAGGTCAGCCAGCCTGAAGCCCGGCCGGGGACGGCTGAGCCCGCCCACCGGGACGCAGGTGTCTGAGGCCAGCCAACCTGCAGAGCACCTACGGCCTGGGGTCACGGGAAGGAGGAGGTCCCGAGAGGACCGGGGTATCACCAGGATGCAGGGACCCAGACTGGTTCATTTAGGCCTGGCACCAGGTTGCACTTCTGTGGGCTGGGGACACTAGGGCCCGTCTGCAGCTTCTGTCAGGTCTGCTCTGTGGGGCGCCCTTGGTGGGGCCCAGGACACGTGTTCACATCGGGGCTCCCAGTCTCTGGGCCATCCTGCCCGCAGTAATGATCATTTACCTGTTGGGGACTCTGTTTCTGCACCCTAGACAGGGAGAGCTGCTCTGGGGACCTGAGGACACCAGGCCCAACAAGGGGACCCAAGAGGTTCACTCTCAGGCTGCCCTCTCCAGCACTCCCAGAGGTGAGACAGAAAGCTGTCCCTTAGGAGTTTGACTGTCATGTTTGACACTGTCCTGGCTGTGGCCCCTCTGTGGTTTGGGGACCGTCCTCCTCAGAGAGGCTGCTGTGTCCCTGACAGTGTGGGTCCTCCTTCCACTACAGCTCAGGAAACCGAGGGTCTGGTGACCTGCCAGGGGACCTGGGGGAAAGAGTCACTGAGCCCCAGTCCAGGGCTCCACCAAGGGGGGTCCCGACTGGGACTGCACCTGAGAGCTGAGTTACTCACAGCCCCCAGTACGCACACGTGCACACATGCGCACACATACACAGGGCTCTGGGTCCCCCCGCAGTGACTTGAGCTCATACCATTGCCCCTCCCCCGTAGCTCCTGCCACACTGCCCCCTCCCCACCTCATGGCAGGCAGCTGACAAGTGTGGGTGAGGGTCCCTGAAGGTCACTGTCAAGGCAACAGGGGTGGGGGTGTGGGAGGGCGGCCCCCAGCCCCAAGGCCCAGCTGGGTCGACTCTTCCCCCTCCCGGCCTGGCATCCTTCAGTTTTCCGTCCTGAGACCTCCCGGTGCCCCTCTTCCTAGCTGCACCCCCACTTTGTACATATGTGATGCCTGTATGCTCCCGGCCCGTCGCCGAGCCCAGTGTCTGTCCCCGTCTGTGTTAGGCTGTGGCCCGTCCTGTCTGTGCTCCTAGACTGTCCAGTGAGAATAAACGTGGCTCTTACGCAGCTCAGACACCCGTGTCGTCACTCGAGCGTCCGATGACAGGCACCCAGGAGGCCAGGAGGCCATGAGGCCTGGTGGGAGGCAGCTTCTGGTGGGGGGGGGAGCGGTAATCTCGGCCTGCCCGCCTGCTCCCCACATCCTTCCTGGGGATGCTGACCCTTTGGGATCTGCCCCTCAGATTCCTGTCCACTGAGGGCTGTGCTCAGTCCTGAGACCATGGCAGGGAGGCCACTGCTGCCCTCTGCTGAGGGAGAGAACGGGTGGCAGCCCTGGGTGCCCAGTAGGGCCCCATTCTCAGGGCAGGCCTGCCCAGGGGCCATGACCCCCAAGGTAGTCTCTCCAAAGCTGGTCTCCCTGAATTGCTCCAGCTGGTGGGGTGGGGCATCTGGCCGCTTCTGGCCTTCTGGACAGAAGGCCTCATCTGCTGTGGCCAAGGAGAGCCTTAGAGTGCCTGGGCGGTGGACCCTGCTCCCTTACGCTAGGCCCTGAGCCCTAGGGCCCCTTGGGGTGGCCCCCTGTCTGAAGAAAGGATGATGTGGAGGGAGCTTGCCCCTACTTGGGGAGAGAGCCCAGGTGCGAGGCTTCCGGAACTGTGCTGGGGGAGGGGCAGCTAAGGGAGTAGCAGTCTGGTGGGCTCAGGCTTAGGTGGGGGGTACAGAGGAGGAGAAGGCTGCAGGGTGAGAGATGCCATTGAGATTCCTGTCCTGAGGCCTCCAGGCTGGAATTGGCTCCCCGAGACAGCTCAGCCCACAGACCTATGGGATTCGAGACAGCTACAGGCTCAGCCCGAGCTGGGTGGGCACTTCTGGGGGCAGCCGGAGTTGGACTATTGGTAATAAGGGGGCAGGCCAGCGTCTGTAAGGCTCGTCCCAGAGTTCCTGGCAGCCTAGGTCCTGCCAGGGCCCCAGAATCTCTTAGGGTCAAGATCCCTTCCTGTGGAGGCCTCAGGACAGCACCTGACCTGGTGCCCTTGCCAGCCCTGCCCACACAGCTCACTGCACCCAGTAGGAAGCTGGTGTGCCTTGGAGCTGGGTAAGGGAGACCAGGCACTCTGGGGGCCACAAGGCAGAGCCACAGGGGCGGGGCCACAGGACCCGGTCCAGCTCTGAGGCAGCAGCAGGACAGAGGCCTAGCGAGCAGGGTGCTGGCAGCAGGGACCAGGTCAGGGGATTCCCCAGACAGACGGCCACCAGCAGCAGTGAGGAAACAAAGGCCGTCCAGACCAGGAGGCGCTGCTTGGGGCAGGTATACACGGCCCACAACAGCTGCCCACACTGCCCTTCGAGGACACTGTCCCAGCCACGCACGGGGCAAGTGGACAAGGCCCCACAACACACCACGCAAGCACTGCCCGCTGAGGGCATTGCCCCAGTCCCCAGTGTTCCAGCTCACCCAAAGGGGGCGCTCTGACACCAGAGCCCACGCCCGTCACGGGTTCTCAGAGTGCTCACCATCTTCCAGAACCTTCTGATGACACCTGTCTCCCGTGGAGACCCAAGAGGAAAGCCAAACGGAGACACAGGTGCAGAGGCCCAGGTGGGTCTCTCCAAAAACTAGTGTGTGCTCTGTCAATTATTTTATTGCTTTTGTTTATTATCACTTATTTAAGTGAAACCATGACCCGTCCACAATTAGTCTGTGAGGCCCTGATTTGAGCCTTCTGCAGATGCCACGTCTTTTGGCCCTTTGAACACACCCTACAAGGCGGCAGGTGAGATTACACCCACACGTAGAATTCTGGTTTCCTTTATTTTGACCCTGGTGGCTAGAGGCTAAGTGGTCTGTCTGCTAACCCGAAGGGCAGCAGTTCAAGTCTGCCAGGAGCTCCTAGGAAATTCTGTGGGGCAGTCCTACTCTGCCTATAGGGTCGCTATGAGTCAGAATCAACTTAATGGGTTTAGGTGTGTTTCTTTTTTTCTTTTTTTGGCTTTTGATGGTTTTAAAAGGGGTCACATAGTAATACACATCCATTGGGAAAGTTAGAAGTTAGAAAGTTAGAAGTTATAAGTAAAATTGCTTTTTAATTTTGAAACAACCAGGGATTCACGGAAAGTTGCAAAAAACAGTGCAGAAACATATCTCATGTGCCCTTTGCCCAGTTGGTAAAAAGAGGTGAGCTGTAATTTCAGCACCACCCTAGACTGGTATACAAACTCTTCCAGACCAGGACCTCAGCTGCAGGCGCACTGGGGACCCAGCTTTTTCTGTGCCACTCCCACAGCTCCTCCCCCTCTTCCCCAGGCCCAGTCACACCAAGGAGACCCTGACTGCCACACGTGGCGTGCCTGGACGGCCCCCACCTCCCAGCAAACAGAATTCCTGCTAGCTCCACCTCTCCCTACTGCTGGCTCTGCTCCCAGGGCAGCCCTCTCTCGCACGCCCCGTGTGGGGGTCCCCGCTCCTCCCTCCCGGTCCCTCTACGTGACGAGCAGCTCTGTTCTTTCTCAGTCCCTCCGAGCTAACGCTCAGTGGAGACAGGAGACGCCGTGGACAGTAGATACCAGGCCTCTCTCAAAACAGGTGTGCTTTCTGCGCTAAAATTAGGTTCTGTGACGTACACATAACATTTGGTTTTGGTTTAAAAATAAATGAATTTTATTCCTCGTCAACAAACTCAGAATCTACAGCATTTTACAGGGTTCATGAAGTGTTCATAACAACAATTGTTTTTCAACTTTTCAATACAATCAACAATAGTTCAATAAGCATCTTGATACGTGAAACCATGTTCTCACTGTAAGTTTTTGGACAAATTCCTAGCTGGAAAATAGCTGTGCCCAATTTGTATATGAACATCTATTCATGGACACGCACATACATGTGACCGTGTACCCTCACAGACGTGCGCACACAGAGTCTGACAGATACCGCCAGTTTGTGCTCTCACCACACGGTTACACTGGAGGATTCTCTTCTGCCTTTCGGTTGATAAGAGGTACCTCATTGTACTCCAACTTTGGTTTGTTTATTAGTGTTGCTGAATTGTTTCTGTATGTTAAACCCAAAGCAAGCAGAAGCAAGAAAATTAGAGTACATATAACTGAAACTTATAACAGAAAAAAATGGTGAGACATAAATGGAACCCGAGTATGATTACATGAAAGACTAATAAAATTGTAAACCTTTGGCTAAAAGACTGAAGAAAAACAGACTTAAAAAAATTGACAACATGATATAGCAAAAAGATGGGATCAACCCAGATGCCCAACAGCAGATGAATGGTTAAACTACGGCACATATGCACAATGGAATACTGTGCAATGATAAAGAACAATGATGATTTTAGGAAACATCTCATAATCTGTTTTCAGTTGGAAGGCATCATGTTGAGTGAAATCAGTGGCACAAGGACAAATATTGTATGAGACCCCTACTATTATAAAGACTTAAAAACAGACTCGTGTACAGAAGAAAAGACTCTTTGCTGGCTGCAAGGGAGGGGAGGAAAGGAGGGAAAGGGTTGGTTATAGATTAGATAGCTGATAGAAATTTGGGTAAATCAGTGACAGTACACATCAGAAAGAAGATCAATTTAACTGGATTTCAACATAACGTGAATGCTCTTCCAATCTTCACCCAATATTGCAAAGATAGAGTAGCAGAGGCGGGGGTCCAGGGACCACACTCTCAGGGGACATGGAGGCCAACTGGCATAACTAGCCTATTGCTAAGAGAATCTTCTTCACCCCATATGAGTGAGTGGTGTCAGGGATCTTAAAAGCTAGCAAGCTGCCATCTGAGGGGCACCAAATGATCCCAACTCAGCCAGAACGGATGAGCACCAAGGACAACAATGAAATGAGGACACAAGAATGGGTGACTATGTCAACATGTGACCAGAAGAACCAGATGGTGCCCAGCCACCACAAATGACAGCGGTGATGGGGCTCACAGTGTCAGGTCCCAGCAGCAACATGAGAAAAAGAGGGGTGCATCCTAAGAACTCCACTAAAAGACTGTAACTGATGGTCCAAAGGCTTGGGAGTTCCCCTGGGAGTGTGGCCCGTAGACCCGATGCTGCCCTTGATCATAAATCATTACTGAGGTCAGTTCTTCAGACAGGAACCAACTGGACTTGTGGACACAGAGTGATCATATCGTGAGTGCACTTCGTGGTTCTGTGCATCTATAAGATGTCTTCGTATTGGCCTCTTACTAGAAGGAAGCGGAGACGGTAGAGAGGAGGGGACAGGATATTGTTCAGAGGATATGACATGTACAGAATGGAAAGGTGGCGTGTGCTATCACTGGCAAAGAGAGCAGAAGGAGCTGCAGATAGACAGGCATGCACATTTAAATTGGATTGTACACTTTCACTCAATTACAATAAAAAAATTAACAACGTGAGGTAGGAAAGAGGGAACATGTTATGGATTCTACAGACATTAAAAGGATAGTAAGAGATTACAAACAATGTTGTGCCCATAAATTTGAAAACCTACATGAAAGCAACACATTTCTTGAAAGATAGAAACTACCCAAGCTCACACAAGAAGAAATAGATAACCTGAATAGTCCTACATCCATGAAAGAAATTGAATTTGTAACTAAAAAATTTCAGTCAAAGGAAAATCTATGCCTAGATGGCTCACTGATGAATTCTACCAGACAGATATTAAGGAAGAAATATCAACTCTACCTAAACTCTTCCAGGAAATAGAAAGGGGAACATTCCTGAACTCATTTTATGTGGTCAACATTGATCTGATACAAAAAACAAGCAAAGACATTTCAAGAAAGTAAAACTACAGACCAATATTCCTCATCAACTTGCGTACTAATATCCTTAATAACATTTTACCAAATTAAATCCAACAATATTCCAAAAAAAAAGAATAAACCATTTTGACCAACTGATATTTGCCTTGAGAACACAAAGTCAGTTCAATATTCAAAAATGATTCAGGCAATTCATCATACTAACAAACCCAAAAAGAAACAACATGTTCTCATCTCTGTAGATGCAGAAAAAGCATCTGGCAAAACTCAGCATCCATTTCTAATCAAAACTTAGAAGAAAACTTCATTTACCTGATTAACCCAGCCCCCAACATACTTGATGGCAAAAGAATGAATGCCTAACCCACAGGATTAGGGTCCCATAATCTACTGTTAGTGAAAAAAACACAGTCACAGACTCGTGCTGCCAGTCACTACTAAGACAAACACAGAGACAGGGATTGAACCTTTTAAGAATGTTTTATTCAGATTGCTGGTGGCCTGAGAAGATGGTGAGATAGTACCCTAAAAAATATCTTAACAACACAGTTCAGGCTAGCAAGTTTTATAGAAGGGTCTAGGGAAGGGAAGTGGGGCAGGCATCTAGGTATTCAGAGGAGGAGAAGTTGTTGAAGAAATAGTTTCTTTGTTTCAAGATGAGTTGTCCTTGATGTCTGGAGATTGGCTACATTTTCCCCAAGAACTGAGTTGCTTCTCTGGACAGTGATCTGTAAATTGGTGACACTCTGTCTGGTCAGCAGTCAAGAATAGGTTTGTTGTTGTTAGGTGCCGTGGAGTCAGTTCAAACTCAGCAACCTTATGCACAACAGGACAAAATAATGTCTGGTCATGAGCCATGCACACAGTAGTTTCTATGCTTAAGCCCATTGTTGCAGCCACTGTGTCAATCCATCTTGTGGAAGGTCTTCCTCTTTTTCACTGACCCTCCACTCTACCAAGTGTGATATCCTTCTCTGGGGACTGATCCCTCCCTACTACACGTCCAAAGTATGTAGGATGCAGTCTCGCCATCTTTGCTTCTGAGGAGCACTCTGGTTGTACTTCTTCCAGAACAGAGCTGTTTGTTCTTTTGGCAGTCTGTGGGACATTCTATATTCTTCTCCAGCAACACAATTCAAAGTCATCATTTCTTCTGTGTTCCTTCTTCATTGTCCAGCTTTTGTATGCATATGATAGGACTGAAAAATACCATGGCTTGGGTGAAGCACACGTTAGTCTTCAAGGTGATGTCTTTACTTTGCAGCAGATTTCCCCAATGCAATGTCTTTTGATTTCTTGACTGCTGCTTCTGTGGCTGTTGACTATGGACCCAAGTAAAATGAAATCTTTGACAACCTCAGTCCTTTCTCCACGTTGCTTACTGGTCCAGTCATGAGGACTTTTGTCTTCTTGACTTTGAGGTGCAATCCATAGTAATGGCTGTAGTCTTTGATCTTCATCAGTAAGTGTTTCAAATCCTCTTTACCTCCATCAGACAGGGTTGTGTCATCTGCGTAATGCAAGTTGGTAATGAGACTTCCTCCAATCCTGATGCTTCCGTCTTCTTCATACAGTCCAGCTTCTTGGATTACTTGCTCAGCATACAGATTGGAAAGGTATAGTGAAAGGATACAACCCTGACACACACCTTTTCTTACTTTAAATCATGCAGTGTCCCCTTGTTCTGGCTGCATGGCTGCCTCTTGATCCATGTGCAGATTCCTAAAGAACACAATGAAGTGTTCTAGAATTCCCACTCTCTACAGTGTTAGCCATAATTTGTTATGATCCAAACCATCAAATGCCTTTGCATAGTCAATGAAACACGAGTAAACATCCTTCTGATATTCTCTGCTTTCAGCCAAGACCCATCGGACAACAGCAATAATGTCCCTGGTTCCACATCCTCATCTGAATCCAGCTTGAATTACTGACAGTTCCTGATGTACTGCTGCAGTGACTTTTGAATGATTCTCAGCAACAATTTTATGTTCATATGATACTAATGATATTGTTCAGTCATTTTCACATTTGGTTGGCTCACCATTCTTGGGGATTGGCATAAATACAGATTTCTTCCAGTCAGTTGGCCAGGTAGCTGTCCTCTCAATTTCTTGGGACAGATGAGTGAGCACTTCCAGCTCTGCATCCATTTGTGGAAACATCTCAATTGATATTCCATCTATTCCTGGAGACTTGTTTTTCACCAATTCCTTCAGTGCAGCCTCAATTTCTTCCTTCAGTACTATCAGTTACTGATCATATGCTACTTCTTCGAATGGTCAAACATTGACCAAGTTCTTCTGGTATAATGACTCCGTGTATTCCTTTTCTCTTCTTTTGACGCTCCCTGAGCCATTTAGTAGTTTCCCTGTAAAATCTCTCACTATTGCAACTTGAGGCTTGAATTTTTTTTTCAGTTCTTTCAGCTTAAGAAGTGCAGAATGTATTTTTCCCTTTCGGTTTTCCCCTTCCAGCACTTTGTACACGTCATTATAATACTTTGTCTTCTCAAGGTGCCCTTTGAAATCTTCTGTTCAGTTCTTCTACCTTATCAGTCCTTCCTTTAGCTGCTGAGTGTTCAAGAGCAAGTTTCAGAGTCTCTTCAGACATCCAACTTGGACTTTTCTTTCTTTCCTGTCTTTTTGATGACCTCTTGCTTTCTTCACGGATGATGTCTTTGATGTCATTCCAAAATTCATCTGGTCTTCCGTCATTCGTGTTCAGTGCTTCAAATTTGTTCTTGAGATGGTCTCTGAGTTCAGGTGGGATGCACTCAAGGTCGTACTTTGGCTCTTGTAGACTTGTTCTAATTTTCTTCAGTTTCAATTTGAACTTGCACATGAGCAGCTGATGGTCTGTGCCACAGTCGGCACCTGGTCTTGGCTGACTGCGGAGATGGAGCTGTTCGTGTGTATTCCTTCTGGTGAGGTCCGTGTGTATATTCATTGTTCGTGTTGATGAAAGAAAGGTATTGCAGTTAAAAAGTGTCTGGTCTTGCAAAATTCTATCATGTGTTCTCTGGCATCATTTCTACCACCAAGGCCATGTTTTCCAATTACCAATCCTTGTTTGTTTCCAGCTTTTACTTTCTGATCATCAGTAATTTTCCAAGCATCCTGATTGCATGTTGGATCAATTCCAGACTGCAGAAACTGGTAAAAATCTTCAATTTCTTCATCTTTGGGCTTAGCAGTTGGTACATACATTTGAGTAATAATCATATTAGGTGGCCTTCCTTGTAGGTGTATGGATATTATCCAATCAATGACAGCATTGCACTTCAGGACAGATCTTGAAGTGCTCTTTTTTTGATGATGAATGCAGCAGCGTTCCTCTTGATGGTTTCATTCCCAGCATAATAGACCACATGATTATCTGATTCAACATGGCCAACACCAGTCCATTTCAGCTCAGTAATACCTGGAATATCAATGTTTATGCATTCCATTTCATTTTGGATGATTCCTAGTTTTCTTAGATTCATATTTTGTACATCTCATGTTCCAATTATTAATGATCTTTGCAGCTGTTTTTTCTCATTTTGAGTCATGCTACATCAGCAAATGAAGGTCCTGAAGCCTTTGCTCCATTGTCCCTGTTATGGTTGATTCTAGTTTGATGAGGCAGCTCTTCTCTATTGGTTTCCCAAGTGCCTTCCAACCTGGGAGTCTCATTTTTTGGCACTGTGTCTGTCAGTGATCCACTGCTATTTACTATATTTTCACTGGCTCAGTCTTTTCAGAAATAGACTGCCAGGTCCTTTTCCCCAGACTGTCATAGTCTGGAAGCTCAGTTGAAATTTGTCACTATAGGTGACCATGCTGGTATCTGAATATTGGTGGCATAGCTTCCAGTATTACAGCAACACACTAGCACCCATAGTACAACAAACTGACAGACAAGTGGGGGAAGAATAGCTGTAGGGACAGGGAAAACAATCTCAAAAACCTTATGAGTACCAGTCAGAAGGGAGGTTACAATTTTCTTTGTGGATCAGCATTCCTAGAGAAAAGAGGTGATTTAAGTATCAGTAAAGATGCTAAAATGAATAAATAACTAAATAAAGATGCTGGTGGAGGCAGGGTCAAGATGGCAAACTAGTCACACATCTCCTCGATTCCCTCTGAGAATTAAGGCCTAGAAAAACAGCTGGATGGAGTAGAATGGACATTTTAGGAGCCTGAAGATCAGGTGGATGGTTGTGGGAACAGACTGGGTGACAGGAAGGGATAATTACCTTTGTCTGAGGTGAGATGGCAGTGCAACAGGTGCAACTTCTGCTGGCATGGGGGCAGACAGGCTTACAGATACACGTGCCATCTTTGTCAACTGGTAGGCTGCGACACGGGCTGCTGTGTCTGAGAGCCTGGCTGGGGCTGGCTGCTGTGCTGAGCTTCAGTGCCTGAATGGACAGCATCTTTTGCAGCAGGGAGCTTGTACTTAAGACAGTCACATCTAGAGAACCCAGTGGTGTCTGGCAACCGAGTGCAGGAGTACCCTTTCTTCCTCTCTGCTCCCAGCTAGGCCGGAGATTCTGCTAGTGCAGTGCAGGAGAGGCAGCACAGGTAGGATGTCATCTTAGTCAGCTGAGGGGTGGAGTCAGACATACCTGAGGGCCTGACAGGGGATGGCAACCATGCTGAGCAGCAGCACTTGACTGAACAGCACCTCTCTCAGCATGAAAGCTTTTTTTAAGACAACTGCACCTAAAGAATGCAGCAGTGGCTAGTGGCCAAGTGTGGTGTTGCCCTTCCCCCCTCCATTCCCTGAGGCACGCCATAGTGTCTACTGATGTGGCTCTGGAGAGACTCCACAAATAGGTTGTCATCTTTGTCAGCCAGGAGGCAGGGGCTGCTACCCCTGAGGGTCCAGCTATGGGTTGCTGCCAGGCTGAGCAGCACCACATAGCTGGACAGTGTCTCTCTCAGCAGAGAAGCTGTACATAAGACAGTCACTCCTAGACAATGCAACAACAGCTGGCAGGCAAGTGCAGAAGCGCCATGCCTGCCTGCTTTCTCTGAGCTTCACCATAGCTTCTGCTGGTGCAACACTGGAAAAGCTGAACAGCTTTGTGATGGCTCAGAGACAACAATCAAGATCTCACTATTTAAAGAAGCAGCCCACTATGGGACTCTATCAAGAGGAACAATTTACTAGTAATTGGAGTACCAGAACAGGAAGGGATAGCGGAAAATAACAGAGAGAATTGTTGAAAAGCTGATGACAGAAAACTTCACTGACATCATGAGATATGAGAACACAGCCCTTCAAGATGCTCAATGAACTCCACAAAAGGTAGACACCAAAAGAAAGACACCAAGACATATTATACTCAAACTCAATAAGATGAAATGTAAGGAGAGGCTCTTAAAGGCAGTTAGGCTTAAACCAAACTAATGTACAAAAGGAAGTCTTTTAGACTGACCTGCAACTTTTAAGCCAAAATCATGCTGGCAAGAAGACAATGGGGTGACACATACAAAGCCTTGAAAGAAAAAAACTTCCAACCAAGAATTACATACCCTGCAAAACTGTCTTTCAAACATAATGGTAAAATTAGTATATTCTTAGATAAACAGAAGCTTTAGAGACTTTGCAAAAACCAAATCAAAATTATAAGAAATACTGAAGGAACTTCTTCAATTGGAAAATCAACAACACCAGATATATACTCAAGGATGCAACACAGGACACAGCATCTAGAGTCCTAATTAGTTACGGAAGTCACAAAGCTCAATGAAAGACAGGATATTAAAATTAGGGAAACAGAGAGCATAACATGTAAACTAGAGGGACATATTAATGTTTTCATAGATCTTTCCGATGGAGAGAAGTTAAGGAGATATAAACAAGTTTAAAAAGTGGTTTAAACTTACAACAGTAGGGGGGAACAAAGGGGTAGCCACAAAGCAAGCTAACAGTACTACATATCAAAACAAGACACACAGTATGGAAGTCTCAACAGACACAAAATCAACACTGATAAGGATGAAAAGAAAACCCACAAAGAAAAACAACACAGAAAAGAATACTAAGTGGAACAAAGAAAAGGTCAATAACACAAAAATAAAGGCACCAAAATGACAGCACTAATACATATCTATCAATAATTACACCACATATAAAAGGAATGAATGCTCCAATAAAGAGACAGAGAATAACAGATTGGATTAAAAAATGTGATTTGTCTATATGCTGCTTGCAAGAAACATACTTAAACTCAAAGATATGACAAAACTGAAAATCAAAGGATGGAAAAATATATGCCAAGCTAACAACATGCAAAAAAGAGCAGGAGTGCCAATTTTAATCTAGGATAAAGTAGACTTTAATGCAAGATCCACCACATGGACAGCGATCATCACTATTTATTGCTGAAAGGTTCAATATGCAAGAAGGATGTAATAATATTAAATATTTATGCATCCAATATCAGAGCATCTAAATATATGGAACAGATGCTGATAACACTGAAAAATGAAACTGATCGCTCCACTATAATAGTAGGAGACTTCAACACTCCACATCCAGTAATCAATAGATCACCCAGAAAAAAAGTCAGTTAGGTATACAGAAGATCTTGTTGCAACAATCAACCAACTAGATCTCATCAACGTATACAGAACTTTCTAGCCAACAACAGACAAGTGCATCTTCTTTTCCAGTGCACATGGAGCATTCTCCAGAACAGGCCACATATTATTAGACCATAAACAAGTCTCAACAAAACCCAAACCACAGAATTATTGTACAGCATCTTCTCAGACTATAAAGCCATACAAGTTGAAATCAATAGCAGAAAAAACATAGGCAGAAATTCAACTTCATGGAAACTGAACAACACCTTGCACAAAAATTCATGGGTTATAGAAGAAATCAAGGATGTGATAAAGAAACTCACAGAATCAAATGAGAATGAAAACACAACCTGCCAGAACCTATGGGATACAGCTAAAGCAGTGCTCAGAAGCCAATTTTTCTCCATAAATGTACAAATCCAAAATGAAGAACGGGCTCAAACCAGATAATTAACCCTAGAACTTGAACAAGTAGAAAGAGAACAACAAAAGACCCCCTTGGGCACCAGAAGAAAACAGGTAATAAAGGTTACAGCAGAACTACGTGAATCAGAGAATAGAGAAACAGATGAAATAATTAACAAAACTAAAAGCTGGTTTTTATTTTTATTTTTATTTAATATGACTGAGTGAAAATGTACATTCCCATATAAATTTACATGCCCACTTATATGCAGCTTCCACTGCTCTCCCTGTCCAGTGACAGCACACTATTCCTCTCTGCTCCATACATGTCTCATCCTCCCAACAGCCTCCTTTCCCCTCCTCTCCACTCACTCTCCTTCCTCCAGTCAGAGGTCAGCAGGATGATATCCTATAGATGTATAGAACCATAAAGTGCATCCAATATATGGTCACTCTGCATTGCCAAGTCCAATCCATTCCTGTCCAAAGAGTGGACCTTCGTTATGATTTATGGGTAAGGGCAGCAGGAGGGCTGGGGGCCATACTCTCAGGGGAACCCTGAAACCACTGGGCCATCAAATGAGGTCTTTTAGTGGAGATCTCAGGATGCACCCCTTTTTATTCTTGTGTTGCCAGTGAGACTCAACCTAGTGAGCTCCATTGTGGCTATCACTGGTGGAGGCTGGGCACCATCTGGTTCTTCCAGTCCCAAGTTGATATACGCCCCCACCGATGTGGGTCTCTCTACCTTCTAGGTTGTCTTTACCCCATGTCACTTTGGTCTAAAAGCTGGTTTTTTGAAAAGATGAGTAAAACTGATAAACAGTTGGCTAGACTCATGAAAGAAAAATAGGAAACAAATAACCCAAATAAGAAATAAGATGGCAGACGTCACAACAGACTCAACTGAAATTTAAAGTATAGTAACAGAATACTACAAAAAATTGTACTCTAACAGATTTGAAAACCTAGAAGAAATGAACAAATTTCTGGATTCACATCACAAAGAGAAGTAGTCAAAGCCAAGTGCCGTCGAACAACTTAATAAACCCATCACAAAAAAAGAGATTGACAAATTAACTTTAAAAAACCTGTCAACCAAAAATAGTCCTGCCCCTGACTGATCAACTTGAGAATTCTACCAAATGTTTAGAGAGGAGTTAATTCCAATATTGCTGAAGCTATTTCACAACATAGAAAAGGACTGAACATTCCCAAATTCATTCTATGAAGCCAGGATAACACTGATAGCAAAGTCAGGTAAAGACTCCACAAAAAAGAAAATTACAGACCAATATCACTCATGAATCTAGATGCAAAAATATTCAACAAAATCCTAGCTAATAGAACCTACAGCAGGTCAAAAACCTATTTATCATAACCCAGTAGGATTCATACTAGGGATGCAGGGTTGGTCCAGCATCAGAAAAATAATTAATGTGATCAACCACCTAAATAAAACAAAGGATAAGAATTACTCTAATTTATCAATTGATGCAGAAATGGCATTTCACAAAGTCCAGCACGCATTCATGTTAAAAACTAAGCAAAATAGAAACAGAAGAGAAATTCCTTTATTCAATAAGGGACAGTTATGCAAAGCCAACAGCCAACATTGTCCTGAGTGGAGAGAGACTGAAAGAATTTACCCTGAGGATGTGAACTAGACAAGAATGCCCATCATCCACTTCTATTCAACATTGTTCTAGAGTTTCTGGAAGAGCAATCAGACAAGACAAAGAAATAGAGCATCCACATCTGTAAAGAAGAAGTAAAAATATCCCTATTTGCAGATTATATGATTGCATATACAGAAAACCCTAAGGAATCCATAAATAAACTACTGCAACTAATAGAAGAGTTCAACCAAGTATGAGGATATAAGATAGACATAAGTGAATCAGCAGGATTCTTTCATATCAACAGAGACTGTCAAAGAGGAAATCACCAAATCAATATCATTTACAATAGCCCCCAGGAAGATAAAATACCTGAGAATAAATCTAACCAGAGATGTAAGAGACCTATACAGAAAAAATTACAAGACCCTACTGCAAGAAACTTGCTCATGGATAGGAAGACTTAACATCGCAAAAAGGTCTGTCCTACCCAAAGCGAGCTACATGTACAATGAAATCTCAATACAAATTCTAGTGTCGTTTTTTAATGAGGTGGAGAAAAAGTTGCTAACTATGTTTGAAAAGAGAAGAAAACCCCGATAAGTAAAACACTACTGAAGAAGAGGAACACAGTGGGAAGCGTCACACTACTCAACCTTAGAACCTGTTACACTGCCACAGTAATCTAAACAACCTGGTACTGGTACAAAAACAGATATGTAGACCAATGGAACAGAATAGAGAATGCAGAAATATCACCATCCTCCTACAAAGAGCTGATATTTGACAAAGGCCCAAAAGCTGTGAACTGGGGTGAAAACAGCATCTTTAACAAATGGTGTTGGCAAAATTTGGTATCCATCTGCAAAAAAACTGAAACAAGACCATATCCCACACCTTAAACAAAAATGAACTCAGAATGGATCAAAAACCTAAATATCAATCCTAAAATGATAAAGACTGTGGAAGAAAAAATAGGGACAACAATGACAGTTCTAACCCACAGCTTAGACAGACTACAAAATCTTACCAACAATCCACAAACAACAGAAGAGAAAATAGATAATTGGGAACTACTAAAAATCAAACACTTATGCTCATCCAAAGACTATATCAAGAGAGTTAAAAGACTAGGTACAGAATGGGAAAAAAATACTTGGCAATTCCATATTGGGTCGACGTCTAATTTCCATAATCTGCAAGTACTGCCAAATATTAACAAGAAAAAGTCAAATAACCTGATTAATCAATGGGCAAAGGATGTGGACAGACATTCCACCAAGAAGACATCTAGGCAGTAAAAAGACACTTGAGCAAATGCTGACAGTCATTAGCTGTTAGAGAAATCCAAATCAAAAAACTACAATGAGATACCATCTCACCTCAACAAAGTTGGCAACAATTACACACACACACACAGATGCACACTGTGGAAAGAGTGGAACCTCTTTGGAAAGCAATCTGGTGATTTTTTAAAAAGCTAGAAATAGAAATGCTGTACGGTCCAGCAATCTCACTGCTTGGGATATATCCTACAGAAATGAGGGCTGTCACACAAACAGACACTTGCACATGAATGTTCACTGCAGCACTTTCCACAACAGCAGAAAGATAGAATCAACCTATGTGTCCATCAACAGATGAATGGATACACAAACTATGGCATATGTACACAATGGAACACTATGCAATAATAAAGAACAATGAGGATTTTAGGAAACATCATAACCTAGTATCAGCTAGAAGATGTTATGCTTAGTGAAATCAGTCAGCTGCAAAAAGATAACTGTTGTATGAGTCCTCTGTTATAAGGACTTATGCACAGAAGACTCTTCGATGGCTACAACGGTGGGGAGGGAGGGAGAAGGCTGTTCATACATAATCGATAGGAATTCGGTTAGGTACAGGGTGTGACAGCACTCAGTAGAAGGCAGGTCAGCATAACTGGACTACACCATAAACTAAAAGGTTTTCTAAACTCAACCCAACATTTCAAAGGATAGAGTAGTAGGTGCAAGTGCCTGGGGACCATGTTTTCTGTACAAATCGTGGTCAACTGGCATTACTTTTCTTTTGCTATGAGAGTCTTCTGCACCTCATATTGGTGAGTGGCATCTGGGATCTTAAAAGCTAGCAAGCTGTCATGTGACAAACATCAATTGGCCTCAGTCCACCTGGAATAGATGACCACCAAGAACATCAAAGACACAGGGAAGACAATCCCAGGAGACAGAAGGACCCATGTGATTGGGAGACTACATTAGTATGAAACCAGAAGAACCAGATGGTGAACAGCTAACACCAACTGATAGGGGACACAATGTAGAGTCCCTGATCTAACACAAGAAAAGTAGGTGTGTAGATCAAGAAGTCTACTAAAAGACCTGAAGGGTCCTCTGGGAACATGGCCCCTAGACTGCTGTTACCCCAGATCTGAAGCCAGTACTGAGCTCAACCCTTCAGACAAAGAATGGGCTGGACTCAGGGACACAGAGTGAGCATGTGGTGTGTTTACTTTATGGTTTGATACATTTATAGAAGCTGTTCTGCTGGTTTCTTTCTAGAGCAGACAGGAGAGAGCGGAGAGGAGGAGACAGGTGTTTGTTAAGAGGATACTAGAAGTAAAGAGTAAGAAGCAGAAGTGTGCTGTCACAGAGTGAGGAGAGTAGATAGAGTTGCAGAGAGGTGGGTATGCAAAGTTGACTTGGATTGTATGTTGTTGTTATTAGGTGCCATCGAGTCAGTTTTGACTCATAGCGACCCTATGAACAACAGAATGAAGCACTGCCCTGACTTGTGCCATGTCCACAATTGTTTTTACGCTTCAGCCCATTGTTGAGGCCACTGTGGCAATCCATCTCGTCGAGGGTCTTCCTCTTTTTCACTGACCATGCACTTTACCAAGCATGATGTCCTTCTCCAGTGACTGATTCCTCCTAACAACATGCCCAAAGTATATAAGATGCAGTCTCGCCATCTTTGATTCCAAGGAGCACTCTTGTACTTCTTCCAGAACAGATTTGTTTGCTCTTTTGGTGGGCCATCATACAGTCAACATTCTTCTCCAACACCACAGTTCAAAGGCATCAATTCTTCTGTCTTCTTTATTCATTGTCCAGCTTTTGCATGCATATGATGTAATTGAAAATACAATAGCTTGGGTCAGGCTCATTTTAGTCTTCAAGGTGACATCTTTACTTTTGAAAACTTTAAAGACATCCTTTGCAGCAGATTTTCCCAATGCAATGCATCTTTTGAAATCTTGACTGCTGCTTCCGTGGGCGCTGATTGTGGACCCAAGTAAAATGAAATGTTTGACAACCTCAATCTTTTCTCCATTTATGACAATGTTGTTTACTGGTCCGGTTTTGAGGGTTTTTGTTTTCCTGATGTTGAGGTACAATCCATACTGAAGGCTGTGGTCTTTCACCTTCATCAGTAAGTGTCTCCAATCTTCTTCATTTCCAGAAAGTAGGGTGTTGTCGTCTAAGTAACGCAGGTTGTTAATAAGTTCTCCTCCAACCCTGATGTCTCGTTCTTCCTCATATAATCCAGCTTCTAGAATTATTTGTTCAGCATACAAATTAAAAAGATATGGTGAAAGGATTCAACCCTGACACACACCTTTCCTGACTTTAAATCGTGCAGTGTCCCCTTGTTCTGTTTGCATGACTGGCTCTTAATCTATACATAGATTCCTTAAGAGCACAATTAGGTGTTCTGCAATTCCTGTTCTCTGCTTTTGCACAGTCAATGAAACACAAATAAACATCTTTCTGGTATTCTTTGCTTTCAGCCAAGATCCATTTGACATTAGTGATGATATCCATGGTTCCATTTCCTTTTCTGAATCCAGCTTGAATTTCTGGTAGTTCCTTGTCAATATACTGTTGTAGTCGCTTTGAATCATCTTGAGAAAAGTTTACTTGCATGTGATATTTATGATATAGTTTGGTAATTTCCAAATTTGATTGGATCACCTTTCTTTAGAATGGGTATAAATATAGATCTCTTCCAGTCAGTTGGCCAGGTAGCTGTCCTCCAAAGTTCTTGGCATGGACAAGTGAGCACTTCCAGGGCTGCATCTGTTTGTTGAAATATCTCATTGATACTACATCAATTCCTAGAGCCTTGTTTTTTGCCAGTGCCTTCAATGCAGCTTTGACTTCTTCCTTCAGTACCGTTGGTTCTTGATCATACTTATTCAAATGGTTGAACATCAACCAGTTCTTTCTGGTATAATGACTCTGTGTATTTCTTCCGTCTTATTTTGATGCTCCCTGAGTCGTTTAATAGTTTCCCTGTAGAATCCTTCACTATTGCAACTCAAGGCTTGAATTTTTTCTTCAGTTCTTTCAGTTTGAGAAATGGAGAAATGTGTTCTTACCTTCTGGTTTTCCATTTCCAGCACTTTGCACATGTGATTATACCACTTTATTTTGTCTTCTCAAGCTACCCTCTGAAATATTCTGTTTAGGTCTCTTACTTCACTATTCCTTCCTTTTGCTTTAGCTGCTCAGTGTTCAAGAGCAAGTTTCAGAGTCTCTTCTGACATCCAATTTGTTTTTTTCTTTCTTTCCTGCCTTTTTTAATGACCTCTTGCTGTCTTCATGGATGATGTCTTTGATGTCATTCCACAATTTGTCTAGTCTTTGGTCACTAGTGGTCAGTACATCAAATCTGTTCTTGAGATGGTCTTTAAACTCAAGAAGGATATACCCAAGGTCATACTGTGGCTCTTGTGGACTTGTTCTAATTATCTTCAGTTTCAATTTGAATTTGCATAGATTGTATACTTTTACTTAATCATAATTAAAAAATAGAAAGAAGCTGGTTATGAATTTTTCTACAACTGTTATCCCTACCCATCCTCACTGTCAGTAGTACAAAATCTCATGTCTGTGAGATTAGTTTACTGTCAAAGTAACTCTCTTGATCTTTAGCATGTTTCTTTGGATGAAGTATAGTTATCTCTATTTCATTTCCTACTTGTTGAATCTTTTTTAACACAGTAGTTAATTATGTACCTGTTAATCTGCATCTTATTAATAATATCACCAGCTTATCTTTAATAATTTGCCATAATCTTTTAGGAAACCAAGAAAACATTTTTAATCCAGTTAGTTTATCCTGGTATTAAAAGAGTATGATTTTTAACAGTGCACTGTATCCAAGTAAACCCACTGTTGTGAAGTCAATCCTGTCTCATAGCAACCCTATAGGACAGAGTAGAATTACCCCATAGAGTTTTCAAGGAGCTCCTGGCAAATTTGAACTGCCAATCCTTTGGTTAGCAGACGTAGCACTTAACCACTACACAACCAAGCCTTGGTGACGTGGTGATTAAGTGCCATGGCTGCTAACTAGAAGGTGCGTAGTTCAAATCCACCAGGTGCTCCTTGGAAACTCTATGGGACACTTCTACTCTTGTCTATAGGGTCACTATGAGTCAAAATTGACTGCATGGCGCTGGGTTTGGTTTTGGTTTTTGTATCTAACTAGCTCTCCAGTGCCCCTGTTGAAAGGACATGCAGTAGTTGAAGTGGGACTTTTTACGCATGTCCCCAGAGTTGGTTGCATCTGAAAAATATCTTTGAGGAAGGTCACACAACGGTTTGGGGACTTAGATCTTTTTAATTCTCATTGTTGATGGTTTTGATCTCATTATTTACAGAGGCCCTTGGTTTCCCTGTGTTACTCCTGTTGACTTAAAAGAGATACTGCACTCTTCATAAGATTTTTATAGGATGTTTCTCCACAGACTATTCTGTTTACTTTTAGTCCCCCCTGAGAGATTTCATGTTCATAATTTTTTATGGGAACTTGGATAGAGGTCTCTTTTTCTGTATCTGCTTTATGCTGAACGAGGGTGAAAACCTGCCTATCTGAGTAGACATCCCTCTCTGACAGTGTTAACGATTTATAAAGGACAGGGTGGCCATTATTAGGTATCATTTAGAACCCATGCAATGTCATTAATTTTACTTGGAACTGTTGTAACCTGGAAGATACAAATCTTTGGGGTTTTTTTTTTTTTTCCAATTTTACTGTAGATGGGGTTATTGAGAAAGACCACGCAGGGTGACAAGGTAGGACCAAACCTTCAGAAGGTGGTACAGAGTCAGGTATTTACAGGATCCCAAAATCTGATTTAGTAACAGAATAAATTAACTAATTAGTAACAGGATAAATTAATGTATTTATATTTAGGTTTATTTTGGAAATCCAGTGCGATTGGGGTTGGAGTTATCTAGCCTTCTGTCTTCTTTTTTTTTCTACTTCCTCTTTACCATTTTTCACTTTCTTATTCTTTCTTCCTTTGCCCCGGTTTTTCCCTTTTCTTTTGGTATTCTACCTTTTTTCTTTCTTCTCTGCCTCTGTTTTCCTCTCTCCTCTGTTTTTTTGTCTCTTTCCTTTTAAACAGCTGCACATGTGTTAAGGGTAAGGTTTTCCAAGTGAAGAGTTCATGGTAATCAGCCTGCAGGTAGTGTTTTAGTTTCAGTGATATTATGCTGGTTTATAATAGCGTAACTTTCTCTGGCAGGGTATTATCCTCAACTTCTGGTGTAACCTGACTGAGAATTTCTTTTGGTATATGTCTGGCTAGCTTTTTAGTTTTGAATATATTAACCAACAATATAAATAACTCTAAGTCCTCATTTTTTTATGTTTGTGTATTGATGGCTCCAGTTTACTTGGTAATTTTTGTCCCAGAAGTACAAAAGGGAATTTGGGGACATACAGAACAGAATGTTTTACCAGTTGTGGCCCCATCAGACCTAAGAGTAAATTTTCTTCTCTTGGATTGTTTTAAAATCCAAGCCAGTAATCACACAGCCCTGCTTGGAGAGTGGGCTCATTGGGTAATTTGAGACAGAGATGGTGGCTCTTGTGTCTAAGACAAATTTAACTTCCTTTACTTCCACATCAAATATGACCCTTAATTTCCCCATGGAGAGGTCGATGGTGTGACTGAGAGCTAGGTGGGTCTCAGGGCTCTGTCAATGGTCAGTCTCTTCAGATCTCTCTTTTGAGAGAGTCATCATGCATCTAGAAGGGCATGTCCATCTAGACCTTTGGGAAGGCAACTGGGTTTCTTGTTTTAGGGTGCTCAGGACACGTGGCCTTTCATTGGCTTCATTTTCAACGGTACCTATGTTGAGCAAGGTCTATATACACTGGCCAGTGAGATGATCCAAGTCCTGATCTTCAAGGGCCAACTGGGTTACCTTGAAGTGGGTCTTGGAATGCTACAGCCAATGACTAGGTCTTCTTTTTTTTGTTTGTTTGTTTTTCCTCTGTGGCCAGATCTCTGTTATAAAATGAGTTAAAGGTCTCTTCCATCAACCTAGAGAGCGGGGTCTGAGATTCTGCCTTGAGCTTTTCTAATTTTTGTCTTATGTCTGAAGTAGAATGGAATACAAAACATATCATCATAAAGGCCTTCCCTTCTCTATTCACAGGATTAGTACTGGTATATATTTTTAAAGAATTTAGTTATTCTAATGAGAATGATAGCTGGGTTGTCTTCAGGTCCCTGGCTAAAAAAGGGGCTTGAAAGTGAGTCTTTACTTTCTTTTGATTTTAATAAGAAAGCATCCTGATAGAGGTCTATAAAAGTCTATATAGGAGATTTTTCCATTTGTCCTTATGTTTACAAAAACAGAACTCCCAGAGTAAAACAGCTTGACTAGTTTATTTGACTCAAAGTGGCTTCAGGAACCAGTTTTTTTTCTAAAGCCCATGGTTTAAAAGGATATCCAAAAGAACAGCCTCTATGGGTTACATCAGTCTCCATGAAAATCAGAAATTTAGATTTTAGAAGAATCACGTATATCTTTCATGGTTCCTCCTTTTGGACCATGATCTTAACTATAGAGTCTTTGATCAAAAATGTTCAGTAAACAGTAATTGAAATCCATCAGGCTTTTTTTAAGATCTCAGGCATCACACAGTGAACTAAGAAGTAGACTAGAAACACCAACAATATGAGACCAGTTACCTGAACTAAACAACGGAACTATGACCCTAAGATTTTTGAACAAGGAAATCAATCTCATCAGGTATCTGCTTATGGATAAGCAGCATCAGTAACTGTTTATGTCCCTCAGTGGCAACTGCATTCTGTAAATCCTCAGATTTCATATTAATATGAATAGAGCAACATTTATCTATTAAAATACAAACTGCTTCAGGATAGAATAGGAAATCTAATGTTATTTTAGTCTGTAAAATCATAGCTAAAATTTCAGACACTTTTGTGGTTATGATACATCTCGGATCCGACTCAACGGCACTTGGCACTTGGCTTGGCTTGTCACGTTTACAGGTAAGAATTTCTAATTTATGAATTACAACACTTAAATCCATTCGTTAAATAATTTAAGAGAAAGAAAAATGATTTATTATATTGAGAATACAGAACTTTAAAATATCAGCAATATTTCCACATAGAAACCATAGTATCTTTTTATTTACTCAGTCTTATGTAGTTATTTTCTGTTCTACCTGATTTTGGATCAGCTGCAGTTTGCAAGACTGTGAGTTGCTGTATAACAGTTTTGGAAATTTCAAGTCATAGTTCTTTTCACAAGTTTAATATCTTTTGTTGAGATATTCTGGTTCAACAGTTTCAGAAAATCAGCAGCAAGTAAAGACTTATTTGTAGGTGATAAAGTTTAATATGACTGTGATTGATTTATAAAAATGAGTACTCTTAATAGTGAAACAATCTGATAGAAGTTAATTACAAACAAAAAGTAGGGGCATATAAAATCTAATCCATTAGAAAAAGTTAGACAATAATATTTCTAAATATATTTCTATAACTAAGACAGAATCTGGTAGCAAGAGAGTGGGGCACTGCTCTAACAGATACATGAAATGTGGGAGCAGTTTTGAAACTGTGAATGGATAGAAAACTCAGAAGGAACTGAGGAGAACTGTCAGCACCAATGAGCAATGAGCAGCAGAGGACCAATAGCAGCAGTAACGGACAGGCAACTGCAGAACCAGACCTGTGCTAGACAGCTCTGGAGCTGACCCATGGAGTCACAGTGTGTGTGCACAGAGATGTCCTGGCAGAGTGGGGTGCCTCCAGGCACTTGAATCAGTGCAGCTAGTCTTGTTGGCCCACAAAGCCAGAGAGCTGATGGCCTCTGTGCAAAAGGCTTCCTGGCAGAGTAAAGTACTTCCTGGCACTTGGACTGGTGGAGCTACAGAGCTTTGAAACACTTTCCCCAGCAGGGCAGATCCAGGCCTGGGGCCCAGGCCATGAGGCCATAGAAAGCAGAAGCCGAAGAGACAGACAGTATGAGAAGCTGAGCTGCTTCAGTCTCAGAAGGTATAGCCATGACCTCAGGGGTTTAAGAGGGTGGAGCCAGAGCTTCCCGTGTTTGCAAGGGTGGAACTACCACTCATTTGGGCTTAGGGTGCCCATAAGCTGAGGGACCAGAGTTGCTGTCCAAGTAGGCTTAGAAGGCAGAGCTGTAGCACAGGGCCAGGGGGCTTCTACTCAGAAAATCTGGAGAGGGTGGCCAATACCTAGAGTCTGGAAGGTGGGGCTGTTGTGTAAAATGTCTCAGAGAATGGAAAATTATCTTCATAGTTTTGAGAGCTACTATCTTGTGCTTTGCTGACTTGTTTGTTGCCTCTTTTGACTTCTTTCTCCCGTTTGTAAGACAAATGCTTAACCTGTGCTGCCTGCTGTGTCACTGTATTTTGAGAGCATATAACTTGTGTTCTAGATTTCACAGCTGGAGGAATTTCTGGACTTTGGACTTGGACTTAAAACTCTTGCTATCACTGAGTGAATATGTTTTTCATGTTACAAGGATATGATTTTTTAGGGAACAAAGGGTGGAATGTCATAGATTGAATTGTGTTCCCACCAAAAAAAAAGTCTGTGTCACAATTTAGCTAGGCAATGACTTCTGGTACTGTGTTCTGTTCATTCATTTTGTAAATCTTGCCTCGATTATATTAATGAAGGAAGATGGGCAGCAGTTGTGTTGGTGTAAGCTTGTTTGGGCCTTGAGGCAGTCTCTTGAGCTATAAAGGAAAGAAGTTAGCAGAGACATTTGGGGACCTCATACCACCAGGAAGCAGTGCTAGGAGCTAAGCACATCCTTTGGAAGGGATTGAGGTCTCTGCATCTCAGAAGCTTCCAGTGGAGGGGAATATTGACTATAAATACCCTGAATTTGGACTTGTAGCCTACCAGACTGTGACAAAATTTCTCTTTAAAACTCATCGAGGGCGGAGTCAAGCTGGCGGAGTAAGCACATGTCTCCTTATATTCCTCTGGAAACCAAGACCTGAACTGACAATCAAACAGAGCCTTCTGATCACCTAATCAGCCTCAGGACACGGCACAGAGCTGTTAGTTGGGACTTCATATCGCTCAGCGAAAAACCTCCTCTCTTTCGCTGACTCCTGCTCCTGGCTAGCCCCAGCTCTCATGGACGGAAGGTAAACGCACCAATTTGACTTTTTTTTCCTCTGTCTCGGCTGGCGGGCGGAGCTGGGTCTTGCCTGGTGGCTGGACTCAGACGTGCTGCTGGGGTATAGGCAGGCGAAATTCCCATATTCTGAGAGCCAGGCTCGGGACTCTGTTAATCTAGCCACTTTGAGCCTTTCTTTTTGTAGCTGCCTCAGCGGGGTTTGTGCGGAGCTCTGCGGTCAGTGTGCGGGACGCCTTGTTGGTACCGAGATTTTAGCGGGACCTCGTTCTTAGCCTAGGAGCCAGCGCCTGCAAACGGGACAGCGCTTCTCTGACAGAAAAGTAGTGATTTTGCACAGTGCTGCCTATGTTGGGGGCTCTGCAACAGAAGCAGAGGAATCACTACCTCTCGGCACCTTTAGCCCCTCTGTCTGCTGCCTGTGTGGAGGGCGCTGTCATGGATATGGTGACTGCAGCTGGACCTAATTCTTAGCTTGGGAGCCAGAGTCTGCCCACAGGAAAGTGCTTTCCTATCACAAAACCAGTACTCGACGCAGTGTTGGATAAGGCTAGGCCCTGTCAGTAGAGGCCAACAGGGCAGTAGCTTTGCTATATTCTGAACTAGTCTGTTATCATCTGGGGTTGGATATAGTGGCGCTTACTTTGTCAGATGAGAAGAGGGACCTCTACACCTGAAAACCTAACTGACTTGTGAACTGGTCAGATACCTCTTGCTTTACATTTGAAGAAAGCCTATAGAAACATTTGCAATCCATCCTCACAGTATCTCTTCCAGCCTCTATATACTCACATGGGACCCAAAAAGCAACAGACAATTGTGGCATACAAGCAATCACTCATGGCTTCAGAAGGCTCCCAAACAAAGCAACCAAGGAGTTTTCCAGATGAAGAAACTTTTATGAAAGCATCAGGAAGTGAATACAAATTGATTATATATACAGCCCTTCTAGACCTTATACGAAATGCAGCAGAACAAAGTGAAAAATTAAGCAAGTTGTTCGATCTGATGGAACACCAGTACTCTGAAATCCACCAGATCAAGAAGAAAATCAAAGACATAGAAACTTCCATGCAAAGCCAAGAAAACAGAATGGAACAAATGGAAAAAAAAAATTCCGACTTGGAAGACAGAGCTACTGATGCCAGCGTCTACGAGCAGAAATCAGAAAAAAGAAACAAGAAAAATGAAGAAACATTAAGAAGCATGTGGGACTCTATTAAGAGGAACAACCTTCGATTAATTGGAGTCCCTGAACAGGGTGAGACATCGGAGAACACAGAGAGTATTGTTGCTGAGCTGCTGAAAGAAAACTTTCCAGAAATCATGAAGGAAGAGAATATAGACATCTCAGATGCATATCGCACGCCACCCAATATAGATCTCAAAAGAAAGACTCCAAGACATATTCTAATCAAGCTTAACAAAATGAAACATAAGCAGCAACTCTTAAAGGTAGCAAGACTCAAGGCAAAGCTAACATTCAGAGGGAAACCCTGTAGGCTCTCGTCAGATTTCTCAGCAGAAACCATGCTGGCACGGAGACAGTGGCATGACACATTCAAAGTCTTGAAGGAGAAGAACTTCCAACCAAGAATTATATATCGTGCAAAACTGTCTTTCAAATACGAAAATGAAATTAAGACATTCCCAGATAAACAAAAACTCAGAGACTTTGTAAAAACCAAACCCAAACTACAAGAAATACTGAAAGAAGTTCTTGGCTTTGGCTTAGAAGAACAAAACCACTGACTTTATAAATTAGAACGACACACTACTCAATACTCTACTCATTTAGGGAAGGCTCCAAAGTAAATCACACCTTTGATATGGAAAGAAGCAATCCAGTGATCATCATGAAAACTATGGTGTCATCATAATAAAAAGAGGGATGTACTACAGTCGTTATAGTCCTTCCAGATGAAGAGGAAGATGACAAGACTGGTAGTAATTAAAATTGGGTTTATAAATAGTTTATTAAGGGGATTCATAGGGGCAGCTGTAAAGCACAACAAAGATGTATCATACCATTTCAAGAAATCTAACACACGAGTCTCAACAACTATAAAACCAATTCTGAAAAAGGTGAAAAATCAACTCACAAAAAAGAGTGTCCCAGAACAGACTGATTAGAACAACAGAGAAAACATCAACATAAAAATAAACATATCACAATGGCAGCAGTGAACACATACCTATCAATAATTACATTGAATGTGAATGGACTGAATGCTCCAGTAAAGAGACACCGAGTGTCATCTTGGATCAAAAGACATGACCCATCTGTATGTTGTCTACAAGAAACTCACTTGAGACCTAAAGACAGGAACAAACTGAAAATTAAAGGATGGAAGAATATATATCAAGCTAACAATGAACAAAGAAGAGCAGGGGTGGCAATTCTAATCTCAGACAAAATCAATTTTAATGTCAAATCCACCATCGTGGACAAAGACGGTCACTATTTATTGCTGAAATGTTCAGTACACAAGCAAGACTTAACTATGTTAAATATTTATGCACCTAATGCCAGAGCACCTAAATATGTCGAAGAAACACTGACTATGCTCAAAAGAGAGTTAGATGACTCCACAATAATAGTGGGAGACTTTAACACTCCACTGTCATTACTAGACAGATCATCTAGAAAAAAGCTCAGTAAAGATACAGAAGACCTCATTGACACAATTAACCAACTAAACCTCATTGATATATACAGAACTTTCCACCCATCAGCAGACAACTGCACCTTCCTCTCCAGTGCACATGGAACATTCTCCAGAATTGACCATGTGATAGGCCATAATACAATGCTCAACAAAATCCATACCATTGAATTACTGCAAAGCATCTTCTCAGATCATAAAGCCATAAAAGTTGAAATAAATATCAGAAAAAAACAGAGATAGAAAGTGGAACTCTTGGAAACTGAACAACATCTTGCTCAAAAAAACATGAGTTATAGAGGAAATCAAGGATGAATTAAAGAAATTCATGGATTCCAATGAGAACGAAAACACTTCCTACCAGAACCTATGGGATACAGCCAAAGCAGCGCTCAGAGGTCTGTTTATCTCCATAAATGCACACATCTGGAAGGAAGAAAGAAACCAAATCAAGGAACTAACTCTACAGCTTGAACAAGTAGAAAGAGAACAACAGAGGAACCCCTCAGGCACCAGAAGAAAGGAGATCATAAAGACTAGAGCAGAGCTAAATGAATTAGAGAATAGAAAAACAATTGAAAAAATTGAAAAGACCAAAAGCTGGCTTTTTGAAAAGATCAACAAAATTGATAAACCACTGGCTAAACTTACTAAAGAAAAGCAGGAAACAAATAACCCAAATTAGAAATGAGAGGGGAGTTGTCACCACAGATGCAACAGAAATCAAAAATATCACAACAGAATACTGTGAAAGACTGTACTCTAACAAATTTGAAAACCTAGGGGAAATGGACCAATTCCTTGACTCATACCACCTACCCAAATTATCACAACATGAGGCAGAACAACTTAATAAACCCATCACAAAGGAAGAGATTGAAAAGGTCATCAAAACACTGCCAACCAAAAAAAAGTCCAGGCCCAGATGGCTTCATGGCAGAATTCTACCAAGCATTTAGAGAAGGGTTATCCCCAATACTACTGAGACTATTTCACAGTATAGAAAGGGATGGAGTACTCCCAAACTCGTTCTATGAAGCCAGCATAACCCTGATACCTAAGCCAGGGAAAGATCCAACAAAGACAGAGAATTACAGACCGATATCACTCATGAACCTAGATGCAAAAATCTTCAACAAAATTCTTGCCAACAGAATACAACAACATATCAAGAAAATAATCCATCATGACCAAGTGGGATTCATACCAGGGATGCAAGGCTGGTTCAACATCAGGAAAACAATTAATGTGATAAACCACATAAATAACACAAAAGACAAGGATCACCTCATTTTGTCCATTGATGCAGAAAAGGCATTTGATAAAGTCTAACACCCATTCATGTGAAAAACTCTTAGCAAAATGGGCATAGACGGCAAATTCCTCAACACAATAAGGGCCATTTATACAAAGCCAGTTGCCCACATCATCCTGAATGGAGAGAGACTGAAAGACTTTCCCTTGAGATCAGGAACTGGACAAGGATGCCCACTCTCACCTCTCCTATTCAACATTGTGCTAGAAGTTCTAGCCAGAGCAATTAGACAAGATGAAGAAATAAAGGACATCTGCATCAGCAAAGAGGAAGTTAAAATCTCCCTGTTCGCAGATGATATGATTGTATATGCAGAGAACCCCAAGGAATCTATAAGTAAGCTACTCAAACTGATAGAAGAGTTCAGCAAAGTCTCAGGATACAAGATAAACATAAGCAAATCAGTAGGATTCCTTTATACCATCAACGAGACTGTTAAGGAGGAAATTATCAAATCAATACCATTTACAATAGCCCCTAAGAAGATAAAGTACCTAGGAATTAATCTAACCAGAGAAACAACAGACCTTTACAAAGAGAACTACAAGCCCTTACTACAAGAAACTAAGAGAGACTTAGATAAATGGAAAAACCTACCCTGCTCATGGATAGGAAGACTTAACATTGTGAAAATGTCTATTTTACCCAAAGCAATTTATTTATATAATGCAATCCCAATACAAGTTCCAGCATCATTTTTTAATGAGATGGAGAAACAAATCACCAATTTTGTTTGGAAGGGGAAGAAGCCCCGGATAAGTAAGGTACTACTAAAGAAGAAGAACACACTGGGAGGCCTCTCATTACCCGACCTTAGAACATACTACACTGTCACAGCAGTCAAAACAGCCTGGTACTGGTACAAGAACAGACAGATCGATCAATGGAACAGAACTGAGACCCCAGAGATGACACCATCTGCCTATGAACAGTTGATATTCAACAAAGGCCCTAACACATTAAACTGGGGTAAAAACAGTATCTTCAACAAATGGTGCTGGCAAAATTGGTTATCCATCTGCAATAAACTGAATCAAGATCCATATCTTACACCTTATACAAAAACCAACTCCAACTGGATCGCCAACTGGATAAAAGACCTAAATATCAAACCTAAAACGATAAAGCTCATCGAAGAAAAGGTAGGAACAACAATGGAAGTTTTAATACACAATGAGGACAGACTCCAAAATCTGTCAAAGAAACCTCAATCAACAGAAGAGAAAATAGATAAATGGGAACTATTAAGAATCAAACAGTTTTGGTCATCCAAAGACTTTATTAATAGAATTAAAAGAACACCCACAGAATGGGAAAAAATATTTGGCAACTCTATGTCAGATCGATGCCTGATCTCCATAATCTATAAGATACTACAAAATATCAATAAGAAGAAGATAAACCATCCAATTAAGTGATGGGCAAAGGAGATAAACAGACACTTCACTAAAGAGGAGATCCAGGCAGCCAAAAAGCATATGCGGACATGTTCATGATCTTTAGTTATTAAAGAAATTCAAATCAAAACAACAATGAGATACCATCTCACCCCAGCAAGATTGGCCATGATCCAGAAAACACAAAACAACAAATGCTGGAGAGGCTGTGGAGAAAGTGGAACCCTCCTACACTGTTGGTGGGGTTGTAAAATGGTCCAGCCTCTTTGGAAGGCAATCTGGCGCTTCCTTAAAAAAATGGATATGGATATACCATTTGACCCAGTAATTCCACTACTTGGAATATATCCTACAGATTCAAGGCCTTTCACACCAACGGACACATGCACCAGAATGTTTACCGCAGCACAGTCCATGATAGCAAAAAGATGGAATCAACCCAGATGCCCAGCAATAGAAGAATGGATAGGTAAACTGTGGTACATATACTCAATGGAGCACTACGCAATGATAAAGAATAACGATGATTCCAGGAAACATCTTCTAACCTGGTTTCAACTGGAAGACATTATGTTGAGTGAAAGTAGTCAGCGACAAAGAGACAAATACTGTATGAGACCTCTACAATAAGACCTCAGAAACTGACTTGTATGTAGAAGAAAAGACTCTTTGACAGCCACAAGGGAGGGGAGGGAGGGAGGGTGATGGGAGGAGGGTTTAGTTTAGATAGTTACTAGAAATGTAGTTGGGAGAAAGTGGTGATAGCACACATTAGAAACAAGAACAACATTAAGTGGACTTCAGCATAACTTGAGTACTCCTTCCATCTTGACTCAATACTGCAAGGATAGAGTAGCTGGGGCGGGGGGCGGGGGACCATGCTCTTAGGTGAATTCCGGGCCAGTTGGCACAACTAGCGTTTTGCTAAGAGAGCTCTCTGCACCCCACATTGGTGAGTGGCGTCTGGGGTCTTACAAGCTGCCAAGCTGCCATCCGAGGACACAGCAAATGGTCCCAACTCAGCAGGAATGGATGCTCACCGAGGACCAAAATAATGACATGCAGTAAAGACAACCTAGAAGACAGAGAGACCCACAAGAGTGGGTGCCTACATTGACTTGGGACCGGAAGAACCAGATGGTGCCTGGCCTCCACCAGTGATAGCCACGGTGGAGCTCACAGAGAGGAGTCTCACTGGCAACACAAGAATAAAAAGGGGTGCATCATGAGATCTCCACTAAAAAGACCTCAACTGATGGTCCAGCAGTTTTGGGGTTCCTCTGAGCCATGGCCCCGGCCCTGATGCTGCCCTTTCCCATAAATTATAACAAAGATCCACTCTTTGGACAGGAATGGATTGGACTTGGCAATGCAGAGTGACCATACATTGGAAGCACTTTGTGGTTCAATACATCTACAGGATATCATCTTGCTGACCTCTGGCGGGAGGAAGGGGAGTGGACGGAGAGGAGGGGAAAGGAGGCTGTTGGGAGGATGAGACAGGTATGGAGCAGAGAGGAACAGTGTGCAGTCACCGGACAGGGAGAGCAGTGGAAGCTGCATATAGGGGGGCATGTAAATTTATACGTGAATGTGCATTTTCACTCAGTCATGTTAAATAAAAATAAAAATAAAGGGTGAATAAAAACCTCATCGAGTTGTGGTATCTCTTTTTCGGTAGCACTAGATGACTAAGACAGTAACCGTGCACCATATTTTTAAAGAACTTCAGACGTCACACGTAACAACCCTGAGGCACAATGCCAGATCCTCAGGATATGCGAAGATTGTATATGCGTCAAGATTATCGAGTTTCTAAACACCTGAATTGTATAAAATTCCCCAAAGCACTGGCTTTGACAGTGAATTAAAAAGTAAAGTTACAGTCAAATGAGCAATTATGTAATAATAATATTATGACATAACATTATGCATTTGTTATATAATATTATGCAAAAACATAAAAAGAAATAGCTAAAATAAATTTTAACCCAACGAAACTCAGGCATTTCTCTTGATTTTAACTCGTGCCATGTAATTTATTAAATAAAACTTTTTAGCACTTTTTCTTTATTAAAAGACATTTGTGCCTTCTCATGAAATTTCGGGGTTGTCAGAAATTTATTTACAGGTTAACAAGACATAATAAATAAATTATTTAATCAACAATCTTAAAGCAAAATCCTTAGCTTTTTCTTTCTTCTTCTTTTAAAGCTTGTGTCTTGGATTTTGGCTCACAGATCTTACTGTAATGAGTCCTTGAAGCAGATTACACACAGAACAAATTAACCCTTAACTCAGAAATCAAAGAGAATTTTGTTATTTAAATGATAAAAAACTCAATTCTGTCTTCTGTATTTTATCTAACATTAATGGTTCTAAAAATGTCATAAACTATTCAACTTTTGTCGGACAAAATTTTTAACCGTATCAATTTTTTCCCCCAGACCTTCATCTAAGGGCTGTAAGTTAGTCTTTTTCAGCCCAGTGACAGTTTATTTCCTTATCTACTTGGAATTTTGCTTCTGTATGATTTTTAATTAGCGCAGCCAATACTCTCCCACCCAGACTAGGAGGATTTGGTCGGGAAAGCTCTTTTCTGACCTGGCAAACAGTTGTTTGTCTCCAAGAATTTAAACAAGGAATATTTTTAAACTGGACAAGGTTAGGGAGTCTCAGACAGGTGAAGTTCAGACTCGAGGTCACAAGACAGGGACGTTTGGACAAGACCTAGAAGACTCAGACGCAAAACAAACGTTTAACAGGCAAATTTTTCTTTACAAAAATGGGTGGTTACTAAGACAAGAGGAAGAGAATGCTAAGGCTGAATTGGCCAAATTGGGGGCTGAAGGCCAAACTTTAGAGGTGTTACACACACTAAACCCTCTGTCTAACAGGAATAACACGAACTCTCAGAAACTTTTCATAGAGAGTTACAAACTTAGGGTCTCCAACGAAACACAGACTTCATGAAAATAACGAGAGGCTGTGAAACAGGTTGCTGGACAAAAGGCCGACGTCAAAAGCGAAGACAAAGGGGCTAGAAATGGGGCTGCAGTCTCTTAAGAGCAATCGAACCAGGTGGCTCTTTATGGAGTCGTAAACCAGGTGGTGCACCTCCCAGGTCATTTCTCACAAACGCACTGTAAGCGGGCGGCTCCTTACAGAGTCACAGCGATTGCAAGCCAGGTGGCTGATTACAGAGTCGCAGACCAGAAAGTGTTTGATCCAAGCTCTTCTAGTGAAGGTGATGGAGAGTTCGTGACACCACAGCCCGGCAGCTGTTTAGAGTGGTCAGAGCTCACCAACAGGGGCTCTCCAGACCAGGTGGCCGCCAGGACTCCCCGAAAGATCTCTGAACTTACCAGAGAGCTTCTGGGGAGTTCTGATGCTGTCCTGCCCAGGTCATCAAAAATGTTACTGGAAAAAATACCTAGTGACAGACTCGTGCTGCCTGTCACTACTAAGGCAAATGCAGAGACGGGGATTGTCATGGATCAAACTGTGTCCCTCAAAAAATGTGTGTAGCCATTTGGCTGGGCCATCCTTCCCAATATTTTGTGATTTGCCTGTGCTGTACATCCTAATCTCTGCCTGTGGCTAACAGGACGATTATGTTAAAAGACGATTAGGGTGGGACTGGAACACCCTTGCGGAGGGTGCCTCCCTGGAGTGTGGCTTGCACCACCTTTTGTCCATCATCTTGTGGGAGACAAAAAGAGAGGGACATAAGCAGAGAATAGGGAACCTCATACCATCAAGAAAGCAGCACCAGGAGAAGAACGCACCCTTCAGACCTGAGGCTCCTGAACCAAGATGCTCCCTGAGCAAAGACTGATGCAACGCAAGGATCTTCCTTCAAAGCTGACAAAGAGGGAAAGCCTCCCCTGAAGCAGACGCTGGGAATTCAAACTCGTAGCTTATCGGACTTTTCTTTGCTAAAGCCGTCTGCTCTGTGGTATTTCTGTTACAGCATCACTGGATGACTAAAGCAGGGACTGAATCTCTTAAGAGCACTTTATTCAGATTGCAGGTGATCTGAGAGGATGGAGGATTAGTCCCTTAAAATTTTAATATTTCAGTTTCTGCTGGTGAGCTTTACAGAAGGATTTAGGGAAGGGAATCAAGCTGGGCGTGCCGTAGTTCGGAGGAGGAGAGGATGGTGGAGAAACGCAGTTTCTTTGTTTCAAGATGCGTTGTCGTTGACGTCTGGAGATGGGCTACATTTTCCCCAGGAACTGTCTTGCTTATCTGGAAAAACCAAACATACAAAACAAAAAACAAATCCACTGCCGCTGAGTCAATGCCAACTCACAGCAACCCTGCAGGGCAGAATAGAACTGCCCCATAGAGTTTCCGAGGAGCTTCTGGTGAATGTGGACAGCTAACCTTTTGGTTAGTAGCTGTGCGCTTAACTGTTGCACCACCAGGGTTTCCTGGATGGTGGGCTGCAAATTGCCATTGCCCTGTTCAGTCAGCAGTTGAGAATAGCTTTGGGGCCTGAGAAAAAAAATCTCAAAATACTTATGAGTCCTGGTCAGAAGGGAGGGTCCAGTTCTTTGTGTGTCAACATTCGTAGAGGCTTGTTGTGGTGGTTAAGCATCAAGAGAGAAGGTAGCTGAGAATGTTTCTCCAGCTATTCACCCTGTCGCGATGTCCCAAGACAAATATTACAAGATTACCAGATTATTTCGGGGCAGTGCTGCTTCAGTGCAGAATTCTCACCTCGCACGCAGGAGACCTGGGTTCAGGTCCCTGCCAGTGTCCCTCGCGAGCAGCCACCATCTGCCCGTCACTGAGGCTTTCTCATTGCTGTCCCACTGAGCGAGCATCTGTGGAGCTCCTGGACTGAGACCGACGAGGAAGAAAGATCTGGCAGTCTGCTTCTGAAACAACTCACGAAAACCCTGAGGACCACCACAGTCTGGCCACAGCCAGCCCTGAGGATGGTACACGACTGGGCATTCCACAGCAGCTGGTCCATGAGCCCCACGTGTCAGTGGGGGCGGTGACAGGGGCATCCCACAGCAGCCGACCCACAAGCCCCATGCGTCAGTGGGGTATGGTGACAGGAGAAGGGGTTGAGGGTGTACAGGGGACCAGGTCTCTGATCAGAGTGCCTGTCATACCTGACCCTATTTGAGCCCCCACAGCTTAACTTCTGTTCTGGTTTCCCAGAAACCAGTGGCAGAGGGACACCACCCCTCTCTGATCTGCCAACTTCCAGGCTACAGCCCGGCTGTGGGCCAGGACAGCCCTCCTTGAATGTCCCGAGCCCCGGCATGGTGCCCCGGGCGGAGCCCTGGGAGCCCCACTCTCTCTGCCTGTTGCACAGACATCCAAGTAAGGTGGAACCAGAGTGCACAGAGCAGGTGACTGGAGGCATGTGTTGTTAGCTATGCATGCCCCGTTCCCACACAGCAAAACAGAGAGACAGCATATGGGGGAGAAGGTAGCGATTCTCCCAGGCAAAGGAAAGCATCAGGAATTAACAGGTCCAGGAAAAGGCAGGTAAGGAACAGCCTCCAGTCTGACCTGTCTGGAGTATTCCTCCGAAGCCTTGAGAGGAGGAGGCAGAGGCTGGGAGGCAGGCAGTCCCCCAGGGACAGGGCTCAGCGTTGCACCGGTGGACAGAGGATGGGTTTCTCACCCTGTACCCACCCTCCTGCTCTTGGTTCCCACTGCAGATCTTGGCTGCAAACCCTGAGACCCTGGGAATCCTGGGCTGAGAGTCCCATGTCCTGGCTCCAGGGTGGAAACATCCCTTGTTCTTGGGCCTGGGGTACCAGGCATGGAAGCCGTGGGGGAGAGTGTGGAGCCTGCTTGTCCTTTCCTGTGGGGTGTGTAGGGAGCACCCAGGGAGGAATGTGGGGTGCACCCCCTGGAAGGACCCCACAGGTGACCCACACAAGGAGTCACTAGGAGCTGGACCTGCTTTGGGAAAGGACAAGCAATGTAGGGGCCTCAGAGGCCTCCCCAGCCAGGGGCCAGGCCTGTGCCCACACGGTCACTCTGCAGGTCCCCCAGCTGACAGGCAGGACACTGAGGCTCAGAGAGGATTGCTAACCAGCCCGAGGGCACAGGGTTGTGGGACCTGGTGGTGTACACAGCACCCTCCTCGCCAGCCTCTGAAGAAGGCTCTGTGTGGTCAGCAGCACCGGCAGCCCTGGGGACTCTGCAGGCCTGGGCCCCACCACAGCTGGGTGGGGGGAAGGGCTCAGGCTTTGAAACTCCTTCAGTTTCGTTTCTCTTCTGCCCTGTTTCCGAGAACCGCAGCGCCCAGCCACTGGGGACAGGGCTGGGAAGGCCCTGAAGCAGGGAGCTGCAGAGGAAGCACCCTGCCCCTCCTGGCTTCCTCTCCTCTTCTGGTTCCTGCCAGGTGACACAGCCCCCGAGGGGGACGAAGATAAACAGTGCTGGTGACAAAGACAGACCAACCAGCCACTGGCTGGTGACCCTCCAGGACTATAGCCTCGGGGAGAAGCTGAGCTAGCCTTTAGCTGAGCTAGCGTCACCTGACTTGTCTCTCAAGGAGTGACTCCGGGCAGTGGTCAGCATCACCGCACTGCCAGCGGGGCAGCAGGATGCTAGGACGAGAGCCAGGAGTCCCCTTCAGAGCAACCGGGGAAGGGGTACAGGTCGACCCCACCACTGTCCAGCTCTGGGGCACCTCTTTAGCCGCAGTTTGCCCCCTTAGCAATGGGCAGAGGAAGCCAGTGGGTGTATTTCTGGGCTCCTGAGCCGGCCTGCAGCTTTGGAGAGAAGGGATGGGCCCTGGGTGCCCCTGGGGTGACTCACCCTGGGGCACTGACTGACTGAGAAGGGAGAGGGAGGCGTGGTTACAAGGTGGGTGGACAGTGGGGCGTGTCTTCAGAAAGGGGCCGGAAGGACAGGAGGACGGGGAGTAAGGCTCTGGGGCCGGCGACTCGGGCTCGGCTCGACCGTGACTGGCCGCAGACCCAGGCAAGAGACAGGACCCTGGGGTGGAGAAGCACGGGGTAGGCAGACCTGGAGATAAACCGGGGGCCCCTGTCGCTGGAGTGGCAGGCCTCTTCGCTCAGTCTGAGCAGGCAGGGTCCGCTGCAGTGCAGACACTGGCGTGTTCATGATGAATGGACGTAAGAGAGACGACTCAGACACAGAGCCCCCACTCAAGTTTGTGGAGCGCAAAGATGAGATCACTGGTGAGTGTGGGGGGGGCGTGTGCACTAGGACTCTGAGTCCTTCCCACAGGCAAGGACCAAGGGGCCTTTGTGGATCCAGAAGGTGGTATTCCTGAGATTCGGCCCCTAACCCCAACACACACCCACACGCCCGCACCCACGTTCTTCAACACGGAAGTCTGAACAGGTCCCTGCCCCTGCTGGCTTCCTGCCAAGTCTGCCCACCCTGGCCAGGCAAAGGACTGAGGCAGAAATTGAGCAGTTTCTGGAACTTGGGCCAGGAAGAGGGAGGTGGGAGAGCGGAGTCAGTGAGGTGTAGGCCTTGCAAGGGCACACTGGAGGGGACACTGTGCTGTCACTCAGGCCTTGAGGACAGGTGTGGAAGGCATGGTGTCACTCTCCTCGGGGGTAAGGTCTACAAAAATCTAGTGGACAGAACGGCTGTCTGGATGGGGCAGGATGGAGAGAGAGGAGTCCCAGTGGACTTCTGTGGTTGAGCCGCAGCAAAGAGTGAAGGAAGTCCCTTGGCAGGAAGGGAACAGAGAGGAAGGGCCTGCTGCCTCACTGTCACTCAGTCCTTCCTGGGTGGCGAGAGAGCAGTCAGCCAGTGAGGACGAAGGCGCTTCTGAAACAGCTGTGACAGGACACTTAGTAAGTCGTGCAGCCCTGTCCCTTCATCCAGATGTGGGGGTGAAAGGCACAGGGTCCCACCTTGTAGAGATGGCAGCCCTCCTTGCAAGGAGCCCAGTTTCCTCCTCCATCCGGGGGCGGTAAGACTGCCCCAAACAGGGCAGAGGAGAGAGTTCTGGGGAGAGAGGGAGTGTGAGGAGAAAGAGCTGAGGGGCTGCTGTACCCTGATTGCCCCCAGAGACACGGGCGGTGTGGGCGGTGGACACTGCAGCCCCTGACGTGTCCCTGGTCCCTGACAGGGGACGAGTACGATGGCCTGCTGCGGGTGGAGATGAGCTGTGGCCACGCCGTGGACCCGGGGAGCCTGACTGCCTGGTGCCGAAGCCTGATGGACCAGGTGGGGCGGGCACTGCAGCCACGGCCGTCAAAGGGGGGAGGGTCTCTGATTCAGCATCCGGAAGGGTGACAAAGCTCTGTCTCCTTCAGATAAAGTGCATTATGTCCTCACCAGGCAAGGGAGCAGCACCTCAGGGTCCACTCAGCACCCCATGTCTGTCCTTGGGGGAGAGTGTGCGGGGGCTCCCTGGGAGATCCGGCTCGGGGCCACAGTGCAGACTTGTGATTTCAGACCCAGAGTATCTTGAGGGGAGGCAGATGTCTGTGTGAGGGGCTTGGGGGTCCACAGAGCGATGGGACCAGAGTGGACGCGACTGGGGGCGAGGCCAGTGCCACCAGGCTAGGGGCAGCAGCATCCCCACCTCAGCACCGTGGACAGCAGCTGGTACCCTTCTTCCCAGGGCTACTTCAAGCTGTGCTGCCCGGCTGACGTCAACGGGGACAAGTGTGGAGCCCAGTGGTCCTACCCGGAGGTGCGCCGCTGCGCCTCGCTGAGTGACACTGAACAACACCAGTTTGAGCAGAAACTGGCCCTGTTGGCAGCCAGACTCTACTGTGACTTTAAAGAGGTGGGTGGGGCTGTCCAGGAGGGGGACCTGCGGCCCCCACACTCTGCTGAACTGGGCCAGAATCTGGCCTTGCCAGTCATCACGAGTGTGCCCACCTTCCTCTGTCCCTCTGCAGTGCCCACAATGCAAGAGCCTGGTGGAGAGGAAGGACCTGACCACCGTCCGTGTCCTCTGCACCGTCTGTACCCACATGAGGGGCACGGCCTTCGAGTTCTGCTGGCAGTGCTTGCGGGCCTGGAAGGGGGACGGGACGCCCTCTGACTGCTGTGCCAACGTGGGCTGCAGGGACCCGAACCTGGACGTCCTGGCCTCCTGTGCCACCAAGGATCTCCCAGACAGTGAGATCCAGGGCTGCCCGGCCATCCGGGCCTGCCCCACGTGCGGGCTGCTGATCGAGCACAAGGAGAAGTGCAAGTACGTTGTGTGCGTGCGGTGCCACGTGGAGTTCTGCTTCGCCTGCCTGGAGCAGGCGCCGGCCTGCCAGGCCGCCAGGGCGGGTGCCTGGTTCAAGTGGTGCGCCAGGCCCCTGGCCCCACGGCAAACCTCCATCCCCGTGTGGAGCCGGCCAGGTGGTGGGCTGGGAGGGGACTAGGGCCGCAGTGGTCAACACAGGGAGCAAAGCCACGTTCCAGCACTGGATGAGTGATGTGTGTTTGTGCGAGTGGTCACAGATGACAGGCAGATGACAGCTGAAGATAGACACACAGATTATAGACTGACTGACAGACACATAGATAAACAAGATGTTAAAAAGCCACTGCCGTTGAGTGGATTCTGCCTCATAGTGACCCTATAGGACAGAGCGGATCCACCCCGTAGTTTCCGCGGAGTGCCGGGTGGATCTGAGCTGCAGACCTTCTGGTGAGCAGATGTAGCGCTTGACCCCTGCTCCACCATGGTTTCCAAAGAGGTGACAGGCAGAGATAAGTAGTTCCAAGGGTGGGTGGGTGGCAGGTGGAAGAACTGATGGGATTAAAAGGAGACACAGGTAGATAACAGCAAACACATAGATGACCCAGAGACAGACAGTTGGAAGACAGAGTCACAGACAGAGATGATGTAGAGATGCCCAGAAGTGTGCCAGCACTGACCCCAAACCCAAGAGGTCAGGTAGATAAACCTACTGATGTGATCACAGAGTCTCGTGTCCGTACTGTGACCTGCGTGAGCTCATCTGGGCACCGTCACCTACAGGGGTCGTGTGGGAAGGGGTCCCTGTGCAGTGACACTCTGGGCTCTGAAGTTGGCCCTCAACCTGGAGGGGGTGGCTGAACTGCGGAACTGCTGTGTGGGGCAGGGCAGGTGGGCGCGGGGGCAGGAACAGAGCCCAGAGCGGAGAAGTGCACGGACTGCCCGGCCCGCCATGGCTGGCACCAGGGCCGCCTGCCCGCCCTGCCCCTCACTTGCTTGTCCACAGTCCCAAAGTGTCACGTTCTACGCCTACCTTGTGCCCCCAGGATCCCCAGTCCCTCATCCAGAATTAATTTTGTGGCCTTGTGACACATCTGGGCAGTTTCAGAGCTCCCTGTGTCAGGAGCCACTCTTGGTCCTTGCTCAGTGTCCTTCAGGCCGCAAGCTCCTGGAGCAGGTGGGGGAAGGGTGGCCAGATTGGACCCATGTAGCTCTAGGGCAAAGCCAGGTCTGCGTGCTGTGACTTCTCCCCACGGTGAAGGGCATTTTGTATGGAGCCTTGTCCCACTCACCCGGAAGGACTCAGCTGGGCCCTTGTTGGGTACCCAAGCCCATGGAGAAATACCCAGCAATCCCCTTCCTGCATGCAGCACCTGTTGACCCTGGCTGGAGTTGAGTCATGGACGAGATGGGGACACTAGGCCCCAGACAGGGTACTGAGCTCTGGGTGGCTACCAAGCACCCCTAAGACTTGATGGTCCAACAAGCAGGGGCCCCATCCTCCGGAACCGGTGCCTTGGGCTGGACTGGAAGTGCCTGGACTGCTCTGTGGGCCCTGGCTCTGCTCCCCTGAGTGGCCAGATGACGGTGTTTGACCCTGTCCTCGCCCTTGCCTGGGCCCATCCTGCCAGCCCAGCCCCCACACCGAGATCCCTTCTGGGAAACTCCAGAGAGGGAGAAAGAAAACTGAAACCAGTGGGTGGCTGCTGTCCCTGGGACCCGGCCACTCCCAGAACGCAAGACACAGCCGCCCTGGGGATGACCCTGAGTGGGCAGAAGCTCCCTTGCATCCGCCCCACTTCCCTTCCTACAAACCCCATTTATCCTGTGCCTCCGCCCCCGCCCATGTTGCCCCCACAGTCCTGGTGGGGGTCCAGAGGTTGTCCAGCCATGCGCCCCCCCAGCCCATCCTGTGGGGGTCACCTGTGAGGAGTCCGTAGGGGGTGGGCAGAAAGGGCTGAGCCAAGCCCCTCCCTCAGCCAGATGCCCCTCCTGACCTGAGTCTAATCTGGTTGGGGGAGGAGTCCTTCAGGGCACTGAGTGTGGACCAGTCCTTGTCACAGGGAAACCCTTAAGTCCCTGCTCCTCAGTCCTTCCTGCTCCTGCACTCCCGAGCCTCCTGTGAGTGTGTGCGTGTGTGCATTTGAGTGTACGTGTGTGTGTGCAATGTGCCTGTATGTGTGCACATGAATGTGCACATGTGAGTGTGTATGTATGTGCTTGTGCGTATTCGTATATTCATGCCATGTATTCATGTGTGTATGTGTTAGTGTGTGTGTGCCTGTGTGCACACGCTTGTGCAAGTGTGCATCTAAGAATCTGTGGAGAAGGAAGTCATGATGTCATCTTTGGTTTCAACAAGGACAGAGCCTGTGGCCTGCCCTGTGTTTGGAGTGATCTCTGGAACCAGGAGAGAGACAGGGTTGCCCAGAAGGGGATTCATGTCCTACTGCTCCCACTCATGGATAACAGCACCTGATGGGGGTAGCTCCTTTCCTTTATGGGTGTCAGGGGGCAAGTATGAGCAGACTCCATGACAGTCTGAGCTCATGAGGAAAGTTGAACGTTCGTGAGGCTCTGGCCAGAATCAAGATGCCCCAGAGATGTGACAGTGACACCAGGAAGTCTGCTGTGGGGAGGGGGACACTGAGCACAGCAGGCTTCCTGCCTAGACAGCCCCCTGAGAGCCCACCTGGGACCTCAGCAGGGAGGAGGGGGTTCCACAGCCTCCGCCTCCAGCGTCATCTCCAGATCTGCTCCAAAAGGCGGAGAGATAGGCAGACCCTGGTCCCCCTGTCACTGACATCACCCTGGACACAGACTCACACCAAGGGCCAGGCCAACATGGGCAGCCAGGGCACAGGGGCTGGACCCATTCTAGTGCAGACCCCTCCCACACAGGGACTCAGACTCACAGATGCAGGCAGACTGCTGCCCTCATAAAGAAACACAAACACACACGTACAGATACAGAGACAGACACAATAACAAACAGACACGCACACACCCTCCTGGATCTCTGCAGTCAGAGCAGTGGTCCCTCCCATGCAGGGTTCCATGGAGGGAACTGCCAGTGAAATAGAAGGGGAATGGCCAGAAAAGGTGGCCTCAGCCTCAATCCTTGAACCACCCAGCTCTGACCAGCAGAGGTTGTTCCCTGCCTGTCAGGGATTGAATGGAGTCCCTCCAAGGCTGTGCAGAAACTTGGCTCTGCCCTGATTCTACTGTGTGGTGTTCCTGTGTGCTGTCAACCCTCCTCTGTGACGCTTGTGAGGGAGGAGGTGTGGCAGTTGGGTTGATGGGGCAGGACTCAGGGTGTTGGTTTGCTGTGCCTTGAGGCAGTCTCTTGGGATAAGAAGGAAAGGGAAGCAAGCTGAGGGTTGGAGACCTCATACCACTGCAAAATAATACCTTCGGAAAGAACTTGGGGTTCCTGAACCTCAGAAGCTCCCCATTCCAGGGCATGATTGATGACAAAGATCTCCCTCCAGAGCCAACAGACAAAGTCTTCTTCTGATGCTGATACCCTGAATTTGAACTTGTAGTCTACTGGACTACGAGAAAATCCATTTCTGTTTTTAAAGCCATCTGCTTGTGGTATTTCTGTTACAGCAAGGTTGCTGGAAAAGCCCCAAAGTTTGGCTGCTTGCTGATAATGCCAGTCTCAGAGACAAGAGATTAGGTGAATGATCAAAGTTTTTATTTGCAAGCTGGCATTGCAAAGAGACAGGAGGTGTTCTTGTCCTCAAAGCCTGTCTGAACTTGTCAGGCAAGGTTGGGGTATTTAAAATGAAACAGCACATGCAGACACAGGGAACAATGTGGGCAACTGGGATCATATGGAGGGTTGACTGGGTGGAGGCCAAATGGGAGGAGGTCGAGTGGATGGAGGTCGTCTGGGTGGAGGTCATCTGCTTTACAATCTCACAGGTTGTCACCAGCCTTCAAGGCAACAAAGTGGTACTAGACACCAGCTGGTCAGCAATCTGAAGGAATACTCAAACACAAGTTACTTCCCTGTCCTTTCTGGCCTCCTGCTTAATGTTTTTATCATTAGTTAGAGCCTGATTATCAAGACAAGAGGAGTCATTCATTGCCTTTAGTTCACTAAACCTACAGCGGTGCTGTGGTGGCTCTGAGAGCCTCACCCTCAACATCACCACCTGGGGCTTGGGAATGTGGAAGTTGTGTCTTTCCCTGTGTTTCAGGAGTGATCTGAAACAAGGCCTCTAGAGCCCTCAGTCTTAGGTCCCCCTCACAGGGGTTTTTAGCCTCTCGTTTCAACTCCTCCCTGTTTTTTCATGTTTTCTTTTTGCTTTTTTTTACTATCTTGGGAAAAAGGAGCACCAATCATTCTGGCCATTCCCCTCTGAATGAGGTCACAGGAGGAGGTGAAGATTCTCAGTACAGGGGAGACCCCACTGGATATGTCAAAAGCCATCGTGTCCTGTTGGACTCAAGAGTATGTTGACTCCAATGGGAGACTGTCAAGAAGAAACACTGCTCCCAGCTGGAAGGGTCTGGTCCATTCCCTTGGTAATGATTTTCAGCATTCAGGGAGCAAAGGTGTAAATGAGGATGGCTATAATAGTAAACAAGAGGGGAATGGCCCAGGAATTTACAAACGTGAACCATTTTGATGACTGGCTTCACTAACCTGCGAGATAAAGGGGACCAACCCAGGTGCTTGTTTAGAGAGTGGTGAGGAGTCAGTAACTTACAGGATTTTAAAACTTGACTCCTGGTTCTACTAGCACAACCCAGGTATTTGGCATGGCAATATCCCAAAACTCCTCATTCAACCAAGCTGTTTTACTGGTATATATCCCAAAACCAACAATGTAACCAATTCTAAGTCTTATTTGTGTTCCAATCAGTAGTTTTTGTCCCAGAAACTTAACAGGGCATTCAGGGACACATGGAAAGGAGTGTCTTTTTAACTGTAGCCCCATTAGACATTATCAGACATAAGAGAAAAACTTCCTCAGACATAACGGTAAATTTAAACTTCACACAGTCCTGCTTGGAGAGGGGGCCTGTTGGGTAATGCCAGACAGTGAAGGTGGCTCTCTTGTCTAAGACAAGTCTAATGTTTGCTTTTTAAGACCATGTCAGAGTGTAACCCTTAGCTCTCCCATGGAGACATTGATGTGCAGCCAGGAGGCAGAAGGAAATTGAGACCCCCCTATTAGTGGTCAGTTTTCTAGAATCTTCTTCTGAGGGAGTCCAGGAGGATATGTCCCTCTTGGCCCCTTTGGAGGGAGGTCTGCTGGATGTCCTGTTTTAGGACACACAGGTCACCCTGCTTTTAGTGGCCCCATTTTTCACAGTACCTGTATTAACTGGGGTCCATAGTCACTAGCCAGTGACATAATCAACGTCCTGATCTCTGTGTCTAACTGGACCATCTCAAGGTGGACCTTGACTGCTGTAGCAGACCACTGGGCTTATTTTTTTCCCTTTTTTCTCTGCCACCAAAAAATCTCTATTATTAAAATATCTTAGAGATCTCCTCTACTAATTGGGAGTGTGGACTGAGGTTTTGCCTCAAGCTTTTGTGGTTTTTATCTTATGTCTGATGTGGACTAGGATACAAAGTATAAGGCCAAAATGCCTTTTCCTTTTTCACTTTTAAGACTGGCATCTATATATTTTCAAAGGTTTAGTGAGCTTAGCCAGAGCAAAACATCTGGTTTCTCTCTCCAGGTCCCTAGCTCAAGGGAGTTGGAGAGCCAGTCTTATATTTTTTCTAGTGTTAATGAGACACTTATCTTTCAGGTCTCCTCACTGTTTGGGCACCACAAAGGTCTCTAAGTTGGGGTTCTTTCCTATTTTCCCTTACAAAGCAGTGTCCAGTGACTTGAACCAGTTTTTTTTTTTTTAAAAAAAAAAAGTTGCCTGCATGGGTTATGTCAATCTCCAAAGAAGCCAGAAATCTATGCTTAAATTAATTATATATCCTATTATAAAACCCTTGATCAAAGTGTTCAATAAATGGTAACTGAACACAATCAAGTTTTTAAGATCCCAGGTACTATGTAGCAAACTAGGAAGTAGAACAGAAACACCAATAATATTAGGCCAGTTATCTGAAATAACCAATGAAACCATGACCCTAAGTTCTCTGAGAGGGGTGACAAACCTCATGAGGTGTTTATGTATGGCATTAGTACCTTTTAATTTACTTTGGCAGCAAGGGTATTCTGTAAAAACTTAGGTGTCAAGTAAATATAAACACAGAAACATTCATCTGTCGAGACTTAAATTGTTCCTTGATAGAACGGGCAACCTAATGTGATTTTAATTTGTAAAATCGCAGCCAAAATTTTAGACACTGCTCTGATTGTGATGTCTATAACTTTGCTAAGTTTACCCACAGGAATTCATAACTGGAGAATTACAACACACAGAGGCATTAGTTAAATAATCTTAGGGGAAAGGAAAAGGATTTCCCAGTTGTTCTCTGTTTTACCTAATTTTGTTCAGCTGTGGTCTATGGAATCATTACTAGCTCTGCGTAAGAGTTTTGGGTATCTCGAGTTGCAGTCCTTCTTACCAGGCCAAGATCTCTGTTGAGATACTCTGGTTAATCATCAAAATTGTAGATGACAAAAACTTAACATGACCACGATTAGTAAAAACAAATCTTCTTAATAGTGACAGAAGTCAGTTACAAGTAGGATATGAAGGCCAAATAAAAACCAGTCCACTGGGAGAAAATCTTAAGCAGCAATATTTTTTAAGCAAAATCATTACCTATGTTTTTAAAGAATATTAGACAACATACACAACAATCATGAGGTATGATACCACATACCAAGATTATTATGTCTCTAAACACTTACATAGTATAAAAATAAATCTACAGGCAAATAATTTGAATGTCTGAGTCAAAGTTTTGGCTTTGATGATGTTGGATTAAATAAAGTATCCTTGACATCCCATCCTTTATTTTCTAAAGAATACAACCTTGCAATGTGTAAGACATTCACCTCCTCACACCAGTAGTCTTAAAGTCCGAGTCCAAAGTCCATAAATTCCTCTTCAGCTGTAAAATCTAGACAACCAGTTATCTGCTTCCAAAATGCAAAACAGGCAGTCACACATTAGCCATTTCCATTTCAAATGGGAAAAAGAAGCCAAAACAGGCAATAAGCAAAACACATTACAGTAGCCCTCAGAGCTTTTAAAAGAATTTTGCTTCTTCAGAGGCATGTTTTACAATGGCCGTGTCCTCTAGACTGTGGGTATAGGCCACCTTCTCCACATTCTGAGTGGAAGCCCCCTGGCACTGTACTGCAGCTCTGCCCTGGAATGGCAACTCTTGCTTCCTCAGCTTCAGGTGCACAATTTTCCAAGTCCATAGAAGTGGCAACTCTACAGTTAGCTCCATGCTTTCAAGCCCCTGAGGTCATGGCCATACCTTTCAGAACACGGCAGCTCAGCTTCTCATGCTCTCCATCTCTGCAGCTTCTGTTTCTATGGCTTCATGGCACAGGCTCCAGGCCTGCATCAGTTCTGCTGGTTTTTTTCAGCAAGTTAGCAATTTAAACCAAATCGACCCCATTGCTGTGATGTTGATTCTGATCTGTGGCACCCTGTAAACAGAGTAAAACTGTCCTATACAGTCTCCAAGGAGCGCCTGGCAGACTATAACTGCTGACTGGTTAACAACTGCAGCACCCAACCACTGTGCCACCAGGATCTCTCTGGTTAGCAGTTAAGAAATAAATGACTTAATATGCATTGCTTAGAAAATATTAAGAACAATTAACTAATACAAATTTTAACAGTGAAAATTGGGCACTTTTTTCCAATTCCTATTTGTATCAAAACCTTTTAACCCTTTTCTCTTAGAAAAGATCATCCTTGTCTTTTGTTGTGTTTCCTTTTCCAAGCCTGGTGGCTTGGTCTTTGACTGATGAATCTTAACCCAAAGAGAGGTCAAATCTTTGCTTTTACGAGAGATCACACAAAGAATGTGTTAACTATTTGCTCAGAAGTCAGAAAATTTTGTTATTTAGCAGAAAAGAAACAATTTTTCTAATGTTAATATTCTTACAAATCTCATAAATTAAGCCATTAAATTGTTAAACAAACAAACAAAATCTTTTATGATACCAAGTAGACATTTGTAATCCCAGTCTAATTTAACTCACAAAGTTCCCATCAACTGACTTTAGAAATCACAAAGTCCCATCCCTGATGTGGATGTGTCTCTAAATCTTCTGCTAGGTTTGAAACACTCCTCCAGGCCATTTCACATATGTCTCAGAGCTGCCCTGCAGTAGAGAACTTGTTTGCAGTCTTTAAGATTTGTATTCACTCAGTTTCTTTTTTTTTATTGTGATTAAGTGAAAATACACAATCCAAATCAATTTTGCATGCCTGCCTATCTGCAGATGCTTCTGTTCTTCTTGTGCCATGACAGCACACTCCTCCTTTTCATTCTATACTTGTTGTACCCTCTTAGCAAGCTCCTGTCCCCTTCTCTCCAACCTCTTCTCTCCCATCTAGAAAGAGAACAGTAGGACAGCATCCTATAAACGTAGAGAGTGATAGAGTACACACACCATATGGTCAAAATGTGTCCCCAGGTACAGTCCATTTTTGCCTGAAGAGTTGACCTCAGTAGTGTTTTCTGGTCAGGGGAAGCAGCAGGTCTAAGGGATGTGCTTCTAGGGGATCCCGCAGGTTGTCAGACCATCAACTGTAGTCTTTTAGTAGAGTTTTTGAGCTGCACCCCTCTTTTCCTTGTGTTGCTGTAGAGACTCAACATTGTGTGCCCCATCACGACTGTCTTTGGCGGTGGCCAGGCACCATCTGGTTCTTGTGGTCACATGTTGATACAGTTTCCCATTCACATGGGGATTCACCCAATTTCTCATAATTGAAATATCAATTCATATCTGCTTTCTGTCTTAAAATAGTCTCCTCCCAATTATAATGGTTTTTTCAAAAGCATCTCTGGAGCTGTAACTTTGGAGACTGCTCTTGGCCTGCCCTCTGTTTCTTCCTGGAGTGCAAAAGATCATTAATGCTGCTTTTACTGTTCTGAAATTATTACTTTTCTTTAAGAAAAAAACTATCTCTTTGACCAAGGGCTGTAAAGTTAGTTTTTTTGAGCCCAGTGACAGTATGTCTGGATCTACTTGAAATTCAGCTTCCTTATTGTTTTAGTCATCTAGTGCTGCTCTAGCAAAAAATATCACAAGCGAATGGCTTTAGCAAAGAAAAGTTTATTTCTTACACAGTCTTGTAGGTTAAAGTCCACATACAGGGTGTCTGCTCCAAGGGAAGGGCTTTCACTCTGTGGGCTCCGGAGGAAAGTCCTGCATTGCGTCAGTCTTTGTTGAGGGAGCACCTTGGCACAGGAGCCTCAGATCTGAAGGGCACACTCTTCTCCCAGTGCTGCTTTCTTGGTGAATTTTCTGCTTGCTTACCTTTCCTTCTGGCTCTTGTAAGATAAAAGGATAAAGGGTGGTGCAAGCCACACTCCAGGGAAACTCCCTTTACAGTGGATCAGGGAGGGGACCTTATGAAGGGATTTACAGTCCCATCCTAATCCTCTTTAACATACAGCATAGGAAAATCATGAAGTGGAGGACAATCATAAACTGTCAGAATCATGGCCCGGCTGAATTGTTACACACATTTTCAGGGGGGAGGGGGAACACGGTTCAATCCATGTCACTTATCTATTTTATTTTTGTTCAGTTGAGCATGAAAGACCTTTTCTGACCTGCCAAACAAGTTTGTCTCAAAGAATTAAAACATGAAATATCTCAAAATTAGACCGGGTAAAGCCTACCTTGGCGATGACAAGATGAGGAAGTCTGGACAAGACATACAAAGCTCAAATACATAAGAAGCTCTTAATGGACAAAGATTGTTTCACAAAAACAGAGATGTTGAGTAAGACATTACAATTCTGAGGCTGAATTGGCCAAATGTGTGGCCTGAGACCAAACTTGTAAAGTTTTGTACAGCTATTAAACACTCAGCCTATAGGAACCAGACATTTTCCACAGAAAATTACAAATCTGGGGTTCCCAGAACAGCTCGTGTAAGTACACAAATGAAAAGTACGTTTCCAAAACCCCACACAGGCAAATACAAAGCCACACCATAAATGCATTTATCATATCAGACACACACAGGAGAACTCATTTTATCACATATGCAGCCTCACTTTACCAGACACACACACAGCCTATTCCTTTCTTAATTAAAGTGATCTTATAGAGAATTTTCCTAAGCTACCCTATCAAAGTCCAAACACTCACCCAATGCATGAGTCCTCTCAGTCACCCACTCAGGCAGATCCCCAGATTTGCACACTATTCCACACACACACACATGCAAGGAACTGGCTCTACTGCACTCACACACCCAGAAAGAAAGCCAGAGGGCTTAACCTGCCTGAAACCAGCATATTCCTCTCACAGAGCAAAGAAGAGAAAGGGAAAGAACATCTCTAGGGTAAAAAGACCAGGATTTACCCTGTACACTGGATGTATCCAGCTGAGGGATGAGTCCACCAGGAGAAGCACCCCGAATGGTAGAAAAACCAGGCTCCGGTCTCTGGCACTATGGGAAGCGAAAATGTGTGGAAATGAAAACCCAGAAATCCCAAACATATTCTTTTTCCCCTAAAATGTTTGATCACTAACCCCTAGACAGCGTGGTTAGAAGCTGAAGAAGTCTTCATGAGAGGAGGGAGTTGGCAGAGGTCCCGTATCTTGTGGCTGCTTAAGAAGCCCAGCTGGTCCCTTGTCCCGCCAGGAGGTTGTTGAGGCCAGCCAGTGCACGGTGCCATCTGGGTTGCCAGAACTTGTTACTGGAAAAACCCAGAGTTCAGCTACCTGCCACTAAAGCCAGTCTCAGACATAGGAGATCAGGCGAATGATGAAAGATTTTATTTGCAAGCCGGCATTGCAAAGAGATAGGGGGTGTTCTTGTCCTCAAAGCCTGCCTGAATTTGCCAGCAAGGTTCAGGTTGTTGTAGTTGTTATTAGGTGCCGTCGAGTCAGCTCTGGCTCATAGTGAGACTATGAACAACGGAACGAAACACTGCCCAGTCCTGTTCCACGCCCACAATTGTTTTTATGCTTAAGCCCATTGTTGCAGCCACTGTGTCGATCCATCTCGTCCAAGGTCTTCCTCTCTTTTGCTGACCCTCCACTCAGCCAAGCATGATGTCCTTCTTCAGGGACTGATCTTTCCTGGCAACATGTCCAAAGTATGTAAGACACAGTCTTGCTGTCTTTGCTTCCAGGGAGCATTCTGGTTGGACTTTTTCCAGAAAAGATCTGGATTTAAAAGGAAAGACCACATGCAGGTACAGGGAACAATGTCAGCAGTTAAGGATGTGTGGGGAGACTTGAGTAGGTGGAGGCCCACCGGGTAGCAATCTGCTGGGTGGAGGTCATCTGCTTTGCAATTTCACAGGCCATCATCAGGCATCAAGGCAAACAAAGTGGTGCTAGATGCCATCTGATCAGCAATCTAAAGGAATACTCAAACACAAGTTACTTCTCTGTCCTTCCTGGCCTCCTGCTTAATTCTTTTATCATTGGTTAGAGCCTGATTATCAAGACAAGAGGAGTCATTCACTGTCCATAGTTTAAATCTACAGTGGTACCTCTGAGACCACTCACCCTCAGCATCACCACCTGGGGCTTGTAGAATGTGGAGGTCTTGTCTTTCTTTGCATGTTAGGGGTGATCTGAAACAATGCCTCTCAAGCCCTCAATCTTATGCCCCCTCTCCACAACAGGGCTTTTCAGCTTCCAGTTTCAGCAGCATTAGATGGCTAAGACAGAATTTGGTACTGGGGGTCAGGTGCTGCTCTAACAGATACCTAAAGTATGGAAGCTGTTTTGAATTTGTGAATGGAGAGAAGGCTCAGAAGGAAGTAAGCCAAGCCAAGTGCCGTCAAGTCAGATCCGAATTAAGGAGAACTATTAACATCAAGGATGGTGCGGAAGGTGAAAAGTAGCAGCGGACCGGCAGAAACAGGAGACCAGTGAGAGAACAAGAGCCGACCCATGGAGCAAGAAAGATGAGTACCTGTGTGCAGGAGGTGTTCTGGCCCAGTGGGGTGCCTCTGGGTGTTTATCAGTGGAGCTACAGAGCTTTAAAACTTTTGCTCCAGCAGGATAGATGCAGGCACGAGGCTTGGAGTAAAAGGCCACAGAAGCCGAAGAGACAAGAAGCACAGGGAGCTGAGCTGCCTCAGTCTCCAAAGGTATGGCCATGACCTCAAGGGTCTCTAAGGCTGGAGCGACGGCCTCTGGTGTTTCTAAGGGTAGAGTTGCCACTGAGATGGACTAGGAGAATGACACCTTTCACATCAAGGGAGCAGAGATGCTCTCCCAGTAGGCCCAGAGGTGGAGCTGTAGTCCAGGGCCAAGGGGCCTTCACTCAGGATCTGGAGAGTGTGGCCAATACCTGGAGTCTGGAGGGCAGTGTCATTGGGAAAAATGTCTCAGAGAATGGAGCACTGTTTTCAGAGCCTTGAGGGCTAACATAACGTGTCCTGCTAACTTGCTTCGTGCCTGTTACGCCTTCTTTTACTGAAGTTTCCCCTATTTGTAATGGAAATGTGTACCTTGTGCCTGCCTGCTCAGCTGCTGTAGTTTGGAAGGTGATAGCCTGTGTTCTAGATTTCACAGCTGAAGAGGAATTTCTGGAATTTGGACTTGGACTTAAGACTTTTGTTATGATTGGGTAAATGTATTTTGCATGTTGCAAAGATGTGATTTTTGTGGGGAGGGACCAAAGGGTGGAATGTCACAGCTTGAACTGTACTCCCATGGCTGATGATGTTAGTGTCCAAGTGACCAGGGAGGACATTTGGGCTCCGAGAGTGTGAGCAGAGTGGGTGCTCAGGCTGCAGGAAGGTGAGCACCGAGAGGCTGGGGCTCCAAGAGGGGTCCTCAAATCTGGAGCTCGCCAAGAGACTGAGTAGGGCTGGTTCTGCAGCTGCAGCCAGACTTTGGATGTGGAGTCCTCACTCCTGGGTTCCCTCAGTATGGGTCTGGAGACTGCACAGTATGGGATTTTCTGGTGGAAGAGACTCCTTCCTGAGTCTGTCCAGGGACTAAGCGTCTATCCCCTTCTGGACTGGGGACAGGAGTGTGGCCAATATCAGTCCTCTATAGGTGCTCCTGCCTAGATGAGTCATCCCATCCTTGGAGACATGAAATGGGGCTCCTGTAGCCGTGCCAGGCAGAGCCTTTATCTGTCTCCTTCATCACCCTTTCTGCCTTCAGGGAAAGGCGAAGTGAGGCATGGGTATGCCAGTGAGGGGTGCAAGCTGTACGGGGCTATGAGATGGCCCAAGAAAGACTTGGAGGACCCAGGACCCCAGGAAACCCTGTGATCCCTCAGTTCCCTTGTGGAATAGGCTTGGCCCTCACCCCTCGTGTCCACAGGCAGGCCTTCCCCAGGATTTGGAGACCCACGCTGAGCCCCTCCATTCTCCTCAGACTCTGAAGACTTCACCCCACAGTTTGTAAGTGAGGCCCTGGATCCAGTGAAGAGGCTGTAGGCCTACGCCACAAGGAACAAGTCCAGCCTCTTCATCGCATGCAGCTGCCCAGGGGTGGGGAGTTAAGATGCCAGGGGACTCTGCCCTCTACTCTCCAGCTTCCAGACAGGGCTGAGTAATAAATGGCCTCGAGTCACACCTGACTGAGCCCCACTAGGGAGGGTAGGGGCTCAGCTCTAGCATTTGGGGGCACTAGCTTGTTCCTGCTCCATCACAGTCTGGGAGTTCCCTTTACAGTGTCATCTGGGGACTGCCACCAGCTGCCCAGTCTCTGGCTCTGTGGCCCTGAGGGATGTGGAGGGGTTCTGTCCCCAGAACCAGCTCAACTCAGACCTTTGGTCCCACACCAGCAAGGACCCTCAGAGCTGCTCCCTCAAGCACCCAGTTCACCCCTGGCAGAGGTGGTGGCCCTCCCCTGGGCTGTGCTGCAGGTGGGTAGAAACGAAGTGGATCCCCACATCCCTTGGAAAGTGACTGAGCCATTGTGTGCCCTGTCACAGGCTCGTCACAAAAGGGAGAGTGGCATCCACGAGGAGCAGGCCATGGGCCGCGGGATTCTCATCAGGAGGTGGGCCAGCAGGCCCTGAAGTCTGAGAGCTGGGTGTGCTGTCTCCTGGGACCTGTGGCTCCCAGTGCCCTGAGCCTCAAGGCCCCTCCCACAGTGCCCCAGTGTTCCCAGACCCCACTCTTCTCCTGCTATGGGGCAGCGCTCACTGACAGACCAGTGTCCACTCATCACGTCCAGGTGCAGAGTCACAGCTGTCTGGCCAGGGGTTGCAGGGTTGCATGACAGACAGAAAGGCTCTCCTAGAGCAGTGCAAACCCCAGCCAGGTGTGTGTCAGGCTAGACACAGGGGGACCTCAGGTGTCCCCATGAGTCATTAATGTGAGACTGTCCTGCAGCAGAACCTGGGCAGAGACCCACTGAGCAGGTCACCGTGGCAAGCCCCGCGGAGCCTGGCCAAGCCCTGAGGATCCATGATCTTGGTTAGGGAGGGTGAAGGGCGTGGACAGTGCTCAAGTCAGCTCAGTGGGAGTTCTGGGTGCATACGCTGTCCTTGTCCTCACAGCAGAGGCAGACGGGAGGCACAGGGGACTTTCCTGACCCTGCTCAGGATGGCAGGGACAGGGTGGCTTTGCCAGCACCCGCCTGTGTCCCACCATAATAACCTTGATCCCCATGGCAGGACAAAGATCTGGTCTGGGAACAGGGCGGGGCTGGCTTCCTTCCGGAGCTGCTCCCTCGGCCCCCACCCCCGCCCCCGCCCAACTGCGGCGCCTCTTGGCCTGCTTGGGTTTCGCTTCTCAGGGCGGCTCACTTCTGGGAAAACTTCCACAGTGGCCAAGTAGCCACCAAAATCTGGGTCCCGGCAGGAACCCATGGCTTCCGGGGTGCTCCTCTCAGGTGTCCCTTCTGGGGCACTTTCCTCTCAGGACGCCCCCTCCCAGGAGGACTCCCCCGGGACACACCCTCCCAGAACACCCCACAGCAAGACATCCTCTCACAGGACAGCTCCCCCCAGAATTAGCACTTCAGGGGTACCCCTCACAGGTCTCTCTTAGCTGTGCTACCACCTCCTCCTACAGTATGTCCTCCTGGAGCACCTCATACCAGAACCCCTTCTGACACCCCACCTTTGGGACACCTTTCTCCTGCGACACCTGGGACACTGCGGCTGGATTCTTGGCTGCAAGCCTCATGCAGGGGCACCAGCTCAGGGTGCAGAGGCAGGAGACCCTCATATGCTGAGCGCCACCTCCTGGCACTGTCCCCACAGCTGTCTGTCCCCACATTGGCACCTGCCTGGGTTCCATCACAGGAGCTCCCTGCACAGTGTGCTCAGGGCATGGGTGAGGCAGGTGCCCAGACAGAGGCAGACTCGGCTTGCTGAGTTTTTATTGGAAGAATCAAAGGAAAAGAGACCACGACATACAAGCTCCGGGGGTTTCCAGAAACAAAAAGGGGAGCTCCCATTGGGCTGTGCTAGGATGGTGACTGATGAGCCCTTATGCCCCCAGCACCCAGCTGACCCACCTGTAGCTATGCAGAGCAGGGCAGAAGGTGGGGGCAGTGGGCCAGGGCTGCGGGAGGCCGACCTCGCCTCACGCCCACGTGGCCATCTGGAGCTGGACCCTGTGCGCTCAAGATATGAAGTACAGAACGAAGGCCCAGCCAGGACCCCTGGGGGCATAGGGGCCCTGACGTGTGACCCCAAGTAGGAGGATTCTGGGGGGTAAGCCTCTCCCCAGGTTGTGTCCATGGGAGGAGGGGCAGGGCCTCTGGAAGGGGGTGTCTGGGGAGAGCCCCGAGCTGAGACTCCGCGTTGAGGGTCTTGTTGGAGCCGACGCTGCCTCAGGCTCCGTGGGACTTGACTGTTCGCAGTCTTAGCTACAGCTTTGTCGTGTCTCTTTCCTTCAGTCAATGTGTGGTACTTTCACAATCACAAAAAACCATCAGACCCCTTCAAGGAGCCTGGGACAGGCTTCCAGAAAGTGCCGAGCTCATCCTCAGGGCCTTCACAGCCATATCTGTTCTGGGTGCCTACGGGGCTGAGATTTGGGGAGACTGAGCTGGCCAGGAGCCCCTGACAGTGCAGGGCAGGGGGTGTTGGGCAGCCCTGACCCCAGCCACCCTCCATCACGTGTCTGCATGAAGCACACCGCCAGCAGGCGTCCCGGGGCACATGTGACACTTGGCAGGTTAGAGGTACCCAGCTCCAGGGGGGCCAGTCTCTCACCAGAAGAGGGCTCATACTAGCACCCAGCTGGAGGGTGCTGTGTGGATCCTTGAGGCCCTGAAATCCTCGATGGTACATGAGCAGGTAGGCAGTGCTGCAGAGGCCACCAGGAAAGAGTGTGGGTGTCATGGACATTTTGGCCAAAGGGCCAGGGGCATGTTGGGGACATGCAGGATACTGTCCTCAGCCCCAGGCTCGCTTGGCCCAAGTTGTGTCCCAAATGCGAGCACCCCAGAATTAGAGGCCCAGAACCTGCATAGCGGGGGTCCTCACCTGCACACACTTCCTGTTGCAGTGCGTGTCTGGGGCTGGTCGTGTCTCAGCCTGATTCCTGCCGCCCTCCCACCTCCACAGCCCAGAAGTCTTCCTCCGGGGGCTGCCCTCACTCAGGCCCTGGCTCTGCACCTCCCAGACTCCCACCGCCCCTGCCAAGGAGCATCTCGGGCCTGGGCCTGTGCTTCTTACCTCCCTCTGTCCACCCCCCCCAACCCACAACTGTTCCAGAAAGCAGGGCTGGACAGTACCTGCTCTCAGAAGGCTCTGCCCGGAGCTGGAACAAAAGAGGGACAGGAGTTTTGTGAGAAAGATTGGGATTCACATCTCGTCATGCAGCAAGAATTAGGATCAGCTTTGAGGTCCCAAGAGCAGGTGACAGGGGGACTGTAGTGGGTGTTTAAGGAGAAGATGGCTCTGTTCAAGGTTAGAGCAAGATTTGGGAGGGGGAAAGACCTTGGGACCCTCCAAGAGAGGAATGCTGCAAAGTAAGGGACCTACACTATGGTGCCCAGATTCCCCACCAGAAAGACAAAGTCCCCTCCACTCTTCTCAGCATGCTGTAGACAGACCCCAGGACCTGTGCACATCCCTGTGGATTTGGGACAGAGATCCCAGTAAGGACAAATTCTGGCTTCATCTCCAGCTTTGGGGGAAGCTGGGTGCTAACTGCAGTGGGTGAGAAGGAAGAAGGACCTGCAGCAGGCACCCTGAGGCCCTGCAGGTGGAGGGACAGCCACAGCTGTCCTGAAAGCCTGTCTTGTTCAGCACTCAGAGTGCTCGTTCCTACACCCCCGATTCATCCTGGACCTCCCTCTTCCTGCCTCTGTGTGGTAGGGTCCCTCTAGGGCTGGAGAGTCAAAAGTCATCTCCAGGGAACATTGCTGGGTGACAGGCACGCTGAGCTCCCCGAGTGCCCATCTTGTGCGTGGTCTATGCACCAACGGTTCGTGATCCACAGAGCACCCTCAAGCTGGGTGCTACTACCAGCCCTCTTCCAGGTGAGGAACCCAGAGTCTAGAGGATTTGCCAGCTGAGGGCAGAGCTGGGATCCAAGCCCAGGAACTGGGGCCCCAGGACAGCGGCTCTCACCGCAAAACCTCTTGAAGTCATGGGACTGGGATGCCGTGGGGGGATAGCAGTGAAGGTTGGGTCTCTCCTAGCAGAGTTTCCCACCGTGCCCAGGTGTGGACTGCTGAGGTCCTGGTCAGACAAAGGCACAGCTCAGCTTACCTCCTCCACGTGGCAGTCTGAGAACCTGTACCAGCAATTCTTCTCATAGGACATGGCATCTGCCACATAATGCCCACCAAGGAGGCTGCCAAGATGGTGACACACTGCGAACAGGTCGTAAGAGTTCTCGTCCTAGAGAGAGATACAGCCAACAAAGTCTGAGCCCAGGCTCCAGAGCCCCTGGCTCCTCTGTCCCCGCAAACCCAGGAACATCACTGCCTTGCAGCGTGACATATCCTCCCCAATCTCACGGTCTTCCTGCCCTGCACCCAACATTGCAGATCCTGCTTCAGTCCCTTCAGGGAGACAATTCAAAGTCAGCACCAAGGGAGCAGCGCATCTGGCTGATAATCACACAGCAGCCCACAGGATTTTCAGACGGCTGACTCTCCATCAGTTGGTACCCTCTGTCATGGATTGAATTGTGTCCCCCAGCCCCCCAAAATGTGTGTAGCCATGTGGCTGGGCAATGATTCCCAGCATTTTGTGATTGTCCTACACTGTATGTTAAAGGTTAGGGTGGGTCTGTAAATTCCTTCATAGGATCACATCCCTGCCCCAGTGTAATGAGAGTTTCCCTGGAGTATGGCTTATACCTCCCTTAATCCTTTCATCCTATAAGAGATAAGAGGAAAGGGAAGCAAGCAGAGAATTGGCAACCTCACACCATCACGAAAGCAGCTCTGGGAGATCACCTCATTCACACCTGAGGTTCCTGCACCAAGATGCACCTGGACAAAGACTGTGCAACAAAAGGAACTTCCTCCAGAGCCGACAAGAGTAAAAGCCTTCCCCTGGAGCAGATACTCTGAATTTGGACTTGTAGCTTACTGGATTGTGTAGAGAATAAACTTTTTCTGTGGTATTTCTGTTAGAGTACCACTAACTGACTAAAACACCCTCCCACTGTTAATGCATGGAAGGGACTCTGCTTTTACTGAACCGGCAGAAGGCTGTCACAACTCGCCATCACACCAAGAAACCATGAGGTGTCTACATAGCATGCTTTTCCCTGCAGCCATTGAAGAGATCATGGTGCAAGGAGCCTGAGTGATCTCCATGGTGATGAGAAGAATCTGGTCCTGGTGGCTGGAGGAGACAGCTAGTCATGGAGGAAGTGGCTGACTGGGGGCTGGGTGAGGGGTGTCAGTGCAACTTCTGACAACCAAGTACAAGGGCACAAAGAATTGGGGCCTGAAATAATATTCTAATAGTTCCCATCCACCAATCCTCCCACAGAGGCCTTTGTAGATCTGGCAAAGAGGCTAGGGAAGGATGCGAAAGCAGTGGGAAAGGAAGACCCAGCCATTTGTGCTACTTGGCCCCAAAGTCCCTCTTAGGAGGGATAATCTTATTCTCAAGACATTTGAAGTCAGAGATGAACTGAAGCTAAACAAAACTATGAGCTAGTCCTAACATACCTGCTCTTAGCTGGATTAAATGTTTCAGCTGCTCACCCTACTGCATGAGAGAAAGCCTCCCTGGTGGAGTACATAATCTCTACTACTGTCTGTACAGTCCACTTATACATGACATCTGTTTTAAAATAAAATACATAAAGAGTCAGAAACATGTAATTCAAAATCAAGGAAAAAACTGTCAAAAGAAGCAGACCCACAAAAGAACTGCCTATCTTCTGGTTAGCAGCCAAACTCTTAACCACCATATCACCGGGGATTTAGGTTAGAATTCCATCACTGAACCATCAGTGCTTTCCTGAAATCAAGAAAAAGACTGTCCAAAGAAGTAGACCCACAGAGATGACTCATATTTAGCAGACAAGGCCATTGAAATAAATATTGTAGTATGTTAGGGTTTAGAGGGCACCGTGGATAATAAGGGCTGAAGAGAGAAATTCAGTAGAGAAATGGGAACCCTGAAAAAGAAGCAAACAGCTGAAAAAATATAATACTTGAAATGAATAATTCACTGGATGGATCTAAGAGCAGAGTACAGATAGGTGAAAAAGTCAGGAGTGAAATCACATTCAGGTGGACAAACTATCCAAATGGACACCAGAGAGAGAGAGAGAGCAGAGACAAGAAACCAAATAGAACAGAAAATCAGAGACCTATGCAACAATGTTAAATAACTGACGTTCCAGAGAGACCCATGTAAACAAGAAGCTTAGAAACACCCAAGCAAGGTAAGTTCAACAGGACCACACCTACTTATATTATAGTCAAGCTGCTAAAAACTAAAGATAATGAGTAACCACTTAGAAGAAGTCTGAAAAAAAGATGTGGTACATTTAACGGAACAATAGAACTGTGAACTTTTTATCCAAAACAATGGATTCTAGGATACAATGGAATGTCGTGTCTCAAGTGCCTACATAAATAAGTAACTTCATCACCTTAAAATCACTCGTTCAGTGAAAACATCCTTTAAAGTTAACGCAAACAAAGATCTTGTCATGGGTGTCATGCCGCCCAGATATTCCACCTAGTTCTGAAGGATTTATTGACCCAGCTTCTGGGAAAGTTGTCAGCAGAGAGCTCTCCTGACATGGTTATGGTTAAAGAGAACTTCCTCAATCCGTGTCACACCCCATTCTGAGAAGCCCACACACAGCAACTGAGTAATGTAAAGGAATAAGCCTGACCCCTTGGCCTAACACAGGGCAAGTCTACAGTGAACACTCCAGTTTTATAATTCCCTGTTGGTATCTTCAGAAACTCTGGTGTCATAGTAGTTAAGTGACATGACTGCTAACCAAAAGGTCAGCAGTTCAAATCCAACACAGCCTCCTTGGAAACTCTGTGGAGGCAGTTGTCCTCTGTCCTATAGAGTTGGCGTGACTTGATGACAACTAGTTTGTATTTTACCAGTGCTATCTACATGGTGCTCTGGTGGCACAGTGGTTAGGTGCTCAGCTGCTAGGTGAAAGATCACTGGTTTGAATCCACCAGGTGCTCCATGGAATAAAGATGTAGCTGTCAGCTTCTGTAGAGACTACAGCCTTCAAGATACATGGAGCAGTTCTGCTCCGTCCTATGCTGCAGTTGGAACTGACTATGGCAGTGAGTTCTGGGTTGGCATCCTGAGACCAACCAAGGCTGAGATAACTCACTGTCAGCAGACTGGAACCATGAGAAACAATAAAGCAAGATCTTCAGTTGTGAGACTAACGGTCCCCAGGAAATCCACGCTCCGCAGGAAGAAAAGTGAACCCCAGAGATGCACTGTGGGCAAACATAAAAGCCTACTTTTTGAAGCCAAAGGTGGCTTAAAACAAAAGTCATACCACTTTATGGTGGGTGACAAGCACGGGACAACATCAGCAGGACAGAAAAGGGACGGAGAGAAAGTCTGTGTTGGAGGATGCCTGCACCGCACTTGATAATCTGAATTGGACGTGTAATATGACAAGCCAAGAGTACACGTTAGCGTGTCTCGGGCAGTGACCAACAAATGACAGCTCATGGGCCAAATTTCAGCCACCACCCGTTTTGTCAATAGTCGTGTCGGAAGACAAGCCAGTTCACGCACACGTTGTCCATGGCTACCATAGCAGAGTAGAAGTGGACCCTCTGGTCCACGAAGCCTAAAATATTTGTGATTCGGCCCTTTGTGGACAATAATTGCAGACTGTCATGGACTGAAATGTGTTCCTCCAAATACATGTGTAGTGTGTAGCTATTGGGCTGGACCACAATTCCCAGTGTTGTGTGATGTTCCTGTACTTCATAAACCCTGTCTCCATGACGTTAATGAGGGTGGATAGGCACACTTGTGTTGGTGGCACGGGACTCAAGGTGTAAGATTTTTGTGCTTTGAGGCAATCTTTTGAAATATAAAAGACAGAGCTGGCAGAGACAGTGGAGTACCTCATACCACCAAGGAGCAGTGCCAGGGGCAGAGCATGTCCTTTGGAAAGGATCCTAGGTCCCTGCAGCTCAGGGGCTCCAGTCCAGGGGGAGACTGACAATGAGCAGCTCCCTTCAGAGCCCACAGAGAAAGCATTCCACTGGAGCTTGTGCCCTGAGTTTGGACTTAGAGCCTGCTGGATTGCAACAGAGGAAAAGTTCTCTGTTAGAGCCATCACTTGTGGTGTTTCTGTTACAGCAGCATGAGATGACCAAGACACAGACCCACTCTTGATGGCGAACACTAGAAGAGTCACACGAGGAGGCACTGCTGAAAACCCGACGTTGCTCTCTGCCATCGGGTCAACACCGACTCACAGTGATCCCTTGAGCAGCCAAACACAATGCTGCCTTGCCTCACAGCATCACCCTTATGGGTTGTGGATTGGACTATCATGATCCATAGGCTTTTCACTGAATGATTTTTAGTAGCAGCCATAAAATGGAACACTGAACAAAAAAAAAAGACCCAATCAATTTATGAAGGGAGGCTTGATGAGAAGGTGGGCATGGAAAAAGAAAGCAAGAAACCAAGGACAAAGAGCAGATGGCATGCATAAAGCTGGCACACATAAAGCCAAACAGTGAGATGGTAGTACAGGAACTCACCTGTATCACTAATTACCCTAAGTGTAAATGGTCTAAAATTTACTCCAAGACAAGGATGTGAGCCTAGATGAAAAACAAGCATGCCTTGACGTCCCATCTAGAAGCGATACACTTAATACTGGCTGACTTTGCTGAGTCTTTGATGCCTTCATGCCTACATTCCACAGAGAACTGTCACAGAATTCACTTGATTTGTCTGCTTCTTTCTTTCCACCACCAGAATGTGAGCTTGAGAAGGGGGAGCATTTTGACCATCTTGTTCTCTGCTGCATCCTCTGAACCTAAAGGGTGCTGTCCACCCAGAAGAAACTGAATGATAGCTGTTGAATGAATGAAGGAGCAAGGCCTGTCACAAAGCAGATGCAGGAGGAGACTCAGCAAGTCCTTGCCCTGGAAGAACTCAATCCGGTGGAGACAGAGAAGAGGACGGTGCTGCAGGCAGGCCCTACCAGAGGGCAGTTCTGGGGGGTCCCTGGACCTGCCCTTCATCTTACACTGGACACAGCCACAGCCTCCTAACTGCTCTCTCTTCTCCCTCTCCTTCCCCTCCTGTTCATCCCTCACATGGAAGTGTAGATCCAGCCACATCCCACCTGCTCACCTCCTCCAATGTCTTCTCACACACCTGGGGAAGTCCAGACCCTTCCCCACTGTCCACAAAGCCCTGGGGGCTGGGCGGCTGCAGGCCCTTCTGCTGACGCTCCTCAGCTCCTCCCCTTTGGTTCCAGGTGCTGTCTCAGTCCCTCCCTGTGCTGCTTCGCCCAGGCTCTCCCTGGGTGGCTCGATCCACCTCTTTTCTCAGGCTTTGGCTCCACTGTCACCTGCTGAGCTGGCCAGGGAGGCCACCCAGGCGAGCATGGACCAACCACTGTCAACAGCCTGTCCCTCCTGCACTCTCGTCTCCTCACAGCACTGAACACTTTCAAGACTATCTATGCATTGACCACTGTTATCGTCCACCATGGGACCTGAGCTCTGTGAGGCAGGACAGAGGCTTTGTGCTTCTTCACACCCGTGTTCACATGGCTGGCACATGACTGGGGCACAGAAGACACTCAGTGGATGTTTGCTGAATGAAAGAAAGGATTCAGGGACAAATGGATGAACAAATAAATGAATGCAGAGGAAGGAACCCCTTAGTCAAAGAGAAGAAGGGACCAAGAATGACACCCAGGTCTCCAGGGCATCAGCGGTTACCCGAGTAGGGCCATGGGGTTGTATGCAGATCCAGCCCCTGGGTTTTCAGGGCAAGAGGCCCCTGAGCTGAGAGTGTGGGGGACTAAACTGGGGTCCCAGCTGAGACCTCCAACCCATGTGTAGTCGGTGAGACTGTCCTCCCTGGGGTGCCCTGTCCTGCCCTTGATGACCTGCTCCTGCCCAAGGCCTAGACCCTGACAAGCAGCAGGTAGTAGGAGGGGGCGGCTGCTGAGGGGTGGTGAGGGCTGACCGCAAGGGGGCTCCTGTTACTGGTTTTATTGCATCAGAACCCAGCTAAGCTAGGTTGACACCTAAGCTCTGCACAGAGACGTCAGACACCACTGGGCAGCACCCCCATCTCCTCTCTGCTCTCTCTGAGACCAGGACTTGGGAGCTGCCCTCATCGGTGTCTGGCCTTCATTGGGTATAGACAGGCCTTTCTGGAAATAAGACTTAAATTGTTGTCAAGACTCCTTTATGCTTGTGGAGGGAGATGTGTCCCTCTGCCTGTCTAGAAAAGCCGGTAGCCACTCAGGGAAGCGACAGTGCCAGGCCTGCTCCCATCCCTGGGCCAGTGGGCAGATGCTGGCCCCTAGGGTTCTGGTCAGGTGGGTGCCCAGAAGGAGAAGCAGCGTGAGATCCAGGGCATGGGGTCTTACTGAGGATGGCAGGCTCAGCGTCGCCGACACAGCCACATTTTCCTCCCTCTTCTGGAAGGCCCCGTGGCAGAAGGCGAACCTCTCCAGGAAGATGACCAGCACGCACGGCAGGTTCATGAGCTGGAGTTCCTGCAAAGTTCAGCAGAAGCACGTTGGCACCACACGGGTACACTCTGGGCAGGCGCAGCCAACCTGGACCACCTGCCACACTGCATCGGGCTTCTGGATACCACCAGCCTGAGCCTGGGGCCCTCCCGGCCTGTCCCTCTGTGGAGAAGGCAGAGAAACCTGGGCTCTTCCATCCAGGATGCAGACCAGGATTTCAGGGCGGGCCAACTAGGGCCTCCTTCAGGAACGCCCAGAGGGACTGCCCAGAGCATGAAGGCACCTCCTGATTGGGGGCAGCCAAGACAGGCCTGGCTCCAGGGCCCATCCATCCTTGTAGGGGGCTGTCCCTCAACTCGGTGGTCTGTTCCAGGGTCCACACGCTCCCTCCCAGCAGCACTGCCATCGGCCTGCCCGACCTTCCCTGCTAGACATAGGCTTTCTGTGCACAGGCCCTGGGAACGTGTTTGATGAGTGACTGTCTGAGCAGGGACGGAGGCCAGCATGTGTACGTGGAGCCGAGGCCTCAGCCTGGGGCACGAGGACACCTACGGGTCAGTGCCAGCACCCCCTCCTGACACTCGTGACAGAGAGCAGGAGTCCATCCCATCAGCCTGGCCTCTTCCTGGGGCAGGTGCAGCCTCAGACCGCCCTCTGTGTGGCGCCCAAGAGCCTCTGCAAGCCAACCCAAGTGCACCCTGCCCCAGCCTTCCATTCTAGGGTGGCACAGAGGGAGCTGCGTCCTGGTGACCCGGCCAGCTGGGGCTCTGACTGGAGGTCCGGCTGGCTTCTCCTTGAGGCCTTCTGTCTGCCAGGCTGGCTCTGTGTGAGCTCTAGGCTCTCATGGTGTCCCTGGGCAGCGAGCTGGGGACACGCACTGTGCACTTGCAGAATTGGCACTGAGGTGTCCACTTGTGTCTGGCGCTGCCCAGTGGCCAGCCTCCCAACTCACTGAGCTGGTGTCTTGTTTGCAGTCACACTTCTCGCAGAAGTACTGGTCGTCACCTGTAACCGTCTTCTTCCGAAAGAGCTCCTGTACCGCCTCTGCCTGCAGGGGACAGTGAGGACAGCTCCTGGAGGGTGGGGCCTGCACCGCCTCCCCATCTCCAGGACAGCAGGCCCAGGGGGCCCAGCAGCTGGGGGCTGCAGGCGTGGAGGGGGCACCTCCCATGCCCCTGTGGGTTGTGGCTGTGCCTCAGGGGCTTGTTCTATGTCCCCAGATCAGCAGACGGCCATAGACACACCCCAACTGCAGGGGCTGGCCCCTGCAGGGGCTGGCCCCACACGGAGGGCCCACTGTCTGCAGCAGGATCTCCACCAGGCTGCAGGGGTTCTAGGAGCCCTGCGGGCCAAGAGTGGGGGGTGGCTTTACCATGAGCGCAGGGCCTCCCCAGGGCCTGGCAGGGGTCAGGGTGGCCTTGCCACCGAGCATGGGGCCTCCCCGGGGCCTGGCAGGACTGGGGGTGGCCTTACCACGGAGCGTGGGGCCTCCCCGGGGCCTGGCAGGAGTGGGGACGGCCTTACCACGGAGCATGGGGCCCCCCCGGGGCCTGGTAGGAGTGGGGGTGGCCTTACCACGGAGCATGGCGCCTCCCTGGGGCCTAGCTGCACTGTGACCATGAGGAATAGCTGCTTCTCCTCCAGCCGCGTCTCGTCCCCGCACACCTCACACTGGATGACACGCTCCGCGGTGATCTCAAACAGCTGGAAAGTGACAGCCACCTGAGTACGGGGGCGGCAGGGGCCCCGGGGACACCCAGAGCAGGGACAGTGGGTCCAGGGCCTCAGGAGGGGGACACTGTGCCCATGCTCCTGTGGGTCACCTGAGTGCCAGATGCAGCCCCTCCCTGCCTGCTGGGCAGCCCACCCCTGACTCCAGCTGGTCCCATCCCAACAAAGTGTGGGAATGAGAAGCCAGCTCAGTGAGGCCTGGCCCACAGCCACCTGGCCACCTGTCAGCAGGCCGCTCCCTCTGAAGACCCCTCCCCAAGGGTCCCTGCCTGGATCCGAGCAGGGCTTTGCTCCAGGCCTCGGGCAAGGGCCGCTCCCTCCACTGCCTGGACGATGCCCTTCCCTCCCCAGCGCCCGGACGATGCTCTGTCCTTCTGCACTGTCTATACAGTGGCCCCTCCTTCTGCGATGCCTGGACCATGGCCCCCTCCCTTCACACTGCCTACACGATGGCCCCCTCTCTTTGCGCTGCCAGGCGATGGTCTTTCTAGGGGCGCATGGAAGCTCAGCCCTGCCTCAGTGACCTCAGTGCCTTGCCCTGCCCACCTGGGTCCGGCCTCTGAGCCTGGAGGCACTGACTGACCTGCCCCTCCCTCCTTCCCCTGTGTCTGCACCAGGGCAGCCCCCCAGGTTGTCCCTCAGTGTCCAGGCAGGGAGGCCATTCCACGTGTCCTGAAAGGAACCTGAGCCGGTCCTGTGCACCCCTAACTCCTCCAGGAGTGTGTGTCCTGGGGCCTCTCACCCAGGGTCCCCACCTAGACTGGGGTCCTCAGGGGCTGCTGCATGCCCCGCCCCTTCAGGACTGTCCGTGGGCCAGGGGACAGTGTCTCACCTGTTCTAGGCTCCCCCCTACAGCAGGTGGAGCACCCCACCTCTCCACAGCAGGTGAGGACTCCCCCGTTCTACCCTGCCCCCCACAGTAAGGATAACCCGCTCCATTCAGGACCCCCACAGTGGGTCACCTGCCCCTCACATGTCCCCCACATGTGAGTGCTACCTGATCCACCCCATCTGCCACCCCCCAGGTGAGGGCCACCTGCTCCGCCCTCCTCCCCATCCTCAGTGGAGTCCCTTCCCTCCAGCGCTCTGGGCACGGACTCCAGCCCCTGGGGACCATTTCTCTGGGCCTGTGTCCTCACAGGGAAAGCCAAGAGGCGGTCAGCACTCCTGGTCCTGGGGTGAGGGACGGTCAGGCTGGGCATGGCCCGGCAGTGGGTCGTGGTACAGCAGAGCGGCACCGTCTCCCAGGCACCTCACCTCTCCCAGCTCCGGGCTCTCTGCAGCCATCTTTGTCACCAGGGTCTGGAAGCAGTCCAGGACATCCTGCTGCCTGTACACTGTGCCGGGGGTGGGGACAGAACAGGGGCAGGTCCTGGCTGAGACCCCTGAGCTCTCAGCCTGCCCTGCAGCCCAAGCAGGGGGAAGGAGCCACGGAGAGGCGGAGGAGGGAGAGGGAGAGGGCAAAGGTGACCTTCACCCCACGGTTCTCTCAAGTAAGATGTGGGGTCCCCGCTGCCTGGAGCCCCTGCTCCTGACCCTGAAGACAGGTAGAGCTGGGCCACAGCCGGGAGGAGGATGCACCAAGGTAGTGGGGAGCAGCCCCACCACAGGGTCCCGGCCCCCTCCAGGAGGGCTCTCACCGTTTCGCACCCCCAGGCAAGGAGTGAGGTCAGTGGTGGTCACAGGCTTCCGGGCAACCTGCAGTTCCCAGAAGACCCTCGCCAGCTGTGTGACCAGGCTGAGCTCTTTGCTCCGGTCCTTGTACCTGCCGAATTCCAGGAAGGGAAGGAGAGTCCACTTAAAGCTGGGGCTTGAGAGCCTCTGCAGACTGCCACCAGCCAGGCCTGTCTCCTACAAACCAAGCAAGGCCTGGCCTCCGACTCCGACTCTCAGGGCATAGGCCACAGGGTGGCAATCAGCCAGTGAAGGGCCCCTCCCTTCTCCAGCCTTCAGGGGGTGCTGCATAACCCACCCCACCCCCCCAGAGCACAGCAGGGAGGTGCCAGAGGAGGGAGCTGCTCTCCCACCCCCCAGAGCATCCCTGCTCTCCCACCCCCCAGAGCCCTGCAGGAAAGAGTGCAGGGGAGAGGGCTGCAGTGTCCCCACCTCCGTGCCTCTGAGCCCCGCAGGAAGGTGTGCAGGGGAGGGGGCTGCAGTGTCCTCACCTCCGTGCCCCTGAGCCCCACAGGAAGGAGTGCAGGGGAGGGGGCTGCAGTGTCCCCACTCTGTGCCCCACAGCTCCGCAGGAAGGAGCGCAGGGGAGGGGGCTGCAGTGTCCCCACTCTGTGCCCCACAGCCCTACAGGAAGGGATGCAGGGGAGGGGGCTGCAGTGTCCCCACCTCTGTGCCCCTGAGCCCCGCAGGAAGGGGTGCAGGGGAGGGGGCTGTAGTGTCCCCACCTCCGTACCCCTGAGCCCCACAGGAAGGGGTGCAGGGGAGGGGCCTGCAGTGTCCCCACTCTGTGCCCCGCAGCCCTGCAGGAAGGGGTGCAGGGGAGGGAGCTGCAGTGTCCCCACTCTGTGCCCCACAGCCCTGCAGGAAGGGGTGCAGGGGAGGAGAGGAAGGCAGCCTGGGCTGTTCTCCCAGGAGGTGTGGGTTTGGGGATCTCTGACCTGGGGGGTAGCCCCATGTGACAACCACCTCCGCAGAGCTCCAGGTTCAACCTCTCTCCTCACCCTGAGCTCACTACCAGGTCACTACCACCCCACCTTCCAGCCTTCCCTCCCTCCCTCCCTCACCCCTCCTTCCCCTCTCCTTCCCTGCTCCCCTCTGCCCAGGGTTGGAGAGGTCCCGGGTACAAGGTTCCAGGCTGCTGCCAGGACCAAATTTCTGTGCAGATTCTGACTCCCAGGGACCCTCCAGGATGGAGGGGAACGGCCCCTTAGGTTCTGAGGCTGTCCCCTTCTCAGAAGCAGACAGCCTCATGTTTCTCCCTTGGAGTAGCTGGTGGGTTTAGACCCCCGACCTGTCAGCCAGCAGCCGAAGGCTTCACCGGGGGGCCACCAAGGCTCTGCGCCTCCAAGACCTCATAACATAGTGTGTCAGGTGGGGCTGCAGGCCTGGCCTTGGACAGCGGTCACTCGCAGGGCCGACTGGGCGCTTGTCCCCCACCCGGACGCACCTGAGGACCCTTTCACGGAGTTCCCTGGTGAAGAAGAGGCACTGCAGGACGCTGTTCAGGTAGCAGGTGGCACCCTGGTTGACCAGACCGACGGGGAAGGAGCGGGACTCCTCAGAAGAAGAACCTGCCGGTCGCCCAGGAGAGACGGCAGGAGGTGAGGCTCGGGTCTGGCGAGACTCGAAAGCTTGTACGCAGCGTTGAGGCAAGGTCCGGAACCACTCCAGTATCGCGGCCCGGGACTTCCCGGGCCCTGGCTGTGGCTTCCGCCCCTCGGGGGACTTGGGGAAGGTTCCGCAGCCAGACCTCGCTCGCGGCGTCTGAGACCCCAGGTGCCGCAGAGCGAGACCGGCGGCCCGGCCGCGAGAGTGGCTGGTGGGTGAGTGGGCGCGCGCGGCAGGGTGGTGGGGGAGCGGGCAGGACTTGCTGGGTGTCCGGTGAAGGGGCGGGACCCGCAGGGTGGCTGGCCGGTCCCGCCTCCGCGGGCCACTTACGTTTCCTCTTGCGGCGCTCACCAATTCGCCAGCGATCCCTTAGAAGGAAGACCACGGTGAAGAGGACCAGCAGGGAAATACCCGGAAAGACCAGCCGTCGCACCCAGGTGCCCAGGCCCCATGAGACCGTCGGGTATGGGAGCGCGGAGCGCGGGAGGCCATCACCAGGACTCTCCATGGACTCGACCCTGGGTGCCGGCCAGCCTGCAGTGGCCGCCGGCTTTCGGTTTCCTGAGGGAGGGTGTGGGTATGAGCGGGAGGAGGTCCCTCAAGGGCAAGTCTCTTCCTCTTTGGCCCTGGGGTGTCCCCTCTGGGAGTGGACGAGGGTGGTGACAGCCAGGTGCCCTGACAGCGTCCCCGCCCCCACCTGGCTGGGGGAAGGGGTTCAGAGGGCCCACAGCCCTCAGGACCAAACCAAGGTCTCCAGACAGTTGTGGGGATCAGACTAGAAAAGAGGGTCTGTCCTCAGGCAGCTTTTCCACAGCCGCCCACCTTCCTACCAGCCCCAGGGTGCAGGGCAAGCTGCCCTAGAGCCCCCCAAAGGACAAAGAGATCTATTCTGGAAGAAATACAACCAGAGTGCTCCTCGGAAGCCAAGGTGGCAAGACTGTGTCTTCCATGCTTGGGGCACTTTGTCAGGAGGGATCAGTCCCTGCTGCTGCTGGCTCAGGCTACCCAGAGGTCTCCCAGGGTGTGGGACAGGGAGGGGGAGACCCCCCTTCCGTGTTGCATGCGGCTTTTGTATCCCGCCCGGGTGGAAAGGACACTGCCTACAGGTGTGCTGTTGTGAGGTGCTGTAGAGTTGGTTCTGACTCGTGACGCTGTGAACAACAGAACGAAACACTGCCCAGTCTTGCGCCGTGTCCACAGTCGTTTCTACCCTTAAGCGTGTTGTTGTGGCCACTGTGTCAGTCCATCTCAGAGAGGGCCTTCCTGTTTTCTGCTGACCCCACACTTTACCAAGCGTGAGGTCTTTCTCCACTGTTTTTGTGTATCAGTTTAGCTGGACCACAATTCCTGGTATTGTGTAATTTTCTTGTATGAGGTCCAACAATCAAGTCCATGAACCTAATTGTTCTAAATGCCACAGACCTCACTGCTGAATATCACTACCGTCCCCTTTGAAGTACTGCCCTCGGGAGGCTATGCACGGATGCCAGCGTCTAGTCCGTCCTTCAGAGCAATTTTGGAACCCTTTCTGGAATAGCCTTTGCACACGGACACATGGCGGCAAGTTCACCGGCTTAATTGTAGACTTGTCTGTGAGAGGATTTTTAGCCAGTAAACAAACAACTGGATCGGAACACCCCCCCTCCTCACCTGACCTGGCCCCCCACGACTTTTTTCTCTATCTGAAGATGAAGGAACTATTGGAAGGAAGACATGTGGATGACACTGAGGACATCAAGGGTGATACAAGGAAAGCTCTGAGGGCCATTCCAGAAAAAGAGGTATGTAGCTTATTCTGTGAATTTGTAGTTTTAGCCTCCTTTGCAGTGAGGAAGTAAATTTTTCTTTGTTGAAGGCATCCGTTGGTGGCATTTCTGTTACAGCAGCATGCACATGTCTGTCCGTGTGTGACAATGTGGGCCTTGCGTGTTGCTGTGATGCTGGAAGCCACGCCACAGGTGTTCACAAGGCAGCACAGTCATTGTTACAGACTGAAGTGCGTTCCCTCAAAAATGTGTGCAGCGATTCATCTGGGCCATGATTCCCAGTGTTGTGTGGTTTTCGCCCGTTTTGTGATATTCCTTTGTTGTAAATCCTTATTTCTTCCTGTGGTTTATCGGGAAAACCTGGATGACAGTAAAGAAGATTAAGGTGGAGCTCAATACCTTCACTAAGGTCACATCCCTGTTCCAATGTAAAGGGAGTTTTCCTGAGTTGTGGCTTGCACCACCTTTCATCCTGCAAGAGATAAGAAGAAAGAGAAGCTAGCAGAGAGCCTCAGGAAAGCAGCCCTGGGAGTAGACAGTGTCCTTCAGACCCGAGATTCCGGCGCTGAGATGCTCCCAGACCAGGGAAAGAAGGATGCATCAACAGCATCTTCCGTCGGAGCTGACAGAAGACTCTTTCCACCTGGATTAGGCGGATTTGGTCATGAAAGCTCTTTTCTGACCTGCCAAACCACTCATTTGTCTCAAAGAATTTAAACAAGGAGTATTTTAAAATTGGACCAGGTGAAGGACTCTGCTACAGGTGAAGTCTACCACCGGAGATGACTTGACAAGACAGTGAAGTCCAAACAAGACCTATAAGACTCAGGCACAAAAGAAACAATTAACAGGCAAACTTTTCTTTACAAAAACTGAGATGGCAAATAAAACAACGAGGGTAGAAACAATTCTGGGGTTCATGTGGTCAAACTTAAGGCTGATGGCCGAACTTGAGACGCTTCACACACATATTCAACACTTGACCTACAAGAATAATGCAAACTCTCAGAAACTTTTCACAGAAAGTTACAAACTTGGGACCCCTAATGGAACACAGACTCACATAAATAATAAGAGGCTGCAAAGCAGGTTGCTGGACAGATGGCCAGTGTGAAAAACAAAGACAAAGAGAATGGAAACAGGGCTGCAGTCTCCTTAATCACAGTTTAATCAGGTGTCTCTTTACAGAGTTGTAAACCAGACAGAGCATCTATCAGGTGATTTTCAAGAATCACAATTAACCAGGCAGCTCCTTACAGAGTCCCAAACCAGAGAGTGCACCTAACAGGTGAGTGTTCGGAATCACAGTTTAACCAGGCAGCTCCTTATGGAGTCCTAGTGAGCACAAACCAGGCCGCTCTGTTCAACGCATGAATGAAAACTGCTTGTCGCTGCTTAGAGTGATCAGGTTTCACCCATGGGGTGTTCCAGTCCAGGCAACTCCGGTACTCAGTCTTACCAGTCTTACCAGAGAGCCTCAGGAGTCCCAGTGCTGTCCTGCCGTGGTCGCTAAAAATGTTACGCAACCAAACCCAGTGGCAGACTGGTCCTGCCTGTCACTGAGCCAAACAGAAACAAGGATGGAACCTTTTAAGAACACTTTATTCAGATTGCCAGTGACTCGAGGAGAATTAGTACCCTAAAAGCCATCTTAATGCCTCATTCCAGGCTGGCGAGTTTTCTAGAAGAGTTTAGGGAAGGGAATGGGGGTAGGCATGTGGGTGCTCAGAGCTGGAGAGGTTGGTGCAGAAATATAATTTCTTTGTTTCAAGATAAATTGTCCTTGAACTCTGTAGGTTGGCTTCATTTACCCCAGGGACTGTGTTGCTTATCTGGTTAGCGGGCTGCAAACTGGTATCATTCTGTCTGGTCAGTGGTCAAGAAGAGCTTTAGGGCCTGGGGAAAAAAATCTCAGAATCTTTATAAGTGCTGGTCAGAAAAGAGGGTGCAATTTTGTGTCAACATTCCTAGAGGAAAAGATGCATGGTGGTGGTTATGTATTAAGAGAGAAGGTAGCTGAGGATGTTTCTCCAGGTACTCACCCTGTCACTACGACCGAAGATAAATATTACAAAATTAACATATTATTTCGGGGCAGTGCTGCTTCAGTGCAGAGTTCCCACCTTGCATGCAGGAGACCTGGGTTCAGGTCCCCGCCAGTGTCCCTCGCAGGCAGCCACCACCTGATGGTCACTGAGGCTTTCTCGCCGTTGTCAGACTGAGCAAGCTTCAGAGGAGCTTCCGGATTGAGACCGACAAGGAAGAAAGGTCTGGCAGTCTGCTTTTTTTTTTTTTATTTTTATTTAACATAACTGAGTGAAAATGTACATTCACATGTAAATTTACATGCCCCCCTATATGCAGCTTCAGCTGCTCTCCCTGTCCGGTGACTGCATACTATTCTTCTCTGCTCCATACATGTCTCATCCTCCCAACAGTCTCTTTTCCCCTCCTCTCCGTCCACTCCCCTTCCTCCAGCCAGAGGTCAGCAAGATGATATCCTATAGATGTATAGAACCATAAAGTGCTTCCAATATATGGTTACTCTGCTGGCAGTCTGCTTTTGAAAATCAGCCCATGAAAACCCTGACAACCATCACAGTCTGATCACAGCCAGCCCTGAGGATGGCGCAGGACCGGGCAACCCACAACAGCCGGTCCATGAGCCCCACGTGTCAGTGGGGGGTGGTGACAGGGGCATCCCACAGCAGCCGACCCACGAGCCCCATGCGTCAGTGGGATGTGGTGACAGGAGAAGGGGTTGAGGGTGTGCAGGGGACCAGGTCTCTGATCAGAGTGCCTGTTATACCTGAGGACCCTATTTGAGCCCCCACAGCTTAACTTCTGTTCTGGTTTCCCAGAAACCAGTGGCAGAGGGACACCACCCCTCTCTGATCTGCCAACTTCCAGGCTACAGCCCGGCTGTGGGCCAGGACAGCCCTCCTTGAATGTCCCGAGCCCCGGCACGGTGCCCCGGGCGGAGCCCTGGGAGCCCCACTCTCTGCCTGTCGCACAGACACCCAAGTAAGGTGGAACCAGAGTGCGCAGAGCGGGTGACTGGAGGCCTGTGTTGTTAGCTATGCAGGCCCCGTTCCCACACAGCAAAACAGACAGACAGCATACAGGGGAGGAGGTAGCGATTCTCCCAGGCAAAGGAAAGCATCGGGAATTAACAGGTCCAGGAAAAGGCAGGTAAGGAACGGCCTCCAGTCTGACCTGTCTGGAGTATTCCTCCGAAGCCTTGAGAGGAGGAGGCAGAGGCTGGGAGGCAGGCAGTCCCCCAGGGACAGGCCTCAGCGCTGCCCCGGTGGACAGAGGATGGGTTTCCCACCCTGTACCCACCCTCCTGCTCTTGGTTCCCACTGCAGATCTTGGCTGCAAACCTTGAGACCCTGGGAATCCTGGGCTGAGAGTCCCACGTCCTGGCTCCAGGGTGGAAACATCCCTTGTTCTTGGGCCTGGGGTACCAGGCATGGAAGCCGTGGGGGAGAGTGTGGAGCCTGCTTGTCCTTTCCTGTGGGGTGTGTAGGGAGCACCCAGGGAGGAATGTGGGGTGCACCCCCTGGAAGGACCCCACAGGTGACCCACACAAGGAGTCACTAGGAGCTGGACCTGCTTTGGGAAAGGACAAGCAATGTAGGGGCCTCAGAGGCCTCCCCAGCCAGGGGCCAGGCCTGTGCCCACACGGTCACTCTGCAGGTCCCCCAGCTGACAGGCAGGACACTGAGGCTCAGAGAGGATTGCTAACCAGCCCGAGGGCACAGGGTTGTGGGGCCTGGTGGTGTACACAGCACCCTCCTCGCCAGCCTCTGAAGAAGGCTCTGTGTGGTCAGCAGCACCGGCAGCCCTGGGGACTCTGCAGGCCTGGGCCCCACCACAGCTGGGTGGGGGGAGGGGCTCAGGCTTTGAAACTCTTTCAGTTTCGTTTCTCTTCTGCCCTGTTTCCGAGAACTGCATCGCCCAGCCACTGGGGACAGGGCTGGGAAGGCCCCGAAGCAGGGAGCTGCAGAGGAAGCACCCTGCCCCTCCCAGCCTCCCCTAGTCTTCTGGTTCCTGCCAAGCGACCCAGCCCCCAAAGGCGAGGAAGATAAACAGTGCTGGTGACAAGGACAGACCAACCAGCCAGTGGCCGGTGACTGTCCAGGACCACAGCCTCGGGGAGAAGCTGAGCTAGCCTTTAGCTGAGCTAGCGTCACCTGACTTGTCTCTCAAGGAGTGACACCGGGCAGTGGTCAGCATCACCCCACTGCCAGCGGGGCGGCAGGATGCTAGGATGAGAGCCAGGAGTCCCCTTCAGAGCAACCGGGGAAGGGGTGCAGGTCGACCCCACCGCTGTCCAGCTCTGGCGCACCTCTTTGGCTGCGGTTTGCCCCCTTAGCAATGGGCGAGGAAGCCAGTGTGTGTATTTCTGGGCCCCTGAGGCGGCCTGCAGCTTTGGAGAGAGGGATGGGTTCTGGGTGCCCCTGTGGTGACTCACCCTGGGGCGTTGACTGAGAAGGAGCTTGGGGGGTAGGAGTGAAGGGGGCAGAGGTGGGAGGAGGGCATGACTGAGGGTGTGGGCAGACAACGGGGCAGGGCCTTGGAGAGCAGTCAGAAGGACAAGGGGACCTAGTGTAAGACCCAGAGTGGACCTTTGGACTGGACTGGACCCTGAGGCCAGGCAGACCTTGGGTAGGACCCGTCCCCAGGGCGAGGCTAACCCTTGGACAGGGCTGTACGCTTCGGCTGGGCTGGACGCCAGCAGAGGACCATGAAGTGGATCAGAACTGGGCAGAGCAACCCCTGGGGAGAAACTGGAGCTCCCCACTCACCACCCACCCACCCACAGACCTCCTTCCCTCACTCTGGGCAGGCAGGGCCAGCTACTGTGTAGACACTGGTGCATCCTAGATGAGTGGCCGCAAGACAGAGAGCTCAGACACAGAGCCCCCGCTCAAGTTCGTGGAGCGCAAAGACGAGATCACAGGTGAGTGAGGGGCAGGCGCGCGCGGGGGCTCTGAGTCCTTCCCAGAGGCCAGGGCAGAGGGTCGTCTTTCTGGATCCTGAACGTGGTGTGCCTGAGATCCAGCCCCTGCCCGTGACACACACACACACAAGTTCTTCAACATGCAGCTCTGACAGGTCCCTGTCCCAGCTGGCTTCCTGCCAAGGCTGCCCACCCGGGCCAGGTGAAGGACTGAGGCAGTAATTCGGTGGTTCCTGGAACTTGGATCAGGAAGAGGGAGGTGGGAGAGGGAGTCAGTGAGGTGGGGGAGGTGCAGGGGCACTCCAGAGGGGACACTGTGCTGTCACTGAGGCCTTGAGGACAGCGGGTGGTGTCACTCTCCTCGAAGAGCAGGGTCTTCAGGAATCCAGGGGACAGAACAGTTGTCTGGATGGGTGGGATGCAGAGAGAGGAGCCCCGGGGAACCCCAAAGGTTTAGCCCCAGCTAGGAGTGAAGGAAGCGCCTTAGCAGGGAGGGAAGAAGGAGGAAGGGCCTGCTGCCTCACTGTCATTCAGTCCTGAATGGGGCGACCCTTGTGGGGATCAGGTGCAGGTGACCCCGTTTCCCCTTGTCAGGTGGCTGCGTGGACTGGAGGTCATGGCCACCGTGTGAGAGGTCAGCTTCAGTGCCCACTGCTGAGAGAGGTGCACAGGGGCCCTGAGAGGGCGACAGGATGTCGCCCAATAGGGCTGGGTCTCCATGCTGGATGGCAGGAGGACAGGGCTCTGTCGAGCGCTTGGACACCAGTGCCTCTGCAGGGACCAGCCAGGGGAGGCCGTGCCCACGTTACCACCAACTCGGGTTCTTGTCAAGCAGGCCAGCAGATGGGATTCAGACACAGGGTTGGGGGAACAGAAAGGCATTTATTGACTGTTTGCGAAGGGGGAGACAGGCAGGGTCTCAAGACCACAGGAAAAGAGTTACAGCTCTATTTTTGGAGTCACAGCCTCCAAATATGGGGGTTACAGGTGTTCAGAGTCAAAGGGCTGTCCTGTGTCGATTCTTAGGTAGAGGTGTAGAGGTGGGGGATGGGCCCTCATCCGGTGTGGAGGAAGGGGCTTCTGAAACACAGCTGTGACAGGACACTTAGTAAGTCGTGCAACCCTGTCCCTTCACCCGACGTCATGAGCAGTGGGTGGGGGTGAAAGGCACAGGGTCCCACCTTGTAGAGATGGCAGCCCTCCTTGCAAGGAGCCCAGTTTCCCCTCCATCCGGGGGAGGTAAGACTGCCCCAAACAGGGCACAGGAGAGAGTTCTGGGGGGAGAGGGAGTGTGAGGAGAAAGAGCTGAGGGGCTGCTGTACCCTGATTGCCCCCAGAGACACGGGCGGTGTGGGCGGTGGACACTGCAGCCCCTGATGTGTCCCTGGTCCCTGACAGGGGACGAGTACGATGGCCTGCTGCGGGTGGAGATGAGCTGTGGCCATGCCGTGGACCCGGGGAGCCTGACCGCCTGGTGCCGAAGCCTGATGGACCAGGTGGGGCGGGCACCGCAGCCACAGCCGTCAAAGGGGGAAGGGTCTCTGATTCAGCATCCAGAAAGGTGACAAAGCTCTGTCTCCTTCAGATGAAGTGCATTATATCCTCACCAGGCAAGAGAGCACTACCCCAAGGTCCACTCAGCACCCCATGTCTGTCCTTGGGGGAGAGTGTGCGGGGGCTCTCTGGGAGATCTGGCTCGGGGCCACAGTGCAGACTTGTGATTTCAGACCCAGAGTATCCTGAGGGGAGGCAGATGTCTGTGTGCGGGGCTTGGGGGTCCACAGAGTGATGGGACCAGAGTGGACGTGACTGGGGGTGAGGCCAGTGCCACCAGGCTAGTGGCAGCAGCATCCCTGCCTCAGCACCGTGGACAGTGGCTGGTACCCTTCTTCCCAGGGCTGCTTCAAGCTGTGCTGCCCGGCTGACGTCAACGGGGACAAGTGTGGAGCCCAGTGGTCCTACCCGGAGGTGCGCCGCTGTGCCTCGCTGAGTGATGCTGAACAACACCAGTTTGAGCAGAAACTGGCCCTGTTAGCGGCCAGACTCTACTGTGACTTTAAAGAGGTGGGTCGGGCTGTCCAGGAGAGGGGCCCAGGCCCCAGGCCCTGCCCTGGGAGGCAGGAGGGCAATCCGTGGCCCCCACACTCTGCTGAACTGGGCCAGAATCTGGCCTTGCCAGTCATCACGAGTGCCCACCTCCCTCTGCCCCTCTGCAGTGCCCGCAGTGCAAGAGCCTGGTGGAGAGGAAGGACCTGACCACTGTCCGTGTCCTCTGCACCATCTGCACCCACATGAGGGGCACGGCCTTCGAGTTCTGCTGGCAGTGCCTGCAGGCCTGGAAGGGGAATGGGACGCCCTCCGACCGCTGTGCCAACGTGGGCTGCAGGGACCCGAACCTGGACGTCCTGGCCTCCTGTGCCACCAAGGACCTCCCGGGCAGTGAGATCCAGGGCTGCCCGGCCATCCGGGCCTGCCCCACGTGCGGGCTGCTGATCGAGCACAAGGAGAAGTGCAAGTACGTCGTGTGCGTGCGGTGCCACGTGGAGTTCTGCTTCGCCTGCCTGGAGCGGGCGCCGGCCTGCCAGGCCGCCAGGGCGGGCGCCTGGTTCAAGCGGTGCGCCAAGCCCTTGGCCCCACGGCAAACCTCTATCCCCGTGTGGAGCCGGCCAGGTGGTGGTCAGCACGGGGAGCAAAGCCACGCTCCAGGAAGTTGGGATTTCTGTGTGATTGTATGAGTGGTCACAGATGACAGGCAGATTACAGACAAACATGACAGATTATAGACTGACTGACAGATACATAGGTAAATGATGTTAAAAAGCCACTGCTGTTGAGTGGATTCTGACTGATAGCGACCCTATAGGACAGAGCAGATCCACCCCGTAGCTTCCGCGGAGCACCGGGTGGATCTCAGCTGCAGACCTTCTGGTGAGCAGATGTAGCGCTTGACCCCTGCACCACCATGGCTTCCAAGGAGGTGACAGGCAGAGATAAGTAGTTCCAAGGGTGGGTAGGTGGCAGGTGGAAGAACTGATGATGGATTAAAAGGAGACACAGGTAGGTGACAGCAAACACATAGATGACCCAGAGACAGACAGCTGGAAGACAGAGTCACAGACAGAGATGATGTAGAGATGCCCAGAAGTGTGCCAGCACTGACCCCAAACCCAAGAAGTCAAGTAGATAAACCTACTGATGTGATCACAGAGTCTCGTGTCCGTACTGTGACCTGCGTGAGCTCATCTGGGCACCGTCACCTACAGGGGGCATGTGGGAAGGGGTCCCTGTGCAGTGACACTCTGGGCTCTGAAGTTGGCCCTCGGTTCCTGCTCAGGAAGCAGCTTCAGGTGAAACCCCACGACCTGGAGAGGGTAGCTGAACCGCTGAACTGGGGTGGAGGGGGAGGGCAGGTGGGCACGGGGGCAGGAACAGAGCCCAGAGCGGAGAAGTGCACGGACTGCCCGGCCCGCCATGGCTGGCACCAGGGCCGCCTGCCCACCCTGCCCGGCACCAGGGCCGCCTGCCCACCCTGCCCCTCACTTGCTTGTCCACAGTCCCAAAGTGTCACGTCCTACACCAGCCTCTGTGCCTCCAGGATCCCCAGTCCCTCATCCAGAATTAATTCTGTGGGTTACCTTGTGACATATCTGGGCAGTTTCAGAGGTCCCTGTGTCAGGAGCCGCTCTTGGTCCTTGCTCGGTGCCCTTCGGGCTGCAAGCTCCTGGAGCAGGTGGGGGAAGGGTGGCCAGATTGGACCCATGTAGCTCTGGGGCAAAGCCAGGTCTGTGTGCTGTGACTTCTCCCCAGGGTGAAGGGCATGTTGTAGGGAGCCCTGTCTCACTCACCCGGAAGGACTCAGCTGGGCTCTTGTTTGGTACCCAAGCCCATGGAGGAATACCCAACACCCCCCTTCCCGCATGCAGCATCTGTTGACCTTGTTTGGAGTGGAGTCATGGACGAGATGGGGACACTAGACCTAGGACAGGATACTGAGCTCTGGGTGGCTACCAAGCACCCCTAAGACTTGATGGTGCAACAAACAGGGGCCCCATCCTCTGGAACCGATGCCTTGGGCTGGACAGGAAGTGCCTGGACTGCTCTGGGTCCTGGCTCTGCCCCCCTGAGTGGCCAGATGACTGTGTTTGACCTTGTCCTCGCCCTTGCCTGGGCCCATCATGCCAGCCCAGCCCCCACACTGAGAGCCCTTCTGGAAAACTCCAAAGAGGGAGAAAGAAAACTGAAACCAGTGGGTGGCTGCTGTCACTGGGACCCAGCCACTGCCAGAAGGCAAGACACAGCTGCCCTGGGGATGACCCTGAGTGGGCACAAGCTCCCTTGCACCTGCCCCACTTCCCTTCCTATAAACCCCATTTATCCTGTGCCTCCGCCCCCGCACATGTTGCCCCCACAGTCCTGGTGGGGGTCCAGAGTTTGTCCTGCCCTGCGCCCCTCCCCAGTCCACCCTGTGGGGGCCAGAAAAACAAGCCCAGCCTGGGCTCTCACCCTCCCTGTTCTCCTGTCACCTGTGAGGAGTCCGTGGGGCGTGGGCAGAAAGGGTTGAGCCAAGCCCCTCCCTCAGTTGTGTGGCCCTCCCCGCCTAAGCCTGCACCCATGGGGGGAGGAGTCCTACCGGGTGCTGAGTGTGGGTCTGTCTCTGTCACAGGGAAACCCTCCGGTCCCCGCTCCTCCGTCCTTCCTGTGCCTGTACTCCCGAGCCTTCTGTGTGTGCACGTGTGCATCTGTGAGTGTACAGGTGTGCAGGGGCAAGTGTGCACATACGAGTGTGCATGTGTGCATCTGGGCATGTGCATGTGAGTTCATGCCTGCATATGTGCGTGTCAGCGCATGCATGTGTGCTTGTGTGTGCACACACGTGTACCTGGGCATCGGGCTGTTTGAAGAAGCAGAAGACATGCCGTCTTGTTTGGTTCCGCCAAGCACAGAGCTTGTGACAAGCCGAGAGAGACACACAGAGAGGGACAGGGACACCCCAAGGCAGGCTCATGTCCTGCAGCTCCCACCCATGGATGACAGCACCTACTGAGAGGGGTAGCTTCTTCCCTTTTCGGGGACTGGGGGACAGGGATAAGCAGGCTTCAAGGGAGTCTGAGCTGGACAGAAAGGGCCCATGTGAATGAGAGATTACATCAGCTGGAGAACAGCGGTGCCTGGGTCCACCCAGGACAGCTGTGACAGAAACAATGCAGAGACCCTGACGTCACATGAGAGAAAGATCTAGAACTCTCTTAAAACCCCCGACTGATAATCCAGCACCCTGGAGGGTCACCTGGAAACACAGCCCCTGTGCTCTCCCCAAGAGCCGAAACCAGCACTGAAGCCAAGACAAAGAGTGGATGGGACTTGGGGACACAGAGTGAGGCAGGCGGTGCGTGTGTTTTCCTTTTAGAGGGGAGTGGAGGGGGTGGGAAGGAGAGGACAGGTGTTGGCTGAGTGGACGGCGGAAGCAAAGAGTGGAGTGGAAGAGTGTGCTGTCACAGGCAGGGGAGAGCAGACGGAGCTGCAGAGAGCTGGGTGCTAGGGGTTTTACACGCAAATCGTCTAGGGTTGTAAACTTCCGCTTATTCACAACACAAAACGAGCGGGAGCATCTGCGCTCCCACGGAATGTCCAGAGTCCACAGGCTGTCGCCGGAATCAAGATGGCCCCAGAGATGTAACAGTGACAGCAGGACTTCCGCTGTGGGGAGGGGACACCCACAGGGAAGGCCTCTGGCCTCCACGGCCCCGGAGAGCCCACCTGGGGCCGCAGCGGGGAGGAGGGCTTCCCCAGCCTCCAGCTCCAGTGGCGGCTCAGGACCGCTCCCAAAGCACACCGTCCCCTCTGTCGCGGCTGTCACCTGGACACAGAGGCTCACCCCCAGGGCCGGCGAGAGCGGGCGGCCAGGGCGCAGGGGCTGGATCCATTCTAGCGCAGCCCCACCGGCGCAGGGACTCAGACCCACAGACCTGTGCAGACTGCCACTCACACGGAGCAAACAGCCAGGCAGGGACGGGCAGACCGCCAGCCACGCGGACACACACACACACACACACACACACACTGGCCCCCCTGGATCTCTGCGCCCGGAGCGGCGGCCCCTCCCCTGCAGGGACCCGGGGACCGAGCCGCAGTCGAAAGCGAAAGGCCAGCCCGGGGAGGGGCCAGGAGGGCGACCTCAGCCCGCTCCGCCCGGGCGGCCTCCGCTGGGGTCAGTCGCCTGTTCCTGGTTCCTTGCGTCGGTCCCACGGGGAGATGCTCTTCCAGGTGACGCTGCACGGCCTCAAAGGCCGGAATACGTTGGTGGACGTGGCGGCTTCTGAGGAGGAATTCAGGCAAACCACCGTGAGACAGCTGATGAAGCTGGCGTCCAAGAAGCTGCTCCAGCAGGGTGAGCCGGGCGGGCGCTCGGGGTCGGGGGCAGCGCGGACGGGGCGGCCTTGGGGGGTGGGGCTCGGGCTCCTGCGGGTCAGAAGGGCGGGCGCTGGGGCTCCGGGAGGGTGGCTGGGTCGGGAAGGCACTGGGGATCCTGGGGAGTCGGCGTGGGGCGGCGCGGACTTCCGCAGGGTCAGGCGGGAGGGCGCTGGGCCTGGGGTGAGGGGCTCAGAGTCCAGGAAGGTGCGCAGGGAGGGAACTTGCACTCAGGGAGGGGTCCTAGGCTCTGGGGCTCCCCAAGAGGCTGAACAAGGCTGGTTCCGGGGCTGCAGCCGGGCTCTTGGGCAGACCTAGGGCTTCTGGGAATGGGGAGGCCTCACCCTGTGGGCCCTCAGTCTGGGTGTGGAACCTACGGAGTACGGAACTCCCTGGCGTAGGAGACGCTTTCCTGGGTCTGTCCGGGGGCTGAGCGTCTGTCCCCTTCCAGAGGAGGGATAGGAGTGTACCCCTCACGAATGCTCCGTGGGTGCTCCTTCCTGGACTAGTCACCCCATCCCTAAGGATGTGGAATGGGGCCCCCGGGGCCCAGCCAGGCGGAGCCTTTCTCTCTTTTCTTCATTGCCCTATTGGCCTGAGAGGAAAGGCGAGGTGAGGTGTGGCCATATCAGTGAGGGGTGCAGGCCGCGGGGGGCTGTGAGATACCCCAAGGAAGGCCTAGAGGACCCAGGACTCCAGGGAAGCCTGTGACCCCTCAGTTCCCCTGTGGAACAGGCTTGGCCTTCACCCCTCGTGTCCACAGGTAGGCCTTCCCCAGGATTCGGGGACCCAGGCTGAGCCCCTCCTTCTCCTCAGATTCTGAGGACTTCACCCTGCTGTTTGCGAACGTGGCCCTGGACCCCGCCAAGAGGCTGCAGGACTATGACATCAGGAACAAGTCCGTCCTCCTCATCGTGGTGCGGCTGCCGGGGGGCGCCTGAGGGGCTGGGGGGCTCCGCTGCCCCCCTCCAGCTTCCAGATGGGGCTGAGCAATAAACCGCCTTGTGTCCCACCAGGCTGAGCCCCACTGTCTGGGGGGGCAGGGGTTCGGGTCTAGCATGTGGGGGACCCAGCGTGTTCCTGCTCCATCACATGCAATGTCCTCTGTGGACCTGCCACAGGACCCCAGTTTCTGATTCTGTGGCCCCTGGGGATGGGGAGGTATTCTGTTCTCCACTCAGAATTTTGGCCCCAGCTTGCCCAGGAAGCTCAGACCCCCCGCCCCCCCAAAGCACACCAGGTCCCTCCTGGCACAGATGGCTCGCCTCCCCTGGGCTCCGTTGGGAGGTGGGTAGAAGTGAGACAGATTCCCCCCATTTCAGTTCTCTAGTGCTGCTAGTGACAGAAACACCAGGGGCGATGGCTTTAGCAAACAGACGTTTACTCTTACGCAGTCCAATAGACGGCAAGTCCAAATTCAGGGTGTCCGCCCCAGGCAAAGGCTTGTCTCAGCTCTGGAGGAAGGTTCTTGTGTTGCATGTGTCTCTCGTCTCAGGAACTTCTCGGCACGGGAACGTCAGGTCTGATGGACATGCTCTGCTCCCTGTCCTGCTTTCCTGCTGCTGGGAGGCTCTCAGTTCTCTGCTTGCTTCCCTTTCCTTTCCTCTCTTGTAAGCCGAAAGGATAAAAAGTGCTGCCAGCCACATTCCAGGGACACTCCCTTAGTAAGGGTGCTGCTGTCCCACCCTAATCTTCTTTACCACAAATCCAGTTTGTTAACCACAGGTGGAGGTTAGGGTTTGCAGGCCAGGAAAAGCACGAAATGAAGGGTAGTCACACATGCTGGGGATCGCCGGCCGAGCCAAACTACTGTGCACATTTCTGGGGTGACATTATACAATCATGACACTCCCTGACCCCCACCCCTGCCTGCATCCTATAGAAAGTGACTGAGCTGTCGTGCCCCCCAGGCCAGGCTCTCCACAAAAGGGAGAGTGAGTCTGTACCCTGGGGTCTACTGGGAGCAGACAGAGGGCCTGTGGGCTCTCAGCAGGAGGTTGGGCTGCAAGCCCCGAAGTCTGCGAGCTGGGTGTGGCTGTCTCCTGGAACCTGAGGCCCCCAGTGCCCCGAGACTCGAGTCCCATCCCGCAGTCCCTCAGTGTCCCCAGGCCCCACTCTTATCCTGCTATGGAGACAGCCCTCCCTGACAGACCGGTGTCCCCTCGTGTCCATGCACAGAGTCAGAGCTATCTGGCCAGGAGTACATCTGAAGACAGACAGGCAGACAGAGGTCTGCAGCGTCTCTCGTAGAGCAGTGCAAACCCCGGCCTCGTAATTGTCAGGCTAGACACAGGAGAACCTCAGGTGTCCCCAAAAGCGATTGCTGTGAGGCTGTCCTGCAGGAGAAGCTGGGCCCAGACCCACCGAGCAGGTCATAGTGGTGAGTGCCCTGAACCCCATCAGCCCCAAGGGGCAGTTATCATCGGGGCACCGATGGCCCTCCAGTCAGCTCTGTGGGGGTTCTGGGGGAGTACCCAAGGCCTGTCCCTGTCCCTGTAGGAGGCCGGCCCTGGGGCAGAGGCTGAAGGAAGGCGTGCGGAACTTTCCTGACCCTGCCCAGGGTGGTGGGGACAGGGTGGCTTTTCCAGCACCCGCCTGTGTCCCACAATAACAACCTTGGTCCTCGTGGCAGGGCAAAGATCTACTAAGAGAACAGGACGGGGCTGGCTTCCTTCCAGAGCTGCTCCCTTGGCCCCCACCCCCGCCCCCGCCCAACTGCAGCTCCACTTGGCCTGCTTGGGTTTCACTTCTCAGGGCGGCTCACTTCTGGGAAAACTTCCACAGTGACCAAGCAGCTGCCAAAGTTTGGGTCCCAGGAGGAGCCAGTGGCTTCCAGGACACCCACCTCCCGATACTCCTTCTGAGACATCTTCCTCCCAGCATCTCCCCTCCAAGGAGGGCCTATTCCAGATTACCTCTCCCAGAATGCACCCTTCCAGAACATTCCATTGCAAGACACCTGTCCTGGGATAATCCCTCCCAGGATGACCTCTCCTAGAACATCCCTTCACAGGTCTCTCACCTGGACTACCCCTTCTGGGAACAATCCCCCCTGGAACACATCACCCTGGGACCCACCTCCCAGGGCTCCCCCTTTGGGGCATCCTCATCTCAGAAGGCTCTGTCCTGGGACATTCCTGCTGGGTTCTTGGCTGCAGGCCTCACGCAGGGGCAGCAGCTCGGGGGGCAGACGCAGGAGACCCTCATATCCTGAGCCCTGCTGTCCTGGCACTGCCCCTTAAAGGGCCACTGAGACACAAGGTCAGGCCTGGCCCTGGGACCTCTCCTCTGGTAGCCTTTAAGCTCAGGGCAGAGGTGGCTGCTGCTGCAGGGTCCCTGCAGGGAGCCCTGGACATGCCCCTGGAATCCCTGGAGATCAGGTTGGATGTTTTAGGCTGGGTTTTCCAGGGAAGCAAAACCAGTAACATGTATATGTATAAGGAAAGATTTGTATATAAAGGAAACAGCTCATGCAGTTGTCAAAGCTGAACGTCCCAAGCCCTGGCACAAGTGTCACATGGCCACGAGAGCCGGTGAACCCAAGGTCAGTGGATCAGAAACCGGAGCTCTAAGTCTCTGACTGCCTAGGTCAGCGGGTCCCAAGCTGGCGACAAGACTGCAGAGTCTCTGCTGACTCACAGAGCTGCGGGGGCTGGGGGACCTGGGATCGACAGGGCAGGGAACAGGACTCTCGCTCGCAGGCTGCAGGGTTGAGGAACTCCACAGCTGCTGGTTCAGGTCCAGGAACCGGACACAGAAGAGAGCAGGAGCTGCTGGCTGCATGAGCAGACTGGTAGTAGGTGGTGGCAGGCGGAGGGACAAGAGCTGCAGGTCGGGAAGCCACCCAGACCCCACCCTGCCACTTGATACAGCCGCCAAACGTGGAGTAGCCAAGACCACAGAGAGTCTTGAGCACCACACTGGGGACACTCAGCTCTGAACTCCCACAGTGGCCTAGGGACCCTCCAACTCCTCCGCCAGAAGGAAGTCCTATCCCGCATTTGCTGGGGTGGCCCACACACCACGGCTCCCTACCCCAAGGCGGCACCTGCCTCGATTCAGTCACGGGAGAACCCTGCACAGCGCACTCAGGGCGTGGGGGGGGGCGGGCGCCCAGACAGAGGCGGACTCGGTCTGCTGAGTTTTTATTGGAAGAATCAAAGGAAAAGAGCCTATGACCGACAGACTCAGGGGGGTTCCAGAAATGAAAGGGGGGTTCCGTTGGGCTGTCCTGGGGTGATGGCTGATGAGCCCCTGTGCCCCCAGCACCCAGCTGACCCACCTGTAGCTATGAAGAGTAGGGCAGAAGGTGGGGGATAGTGGACCGGGGCTGCGGCAGGCAGACCCTGCCTCACATCTGTGTGGCCTCCTGGGCCATGACGCTGCATACTCGGGATCTCAAGCACAGAACGAATGGCTAGCCAGGACTCCTGGGACATGGGGTCCTCACATGTGTTCCCAAGTAGGAGCACTCCAGACTTAACCCACTGTGCTTGGACAGGCCTCTCCCCAAGGCAGTGTCCAGGGGAGGAGGACGAGGCTGCTGGGATGGGGGGTGTGGGGAGACCCCGAAGCTGAGACTCCGTGTGAGGGTCTTGTTGGAGCTGACGCTGCCTGAAGTTCCGTGTGACATGACTGTTAGCAGTCTTAGCTACAGTTTTGTCATGTTTCTTTCCTTCAGTCGATGGAAGTTACTTTCACCATCAGAAAAAAACATCAGACTCCCTCAAGGAGTCTGGGACAGGTTCCCGGAATGGGCTAAGCTCACCCTCGGGGCATTCACAGCCATCTCTGCTCTGGGCGCCTGCAGGGATGAGTTTTGGGGAGACTGAGATAGCCAGGGGCCCCAGACAGTGCAGGGCAGGGGAGTGCTGGGCAGCCCTGACCCCGGCCACCCTCGACCACACGTCTGCACGTAGCGTACTGTCAGCAGGGGTCCTGGGGCGCACATGACACTTGGCAGTTTAGAGGTACCCAGCTCCAGGGGGGCCGCTCTCTCACCTGACAAGGTCCTGAGATCCTTGACGGTATGTCAGAAAATAGGCAGTTCTGCAGAGGTCGCCAGGAAAGACTGCGGGTGTCGTGGACATTCAGCCAAAGGGCCGGGGGTATGTTCGGGACATGTTGCATAGTGTCCTCAGCCCTAAGCTCTCTTGGCCCAAGTCTTGTCCCAAATGCGGGCACCCAGAATTAGAGGCCCAGAACCTGCATAGCGGGGGTCCTCACCTGTTGCAGTGCGTGTCTGGGGCTGATCGTGTCTCAGCCTGATTCCTGCCGTCCTCCCACCTCCACAGCCCAGAAGTCTTCTTCCGGGGGCTGCCCTCACTCAGGCCCTGGCTCTGCACCTCCCAGACTCCCACTCAGGCCTGGCCTGTGCTTCTTACCTCCCTCTGCCCCCCACTCCCCACAACTGTCCTGGAACGCAGGGATGGACAGTACCTGTTCTCAGAAGGCTCTGCATGGAGCTGGAACAAAAGAGGAACAGGAGTTTTGTGAGAAAGATTGGGATTCACATCTCGTCATGTAGCAAGAATTAGGATCAGCTTTGAGGTCCCAAGAGCAGGTGATGGGGGACTGTAGTGGGTGTTTAAGGAGAAGATGGCTCTTTTCAAGGCCAGAACAAGGCTTCGGAGGGGGAAGGGCCTGGGGACCCCCCAAGAGAGGAATGCTGTGAAGTAGGGGATCTACACTATGGTGCCCAGATTCCCTACCAGAAAGATAAAGCCCCCTCCACTCTTCTAAGCATGCTGTAGACAGACTCCCACAACCTGCGCACATCCTTGTGAATTTGGGATGGAGATCCCAGTAAGGACAAATTCCGGCTTCATCTCCAGCTTTGGGGGAAGCTGGAGGCTGACTGCGGTGGGTGAGAAGGAAGAGGGACCTGCGGCAGGCACCCTGAGGCCCTGCGGGTGGAGGGACAGCCACAGCTGCCCTGAAAACCTGCCTTGTCCAGCACTCAGAGTGCTCATTCCTACAACCCCAATTCATCCTGAACCTCCCTCCTCCTGCCTCTGTGTGGTGGGGTACCCCTAGGGCTGGAGGGTCTAAAGCCATCTCCGAGGAACATTGCTGGGTGACAGGCATGCTGAGCTCCCCAAGTGCTCATCTTGTGCGTGGTCTATGCACCAACGGTTCGTGATCCACACAACACCCTCAAGCTGGGTGCTACTACCAGCCCTCTTCCAGGTGAGGAACCCGGAGTCTAGAGGATTTGCCAGCTGAGGGCAGAGCTGGGATCCAAGCCCAGGAACTGGGGCCCTGGGACAGCAGCTCTCACCCCAAAATCTCCTGAAGTCGTGGGACTGGGATGCCATCGGAGGATAGTTGTGAGGGTTGGGTCTCTCCTAGCAGTTTCCCCCCGTGCCCAGGTGTGGACTGCTGAGGTCCTGGTCAGACAAAGGCACAGCTCAGCTTACCTCCTCCACGTGGCAGTCTCAGAACCCGCCGTGGGAAGGACCAATTCTTCCCAGAGGACATTGTGTCTGCCCCATAATGTTCACCAGCGAGGTCACCAAAATGATGACCTACTGCAAAGAGGTCATGAGCATTCTTGTTCTGGAGAGGACACACAGGCTGAGCCAGCAGGCTGGGCCCAGAACCTCCAGAGAGCAAACCAGGCCCATCGCAGCCTCGCAGCGTGGCATACTCTTCCCAGGCCCACCGTCTCCTTGCCCTGCCCCCCAACATCACAGCTCCTGGCTAATCGTTGCACAGCAGCCCACAGGGGGTTCAGACGGCCAGCCTCTGCCAGCTAGCACCTCCCCCCGTTTGTACTCAGGCGGGACTGCTTCTGCTGAACTTGACGAGGGTAGTGACACTATAGCTCCCAGCATCACACCAAGACCCGGGTGTCAACTAAACATCGTGATTTTCTCTCAGCCATTGAAGAGACCTGGCTGCGAGGCACCTGACAGCCCTCCACGCTGGTGAGAAGAGCCTGGTGCAGAGTGTGGCGAGGGGACAGTCACCCACTGCGTGGGGCGGGCAGCTGGCCTAGGGGACATCAGGGGCGCTGTTGACAACCAGGTAGGAGGCCACAAAGAACTGAGGCCAGGCGGACAGGCAGGCTGCACCCTGGGGCCGTGCAGGTCTTGGGTGGGGCCAGTCCCTGGGGTGAGGCTGACCCTTAGACAGGGCTGTACCTTTGGGCTGGGCTAGACTCTGGGAGGGGACCTGGAAGTAGGGCAAACTGGGTGGGGAGATCCCTGGGGAGAAACTGGAGTGCACCCCCTCTCTGCAGGCCTCCTTCCTTGCTCTGGGCAGGCAGGGCCAGCTGCTGTGTGGACATTGGCGGGTCCAAGATGAGTGGCCGCAAGACAGACGGCTCGGACACAGAGCCCCCGCTCAAGTTTGTGCAGTGCAAAGACGAGATCACAGGTGAGTACAGGGTGGGCTTGCGCTGGGGCTCTGAGTCCCTCCCAGAGGCCAGGGTGGGGGGTGTCTTCCTTCTGGATCCTGAACATCGTATGCCTGAGATCCAGCTCCTACCCTCAACACACGCACGCGCGCGCGTACACACACACACACACACACACACACACAAGTTCTTCAACATGCAAGTCTGACAGGTCCCTGTCCCAGCTGGCTTCATTCCACTACTGCCCACCTGAGCCAGGCAAAGGACTGAGGCAGAAACTGGGCAGTTTCTGAAACTTGGGCAAGGAAGAGGGAAGTAGAAAAGGGGAGTCAGTGAAGTCTCAGGGTTGCAGGGGCACTCCAAAGGGGACACTGTGCTGTCACTGAGGGCTGGAGGACAGTGGGTGGTGTCACTCTCCTTGAGCAGCGGGGCCTGCAGGAATCCAGGGGACAGAATGTTTCCCTGGGTGGGGCGGAATGGGGAGACAGGAGCCCCAGGAAGCCCCAAAGGTTTAGCCCCAGCTAGGAGTGAAGGAAGTGTCTTGGCCAGGAGAGAAGAAGGACAAAGGGCCTGCTGCCTCCCTGTCAGTCCTGACTGGGGCCACACTTACGTGAGTCAGGGGACCCGGTTTCCCCAGGAGAGGTGGCTGCCTGGGCTGGAGGTCATGGCCACCCTGTGAGAGGTCAGCTTCAGTGCCCACCTCAGAGATGGGGGGATGCAGAGGTCCTGGGAGGGGGACAGGGTGTCCCACAAATGGAGCTGGGCCTCCACACTGGATGTCAGGAGGACAGGGCTCCACTGGACAGGGCACTTGGACAACAGTGCCAGTGCCTCTGCAGCGGCCAGGCAGGGAAACCAGAGGAGGCGGTGCCCACAATTTCACCAACTCAGGCTCTTGTCAAACAGGCCAGCGGATGGAAGTCAGACACAGAGTTAGGGGAACAGAAAGGCATGTATTGAGTGTTTGCAAAGAGTGAGACAGGCAGGGTCTCAAGACCACAGGACAAGAGTTACAGCTGAGACGTTACAGGCTCCAAATACGGGGATTATATGTGTTCAGGGTGAAGAGGCTGTCTTGTGCTAGTCATGGAAAATGGGAGCCCTGTCACTTTACCCAGACGTCATGAGCAGTGGGTGGGGGTGAAAGGCACAGGGTCCCACCTTGTAGAGGTGACAGCCCTCCTTGCAAGGAGCCCAGTTTCTTCCTCCATCCGGGGGAGGTAAGACTGCCCCAAACAGGGCACAGGAGAGAGTTCTAGGGGGAGAGGGAGTGTGAGGAGAAAGAGCTGAGGGGCTGCTGTACCCTGATTGCCCCCAGAGACACAGGCAATGTGGGCGGTGGACACTGCAGCCCCTGATGTGTCCCTGGTCCCTGACAGGGGACGAGTACGATGGCCTGCTGCGGGTGGAGATGAGCTGTGGCCACGCCGTGGACCCGGGGAGCCTGACCGCCTGGTGCCGAAGCCTGATGGACCAGGTGGGGCGGGCACCGCAGCCATGGCCATCAAAGCGGGGAGGATCTCTGATTCAGCATCCAGAAGGGTGACAAAGTTCTGTCTCCAGATGAAGTGCATTATGTCCTCACCAGGCAAAGGAGCAGCACCCCAGGGTCCACTCAGCACCCCATGTCTGTCCTTTGGGGAGAGTGTGCTGGGGGCTCCCTGGGAGATTTTGCTTGGGGTCACAGTGCAGACTCATGATGTAGCCCCCAGAGTATCCCAAGGGGAGGCAGATGTCTGTGTGCGGGGCTTGGGGGGCCACAGAGTGATGGGACCAGAGTGGACGGGAATGGGGGCGAGGCCAGTGCCATCAGGCTAGGGGCAGCAGCATCTCTGCCTCAGCACCGTGGACAGTGGCTGGTACCCTTCTTCCCAGGGCTGCTTCAAGCTGTGCTGCCCGGCTGACGTCAACGGGGACAAGTGTGGAGCCCAGTGGTCTTACCCGGAGGTGCGCCGCTGCGCCTCGCTGAGTGATGCCGAACAGCGCCAGTTTGAGCAGAAACTTGCCCTGTTGGCGGCCAGACTCTACTGTGACTTTAAAGAGGTGGGTCGGGCTGTCCAGGAGAGGGGCCCAGGCTCCAGGCCCTGCCCTGGGAGGCAGGAGGGCAATCCGTGGCCCCCACACTCTGCTGAACTGGGCCGTCATCACGAGTGCCCACCTCCCACTGCCCCTCTGCAGTGCCCGCAGTGCAAGAGCCTGGTGGAGAGGAAGGACCTGACCACCGTCCGTGTCCTCTGCACCGTCTGCACCCACATGAGGGGCACGGCCTTCGAGTTCTGCTGGCAGTGCCTGCAGGCCTGGAAGGGGGATGGGACGCCCTCCGACCGCTGTGCCAACGTGGGCTGCAGGGACCCGAACCTGGACGTCCTGGCCTCCTGTGCCACCAAGGACCTCCCCGGCAGTGAGATCCAGGGCTGCCCGGCCATCCGGGCCTGCCCCACGTGCGGGCTGCTGATCGAGCACAAGGAGAAGTGCAAGTACGTCGTGTGTGTGCGGTGCCGCGTGGAGTTCTGCTTCGCCTGCCTGGAGCGGGCGCCGGCCTGCCAGGCCGCCAGGGCGGGCGCCTGGTTCAAGTGGTGCGCCAGGCCCCTGGCCCCGCGGCAAACCTCCATCCCCTTGTGGAGCCGGCCAGGTGGTGGGCTGGGAGGGTACGAGAGCCACAGTTGTCAACACGGGGAGCAAAGCCACGTTCCAGCACTGGAAGAAATAGAAATAGGAAGTTCACTCCCAGGGACCGAGCCATGGCAAAGACACATCCCTCTGCAGAGCCGGCCAGCCGATGGTCTGGGAGGAGACGAGGTCCACACTGGTCAACACAGGGAGCAAAGCCGTGTTCCAGCAGTGGGACTGAGGCGAGTAAAACTAAGAAGTGTACACTTAGAAACTGACAATCGGTGTGTGACTATGTGAAGGGTGGTGGACGGCAGGTTGATTGACAGATCACAGGTAGATACACGTGTAGATAAACAGGTGACTGACTGGAAAATAAACAGATGATAAACGGAAACATAAATAGATAGTTGGGTGGATGGATGATAGATGGATGAATGGATGATTGATAAATGACCAAACAGGTAGACGACAGGCAAACAGATGACACCAAGACAGACAGCTGGATGACAGAGTCACAGACAGAGATGACGTGCAGATGCTCAGAAGTGTGCCAGAACTGACCCTAAACCCAGCAGGTTGGGTAGATAAACCTACTGATGCGATCACAGAGTTGTGTGTCCTTGCTGTGACCTGCGTGAGCTCACCTGGGCACCGTCACCTACAGGGGGCGTGTGGGAAGGGGTCCCTGTGCAGCGACACTGGGCTCTGAAGTTGGTCCTCAGTTCCTGCTCAGGAAGCTCCTTCAGGTGGAACCCCAGGACCTGGAAGGGGTGGCTGAACCGCTGAATTGCTGTGGGGGGAGGGCAGGTCGGCACGGGGAGCAGACACAGAGCCCAGAGAAGGGAACTGCATGGATTCCCTCGTCCGCCAGGGCTGGCACTGGGGCCTCCTGCCCACTTTGCCCCTGACTCGCCTGTCCACAGCCCCAAGGTGTCCTATCCTGCACCTGTCTCTGTGCCCCAGACCTTCCAACGTCTCATCCAGAATTAATTCTGTGGCCTTGTGACACGTCTGGGCAGGTTCAGAGATCCCTGTGTCAGGAGCCCCGCTTGGTCTCGGCTTCGTGCCCTTTGAGCTGCAAGCTCCTGGAGCAGGTGGGGGAAGGGTGGCCAGATTAAACCCAAGTAGCTCTGGGGCAAAGCTGGGTCTGTGTGCTGTAACTTCTCCCCAGAGTGAAGGGCGTTTTGTAGGGAGCCTTGTTCCACTCACCCGGAAGGACTCAGCTGGGCCCTTTTCCAGCCTCTAAGCCCATGGTGTAATACCCGGCACCCCTCTTCCTGATGTGGTCTCTGTGGAGCCTGGCTAGAGTTGGGTGTTGGACAGAGTGGGGACACTGAGCTCAGGGCAGAGTACTGAGCTCTGGTTGGCTACCGAGAACCCTTAAGAACTGACAGTCTAACAAACAGGGGTCCAATTCTCCGGAATCAAGGCCTTGGGTGGGACAGAATGTCCCTGGACAGCTCTGTCGGCTCCGGCCCTGCCCCCCTGAGTGGCCAGATGACTCTTTCTCCCTGTCCTGGCCCCTCCCTGGGCCCATCCTGCCAGCCCAGCCCCAGCACCAGAGAGCCCTTCTGAGAAACTCCAGAGAGGGAGAAAGAAAACTGAAGCCACCGGGCCAGCTGTGGTCCCTGGGGCCCGGCCACTCCCAGAAGGCAGGAGGCACCTGCTCTGGGGATGGGCCCTGAGCAGGCAGGAGCCTCCTCGCACCCACTCCACTTCCCCTCCTGCAAACCCCGTTCTTCTTGTGCCTCCGCCCCTGCCAGCCCCACAGTCCTAGGTAGGATTCAGACGTTGGCCAGCTGTGTGCCCCTCCCCAGCCCATCCTCTGGGGGCCAGAAAATCAAGTCCAGTCCTGGGCTCTCATCCTGCCTGCCCCCCTGTCGTCTGCGAGGAGTCTGTGGAGGGCGGGGAGAAAGAGCTGAGCCAGGCCCCTTGGTCAGCCGTGGGCCCCTCCCCACCTTGGAGTAATCTGGTGGGTGGAAGAGTCCTTCAGGGCACTGAGTGTGGGCCTGTCCTTGTCACAGGGAGACCCTGCAGTCCCTGACCCTCCCTCCTTCCTGTTTCTCAGCTCCTGAGCCTCCTGCGGGTCTGTGCATGTCTGAATGTGTGTATGTGTGTTCATGCCACTTGATCATTTGTCTGCACGTGTTGGTCCATGTGTGTATGTCTATGTATGCATATGCATGTGGGTGTGTGCATCTGGGAGTCCGGGAAGAAGAAGACATGATGTCATCTTGGTTCCACCAAGGACAAAGCCTGTGACATGCCCTGTATTTGGGGGTGATCTCTGGAACCAGGAGCAACAGGGACACCCAGAAGTTGGGCCCATGTCCCACAGCTCACACCCATCGGTGGTAGCACCTGAAGAGAGGTAGCTCCTTCCCTTTGGGGGTGTCGGGGGACAAGGATGAGCAGGCTCCATGGCAGCCTGACTTCACGGGGGAGGTCCAAGGTACACAAGGCCGTGGCTGGAATGAGGATGGCCCCAGAAGTGCGGCAGTGCCACCAGGAAGCCCACTGTGGAGAGAGGACACCGAGCACAGCAGGCTTCCTGCCCAGACAGCGCCCTGGGAGCCCATCAGGGGCCTCAGCAGTCAGGGGGGTCTTCCCCAGCCTCCACCTCCAGCTTCATCTCCAGATCTGCTCTGAAAGGTGAGGAGGTAGGCAGACATTGTCCCCTTCAGGGCTGTCTCCCTGGACACACAGGCTCCCATCAAGGGCCAGGCCGACACGGGCAGCCAGGGTGCAGGGGCTGGGCTCATTCTAGTGCAGACCCCTCCCACTCAGGGGCACACCGACACACAGGGATGGGCCAATCTTCAGCCACACGGAGACAGACACCAACACACATGCACACCCCCTCCCGGATCTCTGCATCCCAAGCGGCGGCCCTTGCCCTGCAGGGCTGCAGAGAGAGAGCTGCCAGGCAAAGAGAAAGCAAATGGCCTAGAAAGGCGGCCTCAGGCTCACCCCTCACCCACCCCACCCAGGTCGGCACAGGCTGGGGTTGAGCTGAGTCACTCCAAAGTAGTGTGTAGAAATTGGACTCGCCCCATTTTGCAGTATTGTGTGATGTTCCTGGGTTCTACAAACCCTGCCTCTATGATGTTAATGAGGGAGATGGGCACCAGCGGTGTTGTGGGGGAGACTCAGGGTGTAAGTTTGCTGTACCTGAGGCAGTCTCTTGGGATAGGAAGGAAAGGGAAGCAAGCAGAGAGCTGGGGACCTCATGACCAAGAAACAGTGCCTTTGGAAAGAATCCAGGGTCCCTATACCTCAGAAACTCCCAGTCCAGGGCAAGACTGATGACAAGGACCTTCCTCCAGAGCCAGCAGACAAAGTCTTCTCCTGATGCTGATGCCCTGAACTTGAACTTGTAGCCGACTGAACTGTGACAAAATAAATTTCTCTTTTCAAAGTCCTCCACTTGTGGTATTTCTGTTACAAGCAGCACTAGATGGCCAAGACAGAATTTGGTTCTGGGAGTCGGGTGCTGCTCTAGCAGATATCTAAAGTATGGGAGCTGTTTGGAATTTGTGAATGGAGAGAAGGCTCAGAAGGAGCTAAGGAGAACTTTAACATCAAGGATGGTGCAGAAGGTGAAAAGCAGCAGCGGGCTGGCAGAACCACGAGACCAGTGAGAGAACAAGAGCCGACCCATGGAGCAAGAAAGATGAGTGCCTGTGTGCAGGAGGTGTTCTGGCCCAGTGGGTTACCTCTGGGTGTTTATCGGTGGAGCTACAGAGATTTGAAACTTTTGCTCCAGCAGGACAGGTGCAGGCATGAGGCTTGGGGTGAGAGGCCACCGAAGCTGAAGAGACAAGGGACACAAGGAGCTGACCTACATCGGTCTCCAAAGGTATGGTCATGACCTCAGGGGTCTCTAAGGCTGGAGCCATGGCCTCTGGTGTTTCTAAGGGTGCAGTTGCCACTGAGACCAACTAGGAGAATGTTGTGCTTGACATCAAGGGAACAGAGATGTTTTCCCAGTAGGCCTAGAAGGTGGAGCTGTGGTCCAGGGCCAAGGGGCTTCAACCCAGGATCTGGAGAGTGTGGCCAATACCTGGAGTCTGGAGGGCAGTGCCACTAGGAAAAATGTCTCAGAGAATGGAGCACTGCTTCCAAAGCCTTGAGGGCTAATGTAATGTGTCCTGCTAACTTGCTTGTTGCCCTGTTACGCCTTCTTTTACTGAAGTTTCTCCTACTTGTAATGGAAATGTGTACCTTGTGTCTGCCCGTTCAGCCACTGTAATTTGGAAGCTCATATCCTGTGTTCTAGATTTCACAGTTGAAGAGGAATTTCTGGAATTTGGACTGGGACTTAAGACTTTTGTTATGATAGGATGAATGTATTTTGCAGGTGTCATGGTTGGAATTGTGTCCCCGCAAAAATGTGTGCAGCCACGTGGCTGGGATATGGTTCCCAGTATCTTGGGACTGTCCTCCACTGTGTGGTTTTGCTAACCTGTACGTTAAAGGATTAGGGTGGGGCTGTAAATTCCTGCTGTAGGGGAAGTTTCCCTGGAGTATGGCTTGCCCCACCCTTAATGCTTTTAGCTTGCAAGGAATAAAAGGAAAAAGAACCAAGGACAATTTGAGAACCTCGCTACCATCAAGCAAGCAGCACCGGGAGCAGAGCGTGTCGTTCAGACCAGAGGTTCTTGCGTTAGGACGCTCCCTGAACAAAGACTGATGCAATACCGGACTTTCCTCCAGAGCCGACAAGGGGAAAGTCTTTCCCTGGAGCGGACACCCTGAATATGGACTTGCAACCTACCGGACTGTGTAAGAATAAATCTTTCTTTGTTAAAGCCATCCACTCTGTGGTATTTCTGTTAGAGCAGCCCTAGCTGACTAAAACAGAATTGGTACCGTGGGAGTCGGGTGCTGCTCTAGCAAATACCTAAAATGTGGAAGCCACTTTGAAACTGCGAATGGATAGAAGATTCAGAAGGAAAGAAGAAGGCGCAGATGGGGAGAAACAACAGAGGACCGGCAGCAGCGGCAGCGGCAGCAGCAGAACCAGAGGCAGCGCTGGAGCCGACCCGTGGAGCGAGAGAGGTCAGTGCCTGCGCAGAGTTTTCCTCGCGGAACAGGGTGCCTCTGGGCACTTGAATCGGTGGAGCTGGCCTTGCTGACCCACGGAGTGAGAGAGCTGAGTGCCTTTGGGCAGGACGCTTTCCAGCAAGAGTGGGGTGCCTCCGGGCACTTAAACCAGTGGAGCTACAGAGCTTTGGAACACTTGCCCAGCAGGGCAGATGTGGGCCTGAGGCCCAGGCCATGCGGCCATAGGAAGCTGAAGCTGAAGAGGCAGATAGCGTGAGAAGCTGAGCTGCCTCAGTCTCAAGAGGTATGGCCATGACCTCAGGGGTTTGAAAGGGTGGAATCATGGCGTGCTGTGTTCGTAAGGGTGGAATTGCCACTCAGTTGGGCTTAGGGTGCTCCTAAAGCCGATGGGACAGAGTTTCTGTCCAAGTGGGCCTTGAAGGCAAAGTTGTAGCACGGGGCTGGAGGTCTCCACTCAGAAACCTGAGAGTGTGGCCGATACCTAGAGTCTGGAGAGCATTGCTGTTGTGTAGAATGTCTCAGAAAATGTAAGAGTATTTCCAAAGCTTTGAGGGCTAATGTAATGTGTTCTGTTGACTTGCCTGTTGCCTGTTAATGCCTTCTAAGTTTCACAGATGTAGAAGAGTTTTTGTATTTTGGACTTGGAACTGATTTAAGACTTCTGTTATATGGATGGACATAATTTTGCTATGGTGAGACGAATGTGTTAAATGTTTTTGTGATGTGATTTTTGGGTTGTCAAAGGGTGGGATGTCATGGTTTGAATTGTGTCCCCCCAAAAATGTGTGCAGCCACGTGGCTGGGATATGGTTCCCAGTATCTTGGAAATGTCCTCCATTGTGTGGTTTTGCTAACCTGTATGTTAAAGGATTAGGGTGGGGCTGTGAATTCCTGCTATGGGGGAAGTTTCCCTGGAGTATGGCTTGCCCCACCCTTAGTGCTTTTAGCTTGCAAGGAATAAAAGGAAAAAGAACCAAGGACAATTTGAGAACCTCGCTACCATCAAGCAAGCAGCACCGGGAGCAGAGCGTGTCGTTCAGACCAGAGGTTCTTGCGTTAGGACGCTCCCTGAACAAAGACTGATGCAATACCGGACTTTCCTCCAGAGCCGACAAGGGGAAAGTCTTTCCCTGGAGTGGACACCCTGAATATGGACTTGCAACCTACCGGACTGTGTAAGAATAAATCTTTCTTTGTTAAAGCCATCCACTCTGTGGTATTTCTGTTAGAGCAGCCCTAGCTGACTAAAACAGCAAGGTACAAAGATGTGATTTTTAGGAGGGACCAAAGGGTGGAATGTCACAGATTGAACTGAACTCCCACAGCTGATGATGCTGGTGTCCAAGAGAATGCTACATACGGATGACCAGGAAGGACATTCCAGCTCCAGGAGGGTGAGCAGGGAGAGAGCTCAGATCAGGGAGAGTTGGCACGGAGGGTATGGGCTCCTGGAGGGTCTCAGGCTCTGAGAGCATGAACACGGCACATGGGCTTGGGAGGGGTCCCAAGCTCTAGGATTCCCCAAGAAGCTGAGGAGGGCTGGTTCTGGGGTTGCAGCTCAGGGTCTCTGGGAGTTGGGAGTTCTCACCTCCAGGGATCCTCAGTCTGGGTGTGGGGCCTGCAGGGCTTGAGACCCCCTGGGGTAGAAAACACCTTCTTGGGTCTGTCCTGAGGCTGAGTGTCTGTCCCCTACCAGAGTGCAGGCAGTAGTGTACCCCATACCAGTCCTTCATGGGTGTTGCTGCCTAGTGGCGTGGCCCATTCCTAAGGACACGGAGGTGGGGCTCCTGCAGCCCTGTCAGACAGAGTCTTTCTCTCTCTCTCCTTCAATGCCCTTTTGGCCTGAGAGAAAAGGCGAGGTGAGGTGTGGCCATACCAGTGAGTGGTGTAGGCTGTGTGGAGCTGTGAGATACCCCAAAGAAGGCCTAGAGGACCCAGGACTCCAGGAAAGCCTGTGACCCCTCAGTTCCCCTGTCAAACAGGCTTGGTCCTCACCCCTCATGTCCACAGGTAGGCCTTCCCTAGGATTTGGGGACCCAGGCTGAGCCCCTCCATTCTCAGATTCTGAAGACTTCACCCTGCTGTTTGCGAGTGAGGACCTGGATCCCGCGAAGAGGCTGCAGGACTATGGCATCAGGAACAAGTCCAGCCTCGTCATCGCGGTGCAGCTGCCCGGGGGGCCTGAGATGCTGGGGGGCTCCGCCCCAACTCTCCAGATTCCAAACAGGGCTGAGCAATAAACGGCCTCGAGTCACATCTGGCTGAGCCCCATTGTCTGGGGAGGACAGGGGCACAGGTCTAGAATGTCGGGGGCCCCAGTCTGCTCCTGCTCCATCACATTCCGTGAGTTCCCCATGGAAACAGGCCCCCTCAGTTTCTGGTTCTGTGGCTGGGGGGATGGGGAAGGATTTTTGTCCTCAGCACCAGCTCACCTCAGTCCTTTGACCTCAGGCTGCCCAGGAACCTCAGAGCTTCCCCCAAGCATGCCAGGTACCTCCTGGCACAGGTGGTTGGCCTCCCTCCCCTGGGCTGTGCTGGGCAGTGGGTAGAAATGGGGTGGATCCCCAGTGACCCCCAACCTTGCCCCACATCCCGTGGAAAGCAACCAAGCGGTTGTGCCCTCCCTGCCCCCGCTATCCTGGGCTCTCCATGGCAGGGAGGGTGGGGTCACACCCCTGCAGTCTACTGGGAGCAGGGTGTGGGCCTGTGGGGCTCTCAGAAGGAGATGGGGCAGGAGGCCCTGAAGTCTGTGGGCTGGGTGGGGCTGTCTCCTGGGACCTGTGGCTCCCAGGGCCCTGAGTCTTGGGGCCCATCCCACAGTCCCCAGTGTCCCCAGACCCCACTCCTGCTATGTGGGCAGGGCTTGTTGATGGAGCAGTGTCCCCTCATCATGTCCATGCCCAGATTTAGAGCTGTCTGGCCAAGCGTTATATGACAGACAGACAGGCATGTATAGATCTGCAGCCTCCCTTCTAGAGCAGTGTCAACATGAGTGTGTCAGGATGGACACAGGGACGCCTCAGGTGTCCCTTGCGGTCATCTCTGTGAGGCTGTCCTGCAGCAGAAGCCAGGCAGAGATCCACTGAGCAAGTCACAGTGGGGAGTGCCCTGAACCGCATCAGACCCTGAGGCTCAGTGATCACAGGAGACATGGATGGTCCTCCAGTCAGTTCTGGGGGAGTTCTGGGTGAGTACACAGGGCCTGTCCTTGTCCAAGTGGGAGGCGAGACTGAGGGAAGACACAGGCAACTTTCCTGACCCTGCCCAGGGTCGTGGGGACAGCGTATCTTTGCCAGTACCCGTCTGTGTCCCACCGTAATAACCTCGGTCCTCGTGGCAGGACGAAGTTCTCTGGGAACAGGATGGGGCTGGCTTCCTTCCAGAGCTGCTCCCTCGGCCCCACCCCACCCTACCCCGCCCCACTGCAGCTCCGCTTGGCCTTCTGGGTTTCACTTCTCAGGGTGGCTCTCTTCCGGGAAAACTCCCACAGTGGCCAAGCAGCCACCAGAATCTGGGTCCCAGCAGGAGCCCACGGCTTCCAGGGCACCCCTCTCAGGTGCCCCTTCTGGGGCACTTTCCTCTCAGGACGCCCCCTCCCAGTAAGCCACCCCCAGGACACCCCCTCCTAGGACACACCCTCCTGGGACACCCCAACTCAAGACACCCTCTCCCAGGATGACCCCTCCCGGGGCACCCCCTTCTGTAACACCCCCTCCTGGGACTCCCTCTCAGGACCCCCCCTCTGGGGCACCCTCCTCACAGGACACACCCTCCTGGGACACCCCAGCTGGGTTCTTGGCTACAGGCCTCATGCAGGGGCACCGGCTCAGGGTGCAGTGGCAGGAGACCCTCATACCCTGAGCCCTGATGACTGGTATGGCCCCCAGAGGGTCTCAGACACAGGCTCAGGCCTGGCCCTGGGACCTCTCCTGCAGTGGCCTGTAAGCTCAGGACAGTAGGTGGCCTTAGCAGGGTGTCTGCAGAGAGCCTTGGACGTACCCCTCAAACCCTTGGAGATCAGGATGGTTGAGGGAGCTTCTACCTCCTTATCCGGAGAGGAGTCTGCTCCTTCGTTCACTGGGGTGGCCCACATACCACAGCTCCCTACCCCCCGATGGTACCTGTTTCCATTCAGTCACAAGAACTATCTCCACTGGGCACTCGGGTTCCTGGGTGGTGCAGGGGCCCAGACAGAGGCGGACTCAGTTTCTTGAGTTTTTATTGGAAGAATCAAAGGAAAAGGGACCCTGACAGACAAGCTCAGGGGCGTTCCAGAAACAAAAGGGGGGCTTCCATCGGCTGTTCTGGGATGGTGACTGATGAGCTGCTGTGTTCCCAGTGCCCAGCCAACCCCCCAAGCTCTGCAGAGCTGAGTGGAAGAGGGGAGATGGCAGACCTGGGCTGTGACAGGCTGGCCTCGCCTCACATTGGCATGGCCCCTTGGGCCTGGACACTACAGGCTCAGGATTTGAAGCACAGAACGAAGGTCTAGCCAGGACCCCTGGGGACATGGGGCACCTGACACGAAACTCCAAGTAAGAGGGCTCCTGGCTTGCCCCACTGCCCTTGGACAGGCCTCTCCCACAAGCTGTGCCAAGGGGAGGAGGGGCAGGGCCGCCGGGAGGGGGTGCCTGAGGAGACCCTGAGCTGAGATTCCACGGTAGGGCCTTGGTGCAGCTGAGGCTGCCTGGGGCTCCAGGTAATTTCGTTAACACTTCCTTATTTACAGTTCTGTAGGATCTCTTTCCTCGAGTTAACAGATTGTGCTTTCAAAATCAGCAAAATCAATCAGATCCCCTGAAATCCGGAAAGGTTTCCAGGATGTGACAAGCTCACCCTTGGGGCCTCCACAGCCATCTCTGCTCTGGGCGCCTGCAGGGATGAGTTTTGGGGAGACTGAGATAGCCAGGGGCCCCAGACAGTGCAGGGCAGGGGGGTTCTGGGCAGCCCTGACTCCAGCCACCCTCGACCACACATCTGCATGTAGCGCACTGTCAGCAGGGGTCCTGGGGCACACATGACACTTGGCAGTTTAGAGGTACCCAGCTCCAGGGGGGCCGCTCTCTCACCTGGCAAGGTCCTGAGATCCTTGATGGTATGTCAGAAAGTAGGCAGTTCTGCAGAGGTCGCCAGGAAAGACTACGGGTGTCATGGACATTTGGCCAAAGGGCCAGGGGTATGTTGGGGACATGTTGCATAGTGTCCTCAGCCCTAAGCTCTCTTGGCCCAAGTCTTGTCCCAAATGTGGGCACCCAGAATTAGAGGCCCAGAACCTGCATAGCGGGGGTCCTCACCTGTTGCAGTGCGTGTCTGGGGCTGATCGTGTCTCAGCCTGATTCCTGCCACCCTCCCACCTCCACAGCCCAGAAGTCTTCCTCCGGGGGCTGCCCTCACTGAGGCCCTGGCTCTGCACCTCCCAGACTCCCACCGCCCCTGCCAAGGAGCATCTCAGGCCTGGCCTGTGCCTCTTACCTCCCTCTGCCCCCTACTCCCCACAACTGTCCTGGAACGCAGGGATGGACAGTACCTGTTCTCAGAAGGTTCTGCCTGGAGCTGGAACAAAAGAGGAACAGAAGTTTGGTAAGAAAGATTAGGATTCACATCTCGCCTTGCAGCAAGAATTAGGATCAGCTTTGAGGTCCCAAGAGCAGGTGACAGGGGGACTATAGAGGGTGTTTAAGGAGAAGATGGCTCTTTTCAAGGCCAGAACAAGGCTTCGGAGGGGGAAGGGCTTTGGGAACCCCCAAGAGAGGAACACTGCAAGGTAGAGGACCTACACTATGGTGCCCAGACTCCCCACCAGAAAGATAAAGCCCCCTCCATTCTTCTCAGCATGCTGTAGACAGACTCCCACAACCTGTGCACATCCCTGTGGATTTGGGACAGAGATCCCAGTAAGTTCAAATTCTGGTTTCATCTCCAGCTTTGGGGGAAGCTGGGTGCTGACTGCAGTGGGTGAGAAGGAAGAGGGACCTGCGGCAGGCACCCTAAGGCCCTGCGGGTTGAGGGACAGCCACAATTGCCCTGAAAGCCTGTCTTGTCCAGCACTCAGAGTGCTCATTCCTACGTTCCCAATTCATCCTGGACCTCCCTCCTCCTGCCTCTGTGTGGTGGGGTCCCACTAGGGCTGGAGGGTCTAAAGCCCTCTCTGAGGAACACTCTGGGTGGCAGGCATGCTGAGCTCCCCGAGTGCCCATCTTGTGCGTGGTCTATGCACCAACGGTTCGTGATCCACAGAGCACCCTCAAGCTGGGTGCTACTACCAGCCCTCTTCCAGGTGAGGAACCCAGAGTCTGGAGGATTTGCCAGCTGAGGGCAGAGCCGGGATCCAAGCCCAGGAACTGGGGCCCTGGGACAGCGGCTCTCACCATACAACCTCCTGAAGTTGTGGGACTGGGATGCCGTCGGGGGATAGTGAGGAGGGTTGGGTCTGTCCTAGCAGAGTTTCCCACCGTGCCCAGGTGTGGACTGCTGAGGTCCTGGTCAGACAAAGGCACAGTTCAGCTTACCTCCTCCACGTGGCAGTCTGAGAACCTGTACCAGCAATTCTTCTCAAAGGACATGGCATCTGCCACACAATGCCCACCAAGGAGGCTGCCAAGATGGTGACACACTGCGAACAAGTCATAAGAGTTCTCGTCCTAGAGAGAGATACAGCCAACAAAGTCTGAGCCCAGGCTCCAGAGGCGCTGGCTCCTCTGTCCCTGCAAACCCAGGAACATCACTGCCTTGCAGCGTGATATATCCTTCCCAGTTCCATCGTCTCCCTGCCCTGCACCCAACATTGCAGATTCTGCTTCAGTCCCTTCAGGGTGACAATTGAAAGTCAGCGCTGAGGGAGCAGCGCACCTGGCTGATCATCACACAGCAGTGTCAGGTGGGCTTGGCTGTACCTGAACATCACAACCAGGATGCAGTTCCTGGAAATCATCAGAGCAGGGCAAGACCCCCTCTTTCTGGAAAGTCCCTACCTCAGTTCCTGGAAATGATCAGAATGTGACCAACCCCTCCCTTCCCGGAAATTCCCCAGTTGTTTTTCTCACGTGCTAATCAGGCTGCTCCCTGTACCTAAATCCTATGGCTCCCGCTTTTCTCCCCATTTTCCCACTAAGGTCCACGCTAGGTGGAACCGTCTGTCTCTATGTAAACCCCCTTTCCCAACCTGAAAGCACAACTTCTCCAACTCCTACCTTGGAGCTCGCAGAGTTCGCCCGGGAGCGCACCAGTAAATTCTGTCCTACTGCTGACTCTCACTTTTTTTCTCTCTGACTGCCGCCGATATGTTTAGCCTACCTCGCCTTACAGTTAGTGCCAATACGTCTACCTTACGTCACCTTACAAGCAGCCCACAGGGTTTTCAGATGGCCGAGCCTCCATCAGCTGGTACCCTCCGTCATGGGTTGAATTGTGCTCCCCCCTAAATATGATTCCCAGCATTGTGTGATTTTCCTATGCTGTATGTTAAAGGATTAGGGTGGGACTGTAAATCCCTTCATAGGATCACCTCCTTGCTCCACTGTAAAGCGAGTTTCCCTGGAGCACCACCCTTAATCCTTTCATCCTATAAGAAATAAAAGGAAAGGGAAGCAAGCAGAGAATTGGTAACTTCACACCATCACGAAAGCAGCACTGGGAGAGGCGCACCTCTTTCACACCTGAGATTCCTGTGCCAAGATGCTCCCTGGACAAAGATTGATGCAACACAAAGAACTTCCTCCAGAGTTGACAAGGGTGGAAGCCTTCCCCTGGAGCAGATACCCTGAATTTGGATTTTCAGCTTACTGGACTCTGTCAGAATAAACTTTTTTTTTGTTAAAGCTATCCACTCTGTGGTATTTCTGTTAGAGTAGTGCTAACTGACTAAAACACCCTCCCACTGTTAATGCATGGAAGGGACTCTGCTTTTGCTGAATCCACAGAAGGCAGTCACAACTGCAGCTCTCGGCGTCACACCAAGAAACCATGAGGTGTCTAAATATCACACTTTTCTCTGCAGCCATTGAGGAGATTGTGGTGCAAGGAGCCTGAGCGTTCTCCATGATGATGAGAAGAATCCGGTCCTGGTGGCTGGAGCAGACAGCTTGCCATGGAGGAAGAGGCTGACTGGGGTGGGGGTGGGGTGGGGAGGTATCAGTGCAACTGTTGACAACCAAGGAGAAGGACACAAAGAATTGGGGCCTGAAATAATATTCTAATAGTTCCCATCCACCAATCCTCGCAGAGGCCTTTGCAGATCTGGCAAAGAGGCTAGGGAAGGATGCGAAAGCAGCGGGAAAGGAAGACCCAGCCATTTGTGCTACTTGGCCCCAAAGTCCCTCTTAGAAGGCAGGGCTAACCTTATTCTCAAGACATTTGAAATCAGAGGTGAACTGAAGGTAAACAAAGCTATGAGCTAGTCCTGATGTACCTGCTCTTAGCTGGATTGAATGTTTCAGCTGCTCACCCTACTGCATGAGAGAAAGCCTCCCTAGTGGAGTACATAATCTCCACTACTGTCTGCACAGTCCACTTATATGACATCTGTTTTAAAATAAAATACATAAAGAGTCAGAAAAATGCAACTTGACATCAAGGAAAAAACTGTCAAAAGAAGCAGACTCACAGAAGAATTGCCAATCTTCTGGTTAGCAGTCAAGCTCTTACCTACCACACCACTGGGGATTCAAGTTAGGATTCCACCAATGAACCATCAGTGCTTACCTGAAATCAAGAAAAAGACTGTACAAAGAAGTAGACCCACAGAGATGACTCAGATGTAGCAGACAGGACCATTGAAATAAATATTGTAAATATGTTAGAGTTTAGAAGACACCATGGATAAAATAGCTAAAGAGATGGGGAATTTCAATAAAGAAATGGAAACCCCAAAAAAGAAGCAAATAAAAATTCTACAGGGGTCGAGTCAAGATGGTGAACTAAGCACAAATCTCCTTGTATTCCTCTGGAAACCAAGACCTGAACTGATAATCAAACAGAGACTTCTGGTCACTTAGTGAGAACCCAGGACACAGCACAAGGCTGTTAATTTGGACTTCATACTACTGAACGAGAAACCTCATCTCTTTCGCTGACTCCCATTCCCGGCTAGCCCTGGCTCTCATGGACTGAAAGTAAATGCACCATTTTGACTTTTTTTCTCTGTGTCTTGGCTGGCAGGTGGAACCGGGTCTTGCCTAGCACCTAGACTCAGACACACTGCTGGTGGGATAGGCAGACAAAATTGCCATATTTTGAGAGCCAGGCTTAGGACTCTGTTCATCTAGCCACTTTGGACCTGTCTTTTTATCACTGCCACAGTGTGGCTTGTACGGAATCACAGTGCCTGTGTGCAGGACATCATGTTGGATATAGAGATTATAGCGGGACCTAAGTCTTAGCCTGGGAGCCAGCACCTGAAAACAGGACAGCACTTCTCTGACAGAAAAGCAGTAGTTTACACAGTGTCACCTACAGCGGGGGCCCGGCAACAGAGGTGGAGGACTCATTACTCCTCGGCACCTTTAGCCCCTCTATCTGCTGACTGTGTGGAAGACAGCTTCTTAGATACAGTGGCCACAGCTGGACCTATTTCTTAACTTGGGAGCCAGAGCCTGCCCACAGAAGAGCACTTTTCTACCAGAAAAGCAGTAGTTTACACAGTGTCACCTAAGGCTGGCCCCTGTCAGCAGAGGCCAACAGGGCAGTAGCATTGCAGTATTTTGAACTAGTTTGTATCAGCCGGGGTTGGATATAGAGGTGCTTACTTTGCCAGTTGGGAAGAGGGACCTCTACACCTGAAAACCTGACTGACTTGGGAAGTGGTCAGATACCTTTTGTTTTACATTTTAAGACAGCCTAGAGAAACATCTGTGGTCCATCCTCACAGTATCTCTTCCAGCCTCTACTTACTCTACTTACATGGCACCCAAAAAGCAACAGACACTTGGGGCAAACAAGAAATCACTCATGGCTTCAGAGGGCTCAGAAACAAAACAACCAAGGAGTTTTCAAGATGAAGAAACTTTTCTGAAACCATCAGAAGGTGAATACAAAATGATTATATACATAGCACTTCTAGATCTTATACAAAATGCAGCAGAACAAAAGGAAAAATTAAGCAAGCTGTTCGATCTGCTGGAACACCAATACTCTGAAATCCAACAGATCAAGAACAAAATCAAAGACATAGAAGCTTCCATTCAAAGCCAAGAAAACAGAATGGAACAAACGGAAAAAATAATTTCTGACTTGGAAGACAGAGCTACTGATGCCAGCGTCTATGAGCAGAAATCAGAAAAAAGAAGCAAGAAAAATGAAGAAGCATTAAGAAGCATGTGGGACGCTTTTAAGAGGAACAATCTTCGATTAATTGGAGTCCCTGAACGGGATGAGACATCTGAGAACACAGAGAGTATTGCTGCTGAGCCACTGACAGAAAACTTCCCAAAAATCATAAAGGAAGAGAATATAGACATCCCAGATGCATATCGTACACCATCCAATATAGATCTCAAAAGAAAGACTCCAAGACATATTATAATCAAGCTTAACAAAATGAAACATAAGCAGCAACTCTTAAAGGCAGCAAGACTCAAAGCAAAGCTAACATTCAGAGGGAAACCCTGTAGGCTTTCATCAGATTTCTCAGCAGAAGCCATGCTGGCACGGAGACAGTGGCATGACACATTCAGAGTCTTGAAGGAGAAGAACTTCCAACCAAGAATTATATATCCTGTAAAACTATCTTTCAAATATGAAAATGAAATTAAGATATTCCTAGATAAACAGAAACTCAGAGACTTTGTAAAAACCAAACCAACACTACCAGTAATACTGAAAGAAGTTCTTGGCTTTGGCTTAGAAGAACAAAACCACTAACTTTATATTTTAGAATGACACATTATTGAGAACTCTACTCAGTTAGGGAAGGCTCCAAAGTCAATCACAGCTTTAATACTGAAAGAAACAATCCAGTGATTATCATGAAAACTATGGTGTCATCATATTAAAAAGAGGGATGTACTACAGTCATTATAGTCCTTCCAGATGGATTTAATAAGAGTTATAGTAGTTATAACTGGGTTTATATACAGTTTATTAAGGGGGACAATGGGGGCAGCTGTAAAGCACAACAAAGATGTAACATACCATTTCAAGAAATGTAACACAGGAGTCTCAACAACTACAAAACCAGCTCTGAAAAAGGTGAAAAATCAACTCACAAAAAAGAATGTCTGAGAACAGACTAATAAGAACAACAGAGAAAACGTCAACATAAAAATAAACATATCACAATGGCAGCAGTGAACACATACCTATCAATAATTACATTGAATGTGAATGGACTGAATGCTCCAGTAAAGAGACATCGAGTGACATCTTGGATCAAAAGACATGACCCATTTGTATGTTGTCTACAAGAAACTCTCTTGAGACCTAAAGACAGGAACAAACTGAAAATTAAAGGATGGAAGAATATATATCAAACTACCAGTGAACAAAGAAGAGTAGGTGTGACAGACAAAATCAATTTTAATGTAAAATCCACCATCGTGGACAAAGATGGTCACTATTTATTGCTGAAAAATTCAATACAAAAGCAAGACTTAACTATATTAAATATTTATGCACCTAATATCAGAGCACCTAAATGTGTCAAAGAAACACTGACCACACTCAAAAAAGAGTCAGATTATGCCACAATAATAGTGGGAGACTTCAACATTCCACTCTCAATACTGGAGAGATCATCTAGAAAAAATCTCAGTAAAGATACAGAAGACCTTATTGCAACAATTAACCAATTAAATCTCATCGATATATACAGAACTTTCTACCCAATTACACCTTCTTCTCCAGTGCACATGAAACACTCTCCAGAATTGACCATGTGTTAGGACATAATGCAATTCTCAACAAAATCCATACCATTGAATTACTGCAAAGCCTCTTCTGAGATCATAAAGCCATAAAAGTTGAAATCAATAGCAGAAAAAAACACAAATAGAAAGTGGAAATCTTGGAAATTGAATAACATCTTGCTCAAAAAACCATGGGTTATAGAAGAAGTCAAGGATGAAATAAAGAAATTCATGGATTCCAATGAGAATGAAAACATTTCCTGCCAGAACCTATGGGATACAGCCAAAGCAGTGCTCAGAGGTCTGTTTATCTCCATAAATGCACACATCTGGAAGGAAGAAAGAAACCAAATCAAGGAACTAACCCTACAGCTTGAACAAGTAGAGAGAGAACAACAGAGGAACCCCTCAGTCACCAGAAGAAAACAGATCATAAAGATTAGAGTAGAGCTAAATGAATTAGAGAATAGAAAAACAACTGAAAGAACTGAGAAGACCAAAAGCTGGTTTTTTGAAAAGATCAACAAAATTGACAAACCACTGGCTAAACTTACTAAAGAAAAACAGGAAAGGAAACAAATAAGTCAAATTAGAAATGAGAGGGGAATTGTCACAACAGATCCAACAGAAATAAAAAATATCATAACAGAATACTATGACAGACTGTACTCTGACAAATTTGAAAACCTAGAGGAAATGGACAAATTCCTTGATGCATACCACCTACCCAAATTATCACAGCGTGAAGCAGAACAACTTAATAAACCCATCACAAAGGAAGAGACTGAAAATGTCATAAAACTGCGAACCAACAGGGGGCAGGGGACCATGCTCTTAGGCGAAATCAAGGCTATTGGCACAACTAGCGTTTTGCTAAGAGAGCTCTCTGCACCCCACATTGGTGAGTGGCATCTGGGGTCTTAAAAGCTGCCAAGCTGCCATCCGAGGACACAGCAAATGGTCCCAACTCAGCAGGAATGGATGCTCACTGAGGACCAAAATGACATGCAGTAAAGACAACCTAGAAGACAGAGAGACCTGCAAGAGTGGGTGCCTTCATCTATTTGGGACCAGAAGAACCGGATGGTGCCTGGCCACCACCAGTGATAGCGACGATGGAGCTCACTAGGTTGAGTCTCATTGGCAATACAAGAATAAAAAGGGGTGCATCCTGAGATCTCCTCTAAAAGACCTCAATTGATGGTCCAGCAGTTTTAGGGTTCCCCTGAGAGCATGGCCCCCAGCCCTGATGCTGCCCTTACCCATAAATCATAACGAAGGTCCACTCTTTGGACAGGAATGGATTGGACTTGGCAATGCAGAGTGACCATATATTGGTTGCACTTTATGGTTCTATACATCTATAGGATATCATCCTGCTGACCTCTGGCTGGAGGAAGGAGAGTGGGTGGAGAGGAGCAGAAAGGAGGCTGTTGGGAGAATGAGACATGTATGGAGCAGAGAGGAATAGTGTGCTGTCACCAGACAGGGAGAGCAGTGGAAGCTGCATATAGGTGGGCATGTAAATTTATAAGGGAATGTACATTTTCACTCAGTCATATCAAATAAAAAATAAAAAAAACAAAAAACAAAAAAAACCTGCCAATCAAAAAAAGACCAGGCCCAGATGGCTTCACTGCAGAATTCTACCAAGCTGTTAGAGAAGAGTTATCTCCAATACTACTGAGACTATTTCACAATACAGAAAGGGATGGAGTACTCCCAAACTCATTCTATGAAGCCAGAGTAACATTGATACCAAAGCCAGGGAAAGACCCAACAAAAAAAAAGGAGAACTACAGACCGATATCACTCATGATCTAGATGCAAAAATCTTCAACAAAATTCTTGCCAATAGAATACAACAACATATCACAAAAAAGTCCATCATGACCAAGTGGGATTCATACCAGAGATGCAAGGCTGGTTCAGCATCAGAAAAACAATTAATGTGATTAACCACATAAATATCACAAAAGACAAGAATCACCTGATTTTGTCCATTGACGCAGAAAAGGTATTTGATGAAGTCCAACACCCATTCATGCTAAAAACTCCTAGCAAAACAGGCACAGACAAAAAATTCCTCAATGCAATAAGGGCCATTTATACAAAGCCAACTGCCTACGTCATCCTGAATGGAAAGAGGCTGAAAGACTTCCCTTTGAGAACAGGAACTAGACAAGGATGCCCACTCTCACCTCTCTTACTCCATACTGTACTAGAAGTTCTAGCCAGAGCAATTAGATAAGACCAAGAAATAAAGGGCGTCTGCATCAGCAGAGAAGTCAAAATCTCCCTGTTTGCAGATGATATGATTGTATATGCAGAGAATCCCAAAGAATCAAGTAAACTACTCAAACTGATAGAAGAGCTCAGCAAAGTCTCAGGATAAAAGATAAACAAGTAAATCAGTAGGATTCCTTTATACCAACAACAAGACTGTTAACAAAGAAATCATCAAATCATTACCATTTACTATAGCCCCTAAGAAGATAAAGTACCTAGGAATTAATCTAACCAGAGAAATAATAGACCTTTAAAGAGAGAACTACAAGCCCTTACTACAAGAAACTAAGAGAGAATTAGATAAATGGAAAAACCTACCCTGCTCATGGACAGGAAGACTTAACATTGTGAAAATGTCTATTTTACCCAAAGCAATCTACTTATATAATGCAATCCCAATACAAGTTCCAGTGTCATTTTTTAATGAGATGGAGAAACAAATCATCAATTTTGTTTGGAAAGGGAAGAAGACCCGGATAAGTAAGGTACTACTAAAGAAGAAGAACACACTGGGAGGCCTCTCATTACTTGACCTTAGAACATACTACACTGCCACATCGGTCAAAACAGCCTGATACTGGTACAAGAACAGGCAGATCGATCAATGGAACAGAATTGCGACCCCAGAGATGACACCATCTGCCTATGAACAGTTGATATTCAACAAAGACCCTAAGACATTAAACTGGGGTAAAAACAGTATCTTCAACAAATGGTGCTGGCAAAATTGGATATCCATCTGCAATAAATTGAAAGAAGATCCATATTTTACACCTTATACAAAAACCAACTCCAACTGGGTAAAAGACCTAAAGATCAAACCTAAAACGATAAAGCTTATCCAACAAAAGGTAGGAACAACAATGGAAGTTTTAATATACAACGTAGACAGACTTCAAAATCTGTCAAACCACAATCAACAGAAAATAGATACTTGGGAACTGCTAAGAATCAAACACTTTTGCTCATCCAAAGACTTTATTAATAGAATTAAAAGACCACCTACAGAGTGGGAAAAGATATTTGGCAACTCTATGTTGGACCGATGCCTGATCTCCATAATCTATAAGACACTACAAAATATCAATAAGAAGAAGATAAATCATCCAATTAAGTGATAGGCAAAGGAGATGGACAGACATTTCTCTAAAGAGATCCAGGCAGCCAAAAAACACACGCAGACATATTCACAATGTTTAGTTATTAAAGAAATTCAAATCAAGACTACAATGAAATACTGTCTCACCCCAAGAAGGTTGGCCATGATCCAAAAAACACAAAACAACAAATGCTGGAGAGGCTGTGGAGAAAGTGGAACTCTCCTACACTGTTGGTGGGGTTACAAAGTGGTCCAGCCTCTTTGGAAAGCTATCAAAATGGATATAGATATACCATTTGACCCCGTAATTTCACTACTCGAAACATATCCTACAGAATCAAGGTCTTTTACACCAACAGACACATGCATAAGAATGTTTATCGCAGCACAGTCCACAATAGCAAAAAGATGGAATCAACTGAGATGCCCAACAACAGAGGAATAGATAGGTAAACTATGGTATATATACTCAATGGAGCACTATGCAATGATAAAGAACAACGATGATTCCAGGAAACACCTCATAACCTGGTTTCAACTGGAAGACATTATGTTGAGTGAAAGTAGTCAGTGACAAAAGGACAAATTTTGTATGAGACCCTATGAGAAGATCTCAAAAACAGACTTATGTATAGAAGAAAAGACTCTTTGACAGCTGCAAGGGAGGGGAGGGAGAGAGGATGAGTGGGGGAGGGTTTAGATTAGATAGTTGGTAGAAATTTGTTTGGGTGAAATTGGTGATAGCACACAGTAGAAACAAGAACAATATTAAGTGGACTTCAGCATAACTTGAATACTCCTTCCATCTTAACCCAATACTGCAAAGACAGAGTAGCTGGGGCAGGAGGCAGGAGACCATGCTCTTAGGTGAAATTGAGGCCAATTGGCACAACTAGTGTTTTGCTAAGAGGGCTCTCTGCACCCCACATTGGTGAATGGTGTCTGGGGTCTTAAAAGCTGCTAAGCTGCCATCCGAGGGCACAGCAAATGGTCCCAACTCAACAGGAATGGATTCTCACCAAGGATCAAAATGACATGGGGTAAAGACAACCCAGAAGATAGAGACCCACATGAGTGAGTGCCTACACTGACTTGGGACCAGAAGAACTGGATGGTGCCTGGCCACCACCAGTAATAGCCACGATGGAGCTCACTAAGTTGAGTCTCACTGGCAACACAAGAATAAAAAGGGGTGTACCCTGAGATCTCCACTAAAAGATCCTAATTGATGGTCCAGTGGCTTGGGGCTTCCCCTGGGAGCATGGCCCCTGGCCCTGATGCTGTCCTTGCCCATAAATCATAATGAAGGTTCATCCTTCAGACACAAGTGGATTGGACTTGTTGATGCACAGTGACCATATATTGGATACATTTTATGGTTCTATGCATCTATAGGATATCATCCTGCTGACCTCTGGCTGGAGGAAGAAGAGTGGGTGGAGAGGAGGGGAAAGGAGATTGTTGGGAGGATGAGACATGTATGGAGCAGAGAGCAATAGTGTACTGTGACCGGGCAGGGAGAGCAGTGGAAGCTGCATATAGGAAGACATGTAAATTTATATGAGAATGTACATTTTCACTCAGTCATAATAAAAAAAAAAATTCTACGACTGAAAAATTCATTGGGTGGATCCAAGAGCAGAGTAGACACAGCAGACGAAACCATCAGTGAACTCACATTCAAGTGGACAGACTATCCAAATGGACAGCAGAAAGCAAGAGAGAAGAAACCAAATAGAATAGAGTATCAGTGACCTATGGGATAATATTAAATAACGGAAGTTCCAGAAAGACTGACACAAACAGGGAGCTCAGGAACACACACAAGCAAGATAAAGTCAACAAGACCACATCTAGATATGTAACAGTGAAGCCGCTAAAAACTAAAGATAAAGAATAGCCACTTAAAAGAAATCTGAGAAAAGAAACATAGTACATTCGATGGAACAATAGATTTTCCAACTTCTTATCAAAAACAAGGGATTCTAGCAGACAATGGAATGTCGTGTCTCAAGTGCCTACATAAATAAGTAACTTTTTCAACTTAGAATCACATGTTCAGTTCAGTGAAAATATCCTTCAAAGTTAACACAACAAAGATCTCATAGGTGTCATGCTGGCCTGCTGCCCAGATAGTATACCTAGTTCTGAAGGATTTGTTGACCCAGCTTCTGGGAAAGTTGTCAGCAGAGAGCTGTCCCGATGTAGTTATGGTTACAGAGAACTTCCTCAATCCATGTCACACCCCATTCTGAGAAGGCCATACCCAGTGACTGATTAAAGCCTGACCCCTTGTCCTAACCCAGGGCAACTCTACATTAACACCCCAGTTTTATAACTCTCTACTGGTACCTTCGGAAACCCTGGTGTCATAGCAGTTAAGTGATATGACTGCTGACCAAAAGGTCAGCAGTTCAAATCCAACACAGCCTCCTTGGAAACTCTATGGAGGTAGTTCTTCTCTGTCCTACAGAGTCGACGTGAGTCAGAATCAACTCAATGACAACAAGTTTGCATTTTGTCAGTGTTATCCTCACGGAGTCCTGGTGGCACAGTAGTTAAGTGCTCAGCTGCTAAGTGAAAGATCACTGGTTTGAATCCACCAGCTACTCCATGGGATAAAGATGTGGCCGTCGGCTTCTGTAAAGACTACAGCCTTGGAGACCCATGGAGCAGTTGTGCTGTGTCCTACAGTGTTGCTGCAGTTGGAAGACTACGGCAGTGGGTTCTGGGTTGGCTTCCTGAGACCAGCTAAGGCTGAGATAACTCACTGTCAGCAGATTGGAACTGTGAGAAACAATAAAGCAAGATCTTCAGGTGTGAGACTAATGGTCCACAGGAATAAAGTGAACCCCAGAAATGGTCACTGTGGGCAAACATAAACACCTACTTTTTGAAACTTAAAATGGTTCAAAACGAAAGCAATACCACTGCACAGTGGGTGACAAGCATGGGACAACACCAGCAGGACAGAAAAGGGACGGAGAGAAAGTCTGTCTGTGTTGGGTGACACCTGCACTGCCCTTGATAATGTGAATTGGACGTGTAATATGGCAAGCCAGGAGTACACGTTAGCATGTCTCGGGCAATGACCGACAAATGACAGCCCATGGGCCAAATCCCAGCCACCATCCATTTTGTCAATAGTCGTGTCGGAAGACAGCCAGTTCACGCACACACTGTCCATGGCTACCACAGCAGAGTAGAAGTGGACCCTCTAGTCCACGAACCCTAAAATGCTTATGATTTGGCCCTTTGTAGAAAGTAATCACAGACTGTCATGGACTGAACTGTGTTCCTCCAAATACGTGTTTAGTGTGTAGCTATTGGATTGGGCCATGATTCCCAGTGTTGTGTGATGTTCCTGCACTTCGTAAACCCTGTCTCCATGACATTAATGAGGGTGGATGAGCACAGTTGTGTTGGTGGGGCAGGACTCAAGGTGTAAGATTTTTGTGCCTTGAGGTAATCTCTTGAAATATAAAAGACAGAAGCTGGCAGAGACAGTGGAGGACCTCATACCACCAAGGAGCAGTGCCAGGGGCAGAGCACGTCCTTTGGAAAGGATCCCGGCTCCCTGCAGCTCAGCGGCTCCAGTCCAGGGGGAGACTGACAATGAGCAGCTCCCTTCAGAGCCCACAGAGAAAGCATTCTGTTTGAGCTGGTGCCCTGAGTTTGGACTTAGAGCCTGCTGGACTGCGACAGAGGTGAACTGCTCTCTGTCAGAGCCATCGTTTGTGGTGCTTCTGTTACAGCAGCATGAGATGACCAAGATGCAGACCCACTCTTGATGGCGAACACTAGAAGAGTCACACAAGGAGGCACTGCTGAAAACCCGACATTGCTCTCTGCCATCAGGTCAACACCGACTCACAGTGATCCCTTGAGCAACCAAACACAATGCTGCCTGATCCTATGCCATCACCCTTACACGTTGTATTTGGACTATTGTGATCCATGTTGTTAGGTGCTATCAAATCAGTTCTGACTCATAAAGACTCTATGCACAACAGAATGAAACACTGCCCAATCTCGCACCATGTCCACAGTTGTTTTTGTGCTTAAGGCCATTGTTACGGCCACTGTGTCAATCCATCTTGTCTAAGGTCTTCCTCTTTTCGCTGACCCTCCACTCTACCAAGCACGATGTCCTTCTCCAGGGACTGATCCCTCTTGACAACATGTCCAAAATATATAAGGGGCAGTCTTGCCATCTTTGCTTCCAAGGAGCACTCTGGTTGGACTTCTTCCAGAACAGGTGTTTGTTCTTTTGGCAGTCCATGGTACATTCAGCATTCTTCTCCAACGCCACAGTTCAAAGGCTTCCGTTCTTCTTCTGTCTTCTTTGTTCATCATCCAGCGTTCACATGCATGTGATGCAATTGGAAGTGCCATGGCTTGGGTCAAGTGCACTTTAATCTTCAAGATGATGTCTTTAGTTTCAGTACTTGAAGGAGATCCTTTTTCCAATACAATGAGTCTTGATTTCTCAACTGCTGCTTCCATGGGTGTTGATTGTGGACCCAACCTCAATCCTGTCCCCATTTATGACGATGTTGCTTACTGGTCCAGGAGTGAGGATTTTTGTCTTCTTGATGTTGGGGTGCAATCCATACAGAAGGCTGTGGTCTTTGATATTCATCATTAAGTGCCTCAAATCTTCTTCACCTCTGGCAAGTAAGGTAGTATTGTCTGTGTAACGCAGGTTGTTAATGCGTGATACTCCAATCCTGATGCCTTGTTCCTCTTCATATACTCCAGCATCTCAGATTATTCGCTCAGCATACAGATTGAAAAGGAATGGTGAAAGGATACAACCCTGATGTACACCTTTCCTGACTTTAAACCATGCAGTGTCCCCTTGCTCTTTTTGTACAACTGCCTATTGATTCATGTGCCAATTCCTCATGAGCACAATTAAGTGTTCCGAAATTCTCAATGTACACAATGTTAGCCATAATTTGTTCTGATTCACATGGTTGAATGCTTTTGCGTAGTCAATGAAACACCGGCAAACAGCTTTCTAGTATTCTCTGCCTTCAGCCAAGCTCCATCTGACATTAGGAATGACATCCCTGGCTCCACGTCCTCTTTTCAGTCAAGCTTGAATTTCTGACAGTTCCTTGACAATATACTGTTGCAGTCACTTTTGAATGATCTTGAGCAAAATTTTACTTGAATGTGATAGCAACGATATTGTTTGGTAACTTCAACATTTGATTGAATCACCTTTCTTTGGAATGGGCATAAATATGGATCTCTTCCAGTCGGTTGGCCAGGTAGCTGTCTTCCAAATTTCTTGGCATAGACGAGTGAGCACTTCCAGTACTGTATCTGTCTTGTTGAAATATCGCAACTGATATTCCCTCAATTCCTGCAGCCTTCTTTTATGCCAGTGCCTTCAGCGTAGCTTCGACGTCTTCCTTCAGTACCATTGGTTCCTGATCGTGTGCTACCTCTTCAAACGGCTGAGCATCGACCAGTTCTTTCCGGTATAATGACTCTGTGTATTCCTTCCATCTTCTTTTGATGCTGCCCGAATCACTTGATATTTTTCCTGTAGAAGCTTTCACTGTTGCAACTTGAGGCTTTAATTTTTCTTCAGTTCTTTTAGCTTGAGCAATGCAAAATGTGTTCTTTCTGTCTGTTCTTCCATTTCCAGCTCTTTGCACATGTCATTATGATACTTTCTTTTGTCTTCTTGAGCTGCCCTTTGAAATCTTCTGTTTAGATCATTTGCCTCACCGTTCCTTCCTTTTGCTTTAGCTGCTCAGTGCTCAACAGCAAGTTTCAGAGTCTCTTCTGACATCCAGTTTGGTCTTTTCTTTCTTCCTCTTTTTAATGACCCGTTGCTCTCTTCATGGATGATGTCTTTGATGTCATTCCAGAATTCGTCTGGTCTCTGGACTTCAGTCATTAGAGGCCATACAGTGGAACACCGAAAAAAAAAAAACCCAAAAAACTGATCAATTTATAAAGCAGGGAGTGGGGTAGTAGTGGGCATGGAATGAGAAAGTAAGAAACCAAGGAGAAAGATTAGATGGCACGCATAAAGCTGGCACACATAAAGCCAAACAGCGAGATGGTAGTACAGGAACTCACGTATATCACTAACTACACTAAGTGTAAATAAATTTACTGCAGGACAATGGTGTGAGCCTAGAGGAAACACAAACATGACCTGGCATCCCATCTACAAATGACGCGGGTAACACTAGCTGACTTTGCTGAGACTTTGATGCCGTCATGCTTACATTCCAAAATTCTCTCAGACAGAATTCACTTCTTTCATTCCACCATCAGAAAGCAAACTCCAGAAGGGGAAGCATTTTGACAGTCCTCTGAACCTAAAGGGTGCTTTCCACCCAGGAGGAACTGAATGATAGCTCTTGAACAAATGAATGAGCAAGGCCTGTCACAAAGCAGATGCAGTAGGAGACTCAGCAAGTCCCTGCCCTGGAAGAACTCAGTCCGGAGAAGACAGAGGATGGTGCTGCAGGCAGGCCCTACCAGAGGGCAGTTCTGGGGGGTCCCTGGACCTGGCCCTTCATCTTACACTGGACGCAGCCACAGCCTCCTAACTGCTCTCTCTTCTCCCTCTCCTTCCCCTCCTGTTCATCCCTCACATGGAAGTGTAGATCCAGCCACATCCAACCTGCTCACCTTCTCCAATGTCTTCTCACACACCTGGGAAAGTCCAGACCCTTCCCCACTGTCCACAAAGCCCTGGGGGCTGGGCGGCTGCAGGCCCTTCTGCTGACGCTCCTCAGCTCCTCCCCTTTGGTTCCAGGTGCTGTCTCAGTCCCTCCCTGTGCTGCTTCGCCCAGGTTCTCCCTGGGTGGCTCGATCCACCTCTTTTCTCAGGTTTTGGCTCCAATGTTACGTGCTGAGCTGGCCAGGGAGGCCACCCAGGCGAGCGTGGACCAACCACTGTCAACAGCCTGTCCCTCCTGCACTCTCGTCTCCTCACAGCACTGAGCACTTTCAAGACTATGGGTTGACCACTGTTACTGCCCACCATGGGACCTGAGATCTGTGAGACAGGACAAAGATTTCTGCCTCTTGACACCCATGTTCTCAGTGTCTGGCACATGACTGGGGCACAGAAGACACTCAGTGGATGTTTGCTGAATGAAAGAAAGGATTCAGGAACAAATGGATGAAGAAATAAATGAATGCAGAGGAAGGAACCCCTTAGGCAAAGACAGGAAGGGGTGAAGAATGATACCCAGTTCTCCAGGGCATCAGCCCTCACCTGAACAGGGCTATGGGGCTCTATGGAGATTCAGCTCCTGGGTTTCCAGGGCAGGAGGCCCCTGAGCTGAGAGTGTGGGGGACTAAACTGGGGTCCCAGCTGAGACCTCCAACCCAATGTGTAGTCGGTGAGACTGTCCTTCCTGGGGAGACCTGTCCTGCCCTTGATGACCTGCTCCTGCCCAAGGCCCAGCCCCCAACAAGCAGCAGGTAGTTGGAGGAGGCAGCTTCTGGGTGTGGCCATGGCTGACCTGTGAGGTGACATCTTTTACTGGATTTGTTGCATCAGAACCCAGCTAAGCAAGGTTGGCACGTGAGCTCTGCACAGAGGCATCAGGCATCACTGGGAAGCCCTCCTGTCTCCTCTCTGCTGTCTCTGAGACCAGGACTTGGGGGCTGCCCTCATTGGTGTCCAGCCTCCATTGGGTATGACAAGCCTTGCTGGAAATAAGACTTAAATTGTTGTCAAGACCTCTTTGTGCCTATGGAGGGAGATGTATCCCTCTGTGCATCTAGAAAAGCTGGTAGCCACTCAGGGCAGAGACGGTGCCAGGCCCCCTAAGGTTCTGGTCAGGTGGGTGCCCAGAAGGTGAAGCAGCGTGAGATCCAGAGCATAGGGTCTTACTGGGGATGGCAGGCTCAGCGTCGCCGACACAGCCACATTTTCCTCCCTCTTCTGGAAGGCCCCGTGGCAGAAGGCGAACCTCTCCAGGAAGATGACCAGCACGCACGGCAGGTTCAGGAACTGGAGTTCCTACAAAGTTCAGCAGAAGCACGTCATCACCACACGGGTACACTCTGGGCAGGTGCGGCCAACCTGGACCACCTGCCACACTGCACCGGGCTTCTGGACACCACCAGCCTGAGCCTGGGGCCCCCCTGGCCTGTCCCTCGTGGAGAAGGCAGAGAAACCTGGGCTCTTCCATTCAGGATGCAGACCAGGATTTCAGGGCGGGCCAACTAGGGCCTCTTTCAGGAATGCCCACAGGGACTGCCCAGAGCATGAAGGCACCTCCTGATTGGGGGCAGCCAAGACAGGCCTGGCTCCAGGGCCCATCCATCCCTGTAGGGGGCTGTCCCTCAAAGCGGCGATCTGCTCCAGAGTCCACAGGCTCCCTCCCAGCAGCACTGCCGTCGGCCTGCCCGACTTTCCCCGCTAGACATAGGCTCTGTGCACCGGCCCTGGGAACGTGTTTGATGAGTGACTGTCTGAGCAGGGACAGAGGCCAGCATGTGTACGTGGAGCCGAGACCTCAGCCTAGGGTACGAGGACAGCTGGGGTCAGTGCCAGCACCCCCTCCTGACACTCAGGAATCCATCCCATCAGCCTGGCCTCTTCCTGGGGCAGGTGCAGCCTCAGACCGCCCTCTGTGTGGCACCCAAGAGGCTCCCCCAGCCAACCCGAGTGCACCCTGCCCCAGCCTTCCATTTCAGGGTGGCACAGAGGGAACTGCGTCCTGGTGACCCAGCCAGCTGGGGCTCCGGCTGGAGGTCCGGCCAGCTTCTCCTCGAGGTCGTCTGTCTGCCAGGCTGGCTCTGTGTGAGCTCTAGGCTCGCATGGTGTCCCCGGGCAGCGAGCTGAGGTTGCGCACCAGGCACTTGTGGAATTGTCACTGAGATGTCCGTATGTGTCTGACTCTGCCCAATGGCCAGCCCCCGACTCACTGAGCTGGTGTCTTGTTTGCAGTCACACTTCTCGCAGAAGTACTGGTCGTCACCTGTGACCGTCTTCTTCCGGAAGAGCTCCTGTACCGCCTCTGCCTGCAGGGGACAGTGAGGACAGCTCCTGGAGGCTGGGGTCTGCTCTGCCTCCCCATCTCCAGAACAGCAGGCCCAGGGGGCCCGGCAGCTGGGGGCTGCAGGTGTGGAGGGGGCACCTCCCACAGTCCTGTGGGTCACGACTGCGTCCCACAGGCTCGTTCTATGTCCCTAGATCAGCAGATGGCCATAGACACACCCCAACAGCTAGTGTTGGCACCCCACAGGGAGGGGCCTCTGTCTGCAGTGGGATCCAGAATCCCTGTGGGCCACAAGTGGGGGGTGGTTTTACCATAAGCGCAGGGCCTCCCCAGGGCTTGGCAGGGGTCAGGGTGGCCTTACCATGGAGCGTGGGGCCTCTCCGGGGGCTGGCAGCAGTGGGGACGGCCTTACCACAGAGCGTGGGGCCTCCCCGGGGCCTGGCTGCACTGTGACCATGAGGAACAGCCATTTCTCCTCCAGCCGCGTCTCGTCCCCGCAGACCTCTCACTGGATGACATGCTCCGCGGTGATCTCGAACAGATGGAAAGTGACAGCCACCTGAGTACAGGGGCGGCAGGGGTCCCGGGGACACCCAGAGCAGGGACAGTGGGTCCAGGGCCTCAGGGAGGGGGACACTGTGCCCATGCTCCTGTGGGTCACCTGAATGCCAGATGCAGCCCCTCCCTGCCTGCTGGGCAGCCCACCCCTGACTCCAGCTGGTCCCACCCCAACAAAGGTGTGGGAATGAGAAGCCAGCTCAGTGAGGCCTGGCCCACAGCCCCCTGGCCACCTGTCAGCAGGCCACTCCCTCTGAAGACCCCTCCCCAAGGGCCCCTGTCTGGATCCGAGCAGGGCTTTGCTCCAGGCCTCAGGCAAGGGCCGCTCCCTCCACTGCCTGGACAATGGCCCCCCTCCCTCCCCAGCGCCCGGACGATGCTCTGTCCTTCTGCACTGTCTATACAGTGTCCCCTCCCTCCGCGATGCCTGGACCATGGCCCCCTCCCTTCACACTGCCTACACGATGGTCCCCTCTCTTTGCGCTGCCAGGCGATGGTCCTTCTAGGGGCGCATGGAAGCTCAGCCCTGCCTCAGTGACCTCAGTGCCTCGCCCTGCCCACCTGGGTCCGGCCTCTGAGCCTGGAGGCACTGACTGACCTGCCCCTCCCTCCTTCCCCTGTGTCTGCCCCAGGGAAGCCCCCCAGGTTGTCCCTCAGTGTCCAGGCAGGGAGGCCATTCCACATGTCCTGAAAGGAACCTGAGCCGGTCCTGTGCACCCCTAACTCCTCCTGCACTGTGCTGTCCTGGGGCCTCTCACCCAGGGTCCCCACCTAGACTGGGGTCCTCAGGGGCTGCTGCATGCCCCACCCCTTCAGGACTGTCCGTGGGCCAGGGGACAGTGTCTCATCTGTTCTAGGCTCCCCCCTACAGCAGGTGGAGCACCCCACCTCTCCACAGCAGGTGAGGACTCCCCCGTTCTACTCTGCCCCCCACAGTAAGGATAACCCGCTCCATTCAGGACCCCCACAGTGGGTCACCTGCCCCTCACATGTCCCCCACATGTGAGTGCTACCTGATCCACCCCATCTGCCACCCCCCAGGTGAGGGCCACCTGCTCCGCCCTCCTCCCCATCCTCAGTGGAGTCCCTTCCCTCCAGCGCTCTGGGCACGGACTCCAGTCCCTGGAGACCATTTCTCTGGGCCTGTGTCCTCACAGGGAAAGCCAAGAGGCGGTCAGCACTCCTGGTCCTGGGGTGAGGGACGGTCAGGCTGGGCATGGCCCGGCAGCGGGTCGTGGTGCAGCAGAGTGGCACCGTCTCCCAGGCACCTCACCTCTCCCAGCTCCGGGCTCTCTGCAGCCATCTTTGTCACCAGGGTCTGGAAGCAGTCCAGGACATCCTGCTGCCTGTACACTGTGCCGGGGGTGGGGATAGAACAGGGGCAGGTCCTGGCTGAGACCCCTGAGCTCTCAGCCTGCCCTGCAGCCCAAGCAGGGGGAAGGAGCCACGGAGAGGCGGAGGAGGGAGAGGGAGAGGGCAAAGGTGACCTTCACCCCGCGGTTCTCTCAAGTAAGATGTGGGGTCCCCGCTGCCTGGAGCCCCTGCTCCTGACCCTGAAGACAGGTAGAGCTGGGCCACAGCCGGGAGGAGGATGCACCAAGGTAGTGGGGAGCAGCCCCACCACAGGGTCCCGGCCCCCTCCAGGAGGGCTCTCACCGTTTCGCACCCCCAGGCAAGGAGTGAGGTCAGTGGTGGTCACAGGCTTCCGGGCAACCTGCAGTTCCCAGAAGACCCTCGCCAGCTGTATGACCAGGCGGAGCTCTTTGCTCCGGTCCTTGTACCTGCCGAATTCCAGGAAGGGAAGGAGAGTCCACTTAGAGTCGGGGTTTGAGAGCCTCTGCAGACTGCCACCAGCCAGGCCTGTCTCCCCCAAACCAAGCAAGGCCTGGCCTCCAACTCCGACTCTCAGGGCACAGGCCACAGGGTGGCAATCAGCCAGTGAAGGGCCCCTCCCTCCTCCAGGCTGCAGGGGGTGCTGCAGAACCCACTCCATCCCTCCCAGAGCACAGCAGGGAGGCCCCAGGGGAGGGGGCTGCAGTGTTGCCAGTCTGTGCCCCAGAGCCCAATAGGAATGGTGCAGGGGAGGAGAAGGCAGTCTGGGCTGTTGTTCCAGGAGTCGCGGGTTTGGGGCTCCCTAAGCGGGGGGGCCAGCGCCATATCACAGCCATCCCCTCCCAGCACCACGGTCAGTCTCTCCCCTCAACCCCTGCTCACTACCAGCAGCTTCTGCTTGTCTCTGAAACACCCCACCTTCCAGCTTTCCTTTCCTCCCTCTCTCCCCCTCCATCCCTCCCGCACCCTCTCTCCCTTCTTCCTTCCCTGTCTCCATCCCTCCCTATTCCCTCCCTTCCTCCCTCCGTCCCTCCCCACTTCCCCCCTCCAGAGGTCCCTGGTACAGGGTTCCAGGCTGTTATCAGAACCAAATCTGTGTGGGATTCTGACTCACTGGGACCCTCCAGGATGGAGGGGAACTGCCCCCCTAAGTTCTGGGGCTGTTGCCTTCACAGAAGCAGACAGCCCCATTTTTCTCCCTTGGTAGAGCTGGTGGGTTTAGCCCACTGACTTCAGCCAGTAGCTGGAGGCATCCCCCAGGGGCCACCAGGGCTCTGCCCCTCCAAGACCCCACAACGCAGTGAGTCAAGGGGGGCTGGAGGCCTGGCCTCGGGCAGCGTCCCCATGATCCCTCAGGGTCACTCACAGGGCTGTCTGGGCCATTGTCCCCCACCCGGACGCACCTGAGGACCCTTTCACGGAGTCCCCTGGTGAGGAAGAGGCACTGCAGGATGCTGCTCGGGTAGCAGGTGGCACCCTGGTTGACCAGACCCCAGAAGAGGATCCTGCTGGCCTCCTGGAGAGACAGCAGGTGGTGAGGCACGGGTCAGGTGACTGGGAGAGGGCTGAGGGTCAGGCGAGAGGGTTGGGGTCTGCACAGAGCCATAGTGGGGGCCAGGGACCAAGCAGGTGATGTGAACTCTGGGTTCGGGGCAGAGGCCAGAGGTTGGAGGCTGGTGGGGCGGGTGGTCAGAGGGCCACGGGGCAGGAACAGACAGACGTCCAGGTGATGAGGACCCAGAGATCAGGGCAGTTACAGCAGGAGGAGACGGGGGCTGGGAGGAAGAGGCGGGCGGCAGACAAAGTGATCTCCCTCAACCTGGGCCCATGCCTTGCGTCTGGGGTGCGCACAGAGGACACCAGAGCTGGTGGGCTCAGAGCATCCCTGCAGCCTTTGAAGGTCCCTAAAGCCAGGTCTGGGCCCACTCCCGCATCCGGGTCACAGTCTTCTGGCGGCCTGGCTCCGGCCCCAGCCCCGTGGTGGACTTGGAGAAGGGTCCACAGCCAAACACTCATGGCATCTGAGACCCCAGGTGCCACAGAGCTAGCCAGGTGGCCGGGCCGGGAGGGTGGCTGGTGGGTGAGCAGCGGGGCAGCAGGGTGGCGGATGAGCGCCCAGGACCTGCTAGGTGTCTGGCGAAAGGACAGAACCCGTGGGGTGGCTGGCCGTCCTGCCTCCCTGGGCCACTTTCGCTTCCTCAGGCTACCCAGAGGTCTCCCAGGTTGGGAGGCATGGGGACACCCCTTCTGTGTTGTGTGCAGCTTTTGTATCCTGCACGGGAGCCAAGGCCAGTGTATACAGCACACAACTGATGATTGCTTGCCAGCTGATGCAGCCTGCCGGGGGACAGTGGTGGGCCCCTGGCTGCCTGCTAGTCCCGCGTCAAGCCCTGAGCTGGGAGCAGTTGGACAGGGAAGCCGGAGGCCTGGCCCGTGGGACCTGTGGGCTGTGGGGTAGAGCCAGTGGGCTCAGAGGCCTGCCCTGTCCTTGCAGTGTGGCCTGGCACCCAGTGGGATGCTCAGGGTCTGAAGGCCTGCCAGAGAGCTCCTGTGTGGATCTCCACGCCTCCCACACCACGGAATCACGGGGTCTCGGAGATGGGTGGGATATTGAAAAGGTAGGGCCTGTCCTTCCTCCCCCGGGGAAGCTACGTCAGCGCGAGGGGCTGACTGGACACCCCAGCACGGTTGTTTGGGGAACCAGGCCTTTCCCACCCTCTGCTCCCAGCAGTGACCAGGGACGATCTCACTGGCAACGGGAAGGAAAGCTGCTGTGAGGTCGTGGGCGGCTGTGGACATCCAACCCCGACACTGACCAGACCCTTACACCGTCTCCACTTAGGTGAACAAGGTCTCTCGGCATCTGCGGCCGTGAAATAGAAAATAGAAGTGGAAGCCGGGAGGGGACGCGAGGTTCCCTTCTCCGTCTCAGCGGAAGAAGCGGACGTGTAGCCCATCGCTCCCACCAGGGGGCGCGCTTCCAGCAGTGGTCTCTGCTTCTAATGCTATCCAGTGTGTAAAATTATTGTGCCCTGATAATTGTATCTGGAATAAAATTTTAAATACGAGAAAAAAAACCAAATATGTGTGCATATAGCCCATTGCCATCAAGTCGATTCTGACTCCTAGTGATCCTACAGGACAGAGTACGACGGCCCCACAGAGTTTCCAAGGAGCACCTAGTGGAATTGAACTGCCAGCCTTTTGGTTAGCAGCCATAGCTCGTAACCACTGTGCCAGCAGGGCTTGCATGTGTATGTATACGTCATGGATTGAATTGTGTCCCCCCAAAAATAGGTGTAGCCATGTGACCATGATTCCCTGTATTCTATGATTGCCCTCCATTTTGTGATTTTGCTGTGCTGTACGTTAAAGGATTAGAGTGAGACTGTAAATCCCTTCATAAGGTCACCTCCCTACTCCACTGTAAGGGAAGTTTCCCTGGAGTATGGCTTGCTCCACCCTTAATCCTTTCATCCTGCAAGAGATAAAAGGAAAGAGAAGCAGGTAGAAAGTTGGAATCCTCACACCATCAAGGAAGCAGCACCAGGACAAGAGTGCATCCTTCAGATCCGAGGTTCCTATGCCAAGATGCTCCCTGGACAAAGACTGATACAATATCAGGCTTTCCTCCAGAGCTGACGGGGGAAAGCCTTCCCCTGGAGTGGACACCCTGAATAGGGACTTGTAGCTTACCGGATTGTGTCAGAATAAACCTTCCTTTGTTAAAGCCGTCCACTCTGTGCTTTTCTGTTAGAGGACCCCTAGCTGACTAAAACAGTATATAAACACACATACACACACACACACACACACACACACACACAAACACACACAGTCTGACAAGTTAGCAAAGTGAATTTTTCTAAGTGCTACATATCTCATTGTTGAATATCACTACAATCACCTTTGAAGGAGTCCCCCTGGGAAGCTATGCACGGATGCCAGGGCCTAATCCACCCTTCAAAGCAATTGTGCAACTCTTTTTTAGAATGGGCATTGCACACTGTGGCACAGTGGCAAGTTCAAGAATATAATTGTCTAGTTGTCTGTGAGGGAGTTTTTCAACAGTAAATTAATAACTGTAATACAATGTCAACTCCGATTGCCATTCTGGAAAGAGTTCCAAACTACTCTGAAGACAGAACTAGGCACTGGCGTCAGTTTGTAGCTTCTTAACGGGAGTACTTCAAAGATGACCTTAGTGGTACTCAGCAATGAGGCAGGTGGTACTTTTTCTAGGATGAGTTCACAAACTTATTTGGTACACTTTGAATACCAGAGACTTAGAGACTGATCAGATATTTCAAAAATAATGATATATCACATTAGGATAAAATTATAAAATTCTATGGGGGAAAGAACTAGAAATAAGAATCACAGGTGGAAGTGGAACAAAGTAAAATTTTGAACATTTAGATAAGCTGTTGCTGTGAGGTGAAGTCGAATCAGTTCTGACCCACAGCTACCCTACGCAAAACAGAGCAAAACACTGCCTGGTCCTGTGCCATGCCCACAATCGTTCTTATGCCTCAGGCCATTTTTGCAGCCATGGTGTCAATCCACCTCACTGAGGGACTTCCTCTTTTTCTCTGACCCTCCACTCTGCCAAGCATGACGTCCTTCTCCAGGGACTGATGACTCCTGACGACAATGTATACAAAGAATGGAAGACACAGCCTCGCCGTCTTTGCTTCCAAGGAGCCCTCGGGTTGTACTTTCAGAGCAGATGTGCTGGGTCTTTTGGCAGTCCAGAGTGTATTCACTATTCCTCTCCAACACCACAGCTCAGTGATCAGTTCTTCTTCTGTCTTTGTGTTACTCATTCTTCAGCTTTCATATGCACATGGGTCAGGGGTACCTTAATTACCAAGGTGACATCCTTACGTTTCAATACTTTAAAGAGATCCTTGGCAGCAGATTTTCCCAGTGCAATGCATCTTATGATTTCATGACTGCAGTTTCCATGGGTGTTGATTGTGGACCCAAGTAAAATAAATCCTTGGCAACTTCATTCCTTTCTGCATTAATCATGAAGTTATTTACTGGTCCGTTTGTGAGGATTTTTGTTTTCTTGATGTTGAGGTGCAACCCAGATTGAAGCCTGGGGTCCTTGATCTGTATCAGTAATTCTCTTCACTTCCAGCAAGCGAGGTTGCGTCAGCCGCATCACGCAGACTGTTAATGAGTCTTCCTTCAATCCTGACGCCTTGTTCTTCCTCACAGAGTCCAGCTTCTCACATTATTAGCTCCGCATACAGATTGAAAACATAGGGTGAAAGGGTACAACCGTGACGCACAGCCTTCCTGACTTTAAGCCAGGCAGCCTCCCCTTGTTCTCTTCACAAGACTGCCTCGTGATCCACGCACACATCCCTTAAGAGTGCAACTGTTCTGGAATCCCCATTCTCTGCAACGTTAGCCATAATTCGTTGGGACCAGACAGTCGAATGCCTTTGCACAGTCAATGAAACACAGGTAAACATCTTTCTGGCATTCTCTGCTTTCAGCTGAGATCCACGTGACATCAGCGGTGATGTCCCCAGTTCCACGATTCCGTCTTGAATTTCCGGCCATTCCTTGTAAATGTACTGTTCCAGTCGCTTTTGAACTATCTTCATCAGGAATTTGCCTGCCCGTGACACGCTCTTGCTCTTTGTTTGGTTTTTACAGACTGATGAGGGCGTTACAGGAGAACGCTACGACACGGCGCCTGTCGGCGACTCCGCGTGCTGCGCAGGATGAGACCGCTGCCAGCTGGAGGTTGGGGATGCGAGTTCACCGGGGGCCCTTCAGAAGAACGGCCTGGAGATCGACTTCGGAAAAATCAGCCACAGGAAGCCGTAGGGACACAATTCTGGCACTGAGGGGGTCTCCTTGAGCCAGCGGGCTTGGTTTGGGTTTGGGTAGCTTAAGAGAAAGGTGTGAGCGTTTTACTGAAGACTATTAGCGTGTGTCACATTTCGAAGTTGTAAGAGAAGGCGTTAAGTCAGGGAAGACATGAGTTTTCAAGTGCTGCTCTCCTTGTCCCCACGGGTGTTCTGAGGCTGCGGGAGACCAGACACACACACCCACCTCCGTCACCCGGCACCTCACTCCGCAGCACCACCTGCTGGGCCACCACGGGGACTTCCTCCGGTCCCAGGATGAGCCCGGGCAGCCTGAAGGCTGGAACGCCCCTGGAGGGGGCAGGTGGGTGCAAGCTGGAGGAAAGAAGGGAAGGTTGGTTTCCGGCAGAGGGGGGTGCAGGGAGGGCCTGGGACAGCCCAGGGGGCACAGTGGGGCTGAGCCCAGGAGGAAGCTCTGCGGAGAGGCCAGAGCAGAGGTAGAGGACGGGTGCCGGAGCCAGGGCCACCAGAAGGTCAGGGGTCGCTGGGGACAGAGGTGGAGCTGCCCCCACCAGCGTGCGGGTACGGGAGAGTCTGTGCACAACACGGGCAGGTTAAATGTATTGTTTCTGTGACACTCCAGTGGAAGACACAGCAGGACATTTAGGGTTTATAAACTGAAGGACTTTGCTCTTGAAAGACAAGTAACTAAAGCTAAAGAAAGTAACGATCAAGTAGAAGAGCTGAACAGAAGATTTCAAAGGGCAGCCTGAGAAGACAAAGTATTAGGATAACACGGGCAAAAAGAACATGTGTTCTTCCCTCAAATTGAAAGAACTGAAGGAAAAATTCGTCACCAAATTGCCATAGTGAAGGATTCTATAGGAAAAATACTAAATGACACAGGAGGAATCAAGGGAAGATGGAAGAAACGCACAGTACTGTACCAACAAGACCGGTCCATCCAACCTTTCAGGAGTTACCTATGATCAGGAACTGGCGGTACTGAAGGAAGAAGCCCAAGCTGCGCGGAAGGCCCTGGCAACATACAGGGCTCCAGGACTTGATGGAATATCAATTGAGAAGTTTCAGCAAACAGATGCAGTGCTGGAAGTGCTCACTCGTCTAGGCCAAGAATTTTGAAGGACAGCTACCTGGCCAGCTGACAGGAAGGGACCCATGTTTATGCCTATTCCCAAGAAAGGTGATCCAACCTAATGTGGAAATTATCAAGTGATATCACTAATATCACACACAAGTGAAATTTTGCCGAAGATCATTCAAAAGCAGCCACAGCAATGTACCAACAGGCAACAGCCAAAAGTTCAAACCAGATTCAGAAGAGAATGTGGGACCAGGGGCGTCACTGCTGATGTCAGATGGATCCTGGTGAACAGCAGAGAATACCAGAAAGACGTTTTCCTGTATTTCATCAACTATGCAAAGGCATTTGACAGAGTGGATCATAAAAAATTATGGAGAACATTGCAGAGAATGGGAATGCGCCGTCCTCGTGAGGGACTTGTACATGGATCAAGAGGCAGTTGTTCAAACAGAACAGTTGGATACTGCCTCGTTAGAAGTCAAGAAGGCATGCAGCAGCACTGTGTTCTTTCACCGTACCTATTCAGTCTGTGTGCCGAGCAAATAATCTGAGAAGCTGGGCTGTGTGAAGAAGACTGAAGCAGCAGAATTGGAGGACAACCCATTAACAACTGTTATTCAGATGTCACAACCTTGCTTGAGGAGTGAAGAGGACTTGAAACACTTACCGAAGGAAAAAACCTCAATTGCACCTCAACATAAAGAAATCCACAGTCCTCACAACTGGACCCATAAACTACCTCATGATAAATGGCGACAATATTTAAGTTGTCGAGGATTTCATTTTACTTGCATCCACAATCAACACCCATGGAAGCAGCAGTCAAGAAATCAAAAGGCACATTACACTGGGAAACTAATTGCACAAGAGCTTTGTAAAGTGCTGAAAAGCAAAGATGTTACCTAAGATTGGCCTGACTCAAGCCACAGTGTTTTCAATCACCTCCTGTGTTTGTGAAAGTTAGGCAATGAGTACAAATGACCACGGAAGAATTGATGCCTTCAGATTGTGGTGTTGGTGGCAAATATTGACTACAGCATAGACTACAAAAAGAAGGACAAATCTGTCTTGGAAGAAGTACAACCAGAGTGCTCCTTGGAAGCAAGGATGGTGAGACTTCATCTCACATAACTGGACATGTAGTCAGGAGGGACCAGACCACAGAGACGCGCATTATGCCTGTAAAGTAGAGGACCAGCCAAAAAGAGGGGGACCCTCAACGTGATATTTTGACACAGTAGCTGCAATGATGGGCCCAAGCAAAATGATTGTGAGCATGGGTCAGACTGTGCAGAATTTCCTTGTGTTGTGTATGAGGTCATTGTGAGTCAGAACTGGCTCGATGGCCCCTGACAACAACAACAAGCTGAACAAAAGCTGGCATCACTGGGAACGTTAAACGGGCAGCTTAGGGTCAGTGAGTTTATTTCTTCCTTTTTTTTACCTTTCACCATTAGAATCCATGTGATGTTGGTTTTTTTCTGTACAGTGAGAGGTAAGGGTGAAGATTCCTTTTTTTCCCCCTTATGGATACTCTGTACACCTAGCACCATTTATTGAAAAATCCATTCTCTCTTTATTGTATCTCAGAGTCCCTGTCTTAATTATTTAGTGCTGCCATAACCGAAACCATAAATGTGTGACTTTAACAAACAGAAAATTATTGTCTCACAGTTTAGGAGACTAGAAGTCAGGGTGCCACTCCAGGGGAAGACTTTGTCCTTCAGCTTGGGGGGAAAGTCCCTGTATTTAACTTATCCTGGTCTAGGAACTCCTCAACACAGGCACCCCAGGTCCAAAGGACGTACTCTACTCCTGCTTCTTCTTGCTTGACGGTACTGAAGTCTCTCTGCTCACTTGTACACCTCAGAAGAGACAGACTCACGACAGAAGCTAATCCTGCAGATAGTGGCCTGCCTCCATGGCACAAGGGCCATGAGCCTTGTCTCTTTAACATCATAAAGGTTACAGTTTACAACACACAGGACAATCAGATCACAAAGTGGAGGACAACCACACAACACTGGGAACCTTGGCCCTGCCAAGTTGACACACATTTCAAGGGGGGTACAGTTCCATCCCTAACAGACCCCTTTGTCACATAAAGGCGCACTGTATTGCGTTTCTGAGCCTCACTGATGTTCACACTTAAAGCTACGGTTTCACTGCTGCATGGAATTCCGGCGTGCGACTTCACCACGAGGCACCGATCCGTTTGCTAGTGATGGACATCAGTTTGTCCTCAGAGTTGTTGTTGCTGTTACTGTTCACTGAGAACTTGGAAGCAGCTGCAGACATCTGGATACATGTTTCATAGGAAAGAGGCGGGCAGACCACGCGGAGCCCTGCAGTGGTAGCCCTGCCCTCGTCCATGGGTATTCACCTCCTGAGCAAACTTCCTGTCGGTACCCAAACCCTGACCTTGTCCTGGTCGGGCCCCAGCTGCAGCCTGTGGGTGGCTCCCTCCTCATCTGTTTGCACTGGGCCCCTCCGCCTCTACCCACCTGCTCAGGTGTGACCTCCGTTCTCCTGCCTGGTTACCTTTAGATGTGGCTGTTCAGGTGGTGAAGGAGGAGGGGAGCCACACTGTGCCTAATATGACAGAAAAAGGTGGCTTTATCAGGGATGCTGACAGAGTCAGAAGTACTGAAAAGAAAAGGAAACAATCTCAAAAGCCAAGGCAGAAGTCCCTCCGGGGTCAGGGGCTTTGGACCCAGGACAGAGTTCACAGTCAGAGCCCTGTGTTCTGCTTCTTGGTGTGCGTGGTGAGAAGTCCCACATGCTGCAGTGGCAAAAATGTTCGACAGGACCTTCTAGGGTCAGGCATTCATCTGTCCTATAAGGCAACATGTCCCTCCTGGGTGTTCATGCAACACGTATTGCAACATCGGTGCCTGCATCTTGAGCTTGACCAGCACCATGCTGTTTCTCAATTCTGTCTCCAAGCATCAGGCCATTGTTTCCTTTAGTTTCTCGGAAGGACTAGTCTGTGCTCTCTTCATAACTGAGGAAAACCAGGTGATAATCTAAAAACCATACAAGGAAAACAAAGGAGTTTGTCTCATGATTGGGAACCCATGATGGCCAGACCACATCTGAGACCAAAATACCAATTAAAAGGCCAACGTATCTGAAACATGACCACTGAGACCACCTAAGAAGAACGAACATTCTACATATTCCTAGGACTCATAAAATCTTATTCCTTTTTTCCTATAATACCTCCAGCTAGTCTCCATTTCGGGGAGGCTGACTGAGGAGGACTCTATCCCCTCTTTCCCCTCATGTACCAGTACATGATGAACCTCTTATTTCTCTTCTCACCCATGTCTCAAAGACTGTTTGAGGCAGGCCTCAGGAACTTCTCTTAGGCTTGCAGTAACATTTACTCCAAATAAATGAAAGGTTGCATCTGCAAAAAACTTTGCACAAACTCTCAAAGCAGAAACTCTAAGAATATGGCCCCCAGATACCCTTATAGTTCAGTAATAAAGTCACTCCTCAGGTTCACCTTTCGAGTCAAAGATTGTGGTTGTTGTTGGGTACCATAATTCTGACTCATTGCAACCCCATGTACAACAGGACAAAACACTGCCCGCTCCTGCTCCACACTCACAGTCATTGTGCTTGGGCAAATTGTTGCAGCCACTGCGTCAATTCTTCTGATTGAAAGTGTGCCTCTTTTTCGCCTCTCCTTTACCAAGCATGATGTCCTTCTCCAGGGATTGATCCCTCCTGACAACTTGTCTGTCATAGATTGAATTATGCCCCCTGCCTATGTTTTTCTGTAACAGTTTGGCTGGGCCACAATTCCTGGTACCGTGTGATTTTCTTGTATGTTGTAAATCCTGCCTCTATGACGTTAATAAGAGAAGAAGAGTAACAGTCATGTTGGAGAGGAAGGATTCAAGTTATAAGATTGTACTGTGTCTTGAGGCAATCACTTGGCTGATAAAAGGAAGGGGAAGCAAGCCAAGGAGCTAAGGACCTCATATCACCAGGAAAGAAGAACCAGGAGTAGACTGCATTCTTTGGACCTGGGGTCCCTGCTCCTGGGAGGCTCCTCAATCAGGGGAAGATTGAGGACAAGGACCTTCCTCCCAAGTCGACAGATAGAAGGCCTTCGCCTCAAGGTGGTGCCCTGAATTTGGAGTTTTAGCCTACTTTATGGTAAGGAAATAAATTTCTCTTTGTTGAAACCATCCATTTGTGGTATTTCTTTTACAGCAGCACCCACGTGTCTCTCAGTGTGCCATATTGTAGGGGTTTGCACGTTGCTGTGATGCTGGAAGCTGTGCCACTGTTCAGACAGCAGCAGGGTCAGCGTCTTGCATTGAATATGGCCTCCCCAAAAATAGGTGTAGCAACTTGACTTGGCCCTGATTCTGAGTATTGTGTGGTTGTGTTTCATTCTGTAATTTTCATATGCAAATCATAATTTCTTCCTGTTGTTTAGAGAGCAAGATTGGATTATGCTAAAGAGGATTAAAGTGGGACTATAATACCGTCACATCCCTGATCCAATGTAAAAGGAGTTCCCCTGGCTTGTGGCTTACATATCTTTTATCGTACAAAAGATAAGAGGAAAGGAAGGCAAGCAGAGGATTCGGGGATCTCATATCAGTAAGAAAACAGAGCTGGGAGCACAGAATGCCTTTTAGACCTGAGGTTCCTGTCCAGAGATGCTACCAGACCAAGGAAAGACTGATGCATCACAAGGACCTTCCTCCAGAGCCAATAGGAAGAGAGAAAGCCTTCTCTGGAGCTGGTACCCTGAATTCAGACTTGCAGCCTATTGAACTATGAGAGAATGAATTTCTCTTTATTGAAGCCATTCACTTGGGGTATTCCTGTTATAGCAGCACTAGGTGACTTAGACAGTTACTCTTGGCAGACAGGTTTCAGTTGAGCATCCAGACTAATACGGACTAAGAAGAAGGATGTTTTAGTCAGAGTGCTACTGTAACAGAAATAGCACAGAGTGGATGGCTTTAACAAAGGAAAGTTTATTCTTACACAGTCCGGCAGGCTAGAAGTCCAAATTCAGGATGTCTGCTCAAGAGGAAGGCTTTCCCTTTTGTCGGTTCTGGAGGAAAGTCCGGTATTTCATCAGTCTTTGCCCAGTCTTTGGCGCAGGAACCTCGGGTCTGAAGGACACGCTCTTCTCCCAGTGCTGCTTTATTGATGGGACAAGGTTCCCAATTCTCTGCTTGCTTCTATTTCCTTTTAGGATGAAAGAATTAAGGGTGGAGCAAGCTATACTGCAGGGAAACTCCCTTTACAGTGGAGCAAGGCGGTGATCCTATGAAGGGATTTATAGTCCCACCCTAATCCTTTAACATACAGCATAGGAAAACCACAAAATGGAGGACAGTCACAAGATACTGGGAATCATGGCCCAGCCACATGGCTACACATATTTTTGGGGGGGACACAATTCAGTCTATGACAGAGGACCTGGTAGTATACTTCTGAAAAACAATTACCCAGTGAAAAAACTTATGAATAGCAATGGAACATTGTCAGATGTGGTGCTGGAAAATGAATCCTTCAGGCTGGAAGTCATTCAGAAGACAACAGAGGAAGGGATGGCTCCTCAAAGGAGAGTCGACCTTACAGATGTGCCCGCAGCCAAGCTTTGGGGAGCTTCGCTGGCTGATGTGGGATGACTCAAAACGAAAAGGAGCACCTGCAAACGTCTGGGAACAATCAGAGTGTGGAGTGCACGAAGTGTGAATCTGGGAACAATGAGAACGGTGAAAAATAAAATGTAACGCACAAACATTGACATCCTAGGCAGCAGTGTTCTGAAATGGACTGGTACTGGCCATTTGGAACTGGACAATCATACGGTCTACTGTGCTGGGAATCACAACCTTAACAGGAATGGCGTTGCCTTCATCATCAAAAAGAACAGTTCAAGACCTGTCCTGAAGTACAATGCTGTCACTGATAGCATAACATCCATATGTCTACAAGGAAGACCGGATAATACAATTATTATTCAAATTGATACAACTACAACTGAGGCCAAAGGTGAAGAAATCAAAAACTTTTACCAGCTTCTGCAGCCTGAAATTGATCAAACATGCAGTCGGGATGCATTGATAAGTACTGGTGATGAGACTGTGAAAGCTGGAAACAGAAGGGAAGGGTCAGTATTGGAAAACATGGTCTTGGCCGATGTGCCCACAGGCCTCTCCAGATGGAATACACGGGAATCAAATCACCTACTTCTATGGAAAGAGACAATGGAAAAGCTCTGTATCGTCAGTCAGAACAAGGCCAGGGTCCGACCATGGAACAGACCATTAATTGATCATATGTAAGTTCAAACTCAAACTGTAGAAAATTACAAGTCCATGAGTCAAAATACAACCTTGAGTATGTTCCACCTGAGTGTAGAGACTATCTCAAGAGCAGAGGTGACACACTGAACACTAATGGCTAAAGACCAGATGAGCTGTGGAATGACATCAAGGACATGGTATGTGAAGAAAGCAAACGGTCGTTAAAAAGACGGGAGAGAAAAAGCAAAACACAAAAAAGACCAAAATGGATGCTAGAAGAGACTCTGAAACCTGCTCTTGGACACTGAGTAGCTAAAGCAAAAGGAAGAAATGATGAAGTAAAAGAGCTGAACAGAGCATTTCAAAGGGCGATTGGAGAAGACAAAGTGTTACAATGACAGGCGCAAAGAGCTGGAGATAAAAAAACAAACGAACATGCTCTGCATTTCTCAAGCTGAAACAACTGAAGAAAAAAATTCCAGTCTCAAGTTTCAGTAGTGAAAGATTCTTTGGGGAAAACATTAAAAGACTCAGAAGCACCAAAAGAAGACAGAAGGAATACACAAACTGGCCAATAGTCAGCTTTTCCAAGAGGTAGCAACGATCAGGAACCAACGATACTGAAAGAAGAATTCCGAACTGCATTGAAGGCGTTGCTGAAAAACAAGGCTCCAGGAAGGGATGGGGTACCCACTGAGACGTTTCAAAAAATGGGTGCAGTGTTGGACATGCTCACTCATGTACACCAACAGATTTGAAGGACAGCTCACTGGCCAACTGACTGGAAGAGATCCATATTTTGACCTTTTCCCCAACCAAATGTGGAAAGTGTCAAGCACAGGCAAGTGAAGTTTTGCTTAAGATCATTTGAAAGTGGCTGCAGCAGTAGGTTGACAGGAAAGTGCCAGAAATTTAGGCCAGATTCTGAAGAGGATGTGGAACCAGGGATATCATTGCTGCCATCAGATGGATCTTGGCTGAAAGCAGAGAATACCAGAAAGATGTTTACCTGTGTTTCATTGACTATGCAGAGGCATTCGACTATGCGGATCATAACAAATTATGGCTAGCATTGTGGAGAATAGGAATCCCAGACAACTTAATTGTGCTCATGAGGAATCTGTACACGGATCAAGAGATAGTCATTCAAACAGAACAAGGAGACACTGCGTGGTTTAAAGTCAGGAAATGTGTGTCTCGGGGTTGTGTCTTTTCACCATATCTTTTTAATCTGTATGCTGAGCAAATAATCTGAGAAGATGGACTATATGAAAAAGAATGAGGCATCAGGATCGGAGGATGACTCATTAACAACCTGCACTATGCAGAGGACACAATCTTGCTTGTGGAAAGTGAAGAGGATTTGAAGCACTTACTGATGAAGATCAAAGACCTCAGGCTTCAGTCTGAATTACACCTCAACATCAAGGAAACAAAAATCCTCACAACTAGGCCAGTAAGCAAGATCATGATAAACAGAGAAAAACTGAAGCTGTCAAAGATCTCATTTTACTTGGATCCACAATGAACTCCCGAGGAAGCAGAAGTCAAGAAATCGAGAATGCATGACACTGGGCAAATTGGCTGCAGGAGATTGTACCATATTAGAAAGTAAAGATGTCATCTTGAAGACTAAGGTGCATTTGACCCAAGTCACAGCATTTTCGGTCACACCATATGCATGCAAAGTTGGACAATGAATAAGGAAGACCAAAGAAGAGCAGACGCCTTTGAACTGTGCTGTTGGCAGAGAATATTGAGTGCCATGTGCTACCCAGAGAAGGAACAGATCTGTCTTGGGAGAAGTGCAGCCTGAGTGCTCCTTAGAAGCAGAGTGGAGAAACTGAGTCTCATATAATTTGGAAGTTGTTTCACTCCAGCTGTCATTGCTAGGTACCATCAAGTTGGTTTCAGCTCATAATGACACCATGTGCAACCGGAGAAAACCCTGCCCGGTCCCACGCACGCCCACAGCCGTTGGTAGGCTTGCGCTCGTTGTTGCAGTCAATGTCTGTTGGTCTCCTTGAGGGTCTTCCTCTTTTTCAGTGACCCTCCTCCAAGTGTGATGTCCATCCCCAGGACTGGTCCTCCCTGACAACATGTCCGGAGTGTGTAGAATGTAGTCCAGCCTTCTCTCTCCTGAGGAACACACTGGTCGCTGCTGGGGGACTCTGCCTCTAGATCCGTGCGCAGATTCCTCATGAGCACAATCAAGTGTCCTGGAATTCCCATTCCTCACAATGCTAGCCATAATTTGTTTTGATCCGCACAGCTGAATGCCTTTGTATAGTCAATAAAACACAGGGAAACTTTTTTTTTTTTTTGGTATTCTCCGCTGTGAGCCTGGATTCACCTGATGTCAGCAATGATACCCCTGGTTCCACATCTTCTGAGTCTGGCCAGAATTTCTGGCAGTTCCCTTTGATACACTGCTGTAGCCATTTTTGAATGATCTTTAGCAAAATTTTACTTGTGTGTGATAGTAATAATACTGTTCAATGATCTCCACATTTAGTTAGATCACGTTTCCTGAAAATAGTCATAATTGTGGATCTCTTGTGGTTAGTTGGCCAGGTAACTGTCCTCCAGATTTCTTGGCCAGATGAGTGAGCACTTGCAGCTCTGCATCTGTTTGCTGAAACATCCCAGTCGATGCTCCATCAATTCCTGGAGCCTGGTTTTCGCCGGTGCCTTCAGTGCAGCTTGGGCTTCTTCCTTCAGCATCTTCCTTCTCCGTCACACGACCAATTCTTCTTGGCGTAATGGCTGTGTACACCTTGTTAACGTGCAGTTTCTAATCTTGCCTCTTTAACCTGATACCAACCCTGCCACATGCATCCTGCTGTGTAAATGGGTAGACGTACAGAGACCCAGGGCCAGGTTCTGACAGGGGGGAGGGAGTCGCACCGGGGAGGGGGAAGAAGCTCAGGTCCTGGTGCTGGCTCTGAATTGGAGGCATGCTCTTGAACTTATTGTCTACAGGACCCTCTCAGGGAACCATGGCTGCTCTCTGCCCAGTCTGCAGACTGCTCCATTTCCAAAACATTCCTCCTCTCCTTGAGGGGAGACGAGCCTCGTGGAAGGACCAACCGGACCCCACACCTGGATGGGGCCAGGATGGACTCTTGGCCCCACAGGGTGAGACCCCAGGCAGGGTCATCAGGTGCAGGGCCTGCAGCGTTCCTCCAGGTGGGCTTCCTGCTGCGGTTCTGGACTGCCCAAAGTCTGAGGTCCGTCCGTTTTCCTCCCCTCACCCTCGGGAGTGTTCTTGACCTCTGACCCTGTGTTGAGACGCTGAAGATAAGTCAGCTCTCTGTCTAAACTAGGGGGTCCTGGACTCCCCAGCCCCTCTCTCCTCCCTCACTGGACCTCAGTCTCCTGTCTTCGCAGGAGAGACGAGATAGGGTCCACTTTGGACAGAGGAGAGATGGAAGCAAACCACGTGGTGGAGAGGTGGGTGGCGGGCAGGAGTGAGCCTTGTGCCTGTTGGAACCTGCTGGAATCCATCTGGTGGCAGGGCTCCACCTCTGCTGGCTGCATATCCCGTTAAACGTGTCTCGTCCTGCCAAGGAGTCCGGCGGGGGGGGGGCCCAGCCATGCTGCGGGGCTGGGGCTGCTAACCTGTGGGCCAGCTTTGAAGTCAGGCTTTTCCATGTCAAGGAAGGACGGAGGGAGCTTAGAGGGCTGGTCTTGCTTTCTCCTGAGGGGAGGAGAGCAGGGAGGGGCAGGAGGGGGAGGAAAGGACACTGTGTCCGAGCAGCTCCAAGGTGGAGTGGGCACCGAGGGAGGGTGTGGACGCGTCACCTGTGCCCCCTGCAGGCCCCACCTTCTGGGGCTGGGAAGCAGGGCCACCACACAGCTGCTGCCCTGGGCTTCCTGGACCGCCCAGAGGTCAGGGGGCAATGTGGGGCACTGATGGCTGGTGTCTCTAAGACCACAACCCTTTATGTGTGTGTGTGTACGTGCACGTGTGGCGGGGGCACACTGTGTCCTAACAGCCAGGTGGGGCCAGCTCTGGGCAGTAAGTAAAGCCGACCACGTCGTGGCAAGGCTGGAAGCCTCCCTTATCACCTGCTCCCGCTCTCCAGGCGAGGCCACCTGTTCAACCACAGGAAGGGGCCAGGGTGGGGACAGAGTGGGGCCTCCACAGGGATGGCCACTCCCAATGGTCACTGCCCTCTCTTCTTCACCCACCTTGTCCCAGGCCTGGAGGGAGCACTGCCCTTCCATCCCCGCTGTGCTCAGGACGGATCACGGCCACCCTAGGAATGCGCTTCTGTCTGGGGTTCTGTCTGCAGGTCTGGCATCGAGGAGGGGGCTGGAGCAGTTGGCAGTGAAGACAGAGGTGCCTCCTAAGGGAGGAGTCCAGTCCAGTGGCTCCCTGCGTGGGCCAGGCGGTGGTCACTCCCCTCACCCTCAGGGAACACAGCACAGGTGCAGGGTGCCAGCCGGGCTAGGAAGCCAGGAGCCCGGCCAGCGGCCTGTGAGTCACAGGCCCCAGGGAGCCACTTTGAAGAGGGTGGATCGCCGCCCCCCCGGCTCAGAAGGACGCCAGCTGTGGAGGGAGGGCTCACAGCAGGGCAGCAGGCGAGGGGCCACCTGTGCGTTCCCAAGTGCCTCGGCCCAGGTGGCCGCTCCCACGGCTGCTCCAGCCTCAGGACAGTGGAGAGGCACAGGTTGGCTGCAGCCCCAGGTCTCTGCCCTGTGCAGCTCCTCCAGCCTGATGGCCACTCTGAACGTGTCCCTGGCTGTCTTCTTTGGCACCTTCGCCCTCTGTGAGGCAACCCGGAGAGCCTGCAGGGTCCTGCTCCCGGTGGGCACCTATGCCAGCTTTGCCCGGGAGGCAGTTGGCGCTGTCCAGCTTGGGGCCTGTTGTCTGGAGCTGAGGGTGCTGGAGGAGCTGGGACCATGGGCCGCGGGCCTGGGGCCTGACCTGCTGCTGACTCTGGTCCTCCTGCTCTTCCTGGGCCACGGCGCATCCCTGGATGGGGCCTCAGCCAACCCCACCGTGGCCCTGCAGGAGCTCCTCCTGGCCGAGGCATCCTTGGCCAGCACGCTGCTGAAACTGACAGCCCAGGCGTTGGGTATGGCAGCTGCCTGTGCCCTGGCCCAGTTCTGCTGGTCCTGGGAGCTCAGCTTCCTGCATGTCTTCCAAAACCTTCTGGCTACAGAGTGCAGCTCAGCCCTTCACACGTCCGTGACCTACGGCACCCTGGTGGAGGGCGTCTGTGCCTTCCTCTTCCACCTAACCTTGCTCTGGGTCCGGTACAGCCCTCCTGCCCTCAGGGTGCCAGTCATGGCTCTGCTGGTCACTGTCCTGGTCCACACAGGTGAGCAGCCCCTCCAAATCGCAGGGCTCCCTCTCATTGATACCCCTGTGGACACCCAGGGAGGCCACCGCTGGCTAGAGGGTGGGTGGGATGCAATTGGCAGGCAGGACTCAGCACACGGGGAGGCTGAAGGCCCTGCCCAGACCATCCTGGCTGTGGTCTCACAGCTCTGACCCCTCCCATCCTTCTCAGGAGACCGCTTACCCAGACAGGTGGGCTGGTGGGTGCCAGGTAATTTCATCAGGGACTCCTGGAGTGTAGGAGCCCCACCTCCTCCTGCTCCCAGATGGAGTGAGAGAACAGGGCCTCCAGGAGGGTCTCCCCAAGGAAGGAGAGACACAGGGCCTTCACTGGCCAGAGGCTTGAGGGCAGGCCTCCTGGGAGGGTCTGGACTAGTTGGTAAGTGTTCACGTGTGCCCAGGCACTGGGATGCACTGCTCATTTGTGCCCAGATGCTGGGGTATAGCAAGGAGGGAGCTAAAGAGGCATGAGCCTTCCAGAAGATTCTATTCTGGTGTGGGACAGGGAGTTGGCCAACAGGGAGAAGAAACCAGCCTCACAGTCCCCAGTAAGCACTGCCTAGAAACTGCAATGGTGGCCAACTGGACCACAGAGGCCATAAGGAGTATCTCTGGAGCGCTGTACAGATGGAGAAACTGAGGCACAAGTGGGTCAAAGCTTGCAGGTGCATGGCCAGACTGCCTAGGCTCCTGTCTATGGGGCCCTGGAAGAAAGTAGGGGCTGGTGGGGGATGAGTCCAGCCTGGGGTGAGAGGTCAGGATGGGCATCTGGCATTTCTAGTGGGACACTCTTCCTGCTGCTCTCTGACCCTGCGACCTTTGGCCTTGGCTGACCTGCCCTGGCCTGGAGACTCCACCAGTGAGACAGGGGTGCTGGTGGGAGACCTGAGCATGCCCTGTAGCAGCAGGGAGCTGGGTGTCCGTTTCCTCAGGGCAGCGCTGCCTGAGGCTTTTCCTGCCTCCCCTGCAGCCGGGCCCTCCACGTCTGCCTTCTTCAACCCTGCCCTGGCCTCCGCCGCCACCTTCCGCTGCTCGGGGCACACCGTGCTGGAGTATGCCCAGGTGTACTGGCTGGGCCCTCTGACAGGTGAGGCAGCCAGGGCCCTGCTCCCGCCACGGAGTCTGGCAGGTGGTCCCCGCTTGGGGGCCTGGGGTGGGTCCACAAGGATCTCCGGCAGCCTCAGCCTCCCAGGCCCAATTGCCACCTCCAGCGTGCCAGCTGGTTGCCATGACAGCAACATGTCCACTCCTGGGGCTTACAGAGCCAGAGAGGGTTGGGGGAGATCAGTCCCTGCTCTGCAGTGCCACCCCACCTGCCAGGTCCTCAAAGCCCCCACCGTACCAGAAGGACAGGTACTCTCCTCCCCATCTGCAAGTCCATCTGCTGCCCCCAGGGCAAGGCTGTAGTCGGGGCCTGCCCTCCTGCAACTCTAGGCACAACCCGGGGGACAGAGTCAGCAGTCCTAGTCCCACCCAGCCCACTCCTCTCCTCTGCCCCCACAGCCCCACACCCACTTTCACCTCACACGTGGCCCTCCACCCTGGGCTGGCACCTCAGCCTCTGGCAGGGCCTGGGAGAGGCTCATCCAGTTCTGAGAGCCAGTGGGGAGCAGGCCGGACACCCCCTGGTGTGTCCGCCTCCCCTTCCCCCCAAGTGAGTCCCTTGGCAGTGAGGAGAGGTCCTGGGAGGCGTGGCGGGGAGAGCCAGACAGGGCCAGGCAGGCTGGGCCCAGGTCTGTGGCCCCACTGACCACCTGGGAGGGCTGAGTGCAGCTGCAGACCTTTGGGCTCAGCTCAGGGGCCTGTCTCTTGCAGGAATGGTCCTGGCTGTCCTGCTGTATCAGGGCCACCTCCCTTGGCTTTTCCAGAGGAACCTGCTCTACAGGCAGAAGAACAAGTATCGGACCCCCCGAGGGAAGCCAGCCCCAGGGCCTGGGCGCTCCCAGACCCCTGCCAAAGGCAGGAGCATCAGGGACTCCAGCTGGAGCAGGCCATGGCGAGCGCTGTGTCCCACCTGACCCCCTGGTCCTGAGCACCACATGGGCGGTACCTGGAGCCCTGAGACCCTAGAGCGAAGGGGGAAAAGACTTCGCTCCCCAAACTCCTTTTTGTCAATAAATCACTCGTTAATAAGCCATTCTCAAGACCTGCCCAACTCTCTGGGCCTAACAGAAGCTTCTGGAAGGGCAGGCAGGGTGAGTTGTGCACAGCAGAAGGCAGATTGAAGCCCTCCTCTTTCCCACAGGGCTCTTTCTGGCTTCCGACTTAGAAGCGAAAAAAAAAAAGTCCTGGGAGTAAGAGAGCTCTGGTGGCGCAGTGGTTAAGAGCTCAGCTGCTAATCAGAAGGTCCACAGGCCAAGTCCACCAGCTGCTCCTTGGGAACTCTGTGGGGTGGTTTGGCTCCATCCTGTATGGTGGTTAGGGAACCCTGGCAGCAGTTGAAATCCACCAGGCACTCCTTGAATACTCCGGGGGTCAGTTCTATCCTGGCCCCTAAGGTCACCGTGCGTCAGATCCGACTTGACGGCACTTGGCTGGCTGGGTGGTGTGGTGGTTAGCAGTATGCCTATAACCACAGCTGAGCAGTTTAGATCCATGGGGTGCCTCTTGGAAACTGCCGGGCAGTTTTGCTCCGTCCTGTGAGGTCCCTGTGAGCTCCAGCCACAAAGATGGCCAGTGACGTTGAACATTCCATCACCTGCATTTTCCTCTGGGTACAAATTCGCTGGGAGGCACCTGTTTGGATCTTTAATCCCGGGTTTGAAGAATTCTTCTGTCTTTTAGAAACAAGTTGACTGAATGTACGATTTGCTAGTGTTTTCTCCCAGTCCGTGGTTTCTTTTACAGTCTCTAATCTCCCTGGGGCATCCTGTGGGGAAATAATCCTGATTTCACGCAGGTGGGTCCTGAACACAGCTCACAGGTTAAAGCCACTTGTACCCGTAGCAGAGTCAGGACAGTGACAACAGCTTTTGTGTTCAGGGTTCCGGACTCCTGATTCCCTTCCTCCGCTGTGGTTCTGTGTCCTTCACCCCTTCCCTTCCCACGTCTGTTTTTAGGCTGAGAAAGGACCTCAGAGGGCAAGCTGTCACCCCTTCCCCAGGCCTCCTTCTCAGTGCCGCTGGCCGTGTGGAACTCTGCCTTCCTCCCAGGCACCAGGAATGGCTGCTTCTTTCAGGCTCAGCTTCCCCGTCGCAGGCCGTGGGGTCCAGCTCCCCTACCCCACTCTGTCTGAGCAGGTCAGGGTTCTCCCAGCAGAGACAAAAGCCTGCACCACCTGGGCAAGTGGAAGGCTGCCCTCCTGGGGACCCTGATAATCTTACGAGGATGGTCACCTCTGAGTGAGGTAGGACGAGGGCTTCTTCCTCTTGTAATTTTAGGACACTTGTCCCCACTCCCTAAGGTAGTGAGGTCAGCTTATCAGTGATGAGACATGGTCCAGGGACTGGTGCCAGGCAGCACCCAGAACCTGACTTGGGGGTCCTAGGACAGACACCTCCGCATTGGAGGATGAGCCTGCTCTGCCCTGGGCCCCCAGTGCCCTGCTCCTGAGGGGGGCACTCGGCCCCTTGGAGCGTGGGGTGCCCCGGACCCTTGTGTTTGGTAGAAAACAGGTCTTTCCTGGTGTGTGTGGGAAGCTGTCCTACCTGCGGCCAGCCCTTCTCTGCGGGTTCACACCAGACGCTGAGACAGAAACTCCAGTGGGGTGTTGTAGCGTGTCCTCTGCTCCCAGAAGACACCCTGAGCAGCTAGGGACACCGGCACCATGGGGCCTGGAGAGCCGCTGAGGGCCAGCCCAGGGTTCTCCAGTACCGGGCTGGAGGTCACTGGGTCTGAGAGCAAGAAGCCTCTCATAGAGGCTCAGGAGAGTGAGGGTGACGCAGGGGTCTCCCCAGCCCCCAAGGAGAAAGGAGTCAGGAGCTGCTGGAGGCCTCTCAGCTTCCACTCACCCTCGTCACCCCTGGGCATCATCATGCCAGCACGTCTCTCTGAGCCTAGGTGTCCCCTCTGGTGCCCCACATGTGCCCCGCCTGTGACAGCCTGGTTCACAAGTGCCCGCCAACACCAAGACACCAAGCCCGTCAGTACCTGCAGCCTCTTTCTGCCCTCTGTTTCTTGTTCCCTTTGGGGTGTGCCTTGCCACCTCCTGCCGCCCCCTGACCTCTCTCGTCGGTAGGACTGCACAGCCAGACCAACCCTCTAAGTGACACTGATGAGATGATGGGAGAACACGGCTCAAGGTCCCCGATCCCCTGCGGCACATGAGACTAGGAGCTGACCTCCACCTTGCTGTGGCCTTCCCCAGCAAGAAGGCGAGTGTGAAAGCCCTCAACCACTGCCTCTTTCTGGCGCAGCCGCTCACACGTCTGGGCCCAGGACCGCCAAGCGCAGGGATCGAAGATTCCCCAACCCCCAGTCTGTCCCAGCGACACCGCTCCTGACAGCTTCCCTTCTACTGCCTGGCTCCGTGACAGGCTTGCCTTGGATGGTACCTGGAACCTGCTGCCGATTCTGTCCATGAGTCCATGGGCCCTTCACACCCCTCACATTGTCATTCCAACTTTCCGCACTGCAAAAGTTGTACTCCACCCAACACAAAGACAGTATGTCTCATAAATCCTAGGGAACTCACCAAGGATGGCATTGGGAGGGCTCCTGGCTGGAGCGACAGTGTTACCAGACAAAACCCTAGATTCTCATTAGCTGCCCAAGAAAGCCAGTCTCTGAGACAGGTAACAGGGTGAGCAATCAAAAAGAAGTTGATTACTGTGCGCTAGCCACCTCAGGGAGCAGGCAGGATTCTCTCTGTCAAGATCATGCTTGAAAATCACCAGGTGGTTGGGCTGTGTATGTGCAAACGGGCTTACATGCACGTGTAAACACAGGCCTTGGTGCTGGCACCAGGGTGAAGAGGGGGACCCGTTCAGGGGCCTCGGGGGTCTTCTGAAGATGCGCATCGGGAGCAGGGATCTGGCCTGCCTTCCCTCGTCAGGGGAAGCAGGGGGTTTTCCACTGCCTGCTTATCTGTTTTGATGTTTCTGAAAAAGCTGTGAAAACCACAAAGACTATCTCCTCAGTCCCGTGTGAGTCAGATCTCACTTGACGGCTGTGGGTTTTTTCTGTCAGTTAATGTGTGGCTTCCTGCGAGGGCCAGAAATTTAAGACAGGAGAAAAAAACAAGTCAGTTTTACAAAGATAATTAAATGTTTGCTTTCTATTTTAATTTCCCTTTTTAAAATCAGGGTATCTAAAGCTTCCACTCTGTTTCAACAGAGACAGGATAAACAGCCCCAGAGGAAGGTGGAGGCAGTGGCCCTCCCTGGCAGCTTCTGGAAAAGCTGTTGTGTCTGCTCTGGGCCCCAACCCAGCAGAGTGAGCCCCCGGCTGGAGCCGCTGCGGATGACGCGGTGTGGCTGCTGCCCACTTAGCTGGCCTGGGGGACTCAGCGCCACTGAGAAAGCTTCCTGCCGCACTTTCCTAAGCACCACAGCCAATGGAACAGCCCATGAGACGAGAGGGCAGAAAAAGGAGAAAATAAAGGTGCCTAAATCTCCAGGGCAGAGTCAGCTCGTTTGGACACGTAGACCAGGGGCCAGACAGCCCCGACCAGATGTGGCCACTGCCTCTTTTTGTAAATAAAGATTTATTAGGACACCCACCTTCTGGTGGTGTCCATACTGTGGTGGCAGAGTTGTCTGACTGCTAAGGGGCCGCACAGCCACAGAGCTGAGAGTGTTTAAGTTCTTGGTCTTTGTAGGGAGCTGTGGCTGACTCCCGATTGCATCTCTGTCTCCGAGGCCTGACATGGGACTGTCATCGCGTTTCTGCTGACAGCCTGTCTTCCGGGCGTCTGGGTGAACGGGTCAGCCGCTCAGCACCCCCAGGGAAGGAGTGGGCAAACTCACCCTATTCCAGCAACAGGCAGAGTTTCTAGCTGCCGCCTCTCGGAGAGTCTGACTTTGACATTGCAGAGGCGGGATCTGTGCCCTGCCTCACCTGCCCTGGGCCACAGGGGCCCCTTCCTGCCATCTGTAAACTGTGTCCCAGGAAGTCCAGCATGTCTGTGATGAGTCAAGGCAGAAAAACAGACCTCATCATCACAGTGCTGAGTACAGATGCCCACAAAGACCTCCGCTGGGCAAGCCCGTGCCTGTGTTCCCCACTCCCGGCCAGTCTCACACAGGCTGCTCCGTACCAGTTCTGGCTTTACCTGACTCACGTCTCCAAACAAAGACCTTGAGACCCCGCAGGGGACAGCCCGCTTCCCAACAGGTGCCATTCAGGCAAACGTTGCCTCCTGGGATCTTCCCTCCCTTTGTCCCCACAGGTCCCATCACAGCGCACAGGCCTGGCCTCCTAGAAACCCCCTGTAACTCCGTCTCCCATCCCTGCCCACCGGTCTGTGGTGCTGTGGTGGCTGACAGGCAGCTGTGGTGTGGGAAGCTGTGCCACCTGGGTTTCAAACAGCAGCGGGGTGCCCATGGTGGGCAGGTACGAGGAGAGCTTTCGGATGAAGACAGACCAGGACGAAACGCCTGGCCATCTGTTCTTGCAAACCAGTCAGTGAATCACAGCAGGACGCAGTCTGCTGGAGTGCCAGAGACAAGCCTCAAGGTCAGAAGGCCCCCGGAACGCACAGTGACTCCAGAAGAGGACACAGTGACATTTCACAAGGTCGGGTAGCTCCCAGCAGGAGGTTCTGGGCTGCAGCAGGTGGGAGTGTTTTGAGGAACAGAGGATAGAGTGTGGGCCCCCGAGCAGAACATCAGTGACAGGCCCTCACCCAGCCACATGAGGGCACAGTGGCCTCGGACTCTGCCCTTCCAAGGTGGGGGAGTGCTGCCGTGTTCTCAGAACCTCTACTGTCCTCAGGCCAGGTGCCCACAGAGTCTGGGAGAACTTGCAAGACAGCCTGGCCTCAGCTCCCGTCCTGCCAGTCAGGGGCTAGGAGCACACAGCTGTCTCAGCCTGTTCCATCCCAGGTCACGAGGTGGAACCAGCCTCCACTGCTGGCTGTCCTTGCTCCTAGTCCCGCCCCTCCCACCTCCTGCCCGTGTGTGCGCGTATGTGTGCACATGTGTGCGTATGTATCTGGGAGTCTTGGGAGGGGGAAGACAAGATGTCGTCTTTGGTTCCACAGAGGACAGAGCCTGTGATGAGCCGAGAGAGAGACAGAGAGAAAGGGACACCCAGAAGGTGGGCTCATGTCCTTCAGCTCCCACCCATGGCTGAGAGCAGCTGGTAGGGGGTAGCTCCTTCCCTTTGGGGGCGTTGAGGGGCAGGGATGAGCAGGCCCCATGAGACGTGGAATGTCCACCCTCTGAGAGGCTTTGGCTCAAGAGTTTGACAGTGACAGCTAGAGGTCAGCTGCGGGGGAGGGGAGGCGCCAAGAGCAGGAGGCTTCCTGCCAAGAAGGCTGCCCACACCTCTTTCATTCTTCTGGCAGTCCATGGCAGGGGCGGTACTCTTCAGCAACACCACGTTCAAAGGCCCCAAGTCTTTGGTCTTCCTTCTTCACAGCCCAGCTTTCACATGCATATGAGGTTATTGAAAGCACCATGGCCTGGATCTGGGCACCTTAGTCCTTAAAGTGACATCTTTGCTTTTTAACACTTTAAAGGGGGGTTTTGTGACCAATGTGCCGTGTGCAATACATTGTTTGATCCCTTAATTGCTGCTTCTGTGGGCGTTGAGTGTGGATCCAAGTGAAACAAAATCTTTGACACCAAACTTTTCTCTGTGTATCGTGATGTTGCTACTGGTCCAGTTGTGAGGACTTTTGTTTCCCTGATGTTGAGGTGCAGCCCATACTGAAGGCTGTGGTCTCTGATCTTCATCAGTAAGTGTTTCAAATCCTCTTCACTTCCACCAAGCAGGGTTGGGTAGCTGCACAATGCAGATTGTTAATGAGTCTTCCTTCAATGCTGATGCCTCATTCTTTTCCTGAGTCCGGCTTCTCGAATTATTTGCTCAGCATACAGATTAAGTAAGTACAATGGAAGGATACAACCCTGACACACGGTGTTTTCTAATTTTAAATCATGTAGTATCCCTATGTTCTGTTTGAATGACTACGTCTTGGTTTACATATAGGTTCCTCAAGACCACAATTAAGTGTCCTGGAATTCCCACTCTTTAAGACATTATCCATAAGTTAGGATCCACACAGTGGAATGCCTTTGCATAGGTAATAAAACACAAGTAAACATCTTTCTGGACTCACTTTTTCCGGCCAGGATCCCTCTGATGTCAACAGTAACATCCGTCCTCCCTTCCGCATCTTCTCTTGAATCCAGCTGGAATTTCTGGCAACAGGCAGATAGCTACACAGCTACAGAGGATAGAAAGACTCACCCGTGTCTTCCTCACACATTTTTAAACTGTCCTTTGCTACTTTTTTCCGAATGCTGTGACATGGATGTCCACCCACTTCGATAACTGCCAGCATTTCTTCCACACTCAGATGAGAATGTGACGCTGTAAGCACTCTCCTGTGGGTTGCTTGAGCCCCTCTCGTACTCTCTGTAAGTGACATCATCGCTCCATTTTCATAATTTTCATCATAGATTCTCAGTTTAGCTCCTGGGTTTGTTGGAAGGGAACTTCTTAATTTCCAAGAGATATACTAGTTATATTTGTGTTACTGATTTCTTTCACAGTCAGTTTCACTGTGTTAAGCAAATATGCTCTGATTTCAAACCTCTGACGTTTGTGGAGATTTGTTTGATGAAACAGTGTACACCCAATTTCTATACTTTCTTTTCTGTGTGCTTGAAAAATCACATGAATTGTGTAGCTGGTGGGTACAGTGTAACATATACGTGCATTTTGTTTTTATTACTATCCTTGTTCAAATTTTTGTCCTTACTGGATTCTTCTTGCTTGTTCTATAATTTTCATAGAAAATGACATTAAAATATTTCCCCCATGATTGTGTATTTATCTTTCTTTTTCTAGTTGTTTTACTGTATTGGATTTATATATTTTGAGCCTTGTTATTTGGTGCATGTGAGTTGAATAACGTTGTATATCTTCAGAAGTGAACATTTTGTAAGTCTGACACCAACAGCTTTCTCTCAGCTATGCTTTCCCTTAAAGGCCACTCTGCTTGATACAAGTTCTCCAGCCGCTTGGGGTAGTGTGTCATGGTAGATATTTTTAATACCTTTATTTCTGATCATTTTGTAACCCTGTCTCTACATATTCTCTTGTAGCAGACTATAGTTGAGTTTATTTTACTTTTTTTTTTCCCCAATAATCTGACAGTCTTTATCCTTAAACTGGAACATTTAGCTCAGTTACATTTCGTGAATTACTACTGTGTAAGAAGAGTTGAAATTGTTATTTGTTCAGTTGTTTTTTTCATTTCCTTTTCTTTTTGCCATCTTTTGGATGAACTAATTTTAATCATTCTCTTATTTTCTCTCTAAAGATTTACATATATGAGGACTGCCACTTGAGTTTGCAAACTCATCCTAGAAAAAGCATTACACACCTTATTACTGAATATCACTACAGTCACCTTTGAAGAATTCTTGGGAAGCTACGCACCAACACCAGTTGCCTAGTTCACCTAATTCATTTTGGAACTCTTTTTCTGGAACGGCCATCCGAGCTGTTGTTGTATCACCTTGATGTTCTGAATGTCATCAAAATGTTTTCCTTTCAATATTTCTTTTATCTTCAAGTGAAGAAAAAAGTCATCCGGGGCTAGATTGGGTGAGGAGGGAGGGTGTTCCAATACAGTTGTTTGTGTACTGGCTAAAGTCTCCCTCATAGACACCTAGACAATTATGTTCACAAACTTGCCACCTTGCCAACATGTGCAATGGCCGTTCCAGAAAGAGTTCCAAAATTGCTGTGAAGGGTGGACTAGGCACTGGCATCAGTGCACAGCTTCCCAAGGGGAGGACTTCACAGCTGACCGTAGTGATATTCAGCACTGAGGTCAGTAACACCTAGAACAATTAAGTTCATGGACTAAATTGTCAGACTTCATACACCATGGACTGCCAAAAGAACAAAACAGACCTGTTCTGGAAGAAGTACAACCAGAGTGCCTCATGGAAGCAAGGATGCGGAGACTGTGTCTTATATACTGTGGACATGTCAGGAGGGATCAGTCCCTGGTGAAAGGCATCATGCTTGGTAAAGCAGAGGGTCAGCAGAAAAGAGGAAGGCCCTCGGGAAGATGGGCCGGCGCGCCGGCTACAAGAGCGGGCCTAAGCGCATAGACGACCGTGGGCCTGGCGGGGACCAGGCCGCGTTCCGTTCTGTCGTGTGTGAGGTCACCACAAGTGGGAACCGGCACAGAGGCACCTAGCAACAACAAAGATTTATAAATTGTGCGCTCTCCTTAAACTGTTTGAGGAGTTACCCTAGTAATTACAAGCTGTAAAGTTCTTTCACATACCGACCCTTCCTAGGGTGCTGCAGGGACTTTGGGGATTTTAACCCCTTCGAGTCAGAACCAACAGGAACTGGTTTTGGTTTTCCTGACTGCAGAGTAATCACTTCTCATGGGTGTGTTTATTTCTTCTTTTAAAACCTCACAGCTGATTGTTAAGAGGGTATGACATCTGTAGAATGAAAAGGAGAAGAGTCCTGTCACCGGGCAAGGAGAGCAGAGGGAGCTGCAGATAGGCAGGCATGCAAATTTAATTTAGATTGTATACTTTCACTTAATTGCAACTAAAATAAAATAAAATAAAATAACCTCACAGTTACCTTATGATTATTCTCTACAGTATGAGCTTATCTATACTTACACATAGATGTCGTCTCATTCGCGGCTGAGTCCCCACAGCCTAGAACAGTACCTGGAACGGGGCAGCTTTTGGTGTCAGTGGCTGGGTTTTCAGAAGTTGATCACCAGGTCTTTCTTCCAAGGCACCTGCCAGTGGACTTGAACCTCTAGCTTCTCAGTTAGCGCTACTCACACTCCAGAGGCCTGAGCAAAGGCTCTGACTCTGTCAGCAGTGAACGGTTCCTGTCTTAGGCTTGATTCTCCAGAGAAGCCAAACCAGTGAAGAGAGAGAGACAGACTCATCACAGGGGAATGGCTCGCACGAATGCAGGGGCCGGCAAGGCCCAGATCCCCAGGTCAAGGTTCAGACTGCAGGTTTCTCCTGACTTATTGAGTTCCGGGGGCTGACAGACCTGGGATGGGCAGGTAAGAGGACTGGCCACTAGTTTATAGGCTGCAGGGCTATCAAAGCTAAGATCCACAGGTGACACGCAGGCCACAGGTGACTGGAGGTCAGATGATGACGAGCTGGGCGGAGAGCAAGCCTGCAGCTTTGCTGGAACATCCACATGTAGGCGGGACGCAGGCCATGCCCCCGAGGGACTGTGCCTTACAGCTAATTGGCTAATCACATCAGGTCACATCATGAAGGATGAACGCATCGTTACGTAACTGCCAAATTACATCATTACATAACTGCCAGAGCCTTGAGAATCACGATGCTCAACTTAATCACTGGCTTCTAATCATATTCTACAAGTGACAGGAAATTTTTTTTTTTTAAGGAGCCTTCCCAGTACTTGCCAAGGGGGTGGCACCATGGTCCCCAGAGGACACTTACCTGTCTAAGAATCGTAACAGTTGGTGAGAACATTTTGGAGGGGGTGCTCCCTGAGCTTGAGGACTGTGGGCTCTGATGCAAGCAGAGGTAAAAGCAGAAGACAGGCTGGCGAGGGAGACTGTGGGGAAAGAGTTCCCAGTGGTGGCTGTCTTGGTTTGAATTGTGTCCCCCCAAAAAATGTGTGTAGTAATTTGGCTGAGCCATCGTTCTCGGTGTTTCGTAACTGCTCTCTGTTTTGTGATTTTCCTGTGCTGTAAATCCTAATCTCTGCCTGTGTTTAATAGACTGGATTATGTTAAAGAGGATTACAATGGGGCTGTAACACTCTTCATAAAGGGACCTCCCTGCTTCAGTGTAAAGGGAATGCCCCTGAAGTGTAGTTTGCACCACCTTTTATCCTATAAGAGATAAAAAGAAAGGCAAGCAGGCAGAGAGTTGGGGACCTCATACCATCAAGAAAGCAGCACCGATGAAGACACGCAGGATGCCAAGAGACACGTGAGGTAATGCCCATGACCGCTAGCCATCACAGAAATCCAAATCAAAACCACAGTGAGATACAACCTCACCCCAACAAGTTGCGAGTCATCGCCCAAACACCAAGGAATAAATGCTGGAGAGGGGTGCAGAGAGACTGGAGTGCTTCCACACCCTACTCCACTAGGGAAATTGATCTGGCACTTTCTCAGAACACTAGTACTAGAAATACGATGTGATCCAGCCATCCCACTCCTTAGAATATACCCTAGAGAAATAAGGGCTGTCCCTCAAACAGACATTTGCACCCCAGTGTTGATGGTAGCTCTCTCCATAATAGCAAAAAGACGGAAGCAACCTAGGCGTCCATCAACAGACAAATGGTTAAACCAATTGTCGTGTGTCCATACAACGGAATCCTACACAAGGATAAGAAATAACGATGGTTTAGGGAAATAGCTGATAATGCAGGACCATCTGGAGGACATTCAGTGGAGTGAAACTAGCCAGATGCAAAAGAACAAACATTACATGAGACCATTACTGTAAGTATGCAACAAAGTATTTTAGCACAAAAGCAATCCCTCTTGGATGGCTACAAGGAGGTGAAGGGGGCAGAGGGATTTGGTCGGCACTGGGGTGGGCTTAGGGTGTGACTGCATATATTGGAAAGGAGCCACCCACAGCTGCTCAATTTCAAAGCTAAACTGTTCCCTAAAAGTGGCCCCTCTTTCGAAGGACAGAATGACAGGGTCTGAGATTGGGGAGCCGTGCTTTCAGGGGACATCCAATCCAGTTGGGATGCCCAAGTTTGTTTGTTTTTTCCCCTGTTAAGAAAATGTTCTGCATACCACTCAGGCGAGTGTCGTCAGGGGTCTTCAAAGCTGCCGTCTAGTTAGCGTCAATTGGTCCGAATCTAACTGGACCAGAAGTAAGTAGTGGACGTCCTAGTACAGGAGGAAAACATGAGCCACCAGAGGGAAGGTGCCACACGGTCCAGAGTCTACCTCAGCACGGGATCTGGAGAGCCAGTGGTGCCCGGCCACCATCAGTGACCGCCTGGAAGGGGTGCGCAGAACGGAGCCCTGGACGCGGCAGTAGAGGATCAGCGGACAGAGCTGGATCCCTCCCAGAAGGCTACCCTTGGCGGTCAGTCAGAGAGGGGGCCCCCAGGACAGTGGCGCCTGGACTCTCTAACCCCAAGCTGCACTCAGCACTGGGACCAGCTCTCCAGACAAGGATTATGCAAACCACGGAGCGAGACCGGCAACAAACACACCTTTGGACTTCAATGTGTGCGCAGGGCTGTCTGAGAGACTCATGGCTGCAGCTGAGATGACGGGGTTGGGGGAGAGATCTTGGCCAAAGGGTCCCGGGAAGTTCCTGATGAAAGGGGGAATTGTGCTGTCCCAGGGGGAGGGCAGTTAGAATAGAACAGCAGTGAAAGTTCTGGATATTATAGGGCAAACTGATACAGAATGTTAATTTCTTCTTAAATCACAATAAAATTTATTTTAAAAAGAAAGACAGAGAAAGCAACTCTGCGAGCGGAGCGAGCTCTTTGGACCTGAAGTTCCTGTGCCAAGATGCTCTCAGACCAAAGAAAGGCTGACACAGCACAAGGGCCTTCCTCCGGAGAGCTCTCCTGCAGCCAGCACCCTAAATTTGGGCTTCAGTCTGCTGGACTGTGTGAGAGTAGATTCCTCTGTAAAGCCAGTCCCTCACCGTACTTCTCTTAGAGCAGTACCAGATCGCTAAGACAGGGGTAGGTTAACTTCTGCTGAGACAGTGGTGGCAGTCCCCAGGATCCAACCATCAGGTGCAAAACCCCAACCCCGCCCTCTGCTCAGCCCTGGTCGGGGCCTAAGGAGGAAGGCAGGAAGTCTCAAGGGAGGCCTGGGGCATACTCCCTTCTGCCTGGCTCCCCACAGCTGACTGTGCTGGGGTGCCACCCTGTTTCCACCCCGGCAAAGTCCAGGACAGGGCAAGGACAGCCCCCACCTCTTCCTGGAACTCACTGGCCACAAAGTGATAGTCGACAACGGCCAGGTAGCAGCTGGTGCTGGGGATCCAGGAGGTCACCTGCCTGCAGGTGGTCACCATCTGTTTCAACCTGGCCACCAGCTGGGCCAGCAAAGCCATGTGCAGCAGGAGGAAGCAGAGCACAAAGGTGGCCAGGTTGGCTGCGACCAGGCAGAGAGCCTCTCGGGTGGCAGCGGCAGCCTCTGGCTGCTCCTGTGTCCACTCGCAGAGCAGGAACTGGCATGCCTGGCTGGAGCAGAAGCCCAGGACAAGCAGTGGAAGGAGAGAGAGGAGCAGGAGCACCAAGCTCTGGGTGCTGCGCGCCTGGCCCCCTCTGAAGCAGGAGGTCTTCCCAGCGGGCAGCCAAGACACCCGCAGGATCACGGCCCCGTGACCAGCAGCCAGTGGGCTGCACAGGTGGTGGCTGCGTGCTGGGGACAGCACTAGGCCCAGGAACAGAAGGGGAAGTGCAGGGTGGTGCAATGGTCGGCAGCAACGGCAGCGAGCAGGCAGATGCTTACGTGGGGGCTGCCGTGGCAGGAGCTCTGCAGGATGGGACACCAGGTGTCCTCCTCCCGATGGCCGGGCGTGAACACGACCCCGGCAGGCTCAGGACCAGCAGGCCATCTGCCGCCACCGTAATCGTGTAGATGTGCATCTCAGTCCACCTACACAGGTGGCAGCCAGAGACCCAGGCTGCCGGGCTATCGAGTAGGGCCCCCAGCCCCAGGATGTGGCCAGCAAAGACTGGTGGCCACCTGAGACTCATAGCTCCGGTCAGTGTCACAGCCACTGGAGTCATTGCTAGGGGCCACCATCCCTGAGGTCACGGTTGCTGGGATGGTTCGGGAGGCAGGGCCGCAGGACGCCAGGCCAGGGGCCACAGTCTGCCAGCCCGCCTGGCCAAGCCAAGACTCCACAGGGGGCCTGGGTGGGAGGAGTGTGCTGACCAGGCCAAAGCTGGCGGGCTTCACCAGCAGCCTCTCTCTCTGCCCCAGCCCAGGGCTTCCGGACCCCAGGCCACTCCACCAAGGCCCTCCAGGATCAGAAGCCAGCATTCCCCTGTCCCCCATGACAGGAGGGACCCCAGGCCCTGGCTGGTGTCTAGTCATGGAGCAGTGCTGTCCTGCCAGGATAAGGGCTCAGTGGCTCTCTGGGCTCTCAGGCTTGGTCTCCAACTCTGGCTCTGGTCTCTGGCTCTTGCCTGGCTGGCTCCTTATATTTTTATAAAAGGTCCTCTCCTTACCTCTCCATCTCCCCCATTTCACTGTCTTCCCATCTCTTTCCATCTCCCCATCTGTTTTAATCCGCTGGGGCTGCTCTAATAGAAATACCACAGAGTGGATGGCTTTAACCAAAGAGGGTTTATTCTCACACAGTCCAGTAGGCTACAAGTCCAAATTCAGGATGTCCGCTCCAGGGGAAGGCTTTCCCCTCGTCAGCTCTGGAGGAAAGTCCACTGTTGCATCAGTCCTTGTCCAGGGGGTGTCTTGGCACAGGAACCTCAGATCTGAAGAAGGTGCTCTTCTCCCAGTGCTGCTTTCGTGATGGTGTGAGATTCCCAGTTCTCTGCTGGTTTCCCTTTCCTTTTATCTCTTGTAGGATGAAAGGATTAAGGGTGGGGCAAGCCACACTCCGGGAAAACTCCCTTTACAGGGGAGCAGGGAGGTGATCTTACGAAGGGATTTACAGTCCCACCCTAATCCTTTAACACACTGCAAAATCACAAAATGGAGGGCGATCACAAAATACTGGGAATCATGGCCGAGCCACATGGCTACACGTTTTGGGGGGACCCAGTTCAATCCATGACACTATCTCCCTCCTGTCTACGTATCTCCCACACCCTGTCTCCCTACCTCCCTGTCTTAAGCTTAAGCCCACTGTTGTGGCCGCTGTGTCAGTCCATTTGTTGGAGGACAGCCGCCTGGCCAACTGACTGGAAGAGTCCAAATTCAGGCCCATTCCAAAGAAAAGGGATCCAGCCGGATGCGGAAATTATAGAACAGTGTCGTTGATATCACGCACAAGTAAAACTCTGCTCAAGATCATTCAAAAGCAACTACAACAATATGCTGACAAGGAACTGCCAGAAATTCAAGCCGGGTTCAGAACAGGACGTGGAACCAGGGAGATCACTGCTGATGTCAGGTGAATTTTGGCTGAAAGCAGGCAACACCAGCAAGATGTTTACTTGTGTTTCATCAACTATGCAAAAGCATTCAACTGTGTGGATCATACTAACTATGGCTAACGTTGCTCTTAAGGAATCTGTAAATGGATCAAGAGGCAGTTGTGCAAACAGAGCAAGGGGACACTGTATGGTTTAAAGTCAGAAAACGCGTGTGTCAGCGTTGTGTCCTGTCGGGAGCCAGCCTCCCAAGATCCTCCTGTGTCCCTTGCTTTCCCGCACCTGGTCCATTCTCACCCCCTATGCCCACCCATCCTCGATGTCAGAGGCTGTTTCTGCTTGCAGCAGCCCTGGAAGCCCTGACCGCCGTGGGGCTCCCTTCACCTCCCTGAAAGGAGGCTGCCTGTCCCTCCTCCTCACCCAGGTCCAGCTTGGCCAAATGGGCGGGGATGGCAGTGACGAAGGCCAGGTGCCTGCACTCAGGCAATGCCTTACCCAGGACGTACATGGCCAGAGGAAGCTACCCCCTGGACTTCCTACCCTCAAACCTTTCTCCCCTCCTACCCCTCATACCACCCCCAACTCATAGGTGCCAGCAGTGACCCTCGGTGTGGGGGGCCTCACGGTGGACTCACTTATCTGGATAAAGGATCTGCTCTGGGACTGACCTGCAGCGGGGCTCTCCGTGGGCTGCTGGAGTTGTGGGACCCTCTTTGCAGTCTCCACCAGCGGGTGCAGTCTAGAGTCCCACTCCTACCCAGTCTCTGAGGGTGGAGTGGTCCCAAGGAATCTGGGTGACCCTGTCTTCCCCATCCACAAGCCACTGGGATTCACTGCCCCAGCGTGCATGACAAACTCCACCCCCTTCCTGACCACAGCCCTGTGACGTCTCTACAGCCTAGAGCTCAGAGCTGAAGGGGACAGCAGCACTTCCAACCCTGGCGTGCACAGCCCGGCCCCAGGGCAGAGCAGGCTGCCTGTTCACTCCAGGAGGGTAGCGCTCCCCTTGCTCTGTGCCTGCGTCCTGAACACAGGTGCAGAAAGCTTGACACACAGGCAGTGCCTGTGGTCCAGGGTGAAACAGGCAGCAGGTGTGAGGCCAGACCAGGAGAAGCCACAGCTTCAGGACCTACAGCTGCCCCACGGCGACCCAGAGCCTGGCCAGAGCTTCTGTGGGGCCTGTCTGAGGGAACGTGAAAGAGCTCGAGGTCCAGACACCTGGGCTGGATGGCACAGGGCGGGGACGGTGCAATAAACACTGAGGCACACTGCTCCAGACCCCGCATGGCGAGGCTCACCCCTATCACTTCTGGTCCCCAGCCTCTCTCCCACCCCAGAAACCCCCGAGAATCACTTCATCCCAGGCAGCCACCTCCAGCGGCTGTTCCATGGGAGAGCAGGGGTGGAGGCACGTATGGCGGGTGGCCTCGCCTCATGGAAGGCTCAGAAGGTCGCCCCGCTCCAGAGCCCCCACGATTGCAGTGCAGATGCCCCACCTGCCTTGCTGCTTTACCTGCATCTGTGTGGGGTGCCCCACGAGCATGCCACATGAGCCCCTGAGTATGAATCTCCATCCCAGGGGCAGCTTCCAGGATCTAGGGTAGAAGGGAAGTGTCCAGCTTGAGGCAGTGCTGGCGGTCTCACCCCTGAGCCCACAGGGCTGGCAGCTGGGCCGCAGCCTGGCAGAGCATCACCCCACACCCCAAGCAGGTGCTGGAACAACAGGAGTGTGGAGTCCTGGTGGCCAGGCTGTGCCCAAGGCTCCTCTGTGGGTGTTCTCCAGCTGCAGGGAGGCCGCCGCCACAGTGGGGCAGAGCTGGAAGCCAACTCACATAGAAAGGAAGCGAAGGGACCTCACCCGGCGGTCCTCGAGGGAGGGGAGCACGAGCGTAGCATGGCTGGGCCTCCTTGCTGCACTCAGGACACCTAGCCCTGGCAGCTGAAGACGCCCGGCGATGGGTGGGGGTGCTGCATGGAGCCCACGGGGCTGCAGTGGGGAACAGGGCTGGAGCAGCGGGCAAGGGGGTGGCATGCTGTGGTGGGGCTCTGGACACGGGTCCTTTCTTCATCAGGGGCTCACGACCAGCTCCCTGCACAGTGGACCGTGAATGTCTCCAGCCTCTCCAGGTCCTCTCTGTGCCTCAGGGGCTGGAAGCCTGAGAGTTCTGTCTCCCAGGCCTCCCTGCTGCTCGGGTGCTGGGTGCAGTTTAGACCATAACACCGAGAGGTCTGTAGTCCTCGGGGCAGGTGCGGAAGGCTGACACACAATTTGTGTGCCTCCATCTACACGGTGACCTGTCGTTGGGGTGGGCGGGGTTAGGGTTAGGCTGAAGCACGGTTTGTGTACTACCATCTACATGGTGACTCGGGGGGCACGGGTGGCCTGATATTGGCAAAAGTTTCTAGAAACGCTGAACTTATGGCTGGACATAACGGGTGCACTACCTCTTCCTTTCCAAAGTGGTGGGGCACCCTGGTGCTGGTGTCGTGGCCCCTGGCTTGCAGCTGGCTGCGTGACCCTGACCTGGAGGCTGGACAGCAGATATCCCCTCACCCAGACCTTCCAGAAGCTTCTTAAACACCCAATCTTACCTTCTACTCTGAGTGAGGTGCACAGGCAAGTGCCTTTTCCTTGCACTGGTCCTGCTGGATATGCCTTCCTGCACAGAAGACGGGCAATGTATTCTAGGACAAAGCCACCTAGACAATGGGGACACCAGGCAGACAGGAAGATGGTGTCAGGGTCCACACTGAAAGCAGGAGGTTGTGGTCCCTCTGCACTGCAGACTGCTCCCTCGAGTAGCCCCTTCCCTTAGGCCACCTGCAGCCAGACAAAACTCCCAGCAGGGAATAGGAAGAGGATTCCTGGAGGGGTTGAACTGCAGGGAGAGGGGGACCACAGGTCTGAGAGCCCAGCCAGTGGCCTCCACTCTGCACAGTGGGCCACCGCTCCGGCTGGCTACAGCTCACCACCCCACAGAGCCCCAGGCTGTCTATGCAGACCGTCCCAGAAGGCAAGCGCTGCATGAAGTCTTCTACAGGGAGCAGGGGATCAGAACAGAGGAAAAGAGGAAGTCAGAGGCAATGTCAACAATGCAGGAGGCAGGAGCAGGCTGGAAACAGAACCGACTCTAAGTGCTCTAAGTGGGGTCTCAGGGACACAGGAGGGGACAGCATGGCCCTGCAGCGAGAACAGGACGTCTTTGTAAGATGCGCACGATGCCCAGGAAGAGCTCTTGAACACTAGCTCACGTGGAAGCTCAGTAAACGAGCTGTCAAAGACAGAGAGCACAAAAATGCCGACAGTAATTTGGACTGGGCCCTGGGGTCCAGACAGGATGCCGAACACACAGGCCCCAGGAAAAACCAGGTCAACCGACCTCATCAAGAGTGAGAACAGTAGTAGTTCCAAGTTACAGGGTCCACAAAGTCAAAAAACGGAATCTATTTACAAATCGTGTATCTGATAGAGGTCTAGTATTCAGAATACCCAAAGAACTCAGAATGATAGAAACATAAACAACCCAATTTAAAAATGGGCAAAGGACTGGAATCGACATTTCTCCAAAGAAGACACACAAATGGACAACAAGCCAAGCAGTGTCCATCATCAGGGAAACGCACATCACAACCACAGTGAGACTCCAGGTCACCCCCACCAGGATGGCCAGTACCCAAGAGCCAGAAAGCAGCAAGTGGTGCTGAGACGGTGGAGGACCTGGAACCCTCCTGCACTGCACGGTCACCACACGAGGTCTATTATGTTCTCGGATGCATCCTAGAAACAGTGTTCCACACCTCACTGCTGGATTTCACTGCAATCACCTGCGAAGTTTTCCCCTTGGGAAGCTGTGCACCGATGCCAGTGCCTGGTCCACCCTTCAAAGTAATTTTGGAACTCTTTCTGGAATGGCCATTAGAGTCGTCATCATATTACCTTTAACGTTTTGAATGTCATCCAAATATCTTCCTTTCCATATTTTCTTTATTTTCAGGTAAAAAAAAAGTCATTGGGGGTCAGATTAGGTGAGGAGGTGGGTGTTCCAGTACAGTTATTTGTTTACTGGCTAAAAACTCCCTCACAGACAACTATACACGTAAACGTTTGTTAACTTGTCATCATGCCACTGTGTGCAATGCCATTCGAGAAAGAGTTCTGAAATTGCCTTGAAGGATACACTAGGCGCTGGCATCAGTGCGCAGCTTCCCAAGGGGAGTCCTTCAAAGGTGACTGCAGTGAAGGTGACAGGCGAGTGACAGTCAGAAGTGGGGTCTGGGGCATATGCTCTGGAATGAGCCTGCAGACTTAACTGTTGGACCTCTTCGAATCACCGTGCTGTTCCCGCCAGGCGCCGCCGAGCTGTTGCCAGTGTAGTGAGCCTATGTGCAGCAGAAGGGAGCGCCGCCCGGCCCCACGCTGCCCCCACAGTCGTGCTGCTTGAGCCCGTTGTCGCGCAGCTGTGGCAGGCCCCCTCCTGGATGGTTCTCTTCTTGTTACCACATTGGCAATCCCACTCCTAGGTATGCACCCAAGTGACTGGAAAACAGGGATGCCAACAGCTGCCTGTATACCAGTATTTATTGCAGCACCATACACATCGACACAGGGACCCAACTCATGTGTCTGTCAACAGGGACATGGATAAATACAGTGTGAGGTAACATGTAATGGAATATTCTTTTCGGCCAGAAAGAGAAATGAAATTCTGATTCACCCCACAACAGGGATGAACCTTGAAAACACTTCGACAGTGTGATAAGGCAGACACAAAAGGGAAGTGACATCATGGGGGACGATGTCACAGGGGGTGTACAGGGTGCTGACCACGCCACTGACCGTGGCGGAGGGCGGGGCACCAAAACGACAGTCTATCGAGCTTTCCTGCAGTGTTCCAGCAGGACTTCATGGTCGTTGTTGTTGTGAGGAGCCACGGAGTCGACTCTGACTCGTAGCGCTCCCCGCACAGCACAACGAAACCCTGCCCGGTCCTGCGCCAGGCCCCCCGCTGTTTCTAGGGGCGCGCCCATTGTTGCAGCCACCGTGTCCGTCCACCTTGCTGAGGGTCTGCCTCTTCTTCGCTGACTCTCCACTCTACGAAGCACGATGTCCTTCTCCAGGGACTGATCCCTCCTGACAACATGGTGTTGTCTTTTATTTAAAAAAATATAGTTAATTATAACAACAGAACCCTTTCTTAGGCCCAGCTGCCATGTCTCCACACACCCTGAGGCTCAACACTCGTTTTTGCCTAGTGAGCCTTCCGACGCCCGCTGCTCAGAGCGTCATCATCACCCAGGCACCACGACACCTGCAGTCACCTGGATCCGCCTGCACCAGACACCAGCTCTTCCCATCGTAGTCCTTTCTGCCAGGGTCGCCACACCGGCTGATGCTGTCAGATTTCCTGATGTTTCAGCTCTGACGTCGTGGCCATTCGCATCTGGGAGGCTGTGTCAGCGACTTTTTGAGAATGAAGTAGTACTTCAAGGGAAAGAAGGAGTGATATATGGGAATTACGGTCTATAGGTGACATTAGGACAGAAAACATCCTGAAGTCTTCTGTGTGGTCTAGAACAGGAGGAGGGCCGTGGGGGATGACATCAGTTGTTAGCACACCAGGGGTCACCAACCCTGGTTATGCCACTGCAAACGGCCACACCTATCATGTGATGCCATGTACATAGAACGTCTAGAAGAGGTGAACCCACAGAGACAGCAGGCAGGCGGGCGGCTGCCAGGGGCTGGGGAGGGGACAAGGGCATAACTGCTTTTAGTGGCTGTCACACGGGGTGACGAGGGTGTTTCGGAGCTTGCTGCAGCGGTGTTTATACAATGGACAGAATGCTGGTGAACTGTGCACGCTACAACGGCTGGCTTTATGCTCTGTTAGTTTTGCCTTAAAAAAAAAAAAAAACCTAAAATAATTTAAAGGGAGGGCCAGTGAGAAATCAAAAATAAGAAAAACTGAGGTCAGTCCAGAAGCTCTGACCTCAGACCGGCAGGGTCCCCTGAAAAAGGCGCCGTCTGTCTGCAGAGCGGGAGGGAGATGCCTGCAGGAGGGCGCCAATGCCTGTCCTAGGACGGAGGGACTTGCAGTTCCCGGGAAGAGCTCACATGTTCCCAGCACACAGTCAGACTGCCGAACCCGCTGCTGTCGTGCTGGAAACTCTTCGCATTTCCGCAGCTCTAAACCTCTGCAGAGCAGATGGCCTGAGCTGCCTTCTGAGGGGCAGCGGGGTGTCGGGGGGGGTCCAACTGCTGACCTCTGGTTTAGCACGCGCCCTTAACCATGGCGCCACCAGGCTCCGTACTGATGCCACATCGAGACCCTCACCAAGGCACCTCACCGTGAGACCGCGGGGCACTGAGACAAAGAAACTGGCGAGAAAGGACTCGACTAGGCCAAGATCAGGGAGTAGAGCAACCCGAGCTTTTCAACAGTGACGCTGGAGCCAGAAGTGGTGACCTCAGCCACTATGTGTGAGGACTGTGCACCACCAGGGTTCCATAGCCCCTGGGTGCTGCAGCAATGCCCAGGGCTGCTGACCAAAGGCTGGAGGTCCACGGTCACCCAGAAGAGCCTCACAAGAAAGGCCTGGCACCTTGCTTCAGAAAACGCACCCCAGCAGTCTGGGAGCACAGCCGTGCTCCGACACACAGGACTGGGGAGTCAGAATCGCACCAGTGCGCAGCTCTGTTTCCACACCAGCCCCAGCCCTCTGTCAGAAAGCTGCCCGCTCTGGGCCGTGCAGTCCAGCTCTGAATGCCCTCCAGGAGCAGCAGATGGCCCCAGCTCGTGCAGGTGGGCGGGTCCTGTCCCCCAGCTGGGCGGTGTGCTCTAGGACTGCGGATGAACACGTATGTGGAGGAGGCCTGGACACCATGGCTGTTAGGGAACTCCCAGGCCACAGTGACATCAGGCGGTCTGCCAAGTCCCCCCAGGTTGCTGCAGGGTGGTAGGTGAGAGGGAGCGGAGGGTTAGTGGTAGGGAGAGGAGGATGTGAGTTGGCTGCAGGGTTGGGGCCATTCCAGGAAGGGATTCTGGCTCTGGACACTGACCATAGCATTGTGACCTGGTCCCTGACAGGTCTTCCAACCCCAGAAACTGTGGGGTGCTATCATCGGAGGGGCAGGGAGCCTGGGGGAGGGTGGTGCCTCAAGGGCTGGAGTTTACCCTGCTGCACCCCGCCCAACCCCCTTGGCACCTCCCAACACAGCTATACAGCCCTGCATGCAGAGGGCAGGGTATGTCTCCTACAGGGACTGTAGGCCCCCAGACCTCACTGTGGGTGGGGGTGGGGCAGGGCCAGAAGCAGGTGAAGGGCACAGGGAAGCCCCCAAACGAGAGCCCTGGAGGCCCCGTGGACATGGCCTTTCTTCTCCCGACCGCTGGCTTCTTCCCTGCCTCCTCCAGGAGCTCGTGTCAGTGCCTTCTGCGAGAGCTTCAATATGCACCTCTAGTGGGGTGCTGGCAGCAAGCCAGCCACCAAGTCCCTCACCCCAGGGTGCCCAGCTGGGATTCCCAGGGGTGCAGCCCCTCCAAGCCCCTGGAGGTGGCCCAGCTCAGGCTTCAGCCCCCACATCCTTGTACTCATCCCTCTCTTGTCCCGAGGACAGGGCTGCTGCCATCTGGAACCCCCAGAGATCCTGACGCCTTTGGCTGCTAGCTGCAGGTTCCTCCAGCAGCTTGTTCCAGAGTGCTGGGCTGCAGCGCCCCCCACGCTGGCGGCACACTCAAGGAGTCCTGGCTTTTTGGGGCCTTGGACCCCAGGGCCACAGAGCCGGCCTCCTGGAACTCCTTGGCCATGAAGTAGTAGCAGACAGCATCCAGGCAGCAGTTGGCGTCTGAGAGCCTGGAGGTGACGTAAAAGAAGTAGCGGAACACAAGCCGCTGGGCACAGCTGTGGGGGACCGTGGCATAGAACACCGTCAGCACGACGTGCAACGGCAGGAAGCAGACCACAAACACGGCCAAGTTCGCCCAGACCATGCGGGTGGCCTTCTGAGTGGCCTCTGCCTGGGCTGAGTCCGCCACCGGCCTCCGGGCCAGGCTGGTCACCACTTGCAGGGAGCAGAAGACCAGCACAGCCAGCGGCAGGTAGAAGCCCAGCAGAGAGAAGACGATGGTGTTGTCTTGGTGCCGGGCGTGGCTGGAGAAGCAGAAGCCACCGTCCTGTAGGCTCACGGTCCAGCGGGCCGCCAGAGAGCTGCCCACCAGCACCCAGAGCAGCGCGCATACGGCTACGGCCTGGCGCAGTGAGCGCAGCCTGCGGGCACACAGCGGGTGCCGCACTGCCAGGTAGCGGTCCACGGAGATGGCCGTGATCAGGCTGATGCTCATGTACCTGTTGGCCAGGTAGATGCCCTGAGAGAGCTGGCAGAACAGCGTGTCCGACTCCCCGTCCCTCAGGGTGCGCAGGAAAAAGGGCAGCGCACAGAGCAGGCAGAGGTCGGCCGCTGCCAGGTTGGCCATGTAGACACGCGTCTCCGTCCAGCGCTGTAGGCGGCGGCACAGCACCCAGAGCGCCAGTCCGTTGAGCCCCAGGCCCAGCAGCACCAGTGTGACACTGTAGCCCAAGGACACGTGGTCGAACCAGTGTGGCAAAGTCAGCTGGCTAGAGTTGCAGGATTTGTTCATGGCGCTTGGGCTGCGGAGAGGAGGAGAGGTCAGCAGGTGGGCATCCCCAGCCCCGTACAGCCCAGAGCCTCCCTTCCCATAGAAAGCACTCTCCGGCCCGGCCTCTGGCTGCTCTACCCGTGAGGAAACAGACGCTCGGATGTACCAGACGCCTGAGGAGGCACAGGAGGTCAGCCCTGAGCAGAGCTGCTTGCTGCTGCCCACCCCCCGCCCCCAGCTCCAGCAGCTCTCTGGATGTGGACGCCTCAGGGTACTGACTGCAGCTAGGTCTCAGCAAGAGTGGTTCAAAGATGGCTGGACCTGTATGCCAGTCTGACAGTCTTCAGACAGAGGCCCAGGACAGAGCCCAGGGCCCTAACTGCCCCTGAACCCTTCGTCTGTTCCTGGCTGCGGGGAAGCCGCCTCAGTCCACCGCTGCATCCCTGGTGGGGAGGCCCTGTCTCTCCACCCTCCGTGTGCGCTGTACAGGACAGCGAAGGTGACCCTGAGATGACCCCTCGGAAAACCCTGAAACTCTTGTCTCCCTCCACTTGCCCCCTTCCCGTCCCCTTCCCTCCCAGCAGCTGTCCACCCTGTTCTGAGGACCTGCCTCATGTCCTGCATCCTCGGACCAGGGCAGGGAGCCCACTCTTTGGGCTCCAGTCAGGACAGAGCTGGCTGTGGTCAGACCCTTGAGGACGGCCTCCTGGGCTGGCCTGGTGCCATGAAGGCTGCTGGCCCCTCAGAGCTGTCCCGGGGCTGCGGTTGTGCTGGCCGGCTCCAAGGTCAGGAGCACACCCCTTGCTGATCCCCCACATGCCCTTGGCTTGACTGACTCAGGGGGCACAACAGCCAGAGTCCCGGGGGGTGGGTTGGTGGATATCCAGGATTAGGCTTTAGGATTCACTTTTGTGTTTTTGCTGTGGGAGGGGAGCTGATCAGACACTCAGGGCTGATGATGGTGGACTGGACGAGTGGCCAGCACAGCCCCTGTCCCTGCACACTGCCCCCCAGGACACCAGCAGCCTGCTGTCAGTCAAGGGGGCATATTCTATGGTTAGAGGTCAAGGTTTGGGGGTAGAGGAGGCCTAGATGGATCAGAAAGCATGGTGGCCCCTCTAACTGTGGGCACTGGCCAGGGCCTCTTCGGTGGCAGTGGGGAGGGTGCTGATAGAAGGGCACTTGTATGACAGCTCTTGCAGTACAACGGATCAGATTTATATGGCCTTTTTTACCAAGCTCTTGTAACTCTCACCAAATGACTGGGTGGGGCTATGCAAATGAGGTGCTTGCAGCCCACCAAAGGGATTGGATAGCATGCTAATAATGCAAATAAGGTGAATGGCACCCTTCTGGAGGTGGGACATGCAAATAAGGTGCACAGAGCCCTATCTAAGGGAATTGTTCAGTTTGCCATTCCATTGGGTTTAGAGTGTGCCATCTCAGAGGTAAATGGGGGACCTACTGTCAAGGAAGGAGAACTCCAGTTCCTGCGTTGAGGACCTTCTAGACCCAGGGACAGAGAGACAGCTGTAAGACTGCAGACTGTGGGGTTCAGCCACAAGACAGGCAGAGGGCCGGCAGCCACGGGGCCAGGAGACCAGCGCGAGGGGGCCACCCACAGAGTGGGATGGGGGAGGGCCTCGGGCTGAGGCTCCCTGGCAGGGCAGGGCGTCTCTGGGCACTTTCCAGAGCTAACGAGCTTTGTCACACTTGTCCGAGTCGGGCAGAGGCTGATCTGAGGGCTGGAGAGAGGCCTGCCGCCAGCACAGTGGGGACAGAGCTGTCCTGATGGAAGGACTGTGCCCTGAGTGTTCCTGAGCCAGACCTTGTGGCTTCCTAATAAAGCCAGCAACTAAGAGGACAGTCTGTGAGGTCTGGAGGCCACCGCCAGGCGTTATCAAACCCAGCTGGAGCAGAGCCTGTGAGGGGGTGGCTGACGTCAGAATTGGTAAACAGGTCAGAGAGAGGAAGCGGAACTTTGGCCCAGAGGGTCAGCTTGGGGCTTCTGCTCCTGGTGATGCCCCTGACCCTCCATAGCCTGGAGTTAGCTCTCCCCCTAACTCATAAAGTTAGAGGTCAGACATGCCCCCCACCACCTGAGTTTAGAGGTCAGACACCCCATCCTCAACTTCCTGAAGTCAGAGGGGTTCAGACACCCCACCCACCACCTGAGGAAGTTAGAACAAGTCAGACATCCCACCACACCACCAGTTTCATGGCTCTGCTATCTGTATGCCGCCCCTTAAGCTGCCAGGACCAGCTGGTCTGGAGGCCACCGTGCAGGCTGCCCCAGTCCCTGCGTGTCCTCCCCTAAGCCCAGAAGAGCCACCAGGAAGGAGCAACCCCTGGCCTGTTCTCACCCCCGATACCCTGACACCCGTAGCCCCTGATGCTCTCAGAGGGGTGGGGCCATGGCCACACACCCAATATTGTGTGGGGACAAGTTACAAAATACAACCAGCAGTCTTTCTAAAATGCTCCAGGTACAATAAAACAAAGAGTGAACACCAGAGAAGACAGGCCAGACTTCTCAGGAGTCTGAAGTCACGTGTGCAGGTCTGGGCACACTGCCATCGGACTCACGTGCTGTCCTTTGGGACATAATGTCCAGGACCCAGGCCTGACAGTGCAGAAGTCCTGGGAAACCACAGCGGCCAGCAGGTGCCCTCCCCACCCCCACGCCCAATGCAGTCCCAGGACACCCATGGCAGCTGGAGAGCCCCAGGCTCTGGGACTCAGGTTGGTACCGGTGACTCCAGCTGTATACTAGGTACCCAGGGAGGGTAGCTGTCATGGCAGAGAAGGGCCCCTGCTTCCTCCTCTGACTCTAATATGATCTAACTTCCTCATGGACTGAAGCTGCCATCGGACTCCCCAGCGAGACACGTCTGCGAACGTCCACCTCCCCAAAGGGCTGTTGGGGACCCGTGGTCAGGGGCCTCCTTCACACCCATAGTCCTCTTCCTATCCCTCTGCCATCTAAGGGCTGGCCAGCTGCCGGTCCCTGAGTTTGACCTCAGCGCCACCCTCTAGCTGGGGGCCCAGAGTTGTTGAAGATCCCCAGGTCTGCACCCACGACACCCCTCTCCAGGACAAGGGTCTGCGTCAGGCCCAACAGAAGGCTCACAGAACAGCCCCCTGGATGAGAGAGGCCCTCCCTTTTCCACGGTGTCCATTTCCGTCTCGGACAAGGGAAGACTCAGTTTCCTAGAAGACACCCCTTGTCACCCCCTACCTGCTGCCCAAGCTTGACACCCCTATCTTCATGAAAGAGTCCGACATCCAGACTGTCACCCCTCCATCAGGACACTCCCTTCAAGCCTTGGAGCCTCCATCACAGCCGCCATCTCACTCGGAGGCCCCCTTTCCTCGCTCTACGACCACATCACAGCCCCATCTCCACTCTGTGATCCCTCACACAGCCCTCCCATCACTGGGACACCCCCTCACTGCTATGCAAGCCGACTGTTCGCATCACCCAGGGGGTGGTGACGTGGAGTGGGAAGGCTTTTCCACGCCCCGCCCCCAGGCTATATGAGGGCCCGAGACAGGAGGGGCCCTCAGGCACTGCCCCTGCCTTATTGGAAAGCTCACCCTTTGGTTTCACGGGGGACTTGTTCACTGATTCGGATCTACGAACACGCTGCACTAACGTATTGCTAATCCTGATGCCTGGGGATTTCGGTGTCCCCCTGTGTACTGGCCGCCCCCCGTGTACTGGCCTCCCCCCCTTGCCCAGGTCCCAGAGGCCCCAGGAGCTGGTGGCCCGGCCAGCACACGCTCAGACACACAGAGTCCCGGGCCCCAGGGCTCCGCCGGGAAGACGGCAGCTGAGAACGAGGATGGGGAGGCGGTGGGAACCTCCACGGTCTCAGGCCACTGTCGCGGTCAGCACTTTCTGTTCTCCTCTGGGCAGAAACTGGTCCCGGGAACACCTCTCCCTCGGCTCCCAACCAGCCCGGGGTGGACTGTCACCCTGCACAGCTGTCACCCCAATGTCCTGTTGGGTGCTGAAGCAGGTGGGACTTGGAGCATGGGGTATGTGGGCACAGGCTTAGGGATACTCTCCATTCACTGCTTGTCAGGTGACCTGTGATTAACAAGCAGCTCCCCCACCTGCTAGGCAGGAGAAAGGGGTGCACACACTTGCGAACAGCCTCCAGCCCCACCCACACCAGGCCCTTGTCCCCTGCTCCCCCAGGCCCCACCTCCTCTGAATCCTCACTACGGGCCTGCTTCTCAGGCCTTGCACACAGGAGGTGTCCCCGAGTGCAGACGCTACGTGTCCCCCATGGGAAGGACAGAAGAGGGAGAACGAGGGGGCCTCTGAGTCCACACCTGTGCTCCCTGTCTGCTGCCTCGTCTCCACCAGCCTCCAGAACTCTTCCTGCCCCCTGGCCTCCTCCTACCTGGGCTCACTCTGCAGCCTCCCCTCCTGGTCCAGAAGATGCCCTTCCTCTTGCCGGGTCCATGCCCCTCCATGTTTTTCCTTTTCCTCCAGCCCCCTACCTTGGTCCCTCTCAGGCCCGACCTGGGTTGAGGGGCTGTTTATGCATTCCAGGTTCCACCTTGAAACCTGGCAAGGGAGGACCCCTCTGCAGGAGACGGCCACCTTGCTTTGTCCCCAAACACGCCACAAGGGATCCACTTGAGGGATGGATGAGGGACACTCCCAGTACACACTTGGCGGGGCTCCTGGGGTCCAGAACCCCCAACGCGGGCGAGGCTGCTGCAGGGGAATGACTGAGCAGGAAGGAGGCTGCAGCGGGAGTCTGCCATGGGCTCCCAAGCATGATGGAGTGCTACGGCTGGGGCTCATGGCTGGGATCTCTGCACACTGAAGATCTGGTGGCTGATGGTGGTCCTGCCCCTGGGACTTCGAGGGGTGGAGCGGTCTTAGATGAAACAGGTGAGGGCAGTGGGCCCCTGTGGAGCTGGGGACTCGGGGTTCACTGCTTTCCTAGCTATTGGAAAGTTCTGGTAATAAAAAGCTTACAATTCACAACAGCCAGAGGAAGAAATAGTCAAGTGTCTATCAGTGAACGGGGTCCATCCATAGCTCCCTCCAAAAATAAACAAACAACAAACAAACCCATTGCCATCAAGTTGATTCCAACTCCGAGTTACCCCAGAGGACAGAGTGAGCCCACGTAGGAGGAGGCTGGGGGGCAGGAAGAGTTCTGGAGGCTGGTGGAGACGAGGTGGCAGACAGGGAGCACAGGTGTGGACTCAGAGGCCCCCTCGTTCTCCCTCTTCTGTCCTTCCCATGGGGGCATTCAGTGTCTGCACTTGGGGACACCTCCTGTGTGCAGCTGCCACCCTCTGGGTCAGCAGACATGGCTCTCAACCACTATACCGTCTACACAGCGGGGCAGTCTTTGGCTCTAAGAGAAAATGAAGTACCACAGACATATCTGGACAGCACGATGCCCGTGACAGATGCCAGACACAAGAGGACAAATGCTGTAAGATCCCACTTACATGACATGTCCCCAACAGGCAAATCCAGAGAGAGGCAGACTTGTAATCACCAGGTTCTGGGGTCCTGTGCTTAAGTGCTGAGCTGCTAACCAAAAGGTTGCAGGTTGAAATCCATCCAGTGATAGCGCGAAAGAAAGGCCTGAAAAGATCTATTCTGAAAAGATCAGAAATTGAAAACCCTGTGGACCACAGGGCCCCAGTGGCACAGTGGTGAAGAACCTGACCAAGAAGTTGGCAGTTGGAATCCACCAGCTGCTCCCTGGAAACCCTATGGGCAGTTCCACCTGTCCTGCAGTGTCACTCTGAGTCAGAATTGACATGACAGTAACGAGTCTGTGGAGCAGGTGCACTCTGACACACGTGGGGCGGCCAGGATTTGGAATTGACTCAACGGCAACTCGTTTGGTTTGCTCAGAGGCTTAGGGAAGGGAAGTGAGGAGAGAATGCTCAGGATGTTTTCTTTTGGGGTGGTCAAGATTCTAGAATGAGACAGAGGTGTTAGCTGCTCAACATGTGGACCCACTAAGTGCCATTAATGGTGCACTTGACTTCACGTGTGGTTTAACACAAGCAGAGAAAAGTTTAATGAAGATGAAGAAATTATGGTGTAGTTTTCTTCTCAAGGGGATCTATAGATACAATGCCTCCCAACAGAAATTCCTGTGTCAGTTTTTAACGAGATGGAGAAACAAATCACCAATCTCATACGGAAAGGGAAAAAGCCCTGGATAAGTAAAGCACTACTGAAGAAGAACATGGTAGGAGTCCTCCCTATACCTGACTTGAGAAGCTGTTACACTGCCACAGTAGTCACAATGACCTGGTCCTGGTACAAAAACAGACACCTAGACCAACAGAGCAGAAAAGAGAATCCAGACACGACATCACCCACCTACAAGCAGCTGATATTTGGGTAGGTCCTGAAGTCTGTGAAGGGGGAAAAGGCAGTCTCTTCAACAAATGATGTCAGTGTAATTGGAATATCAATCTGCAAAGAAATTGAAACAAGACCCATGTCTCACACCATGCACAAAAACTAACTTAAAATGGATCATAGATCTAAATATAAAATGTAAAGCCATAAAGCATCGTGGAAGACAAAATAGGGACAACACTGAGAGACCTAAGACGTGGCACAAATAGACTACAAAACATTACAAACAGCCCACAAACACCAGAAGAGAAAATAGATAAACGAGAGCTTCTAAAAATCAAGCACTGTGCTCATCCAAAGACATCACCAAGAGGGTATGAAGACTTCCTATAAATTTGGGGGAAAAAATGGACAACCACAACTCTGATCAGCAGCTAATCTCCATAACCTACAAGGTCCTTCAAAACCTCAACAAGAAAAAGCCAAACAACTCAATGAAAAAAATGGAGAAAGGAAATGAACAGGCACTTCACCAAAGAAGACATCCAGGATGCTAATAAATACATGAGGAAATGCTCACGATCATTAGTCATTAGAGAAATCCAAATCAAAACTACAATGAGACACCATTTCACCCCAGCAAGGCTGACATTAATCCAGAAAACACAAAACAACAAACACTGGTGAGGTTATAAAGAGACTGGAATTCTTCTGCACTCCTGGTGGAAATGTAAAATGGTACAATCACTTTGGAAGTGGATTTGGTGCTTTCTTAAAAACTAGAAATAGACATACCGTGTGATCCTGCAATCCCACTGCTCAGAATGTATCCTACAGAAATAAAGGTGTTCACACAAACAGATGCATGCACACGAATGTTTATTGCAACACTGTCCACAATAGCAAAAAGATGGAGCCAACCTAGGTGCCCATCAAAAGATGAATAGATCAGCAAACTATGGCATGGTCACACAATGGACCACTGTGCAATGACAAAGAACAAAAATGACCTAGGGAGACGTCTGATATCATGGAGCCATCTGGAAGACATTATTAAGCTCAGTGAAATCAGTCAGTCGCAAGAGGACAAACACTGTACAAGACCACAAGATCTCAAGAAAAGGGCCAAGCACAGCAGAGTGACCGCTGGTGGTTACCAGGGAAGGGGGGCGACCGGCACTCACAGCTAAGACAGCAGACAGGGATTGGGTTCAGTGAAGAAAGTGACAGTCGTTGATGAAGGGAGACCAACACTGCCGGCCTGCACCAAGAGCTAAGATGTTGCTTAAATACATGCCAGCACTTGAGAGGTCAGAGTAGCAGGGGCAGGCATCTGGAGACCATGTTTTGGGGGGACACCTGGGTCAATTGGCATAACTAATTTTTTGTTTTAATTGTTCTGCATCCCCTTTTGGTGAGTGGCGTCTGGGTTGTTAAAAGCTAGCAAGCTGCCATCTAGACCCACTGCCGTCAAGTCAGTTGTGACTACTAGCGACCATACCGATGGTAGAATGGCCCCATCGTCTCCAAGGACCACCTGGTGGATTTGAACTGCTGAACTCATGCTCAGCAGCGGTAGCAGGTAACCACTGTGCCACCGGGGCCTCACACCTGAGGAGCATCAGTGGGTCCTGGCACACCTGGCGCAGAGGAGAACAAAGGACGTCAGGGACAGGACAACAATACAGCCCGGGAACAGCAGACACCGTGGGGCCCAGAGGCTAAATCCACGTGAGACCAGAAGAACTAAGACCGCCTTGACACGGACCACAGTGCAGACTCCCTGTCGCAACAGGAGCAAAACGGGGGGTGCAGATCTAGAATTCTATTAAAAGGCCGGACTTGGGGGTCTGACATCTTGGGAGGGGTCCCCTGAAAACGTGGCCTCTAAACTTGCTGCTGGCCCAGAGCTGAAATTGGTGCTGGAGACAACTCTTAGACAAAACTCGGATGGACTGTGAGACGTGAGGTTGTGGGAGCAGCTCCTCCACGGCAACGAGTGGGGGGGGCGGGGCGGAGGGACAGCAGCTGGTTAAAGGGACCGAAGACATGCGTGCGGCTGGAAGGCAGGGCCGTGCTGGCTGCCACCGGGTGGGGAGAGCAGCTGGAGCCGCACAGAAGGGTGTGCGCACGGTTTTGGAAGGCTAATCTCTCAGATTACAGTTTCATTTACAATAAAATATTTTCTTAAAAAGAAAGGAAGAAATGACTGTGGGGCCCAGAGCCGGGGCTTTGGGCAGCAAGGAAGGCCAAAGCCTTCCTCCATCAGGGTGTAGGACACAGGGACGGGGCAGGCAGGGCAGCAGTCAGCGCCTCCAGCACCACCGTGAGAAAAAGGAAGGTTTAGGTGCCTCTGGAGAGAGCGAAGGAAGCAGTGTCCCCTGGCGAAACAGGCCCTGCCTGGGCTCTGGGCTCATCTGCCTCCGTGCCACTGCCTAGTGTCACTGCACCTCCCCCACCCACAACATCCCGTCCCACACGGAGCTTGTTGGCCACCACAGCTCGTCTCCGGAAGCCTTCCAGCCTTCAGCCCTGACATTCACCACCCTCCTGTCTCACTGGAGACCACTGCTCCACTGGAGGGTCCTTTCTGCCTGTCCCCCTGGACAGACGGGTGCAGAGGAGGACAAGAGCAGAGATGGGGTGGGGGCCAGGAAGCTGACGGGAGCCCTCACCTGTGGACGGGGATGAGAGGCATGGTTTCACTGTTGGCCTTTTGGTACCTCCTGAATCGCACACTTGTACTGGCATTTCCCATTAAAAACGACCAATTCCATGAAACCCAACAAAAGGCAGAAGAAAGGAACCCAGCGTGGAATACCAGTGGGGACACAGAGGCCACCACGCCTGCCTGTCCTTGTGGTCTGGCCTTCACTCCAACCGGTCACTCATGCCGGGCTCATTCCAGAGCACGAGGGACCCAAGGAGCCATAGTCTCAGGCCCGCCTGTGGTCACTCCCCTGCCCCTTTCCAGGGAGCTGGCACTGGGGCTGGGCACCAGAGTCCTGCCATCTTCTGATCAGTTGGCCAGTGCCCTGGACCCTTCCCAGGCTCTGGGGCCCTCACGCCATCTGACTGGTCAGCACACACTCAGGGCCCAGTGGGCTGTGGCAACACGTCGGGAACACGGGCCTGGGAGTGCTGGCACTACGGGCCAGTGCCCAGCCCCTCGGCTCCACTCGTCCGGCTCCAGCACCCTCACAGCAGAGCTGACCATCCCTCCCCACCACAGGCAGCCCTGCTCTCTGGCCGTCACGGAGGTTTCTTTGCGTGTCCTCCTCAACATCTCTTTGCAAACCCCTCAAGCCGTCAGAAACAGGGCCCAGCCTCTAGCAGGGTTTTCCCTTGAAGTCCCTCTGAACTTTCGCTCTGCCCTGGGGGACACCTCCCACACGGCCTGGCCTCCCGGGAGCCCGGTGGCCCCTCACGGAGCCTCTGGCCAAGCCGGGCTCTCAGAGTCTCCCCAGTCCTGTCCAGGCATCCGCCCAGACCCCCGGCCCTGGAACGGGCTGCAGCCAAACGAGAGGGCTTGCCGGTGGGAAGAAGATGCCTCACCTGGGGCAGGAGGACACGGGGGTCCCGACGGGGTTCTTGAGGGTGCTGAGGGGTCCTGGAGGAGTTATGAGGGGATCCTTAAAGGATCGAAGGGGGCTTGTGAGGAGGCCTTCAGTGAGTCTGGAAGGGGTACTGAGAGGGTCTTGATGAGTCTTGAGTGGGTCCTGAGGGATTGTGACCCTGAAGAGATCTTGGGGGATCCTAAAGGGTCCTGGTTTTGTCCTGAGGAAATGCTGAGAGAGTCTAAAGGGGTCTTGAGGGGTCCTGAGGGATCCTAAGAGAATCTATAATGAGTTTTAAGGGGCTGATGCAGAATGGGTCCTGAGTGGTCTGGCTGGGCCTGGGTAGGCCCTGAGGGGTCCCCAGGGGTCTGGGCAGGGCCTGAGGAGTCCTGAAGGGTCTGTTTTTTTCTTAGGATTGAATGACAATGTACATTCCCACATAAATTCGCATGCTCACTTATGTATAGCTCCCACTGCTCTCCCTGCCTGGTGACAGCACACACTTCCTCTCTGCTTCATGCATGTCTTATCCTCCCAGCAATCTCCTATCCCCTCCTCTCCACCCACTCCCCCACCTCCAGTAAGAGGTCAGCAGGACAACATCCTATAGATGCGTAGAACCATAAAGTGCACACGATACGGTCACTGTGTCGCCAAGTCCAACCCATTCCTGTCTGAGGGTTGACCTCTATCATGATTTATGGACAGTGGCAGGCAGCATCAGGGCCAGGGGCCGTGCTCCCAGGGGAACCCCAATGCCCCTGGGCCATCAATTGTGGTCTTTTAGTGGAGATCTCAGGGGGTACCCCTTTTCATTCTTGTGTTGCCAGTGAAATTCAACTTCGTGAGCTCCATCACGGCTACCACTGGTGGTGGCCAGGTACCCTCAGGTTCTTCTGGTCACAAGTTGATGCAGTCACCCACTCACATGGGTCTCTCTGTCGTCTGGGTTCTCTGTCCCCCATGTCATTTTGGCCCTTGGTGATCATCCATTCCTGCTGAGTTGGGACCATTTGCTGTACCCTCAGATAGCAGCTTGGCAGCGTGTAAGACCCCAGATGCCACTCACCAATGTGGGGTGCAGAGGGCTGTCTTAGCAAAATGCTAGTTATGCCAATTGGCCTCGATTTCCCCTGAGAGCATGGTCCTCAGCCCCCCGCTCCAGCTACTCGGCTAAAGGGGCCTTGAGGGGTCCTGCGGAAGCATGGAGTGAGTCCAGCGGGGCCCCAGTGGAGGTTCTAGGAAATCATGAGGGATCCTGAGAGCGTCCTGAGTGGGGCTGAGGGGCATACAGGGTCCTGAGGAGGTTGTTAGGGAGTCCTGAGGGGGCCTGGAGGTATACTGCAGGGGTGTGAGAGGACCCTGAGGGCTCTCATGGGTTCTGGGGGAACTCTAAGGGGCAGACCCTGAGGCAATCCGGAGGGGTCTGGGGGCTTCTGAGCAGTTGGTGGCCCTATCCCCAAAGTCTCACTTGTGGCATCCTGGGATGTGGGGTCAGAATGCCTGTCACATGGGAGGAGAGCAGCCAGGCCGATCACGGCAGCCTGAGATGCAGATGAGGGCCACACACAGAGACGGACACACACAGACACACAGACACACAGACACACTCCTGTACACAGGCACGCACGCACGTGCAGACACACCAGGCCTCTGATGTCCCGCCAGTGAGGCCGCCTGAGCCCAAGCGTCTGTGCCGACGGTGCCTGCTCTGCCTCTCCCATGCCCCCCCAACCACACCCTTGGCTCGTCAGCCACCCTGGAACTCTCAGTCACCCTGGGCAGCTCCGGCTGCCCCTCCCCCAGGCAGGCTTCCATACGCCCTGTGCCTCTCCCACCTCTGCGGCTTTGAGAAGCACGCTCAGAACCCTCCCCAGCAGCAGGGTGGGCCTCAGGGTGTAGCCCCAGCCGCAGGTTCCTGCTTCTCTGATCTTCCTCTGCCCACCGAGCCTCCTTCCTCTTTCTCCGACTGGAAGCCGGCTGCTGGCCCCGTGTGAGGCCTGGCTCTGGGGATACCGCCTTCTTCCACAGCCCTCCCCAGCTTACCAGCCCCTCTGCCAACAGGACCACCCTTCCATGCTGGGCCACCCTCAGCTGCAAAGGCAGGCCCTTGCCGTGGGGCCCATCCCCACCAAGTTCTTCACCCTGCCCTCCTGTCCGGAGCTCGCCCTTCCAGCCGGTCACTCTCCTGCTCAAGAACTCACACGGGTTCCCCACTGTCAGGCCATGAGATTGCCTAATAGAACTGCCAAAGCTCTACTCTCTGGTGGTGACCTTAAGGAATCTGGTGCAAAGACAGCCAGTAGCCTGAGAGCTGAGTCAGCTTGGTGCTTGTCACGGATTGAATTATTTGCCCCCGAAAATGTGTGTACTAATTTGGTTGGGCCACGATTTCCAGTATTTTATGAGCAGTTTTTCAAAATGTTGTCACCCCGGCCTCTGCCTGTGGCTAATGAGGTAAGACTGGATTAGGGTGAAGACGACTGGGTGGCATTAGGGGACAGCCCTGACCCGCTGTGGAGGGAGTTTCCCCGGGGGGTGGCCTGCACCACCTTCTACCGCTCAAGAGCTAAAGAGGAAAGGGTGACGAGCCGAGAGCCGGGTGCCTCACACCCCAAGGAGCAGCGCAAGGAGCAGGCGAGCCCTCTGCGGTCCAGGTTCCCAGTCAGAGAACTCCTGCTCTGGGGTAGATTTACAGAAGGACCGTCCTCCAGATCCGACAGAGAGAGAAAGCTGTCCCTGGAGCTGACACCCTGAAGTGGGACTTTTAGCCCAGTTCTGTGGGTGAAACCCACCCGTTGTGGGGTTTCTAGGTACCTGAGACAGGCACCCGGCTGCCACCCACAGGGCTGGAGGCTCGAGGCCACCCAGCAGCTACTCGGCAGAAAGGCCTGGTGACCTGCTTCAGCACGCCAGCCATGGAGAACCTGCTGGAGCCAGCTGTACGTGGGCACACACGAGTGGCCGCGAGGCAGAGCTGATCCCGTGGCAGGTGGCAGCGACAGGCTCCCCAGGACAGCAGGGCTCCAGCTCTGGCTGACTGGAGCCAGCCTGTCTGAGGTGGGCCCAGGAAGTGACACGCTGAACCAGTGTCCCAGAACCCTCAAGCCCCTCTGGCAGAGACCACTCTGAAGAGTTGTCTGTCCACCCTGTCACCTCTGCTGACACTGCCTCTGGAGGCTGGCAAGACGCCGACTGTGAAGAGACGGGCAGACGGTTCTCAGAAAATGAGACGTAAACAACTCATCCGAGATGCGAAACACTCACCCTAACAGGCCTGCAGGTGAAAAGGGCAAAGCCCGCTGCCTCCAGGGAGACACACACCTATGATCAGGGGCCGCCACCAAGCCCACTGCGCGCCCCTGCCCCTCTGCCATCTGAGGGGGCCCTGAGTCAGACCTCAGCACCACCCACCAGCAGGGACCTGGGGGCCCAGAGTTGCTGAAGACCCTCAGTCCTGCACCCACGGCACCCCTCCCCAGGACACAGGTCTGTGTGTAGGCCCAACAGAAGGCTCACAGAACACTCACCACCTGGATGAGCGGGGCTTGGATATACCCTCTGCTTCCTGTGGTGTCATGTCACACTTCCACTTCAGTCTCAGATGAGGTGGGGCTCAGTTCCCCAGGAGGTGAGATCCCAAGCCACGCTCGACATGCTGCCCAAGCTTGACACCCCCATCCTCATGGAGGAGTTCCCCATCCGGACCGCCACCCCCTCCATCAAGATGCTTCCTCCAAGGCTCTGAACCACCCTCACAGCCCCCACGCTAGTCTGAGCCCCCTCATAGCCCCCACCCCGCTCTGAGCCTCCACACAGCCCCCGCCCCACTGTGAGCCCCCTCACAGCCCCCACCCCACTCTGAGTCCCCTCACAGCCCCCACCCCGCCCTGAGGCCCCACACAGCCCCCACCCCACCCTGAGCCCCCTCACAGCCCCCACCCCGCCCTGAGCCCCCACACAGCCCCCACCCCGCCCTGAGCCCCCTCACAGCCCCCACCCCTCCCTGAGCCCCCACACAGCCCCCACCCCGCCCTGAGCCCCCTCACAGCCCCCACCCCGCCCTGAGCCCCCTCACAGCCCCCACCCCACTCTGAGTCCCCTCACAGCCCTCACCCCGCCCTGAGGCCCCACACAGCCCCCACCCCACCCTGAGCCCCCTCACAGCCCCCACCCCGCCCTGAGCCCCCAAACAGCCCCCACCCCGCCCTGAGCCCCCTCACAGCCCCCACCCCTCCCTGAGCCCCCACACAGCCCCCACCCCGCCCTGAGCCCCCACACAGCCCCCACCCCGCCCTGAGCCCCCTCACAGCCCCCACCCCGCCCTGAGCCCCCACACAGCCCCCACCCTCCCCTGAGGTCCTACACAGCCCCTACCCCTCCCTGAGCCCCCTCACAGCCCCTACCCCACTGTGAGCTCCCACTGGCCCCCACCCCACTCTGAGCCCCCTCACAGCCCCCATCCCACTGTGAGCCCCCTCGCAGCCCCCACCCCGCTCTGAGCCCCCTCGCAGCCCCCTGCCCGTGGCACCTCGGACCTGGCGGTGGCACTGACCTGCCGTGCAGCCTTGGTGGCAGCGGCTCCTGGAGTCCCCTGGGCTGAGCGTGGACCCTCCTGCAACCCCCACAGGCGCCTTGTGGAGGAGCAGCACCACTGACTCCTTAGGGCGGCACCAACAGACAGATGACGCCAGCAGGAGCGTGGGTGATGGGGGGGTGACAGGGGGGTCCTCCTGCCTGCATTACGTCAGCCTAGCCTGGGGCTGCCTGGGGAATTTCTGGAGGGGGCGGTGTGGGGTGCCCTCAGCCATGCCGCCTGAGAACCAGCGTCTTTGCTAAGCAGAGAGCATCTGTCTCAGAAACAGTCTGAGACAGCGAAGCCAGCTGGTTTCCAGCTGCGGTGCGAGGCTTCCTCTTCCTGGCCCACTGGTCTACACACCGTCATCTCAGGAAAATGCACACAGGCCGTAAAACACCCGGGCCATCCCGGGACCTGGCCTCCTGCGCACTGTGGTCAGGCCTGGTGTGAGAGCGCCCACGCTGCTGCGCCAGGCAGGGCCACACCCACACCCAGGCCCTTGCACACGCGTCTACAGACACAGGGGCTGCCGTGAGAGCATGCAAGGGGCCTGCCACACACACACCTGGGGCCGCCGCACACACAACTACAGAGAGACACAGAGGCCAACACAGGAGTGTGTCAGGGCCCACCACACGCACGCGCGCACACACACAGACACACACACACAGACACACACGGCTACCCTGGGAGCATGTGAAAAGCCACACACAGTCACGCACTGAGCCGGGCCACCTGGACAGCACACGTGTCCGGCGCCCAGGCTCCCACTGAGCAGCCGCTCGGAGCCCCCTTGGCCTTGGCCTTGCTGCCCCCTGCAGCTCCAGCCCGCACATCCCACCTTGGCCCCACACCACTGTCTCGTCCAAGACTGGAAGGGGCTTGGGACAATGCCAACCCTACCCCTCCCCATTTCAGAGAGGTGGAAACTGAGGACAGAGAGGGGATGGGCTGGCATAGCCTGCATGGTTGGGGCAGGGCGGGACCAGCACTGTGGCCCGACGACTGAGCATGGGGCACTGAGGTGACCACTGGCTGGGCCTCAGCCCCGGTCCTCCACTGGTCCTCCTGCCCCAGGCCCAGCTCCAAGGCAAACACTCAGTTCCCTCTCAGCTCCTCAGGGCCCGGCATAGGGCTCTGGGGGGTGCACAGCTTCGCAGGAGGCTTTTCTCCTGCGTGTACAGGGTGCTTGAGGCTTGGTGGTCCCGCCCATCCTGTCTCCCTCGGCCCTGGCCTCAGAGCCGCCGGTCTGCCGACAACAGGACCTCAGGTGTGCACTCAAGTCTCTGGAGGTGTGTTTTCTCCACCTCCCAGCAGGGATGGTCACTGCAGGCCAGGACTGCTGTCCCCAGCCCACGCAGGGGCAGGGCGTAGTGAGGGTAGCAGATGCCCAGGGCCAGCCCCAAGGTGCGCCCCCCTAGTTTCAGGATGAACAGATGTTGATGGCGGCTCCATGTCAGCAGAAACGCCTTCATCCCTTCTCATTCGGCTGCTCAAGCCAGGCGCATCTCAGAACTGTGGGACCCTGAGCCTCATCTGGCACCAGCTTGGACTTACACACAAGGCAAGCTCCCCTCTCTGGCCCCCACCGCCCCTCTGGTGAGGGCTCTGGCTCTGGCCCCCTCCGGGTGGCGGGCAGTTATTTGGGTTGGCTCCCAGTCTTCCTGAAGGGTACCGCGACCCTCAGAGTCCCGAGACAGGCTGATGCCAGTGGGTGTCAGGCCCTGCTCACGGCCAGGATCCCACCGCTAAGCCATCTCAAAGCTGCTGACGCCCCACCTGCACAGCATAGATGTCTGGGTGCTGGCGTCCACCTGATGCGGCCCCCTGCACGCCAGCTTCACCCCTGCAGGCTGGAAGGGCCCACCCAACAGGGTTCAGGTGAGGGCTCAGGGTGCCATGCACCCAGGCCTCTAGCTGGAGGATTGAGAGTATGTGAGAGACACACAGGCACCAAGGCCGCTTGTCCCATCTCACCGAGCTGGGGGAGGGGCGAGCTCGGAACCCTCTGTTCACGTGCCATGCGGCCTCCCACCCCCCAGGAGGACTCAGAAGGGACTAGAGGGGACAGCAAAGGCAGGGGTGAGGCTGGAGTTTCAGGGCTGTGCTACGGAAGGACCACGGTGTCCTGTCAATGGCTGTGCAAGCATCAGGCCCTGGAAGTGTCCTGCCCCCAGCCCTGCACAGGTTACACTGAAGGCCACAGTAGCAACACAGACTCCCCTCTGGAGCTGACACCTGCGAGCTGCCTTACCTCATCGCCACGGACACAGCGGGGCTGTGCGGTGCGGAGAGGACATGGGCGCGCTTCCAACCCCCTGGGAAAATGCTGGGGGCCTGAGGAGGCTTGTGACCAACATGAGGTACACACATGTGTGCACAGACGCACACACCCAGTGGGACTGGGCAGTGCAGAGAGCACACATGCACATACTTCTAACCCCCTCGTAAAGCTCCCAGGGGCCTGAGACAGACTTATGACTGACACAAGGTACACACATGTGCACACATGCACACACACAGTGGGACTGGGTGGTGCAGGGAGGACGCGTGCACACACTTCCCACCCCCCGGTAAAATGCCCGGGGGCCTGAGAGAGGCTTGACAGCACACACACACACACACTACATGCACACCCCAAACCCCCAGCTGCTGTCAGCTGCACCCTGACTCACGGCAGCCCCATGATGCTGAGACCTGCACACTTCCTGACCGCCGGGTTTGCGGCGGCAGATTTCCAGGCTCTTCGCCAGGTCACCTCTGGGTAGGCTTGGATGACCAGTCTGGGTGCAGGCAGTGAGCTGACAGTTTGCATCACCCAGAGGGGTTATGACAAGCGGGGGGGGGGGGAAGGCCTTTCCACGCCCCCCACCCCCGGCTATGTTAGGGCCTGAGACAGAAGCGGCACTCAGACACTGCCCCTGTCTCATTGGAAAGCTCACCCTTTGGGTCCACAGGCAATTTGTTCATTGATTCGGATCTAGAAACACACTGCACTAATGTATTATTAACATCTTGTTAACTTTGATGCCTGGGGATTTTGGTGTCCCCTGTGTACTGGCCTCCCTCCCTCACCCAGGTCCCAGAGGCCCCAGGAGCTGGTGGCCCAGCCAACACATGCTCAGACACACGGAGTCCTGGGCCCCAGGGCTCACCCTGGGAAGACGGGCAGCTGAGACAGGGGTTGTGGGGGGAGCAGGGTGGGAACCTCCACTGTCTCAGGCCACTCTGTCACCATCAGCACTTTCTGTTCTCCTCTGGGCACAAACTAGTCCTGGGAACACTCTTCCTGTGATTCCCAGCCAGCCCAGGGTGGACTGTCACTCTGCCCTGCTGTCCCCCTACTGTCCTGTCGGAGCATTGCAGTAGGCAGGGCCTGGGGCATGCAAGACATGGGCATAGGCTTGGGGACACTCCATCCACTGCCTCTCAGGTGACTTCCGATTGGCAGGCAGTCCCATCTCCTGCTGGACAGGAAAAAGGGGTGCTCACAGATGTAAACAGCCTCCAGCCCCACCCACACCTGACCCCTGTCACCATGTCACCGTGTCACCCCCGTGCCCACCTCCTCTGAATCCTCACTGCAAGTCTGCTTCTCTCAGTGCAGAGGCTGGCCTGCCCTCCTCCACAGGAGGGCGGGAAGAGAGAGAACAAGGGAGCCCCGGAGCCCACAACTCTGACCCCATTTCTTGCCTGGCATTCACCAGCGTTGGGGAGGTGTTCTGCCCTCCAGAACTCTTCCTGCCCCCTGCCCTCCTCCCACCCAGGTGTGACTCTGCAGCTGCCCCTCTTGGTCCAGAAGGAACCCTTTCCTTGCCTGGTCCATGCCCCCTGCCTGGTTTTCCTTGTTCCCCAGCCCCCTCCTCCACCCCTCTCAGGCTCATCCTAGGCTCAGGCACTGTTGATGGCACCCCAGGTCCTGCTCACGTCCCTGGACCCCAGCCTTGGTGCCCGTGAACTGAGGGGGAGCACCTCTTCCTTGCCTGTCTTGGAATCAGCAAGCGCAGCCCCCCTGCAGGAGCCCCCCCAGCACGGCCACCACTTCGTCCCCAAATGCATCACAAGAGGGTTTGTAGGGCAGCAGTGAAGTACTCAGTCAGGGCTAACTCTGTTACTTTATCTCTTTTTCTTAAAGTCCTGGCTCCCAGCACTACCCAACCCAGAAAACATACACTAACTTGGGGGAGACACCGGGATAAAATCTTTACAGCACTGTTTTCTTAGAAGCATCAAAACAAGTGGAGGTGCCAGTCACCGGCCCTCCGGCCACACGACCGCCACCAAGAGCCTCCAGGTGGATCCCCCACTCAGTTCCAGAAGCGCATCTCCTCCAGACCACAGATGCCTGGACCCCTGAGGCCCACCTCCGAATGGATCCTCCCCCCCAAAACTGCCCACATTCTCCCATCCTTCACACCTGGTGCTTACCCGTAGCTGCCCAATACAACCCCCAACATGACCCCCAATACAACCCCTGATATAACCCCCGATATAACCCCCGATACAACCCCCAACATAACCCCCAATATAACCCCGAGTGAATAAGGAGGGCAGGCTCTGAGGACCCGAATCCCTCTTGTCCCCTGAATGCTGGCTTGCAAACGAAGGCTGTCAGTCCTTCACTTTACCCTGTCTCAGTGCTGGCTTTGCAGAAGGCAGCTTACACCTGTGTTTTACAGTAACAAATTGGGGGCTCATCTGTGACACAGCTGCTTGAGACGGGGTAGCCCTGCAGTGCGGTGTGAGATTCACTGACCACCACCCCAGCAAGTGACTACAGGATGTCCATTTGCCTCCAGGACAATGTCAATCTGTCCCACGCCTGCTGCGGCACCACCAGTCCCAAAACTGCACTTTCTTTTCAAAGTAAGTGACCCAAGACGTCCACCAGGAAAAAAAAAATCCCCTGAGGTGTGGTGTGAGTCTGCGTTCCCCTCCCTGTGGTGCTCAGGACTGGGGATGGAAGACGGACAGGGAAAAGTCAGAGTCCGTAGCCAAGCCACTCCCTGAGCGGTTCCTGAGGTGAGTAGCGCCCCAGACATTCCCAAGGTAAGCAGCATTATGGATGGCTCCTGGGGCAACTAGTACCTCAGAGGTTCCTGGAGTGGGCTTCTGGCATTCATCCCCGAGAGCAAGACTGCCTGGAAGAGACCTGTTGGGTAATCGTACAGTCTGGGTGTGTGAACAGCTGAGCATCCTTGTTGCTTCCCCCAGGAGGCTGGGAAGGAGAAAGAGAAGGGCTGTGTGTGTGTGTGTGTGTGTGTGTGTGTGTTTGCGTGTCTGGTAAAGTGAATGCATTACTACTGTGGGTTCGTATTTGCCTTTGTAAGGTTTTGGAAAGGTCTTTTTCATGGTTGTACTAATAATCTATGCTTGTGCAAGCTGTTGTGGGGATCCCAGGTTTGTAATTTTCTGTGGAGAGCGAGAAATTGTGTTCTTCTTATAGACTGAGTGTTCAGTGTGGCCTCAGGCCACACATTTGGTCAGTGCAACCTCAGAATTGTTTTGCCCTAGCCAAGTGCCGTCGAGTCGCATCCGACTCATGGCGACTTGTCTTATTCACCATTTCTGTGTTCGTAAGACAGTGTTTGCCTGTTAAGTGAGTCTTTTGAGTCTAAGTTTCATATGTGTTGTCCAGACCCCCTTGTCACTGGCAGTATAGACTTCACTTATATCAGACTCCCTCACCTGGTCCAATTTTAAAATATGTTTGTTTAAGTTCCTGGGGGCAAACAACTTGTTTTTAAAGGTAGTAGTTCCTGGACAACAAAAGGAAAATTAATTATCTTTTGCCTTTTAAGATCCCAAGGTCAGCTTAAACATACGTAAATGCCTCGCCTGAGTTAAGACGTACAGGGAGAGCAGGATCAGGTCTCAGTGTTTCCCTAGCCTTCAAGGTTTTGTTTTTTTTAAAAAAAAAAAAAAAAAACCTTTACAACTGGGTGGAGACCATTTAAAATAGAAAACTGATGAAAATTACTACTTGAACTGTCAAATATTGGATAAGATCCAAACTGTAAACAAGTTCTCTCTACTGTAAGAGAGCTCTGAGACACATCTGAAATGGCCTGAAAACTGTTCCAACCCTTAACAAGAGATTTAAAGTCATATCTGTATCAATAATTGGTCAGTTGAACAGAGGCTTCGTGATTTCCAAAGCCAACTGATAAAATTCTAGGAGTTAAAATTAGATTGGGAAAAATATGAGACATAGTAAATATTAAATAAAAACCTGAAATGTTTAAATTTCATTCCAGTTACAGGCTTAAAATAATTTCAAAGGCCTTTTAGGTAACTTACTGATATTAAATAGCTAGACAGCTGCTATAATTTAAATATATATACTTTTTGATTTTCAAGAAACAAGAAAAATGCCTTGAGTTCATTTTTGATGTTTAAAGGGACACTCTATAAAAGTTTGTCAGAAAGTATTTATTTGGTATGGTCAACAGTTTTGTTTCTCTAATGTGTTAATACTTTAATTTGTGAGATTTTTAAGAACATCAATGTTATGAAAAACTGATTTTTTTGCTGTTAAATAACAAAATTTTCTCTAACTTCTGAGTAAACAGTTAATTTGCTCTTTGTGTAATTTCTCTTAAAGGCAAATATTTGATCTCTCATTATAATAAGATTCCTGAGTCAAAAACCAAGTCACAAGACTTGAGAAAGAAGGAGAGAAACCTAAGAGTTTTTTGTTTGTTTGTTTTAAGAAATTTAGTTAAAAAACTCTTGTACTGTTTCTTGTTAACCTGTAGTGAACTCTTCCTGACAACTCTGAAACTTCATGTAAAGCTATGAATGTAATTTTCTAAAGGGAATGGGCTAAAGGTTTGAGTACAGGTTAAAATAAAAAAAAGTGGTCAATTCTCACTAGGTTAGAATTTATATTAGTTATTTCTTCTTAGTATTATCTAACAAGTACATAATATTAAGCCGTAATTGTATGATTATTTCTTAATTGCTAACTGAAGAAACCACAGTTGCACAACAGTTAAGTGTTGTGTTTGCTAACCAAGAGGTCAACAGTTCAAATCTACCAGGTGCTGCTGGGGAACTCTATGGAGGAGTGGAAACTCTGTCCTATGAGGTTGCTATAAATTGGAATCAATGCCATAAAAGTGGTTTTGATTTCGTGTTAATTGCTAACTTGACCAGAACCTCATTGTTATTGTTTTAATCTTAACATCATCAAAGTCAATGCTTTGACTGGGGAATTCAAATTATTTACCTATAAATTTGTTTTTATACTACATAGGTATTTAAAGACAATAATTTTGGTATATCCTGACTGTGGTATTATGTCTCCAGATTATTAAGTACAGTGTCTGAAGTTCTTTAAAAATATGGGTAATGATTATGTTTAGAAACATTATTGTGTAAAGTTTTCTAACAGATTGGGTTTATTTGGCCTTTACATTCTGCTTGTAATTCTGTCACTATTAAGAGTATTAATTTTTTAATCATGATCATATTAAGTTTTCATCATCTACAGAATTTTTTTGCTAATTTTATGAAAACAATTATCCAGAGTATCTCAACAAAAACACATTAGACTTGTGAACAGGACTGTCACTCAAAATATCCAAAACTCTTATGTGAAACTGATGGCCTCACAGGCTGCGTCTGGTCCAGAATCAGGAGGAACAGAAAACAATTACATAAGGCCAAGTAAATGAAAGGATACTACGGATTTTACGTAGAAATATCACTGATATTTTAAAGTCCTACTTTCCAGATATATGAAATCGTTTTCCTTTCTCTTAAATTGTTTAACTAGTGGGTTTAGATGCTAAAATTCTCCAATTAGAAATTCCTGTGGGTAAACTTAGCAAAGTTGTAAATATCATAACTAGAGAAGTGTCTAAAATTTTAGCTATAATTTTACAAATTAGAATAACATTAGACTTCCTATTCTATCAAGAAACAGTTTGAGTCTTAACAGATAAATATGCTATTTATATTAATGTGAAAACTAAGGTTTTACAGAATGCAGTTGTTAATGAGACACATGAAAAAGTTATTGATGCTACTTGTACATAAACACCTCATGAAGTTTGTTTCCTCTTTCAAAGACGTTAGGGTCATAGTTTCATTGGTTATTTCAGTTAATTGGCCTAATACTGTCACTGTTTTTATTCTACTTTCTTGTTCACTGTACAGCACCTGAGATCTTAAAAAACCTGGTGGTGTACAATTACCACTTATTGAGCATTTTTGATCAAGTATTTTATAGTAAGATCATGATCCAAAAGGGGGGAACCATGAAATACATATGTAATTCTTCTAAGATCTAAATTTCTGACTTCCATGGGGACTGAGATAGCCCACATAGGCTACTGTGTTTAGATATTCTTTTTAACTGTGAGCTTAAGAAAACTAGCTCCTAAAGCCTCCATGCATCAAATAATGGTCCAGGTAAGCTGGTCCGACTGTTTTATTCTGGGAGTCCTGTTTGTAAACATAAGGACAAATGGAGAAAAATCCCCTATGTACAAATCTTTATAACCCTCTTTCAGGATCTAGGCCTAAAAGCCAAGTGTCTTATTAACAGCAGAAAAGACTAAAGACTCACTCTCAAACTCTGTTTTAGGCAGGGATCTGAAGAGAACTGAGCTGTGTCGTTCTCACTAGACTCCCCAAACCCTTAAAAAAATATATCAATACTAATCCTGAAAATAGAAAAGGGAAAGCCATTACCGCCATACATTTTATATCACAGTTCCCATCAGACATAAGACAAAAACTATAAAAGTTCAAGGCAAAATCTCAGACCTCACTCTCCTGATTGGTAGAGGAAGCCTTTAAGCTGTTTTAATAACAGAAATTTGGTGGCAAAGAAGGAAGACTAAAGAAAAGGTCCAGTCATTCACTGTAGCTCTCTGAGGGCCACCTTGAGGTAACCCAGTTGGCCCCTGGAGATAAGGACATGGATCACCCCTCTGGCTGGTGAGTATTGACCCCAATTAATTCAGATACTATCCAAAATGAGGCCACTGGAAGGCAGAGTGTCTGGAACACCCTAAAACAGGACACCCAGTTGACTCCCGCAAAGGCCTAGATGGACAGGCCCTCCTGGACTCTCTCAGAAGGTGACTCTAAAGAGACTGACCATTGATGGGGCCCCGAGACCTGCATAGCTCCTAGTCACACCATGGACATCTCCATGGGAAAGTTAAGGGTTACACTTGGTGTAGACTTGAAGTTAAGGACATTAAGCCTGTCTTAGACGGGAGAGCCACCTTCTCTACCTTAAATTCCCCAGTGGGCCCATGCTCCAAGCAGGGCTGTGTGAAGTTTACTCATATCTAACAGAGTCACAGTTAAAAAGGCATACTTCCTATGTGTCCCTGAATGGCCCGTTGAGTTTCTGGGACAAAAATGACTGACTGGAGTACAAGTACATTTAAACTTAACAAAACATAAAAATAAGGACTTAGAATTACTTCCATTGTTGTTAAATGTATTAAAAACTAAAAAGCCAAAAGGACACATACACAAAAAATTCTCAGTCTGGTTACATCAGAAGTTTGAGACATCACCATACCAAATCCCACAAAGGGCTGTGCTATTTAAACCAGAACATCCTTCACACACATGCAGCTCTGTTACTGAGCCAGGTTTCAAGACCCTATAAGTAACCAGCTCCACATGACCCACTAAAGACCTGCTCCTATCCTGTTGCTCTACATAGTCTTTCTCAGTAACTCCATCTACAGTATGCTGAAAAAAATTAATATTCATATCTTCCAGGTTACAACAGTTCCAAGTAAGCTGATGATGTTCCATAGGTTCTAACCGGTATCCAGTAATGGTTGTCCTGGCCCTTATAGGTCATTAGCTCAGTGAGCAAGAGATTTCTACTCTTATAGGCAGACCTGCATCCCTGTTCAGTATGAAGCAGACACAGAAGAGGAGACCTCCATCCACGGTCCCATAAAAATTATGAGCATGAAATCTCTCAACAGAAAGTTGAGGCAGGCAAAATATTCAGTCGGAAAACATACAATGGAAACCCTATGGAAAATACAGAACCTCTTCCGAGTCAACAGTTGGGAGTAAGACAGGGAGCCTGAGGCCCCCTCCTAAGAATGATCCAAAACCATCAACAAGAAACAGCCAGCACCCAATTTCTCTTGATTGCGAAAGGTACATGAAAAAGAGGGATTGAAGTAGGTGTTTACATGTTTTTCTTAAAAGACCTGGCTTCCTAGGCCCCCGAAATCACACCCAGATAAAATCTTCACAGCCGTTACAACAGTGTTTTCTCAGAATCATCAAGACAAGCAGAGGTGCCAGTCGCCGGCCCCCTGCCCAGACAACCACTACCGAGAGCCTCCAGGCGCCCCGCCCCAATCCAGATGCATGTCTCCCCTGGACCCCTGATGCCTACCTCTGGATGGGCCCTCCCCACCCTCGCAAACTGCCCACCACATTCTCCCTTCCTTCACACCTCGTGCTTACCCGCAGTTACCCAATGTAACCCCCAGACTGTCAGAAGAAAATGGACAGGCTCTGAGGACCCGAATCCCTCCTGTCCCTTGCATGCCAGCATGCAAAGTAAACCTCTCGGCCTGTCGTTCACTTTACCATGGCTCAGTGCTGGCTTTGCAGCAGGAGCTTAAACCCATGTTTTACGATAACAGCAGGCAGCATGTCCACCGCCCAGCCATCTAGAGGACTGGGATGCCAGGGCAGGGAGGTGGAGGCAGAGTCTCCTGGTGAGACAGGGCCTAGCCTGGGCTGTGGGCTTACCTGCCTCCAGGCCAGCCCTTCCTCTCCCTCCACCTTCCCGATAGTGCACAACAGCCACCACGGCCCATCTCCAGAAGCCTTCCAGCCCTGACACCACCCTCCTCTCACTTGAGACCACTGGCCCACTGGAGGGTCCTTTCTGCCTGTCCCCCTGGAGAGATGGAGTGGGGGCCAGGAAGCTGACGGGAGCCCTCACCTGTGGACGGGGATGAGAGGCATGGTTTCACTGTTGGCCTTTTGGTACCTCCTGAATCGCACACTTGTACTGGCATTTCCCATTAAAAACGACCAATTCCATGAAACCCAACAAAAGGCAGAAGAAAGGAACCCAGCGTGGAATACCAGTGGGGACACAGAGGCCACCACGCCCGCCTGTCCTTGTGGTCTGGCCTTCACCCCAACCCGGTCACTCATGCCGGGCTCATTCCAGAGCACGAGGGACCCAAGGAGCCATAGTCTCAGGCCCGCCTGTGGTCACTCCCCTGCCCCTTTCCAGGGAGCTGGCACTGGGGCTGGGCACCAGAGTCCTGCCATCTTCTGATCAGTTGGCCAGTGCCCTGGACCCTTCCCAGGCTCTGGGGCCCTCACGCCACGTGACTGGTCAGCACACACTCAGGGCCCAGTGGGCTGTGGCAACACGTCGGGAACACGGGCCTGGGAGCGCTGGCACGACGGGCCAGTGCCCAGCCCCTCGGCTCCACTCGTCCGGCTCCAGCACCCTCAGAGCAGAGCTGACCACCCATCCCCACCACAGGCAGCCCTGCTCTCTGGCCGTCACAGGAAGTTGTGAGGGGATCTTTAAAGGATCAGAGGGGGTTTGTGGGAAGATCTTAAGTGAGTTTGGAAGGGGTACTGAGAGGGTTCCAATGAGTCCTGAGGGGCTTTTGAGGGGTCATGAGGTGGTTCTGAGGGGTCTTGAAGGGACTTTTGAGGGGGAGGTAAGTGGCTGCAGGGGGCTCCTGAGGTAGTTGAGAGGGTCCTAGGGTGCCTATAAAGGGGTCTTGAGGGTTTCTGAGAAGATTCTGAGGAGTCCTGAGTTGGTTGGGAGGGATCCTGAGAGGCCCAAGAGCATCCTGAGGTGATTCAGAGGGGATCTTGAGGGAGCGCTAAAGTGCTGCAGAGAGGGTCCTGAGGGCGGCTTGAGGGCACCTCCACGGAGTCAGGAAAGGGTCCTGAGAACGTCCTGGGAGGGGCTTGAGTGTGCCTTGAGGGGGCTCTGAGAGCACGCTGAGGGCTCCGACAGGTTCTGAGGGTTCTGCAGGACTCTGAGGGGGTCTTGCGTGGGTCCTGAGGGGGTCCTTAGGCATCCTGAGGTGTCCTGAGGGGGTCCTGAGAGGGGCAGAGGGGCTGATGGCTCCACCCCCCCCACCAGTGGCATCCCGGGATGCAGAATCAGAAACCCTGTCACACGGGAGAACAGCCAGGCAGAGCGTGGCAGCCTGAGACGTGGACAAGGGCTGCTCCCCGACAGCCACAGCCACACCGGCCTCTGGTCTCCCCGCTGCTCCGGGGCAGTCACCTGAGCCAGCAAGTCTGTGCTGACGGCACCTGCTCTGCCCCCCCATGCCCACCCCACATGCACCCTGAACCCCTCGGCTATCCTGGGACCATCACTCACCCTGGACAGGCTTCCGCAGCCCTGTGCTTCTCCCACCGCTGCCGCTACTGCTTTGAGAAGCACCCTCAGAGCCCAGGCCTCGGGGGGCAGCCCCAGCCGCAGGTTCCTGCCCCTCTGAACTTCCTCTGCCCACCGAGCCTCCTTCCTCTTTCTCCGGGAGGCTTTCTCTGACTGGAAGCCGGCTGCTGGCCCCATGTCGGCCTGGCTCCGGGGATGCTGCCTTCCTCCACAGCCGTCCAGCTGCCAGCTTCTCTGGCTTCCCCACCTGGTTGCCAGGGGTGCCGCCCTCCCCCACAGAGCCACCCTCTGCCTGCCTACTTGGTCGCGTTACCCTGCCCTCCTGTTGTCCAGTGTGGCCTTCTCCCAGGTGGTCATGCTTCTGCTCCAGAACCCACAGGGGCTCCCCACAGCTGGGGCGCGAGGCTGTGGTACAGAAACTCTCAAAGTCCTGCGACCTGGAAATGATCTCAAGCCGGAGGGATCTGGTGGAAAGATAGCCAGCAGCCCGAGAGCTGAGTCTGCTTGGTGCTCGGCCGGTTCTGCCTCAGCTAAGCAGTCAACCCCGGCAGCTGGAGCGGAGGCAGGAGCGGGTTCTTCTGCCTTTGGAAGAGGTGCTTCTCTCTGTGTGGGATTCTCCCCAGCCCCGGGGTGACCCCCGCGTGCCAGCACAGAGCTGTGTTCCCTGCTGTTTCACTGACGGAGTTTCCAGGAGGGTGTCACCAGGACTTTCTTCCCAGGTGCCTCTGAGTGGACTCCGACTACCAGCCTTTGGGTTCGGTGGTATAAATGGTTTAAGCACCTGCCTGCCAGAGGCTGGCATCCACTCAGCGGCTGCTCAGGAGAACGGCCTGGCAACCTGCTCCAACACGTCGGCCATCTGAAACCCCGTGGAGCCCACAGTACGTGGACACACGTGCAGTGGCCCCGAGTCAGAGCTGACTCAGTGCCAGCTGTTCAGTTGTTCCCCAGGGCAAGGGGGCCTCTACCTTGGGCTGATTTGAGTCAGCCCGTCTGAGGTGGGCCCTGAAAGTGACACATTGAACCAGTGTCCCAGTTTGCTCAGGCAGGTGGTCCTCAAGCCCCTCTGTCAGAAACTGTGCTGGAGAGTTCTCCAGTCTGCCCTGCCACCCCCTGCTGACACTTCCTCTGGAGACTGGCAAGATGCCAGCTGATATGAGATGGGCGGACAGTTCGCAGAAACTGAGATGTGTATCATTCATCAGAGATGGAAAACACTCATCCATAATAACAGGCATAAACACAAAGTGGGTAACACGTTGCCTTTTCTCCATCAGAAAGGCAAACACCCAAGGTCTTTTAACAGTTCCTGGGGCAGCAGGTACTGTGGTACTGCTCACAAGCATATATAAAGTGGCACAAGGGCCAGGGAGGGACTCAGGTACGTGGGACAAGACCCAAGCCCCGTTTACCCTCCGAAGCAGTCGTCCTGCTTCTAGTCCTTCATTCCAGGGATGTGCACACGGGACAGTGAGAACTAGACCACAGAACCACTCAGGGGGCCACAGCCCGGCCGCTCGGAAGATCCACCAGGGCCCTGACGAAGCACAGCACCTTCTCCACGTGCACAGAGGGGTGTGTGAAGACGGGCGCATGTCTGATGAAATTAAAGCAGTGTGAAAAAAAGATGGAAGGAATACACAGAGCCATTACACCGAAAGGAACTGGCCAGTGTTCAACCATTGGAAGAGGTAGCACATGGTCAGGAACTAATGGTACTGAAGGAAGACGCTGAAGCTGCATTGAAGGCACTGGCAAAAAAACAAGGCTCTGGGAATTGATGGAACATCAGCTGAGGTGTTTCAGCAAACAGATGCAGCGCTGCACGTGCTCCCTTGTTTGTGCTCACTTGTCTACTTGGAAGACAGCTGTCTGGCCAACCAACTGGAAGCAACCCATATTCACGCCTATTTCCAAGAAAAGTGGCTCAACCAAACACGGAAATTATCAAACAGTATTCCTGATATCATACACAAGTAAAATTTTGCTAAAGATCATTTAAAAGTGATTGTAACTGTATATGGATGAGAACAGCCAGAAATTCAAGCCGGATGCAGAAGCGGAACCAGGGGTATGATTGCTGACGTCAGACAGATCTTGGCTGAAAGCGGAGAACACCACAAGGCTGTTCACCTGCATTTCACCGACTATGCAGAGGCATCTGACTGTGTGGATCACAACAAACTGTAGCTAACCCCGTGGAAAACGGGAATTCCTCAACACTTGTGCTCGTGAGAAATCTGTACACGGATCAAGAGGCAGTCACATAAACAAAACAAGGGGGCAGTGCATAATTTAAAGACAGGAACGGTGTGCATCAGGGTTGTGGGATCTCAGTATACATTTTCAATCTGTATGCCAAGCAAATAATCTGAGAAGCTGGACTATGTGCAGAAGAATGATGCATCAGGATTGGAGACAGACTCACTAACAACCTGCGTTCTGCTTGCTGAAAGTAAAGAGGACTTGAAACATTAGTGAAGATCACAGACCACTGCCTTCAGGATGGATTACACCTCAACATAAGGAAAATATATATTCTCCCAACTGGACCAATAAACAACGTCATAAATAGAGAAAAGATTGAGGTTGCCAAGGATTTCCTTTTACTTGGATGCACAATCAATACTCATGGAAGCAACAGTCAAGAAATTAAAAGATGCCTTGAATTGGGAAAATCTTCTGTAACGGACCTCTTTAAAGTCCTGAAAAGCAAAGATGTCACCTTGAAGACTAAGGTGTACCTGATCCAAACCATGATATCTTTAGTCGCATCATATGCATGTGAAAGCTGGACAAAAAACAAGAAAGATAGAAGAATTGATGCTTTCATACGGTGGTGCTGGAGAAGTATATTGAATATACCATGAACTGCAAAAGACTGAACAAATCTGTCTTGGAAGAAGTACAGAGTGCTCCTTAGAAGCTAAGATGGCAAGATTATGTCTTCCCTACCTTGGATATGTTATCAGGAGGGGTCAATCCCAGAGAAGGACATCCTCCTTGGTCAAATCAAGGGTCAGCAAAAAAGAGGAAGACCTCCAACCAGACGGACTGGCGCCGGGGCTGCAGCACCGGGGGCAGGACTTGGGACCCCACAGCGTCTCACTCTGTGGTACACACGGTCACTGTGAGTTGGAACCAACTTGACGCACCTAACAGCAACATTTTTTGGCTAAATGTGGTAACAGTACAGTGCTCACGTGTTTTTAAAGTCCTTATCTGTAGACACTGTGGTGGCATAGTGGGTTAAATGCTATGTCTGCCAATCAAAAGTTTGGTAGTTCAAATCCATCAGGCACTCCTTGGGAACTCTATGGGGCAGTTCTACTCTGACCTCTAGGGTCACTACAAGTCAGACCTGACTCAACAGCAGTGAGTTTGGTTTGGGTTTTTTATCTATAGACGAAATGCTACCCTGTCTGGCATGTTTCAGCCTTCTGGTATAGACGGTAGAACGCAGAAGGCAGGGGAACAGCACTGGCCATACTTTGATAAGAGCTGGAGCTGGGTGACAGGATTCACTGTACCTTCTATCTGGTTTCACACTTGTTTGAAAATGTCCATTCTAAAATAATAAAATAGAATATGGCCACCTTCCCTTTTCCCCCACCTCTGCACTATAAACCCTCAGAAATGCAGAAAGTGTCCATTTCTGGGTCTGTTAGCTCAGCAGCATTGCAGCAGAAGCTGAGGTCTTCTAAGAAGATCTGAAATAATGAGGAGTCGGTGAGAGCCAGAAAGCAGAAGGGTCAGATGGATGAAGGAGACCACAGCTAGGGTGGCCTGGGAGGGGGCTCCTGGCATGGGGAGTGGGGCAGGCAGCCTGAGCAGGGGGCAGACAGACCCCATGTGGGCTTGACTGGTCTGGGGTGGCTGGTCCACCTATACACGTATACACACACACGTATACACGCCTGCACACACGCCATGTACACATGCTCATTTATGTACACACACACAAACACAAATGCATGCACACGTGATGTATATACACATGTGTACACATCACATATACACATTATGTACACACGACCATGTGCACACATGTATACACATGCATGCCTGCAAAGCACACGCATGCACATACACATGCACACACAGAGACATATGCAGATGCACACATATGCCTGCCCCCGTCAAACGACAGTTATGAGAGGGTCCTTCGGTGGAGAGACCACCCATGGAAGTCTGAGCAGACAGAGGCGACGCACCCAGAGTGCTCCAGCCTGGTCCTCCAGACAGTCAGAGGATGCCTGCAGGGCCACAGGGCCTCTCTCAGGAAGACAGCCCTCGTCAAGAGCCACTCAGCATCTGGGAGATGAGCCCGTTCATGCAGGCACGAGTGGGAAGCCCTGAGCACATGGTCCTCTGTCTTGGCCTGCAGAGGCAGAGGTATTCTCAGAACTGGGCCCAGTCCTATCCCACAGCTGCACAGCGGGAGACTAAGGCCTGGGGGGTGGGGAGGAGGGCAGGGACTGGCCAGTCTCCCAGAGCCAGCAGGGAGGACTGGAGAGAGGACTGGGGCCCACTGCAGCAGCTACTCTGCCAGTCCATCTTGTTAAGGGTCTTCCACTTCTTCGCTGACCCTCCACTTTACCAGGCATGGTGTCCTTCTCCAGAGCTGATCCCTCTTGACAATATGCCCAAAATATGTGAAATGTAGCCGCACCATCCTTACTCCCAAGCAGCACTCTGGTTATACTTCCTCCAAGAATTTTCCCCAGGGAATTGTTCAGTACTATAACTTAGGTCTTGAATTTTTAATTCAGTTCATTCAGCTTGATAAACGCTGAGTGTGTTCTCTTCTTCCCTTTGGTTTCTAACTCCAGGTCTTGTGCATGTCATTGTAACACTTGGTCTCCTCGAGCCGCCCTTTGAAATCCTCTGTTCAGCTCTTTTACTTCATCCTTTCTTCCTTTTGCTTCAGCTACTTGATGTTGAAGAGCAAGTTTCGGAGTCTCCTGACACCCATTTTGGTCTTTTCTTTTTTCCCGTCTTTTTATGACCTCTTGCTGTCCTCTTTCAGGATGTCCTTGATTTTCACTCTACAACTGCTCTGGTCTTTGGTCACTAGTGTTGAGTGCATCAAACCTACTCTTGAGATGGTCTCTAGATTCAGGTCAGATACACTCAAGGTTGTACTTTTTAGGTCTGAAATAAAGTTCAAGTTGTTAGAGCTGGGTTAGAGTCAGAATTAGAGTTCAGGTCAAGGTCGTTATGAGAAGGAATGAAGCAAGATTTACTATCTTCAACTGGGTCCTGGGTCACTTTAAAAATCTGAATAGGCCCCAAGACCCTTTTTTGAGAATCATCTGTGTACCTGCACACGCAACATGCACATACATATGTGTGTACACAAGCATCCCCTCCCACTCACATACCACTACATAACAATTCACAGTATTTGCAGCCCCAAGAAACCATGGACACTACTGGAACATCTCATCACCCTATGCCCAGAACACCTGAGACCTGGTGCCATCTTTCCAAAACCACATATCCTGCAGATCCACTTCCAGACAGGCACCCTGACCACTGGTTTCATCCATCCACATCCATCCACCCATCCACACATCCACCCATTCACCCACCTACCCATTCACCCAGCTACCCATCCATCCACCCACCCATATAACCACCCATCCACCCATCTGTCCACAAACCTTTCCTCCTTCCGTCCCTCTGTCCCACCCTCCCTTGCCGGTCCTCTCCCTCCCTACATGCACCCACCCATCCACCATTTTTTTCATTTCCTCAAATATTTGCCATATACCCCCTTGAGCTAAACACTGAGCTGACAGAGCAGGCCCCTCCCTTCCTTTCCAAAGTGTGATGACAGCCAATGAAGCACACTTCGGGATTAGGGTGGCAATTTCAGGACCCCAACACTGAATGAGGCAGAGTGGTTAGACTACCTGGTTGTGGAAAGCCACTGTTGAAGCAGAGATTGGGAAACCTGTCCTGCTGTGACAGGTGGCAGACAGAGCACAGCTCCCGCAACAGGACTTATGAAAACCCATGGAAGCCCTGCAGGCTGCCTCAGCTGACACAGTCACTGGTCCTGCCAACGCTCTGGGCTCCCCTGCCACCTCATCATCCAGAAAGCCCAGAGCTTTGGTTTGGCCAGCTGCCTGCCTCTTCCATGGCCTCAGCTGGCTGCCATGCCCTGCTTGGGGGCTGTGTGTGATGACTCGACCTCACAAAGTCTCCTGGAAGAGTTACCCTCACTCACAGTATCTATATTTTGACACCACTCGAGGCTCAACCCACTGCCATGTGGATCCCACCACGGTCAGCCCTTCAAACCTCACTCAGTTAGACCCCCATGTCACTAAACTCCAGGGTTCACGTGACAGATGTCATCTTAGTGAACCTCCCAGCAGCATATGGAAAAGTTGACCACTCCCTAGTACTTTCTTTATTATTCTTTTAATAAAACATTGACTAGAGGCAGTTCCCAACTTACAACAGGGTTCTGTTCCAACAGTGCTGTTGTAGATTGGTGCCAGTGTAAGTCAGATACTTTTATTTTTTTAGCTTTTATTATTATTGCCTTTTATTATCAGTATCTCTTAAATATTTGTCTTTGGATAGGCATTAGAGCAATAACAGCAGCAAATCACTCACTGCAATACTGTATGTAGTACAGTAAACCCCTACCAATGAGGTGTTCCAGCACACACGCACACGCACACGCACACGTACACGCACACTCACATGAACACACACCAGACAGTGTGTGTAGACAGGGCCTACCTGTATTCAAATGAACACCACGAGCTCAGCTCACAGGTTAAGGACTAAAACACGACTGAAGGACCCCAGCTGCATAGTGGGTAACTCCTACAGCTGCTAAGCAGGAGGTCAGCAGTTCAAATCTGCCAGGTGCTCCTTGGAAACTCTATGGGGCAGTTCTACTCTGTCTACAGGGTCGCTGTGAGTCAGAATCACCTTGACAACAATGGGTTTTGTTTGCTTTTGTTCGAAGCTCCCGTACACCCAGCCCAAATTCTGAAGCCTTCCTGTGCCAGCATTCCAGAGGCAACCACTAATCCACCTCTTTCCCGGGCCCCACTTGGGTCCCTAAAAGGTTGGGTTTCATCAGGCTCTATCTGGTACCTTTCCTTGTGCTGTCACATACACTCTATAGGCAGGCTCACCTGTTCTTATTGACTCAGCCGTCACCCCGTGGCAACGACCCTTACCTGCTCATCCCACCCTTGGCCATATATGCAACTGCCTGCTAGGTATCTTCTCTTAGATGCTGTACAGATATTTCAAATGCAATTTGTCCTAAGCTGACCTCATCATCAAGTTCCTTCATTACCCGCTGTCCCCAAAACACACACACCCCTACCCTTCCTTTCAAGTTCCCACCTCAGAGAAGGACCCCATCTTGTTGTCCAGGTCAAACACTTGGGTATTTTTTTGGATTCTCTCTCTCTCTTCTGCTAATCAATCCAGCCACAATCCATCAAAAAGTTCCATAAGTTGTTGTTATGTGCCATTGAGTCAGCTCTGACTCACAGTGACCTTAGGCATGACCGAATGAATCCCCACCCCGCTCCTGCCCCGCCGGCTCCTGCACATTCGCTCCAGCATCTCCACGTCCTGCACCGCACACTCCTGCACCACCTGCTTCTGGCCAGCTCCTCCGCTGCCCTCACCTGCAGTGCCCGCTCCTCCACCTCCCACCCAGCTCCTGCACTATCAGTCCCCCCGCCCCTGCACCGCCCGCTCCTGGCCAGCTCCTCCACAGCCCACCTCTGCACCACCCGCTCCTCCATCTCCCATCCAGCGCCTGCACTGTCCGCTCCTGCACCGCCTGTCCCTGCACCGCCCGCCCCTGCACCGCCCGCCCCTGCACCATCCGCCCCTGCACCGCCCATCCCTGCACTGTCCGCTCCTGCACCGCCCGTCCCTGCACCGTAAGCCCCTGCACCGCCCGCTCCTGGCCAGCTCCTCCACAGCCCACCTCTGCACCACCCGCTCCTCCACCTCCCACCCAGCTCCTCCACAGCCCGCCCCTGCACTGCCTGCTCCTCCACCGCCCACCCAGCTCCTGCACCGGCCTCTCCTGTACCTCCAGGTCTTCCAACCACCCTCACAACCTTTGCTGGGTTTCAGCCCACTGTTGTGGCCACTGTGTCCATCTATCTTGTTGAGGGTCTTCCTATTTTTTGATGTCCCTCTCCAGGGACTGGTGACTCCTGATAACATGTCCAGAGTATGTGAGATGAAGTCTTGCCATCTTCATTTCCAAGGAGCATTTTAGGTGGACTTCTAAAGTCAGACTTGTTCAAACTTCTGGCCGTCAGCCATGTATCCAATATGCTTCACCAACACCACCATTCAAAGGTATCAGTTCTTCTTTGGTCTTCCTTATTCACAGTTCAGCTTTCACATGCGTATGATGCAATTAAAAGTACCATGGCTTGGGTCCTAGATAATGTGTCACATGAACCCTGGGGTTTAGTGACATGGGGGTCAAAGTGAGAGAGGTTTGATGGACTATGATGGGATCCACCTGGCAGGGAGTTGGGCCTTCAAGCGGTGTCACAAATACTTGAGCGACAGTGGAAACCCTGGTGGTGGGATGGTTAAAAGCTGAAGCTGCTAACCCAAATCAACTCTATGTCAATGGGCTGCTCTGTTTTGTCTGTTTGGGGTCAGTCCTCAAAGTGACATCTTCGGTTTTCAGCATTTTAAAGGGGTTCCTCTCTCTTCAGCTGCTTCCATGAGTGGTGACTGTAGCTACAAGAAAAATGAAGTCCTTGACAACTTTAATACTGTCTTTGTTTATCATGATGTTCTTTATGAGTCCAGTTGTAAGGATTTTTGTCTTCTTTACGTTGAGGTGCAAACCATACTGAAGGCTGTGGTCTCTGATCTGCATCAGTGAATGCTTGAAGTCCTCTTCATCTTCAACAAGCATATTGCAGGTTACTCACGAGTCTTCCTTCAGTACTGATGTCCGGTTCCTTTTCATCTAATCCAGCTTCTTGGGTTGTTTGCTCAGCATACAGACTGAATAAATATGCTGTGATGACACAACACTGACACACTTCTTTTGTGACTTTGGATCGGCAGGATCACTTTGTTCTGTCTGAGTGACCGCCTCCTGGTCTGTATCTAGGTTCCCCACAAGCACAATTAAGTGATCTGTCCAAACTGTCATCCATAATTTCTCATGACCCACACAGCTGAATGCCTTTGCACAGCCAGTGAGATACAGGTAAACATCTTTATGGCGTTCTCGGCTTTCAGCCAGGATCCATTTGACATTAGCACTGATGTCCTGCATTCCACATCCTCCTCTGAATCTGCCTCCAGTTTCTGGCAATTTGCTGTCAATGTACTACTGTTATTGCTTTTGAATGATCTTCACCAACATTCTACTTGTGTCTGATATCAACGACATTGTTAGATAACTTCGTCATTCAGTTGGATCATCTTTCTTTGGAAGGGGTATAAATTAGAGGTCGGACAATTAAGTCCGTGAACTTTGTCATTCTAAGTGCTACATACCTCATTGCTGAATATCACTACGGTCACCTTCAAAGTACTCTTCTTGGAAAGCTGTGCACCAACACCAGCACCTAGTCCACCCCTAAAGGAATTCTGGAACTCTTTCTGGAATGGCCATTGCACAGTTACAAACTTAATTGTGTAGTTGTCTGTGAGGGAGTTATTCGCTAGTAAACAAATAACTGTATTGGAACACCACCCTGGTCACCTGACCTGGCCCCTAGTGGCTTTTTTCTTCACCAGAAGATGAAGGAAACATTGAAAGGAGGATATTTAGATGTCATTCAGGATCAAAGGCAATACGACAATGGCTCTGATGGCCATTCCAGAAAGAGTTCCAAAATTGCTTTGAAGGGTGGACTAGGTGCTGGTGTCAGTTTACAGCTTCCCAAAGGGAATACTGTGAAGGTGATGGCAGCGATATTCAGCAATGAGGTATGTAGCACCTTTTCTAGGATGAGTTCACGAACTTAATCAGCCACTCTCATCTGTATCTCTTTAGTTGTTTGGGCAGGCATCTGTCCACACAGAGGAGTGAACACATCAAGTACTGTATCTGTTGAACCATCGCACCTGGTATTCTGTCAGCTTTTAGAGCCTTGTTTTTGGTCAATGCCTTCAATGCAGCTTGGACCTCTTCAATACCCTCTGTTCTTTTTCTGTGCTGTGAAATACCTTTAGAAATTGTCATGGATTGAACTGTGTTCCTAAAAAATCTTCAGCAGTTTGGCTGGGCCATAATTCCTGGTATTGTATGATGTCCCTCCATGTTGGAATTCCTGCCTCTAGGATGTTAATGGGCCGCAGTTGTGTTGCTTGAGCAAGATTCTATGTGTAAGATTGTTTTTTGCCTTGAGGTAGTCTCTCGAGATATAAAGAGGATTTGGCAGAAACATTTGGGGGCCTCATACTATCAAAAAGCAGTGCCAGGAGCTGAGTGCATCCTTTGGAAAGCACTGGGTTCCCTGTGCCTCAAAAGCTTCCAGTCCAGGGGAAGATTAACAACAAGAAACCTTCCTCTGGTGCTGGCAGAGAAAGTCTTTTAACCTGGAGCTGACATCCTGAATTTGGACTGTCAATGCATTGGACTGTGACAAATAAAATTCCTCTTTTTAAAGCCATGCACTGGTGGTATTTCTGTTAAAGTAGCACTAGCTGACTAAAACAATAGTACTTGTATTAACTCCTCTCTAAAAGTTTGGTAGAACTCACCTGTGAAGCCATCTAGACTAGGATTATTTTTGGTTGGTAGCTTTTTTTATTTTCATTCATTTTATTTTCAATCTCTTGTGATGTGTTTTTCAAGTAATTCACTCTGCATATGTAAGTTTTGGTAGGTAATGTGTTCTAGAAATTTGTCCATTTCCTCTAGATTTTCCAATCTATTAGAGCACAATTTTTCATAATATTTTGTTATTATTCTAATAATTTCCATTGGCTTTGTTGTGATATTGTCCATCTCATTTCTTATTTGGGTTATTTGTTTCCTCTTCTGTTTTTCTTTTGTGAGTTTGGCCAGTGTTTTATCAATCTTGTTGATCTTTTCAAAAAACCAGCTTTGGGTTTTATTAATTCTTTAAATTGTTTTTCCATTCTCTATTTAGTTCTGCTCTAATTTTTATTATCTGTTTTCTTCTGGTGCCCAAGGTGTTCTTTTGATATTCTCTTTCTACCTGTTTGAGTTGTAGGGTTAACTCTTTGATTTGGGCCATTTCTTCATTTTGAATGTGTGCATTTATTGAGATTAACTGACCTCGGAGCACTGCTTTTGCTGTATCCCATAGGTTCTGGTAGGATGTGTTTTCATTCTCATTTGATTCTGTGAATTTCTTCATTACATCCTTGATTACTTCTATAACCCAGAAATTTTTGAGTAAGGTGTTATTCAGTCTCCATGAGTTTGAGTTTCTACTTATGCTTTTTCTGCTATTGATTTCAACTTTTATGGCATTATGATCTGAGAAAATGCTTGCAATATTTCAGTGCTTTGGATTTTGTTGAGATTTGCTTTATGGGCTAATATGTGATCTACTCTGGATAATGTTCCATGTGCATTGGAAAAGAAGGTATATTTGTCTGTTGTTGATTGAAGAGATCTGTATATGTCTGTGAGGTTGAGTTAGTTGATTATCAGAGTAAGATATTCTGTATCTTTATTGAGTTTATTTCTGGATGATTCTGGCCATTACCAAAAGTAGTGTGTTAAAGGCTCCTCCTATTATTGTGGAGCAATCTCTCTCACTTGTCAATACTGTCAGCACTCATTCAGTGTATTTAGAAGCTCTGATGTTGGGTGCATAAATATTTAATATTGTTCTATCCTCCTACATATTTGAACTTTTAAGCAATAGTGACCACTCTTGTCCACAATGGTGGATTTTATTTTAAAGGTTATTTTATCTGAGATTATTATCGCCACTGCTAACTTTACTCTGCATGTCTTGGTATATATATTTTTCCATCCTTTGAGTTTCAGTGTTTGTATTTTGAGTCTAAGAGGTGTTTCTTGTAAGCAGTATATAGACAGATTGTGTTTTTAATCCAACCTGTTATTCTTTTTATCTTTATTGGTCCATTTAACCCATTTATATTCAGTGTAATTACTGATAGAATGAATTTAGTGCTGTCCCTTGGTGACTCTGTCTGTTGTTGACAGTTTCTTCATTCCACCTACTATTCTATTGAGTTGTCTCTTTTTATGGATTTTCTTTTAATCCTTTTTAATGTTGATTTTATATCTGTTGAGGTTTCTTGTGTTTCTTGTTTTGATGTACAGTATTGTAAGTTTGCTTTGAGGCTACCCCACTCTTCCCCTCAGTAATCTAAGTTTAAGCCAGTCTTGCACTTGTTTGTATCAGTTAGACTTCCTCTCCATCTGAAAGGTCTATAAACACATTAAGTTGTTCCTCTTTTTAGCATAATGTCATAATTTGCATACTGAGATGTTTCCCTAATTTTAATATTTCAGCTTTGATTGGACATTGTGGCTTCCCTATCCAAGTTGGACTCTGGATGTTGTGTCCTGAATTGTAGCAATGAGTATGTATCTGACAACACTGATTTTCTAAATGAAGAACTTCCTTCAGTATTTCTTGTAATTTTTGTTTGGTTTTTGACATTTCCTAAACTTCTGTTTATCTGGGAATGTCCTAATCTCACCATCATATTTGAGAGACAATTGTGCAGGATATACAGTTCTTGGTTGAAAGCTTTCTTCCTTCAAGGCTTTGTATATATGTCATCCCATTGCCCTCTTGCCAACATGGTTTCTGCTGAGTAATCACAGCTCAGTCTAAATGACTCTCCTTTGTAGGTTAGTTTTGGTTTGAGCCTAGATGCCTTTAGAAATATCTCCTTATCTTTTGTTTTGTTAAGTTTGATTATTATATGTTTTGGTGTCTTTCTTTGGGGATCTACCTTTTGTGGAGTTCGATGAGTATCTTGGATAGATATCCTTTCTTCTTTCATGATATCAGGGAAGCTTCCTGTCAGCAAATCTTCAACAATCCTCTCTATTTTCTTATAGCCTTCCCTCTTCTGGTACTCCAGTCACTTGTAAAGTATTCCTCTTGATAAGAGTCCCATGTAACTCTTAATGATTCTTCATTTTTCTTCATTCTCTTACCTGATTTTTCCTCATAAACGCTGGTGTCAGTTGGTTTATCTTCTAACACACTAATTCTGCATTCCATTGCCTCAATCATGTTCCTTTGACTTTCAATTGAATTGTCTAATTCTGTGATTTTATTGTTAGTCTGTTCAGATCATTGTTGCTGCAGCAATGCTTATAGCTTGTTTAATTTTTCATTTCATTCTGCTGTACTTTGTCTAATCTCCATCCTGGTATCTTGGAGACCTCAGTACATAACTCTTCTGTATTCTACCTCTGATAATTCCAGGAAGGCTTCTTCATCTCAGAAATTTGATTCTTATTTTTGGAGATTTTTGAAGCCATGGTGGTCTTCTTTAAATGCTTAGAAATTGATTGCTGTCTCTGAGCCACCAGGAAGCAGTTGTGATTTATTTGTTAGGTTACTGCAATGTACTATATGCATATTTGAGACCTAACAATTAGTCCACAAACTTCTTTGTTCTAAGTTCTACACACCTCATCACTGAACATCACTACGGTCACCTTCAAAGTACTCCCCTTGGGAAACTATGCACCAATGCCAGCACCTAGGCCACCCTTCAAAGCAATTTTGGGACTCTTTCTGAATGGCCATTGTGCACAGTGGCAAGGTGGCCAGTTTGCAAACTTAATTGTATAGTTATAGATGACAGATTTTTTAGCTAGTAAACAAACAACAGTATTTTTTTTAGCTAGTAAACAAATAACAAATAACACCCATCCCACTCAGTTGATCTGGCCCCCAGTGACTTTTTTCTTTACCCAAACATAACGGAAATATTGAAAGGAAGACATTTGGATGACATTCAGGATATCAAAGGTAATGTGATGATAGGGTCATTCCAGAAAAAGAGTCTCAAAACTGCTTTGACAGGTGGACTAGGTGCTGGCATGAGTGAACAGCTTCCCAAAGGGAGTACTTCAAAGGCAGTGAGGTATGTAGTACTTTTTCCAGAATGAGTCTGTGAATGTAGGCCTCATATACATATCTATGCATGTATGTGTTTTAATTTGGTTTTGACTGTCCAAGTAATCTAGTCATTTTAGCTAGAGTGGTTATTGAAGCCTTAGTAATTTTGATGCTGTCACCCAATGTTTGGAGTGGTGACTGCAGTGAGAAAGGTAGCAGGAATTGCTGGCTCAAGGAGCTGGTGGAACTCTTCTTCCAACTCTTCCATTTTTCTTCTCTCCCCAAGGGGATAGAAGCTCAGAGCAAACACAGAAAATGTCCTGCTTCCAGCCCAGGTAGTGCACTAGAATTCAGCATCCAGTGTAGAACAGAAAAGCTAGGGGGTAAAGGCTGGGAATATGGAGAGAAATCAGCACATAGGAAAGGATTAAGCTCCACAGATTCAAGAGAATTTAGCTTCAGATGGTCCGGTGGATGTCTCCTGGGGCTCTGCAGGTAAAGTGATATGCAGCTCAAGGGAGTGAACAGAACTTTTCTTTACCTCTCTGTTTCCTTCTCTGAGTCTGGGAGAAAAGCTCAAGGCACACACAGACAATGTCTCAGTTCCACCCCAGGTAGTGCACAAGAATTTAGCCTCTGGCATAGCTATAGAAGGGATAGGGGAAGGGCACTGCCATACTCTGCTACCAGCCTCTGCCATGTTCCACAAGTATGGCCATCTTAAACTCAGCTTTCTGGTTAAGAAAGACATGCTCCACACAGGCACCACGTCCAGGGTAGCTTCCAGCCCCAGCAACACTCCCAAGAAGTCCCAAATTCAGGCTCCCAGCTGAGAAAGATGGCCTCCACTTCCATGCTGCTGCTCCTCTCCTATGCCAGAAGAAGTGGGCCCACTCTGCTTCTGACAAAGGTAGTTGTTCCCCTTCCTGTCATCCAGCCCAATCTCACAGATTTCCACCTGACTTGGGGGTTCCTAGAACGTCCTTTTCATTCAGTTCACTTGTTTTTCGAGGTCTTACTTGTTAGAGGGATCAGAAGAACTGGTGGCTAGTCTGCCATCGTAGTCCCACCTCCCAATAACATCTGTTCTTGATCATATGCTACCTCCTGAAATTGGCTGAACGTCAACCAATTCTTTTTGGCATAGTGACTGTATGTTCTTTACATCTCCTTTTGATACTTCTTTTGTCATTCAATACTTTCCCCTTCGAATCCTTCAGTTTTGCAACTCAAGGGCTGAATTTTTGTCTTCAGTTTTTCAGCTTGAGAAATGGTGGGCATGCTCAACTCTTGGTTTTCTAATTTCAGGTCTCTGTACACTTCAGTATAAATACTATGTTTCTTCCCAGCATCTTCTGAAATCTTCTGTTCAGCTCCTTTACTCCATGATTTTTTCTTTCACTTTAGCTACTAGACATTTAAAAACAAGTTTTAGAGTCTCTTCTAACATTCATTTTAGTCATTTCTTTCCTGTCATTTTCATGGTCTCTGGGCTCTTCACTTATGATGTCTTTGACGTTATCCTACAACTTGTTTGATCTTCAGTTATTAGCATTCAGTGCATCCAATCTGTTCTTGAGATGATCTATAAATTCAGATGGAATATACTGAAGGTCATTATTTTGGCTGTCACGGACTTGTTCTAATTTTCTTCAGCTTCAGTCTGCACTGGCATATGAGGAATTGATGGTCTATTCCGCAGTTGGCCCTTGGCCTAGTTCTGATAGATGATATTGAGCTTTCCACAGATGTTGCTGATTTGATTCCTGTGTGTTCCATCTGGCAAGGTCCATGTGTATAATCACCATTTATGTTGCTGAAAAACATTTGCAATGAAGTCATTGATCTTGCAAAATTCTATTATTTGATCTCTGGCATAATTTCTATCATCAGGGCCATATTTTCTGACTACTGATCTTTGTTTTCAGTTTTTGCATTCCAATTAACAGTATATCAATGCATCTTGATTGTATGTTTCTTCAATTTCAGGCTGCAGAAGTTGGTAAAAATCTTCAATTTCCTCATCTCTGGCACTAGTGATGGGTACATAAATTTGAAGAGCAAACATATTAACGATTTTCCCTGTAGGTGTGTGCATATTATCCTATCACTGACAGCATTGTGCTTCAGAATAAATCTTGAAATCTCTTTTGGATAATGAATCATATGCCATTCCTCTTCAATTTGTCCTTCCCAGCATAGTAGACCACATGATTCTCTGATTCCAAATGGCCAATACCAGTGTATTTCAGCTCACTAGTGCCTAAGATATCAATCTTTTTATATGTTCCATTTCATTTTTGACTACTTCCAATTTTCCAAGATTCATACTTTGTACATTGTATTCTATGTTCCAGTTACTAAGGGATGTTTGCAGCTATTTCTTCTCATTTTGAGTTTTGCCACCTCAGCAAATGAAGGTCCCAAAAGCTTGACATCATTAAGGTTGATTCTACTTTAAGGAGGCAGCTCTGCCCTAGTTGTATTTTGCCTTCCAACCTCAGTAGCTCATCTTCTCACATTATACCAGCTGGCATTCTGCTGCTATTCATAAGGTTTTCACTGGCTGAGTTTTCAGAAGCAGATGGCCAGGTTCTTCTTCCTAGTCTGTGTTAGTCTGGAGGCTCCACTTAAACCTGCCCACCACAGGTGACCCCAGTGGTATTTAAAATACCAGTGGCATAGCTTTCAGCATCAAAGCAAGACACAGGCCACCACAGTACGACAAACTGACAGACACATGGGGAAGTCCTATATGCATACTGTAAACCTTGTATTAACCAATAAAAAGACAAAGAGGTGTAACACATAAGCCAAAAGAGAAGATCAATGGAGTACTAAAGCATAACAAAAACTTAATCCAAAAGAGGAGATGGAAAGCAGCAGGGAGAGGGGGATAAAAAGAGATAAATAGAATAGAAAGCAAATAGCAAGACGGTAGATTTCATCTCAACCATATCAATAAGTACACGAAATGTACCTGGTTAAAGCACCCCGATTAAAAGGCAAAGATATTTAAACTGGATTATAAATACAAAGAAGCAACAATATGCTGTCTACATGACACACACTTTAGATATAAAGATAGGATAAAAGTAAAAGAATGAAAACACTAATCAGAAGAAGGTTGAATGTATATATTATTATCAATGAAGACTTCAAGATAAGGAATATTACAGGAGGAAAAGAGGGACACTGCTTCATTACGACAGACATCGAGAATCAAAACATCAAAAATACACAGCAGTTCCAAATGTGTATTAAGTAGTTCCATAGATTCAAAATAAATGAAGCAAAACTGACAGAGCTAGAAGCATAAACAGACAAAATCACAATTATAATGGTATATTTTAACCCTCTACTCAGTAACAAAACACATTAATTATTAGTAATGCTATACAGTAGATTTGAATATCAATCAACTTGTCCAAACTGATATATATAGAGCATTCCACCCAACGACATCAGAATATACATTCTTTGCAGCTGCAGACATGAACCTTCACCAATGCAGGACAGATGCTGTCGTTTGTGTGAGGTGCCATCAAGTCGGTCCAACTCATAGTGACCCTGTGCACAAAAAAATGAAACATAGCCTTGTCCTGTGCCATGCCCACAATCCCTTTTTATGCTTTAGCCCATCATTGCAGCCACTGTGTCAATCCACCCAGTTGAGGGTCTTCCTCTGTTTTGCTGACCATCCACTCCACCAAGCATGATGTCTTTTTGCAGGGACTGATCCCTCCTGACAATAAGTCTCAATAAAATTAAGTGGATTTAAATCACACAGAGCACGCTGCCTGATTTCTAATTTCCAGCTCCCTCTCCCACTGCTTTCCATGTCCTTGTTTGGATTAAGTTTTTGTTGTGTTTTTAGTACTTCACTGATCTCCTCTTTCGGCTTACATGTTACACCTCTTTGTCTTATCTTTTTATTGGTTAATACAGGTTTCACAGTATGCATATATGACTTCCCCATGTGTCTGTCAATTAGTGATACCGTGGCGATGCGTCTTGCTTTGATGCCAAGCATTAGAAATCAGTAACAAAAAGATACACAATCTTTAAAAGCAAAACCAAACCAAATCCACTGCTATTGACTCACTTGCAACTCGTAGGGACCCTATAGGACAAAGTAGAACTGCCCCATAGAGTTTCTAAGAAGCACTTGGCAGATTTTAACTGCTGACCTTTTGGTTAGTAGCCATAGCACTTAACCATCACGCCACCAGGGCTTCCCACAATATCTAAAGAATGCCCATATCTCACTAAAGATCAAAACCATTCATAAAAATAACCCAGTGGATGTCATAGATTGAATTGTGTTCCCCCCAACAATGTGTGTAGCTATTTGGCTAGGCCATGAATCCTGGCACTGTGTGATATTCCTCTAGGCTGTAAACCTGCCTCTGTGATGTTAACGAGGGAGGACGGGCAGCAGTGGTGGTGGTGGGACAGACTCAGTGGTGTGTAAGATGGTATTGCGCCTTGAAGTAGTCTCTTCAGATGTAAAGGAGAGAAGCTAGAAGTAAAAGTTAGAGACCTCTTATCATCAAGAAAGAAAGAAGTGCCAGGAGACTCAGAAGCTTCCACTCCAGGGGAAGACTGAGAACAAGGACATTCCTCCAGAGCCAGGAAAGAAGCCTCCCCTGGAGCTGACACCCTAAATTTGGACTTTTAGCTTACTGGACTATGACAAATCAAATTTCTCCTTTTAAATCCATCCACTTGTGGTATCTGTGTTAGAAGAACACTACCTGACTAAGACAATCCCCTACCTCCAATACATCCTCTATAATTCAGCCAAAAAAATTTCAAAAACACAAATCAGGCCCAGCTTAACGCCGCACTGTGGCTCCCACTACCCCAGAGGTGAGATGTCTGGAGGTCCCTGTCTTCCTCTTCAGTCTTAGCCCTGGTCCATTCTCTGACCCAAGATGGCAGACACAGAGCTTATCCCCATTCCAAGAGTAGGGGTGCCCAGGAATATTCTCGAAGCCCCTCCTCTGCACCTGGCTGGGCCTAGCCTGGTCAAGGAACACCCCAACTGCCACCACCATTTGCCCACCTGTTCCCAGAGTCAAGACTCTCAAGAAGGGGATGGAGACAAGATGGCAGACTAGACACACGTCTCTTTAATTCCTTCTGAAAACTAAGGGATGGATTGATAATTAAACGGAGTCTTCTGGACACACAGTGAGCCCTAGGACATGGCATAGGACTGTCAGTTTGGACTACACGCCACTGAACGGGAAACTTCTTCTCTTTCACTGACCCCACCCTTATTGAACAGCTAGCTCTAGCGGACTGAAGGTAACTGTGTTTTTAACATTTTTTCCTTTTTGTTAGTTGGCAGTGGTGATTGGGCTTAACTGTCAGCAAAGCTCAGCCACACTGCTGACATGATCAGCAGAGAGAATAACCACATTTTGAGAGCCGTGCTCTGGACTTAGACCACCATGGCTCCTCCACTCTTTCTTTCTGAGGCTCTGCCATTGATTCTACTGTTTTGCAACAGGCAGGACAGCTTGTGTGGGATGCCATCTTGTTTGACTGGGAGGTAAAGTTATCCAAAAGGAGGCCTCAGCTGGGGCTAATTCCCAGGCTGGGAGGCAGTACCAGCCCAGGGAGTGCTTTTCCAGCAGAAAGGCTGCGTTTAGCACAGTGTTGCCTTATTGGTAGGGCCTGGCAGTGTATGACAGCAGCACCGTAGCCTTTCTGTACTTTGAACTACATCACAGCATTTGGGGACAGATACAGATGTACCTCCATTGCCAGCTGGAAAGAGGGGCTTGCACACCTGACAGCCTAATTGTGGAAGCAGTCAGATAGCTTTTACTTTTCAAGATAAGATTACCTAGAGAAACAACTGTGGTGTGGTCTGATGGTATATCTTTCAGCCTTGACTGACCCACAACATAGGGTCAAATGATTGCCCCTCAGTGACTTTACAGGTAGGGCCATGTATTTACCAGCCAGGAGGCAGAGCCTGCTATCCCAGAGATACCACTGGGCCCAGTCACTGGAGTATATAGAGGTGACTGGTGATCAACGTCTGCTTCAGCACCTGTTAAGGCAACACCAGAGAAACTAAACAACCTCTAGATGCCCAAAAGCAACAGACCTTGACCAGACACCCAGAAGAAGAAGCCTTTCTGAAGCTTTCAGAGGTTGAGTACATAACAATTATATATACAGCCTTCCTGGACATTATACAAAATTCAGCAGAGCAAAATGAAAAAATTAAGCAAGCTGTTAGAAATGGTGGAACACCCCAGCATTCTGAAACCCGACAGATCAGTAACAAAATTAAACAGTTTGATAACTCAATTCAAAGCCAAGAGAACAGAATTGAACAAATGGAGAGCAGACTTTCTGACACGGAAGACAGAACTACTAATACCAGCATTTAAGAGAAGAAATCAGAGAAAAGACACAAGAAAAATGAAGAAGCATTAAGAAACATGTGGGCCCCTATCAAGAGGAACAATCTACGATTAATTCGAGTTCCTGAACAGGAAGAGAAACCTGAAAACACAGACAGGATTGTTGTTGATCTGCTGACAGAAAACTTTCCTGAAATTATGAAAGAAGAGAACATAGATATCCAAGACGCATATCGAACACCACACAATATAGACCCTGAAAGAAGGACTCTAAGACATATTATAATCAAGCTTAACAAAATGAAACGTAAGCAGAAACTCTTAAAGGCAGTGAGACTCAAAGTAAGGCTAACATTCACAGGGAAGCCCTGTAGGCTTTTGTCTGACTTCTTGGCAGAAACCATGTTGGCATGGAGGCAGTGGGATGCCACATTCAAAGCCTTGAAGAAGACCTTCCAACCAAGAATTATATATCCTGCAAAACTATCTTTCAAATATGAAAATGAAACTAAGACATTTGCAGATAAAAAGAAACTCAGAGACTTTGTAAAAACCAAACCAAAGCTACAAGAAATTCTGAAAGAAGCTCTTGGCTTAGAAGAACAAAACCATTAACTCTATATTTTAGGAGACAATACAGGATACATCATCCAGAAGCCCACTCAGTTAGGGAAGTCACAAAACCCAACAAAAGCTATAATATTAAAAGAAGTGATTCAGTGATCATATCATGAAAATTATCATACTATCACATTAAAAAGAGGGGTATACTATAGTAGTTATAGTCCTTCCAGATGGATAGAAAGTTACTAAGATATGTAACAGTTAAAATTGGATTTAAACATAGATTGTTAAGGGTTATCATAAGGGTAGCCGCAAAGCACAATAAAGATGCAACATAGCAAAACAAACACAATACAGGAGTGTCAACAAACACAAAACCAACACTGAAAAGGGTGAAAAATCAACCCATAAAGAACAATGTCCCAGAAGAGAATAGTAAGAGCAACAGCGAAAACATCAACACAAAAATAAATACATCAAAATGACAGCACTAAGCACATACATATCAATAATTACATTGAATGTATATGGCCTGAACGCTCCAGTAAAGAGACAACAAGTGACATCTCTGATCAAAACACCTGACGTGTCTACATGTTGCTTACAAGACACTCACCTTAGACTTAAAGACATGAATAAACTGAAAATTAAAGGATGGAAGGATATATATCAAGTTAACAATACACAAAGAAGAGCAGGTGTGTCAATTCTAATCTCAGATAAAATAGACTTTAATGTAAAATCCACCATCGTGGATAAGGATGGGCACTACTGATTGCTGAAAGGTTCAATATACAAGTGGGACTTAACAATATTAAATATTCATGCACCCAATACTAGAGCATCTAAATACATCAAAGAAACACTGACTACATTCAAAATGATATAGATCACAGTAATAGTGGGAGACTTCAACACTCCACTTTCAGTATTGGACAGATCTTCTAGAACAAAGTTCAGTAAAGACACAGAAGATCTTACTGCCATAATTAACCAACTAGATCTCATCAACATACACAGAACTTTCCATCCATCAGCAGATAACTACACCTTCTTCTCCAGTGGACATGGAACATTTTCCAGAATAGATCATGTGCTACGACATAAAGCAAATCTCAACAAAATCCATACCATTAAATTAGTGCAAAGCATCTTTTCAGACCATAAAGTCATAGAAGTCGAAATCAAAAGCAGAAAAAACACAGACAGAAATTGGAACTTATGGAAATTGAACATCTTACTCAAAAAGCCATGGGTTATAGAAGAAATCAAGGATGAAATAAATGTATGCATTCCAATGAAAATGAATACATTTCCTACATGAATCCATGGGATACAGCCAAAGCAGTGCTCAGAGGTCAGTTTATCTCTATAAATGCACACATCCAGAAGAAAGAAAGAAAGAAACTTAACTAAATAATTAACCCTACAGTTTGAACAAGTACAAAGAGAGCAACACAGGAAACCCTCAAGTACCAGAAGAAAACAGATCATAAAGATTAGAGCAGAACTAAATGAATTAGAGAATAGAGGAACAATTGAAAAAATGATAAGACCAAAAGCTGTTTTTAAAATATCAACAAAATTGACAAACCACTGGCTAAACTTACTAAAGAAATACAGGAAAGGAAACGAACAACCCAAATAAGAAATGAGATGGCAGATGTCACAACAGATCCAACAGAAACAAAAAAAAATCATAACAGAATACTATGAAAGACCTTAACAGATTTGAAAACCTAGAGAAAATGGACAAATTTCTAGATTCATATCAGCCACCAACATTATCACAAGAAGAAGCACAACAACTTAAGAAACCAACCACATAGGAAGAGATCGGAAAAGTCATCAAAAAATTACCAACCAAAAAAAGCCCTGGTCCAGATGGCTTCACCACAGAATTCTACCAAGCTTTTAGAGAAGAGTTTATGCCAGTACTACTGAGACTATTTCACATCATACAAAGAGATACTCCAAAATTTTGGAATACTCCAAAATTCGTGTTATGAAGCCAGCATAACCCTGATACCAAAGCCAGGGAAAGACCCAACAAAAAAGGAGAACTACAGACTGATATGACTATGAAATTAGATGCAAAAATCTTCAACAAAATCCTTACCTGTAGAATACAACAACGTATCAAAACAATAACTAATCACGGCCAATTGGATTCATACCAGGAACGCAAGGCTGGTTGAACATCTGAAAAAACAATTAATGTGATCAAACACAAAAGACAAGAATCACCAACTTTGTCTATTGATGCAGAAAAGGCATTTGATAAAGTCCAACACCCACTCATGCTAAAAACTCTCAGCAAAATAGGAATAGAGAGCAAATTCCTAAATGCAATAAGGGCCATTTATACAAAGCCAACTGCCTACGTCATTCTGAGTGGAGAAAGACTGAAACAATTTTCCTTGAGAATGGAAACTAGACAAGGATGCCCATTCTGACCTCTCCTATTGACACTGTACTAGAAGTTCTAGCCAGACCAATCAGACAAGACCAAGAAATAAAGGGCACCTGCATTGGCAGAGAAGAAGTAAAAACCTCCCTACTTGCAGATGATATTATTGTATATGCAGAGAATCCCAAGGAATCCATAAGTAAACTACTGGATCTAATAAAGGAGTTCAGTGAAGTATCAGGATACAAGATAAAGATAAGCAAATCAGTAGGATTCCTTTATACCAACAACGAGATTATTAAGGAAGAAATCACCAAGTCAATACCATGTACTATAGCCCCTAAGAAGATGACGTACCTAGGACTAAACCTAACCAAGAAAATAACAGACCTTTACAAAGAGAACTACAAGTCCTTACTACAAGAAACTAAGAGAGACTTAAATAAATGGAGAAACCTACCCTGCTCATGGATAGGAAGACCTAACATTGTGAAAATGTCTATTCTACCCCCCCAATAAAAAAAAAAATCTACTTATATAATGCAATCCCAATAAAAATTCCAGTGACATTTTTTAATGAGACGGGTAAATAAATCATCAACTTTGGTTGGAAAGGGAAGCCACCCTGGATAAGTAAAGCACTACTGAAGAAGAATACACTAGGCGGCCTCTCACCACCTGACTTTAGAACTTACTACACTGCCACAGTTGCCAAAACAGCCTGGTACTGGTACAAAAAGAGACATACAGACCAATGGAACTGAGGTGAGACCCCAGAGATGCCACCATCCTATGAACAGCTGATATTCAACAAAGGCCCTAAAATTTTAAACTAGGGTAAAAACAGTGTCTTTAACAAATGGTGCTTGCAAAATTGGATATTCATCTGCAAAAAACTGAAACAAGACCCATATCTCACACCTTATACAAAAACCAACTCAAATTGGTTAAAAGACCTAAATATCAAATCTAAAACAACAAAGCTCATCCAAGAAAAAACAGGATCAACAATGCAAGTTTTAATACACAACGCAGACAGACTTCAAATCTGTCAAACAAAGCGTGATCAACAGAAGAGTAAAAGGATAAATGGAGACTGCAAAGAATCAAACACTTGTGCTCATCCAAAGACTTTATCAAAAGAATTAAAAGACCATCTACAGAGGGTAAAAAATATTGGGCAACTATATGTGAGACTGATGTCTGATCTCCATAATCTACAAGGTACTGCAAAATATCAGTAAGAAAAGGCTAAATAAACCAATTAGCGATGTACGAAGTAGATGGACAGACACTTCCCTAAAGAGGAGATCCAGGCAGCCAAAGGACACATGAAGAATTGTTCACGATCATTAGCTACTAAAGAAATTCAAATCAAAACTACAATGAGATACCATCTCACCCCAACAAGGTTGGCCATGATACAAAAAACACAAATGCTGGAGAGGTTGTGAAGAAATTGGCACTCTTCCACATTGCTGGTGCGATTGCAAAATGGTACATCCTCTTTGGAAAGTAATCTGCCGCTTCCTGAAAAGGTTGGAAATAGATATACCATTTGACGTAGTAATCTCGCCGCTTGCACTATATCCTACAGAAGCAAGGGCATTCACACAAACAGATCCACGCACATGACTGTATACTGCAGTAGAGTCCACGAAAGCAAAAAGATGGAACCAACCCAGATGCCCAGCAACAGAGGAATGGGTGAATAAACTATGGTAGATATACTCAATGGATCCTATGCAATGATAAAGAACAATGATGATTTTAGGAAGCATCTCATAACTTGGTTTCAATTGGAAGACATTATGTTAAGTGAAATTAGTCAGTGCCACAAAAACAAATACTGTATGAGACCCTATAAGGACTTAAAAACAGACTCATGTATAGAAGAAAAGACCCTTTGATGGCTGCAAGGGGGAGGGAAGAAGGGAAGGAGAGGGGTGGTTATAGATTAGATAGCTGATAGAAATTTGATTGGGTGAAATCAGTGACAGCACACATTAGAAAGAAGATCAACTTAACTAGACTTCAACATAACGTGAATACTCGTCCAATCTTAACCCAATACAGCAAGGACAGAATAGCAGGGGTGGGTGTCAGGGGACCATGCTCTCAGGGGACATTGAAGCCAACTGGCATAACTAGCGTATCGCTAATAGACTCTTTTCCACCCCACACTGGTGAGTGGCATCCGGGGTCTTAAAAGCTAGCAAGCTGCCATCTGAGGTACACCAAATGGTCCCAACTCAGCAGGAACAGATGACCACCAAGGACCAAAACGACATGGGAGAAAGAGAGCCCAGAAGGCAGACCCACATGAATGGGTGACTACATCAACATGTGACCAGAAGAACCAGATGGTGCCAGGCCACCACCAGTGACAGCCCTGAGTCTCAGTGGCAATGTGAGAATAAAAAGGGGTGCACTCTGAGAACTCCACTGAAAGACTGCAAATGATGGTCTGAAGGCCTCAGGGTTTCCCGGGGAGCACAGCCCCCAGACCCGATGCTGCCCCTGTCCATAAACCATTATTGAGGTCAATGCCTGAGACAGGAATAGACTGCACTCGATGACACAGAGTGACCATATCGTGTGTGCGCTTTATGGTCCTATGCATCTATAGGATGTCATCCTACTGGCCTCTTACTAGAGGGGAAGAGAAAGGGTGGAGCAGGGGCACAAGAGATTGTTGAGAAGACATGACATGTATAGAACAGAAAGGAGGAGTGCGCTGTCACCAGGCAGGGAGAGCAGTAGTTGCTGCCCATAGCCAGGCATGCGAATCTAAACTGGATTGTACACTTTCACACTATCACAATTAAAAAAGAATAAATACGCAAAGAAAAAAGAAAAACAAGATTCTCAAGCATACCTGTGTTTGGGTGGTCTTCCCTAACAGACAGTGGGTGCCACAAGCTCCAGCACCTGGGGTGTCTCCGCCATATCCCCAGCACCTGGCACCAGGCCTGCTACTCTCCACGTGCAGCTGAATGTCTTCAAGGAGAAAGGAGCAGTGGGGCACGGGGTCATGGAAGGTGACTTCCGGACCCTGCTTGGTCTCGGAGGCCTTAGAGGAGGAAGAACGAGTCCATGACAACCGGAACACAGGAACACACACAATGCTACAGATGCTATAGTCACATCTCCCAAGCACACACAGTGTCCCCGGAGCCCGCCGCAGACACAGGACCAGCCCCTGACTGCAGCCTGGCCCCGCCTCACTGGCCTTCCCCGGCCCACACAGCTCCTCACGCAGCCTGGGCCTGGCCACACCCCTAGGCTTGGCCCTGGGCACAGCCTGATGTGGGTGGTGCCCCACTGCTGGCTGCCAAAACGCCCAGGTCCTCACCTGTACCAGCTCTCACTGTCCGGTGGGGCCCAAGGCGGGAGCTCCAGTGATCCTGGAACCAGCTCAGGCCCTGTAGCTGTCTGTGCCTGGACCCGGCCTGCCCAGGGCCTGCAGTTTCTCCTCAGCAGGGCTGGGCTGAACTTGTGCCTCCCAGCAGGCTGTCCAGGGCCAAAGCCCTGAGGGCAAACCCAAGGGCCCGAGGCCAGGATGCAGGACGCCCAAGGAGCACGGCAGGAGCCCTCGCCACTGCCGTTTCACTCTGGGGACAGGGGCAGAGTCCAGCCCCAGGCGCAGGGTCTCAGCCCCAGCTTGGCTGGGAGGCAGTTCCCCAGTAACAGGAGCAGGCCCCAGTCGCTCTGGCCTCTCTGAGCGCCTGGACCACACCTGCCACATGTCTGGGTGGAGAAGACGATGGCTGGCTACCTGGGCCACTGTGGGATGGGCGGGGCTGGGCGTTAGAGGCCACTGCTGCGTGTCAGTGCCCACAGAAAACCGCTTCCCCGGCCTCCAAGGGCCTGTGCCCAGGGGCCCCAGTACTGGCTGCCCTCCTGAGAGCTGCAGACCCCTCTTGGGTGACTGCAGGCCCAGTCTGTTCATCTGACTCTCACTGGGGCTGGACCTGTCCTCTGCCAGACCCCAATGGGGCTGGACCTTAGCCGCTACCTGACCCCTGCTGGCAGCTCGGGTTGGTCAGCAAACCCATCTAAGAGGTGTCTCCCAAGCCCTTGGAGCCCCTCAAGGTCAGGATGAATGGAGAGAGAGCAGCATAGCTGCCTGGCCAGCCTCTCGAAGGACAGGCTCTTTGCAGTGTGGGGGATGGGGTAGTTGTCAGTATTTTACTATTTGTGGGCCCATCTGGAGGGACCCCCCAGCCACCCTGCTTAGAGAGGCTGGACAGTCGAAGGTGGGGAAGGGTACGAACTTAGTGGGGGCACTCTGGCCTTCCTGCTTTTGCCATGCCAACAGTGAGGGGCAGCCTGACTGACTGATGGCCAGAGAAGAGAGGGGGTGGCCCGAGGAGGCCCAGTGTGAGCTGGCCTGCAGCATGAGGGCACCCTCTGGAGGCTCCCTGGTGGCCTGGCAGCTGGCAGTCCTGGGGAGTACTGGAGGGCACCTGTCTCTCTGGTTACCCTCTGGCCTCTCTGACAGCAAGTTCACCCCAGGAGTGAGTTCCTCAAGGTGGCACAGAGCCCCTGTGGCACAGATGGCTTGTGTCCCACTGCTACTCACAACTCTCCCTCCCCGCAGCCCACCTAGCATGCCCTAAGACACCGCCCAGGGGTCAGGCCAAGGCTGACGCCCTTACCCGAATTTCAGCCAGGCTGGGCACGGTGCAGACACCTGCTGGGTTGAGGCGTGGACAGCAGGTGCCTGCTGGAGCCCGTGGGGAACAGGCTGGGTGGTCAGCACAGCCTCCGTCCTCTCTTGTCCACGTCAGGGTGACAGCCCCAGGAAGCTGCTCCAAGACGAGTCCCTTGGCACCATGCAGACCAGGACAGGCTGCATCCGTGCCGAGTGCCCACTGCTGGCTGAGATCTGCGGCCTCCAGCTTCTCCCTGCGTGACCCTGCCTGCTTCCCTCCCAGTCAGGGGACCCTCTTTCGAATCCACTGGGGCCTGGAGTGTCATAGCTGGGCATGGTGGGGCTAGCTAGGGAGCCACCGCTGGGCTGGGGGAGACAGCTGGCCCTGTTCCCCAGAGTGGGGGTGCTCTGAGGACCCAGCGATGGGGGTCTGAGGTACACTGACAGCACTGTGCGGTCAGTGGCCCGGGCTGCTCAGGAGGAGCATTCATTTCCCTCTGGGCCCATCTGGGGGGCCCAGACACCCCATTCGGAGAGGCAGGGCCATTGGAGACGGGGAGGGGTGAGTCTCAATGGGGGCATTTTGCCCACAGGGCAGGGAAAGTGAGGACAGAGGCCAGAACCTTAGCCCAGAGTATGAATCATGGCCAGTGCTGGCCCACTGCACCCACAGAACCGGGACCTGGATGCGCAGGGGACCACTGGGGAGCAGGGCCCTTAAGACGTCACTATGTTGCTCCCAGACTCATGGGACAGTTCTGGGCCTGCACGTGGATGGTTGCTGCCCACTCCTTGATGCAGATAGCACAGGGTCCCCAGGACCCCCCTCCAATTGCGGGTCACCAACTGGCACTGCAGACTGCCCGTTGTGTGCCCAGCTGTGGCAGTGGGCTGCCCTGCAGGCATCTGGGAGCAGCTGCCTCTCAGATACTAGTTCCTAATAAACCAGCACCCTTGTCATAAGTGACTGCCACCCTCCGACAGGGCTCCTCCATGTGCACGGACCACTGAGAGCTCTGGTCGGCTGAGTGCCTGAGGCTCTGGCTCCACAGGGCAGCCACGCCTGTCCAAGTCAGCAGAGACCAGGGGCCAGAACAGTGGGCAGGAGCCTGTCCACAGGAGGGGTCTCCTCCAGGCCAGCCGGTAGGGTTTATGTTGAACTGGGGGTGGGGAGCCCTGATAGGGACACCCAGTGCCCTGCTTGGGGGAGTGCAGCACAGCCTGATGGGGACACCCAGTGCCCTGCTGGGCATGGCACAGGCTGATGGGGGCACCCAGTGCCCTGCTGGGGATGGCACAGGCTGATAGCGACACCCAGTGCCCTGCTGGGGGGTGCACAGGCTAATGGGGACACCCAGTGCCCTGCTGGGGATGGCACAGGCTGATGGGGACACCCAGTGCCCTGCTGGGGGGTGCACAGGCTGATGGGGAGGCACAGGCTGATGGGGACACTGATATCAGGAGCCACCTGGCATGCAGGGATCAGCAGGCAGCCAAGTCTAAAGCTGTGCAGACCATTCTACCCAGCTTACCCCTGACAGCCCTGGGGAGCAAGGGGAACACTGAAGGGGGCTCACAGTGACACCCCACCAGTGACCAGAGCATGCTCCTGGATCTTCTGGCCTCATGGGTGCCCACTGATGTGGGCTCTGGTAGGCAGGGAGGCAGACAGGACCCACACCCACGGAGCTCACGGCCCCTCAGACCCTCAGGGGCACTCAGAGGATGACCCCCTCCCCACGGCCCCACCTCCAGGGAACCAGCCAGTGGTGGACTCCATCTCTGCCCTCCACAGCGGCCTGCTCCCTTCCCATGACTGTCCTATCCTGGGCAGTTGCTCCCTCGCCCTGGCCCTCTCCTCTCACTCTGGGCCAGCTGGAGGAGCCCTCTGGCCCAAAGGTGCTCCAATTCACCCCAGACCCCAGCCTCTGTGGCCCCCACACCTTAGGAGTAACCCTGTGTCTGCCTCCACCCCTCCACTCCCTCTGCAACCCACCATGCCCCCAGCTATGCTGGCCTCCTTGGCGGACAGCAGTCCCCTTGGCTGGCTGGCTGGCGCTGTGGGGGCCTCCTGCTCCGGAAGGCTTGCAGACAGCTGACACCCGGTGCTGCTGAGACCAGAGCTGTCTGTGAGCTGCCCACTGTCACTCATTTATTTATAAAATTATCTCCTGAAAGAGCTCAGCTACTAACCAACTGTCAGCAGCTTGAATTGACCAGCTGCTCCTAGAAACCTGAGGGGCAGCTGGTTCTTCTCTGTCCCGCAGGGTCGCTGTGAGTAGGAACCAACTCAACAGTACCGGGTTTTGGTTCAAACGTTAAGACAAGTTAGTGGCAAAACGCTTCTGTCTGGGATAAGGCCTCTCTTGAGTCAACAAGTTGGTCAGGGGGACACAGTGAAGGCCCAACTGGGCCCATGGCTTCGTGCTGTGGCGCCTGCCTCTCCCCAGGCCCTGGTCAGCCCAGCGGTCCCTTGCCGTGGGCCCTGGGGCCCTGCTGCACTCCCCGGCAGCACTTCCCTGCCACCATCGGGCCCAGAGCCAGAGCTGAGGTGGGGGTGCCGTGCACAGGTGCAGGCCGGCAGAGAGTGGGCTGCTGCCCATAAGTCCCTCATGGGACAGGCAGGGGTCTCGTCAGGCTCAGAGCTGCAGAGCTGAGGTGGGGCGCCATGCATGGGTCCGGGCACGGCACAGGGCGGGCTGCTGTCTGTTGGTCCCTCATCGGATGGGTGGGGGTCCCGTCAGGTCTTCATCACAGCCGTGAAGGAGGCCTGGGGGAGGGGACAGTGAGGGGCCCCACATGGCCACATGGTGGCCAGTCCCCTGATCCCTGGCCCACACGTACCTCCTGAAGGAGCTGGCCCAGGCTCTCCTGGCTCTGGAGTGACCGCCTGCAGGAGGGTGACATCAGACCAGGCCCAGAGGGAAGCTCTGCCAGGACGGCGGGTTGGGGTGCTTTCTGAGATACAGGCGACGCTACCTCCCACCCCAGGCCCACCTGTCTATCCTGGTCGCTATGGTGACGGTGAAGGCCGCCTCTGTGTCGGGCAGGTAGGTGGAAGGCACGACCCCATAGGTGCCCGCAGGCAGGCGGCAGAGCTGGCTCACCTCCGGAGCGTGGCGGTGTGGCACACAGCTGAACACTGGCTCCTGGCACAGCAACGGGGGTACGTCCTGGCTGCCCCCACCCCCTGGAACCTGTCAGGGGCAGAGGCTCAGGAAAGGAGGCACACAGCGTGGGGTGGACAGGCTGCCTGTGGCCCTGGGGATACTCCACTCACCGTCCCCAGCACCTCAGCCCCCTGCCAGGGCTCTGGTCACTCACCTGACTCCACGCCTTGCGCCTCCCTGTGCCACCCCCTGCAGCGCCCGTCAAGCCTGGTGGTGCTCTCACTCAGGGGTCCCCACCTTGGCTGTCCGTCGGGATCACCAGGCTGAGGCCCAATCCCAGAGGGCCCCAAGTGAGGCCTCCCATGCCACTGGCTCTGTGGTCCTGTCACTGAGGCTGCACTGCCCCCCCACCAAGGCGTGTGAACTTTTCCCTCTCACAGAGAACAGTCTGCCCCCAGGGTAGTCTGAGCCCCAGCTGCTGGGGAGGCTCAGAGCATCAGCTGAGCACCCTGGGAGGGTGGGTACCGGGTGGGGACACAGTGACTGCAGACAGTTGTCCTGACGGGGCTGCCACAACAGGCTGCCTGAGCTGACCCCTAAATTTTGGGTCTTAAAACCACTGCTGTTGAGTAGACCCTAGCGACCCTACAGGACTGAAACCTGCGCCCTGCCACATGCCCGAGAGGTGGCCAATGGGTTCAGATGGCCGCCTTCACGGTCAGCAGTCCGGCTCTTAACTGCCGCACCACCAGCTTCCACCCCAAGGCCCCAGGCACTCCGCAGGGGTTTTCTCCTGTGCCCCGCCTGACCCCGTGGGGGCCAGGCAGCCGAGGACTCGCCTGGAAGACGTGGAAGCCGATGGGGTGGCAGGCGCCGTCCTGGCAGTGCTGACGCAGCGTGATGCGGACGCAGCGGGTACCACCCGCAGGCACAGAGAAGGGGAGCCAGGGGTTCCTGGGGTACGAGGCGAAGTTCCTGCTGCCACCTGCCGTCCGCCCAGCCCGCCAGCAGCCCTGCAGCAGCACCGTCTCCCACTCCCCTGCAGGGAGGGCGCCCCCAGGGGCTGGGCTCCCAGGAGCCAGCTTCACCACACTGCAGGGAAGGGGACAGGGGCCCAGCTGAGGGTGGCGCGGGCAGCCTGACTCCAGGACAGGCACGAGCAGGGCTGAATCCACAGCTCAGGGAGCCCGAGAGGTGCCCACCTGAGGGAAACCCTCCCGGAGGAGAAGGCGCGGAGCAGGAACTGGCCCGGCACGTCCTTGAGGAAGGTGCTGGGCACAGCCAGGTAGTAGCCCGGGGGGAGCTCGCAGTGGAGGTGGACCTCCCGGTCATATGCGTGGCAAGGGGTGCCGGCTGTAGGGGGTGCCGACAGGACTCGGGGCAGGCTGACCCGCCGCTTCTCGACCTGGGGTGCAACAGGGAGGCTCTGCTTGCACACGCCAGTGTACCTCCACAGCTTCTCAGGGGATCAGCAGTGACGGCGTGCTGCCCTTCTGTCCTATCAAGGCAGGCAGGGGCCCCACGAGGCTGGGCTCCCATCAGCCTGCTGGCCAGCAGCTGTCCCAAACGCCAGCCAAGTCGAGCCGAGGCCCCATCACTGCCCTGTCCCCACTCCATCCCTAGCCCACAGCCGGGCTGGCTGGCTCCCATCCACACCCTGCCCTGGCCCCAGCTGGGCAGGGAACTGGCCAGGAGTTACCTTCCACACATGCAGGCCCACAGCCTGGAGATCCTTTCCTGGGAGGCTGGCTGGACGCTGTGAGAGTCGGTTGTCCCCTGTCCGGCCAGCCCGGTCAGCTGCACTCCCCCTGGGCCTCTGCAGGACAGCCAGGCATACCTCGCTGGGCTCCCAGACCCGCAGCCAGAACTTGGGGTTACTGGGGAAGGTGCTGTTGTTCCGACACCCTCCAGCCGACTGCCCTCTGACCCAGGCCCCAGGCAGCACCTGAGTGTGGCAGAGCACCTTTCCTAGGGCGGATGGAGCAGGTGTCAGTCCGCACGCAGGGCCTCAGAGCTGGGGGATCACTGGGCTCATGGCAAGGGGTGGGGCTGAGCAGCACCCTAGTGATAGACGGAGCCCCAAAGCCACCCAGTCCCTGAAGTGATCAAGCATGCAAGAGGTCAGAGGCAGGGTGGGACCACAGGAGTCACCTGAGTAGAGGCTCTGCAGGTGGCCGTCCTCAGAGACCGGGAGGCCAATGGTGAGCTCGTCAAACTCCCGGAGGAACTCTTCCTCCTCCACCCAGAATTCCCCGTCCTGCAGCTGGGACAGGAGGGTCCCCGCCTCTGCTGCCTCGACCAGGTTCCATCCTTCACCCCTAGAAGGAGACTCTGTTTTGGCCAACCAGTCCTAGAGACAGACAGCACCAGGCAGGCAGGGCAGCCACAGAGTTGGCACAGGGGGTGTGGCCCCAGTGACAGCTCCAGGCTACCCAGACCCTCCCTGCCAGCTGGGCATTGTCAGGCCCCTCCACACCCACCTCTCTCCAGTGCCCCACCACACACCCGTCCCTCCACAGCCCTGTCCCCAGCACCCATGCCAGCACCCCTGTCCCCAGCACCACCCCACACACCCCTCTCTCCAGCGCCCCCGCCAGCATGGCCGGCCCCAGGGATTGTGGACACGCAGCAGCAGGACACCCTGGCCAGCAAGCCCCTTGAGTTCCCGGAGGTCAGAGACGATGAAGGCGTGGAATTCTCCCAGCTCCTGGGCTCCTGAGTGAGGAACAGCAGGGTCACCACCAGAAGGGCCCCAGGGGACCCAAGACTGAGCAGGGAGTGTGGGTCTCCCCCTGCTGCCACCCCATCACTCTGCTGAGCAGACCCCTGGTGCGCTGCCAGCCGCCGGGGGTCTGGGCGCAGGAGCACCCTGGGCATGGGCACAGGCAGGGCGGGCGGGCCGGGCTGGGCCCCCGTTCAGGGCTGTGGGGTGAGGTGAGGCAGCCCCTGCTGGCTGCACCAGGGATGACCCCGGGCCAGCGTCACGGCTCTGACACCTGCTGTCATGCCGGGAGCGGGCCCCACCTCCCGACATGAGGTTCAAGGAGGTGCTTCCTAAGAGAGGCTTCACATCCCCTAGGTTTATGGAATTATATTGGGACAATCTGACCAGGAACTTCTGAGGAACAGAGATCAGAGAAATGGATTTCAATGCAGCATGCCTAGTCACACTGAGGCCTGCCCGGCCTCACTGGCTTCCCCCTAATTGCGTTCCCCCCTCCCTTTTCTTCACATACACAGGTTTGCAAGCTAACCCTTAAAACGCTCTCAAGAACAACTCTCCACATAGCCATTAAAACTACACAAGAATAAATAAACTTCTAGGTTCTTTATACTTGGTATGGAACACTGATAACACTACCGAAACATCTTTTTTAGTACAGCTGGCTTAATTAGAGAATGGCAGGCACTTACTATCTGCACAGGAAGATACAAATAAGAACTTAGAGAAACCAATTGAGACAGCCAAATGGTGAGACCTTGAGGAGTCTGCCTTTTGGCACCTTCCACTTTGAGGTACGAATAAAACCATTAATTGTGTTCCCTGACATGCGGACACCTGGCTTAGACAATTATCCAAAAAGGCCTTGACAATTAATTAGGAGTAGAAGACCACGAGGGGTCAGTTTCTTGTTAGCCAATGATGTTAGCTTAGTTTCTTGTCAACCAATAGTTTGTATAATAAAGAAAATCAGGTGAACATTACACATCATCTCACCTATAGAAAATAAAGACTACAGCTCTCGACACAGACAAACAGAACAGATCATTTGCTGGTTGGGCTGCTTTAAACCAGAAAATTCTTTCCTGTCTCCTTTGTTCATTTCCCGCCGTGTCTTCCCTCCCTCCGTGCGGGACCCTACAAAGTGTTGGGACTGGCTCCCGGCACTGTCGTCACTGTCCCTGACTGGCAGGACCACTCAGAGAGCTGTGATCAGAGTCCAGCTGAGGACACGCTACTTTTCCAGAGCACCTTGGGGCACAAAGGGAGAAGTTGGGGAGTCAGCTAAGAGCAGAGTGCACCCGTCTGGAGGGAAAGAGGCGTCTGGGAGGCCTTGGAGTGTGTCCCGCAGCCTGCTGGGTCTGCTTACCGCTGGCTCCAGCTGACCGCTGGTACAGCGGCTTTGCCCAAGGCCCTTCTCCAAAGTCACCCTATTCAGAGGAAGCCCACCCACCCCTCAGGAGACAAAGACACATAGACCAACCCCTCGCTCCTGGGCGACTCTGAGGCTGGCTACCCAACTCCCGCCACCCTTCTCCCACACATGCTCTTGAGCCTGTTCCACAGTCTGCCTCAGGGGGGTCCAGACCAGGGTCCACAGCAACCCTCAGGAGCACAATGGGACAGTGTGGACATCAACACAGATGGGCCTTTGCTCATCAAGAAGATAGCCCTGACTGGTAAAAAAGTGACATACAAATATGTTCCCTAAAATATTATTTATAATCCTGCAGAATTGGGCAGACCTTAAATAACCCATATTCAATGAAGGATTAATGATACGCAATAAGACAATATAAAATGTGCACGTCTGTGGGAAAACCGACAACGGTGCTAAGAAGACAAAACCCAAACTAAGCCACTGCCAAGGGGCACCTGGTGGATCTGAACTACCGACCTTCTAGTGGGCAGACGCAGCCCCCAACCACTACGCCACCAGGGCTCACCTTAAAAACACAAGAGAAACTGTAACTGTTCTTTTGTTTCTTCCAAGAGGTTTTTTTAATAAGCTTAACACATTGCTATAGAGTTGATTATAACTCACAGTGACACTGTAGGACAGGGTATGACAGTCCCCAGGGGCGGCCCGTGGGTTCCAACTACCGGCATTTCTGCCAGCAGCCCGGTCTGACCACTGCAACACCAGGGCTCCTCCAAAGGAAAGCGTGTGTGTGGCTGCGGCAGGCTGCAGTGCCCTCTGCACAGCCTGCTTCTTGGACCTTGTAGGTGACAGCCACCAACAAAGTCACCTTGTCCTGATGTCAGTGCTGGCTGGGGAGGCACACTCGTGCAGGACACATCTCCCTCTTCCCACACAGTCCCAAGGGGGCCAGGAGAGACCACCAGCATGTTCCTCACGGTCCTCAGAGGGGGCTGAGCTCATGTACCGCACTGCACTCCCCGCAGCCCCTCACCTGCTCTGGGGCTGAGCGCCCAGCACCCCGGCAGCCCCCCACCTGGCCCAGGGCTGAGCGCCCAGCACCCTGGCAGCGGCGCCAGCCCCCCACCTGGTCTAGGACTGAGCGCCCAGCACCCCGGCAGCAGCGCCAGCCCCTCACCTGCTCTGGGGCTGAGCACGGAGCAGCTCAGCAGGCAGTGGTCCTTCAGGTGGAGCAGCTGCCACAGGGTCCTGTGTCCCCAGCCACTAGGCCTGTCCTGGGGCTCACCAGCCTTTGCTAAGTTTTTCAGGTTCCATCTTTCTGCCAGGCCACCAGTCAGGTCCACCAGAGCGTCGGCCACCTGCCCCGCCCACAGGTGCTCATAGGACCCATGGACCCTGTCAAACAACCAGCAGGTGAGCCTGGGTGCCAAGCAAGCTGCCGCCTCCCCCCCGACAGGATCCCGCAGCTCCAGCCCGAACCAGTCGGCCTTCCCCTCGCCACCTCTTGCTCTGTCTCCACGAAGCCCCCACCTCGTTTCACCTTTGAAGGCGAGGTGCACAGCGTCGTAAGCCCCCAAGTCCTCGCTTATGCTCCTCCTGCCTCTTAGCGCCAGCACAGGCGGGGAGGCCTGGAAAGGGGCCCGGGGAGGCGGGCCAGGACCCACGCCCACTCTCACCAGCGCGGGAGGCTGCCCTCATGTTCCAAGTAAACACAAGGAAACATACTTCTGACTGGGGTTTGCAGGAACCCAAAGTTCCTGCAAAGACAGGAAACCACCTGTCTTCTTTTTAGGTCTTTGGGCCCCTCAACCCAGGCCCTCCAGAGCCCACAGGGTGCCATACTGGGTGCGGACCTTCTCCAGTCCCGACCCAGCCCTACCCCTAGACCCGATCCTCTCTAGCCTTTAGCCCCACCTAACCCCACCGGCTCCGCCCCCACACTCGACACAGACCCTCTCCCGCCTCCTGGCCCCACCCCAGCTCCGCCCCCCACTTGACGCAGACCCTCTCCCGCCTCCTGACCCCACCCCAGCTCCGCCCCCCACTTGACGCAGACCCTCTCCCGCCTCCTGACCCCACCCCAGCTCCGCCCCCCACTCGACACAGACCCTCTCCCGCCTCCTGGCCCCACCCCAGCTCCGCCCCCCACTTGACGCAGACCCTCTCCCGCCTCCTGACCCCACCCCAGCTCCGCCCCCCACTTGACGCAGACCCTCTCCCGCCTCCTGACCCCACCCCAGCTCCGCCCCCACACTCGACGCAGACCCGCTCCCGCCTCCTGGCCCCACCCCAGCTCCGCCCCCCACTTGACACAGACCCTCTCCCGCCTCCTGGCCCCACCCCAGCTCCGCCCCCACACTCGACGCAGACCCTCTCCCTCCTCCTGGCCCCACCCAAGCTCCGCCCCCAACTTGACGCAGACCCTCTCCCGCCTCCTGGCCCCACCCCAGCTCTGCCCCCACACTCGACACAGACCCTCTCCCGCCTCCTGGCCCCACCCCAGCTCCGCCCCCTCACTTGACGCAGACCCTCTCCCGCCTCCTGACCCCACCCCAGCTCCGCCCCCTCACTTGAGGCAGACCTTCTCCCGCCTTCTGACCCTATCCTAGCTCCACCCCCATGCTTGACGCAGACTTTCTCCAGACTTCTGGCCCCACCCCAGCTCTGCCCCCACACTGGACGCAGACCCTCTCCCGCCTCCTGGCCCCACCCTAGCTCCGCCCCCACACTTGACACAGACCCTCTCCCGCCTTCTGACCCCACCCTAGCTCCGCCCCCTACTCTTGACACAGACCCTCTCCCGCCTCCTGGCCCCACCCCAGCTCTGCCCCCACACTGCCGCAGACCTTCTCCAGACTTCTGGCCGCACCCCAGCTCCGCCCCTGTACTTGACAGACCTTCTCCAGCCTCCAGCCCCGCCCCTAGCCACAGGGGACACTGGACACCGACCTTCTCCAGCCCCGCCCCTGGCTCCACCCCCATACTTGATGGTCCTCCTCCAGCCTCCAGCCCCGCCCCCGGCCCCGCCCCGTACTTGGCGTAGACCTTCTCCAGCAGGGGCAGCCAGAAAACGTCCTCGCTGTGGCAGCGGGAGAAGCAGAGTCTCCCGGCGAGACAAGGCAGGCGGTCATCCACGGTCACCTTCACCCACTGTCCAAACTGCCACACGCAGCAGGTGAAGCAGCCCCGGTACGCCGGGTCTGGCCAGCTGGGCTGTCCCGGCGGAATGACCTAGCAAGCACAGGCGAGCAGAGGGACCAGTGAGAGGAGCAGCACCTCGGAGTCCTTCAACAGCAGTGTGCCCTGCGGCGGAGGCCAGTGCTTACAGGAAACGGAGGCCCGGTGGGAGAGTCAGCAGACGCCTGACCAGCGACTGTGGGCCCTCTGAGCCAGCAAAGTGTATCCTGAAGCCACGACCTAACCACTGTAACCTCCCAGCTGTGAGCCACGCCCAAATGAAGACTTGGGCAACAGGAGCAACCCAGCTCTGACAGAGTGGCTGCGGACCTGTTCCCTGCATGGCCACTCCATCACTGGGGCTGGGGTGCTGGGCCAGCCCCCCAGATGCAGGCCTGTAAGCACGAGAGCCAGCACGCTGATGGGCCCACTGTGCCCCCACATGAGACCACCATAGAGCCACCGTCCAGGCAAGGGTACCAGCCATGGCCAGGAAGATGTGAGAGAGGCCACTCACTCTGTTGTCTGTCGACCATCACAGATAGCTTGCTTTTAATAACCCCTTGTCAGTTTATAATCAAAACCTGTAAAACGTGACTAGCTAAAGCCATGGTGGTGCAGTGGTTAAAGTGCTCGGCCATAATCCGAAAGTTTGGCAGCATGAGCACACTTGGCTGTTCTACAGGAGAAATGTCTGGCAGTCTCTTTCTGTAAAGACTGAAGCCCTTGAACAGGGCAGTTCTACTTTGACCCACAGGGTTGCCGTTGTGGACTGAACTGTGTACCCCAAAACGTGTGTAGCAATTTGGCGAGGCCCTGAGTCCTGGTATTGTGTGATGTTCCCCCATGCTCCAAACTCTGCCTCTGTGACCTTAATGAGGGAGGATGGGTGGCAGAGGTGTTGGTGGAGCAGGACTCAGTGGTAAGACTGTACTGGGCCTGGAGGCAGTCTCTTGAGACACTGAAGAAAGAAGCCAGCAGGAAATGATGGGACCGCGTGCCGACAGGAAGCAGTGTCAGAGCAGAGTGCATCCTTAGGAAAGGAGCGGGGACCCTGCGCCTCAGAATCCCCTGGTCCAGGGGAAGGCAGACAACAAGGCCCTTCCTCCAGAGCCAACAGAGAAAGCTTTCCCCTGGAGCAGACACCCTGAATTTGAATTGTAGCCTACTGGACTGACAAAATACAAAAGCCATTCACTTGTGTTCTCTCTGTTACAGCAGCGCTGGATGACTAAGACAGTTGCTAGGAGCTGGAATCGACCTGACAACAGTGGGTCTGTTTTGAAGGTCACCTACCCCTCTCACGGGTCCCCAGCTGGCCCTTCTACTCTAGGCTGGCGTGCCTTCTTAGTCACTCCGCGGACCACAGGGAGAACTCAGGGCTGGGGACGCAGGGCCAGCAGGAAGCTCCCACAGATTCCCCCACTCCCACACAGAGGGAGAGCCCGGAGTCCGCCTTGGGGCCCTCTGGGCCGTGACAGGGGACACTCACACTGCCACCTAACTCCTGGCAGCCACAGTGAAGTCCCCACAAGGCCAGAAACCGGCTGCCTTGCTTCTGCTTTCTGCTGAGAGCGCCGGCTTGGGAGGCCCTTCCCGCAGGGCGGATAGGAAGAGCCCGGCCTGTCAGCTGTGAGGAGGCCCGAGCACCCTCCCGGAGGCCCGCACCTGCTCCAGGAGACGCCGGCTCTTCTGCAGAGCTGCACAGGCGCACAGGAACCAGCAGTCCCCCAGCAGCCCCTGCTTCACCTGCCCTTCCTGGAGGCTGTCGGGAAACAGCCGGGGCGCAGCGCAAATCTCCTGAAAGAGAGATGGTCCAGTCAGGTGGGTCGGGGGCACGGCCTCCACAAGAGGGACCCAGGAGCTCGGTGACAGCACAGATTGGGGGAAGCATTTCTGATCATCCTGGCTGCCTCCACCGTGAGGAAAAGGTACTGGCTCCCTGGCTCCCTGCAGATGGCCATGAGCCCCTCTTTACTACAGATCCCTGTCCAGCTTGGGTTCTGCATCCCTCTTCCTCTGCACTGTCCTCAATTGGCAAAGACCCCGTCTCTGAGGGAACCCCACCCTCCATCTCCTCAAAACAACTCAAGGTGGGTCTAGAAAAGTTTCACTTTACATTCTCAAGAGCAGACCCCAAAGGGTCCTCAGCTATTTCTCCAGAAGGCTGTCTCCGACATCCCAGCCTGCTATACCCCTGCTCCTCCTTCACATGCCCTCCTCCTCTGCACCGATGGCGTCTCTTCCTGCATCCTCAAAAGCTGCTGGACTTGCCTTCCAGGCCTGACTTGCTCCCACAAACCCCCATTTCCGTCAGTCCATCCTCTCAGGCAGAGCCCACCAGCATGAAGACAAGACGAGAATCTCTATCTTTACGATGACTTCCTGTGACCTCCCCAGTCCTCCTCTGAGACACCCCATCTCCTGAGAGGGCCGTGGTCACTGGCCCTCCAAACCACATTCCCCAGGCCCTTGCACTTCTGGGCCAATCACGCCCCCCACTGCTTTCGTCAGCATCGCCTCCAGGTTACTGGACATCTCTGTCCCCGTCTGTCTCTCCCACCTGGGACGGCCTGGACATTCTGGCTCCATGTGCACTGGTGCCCTCCCCTCTGCCACCTCTCATGGTCACCGTTAGGGTCAGGCCCAGCCTCTCTCCTCCACTGCTGTGCCCTCTCCCAGAGGGCTCCCACCCAGGCCTGGACTGGTAACCGATCTACTGATGCTGAGTTCCAGCTGAGTATCTGTCACCTCACCTTCCGGAGCTCTGATGCTCAACCCACTTGCCAGGTGGCCGTGGGCGAGCACACCCTCCATTCCCACGAGCGTCCGCCAGCACAGCACACCCAGAGGAGCACATGACTGCATGCGAGCACACCCTCCATTCCCACGAGCGTCCGCCAGCACAGCACACCCAGAGGAGCACATGACTGCATGCGAGCACACCCTCCATTTCCAGACTTTGTGAGAGCACACCCTCCACTTTCACATGTTCACCAGCACAGCACACATGAATGTGTGTGAGAGCACACCCTCCATTCCCATGAGCACCTGCCAGCACAGCACACACCTGGCTGCCAAAGACAGGCATCCAGAAGTCACACCTGACTCCTTTCCCCTCGCCCACTACTGACCCCTGATCACTAAGACTCACCAACATTTCTCAGTCGGCTGTGCCGACACCTGAACTTGACTACTGCCACACTAACCTGGGCCACTTCTCTGCTTCCCCAGGACCCTGTAGCGGCTGCTTCCACTCCTGCCCGATGCTCCAGTTCCTAGCCAGCAGCCACAGTGAGCCTCCTCAGATCCCAGGGAGCCACGGCCTACAGACAAGGTGCCAGCAGCCCGTCCGGCCCACGGGGACCCCATGTGGCAGAGCCAAGCTGTGCCCTATGCGGTTCTCAGGGGCTGACCTTTCAGAAGCCGCCCGCCAGGTCTTTCTTCCAAGGCACCTCAGAAGGTGAACCGTCTGCACCACTCAGGGACTCACAGTCCCCTAAGAGTCCTCTAATGGCCTCCCACTGCACTTAAGTCATTTCTTAATAAACCCTCAAATCCACCAGGCTCTTCAAGCTCTGCCCTGGCCTCCTCTTACGCCACAGGTCGTCTCATTGTTGCCCCCGGAAACCAGGCTGCCTCTTGGGCCATCTCAGCCACCAGAGCCAAGCCAATCTCATTCCCATCAAGACCTGTGACCGTGGGACATGTCCACTAAGATTGTTGCCACTCAGAACGGCAGGGTGTTTCTGGACAGTCTTTGGCAGCAGACAGACTGTTGCTGCACGTATCCATCTCTCCCTAGTGTCCCTTTAAACTACCATCTTAAGTTGCTGCTATGGAAAATGCGAGTGCCTGAACTGCAAACCAGAACCCACCACCACCTTGTTCTGCAGGCTCCGTCTGTGCCACTCTGCCCCCCCGTCACCTCCCCCCATCCCCACCTTGCTGCCCTTGTGGCAAAGAAACACTAGAAACAGAGAAACAGAACAGCCGACTGTGGCTAGGACCAACAGGAGACCCAGGGGTCCAGCCTGGGTGGCTGCCCCCTGCGCTGAGGGAGGAAGCTGCTCAGTCTGTGGCTCCGCTTAAACGCCTCTCCCACTGGATCCTGAATGTCTTTCTGAACTGTTGCTGTTAGTTGCCACAAAGCTAAGCCCATGTGGACCGAACCGTGTCCTAGGGTTTTCAAAGTCCTGACCTTTGCCAGCCGATCGCCAGCCGCTCTTCCGAGGCACCTCTGGGTGGACTCCAGCTGCTGACCTTTCAGCTGGTGGCTGAGCGCTTCACTGTCTGCACCACCCAGGGACTCCCCCCTTCTAAACCAGAGTTCTCAAAGGTGAGGGTCACGACCTCATCTCTTGTTCTTAAATGTTAGGCAGGGTGCAGGCACTTCCTGAATGGGCTTGAGAAGTGCAAAAGAGATGGAGGGCACCTGGGGAGCCACATCTGCAGATACAGGCTGCGGATTCTGTGTTTGCTGTGTCCAGAGAGGCTGCTGTAGCCGAGACCCACTGACACCCATTCCAACACTCCCACTTGCTCCTTGGCTCCAAGACTGCCAAGCACTGGACATTCACTTCCAGTACTCACTGACAAGATCGAAGACTACAGCCTTTGGTATGCATTACAACTCAACCTAAAGAAAACAAAAGTCCTCACAACTGAACCCAGAAGCAGCATCACGGTAAGTGGAAAAAGGACTGAAGTTGTCAAGGATTTCACTTTACTTGGATCCACCATCAACGCCCAAGGAAGCTGCAGCCAAGAAATCAAACAATGCACTGCACTGGGAAAATCTGCTTCAAAAGACCTCTTCAAGGTGTTAAAAAAGCAAAGATCTCACCTGAAAACTAAGCTGCACCTCTGAATTGCGGTGTTGGAGAAGAATATGGACGGTCAAAAGAAAAACAGATCTATCCCGGAAGAAGTACAACCAAAGTGCTCCTTGGAAGCAAGGATGGCGAGACTGCATCTCACATACCTGGGACATGCTGTCAGGAGGGATCAGTCCCTGGAGACCCACACCGTGTGTGGTAAGGGAGAGGGTCAAAGAAAAAGAGGCAGACTTTCGAGGAGATGGATGGAGACACTGGTTGCAACAATGCACTCAAGAGCATAACTGTGAGGACAGCACAAGAACTGGCAATGCGTCGTTCTGTCACACGCAGCGTCGCTAGGAGTCGAAGCCCAGTACCCAACACCCTAACCACAGCTACCCGCACCAGCCCAGCACCAGCTGCCCGCCTCCTCCCGGCCCACCTGGGGCCGCCGCCATGTGAAGTCTTCCCGGAACTGGGCCAGTGGCGTGGAGAAGTTGAAGAAGAGAGAGGCGTCCGAGGCCGGGAAGGCGGCGTCCCGGAAAAGCTCAGGCGCCGGCGTCTCCGCCCAGTCGCCCGCATCTTCGGCTCTCCGAGCTCCCATCTGCAGCCCACACCCCACACCGATGGCGCCCTTCGAGCGGGCCAACCCGCTGGCCAGTCACCCTCGGGGTGAGCCGGCAGCATCGTCTCCCGGGTAACCGTCAGGAACCAGGACGCAGCCAACCAGAGGCGCCGCTTGGTGTCACATGACACAGCAATCCAATCGCACTCGAGCCGGCCCACCCGCCCCGCTCGGCGCTCCCGCCCAGGGGGCGGGGCTCTGGAGCTGGCTCTCGCGAGGCTGCGCCGTCTCCCCGTGCTGTGGCCTTCCGTGGTCTCGCGCGAGTCTGACGGGTCTCGGCCCGGTTCACCCGTGCAGCGCGGTCGGGCGTCTTGTCCCGACGGTGGCCCAGCGTGAGCCGGTCGTCAGGGCCCTGGGACTGGCGGGCTCTTGGGACTGACGGACTCTCAGAGGCAGCCTAGGCCGGGCCGCCGGCTACGACCCAGCGTGCAGCGCGCCCTCCCAGAATGCGTCTCTGCTTCCGGCGCTCGGTTGGTTCGGCCCCTTTGCGGGTTCCCTGAACGTGGCAGGCGCAGTTTGGGGGAGATCGCGATGAGGAACGAGTCGTAAGGGCAGCGGTGGTGATCCCTGCCGCCGTGGTTGTGTGCTGGGGACCTGGGGAATGCTACCTCACCGGGGGAGGTGGCGGCTGGGAACGGGTCCTTCCGGGCCGCGAATCCGGTGACTTTGGATTAGACGTGCCGGCATCCCAGCGAGCGAAGGGGTGAGGCGGGAAGGAAGACCCCACTGAGCCTCCTCCGGGTCCCCACATGGCCCCGGCCCGTGGTCCTGGTGGCTAAAGGTGCATTTAACAGTTTCTGGGGCGTCGATTTCAGGCACAGCAGGGCTGCAGCCTGGCGGCGGGATCCCGCTCTTCCCGTCTCTGGAAGGAAGGTGGCCAGCCAGGGACAGCTCTCCTGCTGGCTCCTCCAGCCTACTTCACTGTGGCGGGAGCGTGCACAGAAGGCCTGGCAGAGAGGGGAAGGGAACCCGGATCGCACCCCTTGTAGTGAGAGCTCTCCCCCTGCCCCAGGGTACTTTTACCCAGCCCTGAGAAAGGACGGGCAGATCAAAGACCTGTCCCGAAAGGGGCCCCTGTGGCTGGAAGAGAAGCTGGACCTGGAGCCCCTACCCGTGACCGCTGCAGATCCTCCATGTGGAAAGGCTGGCCCCAGATGGGGAGATGGGTGGTGTGACCCTGCTGCCCTCCCTGACCCCACTAGCCTTAGCCTCTTGGTTTGGGAGGCCAGGGCCACTCATCTCCTGGAGGGAATTCCAGAAAAGAGGACCACATAGCTGGACACCCATGTCAGCACCACCAGCACCCCAAGGGCCTTCATGTCTGTCCCTCCCAGCCTCAGACGGGTTCCAGGATAGGCCCCTGAGACACCCACTGTGTTGGTGGCAGGGAGGGTCGGTCCTTCATGCTGATGAAGGGCAGGAAGCCCATGCTGGCTTGAGTACAAGCCCCATCTTCCAACCTAACCCGGAAATAAAGCTAATTCTGTGCCTTCTGCCACCTGCTTATTCTGACTGAATGGAGAGGGTCCGCTACGGTTTCCAGCAGTCAGCCCAGCCGCTGGGCACTTAACGTGGAGGAGCACTCGGGTGTGGGAGGCCCTGCTCGAGTCCGCAGAGGGACTCTGCCTTGGAGCTGGGGGACTCACCTAGTGCACCCACCCTCATCCTAAAGGAGCCCGTTGGGCCTGTTTGGGTGTTGGGGCCAGCTGCCTAAAGCCTGGAGCCTCATTTTATTCTCACCCAACCTAAGGAGGCCAAGTGTCTGCCCTTGTGCTCCAGGCAGGAATGCCAAACCAAGTGGCAGTGCATAGGTGGCCACTGGCACAGACTAGCCTGGTCCTGGCTGGGGTGCCCAGGGCTGAGAGGTTTGTGCCCTTGGAAGGGGATACAAAGTACACATTCAGGACACGTCTGAAGTCACTGAGGCCAAGATTCTGGCAAAGTCACAGTGCAAAAGGACGGTAACAGTTCGGGCTGCCCTGGGCAAAAACCCCTGAGAGGTCTGGCCCAGCCCCCGGAGGTGGCTAGGGCTGGGGAAGGGCCCAGAAGCACGGGGAAGAGGACCAAGAAGGCTGCTGCTGGCCTGGCAGGGGGAAGATGCCCCAAACCCATTGCTGTCGAGTTGATTCCAAGTCACAGTGACCTGACAGGACAGCAGAACTGCCCCATAGTTTCCAAGAAGAGTGGTGATTTCAACTGCCAACCTTTCGGTTAGCAGTCGTAGCACTGAACCCAATACACTATGAGGGTTTCCCTTACCTCCTTGCCAGGGCCCTGTGTCTCAGAGGGGCTCCCAAATATGTCCCGTATGTCCTGTCCCCTGGCTGTGACCAGCTGTTAGCCTAGGTCCCGACCCGCCAGCCCCACCCCAGGTGTCCTGGGTGGGTGCAGAGGACAGAAGTCAGAACACTGAGGATAGAGAGGCTGGGTTTGCAGAGTGAAAGTTTAATGGGATGATCTCAGTGACGCAACAGGCATGGTGCTCATCCCAGCAGTCCCGGGAAACCCCGTCCCCGGGACCGGGCAGCACAGTGGCCTAAGGAGAGCACCAGCGCCACCTGTCCCTTCCCTGCGGTATTGCTTGGCCCGTGCACCCGTCCCTTCCCACCCACCCAGGCAGCCCTACATGCCCCCAGTCAGGACCCTGATTCCCTGAAGCGGCTAAGGCTTTTCTCGGCCCGGGGCCACGACCCAGGGACGTGCGGGCTTCCCCTGGAGTCCCCTGACCCCACTCTGCAGGAGCACGGGGGACAGAGGGCATGTCTGCCTCCCTGGCCCTCTACCAGGCAGGTCCTGCAGAGGAAGCTCTGCGGAGAGCCTGCAGGAAGTACAGCTCGTACTGTCTGCAGACTGAAGGCACAGTGTGGCAGCTGCTGGGTCACGGGGCGTCAGCCAGGCAGTGTGGGTGCCCGCCCCTCAAGCAGGAGTCCAGGCTGGGCGTGGCCTCGGCGTGGGGACGGGAGCGCAAGGGTGCACCAGTGGCCGCTGCTGGAGCCTGCGGTGCAGGAGAACCGGCCAGCCTCAAAGGAGGCCTCTCGTGGGCCGGCACCTTGCTCCCTGCTGGCCTGGGAGAGCCCGAGGGTGGGCGTCTAGGCCGGCAAGCCTGCAGCAGGTGAACACAGTCCTGCCGCCCGCGCCCCGGAAGGCACAATCGTGACATCTAGGAGGTCGTGCACTGGGCTAGGCAGACACATTGACGTCCCTGAGAGAGAGAGCACTGCCGGGGGCCTCCTCACCCAGCAGGAGGGCCGGCGTATCGGCGCCTGCGTCCCGCTCTGCGCCAGGCTCAGCGGTCAGCTCCACGCCAGGGCCCAGGCCCTGGGACAGGATCTGCTGGATCGTTCTGCGCAGGTTGGGGTGCAGCTGGCCCTGCGTCTGGTAGAAGACCTCCAGGGCGAAGGGCTTGAGGGCGCCGGTGCAGAGGTCCTCGTACAGCGGGATGGTGTACATGCGCGACATCTGCCGAGGCGGTTAGCGCGGCTCAGTCCCCCTGCCCCTTCCCGACTGTGACCCAGCCCCCTGAGCCTCTGGCAGCTGAGCTCCATCCTCCAGGACCCCCGGCAGCTCCCACCCACCCCACAGGTCCTACCAACCCCCAGGACCTCTGCCCAGGACTGACGTATGCCAGGCAGACAGAGGCACCAGGGAGCTCCGTCTAAGGAGCCTGGATGCCCCCTAGTGTCCAAACCAGGACACCCACTCCCGCAGGCCCAGGACCAGATGTGAGCCTCAACCAAAAAAAAAAAAAATCACTGCCACTGAGTCGATTCCGACTCATAGCAACACTACAGAACAGAGCAGAACTGCTTCACAGTTTCCAAGGAGTGCCTAGCGGATTCGAATTACGGATCTCTTGGTTAGTGGATGTAGCACTTAACCACTGACCAACCAGGTTTTCCAAAGTGGGCCTAGACTCAGACAACTGCTCCCAGCCTGTCCCCTCCACATCACGTACGCAGGTCTGGGGGCAGGGATGACGATGCCCTGACCCCATGCCCAGCTCACCTGGCTTGGTCCCCCACACCCAATCCAGATCCCACTTCTTCCTGCCCTGTTCTCGGGAATGCTCTGGGGCCTCAGACCCTGAGATCAGACTCCTAGGCCCAGATGGGCTAGCGGAGGCTGGGGGGCGGGTAGGGAGGAAGGCGCTGGGCAGACGTAGTGGGCTGGGCAGCGGAAGTGCGGGTGGGCAGTGGGGAGGGGCGGGGAGGGGCGGGGAGGGGCGGGGAGGGCGGGGAGGGGCGGGGAGGGCGGGGAGGGGCGGGGAGGGCGGGGAGGGGCGGGGAGGGCGGGGAGGGCGGGGAGGGCGGGGAGGGCGGGGAGGGGCAGAAGGAGGGCCGGAACGGTGGGGCCGGGGTGGGGCAGGTCAGGAGGAGGGATGGCGGGAGGGGTGGGGAAAGGTGCGGCAAGGGTTGGAGCAGGCAGTGCGAGGGTTAACTGGCGAAGGGGCGGGCAGGGATGGCGCGGGTAGCGGGGTGCGGTCAGCGGCGGCCAGCCGGGCGGCCGCTCAGATAAGGCACCTGGCTCTCGAGGAAGCGCCGCACCCTGTGCAGGTCGGGGTAGTAGTCGTTGCGGACCACCAGCTGCAGCCAGCGGATGCGGATTTCCGCATTCATCGAGTCCAGCAGGGACGAGTAGCACTTGGACAGGCTTGTCACCACCTCTGTGAGTTGGGGAAGGTCAGGACTGCGCAGACGCCATCCCCTCCGCCCGCTATTTCTCACACCCTCTCCCCTCACAAGTGAGACACCCCTTGAGGGGCAGGAAGGACCACCCTGGGGCAGCGGGCACCCACCCTGGGGCAGCAGGCACCCACCTCGGGGCAGAAGGACCTACCCTGGGGCAGTGGGCACCCACCCTGGGGCAGTGGGCACCCACCCTGGGGCAGTGGGCACCCACCCTGGGGCAGAGGGGACCCGTCCAGCAGCCGGTCCAGGAACAGCGCTGTCTGGAAGGTCCTCCACTTGGAGATGTCGATGGCACTGGCCGAGGCAGCCACCTGGTCCAGGGGCTCGGCGGTCCACAGCTGGAAGAGGGCCTCCACGGGCCTGGTCAAACTGGATCCCTGAGACAGGTCTGGCTCTGCCAGCGGGGGGCCCGTGGCAGTGAGCCAGCGCTCGAACTCCAGCCCTGTGGGGCAGGGAGGCAATCTGGGGTCCACACTGGGCTGGGAGGGCCGCTGGCAGGCCTGCCTCCAGACTGGGACCCAGGCCTGGGCATCCTGCTGTCCCTGAGCACAGCCCCAGAGGCCAGCCTGCTTCTGCCAGTGGAATCCCCAGGAGGACCTTCTGCCACAGAGCATGGGGGACAGGCTCCGTGACTGAGGGGCCCTCAACCATCCCACACCTCTCCTGAGGGCAAGACAGTGGGTGCTTCAGCCCATCTCAGCACCAGGGGCTCAGCGCCCCGTCAGTCAGAGGAGGTGCACAATTCCACTGTAGAACCCAGAACGGCAGCTGTGGGGCAGGTCCCACATATCCCCCACCTCTAAACAACCTTGGTCCACCCACTCACCCACGTTCGCAGACCTCCACCACACACACTGCCTCCAGTAAATCTCAGCCTTTCTCTGGAAGTCAGGCCTCCCGTCCCTTCTCTGATCCCCCAGCCCTCAGACCCCAGGACTCTGATGGGCATCTCAGCAGCGCCTGTGGGCCTCAGGCAGCTACAGGCAGACCCCCGGCGCTGCCCCTCCTGCCCCAGGCCCTCTGCACTCACTGTCGCCCACACACTTGGCCAGCTTGCCCTGTGTGTCTGTCTGGAAAGCCTCTGGGCCCGGAGGCTGGGAAGGGTACCCTCCTCTGCCCCATGGGGCCCGGCAAAGGCTGAGCGATGCAGGACAGGCCTGGCGCTTTGGGCAGCGCTGCTGCCCTCCCCCTGCGCTACCCCCCCACCCCCAGGTCCCCACCATGGCCCTTCGGCCACAGCCTCACCTGCCCGGCAGTCCACACTCTGTTCCTTCAGCTCTGGGAAGAAGCTGAGAAAGGAGTCGAGCAGGTCCTGGGCCACCACGCTGGTGAACTTGTACCTCTCCACATAAGCCTGCAATGGAGAGAAGGGGCCTCAGTGGGCCTGGAGGGGCTGAGTGCCCCCCGGGGAGCTGCTTGCCTGCACCCAGAAGCCTGTCCCAGGGGTCTGCAGGCCCCGGGGCCACTGCTGCTACATGGGGCTTGCTGAGGGGAGAAAGGGAGGTGGTGGCATGCAGGCACTGTCCTCAGCAAAAGCAGGTCAGGTCCCAGTGGGACGCCAAGACCCCTGCCATGCCATCCCTGTCCTCCAGCCCCCTTCAGAAGGGCTCCCTGCACCGCCCCCAGCCCCCTGTCCACAGGAGCCCGTGGACCAGGGAGGGCCTTGGGGCAGGAGGCAGCAAGCACGGGGTGGTGAGGAGGGGCCAGCTCACTCGGAGAAAGTCGTCAAAGCGCTGGGGGTCTCCACAGAGCTGGGACAGGTAGTACACGAAGCAGTAGCCCTTCTCATAGGTGAACAAGTTCATTAGGTGGCTGGGGTTCACTCCTGCAAGGGGACAGACCCCGGATGTCGTGTCCCGCAGCATGGGGAAATGGTGGTGCTCTGGGCCGACACGTCTCCATGCCTCCCAACAGGCTGGTGCCTGCGGACCTGGGGGGCCTTCCTGGGACAGGGGCAGGTCGGTGTCATCGGCAGGGGTACCTGGCTCCAGCTTGGCCTGCAGCTTGCTGACCGGGCTGTCCTCCCCCAGAAGCTTCATCTGCCGGTGCAGGGCGTCCAGGCGGAAGGCCGTCTCCAGGCAGGTGAAGGCTGCACCTGGACAGGTGTGGGGACGCAGGAGGGGCTGAGCACCCCCGGCAGGGCCTGGGTGTCCCCTGGCCAAGACCCGCACTGTGCCATCCCTGTCCTCCATGCCCCTCCAGAAAGGCTTCCTGCACCAGCACCCCAGCCCTGCTGCCCACAGGAGCCAGGAGCCAGGGAGGGACTTGGGGCAGGAGGCGGCAAGTGCAGGGGCGAGGAGGGGCAGTCACCTGGGCAGCCACCTGCCTGTGCTGAGGGGCAGGAGCTGGGGCCCCACCCACCCAGCAGAGTACCATAGGTCTCAGTGGTGATGCGCCGCTGGGCGTAGGTGGCCAGGCCTTCACTTAGCCACATCTCCTCCCAGGTGGCGTTGGTGACAGCATTGCCGAACCAGCTGTGGGCCACCTCGTGGATGACGTCGATGACCAGGAACTCGTCGCTCTCCAGGATGGAGGAGATGATGAAGGTGAGGCAGGGGTTCTCCATGGCCACGATGGGGAAGGAGGGCGGGAGGAAGACGATGTCATACCTGCCGGGCAGGTGAGTGGCTGAGGGGCCAGCTCAGGGCACCCCTGCACCCCGAGCCCCGAGACAAGGGAGGGCGGGCTGGGTAACCCAAGGGGTCTCACAGGAGCAACGGCAGCCAGAACCCGGGCCTACCCGAGACGCGCCCACCCACCCGGGGGCATGGGTCCCGGCCCAGGACACACCTGCCCCACAGGTAGGGTCCATACAGACGCTCAGCCGCGCTCAGCCACTGCTCCACCACGCCCGACAGCTTGCTGGTGGCTGTGGACAGCAGGCAGGGCTCGGCCCACACGCGGCTCCTGCCGGCAGACAGGGCGAGCTGGGCCCGGACACCCGGGAGACCCTCCTGCCGCCCCCTGCCCCTGCTGTTAGCCACACTCCCCGACTCAGCAGGGACAGTGCCTGATTTGCAGGAGCCCATGTGGACGTGACATGGGGGTTAGTGGTCAGGCTGTGGTCCCAGCGCGGGTGGGCTGGCAAGCAGCAAGCTGGGTGACCAGGAGGCCAGCACTGGCTGGTGGTGTCTGAGGACCATGGGGTGAGCAGAGGGCCTGGCAGGGGTAACCCAGGCCACAGCAATGAGGCAGCCTGGGGACAGATCCGGTAGGGGGTGGCGGTGGGGGCCAGCTGGGAGCACCCTACTCTGGATGGGGGTCCTCGGCAGGGCAGCAGTGGACGTGGGTGGAACTCTCCAAGGCATAGTGTTGGGTGGGGGGAGCAGAGCCGAGGCCCTACCTGGGTCCGATGTCCGCAGGCTGGAGGTCTCCAGCCACAAGGGCCACGAGGTAGGCAGGCACGGGGTGCTCCATGTGGAAGCGGTACACGCCCTCCTCCTCCACATAGGTGCTCTGGGTGGCGCTCATCAGCACCTGCACCCCCGAGGGAGCCTGCGGGACCCCCAGACTGAGAAGCATGCGGCCCACCTGGCAGGGCCCCTGCAGCCTGGGTCAGGGTACCCTGTGTCCTTGATGGGAACTCATGTCCCTCGTTGGGGAACCCCAAGCTCCCAGTCTGGCATCTCCTGCCTCCAGTCTGGGGGGAGCAGCCAAGCGTGGATCAGGTGACCCCTGGTCCCTGGTAGGTGACCCACCTCCTTCGTCTAAGTCTTTCCTCTCATTGGGGGCCTCACTCTGGGTCCAGGGACCCCGTCCCTTGTCAGGCCTGTCTGTGGGAAGCCCTGTCCTCCCCCAGCACCTGCAGAGTGGTCCCTCCCCACGTGGTGAGGAGGGTGCACCTGGAGACAGGTGGGCCCAGGCAGGTAACAGGCAGAGGCACAGATGTGGCATCTGGCCTGGATCAGGCGGGTGCGTGGCTGGGCTCCTGGCCTGGGAGCTCACCTTGACGACGGCCGAGTAGGTGCACTTGACGGCCGGCGTGTCAAAGCAGGGGAAGAAGGACCGATTGCACACGGAGTGGCCCTGGGTGAACACAAAGGGCTTCGCATGGCCATAGGTCAGCTCCGGGTCCAGCCACCAGATCTGTGGGTGGGCGGGCATCAGCGGGCGGCCACCGCTCCGCCAAGACAGCCTCCAGCCGCCAGCCCCATGGGCACAGCCCAGCCTGTGTGCGCTGCCCCTGGAGGACCTCAGCCCCCAGTAGGACAGAAAGTGGGGAGAAAGCACCCTGAGGCAGCAGGGAGCCCCCAGAGAGGGGTGCATGTGGATATCAGGAGGAGGCTGGGGTGGGGAGCGCAGAGGTCAGTGCCGACTGGTGGCCCAAGGGTGCAAGAGAAAGGCCACAGCAAAGCCACCTCCTGAGGAGCCTCAGGCCTGATCTGTCACCCTGAGGTCACCCAGCCCCCAGTAGTCTTCCCCTCCCATCCAGGTCACTCTACAGACACCACTACCCTGCTCTTCCCCTCCCTGGATGCCCTGCGGGCTCCTTAGCACACAGGTCTGGGTACACGTCCCGTCCAGAGAGTGTCCCAGGTCCATCTACCTTCGTACCCGTCCCCCCCAAGCTGCACTTCCCCAGCCTAAAGGGACCATCTGTGTGCCCTGTGTGCCTCTGGGAAAAGGACAGCTGAGAGAGGAGCGGGCCTGGGAGCTGACAGGGTAGTGTGGGGCCCCAGGGAAGAGCCGGGAGGTTGGGCCTGGCGGGAGGCGGGACATCCAGGAGGCAGGAGGACAGCAGGTTGCATGACCCACTGGGCTACACAGGGGATGAGGGGTATTGGGGAAGGGGGACATTTGGGGTCTACCTCAGGCAGCAGGTCTAGGGGAACTGAGCTGCCTCCCTGCATCCCTCTGCCTACCACCAGGGCCTGAGGCCACAAGACCCTCCAGGGGCATGAACACAGAGGCTGGGGCCCTTGCCCACCCAGCAACAGCTGGCAGACGACTGCTACAGGGGCATCCAAGGCCTGGCTGCAGGGCACTCCTGACCCCACCAGGCCCGGCAGCAGAGTGATCCCCCCACAGCAAGACCAAGGGGACGAGGTGGGAGGTCACACGCCGTAATCGCACACAAGGCGCCCAGAGGCAGGATGGATTGCTTCTACACGGCCTTTCTCGCCACCGTGGTGTAACTCCTACCACGTGACTGGGTGGGCTACACAGATAGGTGCTTGTGGCCTACCCACGAGACGGGACAGTTCAGTAACAGTGCAAATAACGTTCATGGCACCCTTGTGGGGTGGGGCAATGTAATTAAGGGGTACTGAACCCCAGCAAAGGGTTGGTCACTTTCCCATCCTGCTAGTCTTATCCCAGAGACGGATGATGGGCCTCAGAACCACCAAGACTGAAGAGATGGGAGTGGAGCACTTCCTTTGGAACTGGGGTTCCTGTGGACCTCCTAGACCCAGGGACAGAGAGACAGCGGTAACAATGCAGACTGCGGGGTGCAGCCACAAGACGAGCAGAGAGCCGGCAGCCACGGAGCCAGGAGACCAGCGAGAGGAGGTCACAGTGGGTGTGTCCACCCACAGAGTGGGACAGTGGGGGGCCCCGGGCTGAGGCTTCCTGGCAGGGCAGGGCATCTCTAGGCACTTCTCAGAGCTAACGAGCTTTGTCATACTTGTCCGAGCAGGGCAGCGGTTGGTCTGAGGGCCAGAGAGAGGCCTGCCTGCAGGCACAGTGGGGACAGGGCTGTCCTGACGGAAGGACTATGTCCTGAGTGTTCCTGAGCCTGAACTTGTGACTTCCTAATAAAACCAGTAGCTGGGAGGATGGTCCGTGAGGTCTGGTGGCCACTGCCAGGAGTTACCCAACCCAGCAGAGGGCAGAGCTCGTGACGGGGTGGCTGATGTCAGAATTGGTCAACAGGTCGGAGAGAAGCGGCGGGTCTGACCTCGGCTCAGAGGGTCAGCCTGGGACTCCTGGTGGTGACTCTGCTCCCCAGTGAGGCTGGAGGTCAGAGCCCCTGGCCATCTTACACACCCGTCACCTCCAGTGGTGTGGGTCCTTGCCGAGGCCTCGGAGGGCCCACCTGGCCTCCCACTTGGGTCCTTTATGGGCCCCAGCCTGATATCCCTATGCACGGATCGGTCACCCTGATCATGGGTGCCATCGGCAGTGACTACTGGAACCTCCTGGGCCTCCCAGAGCTTCATATGTGTAGGGGGTGATGGGGCCACATGTGGGCAGTCTACCCTGGGCCAGGGGTACCCACACACTGTGGGACTGAGCAAGGCCCTGCTCCATCCCAGTCACCGGCTGCCCACAGCCCTGGTGTCAGCCTCAGCACCGCAGCCCCAACTAAGGAAGTCCACAGCCAACTATCAGACCCAACCCCAGACACAGACCTGGCACCTTCCTGCCGCCGCGGGCCCAGCCACTCCCACCCCTGCTGCTCTCAGTGCACAGACAGGGGCTCGGCAGGTGCCCACCAGAAGCTGCTGTTGTCCCCTCAACAGGGAGGCCCTCCTGGGTGACAAGCGGTCCCCCGTCCCTGCTGCCCGCTGACCCAGGGTCCAAGGGCACCCCAAGCAACAGCAGGGCCTTATAGAACTAGGCACCCGGGCAGGATGACAGAGCCGCAGCCCCGGCCAGGTGAGCGCGAGCCAGCCGGGAGGCCCGCCCCTTTCTGCAGGTGCCCGGTCTTGTCGGGGGCTCACGGTCCGCCAGGGCGCCCGGGTCCCCGCGGACTCACGGCGGGGGCGTCGGTGGAGGTGTAGCGCAAGACGATCTGGAAGGGCTGGTGAGCGGGCAGCTCGGGCGGCAGCGTGACGGTGAGCGAGGAGCCGTAGTCTGTGAACGGGTCCACCCGGAAGGCCAGCGAGCAGCAGGCGGGCTCGGCGCCGGGAGCCTCAGGGAAGGCGGGCAGCGGGGGCGGCAGGGGCCCGGGCCCCGGCGCGGCGAAGGCGAACGCGCAGGGCGGCTCCGGGGCGGCGGTGGCGGCGGCGGCGGCGCGACGGAAGGCGGCAGAGTGCAGGCGCAGGGCTGGGTGCGCGTCGAGCACGAGCGCGCGGGGCGCGGGCCGCCGCGCGCACAGCTCCAGCACCAGGCAGCCGGCCAGCTCGCGCGCCTCGGGCCGCAGCTCCAGGCCCAGCTGCAGGTGGAGGAGGCGGAAGAGCTGCGCACTGGAGGCCGAGGCCACGTCCAGGGCGGGCGGGGGCTCGGGCGGCGGGCGGGTGGGCGCAGCCTCGGCGCCGGACGCCTTGCGGCAGCAGCACTGCGCCGCCATGCCTCGCGCTAGGTGACATCCATGGGCAGCGCTGGCCTTGCGGCGGCGAGGGGCCGGGCGGCGGCGGCGGCGGCGGCGGCGGCGGCGGCGGCGGCGGCGGGGCGCGGGCACAACAGGAAGTCGCGCCGGGAGCCGCCCGCCGCCCCGCGCCGTGCGCCGCCCCACTCGGGCTCCGCTCCGCCGCCGCCGCCGGGGGCGCTGTGCTGGGCGCGCGGGCTGAGCCGGGGGCGCGCTGGGACGGCTCTGCCGCCCGGGCTCGGCTGTACCCCTAAGGTCTCCGACGGTCGGGTGGTCGCTCCCTCCGGACGCTGCTGCTACCCCTCAGGGCTGGCTGGCTCCCGGTGCGGTCAGTGCACCCTGGGAGCATAGGTCAGGCACTCAGGCCTGGGCATTGTACCCCGTCACCCACGCCCACCACGAGCCCAGCAGCTGCGTCCTGGGGTGGGGCGGAGCTCAGGACCTTGGGCTTCGCTTTGGCCGCCACCAGCCACCTGTGATTACTTAGATTTAAGCGAGTTAAATTTACCAACGCCTTGCCCTGTTGCAATGGCCACATTTCAAGGTTTCAGTGGCCAACGGGACCAGTGGGTGCAGTGGCCAGCACAGGTATGAGGCATGGCCGACCGCACAGAAAGTTCTGTTGGCAGTGCTGCCTTGGGGCTGGCTTGGTGTGGAGGTCAGACTGCTTTGGTGGCCAGTTGGGAGCAACTGTGACTTGGCCAGCCTCGCTCACTCCATCGCCCCATCTACTCTTCTGGGACCTACTCTCCACCAGGCTCTGGAAAGAGAAGGTGGCCACCCAAGGTGGAGTCACCTAGTGGCTCTGGCGGGGAGGGGACAGTTGCAGGCCAGGCTGGGTGACGGATCGGTTCAAGAAGCCGTAGAGGGAGACGGCGTCATTACACAAGAATTTGGATTCGTAGGGAAAGGGCCGTCTGGCCTGGAAGGCCTCCCAGGAGGCCCGTGCACCTCTCTCGGGCAAGGTGTGGCCAAGCTGGGGGCAGTCAATGCTGCACTGGACCCCACGTGGTCCTGAGCAGCAAGTGTGTACTCACAGGTCTCAGTGTCCTCATCTGTCACACGTGGCTGCTTGGGGGAAAAGGAGCACATGACCATGCGTGTGGGGTGGGACATGTGATCCTGCAGGGGAGTGGCGTGGAGAGTGGACACAATCATGCCTGCCCTGGGGGCAAGACGCGTGGGCACTCCTGCCCCAGGGGGCAGGGAGGGTGCTGATCACATGTCTACACACCGGGTCCTCAGGTCCCCACAGGCCCCCACAGGCCTTCGTAGCGGGGGACCCGCCTTCTTGGGAGTCTCAGCCCAGACTCACCGGGAACTCGGGGGCTCACAGAGTCGCCTGAAGAGGGGCTGTCAATCCTGCGCCCCTGACGCAAGAGGGGAGAGAGCTGTGAAGCCAGTTTACTGTGACTTGCAGATCCGCAGAGGGGAAGGGCTCGTGGCTGGCTTCACGCTCCTCTCAACGGTCCCTTCAGACGCCCCACGCCCCCTCCCCGTCCGGGGCACCCACCTTGGCAGTCGGCCCGCGCCCCCTGGCGGCGGCAGGGGGCATTACACCCTGGGACCTTGGGCGCTGTTGGGGGCGCGGCGTCAGGGCAGGTGCGGGTTAAGGCACAGGGCAGGACCAACTGGGAGTCTGAGTGTCCCGGGATGCCGGGAGCACTTATGCCCCATTTTTTTCCTGAACGAATCCCGCTGAGATGGGGCTGGCCTGCAGATGCCCCATCCTACCTATTCCTGCTGGTCACCAGCTATGGGCACGGGGGCCACAGGATGTCACTGGCCTCCTCTGTCAGCCTGGGTAGGCCCCCTTCCTCTGCCTTCAGACCTGGGTGAGGGGTTCCCTGCTGGTAGCCGTTGGCCTACACTGTCCTGCCCTCTTGCCGAGCTGGTGACCATGTGTCAGGGTCCACTGGATGGCAGTTCACACCAGGCTGGGTGGGGTGACTGGCCCTGGCTTTCAGGGGGCAGCAGGGCTTTTCTTCCTCTCCCCAAGGCCAGGAGAAGGAGGTCTGCCACCCGGGACATTCCTAGGCTGCCCACCAACACCCCTAAGCACTGTGGTCAGAGTTAACAAGGACCATAGCACTCAGGGCGTGGGCCCGTTCCAGAAAGAAGGTGTGGGTTCCCCCACCAGGAAAGCACCCCCAGGCAGCTGAAACCCTGGCTGAGGTGCAGGGAAGGCAGAGTAAGCTGTCCCCAAAGGCTGAAAGGAAACGACACCAATCACGGTATGTTACCCCGCACTTTGCTCACAGAAGTTTCACATATTAACCAGTGACTGTCTTACCTACAGAGACCCTGGTGGTGCAGTGGGTTAAGTGCTCCAGCTGCTCACTGGAAGGCTGGCAGTGTGAACCTGCCAGGCGCTCCTCAGAAACTATGGGGTACTCCTACTCTGTCCTACAGGGTCGCTAGGAGTCAGAATCGACTCGATGGCACTGAGTCTATTTTTCTTTATGTTATCTACAAATCACCAGACAGGTGGACACTAAAGGAGTCAGACTTTCAGCAACTGCAACCTCAGGCTCCAATGACGGAGGGTGGCACAGACCAGGCTGTTTCGTTCTGCTGTACACACGGTGGCTGGGAGCAGGGACCACTACACTGGACCCGATGGGGGCCTTATCTGCAGTCACATACCCCACGGCTCTTGCTGTCCTCTCTGCCCACTTCTTATTTAGACGTGTGGGTGCTGGCTGGTTTCTAAGATAATCTTCAGGTTCCTGGGTGTCTGGATGAGGCCATGTCTGAACCAGAAGAGGAATCTGTACACTGAGATGAATGTGGGGGTGGGTGGGAGACAGGGACAGCCCTGTGTCATCAGGCTGGCAGAGGTGACATGGTGCTAGACTGGAGCCTGAGGAGTGGGAGAGCAGATATGGCAGAGGTGGGGCTTGGACACGGAACAGCGGGAGCAGGGCTCCTTCCTTCGCCTCGCTTGCATGCCACAGCCACTGGGGGCCACAGGTCCCTGTCCTCCTGCCACTGGACCCTGTGTTGGGTTCTGCAATGGGACCAGTGTGAGACTTGGGCAGTGGGGGGAAGGAGAGGCTAGTGCTGCTGCAGCTGGCAGGCTGGAGATGCTGCCAGAAGCTCTGGGGCCCTCTGGGGAGCTGCTACACCACCCCACAGGCAGCTGAGCTCAGGACGGCAGGTATCCCCCGTCCTGCTGCATCTCCTGAGGGCTCACAGCAGCTCTCTGGGGCCTGGCTCCCCCCGCTGCAATGTCCTTACGTTATATTTCCTTCTACCTAAAAGTCTTCCAGTGATTTTGATTTTCCTGACCAAACTCTGCCTAGGAAACCGAGGCTGATCAGAGGGAAGGAGTCTGTTGTGGGCAGCCATAGGCCTCCTGGCCCCCTTCTCAGCAGCTGTGCCCCTGCACCACCAGCCCAAGACTCGCTGGAGGCGCAGGTCACAAAGATAAAGTGTAAAAGGAAATGAAGAGTCATCTGGAGCAGGATGAAGGGACTATTGTGGCAGAGACAGAGAGGAAGGGCCACTCTTCAACAGTGTCCAAATGTCCCCTCACGCCTGGAGCTGCATGGCAGGAAAGCTGACATAGAAACCCCACGTATCCCTGCTTTGAGAAGGCAGGGTGCCATCTGCAAAGGCTGAAGCACTCTAAAGGCTCTCTGCACACTCTGTGGTGTGGTCCTCGCTGGCACGGACTGTCCCTGGAGATGCTGGGAGCAGGCCAGGCTGAAACCGCAGCTGGTCCTCATACTGCTGGAGCTGAGACCAGAAGCCTGGGTTGGGATCAGCCACAGGGCGGGCACGCTTCACCATCTGCAAACAACAGACAGGTCTGTGGGTACGCCAGCACTGCTGACACCAGCCCTCCAAGCCCCGTGCCCTTGGTGGCGCGTGATCAGGGCTGCTAGGTCTGAAGTGGCAGCGATGAGACGGCATCTTGTGGGCTTATCTTAAAAAGTCACTCCAATTCTGCATTTGATTTGTGCCTGCTTGAATCAAACACTCCACGTGGTTTAGTACCAGGTACAGCAGGCACCGCTAGAAGGGGTGCCATGTGTGGCTTTGAGAATCTCCAGCAGGCTCCCAGAAGCATGCAGGCAGATGCCAGCTCTGGCTTTTCTTTAGGCGCCAGGCATATAGAGAGAAGTATCGCTTCTCAGCTGATCAGCCGAAGTCCTGGGCCCTCTGATGCCTTTGCTTGAGGCAACAAATCCAGACTCGTCAACAAATCCAGAGCTTTGATCTTTACTGTCAACTCAGGAAGGCACTTCAGAGAGGACATGGGGTCCTGAATGTGCCCTGTAACTAGTTAGTTACACATTTCACTGGACAACAAACCACTTACCGAGTCCCTGTCATGTGCCAAGGAGCCCTGGGGGCACAGTGGTTAAAGCACGCAGCTGCTAACTGAGAGCTTGGCAGTGCCAACACCAGCTGCTGTGTCACAGGAAGCTGTGGCCACCTGCTTCCATCCAGACGACAGCCTTGGAAGCTCTGTGGGGTCGCTCTACTCTGCCTTGCAGGGTCACTGTGAGTCAGAACTGACTCAACAGCAGACAGCTTGGTTCAGTCTCAGTATTAGGTGCCTAGGTGCTGGAGACATGGCACTGAACAGTGTACAGCATCCCTGCTCTGATGGCCATCACAGTCCAGTGTGGGAAAGAGTAAGCCAGCGATTGTGCAACACCTCAGCGGTAAGCTAGAGCCTGGTGGGTTGCAGCAGCGGCTGCTTTACAGGGTGAGGATAGAGAGGACAACCCCGAGGAGCCCCCTTGGCCAGGGCTGGAGAAACCGGGCAAGGAAGCCAAGGAGAAGCCAGGGAAGCGTGCTCCAGGCCCAGGGAAGCATGCTGCAGGACCAAGGAATAGCCGGTGTGAAGGCCCAAGGCTCATGTGGCAAGAGTGACTTGGGTGAGTATGCAAAGGGGAGCATGGCCGTGAGCGTGGAGAGGTGACAAGGCCAGATCGTGGCAAGCCGAGAGTCTGGTGAGGACCGTGGCTCTGCATACACACATAGCCCCACAGGGATCGAGCAGGGGAATATCTCGCTAGTAAAAAATGAAACCAAACCAAACCCGCTGCTGTCAAGTCGATTACGACGCATAGCGACCCTACAGGTCCCTATAGGGCTTCCGAGGGAAGCCCTCCACAATCTTTATGGAAGCTGACTGCCACACCTTTCTCCCACCAAGTGGCCAGTGCTTACAAACCACTGACCTTCCAGTTAGCAGCCAAGCACTTTAGCCACTGTGCCACCAGGGCTAGTACCTGTTTAAAACCATCTCTGGTGGCTGTAGGGGCCAGTGAGGAGCTCAGAAATGTTGGCTGGGGCAAAGGCAGGCTGGCCACAGCAGTAGGGGTAGTGGAGACCTAGCTGCCGCTCGCATGTTGAAGGAAATCCCGGTGTCGCGGCGGTTAAACGCTACGGCTGCTAACCAAAAGGTCGACAGTTCAAACCCACCAGCTATTCCCTGGAAACTCTATGGAGCAATACTACTCTGTCCTATGGATCACTGTGGGTCGGAATTGACTCAACCGCAACAGTTTTTTTTTAATCCTGAAGGCAGAACTGACTAACTTAGCGGAGGAGAGGTGGGATCTGGGAGAAAGAAAGGAATTAAAAATGACCTAGTCCAGTAGAGGTGGGAAGGGCTTGCAGATTTGGGGGGAAATGAAACGTTTCGTGCCAGATGCGTTAGTGCGCAAACGGAGACTCAATCGCATAGGCAGCTCTGCCAGCGTGGAACTCAGGGGACAGCTCTAAAAGGATAACAGCGGGGCCAGCACGCGGATGCCATTCAAAGCCATAGACAGCACGGGATTATGGGATACGACTAGCAGAGAGAGCTGGACAGCCCTGGATACAGATGACAGGTTGGAAAGGCCCCCCAAGAGGAGGTTCCGCCCCGTCATTGGGTAGCCTCCTTCCCGGAAGACCCGCCCCTGGCCTAGAGCACCGCCCTACCCGGAAGTTCATCTTCCGGCCCCCCCCCTCAGACCCGCCCCGCTGCGAAGACCTGCTCCTACCCTCAGGCCCCGCACCCCCCTCAGTCCCGCCCCCGCGACCGGGGGCGCCCTCCCCACCGGGCCCGCCCCGTCCGGAAGCCCGGCTCTCGGGCCTGTCGTTCCTGGAGGGCCCGCCCCTGCATCGGGCCCGCCCACCTCGAAGGCCTGCGCCAGGCTGAGGCCGCGGTGCCGCATGAGGTAGGCGGTGCAGACGGCGGCCGAGCGGCTGCGGCCGTTCTTGCAGTAGACGAGGCAGGCGCCGCCAGCGCGCACCGCGGCCTCGATAGCGGCGCAGGTGGGCTCCAGGTGCGCCAGCAAGTCCTCGGCCGGGTCGTCGAAGACGGGCACGCGCAGCGCGGCCACTCCGGGCGCGTGAGGGTCTGGCTGCTGGCGGGAGACGTTGACACACAGCGTGACGCCTGCGCGCGCCAGCAGCTCCGACGCGCCCGCGGCTCGCGCGCTCCCGAGGAAGAGCGCGGGAGCAACCAGCGCGAACGGCGCGGGCGCGCACGGGGGCGCGCGGCCGGACCCCATGGCGAACTGGACTCCGATGCTGGCGGGACCTATTTTAAGGCGGGCGGGCGTCCCCAACGGCACCTCCGGGTCCTAGAGTCCTCTGCGGGGGACTCCGGGCCCTTGGCAGCCTCATCAGCACCCCGCGGGTGTCCCGCTCACGGCCTGGCCCATAACATCGAACACTGGAGCCAGGCAGCTCCAGCTCCCTCCTACCCAGTCCGCTGCCCCTGCCCACTAAATGTGTGGGGGTTCGTTGATGGACAGGGCCCGCCCACACCTGGGCTGCCTCTCGGTTGGCCAGGCCGGCTGTAAGATAGCAGCTCCTCCTGCGATTGGCTCGGCAGAGCCATCGATGTAATGAGATTGGTCGGTATAATGACATTGGTGGAGTGGGCGGAGCCCGGGAGACGGGACACAAGGTTCAGACCCAGCATGTTTATTGCCGAAGTGTCCCGGAGCTTCAACATCTGGTGCAGAACAGGCTCTGCCACAGCTGTGAATGTGGACACTGACCAGCATCGTCCCTGTCGCTTTGTAAGGGCCGGGTGACTGCACCTGGGACTGTACCTAGTCGCGGGGCTTCAGTGATGGCGTTCTCAGGTTCCACCCCGAGACGTGGTTCAGTCCCAGCCAGCACACTTGGTGTGCAGCCACCAACCCCCTGTCAGTGGAGGCTTCTGTGTTCCTACAGCGCTAAATGAGTGTCGGCAGTTTCCAAACTAAGATGGAGTAGGAAGAAAAGCCTGGCGATCTACTTGCGAAAATCGGCCAGTGAAAACCCTGTAGATAACAGTGGTCCACTCGGCGTTAGGTCCCCGAGATGGCACAGGCCAGGAGTATCTGTTGTGCGTGGGGTCTCCGTGGGTAGGGGGCTGACACTTCTCTTAGGATGACTGTGTGACCTCTGTTGGCGACCCTTGTAACTGCCCTGCCGGCTGAGGTGCCTTCTACTGCCTCTGTATGTAATTTTTTGTTACCTGCTTCATCATAAATTCACCGTTGTGATTTCTGCATTTTATTTTCCTTTTTGTTGTAAAATAAAGTCCATATAAAACAGAACTATTTCCCAGTAACTTCCCATTGTTTCTCCAAAGACCAGTATTTATTTTGCTGTTTTTATTTTTTAATTATTAGGTCAGCTCTGTAAACTTTGAATTTGCTGTCATCTTACGTCCACGAAGCTGCCGTTACAGAGGGGAGATCAGCTGGAGTGGTCCCAGTGAAGATCACCTGGAGCAGCCCACACTTAGTGACTGAAGCTCTGATTTCCAAAATGAGTCTTAACATTTTGGATTTATCTCCGTCCTTACGCGAGTCTGTAATCCATTTCTACCTGGAATTATCCCCCAGTGCTGCCCCTACCAGCCTACTGCTAGATAAACCTTATAAATGGACCTGCCTTCAGTGGGGTGCCCTCACAGCAACCTCTGGCAGGTGTGATTACTTCTTGTTTCAGCATCTAGCAAGCTGGTAACTCACATCTTTGTCTCAACCTGGGGCTGTCTTGAAGGAAGGACTTGAATATATGTCTGTGGGTCCAGACAGCACCCACGTGGGGGTCTTTCCAGGATCCGTTTCCCTCTCCCTCTGCCTTCTGAGGGGCCTTGACTTTCCTGAGTGGGGAAGAAATGGAATTTCCCTCTCCCCTGGTGTTCATAGAAGCTATCCAATTAGGAAGAGGCCCCTGGCCCCAGCTCGAGGTTGGACACTAGCTGCCTCCAGCCAGTCTGAACCCCATCCCTAGGTTTGCTTCAGGAATGGGCTTGGGATCCACTGGGAACCTGATGGGTGAGGAGCTTGGAAGACTCCTTTCCTATGACCCAGAGGAAGCCAGTCTTGGGGTGAGGGCAGAGCACAGGGGAGGTGGGTCCCTGCTCACATCACTGAGCAAACTGAACGACACCAAACCTCCAGTCTCTCCTGCCTCTGGACTGGCCAGCTTCACACTTTATGAACCCACAGATGGCCCTCCACCGCCCGTGGGCACCTGAGGGGACAGCCCTTCATTATCTGCTGCCACCTGAGGTGGGCTTTCTGTCCCAAAGCTCCTATCTCATCTGTCTTGCTCCTTCACCCCACTGAGCTAATTAGCTGTTAAGCAAACGTTGCATCTCTTAAACCCATTTTTCTGCCACCATGACTACTCTTTTCTGGTCTTGACACCGCCCCGGGGCCTTCCCTCCGCCGTCCACGCTGCAGTCAGAACGTGTGTGCTGAAATGAGCTGCTTGGAATGTTGTGCATCCTGCCGCATGAACAAGTTGTGATCCATCAGTGACTGTGAAATCGGTTTTGAGGGTCATATTCACATTTTATCTTTTAGCAAAATGGTAGAGAGCACTGTAAACCAGAAAACCTAGTCCACTGCTGTGGGACTGACTCCGACTCATAACGACCCCGTGGGACAAAGTAGAACTGCCCACGCAGTTTCCAAGACACACCTGGTAAGTTCCAACGGCTGATCTTTTGTTTAACAACGAAACACTTAACACTGTACCACCAGAAAGACTAAATGACAATATTAAGGTGCACATGTGGAGTAAGGAATCTGTCCTTGGATCAACAAGTAGTCATGTGAACAGAACACGGGGACACTGCATGGTTTAGAGTCAAGAAAGGCGTGCGTCAGGGTTGTCTCCTTTCAACATACCTTTCCAATCTATATGCTGAGCAAATAATCCAAGAAGCTGGACAATATGGAGAAGAACAAGGCATCAGGATTGGAGGAGGACATTAACAGCCGACATAACACAAATGACCCAAACTTGCTTGCTGGAAGTGAAGAGGATTTGAAATACTGATAAAAAGACCAAAGACCCAGCCCTCAGTATGGATTGCACCTCAACATCAAGAAAACAAAAATTCTCAAAGTTGGACCAGTAAGCAACATCATGATAAATGGAGAAAGGACTGAGGTCGTCAAGGGTTTCATTTTACTGGGTCCCACAGTTAACACCGTGGAAGCAGCAGTCAAGACATCACAAGACGCATTGCATTGGGGAAATCTGCCACAAAGGGCCTCTTTAAAGTACTGAAAATTAAATTGCCATGGATTGTATACTTTCACTGAATCATAATAATTTTTTTTTGTTTTTAATGTAATGAAAAGTAAAGATGTCACCTGGAAGACTAAGGCACACCTGACCTACGCCATGGTATTTTCAATCACATCATATGCATTTGAAAGCTGGACTATGAACAAAGAAGACAGAAGAAGAACTGACCCCTCTGAATTGTGCTGTTGGAGAAGACTGTTGAATGGACCCCGGCTGGCGGAAAAACCGACAGATCTGTCCTGAAAGAAGCGCAGCCAGAGGGCTCCTCGGAAGCAAAGACGGCAAGACTGCGTCTTACATACTTTGGACATGTTGTCAGGAGGAACTGGTCCCTAAGGACCGACATCATGCTTGGTAGAGTGGAGGGTCAGCGATAAGAGGAAGACCCTCCACGTGATGGACTGACACCGTGGCCGCAACAATGGGCTTCAGCACAAAAACGATCGTGGACATGGTACAAGACCAGGCAATGCTTCGTTCTGTTGTGCAGAGGGTCGCTATGAGTCGGAACTGACTCGAAGGTGCCTAACAAAGTGTAGTGGTGGGGAGTTTTACCTGAAACATCTTTGGGGTTTATTTGTATTGGGTCAGTCCCAGCATAAAGGAGTGTCTTAGTGTAGGTTACAGGCAACAAGCGTGAGAACCGCTCAGCTAAAGCGTCCTGCTCCTGCGTGGAGCCATCCTGCTGCTCTGCCTTTGGCACGGCTGTCCGGGGTCCTGCTGCCCCCGCCACGGTCATCTGTTCCCACTGCCCACAGCATGGCCGCTGTTGGTTCTCAGAGCGTGGTCCCTGCTCCAGCAGCCTCAGCAGCCGGGAACTTGTCAGAAGTGCAGATTGTTGGGGGCCCACCCCTGACATACCATCAGAAACTCGGGGTCAGGCTCAAGAGTCTGCTTCACCAAGCCCCCAATGTGATTCTAGAATCATTCAACACATAGGTTCAAAAACAGACAAATGAATTAACCACCCACCTCACAGGACCAATTTGGACTTGACACACACTGTGCCTCTTCATCCCCTTCTTGTGACGCCAGCCTTGGACTGTAGGTCAGTTGACTGGGATCCTCAGTGTGACGCTCGTGTCCCCAGTGCCTCTGGGCAGTTACTCTGTCCTTACGAGGACTGAGAAGGAACATCCGAGGGTAGCTCTGGAGTTTGGGGAACCCAGTACTCTTTCGCAGTGGCTTGCCCACATCTGACCCGACAGCAATTTTTCCATGACTTTTCCCTTGCTGACTGTCTGGAGCCTGCCAAAGAATTGTAACAGAAAGCTCACTCTCTTTTCCCACACACTTTATCTGCAAGGTTTCATTAAATTCCCTAACAGCAGTGGTGGTTGCAGGTTTGTAAACACCACAGCCAGGACAAGCAGCTGACTTGCTGGAAGCCAGGTCTCTCAGGGGCCACTTTGCCAAATTGCTGACTTCTTGTGTTGTTAGGTGCCCTGGAGTCAGTGCCGACTCACAGGGACCCCCCCGCCCCCCCCAGCAGACGGGAACACCGCCTGGTCCTGAGCCATCCTCAGCGTCTTGGCTGTCGCTGCAGCCAGTGTGCCGGTGCGTCTGGCAGAGGGTCTTCGTCTGTTTCCCTGACCCTCTACTTGACCCAGCACGAGGTCCTTCTCCAGGGACTGCTCCCTGCTGATAGCGTTCCAAGTTACCTAAGGTGGAGTGTCACTGTTTTCACCTCTAAGTACAGCACTCTGGCTGTGCTTCTCCCTAGACAGATATGTTTGTTCTTCAAGTTAACAATTTAGAAAATACTAATTAAGATTTTAGGAGAACACCTTCACCGTTCTGGAGGCCAGATGCCTGAGCTCAAGGCTCTGGCAGGACCCAGCTCCCTCTGAAGCCTCGAGCGGAGGACCCATTCTATTCCTTCCTGCTTCTCCTGATCACTAGCAGTCCTCAGTATTTCCTGGCTCGTGGCTGCGTCCCTCCCTTCTCTGCCTCCGTCTTTGCAGGGGCTCCTTCCCCATCTTTATATCTGTCTCCATGTTTCCTTCTTGCAAGGACCCACCCTAAGCTGTATGGACTCATCTTGATATCCACAAAGACCTTATTTCTAAATACAGTTACAGTCACAAGTTGGGACTTAAACATACCTTTTGTGGATACAATCCAGCCCAGGAGGGCATGGTTTAACAGGTTTGCAGGGTGTGGGGGAGTTTTAGTTGACTAATGGTGAGGTCAGATGGCTGTTTGCCTCTGCTCAGCTCCCTACCTGCCCTGGAGGGAACAGGTGCAGAGAGGAGACCCTCTGATGAAGGAGAGGCATCAAGACAGAGGAGCTCAAGAGAGCAAGACGGTGCCACGGGACTGAGAAGGACCAGAGGGGGAAGGGGGTGTATTGAAGACAGATTGTGGGACAGGGAGGCAGAGGCGCCTCTAGAATCCCAACACGACCCTTCAGTCCCTGCCAATCCAGTTGAGGGTGGGGGGCCTGAGCATCAGCCAGTCAGAGCCCCCTCCCTGCTCTCTAAGGGGCAGTCTGGGTTTCCTACTCCTGAGAGACCCTCCTGCTGTGCCCCAGGAAGCACAAGGCTTCCATCTCAGAAAGTCCCTGTCTTTCTCCTGGTGCCCCTACACATCTTACCAAGATCTGTTCCCTCTTCTGCTCAGAGGGCTCTTATGCATACTCTGAAGCCCTACTCAGAAGTCCTCTCCCCCTAGACTTCTTACTTTTCTGTCCAGAAAGCTAATCTTTCCTGCTTCCACTAGACCCCTTGCCCCTCGCATACTTTTTTTTTTTAATTTATTATGATTGAATGAAAATGTACATTCCCATGCAAATTCGCATGCTCACTTGTATGCAGCTTCCACTGCTCTCCCTGCACGGTAACAGCACACTCTTCTTCTCTGCTCCGTACATGCTCTATCCTCCCAAACAAGTCGGGCTTCCCCTCCTCTCCACCCACTCCCCTTCCTCCAGTGTGAGGTCAGCAGGGCAACATCCTATACATGCCTAGAACCATAAAGTTCCCATAAAATATGGTCACTCTGCGTCACCAACTCCAATCCACTGGGGTCCGAAGAGTTGACCTTTATTATGATTTATGGACACGGGCAGCATCAGGGCCAGGGGCCGTGCTCCCAGGGGAACCTCGAAGCCCCTGGACCATCAATTGTGGTCTTTTGGTGGAGATCTCAGGGTACACCCTATTTATTCTTGTGCTGCCAGTGAGACTCAACTTTGTGAGCTCCCTCGTGGCTATCACTGGTGGTGGCCAGGCACCATCTGGTTCTTCCGGTCACAAGTTGGTGTAGACACCCACTCAAGTGGGTGTCTCTGCCTTCTAGTTTCTCTTTCCCCCATGTCGTTAAGGACCTCAGTGATCATCGTTCTTGCTGAGTTGGGACCATTTGCTTTATCCTCAGATGGCAGCTTGGCAGCTTTTAAGGACCCCAGATGCCACTCACTAATGTGGGGTGCCGAGAGTCCTCATTAACAAAATGCTACTTGTCCCACACCTTGTATTTACCTGCTTGTTCCCCTCCTAAACTTTGAACCCCCTTCCTGCCTGCCTTCGGTAAAAGCTGGCCTTAGAGGTTGCACAGCAAGGTCAAGTCTGCCCCCTCCACCCCCGCATAGTAGCGAGTGACCGTAGGCATGTTAAGGAGCGCTTCGTGCCTCAGTTTTCCCGAGTGTCATAAGTCATCCCTCCAGTTCTTTCCAAGTGTGCCATGAGCGGAGTCTGAGCGATGTCCCCGCTCTCAACGCTGCTCCAGGGGTATGGGGTTCGCTGAACGCGCAACGAGGCTGGGCCAGGGGCAGAGGTCCCTCGGGGACTCCCTGGGGGCGAATCCTGCGGCAGGGGGAGGAGTTGGGCCCGGGTCGGGACCAGGGCGGGGCCCGGACGACAGCGGGGCCCATGGTTGGGGGTGGTCAGGGTAGGGGCCGAGGTGAGGCCGGGGCGGGGCTGAGGGGGCGCTGGTGGCTCGGCAGGGGGACCGGGCCGCGCCGGGCGGGACCGGGGCAGGGGCGGAGCGGGGCGGGGGCGGAGCCTCCCAGTCCCTTCGGGGATTGGTGGACGCCGGAGCGTGCACGTGGGGCGTCTCCAGGGAAACCCGACGCCGTCGGGGAGGTGCTGGCTGGCGCCGATCCGCGCTGTCTGCAGAGACCTTGGGGTCCCTGTGCGTTTCGTGCGATCAGGCTGGGTTCGGATCCCCGTAGCAGGGGCGGTGAGACGCGGTGGGCTACCGGTCCGGTGGGCCTGGGGTCCCCCAGCTCCGCAGAGGGTGTGCGGACCTGGGGTCCCTGAGCCTGGTCTGAAAGTTGTATCTGGACAAATAGAGTCAGGGAGGGAATTTGGGAGCCCGACCCCTGGGGTGGGCTGGGGACAGTGCCCCCCGCTTTCCCTGCCGTCTTCCCTACTGGCTCCCGAGGCCCAACCATGGGCCCCGCTGTCGTCCGGGCCCCGCCCTGGTCCCGACCCGGGCCCAACTCCTCCCCCTGCCGCAGGATTCGCCCCCAGGGAGTCCCCGAGGGACCTCTGCCCCTGGCCCAGCCGCTCTCAGCGGCGCCCTTCTGACAATGACTCCGCCCACTTGACCTGAAACAGAGGGTGGCCTCAGGGAAGGGACACAGTCACCATCAGACAGTGGCTGAGTCTTATTCTGGGGATCCCACAGACCTGTGAGAGTTTCAAGAACGAACCTGGGTGCAGATGGCAGCGCGGATGTTGCAGTCTGGGCCCTGTTCCAGGAAGGGAGCCCCGTTTCCCGGCGGCGTGGGGCGGGGGCCTGGTCCCGGGGGTGTTCACCTGCTCCTCACAGCAGTCGGGAGCCCGAGGGCTAACACCCTTCCTCGGCTTTACTTCCAGGTTCCAAGAAGAGACACATGGAAGGTATTGACTCAGCCTTGGCCTTAGGCCCCGAAGCGTTGAAGGTTGACAGTTCCCCAGGGCACCCTGCGGGGACCCTGAGTGAGCCCTCTTCTGAGGCCCCAGGGGACCAGGAGAGCTCTGCCATCTACTCTAAAAGGTGGGGAGCAGAGTACTGTTCATACCAGGAGTGGGAAGGAGACAGCTCCATCTCAGGTCCTCTCCCCGGCTGCCCTGCACCCTCCCCAGCCTGTGTTCTCTGGCTACCTGTCCTTCTTGCCTCCCCCTCCAGGCTCCTTTAGCTGCTTGCAGACCCTCCTTGGCCTGGAAGGTGCCTCTCCTCGCTTAGACCTTCCTCAGCCACTGCGGGTCCCCGAATGTCTGCCCCTGGCCCCTGTGGGAGGTGCTGCAGGCTCAGGGGAGAGAACCTGTTCACAGGGGTGAGTGGGGCATGCAGGCTGCTCTAGGCGACAACCAGCCTTGGAGTTCTAGGCAGGAGAGCCAGCCTGCCCCCGGCTGAGGGCTTCTGTCTCCAGTGACCAGCAGCCACTTACCTTGTCAACCAGACAGATGTGAATTTGCACTCTTACTGTTCTGCCTGTTTTCTGGGTGACCACAGGCAATTCTCAACACCCTTTGTGCCTCAGTCTGCCCTTCTGCAAAATGGTGATAACACCTCCGGGGTGGCGGTAGGAGGAAATGAGATGGGGTAGGGTGCTGGGAGCAGCCACTGTCCCCCTTGGCTTGCCTCTTCTCAGGGACCTGGCGTCAGCCCTGGAGGTGGAGGATGAGGAGTCTGAGGGCCCCTTGAGGGAGCGGGACCTGAAGGCAGCCAACGTCCAGCTCATCCAGGGCACACAGGAGTGGCAGGACGGCTGCACCTACCGGGGCGAGTTCGGGCTGCACACCAAGCTAGGGTTCGGTGAATTCTCCTGGCCCACGGGTGAGGTAACGTCGCTTGCCTCCTCCTTCCCCCTGGGTAATGTCCACCTTGCCTCAATGGTGGGTCTCCTTCTAGGATGAATGTGACGTGCAAGTTTACTGAGGTCTGACAGTGAAGTCCGCAAACTTCACTGTTCTCAGTGCTGCACACCTCACTGCTGAGTGTCACTATGGTCACCTTCGAAGGACTCCCCTTGTGAAGCTAGGCACTGATGCCAGTGCCTGGTATTCCCTTCAAAGCAGTGATGGAACTCTTCCTGGAAGGGCCACTGCTCACAGTGGCAGGGTGGCAAGTTCATGAACTTAATTGTCTAGCTGTCTGGGAGGGAGTTTTTAGCCAGTAAACAAATAACTGTGTTGGAACGCCCTCCCTACTCACCTGATCTGGCCCCCAGTGACTTTTTTCTTTATCCGAAGATAAAGGAAATATTGAAAGGAAGACCTTTTGATGGCATTCAGGGGATCAGGGGTAATACAACGACAGCTCTGATGGCCATCCTAGAAGAAGAGTTCCACAATTGCTTTGACGGGTGGACTAGGCACAGGTGTCAGTGCATAGCTTCCCAAGGGGAGCACTTCAAAGGTGACCATAGTGACATTCAGCAATGAAGTATGTAGCAGTCTTCCTAGGATGAGTTCGGGGACTTAGCTGGCATTCCTCGTAGATCCATTGACAGGGGAAGCTAACCAGGCTGATGTCATTCCTACCTGGGAAACACCCTAAGAAAAAAATCTGGGGTCCTGCCTGTGGTGCAGGGGAGGCTTGGTGGAGCAGTGGTTAGGGGCTCCACTGCTGACTGACAGAGCAGCGATTTGAGCCCAGCCGCCGCTCTGTGGGAGGAAGGCGTGGTGTTCGCTCATGCAGACCACAGCCCTGGATGCCCTGTGTCCTAGAGAGCTGCTGTGAGTTGAGACTGACTGGGCAGCAGTGGTTTGGATTGGGGTGTGTTTGGAGAGTTCCTAGTTCTCTGGGTGCAGTCAGCTGGGCACCGACTCTGGCTGATATGGATGGCCACCCGAACTTGCAGGTGGTCCCAGGTGGTCACCATTCCTTGCCAACCAGGTGCTTTGGCTCACAGGACATCCTGTAAGGTCTTGGGAATGACTGGGAGGAGAGGCCTCTTGGTTGTGAACCTTTCTGACCTCTTTCTTGCAGACGTACTGTGGACATTTCTACCGCGACCACTGCCATGGTCTGGGCACCTATACTTGGCCCGATGGCTCCAACTTCACCGGCACATTCTACCTCAGCCACCGAGAGGGCTACGGCACCATGCAGCTGAGATCACGGCTCTTCCAGGTGAGCTGCAGGTCCAGTGCATGTCGGGCGGTGGGCAGAGGATGCTTAGACTCTGGGAGAGTTTGTCTAACTAGAGATATATGCCTATTTGTACTGATTATAAAAGTAATCAATAATCAATAATTGGTTTAATCATCTTATTATATCAATAATCAGAGTAAAAATAGGAAGGCAAAGCTGCCTTGATATTCTCTTCCTCAGAGTAGGGAAGAAAACTGCAGTAGATCCTTTAGATTTTAAGAAGGTACCTTAAATATTTACTATTTAATATATAAACTGCGTCATTCTACATAGATTGTCTGAGAGTGTGCCTTTTTCCTGGACAACTCGCCTGGCATTGCAAACAGACACCTTGGAAGTCCCTGGGGGGAGCATTGCGGGTGGCACACTCTGTCATCTTTTCCTTGTGCAGAAATTCCTGCTTTTCACCTTCACTGTGGAAGGGTATTTTCATGGGACGTAGACGTCTAGATTGCCAGTCAGCCTGAGCACACTAACCAAGAAAACCCAGCCCACTTCTGTCAAGTCAGTTCCGACTCATAGCGACCCTACAGGTCAGAGTAGAACTGCCCGTAGGATTTCCAAGGAGCACCTGGCAGATTTGAACTGCTGACCTTTTGGGTAGCAGCCATAGCCCTTAACCACTACACCACCAGGGTTTCCTGAGCGCACTGAAGATGCCGTCTGAAGATTCCACTCCTCCTCTTCCTCTTCCTCACTCTCCCTCCTCCCTTTTCTCCCGAGCCCAGCTCAGCCAGCCCCTGTCTGACCTCTTCTGGCACTACCACCTCCCGCAGGGCTGGGCCTGTGGCGTCCCAGCTGTAGAAGCCTCCCTGGAATGTGCCCACACCTGGTGTTTCCAACATGCTGCCATCTCGAGACGCTCAGTCTCATCCTCCCCTTCTCAGAGAAGCTGCCCGACTCCCCATCTCCCCATCGCCCCTTCCCCACCCCCTGCAGGGTGCTCTGCTCTACCTGATCCCTTTGCTGTTCTGCATCTGCTTTCCTGTCCCAAAGACCAAGGGGCTGGCCTGTCCTGGTCCAGATACTTGATACTTGCTAAGTCTCAATAAATATTTGTTGCGTGAATGAACACAGTTCTTAGACATGTCCTCAGTGATGTGACTAGGGTTGGTGTCCCTCGTGATATCACCCCACACCCTGTGCACCTTATTCCCTGCCAGACCACAACTCAAACCAAACCCAAACTCATTGCTGTGAGGCCGATTCTGAATCATAGCAACCCCGTAAGACAGAGCAGAACTGCTCCACAGAGTTTCCAAGGAGCATCTGGTGGATTGGAACTGCCAACCTTTCGGTTAGCAGCTGTAACACTAACCACTACTCCACCAGGGTTTCCTGCTGGATCAGGCAGGCTCCTTCTGAAAGTTTTCTGTATTAGTGTCACTCACAAATTATAATTTCTATGTATCATTCCTTCTTTCCTTTGATTGCTACTTCATTCTCAAAAAAGTTGTCGCTGTAGATCTGCAAACACTAATTACAGAATGCTGTAGCTAACCAGCCGAAACCAGACAGATCCGCGCAGTGAAACCCCGACCGCGTGAGAGCAGTGCGGGCTGCTGCTTGCGGCGCACACAGACGGCTGGAAGCGGCTCTGTAACTGCGTCAGCTCTGTGGTGCACAGACACCCATGCGCTGGGCTTGCACAGCATGTTTTTGGCATTGTAACTAACTACACCGATGGTCATTGTGCTGTCTCTCCCTCGGGCAGTGTCAGCCAATGTGTCCCCCACCCAAGGGGCACTGCTGGGTGTTCTTTCTTCTTTTAATTTTAAGGAACTGCATATTTAAATAGTTTGGTTATTTTTATTGGGAGTGCAGCCCATAATATGGAAGTCATTCTTCCTTTGTTGGCTCGGTGATAGAGAACTCAGCTGCTAATCAAACGACCAGCAATTTGAATCTACCAGCTGCAACCTGGGAGCTCTGTGGGACAGTTCTCCTCTGTTCTGTAGGGTCACTATGGGTAAGAATTAACTCAACAGCAACAGACTTGGTTTGGTTTGAGTTTATCATGGAAAAAATATACACACCGAGCCATTCAACAAGATAGCAATTTCTGCATTTACGGTTCACTGACACTGATTCCATTCTGCATGTTGTACAACCTTTTCGCATTCTTCTTCTGAAATATCCCACCACAAGGAACATAACCCAGTGCCCCACCAAGCAAAATGTCCAGTTTCCCCTCCCTCCCATCTCTGATAACCATAAATACAGAACACAATGGTTAAAGTTGATTTACCAGGTTTGTGCTTGATAAGGATAAAGCTGCTAAAAACTTTCTGTCCCAAGTCAAGGCGTCCAGCCCTGCTGACTGGTCTGGATGTCTGTCCTGCTGGACTTGCTCTCCCAGGGGCTGTACAAGGCGGACAAGCGGTTCGGGCCAGGCGTGGAGACCTACCCCGACGGCAGCCAAGATGTGGGGCTGTGGTTCCACCAGCACCTCATTAAGCTGTGCTGGGAGACCCCAGGCAGTTTCTCCCTGCTCAACTACCCCGAGCTGGCCCACTTCCTGAAGCCCAGCCCAGCCAGGCTCAGTCTCTCGGATGATGAGGCGATGGGGTGGGGCCTGGACGAGGACCTGGACCCCTTCTTCTACGAGTATGAGCAGTTCCTTCTGAACGACGACCTTACACTGCCCCCTGACATGCACATCTACTCCACCGACAACGGCCACCTGCCCATGACCTACTCCTTCCGCAAGGCGCTGGATGCCCAGCTCTTCGCGGATGAGGTCCCACCCTTCGTGAAGGAGGAGGAGCCCTGGTTCGTGACAAATGAGACCCCTTTGATGGTCCGAATCCAGAAGCAGACGTACAAGTTCAGGTAGTCAGCTGACCACCCTCCCGTCCCTCCACTGCCCTCCCGCTGGGGCCGGTGCCCATGAGGCCTGTGCTCCGGTAGCACTTCTCTGATCGGCGATGGTGTGGTTCAGTGGTAGAAGTCTGGGTTCCCACACGGGGGACACAGATCTGGCTCCTGGTCAGAGCATCTCGGGCACAGCCACCACCCGTCTGTCAGTGGAGGCTTGTGTTACTGTGACGTGGAGCTCCCAGATTACTACATCTGCTTCCAAAAATGGCCAGTGGAAGCCCTGTGGATCACAGCACTCTGACAGGTGACTGATCCTGGGGACGGTGCTGGGTCAGGTAGCTTTCTGTCTTGTTGTGCTTGCATCAGGTTGGCTGATGGCCATTAACCGCTGCTACAGTCCAGTGAGTAAGTGGGGAGGGATGCTGTCCCCAAGGGTGGGAGGCTGTGGCGACTGGACCCAGGCAGAGCTGTGGGCTGTTTGTGGATGTGGGGGGTACAGGGACCCCAGGAACCCCCACCTGCTCTCAGGGGGGGTGACATGGTCCAGAGGTCGCTGGGTGAGGGTGGTGCCAGGCTAGTGGAAGCAGATGGTCTTAGGAGATGTCCTTGAATCCCTGGGGCTGAGTTCAAATCCTGCTTTATGACCCTTGCTTGTTTCTGCTCTGTGGATGGGACCAAGTCCTCCACTCCAGGACAATGTCTACGCTGAGATGTTTCGGTGGATGCTAAATCAGGCAGGTTATGGTTGCTGGGGTGCATTAATATGAGATCACAGAGCCAAAGACAGGCAAGCAGGGAGTGGGCCTGGGGGCTGGCCAGCCCTCCCAGATTCTCCAAGGAAGATGGTCAAGAGCAGAGCTCTTTCTCTTGCTGTACAAGGAAGACCCACCTTGGCCTTCTGTAACCCCAGGAAAGCTAGTATCTGCTTAAGGAGAAAACTTTGATTTGTTTAAGTTAAAATATGCAGGACTGTTTTAACTCTTTTCCTACGTTTTGTTCTTAGATGGCCCTAGATTGTTCAGAAAGTATAAATGTTTATTTTATGAGCACAAGTGGCTACTTTTCTATACATATGTCATGTACCCATCCACCCTCTATCCGTCATCCACCCACCCATCGACACATCCATCCATCCATCCACCCACTCGCCCCCCACCTACCCCCTGTCCACCTACCCACCCATCCATCCTATAATTCATTCATCATCCACCATCCTCTAATCCATCTGCGCACTTACCTATATGTCCACCCGTTAGTAATTCACCCACTCGTCCACCCCTCTCCACCCAACTACTTCTGTCCATCTGTTCAGTCATACGTGCTTCCATCCGTGTGTCCATGCATCCATCCGTGCATCCGTGCATCTCTGTATCCATCCATCCATGTATGATCTGTCCATCCGTCCATCCGTCCATCCATCCATCCATCCCTCATCACACACCCATCCATCCATCAACCGTCCACATGTCCCCCCATCCATCCGTCTTATCACTCAGTCTTGTGTCATCTTTCCATCCATGTGTCCCCTAGTCGTTGAGGACTGTTGGGGACCAAAACCACCAGAAACCCATAGGTTCTCGATTATACACACTTGTTGTATGTGCGTAAGATGTCAGGACTGTGTGGTGAATGCACTGTGGGACTTGAGTGCTCAAGTCTTAAATCGAGAGAGCAGCAGGTGGGGCTTTGTGGGTACTGGGTGCCAAGCTCTCTGCCCCACGTGAGGGCCCAGCTCTCTCCACCAAGGGTGCTGCTGTGATAGCCCCTTTCTCAGCAAACCCAGAGTAACCCAGGTCTGTCCATCTGCCAACAGTCCTTCCCAGGGTATGTGGGTGCTCAGCCTGAGGGCCTCTCTGGTCAAGCAGGTCCCCTTCTTTGCCACGTCCACAGCAGCCAGGGCTGGCGGCCAGTGCAGCTACCAGGGCCCAGGCTGCCTGAGGAGCGGCCCGGGATGGTGGGCAGCGAAAGGGCTGAGGGGCAAGAAGGGACGGTCTACAGAGGCCACCACCCTCTCCAGTGTCCAGGGCGGGCCTGGCTCCTTCGAAGCTCGCTGCTTTGCAGGAACAAAACGGCCTACACCAGCTGGCACATGGATGCCATCGTGAGGGGGGACCGCAGCAACTTTGCGCGCTGTGGGCCCCGTGAGCAGCTGGCCAAGGAGATGATCCTGAAGGCTGAGGACGGGGACTACGACTGGATCCACAAGGTCCTGCGGGACAACCTGGTCTCTGCTGATGTGGCCGACGCCAGGGGCTACACCGTGCTAGCTGCCGCTGCTGTAAGCCCCAGCCTCCCGTCAGTGCTCGGGGGGCTGCAGGGTTACCCTCCAGGAGCGCAGACCCACAAGGGCCCCCGGGGAATGGCAGCCTCATGTGTGGTGGGCACTCAGTGTCCCCCGTTGCACCAGCGTAACTGAGGAGTGCATCGGGGGCTTCTCATCTGTTTAAGGGAGCCCCATCCCCTCAGCATGAAGCCCACCTGCCCGAGCTCTCATGGGAAAGAAGGATGCAGGTGCATTACTTCTTCTTGGCCCCCAACAACAAGCATGGCCTTGTCCTCCTAGTCTGAGTGACTGGTTGATGTCAGTGTCTTGGGGCTGTCCCAACAAAACACCACAAGGCGGGGGACTTCAGAGGACAGTTCTGGAGATGAAGAGTCTGTGTTCAACGTGTCCTCAGGGCTGGCTCCTTCTGAAGCTCTGAGGGAGAACATAGCAAGCCTTTCTTCCAGCTTCTGGTGACCCCAGGCTTTCCTCGTCACGTAGATGTGTCTCCACAAGGCATCCTTCCTTTGTCTGTCTGTCTGTCTCCGCCTCTTTCATGGACACCACTTACGTAGGACCCAGGCCAGTGGGACCTCGTATTGACCGAGTGATGACATCCTCACAGATCGTCCTCTCCAGCAGGGGCGTGTTCACAGGGGCTGGCTTAGAACCTGAGCACATCTTAGGGGAGCACCAGTGAACCCTAACACTTGCCGTCCTGTGCTCTCCCATATTAGCTCTGCATGGGGGTCTGCGTCAAGGACAGCAGTGGGGGAGTGCCCTCCATCCCCACCACCCAGGGTCTCACTCTCTCAAAGTGACTGTGCCCTCGCCCTGTCTCACTCAGGCCAGGCCCGTCCCCCCATTTCACTCAGAGAAAATCTCCCCCATTTGAGGTGGGTCTGACCCGCTGCCTGTCTCTTGCTCAGCCAGGTCTTGGCCCTCCTCCCTGTCTCAGCAGGGTCTGCCCCGCAGCCTCAGCCGGGTTTGTCCTGTGTCCTCCAGGTCCACTGCCACAGGCGAGTCATCAACCTCCTGCTGGACAGTGGGGCGGACGTGAACAAGTGCTCGGACGAGGGCCTCACCCCACTCGGCATCTGCTTCCTGCTCTACTATCCGGCCGAGGCCTTCAAACCAAACATCGCCGAGAGGACCATGCTGGGGCAGCAGGTCAGGCCCCACGCCTCCGTTCACTGCCTCACGGACATACATACATACATGTACGGAGGCAGGCGCGCAAACACTCCTGTATGTGTCTTCACAAGAACATGTTCAAATACTGGTACATGCGTGTTCACAAGAACAGCTGTTCAAACACGTGTACACGCATATGTTCATGGACACAGGTGTTCCAACACTGTAGGTCAGTCCCCAGGCCTCCACTCCCTGCCCTTCCTCCTACGCACTGGCCACCCAGACCACTCAGCCACTGGTCAGCTCCCTTGTTCTGGGTGCAGGGCAGGGGGGTGGGTGGAGTTGGCAGTCAGGTCCAGTGGGGGCAGAGTGACAAGAACAGAGTCTGACACTCAATAGGGTGTCAGGCAGGATGCCGAGGGACACGTGTCTTCCACATACAGGTGTACCTGGCTATGGCCCTGAGACCCAGCCACTGTGGTCCCTGGGATGGGTGAGGTGGGATGGAGGGACACTTTGGGCAGCTGCCATGGTGGAAGCACCAAGAGCTGGGGTATACTGTCTCGTCGTGGAGGTCTCAGTTGAGGATGCTGGCAGGGCAAGGCTGACTTTGTGGCTCTGGGGGAAGGGCCTTGTCCATGTCTGCCACCCTGGGCACTCCCTGGCAGCTTGTAGATGGTCCTCACTGGCCTCTGTCTTCCTCTGTGTGTCTGTCTCTTCTGATCTTCCATCAGACACAAGAGGAAAGGGCTTCACAACCCTTACTCAGGTATGACCTCATTGACATAACAATATCATTAACATAATGGAAGAAGAGCCCCATTTCCACACTGGCTCACACTCACGGATGCAGGAGCTGGGGCCTTACGTAGCTTCTCTGCACACTGTTCAATCTGTGAGTGTCCACAGGCCAGACGAGTGTGCGCTCCACCTTTCAGCAGACTGATGAGTACTCTGGGGACACACATGTCTGAGTGTTTGGACATCTGTGGTGGTGAACACACAGGATTAGAGTGGTTTTCTGAACACTTGTTTCCATTACCATGCACGCACGAGTACTCTGCAAGCCCCTTGCAGAGCTGGGGTGGTCCAAGTGCCTTTCAGCCATGGTTGCTGAACAGTGATGGGGACAGACCAAGGGGACCTGCATTCCAGTGTGTAATCAATGCAAAAGTATTCAGGGACCTGCCCCCTTCTCTTTCTGGGTGTCTTTGAAAGCTGGTGCATGGTGCCTCCAGGTTCAGGATGAACCTCATCTCGAAAGCTCAGTGGCCACCTGTGACCTGTGGCGGCCACCTGGAGGTGTGGCTCAGTAGGCCAGATTTCTGCGTGGCGGCTCTGAAGGCGTCCTTTCTGTGGGCTGTGGGAGGTGCTGAGCTGTGGATGGCGCTGTCACTCCAACTGCTTCTTTCTGTATAATGCTGGGTCAGCTTTGACTCACAGAGACCCCATGTGTGACAGAGGGGTGCTGCGCTCCACAGAGTTCCCCAGAGCCAGGCATTTCTTTCTCTTTATTCCTTTATTTGTTTTATTGTGATTAAGTTTAACTATACAATCCAAATCAGTTTTGCATGCCCACCTATCTGCAGCTCCCTCTGCTTTCCCTGCCCAGTGACAGCACACCCCTCCTTTTCACTCTGTATATTTAGTATTCTGCTAACAAGCATTCTTCTCCCCCATTCCACACTCTTCTCTCCTATCTAGAAAGAAACCATAAAGTACACACACCACATGCTCACACTGTGTCCCGAGTCCAGTCCATTCTTGTCTGAAGAGTTGATTCGTTACTGGTTTCCAATCAGGGACAGCAGCAGGTTTAGGGTCCATGTTCCCAGGGGATCCTCCAGGCTATTGAACCGTCAGTTCAGGTCTTTTAGTAGAGTTCTTGGGCTGCACACCTCTTCTTTTGTGTTGCCTCAGGGACACTACATTATGTCCCTAGTCACGGCTGTCTTTGGTGGTGGCTGGGCACCATCTGGTTCTTCTGATTTTGTGTTGGTACCGTCTTCCATTCATGTGGGTCCTTCTGTCCTCTGGGTTCTTTTTCCCAAGTATCTGTTGTTCTTGGTTATCATCTGTTGCAGATGAGTTGGGACCATTTGGTGTACCTCAGATGACAGCTTTCTAGCTTTTAAGACACCAGACACCACTCACCAATATGAGATGTAGAAGACTCTTAGCAATAGACTAGTTATACTAGTTGGACTTGATGTCCCTTGAATACATAGTCCCTAGATCTCCGTCCCTGCTACTCTATTCTTTGAAATATTAGGTTGAGTTTAGAAAACCTTCCAGTTTATGGTGAAGTTCAGTTAAATTGATCAACTCTCTACTGTGTGCTGTCACTGCTTTTACCTAACCAACTTTCTTTCGACTGTCTAATCTATACCCAGCTCTCTCCCTTCATCCCCACATTTGTAGCCATCAAAGAGTCTTCTTCTCTATGCAAGTCCATTTTTAAGTCTTTATAGCAGGGGTCTCATACAATATTTGTCCTTTTGCTGCTGACTGATTTCACTCAGCATAATGTCTTCCAGCTGAAACCAGGTTATGAGATGCTTCCTAAGTTCATCGTTGTTCTTTACCATTGCGTAGTGTTCCAATGAATTTATCTACCACGGTTTGCTTATCCATTCATCTGTTGGTGGGCACCTAGGTTGATTCCATCTTTTTACTATTGTGGACAGTGCTGCAATAAACATTTGAGTGCATGTATCTGTTCGTGTGACAGTCTTTGATTCTGTAGGATATATTCCAAGCAGTGGGATTGCTGGATGATGTGGTATGTCTATTTCTAGCTTTTTAAGGAAGCACCAAATTGCTTTCCAAGAGGTTGTAGCATTCTGCAATCCCACCAGCAGTGTAGGAGAGTTCCAATCTCTCCACAGGCCAGGCATTTCTGATGCAGTACCACCAGGTGAGTTTGAACTGCTTGCCTTCGGGTTAGCAGTACAGCAGTGTAGGCTACTCAATGGTGGAGGTGGAAAGAGAGGCCAAAGGTGCCAAGATGCACAGAGTCCAAAGCTGGGCTCTCAAAATACAGCAATTTTGCCTACTGATCCCACCAGCAGTGCATCTGAGATTAGCTACTAGTCTAGTTCCAGCTTTGCCCACCAGCTAAGACAGAGAAAAAAAAAGTTAAAATGGAGAGTTACCTTCTGAATGCAACTGTAGGTGCCACTGAGGGCCTATCTAATGATGTAAATATATAAATGTGTGTGTGTGTGTGTGTGATACAGATGTATGCATGTATAAACATATGTATATACCTATCGTGGAGTACTGGTTGCTCAGTGGTTAAGAACTTGGGTGCGGAAGGTGGAGTCAAGATGGTGGGCTAAACATATGTCTCCCTAAATTCCTCTGGAAACCAAGACCTGAACTGATAATTAAATGGAGCCTTTTGGATACTTAGTGAGCCCTAGGACACAGCATAGGCCTGTTAATTTGGGCTTCATACCACTGAACAGAAAACTTCCTCTCTTTCACTGATCCCTCCTCTTGTTGAGTGCTGGCTTTCACAGACAGAAGACAACCCTCCATTTTAACCTTTTTTTCCTCTGTCTTAGCTGGCAGGCAGAGCTGGGACTGGACTAGCAGCTAATCTCGGATGCACTGCTGGTGGGATCAGCAGGCAAAATTGCTGTATTTTGAGAGCCTAGCTTTGGACTCTGTGCATCTTGGCACCTTTGGCCTCTTTTTCCACCTCCACCATTGAGTAGCCTGTACTGGGGCAGGTGGGGAGCTTGTGTGGGATGCCATCTTGTTCCACTGGGAGGTGGATATATGTATCAATACAGAGGCCTCAGCTGTACCTAATTCCTAGGCTGGGAGGCAGTGCCTGCCCAGAGAACAGTGCTTTTGTGGCACAAAAACAGTATTCTACACAGTGTCACCTACAGCTGGGCCCTGACAGCAGAGGCCAGCAGGGAAGTAGCCTTTCTGTATTTTGAACTAGTTTATAACACCTGGGGTTGGATATAGAGGTGCTTACTTTGCCAGCTGGGAAGAGGGACCTGTACACCTGAAAACCTGACTGACTTTGGAAGTTGTCAGATATCTTTTGCCTTTCATTTTAAGAAAGCCTAGAGAAACAACTGTGGTCCATCCTCACAGCATCTCTCCCAGCCTCTATTGACTCACATGATGCCCCCAAAGCAACAAACTCTGGATAAAACATAACCAAGAAATCACCCATGGCTTCAGAAGGCCCCCAAAAGAAAGCACCAAAGAACTTCGCAGATGAAGAAACCTTTCTGAAACTATTGGAAGGTGACTACAAAAGGATTATATATAGAGCCCTCCTATGCCTTAAATAAAATGGAGCAGAACAAAATGAAAAATTAAGCAAGCTGTTTGATCTGATGGAACACCAATACTTGGAAATCCAACAGATCAAGACCAAAATCCAAGAGATAGAAACTTCAATTCAAAGCTAAGAAAACAGAATGGAACAAATGGAAAATAGACATTCTGACTTGGAAGACAGAGCTACTGACTCCAGCATCTATGAGGAGAAATCAGAAAAAAGAAACAAGAAAAATGAAGAACCATTAAGAAGCATGTGGGACTCTATTAAGAGGAACAGTCTACAGTTAACTGGAGTTCTTGAACAGGACAAGACACCTGAGAACACAGAGAGTATTGTTGCTGAACAGCTGACAGAAAACTTCCCAGAAATTATAAAAGAAGAGAATATAGATATCAAGATGCATAGCAAACGTCACTCAATATAGATCTCAAAAGAAAGACTTCAAGACATACTATAATCAAGCTTAACAAAATGAAACATAAGCAGAAACTCTTAAAGGCAGCAAGACTCAAAGCAAAGCTAACATTGAGAGGGAAACCCTGTAGATTTCCTTTGGATTTCTCACCAGAAACAATACTGGCAAGGAGACAGTGGCACAACACATTCAAAGCCTTGAAGGAGAAGAACTTCCAACCAAGAACTATATATCCGACAAAACTATCTTTCGAATATGAAAATGAAATTAAGACAGTCCCAGATAAACAGAAACTCAGATTTTGTAAAAACCAAACCAAAGCTACAAGAGATACTGATAGAATCTCTTAGCTTAGAAGAACAAAACCACTAACTTTATATTTTAGAAGCAAATACAGGACACATCACCCAGAAACCTACTAAGGGAAGGCTCCAAACTCAATCAAAGCTGTAACAATGAAAGAAATGATCTGGTGATCATATCATGAAAACTACGATGTGATCATATAAAAAAGAGGGATGTGCTACAGTCATTATAGTCCTTCCAGATGGAGAAGAGGTTAATAAGACTGGTAATAATTAAAATTGAGTTTACACATAGTTTAGTAAGGGGGATCATAGGGTCAGTCATAAAGCACAATAAAGATGCAACATATCAAATCAAGAAATGTAATACAGGAGCCTCAACAACTACAAAACCAACCCTGAAAAAGGTGAAAAATCAAGTCAAAAAGAAGAAAATTCCAGAACAGATTAATATGAAGAACAGAGAAAACATCAGCACAAAAATAAACATGTTACATATCACAATGACAGCACTGAACACATACCTGTCAATAATTACATTGAATGCACATGGATGGAACACTCGAGTAAAGAGATGTCGAGTGATATCTTGGATCAAAAGACATGCACGACCCAGCCATATATTGCATACAAGAAACTCACCTTAGACTTAAAGATATGAACAAACTGAAAATTAAAGGATGGAAAAATATATATCAAGCTCACAATGAACAAATAAGAGCAGGTGTCGCAATTCTAATCTCAGATAAAATAGATTTTAATGTAAAATCCACCATCGTGGACAAAGATGGACAGTACTGCTGAAAGGTTCAATACACAAGCAAGACTTAACAATATTAAATATTTATGCATCTAATATTAGAGCACATAAGTACATAAAAGACACACTGACTACATTCAAAAATGAGATAGATCACTCCGCAATAATAGTGGGAGACTTTACCACTCCACTCTCAATATGGGACAGATCGTCTAGAAAAAAGCTCATTTAAAGACACAAAAGACCTTATTGCCACGATTAACCAACTAGACCTCATTGACATATACAGAACTTTCTATCCATCAGTAGACAACTACACCTTCTTCTCCAGTGCATGTGAAACATTCTCTAGAATAGACCATGTGTTATGTCATGGTCTTCTCAGATCATAGGATCTTCTCAGATCATAAAGCCATAAAAGTCAAAATCAATAGCAGCAAAAAACAGAAAGTAGAACACATGGAAACTGAACAGCATCTTGCTAAAAAAAACCTGGGTTATAGAAGAAATCAAGGATGAAATAAAGAAATTTATGGATTCCAACAAGAACACTTCCTACCAGAACCTATGGGATACAGCCAAAGCAGTACTCAGAGATCAGTTTATCTCCATAAATGCACACATCTGGAAGGAAGAAAGAAACCAGACCAAAGAACTAACCCTACAGCTTGAGCAAGTAGAGAGAGAACAACAGAGGAACGTCTAAGCCACCAGAAGAAAACAGATCATAAAAATTAGAGCAGAACTAAATGAATTAGAGAATATAAGAACAATTGAAAAAATTGAAAAGACCAAAAGCTGTTTTTTCAAAAAGATCAACAACATTGACAAACCATTGGCTAAACTTACTAAAGAGAAACAGGAAAGGAAACAACCCAAATAAGAAGTGAGAGGGAAGTTGTCCTAACAGATCTAACAGAAATAAAAAATATCATCACAGAATACTATAAAAGACTGTACTCTAACAGGTTTGAAAACCTAGAGGAAATTGACAAATTCCTTGACTCATACCACTTACCAAAATTATCACAAGGTGAAGCAGAAGAACTTAATAAACCCATCCCAAAGGAAGAGATTGAAAAAGTCATCCAAAACTACCAACCAAAAAAACCTGTGGTACAGATGGCTTCACCAAAGAATTCGATCAAGCTTTTAGAGAAGAGTTATCTCCAATACTACTGAGACTATTTTGCAATATAGAGAGGGATGGAATACGCCCAAATTCATTCTATGAAGCCAGCATAACCCTGACACCAAAGCTAGGGAAAGACCAAACCAAAAGAGAGAACTACTAACTGATATCACTCATGAATCTAGATGCAAAAATCTTCAACAAAATCCTTGCCAATAGAATACAACAACGTATCAAAAAAATAATTCATCACGACCAAGTTGGATTCATACCAGGGATGCAAGGCTGGTTCAACATCAGAAAAACAATTGATGTGATCAGCCACATACATAACACAAAAGACAAGAATCACCCGGTTTTGTCTACTGAGGCAGAAAAGGCATTTGATAAAGTCCAACACCCACTCATGCTAAAAACTCTCAGCAAAATAGGAATGGACGGCAAATTCCTCAATGCGGTAAGGACCACTGATACAAAGACAACTGACTACATCATCCTGAGTGGAGAGAGGCTGAAACAATTTCTCCTGAGAACGGGAACTAGACAAGGATGTCCACTCTGACCTCTCCTATTCAACACTGTACTAGAAGTTCTAGCCAGACCAATTAGACAAGACCAAGAAATAAAGGGCATCTGCATCGACAGATAAGAGGTAAAAATCTCCCTATTTGCAAATGATATTATTGTATATGCAGAGAATCCTAAGGAATCTGTAAGTAAACTACTAGGTCTAATAAAGGAGTTCAGCAAAGTATCAGGATACAAGATAAACATAAGCAAATCAGTAGGATTCCTTTATACCAACAATGAGATTATTAAGGAAGAAATCACCAAGTCAATACCGTTTACTATAGCCCCTAAGAAGATAGGAATAAATCTAACCAGAGAAATAACAGACCTTTACAAAGAGAACTAGAAGTCCTTACTACAAGAAACTAAGAGAGACTTAAATAAATGGAGAAACCTACCCTGCTCATGGATAGGAAGACCTAACATTGTGAAAATGTGTATTTTACCCTCCCCAATAAAAAATTTACTTATATAATGCAAGCCCAATACAATTTTTTTTTTAATGAGATGGAGAAACAAATCACCCACTTTGTTTGGAAAGGGAAAAAGCCCTGTATAAGAAAAGCATTACTGAAGAAGAAGAACACACTGGAAGGCCTCTCACTACCCAACTTTAGAACGTATTACAGTGCCACAGTAGTCAAAACAGCCTGGTACTGGTACAAAAAGAGACAGATAGATCAATTGAACAGAACTGACACCCCAGAGATGACACCATCTTCCTATGAACAGCTGATATTCGGCAAAGGTCCTAAGACCTTAAATTGGGGTAAAAACAATCTCTTCAACAAATGGTGCTGACGAAATTGGATATCCATCTGCAATAAATTGAAACAAGACCCATATTCTTACATCTTATACAAAAACCAACTCAAACTGGATAAAAGACCTAAATATCAAATTTAAAACTAGAAAGCTCATCCAAGAAAAAATAGGAACAACAATGGAAGTTTTAATACACAGCATAGACAGACTTCAAAATCTGTCAAACTGGAAACAACAGAAGAGAAAATAGATAAACTACTAAGAATCAAACACTTTTGCTCACCCAAAGACTTTATTAATAGAATTAAAAGGCCACCTCCAGAATGGGAAAAATTTTGGCAACTGTATGTCACATTGATGCCTGATCTCCACATTCTATAAGGTACCACAAAACATTGATATGAAAAAGATAAATCATCCAATTAAGCAATGGACAAGGGAAATGAACAGACACTTCTCTAAAGAGGAGATCCAGACAGCCAAAAAAACACATGCGGACATGCTCACAATCATTAGCTATTAAAGAAATTCAAATCAAAATGACAATGAGAGGAGGGGATAGGAGATTGTTGGAAAGATAAGACATGTATGGAGCAGAGAGGAAGAGTGTGCTGTCACTGTGCAGGGAGAGCAGTGGAAGCTGCATATAGATGGGCATGCAAATTTCCATAGGAATGTACATTTTTATTCAATCGTTTAAAAAAAGAAAAAAGAACTTGTCTGTTCACCAAAGGTCGGCAGTTCAAATCCACCAGCTGCTCCTTGAAAACACTATGGGGCAGTTCTACTCTGTCTTATGGGTCTGTATGAGTTGGCATTGACTTGACAACTAAAAATTTTATTTTGGTACACACACCCGCATGCATGTGCGCGCATGCGCGCATTCACACACACACACACACACACACACACACACACACACACACACACACACACACACACACGGGGTTTGACAATGAAGTCCACGAACTTAATTGTTCTAAGTGCTACATAACTCTTTTCTGAATATCACTATGGTCACCTTTGAAGTACTCCCCTTGGGAAGCTACGGACCAAAGCCAGTGCCTAGTCTACTCTTCAGAGCAATTTTGGAACTCTTTCTGGAATGGCCATTGCACACAGTGGCAAGGTAGCAAGTTGGTGAACTTATTTGTTTAATTGTCTAGTTGTCTGTGAGGGAGTTTTTAGCCAGTAAACAAATAATTGTTTTGGAACACCCTCCCTGCTCACCTGATCTGGCCCCCAATGACGTTTCCTTTACCTGAAGATAAAGGAAATATCAAAAGGAAGACTTTGATGCCATTCAGAATGTCAAGGGTAATACAATGACAGCTCTGATGGCCGTTGCGTAGAAAGAGTTTCAAAATTACTTTGAAGGGTGGACTAGGCGCTGGCATCAGCGCATGGCTTTCCAATGTGCATACACTGAAGGTGAAATTACTTGGCAGGCTTTGTATATGTGTCTTAGCTTGCTAGTGCTGTGGAAGCAGAAATACTCCAAGTGGGTGGCTTTGACAGACAGAAACATCTTTTCTCACAGAGGCCAGAAGTCTGAAGACAGGGCATTGGCTCCAGGGGCGGGTTCTGTCTGTCAGTTCTGGGGAAAGTCCTCCTGTCTTTCAGCCTCTGCTCCTCGGCTTCTTGGGGTCTACGGGTCACCTCTGTCCTCCCTGTTTGTCCTGTTTGCATGCTTTTGTCTCTTCTATTCTTTTGTATCTCAAAGACCACTCACTTAGGACATGCCCTGCTCTGATAGATCTTCATTTATCAACAAAGAAGACCCCATCCCCAAATGAGATTACATGCCTGAGGGCAGGGCTCAGGCTTCACAACATATGTTTGGAGACACAGTTCCACGTGTGGGTACACACACATCTGCACATGCACACGCACACACGAACTCATTGCTGCTGAGTCAGTTCTGACTCATCGCCACCCCATGTGACAGGGAGAACTACCCCACGGGCTTCTCAGGGCTGTCAGTTTCATAGAAGCAGATTGCCAGGTCTTTGTCCCCTGGAGCAGCGGGCAGGTTCACAGTGCTGACCTTTCGGTTGGCGGCCAAGAACCCTAAGCACTGCTGCCAGGCCTTGCTCTCTCTGCAGATCAGCCCCCCTTGCTGCTGAGTCATTCCAACTCCTAGCGACCCTGCAGGACAGAGCAGAGCTGCCCTACCAGGTTTCCAAGGAGCAGCCGGTGGACTTAAATGGCTAGGCTTCTGGCAGCAGCTGAGCTCTTACACACCGCACCACCAGGGCTCCTTCTGTCTGTCTGTGTCTGTGTCTATATTTGTACATGTCTACATGTGTATGTGGGTCCACCTGTATATGTGTCCATATGCATATATGTACATGTGTGTAAAAGTACAAGTGTCTGTGTGTCTATACGTACAAGTGTCTATATGTACATGTGTATGTATGTACACATGCCTATATGTATACACACATCTATGTACGTGCATATCTATTGTATGTGCATTTATATGTGCATGCATCTATATGTACATGTGTCTACATATCCTTGTATGTCTATATGTACATGTGCCTGTATGTACACATGCCCATATGTGTACTCACATCTGTATGCGTGCACGTCTGTATGTACATGCATCTATATGTACACATGTCTATATGTGCGTGCATGTAAATGCACATGTGTGTACTTTTTTACCTTCCCAAGGAAGCGATGGCAACAGCCCCAGGCCTGTCAAGCTTCTTCCTGACGGCTGAGGACACCACGGAGTCTCTCTACGCTGATGGCAGCATACACCTGAGCCAGAGCCACAGGCACCAGAAGTTGCTGGGGCCCAGCGGCGAAAATGACGGTGCTCTTCAGAAACTCCTCCAGCTGTCCTGGGAGTCAGCGGATTTGCGGAGCATGTCCCAGAGGCTGAGCTCCACGCAGGACAGGAGCAGCAATTCTGAGCTGCTGCAAGGGACAGACGACACGTTGGGGAACACGGCCAGGGGCACACAGTGCAGCAATGACACCACCTTCGACTCCAACCTCTCTGTCCGCAGCCTGTCCATCGACCTCTCGCCCGGTCTCCTGGAGTGCAGCGCCCAAGCCTACACCTTGCTCAAGACCACGGGCTTGGGAGCCAGAGGCTCTGAGAAGGGGACATTGAACACCAGAGGCTCTGACAAGGGAACCATGCAGAAAATGGCACTGTCCATGATCGAGTGAGTCACCAAGGGGGCAGGCACCTCACCTGGGTAGTTCAGGCCAGAGGTGTTTCAAGAAATGTGTCTGACTGCTCGAGCATCTTCCGGGTCAGTGCCCCGTGCTGCGAAGCCGGCAGGGTCCGTTCCCCGTGCTGGCCTTCTCTGAACACCTCGGCACAGCCCACGGGGAGTCGTTATGTCCCCTGAGCTGGTTGTGCAGCGGTGGTGTCTGTGATGACAGGCAGGGGAACCCAGGAAGCGTGTTCTGCAGAGCACACAGGTGCATGCCAGGTATCACACAGGTGCCCACCCACCCACTGCCACACACTTGCCCGTTGCTCGTCTGGACCAGTGGTTCTCACACGTGACCCACACACCCCTGGGGATTTGTCCACAAGACCCATCTGGGGGAGGTCTGTAGTCACCTGAAGAGATCACTCGCTGTTGTGGCTTGAATTGTGTGCCTCCAAAAATCTGTGTAGCAGTTCAGCTGACTCTGATTCCTGGTATTGTGTGATGTCCTTCAGGCTGTAAACGCTGCCTCTGTGAACGAGGGAGGAGGGCAACAGCTGGGTGGGTGCGGCAGGGCCCAGGCTGTCAGACTGTTTGGGGCCTTGAGGCCTTCTCTTGAACTATAAAAGAAAGAAGCTGACAGGGATGTTGGGGAACCTACATCTTCAAGAAAGCAGCATGAGGAGTAGATCGTATCCTTCAGATTTGAGGTTCCTGTGCCAAGATGCCCCCTGACCAAAGACTGATGCGACACAGTGACCTGCCCCCAGAGCCGGCAAAGAGGGAAAGGCTTCCCCTGGAGCGGACTCGTGGAAATCAGACCTGGAGCCTACCAGACTGCATAAGAATAAACTTTTCTGATTTTTCAGGCCGCCTTCCCTTTGTTCCCTGTGTCCACCTCTGCGCCAATGGCTCTCAAGCAGCAGGAGCAGGAGAGTGCCTGTGCCTGTAGGGCATGGCGCTGGGTGGTCAGGGTCAGCCTGGTGTCACCTCATCCCTGCACACGAGCAGCAGGAAAATGACAGGCACTGTGTGAAGCAGAAAATGTTAGTAATTAATCCCACTGAGGATTGACCTTGACCCTGGAGCCAGCCAGAAGGGAAGGATGCCCAGAGCTCTACGGCTGCAAACCCGGCTGGTGGCTTTCTCTGGCAAGGTTCATCTCTCGTCTCTGCAGGTGCAGGCTGGACGCGTCACTTCCTGTCATGGGTACCATTGTTTTCTTGAATGAACGGTTGGCTGGCAAAAGACGTGATTCATCCCCAGGTATTTGGCAGATGTTTTCTTGGATGTGAGCACCAACTGTCTGTTTAAGGACAACATCTGGCAGTGCTTGTCACCGATGAGAAATGTGAGCTTTCACAGGAACATTTTGGAAACCTTGCCTCCTGCACAGAGATTCTGGATCCTGAGACCGCAAGGTTGTTCCAGTGAAGTGGGCAGTAGTATCTGTGGATGTGATTTTCTGATCTTGTCTAATGACACATGTCAGCACTGGGAAGAGCCACACACCTCAGTGAACTAGATTTTACAAGTGGTCCAAGCCTGATGTTATGCAGTCATGGGCGGATAAAGACCCATTGTCTTAGGCTGGGTTCTCTGGAGAAGCAATTACAGTAAAGCATATGTGTACACACACACACATGTATATAGAGATTTATATCAAGGAGATGACATACATGGAAATAGAGACCACCATGTCCCAAGGTCAGAACAGAGGCTTTTCCCAGCACACGAGGCCTCAGGGGCTGTCAACCCTAAGATCAGCAGGTCAGAGAGCAGCTCTCTTGCTCACAGGCTACAAAGATGGCTGAATTCCAGGATCCGCAGGCAAGACCCCACGTAAGCTGCTTGCTCATGTTCTAAGCCACAGAGGTCAGGGGGCAGGAGCCAGGTACAGGATCTGGCATGAGCAAAAGCCCTGGTCTTGACAGAGGCCCACGTATATTCATGGCAGGACACACATTCCCAGAAACTGCCTTTCAGCTGATCAGGTGCTCACAGGAGATCCCGTCACAGCAGTGACCACATCCCCAGTTTCGACCTGGAAGTGACCGCAAACTGATGTGACTGCCAAAGCCCTGAAAACCACGGCCCAGCCATGCCGCCACACAGTCTCAACCCTCGCATCCAATTACTGTGCAGGGTAGACCAGTAGTTTCGATGTCATCAAGTCCAACACGTTCACCGATACTGTATTAGGTTCTGTATTGTGACTAACTCAACTGCCACAGACTGAGACAGATGAAGAGAGGCCTGGATGTTCACCTGTGGAAGCCAGCCAGGGGACACCAAGGACAACAGCAGTCTGGGCCACAGCTGGTCACAGGGTTGGCGCCGGGCTTGGGCCCATTTTGCTTCATGGTGTGTGGAGTCACTGTGAGTTGGAGGGCTTCTCAGCAGTCTTAACAACAAAGAATAGTCTGGAAAGACTGCTAATACGATCCTCCTTTTCCCATGTGTGTACCTGTGAGAAGCAGAGTTTTCTTCATTCACTTCAACTTAAATGACTCATTGCAACAGACTGGAACTCAGAACTTAACGCCGGCCACTGAAGAGGTGAATTTGCTATGAGGTGGATGTTTGTGAACCTGGCCACTAAGGAGGCAGATTTCCTGTGAAACCAGCCACTAAGAAGATAGATTTACTATGAAACCAGCCGCTGTAGAGTTTTACAGAAATGTGGAACAATGACTCTCTTCCCAGAAATGGTTTTGTTTTGGGAAATGCAGTAATTTTCACAAAAACGTGGTATGTGTGTTAAAAGCAGTGGGCTTGCTGTTGCCAGTGTTCACATAGATGCTTTGCTTCTCGTGTGTGATGAGGCCAACACGGGTGGCCTGTGCAGATGGAGGCCTGGGGTCCTTAGGGAGTTTGAAGCGTAGAAAGGGTCCTGAGGCTGGGCGAGGACTGCTGCTCTTGGCTGATCTCATGCTCTGGGGCCCCGTCCTCTTCACCGACCGCCCCACCCTCACGTGGGCCAGGAGAGGGCAAGGCTGGCCCCCACCCTGTTTGTCCCCAGCCCCCTCGCCTCCTTCATTCCCTCTCAGCCCACCCCAGGGGAACTGTCCCCGGCCACCTTCCTCGACCTCAAACCTGGGTCTTGGCCCAGCTCCTGCACTGGAGCCAGCTGGTGCTGCACTCCACCCGTTCATATGTGGAGTAAGGAGGACGTGTATGTGTGTGCACATCTGGGCACGAGTGCCCATGTGTGCGCATATGTGTGTGTGTCCCTGTGTGCACATGTGCATGTCTGTGTGCATGTGTTTCCGTGTGTGCGTGTTTGCACGTGTCTCTGCACATGGACGTGTGCCTGCGTGTGCCTGTGTCCCTGCGTGCACATATTCCTACGTGTGCCTCTTTCTGTGCACATATACCTGCGTGTGCATGTGCCAGGTGTTTGCACGCACGTGTACGCATGCACATGCCTGCTGTTTGTATGCGTGCATTAGCAGGTATGTTTCTGGTATATAATTCCCTCACAGTGGCCCACAGGATGGGGTGATCCCTGCCCCGTTTCACAGGCAACCCCTGTGAGGTGAGTTGATCCACCCAGACCCCGAGCCCAGGAGGATTGGAGCTGGATTTGACCTTGGTTGGTGGGACATGGCCATTCTTGGTTTAGGGGGGACCAGTGTTCCTGGAAAGGTGGGGCCTGAGAGCAATTTCTAGAAAGAGTGTGGACTGTCACGGGGCCCTGTCTGAGCAGCCAGTACTGAAGCCGTCTGTGCTCTCCCCCAACCTGTGCTTCTTCCAGACACAGAAACAGGTGGCAGACCATCCAGCTGTTGCTGCGCCGAGGCGCGGACCCCAACCTGTGCAGCGTGCCCATGCAGGTCCTGTTCCTTGCCGTGAAGACCGCGGACGTGGATGCTGTGAAGCTGCTGCTGGAGAACGGGGCACGGACTGACATCCAGCTCCCCCTGCAGGTAGACCAGGGAAGTGCAGACTGACGTCCAGCTCCCCCTGCAGGTAGACCAGGGAAGGTGCGGACTGACGTCCAGCTCCCCCTGCAGGTAGACCAGGGAAGTGCAGACTGACGTCCAGCTCCCCCTGCAGGTAGACCAGGGAAGTGCAGACTGACGTCCAGCTCCCCCTGCAGGTAGACAAGAGAAGGTGTGGCAGGTGTTCACATCCCTGGGTGTGCCAGGATTTATCCCTTGTCCAAACACTGGTTCTATTTTCTGTTTTGAAGAGTCATACATGTATTTCCCTAACTGAAAATTGAGACTGAAACTACTTATCAATCCACACTCAGAAAACGACTGCTTTTCATACCACAAGTGGAAATAAACATTCCAGATGAGTGTCAAGGTCCACCATCAGAGCTACCTCTGGGGATCCCAATTCAGGCCTTCTATGGATGGGCAGTCCCATCACCTCTTTCTGAAATTTACTGTGGTATTCTGTTTTTATGCTGTGGTTGTATAAATGTCTTATCAGTTATTTAAGTTCTTAATTTTATCTAGAAGATTTTGAGTCCTAATAGAGCCCCAGTTGGTGCAGATGGCTTAACACCCTACTATTGACCAAAAGGTGGGAAGCTGGAGTTTAGCAGGGGCACCTCAGAAGAAAAGCCTGGCTGTCTACTTCTGAAAACTCAGCCACTGAAAAGGCTGTGGCACACAGCTCTCTCTGATACACTGTGCAGAGTGGTGGTCAGTCATCGTGAATCAGAGTTGAACCTATGGAAACTTGTTCTTTTTAATATTCTGATCTCCCACATTTCTGTCAGTTTGCTACACTATGGGGGCTTGTGTTTTGCTGGAAGCTATGTCACCGATATTCAGATACCAGCAGGGTCACCATGGTGGACAGGTTTCAGCTGAGCTTCCAGACTAAGGCGGACTAGGACGAGGGAGCTGGCAATCTACTTCTGAAAAGAGTTAGCCAGGGGAAACCTTCTGAACAGCTGCTGAGCACTGTCTGACACTGGGCTGGGAGAGACCCCTCAGTGTGGAAGGCACTCAAAAGATGACTGGTATCATCGACTGAATAGTGCTCCCCCAAAATAAGTGTGGGGTTTGGCTAACTTAGGATTTTGACTCCCAGCGGCCCTGTGCAAAACACAATGAAACACAGCCTGGTCTTGTGCCATGGCCACAATTGTTTTTATAATTGCGTTCATTGTTGCAGCCAGTGTGTCAATCCATCTCATTAAGGGTTTTCCTCTTTTTTGCTGACCCTCGACTTCACCAGGCATGATGTCCTTCTCCAGGGACTGATCCCTCCTGACAACGTGTCCTAAGCCATCTTTGCTTCCAAGGAGCGTTTTGGTTGTCCTTCTAGAGCAGATCTGTTTGTTCTTTTGGTGATCTGTGGTACATTCAACATTCTTCTCCAACACCATAATTCAGAGGCATCAGTTCTTCCTCTGTCTTCCTTAGTCATTGTCCAACTTTCGTATACATATCATGTGACTGGAAATACCGGGAGTTGGGTCAGGAACTCCTTAGAGCAGCTTCTAGTTGCCCCTGTCAATCCTTGAGGCTTCTGGGTGTCTAGGTGCCTCTGCTCTCCCCCACACGGTGTCTGTCTTCTGCTGTGTCTCTTCTCCCCATTATGCGATCTCATTTAGGGGGAATTAGATTCAGGGCCCTCTTTACTCAGCGTGGAAGCCCTGCTGGCATGGTGGTTGAGTACAGCTGCTCAGCTCTTTGGACAAAGATGAAACTGGACTGTAAGACATAGAGGGATGCTAGTGAAGGACTTGCTTCTTGACCTAAATATGTACGTGAAGCTAACTGAGCGGCTCCTGTCCAGAGATGAGATGAGATGGTGGAGGGCAGAGCCGGCTGAATGGACTTGGAAAATTCAGGGTGAAAAGGAAGAGTGGCGGAGAGAGCAGGTAGAGTTACATAGCAATGTGTGTCGGGGTTTTACATGGCAAATTGACTTGGATTGCAACCTTTCACTTAAAGCACCATATTTTTATTTTTTTTAAAGAGAGACTACAGCTGCTAATCAAAAGGCTGGCCATTCAAATCCACCAGCTGTTCCCTGGAAGCAGCTCTAGCTTCTCCGGTAGAGTGGCCATGGGCTGGAGTCAACAGCAAAGAGTCTTTTTTTTCTACTCAGGGTGACCTTGCTAACATGGCGAAAGTAAACCTCTTTCTCCAAGCAGGGCTCCTTTGAAGGTGCAGAGGGCAGGACCTCCCTTCTTTAGGGGGATACAGTTCCCTCTGTGATGGGGCATCTCTTCAGTGCCAGGCCTCAGTCCGTGCTGCATCTCTCCTGCAGCTGTGGTCACTGACACCCCTCCACATCGCTGCTGCCCTTCCCGGGGAGGACGGGGTCCGGATCACAGAGCTGCTGCTCCATGCCATCACTGATGTGGATGCCCAGGCGGCCGACCAGGACGAAGTGTATCTGCCGCGCAAGGTTCGTGCCCTGGGAGCTTGTGGGGGGAGCAGGGTGGGGTAGGGCATGTGCCAGAGGCCGCAGGAATTCTTGTTATGACTTCATCTTTCCCTGGGTGGTGCAAATGGGTAAGTGGTTGGCTACTAGCCTACAGGTTGGCAGTTCAAACCCACCCAGAGGCACCTGAGAAGAAAGGCCTGGTGACTCGTTTCCATGGGGCTGCAGACTTGAAAGCCCAATGGAGCAGTCGTCTGTGCGCCTGGCGGCCTGTGAGTCAGAGTGACTCAGCAGCCACCAGCAAAAGCAGCTATCTTTTGTGGCAATGTCATTCTTAGCTACTTGTGGTCAGCTAGGGTTGATCACTGTCTAGGCCCCCTTCCTGGCCTGTGGTGGACCATGTGGGCATTGGGCTGTACACGGTAAATGCCAGAGGTGCTGAGCACAGTAGGACCTGGGATGAGGGGCTCCAGGACAGCCAGAACCCCCATGAACTTGCTTGGTAGGCAGCTGGTTCTCATGTCAAGAGGCAGGAACAACAGATTAAAGTCAGCAAGAGAGGAGCCTGTTTCTCAGGCTGCTCAGCACCGTGTTGGGCTCTGAGCAGCCTACATGGGAACCCAGGGGGCCTCCTGGGGATCATGGAGCCCCTTGGGGAATGTCAGTCCTGTCAGGTGTCTTGCCCACGTGGGTCACCGGAGCTGCAGAGCTGTGACTGTCTGCTCCCGGGCTGGGTCTCCTGCCTGGCCTGGCCCCCTCCCCCCACCTCTTCCCCACCTTGCTGCCCAGTGTAGCTGGGGCACCCGTACCCTGGAGCCTCTGTGTCCCCTGCAGGCCCCTGATCTGCTGCTGTCCAAGAGGCTGGGTCTGTCCTGCTCAGTGTGAGCTAAGGGTGCCCAGTGGTCAGTGGTCTCTCTGGACCTCAGTGCCATGTCTCTGCTGGGCTCTAAGCTCCAGAAACACAGGGAAGAGTTGGAGTGGGGCGTAGTCCCAGCGTGGGCCTGTGGTGTCCACTAGCCTTGGGACAACTGCAGAGCCGGGCAGGAGAGACTCTCACTGCTTCCCCCAGGGAGCTCCCATCCTGACGGGGTGTGGCCCCCCATCCATACCTCTGCATTGGCGGGTACAATGGCCCAGGGCTATGGAGATCCAGAGGTGGCTGACTGGGACCCCTGCTGTGCTGCATGATGGGGGGTCGGGGGAGGGCAGCAGAAGGGACAGGGCTCTGAGCAGGGCATGCAAGGAGTGATGCCACAGAATCCTGGGGGGCATGTCCATGGACAGATGTGGGACGTGGTGGTCTCAGAGGTAAAGTGGCCAGGGGATGTGTGACCAGGTGCAGAGCAGCCTATAACTGGGGCCACAGTGAGATCTGGCTTCCTTGACCCCAGGTTGACTTCTAAGCTGCCTCTGCCATTACCCACCCCCCCAGTGCAGCTGCCACAGCAGCTCCCGAAGACCCTGGCGCAGTGGCCGGGCTGCCTTTCCTTTCCTCCATGAGGGACAAGACCCTGAAGCCAGAGGCTCTGTCACCTTTGCTCTTGTGTCCCACAGAGCCCTGGGCAGCCCCAATCAACAGGTCCTCCTGGTCATGTGTGTGTGTGTGTGCTGCACAGATGTGCATGCCTATGTAAGGAAGAGGCTATTGGCCCTCTGTGGCTGTGGGACAGGGGACTGCACACAGCTCTCAGGTGTCAGCTTTGGGAGCCGTGGGAAGCTCCTGAGATTCACGCTGTGCAGATACTGAGCTGGCGTCAGGGAGGGGGCCTCTGGAGGTCATGTCAGGTCGAGTCCTTGACCCACCCATGCACACACAGGTGGACCTGCTGTCCTCCTCGTCCCTGAAGCTCAACAATGAGCCAGGCCCACCTACCATCTACTACAGCCAGCGCGAACCTGCCCCCGAGGGCGGCCGAACCGCACTGCATGTGGCCTGTGAGCGCGAGGATGACAACAAGGTAGGGGGTGGCATGGGACAACCCCAGGGTGAGCTGTGCCCAAGCAGCCCTCAGGGTCCTGTTGCCTCAAGAAACAGAGCTGGGGTGGGAGATAGGGAGGGAGTGGGTGAGATGCGAACACTGTGCACACTCATCTGCCCGTCCCTCTGCCTGGAGACGAAGGGTGGCAGGTGAAGGGGAGGGGACACAGGTGTCCCTCCCATCCAGACAACGTCTGTCAGTGGAGAGCAGGGCAGACCCATCCTGGGTCAGCGTCTCTCATGGTCTGGTCATCCTCGTAACCACTGAAACTTCGGGCTAGTGGATTTCCTCCTCACAGCTGCTGCAGCCCCGCCCCCCTCGGTTCCTTTGTCCTCTGAGAACAAGCTTTAAGTCCAGATGTGCTTCCGCTGCTGGTCTGGTTTTCTTTCCGGAAATGATGCGTGTTTAGAAAACACTATATTCACAGTGTGAGATTGCATCCATCCACTCACCCATCTATCTAACATCCATCCATCCATTGATCCATCCATACAGCCATCGTCCATACCACACTCATCCACCCCCATCCACCAATCTATCCATCCACCCACCATCCATCCAATGCAGCCATCCATCTGTCAATCCATCCACCTACCCTCCCACCTACCCTCGAATATAACTATCTGTCCGTCTGTCCGTCCATCCGTCCATCATTTAGAACTGTTTCTCTGTGTCAGGAAGGTGCTAATATGGAAAGACTAAGAGTTGTTGACTAACTTGATTTTGTGGTTGTACTTAAGAAAATGATCAAAGTGGGATGCTCCTCGGGAGTAGGGGTTCTCGTCTAACTTATTGTGCTTCTCTCTTTCTCTCTACCCAGTGTTCCAGGGACATCGTCAGGCTCCTCCTCGCCCACAAAGCGAATCCCAACACGCTGTGGAGCGGCCACTCTCCTCTCTCCCTGTCTATCGTCAGTGGTAACGACTTGGTTAGCATTTCTGCCCCGCGACCCACTGCACGCTGCTGTGGTGCCCTGTCTCTACCGCCTGCCCACCCACACACACGCAGCTGAGATTTGATGGTGGTGGTGGTGGCACAAACATGGCAAGGTGTAAGGGGCGTGAAAAGGCTGCTGCAACTCAGATGGAGCTCTTCAGTGACAAAAAGGGAGTAGAATGCAAAGTGTGTGACAGTCTGGCTGGGAAGGTGCTTCCTGTGGAGCTTGGATCACAACCTCAGGCCTTCCCTGGGGAACCAGTCCAGTGTGTTCCCCCTGGTGTGACAGTGAGGTGGCAGCGGGACCTGTGGGGTGTCAGGTGCCAGGCCATGAGGCTGTGGACAGTGCCCAGGAGGTCAGCACAACCTGGCTCTGGGGACTTTCTCCACGTAAGGAAGGTGACCCCGTGGTTGCCAACAAGCCTGTCTGTGTGTCCAGATTGTGAAGGAGCTTCTGTCCCATGGAGCTGACCCTAACCTGCTCCTGACCAAAGGCTTGGGGAATGCCCTGTGTATGGCCTGTGACCTGACTTATGAGCACCACCGGAGCATGGACAGCAAGCTGTTTCTGGTGAGCGGGGGCCTTGGAAGGGGCCATAGATGATGACCTGTCCCTGGTGAGTGGGGTCCGGGGGGATCTGGAGGGAGCATGGAAGACAAGCTGTCCCACTTGAATGGGGTCCAGGGGGTTCTGGGGGGCCCATGGATGACCAGCTCTGTCCCTGATGAGTGGGGACCAGGAGGCTAGGCTTCTGGGTAAGCCCTTGATGGGATGTCCACTTTTGCCAGGGGGAAGGACTGTCCTTTTACCTCTCTTTGTGTTGGGAAAGGACAGCTATGCTTTACCTCTATTTCATGGGCCTTAAAATACATGAAGCACAGCACGGTGCCACTGAAACCCTGGAGCTTGTCTGGCTCTGAGGAAGTACCCCGGTGAGCGCCTGTTATGCACTTTGGTCTGGCTGCAGAAAGGCTACCCTTCTCTGTGTGGGGCGGGCTTTGGTTAGGGGCCTAGCCGAAGGGCCAGCTGGGAGGGCAGTGGGGTCGGTCTGCTGCTTGTGCGAGCTGGTGTGTGGGCTGAGTAGGAGCCCTGCTTTTCTGACCCGTCTCAGCCCAGCCTCTTGGTCATCTCTGCTCTCCCTGCTTGGCCACCCCCTGCCCTGCCATCCCTGGACTCCTGCACTCTACCTCTACAGCTCTGCTTCAGGCAGGGCCTCCCTGTCTCTGAGCTGCTACCCAGGGCCCCCAGCTCCTGCCAGATCCGGCCACACCCACCGGGCTGCCCGTTTCTTGGTCCTGCAGTCCCTTGTTCTGGACAGACCTAATGGCAACCCTGCAGTGGCCAGGCTCAAAGTGGTCCTGACCCCACACCCCCCTCAGGGTTGGTACACACTTTGGGTCCCAGCTTACTATAAACCTGAGGGGTGGGGGGAGGAGGGAGAGGGACAGGCATTCTGTTACCCTGGATGGCTCAGTGCTCAGTCCTCTCCCATCAGCTTTTTGTGGTTTTCCAGCAAGGGGCTCCAGTGACATGGTGGTCGGGTGCCCCCTGCGACCTCAAGGTTGGTGGTTCCAGCACACCAGTTGCTCCTCAGGAGACAGGTGTGGTGGCGTGCCCCCGTGAGGACTGCAGCCTGGAAACCCTGTGGGACAGTTCTCCATCCCACGGGGCCTCTGCGCTGGAATACTCCTGATGACAGCGGCCGTGGTCACTGGTCTCCACCCAGCAAGTCTGAGTCCCGCTTCTCTGTGCCCCCTTCTTCCTCCCAAGTATCAGTATGAACCCACGGGTTTGCTTTGCTGATTTTAAAACTCCTGGTCTGATAGCTCTCAACTCTCTATAGTATGTGGCTAGTCCTGATGTTTGCCCTGTCTCTAAGGATTGTGTTGTTTGGTTTCTTAGCACGCCTTGTCATTTTTTGTTGAAAGCTAGGCATATTGTGTTGAATAAGAGGAATGGAGGCTTTTTCAGTTGTGATTCCCATGAAACCCTGTTACTGTTGACCTGATGGTAACGTGTATGGGAAGAGCATCCCATAACTCTGTTACTAGGTCTCAGCCTTTTCAGGAGCCTATGCCCCTGGGCTGTGGTCTTCACGAGTGCTTCCAAGACTGTGTTTTCACTCACTGGGTCAAAGAGGAAGGTTAGAGCTGGGTGTTTACCCTCCCCTGTGGGAAGCCAGAGGGGCCCGTGTTGGGTTCTTCCCTTCCTACCGTGTTCGTTGTTCTTTGCTGCCGTCGAGTCGACCTCATGACAGTGGCACACAATGTTGCCTGGTCCTGCTGCGTCCCCACCTTTTATTGTAAATCAGAGGCTTGTCATTGGATGATTTCTGAAAGCAGACGACCAGACCCCTTCCAGGTTCTGGCAAAGATGAGGCTTCCCCTGAAGCCTGGCTGCTGTTGAAGAGGAGATTCCAAAATTGGCTCTCCTACTCTCTCAGGAAGGAGGGGCGTGGTTTCTCCCAGTTTCACAGTGAGAACCTGCTGGCGTTTCTGCAGGTGAAACTCAGGGTGTGAGGGCTTCTCCCTGGCTGGTGGGTGGCCTCATTTAGAATCCAGGGCAGATAATGGCCCCCAGAAGGATCACTAGTTCTAGCCTCATGATTCCTGAAAAGTCCTGCAAGCCACCTCTGGGGACCCACTGTCCCCAGGCTACCCTTCCTCCGGCAGGGAAGGTTGCAGTCCTCCGCGCGGCAGTGGGTGGGGTCGAAGTTCTCCCTGCAGAGTGTAGGACTCCAGAGGTTGAGCCTCCTTAGCAATGGAAATGTCCAGAGTCCCCCACACTGTGGGGCATTGGGGCCATGTCTGTGGGCATGACAGGCCTGCTGTTTACCTCATGCTTCTGACAGCTGGGCGTCAGGGCTCTGAGAGGCAACTGCGTGGCACTGGGTTGGTGCTGGCCCCAACAGTCATGACCTCTAGGGGTGGGTGTCAGGGTGCCCTCAAGAAGTGGCCCACCATGACCTCACTGGGAAAGTCATGAGCATGGCCGGGTCCTGACTCCTTGTCCCTAAAATGCTAGCATTTCTACTCTTCTGTCTGGTTGACTCCCTGTCCTCCATTGGTGTCAGCCTCCTGTGGGGCAGAGACGAGCCGCATCCTGTCTGCCGTCAGCAAGCCTGGAGTGTGTGCAGAGGGTGCGGAGACTCGTTGCCCTTGAGTCTAGAGGCAGGCGGCATCCCGCGTGCCCTGGTGTGCCCTCTGTGACTTGGCGCCTGTATCTTCCTGACACCACCATTCATTCTGGCACCCCCTGCCCTCCTGACACCCCCGTCCTCCTGGCACCCCCTGTCCTCCTGATACCCCCACTCCTCCTGCACCCCCCTGTCCTCCTGATACCACCATTCCTCCTGGCACCCCCACTTCTCCCGGCATCCCCTGTCCTCCTAGCACCCACATCCCTCCTGGTGCCCCCTGTCCTCCTGGCACCCCTTGTCCTCCTGGAACCCCCATTCCTCTTGATGCCTGTAAGGAGGAATGATGTGGTTTTGTTCCTACAGATTGACCAGCTCATTAGTTATGGGGCCGACATCCTGAACCCCGTGACGATCACGCAGGGGGACAAGGTGGCTGTGGGCACAGCTGTTGACTACGGGTACTTCAAGTTCTTCCAGGTGCGGCTTGGACTCTGGCTGCCCAGCCTTCGCCGGTGGGGCCTGAGGTGTGGGCACGATTGGCCTGGCCATGGCTGTCAGGACTTCCTGGGTGAGGCTGGACTGGAGGTCCTCCTAGTGTGGAGGCCAGTCTCCTCCCACTGGCACACACCGTGAGCTCAGCATGGTCCGCATGTCTCCATCCCGTCACTGTTGTACACACATCGTGAGCAAAGAGTGATTTGCATGTCCCCACCCTGAGTGGTCTGTGTGTCCCCACCCTGTCTCTGACACACATACACTGTGAGCTCATGTGGTCTGCGTGTCCCCACCCCGTTCCTGTCACACACATACTGTGAGCTCAGCATGGTCTGCGTGTCCCCATCCCATCACTGTTGTACACACATCGTGAGCACAGAGTGGTCCGCGTGTCCCCATCCTGAGTGGTCTGCATGTCCCCACCCCATCCCTGTCGCACACACACCATGAGCTCAGAGCAGTCTGCATGTCCTCACCCTGTCTCTGTCACACACACACTGTGAGCTCAGCGTGGTCTGCATGTCCTCACCCTGAGTGGCCTGCCTGTCCCCACCCTGTCTCTGTCACATGAGCACAAGAGGGGCAGACGGCCTGCTAAAGCACTCAATATTGGGACTGGGACCCTAGATGCCTGACCCTGCTAGGCTGGGAGTGGGGCTGTGCCCTCCAGGGCAGGCTGGGCTGGGCCTTGGGCCCTGGCTGACCCCTCGGGCACCGCAGGACCGGAAGATCGCCCATTCGCCCTTTCACTCGCTACTGCCAGCTGAGCGGGAGACGTTACTGGCGCGGAAGAGACTCCTGGAACACATGGCCTTCCAGCTGCGCCGTGCTGTCTTTGCCAAGGAGAGCCAGTGGGACCAGAAGCTGCTGTATCTGAGCAAGAGAGGTGCATGGGTGCCAGTGTGGGTGGGCAGGGGTGTCCCCAAGGGCCCCCACGGCACCAGCATCGCTCAGATCCTGTCTACATTCCCATCAGCCCCTCTGAACTGCCCCAGGGTCCCTTGCTCTGCCCTGTGACATATAATGTGGTTTCCTTGTCAAAGAGCCCCCAGGAGTGCCAGCTGCTCCCCAAAATCTGGGAGCTGTGGGAGCTGTTGCTCTCTTGTTGCTCACCAGCCGCAGGGTGCCTTCAGTCCTAACCCCCGAGAAAGTGGTGCTTGAGAGAGTGCACAGGGACCCCAGCCAGGGGGCGGCCTCGGCTGCCACAGAGCACTGCCCAGGAGCGCCCTGTCTGTGCTGTGGCTGGGTGGCTGGGGACACGACACCACAGGAGTACCAGAGCTGACCTGCCCTCAGCAGCCCCAGCAGCTCTTGCTCCCTGAGGCTGTGGACTCCTCCCATTTAGGACAAGGCCCACTCAGCTCTGCTGGACCTGCCATAAGCAGCTGTTTGCTAGGTGGGCAGAGCCTGGGGGTCTCCAAGTCTGCCCTGCTGAGCCAGGTGGGCAGTCACAGGCTGTGCAGTCTGGGTGGCATCTCAGGGGCTGCACGGAGTGACTCAGGGCTGACTCAGGGCACAGGAGGCCATGCCGTGGTGACCCTGCTCCCCAGGCCTAATTGTCCCCCTCTCTGTCTGCAGCCGAGCTGGCCCCCCACAGGATGAAGAAGACATCTTCAACATCCTCCAAGTGTCTGGGCCTGGAGGAGTCAGAGTGAGTGGGTCCTTGGTGCTCAGAACCTGGGCCTGGCGGGGGCCCACCTGACCTGGGCAAGCAGCCTGATATAGGTCACACTGCCTTAGGCCTGAGCTGGGGTATGTAAGCCACAGATGCCATGCTCTGGTTGTCAGTGCTAAGGACAGGTCCCTGGCGGTGCCGGCGGTTTGCACGCTGCTGCTGACCCAAAGGCTGGAGGGTGATCCACCTGGCAGGCAGAGCAGCCTAGCAAAAGGCTCTGTTAGGGTTCCAGCCCCAAACCTCATGGGGTGGCCGTGGGTTGGGACCAACTGAGTGGCATGTAACAGCAGCGAGGCAGTGTGAGTGAGGTGCTGGGAGAGGAGAGAGGACAGAGCCATAGAAAACGCCCAGTTAGTTACTTACCTACCACCAGAGGGGAAAAGCAAGAACCCGTGAGTGAATCTGGAATCAGTGACTGGAGGGCGCCTCCCAGCAGGTGTGGCGGGCCTGAACCAGCACCTGCTGCAGCTGTCGGTCTCCCCGGCAGCTCCAGTGTCTGTCCCCCATCAATTACAAAGCCCCTGACAGACCCAAGGCCCTGAGCCTCAGGCTCCCCTGAGAGTGCTCTCTCTGCTGCAGCCCTGTCACTCTGCACTTTGCTAAGAAAGTGGGGACAGCTGAGCTAAGAAAGCGGGGACAGCTGAGCCTTGTTTTAGTTGGGTGCCACCGAGCCCATTGTGACTCTCAGTGACCCTGTGTGACAGAGCACGATGGCCCCAAAAGGCTCTCGGGGAGCAGAGGCCACATCTGCCTCCTGTGGGGCCATCGAGCGGTCTGAGCCATCTGCCTTCCGGTTTGTAGCTGAGTACTTTGGTGCAGTGCCACTAGGCCCCTTCCCTAGCCTGGGTGTCTGTATTCCAGACACTTCTCTCAGGTCTCACCTGGTGAGGGCCTCAGTGGTTAGGTGGACCACCAGAGGACCCCATGTGGGGCGTCTGAGGTGACACAGCATACCGTCCCTGCTCTTAGAGTCCCCCACGTGAAGCACTGACTGATTTACAAAAGTGTCGTGACTGGAGATCCGGAGGAACCTAACCGTGTGTTGGTCCTGAGAGAAGGGACTGTGTATCACAAGTCTCAAGCTTGCATAGCTGTGTTCTGTGACGAGATCCTGGTGGCATGGTGGCCGAGAGCTGTAGCTGCTCACCACCAGAATGGAAGCTTGAATCCACTGGGCACTCCGTGGAAACTGGGAGGAGGGTTCTACTCTGCTACAGGGTCACTGTGGGTTGGATGGCAGTGGGTTTGGTTTCCGGGTGCTCTATAAAGCTGCTGCAAACCCTAAATGAGCACAGACTGTTGCTCCTTGGGCAATGTAGGGGTAGGTTCCTGTGACTCTCTGGTCACGGGGTTTTCATCAACTAATTAGCATGTCACCTTGTTTCATGTGTGTTTCTGTTTGAAGACACGTGGATGAATATATTGCTCTGGAAAGTTGAGGAGCTAAAGTGAAAGGAAGAAACGAGGAAGTCAAGGCTGAACAGAAGATCTCAGAGGTGGCTAGGGAAGACCGTGAGATACTGTAACGATGGGTGCAGAAGGCCGACGTTAGAAAATCAAATGACAAGAGCACGTTCAGTGTTTCTAGAGCAGACAGAGCCGAAGGGAAGATTCAAACCTTGAGTTGCAATACTGAGGGATTACACAGGTGAAATGCTACATGAGTCAGAGAGCGTCCAGAGAAGCCGACAGGGACCCACAGAGCCACTGTGCCAGAAACGGGTCGGCATTCATCCATTCGGGAGACGGCATGTGATCAGGAACCTACGGTCCTGCGGAGGAAGTCCAAGCCACATTGAACGTACTCGTCATGACAGAGAAGGCTCCAGGAACTGTAGAAATACCGGCTGCGACGTTTCCACAAATGGGTGCAGTGCCAAGGCACCCACTTGTTTGTGTTAAAAAAATTGGGGGAGACAGCTACCTGGCCAACCGGCTGGAAGAGATCTGTATTTGTTCCCATTCCAAAGAAAGAACATCCAATAAAATGTGGAAATTATAGAACATTATCACTGACATTTTATTAATGTAGTAGCACTCTGCTGAAGTTCATTTAAAAGTGGCTGCGTGAGTACATCGGTGGAGATCGACCAGGAATTCAAGCCCGACTCAGAAGCGGACATGGAGCCAGCGACGTCACTGCTGATGTCAGACAGACCGTGGCTGAAAACAGAAAACCAGAGAGATGTTTACTTGTGTTTCGTCGACTATGTAAAGGCATTTGGCTATGTGGATCATAACTAATCATTAATAACACTGCAAAAGAATGCGTGCTTATGAGAAACATGCACCTAAGACCGGGAGTCATTTGACCAGAACGAGGGGACACTGAGGGGCCTAAAGTCAGGGAGGGTATGTGTCACAGTTCCATCCTTGCACTGAGCTTGCTCATTCTCTGTGCTCAGCAAGTAATCCAACCAGTTGGACTCTGTGAGGAAAAATGGGGCATCAGGACTGGTAGAAGACCCACTGTAAGAACAGAGGGGGTGCTGTCTGGCCTGCTCTAACCCTATGAGGGGAAAAGTGAATCAGAACCAACAGTCCAAGGCTGACTCGGATGAGCCAGAGGTCAAAAGGTCTCTTTTGTCTGCTGTCTTTGCCAGTTCTGACACCAGCAGTCCCTCCCAGGGCACTCTCTACTTTTCTGTGGGGTCTGATAATATGTTACAATGGCCCCATGGAATTTACAGACCATACTCATGATTATTATTATTATTTTTTAAGGGAAGTAGCAGGTCACAGTTCAGGCTCAGGAACACTCAGGGTGCAGTTCTTCCATCAGGACAGCCTCTGTCCAGCCGTGCTCATAGGCACACATCTCCCTGGCTCTCTGCCTAAAGACCTTCAGCTGTCTCTCTCCTGGTCCGGGAAGCCCACCATGCCATCTTTTGCTGCCAGGTCTCTGCCACTGCTTATTGCCACCTTTAGTGCTACCTCTCTCTCTCTCTCTCTCTCAGTCTAGGAGCATCTCAGGGCAGGGATCCTGGGTGCAAAAGATATACTGACTCCTGGCTATTCTTTGCTCATGGTGGTATGTTTCTTTTTCTGCTTCTGGGGTGGTTCATTTCAAGCCTATCAGGATGGCAAAACTGACCAAGCCCTTAGTAGGCTGCCATTACCCTGTTTACATAGAGTTTTAGTCAGCTAGTGCAGTTTTAACAGAGACATCACAAAGTGGATGGCTTTAACAAAGGAAGGTTTATTTTTACACAGACCGGTAGACTACAAGTCCAAAATCAGGATGTCTGCTCCAGGGGAAGGCTCTCCCCCTTGTTGGCTCTGGAGGAAAGTCCTGGTATTGCATTGATCTTTGGTTGGGGAGTATCTTGGCACAGGAACCTCAGGTCTGTAGGACGTGCTCTACTCCTGGTGCTGCTTTCTTGATGGTGTGAGGTGCCCAATTCTCTGCTTGCTTCCCTTTCCTTTCATTTCTTGCAGGATGAAAAGATAAAGGGTGGGGCAAGCCACTCTCCAGGGAAACTCCCTTTATACTGGAGCAGGAGGTGACCAGGAAGGAATTTACGGTCCTACCCTAATTCTCTCTGACATAGTCCACTCTGTTAACCACAGGCAGAGATTAGGATTTACAGCATCGGAAAATCACACAATGGAGGGCAATCACAGAATACAGGGAATCTTGCCCCTGTCAAATTACTGCACATAGTTTTGGGGGACACAATTCCATCCTTGATGCACAGTCCCACCTAATCCCCCAGGTAGAGCACAAGATCTTGGCAAGAAAGACCACATGAGAGCAATCCCTTCACTGCACTCACTAACAACTTGTGATGTGTTGATAACACAGCCCAGCTTGCTGAAAGTGAAGCAGACTGGAAGCACTTACTGACAAAGGTCAAAGGCCGCAGCCTTCAGTGCAGATTACATCTTCACATCAAGAGAACAAAAATCTTCACAACCGGACCGGTAAAGAGTGTCATGATAAAAGGTGATTGAGGCTGTCAAGGATTTCATTTTATTTGAATCCATGATCAGCACCCATGGAAGAAGCAGTTGGGAAATCAAAATGTATCACATTGGGCAAATGTGCTGCAGAAGACCTTTTTAACGTGTTAAAAAGCATAGATGTCACTTTAAGAGCTATGGTGAGCCTGATCGAAGCCATGGTATTTTCACTTGTCTAATATACATACAATTAAAAAAAATTGGCTTCAAGTAGATTCTTTTTCTCTACCAACCCTACAGGACAGAGTAGAACTGCCCCACAAGATGTCCAAGGAGCACCTGGGGGATTCAGCTGCCCACTTTCTGCTTAGCAGGAGTAGCACTTAACCGTTATGCCACTGGGGTTTCCGTACAGAAAAAAGCCACCCCATGTGCCTGTGGCACAATTCAAACTGAGAAGCAACAGTGTGCAAGGATCCACTAGCCTTTGAAATGTGGCATGTACGAAGTGTGAATCTAGGAAAACTGGAAATCGTCAAAAATGGAATGAGATATACAAACATCAATACTGTAAGCACTGATGAGCTGAAATGGACAGCGTTGGCCGTTCTGAACTGGACAATGAGATGGTACACTGTGCTGAGAATGATACCTGGAGGGGGAACGATGCTGCATTCACTGTGAAAAAAACCACCTGAAGCACAGCACTGTCGGTGATGGGATAATGTCCCTACATCTGCAAAGAAGATGATTATTCTAATCTATGCACCAACCACTAAGGCCAAAGATGAAGAAATTAACGGTTTTTACTAATTTCTGAAGTCTGAAATTGATCAAAAATGCCATCAGGTTGCAACCATAATCAGTGGTGATTGGAATGCAAAGTTGGAAACAAAGAAGAAGGATCAACAGTTGGGAAATACAACCTTGGAGACAGAAACGATGCCAGAGATCCCATGACAGGCTTTCGCAAGGCCAGAGGCTTCTTCATTGCAAACACTTTTCACCAACATAAACTGCAACTATATATATATGGGCCTCACCAGATGGAGTACACAGGAATTACATCGACTGTATCTGCAGAAAGAGACCATGGAAAAGCTCAGTATCATCAGTCAGAACATGGCCAGGGACTGCTCCTGGACCAGACCAACAATTGCTCGTATACAAGTTCAAGCTGAAACTAAAGACAGTCAGCACAAGTCCACCAAAGCCCGAGTATGACCTTGAGTGTATGCTACCCAAATTTAGAGATCATCTCAAGAATACATTTGACACATTGAATAATAATGACTGAAGACCAGATGAGTTGTGGAGTGACATCAAAGACATCATCCATGAAGAAAGCAAGAGGTCGTTAAAAAGACAAGAAAAAAAGAAATGGCCAAAATGAGTGTCAGAAAAGACTCTGAAACAATGATGGAGAGCTGAACAGAAGATTTCCAGGGGTGACTGGAGAACACAGAGTGAAGTGCCGTAACAACATGTGCAAAGAGCTGGGGTAGAAACCAAAAGGGAAGAACACACTCTGCATTTCTCAAGCTGAAAGAACTGAAGAAAAAAATTGCTGTCTCGAGGTGTAGTAGTGAAAATGTTAAACAATGCAGGAAGCATCCAAAGAAGATGCAAGGAAGACACAGAGTCCTTACAACAAAAAGAACTGTCGGTGTTGAGCCGTTTCATTTGGTAGCATACGATCAGGAACCAAAGATACTGAAGGAAGAAGTCTAAGCTGCCCTGAAGGCATTGGTTAAAAAAAAAAAAAAAGAAAGAAAGAAAAAAGTACATCTCCAGGAACTGATGGTATATCAACTGAGATGTGTTTAGTCATCCAGAGCTGCCATAACTCCTGTGTGGTGGATGGCTTTAACAAAGAAGAGTTTATTCTTGCACGGTCCGGTGGGCTACAAGTCTGAATTCCAGGGGCCCCTGCGGGGGATGGCTTTCCCTCTATGTTGGTTCTGGAGCCGGGTCCTTGTGGTTCATCCTTCTTTCCTTGGTCCGAGGGCATCTTGGTGCAGGAACCTCTGGTCTGAAGGACCCTCTTGTCCTTGGTGCTGCTTTCTTGGTGGTGGGGGGTTCCCAACTCTCCGCTTGCTTCTCTTTCCTTTTATCTTTTGTAAGATGAAAGGTGGTACAAGCCACAGCCCAGGGAAGCTCCCTGTACCGTAGAGCAGGGGGTGACTTTAGGGAGGTCCACACCCTTATCCTCTTACACATAATTCTATTAACCACAGGCAGAGATTAAGAATTACCACATAGGGAAATCACAAACTGGAGGGCAGTCCCACCATCCTGGGCCTCAGGTTGAGGTTCAGGAACATTCAGTCAGATTGCTACACACAGTCTGGGGGGACACAGTTCAGTCCAAGACAAGCCGTTCCAGTAAGCTACATGCAGCACTGGACATGCTTGTTTGTCTTCCATGAGCGGTGTGGAGGAGACCTGCCGCCCAACTAGCCAGAAAACATCCCTGTGTATGACTGTTCCCCAAAAAGGTGATCCAGCCACATGTGGGAATTACTGAACAGTATCATTTATATCGTATGCAAGTAAAAGTTCACTGAAGATCGTTCAAAAGTGACTGTGGGAGGATATTGACTGGAATAGCTGGAAATCCCAGGTGGATTCAGAAGAGGACGTGGAACCAGGGCTGTCATTGCTGATGTCAGATGGACCTCTGCTGAAAGCCAAGAAGACCAGAAAGATGTTCACTTGTGTTTTGTGGACTACGCAAAGGCCCCAGACTGCGTGGATCATAGCAAATCATAGCCAGCATTGGGGAGAATGGGAATTCCAGACACTTAAGTTGCTCGTGAGGAATCTGTATGTGGATCAGAGGTGGTCATGGGAACAGAACAAGGGGACACTGAGTGGTCTCAGTTCAGGACAGGTGTACATCACGACTGTATCCTTCCACCATACCATTTCAGTCTGATCTACCTCCGCACATCAGCGGCTGAAAGCCCCGTGGGGCCCAGCTCTATTCTGACAGGCACGGGGACACCGTGAGTTGGAACCGACTCGGCGGCAGCTGGAAACACAGACAGACACGCTCACTTGCAGCACTGGTGATTACCACTGTGGCTTGCTGTTTTCACGGGACATTACAGCACAGATGTTGTCCCTCGTTGCATGACCTCGTGTCCCCAGTGCTGTGATTGTGACAACATGGCAGTCCCCAGAATGAGTGGGGTGTTATTCACCGGCCAGCCCCTTCTGGTGAGACTCTGTGTGCGTGTTAACTGTTCTTCCAGCTCTGTTCTGAGCATCCCAGGACCCACACCCTCAGGCCTTCCGTGCCTGTCCTAGCCAGCGCCCCTTTACTGAGCATCAAGCCCAGAACGAGGGCCCGGACAGAGCTGGCTGGGAGCTGGCACTGCCACCCTGCCTGGTGGGAACAGTGAGGAGTAGGTGGCTGTGTCCCTGTGTGGGATCCATGGGTGGCACAGGTTCTGGGTGTGGGGTGGGAGGGTTGCTGGGCACCGGCTGACCGCATGCTCTGCCCGCAGGATCCCTTTCTTCAGGTTTTGCTGTCACTGCGGCCGCTCCATCGGGGTGCGCCTGTCCCCCTGTGCCCGCTGCTACAGCGTCCTGACCTGCAGCAAGTTCTGCAAGACCAGAGCCTGGAACGAGTTCCACAAGCGGGACTGTGGTGCCACCCTGGTCATGAGTACGTGTCCCTGAGGGTGACCAGAGCCCTTCAGACTCAGGCCTGTGGGGGGACAAGCAGGCCACCCGGTAACCCTTGCCCTTGTCCACTGAAGGGGCAACTCTATGTAGTGTTTCAACTTTTCCCTGGGAAAGGGTACCCTGTGTCCAGACAGCTGGGACATGGTGCCAGGGGGCTCTGTGCTGGACGCCTGGGGGCTCTGTGCTGGATGCCTGGGGGCTCTGTGCTGGACGCCTGGGGGCTCTGTGCTGGACGCCTGGGGGATCTCTGCTGGACACCTGGGGGCTCTGTGCTGGACACCTGGGGGCTCTGTGCTGGACACCTGGGGGATCTCTGCTGGACACCTGGGGGCTCTGTGCTGGACGCCTGGGGGCTCTATGCTGGACACCTGGGGGATCTCTGCTGGACACCTGGGGGCTCTGTGCTGGACGCCTGGGGGCTCTGTGCTGGACGCCTGGGGGCTCTCTGCTGGACACCTGGGGGATCTCTGCTGGACACCTGGGGGCTCTGTGCTGGACGCCTAGGGGCTCTGTGCTGGACGCCTGGGGGCTCTGTGCTGGACGTCTGGGGGATCTCTGCTGGATATCTGGGCAGTGTCTGCTAGATGCCTGGGACGGGGAGTCTCTGCTGGATGCCTGGTGGAGTCTCTTCTGGACACCTGGGGAGGTCTGTGCTGGACATTTGGGGGGTCTGTGTTGGATGTCGGGAGGGTGTGCCTGGGGTATTCTGTGCTCACCTTGGAGAGTCTGTGCTGGACAACTGGGCAGCTGTGCTGGACACCTGGGGGGCTGGACATCTGGGGGCCTGTGTGCTGGACACTTGGGGAATCTGTGCTGGATACCTGGGGGATCTCTGCTGGATGCCTGGGGGAGTCTCCGTTGTATGCCTGCAGGGTCTCTGTTGGACACCTGGGGGTGTCTCTGCTGGTAACCTACAACCCTAGGCCCCAGGACACTGCCTCTGGATGGCGCTCCAGGGCCCACTGTTCCACTTAGCACTTGGTACCCAGCTGGCCCTGTCTGATCACTTACAGGCTGTTCCTGGTCCAGAAGGTGGGTACCCTTCACCCCATTCCACAGCAGAGACCAGAAGCCCAGAGTTCAGGGGCAGGCCAGGCTGGAGGGGTATTCGGGCTCCATTCTTCTAATGGGCAGCCGGCCATCAGAACTGAGGTCTGAGGACACAGCTCTGTCCACCCTGGAGTCTGTGTCGGCTGACCTTGGGCCATGAGTCCTGTCCCCAGACCTTCCTGCCTGGGTGTCACGCTGAGCTGTGTTCGCCGTGTGGAACAGAGTGCTGGGCCTGGCCTCTGACCTGCCTGTCTCAGGCCCTCTGTGCAGGCTGCCTGCCCAGTGGGGCGTCTCCCCTGCCGGGCTCACAGGATACATGCCCTCTCTGCCTGCCAAGAAGCTGCCCAAAGGTGTGTCTGAACACTGTCTGCCCTGCTCACAACCCCTGGCACTGTCAGATGCTTCCAAAGGCTCTGGGCACCATGTCTGAGCCTGCGGGCACAGCTGCCCTCGAGGCTGACCTCGTAGGCCTCCTTGCTCCGTGGAGGCAGGCCACCTGTCAGGAGGAGGAGGCCCTGGGTGTGCAAAGCCAGCACTCAAGGACACTCAGCCTTGTGCCTCTGGGGACTGTGGGGACCTGCCCGAGGTCACCCAGACTCCCTAACCTTCTGCCCCCTTCTCCCAGGGCTGATCGATGTGCTCCCCACAGGTTCTGGGATGCTGCTGCCACGTGCTCCCCCAGAGGGTCCCCGTGTACTAGGGTCCCAAGGGCACTGGGGCCTGTGGACGTCACGGAGGAGCTGGGGTGGGGACTGGAGGCAGACCAGGTGCCAGGAGGGAGGGGCGGCGGCAGTGGGACCTGGTGCCAGTCGGCGGTGAAGAGTGGCAGATTCAAATCCACTTTCATGGAGAGGGTGGAGGAGGTCACGTAGGGGAGCTGGCTTTTTGTAGGGCACGGCAGGCCTAGTGTCAGTTGTCACTGTCCCTGGTCTCCTAGGTCCCCCGCAGAAAACAGAGCTCTGGAGTGGGCAGGTCACAGAGCCGTGGGGGACGCTCTGTAAAGGGCAAGGTAGGACGGCCCTTGACAGAAGGGACGCGTGTAGAGGCCCAACTGTGGTTCCCAGAGACAGGCAGTGTCATCAGGGGTGAGGGCGGGACCCCAGAAAGGGGAGAGCCTCTAGGGGGCGTTTCTTGTTGTAAAAGCAGCGCTTACTAATTGTACCAAATTGACAGAATGAGCACGTAAGAATGAGCGCACACACAGGAGGAGTCCCAGTGACTGAGTGCCCCGGGGGGCAGTGGTTCAGCGCCCCGCTGCGCACCAGAACGTTGTCGGCGCAAACCCTCCGGCGGCTCCGAGGGAGAGGCGGCCTGGCCAGCTGCTTCTGCAGAGAGCCCGGCCTAGAGAGCCCGGAGGGGCCGCCCACTGTGTCACGGGGGGCCGCTGGGACAGGATGGGGGATGGGCACGGCAGCACCCAGTGAGCACCCAGAGACGCCTGTGCGTGTTCCGTGGGCTCGAAGGGGCCGCCCCGCTGTGTCGCACGGGGCCGCTATGAGGGGACGGACACGGCAGCGCCCAACGAGCTCACGTAGACGTCGGTGTGTGTGCTGTGTGCTGTGGGCGTCGCTGCGTGCTGTCCAGGTGATTCAGAGCCCTGGTGAGCCCGGGTGTCAGAGCAGACCCACGCCCGGGCCCTTCAAGGCTGGGATTCTCTGTGGGAGCCGCCTGCCCACTCAGCCTCCTGTGGAAGGGCCAGAGGCTCCCACTGCTTACCTCTCGGTTAGCCGCCCATCTGTAACCACCAGGGATCTCCCACGGTCCCAGCAGCTGAGGGTCCTGGGTCTCGGGAGCTGCTCTGAGTCACCCTCTCCAGAGAACCAGCTGGCCAGTTGTGTGGGCAGCTGTGTTACTGAGGTGACGACCATCATGAGACCACACCACGGGACTTGGTTTACACGGGAGGGGGAAATACATACGTTTGGGTGTTTATAGGGTTCATAACCAGCCTGCTGGCTGTAGGTGCCCATTGCTTTTACTCTTCTGGTTGATCTGCAGATGCTGATCACGTAAGGACACATCATACAGTTTTCCGTGCAGAAGTTCTCCCGTTTTGCTCACATGTCGACGTAGGGAGACATCTCTCACACTCTCAGAGCAGCTCTACCTGTTCATCTTTTCATTTGTAATTTTTGCTTTGGGTGCTTTGGGCGCTGCATGGACAAAATAGCCTTCTTTGTTCCCTAGTTAGATTCACTTATGTTTTCATTTAGTCATTCCAAGATTTAATTTTTTAACACTTAGGGTCTTTTACTTCCTCTGAACTTGACTCCGTCCCATCAGTCTGTGTGACGGGATGGCTGTCACTTGGTGGGTTTCTCAGCTCCTGGCCAGGGCTCCTCACCCCTGCCTGGCCACCATTTCTGGTCATGCCATCATCCTGCCTCCTGTCTGTCACCCAGTGCACACAGTAGCTCAGAGGACTCCCTGCCTCTTCAGAACACGCTAGAACCTGGTGCAGCTCGCCACACCCATGGCGGTCACCGCGGTGTCTGCGGGGAGGAGGGAGGAGAGAACACAGAGGTGGGCACTGTGTTGAGTGCCTGCTTGGTACCCGGCTTTGTACTGAGCACTGTCCATGTGAAGGGCTGCCGGACGGAGGCACAGCCAGTTCCCTGGCATGTCCTCAAGACTGTGACTGTCTTCCTGGACCCTCCCTTCCATGATGTCCTCAACTGACACCTTGTGGAATCAGAGAGGTCCTCGGACTCAGGGGATGTGTGGGGTCTGAAGGGGTCCCTCCGGCCAGCTGTCCTGTGTAGATCCCACTGTTCAGGTTTGTAATTGTTGTTAGGGAGCACCTAGTTGGCCCTGAGGTGTGGTGACTCTGTGCCCAGTGGTAGAAAACACTGCCCAGCCCTGTGCCGCCCGCAGGCTCAGTTGTGGGCCAGACTGCTGTGCTCCGTGGGGTTCTTACTGGCTGACTTCAGCCATCAGCCCCTGGACTCCTTCCCAGTGTGTCCCAGTCTGGGAGCTTCACTGAAACCTGGGAAGCATCACAGCAACTCACAAGCCCCACTGAAAGGTGGGCTGTGGCTGGACAGCAGGTGCACTGGCTGGCACTCGAACCCAGGTCTCCCACAAGGAAGGCGTGGTTCTGTTGACGGACCATCAGCACCTCGCGGTAGTGGAGGAAGCTAGAGGTGGAACCTACCAGAGCCAGGGACATCTGCCCTGGGGCCCCTGTCCCCGGAGCTTCAGCACAGGGCCAGCTCCCTGGGGAAAGTTCCAGAGTGACTATGTGCTGAGCCCCTGTCTGCTTCTGCTCTTGCAGTACCGAAGGACCTGTGACTGGCACGTCCGGCGGCTCCGAGCGGATTGGCCCGTGGCCCGGCCCACACCGGTCAGCTGGGCTGGATTCCCCCGGCCCTCTCAAACATGGACTGAGCTCTGTGCTGGTCACTCTGCATCCTGTGCTGTGCTTGGAGTGGGGGCTGTGTGAGGCTAGCGTGAGGAGAGGGTCCCCTGGATCTCGGGACCGTGCGTCCCTCTCCGGGTCTTCTGGGAAGAGTATCCCCTGCACTTCCGCCTGGAGGTCTTCCCGACAGCCACCCTCTGAGCTGTGTCGCTGGGCTGTGGGGTGGCAGATCCGTGTGACTTCAACCATCTCTGCCTGTGTGGCACCCTCCATGCTTCCTTCTCCCCAGGAGTTGGCCAGGTGAGCGACAGCAGCAGGGAACGATACCTGCCCTGCTGGCCACCCCTGGACAAATGTACCTGCAGCCAGACCGCGGATCCTGCTTGCCAGACGACACCCCAGACATCTTGTTCTAGGGTCAGCACCCACCTTGGGGGACCCTGTGCTCACCCTGGGTGAAGAGTCAGCAGGGAAGCCTCTGGTGGTCCATGAGTTTTCTCCTCTTTTTGAGGGTGGGTGAGGAGAAGGAAGCCTGCCCTTCAGCCCCTGCTGTCCCTGGAAGGGTGTCTGGCAGCCCGGAGCTGCTGTGGTAACCACTCCTGGGTGTTGGTGGGTTGGGCGGCTGCCCTGACTCAGGCATGTCGAGTGCCCACTCCTGTGCCCTTGGGAGGTGGCTATCAGCATGAGGGTCTTGGGAAATAGCCGGGGAACGGGGCCTCAGGAAGCAGCTGGGGAAAGGGTTGGGGGGCACAGCTGGGGGGCATGGGACCTTGAGAAACTGGATCTCAGGAGTCCCACTTTCCAGAGGTGGACACAGAATCAGAGAGAGCAGGTCTTTGTCTGGGGTCACATGGATGGCTGGGAGTGGAGGTCCTGGAGCCAGGGAGGGAAGGGTCTGAGCCCGTCCAGCTGTCCAAATCAAAACAGCTTTGTTGAATGCACAAGCAATCCTCCCATCCTGGGCTCAGAGGGGCAGATGCCTGTGCCTGAAAGTGAGGATTCACAGGTTACTGGCTCCTAGAACAATGTGCCTGTCCTGGGCCTAGCGTCCAGCCTTCATCTGGGGGGCACCTGTGGCCCATGAGGGTTCAGTGGCTCCGCAGTGCTCTCAGCCCCACTGTGTGGTCCAGCCAGGGACGGGGGAGCCAGTGCCAGGGGCCCCAGGTAGCAGGGCCAGGACGTCCCTGGCCATGAAGACTCCAAGGCCAGAAGGGGCATCTCAGGTCACCGTGAGGTAGGACGCCAGCACCTCCTACTCTAGGGCCCGTCCCAGGGGCTGCAAGGCAGGGTGTGCAGGGCTGGTGCCTGCGTGGGCATTCCAGGGGCACAGGGTCCCCGTCTTGATCTCCCAGTGGTCCCAGAAAGACATGCACCTGCTTGAGGGCACACAAGCTGTCGTTCCTGACCACTTACTGCCAACTTGGGAGCCAGGAAGGGGGCACAGAGGGGGCTTTGAGTGCAGCTCGGAGGGCGGTCTGTGGTTGGGAGTGGTGGCGGTAGTCCTCCTCCTGCCCGGACGGCTGTGGCCCTGCTCTGGGCAGCAGTGGGTGGCTTGGCCGGTCTCACCCAAGAGAGGCTAAGGAGATAGGTGGGGAGCAAGGAGAGGGCAGTCACCCCTGCAGTGTTGCTGAGGAGGAAAGAATGCTGAGGGGGAGGAAGGGCAGAGAGGGATGGTGACCAGGGCTGAGGGGATAAAGAGGACATGAGGATGCAGTGGCTGGTCCCCTGGGTGGTCTGGGGCCTGGCAGCAGGTGGGAGCACTCCCTTCGTCTGCAGACCCTGGGCTGACATCACTTGAGGACTAAGGACATCTCGTGTCTGGCTGCCCAGCCTCAGGGACCTGTCCACAGGACCTTCTGCAGGCCTCACCCCACACATGTGCCCGTGTGACCTCAGTGCTGACAGCCTGGTGGCTCCAGCAGGGCCCTGTTGCTTCACCAGGGGGCTTCAGAGACCTCACACCAGCTGCCCCCCCCACCCCTGGCGGGAAAGAGACTCCCCTCCCCTCTCTGGCTCTGGCCTGGGCCCCCACCCTGGTGTTGTCCTCCTATAGATGCTCTGCTGGAGAGTGGGGGTCCCTGCAGCCCCCAGGAGGCACCCCAGGAGACAGTGCCAAGGCTGGCCCCACCCCTTCTGGGGGCCCTTCCAGCCCCTGGCACAGTCTGAGGCCTGGGGCTTGGGCTATAATCCCCTCTCCCTCTCCCCTCTCTCCTCTTTCCTCACCCACCCGTGAATGGAGCCACTCTGAGATGAGATCAGAGGGCTGAGCCAGCCTCCATGGCCCTCGGGGGTGGGCAGTGCAGGCCACGTGTGCTGGGGGCCACTGGGGCCAGGACAGGGGAGCAGAGCAGAGGGGGCTGGGTCAGAGGTGATGGGGAGGGGCTGGTGATACTGTGGGGCCTCGGCAGCCCCTGAAGGAGAGGGGACGGAAGTCCGGCCCTGGAGACAGTGTTCACACTTATAGAGCGTCATTCTGGTCCTGAGAGTTGGGGAAGGACCACAGGGACCACAGGGGGAGCGACTGCCCGGACAGTGGTCTGGGTGGGGTCCTCAGGGTGGTCCTGGGAAGGCCGGGTCACGGTCTGGGGAGGGGTCCAGGACGGCCTGGGAACAGAGTCAGCAGGGTCTCTCTCTCCCTGACAGGTGGGTGCACGATGAAGGGACTTGAACAGCTGGAAAGACAGAGAGGCAGACCAGGGCAAAGCTGGGGTGTCTCACTGGCTGCTGACATGAGGGACCTGAGGACAGAGTTGTGGCTATTGCATAACTGTGGGGATGTTGACTCTAACTGTGGGATGTTGGCTGTAACTGTGGGGTGTTGGCTGTAACTGTGGGATGTTGGCTGTAACTGTGGGGTGCTGGCTGTAACTGTGGGGTGCTGGCTGTAACTGTGGGGTGTTGGCTGTAACTGTGGGGTGTTGGCTGTAACTGTGGGGTGTTGACTCTAACTGTGGGATGCTGGCTGTAACTGTGGGATGCTGGCTGTAACTGTGGGATGCTGGCTGTAACTGTGGGATGCTGGCTGTAACTGTGGGGTGTTGGCTGTAACTGTGGGGTGCTGGCTGTAACTGTGGGGTGCTGGCTGTAACTGTGGGGTGTTGGCTGTAACTGTGGGGTGTTGGCTGTAACTGTGGGGTGTTGACTCTAACTGTGGGATACTGGCTGTAACTGTGGGATGCTGGCTGTAACTGTGGGATGTTGGCTGTAACTGTGGGATGCTGGCTGTAACTGTGGGGTGTTGGCTGTAACTGTGGGGTGTTGGCTGTAACTGTGGGGTGTTGACTCTAACTATGGGATGCTGGCTGTAACTGTGGGATGCTGGCTGTAACTGTGGGATGCTGGCTGTAACTGTGGGATGCTGGCTGTAACTGTGGGATGTTGGCTGTAACTGTGGGGTGCTGGCTGTAACTATGGGGTGCTGGCTGTAACTGTGGGGTGTTGACTGTAACTGTGGGGTGTTGGCTGTAACTGTGGGGTGTTGGCTGTAGCTGTGGTGTGTTAGCTGTAGCTGTGGGGGCTTTGGCTGTAGCTGTGTGGCGTTGGCCCTAACTGTGGGGGGCACTTGTCATGACTATGAGGGCATCGGTCATACTGTGCGAGCACTGGCAAGTGTTGCACTACTGGAGACCGAGGCAGGGCTGACTGGGATCTTGGGGGTCTCAGAGTCCTGCAGGGTCTGAGGCTGGGAGAAGTAGCGCCAGCAAGACTAGGGAGAAGAGAGTGGCCCAGAAACAGACGGAGTGTTCCAGAAACCCTGGTGAGGGCTGCCAGAGAGAAGGACCGAGCGTGGTCCAGGGGTCAGGGGACTCAGCAAACAGCTTCTGGGCTTAGCTGTGTGGCAGTCACTGGCCTGGGTGGAACAACGGCGGGAGGCATGAGAACAAGACGCAGAGATGACTTCATGGGGCCTCCACCGGGGGGCCATGGAGGCGGGGATGGTGGGTGACAGAAGGGCTGGGGAGGCACTCCGGACTGTGCACAGAGCGGGCTCCACTGGCCAGGGAGGGGGCCTCAGCTGGATACGCCTGGGGGCACCTGGCAAGACCTGGGGGCCGAAGTTTGGGATCGGTTTTCTCTTAGAACTAGGAAACCAAGTCACCAGTGGAGAGTGATAGCAGAGACATCTGAGGGGAAGGAAGGTGGGCTAGGTGGCAGAAGGGAGGGGTGGTGGCTGGGAGCACCCAGGGCCTGAGGCCACAGGCTGGCATGTGTGATAATCACGTGTGTGCATGTGGGACGATGAGCTCACATGTGCGGCAATCACGTGTGCACATGTGGAAATCATGTGCACGTGTATGATGATCATGTGTGCACGTAGATGTATATGCATGTGTGATAGTTACGTGCTTGGATCTGTGTGATCATCATGTGTGTGCACGTGTGATAGTCATGTGCATGCATGTGCACGTGTGTAATTGTAGAGTGGAGGGTTGAGTGTGGTAGGGTACAGCTCCATCAGGTGTTGGAGTGCTCCTTTGCCCAGGGTGGGTGCAAGTCTAGTTCACTCCCCTTTTGGCTCACCTTGGTTCACAAATGTGCCATGTTCCTACTCAGCCCCGTGTCCCTTGTACCTCCTGCTGTCCTCCCAAGTGGCCCTCAGAGTCCTCATGGGCTGGATCCTCCACCTGTTCTTGAGGCCGAGGCCCTTGGGGAAAGGCCTTACCCTGTGAGGGCCAGGCCTGGCAGCAAGGCGGGTACTGTGGGCACAGACAGGCGGCGACAAGTGGGTGCTGTGGGGTCAGGCAGGTGGGGATGAGTGGGTGCAGTGGAGGCAGAGACCAGGACAGGCTGGGGAAGAAGAAGGTGACAGGGAAGGGGCTGGTAACGGGGCTGGCTCCAGGCACAGATGTGATGCGGGCTGTGATGTGGGGCTGCAGAGTGCCCAGGGTAAGTGGGCCCCCATCAGATACATGGCCTGTCAGGAGCTCAAATCCTCCGAGAACACAGAGAGGGCGGGGTGCAGCCCTAGGGAAGATGGGAAAGGAGGACAAGTTGGACGGGGGTGAGGAGGGTTCTATCACCTCACCCTCAGATCCCTCTCCTCCCTTTAGTACCTGGATTTCCTTGAGGGAGCAGGCAGACACTCCACAAGGCAGCCAGGTAACCCTCTGGAGAAGGCAAGGGATGAGGAGGTGGGCAGGAGGGAGCCTGGATGGAGAGGAAGTCAGGTTGGTGGACAGGGACAGATGCTCTTTCTGGCCCAGAACATTGGTGAGGGAGAGAAAGGGCCTGGAATGTGCAGGTCTCAGGGTTCCGCCTGGAAGCTGGGTGCCTGTGTTCTCTGGAGAGGGCAGCAGATGGCTGGTGTGTCTGTGGTGGGGACAGTGGCAAGATGCCAGTAGGGCAGGCTCAGTTTCCTTGGCCACCCTCAGAGCCCAGAGACCAGCCTGTGCCTCCCTCCCTCCCTCTCCCTCATTCTTTTGCCCACCTTCTTTCTTCAAGTGGGGGGCATGAAGTATCTCTCACATTGTTATTGACAGGATAGAGGCCAAGTGGGCACTCACAGTACAGCTTCCCCTTTCTGGATGTTGGGGGAATCTGGGTGCCTTTCTGGAAGAGAACCCCCACCATGTAAGCATCAAGGATCTATAAAACTTGGACCTGACTTGGGTGTAATGTCAATGTTTTAATAAAAGATCAAAAGAGTTTAAAAAGGAGCCTGAGTCCATGAGGCTATCACATCATGGACTGAGGCCCCGGCCACTCTGGACTGCTCAGTGCCGTGAACCTAAACCATGACCCCCACCCTTATCCCACTCTGTGATTTGGGTACCTTTCGGGTCTCCTGACATGATACACAGAGTTGTTTTCCCTTTTAAGGTTTTCAGAGTTAGCCTGCAACTGTGTGATCTCTTGGAAAGTTTCTTGATGACGAATCAAGCTGAGCATTTTTTCGTGTATTATCGGTTTTTTGATCACTCCCGTGAATGATCTGCATGTGTGTGAGTTGAATCCTTGCCTGTTTTTCTATTGTCTATTTTCTGCTGGCACTAGAAGTCACTTCTTAGCCTTGAAGCTCTGCTGAGACCTGGCCATCACAGGTGGCCCTGCTGGCATCTAAAATGCTGGCAGCAGAGCCTCCAGCATCACTGCAACATGCAAGCCACCACAGCACGGCACACTGATAGATGCCTGACAGAAATCGATGCTGCACTGAAGGTACTGGCAAAAAACAAGGATCTAGAAATCGATAGAATACCAACTGAGATGTTTCAACAAACAGATGCAGCCCTGGAAGTGCTCACTCATCTATGCCAAGAAATATGCAGGACAGCTACCTGGTCAGCCTACTGAAAGAGATCCATATCTATGCTCATTCCAAAGAAAAAGGATCCAACAGAACACAGAAATTATGGAGTACAATCATTAATATCACACCCAAGGGAAATTTTGCTGAAGGCCGCTCAAACATGGCTGCAGATGTGTATCGACAGGGATCTACCAGAAATTCAAGCCAGATTCAGAAGAGGATGTAGAATGAAGGATATCACTGCTGACATCAGATGGATTCCTGCTCAAAGCAGAGAACACTAGGAGGATGCGTATCAACAGTGTAAGTCCTGAGTGGAGAGAAGAGGAAAGCATTCCCTTTGAGAACAGGAACCAGGCAAATACACTCTGTCACCACTTTTACAGCACTCTCCTGGAGGTTCCAGCCAGAGCAACCAGCTAGAAAAAGCAATCAACAGCATCCAAAGTGGTAGGGAAGAAATACAAGCATCTCTGTTTGCAAATGACATGCTTGTATACACAGAAAACCCTAAAAAGCCCACTAAAAAACCCTACAGGAACTAATAGAAGAGTTCGGCAGAGTATCAGAATGCACGATAAACATTCAAAAATCAGCTGAATTCTTCTGCACCAACAAAGAGAACATCAAAGGGGAAGTCACTTAATCAGTACCATTCACAGTAGCCTACCCCTCCCAAAGCCATTGCTATCAAGTTGATTCCAGCTCATGATGACCCTGTAGGACAGAGTAGAACTGCCCCATAGAATTTCCAAGGAGTGCCTGGTGGATTTGAACTGCTGACCTTTTAGTTAGCAGCTATACCACTTAACCATTATGCCACCAGGGTTTCCCAAGAAGAGAAAATACTTGGGAATAAATCTAACCAGAGACATAAAAGACCTATACAAAGAAAACTGCAAGACCTTACTGGAAGAAACCAAAGGAGACACACAAAAATGGAGGAACTCATCTTGCTCATGGATAGGAAAAATCGACATCATGAAAATGTTTGTTCCTCCCAAAGCAATCTAAAGATATGATGCAATCCCAATACAGATTCCAATGGCATTTTTTAGAGGCCAGCTTCATGTGGAAAAGGAACAAGCCCTGGATATGTAAAGCATTACTGAAGATGAAGGACAAAGTGAAAGGCCTCACACTACCTGACTTTAGAACCTATCACACGGCCACAGTAGTCAAAACAGCCTGATACTGGTACAAAAAGAGACATATAGACCAATGGGACAGAGTGGAGACCCCCAAGATGCCACCATCCTCCTATGAGCAGCTGATATTTGACAAAGCCCCAAAGTCTGTAAACAGGGGAAAAGAAAATCTCTTTCACAAATGATGTTGGCATAACTGGATATCCATTTGAAAAAACATCAAACAAGACCTGTATTTTACCATGCTAAAAAAGTAACTCAAAATGGACCAAAGAGCTAGATATAAAATCTAAAGTGATGAAGATCATGGAAGAAAAAAATAGGGACGATGCTGGGAGCCCTAACACATGACATAAATAAAATATAAAATACTAACAAAACACAGACACCAAAAGAGCTCCTAAAAATCAAACATGCTCATCCAGACTTCATCAAAAGAATTAAAGGACTACCTACAGACTGGGAAAAAAGTTTTGGCTATGACAAATCTGATCAGCAGCTAATCTACAGGGTACCGCAAAACCTTAAGAAGAAAAAGACAGCACAATTAAAAATGGGCAAAGGATATGAACAGGCACTTCACCAAAGAAGACATCCAGGCAGCTAACAGATACATGAGGAAATACTCATGATCATTAGCCATTAGAGAAATCCAAATCAAAACTACAGTGAGATATCATCTTACCTCAACTGACATTAATAAAAAACACACAAAACAATAAATGTTGGAGAGGCTGTGGAGAGACTGGAACTTTTCTACACTGCTGGTGGGGATTTAAGATGGTGCAACCTCTTTGGAAATCAATTTTGGACTTTCTTAAAAAGCTGGAAATAGAAATACAATATGATCCAGCAATGCCACTGTTTGGAATCTATCCTAGAGAAATAAGGGCTGTCACATGAAAAGATAAGTAAACACCAGTGTTTATTGCAGCGGTGTCCACCATAGCAAAAAGATGCACTAAACCCAGATGCCTATCAACTGATGAATGGATAAACAAAGTCAAAGGATATTCACACAATGGAACACTATACAATGATAAAGAACAACAATTTTAGGAAACATTTCGTAACATGGAGTCATCTGTAAGACATCTCCTGTGTGAAATTAGTCAGTGGCAAAAGGGCAAATATTGTGTGAGATCTGTATTATAAAGACTCAAGAAAAGGTTTTAAAACTCAAAAGAAAACAGTCTTTGATGATTGGAGGTTGGGGAGGTGGGAATAAAGTTATTCATTAATTAGTAGACAAGAATGATTTCAGGTGAAGGGAGGGACAACACACAGTAGAGGAGAAGTGTCAGCGCAACTGGATTAAACTGAAATCTAAGAAGTTTCCTAAACATAACCCAGCACTTTGAAGGATAGAGTAGCAGGAGCAGGAGTCTGGGGACCATGGTTTCAGGAGACATCTAGGTGAATTGGCATAAAAATGTTTTTTAAGAAAATGCACTGTATCCCACTGTGGTGAGTGGTGTCTGGGTTCTTAAAAGCTAGCAAGCGGTCACCTAAGAAGCACCAACTGGTCCCAATCCACCTGGAGCACAGGAGGATGAGAGCCCCAGAGACAGAAAGGGCCACATAAACCAGATTACATCGGTATAAGACCAGAAGATCTAGATGGTGCTTGGCTACCCCCAAGGACTGCCCTGACAGGGAACTCAATAAAGAGTCCTGATCGAGCTGGAGAAATGCGGGGTGCAGAATTCGAATGCCTGTAAAGACCAGACTGGATGGCCTGGCAGACTGGAGGGTCCCCAGAAGACATTGTCCCTGGATTCTGTTAGTCCAGAACTGAAACCATTCTGGAAGCCAACTCCTTAGACAAAGATTGGACCATATGGCATGTAATTACACTGGGGAAGGGTGTGCTTCTTGCCTTAAGCAGATACAGGAGACTAACTGGGCACCTCCTGTCTGGATGCAAGATGAGAAGACATGGGGGGACAACAGCTGGTTGAATGGACATGGGAAACACAGGGCAGAAAGGAAGAGTGTGCCGTCACAGCGTAGGCAGAGTAGATGGGGTCACATAACAAAGTGTGTGAAAGTCTTTGTATGAGCAAGTAACTTGAATTGTAGACTTTGATTTAAAACAATAAAAATAACTATGCAAAAGCATTTGACTGTGTGGGTCATAACAAATTATGGGTAAAATTGCAGACAATAAGAATATTAGAACACTTAACTGTGCTCATGAGGAACCTGTACATAAATCAAGCGGCAGTTGTTTGAACAAGAGGACACTGCACAGTTTAAAGTAAGGAAAAGGGTATCAGTGTTGTATCCTTTCATCATATTTAATCTGTGTGCTGACCAAATACTCTGAGAAGCTGGACTGTATGAAGAAGGACATGGCATCAGGAACGGAGGAAGACTCATTAACAAGTGGTGTTATGCAGGCGACACAATCTTGCTTGCTGAAAGCGAAGAGGATTTGAAACACTTGTTGATGAAGATCAAAGACTACAGGCTTCAGTATGGATTGCACTTCAATGTCAAGAAAACAAAAATCCTCCCAACTGGACCAGTAAGTAACATCGTGATAAATGGAGAGAAGATCGAAGTTTTGGAAGATTTCGTTTGACTTGGAGCTACACAGAAGCAGCAGTCAAGAAATCAGTGACATGTCGCATTGGGAAAATCTGTGGCAAAAGACTCTTTAAAGTACTGAAAAGGAAGTTCTCATTTTGAGAACCTGGATGTGCCTGACCCAAGCCATATTATTTCAATAGCTTCATAAGCATGTAAAAGCTGGACAAAGAATAAGGAAGACTGAAGAAGAGTTGACACCTTTGAATTCTGATGTTGGCAAAAATTATTGACTATACCATGGACTGTCTGAAGAATCCACAGTCTGTCTTGAAAGAAGTACAGCCAGAATGCTCCCTGGAAGCAGGGATGGTGAGAATTGGTCTCACATACTTTGGACGTATTGTCAGGAGGGCCAGTCCCTGGAGAAGGACATCATGCTTAGAAGAGGGTCAGTGAAAAAGAGGAAGACCCTTGACAAGACGGACTGACACAGTGGCACCAATAGTGGGCTACGCGTGGCAAGGGTTCTGAGGCTGCGGTAGGACTGGGTGGTGTTCTGTTCTGTCCTGCAGTGGGTCTCTAGGAGTTGCAACTGACAATGAAAAAAGTCCTTTATACCTCTTGTCCATCACTCTGTCATACCGTGGTGGTTTTTGTGTTGCTGTGATGCTGGAAGGCATGCCACTGGTATTTCAAGTGCTAGCAGGGCACCCATGGTGGGCAGGTTTTAGTGAAGCTTCCATACAAAGACAGACCAGGAAAGAAGGCCTCGGCATCTACTTCTGGAAATCAGCCTATGAAAACCTGATGGACTGAAACAGAGCACACAGCGCCCAACTGCTTTGGACACATCAAGCCGACAACAACAACCCATTGCCATTGAGCAGATTCTGATTCAATGACTGTGAGACAGTGTAGAACTCCTCCATAGGATTTCCAAGGAGCAAGTGGTGGGTTTGAACTGTGACTTCGTTAGTGGCCAACCTTTCATCCACTGCACTAGCAGGGCTCTGGACATGTCATTAGAAGGATTAATTGCTGGAGGAGGACATCGTGTTTAGTGGAGCAGAGGGTTAGTGAGCTGAGGAAGACCTTCAGTGAGATGGATCAGCACAACAGCTGCAAAGGGTGAACTTGCACACGCTGGTGACAGGATGGCGTGGGACCAGGCAGCGCTCCATTCTGTTGTACATCGGATCCCTATGGGATGAAGTCAACTCGATGACAGCTATCTGTGTCAGTCTATCCACCCATCCATCCACCCATCCATCCACCCATCCATCCACCCACCCATCCACCCACCCACCCATCCACCCACCCATCCATCCACCCACCCATCCACCCACCCATCCACCCACCCATCCACCCACCCATCCACCCACCCATCCACCCACCCATCCACCCACCCATCCACCCACCCATCCACCCACCCATCCACCCACCCATCCACCCACCCATCCACCCACCCATCCACCCACCCATCCACCCACCCATCCACCCACCCATCCACCCACCCATCCACCCACCCATCCACCCACCCATCCACCCACCCATCCACCCACCCATCCACCCACCCATCCACCCACCCATCCACCCACCCATCCACCCACCCATCCACCCACCCATCCACCCACCCATCCACCCACCCATCCACCCACCCATCCACCCACCCATCCATCCATCCACCCACCCACCCATCCACCCACCCACCCACCCACCCAGCCACCCACCCACCCACCCACTCACCCACCCACCCATCCACCCATCATCCACCCATCTCTCTCTCCCTCCCTCCCATTCATCCATCTACCCAATCCATCCATCCATTCATCTACCCATACATCCATCTGTTCATCCGTACATCATCCATCCATCCTCCATCTACCCACCTATCATCATCCATACTTCCGCCCATGCATCCATCCATCCCATCCATCATCCGTCATCCATCCATCCTCCATCTACACACCTATCCTTCACCCATGCATCCATTCATCCATCTGTTCATCATCCATCCACCCATCTATCCATCCCCCATCCCTCCATCATCCGTCTGTCCATCTATGCATCCACGCATGAATCCATCCATCCTTGTTGTTAGGTGCCATTGGGTCGACTCTGAGGTAACAGCAGCTGTCTTACACAGGGCTGTAATCTTTATGGGAGTGGAGTGCCATGTCTTTCTTTCCTGAGCTCCTAAGCAGTTCGACCTGCTAATGTTTTAATCAGCAGCTGAGCAAGTAAGCATTGAATTACTAGAGCTGGCTCCTTGTCCATCTGTCCAGGAGTCCGTTATGCTCTGTGGCTTGCCTGGTAGGAGTCTGGTCTCCTTGGACCTTTTCACATTGACACCATCCTCCCTATCCGTCTTCTCCTGATACACATCCCAAGGCTGCACCTGTTCTGCAAGGTCCTTTCCACTGTGTGAAGAGTCACCTTGCACCCTCGAGTCCTTATTCCAGCTGTGGTATCTATTTGTTCATAGCCTGACGTGGGGAAGCTCTTTCATCTTTTCTACCTGGGTAGCCAGCGGTCTCACTCATTGTGCTCTCCCTGCCCTGCGTCATCTCTCTGCTCTGGTCTGCGGGTTCATCTTCTCTAGAGGGTTATCTACAAGGACCCAGACAACATGTGGCCTCGTCACCTGGGGGCTTCACCTGTGGAGTAGGGGCTTGCAGCACTTTCTCCTCTAGGGGAGGGTGAGTGTGTCACTCTTCTACAGCTGCTGTAACAGAGGAGCACAAAGTGGGTGACCAGTGAGAACAATCGATTGCCTCAGCTCTGGGACCTAGAAGTCCACACTAGGGCCAGAAGTCCACACCAAGTCAGAAGTCCACACCAGGTCGGAAGTCCACACCAGGTCGGAAGTCCACACCAGGGCTGCTTCCTCCTTAGTCTGTGAGGGTGAGTCTGCTCCCGCCTCTCTCCGAGGGCCTGAAGCCTCCTCGCCATCCTTGGCACTTGGTTGTGCTGCTACCCTTGCCACACGGCTGTCATTCCCCAACCCTGTTCTTTACAAGACACTGGTCAGCAAGGTCAGTGTGAGACAACTGACAATATCTTCAAAGACTCCATTTCAAACAAGGTCAGCTTCACAGAGCCGCAATGTATTTTGGAGTGAGGGGGCACCTTTCAGTCCCAAAGTGTCTTATGTCATTTTCGCCTCTTGAAGAGCCCACGACTTGTCTCAGGCCACCCCCGCCACCTCTCACAGGGCTGGGGCATCAGTGCTTCCTGAGGGTTTTAACAATCTCCTTTTTTGTCTTCTTTTAAAAAGACAGGTCTGTTCCAACCTTACGGCTTCCATTCCTTATGTTTTCGAGGCAGTTGTTTCACTTGGATAACAATAAACATCTGATTTCAACTCTCGCAGCCCACACTTTCCCTATAGTTCCCAGACACTGCCTCTAGGAGAGGGCCTTTGGGCAGTTTGAGGTTTCCCTAGGAGATCATCTTGCTGGGACCCCAGTGCTGTCTCAAGGGGTGAAGCCTCAGGACACTCGTGTGTCTGCTCTGACCTGTTGTCACCAGCCGAGTATGGTGTGTCCAAGGCCCAGCGGTGCCCAGCAGGGATGTCTGCTGCACATGCCAAACCCTCGTGTGGCTCAGTCTGGGGGCTCTGAGTCCTCATGGGGACTTTTCTTCACAGGAAGGCCTGGACAGGCAGCTCTCTTGGCCTCCCTGTGGGCTAGAGGATGGGACGCTATTGTCCTTCCAGAGGGCCTATGACCTCTGCTGGACCTTGTGACTGCTACTCCACAACTCCCTCCCACCCTGCTGGGTCTGCAGCCTCCAAGGCCCCGTGGTCTCTGGCAGAGGGCTCACTGCGGTGGTGGGCTCCCAGCTCCCGTTATCTTTTCAGCACACGGGTTTGCTCTCGGGGCTCAGGTGTGTATCGACTTTCATGCCTGCTTGGTTTTGTTAAGCATTTCAACATGTCTGTAGGGAAAAGGCCATTCACTGAGCCCACCAGGTGTGGGAGCCTTTCCTGGGGTGTGTCCCTCTATTCCCTCCTGCCCCAGATCAGGATGCTGGGTCCCCCCCATGCCCCCAAGTTCTCCCGTGAGGAGCTGTGTGTTTTGGGAGCTGCTGTAGGCTCGTCGCTGGCTCCACCGCTGTGCTCTTCCGGGTGAGGATGACGGTGGCTGCTGCTAGAGACCGTGGCCTGAGAAAGGGACAGGGAAGGCCTTCAGGGGCAGGAGACCTGTCTGCGGGGGTGGGCTCTGCGCTGCACACCCGTGGGCCGCTACAGCAGTGACTACGCAGCCTCCGTCAGGGAGCTCCTGGCCACAAGGTCCGACACATGCGCCTCCACGAGCTTCTCTCTCAGCTATTACCCCCACCCCCCTAATCCTGCCCCCTTTATGACAGTACCAAGATGTGGCCTGCACCTCTTTCCCAGCAGGGACACAGGTACCCTCATTCAGGATCCCCCCCATCACCTGGGGGGGAAGTGGGTGTTTGGGGGTCTGTTTTCCATCTCGAACTCGAGGTAGTATTTTGATAGCAAACCTCATTCAGACAGAAGGCACTGTCTCCATGCAAAGCTGTACTGGGCATGGGCGAGCGGTGCACAGACTGTGTGTGTGTGTGCATCAGTGCACGGGAGCGACGCGTGTGTACGTGTGTGTACATCAGTGCACGGAAAAGATGCATGTGTACAGGTGAAGATGCACGCATGCGTGTCTGTGTCTGTGCATCAGTGCACGGGAGCGATGAGTGTATACAGGTGAAGATGCACACATGCATGTGTGCTGAGTGTGTATGTACGCATAAGTGCACAGGAGTGTGTATACATGTGAATGTGTGCAAATGAGCATGCATGTACGCCCATGACTGTGTCCGTGAGGGTGTGAACATGAATGTGCATGTGACCGTGCACTCGTGCATGTGCACAAGCATGCTTGTGCATATCCATGTGTGAAGATGCTGTGTGAGTGTGCACAGCTGCACATGAACATCTATGCGTGTGTGTGGCCACCCATCACCAGAGTGCCAAGGTCTTGTCCTGTACATCTAAGCCACCCACAACCTGCACACTGCAGCCCCCACGCTGGCCTGCTTTGGATCCCCACACAACGTATGATGTGGCTGGGAGATGGCCTGGAGGCCACCCATGGCTACCGGGATGGGCTCGCTGGCCTCTTCGTCAGTCTGTACTTAGAGGGGCTGAGACGCTGACAGCGGTGACAGCAGCGTGGGCCGGGCTCGGGAGCTCCAGGGTGACCCCCTAGAAAGCCTGTCCTGCGCTGGGGGCCAGCTGACTCACTACCTCTCTCCTGACAGTGACAAGGCTCTTGAATGAAGGCCAGGAGCTCTAGAAGCTGTTCTCTGCGCCATTCCAGAGGCTCCACCACTTCACCTACAGCCAGAAGTGAGCCTGGGCACTGGGCTGTGCCCAACAACATGCCACTGGCAGCCACGAGTGTGTGGGGACCCTGGGCTTTCCCTAAGACGCGCCACCTGCACCCACGAGGGAGCCTGGGCCCTGGGCTACAGATTCTGTGAGCCACATCTCCTCTGCTGACGTGCCTCTGACCCCCACTGAGGGGCCCTTTACCCCATCTCATCTCCCAGTGGAGATACTGGGCCCTAGGACTCTGGAGGGCCGAGTGAGGGTGCTGCATGTGTCCCGGGGACCCCCATCTGGAGTTCGTACCCCTGCCCAGGAAACACCCCTGAGGAGTCCTCTCCCTGTCAAGCTGCACCCCTCAGGGTGCACGGCCCAGTCCTGTGCTGGAGGGGTTTGCTGCTCAGACTCGCATGTGCTCTCACGGGCTTCCACAGTCAGGGTACAGAATGCAGCTGGGGTTTCTGACCAACAGAAAGGTGTTCAAATCCTTGCCAGACACACCCATGAGGGATGATTTCCAAATAAAGTGGCCCACCCACATCTGCATGACCCCAGAATGAAGCCCCTGCTCCTCTGTGGGCTCCCAGCCAACTGTCCACATTCTGGTCTGGCACACAGTATGACCCCACAGAATGCAGATGGGTGGCACTGTAGGCCCCTCGGGGTAAGGCTGCAGGTGGCCAGCCAGCTGACTCAAGTCTCTTTGCTTGGGGAGGCCAGGCAGCCCGGGGAGACTGCCAAGGTCCCCACTCTGGTGAGCAGTGCCATGCATGACAGGACTCCACTGGCACTGGGGTTGGGCAAGACTGTCAGGTTGTCCACAAGACCTCAAGACAGCACTGGGCTCTGCAGCCTGGCCACCTCTGCCCGGGTCAGTCCTGGAGAATGGATGGCTCATCACAGGGCCTGCAGGGCTATGTGGGTCCTGTATCTAGGGCCGTCTGGACCAATCCTGCCCTGGCTTCTCCCGGCACGCCCCCACATGGGCTGCTGGTCCAGACCACGGCCTGAATCTGGACAGGATGCTGAAACTGCCAGGCTGATGTGTCTGCTCGAGGTGTACCCCAAACCCCCAGGTCTTGGGCCACAGTGACAGACACAACCCATGTCCAAGCCCCTCGTTTCCCACGTGCAGCCAGTCACCTGCTTCTGTTCCCACACACCCACAGGTTCCCACCCGTTGGGGTTCCAACGGCAGGCAGGACACATGTGGGGGCACATCCCGGACAAAGGGCCTGGTGCGGGTGCAGGTCTCCAGCCGTTTATTCATACAAGAACACACCTCATCTGCTGACCACTGTGCAGAGACAGGCATCCCAAGCCAGAGAGGACACACAGGCCAGGCTACCTCCTAGTGGGTAGCCGAGTCAGAGCTGGCCTGACACACTGAAGTCCAGGATGCGCTGGCCCAACAACCAGCCCCACATAGGCACAAGCGCTGCTAACACACAGCCACCACAGGCCCCACAGCCTGGGGAGGACACAGGCCCAGCGGCCCCCACTCAGCTAGCCAGGGGCCAGGTGAACTTCCCTGTGGGGACTGGGCCCAACTCCAGAAAACACCTGGTCTTGGTCAGAGAATCTGACTACAGGCTGGAGACCCTGACCCCCAACCCAGAGAGGAAAAGCAAAGCAATGCTAAATGGCCTTCGGGGGCCCTTTGTTGGTCAGGACCCTGTGCCCCAGCCCTTTGGGGACCTCTTTCGCCTTACCTGGGCCCCTTCCCAGCAGGGGGCCGGCCCCTTCCCCAGGGCCTACTTGCAGAAAGGAGAGCCTGCACGGGCTGGGAGGGGGCTGCAACAGCCTGAGTAAGTATGGGGTCCCCACGTACCCTGGGGCGGCAGAGACACCAGGGCCAGAGATGGGCTGCGTTCCCAGAATGCTCTGAGGGGAGCTAAGACAGCAGCTCCGGGGTCTCAGGTGGCCGAGGGGGTCTGCGATAGATGTATGTCTGTAGAAGCCCTTAACTGTCCATGTTCGGCTCAGCCCCTGGACCCCACAGAAGGCTAAGCTCCAGGACAGAACTCAGGCAATGCCCACTGAGCTGAAACTCTACCCAACCACCCAGCATCCCTGTGGCCAGTCACAGCACAGGCCACCTGGAGCTGAAAGCGGCCCTGGGTGGGAAAGCGGGCTCGGCAGGACAGCAGGCAGGCCGCCTCAGCCCGGCCATGGACCCTGGCGAGGCCTGTCTCCATGCACGTGGTGTCAGAGGGACAACGCACAGCTGCAGAGGGCTGCTTTTAGGAAGACCCCTCAACGCACAGCACACAAAGACCTGAGCCTAGACAGGGCTGGCTGGCCCGGCTGTGCCCAGCGGATGCGGACACAGAGTCTGCACAGAGGCTCCCTCGCTCCAGGGCTCGGCTGAGAGACAAGCCTCGGGTCCGCAGGCTCATGGGGTCACCCCCTCAGTGAGGGGTTCCGCCTGAAGCCGGTGCTGTGGCGGAGTCCCCCGGAGCATCAAGGTGCCGTGCACAACTCAAGGGCCCCCGGATCCTGGAGGGCAGAGTCCCCCACCTCACGGGGTTCCTGGGGAGGCAGGGGGTGGCTCTGGGGCAGCTCCCAGCAGCAAAGGGAGAGCAAGGCACAGACGCTCTGGACCAGCCTGCTGACATGGCAGTGCTCTTCTCTGGAGATATGCCGCGAGGGATGTGTCTGCCAGGGCGATGGCGGGGGAGCACGTGCAGACAGGGGGCGGCCACGTGCCCCTGACATACCTGAAATACATGGCTTTTGGGGACACCTGCTCCCTGCCAACCTGAGGGCCTCGTAGGAAACGAAAAGGCAGGATGGTGAGGCCAGGCCTGGAGGCCACACCCTGGGGCACCCCTCACAATCACCGGGGACCCCCTCTGCCGGGGGAATTAAATAGCGTCTATTCCTCGTTTTGGCAAAGTCAGTCCTTGGCCACAGTCCCTAGGGTCGGGGCATTACCGCCACCGTGGCCTGGCAGCTGCAAGGACCAGCAGCAAGAGGAGGAGGAGCAGGAGGGGTGCGCGGGGCCGCGGGGAGCCGGCCGCCGAGGAGGGGCCCTCCCGCTCAGACAGGCCAGGGAGGGCGTGGGTCGAGGTCGTTTGCAAGATGGAAACCTTCTTCCCTGGCCTCCGCCCGCACGTGTCCTCCGGGCAGCCGCCGCCGCTGCCTGAGCCGCTCCCGTCGTCACCTGCGGAGGTGCAGGGTCAGGCGGCCCACCTGGACGCAGCGCCCCATCCCCCGAGGGTCCTCAGGCCGGGCGGCGCCGTGTCCCTGACGCCCCAGCCAGGAGAGGTTCCACCCTGCCACCCTCCTGGCCGTCCGAGGCCGGCCAGCAGACCCTGCTTCTAGTGCCTGGCACCTCGGGGCCCCGCCGTCATCCCCACCAGGACCCACGCCCGACACACGGGCCCCGCCCCAGGGGGCAGGTCTCAGCCCCGCGTGCCCCGCCCCTCAGCCCCGCCCCCGCTTCACCCCACGCCCCGCCCCCTCCGGGCACCACCGCCCCGCTGAGCGCCGGGTCCTCACTGGTGTCCTGAAAGTCCACGTCCTTGCCGTTGTAGGCACTGCGCAGCCGGTTGGTCATGATCTTCAGCTGCATGATCTGCTGCCGGATGGTCATGTCCGGCTTGGTGATGTCCACCTCCACCTCCGGGTTGTTTATCTGGTTAGCCAGGCCATCACCCATCACCTCAGGCAGGTACCTGTGGCCAGACGGGTGGAAGAAAGTTTTGTCCCCAAGACAAGATCTCTGCCCCTACCACACCCCCAGGTGGCGTCTCTGCCCTGTGCCCACCTTGGGGAGGACGCCCCCAGCACTGCCTCAGCTGGAGGAGGTCCCCACCCCTCATACTGGCCCTCCTAGAGGGGGTGGCCCCAGCACCACCCCTGTCTCCTGGAGGTGGCAGCCTGAGACCTCCCGAGGGACCCCGGAGCTCGCCAGGCGCCACCAGGGTATGGGGAGCTGTCCCTCCTCCTCAGCTGTGTGCCCTGCTGCAGCACACGCAGCCCGGGCCCAGGGCAGGCAGCTCACCGCCCCTTGGCCATCCCGTTCCAGCAGCGGTCATCGCTGGCAGTGCTCATGGCCATCCTCTCACTGCACAGAGTTCCCGGGAGGCTGATCCAGAAGTCCTGGACGTCTCGGAGCTGGCCCTTGGCCTCGGAGACCTGAGAGCAGTGGGCAGCTGCTGCGCGGTCCTGGCCCTGCCTCCCAGCCACCCACAGCCAGGGCCTCAGGCTGAGGCCCCGGTGACAGGGGGGCCACGCACCAGCTTCTCCAGTGTGCCCACAGGGGGCTTCTCCTGAGGCTCCAGCTTGCCCCGACGTCGCTTCTCCTCGGGCCCAGTGCCCTGGGAATTGACCTTGGGGTTCCCGCAGCCCTGGATGACCTGGGGGAACACCACAGCAGTCCAGGAGGTCACCAGACACTGGAAGGGGCCACATCAGAGACATCCCCTTCCCTCTACCCTGCCTGCTGCACCTTGGCTGTGAGGGTGTCCTTGTTGTCCTGGAGGGCACTGATGGCCTCTGCCAGCCACATGTGCACGCTGCTGATGACGCTCTCCGACCCCGACGGGCCCCAGAACTTGTCAGTGATGAGCACCATGGAGTCTGGCACAGGGTGAGCACACGTGGGTACATGTTACTGGGTGTACAAGCCAATAATGTGGCCCCTGCAGCACAGGGCAGAGGCCCAGGCTGGCTGGGAGCGCACGCTCAGGTCGGCTGTTGTGTGCGCAGGTCTGACCCCGCTCGGGCCGACACGTATGAGCAGGCACGCCCACCTGCACACTAGCATCAGCTCACACCCGACAATTTATTAACGTCAACCCACACACGTGTCAGCTCACATGTGCGCTGGCATATGTGTTGGTACGTGTGCACACTACCACCTGTAAGTTTATAAACTTGCCAGTTCACATGAACTGTGTTCACACACACTGGCCTGCTTCATGTCACGCCACACGGCTGTTAGCTTATACGAGTGTCAACATGCCTGCACGCTGGCTCACTTGTGGCAGTACATGTATGGGCTGATGAGGGTAGGGACGTGCACACATGAGGTCTACCATCTGTCCACACGTGCACACTGGCTTCTATGTCTGCTGACATGCATGTATGTTGATTTACCTCACAGTACTGTGTACACATGTTAACTCGCATGTGCACTGGCATGTACACATGTTGCCCACTGTGTGGTCACAGGTAGATGTTAGCTTAGGTGTGTTAGCATGTATCCATACCGAGATACCACGTGCCAGCACTGTGCACATCAGCTCACACGGTGGCAGGCATGTGTACTAGTCCGTGTACTGAAGTGCTCACAAGGCCCCCTCCCAGGGACCTTCCCCAGTGCAGCCCCGCATCCCACCCATCTGAGGCCCTGCCGAGGGAGCCTGACCTTCCCCTCCGTCTCTGCTGCTGCCCTAGCCCATACAGACAGCTCACCCAAAAGGTTCCTCCACTCGGCGTCCAGGTCGGCCTGGTTGGCGAGGCAGCCTTTGAGGACGTTGCGGCAGTAGTCAGGGCAGGGCCGGGCCCCGGGCACCCCCAGGCAGTGGGCACAGTAGACCAACTTCATGACAGCCCTGGAGCATTCTGGGCCGAGGGGCACCTGTGAGCAAAGGCAGCCTGACTCCTACTTGTGTTGTGGTCAGGGATGGCCCAGGTGGGGTCTGGACGTGACCTTGGCTCTGGCCCCAGGACACTTGTCCTAGTGGTCAGTGAGAACATGGTGATCAGCGAGTGTGATGCCCTAGCCATGAAGATGTGGAAACTGAGGCTCAGAGGTGGGGATGACTTCCTCAAGATACTGGGGAGGTCTGGCAGGGCCTGCCTGAGCCCCCAGCCCCAGTCCTAGCCCTGCCAGCCCTCTCCCTCCCAGCATGAGATGTGGCCTGGATGACGGGTTTGGGGCAGTGGGTGGTAGCCTAGAGCTGCCCCTACCCCCAGAGGGCACAAATCTGGACGTGCTGTCAGCAGGCAGGCCTGGGACCCAGGCTGAGGGCTGAGGCTCAGGAGCTGGGCAGCAGCTCAGGGCACGGGGCTGAACGCGGGGCCTCCAGGGGGTTGCTGAGGGACCTGGGCGGCAGCGCGCACCTGGGCCACCTTCCGGACCACGTCGGTGGCCACGCCCAGGCCCTGCACGAAGGCGCGGGCGGCCACGAAGGCACGGGTGGCCCGCAGGCGCAGCTCCCGTGGGACGTCCCCGAAGGGGCGCAGGGCCTCGGCCTGCTTGCCCAGGCAGTCCAGGTAGTCGTCGGGGAGCAGCAGCTGCGGGTGCAGCTGCTTGAAGAGGCGCTCGAGCAGGCGGGCCCAGAACTCGGCCAGCGTCTCCTCCAGGTGCAGGTTGGCCCCACGGTAGTAGAGGCGCAGCTCGGCGTACAGGTCGCGGAAAGCCTTGGCATTCTGCGTGTACAGGTCCCCGAAGGCGCTGGGGAAAGAGCCCTGCAGAGCCAGCTCCGAGCCGTTGAGCAGGCGCTGGAAGTGGTCTGTGGCACAGGGAGGGTGGGAGGTGCTAGGGGAGGGTACTGAGATCCAGGGGCTCCGCCCTGGGGGCCACTGCTGAAAACCCCTGGCCCGCGCCCTGAGCAGACCCTGGGCGCCACCCACGGTGAGGGCGCTGGCCGCTGCCCTGACAGCTGCAGACCTGAGTCCCCCCAGAGGTACCTTGGGAGAGAAGCCTGGCCATCACTGCTGAAAATCTTCTGGGGCCCTGTTTACTCCGACCCAGCGTCACCACGAGTTGGGGCAGATGTGACAGCAGGGGCTTTCTTAATTAATGACATGCTTGGGTCCCCCAAACTGACCTCTGACCCAGGACCCCCTGTGGCGGCCCTCCAGCCCTCCAGCGCCCCTGTCCTGCCTGTGCCCTGCTCTGTACATGGACTCTGGGGTGCAGCCCTGGGCACAGCTGATGCACCTCCCAGCCCTTAAGTGCTACCTCGGGCCTGGGCTGCCCCTCAGAGCTAGCCAAGTGGTCCAGGGCGGCCTGGGGGCCTGCTGGGCAGTTCGGTGGGGCCCAGGGGGTCACCCGCAGACCTGCCTCCGGTATCCAGGGAGGTCTTGCTCTGAGTGTCCTCATCAGCATCCCTCTCTGTCAGTGCCCAGCAGGGACCCCCGCCGGTACAGCTGCCACTGACCCCGGGCTGACTCCTGGGGTGCCGACCCCCGCTAGCCACACCAGTACCAGCTCTGTCGTGCAGTGTGCTGCCCAGACCCTGGCGGGTGTTGGCCGGCCCTCTCGGCTCCAGACGCCACCCTCACTGTGCTTGGATACCAGCCCTCCTGCAAAGGTCTCTAGAAGTGTCTGGGTGAGGTCTGTCCCATGGCAGGTGCCTGGGGAATCCATGTGACAGATGAACTTCCTGGGGCAGGCCAACTGCCTCCAGATGTGCTCAGTGAGTGGACATGAGCTGTGCAGGCTACTCCAGGACTCACGGATCCCCTGTTCAGGCCCTCTTTTGACTGCACCCCAAAATCTCCGGGGTGCCTTCCACCCCCTCACCTGTCTACCGATTCTGACCCTGGCCTCCCGGGGTGAGGCCCTGTGCTGTGGGACCCCTGGCTTACCGTCAAAGCCCCTCAGCTGCGTGGTCAGCGTGGCCTGCAGGGCGCGGCTGCTGTCCTGCAGGCCGGTCTCCAGCTCGGCGCGGCTGCGGTTCGCCAAGTTCTCCTCCATCTCGCTGGTGCAGCAGGTGTAGCCCTGGGGGCAGATCCGCAGGTGCTCACCTGTGGGGGAGGGTGGCGTGAGGGGCAGGGGAGCCAGAAGGCAGGGCCGTGGACGCCAACCCGGGGCCGGACAGGGCACACCTAGGGCGGCTGCTGACAGGAAGGGCCCCGAGGTGAAGGCTGAGACTGGGGTGGCCCTGCAGCCTGGGGCATGATGGGGGCGTGTCTGAGGGCAGGGGTCCTGCACAGCAGAAGGCTGAGCCCCGGGTCCACCCCTGCTATGCACCCATGGAGGGTGCAGCCGGGGGCCATCTGTCACCATCTGTCACGTAGACAGAGAGCTGGCTCCAGGCCCTGGGGGAATGGAAGGTCTCGATAGCTGCGGCCCCAGGAGGTCTGTCCCTGAGGACTGGGAGGGAAGACGAGATCCCCCAAGGGCAAGACAGCCCAGGGCCTCTGCCCAGACCTTCAGCATTCGCTGTGAGCACAGCAGACCCCAGTCAGATGCGGCTCAAAGCCGGGGAGTCCGTGACAGAAAGGGACAGAGGGACCCTGGGCACTGTTTGGGGCTGGCTGGAGGAAGCTGTCCACTGGACATGGCCTGTCAGGACAGGGCCCTAGTATAAGTCTGGGGTGGGCAGGTGTGCCCTGGACAGGTGGTGGGCCGATGCCCTGCCCTTGGGGACCACCTCAACCTGGACTCCCGAGAGCTTCCTGCAGCAGGGTGCCTGCCTCCTGCTGGAGCACCCTCCACTCCACCCCCAGCCACCCTGTCACAGGCATGTCATCAGGCGGCTGCTGCCATGTCTCCTACCTCAGTACTGTACACAGTGATGGCACACATGGCACGTCCCACACGGGGGCTGAGAAGGAGCCGTGGGGGAGCCCCAGCCCTGCAGAGATGCCTGGGCCGCTACATGGCTGGCCAGGAAGGCTGCGCAGGGACCTGGCCATGGGCAGGGTGTGCAGGGTGCACCCACATTTAGCACTGGCTGCTCCCACTTTCTCAGTGCCTGAGTGCCACAGAGTTAAGCACTTGACTGCAGGCCTAAATGCTGGCAGTTGTACCCACCCAGAGGCACTTGTGGAGAAGGGCCTGGGAACCTGCCTCGGAAGGTCACAGCCTACAAACGGGCAGCACGGTTCTACTCGGAGACACATGGCTGGTTTGAACTGGGTCTTAATCTGCTTTCACGAGAGCGGTGTCCTGTTGGGTGCTGGGTTCCCATTTTATACATCAGAAAACTAAGGCACAGAGAGGTATCTGACTTGGGCCCCACCCCCACCTCCACTGCTTCCCATAGGCCTGTGCAGCCCAGTGGCCGGGGCTGTACCCTCACGGCCTTTCATCACAGGCCACACCTGTCTCCAAGTTGGACTGGTAAGTGTCAGATGGGGGAGGGGCCTGGCTTGGGACTGAGACTGGAGAGGCTGGGGTCCCCGGGGGGATCACCACACACTCCAGAGACGCGTCTCTGCAGAAGCTAGCAGAGAGCCCCCTCCCGTTCCAGACACCTTCTCTGCAGAAACCAGCAGAAATTTCCCCATCCAGGTGTGCGGGCTGAGGGGGCAGTGAGGCCATCGGCCCTGAGCCCCACATACCACCTGCAGGGCCGCCACAGCACTGGGTGGGGCAACGCCCACACCCCCTGGCCTAGGGGTCCCTGAGAAGGAGGTAGGCCTGTGTGTGTCCAAGCTGGGGGCCAGGGAGGTTGGGGAGCAGACACAACCCCACCCAAGCTGCTGACCAGCCTCCGGCCCTAGGACTCTGCTGGGGTTCTGCAGCCAAGGGGCCAGAGGAGCTGTGAAGGAACCCCAAAACCTGCAGCTGTGGACAGAAGGGCTGGGACTGGGACCCAAGGCCAGGAGTGGTGGAGTCTGTTGGCCGAGGACAGGGAAGTAGTGGGGGCGGGGAGGTGCTGGATGGCCATCACCAACCCCCCCACCCAGGGCAGGTCCCACTCCTCGGGGCCAGGCTTAGGTCCTCACACTCACAGGGTCCTGGCCTCTCGGGGGCTGCCTGCTGGTAGCCACAGTCCCCATCTGGAGATGCCCATCCAAGGGGGCTGCCGTGGCTCCCCACCTGGGGTGAGGCTGACTGGGGCAGGCAGGAAGGGCCTAGAGGCCTGCCGGGTAGGGGGCAGCAGGGCCCTGGGAGCTGACCACAGAGGAACAGGTCAGACCCTTTTGAGACACCCACGGGACTTGGGGGGCACTGGGGTGTGTGCGCCCCAGCTCTAGCAGCTGCTCATCAGGGTGAGAAGGGACCCCCTTCTTGTGGGCTGGCAGGGCAGTGTGACCTTTAACGTCCTACAGGGGCCGCTCTTCACTCAGTTTACTCACTGACGTGGGGTCCTGAGCCCCCAGACCCGGAGCAGCCTCCCCAGAAAGGCCCCCTGGGGCTGTTGGTGGGCTGGGAGCACCAAGGGGGACAGACTGGCTCCCCCAACCCATGCCTGCTGGAGCCCCCAACTGGGTACCTGGCTTGTGCAGGCTCCAGAGCACTGGGGCTAGGGGGCTAGGGTCTGTGGGTTGGGGTGATCAGGAAACTACGGTGAGACCATGAAGGAAAAGAGGCCCCTGGTGGGCTTGTCGCTGGGGGGCTGTCCATACAGTCTGGGGTGCTGGGGAGAAGGTGTGTGTTTGAGAGTACGGGCCTCTAGACCACCCACGCAGGGGAGCCATCAGGTGGACCAGTGAGGCGGACCAGTGGGCCGGCACCCTGCAGTGGGGTCTGGGCCTTGGGGCAGGGCCGAAGCTTACAGTCCTCTCAGGGCAGGGAGGAGCCAGCCAGCACTCCAGGTGACATCCTGGACTAGGCCTGGGGGGGTCCTCGGAGATCCTGCTGAGGCTTGCTGACTTACAGGCAGTGGGTAAGTGGCACTGGTTGGTGGCCCAGGGGACACTGTGTCTTTGGGCTGGCCCAGAACCCAGACGGACTGACCCAGTGGCCGCAACAATGGACTTAAGCACAGAAATGACTGTGGACGCAGCGCGAGACCAGGCAGGGTTTTGTTCTGTTGTTCCCACGGTCACTATGAGTGGGAACCTGCTCGACGGCACCTAACAACAATACAGTCCAGAGCTGGGCCAGGCGCAGGCAAATGACGCCCCCCGGGGCGCCCCGCCACCCTCCATCTGGTTCCTCCCCATACCTTCCCGTGCACTCAGGCAGGAGGGGGGCTTACGGGTGAGGCAGGCAGGTGCGGGCCAAAGCCACGGATGGGAGGGGGCAATCACACCCACAGGGACCGCCCCCCGCCCCAGGTTCCGGCCCCCTCGCCCAGCCGGCCCGGTGACCTGTGCCGTTCCGGCCGCCCCAGCACAGCCCCCGTCCCTCCCTCCCTCCTCCGACAGACACGGGAGTGAAGACACGGAGCCAGAGCCTGGGCGCCGGCTAGGGCCCCGGGCGGGCTGGGCCAGGGCTGGCCTCGCCGCAGCAGGTCAAGTTCAGGGTCACTAGTGGTGGCCGGAGGGCAGAAGGCACCGAAGCTTCCCACTCCCCTCCTGCCAAGCCCTGGGGACCATAGGGCACGCCCAGCCTGCAGGCATCCCGGCCCTTCCGGAATGCCAAGCTGCCCGTCTTGGTCTGAGCCCAGCAGGGCGTGGGGTCTGTGCATGAGGATGAGCGTCCAGACTCAGAAAATGTGCAAGCCGGGCTGGGGAGCTCTCAGGGCGGCTGGAGGGGTCTCTGACACCCCAGAAGGACTGCACTCTCAACCATTTCAGCGTCCCACTCCCCAGACCTCCACCCCTTCTCTCTGCACAGCGCTGGGGAATGAGGCTCCCTTCTGTGCCCCCTTTCTGCCCCAGAGCTGCCAAGGAGCCTCCCCCAGGGTTGCTGCCCGAGACCCAATCAGTGTTTCATCTGTAAGTGCAGGCCCACGGCAGCCCCATCCCTCGGCAACAGTGCCCCAGTTCCCGATGCTGAGTCTTATCTGCCCTGCTCTGGCAGGGTGGGGGTCACCAGGACTGCCCCCCAGCCCCCTTCCTGGGTGCTTCCCTGACTGGCTACAGGTAGCCGTCCTCTCCCTTAGCTCCCCTCGTGTTCTCAGGTTTTTCTTCCTGGGGGGCGGGTGTTTGTTTTGGAGCAGGGCTGCCCTGTGCCCTCAAATTCCAAGGCCCCTGGTCCCGTGGCCCCAGACCCCAGGACACCCTCTTGTGGTGCCCTCAGGGTGCACCGCTTCCCTGAGTCCACCTGCCCTCTCACTGCCTCTGAGGGGCAGGCCCAGGTGTCGTCTGCAGCCCAGCATTCAGATCCCCTCCCTCATCAAGCCGTCTGCCATTGTGTCTACCCCCTCCCACCAACCCTGCTGACAGCCAGAACGACAAGCCCTTCCAATCTTGGGATGTGAGCAGACTCCCAGTGGTGTCCCCCACTGCCCCCACTGTCATCAGCAGTCACCCGTCTCTGTAGCCCAGATCCACTCCAAGGACAGTCACCACCTCAGACGTGGACACAGGCCCATTTGTCCAAGCACAGCACAGAAGCAACAGTGGCCGACGGCCCCACGCCCGCCCAAGGGGACCGCAGAGGCAGCGCTGCCACGCCACACACCACTCCTCTGGATGTCTGCTGCTCATGGGCACCCGACCTGGCTGGGAAGCCCCTTTCCAGACATGGCGCTCACTGCCTGGCCACACCTCCGGCCCCCTGTAATTCAGCCCAGACCCTCAGCCTGCGCTCCAGCCTGCCGCTCTGGGCAGAGGTCAGGTGAAGGGCCTTTCAAGGCAGATGGAGCAGGGGAGCTGGGTTCCAGCACAGGACCCGCACTTCCCACCCCTCCCCTTCCCTGGCCGGCGGGGGCTGGGGGTAGGAGCTTTCTCACCACACACCCTTCTCCCCGACAGTACCCCCTCCCAGCCCCCATTCCGGCTCCTGGTCTCAGCAGACTAGAAACCTTCCCGAATGGCCAGTAGCCTGCTCAGTTGGCCAGTGGGGAGTGGACAAACGGCCCGAGGTTCTCTGCGCACCACCCCTGCCTCAACCACAAATCTTCTTTTCTAATCTCCCCCACCCCCAGTGGTCCCTGCCCCAGGTGGGCACCCGAGCATCTGGTACCCGACCAGGGGTGGCCCCAGTCCCATCAGGAAGGTACACATTTCTGCCACCCTCTCGATCTCTGTCCTGACACTCCCAATACCAAGATAACCTGTCCTGGCTGCCACCCCTTCCCAAGACTCCCCTGTCCCTCACCACACCTCTGCCAACGACCCTCTCCACCATTTCAGCCAAATGACAGCGTCATCAAGGAGCCCTCCGCTGCCGCAGAGCCTCTGCGACGCACTGCAACCCCGAAAACACCCCTGCGGTCGCTGAGAGGGGGCTGCCCCCCAGGCCAGCGCAGGACTCTCGCCACCCGCTGCTGTCCACGGGAGCGAGAAGCGCAGAATGGCCACGGCTGCGCCAGGGCATCTGCGGAACAAAAAGCTGGTGGGGGCTCGAGTGTGGCCGCGGCTACGGCTGTGGGGAGGCTGGGGGGCCTGAAGTGCCAGGCACTGGTGGCGGAGCCGGGCAGCCTGCAAGGTGCAGAGCCGGGCGCTGGTGCAGTGGGCGCGGCCGGAGGGGAGGGGGCCGCGCTGCGGGGGGCTGCGGCAAGCTGGGGGGAAGGGAGAGGGCGCCGCGATTGGCGGGCAAGGGGCTGCCGCAGTGGGTGCGGCGGGCGTGGGGAGGGGGTGGCGGGGGCTCAGACTGACGGCTGGAGGAAGAAGGGGGGCTTGCCGCAGGAAGAGGGCTGCAGCAGGCGAGGGGGGCGGGAAGGGGGGGAGGGGAAGAAGACATGGTTGGTGATGGAGGCGGGCCCACATGGAAGCGGAGTACCAAGGAGCACCAGGGGACTGGGCGGGCTGGGAAGGTGCCCAGCACGGGGGCGCCGAATGACCTGAGGCTCGGGGCAGGGATGGAGTGACTGCGGCGATGGGGATGAGGACAGAGAGGCGCGAGCCATGAGGGCCAGTGACGATGGGTGGATGGGTGGTGCGCCCGGTGCGCGCGGTGGCGACGCGGGAGATGAGAGATGGCAGTGGGGCAGGATCACCCAGCCAGGCTCCTAGCTCCACTGGCGCCACCCGGCCGGGGCCCGGAAACCACGACGCAGCAGTGGCGGCGGCGGCTCCAGCGACGGCGTCTCCAGCTGCGGCAGCCGCGATGCTCCAACGGCGCGCGACTCCGGTGCGTGTGCGCGGGGCTGCAGGGACTTGGCCGGGGCAGAGCAGAGGAACAGAGAGGGCTGGCAGACAGGACTGGGCAGCGTGGCCGGCGGACGAGCGACGCGGGAGCCTGCGGTCGGGTCTGCGCGCCGAGAACTGTGCGCCCGCCGCGGCCCCGGGCAGCGCCGCAGCCGCACCGGCGCGCACGGCCGAGGGGCGGTGGCTCCCCGCGCGCACCCGCGCTCCCGCAGCCCGCCCCGCGCTCGCGCCTACGCCGTCCCCCTGGAAACTGCAGGCGGCGCCTCGCGCGCTCGGGTCCCTACCACGCGACCTACACACAACCCCCGGGACGAGCCCCTGGGGCGGGCCCCAGATAGTCTTCCCTTCCCGCTACCTGGTTCTCCCGGCAGCACAGGTCTGGGCGCAGGGCGTGCTGAGGGCCTTACTCTTACCAGGGCTGGTTCTCAGGGGAGCAGGCCGGAGATAGCTAGTACTGGGGTGTGTGTGAGGATGGTCAGGCTTCTAGGGCCACCGGTTGAGGACCAGCTACTGTCTGGGCTCTCAGAGGCCACCAGTCCCCTCGGTAGCGCTATCCACGCCCTCTCCCTCCAGACCCGAGTTTCTTGCTTTCTCACCTCCAGTGACCAGGCCTCCACGCCCTAAACCATCTGCTCCCACATCCTGAACTGCTTCCTACGAAGTACCCACTGCCACCTGGCCACACTTTGTGCACCCATGGCCCTGGTTGGTCCAATCCCCCAGGCAGCAGCTGCACTCCCTTTCCTTCTTAGGCAGCATGCTGACCTTCGACACCCTCTTCCGAGGCCCTGCACCACACCTGCGCAGCTGGGCTCCAACCTCGCCCCAGTGGGCTGGGACGGAGCTGTGGTTCAGGCTCCTGCTAAAGCAAGCTCTCTAACCAAGTGCCTCAAGGGGAGATGGCTTACAAAGTGACACTCAAGGGCCTACCAAGGACTGCTCTCTGTGCAGCCACTGGCACCAGTTTTGGGGTGCCGTGGCTTGGTTGGGGGGCCAGTGGATATGAACTGCTCAGAGCTCTGGTCCACAGGACCAGGCTCCCCCGCCTCCACCCTCCTGTGCTGTCAGCTGGCCTCAGGGTTTCAGGACCGCCCTCAGGGATGGGTGAGCCCCTCCTAAGGTCTCCAACAAACCGGGGAGGAGGAGGGCCCTGGGTTTGGGTCTGCAGCTCTCATGACCCTGAGTCTTGACCCTGCCTTTCCCAGTCCCCAGACAGGAACCAGTACCAGTCACAACACTCAGGCCAACCACTCAGGGATGTCCCCAAGCTTCTGATGGCTGCCCTCCTCTCACGTGGAGGGCAGCTGTGGTGGGGTGTGGTCTCCAAGACCTCCGTTCACCTTCTGGCCCAGCCCCCAGGCCAGGCCTGTGCTGATTATACCCACAGGTATACACAGGGCCACTGGCAGAGGCACTGTCCACCCAGGGTTCCAGAAGACAAAGCTCCAGGCAGTCACAGCTGGCGAGGGGGGCGAGCCTCAGCCCCCTGTCGAGCCAACAGTGTGGGAGGTGATGGGATGGGGGTGGGCCTGGAATGACTAAGTGACGGCTAGGTGGCAGGGCCAAGCCTCCGATGTGCCCTGAACCACAAAGTCAGCACACAGGCTTGCAGCCAGGCTGCTAAAGGGACCTGTGTCTGAGGCTACCCTACTAAGCCTGGTAGTGAGGGCCCAGGGCTGAGCTGGCTGAAGCCGCACCCAGAATCCCCACCTCTCCCCAAACGGCTGATCCGAGGGGAATTCCTGAGCAGGAGGGCAGAGGCTGGGACAGGAGTGGACATGCTCAGTGTTCCGGTGGCAGGCACCACCTGCCCGCCTGGCAGAGGTCTCCCCGGGCCCTACTGACTCCGCTCAGCTGCCAGGCAGTGCCCTCCCACCCAGAGTGGCAGGGGTGGGCTCTGAGCCAGCAGCCTGAGCTCAGTCTGGCTGCCAGATCCAGAATGGGACGCTGGGGACATCTGGCTTTCGGGAGCCATCCCTGAGCGCCAATGACCTGGGATGCGTGTCCATCCAGCATTCGGTGCATGCTAATACCAAAGCTTATTTGTTGTTATCTAAAGTGAAACCATCTGGAACATTTCAGGCTAAGCAATTACATCGGCGTGTACCCTGAATTCACATTAACTGGGTGTCGTCTACTCTCACTGCTGAATCTGGTCTCCCTGGGTGGGGTGGGAGAGGCCTGAGGCCACAGAGGCCCCTGGCACGGTGTGCACACACATCTCTCTCTGTGGCTCCCTGGCTCAGAAGCCAGGACTCTGCCCGGGCCAGCATCAGGAGGGGGAAAGGGGGTGTCAGCATCTTGGAAGAATCAGTGAACCCCTCCATGGATTGGGGTTCACCAGCACAGTCTCAATTCGTAAGCAGATGCAATCATCCCCATTTGACGGATGGGAAGACAGGTGGGAGGATGGTGGAGGACGAGTGGGAGGACAGGTAGGAGGATGGGTGGGTGGATGGCGGACAGGTGAGAGGATGAGTGGAAGGACTGGTGGAGGATGAGTGGGAGGACAGGTGGGAGGATGGTGGAGGACGGGTGGGAGCACGGCAGAGGGTGGGTGGGAGGACAGGGAGGGGGATGGATGGGTGGACGGTGGACAGGTGGGAGGACGAGCGGAAGGACTGGTGGGAGGATGGTGAAGGACGGGGGGAGGATGGGTGGGAGCATGGCAGAGGGCAAGTGGGAGGACGGGTAGGAGGATGGTGAAGGACGGGTGGGAGGATGGGTGGGAGGATGGTGGAAAACAGGTGGAAGGACAGGTGGGAGGACAGGTGGGAGTATGGTGGGAGGACGCTGGGAGGACAGATGAGATGACTGGTGGGAGAACGGTGGGACGAGTGGGAGGGTTAAGTGACTTGCCGATGTCTAAGGCTGCTACCACATGTAGAACTCCTACTGGCCTGAGAGAGGCTGCCTGTCTTCAGCGAAGGAGGTCCAGGCTTGGCCAGTGACCAGGGTACCCTGGACCCCACCAGCAGGTACAGGGGTCCCAAGTAAGGAGATGACACCTAGCCTGGACAGGGAGGGCCAGGCCAATTCCAGCTGGCCTGCACTGTGTCCTGTTGATAGCTGGGGGCTAGCAGGCCACACCCAGCCCCAAGTGGGGGACCTCTGTCCAGCCCCCTCCTGCTGTAGCACAAACCCATCACCTGCATGGATCCCCAGAGACTGCCATCTCCCAGGCACAGAGGGCTCTGGGCTTCCATGAGTCAGCACGAGGCCTCGTGGTCTGCCTGCAGCTCCTGAAACCCAGGGCCCAGAGCCGAGGGAGCAGGTGGTAACTCAGGGAGCACCCTCACTCCCCGGTGAGATTCACCCAGTGTCCCACATGTGCAGGCTGCCTCCCAGGAGCCAGGGAGTGGGCATGCCCCACACCAGGCTGTGGCTCAGCCCAGCCCAGCCCAGAGTCTCCTGGGAGGCAGCCTGGCCCTGGACATTGTGGCTGTTCTGGACACAGGCCGGAGTGGTGCCAGCTGGCACACACAACCAGGACCCCAGAGCAGGCGGCAAGGCAATGGGCCAGGTGTCCCAGGAGAGGCCAGGGGGAAGTGACAGGCCCAGACAATCTGGTCAAGGAGGCGTCTCACACCCAGAGCCTGTCATAGGCCCCTTCTGACACGAGCTGCCCAGATTTGACCCTGTGCCAGCTGACCGGACGAGGGCCCTCAGGGGCAGCCGTCTGTCTTCCTCCCCCTCTGTGAGGCCTGCAGAGCTCAGGGGGTCCACTGTCAGCTCTGTCCTGCAGACCAGCTGCACCCTCCCAGGCCAGCTGGGAGAGCCACCTAGGGTTGCAGAGGTGGCCGTGTCCCTGTGCTGAGGGCTATTCCCTCACTGCACTTCCCAGGTGGCCTTGGGGCACCTGGCCCTCCCTGTAATCTCCCTGACTCCCCACCTACACTTTGTGAAAGCTCAGGGACGGTGCCCAGGCTCCCGGCAGCCTGGATCTGCCGGACACCCCGGACCCCAGCCCTGGAGGTGCGGAGCGTTCCTCGACTTGGACTTTGCAAGTTGGCCTTCCGCCCACCAGGGGGCGTGCTCTCTTACCGACAACCTTCCGGAAACCAGACCTGGGGAGGGGCATGCCCCACCTCCACCCAGCCCAGTGCAGAGGCTTCCAGTTGCCTTTGAACCCCCGTGGGGCAGGCTCTGCTGCTCTGTCCTTGTCCAGGGACTGGAGACCCAGGGCCACACAGCCAGCAGGCAGTGGGACTGGACCTGGCAGTTTGGTCGCGTCCACAGGGCAGTTTCCTCTGAGGACCCACCTCCCCCCTCGGATGACCAGTGCTGAAGCCGCCACTGTCTCCAGGACAGACGGGCCCTTGACCAAGGGGCGGCCTCGTGCTGCAGCCCTGGAGGAAGTGCCCTCAGGGCCTAGTGGTTACTGTGATGGCACAGTGTTAGCGTGCATACCACAGGTCAGTGGGGTGCCTGTACCCCTACACAGGTCAGTGGGGTGTCTGCATCCCCACTCACTTCACACAGCCTCTCTCCAGCGTGCCCCGAGAGCGGCCACACTGCCCCCAGCCATGCAGCATTCCCGATTCCCGGAGTCTGGCCTTGACCAGTGACCGGCCCCACCAGCTAGAAGCTTCTGGAGGCGAGGGGCTGGCTGCACCCTGGTAACGGGAGCAGCACCTGCAGAGGGCCTGCACAGCCTCAGCTCCAAGGAGAAACACGGGGTCACCCACCCTCACACAGGGCAGACTGCAGGTTACAGCGTCCCACCTTTGGGGTCCTGCCAGACACTTTCTGCTCTGAACTCAAGACTGGCCTGCAGACTCACTGCCACCGGCCCGGCCAGGATGCAGTCTGATGTCCCTTGGACGGCCCCCAGCCCTGCTTCCCTGTGTTAAGGGGAACCAGCCCCTCTGGGTCATGGAAGGGGGACACCCTCCCTGCTGACAGCCCTGAGGGCCAGGAGCAAGCTGAGGGCCTCGCAGACCCTCAGCTGGTCATCACACTGCCCATCATCGTCACGGATGGAGAAATCCTGGCCCAGAGGCCATGTCCCCCTAACCCCAGTCCACCCCATGGCCAGGGAGTCGGGGCTGGGTGCTGGCACTAGACTCCCACCTTCCCAGCGCCCTGCTTCCTCCCACCACTGCTCTGGCTCTGTACTTGCCCAGCGGAAGTAGGGTCACAGGGAGTTGCGCTTTGAGCTGCCCTGCCTGTCATGGCGTGCGTCAGGATTTGTTCCTCTCCACGGCCCGGGCCACGCTGTTCCCCATCGCCTGTGACAGACACGGGGCTGTGTCCACCCTCTGGCTGGTGACAGCAGGGCTGGGCCTCCTCCCGGCCTCTCTAGCCTGCTGGGGACCCGTCCACCTGTTCTTCCCCTACCCACACCAGCTGTGCGGACGTGGGAATGTGCCCTCCCTGCCCTTCCTGTGCCTCTTCTCACTTGCTGTCCCCATGGTCCCAGACCCGTTGGCCTCAGGCAGCCCACCTGTCTCTGAAGCATTGAGGCCTGACTCCTCAAGCCCACAGAGAACCCTGGGGCCAGCCCCAGACAAGAGTCTTGTGAGGGCACGTGGCAGCTGGGAGCGGAGGACCACCGGCACCCTCTGGTCGGTGCCGGGAAGACAGACGTGGTGCTCACAGAGGGCAGGGCCACCAGTGCCCAGGCCTTGCGCCCCAGGTGAGGGTCTCACAGATGCAGGGCCGGCATTACTCACACACGACACATCTGTGTACACTCACGTGTGCTCTCTGTCTCTACCCCTAAATCACAGACCTAACTCCTGAGGGCTGTACCCAGGCCAAAGCCACCTGATGTCAGCCCTGATGCCATCCTCCACGCCCAATGGCTGCTGTTCAGGGGCAGCATCCCGAGAAAGCTGGGGGTTCGAGGCTCCCCAGAGGCAGCTCGGGAGAAAGGCCAATTGGTCTACTTGTCAAAAACGAGCCCCCAGAAACCCGGCAGCAAGGTTCTCTCTAAGCCACACAGCATGACTGCGGCAGCAGGGCGGCGGGTTCTTGGTTCTGCCCCCATTTCAGCCCCCGGGGCAGGGCTGGGCCAGGCCCTGAGGAGGACTGAGGAGGGGCCAACGGTTCCCACTGGAGCCGTAGAACAGCCTGGCAGTCTCCTGAAAAAGCAGCCCCTGGGCGCCTGCCGCTCCTTGGTGGTCACGTTGGGTCACCATGAGTCCGAGCTGGCTCCACGGGGTGGCTGCCTGGTCATGTCCTCCAACACCCTCCATTTGCACCAGCATGTGAGTGGCCAGGCTCAGCCCAGGGTCCAGGGAGACCCTCCGGGTTGCACCCCGAGGACCTCAGGCTTGAGTGGGCGCCTGGGGTGAGGGACGCCAGAGGAGGGGGTCCTGACCACAGACAACGCTCAGGACCACGCTGGCTGGAAGCCTACGATCAGCGGAGGATAACCGAGGGCCTGTCTGCACAGAGCAGCGGTCAGAACCCCGAGAACCGAGTCTGCGGCCTGCAGTGTCACGGCTGTGCCCTTTATGAGGCCCGTGGCAGGGCCGGCCAGGCTGGCACCCCCGGGTGGTGGGCAGGGTGTGCGATAAAGTGTGTGGCCTGCTCTGTAAGCAAGGGGACGTGGGTGTACCAGGGACTGGTGTTAGTAAGCACACAGCACAAACTGTAACAGGAGCCAAACTCAGGGCTGCTGAGTCAATTCTGACTCGCAGTGACCCTACAGGACACAGCAGAACCGCCTCAGAGTTTCCGAGGAGCGCCTGGTGGATCTCAACTGCCGACTGTTCGGTTAGCAGCTGGAGCACTTTACCACTGCACCACCAGGGTTTCTGGGAGACACCAAGCCCTGACTGGAGGAGCGCCGGAAGGGACACGTGGCTTCTTTCTCACTGAAGTGCACCAACTGCCCGAACTCTGCGCCCGGGCCTCCCCTCCTGACCCCAAGTCAACCCTCCCAGCCTCTGGTGCCCTCGTACCTGAGTCCGCCCTGGCTTCTGGAATCAGCCATCTTGGCCCCCAAAGCAGAGGGATGCCTTCCCCTCCACCCCAGTCACCCTCAGCCCTGGTGTGGTCCCACCTAGGACTTCAACTGTTTCCCATGGAGCTGCTGGTGTCTCTGGGGGCCCCCTTGTTGTTCAGGAGGGTCTGAAACTCACGAAGTGCCAGGAGCCCCCCAATCATGTAAGTGTTGGAAACGGCCCTGGAGGGAGCTGCCCCTGGCTGAGAGCAGCCACCTTACCCTGAAGGAGGGAGGGGGCTTCAGCAGGCAGTGTTGTCTGACCTGTGGCCTCCCCCACTGTCCCTAGCTCTCCCCCTTGACCGACGGGATACCCGAGGCCACCACAGTGTCTTGTCCATCTCTGGGTCTGGAGGTTCAGCCCTGAGCAGGTGCCTGTCCCAGGAGTGAAAGGAACGAGGCCCCTGGCAATCCCCCAAGCTAGGGAGCGGAGGTCAGGAAGGGGACTGAGTCTCTGGAGAGCCTTGTCCCTTTAAAAGAGTCTGCTGGTCTGGTGTGTCCCGAGCTCCGTGACAACAGGGACTCGGGTGAACACCTGAGCCAACGCTGGCAGCAGGTGGCGTCAGCTTTGTCCCCAGGGCCTGCCGATGGTCACAGGTGGTGGATGTGTGCCTGAGCGGGGGCAGGTGCTGAGGACACGTGTGGACGTTGTGGTGGTCAGCCACAGAGGCCCCTGACACCAAGGACGTCTGCTCACCCCTGGAGGGTCAGTCACTGGCTACTCAGTAGCCACCACTGGTCTCCACTTCTCCCCGCACTCAGGCAACTATCACTGATGTCTCGGGCCACCGTCCAACTGTGTGCACGGGCCACAGATCTCCTACCGGTGCTAGAGCTGGGCCCCGAAACACCGCCACCGGGGCGCCTGTCTGGGGTCTCTGCAGCTCACTGAGAAGGCAGTCATGCAAGACTGGCCCTCAGAGGCGATGGGCAGTGCCACGGCCCAAGTCCACTGTCCTGGAGTGGACAAGGGAAAGTGGCACAGCCCCGAGTACAGAGGCCGCCTGCCCTGCCCCAGACAGCTGGATTCTAGAGGGCAGGGCAGCTCCAGCTGGATGTCTCGACAGCGAACAGGTGGGGAACAGGACGGCTGCTTCTCACCTCTGCATCCAGCAACCAGCAGTGGGAGGAGCGCACAGTTAGCGGGTGGACAGATGATGCATGAAGACGGACGGATGGAGACACAGATGACTGGCTGGCTGGCTAAAGGGATGGACGAGTGGGTGGGTGGATGGGAGAGTGAGTGGGAGGGTGGATGGGTGGGTGGGTTAGTGGGTGAGAGGGTGGTTTGGAGGGTGGATGGTTGGGTGGGTGGGAGGGTGGATGGTTGGGTGGGTGGGAGGGTGGATGGTTGGGTGGGTGGGAGGGTGGATGGTTGGGTGGGTGGGAGGGTGGATGGGAGGAAGGGTGGACGGACTGATGTGTGAAAGAGTGATGGACAGACAAACAGATGACAGACGGAAGAGTGACGGATGTGGAGACGGCTGGCCGGCAAGAAGGAGGAGGGCCTTGTGCTGCCTAGCCGGTCCTCCCCTGCCCCTCACGGGACACACGATAAGGGGCATGTGCATTTGGTGTTTCTAGCAGGACCAGCTCCCACCTGGTGAGGCCCCAGGTGTGGCTGAGTGGCTCAGCCTGGCCCTTGTTCCCCCAGTCCAAGTCCCTGTGTGGCCCTGACGCGGCACTCAGCAGAGGACTGTGCTGTGCCGACAGTTGCTACCCCCTCTGCCTGGGCCCCCAAGGCCTCCTCGGCCTCTGTCTCTCCTCTGCACCTGTGGGAAGTCCCTATTCCAGGCCTTGGCCCCAGCTCTCAGTTCTCAGGCCCAGCGTCACTCTGTACACCGCCACGTGTCCCAGTGCCTACAGAATCAGGTCCACAGAGGCTCCCACCAAAGCCCTGAGGGTGACAGCTCCAGGGCCGCCCCTGCCCCACTCCAGCAGAGGGCCATCGCTGTGCCCACACCAGAAATCTTGCGCCCCTGGGCCACAGAGGGCGGGTTGCACTCAGCAGGCAGGTAGCTTGGAGGTGGGGACTGAGGCATGCTGGGAGGAGGCCCCCAGTGCCGGCTCCCCCTGAGCCCTGCAAGCCCTCCTAGGACTCTGTTTCCCCTCCGTGGGAGCTGAGCACTGGACCAAGGGGTGCCCAGCCTGCCCTAAGGACCCTCGTCCTGCCCATTCTGGGAGTCTACAGGGACTTCCGAGCATCGGGCCCCTGCAGGCTGGTGCAGCTTATGAGGCCGGGCTCAGCGCCTGGGGCATCAGGGCAGGTGGGCAGGAGGGGTGAGGTGTGGGGCCCTCAAACAGGGCTGCCCACAGGGCCCCCCACCAGCTGCCCCAGGCCCGGAGCTGCCTCCATCTTGCCCAGCTGCAGTGTCCCAGGCCCCTGGCTGCAGAGCAGCCCCTCTGCACAGTGGCACGCCTCTCCCTGGGCCCGCAGCCTGGGGCAGGGTCCTCCCTGCGGCACACTGCGGTCCCAGCTTGGGCCTGGGGAAGAGGCCGGGGCGCAGGGAGAGCGGGAACAGAGGACTGCCCGGGGCTGGCCTGTTGCCCACCAAGCCTCAGGACTCAGATGAGCAGTGAGCTTTCCTACCGGGCACGGTGACAGGAAACAGGACTGGAAACAGCCGCCAGCAGCAGCCCCTCCCCACTGCTTCCCAGGCCGTGCCCCACCTGTAGTCTGCCCCCCAGCCCCCCACGACATCTCTGTCCCCAAGTCACCCTGAGCGTCTGGCACCCTTCCCCACACAGTGTTCCCTGCTGGGAGGCCTTTCAAATCCCACCAACAAACGACAGCAGTCCCAGCCAGGTGCCCCACTCAGGGTCCCGAAGGGAGGGGTGTGTGTTGGCAGGCAGCTGGCCAGGGCCAGCAGGAGACAAGACTGAGGTCACTGGGAGAGGAGGACACAAGAGGGACTCCTGAACCCACACGGAATCCTGGACCCTGCAGGCCAATCCAGGGGGACAGCCATGGCCTGCACACCGAGCACTCCTGGTACCCATGACAGCCCATCCCACACTTGCGGCGTGGAGGGTGACAAGTCATCTAGGCCCTGCTCCTGGTGCAGGGGCCATGCCTGGGGGGCAGCCAGCCCTCCGTTCACACCTGGTGGGGAGAGCAGGCCACAGCAGGACTGTTTCGCCCTGAGCCCTGCCTCCCCCCTCACGGCAGCTCTGCTCGGGCCACCCAGCACCCACAGCACCTGCCCAGGCCTGTATGCAGACAAATACCGGCAGGGAAGGCCACTGTGAGCCCACGTGGGCTGGAGTGGGCGGCCACTCCAGGGCCCCTTAGTATGGGACCCACGACCTCCACAGTGCTAGGCCCACCAGACACAGGTTGAGGCTGTGAGGGCCCCTCAGAGGCCTGGTCCCCACCCACACCCTAAACAGCTCCTAAGTCTTGATTTGAGACACCCCAGGCCCAGTCTGGGAAGGAGAGACCCTTGTACACACGGCCCTGCAACCCTGGACAAGACCCTCACTGGCCTGCCCCATCTGGGCCACCCTGTTGCTGACACCCTGTGAATGAGGGCCACCCAACCCAGCCAGCACCATGGTAGCTGCTGGTTTACACAGACCTCTGCCTTGTCTCCTCTGCTTGGCCAGGCAGCAGTATGGGCCAGCTTCCCACCCTGGGACCTCGCCCAGGGCCCTTGGGGCAGGGAAGGACAGGGTCACACCCAGCCACCTGATTCACCACCCACAGACTGTGCCTGGGAGTGGCCCTGGGTGGCCGGGAACTTCAAGAAAACAGCATGAGGCTTGCAGAAGGCAGCCACAACACGGTGGTCAGGCCCAGCCTTACAGGGCAGCAGAGACACACCAGAGACATTAACTAGACAGGCTTCCAGGTTCCAGAGCCCTGGGGAACCTGTGACCTGAATACAGTCCTCCAAGTCTCAGTTTACTCCTCTGTAGAATGGGTCTACCAAGAGCCCTTCCCCGGGTGCACTTAATAGACAGTAACAGGTATGGGTTGATGACTAGAAAGCTCTCATTTATGGTTGGAGCGGGAGAGAAGAGGCGAGACCTAGGCTATCTGCCTGCAAGGCCCGTGCCAGCACGTCACTGCCCAGGTCACTGTCAGAGAAACAAGTATGCAGGGTGGAGTGGGGTGTGCAGGCTGGAGCAGTGGCCCCGCGAGGACCCAGACGCCTGAAGGAGATGGCCTGTCCACACGGCAGTACTCACCCCAGCAAGGGGCCCAGGAGGTGCATCACCCAGGTGGCCCTGCCACTCGTGGCTACCCTCGGTCCCCCTCTGACAGCCCCACCTGCAGGGTGCAGCCCGGTCCTTGCACTTATGAAGGAAAGAGCATGCCTGTGCAGGCGGCGCGGGAGCAGGGCGGCCACAGGGCTCCCCAGTGAATGGGACAGCCATCACGGCCCTCTGGTCTGGGGCGGCTGGCCACGGCTGGGGCAGCTGCTGAGCTGCTCTCTGCTGTCAACAGTGTAGACTGCTGGTGAGCATGAGATGGTGCTGCCACCATCCTGGGCAGGCAGTGAGGACTCAGTGTCCCCAGGGGGACAGGTCTGGCCTGCCAGGACTCGGGAGGACCCGCCCTCAGAACAGCTGCCCCCACCCACGGGGAGGCTTCGTGCCAGTTCCACCCCCTCTGGGCAGGTGGGTCAGCTCCTTGCACTGACACCCACACGCCTCCCTCTCACCTCCAGCCTCAGGTCTGGTGCTCCAAACTCTGGCCCCAGCCCTGGGCTCGGAGACCTCCAGAGACCAGACTTGTCCCCCTGCGGACGCTCTGAGCCCTCCACGTCTGCCCAGGACAGTGGCAGCACCATCTCATGCTCACCAGCAATCTACACTGTTGACAGCAGACAGCACTGGACAGACACTGTCCCTAGGCCTGGGACCCAGGGACAAGCAAACAGATACTGTCCCTGTGCCTGAGACCCAGGGAGAAGCAGACGAACGAACACTGTCCGCATGCCTGGGACTCAGGGACAGACGAACAGGCCAATGTTGTCCCTGTGCCAGGGACTCACGGGCAAGCAAACGGGCAGGTGTTGTCCTCGGTGGGCACTGTCGCCGCGTTCAGGACTCACGGATGAGCAAACAGATGCTGTCCCCATGCCTGGGACCCAGGGACATGCAAACAAGCCAATGCTGTCCCTGTGCCCGGGACTCAGTGACGAAGCAAAGAAGCTGATGTCATCTCTGTGTCCAAGACTCACGGACGAGCAAACCAGTGGGCACTGTCCCTGGGTCTGGGACTCTGCAACGAGCAAACGGCAGATGCTGGTCCTGCGTCAGGACTCAGAGAACAAGCAAACGGCGAGACGAGAAGCCACGTGCTGGGGAGCCACGCAGCAGGTGACACCTGTGCCGAAACCCACTGTCCCAGTACGGGGACAACCTGCTTCAGGGGTGCAGGACATGGCCTGAGCTGGCCTCTGACCAGCTCTGCCAAGGTGCAGCCCGCGACACCGTTCACAGCCAATGTCCCTCTGCGTCCCGCACAGGGCCAGTGTGACCTCCCCAGGTCCGCTTCCCATTGGTAAAACATGACAGCAATTGTCACTGCCACCTGGCTGGGCTGTCCAGACTACCACAGACACAGGTGGGGCCCACTGCACTTTTGGGCAAAGGCTCCTCATGTGCTCTCCGCACTTAAGACTGCCCTCCCTGCTCTAAGCACCCGCAGTCCTGGACCTTCCCCTAACTGGTCCTGCACCCCACGGAGCCCCAGCAGAATCTCTGCCTGGTCCAGTCCAGGGGTCGAGCTGGGTGGGCTGAGAGAGGGTCCGGCGCACCAGGCTGGAGCCCAATGCAGGGCCACCAGAGGGCGCCCTGGGCGCGAAGGCCAGCCAAGCTATGCCAGCCAAGCTGGAGGGAATCCCGGGCTGGGCTCCCTGTGACCGTGGCTGTCCCAAAAGGAGATCACCCTGCTCCCCTCATCTCACGTGGCACTGGCACCCTCCTCACCATCCTGGGCTCCATAGGGTGCTCTTGAGTTCCTGGGCCGCAGTGGGGCACAGCAGCAGGGACTGGGAGGAGAGTAGCCCTCTAAGAGGCCCCAAGTGCTTGGGCAGAAGTGCCATCAGGGTGGGGCAGGGACAGCAATGACTATGCCCAGAAAGCAGTCCCAGCCTTGCAGGACTGGGGGGAGGGAGGCACCCAGCCTGGCAGCAGACGCAGGCTGTGCCAGGGGTGCTGTGGGGACAACTGCCGTGGCCACACTCCCCATCACTCACGAAGGTGCCAGGGTACTCTTCCTGCCCTGGGTCTGCGGCCCTCCTTATCGCCCACTGGGACATGATGACCCTAGCACCCCTCGAGGCCAGCCCCTCAGCAGCACCACCTACCCACCAGGCCTCCTCCCGCTGGGTGGTGGCTCAGAGCCCCTTGCCTAACAGGGGACAGACACTTGTGGCTGCCAACTAGGCTTAGGGTGAACTTGGGGTGCAGGGTCAATGGGTGGTAGGGGCTGGAGAGGACAGGAGTAGAGAGGGTGCTGGTGCCAAGGGGTGATGGGGTGGGAGGGAAAGGCTCCTTAGAGAGTACCTGAGTGTCCAGGAGGGGGTGCACAGGAAAGGCTGCTGTGCAGATCACAGCCCCTCCACGTGGGGGGGCAGACAGAGAGAGGCAACCGCAAAACAGGGGTGTCTGCAGGGCCTCTGCCGGCCCTAGGCTCCCCAGCCCCAGCCCAGCTCAACCCACAGGAAGGTCCACCCTGGGGAGGCTATGCTGGGGTCCCGGGATCGCCATTCTAGACCTGGCCTCACACCTCTAAGTGGCCTCGGTGGGCCTTCTGTGGGTTGGGGCAGGCTGGGTGTACGAGGGGCCCCAAGGAGATGGGCAGGACTACACCCCCAATAGGTCACACCATCATCAGGCTGGACCCTTAGACTGGGACGGGGGAGCTCAGGGACTCTCCTAGATCAGATATCTGTAGATAGAGTCCAGGGAAAAAAGCGGTCCAGTGCGACGCCCAGGGATAGAGAGGGATACGGCCCCATCTCACTTGGATGACTTTTCTTAGTCAAAAGACTCGCGGCATCACGTGAGCAGACCCCCCACGTCCCGCCCCAGTTTGGAGGACGCCCCCGCAGGCACCTAGTTTGCCCCTGCTGGTTGCGGCCCAGACACAACCGCACCGATGCGCAGCGTTCCCAAGCGTTTGCAGTTCGAGAGTGCGGTTTGGGGTCTAGGACGCCACAAACACGGGCTACTGAGGCGTTCCCACCGCCCCCACCCCTGCACATTTCTGTCCCAAAGCTCCTTCGGGGCCTGTGGAGGGACACCGGCAACACCGCAGAGGCCATGGGACGGAGGCCACGACCCAGAGGGCCACCGCCGGGAGGGCAGCCGCACGCGCTTACAAAGAAACGACACCGCCTGGGCGGATCCGAGGCGCCCACCACCTGCAGCTGGACTTGCTGCGCCGGGAGGCCGGCGTACCAGGCGGCGCGGGGGCTGCGCGGGCACAAGTTCCCGGTGGAATCCTGCTCACTGGGGCGGAGGTCCCGCCTCTCCCCGCGAAGCGCACAGCTCGCGCCTACCGCCCTGGGGTCTGCACTTCCGCCGGGCATGCCGGGGGGCGGGGGTCTCGTATAAAACCTATCCAGGCTGCCTTCGCTGGGGGGTCCGGCGGGAATCCCCGTGGCGCAGCCAGAGGAGCCACCGGGAGAGCCCACCCAGTGCCCTAGGAGTTCCCGGCCCGCGGCTACCAGCAGCAGCGCCCGCAGTCCAGAGCTCCCGGCGCCGGCGGCCGGCGCAGCGGAGCTCGGACTCCCGCCGGCCGAGGCCCAAAGGAGCGCCCCGAGTGGGGACGCCCCGCTGAAGAAGCCGGGCTTGCGCACCGGGCCGGGGCGACCGCGCGAAGCCGGCCCGTGGATGTCCGCCAACGGAGGCGCGGGGCCCCCGGGAGCCCGGGGTAGGAAGCAGGACTCCGCGCCGGGGCGAGCGGCCGCCCTGGCAGAGCGAGGGGCGCACGGGGGCGCCGCACTCACCCGAGATTTCCGCCTGCGGCACGTCGCTCAGGCTGAAGCCCTTGGCGCCGTAGATCTGGCGGACCTCGCTGCAGCTCCGGCTCTTGCTGGCCGGGTCCCCGCAGGCGCAGGCGGCGAGCGCGGCGGCCGTGCACAGCAGCCACCAACCACGGGCGCGGCGCTCCATGGCGTCCCGCGACTCTTCTGGCTCCCGCGAAGGGCAGCGCCAAGGTCCCGGCGAGTGCTGCCCGCGCTTCGAGGCAGCGGCGACAACAAAGCCGGCGGCGGCGCGGGGCGCGAGGTCCGGCGCTGGTCGGGCGCCCAGAGCGCGGCGCGCGGTCCCGGTCGGCCCTCCCCCGGCGGCCCGGCCCCTCCGCTCCTGGAGGGGAGGGGAGAGGAGGGGACGGGAGAGAAGGGGACGGGAGGGATAGGGAGGGCAGGGGAGGGGAGGGGAGGAGCGGGGCGGGGCGGGGCGGGGCGGGGCGGCGGGCGCGGTCTCGGGGCGCACTGAGCGCCTCCCTTGCCGCCTAGCAGGGCTCTATTCTGCTGCGTACTCGGGTGGCGCGGAAGGCCAGCAGCTCGCGGGCCGGGGGGCCCCGGGGTCCCCAGAGCGTGAGCGCGCCCCCCACGCCCAGGGCGGGGCGCCACCTGCGGGGCTGCTGGCCAGGGGGTGCAGAGGCAGGGCTTCCCCCGCCGGACGTGACATCACACCTTCCGGCCACCAATCGGGGGCTTCCCCGCCCCTAGCCCAAATCAGCATCCTGTGCTCTCCCCTGCCTGCTCCCGCTGCCCCCCGCGCCCTGGCAGCCGGCCCTGGTCGCGGCCCGCAGGGGCCGGTCCGCCTGCCGCCCACACCCCCTCCGCCCTCGAGCCCTGTCCAGCCGCCCTCCGGGCTCCAGGTCCCACCTCTGGCTTCTGTGCAGTAGTGTGAGGGTGCACGCGGGGACCTGGCCGGGGGCACAGTCCGCACCCCAACCCGGTGGATGGAGCAGCGATTCTTCATTGGTGGAAGTCGCTGACAGGCCTTCGACCCCTTCCACTGGATGCTCGAGAAACAAAAGTGGCGGGTGTGTGCGTGTGCCTGTGTGTGTGTGTGTGTGTGTGTGTGTGTGTGTGTGTGTGTGTGTGTGTGTGTGTGTGTGTGTGTGTGTGTGTATGTGCAAACTGTTGGCTTGGGTGCGGGGAAGGCCGGGAGCAGGCCGCGCAGGCACCCTGGCCTCGGAGAGAATCCTGAGAGGGTCTGGGCCGGGCTGCCGGTGGGCCAGGGTCGGTGCGGGCCGTGGGAAGGGCGGTTCCCAGCACCTTTGCGCAGACTCTGCACCTCACCTCCTGTTTGTCCCCCTCACCTGCAAGGTGAGCAGAGCCGGAGAGGTCACCGGAGCCTGGGTCAGGCTGGGCTCCTTCCGGCCCCAGAAGTTTCGGGGTGGAAGCGAGGGAAAAGCAGCTTCTCGTCCTGGGGGAGGGCGGATGCCGACGATCACCGCGGGGGTAGCAGTTTACAGGCGGTGGTCTCTTCTGCGGGGCCCAGTGGGCAGTATTCCCAGCTCTGCTGCTCACCACGAGGTCGGCAGTTCGGGACCCCCAGGCGCTCCTGGGAAACTCGGCAGGGCAGTGTGCTCTGTCCTGGAAGGCTGTTGGGAGTCACCAGTGCTGACTCCGCAGCAGCGGGCTTGGTTTTTTGTGTTTTTTTTAACACTTGATCTCATCGGGGTGACAAATGCTGACACCCTCAACTGCTGACCTGAGAAGCTGGACTCTTAGATGAAAGGCCTGGAGATTTAGTGAGCAACCAGCCGCTGGAGACCCTGCCGCCCATCAGTCAGAGCTGACACCAGGCAGCTGGTGTGGCTCACCTGCTCCAGCGATGTGGCTCCAGCGTTCCCGCCTCCTTGCCTGGGGCAACCTGTCCTCTGTTGCTCTGCCTAGTTGTGAGCCAGAAACTGGCTTGCCCCCTCTGCCCCAGGCTCAGCCATTGACACAGAAGCCAGAGGGGCCTGGCTCTCCTGCTGATCCCTGAGGTCCTGTCCTGCACCCCAGGTTCTGCTGTGTTGCCCCCAGAGTCACTGCTCTGCCCCAGAGCTGTGAGTCACTGATGGAGGAGGCTGGGGAGCCTGTCCAAGGCGCGAGCTCCCCCACTGCATCGGCTGCGACTCACCCTTCGTCCCTCGCCCCTCTGTGTCTCTGGCTGCTTCCTGGTGTGGTGCCTCCCCAGCTGCCTGGACGCCCCTTGGTTCTGCTCACCCAGCCCTGTTCTTGGAGGCCTGCTGGGACACCCTTTGGGCTGGGGTCACTGGCTGGGTCTCCTGGCCCTCTCTGTGTGGTGGGCAGGCCATGCTCCCAGGAGCCTGGACTCGGGTTAGGCCTGGCCGCGGCTGGGCAGTCTCTGCTGCTTCTGTCCCCGTTTTTCTTGTGACCGTACTGTTGCTGAGCCTTCTCTTGTTCTGGTCCCACAGGGGTCTGAGAGTGTCCAGAGCTGTTGTGTGGGGTCCCCACACCAGGTTCTGGGGCGTGAGGGCCAGAGGCTCCCATGTGGAGTGGAGAGCCACTGCCCGTGACGTCTCCCCAGGCCCTCCCAGCCCGCAGGTGCCACGACCCTCTGGCAGGACCTTCCCCAGAGCACGCTGGGTCCTGGCTGGTTCTGACTGCGGGCTTCTTGGGCAAGTGCAGCGCATGAGGCAGGAGCCACAAGTGCACAGCCTTCTACGGTGCCTGCAGGCCAGATCGCGGGCGGCACATGGGGGTTCAGCTTCCCCACGCCCTTGGTGCCCTCTGTGACCTCGGCCTTGCATCTGATGGCCTCTGGCTGTGCATCCCCCTCCTGGTGGCCTCTGTGGTGGGCGATCCGAGGGGCTCAGCCTCAGCCTGGTTGGGAGGAAGGAAGGAGGCTTGTTGTGCTGGACTGAGGGATGATCCTGGGGCTCAGGTGGCCACGGCGTCCCAGGCAGCACTGAGGTGTGCCCCTCTGGGTGCCGCTTCTCTCCCAGTGGGCTTTGGGCTGGGTTTGTGATTCAAAGTGAAGGACGCCCGACTGAGCAAGCAGCTGAAGGAGACTGAGGGCCTGTCTGCAAACACTGGGGAGTCTCACTGATGGGCCTGAGTTCCAGTCCTGCACCGGGGAGGGGTAGCAGTGGGCCAGGCGGAGGCTAGGTCCCCTTCGCTTGCTGTCCCTGCTTCCCTGTGAGAAGAGAAGCTAAAAACAGAGACTGGCACGTGGCTTTGTCTGCTCTGAGCCGCCGCTGAGCTGACGTCTGAGGACTGCATGCCCAGCTAGAAGTGCCTGGCTCCGCACCGTTCACGTGACCCCTGGGTGATAGACCTGCTGTCGTGATCTTCAGGCTGTCCCTGGTTGGCTTTCAGAAGTGGTCCCTGGGCCTTTCTGGCTAGTCCCTCTTCTTCTAGAAGCCCTGGTGGAAGCAGCAGGGTGGTAGCAGAGGTGATCGCTCTACTGAAGGGTGCTGGCCGGTGTCAGGGACTGGATTGGGTCTTCCCCCCAGAATGTGAGTCCGCTTGGCTAGTCGTGATTCCCACATTGTGTGATTGTCCACGTTTTGTCATCTGATGTCGTCTTCCCATGTGTTGTTGACCCTGCTGTTAGGTGCTGTCAGGCCGGTGCTGACTCACAGCGACCCTGTGACCAGCAGAGGGAAACCCCGCCTGGCCCTGTGCCGGCCCACCATCGTTGTTATGCGTAAGCTCATGGTTGCAGCCACTCTGTCAGTCTGTCTTGCCGAGGGTCTTCCTCTTTTCCTCTGACCCTCCTCTCTACCAAGCGCAGTGTCCTTCTCCAGGGTCAGATCCTTCCTGACATGTCCACAGTACGTGAGATGCACTCTCACCATCTTTGCTCCCAAGGAGCCCCCTGGTTGGACTTCTTCCAGAACAGATCTGTTGGTTCTTCTTCATGGTTGAATCAACATTCTTCTCCATCACAATTCAAAGGCATCAGTTTCTCTCTGTCTTCCTTGTTCATTGCCCAGCTTTCACACGCGTGTGATGCGTTTGGTAATACTATGGCTTGGGTCAGGTGCACCCTAGTCTTCGAGATGACATCTTGACTTTTCAGCTGTCAGTCCTGCTTCTGTGATGTTAATAGGGAAAGATTCCGTCTGTAAGATCAGGCTGTCCCATAAGCCGGTCTCTTGCGGGGATAAGAGGAGAGTGAGCAGAGACGTGGGGACCTTGTTCAACCAAGAAACATGAGCCAGGAGAAGAGCGTGTCCTTTGGACCTGGGGTCTCTGCACTGAGAAGCCCCTCGTCTGGAGAGGCCTGATGACAAGGACCTTCCTCCAGTGCCAGTGGAGGGAGAGAGAGAGCGCCTTCCTGGAGCTGGCGCCCTGAACCTGGCTTCTAGGCTGTGAAAGAATAAACGTGGTGTGCCGGAACCATCTGCTTGTGGTGTTTCTGTTACAGCGGCATGAGGTGACCGACTCAGTGGGGAGCTGAACCCGGGGTTCCTCTGTGGGAAACCAGAGTTCTACCACCCAGCCACCACTGCCCCAGTTTGTGTCTGGCCTGGGCCACTCGTGAAGCCGCCGGTGCCATTGCGACTGAGTGTGGGACCTGGGAAAAGAGCCACAGCAAGAGTCCCCACTGTGGTGTCCTCCATGGCCAAGACAGAGCTCGAGGCCCAGGTTCAGGGAAGGAGCCGGCAGGAAGTCGCCTGGCTCCAGGACGGCCTGGTGGCAAGCTGTGTGTGGCAGCCATCTCTTGGGCTCGCTGGAGGGAGTGCTGGTTCAGTGGCTGCTGGGTCAGGGGAGCTGGCTTTAGGGGCCTCTGCTGAGGCTGGTGGGGGCAGGGAAGCGGCCTTCGCCCTCTCACTGTGGGGGTCATCAGCACCGCGCCCCACTACTTCTTCCCTACTCTCTCTTCTCTCCCATTTCCCATCAGCTACAGAGCTCCCCTGCCTCCTGGGGGAGCATTTCTGGGTTACAGCCCCTGGGAGAGGCGGTGTCACTGGATGCCATATGGGGAAAAGCTGAGTTGTGGCAACCCTGGGACCTCACTGCTCCCCAGACACAGGTCTGAGGCCCTCCCAGCCCCCACAGGGCCCAGTTTGCCCTCACAGCCTCGCTCCGACTAGCGCCCTTGCCCAGGCCAGGGCGAGGTGTGGCCCGTGCAGCTTGGAGCTTGGGGAGCCAGGTCGGCTGCCGGAGGGCCAGAGTCCGCTGGCTGCTTCTCATCAGACCCTGGCTTGGCCAACTGTGTTGTGACAGAAGGGACCAGCACCCCACCTCCTCCCTCCCCCTGATGCCCGTGCGCCCCCACCAGTAGGGAGGACCCTGCACCCAGTCCTGGGTAGCCAGGCGCCAACCATACAGGGAGTCTAGGTGGATGCGGCCAGCAGGAGCCTGGATGTCTGTCCACAGGGCAGGTGGTGGGTCTGAGGACTGGGCCTGCTGTGCGTGGCCTGCCCAGTCCCCAAGGCTGCCCCCTTGCACCCCTTCCTGGGTCCTCACCTGTGCCCCAGGAGGGCCTGAACATGTCACTTCAGAAAGAGGTGAGTGAGTGAGCAGAGCAGCAAGAAGACGAACGACAAACGCAGCCTCTGCCCTGGGCAAGGGGCGCGCAGTCAGGCCTGACCCCAACGAGGCACAGGCAGAGGGGGCAGTCTGTGAGGGGCCGGGACACCAGGACAGAGGCGCGCCGGCCCAGGGTCATGGTATGGGTGTCTCCGGGAGGAGTGACCCAGGCTCTCAGTGGCACGTGCTGCTGGCGCTGGCCCCTGTGTCCCCTGCCTTGGGGGAGGGGCAGGAGCGCTGGCCTGCCCGGTGGGAGGACACAGCAGCCAATGTTGGGAAGCCCCGGGGTGCCCGATGTCAAGATGAATCAGCGGTTCTTGGGGCGGTTTCTGAGATACTGGTCTCCTTTCCCAGAGCTGCAGGGGATGGACGGGTCTAGAGGAGTGACAACTGCTCAGCGTCACGCTGGCCTTTCGGCTGCTCTGCAGGCCAGCGTCCGAGCGGTGGCAGTTAAAGGCTCTTCCGTGCACGGGCATGCTGGCTCATGCCCTGCCTGTACCAGGGGATGGCCTGGGACAGAAAGAGATGTGGGTGGTTGGCACAGACACACAGCAGGCGTCCAGAGCCTGGGCGGCACGGGGCCCCAGAGGTGGTGTGGAATTCTGGGGGCGGCAGAGGACACAGGGTCCCGCAGCCTCTGCACTGGGGGGGGCCTACTTGGGTAACAGCTGAGGGAGGAAGCGGATGCCTTAGGGTATGGCTGGAGGAGGGAACTGTGGTCCCTAGGGGAACAGGCTACCCTTGGTGGCTGGGCAGCTTGGTCATCTCCTTCGGCAGAGCCAGAGACACGTCTGTAAGTGGTAGTCAGGGACCCAGGAGGTCAGAAGTCCAAGATCCCAGAATCCCTTGGAGTGCTGAGTGGTAGAGGAGCCTATGCCATGCACCCCAGGTGCCTGCCTGTCGAGGTGACCCCTCCACAAAAGTGCATCTGGGGGTCCCTCTTTCCAGGTAGCAGTTCCCTCATTCTCAGGGGACCCTTGGCCCAAAACCCCCTTCCCGGGACTTCTCTAAAGTAGTGTTTCCTTCCGGAACGGGACGTTGGCCCAGCTCTTTCGACAGCCTATGGTCTTTGGACACCCCTCCCCACCGAAGGTCCACACCGAGTCTGAAGCAGACTGCCCCTTCCCTAAATCTGGACTGCGCCCCTGGGCAGGGCAGAAGAAAGTGCCACATGGGGTGTGGAGTTTGTGGGGACAGGGCCATCCAGACCCACAGGGTGTTCCCACCTGGTGCCCACCCTCCCAGCTCTCTCTAAGCCCCCTGCCTTCAGCCGTCAAGTTCAAGGCCCACCTCCCTGGCAGCCTGCTGGGCTCTGCCCTGTCCCTTTGATCCTCCGGAAGCTTCTGCTGCCTTCTTATCTGAAGCCAGCAAGCAGTAGGCACTCAGTGCCTTTGCCACCCACATTGCTGTACCCTGAGGGTGGGGCTTCCGCAGATGGCCCCTCCTAGCATGGCTCCAGTCTGCACACCTGGCACCTAGACTGCGGGGGATGCTTTCCTGGGCTCTGCCCACCCCCTGTGGCTATCTCCCTCCTCTGAGGAAGAGCACTGCCCACTCTGCAGACACTGGGACAGGGGGCAGGAATGCAGGGAGCTCCCCACTCTGCAGACACCTAGACAAAGGGGTCAGTAATGCAGAGAGCACTTCCCGCTCTGCACACGTAGGGGCAGGGGTGCAGGGAGCACTCCCCACTCTGCACACACTGGGGCGGGGGCAGCGATGCCTCAGGGAGCACTTCCCAGCTGCACACAGGGGCAGCGATGCAGGGTTACCATAGTGACAAGCCAGGACAGCTGGGGTCACCAGAGGCCTGGAGAGAGGAAGGAACCTCCCCTAGAGAAGGAGGCCTGTGGATACCCTGAATTCAGACCCTTGGCCCCCAGAACTGGGAGACAATAAATTTCGGTCCCTGCAGACCACGCCGCAGTGGTCCTTTGTTGCAGCAGTCCTAGGAACTCTCACGCGGAGACAGGGCGGTTTCCATCCAAGCAGGGAATGGAGAGGCTGTGAGTCTTCCCTGTGTTCACTAGCTGTCCTCAGGTTCCCCGTGACCCAGCCGTCAGTCCACTGTCATCTTTCTGCTTCTCTGCTGGTCTACCTTGTGTTGAGTTTTTGGACCAAGGATCCGTCACTTTGTCTGGCACCCAGGTTGCAAGTGTGTGTTGCAAATGTCTTCCCTGCGTCTTGCCACCTACGTCAGAAGCCAGGAAATGTGCCCCCTGCTCCCTAGGTTCATCTCTGGACCCCAGGCCTTCCAGGGCCAACCCCACACTGCCTCAGGTACGGTACCTTGTGAGACATCTGGTGGCGTTGTCAGGCACCGCGGACCTGTTTCCCACTCACAGTGACCTTGTGCACAACCGCGGAACCCTGCCCGCTGCTGCGCCCCCACTCCTCCGTTGTTGCCGCTCTTGAGCCCGGGTTTACAGCCACTGTGTCACTCTTGTTGAGGGCTCCCTTGATCCCACCGATCCTCTGCTTTACCAAGCGTGAGACATCTCGTCCGCGATTCTGTGATTCTTCAGAATTTCTTGCCTGTCCTTTCAAATATCCTCCTACCTGTCAATCTCAGCCTGTCGGGTCCTGTCAGTGATGGCCGAGTGCGGCCCTGGATTTGTAGGTTCGTTCCAGGAGATAGCTGCTTCATCAAACAGAGCTCTGAGAACCAGGAGTGCTGGGTGTTTCCAACCTCTCCCTTCCTTCAGTGCTCCCATTGTTTTCCAGGGAAACTGCACCGTTTTCAGCACGTAGGCCTTTTAGGGAGCCCTGGGGGTGCGGTGGTTAAGGGCTGTGTCTGCTCACCCAAAGGTCAGCAGTGTGAATCTGCCAGGCACTCTGTCCTGTAGGGTCGCTGTGAGTATGAATGGACTCTGCAGCAATGGGTAGGCCTGTTACATTTTAGGTTTATATGTGTGTGTCTATATGTGTACCTGTATACGTGTGTGGACAGACAGGGAGGGAGGGAGGGACGGGGAAGGGGAAAGAGAGCCCTGTGGTACCGCGGTTGACGGCTGGGTCGCCAACCAAATATAAGCGGCTCAGCCACCAGCTGCTCCTCGGAGACCCTTCAGGGCGGCTCAGGTTTGTCTGAGAGGGCCGCTGTGTGAGTTGCCTGGATGGAGACGTGTGCCGTAGCTCCCGTTTCCTTCAAGTCACTTACATAGATCTGTATCTGTATCTAGATCTGCATCTATATGGATATCTATATCTGTATGTGTATCTATATCTATATGTATACATTTAGGTATATGTCTATCTATATGTTTAGGTATAGATATATCCATACATAGGTGCCATTGACTTGGTTCTGGCTGGTAGTGACCATAGGCACAACAGAACAAAGTGCTGCCTTGTCCCGTGCCATGTCCACAATCATTGTCACGCTTGAGCCCATGGTTGCAACCACTGTGTCAGTCCACCTGATTGAGGGTCTTCCTCCTTTTTGATGACCCTCCCCTCTGCCGAGCAGGATGTCCTTCTCCAGGGACTGGTCCCTCCTGACGACATATCCCCAGTATGTAGGATGCAGTCTCGCCATCTCCGCGTCTATGGAGCACCCTGGTTGGACTTCTTCCAGAAAAGATCTGTTGGTTCTCTTGGCGGTGCACGGGACATCCAACATTCTTCTCCAAGTGCAATTCAAAGGCATCCACTCTTCCTCTGTTTTCCTTATTCACTGTCCAGCTTTCTCATGCATATGATGCGATTGAAAATACTATGGTTGGGACAGGTGCACCTTAGTCTTCAAGGTGACATCTTCCCTTTTCATCATGTAAAGAGGTCTTTGGCAGTAGACGTGTCCAATGCAGTGCTTTGTCTGATTTCCTGACTGCTGCTTCCATGGGTGTTGATTGTGGATCCAGGTAAAATGAAATCCTTGACAGCATCAGTCTTTCTTCATTTATCATGATGTTGCTTGACGGTCCAGTTGTAGGAATTTTTGTTTTCTTGATGTTCAAGTGTAATCCATACAGAAGGCTATGGTCTTTGATCTTCATAAGTAAGTATTTCAAATCCTCTTCACTTTCAGCAAGCAACATTGTGTTATCTGCATAACACAGGTTTTTAATGAGTCTTCCTGCAATCCTGATGCCTTGTCCTTCTTCATATAGTCCAGCTTCTTGGATTATTGGCTCAACATACATATTAAAAAGACATGATGAAAGGGTATGACTCTGACACACGCCTTTTTTGACTTCAAATCATGCAATATCCCCCTGTTCTGTTCACATGACAGTCTCTTGATCCATGTATAGATTCCTTATGGGCACAACTAAGTGTCCTGGAATTCCCAGTCTCTGAAACATTAGCCATTATTTGTTATGATCTTCAGTCAAAGGCCTTTGCACAGTCGCTAGAACACAGGTAAACATCTTTCTGCTGTTCTCTGCAACATCACGCCTCTTTAAGTCGTCCTTCCTGGCACAGCGGATAATACAACTGTGTGCCTGAAAATGGCCAGTACCAGTCTATTTCACCTCACTAATGCCTAAGATGGTGATGTTTATATGTCCTTTTTGATTTTTGACGATTTCCGGTTTTCTTAGATTCATACTTCATACATTCTACCTTCTGATTATTAATGGATGTTTGCAGCTGTTTCTTCTCATTTTGAGTCATGCCACATCAGCAGATGAAAGTCCCCCCAAAGCATGGCTCCACCCACGTCATTAAGGTTGACTCTGCTTTGAGGAGACTACTCTCCCCCAGTTGTCTATTGGGTGCCTTCCAACCTGGGGGTTCACTTCTTGGCCCTGCATCAGACAGTGTTCCACTGCTATTCCTAAGGTTTAGGCCGGTTCATTCTTTTCAGAAGTAGACTGCCAGGTCCTCCGTTCTAGTCTGTCATGATCCAGAAGCTGAGCTGAGACCTGTCCACCATGGTGACCCAGCTGGTGTCTGAACCCTGGTGGCGAAACTTCCAGCATTACAGCAACAGGAAAGCCCCCACTGTGTGACAAACTGATATGACACATAGGGGACATATATGTCTAGACACAGAGTACTTTCTTGGCTGTTGCGAACAGTATTTCTTGAAAATGTGTTTCGCTGTACATTGCTTGGTATAGGAAAGTTCGTGGCAGTTGAATGTCAGTCATCTAACCCAGAACTTGACTGAGTTCCAGCACATTTAAATAGCTTTTAATAGCTTTTCAGTTGGTTTCTAGGAAGATAACTGTAGTACCGAGACTGAGTAATAGCTTCATCCTTTTATTTCCAAATATTTGTGCCTTTCATTTTGTATATTGCCTTCGTGTATATCTAGATCTAGATATATATTTCCTTAGGTAATACCAACAGTTAAGAACTCAACCACTAGTCAGAAGTTGGTGGTTCAAATCCAGCCGTACAGGTATGTGTGTGTGTATGGGTACACACACAATTATCTCGACTGGGATCTCAAGTATGATGGTAAAACTAATGGCAATCCTGCAAACTGTCTTTTCTCCTGGTTCTAAATGGAATGTTTTTACAGTTTTCACAGTTTCACTATTGATCATGATGTTGCTTGAAGGTATCCAGAAAACCTTTATTCAGTTAAGGTAAATTTTTTTAAATATTATTTTCTTGGTAAGAGATCTCTCTTAGAGTTATACCAGGAAAATCACATTGAATTTTTTCAGCACCTGTCTTGATGATCATGTCGGTTTCTCCTCTAAGTTCTCACTGCGGTGGAGCATACTCATAGATTTACGGATGTTGAACCATCCTTGCCTTCCAGGATCAAACTCTACTTGAAATGAAAGCACCTGCAACATAACCTGGATGTGATGATTGGCCGACATTTATTGAGGACTGGTCACATTGTGGGCACAAAAGTAGTTTTGTTGTTATGACTGCAGAAACTTGTAGCCTGAGATCATCTGTGTCCAGATTTCAGTGAAAACCAAAGATCCCAGACAGAAAGGGCCCCACACCGATGGCCTACTCTTCCAAGAAGAGAAATTAACAGGATCTTAGGGAAGGAGGATTTTTAGGAAGAGCTTACAAAAACATGTAATTTGGATGGCTGATCCACCCGAGTGAACCCCCAAATGGACAGCAGGGCTAAGAACACCTGTGTAGGCAAAGAACGAAGTCGTCTGAGGAGGTAGGACAATTTCCCAGCCTTCGATCCTGTCTTCACGATTCGTTCCAAACGTTCCACCTTGAAACTTCACATTGCAAAGTCATTTTGCCTTTCTTTGCCTTTATCTGAGCCTGGGGGCAAAGGGAGAGATGACCCGATTTCTTGGCTGCTGACTGCGAGGCTGACCAGGCCGCATTTCCACTGGTAAAGGGGAGGAACATGCCTTCTGCTACCAGCTACACGCATGTGCTCATTTCTCTGTGTCAGAACTTTTCCACATGAGTTGGGCACCAGGAACATGGAGGTGATAAGGCACCTGCCTCGGGGGTTTTAGGATGGCAGGTGTCATGGAGTGAATCATGTCCCATGAAATAGGTATCAACGTGGATAGGCCATAGTTCCCAGGGTGGTGTGATTGTCCACCACTTTGTCATGTAATGTGTGATTTTCCTGTGTGTTGTAAGTTCTACCTCTATGATGCTGATGAGGAGGGATGGGGTAGTTGTGTAACAAGGCAGGACTCAGTCTATCAGGTTGAGTCATGGCTTAAGTCAGTCTCTTTTGAGATATAAAAGAACAGCCAGTAGAGAGACAGGGAGCATCTTACTGTTGAGATCCTGTAGCTGATTAGACCCAGAGTGACCTGGTTCAGGTTCTGGTGATGGGCCAGCGGGTCTGGTCTCCCGATGCATGGCAAGCTGGGTTGTGCCTCCCCAGGGTACACAAACTTCTTGGCAGCTAAGTTTTATTAAGTGAAAGTACATTCCAAAGAGGAAACGGATCAGTCTCCGTGAGTGGAGAAAGACTCTGTACAGATCTTGGGGGTCCCTTTATTGTCAAAAAGTAGAAGTGATGTCATAGATGGGAGGGGAGCTAGGGACTTGGTTCTCTGTTCCAGGTTCTGGGCCTTATGTCAGCAACAGCATGCTGGGTCCCCTCAAGGAGAGAATGATAGAAATAAGGCCCAGGTCACCTCTAGGTTGTCCCTTTTGTACATGTGGTCATATCCCAGATGGCCAGGAGAATTGTGTCTATGTGGGAACTGTCAGGAAGGAACTGTTTTATCTGTGATTACCCTTTCTGAGCCTCAAGCTGTGGCCACCAGATTCCCTGGCTAAACTTGTCATTTCCAGTTGCCAGGAAGGAGCTGTTTTGTCTGTTGTCATCCCTCCCAAGCTCCTGGCGGTGGCATCTGGGTTCCCTGACTAAAGAAGAGCAAGTACTTTGGACCCTGTGTCCCTGTGCTGAGAAACTCCTCTACCAGGAAAGATGGATGACAAGGACCTTCTCCCAGAGCAGACAGAGGGGGGAAAGCCTTCCTAGGAAACTTCAAGTTTCCTAGGCTGTGAGAGAATGAACTTCTGTCGGTTAGAGCCTCCCACCTGAGTTTTTTCTGTTACAGCAGCACTAGATAACTAAGACAGCACCCTCTACCCCCTTGCTCTCTGTCCATTGGCGGTGGGCCCATGGCTGTCCTGGACTTCCTGTCATGAGGACACCTGTGGGATTGGCCGGCCCAGGACTCCTCCTCTGGGCCCGTGTGTCCCCAGCCTGACGCCCACCCAGCCTTGGCCTTCTCACAGCCTGACTGGTCTCCTGGAGCCAGCCTCAGCCAGGCCCGCAGACTGTGCCTGTGCCATCCCGCGTTAGGAGTCTGACACTGGGGCTTCCCAGGGTCTATGTGGTGACTCCTTAGGAAGGGGTGTCTCCTGCATGAGTGCATACATAGCGAGCAGCCTGTGGGTTGATTTACACCCCAACCCCATCTATCTGGGATGCTGGGTCTCAGCCCCTCTTCCCACAATGCTTTCACAGTTGGTCATTTGGGAGATTACACTTTGGAGAGGTGAGGGTAGGGGCGGGAGGGGGCGGCCTGAGGGCTGGGGACAGAGGGGGCGTGGGCTGGGGGCTGGACTCTCGAGGGGGGCACGCGTGGCAGGCCCAGCCTACCCCCAACCCTGTGAGCTGCCACCCTGCTCTCGGGCACCTCTGCAGAGAGGGACAGACGAGGATGTGAGAAGCCCCCCCTTCCCCTTCATACTCCAAGAAACCACTGCTCAAAATTGCCAGAGCTTGGCTGCGGCCCCGGGAACAGGGTTGAGGGCCTGTGATCACTCTCAGCTGCGGCTTCGAGGCCCCTGGGGTGTGGCGCCCATTCGCAGACGGCGTGGGGCCCTGCATGGGCAGGCGGGCCCTCCCCTGTGGCCAGGGGGACCACTAATGCTGGGGCACTCAGAGCCTGGCAAAACCCACTCAGCACATGATGAGGGGACGGAGGGCAGACAGCTCTTCGGCCCACCGGCCCAAGGGACTCAGAGGTCCCCTCCCTCAGAGTTCCACATCAACTGGCCTGCTCCGGAGGGCCTTCCTTCCACCCCTGTCCACTGGGCCTCCTGCTGTCGTCGGGACCCTCCGCGCAAGGCAAAGACCCTGGTCAAGCATCAGCCACGTCTCCAAAGCCATCTCCGTGCCCCAGCCCCCTGCTGACCTCACGTGCACACGCTGCGTCCCTTCACTCTTTCTGTGACTCAAGAGCCCTGTGGAGTGCCAGGCACTCCTGGGAACTCCACGGTGCAGTTCTGCTGTATCCAGGACAGCCCAAGGGTGTGGTTCTGTGGCAGTAAGCCCTCACTAACAGAGCGAAGGAGCAAAGCTGTTTCTGGGCAGGGCCTTGGCCCCAGGTACAAGGGCTGGAATTCAGCAGGTTGCTTTTGGGGGGACACAACTGAATCCCTGGTGGTCCCTGTTCTTTGCCCCCAAGGGACCTGGGCAGACCCCTCCTGGCCTTCTGGCTGTGTGGGGAGGTTCTGTCCTAATCCCTGGGTAGGGGGCCCTCTGCCTGGTGTTGAGTGGCAGGCCCCAAGGCCTCATCTGTACAGCAGGGCAGTGACAGCTGGGTGGGCGGCCCTCCCTGTGGCCTCAGTGGACCCGAAGGCTCTCACAGTCACCTGCGACAGGGGTGGGCTCAGTCGCCTCCCAACTTTACCCCACGCCATCTCCCCTTCCTTAGGGGCCAGAAGTGAAGGGATCCTCCAGAAAGGCCCGAAAGCCCGGGGGAGGGGTGGAAATTCTCCACGGTGTGATTCAGATGACTGTGGCAGAATCGCAGTCTGCAGATTTGGCTTCCCCTGAAATGCACCGTGGTTTTGCCTTCTGATTTTTTCTCCTTTAAACTGTGGGAAAAAGGAGGCTCGGCAAAGCACAACTTGGGATTCTTGAAGCTCAAACTATTTGAAAGAAAAAAAAATCACAAGATTCTTTTCCCTAAAATCTTGATTTAGCTGCAGTAACAAGACCAGCAGAAACTGCCTTGCTGGGTCCTGGGGAGGAGACAGAGGCTGGCATCAGCTTTCTGGGGGTGTCAGCTATGGCCTTGAGAGGTAGCTGGATCAGACACCTGTCCCTGCCACCCCAAGTTCAAAGCTACAGAACCCTAGTTCCGGGGGCCAGCTGCCCGCCGAACCTCCTTCTCCCCTGTCTACCCACAGATACATCCACTTCATGTGGCCGTTAGAGAGGACATCCGAGGAGTCGCTGCCTGATGGCCCCCAGGATTGTCCCAGGGTGGTGGCAGGAAAAGCCTGCCCTGTGGGTGAGCTAGGGGTCTCCGCCACCCTGACCACCACGACAGGCTTGTTTTCCACTCACTATTCTGAGGTCCTTTGCAAAGCTCTCCTGGATTTTTTCTCGGTGAGGGAGTCAGGCAGTAAGGGGTCATGGGAAGCTGACCCCCGAGGTCCCCCGTGCGGGGCTCAAAGGCCCTTACCCACAGGCCTGCGGTGGAAACCACAGCGACAGTGTTGCCCACGGTCCCGTAGACCTGGGACTTGAGTGGGTGAGGCCTTAGGGAAGTGGCCTGGGTGGCTGACAGAGCAGAGGCGGGGCGTGAGACTCCAGGACTCGCCTACAGGTCTGACGACAAGGGTGCGACTCCACTGCCAAGAACCCATCTGGTAGGCGGGGGCCTGACGGCCGGGGGCTCCCTACCTGGCCCTCTGTGCGGTGTGGTCCTCACACTCCCTCCCCACCAGCCGGGCACCGTCCTCCAGTGACAGGTGGGGACTGCCAGAGATGGAGTGGCTGCCGAGACTTGGGGACCCCGGAGGCCACGTGGGGGCAAGGGACACCAGATCCCAGGGACCTGGTCGTAACGGGCTCCTGGCTCCAGTACGGCTGTCAGACGTCGGTGGGGTGTGGTTCTGCGGTGCACAGACGTCAGTTTTGCAGTGCCAACAGGTAAGAAGCCACACACATTAAAAGTAAAAGCAAAGAGATTTATTGAAGGTTCGGGACAGATGAAACCAGGGACGCGTCTCATGTCACCAAGTGACACCGAAGTGTCTCAGGTGGGCGAGCCACAAGACGGAGCTCTGATTGGAAGTCAGGTGAGCAGGGGTGGGGCGACTGGATGTCGACGCCCCACAGTGATTGACGGGGCGCAGGGGGGTGGGCTATTCGGATTGGGAGTCGAAGGTCAGGTGAGCAGGAGGCGGGAGAAACCGTAGCAGAACCTTTGCGGTGATTGGTCGGGTGAACGAGTGTAGCCTATTCTGATTGGCTACTTTAAGCCCCTGCCTGACTGGAGTTTGCAGGAGGATGTATCCGAGAAGGGTCTGTGCCAAGGTTTTCCCCTTAGGAACATTTTCCCTTCACCGTCAGTTAAACCACAGAGAAGAGTATTTCCTGCGTCCTGTACTTAAGTCCCTCTAAGGGGTTGACAGGTGTGGGGCAAATACCCCAAAGATAAGACAGAATGGTGCAGTGGTTAAAACTTGGCGGCTAACCAAAGGGTGGGCAGCGCAGAGCCAGCAGCCACTCCCCGGAAATCCTACAGGCGGTTCTCCTCTGTCTACCGGGCGGCTGTGACTCAGAATCGACTTCACAGCAAGGGAGTTTAAGACGGAGTCGGGGTGCAGACGCCGGCTGATGGACTTAGGAACTCTCACTCAGTGGGGAATCCTTATTTAACGACAAGCAAAGGGACAAACTTACACCCCCCATCTCCCGTTCTGCAGAGTAGACCAACCCGAGCTGCTGGGGACTGGCGTAGTGACGGGGCGTCCCTGCCCTGACCTCCGGAGTAGCCAGTCTCTGCCCAGTGTTCTCAGGCCACAGTCCTGGTCAGGGCCCCAGCAGGCAGCGACCAGAGCTCCGCAACCTTGACCCACCTCTGGACTTGGTGCTGTGCAGGGAGGAGAGAGGGCCATGGGGGGGAATGGGGGCTCTGAAAGGGTGAGGGCCCTGGGGGGCAGTGAGGGGCAGGGTGGGGAGTGAGGGGCATAGAGGGGTGACGGGCATAGGGGGGTGAGGGCCGTGGGGGGTTAGGGTCAGTCCTGAGTAGGACAGGGACCAGGATCAGAAACTAGGCCAGACTCCACATGAGGATCTGGGCACCGTGCAGTCAAGAGACCACGTAGGTTCCGCTGGTGGGCTGAGGTGCAGGTCACAGCTGACCTGGCCAGAACAGAGACCCTGGTGTCCAGTCCAGCACTGGTCTTGATGTCAGGACAGACAGTCTCGGGTTTGGAGGAGGTGCAGGAGCAGCCACAGTGGAACAGTCTTTGGCCAGCTGAGGTGTCCCCAGGCACTGTGGAGGACACCCCTCTTCCAGCTGTTCCTGCTCCTGGGGAGCCTCCACCCCCAGGGAGCAGCTGCAGGCACCTCCCCCCATGGATGGGGAGCCTGTGCCAGATGGATGGGAGCCTGCCCGTCTACAGTGTATCTGGGGCTTGTGGGAAGCAGACCCACTGTCCCTGCCTGGGGCCCCCCGGGGGAGCAGAGCCTTCTGAAGTCCCTTGTAAGCCCCCCGCCCCAGCTCAGCCCAGATTCTTCGGCTCTGGCCCCAGCTGACAGCGCGCTCAGGGAGGATGCAGCTGTCCCGACCCAGCCTCGGCCCACAGCCCGGCCTCGTCTCACCTGCTGCCCGTCTGGCAGCTAGGGCCTGCTGGGAGAGGAGGGAGAGTGGAGGGACCTCCCCCTGTGGACTGTGAGGAAGTGTCCGGTGGCCTGCGTTTGCAATCTGCTGGCCAGGCCGGATGGATGCTCCGCTAGAACGTCTGTGTTTGAGTCTTGAGTCCCCATTTTCCTCCTCTCGGAAACCTCAGGGTTTGCTCTTCAGGCCACCTCCTGATTGGATGAGCCCTCCTGCGTGACGGAGGCTAGCTCTCCTTAAGGCCCAAGTGAAACCAAAAAGAACGAAGAAAAAAAGTCACTGCTGCTAATCAACCCCAACTCAAAGCAGCCCTGTAGGGTGGTGTAGACCTGCCCCCCAGAGCCTCCAAGGAGCAGCTGGTGGGTTTGAACTGCCAGTGTTTTGGTGAATAGCCATACTCTCAGCCACTATGTCACCAGCGTGTGAAGGCCCAACCAAGTTGATGTCAGTCACGTTTAAGTACCTTCACGGCAATATCTGTTCCAGCCCTGGGCCAGACGATGGAGCACCGTAGTGGAGCCAACCTGACATGAGTATCACCATCTCCACTGGTTACTGAATAAACAAAAGATGGCCCACGGGCACATTGGGATGTGAGCTGACAATAAAGGGGACTAAAATGCTGACACAGGTCACATCATAAGGCACCTGGAAAACAGGGTGCTCCATGGAATAAGCTGCGCATGTGCGTGATTCTACTGGTATAAAATGCCCAGAACAGGTCAGTCTGGAGATAGAGGGACTGTGAGTGGTCACCGGGGGCTGGGTGGCCCAGGCAGTAATGAGAAGGGGCTGGTCGTGTGCCAGGAGTTTGGTGATGGAATCACGGAAACATTTTAAATTAGATTATAAGGATGGGCGCACAGCTCTGTGAAGATGCTGAAATCACTTTGGATGGACGATGCTCATGGTGTGTAAATTATGTGTCAATAAAACCACTAAAAATGACAAGAAGGGTAAACATGTCCTCAGTGCATGGCTTTTATTGTCTCAACACACACACCTCAGACCCACTGTCGGTGAAATGAATTAAGTCACCTCTAAATAGACACTTAAAGGGAAACGGACTCGGTGTATTTTAAGACAAATCTTGTATAGCTTTTTTCCTAACAATTTATTGGAAGCTCAAACAACATGGAGAAAATCTCATTCTAATTCTTACTTCCCCATCTTTGCCCCCTGGACTTAAACTCCCTTAATAGTGGTGCGGGAGCCCTGGTTGCCTAGTGGTTAAGCATCACATCTGCTAACCAGAAGGCTGGCGGTTCAAATCCACCAGGTGCTCCTTGGAAACTCTATGGGGTAGTTCTACCCTTTCCTATGAGTTGGAATTGATGGCAGTGGGCTTGTTACTTTTTGTGGTAGCGCAGTGGTTGAATGCTCAGGTTGGTGTGCTGCGGGGGAGAGACCTGGTGATCTGCTCCTGTAAGATGACAGCCCGGGGGCCCAGTGAGGTCTTTCTGCTCGGCCCCTGCTGGGTTGCTGTGAGTCAGAATCGACTTGGCAGCAAGCAGTTCACAGTGTAGGAGCGTCATCAGGACAGGCTGGCAAGGCAGAGGGTGGGCGAAGCACAGGACGCCCTCCGTGAGACGGGCTGACCCCGTGTGGCCACCCTGCAGACAGTGCAGGACTGGGAGTGGCTTTGTTCCACTGCAGCAGATGTCACCAGGAGTCACAGGGGTGTGCAGGGTGGGCTTTCTGTGCTGGGGTGTGGGGTCTTCACAGGCTCTCTAACCCAGCCCGGATCAGGGGCCGGAAGAAAACGTCCTTCCTACCTGTGACCAGCTGGCTGAGTCCGTGGAGCAGGGCTGGGTTTCCACCTTACCTCAGGTCATGGGGGTGAGGCCTCTGCACTTTGGGTGCCGGGTGGCTCCTCAGAGCATGAGGCCCTCTGCCTTTGCCTTCTGCCACGGGCCTCTGGAACAGAGTGCCACCAAGTCACTGATTTAAAACGGCACCGAGGTGTTCTTCCATGGGCTTGCCTCACATACCCCCAGGGTCAGGCTCACCACCAGGTGCCAGCAGGCTGAGTCCTCTGGGGGGCTTGGCGGAGAAGGGGTCCTGCTTCCTGCAGCTTCTGGAGTCCCCGCCCTCTTGGGGATGCAGGTCTTGGCCTCTGCAGGTGTGTCACCCCCTTTGTCAGGGCCTGTGGCAGCGCGGGGCCTCTGGACCGTCCCCTGGATCAGCACCCTCACGTGATCACGTCTGAGGCACGCTGTCTCCGTGACCCACCAACTCCTCCACCAGGACCCTGTGACAGCACGGAGCCTCAGGAACAGTCTCCTGGACCAACGTCCTCACGTGACAGCATCTACACTGCCCCTTTGCCCTGTAAGCTGACACAAACGGCTTCCAGGGAGGAGGACGTGAACACCGTCGGGGGCTGCTCTCCGCTGAGCACGGCCCTTACAAGAGGGCTGTGTTTTGGGAGGGACGCTGTGCTGACGTCCACAGGGAACTCAGAGCTGGGACTGCAGGATCAAAGGTCTATGCACAGTTCAGAGTCCCGGCCTCACACTTGGTCTGAACGTGCCCACCATGTCCCCACGGGGCTCTGACGGGCGACTGACCTGCTGGGACAGAGCTGCTGCACAGTGTCCCCCTTCCTCGGCTGCCTACATTCCCCTCCCCCAGGAGCTCCGGCCAGAGAGCAGGGCTCCTCAGGTCTGGCTGAGTGCCTTGTCACGGTCGGTGAGAAGGCCAGGGACTCACCCCATGTGCAATGACCTGGCTGGCCTCAGGCCCTGTCCACAGGGACACGGGTCTCTTACAGGAGTCTCAGAGACTCCTGGAAGACCAGCAGGCCAAGTGCAGCCTGCAGACGCACAGTTGTTCTGAGTGAGCCTGGTGTGTGCAGGCACACAGGTAGGGCAGCAGGCCACTTCCTCCCCCAGCAGGGACACACATGTCACCCACTGCCCTTCCCTGGCCCTCTGCAGGAGCACGACTGTGACCCTTGTGCAGGCTCACTGCTGGAACGCACACCCTGCCCTGCAGCTGACAGGGTGCCCCTAGGACAGAGCCCCTCACTGGGCTGTTGCCTCAGGTCCAAGCAGACTGGATTGCATGTGGCTCAGGACAAGCTCCAGCCTGTCTCCTGTGGCGAAGGTGGGGCCCCAGAGTGGCCATGGCCCCTTTGATTTCCAGTCCAGATCCTGTGGCTGGGCCCTGTCTGGGCAGGCTTTGACGCCCTGCCTGTGGCCTTGGGGCCTGTCGGTGGGTGGGGGCGGAGGCAGGTGCAGCAGCTGCAGGAAGGCCTGGCCACCGCCTGTCCCAGCACTTTAGGCTCCTCCTCCCCACTTCAGACGCTTCTCTTCTCCCAGGAAGTCCTCTCCCACTGCCCCCAATGCTCAGATTGGGAAACTGAGGCTGAAAAAGGTGATTCAGGAAAGGGCAGTGGGCAGGGTCCCAAGTGGGAGTCCCTGGCTTTGCCCATCGCTGGGACAGATTCCTGGCTTCTCTCCACTCTTCAACCCACAAGCTGCCCTGTGCCTTGCTGGGAACCAGTCCCCACGAGGCCACTGTCACTGGCCCAAGACAAGCCCAGTCCTGCCTGTCGGCGGCTCAGCCAAGACACAGGATTGCCCTCACCCCAGCCGACAGCCAGGCTTTTGTCTCCTGCTCTTTGAACTGAGCGTCCCTCCCTGGTCCCTCTCCCTACAGCCTGAGATGCTGGCTGGGCCGCACTCCTGCCTGCCTTCGCCGTGACCGCCATGTGCCCACCATGGTGGTCATGGTGTCAGCTCAGGTCACCAAGGGTTCTGTCACCTTCGCTCCTTCCTCTCCACCGAACAGGATGCCCTCCTCCAGGACTGGTCCTCCTGACGGCACACCCAAGCCAGGCCCGGTCTCAGACCATAGTCTGTGGCCCACAGGATTCCGCTGGCCAGAAGCTCACCAGGCCTGTCCCCTCCCGTGCTAGGCAGACGCTGTGCTGACAGCCATCCATCCTGGGTGACCCTGCTGGTATGAGGCGTGCTGGGCGCTGTGATTGAAGCTGGGGATCCGTTAAGCTCTTCAAGACCAAAAGTCAGGATAAAATGCGTCCTGTTGGCAAGACGTGGGCACTGGCTTTAGAGTGGGGCCCATCCGGCCCAGCTCTCACGACTTCGCCTCGTTGTGTTGCTGTTTCTAATTTTGTGGGCACTGCCTGCGGGGTATTCCTCTGTGTCTGACCCAGAATGTGGCTTCTGGTCGGATGAAGGCTAAGAGCAAAGAGCCGAAAACAGCCTGGGAGCTCTCTTGGATTGCGGCAGCCAGACAGAAGCTCTGGAAGCTTCCCCGACAAGGGCGGGCTCAGCTTGTCCTGGGCCCCTGGAGACACACTTGCTGCTCTTTCCTAGGAGTGATATTTCTCTGGCCTGCCAACTCTCTCCTCCAGAACCCGGTGTCTGTGTACCCTACCAGGGTCCTCATGGCCCTTGTGCCCTCTGCAGGTAAGAGACAGGCCAGGGGCCAGTAGCTCCTGGTCCCTCAGAACTCCCTCTCCTGCGTGACCTGGGGCCTCCCTATGGCTTCCAGGACACTGCCCCTTCTGCCCACACAGTTGCGTGGTACCCCATGCCGCTGGCTCTAAGATTCATCCCCAGGTCCCTCTCTGTGACCTAGACCGACATCTCAGGAGGGCCAGTTGCAGCCCCCTCCTGTGGTCCCGCACTACTCAGCCCAGCCACCTGGGGAGGGTAATCAGAATCTCTGTCAGATCCCCAAACCTCGTCATCTCCTGAGATGCTCAGGTCCTGCTTCTGCAGCTTCCCTCGTACCCAGCCCAGCTCCTGCCTCGGTTTACCCTGCCTGCTCCCAGTCTGACCAGTGCTCAGCCTGCCGACAGATGTGTGGCTCCACAATGCGGCCAGAGGACCAGTTCCCTCGGAGACAACGTGTGCCAGAGGGGAACCGCCGCCTCAGGGTCTTTGGCAGCTGAGGGACAGTCCCCAGGGCTGTCAGCGGTAGAGGGATAGTCCCCAGGGCTCTCAGTGGCTGAGGTTCTGGAAGCTGTCCCTGAGCCGTTTTTCTGAGATGCCTCTCAGTGGCATAAAGCCCTGGCCCTCCAGTCAGCAGTCGAGGCGTGAACTCTCTGTACCACCAGGGGATCCACAGCTGGGTGCTCCCCATAATACCTATCTGGTGCGTCCTGAGCCTGGGTCACCCCCCAGAGAGTCCAGAGCTGCCTGGCCCTTGGTAACCTGGGTGGGCAAGAGCCGTCCTCATGTTGTCCCCAATCTGGGCCTTTCCCGGCCCATGCCAGCCCCCAGGGGTCCTGCCTTTTCCTTCGCCCCCATGTCTGCTACCCACGTCCTTTCCGCTGCCCTCTGCCACCCTGCTAGACTACCTTGTCAGATGCGGTGGCAGGATACCTGCTTCCAAACTGTACCCCAGTTGTCTCTGCCGGGAGACCTGGGTGAGTCTTCAGTGCTCCCGTGAGCCCAAGGTTCCCCGTGCGTTTGCGGGGATGCCAGGCCCTGTGTTCTTTAGACGCCATCTGCCTAGCTGTCTGGTGCTGGTGTCACAGAAACTTCACCAGGGGTGGCTTCCACAAAAACATTCATTCTCTCTCAGCCTAGAAGGCTAGAAGTCTGCCTTCAGGGTACCAGTCCCGGGGAAAGACTTCCTCTCTGCGTGGGCTCTGGGAGAAGGTCCTCGTCATCAGTCTTCCCTGGCCTGAGACCTTCTTCGCGCAGGGAGCCCAGCTCCAGAGGACAAGCTCTGTTCTCAGCTCTTCTTTCTTGGGGGTATTAGGTCCCTGTCCTCTGTGGTCACCTCTCTTATCTCAAAAGAGGTGGACTCAGGACACAACCTAACCCCAGTGACCGTGTCCTGCCTCAGAAACATCATAACCACTGCCAGTGAGTCGATTCCAACTCACAGCAGCCCTAGAGATGGAGAACAGCCCCGTAGGGTTTCCGAGGAGGAGCTGGTGGATTCGAGCTGCTGACCATCTGGTGAACAGCTGAGCTGTTCCCGCCACGACACCAGGGCCCCCTTAACAGCTCACAGGCAGGATTCACAACACACACATAGGATGGTTACATCAGATCACAGAATGGAGGACAGCTACACAGCGGCGGAAGCCACGGCCCAGCCAAGCTGACACCCATTTTGGGGGGAAACCGTTCAATCCACGACACCGTCCTGGGCACCAGGGCCTGCTGTGGCCCTGAGACACAGCTGCAGGTCTGAATGCCTTCGACGTGGCTCCTCTCCTTTGGGGGACCCCACTTGGGGGCTGGTAGGCGGTCCCCCAGGAGTGGCCAGCAGCCCCTGATGGGGAGGGAGGACCTGTGCTAGGGAACATGCTGCTGCCTGGCTTCCCAGGACTCACCCCTTCCGCATTGTCGTCTAGCCAGGGTGGCCCTGTCCTGCGGGACGCCTGAGAAAGGCCCCTCTGTGTTTGCAGTGAACGTGGGGCCTCGCTGGCCCCCGGGCGAAGGTGATGCAGCCAAAGGCAGCCGGATCGACGGGCACTGCGTCAGGCGCCGAGGGCCCCTGGCCCACCCCCCTTGTTGGAAGACTCCCCTGCCAGGGTTCTGGGACTGCAGCCCTCAGGCCTCTGCAGATGCAGCTGGGGTGATGTGGGAACGGCAGAGTCACCATTTAGCCCCGTGACTCAGCTCTTTGAAAGCCCCAAATTAAAAAAAAAAACCCACTGCCGTTGAGTCGATTCCGACTCATGGGGCCCTGCAGATAGAGCAGAACCGCCCAGGAGCGCCTGGTGGACTCCAGCTGCCCACCTTCTGGTCAGCAGCTGTAGTGCTTCAACCACTGCGCCACCAGGGGTGCCTGTAGAGCCCCAAAATCATCGGAACGTGGAAACGCGTGAGTCGGAAATGGAGAGGCTCCATCATTCCGTGATTTTCGGACCTGCCCAGGACTGGAATCTCCTGGTTGAAATGCCAAGATTGCATCTGTCTAGGATTTAATGTTACCGGACTACTGGGAAAGGCAGCAGCAGAGCCTTCCGGCTGTGTGGTTGTTGGTGTGTGGTCATTTAGACTCCCAGAGACGTGTCTGTGCTTCTGTCTGTGATGCAGAATAAGGCAGAAAGGTGACCCTTCATCTGGAACCAAGACTTTCAGTGCAGAAGACAGAATTCAAGTCGAGAAGCAGTAAAGCCCAACTCCTATGGCATCAAGAGAGAGTTGTACCTATCGGGATAAACTCTGGTATTTTCCTTTTCAGGCACACGTGCTTTCTTCCCAGTCCTGCAGAAAGGCCCAGAAGCCACGTCAGCTGGGATGGTGAATTTTATGTGTCAGCATGGCCGGGCTCTGGTGCCCAGTCGTGTGGTCAAGCAAGAGCCAGAGGTAGCCTTGAAGGTGCTTGGCAGATGTGATTGACGGGAAGAAGCAGCTGACCGCCAGTAAAGCAGAGCGTCCCGGGCAGTGTGGGCAGCTCTGATCTAATCAGGTAAAGCACAGAAGAGCAAAACGGAGGCTTCTGGAAGGGAGAAGGATTCTGCCCTGGTCTCCAGCCGGCCTGGCCGGCAGGTTTCCTTAGAGGATTGCTGGTGTTTCCAGCCTGTTCCCGGACCTGATTTTGAAATTGATGAACACCAAACCCACCGATGTCAGGTTGATGCTGACTCATCACGGCCCTGTAGGACAGGCAGAATTCCTCCCGTAGGGTCTCACAGTCTGGCTGCAGATGGCCACACCTTTCTCTCATGGAGCCATTGGTAGGTTCACCTGCAGACCGTTCAGTTAGCAGCCAGGCGCTGTAACCATTGTACCACCAGGCATTCACTGGACTTGCCAGCCCCGTAAATCTCTCTTTCTTTGGCTATTTATAGTTTATCTGTACCATCTAGTATCTGTCTCCTGCTGGTCCTGTTGCTTTGGAGAGCCCTGGAATAGCAAGGGACCATGGGAGACCAGAAGCCATGGGGACACCATCACACATGCCGCTGTCCCCACACAGCACCGCTCCCCACCTAGAGCAGTCAGGGCTCTTGGGACAATGACAGACTCCAGGTCTTGCAGGGACAGCGCCTGCTGTGTCTGTGACTTTTTTTTCTCATAACAGCTTTATTGAGATGCAATTCACACGCCACAGAACGCACGTGTTTTAAGGGAGGAAATGCTTTTAGCATGGGCAGAGCTGGGCGACAATCGCCACAAGTAACTTCAGAACGCGCTCATCACCCCAGGAGGAAACCTCACCCTGCAGCCATCACCCTCCTGCCTCCCCCTTCCCCCAACCCCTAGGCAACCACTGATCTTTCTGTTTCTGTAGAAATATTCTCTTTAGGGCATTTCCTACAAATAGGATCAGAAGATGCCTGGCCATTGGGTCTGGCTTCTTTCATGAAGCATGATGAAATGATTCCGTCAAGCACTGTCAAAGGTGCCACAGCGACTGTCCCAGTGACTCTCTGGCTTCTGCCCCTGAGGGTGGAGTCTATTGCCCCCCACCCTCAGGGGCTGAGATCAGACTTACTTGGACCGGAACTGGCCTTGGGGACACACTGTCTCAGCCCACTGTGCTGACTACCAGCTGAATGATCACGGAGAGAGGCCAGCCTTAGCTGACTCCTGGCTGAGCAGGGCTGCAGGTGAGCCCAGGACAGGTCCGTAGATTGTCACTACGTGTGATGGAGAAGACTGAGGGGCAGCTTGGCTGTGCTGTGGTGGTTAGTGCTGTGGTCATCATGTGGCGCTGTCATCACCTCCCTGTCGAGATCTGACATGTGATCACCCCCATGGAATCTGTTGTCTGGTCATCGGAGAGGAGTTTCCGTGGGCTTACAGCCTGCCCTGAATGTGAGGGGACACTCTCGTGGGGCCCAGGGGCTTTCTTCTCGTGCCACATCATGCTGGTCTGACTCGGGTTCTGGGGACTCTAGCCAGCAGCTTGCCTATTCACCTGATGATCCTGGGGTTCACCAATCTTCACAGCCTGTGAGCTGACCCACTGACCTCAGGTTCACCAGCCCGAGGCTGCATGAATCAGAACCCTCTGTCCTGACCAGAGACTGGAGATGTGGCTTCACCACCATGCAGGCCACGTCCTTGCCATAGCCTCTCTCTCTCCTTGCACAGATATTTGTAAGTTTCACTGCACTGGAGAACACAGCCTGAGACACTATGGAACCAATGCAATCATCAGAGGAAGCTGGATCTATCGGGAAAATGGCCAGCCCAGCCGAGCCCAACACCAGCCCGGCCCACCCAGGCCCAACGCCTGCCTGGCCACCCCAGCCCCGCCCGGCCCAGCCTAGCCTAGCCCTGGCCCAGCCCAGGACACTGGACCTCCTTCTAAAATAGGACATGATACACAGATGTGGAAGCCCGTGTTTGGTGAAGCACGTGCAGTGAGAGGCAGCGTGACAAGGACGCCAGGGCTGTGTAGCTGAGGGATGTCCCACAGAGATGCCTGCAGACCTGAGTGGGGACATGTGGCTCTGGTGACTCAGCAGCCACTGCTGTGTACCTGACCTCAGGCTCCCTGTGGTGGGCAGCCAGGTGGCCCAGGCTGGCGTGAGACACGGCCCGAACTGGGGCATGATTTCAGGGGGGCTGGAGCCAGCACAGTTCCAGGATACTGATCATCGGTGGCACATTTGCCCTGACTTCACTTAGAGCTTGAAATCGGGCATGGAGTGTTTACACTGTGGAAATGGACAGACCCTCTGTAACACCATGGAGACCCCAGCGTTTCAGTGGTTAGGTGCTATGGCTGCTCACCAAAAGGTCAGCTGTTCAAATCTATGGGGCACTCCTTGGAAACTCCATGCGGCACTTCTACTCTGTCCTATAGGGTCGCCATGAGTCAGAATCACCTTAACTGCAACAGGTTTACAGAGCGCTGCTGTGTTAGTCACCCCGTGTAGCCACACAGAGACGCCAGAAACGAAAGGCTTTCACAGAGAGGAATTCATTTCTTCAAGTAAAGTAGGTTACAAGTCCAGATTCAGGGCATCAGCTCCAGGGGAAGGCTCTCTGTCTCCGTCAGCTCTGGAATGAGGTCCTCGTGATGCATCGGTCTTCCCTTGGCCTGGGAAGGAACCTCAGGTCCAAGGAGACACCCTGCTCCCGGCAGGGCTTCCCTGGTGGCATGAGGTCCCCTGTCTGCCTGCTGACTTCTTCCTTTCGTATCCCGAGAGACCGCTTCAAGGCACACTATAATCTTACACTCTGAGTCCTTCCCCGCCGACACTGTTGCTGCCCACCCTCCCTCCCTGGCACCCGAGAGGCAGGGTTTGCGGAAGAGAGGAGCACCACCCAACGCCAGCAGTCATGGCCTGGCCAAACTGACATGCGTGTTCTGGGCGGGGGCGGAATTCCGTTGGTGATGATCCTAGGTGGAGAAAGGACTGAGGTTGTCGAGGATTTCGTTTGGTCCCGTAGTCAACGCCCATGGAAGCAGCCGTCAAGAAGTCAAACGATGCCCTGAGCTGAGCATACCAGTTGCAGAAAAACTCTTTCAAGTGTTAAAAAAACAACCAGCCAACACCCCAAAGATGTCACCGAGAACTGTCAGGGATTGAATAGTGTTCCCTAAATATCGGTAGCCGTTTGGCTGGGCCACAGTTCCTGGCATGGTGTGACGCCCCTCCGCACTGACGTGCCTGCCTCTAGGATGTTCATGAGGGAGACGGCTGCAGCCATGTTGGTGAGCAGGGCTCCACCTGTGAGTCTGTTTGGTGCCTTGAGGGGGCTGATCGAGATGTAAGAGGAAGAATCGGGCAGAGAGATTTGGTGACGTCGTGCCACCAGAAGCAGTTCTGGGAGCTGACCATGTCCTTTGGAAAGGACCACGGTCCCTGCTCCTCAGAAGCTCCCAGGCCAGCGGAAGACTGATGACAAGGACCCTCCTCCACAGCCACAGAGAGAGCCTTCCCCTGGATCTGCCACCCCAAATTCGGATTTCTAGCTGACTGGACTGTAACAAATAACTGTCTCTTTTTAAAGCCTTCCGCTTATGGTGTTTCTGCTGGAACAGCACTACCCACCCCACCCACAGCGGTGAAGTCAGGTCCGACTCATGGTAACCCTAGATGTCGGAGTAGAACTGCCCCATCGAGTTTCTAAGGAGCATCTGGCGAATTTAAACTGTCGACGTTTGGTTGGCAGACGTGGCACAAACAGCACGAGATGACTAAAATCAGGAGTAAGGCGCACCTGTCCCAAGCCCTGGTGTTTTTAGTCGACTCATATGCATGTGAAAGCTGGGTAATGAGTAGGGAAGAGAGAAGTAGACCGGATGCCTTTGTAGGTGAAGAATATTGACTGTGTCAGGGATCCAGAAGAACAAACAATTCGGTCCTGGCAGAAGAACAGCCCGAGTGTTCCCTAGAAGCAAGGATGGGGAGACTTCATCTCATGTACTTTGGCCATGTTGTTAGGAAGAATCAGACCCTGGAGAAGGACATGGTGCTGGGCAGAGTGGAGGGTCGGTGAGGAAGAGGAGGCCCTCCCTGAGAGGGAGTCACACGGTGGCTGCTACAAGGAGCTTCAGGGTAACAACAGTTGTGGGGACACCGCAGGACTGGGCAGGGTCTTGCTCTGCTGGGCAGAAAGTCACTAAGTCGGACTCGGCTGGATGGTCACCTAGCAACAACGACAGGTGTACCAGCTTGGAGTCCCTGGAGTGGGACCTCTGGCCTCAGGACCTAAACAATAGTTTCCGTTCTTGAGAGCCCACCCTCAGGCTGTGGTGTTCTGTGATGGCACCCAAGGAGATGCAGACCCAAGGTGAGACAGGGAGCAGTCTGGCCACCTGAGAGCACCTGGCTCCCTTCAAGATAGCAGGCTGGTCCCCTGGGCACCACTTATGCTTCTGGACAGCCCCTCCCAGCCCGTCTGTCCCTGAGTGGAAGCGGGAGCTGTGGCATCATGGGCCCAACCTCTGAGCTGGCGATGGAGAGAGCCGGTGTGTGCAACACGCGTTGATGATGATGGTGATCTGTCTTCCTGCGCACCCACTGTGGGGAGGGGAGGAGCACTTCCTGTCGGGACCTGGCTTTAGGGACAGATAAACTCCGCATTTTCAAAGTCTGGAGCAGCACACTGAACACCTCTAGGGCCCCTGAGTTCTCGGAGGAGCTGGTGAGCGATGTGGATCAAATGAGCGGGTCACGGGCAGGCAGGTGAGGCACGCGGGGCGCGGCCCACGGGTGACTGCCGGGCTTACCTGTGTCCCCTGACGGCAGAGACAACAGCACACAGAGCGACACCTGAGTGCACACTGTCCTCGTTAGTAACTCTTCACCAATGTCTCATAGAAAACATGTGCGGAGAGCCCACCAGTCGCCCGGGGACAGCCGGATGCGTCTGACGAAGTGAACACACCCACAGAGCTGCTGTCCAGATGGGGAGACACTACAAGACGTCACCAACACCCTGGGTCTCCCTTCCTCCCTCACCATCACGGCCCCGCCGAGGGGCCCCGCTCTGACTTGCATTCCCGCCCAGGGGACTTGTCTGGTTCTGAACCGATAAAAGTGAGAGCCTGCAGCACGAGCTGCAGCGTCCAGTGACCTCCGTGGGACTCCACCTGCGTGGTTGGTCTACACTATATGGGTGGTGGTCCATGTTATATGAGTGGTGGTCCACTCTTTTTCATTCCTGTGCTCTACTGTATGGGTGTGTCCCGGTCTGGGAGTATTTCCTGCTGGCACCGTTACTGATGGACAGTGGTTTTTAGAGTTTGGGGCCATTAGGGACAATGCAGTCCTGCCTCCCCACGGGCCCTTGGTGAACGTCCATGAGCGCTTCTCAGTGTGGACTTCTAGAGTCACAGGCGCACACAGCCTGAGCATTGGGAACTGAGGAAGGCGCTAGTCTTGTGTCTTAGTTAGTGCCCCGCATGTGTGTGTGTGCAGTTTTCAAAGTTGTCACTGTTGCTGTGTCCAGCTCGTGAAAACTTTCTCGCCACAAGGGTTTGAAAGTGTCCACAGCTGTGTGTCCCCGAAAAACCTCACCGCCGTCAGCTCCTTTGGTCTGAGCCCTTCTGGTGGCGTGTGAAGGCCCCCGGATGGGGCAGGTGGGTGGCAGTTGTGGCTCAGTGAATTCCTTAGTACAGCCACGTGGCCCGGCACCCTCCGCTAACCCCTACACAGTGTGCGGGTGTGCCTGTGCCGAGAAGGTGCTGCCCTCCACAGGGGGACTGCTGACACTGCAAACGGAATGTGGCGGGGGCGGGGCCATGCAAATGAGGCGTGTGGAGCCCTGCCAAGGGCATTGGTCCTCTCTGACCTTGCGCTGACCTTCACACAGACCACCTTAGGGCAGTGTTTCCTTCTGCTGCACCCAGGGTCACCAGGAGCTGGAAGGGCACCTAACACCGCCAACAACGCCTCTGTCATGGGAATGAGACAGGACTCAGTTGGCAAGATTAGATCTTCTTTTGAGTCAGTCACTTTTGCGGAGAGGAGAGGGACCTCGTCCTGCTGAGAAACCGTGCTGGGAGCAGAACCTGCCCCGTGCTCCCTGAGAGTTCTGCTCTGAAAGGCCCAGGCTGGGGAGAATGGATGACATGGCCCTTCCTCCAAAACTCAGGGAGAGACGAAGTCTTCCCCTCCACCTGGCACCCTGAATTTCGACTTCTAGCCTCCTAAAATTTGAGAGAATAAATGTGTCTTTGTTCAAGCTGTCTGCCTGCGGTGTTTCCGTTACGGCAGAGCTAAATGACTCAGACTCTGTCCGCCCCCACCTGCCACTGGGTCAGTTCCAGCTTGTGGCCACCCTGTGTGTTCCCGAGTAGACTCACCCCGTGGGGGGACTGGCTGCAGTCCTCACAGAGTCCGACGGCCAGGCTGGGCCTCTCTCCTCCAGTACGGGGGGTGCGAGGACCAGCTTTCCGTTAGTCGTCGAGCACAGCAAAAATGGCAGTGCGCGGGTGCCAAGCGTCTAACTTCACAAGGGGAGGGAAAGAGCAGCCTCGGCCCAGAGCTGATTCCTGTGACGTGGGCTTCAGTGGTCCCTGCCCTCGCCAGCCTCCTTATCGATCCTGATGCCGGCCGTGCTCCTCTCTGGCACTGCTGTCTGCTGGGTTCAGCAGCTATTGCAATGGCCACACAGAACCCACAGGCCACAGTCACTGGCATGTGGTTTATTAGGGAAGTGACTTGGGATGGGGATCAGGGAGCCCAAAGGCGAAGTTGCTTTTCGAGGGCAGGACAGCATTCCTATTGGGCAGGCTCCTCTCAGTCCACCCTGGGTCTCATGTTCGGGCCTGGCCCCCAGCCTGCTTGTACCAGCCTTGCAAAGCTTGTGAGCTCCGTCAGTAAGTGCCCAGGGGCACCACGCTCCATCAGGGGGTGTCCGGGGCACTGCGCTCAGTCGATGCCATCTCACAGTGACCCTGCGCACAACAGAACGGAGGTGCCCCTTCCTGCACCATGCCCACAATCATCTTTGTGCTGAAGTCCACCACTGGACCTCTCACTGTGTCAGTCCGCCTTGATGAGGGTCTTCCTCTTGCTCACTGACGTCCTTCCTCAGGGACTGATCCCCCCTGACAATGTCTCCCAAGTGTGTGAGATGCAGTCTCGCCATCCTTGCTTCCAAGGAGCACTCTGGTTGGACTTCTTCCAGAACAGATCTGCTGGTTCTTTTGGTGGTCCATGGTGCCTTCAACTTTCTTCTCCAGCACCACAATTCAAAGGCGTTAATTCTTCCCTTAATCAGTGACTGGCTTTCACATACATATGATAATGGGATTGAAAATAGCATGGCTTGGGTCAGGTGCACGTTAGTCTCAAGGTGGCATCTTTACCTTTTAATACTTTAAGGAGGTCCTCTGCAGCAGAGTTTCCCAATGTGGTATACCTTTTGATATCTTAACTGCTGGTTCTATGGGTGTTAATCGTGGTCCACAGTAAAATGAAATCCTGCAACCTCAGTCTTTGCTCTACTTATCCTGATGTTTACAGGTCCAGTTGTGAGGAATTTTGTTTTCTTAATGTTGAGGTGCAATCCATACTGAAGGCTGTGGTCTTTGATCTCCATCAGCAAGTCTTTCAAGTCCTCTTCACTTCCAGCAAGCAGGGTGGTGTCATAATGCAGGTTGCTAATGAGTCTCCCTCCAATCCTGATGTCTCCTTCTTCTTCATATAGTCCAGCTTCTTGGCGTGTTTGCTCAGTACACCGATGGAAAAGGTCTGGTGAAAGGATACAATCCGGACCCACGCCTTTCCTGGCTTTAAACCGTGCACTGCCCCCTTGCGATGTTCACATGACTGCCTCTTGATTCATGTACAAATTCCTAATGAGCTCAATTAAGTTTTCTGGAATTCCCATTCTCTGCAACATTAGCTGTTGTTTGTTATGACCCACACAGTCGAATGCCTTTGCACAGTCAATGAAACACAGGTAAATATCTTTCTGGTATTCTCTGCTTTCAGCCAAGATCCACCTGACATTAACAATGATGTCCCTTGTTCCATGTCCTCTTTTGAATGGAGCTTGAGTTTCTGGCAGTTCCTTGTCAGTCTACTGTTACCGTCACTTTGAAATGCACTTAAGTAAAATTTTCCTTGCATGTGATATTTATGATATTACTTAGTAATTTTCCCAGTCAGTTGGGTCACCTTTCTTGGGCATGGCACTAAGTCTGGATCTGTCCCAGTTGGTTGGCAGGGTAGCTGTCCTCCAAATTTCTCGGCACAGACAAGGGAGCACTTCGAGCATTGCATCTGTTGTTGAAACTTCTCAGTTCACGTTCCATCGGTTCCTGGAGCCTTGTTTTCCACCAGTGCCTTCAACGCAGCTTCAAGTCCTTCCTTCAGGACCATTGGTTCCTGATCACACGCTACCTCTTTCGATGGCGGAACACCAGCCAGTTCTTCCTGGCATAAGGGCTCTGTGTATTCTTTCCATCTTCTTCCGATGCTCCCTGAGTCACTCAGTATTTTTGCTGTAGAATCCTTCACTATTGCAACTTGAGACTTGATTTTTTTCTTCAATTCTTTCAGCTTGAGAAACGCAGAGTGTGTTCTTCCCTTTTGGTTTTCTATTTCTGGCTCTTTGCACGTGTCGTTACAATACTTTCTTTTGTCTTCTCCAGCTGCCCTTTGAAAGCTTCTCTTCAGTTCCTTCACTTTGCCATTCCTTCCTTCTGCTTTAGCCGCTTGATGTTCAAGAGCAAGCTTCAGAGTCTCCTCTGACGGCCAGTTTGGTCTTTTCTTTCTCTCCCATCTTTTTGATGACCTCTTGCCTTTTTCACGGATGATGTCTTTGCAGTCGTTCTTCAAGTTTTTGGATCTTCAGTCACTAGTGGTGGTCATGGTGGTAGGATTTAAAATACACAGGTAATTACATCAGATGATGAAAACGGAGGGCAACCACACCCTGCTGGGGATCACGGCTTAGCAGAGCTGACACACATTTTGGGGAACACAATTCCATCTGTAACTGGGCAACTGTGTGTTTTTTTTCGGTGTAGCTGCTCAACGGCTTACAAGGTGTGAGCATTCCCAGGGGAGTGGAAGCCTCCAGGACTGGTCCCTGCACCCAGCTGGCCTCAGACCAGCTGAAGGAGGCCAGTCTGGACAGCTTCCTTCCCCAGAGGAGGGCTGTATGAGCTGGAGGCAGGAGAGTTTTGGGGAAACTGAGTCATGGCATGCACGGCAGCTGAGGGCACGGGCATGGAAGACCCGGGAGACTCAGGCCTGGTGACCCGCGAGAACAAACCCTGGCGGGACAGCGTGGACTGATGTTAATGTGAGCTCCACTGGCCACAGTGACAGTTGCTGGTGTGTGATCTGCTGTCCATGAGAGCTTGTTTGCATTTCCTTTACCACACCTGGTTTTACGTTTTTTCTATGCTTAAGTACCGTCATTGACTCGACCTTGGTCCACCCTGAGGATCTGTGGAAGCTGTCTGTACCTTGACCTGTCGGGGGAAGTGGGGTCAGGCCTAGAAAGTTGCCTGGTGGCTGTTGGCACACTGTGGGGCCACTGGGACCCCGCAAGGAGTCTGGACCTCACGTTGCTGGAGCTGAGGCTGCTGCCCCTCAGGCCCCTAAGCCCAGCACGAGGCTGGACGCCTGTCTGGGCCTCTGTGGCCTCCTAGGTGCTGGATGTCTGCAGCCCAGGCCCGTCCTGGGCTGTGACCCTCAGCAGGGTGGCCCAGGGCCTTGGGCGGCTCTGGGGTAGACATGCCTGGGGAGCAGTTGCACTTGGCCAGGAGGCCTCTCCGAGTGTGGCCTCATCCACACTGTCTTCCCCACATGACAGTTTGTCATAGAGAGGCTGAATATAGGGTCACTTCTCAGGAATCTGACTGCTACTCGGCCAGCCGTGGCCTCTGGCTGGAGCTCCGCCTCTTCTCCTTCCCTGGGACTGGGTGAGGGTCTTAGGCCTCAGTTGCTACCCTTGCACAGGCAGCCAGAGGGTGGGGGTCCAGGCATGGAGGACGTGCCCCCACGAGACCTGAGGGGCACATGGGCACTGGCCTTGTGGCCATTACCATCTTTAGTCAACGTAGAGGAGACTTGGGGCTCAGGGTCATGCACTTGACCATATGGAAACCACACAGTGCTGGCAGGCTAGATGGGCGACCACCCGGCTGCTCTGCCCACGTGGACTGTGGGCTTCTGGAGTCTAAGGCTGGTCACTGTGCCTGAAGCCTGGAGGCCTGGCCATGGTCCTGGGTCTCTGGAAACTCTAGCCAGAGCCCTAAACGGGACCTGCCTGCTCCCGAGAATCCAGGCGCTAGGCACCAGGGACCAGGCCTGGCTAGTCAGTCCTGGGGGCTTCCTGGAGGAAGGTCACAGGACTTTGGAGGCCAGGCCAGGCTTGAGGTGGATGTGAAGCTGTGGGGGTCCACAGCTCCTCAATCCTTCTCCTCACTGTCTCCATCCCAGCCCCCCTTCCTCCCACCCCCCACTTCCCATGGCCACCCAGCTCCTTCCAGAAGCCCCAGGGGCACCCCCACCACTCTAGTCTGTCCCTCTCAGCCCAGGACTTCTGCTGCCCCCATCCCAGGCCTCTGGGCATGGTACAGCTCCGTGTCCCTGCTGAAATAGGAAAAGACCCCAGGATTTGCCAGGTGTTGGGCAGGTCCCTGGGCTTCGTGGGGTCTCATGCTTGTACCGACCAGTGCTCTCTCTACCGCGTCTTGGCCCCGTGTTCGCCCTGGTCTAATGTCGAAGAGCAGACAGAGTGCAGAGAAGAGGGACCTTCCTCTCTGTGATGGCAGCCGGGTTCCAGATACTTCCTTAGATGCCACAAACTGAAGACAGAGACGGACAGGCAGTGGGCAGGCTTGCCCGATGGCGGAGTTTAGACGGTCCAGCTGGGCACCCTGTAGCTGGCTCCTGGAGGACGGTGTCACGCTGTCCTGGTGGTCATCTCAGGGGTGCAGTGCCACAGACACTGGCTCTCCTCTCCTCCCTTCACAGCGACAGCACCCTGAGCCCTCCAGCTTTAGCCCACCTTCCTCACTGCTCTGGCCTCCAGCTGTAGAGGCTGATCTCTGTCTGCCTGACCGGCTGTAGGCCCCACGTGTCCTGCATATGACTGTGTCCCAGACTCTGGTCCTCATCATCAGTGAGCCCACCGAGTTCCAGGCAAAACCCTCCTCCCCAGGAAGCTGGGCCTGCAGCCGTAGGCTGCTGCCTGGGTGACCTGGGGAGTCGGCAGCCCCTTGGAGCCCTCAAGAAATCATGACAAAGCCTGCCACAGAGACAGCTGCAAACGCACCCCCCAGCCCCAAGGACCCAGGGTCCTTTCCTGCCCAGTTGGGCAGTGTCCAGTGAGCCACCGAGGGGCACACAACATGCGGGACGTGGAGGGTGGGACCCGGTGCACCTGCCTGCCAGCTCCCCTGGATTCTGGGTAGATGGGCAGCTGGGGCTTCAAGTCCTTTGTGGGGAAACCTCCAGTGTAGGTCGGGGCAGGGGCAGGTGACCCAGTTAACAAGGTAAGCACGGGCTCCGTGGTGCTTACTTCCTGATCTGTAGTGAAACATTTCACACCTGTGATGTGCCAAAAAAAAAAAACACATGAAACTGTTCACTACAGACAAGGAAGTAAGCACCAGGGAGCCCGTGCTTACTCTGCTGACAGGGTCACCTGCCCCGTAGGGGAATGTAAATTTGAAAAGAGGCTTTGATTCCACAGGAAGGGGCTGTGGGGCCGGGAGGGAGACAGATGCCTGCCACAGCCAGAAGCGGAGTCTTTGATGTGGAGAAAAACCTGAAATCACTCCCTCCCGGTGGTCCAGTCAGCACCCTGCCTACCTGCCCCATGCTGGGGACACTGTGAACGCTGGGCGCCCACTGCTCCCTGCCGCTGGGTCAGTGACCCCACCCCCGGGTGCACTCTCGGCTGTTGGCTGGAGTTCAGCGATGAGGTGGCACTCCAAAGATCCAGCTGTGGGGTCACACCACCCTAGCCATCCTCTTTCTCATTGAGAGTCTCAGGAGCCTCCCTCCTGGTCCTCAAAGAGGTGCCTCCCACCCCCGCCCTCAGCAGTGGCCTGGTTCCCTTTAGACAAGTGGCCTGGGATGGGCAGGGCATCCCGGGGGAACTGCCTGGACCTCTGGGGAAACTGGGCTCCCCAGCCGCTCTACACCTGGCAGGCCCTGTGGGCTGTTCTGCCAAAGGATTGGTTCTGACTCTGAGAATAGGATGGGGGGGGGTGGCCCGCTCAGGGGAGGGAGGGGGAGGGAAGGGGAAGGAAGAGAGAAGGGGAGGGGAGGGGAAAGGATGAGGGGAAGGGGGAAATAAGAGGAGGGAAAGGGGAGGAGAAGGGGGAGGATGTGGAGAGGAGGAAGGGGACGAGGAGAGGAGGGAGAGGAGGAGGAGCAGGTGTGCGCAGACAGCTGGGCCTCAGGATGCCTGCGGCGTGAAGTCAGCTGCCCGTCCTGCCGCCTGCCCGCCGACCAGGACTATTTTGGGAGCCTGGGGCTCAGAGCCTGCCCTGCGAGCCCTCCCTTGGAGGTCCAGTCAGGAGTGAGGACAAGGCCTTTCTTGTCCCAAGTCTGTCCCCCCTAGAGCCCCTCTACCAGGCCTTCCTCCCCCCAACACAGCTGGCCCAGCCAGGATGCGCTGCCTGGGGGTGAGGGGGCCGGAGCCAGGAGGAACCTGGGGCCGGAGGGGCAGGCTCGGTGCCCACCATGGCCTTGATGTCTGCCGTGGCCTTGTGCTGACCAGTGGAGGCCCTGAGTCCCTGGAGCCCACCTCTCCAGGGTGAGTGACCTCACAGGGCTGGGTCCTCTCGGGCATCACACATCCTGGCAGGGAGGGCTGGCTCATCACTGGAAGCCAGCCCTTCCCCCAATGCTGGGGCCCCCTCCCCTTCACTTCCTGGGAGTGAGGGTCGGGAGGCCTGTGGACCACAGGGGCCTGGGTCCTCTTCATCAGCTGGGCTGAGGCTGGTCCGGCTGGCCCCAGACTTCTGTGCGGTGTGGGGCTTCTGAGGTCTGCTCTTTGCTGCTGGAAGCTCCACCCACCAACATAGTGCACCAAGGGAGGGGGCACGTGCTGGGGGCCTGTCCATCAAGGCCACTGCTTGGGACTTCCCTAGGTGTTGTGGGCAGGGAGGTCCAGTGCCCAGCCAGGGTGGTCAGCTCAGGTGGGGAAGAGTTAGGACCCCTGGCAGGGGGAAGCTGTCTGCAGGGGGTGCCCTCCGTCTTGGGTGGGCATAAGCTAGGTCAGGTGACAGGGGGCACCCTCCCATATGGTCCTATGGAGGGGTCGGTGTCCTGGGGACAGGAGGGAGAATCCCTTGGCTTGAACAAGGCCTTAGAGCCCCAAAGTGGGTCTACTTACATGTGGCTCAGCTCCACTCCCCAAACCTTGGCTGAGGGATACGCAAGGGCAGAGTGGGGGTGGGACCACAGCTCCCCCAGGCCTGGACAGGAACCCTCCCAGACTCAGCACTGGGGGGCTGTCTTCCCAGGGCCGCCCCAAAGTGGAGCCATCACCCAGCCTTTCCAAGCCACAGGGTGGAGATGAGGCCGGCCGGGAGCCAGAGGGTGGCCAAGAAACGCCTCAGCTTGGGCCAGGCCGCCCGCAGCCTGGCAGCTGTCAGGGGGCTGTGGTCGCACCCCAGATTCCACAGTGAAGCTCAAAGGTGCTGCCTCTCTGGAGGGGGCTCACAGAGAATGAGGCAGCGCGCCCTAAGCGGATCAGCCCAGGCCTCTGTGTGCCGCAGTGGGGGATGGGGTGTGCCGGAGGGAAAGGGGCTGTCGCCTGAGGCCTCCCTCCAGAGGCCGGGGGCTCCTGACCCCCCGATCAGGCGGGGAGAGGCAGGCAGTCCGCCCAGGGCACACGCTCAGATTTGGGTGAGGATGGAGACTGTGCTCCTTGCTCCCTGTCCTCCCAGTCTGTATCCTGCCTGGAGGGTGTGGGGGCTGGCAGGGCCAGGGGCCCCGGCAGCCTTTTGGGGTGAGGGATGTTTCCCCATTGCCCCAAAAAAGGGATATCAGTGGTGTGCAGAGTGAGAGCCCCTCTCCCCTTTCCCTTCTTTCACTTTTCCCCTTTTCCCTCCCACCCCGTGGGTGGGGTTGGCTTCAGTGACAACCCAGTGTTCTGGCAGCAGCGGCCAGGGAGCTGTCCTTTCCAGTTCCCTGTGGCCAGCCTGATGGAGGGGAGCCGCCCGGAGCACCCGCTGCTGTTTCTGACCACAGGCAGCTCCGGCAGCTGCCCACTGGGCTCCATGTGCCAAGAGGCAGGCACGGGGGCCCAGAGCCTCCGTCCCCATGTCCGGCAGCAGCGTCCCGCCCCATCCTGCCCAGTGAGCATGGGCACACAGCCCCGGGATGGTCCAGGCTCCAGTGACTGCGGGCAGGGGCTCGGGTCCAACAAGGGGGTAAATCCCTCTGTCAGCAGGACCGCTGAGGCCGCCCCAGCTGATGGACTTGGGCACGCCTGGCCTGGCTGAGACAGCCCTCCAGTGCTGTGTTCTTTGCCTGGCTTCTTTCCTGAGGGTGTCGTGTATGCAAAAACTTTCTCTTTGCTGGGCTCTGCGCCCCTGCTGTGCACCAGCACCCGGCTTCTGCTTGGAGGTTCTGTGCCGACCTCACCACATCTTTGCAGCCATTTCAGAATGCTGCTGATGTAAGCCTATGAACCCCACTTGTAAATCACTTCTGAGGTGACCGGCCTGCCCTTGGCGCGTGGTCTCCGTGGGGGGCAGCACCCGCTGACTCCGCTCCATCCTGCAATACAAAGCTGCTTTTCTCTTCTCCTTCCTCTGCCTCTCGGGTGCTGATTGGTAGGGGTCGCGCCAAGTAAGAACCTGGGGCCTCTGCCTGGTGACACAGTCACCAGCAAGCCCTGTGGTCTACTCCTGCCTGTGACCATGTTTCAGCCAGGCAGTGGGTGACAGAGAGCACAGCATTCCAGGGGAGGGCCTGATCAGCCCAGCCGGGGAGAGACAGTGAGGGTCCTGTTTAGCTCCAGTAGGAGAAGCTTCAGACAGATCAGATGCACCCGGAGCCTGGTGGCTCAGTGGTTTGGGGCCCTGTTGCTGCCAGCAGGTCGGCAGTTCCGGACCACCAATTGAGACCTGGAAACCCATGGGGTCGTTCTGCTCTCTCCCACAGGCCTCCATGAGGTGGAGTCCACTGGACGGCCACAGGGTTGGCTTTATTTTATCTTGGGGGGTTGACTCCAGCATGACCTCATGTCAACTGACGCCATCTGCAAAGAACCCCTCTGCAAACAGGGTGGTTCTCATGGGTGGGGGGTGGGACTTGAACCCAGCTCCTTGGAAGACTTGATTCAGCCCACCCCTCACCACCCAGTGCCGTGGCATGTGTGTGCTGAGGGCCAGCTGTCACCAGGTAAGCTGATGGGCACCCTCCCTGGATTGTGTGATCTGGTCTCATCCAGACCCCAGGCTCCCGGCTAAGGACCATGGACACCACTCTGAGGGGGAGGGAGGCGGCCGAGATTCCACGTGACTGACAAGGAGGCTTAGGGGTTCAACCTCTGAGGAGAGCGGGGCTCACCTGTGTCCTGCCTTTGCCAGGGCCTGGGGCGGTTGGAGGCACAACCCTGCCCGTTGGGTGCTGGCGGTGGGGAGGGCACCAGCTACAGCTGGAAACTCAGATCCTTTTAAACCTAAGACCGCAAAGTAAGAGAAAATCAATTTCCAATTACTTTTCAGACTGAAGGTTAGACAGAAAACACAGACTCTCATGGCTGCTATGCCCCATGCCGAGAAGTCGTCCTGCCAGGCTCGGCGACATCGGGGGTGACCTTGGGCAGGCCCCTGCTCCAGCCACCCTCAGGGGCTGGACACACAGCTGACTGCAAGGCCACTATGCTCATGAGCATCTAATCCTGCCAGCCGAACACTTCTTGAACATGGCGTGGCGGTCACTGGGTCTGGATTGGAGGCTGGCCAGGGCACAGGAGGCTCTGGCTTCATCCCCACAAGCCCCTGACTCAGATGACCTTGGTTTCTAGCAGTTCAAACACACCATGAGTCCTGGATCACATCTCAGCTCAAGACCCAGGTCCCCGCTTTAAATGACTCCCTTCTGGGAAGCAACGTGTCATTTAAGGCCCACTAGGGCACAGGTTGGGAACCCTGGTGGGACAGTGGTTAAGCGCTAAGGCTGCTAACAAGAAGGCCAGCAGGTTGAACGCACCAGGTGCTCCCTGGAAACTCTACAGAGCAGTTCTACTCTGTCCTACAGGGTTGCTGTGAATTGGAACAGACTGGACAGTAGTGGCTGTGGGTCACTTGGTTTAGGTCACAGGACCTCTGTGGGGTGGAGGGTAAGGGCGGTTTATGGACCCAGCTGTGTCCTCCAAAGCTGTGGTGGCCGTGCCTGCTGTGCCTGTGAGCACAGCCTTGTCCGAAGTGGGGTCTCTGCAGATGTGATCAGCTGACACGAGGCTCTCGTTCAGTCTGAGCCGTGTCCTTGTACAAGAGGAGAGACTCAGACAGGAAGGATAGCCCCCCAGCTGTCTTCCCTCTTGTGGCCTTAGCTGAGGATGACACTGGCCCCCACCCCCATGACCCCCACAGCACAGCGAACCCCTCAGGTATTGGAGTGAAGCTGGGTTCCAGTGTGCTCTCCACCACCGGGGTACGATCCACTGCTCTCAGCTGGCCCTTCTCCCCAAGCACGCCACCCAGCCCAGCCCGCCGCCGTCTTTGCCTGGATGAAGGCCCTTCCCCACCCCTCTGCAGCGTGCCCTCTGACAGAGTCCCTGCGTGGAGTCCCTTCCAGCCTAGATACGTGTCGCCACCAGCATTCCCGCTCTGGCCAAACTGGCCCTCTTGTGTCCTTGGCCTCACCCAGCACTCCCCAGCTCGTCGCCTCCTGATGGCCTCTGCTGGGACCCCCTCCTCTGGCTCTCAGGCAGCCTGTGGTCCCCTGACTTTTGCGCCAGAGCTGCACAGCCTGGGAGTCACAGAGGAAGGGGCACTGCTGGCTCAGTGGTTAAGCACTTGGCTGTTAACCGAAAGGTCGGTGGTTGGGAGAATGATGTGGCAGTCTGCTTCCTGACAACTTCCTGAGGGGCAGTTCTGCGGGTCACTGACAGCTGGAATTGGCTGGGAGGCGGTGGACACCACAGCAGCACTCTCCGGACGCTGGACACGCTGCCAGGAAGCTCGGCGCAGCTGTCAGCTTGTTGCTCGGTGTCTGCCAGTCTGCTGCCTGTCTTTCAGCCGAGGTGCGGGCTGGTCCTGCCCTATCAGCCTGGTGAGAGCCCCACCCCCGTGTGGAAGCAGGCACGGGGGCGTCGGGAATGAATGAGCGGAGGAGCTCTCCCCAAAGGAGCTCTCCCCAAACACGTGGGGAAAAATCCTGTTTTCTGTGGTCATGCTCCAGAAGCTTCCCGCCCCCTCCCAGGACCCCCGCACACTGCAACTGGGGCCATGGGTATTGGCACGAGATGCAGTGGCTCCAGGGGCACCGGGGAGCCCCTGAGGAGGGAGGCGGAAGCTCCTTCACGAGCATCTGAAGGGCCTGGGCTCCTAGCCTCAGAATAGTGGGGACCCCACCCCATGAATACACTGAGAAGGGTTAAGGAAGCAAGCTGCAGCTGGTGCCACGATGCCTGATGCCCACCCTTGGGGCCTCGTGGGGGCCTGGGTTGGGCAGCAGCCTACCCCCACCGTGCCCCTGGCGGCTTGTTCAGTGTCTCTAATCAACACTGAAACCCAGCATGTCACCACACTGGGCAGGCCCTCCAGAGCTGGAGACCCGGGGAAACAGGGCACTCCACGCTCGCCTGGGCCACAGCCTGGGCACTGGGGATGGGGGTACAGGGACAGACCCACGGCCATCCTTGGAGACCCCAGGGAGACCCCAGGTTCCTGGGGAAGCCTCCTAACTAGGGGACCCCTCCACTGGGGTGTGGCTCTAAGTCCTTCCAGAACCCCCGTGGGGGCCTGTTGTGCCAGCAGAGACCTCCACCCTGGTCCCCACCCTGGCAGGCAGGGATGGGGAGGACAGGTGGCAGGTGAGACGTTCTCTTGGTTCTGGTCTCTCAGCCCTGTCACTCCCTGTTCCAGGCCTTGGAGGAACTGGTTGGGGGCTGTCAGGGAAGGTCAAGGGGTGGGGAACTGAGGGGTCGGCCCTGGCCTTCTCTGCAGGACCACTCCCCTCCCCCAGCATCCTGGGGCAGAGGACGAGGAGCAGCCAGGCCTGGCCCTGAGGTGAGATTTCTGTTTTCTGGTGGGAGCCGGGAAGTGGCAGAGCTGAGTGCTGGGCGGCGGTCCCATGGACCTGGGGAGGGCTCGCCCTCGGACCCCGTGGGCTCGAGCTCTCTTCCTGCCCGCAGTGTCTCCCTGTACGCGGCCACTGGGCTCAGTGCTGGCTGTGGAGCACCGGCCTGAAGCCCAGAGTGGAGGCCACTACCCAAGGACAGCTCCTGCATGCTGGTGGGCGGAGCCCAAGGGCCTTCCGGACCCACCCTCTTCCTCCAGCTGGGCCCCTGTCCTCCTCTGTGATGTGGGCCCTCGGGCATGGCCTCAGAAGTCCCTCCTGGTGGTCAGACGGGAGGAGCCTGGGTGGCTGAGTCGACCCTGAGGTTGAACTTGTGCCTGGGTGTCTCCAGGGTGCTGTAGCTCGTGGTGGACAGAAGGTGGCCAGGAGGGGGACAGAAGGGTGGCCAGGACGGATGCTGGCAGACGGGCTGGACAGCGTGGGACCTAGGTGCAGGACTGTCCTCAGCTGGTCCGACCAGCTGCTCTCCAGTGGTCTGCCCCTCCCAAGGATCCCATATATGTCAGGGCAGAGCTGGGCTCTGCACGGTTTCCAGGGACCCTGCGAGGGTCTGAGCGGCACTGGGGTTTTGGGGGCTGAAGTTTCAGAAGTGGGTCTCCAGGCCTGTCTTCTGTGGCACCTCTGGGTCGACTCAAGCCTCCAGCGCGTCAGCAGGGAGGGTGTTAGCTGTCTGCACCATCAGGGGACCCCTCGGCTTCTGTGCCGTCCCTGAGGATGTCCCCAACAGAGCTGGGCACAGCAGGAGCCCATGGGGGTCTGGGGCAGTTCTGTGCTGGTGGATCTTCCTTGAAGAGAGACTGAGGGACTCCTGAGCCCCTCCGTCTAGTGAGATGACTTCACTTCCTGCCTGCGGTCAGCATATTGGAGGCTGAGGCTCAGATCCATCCCTAACCTCAAGTGGCTTTGGGACGCTTTCTTCCAGTTCTCTGTCTCTGTTCCCCACTTTACAATGAAAGTGATAAAATTCCAGGCTAACCCTTTCCTGGGCTCTCTGCGGGACTGTTCCACATCACACGTGGGGACCTGCGCTGCGGGACATGGGAAACACAGCACCTCAACGTCTTTGCAAAGTCACCAAGAACACTGTCCAGGCAGTTTTATTTTATCACTTTTTCTCCATAGGATGGGCACCATTATTACTATTTTTCCTATTTATAGAGGTAATGCATGCTTGTTTTAAGCACTCCAGAGTGTAGGGAACCTGGGCAGCAGGCGTCACCGTTTCCGTCTTGGCACCCGTAGCTTCTGGCTCGTTGCCCTGCGACCCCTTCCCTCTCCCTGCCCCCAGATACGCTCGTGCGGAAATAGAGACGGGCCGTGCGCCCAGTCTGTGGTCCAGATTTCTCCATCAGCGTTGGCGCAGCGTCACTCCTGGCAACCCTCCCTGCCAGGCTTTGTCCACCTTAATGTTGCTGCCCCCCTAAGCCCTCCCTTGGCACCCGTGCCCACGGCCACGCCAAGCTGCCTCCAAGCAATCCTGCTGATAAACAGGGGGTTTGGGGCACACTGGGACCCCACCTGCACCCCCTCTGTGGGTTACCCACTTACAGCCAGTTTCTGAAAATGGAATCTATGAAAGGCAAAAACCATGGATGACAGGGAAAAGATTTGAGGCCAGGGGTTCGGGGAGAAGGGGGTGGATGAACAAAGCAGCCCAGGACATTCAGACCAGTGACATTCTTCTGTGTGATAATAGGGGACATGTGGCCTGATGGCTTTGTCAAAACTTGCAGGACCGGGCCACTTTAACAGTGATGGGTCTATACATGATGGACTTCAATTAATAACAACGTACTGACATCAGGTCGTCAACTGTGACCACCCCTAACGGGACCTGCACCTGGGACAAACTACAGGGGAGAGGGGTGGAGGGGAACCTCCATTTTCAGTGAGCTTTTTCTGTAAACCTAAAACTGCTCTAAAAATAAAGTCTATTAAAATAAAAATTGTGTATATAAACATGGAATGTGTGGAGCAAAAGGTTATGTGCTTTTTAAAGGCTTTTAAAATTCATTGCCAGACTTCTCCAATAGAGACAAACCAATTAGCAAGTTTCCCTATAAAAACTCAACTCAAGGACGGTGGCCACCGTCTGTGCACTTTCTGCCCAGGGTAGGGAACAAGAGACCCTTTGTGTCGCTTTAATTCCATTTTTAAAGAGGCTGCAGAGGTTAAACACCCCTTCCAGAAATGTTGGCTGGCTTTTGTCCTACCCAGGAGTCTTACACTGTCCTCAGGGGTCTCTAGGGGATCTTTCTAGCTCATTCACCCACTCTTCTCTGCCACCCCACTGTGCTGAGGTTGCGTGCAGGTACTGTCCTGTTGTCCTGGGGTAAGAGAGCAGGCGCTCTGCAGGGTACTCATGCCAAGGAGCCTCTCTCTCTCTCTGTCAGCCTTCCCACCCATACCTCTCTTCCTCTTGCTCCTGGGACCCTCCCCAAAGCAGGTGTCATGATGGGCTCATCTTGAGGCACAGTAAATTCACTTTCATGTATTGGTAGACAGCAGTTGAGCTGGATCTGACGTCCTAGATTTAAGCAGCATTTCCTTCAATCCTCTGAGAGGATGCCCCTGCTCTCTCCCGGCAATCACACGAAAATCTCACACTTGCGCTATTATATGGTTAACGCTTTTTCTGAGAACATTAAGAATTTTATCTCTCTAAAATTTTATATTCCTGCATTTCCCTTTGAACCCTTCCCTTGTGCCTGGCCCCTCGTGCCCACCTCTCCTGGCCACCCATGGGGTTTCCTGCCCCGCATCCCAGCTCACAGGCTCAGCCTAGGCCTCCGGCTTCGTTAGGAGACGCGTCTCGCTCCAGCGATGGTGTTCTCCTGGCCTGGTGTCTCTGGTTGTGTCTTGTTCTTGCATCGTTTCTAAAGCTTTTCCTCACCTCTCTGATGACAGTCACTTTACCTTCTTTAAGTTCCCGCCCTGCTGTACCTCCCCACTGTAGGATTTTGGGGGGTAGCCCGTCAGCTGGCTGTCACGCTGTCACTTTTCCTCTGTGGACTGATGTGCCCTGGGGGGCGAGCACTGCAATGTGGCTGGTGGGGCCCCCAAGGGCAAGGCTGTGCCTGGCACGTAGGGTGTGTATGGAGGGAAACAGTCCAGGGGATAGTGTCGGCGCAGCTGGCTGGGACCTCACCCCCCAGCGCCCCTGTCCCCAGGGTCCCAGCTGTCACTGTGCCTTTGGGCAGCTCTTCCTCCACGGCTTCTCTCTAGGTGTAGCCAGCTGTCCTCTCTCTGGGACAGTGGCCTCAGGTGCGGTCGCTTCCACCCCTGTGTGTGTCACCTCCTCAGGTTTAAGACGGTTGCGCAGCTCCGTAACTGCCTTCTTGCCTCAGCCACACGAGGCTGCACCCGTCGGGGTTTCTCAGTGTCCCCTGGAGTCCCGCTCTGACAGCAGTGACACTGCATGACCCTAGCGCTTAATACCCGGGAAATCTCAGCATGCTGGATGGTGACATAATTGTTGGAGCTCCCCTGAGTCACCTCTGCCTCCTGGTGACGTTTCCAGGACAGAGAGAACCATCGCCAACCCTAAGCCATCTTCACAGCCAGGCTGTTGCTGTGTCTGAGCCTATCATTCGGCCATTGTGTAGGATGTCTTAGTCACCTAGTGCTGCTGTAACAGAAACACCCCAAATGGACGGCTTCAACCAAGAGCAAGTCCAGTGGGCTAGGAGGCTGCATGTCCTCATTCAGGCCCCAGCTCCAGGGGAAGGCTTTCGCTCTCTGTCGTCCCTGGAGGAAGGTCCTTGTCGTCCACCTCCTGGCCAAGGAGCTTCTTAGACCCAGGGACCCCAGGCCCAAAGGACACTCTCTGTTCATGGTGCTTCCTGGTGGTCTGAGGTTCCCAACTCTCTGCTTGCTGCCCTTTCACCTCTTGTAAGGTAAACAGGGGCGCAGGGTGCACCCCTGGGGAACTCCCCCCACATTGGGTCAGGGGTATGAGCTGGGTGAGGCTGTTACAGTCCCACCCTAAATCCTCTTTAAAACAAAGTTACAGTCGCAAAACGGAGGCCAACCACGCAGTACTGGGAACCATGGCCCAGTCAAATTGATACACACGTTTTCCGGGGACACATTTTAGCCCACCACAGAGGGTTTCCGTCATTTTGGGCGTTTGGCTTGGCTTAGCAAACTTAATGTGCTTTCCTTGCGACTGGGCTTTCCTGATGGTGTGTCCAAGGTGAGGAAGCTGAAGTCTTCTCACCCTCACAAGGAGCTTTCTGGTAGCATTTCTTTTAAGACTGGTTTCTTGTTTTCTGGCTGTCCATAACTTGGCTTTGGCATGCGTAATTCTTTCCCAGCACCACAATTCAAAGGCGGTGGTTCTTCTTCTGTCTCCCTCCCTCGCTGTCCAGCTTTCACATGTGTACGAGGCCATTGAAAAGACCATGGCTTGGGTCAGCTGCACTTCAGCCACCTAAGTCACACCTTTGCTTTTTGGGTTTGTTGCAAGGAAAAGTTGGGGCCCGGTGGCTGATGCCGGGCTGGCAGCTGGAGGGAGCTTCCTCAGTCACTCTTGGTGGGAGGGTGGCATTTCTCTCTGGGATCGGTGACAACGCTTGGCTCCTGAGGACAAGGACGGTGAGGCCCTCACTGTGGCCAGGGCCCCAGGGTAATGCTGCTTGTCTCCAGACTATGAATTCCTCAGAGAGGACACCCGTGTCCTGGGATGGGCCATATCACAGGCTGAGGTGCTGACAACTAGGCCAGGGTCCAGGTGGCTCTGGGGCCAGGGCACTCCCTGGGCAGGGCCGTCGCCTCAGGAGACAGATGCAGGTGGGGGTCAGCACCTGCCAGTAGGGGAGAGGCGGGAGCTTCCGTGTTCGCAGGTCCTAGCCAGCAGGTGCTTGTCCTTCCCTTGCCTCCAGACCTGCCTCAGTCCTCCACGCCTCAGCTCGTAACACTCCCAGGGGCACTCGCCGTGCATCTGGGGAAACTGAGCCCAGGAGCCGTCCTGCGCTTTCCCAGCTGTCTTGGCCTGTGAGCGGCTGATGGATCTTTGCGGCCACTGCTGTCTTGCCTGAGCTCTGGCTGGGTCTGGACCCAGGATTACTGGGCCTACGGGGCCTGTGGGGGGGGGGGCCTGCAGCGACCTGGGACACACTCCCAGGGTATGGATGTCCGCCAGTATGGTGGCCGGCTGTCCCTCCTGTGAGTACGCCCCCTGTGGATACTGAGACTCAAACCTGTCTGTCCATCTGGTCAGCACTCTGCTGGCCCCCCAGGCAAATCCCTCCAGCCCAGCCCGTGCTGTGCCAAGGCCTAGAGGCTGCTGTGGCTTCATGCAGAGCAGATCAAACCACTGGGTCCTCTGGGACCTCCGTCTCCTCTTCCTCTCCCAGAGGGTACCTGGAGAGCTGAGTGCCCTGTGCTGTGCTTTCAGCCCCTCTGGTGGACGCTTATCAAGGTGGGTGTGAGTGCCTCCTCCTCCCCATGATCAGAGCTCCCAAAAGTCCCATCTGGCCTGGAACGGAAGAGAATGGCCACAAGTTGTCCAAGCTGTCATGAAACCAGGCTGTGTATTGGGTGGGAAGGACACACAGCTGCTGAGGGTAGTCCTGGAAGGCTCACAAGACAGAGAGATGCTGAACCGAGTCCCCTGCGTTAGGGTGGCTGGGGGGGTGTAGCTGGCGTACTTCTGCAGCATGAAGCAAGACAACGGCACGGACGCTGAAGGGAGGTACAGACAGACGTCGCCTTAGTCACCACGCTGTCTCCATAGACGGGAGAATGCAACCAGCAGCTAAGACTGGAGGCGGGGCAGGCACCTCGTTCAAGGCAGACGAGCTGTGTGATGCATGCGGCCCTTCAGCCTGGGCTTGCATGCCCCCGCTGACAGCCGACTCACTACCTGAAGAGGCGACAGATCCACACCTGGGGGCTGCTCTGCGTGTTGACCCCAAAGATCCCCTAGACCCTGACCACTCCTCAGTCATGCCGTCGGGTCCACCAGGGATCACTGGAGCCAGGGGGTCTGCACACCCTTCTTACATACTTGCATCAAACAGACAGACGGAAAACCTGCAGCTGTCAAGTCGATTCTGACTCATGGCCACCCCTCTGTGTCCCCATAGAACTCCCCGTGGAGTTTCCTGGCTGTCTTCAGCATGGTAGCAGGTGGCCACCTCCGTGTGTCCTGGAAAAACTGTCCCTTGGAGTTTCCTGGCTGCCCTTGTCACGGTAGCAGGTCGCCAGGCTTTTCTTTCGTGGAGCTGTTGGGTGGATTTGAACTACCAGCGTTAGGTCAGTGGTCTAGTGCATACCGTCTGTGCCGTCCAGGGACCTACAGAGATTTGCTAAAGCAGGAGAACCAAGAGGTCAGGCTGACCGTACTCCCCAGAGGAGCATGCTTTGGCCTGCAGAGTCCCCCACACCTGGACGGCCGTCAGTGACCCAGAGTTCCCAAGCTCAGCCGCCGCAGCACCCACGGGAACTGCAGACAGGAGGGAAGCCGCCTTCTGCCTCATGCTGGCATCTATCCTCTGGTGGCTTCTCATCTCAGCACTTCAACAGAGCACAGCCCCTGTCCTTGGGGGCTTCCCCAGCTGGAACACACCCCTCAGATGGCAAGAGGGCGCCTGCCCCTTTGATTCTGACAGCCCCCAGGCAGAGTGGCTCAGTCTTATGGGCCCCTCGCTCCCGTGCCTCCCTGGCAGGCACACGCTGCCCACTGAGGAATGGCCGTGACACCCATCTGGAGGGGAGGTGTTGGGGAGGCACACATTTCCGCAGAGATTGCAGCTCACACAGAACAGACGTCGCTTGTCTTTGTGGGGACCTCCAGCAGACAGAAATGGAAGCCAGGAGGCGGTCCAACCAGACGCCAACCGTCTGCATCTGAGAGGCAGCGGGACCACTCGGCGTAGTCGGCTTGGACACGGTGGCTGGTGAGGACAAGGCCATCCTGCAGGCAGGCTGACGGGGAGTGGGGCATGTGTGGATGCCCCTGCAAGCTGCCCTTGGAGCTGTCCTGTGCCACAGCAATGCATTTGGCCAAAGCGGCTGCAGGGACTGAAACTAGCTGTTGCCAGCTGTCCCCGGCTGTCCCCAGCTGTCCCAGCAGGTAGCAGCCTCCAGCTTCTTGCAGCAGTGATTTAGAACCTCTGTCGGCAGGGGCACAGGGACCACTGGACAGGAAGTTGGGGATGACACGGAGGGTCCCTGAGGTCCAGCACACATATGTGTGACACCGTTCACCAAAGAACATGTCACCTCACCCTTGTGGACTACAGGGACAGCCACTGTGCCTGTTTTGTCTGGTGCCACTGCCTGGTCAGGCCAGTTGTCCCACTGACTGTGGAGGGGGACTTGTGCTCTGCGGCCCCTGATGGGCCTTGCCTCACTTAGCCTGCTCATATGGGGCTGGGTGGTGGCCCAGAGTGGGGACCCAGCTCTTTGGGCTCACCCACTGTTAGAGAGGGAATTGTGTTCCCCGAAAAAGCATGTTAAAGTCTTGACCTCAGTACCTGTGAATGTGGCTTTGAACAGGATCTGTTCCCAGGGAAGGGCAGACACAGCCCTCAGTGGCTCCGTACTTGCTCCGGCAGTGGGGGAGGCCACTCTGTCCTGGGTCAGCGTCTCTGGGGCTTGGAAGCGGGGCGAGTGCCTAAGTGTAGGCCCTTCTGCAGCCTCAGGCTGTCCTGGTCCCCACCCTGTGCACACAGAGCACCCTTCATCCTGCCCAGCTCTGGGCGTCACCCCCACCACCAGGCCGCCGCCCTCTGGCCTTCTTGAGCTCCCAGATGCCTGGATGGCGTTAGCCGGTGCAGTCACAGGCTGTCAGACCACTACCTGTGGTCTTCCAGTCAAGTTCTTGAGCTGTGCCTCTTAAATGTGCTTTAGAATTTCTTGTTTTCAATGTCAGCTCTGCAGAGAACTTTGAAAATACAGTGGCTCTTCCGTAGTGCTCCCCTCCCCCTTCCCCCAGCGAGGATTCTGTTTCGGAACACTTTTCTAGATTCTTCCTCCGTAGTGGCCAGACACAGTCGGGGAGTCCTCTCAAGTTGTGACCTCAGTGGAGGGAATTCAGGGCAGATAGGAGTGTCCGTTAGTGTGGTGAGGCTGCAGCCCCTGTGTCTGCAGACTCTAGAGGCTTGAGCACAGAGGACAGACCCCAGCCACACGTGTTCTGTCCCGGGGTTTCGAGGCTAACAAGGCCAGCAGTGCTCCCTGACTGTGCGTCTAGTCATGGGGCTCCGGCCTCATCATCTGCCTGGCTGCCTGCAGACAGCAGCTCCCTTGGCCAGGGAACAGTGAGACGGCAGGGGCAGAGTCCCTCTCTGAAGACTGCTTGGCTGCTCCTTGGGCCTGGTCACAGATGTAGCATCACCGTCAGAGGTCAGGATGCAGCCAGGGGGTGGAAAGGGCTGTGGGGGTGGGGACGGGCTGTGGCCTCTCAGCTGCTCTGGGATGGCTGGATTGGGGACAGGCTGGAGGGAGGTTTGCCCTGGTGACAGGCTAACGGAGCCGGAGAGGGATGGATGCGCTGCTGGGAGAGCAATCAGCTGTAGCCACTTTGAGAGCCCAAAGCAGTACCCGCTGCCGGAGTGGTCCAGCCAGGAGGCCCCGCAGAAGGTGCTCAGCTGGGCGGTAGGACGGCTGTGTGTCTCCACGCTGGCTGGTGTGTGGCTTGGTGCAGGGTTTCGGGCAGAAGGTTACCTTCCCTCTGCCCTGCAGACGTGGGTCTTCAGGGAAGGCGGTGGGAGGGTGCTGCCCCAGAGCAACCTTCGGGTCCAGGCCCAGCCTCTGGGGCCACATCCTCTGCCTCTGCAGGACTTGCCATGTTTCAGGGTCGGTGAACCCTGGGGTGGCCGAGGGGACAGCCCCTGCTGGGCTAGGCTCCTCTCACGGCTCCTTCCCCAGCCACCAGCCGCCAGTATTCTGCCTGCCCCAGACTCGGGGAGAGTCCCCCTCTCCTCCTCATGAGGGTCCGTTGGCTTGGTTTAAAAACCCTGTTTGCCACCTACTTTGCTGGGCCTCCAGGTGAAGACCACCCCCTACGCGAGCGTGTCTCACGGCGGCTCTGGTGTGTGGCCGTGAGGCTGGAAGCCACGAGGTGGGACAGGGAAGTACCTAGCACACTCACTGCTGGATGTCACTGCTGTCACCTGCGTGGTACTTACTTCCTTGGGAAGCTGTGCGCTGACGTCGGTGCCTCGTCCACCTGTCAAAGCAGTTTTGGGACTCTTTCTGGAAGGGCCGTGGGGCATGACAGCACGGTGGCAAGTTTGCAAACTTAATCATCTAGTTGTCTGTGAGGGAGTTTTCATCCAGTGAACAGATAATTGTATTGAAATACCTTCCCTATCACCTGATCTAGCTCCCAGCGACCTTTTTCTTTACCTGAAGATAAATACTGAAAGGAAGACATTTGGATGACGTTCAGTACATCAGGGGTAATACAATGACAGCTCTGATGGCCGTTCCGGAAAGAGAGTTCCCAAACTGCTTTGCAGGTGGACGGGGCTCTGGCGTCAGTACATGGCTTCCCAGGGGGTGCACTGCAAAGGTGAACCCCGTGATATTCAGCATTGAGGTATGTAACACTATTTTAGGGTGAGTTCATGAACTTGATTGTCAGACCTCCTGTATTCCCAACACCAACAGGGTCACCCCCGGCAGACAGGCCTCAGGGGTACTTCTGGACTGAGACAGATGAGCAGGAAAGACCTGGTGATGGCCTTCCGGAAACGGCCGATGGGAGCCCAGGCCTCAAGACAGAACCCTGTCGGGTGCGGAGTGGAAGGCAGCCTCTGGGTTGGAGGGCTCTCAGTACACAGTGGCCTAAACAGTGGCCTCGGGTGGGCTGGTGACCCTGAGGGTTGCCTGGGACCGGGCAACGTTGGCTTCTGTTGTAGGTGGGGTCGCCACGAGTACCTGTCAATGGGGGCAGCCGAGCCCCGGTCTCCGTCTTTGATGGGAGCCCCTCACAGACATCCAGGAAATCCGGCAGAGCAAGGACCAGCGTGTTTGCTGATGAGGAAACAAGGCTCCCAGAGTCTCAGTGAGTCACCCACATCACGTCACAGACCGACAAGGCGGTGGGGCTGAGTCCTGGCCTCATCTTGTCCAGCTGTCCCGTCCCCTGTGCTGTGTCCCATTAGCCCCAGGCCAGGATTGCATAGGGGTTCAGGCAGGTCCCTCCTGAGGGCTCCTGGGCAGCTCCCAAGGACCCCAGGAACAGGGCCTAGTAAATGCGGGTGGACACTTCAGAAACACGAGCGTCCTCACCTACTTCTCACACCGCGAGGCTGCGGGCCGGGGCCCCGCCCACCCGCTGTTGCCCTCGTGGTGCCCGCGCTGGGGGGCGGGTGTTCGCCCTGGTGTGTGCCATCAGGTCACTGCGGGTTGTCACCCAGGGAAATCTCTGCACTCGGCTCTGCCTGGCTCTTGCCGTGCTGTGGTCAGCTGCAGGCACTCACCCTGGCGTGGACCTGGGCTGAGTGGGGTTGGCTGCTTCTGCTGACACAGTGCTGTATCAGACTGGACCAAAATGACGGGCAGCAAGGATGCGCCACCTTCTTGACGGTGTTAGTGGCGGTGGGGTGGTGCCCCTTTGCCTGGGTTTTGCAGGCATGGTGTAAGCGATTATATTGCCTCCCCCACACCATGCATGGTGAACCCAGGCCCCTCTACCTGTGGAGGAGACCCTGCTGGTGCACTGGTTAAGCTCTTGATGTCACCCAGGGGCTCGGCAGTGTGACTCCGCCAGGCTCTTCTCAGGAACACTTGGGGGAAGTGGTACTCTGTCCTGGTGGGTTGTCAGCAGTCGGGATCAACTTGCTGGCAGTGGTTTTGGGTTTGCAGCTTACAACTGTGGCAGCAGTCCCACCTGGAAATAGAGTCTTCCTTGTTGTGTTTGCGAGATGGTGTCACTGTGGGGTGTCTTTAAGCTACTCGTCTCTGAGCTACAGAAAGCGCAGACCAGGCACAGAGCAGCTGGCACTGACCGAGAGAAAGGTGTGTGCCAAATGAAGACGGCCAGGTGACGAGGGACAGAAGCTGGAAAAAGACAAGAACCTTTGTCCAGAGCCGACACACAGAGGAAAACTTCCCCAGAGCTGACACCCTAAATATGGATTTTACACCATGAAATAATACACTCCCGTTGTTAAAGCCGTCCACTTGTGGCTTTCTGTTACAGCGGCACACGGTGACTGAGACAGTTGAGTCTGCACACAGCGTCCCTTCTCTCCTGCTTGGGAGTATCTGTTAACGGGAAGGAAGATACCCACGTGTCCTCCCGGTGAAGACAAGAGCTGGCAGACGGCTGACGCATCAGCCTGTTTTCCCTTGCTCCCGGGGCACCCCCTACTCCCGCCTTGGGTCTGCCCCTGCAGGTGATTGCCTGCCTTTTGGACAAGGACAGGCCTGCCCCAATCTGTGTGTAGGCTGGTTTGTGTGCTTTACAAACAAAGCCACCCTGTAGGCACCGCGTTACACCCTACCTTTTCCATTCAGTGGTCTGTGGAGGTGTGTCTGTGCGCCACAGCTGACAGAGCCATCCCCAGGGTGGGTGCGGGGCTGTCTCCCTTTATTCACGGTGAGTTACGGGGCCATAGCAAATACCCTTGGTTGCATCTCTGTTCAGCACGGGCTGGCCCCTCTGCTGGGGGGTTGTTAGATGTGGGATTGCTGGGCTGAGCACACACACGCCTCGGTCCCGAGCCCCGCTCCCCACAGACGCCACATGCACGGTGCCACCGCAGCTCTCGTAGAGCCCATGGAATCGGCTGCAGCCCTGCGGCTCCCACGACTGGCTGCGGACTCTGGGGGTCCTGGCTGGCGGGCTCTCAGACATGCATCTCCAGGCCCTTCCTCCGGGTCTCAGTCTGACGTCCCGGCGACTTGCAGCCCCCTCCGACAGGCCGGCAGTGACCGTGTGTGAGGCACTGGCGAGGAGTACAACCCGGGTCTCTCCCTGGGTTCTGCCTCTGAATCCCTGCTGTCCCCCAAAGCCGGATCCATGGAGCGGATTCCAAGCCACAGTGACGCCGCGTGTGTCAGGGTACAGTGGGGGCCCACAGGGTTCTCAGCGGCCAATTTTGGGGAGCAGGAGGAAAGGCCTTTCTTCAGAAGCAACCTGGTGAACTTGAGCCACAACCACAGGGCAGCATGGCCCTGTAGCTGCCTGTGGGGACCTCCGATTCCATCACAGGGACTCTGAGAGGTGATAAAGACCCTCCCCAGGCCCACTGCTGTAGAGCCGGTGCCGGCCCACAGAGACCTGGCTAGACGGGGAGAGCTGCCTCTTGAGGCCCCAGCCTGCGATCCCCGTGGGTGCCAGCAGCTGTTTCTCCTGATGAGCGGGTGGTGTGCTAGCGTCCCTGACCTATGGGTTAGCAGCTAAGCACCTTGACCACCGTGCTACTGGGGCTATGGGAATGGCGGTCACTGTTTATGCTCCAAGACCAAGACAGTCTGTTCCCGAGGGCAGGGTTCCATTGCTGGGGACGTTAATACCGTCTCTGACCTATGGTCCTGTACCCGCACAGCAATGAGAGTGCCCAGGAAGGAGCCGGGGACCAGGCACAGAACACCTTGGTCCAGAGGTCTGACTTCCTGTCTGTCCCTGTGGACAAGGGCCTCAAGCAAAGGATGCGGGTGGTGAGGCGCTGGATCCAGGGGGCTTTTCCAAGCTGGGGGAGCTGGGCTCAGCTGTCTGTCAGGGCACCAACCTGTAGGTAGGCTGGGCTTGTGGGCCAGACCAACACAGCTGTGTGACCAGCAAAGATGGGTGGGAACAGACCTGTCCCCAGGAGCCGGGCAGGCAGAGACAGTGAGAAGGGTCATGGGAACACAATCCAGCTTTCAGCCAGCTTAGACGTCCTTGAGCTGGATGAAGAGACGTCTCCAGCGCCTTCTCTCTGGGTCAGAATCTGAATGAGGTGATGTCACAGAAGTTTCCAGAAGGGGATGTTGATTTACTTAGGTTACCCCAGAGGACCCTTGGCTTCACCTTTCCCACAGGGTGCGCCACCCCCCACCCACAGCCTGCCCTGATCTGTTCCCCCCTAAGAACTTCCTGGATGACTTCCTCCCCGTGGGGACCGTGTAAACTGACCCCAGTTAGGTGAGGGCCAAGGGAAAGCAGATGGACGGCATGTTGAGCCCTGCCTCCCAAGCCCATGCCCAACTCCTGGGGGCTGCTGACCCACCCTAGTCTCCCTCCCAGAGGTGCACTCCCTCACTCAGGCTGCTGAGAGAGGGCAGAGTGAACGGCCCCCACTAGGCTGGCATCTGAGTGGGCCACCCGGGGTGGGAGCCCCAGAGCAGGGGAACAGGAGTGAGCAGGTGACAGGACGTGTCCCGAGCTGCCCACAGCAGAGAGACTCAGCTGCAGCTTCTGGGCCCTACAGAGGCAGCTGAGCCGGCTTCTGCCCCCCGCCCCTGCCCCAGCCCCCTCAGATCAATGGGAAGGTCAGCACCCGCCCCCCTGGAACAGGGGCTGGGCTGGCTCTGAGTTCTGCTGTCAGAGGCACCGCAGCAGACTTAGGGGAGAAGAGAGGTGATGGAGAGCGTCCCCACCAAGGTCTTCTGTTTGCAGACCACATCAGGGACAGGCCACATGTCAGTCATCAGCATTTACTGAACTCTCGTGGTGGGCACTGTCATGGATTGAACTGCGGCCACCACAATTGTCACACCGTGTTGTGTGACCGTCCAGCGCTTTGTCCTGTGACAGGGTTTCTTGCAGCCGTTTTCTCAGCTGCTGCAGTGTTGTCCTCTGTGTTGTGAATTCTGCCCCCATGACGTTCGTGGGGCTGGGTGATGGACAGCCGTGCCAATCTCTTCTGAGGTAGAAAGAGGTGAGCAGAGAGACAGCTGACTACAACCATCAAGGAAGTAGTGCCGGGGTGAAGAGTGTCCTTTAGTCCTGCGGAACCTGCTCTGAGAGGCTCCCAGACCAGGGGAAGACGGATGACAGGGACCTTTCCCAGGGCCGACAGAGAGAGAAAGCCTTTCCCTGGAGGAGAAGCCCTGAATCCAGACTTGTGGCCTGTTAGACTGAGAGAGTGAATTTCTCTTTGTTAAAGACGTCCCCCTGTGGTATCTCTGTGACAGCAGCACTGGGTGACTGAGACAGGAAGGCTGCAGGATGATGGAGCTGTGTTTGTTTGAGTCAGCAGATGCTGGCTGAGGGATGTCATGTGTCTGCCTGGGGCCGGGGCCATGAGCCTGACCTGGCCGTGCTCCTGACCCCACGGCAGGCTGGGGAGTCCCAGGAGAGGAGCCCGTCACTGCTGCTGCTGGTCACAGTCGGTCTGTCCCGACTCAGAGCTGCCCCACGTGACAGAGCAGGGCTGCCCCGCATGGTTTGTGGGCTGCAGACTTTGTGGGAGTGGACTGCCAGGACTCTCTCCCTCACCATCACGGGCTCAAACCACTGACGTGTCTGTTAGCCACCGAGTGCTTCACCACTGCACCACCAGGGCTCCTCTGCGGGAGAGGCCTATGGCACACGGCTCAAGGCACTCGTCCTCAGGGCCGTGAACTCTCAGGGCACAGCATGAGAGCGGACCACTCGACTTGTAGTGTTGGCCGATGTCCACTTTAATTATCCTGATGTGGCCGGTTCCAAGCCCAGAGCACAATGTCTCTGAAGGCGGGGGTGGGGGGGGGAACTGTCATCCCTCCTGGCCAGCTCTGTGCACCCCTGCGTGTGTGGGCCGTGGACAGCACCGAGCCCCTGGTGCCTCTGGCTCTCTGTACGGGACAGGCTGCTAGACTGTGCGTGTTAATTGAGGCAGCTGTGGGCCACAGCCAGGACCTCGACGGGGGGACACCAGGGCAAGAGGGATCATGTCCAGCTCCAGACACTGCACAGAGAGGACGGGATGCGGACATCCAGTTCTAGATTCTGCACAGGGGGCACGGCATGCGGGTGCCCAGCTCCAGACGCTGGACAGGGAGGACGGGATGCGGCCATCCAGCTCCAGACGCTGGACAGGGAGGATGGTATGCAGCTGATTTGGTTTCCCCACTGCAGAACGCTGCTGCTCTATAACCAGCCTCTCATGTCCAGCTAGACTGGCTGCTGTCCTCCTGTCGCCTGGAACAGGGCCAACGAGAGGTCATCTTGTGCTGGAACAGCCTGGGCTTGGCCTGAGCCTGAGACCCAGCAGCCTGAGGCCTTCCCAAGAGGGTTCTGGTCTGGTCTTAACTGACCGGAAATGCTGTTGATTCCTGTCCCTTCACCTTGTGTCTGGGGATACCGTCTGGGTCTGTCCTTCCCTGGGATCAAACCCTGTCAGCAGGCCTGAGGCCAAGCTGGGGTGCGATAGGGGTGGGTGGAGGGGCTTTGCTGGGGGAAGCCAAGAGATGTGGTGGGGGGACCAGCTTCTTGCGCAGCTGCAGGTGCTCTGCACGTTTCCCCGGGGGTCCCATCAGGCACAGCCATCCTGCCTTGGAGAGTTCTCAGTGGCCTTGAAGGCCAGGCAAGCCCAGGAAAGCTGTCTTTCTGGAGGACACCGGCAAGGCTGCTGCAGCTCCAGGGACAGACACCCCCAGGGACAGAAACCCCAGCCTTGTGGGGTGGCTCCACTGCTGGGACTGCCAGCACAGGGGGCCGGGCACGAGATGCCCCTCCAGTTCCGTGGGCATCGGGCAGTGTGGGGTGCTGACCATGGCGGAGAGCCTGGCCCGTGTCCACTCTGAGAACACGTCCCGAGCTTCCCAAACTTGGTAAGCACTGCTGTGACCTTTCAGGAAGTAGGGAGCTGGAAGCCACCAGATCAGTGTCTCCAGGGGGCTACAGGGACAGCAGGAGCGGGACAGGAGCACATGTTCTCTGGCTGAGGTTTAGATGTGTCTCCACAGGGGGTGGGGATGGCCATTTTATCTTCGCTGGCAGCCTCGCTTTCTCTCTCTCTGTGTCATGTGCACACACAGCAGATATCCTCGGGCTTCCCTTTAGCCTTGAGATCACAGACAAGTACAAGTGGCAGCGCTGTGACGCCGGAAGCTATGTCACCAGTATTTCAGACACCAGCAGGGTCAGGGGACTGGTCTTGGTGCAGTTTCCTGACCACGACAGATAGAAGACAAGCCTGGCAATCTGCTTCCAAAACTCAGCCCGTGACCACTGGGGAGCACAGTGGAGCACTGTCCCCTCACTGGCTCGGGACGCATCACCAGGAGGGTCCAGCCCTGCAGGAGGACACCAGGTCTGGCGAGGCAGAAGCCAGCCAGGGCAAGAGAGACCCTCGGTGAGGTGGGGGCATCATCCCTTCCATGAGGGACGGGAACATGTCGCCTGCTGGAGGGCTGATGCAGGAGTCACTGTTCCGTCATTGCTGTGAGTCAGGGCTGACTCAGAGTGGCCATTGGCTTCTGTGTCCTCTCCACGCAGAGATGTACATCTCTCCCAGTTCCAAGCACATGCAGAAGCATTTTTTGAACCTGGAAAAAAAAAGACTGTCTTTGGCAGTCTGCAGTGCTTTCTGCCTTTTGGGTTAAGTCTGGCTGCCTTTGAGGCAACATGTCTGTGTGTCTAGCGGGCGGGCATGTCTGTGTGTCTGGGTGCAGCATGTCTGTGTGTCTGGGGGCAGTGTGTCTGGGGGCAGCATGTCTGTGTGTCTGAGCATCTGGCAGGAGCTCCTAGGGGCAGGTGAGGCTCTCGGGCTGCCAGGAGTTGGTTTCTCCAGACGCTTCGGCATAAGACCTTGGCAGACGACTCTTGTGGGCTCCTCCCTTTCCTTAAACCTGGATTTGGACAGTTGCCCCTCCTGCTGGCTTCAGGGAATGTGCTTGTCCAGCACCAGGACTCTTGGAGTCCAGCCTGGTCTCAGGAGACCTGTTGGAGGGCTGGGCAGTGTTCTTGGACACCGTCTGGAGTTCCCTGAGGACCACGGGCACAGCATGACGGAGCAGGAATGGGCCCCTTGTCCTGGGAGGGGGTCTCCTTGGCTCTCTGGTTGGAGTGGGACCCATGCCAGGGCCTGGAGCAGGCAGCAGCCACCGGCTGCCGTGAGGAGCTGCAGTCTGCCTTCTCTCGGCCGCAGGAGCGGCTGGGATGCCGAGAACAGAAGATGGCACAGGGTGCGGGGGGCAGGGTGAGCTCCCAGAGGGTTCTGGTGTTGCTCGTTGAGGAGTCTGAGTCGTGCTGAGATAGATGGAGCCCACCGCAGGGTCCATACTACTGCTCCCCCACAGGCAGAGGACAGGCCAAGGTTAGAGTCCACTCCCCACTCCTCTACGGGCCATGTGGCTGCAGTCCAGGCAAACCAGGGGGCAGAGGTCATCTAGAAGTCATGACAGCCGGCAGGCCTGTGACGGGCCCTCTCAGGTAGCCCAAGGGCCAGCTGGGGCAGGAGCAGGGTAGCAGTGAGCTCTGGTCCCCCATGGGGACGTGTGTGTGTTGTTCTTGTCATTGTTAGGAGTTGTCAAATCAGATCTTGCCAACAAAGATTAAAGACCAGTGCGTAGACGTACTTACCTTTGACCTCACTGCACGCACAAGCTTCCAGCACCTTCTGCATCCGCCTTGGCTGGTCTCAGTGCGACCAGAGCCTTTCCAGGACGCCGGGCTGTTTCCTGGACCCACGTGCGTGACAGAAACGATGCTCCAGTGACCTTCCCACTGTGTCCCTGTGTTTGTCTGCACAAGCGGTTTGCAGCGAAATTTCTGGGTCGAAGTGGGCGGAGTCAGACTGTGAGGCCGGCTGGCTCACAGACCGGCCTCTCCTCTGCATGGCTACCCGGTCCACCTTGCAAGGGTCCGGTAGTCGCTGCCGTGTTTCCTAATTCTGAGCCAAGCCTGGTATCTGCTCACCTGTGGCTGGCTGGGCTTCTGTTCTCCTTTTTTCTGGGTGAACCACAATCCCTGCAAGCCGGTCAGCTGACTCAGGGCAGTGGGATTACCCTCAGGACATGGCTGGGTGGAGAACAAAAGGGCACCCTTGCTGATTTGGAGTGGAGGTCAGGGGTCAGGCCCAGGGCCAAGGTCTCTGATGTGCCTTGCCGCCGCCCTCCATCTTCTCAGGAGCAGGGACCATCCCCCTGGGACCTGCCCAGCTGAGCTCCGCCCCGGGTTGCCACCCTTCACCCTCATGCTACCAATCCCCCGAGGATTCTCTGTCCCTGAGACCTCACAGGCTCCTCATGCTTCTGGTGTCTGCTCTCAGGGACTGTGTGGACACCACTGCAGCCCTGTCCAGCCCCCATGTTCACCCAGGAAACCCAGCCTGATACGACGTGGGGTGCACCCACAGGTCTGCACACAAGAGTTGGCGTAGACCCTGTGTGTCCTCCCAGTGGAGCCCCATGTGTCCTCCCAGAGGCCGTATGCCCCCAGCTGTGGCACAGAGAGGGCGGGCCTGGCACCCTCTCTCTCCCCGCCTCCACCCTGGGCGTTCCTGAGCCTTGGGCTCCTCTGTGGTGTCCCCCCGCCAACAAGCCCCCCATCTTTACAACTCTGCTTAGGCATCGCCTGGTCAGGAATGATGGCTCACAGGAGTGCTACCAACCTGGAGGCCACCCACCCCAGGCCCACCTTTCTTGAGGCCATCCATCCCTGAGGTACCTATCACCGAGGTCACCCTTCCTCGAGGTCATACATTCCTAAGGTCACCTGTCCCAAGCTCACTCGTTCCTGAGGCCACCCCTCCCCAAGGTTACCTATCCTTGAGGTCAACCCACCCTGATGTCATCCACCCTCCAGGTCTCCCACCCTTGAGGTCATCTACCCCTAAGGTCGTCCATCCTTGATGTCACCCACCCCTGATGGCACCCATCCTTGAGGTCACCTATCCCTGAGGTCACCTATCCCAGGAGTCACCCATTCCCAAGGTCACCATCCTCCAGGTCACACATCCTAGTGCCACAGCCGCTGGCTGAAGATGCCCCTCAGCCACACTGCTGAGCTGGGCACCTCTCTTGTCCTTCTCACAAGCAGATCCCGGGTCCCTCTTGGGTCGGCCCTCCCTGCGCCCTGGCTCTGTCCTTCAGTGTTCCTGCATTGAGGGGCGTCTGAGGCCGTCTTCCTGCTGGACCGCAGGCGGCCACCCTGGAAACCCCTCTTTTTGGATGAGCACCATCTCTTAGGGGTCCGTCCCAGATACTGCTCTTCCAGGCAGGAGGGATGCATAGAGACACCCTTCAGCCTTGAGCCCAGCTCTGTGTACTGCACAGGGTACCCAGGGAAGGTTCCAGAAGGCAAGGATGCTCTCATACTAGCCTGGGGAGGGAGAGGTGGCTGCCTCTGTGAGACCCTGCCTGGTGCTCTTGGGCATGCAAGGCGTCCACGGCAGCTGATCCAGACTCCGACCCTCTGTCCCTGTGGACAGGGCACCCTGCCCGGTCCTGGCGCAGTGGGGACACATCAGACCCTAGGAGCCGGCAGCTGGCCTGCAGCCCCTCATAAACATTCTTAGCAGGGCTGCGCCTGCGTCTCCACCTCTCGTCCTGGGGCACCCTGCGAGGCGGGTGCTGATTGCTGCGGTGAATGGGGTGCTATTGTGGGCAGGGCTGCAGCATTTTAATGACTAGCAAAATATAGTTAATTATGGAAAAAGACATCTTCTGCACTTTTTCATGTAAATGAGACAAATTAATTGGAACTCAGTGTTTTGAGAATGTGCCCAGTCCTTCAGGGAGGCGGGGAGAAGGTTTCCCGGTCCTGAAGTGGGTGCTGCCCGCGGGAGAGGAAGGTGAAAACCAGAACAGAGAAGGGGGCTGCTGCCCGCCCGTTTAATTAATCCCTCGCCCTGCCAGCGCGCAGGGCTGTAACCCAAACCGTGAGAACGTGCAGACGGCAGGTTCTCGTGCCGCTGTCTGTCGCTGAGACACCGTGGAAAGCGCGGTCAGGGAGGGGCCGCCAGGACCCTGGGGGGAGATCACCCCTCCACTCAGCTGCCCAGGCCCTTGGCAGAGTTCCCTGCAGTAGCCCTGAGGGCGGGGTACAGGATAGCTGGGCACCAAGGAGGGTGATGCGTGGGGTCCACCTGGCCCAGGTGAGTCGGGACATCCGTGTGGTGACGGGGTGTCTACCTGCCTCCAGTGAGCTGGGACATCTGGGGAGTGATGGGGTGTCTACTTGTCTCAGGTGAGGTGGGACATCTGTGTGGGGGTGATGAGTGGGGTCCACCTGCCCCAGGTAAGTTGAGACACTGCAGGGCTATAGGGGTTTACCTGTCCCAGGTGAGTCAGGACATGGGGGACAAGAGGGGTGCCCATCTGCCCGAAGGGAGGAGGGACACTCATGTGTGAAGTGATAGGGTGCCTGGGGCAGGTGGGACGTCTGTGTGGGTGATGGGGTGCCCACCTGCCCCAGGGGAGGTGGGACGTCTGTGTGGGTGATGGGGTGCCCACCTGCCCCAGGGGAGGTGGGATATCTGAGTGGGATAACTGCCTCTGGCAGCACGGCTGAGATTCCTGGGCATCAGCCGGGGTGTGGCTGTGGCTTCCCCCCAGCCCCTCATCTCTTCAGGGCCCTCTGCTTTCAGAGGCCACAAGGTCACCTCCCTGCATCTCAGCCCTGAACCAAGCTCGATCTGTCCTTTTGAACTCCCAGGCTTATCCAGCCTGGATGGGGTGTCCCCAAGCCTCTCTGCTTCCTAGGAAGTACAGGGGGAAGCCAACCAACAATGGCTTCTATCACAGGAGAAACTGGACCCCGGCTCCCAGCTGCTCCCGCCGTTATCTGGCCTGGCCACAGGCCAGCTCCGGTGGGAGGGAAACCTGACCCAGCCAGGGTGGGAGAGCTTGGGCTGTGACAGCAAGTGGGAGGCCAGAGGCAGGAGCTCTCGGAACCCTGGCAGGCCTGGGCAGTGTACTGGACTCCATGGAGCTTTCCAGAACTTTCCACAGCCCCTGGGGTAGGAGGGCCCCAGAGGCTTGCACACTGCTGTTCAGAGAAGTGGCACCCCACCCCAGGCTGCACCTGCCACAGGCTCAGATTTCCATGAAGCCTCTGGGGGTCTATGACCCCAGACTGTGGACACTGCTGCTGCCAGACCACAGGCAGGGGCCTGGGAAGGACACGCTGCCCGGGGGGAACAGTGTGCCGGGTGGCGAGCATGGCAGGACCCGGGCGGGCCTGGTTTCCCAAGACGGCTGCCAGGGGGGCAGCAGGGTGCAGGCAGAGGAGACAGTCCCTGGAGATGGAACCCCCACTGGGCACGGCTACAGCGGCCCAGGACCCTCTTCCATGCATGATCTTAAAAGAGGCAGGACCTCCCTGCAGCTTCCGTCAGTCTGGCGTCCTGCACCTGCCCTGAGCTGCCGGCATCCAGCCTCCCTCAGGCAGTGGGGGACAGAACTGAGCAGGGCCTCCCTGGGCAGCGACCCACAGCTCTGGACTTCCACTGGTTCAGCCAAGTCTGCCCCTGACCTCCTGGGCCTGGAGCTTGTCCCCCAGGTGGGTCCCTGCCTTGCTGAGTAGTTGGGATGATGAGGTGCAGGCGTGGCCTGGCCCTCCCTGACCACGGTCAGCTCTGGGCACTGTGGTCCTGGAGGTCACTGGTCACCCAGTGGGCTCCACTCAGGCCAGGCGAGGGGACCCAGAGGACAGACTCCTCCTGCCCATATTTGTTCTCAAAGGGGCCAGCTGTACTGAGTACTCCAGCCAAAGGGCCACCTGAGCAGGAGGTGTTCCCGACCAGGCCGATCCATGGTGACAGATGACAGTGATGAGCAGTGGATAGCCTTGGCCACTGGTGGAGACGGGGGTGCCGGACAGTCCAGACAGCTGTAAGCTGCAGTCGCACTGACTTGGTCTTACGTGGCATCCTGAGTGAGGTGAGGCCCATCCCTTGAGGGTCTCCGCAATGGCGCTTACGCACGTGGAAGACGCTGGAAAGAAATGCACTAGTCTTCAAGTCTGAATAATTCTGAAGACGGGGAGTTCCCCAGCCAATTTCCCTGCGAGCACCATGGGCCTCTGCCCCCACCCTTCAATTGGTCTCAGCCACCCACCCAAGGGACCTGGGTGCCGGCCGAAATTCTCCCTGTCTGCTCAGAGTCAGGCTTTCCACTCACAAACAGTGCCCACCAAGACAAATGACCTCCTGCATGTTGATCAGACAATAGCTCTAGGTAGGCCAGCTCAGTAAAACCACGGACACCGAAGGCAGGGGTCCCCAGTGACCCAGAGCTCCCACCTTACCTGGCCCCCAGTCCCCAGTGCTGTGGGCCCTCATTCCCGGACGACCTCCCCACATCTTCTGGTCTTCCTGGGCCATGACCCTCCTTACACAGACCCCCTCGCTGTTTCGGGACACACTAGCCTGTCCTCTGCAGGACCTGGGAACCCTTGGAGGCCTGGCCTGTCTGTTCATTCTGAGACCTCAGGGAGGGCCCTAGTAAGAAAAAGGAGAGACAGCCAGAGATACAGCCAGAGACAGACACAGAGAGAAACAGAGGCCAGCTGGCTACAGGAAGCCCCTGCAGGCCCTGGTGTCCACTCCATGTTCCTGTGTGAGTGACCCCTGGAGAGGTCCCGCTGCCCAAGTGGGTAACCCTGCTCCTGCCCAGATGTCCCCAGAACCCCTGAGGAGCTCTGGGCAGGGAGAGTCTGCTGGACAGAGCCTGCCCCACCCCACACGCCCTATGAGGGTGTCAGGCAGAGGAGGTCAGTTGATTCATCTTTGTGTAGAAGTCACGCCCCAGGAATGGTCAGTGACCCTGACAGAGGAGACTCTTGCTGGTGGACACGGGCTGCCTTTTCCCACTCTGGATGTTTGTCTTGTGGACAGTGAGAGCTTGGCTGGTTTCTGCTCATAGGAGCACCACGTGTGTCCGAGCAGGGCTATGTTCCATGGGGCTCCAGGGGTGGGTGTTTCACAAGCAGACAGCCAGGCCCTTCTCCCACAGCTCCTTGAGTGACCTCAACCCTCCACCAGTTGGTTAGCAGCCCAGCACTCAGACACTTGCGCCATCTGGGGACCCAGGGTCCCAGGTATGAAGTTGTTGTAGCAGTGTGATGGTGACTCGGTTCTGAGTCACAGTGACCCTACGGGACCCGGAGGACCTGTCCCTTGGGGTTTCCCAGCCTGAAATCGTCATGGAGCGGACGTCCAGGCCTTTTCGCCGAGAGGCCGTGGTGGGTTTGGACTGTGGCCTCTCTGTCAGCAGCTGAGCACCTCAGAGTCACACCACCAGGGCTCCTGGGCACAGGCAGGACGGACCTGGGCAGAAACTGTCAGTCGGCCTTCTGGAGGCTGGACGAGGTTGGGTTCTGGACAGAGCACTGACGCCGGCGGTCTGTCCCGTCCCTGCCGTCTGATGACGGTCAGGCTCCTCACGTGTCTTCCCAGCAGCCCGCAGGCAAAGCGTCTTCTGGCCGCGGTGGGGAAGTCACCCCTCTGGGAGCTTCGGTCTTGGGCTCCTGGCAGCTTTCTCTTTCCCACAATTTGGGGAACGCGTGTACTCTGCAGCTAACCCTCTGTAGGCTTCTCTCCCGACTGTTCCCTCAGCTGGGTTACTGTCCCTTCTAGAGGTCTTCCAGCCTCTGGAAGTCTCTGCTCTGCCCCAGGTGGGTGTCTGTGTGAAAGCAGAGCACCCCTACCCTGGGTGACAGTGGTTCCAGGGCCGTGGTCACTGCTTCCTGGATCCCCCATGCTCTCTGGGCTGCAGTCCATGTGTTCTGGGGTTCCTGTGCCCTCTGACCCATTCCGGGGTGCCTGTGCCCTTGTGCAGGGCTCTGGGCCCGGCAGCTATTGCAAACCCAGCTGTCCTGGGAGTTGGTGGTCCTACTTAGTCACACTCTATGCCGACCTCGCACTGAGAGGTGGACTCGGAAGGTGCCAGTCGGGGGGTTCGTGGCAGAGTGTTCCAAGCGTCCAAGTGAAGTGATGTCTGACATTGTGTTCTCTACCGCGGTTCGTCTCTGTGGCCTTTATACCGCAAGACCAAGGAGCAAGCGTCAATACGCAGGACTGGCTGTGAGCAGTGACAAGGTGATGGGCCGAGCTCTGAAGTCTGCTGGGAAGAGCTGGCCTCTGGCCTGAGTGAGCCTCGACCAGTCTGGACACCTAGGGGTGTGGTGGCCAAGGAGGGGGATGCCTACCCGCTGCTCCTGCCAGAAGACAAGGGTCAGGTGAATAGGGTCAGATCAGCTCAGGAGAGCCAGGGGGCAGAAGATGGGCACTGGACAGACCCCTGCCTTGCCCTGGCTCCACGCTGCCTCTGTCCTGGGTCAGGCCACTGGCCCACCCTGGGCTGCAGGCTGCGGTGTGGGGAGGCTGTGCGTCAAGGGCATCTCCTCTGGGCAGGATTCCATGGCACTCACTTGACCCAGGACACAGCTCAGGACACCCGCCAAGGCCTCTGGCACCTGCATCTGTGCATGTTGGAGCCTGAGTCCAGCTGCGTGCCCTGTGCTGTCTGCGCCCAGGCCAGGTGGGGCACGTGACACCCAGGCTGGGTGGCAGTGCCTGTCGCATCATGGGCTGGGGGCTGCAGCAGATGGACCCACGCTGGCCCACCAGGCCATCTGTCCCCCTCCCAAAGCCCGGCTGCACCTGGCCTGAGGCACTAAGGTGCCCTGAAGGTCAGAACGGACCCAGCCAGGGCATCTGGCTGTCAGGGCCGCACGTGCCAGGCTCATCAGGCTCCCCTACCCGGCAGTCCCTCCTCCACGCAGCCTGGTAATGGCTCTGCGTCCCCAGCCAGGTGCAGAGAGAGGGGTGTGTTTCCCGCTACACAACATCCACGTGGACGCCCTGAACCCACCACATGTGAGCAAAGGCACTGTGATTGCCGTGTTTTCCACTGGGACCCAGTTACAGACAGAATTGTGTCCCTGGGGAGAAGTGTGGACATCTCAGACCCTGGACCTAGGAAGGTGCCCTATTTGGGGAAATAACTTCTGTTATCTGCTAATGGGGTCACACCAGAGCGGCATGGGTCCCAACTATCATCTCTTCTGCGAGGTGTCTTATAAAAGGAAAGTGAGCCCAGGGAAACACAGGCGAGGACAGACGGCATGTGGTGACGGGGACAGATACAGCCACCAGCTGCTGAAACACACCAAGAAGGACCTTTCCTGAGAGGGGGCGCTGAGCTGGGGCTTCTGGCCTCCTGAGCTGGGAGACAATACATTCCTGCTCTTTACACCGAAGGGCTTGGGGAGGTTTTGTTACCGCAGCGTGAGGGGTCTGGCCCCAACAGCCTGATTTGCCCAGCTCATGCCCGCCCGCCAGCCTGGACCTGGGGACACCTGCTGCCTGACACAGGGTTGGAACTGAGGTCTCCTGACTCCCTTCCAGGACACTGGTCACTGAACCACTCAGGGAATTAAAAGGAAGCTTCATGGCAGAATCACAGTCTGGGAGGGCAAGGAAGGCGATGCACCAGCTGGTTACAGAAACGGCGTTCACAGGCTGGGCCCAGGCAGGAACGCGGACACGTCTGCCCGCTGCAGGGCAAGTTTCTTTGCGTCTTCCATAAGTAACACTTACATAGGTTCACCAGGGTGCTGGGTGCTCCGTATGGGGGTGTCCGTGTGCAGGGCAGGGTCCCAGGTGATGCAAAGAGGGAATGTGCAGGGCTGTTAACCTAAAGGTCGGAGGTCGGAGGTTGGAGGTTGGGGTTTACCCAGAGAAGCCCCAGCAGAAAGTCCTGGAGATGCACCTCCAGACACCCCCTGATGGCCCTGGGGGTGCAGCTCTGTCGGACACACAGGTGCCAGGCAGGAGCTGGCTGGTCACCTGGGTAGGGGGCATGCAGGAGGCAGCCGCTCTGGAAGCAGCCACTCAGACCAGCTGCAGGACCCTGCTGGCTCTCCGTGTGGGTGGGCTCGCCAACATGACCGGTGAGCCCTCGTGTGGTCTCAGGCCCAGGGCCCCAGGCTATCCCCGCCCACCACATCAACTCCCAGGACACTGTGCTTCCTGGCTACCCTTGTCCGTCTCTCTGACATGTAGGGCGTCTCCCCCAAAGCCTGTGGTGCTCGGGCCAGCCTTTCTGACTCCATGCAAGCCAGCCAGGGGCTCAGGACAGCTAACCAGAACATTCTGCACTGCCAGCCCGAGTCCATTTGCTCAGATGAGATTCTTTCCTTCCAAATGGCGTGCCAAAGAGGCTTTTCCATCCCTCCCTGTGGCCCAGCTTGAATGATATTTCACCGAGTTGTTCGATAATGACGTTGTCAGCTTGCCAACCAACCCCATCCACGTGCTACCAGGCCTGCAGAGTGGCTCTCCCGCGCTGGCCTGCGTGCCTGGGGACCAGCAGGATGCCTGCTGCTGGGCCTCAGCACTCCCACCCAGCCGCATGGCCCAGGGGACAGGCACAGGGTCCACATGCGAGCTCCAAGCCCGTGCTTCAACTGATGAAGATGGGCTGAGGGTGGCTCCTGGCCTCTGCCTCGCTGCTATTTCAGGTCCTTCAGGAACTCAGTTCAGGCCCTTTCCTTCCGTTTGTCCATCTCCAGGGAACCCTGGAGGCGTAGTGGTTAATAGTCATAGCTGCTCCCCAAGAGCTTAGCAGTTCAAATCCACCAGGCGCTTCCAGGACACCCACTGGCATAGTCCGGCAGGGTTGCTATGAGTTGGAATCAACTTGGTGACACTGGGCTTGGTGATAGATCTGCAAACAGCACTGCCAGATCTGGGCTACCCTCTTGTTTCCAGAAGGAGTTCAAGCATCCCTCCCCTGGTTTTGGCATGAGTCGGCTGTTTTCAGTGTCGGGTACGTTTTTTATTGCTAGTTTTTGAAACATAACATGATACAGAAAAGAACGTCAAGAGTAACTGGTGGGCTCCATGCCGTGCTTCCTAGGGTGGACGTGCCCATGCGGCCAGAACCCAGGTCAAGACACACAACACCTCCACACACCCCCATCACCTGCCCTCCCGAAGGTCACTCCCTGTTCTGACACCCACCACACAAGATTGGCCTGTTTTCAGATTTGCTGTCAGTGGAATCGCGTGGAATGTACTGGTTTGTACAGGACTTTCACGGCTCACTGTTGGACTGGTGACATTTATTGTTGTGTCTGGCTGAAGATCGTCATTTTTCATTGCTGTGTAATATTCCTCAAGGAGCCCTGGTGGCACTGCAGTTAAAGTGCTTAGCCTCCAGCTGAAAAAGTTGGTGATTCAACCCCAATAGCTGCTGTATGGGAGACAGACGCAGAATCTGCTTCCTTGAAGATTCATGGCCTCAGGGACCGAAGGGAACATGTCTGCTCTGTCCTCTAGGGTGACTACGAGTTGCAATCAGCTCAGTCACAGTGGGTTTTATGGTGTGCCACCGTGTGAATTTGCCAGTCCTTGATGTGTCCAGCCCTCATTTCTCATGGTCAAGCTTTCAAATGTACAAGAGGAGACAGAAAGACCACAGCTGGGGTCAGACACACCTTGGTCTTCAGAGGGACTTCGTGGTAGCTGTTTGAGGGAAGAGGAAGGATGGACACATTTGGATTATGGTGTTGGCCCAGAGGACTGCACTTACTGTGGATTGCCAAAACGTCAGTCTTAGGAGAAACACAAAGAGAATGTCCTTAAACGTGGGAAAGGCAAGACTTCTCCTTGTTCACTTTGGACATGTCGTCAGGAAAGAGCGACAGCTGTCAGAGGACGTCATGCTTGGTAGAGGGTCGGTGACAGAGAGGGAAACCCTCCCTGAGGGGGAGTGACAGACACAGCAGCCACAACAGCAGACGCCAGCCTGATCACAGCGTGGTGAGGATGGTGCCAACGGGGCAGCTTTTGTTCTGTTAGCACAACCCCAGACGGAAAAACAGAATCCACCCCCTTCCTGTCGGACCAGTCAATGGCGAGTCATCGCAACCCCAGAGGAGAGTTGCCTGTCTCATGGGGCTTCCTGGGAGCAGCTGGCGGGTTCCAGTGGCTGACCTTTCAGGGAGCAGCTCCAGCTGTCCACCACTGTGTCGTCACGGCTCTGCTGCACACAAGGTCGCTGTGAATTGGCACCGACGCCATGGCAACCACCACCACAACACGTGTCCGTCCAGTCCACAGCGGACAGGCTTTTGGCTCGGCTGAGTTTGGGGCCCTTATGTCTAGTGCTGCCCTGCACGCCGTCGATGGCCTCTCGGGGCCTGTTTCTGTGGGGAGTGGTTATGGACGTCCACACACATGCACACACGCGGTCGTGCAGTCACAGTGTGCTCGCTCAGCTGTGCGTGAGCACTGCCCCGCTGCCTTCCCGAGTAGTTACGGCTGCTCGCAGTCCCATGGCGCTTGAGAAGAACCCCGACTTTCCCTCTGCTTGTTGCCAGCCCTGCATTTGTCTGTCCCTGTGGACCAGTGACATCCAGTGCCTTCGCCTTCACTCGTGAGCCCACCGAGAGCCGCGGTTGTCCACCCCATCACGACCAGCCTTCCACCCAGGCCCGCTCGCCTCCCGTCTGCCCTGCGTTTCTGAGTGTGCTCCCTTTCCGTCCTGTGCGTGCGTCTGTGCCAGGTGTGTCTGCCGTGCGTCCCCCCCGCTCTTATGGCAACTCAGTGAACAGAAGCGTGGTGTTTGGAAGGCACCGCGGCAGCTGTGTCACTGAGGGTCTTTTCCAAAGCAGGGAAGGTAGCTTGTCCCCTAGAGACCTCTGTCCCCAGAGGGGTCTCAGGGGCTGTGAGGACCAGCTGTGGATGGCAGAGGGGCAGAGCCATCCAACCAGGTTACCTGGGACAGGAAGTGGACATCTGGCTTGGCAGATAAAATTCCCCAGGGCCGTGACTGACCAGCCCTGGACCTGAAGGAGAACAGTCCGGGCTCCAACATCCCAATGACGCTGACCGAGGGCTGCTGTCAGGTCAGGAAGGGGAGCTCCAGGTGACAGGGCCAGGCTGAGCCGCGGATGATGAAATGCGGGAGGGCTACTGGGGGAGGTGCCAGGTAGAGCAGAGCCTTCTCCGTGGGCACCAGGGGCTGTGACGTCCCCGTGGCTAGCTTTGTAAGCCAGAACTGCCTCAGTGCTGCAGTAGGGACTGTGCTGGGACGTGCCTGCCGCCCCCAGAGGAATGGTTCCTGCGTCTCTGCCACCCTCACCATCACTGCCGCTCCATGTTCCCTCGCTGCCGCTCTCAGGGGCCTTGGCTTGGCAGAAGCTGGGACCCTCCCATACAACACCGCCTCCCCTGCCTGCCCACGATTACAGCTGAGTCAGCCCTGCGCCCAAACCAGGGCCCCCTGGGGCTCCAGGGACACCTGTGCCTGCTGCACCTGCTCCTCTGGGGTGGGAGTGGCCCCGTGAGTTAGCTCGGGGTGCTCCAGGACCGAGGACACTGGGCCTGTCGGCCCGAGGGCCCCGGAGGCTGTGCTTCCTGCTGGAGGTGAGCCAGATGTGGCCGTGGGAGGTGCTGGTCAGGGAGGAAGGGGTTCAGGGCTGGGAGGGTGACACGGCCGCCACCGGCCTCTGTGCTTTCTGGGATGAGTCTCTCCTTCTCCCTCTGCCGTGTGGTGTAAGCTGCAGGCTGACCTCAGGGGTGCTCAGGGCACCCAGGGATGAATGGGTCCTGCCTGAGGCCCGAGAAGCCTGGATTGGACTCATGTCCCGGTCAAGGAGTGTTTGGCATTCTAGGGTCACCAGGGCGATGCAGTTACACCAGGCTGTGTCCTGGGGTCTCTAGGGAGAGGCCAGCCATGAAGCACCAGCCCTGGGGCCAGGACAGGCCAGTCTCTCCTCACAGCTCCTCCTGTGCGCCCTGTTCTCTCACCTCAGGGGCTGCTGCCACGCCTGGGGAGACCACTGTGCAGTGGGCGTTCTCTGGAGCCTTAGAGTTGGTTCTGAATCACGGGGTCCCCAAGACAACAGAAGGAAACACTGCCAAGGGCCACCACGTGGTTGTGGGCTGCCGTCCAGTGGGCTCTGACCCCTGACCACCCCCCCACAACAGCAGGAAATGCTGCCCGGTCCTCTGCTCTCTTTTAGATCACTGCCTTGCTCCAGCCCACTGTTGAGGCCGCTGCTCTTCTGAGCACTGTCCGGCTGGGGGTCACCTTCCAGTGCTCACAGGACAACGTGCTATGGTGCTCTGCAGGGTCTGCGCCGGCTGGTTTCCAGCGGGTCGTCAGGCCTCCTGCCCAGTCTGTCTTCATCTGCAAGCTCTCCTGAAACCCGCAGCCTGCCTTGCTGGCTCTGGCAGTGACGGCTTCCAGCATTACAGCAGCAGAGGGTGGAGAGGGCAAGAACCGTGGTGCGTTGTTCTCCCACAGCTCTTAACCGCGGCAGAACTCACCCCTCCATCCTCACTCCGCGGGGCTGCCCAAAGCCGAGCTGGTGGTCAGCAGGTTGATGGAAACGGTCATCAAGCGTTGTTGGACTGTTTGAAGACACTAGGGGAGTGGCCCCCGCATCTCAAATACTCATCGTTCGATACTCACTACTGTCTGTTCAATGAGAGATTGTCAAGGATGACCTGCAGATCACGGGAAAATAACAGGACTTCCAACACTGGGGATACCTTTGTCTTGCAAAATAAGTCTGGATGGAGGGAGGCTACCCATGAGGGATCCAAAAATGTCATTGCAAGGACCCTGGGTTCTCCACAAAGCTTAGCAGGAGTCCTCACTGCTACAATGCGGTTGCTGCATCTCCAGGCATTGTATCCGCATTCCAGGAAGGGAGAAGAGGGAGAGGGGTAAAGGGCAAAGCAATGTGTTGTCCTCTGATACCAGCACAATCAGCATTTCTCCTGGGAGCTGGGAGGGTCCCTGCTCAGGTCTGGCCATAGGAATCTGCCCCTTTGCCACTCCTTTCTGTACAGAGGCAGGACAAGCGGGGTGAGGGGGCTGGACATCCCTCCTGCTGGGCCGTGAGGGAATGGCTGCAGTGTGACCCCTGGAGTTGGGGCCCTGTGGTTCAGGATGCAAGACCAGGGCACCCTGCACTTAGGTCCAGGGCGCGGAGTCGCCCCACCTGCTGCAATGAGGGGGGAAGGCCCAGGGAGCCCCCAGTTCCTGCTCGGCTCCGTCAGATTTCCGTTCCTCCCCAAGTCCTCATTTCTTGGCTAAGATTATCTCGTGAACTCACTTTTCTGGGGACCTGGGGGACCAGCTGTGCTTCTCTTGTGTTCAAGATTCTTGACTCCAGGCACCCTGAATCCTCTGTGAAGGGGACTCAGGGTGTCCTCTACCATAGGCAGCCAGGATGGGGCCCTGCCTGGTGATCGGGAAGGTGCTGGGTGATGAGCAGAACATGTGACGGCTACTGACAGATGTGAACTTGCCCAGGTTGGTCGGTCAGTCAGTGGGCAGGGGCTCATCAGTCAGCGGGTGGGGGCTGCTTGGTCGTTGGGTGGAGGCTGGTGGCTTTCACCTTGGGGCACACCCCAGCTGCAGGGGCCAATGGCTTTATGAGGGGTGCTGACTCAGGAACGTTGGCCCAGGGGATGGGAGGAGTCATCAGTGGCCTTGTGGGCCGCCCTCTCCCACTCCACCCTCGTCTGAGCTGGGCCTTGCGGGGAGGGAGACCCAGAGCGAAGGGCACAAAGCTGTCCTTGTGGTGACTGTGGGAGAGATAAGTCACAGCGGCTTCTGTTAAGCTGTCAGTGAGCAAAAATAGCCTGGCCTTGGCTTCCCAGAAGGGCCCCTGGTGGGCTGGCCGGCGGGTCTGCTCTCGGCCTCTGGAGGCACAGAGCTGCCAGTGGCCAGAGCCAGGGGTCGTGAGCTCAGGCACTCTCGGGGAACACCCACCACCACCTTGGGCCTTCCAGATGGTGGTCCTGTGAGAGCTGGGGCAGAGGGTCCCAGGACCCAGAACGGAGCCAGGAGGGAGGCGGGAGCCACAGGGTGGGTCAGGGCTCTGCAGCCACAAGGTCAGCCTGAGAGGACCGTGGGCGGCTGTTGGAAGTGTGGCCTTTGGGTGGGTGGGTGTATGGCCTGGACGGTCAGCAGCTTCTCCCTGCCCTCTGCACTCTGGACATTTTCCTCAGCCCCCTGCTGTCAGCTGGCCTCCTGCCTCCCCGTTCTCCCTGATGCTAGGGGTGTTCTTTATAAAAATAGCTGGCTCCTGGGCCCCCGGCGGACACCCCCAGGGGACCCCTCCATCTTCCTCCTGAGGGGCAGGGGCCACGCCTAGGAGACTACCTCTGCCAAGGGCCACACCTGCTCCAGGCTCAGCCTCCTCTGCACCAGGCCTGGGCTTCAGGGGAAGACAAGCCAGGCCCCATATCCCGGATGGACCCAGCCTTCCACGTCCTGGACAGACCCAGCTTCCCCATGCAGGCTTGCTGTCTGCTCAACAGACCCGGGAAGGTCTCCTAGTCTGAGACCACAGCCCAGGGGATGCCCCCACTCTGCTCCCTCACACCCTCTCAGCCCAGAGGGCCTTGGAGGGCACCAGGGCATTCTGGGACCCCTCAAGGGAAGCAGAGAAGTGGGGCTGACCTGCAGTGTCAGGGAACAGGTGCACTTGCTGTCCATCTTTGGTCTGTGGCCTCATACTAGCTATTGGTCACATCTCCAAGTAGACATTGCTTCCAGCCTCTCATTGTCCCCTCCCTCCAGTGTCCACACTCTTTTCTAGGACTCTGACCATACTGCTCGCTGGCCAAATGTTAGCAGTCTCCTGACTGTGCCTGACTCACCTGGACCCACGGAGGTCGACCAGGGAGGGGACAGCAGCCAGGAAGTGAGTGTGCCCACACGGCGGGCTGTGCTGTGGGAGGCAGGGTGCCCACACGGCGGGCTGTGCTGTGGGAGGCAGGGTGCCCACACGGCTGGCTATGCTGGGGGAGGCAGGGTGCCCACACGGCAGGCTGTGCTGGGGGAGGCAAGGGAAGGGCAGTGCAGGGTCCCGAGAGGCTGGCTGGAGCCCTGGGGTATCTGTCAGTGGTCAGCACTGAGGCTGAGGCTGCCGCAGAGGAAACAGGCACAGTGATTGCAAGATTTCGCACAGGTGTGAGTGTGGTGTGCAGGGTTGCGGACAGTCTCAGAGGGCAGATTCAGAGTTCAAAAGGAGACTATGGAGGGAGCAGCTTATCCTGGAGGGTTCCCAGGAGGAGGTGAGTGTAGCAAAGGAGAGGGACTGCGGGGATCTGACCTCAGGTAGTAGTGGCCAGGATAGTGGTGGCACAGGGTCCCATGGTGCAACGGAGCCACCATACCCAGATCCCTAACCACAACCTGGGAGTTACGTAGACTGCTGAGACAGCGGTTTGTGGGGACCGGCCCAGCAGCCTGGGCAGAGGTGGGCTCCCACTCCTGGTGGGAAAACCCAAGTGCAAACCGGGAAAGTGGGTGCCATCTGAAGCCTGAGCTGCATGGTGAGGGTGCCACTGGGGCACCAGGGGCCCAGAATGTGACCCAAGCAGGGTCGTTTCTGGTCCCAGCACCGTCCATTCCAAGGTTGGAGTGGCTATGTGCTTCTGCGTCCAAAGAGACTGGCCCAGGGACTCCAAACTGAGTCTACAGGGACAGACAGACAGAGACAGACAGATGTAACCTGGAGAGCAGGACTCCTTCAAGGGAGCAACGGAGTCTCTGAGAGTGCCTCTCAGTGGCCTCTGGATGCTAAGGACACCTCAGGCCAGGGGTGGTTCCCTGACCTGGGCAGTTCCCTGGCCTACTTAGCTGGGGTGACCGACATCAGGTATGTGATGAGCTCTTCCTCTAGTCCCTCCTTGCAGCCTGTGTCCCATCTGGGTGCTGTGTCTTAGTGGCTGGGTCCAGAGCTGCAGCAGGACCCCCTTGTTGCTGGGGTGGCCCCGAGCCGCAGCTGAAGGGACAAGGGGGCAGGCCAGCACTCCCTGACGCCAGCCACAAAGTTGCTGTGGCGTGTCCTCCTTCTGACTCTGCAGCCCAGGCCTGCTGAGCTGGAGATGGAACCTCCTGGCCTCAGAGCTGTGGCTGGGTGGGGTCAGGGTGCCCCAGTCAGGGTCCCAGACAAGAGGACGGGACCCCAGAGTGGACAGGAACCTGAGGGGATGCTCGTCACCCCAACAGTCTCCAGGTGCTCTGAGAAGGCTGTCAGAGCACTGTAGACCCTCAGCTTCCCTCCTTGTCCTGGGGACTGGTCCACGACCCTGTAGCTCTGCTGCGTCCTGGAGGCAGCCTCTGGGACACACAGGAGGGTGGAGAGGGCCGGGGGCCCTGTGGGAGTCCTGGGGCTGCACCCCTCACCCCTGGGTGTGGCTCCTGTGAGGTCAGGGCTTGCAGAGAGGGACTTGCCCGGGGCTGCCACCAGCCCAGCCTCCCCAGTGCTCACTGCCCCTCCCCCACCATGTCCCAGTTACCTCCTGGGGCACACCCAGGAGGGGATGTGGAGGAAACTCTGATCTTTAAAATAGATTTTGCCAGGAGTTGGGGGAGGGATGAGTCCCCTGTGTGTGTTCTTTTAAAATAGGCCAGCGTACGTGAGCCTGGGTATTTCTGGACATGGCCCTGCTGCCCTGCTGCCTAGCCTGGGGACACCACACACGTGTCCAGGCACTCTCAGGCCTCATATCTGTAGCCGGCTGTGTGCGGTGCTCAGTGCCAGGGTGGGAGAGATGCGTGAGAGAAAGTGGGGGGTGATGTGGGACTGGCCTCCTTACCCGTGTTCAGGGTGCGTGAACAGACGTGTGTGGGCCTTCTGGCATTCGCTCACATGGGTGTGACTGGAGGCTTGGCCACATCGTGGGGGTCTCTGTGCCTGTCCCTGGCTGGCTGCACCCTGTGGCTGTCACCTGTAGGATGCCCCTGTGTGTCTGAGCTGTCCTTCTCACACAAAGGCACTCCCATGGGCCCAGGGGGCTCCCGAGGACAATACCCAGTGAAGGCCAGCAGGTGCAAAGTGTCCAGACCCGGCACTCAGGGCAGGTGGCAGTGAGGCCACTCAGGGCCACGGTCAGCGTGGCCGCTGAGGGCAGCAGATCCTTCGGGGGGCTCCATCCTGGGGGGCACCCCTGCTTCTTGGGGACTGAGCTGCGACTTCTCCCTGCAACCCCAGGACCCTGGTTGTGGATGTGGGGGCTGCGCTGCAACCCCAGACCCCTGGTGGAGAAAGCTCCTGAACACCAAGAAAAATAATCCCTTCCGATGGACTGATTTCCCAACCAGCAAGCCAGTGAGCCAGCTCCCAGTCCTGTGAAGAGCCCACTGTCTGGTGGTCCGCCTTCAGGGGACAAACGCCTGCCTCGGACGGTGTTCGGAGAAGTTAGACGATTAGTTTGTAGGTTAGGAAATGGTAGAGGCAGGCGGAGGCAGGTGTGGTAAGGCTGGAGAAGCTTCTCCCTTTGTCTCGTGCTCTTTCTTCCCTACTCTCCTCTGGAGCTTTCCTCCAGTGGGCTGTCTTCAGATGGACAGAGGTGACCGCAGAAACTCCAGGTCCAGAGTGACCCCGTCTGATGGGCCTCCCGGAGGACTCCGACGGGCCAACCCGGCTCACGTGCTCCTTCTTGGCTCAGTGACTGTCTCAGGTGCAGGCCGTGCGGATGGCCAGCCCGGGGCGTGTGGCCACGCTTATGTCCTTCCAGCATCAGTGCCTGGGAGAGGCTGACTGTCAGAGGAAAGGCTCTTACTAAAGAGGGCCACGAGTGGTGGGTGGGGAAGACCCCCTGTGTCCTCCACGGCTGGCCATTCTGAGGGGCCAGCAAAGGTGCCCACAGAGCACGACTATTTATAAAGATGAAAAGCCCAGCTCGAGACACCGGGTTCACTCACCAACCTGCTTATTTGGAGCAGGAATGCCGTGGTGCCAGGGCCTGCCTCTCTGAAAGCCTTTGCCAGGCTTCAAAAGGCGGCCAGCCACTCGTGGCTTTGATCTCAGACGGGATCTGCCTGAGAAGCCGATCAAAGCGAACGTGCGTGACGGAGGGAAGCAGCGGCCCGGCTCGGCGGCAGGCGGCCCTTTCATCACGGCTGCAAAGGCGCTGCCGAGGAGGCGTCCTTGTTCCTGAAAGCGCCTCTCTTTGTGTCCTGTCTGAGGCTCAGCAACGGCCTCCGCGCCTGCCTTGCTCATCTGGATGTCGTCAAGACGAGAGAGCAGAGCGCTGCGTGGATCCAGGCTGCCACATGGGGATCCAGGAGCCACCTCCTGGTGGTGCTGGGCCAGGGGGCCAGGGGACTGCCGCCAAGCTCTGGTGCAGTGACTGAGTCATCCTGTGTCTCTGGGCACGTGGTTGCCCCTCGGGACCTGGTTTCACAGTAATGACCAGGGTGGTCCCTGGTGTCGTGGAGTGTGGGCGACCCCTGAAGGCCTTCTAACAGGGTACAGCTCAGAGCTCTGGGCACGAGGGGACGGCGGGCCCTCTTGGACCCAATGGAAACAGTTCAGAATCATTTCTAAAAGCTGATCTGATCCCATCAGTCCCAGTCGGCCCCAGGCTGAGAGGACGCTGAGGCCGGTGAGAGTGTGATCTAACCAGCCAGGCCAGCCCGGCCAAGGTGCCAGGCGTGAGCGTCCTCAGTCAAAACAGGGCCAGTGGCTCCGTCTGCCGCTTCCCCGCCCTGACCCGGCTGGAGCATGTTCCCAGAACTGCCCCAGCAAGTCAGTCACCCCAAAGAGGGGTAGAGAGCAACCCAAGCGTATTGTCTCGCAGTTCCGGAGACCAGAAGTCTCAAACAAGGTGTCGAGAGGGCCAGGTTCCCTCGGCAGGCCTGGGGCAGACTCTGCCCTGTCTCTTCCAGCTCCTGGTAGGTCACGGCCATCCTTGGCGAGGCTCCTTGTGGAGCTCCATTGTCACACAGCCTGTGTCTGCTATCTCTCTCTCTCTGCTCCTAGGACACCAGTCATGTTGGATTGCTTCATCACGACAGCAGAGGTCCCATTTCCAGAAAAGGCCATATTCACCAGAACAAAAGCTACGACTTCAATGTGTCTTTTGGGAGAAAACAATTCAATTCCTGACAGTCTGCCCTCTGGGCCACTCATCCACGTCCCTGTCATCTGCAAAATGCATTCATCCAAGCCTGTGTCCCTGAAGCCCTTCGCCTGTTCTGGCATCAGCCCCAAGTCCAAACTCTCAGCACAATGTAATCTACTTTTGTCTTCTGACTCCTCTCACCCCGCAGGGGTGGAAATCTGAGTGCAGTCCACCCTAGGACAATGCCGCTCCCTGTGAGCGGGCCCATGGAACCACAGCAAACCAGCTCTTGGCCCCCAAAGACCAACAGTGGGGAGACGTTGGGGGCATTCTCGTTCCAACGAGGAAGAACTGAACGGAATCAAGGACTAGCAGGCTTTCTGCAAGTCCCCAGAAGTCCCCTAACCCAGCAGGGCAATGTCCACTGGATTCCCACACTTCAGAATCATCCTCTGTGGCCTGATGCTCTTCCCTCCGGGCCAGCGGGGTTGTGGTCTCGCCTCCTGGTTCCACACTCACGTCACCCTATCAGCTCACTTCTAGCCTATAGAATCCCAGACATCTGAGCCCTTCCTGCGCTTGGTCCTGTCTCAGTCCCCTTTAGTCCAGGCTGGCAGCAGTTCTCCTGAGGTGATGGATCGTGACATCAGTCACATATCTAACACCCCTGGTGTCCTACAGAGCACACTTCCTCATTTTTTTGCAATATGCGTAGCCTAAGGATTTCTCAAATCTTCAAGTTCTGGTCACTTTTGGTTTGGTCCTTTCCTCAATTTACCACTTCCCTCTGCCGTTTATTGTAAGCAGCAAGGAGAAACTGAACACCTTCGATATTTTGCTTGGGAATTGCCTACAGGTTCCACTTCCTCCAAACCAAAAACCAGTTTGTGTTGAGGCCACTCTGAGGCACAACAACCCATGTGTGTCAGAGCAGGACAGCCATCCACCGAGTTTTCAGTGGCTGATTTTTCAGATCACCAGTGACCTCCGAGGGGACTTGGGCCACCAGCCTTCAGTTAGCAATGTGCCTGTTAAGCATTAGCACCACCCAGAGACCCCCACCACAAGAGTAGAACACAATTCAGCCATGTTTTCTCCCACTTTATAACAAGGATTGCCTTTCCTCCAGTGTCCAATAATACATTCCTTGTGTCTGTGCTTGCCCGAAGCAGCTTTAACGTTCCTGTTTCTAGAAACATTCTCTTCCTGACTATATACTTGTTCTCCAAGAAAATAGAAGCTTTCTCTACAGGTCTCCTCACTTTCTGAGTCTTCATCAGAATTGCCTTTAGCCTCCGTAATTCTACCAGCAGTCCCTTCAAGGCAATACAACCTTTTTCTATCAAGTAGCTCGATATTATTCAAGCCCCTACTCATTACCAACTCCAAACCCATTTCCACATTTTTAGGCATTAGTTACAGCAGCACCCCACTTGTGAGTTCTAAAAGCTGTGTCAGTCAGCATTCTCCAGGGAAAAAGAACCAATAGTGTATTCAGATAGCTGAAGCTGGAGAAAGCCAGGGATCACACCTGCCAGAACAGAGAAATGGTGCATGTGATAAGAACGATTCTGTGCCAGATTAGCTGGGCCGTGATTCTCCGTGGGTTGTTGGCAGTTATGACGTCATTTAGCCCTTGTGTGATGATGTGATCACTTCCTTGATGAGATCTGCTGTGTGATCCACAGCGTGATCTGCTGCGAGTAGATGATCAGATGAAAGGGAGTTTGCTCAGGATGTGGCTTGCATCCAGTATCGATGGACTTCTGCTCACTCTGGATCCCGCAGGCTCACGCTCATCTGACCTCCAGTTCCCGGGGCTTGGGCTGGCAGCTCGCTCGCAGTCCTGCCTGCCCATCTGTGATCTGGGGGTCCTGGCAGCCGTGAGCAAGAGCCCTGCTCTCTGAACTGCTGATCCTGAGTTCAGCGGCCTCTGTGGCTATGTGACTCAGGAGAAGCCTCTGGCCTGAACCCCAAGCTTGGGATGTTCTAGCCTCTACAGTGGTGTGAGCCATTCCCGTTACATAAACCTCTCTTTATATTTACAATCTTTACTGGGTTCATTACTCTAGAGAACCGAGCCTAAGACAGTACACCTTTTCTGTTCCAAAACTTGTGAATTGCTTTAGAATTTAAGAGTTTAGATTTAAGAGTTTGAGTTCACCCTTTGTCTGCCAGTTCAAGAGAATTTTTCAGAGTCTGTGAGGAAGCACAGGCTTGGAAGAGAAGAATCATCAGTTGTATTTCCTTTGCAGCTGGGAGGTTCAGTTCAGCCAGCACCACTGAGACAGTTAGATAATTTGGCTTCTTCAGGAGGAGGCACCGTGAGGCAGAATACTGGACTAGTCTTCCAGCAGTGGGGAGCCAGGCGCCACCTCCCCTGCTCGTCTGGAGGGCCGAGTGCTCAAAGCACTTTGAATTAAAATCAGTTCCTTTCCAGTCTTGGATTCTTGTGGTTCCTGATGTGCTTTAGCTCAGATGGTTGTGAAGAACAGCAAGAGCATCTTGGTTTGAGACCTGGAAGGGCCTTTGGACGTGACCCTCACCTGATTCCCAGACAGGGAGCATGGGTGGCCTCTTCTCTGGTCCAAAGGGGGCCAGTCTCTCTCTGCCCAGGTAGTCCCCTGAGGGCCTTTGTGCTTGGAAATGTCCCAGGTTAAACTGAGACGGGATCTCTTTCTGCTTGTTAGCTGCCGCCTAGTCAGTCCCTGGCTCACGGGGACCCCTGGCAGCGGAAGGAAACCCTGGCTGCTCCTGCATCATCCATGGTGGACTGCAGAGTGGGTTTCCACTGGCTGAGTTTTAGAGTTGATTGCCAGGCCTTTCTTGCTGGTCCCTCTCAGTCTGGAAACCACACTGAAGCCTGGTCAGTATCACACCATCACCCAAACTTCCCCTGACAGGTGGGTGGTGATAGAAGACCAGGTGTGTTGGCCGGGCGATGACACCTGGTAGGTGAGAATTCTACCACTGAACACTGTCATTGCCGGGTGCCATCGAGTTGCTTCTGCTGACAGTGACCCTGCGCACAACAGAAGGAAACCCTGCCCGTCCTGAGTTGTCCTTCCAGTCTTTCCGATGCTTGAGCCTATTGTTTACAGCCACTGTGTGAGCCCGTCTCGTGGAGGGTCTGCCACTGGCCCTCTGCTTTACCGAGCTTCATGTCCTTCTCCAGGGACTGGTCGCTCCTGAGAACATGTCCAAAATACAGGAGATCAGGCCTTGCCATCCTTGCCTCTAAGGAGAACTCCGGTTGTGTGTCTTCCGGCTCATCCTAATTCTTCCTTGCAGTTCTTTTCCTGGGACCTTGGAGCCCAGTGAGTCCCTTTTATCTACATTTAGGGGCCCTCGTGGCCCAATGGGTAAGAATGCAGACTACGACCCCAAAGACTGGCAGTTCAAGTCTATCAACGGCTCCTTAGAAACTCTCCAGGGCGGCTCTACTTTGTCCGATAGGGTCCCTGTGACTCAAAATCCATTTGGCAATGGGCTGTGGGCGTACAGACAGGCCCCACATGAGTGTGCATCTCGTCTGACCCTTTGGGCACCCTCTACAGGGGCTCGTGGTGAGTGTACTGGGGCTCAGCTGGCCACCGGTCACCCAGCTCATGGCAGTGCCTGTGACTCAGGTCCTTTATCTGAGGTCCTTGAGCTCTGTGTGCTCTGTGGTGCCCACCTCCTAAGTTCAAAGGGGGACACAGACCACCCTGCCTAAACATTAGCTGGTGTCACCCAAGGGTGGGGTCAGGGGAGGGCTGCAGTGGGCAGGGGGCACAAGGTCTGCTCTGCCTGCATCACTAAGCCGCTTCCAGTGGGTCCTCTGGTGGCCCTGCAGTCACGGCCCGCGCAGTGGGTACCTGAGTCCCTCAGGCACTGTCTACTGCACTTGTAGGCTGGGATTGTGGGGGTCCCCTGGAAGCCTGATGCTGACATGAGCCCTGAGCCTCTGAGTCTCTGGGACCCCAGCAAGCCATAGTGCCCTGAACTAGACAAACATTCCCCACTGCAAGTGTGAGCATGCTGGGGACACGGTGGTGCGTGGCTGAACACAGTCCTTCTTCAGACCCCTGGATGCTCAGAGGAAGACAGCATGGGCCTGACTTCACCACCCAAGGGTCCCTGGAGATCTTGGGAACCGTGCCCCACCTTCTCTGGTTCTGAAGAGCTGTGCCTTTCCTGCTGCTCCCCACACCAGCCCACAATCCGTCCAGTCTTTCTGGAATGTTCTAACTTCTCGGGTGCTCTATATGGGGAAGTGTGGATTGGCATCCACTCACCCAAGTCGTTGTTAGCTGCTAATCACAACGACATCTTGGGTAGGCTTCTTGGACCACTGATAGGCCTTCAGAACATGCGCAGAGGCCAGCCTGGGCCTAGGCAGTCACTGGGCATTCAGGGGCACCCTAGAGCTACCCTATCACCCTGGGGACAGGAGCACGGAGTGGGAAGGGGGACAGGCCAGGGCAGTCCCCCTCTCCTCCCTGGGGTTTGCGCAGTTGTTTCCACAGCAAATCTTGATCTTTACACTGGTCTAGCTCCCTGCTAGACAGTATGTGAGTGCCAAGGACGCTCTGGGAAGGGTGTCAGAGCAGAAGATGCCCCCAACTCGGAGGGTCTTCACGGAGACCTGCTGGGTCTGGTGTAGCACACTTGTCCTGGCCTACCAGTAGAGAAGTGTCATCAGGGCAGCCCAGGGGTCGCAGGGCTTCACAGCCTACAGCGTGCTCTCTGTGGGGTCACCTTGTCCCCTTCCAGCCCTGACACTGTGTATGTGGGCACAGCCCCACCCCCACCCAGCCGATAGGGCTGACTCATGCTGGTCACGAGTCAGGGCCAGCAGAACACAGCCAGGCCTTCTGTGACCAGCCACCCCCACCTGCACACAACAGGCAGCAGACCAGCTGTTCTAAGTTCCGATGACATGACATGAGAGCGGTACCCCATCAATGACTGAGTTTCTTCTTCTGTGAGATGAGGGGTCTGCGAGAATGTCTCCTGGGGCCACTCTATGTGACCACCCTATGTGATCACATAATGTTGGGGGGACAAGGGCTGCTATGACCCCAGCCTGTGACTCAGATGGTGACCCTGGCACAGCCGAGCCTGAGTCACATTTGGGGCCAAGTTGCTGAGGGTTAGTGTGTCAACATTCAGGGCTGCCATGTGGCTTCCTGCATGCCAGGCCTGTGTCCCTAGCTCCCTGGGACACCTCATCTGGCCAGGCCTCCCGCTCACTCCTCCGCAGGCCTTTGGAGCACAGAGGGTGAGAGGAGTGCCCTTTCTTCCCAGGGGCCCTGACCAGCTGAGAGAGTGATCCAGCGAGACCCTGGTCACATCTCAGCTACTGCTAGGACTTGCTGCCCAACAATGGGCCTCCAGGGGACGGGGGATCAGCAACCATGCCTGCAAGGTGACGAAGGCTTCGGGACGGCAGTGGGGGAGGCAGGGGTGAAGCAGGGGTCAGTCTGGTCTGTTGTCTGAGAGGAACAGAGGAAAGCCAGCAGGAGTGTGGTCACAGCTGGGCCAGCTGCATTCAGCTGGGCAGCCGGAAACTGACCAGAGAGACATTGGCGGTCTGGCAAGATTTGGGAATTGGAGGTGAGGGAGCAGACTCATGGTGAGGCCACCTGTGTGTCCCTTCTGAGGCTGGCTGTCACTGGCACCACAATGAAGAGGTCATGAGATCTCAGAGGGTGGGCAGAACTTGTAGCCCTGGGGCTCCTCCTGGCCCTGTACCCCTGCTGGCTGACTGGCCCAGGGGAAAGCGTTGGGACCACTGGAGGCCGTGCCCCGCAGACATTCTTGGTCTTGTCCCCTCGTGGTCACAGCCTGCGGGTCTGGCCTGGGTCCAAGAAGCAGCCTGGCTGGAGTCTCCCCTCCTTACTGAATGCCCAACCGAGTCCACGAAAAGCTTCTACCTGTGGGACGGGTGTTTCCAGGGTGGCTGGGCCTCCCCCGTGGGCTCAGAGCCCAGGATGCCCCCTTGGGGAATGTCTGGCTTCTATAAGGTCCATGGCGACACGCTTGGGGCAGCTGCCAAGGGTGCCTCCAATTTTATGAGCAGATGGACAGAAGCTCCAAAGGGACTGGCCTGGGGTCAGTGCAGAGTCTCCAAGAGAAACAGTCATCTTCCCAGGGGCTGTCCACTCTGTGCAAACAGGGCCACTGTTTGCAGTGAACAGGCTGCCCTGTTCATACTTGACACAGACGGGCCACCACAGGGCTGTCCCATCCACTTACACAAACAGGGCCACCACAGGGCTATTCCATCCACCCCAAGCAGACAGGCCACCGTGGGGCCGTCTCCATCCACACCCCAAGCAGACAGACCACCGTGGGGCCGTCTCCATCCACACCCCAAGCAGACAGGCCACCTTGGGGCCGTCCCCATCATCCCACGGCTATGCAGGCAGAGCCAGGCCTACGATGACTGGCTTCTCTGGCAGGTGGCTGAGTGGACGGAACGAGTGGGACTGGTCACTGGAGGCCTTCTGCAGGGCCACGCCCACCGCCTTTGCCCACGGGTCCCCAAGGCCCACTTGCAGCTGTCCAGGACGGTGGCTGCGCTTCAGACGGGACCCTCCGAGAGCTGAAGGACGCTCCCACTGGGCTGTGTAACACGGCTGCCGTCCTCCCAGGTGGCCAGTGAAGCTGTGTGGAGAGGGGTGGGACTTGGGGGAGGGGCGGGACTTGGACGTGCTTTCAGCGCAGGGATGAGGGGAGGGGCGTGGCCAAGCAGTGGGGCCGGGGACTGCCACAGGAGTGATGGCTGCAGGGAGGGTGTGGGAGGGTCCAGGGACTGGGCCTGGGGGAGACACCCTCTGAGGCAATGCCACAAGGAGGTCACCAGAGGCAGGAATGCGCTTTGTCTGAAAATAGCGGCAGCAGCCCTGCTAGCCACCAGCATCTAGTCCAATGCCTCCAGCTCCAGGCAGCCCTCCGGGTCAAGCCCAAGCCCAAAGAGCAAGCTGCCGACAGGCTTTTTTACTTACTCGTCTGTGGTAAACGATTTCACCTTTGATGCGGTGACACCCATGTGAAATTGTTCACTACAGATTAGCAAGCTAACGAGCGAGCTGGTGCGTTGTGTGCTGGCCAGTTAACCGCACCTGCTCCGGATGCTGAGCTGACACGGCTTCTGGGCCCCTCACAGCTCCACAGCCCGGCCCCTCCTGGCTAAGAAGACAGGGAGACCCTCTCCTGTGGGTCCCCATGGTGGGCGAAGAGTCCGTCCCGGGTTGCTGCTTCACGTGGACAAATGGCTCAGACACCCCCGGGCCCCGCCGTGGGTCCTCCAGACCACAGAGTATAGACTGCCATCCCCAGGCAAACCTGGCTCACCGTCTGTTGTAAATAAAGTGTCGTTGTGACAGGACCATGCCCGCAGGTTTTTGACAAACATCATGGAGCTCCCTCAGAGGCTGTGAGGTCTGCAAAGCAGGATAGTTACTTCCCGGCCATTTGTAAGTCCTGATCTCACTTCACCTCACTTGGGGCCTCTGCGAGTCACCTCGGGCCTCTGAGTCCAGCCCTGGTGGTGGCTGCAGCCACCAGGTTTGCACAGTTCTGCACACGGCCAGGCTGCCATGAGTGCATGACCTGGATGTCACATGCACTCGATGTCCCATGCAGGGGACTGGACTAAGGGGGATTCTCTGCCTGATGACTATCCTTGGGGGAAGGCACTCCCCTGGCCTCCGGGAAGACTTCTGCACAGGATGGGACGTCATCCTGGGTGCCACGTGGGACCAGCTTGGGGAAGCAGCTGTGCTGCTGTCCTGTCCCTGAGTTCCTGCTCTCTGGTGACGTGATGGCATGTGGACCAGCTCTGGGTAGGACACAGCTTGCTAATGGTCCTTGCCTGAGACAGGAAGTCGTGAAGGTCTCTTGGAATGGGACCTGAAGCTGGAAGGAAGTGTGCGGATGGCCATGACGATGCAGCAGGGAAGAGCATCCCAGGGGGCGTCAGGAGAGTGAGTTCAGAGTCCCGGCAGGAGAGGTGACAGCGGGACAGCTGGAGCAGGAGGGAGCAAGGGAGCTGGGGGGCCGAGTCATCCAGGACGTCAGACTGCCTCTCTGGATGCTGGGGAGAGGCAGGTTTACCCACAGGATCCCTCTGGCTTCTGGTGGGGAACAGCCTGCAGGAGGAGGGGACCAGGTGAGGGGGCTCACAACTCTGTGGCGTGGCCCACAAGACGCGGGAGACCCCAGCCCAATCCTGAAGGCAGGGCCAGCGAGTGTGCTGGTGGGCTGGGCGGGGGGCACGGGGGGAGAAGGAGTCCAGGTATGAGGCTCGGACCCTGGCGGGGTGGACAGCCATTTACCTGACGGGAAGACAGGAAGGACGGTGTCAATGACGGGTGTGTGGTGGACCTCCGGTGCCGGGAGCCAGTCCCAACACTTTTCAGGTTTCCGCAAGGAGGGAGGGAGAGGCGTGGCGGGACATGAATAAAGAGACAGGAAAGAGTTTTTTGGTTCAAGGCAGCCCGACCAAGAGAGCGAAAAAAGAGAGGCGTCTTAGTTTATCGTTATCTTTTTTACAGCCAGTGAGGCAGCAGTACTTTGACCACGTGGGTGATTGGCTAGACAAGAAGCAGGTACCTCGTGGTCTCTTCATGTCGGTCACTAGAGTTTTCTAAATAATGGCCCGAGACTAGTGTCTCTTTTCATGTTAGCTATTAAGATCTTCTAAACAATGGTTAGAGACAGTGGTCTTCTCTTGTTGACTACTAGGGTCTTCTCTGTTAGTTAGTAAAGAGCAAACATTCTGTCATTCTTTTTCATGTTAACCATTAGGGCCCTCTAGAGAATGGTCTGAGACAGGCATATTTGTGATTTATAATTAACAGCTGGAGCAAAACTAATCGTAGAACTTCTATTAACTTTACCTAAGCAGGAAGAGAGAACAAACCCATCTTAAAAGTTATACTTTGACAGTCTCTATTTGTTCCTTCTCTGCTCTTCCTTATCTCTTCCTGTAAGGACAATGGGTGTCCACCGTCCCTTATTCTAAGTTTCTCTTAAACTACTCTAAGAAAGGCATTTCTTTTGTATTTGTCTGTTTGCCGATACCAAATGTAATAAACTTGGGAATCTAGTTATTTTCCGGAAGTAAGATGTTTGCTATCTAAGAGCTGAGAAAGAGAAGGAGGGGAGTTGTCTCTGGAAAGCCCTTCAGGGCCTTCTTGCAAGCTTGCTTATCTCATGTGAAGGGAGGGGTGAGCAGCTGGGAGAAGTCAGCAGGGGTTGGGCCGGCCTCGCTGCTCTCAAGCTGGCTGTGTTAGAAATCATTCCTCTCAGCTCTTTTCCCCAGAAATTCCTGCACAGGTTCTCCCAATATTATTTCATAAACCAAGGGGGCACTAAAGGGCCCCTCTCAGCAAGCGTCTCCCCTGATCCTTGTGTCAGGAGAGGAGGGGGTATTTTTTTTAGGAAAATTTAATTAGGAAGCAAAATAATATCAAGGGCAGTAGGCTAGAAAACATGTCACAGGCGAGATGCTTCAGCCTGTCATTTACAGGGGTTCGTGACTTTGTCTACAGGCTGATGGCGGGCCTCCACACTCCGGGGCACTGGGCGTGGTGGGGTGCCGAATTCCCCACGTGCCAAAACTTGGTTTGACAGAAGAATTGTCAAAACAAGCTAAATACTGGGCAGTCTATGTGGTTATCTCACGGACATCCCCAGACTATGCAGTTAAGCGAGCTCCCCGCAGACGGCATGCTCCTGTTGGAGGAAGTCAAGGCCGTTTTCATCTCTGGGAAAGCTCCCCTCGTGCCGGACCGCTCCAGGTGCCTCAGGAGCCACGTCCCTGTGTCAGCAAGGTGGACGGAAGCAGGCACGTCCTCGAGGGTCTCGGAGTGTGTCCCCATGGCGGAAGCCCTCAGAAGGCCTCAGCACATTATTTTCCTTGTGTTGATTTGCTATTTGAAATAAAGGAAGGTTGTTACTGGGCCACTGAGTCAGTTGCGATTCATCGAGACCGCGTGCACAGCAGAGCAAAGCCCTGCCTGGTCTGCGCCCTCTGCGGTTGTCAGCCCCGGGCCCCTGGCTGCAGACCGTGTGCCGGTCCGTCTCGTGGGGGGTCTTCCTCTTTTTCACTGACCCTCTGCTTTACCAGGCATGATGTCCTTCTCCAGGGACTGGTCCCAGTAAAGGAATAAGTAGACTTCTTCCCCTGTGGTGTCACAAGAAAAAAGGACACCTCTGCTTGGGCACAGATATACCACTGCCAGGCCCTGGGGGAGAAGCAAGTTCAAGGCAGGGGTCTGGGGGTGTCAGGCTCTTGGCAGGTCCCAAGGGGGACGATGCTTAGGGACTAGATCACCAGCTGGCCCCGACGTGAGCAGGGCTGAAGGCTGCTGGACATGCACACGTATGACTGTCCTGGGAGCCTTCTGTCTCCAGGCTTGGCACCCAGGAGAGTGTGGGGTGGGACAAGGAAGTTGTCTGGCCACCTGTTAGCCTGGGTGTGATAGTGTGTGTGTGTGTGTGTGTGTGTGTGTGTGTGTGTGTGAGAGAGAGAGAGAGAGAGAGAGAGAATGAGTGCTTCATTCCCAGAAACGTCCTCCATATCTCTTCTATCAGTGTGTGTGTGTGTGTGTGTGTGTGAGAGAGAGAGAGAGAGAGAGAGTTGGGGTCTTTGAGTGTATGTGTGTAAGTATGAGTGTCTGAGATCCTATGAGTGTACAGATGTGTGAGGTATGTGTAAGCAGTCTGAGTGTGTGTATGTGGATGTGATACGGCAATGTGAGACTATGTTGGCACACGCATGTATCTGTGTGTGAGAAAGTGTATGTGCATGTGAAACTAAGTGTGTAGATGCATGAGTGTATCAATGTGTGTCAGTTTGTAGGTGTATACCTGTGTAGGATTGTGTCTGTGTGTAGGTGTGTGCCTTTATAGATGTGTGTCTGTGTGTATTTGTGGGCATGAGTTCGTGTGGCTGTGTCTGTGCATAGGTCTTGTGAAGGTGTGTGAGAATGTAGGTGTGTGTTTGCATATAGGTGCGTGCCCATTTGTAGGTATGTGTGTGTGTGTGCCAGTACATAAGGTGTGTCAGTGTGTAGGTCTTGTGTAGGTGTATGCAGTGTGAGTGTGAGTGTGTGCATGTGTATGTGTGAGTGGGTATGTGAGTATGTAGGTGTGTGTGAAGGTGTGAACATGTAGATGTGTGAATAGTATGTGTGTAGGTGTGAGTGCATAGCCAATGTCGCGTAGGTAGTGTGAATATGTGAGTGTGGGTGTGAGTATGGATGTATGTAGGTGTCAGTGTGTGTGAGTAGAATGAGTTGGATGTGGGTGTGTTAGTGTGTTGAGGTATGTGTGTAGCATGAGTGTGAGTGTGAGTATGTAAATATGTAAATGTGTGCAAGTAGCATGAATCTGTGTGTGTGTAGATGTGAGTGTGTGTGGGTAGTGTGAATATACGAGTGTGGATATGAGTATGGACGTGTGTGTAGGGGTGAGTGTGTGTAGGCGTGAGTGTGTCCGTATGTAACATGAATGTGTGTGTGGGTGTAGTGTGTCAGTATGTGAGTGGCATGAGTGTGTAGGCGTGAGTGTGCACTAGTGGCGTGAGGGCACAAGGGTTGGTGTGCACCCCACGATCACCCTGCTCTGCTTTTCTGTGAGCCCATGGCCCCATATCATCCTCTACCCCGTAGCTGTGGGCTGTAGTGGTGTGGGGTTGGGAAGGAGAGGGTGACCGGAGACTGCAGGACAGATGCGTGTCGGCCACCTGAGCCTTCCTGGCCGGCTGGCTTGTCTCCCAAGCGATGTCGCACATCTGCGGAGCCCCGCCAGCAGCTAAGGGCAGCTCTGCAGCCCGGCCACACCAGCCGGCATCCAGCTGCCCAGCAAAGTCTGTCTGCTCAGCAGCTGCGGCGGCAAGCCTTCCCTCGGGAGCTGGCCTGGGAGCCCAGCCTGGGAGTGCCTGCAGGGCAGCCCTTTCACTCCTTGAGAAGAGCAAAGCAAAGGACATCTCAGGATCACTGAGTGACAGGGAGCTAACAGATTTTAACCTACAACCCTCTGGGGTCTGCTGAATTGGCTGCTGGCTCCAGAAAGGGCTCCGATGCTCTGTTGATCTAAATCTCTGGTCCTGTGGGCCCTGAAACCACCACCCCGAGAGCTCCCAAGTAGCTGATGCTGCTGATCCATGTGAGGAGGAAGGTAGAGCTGCCACAGCAGCCCGCACCACGGTCTTCCTCTACAGCTCCAGGCACTGCGTGCCAGAGGCGTGTCGTGAAGGAGCCAGGAGGGCTGCTCTCTCTGACGCAGACCACAAGCAGGAGGAGACTCGCTGTCCGCATTGTGCAGGAAGGCTGCTGTTGGCAGGTGCTGTCGAGTCACCTCTGAGTCTCAGCAGCCACATGTGACAGCGGAGCCGAGCTTGCCTGGGCTTTCCTGGCTGCCATCTTCCCGGGAGTAGGTCACTACCTCCCTCCTGCGGGGCTGCTGGGTGTGCTCAAACCCCTGAACCTGTGTTTAGCGGGGCAGCACCTAACGATTGCACCCAGGCTATGACATTAGAATATTTCTAAATCCTGGACCTATGTGTGACACAACAGAAAGTGTGCTGTAATTTCCTTCCAATAAAATGAAAAGAATTTAAAAAATGTGACTATTTAGAAGACCTGTATCTGTTTACCAGCATGGTTTTTACCTACCAGAGATAATCAGGTCAAAGAAAGAAGAGAAAATGATTAACTCAGACTCACCACGAAAACAGACTACCTTACAACTACGCACAAATGACAAATGACCAATGAGGGATGGGGGACCTCCTGCAAGCTACAGACTTAAGCTCATCAAAAGACTTGATCAGAAGAGTAAGGACAACCTACAGACTTGGAAAAAACCTTGGGAATGACATATTTGATAAAGGTATAATCTCTAAAATACACAGAAATCTTGAACAACTCAACAGCAAAAAGAAGGATCCAATTAAAAAATAGGCAAAGGGCAAGAACAGACACTTCACCAAGGGGGGCATTCAAGCAGCCAACAGATACAAGCAGAGATGCTCGCAATCATTAGCTATCACCATTGAGTTGATTCTGACTCACAGTGACCCTACAGGACAGAGGAGAACTGCACCATAGAGTTTCCAAGGAGCACCTGCTGGATTCGAACTGCCAACCTTTTGGTTAGCAGCTGTGGCACTTAACCACTACGCCACCAGAGTTTCCATTAGAGAGATGCAAATCGACATTAAAATGAGATACCATCTCAACCCTGTGAAAATGGCCTGTTTAAAAAATGCAGATTGCTCTTGGGACCATGAAGGGGTAAATCCACTATGGATACCTTGTGACCCTGCAATCTCGCACCTGAGTATACACCCTAGGGATCTAATAGCAGTGACACAAAGGGATGTATGCTCAGCAATGTTCATCTTAGCAGCTTTCAACAAGAGCAAGAACAGGGTGTGATGGTGCCATGGACTGAAGTGTATGCAGCAGTTTTGCTAGGCCCTGATTCCTGGTGTTGTGTGACGTTCCTCCATGCTGTAGACTCTGCTTCTGTGATGTCAGTGGGAGAAGATGGGCAGCAGGTGTGTTGGTGGGGCAGGGCTCAGTGCATACGATTGTATTCTGTCTTGAGGCAGTCTCTTGAGCTATGAAACCAACCAGCCAGCAGAGAGAGTTGGGGACTTAGTGCTAGCAAGAAACAGTGCTAGGAGCAGAGCACAGTCTTTGGAAAGGACCTGGAGTTCCTGCCCTCAGAAGCTCCCAGTCCAGGGGAGGATTGATGACAAGGACCTTCCTCCAGAACCAACAGAGAAAGCCTTTCCCTGGAGCTAATGCCCTGAATTAGGACTTGTAGCCTGCTATACTATGACAGAATAAAATTTCTCTTTGTTAAAGCCATCTACTGGTGTTATCGTTGTTACAGCAGCACTAGGTGGCTAAGACAGATGGTTAAGGTTGTGTGTCAACTTGGATGGGCCGAATTCTCAGTGATTTGGCAGTTATATAACAGTGTACTCTGGCAGTTATGTAACGACGTAATTTGACACTTATATAATGATGAAATTATACTCCATTTTGTGATTTGATGTGATCAGCCCATCAGTTGTAAGGGAAGTTTCCTCATAGTTGTCACCTGCATCAAATTCATGTGGGCGAGTTAGCAAAGCTTGCTGGCTTTTGCTCCCTCTCGGTCCTACATCTGGCTTGTCATCATTTGACTTCTGGTCCTGGGACTGAGCCAGTGGCCTGCTGTGTGGCCTGCTGACCCTGAGATCTGTCAGCCTCTGTGCCCTGTGAACCATCAGACTGACACCTGGCCTGCTGATCTTGGGTTCATCAGCCCCTGCATCTACATGAGTGGGAGAAGTCTGCACCCTGACACCTGACCCATGGACTTGGAACTTGCTGGTCTCTCCAGCAGTGGGAGCCATTTCCTTGAGGCAAATTTCTCTTTCTCCCTCTCCACCAAGAGGCATTACAAGGACAAAAAAGAAAGAGAAGACCAAAATGAATGACAGAAAAGACTCTGAAATGGCTTATGAGCACTGAGTAGCTAAAGCAAAAAGAAGAAATGAGGAAGTAAAAGAGCTGAACAGATTTCAAAGGATGGCTAGAGGATTCAACGGAAAGCATTATGACATGTGCGAAGACCTGGAGATGGAAAACCGAAAGGAAAGAACACTTTCAGCATTTCTTAAGCTGAAAGAACTGAAGAAAAACTTCAAGCCTCAAGTTGCAATACTGAATGATTTCATGGGGGAAAATATTAAGCAGCACAGGAAGCATTAAAAGGAAATGCAAGAAATACACAGAGTCATTATACCAAAAAGAACTGGTCAATGTTCAACATTTCAGGAGGAGCGTGTAATCAGGAACTAACGGTACTGAAGGAAGAAGCCAAGCTACACCAAAGGCATTGGCGCAAAACAAGGCTCCAGGAACTGACTGGGTACCAACCGAGATACTTCCACAAACAGACGCAGCACTAGAAGTGCTCACTTGTCTATGCCAAGAAATCTGGAAGACAGCTACCTGGCCCACTGACTGGAAAGTGATCCTTATTTATGCCTATTCCCAAGAAAGGTAATCCAACCCAAAGTGGAAATTGTAGAATAGTACCATTAATATCACACACAGGTAAAATTTTGCTGAAGATCATTCAGTAATGACTGCAGCAGTACATGGACAGGAAAATTTCAGGAATTCAGGCCAGATTCAGAAGAGGACATGGAAGCGTGGGTATCGCTGCTGATGTCTGAGGGATCTCAGCTGAAAGCAGAGAACACCAAAGAGATGTTTCCTTGTGTCTCCTTGACTATGCAAAGGCATCTGACTGTGTGGATTATAACACATTACAGCTAACATTGTGGAGAATGGGATTCCAGAGCACCTAATTGTGTTCACGAGGAATCTGCATATGGATCAAGAGGCAGGTGTGTGAACAGAACCAGGGGACATCGTGTGGTTTAAAGTCAGGAAAGGTGTGTGTCAGCATCATATCCTTTCACTACACCTTTTCCATCTGTATGACGAGAAAATAATCTGAGTAACTGGACTGTGTGAAGAAGAATGAGGCATCAGGATTGGAGGAAGACTCACAACCTGCATTATGCAGATGACACAACACTGCTTGGTGGAAATGAAGAGGACTTGAAGCACTTGGTGATGAAGATCAAAGACCTTCAGTATGGATGACATCTCGACATAAAGAACACAACAATTCTCACAACTAGACCAGTGAGCAGCATCATGACAAATGGAGGAAAGATGGAAGTTTTCCAAAGTTTTCATTTTACTTGTATCCGTAATTAACATCCGTGGAAGCAGCAAAGAAATCAAAAGATGCATTGCATGGGGCAAGTCTGCTACAAAAGATCTCTTTGAAGCATTAAAAAGCAAAGATGTCACCTGAAGACTAACGCATGCTGACCTAAGCCATGGTGTTTCCAATTGCTCGTGTGCATGAGAAAGCTGGGCAATGAATAAGGAAGAGCGAGGCAGAACTGATGCCTTTGAATTGTGGTGTTGGCAAAGAACATCAAATACACTATGAACTGCCGAAAGAATGAACATAACCATCTTGGAAGAAGTACAACAAGAATGTTCCTTAGAAGCAAAGATGGTGACACTATACCTCATACACGACACTGCACGTCTTGTGTGATGCTACACCTCATGTGTGACAATACACCCCATGTCCTTTGGACAGGTTATCAGGTGGTCAGTCTCTGGAAAGGGACATTATGCTTGGTAAGTAGAGGGCCAGTAAACCTTCATCAAGATGGACTAACGCCTTACAAAGATGGATTGACGCAGTGGCTGCAATGAGCTCAGGCAGAACATTGGTTGTGAGGATGACACAGGGCTGGGCAGTGTTTGGTTCTGTTGTGCACAGGGTCTCTGTGAGTTGGACCTGACTTGACAGCACGTACCTAAAGCAAACAATTCCCTGGTTTTGCTTTTCTAGAGAATCCAGCCTAAGACTTTTGGTACTAGGAGTGGGGTTCTGAAGAAACAAAACTGTAAGGGTGAATTTTCCAGACTGGTTCTCAAGTCCAGTTAGTCTTAAAGATGTGTTGACTCTGCAGACCACTGCTAACCCATTGCATGAGGTGGCAATGGGAACAAGCAAAATATAACCACCAACAGATTAAGGACTGATGGGTGGCAAGAGTCAGGGTGACTGGATATTTGATACTTTTCTGCAATTTTGTCAGAATGAGGAGTATAAGGACACTGATTGGTCAGTCCTACTTTTGATAAACAAAGTGCTGAAGGAAAGAGATGACTCACAGCTGCATAAATAACCTCAAAGCTACAGCTTGTTCCCTGAGAGGAAGACCAATTTCTTGTGGTAACAGGCTGAAACAGAAATTCTGGCAGTTACCGCCTGAGATATTATGTTTATGTGTCCCATTTCATTTTTAACAATTTCCAGTTTTCCTAGATTCATATTTTCTACATTCCACATTGCACTTGTTAATGCTTGTTTACCACTATTTCTTCTTGAGAAGACAAAGTGAAGTATTGTAGTGGCATGTGCAAAGGGCTGGAAACAGGAAACTGAAGGGGAAGAACACATGCTGCGTTTCTCAAGCTGAAATAAATGCATTAAAAATTCAAGCCTTGAGTTGCAATAATGAAGGATTCTACAGGAAAAATATTAAACACCTCAGGAAACACCAAAAGAAGATGGAAGTAATAAAAAAGTCATTATATCAGAAAGAACTGGTCAACGTTGAACCATTTCAAGAGGTAGCATGTGATCAGGAACCGACGGAACTGGAGGAAGAAGCTGAAGCTGCGCTGAAGACACTGGCAGAAAACAAGGCTCCAGGAATGGATGGAACGTCAGCTGAGATGCTTCAACAAACAGATGCAGCACTGGAAGCGCTCAGTCATCTAGGCCAAGAAATCTGGAAGACAGTTACCTGGCCAACCAACTGAAAGACATCCATACTTATGCCTGTTCCCAAGAAAGGCGATCCAACTGAATGCTGAAATTATCAAGCCATATCATTAATACCACATGCAAGTAAAATTTTGCTAAAGATCATTCAAAAGCAGCTACAGCAGTATATTGACGGGGAACTGCCAGAAATTCAAGCCAGCTTCGGAAGAGGACATGAAACCAGGGATATCACAGCTCGTGTCATATTGATCTTGGCTGGAAGCAGAGAATGCCAACAGGATGTTTACTGGTGTCTCCTTGACTATGCAAAGGTGTTTGACTGTGTGGATTATAACAAATTACAGCTAATTGTGGAGAACCGAAATCACAGATAATTAATTGTGCTCACGAGGAATCTGTACATGGATCAAGAGGCAGTCATGAGAACAGAACAAGGGAATACTGCAGGGTTTAAAGTCAGGAAAAGTGTGTGTCAGGATTGTATCCTTTCACCATACATTTTTAATCTCTTTGCCAAGCAAATAATCCGAGAAGCTGGACTCTGTGCAGAAGAATGAGGCATCAGGATTGGAGGAAGACTCCTTAACAACCTGCACTGTGCAGATCACGTAAGTATGCTTGCTAAAAGTGAAGAGGATTTGAAACAGTGGCAAAGACCAAAGACCGCAGCCTTCAGTACGCACCTCAACATTAAGAAAACAAAAATCCTCACAACTAGACCAATGAGCAACATCACGGTAAATGGAGAAACGATTAACACTGTCAAGGATGTTATTTTACTTAGTTCCACAATCAGTACCCATGGAATCAGCAGTCAAGAAATCAGAAGACGCATTGCATGGGGAAGATCTGCTGCAAAGGACCTCTTGAAAGTGCCCAAAGTAAAGACGTGACCTTGAAAACTAAGGTACGCCTGCCCCAAGCCACGGTATTCCCAATTGCATCATACAAATGTGAAAGCTGGACAATGAAAAAGGAACACAGAAGGAGAACTGATGCCTTTGAATTATGGTATTGGAGAAGAATGTTGAATGTCCGATGGACCACTGAAAGAACAGACAGATCCGTTCTGGAAGAAGTACAACCAGAGTGCTCCTTGGAAACAAGGATAGCAAGACTGCGTCTTACATACTTTGGACATGTTCTCAGGAGGGATGAATCCCCAGAGGACATCATGCTTGGTAAAGTAGAGGGTCAGCCAGAAAGAGGAAGACCCTCAAAGAGTTGGATTGACACAGTGGCTGCAGCAGTGGGCTTAATCATACAAACGATTGTGGGTGTGGTATAGGACCAGGTGTGGTTTCATTCTGCTGTACGTTGGTTGCTACAAGTCAGAGCTGAATCAACAGCACCTAACAACAGCAACATTCTCATTCTGAGTTACGCCACATCAGCAAATGAAGGTCCCCAGAGCTTGACTCCATTCGTGTCGTTAATGTTGACCCCAGTTTGGGAAGACAGCTGTTCCCCAGTCATCTGTGCAGTGTCTTCCAACCTAGGGGCTCATCTTTCCGGAATGCATCTGAAAACGTTCCACAGCTGTTGAGAAGGTTTTCACTGGATAGTTCTTTCACAGGTAGACTGCTAGGTCCGTTTTCCTAGGCTGCAGGCTCAGCTGAAACCTCTGCCATGGGTGGCCTGCTGGTATCCGAACACTGCCAGCACAGCTCCTGGCATCACAGCAACACCCAAGCCCCCAGAGAAGGAAAAACTGACAGACATGCGAGCGGTTTGCAGGCTTGAGGGTAGGAAGTCAACCTGACAAAATTTCAAGTGTTTCCCACTTGAGTGAAATGTCTCGAGGTCCACTGATATGGAGCCAGCCAAGTGCCATCGAGTCGGGGAGCATGTTGAGCTATTCCCTCTTAAGTAAAGGACACGTGATTGCATTTGGCTCCTCCCACAAAGGAGGCAGACACTGTGCCTGGGGGGCCTCTTTGGATTTCAGAGGTAGCACATTCCTCACTCAGCTGTGCTACTTGGTCTACTTATCAAGTGACTCAAAAAGCTGCTTGTTCTCAGTGGGGTCCAGGACAAGACAAGGCTCTGCAACAGGTTTAGGCTGCCCTAGAAGCCACTCTGTCACTCGGGCCACATGATCCCACTGATCCAATGTTGCTTGAAGTGTCAGTGGTGGACAGAGCTGCTGTTTGGGGTCTTAGGCAGACCCCTACTGGTGAGTCACAGCATAGACTTTTAAGATTTTGGAGCAAAGTTCTGCCACCCCTCTGCAGTTAACTGCTCTCCCTTTGAGAACCATGGGACACCAAGTCACCATGTGACCTGAACTGCCCACCGTGAACTGGCTGCTGTGTGACTCACAGAGCCGTAAGGTCAGACAAGTCCAGCAGCACTCCAGCATTAAATGGAAGTAGTATTGTCTTCACCATGCAGTGCTGCTACAACAGAAATACCAGTCAATGACTTTAATAAAGAGAAATGTATTCTCTCACGGTCCAGTGGGCTACAGGTCCAAATTCAGAGATCAGCTCCAGTTAAGGCTTTCTCTCTTTGTCCCCTCTGGAGAAGACTCTTATCGTCAGTTTTCCTTGGTCTGGGAGCACCTCAGTGCAGGAACCTCAGATCCAAAGGACGCACTCTCCACTTCATGCCGCTTTCTTGGTGGTATGAGGTCCCCTACTCTCTGCTTGTTTCCCTTTCATCTGTTGTAGGATAAAGGGATAAAAGGCAGTATAAGCCACACCTTAGGGAAGCTCCCTATACACTGACTCAGGAAGGTGACCTTAGGAAGGGTGGTACAGTCCCACCCTAATGCTCTTTAACATAATCTGATGTTGCCCTATTAGCCACAGAGATTAAGGTTTGGAAAAAAACACAATGGAGGACTACCTCACATAGTGGGACTTAGGGCCCAGCCAAGTGGATACATGTTTGGGTGGGGGATGTAATTCAACTTAGGACAGTCACAAGTAAGTTGCAGGAGGAAGTGACTCAAATTTCCATGGTCCCCATGACTGTAACATTGCCTGCTCCTTGGTCTCCCAGTCTTCATCCACAGCTTCGTGCAGAGTTCCCGATGATCGGCTCACTGAGAAAGGAAACTCATGGCTGGTGTACTGCTAGTTCTGTGTGATACAGAGGTGTCACTCAAAAGTGGACAGTGGCAGCACTATGGCCTCTTTCTGGGACCTCTGGGAAGGACAGTGGTGAAGGTAAATCCTCCCAGTGGGCAGAACTTTGAGCACTGCACCTGACTGTTCTCTTGAAAGGCGAAATGGCCAAATAGGTGAGGATATACTAATTCATAGGCTAAGGCCACGGTTTGGCTGGATGGTCAGGGACTTGGAAGGAACACGATTGGAATATTGGAGAGAAGCACGTATGGGGCAGAGGTATGTGGTTAGACATCTCTGAATGAGCCAGTGACGGTATTTATAGCTCATGTGAATGCTCCCCAAAGAGTGACCTCAGCAAAGAAGGACTTTAAAAGTCAAGTGGACAGGATAACATTCTGTGGAAATCAGTCATCCTCTTTCCCCATCTACTCTCATCATTGCTCAGTGGGCTCATGAACAAAGTGGCCATGATGGCAGGCATGGGGGTCATAGCAACAAAAACTTCTTTCGCCAAGGCCGACCTGGCTACAGCCATTGCTCTGTGCCTGATATGCTGGCAGCAGCGACCAACACTGAGTCTATGATACGGCATCACCCCTCGAGGTGCTCAACGGGCAACCTGGTGGTAGGTTGGTTGTATCCCACTGCTTGCACAATGGAGAGGTAGCATTTTGTCCTTACTGAATAGACACTCTGGATATGATCTTCCCTGCATCCATTGCTTCTGCCAAAACTACCATTCATGGACTTAAAGAATGACTCGCCCACCATCAGGATATCCTACACAGTGTCTCAAAGGACTCACTTCACGTCAAATGAACTGTGGCAGCAGGCTTGTGCTCATGGAATTCCCTGGCCGTACCACATCCCCCAGCATCCTAAAGCAGCATACTCACAGAACAATGGAATGGCCTTCTAAAGTCATATTTGCAATGTCAGCTGGGTGGCAACACCTTGCAGGTTTGGGGCAATGTTCTCCAGGAAGCTGTATATTCTCTAAACCCATGTCCAATATATGATCCTGTTTCTCCCATAGCCAGGATTCATGAGTCCAGGAAACAAAAAGTGGAAATGGGAGCAGCGCCACCACTAGCCCTAGTAACCCACTTCCCCTCCTCACAACCTTGTGTCCCACGTGTCTAGAAGTCTTAGTTCCAAAGGGATGAATGCTCCCACCTGGAGACACATCACTGATCCCATTGAACTGGAAGCTAAGAATGCCACCCAGCCACTCTTGGCTCCTTTTAATGCATTTGGACAAAGAGGCAAATAAGGAAGTTAGCACACTGGCTGGTGTGACCGATCCTGACTACCAAGAGGAAACAGAATGGTGAGACACAATGGGGGAAAAGAAGAGCATGTCTGGAAGGCAGGAGATCCCCTAGGGCACCTCTTAGTACTAACATATCCTTTGATTCAAATCAATTGAAAACTCCAGGAACCTACTTCTCACACAATTACTAATGGCCCAGGCCCTTCAGGGCCTTCAGGAATGAAAGTTTGGGTCACCTTACCAGCTGAAAAACCTTGACTTGCTGAGATGCTTGCTGAGGGCAAAAGGAATCCAGAACAGGAGGTGGAAGAAGGTAGTTCTAAATACCGGTTATGACCTGTGACCTGTTGCAGAAATGAGGAAAGTAACTGTTGTGAGTAGTCCTTCCTTGTACATACGCATCAAATACTTCTTCACTCACAAAATGTAAGATGTAAAGAGGGCTAGTGTATTTTCGGTTATGTGCATGTTGATTATATCTTCTTAGGTTTGGTAGGGTTTTCTAATTGTCTTTATTTAGAGATTGCATATGGTTTAAAGAGGTGCCAAGTTGACAAGGGGTAGACTGTGACAGTTAACATTGTGTATCAGTTTGACTGAGCTGTGATTCTCAGAGATTTGGCAGCTATGTAATAATGTAAGTTCACAATTATCTATTAATGCATCCTTCATTTTGTGATATAATGTAATTTCCTCCATGATATGATCTGATGTGATCAGCCAACCAGCTGTAAGGGAAATTTCCTGTGGCTGTGGCCTGTACCCTCTGTATATGGGCACTCTGGCAAATTTTGCTGGTTTTTTCTTGCTCTGGATCCTGCATCTGGCTCATCATCATCTGACTTCCAGTTCTTGGGACTTAAGTCAATGGCCTGCTGTATCATATGCTGGTCTTGGGTTCATCAGCCCCTCCAGTTCTGTGAGAAGAAGCCTCCGCCCTGATGCCTGACCCATGGACTTGGGTTTCGAAAGCTTTACAACCGTGTGAGTCATTTTCCTGAGATCAATTGCATGTTCTCTGTCTTTCTTTCTAAACTCTCTAAACACACACACACACACACACACACACACACATACTTCACTCGCTTTCCTTCTCTGGAGAACCCAGATGGAAACAACCTACGTGCCCTTCAACAGGTGAATGGATAAAAAAATGTGGTTTATATACACATATATGGTTTATATATACACATATGTGGTTTATATTAACATATATATACTATGCACCCATAAAGAGTAATGATGACTCCTTGAAACATCATACAAGTGAATCTTGAAGACATGATGCTGAGTGAAATAAGTCAATCACAAAGGGACAAACGGTGCATGATCTCACTTTTATAAGAAGACATATACAGAGACCGATGCTCATTGCTGGTATGAGGGATGAGGCTGGGGAGGGGAGAGGGTAATGGGAAAGACAGCACGGAACGTGGACGAGGTGCACACAGCTTAAGGTGAACTGTGTTACTCAGCAGTGTGGAAAAAACACCTTGGGCAAAGACACGAGGCATATAACTTGGCAACACCTCCAACAACAACCACAGCATATATACAGCATGTACATAGTCATATATGTGTATGAATATGTGGGCACACATGTATGCACACACAGAAGTATCTACAGGCATGTATTTGTACAAATACGTGTGTCTGTGCAGCTATATCCACATACAAGAGGACTGTCAGCTAAGTTCTCAAACTCAGTCTAGAAAAAGTGCTGCAGGCCTCATCGCTGCATATCATCATAGTCACTTCTGACGTACTTCCCCTTGGGAAGCTGTGCACGGACAACAGCACCTCATCCACCTTTCAAAGCAATTGTGGAATTCTCTTTCTGGAATAGCCATCAGAGGTGTCATCAGATTACGCTCGATGTCCTGAATGTCAACTAAAATGTCTGCCTTTCAATATTTCCTTGATCTCGGGTAAAGTAAAAAGTTGCTGGGGACCAGTACAGGTGAGTAGGGAGGGTGTTCCAATACAGTTATTTGTTTACTGGCTAAAAACTCCCTCACGGACAACTATACAGTTAAGTCCACAGACTTGCCACCATGTCGGCATGCACAATGGCTATTCCAGAAAGAGTTCCAAAATCGTTTTGAAGAGTGGCCTAGGTGCTGACATTGGTGTACAGCCACCCAAGGGGAGTCCTTCGAAGGTGACCATAGTGATATTCAGCAACGAGGTAGGTAGCACTTAGAACAATTAAAAGTTCAAGGCCTTAATTTTCAGACCACATGGAATAAATCACAAGGGAACACAGTCACAGATACTTTTTACACATAATCAAAAACCTCAGGAGACTGGTTCTCTGAGTTTGAAGGCTTAGGATTACAGTCTTGTGGGATGACTCAGTTAAATGGCGTAATATAACCCATGGAGCACATGTTCTACATCCCAACATGACCAGTAGTGTCTGGGGTCTTAAAAGTTTGCAAAGGGCCATCTGAGATACAACTAGTGGTCTCTACTCCTCCAGAACAAAAGAGAAGGAAGCCAAAGACTCTGAGGAGAAGGTAGTCTACTGGACTCCTGGTCAACACCAACGTGGCCTTGTCTACCGCAAGACCGGAAGAACCCGATGGTTCCCCGCTACCACTACCGACACCGACCATGCTGATCACAGGCACGAGAGACAGGTCCTGACAGCGCACAGAGAAAATGTGGAGCAGTACTCAAGTTCTCTGAGGTCGGACTTACCGGACCCGCTGAGACCAGAGGGCTCCCTGAGACTGCCACCTTGAGATAATCTTTGAACTATGAACTGAAATGATCACTGGAGTTGACCTGTTAGCGAAATAACAGACTGGCTCATAAAATAAATAACGCCACCCACGAGTGACGAGCTCCTCTGCAAAAAATCACTGGCATGAGACCTGCTGATCAGAAGTCACTCCACAGCAGAGACAAGACGGGCTGGGGGCAGGAAACTCTGGAGAAGGGGTGACCAGAATGAATGAGAATGACAACCACCTGTGAGAAGTGTAGCCAACGTCACTGAAGAATTTGTGGAAATTGTTCAGTGGGGACCCAATCTTATGTATAAACTTTAAACTTAAGTGCAATAAAAATCATTAAACAAACTACCTAAGAAAAACTCTAATGAGAAAACATTTGGACTTTTATGAGGAAATGACAGAATTCTATCACTCTGCATAGACGAAGCCTCTCACAAAGGGGAGGTGTGCCATGGAAATGGACAGGAAGACGAGGTATTGACAGACGGCTGCTACTCCCAGTTGGACTGGTTGCTCTTCCACGGATTGGGAGAAACGGGCACTTGGTAAAATAATTCTGTATTTATCTGGAAGAATAAAGGGGCAGATTAATAAAAAACATAAAGTCAGTTAATGAGGAAGGAGAATCCTGCCTGAGGGAGAAACATTCGCAAGAGGGAAGTCACTGGTGTGCCAGAAACGGCAGGGTTTCTGTGGGGTAAGGACCTGGTTTTACCCTGAACGAGGTGGCCTTTGTCCTTGGTTCCTGAGAGGCAACAATAACTGGGTGCCTGGGTCTTCAAAACTGCAGTTTAAAGTCTAAAGGATCTCACAGGGCTGTAACCTCAAAGGGAACCCTCTAGTCTCAACTGGTCTGGTAAGTCCAAGACTCTTTGAGAGTTTGAGTTTGGCTTCATGATTTCTCTCTGCCACTCTGAATCCATCGATGGCAGCGCAGAGGAAAACAGCTGCTAGTGGTAGCCGGGCACCCATAGAATCATATCGATTCCTCATGGTGGACCCAGGGGTTCAGAGATGAAGCCATACAAGCTCCAGGAGGAAAACCTAGTGATTTACCTTACAAGTTACGGCAGAAGAAAGAAGAAATTTTAGCTACGGCTTTAAACTCAGTAGCATATCAAAGATTAATAAATTTGGCTACATAAAAATGAGAACATTGTCACCTGTGACTCAAAAACCCAAAAGCAATAAAAGAGATGAACAAACTTGACTAAAAATAAAACCTTCTGTATGGAAAAATTTGCCGTAAGCCAAATATTTGCAACAGACATCACAGACCGAGGGTTAGCATTGCTGACATGCAGAACATCCTTCTGAACTAAGAAAAAGCCCCACGGCCCAGAGAAAACTGGGCAAAAGATGTGAACAAATACTTCATGAAAGAAAAGGCACGACGTCCCTCAGGCGTGGGAGATGGCGTCTGATCTTAGCATCTAACAGAGCTGTGGACTAAGACAACACAGATTCCACTTCTCACGTATCAGATTGGCAGAACTCCAGCGACCGGACAACTTCCGTGTCAGCGAGGCTTCGGGAGGCAGGAATTGTTGTGGATTCCCAGTGGAAGGCGAATGGCACAGACCTGGGGATACACAGCTGAGCTCCCCGCACAGCTTGGCCTCGCACTCACTGACCCCACAGCTCTAAGTCCACACCAGAGGCCCTCGGGTAAGGCACACAAGGGCCCGTGTGTGAGCCTGTGCTCTGTGACTCTGCCCATGACACCAAAGACCGAACACTCCCAAAGGCCCATCAGAGGAGGCTGCGTGGTGACGGGACAGGTCCCTGTAAGGAGGCCAGAGGGAAGGCAGCAGGGAGAGCCCCAGGGCCTGAACCCTGGGTGGCCTTCAGAGAACACGACGTGAAGGGATTTCTTGTATGTGGGTGTGACATTGTGAGCCCGTGTGTGTGATAGTGTGTGGCGGTGAGTGCAACAGTGTGTGAGAGTGTGTGTGAGTGTGTGTGTGCTTGCTGGTATTTTCCAGAAGGTCCAATGAAGGGTAAATGCAGCCCTAGCCCAAACATCTCCCAGGTGGGGCAGGAGCGGCGGCGGCGGACGTTTATGGGCTACCCACACTATGTGGGATGTTGACTCTGGGACCATGTAAATGTTCTGTTAATTAAAAAAACAAAGTCCAACCACGAAGGAGGAGAATGGAATCCTACCAACTGTAAACACACGGGAACAGATGACACTGCTGTTGGTCCGGTGCGTAACCAGAAACCTTCGAGTGACTTTAAAACACAGTGGAGAACAATCTTTACACCAGTTTTTCTGAGGGACAGAAATGTCAACACTTTCCCTGGAGGCAAACAGGGGAGGGCATTGTAAGACCCCCGCCCCCCACTCAACCGTCTCTAAGGGGCACAGCCCTGCCAGGCCCAGAGGGCTGGGGAGGTGCATCTGGTCGGGGTGAGCCCTTGGATTCTTCTGTGGGAGCACCAGCTTCCGAGTCGAATGACAGGAGACCCTGAGGGAAGTGTCCTCACCCTGGCCCCGTGACTGCCTGCAGGCCTGGTCATCAGTCCGATCCTCACTGCCTGTCCCAGCCCTGTGTTAGCCAGGGTGGACCGAGGAAGACTAGAGGAGGGCGGACAGAGCAGAAGGAGGCGGGGAGGAAGGCAGGCGCCCCGGAGTGAGGGGCTTTGTGCCAGATCACTCCTGGGTGTGGAGTGTGGAGACAGCCCATGTCCACAGACCCCTGCCCAGGAACCAGGGGCAGGCTGGGGGGCAGGGGTCTCCACCACAGCTCCTGTACCCGGGAACCAGTGGCCCCCAGGCCAGCCCTGACCCCTGACCCCTGACCCAGCTCCTTGGATGGACCTGAGATGGGCCCGCTTGGCTCCTGACATGGGCTCCGACACCAGCTGGGGGTGCTGGCTGGGCTGTGGGCGTGGGCTGACTCAGCCAGCTGGGGCTTAGGAAGGCGGCCAGGAAGTGGGTGGGTGAATGACCCGAAGGCCACGGGTGCGGACTGCAGTGGGTGCTGAGGAGCGGCATGGTCCCCACTGAGAGCAGGCCCAGCTGCTGCAGGCAGGAAGAAAGCCTGGAACAGGGCATTCCTCAGGCCTTCCTGGGCTGAACACCCATCCGGGAGCAAGGAGGCTGGGGGGAGGGGTCATTACCTGGCCGTGCCTGGGTGGCAAAGTAATAACGGCTCCCTGCCCACTGTACAGCGCCTGGGGGTACCTGCGCCATCACACAGCACCACTACACTGTGCCTGAGGGGCATCTGCTCCAGTCTGAGCCGGGACCCAGGGACAGCAGGAACTGCAGGGCAGGCACTCCAACCCAGCGCAGCCGCTGGCACCTTCCTATCGGGACAGCCTGACGGGGTCCCGGGCACCCTCCTATTGGGACAGCCTGGCCAGGTCCAGGGCAGTGCTGCACCCAAACCACAGAAACAAACTCATCCCATCCCGACAATTCTGACTCACAGCAACCCTACAGGGCAGAGCAGAACAGCCCTCTGGGGTCTCCAGTGAGCATCTGGTGGATTCAAACGGCCAACCTTCCCTGCAGAAATCATTAGACAGACTTGTCCTGGGATGTCATGTAACGTCTTGGTGACAACATCACTGTCATGCATCTGTGATCCTATGTGTTTGGTTTCATGCATTTAAGAGCATGATCTAAGGTAGATCTGGGAGTCATTCCAGCTGCCCAGGGCCCACGCTACCAGAAGGACAAGATGCCTGGATCAGGTGCTGATGGGGCAGTAGGGTGCTGGAGGACCTTGGGGGACCCGCCCACCTCTGCAGCGTTCCATCAGCTGGCAGAGGGCCTGCCTGTAAGTGGAGGCTAGTGGCAGTTTGAGTCATGCCCAGTGATCTCAGTGTGGGGCAGGGCAGGCAGGCCTGGCACAGAGTGTCTTGCTTAGGTGGCATCTCAGCACCCTGCTGTAACTAAGCCCAGCAATCAGCACTGTTGGGGGACCTGGCTGTGTCACGCCTGAGCCCCTGGAGATACAGTCGCGGCTGGGCAGGTGCCTATGGGTCAGGCTGAAGCCTTGGTCATTGGCCTACAGGCAGGTTCCACCCACAAGGGGAATCTCTGGGACACAAGATTAGTGCGGCCGCGGGGCCTTGGTTCATGTCTGAAGAGGGCTGCATCCACTAGTTCTGCAGCTGCATCAAGGCATGTCCCCTCTCAGGCCTGTCTGTGACCACAGCTGCCCACTGTCCGAGGTGGAGGTGCCTCTTGCCCACCACAGGGACGTGAGCTGGTGGGTGATGCCCGCATCCACCGTCCGCGGGCCACCATCCCCGAGGACAGCGCCGCGTGGCTGTCGCCCGTAGTCCTTCTGTCCAGCAGGCGATGTGCGGTGACCTCGCACCTTCCGGAGGGCCCTGTCAGTTTCAGATTCGCGGGGTGCCGGGGCAGAGCCCCGGTCCGGGTCCGGCAGGTACCGAGAGGAGCCCGGGACAGAGGGGCGGGGCCTCGGGCGCTCGCGGGGCGCCGTCCTGCCCTAGCGCGCCCCCTGGTGTTGGGAAGGCCGGAACGACGGGCGGGTGGCCACGGGGGGGGAGGGCGGAGCCGCCCGGGGGGCCCCGAGACTGCCCCGCGGCCACAGCCGCAGCCCCCTCCTCCCGAGGCCCGGACGACGGCTGCTCCGCGGCTCCTCTGTCCCCGCACCTGGGCACTTCCCAGGCGTCTGGGCTCAGGAAGGCTGGTCGGGTCCCGTCCAGTTAGAGCTAGTGACTCTGAGACGGCTTCTTCTCTTCTTTGCTCTGCGCCGGTGACCTGCCGCGGTCTCCGCAGCTACTCCATGCCCGGAATCCGGCTTCCCAGCCGCCTCCCGTGGCACCCAGCCCTCACTCTGCCCTCACCTGCCTCCTACATCTACCCCCTCAAGCAGCTCCCACAGCACCCAGCCCGCACCCATCTCCCGCCCGCCACCTCTCGTCCCCACTGCCACCCCCTACACCCACCTCCCACCTGCACCCTCACCCATTCCCACCCCGAGCCCTGCATCCAAAGGAAGGAACAAATGTTTCTTGGAAGAAGCGCAGCCAGGGTGCCCCTTAGAAGCAAGGATGGTGAGAAGTGGTGTGGGACCAGTCCCTGGCTGGGAAAGGAGAGGGTTAGTGACGAAAGAAAACCCGCATCGAGATGGACTGACACGGTGACTGCAGCCGCGGGCGCAGGCACCGCAACGACCCCGGGCTGTGCGCGGGGCCACTGTGCGTCAGAGCCCACTCGGAGGCACCTAGCGACATCCCCCACACACGCACGCAGGCAAGCTAACAAGAGGATATGTTACAAAATGAAAAACTAGGTCTCTCTAGGAGGTGGGATTACACTTGATGGTTTTTCTTTTAAATGTTTTCCTATGTTTAACTATTTATTTAATAATGAATGAATGTGACTTTAATAATAAAAACACTGAGCCTTTCTCTGCAAGGTCTGCTTGGGAGCATGTGTCCTATAGCTCTGCCCCTGTAACTTCCGGCTCTGCTCCTTGGCCTCAGCCCTGCCCCTTTGACAAGTGACAAGCCCCTACTATGACAGGTGACCAGCCCCCTTGGCAGGTGTCAGCTCCTCTGTGGGAACTCAGCTGTGGCTGGCACCATCTGGTCCTGAGGATGTGCACCGCATGGCCGCCTTGGGGCCATGCCTTGTCCCTGTGTCTGCACCACCGCCACCCCCCATGCCCCGCCACTGCAGGGACCACCCAGTCCGCCTCCTCCACAGATGGAGCCCGGGAGGTACGGCCAGGCTGGGCCCCTGCGGGGGCTGGCAGCTCTTCACCCTGTTTCTTATTCTGGAGCTGGACCAGGCCTTTGGCTAGCAGGAGTCTGACCCCCCCGAATCTGACCTTCCTCTGAGTCCATTTCCGGTGGACTGTGGTGTGTGCACTGCTGCCCCAAGCTGTGGGGCAGATTCTCTGTAAGACAGGGGCTGCTACTGCTGAGGGGCAGGCTGCTCAGTGATCCAGCACTTGGCACACATGAACCCCAACAGTGACAGCCCTCAGCACCCCTGTCACCTTGGCAGCACTGCGGTCCACAGCACCCCTTTTCATTGTTCTCTTGTTCCTTGTGCCCACTGCATCCTACCTGCAGGGTGCCCTGTACCCCATGCCCACCCCATCCCCCATGCCCACTCACCCCATCTGCGTGGGTCCTGTACCCCACGCCCACCCACCCATCCCCCACACTCACTCACCCTGTCTGTTGGGTCCCGCACCCCACTCCCATCCCATCCCCCACACCTCCATTTGGTTGGGGTAGGGGAAGCATCAAGGGCAGAGGGGTAGAGACACCGGGAGGGGTGGGTGGGTGACAGCGTGCCTCCAGTACTGCTTCCCGCACACCTGCCAGAAGCTCCAGGAGCTGTCCCCTCTGAATCAGGTGGCCACCCCCAGAAATCTGTCAGGAGCTCAGCACCTGACCAGACCATGCTGATGGTGCCCAATGCCCAGCAGGCTGAGGGGCTGGAGACAGAAGTGTCAGTCCTTGGCCCTAGGGCACCCCGCGTGTGCTGGTCCTCGTACTCACCTCCTCTGTGCTCTCGGTCTGGGGACATCCTGTGGAGCAGGAGGGGGTCGTGCCGGGCCAGGCCAGTCCTCGTGCTCTGTGGCCAGGAGGTTGTTCCTTAGCTGGTGCCGTGTCTGCCCCTCTGTGGCCCTGGGCAGGCTCTGACATGCTGGGGCAGCCTCATCCCTCCTCGGGAGCAGAGGGCTCCGCCAGCTGCTCTCACAGCAGCCCCCCTAGACTGTAGGGGATGGAGCATACACCCCGTCCCTGCTGCTGAGGGTTCCTGCAGAAGGGCCACTGACCCTGTATACAAGAGCACTATGAGGGACCCCTGGAGTGATCCTGACCCCATGGGCAAGGTCAATGTCACCTGGTGTTCCTTCCACCCACATTTATTGATCACCTGCTGTGTGCAGACACCAAGGGTGTCCCCTGGCCCGAGGGTCGGAGAAAACCCCTGTGGAGTCCAGCTCCTGGGGACAGGCGGGGCAGATAGACAGGAAGCACCCGTAGCTACAGAGCAGGCCAGAGAGTTGGAGTGTCTCGTTTGGAAAGACGGGGGAAGGGGGGATTTCTGAAACCCCCCACGAGTAAGCTCAGAGGGAAGGGGAGGCAGAGGCCAGTCCCTAGCTCAGCAACCTATCAGGTACCAGCCATTTTGACTTTTTAAGCATCCTTAGCAATTTAATTTGAAGGATTCAGGGCCCTGTCTTAAGCGGAATTAAATGATCATTGTCAGAAAGAAGTTTTGTCCTCAGGGTTTGGTGTCTGTTCCTGAATTTTGCGTCGTGTTTGGTGTTAGGCTGGAGTGCACGGTGAGCAAATCTCACTGCTGTCCTCTGGGACCCGCCTCCCTGCTCCTTACCTTCCACCTGGCAAACCGGTGTCCGCGCACTGAGAAGCTCCCAGATCTGAAAGGCAGTGTCCCCCAGACAGACAGAGAATTTAGAGATCCCCAACGTGCTTTTACAGTCTGCTGCTCAGCCACGTGTTCAGACCGAGTCCCTCTGGGGGAAGTGGCTGGCTCTGTCTCCTGTGAACCCAGAGAGAGGTGCGCTGGGGGAGGGGAAGGCGGAACTTGGGTTCTCCCTGGACGCAGAGTGGGGGCGGGAGAAGACACATGATAACACCTTCTTTATGGGCAACGTTGTATTATTTCACTTTTAGGAGTCTTATTATTTATTTTTATTTATTTGTTTATTTATTTTGATTTTTAAAGATTTGATAAAATGAGAAAAAAGCAACAACACATTCTTGTATTATCTTCTTTCTTAAAAAATATTTTATTGTGCTTTAAGTGAAAATTCATAGTTCAAGTCAATTTGTCACACAAAGCCTTGCACACACACGGCTGTGTAACTAGCTGCTCTACCCTGTGACAGCACACTCTTCGTTTCCACCCCTTATTTGCCGTGTCCCTTCAACCAGCTCCTGTCCCCCTCGCCCTCTAGTCTCCCCCTGGGACAGGAGCTGCCTAGTTAGTCTCGTGTATCTACTTCAGCCAAAAAGCACACTCTATTCCAGGGTCATTCCATGTCCCCTGGTCCAGTCCACTCTTTATCTGAAGAGTTAGCTTCAGGAAGAGTTTCAGTTCTGGGCTAGCAGAGTCCAGCTGTGACTCTCAGGGACTGTCTCCTTGTTTTACATGTCCCCGTGGAGGCAGAAGGGCCGGGACCTTCTCCTATGAGAGGACTACAATGACTTGCCTAGAAGGCCCTGGACGCAGCAGAGGTTAACAGGCTTGGCTGCTGACAGTAAGGTTGGAGGTTCAAGTGTACCCTCAGCTGCTCAGAAGAAAGAGCTGGCCTTCTGTGTCGAAAATCCAGCTGCCGGAAACCCGTGGAGCACAGCCCAGCTCTGCTCGACACACACGGAGCCGCACACGGAGCCATCCTGAGTCAGAAGCAGCTCCACGGCAACTGGGGGCCGAGTGTCCCAGGAGGAGGCACAGCTCACCTTCCTCTTGCTGCCTGGCAAGCACCTGCTGAGGTCCTACTGTGTGCTCTTCAGAGAGTGTGGCACTATGGACCCGAAGTGAAATGCCCTCCCTGCCCTCCGATCCAGTGAGAACTAGAGCTTCAAGTTGCCCGCCCCCACCTCTGACTTGGCCCCTGAGGCGGGCCTCCACACAAGCCCCTCCTTCCCTCCTCCCACCAAATCATCACAGTGTCTTGCATGAAGTGGGCACTCCATAAATCTTTTGTGCATCCTGTTATACAGATTATTTATTTAGCACACAATCACTGAGCTCCTGCACATGCTGAGTGGTATCTGCAGTGCGAACAAACCCTTGAGAGACCGCAGGTCCACGTGGCAAAAGCTAGACTGACAACAGCCCAGATGATTGGGGATCACGAAGGGGCATCCAGATCCAGATCTGGTCTGGGGGCCTGGAAGCCTTCTTCATGGAGGAGGTGTTCAAGCTGCGATTCACAGACCAGCAGCAGTAGTCAGACATTAACTCTTCCAGGTGGGGGGAGCAGAATGTGTACAGGCTCAGAGGAGTGGTGTGGTTGAACCGAGCTCTCCATGTGGGCCATATTCAGAATAAGGTGAGTGCTAAGTTGGCCCTGTGGGAGAGGCACGACTAGCTTTACTGGGATGAACAATCAGTGTAAAAACGGAGGCCTCGGTAAAAACGGCAGATTGAATACACACTTCCTTTTCCTCCCTTCTGAAAACATGTACATACATGTGCATACACATGCACGCACACACATGTGCACGCACGCACACACCCACACCCACACACAGCTATAGCTGCTGGGTCAATTCCAACTCATAGCGACCCTATAGGACAGAGCAGAACTTCCCTATAGATTTTCCAAGAGGCACTGACTGGACTCAAACTACTGACCTTTTGGTGAGCACCCATAGCACTTAAGCACTAGGCCACCAGGGTCTCTAAATCCCAGGGAAATGACAGAAAAGGGATTTCTTTTCCTTCAAAAGGCACAAACCCACAGCTACAAAGAGCAGGGGAGAAGAGACCACAGCAGTGTTTGCAAAGCAAGAGAAGAGCCGAATAAATGATCACAAGTCTTGGAAAACAAAATAAAAAAATTCAAGCAAATTCTCTGAATGAAAGATAGAGGTCTCCAGGGGAAAATACAGTCACCTCGAGTTGCATGACCTTGAATTTCCAGAATACTGAGTGAAGCCAAGATCCCGGAAGTTTTGATCACACATAAAAAGTCGGGTGTCAGAATGGTTTCACACTCGTGAACAGCAACATCAGGGGGAACCAGTGCTTTCCAAACACTCAGGGGAAATTATTTACAAGCCAGAACGGCACACTAAGCCAAACCAGGAGTTAGGTGGGAACTGGAATAAAGGCACATATAGTCTCTTAAGTCTTTGACACAGGCTGGGTTCTCTAAAGAAACAAGACCAGTGAAGGTATACACAGATATACAGAGGGATTTGTAGCAATGAGATGGTTCATGTGGTCATAGAGGCTGAGAAGTCCCAAGTTCATGGGTCAGGCTGGAGGCTTCTCCTGACTCTTGTAGCTGCAGCAGCTGGCAAACCCAAATCGGAGGGTCAGACAGTGGCTCCGAGTCACAGGTCACAGTGGAGGTAAGACGGCAGGCCACTGGCTCCCTGGCTGTGGAGCTGATGGGTCTCCAGACAAGCAGGCAGGCTGCCAGCTCCAGCCCCAAGAACCGGAGGTCCCATGAACAGGAGCCAGCTGCGGGGCCCAGAGTGAGCGAAAGCCCGTCAGACTTGCCGGCAGGTCCCCCTGCACTGAAGGCAGACCACACCCCCAAGGAAACTCTCTATCCAGTGACTGCCTGTCACAGCAGATCCCACCGTGGAGGCCGTCACACTGCACTGGATGTCACTGTAGAGGTGGTGACATCACCACACAACTGCCAAACTGCTTCATAACTGCCCAACCAGTGACAGTCTTGCCCCGGCCGAGACGACACGGACCTTACGACCACATTGTTCTGTGACTGAGCAGCCTCCCCCTGGATGGGTACTCCTGAGGATAAAAGAAACAAAAAATCTGGGAAAAGTACAAATCCGAACATCCATCTGAGGGCGCTGGAGAGAAAAAGTAGGAGGTCATCTCTAGAGCGGTTTACCTACTCTATTTGTTTACTTCCCTTTATTTGTTTCTGCAGCTTTCAGGCTGAGGGCAGGCCAGAGTCAGCCGTCCGTGAGTAGGTGAAGAATCCCTGACAATTTGGAAAGCCAACAACACGCTTCTTAATAACTCATGCATCAAAGAAGAATTCAAAAGGAAAATTAAAAAGTAGTGGGACCTGAATGTAAATGAAAGCCAGGCATCTGCCTTTGTGGAGTGTCAGGAGGAAACGCACGGCACCGATGCCTGCTGAGAAACCGAGGGCGGCCTTCAGTCAGTGTCCGCAGCCTCCACCTCCCAAGAAAATAAAACAAGAGCAACTTAAACAGTAAGAAGAAGGGAATATACGGAGCAGAAATAAAATGGAAAAAAAACTAGGAAAGTCAACAAATCTCAGATCTGGTTCTTTGATGAATTACTTTATGTTAATAAACTCAACAACTAAGATGAAACAGAGAAATTAATTGAAAAACGTAATTTACCCCAAAGCCAAGCCATACCCAAACTGACACAAAATGAAGTAGAAAATATGAGTAATCCTGTACCTAATAATTTGACTTATGGTGACCCTAGGGGCCAGGGTAGAACTGACCCCAAGAGTATTCAAGGAGCGCCTGCTGGACTTGGCTTGTACCTAACAAACCAAAAACCCAAACCCATTGCTGTCAAGCTAGTTCTGACTCACGCTGACCCCAGAGGACAGCAGAGAACCACCGCATGGGGTTTTCAGGGGGTGGATGGTGGACTCAAACTGCCGACCTGTGGTACCAGGAACTGTTGAGCTAATTCTGACTCATGGTGACCACAGAGGAAAGCAGAGAGCCACCACACAGGGTTTCTAGGGAACAGTTGGTGGACTCAAACGGTCAACCTGTGCTAACAGAGTTCTGTGTGTCTAATAAAGACATTAAACTCTAATAAAGACATTAAACTCTTTTCAAAACCTTCCTATAAAGAAGCGTGAAGTCCTATAAGATCTGATATCCTGGATGCTTTGCTACAGGAACCCTGGCAGGGTAGTAGTTAAATGTTATGGGTGCTCACCCAAAGGTTGGCAGTTCAAACCCACCAGGCACTACTTGGAAACTCTGTGGGGAAGTTCCACTCTGCGTTATAGGCTCCCCTTGATGGCAATCGATTTTTTAGATATTTGATTTCCTCACTTAATTAAAAGAAAAAGTTTAAAGAAGAAATAAGAACTCTTATTATACAAATTCTGCAAAGAGAGAGGGAAGGGACCTTTTCTAATTTTAAGAGGCCAGCCTAACTTTTATACCTAAAGCTGATAAAGATATTACTTACATGTACATAAAACAATTACATATCAATATCTACCATGAACAAACTTTTTAAAAAATGTTAAGAAGTCTTAACAAATCTAACTCACAAAATGCGTGAGAAAAATACAACATAAGCAAGTTGACTGAATGTTTGAAAACCAGTCAATAAATGCAACGAATAGCATTCGGCAGGTAAACAAAGTATTCTTTTTGCCAAATGCTAAAAGAGCGTTGACCAAATCCAACACAAAATCATGATAAAAACTTTCAGCAAACTAGGAACAGATGGAACTTCTTCAGTCGGATGAGGGGTGTCTCTGTCTGAATCTAAACTGCAACCACTACAGCACAGCCAACAGTGGACGCTCAGACAGCTTCTTTCTAAGACGGGGAACAAGGAAGGAACGTCTTCTCCTCCCACCTTTGCTCAGCGTCCTGAAGGAGGTCTTAGCCATTGCAGTAAGGAAAGAGAGAGAAAAGCCATTGAGATCCAAGAGGAAACAGACTGTACTCGAGACGATACGATTGTCTCTGTAGAAATTCATGAAAGGCACAGAACAGCCAAGCTACTAAGTGGACTGATCGAGGTCAAAGGACACAAGCTTAGCAGACCAATGTTACTTATTCTCTAAATTACACCAACAACCAGCAAAGGTAAACCAAAAACATTTAAAAAATCCATTTGGAATAAAAATATTAAAAGATTTACAGTTAATGTTAACAAAATCTGAGCAACTCACCACATCGAAAACTACAGTACACTGCTCAGAGCATAACCAAAAACCCCAAACCTGGTGCCCCTGAGTCAATCCCCATTCACAGTGACCCTGTAGGACAGAGTAGAACCGCCCCTGAGTGCTTCTGAGGAGTGCCTGCTGGACCCAGCCGCCAGCCTTCTGAGCAGCAGCCTGAGCTCTTCAGTCCTGTCACCAGGGCTCCCCGAGAAATGAAAGAAACCCCAAGTGTAACTGTACCATGATCACAATGTGAAGTGATGAAGATCACCAGGAGAGTGACGGTCCCCAAGTTGATCTGTAGATTCATCTTCAATTCCAATCAAACCACAGCAGCTTTTTTAAAATAGACATTGATGAGATGATTCTAGAATTTATACAGAAATGCAAAGGACCTAAGATTATCCAGTCATTTGGAAAAAAAAAGAAACAAATTAGGAAGTCACATCCTACCTAAATCCAAGCCTTCCCATAACACTAAAGAAATCCAAGTGTGGGGTCCTGGGGTAACAGCCAACAGACCATGTCAAGAAACAGAACAGAGACCCCCAGGTGCCACCTTTAGACAGTCATTTAAGTATTGACGAAGACACTGAAGCAATCCAGTAACGAAAACACTGTCAACAAACGGAGCTGCAATAACTGGAAGTCCTCGTGGAAAAACAGGAGTCTGGACACCGACCCGCCAACCTTCACAAACATTGATTTGGAATCGGTCACAGACCTAAATAAAAACAAAACCCATAAAGCATTCGATGAAAATGCAGGATAGCTATATGACCCTAAGGTAGGGAAACATTTCTCAGCTGGGTGCAGAAAGCAAAAACCATAACGAAATCAATACGTTAAACTTCATCAGATTAAAAAAATGTGCTCATTAAAAGACATTTTAAAACATGAATAGGCAAAGCTACAGACTTTGAAATCACAAAACATCTATCTGGCAACAAACTGGTGTCCAGGATACACAAAGAGCTCCCTCAACTCAATAACAAAGTACAAGCTGCCCACTCCAAAATGGGCAAAAGGTTTACACAGGCACTTTACAAACGAAGGCACGAACGTCCAGCAAGCCTGTAGAAAGGAGCTCAGTATCATTAAGAACCCATTCTGTCAAGTCGATATTAACACATTAGTGACCCCACAGGACAGGAGGGAATAGACCTGCCCCACAGTGTTTCCAAGGAGTGCCTGATAGATTTGAACTGCCGGCCTTTTGGTTAGCTGCTGTAGCTCTTAACCATGACACCACCAGGGTTTCCTCAACTTCATTGCTTGTCAGATAAATGAGAACTGAAACCTCAGTGAGACACCGGTGGAGACTCACCACGTGACTGTAACTGCAGAGACTGGTACCAGGAAGCAACTGCAAAGTCACACAGCAAGGACAGTCTCATTTGTGGTCAGTGGGAGTGTGACACTGTACAACCACTTTGAGAAAAGTTCTGGAGGTGACTGACAGCATTCACCTATCTGAAGATTCAGTAATCCACTCCTAGGCCTTTATCAAGGAAAATTAAAACATGTTGACCAAAACTGTTGTCCACGAGTATTCATTGAAACATTCACAGCAGATACAAGGTAGAAACAGCTCTGGGGTTCATCGATGGGGGAGTGGATAGACAAACTTGGGGTAACCCACAGTGCAATTCTACTCATCCACCGAAAGGAACTGCATACGTGTGCAAGAGTGTGTTGTTGGTAGGTGCCGCTGCATCGGCCCTGACCCACAGCGACCCTCCGCACAGCAGAACAATGCGTGCCCGGCCCGCGCCACCCCACAGTCGTGTCTACGCTTAGGCCCGCTGTTGCGGCCGCTGCGTCAGTCCTCTCCTTGAGAGTGTTTTTGATTTACACTGACCGTCTGCCACGCATGATGTCCTTCTCAGGGACTGATCCTTCCTGAAAATGTGTCCACGCGAGAACACGGATGTTTCTAAAAGCAGTATGTTGAGAGAAGGAAGCCTTACACAAAACAGCATTTCCATACACACCATATTATTTTGGGAAAATCTAAAGCGGGCAATAACTAGTATATGGTGGAAAAAATCGGGCTGGGTGTTACCGCAGGGGACGGGGAGAGGCGGCAAGGAAGGGGCGGGCGGGGCTGCCTGGGGTAAGGGTTTAGTCTTTGTCTTAACAGGAGTTTGGGTCACACAAGGGTACTTGCTTTTCAAAATCTCGGCAAATGTACACCTAATATTTGTGCATTTCGTCACGGTGTCAAGTTTTTCTCAGGACAAAGACAGGGCACCGACTTCCATCAAGACTTCCTGCCCTGGCAAACCCTCTGGGGAGGGCATCTCCACTCTGCCTCTAGAGCACAACTCAGAACTGACTCAACGCAACGTGTTCTTCTTTTTTTTTGTATGTAAAATTTATACTCCGAATTTTTACAAAAACATGGACTACTGTTAAGATATACATGCTGAAGTATTTTGGGAAGGTGTGCTGAAGTTGGGTATTTGCTTTGCAAAGTGTCAAAAGCTAACAGGGCTTTCTGACTGGATGTCACTGTTCGGTGACGCCAGGTTGGCTCTGGCTCAGTGCAGCTCGGACTTCCGCCTTCAGTGCCGTCGGTTCTGAACCACCTGCTGTCTCCCAGAATGGCTGGACGTCAGCCAGCTCTTTTTGACACCATGACCCTGTACTCCCTCCTTCTGCTTTTGGCGTCCCCGGGAACTACAACTGGAGATACCCCACCTGAACGGGAGTGATCAGGAGCAGGGAGACCCGGCATCCCGAAACAGGAGGAGGCCCACACAGGACCGAGGCACAGACAATCTCCAGGGGACAGTGAAGGGACACTCCGAGACAAGAACTGCCACTCTCACACAGAGGGCCAAAGCCTAAGAGAAGTGTCTTCCCAAAGGTGACACTGATGCAGCACCTGATGCTTCTGCCAGTTCTGAGTGGAAATTTAGACAACTAACTGGCAGAGAGTTTGAAGCTGAGTTAGTGATATACACGTGGAAAATTTAACAAAGAACTCCGGGAGAAACTAAACATGGTGTAAGAAAGGAAAACAGAACAGAGCTTACAGTAGGGCCCAGCTACCAACAGCCTTTACATGTCATCAGCAGGAAACCCCACAGCCTGCCTGGAGTGCTGGTGCGCCGTGGTGGCGCGTGTGTGTCGTTGAGATGCTGGCGGCTGTGCCACCGGTACTTCAAGCACCAGCAGGGTCACCAGGTGGAGAGGCGTCGGGGGGGCTTCCAGACGAAGACAGCCCAGGCAGGCAGGCCTGGCGCTCCACTGCTGAAAGCTAGTCAGTGCAAGCCTATGGCTCCCAGCCAAGCCCTGGGTGACTTCCTCGCTTTGCGTGTGTCTTTGGGAGGGATCAGTCTGGAGGAAGACATCACGTTTGGTGGGACAGGGTCAGTGAGGGCGAGAGGACTGTCAGTGAGATAGACTGTCGCCATTGCCTCAGCGACGGACTTCAGCACGCTGTGCATTGCTAAGGGGACGCAGAACCAGGCTGAGTGTTGTTCTGTTCCACAAGGGGTCACCACGTGCCAGAGTCATTGACTCGATGGCAGCTATCTGTCTGTCTTACGTGTCTTATACTTTTATTGTAGCTCTGAATTTTTCACAAGCAGGAGGTATGCATTGGCTTTGTAATCTGATGTTTCAGCAATTAGTGGTAAATCATTCCCTTAATCAACAAGCTTCAGCCCCTGTGGGTCCCCTGTAAAGAAAAGGACCCACCTCGTCACCCACAGTTACCTGCGCTGTGGTGCACAGGTGAGACCAGGTGCACGTGTAGGTCCTGGCTCACCTCCTCTGTCACACCCACAGGGGCGCCCTGAGCACAGGGGACTCCTTGGGAAATGAGGCCAGGGGAGAATGAGTCACCAGGCCCTATTCCTAAATTATTCACACTGAATTATTTCTCAACACATGTCTCTCATCATACCCAGGGCTTACTTCCCAGTTGCCCCCAAAGTGGAATTTCTGGAGCAAGAGTTACACGAGCCCCATGCTGCCCGTGTGCCTCACCGGAAACACCTCGGTGGTTAACAGAGATGGATTACCTCATCAGGGAAACACCACAGAGCAGCGGAAAGGCATGGACGCATGGCGGGGGCAGTGAAGGGACAGACGTCACAGCACAGGCACAAAGGAGCCCTCACTCCTTGACTACTTCTACAGAATGTTCCAGAAAGGGCAGAGCGACCCTATGGGCACAGATGTGGAGAGAGGGAGTCTTTTGCACTGGGTGGCTGGGGGGTCGCCGAGGGACATCCTTCGTCTGACACTGCAAAGCCTCCCTTCGGCAGTGAGTCTAAGGTTGTGTTCACTTTGTGACAATTCATCCGGCTTACACTGGGGGCCAGAGCATGCTTCTGCCATTGGCATCTTCTTGTGCTGCTGTGACAAAAACATCAAGGTGGCTGGTTTAAAGGACAGGAATTTATTATCTTGTGGCTCAGGAGGCTTGCTGTTCTTGTGAGGTGCCTTCCGCTTGGTTCTGACTCTTAGCAATGCCGTGAACAAGAGAAAGAAACACTGTCTGTCCTGCGCCGTGTCCCCAGTTACTGCCATGTCTGAGCCCACTGTTGCAGCCACTGGGTCAGGGCAACTCACTGAGGGTCTTCCTCATTTTCGCTGACTGTTTACCAAGCATAATGTCATTCTCTGGGGCCCGGTACCTCCTGGTAACATGTCCAAAGTAAGTGACATGAAGTCTCGCCACCCTCACGTCTAAGGAGCATTCTGGCTGTCCTTCTACCAAGACAGATTTGTTTGTTCTCCTGGCAATCTATGGTTTATTCACTATTCTTCCCCAATACCATCATTCAAAGGCATCAGTTCTTCCGTCTTCCTTACTCCCTGCCCAACCTTCACATGCGTAGGAGGCCACTGAAAACACCATGGCTTGAGTCAGGCACACCTTCATCTTTAAAGTGACATCTTTGCTTTGTCATACTTTAAAGAGGTCTTTTGCAGCAGATTTAGCCGATGTAAAGTCTCCTTTGATTTCCTGACTGCCACTTCCATGGGTGTTGAAGGACAGCAGCCTTAGCCAGAAGGGGTTGGGCATGTCTTAGAGCCTGTACTGCATCCCCAGAGGGGAAGTGGGAAGCTGGGGGCCAACCATCTGGGAAACCCTGGAACATTACAGCCAAGTTCCCACAGAGTCCAGATTTCCTGGCAGAAGGCAGAGCGTTCTAGGGCAAAGGCAGCCGGTGGGGTGGGGGTGGAGGAAGGACACCCACGGGGACCAAGGCATACACTGAGAGCGTTAAGTGCCTTCTCACACAGCCAGCTTAGCATCTCGGCTGAGTGGCTTAAAAATTTGCTCTGTCTACCACCCATAGGTCAGTGAATGAGTGAGGGAATGAATGAGGGAGTGAACGGGCCTCCCCACTTTTACTGAGGTGGAACCAGGCTCAGGGCAGGTAAGGGACTGACCTGAAGTGTACTTTTTTTAAAATTTATTCTGTAGAAAATACACATAACAAAACACACACTGTGTCAGTTATCTCTGTAACACAGCAATGTGGGTGGCATACAAGTGGTTGTGCCATTCTCACTGTCTTTGTCCCAATGCCTGCACCACCGTGGACATAAACTCCATGCCCCTAAGCAAAACCTCCCCCTTTCACCCTCCCTCCCACTCCTCGTCAACCCCAAATCCAAACCTGTTGCCGCTGAGTCCATTTCAACTCGTACTAATAATCTTTGCTTTCTGTATTTCTGCTTATTTCACAGAGGTGAGGTCACATGGCATTTGACCTTTCACGGCCGACTTACTTCACTCAGTTGGATGTTTCCAAGGTTCTTCCACGTTGTGGTGTATATCGGGACTTTGTTTCCCGTTGTTGCGGAGCACTGCTGTATGTGTGAGTCTCAGTCACCGAGTGCTGCTTTAACAGCAGCACCCCACTTGGAAGGCTGTAACAAAAAGAAGTTTATTCTCACAGTTTAGGAGCGTAGAAGTCGGAATTCAGGGTGCCAGCCCCACGGGAAGGCTTTCTCTCTCTGTTAGCTTTGCAGGACATCCATCTTCCCCAGTCAAGTTGCTTCTCAGCACAGGGACCCCGGGTCCAAAGGAGGCCCGATTCCCCTGGCTCTTGTTTCTTGGTGGTATGAGGTCCCTCTGTCTCTCTGCTTGCTTCTCTCTCTTCAGTGTCCCAAAAAAGATTGGTTTAAGACATGGTCTAATCTTAGAGCTTGAGAGCTGCCTCATTCACAGAGCTGCCATTCATCCCATCACTTTAACATTGTAATAGTCGAATTCACTGGACACAGGGAATTCCCATCAGATGGCACAGTGGAGGGCAGTCTCAGCACTGGGGATCATGGCCCAGCCAAACGGATACATGTATTCTGGGGAGACACAATGCAGTCCACGACACTATACATATCACATTTTGTGTGTTTGTCCACTGAGGTTGTTTCCACTTGGGGAGTCTTGTAAAAAGTGCTGCAGTAAGCGCCGGTGGGCACTTGTCTGTCGGCGGCCCTGCTTCCCCCCTTCTAGGTGTGCACCTAGGCTCCTGAGCTGAAGCCGGTAGTCAGCGTGTGGGAGGAAAACGCCTGGGAGCCAGCTCTGCCCAGCCCCAGCGCCACCGCCCGCTCACCCGCCGGGACTGTGCGTCGACGAGGCTGGGTTCAGCCCACACCCACAGGAACGAGACGCCAACTTCACGGCAGGTGGGGTCTCATTCCAACATCGCTTTTTCTTTTCTTGGATTAAAAGAAAAAAACCTGTGAAAGTCTGTATCTAAATTTGTCTGTTTTGTCTAGGCAGGAAACCACCCATGTCTTTTTCTCCTTTAAAGATGAAGGCTGCTGACCCTGTGACTTCACTCATGGGAGTGAACCGGTAGCTCTGAGCAGGTGGACGAACAGCACCTCACTCAGCGTGAGACCAGAAATTCAAGCCGGGTGCAGGCAGTCTCACCTGGGCTGGGGACCCCGGAGAGGCCAGCCTCCCCCCGCACCCCAACCTTTCTTTCAGGGAAGGGAGCCTGCTGTTGGTCTCAGCCATCCGACTGGTTTCTAGTCCGCAGAGCTCAGAAGTCCACGTGAAGAAAAGCAGAAATGAACCGGAAGTTCTTTTTCAGAGCTGTTGTCTTTTTGAAAGGGTGGGGCAGAGTTGAGAAGGTGCTGGAAGACCATGCCACACTGGGAGCCTGGAGGGGGTCCCTAACATGGTGTGCCCCTTGTGACACCCTCACTGTGGAGAAAATGTCATCCACAGGGCAGTGTTTGAGGCTGGACAGGCCATCAGTGACCTGCAGCTTCAGACAAACTGCTTGACATGTGTGTCCAAATACTCTCCCAGGCAGATGGCTGGGGGGTCTCAGCAGTCCCTTCCAGTTCTGAGGATGTGTCCTGTGTTAGGGATGATCAGCCCATCCTCTGCCCACACCAGGCATTGCTAATCGATCCAGCAACGAGGATGTGCACAGGGAGAAACAGTACTCTGACCCTCTGCCCACGCCAGGCATTGCTAATCAGTGCAGCACTGAGGATGCGCACATGGAGGAGCACGACCCTGCCCATGTCAGACAATGCTAATCAATCCAGCACTGAGGATGTGTCCAGGGAGGAACACTACCCTGTGCCCATGCCATGCATTGCTAATCAACCCAGCACCGACGATGTGCACAGGGAGGCACACTTCCCGCTTCCGTGTGGGTGCCAGACAATACTAATCAGCTGGCACAGGTCTGAATGCAGGTGCAGCTCAGCACGCAGTGCAACCCCCCGCTGCAAAACCTCTGGGAGCCTTTTCACTCCTACCGTATCCAAGGTCACTCTGAAAACCATCCCCAAAGACGTGGCTGGGGAGCTCCGGTCCCTCTTGGTCCCAGGCCCAGGCTCAGGTTAACCGTGGCTCCGTGCCAGTGCATAGTCTGGGGGGCCACGGCCAGGCCTGCCAGTCCCCTGGTGGGAATCCCGCAGAGGAACCAGGCAGCTGGAGCATAGCAGGGATCAGCCTGAATCAGTGTCCCAAGGGCTGAAGGGGTGGGTGAGTGCTGGACTGCTGAGCTTGAGGAGCTCCCAAGTGAAGGCTAAAGGAGGCCAGTTAACCACCCCTCAGCCACTTCCCTGCAGACCGGTCTGCTTCCGTAACCCTCCAAGGAGGGCGCTCGTGGTCCAAGCCAAGGGAAGACCGGGACTTTCGCCTGTTGAAGTACAAGGACCGAGGGTGAGGCTGTGTCACTTCTTGCCCAGCACAAACACTCCAGGGTCCTACCAGGAAGTCATGCACCCGTGCACCCATCATGCCCCTACTGCAGAGTGACAGAGTGAGGGACTGACGTCGGTGTCCACTCCCAGGCCACCTGTCACACTCCCACGGGGCTCGGGCTACATCTGTGAAGGCCTGAGCTTCAGCCCTCAGTGGTTCTCAGGGATGGGACCCGTTGATGGTGAAGACTCAGACCAACAGTGACAAGCAGGGAATCCAGTCACCCCTCAGCGAAGCCTATGTGAGCAATGAGCCCTCGGCTCTGTGGTGCAGGGGAGTCTGGTAACCTCACGAGGGTCCCCTGTAAGCTTGGGGCAGCGGGGGGCCCGGTTTCAGGACACCAGAGGGCCCCTTTGATGCCCCCCCCACTCCCTGTCCTCCCAGCCTCGTGCCAGGAGGAGCAGGACCTGCTGACCTGGTTCCTGCCACATCTCCTCTTGCCTGTGACTCCCCAGGCTCCTGTCACTAAGCCACGCTGGCGGCACGAAGCTATTTTCTACTCCAGGACGCACTCATCACAAACTGCCACTTCCAGGGCACAGGAGAGGCGCTTCAGGTATGTTCACCTGGCACGTTTGCAAAGGTGGCCTGGGGTCAGGGACCTAAACTCCTCGGCCTTGAGATCTGTGGCCGGCCTCGCAGACTCAGGTCAGTAGGAATCAAACAGATGCAGACAAACAGCTGGGGCGTGTGGGCATGGAGCTCGGGAGGCGTGGACGCGGAACTGGGGGCGTGGACGCGGAGCCGGGGGCCTGGTTGCGGAACTGGGGGCCTGGTCGTGGAGCTGTGGGGCGTGGATGCGGAGCTGGGGGGCGTGGACTCGGAGCTGTGGGGCGTGGACGCCGAGCTGGGGGCGTAGTCGCAGAGCTGGGGGCGTAGACAGGGAGCTGTGGGGCGCGGTGGTCGTGGAGCTGTGGGGCGTGGACTCGGAGCTGTGGGGCGGGGACTCAGAGCTGTGGGGCGTGGACGCGGAGCTGGGGGCGCAGTCGCAGAGCTGGGGGCGTGGACGCAGAGCTGTGGGGCGTGGTGGTCGTGGAGCTGTGGGGCGTGGATGCGGAGCTGTGGGGCGTGGAGGCGGAGCTGCGGGGCGTGGAGGCGGAGCTGGGGGCGTGGACACGGAGCTGGGGGCGTGGACACGGAGCTGGGGGAGTGTGAACAGAGAGCTACAGAACATGGACAAGGAGCTGAGACTGCTTTTTTCTCATACCTGGAGCAGATGCCCTGCAGCCTAGAGAGCGTCGGTGGTTGGGGTGGTCAGTCCCCAAAACTAGCAGAACTTTCACCGCTGGCCACATGGGGGTGGCCCTCCAGTCCTAAGGAGCTACTTGCTGTCAGATCACAGTGAAGTGATTCACATCTTTTATTTGATGGTGGAAGTTTTGAGACCCCCCAAAGAAGAGATGTACAATGTTTTTGGCTTAGACAGGGTTTTCCAGCAGAGCAGAAGCAGTAGGAGATTAGATGGATGGATAGATAATAGACAAGACAAATAAACAGATGGATAGGTGATAGATAAATGGATGGTGGATAGATGATGGATGGATGGATGGACGGATGGATGGATGGATGGGCAGATGGATGGATGGATAGATGGATGATGGGTAGACACACCGAGAGAGGCAGGGAGGGAGACAGAGGGGGTGGTACCAATTGATGTCCCTAGCCCTTGGAGTGGTGGAAGTCCACCTACGGTCTGTGTACTTACATGCACCCTGGGAGCCTTCTGCCTTAGCACTGAGATCGATCCTCCAGGGGCAGTGATTGCACGCTCTGCCTTGGAATCCACACGGGACACAGGAGGGACCCAGACGCAACGTGTGCATGGTTTGGTGGCTGGGTCGTCAGTGGATGTGCAGGGTTCTGGCAGAACTACCTACCCAGTGGTGCCCCTGGGTCAGGCACTTGCCCCGACCCTAGAGGACCCCTGGAGCCCTCGGCCCCCTGCCCTGTCCTCAGAGGGGACTGGCCTGGCAGCCACAGCACCGCTAGGCAGGAGCCCGTGCCCTGCCTCATTAGCCCGCAAATCAGAGGGGAGGTGAGGAGGACAGCCACTCCAGTGGCTTTGGGATCTCTCCACCTGCAGCCGTGGCAATGCCCAGGTGAAAGCAGTCTGCAGGTTGTGGTGCTGGGTCAGCCAGCTGGCCTGTGTGGTCAGAGCCAGGTTTGGTAGGGGGTCTGTGAGGGGCCCTCTGCTCAAGACGGGGGTGCCTGAGCTTGTAGCTGCTACTCTTATGGAGTCAGCATTGGGGTGCTGTGTGGGGAGAGAGTGCCAGAGGATGGGGCAGCGGGGTCAGCGTCTCCAGAGTCAGACAGCGATGCTTCCAGGCCAGGGATTCGGCAACAAGCCATTCTACTGGGGGTCCAGGTAACATGTCAGAAAGTAGACACCTGGGCACAATGGCCAGGTCCATGGGTTAAAGCCTGATCCAGAAGTTTGTGAGGACTCCCTCTCTAAGGACTGTCCCTCCATTATGGGGTTCAGTCCTCCAGGTCTCCTGCTGGGCAGTGGGTTCACAGACTCTCCTTTCTCTACATGCCAGACCCTGGACTGGAGACCCATGAGCCAGCCCAGACCCCACACCCTGCTGGCTTTTGAAATCCTCAGCAGAGTAGAAGGTGTGCAGACAGCCTCTGGATGCCCCAGAGCAAGATTACCAAGAGGGCCAGGACCACAATTGTGGGGAGACATGTGGTGTCATCCCGCACATCTATGGGGTGATAGAGCCTCTGAAAAGACACGCAAAGGGCCTTTGCCCAGAGGGAGGGAGTGAGGCAGGGGACGTCTCCACGAGGAAGGGTTCTTTGGTGTCCATCCCTGGTGAACTGGGGGCTTCAGGAAGGGAGGGGTGGTGGCTGCTGAGCTGCTGAGTAGTTACTCTACACCTGAGTGTCCTGTGCACCTTTCAATGAACTAACGGACCCATCCTCTCTCTGGGCCCGGCTGGCCTCCAGCAGTGCAGCGAGGGGTCTGGATTCCCCCTCTGTCCATCCATCCATCCGTCTGCATGAGGTGGCCAGAGGAGGCAGCAGCAGGTGCTGCCTTTGTGGGTCCTCTGAGGGCTGCCCCGAGAGCCAGAGCTGGGACCCGCAGGACACTCACTGCTGGGCAAGATGAGAACCACAATCCTTCCTGAGAAAGCCACACCATGCCAGCAGCCGTCACACCACAAGAGAGGGCAGCCCTGAGTCCCCAAGTGGCAGTCCAAGGTTTGGGGAGAAAAATAAGTGTCGCTTTGGTTTGTCTTCCCAGGCTGCTGAGACCTGGGACATAAACACCTATAAGTCTACATAAATTGTGGATGCACATGACATCTCCTATGATTTATCACTTGATTGTGAATTATATAGTTTATATATAAATTATATATCTCACATATACAAATACACAGTGTTATTTGTATTTGTGGTTCACAGATCTATAAATATATGTGTTCTGCTTTTCTGCTTTCTGTTTTCCCTTAATAATTTATGTCTAAATTTGTTCCACACAGTACACACGGGTCTATCTAATTCCATTAGAGGTTGTAGCAGGCCATTGTCAAGGGGCCTATGATTGATCTATACGCCCCACCTCTGATGGGCACTGGGCTCATTTCCAACGCTTCACTATTGTCAAAAGTGCAACTACGAGCACGTTTGCTGCTCCTTTGACCTAGTAACATGTGAAATGGATGAAGTTTCTGAGATTGAACTCTCCTTGCATTCTCAGAGTACACAGCCCGGGTGCCATGGTTTTTCAAAACTGTATTTCTAATATTTTGTTTCAGCTGTCTGTATTAAAAATTTATAGTTTTCCTTCTCTGTGGTACGCCTGACAGTTTTTGTTAGAGTGTTTTGCTGGCTCAGAAAATGTAGCTTATCTATTTTATTAACTTCTTCAAAGAATACTTAAACACTCAGCTATCAACTGTAGTTCATGGTTCTAATTCTCTATTTTCTGGTTTGTAATTTTAGTCCTTTTTTCAGTTTTCTCTAAGTTCATTTTGTTGCTTTTTTACCTTTTTGTGTTTTTTTAGTAAGACTTAAAGTTGTATTCGGCACATACGCAGAAGGGCAAAGCTAGGAAGTGGACAAGCAAGCTGCTAGAGCCGTGTCTGCTCGAGCGCAAGGGACACTACAGAACGGACAGAAGTCGGGGGACGGACAGGCATGCGGTCACCACAGCTGCCCGAGTCCAGGAAACACTACGGCATGGACAGAAGTGGGAGGACAGACAAGTACGTCCCCACAGCCATGTCTGATGGACAAGCATGTCCCCACAGCCATGTCTGTGGACTTCCTGCTTTTTTAACGTCTTGAGCTGAAGTTTTGACGCATTTCCTGTTTGCAAATACATCCCTCCAGTAATGCATTTTACCGTCCCAATGGTAGTGCTGTCACAGGTGTCTGGACAGGCGGTCACTTTGTAACCAGTGCACTCTAGCTGCCCCTCAGGTTGGTGTTCTCTCGGACCCAGTACTGATTTCAGAGAACATTCTCAAGCTTCTAAGTGTCCCTGCTCAGTTCTGTCACTCTGTTCCGCTGTTGTCGGCTGCTGTTTCTAAGTTATCAGTAGTTTCTACTTGGCTTTTCATTGCTTTTAAATGGTGATCACGGCATGCAGACTTCATCAGCTGTGGGGTTTATAACATATTAAGGGTTTTTGGTTTTTGATATAACAGTGAATTTAAAAATGGAGTGTGTGTCCACACAGGACACATGCCAACCCACAGAGGAAAGCTTCAATTCCTACTTACATGTCTTATTATCATACGTTTTCATAATGTCTATTTTTGATTGTGTCTTATAATGAATGTGTACACCAATCCCACCACGTGTCTGTCTGTCTTACTCCGGGGACTTGTATCTTGCTGTGATACTGGAAGCTTTGTTACTGATATTTCAGACACCAGCAGGGTCATCTTTAGTGGACAGGTTTCAGCTGAGCTTCTAGACTAAGACAGGGTGGGTAAAACAGAGTTAGAGGGAAAAGGAAGACCCTCAAGGGAACGGATGGGCAGGGGGGCTGCAGCAACGGGCTCAAACATGACGACGGTCGCAAGGACAGCTGTGACCCTGCAGGGTGTCAGTCTGGCGAACAAGGGTCATCCATGACCAGATTTGCCGGTCTGGTAGAAACCGGAGAAATCCCAAGAGTGTGGCCCCTGGACACCCTTTTAACTCAGCACTGAAGTCATCCTTGAGGTTCCCCCTTCAGCCCCGCATCAGACAGGTCTACAGGACGATCAGCAGCCCACATGAGGAATGAGCTTCATAGTTCAGTAGCAGGTACGAGACCAAATGGGCACGCCAGCTCCAGAGCAAAGACGGGAAGGCAAGAAGGAACGGACGACTGGGCTGATGGAGACAGGGAACCTGGGATTGACATGGAAGAGGGTTGATGGGTGGCGGGGTTGTTACCCAATGTCATAAACAAATTTGTGTAGTCACTGTTTAATGAGAAACTAATTTTCTTTGTAAACTTTCATCTAAAGCACAAAACAATAATAACAGAGCATGTCAACTAATGGGAAAAAAAATGATTCATTCAAGCACGCAAGAAAGACTGAGACACAGGCCATGTGTTGGCCCTGTGGTTTCTACACATTTCCAGTTATGCTTCAATCAGTACAAACCTTTGTAACACGTAGTCTATATGGACATAAATTTACATATATGTTATAATTCTTCATATCTATTACATGTGGCTGTTAGGAGCCATCGAGTCAGTTCTGACCCTGGTCATGTGTTTGTGTGTGTCTGTGTGTGAATTTCAATTTTGTGCTACATCTTTCTCCCACTCTGTCCCACTCCTCAGTTGTCCCCCTGTCAGAGCAGTATCAGTGGTGGTCACAGGGCACCATCTAGCTGTTCTGGACTCAGTCTGGTGGAGGTAGGGGCAGCTGTGGAACATCAGGCCTCTCGCCTGACTGTTCCTTTGTGTCTCCAGTTTTCCTCCTTCTCCTTGGCTCCAGCTGGGATGGGACCAGCAGATGTATCTCACGCGGCTGCTCACTAACTTCTAAGATCCAGATGCGACTCCCTGCAGAACGCCCACAGTCTCTGCATGCAGGATACATGTGCAACATGAGGTGGCTTGTTCTCATTAATTCTGTTTGTATGCTAAATTCTTAATTTTTTTCATCTACTTAATCTGTCACTGACTTTTTGATGCTTCTGAAATTTTCTTTGCAAGCTTTGAGCTATTAGTGGAATGACACTTACAGGATGTATTTCATTTGTGAAAAAAGCTCCGCAGCAGGTTGTAGCCTTGACAGTGTTTAAGTGACCTCTTTGTCTCATTGCTGGCAAGCCTTTCTTTTCGATGTGTCACTGTCATCATCTCTGGCGGCCCCTCGCCTGGCATTCATCCAGCCTGGGCTCCAGCAGCTCCTTCATTATCAAGGCTGTTCTGTTAGCGATGACCAATGACACCGAGCAGCCCAAGGAGAAGCTCGCAGTGGGACGGAGCGTCTGTACCCAGAGCATCCAGCGGGGAGCTGCAAAGACCTGAGGACGGCTGGCATTGCTCAAGGATGACAGCACTTGGAATCACCTGTCATCGCTCAAAGGGACACCCAAGGGGCTGGAGCAGAGTGGGGCTGTGCAGGCAGGTCAGGAAGGGGGCACACTGCTGACCCGTAGGCCACTGACCCGGGACCAGGAGCCATTTGATCCCAGAAGCCCAGTGAGCCCTGCACATAGAAGAGAGGGGGCCTGTACAGCTGGGATCCTGCAGCCAGCCAGAAGCACTGCAGCGGTGACCCCCCGAGATAGCGCGGTAGCTTCTGCAGGCACAGTGCATGGAGGACTTCTGGAACATTGTCCAGTGTGCAGGCTGATCCCCAAGACACCGGTGGATCCACAGGAGCCACGTCCCGGCGGGAGTCTGTGTTTTCTCTCTGCCCACTCCTCTGCCATCACTCGTGAAGGGCCAGCTGAGGTCCCAAGGTGCACCTGGGCACTGCGGTCCTGTCGTGCTCCGGGACTTCCAAGCCGGCCTGGACTCTGAGGAAGCCGCTCCTGACCTAACTTTCCTGATGAGTGGGCCTGGGGGCCCTTGGCAGGCTGTGTCGCAGGGCTGGCCAGAGCAGTCAGCTGGGGCAGAAGACCAAGGAGAGGCCTGCTGCTCGTTAATGTGAAGTCAGCTCCTTAGCAGGCACGGGAAAAGGTGTCAAATTAAAGTTTCTGCTTCAGTTGTTGCCAATTTAATTTTTATGTAATTAATAGCAGTGTGCACTGTGATTAATAGGATTACCCAGCCAGCCTCCCCCAGCTCACACCTCTTCTCCACAACCCTCTCCAGCGTTCCCTTCCTCCTGCCAGCCTACGTGTCCTCTGGGGACTGAAACAGAAGCCTGGCCGCCACTGCCGGCTGGGCTGTCCTGTCCCCGGCCAGTGGCAGCTCCTCATGGCTGCGGCAGTGCCCCTCATCCTCGTCCCCCCAGGACGTCGCCCCAGCCCTCTGCACGCCCGCAGGGAGCACTGGCCCTGCACAGCCTGGGGGCTCAGGGGGTGTTCGTACCGGTGGCTCCAGCAGGGTGTCTGCTCTGCAGTTCTCGGGTGGCCTCTGTCTGGGTGCTGCCCACCTCACCTGCTCCTCACCCTGCCCTTCCCACAACACTCAGCCCAGCCTCGCTGTCCTCCGGGAAGCAGTCCCACGCAAGCTCAGCAGTGCCTGCACAGCCCCGCACATCCCGGGTGATCTCCGCGTCTCTGCTAACCCTGATCCCTGTCTTCTCCGCAGGTCCAGCCGGGGTCGAGGCACAGCTGGGCTGCAGCGCCGGCTTCATAAAAGCTGACCAAGTCAAGCGCCCAGCTCCTCCTCAGAGGCCCCGAGCGAGGGCAGTGGAGCTCCACCGAGATCGTGGGCAGGTCCACTGGTCAGTCGGTGCCCAGTAGACGGTCCTGGGGAAGCTGCAGTCTGCTGTCCTCAGACACCCAGGACCCCAGGGACAGAGGACTGAGGCCAGGGATCCCGGAAGGATGCAGGAACCAGGCACTGCTGGACTGGCAGCCTGGTCATTGTCTCCCCTCCCCCCAGGGGGCACTTCTATGTCACTGAGAAACGTCTTCTCACCTGGCGGTCACTGAGTCTCCCATCACTCCAGTTGATGATTCCACAGCTCCTTCTAAATATAGCTGTACTGTTTTTATTTCTAAAAATGGTGTTGTTCTTAGTAATTTTTTCTTACAAAGTCAAACAAGTCAGAAAGCCTAAGAAAAAAGGGAGACAGACGATTGGCCACGTCACCAGCCAGAGATCAGGGATTCCTGCACTTCCTGTCAGACCTCTTACACCATTTCCTGGAGACAGAGTCTGCTCCCCCCAAGACATGAATGGTCTTATCAATACCATCCTATCAATACTGGTGTCACTTTTGCACAGAAATGATCTTGGGTCATTTTACACGTTGATAAATATGGATGTAGCTCACACACACACACACACACACACACACACACACACACACACACACACACACACTCACACACTCTTCCTTAGTTATCTAGTGCCTGCTCTAACAGAAAACCCCAAGTGGGTGGCCTCAGCAAACAGATACTGACTTTCTGACCGTTCCTGAGGCTACAAGTCCCAGTTCAGTGCCCAGCTCCCAGGGCAGGCTGTCTCTGCTGGCCTGGGGGGTGGTCCTGGTTGCTTCAGCTTGTTTCTCGGCTCCCTGCAGAGCTCCGGTGGAGTGGCCCTGTTTCGGCACCCGCCTTGCTTGCTTCCTTTCCTAACCTCTTCTGTTTCTATATAAAAGAGGTTGATTTCGGTCTCATTGACACTGACACCACCTCAGTGACCTAACAGAGAAAATCCGTTCCAGGGGGATTATAGCCACAGGCATAAGGGTTAGGGTTTATGACCATATTTTTAGGGGACACAATCCAGTCTGTAACACTCTCACAATCACACACCCTCACACACAGGCAGATTCACACTCACTACACACACTCACAGAACGATGCACACTTGAACTCACACAACGTACACTCTCAAAACCACACGCTCCCACATACACTCACACCCCCTGGCACACACCAATTCACACACACCCTTGCACAGACACACATATTTCCATCTTTTTGTAAGAGCTGCCTTAAATCCTGGATGCACAGTAGCTCACTTATCCAACGTGATTCCGATGGGCCCTTGGTTTGGTTCTAGGGATTCAGTACTGAAAACGGGGGGTGGCGAGCATCTTTGTACCTTGCGGTGAGCTTTTCCTGGAGAGTCAATTCCTAGACGTGGCCCAGCCGGGCCCATCTAGACGCAATGGGTGCTGTCCAGTCGCCCGTTTAGTGGAGCCCGTCTGTGTCTTCACAAGTCTGTCGGTGTGCGGACGCCGGAGCCTCTCACTCCTGGCCCTGCGCCTGGGTGATGCTGATGACGAGGCGCCCTTTGGGGGCAAGAGCCCTGTCATCATTTCAGCCTGAAAATTAAAAGTGATGGGTGAGCTGCGTCCACGTGCTTGTTGAGGATTTCTGTTTTATGGCTGAAGAAGTAAGTACTATGCTTTCTTAACAAATATCACATGCAGAACTAATTGCCACTGGATAAAAAGATTAAAGAAATGCTTAAACTTGTGTAAATACTAGGAATCTACAAAATCCCAATTTTATAATATTAAGGAAAGACCTCTCTGAGTACAAGGTCAGGTATTTTTTTTTCTTTAAAGGCACAAATTTGACTACATTTTAAAATTCAGTACAGTACAAGACATCAGAGTTGAAAGGTAAACAACAAAATGGGGAAATATTTCTAACTTCAATTAAAAACTAACATAAAATTACAGAACTAAAAAAACTAAAACCAAACTCAACCCACTGCTGTTGATTGTGACTCATAGAGACCCTATGTGACAGAGTAGAATTGCCCCATAGAGTTTCCAAGTAGTGCCTGATGGATCTGCACTGTCGACCTTCTGGCTAGCAGACAGAGCACTTAACCGCTGCACCACTGAAGTTTTCAGAAGTAAAAAAGGCATCTTAAAAAGCCGATAGGAAATACAGGAAAAGGCGTGAATATGAGATCGATTCTTTGGCCGTTTCTCAGAGAGCCACGGAAGGGTGTTGCTGTCCTCAACTGCCGTGAAGTTGGGCCCAACTCACAGTGATCCCAGGACAAGGGGGTGACGTCTGCTGTCCCTGCCGTAGCCCTGCGATGGGTTGCAGATCGGACCTTTGTGGTCAGTGGGGTTTTCATTAGTTGGTCTCTGGAAGCAGGTGCCAGGCCTTTCTTCCTGGTCCATCTCCATCTGGAAGCTCCACCAATGGCTAGTCAGCACCACGGTGACAGCTTGTCAGTGCCACGGTGACAGCTGGTCAGTGCCATGGTGACAGCTGGTCAGCACCACGGTGACAGCTGGTCAGCTCCATGGCGACACATAGGCTCCAGTGACAGACTGGAGTGGCAGCTCTGGAGGTGTGCAGGCTGGGAACTGACCCCGGGTCCTCCCGAGGAAGGCGAGAGTGCCACCACGGGACCACCACTGCCCTCACGGCACTTTCCCCACAGGAGAAGGTAGACTGAGAGGGACACACAGAGGACAGAAGACTGGGGCTGTGTTATTTTAAACAGCAGCGGGGGCACTCCTGAATCGACAGGCCTGGGGGGAGTGGCTCGGGGGAGCCATCGGTTCAACTGGATCCGGAAGACCGAAGGTCTCACCAAAAGCAAAACTGACAGTGAACTTCCCGGCGAGTTTGTAATGAGAAACTTCACGCTCTGCCAGAGGTGGGGGAGCGTCAGTGGCAGAGATGCTGACAGCTGAGCAAACAGAACAGGGTGAAGAATTTATAAGGGTCAGCACAACACCGGCCCCCAGGAGGCCAAGGTTAAAGGTGCCCCGAATATCCGACTTTTCCAAACCCTGTCCCATGCCATCATCTCTTGGACTCTCCTTCCTGTCTCTGGGTCCCATAATTCATTGCAACGACTCACAGACTATGTCAAGCAAACAGCTCACGTGGCTGTGAAGGCTGTTGTTACTGTCAGGAGCCGTCGAGTCGGTTCCGACTCACAGCGACTCTCCGCACAATAGGAAGAAACACTGTCCAGTTTTGCACCATGTCCACAATTGTTTTCACACTTAAGCCCACTGCTGCGGTCACTGTATTCATTCATCTCACTGAGGGTCTTCCCCTTTTGCACTGACCCTCCACTCTACCAAGCAGGGCGTCCTTCTCCAGGGACTGACCCCTCCCGACGACATGTCCAAAGTGTGTGAGACGCAGTCTTGCCATCTTTGCCTCCAAGGAGCACTCTGGTTGTGCTTCTTCCAGAACAGATCGGTTTGTTGGTTTGTTGGTTCGTCACACATTCAGTGTTCTTCTCCACCACACTTGCAAGGCATCAATCCTTCTCCTGTCTTCTCTGTTGATTGTCCAGATTTCGCATGCAGATGATGTGACTGAAAATAGCACGGCCTGGGTCAGGTGCACCTTAGTCTTCAAGGTGACATCTTTATTTCAATATTTTAAAGAGGTCCTTTGCAGCAGATTTTCCCAGAGCAGTGCATCTTTTGATTTCTCGACTGCTGCTTCCAGCAGCTTCCATGGTGCTGTGAAGGCTGGCAAGTCCTAAACCTAGGGGTCAGGAGAGGGCTTTTCCAGACCCAGGTGGCCACAGGAGCTGACAAACCAAAGGTCAGCTCAGACTACAAGCTGCTGGCTCACAGGGCGGCTGCAGAAACTGGGCAGCCAGATCAGATCACAGGCCACCAACCTACCTGGCTGTGGAGGCTGATGAATCCCAGCACTAGCAGGTCAGACAGCGGGCCTCTGGCTCCAATCCCAAGAACAGGAAGTTGGTTCATCACGAACTGGATGTGGCATCTGATGCAGAAAGGGCACCCTGCCAGGACACACACACACACATCTTCGATGCAGGCCACACCCCGGGGAAAGGTGTAACTTTAACAAGGGACTTCAGTTGTAGCCTCCTGCACGGCTGTGACCAGGATACACCCTCCGCTAGTCCTGCCTCATCAACATCCAGTGGTCAGGGTCCACAACACATGCAACGCACAACCACACGATCCTGGGAGTCACAGCCTGGCCAAGGTGGCACACAGCCCCAAGTATCCCAGGTGCCAGACGCCAGTGGGCACAGCCGCACTCAATCACTGTGTGCGAGTCACAAAGAGCACAGCTAGATGGGCTGTGTGAAGTAATTCACTACACCACACAAGGCACTGACTAGTAATTGAAGGTCTACGTAAGAAAAGCAGGGGAATCATTCCTCGGACTCTGCCCACGGTAAGGAAGTTCACACAGTCACTGTGAGGTGAGGAGTGGGCGCGTTGTTGCCTCACATGGTGAGAGAGCTCTGTGGGGGGCGGGGAGGTGGAATGGGTGCCAATGGGCCAAAGGACGTAAGAGATGGCGGAACCCTCAGCTTGCATCTCGGTTATTGTTGCTGCTGTCACAGACACTGGAAAAAGATGTGGGCTGCTCCCGTCAGGCCTGCAGCCTTGTTACCTGAGGGCCAGGCTGCTCCGTCCTGTTAGGTTGTGATAAGTCGGAATCAAACCACACAGGCACAGCTTTAACAGCAGACGTTTTCTCCCAGTCTAGGAGACTGGGAGCCCAAATTCAGGGCATCCATGCTAGGAAGGTTTTCTCTCTCTGTTGGCTCTACGGAAGGTCCTGTCTCTGTGCTTTTCCTGGGTTCTTTAGCCATCTTCATGTGGCCTGGTATCTATCTGCCCAATCTCCACTTGCTTGCTTTATTTGCTCTTGTCCGTCTCAAAAGAGATTGACTGAGGGTACACCCTACCCTAATCCTGCTTTGTTAACACAAGAGCATCCATCCCAAATGGTGTTGTAGCCACAGGTATTAAAAAACAAAAAAACCCCACTGCCTTCCAGCTGAAGACTCACAGTGACCCTCTGGGACAAAGTAGAACTGCCCCATAGAGTTCTCTAGGAGCACCTGCTGTTTATAGGGATTAGGATTTACAGCGATCATTTTCAGGGGCACAATTCATTTGTAACATCTTCTGTAGTAAGCTGCCAATGGATGGTGACTAACGGTGAAAACTCTAATGAGTAGCTGACATGCCCAGCACAGTGGAAAGCGGTGACTGCAGGAGCAGGCCTGGGGGACGGAGAGAGGGAGCTCTGCTGGCTTTCATCATGAGCCTCACAACTCTTGGTTCTTGCCTTTCCCAGCATCCCTTGCAGCCAGGTGTGGTCAGGTGACCAGATTCTCACCGATGGGGCAGGATGGCACCACCTGCAGGTGTGGGCTGTCAGCTGGTGGAGGGGGTCACCTTCATTCGCTTCCCTTGTCCTTCTGCTGAGCCTGTAAAGGCCTCCCCGACCAGGCCGACGACGGCGGGATGGGGGAGCAAGACAGAGGGATTGCTGAGACAGATGCTCATCCCGTGACAAAACAGTTCTTAGTTCAGGAAATAGGAGAAGACAGTACATTAGTAGCGTAAAGAGGACAAGGAGTATATTTTCAATAGTTACTTGTCTTAGCGGCCCACACATACTGCCTGTGAGTTGATTCTGGCTCACAGAGACCACCGCAGGACGGAGGAGAACTGCCCCACAGGGTTTTCAAGGCTGTAACCTCTGTGGAAGCCCACTACCAGACCTCTCTCCTGCACAGCAGCTGGCGGGTTTGAACCACGGACCTCAGGACTAACAGCCTGAGTGCCTAACCACTGTACCGCCAGGGTTGTCTTAGTGGCCGCAGCCTGTTCTAACCAAACACCACACATTGGGTGTCATGTCTCCCAGCCTGCAGGCTGGGAATCCAAACCAGGGTGTCAGCCATGTGGCTTTGTTCTGAGAGTCTGAGGGAGGGCCGGCCCCAGGCCCCTCTCCTGGCTCCCGTGTGTGACTCCCAGACATCCTTGGTGTCCTTGGCCAGTGGCTGTCTCTCCACGTGGTGTCTGCCTCCTGCATCTGTTTCTTCTCCTCTAATAAGACACTGCTCAGGAGGGACTGGGGCCCACCCTGCTCTGGTAGGACCTAGTGTTGGCCTTACAAGATCTTCAAAGAAACATTTTCTTTCCAAACAATGCCACAGTCACAGGGTAGGGGGAGAGCTTCAGCATACACTTTTGGACACAGTCCAACCAATCACAGTACTCACAAGGCATTTATTTGATGGCTGGGTTAGCTACCGGAGGCCCTGGTGCCATAGCAGGTAAGTGCTGTGGCTGTTTTCACCGGCAGGCTGACAGTTCAAATCCCCCAGGCGCTCCTTGGAACCTCTATGGGGCAGCTCTGCTCTGTAGGGTCATTGGGAGTTGGAATCGACTTGAGAGCAGCGGCTGTAGTTCTGTGGATTTTGTATTTGTGACCTATGCTGCATCATAAATCACCCCAAAATTTATCAGTTTAAAACAGCAGACATTTATTATCCCATAGTTCTTGGGCATCAGAAATCAGGGCCTGGCTTAGTGGGGTGTGTCTGCCTTGAGGTCTCTTACAGCCATAATCAAAGTGTGGGTCAGCGTTGAGTCCTCATCTGCAGAGCCAACTGAGACCAAACCCACTGCCGTCGTCGAGATGACGCCAACTGAAGGCGGCCCTCTAGGGCAGAGACGAGCCCCCCGAGCGGGCCGAGGAGGTCTGCCCCCTAGGGTCTCCGAGGAGTGGCCGGGGGACTCAGGCCGCCGGCCCTTGGGTCAGCGGCTGTAGCTGTTGACCACTGCGCCACCTGGGCTCCTCCAGTCCGGGGACAGGGTCCAGTTCCACACTCACCGACGTGGCTGCTGCCCGGCGGGGTCTCCCAGATCGTCACCACATGGGCGTTTCCGAAGAGCGCGTCGTGGCAGCGGGCGCCTCCCAAGACAAGAGACCCCAGAGAGAACTAGCGTGCCCAAGACGGCAGCCGCCGCCCCTTCCTGACCCAGCCTGGAGGGGTCGCCCCGGGCCGCCCCCCACCCCCTCCTTCCCGGGAGGCGGGGCCGTCGGTCCCGCCCACACGCCGCGGGGCGGGGCTCAGCTCCGCCTCCGGGGGGAGGGGCGTCGAGAGGTCGGCGGGCGGGTTTTCAAAACCGCTGCAACAGCTGTTTCGGTGTTAAGGCTTCTCATGAGAATTAAATGAAGAAATCCTTCACAAAGTCATGTGGATTATGTGTCAAAACCCGGCAGCCAATGCCACGCTAACTGGAAGCACATGCAATGAATTAGGACGGCATTAAGGCGAGTTTGTGGGAGAGGAACGTAACGGAATTAAAGTCGTGGCTGCGCTTGTCCTCGTGTAACTCATTGTCTCGTGGATGTGGAGATAAAGAGAGGCGGGACCGGAATGCTGTGGCGTGGGTGGGGGGCCATGTCTCTGGTTCCGGGGGGAAGGAGCTGACCCACACTGGGCACCCAGGGACCATTTGTCACGCACCGTGGAGATCGTGGGGAACACCATGGAGCCCCTGGAATGTGGCGGACCCACTAACCTGGAACAAGCTGCTGAATACGTCTGTGTTCTCTTGACAACGTGTGCTTGGAGCAGGGGAGGGGGCTTCCATGACAAGAGGAGTCTCCCACTCCTGGGCACCCACAGTCTCACAGGTGTCCCATTAACAGGGTCTGGGACCAGCCTTACACGTTGAGTGATCTGAACGTGAGCAAAAAGGAGGGTCTTATGGGGCGGGGGAGAGTCCCCGGGTGTCATAAACTGTTAGATGCACAGCCACCAACCCAAAGGTGGGGTGTTTAAGCCTGCCCGGGGGGGGGTCTCAACGCCGTCTGGGGATCTAGTTCTCAAAAGTCACAGCCTCAAAAATGCCCCGAGGCAGTTCTGCCACACACAGACAGGTACGGTCACCACAGGAGGGGACCAACTGGATAGCAACGGGCTGGGTTTGTTAGTCTCCTGGGGCATGGGGCAGGCATCCAGGGTGCACGGCCACTCTGGCCTCTGGCGGTGAGCAGCTGGCCACCTGGTCTCCAGCATCTCTGGATGGTACAGATGGGCAGGAGAACTCATGGTGGCCCTCGTCTTCCCTTGTCAAAGTTGGGTCTGTGGCTGCATGTGGGGGACACTCACAGTCACCTTGATCCTCAGCAAGAATGGGGCCCAGGAGGGGGACAGGGGCTTGTGGAACAGGCCTGAGTGGTTACAGATGGTAGTTGGGGCAGGGAGGAGCTCTGAGAGCGGGCTCCACAGGCAACGGTCCCTGCACTGGCCCCCACGTGCTGGACATTTAGGGTCTGCACTAGTGCCTCCTTCAGTGAGGGGTCCCAGGGTGGAGCAGCTGTGGCGGGATGCCCAGCTGTAAGCCCCTCCTTGGCGCCCTGAGTCGAATCCGACTGGACAGTGCTTGGCTGGCTGGCTGGTCCGCTTTGCTGCACCGGCCACCTGGATTCCCCTCCTCTGTCGGCCCCTAGTCTGGAGAGAAGGGCAAAAGCCAGCACACCCCATCAGCTGCACAAACACATTCAGAGGCTTATGTCCACAGGACAGGGGTTAGCAGAGCTAAGATGGCACTGTCCAGTGGTGGCTTTGAGACTGTGAGGCCAGCTGGACTCTTCTCATGAAAGATCTGTGGGTACCAGGGCCAGGCACCACTCTGGGGGGGCATGTCCTGTGCTCTGTGGGGTGTTGAGCAGCATACCCACCTCCATCCCCTGGATTCCAGGAGCGCCACCCCCAAGTTGTGACAACCAAAATTGTCTCCAGACACTGTCCTCTGGGGGCCCAGGAGTCCCTACTTTAAAACAAGGTCCATCTGCCAGATTGTGAGGGGACGCGAAGCTCTGCTGCGGCTGCTTCAGGCCTCCCGGTGACCGTCCCTGAAGGCAGGCATGCTGTGCGGCAGTCGGGAGGGCACAGGGGGAGTGGCCTTCCTAGGGGCTGGGTAGGGAGGCAGGGTCCAGGGACAAACCAAGACTTGGGGAGAGTGGCTGGAGGGCTGGCACGGGGCCCCATGTAGGGACACTTTTGGGATCCTGAGGGTACAGTCAGTGGCCTCAGCAGTGGGCTGAGCTGGGCTGGGTGGGGAGGGTCAGATGTGGTGCCCCGCTGGGGGGGCTCATCATCCATCACACCGGGGGTAAGCCCCACCTCATCACAGCTGGTCACACCCGGGGTAAGCCCTGCCTCTCCACAGGTGGTGACACTTAGAGTAAGCCCCTTTCTTAACATAGCTAGTCACACCTGGGGTCAGCCCCGCCCCATCACAGCTAGTCACAACCAGGGTAAACCTTGCTCTATCAGAGCTAGTTGCACCCAGGGTAAGCTCCTCACTATCACAGCTGGTAACACTCAGAACTCCGGGGGAGGAAGTCCTGGCTCCCAGAGCCAGCACACGGAAGGAGGCGGTCCACACAGCATTTTGGACCCTGTGGGAGTCTTTCTTGGAGAAGGAGTCTGTTTCCTGGAGTCGCTGATCCCTCATCCAGCTGGGCCTGCACAGACACTGCCCCCGGGCCGGAGCGGAACCAGAGCTGAACCGGAGCCAGCCTGTGCTCACTCCAGGGCAGTGGGAGCTCCCAGCAGGCAGAAAAGCGCTGTGACAGGGGTCCCATTCACTAGCTGGTGATGCCAAGACAGTGACGAAGGTGGCTGCCAGTGCCCGCACTGAGTTCACAGCATGCCCGGCAGGCCCCCGGCCCGTGCGGTCTGCACACCGACAGACACAGAGGGCTGGGAAGGTCTTCAGACCTTGGGTGGCTGCTGGTAGACTGGCGGGGGCCACCTGTCCTTGATGACGGTGCCGCGGGGGCCTTGAGTTCTCTTACAGCCATAATCAAAGTGTGGGTCAGCGTTGAGTCCTCATCTGCAGAGCCAACTGAGACCAAACCCACTGCCGTCGTCGAGATGACACCAACTGAAAGCGACCCTCTAGGGCAGAGACGAGCCCCCCCAGCGGGCCGAGGAGGTCTGCTCCCTAGGGTCTCCAAGGAGTGGCCGGGGGAACGGCCTGTGACACTCAGCTTTGGTGCAATTGGGCAGAGAGATTTCCAGAGCTGACAGTCCTCACTACAGGGAGGCAGGAGGTGTGAAGAGTTTTGATTTTCTTTTTAATCAGGGCAGCAACAGCTGGGAAAACCTGCCTGCCCATTCTGGGAACACTTGGCAGGTGTGAGGTCCTGGGGAGACACAATAAATTTGTGAAAGTACTGCTGTGGGAGGACCCCTGGGACAATGGGCACGTGGCCATGCTGCTGCCTCAGAGCTGTCCTACAGGACGGTTCCATGACACAGGCACAGCCCACCCGTCCCCTGAGAGAACAGGACGGGTGAGACCCCCGAGACAGTGGGGGAGGCACTCCTGGGACAGTGGGAAGAACCCACAGGACAGTGGGTACATGCCCATGCTGCCAGCGCAGAGCTCCCCCTGATGGAGACCGCTCACCTGTGAGCACACAGTAGGGACCCCAGACAGGGGCCATGTGCCCTCAGACCCTGCCACCCAAGCCCTCAACCACAGAGGCCCAGCGTGAGCAATCCTGGGACCCCACCATCACATGTTCTGCCCGGCACTGTGTTGGCATCTCACTCGTGAAGCTCCTGGGGTCACATGCAGTGGAAAGGGGGCGCTGTTCTCGGGGTGGCCGTGATGGGGTCAGATGGCACAGGGAGTCCTCACCAGGATCCCTTCTGAGCTATCAAAGGGCCAGAGTAGATGACATGGGGCGGGTGCCACAGATGACAGACACACTGCTCAGCCGTCTGCTGTCCAGGATAGCCAGCAACTTCCAGATAGTGAAAGGGACCAAGAGTGGCCTCCCCCTAGAGGCACATCCTGAAATGAGGACTTCCACCTGCCAGCCTGTCAGCGTGTCCTCCTGTGGTGGCTTGTGTGTCACTGTGGTGCTGGAAAATCAGCCAGTGAAAATCCCTGGGTGGCCACGGAACCCTGCCCAACACGGGGCTGGAAGCCGAGCCCCTGTGTAACCAGAAAACCCCAAACCTGTTGCCATCAAGTGACCCCTACAGTGACCCTGAAGGACTGAGTAGGACGGCCCCAGAGAGTTTCCAAGGAGTGCCTGGTGGATTTGAACTGGCAACCTTTTGGTCGGCCGCTGTAGTACTTAACCACTGTGCCACCAGGGTTTCTGAGCCCCCAGGCAGGACTGCACTAAAGCCACACAGTGGCTGCAACAGTGGACTCATACGTGACGGTGATCATCAAGGTAGCTTAGGACCAGCAGCGTCTCGTCCTGTTGTTCACGGGGTCATCATGAGTCTGAGGGGTCCCAGCGACAACCAGCAGCGACTTACAGGGAGTCAGGAGGCTAAGACAGATGGACGCACAGATCTGGGCTGAGGGTCATGGGGAGGAGAAGTCATTCAGCTTCCCAGAAGAAAGAACAGTCTGGAAGGGCATGCAGAGACGGGGATCAGCGCTAATGTGTCTGCAATCTTGTTTTCATGGGGGTTTAAGGCACCTGTATTTACATGGTTCTCACTTGTGGGAAGAACTTGTCGTCAGTCTCTGTCTGGGTTTCTCACCACACTGTCAGCGATTTCAGCCCCAGGCTTGCCAGGGGCAGAGCAAAGGGGAATCACACCACCTGAAGTATGTATAACATGCCCCAAACACATCCGCTAAGGAATGTGTGGCCTTCAAGGCAGCCAGTGACGCCTGAAGGCTCTGGTCCCACCAAAGGCAGTGCTGTCCCCTTCTGCAATACAGGTAGCACTAGAGAAAACCAGTCAGAACCCAATGTGCTGGCCTCCAGTGCAGCCCTCACAGCTCCCACCACACCCCTGGGCCTCGCAGGCCAGTGCACGATACGGAGGCATGGCTTGTAGGGGACACGGAGCATGGGAAGGCCCACTGGCCTCCAAGCCTGCCTGGCTATGGGAGCCACTGGGTGACCTTTCATTCCAGAATGACCCAGTCTCCTGTCGTCTTGTCACCTTGGCAGCGACCTAACAAGAGAAGAGATGTTTCTGGCACTGCCATGTCCCAGGACCTTGCCCCTCACCCGCAGCTGGGAGCAGTCATGTGCTGTGAAGAGACCCAGGCTTGCGTTTCGCTGGTGGTGGCCCGCTTCCTGGGAGGTTCTGGACACCATGGGCTAATCTAGAGTAGAGAGGAGGGAAATCACAGTGGATGTGTTTGCGAGTTGTGATGTCCCCTGTGAACAGCTTCAGCAAAGAACAGATGGCGGGAAGTGTGCAGGTATGACCTGTCGAAAGTACTGGAGCCACTTGGAGTGCCCATCAGCTCACGTGGTGAGGCGAGTCCCCTGGAGTGCCCACCCATAGCATCGGCTCCTCTGTTGCTCCCAGCTCCTGTGCCTGGGCTCCTTACAGGACTCAACCTTCCACACGGGACCCTGGTTCCTCACAGGATCCCCAGCTTCCACACAGGACAACTAGTTTTCTCAGAGGACACCCAGTTTCCTCATGGGACACAATCCCTTTGCCCCCAGCTGCTCCCCTCTCTTCATATTCCTCCTCCAGGAAAATGCCCGCTTCCCCATCATACACTCAAGCCCTGACTTATAAGTGGCTACAAATAATTCCAAGGACAAGCCAGCAGCCCCAGGAAGGAATCACTTGGAATCACCCCTGGATTAGGAGCGGGGTCCAAACATGAGACGTGTTTGCAGTCCCCAGGCCTCTGGGGATGAGTCTGGGCTGTTGATTGTATTCTGGAAGTTGAACATCCGTCTGTGGAGTAGTAAGTCCACTGTGGGCAAGAGTCACCCGGAAGATCTTGCCTCTCTGCTGCTGTGGGGAGCCCTGAGCCGCTCAGGTGTAAGCTTCAAGGAAGTGGCAAGTCCCTCAGTAGCAGGGCCAGGTTCTCTTATCCTGGCATCCAGTGTGCCTGGGTCCCCTGAGGGTTCCTTCAGAGTGTCCCAGACAGAGCAAGCACACAAAAACCCAACAGTGATGCAGACTCCTTGAATGTCATATTACCGAACCATTTGACCTTAACTACCACTCAGAGAAGACTCCCACTACGGCAGTCTGCACGTTGTTTTCGAGTGCACATTGGAAATGAGACGGGCCATATTCTGGACCATAAAGCCAGGCTCAAAATTTTTTGAAAGACTAAGCCGTGCAAAATATCTTCTCTTCCAAAGCCAAATTGAAATATAAATCAGTGATGGAAACATATCTGTAAGGTTCACAGATATTTGTAAACTAAACAGCGTGCTTCTAAATAATTCACGATCAAAGATGAAATAACATTTTCTAAGGAAAAAAACTAAATTAATTGAAAATATAGTATGCCAAAATGTGCAAGATGTCACAAAAGCAGGACTCACACAGCCCTAAATGCCTTTGTTAGGAAGGAGGACAGGTCTCACATCAACACACTCAGCGTCCACTTTAAAAATTAGAAGTGAATGAATTAAACCTGAACTAAACAGAAGAAAAGACAGAATTAAGATCAGAGTGGAGATCCATGAAGTACAAACCAGAAGACAGAGAGAGAGAGACAGAAAATCTACAGAACCAAAGGCTGGCTCTGTGAGTTGACAGGACGAGATGCATCAGGAGAAAACAGAAGACACAAATAACCCACTTGAGCTGTGAGAGAGGCAACTTCCTGACATCCTACAGATGCTGAAATAACAAGAGAATAATGTGAAATACTTTACCCTAAACAGCCGACACCTTAGATGAGGTGAACCAATTCCTTGTGACTCCTGAAGGTCTCTTTAGATGATGTGCACACGTGAGCAACTGCACAGCATCGATGGAAGGGTCTGAGTTCCAGCTGAAATGTGAGCCAGGCCCGGCTGGCTTCCCTGATGAAACCTATTAAACATGAAAGGAAGAAATAATACCACGTCTATGCAGATTCTTCCCCAAACTGGAAGTAGGTGTGGGGGAAAGTATTTCCAACTCATTCTACGATCCAGTCATTGTCTTACTACCAAACCTAGACAAAGACCTCACAACAAAAGTACTGATCAATAATTCACATGAATGTCGATACAATCATTCTCTGTCAAACTTTAACAGATTGGGACGAACAGCATATAAAAAGGATAGTTCACCACAGACAAGTATAATTCATTCCAGGCATGCTAAATTGGTTTAACATTTGGAAATGATTCACCATATTAAATTAAAAAGAAATTTTAAAAAAGTATGATCATCTCAATAGACACAAAAAATGCATTCAACGAAACCCACCATTCATTCCTGGTAAAATCTGTCTGTGAGTCAGGAATGGTTCAGAACAGCGTTGGCCCGATGAGAGGTATCTAAGAACTCCTGCAGCCGACGTGGTATTTGATAGTGAAGCCAGCACCGGAAATAAGGCAAGGTGTCTGGTCTTACCCCTTCATGCTGGGAGCTGTAACACTCACGTGCACACAACAACAACAACAAATCATAATCCTGTTGCCACTGAATTGATTCCAACTTATACTCACAGTGACCCTACAGCACAGAGTAAATCTGCCCCGTTGGGTTTCCAAGAAAAGCTGGTGGATTCAAACTACTGAGCTTCTGGTTGTCAGACAAGCCCTTAACCGCTGTACCACCAGGGACTCTATCAAGATCACGGCCTTGGAAACTCAATGGGGCAGTTTGACTCTGTCCTATGGGGTTGCTGTGAGTTGGAATTGACTGACCTGCACACAGCAACAGTCAGTATAGTTAAGTCCAGGAAGATGAATAAGAGGTGTCTGGATTGGAAAAGGAAATCCTGGTTGCACAGAGGATTAAGTGCTACATCTGCTAACCCAAAGGCCGGCAGTTTAAATCTGCAAGGCGCTCCTTAGAAACTTCACAGAGCAGTTCTACTCTGTCCTGTAGGGTCGCTATGAGTGGGAATTGACTCAATGGCACTAAGTACACTGGAAAAGAAATTAAACTGCCTTTATTCCTAGATGGCTTAATTATCTATGCAGATAATCTAAAACCTTCAAAAGCTGTCTCTGCACAAAGAAATATATCCAAAATACAATAATTGAAGTAAGCATAGACCAAATATAGACAATAGGACGCCAGTTACACAAAATGAATTGTGCCTACACAAAAGAATATTGCAGTAATTGTTAGCTAGCTGAAAGTAGGCTTCTGAGGAGAAGACTCTTACGTTGTATATTTTCGTGAGTGACACTTTACATCACGCATGTATTATTATTTATGATCATGGAAACACCATCTCTTCCCACTCTGGCCAAAAACACAAAATAAATGGAAAAACCGGTATCTACAATTACTCTGAAACTTCTAAATATCCCAGTGGACAGTGTACATGAATAAGCTAAAAAAGAGCGGATTCCTACTTGTTTGGGAAATCTCCTGTGACTTGAAGGAAGCTTGGGACTCAAGTACTGAGCTGGTTTCAGCTTTCCTTCAGTCTCCCATTTTGTTTCCTCCCTGCAGATGTTAGTTTAAACCATACTGGCGAGGACGGGACAAACACGTGTGTGTCACACCTGAGCACAGGACTGGAAGGAGGTCTGTCCCCTTCCCAAGGTGGGGCAGGGAACAGAGAGGAGTGGCAGTACCAGAGGCCTCGTCTAAGGGCGAGCTCCTGAACCGGGTGCTGCGGCTGAAGTGCTGGCCCTGACAAGGAGAGCCTGTCCCGGGGGAGCAGGGAGGTGCGGGTGGGAGCCCTGGGTGCCTCACGGACACTTCCAAAGGGTGGGGGCAGGGGTGCTTGGAATGAACACCACCAGCAGCCTCCTTGCCTTTGAGCAAGCAATAGACCCGAAGGACCGGAACGCTGGCTGACAGTTGGCAGAGCTCTTCTCCCAAGGCTTCGATGACTAAGGGACGTCACTTGAAGCCATGGGCACAGCCCAAATGTGACTACCCAAGAAAGAGGCCAGTCCAGGATAGTGATGGGAACGACACAGACCTCACAACTGATTCCTGGAAACTCCATAACCCAGCATATTGAGGCCCTGGGGCCAGCTGGATCCATGTGTACGAATGGAGCAAGGGCAAGAACAGACCTCACCCAGGTGAGGTTGGTAAATCGAGGCAAATCAGGCTGCTGGTCCCTTCCCCTACCTGCAGAATAGTGTTCCTCAAAAAAAGAGTTTAAGCCCCTGGCCCGGATGCTGCCCCTGTCAATAAATCATAATGAAGGTCAACTTTTCGGACAGCAATGGTTTGGACTTGGTGACGCAGAGGGACCATATGGTGTGGACAGTTTATGGTTCTAGGCATCTATAGGACGTCGTCCTGTAGACCTCATACTGGAGGAAGGGGATGGGTGGAGAGGAGAAGGTAGGAGACTGTTGGTGAGACAAAACTCGTATGGAGCAGAGAGGAAGAGTGTGCTGTCACTGGGCAGGGAGAGCAGCGGAAGCTGCATATAGGTCACCATGCAAATTTAAATTTTCATTCAATCATAATAAAAAAAAATGTATTGGCCAAAAAAAGAGTTTAAAACAATGAACGGCTCCACTGTTCCTAAGATATAGTCGGGGACCCCCACCTGGCCCAACCTGAGTGTCCAGCCTTGCTTGTCACTGCTCTCCGGACCTGTCCCTCTGGCCGAGAGCTCCTTTCTCTCTGGGCCCTCTTGTCTGGGTCAGTCTTCTGTATCTCCCCTGGATGGCCTCTACTCAGTCTACTTCCTTCACCAGGTGCCAACCCGGCCTTGGGTGGCCCCCAATGGCACCACCCAGCTGGTCTCGACTCACAGCAGCCAGAAGACCCCCCAGTCCTGCCCCCTCCGCACGACGGTGTTGGGGCTGAGCCCATTGTTATGGCCGCCGTGACAATCCGTTTTGTTGACAGTTCTTCCTCTTTCACACTGACCCTCTGCTTCACCTAATGCGATGTCCTCTCAGGGACCTGTCTCTCCTGATGACGTGTCCAGAGTCTGTGAGATGTAGCCTCACCATCCCCCCTTCCGAGGAGCATTCTGGTTGTTCTTCTTCCGAGACAGATTTCCCATTCATTTGGCAGTCCGTGGTACGTTCACTGTTCTCTGCCAACACGCTATTCAAAGAGGCCGGCTCTTCCCCAGTGTTCCGTACTCATAATCCAGCTCTCGCACACATAGGAGGCAAATTGGAGACACCACGGCTCGGGTCAGGTGCGTCTTAGTCTGACATTTTTGCTTTTTAATACTTTAAAGAAGTCTTTTGCAGGAGATCCGCCCAAGGCAACGTGTCTTTTGATCTCCTAACTGCTGCTCCCGTGGGTGTTGATTGTGGATCTAAGTAAAATGAAATCCCGTTGTTGACAATTTCAGTCTTTTTTCTGTTTATCACGATGTTGCTTATTGGTCTGAGAATTTTTGTTCTCTTTATGTTGAGGTGTAATTCGTGCTGACAGCTGTGGTCTTTGATCTTCAACAGTACCTCAAGTCCTTCTCACTTTCAGCAAACAAGGTTGTTTCATCTGCATGAGGCAGGTTGTTAACGAGTCTTCCCCCATTCCTGATGTCACGTTCTTCTTCATGTAGTCCATCTTCTTGGATTATTTGCTCAGCACACAGATTCAGTAGGTGTGGTAGGAGGATCCAGCGCTGACAAGCACTTTTCCTGACTTAAACCGCGCAGTATCCCCTTGTTCTGTTTGAATGACTGCCTCTTGATCCACGTACAGATTTTTCATGAGCACAATTTTCTGAAACTCCCGTTCTTTGCAATGTCATCCATAATTTGTTGTGATCCACACAGTCAAATGCCTTTGCAAAGCAATAAAACATGGGTAAAAAGACATCTTTTTTGCTATTCTCTGCTTTCAGCCGGGATCCATCTGACGTTAGCAATGTTCTGCACCCCCCTCACATTGGGCTTGATTTTCTGGCAGTTCCCTGTCAACATACCAGTGCAGTCACTCTGAATGACCTTCAGCAAAATTTTACTTGTGTGTAATGTTAATGACACTGAACAATAATTTCCACATCCAGTGGGATCACTTTTTCAGGGAACAGGCAGAAATGTGAATCTCTTCCCGTTGTCTGGAGAGACAGACTTCTTCCAAACGTCTTGGCAGAGACCAGCGAGCACTTCTGGTGCCACACCTGCTTTCTGAAACATCTTAGCTGGTGTTCCATCAGTTCCTGGAGCCTTGCTTTTCGCCAGCACCTTCAGTGCAGCTCGGATCTCTTCCTACCGTAATACTGGCTCGTAATCGTATGCTGCCTCCTGAAATGACTGAGCAGAGACCAGTTCCTTTCGGTACTGTGACTGCAGCATCCCTTCTGTCTCCTTTCAGTGCTTCCTGTGTCGCTTACATCATCGTTTCTTCTTTGGCTTTAGCTACTTGATGTTCAAGAGCAAGTTTCAGTCTCTTATGACATCTGTTTTTGTCCCTTCTTTCCTTCCTGCCTTTTTGGTGACCTCTTGCTTTCTTTGTGTACGATGTCCTTGACGTCCTTCCACAGCTCCTCTGGTCCTTGGTCATCCATGTTCCTCACATCAGATCTATTCTTGAGGTGGTCTCTAAATTCTGGTGGGATATATCCAAGGTCAGCCTTTGGCTCATTTGACTTGCGCTAATTTTGTTCCACTACAACTTGAATTTACACATGAGCAATTGATATGTCATGCTATTACGTAATCCCCACCCCTAGAGTGCAGCAGAGCCTGAGGTTTGCTCTTGGCCAAAATAATAAGGCAAAGGGGAAGGGATGATCAGTCTTGTGCTTATGTTATGTTATATAAGACTCCAGCATCACTGCTGAGGTTCTGCCAGAGGGAGAGAGTCTCCTGCTGGCCTTGAAGGAGCAAGCCACCATGAATTCTGCCAACAACAGCAAAGACCTGGGAAGCGAATCCTTCCTCGGTCGAGTCTCCAGATGAGAACACATCCTGGCCAATAGCTTAATTTCAGCCATGAGAGACCCTGAGCAGAGGACCACCTAAGCTCTTCCTTGACTTGGGACTTTCAGAAACTGTGAGGTAATAAATAGATACTCTTTCAAGCTGCTAAGCATTGGGGTCATTCTTCACTTAGCACAGAAAACTAATACCTACTGGTACCCACTTATGTGGCAGCTAGTGCAAGACCCAGCCCAGGTGAATACGGGTTCTGTCTTCTCCCCTACACAGCCCATCAATGGCTTCAGCCAGATGAGGATTCGGCTTGGTGGACACCTCAGCAAAGTCTCAATCCACTGATGTGTTATTTGAAATGAGACTCTCACACTGGAGGCCAGCTCCTAGGAAGAGAAAATAAGTATATTTTAGCTGTACCAGCATCTTTTCCGTCCCTGATGCCTGCCATGGGAGCATGACCCCCATCCTCCTTTCGTGAAAACATCTCATCCACAAGACACACTCCCCTCTGGCTTTGTGATCAGACCACTGGGTCCCTGCCTGATTCCCACGGCCCAATATTGGTTCAAGCATTCAAGGGCAAGACCTTCAGGGGATGAAACTCCTAGCAGCTGCCTTTTGCAACATAAAAGTCAATCAATTGATCGATCAATAAACAAATGAACAAACAAACAAGTGAATGGGCTTACTGTTTCATCCACAACCAGTTTCTACCACCAACTTCCCTTAATAACTTGAATTAAGCACCTAGTATTTGACTTAATAAGAACCTACCGCCAAAGACCAACCCAGCAATCAATTCAGCCACACTGTGTCTTTAATCTTTTAACCAGAACTAATTTAAGGAAAACTTGTTAACAACCGACTCAGTTCTTCAATATTAACTTAGTAAATAAACAAGCTTATGAATCAGCCCTGAAAATCAAATTCTTAATTAACCTAGTAATGTTGATTTAAGACGGTGGGAAAGAAAAAAAAAAAACAACTCAATAAACAAGCTTGTCATAACACTTTTAAACACTTGTCACTGGAGAACTACCCGATCTGCTCCCTCTCAAAAGCCATCTCTGTCCTTGGCTGTGTTTCTGCTCACGTGGAAGGAGGCAGGCACGCCCAGCCCACCCCTCCGCTAGCGGGGCCCGTCCTGGAGGACACAGCCCTCGCAGCTGGCTGCTGAAGAGGTCGGCCACCACTGGAAAGTTGGTGGAGTTTCCAACCCTGCCCACCAGGTTCCAGTGTATGAAGCCTGGAGACAGAGGGCTGACCCCTCTGACCTCTTACACAGGTTCTAACCTGGCCACCACATCTCAACCCCAAGTCCCGCATGTCCAACACCATACCCTGTGTCATCCAGCCGGGACACTTTAGGAAGCGGCAGCGGATGTATTAAGAGTGATGCCGGGACAGTTGCAGGCCAGGGCTGCCACGGGCAGGCAGGGGTGTGCCGCACTCCACACGTCTAGGAGGGCAGGGGTGCGCCATGCTGCACACGTCTAGGGGGGCGGGGGCGCGCCATGCTCCACATGACTTGGGGGTTGGGGGTGTGCCACGCTCCACCCATCTAGGAGGGTGGGGGTGCGCCACGCTCCACATGTACAGGAGGGCAGGTGTGCTCCACACCCCACACGTCTCGGAGGTCGGGGTGTCCCAGGCTCCACACATCTGGGAGGTCTGGCTGAGACGCCCGCTGGAGGCTGCAGAAACCTGGGTTCTGGCAGCCAATGTTCCCTCACCCCTCTGACAGGGACTTTCCTTCCTGTGACCTAGTTCCAAACAGAGGCTTGAACTGTGTCCCCATCGCCATGACAGTGGGGGGTCCAGCTTGCTTACTGAGTACCAGGCTCTGGGAAGCCTCCCCAAGGTCAACATTTAACGCCCCTCCCCCCTAGTGGGAGGGCTTGGGGCAGAGCAGAACCCTGGACAGATGACCCCACGCTGACCAAAGGATGAGACAGGACTCTGGCCACCAAGCAGCTGGCCGACTTTGCTTCAACCTCAGCCCTGCCCTGCCCTGCTGGGCCGGGGACCCGCTTCCCAGCCCTGTGTCTGCCCACATCAGCCCCTCATGGGGGTACCCTATCCTGGGGTTGTGGGGTGTGTACACCTCAGGCCCCAGCTGCTCCTGACTTGCCAGACTCCTTGGCTCTAGCCCCTGTGAAGAGGATAGTTTTGGGGTGCATGTCTAGGGGTGCTGGTCTGGGGTACCAGTCTCGGGGTGCTGGCAGATGGGTCCCTGAGGACAGCTTCTCTCTTCCACACCCCGTACACTTGATTCTACTGTATCTGGTATGTTCCGGGGACATGGTTCCTTGTCCCATCGCAAGGCTGGCCCAGGCGGGGAGGTGGAGGAGGAGGCAGTGCTGTTCACTGGGGCCATCTCTGTCACAGTCAGGACTTCTCACTGCTGATGGCTAGGAGGACCTGTGATAGCATGGTGGTCACATGCTCGGCTGCTCACCAAGAGGCAGGCAGTGCAAACCCGCCAGGCACTGTGCAGGAGAAAGAGGCGGCAATCTGCTCCTGCGACGATTCACAGCCTCGGAAACCCACGGGGCGGTTCTTCTGTTTTACAGAGTCACTGTGAGGTGGATGGAAACGCATTTGTGTTTTTTGGATTTTGTTCTGGGGAGAAGCAGACATGTTCCCTGAGAGCCCAGGCAAGCACGTGGGGTCCTCTGAGCCCCGCGAAAGTACCACTGCACCACTGTACAGGGCTCTGGGAGCCTCCAAGCTGGAGTCCCCTGCTCACTGGTGTGGGTGCTCAGCAAGGGGGCTTGTGGGCTCCAGTCTTCCTGTCAGGTATGACAGTGACCTCCTTCATGTGGGCCACTCCCAGCTGACTTGTCACACCAGCGGCAGATGGAAGCCTAGAAAATGAACAATGGTGGCTGGCTAGTTCCCGTCCCCACCTTCCAGGAGGCATCAGACACGGCTCCCCTGCGGTTCTGTGGCCAGCAGCCTCTTACCACGGCCCAGACGCCGGGACCACTCTATGCAGAGCCTGCCTGGCCTGCTCTCACCAGGACCTGCTGGCTTGCTTGGCCCAAGCAGGGGATCCATGAGGTTAATGCCTCCCGGGCTGCTGGAGACCCACCTCGTCCCTGTCACTGAGAGAGAGGTCACAACTGGCCGCTCTGGCCTCATGCCTGTGTGGCCACCGCTGCTGGCTGTTCTCATTTGGCTGGTACAGTATGGAAGTTCCAAGTCAGAAATAAGGAAAGCAGGAAGTCATCCATGTGGCTCGGGGCTGTTGGTTTTAGAAGAATGAAATCAAAGCGCCGTCGATGGTGAATGTCTTGGCCCTGAATCGTGGCCTCCCGCAGCATCACGATGAAGCCATTGTCACTGAGTGATTCCTGCCACTGCCCTCGCCAGACAGATTTATGGACCTTGTCCATTCTGCAGGGACAACGGTCCCAGGGACTGTTCCACCGTGACAGTTATCTGTCAGTGTGCACAGTGGTTTGGCAGGTGGTTCTATTAACCCATTTCTGTTCATAAACCTGGCAGAGCTGCTAGGGGATGAGCCCAGCCTGAAGATTGTCACAGAAGGTTTCAGAGTGGTGGCCCAGAGTGGGGTCAGCCCGGGGTCTACTGAGGCCCACGGCGGGAGGAGCAGGTCTCTGACCATGCGCTGGGGCAGACAGGCCTGGGACCCAGCTGTCCCAACTCCTGGCACAGCTCCTCTGGGGACATTGTCTGTAGTTTTAGGGAAGTCTGCCTCTCCTCCTGGTGCTCAGGGCCTCCCACTCTGGCCCTGTACCTCAGTGTGTTGGCATAGTGTTACCATGCTTGGAAGGGCACACCACCCTCCTCCTCCCTGTCTGACATGTGGGTGCCCCCATTGACCCAGGCCTTCACCCCAGGCCCTGTGGGAAACTGGGGCATCCAGTAAGGGAATGTTGGAGTGCAGAAGCTCCAAAGGCCACCATGGGTTGTGGAGAAGACACTTCCACAGGGCCAGCACCTGAAGCTGGACGTGAAGCTGGGCACACGGCCCCCACCTGACCCTCGGATGCCCTCAGACCTTGCTTTGTTGCTGGTTGCTGCTGAGTCAGCATGGCACCCTCCCCGCCAGCAGAGCAGAACGTTGCCTGGCCCTGGGCCGTCCTCATGACCGTCGGTCTGTCTGAGCCCCTGTGGCAGCCACTCGGCCAGTCCCTCTCACTGGGGGTGCCTGTCACTTCTAACCCTCTGCTTCTCCGAACATGATGTCCTTTTCTGGTGGCTGTTGTTCAGATGACGTGTCTGAAGTAAGCAAGCCCGAGTCTCGTCCCCTCCTTTCTGAAGAGCGTCCTGACCGGCTTTCTTGTACGTCCGACCGGCTCCGTCCTCTGACGGTCCCCAGAGTGGCCAGGACTCTGTGCCAGCACTGCAGTTCTGATGCGTCAGTTCTTCCCTCTTCCTTCTCACCACGAGTACGAGGAGACTGAAAAGGACGTGACTAGTGGCTTCTTAACTTTTTAGAACTTCAGTGACATCTTCTGCAGCAGTTGTCCCCAGGGCTGTGTCTTGGGCTGTGGTTAAGGGCCATCGAGTTGGTTCCAGCTCTCAGCCACCCTGTACAGCATGACGAACCCTGGCTACTCCCGCGCCTTGATGTCGTTGCTGTTCAAGGCCACCGTTGCAGCCACCTGTCAATCTGTCTTGGTGAGGTCTTTTCTCTTTGTCATGGACCCTCCACTTTACCAAGGATGATGTCCTTCTTCAGAGACCGGACCCTCCTGATAAGGCGTCCAAAGCATGCGAGGTGCGCTCTTCTGAAGCACACTCTAGCCGGGTGTCTGCCGAGACCCCCTTGTTTGCTCTTCTGGTGTCTGTGACGTACCTGGTGTTCTCTGCCAACACTGTGATTTGAAGGCCTGGATCCTTCTCTGGTCTCCCTTGCTCACGGTCTAGCTTTGGCATGCATAAGCGGCCACTGAAAACACCATGACTTGGGTCAGGAGCTCAGAGTCACATCTTTGCTTTCTACTCAGTGTGTCCCTTATTTCTCGACGGCCGCTTCTGTGGATGTTGACTGTTGGTCCCATTTGAATGAAATTCTTGGCATCTTCAATTTCTTCAGCATCTATCATGATGTTGCTGATGGAATCAGTCAGGAGGATCTTCATTTTCTCCGTGTTCAGAGGTTGTCTATCCTGAAGCTGAGTGAGGGCAGTGGGCTCAGGGGAGACAGCAACTGCCCTTAAAATATCCTGTGTGGAGGCGTGCAGGCACAAGCACACACAAAATTTACAGAAGGGTGTGACTGAGCACACATACTTCTGGGCCCTCCTCAGGGCTTGGAAGGGGCATGGACAAGCTCTGGAGCTCAGACTGCCAGTCTACCTTTGACCCAGCCATCCCATTTCGGAGAATCAAGCATATAAAAATACAATTATGAATATAAGATACATTTCAAGATGTTTAGTGGGTTGTAGCTTTGAGGAGCAAAACCAAACCAAACCCGTTGCCATCGAGTCAATTCCGACTCATAGCGACCCTATAATGCGGGATAGAATGGCGCCATAGAGTTTCCAAAGCACCCCTGGAGGGTTCGAACTGCTGACCTCTTGGTGAGCAGCTGTAGCTCTTACCCGTTGCGCCACCAGGGGGCTGGAAATAAGTTAGCGATCATCCAAAAGTGAACTGTCGAGCAAACAGATCAAGGGACAGGACAGCATCCTAAAAAGGCAGTAATTCTCCCTCTGGGGGACGCTGGATGATGTCTGGAGACAGTCTGCACTGTTATGACTGGGGTGCTACTGGCATCTAGTGGGTAGAAGCCAGGTGTGTGGCTCTGTTTGCTGGGACCCACCGGCAGCCCTGCCTCCAACAGAGCCTCAGCTGAGACCCACCAGCCACTCCTGGGAAGACTTACAGGGCCAGGCCACCCTCTATGGGTCAGAACTGACTCCGCAGCGGTGGGTTGGCTTTGGTATAAATGCCACACTGCTGCAGCTGAGAAAGCTGCCCTGCAGCATCCCCAGCTGAGAAGTGACGGGTGTCCCTAAGGTATGTGGACCTGGCAGACATCCAAGAGGTGTCCTTCAGGGGAAGAGAGGTGGTTGCTGACCAGTGTGTGTGGGTTGAACCCGTTTACGCAGCAGAGCAAATGCCACTTAGGGGCACACGGTGTCTGGCCAGCATGACAGAGGGAGTGGGGGAGGTGTGCTCGGGGACACTGATGGGATGTGCTAGCTCAGAGAGGAGTCCTTGGGATGGGGTGTGCAAGCTGTGGACACAGTGGGCTGCGAACCAAAAGACTGGAGATTGGGGTCCACCTGTGTTGGAGTCTCCCAGTGCTGCAGTGACAGGAACGCCTCAGCGGAGGGCCACACAGAGAAGTACTCTGTAGTTGTCCAGAAAGCTACAAGTCCAAATTCCTGGCACAGTTCCAGAGAAAGGCTGTCTCTGTTGGCGCTGGGGGAAGGTCCCTGTCCGTCTTTCCCTGGACGGGGAGCTTCTAAAGCACAGGGACCCCAGGTCCAAAGGATGCGCTCTGCTCCCTGCTCTGCTTTCTGGGGGGTAAGAGGTTCCCAAACCTCTCTGTCAGCTTCTTTCTTTTAAGTCCCAGGGGGCTGCCTGCCCCAAAGCACAATCCAGTCCCATACTTGGAGTCCCACCCTGCCACCGCCACCTCTGCCGGCCTCCCTCACTAACACCGTGGGGTAGGGTTTACAGGCAATACGGGAATCGGGGCCCAGCTGAACTGCTGCACACATTTTGGGGGGACACAATTCAATCCATGACAACCTGGAGGACTGTGGAAGAAGAGCCTGGTGATCTACTTCTGAAAACGAGCGACTGGAGACCCCGTGAGCCCAGTTCCACTCTGACACACGAGGAATCGCCTCCAGCACCTGGCCTGGTTTGGGGCGGTGGTGGCGCTGCGGGACAGCTCCCGCATGCAGTAACGCGCCCTGCTCCGACCGAGGCTGTCTGTGGGCTGCCGCCGTGAAGCCAGACGGGTGTCGGTGGGGCTTCCAGACCAGGAAGGCTTGGTGAGCTGCTTCCGAGAACCAGCCAATGAAAACCCTGTGGATCACAGCTGTCTGAGCTCACTGGTCACAGCCTGGCACGGCACCTGGCAGGGTTTCCTTCCAGTGAACCCCAGTGAACCTGGGGTCGCCGGCAGCCGGGACTGACTGTGACAGCTGACAACGTGGGCTCAGAGGGAGCAAACGGCCAAGAGGTGGGTTTTCGGCTTTCGGTTTTTTCCCTCTGATACTGTTTTTCAGTTTGTGAGGTGTCCACGGATTTCGCCTGCTGGTTCCCCAGTGCCTGGCGTCTCCCTGGAGCAAAGCAGGAGGTAGGTGGCCCTCAGCAGGCCCATGAGAGGACAGGGGGCCTGCCTCCAGACACCCTGAAGGATGCAGGAAGTTCCTGTTTCACAGGGCAGCTCTACCCTTTCTTTCTGAGGGGTGACCTCGGCCAGAGCCTCTGGTGTCCGGCTCCACCACCGGAGGGCTCCCAGACTTGCTTGCTGAGTGAGCTGGGGACCGTAGGACCAGTGACAGGGCAGCCTGCTCATTCACCCCTGCTTCCACCAGCATGTGGAGGGGACACTCAAAGTGTCAGAGGGAGGAGGGGGGCGGCTCCCAGAAGAGACCTTCAAAGGCAAGGAGCCAGGAGCCCACGAGGGTGGCCAGCCAGCAGGGCTGCGCAGCCGGACGCCGGGCCAGGCTGAGAAACACGCCGAGGCCCGGTTCCCATCAATCTGGCTTTTATGTGGCCGTGAATAGCGGGGACAATGGGTCTGTTTAGGCTGCAGAGGAGCTGGCCCAGCCTGGTGTCCCTCCCGCAATTAGGGCCTGGGCCTGGGGAGCGCTGGAAGCCCTGGGCCTCCTGGCATTGCAGGGAGATTCAGCCTCTGCACACTGGGGTCCTCTGCTGGCAGAGCCACCCCCCAACCACAGGAGGAAGTGCTGGTGGCAGCCACACTGCCCAGTGGGGGCCCCCTTCTCCTCGGGGTGTCTCCCGACTTCCTGGGCCTGCGAGTTCCCTCCAGGCTCTCCTGAGCCCTGCCCCAGCCCCTGCTCACAGCCTTCCGGGAAGGGAGGGAGCCCGCCCTGCGGACCTCGGAGGTCAGCCGCCCCTAGGCCGCCACCACTGCCTGTCTCGTCGGGGACGCTCGCCTGCCTCAGGGAGGACACTGACCAAGTCTGGGCCAGATTCTTTCAGGTGACGCAAGCCAGCCACGCCTCCTGACAGGCCGCCTGCGGTTCATGGTGGGCCCACCCCAGGATTTCCACCTCTGGGGGCAGTGCATGTGGAGCCCACCTTCTCTGGGTCACCAGCTGGCCCCTCCCAGCAGCCCCGTGAGCGTGTCAGAGGGGCACAGGCAACAGGAGGTCCTCACGCCACACCTGCTTTCTGGCACAGATGAGCCTCTGGTCCCCGGCACTCTTGCTGCCTGGCCAGCTCCCGGCCCATGGGCTGGGGCAGCTGAGTGTGCTGACAAATGCCAACTTTGTTTTTTTTAATTAAAAAGTTTTGAAGGACAAACTTGACTCTTGTCCTGATTGCTCCCAAGTCCCAGCTCCAGAAACAGTGACTTCCAACTCAGTGAGCCACTCTTCCGGTCTTCACCCACGTATCCCCTAACCATAGGTGGGCGCCCTTGTGCTGGCAGCCTCTGGCGTGGCCCCAATGTCCCCTACTTTCCGTGGTCAAGTCTTCGTGTAAACCCCTTCCTGTGAAGTGAGGTAGGACCCATGACTTGTGTCCAGCTCTCGTCATCGGTGTCACAGGGTGCCATGGAGTCGGTTCCCTTGCCTGGCACCCCACGGGACAGAGTAGAACGGCCCCACAGAGTTCCCAAGGCCGTCAGCTTCACAGAAAGGGGCCCGGGCAGTGACATGATCCAGTGCGTGGCTGCTTGCCAGAAGCTGGTCCTTTGAAGAAAGACCAAGCTGTCTGCTCCTGTAAAGACCCCAGCCCAACCCACCTTGTGTGGCAGCTCCACTCTGTCACACGGGGCGACCGTGAGTCCAAATAGGCTTGCTGGCACCCAGCAACAATGACAGTCTGCTTGGAAGCAGATAACCAGGACCACCAGGTCCCTCTGTGCAGCTGGTAGGTGGGTTCAAACCATCAACCCCTGGCCGGCCGGTCAAGTGCTTAGCTGTCTGATCACCACTGTGCCTTCTTCAGGGGATGAGACCGCAGGGTAGGTGACAGGCTGCCACTCCGGGGCAGGGTCACAGGCAGACTTGCTTCTGCACTGCTGTCTGCCTCTCTCTGGAGTCAGAACCCTCACTCGGGGGACGCCAGAAGCTGTGATACCAGCTGCCTCACAGGGGTACCACAGGGCAACAGCTGCGGTAGTGAGGTGGACCCTTCCCCAGCCGAGCTGTCAGGGGACTGCAGCCCTGGCTGACACCTGACAGAGACCCTGAGTCAGAGAAGCCAGCTACAGCACCCCAGATTCCCACCGTCTGAGGCTAGGCTGTCTACAGAAGATAGCTGTCGAGTTGATTCTGACTCATGTGGAGTCTATAGGACAGAGTGGAAATGGCCCAAAGTTTCCAAGGAGCACCTGGCGGATTTTAACTGCCGGCCCTCTGTTTAGCAGACATGGCACTTAACTACTAAGCCACCAGGGTTTCTAAGGAGCAGCTGATGGATTTCAACTGGCAGCCTTTGGGTTAGAAGTCTGAGCTCTTAGCCACTTTGTCCCCAGGGCCCCCATCCGACCGATAACACCGTCAACTGCACCCCCCACCCACCATTTTCCTGCGATTTGGGACCCGCACACATATTGGCAAAACGCTGGGTGAAAGAACAGGAGGAGGTTCTTCAGCGATGCAGATGGCGACTGGAGCCCCAGGACGGAGGAACACAGTCATCTCTGCACATACGTGGCCACAGTGGCTTTCTCCTCCCTGATCTTGCTGACATCTCAGGGAACACTGTCCACAAAGGCAGCAACGCTGGTGGGGAGCCCAGAGAAAGTCACGGGGCTCTTCCAGGGTGCCACACTTCCAGCTCCCCCTGTGGGGGCCCATGCCCGGAGGGGAGCCCTGGGTGCCCTGTCGGTTTCTGACGGCCTAGCTGGACCTACGAATGTAGGCCCCGGGATTGCCCCCACACTCCCACGTCTCAGCTGGGAGCAGGGCGGGCTGCCCAGACAGGCAGTTCTGAGGGAGTGCTGGTTCACGGGAAGGGGCGTGGGCAGAGGCCTGTCCGCAGGTCCCCTTCCTGCCTCCCTCAGCCTGCCTCATGTCGCCGCCTCTGTCCGTCTTTTGGTGGGCTCTGCTCTGACCTGGCCCTGCAGCTCTGAATTCTCAGGACAAATCCCTCTTCCAGCTTTGCCACGGCAGGACCCCCACACTACCCTTCCAGCCTGCAGAAGAAGGAGCACCGACAGAGCTGTTTGGAGTGCTGCAGAGACCAGCAGGCCAGGTACCCCTCAGCATGGCAGCAGGAGGCGATAGGACTCAGTGGGGCCTGTGGAGAACTGAGTGTGCATGACCGCCCTCCAAGTTTGTGGATAAAATCAAACAGCACCCACATCTTCCAGAGCTTAGCATCTGAGCACTGGATCTGCTCTGAGAGCTGAAAACAGGCAGAGAGCCCGGGAGCCACCGAGCTGGGGTGAGAGGCTCAGGCCTGGATGGAAGAGCGAGTTTCCCCCGAGGACGGGCCTCCCCCGCTGCTCTGCTACTGCTTCCCCTCTTCCTTGCTTTCCTCTTCTCGTGCTGGGTCCGGCTGGCCAGCTGGGAGCAGGCATCCTAGCCCTAGCCCTGGGCGCCCTGGGACCCAGCCAGCAGGCACAGCACCACGCGATGCCTGCAGTGTTGACTGGAAGCTCCATCTGGGTGGCTGTTGGGTGCATGACCCCAAACAGCCTCCCAGGACCAGCAGTGTCAGCAACACCAAGCCCTTCTGAATGAGAAAGCGCCCAGGTGACAGATGTGGCAGCCGTGTCACTGAAAGGGGAGGGCATGGCCGGGCTGCTCTCAGACCTGGGGTCATATCTGGCTCTACCAGTTGCTGTTCCACTGAATCTGGTCGGGTCCCTTGCCCCGAGAGCCTCCGATGTGTCTGTGTGTCCCCTAAGCCCTCCTCCTGCCCCCATGAGATACAGACCTAAGAGCAGTTCCAACCTCAGTGAGTCCAGCCTGGGTCCCAGGGCCCAGTGAGGGCAAAGCCACGGCTCTAGCACCCATCACAGCTCACAGCCCATGTGGGAGCGTTTCCCACCCTGGATCAGGTGTCCCCATGCTGGCCTGCAGGCCCCTTCTCTCAGGCTTGGGGCCTGTCTGCCAGCCTGAGCCAGGAGTCTCTGGACAGCCCGGGCAGGACCCTCCCCTGACTGTGGAGTTCAGAGCTGCAGTCTATCTTTGTAACAACCTTACCCTCCAGCTCCAGAAGGCAGTGTTCTCAGGGAAGACTGTCTCATGGGCACAGAGTAACCGCCCCACCTCCAGGCCTCTGGCCATGTGGGTGGCCTGGGAGCTGGCACCCCCCCCCCCCAACGGCCAGTCTGCGCCCTGGGCCTCGGCTCTTGGCTAGAGTGCCTGGGCACAGAGCCTGATGCTAGGCATGACCTCACAGGGCTCCCAGATTCAGCAAATAAAGCTCAGGTGCCTGATTTGGTCGGAATCTCGGTTAGACAAGGAACAGCTTTCACTGAGTCTGTCTCTGGTGATGTTGGCTGTGCGTTACATACCACAAAAAGCTTCATTGCTGACCTGACCTTCAGACTTCACGGGGAAATGTGCCTTGTGTCTGGTCCTGCTGCCCCAGCCGCCTCACCCCAGACTGGGTGTCCTTTCCAATCCATCATTCTGGTCCCAATCCCCCTGAACTGGGACCAGAAATTCTCACACATCAAAGATTGAATGACAGAGAAAAATAATCATGAGCCTGAACCACCTTTTGCCTTCGAGACTCGAAGTGTGCTAAGTGTGCTGGGACCTAGGCCTGTCTGTAGCTCTCAGTCCATTCCGGCAGATGAGGTCTGACAGTGACGTTCATGGGCCACTCTAGAAAAAACGCTACCTATCTTTGTCACTGAATGTCACTACAGTCACCTTCAAAGTGCTTCCCTTGGGAAGCTGTGCACCATTGCCAGCACCTAGTCCACCCTTCAGACCAACTTTGGAACTCTTTCTGGAATGGCCATTGCATATGGTGGCATAGTGGCAAGTTCGCAAACTTAATTGTATAGTTCTGGGAGGGAGCTTTTAGCCAGTAAACAACTGCACTGGAACAGCCTCCCTGCTCACCTGATCTGGCCCCCAGTGACTTTTTCTTTACCTAAAGAGAAGGGAAATATTGAAAGGAAGTTATTTTGGTGACATTCAGCACATGACTCCTCAGATGGCTGTTCCAGAAAAAGAGTTCCATAGTTGCTTTGAAGAGTCGGCGCATAGCTTCCCGAGGGGAGTGCTTGGGAGGTGACCCAGTGACGTTCAGCAGCGAGGTGTGAGGCACTTAGGACAGCTGAGTCCACAGGCTCCGTCGTCCAGCCTCCCTGAGGAGGTAAACCAGAACGCCCGCCCGGCCGTCGGTGACCACAGCGCCGCCTGGGGCCTGCCTCCCGCACTGCACCGCCCTGACCTTCCGGTCGGGCGTTCCTCAGAACTGCCTGCAGGGGGCGGTGTGGTTCCGCAGCAGGATTCTCCCCACCGAGAGGGGACCCCAGCTTTGATTCCTGAGCCGCGCAGCTCCCGTGCTGCTGTGATGCGGAACGGGGCTCGGGAGAGAAAACCAGCCGGCGAAGACCCCTGGAGTGCCCGCGGTGTGATTCACAGCCAGTCGCGGGCGCGCAGGGGCCTGGGCAGTGCCTGGCTCCACTGTGCACGGGGCCTGCTGTCGCCCGGGCTACCCGGACCGCAGGGAGCAACCAGAGGTGGCCCGGGCGGGAAGCACGCCAGAGGTGTGCAACCCGAGAGAATCCTGCCAGATTCTCACCACTGGCTTCCAGCCCTCCAAGGCGGTGGCTTCCCTGCCTAACTGGAGCTGTGGCTCACCTACTGCGGACGCGTTGGAGGAGGGGCCAGTCCCTGGAGGACAGCGCCCTTGGTGATGTCGGGGGTCAGCGGACAAGCGGAAGCCCCTCCAGCAGATGGGATGGCACAGCCGCCACTGTGATGGGCTCGAGCGTCACAAAGGTGGTGAGGGGGTCGCAGGACAGGGCAGTGTTTCCGGGTTCGTAAGGGGGGCCCACTCAACGGCTCCTACCATTCGTAATTTTTTAGCAACTTTCCCTTGACCAGGCCTTTCCACCAGGCACCTGAACTTTTTCTTTCTTCATCCAAAAGATTCTTTTCACATTCGTTAGACTTCACAGCATTTCCTTAAATTCCTTTATTAAAATGACAAGTACAGCTGGAGCCCGCGGCTTGGTAAAGAAGACGGACGACGGCGGCAGCGAGATCGCGGTGGGAGAGAGGCAGCTGGCGGCAGTCAGCTGCGGGTGGGTGGACCCTCTGCAGGTCCCATGGGGGGAGGGACCTGGGGGCTGTGAGCAGTGAGTGGCGTGGGCCCTCAGCAGGTTTGATAGGCGGGCAGGGCGTCCTTCAGCCAGCAGGTCTTTGAGGGTGGGTTCAGAGAGACCTCTGTGACTCCCGTCTGCCTGCCTCCACACAGCAGGAGAGGGACCGCAGAGGATGGGGCCTGGGTGGAACCTGGACTGAAGCGCCACCTGTCCCTTAGGACGCTCGGTTCACACCCTCTCACCAAGCCCTACGCACCCAGTACAGGGCTGCCGAGGGCCGCGAGGAGCCCAGGCCAGAGGACACGGACACATCGGGTCTCCAGGGCAGCATCACGGGCTGGGACCAGGTGTGCTTGGGACACTGGACAGTGACAGAGCGGTCTGGAGACGAGCCAGCCAGCCACGGCCCCAGGGGAGGCGCGGGTCTTCGGACCAGTCCACTGGAAAAGCCTTTGGGAGAGGGCGGAGGTACATCCCAGGGGGTCTTAACGTCGGGGTGCTGGCCGAGTGGGCAGCAAGGAGATGGACTGCAGGGTGGATGAGGCGCGCGTGTGTTTTCTATGCAGCGTGAGCACTTCCCAAGGCAGAGCTAAGCCCAGGGTGGGTGGCCGAGCTGACGGGGGCCGTGAGGCCGGGCGGGCAGGCGGTGAGGCGGCGGGGAAGGGGAGCGCACACATTTTCAGCTTTCCAGTCTCCAAGGGCGGCGCCGCTCCAGGTATACCGTTTATAAGTGAGGAATTAGCAAGTGCCTGCGCCATGCCGGGACAGCCGAGACGGAGAACGGTGACAGACGTGCTCCGGGCCCGCCCACCCAGGAGGGGGAGAGGCCAGGCAGCTGCGCACCAGCCGCGGGGAGCCCAGGCCAGGCGCGCCCTCCGCGGACCTCCGCGGACCTCCGTGCCAGGACCCGCTGGCGTTCCCACGCCCGACGACAGGAGGCGCCGGAGACCGCCGGATCCAGGTTCCCGCCCCCGGCCGGTGCGCAGGGCGCTCTCCGGGGTGTGCGCCCCGCATCGGGAGTGTGCGTCCCCCTCAGGGAGGCCTGGCCAGGCCAGACAGTCTCCTCCACACACTCCCCCAGGAGGCCTGCACCCCTGTTCCCTGCCCTGGCCAGCATGGGCGCAGGAGGGCAGCCTGTGTCCCGTGGGATCCTCCTTTTGCCTAGGCAGGGACTTCTGCAGCCCCCAAGCATCCACTGGGAGAGCCTGGGTAGGCAGGACTGGTGAGCCAGTAACCAAACCCACCCTAGGGCTTCAGCATGGTCACCTGGGCTCTTTCTGAGCCAGGAAGTGGGGAGGCTGCCGTCCCAGCTGGTCCCAATGTGCACCCTAGGTGCCTGAGGACTGTGGTTGGGAGAGCACAGCCTCTGCCTGCTAGCGTGGACCAGAAGCTTGTTAGAAATGGGTTGAGTCTTGGCCTGGCCTGGCTCTGAGACTTGTTGTGGGGCAGCAGGCCTGTTGAACAGGGACCTGAGCAACTCCTCTGTGCTTTGAGAACCGTTGCTGCTCTGTCTGAAGGAAGAGTCCCTCAGGGCTTCAGGGAGAGGGCCGGACGGCTGAGGGGCTCAGGAGGGGGTGTCTTCCAGGTGCAGAGGGGCAGGGGCCCTGCAGACGGGGCCTCCAGCGGGGATCCTCCAGGTGGAACCCTCCAGGGGAGCAACAGGGAAGGTACATGATCTGACAACTGAGGTCATCAGCTCATACTAGCAAAAGTGCTACACACCTCACTGCTGAATGTCACTATGGTCACCTTTGAAGTCCCCCCCTTGGGAAGCTATGCACTGAAGCCAGCGCCTAGTCCACCCTTCAAAGTAATTGTGGAACACTTTCTCTGAAACGGCCGTCAGAGCCGTTGTCCTCTTAGCATTGATGTCCTGAATGTCATCCGAATGTCTTCTTTTCCATATCTCCTTTATCTTTAGGTAAAGAAGAAAGTCACTGGGGGCCAGATCAGGTGAGCAGGGAGGTTGTTCCAATACAGTGATTTGTTTACTGGCTAAAAACTTCCTCACAACTAGACAATTAGTTTGCTAACTTGCCACTGTGATGCTGTGCGCAGTGGCCTTTACAGAAAGAGTTCCAAAAGTGCTTTGAAGGGTGGGCTAGGTGCTGGTGCCGGTGCCCGGTTTCCCAAGGGGGGGACTTGAAAGGGGACCGTAGTGATACTCAGTAATGAGCTGTGCGGCACACAGAACGATTCGGCTCACAGACTGAATGTCAGACCTCACGTGCATCCAGGGCAGTGAGGTAGAGTGGCCCGAAGGACTTAGGGAAAGAAAGTGCAGGGGTGGTGGGGTGATCAGGGAGTCTTAGGGGCTGAAGCAGGGTAGCACAGCTAAGTAACAGAGAGCTCCCGATGGGGTGAATTGTGTCCTCCCATCGCCCCCAAAAGGAATGTGTTGGAGTTCTGCTCCCTGAGAGCTGTGAAGGTGACCAGGTTTGGAAACAGGGTCTGGGAAGATGCCATCAGCCACGTTAGCAGGAGGTCATACTGGCAGGAGAGTCCCAGCGCCATGGAGGGCGGGGGGGGTGTCCTTATAAAGGGGAAAGAGGCACCGAGACAGACAGGGGAGACGTCACGTGACCCCAGAGCCATGCGGTACCGACAAGCCTAGGAATGCCTGGGGCCCAAGAAGCTGGGCCAGCTGGGAGAGGACTGTCCCCTAGAGGCAGCAGAGATGCCCTCATTGGTGCTTCTGGCTGCAGAGTGGTCAGCCAGGACAGCTCAGATGTGGCGCCTTGTACTGCAGCCCAGGGTACCAGGGCAGAAACGACCGCGGCTGTTCTGTTCTCTTCCTGGTGTGCATCCTAGATGGTCACAGTGAATTGCTATTTTTTTTTTTTGATATGTTGTTGAATCCTATTGGCTAGAATTTTGTTGAGGATTTTTGCATCTGAATGCACGAGAGATATTGGTCTGTAATTTTCTTTCTTTTTTTTTTGTGAGATCTTTCCCTGGCTTTGGTATCAGGGTTATTGTGGCTTCATAGAGTGAATTTGGGAGTGTTCTGTCATTTTCCATGCTGTGAAATAGCTTCAGTAGTGTTGGACTTAGGCCTCTCTAAAAGTTCGGTAGAATTTTCGAGTGAAGCCATCTGGGCCAGGGTGTTTTTCATAGTTTTTTAAAATTATTATTACTTTTTTTAGTCTCTTCCTTTGTGATGGGTTTATTAAGTTGTTCTGCTTCTGTTTGTGGTAATTTAGTAGGTGATGCAATTCTAGAGATTTGTTCATTTGCTCTAGGTTTTCAAATCTATTAGAGTACAATTTTTCATAGTATTGTTATGATTCTTTTAATTGGGGCTTGGTCTCTTGTGACATAGCCCGTCCCGTTTCTGACTCAGGTTATTGGTTTCCTCTCCTGTTCTTTTTCTGTTTTAAATTTCTCCTGACATTGCTGTTGTTGTTAGGTGCCGTCGAGTCAGTTCTGATTCATAGTGATCGTGTGTACAACACAACGAAACATCGCCTGGTCCTGTGCAGTCCTCACAACCGCTGTTTTCCCCTACAGAAAAACAATGAAGGAAAACACACATATTGAGAAAGAAGAAAATGTATACACCCATCACCGTACCAGCCAAACACCATCACCCCCGGTTGCTTTAAGTTCTAGAACCTGACTCAGCTGACAGGGTGTGACCACAGGAGGTATTGTGGATGCCCGAAGAACTGCAAGACTATGCCTGTCACACTGTCAGAATCCAGGGGTCTGTGTGGGAATGGTGCTGGGTCGTGGGTCAGGCGGAGGTGCTGTATGTGGGTTAGTCCAAAGAGTGGACATGGTCTACTGGGCAGGGATGCTGGCCTCAGTTACAGGGACTGCTCTGACGGCTTCCTTGGCTTCTGACCTACACCTGGACCCAGGAGGGGCTGACGCTGAGCGAAGCAGATGTGCAGGACCTTCTTGGGAGCTGGCGATCCATCAGTCTCCCGGGGAGCTGCAGTGGCCCCTACAGACTGCTAAGACTGTAGAAGTACCTTTACTCAAGATTCCACAGAAGCGCAAAGTTGAGGTGCTGACAGGGCTGTGCTCCCTTTGAGGGGTCTAGGTGATGATCTGATTCTACCCCTGTCCAGCTTCTGGTGGCTCCGGGTGATCCTTGGCTTGTGGCTGCATTGCTCCAGTCTCTGCCTCCGTGGTCACAGGACTTCTCTACAGCTCTCTGTGTCTTAAATCTCCGTTTCCCTAACCCTGGTGGTCTAATGGTTATGTGCTACCACCGCTAGCTAAAAGTTTGCTGGTTCAAATCCACCTGGTGCTCCTTGGAAACTCTATGGGGCAGTTCTACTCTGTTCTGTGGGGTTGCTATGAGTCAGAATCGCCTCCACAGCAGTGGGTTTGGTTTGTGGTCTGCTTCTCTTATCAGGACTCTTACCACTAAATCCAGGATGATGCCACCTCCAGGTCCTTGACTTGAGTTCATCTGCAAAGACCCTATTTCCCAATAAAGCCATATTCCAAGTTTGCAGGGTGAGGACATGGGCACACTGGCCTGCTTCTCTGGTCTCGCTGTGTGGGACCATGTGCCACCTGCACCGTGCCCCCACCCAGGACCCCATCGCCTGGTGATGACAGATTGGCAAGTGTGGGAATCGTGCTTCTTCCAAGAGCCCTGGGGCTGTTCTTCCCTGCAGACAGGAATGACAGGGAACCTGCCACCCTTCTCGCAGGGTCCTGAGTCCAGCGGGGGTGATGGGGCCCCTGGACAGAGGCCACGAGGCTGCTAGTCACAGAGACAACGTGAGTGTGGGTCCCAAAACGTGATTAGGATGGTGGACTGAAGAAGACCTTAGGTGCTGGTGGTGGTTGTGTCGTCAGGTGCTGTCGTGTTGGTAAGGACTCACAGTGACCTACGTAACATAGAACAGGACACTGCCTGGTCCTGTGCAGTCCTCACAGCCCCTGCTGTGTGCCAACCCACCACGGCTACCACGGTGTCAGCCCCTGGCTACTTCATCCTCTGCCTTACCGAGCACAATGCCCTCCATGGACTGGTCCCTTCTGATAACACGACCAGCGTACGTGAGGCAACGCTTGCTGTTCTCACTTCCAAGAAGCATTCTGGCTTTTCTTCTTCCAAGATAGATTTGACTGTTCTTCTGGCAGTCCAAGGCATACTCAATACACACGCACCGCAATACACACGGCACCGCAGTACACACGGCACCGCAGTACACACGGCACCGCAGTACACACGGCACCGCAGTACACACGGCACCGCAGTACACACGGCACCGCAGTACACACGGCACCGCAGTACACACGGCACCGCAGTACACACGGCACCGCAGTACACACGGCACCGCAGTACACACCGCACCGCAGTACACACCGCACCGCAGTACACACCGCACCGCAGTACACACGGCACCGCAGTACACACGCACCGCAGTACACACGCACCGCAGTACACACCGCACCGCAGTACACACGCACCGCAGTACACACGGCACCGCAGTACACACGCACCGCAGTACACACGCATCACTCTTCCTTGGCCTTACTTACTCACCCTCAGCTTCCACACGCATGTGATTTGACTGAGGACCTACCACGGCTTGCGTCAGGCACCCCTTGGCCCTCAAGGTGACATCTCTGCTTTTCAACACTTGCAAGAGGTCTTTCGCAGCGTAGTCGCACAGTGCAGTGCATCTTTTGATTTCTTGTTGGCTGTTTCCATGGGTGCTGATTGTGAATCCAAGGACAATGAGAACCGTGACAACCTCAGTGTCTCCGCTGTTTATCGTGATGGCGCTTATTAGTCCAGGTGTGAGGATATTTGCTTCCTTGATGTTGAGGCATAATTCAGACTGAAGGCTGAGGTCTTTGATCTCCATCCTTAAGGACTTCAAGTCCTCTCCCCTTCCATCATGCAGGACTGTGTTATCTGCATAAGGCAGGCTGTTAATGAGTCATTCTCCAATCCGGATGCCTTGTTCTTCTTCATATAGTCCACCTTCTCAGATTATTTGCTCAGCATGCTAATTGAATAAAATGAAACAAACAAACAAGCAAACCCTCACTGCCTTGGAGTCCATTCTGATGCATAGCATCCCTACAGGTCAGAGCAGAGCTGCCCTGTAGGGTTTCCAAGGAGCACCTGATGGATTTGAATGGCTGACTTTTTGGTTAGCAGATGTATCACTTCATCACATGCCACCAGTGCTCCAGTGGTTGAACAGGTGTGGTGAAAAGATACAACCACACTTTTCCCGACTTTAAAGCAGAGGGATCCTTCTGTTCAAATGACCACCTGTTGGTCTAAGTGCTGATTCCTCATGAGTACAGTGAAATGTCTGGGATTCCCACTCTCTGCAATGTCCGCCATACTTTGTTACGGTCTGCACAGTGGAGGCCCTCTGTGTAGTTAATAAAACACAAGGCAGTATCCTTTGAATATTCTTTGCTTTTAGCCAGTGACATCAGCAATGGTGTCCCTGGTTCCATGTCCTCTTCGCAGTGGCCAGCGTGTCCCCAGAACTGAAATAGCTGCCCCTCCCTCTGTGTACTGATTGGGTAAGCAGAAGAGTTCCAGTCTGGGGACTGGAAGTCTGCTCGGACAGCTTGCTCTTCCTGCCTGTGATACGCGGGCTCCTGTGGGCCTAGGCTGTGTGTCTCTGGGGCCAGTGTCCCCTCGAGGGGCTCACTCCTGTCACACTTCTCCCCTAGGACAGCACTGGTCCTGTTTCAGGGGTGCAAATGGTTAATACACTCAGCTGTTAACTGGAAGGTTGGAAGCTGGAGTTCTCCAGAGGAGCGTCTGAAGAAGGGCCTGGAGACTTACTTCCATCAAATTTCGGCCTTGAAGGCTAGGGGACCGTGGTCTCAGGGGACATCCGGCCCAACCGGCATAACAGAGTTTAGAAAGAAGATGATCTACATTCTGCTTTGGTGAGCAGCATCCAGGGTCTTAAAAGCCCGTGAGCTGCCATCTAACTCTCCATAGATCTCAGCCCTTTGGGAGCAAGACAGAGTGGAGAAAACCAAAGACTGGTCCAGGGGACCAACGGACCACAACGACCGCAGCCGCCTCCGACTGAGTCGAGTGCAACAAGACGGTGCCAGGTGCCACCACTGACCGCTCGGACAGGGGTCACAGCAGAGGGTCCCAGAGCTGGAGAGAAATGTGGAACAAAATATAACACACAAAAGTAGTCCAGACCTATGAGCCAGACAGGGATTCCAGAAACCCCCCGAGTGTGGCCCCTGGACACCCTATTGTCTCAGTAACGAAGTCACTCCTGAAGTTCACCCTTCAGACAAAGGTTGGACAGGCCCATAAAACAAAAGCAGACTAAAGGGGCAGCCAGCCCAGGGGGTCGGAGGGCAGGAGGGGACAGGGAAGCTGGAAACAGGGAACCCCAGGTCAAGAAGGAAGAACGTTGACCTGCCTTGGGGTTGCTAACCAATATCACAAAACGACATATGTAAAAACTGTTTAACGAGAGAGTGGTTTGTTCTGTAAAACTTCATTTAAAGCACAAGAAAGAAAAAAAAGATTTCAGCACAGGAAACACCAGCCGAAACACACTGGGTTGCCACGAGCTGAGTCCAGTCAGTGGCAGTTGTTTCTTTTTCTCTTAATTCACACGGAGAAACCCTCAGCCCACCCCAACACCAGACTTAGAGCGTCTCCCCCTGAAGAGAGGAATCAGGGTGTAGTTCAGGTAGTGGCACTGAATTAATTTCCAAAAAGTCTAGGAATTTCTTTGCGCCTCTGTTCCCGTCTGATCTGGGACCAGACTCTGACAGTGACATTGGGATCCAGCCACCAGCGGGCCACAGGAGACCACAGTTCTCCTGCTGGGATGAAATATGCAGTGCGACATTTCCGTAGGTGACGTCTCCTTCCTGGTCCCAGTCCTTTTTAAATAGAGGCACCGACTTGACGGCACCTGGCTGGCTGTGACCTGGCACAGACGCGTCTCTGGGCTGCGCGGCTGAGGTTGAGCTGGGAAGCTACCAGGAAACCCTGAGCGGTCACCTCCGCAGATCCTGGGCAGGTGGGAGCTGTGAGTGCTTAGAGGGCTAGAATTAATAGGGCCAATGGGACATAGGCCTCCGCCTCAGAATTAAGGTCTGAAAACCAGACATCGCTGGGCAAGTACGCAAAGTGGTCCTTTTGTGAGCAAGTGCTGTTTTCCCAAAGCCTGCTCCTTCAGGAGCCAGAAGAAACAGGCCCTGGTGGCTGTCACCTTTGTCCCTCCTGCAGGTGACAGCTTGACGTGCAGACAGCCAAGGAGAGGATGAAGGCCTGCCTGCTGCCAGAGCTGGCCCTCTGTCTCCTGATGGGGCTCCTGACAGGTGAGGGGGCTCTGCTCCCCAACCCTGGCCTGGATCCTCAGCTTCCCACATCTGGGATGCCAGGATGGAGTCGGCTTGGGTGACACTGTTTTCTTTCTTTGCAGGGGCCAAGCCTGTGCAGGAGGAGGTGGGTAGGTGTCATCTGCTGTCTTTTATTTGTGTAAAGTACTGACTGTGTCTGTGTGTGTTGGGGGGGTTGGGGACAGAGTCCACCTGTCCTGAGCAGCTGACCTGAAGCCCAGGTCAGAGCTTCTGATGGGGAATAATGTGCCTGGGAGATGTGTGACCCATGCTGCTGTTTCTCACGCCTGAGTGCAGACCTGGCCCCTCCTGTTACCCCAACAGGCACATTTTTGAGCCCCTGATGGCTCCCCGACATCATCATCCTCATACCTGGGCTCCTGGTCCTATGGCCCCCCACCCCTTGAGTCCTGCCCCAAGCCATCACCATCTGGGGTCCTGGTCCCTGGTCTCCTCCATTCTGTGCCCTGCACTCTGTGCCCTGTGCCTTCTGCTTCTGTGCCCTGTGTGTGTCCTCTGCTGTGCCCTGTGCTCCATGTCCTGTGCTGTTCTGTGTTTTTGTTCTGTGTCCTGTGTCCTGAGTCCTGTGCCCTGTGTCCTGAGTCCTGTGCCCTGTGTCTTGAGTCCTGTGCCCTGTGTCCTGAGTCCTGTGCTCCTGTGTCCTGAGTCTTGTGCCCTGAGTCCTGTGCCCTGTATCCTCTGCTCCTGTGCCCTGTGTCCTGTATCCTGTGCTCCTGTGTCCTGTGCCCTGTGTCCTGTGCTCCAGAGCTGTGCTTGCTTCTTAAATCCCCCTGGGCTTTGCTCCATGACTCTGACCCCACACCACTGCCAGGAGTCGGGGGGAGGCAGACTTGTCATCCCCCTCTTCTTTCTCGTCTTCCTCTCTAGACCCGTTTTCTCCCTCTTTCCCTTCTAGCCCCTCTTCTTTCTCTGTCTGCAGACCAGGAGCTCCCAAGGGTGGTGCCCTAGGCTCCCTCCGTCATTCCTCAGGGTGTCCTAGGCTTCTGAGCACCCACCCCATGGCTCCATGCATGTGGGTTGCACAGGTGAGGGTGGTGCCCTCTGCCCCCCATCTGTCTGTCCTGGGTGTGGCCTGGGGCAGGACGAGGGACGGCCCTGGGCAGGTGTTGTGCTCTCTCCAGACCCCTACGTCGAGTTGCCGGCCATGCCCTACTGGCCCTTCTCCACCTCGGACTTCTGGAACTACGTGCAATATTTCCAGTCCCTGGGAGCCTACCCTCAGATCGAGGACCTGGCCCGCACCTTCTTCGCACACTTCCCCTTGGGGACCACCCTGGGCTTCCATGTCCCCTACCAGGAGGACTGAGCGGACCCCACCTGGAGCCTGGCCCAGTGTCCTCAGTGCAGGCAGGGTCCCCTAGTCACAGCCCTGGCTTCAGTTGGGTCGGGGACCTGCCTTACTCAATAAAGTCTTGACCCAAGATGCAGAATAAGTGCTTCCGGTTTTATTTCAAGGAACAGCTGTGTCAGGGCTCTGTCAGTGTTAGGTCTACCTGGCTTTGTTCTGACACAAGCCAGTGCTTCCCCAGCCAGCACGTGCATGTCTGCAGACCATCAGACGTGGCTCAGTGTTTTGAGCAGCTCAGGCTTGTCACTTTGTGTATCACTCTCCCATCTAATCCCCACGGCAGGCCCTAGAGACAGTGCTGCAGCACATTTATAGGTGAGGAAACTGAGGCAGACAACGAGCAGCTGGCCACACTGAAGGGGGCACAGCAGGGGAGACAGAAGCCTGTTCCAGCCCCAGACCACTGCCCTGGACCACAAGCTGGGCAGCAGCCAACCCCCTGGGCTGCCCAGTGCTGCCTGGCAGGCGCACCTCTCAGTAATAGTGGTTCCCCACAAGGGTAGCAGGAGTGGGGGCAAGAAGGGGCCATGTCTGGGAGGAAGGGGTGAGGGGGTGTGCTCAGCCTGTGAGACCAAATTACAGAATTATGAGAGACCCCACTGCAGTCTGGGAGCCTGCAGGGAGGAAGGGGTGACTGGGCCGGGCACTGCCAGGCAGAGCCATCAGGGAGGTGTCTCAGTGAGCAGGATGAGGCCACAGAAGGGTCAGCTCTCGAGGTAGGGAGGGTCCCCCAGGCAGGTGCCCCAGCAGATGCTGGAGAAGTGGCAGGTCGTCATCCTCGAGTGGACGAGGAAATCCACTCAGTGGGCTGGACCAAAGCCTGTGGGGGACAGGCTTCCTAGTAACAAGAGGGTGGGGTGACCACTGATCCCCAGGGTGACGTGACTGCTTAGTGCCATCAAGTCGAATCTGACTTGTGGTGACCCAATGGGATAGCAGAGCTGTCCCAGACGGTTTCCTGGACTGCAGTCTTTACGGCAGCAGATGATGGGTCTTTCTCCCTGAGAGTCGCGGGTGGGTCTGAACTCCGACCTTACAGGTGGCAGCCCAGCCCTGCTCCCATCCACAGAGAGCATGAGGACGGCAGGCCCCGGGCTGCCTGTCTGGGCTGGAGGCGGGGTCCCAGCCCAGCTCCCCCAGAGCTGTCTGTGGTGCCCAGAGCCGACCCTGGCACCGGGCTGTCCTCCCTGTGTCCTTGCAGAGAGAAACGCGTACCCCGAAGCAGACCCCTGCACCCCCTCATAGAGCCCCCCAGCTTTGGCTGCGACCTCACCTCTCCACTCAGGCTCATCCGACTTCTATGCTGACCAAACCTGCAGCCCCTAGACCCCGTTTCTCTTCAGGGTCAGACCTCATGGTGGAAGCTGTTCCGTGTCCCTCTGTGTCCTCAGCCCCACCTCCCCTCCATGCTCTGTCACATAACTCGTCACTGCCACTAGCACACATAGGTTCCCTCCCCCTGGTGACCTCATCCCTACCTGGGTGAGCCAGGGACCACGTGCACCCAGCAGTCAGCAGCGCCTGCTGACCTGGCGCTGCTGTGAACAGGCCCCTCAGCTCTGGGAAGATGGCAAGTGAGCACTGGTGTCACCGCACGGTGACTTACAGACAGCCAAGGCCACACCAAGTGAAGCCCCTTGGAGCTCCACCGAGTGCCAGTGTCCTTGGCCTCCAGTGTCACTGGATCCATCCCATTCGACTGCGAAGTCATCAGTGCCCCTGGGACAGGCCCCGACCCTGCTTCCCTCTCCCACCCCGCCCTGGGGGTTGTTGACTCCAAGTGCTTTCTTGGCACTCCACCCACCCAGCACTCACTGGCTGGTCTCACTGCCCACATCGGGGGGACCTCCCGTTTGAAATTCCTTGGGGGGCATATTGTTGCCTCTGAGCAGCTATGTCACCCCGGCTGACACTCGGCAGGCTGACACTGACAGACGTGTGCATGCCCCGCATGTCCAGTCCTGTCTCCCTTCTCCCTACACTGGCCACATGTCACCTCCAACATGTGGCTCTGTTCACCTCTCCCTGCTGTCCTCCAGCAGCCCACCCCACAAGCCCACTCCTATAGCTGGCTGCGGTGTCTTGCACTCTCCACTGCCCCCTCCCTTCACTCTCCTCTACCTTCTTTTACCCTGGCTGATGCCAACAGTAGCTGAGGGTTAGGCCGCTGGTCAGAGCCACCCAGAGGTGCCTTGGAAGGGAAGGCCAGACAGTCTACTTCTGAGAAACTGGCCACTGAAAACCCTCGGAGCCCAGTTCCGGTCTGACACACGTGTGGGGCTGCCGTGATCATGGCGCACAGGGGTCTACGCTCCTCTAGCTTCACAACAAGGGGAGAGGGGGTCAAGACAGACTGCCCAAGGCTGACTCCCAGGAGGCCAAGGTCGGAGGTGCCTCCTCTCTCCACAGTCCCTCGATGATGGGCTTACTGGGGAAGGAGCAGGCTCACGTCACATGGAGGACTCCACGGTGTCCACGGGGACCAGCCAGTGCTCAGGGTACATCTGTCCATCAGGCTGGCCTCTCCTGTCCCTCCCCTCTGCCCTGCTGCTGCTAAGGGCCCAGGAGCACCCTGTTCTTCCCGTGAGACTCTGCCCAAAGGTGCGAGCTCTAGTTCTTGGGTCTGCAAGCCTGGCTCCACCAGGCGCCTAGAGGCACCCTACTCCTGCAGGGAGCCTGCCGCCCACAGACACCAGCTCCCCCTTGGGCAGCCAGGAAGCTCCCTGTAGTCTCTTCTGCTGCTGTGTTCTCGGCCAGCCTTGGTGCTGCCTTCGGTGTGACAGCTGTCTCCTGGCCTCTGCAACTTCTCAGCGCAGGGATCCGGCCAAAGGACCCTCCTGCCCTTGGTTCCCCTTCCGTGGTGGCGGGATCCTCTGTCTGCGGCCTCCGGGTCGGCTCACTGAAGCCCCGTCGGATGGCACAGCTGACCAGTTCCCCCGGTGGGCCACAAGGAGCCAGTCGGCACAGTGCCACCCAGACTTGGGTGGGCGTTAAGGAGCGTGGTGAGGAAGGCCCCGGGGCCCACCGGACAGCCGCCAACAACAGCAACGACGGCGTTTCTCGGCATTTTCCGGGGTGCGGCCGCGGCGCCCCTCGCCCCTCCGAGGAGCTCTTCTCCGGCTTCTGCGGGGTTCAAAGACCGCGCTGCCAAGCCAGAACCGCAGCCGCCGCAGAGGTGTGGGCAGCACAGGACGGCGCTGGCTGAGCGCGGCCGAGCTCGCCCTCCGGCCACCAGCGGCCGCCCGGGCCCGCGGCTGGGACCCCAACCTGCCCGACCGCGCAGGGGCGGCGAGGGGCGGAGGACCACCGAGTCGGCGGTCCTCCCGGGCCTAGAGCTGCCGCCGCGGGCGCGCCGGAAGTGGCCTCCGCGGGCGGAAGTGGCCGGTGCTCGGAGCCGCGGTGGCGATGAAGCCGGCGGTGGACGAGATGTTCCCCGAGGGCGCGGGGCCCTACGTGGACCTGGACGAGGTCGGGCGGCGGGGCTCTGGAGGGAGCGGGCAGCCCGGCTGTGGCGCTGCGCGGCCGTCGCCCTGCTGGGAACGGGGGGCAGGGAGCCGCGCCTGGAGGCCGTGAAGGGAGAGACGCTCGGCGGGCGGCGGCGGGGGCGGAGGGAGGTCGCCGGGCTCCCCGCAGCCGCGCTCGGGAGGCCCAGGGGTCTTCACTCAGGGGAAGTGTGCGCGCGGAAGCCAGTGTCCACTTGATGCGAGGGGTGGCGGGCGCCCCAGGTGCCCGCGGGGTGCTGTACGTCCCCGCAGAGACTGGCCTGTGCGCGGGGCGCCGGGCGGAGCGCTGAGGTGTCGGCGCCCCCCGCCCGAAGACCCCGGGAGCACACCAGTGACCGACACAGCTGGGCTTACACTCCTTGCGTTGACCGAGAGGGCACTCCACGGGGACCTGGCTTCTCAGGATAGTTGTCGGAATGACTTAGTGGATATGAACTTAGGCTGGTGCTTAGGGGTTAGGGTTAGGGCCGGAAAGCCAGCTGGCTGGCCTCCGGTTGGGGGCTGCCTGGAAGGTGGGCTGATTCTCAGACTGGGAATCTTAGTACATCTTCTCTAGGAGAGAAACCCTGGTAGTGTGGTGGTTAAGAATTAGACGGCTAACAGGAAGGTCGGCAGTTCGAATCCACCGGGCGCACCTTGACAGTTCTGTGGGCCAGTTCTGTTCTGCCCTGTAGGGTGGCTGTGAGTCGGAATTGGCTGGGACTGGCCATGGGTTGGTTTGTTGTCTTGGGGAACCCTGGCGGCGAGCTTAGGTGCAACATCTGCTAACCAAACGGTGAGGCGGTCCCTATCCTCCCTATCCGCGAGCGTTTGGTGGATGCTCGTGAGCAGTTCTGCTCTGTCCACCGGGGTCGCTGTGAGTCAGGATCCAATCAGCGGCAGTGGGTCTGGTTTGGAATTTTTGTAGGGGGAACAGAGGGCTGACTAAAATGTTGACTGGGGAGAAACACTGCCTTTCCCAGGAGATACAAGAAGGGAAGGCGTGGTGTTGTGTGGATTCCACACGGGCCTTGTTCTGTTTCCTTTCTGTGTGGTTGTTCTGTCCCTGCTCTGTCGTGGTCCTTGGTGACCTGTCTGGAGTTCTGTGGATGGTCTCTGTTCAACAGGAGCCCCGAGGCCCAGCTCCCAGGCGGCAGGGCCCGGCACCCTCTCAAAAGCTCAGAGGGCACAAAGACAGTCAGACCCAGCGCCTGTCCCCATGGTGGCCACAGGGAGAGGCTGCCTGCACGTAGCAGGCATGGTAGAACATCACAGGTGCCTTGAGGGACATGCCCCAGAGCTTGCGTTACTTCACAAAGGCTCCGGAGGCCCAGCGTGGTGAGAGCCTGGAGTAGTGAGGGCAGCAGCTGGGACAGAGGAGGGGGCAGCAGGGTGACTGGCGTGGTGCCCACGGTGGAGTCAGCTCGGCCAGCCTGGTGATGGGGCGAGGCCGAGAGGCCTGGACAGGTGTGGAGCTGCTCGGCCCGGGCCCTCTGCCGGGCCTGTGTGCCTGTGGGCCAGCCCGAGGGGCTGCCACCCGTGGCTGGGCGCCAGCGTCCCCGCTGTGCTGGGAGGGTGATTCCAGATCTGAGTGAGTCTGGCCTCCTGGCGTTGGTAGCGCAGTGGGAGGCTCGTGATTGGTGGTCCCTGCCAGAGCCGCAGGCCGGAGTGGGCCCTGGCCGATGCCCAAGAGAAGGTGGGGTCAAGCACATTTGTTCGCGGCCTCTCTGGCTGTGTCCAGTGTGGGAACGGGGTTTGGGGGAGGGCTGAGGAGACAGGACTTGGGTCATCAGCCCACGGACGTAGACAAGGCCAGGACATTGATGAGCTGTCCCTGGGAGCTCGTGGCTGAGAGGGACAGGTGGGGATGGAGGCCAGGACACTGGTGACCGGCCCCTGGGAGTTCCTGGCTGAGACGGACAGGTAGGGATGGAGGCCAGGACACTGGTGACCGGCCCCTGGGAACTCCTGGCTGAGAGGGGCAGGTGGGGATGGAGGCTGGGACACTGGTGACCGGCCCCTGGGAGCTCCTGGCTGAGAAGGGCAGGTGGGGATGGAGGCCAGGACGAGCCGGAGCTGCTGGGAAGGTGGGGGAGGCTCAGGAGGAGGGCCACATGCAGTGAGAGCGGTGAGGCTTGGTGGTCACAGCCAGCCCCGGGGGGCTGCTGAAATGGGGGAGCCTGTGGGGTGAGTTTGGTCCTCCTCCTGGCAGTGAACCCAGGGCTGTCGGAGTGGACGCCAGACCAGGCCGCGGCCTCTGCTGGGCTGATGGGGAGGTGGCGTGGCTGGTGGGGACAGCAGCAAGCTTCTTCTCCAAGGTAGAGGAGGACCTGCATAGACTCTAGAAACAGCGCCTTCAGACCGACGCTGCCCCCCGCTCCCAGAGTCTGTCTGGCTCCTGTCGCCTGCTGCCCCCTGACCTGCTGTCTCCCCGCCAGGCTGGAGGCAGCACGGGGCTGCTGATGGACCTGGCCGCCAACGAGAAGGCCGTGCACGCCGACTTCTTCAACGGTAAGGCGCGGTGGCGGGTGGGTGTCACTGCTAATCTGCCCATTTCTCCTGCAGGTGGAGCGGAGGCCAGCCCTGCAACAGGAGTCGTTTAGGTTGTAGAACAGAAGAGCCTTTCTCAGAACCCGCTGCCGTGGGTGTGGGGTGATAGTGCTGGCAGGCCATCCTGGCTGGGGAGGAAAACAGGAGGGAATGGCTCCCAGCCCAGCTGCCCAGCCACTGTGTCTGGGCACAGAGGAGCTCTGGCACCTGGGCAGGGCTGGGCTGGTCCAGGTGCCAGGCGCCCTGTGGGTGCCACCTGCTGTCCTGCCCCCACCGCCTCCCAGTGGCTGTTGTCCACCCCCCCCCGCCTGCCCGACTGGACTCTCGTCCCCTGAGCTGCCTACAGAGCCTGAGCTGCCACCCCCGCCCCACTCATGACCCAGGGGCAGGTCCCCGCTTTGTTTCGTGTTGAGAGCGTTAGTGCTAGCTGCCAAGGACGGGGTGGTCTCACCAGGTGAAGACCCTCAGGGATGTCATGGGATATTTCTCTTGCTCTCCTCTGACTTTGAAGGACTTGGTCCTACGGGCTGTTAATCCTTAGTGAAGGTTCAGGTGGAGACCAGGTTGCGCAGTGGTTAAGTGCGGTGGTAAGCTACGGCTGCCAACCGGGAATCAGCAGTTCAGATCCGCCACGCGCTCCTTGGAAACTGTGGGGGGTGGTTCTCCTGTCCTGTAGGGTTGCTGTGAGTTGCGATCAATTTGACAGCAGGAGGTTTGCTATTTCAGTTTTAAGGATTCAGATAATGAGCAGGGACACGGAGTTCACTTTTAGTTCCAAGTGCATGTCCCTGCAGAGGAGCCTCAGTAGGCACTGGGCAGCTGGTGGTCGCCCACGGCAGGGGTTTGTGTTTGGAGTCTGAGTCTGCCTTTGTTTCAGTCAGTTGCCAGCAGAGAGATGCCAGGCTGCTGAGTCAGGCACAGTCTCCCCAGGGAGCTGGCCACCACCAGCTAGTGTCAGAGTGGCGAGAGGGACATTTGATCTGGGCCTGTGGGCTGTGGGGAGAAGGGCCGTGAGTCAGGGAATTCACCCTGCAGGGGGTCAGTGAGCTCGTCAGAGCCACCTCGCAGAAACACGGCTCCCCGAGCAGCAGGGCAGCAAGTGGCCTTGGTCACTCCCAGCTGTGCAGGTGGCCTGCGCACGTCACACAGGCTCTGTGAGGGCCCTTCCCGCCCTACCTTGGCCGTCCCTCAGAGCAAGACCATCCGCCTGTTCTCAGTGCCAGGGTCCCCACGGCTCCCTGTCCGGCCTGTTAGCTGCCAAGAAGCCCCTTGGAGCAGGCCCGGGCCCGAGCTGCCACGTGTTCCTGGGCCTGCCTGAAGCGCACCTCCCCGTCAGGTCCGGGACCGTCCGGAAGTCAGGACCTGTCTTCTCTGGGGAGGTGTGTCTGCTACCTGAGTGTTTGCCCACCAGACAGGTGCATGGCCCTGGGTCTCCCTGGTGTCACGTCGGGGTCTGGGGGTGGCCAGACAAAGGGGAGGTGGTTCCGAAACCCCAGGTGTGCTCCGATGGGGGGCATGCTTCTGTGACCAAATCACGATGACATAGCCAAGCCCCACAGTGTTCCGGGGGGGGACCCTGAGCTGAGGGAGTCTGCCAAGGACAGTGCTCGGGACAGACCAACAGGCGTGTGCAGGGTGAGGCGGGGCATAGGTGGGGCCGAGGCTGCAGCTGACCGCGGGCCCTTCCCAGAAGGCAGCTGTGCCGGGCTGCAGCGGGCCGCGCTTCTCTCTGCGGCGCCCCAGTGGGCGGGTGGAGGGGCACCTGGTCGGGGCACGGCACGCGCCGTTGCCTGTTCTTAATTTACCGTTCTAAAAGTGATGAGCCCCGAGTGGTCCAGTGCGTGGGGCCGGCTGCTGGCAGGACAGTCGGCAGTTCAGGTTGGCCAGCCGCTCAGCGAGAGCAAGACCAGGCCGTCTGTGCCCGTGGAGGTCGGTGTTAGATGTTGTGTTGCTTCCAACTCACGGGGGACCAGGACATGAGACACGGCCTTGCCCTGGGGACCCCGGGCAGGACGTGACGGGAGACGTGGCCTCGGCCTGGGCTGCTCTGACTGTCACGGCTGTGCCCGAGCCTGTCGTTGAAGCTACCATCTCAGTCCACCTCGTTAAAAGTCCCCTCTTCACTGACTGTCTGCCACACATGCTGTACAGGAGACCAGTCTCTACATCCTTGCCTCTAAGGAGTGAAGATTACAGCCTTGGAAACCCTGGGGGACATCTCTGCTCTGTCACAGTGTCTGTGTGACTGGAAAATAGCTGCAGGGGGACAGATGAAGTGATAGTGCACCTGGCAGGGGGTCAGACAGTCTGTCAGTGAGACGGGTGCGTGGCCCTGACTGCTCGTGGAGGTCAGCCTGGTGCTGGGCGTGGGGGAATGGGGTGAGCTCAGCCTGTGTTTCTGGGGCCTGCTCTCTGCTGAGACTGTTTGAGCGACCCGGTCTCATGTGACAGCTGTTCCCTCCATTCTGGCCCTGGGTAATTGATTCTTGTAGTGTGGGAGGCTGCTGGTTTGCGTCCTCCCTGCCTCACCCCTGACCCTCATCAGTCAGTGGTGTCTGAGTTTCAGGGCAGCCACACCTGCACGTGTGGTCACAGAGTGTCTCAGTGCCACTCAGGGACAGTTACTTTGTGGTCATCCAGCTGGCCCAGCGCACGCCACGTCCACTTTATAAAGACAGTCACCTGAACAAAAACAAGATACAAACCGCTTCCTGCCTGGAGACTGAGGAGCCCTGGTGTGACAGAGCCCAGGCCCCGCAGTCGGTGGCTGTGCCGTTTTCTGCGCCTGCCCTCTCTGTGCTTCGTGCGGAAGCTGTTTCCTCAGTTGCTTACTTTGCCGGCTGTGTTAATTCATTGGTTCTGTTTGTTTATCTAGATTTTGAAGATCTGTTTGATGATGATGATGTCCAGTGAGACACATCCTGTGTGTCTGTCACTTGGCCTCGGTCACACAGTGGTGCAGGGGACCTCAGAGGACCACGCTTGGTGGCTGAGGACTTGGGACACGGTTGATCAGGGCGGAGCAGAAGGTGGACGCAGCGTCGGGATGATGCCTGTTAATCTCTGAATGTGACCAGCGTTGTCCTTATTTCAATTAAAATAAAATAGCAGTGTCATCGCTTACTGGGTGATTCTAATTCTTGCGTTTTCGAATAAGTGTTGCAGTCCCTGAAGCCTGTGTATGCCCGGGAGCGTGCATAGAGCAGGCGCGCCTGTTGGCAGAGCAGGTGTGTCACGCTGTGGGTCAGCGTGCGGTGGGGAGGGACGGTGCCCGGCTCTGGGGAGAGGTGGGTGCCGGTGGCCGGCAGTTGGAGGGGCCTGCGAAGCCCCGCGTGTCCCCGCCCACGGACACAGCCTCAGCGTCAGAGCGGAACTGACAGCGCCCACGGGAAGAGCCAGGCAGCTGGGTGGGCGTCGACAGGGCCACCTTCCCCGGGAGACGTCTCATGGGCGGATTGTCCAGTCAGCAGGGTGAGCGCAGGGTTGCTTGTGCTCCCTCACTCGTCCGCAGTGACCAGTTCCACTTGAGTTTGACCATGTCTCCATGCTGATGGGTCGGTCCCCCTGCCCCTGTCAGGGACTGAGGGTTTGAAGAGCCTCTGATTCTGTAGGAAGGGGCCATGGGCCTGGGAGGGAGATGGATGCCTGGCCTAGAAGCAGAGTCGGATGTGGTGAAAAGGTGACGCTGCTGGCTGGATGACCTGGGGAGCAAGGTGAGCGCCGTGCTGACTGGGTGGTCGGCCCCTGGAGGAGCGTGGAGTAGTCTGTGTCACAGAGCGTCAGGTCTGCGCGCACAAAGGTGTTCCTCCCCAAACTGTTCTTACTGGTCTAGCTCAGCAAGTGAAAATGGCTGCAACCAGCCAAAAGGAAGGTGCTTGGAGAGGCCATGAACAACTTCCCCTCGATGACACGCTCACCCAGACCGGCGGGGAGTGTCACAGCAACATCCACTTGGCCTTGCTGGCATGCTTATGCAGACCAGAGTGGAACGTCAGATAGCAGCGTCCAGTCAGCCTCAGTGACATGCTCACCAAGACCAGTGTGAAGTGTGACACTAGCAGCAGTGTCCGTTCGGCCTCGTATTCCTGTGAGCACTGAACGATTTCCAGTGGGCGCTTTGACAGTGGTTCTGTCTTTTGGTAAGCCATTGGACAGTTGTTCAGCTCTCCACTGACCTGCTTCACAAGGCTGGCCCTGGAAGGCGTGTGCTGCTCACTGACCAAGCAGAAACGGGTGGTCCACAGGGCCAGAGCAGGCCGGTGCAGAGAGGCCTGGGCAGAGAATCTGCTTCGGAGTCCAGTTTCTTGGGGAACTACAGACTGGGCTCCGTGACCAGCCGGGAATCAGCCTGCTTCTCTGTGTCAAGGTGCAGAACTGCAGGCTAGAGGGCCAGATGTCAGAAGCCGCCTGCTCATGGTCAACTGGGGAGAGCCCGATTCCCTGGTTCTTGAGGTTAAATCATAACTGTTTTTGTAATTTCACAAATGGGGTCCTCAAAACAGGATTTGATGGTTCTGTGGGGAGAAAAGTGTTGGGTGAATTCTGTAGAGATCACCCTGCAATCAGCCACCAGTTGAGGTTCACATTGCATGAGGCCCGCAGGTAGGTGGGCCGTTGTCCCTGTGTGGTCCCAGTGAGTCCTGGGTGAGGCAAGGGTGCTGGCCCCTGAGGTGCGGTCTGCTTCTGGGCTCGGGTCCTCAGCAGGAAGGGGTGATGGACGTTGAGTCAGGTGACCCCCACCACTATGAGCAGAGCACCGACCCACTGACCCCAGCCCAGCCATGCCTCCTGCCAGGCTGAGCCTCTGCTGTTTGTCAGGGTCCAGTCAGAAACAGACTCACACCCATGGTTTTAATAGAATGTCATAAAACTACTGTTTGCTAAGGGCCCTGGTGGCACAACAGCTAGGCGCTCAGCTGCTGACCCGAAGGCTGACAGCTCAGAACCCACCCAGTGTCCCCACGGGAGGGGGGCCCAGTGATCTCCTGGGTGACCACAGCCTAGAAAGCCATGAGTCAGTTCCAGCTTGGTCACAAGGGGTTCCTGTGACTCGGAATTGACCTGATGGGACCTGGCAACCTTTCACTAGGTGTGACGGTGTCAGCGGGATGCCTGGTGGCAGAGGGAACACCGAGGCACCAAGGAGGCTGTCTCAGTCTTCTGGCGGTGCTGTAACAAATACCGGAGGTGGATGGCTGCAACAAGGAGAAAAGTATTCTTTCAGTCTCTGAGGATAGAAGGCCGAATTCGGGGTGCCAGTTCAGGGAAAGAGCATCAACTCTGGGGGAAGGTTCTTGTTGTCTATCTTCACCTAGTCTAGCAGCTTCTAAGCACAGGGGCCCTAGGTCCAAGGGGTGTTTTCTTCTCCTGGGACTCGTTTCTTGGTGGCCTGAGGCCTCATTGTCTGTCTGCTTCATTCCCTCTTTAGTATTTCAAAAGAGATTAAGACCCAGCTTAATCTGGCAGATGGACTCCTGTCTCGTTAATGACTGCCACTAGCCCTGTCTTATTAACATTGCAGAGGTGGGATTTATAACAGAGAAATCACATCAAGTAACAGAATGATGTACAGTCCCGCAACACTGGAAATCATTTTGGAGGGACACAATAACATTCTGCGCTTTGCCCGCCCCCCAAGTTCATGTCTTTGCGACATGCAAAACACATGGACCCCATTGTGTCTTAGAACAAGCCTTAAATCAGCTCCAAGTCCAAAATCCAAAAATTCTGTTCATCTGTGCAATCTAGAATGTAAGTTATCTGCTTCCAAAGTGCAGGGGTGGAACAGGCACAAGCGAGATATTTCTGTTACAAATTCAGGGAAACCGGAGGGAGAGCGGGCGACGGGCATCAAGCAAGTCTACAGACAACCTGCAAGGCTTGAAAATGGTCCTGTGTTCTTTGGGCCATTTACGTAGGGCTCTGCCCTCCAACATCGAGGTACCAGCCACTCTCTGTATGTTCTGGTGGCAGCCCTTCAGCCCTGGGGTTCAGCTCCACTTTCCAGGCCCACTGGAATGGCGATTCTACTCCTTTGCATTTGGGGGGCCCCCTTCACCTAGTCCTTTTGAGGCAACTCCGCTTTTGGAGACCCCAGACGTCGTGGCCTTGTCATCTGAGACGGCGGTAGCTCTGCATCCTGTGTCTTTTCTTGTCTCTTTAGCTTCTGCTTCCTGGTTCCTCAGCCTCTCAGCCCCTCGGTTCTCAGCCCCAAGGTCTGCCCTGCTTGAACAAGGGTTCCAAAGCTCTGTAGCTCCATTGGTAAGTCCCTGGAGGCACCCTACTCTGCCAGTGGACTTGGGCTGGAAGGTGCACAGCTCTCCTGCTCTGTGAGTTGGCTCCCACGCTGTCTCACACTGTCTCATGCTGTCCTGGTTCTGCTGCTGCCCTTTGTTGCTGCTTCTCACTGCCTGTGCAGCCTTCAGTGTAACAGCCCTGCTCCCTTCTGTCTAAGTGCTCACCAGAATTCTCCTTGATGTCTGTAATTCCACCAACAAGCTCTGCAAGGTAGTGTAGGTTTTTGCTATTAGACTTTAAAAATTCTTCCAACCTGTATCCGTTCAGAGTTTTAAGACTGCTTCCCTATTTTATGTATCTGTTAGATCGGTACCCCACTCCTGGTACCAAATGGTCTTAGTTATCTAGTACTGCTATGGCAGCAATACCACAAGAGGGTGTCTTTAACAAGCAAATTTATTCTCTCAGTCAAAATACTAGAAATCCGAATTCAGGTTGCCAGCTCCAAGGGAAGTCTTTCCCTCTCCGTTGGCTTTGGGGGAAGGGTTTTTGTCACCGATTTGCCCAAGTGGAGGAGCATCTAAGCACAGGAATCACCTGTTCAAGGGATCTTCTCTGTTCCCAGCACTACTTTCTTGGTGGCATGAGATCCTCCAGTCTCTCTTCTCAAAAAGAGAGGATTTAAGATGCAGCCTCATCTTAGGGCTGAGTCCTGCCTTGTTAACACAGCAGCCGTTAATCCCACCTCATTAATAGCCCAGCGGTCAGGATTTGCCACACGGGAAAATCACATCAGAGGAGAAAGTTGACAACCACACAATACTGGGAATCATAGCCTAGCCAAGCTGACAACGTTGTCTGGGACGCAATTCAGTCCGTGACAGAGGCTGTGACTAGGAAGCAGCTGCTGTGCCTCTGGCCATGCAAAACAAAGGTGGGTGGGTGTGGCATTTTTCAAGCTTGGAGCTAAAACTTGGACCTCTCTGGGGCCAGCATCTGCTGGCATCCCCAGACTTAAAGGAAGTGTCTCATAGGGAAGGGGACCCAGACCCCCCCGAGGCGGGAGAGCCAGCTGGCTGTCACTGTGGTGTCTGAGGGCTGACGAGGCTTCTGTGAGTGTAGGGGCAGCCACACACGGATCAGGCACCAGCCATGGGGGGCTGGGCTGCTGTGGGGTGAAAGAGGGCTGCCGGCACGATGCTCACCGGAGTGGGAAGGCGCAGACCCCTGCCCCAGCCTCCCGTGGGCACCCAGAGCTGACCACGCGGTGGCTGGGAGGACACGCGGCTTGCAGAGCCCCAGCGCCAGCATCTCGGAGTACCTTGTGGGACTGCACTGCAAGCAAAGGCAGCAGAAAGCTGGGCCTTTGGTGAGTCTGTGGGGCCAGCAGGACTTTGCAGGGCAACTCCCCAGCCCCGAATCCTCCCGTCTCGTCTCACAAAGGTGTCTGTTGTGGTCACCTGATCCTGCTCCAACAGAAATACCATAAGTGGAAGGCTTTATGAAGAAAAATTTTACAGACACAGTCTGGTAAGCCACAAATCCATGTATGAGTTGTAGGTCCATTCAGTAAGAGAATTTATAACAGTCCAGTAGGGTTGAGTCCAAGTTCAAAGAGAGCATCTTGGCACAGGAACTTCAGGTCCGAAGGATGTGCTCTGTTCTTGGTACTGCCTTCTTGGTGGTGTGAGGTTCCCAACTCTCTTTGCTCACCTCTCTCCCTGATGTCCCACAGCTGGTGACCGGACTCCCGCCTCGCCAGCACAGCTGCTGCCCCTTCTCCCTCATCAACACCACAGAGGCAGGATTCACAGCACGTGGGGGGAATGGCACCGTACTGGGACCCATAGTCAAGTCAAATCAACACATACGTTTTGGGAGGACACAATACAATCCATGACAGTGCCCGTGCATTCCAGGGAGTCCTGGATGAAGACTGCCTTGTCTCTTCTAGACCAAGGCCTCGGGAATCTCAGAAGGCTCTCAGCTGGCCTTGGGATTCTGGGCCAGCCTAGTCTCAGCAACTCAGGAATAATGATTCCCGTGTGTGGGTGTGTCGCCTGTAGATGGGAGACCTGTGTAAGCTCTAGGCCTTCCTTCAGCTTCCCAGGACACTCGTGGCCTCCCCAGCATGAGCCCCGGACAGAGCCTCCCCATTTTCCTTCCTCGTCTCCTTGCAGTTGGGCGGTCATCACCTTTAGACTGTCAGGGAACAGTGCTGTCTTAGGAGGTGCCAGCTTGAGCTGATTGTCGCCTCTGTGCTGGCTGCCGCTGGACGACTGACCATCATCATGAAAATGCCTTCACTTGCACTAAAAACAGACAGACAGACAGACAGACACTTCCTCAGGTTTTTTGATGGGTTGCCTTCATCAGAGGTCTATATGCCAATCTCTACCGCATTTAGCAAGCCTGCTGCTGCGGGGGTCGCACATCTTGACCTTGGGCGCAGATACCAGCGGGATCATAGAACATCAGAAAGGCAAGTGCAGTTCTGGTCAGAATGCCTGCTAGCTACTGGGAAACAATTCGGAACTGAGGGAGAGGGAACCTTCTGGGAGCTTGGAGAAGACTCTCTGTGAGAGAAAAGGAGCACTGGAGCTGCGGGAAGTGGGAGGAAGGGAATTTGCTGGAGGTTTCTGGGAGAAGAGGCAGAGCGGAGGGCAGCTGGCCGCGGCAGACCTGGGCTGTCTCTGTCTGGGTTGCTCTCTTCATCGGGTTGTTTGGCCCACATGGTCTTTCCGGAGAAGAAAGCGTGGTTCTGTCACTTTCCTTGCTTTCATCCGACTCACCTCCTTGGTGCTGTCTCAGGTCCCAAGGTAAATGCTTGGAGAAGGCCACCTTCTGCCAGGTCCCACCCCTCTGCCAACGGCAGCGACAAAGCTTTTGGATAGGAGAGAAGGTGGCACCACCGTTCGTACCTCAGTGTTGGGGAAAGACACCCCGGAAAGGGGAGTGGATGCTTGTGACAATGAGGGGTGGCCACCTCCCAGTGGCTGTGATGACTTACTTGGAGAATAGTTTCTGCTAAAATCAGGTGGTTTAGGATCCTTGTTGAGCTACTGGTTCACAGAAGAAGAGAAAGTTATGGAGCTGAAGCCTTTCTAAGCAGAGTGACACCAACCTTGTGGGCTGTAGGAGCTGGCTCCCGAGTCTGTGTTTTTGGAGGTAATTACTGAATTACCAGAGAGTCTTGATGGTTCAGGCTGTGCCTGACTGAGGGCTCCACTGTCCAGGAATTTTAAAGGATGCTCTCTGGTTCCTGCTGTAGCTTTCTCCTTTGTCCTTGGCAGCGAAAAAACACTAACCCTCTCCCCAAGGCCTTTTTTGCAATGGGCCTTTGTTTGAACGGAAATACACGTGCCCCATCTGGGGTGGGGGCCAGTGCTCAGGAAGCCTTGGGAGAGGAGACAGCTTCTGAACTCTCGACAAACAAGGGCTGCTCAGACAGAAGCGCTTCCAAGACAAGCCACATTTTGTTCTAAAGCAAACTTTCTCATTTTAGAACGTCTACTGCTGTGATTTCTGCCTGGAGCCAAAACGGGGAAATTCTGAGGAAAAGACTCAAAGACAAAGCCTCCTTGTTCCCTGCAAGGCCTCTGACTGTGGAGAGCTGGGGGGGTCTCTGGAAGGATGAAGGCAGCCAAGCTTCATCCTGGGGACCGGGCTCACGGGCCAGTGGCCTACTTAACTGCCAACACCCTTTCTGCTCTCCCATACAGTCAGTTAGGTGAGGGGCTGGGACTCACAGATGTACTGACCTAGGAGGCAGGCTGGGGTTAGCAGCGATCAGCACGGAGCAGACAGGCCTGTGCGATCAGAAGGCCCACAATGTGTGCGATGAGACAGGCCGGGAGAGCAGCCTGCACTTTAGAGATCAATGACTTCGCAGCCACGCGGACCTCCAAGGGGTTGGCGCTCTTGGCTGCTGGAAGGAGTCTTGCTCCACAAAGCACATGGTCCTTCTCTGTCCTAGGATGCCCGCAGATCTGGGTCCTCCCACCTGACCACCAGACCCTTCGTTTGAAGTTATTTCTTCAATCGTTGACCCTTGCTTGGTGTGGCTGGCTAGGACACTAGGGACTCTGAGCGTGTCAATGTTGCCTATGCCTGTGCAGAGGTAGGAGCGTGTGTACATGTTGAGTGAGTGTGTGTGTGTGTGTGTGCGCGCGCGCGTGTGTACATAAGCCTGTGAGTAACGGAGCTTCTGGAGCTCAATGCCTGAGTCAAAGTCTGACGGCCACCAGGTGGCCTTGGTCAGCTCGAGTCTCTGTGTGCCTCAGCCTATCGTGGGGAGGCGAGGACACTCTTCGTGGGGTGAGGGAGAGGATTCAATGAATGAGTGTGAGAAAATACTGACAACTGGCCCCTGTGCGTGGCAATAAAGGTGCTGTGTGAATATTAGCTGTCATCGTTATCCTAAGGATCTCGGGAATTCCAGTGTGTGTTGTCCAGCATGTTTATATCTATTTCTGTATCTATATAAAATGTGTAAATAAAATGTGTGTTGTGCATGTGTAGGTGCATATTTTCAGGTGAGTATATAAACCTATATATAAAATTTCAAGTAGCAAGGAGGTCAGCACAGTGGATTATACAAAAATCCAGGAGGTTTCTTAAATATAACTCAACATTTTGAAGGGTAGAGTAGCTGGGGCAGGGCTCTGGGGACCATGATTTTAGGGAACATCTAGGTCAATTGGCAGAACAAAGTTTTGTTTTTTTAAGAAAATGTTCTGCATCCTACTTCAGTGAGTGGTGTCTGGTGTTTTAAAAGTTAGCAAGCGGTGACCTAAGCAGCATCAACTGGTCCCAATCCACGTGGAGCAGGGGAGAATGAAGGACATCAAAGGCATGTGGAAAATATGACCCTAAGAGACAGAAGGGCCCATGTGATCTAGAGACTACATCAGCATGAGACCAGAAGAAATAGATAGTGCCCGGCCACCCACCACCACTGACCACCCTGACAGGTAGTACAACATACAGTCCCTGATGTGGCAGAGGAGAAATGGATTACAAAAGCTTAATTACAAGACCAGACCTGATGGTCTGACAGACTGGTCGGTCCACTGAGGACACGGCACCTGGACTCTGTTAGCCCAGAGCTGAAACCAGTACCAAAGCTAACTCTTCAGACAAAGATTGGAATAAATTATGAAATGTAAAATTATACTGGGGAAGAGTATGCTTTTTGGCTTAAGAATACACATGAGTCTGATTGAGCAGCTCCTATCCAGAGTCAAGATAGGAAGGTGGAGGAGGACAGGAGCTGGTTGAACGGACACAGGAAATATCGACTGGAAAGGAGGAGTGTGCTGTCATAGAGTCGCAAGAGCAGCTGGAGTCACACAGTAGTGTGTGCGCAGGGTTTTGTATGCCAAATGGACTTGGTCTGTAAACTTTCACTTAAAACATAGTAAGATATTAAAAAAAAAATTTTCACACAAGTATACCTAGACATGAGTCGGATCCGACTCGTCGGCACTTGGCTTGGCATACCTAGACATCTACTATCTACCTTCACCATGCTGACCTATTACTTTTAGGCATTTCCTGCTGATATAACACAAATAACCACAAATCAATGGCTTTAACAAACGGAATTTTTTTTCTCTCATAATTTAAGAGGCTGGAAGCCTGAGTTCAGGGCACCAGCTCTGGGGAAGGCTCTTTCTGTCTGTGGATCCGGGGGAGAGTCCTTGTCTTTTCTTGGCTCTGTTCCTTGGGTCCTTATGGATCTTAACGTGGCATGGCAGCTATCCTTCCCATCTGTGCTTGCTTGCTTCTACGCCTGACCTCTGATTGGCTAGCTTTTAAGACCCCAGACACCACTCACATATATATTCATGTGTATATATATATATATGTATTCATGTATGTATGTATGCACACACACACACATACACACCCCCATTGCTGTTCAACATAGGTGCACAGGAAGTAAGACTTGTACAAGAATGTTTAGCCAGTAACCAGTTGTCACTTGAGTGGAGCCCGGCCCATGGAGACACCACGTGTGTCAGAGAATAACTGTGCTTCAGAAGATTTTCAGTGGCTGATTTTTTGGAAATAGATCAGCAGGCCTTTCTTCTGGAGTGCTTCTGGGAGTACTTGAACTTGCAACCCTTCGGTTAGTAGTGAGTGTGTCAGTATTGTGCACCACCAGGATTCCATCTTATAGCAGCTGTATGGGACAGAGTAGAACTGCTGCATAGGGTTTCCAAGGAGAGGAAAGTGGATTTGAACTGTGGACCCTTTGGTTAGCACCAAGCCCTTAATAATTGTGCCACCAGGGCTCCATCCATACAGGCAAGGACCAAATTTGGAGGCCCAGAGTGATTTGTTCTGCCCCCCAGAGTCATTGATGTTGTTGATCTTGTTCTGTTTTTTTTTCTGTCCCGTTTTAGCTTGAACATTTATTTTGCTGAGACTTAATTTATCCTGTCCCTTGAAATGCTGACCTCTGTGTCCCTAACTGTGCTGACTGTGAGGTTCAGTTGATGTTGAAAGAACCTTGGGGAACCCTTGCTGAGGCAGGAAAACCACCAAATCAGCCATGGAAATGACATTTGGAACAGTGTGTGTTTTCGTAGCTTCATGTCTTGCTCTCGACCTGAATCCCCAAGGGCACCATTTACCAAGTGCCAACTCTGAGACAAGCACTTAGAGTCTATCTTTTTATCCTCAGAATGTTCCAGAAACTGTGCAGTAGTAGCCTTATTTTTCAGATGAATAAACAGAAGTTCATCTAGCTGACATGCATTGCCCAGAATGCTCCCAAGTAAGTGGCAGAGAAGAGCTTTGCCTTCAGGCAGTGTAGCGCGCCACGCAGAACCTCAGGTCCAGACCACAGTCTACCCTCTGGCTGTGGGACCCCGAGGAAGTTACGCAACTTCTCCATCTTCAGGATGGCAGGAAAACTAGAGATGATCTAAATTATATTGAACTTGATGTGAATTAAAATTAGACTTGATCTGATTTAAAAATTCCTCTCAGCAAAACATACTGTTGGGGAAGTAAGTAGTTATGAAGTGATATTCACAATACACACAGCTAACAAAGGACTCGTGTTCAAACACAAAGAACTCCCACCAACCAACAATAAAGATATGGACCAGCTAACTGAAATGCAGGCAAAGGGTGTGCCTAGAAAATGTGTCCATCGAGAATACAAATGGCAAACACACCCCTGAAAAGGTGCTCAGCATCACCAGCCATCAGCGAAGGGAAAACTGCAGTTAAAACGAGACGCCGCTTTGTTCTTAACATGAATAGCTAAAATCAAGACAGTCAACACACTGTCAAAAACACAGAGCTTCTACTGGAACTCCCACTGCTCGTGGGCACATAAGCTGGTCCAACCACTTTGGGGAAAGTTTTAGCCGTTTCCTACAAAGTTAAACCTACTTCTGTCCTATGTATCTATTTCTCCTTCTGTCCTAATTCTAGGTATTCGCCCAAGGAAAATAGGAACACAGGTGCACAGGAAGTAAGACTTGTATAAGAATGTTGTCGCCGAGTGGACCCCGGCCCATGGGGTCCATGTATGTCAGAGAAGAATTGTGCTTCAGAAGATTTTCAGAGGCTGATTTTTTGGAAATAGATCAGCAACCCTTTCTTCTGGGGTGCCTCTGGGAGGAATTGAGCCTGCAACCCTTTGATTAGTAGTGAGTGTGTCAATATTTTGCACTACCAGGAACTCCACCTTATCTGTAACGAAGTAGACACTGACCCAATGGCCTCAACAACGGAATACACAAAGTATGTCCACACAATGAAGCTGTTGCTAGGTGGCATGGAGACACTTCTGACTCACAGCCACCCTGCATCCCACGGGATGGCACACTGCCTGGCCTGGGCCACTCTCTCCATCACTGTTAGGCTTCGGCCCAAGGTTGCAGTCTCTGTGTCCATCTATCTTGTTAGGGTCTTCCTCTTTTTCACTGACCTTCCACTTGGCCAAGCATGATGTCCTTCTCCGGAGGCTGCTGTCTCCTGATAACAGGTCTGTATGTGAGATGACATCTTCCCATCTTCACATCTAAGGAGTTTGCTGTGCTTCTTCCAAGATATGTTTGTTCTTCTGACAGTCCGTCTTTGTCAACACCGTAACTCAATTCTTTTTCAGCAATTCTTTTTCAATCTTCTTATTCATTATCCAGTTTTTATGTGCGTATCAAGTGACAAAAAATACCATGGCTTGGGTCAGGTGCGCCTTAGTCCTCAAAGTGACATCTTTGCTTTTCAGCAATTTAAAAGGTCTTCTACAGCACATTTGCTCAGTGCAGGGCATTGTTTGACTTCTGCTGTTTCCATGTGTGGTGAAGTAGTGCTCAGAAATGAAACAGAGCAGAACTGATGGACACCACACTGTGCAGGACTCAGAAACTCAGTGCTAGGAAGTTCTAGGCCAGAAAGTGCTCATCAACCACGTGTGAGTCAGGAAGTGCTTATCTCAGGGTCAGTGGGGGCAGGTGGGGCAGGACTGGCTGGGAATGAGGAGGAGGGAACTTCCTGGGCTGATAGAAATGGTTTTTGTTTTGCTTTTACATAGTAGTACATTTTTTAAAAAAAAAAACGAACTCCTTACCTTCGAGTCAGTTCTAACACATAGTGATCCTATAGGACAAAGTAGAACTGCCCTGCAGAGCTTCCAAGACCTGTAGCTCTTAACCAGCACGTGGCCAGGGGTTCCAGCAGTTATACCGGTGCATTTAATTGTCATTACCATGGACCTGAAGGCTTTAAAATCTGTGCGTTTGACTGTACATAAACTGTGCCCCAATAAAAATATTTTTTAAAGAAATGAGATTTTCAAAAACAAATAAATATTAATACCTACTTCTGAGAGTAGTTGTCAAAATTAACGGATTAAATAAGGCAAAGATGTGAGCATGGAGCCCCACCCAGACTAAATAAACCTATCGTCACTGAGTCACTTCTGACTCACAGTGACCCCATGCGACAGAGTAGAACTGTCCCGAAGGATTTTCAAGGCTGTCATCTTTATGGGAGTAGATTGCCACATCTTTTTCTTGCAGAGCAGCTGGTGAGTTCAAACCTACAACCTTTTAGTGACTAGCTTAACCACTGCACCACGAGGGCTCCTGACTAAATGGAAACCAAACAAAACCCAAGCCCATTGCTGTCAGGTTGGTTCTGACTCATAATGACCCTAGGATAGAATAGAACTGCCCCATAGGGTTTCCAGGGAGCAGCTGGTGGATTCCCAGGCCCACCTTTTGGTTTGCAGCCGAGCTCTTAATTGCTGTGCCGTCAGGGCCGCCACTGTTACGACAGTTCACTTGTGAAGACCATGACCTTTGCACTGTTCTCCTTCGCGCTGTTAAGCGGTAGTGTGTGTACATCGGAGTTTGTGCTGAGACGATACTGGCTATGGCAGGGAGGGGCGTCTGTAAATTAATGGGTTATTCTCTGCTGTAATTGGTACCCCAAACTTTTGCTAACTCAAAGACACTGCCCTCAATTTTAGAAGGATGGAAATCTGGCCGTACTTGGATCTGGCAACCTTTGAATCTCTCCCATGAGAGTAAAGTGCAAGAAACTTGTTAAAACAAGAGACAGAGTTCTTTGGAGAACTTTGGGAACTGAAGGAAACCTAAAGATAACAAACAGATTGACACTTGTGGCTCTTAACCACTGCTCTAAATGTCTGTATTAAGGATCTAAATAAGAGAAGACTTACACTGGTCTATTTACAAACCAGAAAAAAGAAATTTCCAAGAGACCTTTTATTTAAAACAACTTTATTGATGTATAATTTACACACAACGAAATACACTCATTTAAGTGTATAGTTGATACATACCTATTGGCCAGTGTGTGTACCCACCACGCTTCTATCATGTACGGACGTAGAATGTCTGCGTGACTCCCAAAGTCCCTTTATGTTCCTTCATAGAGGAACTTTTCCATTCATACTCTTTTGTAATTATAGACCAGTTTTGGCTATTCTAAAATTTCATATGAAAGAAATCCGATGATATGTGCTTTTTGGTGTCTGCCATATTTTACTGAGATAATGTTTTTGAGATTCATCTATGGAGATATGTGTATCAGTAGTTCATTGTTTTTTATTGCTGTTTACTCTTCCATTGCATGGCTATAACATGATTTTTTAAAAAAGTTCTATTCATCTACAGGTAGACATTGTTTCCAGTTCTGTATCTGATTTCTTCACAGAAATTTAAAGTCATTTTGTATATTTGTATAAAAAATTCTGTTAGGATTAAGGTAGCATTGAATTAATTTGGTTATGTTATGTAATCAAAATTTTCATAATGTTTGAAACCTCTCATGCATGAATATATTATATATCCCCATTTACTTAGTTCTTCTTTTATGACTTTGAATAACATTTAAAATTTTATGTCTAAAGGTATTTTAGACATAGACATTTTAGACATCATTTTTTGTATTTATTCTTAGATACTACAGAGTTTCTATTACTATATTTTACTTTTTAAATTCAGTAATAGTATAACATAAAGTAGCTCAAGAATAGACAAGTAAACAAATGGGTCAGAACAGAAACTCTAGAAATAGACCCACATGTATAGGGACACTTGGTATACAACAAGGCAACAGTACATAGTGGTGGAGAAAAGCCTACTTAAAAAAACAATAATCAGTCGGATAACCATATGGAAAATGAAACTTAATCCTTAGCTCACAAAACTACAGTTAATCTTCAAGTAGATTATAGACATTAATGTCGCTGTTCAGCCTATTCTAACTCGTAGAGGCATTGTGTACAATACGTAACAAAGTACTGCTCAGTCCTACACTGTCCTCATAATCCTTGTTATGAGCCCGTTGTTGTGACCACTATGTCAATACGTCTTGTTGAGAGTCTTCCTCTTTTTTGCTGACCCTCTTCTTTACCAAGCATACTGTCCTTCTCCAAGGACTAGTCCGTCTTGATAATATGTCCTAGGTATGTGAGACATAATCTTTTCATCCTTTCTTTTAAGGTGCATTCTTCCAAAACAGATTTGGTCATTCTTTGGGCAGTCCATGCCATATTTAATAGTCTTCTCTCACACAATTCAAAAGCACTAATTCTTCTTCAGTCTTCCTTGTCCATCACCTGGCTTTCACAGACATATGAAACAACTGAAAACATCATGGCTTAGGTCAGACATACCTTAGTCTTCAAGGTGACATCTTTGCTTTTGATATTAATAAGAAAGACTAAACAAATAACTTGTACTTCAAGATAACATAGATGAAAGTCTTTTTGGATCTAGCATAGACAAAAATTATTTAATTAGAACATAGAATTAAATAATCATAAAGGAAACTATTGATAAACTTCACTGAGTAAGTTCAAGAACTTCTGTTAACCAAAAGACCCCAAAAAAGTCAGAGTGTGAACATAACATCCACAAAGCAAGAGAAGATAATTTCAAATCATATCCGATGTGACGGCACTTGGCTTTTACAACCAACAAAGAATTGTAGAAAGAATATATAAAGAATTTCTACAAATTGATGTGAAAGAGATATAAAACAGTTTTAAAAGTGGACAAGACATGCATACTCCCCCCACCAACAGAACATCCAAATGACTGTGAGATAAATGAAAAAGGACCCACTTCATTAGCCATTAATGAAGTGGAAATTAGAATCACAGTGATTTAAGACACAGCCACCAAAATGGCTAAAATTTCTAACACAGACAGTGTGATTGTTCATGGTGACATGCAGTGATGTGAATTCTCATACACTGTTCAAGGAAACCAAAATTGCCATCAACTTTCTCTAAAACTATTTAGCAATACATAAAAAATGTACCAGTTCATTCACAGATGCAGCATAAGACACGTCAAAGAAAGTCACAGGAGCATTATTTTAAAAAACAATAACAAGAGGAAAAAAACCAAGTGCCCGTCAACAATAGGACGAATAAATACAAGGTCTGACAGTTAAGTCTGCAAACTTAATTGTTCTAAGTGCTACGTATCTCATTGCTGAATATCACTGTGGTCACCTTTGAAGTATGCTCCTTGGAAAGCTATGCACTGACACAGGAGCCTAGTCCACCTTTCAAAGCAATTTTGGAACTCTTTCTGGAATGGCCATTGTGCACAGTGGCAAGGTGGTAAGTTTGTGAACTTAACTGTATAGTTGTCTGTGAGGGAGTTTTTAGCCAGTAAACAAATAACTGTACTGGAACACCCTCCTACTCACCTGATCTGGCCCCAGTGACTTTTTCTTTACACAAGGATAAAGGAAATATTGAAAGGAAAATGTTTGGATGACATACAGGACATCAAGAGTAATACAACAACAGCTCTGAGGGCCATTCCAGAAAGCATTCCAAAATTGCTTTGAAGGGTGGACTAGGCACCAGCATCAGTGCATAGCTTCCCAAGGGGCTACTTCAAAGGTGACCATGGTGATATTCAGCAGTGAGGTATGTAGCATTTTTTTTTTAAGGATGAGTCCGCGAACCTAATTGCCAGTCTTCATAAACTATAAATAAATAACTGTATCTTATGTAGTGGAACATGACACAGCAAAGAAAGTCAAAGAACTAATGTTAACAGTCATATGGATTCATTTTTCAAAGACACTGTTGAGCAAAAGAATTCAGGGAAGAAAGAAACAAACTGTATGGCTCCATTCATAGGGAGTTTATAGGCAGGCAAAACCAATCTGTGTTGGAGTCAGGGCAGCAGCTAACCTTAGAGGGCAATGACTGGAAGACAGCAGGATGGAGTGGGAGGATGTAGAGAAATGTCTTCTTGACCTGGATGGTGGTAAACTTCCCGACTTGTGGATGTGTTACTTGAGTATTGGTAAATAAATACAATTTTATTAGATGTGTATGTGTTTTCATGTGTGCGTGTGTGTGTGTGTGTGTGTGTGTGCATGTGTTGTATGTATCTTTCACGTCTTCCTGTTGCTAAGAAGGTGGATGCAGTAGCTGGAGTTCTGGGTCATTCTCTCTCGCGACAATGACAGCCATCTCCTGAATGTGGTGAAGCAGGATCCAGAGCACAGTTTTGCCCTGAGCAGAACCACCACCTTCTCCCTAGCCTCCTGCCCTACTTCCTATTAGGAAATTGGTGCTGCTTGTCAGATTTTGGCTATTCACAGCCAAACTTGTTGGTATCTGACACCAAAATCATTATGAGGGTGTGACTTAGCTAATCATTTAAATTATTATTTTAAACTGACCTCTTCATTGATAGCGTGGAGGATGGATTGAAAACAGGCTAAAGTGAAGAAAGGAAGCTATTTTCAGTAGATCTATAAAAGGTTCCATAAGAGTGATGAACCTTTACATCTTGGTGGTGTTAGTGGGGGTGGGGAGTAAACTGAATATAAGCATTTTTCTCTGCCAGTTTTAAGATAAGCCAATATCTAACCTCCCTTCTATTGAAAACATATGGAATGACACAGAGCTATCTGATAGCTAAGATTCAAGACAAATGCCTGATTTGAGGCTCTTGGTTTATTGCTCAGTCTTCAAATAGTCTGGATCATCATTCCTTCTCAAGACTTTGAGTGTTCTGGGTATAGAAAATGCTTTGTTCACCTTTGTATCCCACTTGGCAAATGCCTGGTCCATGATATGCTTTTGAGAAGCACTGTATAACTGAGTGGATGAAGGAATGAATGGATGCATGGAAGGATGAACATATGGGTGAAAAGATGGATAGATGAATGGACAGGTGGATGGATGGACAGACAGATGGATGAATGGGTGGATGGAAGAACATGTAGATGACTGGATGGATGGAAAAAATATGAAAGAATGAATAAATGGATGGATGGAAGAATGAGTGGATGGGTGGTTGGATGGATGGATGGTGGAAGAAAGAACGAAGGAATGAAGGAAGATGGATGGATGGAAGGATGCATGGATGAATGGATGAGTGAATTCCAAAAACCACATCCAGTGGTCCTTTCTGGGCTTCCCTCCCAGTCTTGTGGACACTTTGCCTCTCTCTCTGAGTTCCCTCCTTCTTCACATGACTGTATGTTTTCTGCCCAGCCTTTTCAGGGCCTCCTTCACGTCCTTGTTACACAGACTGTAGATGAGGGTGTTGAGCATGGGAATGACCAGAGCATAGAAGATGGAGACCACTTTGCTCTGCTCCATGGACTCCACAGCTCCTGGCTGGGCATACATCACAAAGCTGATTCCATAAAATAAGGACACCACAGTCATAAGGGAACCACAAGTGGAGAAGTCTTTGTGTCTCCCAGTTCCTGAATGCATCTTCAGGATGGTGACTGTGCTATAGCTATAGGAAACAAGGACAATGATGGTGGTACCAACGATGATCAGCCCACAGAGGCCAAACAAGAGCTGTTCATTGAGGGCTGTGTCAGTGCAGGAGATCTGGAGCAGGGGTGGCACATCACAGAAGAAGTGGTCGATATGATTGGAGCTGCAGAATGGGAGGCTGAAAGTGAGACTGGTCTGCTCAATGGAGTTGAGGCAGCCTCCACAGTATGTTCCCAGCACCAGGCAGGAGCATGCCGAGGGGCACCTGGTGACTGGGTATTGCAGGGGGCTACAGATGGCCACAAAATGGTCATAGGTCATGGTGGTCAGGAGGAAAGTCTCAGTGGTAGCTAGCAGGGAGAAGAAGAAGAGCTGGGTGGCACAGCCAGCAAAGGTGATGACGTTGGTCGAGGAGAAAATGTTGGCCAGAGCCTTGGGGGTGATGATAGAGGAGTAGCAGAGGTCTAGGAAGGAGAGGTTCTGGAGAAAGAAGTATATGGGGGAGTGCAGGTGGACATCCATTGTGATGACAATGATCATCATGAAGTTGCCATCTACAAGGCCAGGAACCCAGCAAAGAACAGGGTCTGAGTCTCCAGGCCACCCTCAAATCCCACCAGCACAAACTCCTGCAAAGACAGCACTGATAGGTTCCTGTCTCTGTGAGTCAGCATGGCCCCGGATTATGGACATGGCTGGGCAGATAGGGGCCAGTGAGACAGAGAAGAACACACAGCCTGTCAGTGCTACTACACACTGTCCAAACAGTGACAGCTGCCTGGCTCTCACTGCAGATGAGATTGGCCTCCAAAGGTGACATTTTCTCTGACTCAGTTAACTCATCAGCATGTATGGAGGACTACTTTGTCAAGCCAGAAAGTAAGGAATCCACCGAAGACTCCCAAGTCCTGTTAAAAGAACTCAGGAGTCAATTAACAGAGGGTTCCTACTAGCCAAAGGTGAACCAAGTCTGGCATGAAAATCAGTACAAACTGAAGCATCACAAATGTATAAAAATCTGTGAGCTCATAATGGTGCTCAAAAAACTAAACAAAGGAGGGTGGGGGTGGGGACAGGTTGAGCCCAAATGGCAGGCTAGTCACATGTCTCAATTCCCTCTAAGAACTAAGGCCTAGAGAAACAACTGAATGGAGCAAAATGGACATTTCAGAAGCCCCAAGATCAGGCAGAAATTTGTGAGATTTAACTGGGCAGCAGGAAAGGGAATAACTACCTTTGTCAGAGGACAGATGGCAGCACAAAGGGCCCCACTTCTGCTGGCACAGTCATGGAGACGCTTAGTCAGCCAGGAGGTTGGGATTGGGACTGCTGCACCTGAGAACCCTGATGGAGACAGCTGCCATGCTGAGCAGCAGCACCTGAGTGGGCAGTATCTCCCTCAGCAGAGAAGCTGTGATTAAGACAGCTGCACCTAGAAAACACAACTGTAGCTGGGGGCCAAGTGCAGTAGCGCCCTTCTCCTCTCCATTCTCTGAGCTACACCATGCTGGTGGATTACCTGGACTGGAAATGGGATTGTACATGTGTGCCCTGAGCTTTTCTCCTGGACTCAGGAGGCAAACAAATGGAAGGGTGGAAGCGAACCTCCCCTAAGTCAGGTGATCACTGCATCTACAAAACAACAGGTGAATTCCACACATTTCGAGGTAAGTGCTCAGCGTACTTCAGGGCTCAGTCCTTTCCTATGTGCTGACTTCCCTCCCTGTCTTCAGCATTTCTCACCTACCTTCTTCTCTTTACACTTAAATTTTTGGTACACTACCTGGCTAGAAGTGGGGCATTTTACTTGGGCATCCTGAGCTTTTCTACAGGACTCGGAGTAAAAACAAAGGGAGAAACAGACAGCTTTCATCAGTTCCTTAGAGCTACACATTGATGCACTTACTGGAGTGTTGCAAGCTAAGTGTGCATCAACTTTTGTGACTCAAGCCTTTTCTACACACTAGTTCACTCCCTTTACCCAGCTGTTTCCCCCTCTCTTGTATGCTCTGTACTTGAGCTAAATTATAGAGCACTACATGGGCCCGAGGTGGGTAATTTTATGCATGTGTCCTGATCTTTTCCTCCCATACTTGGAGAAGGAAACAATGGGAGAGCTGGAAGAAGAGTACCACTGGCTCCCCTGAGCCAGAAACTCCTGTTAAATCTCTCAGTGCATTCATCACTCCAACCACCAGATAACAGGGCCTCAGAATTATTAAGGCCCCAATGACCTCTCTATTTCAAATGACTAGACTACTTGGACAGTCAAAATAAAATTTATATGTATGCCACTATACACTGTCCAAACAGTGCCTGGTTCTCACTACAGATGAGCTTGGCCTGCAAGGGTGACATTTCCTCTGACTCAGTTAACTCATAAGCTTGTATGGGGAATCACCTTGTCAAGCCAGAAAGTAAGGAATATATATGTATATGTTAGATCACAGTAGCCTAAAAATTAAATCACAGCAGCTTTCTGATGTCTTGCAGACAACAATTATTTTCTAGCCATTTAAAGAAATAGAACACCATGACTCCAGAAAACTGCTAAAATAATTAAAAATTCCCATATGAAGAAGGCTTCCTAAAATTTTTGGAGGTAGAATACAAAAGGAGTGTGTATAGAGCCATTCTATATCTTGGGATGGAGATGAGACAAAGAGGAGTTTAATAAATGAAAAATTAAACAAGCTACATGAATTGATAAAACAACAACAATCTGAAATTCAGCAGAAAAATAATAAAATTACAGAATTAGGCAATTCAATGGAAGCAAAAGGAACAGAATCGAGGAAATGAAATGCAGAATTAGCGAGACCGAGGGTAAAACAACTGACACTAGTATTTATCAGGAGAAATCAGATTAAAGAATCAAGAAAAATGAAGGATAATTAAGAGTTACTGGAACTTTATCAAGAGAAATAATTTATGAGCTATCAGAGTACCAGGGCAGGGAGAGAAAGCAGAAAATACAGAGAGAATTGTTCAAGAATTTCTAACAGAAAACTTCCCTGATACCATGAAAGATGAAATCATGTCTATCCACGATGGTCATAGAACTCCGTGAAAGGTAGGTCCCAAGAGAAAGACACTAAAACATATTATAATCAATCTTAACAAAATGAAACGTAAGGAGAAGCTTTTAAGGCAGCTAAGCTTAAAACAAAGCTAATTTACAAAGGAGAGTCTGTTAGACTGAGCTCTAACTATTCAGCCACAAACTATGCTGGCAAGAAGGCAGTGGGATAAAACATACAAAGCCTTGAAGGAAGAAAAACCCCATCCAACCAAGAATTATCTATCCAGAAATATTGTCTGTCAAGGATGATAGTGAAATTAGGACATTCCCAGATAAACAGAAGCTTAGAGACTTGGCAAAAACCAAACCAAAACTACAAGAAATACTGAAGGAAGGTCTTTGATTAGAAAATCAATAGCACCAGACATGTACTCAAGCATGCAATGCAGGCCACAGCATCCAGAGTGCTACTTGGTTAGGGAAGTCACAAAGCTCAATCAAAGCTAAAATATTAAAGTTAGTGAAACAGAAATCTCAATATGTAAATTATGATAAAATTACACTATAAATAGGAATATATTAATGTATTCATAGACCTTTCATACGGAGAGGAAGTCAAGGAGATACAAAGAAGTTAAAGACTAGTTTAAACTTAGAACAGGGGGTAGTAGTTGGGTAGCTGCAAAGCAAACTAACAATCTCATGCATCAAAACAAATAATACAATATAGGATTCTCAACAGATACTAAACCAACACTGCAAAAGATGAAAATAAAACCAATAAAGAAAAATGACTCAGAAAGGAATATTAAGCAAAACAAAGAAAATGTCAGTATCACACAAAAAGGCAACAAAATGGCAGCACTGAATTCATATCTATCAATAGTCGCACTGGATGCAAATGGATCAAATGCACCAATAAAGAGACAGAGTGTAACAGGTTGGATCAAAAAACACGATCCATCTCTATGCTGCCCATAAGAAACACATCCTAGACTCAAAGATATGAACAAACCAAATATCGAAGGATGGAAAAATACATATCAAAGTAACAACATGCAAAGAAGAGTGGAAGTGGCAATCTTAATCTCAGATAAAATAGATTTTACAGTAAAATCTACCAATGTGGGCAAGGATGGCTGCTGTTTATTGCTTAAAGGTTCAATACATAAGGAGGATAAGACCATATTAGATATTTATGCACCCAATATCAGAGCATGTAAATACATCAAACAAACACTGACAACATTGAAAAGTGAGAAAGATCACTCCACAATAGTAGGAGGAGACTTCAATTCTCTACTTTCAGTAAGGGACAGAGCACTCAGAAAAAAGCTTAATAAAGAAACAGAATATCTTATTGTGAGAATCAACCAATTCAGCCTCATTGACACATACAGAACATTTCACCCAACAACAGACAAGTACACGTTCTTTTCCAATTTATGTGGAACGTTCTCCAGAACAGAGAGTATATTATGCCATAAAGCAAGTCTCAACAAAGTCCAAACCATTGAAATACCACAAAGCTTCTTTTTAGACCATAAAGCCATAAAAGTTGAAATAGCAGAAAAAACATGATAGAACTTGGAACTGACGGAAACCGAACAACATCTTGCTCAAAAATCATGGGTTATAGAAGAAATCAAGGATGCAATGAAGCAGCTCATGGAATCAAAGAAGAATGCAAACATATCCTACCAGAACCTATGGGATAAAGCAAAAGCAGTGCTCAGAGGTCAATTTATCTCAATAAATGCACACATCTGGAAGGAAGAAAGTGTCCAAACCAAAGAACTAACTCTACAACTTGAACAAGTAGAAAGAGAACATCAAAAGAACTCCCCAGGCACCAGAAGAAAACCAGTAATAAAGATTAAAGCAGAACTAAATGAATTAGAGAATAGAAAAATAATTTAAAAAATTAACAAGACCAAAAGCTGGTTTTTGGAAAAGATCAACAAAATCAATAAACCATTGACTGAACTCACAAAAGAAAAATAGGAGAGGAAACAACCCAAGTAACAAATGAAATGGGAGATGTAACAGTAGGCCCAACCACAGTTAAAAGAATCATAGCAGAATGTTATAAAAAACTGTACTCTAATGGATTTGAAAGCCTAGAGGAAATGGACCAATTTCCAAATCACATTACATATCAAAATAATCACAAAGAGAAGTAGAACAACTTAATAAACTCATCACAAAAGAAATTGAAAAAAACTACCAACCAAAAAAGGTCCTGGCACAGATGGCTTCACTGGAGAATTCTACCAAGCTGCTAGAGAGGTGTTAATTCCAATACTACTGAAGTTATTTCACAGCACAGAAAGGATGGAACACTCCCAAATTTATTCTATGAGGTCACTGTAATCCTGATGCCAAAGCTGGGTAAAGATCCTATCAAAAAAAAAAAGAAAAGAAAATTACAGACCAGTATCTCTCATAAACCTAGATACAAAAATCCTGAACAAAATCCTAGTCAACAGAATTCAACAACATATCAAAAAAAGATAATTCACCATGATGAAGTAGGATTCATACCAGGGGTGCAGGGTTGGTTCAACATCAGAAAAACAAGGTGATCAACTTCATAAATAAAACAAAGGATAAGAATCACTTTATTTTATCAATTGATGCATGAAAGGCATTTGGCAAAGTTTAACACCCATTCATGCTTAAGTCTCTCAGCAAAACATGAATAGAAGGGAAATTCCTCAACATAATAAGAGGCATCTATGCAAAACCAAAAGTCAACATCATCCTGAATGGAGAGTGACTGTAAGAATTTCCCTGAGAAGGGGGGCCAGATAAGGATTCCCACTGTCACCCCTCTATTCAATACCACGCTGGAGATCCTAGCCAGAGCAATCAGATAAAACAAAGAAATAAAGGGCATCTGCATTGGTAAGGAAGAAGTAAAAGTATCCCTATTTGCAAATGATATGATCTTATCCACAGAAAACCCTATAGTATCCATAAGTAAACTACTGGAATAATAGAAGAGTTCAGCAAAGTATCAGGATATAAGATAAACACAGTAAATAAGTAGGATTCTTTTACACCAACGAAGAGACCATCAAAGAGGAAATCACCAAATCAATACCATTGACAACAGCCCCCAAGAGGATAAATACCTAGGGATAAATCTAACCTGACGTGAAGAGGCCTATACAAAGAAAATTACGTGACTACTACAAGAAATCAAAAGAGACTTACGTAAGTAGAGAAACCTACCTTGCTTGTCGATAGGAAGATTTAACAGTGTGAAAATATTTGTTCCACCAAAAATGATCTGCATATACAATGCAATCCCAATACAAATTCCAATGTAATTTTTTTAATGAAATGGGGAAACAAATCACTAGCTTTGTCTGGAAAGGGAAGAAACCAGGGATAAGTAACACATTATTGAAGAAGAGGAACATAATGGGAGGCCTCACACTACCCAACGTCAGAACCTATTACACAGCCACAGATAATCAAAACAGACTGGTATTGTCACAAAAGCAGATATATAGACCAGCACAACACAACAGAGAATCCAGAAACAACACCATTCACCTACCAACAGCTGATATTTGAAAAAAGTCCAAAGGCTGTGAACTGGGGAAAAAACAATCCCTTTAATAAATGGTGTTGACAAAATTGGATATCCATCTGCAAAAACAAACAAGATTCATATCTCATGCCAAGCCAAGCCAAGTGCCGTCGAGTCGGATCCGAACAAAAACTAACTCAAAATGTATTAGAGATCTAGATATAAAATCTAAAATGATAAAGATTATGGAAGAAAAAATAGAGACAACACTGGAAGTTCTGACACATGACTTAGACTACAAAATCTGACCAACAGTGCACAAACAACAGAAGAGAAAATAGATAAATGGGAACTACTGAGAAGCAAATATTTATACTCATCCAAAGGCTTTATCAAGAGAGTTAAAAGACCACCTACAGAATGGGGAAAACTATTTGGCAACTACATGCTGGACTGTTGTCTGATCTCCATCATCTATAAGGTACTGCAAAATGTCAATGGGGAAAAGGTAAATAACCCAATTAAGGGATGGGCAAAGGAGATGGACAGACACTTCACCAAAGAGGACATCCAGGTAGCCAAAAGACACATGAGAAAATACTCACAATCATTAGCTATTAGAGAAATCCAAATCAAAACTACAATGAGATACTATCTCACCCACACAAGGTTGGCAATAATTCAAAAAACACAAACCAACAAATGTTGGAGAGGCTGTGGAGAGATTGGAACTCTTCTACACTGCTATTGGGAATGTAAAATGGTACAACCTCTTTGGAAAGCAATTTGGCACTTTCTTGAAAAGCTAGAAATGGAAATATGATCCAGCAATCCCACTGCTTGGGATATATCTTACAGAAATAAGCTCTCACACAAATGGATACATGTATACTAATGTTTGTTGCAGCACAGTCTGCAATAGCAAAAAGATAGAATCACCCTAGATGCCCATCAACAGATGAATGGATAAACAAACTATGGTACATACACTCAATGGAACACTATACAGTGATTAAGAACAATGATGATTTCAGGAAGCATCTCATAACGTGGTATTAACTAGAGGCATTATGCTGATGAAATCAGTCAGCTGCAAAAGCAAAATTAATGTATGAGACCACTATTACAAATACTTAAGAAAAGACTTATGCACAGAAGAAAATATACTTTGTTGGCTACAAGGGTGGGGAGGGAGGGAGAAGGTTGTTCATAGATTAGATAGTCTATAAGAACTGGGTTAGCTGAATGGAGTGACAGCACACAGTAGAAGACAGGTCAGCATAACTAGACTATCTGAACCCCCATTGCCATCCAGTCAGGTCTGACTTGTGGTGACCCTAAAGGTCAGAGTAGATCTGCCCCATAGAGTTTCCAAGGAGTGCTGGCAGATTTGAACCACCTACCTTTTGGTTAGTAGAGGTAACACTTAATCCATTACACCACCAGGGTTTCCTAACTAGACTATATCATACGCTAAAAGGTTTTCTAAATTCAACCCAACACTTCAAAGAACAGAGTAGCAGGGACAGGGGCCTGGGGACCATGGTTTCAGGGGACATCAAGGTTAACTGGTGTAACTAGTTTTTTTCTAAGAGAGCCTTCTGTGTCTGTGGTCTTAAAAGCCAGCAAGTTGCCCAGTGACTGAATGGATACAACTAACAAAAACCAGCACCTGGACTTGGCATTTTCAACAACTAAATGCCAGAGGAAAACAGGGTGAGCAGAAATAGTGCTGTCATTCAACTTCAGAAACAAAGCAACCAAATGCCGTGTGTGGGGTGCTATATACAATCATCCAGGTCTGAAAATTGTCTCTTAGACAACTGGGGATGCTGAATGTACACTAGATGGTGGGTGATACTTAGGAATAGTTGCTAATTGGGTGGGCTGTGACCCTGGCACTGCACAAATGTTTTCAAAAGCTTTGTTTTTGGCAGAGATACAGACTGCAGTGACAGAGAAAGCATGAAGTCTGAAATTTGCCTCAAGATTCTCTGGAGTGACACCAATGACAATGAAAATTGGGTACTCAGCATGACAACAGCGAAATGCTGATAGTTGTGTATTTGAGGGTGTGTGAAATTTTCCCTAAGAAAAAATCAAAATAAAAAAATGTATATATGTACTGAGAGGTGGACTCATCTACACCTGAGGGCTCAGCTGGACGTAATTCCCGTGCTGAGCAGTAGTGCCTGTCTGGGCAGTGTTTTTCCTGGCTGAAAAGGTGTATTTATGACAATCATATCTAGAGAACACAGAGGTGGCTGGTGTCTGAGTGCAGCAGTGTCTTAACCCATCCTTTCTTTGAACTATGTCATAGCATCTGTGGACAGCCCACAAGATGCTTTTTTTGTCAGTGAGGAGGTGGGACCTGACACCCCTGAGGGCCCAACTGCTATCTGCTGTGGCTGGTCAGTGCCTCTCACAGCAGAAAAGCAGCTTTTAAGATAAGAGCAGCTACAGAATGCAGTGGTGACTGGTAGTTGAGTGTGTCAGTGCAATTTTCACTGAGCCAAGCCATATTGTCACTTGACAGCCTCCCAGAGACTTCACAAGTAGGGCACCATCTTGGCCAGCTGGGAGGCAGAGCCTGCCACCTCTGAGGGCTCGGCTGCTTTTAGCTGCTGCTGGACAGCATCTCTCTCAATATAAAAGTAGTTTTTAAGATAAGCGCATCTAGAGAAGGCAAAGACACCTGGTGGCAAAGTGTGATGACATCCTTCTTTCCTCCCTTCCCTGAGCTATACCATAGTCTCAACTGGTGTGACTACAGAGAGTTGGCACAGGTAGCCTGCCACCTTTATCAGACAGGAGGCAGGGCCTGACACCTCTGAGAGCCCAGCTCGGGCCAGCCACCAAGCCAAGCAGCATCACAGGACTTGACAGAGTCTAAATTGCCAGAGAAGCTATGCATAAATCAGCTGCACCTAGAGAATGAAATGGCAGCTGGCAACCCAAACTAGCAGTGCCTTTATTCACGCCCTTCTTAGAACTAGAGTCGGATCAGACTTCACGGCACGTGGCTTGGCTTGGCTCTTAGAACTACATCACGGCTCCCATTGGTGTGACAATGGAGAAACTGAACAGCTCCTTGATGGTGCTAAGACAACAATCAATATCTAACCATTTGAAGAAGCAGACCACCATGGCTCCAGAACACTCCCAAAATAAAGAATCAAACATCTTCCCACATGAATAAGCCATTCTGACATTATCAGGGGTAGAATAGAAAAGAATTATTCAGAGTACCCTTCTAGACATCAAACAAAATGCAGCAGAACAAAATGAAAAATTAAGTAAGCTATATGAACTGCTAGAACATCAACGATCTGAAATCTAGCATATCAGTAGTAAAATTAAAGAGTTAGATAATTCAATGCATAGCTAAAAGAGCAGGATTGAGGAGGGGGAATACAGAATTAGGGAGCTTGAAGATAAAGGAACTGACACTTGAGTTTATGGGTAGAGATCAGAAAAAAGAAATAAGAAGCATGTGGGACTCTATCAAGAGGAATAATGTATGAATATTTGGAGTTAATGAGCTGGGAGGGATAGCATAAAATAGAGAGAGAGTTGTTGAAGTGTTGGTGACAGAGAACTTCCCTGACTTCATGAAAAAAGAGAACATAGATATTTAAGATGGTAATTGAACACCACAAAAACCAGACCCCAGAAGAAAGACACAAAGACGTATTATAATCAAGCTTAAAAAAAAAAAAAAGAAACATAAAGAGAGGCTGACAAAGGCAGCTAGGCTTAATAAAAAATTGATGTACAAAGGGAAGCCCTGCAGGCTATCATCTGACTTCTCAGCAGAAATCATGCTGACAAGAAGTGGGATAACACATATAAAGCCTTGAAGGAGAAAAATTTCCAGCCAAGAATTATATATCCTGCAAAATTGTCTTTCAAATATGGCGGTGAAATTAAGACAATCTCAGATAAACAGAAGCTTAAAGACTTTACAAAAAACCAAACCAAAACTGCAAGAAATACTGAAAAGAGTTCTTCGTTTAGAAAAACAATAACATCAGATGCATACTTATGGATGAAACGTAGGACACAGCATACTTATGGATGAAATGTAGGACACACCCTGAGTCCTACTCAGGGAAATCATAAGGCTCAATCAAAGCTAAAATTTTAAAAGTAAGGAATCAGAGATCTTAACATAAAATCTATGACATCACACTATAAAGAGGGATATATTACAGTAGTTATAACCCTTTTGGATGGAAATGAAGTTAAGGAGATACACAGAAGTTAAAGATTGGTTTAAGCTTAGAACACTAAGGGGGAACAAAGGGGTAGCCACACAGCAAACTAACAATGTGACATACCAAAAAAAGAAACATAAGAGTCTCAAAAAGCACAAAGCCTTCACTGAAAAAGACGTGAAGTAAATGCATAAAGAAAAATGACTCAGAATATAATATTAAGAGGAAGAAAGAAAACATCAACAACACAAAAATGAAGCATCAAAATTCCAACACCAAACACATGCCACATACCTATCAATAATTACACTGAATGTAAATAGATTGAAAGCTCCAATAAAGAGGCAGAGAGTAACAGCTTGGATCTATACGTTGCTTACAAGAAACACACCTTAGACTCACAGATATGAACAAACTGAAAATCAAAGGATGGAAAAATATATACAAAGCTAATAACATGCAAAGAAGAGCTGGATTGGCAATACTAATCTCAGATAAAATAGATTTTAATTTAAAACCCACCATTGTGGACACAGATGGTCACTATTGCTGAAAGGTTCAATAATAAGCAGGGTAATATTAAATACTTGTGCACCCAATACCAGAGCATCTAAATACATTGGACAAATGCTGACATTGAAAAATGAGACAGTTCACTCCGCAATAATAGTAGAAGAATTCAATACTCCACCTTCTGCTGCAGATTATCCAGAAAAAAGCTCAATAAAAATACAGAAGATCTTATTGCAGCAATCAACCAACTAACACCTCATTGCATATACAAAACTTTTGACCCAACAACACATAAGTACACCTGCTTTTTCAAAGCACACAGAACATTCTCCAGAATAGTACGTATTACGTCGTAAAGCAAGTCTCAACCAAGTCCAAACCAATGAAATATTGCAAAGCAATAAATAAATAGCAGAAAAAGCATGGATAGAAATGGAAACTGAACAACACCTTGCTCAAAAATTCATGAGTTATAGAAGAAATCAGAGACACAATAAAGAAAATTATGGAGTCAAATGAGAATTAAAACACATCCTACCAGAATGTATGGGATACAGCCAAAGAAGTTCTCAGAGGCCACTTTATCTCTGTAAACTCACATATCTGGATTGAAGAAAGGGCCCAAACCAAAGAACTAAGCCTACAACTTGAACAAGTAGAAAGAGAAAAATAAAAGAACCTCCCTGGGCACTGGAAGAAAAGAGATAATAAAGACTAGAGCAAAACTAAATGAATTAGAGAATAGAAAAACAATTGAAATAATTAATGAAACCAAAAGCTGGTTTTCTGTAAAGATCAACAAAATTGGTAAACTGCTGCTTAACTTACAAAAGAAAAACAGGAGTGGATGCAAACAACTAAAATAAGAAATGAGATGGGAGATATCACAACAGACCCAACGGAAATTAAATATATCATAACAAAATACTACAAAAAACTTTAACAGACTTGAAAGCCTAGAGGAAGTGGAAGAATTTCTAGATTTACATCTCCTACCAAAATTACTACAAGAAGAAGTGGAACAACTTAATAAACCCATCACAAAAGAAGAGATTGAAAAAGTAATAAAAAAAACTACCATCCAAAAAAGTCCTGGTCCAGACAGCTTCACTGGAGATTTCTACCAAACTTTCAGAGAGGTGTTAGTTCCGATACTACTGAGGCTATTTCACAGCATAGGAAAGGACAGAATATTCCCGAATTCACTCTGTGAAGCCAAAATAACCCTGATACCAACACTAGGAAAAAATCCCACAAAAAGGAAAAAATCAGATCAGTATCACTCATGAACCTAGATGCAAAAATCTTCAACAAAACTCTAGTCAATAGAATTCAGCAGCATATCAAAAAAATAATCCACCACGACCACAATGGATTCATACCACGAATGCAATCCTGGTTCAACATCAGAAAAACATTTAATATGATCAACTACATAAATAATACAAAGGATAAGAATCACCTGATTTTGTCAGTTGATGCAGAAAAGACATTTGAGAAAATCCCAACACCTATTCATGTTAAAAACTCTCAGCAAATATGAATAGAAGGCAAATTTCTCAATGCAATAATGGGCATGTATGCAAAGCCAACTGCCTACATTATCCTGAATGGAGAGAGACTGAAATAATTCCCCCTGAAAACAAGAACTAGACAAGGATATTCACTGTCAACACTTCTTTTCAACACTGTGCTAGAGGTTCTAGCCAGAGCAACCAGACGAGACAAAGAAATAAAGTCATCTGTATCAGTAAAGAAGTAAAAATATTACTATTTGCATATGATATGATTATATACACAGAGAACTCTAAATAATCCATAAATAAACTACTGGAACTAATAGAAGAGTTCAGCAAAGTATCAGGATATAAGATAAATATAAATAAATTAGTAGGATTCTTTTACATCAGCAAAGAGAACATCGAAGAGGAAATCACCAAATCAATACCAATTATTAAAGCTCCAAAGAAGGTAAAATACCTAGGAATAAATCTAACCAGAAAAGTAAAAGCCCTATACAGAGAAAATCACAAGACCTTGCTGAAAGAAACTTACATAAACAGAGAAACTGACTGTTAAAATGTCTAATTTATCCACTGTGATCTACATGTAAAATGTAATCTGAATATAAATTCCAATGTCATTCTTTAATGAGGTGAAGAAACAAGTCACCACCTTTGTTTGGAAAAGGAAGAAACCCCAGATAAGTAAAGCACTTCGGAGGCCTCACACTACCCAAACTTAGAACCTACTACACTTCCACAGTAGTCAAAACAGCCTGGTACTAGTACAAAAACAGCCTGATAGTACAGAATTGAGACCTAAAAGATATCACCATCATCTTATGAACAGTTGTTATTTGACAAAGACCCAAAGGTCATAAACTGGGGTAAAAACAGTTTCTTTAACAAATGGTGTTGTCAAAATTGGGTATCTGTCTGCAAAAAACTTAAACAAGACCCATACTCACACCTCACACAAAAACTAGCTCAAAATGGATCAAAGACCTAAATATCAGATGTAAAATGATAAGGATCATGCAAGGAAAAATACAGTTAACAGTGGAAGCTCTAATACATCACTTAGACTATAAAATCTGATCAACTATGCACCAACTACAGAAGAGAAATAGATAAATGGGAACTACTAAGAATCAAACACTGTGCTCATCCAAAGATTTTATCAAGAGAGTTATAAGATTACCTACAGAACAGGAAAAAATATTTGGCAACTACTTGTTGGATTGACATCTAATTTCCAAATCTACAAGGTACTGCAAAATATCAACAAGAAAAAGGTAAATAATCCAATTAAGGGATGGGCAAAGGAGATGGACAGACACTTCACCAAAGAGGACATTCAGGCAGCCAAAAGACACACGAGGAAATGCTCACTATCATTAGCTATTAGAAAAATCCAAATCAAAACTACAGTGAGATACCATCTTACCCCCACAAGGTTGGCAATAATCCAAAAAACACAAAATAACAAATGCTGGGGAGGCTGTTGAGAGGTTAGAACTCTCCTACAGTGCTGGTGGGATTGCAAAATGGTACAACCTCTTTGGAAAGCAATTTGGTGCTTTCTTAAAAAACCAGAAATAGAAGTATCATAAAATCCAGCAATCGCACTGCTCAGAATATATCCTACATAAACAAAGGCTGTCACGTGAACAGATGCATGCACACGAATGTTTATTGCAGCACTGTCCACAATAGCAAAAAGAGGGAATCAACCTACTTGTCCATCAACAGATGAAAGGATAAACTATGTTACATACACCCAATGGAACACTATGCAGTGATAAAGAACAATGATGAGTTTAGGAAGCATCTCATACCCTGGTTTCAATTAGAAGACATCATGCTGGGTGAAATCAGCCAGCTGCAAAGGGACAAGCAAGCATTCTATGAGACCTCTGCTATATGGACTTCAAAATAGATGTGTGTACGGAAGAAAAGACTCTTTGATGGCTACAAGGATGGGGAGGGAGAGAGAAGGTTGGCCATAGATTAGATAGTTGATAGGAATTTGGCTAGGTGAAAGCTGTAACAGCACGTAGATCAACATAACTGGATTACACCATGAACTGAAAGGTTTTCTAAACTCAGCATGGTATTTCAAAGGATAGAGTAGCAGGGATGAGTGTTTTGGGACCATGTTTTCATGGGACATAGATGTCAACTGGCATAAGTAGTCTTTTGCTGAGTCTTCTGCAGCCCATACTGGTGAGTGACATCTGGGGTCTTAAAGCTAGGAAGCTGCCATCTGAGGTACACCAAATGGTCCCAACCCATGTGAAAGAGATGATGACCGAAAACAACAAAAACAGGAGGGAAAAAGATCCCAGGAGACAGAAGAATCCATGTAAATGGGAGACTGTATCAACTTGAGACCAGAAGAACCAGAGGGTGCCCAGCCAACACCAAAGGCAATTGTGATGGGGGACACAATGTAGAGTCCCCAAGGCAACACAAGAAAAAGAGATGTGTAGCTCCAGAACTCTACTAAAACCAGAACTGATGCTCTGACAGCCTAGAGGGCCCCCTGGGAGCATGGCCCCTAGACTTGCTGCTGGCCCTGAGCAGAAGTCAGTACTGAGGTCAACCCTTTAGATAAGAATAGACTGGACATGGCGACACAGTGTGACCATGTGGTGTGTGTACTTTATGGTTTTATACATTTATAAGAGGCTATCCTACTGGTTACTTTCTAGATGGAAGAGAAGAGGGTGGAGAGGAGGGGACAGGAGTTCATTAACAGTATACTAGAAATATAGAGTGAGAAGAAGGAATGTGCTTTCACTGGGTGTGAAGAGCAGATGGAGCTGGAGATAGGCGGGCATGCAAAATATATTTGGATTGTGTATTTTCACTTAATCACAATTTAAAAAAAAGAAATCTGGTGTCAAAAAAATAAAGATGCTGAATGTTGGTTTTTGTATAGATTCCTTTCATTTTACTGAGGAATTTCTTCCATATTTATTTTATTGACAGTTTTTTTTTTAAATAAGAAACGGGTGTTGGACATTGTCTAACACATTGTAAAAGATGCTGTTCCAGCATTGACTGAGGAACTGAATTGGCTGCAGCCTAGTTCTGAACTACACCTGCAGGAAGACTTGCTCAGAGGAGGAAAACGAGATGTAGGTGATGGTGCAGTAGGAACCTCGTGTGTGCATCACAAAGAGTTTACCTCTGAACACCAGTTCTGAGTTACATGAAATGATGTTTTTTGCTGTACAATAAAAATATTTCTGCAGTTAAACAAGCTGGGAAGTGCTGGGTTAATGCAGTAGCTGTCTTCGCAGAGTCACCGATATGTTGGCAATTATTGCAAATCCACAGGATAGAGAGGCAATGTAGTAACAGACTAGGATTCCACAAACGGTGATTTAGGTGATGCTGTGCTAGGTTCTAATGGGACTGGGGACATATTCTGACCTGAGTGCAGTAAGTGCCAAAGTGGAGACAAGGAACGTGTATGTATAGCTGATCTGAGTGGGTCATGCTAAAGACAGTGTGAGGAGCTGTGAGGCACCCTGCTTCCCAGCTGGGGTAACATCAGCCTTGACCTCACGCTCTTTCCCTCAGTGGAGATGGAATAACATGGCATTTGATATCTCCAATCACGATTTTGAACATTGCACATTGAAGCCTGTTGATGTCCCTGTGTTACCACCATTCCCTGTTCTTGTTAACTCTTTCCTTCCCCCCAGTGAAACACCTGCAATTATGAGTCTTTGAGTATTTTTATTGCATGTATGTACATACACAGATATTTTATTTTGTTTTTCAGTTTACATTTGATATCAACTACTTTGTTGCATACCTGCAGCTTACTTTGTTTCATTTTACATTGTATTCTAAAGATGCTTAATTATTCTATGAATTTATTTCAAAAGGTTTAAACATCATAAGACTATGTCTCCATTTACTTGTGTAATCTTCTGTGGGAGGCATTTAGGCTCCCTTGTTATTTTTTTCTTCTTCAGTGATGAACCATACAACAACGATCAATCTTTTTTCTTTCTGGGATATAGATCTAGAAGTTAATTCTCCAGTAGCAAAATATGTATGTTTTCTTCAAGTCATTATTATTCATTTGCTCATAGATGGAGGCTCCATTACATCTTTCTGCTTTTTTTTTGTTTTTTTTTTGCCATTTAAAGACACTACTCAGCCCCAGAGGTGACACTCTGCTTTCATGGGACAAGACACAGTCTATGACTTCCATGAGTACATGGGAGGTGGGGTGGGACGGCACCCTGTGGACATGAGGGCTACTGATGCCAACACTTGCAGATCTGTTCTAGGTTCTGCACCAAGCCTTTGTGCATCTGGCCTGTCTGTATTTGTAACTTTCATGAGAACCCGGGGGTGAACTGTTCTATCTATGAATTACCTTGGCTTTGTCTCTAGTGAACATGTGCATCATATTAAGTTTTTCCTTCTTTATCCTCACAAATGGCTAATTTCTTTTCAAATGATTGTACCAATGAAGCACAACTAGCCATGTGTGAGTTTTCTTTGTCTCTACCCTTCTTTGTTTTGATGAGTGTGTTCAGCACATGTCATGAAAAGAATTTGTATTTTCTACCTTCTAATGACTTCCAGCATCTCTTCAAACAATTTCAGCCATTCAATTTTTATTTTTTTATTTCCTACTTGGCTTATCAGATATTTGACAATGCTACAATTTGAATTGCTCGAGTTTTAAAAGGAATCTTGACTTATGCAGGACAAGTTCCTCCTTGTTCTTCTTTTTCATACATTCTTTGATGTTCTTGGACATGATACATCCTGTTGTAGAATCAGTTTGCCCAGTGCTATAAAAATCCTGTCAAGTCTGAAGTAACTGTCAACTTGTAGACAGAGCTGAATAATTAAGATCTTTATAATACTGAACATTCTATAGGCTCAAATATACCTGGACAGCTAATTTATGGCAGAAGTGGCATTGTATCATAGTTTGAAAAAATTGTTTTTCAATAACTGATCCAAAGGCACTCGGCTTGGCTCAAAAAATAACCATATGACAACCAAACAAACCTGAAGCTATCTCAACAACCACAGAATTAATTGTATTTAATTTGTATCTATAATATGAAAGACTGATCAATTAAATTTCAAAAACAGAACTTGGAGGCCTTTCTCTGTGATCTGGAAAAAGAAAGTTTTTTTTTTTTTTTTTTTTGCAGTATAACAGAGCATAGTAGTGGATAAACATTAAATATAAGAAATCCTGTTGGACAAACATGTTGTTTAAGAGTGAATATAAAAGCCACAGATGGGAAGATGAGACCTGCACATCACAGGATCCACGAAGTCTCATATCCAGAACGCATAAGGAGCTCCTACGAATCAATGAGAAAGACACCACTAAAGAAAGGCATAAGTCTATAGGCATTGTCCCAAGTAGGATGGCCAAATGACCACTAAATATATTAAACATTGTAGACTTTTATTGAGTCAGTCATAAAATGCAAGTGAAGCATAATAAAATACTCACTACACAGCTACAAAGAAGTAAATGAACAACTACATTAATTTTACAATAGTGGAAAGCAAATGACTCTCTCATATCCCTTAGAGATGCATAAAAATTGCCATAAACACTCTTTGAAAACTTCTTGGAAGTATTAAAAATGAACTTCTGCTTACCTGTTCCTCCCTTTCTTTACTTGGTTGGATTCTTTCTGCCCAGCCTCTGCAGGGCCTCCTTCACATCCCTGTTCTGCAGACTGTAGATGAGGGGGTTGAGCATGGGGATGACCAGAGTGTAGAAGACGGAGACCACCTTGCTCTGCTCCACGGACTCCACAGCTCCTGGCTGAGCATATGTCACAAAGACAGTCCCATAAAACAGGGACACAACAATCATGTGAGAGCCACAGGTGGAGAAGACCTTGTGTCTTCCAGTCCCTGAGTGCATTCTCAAGATGGTCACTGTGATGTAGCTGTACGAGATGAGGACAACAAGGATGGTCCCCACAATGATCAGCCCGCAGATGCTGAACATAATAAGCTCATTGACAGCTGTGTCAGTGCCAGCAATCTGGAGCAGGGGTGGCACGTCACAGAAGAAGTGGTTGATGCGGTTGGAGCTGCAGAATGGGAGGTGGAAGGTGAGGCTTGTCTGTAGAATGGAGTTGAGGCAGCCTCCGCAGTAGGTGCCCAGCACCAGGCGGGTGCAGGCTGAGGGGCGCATGGTGACTGGGTAGTGCAGGGGGCTACAGATGGCCATGAAGCGGTCATAGGCCATGGTGGCCAAGAGAAAAGTCTCTGTGGTACCCAACAGGCAGAAGAAGAAGAACTGGGTGGTGCAGCCCATGAAAGTGATGACCTTGGTTGGGGAGAAGAAGTTGGCCATGGCCTTGGGGGCAGTGACAGAGGAGTAGCAGAGGTCTATGAAGGAGAGATTCTTGAGAAAGAAGTACATAGGGGAGTGGAGGTGGGTGTCCACCGTAATGACCATGATCATTGTGAAGTTTCCCAGCACGGTCACTACATACAGGACCAGGAACACAGCAAAGAGCAGAGTCTGGATCTCCAAACCACCCTCAAATCCCACTAGCACAAAGTCCTGCAGAGAGAGTCCCGAGAGATTCCCATCTCTGAGAGGTGGCATGGCCCTAGGTTGTAGACAAGGTGGAGCACAGAGGGGCCTTGACAGAGTGAGGTCACTGTCCACTGTTATAACTTGTCTGTGTCACTGCCCATTGCCAAGAGAATGACAGCTGCCTAGTTCTCAACCCAGATGAGACTGACCTGTAAGGACAACATTTCCTCTGGCAGTTAATAAATAAACATGCATGGAGCTCCCATCTCCTGAAGCCAGAAAGCAAGGAGGCCACGAGGGACTTCTAGATCCTGTTGAAAGGACCCAGGAACCAATTAAAAGGTCTTCCTCTCAGCTCAGGATGAAACAATTGCAGCATCAAAAATAAACAAACATGACAACATAACAAATGTATAAAAATCTGTGAGCTCATAATGGTACTCCAAAAAGTAAATAATAAAAACAATAATCCAAAAGAAAAAGGACCGTAAATACTCATTAGTCAACTTTGATGGTTGTTATGGAGCCATCTCATTTTTCTGCCAATACGTGAGTAAGAAAATTGGACATGTTTCCTTCCTCATGGGTTATTATTTCAGAGTAATCAATGCAGTGAGTAGGGCAAATTCTTCCTTTTTGTTGCTAATAAATGTAACAGGAACAATACGCCTAGAAAGTCATTGCTTTGTCCTCTGAATCAAGACACAGTTCTGGGCAGCAACCTTTAATGGCCACTAACACTAGTAGGCAGAGAATGACAGAGACCTCTGCACTGGACAATCAGCTGGCCTGTTGCTCGATCTCACAGAACTCAAGTGGGAAATAGGAGGGTAAGAGCCTTCTGCTGGGTCCCATTGGGAAGTTGACAGCCCTCCAATAAAGCATCACAGCCATGATAAGGTGGAACAGGAAGGGGAGGAAGAAAGAATCAAACGAACTTCAATCAGATCAAACTCTGTATCTAACTATCCAGTCAAAATACGCTGGGCTCTGGACCTCCCTATGAGGCTGCTGAGCTGGCAGAAACAGGGGATGAGGAGGGACTCTGCCTTGTCAGCAGCCCTGGTGATGCTGTTGGTTCTAATGGACCCATCCTGCTCAGCCACCTTCACTTGTTCACAACGGGACACCATGGCAGAGGTGACACATCTGTCCCTCACCATCTCCGTACTAGTAGACTTTTCCACTCTCATCCCTTATGTCTTTAGTCCAGTGGTCCTTCAAAAAGTGGAACAAATCACTAGAGTGGTCACTGAGGCCACAGGGTGAGGCACAGCAGGGTCAAGAGCATTTCCTCCCCAAATCCCAGCTCTGTTTCTAAACAAGACACATCCTGCTGCTGCTCCCAGGGGACACAAAGGCAGACCTCGGCTGGTCAGCCAGCCTTTGCTTCCATCCAGGAAATGCAGTCATGAAGGAGAGCCCTGTGCTCTCTGACCCCGTGTGTGTGATGAACGCATAACCTGCCCCTTCCGTCATAATCCTCATCACCAAGGGTGGTCCTTGGACCAGCAACACCACTGCCCCTCTGGGAAATGCAGAAGCCCCATTCACCCTGCTGCATCAGAAACTGCGTGGAGATGAGTCCCTGGAGGACCCCCTTCCAGTGTGGCTGTGGGGGCTTAGCAGTGACGTCCTTGAAGCTGGAGCCAGAGCTCAGCCAGGGCAGGAGGATGGTCAGTTTTTCACCTGCCGGGAGCAGCCCCTGCATGCTTGCTGTGTACACACAGCCTGGGCCACCTCATTTGCATGCTATCTTCTACCTGTGGTCAGCCATCCTCAGGGTGACTTACCCTATCTTTTCCTGATGTTGGTCTGCGTATCCTGAGATGGTGCACTGTGGGTCTCCCAGGCTCCTGACACTGTCCGTGCTGACAGTGGTGACCCAGCACTGTGGGTCCCTCTCCTGCCCAGTCGGAGCTGACCCCTTACAGTTAAAGGAGTGGGTGAAAGGGCTAGATGGGTGCTGAGATCCAGCTGTGTGCAGGTGTTGCACGCTCTGCTGGGCGAAGCTGCTGGGTACTCAGGGGAGCTGGGGGGATACTCATCACGGGGTCACTACAGGGTCTTTTGTCTGTGCCCAGCACATTTGGGATTTGGGCCTCACATGGCCAATTAGGGGAGAGCCGGTGCTGCAGCCCTGGGACTCTTGGCTTCCTTGGTCCCAGGAGGCTACAGCCTTGTCAACAATTTGTGTCTCATCACCTTGCCTTAGAAAGGGAATGGAGGCAGCCTGAAATCCCTCAGTGACCCCTGTAGGGTCAACAAGAGGCAAGCTCAAAGAGCTGCAAGGAAGCTGGGGGGAGCTCACTTCCTTCTGTATGCAGGGATCACCTGGCCCAAGCCCTGCCACCAAACTCCCGAGTCCCTGCTCAACTGACTTGTATATTGTTGAGAAGTGCATCTGTATGCTGGTGGATTGGCAGTCATGTGTTTCTGTCTGGACCACGACTGAACATTCATCGGTTCTTCTCACAATCCGTGTGTCTCTGTGAGCTAGTGCCTAGGCTAGGGTGTCTCCTCAGTGGCTCTGAGCCCAGTAGTCTTCCTTAGCTTCTCTCCCTTCATGTCCAAGGGCACACTGAATGTCCTGATGAGCCCCTGTGCATGTTCACGTAGGCTGAGCCTCCCCGTGGAGTGCTGTGGCTACCAGCCAGTTTGCTTTATTGCATAAACACTGCCCTTTTCTCTGCAAAAATGTACAATTTTGTTTCTCCCATGGCACCTATCCAAGCATATGTCTCTTCCCCTCATTGCTTCATGCCACCAGTCTTTATTATTATTATTATTTATTACAATTGAATGAAAATATACATTCCCATATAAATTTTTATGCTCACCTATACGCAGCTCCCACTGCTCTCTGCCCAGTGACAGCACACTCTTCCTCTCTGCTCCGTACGTGTCCTGTCCTCCCGACAGTGTCCTATCCCCTCTCTCCACCCATTCCCTTCCTCCAGTAAGGGGTCTGCAGGATAATAACCCATATACACATAGAACCATAAAGTGCCCCCAAAATATGATCACTCTGCGTTGCCATGTCCAATCCATTGCTGTCTGAACAGTTGCATGTCACCGGTCTTCATATTTGTTCATTTAATGGACCAAGTGGTGTCTAATTTTAGGATCTTGCCTCTCTTTCCTAAAGAGACCATTTTCTACATTCACTACCGATTTGCAGTCCTGACTTTGTGATATGCCTTGCTAAAGTGACATTTTGTATCCTGGCCCCATGTTGGCTAAGATAGTTGGCACCTAGCTTGGGCAAACTGATTCTCATGGAGGCACCTTGGGCAGGTAACCCAGCACCTGAGTGCGCATTGAATGGGTGGTCCCACCCCAGACCATGTATCCCAGGGCTTGCTGAGAGGTAGTTAGGTTCACAGCTTTGTTTCCCAGTGTGGGACAGATTTTTGCTTTAAAGGACTATCTCAACTTTGTCCTCCAGGGACACTGTTCACAGAGCTTTCTGTCTCTCTTTCCTGCCCCACATGGTAAGCACCAGCCCCACCTGAATAGTAAGCTCTTGGAAAACACTACACTTCAGTTGGAAAGAGAATTTTTAGTCAAATTAAATTGGTTATTAGGTGTCAGGTGCCTTTGAGTCATTTCTGAGTTGTAGCAACCTGTGACACCCTGCCCAGTCCTGTACCATCCCCACAGTCATTGTCATGCTTGAGCCCATTGCTGTGGCCACTGTGCCAGTTCACCTTGACAGGAGTCCTCCTCTTTTCTGCTGTCCCTATACCTTACTAAGCATGATGTCCTTCTCAAGGACTGGCCCCTCCTGATAACATGTCTGAAGTCCATGAGACAGATTTCACTATCCGGCTTCCAAGGAGCACTCTGGAGCAACTTCTTCCGAGACACATTTGTTCGTTTCTCTGGCAGTCTGTGGGATACTCAATATTCTTCACCAACATAATAATTTACAGGCATTGATACATTTTCAGTCTAACTTATTCACTGTCCAGCTCTTGCACACATGTGAGGTGACTGAAAAATATCATGGCTTGTGTCAGGTGTCCCTTAGTTTCTGAAGCAACATTTTGGCTTTTGAACATTTTAAAGAGGTCTTATGCAGCACATTTCTTCAACGGAATACTTCGTTTGATTCCTGACTGCTGTTTCCATGGATGTTAATTGCAGATCCAAGTAAATGAAATCCTTGACAGCATCAATCTTTTCTCCATTTATTATGATCTTGCTTATTGGTCTAGTTGTGAGGATGTTTGTTTTCTTGTTGTTGACTTCCCCACTGATGTGCTGCTCTAATCACTCTTGAACGATCTTCAGCAAAATTTTACTTGCACGTGACGTTCATGGTATTGTTCACGAATTTCCACGTTTAGTTGGATCACCTTTCTTTGGTATGAGCACAAATATGGATCTCTTCCAGTTAGTTGGCCAGGTAGCTGTCCTCCGAGTTTCTTGGCATTGATGAATAAGCATCTCCAGTGCTGCATCTGTTTGTTGAACCATCTTTATTGGTATTCCATCAGTTCCTGGAACCTCGTCTTTTGTCAGTCTTTAGTGCAGCTTGGTCCTCTTCCTCATTCCCATTGGTTCTTGATCATGTGCTACTGCCTGAAGTGGTTGAGTATTAACCAACCTTTTTCAATGTAGTGATTTTGAGCATTCCTCCCATCTACTTTTTATTGTTTTATTTATTGGGATTGAGTAAAAATGTAAAATCTGGTTTAAATTCACACGCCTGCCTATGTGCGCTCCTACGGCTCTCCCTGTGTGGTAACAGCACACTGCTCCTTTTTGTTCTATAGAAGTCATAATCTCTGAGTCCCCTGTCCCCTCTTCTTCACCCTCTCCACTCCCCTGTAGTAAGAGGCCAGTTGGGCAACATCCTATGGATACATAGAACCATACGTTGTACACACGATATGGTCACTCTGTGTCACTGAGTCCAACCATTTCCTGTCTGGCGAGTTGATCTCAGTAATGATTTATGATTAGGGGCAGCTTCAGGTCTAGGGGCCATGCTCCCATGGGAACCCCTAGGCTTTTGGACCATCAGTTGTTGTCTTTTCGTGGAGTTCTCAGGGGGCACCCCTTCTTATTCTTGTATTGCCACTGTGACTCAATTTTGTGAGCCCTATCATGGCTGTCACTGGAGATGGGCATCATCTGGTTCTTCTGGTCACATATTGATGTAGTCACCCATTCACATGTGTGTTTCTGTCTTCTGGGTTCTCTTTCCCCTGTGTCATTTTTGTCCTTGGTAATCATCTGTTCTGGATGGGTTGGGACCAATTGGTGTACCTCAGACTGTAGCTTGCTAGCTTTTAAGACCCCAGAAGCCACTCACCAATATTGAGTGAGAGGACTATCTTAGCAATAGGCTAGTTATATCAATTGGCTTCGAGGTCCTCTGACAGCATGGTTCCTGGACCCCCTCCCCTGCTTTCCTGTCCTTAACTGTTGGCTTAAGATGGGAAAAATTTTTAGGTTATGTTGAAGTTTAGTTAAATTGATCTTCTTTCTAATGTGGGCTTGTTACTGATTTCACCCAATCGAACCTAATCTATAACCAGCCCTCTCCCTCCCTCCCTCCCCTCCCTTGCAGCAGTCAGAGTCTTTTCTTCTGTACGAGTCAGCTTTCAAATTCTTAAAGTAGGGGTCTCATACCATATTTGTCCTTGTACTGCTGACTAATTTCACTCAACATGATGGATAGAAAGTTGTGTATATGTTGATGAGGTCTAGCTGGTTAATTGTCACAGTAACATCATCTATGTCTTTACTGAGCCTTTTTTTTTACAGTAAATCTATTTTGTCTGAGATTAGCATTACCATACTTGCTCTTCTTTGTATACTGTTAGCTTGATATATATTATTCCATCTTTTAATATTCAGTTTGTTCATATTTTTAAGTCTAAGGTGAGTCTCTTGTAAGCAGCATATAAATGGGTCATGTCTTTTTATCCAAGGTGTCACTCATTGCCTGTTTACTGGAGTGTTCAGCCTGTTTACATTCAGTGTAATTGCTGATACGCATGTGTTTAATGCTGTCATTTTGCTATACTTATTTTTGTGATGATGCTTTCTCTGTTGCTCTTACTATTCTGTTCTGGGACATTCTTCTTTACGGGTTGATTTTTCATCCTTTTCAGTGTTGGATTTGTGTTTGTTGAGACTCCTGTGTTGCATTTTTTGTTTTGGTATGTCGCTTCTTTGTTGTGCTTTGCGGCTACCCCTGTAACCCCCCTTAATAATGTATGTTTAAACTCAATTTTAACTTCTAAATATCTTAGTAACTTCCTCTGCATCTGGACAGACTGTAACTACTGTAATATATCCCTCTTTTTAATGTGATGATATCATAGTTTTCATGATATGATCACTGGACCACTTCTTTTGGTATTATAGCTTTGGTTGGGGTTTTGTGCGTTCTGTAACTGAATACATTTCTGGGTGATATGTCTTGTATTGTCTCCTAAAATATACAGTTAATGGTTTTGTTCTTCTAAGAAAAGAGCTTCTTTCAGTATGTTTTGTAGCTTTGGTTTGGTTTTTACAAAGTCTCTGAGTAGTTTCTGTTTATCTGAAAAGGTCTTAATTTCATTTTCATATTTGAAAGACAGTTTTGCAGGATATTCTTGGTTGGAAGTTTTTCTTCTTCAGCACTTTGAGTGTGTCACCCCACCGCCTCTGTGCCAACATGGTTTCTACCAAGAAGTCAGACGAAAGCCTACAGGGCTTCTCTGAATGTTAGCTTTGCTTTGAGTCTCACTGCCTTTAAGAGTTTCTGCTTATGTCTCATTTTGTTACGCTTAATCATAATATGTCTTGGAGTCTTTTTTGGGGGGTTTATATTGTATGGTGATTGACACACATCTTGGGTATTTATGTTCTCTTCTTTCATAATTTCTGGGGAGTTTTCTGTCAGCAAGTCAGCAACAATCCTGTATGTGTTTTCAGGTGTTCCTTCCTGTTCAGGAACTCCGGTTAGTCATAGATTGTTCCTCTTGATAGAGTCCCACGTGTTTCTTAATGCTTGTTCATTTTTCTTGTGTCTTTTCTCTGATTTCTCCTCAAAACTGCTGGTTTCAATGGTTCTGTCTCCCAAGTCAGAAAGTCTGTTTTCCATTTGTTCAAGTTTGTTCTCTTGGCTTTGAACTGAGTTTTCCGATTCTTTAATTTTGTTATTGATCTGTTGGATCAGAATGCTGGACTTCCATCAGTTCGAAAAGCTTGCTTAATTTTTCATTTTGGTCTGCTAAATTTTGTATATTGTCTGGCCAGCCAAGTGCCATCAAGTCTGGAAGGGCTCTATATATAATTCTTTTGTATTCAACCTCCACAAGTTTCAGAAAGGTTTCTTCATCTGGGAAGTTCGTCGGTTCTTTCTTTTTGGAGTTTTCTGGAGCCACGATTGGATTTTTTTCTTAAGTGTCAGGCCAAGGTCTGTTGCTTTTTGGACATCTAGGGGTTGTTTAGCTTCTCTAGTATTGCCTTAATAGGAGCTGAAGTAGAAGTCGATCACCAGTTACCACTACGTACTCTGGGCCCACTGGATTCATTGTGAGAGCAGGCCCACCTCCTGGCTGGCAAAGACATGGCCCTATTGGTGGAGTCACCAGGAGGCCATCAATTGACCCTACACTGTGGGTCAGTCAATACTGGAAGAGACGCCATCAGGCTGCATCACAGTTATTTCTCTAGGTAGTCTTATTTTGAAAGATAAAAGCTATCTGACAGCTTCCATAAACAGTCAAGCTGTCAGGTGTGCAAGCCACTCTTTCCAGCTGGCAGTAGAGGCACCTCTATATCTGTCCCTAAATGCTGTGATCTAGTTCCAAGTATGGACAGGCTACTGCCCTGCTATCATCAGGTTCCGGGCCCTACCCGAAGTGTCAACTGTGCTAAACACAGCTTTTCTTCTGGGGAATCACTCCCCAGGCTGGCACTGCCTCCTAGTCTGTGAATTAGTCCCCACTGAGGCCTCCTTTTGGGTAGATCCACTTCCCAGTCAGACAAGATGGTGTCCCACAGAGGATCTGCCACCTGCTAGGAAATAGCCGAATCAGTGGCAGAGGTTCAGAAAGAGAGGTGGAGTGGCTGTAGTGCTCAGAGTTCAGAGTCAGGCTCTCAAAGTGTGGCTATTCCACCCGCTGGTCGCTTTAGCAGTGTGGAAGAACTTTGCTGCCAGTTAAGGCCAATTGCTGGCACAGACTAACAAAAAGGAAAAAAGTTAAAGCTGGTAGCTACCTTCAATCCACGGGAGCTGGCCATTCAGCAAGCACAGGGATTAGCAAAAGAGAAGAAATTTCCTGTTCAGCAGCATGTAGTCCAAAAGACAGCCCTATGCCACGTCTTAGGGCTCACTGTGTGTCCAGACAGCTCTGGTTAATTATCAGTCCTGGCCTTACTTTTTGGAGTGAGTTAGGGAGACATGTGTCTGGTCTACCATCTTGACTCCACCTCCCTTTCATCTGCTTTTGATGCTTCCTGTGTAATTCAATGTTTTCTCAGTAGAGCCCTTCAAAATTTCAACTTGAGGCTTGAATCTTTTTCAGTTCCTCCAGCTTGAGAACTGCTGAGCATGCTCTCCCTATTGGCTTTGTAATTGCAGATCTGAGCACATCCCATTTGAGTATTGTGCTTTGTCTTCTGAATCTGCCCTTTTAAATCTTCTCTTCAGCTCTTCAGCTCCATCATTTCTTCCTTTTTCTTTAGCTACATAAGTTCAAGAGTGAATTTCAGCGTCTCTTCTGACATCCATTTGGATCTTTTCTTTGTTTCCTGTCTTTTTAATAACATCTTGCTTTCCTCGTGTATGATGTCCTTGATGTCTTTCTGCAGCTAATCCGGTCTTCATGCATTAGTGTTCAATGCAATAAGTCCATTTTTGAGACGGTCTCCAAATTCGCGTTGAATATACTCAAGGATGATTTTCCCTTTGGGTACTTAATTTTCTTTGGTTTCAACTTGTACTTGCATGTAGGCAATTGATAGTTTGCTCTTTAGTCAGCCCCTAGCCTTGTTCTAATTCATGATATTTGCCTTGCCAATATCTCTTTCCACAGATGTAGTTAAGTTGATTTCTGTATTCTATTTGGTGAGGTCTATGTGTATAGCTGCCGTTTATATTGTTGAAAAATGGCTTTTTCTGTGAAGAAGTCATTGGTCTTGCAAAATTCTATTGTGCCATCTCTGGCATCATTGTTATCACCAAGGCCATGACTTCCAACCATGAATACTCTTGTTTCCAGCTTTTGCATTCTAATCATCAGTAATTGTCAGTGCACCTTGATTGTGTGTGTGATCAATTTCGGGTTGCAAAAGTTGGTAAAAGTCTTTAGTTTTCTCATCTTTGGCATTAGTAGTTGGTGCATAATTCTGAATAATACTGTTATTAACTGGTCTTCCTTGTAGACATATGGATATTATCCTACAGTACTGTACTTTGGGATAGGTATTGTATTTTGTTTGTTTATTTGTATTTTGGTGATTAATGTGATGCCATTCCTCCCAAATTTGTCATTTCTGGCTTAATGGACTATGTCACTGTCCCATTCAAAATGGCCAATGCCAGCCCACCTTAACTCACTGAAGCCTAAGATACTAATCTTTATGCATTCTACTTTATTTTTGATGACTTTCAGTTTCTCTAGACTCACACTCTGCACATTCTGTGTTTCAATGACTAATGTATGCCTGCAGCTATTCTCATCCAGAGTCATGACACATCAACAAATGACATCATAGAAGCTTCACTAACACATTGTGAAGGTCTATGCTACTTTGAGGAGGCAGTTCTTCCCCATTGGTATTCAGTTTTCCGTTATTTAAACAGCAACACTAGCTCTTCACAGTAACTTTGGACAGGCCCACCTGGGAGCCCTGCCTGGGACACCAAGCAGAGTGGAAGTGTTTCCAGCAAGAGTCATCATTTGAGCTCTCAACCCTTGTCTTTTCTTCTACACATGATCTTGTCCATTTTTCTTTGCTGTTACCTTTTTTATATTGATTTTTATTAGACTTACATACATTACAAATCCTTGATTGCTTAGACATATAGCAAGCTTATTTTCAGTCTACAGTCTGTGCTTTAACTTTGTAGGGGTCCATCTGTCACCCTCCCCCAGTGACCTCAGCATTTGCTGTGAGCCTTTACCTGCACAATTAAGAAACAAAGCAGCAACAACGCACTGTAATGAAACAAAATGAAATAAAAAATGGCTTCTGTTTAGTTGTATACTTGTGTATTTTTCAACAATTAGTAAATTAGTGCATCTAGAATTTACATTTGTTTATGAAGTGAGTAGGGAGCCAAACTTGTGTTTTCCAAGCAGAGAGAATCAGTTACCAATTTTTAAAAATATTCTCAGCATTTTCACTATAGTTTTATTTCATTTTCAATGATAAGCGTGAGTAAAAAGATTATAATGATAAAGTATTTACTGGCTGAGTAGGTCATCATCTGGATAGCATCAACTAGCTTTAAAATAAAATCATAAATAAGGAAGAGGAAAAATCAAAAGAGCCAAAGCTAGAAACCTCATTTCAACCCAATATGTTGAGATGTAAATTCCAGACTCAAATTTTCTGTGTAATCATGTGTAAATTGCACATCCCTCTGATTCCTTTAATATTATATTTTATTTTTATTATTAATGATGTTGCTACTCTTAGCATTCTCACCACACTCCCTATATAACCTTTTCTAAAACTTTGTTGCCATCACATCGATTCTGACTCACAACAACCGTGTAAGAACTCCTGAATCATCTCCATAAGGTGAGTTAAAAGTAAAATAAAATCAAAAAGCAACCACCACTGCTGTTGAGTTGATTATGACTCATACCAACCTCATAGAACAGAGTAGAACTGCCCTGTAGAGTCTCCAAGGCTGTCGGCCTTTATGATAGCAGACAGGCACATCTTTTTATCCTGAGGAGCAGCTGATAGGTTGGAACTGTCAGCCTTTCGGTTGGCACCCGAGTGCTTAACCGCTGCATCAGCAGGGATCCCAGCAGAATGAGTTAGAGCTTTATAACAATTACAGGAGTAGCTTAGGGAGTTACAGAAATGGAAAAGCCACCAACGGAAGAGAAGATTTTTTAAAGACATTATGAAAGACAATTTTCCTGCATTAAAGAAGGTCTTGAATTTCCTCCTCCCTAGCTCTGAACTATGCCTATAGGAAGAGTTGCTTCGAAGAGCATAGCTGAAGAGGGGTTGAAGGTGATGGGGTGGCAGGGACCTCATCTTTTCAATATCTCAAAGAATGTGCCTCTGAACATCAGTTCTGAGTCATGTGAATCGCTGTTTGTATCTTTGTTGTAACAAGGAAATCTGCTATTAAAGAAGCTTGGAAAATGCTGCAGGTAAACCAGCGCCTTTCTTCTCAGAGTCTCTAATACGTTTGCAACTATTGCAAATCCACAGGATAGAGAGGTAATGTGCTTACTTATTTGCTTATCAATTTTTTGCAGTGAGTTTCTTGGAAGACTAGGGTTGCCCAGATGACATTTCAGGTGATGCTGTGCTCGATTTGGATTCAGCTGGGAAAACTTACCGGTCTGAGGGAAGCCAGTCCACAGGGAGCACGCACAAGGTCTGACGATTAAGTCTGCAGGCTGAATTGGTCTCAGTGCTGCAGACCTCACTGCTGAATATCACCACAGCCACCTTTAAAGTCCACCCCTTGGGAAGCTATGCACCACCAGCAGCACCTAGTCCGCCCTTCAAAGCAATTTTGTAACTCGTTCTGGAATGGCCCTTGTGTACAGTGGCATGGTGGCGAGTTCATGAGCTTAATTGTCTAGTTGTCTGTGAGGGAGCTTTTAGCTAGTTAACATGTAACTATGTCAGAGCACCCTCCTACTTACCTGATCTGTCCCCTAATGCCTTTTTTTCTTTACTTAAAAATCAAGGAAATATTGAGAGGAAGACATTTGGATGCCATTCAGGACATCAAGAGTAATACAATGACAGCTCAGATGCCCATTCTAGAAAGAGAGTTCCAAAGTTGCTTGGAAGGGTCAACTAGGTGCTGGCATCAGTGCACAGTTCCCCAAGGGGAATACTTCAAAGGTGACTGTCGCGATAATCAGCAATGAGATATGTAGCACATTTTCCAGGATGAGTTTGCAAACTTAATTGTCAGACCTCGAATGTACAGCTGGGATTAGGATTTTAGAGGGGTCACTGTTCAGGACAGTGTAAGGCATTCTTCTTCCCAGCAGAGTCGTCATCACCCTTGACCTCATGCTCTTTCCCTCAGTGACATTGGAACAACATAGGGTTTGATAGTTTCAATAATGATTTTAAAATTTGGACACTGCAGACTGTTACAGTCCTTTGTTTTTACCACTCACTGTGGTTAGCTGTTTCTTTCTCTCCAAGGAGACACCCAGTATTATGCCAGTATTATGACTTATCCCTTAGACTACTTCTACTTCATGTATCTGTATACATATAGATTCTTTGTGTATTTCATTTTACAAATATTATTAACCACTGTAATATATAAGCAACTTTTTTCGCTTCACATTGTATTTCTAAGATCCTTCCTTATACTGTACAATTATTGCAAATATTTTGAACAGCATATTCAATCTTCTGTTGGATGATCTTTAGACTTTTTTTTTTTCAGTGATGAATAACACATCAGTGATCAGCCTTGTTTCTCTCCAAAATATATGTTTAGATCTGGCCTCTCTGTATTTGCAGCTTCATTGAGAACACTGGGCGGGGGGTGGGGGGAGGACAGCTCTGTCTTGATTTGACTGTCTTTTGTGAACAATGTATCACATTAAATTTTTCCTTTTTTGCCCACTTAAATGGTCAAGTTTTTCTTCAACTAGTTGTAGTGATTAACACAACCAGCAGTGTATGAGTTCCCATTTTCTTCATGCTTCCTTATTTTGACAGGTGTGTTAGGTATATGTCATTAAAAAAATCATTTTCTATGTTCTAATGACTTTTAGGGAACCCTGGTAGCATAGTGGGTTAAATCAGGTCAGTCGGTTTTCTGTTAATGACTTTAAAGGAGCCTACATGGTTTAAAGTCAGGAAAGGTGTGCATCAGGGTTGTACTCTTTCGCCATATCTAGTCAATCTTACACTGAGCAAATAATCGAAGAAACTAGACTGTACGAAGAGCAGGGCATCAGCATTGGAGGAAGACTCGTTAACAACCTGCCTTATCCAGGTGACACAACTTCCCTTGCTGAAAGTGAAGAGGACTTGAAACACTTACTGATGAAGATCGAAGACCACAGCTTTTAGTAAGGATTACACCTTAACATAAAGAAAACAGAAATCATCACAACTGGACAACTAAGCAACATGGTGATAAATGGAGAAAAGACTGAAGTTGTCAAGGATTTCATTTTACTTTGTTCTACAATTAATGTCCACAGAAACCACAGTCAAGAAATCAAAAGACGCATTGCATTGGGAAAACTGGCTGCAAAAGACCACTGTAGAGTTTTGCCAAGCAAAGGTGTGACCTTGAAGACTAAAGTGTGCCTGATCCAAGTCATGGTATTTTTAATTGCATCATATGCATGCAAAAGCTGGACAAAGACTGAGGAAGACAGAAGAGGAATTGACACCTTTGAACTGTGGTGTTGGAGAAGGATGTTGAGTATACCCCTCACTGCCAAAAGAATGAACAGGTCTGTCCTGAATGAAGTGCGCCCAGACTGCTCTTTAGAAGCAATAATAGTCAGACTACGGCTTACAGACTTCAGACATGTTGCTGGAAGAGACTAGTCCCTCAAGGAGGACTTCATGTGTGTTAAAGTTGAGGGTCAACAAGAAAGTCCTTCAAGGAGACTGATTGACACGGTGGCTGCAACAGTGGGCCCAACGTGAAAACGATTACAGATGTGTCACGGGACCAGGTGGGGTTTGGCTCTGTTGCTAAGAGTCAGAACCAGCTCAGTGGCATCTAATAACAACAATGACTTCTAGTGTCTTTCCAAACCACTGTGAGACATTTGATTTTTGTTTTCCATTTTTCTACTAGGCCTTTGGCAGTTCTGCACTTTGGTTGGTAGCATTTGAAAAGGAATATTGATTTTCACAGGACAAATTCCTTCTTCTTGTTCTTAACTTTCATACATTCTTTGGTTATTCTTTGACATAATGTATCCTATTGTAGAATCTGGAGAAAACTCTGGTGGCATAGTGGGTTATATGCTACGTCTACTAACCAAAAAGTAGGCAGTTCAAAACCACCAGGCACTCCTTGGAAATGCTATGGGGCAGTTCTACTCTGACCTCTAGGGTTGCTATGGATACGAACCAACTCAACAGCAGGGGCTATTGCAGCATCGTTTGTTCAATTTTATAAAAATCCTGATAAAGTTGGAGTAATGCTGAATTTGTTGATTAAGCTGAATAATTAAAGTTTTCATAATGTTGACCCCGCCCACCCTTGAACATGTTTCAGGCCCACATGTACTTGTGCGCTTACTGTTTCACAAAAAACAAAACAAAAACTTGCTGTGCAGTCGATTCTGACTCCTAGTGACCCTATAGGACAGATTAGAACTGCCCCATAGAGTTTCCAAGGGACTCATGGCAGATTCCAACTGCTGACCTTTCTGGCCAGGAGCCACACCACTTAATGGCCATGCCACCGAGATTTTCACTTTTCACAAAGAAGCTTTTCAATAAATGGTCCATGGATAACACATGACAAAAAATAAAATGTATCCTTAGCTCAAAACAATCACAAAAGTTAATTGTATGCATATAGTCAATCTTCATATGAAAGACTGGTCAACGAAACTTCTAAAACAGAAACTGGAAGAGTCAGTGATCGAAAGTAAGCAGATTTTTTGCTCTTTGATACAGAATAAAAAATGGATAAACTCTCTGCATTAAATGTAAGAAATTCTGTTCATTGAAAACCCCATTACAGATGGAAATTGAAAGCCAAATGGAAGAATATACCTGCACATCCTATCATCTGCAGAAAATTGATATCCAGAATATGTAAGGAGCTCCTGTAAGTCTGTAAGAAAAAGACAACTAAAAGAAAAGGCAAACCATGGATCTGATCCCTAGTAGAATATCCAAACGACCGCTGAACATTTGAAAAGAAGCCAGACCTGATTCACCGGTAGAAAATACAATGAAGTGCAATAAGATACCCACCAAATAGACAAAAAAATAAAATTTAAAGACAATATTAATTTCATAATAATGTGAGCCAAATGGAACTCTAATACAGTTTTTGTATGTGAAAATTGCTATAAACCCTCTTTGAAAACTGCATGGCAGTATTTAAAAGATGAACTTCTGTCTCCCCATTGCCGCTGTCCTTCAGGTGGCTGTGTGTTTCCTGCCCAGCCGCCGCACGGCCTCCTTCACGTCCCTGTTCCGCAGACTGTAGATGAGGGGGTTGAGCATGGGGATGACCAGAGTGTAGAAGACGGAGACCACCTTGCCCTGCTCCATGGATTCCACAGCCCCTGGCTGGCCATACGTCACAAAGGCGGTCCCATAGAACAGGGACACAGCAATCATGTGAGAGCCGCAGGTGGAGAAGACCTTGCATTTCCTGGTCCCTGAATGCATCCTCAGGATGGTCACTGTGATGTAGCTGTAGGAGATGAGGACAATGAGGGTGGTGCCCACAATAATCAGCCCACAGATGCCAAACATGACCAGCTCATTGGTGGCCGTGTCGGTGCAGGCAATCTGGAGCAGGGGTGGCACGTCACAGAAGAAGTGGTTAATGTTGGAGGAGCAGAATGGGAGGTGGAAGGTGAGGCTGGTCTGCACAACGGAGTTGAAGCAGCCTCCACAGTAGGTGCCTAGCACCAGGCAGGAGCAGGTGGAAGGACGCATGATGGCGGGGTACTCCAGGGGACGACAGATGGCCATGAAGCGATCATAGGCCATGGTGGCCAGGAGGAAAGTCTCAGTGGTAGCTAGCAGGGAGAGGAAGAAGAACTGGGTGGCACAGTCAGCGAAGGTGATGACCTTGGCCTGGGAGAAGAAGTTGGCCAGGGCCCTGGGGGCGATGACAGAGGAGTAGCAGAGGTCCAGGAAGGAGAGGTGCTTGAGGAAGAAGTACAGGGGGCAGTGCAGGTGGACGTCCAACGTGATGATGACAATCATTGTGAGGTTTCCCAGCACAGTCGCCGTGTACAGGGCCAGGAACACAGTGAAGAGCAGGGCCTGGGTCTCCAGACCACCCTCAAATCCCACCAGCATGAACTCCTGCACAGAGCGTCCTGAGAGGTTCCCGCCTCTGGCAGGTGGCATGGCCCCAGATTACACACTTGGCTGGGCAAAGAGGAGCCAGAAAGAGGGAGAAGGTCACTGTTCACTGTCACCTGTCCTCCTGCAGCACACAGCCTGTCAGTGCCACAGCCCACTGCCCCAAGGCAGACAGCTGCCTGGCTCTCACTCCAGATGAACTTGGCCTGCAAGGTTGATGCTTCTTCTGACTCAGTTAGTTCATAAACGAGTATGGAGGGTCACTTTGTCAAGCCAGAAAGTGAGGAAGCCACCGAAGACTCCCAGGTCCTGTTGAAAGGACTCAAGGGTCAATTTAAAGGGGGCTTATACCGGCCAAAGGGGAACCAATTCCGGCATCAGAATCAACAAAAAAAAGAAATGATACCAGGAATTGAAGCAAAAGAAGTGGAAAAAAAAAAAAAAAAACTGTGAGCTCAGAATGGTGCTCAAAATGCAAATGAAATATAACAGCAAAAATTATGCAGAAAACCTCGGAAGTTAGCTTTGGTGGCTGTTAGGGCACTGTCTGATTATTCTGCCCATTCGTAAGTAAAAGAAGATTAAACGTGTGTGCTTCCTGTCCTTGTGTGGGTTTCATCCCAGAGCAGTCAAGGAGTAGAGGAGGTGAAGTTGTCTGTCTAATGGCTGGTACATGCAGAAGGAATAGCCAAAGCCAGGTGTCGTCGAGTCGGATCCGACTTGAGACCTAGAAAGTCAGACCCTTGTTGTCTGGATGAGGGTGTGGGTCTGGGCAGCTGCCGCCAATGGACACCAGCATTGGTAGGTAGAGGGTGACAGGGACCTTGACACTGGGGGGGCAGCCGGCAGCACCAGGCTCATCGACACATCTCACAGAACTGCAGTGGGGAAACAGGAGGTTAGCGGCTTCCTGCTGGGATGTGCTGGGAAGTGGACAGCCCTCCCGTGAAGTATTTCTGCCGTGATGGGGGGAAGGGGGGGGAAGGAGGGAAGAAGAAAAGGCACCTGACTCTGATCAGAGTCTCCGTCTAACTACCCATAGACTGAAAACAGTGCTAAATAACCAGTCTATGGGACACTACGTGGGAAATGGCAGAAGGGATACAACTCACAAAACCTAGCACCTGGACAAATAAGTTGTTGTTTTTCAACAAGTAAATTGCATAGAGAGACGAGGTGCACAGGTGGGAGAAGTGATCTGGTCACGGGTGGGACAGAACTTCAGAGACAAAGGAACCAAACGCCACGAACGAAAATTGTCTCTTAGACAACTGGGGATACTGAATGTACACTGTGTGGTGGGTGACATTTAGGGACAGTTACTAATTTTGTGGGGTGTGAGCCCAGCATTGCATAGATGTTTTCCAAAGCTCTATTTTTGGCCAAGATACAGATTACAGTGATGGAAGAAGTGTGTGGTTCTGAAGTTGTTTTATGATTCTCTGCAGCGATGACGATGGCGGTGGAAAGGGGGCACTCGGTGCAAGAGCAGTGCGCCGAGAACTGTGGATTTGGGGGCGTGTGAAATTTTCCCTAAGAAAAAGTTAAAGAACTTATATATGCGTTGAGCGGTCCCACCTCCTGAGAGTCTGAGATGCTGCGGGGGCCGTGCCGAGAAGCCCGATGGAGCTGAGGGAGCTGAGTTAGCAGCCCCACCCCACAGGACAGCACCTAAGCTCTGCCCACCTGAGGGTCCGTGCGCACCCCCCTGTGGGCCTGCACCCTCCCTGGTGCCTTCCCCTCCCTGTCCACATATCCAGCCCTGCTCTGTCTGCCTTATTCCCTAATCCACCCACTCAGTGGTGTCACTGAATGCCCCTGACCCCTGGTACTACACCTGGTGACATGTTACTTTCACTCCTGGCTGGAGGCTGCATAGGGGCCAGCCAGGGCACAGGGGGTGTGATCTGTCTGCCTGTTTCCCCTGTAGGACCCATTCTTGAGTCCCTATCCACGTTCCTATACTCAATGACTGTCTATCAGTTGGGACTCTGTGTCGTTGAAGACCTCAGAGGGCTCCATCCAATATCCAGCTGTCAGGTAGATCACGGGCAGGGACAGCCCAGGCGCAGGGTCCGAGAGCCAGCAGAGAGGGACACATGCAGAGACGGACATGCTTTCCCTCTCTTTGGCCCACCTCTGTGGCCTTTGGCATCTCCTCAGGGGCCGGGTGCTTTAGGCAGGGTGGCCACTCTCCTATGTGACGCCCAGGCTGAGCTGGGTACTGCCCTGTCCTGTCCTCATCTCAGCACAGAGCGTGCAGGACGCCCCTGAGCAGGGTGGGCTGTGCAGAAATGCTGGTGCCCAGCAGCGCCATGGAGGCTGGCCAGAGGTGACCCTACTGAGGAGACTGGGTGAGAGGGAGAAGTGGGGAAGTACATGTGGTCCCTGGGAGTGAGGGCCAGGTAACACTGAAAGCAGGTCTCTCGGGCCTCAGTGTTCAGGCCTGGGCAGAGAGCCGGGCCTTTGGAGGAGTGAGCTCCCAGAGGCGGAGGTGTGCAAGCCAGGGGTTGCGGAAGGAGGCCCCTCCAGGTCCCTCCTGACTCTGCGTTCTCTCCAAGATGCTATTCCTCGGCTGGTCAGTGAGGACCCCGTAGTCCAACAGAAATGGGAGCTGATGAATGGGTGGGCCATACTATTTTCCTCTCCCAGGGAGACATCCCCTCCTACGCCTGATGACAGGATGTGAGTGACCAGTCAAACCACCCTGGACTCTGGGCCTTCTCACAGGGCTGCTGAGCTGGGAGGCGTGGGCGATAAGGAGGGAGTCTGCCCATGTAGTGGCCTTGGTCATGCTATTTGTCCTGGTGGGCCCTCCCAGCCCACCCACCCTCATATTTTCTCGATGGGGACCCCAGGGCCAGGCTGCTCGTCTCTCCCACCATCTTCTTACTGGTAGATTGTGCCATGGTCTGTCCCAATGTCTTCAATTCAGTGGTCCTCCAAAAATGTGGACAATAACAAGTGCCCATCAAGGCCACCATGTGAGAGATGGTAGGATCGCCAGGGTTTCTGTCCCTAAACCCAGTTCTGCTTCCAGAGAGCCCACTGGCAACTGCAGACCTAAATTTGCAAACTAGACTTCACTTCCACCCAGAAAGCACAGTCACAGGGGGAAGGAGAGATCTATGTGCTCTGTTACACTGTGTCTGCAATGAAGATGTAACCTGTCCCTTCTGTCCTTTTTGTTGTCTCTGAGGGTGTCCTCAGGACCAGCAGCACTGGCGTCACCAGGAGCCTGTTAGGAATTCAGAGCCTTGACCCAACTTGTTGAGTCAGAACCTGCACTGAAATGATCCATAGAGGACTCTCACCCTGGGTCTGAGGCTCAACCCCTAATGTCCTTGAAGCAGGGGCCAGGGCTTGGCCAGGACAGAAGGGTGGTCAGTGTATCACCTGCTGAGAGCAGCCCTTGCGTATTTGCTGTGCACACACACCTTTGGCTACCCATTCGAAGGCTGTCTTCTAGCTACAGGAAGCCGTGAAGGGGATGTCTCGCACCCCGTTTTCCACATGAGGGTCACAAAACACTGGGGTCTCCCAGGCCTCTGTCTTTGGTCTGAGCTGATGGTGATGACCCCGGCCCTGAGGACCCCCGCCCCGCCCATCTCGCCGTGGTCCCTCTGCAGTGAAATGAGAGGCGGAAGAGCTTAGACAGTGTACCTGTGTCCCGCCAGAAGTGGGCTCTGCAGGGTCCGGAGCAGGAGGCCGGGCTCTCAGCGGACGTGGGAGCCTCAGTTCAGCTCTTTTGTTCCCGGCCTCTGTTGCCTGGTGGCATGATGTCAGGGAGCCCAAGCCATGAGATCCTTATGGGGACTTCTCTGTGCCTGAAACACTGGGACTTGGGCCCCAAATGGCCAATTAGGGGAGATGCAGGTCCTACAGCCCTGGGATTCTTGGTCCCCTGTTCTCCAAGAAGCTATAGCCCTGTTGCTAATCTGTGTCTGATCACCTTGCCTTAAAATTGAGGTGAAGGCAGCCTGAAGTCCCTCAGTGGCCCTGGAGGGCCAACAGGCGACAAGCTCAAACAATTGAAAGGGAGCTGGAGACATTCTGAGGTGACATGGTTCCCTTCTGGGCAGAAGAGACCCATATCACCCCCAGCCCTGCCACCAACCTCCCCTGTCCACACCCTTCCACCCCCCCAACCTTCCCTCCATCCTCCTGCTCACCTAAATGAAGGCTGTCCGCACCACGGTGGATTGGGGTTCACATACTTTGGTTTGAGCCCCACCCTAACATTCGTCAGCTCACCTGACAATCTACAGGTGTCTCTCAAAGGCAGTGCAGCATTTGGGATGTCCCTTCATGGGCCTTGTGCCTGGGCCCAGTATAGGTCATTAGGCTCCATCCTAGGACAAATTTTCCAGTCATATTCTCTCCCTTCACGGCAAGGACAAATGAGTGTCCTCGTGACCTCCTGTATGTATTCCCGCAGGCTGCAGTCCCACAGGCAGTGTCTTTGGCTATCAGGTGGAAGATTGGCTTTATTTTACAAAAACTACTCTTCTCTGCAAAACTGTACAGTTTTTTTCTCCCATGGCACATGACAAATTGGATATTCTTTCCTCGTTCTAGTGCTTGATGTCCCAAGTCTTCTTCGTATTGGCTATGCCAGCAAAGTTTTCAACAGACAAAGTGGTGTCTAATTTTAGGGTTGCATATCTCCATCCTAAGGAGATCATCTCCTACATTTGTTGCCCATTGACAGTCTTGCTCTTAAAACGCAAACTTATATCCTGGCTCCAAGGCAGCTGAGAGAGGTGCCTCCTGGCTTGGGCACCCCGATTCCCAAAGAGTCATTTCGGGCAGGTGGCCCATGCAGCTGACCCCACTCCAGGTAAGAGTCCCTACCCACACCACGTATCTCAGGGCTTACTGAGGAAAGACCAGTCAAAGACTTCACTGCTTTGTTTTCCCAGTGTAGAAACAAAGTCATTTCCCAATTTTTGCTTTTAATGGGCATTGAGCACAGAATTTTCTGGACATTGGTCATTGTCATTCTGTCTATCTTGCTGAACACGGCAGACACCAGCAGCATGTGAACATGGCATCCTTGGTATATGCTGGCATCAACTGGAAATAGAATTTCCAGTTTAATTTTACATTTAGCTTAAGTTAATTACATTTCATTTAAACAGCAACATGGGACTTACCTCTGTAGCTCTGAACAGGGCGGCCTGGGAGCCCAGACACCTGGCGGGATGGGGTTGTTCTATGCGACGGTCAATATCTGTTCTCTCAACCCCTGTCTCTCGATGTTGTCCACTTTGTTTTTTCAGAATGCTTGGTTGTACTTTAAGTGAAAATTTGCAGTCCAAGTCAATTTGGCATGCCAAACTCCTCACGCCTACCACTAGGCAACTCCAACTGCATTTCCCACCCTGCTATGGTGCACTCCTCCCTTCCGTCCTGTAGTTCCCTTACCTATTTAGTCAGCTGCTGATTCCCCCTCTCCTCCTTTGTGTCTCAGCTCTGGACAGGAGCTGCTCAGACAGTCTCCTGTACATATTTAAGCTAAGAAATATGCTCTTTGCTAGTGTCACTCTTTGTCTCATAGACTGGTTCAATCTTTGTCTAAAGAGTTGGCTTTGATACTGGTTTCAGCTCTGGCCTAACAGAGACTCTAGGAGACGTATCCTTGGGGGACCCTCCAGTCTGCGGGACCATCAGGTTTGGTGGTTTAATAGAGTTTTAGTTCTGCACCCTGTTTTTGTCCCACTGTGTCAAGAACTCTGCGTTGTGATACCCATCAGGGCAGTGATTGGTGGTGGACAGGCGCCATCTAGTTCTTCTGTTCTCATGCTGACGTAGTCTCTGGATCATGTGGCCTTTTCTGTCTCCTGGACTCATACTTTCTTCTTCTCCTCTGCTCCAGGTGGACTGTGAACACTTGATTCTGCTTAGATTGCAGATTGATAGCTTTTAAGACTGTACACGCCATTCACCAAGTTGGAATGCAGACCATTTTCTTAAAAAAAAAAAAAAAAGAAAAGAAAGAAACCTTAGCTACGCCAGTTGACCTAGATGTCTCCTGAAGCCCCAATGCCCAGACCTCTATTGCTGCTACTCTGTCCCCTGAAAAGTTGGGCTGCATTTAGGTGATCTTTTAGCTTCCAGCATAGTCTAGCAGTGTGTATCTCCCTGCTACCATAAGCTGTCACTCTGATGGATTCCATTGTGTTACCCCCAAAATGTGCAGCAATTTGGCTGATTCTTGGTATTGTGTGATGTCCTTCCTGTTGTAAATCTTGCCTCTATGATGTTAATGATGGTAGACAGATTGCAGTTGAGTTGGTGGAACAGGACTTAATGGTGGGATTGTGGTGCAGCTTGAGGTGGCCTCTTGGGATGCAAAAGAAAGGGAGGCAAGCTGAGGTTTGGGGACCTCATACCATCAAGCAAGAAATGAGTGCTGGGAGCTGGGTGTGAGGATGTTCCTCCAGTGGTGGTAGAGAAAGCCTTCCCCTGGAGCTGAAACCCTGAGTTGGGACTTCCAACTGACTGGACTGTGACAAAACAAAATTTCTCTTTTTAAAACCATCAGTTTGTGGTACTTTTGTTAAAGCAGCACTAGATGATTAAAATTGAATTTGGCACTAAGGGAGTGGGGTTCTGCTCTAGCAAATACCTAAAATAGGGAAACAGTTTTAAAACTGTGAGTAGATAGAAGACTCAGAAGGAACTGAGAAAAACTGTTAACACCGAAGAAGTTGCAGATGGTGAGAAACAACAGCAGAGGACCAACAGCGGTGGACAGGCAACAGTAGAACCAGAGCAGTGCAAGACAGCATTGGAGCCAACCCATGGAGTGAGAGAGCCGAGTGTCTGTGCAGAGAGGCGTTGTGGCAGAGTTGGGTGCCTGCGGACACTTGAATCACTGCTTGCCACAGAGCAAGAGAGCTGACAGCCTGTGTGCAGGAGGCTTCCTGGCAGAGTGGGGTGCCTCTCAGCTCCTAAATTGGTGGAGCTGCAGAGCAAACATGGGCCTGAGGCCCGGGCCATGAGGCTATGGGAAGCAGAAGCTGAAGAGGTGAAGAGTACAAGAAGCTGAACTGCCTCAGTCTCAAAAGATATGGCCATCACTGCAGGAGTCTGGATGGGTGGAGCCATGACTTCCTGTGTTTTTAAGGGTGGTATTGCCACTCAGTCAGTCTTATGGTGCCCCTAAAGTTGAGGAGGCAGAGTTACTATCCTAGTGGGCATGGAAAGCAGTCATATAGTACAGGGCCATGGAGCTTCCACTCAGAATTTGGAGAGGGTGGCCAACACCTAGAGTCTAGAGGGCAGCAATTGTATAAAATGGCTCAGGGAATGGAAGATTATTTTGAAAGCCTTGAGAGCTACTGTAATGTGTTTTCCCTGTACAAGCACAAAACAACCTGCGCTGTCCCACCAACACAACTGCCACCCATTCTCCCTCATTAGCATCATACTGGCAGGGTTTACAACATACACAATGCTAGGTGTCATAGATCAAATTCCTACACATTTTTTTGGGAAACACAGTTCAATCCAAGACAGACGGTATGTCATTGTAGTTTTGATTTGAATTTCTCTAATGGCTAATGATCATGAGCATATCCTCATGTATCTGTTAGCTGCCTCAATGTCAGTTCATACCCTTTGCTCATTTTTTAATTGGGTTATTTGTCTTTTTCTTGTCAAGGCTTTGCAGTACCTTGTAGATTATGGAGCTTAGACATCAATCAGATTCTTGTTTCCCAGTCTGTAAGTAGTTTTGTTACTCTTTGGGTGAAGTATTTGGATGAGCCTAAGTGTTTGATTTTTAGGAGTTCCTAGTTATATATTTTCTCTTCTGGTGTTTGTGTGTTGTTTGTAATATTGTATAGTCTATGTTTGCTGTGTATTAGGCTTCCCACTGTTGTTTCCAGCTTTTCTTCCATGATCTTTATTATTTTAGATTTTATGTCTAGGTCTTTGATCCATTTTGAGTTAGTTTTTGTGCATGGTGTGAGATATGGATGTCTTTTCATTTTTTCTCAGGTAGATACCCTGTTTTGCCAACACCATTTGTTGAAAAGATGGTCTTTGCCCCAGTTAACAGAGTTTAGGTGTTTGTCAAATACCAGCTGTCATAGGTGGATGATGTTATACCTGGATTCTCAGTTATATTTCATTGGCCTATGCATCTGTTTTTGTGCCCATTCTAGGCTGCTTTGACTACTGTGGCAGTGAAACATGTTCTAAAGTCAGGTCATTTAAGGCCTCCCACTTTGTTCTTCTTCAGTAATGCTTTACTTATTTGGGGCATCTTCCCTTTCCGTATGAAGTTTGTCGTGTGTGATGGTCAGGATTATGCCGTTAACTACTACATGTTTGCCTGCGGTATCAAGTGGCAGGGCAGGGCCTGTGGTGGCTCTCTGCCATCTCTCTGCCTTCCACCACCTACTACCAGTCTGTTCACGTAGCCAGCGGCTCCTGCTCTCTTCTGGCATCTGGTTCCTGGACTTGAACCAGCAGCTGCTGGATTCATCAACCCTTACAGCTGGTGCTTAAGAGTCCTGTTCCCTGACCTGCTGATCCTGGGTTTGCCAGCCTCTGCAGCTCTGTCTTGCCGCCAGCTTGGGATCTGCCGACCTACGCAACTGGTGATCTAGAACTCTAGTCTCTGACCTGCTGACCTTGGGTTCACCAGCTCACGTGGCCACATGAGGCTTGTGCCAGGAGGTGGGACGTTCAGCTTCTGCAGTTGTGTGAGCTGTTTCTTTATACATAAATCTTTCCTTGTACATATAGGTGTTACTGATTTTGCTTCCCTAGAAAACACAGCCTAAGACAATGTGTTTCTCCATCTCTTTAAAAAATGCCACTGGAATTTTGTATTGGGAATGCATGGTATCTATGGATTACTTTGGGTAGAACAGATATTTTCATGATGTTAAGTCTTCCTATCCATGAGTAAGGTAGGTTTCTCCATTTTTGTAGGTCTCTGTCTTCTTGCAGTAGCCAGCCAGCCAGTAGAGTCTTGCAATATTCTTTGTATATCTTTTACATCTCTGTTTAGACTTATTCCTAAGTTTTTGTCTTGGAGGCTCTTGTATATGATATTGATTTGGTGATTTCCTCCTTGATGGTCTGTTTGTTAGTGTAAAGGAATCTAACTGGATTACGCGTGTTTATCTTATACCCTACTTGACTGAACTCCTATTAGTTCCAGTAGTTTTTTAGTGGATTCTTTAGTGTTTTCTGTAAAAAAAAAATTATATCATCTGCAAATGGAGATACTTTTGCTTCTTCCTTACTCATTTTGGATGTCTTTTGTCTCTTTATCTTGCCTGATTGCTCTGACTAGCATCTCCAGCACAACTTTGAATAAGAGTAGTGACAGTGGGCATCCTTGTCTAGTTCCCATTCTCAGGGGGAATTCTTCCAGTCTCTCTCTGTTTAGGATGATGTTGGCTGTTGGCTTTGCATGGATGCTCCTTATTATGTTGGGGAATTTCCCTTGTATTCCTATTTTGCTGAGAGTTTTTAACAGGAATGGGCACTGAACTTTGTCAAATACTCTTTCTGCACCAGTTGATAAAATCAAGTGATTCTTGTCTTTTGTTTTATTTATGTGATTGACTATATTACTTGTCTTTCTAATGTTGGACCAACCCTGAATCCCTAGTATGAATACTACTCGGTTGTGGTGAACTATTTTTTTTTTGATATGCTGTTGAATTCTGTTGGTTAGAATTTTGTTGAGGATTTTTGCATCTAAGTTCATCAGAGATACTGGTCTGTAATTTTCATATTTTGAGGTGTCTTTACCTGATTTTGGTATCAGGATTATGTTGGCTGCACAGAATGACTTTGGGAGTATTCCACAGTTTTTTATGCTTTGAAATACCTTTAGTAATAGAGAAGTTATCTCTTCTGTAAATGTTTAGTAGAGTTCTCCAGTGAAGTCATCAGGGCCAAGGATTTTTTGGTTGGGGTTTTTTAAATTACCTTTTCAATCTCTTTTGTAATAGGTTTATTAAATTGTTCTACTTCTGTTCTGTTAGTTTTGGTAGGGAGTGTGTTTCTAGACAAGTGTTCATTTCCTCTAGGTTTTCAAATGTAGTAGAGTACAATTTTTCATAACATTCTGTTACGATTCTTTTACTTTCAGTTGGGTCTTTGTGATACGGCCCATCTCATTTTTTTAATATTAGAGTTGTCTACTTCCTCTCCTGTTTTCCTTTTTGACAGTTTGGCCAGTGGTTTATCAATTTTGTATGTCTTTTCAAAAAACCAGCTTTTGGTCTTGTTAACTCTTTCAATGGTTTTTGTGTTATCTCATTCAGTTAGTTCTGTTCTAGTTTTTATCATTTAGAGTTAAATCTTTGTTCTTTTGCTGTTGTCTTTTTTCTTGCTCAAATTACAGAGTTATTTCTTTCATTTGGGCTCTTTCTTCTCTGTGGATGTGTACATTTATTGAAATAAATTGAACTCTGAGCCATGTTTTGGCTGTGTTCCCTATGTTGTGGTAGGATGTGTTTTCATTTTCATTTGGTTCTATGAATTTATTTATTCAGTCCTTGATAACTTCTATAACCCACAAGTTTTTGAGCAAGGTATTGTAAAGTTTCCATGTGTCTGGCTTTTTTCTTTTGCTTTTTCTGCTGTTGATTTTGACTTTTATAGCTTTATGATCTAAAAAAATGCTTTGCATTGTTTCAACCCCTTGAAGTTTGTTAAGTCTTACTTTACAGCCTGATATGTTTTCTATTCTGGAGAATGTTACCTGTGAATTGGAAAAGATATATTTCTCGCTCTTGAGTGTTCTATCTATGTCTATGACGTCAAGTTGGTTGTTTATGACATTTACATCTTCTGTGTCTTTATTGAGCTTCTTTCTGGGTGTTCTGTCCATTACCGAAAGGGGTGTGTTGAAGTCTTCTGCTGATACTGTAGAGCTCTCTGTCTTTACAGCACTGTCATTGAATGTATAAATACTTAATATGGTTATGTCGTCCTGATGTATTGAAACTTTAATTAGTATGTAGTGACCTTCCTTGTTACTGTGGTAGATTTTACTTTAATGTGTGTTTTATCTGAAATTAATATTACTACTTCTCGTTTTTCAAATGTTGTTTACTTACTATATACTTACTTTTCTATCCTCTGAGCTTCAGTTTTTTGGTATCTTTAAATCTAACTTACGTCTCTTTTAGGCAGCACATAGATGGATCATGTTTGCTTTTTTTAAAATCCGTTCTGCTGCTCTTTGTCTCTTTGTTGGTGTATTTATCCCATTTACATTCAATATAATTATTGAAAGACATGAATTTAGTGGTGTCCTTTTTTCTGTTGTTGATGGTATCTTTATTTCATTTAAATTTCTGTGCTGAATTGTTCTTCTTTATGGATTTACTTTTCATCCTTTTTATTATTAGTGGTTTGTATTTGTTGAGACTTCTTGATTTTGGTTCCTATTTTGATGTGTAGGATTGTTAATTTCCTTTGTGGTAGCTTTAATACTTAGCCCCTATATTCTAAGCTTCAACCAGTCTTTAATTTCTTTGCAATCATGTTGACTTCCTCTCCTTATGAAAAATCTATGAACGCATTAGTTATCCTCCTTTTTAAACAGAATGTTGTCATCATTTATATACTGAGATTTCTGCCTTCTGATTTTATTTTATTTTTTTACTGTTCAGCTTTGATTTATTTTCGTGGTTTTGCAATCAGTGCTGATATTTGGATGCTCCCTCCAGCTTTGTAACCTTGAGTGTATATCTGACATTGTTGATTTTCTAATTAAATAACTTCTTTCAGTGTTTCTTACACTTTCATTGTGGTTCTCACAAAGTCTCTAAACTTCTGTTTATGTGGGAATGCTGAGATTTTGCCATCATATTTGAGAGATAATTTTTCATGGTGTATAATTCTTGGCTGGCAGTTCTTTTTTTTTTTTTTTTCCTTGAAGACTTTGTATATACAATCCTGTTGCCTTTTGGGGGGCTTGGTTTCTGCTGAATAGTCTAAACTTAGTCTTATTGACTCTCCTTTATAGGTCATGTTTTGGTTTAACTCTAGCCAAGTGCCGTCGAGTCGGAGCCTAGCTGCTTTTAAATGTGTTTTCTTATCTTTAGTTTTGGTAAGATGGATTATAATTTGCCTTGGTGTCTTTCTTTTGGAATCTAGCTTGTGTGGAGTTCGATGATTGTCTTGGATAGATATCTTCTCATGTTTCATGGTATCAGGGAAGTTTTCTGTCAACATACCTTCAACAATTTTCTTTGTATTTTCTGTTATGTCCCCCCTTCGGTTCTGGTAGTCCAATCATTCATAAGTTATTCCTCTTGATAGATTCCCACATAACTCTCAGTGATCCCTCATTTAAAAGAAAATTCTTTTATCTGATTTTTCTTCAAATATGCTGGTGTCAGGTGCTTTATCTTCATTCTCACAAATTCTGCATTTCATTTTTTCAATCCTGCTCCTTTGACTTTCTCCTGAATTGTGTAATTCTGTATTTTTATTGTTAACCTGCTGAATTTCAGATCATTTCTACTCAAGTGTTTCTTGCAGCCTGTTTATTTTTCCAGGATGATGTGTTATAGTTTGTCTAATTTCCTTCCTTATACCTTGAAAATCTCTAAACACATTAATTTTTTTTGTATTCTACCTCTAATAATTTCAAGAAGTCTTCTTTGCCTGCAATTTTTAAAAATTTTTTGGGGAGTTTCTTGACACCGTTGTGACCTACTTCTTTAAATTATTTTAAATAAATTCCTGTCTCCCAACCATCAGAAAGTTGTAATTTGTTTGGTTATTGTGTTCCAATGTGTGTGTCTATATGTTTGTTTGTTTTTTTTTGTGTGTGTATACACATAATTTATGTTTTTTTAAGTGTCTAAATAGGTTGATTGCATGAGCTCTTTTGTTAGTTGGAGCCTTAGAAATTCCAATGCCCTGTCAGTGAGTGGCTAGAACTGTTGCTAAGCACACAAGCCCTGGCATCAAGTTACTTTTCTTGTGTGTGCTCAGCCCAGGAGCCCAGTTAGTTGGCCCCCAAGTATGTAGTACTTGATGTGGAATGGTGATTAGTGTAGGGTCAGGTTGCTGGCTTCATGAGTTCTAAGAAAGGTAGAGACCATGCTGAGAAAAGTATGGGGCAGGCAGCCCAGCACCTAGGGAAATGTTCTGCCTCTGCCTTGGGTTTCTGGCTGAGGTGAACTAGCAGACCTCCCCACTCCAACTTGTTAAATTGCTTCCTTTCTAAGTCCAGGAAATAACTCAGGACACACACAAGAGTTTCTGCATCTGACCCTGGTAGAGTATCAGAATCTTATGCCTGGTGCAACACAGATAGAGGATGGGGGAGCATCAGGGAGAGACAGAGAGTTTGTGCCCAGAGGAAAAGTTTCTATCCACTTGTGAACTCAAAAACTTACCATTTGATGTTCAAATGGGAGAGCTCTACAATTCTGTCTGTCTGAAGCTTGGCTTCCCTGCTGAGAGAGCTGCTCTCTGAACATGGCTTTGATCATCACACTTGCACAGAGGGTCCTTCTACAGTGTACAAATTCACATTGGTTTGTTTTGTCCTGTGTGGGTACTTCTGGGTCTACTCTTTGCTCTCTGTCACTCAATTTCTTTTCTCCCAGCTTTCCCCATGATGTTCAGAGCTCCTAGAATGTCCTATAAAATTTGTTAAGTTGTTTCTCTGGGTCTTTGTTGTTAGGGGGATTACGGGATGTGTCTGGCTACTCTGCCACGTTAGCCCTACTTCCTTTGTTTTATTCTTTAGAGATGCTGCCTTTTTTGAATTAATTTTTGTTAGCTCTCTGTGTGTTTCAAAATCTTGATGGTTTAGATGTATTCTAGAGTAACCATCTGTACACTGATTTGTATAAAAATGAGAGATTTATTTAAGAAAAAGAGACAGCTTGAGCTCAGAATAGACTGAACTGCAGGTGGTGGAATTCAGTAATACAGAATGGCAACTGAGCAGTGACATTTTATAGGAGGGGAGCAATAAATATGAAACATGTTACTTCATTGGCATTTACAAACTTAGATCATTGAAAGACATTACTTGATCGGCAGTACATCATTTTAAGACAGGAACTTATAAGGAAGGACTTCATATGGTGGAAACTAATAAGGTAGGAATTTCTATGGCATCTCATAAGGCAGGATTGCTTATAATACGAGCTCTATAAGATGACAGGCTTAAAAGGGTTTAGATGTCTTTCTTGGACTCCTTATAGTGTGGCAATTATGTGAGTATGTGACAGGGAGGATCACAGCATAGTTACTTCACCATTGCCAGACATTCCTCTCCATGAAACAGTATAGAAAATGGCTGGTGCTAGAGTGAAAACAACAAACTACCCTCAAACTGGCCATTTCTCAAATACCTCATTTTTTTTTTTTTTTAATTCTCTTACACATTCCCTCCATTTGGTCAAGGATTTTGAAAAAGTCTTCGATCGGTTCACTAATCACTGTTCTGAAAGAAGACTTTCTTCTCCACAGACTTTGAGCACAGGTTTATTCTGGATGGCTGCTTATAAAACATATCTTTAAGACTGTAGGCGTTATGCATGTGAAAAAGTTGTTATTCTTAGGTGCCATTGAGTTGGCTCTGGCTTATTAGTGACTCCACACATAACACAATGAACCTCTGCCTGATACTTCTTTCAAGACAAATTTGTTCACTCTTCTGGAAGTCCACAGCACATTCATTGTTCTTCATCAGCACCCTAATACAAAGGTGTCAATTTTCCTTTGGTATTTCTAGCAGTCACATGCACGAGAGTGACTGAAAACACTATAGTCCGAGTCAAGTGCATCCAGCCCACATTATGACATTCTTGATTTTTAACACTACAAAGAGTTCTTTTGCAGCAGATTTGTCCAAATGCAACATATCATTTCATCTTTTGATTGCTGCTGCCAGGGGTGCTGATGGTGGATTCAAAAATAGATCACAGCCCTGATCCAATGTAAGGAGAGCTTCCCTGAGGTGTGAGCTGCATACTGTCTTGTATTACAGGAGATAAAAGGAGAGAGAAGCAAGCAGAGATAAAGAGACTATATATCACTGAGAAAAGAAGTGCCAGTTAAGAAAATAATCTTTGATGGTTACAAAGGAGGGATGGGTGAGAGATGGTGTCTTAGTTACCTGGTACTGCTCTAACAGAAAATACTGAGTGGAAGGCTTCATGAAGAAAAATTTTTACTGTCACAGTCTCATAAGTCACAGATGCATTCATAAGTTACAAGTCCATTCAGCAAGAGAATTTATCATAGTCTGGTAGGCTGACTCCAAATCCAGTGAGAGCATCTCAGCACAGAAATCTTGGGTCCAAAGAGTGTGTTCTGCTTTCTTGGTGGTGTGAGGCTCCCAACTTCCTCTGCTCACCTCTCTCCCTTGTATCCCACAAGCTTACTGTAGCTTGAGTCCTGCCTCACCAACACAGCTGCTGCCCATTCTCCACCATCAGTTATCACAGAGGCAGTACTCACAACATGTGGGAGGAATGGCACCATATTGGGACTCATAGCCAAGTCAAATCAACACACACATTTTTGGGGGGACACAATTCAATCCATGACAGATGGGTATTCATAGATTATGTAGTAAATAGGAATTGGATAAAATGATGGAAGTGACAATATGCAGTAGAAGGGAGATCAATACCCCTGGACAGCACCAAAAGCTAAGATGTTTTCTATGTACAACCCAACATTTTGAAGGGCAGAATAGCAGAGCCAGGGGTAAAGGGCTCACAGTTTTGGGAGACATCAAAGTCAACTGGCATAATTAAGATTTTTTTTTTTTTTTAAGAAAATGTTCTGTGTCCAATTCTGGTGAGTGGCATCTGGGGTCTTAAAAGCTAGTAAGCTGCCATCTCAGTTGCATCAACTAGTGGTGTAGATCTAGAACTCTATTAAACAGCAGACTTCGTATAGATCAATGGAACAGCATCAAGACCCCAGAGATGCCACCATCCTCCTATGAACAGTTGACATTTGACAAAGACCCTAAAATGTTAAACTTGGGGTAAAAGCAATCTCTTCAACAAATGGTTCTGGTAAAATTGGATATCCATCTCCTTAAACTGAAACAAGACCCATATCTCACACCTTATACAAAAACCAATTCAAACTGGATAAAAGACCCACATATCAAATCCAAAATGATAAAGCTCATCCAAGAAAAAATAGGATCAACAATGGAAGTTTTAATACACAATGCAGACAGACTTCAAAATCTGACAAACAAAGCACAATCAACAGAAAATAGACAAATCTGAACTACTAAGAATTAAACACTTTTGCTCATCCAAAGACTATCAAAAGAATTAAAAGACCAATGACAGAATGGGAAAAAATATTTGGCAACTATGTGTCAGATTGATGTCTGATCTCCATAATCTATAAGGTACTACAAAATGTCAATTAAAAAAAGATAAATAATCCAATTAAGCAATGGGTGAAGGACGGACACACACTTCTCTAAAGAGGATATCCAGGCAGCCAAAAAACACATGAGGAAACGCTCACAATCACTAGCTGTTAAAGAAATTAAAATCAAATTTATGATGAGATACCATCTCACCCAAACAAGGTTGGCCATAATCCAGAAAAAAACAAAACAACAAATACTGGAGAGGCTGTGGAGAAAGCAGAACTCTCCTGCACTGTTGGTGGGATTGCAAAATGGTGTAAGCTCTCTGGAAAACAATCTGGCATTTCCTTAAAAGGCTGGAAATAGATATACCATTTGACCCAGTAATTCCACTGCTTGGAATATATCCTGCAGAATCAAGGGCATTCATAGCAACAGATACATGCACACGAATGTTTATTGCAGCACAGTCCACAATAGCAAAAAGATGGAATCAACCCAGATGCCCAAAAACTGAGGAATGAATAGGTAAACTATGGTATATATACTCAATGGAACATTGCAATGATAAAGAACAATGATGATTTTAGGGAGCATCTCATAACCTGGTTTCAACTGGAGAATATTATGTTAAGTGAAAGTAATCAGTGGCAAGAGGACAAATATTGTATGAGACCCCTACAATAAGAATTCAAAAACAGACTCATGCATAGAAGAAAAGACTCTCTGACGGCTGCAAGGTTGGTGAGGGATGGTGGGTGAGGGCTGGGTATAGATTAGATAGTTGATAGAAATTTGGTTGGATGAAATCAGTGACAGCACACATTACAAATAAGATCAGTTTTAACTGGACTTCGATGCAACATGATTACTCCTCCCGTCTTAACCCAATATTGCAAGGGCAGAGTAGTCAGAGTGGGAGTCTGGGGATCATGCTCTCAGGGGACATCAAGGCCAATTGGCATAACTAGTGTTTTGCTATGAGAGTGTCTTCTGCATCCCACATTGACGAGTGGCATCTGGAGTCTCAAAAGCTGCCAAGCTGCAATCTGAGGTACACCAAATGGTCCCAACTCAGCAGGAACACATGATCACTGAGGACCAAAATGACATAGGGGAAAGAGAACCCAGAGGTCAGAGAGACCCACGTGAGTTGATGACTACATCAACATGTGACCTGATGGTGCCTGGCCACCACCAGTGATAGCCATGATGGGGCTCACAAAGTTGAGTCTCACTGGCAACATAAAAATAAAAAGGGGTGCACCCTGAGATTTCCACTAAAAGACCATAACTGATGGTCCAGGGGCCTCAGGTTTCCTCTGGGAGCATGGCCCCTCGCCCTGATGCTGCCCCTCTCCATAAATCATAATGGAGGCCAACTCTTGGGATAGGAATGAATTGGACTTGGTGACAAAGAGTGACCATATCTTGTGTGCACTTTTGGTTCTATGCATCTATAGGATGTCGTCCTGCTGACCTCTTACTGGAGGCAGGGGAGTGGGTGGAGAGGAGGGGATAGGAGACTGTTAGGAGGATATGACATGTATAGAACAGAGAGGAGTGTGCTGTCACTGGGCAGGGAGAGCAGCAGCTTTGGTTTGTGTCCTGTTGACGTCCTGTATGAGGGCTTCTGGTGATGACCCTATTTTTGTGTGTGTGTGCATGATCTTTACAGTTTCTGATTTACATTTGTCTTGAATCACAGTCTATGCAAAAACTAGTTCAAAATGGATCCAAGACAAATACAAATCAGAAACTATAAGGATCATACACACACAAAAAAACCTAGTTCATCACCAGAAGCTCTCATATAGCAGAAGGAGACACAGCCTGGTGCCACCCTCACAATCATTGTGAGGTATGGGTTCTGCTTCATTTTTTGCAGACAGACATTTACTTTTGCTTATACCACTTGTTAAAAAGACTATCTTGGCTTTCCCCATTGGGTGGACTTTGGTCTTTGTCAGAGACCAGGTGACTGTGTTGTGGTTGGTGCCATTTCTTCGGTTCCGTTTCGTGGTGACCTTATGTACAGCAGAAGGAAACAGCCTCTTTTTTGAGGACCCTGTACTTTGTCAAGCATGACGTCCTTCTCCGGGGATGGACCCACAGTCAGTGAAATGTAGTCTCACCATCTTTGCTTCTAAGGAGCACTCAGCAGTACTTCTTCCAAGACAGATCTGTTCTTTTTTTTTTACTTTTGGTCAGTTCATGGTATGTTTAGTGTTCTTCTCCAACCCCACAATTCAAAGGCAGTAATTCTTCTTTGGTCTTCGTTATTCATCATCTGGGTTTCTCATGCACATCTTACATTACTGAAAATGTAATGGCTTGGGTCAGGTGCATCACAGTCCTCAAGGTGCCATCTTTGCCTCTTAGTATTTTTGCAGCAGATTTGCCCAACGTGTCTTCTGACTTCTTGACTGCTGCTTCCATGGGTGATTGTGGAGCCAAATAAAATGAAATTCCTGACAATGCTAGGCTTTTCCCTATGTATCATGATGTTGCTTGCTGGCCCAATTGTGAAGATTTTTGTTTTCTTTGCATGAAAGTGTAATCTGTACTGAGACCACGGTTTTTGATCTTCATCAGTAAGTGCTTTGGGTCCTCTTCACTTTCAGCAGACAAGGTTGTATGATCTGCACAATGCAGGTCCTTAATGAGTCTTCCATTAATCCTGATGCCATGTTCTTCAGATAGTCTAGCTGCTCAGCATAAAGATTGAACAGGTATGGTGAAAAGAAACAACCCTGACACACAACTTCCCAGTCTAAGTCACACAGTAACCCCTTGTTCTATGCGCATGATTGTCTCTTGATCTACTTACAGGTTCCACATGAGCACAATTTCTGGAATTCTCCTTCTTAGCAAAGTTGTCTGCCATTTGTTGTGCTCCATACAGTTGGATGCCTTTGCACAGCCAATAAACATCTGTTTGGTATTCCCTGCTTTCAGCTAGGATCCATCTGACATCAGCAATGTTATCCATGGTTCCACATCGTCTTCTGAATTCATTTTGAATTTCTGACAGTTCACTGTCTACATAGTGCTGCAGCTGCTTTTGCATGATCTTCAGCAAAAGGGAACTTCTGTGTGATATTAATGATACTGTTTTATAAGTTCTGCGTTCAGTGAGCTCACCTTCCTTGGGAATAGACATAAACATAGATGTCTCCCAGTTGACGGGCCGGGTAGCTGTCTCCCCACGTTCTCCGCATAGATGACCGAGTACTTTCAGTGCTTTGTCTGCTTGTTGAAAATCTCAGTTGGTATTCTGTCTGTTCCTGGAGCCTTGTTCTTTCCTATGGCCTTCAGTGCAGTCTGGACTTCTTCCTTCGGTACTGTCGGTTCCTGCTCATGTAGTGCCTCCTGACATGGTTGAACATTGACCGATTCTTCTTGGTATAGTGACTCTGTGTGTTCCTTATAGCTTCTTTTGATGCTTCCTGAATCATTTAATATTTTCTGCACAGAATCTTTTAATATCGCAACTTGAGGCTTGAATTGTTTTCTTCAGACGCAGAGTGTGTTCTTCCCTTTTGGTTTTCTGTCTCTGGGTCTTTACACATGCCATCGTCATTCTTTACTCTGTCTTCTCAAGCCTCCCTTTGAAATCTCCTCTTCAACTCTTCTACTTCTTCATTTCTTCCTTTCACTTTAGCTTCTCAACAGTCAAGAACGGGTTTCAGAGTCTCGTCTGACATCCATCCTGGCCTTTTCTTTCTGTCCTGTCTTATTAATGACCTCTTGCTTTCTTCACATGTGATGCCCTTGATGCCATTCCATAGTTAATCTTTTCCACCACTTGAAGGACTTTTAGCCCTTGTCAAAGATTCGGTGACTAGAGGTAGAAGGATTTACATCTGAGTTCTCAATTCTGTTCCGTTGGTCATTGTGTCTGTCACTGTGCCAGTATCAGGATATTTTGACTACCCTGGCTGTATAGCAGGTTCTGAGGTCACGTAGTGTGAGTCTTCCTGCTTTAATTTTTCTTCTTCTATAGTGGTTGACCTCTAGGACTGCTATGAGTCAGATCCAACTCGACAACAGTGGTTTCTGTTTATAGTACTTCATTTACCTGGGTGTCTTCCTTTTCCATATAAGTTAATAATTAGTTTTTACATCTCCTTAAAATGCTGTTGGCATCTGGATTAGGAGTGCATTGTACTTGTAGAGTGATTTTGGTAGAACTGACATTTTCCCAGTGTTGAGTCTATCTATCCTTGAGCAGGCATGTTTTTTCCATCTATAAAGTTCTCTTTTGGTTTCTTACAGTAATGTTTTTGCAGTTTTCTTTGTGTAGGTCTTTAACATCCCTGGTTCGATTTATTTCTAAGTATTTTATCTTTTTAGGGGCTATTATTAATGGTATTATTCTCCTTATATTCTTTTCTTGATTTTGATTATTGGTATATAAGAATCTAACTGATGTTTGCATGCTTGTCTTGTATTTTGCTACTCTGCAGAGTCTTTCTACTAGTTTCAGTAGTTTTCTCATGGAGTCTTTTGGATTTTCTATGTGTAGTATTGGAAGCTCTGGTGGCATAATGATTAAGTGCTATGGCTGCTAATCCAAAAGGTTGACAGTTCAAGTCCACCATGTGCTCCTTGGAAATTCTGTGGGGCAGCTCTGCTCTGTCCCATAGCATTGCTGTGAGTCACAATTGACTCAATAGCAATGGGTTTGGTTGTGTTTTATGTATAGTATCATATCGTCCATGAATAGGGGCAGCTTTGTTTCTTTATTACTGTTTCTGACACCCTTTTTTTTTTCTTTTTCTTGCCTTATTACTCTAGCTAGGACTTCCAGCACAAAGTCAAATAGGAGTAGTGATTAAGTGCATCCTTTTCTGGTTCCTATTCTCAAGGAGAATATTTTAAGCCTGTCTTCATTAAGAGGGGTTTTGTATAGATTCCTTTTGTTGTATTATAAGAATGAGTGTTGAATTTTGTCTAATGCCTTATAAAAGATACTGTTCCTGGATTGAATGAGAAACTGAATTGGCTGCAGCTTAGTTCTGAACTTTGTCTACAGGAAGACTTGCTCAGAAGTGCAAAACTGAAGAGGAGACAAAGGTAATGGGGCAGCAGGGACCACATCTGTGTGTCACAAACAATTTACCTCTGAACATCAATTCTGAGCTATGTGAAGTCATGTTTTTCTCTCTACAATAAAAAATATTTCTGCAATTAAAGAAGTCGGAAAGTGCTGGATTAGCCTGGTAGCTCTCTTTGCACCGATATGTTGGCAGTCACTGCAAATCCACAGGATAGAGGGGCACTGTGCTAACATATCTGGTTGTCGACTTTTGCAGGGAGTGTTTTAAAGATTAGGATTCCCCAAATGATGATTTCGCTGATGCTGTGCTAGATTCTAACTGAACTGGGGACACATTCTGATCTGAATGAAATCAGTCCCATATATAGCTGAGGTCAGGATTTGAGAGGGGTCACTGCTCAGGACAATGTAAAGAATTGTGAGACACTCTTCTTCCCAGCTGGGTGTCCTCAGCCTTGACCTCATGCTCTTTCCCTTAATGGCAATGGAATAACATGGGGTTTGCCAATCATCCTTAAAATGCTGTTGCAGGCTGTTGAAGCCCTTGTTTCCAGCACCCCCCTTTCTTGTTAATTCTTTCCTTCTCCCCTGTGAGATACCTACAATTATGATTTTTCTTTCTGAACATTTTTATTGCATGTAATTACATACAGAGATGTATTATTATTTTGTATTTTCATTTTACATTTACTAGTAACCACTTTGTTGCATATATGCAGCTTACTTTTTTCATTTCAAACTGTGTTCTCAAGATCCTTAATTATACTATACTTTATTTCAAATATTTAAAATCATACGGCTATGTCCCAGTCTATTTATGTAATCTTATGTTGGGGGGTATTTAGGCTGTCTTATTGTATTTTTTCTTCTTCAATGGTGAACAACAGAGCAATGATCAGTCTTTTTTCTTTTTGAGATATGTATCTACAAGTGAAGTCTTGAGTAGCAAAGTATATAAAATATTTTTTCTCAGAGTCATTAATACTCATTTAATCTTACCTACATCTTTCTGCCTTTTTTCCCCTTTTGGCCATTTGATCACACTGCTCATCCCCAGAGGTGACATGCCTGGCCCAGGACACAGTCTGTGACATCCATGAGTACACAGGGTTGGGGGATGGCACCCTGGGGGCACGGAGGGCTACCGATGGCAACATTTGCAGATCTGTTCTTGGTTCTGCACCGAGGCTTGGTGCACCAGGCCCATCTGTATTTGTAACTTTCATGAGAACCTGGGAGTGAACTGTTCTATCTGTGAATTATCGTGGCTTTAACTGCCTCTAGCGATCACGTGTATCATATTAATTTTTTCTTTCTTTCTTTTCTTAAATGGCTAAATTTCTCTTCAAACGGTTGTACCATTGAAACACAACTAGCCTTGTGTGAGTTTCATTGTCTCCACCCTTCCTGTTTCCATGGGTATTTTAAGTATATGTCATTAAAATAATTTGCATTTTCTATCTTTTGATGATTTCCAGCATCCTTTCAAGCAATTTCAGCCATTTGATTTTCATTTTCTATTTTATATCAAATATTTGACAATATTACACTTCAAATTACTAGAGTTTTAAAAGGAGTCTTGATTTGTGCAGGACAAGTTCCTCCTTGTTCTTCTTTTTTGTATATTCTTTGGATGTTCTTGGACGTGATACATCCTGTTGTAGAGTCAGTTTGCTCAATTGTACAAAAATCCTGTCAAGATTGGAGTAATGCCAAATTTGTAGATTAAGTTGAATAACTAAGATCTTTATAATGTTAATCTTTCATATCCATGAACATTCTGTAGGCTCATATGTACTTGGACAGTTAATTTATGACAAAAGTGGCATTGTATCATAGTTTGCAAAAGATTGTTTTTCAATAAGTGCTCAAAAAAGTAACCATACAGCAAAAACAAACAAAAAACACCTGAAACTACTTCAAACAACCACAAAATTAATTGCAGATAATTTTTCTATATTAATACAAAAGGCTGATCAATTAAACTTCTAAAACAGAATCTGGAGAACTTTCTCTGTGATCTACAATAAGAAGGTATTCTTTCTTTTTTTCAGTATGACAAAGCACATTGGATGGATAAAGGTACAATGTTAAATGTCAGAAATCCTATTGATCAAACACATCTTCAGAAAATGAATATAAAATTCACAAACTGTAAGATGAGATTTGCACATCATAGGATCCATGAAGGCTCATATCTGGAATGTACAAGGAGCTCCCACAAATCAATGAGAAAGAGACAATTAAAGAAAGGTACAGACCATAGAAACTATTTCTAGCAGAATGGCCAAATGGCCACTGAATATATGAGAAGATGTCCATCTTAATCTACCCACTCAGAAAATTCAAGTGAAGCATAATAAAATACTCACTACATGGCTACAAAGAAGAAAAGGAATGACAATATTAATTTTACAACAATGGAAAGCAAACAGTGCTCTCATACCCCTTAAGGTTGCACAAAAATTGCCATAAAACTTCTTTGAATACTTCTTAGAAGTATTAAAAATGAACTTCTGCTTACCTGTTAGTGCCTTTCTTTACATAGCTGGGTGCTTTCTGCCCAGCCTCCGCAGGGCCACCTTCACGTCCCTGTTCCGCAGACTGTAGATGAGGGGGTTGAGCATGGGGATGACCAGAGTGTAGAAGACGGAGACCACCTTGCCCTGCTCCATGGACCCCACAGCCCCTGGCTGGGCATACATCACAAAGATGGTGCCATAAAACAACGACACAGCAATCATGTGTGAGCCACAAGTGGAGAAGAGCTTGTGTCTTCCGGCCCCTGAGTGCATCCTCAAGATGGTCACTGTGATGTAACCATAGGAGATGAGGACAACGAAGGTGGTCCCTACAATGATCAACCCACAGATGCTGAACATCACCAGCTTGTTGACGGCTGTGTCGGCGCAGGCGATCTGGAGCAGGGGTGGCACATCACAAAAGAAGTGGTTGATGTGGTTGGAGCGGCAGAAAGGGAGGCTGAAGGTGAGGCTGGTCTGCACAATGGAGTTGAGGCAGCCTCCGCAGTAGATGCCCAGCACCAGGCGGGTGCAGGCTGAGGGGCGCATGGTGACTGGATAGTGCAGGGGGCTACAGATGGCCATGAAGCGGTCATAGGCCATGGTGGCCAGGAGAAAAGTCTCTGTGGTACCCAACAGGCAGAAGAAGAAGAACTGGGTGGCACACTCAGTGAAAGTCATGACTTTGGAGAAGAAGTTGGCCAGGGCCTTGGGGGCAATGGCAGAGGAGTAGCAGAGGTCCAGGAAGGAGAGGTTCTTGAGGAAGAAGTACATGGGGGAGTGCAGGTGGGTGTCGACTGTGATGACTGCAATCATCGTGAGGTTCCCCAGCACAGCCACTACATACAGGACCAGAAACACAGCAAAGAGCAGGGTCTGGGTCTCCGAGCCACCCTCGAATCCCACTAGCACAAAGTCCTGCAGAGAGAGTCCTGAGAGATTCCCATCTCTGAGAGTTGGCATGGCCCTAGACTGTAGACAAGGTGGGACACAGAGGAGACTTGACAGGGATCAGGTTATTGGCCACTGTCACATGTCCTCTTGGAGCACAGGGCTTGTCAGTGTCATTGCCTACTGCCCAACAAATGACAGATGCCTGATCTTCACTCCAGATGAGACTGACCTGCAAAGACAACACTTCCTCTGACAGTTAACTCATAGACATTTATGGAGCTCCCATCTTGATGAGCCAGAAAACAAGGAGGCCACCAGGAACTCCCACGTCCTGTTGAAAAGACCCAGGAGCAATTAAAAGGTCTTCCTTTTAGCTAAAGATTAAGCAATTTCAGCATCAAAAATAAAGAAACAAACACTACAACATAACAAACATATAAAAATATGTGAACTCATAATGGTACTCAAAAAAGTAAATAATAAAAACAATAATCCAAATAAAAAATGACTGTGAATACTCATTAGTCAACTTTGATGGTTGTTACGGAGCCATCTCATTTTTCTGCCAATTTGTAAGCAGGAAAATTAGACATGCTTCCTTTCCTCATGGGTTATTATTTCAGAGTAACCAACGCAGTGAGTAGGACAAGTTCTTCCTTTTGGTTGCTAATAAATGTAACAGGAACAACACACCTAGAAAGTCGTTGCTTTGTCCTCTGAATCAAGACACAGTTCTGGGCAGCAATCACTAATGGCCACTAACACTAATAGGCGGAGAGTGACAGAGACCTCCGCACTGGACAATCAGCTGGCCTCATTGATCAATCTCACAGAACTCAAGTGGGAAATAGGAGTGTGAGGGCTTTCTGCTAGGTCCCACTGGGAAGTTGACAGCCATCCCGTGAAATATTATGGCCATGATGAGGAAGAAGGGGTGGTGAGGAAGAAAGAATCAAATGAACTTGAATCTGAACGATCTCTGTATCTAACTACCCAGTCAAAACACTCTGGCCTCAGGACCCCCCCACTGGGCTGCTGAGCTGGCAGGAACTGGGCCTGAGAAGGGACTCTGCCTTGTCAGCAGCCCTGGTGATGCTCTTGGTTCTAACGGACCCACCCTGCTCAGCAACCCTCACTTGTTCCCAATGGGACACCACAGCAGAGGTGACACATCTGCCCCTCACCATCCCCATTAGTAGACTTTTCCACTCTCATCCCTTATGTCTTCAGTCCAGTGGTCCTTCAAAAAGTTGAACAAATCACAAGAGTGGCCACTGAGGCCACAGGGTGAGGCACGGCAGGGCCAAGAGCATTTCCTCCCCAAATCCCAGCTCTGTTTCTAAATGAGACACATCCTGCTGCTGCTCCCAGGGGGCCTGACGCCATCTGCAGACCTTGGCTGGTCAACCAGCCTTTGCTTCCCCCCAGGAAACGTGGCTGTGAAGGATAGCCCTGTGCTCTGTGACCCTGTGTCTGTAATGAAGGGATAACCTGACCCTTCTGTCCTAGTGCTCGTCACCAAGGCTGGTCCCAGGACCCAGAAGCGCCACCGTCCCCTGGAGCTTCTGGGAAATGCAGGAGCTCCACTCACCCTGCTGTGTCAGAAACTGCATGGAGATGTGTCCGCGGAGGACCAGCTTCCAGCGTGGCTGTGGGTGCTCAGCCCGTGATGTCCTTGAAGCTGGGGCCGGAGCTCAGTCAGGGCAGGAGTGTGGTCAGATTGTCACCTAAGGAGAGCAGTCCCCGAGTGCTTGCTGTGTACACATGCCCTTGCACACCCCACTCACCCGTTATCTTCCACCTGTGGTCCGCCCCTCTCAGGGTGACTTACCCTACCTTTTCCAGATGTGGGTCAGGGCACTCTGAGACAGTGCACTCTGGGGCTTCCCAGGCTCCTGGCCCTCGTCTGTGCTGATGGTGGTGATCTGATACTGTGGACCACTGTCCCACCCATCCAGCGCTGACCTCTCCCAGGGAAAGTGTTCGACTGGCTACCAGAGCCCCAGCCGGGTGCAGGCACCCCACGTTCTGGTTCACGAAGCTGCTGCGTGCTCAGCTGAGCCAGGGGGATTGCTCATCGTGGGGTCGCTGCAGTGACTTTTCTCTGTGCCCAGCACAGCTGGGATTTGGGTCTCACATGGCCAATTAGGGGAGAGCCAGGCCTGTAGTGCCGGGACTCCTGGCCCTCTGGGTCCCAGGAGGCTGCAATCTTGTTGCTGATCTGTGTCTGATCACCTTGCCTTAAGGTGGGGATGGAGGCAGTGGCCTCTGGAAGGTCAACAGGAGACAAGATCCAACAGCTGAAAGGGTGCTGGGGGTCACGGTGGGGAGCTTGCTTCCTCCTGGGTCCAGGGGATCGCCTGGCCCACGGCCCACCATCAACCTCCCATACCCCTTGCTCAGCTGATAAGCACTTTTTCCAGAAGTGTGTCTGGTAGATTTGGGGTTATGGCTTGGTGCTTGGCTTGGCCAATTTTGTTTGAACCACATCCCAACGGTCCAGTTTACCTAACAATGTGCAGGTTTCTCTCTGCGGGTGCACAGCTTGGGGCGTCCCCTCAGCGGCTGGAGCCTGAGCACGGACACTTCCTTAGCTTCCTCCCTGGGGAGAAATTCCACAGCCTTCCCTCCCTTCACGGATAAGAATGCGCTGAATGTCGTGAGAGCTCCTGTGGGCACCCCCACGGGCTGGGGCCCCACAGGGAGCATCAGGGGCTGTTGGTGGAGGGTTTGCTTTGTTGTGTAAATGCTGCCCTTTCCTCTGCAAAAAGACCCAGTTTCATTTCTCCCATGACGCCTGGCAAAGTGGATGTCCCTCCTCTTCACAGGTGCGTCACATCACCAGTCTTCACATTTGCTCGTCTAATGGGCCAAGTGGTATCTGACTTCAGGTTCATGTCTCTCCTTCCTGAAGAGATCAGTTCCTATATTCAACACCCATTTGCAGTCCTACTGCCTCTTTAAAATGACACCTTGCATACTGGCTCCCAGTCAGCTAAGAGCATTGCCACCTGGGCTGGGCAACCTGATTCTCACAGAGGCACCTTGGGCAGGCAGCCCAGCATGAGTGTACCCAGAGCAGGTGTTCACACCCCAGACCACGTATACCAGGGCTTGCTGAAAGGTGGCCAATCCTCAAGTTCACAGCTTTGTTTCCCAGTGTGGGACAGAGATAATTCCCAATTTTTGCTTTAAAGGACAACCTCAACTTTATCACCCAGGGCACTGTCCATCGAACTTTCTGCACGCCAATCTCTTCTCTCCTCAATATGGCAAGGACTAGTCCCCTGTGAATATGGGGCCTGACAATTAAGTTGGCAATCTTGCCCCTGTGCACTTATGTTGGCAGCACTGTGCAAACAACTCGGTGAGGTTTCATGACCTTGGCAGATCCTGTCAGTGTGTGGCTGTGTCTTGCTGAGTGGCATTCATTACTGTTTCTACATGTTTTTGTGTGCCATCACAAGAATGTCAGAACTGGAATTACAGCAATGAACAAACATTAAATTTCTTGTTAGATTTGGCAAGGCTGGAAGTGAAATCAGGGACATGTTCTTCCGAGTTTACGGGGATAATGCCGTGAGGAAAACGGCAGTGTACAAGTGGATTAAACCTTTTCCTGAGGGGAGAGAAAGCATCCCTGATGAACAGAGGTCAGGACAACCAGTAATGAGCAGAACTGATGAAAACATTGCAAGCATTTGTTGAAGTGTGTGTCAAAATTACCAGCTGACTGTGAGAAGCACACCAGACCAAGCAAACATCAGTAGAGAAACAGTAAGGAGAATCACAACCAAAATCCTGAAACGAGAAAGGTATGTGCAAAACGGTCCTGAAGGGGATCGCTGATGAGCAAGAGCAGAGGAGAGCTGAAGTTGGCCAAAATCTTCTGGAGATGCAAGACTATGTTTGGGGCCATGTTATCACTGGCAATGAAACATGGGTGTAGCAATACGACCCTGAAACAAAACATCAAAGTGCACAATGGAAGTCAGCCCATTCTGGCATAGAGATGAAAGCCTTCCTCGTCAGGATGCCCTGGTTACATGGGACAGGACACAGTCTACGATCTGCTCGAGTGAACACAGAGACGGCACAAGGTGGAGACCAAAGGTTAGTGATGCCAAATTTTGTCATTTCTGTTCTAGGTTCCTGACCAAGTTTCTGTGCCTCTGGCCTGTCTATATCTGTAACTTCAGTGATAAGGTGGGGGTGGCTGTGCTTTCTTGATTTGACTGTCTTTTGTGAGCAATATATCATATTAAAATTTTCCTTCTTTATCTATTTAAATGGCCAAAGTTCTTCTCAAATAGTTGTACTGATTAACACAACCAGTAGTGTATGAGTTCTCGTTCTTTCCATCCTTCCTTATTTTGACAGATGTGTTAGGGATATGTCATTAAAAAAATCACATTATCTACCTTTTAATGACTTCTAGGGAGAGTGCATGGTTTAAAGTCTAAAGATATCAGGGTTATATACAAGGTCTGACAATTAAGTCCGTGAACTTAATTGTTCTAAGTGCTACGTAAGTGCTGAACATCACTACAGTCACCTTAGAAGTGCTCCCGTCGGGAAGCTATGTACTGATGCCAGTGCCTAGTTCACTCTTCAAAGCAATTTTGGAACTCTTTCTGGAATAACCATTGTGCACAATGGCCCCATGGCAAGTTCATGAACTTAATGATATTGTTGTCTGTGAGGAAATTTTTAGCCAGTAAATGAATAACTGTATTGGAATACTCTCCCTACTCATCTGATCTGGCCCCCGATGTCTTTTTACATTACTTGAAGATAAAGGAAATATTGAAAGGAAGACATTTTGATGACACTCCTGATATCGTGGGTTATATGGTGACAGTTCTGATGGCCATTCCAGAAAAAGAGTTCCAAAATTGCTTTGAAGGCTTGCATCAGTGTACAGTTTCCCAATGGTAGGACTTCTAAGGTGACCGTAGTGGTATTCGGAAATGAAGTATGTAGCACTTTTTCCAGGATGAGTTTGAGGACTTAATGAACATTGCTCATACTTTCATCATACTTGTTCAACCTTTATGCTCAGCTAATCGTCCTAGAAGCTGGACTATATGAAGAAGAAGAGGGCATCAGGATTGGAAGAAGACTCATTAACAACCAGCATTGTGTAGATGACACAACTTGGTTTGCTGAACATGAAGAGGACTAAAAGCACTTACCAATGATGATGAAAGGCTACAGCCTTCAGTATGGATTGCACCTCAACATCAAGAAGACAACAATCCTCCTAACTACAGCAGTAAGCAACACCATGATAAGTGGAGAAAGGATTGAAGTTGTCAAGGATTTCATTTCACTTGGATGCACAATCAATACAGATGAAAGCAGCAGTCAAAAAAATGAAAAGACGCATTACACTGGACAAAGCTCTTGCAAAATATCTCTTCAAATTGTTGAAAAGCAAAGATGTCACCTTGAACACTAAGGTGTACTGTGATATTTTTTAATTATTCAAATTAATCTATAAATTCAGACTCCAGTCTTGACAGCTGTGGTATTTTTCAGTCACATCATATACAGATGAAAGCTAGACAATGAATAAGGAAGACAGAAAAAGAAATGATGCCTTTAAACTGTGGTGTTGGAGAAGAATATTGAATATACCATGGACTGACAAAGAATTAGCAGACCTGTTTTGGAAGGAGTACAAGTAGAGTGCTTCTTAGAAGCCAGGATGGCAAGACTATCTGTTACATACCTTGGACACATTATCAGAATGGCTGCGTCCCTGTAGAAGAACATCATGCTTAGTGGAGGGCCGGAGAAGAAGACCCTCAGTGACACATGGGTGCACAGCAGTGGGCTCCAGCGGAACAAGTGTGGGCATTGCACAGCACCAAGCAGTGTTTTGCTCTGTTGTGTGTAGGGCTGCTATGAGTTATAAGAGGCTTAAGGTCACCTAACAATGACTTCTAGCATCTTTTAAAAACACTTTAAGCCATTTGATTTTCATTTTTTATTTTTCCACTTGGAAACTTTGACTGTGCAGTGGTTAAGTGTTATGACTCCAAACCCAAAAGGTGGACAGTTCAAATCCACCAGGCATGCCTTGGAAACTCTGTGGAGCAATTCTATTCTGTCCTATAGGGTAGCCATGAGTTGGAATCGGCTTGAAGGAAGGCAGTGGGTTTGGTTTGGCTTTTGTTTTTCTACTAGGTATTTGGCAGGATTATATTTTGGATTGTTAGAGTTTTAAAAGGAGCCTTGATTTCTGCAGGACAAGCTCCTCATACTGTACTTTTTCATGCATTCTTTGGCATGATACGTTCTTTGACATAATGCCTCCTATTGTAGAATCAGTTTGTTCAATTCTATAAAAATTCTGTCAAGGCTAGAGTCTGAATTTATAGATTAAGTTGAATAATTAAAGTTTGTATAATGTTCATCCTCCCAATCCTTGAACATGTTTTTTTTTTGTTGTTGTTGTTATTAGGTGCTGTCGAGCCAGTTCCGACTCATAGCGACCCCATGAACAACAGAATGAAACACTGCCTAGCTTTGCGCCACATCCACAATCATTTTTATGCTTAAGCCCATTGTTGTGACTACTGTGTCAACCAATCTTCTTGAGGGTCTTCCTCTTTTTCACTGACCTTTCACTCTACCGATCATGATGTCCTTCTGCGGGGACTGATCTTTCCTGACAACATGTTCAAAGTATGTGAGACACAGTCTTGCCACCTTTGCTTCCAAGGAGCACTCTGTACTTCTTCCAGAACAAATCTGTTTATTCTTCTGGTGGCCCACTGTACATTCAACATTCTTCTCCAACACCACAATCCAAAGGCATCGATTATTCTTCTGTCTTCTTTGCTCAGCTTTGTCCAGCTTTTGTATGTGTGTGATGCGACTGAAAATACCACAGCTTGGGTGAGGCATGTTTTAGTCTTCAAGGTGACATTCTTACTTTTGAATACTTTGAAGAGGTCCTTTGCAGAAGATTTTCCCAGTGCAGTGGGTCTTTTGATTTCTTGTCTGCTGCTTCCAAGAGCATTGATTGTGAACCCAAGTAAAATGAAATCTTTGACCACCTCAATCCTTTCTCCACTTATGACAATGTTGCTTACTGGTCCAGTTGGAAGGATTTCTGTTTTCCTGATGTCAAATCAGTTCTGACTCACAGAGCCCTATGAACACCAGAACAAAACACTGCCCTGTCTGGCAGCATGTCCACGATTGCTTTATGTTTAAGTGCACAGTTGCCCCTACTGTGTTGGTCTATCTCGTTGAGGTGCTTCCTCTATTTGGCTGAGCCTCTACTTTATCAAACATGATGTCCTTCTCCAGGGACTGATCCCTCCTGAACATATTTTAGCCTCATACACACTTGGAGGCATAATTTTTGACAAAACAACCATAGAACAAAACAAGAATGGCACCTTTTGCTGTAGAGTTGATTGTAACTCGCACTGACTCTGTATGACAGAGCAGCAGCACCTCGGAGAGCTCCCCAGGGCCTCCTGCTGGGTTTGAACTGCTGATCTTCTTGGTTAGCTGCCATAACACATCACTGTGATGCCACCAGAGTTTCCATTTTTTACAAAGATAGCATTGTATCACAGTTGAAAAAAAGATTGCTTTTCAACGAAGGGTCCATAGATAGCCACATGACAAAAAATAAAACTTATTCCTGCCTCAAAATAACCACAAAACTTAATTGCATGTGTGTTGTTGATCTTCATGGGAAAGCCTGGTCAAGGAAACTTCTGAAACAGAACGTGGACGACTCCCTCAGTGACCTGAAGTAAGCGGATGTGTTTGTGCTTTGACACAGAACAAAAGACGGATAAACTCTCTGCATTAAATCTAAGAAATTCTGTTCACTGAAAACCCCACTGCAGATGGAAACTGAAAGCCAGATGGAAGAAGATACCTGCACATCATGCCATCAGCAGAGAACTTGTATCTGGGATATATAAGGAGCTCCTATAATTCTGTAAGAACAAGACAGCTAAAAAAGTGCAAAGCATGGATCTGATCCCTAGAGGAATATTCAAGTGACAGTTAAACATTTGAAAAGAAGCCAGGCCTCACTGACCAGTAGAAAATACAAGCAAGGTATAATAAGACATCCACCAAAGACATAAAGAAATTTAATGCCAATATTAATTTCATAACAATGTGAGCAAATGGAACACTTGTACACATAAAGATTGCTGTAAATCCTCTTTGTAAACTGTGTGGCAGTATTTACAAGATGAACAACTGCCTCCCCATTGCCATTCTCCTTCAGATGGCTGTGTGTTTCCTGCCCAGCCTCTGCACGGCCTCCTTCACATCCCTGTTCCGCAGACTGTAGACTAGGGGGTTGAGCATGGGGATGACCGGAGTGTAGAAGACGGAGACGACCTTGCCCTGCTCCATGGACTCCATGACCCCTGGCTGGCATACATCACAAAGAGGGTCCCACAGAACAGGGAAACTGCAATCACATGAGAGCCACAGCTGGCGAAAACCTTGTGTTTCCCAGTTCCCAAGCGCATCCTCAGAATGGTCGCTGTGATATAGCCATAGGAGATGAGGATAGAAAGGGCAGTCCCCACAATCATCAGCTCACAGAGACCAAACATGACCAGCTCATTGATGGCTGTGTTGGTGCAGGTGATTCCAAGAAGGACTGGCATGTCACAGAAGAAGTGGTTGATGTGGGTGGAGCTGCAGAAGGGGAAGCGGAAGAGGAGGCTGGTCTGCACGATGGAGTTGAAGCAGCCTCCGCAGGAGGTGCCCAGCACCAGGCAGGAGCAGGTGGAAGGACACATGATGACGGGGTACTCCAGGGGACGACAGATGGCCATGAAGTGATCATAGGCCACGGTGGCCAGGAAGAAAGTCTCAGTGGTAGCTAGCAGGGAGAGGAAGAAGAACTGGGTGGCACAGTCAGCGAAGGTGATGACCTTGGCCTGGGAGAAGAAGTTGGCCAGGGGTCCTGGGTGCTTTAGGCAGGGTGGCCACTCTCCTACATGATGCCCAGGCTGAGCTGGGCTCTGCCCCGTCCTGTCCTCATCTCAGCACAGAGCGTGCAGGACGGCCCTGAGCAGGGTGGGCTCTGCAGGAACGCTGGTGCCCAGTAGTGCCATGGAGGCTGTCCTGAGGTGACCCTACTGAGGAGACGGGGTGGGAGGGAGGAGTGGGGAAGTGGATGTGGTCCCTGGAGTGAGGGTCAGATGACACTGAGAGTGGGTCCCAAGGGCCTCAGTGTCCAGGCCTGGGCAGACAGCAGGGCCTTTGGAGGAGTGAGCTCCCCAAGGAGGTGTGCAAGCCAAGGGTCATGGAGGGAGGTCCCCCCCTTGGGTCCCTATGGACCCCATGTTCTCTTTCAGATGGTGTTCCTGGGCTGGTCAGTGAGGACTCTGTAGTCTAACAGAAAGGGGTGCTGGTGAATGGCTGGGTCATCCTATCTTCCTCTCCCGGGAGACATCCCCTCCTACTCCTGATGACAGGACATGAATGTCCAGTGAAACCACCGTGGACATGGGACCTGCATGTGGGGCTGCCAGGCTGGGAAGAACGAGCGATGAGGAGGGAGTGTTCCCTGCCAGCAGCCCTGGTGACACTCCCAGTTGTGATGGCCCCTCCCTGCTCACCCACACTCACTAGCTGATGATGGGGGCACCGTGGCTGTGCCTCCCAGGCTCCTGATGGCGGTCCATGCTGATGGTGCTGACCCAGCCCTGGGGACCCTGCCCCGCTTGTCCGGGTCTGGCCCTTCTACAGGAGATGGAGGGAAGGAGGGAGGGAGGGAGGACGGGAGGGAGGGAGGGAGGCCAAGGGCAGCAGGTTCCCTGGGCCTCACCTAGGTTCACCATCCCAGTTCAGTCTTGGTGCATGCAGCAAGCTGCTGGCTCCTTGAGGAGGCGGGCGGCCCAGCTTAGCTGCTCACACCTGGCCCCTGTTGCTGGGTGGCATGATGTCGGACAGTCTGCACCATGGGGTCCCTTCAGGCGCTTTTCTGTGTGGCTGACACATGGGGAACTGGGTTTTGCAAGGCCAGTTAGGGGAGATCCAGGTCCTGCAGCACTGGGACTCCTGGCCTCCGGATCCTGAGAGGCTACAGCGTTGTCGCCAATCTGTGTCTGATCACCCTGGCTTAAGACGGGGCTGGAGGCAGCCTGAAATCCTTCAGTGGCCCTCCAGGAGACAAGCTCAAACAACCTGAGGGAGCTGGAGGCCTCTGGGCACAGAGGAACTGCGGTCATAGCCCTCCCGTCAAATCCCGCAACTCCTGGGCATCCGAAAGTGTGTTTTTTCTGAAAGTCAGTTTGCTTGCTGGTGGACTGGGGGTCCTGTGTGTTGTGTGAACCATATCCCAGCATTCATCAGTTCACCTGACAACACATGAGTATCTAAGTGTGAGGTTTGGGAGGTCCCCTCCGTGGCCCCGAGCACAGGGCACTTCCTTAGGCTTCTTCCTAGGTCAGACCTTCTGTCACACTTTCTCCCTTCTGGGACAAGAATGCACTGGATGTCCCCGTGAGCCCTGTGCACGTCCACATAAGCAGAGCCTCCCCACGGAGTGTCTTGGGCTATCAGTGGACAGTTTGCCTTATTGTATAAATACTGCCTTTTCTCTGCAAAAGTGTATAGTTTCGTTTTTCCCACGCCTTCTGACAACGTGGATGTCCCCTCCCCTCACCTGTGCTTCAGGTCGCCGGTTTTCTTTATATTTGCTCATCTAACTGGTAATCTGAAAACAAAACCCTTTGCTGTCCAGTCAATTTAGACTCATAGAGACCCTCTAAAACAGAGTAGAGCTGCCCCACAGGGTACCCAAGGAGCAGCAGGTGGATTTGAACTACCAACCTTTTGGTTGGCAGCTAAACTCTTAACCACTGTGCCACCAGGGCTCCATAATGGACACTGTCTAAGGGACAGAGTGGTGTTTGATTTCAGGGTCCTGTCTCTTCTTCCTGAACATCTCTTCCTACATTTGTTGCCCACTTGCAGTCCTACTTCTGAGATTTCTCTCTTTAAAACTTTGAATCCTAGTCCCTGGGAAGCAGAAAGAATGGCCACCTGGCCAGGTCCCCTGGGTTCTCAAAGAGGCACCTCAGCTGGGCAACAAAGGCAGCTGAGCTCACCCTGAGTGGTGTCCCCACCCCAGATCACATATCCCAGGGACAGTGAGTTAAAGATTTTACTGCTTTGTTCACAGTGCGGACGTCTCCTGATTTTTGCTTTAAAGGACAATCCCCACCTTATCCCCTAGGGGACACTGCCCACCGATCTTTGAGGATAATGGACATGCTACCCCCCTGCCCTGCCCCAAAAGGTAGCCGGCAGCCTCACTTGAACAATTTGCTTGGAACACACCAGTGTTGCCTGGAAACAGAATTTTTAGTTAAGCTAAATTAATTTAAATTTGAATATTCTTAGCCTTTCCATAGTTTCTTTGAATTTTATTTTCAATGATAACTTTCAGTACAGAAGATTACAATGAAAAAATATTTACTGGTTCGTTATATCATCACCTAGAGTCGGATCCGACTTGACGGCACTTGGCTTGACCGATAACATCAGATAACATTAAAGTCATGAAAGAATCTACAGACAAGAGAAAAAATCAAAAGAACAAAACTAAAAACTTCATTACAGTCCAGTATGTTGGGGTTCAAACTGCAGACCCGAAGCTTCCTGTGTGAGTTATCCATTCCTTCTGATTCACGTTGGTGTTGTTTTATTGTGGTTACTAATGACATTGCTACTGCTGTTACCATCATTACCGTACTCACTCTCTTACCTTGTCTAGGAACTTATAAATCAACTCCTCGAAGTGGGTTACTGTGTGATAGAAATAGCTTACGCAGCCATGAAATGGAAAAGCCAACATTGAGAGAGAGGGTATTTTTAGACATTATGGAAGGTAATTTTCCTTTCGTGAAGTAGGATTGCGCAGCCTGCAGCCTAGCTTTGCACCGTGCCTGCGGGAAGGCTTGCTTGGCAGAGCAAAACTGCAGAGGCGACGCATGGACCACGTCTTTACAATAAAGAAATGTTTCTGTGATTTAAAAAGTTTGAGAAATGCGGGGCCAGACCAGTTTCTCTCTTCTCAGAGTCTCTAGTGTGGTGGCATGTGTCACACATCCACCAGACAGGGAAGCAGTGTGCTTAGTTATTGGGATATCAATTTCTGCAGGGAGTGCCCTGAAACACCAGGGTCCCAGCAAGGATGCTTTTAGATTCTGTGCTAGAATATGACTAGGCTGGGGAAACATTTGGATCTGGGTGAAGTCAGCCCCAAGGTAGAGAGCAGGAATGTGTGTGCAGATAGCTGAGGTCAGGATTCCAGAGGGGTCACTGGCCAGGGCAATATAAGGAGTTATCAGACACCCTTCTTCCCAGCTGGGCTCTTCATCAGCCATGAACTCGTGCTCTGTCCCGCGATGTGGTCGGAGAAACACGGACTTGATATTTCCAATAATGATTTTAAAAGTGGACATTGCAAGCCACTGAGGTCCCCTTGTTTCTGTCACTCCCTGCTGTTACGTTTGTCCCTCTCTCCAAGGAGACACCCGCTATTATGACTTACGTCTCAGCAGTTCAAATTTACCGGGCACTCCTTGGAAGCCCTAGAGGGCAGTGCTGTTCTGTTCTTTAGAGCTGCTGTTAGTCAGAATTGACTTGATGGCAGCAGGTTTTGTCTTTCTTTTTAAAAATTTTTTATAATACTGACCCTTCCTATCCATGAGCACGGTATAAGCCCACATACACCTGGAAACTTAATTTATGTCAGAAGCGGCTGTTTTAGCTACCTAGCGCTGCTATACCAGAAATACGACAAGTGGAGACTTTCACAAATAGAAGGTTATTCTCCTACAGCTTAGGAGGCTGCAAGACCAAATTCAGGGTGTCAGCTGTAGGGGAAGCCTTTCTGTCTCTGTCAGCTCTGGAGGAAGGTCCTTGGCATCACTCTTGGCTGGGTCTAGGAGCTTATTTGTGCAGGGACACCGGGGTCAAAGGACTTATGTGTTCCTGGCTCTTCTTTCTTGGTGGTATAAAGTATCCCATCTCTCTGCTCACTTCTTCCTCCTTTTATCTCTTGTATGATAAAACACAATGCAGGCCACAGCCCAGGGAAACCCCCCCTTGTGACAGGTCAAGGACGCACGCTGACTAAGGGCGCTGCATCCCACCCTCACTGTCTTTCACACACCCTCACCTGCCTCACTAACCGCAGGCAGAGATCAGGATTTACGGCATGCGGGAAAATTCATCGGATCGCAAAATGGGGGACAACCGCAGAATACTGGTGATCATGGCTCAGTCAAGAGGACATACATTCTTGAGGGGAAACAACTCAGTCCATAGGAGTGCCTGTCATGGATTGAATTGTGTCCCTAAAATGTACCGTGTTAGTTTGACTCGGCTAGGAGTCCCAAGGTGGTGCCCTTCCTCCCACGTGTTGTGATTCCTGCCTCTGTGAGACTGAGGATGGGGAAGGGGCTGCAGTTGTGTTAGTGAGGCAGGACTCAAGGTACAAGCTTGTGAGATATAAGGGAGAGAAGAGAGCAGAGGAAGCTGGGAACCTCACACCACCAAGAAAGCAGCCCCAAGAGCAGAGCATGTCCTTTGGACCTGAGGTTCCCATGCTGAGATGCTCTCCTTGAATCTGGACTCAGCCCACCAGACTGAGAAAACATCTTGTTGAATGGCCTTGTAACTACCGGACTGTGGTAATTCTCTTCTTGAATGGACTTGCAACTCATAAATGGCTTTGTGGCTTGACTCGACGGCACTTGGCTTGGCTGGGCTGTGACAACAAAATTTCTCTGCATAAAGCCTTCCACTCATGGTGTTTCCTGTTAGAGCAGTACCAGGTGACTAAGACAGTGACATTGTATTGCAACTGGAAAGGATTACTGTTTAATAGATGGTCAATAGATAGCCATATGGCAAAAGGATAAAACTTGAGCCTACCTCAAAACAACCACAAAAATTAACTGCATGTGAGTTGTCTGTTTTAATGTCAAAGACTGACCAATTAAACTTCTAAAACATAATCTAGAGGGCTATCTCTGTGATGTTGAGTATCCAACTTTTTTGTGATATGGACACAGAATAGTGGACAGACAAAATTACTACCTTAAATGTAAGAAATTCTGTTGCTCAAAAGACACCATTACAGAGTGAATACGAAAGCCACAAAGTGAAAGAAGACAGATGAACATCATACCATCAACAAAGTTTCCTCTTCAGAATACATAAAAAGCTCCTACAAGTCAGTAAGAAAAGAACAGCTAAAATGAAGTGCAAACCGTAGGCACTATTCCTAGTATAATATCAATGATTAGTATAATATCAAAATGACCACTAAATATATGAAGAGATGCCCAACTTCATTCACTAGTAGAAAAATGAAGGGAAGCATAATAAGATACATTTCAAGTAGCTAAAATTAAAAAAGAAAAGAAAAGAAAGACAATATTAATTCCACAACAGTGCAAAGCAGTTGGAACTCTCCTTCCCTTTTGGGGTGCATACATATTGCTACAAACCCTCTTTGAAAACTGCTTGGCAATATTTAAAAGATTAAATTCTGCCTACTCCTCACCACTCCCCTTCACTTGGCTGGGTGCTTCCTGCCCAGCCGCCGCAGGGCCTGCTTCACGTCCCTGTTCCGCAGACTGTAGATGAGGGGGTTGAGCATGGGGATGACCAGAGTGTAGAAGACGGAGACCACCTTGCCCTGCTCCATGGACCCCACTGCCCCTGGCTGGGCATACATCACAAAGACAGTCCCATAGAATAAAGACACTGCAGTCATGTGGGAGCCACAAGTGGAGAAGACCTTGTGTCTCCCTGTTCCTGAGTGCATCCTCAGGATGGTCACTGTGATGTACCCATACGAGAGAAGTACAACAAAGGTGGTTCCCACAATGATCAGCCCACAGATGCCAAACATGACCAGCTCATTAAAGGCTGTGTCAGTGCAGGCGATCTGGAGCAGGGGTGGCACGTCACAGAAGAAGTGGTTGATGTGGTTGGAGCTGCAGAATGGGAGGCGGAAGGTGAGGCTGGTCTGCACAATGGAGTTGAGGCAGCCTCCGCAGTAGGTGCCCAGCACCAGGCGGTTGCAGGCGGAGGGTCGCATGGTGACTGGGTAGTGCAGGGGGTTGCAGATGGCCATGAAGCGATCATAGGCCATAACAGCCAAGAGGAAGGCCTCCGTAGTGACTAGCAGGGAGAAGAAGAAGAACTGGGTGGCACAGCCAGCAAAGGTGATGACCTTGGTTAGGGAGAAGAAGTTGGCCAGAGCCTCAGGGGCGATGACGGAGGAGTAGCAGAGGTCCAGGAAGGAGAGGTTCTTGAGGAAGAAGTACATGGGGGAGTGGAGGTGGTCGTCCACTGTAATGACCACGATCATCGTGAGGTTTCCCAGTACAGTCACTACATAAAGGGCCAGAAACACAGCAAAGAGTGAGGCCTGAGTGTTCAGCCCACCCTCAAATCCCACCAGTACAAACTCTTGCAAGGAGAGGCCTGAGAGGTTCCCATCTCTGTGGGTTGGCATGACCTCAGAATAAGAACAGAGTGAGGCAGAGAGGAACCAGCCAGAGGGAGTAGTCACTGTCCACTATTGCATGTTCATCTGGAGCACAGGGCCTGTTGGTGGTACTTTGCTGACTGAGGGTTGACAGCTGTCCAGTTCTCCAGATGAGCTTGACCTACAAGGGTGACATTTCCTCTCCCTCAGTTACTCCATTGATGTGTATTGAGCAATCACCCTGTGTGAGTCTGAGATGTTGCTATGGACGGATGGATGATAGACAGATGGTTGGATGGATGATGGATGGATGCTAGATGAGTGCTGAGTTAAATAGCCCCCATGTGGGACAGCACGTCAGCCTCCCACCCCTTGAACGATATTGTTCTCCTTTCCAAGGCTTACTCCCTCCTTGGTGCTAGTCCCTCACACCCTGAATGTCTGACCCTCTTCTGTGTTACTTACAAACTAAATGAGTGAGCAGTGTTTATTGAATGTACCTGGTAACTTGCTATGTTCATCTCCAAGCTGGAGGCTAAACAGGGCCCGGCCCTCACCAGGCTGCAGCGAGTACCTTCCTTTTCCCGTGTTGGGCTCTGTCTGCCTTGGCATGCCTGACCCATTGCTGTTGAGTTGACTGTGACCCATAAAGGCAATGTAGGACAGCAGAGGACCACCCCCAGGGCTTCCGAGGCCTTAACCTTCACGGAAGCAGAAGGCCGGTTCTTTCCTCCCTTGGAATTTGGGGTGCATCCCTACCACTGACGCTGCAGTTACCAACCAAGTGCTGTGTCACTGGGCCACTGGACTGTAGTGGCCCTCCATCCGGCAGAATTTCTGTCCCTTGGGCGTCTCAGGGGCCTCCCAACAGCTCTCAGCTGTCAGGCTTATCACAGGGGTCATTCCAGATGAGCTTCACGATCTGAGAGCCAGCGGACAGTGGCGGGAACACACACAGAGATACACCCACCCCATCGTCCCCATGGCCGGCCCACCTCCGCAGCCTTCAGTGTCCCCTCTTGCCTTAGTTTGCCGTGAGCAGTAACAGCTATTAAGTGCTGGAACATCTGTCCTTGTCTGCCTGGACTTTTAGACCAGGACCACACAGGGTGGCCTTGAGCAGGGCTCAGCACCACAGCCGAGAGGAACTGGTAGCCGGTGCAGGCCGCGAAGGCTGGCTGGAGTGCCGAGGAGGTGGCCGCCCCAGCGCAGGGGGAGCAGGCGAAGGCAGTGGGGGGCAGGCTGTGGCATCTCTGGGAGGACCCGGGGGTGTGCGTGTGCAGGCTGCTTGCAGAGCTGATGACCTGCTTCCTCGAGGCAGATCTGTGGTGTCAAAGGGAAGGCTGCCTTTGGAGGGAGCTCACTGACCAGGAGGTGTGTAAGCAGAGGCTGGTGGTCATGGTCAGTGGTGTGACATAGAGGAGGAATCCTCCCACGTCCCTGCCAGCCCCACAGTGCTCCTACAGTATGGTTGGTGACATTGGAGGGATGGGTGTGCCAGTGTCCTCTCCTGGCGAGGTGCTGACTCCCACCTCACACAGCAGTCATGCAGGACCACCAGGGCTGCGATGCCCAGCGGAGCACCCATGTCCCAAGCAGGGGCCCCACCCCGTGAAGCTAGGTGCTGAGGACCAAGTGGGGCCCTGTCTCACTTATGAGTGGGAGCTCCAGGAAGCCTGGAGGAGCTGCTGATCCCCACTGTCACTTCCAGTGGCTGCAGTGACCCAATCTGTCCAGCAGACTCAGCAAATCAGTTGGTTCTCCTCTGAGGACCTCAGTTTAATGTCCCTGTGGCTATTTTCCAGACAAGTAACTGCCTCGGGAGCCTCCAGCTCCTCACCAACCTGGCTGCCCAGGATGTGAGGACCCAGAGGGCTGTGGTCTTCTCATTTGCAAAGCCAAGTTTCCTCCTGTTTCACCTTGGAAAACACACAGACCTGTTACTCTGAGTAGCTTAATTGACCCTAGGGCCCAGGGATGACAGCGGTCACTCCATAGACCAGCCTTCAGCTCAACAGAGGCAACGCCTTTGTGGTGCTGAAGATCTGTGATAAACACCCTGTGGTCCCTCATTCAACTCTTGTCCTCAGAGAGATGTCCCAGGGCTGGCAGCATCAGCTGGAGCCTGTGAAGAATGCAGAATCCCAGGCCCCCTGACTCCACACCCGGTTTTGTATGAGATCCTTGAATTATTTCTGTGCACACTGAACTTGAATGAGTTGTCCTGGAGCCCAAGGGTAGATCTTGCTGAGTGCTAGGCTGTCCCCCTGGGAGCCTGCTGTCAGTGCAACTGCACCCTCCCACCCCCGATGAGCACTTACACCACCCAAAATCAAACCCATCGTCGTTGAGTCAGTTCTGATTCACAGTGACCCTGTAGGGCAGAATAGAACTGACCCACAGAGTTTCCAAGGAGCCCCTAGTGGACTTGAATTGCTGTCCTTTGGATTAGCAGCTGTAACACTCAATCTCTGCCCTGCTAGGGTTTCCTTTCACCATAGTCCTCTGTAATTACTATAGTGGTGACACCCCACCCAGGGCACACAGCCAGGAACTGTGCACCCAGGTTGCCGAGCTCCCGACTCCTGGTCTTAGCTCTTGGTGATGATTTGGCACCAAGGACCCCACCCTGCCCTTCTAGTGCTGGCCCCTCAACTGTGAGGTGACAGAGTGAAGGGGAAGGATGGGGTACCTCGGTCTCTGCCGGGTCCAGGTGATCCGGCTCCTGGTACAGGACCTTACTGGGTCCTTGGTGGAGGCAGGGAGGTTCAGCTCAGCTTTTCCTTGCCTGATCCCCATTGCTGGGTGGCGTGACACCAGGGAGCCAGCACCATGTGGTCACTGCAGGGACATTTCTCAGTGCCTGACACAGCTGGGACTTCAGCCTCCGATGGCCAATTAGGATTGATTGTGTTCAGGCCTGCAGCACACTGGGACGGCTGGCCCCCTGGGTCCTGTCACCATCCTTGGTCAGCTCCCCTCACTTCCAAGTTGAAGCTTAGAAGTCCCCCAGGCCCCAAGAGAACAAACATGAACCAAGCACAGAGCCTCAGACCCACTGGCTCTCACCGGAGAGACCCCGTTTTGGGGTGACAGGGATTCTCCTGGCCCAGAAGCCCTACCCGCCCCACTGACCACATCTCTACCACTTTGGTGGAGCAAAACGAGCTGGTGGGGAAGTTCATGCCCGGGAATAACCTGGAAACCTGGTGTCTGTGGACGGCCTCTCATTTTCTGACAAGAGAGCGATAAAGAGCTCAAGAAGGCTGCTCTGAGCGTTATCTGCAATTTTTTTTCTGCCAACAAACACGTTTAACATTCTCTCTATGTGAAAATTGAACATGAATAGCCACATGAAGAAATTCAAACCATTAAGAATGCTAAAGCAAAAACGGACACATGTCCATGTCACCTTTACCCAGGAAAATGGAGAACGATTAACACCCAGGTATGAATCTCTCCTGAGTGGATTGACATTTGTTCTGTTTATTTATTTCTAAAAATTGTTGTTGTTAGGTGCCATCGAGTCAGTTCCAATTTGTAATGACCCTATGAACAACAGAGTGAAATACTGCCCGGTCCTGTGCCATGCCTACATTCTTTTTCATGCTTAAGGCCGTTGAGCAGCCACTGTGTCAGTCCATCTAGTTGAGGGTCTTCCACTTTTTTGCTTCTCCAGGTATTGACCCCTCCTGACAACATGTCCAAAGTACATAGGATGCGGTCTCATCATCTTTGCTTCCAAGGAGCACTCTTGTCCTTCTTCCAGAGCACATCTGTTTGTTCTTTCAATAGCCCGTGGTACATGAAGTATTCTTCCCTAACACCACAATTCAAAGACGTCAGTTCTTCTGTCTTCCTTAGACATCACCCGACTTTCTCAGGCATATGCTGCGAATGAAAATATCGTGGCTTGGGACAGGTGCACCTTATTCTTCAAGGTGACATCTTGACTTTTCAACATTTTAAAGAGGTCCTTTGTAGCAGATTTTCCCAATGCAATGTGTTTGTTGATTTCTTGACTGCTGCTTCCATGGGTGTTGATTGTGGAGCCAAGTAAAATGAAACCCTCGACGACCTCAGTCCTTTCTCCATTTATCACTATGTTGATTACTGGTCCAGTTGGGAGGATGTTAGTTTTCTGGATGCTGAGGTGCAATCCATACTAAAAGCTGTGGTCTTTGTTCTTCATCAGTAAGTGTTTCAAATCCTCTCCACTTCCAGCAAGGAAAGTTCTGTCATCCGAGTAACACAGGTTGTTAATGAGTCTTCCTCCAATCCTGATGCCTTGTTCTTCTTCATATAGGACAGCTTCTCGAATTATTTTCTCAGCATACAGATTGAAAAGATACGATGAAAGGATACAAGCCCAACACATAACGTTTCCTGACTTTACACTAGCAGTGTCCCCTTGTTCTGTTTGCACGACTGCCTCTTGGTCTGTGTATAGATCCTTTAAGAGCACAATTAAGTGTTGTGGAATTCCCATTCTCTTGAGTGTTAGCCGTAATTTGTTATGATTCACACAGTCGAATGCCTTGGCAGAGTCAACAAAACACAGGTAAACATCTTTCTGGCGTTCTCTGCTTCCAGCCAAGATCCATCTGACATCAGCAGTATCCGTCTTAGACCGGGTTTTCTAAGGAAGCAAAACCAGTAACACGTATAGGTACAAGGAAAGATTTATATAAGGGAAATAGCTCATGCAATTGTAGAAGCTGAACATCCCAAGTTCTAGCCCAGGCCTCACGCAGCCACAGGAGCTGGGGAACTCAGGCTTGGCAGGTCAGAGGTTAGAGTTCTAGATCACTGGCTGTGTAGGTTGGCAGATCCAAGCTGCCAGGTGAGACTGTGAGGTCTTTGCTGACTCACGGAGCTGCAGGGTCTAGGGAACCCAGGGTTGGCAGGTCAGGGAACAAGACTCTCACTCACTGGCTGTAGTAGCTGATGAATGTAACAGCTGCTAGTTCAGGTCCCAGGAACCAGGCGCACACATACAAAAGAAGAGAGCAGGAGCTGCTGGCAGTGTGAGCAGACAGGAAGTAAGTTAAGTAGTGGAAGGTGGAAACACGAGAGCTGAGGGGCAGGAACCCACTACAGGCCCCTCCCCTGCCACTTGGTACAGCTGTCAAACATGCAGACTCGTTGTTCAGCCAAGTTGACACACCTTAACCACCACAGTCCACTGCTTGTCAACTTGGCGTCTGCATACATCTCCCCTTACCATCCACAGTCTCTGAAGGAATACAATCACAAAATCATACTTGTATCTTCCATGATATAACTAACACATTACAACGGAAAATGCGTTAGCTCCATTTACATCTTGTATTTTAAAAGTTAACAAAAATATCTGATACACATGTAAAAAGCAGAAATGCTCATAGAAATTACAGTCCTTGTTTCTGCAACTGGTCACACGGCCATAATTGGTTTTTAGAACTACCTTCTTCTACAACTCATCCTGTATTCCCTTTGCTCTCAGTAAGAACCTTAGCTGGTTGTGGTTCCTTACCTGGTGAGGTGACTCAAACCTTCATTACTGAAGGGTCCAGGATATTAGTCATTTTGGAATTGGGTTGCTTCAGTTTTCCATTGACTTTAATTACAGGGCATGGTGGTACTAAGAGGTGTCTTAAGGGACTTTCTGCCATCCAGACATACTCTTCATTACCTCTATTATGTAATGCCAATCCAATTTCATCTTGGTCTTCAGGATCAATCACACCAGCCAATACAATAACTTCCTACCTTGTTTGTTGGTGTGGAGGCATAAGCAGCCCAAAGTGGCCTGGTGGCAATTTTAGCTTCCAGTTCAATGGAATCACTGTTGTGTCCTCAGGTAGCAGCATTGCTCCCTTTGTAAGACAATTAGAACTGAAGACATAAGGTTACGAGGTCAGAAATAAAAAATTTTGCAAGTGGGTCACTAGCGGTAATAGTGGGTGGTATCACTCCTGCTTCCACCCCTTGATTCCTGGACTTATGAATCCTGGCTATTAGAGAAACAGCATCATATAGTAGATGCCGGTTTAGAGCATATGCAGCCTCCTGGAGAACATTTCCCCAACCCTGAGAGATACTGCCACTGAGCTTGTGGTATAATTGTGTCTTTAAGAGGCCATTCCATCATTCTGTCAACGAGCTGCTTCATGATGACGGGAAACACAGTAAGACCAGTGAATTCCATCTGCATATACCCACTGCTACAACTCATTTGTTGTGAAGTGAGTCTCTTGATCAGAGGCAATGCTGTGTGGGATACCACGACAGTGGATAAGGTATTCTGTAAGTCCATGGATGGCAGTTTTGGCAGAAATGTGGCATGCCGGGAAGGCAAATCCATATCCAGAGTAAGTGTCTATTCCAGTAAGGACAAAGCACTTGCTTTTCCATGATGGAAGCGGTGCACTGTGGTCAATTTGCCACCAGGTTGCTGGCTGTTTACCTCAACAAATAGTACCATATCAGGGACCTGGTGTTGGACTCTGCTGCTGGCAGATTGGACACTCAGCAGTGGCTGTAGTTAAGTCAGCTTTGGTGAATGGGAGTCCATGTTGCTGGGCCCATGCATAATCCCCATCCCTGTCTCCATGGCCACTTTGTTCATGAGCCCATTGAGCAATGACCTAAGTAGCCAGAGAAAGAGAATGACTGGTTCCCACAGAACATGTCCTCTTATCCACTTGGTTGTTAGTCATTCTCTGCTGAGGTCACTCTTTGGTGAGCATGCACGTGAGACACAAGTATTTTCTTTGGCCCATTCGGAGAGGTCTATCCACATACCTCTTCCCCATAAATCATTGTCTCCAATCTTCCAATTATGTTCCTTCCAAGTCCCCGACCATCCAGCCAACCCATTGGCCACAGTCTGTGACTCAGTGTACAACCACACATCTGGCCATTTCTCCTTCCAGGCAAATTGAACAACCAGGTGCACTGCTCGAAGTTCTGCCCATTGGGAGGATTTACTTTCATGGCTGTCCTTCAGGGAGGTCCCAGAAAGAGGGTGTAGTGCTGCTGCTGTCCACTTCCAAGCCCATTCAATAGGAGAAATCATCACGGTCCAGTAGGCTGAGTCCAAATTCACTGAGAGCTGGCACTGGAATCTCATACAACCAGCAAAGCAGCACCGAGAGCAGAAAATGTCCTTTGGACCTGAGGGTCCTGTGCTGAGATGTTCTCACTGAAATTGGACTCAGCTGACCGGACTGAGATCATTTCTCGTATTGAATTTGCTTGTAACTGATGAATGAATTTGTGGCTCACCAGACGATGACAATAGAATTTCTCTTCATGAAACCTCCCACTCATGGTTTCTTCTGGTAGAGCAGTACCAGGTGACTAAAGCAGTAGCCCTAGTTCCATGCCCTCTTCTGAATCTGGCTTGAATTTCTGGCAGTTCATTGTCAATATACTGTCACAGTCACTTCTGAATGATCTTGAGCAGAAAATTAACATGCCAAGCCAAGTGCCGTCGAGTCGGATCCGACTCATGGCGACCCTAGGGGCCAGGGTAGAACTGACCCCCAGAGTATGCATGTGATATTAATGATATTGTTCGGTAATTTCTGCATTTGGTTGGATCATCTTTCTTTGGAATAGGCATAAATATGGATCTCTTCCAGTCAGCTGGCCAGGCAGCTATCCTCCAAATTTCTTGGCATGGATGAGTGAGCACTTCCAGAGCTGCATTCATTTGTTGAAACACCTCCGTTGATATTCCATTATTTCCTAGAGTCTTGTTTTTTGCCAGTGCCTTCAAGGCAGCTTTGACTTCTTCCTTTAGCACCATCGGATCTGATCACATGTTGCCCCTTCAAATGGATGAGCACTGACCGATTCTGTCCAGTGTAACGACTCTGTGTATCCCTTCCATCTTGTTTTGATGCTCCCTGAGTTGTTTAATATTCCCTCTGTAGAATCTGTCGCTATTGCAACTCGAATTTTGAATTTTTCTTTCAGTTCTTTCAGTTTGAGAAATGCAGAGTGTGTTCTTCCCTTCTGGTTTTCTAGTTTCAGCTCTTTGCACATGTCGTTATAACACTTTCTTTTGTCTTTTAGAGCTGCCCTCTGAAATCTTCTGTTTAGTTGTTTTGCTTCATCTTTCCTTCCTTTTGCTTTAGCTGCTCAATGCTCAAGAGCAAGTTTCAGGGTCTCTTCTGACATCCAATTTGGTCTTTTCTTTCTTTCTTGTCTTTTTAAAGACCTCTTGCTCTCTTCATGAATGATGTCTTTGATGTCATTCCACAATTGGTCTGCTCTTTGGTCACTGGTGATCAATAATCTGTTCTTGAGATGTTCTCTAAAGTCATGGGATATACTCAAGGTCGTGCTTTGCTCTTGTGGACTTGTTCTAATTTTCTTCAGTTTCAATTCGAATTTGCATGTGAGCAACTGATGGTCTGTTCCACAGTCAGCACCGGTCTGGCTCTGAGTGCTGAGGTGGAGGTTTTCCATCATGTTTTTCCACAGGTGCAGTCAATTTGATTCCTATGTAGTCCATCTGGTTAAGTCTACTTGTATAGTTGCCATTTGTGTTGGTGAAAAAAGGTATTTTCGATGAAGAATTTGTCAGTCTTGCAAAATTCTGTCATGTGATGTACAGCATTATTTCTATCACCAAGGCTGTATTTTCCGACTACCAATCTTTCTTCGTTTCCAACTTTTGATTTCAATCACCAGTAATTATCAATGCATCCTCATTGCATGTTTCATCAATCTCAGACCGCAGAAGCTAGTAAAATCATCAGTTTCTTCATCTTTGGCCTTAGTGGTAGCTGTGTAAATTTGAATAATAGTTGTATAAATAGGCCTTGCTTGTGGGTGTATGAATATTATCCTACCACTGACAGCTTTGTACTTCAGGACTGTCATGGATTCAATTGTGTCCCCCCAAAAATGTATATGTTGATTTGACTTGGCTAGGAGTCCCAAGACGGCACCCTTCCTCCCATGTGTTGTGAATCCTGCCTCTGTGATATTGATGATGGAGAATGGGCTGCAGTTGTGTTAGTGAGACAGGACTCAAGTTACAAGCTGTGGGATATGAGGGAGGGAAGTGGGCAGAGGAAGTTGGGAACCTCATCCCACCAACAGAGCAGCATGACCAAGAGTAGGCATGTCCTTTGAACCTGAGGTTCCTGTGCCAAGATGCTCTCATTGGATTTGGACTCAGCCTACCAAACTGTCATAAGTTCTCTTACTGAGTGGACTTGTAACTTGTTAATGGATTTGTGGGTTACTGAACTGTGACAATAAAATTTCTCTTCATGAAGCCTTCCACCCACGGTATTTTCTGTTGGAGCAGTACCAGGTGACTAAGACTAAATTTGAATAACAGCCATATTAATTGGCCTACCTTATAGGCATATGAATATGATCCTATCACTGACAGCTTTGTACTTCAGGACATATCTTGAAATGCACGTTTTGATGATCAACGCAACACCTAGGGTCGCCATGAGTCGGATCCGACTCGACGGCACTTGGCTGCCTTATTCCACTTTAAGTTTTCATTTCCAGCATAGTAGACTACACCACTGTCTGATTCAAAATGACCAGTACTGGTCTATTTCACTTCACTAATGCCTAAGATAGTGATGTTTATGCACTCCATTTCATTTTTGACTACGTCCAGTTTTCCTAGATTCATACTTCATACGTTCCATGTTCTGATTTTTAATGGATGTTTTCAGCTGCTTCTTCTCAGTTTGAGTCATGCCATATCAGCAAATGAAGACCCTGAAAATTTTATTCCATCCACATTGTTAAGTTAGACTCTACTTTGAGGAGGCGGCTCTTCCCCAGTCATCTTCTGAGCGCCTTCCAATCAGGGGGGCTCATTTTTCTGGCACTGTATCTGACCATGTTCCTCTGCTATTCATAAGATTTTCCCCGGCTAATTCCTTTTCAGAAATAGACTGCTGGGGCCTTCTTAGTCTGTCTTCATCTGGAAGCTCAGCTGAAACCTGTCTGCCATGGGCGACCCTGCAGGTATCTGGATACCAGTGGCATAGCTTCCAGTATCACAGCAACTCACGAGCCCCCACAGCACAACAAACTGTCAGACAAGTGGGAGTTGTAGCTCTTACTAAATGTATATTTGGCACTGTAATGCTGTACCCAATTTCTGTAACACGTATGTATTTCACGTTCCTCTCTCTGTCTTGGATCCTGTGCAATGTTTTCAGCTGTATTTTTCAGGTTTACTTATTCTACAATCAATAGTGTCTAGTTTTCCATATTACTTGTTAACAGAATTTCTAATTTTAGTAATCATGTTTTCATTTCTAGAAGCTCTTTTTGATTCTCTTTCTAATCTTCATGGTCATTTTTAAGAACCACTTGCTCTTTACACATATTTTTTATTACTTTTTGCCTACCTACCTGCCTGCTTATCTTCTTTCTTCCCCCTTTTAAAATTTGTACCTACAGCATAAAGAAGTGGATTGATTAAAACCCATGGCTCATGACACACTTTTGATCTTTGTCTGTGCATGCTCTCGGGCTTTTGTATTTGACTTTTTAACACACTCTTTCCTCACTTATGGACATGGTTACTTTCCAAGAGCAGGTTATTATGCAAAATTGATGTTATCAAAGTAATCACATAGGATTGCAGAATGGAGGATGGCTACATCTTTACATACCTGCTAAATTACATATTTACATATCTACCAGGTTACTTCATTACGTAACTACCAAACCATTGAGAGTCATGGTCCAGCTGAGTTGACACCTGGCTTTAACCGTTACAGTCAGCAGTACTCTCATCTTGTAGCTTGGCATTTGATACAATCTCAAAGATGTCATTATTGCACAAAATAGCTGGATACTAGATATTTTACTATTATCGTAAATGTGAAATGTCAGAAAACAACAAGTGAGAAAAAGGTGTAACACAATGCTTATAAATATGACCATTTAACTTGTAAGTTAAAAAAATTATCTAGCTTACATCTACCCCTTCTTTTCTCATCATTCTAAACTTTATAGGCTTATAATTCTCTTGCCTTTGTTTTGTTTCATCGTCTGTATCTCTCTGTATATGGGGGGCGGGTGCTACTTTCTTTCCTTGTATCCTAACTTTAGTAATACTCCATTCTCTTTGTAGTTTTGGTTGCTTTTCTCACAAAGCCTTACTTTTCTAAGAGTCATTCTTTGGTGGCGGTGCTAGAGTGGCAGTCCTGGCTGGTGGAAATTCTTAAGAGCTTGACAACTAGCTAAAAGGTTGACAGTTCAAACCCACCTACATATACCTTGGAAGGCAAGCCTGGTGATCTGCTTCTGAAAAGATCATACTCTTGAAAACCCTGTGAAGCAGTTCTACTGTGTACACGTGAGGTCACCATGACCTGGAATCAACTTGAAGTACTAACAACCACAAAAGCACAGTCCATTAATTTTCAGTGCTGGGTAATAGTTTATTGTTTATAAAATATTGCTGAATAGCACAATGTATTCATTTCTGCATTGATGGGCATTTAGGTTACCTCTAGCTCTTTTTATTATTATTAGTTGATGCAAGAAGTGATGTTATGAACACTCTGTTATATGCCTAAGAATTTTTATGTTGTAGACTATGCAAAAATTTAACTTTACAGATAATGCTAAATTGTTCTTAAAGTGTTATATCAATTTTCACTTTCATGAACTGTGTGTATGTTATCCCACTGATCTACATACTCTTTAACACTTGATATTTAAATTTGTTCTTTTTTAAAATGCATAAACAAGTGTAAATATTTTCTTATTGTGGCTTTCATTGTTATTATTGTTGTTAGATGCCGTAGAGTCAGTTCAGACTCATAGCAACCCTCTGAACAGCAGAATGAAACTCTGCCCGGTCTTGCGCCATGTCAACAATCGTTTTTATGCTTAAGCCCCTTGTTACAGCCATTGTGTCAATCTATCTCGTAGGGGGTCTTCCTCTTTTTGGCCAGCCCTCCACTCTACTAAGAATGGTGTCCTTCTCCAGGGACTGATCTTACCTGACAACATGTCCAAAGTATGTAGGAGGCAGTCTTGCCATCTTTGCTTCCAAGGAGCACTCTGGTTGTACTTCTTCCAGAACACATCTGTTTGTTCTTTTGGCAGTCCATTGTACATTCAAGATTCCTCTCCAACCACAGTTCAAAGGCATCAATTCTTCTTCTGTCCTCTTTGTTCATGGTCCAGCTTTCACATGCATACGATGCGACTGAAAATACCATGGCTTGAGTCAGGCTCATTTTAGTCTTCAAGGTGACATCCTTATTCCTGAATACTTTGAAGAGGTCCTTTGCAGCAGATTTTTCCAGTGCAATGTGTCTTTTGATTTCTCGACTGCTACTTCCAAGGGTGTTGATTGTGGACCCAAGTAAAATGTAATCCTTGACAACCTCAATCCTTTCTCCATTTATGACAATGTTGCTTACTGGTCCAGTTGTGAAGATTTTTGTTTCCCTGATACTGAGGTGCAAACCATATTGAAGGCTGTGGTCCTGATCTTCATCAGTAGGTATCTCAAATCTTCTTCATTTCCAGCAAGTAAGGTGATGTTGTCTGCATAACGCAGGTTGTTATTGAGTCGTCTTCCAATCCTGATGCCTCATTCTTCACATAATCCAGTTTCTTGAATTATTTGCTTGGCCTACAGATTAAAAAGGTATGGTGAAAGGATACAACCCTGATACACCCCTTTCTGACTTTAAACCATGCAGTGTCCTCTTGTTCTGTTTACACGACTGCCTCTTGATCCGTATACAGATTCCTTAAGCGCCCAATCACGTGCTCTGGAGTGCCCATTCTCCTCAACGTAAGCCACAATTTAGTATGATCCACACAGTAGAATGCTTTTGCATAGTCAAAGAAACACAAGTAAACATCTTGCTGGTATTCTCTGCTTTCAGCCAAGATCCATCTGACTTCAGGATTGATACCCTGTTTCCACATCCTCTTCTGAACCCAGCTTGAATTTCTGGCAGTTCCTTGTCAATATATTGTTGTAGTCGCTTTTGAATGTTCTGGAGCAGAATTTTACTTGTGTGTGATATCAGTGATATTATTCAGAAATTTCCACATTCAGTTGAATCACCTTACTTTCGAATGGGCATGAATATGGATCTCTCCAGTCAGCTGGCCAGGTAGCTGTCCTCCAAATTTCTTGGCACAGATAAGTGAGCACTTCCAGCACTGCATCTGTTTGTTGAAATGTCTCAACTGATATTCCATCAATTCCAGGGTCCTTGTTTTTTGCCAGTGTCTTCAATGTGACTTCGACTTCCTCCATCAGTACCATTGGCTCCTGATCATATGCTACCTCTTCAAATGGCTAAACATTGACAAGTTCTTTCTGGTATAATGACTCTGTGTATTCCTTCCATCTTCTTTTGACGTTCTCTGAGTTGTTCGATAGCTTCCCTGTAGAATCCTTCACTATTGTAACTCAAGGCTTGAACACTTTTCTTCATTTCTTTCAGCTTGAGAAATGCAGAATGTGTTCTTCCCTTCTGGTTTTCCATTTCCAGCTCTTTGCACATGTCATTATAATACTTTCTTTTGTCTTTTTGAGCTGCTCTCTGAAATCCTTTGTTTAGGTCTTTTACCTCACCGTTCCTTCCTTTTGCTTTAGCTGCTCAACATTAAAGAGCAAGTTTCGGAGTCTCTTCTGACATCCAGTTTGGTCTTTTCTTTCTTTCCTGCCTTTTTAATGACTTCTTGCCCTCTTCATGGATGATATCTTTGATGTCATTCCACAATTCATCTGGTGTTTGGTCATCAAGGATCAACACATCAGATCTGTTACTGAGATGGTCTTTAAACTCATGAAGGATATACTTAAGGTCATACTTTGGCTCTGTGGACTTGTTCTAATTTTCTTCAGTTTCAGTTTGAATTTGCATATGAGCAATTGATGATCTGTGCCACAGTCAGTACCTGGTCTTGTTCAGACTGCTGATACAGAGTTTTTGTATCATCTTTTCCCACAAATGTAGTCAATGTGATTCCTGTGTGTTCTACTTGGTAGGTCCGTGTGTATAGTTGCTGTTTGTGTTGGTTAAAAAGGTATTCATAATGAAAAAGTCATTAGTCTTGCAAAATTCTATCATCTGATCTCTAGCATTATTTCTATCACTGAGGCTGTATTTTCCAACTACCAGTCCTTCTTCTTTGTTTTCAAGTTTTGCATTCCAGTCACCAGTAATTATCAACGCATCCTGATTGCATGTTCAGTCAATTTCAGACTGCAGAAGCTGGTAAAAATCTTCAACCACCTCATCTTTGGTTGGTGCATAAATTTGAATAGTAGTCATGTTAACTGGCCTTCTTTGAAGGTGTATGGATATTATCCTATCACTGACAGCATTGTACTTCAGGAGAGATCTTGAAATGTTCTTTTTGATGAGGAATGCAACACTGTTCCTCTTCAAAGTAGAGGATAGTAGACTATCAGCATAGTAGAGTGTATGATTGCTGGATTCAAGGACCACCAAAAACTTCACTCAAAGGCTAAGTTTGAATAAGGAGAAGGTTTGCAGCTCAGCTTCTGATCACTTCAGTCACTGAACTGGATCAAGGTGAGTTCTGAGAGCTAGTGCCTCTGATATCTTGAACAGAAAAATACACTGTATTTCATCATAATGCATAATCTTAGGTCACAAGATTTTCCTATAAAAATTTCACATGAGCGATAGCAGGCAGACAGAATGGAGGAGTTGAGGCAATATGAAAACCGGTCCATATCAGCTCACCAGTGCCTAGGATGTCAGTGTTTATGTGCTCCATTTTGTTTTTGACAATTTCCCAGTTTTCCTAGATTCTTACTTTGTACATTTCGTGTCTTGATTATTAGTGGCTGTTTGCAGCTATTTATTCTCACGTTGAAAGCAGTGTCACATCAGCGAACTAAGATCCCAGAGCCCTTGCTCCATCCACATCGTTGAGGATGACTCTGCTTTGAGGGGGCAGCTCTTCCTCGGCCGTCTTCCGACTGTCTTCTGTCCCGGGGGCTCAGCTTCTGGCACTGTATCTGACAGTGTCGGCTGCTGTTCATAAGGTTTTCCTTTCATTACCATTGGCCAATTCATCTCTTCCTTTTCATTCTTCTTCTTTATATTTCTTTTAAAAATGTTCTCACGTCTTTGAATTTTTAAATCAGTTTTGCAAGTTCTATTCAGAAACTTTTTGAAATTGTGATGGATTTGGAAAGAATCAGTCTAATTATATGAAGTATGCCTATGCATAAACCTATAATGCCTCTCATTTTATTTAGGTCAAAGTTCAAGTCCTTTGGTAAAGAGATATAATTCTGGATGCACAGATCTTACATCTTCTTTAATAACTGGTGTTATCAGTCATCTCAATTGTAGCCATTCTACCGGATGTGCAGTGATGTCTCCTTGTAGTCTTAATTTGCATTTTCCCGAAGAATAGTGTTGTTGAAAATCTTTTCCTGTGCTTATTTCCTATTGTTGTATGTCTTTTATAAAATTTTTGTTTAAAGATTTTTCCCATTTTTTAAATTGGGCTGTTTGTCTTCTTGATATTGAATTGTAGTAGTTCTTCATATATTCTAGATTCAAGTCTTTTATCAAATATATTTTTATAAATATTTTCTTTTAGATTATGGCTGGATTTTTTTTAAAATAAATCTTTGAAACTGCGAGAGTTTTTTTCTTTAATTTTGATTAGTTCTGTTTATCAAATTTTTCCATCTACAGCTTGTGCTTATTTTGTCATACTTAAGTAATCCTTGATTGATCTCAAGTCTCTAGGATTTCTTCCTTTATTTTCTTCTATGTGCTTTAAAATTTTCTCTCTTACACTTGGGCATTTTATTCTTTTTGAGTTAATTATTGCAAAGGTTGAGGTTCAGTTTTTGCATATGGATATCCAATTTTCCAGCACAAGTTGTCAAAGACTATCTTGTCCCTCACTGAATGACCCTGAATCTTAAAATTGTAAACTTACATGCACTCTTTCTGTACTTTGTGCTATTATAGCTATATATTTACCTCTTTGTAAGTTATAAGCAACACAACACTTTTTATTATGTTTGATCCATTAGACTACTGGTTCTCAGAAGATAAGAACATTGTCAAATTCATCTTTTCCAAGCAGTTGGCAAATACTTGGCACACAGTGTGCTTTTAAAAAATGCTGATTGAATGAAGGAATGAATTTCTTGATTCACATTCCCAGGCAAAGGCTGTCCTTCTCCTGAGGTCCCAGGATGCTCTCTCTCCACCTGGCCGCCTTCACTTGGCCACACATTTCTGACCCAGCCTCTGCAGGGCCTGCTTCACGTCCCTGTTCCGCAGACTGTAGATGAGGGGGTTGAGCATGGGGATGACCAGAGTGTAGAAGACGGAGACCACCTTGCCCTGCTCCATGGACCCCACAGCCCCTGGCTGGGCATACGTCACAAAGACAGTCCCAACAAAAAGAGTCACTGCAGTCATGTGGGAACCACATGTTGAGAAGACTTTATGGCGCCCAGCTGTTGAATGCATCCTCAGGATGGTCACTGTGATATAACTGTAGGAGACAAGAACCACGCATGTCACACCTACAATGATCAGCCCACAGATGCTAAACATGACCAGTTGGTTGAGGGCTGTGTTGGCACAGGCTATCTGGAGCAGAGGTGGCACATCACAGAAGAAGTGGTTGATGTGGTTGGAGCTGCAGAACGGGATGTGGAAGGTGAGGCTGGTCTGCACAATGGAGTTGATGCAGCCTCCACAGTAGGTGCCCAGCACCAGGCGGGTGCAGGAGGAGGGGCGCATGGTGACCGGATAACTCAGGGGGTTGCAGATAGCCAGGAAGCGGTCATAGGCCATGACACCCAGAAGGAAACCCTCAGTGGTGACAAGTAGAGAGAAGAAGAAGAGCTGGGTGGCACAGCCAGCAAAGGTGATGATCTTGGTGGAGGAGAAGAAGTTTGAAAGGGCCTTGGGAGCGATGACGGAGGAGTAGCAGAGGTCCAGGAAGGAGAGGTGCTTGAGGAAAAAGTACATCGGGGAGTGAAGGCGAGCATCCAGAGTGATAACCACGATCATTGTGAGGTTTCCCAGCACAGTCACCATATAGAGGGTCAAGAATACAGTGAAGAGCAGCACCTGGATCTTCAGCCCACCCTCAAATCCCACTAGCATGAACTCATGAAAAGAGATCACTGAGGCATTGCCATCTCTTAGCGTTGGCATGGTCCTGGGGCCTCAGACTAGGAGAGAAGTTCCACTTCCAATAATGTTGGATTAGGTAAACCAGACTACGCTTCCACTCATGACTATTAGAGACCTAAACAACAACATCTGATTCAATCCATAAGAGGGTTAATGATTTGGTAAAGAATACTAAGCAGAACTCATGAAAGGCCAGAGAGGTGAGACCAGAGTTGAGACCACACCTTATTCTTGGAGGTGAAAGTCAGTTTTGAAGAGGGAGTCTGAGAGGTCAAGTGGCTAAGCAGTGAACTTTTTCTTGTCTTTTTTAGAGCTGATGATGAAACTGGATGGTTACCAAGAGCCACCACAAATTCACTCAAGGGCTAAGTTTGAATAAGGAATAGGTTTGCAGCTCAGCTTCTGATCATCTCAGTCACTGAATTGGATCAAGGTGAGTTCTGAGACCTAGTGCCTCTGATATCTTGAAAAGAAAAATACACTGTATTTCACCAGGAGGAAGCTACATAATCTTGGGTCTCAAGTTTTCGTATAAAAATTTTGTGTGAACAATAGCAGACAATTTAAGAATGCAGCTAAGGCAATGTGAATTAAAACAGCAGAAACAATGGATAATAGAAAAAATCACAGAGGTGTCAGGCTTTGGAGTTACCAAACACAAATTTTGAAATAACTAAAATTTTATGTTGGAGAGTATAAAAGATAAAATTAAGAATTTCAGCTGATGACCTCTGGCTGGAGGAAGGGGAGTGGACAGAGAGGAGGGGAAATGAGGCTGTTGGGAGGATGAGACATGTATGGAGCAGAGAGGAATAGTGTGCAGTCACCAGACAGGGAGAGCAGTGGAAGCTGCATATAGGTGGACATGTAAATTTATACGTGAATGTACATTTTCACTCAGTTATGTTAAATAAAAATAAAAAAAACAGAATTTCAGCAGAAATAAGGGAATTACAAAAATAATCACATGTACAACTTTTTTAAAAGTACAAAGACTAAAATCAAAAATTAATTGGGTGGGCTAAATAGAAGATTTGACATAGCTGAAGAGAGAATTTGTGACCTAGAATACACATCAGCAGATAATACACATGATGAAGTATGAAGGGGAAAAAAAAGATAGAAAAATCAGAAAGAAAGATTAGAGACAGAGCAGATACAGTGAGAAAACTTAACACATGTGAAGTGTAGGTCCCTAAAAAGAGGAAAGAAAGAAAAATGCTGAATCAGTATTTGGAGAGATAATGGCTAAATATTTTTCTAAGCTAAAGAAAGATATTAATCCATAGACTCATAACTGCACAAAATTAAAGCAGGATTAATACAAAGAAGACCACACTTAGGCATGACATAGTAAAGAAACAAAGCCTAAAAAGAAGATAAAAAGAAAAATCTTCAGTTACCTGAGTAAAACAGACGTACTACTTCAAAGAACTAACTGCAGAATTACAACTGTCAAGAGACTTCTTACGGTATTTTTTTAAAAAAGGGATGCCAGAGTCAATGAAATGGTATTTTAACATATGCCAACAAAACAATTACCAACTAGAATTCTATACCCATTCAAACTATCCTGTAAGGATGAAGATGAGTCCAATAACAATAGGTGGAGACTTCAATAGCTGACTTTGAATAGGGATAGAATAAGCAGACAGAAGGCCAGCAAGGAGGAAAGATTTGATTGCCATTATAAACCAGCCAGACCCCCCTGACATCTACAAAAGACTCCAGCCAGCAACAGAAGAACACACATTCTTCTCAAGTACTCTCAGATCATTCTCAATGACAGTCCATCTGTTAGACCACAGAAAGAGACATCTGAATGAATTTTAAAAGACTGAATTCATATGAAGTGTCTTCTCCAATCACAATGGGATTAATCTAAAAACGAAAAACAAGGGGCATTATTTTGTGTATTGACACCCAAAGGAGCCCTTGTGGCAGGGTAGTTCAGTGCTGGCTGTTGGACAGATAGCTGACAGTTTGAACTTACCAGCTACTCTGCAGAAGAAAGATGCAGTGGTGGGTGGTCGGCTTCCTTAAAGATTCAGTACCTTTGAAAGCTCATGGGGGTAGTTCTGCTCAGTTCTACAGGGTCACTACAAGCTGGAATCCACTCAGTGGTAGTAGGGTTGGGTTTTGGCATTTATATCATGGAATAGTAGTACTCACACATAAAGAGGAATGAAATATTGATGTGTGCTAGGGTAAACTAACGTCGGCTTCGTTAAGTCCAGAGCACAAGTAGTAATTTGTCAGCCAGCCAAGTGCCGTTGAGTCAGATCCGACTCATGGCGACCCCAGCAACTGCTAAAAAAAGAGTGAAAGGACATGTGATTTCCAAGCTAATGTAAACAAAAAGTGCAAATACAATTTTTTCCAATTGTTGTATAAAAGGCAGGAAAGGAGAAAGAACACAGGCAATGAAGTAGAAAGCACTGAACGATACAGTGTGCTCAGAACCTAAGCGGAGAGTAGATCTATAAATAGACAGAAACCGTGTTATAGAGAGAAATTACACAAGAAGTTACTATTTTAAAAGATGAGAAGTTTGGCAATATTAATGGTCTGGAAAGGATACAATGTCGGGAATGAAAGGCAGGTGTTAGCAGACATCCTAAAAATATAGGGTGGAGCACGAGGTAATATTATGAACAAGTTGGTTTCAATAAATCTGAATTTTTGATAATAGAGACCCAACCGAAAAACTACAACCTACCAAAACCTACCTCATAATAGACAATCTGGAAGCCCTTTAATCACTTAAGAAGTTGAATTGACACTTAAAAACCTTTCCAGTGAGAAGCCTCCAGGATCAGATGGCTTACCTGGCGAATTCTATCAAATATTTCAGGAAGAAATAATTCTAACTTTATATAAAATATTCTAGAAGAAAAAAAAGGGGGCCACTTCCCATGTCATTTCATGAGGCATGGATAATCTTGATACCAAAATCTGAAAAAAAAATCATAAGAAAATAAATATACTTAATATTCTCACTCCTGAACATGTATACGAATTTCTAAAACAACTTATTTTGGTAATATATAAAAATGGATAACATGTTCACAGCTATGCTGTCTGTATCCAGGGATGCAAAGTTGTGTAACACTGGAAAATCAATGTCATTTATCACTCTAATGGAATAAAGAGGAAAATCATATTATTGCAGTCCATTCAGAGAAAGCACTTGGTGCAAATGGACGCTCAGTAGAGAAGAGCACTCGTGAAGCTGGCGGGGCGGCTCTGCCAGTGTCAGCGGTGAGATGTCTTCAACGGAGAGCCCTGAAAGCTGTCCAGGGGAATGGGGGCCACATAATACTGCCCGCGCTCTTCTTGTACCTTCTGTGTTATACTAGATACTAGGTTCTCTAATAAGTTCAGAAAGGCTAGAAAATGAAATAATAGCTACAGTGCTTCTTGGAACATAGAATAACAACCATCAATAACAGATGATATAATTGATGATATAATTGATAGAATTGATTGATAGAATTGATAGAATTGATGATATAATTGATAGAAAGTCCATTGTAAGCTAGAAGTAAATGATTTCAATTAATTTAAGAAAGTTTACTGAAAAGAAGGGCAATGTATGAAATTGATTTTATATTGTATGTACCAGCGGCAATCAGAAAATGAAAACTGCAAAGTGATATGATTTAAAAATAACATGCAGATACTCATGGCCAAATATAGGAAAATTTTTTATGTAAAACTGTTGGAGAAAGTAAAGCAGATTGAAATAACAGGGTAGGCTATGCCCTGCCTATACACTGGAAAACTCAATATTGTATAAATGACAAATTCCCCAAAACTGAACTGAGTCAGTGCAATCCCAAAGTGCTTTATTTGTGGAACCTAGCAGGCTGGTCCTAAAACCGACACTGGAATGTGCAAAAACAAATACATCCCAGATGTTCTTGAAGAAGAAAAGCAGGGTGGAAGGACTTCCCCTGCTAGATACTGACTTACAGTTTCTCGTAATGAAGACAGTGGTAATGACGGAGCGTAGACAAGCAGACCAATGGGACAGAGCAGAGGGCCTAGAAACTGAACCAGGGTTTAGATAGAAACTCACTTTACCAAAACACTAGCACCACAAAAAGGAAAATCTAGGACAACCAGGATACTCATTTGTCAAGAACAGAAATGTGACTCTTAACTCACACTATACAGAAAAATCGATAATCGATTGGAGTAAAAAAAAAAAAAACGACCTCATTTTCATCCAGTCATTTCTGACTCCTAGCGACCCTATAGGACAGAGTGGACTGCCCCCTATGCTTTCCAAGCAGCAGCTAGTAGAGTCCAGCTGCTGGCCTTTGGGTTAGCAGCTATAGTTCTTTACCACTGCACCACCAGTTGAGAGAACATCTAAACACGACAGAAAGAGGGTCAAGGACCTAGAAGAAAATATAGAAGAATATCTTTGTGGCCTTGGTGTAGGGACAGGCTTTTTAAATTGTCCTAAACAGGGAACAAAAAGTACTAAATAGGCGGGAAAAACTTGGTGAAGTGGACTTCATAAAAAGTGGGCTACTACTGAGAGTGCGGAAAAGCAGACCACGGCTTGGGGGCGAACACTCGCAGTCCGTCCAGTGGCTGAGGGGCTTGTTCTACAGATACGGACGTCAGTCTACAGCCAAGGAAATAAGAGAAAAGCACGGTGAAAACGCGGGCAAGAGGTCTGTAGAGGTGCTTCACAGAACAGAATACCTAAATGGCAATAAACATCGGACAAGGAGCAGGACCCCGCTAGGCACAGGAGAAAGGCAAACTAAGGACCTGGTGTGCTGCTGTCGTCAGAAGGAACCCTGGTGATGTAACGGCCAAGCACTCAGCTGCTGTCACAAGGTCTGCGGTTTGAACCCAGCTGCTACTTCCCAGAAGAAGCGTGTGGCCGTCGGCTTTCATGACGGTCACAGTCTTGGAGACCCTTTGGAGCAGTCTTGCACTTATCCCGTCCTGTGGGATTGCGCTACGTCTGCTCACCAAAAAGTCAGCAGTTCAAATCTGCCAGGTGCTCCTTGTAAGCTCTATGGGGCAGTTCTTCTCTGATCTCTGGGGTCGCTATGAGTTGGCCCCGACTCGACGACCCTGGGTTTGGGTTATGGGGTTGCTATCAGTCGGAATTAACGTGACGGTAACAGATGTGGGAGTTTTGCCATCACGGGGCAGGATCCCACCCTCCTGTGCTTGTCACATTGCTTTGCAGATGTTCATGAGCATGTCTGCATCCCTACAGAGCCACAAGGTCCTGGTGGGTGACCTTGCTCTCGTTTGTCTCTGCGTCCATGACAGACCACGCCCCACAGCAGAGTGCGCCCAAAAGTCTGACAGTCCTGATTTTAGTATGAGAGATACATTCCTGGTCATGGGGAAGACCAGAATGCTCAAGGTCCCCTCTTTATCGTAAGCACTTAACCTGTCCCTTCAGGCTAAGTGACTCTGAAACCCAAGACCAACGCTGGGTCAGGGCAGGTGTGTGGTCAGTTCTTCACCTACTGAGAGCAGCTTCTGAATGCTTACTATACACGTATGACCTACAGACTCCCTCAAATACATGTACTCTTCAACTTGCCTGCAGCCCTGCACGGGGTGTCTTGAACTTACCCTTTCCACAGGATGGTCACGGCTTGCCCAAGGCCACACAGATAGCAGCTGAGCCCCAGGGTCGCCAGGCTCCTGACTACCAGTCTGTGCTGATGCCGATGGCCCGGTGTTGATGGCCCTTTCCCCACTCTTCCAGAGCTGGTCCCTCTGCAGTGGAGTGAGGGAAGGGGGCTGATTGGGTATTTGGGTCCCAGATGGGTTTGGGTGCTCCAGATTCTGGTGCAGGACCTTGCTGGGCCCTTGGTGGAGGCAGGGAGGCTCAGCACAGCTCAGCTTTTCCCCGCCTGGTCCCTGTTGCCTAGTGGTACGATGTCAGGGAGCTGGCACCATGTGGTCACTGCAGGGATGTTTCTCTGTACCCAGCAAGACTGGGACTCAGGCCTCCCATGGCCAATTAAGGGTGGTTGTGTTTAGCCTGCAGTGAGCTGGGACTCCTGTACTCCTGGGTCCCTGTTGCCATCCTTGGGTGGACCCCTCACCTTCAAAGCTGGGGTTGGAGCTTGTAAGTCCCTTGGGGGCTCCCACAGGGCAAATAGGAGGTAAACGCAGAATCTTGGATCCAGTGGCTGTGACTGGTAAGGCCACCTCTCCCAGTAACAGGGGGTCCGCCTGGGCCCAGAGGCCCCTTGCCAGCCTCTTCTTTTCTCTGCCTTTTAGCCATAACATTCTTCTGTGAGTTGAAATGACATCCTAGGGAAAATTTCCTCCCCTAGATCACTCTGTTGTACTCCTGGTCCTCCCCCAAACTGGCCCTTGACCCTGAACAGGTCTCTCTGCCATGGAGAAATCATGAGTGGAAGAAGAAGGCCCCCAGATCCATTTCTGTTTTGGGGAGGAGGGTGCAGAGCATGGGAGAGCAAGGTCTGAAAAATCTTACTTTGCAAATCAGAAAAATAGAACGTGTTTGAAACATTCAAGCAATTCAAAAGGGTTTGTAGTCAAAAGTGAAGATACTCACCTCTCTTCATGTTAATCAGTCCTGACCTCTGTGGGCAGGGTGGGAGCTTCATTTCCAAGCCTCTGTGTGTGCATGTTTGCAGTGTGTGTGTGTGTGTGTGTGTGTGTGTGCAGTGTGTGTGAGAGAGAGAACATGAACAAGCGCACCCAAGGAGTTGGTGTACGCTAATGCAATTTTTTTTTTACAAAACATAGTCACACTCTGCATCCGCCCACTATTTTTATTTTTTTAACCAAATTATGGATAATTGTTATCTTTCGAAGCCAGTGTGCTTGATTTTCAAATGTTTCTGAAGAGTTCCATTCTGTGGCTATCAACACTCTACACCAACAGACATTTAAGAGACTGCGTTTTAAAAACATCATGGTGTTGCAGTAAACGACCTCTCACTCTACGTCCACAGTGCTAGGACTTCTGCAGGCTAGGCTCAGTTCCTACAAGTCAGATGGCTGGGCCATAGGACAAACAGCATTCTGGGATTCCTTCCAGTTCCGGTTGCTGTTGTGCCAGCTGGGACTCATGGCAACCCCGTATGTGTCAGAGTAGAACTGTGCTCCACAGGACCTCCAAGCGCTCATTTTTAAGAAGCTGATCACCAACACTTACTTCTGTGGGTCCCAACCTCTGGTCAATAGCTGAGCTCATTAACCATTTATACCATTCAGGGGCTCTTTTGTTTTGGTAATCACTGTCAACCACTCTTCCAAAAATTGGTAATTTACCCTTCCATAAGTGGTATACAAAAGTTCTATCCCTCTACCAATAGTTAGCACAAATGTAATAGATGAAATGTATCTTGTTTTAATTTACAAATCTTTCAGAAGATTGAGTCTTTTCAAATACATTGGCAATATGTGTTTCCAGCTCTCTGATCTGTCTATTTCCTACATTGTTCGGAAACCCCAGTGGCATAGTAGTTAAGTGTTACATCTGCTAACCAAAAGGTCGACAGTTCAAATCCACCAGGCACTCCTTGGAAACACTCTGGGGCAGTTCTACCCTGACCTGTAGGGTTGCTATGAATTGGAATTGACTCAACTGCAGCAGAGATATAGATAATATATATAATATTTATATATATAAAATCCGACTCGACGGCACTTGGCTTGACTTGGCATATATAAAATATGTATGTATTTTTGGTTCTACATTGTTCATTATATCTGTTGGATTTTACAAGATTTTTTAAAGTCAGTTCTTCATCTGCTAAGAACAGCAGTCCAGTATCTTTCATATGAGTTGCAAATATCTTTTGCTTCTACACAGAGAACACGAGGAAGCTGTTTACCTGTGCTTTACTGACTATGGGAAGGCAATGACTGTGCAGGTCATAACAAATTGTGGATAGCGTATGAAGACTGGGAGTCTCAGAAGGCTTGCATGTGCTCATGCAGAACCTGTGAATGGGTGAAGAGGCAGCTGTTCACGTAGAACAAGGGATGCTGTGTGATTTAAAATGGGAAAATGTGTGTGTCAGAGTTGTATTCCTTCATCTTACTTATCCAATCCCGAGTGCTAAACAAATAATCTGAGAAGGTGGACTATATGAAGAAGAAGGCAGCTTTAGGATTGGAGGAAGTCTCATTAATAACCTGAAATATGCAGATGATACACCCTTGCTGCTCAAAATGAAGACGACTTGAGGCACTTGCTGATGAAAATTAAAGACTGCAGCCTTCAGTGTGGATTACATAAAGCAAACCAGAATTCTCATAACTGAACCAATGAACAACATCAAGGTAAATGAAGAAGAAATTGAAGGCTCTGATTTGCTAATATTTTTGTGATGGTTTCTGTACGTACGTTCATGAGATACAACGTTCTGTAGTTTTCCTTTCTTGCAATGTCATTTTTTAAAATAATTATATATAATTATTTATTTTCACTTGGCTTTGGCTTGGCTGCTTCCTTTAGGTTCATACTGATATTCTTTATCACCCTAAAGTGAATGCTGGCCTCCTAGAGGAAACTCCGGAGGCATAGTGCTTAAGTGCTACAACTGGTGATTAAAAGGCTGGCAGTTCAAAGCCACCAGGCACTCTTTGGAAAGCCTATAAGACAGTTCCACTCTGTCCTACAGGGTGGCTACAAGTTGGAATCCACTCAACAGCAGCGGGTTTGGTTTAGCCTCATAGAATGCCTTAGGGAATCTTCTCTTTGATTCTATTTTTGGAAGTGATTGTAGAGAACTGGTATTTTTTGCTTTGAATATTCAGTAAAATTCACCAAAGAAACCATGTGGACCTGGTCCTTTCAGTTTGGGAAAGTTATTAGTTATTGGTTCATTTACTTTAGTAGATCTGGATCTGTTCAGATTATCTAGTTCCTCTTGTATGAGTTTTGATGGGTTATAGCTTTCAAGGTATTTATCCAATGTCATCTAAGTTATCAAATTTGTGGGTACTGAGTTGCTCAAACTATGCCTTTATTGCCCTTTTGATACCCAGAGGATTGGGTGTGATGGGCTTCTTTCATTTCTAACATTAGTAGTTGATGTGTTCTCTCAGTGAGCATGGCTAGAGATTTGTCAAGTTTATTGATTCATTCAAAGAACCAACTTTAATTTCATTGATTTTTCTCCATTGATTTCATTGTGTTCAATTTCATTGATTCTGTTTTAATTTTTACTATTTCTTTTCTTTCTCTTCCTTTAGGTTTATGTTGATCTTCACTATCCTAAAATAAATGCTTGGATTGTTTATTTTACTTCTTTTTACACATATGCTGTGAATTTATTTTCCAGCATTCAATGCTATGAACTTCTGTTAAAGCACTCTTTTTGTTACAAACTTTGGTCAGTCATATATTAATTTTCATTTGGTTCAAAAATTTTTTTTTAATTGCTGTTAAGACATCTTCTTTGATCCATGTGTTATTTAGAAGAATGTCATTTAATATTTTGGGATTCTCCATGTACTTTTCTGTTATTGATTTCTAGTTTAATTCTGTTGTGGTCTGAGAGCATAGATTGTACGTTTTCTATTCTTTTCAATTTGTTAAAAGTATACATTATACGGCCAAAGTTGTAGTGTGTCTTGGTGACTGCTACAATTGAATTTGCTTGCTACTGTAGTTGAATGATTTTTTTGTGTGTGTGTGATTGAGTTGCAAGTGCACAATCCAATTTAAATTTTCATGCCCACGTATCTGCAACTCCCTTTACTCACCTAATGACTGAAGACCAGACAAGTTGTGGGAAGTCATCATCTGTGAAGAAAGCAAGAGGTCATGAAAAAAACAGGAAAGAAAGAAAAGACCAAATTGGATGTCAGAAGAGACTCTGAAACTTGCTCTTGAACCTTGAGCAGCTAAGGCAAAGGAGGGAGCAACGAAGATTTCATCATCTGAACACAAGATTTTGGAAGGCAGCTCAAGAAGATGAATTAAAATATTATAATGACATGTACAAAAAGCTGGAAATAGAAAACCAAAAGCAAAGAACACACTTTGCGTTTCTCAAGCTGAAAGAACTGAAGAAAAAATTCAAGCCTCGAGTTGCAGTAATGAGGGATTCTACACGGAAAACATTCAACAACTCAGGAATCATCCAAAGAAGATGGAAGGAATACACAGAGTCATTATACCAGAAAGAACTGGTCAACGTTCAGCCATTTCAAGGGTAGCACATGATCAGCAACCAACAGCAAAGAAGTCAAAGCTGCACTGAAGGCTCTGGTGAAAAACACGCCTTGAAGAATTGATGGAAAGCATTTGGTAGCTACCTGAGAAGTTGGCAGTTTGAACTCACCAGCTGCTCTACAAGAGAAAGATGTGGCAGTCTACTTCCGTGAAGATTACAGCCTTGGAAACCCTATGGAACAGTTCTATTAGAAGTAGTCAGGTTTCTTTCGATTAGTGTGAATCATGTTATGTCTTTCTCCATTCCTTTAGTTTAACCTATCTGTGAGTTTATATTTAAAGTGGATTTCTTGTAGCTAGCATTTAACTAGGTCTTGTCTTTTTGTCTCCTCTCTGTAAGCTTTGGCCTTTTTCCTCCTCTATCTTAACATTTTTTATTGACATAGTAAGGTCTCTGTAGATACATTACTATTTTGAAAAGTAATTTATTTTATGTTGTTGTTTTGCAAATATACACAGCAAAGCGTACACCGATTCAACAGTTTCTGTATGTACATTCTCCACATTGTGCGACCATTGTCACCCTTGTTTTCTGAGTTGTTCCTCTTCTATTAATATGAACTTTCTTTCCCCCAAGATTTTTGTTTAATCTTTCCAGTTGCTGTTATCAATTTGATCCCATATAGATAGATCTTAGGAGAGCATAATACTGAAAGTAGATCTTCTTTGCACCAGTATAGTTAAGCTAAACTATTGTTGGGTTTCAAGAAGACTTCAGGGAATATTTTTGGTTTGAAGTTTAAAGATTATTTCAGAGCAATAATTTCAGGTGTTCATCCAGCTTCTGTAGCTCCAGAAAATGTGAATTGTATAAGATTTTTTAATTCTTTATTGAATTTCCCCCCTTTTGATCAGAGTTCTATAGAATCTTTGATCACAGTATTCGATATCAGCAGCTGGCTATCATTCAGTTCTTCTGGTCTCTAGACAAAGTGGGCAGTTGTTCACAGATGCAACAAACCTCACATCTCATTTCCTCCTCCTATTCCCAGTAGTCTCTGACTTTTAAGTACTATATTTAGAATACCCACATTTAATAGAGTTACTGGTATAGTTGGATTAATGCCTACCATAACGGTAACTTCTCTTATTGTTGTGCTTTTTTATTGTTCTTTTTTTCTGTCCTCTCTTTTTTTCTGCATTCACTGGTTTTAACAGAGCATTTTCTATCATTCAATTTTCTCTCTCCTTTTAGCTTATCAATTATATTTGTTAAAAAAAATTTTCATGCTTGCCCTAAAGTTTGCAACATACATTTACAACTAAGCTAGATCTACTTTCAAGCAGCAAGATAGTTTCACGATTTGTGCTAGTGCCTTAGAACAGTATTATTAATTTCTCCCCCCCTGTTCTTTATACCATTGCTGCCATTCATTTCAGTTAGCCATAAGTTACAATCAGCCAATACATTGTTGCTAGTATTATTTCTAACAATTATCAGTAGATGTCTTAGTTACCCAGTGCTATAATAACAGAAATACCACCAAGTAGATGGCTTTAACAAGCAGAAACCTATTTTCTTATAGTTTAAGAGTCTAGTAGTCTCCATTAAGGGTGCTGGCTCTAGGGGAAGGCTTTCTCTCTCTGCGAGCTCTGGGGGAGGATCCTTGTCTCTTTAACTTCCTTGGAAATCTTCATGTGGCTTGGCCTCTGTCTTTTCTTGTCTCTGCTTGCTGACTTGCTTGTTTAATCTCTTTTATATCTCAGGAGAGGTTGAGTCAAGGTATACCCTGCCCTAACCCTTCCTCACTAGCATAACAAATGCAATCCTTTCCCAAATGCAATTATAGCCACAGACACAGACCTTATGATTTAGAACACATATTTGGAGAGACACAATTGAATCCATAAATGTAGATCAATTAAGTATAAGAAAGATTTTTATTTTACCATCATTTATTTTTTCTTGAACACTCCTCTTTTACTTTTTGTAAACCTCAGCTCCTGACTTATATAATTTTCTTTATTTCTGAAGAACTTCTTTTTAACATTTCTTGCAAGGCAAGTCTGCCAAGCCAAGCGTTGTCAAGTCTACTGGAAACAAATTCCCACAGTTTTCATTTGTCTGAAAAAGTCTTCATTTTTTCCTTCTCCTTTGAGGGATGATTTTGCTGGATACAGACTTCTAACCTTTTTTTTTCCTTTCAACATTTTAAATAGTTCCCTCCATTCTCTTCTTCCTTGTGTGATTTCTGATAAAGAGTTCAATGTAATTTTTATCTTGTTTCTCCATAGATATACTTCCCTGCCTCTGACTTCTTTCCAGGTTTCCCTTTTTCCTTTGTTTCCATGTAGTTTCAATGTAATATGCTAATACACCTAGGTGTAATTTTTTGTTACTGCCATTATTCTGATTAGTGTTCTCTGAACTTTCTAGATTTAGGGCTTCGTGTGTGTTATTACTGTTGGTAAAGTCTCAGCCATTAGTTCTTCAAGTAATTATTTTTCTTCTTTCTTTCTTCTCCAGTTGTTTTCATTACACGAATACTATTCTTTTTGTAACTATTCCATACCCTGGGAATTCTGTTTCTTAATTTTTTTTTTCTCTTCACTTTTCCACTTGGTAGTTTTTGGCTGACACTTTTTCAAGTTCACTGATTATTTCCTGGGTCAAGTCCAGTCTACCAGTGGACCTATTGAAAACATTTTGCATTCGTGTTCAGTGTTTTTTGGGTCAGTTCTACCCTCACCCCCAGGGTCGCCGTGAGTCGGATCCGACTCGATGGCACTTGGCTTGACTGGCTCAGTGTTTTTTATTTCTAGCATTTTATTTGAATTATTTCTTTGAGTTTCCATCCCTTTATTTACATTAACCCTCTTTTCTTGCATGTTTTCCACTTTTCCCCATTAGAGCCCTTAAGATAATTTGTTACAGCTAGTTCAAATTCCTGGTCTGATAATTAGCAAATCTCTGTTGTGTCTGAGACTTGTCCAGATACTTGCATTGTCTCTTAAGACTCTTTCTTTTTTTCTTGCCTTTCAACACATCTTGAAATTTTCTGTTGAGAGCCAGACATGGTGTTTCTGGTAATGGGAACTGAGGTGAACAGTCCCTTAGTGTGAGGATTTATGTTTATGTCAATGAGAATTAGGCTGTGATTAGTGTTTTCTGAAGCTGTAGATATCCAAGGTTTCCATTTTTCTGGTGTCCTTGTTTCTGTCTCCCATTGTCTTTGTATTTCCTTAAAACTTCTTCTTAAATAGAACTTGTGTTCGGCAGCTCTCTCAGTTTGAATCCACACAGCTGTATCAAACCCCTGGTGATGTGGAGGCAAAGCCCTGGGAAAGGGAAGTGTTCAATAATCTTATGATCAATTTCTAGTGGGTCTGAATCTCCGTTTTGTGACACTGAGGAAAGTCCTTAATCCTTTTCTTCTTCCTGTGTGATACAGAAAAGCTACAGAAACAAGTAGTTGTTTCTGTCCTTAGATCACGTAAGTCCCTGGCAAAGTCGTTTCCCTCGAGAATGGGGCTTTGTGATGGAGAACAGAATGCTCAAAATCTTGTCTTTTGGGGTCTGTCACAATCTATACAGGGTCATGCTTCTCTGGATTGAGTCCCCACAAAGTGTCACTTTTACCTCCGGACAAACATCTTGTTGTGAACCATAAGAGAACCGGGGAGAAGCTGGGTGGTCTGGAATGGTCCAAAAGCATCTCCCAAGCTCACTACTTGCCGAATGCCCCAGGACCTGTGTCTGCTTCTTGTGTCTGTCAGTACAGCCCCCTCCACAGCAGTCTTCCTCTGCGTATTTTGGAGTTTTGGTTTGTGCTGTCTGAGTTACTCCACAGATGTTTTCCTTTCTGAGACATGTCTCAAAGTGCCTACTCACCAATGACATTCTTTCTTGTTTGTCCAAGGTATTATGGGTTTATTATACTTCAAAAACTATCTTTTTATCATATCATGGGATCCAGAAAGAGAGAAAAAAAATGAAGATATGCTTACCAGTTATTCTTATCCAATATAATTTTTGTTGTATAATAGTGTGGTAAATGACACCTGTCAACCAAGTATTTTGATTTTTATTATAAATTTGATTAACTTTGAAATTAATAAATTTAATTCAGCAAAGAAGATACAGATCTAAAGAGTAAAAAAGCTTTTAAAATTTCTGAACACATGAGCACTACTATATCATTTTTCAAAATACAAATGATGTTAATTTTATATCAGCCTGTAAGTTTGTCATACCGTGGTGGCTCTTATGTTTCTCCGAGGCTGAAAGTCTTGCCACTGATATTTCAAATACCAGCAATGTTCCCCTGATGGGCAGGCTTCAGCAGAGCTTCCAGACTAAGACAGATTTGGACAAAGAGCCCTGGAGATTTATTTCCAAAAATGGCCAATGAAAAACATATGGATCATAACAAAAATAGTGTCTAATATATTGATAGAAGACAAGCCTGTGCGTTGGAAGGCACTCAGAATGCACTGTGGCTGTAACAGCAGACTTGAGCACTTCAAGAATCATGAACTTGGCCAGGTCTGGGCTACATTTTGCTCTGTTGTGCGTGGGATTGGCATGAGCCAAAGCTGACTCTAAGACAACTAACAACAACAAATAATGCTAATGAAGCTTCTCCTAATTAAGTTATGCTGTACAACTAAAAGATGCATTCATGTGCATCACTTAAATTTATCCTAACAACACTGTGAGTCATATATTAATAGTACTAGGGAGTCTTTAGTCTTATCTTAGCTATAACAGAAATACCAGAATCTGATGCCTTTAACAAACAGAAATTTATTTTCTCACAGTGTAGTAGGCTAAAAGTCCAAATTTAGGGCACCAGCTCCAGGGGAAGGCTTTCTGTCTCTGTCAGTGCTGGGGTGAGGTCCTTGTCACCAGTCTTCCCTCGAATAGGAGCTTCTCCAAGCAGGAACCTCAGGTCTGAAGGGCACGCCCTTCTCCCGGCACTGCTTTCTTGGTGGTATCACATCCCCCCAGCTGCTTCCTTCCCTTTCCTCTATCACTGGTAATATAAAAAGTGATGCAGGTGATACCCCAGGAAAACTCTCTTTACATTGGGTCAGGGGCACAACTTTAACAAGAGCGTGACATCCCACCCTAATCCTCTGTGGCATTATCTAATCTTGTCTCATTAAACATGGGCATATATTAGGATTTGCAACACACAGGAAAATCACAAAATGGTAGACAATCACCCAACACTGGGAATTGTGGCCTTGCCAAATTGATACACATATTTTGGGTACACAATTCAATCCATGACCATTTCCTAGAGAGCCCACTGTTGGTGATTGAACTGGGACTCAAGTTCAAGTCTTCTGGAAACAGATCTGGCACTGTTACTACTAATGCTACCCCTTGACATGTGTCCTCTGTCTGAACCCTCTCTGCACTGTGTCAGCAACTGCCTTTGACTGATTACTAATGAGGCGGGTGTTTGTTTTCTCCCAGCCCTGAAATAACACATTCCCGTGGGCTCTGCCTTGACACCAGCTCTGCTCTAACAATCTTGAAACTCTTTCCTCATTAAAGAGTTACTAATGACCTAATCAATTCTGGCTGGTGTTGGGCCAAGAAATGGCCCTGGGAGAATCTGGGTGCTGAAACAGGAGGCACATGGAATTAAATCCTTTGAGAGCTCAACCTAGCCAACTTGGAGAGCCTGATGAACTAAGCTTGGCCAGCAACCAGCTCCCAATAAAATCTCTGATCAAGCTGCTTATCCTAAGAAGTGTGGCCTTTCAACCCCAGCCTCCAGCACACAGCTCAGGAAACGACATTTTCTAAGACATTAGATTTACCAAATGACCAACAGCTGCAAGTTTAGTCATAGACTCTGTAGGCCCATATGAGCAATTCACCCTAACGGAAAGACTCCTAATCCATTCAGACAGAAAAACACTGGGTTCTTCTGGCAGCAGACTCAGAGAACTGCAAAATATCCAAGAGTTCACTTAGTTAAACTCTATCATTTCAGGTGGGAAGATATGGAGGCCTAAACAAACTGGAATTTTGCAAGCTATTTAATCCATTATTAATCATAAAGGAATAAAACAACCAGTTTCCTCAACCATCTTCCTATTGGTGTAACCATCTACCTTTGACAGAGAATGGAAGTATCAAATACTATCTTTTTCAGCCTCCCACGCAGTTAGAGGTATCTATTTGACACAGTTACAGCCAATGAGACGTAATGTAGAGTCTCATGGGAGTATTTTCCTCATAATGAAAAGAGAAAGTAAGGCAAGGTATACTCCAAGCCAATATATACATACATTTCTTTCCTTGGATTGTAAAGTTGTTAAGTGCCGGCCAGTCGGTTCTGGCTCACAGTGACCCCGGGTACAGCTGAAGGAAACCCTGCCAGGTCCTGTGCTGTCCTCACAGTCATCATGCTCGAGCCCGCTGCTGTCGCCACTGTCTCAGTTCGTCTCATCTTCCTCTTTTTCGCCAACCCTCTGCTACACCGTGCAGGACGTCCTCCTCCAAGGCCTGGTCTCCTGATAACATGTCCAAGGTACGTGTCATGGATTGAATTATGCCCCCCTAAAATGTGTGTATCAGTTTGGCTGGTCCATAATTCCCAGTACTGTACAACTGTCCATCATTTTGTCATTTGATGAGATTTTCCTATGTGTTGTAGATTCTATCACTATGATTTAATAAGATAGATTAACAGTAGCTGTATTGGTGAGGTCTGCGATGTCGGGTGGTGAGTTAAGCTAATCTCTTCTACGATATAAAAGTCAGAACTGAGTAGAGAGACGTGGGGACCTCACATCACCCAGAAAGCAGTGCTAGGAGCAGAGCACAGGCTTTGGATCTGAGATTCCTGCACTGAGCTGTTCCCAGACAAAGAAAGCCTGATGCAACTAAAGGATCTTCCTCCAGAGCCAACCAAGACAGCAAGCCCTCCCTTGGAACTGGTGCCTTGAATTCGGATTTGCCGCTTGAGCTGCTGGATTGTGAGAGACTAAATTTCTCTCTGTTAGAATCATCCACTCGTGGTATTTCTGTTACAGCAGCACTAGAAGACTAAGACAGTATATGAGATGAAGTCTGACCAACCTCACTCCAAAGGGGCATTCTGGAAGTACTTCTCCAAGACAGATTTGTCTATCTTTTTGGAAGTCCATGATGTAGTCAATATTCCTTGCCAATGCCACAAGACAAAGGCCTCGATTCTCCTTTGTTCTGTTTTATTCATTGTCCAGCTTTCCCGTGCATCTGAGACAATTGAAAACACCATAGCTTGGGTCAGGTACACCTTAGTTCTCAAGGTGACGTTTTTGCTTTTTAACATTTTAAACAGATTTTTTTTTTTTTTTGGCAGCAGACTAGCTCAGTACAGTGCACAGTTTGATTTCTGGACTGCTTCCATGGGTATTGATTGAGGAGCCAAGTATAATGAAATCCTTGACTACTTTAATCTTTTCTGCATCTATCATGATGTAGCCTGTTGGTCCAGCTGTGAGGATTTTTATTTTCTTGATGTTGAGACCACACTGAAGACTGTGGTCTTTGATATTCATCAGCAAGTGCTTCAATTTCTCTTCACTCTCAGCAAGCGAAGTTGTGTCACCTGCATAACGTAGGTTGTTAATGAGTTTTCTTCCAGTCCTGATGCCTCATTCTTCTCCATATAGTCCAGCTTCTCAGATTATTTGCTCAGCATTCTATTTAAAAAGTATGGTGAAATGATACAATCTTTTTGTACACGACTCCTGACTTTAAACTGTGCAGTAACCTCTTGTTCTGTATGAATGACTGCTGCTTGAGCTATGTACCAGCTCTTCATGAACCCAAAAGTGTTCTGGAATTCCCATTCTTCCCAATATTATCCAGAATTTCTTACGATCCACGTAAACAAATTCTTTGCATAGTCAGTGACGTGCAGGTAAACATTTTTCTGGTATCCTCTGCTTTCAGCTGGCATCTGTCTGACGTCAGCCATGATATCTTTTGTGCCACATCCTCTTCTGAATCTGGCTTGAATTTCTGGCAATTCCTTGTCAATACACTGCTGCAACTGCTTTTGAATGATCTTCAGCAAAATTTCAATTGCATATGATATTAAGGACATCTTTTGTTAATCTCCACATTCATTTGGATCACCTTCTTTTAGAACAAGTATAAGTATGGATTTCTTCTAGTCAGTTGGCCAGGTAGCTGTCTTCCACATTTCTTGGCGTAGACAAGTGAGCACTTCCAGGGCTGCATCTGTTTGTTGAAACATCTCAGTTGGTATTCCACCAATCATCAAGCCTTGTTCTTTTGACAGGTCTTCACGCAGCTCGGACACCTTCCATCACATCGTTGGTTCCTGATCGTGTGCTACCTCCTCAAGTGACTGAACACCGATTCTCTTTGGTATAATGAGTCTGTGTATTCTTTCCATCTTCTTTGATGCTTCCTGTGTTTTTCAGCACTTTGCCCGTGGAATCCTTCTGTATTGCAACCTGAGGCTTGAACTTTTTCTTTAGTTCTTCCAGCTCAACAAACACCAAGTGTGTTTTTCCCTTTTGGTTTTCTAACTCCAGGTCTTTACACACGTCGTCGTAATACTTTGCTTTGTCTTCTCAAGCCTTCCATTAAAATCTTTTTGTTCAGCTCTTTCACTTAACATGTCCTCTGTTTACTTTAGCTAGTCTAGTTAAAGGACAAGTTTCAGGGTCCCTTCTGACATCCATTTTGGATTTTTCCTTCTTTCTTGTCTTTTTAATGACCTTTTGCTTTCTTCATGTATGATGTCCTTGCTGTTGCTCTGTAACTCATCTGGTCTTCGGTCATCAGTGTTTAATGCATCAAATCCTTTCTTGAGATGGTCTCTAAATTCTAGTGGAATGTACTCAAGGTACATGACTCAAGGTCGTGCCTTGGCTCTTATGGACTGGTTTTGATTTTCCTCAGCTTCGACTTGGAACTGTGTATGAGCAATTGATAATCTGTTCCATGGTCAGCCTCTGGCCTTGTTCTGACTGATATTGAGCTTTTCCATCATCTCTTTCCCACATGTGGTCTATTTAATGCCTGTGTTTTCCATCTGGTGAAGCCCAGGTGTATAGTCACTGTTTACGTTGTTGGAAAATGGTATTTACAGTGAAGAAGTCATTCTCCCAAAACTCTATCGTGAGATCTCCAGTATCATTTCTATCACACAGGCCATATTTCCCAACTGTTGATTCTTTTTTGTTTTCAACTTTTGCATTCCAATCACCAGTAGTTATCAGTGTGCACTAATTACGTGTTTCATAGATTCTAAATTGCAGAAGTTGGTAAAAATCTTCAATTTCTTCATCTTTGGCTTTAGTGGTTGATGTGTACATTTGAATAACAGTCATATTAACTGACTTTCCATATACGGGTATTGATATCATCCTATCACTCACAGCATTGTACTTCAGAATAGATCTTGAAATATTCTTTTTGATGATGAATACAATACAGTTCCTCTTCGACTTGTTATTCTCAACACAGAAGACCACATGATAGTCCAATTCAGAATGTCCAATACCAGTTCATTTCAGATAACTAATGCCTAGGACATCGATATTTTTGTGTTCCACTTAAGTTTTGACAATTTCCAATTTTACTAGACTCATACTTCATACACTCCATGTTCTGATTGTTAATCAATATTTGCAGATATTTCTTTTAATTTTCAGTTGTACAACATTAGCAAATGAAGGTCCCAAAAGTGTGACTCCATCCAAATCATTTAGGTCAACTCCACTTGAGGGAGGCAGCTGTTCACTAGCCATCTTTTCAGTCCCTTCCAACCTGAGGATCTCATCTTATGACATTATATCAGACAGTATTCCAGTGCTGTTTATAAGGTTTTTACTGGCTGATTTTTTTCAGAAGAAGACTGCCATGTTCTTCTTCCTAGTCTGTTCTAGTCCGGAAGCTCCACTGAAACCTGTCCACCATGAGTGACACTGCTGGTATTTGAATACTGGTGGCATAGCTTCAAGTATCATGGCAACACACAAGCCCCCACCATATGGCAAACTGACACCCTCAATAGCACCCCGGTTATTAGCTGCTCACATTGGCCATTCATGAAAAAATTTTCATACTCTGTTGCAGTGGGTGTGACCATGCAGCCAAGCCAAGTGCCATCGAGTCGAAATCTTAAATCTTAGAAGCTATAAGAAAAAATTTAACCTTTTCTTTAATGGACAGTAGAATAAATAAAGTTTATAGACAAATATAAGATCTAGAAGGAATATCTGTAATGTGCAAAACATGAAAATATCATCTAGAATATATGGAGTTGTTGGCACTGTTGTTAGGTACTGTCGAATTGGTTCCGACTCACAGTGACCCTACGCACAACAGAACAAAACACTACCCGGTCTTGCGCCATGTCCACAATCGTTTTCATGCCTAAGCCCATTGTTGTAGCCACGGGGTCAGTCGATCTCGTCGAGGATCTTCCCCTTTGTCACTGACCCACTCTACCAAGCACGGTGTCTTCTCCGGAGACTGATCCATCCTGATACCACGTCCACAGTGTGTAAGATGCAGAATCACCAGCTTTGATTCCAAGGACCACTCTGGATGTACATCTCCCAGAATAGAACTGTTTGGTCTTTTGGCAGTCTGTGGTACAACCAATATTCTTCTCCAACACCACATTACAAAGATGTCAATTCTTCTTTTGTCTTCCCTATTCATTGTCTAACTTTTGCATGCATGTGATGCAACTGATAATACCATGGCTTGGGTCAGGTGCATCTTAGTCTTCAAAGTGACATCTTTACTTTGCAATACTTTAGAGAGGTCCTTTGCAGCAGATTTTCACAATGCATTGCATCTTTTGATTTCTTGACTGCTGCTTCCCTGGGTGTTGATTGTGGACCCAAGTAAAATGAAATCCTCCACAACCTCAGTCCTTTCTCCACTGACCACAATGTTGCTTATTGGTCCACTTGTGAAGAGTTTTATCTTCTTCAGGTTGAGGTGCAATCCCTACTGAAGGCTGTGGTCTTTCATCTTCATCTATAAGTGTTTCAAATCCTCTTTACTTCCAGCAAGTAAAGTGGTGTCATCTGCGTAATGCAGGTTGTTAATCAGTCATCCTCCAATCCTGATGCCTTGTTCTTCTTCATGTAGTCCAGATTCTCAGATTATTTGCTCAGCATACAAACTGAAAAGATATAGTGAAAGGATACAACCCAGATGCATGCCTTTCCTGACTTTAAATCATGCAGTGTCCTCTTTTTCTGTTCTTATGACTGTCTCTTGATCTATGTATAGATTCCTTGAAAGTACAATAAGTATTCTGGAATGCCCATTCTCTGCAATGTTAGCCATAATTTGTTATGATCCACATGGTCGAATGCCTTTACATAGTCAATGAAACACAGATAAACATCTTTCTGGTGTTCTCTGCTCTCAGCCAAGATGTGTCTGATACTAACAGTGATATCCCTGATTCCACATCCTCTTCTGAATCCAACTTGAATTTCTGGCAGTTCCTTGTCAATAGACTGTTACAGTCACTTATGAGTGATCTTGAGCAAATTTTAACTTGCTTGTAATGCTAGTGATATTGTTCAGTAATTTCCACATTTCATTGGATCACCTTTCTTTGGAATGGGCCTAAATATAGATCTCTTCCAGTCAGTTAGCCAGGTAGCTGTTCTCCAAATTTCTTGGCATAGATGAGTGAGCACTTCCCGTGCTGCATCAGACCATTGAAATATAATAACTGATATTCCGCCAATTCCCGGAGCCTTGTTTTTCACCAATGCCTTCGGTGAAATTTTGAAGTCCTCCTTTGGTACCATCGGTTCCTGATCATGTGCTACCTCTTCAAACAGCTGAACATCGGCCAGTTCTTTCTGGTATAAGGACTCTGTATTCCTTCCACCTTGTTTGGATGCCACCTGAGTCATTTAATATTTTCCCTGTAGATGAACACATTGTGAGTTCCTACAAATCAACTAGAATAGGTCAAAAAATCAGCCAGGAAAGAGAAAGGCTAGAGCTGTGCACAGTGCAATGGAGGAGTGACAGGAGGACACCCGGCGTGAAAAGACTGTGAGTCTCGACGATCAGTGAAAAGCACAGAGCGTGCAAAGTTGCTCCAGCTCAGTGAAGAGACGTGCAATTTCAGTGACTGAGCAGAAAAAGTACAAGTGAGTTATGGTTTGTCTGTAAGTCTGTCAGTGTTATAAAGATTGATAACATCCAGTGCTTGGTGAAAATGTCATCTTCAATTGCTTGACTCTCTTTAACTGAATGTGTTCAGAAGACAATTCCCTGCCCCCCCAACACACTGTAAAACATAAAACTTGAAATTTTCTTTATCACCTGTTCTTCTTTACCAATCTCTGGAATTCTCCATTCATAAGTTACTTGAGTCAGAAAACTGGAATTCTTTTATTCGAATGTTTCTTTCTCTTACAATATCAAGCTTACTACCAGTCACTACTTGCATTATGAGGATTTGTTTTTAAATGGGGAAAATATAACTTGTTTTAACACAACAGCTCTAGTGTGATTTCATTCATTTTAAAACTGTACAATCAATATGTTTTCAGAAATATGAAATCTATGTATGTAAATACAAAGAAGCCAAATGATATTCACAGTTCTGTTTACAACAGTTATCTCTGAGCGGGTAACTGGGAGAGAAGAGTGTAGACTGAAAAGTGAGGGAAGTTTTCAGTGTTTCCTTACTTATACCTAAGTATTTATTGACTTCTTTCTATTTGAGTGAATAGATAAAGTAATGAAATAAATCAAAATTATTTACTGTCCGAAAATTAGAGACTACAGGTCAAGGCTGGGTGACGAACATCTAATTTACATGGACATCTTGCCCTTTAATGTCATATAGGTTTGCCTTCACTTGGCTTGGCTGGCTCACTTTGAAACAAGTGAGCCGACCCCTCCTTACAACAAATTCTCCCCCACAATCACCATGACTTACTGCGTGTGCAGCTTATAAGTCACTGAATGGCTACTAGCGTTTTCTCACAGTAAAACCAGAATACTCGCTGCCACCGAGTATTCTCACTCACAGCGACACTATAGGACAGAGTAGAACTGCCTCATAGAGTTTCCAAGGAGCACTTGGCAGATCTGAACTGCCAGCTTTTTGGTTAGCAGACACAGCACTTAACAACAACAAACAAGTCAAGTTGAAAACAACAAACTTAACAAACTTAAAGACATAGTTAGGAATGGCTCTTGTTTGTAGCCTGGGGAGTGCCCAGGCACTCCCAGTGCCGTACACATTAAGTTATCAACGTTAAAGTGACAATCTGCCAGTGTCCTTCAAACTCATTTTCCATTTGTTATTCACCCTCTTTAAACACTTAGGTGCATACCCTTCCAAATTTTCTGTCTGTATTGTTTTCTTTCTCTCTTCTATAGCTGCATGGTGTACAGGTACACCACAGTTTATATACTTTATTTAACCAATTCCGTACTGTCTTATTCACCGAATGCTTCTGAAACAAAAATACCCCAAGTAGGTGGCTTCAGCAAAGAGAAATTTTATTTTGTCAGAGTTCAGTAGGCCACAGGTCTGAATTCAGGGCTTGGGAAGGTTTTCCCTGTTGGCTCTGGAGGAAGGCCCTTATTGTCAAAGAGACCCGGGTCCTTTCCAAAGGCTACGCCCTGCTCCTCACGCTGCTTCTTTCTTGATGGTGTGGGGCACCCAAATGTGCTTGCTACACTTTCTATCCCAAGGGATTGCCTCGTGACACAATATAATCTTGTAGATTTGCGCCTCACTAACCACTGCCCTTTCTTCCTCAGCAACCTCACAAAAGCAGGATTTATAACATACAGGAACAATACAGAACACTGGGACTCATGACCTAGCCAAACTGCTAAGCACATTTTTTGCAGGGCATGGTTGAGTCCATGACACATATTAGTAGATTTATGAGTCATTTGCACTGTTTCCCAAAGGGCTGCAACCAGTATCTTTCTGCATCACAGCAATTATTTTTGGAGAAGATAAGTTGATGTTGTATTCTGAAGTTGTTAGGTGGCATCAACTGGCTTCGGACTCATAGTGACCCCGTGTACAACAGAATGAAACACCACCTGGTTCGGTGCCATCCTCAAAATCGTTGTTATGCGTGAGCCCGTTGTTTCAGCCACAGTGTCAACCTATCTCACTGAGGGTCTTCTTGCTCTACCAAGCAAGCCGCCCTTCTCCAGGGGCGGATCCCTCCTGATAACGTGTTCTAACTGTCGTAGTTTGATTTGATAAGGCCTGGTAAATTGTCCCTAGACCCGAAGTGCTAGTGAACTCTTCCACCAACATGCCTGAGAACGACTACTTCCCATACCCTACAGCCATGGATTTCACTAATCTCTTTGAATTTCAGCTAGTCTGACAATCCGTCCCATCAACCAAAAAAGAAAACAAACTTCAATCCTCCACCTAAACCACACATCTTATATAAAAATTAACTCAAAATGGATCACAGACTTAACTGTAAAATATAAAACTTTTAGGGAAAAAGTAAGAGAAACCGAGGAGCCCTGGGGCAAGGCAGTGATTTCCTAGGATTGGTGACAAAGTATGACTGAAGGAAAGTTTGTAAACTGAACCTCATCAAAATATGAATTTCTGCATTATGAAGGGACCCAAAGACACCCCCAGCATGGGAGGGGACACATATGAACCATGGCGCTGATGACGGACTCGTATCCAGTCTATGTGAAAAATCGCAAAACGGAACATCAAACAAACACCCGGATTAGAAAACTGACAAAAGGCATTTTACTAAAAACGACAAGCGAGCACGTGAAAAGAGAACCCACGCTGTCAGCCATTTTGACAATTTGAATTAAAATCCTAATGAGTCATCATTGCACATGTACTAGACCAATGAACATGAAAAATAAAATAACAAATTCTGGTGAGGATATGGAGAAATTTGACCTTTGATAAATTGCTAGAGGGAATGGACAACAGTACCGCCACGCTGGATAGCAGCCCGACAGTTTCTTAAAAAGATAAACACATACTTATCCTAAAATCCGGAACTTCTGAACGTTTACCTCAGAGAAATTGAAACATAGTCAAGCATAAACCTGTGCATGAATGTTCACAGCAGCTTTGTATATGATCGCCCCAAAGCAGAAGTAACTCAAATGTCCTTCAGCTGGTGAGCGATTAAACGAACTGGGGTTTATCCATAGCGTAGAATGTTATTCACCAATAAAAAAAGAGTATAAACTACTGATACATGCAACTACTCGCATGGATTTCACGGGATTATGCTGAGTGGGGAAAAAAGCCCATCTCAAAATGTTATATATTTCATATAACACTCTTGAAATGACAGAATGATGAAGATGATAAACTTACTGGTGGCTGCCAAGGATTAGGGTTGGGGAGGAGGTGGGAACACCTATAAAAATGTAGTACCAGGGATCCTTCTGTACTGTTACCTGCCAGCGATGCTACAGCAAAGCCGAGCCGAGTCGGTGCCACCTGCTGCAAACAGCCAACCTGTGAGACAGGCGTGAGGTGAGAAGCAAGACAGTCATTGCACACCAGTAAGTAGGCCAGGAGACAGAGTGGATCATTCCACCAAAATCTGCCTGCCGAAATGAAGACTAGCTGAAAATTTTATTGAAGAAGATAAGGTTTTATGAGTCTTAGGAATCTGTGGAACTTTAATCTCCTGTAGGTGGTCCAAGTGGTCAGGTCTCAGATGTGTTTACGTCTTAATCTGTGTTCTGGGCCTGGAAGTGGTTTGGCTGTCATATGAGGATTGCCAGTTAAGCTTGCAAATTTATCCTAGAAAAAGTGCTACATACGTCATTGCTGAATGTCATCCAGTCTCCTTCAACGTATGCCCCTTGGGAAGCTGTGCACTGATGCCAGCACCCAGTCCACTCTTCAAAGCAATCTGAGAGCTCCTTTTCTTGCAATGGTGATCAGAACAGTTGTCATATTACCCTTGATGCCCTGAATGTCATTCAAGTGTCTTCCTTTCATTATTTCCTTTATCTTCAGATAAAGAAAAAGTCACTGGGGGTCAGATCAGGTGAGTAGGGAAGGTGTTCCAATACAGTTACTTGTTTACTGGCTAAGAAGTCCCTCACAGACAACTACGCAATGAAGCTTGCGAAACTGCCCCTCTGCTACTGTGTGCAATGGCCATTCTAGAAAGGATCCAAAATTGTTTTGAAAGGTGGACTAGGTGCTTGCTGTCTTTGGTGGTAGCCAGGCACCACCTAGTTCTTCCGGTCACTTGTTGACACAGTCGCCCATCTACATGGGTCTTTCTGTCTCCTGGGCTCTTCTTGCTTTGTACCTTCGTTGTTCTCAGTGATCATCTGTCCCGATGTGCTGAAACCAGTTGGTGTACCTCAGACGGCAGCTTGCTGCATTTTAAGACCCCAGATGCCACTCACCAATATGGGGTGCAGAAGACTCTCTTAACAATAGGTTAGTTATGCCAATTTGCCTCAGGGTACCTCAAAAACATGGTCCCCAGACCCCCGCCCCTGCTACTCTATCCTTGCAATATTGGGTTGAGCTTTGATTTTATGGAAGTCCAGTTAAGGTGATCTACTTTCCACTGTGTGCTGTCAGTCGCTGCTTTCACCAAACCACATTTCTATCAACTATCTTATTTATAATCAACTCTGTCTCTCCTTCCCACCCTTGTAGCCATCAAAGAGTCTTTTCTTCTGTGCGTAAGTCTATTTTTAAGTCCTCATAGGAGGGTTCTCATACAACATTTGCCCTTTTGCCACTGACTGATTGGAAGTGAGAAACATTTTAGAAAAGAAAAAATTTCACAGCTGTTCCCATTCTTGGCATAACTGTGCAAGGAAAAGGAACTCACCATAGAGGAGGGAGAGAAAATACAGTCCAGCTTGTAACCAACTTTTATCAGTGTCTTTGTGTAGGCAAGAGAGAGTACAACCTAGAGGAGCCCCATCCACAGTGTGGAATTGCACCCACCTGTAAAATTCCACATGAATCTTCACCTAATGCAGGGGAGGTATGTCAACAGGGGAAGGGGCAGACCATCAGAGTTGAGGTGGACACCCATGGTATAAGCAAGTGCTCCCTTCAGCCCTCCAAAAGTCTATATGTGTAGAGGCAGCTCAGGAGAGCTGAGAAAAACCCACTGGTGCACTCAGAGTGTTCAGCTGTAGAAGACTCAGGGTGTGGCAGCTAAACTGGGGGAAATACTGCAGATAATCTTGGCTTTCATCTATTAAAGACTGATGAAGGGGGGAAAGTTCACAGAAGTCATTGCTGACATCCATAGGATGTAAGGCTGAGGTCTTCCAAGGGCTGGTATAGGGACAATGGGGCTGAAAGAGGTCTCTCGCAGGAGATAAAACCCAGATCCTAAACTAGAGAACAAAGAGAACCCTCTAGCAACCCCAGATCCTGGGTGCTGTGGTGTAAAACACCAAGAAAACTCCCACATTTTCTTATGGAAGTAACTTAGGTTTCAGTTTCCTGAAATCTCACCAATGCTCAAATCTTTGCCACTTCTGAGGGCAAACTCACGATTTTACCCTTGAAACACCCGAAGCTCGTTCTGTAATGGATCAAATTAAAGCTTCCCCAAAGACCAGACCAGGCTCAGCAACAGACCACCAGGACCCAGTTCCCGCCTTAATGATCTAACAGAAAAATAGCATTTCTCTTTCTAAAGAAATACTATTTATTTTCATGTCTACTGTGCCTTTATATTGTGTCCAGTTTTTAATAAGAAAATTACAGAACACACAAAAAGATCACAAAAGATGACTGAGTCAACAATAAAGAGGAAGCAGTCAATAGATATGACAATGTACTGAAATAACCCATCAGGGACTTCTAGATAAGTTGGATGCCAAAAAAGCCACTGCTGTTGAGTCGATTTTGACTCCTAGTGATCCGATAGGACAAAGTAGAACTGCCCCATGGAGTTTCCAAGGAGTGCCTGGAAGATTTCAACTGCCAACCTTTCGGTTAGCAGCTGTAGCATTTAACCAGTACGCCACCAAGGTTTAGATAAGTATGATATAAAAGTGCTAAATATCCAATTAAAGGGTGGACAATGCATGTAAAATTTCAAGAGATGTAAAAATTATACAAAAAAAAAAAAAAGAACGAAACCAGGCAAACATACATGAGGGTAAATGTCTTAGTTATCTAGTACTGCTATAGCAGAAATACCACAAGCGGATAGCTTTAACAAAACTTTATTGTCTTAGAGCTTAGGTGGCTAGAAATCTGAACTCAGGGTGCCACCTCTAAAAGAATTTCTATCTCTGTTAGCTCTGGGGGAAGGTCCTTGTCATCAGTCATCCCCCACGTTGAAGAGCTTCTCAGCTCTCAAAGGATCCCCAGTCCATAGGACTCGCTTTTGGTTTTAATGACATCCCTCTCCTGTTGGCTTACTTCTCTCTCTTGTATCTTAAAAGAGATGGACACGGTATACAACCTAAACCTGTAGACTGAGCGCTGCCTCATTAACATAACAGTCTCTAATCCTGTCTCATTAACATATTGTTGTTAAGTGCTCTTGATTCAGCTTGGACTCACAACAACCCTCTGTATAACGGAAGGAAATACCACCTAGGATTTTCTGCAGGTAGGTAACTACATCAGATCACAGAACAGCGACCAACTACACAGTACTGGGAATTGTGGCCCAGTCAAGTTGACACGCATTTGGAGGGGGGTGGGCACAATTCAGTATATAACAGTAAAACTGCCAAAAAGTAAAAAACAAAACAAAAAAGCAAACAAAACCAAAAGTAGAACTTAAAAGCCATTGGGAAAAAAAGAAAGATGCATTATGTACACAGACCTAACATTAACAATAACATCTGACTTCTCCTTTCAAATAAGAGAGGCTCCAAGATGACGCTGAACAACATCTTTAAATGAAAGGAAAATGTTGTCCTTGGAGAAAATCCATGTGCAGCAGAAAGCATTTCTTTCAAATCAGTGCAAAGTGAAGGCGTTCTCAGCAGAAAACAAACAGCTAATGGAGCCTTTAGACTGTCACTGCAAGAAATTCTCTGCAGTCTCCCAGCAGAAGAGAAATGATGGGAGACAGAAGGCTGGGTTGTCAGCGAAGACATAAACAGAACCAGGAACACTGAGAGTGAATATCTGGCCAAGTATAAAAGAACGCTTTGGAGGAATGGACTGGACTCAGGGACACAGAGTGGGCATGTGGCGTGTGCACTTACTGGTTTTACACGTTTGTAAAATGTGGTCCTCTTTCTAGATGGGAGAAGAGAGAGTGCCCTTAAGAGGATACTAGAAGAGTGAAGAGGAGGAGTGTGCTGTCGCAGGGTGAGGAGAGCAAGAGTTGCAGAGAGTCGGGCATGCAAAATTGACTTGGATTGTATACCTTCACTTAATCACAATAAAAGTTTTTTTAGAAAGAACACTTTGAGTATATACACAAATAAAATATATAATAAGAGAAAAATGCTCTGTAAGGGAGTAAGTGAACCATGAGTGTTAACGTTTTTACATTGTTCATGATTTGAAGAAAACCAAACCAAACCCACTGCTGTAGAGTCAGTTCCGATGCACAGCGACCCTACAGGACAGGGTAGAACTGCTCCACAGAGTTACAAGGAGCACCTGGTGGATTTGAGCTGCTGACCTTCTGACGGGCAGCTGTAGCACTTAACCACTGCGCAACCAGGGTTTCCACTCATAATAATGCTCTATTAATAGAAAATACATGCTTTACATCCTCAACTGCTAGCCACAGGTTGGAGGCTTGAGTCCACCAAATGCTGTCTTGAAGGAAAGGCCTTGCGGTCTACTTCTGCGAAAACCAGCCGCTACAAACGGTGCGGAGCCTCATTCCACTCTGCTTCACACCGGGCTCCAGGAGACGGAGAGGAGTTTGTAGGAACATTTCTCTCTCTTTTTTGCAGTGATACGTTGAGCGTACATACTTACGGTATTAGTTTTCTATTCCTGAAGTACCAAATTGCAAATACGGGGTCTGACAATCGTTCTAAGTGCTACATACCACACTGCTGAGTATCCCTACAGTCAGCTTCGAAGTCCTTCCCTTGGGAAGCTATGCACTGATGCCAGTGCCTAGTCCACCCTTTAAAGCAATTTTGGAACTCTTTCTGGAATAGCCATTGTGCAGGGTGGCACAGTGGCACGGTGGCATGATGGCAAGTTCGTGAGCTTAATTGTACAGTTGTCTGAGGGAGTTTTTAACCAGTAAACAAATAACTGTATTGGAACACTCTCCCTACTCACCTGATTTGTCCCCTAATGACTTTTTTCTTTACCAAAGATAAGGGAAATGTTGAAGGGAAGACATTTTGATGACATTCAGAATATCAAAGGTGATACAATGACAGCTCTGATGGCCATTCCAGGAAAAGAATCCAAAATTGCTTTGAAGGGTGGACTAGACGCTGGTGTCAGTGCATAGCCTCCCATGAGGAGTACTTTGAAGGTGACCATAGTGATACTCAGCAGTGAGGTATGCAGCACTTTTTCTAGAATGAGTTTGTGAACTTAATTGTCAGACCTCATATGTACTAGCTTAAAACAATACAAATATATATGTTATAATTCCGGAGGTCAGGTGTCATGGACTGTATTGGGTTCTCCCAAACATGTGTGTAGCCATCTGGCTAGGCCATGATTCCCAGTACTGTGTGATATTCTTGTATTTGTGACTTCTGCCTCTGTGATGCTAACGAGGGAGGATGGGCGGCAGTTGTGTCGATGGCCAGGGCTGTGTGTGTAAGACTGTGTTGTGCCTTGAGGCAATCTCTTGAGATATAAAAGAAGGAATACAGCAGAAAAATTTGGGGGGCCTCGTACCTCTAAAAAGCAGAGCTGCACCTCTGAAACTTCCAGTTCAGAGGAAGACTGATAAGGATCTTCCAAAAGCCTTCCGCTCTAGCTGACACCCTGGATTTGAACTTGTAGCCTATCGGACTGTGCGCGACAAAAACAAATTTCTGCTTGTTAAAGCCATCTGTTTGTGGTATTTTGGTTGTAGCAGCACAAGATGCCTAAAATAGATGTCCAAAATGCATTTCAAGGACTTACATTCCTTCTGAGGCTGAAGAAGAAAATACACTCCTTGCCTTTTCCCACATCCAGAAGCGGCCTGCATGCTTCTGAGGGAGGCTGTGTCGCTCCAGCCTTTCCTTCTCTGACCCTCTGTTTCCTTCGTGCTTCTGTTAGGGACTCTTATGAATACACTGACCAGACCACGTAGTCAGAGATCATCTTCCTAGCCGAAGACCTTTGACTTAATCACGTCTGCAGAGTCTCTTTTGTCGTGTACGGTAACTTGTTCATAGGTTTTGGGTGTTAGAGCAGGGACATGGGGGCCATTAGTCTGACTACCATACTAACTAAAAATTATAGCTAAAATATCAACCTAGAATATAAAATAGAATACAAAAATTCACAATTTTCTCAACTAGAAGAAAAAGAGAAAACTAGAGAAACAAAACCCAAAAAGAGCGGGCTGCAAACAAACAGTAATAACAGACTGAAAACCAAACCCATCGATAGTCACGTTACATGTAAGTGGAGTGGACTCTCTAAACAAGGAACAAACAGCTACATTTATTTTGAAAAATCAAGTTTTCATTTTAAAACCAACAGCTCTGCCTTCAAAAGGCAAATTGTTTTGAAAGTGCTGCTGGCTCAGCTTCCCTGCGCTTGTCCAGGACCTCAGAGGAGCTTGTCACCTTTCTTAGGGATCTTCTGAACTCTAATGGGGAGCAGCAAGGACCTTTCTGCTCAGATGTCTGCTGCAAAGGTTGGGGAGTTTTAATTCCTGTATTTTCCTTTCCCAGGAAGATGGGGAAATCCAAGCCAAGTAAAGTAGAATCTTTCTCCAAAAAGCCATGTCTGTGAAATTCTCTGTCCAACCTTGCTTGATGTCAGAACAGTACGTATCCTATAATTACCTTGAAAAACAGAGGCTTAATAGCCAAACAGAATGTCACCTATGTGATTAGTATTAGTATTGCATTATTTAGGAGGGAAAAAAACTTTCAGTAGGATTCTCTCTTCTTCAAAGTACCAGGAGTCTAAAGGATTACGTCTCACATGCTTTGGACATGTTGCCAGGAGGGATCAGTCTCTGGAGCGGGACATTGTGTCTGATAAAGGATCAGAGAAAAAGACGACAACCCTCGGTGAGATGACTCGGCACAGCGGCTGCAACAACGGGCTCGAGTAGAAAAATGGTTGCAGGACAAAGGTTGTGGGACCAGCCATGTTTTGCTTTGTTGTACAGGTGCTGTGTTCTGCTGTATGGAGGGGTGCCATGTAGTTGGAACTGACTTGATGGCACATAACAACAACAAAGGATTCAAACACCTTTTCAAGTTAGAAGAAGATACTTTCCAGGTCAGTAACTCCAGCCATTGTATGGTGCTCACCCACTTTTGTCCACAGTGTGCTTTCTCTGGTAGCCTGCTATCAAAACCAAATCCATAACATCAAGTTGATGCTGACTCATAGCAAACCTACTGGACAGAGTAGAGTCTTTCCAGAAGGTTTCCAAGGAGTAGCTGGTGGATTTGAACTGCTGACTTCTTGATTAGCAGCTGAGCTCTTAGTCACTGTGCTACAAGGTTTCCCAAAGGTTTGTCCATGTCCTAATCCCTGGAATCTATGAGGGTCACCTTATTTAGGAAAAAGGTTTTGCAGCTATAATTATAATCTTGAGGTAAGGAGATAATTCTTGATGATCTGACTGGAATATACCATCAGAAGTGTCCTGATCAGAGGGATGCAGAGAAAGATTTGAAGAGAAACAGGCAACATGAGCACGGAGGCAGAAACTGGAGTGATTTGGCCGCAAGTAAAGGAATACAGTCACCCAAAACTGGAAGAGGCGGAGAGTGAGTTGTTCCCTAGAGCCTCCAGAGGAAGGGTGGCCCTGCTGACACCTTAATTTCAGACTTTTGACTTCCAGAACAATGAGAGAACAAATTTCTGGTACTGTAAGCCAGCAGGTGTGTGGTCATTTGTTGCAGCAGCCACAGAAGACTCACACAGCCTTACTTTCTAAGTAAATAATTTTCCCACAACTCTCTATGGTTGGAATGGATGCTGCCATCTTCCTACACATTCAGGACCTGGGGCATTCTTGTTTGGTCAGGAGAAGGAATCTAACAGGAAATGACGCAATTTGAGACCTACCCCAAGACTTCATAGAACAGAATATCAGGAAGAACAACTCATTAATACCCTTAAGAAGCATGGAGACTGCTGACTACTGTGTGTCCTGCTGTGTACAGAAAGACCAAAGAGACTAGTGGCTAGAGAATAACAGACAACGTATAGAACATATTAGATAATTCTTGAGTCTTTGGCCTGGACACCCTGGATCCAGCTACCTCTTGGTTCTGCCTGTCTCTCTACAAATCTTTCAGCAAATCCTCATTTTCACTAGCAAAGTTAGCACTGTCCTCACAATCACTGTTGTGCTAGTGTGCACTGGTGCAGCCACTATGTCAGTCCATCTCACGGAAGGTCTTCCTCTTTGATGCTGACCCTCTGCTTTACCAAGTGTGATGTCCTTCTCCAGGGACTGTTCCCTCCTGATAATATGTCCAAAGTATGTGAGGCATAGTTCTTTAGATTATATTTTTGAAGGACTTTATTCCTGCCCCTTCAAAAATAGAATATACTTTTTTCTTCCTCATGGAACAGCCTCTAAGCTACAAAGTTTCTCTCCACCTCGGAAGGATTCTTTTCCAGGTAGATGGCGGGTGTTCTGAAGGTAATGAAAGAAGTTTCAGTTGCACCGACAGCATCAGCAAAAACACAGGGCTCCAGAGATAGAAGGAACACCAGCTGAGATGTTTTGACGAGTGGATGCCACCCTGAAGGTACTCACTTGTCTGTGCTAACAAACTTGGAGGACACCTACCCAACTGACTGACTAGACAGATGTTTTCCAGACAAAAGTGATCCAAAGGGACGAGGAGATCACCCAACAGTACCGTTACCGCACGCACAAATAAGACTTCGCTGAGGGTGAGTCAGGAATAGTCGCAGCAGCACGTCAGTAGGGAACTGCAAGAAACTCAAGCTGGATTCAGAGGAGGACGGGAACTGAGGAATATCACGGCTGATGTCAGGTGGATCTTGCCTGAAAGCAGAAAATACAAGAAAAATGTTTCTCTGTATTTTATTGACTGTTCAAAGGCATTCAACTGTGTACTGTTGTTAGGTGCCATCGAGTCTTTTCTGACTCATGGTGACGCCGTGAGCAACAGAACAAAACACTGCCTGGTCTTGCTCCATGTCCACAATCGCTTTTATGCTTAAGCCCACTGTTGCAGCCCCTGTGTCAATCCAGCTCATCAAGGGCCTTCCACTTTTTCACTGTCTACTTTACCAAGCATGACGGCCTTCTCCAGGGACTGATCCCTCCCAACAAGTCCAAAGTATGTAATACACAGTCGTGCCTTCTTTGCTTCCAAGGAGCACGCTGGTTATAGTTCTTTGAGGACAGATCTATGAGTTCTTTTGACGGTCTGTGGTATAGTCAGTGTTCTTCTCCAGCATCAGAATTTAAAGGCATCAATTCTCCTTCTGTGTACAGCTTTAGCTCACATATGATTAAAAATACTATGGCTTGTGTCCCCCCAAACATACATGTAGACATGTGGCTGGGCCATGATTCCCAATATTTTGTGATTGTCCTCCGTTTTGTGATTTTCCTGTGCTGTATGTTGAAGGATTAGAGTGGGATGGTAAATCTCTTCATAGGAAACCTTGGTGGCATAGTGGGTTAAGCACTACGTCCGCTAACCAAAACGTCGGCAGTTCAAATCTGCCAGGTGCTCCTTGGAAACTCTGTAAGGCCATTCTACACTGACCTCTAGGGTCGCTATGAGTTGGGACCTAACTTGATGGCAGTGGGTAGGATTATCTCCCTGCTCCACTGTAAAGGGAGTTTCCCTGGAGTCTGGCTTACCCCACCCTTAATCCTTTCATCCTACAAAAGACAAAAGGAAAGAGAAGCAAGCAGAGAATTGGGAACCTCACACCAGCAAGAAAGCAGCACCAGGAGAAGAGCGTGTCCTTCAGACCTGAGCTTCCTGCACCAAGATGCTCCCTGGACAAAGACTGATGCAATACTGGACTTTTCTCCAGAGTCGATAAGGGGGAAAGCCTTCCCCTGGAGCTGACATGCTGAATTTGGACTTGAAGCCTACCGGACTGTGTCAGAACAAACTTTCCTTTGTTAAAGCCATCCACTCTGCGGTATTTCTGTTACAGCAGCCCTAGCTGACTACAACAAGGACTAAGGTGTGCTGAGCCAATCTATGGTGTTTTCAGCCACTTCATATACATGCGAAAACTGGACAATCAATAAGGAAGACCAAAGAAGAGTCACCGCTTTTGAACTACAGTGTTGGTGCAGAATATTGACTATACCATGGATGCCCGGAAGAACGAACAAATCTGTGCTGGAAGAAGTACCGTCAGAATGCTCCTTAGAAGAGAGGATGTCAACACTTCACTGCACGTACTTGGGGCATATTCTTAGGAAGGAGAAGTCCCTGGAGAAAGAAAGCAAGCTTGGCAAAGTAGAGGGCCAGGAAAATAGAGAAAGGCCATCAACACAGTGGCTGCTACAGTGGACGCAAACACAGCAACAACCGTGAGGGTGGCACAGGCCTGGGCAGGTTTCACAGCGCTGCGCGCGGATCACTACGACTGCACCCGACTCGACGACCCCAGTCAACAACGGCAGCTGCGAGTATTCTAGTTAGAACTGGAGAACCGAACCATGAGTTCCTGCCTCACGTAATGAAACTTCTGGCCTCCTAGCTCGCATTCAACAGTGCATTCACAGCAGGCTGCCTACGGGTGACACAGTTCTTATACCAGTCTCTCTGATGAAGGTGACTGTGAGAAACAAGGTGAACAACTGGATTTAACAACAAGCATGCAAGGCGTCTACACTAAAAGCTAAAAGACCTTGATGAGAGAAGATAAAGAAGTCTGTGTAACCAGAGAAATGTTACATATCCGTGCTGTTTAGATGTCATTTTCCCCAAGGATCCCAAATGGAAACATGGAAATATAAGAAGGAATAAAGAGTAGCTGAAGCATAAATAAGCATACGACTGTTAATGGTTACTGATTGCATACACAATAAGAGTAACAATTCGTGAACTTTAAGAGTTGCATAGAATTTTTCAAAAGTTGGAAGTAAAGTTATTTAAACTGTTTTCATGTTCTAATAATATGAGAACAGCTCCATGTATCTTCTTATTAGCCTGCAGTAAGTTGCATTGCATCAGAATCACAATGAATTAGCCTACACATTCACTAGCATAATTAAAATAAAAAAGAATGGCAATATCAAATCTAAGTGAGGGTGAAGAACAGCTAAAACTGTTACGTGTTGACAGGAAACATGTCAAATGGGGCAGTCACTTTGAAAAGTTGTCAGTCTCTTATAAAATTCCACATCTATTTCCTACATAACCCACTGATTGCACCCTCAAGTATTTACACAACAGAAATAAAAATCACTGTACATGCAGAGCTCCATATACAAGTACTCGTAACAGATTTTGTCATAATAGCAAAACCATGGAAACAACCCAAGGCTAATCAATAAGCAAATAGTTAAAAAAGAAATTATGGCACATTCATAAGAAGGGATGCTATTCAGCAATAAATAAGGACCAATTACTGACTCCCACAATTATGATGAATTTTGAAAATACATTGGGCAAAAAAAGCAAAAAAAAAAAAAGTATGGCTTAAATTATACAAATTTTTAAAAAAGGTAAATCTAATTTATAGTGTCCAAAAATAAATCAAAATTTCATGAGACAGTGAATGGAGGTCATTTCTTACAAACAGAGATGAAGGAACTCTTTTGGGGGTGATGGGAATGTTCTGTATTGGTAATGGTAGTTATGTAACAGTAGACACTGAAGAAAATTGACAAAACTTGATGCTTATAAGGGGTATATTTTAGTGGCAAAATTACAGCTCCATAAAGTTGAATCAGAATATACATCCCATTTGGAAAAATCTGCATCAAAAAAATAACACTCTGTGACTGAGTATTTTGGCTTCCCAGGCTTCCCCACCACACAGCTTCCAGTTTGGTTTGTTTTCCGTTGTTTCAGTTGTTCTAGGAAAATTTATTCAAAAGACTGTCCTTTTCCCAGCACTTTCATCAAAAATCAGTTTAACGTTTATATGTGATCAGATTCTGGATTGTGGTGTGTTCTGTTTCATTGGCCCGTGTCTGTCCTGACTCGGTTTTCACAATGACCTGATGACAGTGCCCTATCTTTGTCCTTCTTTCCCTTGCTAAGTCTTTTTTGTTGTTGTCTTTAGTTTCTTAGCTCACTGCCACAGAGCCCTGGTGGCACAGTCGTTGGTCACTTGACCGCTAACCAGAGGAAAGTCAGCCGCTCCAGTGGCGCCATGGGAGAAAGATCTGGCAATCTGCTCCCACAGAAATTACAGCCTAGAAAATCTTATGGGGGCTGCTATGCTGTGTAATACGGGGTCGCTATAAGCCAGAATCCTCTGGCAAACACGCAACAACAGTTATATAGTAAAATAGACTTTTTTGGTGTGTAGTTGGGGTGTATAATTACTTGAATTTTAAAACTGGCTTGTGACCGCCATCACAGAACAGTCACAGCACCCCAAGCCCCCGGTCCTATCTCTTTATGGCCACGCCTCCTTTTTAGTCTCAGTTTGGGGCAACTTCTGACTTGCCCTGTCACCAGAGTTGAGCCTGATTGTCGTACAGAGGGATCCGAAGGTATGCAGGCTTTTGAGACTGGATTCCTCCACTCGGCACGGTGCCTTCGAGACCCATCCACGCTGCTGAGTGAGTCAGGGTCTGTTGTTGAGGACATTCTGTTGTACGGATGCACTACAGTTTGCTAATTCACGTACCCACTGAGGGGTACTGGCATCGTTTCCTGTCTTGAGCTATCATGAGTCGAGCTGTTGTACACGTTCGTGTACAGGTTGTTGTGTAAGCATATACTTTCACTTCTCCAGGGTAAGCTCCCAGGAGTGGGGCTGCTGGGCCGCATGGTGGGTATGTGTGTGTAACTGTGTAAGAAATCACAAAAATACCTTCCAGAGTGGCTGTCCATTTTGCATTCCCACCACAACACATAAATTTTTCTGTGTCCTCATCCTTGGCTGCTGGGACTGCTTTGTATTTTGGCTGCTCAGATAGGTACGTAGTGGTATCTTATTGTGGTTTTGATTTGCTTTTGCCCAGCGGATCATGAGGAAACTCTAGTGGCACAGTGGTTAAGTGCTACAGCTGCTAACCAAAAGGTCAGCAGTTGAAATCCACCAGGAGCTCCTTGGAAATTCTGCGAGGCAGGTATACCCTGTCCTATGGGATCACCGTGTGGGAACTTACTGGATGGCAGTGGGGTGTTTTTGGAATGGCTCATGATGAGCAGTGTCTCACGTGCTTGTTAGCCATCCTCTCGTCTCCAGTGAAACTTCTGTCCAGGTCCTTGTCCGTATTTTCATTAGGTGGTATCTTAGTTACCTAGGGCTGCCATAACACGAATACCGCAAGCAGATAGCTACAAAGAAGAGAAATCTATTTTATCATGGGTCAGGGTTATGCCAAGTAGCCCGGGGTGTCCTTGAATCCTTAACTTGTAGAGAATCTCCAGGTGGTACCTGTCTCCCCTGAGTTTGTCTGTCTGCCTGTCTATAATCTGACCTTTGCATAACTCGGAAGTGATTATATCTACAACCTGCCCCACATGGGTGTGACCAGATTAACGTAACAAAGAACCCCTACTTCCAAGCAGGATATACATGAGTTAGGGTCCCAACGCGTATTTTCGGGGGTCGGGGAGGGGGAATCGCAGTGTAGCCCTCACAAGTCATCTTTGTTCTTGCCATTGGCCTCCCAGAGATGAAGAAAGAAATTTGCAAGTCACAGCATTTACTCAAAGGGTGGCAATCCCTCCCCGTGTCAGAGCACGGTCACTCTCCCCCATATGAGGATCCTGGGTGCCCTTGCAGGTACGGGCCCCAGGCCAGCACCTCCTTCAGTTGCAGACAGCCGTCTCTTGGCACCATTTGCAGGCAGGCTTGTCTAGGCTGAGAGTGACATTATGGCATTTGTGTTGATTATATAAAACCCAAACAACCAAACCCACCGTCATTGAGTTGATAATGACTCGTAACAACTCTACAGACGCAGTAGAACTGCCCCAGAGAGTTTCCAAGGAGCTCCTCATGTATTTGAACTGCCGACCTTTGGTTAGCGGCTGTAGCATGTGACCACAATACCAGCTGATTACATAGGGAAAAAAGATTCCTGTTTTATGGCAGAGACTTGGAGGGCCCTGCCGTTCATAAATGTTATTATTCATGAACACCGGGGCAGGGCAGGGTCCCCACACAGCCATCCCTCTGGGCCACATCACTGCACGTGGAAAAGTCTACTGTCCCTGAGAGAATCACACCCCCTTCTGGCCCCAAGGAGGAGCATCAGGGACGTCATGGTGTGGCCAGGGCTGTGCGGCTGGTGGCCGTGCGGAGAAGAGAGGACCCTTGGCCAAGGGCCTCAACAACTGGTCCGAGAGAGGGACTTGGATGGCCGGCAGCAAAGGTGAGCAGAGGGAATCCCTCCCTGACCCTGAGGGGCTAACCTTCTACCAGATGCCCTTGCCCAGGCCCAGGAACACAGTGCTAATTGGCAGTAGGGGACAGCTGCGTCCCTGACACAGGGGTAATTGGGCTCTGGAGTCCCCACATTCATGCTCTGTGGGGACGGACGTCAAGGCCCCAGCTCTTCCTTTAAACCAGCGCTTGCTCAGAGCAGGCTGACCACTGCTGAGGACCTGCCAGGCTGTGTCATGGCCCCTAGACTTTGTCCTGGCCTGACAGCAGCTGATCTGCGACCTGCATTGGTGGAAGAAACTCACAGGGATACAGTCAGTACTCCCAGGTAGGTTCCCAGGGCCCAGGTCTCTGTGATGGGCTGGGGAAGTGGCCAGAGGAAGTCTCCCACTGGATAGCAGTGCTGGCTGATTTCCAGTGCAGGGCCCCACTCCCAGCCCCTGCACCCTCGCCCCCCATCCATGTCACACTGCCCACAGGCCCCTCAAACAACCTCTGATGCAGTGGTCTGAATTCTTCATCAGCAACTCACCACGAGTCTGCTCCCACTCACCGGTCCGCCCTCACCTGGCTAGACCCTCCCAGGTGCCCCCTCCTCGTGACGGAGAAGTGTGGGCCACTGCAGCAGGCGGGCCTGCCTCGGCACTCCGCTCCGCACAGGGCTGGGTCGTGGGGGCCGCACGCTTGCACCTTCTCCAACCTTGCACTGGCTGCTTGTCCTCTCACACCCCCCCACCCTTTGTCCGCTCACTCACCACCTCCTACAACAGTGGATCTGTAGAGGAAGAAACCCTCCGGATGAGAGCACCCTGTCAGAAAGGGCAGCCTTTCCAAAATCTCGTTCCCCAAACCACCTCCCCAGTCCTTCAAAACCAGAGGATTCGATGAAGCAGGAGTGGGGTGTAGGGAGAGGGGAAGAACCTGGCCTGGCCTCCAGAGCAGTCCTCACCCTTTCCCTTAGCAGGGGGGACACTGACCCTGAGCCCCGGGAGAGATCTGCCCTGCTGACCATACCTCTCCTCTTCCCCTCTGCCCTCTGCCCTCTGCCCTCTGCCCTCTGCCCTCTGCCCTCTGCCCTGTACCACCTCTCCTTCCATCTCTCCCTCAGCTAAACGCTCATGTAACCCATTTCTGACTAGGCCCCAGATGACCCCACGTTGTCACTAAAGTCAGGAGGCTTGAGGGCTGCAGGAAGTGGGAAGCCACACAAGGCAACTGTGAGAATGGCTTCTCGGAAGCATTTTATTCTCAACAGTGGAGCAGGGGACCACAGAAAAGTGTCCATCCTGAAGGAAGGCCACTTCCCTGTCCTCATCCAGGCCTGGGTGTGACCAATCCCGTGAGCAGGCTCCCACTGAAGGCACTGCCCTCGGCAGTAACAAGAATCCAGCCCCGTCTGCAAGCCAAGGCAAAGCAGCCCCGCCACGGAGAGCAGCAGCTGAGCCCCCGGCTGTCCCCGGCCTAGCCTCTGCATCAGCTCGTGCGGGTGAGTTCTGTCTTCCCCCTTTTTCTGTTCTCAGGCTGCCCTGAGCCCACCCCGGATAGTTCCTGCTGCTAGCCATCAGTCGTGTCCCCTGTTTTTTCTGTCAGTTGAAAGTGGTTTTCCTTTTCCTTTGGTCTTTCCTTCTAGTTCTATTTTCTGGCCCTCTTGGGTTTGCTCCATCTGCTTTCTATCTGAAGTGAGTTCTCAGTTATTTCCTTCTTGCTGATCACAAACTGAGAGCGTTTAGTACCATCAAATCGCCTCTGAAGACCAACTGGCTAGGTCACCTACGTACGGTGTCTTTACTGTTATAATTTCCTTGTAGTCTGTAATTACAATTATGATTTTTTCTTTGAATTAGCAGTTTGTTACTAGAGTGCCTTTAAAAATTTTCCCATGTGCTTAGGAGTTTCTATTTACTCTGATAGTAACTAGTTTCAATTTTTTGTTCCATTGCTTTGAAGGAAACGGGGAACATACGAGGTCTTCTTCTGGAATTCGTTGAATTTTTCTCTGATGCAGTTACAGCCTTTTCCCCCAAGTCCCCATGGACCCTGGAAACACTGCTGTCTTTCCTTTTAGGGCACTGGGTTTCACAGCCATGAAATCAGCATCGTCAATTCTGCTATCCTGACGTCTACACCCTCACTTCGCCCCCCCAGGGGTCGTCGGGGAATGAGAGGGGCACCCTAGAGTCAGCTGCTTCTGCTTTGTTGCCGGGTTAAGATGAGGGCTTCGCTGACTCAGTACTAGGTCAGTATTACTCACTGAAAGGTTCATCAACAGCAATGACCATTTGGGGTCTCCTTCAGTTTCATGTGATGAGATACTATTTCTTTCTTTTCTTCATTATGATTAAATGAAAGTGGACAATTCAAATTCATTTTGCATGCTTGCCTATCTGCTGCTCCTTCTGCTTGCCCAGACAGCACATTCCTCCTTTTCATTCTATACTTGTCATATCTTCTTAACAAGCTCCTGTTCCCTCCCGAAGAGGAGAAAGAAACCAGTAGGACAGCAACCTATAAAAGCGTGGAACTATACAGTATACACATAACATGCTCACATTGTGTCCCTGAGTCCAGTCCAGTTGACCTTAGTCATGTTTTCTGGACAGAGGCAGCAGCAAGTCTAGTGACCATGGTCCCACAGGGTCTCTCAGGCTGTTGAACATCAACTGTGCTCTTTTAATGGAGTTTTTGAGCTGCACCCCTTTTTTCTGAGGTTCCCACAGGGACTCAACATTGTGTGCCCCATCATGGCATTTTGGCAGCGGCCAGGCACCATACGGCTCTTCTGGTTACACGTTGATACAGTCTCCCATTCACAGGGCCCCTCTGTCTTCTGAGCTCTTTTTACCTCGTGTCTTTGTTATTCTCCGTGATCATCTATTGTGGATGAGCTGGGACTATTTGGTGTACCTCAGGTGGCAGCTTGCTAGCTTTTAAAACCTCAGATGCGACTCACCAATATGAGGTGTAGAAGACTCTCTTAGCAGTAGGTTAGCTATGCCAGTTGGCTTTGATGTTCCCTAAGAGCATGGCCCCCAGACCCCGCCCCTGCTACTCTATCCTTGCAATATTGGGTTAAGATGCCAGAAATAATCTTGTTAATATTGACTGAATAATCAGTTAATATTGATCTTCTTTCTAATGTGTGCTGTCACAGATTTTACCTGACCAAATTTCTATCAACTATCTAATCTAAACCCTCCCCTCTCACTCTTCCACCCTCCCCACCCTTGCAGCTGTCAAAGAGTCTTCTCTTCTGTGCATGAATCTGTTTTTAAGTTCTCATTATAGGGTTCTCACGCAATGTTTGTCCTTTTCTCACTGACTACTTTCACTCAGCATAACATCTTCCAATTTAAACTAGGTTATGAGATGTTTCCTAAAATCATTATTGTTCTTTATCATTGCATAATGCTCCTTTGAGTATATATACCGTAGTTTACCTATCCATTCCTCAGTTGTTGGGCATCTGGGTTGATTCCATCTTTTTGCTGTTGTGGACTGTGCCACGACAAACATTTGTGTGCATATATCAGTTGGTGTGAATGGCCTGGATTCTGTAGGCTATATTCTGAGCAGTGAAATTACTGTATCGAATGGTATATCTCTATCCAGCTTTTTAAGGAAGTGCCGGATTGCTTTCCAAAGAGGTTGCACTATTTTGGAATCCCACCAGCGGTGTAGGAGAGATCCACTGTCTCTACAGCCTCTCTAGCATTTGTTGTTTTGCATTTTTTGGATCATGGCCAACCTTGTTGAGGGAGATGGCATCTCACTGTAGTTTTGGCTTGATATATATTCTTCCATCCTTTAATTTTCAGTTTGTTCATACCTTTAAGTGAGTTTCTTGTAGGCGATACATGGATGGGTTGTGTCTTTTGGTCCAAGATGTCACTTGATGTCTCTTTACCGGAGCATTCAGTCCATTCACATTCAATGTAATTATTGATAGCTATGTGTTTAGTACTGTCATTGTGATATGTTTATTTTTGTATTGATGTTTTCTCTGTTGATCTTATTAATCTATTCAGGACATTATTCTTTGTGAGTTGATTTTTCACCTTTTTCAGGGTTGGTTTTGTGGTTATTGAGACTCCTGTGTTACATTTCTTGATTTGCCATGTTGCATCTTTATATTGCTTTATGGCTGTCCCTATGATCCCCCTTAATAAACTAAGTATAAACCCACCTTTAATTACTACCAGTCTTATTAACTTCCTCTCCATCTGGAAGGACTATAACAACTGTAGTACATCCCTCTTTTTAATATGGTGACATCATGGTTTTCGTGATATGATCGCCAGATCATTTCTTTCACTATTATAGCTTTCATTGAATTTGGATCCTTCCCTAAAAGAGTAAGATTCTGGGTGATGTGTCCTGTATTTGCTTCTAAAATGTAAAGTTAGTGGTTTTGTTCTTCTAAGTCAAAGCCAAGAGACTCTTTCAGTACTTCTTGTAGCTTTGGTTTGGTTTTTACAAAGTCTCTAAGTTTTTGTTTATCTGTGAATGCCTCAATTTCATTGTCATATTTGGCATTTGAAAGACAGTTTTGCAGGATATATAATTCTTGGATGGAAGTTCTTTTCCTTCAAGTCTTTGAATATGTCATGCCACTGTCTCTATGCCAGCATTGTTTCTGCTAAGAAATCTGATGAAGGCCTACAGGGTTTCCCTCTTAATGTTAGCTTTGCTTTGAGTCTTGCTGCCTTTAAGAGTTGCTGCTTATGTTTCATTTTGTTAAGCTTGATTATAATATGTCCTAGAGTCTTTCTTTTGAGATCTACACTGAGTGGCATTCGACATGCATGTTGGATATCTAGATTCTCTTCTTTCATAATTTCTGGGAAGTTTTCTGTCAGCAGCTCAGCAACAATACTGTCTGTGTTCTCAGGTGTCTCACCCTGTTCAGGAACTCCAGTTAATTGTAGATTGTTCCTCTTAAAGAGTCCCACATGCTTCTTAATGCCTCTTCATTTTTCTTGTTTCTGATTTCTCCTCACAGATGCTGAAGTTAGTAGCTCTGTCTTCCAAGTCAGAAAGTCTCTTTTCCATTTGTTCCATTCTGTTTTCTTGGCTTTGAATTGAAGTTTCTATATCTTTGATTTTGTTCTTGATCTGTTGGATTTCAGAGTACTGGTGTTCCACCAGATCGAACAGCTTGCTTAATTTTTCATTTTGCTCTGCAGGATTTTGTATAAGGTCTAGGAGGGCTCTCTATATAATCCTTTTGTATTCACCTTCTGATAGTTTCAGAAACGTTTCTTCATCTGGGAAGTTCTTTGGTTGTTTCTTTGGGGGGCCTTTGGAATCCATGGGTGATTTCTTGGTTATGTGTTTATCCAGAGTTTGTTGCATTTTGGGCATCATGTGAGTCACTAGAGGCTGGGAGAGATGCTGTGAAGATGGACCACAGTTGTTTCTCTAGGCCTTCTTAAAATGAAAGGTAAAAGGTATCTGACAACTTCCAAAGCCAGTCAGGTTTTAGGTGTACAGGTCCCTCTTCCCAGCTGGGAAAGTAAGAATCTCTGTATCTAACCCCAGATGTTATAAACTAGTTCAAAATACAGAAAGGCTACTGCCCTGCTGGCCTCTGCTGTTGGGCCCCAGCTGTAGGTGACACTGTGTAGAATACTGCTTTACTGTGAGAAAAGCACTCTCCTCTGGGAAGGTGCTGCCTCCCAGCCTAGGAATTAGGTCCCTCTGAGGCCTCCGTATGGGTAATACACCTCCCAGTGGAACAAGATGGTGTCTCGCAAAAGCTCCTTGCCTGCCTCAGCACAGGCTAGTCAATGGTGGAGGCGAAAAGAGAGGCCAAACGTGCTAAGATGCACAGAGTCCAAAGCTGGGCTTTCAAAATATGACAATTTAGCCCCTGATCCCCTCCAGCAGTGCATCTGAGATTAGCTGCTGGTCAAGTCCCATCACTGCCCACTGGCTAAGACAGAGAAAAAGAAAGTTAAAATGGTGAGTTACCTTCTGTCAGTGAAAGCCAGCACTCACCAAGAGCAGGGGTCATCAAAAAGGAGGAAATTTTCCATTCATTGGTATGATATCCAAATTAATGGTCCTATGCTGTGTCCTAGGGTTCACCAGGTGTCCAGAAGGCTCTGTTTAATTATCAGTTCAGGTCTTGCTTTCCAGAGGGATTTAGGAAGATGTGTGTTTAGTCTGCAATCTTGACTCCACTCCCTCCTTGGAAATGGTTCTATGGAGAAGTTCTACTCTGTCCTATAGGGTCAGTGTGGGTCAAAATTGATTCAACAACAGTGGGGTTGGGTTTTTGGCTTATGGCACAAAGATAGACACCAGTCAGTTTGTCATCTTGGCCTGGGACATACCCTGATCTATGGAAGACCTGCTGGCACTGTGGGTATGTCTGGGTTTAGATTCTGGCTAACCTGGATCAGGTCCACCTCATGGTTGCTGGAGACTGGCCTGTGCCACTTTTTCCTCTAGAATCAAGTCTGAAACCAAGCAAAAGTTCTGTCACATTCTAGTGTAGAAGAATGTGCTACCTGTTGCCATTAAGTTGATGCCTACTCACAGTTACCCTGCAGGACACAGGAGAACTTCTCTATGAGACTTCCAATGCTGTCACATGTGTGGATGCCGATGGCCATGGCCTCCTCTTCCCAAGTGGCTGTGGGGGTTTGAACCACCAACATTTTGGTTTGCTGCTGAGCATTTAAGCACTGCATTACAAGAGCTCCTTGAAGAACAGTGCTAGCCACCCAGCTGCAGACCCTGAAGAGTCATGATGGGTAAGAAAGTGTAGGAAACTTTGGACTTCTTTTACTGTTACTAGATTCTTTGACAGATTCAGATTTAGAGAAAAATCTCAGTTTCAAAAACTTTATGGGCTACTTGAGGTAAATGCAGAGTATTCCAGAAACCTAATCTTAGGTAATCCCATCACGAGGAGACCTATGACCTACAAGGAATTTGATGCTAAGTCCTAAATTTGGGTGTGCCTCTTCCAGAGACTGGGTATCTGGTCTTCAGAAGTTTGGACCTTATCTCACCTGGAGAGTCACCTCTGACCCTCTGTCTCCTTAGCTGCCCATCCACCTTTGGCTCTGGCACAGTGATATTTTACAGACCCATGGCTCCCATTCACAGAGGAATGAGGGGAGAGAATGCCACTAGGATCAGCGTCTTCATTCTGGTGGGCTTTCCCACAGCCCCCATGGTACAATATGTGCTCTCTCTCATCTTCCTGCTCACGTACCTCTTTGTCCTGGTGGAGAACCTGGCCATCATCCTCACCATCTGGAGCAATGCCTCCCTCCACAGGCCCATGTACTATTTTCTGGGCACCATGTCATCCTTGGAGATCTGGTATGTGTGCGACATCATCCCCAAGATGCTGGACGGCTTCCTCCTGCAGCGGAAGCGCATCTCCTTTGTGGGATGCATGACTCAGCTCTACTTCTTCAGCTCCCTGGTTTGCACAGAGTGTGTGCTCCTGGCCTGCATGGGCTATGACCGCTATGTGGCCATCTGTCACCCCCTGCGCTACCAAGTGATTATGACCACAGGGCTCTGTGTCCAGCTGGTAGCCTTCTCCTTTGTGAGTGGCTTTACTATCTCTATAATCAAGGTCTACTTTATCTCCAGAGCTATGTTCTGTGGCTCCAATGTCTTGAACCACTTTTTCTGTGACATTTCCCCCATCCTCAAACTAGCCTGCACAGACTTCTCGACCGCAGAGCTAGTGGACTTCATCCTGGCCTTCATCATCCTGGTGTTCCCCCTGGTGGCCACTGTGCTCTCCTATGGACACATCACACTGGCTGTCCTATGCATCCCTTCATCCACCGGCCGTTGGAGAGCCTTCTCTACGTGTGTCTCTCACCTCACCGTGGTCACTATCTTCTATACAGCCTTGCTGTTCATGTATGTCCGGCCTCAGGCCATTGATACACGAAGCTCTAACAAACTTATTTCTGTTTTGTACACTGTCCTCACCCCCATCTTGAATCCCTTGATCTATTGCCTCAGAAACAAAGAATTTAAGGATGCTCTGAAGAAGGCATTGGGCTTTGATCCAGCTCCACTGTAGAATGCCACACACTGGCATCTAGCCCTTGTAGAACACCCACTGAGAAACACCAGCCTCTCTGATGAGGCTGTTCAGTTTGTGCTAATGGAAGGTCTTTACGCTGCCGTAGTGCTTTGCTGTTTGTAAACGTTCTTTCTCATCTCTTCTCCTGTTTCAGCTCATGGAGATCCTTATCATAAGTGTTATCATTGGTGTTGTGATACCATAATTTCCTCATTGTATATATGAGCAGAGCAGAACTTGGTATAGTTTAATAAAATCTTACCTTGGCTGGCTTGGCTTAACTTTTAGATTCAAGGAGAGGGCAAAATATGCCAGGTTATCTGAGATTTTAAAATGCTTTATGATACTGAAATATTGGACCATGTGAACTAAATATTAGACCGTAATGAGAGCCAAGTGTTCTCAAAGCAAGGCATGTCTTGGAGTTGTGAAAACTGTGAACTTTTTGTCTTAAACACTGTAGAATGTTGTGTTCTAATGGTCCTGGGCAGTAGTCTGGCCTCTTCTTTTTGCATACATCAATACCCATTGCTACCTCCACTCAGACGTTTCAAGAATAAAAAGATGTTATTATTGTGTGAGGCCATCTGTGTGATCTGTGATACGTACAGAAACCCTAGTTGACAGGGACCACGTCTATCTTATTCCTGTTGGATCTCTTCAGCACAGCACAGTGTGGGTAGTCAACAAACGTTTGTTGAGGCTCAGGAAAACCTACTAGCCATCAGAGGAAAAACTTTAAAAAGAGCTCTGTCAAGACTGTAGCATCATTCCCCAGAAGCTGTGCCTCATGTATCATGAAATGAGAGCTTATAGCTTAAACTCAGCATTCTGTCAGAGGCAGGAAGTGCATAGACTCGTCAGCGGTGTGTTGGCGAACCTGTCTCAGGTCCTTAGGAGTAGGATCTCAGCAGGCAGGGCTCAGAATCTTGAAAAGTTGAACAGCTCCCTGGGAGATTCCGATTAACCCCAGAGCTCAAAAGCCAGTGTATCAGACAATTGGGAATGATGTTTAAAAAAACTAAAGAGATGTCCCTGAAAATGGTGGAGTAGGGAACCTCAAAACTCTGTCAGAATCATCTGAAAGTCAGTCAGAACTTCTTGGGATTTCTTGAATTAATTCAAAGTTTACAAAAACCAGAAGAATGCTTTGTGAAGAACGAGACAACCAAATCTTAGTACAAGATGTTGTGTCACTTTGACTTACCTGTCTACCATCTAAGGTGCCTGAGTGCCACAAATGATTTTCACTCAACTACTAACCTAAAGGTTACCAGTTTGAACCCACCCAGTGGCACCACAGAAGGAAGGCCTGACAGTCTGCTTCCATAATGATTACAGCCAAGAAATCTCCATGAGGCATCCCTGGCCAGTCTCACTTGTGATCTGCCTCTCTGCCCAGTCGTTCAAGCGTTTCACGTCCCCACGTTGTCCCAGGCACATCACCTGTTCACCGCAGCCCAGGATGGCGCCCAGAGCCCATGTGCTCCCTCAGCATCCCCTCCATCAGTGTAGAGTGAGGACTGAGCCTTCAGAGGATCACGGTAGGGAAGTCTCCTCTGTGTCTCCATGTGCAGCTAGCAGTCCATCTCCCATCCACCATCTGGTCCTCTCATGAGACTCACCATCATTTGAACAACTGACATGAATCTCAAGTAAGAGCATCCTGTGTTGTCCACCAACCTAGGATCACAGGAAATGCTCTCAGCTGACAGTTCCTGTGGGGGGGGCTGCCCACAGAACCCCTGAGAGCTGGTATTCCTCCCCACACAGCTTGGCTGGGAAGTGATAACTCCCCTGGAAACCCGTTGTCTTCTTCATCCATACACTTCTCTGGTCACAACTAACTGCCTTGGCCATCCACCTGTCCATCCATCCGTCCATCCAATCGTTCTCCTGTCTATCTGCCTGCTTGCCTGCCTGCCTATTGACCATCTGTCTACCTAATCTATCACTTATCCATCTATCCACACATCCACCCCCCCTAGGTATCTCTTCCTGTCTGACTACCTGCCTGTTTACCTCTTTTTCTCCATCCATCCATCCATCTAATCACTCTTCTGTCTTTCTCTTTGTCTGCATATCTATCTACCTATTTGTCCATCAATCCAATCTGTCACTTATCCGTCCATCCATCCATCCATTTACTCATCCATCCTTCTATGCATCTTGCTCTATCTACCTACCTATCCGCCTTTCTCTCTTCACCTACTCGTCCATCCATTCACCTGCTGTCTGCCGGGCACTGATGTAGCCACTTGAAGAACAAATATGAACAAAACAATAAGTGACTTGAGCATTCCCTGTCTGGAGTGAGGGAGAACAAAGAAAACCAAAGACACAAGAGAAAGATTAGTCTAGAGAACTGATGATCCATGACTCCCACGGCTTCCACCACGCTGAGTCCAGCATGCCTACAAGGTATCTGGCTACCCCCTCCGACTGCTGTGACAAGAATCGCAATGAAGAGTCCTGGACAGTGCTGGAGTTAAATGTAGAACAAAGCTTAAACTCACAGAAAGTCTGGACTTACTGGTCAGAGAAAGTCTGAAGAAACCCCTAACGTATGACCTTCCAGACACCCTGTTAACTCAGCACTGAAAGCACTCCTGAGGTTCACCCTTTAGCCAAAGATTAGATAGGCCCATTAAACAGAACAAAATTAAAGGGGCCGAGCAGGCCAGGGACAAGAACTAGAAGGCAAGAGTCGGGAGGAAAGCAGTGACGGGAACCTGACGTCCAGGAGAGGAGAGTGCTGACTCGTGGTGGGTGGCCAACCAATGCCACAAAACGGTATGTGTATTAATTGTTCAGTGCAAGACAAATTTCATCTGTAAATCTTTGTCTGAAGTACAATTTGAAAAAAGCATTTTAAAGAATCTCAACCCTCTCAAAGTTTACATGCTTTAAAAGAAGAGAGGAGATGCAGAATGTAAAAGTAAATTGCTCAGCATACCCCTCAGGGACACGTGCTAAGGAGAAAAACAGCAGCAGACGTGGAAGCTGACAAGTGGCCACCAGAGGTAAGTCCACAAAAGATCCCAGAACCCAGAGTGTGGCTTTACATGGAGAAAGACTCTTTGCAGGCAAGACTAGGTAAAGGATCTTGCCATGAGGAATCCTCCTGGATTAGGGGGTGGCCCTAAATCCAATGACAAGTGTCATTATAAGAGACGCATGGTAGATACGAAACAAACCAAGAAATGCTTGCAGCCACCAGGACCAGGAGAGACTAGGAAGAGTCAGCACTCAGAGCCTTCAGAGAGAGCTGTGTGGCACCTGGACTTCAGACTCTCAAGCTCCAGAACTTTGGGGGACTATATCTCTGCTATCTAAGCCACTCAGCATGTGTCAGTTTGTTAGGTCATCCTGGGAAATGGACCCCGGATGGGAGGAGAAGATGAACTTTACGGGGGCAGGAGGGAGTGGGACGGAAAGAATGGACAAAGGGAGACAGATGGACATCTGGGGAAGAACATTCCAAAGGGAGGGAAAAGTGAGTCCAAAACCTTTGAGGGAGGGGGCTGTTCCAGGCCTGTGTGAGGACCACTGAGGGACAAGGGCATTGGGCCGGGAGAGAACAGGGCAGAGCAGGGGAGAAGAACAGAGGGGAAGCTGCGGCCAGATGGCAGTCCTCTGCTCTGAGTGGGGGTGCTGCGGAGACCCCACCCGACATCTCTCAGGGTCCCTGATGGCTGTATGTATGGGACACCCTCCACTCTGGCGTGGCCTCACCCCCCCAGCCTCATAATCAGCCTTTCCCTCCTATTTCGCTCCTGCTACGGAGATGCGTGTCCTGCAGGCATGTGTTCTGACTGCCGGCACAGACACCTGCTGACTCCTGCTGAGATCAGGACCTCACTCACATGACCCAGGGACCGTGACTCATCCAGCCTGGGCAAAAGGCAGCTGCCAGAGTGGCCAGTGATGGACTCTAACTAGGGCCCCTGGCCCAGGGGCTCTGGTGCCCCCATGCCCTGTGGGCTGGCTGGCCCCAGTGGCTCCAAGGCAGGCTACCCTGCTAATTGGCACTGTGGGCAGCAGCCTCTACACTCAGGTAATTGAACTCTGGAGTCCCTATGCTCTGCAGAAAATGTCTCAGCTGTCCTTTCCCAGCCACTCAGCCGGCCCACTTCTCAGTCGCTGCTGGAGCTGCATCTGGTCCCTTTGTCCAGGCAGGGTCGGTGAGACATGGGAGGAGCTACAGCAGTTTGTGGGAGGCCTCTCAGCTCCAGGAAGGACTTCACTCCCCCTTTGTGACTGGCTTGTCCTGCTGGGGTTTCCGAGGGCATTGCAGACTTGCATTGTGGAAAGCTGCACCTGTGAGTAAGTGTGTGACTGACAGACCCCCATCAGCCTCCAGTTTGGGCAGTGTGGGTGGGGCTCCCCTCTGCAGCTCCCTCACCAGCACCCAGCCCAGGGGCCCTGGTGTTCTGTAGGTGAATGTCACACCCATGGATGCCATGATGCGTCCCAGTGTCCAGCACTGCTCAAGGCCCAGCACAGAGCCCTGTGGATGGAGCAGAGCAGAGTACAGCTGCCCCCCACCCAGCACTCTCCACCTGAGGCTGGGGGTCCTGCGGGGACAAGACAAGGTGTCCTAACAGGGGCTGCAGGTGGGGGTACAGGCAGAGGCAGGGGGTGCTGTGACTGGGATACCCCACTCGTGGACCCCTAAAAACATGTCCTCTCTGAGGTATAGAAATCTTCATTCTTGTCTCTCAGGCTTTCTTAAAAATTTTGTGTTTGAATTTGCTAGCCAGGCAAACACTGTCTCTCAGCAGCAGCCAGGAGAACTTTGTGAGGAGAGAATCTGGGGCGCTCCATCCCAGTTCAGCTGACCCTTTGGTCTCTGTACAATGTGCAGGAAAGAACCCAGTTAAAAGGGCAGTATGCCAAGTGCTGTACGGAACCCCACAGTGGGCTGCGAAACAGAAAAAACACGCGGCTGGGAAAACGGTGGTGCCCGTCTGAGCCCGTCGTCGCAGCCCGTGTGTCTCCACCTCCCCGAGGCTCTTCCTCTTCCCCCTGGCCCTCTGACTCACCAAGCGTGGTGTCCTTTCCCAGGGACACGGTACCTGTGCAACACACATGAGGTGAAGTCTTGCCTTCTTGTTTCTAGAGAGCATTCTGGCTGGACATCTTCCAAAGCCGATCTTTTCATTCTCTGCCATTCTTCTGGCAATCCAGGGCATATTCCATTTCTTTACCAGCATTGAAATTCAGTTCTTCTTCTGTCTTCCTTAGTCACTGTCCAGCTTTTGGATACATATGAGGTGACTGAAAATGTCATGGTTTGGGTCAGACGCACTCACCTTAGTGGTCAAGGTGAATCCTTGCTTTCAGACACTTTAAAGAGGTCTTTTGCAGCAGATTGGCCCCATGTAATAAGTCACGTTGTACCATTGTTAATCTCTTAGTTGTGACAAATGTGCCCGAGCTGTGTTAGCTGTGAGCCTCAGGGGAGGCTGGGTGAAGGGAAAGCGGGAACACTGCACTATCTTTGCACTTTTTTCTAAGTCTAAAATTACTCCACAACAGAGAGTTTGTTTATCAAGAAAATAGGGCCACTGTTGAAAGTTCAGCTGAAGGACAAAACAACTCTAGAGACCTCTGCATTTGTAAACAAAAAACATTTTGTATGGAAGCAATGAACCTAGTGACTCAGTCACCAACTCATCAGCGATTATGTTGTTGTTACCAGCGGCCGCATCTGTCCCAGAGTCATTGTGACTGAGTTTATTAAGAGTACAGAACCATTTCACAGGGTTCTCTATGGCCCATAGAGTCAACTTAGATCCTCAGAGGGGTCTGCCACCAGGCGGGATGAGGAGCATGGGACCAGGAGTCCACCAGGCAAGCACGCCCGTCCCTAAGGCTGCATTCCTAGTGGAAGGAAGCCTGCTCAGCCAGACTGAAGGTCACCTTTGTGTTTCCGGTTGAAGTATAGACAGGAAATATCTGTGTCAGAGACCCCACTGATGGGATGGGAATATGACTGCTTTGCCTTAAAAGAGATGTTTGGTTTCAGTTAACATCCTAAAGGAAACTGTAAGTCTTTGAAATTGACTGGGGACAGCCATGTCTTCCTGAGTTTGAAAGTATACCCAGAAGCCCCTCCTTTCTATCCATTTTGCGTGTGTGTATGTGTATGTGTATGAGAGGGAGAGAGACATACTGACAGAGAGCTGTGGGGTTGGAGCACCTAGGTCACACAGAGCAAGAGACTCTTAGATGAAGAAAGGTCCTGGATGGGGTCCTAGTTTCTCCCCAACTTCCCAGCTCTATGAAGAACTCCCAGTTACATGCACACCACTTAGAGACTGAGCTCCAGCCTGGCCATTACTGAAGTTGAGGGGAGTGTTCATAAGTCCTCACTCTGACTGAGACAACGCGGGTGGAGGGCTACTGTTGGCAAAGGCCGGAAATTCCAGGTGGCTTCTGCTCTCTGCTGAACTGAGGCTCAATCCAAACAGTAGTGGGAGTGTACTGATGCCAGCTGTCTACCTCCTCTTCGGAAGGCGGCACCAACTGTCACTCTCCTGAAATCCCAAACACTCCTCACCATATCTTCTACCCCTGCAGGATGCTGCCTTACAATTATCTAAATGTAAGCACAGAAGACTCTTCTACTTTCAGCTTGGCAAGTAAATATCTTATGGCTCTGTCCCTTTGCTTCTGAATTCCAGGAGTCGGATCTGTGGGAGCGGAGCCCTGGTGGCGCAGTGGTAGAGTTCGGTGACTAACTGGACATCTGGTGCTGGAATCCACCAGCTGCTACTAGGAAACTCTACGGGGCAGTTCTGCTCTGTCTTGTAGGGCCACTCTCACTCAAAATCAACTCAGCAGCACCTGTTCTTCCTTTTCTTTGGAAGCAGGACCTAATCTCACCCTAGAGAGTCGGCTCAGACCCCCTCCCTGGTTACCCTGAGCCCTTTGCTCTGGCCTGGGGATGTTTACAGACCTGCAGCCACCAAACACAGAAGAATGAGAGAAGAGAATGCAACCAAGGTCAGTATCCTCATGCTGATGAGCTGCCCCTCGGCCCCTGGGGTGCAACACGTGCTCTTCCTCACCTTCCTGCTCTCCTACCTCTTTGTCCTGGCGGAGAACCTGGCCATCATCTTCACCGTCTGGAGCAGCGCCTCCCTCCACAGGCCCATGTACTACTTTCTGAGCTCCTTGTCATTCTTGGAGATCTGGTATGTGTGTGACATCATCCCCAAGATGCTGGACGGCTTTCTCCTGCAGCGGAAGTGCATCTCCTTCGTGGGGTGCATGACTCAGCTCTACTTCTTCATCTCTCTGGTTTGCACAGAGTGTGTGCTCCTGGCCTCCCTGGGTTATGACCGCTACGTGGCCATCTGCAACCCCCTGCGCTACCGAGTCCTCATGACCACAGGGCTCTGTGTCCAGCTGGTGGCCTTCTCTTTAGTGAGAGCCTTCACCGTCTCTGTGATCAAAGTCTACTTTATCTCCAGGGCAAAGTTCTGTGGCTCCAATGTCTTGAACCACTTTTTCTGTGACATTTCCCCCATCCTCAAACTAGCCTGCACAGACTTCTCCACTGCAGAGCTGGTGGACTTCATCCTGGCCTTCGTCATCCTGGTGCTCCCCCTGGTGGCCACTGTCCTCTCCTATGGACGCATCACGCTGGCTGTCCTGCAACCCCTTCAGCCGCCAACCGCTGGAGGGCCTTCTCCACCTGTGCCTCCCATCTCGCTGTGGTCACCATCTTCTACATGGCCATGATCTTCATCTGTGTCCGACCCCAGGCCATTGATTCTCGGAGCTCCAACAAGCTCATCTCTGCTGTTTACACTGTCCTCACTCCGATAATGAACCCTTTGGTCTACTGTCTGAGGAACACAGAGTTCAAAATTGCCTTAAAGAAGGCTTTAGGTTTTGGTCACACTTCATCATAGGAAAATAAAGGTTCTAGAAACTAATGTATGTTCATAGCATAATATCATTTCCATGGTACCTCATGCTTTGTAATGTAAATTTTTAGAGGAAGTCGAACATACCTACAGAACTGTGCACAAGTGAGACACCTTCATCTGAACGCTTCTGCGGAAGGGGAGCCCACTTCCGGAGCCAGCACCCAGGTTGTGCAGTGGAAGCCCCTTTGTACCCCTCCCAGTCATTAGCCCTGCCTTATCCTGGCGGCTAACTTCTAGCACTAGACACCAGTTTTGGTGCTTTTGAGATTTTGTGAATAAATTCTTCAAGTATTGATGATTCTTTCATTTAGCCTTATGCTCAGGTAAATCACTAATGATTTTTCACGTAGCCATGATTCATGCCTTCTTGTTGCTGTGTAGCATTTCACTGTACCAATGTATCTCAAAATGTTTACACATCTTGTTGTATAAAATGTTATGAATGCTACCTATATCTGATAGTGTTGCTATACACATTCTGGCTCACATCTTATGATTAGTACAACTGCTGTCAGTGGCTGCTGTTGAGCTGGCCCCCGATCAGGGCGAGCACATGCACGATGGGACAGAACGCTGTCAGGTCCTGCTGCAGTCCTGTGATCAGGTTTGGACAGGACTGGTCCGTGGAGTTTTCATTGGATGGTTTCCAGAACTAGAAAACCAGGCTTTTCTTCATAGCGTATCTTAGTTTGGAAGCTCTGCTGAAAGGTGATCGGGATCACAGCAGCATGCAAGCCTCCACAGTCAGCTGAGAGGCAGTTGTGCTGAAGGGTATCCGTCAGTGCCTGAACCCAGATCTCTCCTCTGGAAGGTGAGAATTATGTGGCTGAACTACTAATATCTCCCTTTTTGATTAATATGCAAGTACACAGTTTGCACATTGTGTATCTAGGTGTAGAACTGTTGTGATATAAAGTCTAGGCATGGTACCTCCTAGCAGATAGAAACTACAAAACTTTTCCAAAGCAAGAGTACTGATTTTCACTTTCACTACCAATGTATGAGAGAATTCCAGTAGCTCCATATCCTTGCCAACACTTGCTACCATCAGTAATTTTCAGTGGAGACATTCTATGGGAACTATAGTGGTTATGTCATTGTGACATGTGTATTCCTGTGGTGATCAGGGGAGGTGACATGTTCATATGTTTACTGGCTATGCTCCATTTGATCGTCCTCTTCTAAAGTGTCCATTCAAGTGCATCTATATTTATACTTCGATCTCTTTTTCTTTTTTATGTGTTGGAACTTGCCATATATACTGGATACAAGTTCTTTCTAGGTTATACTTAATGCAATAGTTATCTCCTAGCTCATAGAGTCACCTGTTCAGTCTCCTACCAGTATCCGCTGATGGAGAGAAGATCCTGATCTGTATGAAGTCCAATGCGTCCGTCTCTCCCTTTATTGCTTCTTTTAAATTTTTCCATTTAAGAATTTTTCACCTATTCCAAAGTCATGAAGATATTCCCCTATTTCATTCCAGACGCTTTACTGTTTTACCCTTCATACTTATTTTTACAATTCTTCTGAAACTTATCTTAACTTGTGGCATGAGATAAAGGTTAAAGTTAACTCTTTTTTACATAGATGTCAAATTGACCCACCAACCTTTATTGAGGAGATAGTGCTTTCCCTCCTGCAACGTCAGTCTTTTCATAAATCACATCACCGTATATGTGTGTGTACCTATTTTTGGACTTCTTATTCTCTTCCATTTCTGTACCAATGCCATCAGGACTACAGCTTTTTCATCCATCTGTCTTGAAGGTCTCCTTGGCTGTTCTTTGCTATTCTTAGTTGCCATGGAATTGGCTCCCACTGTATACAACAGAACAAAATATTGCATAGTGCTGAGCTGTCTTCATATTTATATTTGCATTTCCATGACCGTTTTCGAGTCATTTTATCAATTTCAAAAAAAGAAAACTTACTAGAAAGTTCATGTCAAGAAGAGGACATGAAACCAGGGATATTACTGTAGATGTTAGGTAGATTCTGGCTTAAAGCACAGAACACTAGAAAGATTTTTGCCTGTATTTAATTGATCATGCAAAGACATTCAACAGTGAGGATCGTAACAAACTGTGGAGAACATTGCAAAGAATGTAAATTCAAGAGCACTGAACTGTGCCCTCGAGTACGCTGTACTTAGACCAAGAGGCAGTTGTTCCACCAGAACACAGGGATACCACACTGCTCAAAGTCAAGAACACTATGCAGCAATGTGTCCTATGGCCTGACTTATTTAATCTGTGTGCAGAGGAAATAATCTTAGAAGCTGAACTCTATGAAGACTATGGCATCAGGATTGGACTCACTGGCAACCTGTGGCATGCAGATGACACAACCTTGTTTGTTGTAAATGAAGTGGACTTGAAACAGATGAAGATCAAAGGCTGCAGCCTTCACTATGGGTTGTGCTTCAACATACAGAAAACAAGAATCTTCACAAGTGGACCAGCATGATAAACAGGGAAAAAATTGAAGTTGTTGAGAATTTCATTTTACTTAGATCCACGATCTACACCCATGGAAGCAGCCTACAAGAAATCAAATGACAAATTGCACTGAGTAAAAATCTGCCACAAAAGATCTCTCTGAAGTGTTGAAAAGCAAAGATGTCACTGTAAGGACTGACGTGTGATTGATCCAAGCCATAGTATTTCCAGTGGCCCCTTACATATGTGAAAGCAGGATGATGAATAAAGAAGAGTGAGAAAGTATTTATGCTACTGAGTTAAGGTGTTGGGGAAGGGTGTTGAATATCCCACGGACTGCCAAAAAAAAATAAAAGGAACAAAGCTGTCTCAGAAGAATTACAGCCAGAATGCCCGTTAGAAGCCAGGGTGGTGAGACTCCTAACATACTTTGGACATGTTATCAAAATGGACCAGTCCCTAGAAAAAAGACATCAAGCTTGGTAGAGGGTCAGTGAAAATTAAGAAGTCCCTCACTGAGAGAGACAGACAGTGGCTGCCACGGTGGGCTCCAGCGTACAGTGAGTAGGGGACAGTGTGAGACGGAGCAGTGTCTGATTCTGTTGTACCTAGGATTGATGACAGCAAACAAAAACAACAATCGAGATACAAAGCATTCCATTGCCAAAAAACTCCATCCTGCTGGCGCTTCTGACCACACCCGCCCATGCCCCTTCCATAAGCTCTCGTAACAGCCATTATGTCCTCTCTCTCTACAGTTTTGTTATTTCAAGAACATTGTATACATGGAATCATACAGTACTTTGACTTTTTAATGTATTTTCTCCACTCAGGATAATTCCCCTGAAGTGCAGTCAAGTTGGTGCATGGATCAACAGTCTGTTCATTCTGATTGTTGACTAGTAGTCCATGGTATGTAGGCATCAGAGTTCATTTAACTACTCACTTTTTGAAGGACAAGTGAGTGGTTTCCAGTTTTCAGCTACAAGAAATGGAGCTACTCTGAACATTCACTTACAAATTTCAGTGCAGATCGAAGTTTCCATTCCTCTGGTATAAATGCCCATGAGTACAACCGCTTGGTTTTATGGTACATCCATTTTTATCAAAACAAAAACATTTGTGTACATGTATCTGTTCGTGTGACAACCTTGGTTTCTGAAGGATAAATTCCAAGCAGTGGAATTACAGTATCAAATGGTATAGCTATCTCTAGGTTTTTAAGGAAACGTCAGATTGTTTTCCAAAGAGGTCGTACCATTTTGCAATCCCACCAGCGGCGTATGAGAGTTCCCATTTCTCCACAGCCTCTCTAGCATTTGTTGTTTTGTGTTTTTTGGATTACCGCCAACCTTGTTGGGGTGAGATGGTATCTCATTGTAGTTTTGATTTGAATTTTGTTTAATAGCTAATGATCGTGAGCAATTCTGCACGTGTCTTTCAGCTGCCTGGATCTCCTTTTTAGATCGATGTCTATCTCCTTCACCCATGGCTTAACTGGATTATTTATCCTTTTCTTGTTGATATTTTGTAACACCTTATAGATTATGGAGTTTCCAAGGAACACCAGGCAGATTTGAAGTTTTGGGTTGGCAGCTGTAAGACTTACCTGTTACGCAACCAGGGTGTCTGCTGTCTTTGTACAGGTGCCCTTTATTATGCTGAGGAATTTCTCTTCTATTTTTATTTTGCTGAGAGTTTTTAAATGAATGAGTACTGGATCTTGTAAAATGCCTTTTCAGCATCATTTGGTAAAACAGAGTGGTTCTTGTCTTTTGCTTTGTTTATGTGGTTGATTGTGTTGATTGTTTTTCTAATGTTGAACCCTTCCTGTGTTCCTGGTATGAATCCCACTTGGTTACAGTGAATTATTTTTTTCTTATATTGTTGAGTTGCATTGGTTAGAATTCTGTTGAGGATTTTTGCTCTAAGTTCATGAGCAATATTGGTCTGCAGTTTTCCTTTTTTTTTTTTTGAGATGTCTTTACGTGGGCTGGTTATCAGGATTATGCTGGCTTCTTAGAACGAATTTGAGAGTATTTCATTCCTTCCGATACTCTGAAACACCTTTAATAATAGTGGTGTTAACTTATCTCTGAAAGTTTGGTAGAATTCTCTGGTGAAGCCGTCAGGGCCAGGGCTTTTTTTGATTGGGAGTTTTGTAATTAACTTCAGTCTGCTCTTTTGTAATGGGTTTATATAGTTGTTCTACTTCTGTCTGTGTTAGTTTACGTAAGTGGTATGTTTCTAGAAATTTGTCTGTTTCATGTAAGTTTTCACATTCAGTAGAGTAGAATTTTTTTATAATGTTGTTATGATTTTATTTTTTTAATTTCAGTTGGATCTGTTGTGATATCACCCATCTGATTTCTTATTTGAGTTATTTGCATCTTCTGTTTTTCTTTTGTCAGTTTGGCCATTGGTTTATTGATTTTGTTGATCTTTCAAAGCACCATCTTTGGTCTTGTTAATTTTGTCAACCATTTTTCTATCCCCTAATTCATTTAGTTCTGCTCTAATTTTCATTATTTGCTTTCTGCTGGTGCCTGAGGGGTTTTCTATGTTCTGTTTCTACTTTTTCAAGCTGTAGGGTTAAGGCTTTGAATTGGGCCCTGTTTCTGTTTGGATGTGTGAGTTTACTGAAGTAAATTCACCTGTGAGTACTGTTTTTACTGTGTCCCATAGGATCTGGCAGGATGTATTTTCATTCTCATTTGGCTGTATGAGTTCACTGATTTCTTCTGTAAGCCAGCAGTTTCTGAGCAAGCTGTCATTCAGTTCCCATGTGTCTGACTTCTTTTTTTTTTTTAACTTGCTTTTCCTGTTACTGATTTCTACTTTTATTTCTACTAAGATGCTTTGAATTATTTCAGTGCTTTCAACTGTGTTAAGGCTTACTCTGTGGCCTAACATGTAGTCTGTTTGGGAGAATGTTTCACGTGCCTTGGAGAAGAAAGTGTGCTTGGCTGCAGTTACGTGGTGTTTCTGTGTCTGTCTGCGTGGTAACTTCGGTTAATAATGGTGTTCCGATCCCCTGTCTTTACTGAGCTTTTTTCTGAATGTTCTCTGCTTCAGTGAAAAGGGTGTGTTGAAGTCTCTTACTATTATAGTGGCGATGTAAATTTCTGTTTTCAACGCCTTAGAGGTTTTTGTTTTTGTTTTCTTAATGTATTTTGGAGCTTTGTTGGTGGGTGCATAAATAGTTAATGTGGTTATGTCCTCCTGAAGTACTGACTCTTTAATCATCATACAGTGACCTTACTTGTCCAATGTGGTAAGTCTATTTTACCAAAAATTAATATTGCCACTCTGACTCTTTTTTGAATGACATTTACGTGATAAGCTTTTTCCCATCCTTTGAGTTTTAATTTGTGTTTTCTGTAGGCAGCTTATAGATAGATCATTTTTTGTTATCCACTCTGGCACTCAGTGCATTTAATCCATCTACATTCAGCATAGTTATTGGTAGGTATGAGTTTAATGCTATCATTTTAATGTATTTTTTTATGTTGTAGACAATTCCTTTGTTCCACTTAATTTGCTGTGTTGTCATTTTTTTTTTCTTTTTATGCTTTTCAATGTTGGTAGATTTGTATTTGCTCAGACTTTGTTTTTCTTGTTTTTTGTTTTGATGCATATGATTGACAGTTTCCTTTGTGGTTGCCTTAATATGTACCCCTATTTTTCTAAATTTAAATCAGTGTTTAATTTCTTTATATCATCTCGACTTCTTCTCTACATGAAAGATTTGTGGCTATGTTTTCTTTTGGGTCTCTCTTCTTTGTTACGTTTACATAATGACATCTCTGTTTTCCTATTTTCATTGTTTTGCCTATGATCTATTTTGTGATTTCCCTCTTTGGGTTGATATTCAGTTGCTCTATTCTGTGTTCTGGTCTTGAGCTGTTACCTAGTATTATTAATTTTCCAATCAAAGGACTCGCTTTAGTGTTTCTTGCAAATTCCTTAAATTTTCCGCTTGTCTGGAAAATTCCTAATTTCACCATCATGTTTGAGAGACAATTTTGCTAGATATACAATTATTAGCTAGCAATTATTTTCCTGTGAGGCTTTGTATGAGTAATCACAGCCCCTTCCTGCCTGCATGATTTCTAGTGAGTAGTCTGAGCTTAGTCTTATTGATTCTCCTTAGCCAAGCCAAGTGCTGTCAAGTCAGATCTGACTCATGGCAACCCTAGGGGCCACGGTAGAACTGACCCCCAGAGTATTCGAGGAGCTCCTGAATTGATTCTCCTTGGTAGGATATTTTTCATTTACCCCTACCCACTTTTAAAATTGTGTCCTTATCTTCAGTTTTGTTGAGTTTGATTATAATATGCCTTCATGTCTTTCTTTTGGGATCTACCTTGTATGGAGTTTGAGAAGTGTCTTGGATAGGTATCTTCTCATATTTCATGATACCAGGGAATTTTTATGTCACCAAATCTTGAACAATCCTCTCTGTATTTTCTGTTATCCTCCCCTTCCAGTACTCTAATCACTTGTAGATCATTCCTCTCTATAGAGTTCCACATACTTATTTGTGTTTCTTTATTTTTTAGCTATTTGGTTTGATTTTTACTCAAATATGTTGATGTCATGTGCTTTATTCTTCAGTCTTACTAATTTGAGCTTCCATTGCCTCCGTTCTGCTTCTTTGACTGTCTACTGAGTTGACTAATTCTGTAATTTTATTAGTAATTTTCTGAATGTCTAATTCCTGCTGCTGTGTGTTTTATTGCAGCTCATTCACTTTGTCATTATGCTCTGCTGCATTTTGCCTCATCTCTTGGAGAGTTCTAAGTATTAATCTTTTGTATTCTACCTCTGATAATTCCAAGAAGTTCTCTTCCCCTTACAATTTTGTTTCTTTGTTTTGGGAGCTTCCTGAGGAGATCATGGTCTACCCCTTTAAGTATTTTGATATAGACTGCTGGTTCCAAGTCATTACTAAATTTTATTTATTTGTCTTAGCCTATTGTGACTCTAGGGGGCAGTAATACTCTGACCTCTAGGGTTGCCATGAGTCAAACCTGACTTGATGGCACTGGGTTTTCTTTTTGGGGGGGGGGTATTGTGTTCTAGCTTCTTGTTTTGAAATGTACAGTTTACTTTTGTTATACAGTTTCAGCTCACATGTCCAGGTAGTCAGTCACCACATGTGTGGTACAGGCTCTTGCCTACTGTCCCAGATGGGTAGGGGTGGCTGCTGTATGCATATGTGTCTGTCTTTGGTTACAGAGAAAGGCAGGGGGCTAACAGTAGTCCCTGCATGTCTTTGAGGATGGCATATTCCATTCTGTCTGAATCTAGGAAAAACAAGCATTCTGTCCCAATTTTCTGACATAGGGGAGTCAGCAGAATTTTCTCCTCCTACCTCTCTGTATTAGCTAAATTGTTCTTTCTCTGACTCTCAGAGAATGGCTCAGGGTAGGCTTAAGGAGTCCTATGTCTGGCTTACTTAATGACTTTAGATTCCAGAGCAGGGCACAGTGCAGAGAAGGGAGGCAGAGAATGGCTCAGGGCAGGCTTGAGGAGTCCTATTTCTGGCTCACCTAATAGCATCATACTCTAGCTCTGGGTACAGGCAGAGAAGAGATGGGGGAGCACCAAAAGAAAGGAAACAGGCCCATCTCATAGAAACATTCCATGCACTGTATGAAATTTGCAATGCACATAATTGTCCCACAGGGAGAACACTTCGACATTTAATAGAAAAAATGTGAGACAACCCAGTCTGTTGCCAATTAGACAATGTGTGTGCATCAATGAACCACAGTTCCAATGAAAATGGCACCACCATTCATCGAAGTACACACAAGAATCCATCCCAATCAATTTCTTGCCAAGCACAAGAACTGGGCTTTTGGTCAACCACAATTTGGTGGATTTTGCATCTGGACTTGAAGCTTTACCTTCGGAAAATTGTTTTAACTCAAGAACTGAAGTCCAACAACCGTAGATTGCACTGTACATTTGCTAACTGGGCTCTGGAGTAATTGGGAGTTGATCCTGCTATTAGCTGAAAAATTGTCTTCAGTGACAAGGCCCATTTTTGGATGAATGGGTTTCTTAACAAACAAAACTGTTACAGTTGGAGTGATGATAATCTAATGGAGATTTGAGAACATCCACTTCATCCCCCAAAAGTTACCATTTGGTGTGGGTTTTGGTCTGGTGGAGTCATTGGCTCTTATTTTTTCCAGGGTGAACAAGAAAAGGCTGTGACAGTCGATGGCTAAAAGTATTGGGCTATGATAACTGATTATTTGGGGCCCCATTTGGAAGGTGCCACAGCAGCCATTTACACAAAATTCTTTTCCACACATAATGCCATCACATGTACTTCAAAATAAGAAAACAAAGCTGTATAATTTATACAACTTCTTCTATTCAAGTTCAAAGATAGGACACGCTTACTGGAAGACCCTTTACTTCAGGATAGATCTTGAAATATTCTTTTTGATGATGAACGCAACACTGTTCATCTTCAAGTTGTCATTCCTGGCATAGTAGATAATTTACTTGTGCAATTCAAAATATTTCAGCTCACTAATGCCTAGGATATTAATGTTTATGGAAATCCTGGTAGTGGAGAGGTTAAACACGATGGCTGCCAATTGAAACATCTGTAGTTCAAATCCATGAGGCACTCCTTGGAAGCTCTATGGAGCCGTTCCACTCTGTCCTATGTGGTCACTATATGTTGGAACCACAGTCGATAATGTGTAACCCTGTTTATACATTCCATTCCATTTTTGATGGTTTCCAGTTTTCCTAGATTCATACTCTGTACGTTTTATGTTCTGATTATTAATGGATGTTTGCAGCTGTTTCTTTTCCATTTGAGTCATGCCACTTCAGCAAATGAAGGTCCTGGAAGCTCGGCTCCATCTGCGTCATTAGGTCAATTCTACTTTGAGGAGGCCGCTGTTTCCCAGTTGTCTTTTGAGTGCCTTAACCCTGGTGGGATCATCTTCTGGCACTATCTCAGACAATTTTCTGCTGCTAGTCGTAAGGTTATCACTAGCTACATCTTTTCAGCAGTAGACTGCCAGATCTTTCTTCCTAGTTGCCTTAGTCTGGAAGCTCAGCTGAAATCTGCCCTCCATGGATGACCCTGCTGGTACCTGAGTACCAGGGGCATGGCTTCCAGCATCACGGCAATATGCAAGCCCCCACAGTATGATAAACTGACAGACATGTGTGGGTGACAAGACATAGCAAACTTAAGTACGTATCCACTAAAAAACGTTTCACACTTATTCAATCCACTCAGAAGGTAACCCAAGGAGCTCGAAAGCAAACAGAACTTGAAGCACTTACTGGTGAGGATCAAAGTCCACAGTATGGATTATACCTCATCATAAAGAAAACAAAAATCCTCACAAATGGACCAGTAAGTAACATCACAATAATGGAGAAAAGATTGTCAAGGATTTCATTTTACTGATGTCCACAATCAACATCCATGAAAGCAGCAGTCAAGAAATCAAAAGATGCATTGAACTGGGCAAATACAAGCAGAATAACTCTTTAAAGTGTTAAAAAGCAAAGATATTATTTTTGAGGACTAAGGTATGTCTGACCCAAGCCACGGTAGTTTTGATTGCATCATAAAAATGGTAAAACTGGACATTGGCTAAGGAAGACAGAAGACGAGTTGTTGCCTTTGAACTGTGCTGTTAGAGAAGAATGTTGACTATACCATAGACTGCCCAAAGAATGAACATACCTATCATAGAAAAAGTACAAGTGCTCCTTAGAAGAAAAGATGGCAAGATTACGTCTTACATACTTTGGACATGTTGTCAAAAGGGGTCAGTCCCTGGAGAGGACAACATGCTTGGTAAAGTAAAAGGTCAGCAAAAAAGAGGAAGATCTTCAATGAGACTGACTGACACAGTGGCCCAAGTATAACAGTGATTGTGGGTGTGGAGCGGGACCTGGCACTCTTTCTTTCTGTTGTATGTTGGGTTGCTGTGAGTTGCAACTGACTTGATACCTGACAACAATAACAATTGAAATCTGAAAAAACAGTTCTAAAGGATATGTGATTTGAAGAAACAGTTGAAAGGGAAACAAAATAAATCAACAGAGCTGAATGAAACCGCAGCATACAAAATGTGTGGGACACAGACAAAGCAGGGCTGAGGGGGACATCTGCAGAACTTCATGCTAGTTTTCAAAAAGGAAAAGGTTCTCAGGGCAATTACCTAAGCTGTCCCCTCAAGAAACTGGGAAAAGAAGAACAAAGTAAACCCAAAGCAAGCAGAAGGAATAAAGACTAGAAGTTGATAACATTGAAAGCAGAAAAAGAAGGTAGAATTTCAACGACACAAAAGGCTGGTTCTTTGAAAGATGAACAAAATCGACAAACGTCCTGCAAATGACAAAGGAAAAAAGATTCAAAGTAGCAATGTCAGGAATGGCAAGAGGGCCACGCTACAGACCGTGTGTGCATCAGAAAGGTCACAAGGGGACACTAGGAACAACTCAACATACATAAATTTGACAGTTTAAGTTGAAATTCCTCAGAAACTGTGAATTATCATAACACTCAATATGAAATAGACTATCTGACTAACCTGAGCAGTTCCAACACCACAAGAACCCTTGTGGGAAAGCAACGGAGCCCTGGAGGCAAGACGGCAAATGGGATGGGTAATTGAGCAACACGAGGGGACCCAGCATGGAGGAGACACCCAACACCACCCCAGGTACTCAGAAAAATTGTCAGGATCTGAAAAGGGGCTTCCCAGAGACATGGAATTGTGGAATGATGCCTTCAGTTCATTTGTGAGGGTACCGTCATGGATTGAATGGTGTCCCCCCCCCAATATCTGTCACATTGTCTAGGTCACAGTTCCCAGAATTGTGTGACTGTCTATCATTTTATCATCTGATGTGATTTCCCTGTTGTTGTTGTTAGGTGCTATTGCGTCTGCTCCAACTCATAGCAACACTGTGTGTGCACAACAGAAAGAAACACTGCCCAGTTTTGCATCATGTCCACAATCGTTTGCATGCTTAAGCCCACTGTGTAGTCACTGTGTCAATCCATCTTGTTGAGGGTCTTCCTCTTTTTCGCTGACCCTCCACTCTACCAAGCAGGATGTCCTTCTCCAGGGGCTGATCCCTCCTGACAACATGTCCAAAGGATGTAAGATGCAGTCTCACCATCTTGCTGCCAAACAGCACGCTGGTTGTACTTCTTCCAGAACAGATTGGTTTGTTCTTTTGGCAAGCCATGATACACGGGGTTTTCTTCTCCAACACCACAGTTGAGACCATCAATTCATCTGTCTTCCTTGTTCATTGTCCAGCTTTCACATTCGTATGATGTGACTGGAAATACTGTGGCTTGAGTCAGATGCACTTTAGTCTTTAAAGTGATGGTTTTAGTCACCTGGTACTGCTCCAACAGAAAATACCACTAGTGGAAGTCTTCATAAAGATAAATTTTTATTTTCACAGTCTGGTGAGCCACAAATCCATTACAAATTGCCAAGTCCATTCAATAAGAGAAATTATCACAGTCCATGGGCTGAGGCCAAATTCAAGGAGAGCATCTCAGCACAGGAACCCCAGGTCCAATGAATGTGCTCTGCTCTTGGTGCTGCTTTCTTGGTGGTGTGAGGTTCCCAACTTCCTCTGCTCACTTCTCTCCCTTATATCTCGCTTGAGTCCTGCCTCACTGACACAACTGCAGCCCATTCTCCATCATCAGTATCACAGAGGCAGGATTCACAACACATGGGAGGAATGGCACCACATTGGGACTCCTAGCTGAATCAAATTAACATGTACATTTTTGGGGGGACACAATTCAGTCTATGACAATGACATCTTTACTTTTCAATACTTTAAAGAGACTCTTTGCAGCAGATTTTTCCAGTGCAATTCATCTTTTGATTTCTTGATTGCTGCTTCCATGAGTGATCGTGGGTCCTAGTAAAATGAAATCCTTGGCAACCTCAATCCTTTCTCCATTTATGATGACGTTGCTTACTGGTCCAGCTGTGAGGATTTTTGTCTTCTTGATGTTGAGGTGCAGTCTGTAGTTAAGGCTGTGGTCTTTGATCTTCATCAGTACATGTTTCAAATATTCTTCACTTCCAGCAAGTAAAGTGGTGTTATCTGCATAATTCAGGTTGTTAACGAGACATCTTCCAGTCCTGATGCCTCATTCTTCTTCATATAATCCACCTTCTTGGATTATGTGCTCAGCATACAGATTGAAAATGGATGGTGAGAGGATACAACCCTGAAGCACACCTTTCCTGATGTTAAACATGCAGTGACCCCTTGTTCTGTTTGCACGATTGCCTCTTGATCCATAGACAGATTCATTAACAGCACAATTAAGTGTTCTGGAATTCCCATTTTATGCAATATGTTAGCTATAATTTGTTACTATCTACACAGTCAAATGCCTTTGCATAGTCAATTAAGCACAGGTAAACTTCTTGCTTGTATTCCCTGCTTTCAGCAAAGATCCATCTGACATCAGCAATGATATCCCTGGCTCTACATCCTGTCCTGAATCCAGCTTGGATTTCTGGCAGTTCCTTGTCACTATACTGTTGCAGTCATTTTTGAATGATCTTGAGCAAAATTTTACTTGCTTGGGACATTAATGATACTGTTGGGTAATTTCTATATTTGGCTGGATCACCTTTCTTTGGAATGGATGTAAATATGGATCTCTTCCAGTCAGTTGGCCAGGTAGCTGTCCTCCAAATTTCTTGGTGTAGGTGAATGAGCACTTGCAGCGCTGCATCTGTTTGTTGAAATATCTCAATTGATGCTCCATTAGATACTCAAGCCTTGTTTTTCGCCAATGCCTTCAGTGCAGCTTTGACCTCTTCCTTCAGTACCATCGGTTCCTGATGACATGCTACCTCTTCAAATGGCTGAACATCGAACAGTGAGTATGCCTTCCATCTTCTTTTGATGCCCCTTGAGTCATTTAATATTTTCCCTGTGGAATACTTCACTATTCCAACGCGAGGCTTGAATTTTTTCTTCAGTTCTTTCAGCTTGAGAAATGCAGGGTGTGTTCCTCACTTTTGGTTTTCTATTTCCGGCTCTTTGCACGTTATTATGATACTTTATCTTCCTGGGCTGCTGTTTGAAATCTTCTGCTTAGTTCTTTTACTTCGTCGTTCCTTCCTTTTTCTTTAGGTACTTGACGTTCAAGATCAAGTTTCAGAGTCTCTTCTGACATCCAGTTTAGTCTTTTGTTTCTTTTTAATGACCTCTTGCTTTCTTTAAGGGTGATGTCTTTGATGTCATTCTACAATTTGTCTGTCTTTGGTCATTAGTGTTCAACATATCAAACCTGTTTTTGAGATGGTCTGTAAACTCAGATGGGATATACTCAAGGTTGTGCTTTGGCTCTCATGGACTTGTTCTAGTTTTCCTCAGTTTGAATTTGAATTTGCATATAAGCAACTCGACAACACTATTTTTTGTTTTTTTTTTAAATTAATAATCTGTGCTGCAGTCAGCACCTGGTCTTGTTCTGGCTGCTGATATGGAGCTTTCCCACCTTCTTTTTCCACAGATGTACTTGATTTGATTTCTGTGTATTCCATCTGGTGAGGTCCATGTATACAGTCACCATCTGCATAGGTTGAAAAAGGTATTTTCAGTAAAGATGTCGTTAGTCTTGCAAAATTCTATCACATTGTCTGTAGCATTATGTCTATCACCAGAGCCGTATTTTCCGACTGCCAGTGCTTCTTTGTTTCCAACTTTTGCATTCCAATCACCAGTAATTATCAAGGCATCCTGATTGCACGTTTGGTCAGTTTCAGATTGCAGAAGCTGGGAAAAATATTTGGTTTCTTCATTTTGGCCTTTGTGGTTGGTGCCTGAATTCGAATAATATCTGTATTAATTAGACTTCCTTGTATGAGTATGGATATTATCCTATCACTAACAGCATTGTACCTCAGGACAGATCTTGAAACGTTCTTTTTCACAATATGAACCCAACATTGTTCCTCATGGTTACATTCCCGGCATAGTAGGACATGTGACTGTCTGATTCAAAGTGGCCAACATTGGTCCATTTCAGCTCACTAATGCCTAGGATATCAATGTTTATGTGTGTCATTTAATTTTTGATGATTTCCAATTTTGCTAGATTCATACTTTGTACATTCCATGTTCCAATTATTAATGGATGGTTGTAAATGTTTCTTCTCATTTTAAGTCTTGCCACATCAGCAAAGGAAGATCTTGAATGCTTTGCTCCATCCATGTCATTAAGGTCGACTCTACTCTGAGAAGGCAGCTCTTTCCATGTTGTTTTCTGAGTGCCTTCCAACCTGGCGGTGGGTGGTGGGTGGGGGTGGGCTCATTTTCTGGCACTATATCTGACAGTGTTTTGCTGCTATTCATAAGGTTTTCACTGACTAATTCTTTTCAGAAGTAGGCTGCCATGTGTTTCTTCCTAGTCTGTCTTAGTCTGGAAGCTCAGCTGAGACCTGTCCACCACGGGTGACCCTGGTGCTACTTAAACACCAGTGACAGCTTCCAGAATCACAGTAACAAGCAAGCCACCACTGACAGAAAAGTGGAGGCTGCTTACTCTACCTTTACTCAGTCTTCCTAGCCTGCTTGCTCTTCCTTAACCCAATCTTCCCAGCCTGCTTCCTCTCCCTTTACTGTAAACTAGCGTAAATTAATTACCCAGTGTTACGAATGGGCAATTACCCAATCCTAGATTTCTTTGTGTCCGGCCAAGTAACAATTTAAACTACAGAAAATACTTCTTGCTGTTCCTATATTGTGTAACAAGATAAGTAAGCCCATGGCTAAACTAAGAAAAAAGAAAAAAATCAGTTGATTGTCTAAGACAAGTCCAGCTGAATTAGATGAGTGGGGTTTATACAACTTAGGCCCCTGGCTTCAAGGCAGGCAAGTTTTTTCTGGTAATTGCTTTATGTTTTCCTAGAAAAGCCATAATTGTCATGGGCTGAATGTCCTGTCAATGATGTCAGTTTGAAGAAGTTTTATATATAAGGTATCTTAATGGCTGGCTGGCTAGGTTGGGTTCTCTAGAATAGCAAAATTAGTAAAATAGAGAGAGAGAGAGATAGATTGACTTATGTCAAAGAAATGGCTCACGCAGTTATAGAGGGTGGAATGTGCCAAGTCTGTGGATTAGGATAAAGGCTTCTCCCAGTTCACATAGACACAGAGGTTTGTGTACCCGAGACAGGAAGGTCAGAAAGCAAGGCTCTTGCTCACAGGTCATGAATATCCACAAATCTCAAGATTGGAAAGTAAGACCACAAGACTTCTCCTTATTCATGCAGCTGCAGAGGCTAGGGAATCCAAGATTGGCAGGTTGGAGAGCCCGGCTCCACTCAAAGGCTGTGAAGATCCACAAATCTTAAGATCAGTATATAAAGTGATAGCTCAAGAACTGAAGGTCAGATGAACAAGATGCAGCCACAGGATCCATGTTTTCCCTGTGTACTGTAAATGCTGTCACTCTGATATCAATGGGATGGATCAGTGGCAGTTGTATTGATTAGATCTACAAGATTAGATAGTGTCTTAAGCCAATCTCTCTTGAGATATAGAAGAGAGAAGTAAACAGAGAGATGGGGGATCTCATACCACGAAGAAAGAACCACAGGATCACGCATCCTTTGGACCTGTGGTGCCTACACTGAGAAGCTCATAGTTCAGGGGAAGATTGATGACAAGGACCTTCCTCCAGAGCCACCAAAGAAAACCTTCCTCTGGAGCTGATGCCTTCAATTTGTACTTCTACCTACTAGACTGTGAGAGAATAAACTTCTGTTTGTTGAAGTCATTCACTTGTGATATTCCTGTTATAACAGCACTAGATGACTAAGACACATACTAATGAGTGACTTTACATAATGGAGCATGTAGGACTACCTAGTTATGCATGCTTATTAGAGGTGTAATCATCTAGCTTCCAATAAATAGGTGTAAGAAACTTGATTAGAAGTTGGGATACAGTGATGAAGGGGTGGAGGTGGTCCCTGTTCTCAGCCTGGAGCATTTGTATCAGGACCAGCTTGAAGCTCGTTAAACAGATTTCAGCACCCTTCCCAGACCTCCTCAATAAGACCCTCTGAAGTGACATACCAGGAATCTCCATAACCCATTTGGCACTTGGCATCTCCTCCCCAGTACATGCCCACAGCTTTGTACACCCTAGTGGCCCCCCGTCATAGTGCTCAGAGTCCATGGGTCCTTCACTAGCCCCTTCTAATTGTGCCCATAACCCATGTGTCTCTTGGTGGCCCCACTCTCAGTGTAGGGTGGGAACCATGGTGAGAAGCTCCCCCTGTCTCCATCTGAAGCTAGTTGTCCCTATCATATCCCACTCCCCACCAAATTTCCTCACCAAGTCACCTACCCTTCCATCATTTGGTGAACTGGCATGAGTCTATGCAGTCCAATAGCACAGTCTCACAGGACACACTCTCACCTGACAGTTACTGTGCTGGGGGCTGCCCACAGAACTCCTGAGAGCCAGTCCTCCTCCCTGTACAGATGGGCCAGGAAGTGATAGCTCCCTTGCTGCCCCCGTCCCCCCCTTTGTCTTAGTCATCTAGTGATGCTGTAATGGAAATACCACAAGTGGATGACTTTAACAAGGAAAAGTTTATTCTCCCATAGTCCAGTAGGCTAGAAGTCTGAATTCAGGGTACCGGCTCCAGGGGAATGCATACTGTCTCTGTTGGCTCTGCAGGAAGGTCCCTGTGTTGCATCAGTCTTTCTTTTGTCTGAGAGCATCTCAGCACAGGAACATCAGGTCAGAAGGATGCACTCTGCTCTTCATGCTGTTTTCTTGATGGTATGAGGTCTCCAACTCTCTGCTTGCTTCCCTTTCCTTTCATCTCTTGTAGGATAAAAAGATAAAAGGTGCTGCAAGCCAGACTTCGGGTAATCTCCTTTTACTTTGGGGCAAGGAGGTGACCTTAGGAAGGGTGTTACAGTCCCACTTTAATCCTCTTTAATATAAACCAGTGTTTAACCACAGGGATAGATTAGGATTTACAGCATAAGGAAGTTACAAAATGGAGGACAATCACAAAAAACTGGGAATGATGGCCCAGCCTAACTGTCACACACATTTGTTAGGGGACACAATTCAATAGATGACATCCTTCAATACTTTTCTGTTGTCACAACTAACAGACATATGTATTCAATTGTCCATTCACCTATTCATCAATCCTTCCATCTATCCACCCATCCATCTATCCTTCCATTATCCATCCAACCTTCTGTCTGGCTGCCTATCCATCTTTCTGTCTATCTATCCATCCATCCATTTGTCTATCTGACCATATGTCCAACAGTTGTTCCATCCATCCATTCACCCACCCACCCATCCACCCATCCACCCACCCATCCAAGTGCCTCCTCTATCTGTCAGACACTAATCTAGGCACTCAAAGAACAAGCATGAACAAAAGAATGAAAAATCTCAGCTCTCCTGGCGTTCACATTCTTACAGAGCAGTATTTGGTATGACATTCAGGAAAATGTGATGAGGAGAAAAAATGCAGCAGGTGTGGTACTTGAAAAGTGACTCCCAAATAAAAATCTATGTAAAGTAAATGCAGCCTTATTTGGGAAAAGGCTCTTTGTAGATGTGATTAAGTGAAAGATCTTCTGAAGAGGAGTCCTCCTGGATTGGGGGGTGGCCCTAAATCCAGTGACGAATGTCCTTTTAAAAGACACACAGAGGAGATTGGAAACATTCAGGAGATGTCCTAGTGGAGACAATGTGGCCACAGCCAAGGAACAGCTGGAGCCACCAGGACCAGAAGAGACAAGGAAGAATCCACTCTCAGAGGCTCCAGAGACAGCCTGGCCCTGTGACACCTGAATCCAGATGCTTGGTCCCCAGAACTCTGGGAGAATGTGTTTCTGTCGTCTAAGACACTCAGCATGTGTCCATTTGTTAGGAAGTTCTAGGAAACTGACCCCACGGGGGAAGGAAGTATGAAATTCATGGATCAGGGAGGGCATGGAACAGGAAGAAGGGACAGAGGGAGACAGGTAGACTTCTGGGGACGAACATTCCAAAGGGAGGGAAAAGAGATTCCAAAATCTCTGAGGGAGGAGGATGGTTCCCGGCCTGGGGAACTGGACTGTGGAGGAACAGGGTAGAGCAGGAGAGTGGAGAGCAGAGAGGAATAGAGTTCTGCTGGCAGTCCTCTGCTCTGGGTGGGGTTGCTGCAGAGACCCCATCTCAGCATCTGTCAGCCATCTGATGGCTGTGTGTGTGGCAGGGTGAGAAGGGCACCCTCTGCTCTGGTGTGGTCGCCGACCCTAGCCTCATTATCAGCCCCTCCCTCCTACTCTGCCCCTGCTGCCGAGACGCATGTCCTGCTACCACAAAGGCAGTTGCTGACCACTAGTGAATGTAGGACCTCTGGTGACCAATGACAGTGACCCCACCAGCCTGCACAAGAGGCAGCTTGCAGGATGGCCTGTCACAGACACAAACTAGAGCCTCTGGCCCCCCAGGCCCTGCAGGCTTGCTGGCCTCCGTGGCTCTGAGTCAGGCTTCCCCACTAATTGGCAGTGTGGGAAATGGCCTCTGCATCAGGTAATTGGACCCTGGAGTCCTTGCACTCTGCATAGAAAGCCAAGCCTGTCCTTCCCCAGCTCCACAGCCAGCCCACCTCTCACAAGCTTGCTGGAGCTCATCGGGTCCCTGTGGTCAAACAGGGTCCATGGGACCAGAAGCTGCCCTTCACTCCCAGAAAGGACATCACTCCAACCCTGTGACTGGCTCTGCCTGGTGGGTTTTCCATGGTGTCCCAGACTTGTATCTTGGAGAGCTGCACCTGTGAGTGTGACTGACAGCCCCCCACTACACAACACTGCCTAAATCAGGCAGGGGCTGAACAGGACTCCTCTTTGCAGCTCTCTCACCAGCACTCACCCATTGGCCTGTAACAGTCCGTTGTAGGTGAGCTTTGCAGCCGTGGAGGCCCTGCTGGGTCCTAGTTCCTGGCATTGCCCCTGGCCCAGCCCAGAGCCTCTGTGGACCAAACAGACCAGTGCAGAGCTGCCCTAGCCCCCACTGTCTCAGCCAGAGTCAGGATGTTCTTCACGCCTGAGACCAGGATTCCCAGCAGGTGGCTGCAGGGGTGTGCTGCAAGCCAAGGCAGGGGGAGTCACAACTGCGATAGCCCAATCACGCACCCCTAAAAACATGTTCTCTCTGGGATCTAGAAATTTTCCCTCTAAGGTTTTCTTTTAAAAAAACATGTCCAATTTGCTAACGGGGCAAACACTTCTCTCTGTGGCTCCTTGGAGAATGTTGTTTGCAGTGAGAGACCTTGGGCTTCTTCATTCATGTCCAGATGGCCTTTCAGTTTCTGTACAAGAGACAGGAAAGAGCAGCCAGCTTATAAACCCAGTGTTTTAAAGAAAAGGAGGGATCCTGCTTTGGATTCTGAACAAAAAAATACATGTTAAAGAAAAAATATTGGCATCTAACTAAAGCTCAGAGTCTGGTTGGTACCAGTGTTGCTGGGTGTCCTTGAGTTGGTCCTGGCTCACAGCGGCTCCAGCGCACCAGAACTGAACACTGCTTGGGTCTGCTCTGTCCCCGCAGTCACCGCGCTGTTGGAGCCTGTGGTCACAGCCACTGTCTCTATCCAGATGCCTTAGGATGTCCTGCTTTTTCCCTGACTGTCTACCAAGCATGACATCCTTGTCCAGGGGCTGGTCCCTCCCAATGGCATGTCCCGGGTCTGTGAGATGAGCTCTTGCCATTCTCATTTCTGAGAGGCAAGCATTCTGGCTGTACTTCTTCCAGGACTGAGTTGCACGTTATCCTGGAAGTCCGTGGTGTATTCAGTATTCCTCACTAACGCTGTATCAAAGGCATCAGTTCTTCAGTTTCCCTCATTCATGGTCCAGTTTTTGCATCCACATGAGGTAACTGAAAATACCATGGCTTGGGTCAAGTGCACCTTAATCTGCAAGGTGACATCCTTGCTTTTTAACACTTTAAAGAGCTCCTTTGCAGCAGATCCGCCCCACGCGATAGGTCACGTTGTACCATTGTTAATCTCTTAGTTCCGACAGCTGTGCCCTAGCTGTGTCAGCTGTGAACCTCCGGAGAAGGTGGGTGCAGGGGATGTGGGAACCCGCTGCACTGCCTCTATACCTGTTCTCTAAGTCTAAGATTACTCCAAAACAGAAAGGTTGTTTAAAAGGAAAATACAGCCACTGCTGAAAGTTCAGCTGAAAGGGAGAACAGGCTCTAGAGCCACCTACATTTGTAAATAAAATTTTGTGTTTAAGCAACCAGTCTAGTGATTAAGTAGCATCGACTGTTTAAACCATTATTTTGTGTTGCTGGCTGTTGAATCTGTTCCCAGCTCATGGTGCCCGCAAGCACTGAAGAGTGGAACCGCTCCGCAGGGGCTTCTCCGAGCTGGCTCCTCAGCATAAATCTGGGGAGGGGATCTACTGCCCAGTGACATGAGAGGCATGAGATCAGGAGCCTCCCAGACGAACCCAGAAAACAGGCACGTGCCCAGACCTTCCCAGGACCCCCAGTCCCGTGGACTGGCAAGTCAGCTGTGACTTGCTGAGCTTCGAGGAAGATCACCGTCATGCTCCTGGCTGATGTCCAGAGAGAAAGCGTTCATGGTAAGACATGGAAAGCCATTTAGTGGAAGGGAAACCTGACTGCTTTTCTTTAAAGCAGAGATTAGCTTTCAGTTGACATCCTGAAGGAAATCAGAAGTCCTTGAAAGTGGTTGAGAACAACTATGTCTTCCTGATTCCTGTCCACCCATTTCTGGTATGTGTGTGTGACAAAGAGAGAAGGGGGGAGGGGTGCCGGGAGACAGAGAGGGCGACAGACTGAGTGACGTGGCGTGGGGTGGGAGTGTGAGGAAAGGAGTCACACAGAGCCCAGAGACCCCTGGACAAGCCACGTATACCTACACGGGCTTCTCAGACCTGTATCCAGTTCGCCTTCTCTGTGGAGAATTTCCCATAACATCCACACCATGTCAGAGCTTAAGTTCCAACTTTGTCATTTTTAAAAGTTTAGCCAAGCCAAGCCAAGTTTAGGGAGAGAATTACTGAATCTTCATTCTGGTTGACACAGTGTGGGGGCGGCGGGATGCTGCCCAGAGCGGGGCCATCTCACGCATGCCACCACTCACCACTTTTTAAACGACATTCCAACTGAAACAGTGCAGCAAATGTACCGGTCCTGATTCTGAGCGTCGTCAGGAGGGCTGTGCAAACCACCTCCCTCCCTAAGGCCCGGACACCTGCTTCCCAGCATTTGTTTTCCCCCTGTGTAATGCCTCTTTACTACCAGGGCTGATAATTAAGTTTGGGAACTTTTCCCAGACAAAGCGCTGCACACCTCCTCACTGCTATCACTACGGCCAGCCTGGAAGCCCTACCGGTGGGAAGCTGCGCACCAATGCCAGTGCCTAGGCCTCCCTTCAAAGCAGCTTCGGAACTCTTTTTCTGTAACGAGTTGTCATATGAAGGGCTGACAGTTAAGTTCGGAACTCATCCTAGAAACAGTGATTGGAAGGGTGGACTGGGCACTGGCGTCGGTGCATAGCTTCCTAAGGGGAGTGCTTCAAAAGCGACGGTGGTGGTATTCAGCAATGAGCTATGCAGCGCTTTTTCTAGGATGAGTCTGTGAACTTAACTGTCAGACCTCTCATGTATCTAAACACAAGCGCAGAGGACTCTAGTATTTCATGCGTGGCAGGTAAATGTATAATTGCTCATGTAAATGAGCCAGGAGCCCGGCTTTTGGGAGCAGAACCTAACTGCACCCTGGAGAGCTGGCTCTGTTTCTCTCCTCAGCAGCCCTTCAGCTCTCTGCTCTGGTGCTGTGATGTTTTACAGACCTGCAGCTGAGAAGCCCAGAGGAATGAGGGGACAGAACGTCACCAAGATCAGGGCCTTCATCCTGGTGGGCTTTCCCACAGCCCCCATAATGCAGTACACACTTTTTCTCACCTTCCTGCTCTCCTACCTCTTTGTCCTGGCGGAGAACCTGGCCATCATCTTCACCGTCTGGAGCAGCGCCTCCCTCCACAGGCCCATGTACTACTTTCTGAGCTCCTTGTCATTCTTGGAGATCTGGTATGTGTGTGACATCATCCCCAAGATGCTGGACGGCTTCCTCCTGCAGCGGAAGTGCATCTCCTTTGTGGGGTGCATGACTCAGCTCTACTTCTTCATCTCTCTGGTTTGCACCGAGTGTGTGCTCCTGGCCTCCATGGGCTATGACCGCTACGTGGCCATCTGCCACCCCCTGCGCTACCGAGTCCTCATGACCACAGGGCTCTGTGTCCAGCTGGTGGCCTTCTCTTTTGTGAGTGCCTTCACCGTCTCTGTGATCAAAGTCTACTTTATCTCCAGGGCAAAGTTCTGTGGCTCCAATGTCTTGAACCACTTTTTCTGTGACATTTCCCCCATCCTCAAACTAGCCTGCACAGACTTCTCCACTGCAGAGCTGGTGGACTTCATCCTGGCCTTCGTCATCCTGGTGCTCCCCCTGGTGGCCACTGTCCTCTCCTATGGACGCATCACGCTGGCTGTCCTGCACATCCCTTCAGCTGCCGGCCGCTGGAGGGCCTTCTCCACCTGTGCCTCCCATCTCGCTGTGGTCACCATCTTCTACATGGCCATGATCTTCATCTATGTCCGACCCCAGGCCATTGATTCCCGGAGCTCCAACAAGCTCATCTCTGCTGTTTACACTGTCCTCACTCCAATAATGAACCCTTTGATCTACTGTCTAAGGAACACAGAGTTCAAGATTGCCTTAAAGAAGGCTTTGGGTTTTGGTCACACTTCATCATAGGAAAATAAATGTTCTAGAGCTAATTTGTATCAATAATAAAGTAATATTTCCTGACACATCATGCTTTGTAACATAAAATTTTAGATATAGCCCTGGTAGTGCAGTGGTTAAGTGTTCAGCTGCTAACCAAAAGGTGGGCAGGTAGAATTCAACTGCCACTCCTTGGAAACCCATGGGGCAGTTCCACTCTGTCCTATGAGTTGCTATGCGTCAGAATTCATTAGACCCTAAGGAAAATGGGTACAGAACTACGCAAAAACAATAAGCCAAATTCAGGATGTGTCCATGAAGGCAGACTTTTATATAGCCAGCACCCAGATCATGAATTAGAAATATCTCTGTGTTGCCTCCCAGGAATTACCCACTCTCCATGATATCATTACCGTCTAACACCAATTTTGTTGGTCTTAAGGTTTTACGAATAGATTCATAGTTACACTTCTTTCTTTCAATCTTATGCCTGAGTGAATCATTGATGGTTTTGCATGTTAAAATGACTCAAGCATTCTTCTTATTGTATATTGTTTAGATATATCTCAATGCATGTACACATCTTATTGTTGAAGGAAATATTATGAATGCTACCATTTATGGATAGTGGTGCTATAATCATTTGGGCTCCCAGCTTTTGATTAACATTGCTGTTGTATCAGCCGACATTGAGTTGGCCCCCAGTTCATGATAATCCCACGCACAATGGAAGCAATCACTGTCCACTCTTTCACCATCACCATGATCGATTTTAAATTGGAGCTTGCAAACCACAGAGTTTGCATAAGCAGATAAACAGGCCTTTCTTCCTACTATGCTCTACTTTAAACGCTCTGCTGAAACCTGTTTGGCACTAAAGAAACACTCAAGCCTTCATCAGCAGATGGGTGGTGGCTATGTACAAGGTGCATTGGCCATAAACTATCACAAATCTCTCACCTGGAAGGTAAGAATTGTATGAGTAAACCACCAATGCCTCTCTTTTGATGTATAGATACACATGTAATTTTATGCAACTCCTAAATTGTGCACCTAGATATAGAATTGCTGTGACATAAAGTTTGTGCCTGGTCAGTTTTAGTAGAAACTGCAAAACTGCTTTCCAAAGTAAGTGTGCTGATTTTCATGATCACTATCAATGTATGAGAATTTCAGTAGCTCCATATACTTATCAACATTTGCTACTATCAGTAGTTTTCAGGAGAGATATTCTCCTAGAGTTGTAGTGGTGTATTGTTGTGACATTAGTATGCAGTCTCCTGATTATCAGGGGGTTAGCATCTGTTTACATGTTTAGAGCTTATTGCCTTTTTGTGTAGCCCCCTTCTGAAGTGTCCATTTGAATCTATATTTTCATTGGGTTTTACTTCTGTTTTACAGATAGGATTTTTAATATATTCAGGATTTAAGTCCTTTATTGATTATTTAAAAAAAACCAAACCTATTGTCAATTCCAACTCCGCAATCCTATCGGACAGAGTAGAACCACCCTGTAGAGTTTCCAAGGAGTTCCTAGTGGATTTGAACTACCAACCTTCTGGTTAGCAACCATAGCACTTAACCATTACCCACTAGGGTTTACATATTGCAATAATTTCCTCTCAGTTTGTAGCCTTGCCTTTTCATTCCTCAATAATGTCTTTGATGGATGTTATGTTCTTTATTTTAATGATGTCCAATGTGTCCGTTTTTCCCTTTATGGTTATTTTTAGACTTCTCCATTTAATGAATATTTGCCTATTCCAAATTCATGAAGAAATCCCCATGTTTCATTCCAGGAACTTCATTATTTTTCCTTTCATATTTATACTTACAATCCACCTGAAACTGGTCTTTAGTTATGGCATGACATAAGGATCAAAACTGCTTCTTTTCTACATGGATATCAAATTAACCCAGCATCATTTCTGGAAAAGACCATGTTTTCTCCACTACAGTGTCATGCTCTTCATGAGTCAAATGACTGTATGTATCTGTTCTGGACTCCTTATTCTGCTCTATTTGTCCATTCCCTATACCAGTACCAGCAGCATTTCAATGTATCTAGATGTTAGTCAGTACATTCTTCTTCCTTATTCTTTTTTTTCCCCAGATTTTCTAGGCTATTCTTTGTGGTTGTTAGCTGCCATTGAGTTTACCACAATTGTGTGCCACAGAACAAAACGTCACCTGGTGCTGGGCCACCATCACGATTGTTTCTGCATTTCCATCTCAGAATCAGTTTACTGACATCAACAACAAAAGACTTGCTGGGTTTTGACTGAATTCTCATTGAATCCATAGATCAACTTTGGGAAGAATTGTTTAACACTTACCATTTTGAGCATTTCAGTGCAATAACAGTTACATCCCTCTAACCGTTCTCAATGACTTCAGTTTTTTACTAGTGTTTGGTTGTTTTCAGTGATGAGATTAAAAAAAAAAACACTAAAAAATGTTTTTCATTTTGTTTCTTTGTTGTTGGAATACAGAATACAATTGTTTTTAACTTTCATTTTGAAGTAATTATAGACTTTCAAGAAGTCTTTAAGATATTTACAGGCTGGCTCAGTGCACCTGTTGGCCAGTCTCCACCAGTGGTAACATTGTGCATAACAACAGACCAGCAGCTCCAAGATTTGAACTTCAGTGCATCCATGAAGCTTATTCATTTTTCACTAGCTATTCACGCACGTGTATGTGTGTGGAGTTCTATATAATTTTATCACAACGGCACTTGGCTTTGGCTTGGCTGTTATTACCTGCCATAAGGTCAGTTCCCACTCATTGGTGACCTTACATACAACAGAAGGAAACACTGCCCAGTCTTGTGTCATCCTCACCACTGTCTCCGTGTTTGGGTCCATTTTTGAGGCTATTATGCCAATCCATCTCAGTAAGGGTCTCTCTCTACCTCGTTGATTCTTTCACCTAAGATGATGCCCTGCTCCAGCTATTAATCCCTCTGATGACACACACAAAGCAAATGAGAGAAACAACAATCACGCGGGTAGTTTTGTGAATTACCGCCATAACCAAGGCACAGAGCATCCCATCCCTAGTGTCCCTTCTAGCTACATCTACCCAAGCCCCTGTTCCTTAATTCGTGGCAAAATCAGTTGACTCCTCTCTTGGTTTTGTTATTTCAAGAATGTTACATAAGAAGAATCATATAGTACATGATCTTCAGAGATCTATTTTGTCACTCAGTGTAACCTCCTGGAGGTCCACCCAAGTTGTTGCATGTATCGACTTTTGTTCATTCGTACTGTTCAGTCATAGCCCACGGTATGCAGCACAGATTTTTTAACCATCCACTTTTGGCTTGGCTTGGCTTTGTGAAGGACTAGTGAGTGATTTCCAGGTTTTAGTGACAAGGGATAGTGCTGTTATGAACATGAACACACAAGTTTCTGCATGAATCTAAGTATCCATTCCTCTGGCACAAATACGTGGGTGTTCAATTGCTGGGTTTTATGGTATGTCCATTATTATTATTAATAGAAACTACTGAACTATTTGCTAGAGTGGCTGTACCATTTTTAACACTGGCAGTGTATAAAAGACTGTTTTTCCCCATCTTCATCTGCATCTTGTGTACCAAGTTGTTATTTTTCAATTTTAGCTATTTTTAAAATAATTTATTATAACTAAGTGAAAGTACACAGCCTGAGTCAGTTTTGCATGCCCACCTCTCCACAGCTCTATCCGCTCTCCCTGTTCTGTTGACAGCACACTCCTCCTTTTCACTCTTGACTTCCAGTACCCTCCCAACAAACACCGGTCGCCTCCTTTCCACCCTCTGCTCTCCCCTCTAGAAAGAAACCAGTAGGACAGCCTGCTATAGACGTATAAAACCATGAAGTAGACACACCACATGCTCACTCTGTCCCTGAACTCAGTTCATTCCCAGTCTCAAGTGTTGACCTCAGTACTGGTTTCAGGTCTGGGGCAGCAGCAAGTCTAGGGGCCGTGTTCCCAGGGGACCCTCCAGGTTGTCAGGCCACCAGTTCTGCTCTTTTAATAGTTCTTGACCTGCATATCCCTTTTTCTTGTGCTGCGTCAGGGACTGTACACTGTGTTCCCCGTATCTTTGGTGGTGGCCAGTCACCATTTAGTTTTTCTGGTCTCATGCTGATGTAATCTCCCAATCCTACGGACCCTTCTGTTTCACGGGCTCATATTTTCCTCATGTCTTTGATGTCCTTCACCTCCTCCAGGTAGGTTTGGACCAACTGATGTTCCTTAGATGGCAGCTTGCTGGCTTATAAGATCCCAGGCACCACTCACCAATATCAGATGCAGAACAATCTCTTAGAAAAGCACTAGTTATGGCAATTGGCCTCGGTGTCCCCTGAAAACATGGTCCCAGACCCATCCCTGCTACCGTGTCCTTTAAAATGACGGGTTGTGTTTGGAAAACCTTTTAGCTTACAGCGTAGTCCAGCTGTGCTGACTTACTCTCTACTGCGTGCTGTCACTTCCTCCACGTAAATGGACTCCCATCAGCTCACTCAGATCCAACTCGACACCACTTGGCTTGGTGTGTCAACTCAGCAGTCTGGGAATAACCCTCTCCCTCCCTCCTTCTCCACCCCTGTAGCCATCAGAGGTTATTTTCTTCTGTGCATAAGCCTTTTCTTTATAATAGTCGTCCTGTACAATATTTGTCCTTTGCAGTTGACTGATTTCACTCAGCATAATGTCTTCTAGTTGATTCCAGTTTGTGAGATGCTTCCTAAAATCAGCATTGTTCTTTATCGTGGCAGTGTTCCATTGTGTATGTGTACCATACTTTATCCATTCATCTGTTGATGGGCATGTAGGTTGATTCCATCTTTTTGCTATTGTGGACAGTGCTGTAATAAACATTTGTGTGCATGTATCTGTTGGTGTGACAGTGCTGTTTTCTCTAGATATATCCCAAGCACTGAGATTGCTGGGTCATATGTTATTTCTATATCTAGCTTTTTAAGAAAGTGACAACTTGCTTTCCAAAGAGGTCATACCATTTTATATTCTCACCAGCAGTGTAGAAGAGTTCCAGTCTCTCCACAGCCTCTCCAAAATTTGTTATTTTGTGTTTTCTGGATTATTGCCAAAACTTTGTTGGGGTGAAATGGTATTTCATTGTGGTTTTGATTTGGATTTCTCTCATGGCTAATGACAGTGAGCATTTCCTCAAGTGCCTTTGGCTGCCTGAATGTCTTCTCTGGAGCAGTATCTGTCCATAGCCTTTACCCGTTGTCTAATTGGGTTGTCTTTTTCTTGTTGATATTTTGTAATACCTTGTAGATTATAGAAATTAGACGTTCATCCAACACATGATTGCCAAATATTTTCTCCTATCCTGTATGGAGCCTTTTTACTCTCTTGATAAAGTCTTTGGATGAGCTTAAGTGTTTGATTTTTAATAGTTCGCATTTATCCATTTTCTCTTCTCCTCTCTGTTGGACAGATTTTGCAGTCTGTTTAAGCCACGTATTGCTACACTACCTTCCCAGTAAAATTATTAGCCCCTCCAACCACAGCTAATGAGACTAACCCAGCTGGATCTAAGGAGTCTTACATAAATAGAGAAACCTACCTCGCTCATGGATGGAAGACTTAACATGGCCAGAGAAGCAGACCCAAATAAGGAGTACACTACCTCCAAAATCAAAGATGCCCACTAGGCACTACTCCTCTTTTAACTGTGGGAGGAGCTAGATACAACAATTTATCTTGCACTTGAAAAGGATCATCTTAACATGCTCCACACCACTGGGCTCCTAGTAAGTTTGCTGATATGGAAATATCTGAATTTTTGTAGGATTAATTTCCCACCCTCTAAGATGCACATGTTTCAGCAATAAATCGAGTTATTGACATTTCTTCCTCACTAGGCCCAATCAGCATAATGTCAGCTACTTTTAAGCAAGGTATTATATAGTTTCTACACATTTTATTTTCTTTCCTTTGTATTACTGTAATTAATTTTTACTTCTTGTGCTACGATCAGAGAGAATTCTTTGTATTATTTCAGTATTTTGGATTTTTTTCATGGTTGCTAGAAAATGTCTTACACATGTGTACCTTTCTGCTGTTGGATGGAACGTTGTATATACGTCTTAACTCTAGGTTGTTTGTGTAGAATGTGACAAAGTGGTGAAGGAATGGACATGGTCCCTGCTCTCAGGAAATCAGGGTCTAGGACTGAACTCTCAGTGTGGGCTATTTGCATTAGAACCAGCTGGAAGCTTGTTAGACAGATTTTAGGGTCCATCTCAAACCTGCCACGTGAGACCCTCTACTGTTGGGGACCAGGAATCTCCATTTCTGGGATGGGGTTGGGGAGTATATTTCTCATACTGTTTTGTTGTACTTTACATGAAGTTTTATAGAACTAGCACTCATTAGACAAACTGTTTTATGACATTGGTTGTCAACAATCTCCCTCTCAACCTTCAGTTCTCAGTTACCAGTTTTCCTGGCCCCTTCTGCCTTTTGTCCCTGCTCCTGGGCTAGTGTGCCCTTTTGGTCTCATTTTGTTTTATGGGCCTGTCTGGGAGAGCCTTCATTACCTTCATTACTAAAAGGGTGTCCAGGGGCCACGACCTTGTGGTTTCTCTGGTCTCTGTCACACCAGTAAGTCTGGTCTTTTCCTGTGAGTTAGAATTCTGTTCTACATTTTTCTCCAGCTCTGTCTGGGACTCTCTGCTGTGACCCATCAGAGCAGTCACTGGTGGTAGCCAGGCACCACCTAGTTGTGCTGGACTCCGATGGGGCCGCGGTAGATGTGGTCCATTAGTGCTTTGGACCCCTCTTTCCTTTGTCCCTTCAGTTTACTTTGTTCTCCCCTCCTCCCGATGAGGCCAAATCAGTGGAGCACCTCAGTTTTCTGCTCAGAGGCTCACAACCCCAGGTGCTATTTACTGAAGCAGAAAGAAGAATGTTTTCTTTACAAACTATGCTATGACAACTGAGCTAGACGTTTCCCACGACCATGGGCCGCAGAGCCCTCAGCCCCGTACTTCAGTCTCTCGGGGAGCTTGCATGTGTCTATGGGGCAGGAATTTCCACTTTTGAGAGGAGTAATTCTCACAGGCAATTAAAGTTTGAGACAATCCTTTGAAAAGACTTGTGTAATTTTTACAGCTGTGTTTCCACTTTGTGTGACATGTCCACAATTCTGAAAACTTGAAAGCCAAGTGAAAGTTAATTGAAAGAAAATTTAAGAGGAAAAATACCCTCAGAAAATGAGCATTCTAAAGTTCTTTTAAAGCAGCAGGTGTTGGATGGGAAAAATGTCACAGTAACACACCCCTAGTGCTAACCATAAGGGACCCTTGTGGTCCAGTGGCTAATTGTTCAGCCACTAACAAAGTTAGGCAGCTTGAACCCACGAGCTGTTCAGTGGGACACTTCCAAGAGGATGATAGCCTCCGAAACCCACCGGGTCATCGGCTCTGTCCTGTAGGGTTGCTGTGAGATAGAACGGACTCAACGGCAACAGGTCTGGCGCTAACCGTGAGCAGAGAGCCTAGATTCTGGAAAGGGTTATCCACTTTGTGTACACTGAATACTACACGATGCTTAAATTTTTTTTCCAATGTTACTGGCTCCTACTCGACGGCACTTGACTTTGGGTGGCTATTTTTAATAGTATTTTACACTTCCACTAGGATTCTTGGGACAAGCTAGACAAAATCCTTCAAGCGCTCCTTGGAAACTCTATGGGGCGGTTCTACTCTGACCTCTACGGTTGCTATGAGTCAGACACGATCCGATGGCAGTGGGTGGGTAAAGGTTTGTGGATTCTCTGGTCATCGTTACAACGCGAACCTTGTAAATGTTATTAGAATAAGGCAACCAACATAGTATAAGAGACTGAGTGAATGCATAAATAAATAAAATGCCCGTTGCTGTGCAGTCAATTCTGAATCATAGCGACCCTACAGCGCAGAGAAAAACTGCTCCATAGGGTTTCCAAGGAGCGCCTGGTGGATGTGAACTGCTGATCCTGGGATTAGCAGACGTAGCACTTAATCACTACGCCACTGGGGTGCCCAGCGACCCTACAGAATACCCCCAAAACAAACACACTGCCGTCGAGTCGCCTCCGACTCCCAGTAATCCGGCGGAGCAGCCGCGCCTCTCACCCCTGCAGGGCCGCCCTTGCCGCATTTGCAGGGCCGACCTTGCCCGCATTTGCAGGGCAGCCCTCGCCCGCATTTGCAGGGCCTCCTGCGCCCCCTGCCGGTTCTGACTGCCCGGCCGGCACATGCAATCGGGTCCCTTACAACTCCGAGCAGATCCCCACACCGGGTGATTCAACTTGGGAGGGCGACCTCGGGCACGGAGCCAGCCAAGCCAAGTGCCGTCGAGTCGGATCCGACTCATGGAGGTGGCACCTGAAAGGGCCATCCCGGGCAGGGAGGTGGACCCGGGAGGTGGACCCACAGACAGAGAAAAGGGACCCGGGTGGCGGCCCCGGGCAGGGAGGGGAGGCGACACCTGGAAGGCTGACCTCGGGAGCGGAGACGGGACGTAGGACTACCTCAGAGCGAGCGATGGGACCTGGAAGGGCGACCCCGGGGAGACGCAGGGCCCGGAGGAGCGGCTCCTCTCGCCGGCCCCTGTCCTCCCCGCCGCGCAGCCCCGAGCGCTCCCGACAGGCGCGGCGCGGGCGCCCCGGCCGTGACGTCACCGGGGCGCGCCGCCGCCAGGAGAGGACCCCGCCGCCCGGAGAGGACCCCGTCGCCCGCCGCGTCCCCGCTGGCCCTTGAGTCTGCGCGGTGCGTGTCGCCATGGCCTGGAGGCTGCTGAGACTGGCCCCCGTGTCGGCGCGCGGCCTCGCGGCGGGCGCCCAGCGCGTGGTGAGGGGCGTCGGCGGGGGCGGCGGGCAGGGGTCCTGGCCGGCCTGTCTCGGGGCGGCCCTCCCTCTTGTGCTCCGGTGTCCGGGCGGCTGCTCTCGGGTCACTCCGGAGTTTTCGTCCCGAGTCGCTGGCCGACCTCAGGCAGGCTGCCAGCTTCTCCGGGCCGTTTACTCTCAGCTCTAGGCAGGGCGCTGGGGATCGAAGGTGCCGGGTCAGCTGTCTGACCTGGTTTGGGACACCAGCCGGTAGGCAGTGTACCCTGGTGGTTTGTTGCTTCAGACAGAGGAGCGGCTGTGACAGGAGTCGAGGAGAGGCTGGGGCACCGCGCTCAGTCATTGATTCTGGTAGCAGATCTCTTAGGCGCCCGTTGGAACCAGTTCCTGCTAGAAGTCAGAGTAATTTGATGTTGTGCAAGAACAAGAGATTTGTTTGGGTGAGAGTTGGAGGGCTTGGGAGGAGTTCCTGTGGCAGAGAATACTGGGATGGCATTGAGTGTGGATGGGACAAAAACACAAAAGCCCTTTCCCTGGAAGCAGAGAAATCTTTCTTGTCGAGTGTGGTTGTGTGAGAGCTTCTTTGCTGGTGGCTGGAGCCAAACTGTCAAGGAACTTGATCTTCTGTGCTAAGGATTTTGATGAGCCAAAGACTGGGAACCGAAGAGTGCCACATTTTTATTAAAGTGTCACATCCTGCTTCCAGAAGGTCACAGCCTTGTGAATCTTACAGAGCACTTCTCCTCTGGACAGACAAGGTGGCCGTGAGCCCAAGTCACAGGCCATTGGACAGCAACTCAGAACATAAATATTTTAAGTAGCAGAATATTTTAAGGAAAAAGAGAAGAGACAATGGTGGTCACATGTCTTTAACACCCTGTGTTCTTTTTAGCAGGTGGTTAGTGTTGCACAGAGAATCTTGGCGGTGCACGTGGTCAGCTCCTTTGGCTGCTGTCACTCCCGTCCTCCCAGAGGTGCCTTGGAAGAAAAGCCTGGCAATCTGTTTCTGAAAAATTAACCATTGAAAATCCTGGGGGCACAGTTCTGCCATGACACGTGTGGGGTCACGTGAGTCAGAATTGACTGGCTGGTGACTGGTTTTAGCAGTCCATAATAAACCTTAATTTTCTTTAAAAAAAGTTGCTTCTCTGAGGTTGGACTTGAGACAGTTCTATTTACATTTTTGATGCATAAACTGCGTTTCATTGACTGTTCTTGTAGGTAAATCTTTGTATCCAAAAAAACCAAACCCATTGCTGTTAAGTGGATTCTGACTCACAGTGGGCCTATAAGGCAGAGAAGAACTATCCCATAGGGTTTCCGGAAAGCAGCTGATGAATTCAAACTGCTCACATTTTGGTTAGCAGCCTAAGCTCTCAGCTACTGTGCCGACAGGGCTCCGTTAAATCTTTGCACAGATCCATGTGTGTTCTTTACGACTCGATTCCTGATTGGGATACCAGTATCCTTCAGATTTGGCTCCTAAGTAGCAGTCTGTGAGAGTACCCCATGTCTGTCCCTAACTGTGCACATAACCATTAGAAAACGTAAAGTTTCTCCCAGTTTCATACGTGGAAAGTATTTGCTCTTTGTTTAAAACAAATATACAACAACAAAAAAAAGCCACACTGATTCTGTGACCCCATGGGGCAGAGTAGAACTGCCACACTAGGTTACAGATCTTTACAGAAGTAGAGCTCCACATCTTCTGAGGAGCAGCTGGTGGGCTTAAAACACTGGCCCTCCAGTTAGCAGCCGAGGGCATCACGGCTGTGCTGCCAGGGCTCCGTGTTTGTTTTGTTTTTTCCAGCAGCCTTCTTCATGTGGCTGTTGGGTGTTCTTAGTACTTTTTAAATTAATTGACGTTACAGGCTGAATTGTGTTCTCCACAAAATCAATGTTGTAATCTCTGTGCCTGTGATTATAGTCTTGTTTGGGAATGGGTTGTCTTCATTATGTTACTGAAGCAGGACTGTTGTAGGGTGTATCTTGAATCAATCTTGTGAAATGTAAAAAAGGTTAAGTAAGCAAGCTGGGGAGCCGAGATGGGGGAAGAGATGCCAAGCCACAAGAAGACGATCTGGGCACAGAAGCTTGGGAGAGACAGAGAAGAAAAGCCTGCGCCTAGAGTTGGTGCTGTGGATTCAGACTTCTAGCCTCCTAAACTGTGAGAACTACATTTCTGTGTGTTAAAACGACTTACTTGTGACATTTCTGTCACAGCAGCGCTGGATAACTGAGAAAGTTGCACACTCTGACTTCTCTTACTGATTTGTAAGACCTGTCAGCTTTTCTCACTGTTTGCCTTCTATTTGTCTGTGTCTAATTGTTTTTGAATTCGTTCCTCGGACAAGCCTGCTCAGACTTGTTTTGGGAAGGTGGTTGTGGAGGGTAAACTGGGGTGTCTGGAGGCTGGAGGCAGGCAACAAGGCAGGGTTTTCACTGTAAACGAGAGACTGCAGACCCAGCCCTGGAAGGGAGGGGGATGCCGTGGTTGAGACGTTGAAAGTGTAGCACCAGTGCAGTTTCGTGAGTGATTGTGACTTGTATTTGCTGTGTTTTGCGGATTGGAAACATGTGAGGGAACTGCTGGGAATTCAAGTCAGCTTGAGGAGAGGGCATAGAACAAGGGATGTGGACCCAGGGATGTCTTTGCTGATGGCTGGTGGGTCGTGGCTGAAAGCAGAGAAGGACAGTGCGATATTTAACTGTACTTTATTGACTATGCAAAGCCTTTGGCTAAGTGGATCATACAAATTATGGATAACATTGCAAAGAATGGGAATTCCAGGACACTTACCGTGCTTATAAGAAACCTGTACATAGACCAAGAGGTAGTCTTTCAAACAGAATAAGAGGACACTGAGTGGCTTTAAATTAGAAAAAAAAAGAGCATCAGGGCTGTGTCCTTTACCATACTTGTATGTGGAGCAAATCATCCAAAAAGCTGGACTGTATGAAGAGCAGGGCATCAGGACTGGAGGAAGACTCTTTGACAACCTGTGTTACGCAGATGGTACAACCCTGCTTACTGCAAGTGAAGAGAGCTAGAAGCACTAATGGAAATCATCAACCACAGCCTTCAGTATGGACTGCATCTGAACATCAGGAAAACAAAGATCCTCACAGCTGGACCAATAGGCAACAGCATGATGAACACCAAATAATTGACATTGGCAGGGATTTTGTTTTATTGAGTCCACAGTCAATGCCCATGGAAGGAGTCAAGGAGTCCAATCTGCTGCAGAAGACCTGTTTAAAGTGTTAAGAAGCAGAGGTCCCTTTGAGGAGTGTTGTAGGCTGGGGCTAACTAGAGGAGCAGAACCAGTGAGCTGTGTATGTATGTATGTACGTATATGTGTAAATGCAGTTAGAGAGAAAGAGGTTCATGTTAAGGAGATGAGTCACACAAATACAGAGGCTGGAAAGTGCCAAGTCCTGGGTCTGGCTGGTGGCGTCTCAAGACTCATTGGGCTGCTAGAGATGGTGAACTCCAGTTTCAGACCCGGGAGTCTGGGAAACCCCAAGATCAGCAGGCAGGCTGCTGGCCCAGGTCTCAAGAACCCGATGGCAGATGAGCAGGAGCCAACTGCAGGGTCCAGAGTGAGCAGAGGCTGTGAGCCCTGCCAGAAAATCTCTGGTGGATGCAGGCCACACCCCCAGGGAGGCTCCTCCCCTTCAACTGATTGGCTACTCAGCGGATTCCATTGTGGAGGTGATCGCATTATACCCAATATCATTTTTTAAAGACTGAAAAGCCCATTGCCATGGAGTCCATTCCAACTCCTAGTGGCCTTGTAGGACAGAGTGGGACTGGCAATTACCGTTCCCAAGGAGCACCTGGTGGACTTGAACTAACGATGTGGTCGCAGCTGTGGCTCTCAACTGTCGCACTGCCAGGGTTTCCGGATTGTACCATGGAGGTGACTGTGTCATTACGTGACCACCAGATGGATCATAACGACCAGAGCAGTGAGAACCATGGCCCAGCCGAAGGTGACGCACAGTCTTGGGGGTCACAAGGAGCAGGGTGAACCAGAGCCACGCCACGGTGTCTGCAGTCACCGTGTTCGCCCCAGAGAGCTGGCCAGCAAACTGGGGAGGCTGAAGAGGAGCAGGTACATTGGAATTACGGTGTTGTGAAACGATCGACTCCACCACGGGCTGCTGGAAGAACAAACAAATCTGTCTCGGAAGAAGTACGGCCAGAGTGCTCTTTGAAAGCAGATGTGGCAAGACTTGGTCTGGGTTACTTAGGACACTTCATGAGAGGAACCTGTCCTTCCAGAGGGACATCAGGCTTGGTAGAGCAGACAGGAGAGGAATGGCCCCGACAGTGCAGGTTGACGCAGTGGCTGTGCTGCGGGCTCAAGCATAGCAGTGACGGGGAGTGAGGTGGCGCGGGACTGGGCAGGGCTTCCCCCTGCACAACAGAGGCATCGACTCGATGGCACCTCACAGCAGTACAGAGTTGGTGTTTTTCACACTAATGGTTTTATGTCCTTCCAGCCGGTGCTTGCTCCCGCTGCCGGTGACTGAATGCTCACATGCTGTTGCATATGGTCGCGTTTTTCAGGGGAGAGTTCATACGAGTACCCAGCGCAAGCTGCAGTATGGCCCTTTGGCGTTCCTGCTTGGTGACAAAGTAAGCAAGAAGCTGACGGAGCGCAGCAGGCTGATCACGGTGGACGGTAACATCTGCTCCGGGAAGAGCCGGCTGGCCAGGGCCTTAGCGGAGGAGCTGGGTAGGTGTGGGCGGCTGTGTGCGGGGTGACCGCTCTTCTCCCGAGCCTGGTGCCATATCTCAGTTTTGTATTAATTCAGTGGCAGCTGGGTGGAATTGGTCCTAAAAGTAGGTATTTAAAATGTTGAAACTATTCATTGAGAAAGCGTTTTCAACGTTTCAGATTTGGGAAATTAAGAAATAAAAAACTTGTCTGGAGTTTATGGTGACAGTCTGAGCAGTACTTCTTCCCGGGACTGTGATGTGAAGCCATCCCAGCCCCATAGCAGACCCGAAGCCCCTTGCTGCGGGGACGATTCCGACCATCAGGGACCCTGCCAGACAGGGTAGAGCTGCCCCCCGGGGAGTCCAGGACTGGGGTCCTGAGAGCAGACTGCCATGTCCTTCTCCCGGGGGGCGGCTGATGGGTTTGAATTGCTAACCTTTTCACTAGTCGCTGAGCGCTGGACGGCTGCATTACCAGGGCTTCTTTCTGAAATGACAAGGATTTCAGGGACAGCATTGCTGACACTAGGTGCTGTTGAGTCAGTGCTGACTCACAGTGACCCTGTGTCCAAAAGAAGGGACACTGCCTGGTCCCACCTCGTCCTCGGAATTGTCACTGTGCTTGAGCTAGTGTCACGGCCTCCAGGCCAGTCCGTCTTCCTGAGGCTCTGCCTCTTTTTCACTGACCCTCAGCTTGTTTGACGGGTTGGTAAACTTGATAGAAGCTGGTGTCACACAGCCAGCTAATAGCAGAGCTGGGGCTGGACCCATCCCTGACCCCCAGTGCAGGTGTTTGCTGGGTTCCGTCTGTGCTAGTGGACAGGCAGTCCCCTGCTTGTCCCTCTGTGGTGGTTGACAGGCAGTCCCCCCTTGTCCCTTTGTTGGTCCACAGGCAGTCCCCCGTTGTCCCTTTCTGTAGGTTCACACGCAGTCCCCTGTTGTCCCTCTCTGTTGGCTCACAGGCAGTCCCCTGCTTGTCTCTCTCTGATAGTTGACAGTGCTCCATTGTCCCTTTTGTTAGTTGGCAGGCAGCTCCCCACTGGTGTGGAAGGGGCCCCCCGAGTTCTGGACAGCCCCCCTCTGTGAGGCTTTCCTCCAGGGACACGGCAGATCCAGCTGTTGGGGGCCCTTGAGCACACAGCCTGTGCTGCACGTGCCCAGACCTGCTCCCCTCAACATCTCTGCACTTTGTCTCTCACAGACAGCAGACCCAGTCATGTGTGTCGCAGGTCCTTTAAGCAGCACCGGCGGTGGCATTCTGTGAGGCCTGGCTGACTGCCAACCCCTGGGGGCCCCTGTGCTCATCCCTGCTGCTGGCCAGTGGGAGTGAGGGCGCTGTGTCACCTCCCACCTGCTGGTCTGTCTTCTCAGGTTTGAGGCACTTCCCAGAAGCGGACATACATTACCCAGACAGCACCGCAGGCGACGGGAAGCCCCTGGACATCGAGCTCGGCAGCAGCTGCAGTCTGGAGAAGTTTTACGACGACCCCAAGAGCAACGACGGCAGCAGTTACCGGCTGCAGGCCTGGCTGTACGCCAGCCGCCTCCTGCAGTACGCCGACGCCCTGGAGCACCTGCTGGGCACAGGTGGGCGCCCTCCCCCCGGCTTTCCGGCCTGCCCACGGGAGCCGTTCCCCTGGGCCTCCCCTGGCGCAGGGCCCCACAGAGCCTTGTCACGGTTGCTCCCCGTGAGAAGTAGCTTCGGGTTGTCTCCTTGTTGCATAGTGGCATGAGGTGACTGGGCTGTGGCATCTCTGTGCCATCGATGTGGCAGGTAGGCATCGAGATGTGTCAGCGCTCGGTGGGAACGCAGGGCTGAGAGACCGGAGAGCGGCGGGGTGGCCGCAGGGTAGGCTGTCTGGGTCTTGCATTTTGGGGTGGCTGTGATGTCCTCAGGCCTCCTTGGAGACTCATGGGGAGAGCCTGGCTGTGGTAGCTCTGAGCAGGCTGGGCCCTTGGTGGCCTTGTGAGTGGCACAAAGGTGTGTGATTGGGCACAGTGAGCAGGGCTGAGAGGGGACGGGGTCAGGGTGTGGCAGGAGAGACAGGAGGGCTCGGGACACTCTGGGCCTTTGTGTCTCCTGTGGAGGGGAGGCAGCTGCAGGGAGGTCTGCCCGGGCGAGCAGCGTGGTCTCCAAACATGTTGCCCTGGTGTGGGCTGGGAGCAGGCGAGGGGTGAGGGCGGAAGCAGGGAGGTCTCCGTGGTAGAGGGGCGTGATCTCAGAACACGTCACCGTGCTGTGGGGCGGGAGCAGGGAGGCCGGTCACACTGGTCACCTTGTCCACAGGTGACGACGGGGAGCATTGCGGGGCCTGCATTGCAGGCATGGCCTGGAGAACGCTGGAGGGATCACCGATGGCAGAGGGTGGGGGAGGTGGGGGCGAGGTGACTCTGCGGTCTGACCCAGTGGCCCTGAAGGAGTGGCCTGGCCGACCACGCTGGGGTGTGGAGGGAATGGTTTTAGGCAAACAGATGTCCTTGTAGCTAAGTGCCTGAAGCGGAACCTCGTACTAGCAAAACGAGAAACTCATTTAGAGAACTGTTTTCCACCTAAAGGTGTGTCGGTGTCCTCTCGCATGTGTTCGATGTGACGGGGTCATGAGGACCCAGTGGCCTGGCCTGCAGTGCCAGAGCGTCACGTGCTGCTCTGCTCTGTGTCTCTGCCCGCACAGGACAGGGCGTCGTGCTGGAGCGCTCCATCTACAGCGACTTTGTCTTCCTGGAGGCCATGCACAGCCAGGGCTACATCCGAAAGCAGTGTGAGTGGTCAGCGGGGGCACTCCTGGGCGCACTGTTGGCTGCCGGGACCCTCAGACGCCCTGCCTGGCGGTCTCTGTAGGGGCCGGGCTCTGGGACACCCTGCCTGGCAGTCCCTGTAGGTGCCGGCCCCCAGGACACCCTGCCTGGTGGTCCCGTGGTTTCTCCGCCTCTCAGAGACGCAGCAGTGCCATCACTCAGTGTGTCCCCACAGGAACAGCGTCTTAGAGAACTTGCTGAGGCCTTCCCATGGCTTTCCCTCCTAAAATAGATGTGTCTGTCCTTGCACCTAACCGAAGGCACAGTGGCGTCCCAGGTCCTGGGTGCACAGGTCACCCCAGTGGCCCATGGCCTCTCCCAGGAGACCCTCCAGCCTCTGCTGAGGTGGCAAGCAGTGAACTTAAGATCTGTGGTCTCTAGATGTCACTCTGCAGAGCTGTTTGTTGCTTCTGTACTAGCAGGGTGTCTCCTTCCTGTCCCTGCACATGCAGAGTGGCAGTGTCCCAGGGCAGCCATTTCATATGTCCCATGGTCTGCTGCTCCGATGTCTGGAGAGGCAGCAGCCTGCATCAGCCAGCACTGGAAGTGTGACAGGTGGCCCATGGACCAAAGGAACCAGATGGCTTGGGCTGCAAGGAGAGGGCCCTTTCATTTGCGGGAGGCCCACGTGGGGAGTTGTTGGTGAGGGAGTGACCCCTGTGTCTGTGGCAGGTGTGAACCACTACCGGGAGGTGAAGAGGCTCACTGCCGGCGACTACCTGCCCCCGCACCTGGTCATCTACATCGACGTGCCCGTCCCCGAGATCCAGAGTCGCATTCAGAAGAAAGGAGATGTAACTCGGCCTTTAAACCAGGGGCTGTCCTTGTCTTTACGTCCCTTCTTTATATGTAAACAGAGACTGGTGCTTGAAAGTCCATGTGTACCTAGGGGTACCAATGCTGAGGGCCAGGTGCTGCACCCAGAGTCCTGCTGAGCGAGCCCCCCGTGTGGGTGGGCGGGGTGGGCCTGGGCCAGCCCGTTGCCACCCCAGCTCGGGAAGGTCTTTCTGTGTCCGTTCTCCTCGCGTGCTCCCGGTGCTCTGGGGAGCGCAGACAAGGTCTGCTTCCAGAACGTCCTTCTGTGTCTGTGATTTCGTCTCCAGTGGGGTTTCCCGTCTCAGTGTTTCTTACAAAGTGGAGATGACTCCTCAGCACCCTCCGGGCCTCCACTCTGACACTGCCTCCGATCACCCCTCCTTCCCTGCGCGTGGGCTCCGCAGCGCCCCCGTGGAGGTCTCCACAGAAGGCTGCTTAGTTGTCCTGTGGATTGGATTGAAACTCCAGACTTTGAAGGCCCCCATGGCCCTTAGCTGGGAGGGAATGACGGGGGTGCCGGACTGCCCCAACCCAGCTCTGCCTCCACGGCCACTTCTCGTTTGGGAAAGAGCACTCCCTGTGCCGCTTCCTTCTAGGGACAGACATCATCGTTCTGACAGGTGGAAACACAGGGTGACCTCACAGGAGCTCAGTAAATACAGAGTGACAGGAGAGCTGAACGGTCCGTCAGAGTCCCTTTTTCTCCCTCCTTGTGGGGTGTGCACGCCAGCAGCGACTCTGCCCCGTTTACTGCCGCTCTGGTCCCTTTACTAAGAGCTGGTGCTGAAGTGAGGGTGATGCGTGAGGTGGCCCTTGAGAACATTCTGTGCAGTGGCAAGAGGAGGCAGCTGCAGGGTGAGGATGCGCCGGGCTCTCGGGGAAGTAAGACGGAAACTGCGTGGGGTGGTGACGTTTGCTGAGGGAGACAGAAGCTTGGGCTGCTTTTGCTATCAAATGTTTTCCTTTTTTGCCAAGTGAATCTTAGACAAATACTTGTCATCACCTCAGATTACCACTGCTGTGTAAGGAAAAGAGCCTTTTTGTCTTCAGAGATACAGGAAGTCATCGGTAAGGTGCATCTTGTCACAGTGCAGTCTTCAGCACGTGTCTTGGGGCATCTGGGGCTCACTGCTGTGAATGTCCAGAAGTCCCATCTGTACTGGAAGTAGACAGGCCACCATTGACACTGAATCTTCCCTCTGATGTGAGGGCCAAGGTTCTGAGATTGTTGGCTCCATGATAGGTTCTCAGTGTGTTGAAGGCCTTTTCTAATCAGACTGTTGGGTCTGGTTTCTCTTGGAGCATGTGTTATGGTAGAGTTTGTGACCCCGTCACCTGTTGTGATGTGGTGATTTATTCAAATCAGCAGTAATTACTGAGTACCTGTCCTACGCAAGGCGATTCAGCCCAACGTCTTAGAGGATGTGTGGGTTAACGAAGAGTGCCTTTGGCCCTTGGCTGGGCAGGCTCTTCCCTGAAAACAGAGGTCACAGTGACAGTGCCCTGTGGAGGAAGTGACCCACGCTTGGGACCATGAGACGAGAACAAACCGTGTCTGCTGGAGGCACTGGGACTGCTGGAGGCATGTTTAGTAAATGCTTTGTGAATTGTTGTTGAGGTATACCTTAGACTCCCTAAAACTCACCCGTTTTAAGTGTGCGGTTTAGAGGTTTAGTAAGTTCACCAAGTTGTAAAGTCATCACCCTCCCAGTTGTAGAATGCCTTTATCTTGTAAGTCAAAACAGGAAAACAAAAGTAACAACAAAAGCCCGTTGCTGTTGAGTCGATGTCTGACTCACAGTGACCCTTTCAGGACAGAGGAGAACCTCCCCCTGGGTTTCCAAGGGGGAGCGGGTGGATTCGAACTGCCGACCTGTGATCAGCGGAGCTCTCACCCGCTGCGCCACCAGGGCTCCAGTCAGAGGAGCAGGTCAGATCGTTACCTTCTTTCCTTCTCCCTCTGTGCCCCCCACAAGCGTTGTTGAGCCCTGACTCTTCTGGAAGCTCTGGGGCTGGGGACAGCCCAGTGAGCAGGGTGACACGGTCCTTGCCCTCCTGGCATTACATCCCAGTAGGGCCGTCAGGTGGTACGCCAGGAGGTCAGTCTGTGCAGCAGCGCTCAGTGCCGGAGGGAGGAAAGTGGGCCTGGCTCAGCCGTGGGGCTCTCCGTGCTGACGCGTGCCACTCTCGGTTGGTGTGAGTTATGAAGTGGTTGTGGCACACTGCGGGTGACAGGAGACTAGTGGAGATACGGCAGGTGGAGGTAGAGACGGGGAGATGGTGATGGGGGACAGAGGGGACAGAGCCTGGATAGCTACCTTCTCGTTATCAGTGGCAATTTCCTGTGCTCCAGGACACACAGACAACATACAGGACAGGTGACGCAGCTCTGTTCATCTGGTCGTGTTCTGAGTATGTCTTAGAGCCCATGAGAAAGGTCGTGCCGTAGTTTCCCAGCCACACTTGGAGGCTGCAGGATGGTTCTGACTCTGAGGCCCTGTCTGCTACCCCAGTGTGCCTGTAACGCCCAGTGTGATTGGTTCTAAGAAGAAAGTTTGACCTTTTTTGTCTTACATGTGCACAGATGAAAGAGTTTGAATGTCTCAGTTTTATTTCTCTGCTTGTTTAGCCACACGAGATGAAGGTCACCTCTGGCTACCTTCAGGACATTGAGAATGCTTACAAGAAAACCTTCCTTCCTGAAATGAGGTGAGCCAGGCATGTAACTCACACATGAGACTTCTCAGAGCGGAGGGACGGTGTGGGTCACACAGCATCCTCGTGTGTGTGAGAGACTTCTCAGAGCCGAGTGGTCTGAGTGGAGTGGCTGGGTGACAGTGTGGGAAGAGCGTCCTGGGCCCGCAGCCGGTGGGTATCCTCTGATGTCCCGCGGCAGGTCCTGTTGGGGGTTTTTCACCTGGATGTTGATGACCAAGAATGGCAACAGGTGTTTTAGCTTTGCTTTTTTTTGTTGTGTTGTGTTTTAAGTTTTTTGATGCTAGAAGTTAGATTCCATGACAGCTTTTGGCATTAGAGAATTCAGATATTTTTACTTCGGACGGTAACTGCACGTGGTTATCTAGCGGGCTTTTGAGAAAGTGCTCAGCGTTTCCTGGGCGAAGTGATGAAGGGAAGCAGTACCGCAGGCAGCCCTAACCCCAGGTGGTGAGTTGGTTCTGACTCATGACCAGGATCTCTAAGCCAAGACCGACCTGTTGTCATAGGGTCGGTTTGGACACCCAGCAGTCCCCCATAGGACAGGGAGAGCAGCCCGAGGGCTCCTGGGGAGCAGCTGGCGGGTTTGAACTGCTGCCGTGAGGGTTAGCAGCTGAGCTCTTGTCTGTCACGTGGCTGGGTCGTCTGCATGTTGATTAAGCCTGGAAAGCTGATCGTGAATTTTACTTTCTCTGTCCTCTTCCAGTGAAAAGTCAGAGGTGTTACAGTACAGCGCGTGGGAAGCCGAAGATGCAGGGAAGGTAAGGACAGCGGTGGGAGCGGAAGTCTCCCTTCGGGCTCAGCTGTAGATGTCGGCAGATCAGTCGTCGCTTGCTCCTCGCTGGTCCGAGACAGCTGGTTTCTCCGAGCTGACAGACGCGCAGGCCCGCGGGGCTCCCTGCCGGATGGGGCTGCCCCGTCCGGAGGCCTTTGTCCTCCTTCAGTAATTCAGTGTATTCGGTCGTCGGGATGGTGGTGCCGAAAGGCTCCTCTGTTCCAGGACGGTTGCTGAAAACACGTGCCACGGAAGCTGGATTAACTGATCGGAAAGATGAAAGTGACTGTCTTTAGGGAGAGAAGTCTCTTGTCCCTGTGGTTGTGCATTTCGTGAAATCCCAGCCAGTCTCTGAGATTTTCAGAGGACCAGAAGTCATGTTGTTGTGTTGTCAGGTGCCATCGAGGCGGTTCCGACTCACAGCGACCCCACGCATCATAGAACGAAATGCTGCCCAGTCTTGCACCATGTCCACAGTTGTTTTTATGCTTGTGCCAGGAAAATCTAAAACAGGAGCCGTGTGAGCATGGCCCTTGACTCCCCTGATACAAGCGCTGTGGGCCGTCTGAGGGTCAGTCAACACGGTGGTCAGACAGGGCAAGGCCATGGTGGCCCTAGGTTAATTGCTCACCTGTCCACTAGGTCGGTGGCCCAGAGCTGCCAGCTGCCCTGGTGGGAGAGAGACGGGGCAGTCTGCTTTGGTGACAATGGCACCCGGGGAACACCTTTGGGTACTGCTGACCTTCCAGTAGAGGTGCAGGGAGGTGGGATCTACTCTGCGGCAGCAGCTACAGGGTTTGTTTGTTTGATGGAACAGAATAGGGTTCAGAAATGGGCATGTGTGTGTGATTGGTAAAGTGAGGACTTTTGAGGGTAACAAATGAAGTAGATGAAAGTGAATTATTTTTAAATGGTATGAAGACAATTGATTGTTTATTAAAAAATAATAGGTAGTATACAGGAACTGCCAGTTAAGTTCCAAACTCATCCTCAGAAAAGCGCTGCATACCTCATTGCAGAGTATCACTGTGGTCCCCTTTGAAGTCCTCCCCTTGGGAAGCTCTGCACTGACGCCAGCACCTAGTCCACCCTCCAGAGCAATTTTGGAACTCGTTTTCTGGCATGGCCATCAGAGCTGTCGTTACATTACCCTCGATGTCCTGAAAGTCCTCCAAAGGTCTTCCTTTCAGTGTTTCCTTTATCTTTCGGTAAAGAAAAAACTCACTGGGGGCCAGATCAGGTGGGTGGGGAGAGTGTTCTAATACGGTTATTTGTTTACTGGCTAAAAACTCCTTCACAGGCAGCTATAGAATTAAAGTTCACAAACTTATTACTATGCAACTGTGTGCAATGGACATTCTAGAAAGAGTTCCAAAATTGCTTTGAAGGGTGGACTGGCTGTTGATGTCGGTGCGTAACTTCCCAAGGGAAGTACTTTGAAGGTGACCGTAGTGATATCCAGCAGTGAGGTATGTAGCACTTAGAACAGTTAAGCCTGCAAACTTAATTGTCAGACCTTGTATGTGTGGTACGTGAAATAATACCTTGTTTTGTATATTAAGCATGAATTACAAGTTTATTGTTAAAAACAAGCCAACAAAAAGTAATTGAAAAAAAAAGACAATGAAAAGTTGAATAGTTACAGAAGGAAATGCAGGTTTCCTGACCTGGCTTGAGGCCGGGTGGTGCCATCTGTCAATGGAACGAGCATTGCGGAGCTGGCTGCGTGTATTCCCCGAGGAGGAAACTACTGGCGTATCGGGACCACCGACTGCTGCCTCACTCAAGGGGCTGTTTTGCTCACCTGTTGGCACCTTCCACCTGCAAAGTAATTGCACTGCCACTGCATGACCCCCAAGTATTTATCATCGTATCAGAGGACAAACTCTAATCCCCTCGTCCTTAAAGGTCACCCAGCTTTCTTTTGTTTTGCACTTCGCTGATACTATGTTTCTGCCAAGTAGCTGGGGTTTATAATGCATTGAAATGTTACTGCATTTACACTCGTAAAATGCAACTCCTGTTTAAATTGTGTGGCGGCTGTCCTCTTGCTGTTTCCTCTCGTAGGTGGTAGAGGACATTGAGTACCTGACGTTTGAGAAGGGGCCCTGGCTGGAGCAGGACGACACCGCCTTCCATCACCTGAGGATGCTGTAAGTCAGGGCTGTCGGTGAGCTGCCCAAATAAGGCTGTGTGAGGGGGTGGTTGTTTTTTTTTTAGAGTGCTACATTGGGCGTGCTTGCATATGGTAGAAATTTAAAATTTTTTTAGATAAGTGTGTTTCAAATTAGATACTCACAGTGCCAACCGGTACATACTTAGGGGTGTTCCCTGTTCCCTTCCAGTTAGGTACTTAACACTCATTGCTCTGACAGCTGGTCTGCATTGTTATTGGTCTGCGTTCTTACTGCAACAAATAGATTCTTCCGCTATGTGCCAGGCATTGTTTCAGGTTTGGGGAGATGTAGTATCAGATAATCAGAAGGTGCCGTTGTACAAAGTATGAATCTAGGAAAATTAGAAATTGTGAAAAATGAAATAGAATGGGTCAACATTGATATCATGGGTGTTCGCATGTGGAAATGAGCTGAGATTGGCTGTTTTGATGTGCACAATCCTGTGGCCTGCTGTGCTGCAAATGACAGATTAAAGAGGAATGCTGTTGCATATTTTATTGAGAAGAACGTTTGTAAATCTGTCCTGAAGTACAGTGCTGTCAGTGATGATGTCTGTACACCTACAAGGAAGACCAGTTAAAATGACTGCTCACCAACCACCAAGGCTGAAGATGAAGAAACTGAAGATTTTAAACAACTTTCACAGTCTGAAACTGATCAAACATGCAGTCGGGATGCATTGATGATTACTGGTGACTAAATGCCAAGTTTGGAGACGAAGAAGACGGATTGGTAGTTGGAAAATGCGGCCTTGGTGAAAGAGACCATGTCAGAGATCGCAGGATAGAATTTGGCAAGACCAGCATCTTTGTAGCAAAGACCTTTTTCACCAAGATGGACAGCGAGTAGGCGTGTAGGCCTTTGCAGATGGAATACAGAGGAATCAAATGGACTTTGTCTGTGGAATGGAAACAGGTGGTGGAAAAGCTCAGTACAATCAGTCGGAAGGCTGAGGGCCAACTGGAGCAGACCCATCAACTGCTCATGGGCAAGTTCAAGTTGAAATTTTGGAAAATTAGAACAAGTCCATGAGAGCCAAAGTGTGACCTTGAGTATGTCGCTCCTGAGTGTAGAGACCACCTCGAGGACAGACCTGGTGTACGGAACACTAGTGACCGAAGACTGGCTGAGGTGTGGAATGACATCAAGGTGCTGGCCATGAAGTAAACAAAAGGTCATTAAGGGACAGGAAAGAAAGAAAGGGCCAAAGTGCGTGTCAGAAGAGATTCAGAAACTCGATTCTGAACGCTGAGCTGCTGAAGCGAAAGGAAGAAATTGTGAAAGAGCCGGGCTGAGTTCTGAGGGCAGCCTGAGGAGACAGAGGCCAGTGTGACAGTGCTGTGTGCAGAGAGCTGGCGATAGAAAACCAGAGGGGAAGAAGACGGCACCCAACACTGCTCAGGAAGATCGCAAGAGCTAGTGGAAGCATTCAGGCCTCAAGTTGCAGCGTTGGATTCTAACGGGGAAAATACTGGACAATGTAGGAGACAGCCAAAGAAGATGGAAGAAATACACAGTCACGATTCTGGAAAGACCTGGTTGAGGTTGAACTATTTCGGGGGTGACATTTGATCAGGCACTGATGGTACTGAAGGGGGACGTCCAAACGGCACTGAAGGCTTCAGCAGTGGACAAGGCCGTGGGAATTGTGGGCTGCCAGCAAACAAATGTGGCGCTGCAGGTGTCCCCGGGGTGCCAGGGCGCGGGATGACAGCTGCCCGGCCAGCCCATCACAAGGATCCACGTTTACGCCTGTGCTCCAAAAAGGTGATCCACCCAAATGTGGAAATCATCACACCTTCTGTGGGAGGTCATTCAGAAGCAGCTGTAGGAGTGTGTCGACAGGGAACTGCCAGGAATTCAAGCGGAATTCAGAAGAGGTTGTGGAACCAGGCATGTCATTGCTGATGTCACATGGATCCTGGATGAAAGCAGAGAACACCAGAGAGAAGTTTGCTTGTGTTTTTATTGGTCTCGCAGATGCATTCGATTTTGTGGACTGTAACAAATCATAGATAACATTGCGAAGAGTGGGAATTCCAGAGCATTTAACTGTACTTGTGAAAAACCTGTACGCAGATCAAGAGGCAGTCAGTCACTGGAACAGAACAGGTCAGGAAAGGTGTGGTGTGTCAGGGTCATAACCTCTCACCAGGCCTGTACAGTCCGTGTGCTGAGCAAGAGATCTGAGAAGCTGGGCTAGACAAGGAGGAACGAGGCATCAGGACAGGAGGATGGCTCAGTCACAACCAGCGTTACGCAGATGATGCACCCTGCGTGCTGAAAGGGAAGAGGACTTGAAGCCCTTACTGGTGAAGGTCAGAGACCACAGCCTTCAGTATGGATTGGACATCAAGAAAGAAATCCTCACGACTGGGTCGGTGAGTGCCATTGTGATACACGGAGAAAAGATTAACATCGAGGGTGTTGTTTGACTTGGACCCACAGCCCAGTGCCCGTGGAAACAGCAGTCAGGAAATCAAAAGACACCTTTCGGGGGGCGTATCTGCTGCAAAAGACTTCTTTGAAGTACTCACAAGCAAAGATGTTGCTTTAAGGACTGTGGTGCTCCTGACCCAGGCCAGGATATTGGTAATTATCTAATATGCTTGCAAAAGCTGGACAGTGAATAAAGGAAAACAGAAGGAGAAATGATGTCTTTGAATCATCATGTTGGCAGAGAATAGTGAACATGCCACAGACGGCCAGGAGAAGGGGCGCAGCTGGCTTGGAGTGGGCACACCGCAGACGGCCAGGAGAAGGGGCACAGCTGGCTTGGAGTGGGTGCACCGCAGACGGCCAGGAGAAGGGGCGCAGCTGGCTTGGAGTGGGCGCACCGCAGACGGCCAGGAGAAGGGGCGCAGCTGGCTTGGAGTGGGCGCACCGCAGACGGCCAGGAGAAGGGGCGCAGCTGGCTTGGAGTGGGCGCACCGCAGACGGCCAGGAGAAGGCGCAGCTGGCTTGGAGTGGGCGCACCGCAGACGGCCAGGAGAAGGGGCGCAGCTGGTGTGGAGTGGGCGCACCGCAGACGGCCAGGAGAAGGGGCGCAGCTGGCTTGGAGTGGGCGCACCGCAGACGGCCAGGAGAAGGGGCGCAGCTGCCGTGGAGTGGGCGCACCGCAGACGGCCAGGAGAAGGGGCGCAGCTGGCTTGGAGTGGGCGCACCGCAGACGGCCAGGAGAAGGGGCGCAGCTGGCTTGGAGTGGGCGCACCGCAGACGGCCTGGAGAAGGGGCGCAGCTGGCTTGGAGTGGGTGCACCGCAGACGGCCTGGAGAAGGGGCGCAGCTGGCGTGGAGTGGGCGCACCGCAGACGGCCAGGAGAAGGGGCGCAGCTGGCGTGAACGAAGTACAACCAGGATGTGCATCAGAAGCAGAATTGGTGAGACGGTGTCTCGCCCTACTTGGATGTGTTAGCATCAGAGGGGCCGGTCCTTGGAGAAGGGCATCCTGACTGACGGGTGGTTCTGTTCAGGTCAGGACCCTGGTAGCACAGTGGGGAGGAGGGTGGTTGCTCACCAACAGGTCGGCAGTTTGAATCCAGCGGCTGCTCCTTGGAAACCCCGTGGTGCAGTTCTCCCCTGGCTTGCAGGGTCCCTATGAGTTGGGATGGCGGTGGGCGTTTTGGTTACTGTCAAGTGGCCTTTGTCCTTCCAGATCCCCCGCCTGCTGGACCTGTTGGTTACCAACAGGAGCGCTGAAGTCTCCCGCTGTAACTGTGGTCTGGTCTGTTGTCCCCTGGAGTTCTGTCAGGTTTTGCCTGGTGTATTTGGGTGCCGTGTTGTTAGGTGCACACGTGTTGAGGATTATTGAGTCTTCCTGAGGAATTGACCCCTTTACTGTCAGGTAATGCCCCTCTTTATCCCAGATAACTTTTCTGGTTCTGAGGTTTACTTTGTTGGAAATCAATGTAGCTGCTCCAGCTCCTGATTCACATAGGCGTGGTTTATCTTTCTCCTTTCTTTTATTTGGAACCTGCCTGCACCTTGTATTTAAAGTGGGTTTCTTGTAGGACAGATAGTTGGGTCTCTTTTTTATCTACCTTGACAGTCTCTATCTTTTAATCGCTGTATTATTGCGGTGCACATGTAGAGCCATTTTTGATACATTTGGGTTCATTTTTGACTATGTTGGTGGCTCTTGTAGTTGTATTTACTGTATGTTTTTTTCCTCACTTTTAATGCCTTCTGTAATTTTAGTTTAGTGTTTTATGTGACTCTTTTTATCTTCTTGGTTTGCATATTAATTATGCTTCCTCTTGCAAATACTATGGGTAATTGCTGTAGAGTTTCCAGTATGCATTTTCAGCTAAGCTAAGTTCTCCTTCCCGTAACGCCCCCTCACTGAGTGTGTGGTGGCGGTACCTTATGATGAACAATGTCCCTGGTACCGCTCTCCTGCCCGTGATGTCGCCATCCTTTGTTTCCTGCTTCTGTGTGCTGTGATCACGCAGTCCATGGCTCCTGTCACTGCGGGAGAAGTCATGGAGTCTGCGTTTCTCTGCTTTTTTCGTTGTGAGGACGGGAGTGGAAGCTTCCCGCCTCTTCACCTGTTGGAGCTGAAGCTGAACAGTCTCTTCTTTATTGCTGCAAAATTCTGCTGCTGACTTCTCTTTGTCCGGATGCCCCAGGGGTGTTGCAGGAATGGTACCCACGGTTTACGCTGGCTGTGCACCCCCACTGGCACTGGGAAGGAAGGGCCTGGTTCTTTGCTTCTGTACGGATCACAGCCGAGAAAATGCCACAGAGTGGTGCCACTGTCCCACATGGGATTTCTGTGAGTCAGAACTGACAGCAGTGGGTTTGGTTTGGGGGTTGTTGGGCTGTAACCCTCTGGCTGGCTGCACTGTCCCCGGGACCTGGTCATGCTGGTCCTGACCTCCTGCCATTGCTCAGAAGAAGGATCCTTCCTGCCGAGCTGTTGGCCCTCTTCCCACCCTGCTCCCGCTGTGATCCCTGTGTCCCCTGTGACCCCCACCTTCCCCTGGGGTGCACCACAGAGGTTGGCGTCTTCACTTTCTTTCTGCTTCCCGTGGGACGCCTGCCCTTCTGGCCGTGCGGTCCCACCCCTGCTCCCCGCGCCTGCCCTTCGTCGTGGCTCTGTCCGCCGTCTTGACACATACCTGCTGATGTGCTGTCTTAGCGGTGTCACGGCGACCTGTTCCTGTTCTCAGAGCCCCTCAGTGCTCAGTCCTCAGCCCAGCTTTCGTTGCCGAGGTCGGCTCACGGCTCTGGCTGGCTGGCCCTGCTCTGCCGCTTCCACCCGGGACGCCTGTCTCCCGAACCCTCAGCCCACCCTGCACCCCATCAGGCACCTGAAAGCTCGGACGTTCTTCACCGCCGGCTGCGGTCACCCAGGTTTTTCGCCTTCTGTTTCCTTATGACTCTCCAGGTTGTATCAGTGATGATTTTGTGTGGATCTGTGTGTGACTCGGTGGTTAGTGTGAGCTTCCTCTGGGCAGAGTATGTGAAATACCTAATGAGAAAAAACGTCTGCCCTGCCATCCAGCACCTGGGGACCAGGGCACAGTCGCGCCTCTCTGACCCTGCGTCGTGGTGACACAGTGTCGCGTCTCAGTCGTGTGGAGTGTGATCCGAGCGTGTCTCCCGAAGGTGCTGGCTCCGACTGAGTCGTGCCTGCGGTAGTCAGCGGAGCCCTGGCCGCCTCGTGGTGAAGGGTGCGGCTCCTGCCCGAAGGCTGGCAGGCGAAGCCCGTCGGGTGTCCCTCGGAGACCCACGGGGCAGCTCTCCCCTGTGATGCAGGCCCGCCACGAGCTGGGATCGAGGCGGTGGCAGCGTGGCAGTCGGTTTGGGTGGTTGTTTAGGCATGTGGTTGTCAGAGCATGAGGGACGGATCCTGTCACCCCTGAGGGACAGATCGCAGCATCCGGGTGCTTGTGGGCCAATTGCAGCATCCGGGTGCCTGTAGAACAATCACAGCGTCTGGGTCCCTGTTTTAGCTCAGCGCACTGTCACCAGCCCTGTCTTTTCCATGCCCCAGTTCCTTACTGCTCTCTCTGAAGGGCGTTTCCTCATAGCACCGTCCCAATCCTATTTATTTTCATTTGCGTGCCATTTCGTAGTGCGGGAGACTTGAGAACATTGTGGCTGACTTCCTGATTATGTCAGAGACGCTGCTCACCAGTCGTACTCCATTTTGCCCAGAATCTGCCCTCCACTGTTGGTTGAGAACATTTTTGTACTTCTCAGTTACGTGAGTTTGTGTGTAATTTGTGTGTGTGTGTGTGTGTGTGCGTGCGTGCGTACACTTGTACTAAGATGCAGTAGTTGTCTGTCTCTGTCTTGATGGCATTTTAGTCCTCATCCGTAAGCCATCCCTGATCAATATCCCCCTGGCTGGTCTCTGTCCTGTGTCCGTTACCCGGGTGACTCCCAGTGCCCACCTGTCCTGCGCCCCCTCCTGCTTCCTGGGCCGGCCCTTCCCTCTCTTCCTGCTGGCATCGTCCGGGGCTCCCGCAGAGTGTCCTCTTGGTGTGAACTTCCAGGGCTCCCGAGACCCGGGCTTTGAGCCTGGGACCAGAAGTGGAGCATTTCAGACAGAACTCGGTGATGTAGGTAGAGCTAGAAAATACGCTTGGTGCGTGTTTCAGAGAGAGTGCCAGCCAATATCCTGCACCTTGAGAAGGCCCTGGCATCGTAGAACTCGGGCGACCCTTTCTCTCTCCGTGTCGGCCCTGCTGGCCCTCCCTTTCCGGGAGGGTGTGCGCTGCAGCCCTCGCCTGGCTGCCACAAGGTCTCGGAGCCAAGGGCAGGACGGCTCCAGCTGGAGGCCAGGGGGTGCTGGCGCCCAACGGGGAGGGTGCGCTCGTCCCAGTCGGTGCTGGGGTTGCTCCTTCGGTAGACTCCAAGCTCTGTGAACGCAGTGTTTTCCTGCTCTGTGTTGCTTCCTAAGCCTTGAAAGCCTTCCTGCTGTCTCTGCTCCACGCTTGCCTCCCAGCGGGGAAACGCCTCGTTGAGTGGAGCCCCAGACTTGGGTGTTTATCAGAGGGGGACAGTGCAGGCATTTTTGACATCGTCGTGTCAGCCCTTAGTTGTGAATGGAAAGAGCAGTTTAAGTAAATTGTAGAATAGTTGGAATAGATTATTTATTGATTAGTTTTAAACCTTATCTTTTCCAAGTTGGATACTTTTGGGGTGTATTTCCACCGAATCGAACTTAGGTGGCGCTCTTGCTCTGCACAGCACTCACAGCCTGAGAAGCCGCAGCTTTCCAATTCCCCAGCAGCTTTTAGGGTTTACAAGCTAGAAAGACCAAACCCACCGCGGTTCATCCCGTTGTTTGGGTTGCTGGGTTATTGGTGGCTGCACGGCTGACGGGGTTTACTGCAGACACTCAGGACGTGCCTGTGCCCGCTGGTCCCTTGCCTGTGACCTGCTGCAGGTTTTCAGTCCCTGTGGCAGCTCTGCAGGGTGACCTGTGGTCTGTGTGGGCCTTGCGCTCAGTTGGCTTGTTCTGGTGGTGGCAGACAGCCGTGGGCGTGCAGAGTGGCCTCTCCTGTGGGGGCTGTCTGAGCCCCATACACATGGCAGGGTTTGCGTCTGAGCCTCTGAAGATGGGGCCGCTGCCGTGGGGGCTCTTTAGTGGGACGTGGTCTTTGACGTAATGACCTTCCTCGGTGGAGCCCTTCAGAGAGAAGACTTGATTTTAGTGTTTCTTTTCAGAAAGCTTAAAAAGTGCTTTTCATTGTCCAGTGTGGTGACCGCAGCCCCCCTAAATTCAGTTGAACTAAGCGATTGTAACAGAGGGCTCCTGTTCGGGCACCGGCGGGACAAATGGCGCGGGGACAAGGCAGGTAGGGCTCCACTTTTTGAGGGCTCCGCTTTGGGAGCAGGCAGTCACTGTGGTGTCCCCCCACCGAGGCCTCAGTGTCTCGCGTCACCAGGCCGTCTTCTCCTGGACCTTTAGTGACTGTGGTGTGTGCAGCAGAGCAGTGGCCGGCTGGCTCTGACCGTAGAGTGCCCAGGTGACCCGCTGCTCTGTCTGCCGGATCCAGCACCGTGGCAGCTTTTCAATGAGGGTGTGCTACGTGCATACCAGCCTCAAAACCCCAAGCCCGTCGCCATCAGTTTTGACTTAGAGAGACCCTATAGGACAGAGTCAAATGTGCCAGGTGCTCCTTGGAAGCTATGGGGCAGTTCTATTCTGATCTCTAGGGTTGCCATGAGTCGGAACAGACCTGATGGCAGTGGGTTGTTTTTTTATAGGACAGAGTAGAACTGCCCCCTAGGGTCCCCCAGGAGCAGCTGGTGGACGCAGAGTGCGGACGTTTTGACTCACAGCTGTGTCTCAGGACCAGTGCGCCCCTGGGTCTCCTCTCATGCAGAGCACGGAGCCGTGTGTTCTCTCTGTGCGGAGCCCTGGGCGGTGTGTCCACTGAGTGACTAGAGTCCTGTGAGTCTCATGCTGAAAGCACACGTGGGCTCTGTTAATGTTCCCCAACTTGGGGCTTTTCAAAGATGACACCTCGGGGTCTCGAGCTCAGAGGAGCCACTCCCAGTCCACCTGATGGTCTCTGCGGTGGATGCTGGCTTTCAGGTGACTTCCTGGGGACAAGCAACATTCAGCTGAATGGGTGAATTCTGTGTACGGGTGTCAAATCAGCCAGATGAGGATTTTACAGCTGCGTTAATGATTGGGTGTGATCCGTACCTTTCCTGTTACTTGCAGAGTCCAGAATAAGATGAAGGTGCTGAATTACACAAACATTCCTGTTTACCTCCCAGAAATCACCGTGGGCGCGCACCAGAGCGACCGCATCTTCCGCAAATTCCAAGAGGTAAGAGCCGCCGACGGGTGCAGAGCCAGCCAGGCCAGCGGGGCACAGGGCGGGCACTGTCCTGGTCGGCTGCGGTGTTGGCGAGTTAGAGAGTGCTCCCTGACTGCAGCGGTCTCACCTGTCATCGCAGACCAAGCAGGTTTCGCCTCCGACGCCCTGCACAGCTGCCTGCCCTCTGGAGGGTGCTGGGCCAGTATCCCCCCAGGCAGACCCACTTGAGTGGAAATCATTCTCTGTTTCTTAGCTTTAATCTGAGTTGCCTGATGTCAGGTTTCACCTCTGGGGTCACCTTCCTGTTGTTCTGGCCGCGTCTGTAAGCTGTGAAGGCTGTGTTTCTGCAAAAGCTCATGGAGGGAGCGGAGCGTGGGGTGGGCCGCGCCGAGGAGGCCGCAGGGCAGCCTGTGCTGGGGGCGCTGGGCTGGCGCAGGAAGCTCTTCCCAGACCCCACAGCTTCGGAGCGGGGTGTTTCCAGAGTGGTCGGGGAGGGAGTTGTGGCAGGAGCCCCCTGACCTGGAGGACACCTCCCAGGTGTCGTGTGGCGTCTGCAGGTGGCAGGCCGCCCTGAGAACCACAGGCCCGTGGGAGAGCAGAGAGCAAGGGGGAGAGTGTTCCCACGGCCTGTGCCTCCGGGGCGGTGCTGGCGAGTGTGTGAGCTCAGTGTTTACTGAGCGTGCCGTGCTCTGCGGCAGCACCTCCGTGATTGTAAGTCTTTGCCATTCATGTTTGCCCTGCTGTGATTCTGATGTGATGCCGATTATTTGAAGCACCAATTAGGCTTCTGACTAACCTGTCACTTTTTTCCTACTTGAGATGCTTGGCATTTTCCCTTAATTCTTTTGGTTGTTTTTAAAGTGCTTTGTTCACTGTAGAAATTTTAGAAAATACTTCAGAGTGTCAGGTCTCACTCAGACATCAGCAACGGCTTTGTGTGTTCTGTCTGTCCTGTCTGTCTCTGCACACACACAGGTTGGTGTTCTCTGTGAGGGGAGGGCACAGCTCCCAGGGGTCCTGGCAGCAGCCAGGCACCCTGCTTACTGCACTGACATGGCCAGAATCGTCAAGGCCTGTTGCATCCGGCTGACACGGGGCAGGGGACGTTGGTGGCAGATGTGGGTGAGCAGTGGTAGCAGAGATAAAGGACAGATACACACTGGGGCATGGGTCTAGCAAGAGGGTGCCACGCTTCTCACCATCAGATGCTGAGGAAGAAGCAAGAAACAACCTTTGCTTTAAACCTCCCAGTCCCCATCCTGCTCGCCTATCCCCCACCTTCCCACATGCCTCCCCAACCCCTGGACTTACCGAAAGCCTGGTTTTCCTGGGAGTCTCTCCCCTGGAAGCGGCGTGGGAGTCGAGCCCTGGTGGCCTCCTGTAGGTGCATTTTCATGACAGCACAGCCGGCCTGATTGCTGTTACAGCTCCGCTCGTCCTTCTTGTGCCTGCCTGGCTCAGTGGGAAGTGGGGGTATGATGTAGACACGTGACAGTGGGGGGCAGTGGGAACCTGGAGTCAGGAGCCCAGCCCGATGGAGAGCCTGTGTCCCCAGAGTGGACGGCATGGATGAGGAGGGGCCTGCCTGCTGACATTGCTCCGGGAGGGGGCAGTTTGAGCTGTGAGCTTTAGGGAAGATGACTTGTAGAAGATGGTTTTGCATTGCTAACTGAATTAAATCTGAATTACTGGTTTTTGGAGCTCCGTGTTGTAATTATGGAAAAGAGTCAATAAAGATGATCTGGAAAGAGTACAGCTTTTTAGAAAAGGGTTCAGGTCTTGCTCTGTGTGTGTCAGGAAAGATGAAGGGGTGACCCAGGAGATGACAGTCAATCTGTGTCAGGACAAACCAAGTCTCGGACACAGTGGACAAAGCTGTTTACTCATGACCTTGCAGCGAGGTAAGCCTCGGCTCCAGGGTGTCAGGGAGAGGGTGTCCTCTGGGGTACAGAGGGGGACTCCTGGGGCAAGTGGATTGAGACCAGGGCCAGAGCAGTGCCCTCAGCCGTAGAAGGGACCCTGAAGGTGACACAGCAGGACTGGGGAGCGGGTCACTGGGGTGTCTGCAAGTTCACTGTGAGTCAGAGCCGGCCGCCAGCACTGGCACCAGCAGGGACAGCTGAGTAGGGTCCACTGTGAGCGCCCTGTGCGGGTGGGGTGTAGGGAGCAGAGAGCCGTCCTGGCTGGATCGGCTGCGTGGGCTGGCCTGACTGCCCTGCAGGGGCAGGTGAGCAGTTTGGGACGTTCCTGGAGTGGGAGACTTGCTCGGTGTTGGGAGGCGGTGATTTCCTACTCAGGTCGGAGCGGTGCGGCTTCCTACAGTGGTGTGCTAGGAGCTGACCACGTGGGAGGCACTGTCTCCATTGTAGGGTTTTTTAAACCAGTGTGGGCGCTGTGTGTTTCCGTCAGGTTGACTTGCAGAAGGAGGAGCTGACCTGGTCCTGGGCGATGCGGTGAATGCAGTAAGCCTGAGCCTCCTGTTATGGGGAGACGCGGGCTGTGTCCGCCCTGAGCGGGTGGCCACCCGGCCGGCGGGGTGGGTGCCTGCGCCTGTGGCGCGCCCAGGAGCCAGCGTGCGCGTCTTATGGTGGACTCAGGACTTGTGGGTGCCTTGTGGTTAGAAGTTCCGTGGTAGCTCTCCAGTTCTTAGAAGAAGGAGTTGTGCTTGGCCTGTTGGTTTTGGTCTCTTTTAGGATCGTTCTGTGTTTGGTGCTCTGCAGTGGGTCTTCATTTGGATTTCTCTGTATTGATGCTGGGGTTTTCTGAGTTGTTTTCTAGGGTCTTGTTTCTCCCTTAGGTTTTCAACTGCTCCTGTCCCTTTGGGTGTGTGAAGTGGGGCTGTCCCCGCCCTGGGTCGGGCGGTACCTGATCTGGAAGGCTGACCCGGGCTGTCACTCCCGCTGCGTTTCTGCCTTGCCCAGAGCAGCTTGTTTCCATCTGTGTTGAGGGGACCCAGGGTGCTCAACAGGCATGGGCTCTGCGGTCCATCCCCGTCAGCGAGGGTGCTGGACCCCATGGAATTGGGGGGTCGGGTCAGCAGCTGAGGCTGTGCAGGTTGAGTTTGTCCCTGTGAAATCAGGGTGTTATTGGATACTCCCCCTGAGGAAGCTAGGTGTCCGTCCCACTCCCAGTTAACTGGGCCACTGGCTCTGGGAAGCCTTTTACTGCAGAGGACATGGCCACTTCCAGGCCCTCAGGCTACTGAGGGGCAGGAGCCACTTTGGGCTACCTCTGTGGCCCCACAGCCAATGTGGATTTGAACCCCAGACTTGAGTGAAGATGGCTTGTGGTTGTGAACCCTCAAAGGGTAGCCCTCAGGAGTCCCCTCCATAGAGGCTTCTCGGCCACAAGCCCCCATGCAGGCACGAGGCTTGTCTCCCTTCCGTGAGGTCTGTTCTGTAGAGGTGTCTTAGTCACAGGTCCCTGCACAGGCATGAAGCGTGTCCCCTGACTTCGTGGGTTTGCTCTGTAGAGGTGTCTCGGTCACAGGTTGCTGCATGGACCTGAGGTTGGCCCCTGCTCTGTGAGGTCTGTTCTGTAGAGGTGTCTCGGTCACAGGCTGTTGCATGGACCTGAGGTTGGTCCCTGCTCTGTGAGGCCTGCTCTGTAGAGGTGTCTCGGTCACAGGTCCCTGCATGGACCTGAGGTTGGCCCCTGCTCTGTGAGGCCTGCTCTGTAGAGGTGTCTTGGTCACAGGTCCCTGCATGGACCTGAGGTTGGCCCCTCCTTTGTGAGGCCTGCTCTGTAGAGGTGTCTCAGGCCCCGTGCACAGATGTCAGACCTGTCCCTCCTGCAGGTGGCCTTGAGGGCTGCAGAGACTCCTGGTACCCGCTGGCTGCAGCTCCTCGCTGTCCCCGGCCCTGTGCTGGCTTGCAGGGCCCTGCCGTGCATCTGAGCGTTTCTTGAGGTTTTATAGTGAGAGACTTCTCAGGATGCCCAGGCTACCGGTTGCTGGAAGCAGAGTGTCTCTGCCTTCATCCCTGCCGTCTGAAAGCCACCTCTGGTGCTGGGTGTCCGTGTGTCTGCTTGGAGAGGTGGGCTGGGATGTTGCTTGACTCTCAGTGCAGGGTGCCTGGAGGTGGAGAGCCCATCAAACCCTACCCTCGAGGCATAGACAGGGTGCCTGGCCTGTAGTGGGAGGCCTTCTCGGGGACGGGCATAGGCCCGACAACACACGCAAATGTGCCTCCGGCTTCGTCCTCTCTGTGGTTACCGGTGAGCACATCTCTGGTGTAGCAGGCCCAGCTCTCAGCAGGGATGGCCCCGAGGGAGCTCCCGCCACGCCGGGGGAGGCACATGGGGGGCACGTGCACAACAGGGCCTCGACGTGCCCCGGAGCACAGGTCACCACGCGGCCAGGTGGGAGCCCTTCCGTGGAGAGCTGTGGGGACCTGAGGAGGGCAGAGTCTGCATGTGCAGAGGGCCAGGGACATCGCAGCCAGAGACTATTGGAAGGGTCCCTTGGGTCTGAGTAGCACATGGTGCATGCCACTGTCACCATTGGTGACAATGGACGTGACAATGCGGTCTCCTGAAGCCGCTCTGCAGATGCCGTGTGAATTCTCTGTTGGCTTCTGTGTGGTCCTCTGGCCGAGGAGCTGTAACTTGGTGTCCACTTTACTGATTCCGTCTCTTTTCAGTTTGGGAGGCCAGATGCTATTAAGGTAGCACGCTCCCTCCTGAGTCCCTGCCCCAGGCTGTCGCCAGGGTGACGGCGCTCCTGTCTTCTCCTTGCTGTTCTCAGTCCCCTTCTGTCCCCAGTGCTGTCATTTTCAGAGCTAGCTCCTCTTTCACCAGCCGCTCTTAAAGCCAGAGATGCTCCACTGCTTTCTCACGGTGACACTGGGTGTGCTCCCCTTTCTGAAAATCACTGCAATAAAGACAGGCTTGCAGTCAGTGGGAAGCCTGAGGCCACCTTGTCCAGACACACGAAGAATGGCACAGGTGGCTGCTTAGAAAAATCTTAGAACTGAATTTGGTTTCCTTTGTTACACTAAGATACAGGCTCTCAGTTTAGAAGACGTTTGAGATTGAAAGGAATGTGGAATTCTGAGTGTCCCCGCTGCTCGATGGCCGGGCACACCTCCGTCTCTGCGCCCCGCCAATTGCGTTGAACATGCAGCGCTCACTTACACCCCTGCGGGGGCTCCCAGTTCCTCATTCGGGAAGTCACCAAGGCACTGGCCTGTGAGAGGGTCAGGGGAGAGCTCGGCTCTGATTCACACGTGCTTCCTGTGTGGACTGAAGGCCGCACCCCCTACGCCGGCGGCAGGCGTGGCCGTGGGCGCCTGGGCCGGGAGGCCGCTGCACAGCTGACGGGTTTGGGGGGGTTAGGGATGAGGATGCCGCGACTCTCTGATAATCTGATGCTCGAGGCAAAAAAGAGGACACCTGAGTTGGTGTATGTGGAGAATACAAGGCACTCGTTTTTAAAATCTGAATTAGTTTTGAAAATTGATGAAATGAAAAGATGTGCTTTGAAAACCTGTTTGAATTTTGTTGCACTTACTGTATTCTTACATAATAGTGCTGAAAATTTTAGGGAACTTGTGTGTCAAGGACAACCGCCTAGCAGCCCTACAGGATGGAGCCCACTGCCCATAGAGTCCCAGAGGCTAGAGCCTTCGCCACGTGCCGGCCGCGGCCGTTCCTGCAGCGCCCGAGCCGGCGTCGCTGGCCTCTCCGCTAGCAGTCGCGAGCTTCGCGGCTGTGCCTCCAGGCTGCCGCACTGCAGCAGTGGCTCCCGTAGATGTGTTCCACCGTGTTCTTTAAAATGGATGAAAAAGGCTAAGCGGCGCCTCTTAGCGTTACACAGGGTAACAGAAACCTGGAGCCGGCACCGACCGCCTCAGCCGTCTCCTCCCTTCTCGGTGGCTTCTCTGTGTCAGGAGCAGCTTCAGAGTCTCTTCTGACCTCCACGCTGGCCCTTTCTGTACTTCCTCTGTAACGACTGCGTTCTTCATCTGTGACATCCTTGGTGTCCTCCTGTCACTTGCCTGGTCTTTAGTCCTTAGTGCTCAGTGCAGGTCTGACCTCAGCCACGTGGGAATCAGCCTCGGGCTCTGTTCCTCTCTCCCTGTGACGTTAGAGCAGGTTAGGTCCCACTCCACAGCCTTCACTAGGGATCGTGCCTCAACATCGAGAAAACAGAGATCCGCACACCAGAACCGGTGAGCAGCAGCTGATACAGGAGACAGGGTTGTTGTCAAGGGTCTCGTTTTACTTGGATCCACTGTCTGTTGTGGGTGGGCTGCTAGGAGTCAGGCCAACTCCCCAGCACAGCGAGCCCCGAAACTCCGTACTCCGTGCGGGCTGCGGGCTGCGGGCCTCCTCCATGGCTCTGCCCGCCGCCTTCCTCTTCTCCTCGTCCTTTTTCCTTCCCTCACTCTCCTCCTGCCTCTCCCCTCCCTTCTCCCCTCACCACCCCTACAGCTCCCTGCTCTAGACTGAGGTCCTGTCTGTGTCAGACGCCAGCTTGGGTGGGTCTCCCCGCACTCCGCACTGCACACCCTTCGGGGGTCTGCTTTGATGGGGCCTGTGCCCCGGGTGACGTGTGCTCTCTGCTTCCTGAGGTCAGAGGATGGCAACTGATGCCCGAGGCTTACCTCTGGGTGCCTGTGCTGAGCCTGTTGGCTGGTGGGCGGGGCGACACTGGTGTGACTCTTGGGGCCCCTGAGGGCACGTGGAAGAGTGAGCAGACGCCACCCTGGCCGGTACCCCGAGGGAAGTGGGGGCCCCGCCCCTAGCTTCAGGCCTCACGCACCACCCTGGCCAGTCCCCCTGCAGGGGCAGCGGCCCCTCTCCTACACTCGGCACCCAGACGGAGCACCCACACGGGACTGTGCAGCGCCCGTAGTCGCAGTCGGTGTCTGGAGCTTCCTGGGTCACGCTCACGGCCCTGCCCCTCAGAGGAGCGACTGGCGGTGTAGATGCTTCCTGAACGTCTGCTGAGGGGGGACTCACCCCGAGCAGTCAGGCCACCCTCCGTGCTGACAGTCCCTCCGTCACGGCCACCCTGCCCGCACGGAAGTGACCGGCACATGTAGACGCTTCCTGAGTGTAGGCTAAGGAGGGCCTCACCCCAAGGCGTGGCACCACCGTCACACTGACTGTTGCCCGTTGGCGGTGGTGTGGCCCAGGCTTGGCCGACTTTCCCAGTCAGGGCCGTGCAGTAAAGATTGTTGGCTTTGCAGGCCTCTTTCTGTTGGAGACCACAACCATGATGAGACTTAAACCTTCAGTCTCCTGACCCACAACCAGGTGCCACATCCACAGCGGTCCTCTGGTTAAGTGCTGTGGCTGCTAACCAAGTGGTCAGCAGTTCAGACCCGCCAGCTGCTTCCTGGCAGCCCGAGGGGACAGTGCTGCTCTGTCTCAGGGGTTGCTGAGTCACAGTCAACTCGGCAGCAGCGGCTGGGTTTCGTTTTGGGGTCCATCGGAGGGCAGCAGCCAGAACAGAGTGTGAGTGGACAGGTGGGACTCACGCCCAGGATGCCCGTCGGCAGAAGTGGGCGATGGCTGGCTGCAGGGGCTGCGGTCTGCTTGCCCAGCCCTGGGCGTTAAGAGGCCCAGGCCTGTGGAGTAGACGTGCAGGAGGAGAGAGCAGCTGTCTGCCCCCCAGCACGCACGCAGCTGCTCTCCGCTCTGACCTGGGTCTCTGCGTGCACCCAGAGGTGGCCCCATCACCAGGACGGCCTCTCGCTTGTCCATTTCTTCCCTTAAGCAGGTGGTTCCTCTTCCAGGAATTTCTCCTGAGTGCATGAGTCTATTACAGGTAATAGCCCAGCGTCATTTACAGTAGGGAGGACTCAAGCAGTTGGGCGTTGGTGGGCAGGGGTCAGGGTGTACCAGGGGCCGAGGGTTCTGTAGTTAGAGGCTGTTGGGGCCAGGAGCGGGGTTCACCTCCTGGCTCCGGAAAGGGCCCTGCTGGGCTGCCTTTCCCAGGAAAGGCCTCTCAGTGCCGCGAGGCTCAGAGACTCGAGTCCTGCCTGCCCCCTGGCCACCCGGGCAGCAGTCCTCGTTGGCTTTGTTAGGGAGCCCGCCAGGCGTGGCATGTCACTTGTTGGGCTGTTTGTCATGGCGTGGCCGTGAGCACCTGTGACCCCTGTCCCGGAAGGGCAGTGCAGGCATGAGCCCCCTGGGTGCCTCCTCCAGGGCAGCAGGGCCTCTGGGTGGGCCTCACGGGGCAGGCCCTGCAGAACCGCTCAGGACCCAGGACCCTGAGGGAGCCGCTTTCCTCCTCACAGCCCCCACCGTAGGTCGGCACACCTGTGAGTGCCTTTCCAGGGCTCCACAAAGGCCCCTGTAGGTCAGCACACCTGTGAGTTCTGTCCCCAGTCTCTGCCAAGGCTCAGTGGCCATCGTGTTCGCAGCCCTGGAGGCCTGGTGGGCTTTCAGGTAGGGCAGGAAGGACACTGTCCTTTGCTGGTGTGTGTCTGGTACCTGGCCCTTTCTTGGGTAACTTGCTTTCATGTTCAGGGTAAAATGGAAAAGCCTCCAGCGGGTCATGAATGTGTACCCAACCTGTTGTTGTGTACCCAACCTCTGCTGATCAGAGTGACCAGAGTACCTGAGTTTAGAGATCGTTCAGCAAGGTGATACATTCGGAGGAGAATGTGAAGAAACAGCCGTTGAAAGGGCTTTTACTCTCCTGCCTTTCGTCCTGAAGGGTTCTTGGTTTGCTGCATCGTAGACGTTCCGCAGATGCTGAGACGTGGGCAAGAGTAGAGTGCCTTTCGCCTCTTTTTTTAAGTAGGTGGGTGGGCTGCTGCTGGGGTGTTTCACTGTGTGTTGTGTCTGTCTACGTCTGTACCAGCGTGTTTGAGAACATGTCAGTGACGGGTCACTAGACCAGAGAGCTTACTTACCAGAGGCTTCCTGCAGGGCCCGGGGCGGGTACTCGGTGGTGCTCCCTGCTGCTCCTCTTGAGATGCCCTGCGCCGTGCTCAGGTGCCCCACGGTGCCCCGCGGCGGGTTTGGGCGCACGGTGAGGCGCAGGCACTGGGACTGGAGGTGTGGAGGCGTGTTCTAAGTGAGCAGGTCCACCCTTCATCTAAGTACAGCTCTGACGCGAGTCCAGTGTTCTTGTGCCCAGGAAGTCTGTCAGTCTGTTTACTACTTTAGACAGAAAAGTGGGGGGTCCAGGGCCCCAGAGGACCTCTTCAGCTCCCCGTCTGGCCTTGTATCAGAGACACGGGCATCTTGGGTATGGAGGCAGAGACAGCCTTGGAGGTCCAGCGCGGCGTCACCATCTGAGAACCCGGTCACACGTGTGCTTCTCTCAGTGACTGGTGGGGGACCTAGGTGGCACTTTGGGTGGCTGGCTGTGCATACTTTTTGCTGACTGGACCAGTAAAGAAAGCCCTGACTGAAGAAACGGCTTCAGTACCTGTCTTTAGGGTGGACGGTAGGGGCCCCTGGGTCTGCGGGTTGTGGTCACAGACTTCCTGTTGTCCATCTTGATGGAAAAGTGTAAGAAAGAGAAGGGAGCATTTTATTCCAGCTCACTGTAACTTAACAAGGTACGTTGTGCTCCAGTGTTTCCCTGGCCTGACAGCATAGCTTCTAGAAGCTTCCACCTGTCTGTGGCCTGCCTGCTCCCACAGCTCCCAAACGAGGAGATGAGGGTTGCACAGGGGGGACGGACATGTCGGCTGAGCTTGTTCTCACCAACGAGAACGTGCTGGCCACAGTGCAGAGCACTGTAGTCTGCCCTCAGATCCACAGCCTGCCTGGCCAGTGCCTTGGGGACAGACTCTGTGGGCGTCACGGCTGCTGGCCCTCTGGGTTCTCCGTGGGCACAGCCAGGTTGGGAGAAAGAGGGGTTAGGCTAGCTGTCCTGGCAACCCTGCTCCCCAGGGCTTTTCCGATGACTCCGGCTTCTCTGGGAAGCGAGGCAGCTGCTAGCGAGTTTAGCATGTGACAGAGATGGCACTGAGACTGCCGAACGTGGACTTTTTAAAACTGCACCCTTGGCACAGAGGACTGTAATCAGCACGTAACCATGACTTGTCCCTCTTGCAGCTGCCAGGCCGGAAGTACCAGCCAGGCTACAACGCTGACGTGGGGGACAAGTGGATCTGGCTGAAGTGAGCGGGCCCTCCTCTGCAGCTGTGCCTGATGACAGGGAGCTTCCTGACCACTCGTCTCTCCTGGATTCCACATGGCTTAAAATTTCAATGACAGCACCAGAAATCCCACCACCAAAGAGGTGGCCTGCCGTAAAGCTGTCTGCTCTGGAGTGTGCTTACTGAACCCGAAGGGAACAGCCTCCCTGTCAGAGGCTTGGAGCTTGTAGCTTATTATGAAATGATCCATAATTATCACTGGAAGAAAAAGGGTCTGCCGTAGAATACCAGCTGTCAGTGGAAGAGTCTCTGTCCAGTTGTGCTCTGTATCAGGCAGATTGTGTACATTGCTGCTCAGACTTCCAGAAATAAAGCCGTTTCTGTGCGCACACCTCCCTGTTACAATGTGTGTGTATTTTCCACTTCCCTGTGGCTTGCTTTGATGTGGTTCGGTTTAATTCAGACAATTCTCAGAGTTGAGTTTCCCTGAGTCTTGATTTATTTTCTGAATCTTAACTGCTACATTAGAACAAGAAAATAAAATAAGTGGAAACACCAAAAGGACGAGGGAAGTGGCCACAGGTTTAGAGAAGGCTCCTGGATGCCTTGGTCAGCTGGCCTGGCCGGCTGGAGCCGAGAACCGGCTGCAAGAAGGTGGGTTTGCACTGTGGGACAGTGTGGTCAGGACAGCAGGGTCGTCGGCTGCCTGGAAATCAGGCTGGTCAGAAGACATGAGTCTTTAGAAAGAAAACCAAGTTTGTTTCTTCACCTCTGCTGAGATGTAGAAAACAGAACCCAGATGAGACTCTCTGTAGGCTACTTGTCATGTCCAGAGTTACAGTTCAGTTCAGTGGGACCTGTGTCGCCCATCTGAGATCTAGATTTAATTAGCATTAAATGCAGTCTCTGATCCAGTTCCGCAGTCGTGCTGGCCTCCTGCAGCCGCAGAGGGTCGATGTGTGGGGCAGACTGCCGGAGGACCTGGCCTCGGAGGAGGACGAGCTTTCTCCTCTAGGTTTGAGGGACTGAAAATCAAGTTTCCCAGCAGCTTTGAGTTGGAGTCCAGATTGAAGTGGCTCAGGTTTTGCATTTCAGTCAGAACCTAACTGCTTTAATCATGGAATGGCAGTGAGGCCAGGCACTGGGCCAGTCCTGCCGAGTCCTTTGGTCTCTGAGCTTCACAGACCCATTAAGGCGAGTGGAGAGGCGAAGAAGAATGTCTTTAATTACCTTGGCTGTTGCTAATGTCTTGGCTGTAATGAGCAGGCTCTTCACGTAACCCTTTCAAGGCCCTATTGTTTTTTGCTTTGAATCTTTTCTGGGGTGCCATGTGTATTCATTAATGGAAGCCAACTGGGTCATGGAGCATGTTTGAATTTTTTAGATTGTAATATGAGTTTGAGAAATGTTATGTGGGAATACATGGTTGACACCAAACTTGGCAGGTTAGCGAACCTCACAGTCAGTGGGTGCCTGTCTGTCCCTTTGGTTCCAGGTGGCTTGATGTATTTCAAGGCACTTTCCATTATGTTACATGGGCAACCTCTGGTTTTCCAAATATGACAAACACACACACACAAAACACACCACCAGGGCTCCCTAACTGTCACACCAAAGCAAAACCAAACCCACTGCTGAGTCTAATTGTGACTCGTGGTGACCCCGTAGGACAGAGTGGAACTGCTCATGCTCACTTTCCAGGGAATGCCTGGTAGACTCCAACTGCTGACGTTCTGGTTGGCAGGTGTAGCGCTAAACCACTGTGCCACCAGGGTTTCTCAGAAGAAACTGTAAGTATGCTTACAAGTCTTATCTAGGGAGTGTAAGAGCTAAAAAGATGTTTTCTCTCAGTCACACTTCCTGGATGCGCTACGACTTAAGGCTTGCACACCAGCTATTTTGCTTCAGCGAACATTTCCTTCTTTGCTTCAGCGAACGTTTCTTTCTTTGCCTTTTACCATTACGCAAATCCCCACTAGAGGGCAGCAAATACTTTTCATCAGGAAAAGTACACACCCAAGAAAGTGGAGAGCTGGAAAAAGTGGGCAGTCAAGTGTGTACCTTTAAACCTCAACAGTGGCACTGTTGAGTGCAGATAGCAATCAGTGGAGCCCAAGGGGTGGTCATGGTGAGAGACCAGCCTCTTCTCAGACACATAAATGTGAGCCTGATGGGGACCTTGACACCATCATAATTCACCCAGATCTGTGTCTACATCTATGTGTCATGCATCTGCATGGTGGACTGTGAGTGTAGTTTGAGTGCTAAAGAATTTGATCTGTTTTATTTTTCTGGTGTGTTTTCAGGAGGAAGTCAGGAAAGCACAGGTCAGTGTCTCCTCCAGATGGACACCCTGTCTCAGAGCAGCACAGGGTCTAATGTCACCAAAATGTTTACAACTCTTACATGAGGCAGGTGGATTGCGGGTACTTTTAAACAGCTTTCTGGAATATCCCATGTTGAAACATTCCATGCTTTGAGAATTGGGAACTAGGGGTGGAAGCTGTATTTTATCTGCATTTCTTAATGATGTGTGTATAGGCACAAGAGCTGTTTATTGATGTGAAAGTACTCATGTCTTCTAAAGTAACTTGCAGTTCTTTCAATTTTTTTTTTTTTAATGTTCTAAGAAACATTTAGCCTGTTAGAGAAAATCACATAATTACTTAGGGCTATCTCAGCCAAACCTGGTTAGCCTCAGAGGACAGCCAGCCCCTCATTGCCAGTCATGAGTCACACCACTGTCACCTGGTGTCCATGCAGGCACAGTCCTTATCCCACAAGGTGAGGCCAAAACACCAAAGGTGTCAAAGACTTCCAAGTAATTTGTACTTTAATTCAGTTTTGAGTGTTGTAGTGTCTAATGCCACAGGAAGGAAAGAAACCATTGTCTCAGGTGGTGTTTGTCCCTTTTCTCTGAGCCTACTGGCCACTGATGTAACTTGACTTTGATTGTATCTTGTTTGTCAGTTCCACATTCCTGGTGAGGTTGTCCTTAGCAGTGGCTGTGTCATACCAAGAAGCCAGCAGACAGCTGCTGTCTTGCGAGTAGCGCAGCCTGTGCTCCCGGGTTCTGTCTGCTGTGTGGGGCTGGCGGAAGCGGGTGGAGAGGGCTGCAGTTACCGTCGTGCACTGGGCCCCTGAGGAGAGAAGAACGCTGGGAGCAAGCTTGCGCTGCAAGAGGCCTGAACAGTGTGGGCGCAGCATCTGTGGTTCTGCACTGGGACGGTAATAAATGCTGAGGATGGGCAGCCTGCTCCAGGGAGACTCCTGTGAGCCTGGACACAGGGGACTCCTTTCAGCAGGAACTACCTGTTGCTCAGCACTGTTGTATACTCTTTAGGATTTTACAAAGGGAAGTGCCTGTTTTAAGTACAAGTGGCTCTTCCAGGACTTGAATTGTGCACTTCAGGGCACCGCTGGTTAAGGACACCTGAGTCAAGGAAGGTGGAAGGTGGGCAGGAGCAGAAGACTCGTCCTCAGGCTTCTGGAAGTCAAGCCAGGCTTCTTTCTCCATTGTGGCAGAAGGTACACACTTGAGGGAGGCCCGGCTCTCCTACACCCGAGTCCTGAGCGCAGTGAGGGGGCCGCCGCTGGACCCAGGCTCACATCACGCTGTAGGAGCTGGCAGCTTTTAGGGCCTGCCGTGTCCGCAGCCAGGGCACTAGTGACCGCCGCAGGCTCAGGCCTGTCCGTGTCTGCAGTGCTGCTCTTACCTGCTCCCAGCTCGGGGACAGGGCTACTCATGGCTCTGATGTCCATCTTTGCATTGTGTGTAACTTGTGTGTGGCACCAGGATGACAAGTTCTGAGTCTGCCTGGAGGTTCGTATCTCTGAGCTGTGGGTGCTGGGTTCACCTGGGAGCTCACACCTCTGAGCTGTGGGTGCTGGGTTCACCTGGGGGCTCACACCTCTGAGCTGTGGGTCCTGGGCTCGCCCTGTGGGCTGACACTTCTGACCCATGGATCCCTTGGGTCTACCTGGGGGCTCACACCTCTGAGTTGTGGGTCCTGGGTTCCACTTGTAGGCTCACACCTCTGAGCTGTGGGTCCTGGGTTCCACCTGGGGGCTCCTCCTCTGAGCTGTGGGTCCTGGGTTCCACCTGGGTGCTCCTCCTCTGAGTCGTGGATCCTGGGGTTTGTCTAAGGGCTCACACCTCTGCACTGTGGAGCCGGGGGTTCACCTGGGGCCTCACTCGCAAGCCCTTGAGCCAGCTGTGGCCGTGGTCCATAGTGTGTCAGCAGGTTTGGTCTAGAATCATGTTCCTATTGGAAAACAGTCAAGGGTGCCTTGGCTGGACCGGGCCTGCATTTCCATGGGATTACAGCTACCCCAACTCCACGTCGCTCAGCCAGAATCACCCTTCTCCTGGTTCTCGCCTTCCTCCTCCTGTGCTTTCCTGGCGGCCAGTCCTTGTCACCAACTGGCCATGTTGATAGCTGTCCTTCGTTCCTAATGATGGCACACCCAGAGCCCGCTGTGGCCTCTGCCTTAGGAGTCCCTGGGCCCTCACATGTCCCTGCTGTCTGTCCCACCTTCTGTCGTTTAGGGCAGAGTCGCGCTGAGGTCTGAAGCCGTGTTCCTGCCCGCACTGGTCCTTGTCTTGGAGCTGCTGGCCGCCTTCCTCCCTGGAAGCCCGGCCCCTGGTCTTCTTCCCCCGGCCCTCCCGCAATGAGCCCTTTGTCTGGGGGCCTGGGGCATCGCCGCCACGGGACACCAAATGCAGTAATCCAGGCTCGCGGCTACTGGGTAATGGGTGTGTCTGGTGGGCTTCAGTGGACTGAAGTCTCCCCCTTCCCCTGTGGACTTCTCCTCAAAGACCAGAAGGAATGGAGCTGTGGTCTTTCTGAGACAACAAATGGACCTTTCGGGTGGTGCCCCCCACGGGGACAGCTTGGTTCCCGACTTAAGGAGGTATTGAGTGTGGGGCTGGTCAGCGGACAGCGCCTCTTGGCACTGTCGGCAACCCCTGCTGTCCCGAGGCCTGCAGCGCCTGTGTCAACCGCCAGTCCTTGCGGCTGGGGCTATCGATGACTGGTCTACCCTCTCCTGTCCCCACATCTCCTACAAAAGGAACAGCAAAGCCCGCTGGCCCCTAATTCTGAGATTGCATATGTACTAAGATCATATTTTTGTATTTGATAGGAAGCTTTCTTTATTAGAAGATAAACTCATTGCTAGTGAAATAAAATGCCACAGGAACTTGCCACATACCAGCCAAAGCTTGAATTAAAATGAATTCCGCCTGTGAGGGGATGGGGGTGGGGGGAATCTTGCTGAGAGAATGTAATTTAGATCCAGAAAGAATTCCAGCTGGCTGGTAATCCCCACTGCAAAATGCAGGCAGAGATGTCACCATGCAGGGCGGAGGGCAGACGGAGTGAGAACAGCCGTGAGCCATGGGACCTGTATCTCCAGATAGCTGCAGCAGGGACAACCAGTCCTCGTGACCTTCCGATGGGGTTGTCCAGTTGGAGGAGTGGGGGCGCCCTTGGTCTGGCTGTTTCCAGCTGTTACCAGTTTTACACTTGTGAGTGGGGGGATAAAATCGAGTGGTGTGCTCGGGAAGGATTTGAAAGGCCCAGACCCTTTAACTAACATGGAACGGCCCCCTGTTTCTCATCAGGTGTTAGTTGCACTGAGGTGGCCCTGACTCCTGGGGAGCTTGTGTGTGACAGAGTGAAGCGCTGCCCAGTCCTGCACCAGCCTCTGGTCGGCTGCTGTGGCTGTGTGTCCGTCTGCCTCGTCGGAGAATTCCCCTCGTTCTCACTGACCCTCTGCTCTACCAGACAGGGCGGCCTTTTCTAGCAGAGCAGCTGATAGATAGCTGTTTCTTTATCTCATGGTGCGGCAGTTGGCTTTCACTTAGCAAGGTTAGAATTCAGCAATAATTTTTCAAATATTCATCAACACAATCTGCTCCTTTTGACCCTGATACAGCAGCAGCATTCTCTACCTAGCTGTTAATGAGACACTGTTTGTGTTTGTTCTGGAAGCAAGTGGGCATTTTAAATCTGCAAAGCCTATGGAAGTATATCCTGCCTGAACTGAGAGGACATCTAAAGAATGGATTTCATGCATTGAACACTAGTGACAGTAGACCAGACCAGTTGGGGAATGACGTCAGGTGCATCACCTATGTGGAAAGCAAGAGGTCATTAAAGAAACGGGAAAGAAAGAAAAGACCAGAATGGATGTCAGAAGAGACTCTGAAACTTAGGAGTAGCTAAAGTAAAAACAAGAAATGAAAAAGTCAAAAGGCTGAACAGAAGGTTTCAAACAGCTCAAGAAGCAAAGTATTGTGATGACATGCAAAGTCCTGGTGATAGAAGAAAAGAAAGGATACTCTTGGTATTTCTAAACTCAAAGAACTGAAGAGAAAATTCAAACCTTGAGTTGCAATATTGAAGGATTCTATGACTCAAAATGAGAAGAAACAGATGAAAACACCCGTTAAGAATGGGAATATTAAATGTACAAAGTATGAATCTAAGAAAATTGGAAGTCATCACAAATGAAATAAACACCAATACCCTAGGCAATAATGAGCTGAATTGCATGGTATTAGCCATTCTGAGTCATATGGTCTATTATGCCAGGGATGACAAATAGAAGAGAAATAGCATTGCATTCTTTGTCAAAAAGAGCATCTCAAGTCTGTCCCAAAGTACAATTCTATCAATGATAGGGTAATATCCATATACCTATATGGAAGAGCTGTTCATACACCCATGACTGGTATAGACACAGCAACCACTAAAGTGAAAGACGAAGAAATTGATTTTTATCAGCTTCTGCAGTCTGAAATTGATCTAATATCAAGCAGGATGCATTGACAATTCTGGTGATTGGAATACAAAAGCTGGGAAAAAAAGAATTGGTAGTTGCAAAACATGACACTGGCGATAGAAAGCGTGCCAGATATCCCACAGTAGAATTTTGCAAGGCCAACAACTCCTTCACTGCAAATACCTTCTTCACCAGCATAAACAGTAACTATACATATGGAGGTCACCAGATGGAATACACAGGAATCAAATCGACGACGTCTACGGAAAGAGACACTGGAAAAGCTCAGTATCAGTCAGAACTAGACCAAGTGCTGACTGCAGCACAGACCATCAAGTGCTCGTATGCAAGTTCAAATTGAAACTGAAGAAAATTAGACTGAGTCAATAAGAGCCGAAGTATGACCTTGAGTGTATCCCACCTGAGTGTAGAGACCATCTGAAGGACAGATGTGAGGAGTTGAACACTAGTGACAAAAGACCAGATGAGTTGTGGAATGACATCAAAGACATCATACATGAAGAAAGCAAGAGGTCATTAAAAGGACAGGAAAGGAAAAGAAGACCAAATTGAGTATCAGAAGAGACTCTGAAACTTGCTCTTGAATGTCAAGTAGTAAAGCAAAAGGAAGAAATGGTAAAGTAAAAGAACTAGACAGAAGACTTCAAAGGGCAGCTCAAGAAAACAAAGTATTATAATGACATGTGCAAAGAGCTGGAGATAGAAAACTGAAAGATAGAAGAACATGGCTCAGCATTTCTCAAGACGAAAGAACTGAAGAAAAAATTCAAGCCCTGAGTTGCAGTAGTGAAGGATTCTACAGGGAAATATTAAACAACTCAGGGTGCATCAAAAGAAGATGGAAGGAATACAGAGAGTCATTATTCCAAAAAGAGTTGGTCGACATTCAGCCATTTCAAAAGTTAGGTATGATCGGGAACCAGTGGTGCTGAAGAAGTCCAGGCTGCCCTGAAGGTCCTAACAGAAAACACGGCTCCAGGAGTTGATAGAATGCCCACTGGGGTGTTTCAGCGAATGAATACGGTGCTAAAGGGCTCACTCAGCTATACCAAGAAAGTTGGAAGACAGCCAGCTGGCCAACTGACCAGAAGAGATTCATGTTTATGTTTATTCCCAAGAAAGGTAATCCAACCAAACGTGGAAATTATCAGATGAGATCGTTAATATCACATGCAAGCAAAATTTTGCTGAAGATCATTTCAAAACAGCTGTGGCAGTATATTAGCAGAGAACTGCCAGAAATTTAGGCTGGCTTCAGAAGAGGACATGGAACCAGGAATATCATTACTGATGTCACAGAGAAATCCTGGCTGAATACCAGAAAGATGTTTACTTGTATTTTTTTGACTGTGCAAAGGTATTTGAGTGTGTGGATCACAACAAATTATGGATAACAGTGCAGAGAATGGGAATTCCAGGACACTTAATTGTGCTCATGAGGAATCTGTACATGGATCAAGAGGCCATCATTGGAACAGAACAAGGGACCACTGTGTGGTTTAAGTCAGGAAAGGTATGTGTCATGGTTCTATCCTTTTACTATACCTATCCAACCTGTATACTGAACAGATAATCTGAGAAGCTGGACTAAATGAAGAAGAACGGAGTATCACGATTGGAAGAAGACTCATTAGCAACCTGCATTATATAGATGACACAACCTTGCTGCCTTAAAGTGAAGAAGACTTGAAAGACTAATGAAAATCAGAGACCACAGCCTTCAGCATGCATTACACCTTAACGTCAAGAAAACAAAAATCGTCACATCTGGACCAACAGGCAACATTGTGGTAAATGGAGAAAAGACTGAGGTTGTTAAAGATTTCATTTTACTTGGATCCACAGTCAGTCCCCACGGAAGCAGCAGTCAAGAAATCAAAAGATGAATTCGTTGGGCAATTGGCTGGAAAAGACCTCTTTGAAGGGAAAAGCGAAGACGTTACCACGTAGACTAAGATACACCTGACCCAAGCCATGGTATTTTCAGTTGCTTCCTATCTGCACATGAAACTGGACCATTAACAAGGAAGACAGAGGAAGCGTTCACACTTTTGAATTGCTGTGCTGCAGAAGAATAGAACATGCCACGAACTGCCAAAGGAACAAAGTCTGTCTTGGAAGAAGTACAACCAGGTGCTTCTCTGAAGCAAGGGTGGTGAGAATACATATTACATATTTTGAACATGTCTTCAGGAGGGATCAGTCTCCAGAAAAGGGCCTCGTGCTTGATAAAACACAGGGTCAGCCAAAGGGAGGAAGATCCTCAACAAGAAGGGTTGACAGAGTAGCTGCAACAGTGGCTTCAAGCATAATGATTGTGGCCGTGGTGCAGAACCAGGCAGTGTTTCATTCTGTGCTGCACAGGGTCACTATGAGTCGGAACTGACTCAAAAACATGTAGCGACCACAACAAACATGAAGAACCTTGCCAAATGGAATACACGGGAATTAAATCGACAACACCTGTGGAAAGAGAAGGTGGAAAAGCTTGATCTCATCCGTCTGGGGCCCGATTGTGGAGTAGATCATCTACTGCTCATTTGCAAGTTCAAGTTGAAACTGAAGAACATACAAAAAATCTGTGAGCGCCAAAGCATGACCTTAAATGAATTTAAGAACCATCTCAAGAGTAGATTTGATGCATTGAACACTAATGTCTGAAGACCAGATGATATGTGAAAGTAGAAAGTCATTACAGCAACAGGAAAGAGAAGACCAAAATGAATGTCGGAAGAGACTTGGAAACTTCCTCTTGGATGTAGAATAGCTAAAGAGAAAGCAAAAACTGAATAAGTAAAAGAGCTGAACAGAAAATTCTAGTGGGCAGCTTAAGCAGACAAAGTAAACCGTTACAATGAAATGTGCAAGACCTGGAGACAGACCAAAGGCAAGAACACACTTGGCATTCCTCCAGCTAAAAGAACTGGGGGAAAAAATCAAGCTTTAATATCGAAGATTCTAAGGGGATAATAGTAAATGACACAGGAAGCATCAAAAGAAGACAGAAATAATACACAGAATCATTGTAAAAAGAATTGATCAACTGTTAGCCATTTCAGAAGGTAGCATGTGATCAAGAACCAGCTGCGCTTAAGGAAGAAGTGCCAACTGCGCTGGAGGCATTGATGGGAAACAAGGCTCTGGGATCTGATGGCCCGCCACCGAGATGTCTCAGCACATTTTGGTGCTGGCCTTGCTCACTTGTCTGTGCCAAGAAATTGGTAATGTAGCTACTTGGCTAACCAGCTGGAATAGTTTTATATTTGTATCCGTTTCAAAGAAAGGTAATCTAAAAGAGTGGGGAAAATAATCAAACAATGTCATTAATGTCACACACAAATAAAGCTTTGCTGAAAGTCATTCAGGAGTGGTTACAGCAGAACACTGCCTGGGAATTGCCAGAAATTCAAGCTCGATTCAGACAAGGATGTGGAACAGGGGCTGTCGTGTGAGTGGAAGGATGCTCACCTATGTGTTACTGACCATGCAAAGGCATTGCACTGTGTGAATCGTAACAAGTTATAAATAACTTTGTAATGAGAATTCCAGAGCACTTAATTGTGCTCGTGGGGAATCTGCACATGGATCAAAAGGCAGTCATTGGAGCAGAACAAGGGGACACTGCGTGGTGTAAAGTCAGCAAAGGTATGTGTCCAGGGCATAACCTTTCAACATACTTACTCAGTCCTTAGGTTGTTGTTAGGTGCCGTCGAGTTGATTGTGACTCATGATGAGCCTAGGCACAACAGACCGAAACACTGTCCAGTCTTGAGCCATGTCCACAATCACCTTTATGCTTAAGCCTATCGCTGTGGCCACTGTGTCAGTCCGTCTTGTTAAGCGCCTTCCTGGCAACATGTCCAAAATGTGAGATGCAGTCTCGCCATCTTTGCTTCCAAGGAGCACTCTGGCTGGACTTCTTCCAGAACAGATCTGTTTGTTCTTTTGGCAGTTCATGATACATTCAAGAATCTTCTCCAGCACCACACTTCAAAGGCATCAGTTCCTCTGTCTTCCTTATTCATTGTCCAGCTTTTGCATGCAGTTGATGCATTGAAAATACCATGGCTTGGGTCGGGCGCACTTTAGTCTTCAAGGTGACATCTTTACTTTTCAGTACTTTAAAGAGGTCCTTTGCAGCAGATTTTCCCAATGCATTGCATCTTTTGATTTCTTGACTGCTGCTTCCATGGGCAAATAATAGAGAACCTAGACTCTAAGAAGAACATGAAGACTCATTAACAACCTATATTGCAGATGACACAGCCTTGCTTGCTGAAAGGAGACTTAAACACTGATAAAGATCACAACACGACAACCTTCAGCATGAACTGCACCTCAGCATAAAGAAAACACACTTCCTCATAATGGGACCAACATCCAACATCATGACAGAGGGAGGAAAGGTTGAAATTGTCAAGGATTTCATTTTACTAGGATCCACAGTCAGTGGCCCTGGAACCCACAGTCGAGAAATCTGACAGTCTATTGCAAGGGGCAGATCCCGCGTCAGAGAGATCTTTAATGTGTTGAAAAGCAAGAGGATTAAGGTTCCCCTGACTCAAGCCATGGTGTTTTCAGTCACTTTGTATGTGTAAGAAAACTGGACAATGAACAAGAAATGAAGAAGAATTTATGTGTTTGAATTACACTGTTGGTAAAGAATATATACCACGGACTGCCAGAAGGACAAATTTTTTCTTGGAAGAAGCACAGCCAGCATGCTCCTTGTAAGTGAGGGAAGCTTTTGTTTTCTGTACAGTTATTTGGACGTGCGGTCGGGTGGAACCAGTGCTTGGAGAAGGACATCATGCCTGATGAAGTGCAGTGAGGGGCAGCCAAGCAGAGGAAGACCCCCAGTGCGATCTAGTGACGCAGGGGCTGCCTCATGGGACTCCCACACAGCAGGGACTGTGCCGATGGTGCAGGGCTGGGCTGTGTCACTCTGCTGTACCCAGGTTCACCATGAGTTGGGACTGACTCTATGGCACCTAGCCACAGCACCGATGCTTGACTTTGACCTTCGCCCAAGCTGGTCCTCTGAAGAGCCAGCCTCCGCTGGTCTGCGTTAGGTGGAGCGAGCTTCCCGTGCCACTGGAAAGGCTGGCCATGATGCCTGTTGGGTCTCCAGCAGCAGTGGAGCGGCAGAGACAGCGGAGAGCTCAGAGACGGGCTTTGCGGCAACTTCAGCTGGGGTCTCGGGTACAGACGGGATGTTGGACACTTCTGTGAGCTGGCGAGGACCCCACGCTGTGTGGCTAACGTGCCCTTGTAGTTGAGGACAGACAGGGTTGGAAAGGTGTCCCAGCTACCTGACGCTCTTCTGTCACTTTAAGCCCCGTCATCGTTCCCACTGCATCTGGAAAAAATGGCCACAAGCTTGGTGGCTCACAGCAACACAGGTTGGCTTATTCTCTTGCAGCCGCGGAGCCCAGAAGCCCTAAAATCAAGGTGTCAGCAGGGCTGGCTCCCTCTGAAGGCTCCAGGGGTGATGTGTTTCCTTGCCGTTTCCAGCCCTCAGAGGCCCCGAAATCCCAGGTGGTGGCCCTGAATCGCATTGCCCTGATGGACCTGCGCCCTCGTTGTCACCTGGGCTCGCTCATCTGTTCGCCGTCCCCCGTGAGGACCCGGGTACACCTCAACATCAGGAAAACAGAACTCCTTACAGCTGTACCAGTAAGCAAGGTCGTGATGAGTGGAGAAAAGACGGAGGGCGTCAAGGGTTTCGTTTCACTTGGGCCAACAGTCTGTGCCTGTGGAAGCAGTGGCGTTGGCACAATTCGCTGACAAGGACCTCTTTGAAGGGTTGAAAAGTAAAGAGGTCACCTTGCAGACTAACGTGCACCTGACCCAAGCCGTGCTAATTTTCAATCACATTGTATGCATGCATAAGCTGGACAGTGAACAAAGCAGACAGAAGGAGAACTGATGCCTTTGAATTGTGGTGCTGGAAAACAATGGTGACTGTACCAAGGTCTGCCAAGAGAACCAACAGACCTGTTCTGGAAGAAGTCCAACCGGAGTGCTCCTTGGAAGCAAAGATGGCAAGACTGAGTCTTATGTACTTTGAACATGTCAGGAGGGATTGGTCCCTGGAGGACATCATGCTTGGCAGAGTGGAGGGTCAGCAGAAAAGAGGAAGACCCTCAGGGAGATGGATTGACTCAGTGGCTACCACAATGGGCGTAAGAATGAAAGTGATCGTGGGCACAGCGCAGGACTGGGCAGGGTTGTGTCCTGTTGTTCCTGGGGTCGCTGTGAGTCGGAGCTGACTCAGTAGCACCTAACAACAACACTGCGAGGACCCTGGAAACCGTGGTGGCACAGTGGTGAAGTGCTGTGACTGCTAACCAGAAGGCCGGCAGTGTGAATCCCTCAGGCAGTCTGTGGAAACCCTACAGGGCAGTACTACCCTGCCCTGCGGGGTCACTATGAGTCAGAATTGACACGAGGGCAGTGAGGCTGGTTTTGTTTTTTGTGGACCCTGTGATGATATTGCTTCCCCCAACTCCTGGTAACCCCAGCCCCCCTGCCCCAGGCCCCTGACCTCAACCATGCCTGCCTCAGGAGGTCCCAGCCTCGCAGAGCCAGGGCTCTGTCTCCCACAGACCCTGCCACAGAATGAATAAGAGACAGGCCCTGGCAGGTTGGCTCCGGGGCCACAGTCAGCACAGCTGGCCGTTGTCACAGTGACGTCCTTCCTCACTCAACGACAAGGTCCACAACCAGCAGCAGAGACAGCGACACCACAGCCACTCTCTGCTGGTGACTTCCTGTCCCCACAGCTATTAATAATCTCCCCTGGCTGGCCTGACCCAGGCCACATTCTCTCACCTTGGGTCCCCTGACCCAGGCCACCAGCCATTCACTCAGCTGCAGGTGCTGTGCTGTCTCAGGCCCCTGACGCAGGCCACCAACTCACTAAGTGGGTGTTGTCACAGACCTGCATGTATCGGAGCAGAGCAACCCTTCCCAGGGTTTTCACTGGCTGGTGTTTGAAAGCGGGTTGCCAAGCTTTTCTTCTGAGCTGCTTCTGCCTGGATCTGAACCCCCAGCCTATAGGTGGGCAGTAAGTGTGTTAGTCATGTGCACTGTGACCTGGTGACCACATGCAGCTGCCTCATGGGGTCCCTTCGAGGTGAGGCTCAGCCCAGGATCTCTGCTCCCCAGCAAAGGTGGAGAAGTCGTCCATCACCTGGCTGCATCCTGGGTGGTGCTGCCTCGGAAACCTGAAGGGAGGCTGACCCTCAAATGCTGCCGTGCACTGGCTTCGGGACTCGGTTTCCCCATCTGCTCCGTGCTTTGCGTGTGATGAGCAGGAATGAGCCAGAGCTCATCTGGGGAACGCTAGTCCTTCTGGAGTGAGGACACGGGTGGCTCTGAGGTTTGTGGCCAGTGCCCAAGGCTCTCAGTGACCTCAAGCCTCTCTGCTCCCTGGCTGCGCCTGTGTCCTTGCTGGGAGGTAGGATGTTTGGCCTGCATGGTCTTACAGGGCCCTATCAGCCCAGGGTCACCCTGTGGACTTCTGCCTTCGAGGGCTGGGCTGATAGCAGGCAGAAGGCTTCCAGGGACCTTCAGGGCCCAGGAAGGCACCATGGTCCCTGACTGCAAACCATGAGACGTGGGCCAGCTCCCAACCCACAGCCCAGGTGTGTCTGTTGCCCAAGATACCGAGGCTGGTGGTATCTGCAGTGCTGTGGGCCCCAAGACAGCGTTGTGCCCGGGTGTGCTCTGGAGAGGGAAGGTGGTGGGGTCCGAGGGCAGAGGCTGGAAAGGTGCAGAGGACAGTCACCTCCCCAGGGGTGCTCAAGCACAGGGCCTTGGCCCCCATACTGGATGGCCAGGTGGCCAGCTCAAGAGGGAACAGTCCCTGCTCTGGAGTCTGGCTCCCGCTGAGGGTGTCAGCTGTGCCCTGAGCTCAGCAGCCTTCTCCCCACCAGGCGGGGAGCCGGGAGGGCAGAGCCGGGCCTTGAGGCTGCACTGCCCATGACCACCAGGGGGCGCCGGAGCCCCGTGCTCGCGCGCGGCCCAGCCCCGGGCGCTGCTGCTGGACTGTCCTGGGGAGGACGCGGCCCTCGGCCGGCCTGGAACCGTTCCCCTGGCTCCTGCTGCCGGTTCCGATGAAAGATAACTCCAAGCAGGTGTGGTGGAAATGCCACCCCTGCCTGTCAGTGACCAGCCTGAATGCCGGCAAAGAAGAAACCCGTTTTCTGCTGGGCCCTAACTAGCCAGGATGGGCCCTTCTAGAACCATCACCGGGTCCCTGCGCGGGGCTTGGGCGTGGGGGGTTTCAACCATGGCAGGACAGCCCAGCCGGACGGCGGGTAAAGTGAGGTCCGACCCAGGGACACAGACTCTTTCCGGGTCTGCCACCCGGGGATCCCAGAAGGAGTATGTAGGGCAGGGAGGGTATCTGTTTGAGAGGTGCTGTCCTCAGCCCTGGGGAACCAGCAACAGGGTTTACAGGCTCCTGAGTGGCAGCCAGGTTGGCCACGACGCACAGGGTACACGAAGTTGCCAGCTAACTGGCAGGGCCTCACCTTCTTCACGGGGCCAGGGATGGGCAAAGGGGCCATATTTCCTGGGGAGGTCACATATGTGGGTCAGAAGGCAGAAATGAGACACAGCACCTATGGGGCAAGGAGCAGAGGGAGGGGTGGCGGCCACAGAGAGGATTCTGGCTGCCCCACCACCTGCCAGCTCAGCGCTCAGCGTGTGAGTGGGTGCCAGGCTGCTGAAGCGTTCAGAGGGAGAGGGTGTAGGCATGGGGCGGGGGCTTATGCCTGAAGAAATGACCCTCTAAGCAAGACCGCATACTCAGGGTCCAAGCTGAGGGAAGTGGGGCGTCCTGAGATGCACAGAGGGGCTCTAGGTGGGCTCCGGAGAGCAGAGCTCGGGGTGGGGGGGAGCGATCACTGCTAGCCTTGGAAGCTGTCAGAAGTGGCTTCAGGGTTCTGTGAGGCATTGAACTTCAGCAGAGGTCAAGACTTGCCTTCTGAGTGTAGACAGCCACCAGGCTACAGAGACGGGAGGGACACAGGGCTCCAGAAGGAGCAGGTGCCCAGGCAGGAGGGGCAGGCGGGAGGGACGGTGAACGGCCCTTGGAGAAGAGCCAGCCCTGGGGAGTGAAAGCAAAGGTGGCAGGGTGATGGGGGACATGGTGACTGGGGTCACTGGCTCTAAGGGGCTGTCCAGAGGAGCTGGGTGCAGTGGACATCAGCCTGCCTTCCTCTGTTGTCAGCAGTGGATCACAGTGGAATCATAGAATCTTCTTTCAAACAGAATGGGAACTGAAAATCAGGACAAATTAGAAACAGAATCCCAGCAAAAAGCAATCGGGGCTCTCCACTTCAGCGGGAGGCTGCAGACAGGAGCAGAGGGCTCTAGAGCCGAGCAGAGGTGCTGTGCAGTGACCCTCCTGTCAGCAGACTGGGAAGCAGTGACATCAGCATGGGGGAGAAGAGAAAACAAACCACAGACAGTCCTCGGGATAAAGGTAGGGCTCTGGGGTGTGCTGGCCAGTGGGACAGCTCAGGACTCGAGGGGACACATCACTGAGCCTCATGAGGGCCAGCCAGCCACAGCCCAGGGCATTTCACGAGATTTCAGGAGAAAGAGCAAAAAAGTACTAGGAGTCCTGACAAAGCCCACCTGCCTCATGCGATCTGCTCTCGCACCAGCCATTCCCTCAAGTTTCCACAAGGTCACCGGAACACAGACCATTCAGTCTTTGAACTGTGGCTCTGGGAGAAGCACACCATTTCTAGTTTTTGTAGAAAGAGCATTGGAAACTCACCAGTGCTCTTCAGAAATTATAGGAGATCTGGAGTAAGTCAGTGGTGCCTGAGCAAGATGGGGAAAAATGGGAAAGGGAAACAGGCAACTCTGCAAACACACCGCAGGAAAAGAAATGAGTCGGTGTGCAAGAGGGGATCATAGCATGCGAAGATCGGTCAGTAACCCAGTGTGGAAAAACACGCTGTGGAGAAAAGGCCTCCACCCTGCACCGTCTTTTCCTGATAGGCTAGTTTGGTCCGAACAGGAAGAGACACATCTGCTTGTTGCCATGTGTCCTAGGGTTCAGGGTTGCTGTCAAAAAGAAGCACAACATTGTTGTGTTGTTTGGTGCCATTGAGTAGGTCCTGACTTACAGCAACACAACGTACAAGGGAACAAAACAGTGCCTGGCCATGCGCCATCCTCAGAATCCTTGGTTTGCCCCAGCCCACTGTTGTAGCCACCGTGGCAGTCCGTGTCACCGAGGGGGCTTCCTCTCTTTCACTGGTCCTGTTTTACCAAGCATGGTGTCCTCCAGGGATTGGTCCTTCCTGATAACATGTCCGTAATATCTGAGGCTTTAAACAACAGAAATTTGTCATCTCACCTTTATGGGGGCCAGGGGTGTGAACTCAGCATGTCAGAATGGCCGTATTCTCTCCAAAGACTCTAAGGGAAGGTCCTGTCTCGTCTTGCCCAGCATCTGGTGTTCCTTGTCAGACAGATCATCTTCATGCAGCTGTCTTTGCTTTGTCTCTCTCTGTCTTTTGTCCTGTTTTATAGGGACACAACTCAGATGAGATTAGGATCCTAGGATGACCTAATGTTAAGCTAACTAATAGTAGGTTCAGACACCCTGTCTCCAAACAAGATCACATTTCCGGGCAGGAAGCAGTTAGAACTTGAAAACTTCAGTGTGTCTTTTGCAGGATACAATTCAATTCATAATACTATGTAAATATAAAATGAGGGATAGAAATAAGATTCTAGTTCTCAGGAAACAAATAGAAGATGACAACATTACCAACAGAGCAAGAAAACCAAACCCGCTGTTGTGGACTCAGTTCTTACTCATAGAGACTACAGGACAGAGGAGAGCTGCCCCAGAGAGTTTCCAAGGAACGTCTGACAGATTTAAACCACTGACCTTTTGATTAGCAGACGTAGCAATTAACCATCACACCACCAGGGTTTCCAGGTTTTCATTAAGTACTTTAAATACATAAACTTCATTTATGCTACGATTATAAAAAGGCAGTCCAACATAAGGATAATTGGTGTGTTTAAAGTATTAATTTAAACAAATGCAAGAGGGAAAAAAAGTTCAAAATAGAATAGAAAAAAAGACATTCCCTAAAGTGAGGAAATAGCTGGTTCTGCTTCTTGAAAGGTGACACCACGTCTAAGCATACTGCTCCCCATCCCCACAAGTGTCGGACTGTCCCACAAGGAGACACGCCCAGGTGAAATTTTTGAAATTCAAATCGAAGGATAGTGTGCATCTGAGCAGAAAGTCACCTAAAAACAGGAAAATGAGAACTGGAGTGGAGTCAGCCTTGACCACAGCCATGTCATGGGCCAAAATACAGGGGAGCAGGGGCCACACAGCCCTGAGTGAAAGGCCCAACTAATTCTGAAGAATAACAGCTGTCACTCACATGTAAATGCAATGAGTGGAAGCTGGGAGCCATGAATGAGTTCTGGTGTCATCAACAAAATCCAGCCAATTAAAAAATGAATCATGAAACTGGTACTGAAGCCAAAACTTCAGACAAAGACTGGCCTGGACCTGGGGACACAGAGTGATGGTTTAATATATATATGAGGCTGTTCTACTGGTTTCTTTTTAGAAGGGAAAAGAAAGGGTAGAAGGGAGGGGACGGTGTTGATTGAATGGGTACTGGAAGTGAAGAGTGGAGGGGAAGAGGGTGCTGTCACAGAGGGAGGAGAGTGGATGGAGTTGCAGAGACGTGGGTGCTTGGGGGTTCACATGGAAAACTGACTTGGGTTGTAAACTTGCATTTAATTACAATAAAAACAAGTTTTAAAATAATGAATCATAGTTTAAAACTGAGGTATGGAGAAGTCTTAGTAAAGGATACCATAGTGAGCACTGAATCTTCATTCTCCTGAATCTAAAGCCTGTAATATCTATGAGACTTGGAACAGAAGAAAAAAATTAAAGCTGGAAACTGAGAAGACAGGAAAAAGAACCGAAGATGAGAATGTTGCAAGGAGGGACATGGGAGGAGGTAGGGAGTGCCAGTGTCCTCACAGAGCTGAGAGCAACGTCAGCCTGTACGTTCTTGAGATCTTTGAATCCTAGCGTCTTGTTGACTCTATTGTAGTGAAGAAACATTTCAGGCTTAGAGAGTGCGTTAGTTTTACTTCTATTTGCCTTCTTTTGTTAAAAACTAAAATTAAATTTTAAATAACACCTATAAAGATAGCATCTACAGTAAGCATCCGTTTTATAAAAGTATTCCCAGCTGTCTATTTTTATCCGTGCTAAAAAAAACTCTAGGATGATGTTCACCCATGTTATTAATGGTTTCTCTGAAGAGAGAAATTTGGGATTTTTTTTTTCTTTCCCGCTTAACCTTTTCTGGTTGCTGTTTTCCTAGGGTAGCAGGCCCCTCTGAGGTTGGGGGCAAAGAGAACCAGATTGCTCAGTGTCTGGCACAGTGTCCTCCCTGAGCAATGACAGGCCCCTCTCTGGTTTGTTAGTGTGTTTCTCTTTGTCCTCTGCCTCCTCTTCATTCTCCTTCTCGACAGAGACAACCCTCTCTTGTACTTAAGATACCTCTTTGTTTGTACATGGTCTTGCAAAATGTATTTTTTTTTTTTTTTTTGCATGTAATTTAACAGACGTCCACAGTCTGGGTTCTAGATCACTGGTTCTTTCTTCTTGTTCTGCTCGCCCTGTCCTGTTGCCATGTCTACATCTGTGCTGGTTGTTTCCAGTAGCTTCATAGTGATTTCATAATCCCTCTGCATCAATTTACAGCTTTTCCCCAGTGATGGACAAATAGCCCGCCATACCACAAGAACAACCTAAGGCATGTAGATGAAGAATGGAGGCATTGCCTAAGGGACAGTCCTCAAGGGGACCAGATTTTTACCTTCCATTGTCTTGGGATGATTTTTCAGCTTTGCCGGTTGTCAGGAACTGATAGTAATACGAAATCATTCTTAGAGACATGCAAACTCTGTGACGTCTAACAGAAATCTAGTGACATACTCCTCCCCTGGAAAAGTTAGTTTTGTGTCTGTTTTCACGTTCATTTAAATATTCCTGATCTATAAGTGTATCTGTTCTCTGAATTCTGTTGGAACCAGTTTTGACATCTGTCAGATACCTCATTGATTAAGAAGCAGAACAAAATCTCCAACACGTGTTCCCTTGTAGATCACTACTAGAGTCGCAGTTTTACTTGTTGTTTTTTTTTTCCAGAAAATTTTCTTTTAACACATAAGTCCCCTTGTGAATCTGCGTGGGAATTTTTTTAGGAAGTATGCCAAGAAGTGAAATTGATACATGTGGTAGGTATTACTGCCATTCACCAACATCCAGCTCTCACCTCCTTGCAGGAACTGAGAGAGCTGTACTTCTAGGTGCCCATATGATTAAGAAGTACTGTGTGGCTTACCACTAGGTATAATTCAGGTGGCTAGCATTCATGGGCCAAAACAGAGAAGAGCCCAGGGAGACTTTCTTGCTCCAGTCCTGGCAATTTTGAGATCGGGTTTGGCAAACTGTGGCTCATGGGCCAAATCTAACCCAGTATCCTTTTGTTAAAAAAATATATTTTATTGTGTTTTCAGTGAAAGTTTACACAGCAAGTTAGTTTCCCATTTAACACTTTCTAGTTCAGTGTAAAGATCTTTATCGGTGCTTCTTGACTATTTAGAGTCATTCAACCGTGTGGATCATAAAGTTATGTCTAACACTGTGGAGAATGGGACTTTCAGAACACTTAATTGTCCCCATGAGGAATCTGTACATGAATCGAGAGGCAGTCATGTGAACAGAAGAAGGGGACACCGCATAGTTTAAAGTCAGGACAGGTTTGTGTCAGGATTGTATCCTTTTACCATACCTTTTCACTCTGTATGTTGAGCAAATAACCCAGGAAAATGGACTATATGAAGAAGAACAAGTCATCAGCCTTGGAGGACCACTCATTAACAATCTGCATTATGCAGATGACACAACTTTGTTTGCTGGAAGCAAAGAGGATTTGGAACACTTACTGATGAAGATCAAAGACCACAGCCTTCAGTATGGATTACACTGTAATGTAAGGAAAACAAAAATCCTTAAGACTGGACCAGTAAGCAACATCACTATAAATGGAGAAAGAATTGAGGTTGTCAAGGATTTCATTTCACTTGGGCCCACAATCAATGCCCATGGAAGCAGCAATCAAGACACCAAAAGACACATTGCGTTGCCAAAATCTGCTGCAAAGGACCTCTTTAAAGTACTCAAAAGTAAAGATGTCACCTTGAAGATGAAGATTGCCTGACCCAAGCCATGGTGTTTTCAATTGCATCATAGACATGTGAAAGCTAGACAATGAATAAGGAGGACAGAAGAACTGACACCTTGGAATTGTGATGTTATGTTGAATCTATGATGGACCGCCAAAAGAACAAGCAGATCTGTTCTGGAAGAAGTCCAACCTTGGAAGCACAGATGGCGAGCCTGTGTCTTACATACTTCGGACGTGTTGTCAGGACAGATCAGTCACCGGAGAAGGACATGATGCTCGGTAGAGTGGAAGGTCAGTGAAAAAGAGGGAGACCTTCAACAGGACGGATGAACACAGTGGCTGCAATGATGGGCTTAAGAATAAAAACGGTCGGGATCACGGCACAAGACCGGGATAGTGTTTTGTTCTGCTGTTTGTAGGGTTGCTATGAGTTGGAACTGACTCAGTGGCACCTAACAACAGCAACATTATTCAGTGACACCCCCCTAGAACAACAACAAAGAAAAGAAAGCTGCCACTGAGTTGATTCTGACTCGTAGTGACCACATAGGATAAGGTAGAACTGCCCCATTGGTTACATTTTTTGCCATGTGACAACACTGTTGTGTTTCCCAACCAGCTGTTTTTTGCTTCCCTGCTGCCCTCCCTTCTCATAGTTGCTTTACATTCGTTGTTGACCATTGGGTCTCACTTGGGTGATTTTGTTAAAGGAGCACAGTACGCATGGGTGCCAGTCTTTGTTTTAAAGCCACTCTGGTGCAACGGTTGAGAGCTTGGCCGCTAACCAAAAGGGCAATGGTTTGAACTCCCCGGACTCCGTGGGAGGCCCTTTGCCCAGGCGGGTCTGCCTGTACTACAGGGCCACTATGAGTCAGGGTCACCATGAGTGAGAACCAACTCCACGACAATGTTTTGTTTGTTTATACCTTGGTTTGCTCCCTTTATTTTGCTAAAAGTAACCTCAGGGTAGTTCAGTTCAAGATTTAAAGACTATCTCAGAGTGATATCACCATCTGTTTTTATAAATAAAGTTTGGTTGAAACACAGCCACATCCCACTCATTTCCACGCTGTCTGTGGCTGCTTTTGAGCTGTAAAGGCAGGGTTGAGTAGGTGTGACAGAATCCCTGTGGCCTACAGAGCCAAAAGAATTCTCTCTCTAGATCTTGGCAAAGTTCGTGGGCTCTTCTTCTGGATGGTGGGGGTCCCGTCCCTCGGCGTTCCTCAGGCATGGCGTGAAGCTGAATTTCCTTCGGCAGGTACACAGCTGATACATAACATGAGCAGGAAACGATCCTATCGAGTTGAGATGTTGAGATCTGAGGGGTTCATCTATTGCCACAGCAAAGCTTGGCTTCACCTGGTGTTGTGTACTGAATTGCGTTCCCCCCAGAAATCTATCTAGCAGTTTAGCTAGGCCCTGATTCCTGGGCTGGTACCACGCGCTTCCTGCTGTAAGCCCCGCCTCTGTGATGTTCATGAGGGAGGGTGGGCGGCAGCTGGGTTGGTGGGGCCGAAGTCAATGTGGGAAGACGGTCTTGTGCCTGAGGCAATCTCTTGGGATATAAAGAAGCTAGCAGAGAGATCTGAGGGGCCTTATGCTGTGAAGAAAGAAGCAGTGCCAGGAGCAGTGCGCATCCTGTGGAAGGGAGTTGGGGTCCCAGCACCATCAGAAGCTTCCAGTTGAGGGGAGAATTGATGACAAAGACCTTCCTCCACAGCCAGCAGAGAAAGCCTACCCTGGGAGCTGACACCCTGAATTTGGATTTCTGGCCTATTGGACTGGGACCAAAATAAAACTTCTCTTTTTAAAGCCATCCACTTGTGGTATGTCTGTTGAAGCAGCACTAGGTGACTAAAACACCTGGCCAGCTGCGACTGAGTGGTGCTCTCTAGAACACTGAATAGTCTTCTCTGCAAAATGTGGCTCCAGCCAGTTTCCTGAAGGTTCTTTTTAGCCATACCCCTTCAGCACTGAGCATTTTCCAGCCTCCTGTTTCTAGTTCAAGGAGCAAGGAATAGACTTTGATTTTAACTTTCTGCTTACTAATAGTTCTAATAATTTCTTTATGTTCTTGTTAGTTCCCTGATGTCTTCTTTAAATGGCTTATTTGTGCTTTTGGCCACTTTTTGGCTGGCTGGCTCTTCCTTCGTTGGTAGCACGGGGAGTTCCATCTCTATTCTGGAAATTTGAAACACTACAGATATCTCGCCGTATTTCTTGAATGTTTCTGAACAGCTCAAATCCTTTATAGTGAGCTTGCATAATTTTTACAAAAACAATACTGTGAACTTTCTTGAAAATCCCAAAGGCAACAGCAGAAACCCTGGAGTAAGTGACCAGTCGCCCCAGGGAACTATCTGGAACCTACCAGCAGCAGTTCCTCAGGTGTAGACTGTGTTTTGCTCACTTATACTGATACTCCTTTCCTTCCATTGGCCCCCTCTTGCCTTCTCCCCCCTGAAGCCCACCAACATTTTTGTAGTTGCCCTGCTGGGGTGGCTTTGGGTAAGTCCCATCCTTGGCTGGCTACCAGAAGCCTCTGGCTGGCATGAGAGGGCCCACTAAGGGGGGACCCGAGGTGTGCTGAAACTCTGCAGACCCGAGATAACTGCCTGTTCCCCCACTCACCTGGGAACCAGTGAGAGCTGCGGTTACCACCGTCCCCCATGCCACACACACACAAGGAGGATGGAGTGTTGTCATCTGGGACCCTAACTATTCACAGTCCCCGAGAATTTCCCCCACATCTGGATGCTGCTGTTACCAGCTTGCGTCTAAGAGCTTGGTGACAGATGAGTCATTAGTGAGACAAAGACTTTCCACTTCACAGTATTTCTTCCAACTTGACGGTTGAATAGGGGCCAAACTGTCAACGGGAGACTCAGATACTCATTACACTCTGTGTATGTGGATTTTATTAGGCTGACATAGTTCTGAATTGGCACTCAAAAATGCATTCGCCATTCTGTCTTCTGAGTGGCTGAGGCAATCTTGAATCGCTCCCGCCAGGCTCTGGGCAGCCCTGGGCCCCAAGCCTCATCTCCCCACTGTCCTGGTCCAATTAGGGCTCATCTGGCTGGGCTGCTGTGATTGAGTCGAGGCCTCCCCAACAGGATACTTGTCCAGAGTCGCTCATCCAGAGGGGACCCTGGACTACCTCCCATCTGTGTGATTAGCCTCAGCTGCTAGGAGCAGACCCTAGCTCCGCTGGGGGGGCCACTCCCTTTGAGGAACTCACGAGTCAAATGCGACCCACCCTGTACAAACATACAGACAACATTTTCCATTATGTCTATAAACCCAGACAAAATAGGAAGTGATTGATGTGTTACACATCAGAGACTGCAAACCCAACCCCTGTGTGCTCCTCAGGGGTGAAACTGGCCTGCAGCCGTCTCAGTGGTAACTGCGTGTCACAGCTGAGGATTTAGGGTGGCCGGCCTCATCCACACTGTGCTTTGTATGGTGATGTCAGACAATCACTAACGGCCAGAGAGCACACTGTGTGCCAGGCCAGCTCTCTCAGCATTCACATCCAGTAATTCTGTCACTCCACACAAGAATCCTGGAAGGGATGGGCTACCAACACCCTCACCTCACAGATGAGGAGACTGAGGCCCAGGAATGACCCAAGATAGGAAGCAGGGCCCTGTTGATAGGTGGGGAGCTAGGGTTTGCCAAAACCAAGAGGCCAACTTGGTGGCTGTGAAGTTGATTGTGACTCCTGGTGACCCCGTGTGTCCCAGAGCAGAGCTGAACCCTCAGGGCTGTCTTGGCTGTGGTCCTTACAACAGCAGATCACTGGGCCTGTCTCTTCTGGTGCAGTTGGGTGGCTCTGAACCACTGTACTTCCCATCATTACTCAAGAGCAACTTAGGGACCCCTGGGGCTCACACCATTTTCTTTACTCCCGAGCTACGCTATCCTCACAAACACGCTATGTGTGGAGTAAGTAGGAAATATGGGGACATGACTGGGGACTCTGTATGTTGAGGCTCTGAATTAGAGAAAAACAAATACAACAGTTTGGGGCATTTGTTGCTGTTCTCCATGCATTTAAACTATGACTTGGTGACAAGCAGGTGAATTGAGGAGCTATGAGCAGTTGTGTGATGTACGACAAATAACTTGTTACCAGAAATGTTAATGAGCGCTCACCTAAACCACTGTGATCCAAAGGGCAGATGATGACAAGTGTTGATGAGGATGTGGAGGAACTGGAACCCTCATATTGCTGGTGGGAATGTAAAATGGTGCACCACCTTGTAAAACAGTCTGGTGATTCCTCATACAGGTAGTTAATATAGAATTAGTCTGTGCTCCAGCAGCTCTACTCTGAAGTATATACCCAAGAGAAATGAAAATATATGTCCACACAAAAGCTTGTACATAAACATTCATTGCAGCATTATTTGTAACAGCCAAAGAGTAGAAACAGATCAAATGTCTTTCAGCTGATAGCTAGATAAATGAAATGGGGTCCACACACACACCAAAGTGCAGATGAAGGCCAGTGGTCCAGTGGCAGCATGGGAGGTGGGGAGGTCTCACGCAAAGCCCCAGCCCCAGCCTCCAGCCTGGTTAGACAGCCTTCACAGCCTCTGTTGCTCTGGTGTGATCTTGCTTGTGCACAGGTTCACAGGTTGTTTCTCCTCTGGGCGGTGAACTCCACAAGCACAAACATCTGGTCCACCTCCTCTGTCCATGCAATGCGGTACCCTGACCCATGCTGGCAAAAGGAAGCATGGTGCACTCACTTCCGCAGCGTATCAGGTGGCCAGCAGCCAGAACCCAACAGGGACAAAGGCTTGCACGGGCTTCCCTGGACTTAGTTACTGGTCTGCAGTGCACAATCCCCCAGGAGCTTCACTGTGTCTCTAAGGTCATGAAAAACAGGTGAAACTGCACTACAAATCAGTAGGTAAACACAAATACGACAGTGTGCACCTTGCTTATTGGTTAATTCACCCCTGGCTAGCACCCATGGGTGCCCAGTGATTAGCTGTGCATCAAGTTCAAATTTGACCTTGGCCTGTTTCTGTTTTTAGCAACAACAAAGAAAGAGATCAAGTTTCCATGCTGTAAATTCACCCACTAAAGTGTACACTTCAGGTTTCAGCGTACTTGCAGACGTGTGCAGCCATCACGTGATCCATTTAGCATGTTTTTATCACACCCAGAAGAAACCCTACCACCTTTACCTACCACTCCCTGTTTCCTCCCTCGTTCCCTGGCACCAGGCAACCCCCAGTCTGCTTTCTGCCTCTATGGATTGGCCTGTTGTGGACATTTCAGATCGTGGAATAACGTGGACTGTGGTCTTGGGATTGGTGTCTTCTCCCAGCGTTATGTGTGCCAGGCTCATCCACGTGGCAGCACGTGTTGGTCCTCATCCCACTGCAGTGCAGAGTCACAGCCCACCGGATGGCTCTCCCGCACTGGGTTTGTCCATTAATCTATTGATGGCATTTGGATTGTTTCCCCCTTTTGCTTATCAAGAATGATACTGCTGTAAGCACTCATGAACACATTTCTGGGTGGACACCTTTCATCTCTCTTGCTGTTATGGTACTCAGTTGTGTCCCCCCAAATACCTGTTCAGTAGAATCCTAACCCATATACCTCTGGCTACAGTCTTGTTGGGAAATAAAGGTTTCTTTGTTATGTTAATGAGGTCAGCTCAGTAGAGGTCGGTCCTAAATCTAGTCATTTCAGAGAAGTAAAAAGAGCAGATTGGACAACACACGCTGCCTCAGGGTGGGCTGAGAGCAGGTACCGTGTGAGAATTATTTACCAGCCAAGGAACCTAGGAACGCAGTGAGGAAGGAATCCTCACTACGGAATGCTGACGTGGGCTTTCATCCGCCAGAGCTATGGGACAGTGAAGTGCTGTCCTCTGCAGCCCACCACAGCACGAAGAGGCTTGGGCCTACACCTGGGAGCCGAACTGCCGGGCCGTGCGGTGACTGGTGTTTGTGTGAGGAACTTCCCGCGCAGCTGCACCCTTGACGTCCCCTGGTGGAGTGGGGCTTCCCACCGTCCCCGTCACCGGCTTGTCTGTTTCTGATTCTTTGCTTCCAGCTGTCCTGGTGGCTATGACGTGGGTCCGTTGGCTGTGACCGTGGGTGTGACCTCAGCCCCTTTGTCCCTCTGCCTCTCGCTTCCCTTTCCTGTGAGACAGCTACTGTAGGACCCCCTAAACTGTGAGATGGAAGGGTGTCTGAGCACAGAGGCCGGTCCTCACTGCCATGCACTGCTGGTGGACACAGATGCAGTGAAGGTGTGGAGTTCATTTTCCTGTCTCTGGTCAAAGCACAGGGCAAAATTCATGGTGTCTGCTCTAAAATTACTCAAGATTAATTCTGATGCAAGTTGTGAGTCAGCTAGTGTTGCTATAACAGAGTGCAACGACAGGGTGGATGGCTTTAACAAAGGAAAGTTTATCCTTACACAGTCCAGTAGGCTACAAGTCCATATTCAGGATGTCCTCTCCAGGGGAAGGTTTCCTCCTTGTCGGCTCTGGAGGAAAGTCCGGTACTGCATCAGTCTTTGTCCAGGGAGCGTCTTGGTGCAGGAACCTCAGGTCTGAGGGACGCACTCTTCTCCCTGTGCTGCTTTCTTGATGGTGTGAGGTTCCCGATCTCTGCTTGCTTCTCTGTCTTTTTATCTCTTGCAGGATGAAAGCATGAAGGCTGGGGCCAGCCATACTCCAGGGAAACTCCCCTTACAGTGGAGCAGGTGTGATCCTATGGAGGGATTTACAGTTGCACCCTAATCCTTTAACATACAGCATGGGAAAACCACAAAATGGAGGGAGTCGCAAGATCCTGGGAATCACAGCCCAGCCACATGGCTACACACGTAGTTTTGGGGGGCACAATTCACTCCATGACAGTCAAACTGTGAACTGCAGGAGGGGATGGCATTTTCTTGAAATCCTGTTGTTGTTGTTGTTGTTAGATGCCGTCGAGTCAGTTCTGACTCATAGCAACACTACCTACAACAGAACCCAGCCCTGCCCGGTCCCGCCCGTGCTCATCGCAGTTGTGGTGCTGGTGCCCGTTGTTGAAGCCCCCGGGTCAGTCCGTCGCACAGAGGGGCTTCCTCTCTCTCACTGACCGTCTGTTTCACCAAGCCTGATGGCCTTCTCCAAGAACTGATCTCTTCTGCTAACATGTCCAACGTAAGACAGTCTCACCATCCTCCATTCTAAAGAGCACTCTGGCTGTCCTTCTTCCAAGACAGATGTGTTCTTTCCTCTGGCAGCCCATGGTGTCTTCAGTATTTGCCACCAGCTCTGTAATTCAAATGCGAAGTGAGACTTTCTAACCTCCAGAAGAGACAGCGAAAGCTGGAGAGCATCAGGACTCTGGGGAGCTGGAGAGACTTAGCGCAACAACAGGCCATTCCAGAATTCCATCAGAGTCTCCAGTTGGGGAAGGCACAGGGGCTCCCCTTGTCACTAGGGGGTACCTGGGCAGGCAGAGGCACTGCAACCAGACTAGGGTTGCTTCTGAGAAAGGAGCCGCCCCCAGTGCAAGCTCTGAGGGCGTGCAGAGGCCTTCCTGGCAGCCAGCTGCGTGGACGCAGATGCGCTTGGTTTTCTTGGTGGGAGTTGCTTTCTCATTGGCTCCCAGCAGCAACCTTAGGGTGATGATAGGTGCTCTCTCCCTGCGGATCAGTTTCTCCCAGGTGCCTCTGCATTGGCGGGAGGTCCACTGTTACCACCATAGTCCGCACAGAAGGGGCCCGGAGGTGTACAAACATGAATCTAACCACTGGCAGCTGGAACCCACCTGGCGGCAGCACAGGAGGAAGGACTGGGGATCTTCTTCAGTCAAGATGACAGCCACGAGGACCCTGTGGGGTAGCTGTACTCTGTGACACATGAGGTCACCAGCACCGGAACTGACTCGGTGGCAGTGGATTTGGATTTAATGTTTTGGGTTAGCACTGGACAAGGAGCCAGGGTTACTCAGGTCTGGCAGGGCGACAGAGTCCAGACTACAAGCCTTGCTGCACAGGGAGAAGTCCCAGAAATTTGGAGATCCCCGTGCCCCCTCCAGAGCCCCCACCAACCTCTGCAAGTACGGAATCAGGGGAAGGGGTCCTCTAAATCTGGAACCACTTCTGCAGAGAAGGGATCAGGGCTGCAGGGGGTTTGTGTGGGTATGGAGGGTGCGGCCTGGAAGCACGTGGCACTCACTCTGCTCTGCAATCGGCTTGTCGGTCTTCCTGCATTGTGCTCAGTGCACCGCCCCCTCCAGACCCTCTTCTGACTTCATGGGATGCTGGAGAAGCTGCTGATCGGTCAGGAGGTGAGGGTGTGGTGAGCCCAGCTATGAGGGTGGGAGCATGGCGGCTGTGCTTTGGGGCGTGTGTGTATGTCTGCACGTGTGCACGTGTGTGTGTATGTCTGCACGCATGTGTACATGTGTGTGTGTGTATGACTGTTCCCAGCCTGTTTTCTGCTTCTTGTGAGCTAAGTTTTCTGTCGGGATAAAATTTTCCGGGGTCGCACTAGCTCATTGCATGTGACATCTGCACCAGGACAGTCCCCACAGCCCATGTGGTGAAACCCTGTGGAACCCCCACAGAACTCAGTCGGGGAACCCACCAGCAGAACCCCTGCAGGGAACCGACCTCTGCAAGGAGCCCTCCACAGAACAACCCCTGCCGGGAACCCCCTTGGAACTCCAGGAGGGAACCACTGCGGAGCCCCTGCAGGGAACTTCCCAGCAGCCACTGTGTCAGATCATCCCGTCGAGGAGCTTGCTTTTTTTTGATGACCTTCTACTTTGGAAAGCGTGACATTCTTCTCCAGGGACTGGTCCCTCCTGACAGCACATCTGAAGTGCACGTGAGGAAGCATGTGAGACAAAGTGTCACCATGCCTGCTCCCAAGGGTCACGCTGGCTGTGTTTCTTCCAAGATAAATGTGGTCATTCTGTTGCCTATTCAAAAGTAGATTCACCATTGTTTGCCAACCCCATAATTCGAAGTCATCAGTTCTTCTCTGGTCTTCTTTATTCAGTGTCCAGCCTTGCATGCATATGAGGCAGTTGATAATGTCATGGCTTGGGTCAGGTGCACCTTAGTCCTCCAGGTGGCATCTTTGCTTTTCAACCCTTAGAGAGGTCCTCTGTCTTTTTGATTTCATGATGGCTGCTTCCAGGGGTGTTGATTGTGGATCCGAATACCATGAAATCCTTGACAACCTGTCTTTTGTCTGTTTATCATGATGTTGCTTATTGGGCAAGTTGTGAGGATTTTTTTTTCTTTATGTTGAGATTCAATGTTTGCTGAAGGCTGTGGTCTTGGGTCTTCATCAGTAGGTGTTTCAAGTCCTCTTTGCTTCTAGTGAGCAAAGTTGTGTCATCTCCATCACACAGGTTGTTATCCAACCCTGAGATACGTCTTTCTTAACTTTCAACCATGCGGTATCCCCCTTCTCTGTTTGAAGGACTGCCTATTGGTCTATATATGTTATAAGTGAGCTGATTAAAAAAAAAACTAGAGTTTATGCCATTTATGTTTATTGTTGCACCAACATGTTGATCAAGTTATGCCATGTAAATTAATTTCTTCCCAGTTAACCTGTTCTTGCTATTTCCTCTGTGTAAGTAGCACAGTCCCAGGGACGAGGCAAGTGGCTGCTGTTAGTCACTGCCCAGCAGGCTCCGACTGGAGACGACTCTCAAACAACGGAACAGAATGGGCTGGTCTGCACGGTCTTCATGCTCCCCAACTGGCCCAGGTCGCTGCTGCAGTTCTTGAGGATTTCGAGCACCTTCCAACCTCAGGGGCTAGTCTTCCAGCGTCACATCAGATGGTGTTCTGTTGTCACCATGATGTTTTCGATGGCTGAATTTCAGAGGAAGTTCACCAGGTCTTTCTTTTCTTAGTCTGGAAACTCCACTGAAACCAGTCTTTCTGGGGTGACCCTGCTGGCATTTGAAATATCAGAGACATGGCTTCTAGTATCACAGTAACATGCAAACCACCACAAGGCGACAAGCGGACAGCTGGGCGGTGCTGGCGCGGCTCGGGAGGCCTCCCTCCTCTGCCGCCTGTGCTCTCCTGCTGCGCTCAGAGTGCGGCCCCCGACTGGGCTGTGAGCTCCATGTGGGTGGGGTCCACTTGCGGGCACGAGAGCCCCAGCCAGGCTTCGCCTGCTCAGTTTGTCTCATTAACTCAGAGAGTCTTTAGGAACCTCTCTGTTGTTTCCATGGGGTGCCAGAGAGGTCGGCTTTGGTGTCTGTAAACAGGAAGTGGAGGCGAGGCGCCCTCGCCATCAGAAAGGGCCCATCAAGTCACCTTCGTTTTGCTAAACACTTGAGCAGTAGCCAGTGAACCGACTTTTGATTAGGTGCCATTTCTGGGGTGATGGTTCCCAACAATGTGGGTGCAAACACCAGACTTGGGCATCTTCTGGAACAGAAAGACCCTGGCACAGAACGGAGACTGCTCGGGCCCCAGTGGTCAGCTTGTGCTGAGTCTGTGGCCGGACAGCATCCAGGCCTTCCAGACCCCCTCAGCAGGGTGTCCACCGGGGTGCTCCCTAGAAGGTCCCGGGGCTTTGCGCACACGCCTTGACCCAGACCAGTTACCTGGGGTTCTTGCAGGTGTGGCGTGGGTGCTGGAGTGTTTTATAGGCTCCAGGAGGTCCTCACAGGAATCCAGGCGTGTACCATCGCCTGGGACAATGCCTTCCTTTCCAGGGAGCCCATGGGCCTTAACCTTTCTTCTTGAGACACCCCCCCGCAACCACCTATCTTTTCCATAGAGGCTGCCCTGCCTTCCCTGTGGGAACAATCCCCCAGTGCCACTGTCCCTGTGGCTTCCCTGATAAATTCACTATGGGGTTGCTGTGAGTCAGAATCTAGTCAATAGCAACGGGATCGTTTTTGTGCGTTTTTTTCTCATAACTACTCTGGAGCAGTTTGGGGAAAGATCCAGAAAACCTCCAGCTGTCCTCCTGGCTCTCTGGGAGCCCAAGTGCAGTGAGTGGCGGGGAGCTTAGCCCTGTTTCTCACGGCCCCTGCAGCCTCCCCAGTGAGTGCTGGAGATCCCGCCTGGACTTCCAGGAGGTTCTAGACACAGAGTCAGAAAGAGTCCCAGGGAGAGTCTGTCCCTCCAGGAGACACAGACCTTGGATGCCTAGCTTGGTCAAGCTTGGAATTCCCCAGGACAGACCCCAGCTCCCGCTTTGCCCCTTACACTGCTGCCCACTTCCACCTGTTGGTGGTGGGTGGTCTGTGCCCACGGTCCCTGGGCCTCCCACCCAAGCTGTCTACTTGGAGCTTTGGGCCTGGAGCACTCTGTTGCCATGGAGGCTTGGAGTGGATCCTTTCTCCTGGTTTCTTCTCTTGACATGGGCTTCACTCCCTGCCGGGTACCTGACAAGCTCTCTCCGCTCATGGGTGCCCCAAGCGCCGGGTCAAGCCTGCTTCTACATGTCCCGGCCAAAGTTCTTCACCAGCAGAACACGATGGCTATGTGTAGCCTACCATCCCTGCGGCAGCTGCTGGTCATCACCCACGGGCCATGGTGCCTGGTGCCCACTGTTGGGGCTGACTTCACTCTGTCTGCACTCTCTGTGGGTGAGGCGCCGTTGCACCCACTGTGGGGTAGGAGTTGTGCCTTGGTTGGAGACCCTGGGCCTTGGCTGGACAGGGTTCATGGAATGACCCCACTGGGATCTTCGGGATGATGCACAAGCCCCCAGACAAAATAAACACTGCATCCTCAAGGGCGTCCCCCACTCTGCCTTCCCACTCTGGCTCTGTAGCCCTGAGCTCGGATGCATGCTGCCCCGCCCCCTTGGCCAGGAGGTGTCCCTGATGGGTGACACTGCACTTCAGTGCCAGAAAGTTCCCCCTACAGACACCCTGCATCTCAGAGAGTGGTGGCTCTTCCTCACTTCGTCCTTTCCTCGAGCTGTCCTGTCTCTACCAGGCCTGGGTGGGAACCAGCAGCTGCTGGCTGGAAAGGAACCATCTGTGTGAAAGGGAAGGACGAGCTTTTAGAATATTTGGACAATAGGGAAGGAAATTGCAGGAAATGGGAAGAAGTGACAAATCTGGGACAATTTTCCAAATCATAGAGGTTTTCTGACCATATACATAATAGGGATAATTCATGTTCTTTTCTTTGTAAAACCTTTCCAGATTTCCTCTTTTTCAGCTGGGCAGTGTCCAACCAGGTTTGCCCTGTCACAAATCTTATAAGGGTTCAGACCTGCAATTCTGGAGCCTCTGTCTAGAAGGATCTAGACTTGTCTTCCCATGCTGCATGTGGCATGGCCCAGGGAGGGTGGTGGCCCACCTCTGACAGGGGCCACATGGTCAAGATGATGGCGGAGCTTGCTGGGCTGAGGCAGGGGCTGGGCTGAGGCGGAGGGGGGACTGGGCTGAGGTGGGGTGGGCCGGACATGGTGGGAGCCTCTGGCCTTATGCTGCAATCTGCAGACAATTATCAGAAGGTGCAGGTGGTATGTGCTCGCCACTGCCTCCGTCTCTTGTCTGTGATGAAGTCTGTCCCACAGATGGACAGGTCTGGGAAATACTATGACACCTGGGTGCTACTGCTCTAGACTGGCCAGGGGCACAGGGTCCCTTTGTTCCTGAGGATCTCTGCACCCCCACCACAAGGCACTTTCCAGGGTTGCTTAGTGGTCACTGGCCCCAGGTGCAGGCTGCAGCCTGTGACCTTCCCTGTCTGTGGTCCTCTGGGGCAGGACACCAGCTCCAGTGCTGCTGGCAGGTGGCTGTGCCCTGAGGAAGGAAGGGGAGGACATGACACAGTGACTGTCACCTGCTCTGGCCATCACAAGTCCCAGGAACCCAGCCGGAGGGAAGCCCATAGGCCCCCTCCTTCTGGTGGGGATCCTCCCCATAGGACTGGGGCGTGTCCAGGCCTGGCAGGACACTATCTCGCCTCCTCTTGTTTGTGACTGTTGCTGTGGCCAGCAGGCTGGCTGTGGTTCCAAGAGGATTGCTGTGTCTGAGGGCCCTTCTGCCCACAGGGCGCTGAGTGGGGTCGGACCCCTTGAACGGTTTCCAGCAGCTCTGCTTGGGTGTGATTAACGCAGATGAGTCTGCCGGAGAGGAGCTGACCTGCACAGAATCCCAGCTCTCCATGTCCACGTAACACCCTCAGCCACTAACAGGCCGTGATGTTGCTGCTGGCCAGGGCCCAAGTAACATCAATGGGGAAAAACAATCCCCAGACATCTGAAAAATGAGGAACAAGGAAAGGGACCGTCCATTCTACCGAAATACAGATACGATCTCAACCTCGTTGGCATCTGCTCTGCAGGCCCTGGGGACAGGAGGGAGCGTGTGAGGAGGATTGTGTTAGACACATGTGGCCGCTGAGATGCCTGCGGCCCAAGAGAAGAGGTCGGCTTGAAAAAGCCACGGGGGACTCGACGTCGGGATAGTCCACTCTGAAGAGGCAAACCTTGAGAGAGAGTGAAAACCTCAGGGCCTGTAGGGGCTCAGGGAGAGGGGAGGGACAGAGAGGCAGGACACGGGGTGCCTTCGGGCAGAGACACCCTCCCAGAGGCTGCTGTGATGGCAGGCGTGCACAGTGTGTGTTTGCCAAAAGCCACAGGGCTCTCCTCCACGGAGCAAACCCTCACACTGGCTGTGGGCTTCAGTGCCAGTGTGTTGGTGCCGGTCATTGCAGGCCCTGGGTGGTGTACTGGGCTACTGACCAGAAGGTGGGAGGCTCTCGTCCACCCAGAGGCACCTTGGAAGAGAGGCTTGGTGATCGACTTCCAAAATATCAGCCACTGAAACTTGACGGAGCCCAGTTCTGCTCCAACACACTGGAAGTCGCCACGAGCCAGAGCCAAGGTCGCCACGAGCCACAGTCAAGGTCGCCGCGAGCCACAGTCAAGGTCGCCACGAGCCAGAGCCAAGGTCACCACAAGCCAAAATCAGCTCAGTAGCAACTAGTTTGGCTTTTGCTTTTTGGACCTGATAACATGAGCCCTTTACTCTAGAGTCTAGGGAATCATGGACTCAGAGAAATATCCTAAGAACTGCCTAAGCAGCCGTGGTACAAGCAACCACAGGAGCCTCTACCAGCTAAGAACCCCCCAGCTGACAGCTAGCGAAGAAATAGGGACCTCAGTCATACAGGCACAAGGAAACGGATTCAGGCAACAACTCTGGTGGGCTTAGCTGAGGATTTCAGAATTTCTAGACAGAAGCGCAGTCTACCAGAACCACGAGACTCCGACACAGAACCAGGCATGATGTGTCCAGCTTCTAATCTCTGGAATCCTGGGCTAATAAATGCATGTTGTTTAAGCTGCTAAACACTGATAATTCACTGCACAGCACTGGAAATAGTGTGTGAAAAGCCACTCAAATCCATGGTCCCAAATGTGTAAAAATGTGTAAAAATCAGATGGCAAAAGGAAGAAAATAAAAACCACTCGTAACGAGTCCATCCAGACACGGCCATCGTTGACCTTTTGCTGACTAGCTTTCCACCTTTTTTCTCCTATGTTCTTTCGTTTTGATTTCTCTCAGTAATATTTTGTAGTTTTCAGTGCAGGGGTCTTAACATCTGTAGTCAACCTCATCCCTAAGAATTTCATGCTTATAATGCTTTTGTAAATGGTATTTTTCTTGCCAATTTCCGGTGGAATGCAGTTGCTTTGTTATTACATTCAGTGATCTCGCTACACTTAACTGGTTGGTCCTGTTAGCATATTTTGCAGATTTCATCACAAAGACAATCATGCCATCTATGAATAAAGAATTTTTTTCTTTTTTAAAATTCTGATGTCATTATTTTTTTGTCTTATTGCATTGGCCAAAGCTTCCAGTGAAATGTTGACTAGATAGAGAAGAAAAGACATCTATGTCTAGCTCTTCATCTTAGGGGGAAAGAAATTTGTCTTTCAGTATTAAATCTGGTATTAACTGAAGGTTTTCATACTTGCTCTTTATCGTGTGTAGGTATTTCCCTTCTGTTTCTGGCTTGCTGAGAGCTTTCATCAGGAAGCAGCTGGATTTTGTCGACATCACACGTAAAAAAGCACCCTTCTACTGATGTCCATCACGTACCTGAGCAGTATAAAGTCTCCAGCTGGACCTTCCTCTTTGGTCCTTCAGCTCTGGTTACAAGGGCTATCATCCCAGGAGTTTTATCAAGAGACCATCAGCCCCCAAACTTGTTTTTCTTTCTTCCTGGCGGCCTTCTCCTGCTCCCTCAACCTCCTACAGCCCTGACGGCACGTCTGAGACCCAGCGTTTCCCAAAGCCCACTTCAGGGAGGTTCCTACAGATGGAATGGGCCACGAGGGGGCTCAGAAGGAACTCAGATGTAACTCTAGACCACAGAGGCCCTCCTCTCTCAGGGGACACAGCTCTAAACTTAAACCCAGAAAGATGCCCAAGGAGTCCCTGGACACAGTTCGTAGATAAAACCCATCACCCCTCAGCCAGTCTATTGCTGGTCATCCCCTCCCTGGGTGCCACTTTGTTCCCAGCTGCTGTCTGATGGGGGCACAAGGCAGATGCCCAAGGCTAAGCCTGCAGCACCCCGTTTCCCTGGGATGGTTGCATCTGTAGAAGGTTCTGACTGCTACCAGCGGTGGTAGCCAGGGGAGGACTGCTGCTTTCGGATGGGCTGCCCTACCGAAGGCTCTCTCCTGACCCTGGACAGTGGTGTCTGGGCCCTGAACAGCCTGAGACTCCTCCACCCTTGGCTCCAGCCATCTGGCACATTCCTGAATAGTCCTTGTCGGCCTCTACCAATGCCCCGCTTGCAGCATCAGGAATACGGGCCACCAGTAAATTTTATGTCTTGCTTCTGTCACTTGTCTGAGTGGGCATACTTTTCTCTTGAGCTGACACAACACTCAGCCCACTCTGGTGAGCTTTGCTCTCCCAGGCAGTAAGCCAGCTTCTATGCGGTGCTAATTTCCATCAACGTGGCTCTGACTCATGGTGACCCCAGGTGGGTGGAGAATTGCTCCACAGAGTTTTCAAGGCTGTGACCTTTCAGAAGCCTGTCGCCAGGCCTTTCTTCCCAGGTGTCTCTGGGTGGGTGTGACCTGCCAGTGTTTTGGCTAGTAGTCAAGTGCTTAGCCATTGGCATGACCCAAAGACTCCGTACTAGCTGGTGAGATGTTTGACATTGTCTGGATTCCCTGTCCTATGGCCAGGGACACAGAGCCGGTGGGGAGCCTGACCCCGCAGGAGGGCCGCTGCGGCAGGGAGTTGTTGGTGTGGGTGCCACTGAGCTGGTTCCGGCTCACGGTGACGCCGGGTACAACACCAGGGGACACTGCCTGGCCCTGCAGTGGTCCACCGGGTTCTGCTTGAGCCCCTTATTGCAGCCGCTGTGTTAATCCATCTCGTTGAGGGTCTTCTTTATCGCGGACCCTTTGCTTTACCAAACATGATGTCCTCCTCCAGGGACTGACCACTCCTGAGAACGTGCCTGAGGTATGTAAGACAGAACTGGTCTCGTCATCCTTGCTTCTAAGGAGCATCGCGGCTGTTCCTCTTCCAGGATCTGTTTTGCTTGTTTTTAGCAGCCCACGGGACACTCAGTGTTCTTCTCCAGCACCATGTTTCGGAGATTTCTATTCTTCTTTGGTCTTCCTTAGTCCTGGTTTCACATGTCTGTGACCCTTAGTCAGGTTTCACATAATGTAATGGCTTGCGTCAGGCACATCTTAGTATTTAAAGTGACCTCTTTGGTTTTCAACACTTTAAAGAGGTCTTTCAAGTAAATCTGCCCCAAACAAAGCATCTTTTGATTCCTTGACTGCTGCTACCATGGGTGTTGATTGTAGAACTGAGCAGAATGAACTCCTTGACAACTTCTGGCTTTTCTCTGCTTATCTTGGCATTCCTTCTTGGTCCACTTGTGAGAATATTTGTTTGCTCTATGTTGAGGTGTAATCCATACTGAAGGCTGGAGTCTGATCGTCATCAGTCCTCTTCACCTTCAGCAAACAAAGTTGTGTCATCTGCATAGTGCAGGTTGTGAATGAGTCTTCTTCGAGTCTTGATACTTTGTTCTTCTTCACATGGTCCAGCTTCTCGGATTATTTGCTCAGCATACGAGGTCTGACAATTAAGTCCACAAACTTAATCATTCTAAGTGTTACACACCTCACCGCTGAATATCACTACGCTGTATCACTGTGGTCACCTTCAAAGTCCCCCCCTTGGGAAGCTATGCACTGATGCCAGTGCCTAGTTCACCTTTCAAAGCAATTTTAGAATTCTTTCTGGAACAGTCATTGTGTACAACGGCGTAGGGGCAAGTTCACCAACCTAATTGTATAAATGTTGTGAGGGATTTTTTAGCCAGTAAACAAAAACTGTGTTGGAACACCCTCCCTACTCACCTGATCTGCCCCCCAGTAACCTTTTTCTTTTCAGATCAAGGAGATACTGAAAGGAAGACATCTGAATGATATACAGGGCATCAAGAGTAATACGGTGGCAGTTCTGATGGCCATTCCAGAAAAACGACTTCCAAGGTAGCTTGAAAGGTGGACTAGGCGCTGGTGTCAGTGCTTAGCTTCCCAAGGGGAGTCTTTGAAGGTGACCACAGTGATACTCAGCAATGAGGTATGCAGCACTTTTTCTAGGATGAGTTTGCAAACTTAATTGGCAGTCCTTGTACCAATTAAACACGTATGGTGAAAGAATACAAACTGACATCCACCTTTCCTGACTTTAAACCTTGCAGTATCCGCTTATTCTATCCGAATGACTGCACATGGATCAACTCTTGATCTGTGTACAGCTACCTCAAAAGGTCAGCAGTTCAAATCAGCACCCCTTTCCTGACTTCAAACCACTTGCGGTCCCAAAGTTTGGTTAGACCAACTAACTGCCTCTTGAGCTACATACAGCCTTCTCCTGAGCACAGTTCCATTTTCTGGAACTCAGGTTCTTTACAACTTTATAGATAATTTGTTACAATCCACAGAGTCAAATGCATAGTCAACAAAACCAGGGAAGCATCCTCCTGGTATTTTCTGTTTCAGCCAGGATCCACTGGACGTCAGCAAAGACACCCTGTCTCCTTCTGAATCGTGCTGGAATCTCTGGCAGCTCCCTGTCAGTGTGCCGCTGCAGCTGCTTGTGAATGCTCTTCAGCAACACTTGGCTTGCATGTGAGAGGGTCGCTACCAGTCCCGACTTGACGGCAGCGGGTGGGTTATCAGTAATATTCCTCAATCATTTCCACTTTTTGTTAGGTCACCTTTCTTGTGAGGGTCTCTTCCAGCTGGTTGTTTGGGTAGCTGTCCTCCAGGTTTCTCGGTACAGATGAGTGAGCGCTCACGGCGCGGTATCCACTGACACCCCCAGTTAGCGCTCCAGCGGTTCCTGGAGCCTAGTTTCTCTCCGGTGCCTTCAGCGCAGTTGGGACTTCTTCCTTGAGCACCATTGGCTCTCAGCCATCAGCTGCCTCCTGAAATGGTGGTATAGTTACTCTATCTTCTTTTGATGTTTCTTGTGTTGCTTGATATTTTCCCTGCAGAATTTTTCTCTATTGCAACTTGAGGCTTGAATTTTTTCTTCAGGTCTTTCAGTTTGGGAAACACTGTTTCTCCAGCTCCTTGCACACCTGATCGTGATACTTGACTGTGTCTGTCTGAGCAGCCTCTGAAATCTTTGGCTCAGTTCCTTTATTTCATCTGCCTTTTGCTGTAGCTACTTGATGTTCTAGAGCAAGTTTGAGAGCCTCTTCCAACATCCATTTTGGTCTTCTTTTTTCCCCCCCTTGTCTTTTTAAACTTAAAATACCATGGCTCGGGTCTGGTGCAGCTTTGTCCTTAAGGTGGCATCTTTGCTTGTTAATGGAATTAGTTTACATCAAACTTTGGTGGCTTACTGCTGGCTCGGGTGGGGACAATGGGAGAGTTATCCTGAGACCCAAGGGAGAATTCTGTGTGTGAAGGAAAGCTCTCTGACGCAAAGGAAGAGGCAAGCCAGGTAGGCAAAGGGAGACTCAGCTTTGGTGTCCTGTTCAGATACAGGAGCACCCCAAGTCAAGTTTATGTGCGAGTAGTTCAAGTTGCTGTTCAGGGTAAAAGAGAAAACCCCACCTTTCTGTAAATGGACTGTTCTTATGTGGCCTGCCAGGGAAGCTGTTGCCACACCTGAGAGCTGGGAGGCCCGGACGCAGGACCACCTCCCGCCCTCCTAGCACAGCCGCACCGGGAGACTCCGGTCCTCTGGGGGCTCTGGCCACCCCCCTGGGCCACTGCAGACCGACTGGACATGAGAGGCGAGCCAGACTCTGGCCTGGCTACGCTGGAGGCTGAGGGGAAGGTCGTGTGGCTCCAGGACACTGACCTTCACACTGACCTGGGAGGAGCCCAGGACTGGCCACCAACGGCCTGTTCTTCAGCCAGGCGGTGAAGAAGCAAACTGGTGTGAGAGACCTGCTGAACACCGGCAGCAGTGCTGTGATCAGGGTTCTCAAGGAGATTTCACTCTGTGAAAGCGTTCCAGCTGATGGCGCGATGAAACAGGGAGTCAACTAGAGTCACGCAGGGTAGCCGGCCAGAGCCCTCCCTGCAGAAACCCGGAGCGTTCCTCATGCACCAGCAGAAACACACTGAAAGGTATGAAAGGAGGAAAGCGCCTGTTCAAAATTCCCTGCAGAAACATCTACTTCGAAACAGGACAAATAACAGCTTTGTGGAGAGAATTACGAAACTTGACTGACAGAGAGCAAGCGTGCCTGAAATACTGAAAACCAGGCCAGGCTAGAGGGCACGAAAGCTCCACGTTGTACGGCTGTTAATTCGCTCCATTAGAAAATCAGTGGAAATCTAGTCAAAAACCACAAAATGTAGTCTAGATAATTTTTTTTCACGGAAGCTGAAAAATTGATTCTAAAATTCATAAGAAAGACCAAAATAGGGAGCAATTTTGAAACAGCAAAGTAGGAGGTTCTGTTTGCTTGGTTTTTTGTTTGCTTCTGTTTTTCAGTTTGCCTATGGACTGTGAAAGCACAAAGTGAACACTTGAGATGGGATGCGGGGCGGTGGGGCGACCGAGGCACCGAGATGGGGTGCGGGGTGGTGGGGCAGCCGAGGTGTGGCAGCGGGGCCAGCCGAAGCCTGGAGGAGGGCGTTGGCAGACGGGAGCCAGGTATGCCACAGGAGTGGCAGTCCAAATTAGCAAGGGATCAATAAGGACATGGCAGGCCATTTCACAGAAGGCTCTTAGAATACAGGCTACTCACGTGAGAAAGATTATCTTCCTACCTTGCAGCACACACATACATAAATCCCAGGTACATTTATTCAAAACTTAAATGCAACAATAAAGGAAACTCTAACATTATTACAGTATAGGAGAAAATTCTTTTGACTTTGACATATGGAAATCCTTCTAAAAGATTTCAAAAGCAAAATGCATAAAAGAAAAATATTGATACATTTGATTTCATAAAATTGATTCTGTTGCATGACATAATAGATCAGACATTAAGTTGAAAAAAATAAGTTCAAATGGTAAAGTGTTATTGTTATCTAGGCAAAAATGAATGACCCCAAGTGTATAAAAGAATCTTGAAAATGACCAGGAGACAGACAAACATCCCAACAGAAAGCAGGCGGGATTGTGAGCAGCAACCCGCAGAAGCAGCAGTACAGACAGCCAGGACGCGCGGACACGCACAGGATGGCCCAGCATCACCGTAATCAGAAAGTGTGACAACGGTTACATAACATTCTTCATCTGATGGCAAAAATGAAAAGTTTGTAATGTTAGGACTGAGGACATGCTATGTGATTTGATTCTCATAGTGCAGATTTCAGGGATCTCCCAGACCACCCTCTCTTCTGACACCAGTTACAAGTTTTGTAGTCCTCAAGTCTACTCTTAGATTCAGTGATTTGCTGGAAGGAATGCAGAACTCAAGGGAAACTTACACTTGTGGATATTGTTAGGGACTGATTGTGTCCTCCTAAAATATATGTTGTAAATTTTACTCCCTGTACCTGTGATGATAATCCCACTTAGAGACCCTACAGGACAGAGTAGAACTGCAGTATAGAGTTTCCAAGGAGCACTGGGTGGATTCAAATTGCCAACCTTTTGGTTAGCAGATGTAGTGCTCAACCACTATGCCAGCAGGGTTTCCCATGTGGGAGTGGTTTTCTCTGTTATGTAAATGGAACATTGTTAGTGTAGGATATATTCTGAGTCAGTCTCTTTAGAGACATAAAAGGAGCAGATGAAGGGGGCAGAGATGGCGAAAGACAGACCACGGCCCGGGAAGGTTCTCAGGGAGTCAAGGGACAGAAACTGAAGGGACAAGGACCTTCCCCCAGTCACGACAAACAGAGAGAAAGCTTTCCCTAGAGCTGACACCCTGATTTTGGACTTCTAGCCTCCTAGACTGTAAAAAACAAAAACAAATGTCTGTTAAATCCATGCATTTGTGGTATTTCTGTTATAGCAGCACTACATAACTAAGACAGATATGGTTTATTATGGCTGAAAGACACAACTGAGATTAGCAGACAGGAAGAGGTGTGTGGGGCAGAGACCAGTCCACCTACAAGGCTTCCCGTTGTCCTTTCCTAGTGGCATTGCGGACAGTACTAACTCTTTCCAGCAGTGATGTGTAACTGTGGAGATGGAGTACTGCCAAGCGGGGAAGCTCACTGGAGCTTGGTGTGCAGGGTTCTTACTGGAGCTCAGTGATACAAACGTGGTTTGCTGCTCAAGGGGCTGACCTAAGTTTCCAGATACCACGGGCCCCAGGCACCCACCACTAATCACGCAATAATGTAAGTTATCTGGTGTGGCCTGAGGTCCCAGGTAAACAAAAACACTTCTCAGGCAGGACATTCCAAGAGCTTAGAGATCACTTTCCGGGAGCTGAGGGAGGGCAATGGCCAGACTACTCTTTGGGCGAGGTTAAGGGTTTTTTTCCTTTTCTAATTATTAACTCAAAATTTTTTTGTGAGTGAAAATACACACAGCAAAATATAGAACTATTCGATAATTTTTGCATGTACAGTTTATTAATGATGTTTACATACCCCCCGTTGCTTCACCCTTCTCACTGTCTCTGAGTTAAAGCTGTGTTTGGTTTAAAGATGACTTGGTGGGATAGTCTTGGTTCAAGGCTTAAAAGTTGTTTCCAGGCAACAAATCTGGGCTTTTTCCAGTCGAAATGTATGTAGTAAGTCTTGTTTCTGATAAGAATGAAAGTAATTATTTATTGCACACTTAAACATAGCTGGTGGGACACATTCGCAAAGGGAGCTTCACTATAGCTATTAAAGTTTTAAATCTCCATACCCTGGCCAAGGATGCTTCCGTTTCTTGTGTGTATTGCCTTTCTTAGGAACAGGCATAAACATGGGTCATTTCCAGCTAGTTAGCCGGGTAGCTGTCCTCCAAATTCCTCGGCCTAGCTGAGTGAGCACTCTGAGCACTGCATCCTTTTGCTGAAACATGTCAGTTTGTATTCCGTCCGTTCCTGGAGCTTTGTTTTTGGCCGGTGCCTTTGATGCCGATTCGACCTCTTCCTCCGGTACCATCAGTTCCTGGTCACGTGTTACCTCTTGAAATGTTTGAATATTGACCAATTCTTTTCTGTATAATGACTCTGTGTTTTCTTCCCATCTTCTTATAATCCTTCCTGTGTCATTTAACATTTTTCCTGCAGAATCCTTCAATATTGAACTTGAGGTTTGAATTTTTTTCCTCAGTTTTTTCCACTTGAGAAATTCTGAGCCTGTTCTTCCCCTTTGGCTTTTTATTTCCGGATCCTTGCACATGTTGTTATAATACTCTTCTTGAGCAGCCCTTTGAAGCCTTCTGTTCAGCTCTTTTACTTCATCATTTTCTACTTTTTGTTTAGCTACTCAATGTCTATGAGCAAGTTTCAGAGTCTCTTCTGATAACCACTTTGGTCTTTTCTTTCCTCCTGTCTTCAGTCACTAGTATTCAATGCAGCAAGTCTATTCTTGAGATGGTCTTTAAATTCAAGTAAGATACACCCAAGACTGTATCTTGGCTCTTGTGGACGTGTTCTAATTTTCTTCAGTGTCAGCTTGAACGTGCATATGAGCAACTGATGGTCTGTTCTGGCCCGCCCCTTATCTTCTGCCTGATGATATTGAACCTTTCTACTGTCTCTTACACAAATGTCGTTGATTTGACTCCTGTGTGTTCAGGTGACGGCCATGTGTAGAGTCACTAGTTAGGTTGGTGCAAAAAGGTATTAGCAGTGAAGGAGGTTTTGGTCTTGCAAAATTCTATCATGTGGTGTCCGACGTCATTTCTATCACCTAGGCCGTATTTTGCAATGACTGATCCTTCTTCGTCTCCAGCTTTCAGATTTTAATCACCAATCATTATCACTGCATCTTGATTGCATATTTCAAACTACAGAAGTTGGTAAAAAATTTCAATTTATTCATCTGTGGCTTTAGTGGTCAGTCTGTAAATTTGACTAATAGTCATAGTAACTAGTCTTCCCCATAGGCTTATGAGTAGTGTCAATCACTGTCAACCCTGTACTTTAGTGTAGATCTTGAAAGGTTCTTTTGGAGGATGAATGCAACACCAGTCCTCTTCAATTTGTTACTAATGTTACCTGCAAATAAAATTTTGCTGAAGATCATTCAAAAGTGGCTGCAACAGTATAGTCACAGGGAAACACTGGAAATTCAAGTCAGGTTCAGAAGAAGATGCAGAGCAAAGTATCTCATCGATGAAGTCAGATGGATCCTGGCTGAAAGCAGAAAATACCAGAAACATGTTAGCTTACGTTTTATTGACTATGCAAAGACATCCAACTGTGTAGATCACAACAAATTACGGATAGCCCTGTAAAGATGGGAATTCCAGAACACTTCATTGTGCCTATGAGGAACCTGTACACAGATCAAGAGGCAGTCATTCCACTATACCATAAGCTAAAAGGTTTTCTAAGTTTAATCCAACATTTCAAAGGATAGAATAGCTGGGACAGGGGTCCAGGGACCATGTTTTCAGGGGACATTGAAGTCAATTGGTGTAACTAGTCTTTTCCTAAGAGAGAGTCTGTGGTTTCTGGGGTCTTAAAAGCCATAAAGCTGCCATCTGAGGAATGTCCGTTGGTTCCAACCTACCTGGAAGACATGACAACAAAGATCATCAAAGATACAAGGAGAAATGAGCCCAGGAGACAGAAGGGACCCATAGGATTGGGAGACTACATCAACACGAGACCAGAAGAACTATATGGTGCCTGGTCACCACCAAAGGCAGCCTTGATAGGGGACACAATGTAGAGTTTCTGATGCAGCATGAGCAAAAGTGGTGTGCAGATCAAGAACTCTATTAAAAGGCCAGAACTGATGGTCCAACAACCTGTCGGGTCCTCTAAGAACACTATGCCTGGACTCGCTGCTAGTCCAGGGCCGAGAGCGGTGGTGAGGTCACACCTCAGACAAAGAGTAGGCTGGACCTGAGGATACAGAGTGATGCATGTGGTATGTGTACTTTACGGTTTAATATATCGACGGCACTTGGCTATATATATATATGTGTGTGTGTGTGTGTGAGGCTGTCCTACTGGTTTCCTTTTAGAGAGGAGAGTAGGGCATAGAGAGGAGGGGGTAAGTGTTGGGTAAATGGATGCTAGAAATAAAGAGTGGAAAAGAAGTGTGTGCTGTCACAGGGTGAGGGGAACAGATAGGGTTGCAGAGAGGTGGGTACTTGGAATTTTATATGGAAAATTGACTTGGGTTGTAAACCTTCACCTAATCACAGTAAAAAAATAAATAAAAAGCAGTAAGAGGCAGTCATCCAACAGAACAAGAAGTTTTCAAGTCAGGAAAGGTGTACATCAGTGTTGTACCCTTCACCATACCTACTCAATCTGTATGCTGAATAATCCATAAAGTTGGACTACATGCAGAAAAGTGCAGCATCAGGATTGGAAGAAGACTTACTAACAACCTGTGTGATGCAGATGACACAACCTTGCTTGCTGAAAGTGAAGAGGACTTGAAACACTTACTGATGAAAATCAGAGACCACAGCTTTCAGTCTGGATTACACCTCAACATGAAGAAACAAAAATCCTCACAACTGGACCAGTAAACAACATCACAATTAATGAAGACAGGAATGAGGTTTCTAGGATTTCCTTTTACTTGGATCCACAATCAACACCCACGGAAGCAGCAGTCAAGAAATCAAACAACGTATTGCAGTGAGCAAATCTGCCACAAAAGATCTCTATAAAGTTGAAAAGGAAAGATGTCACCTTGAAGACTAAGGTGCACTTGACTGAAGCCATGGTCTGTTCAGTCTCATCATATGCATGTGAAAACTGGCCAGTGAATAAGGAAGACAGAAGAAGAATCGACACTTCTGTACTGTGTTCATGAAGAATATCAGATACCAGGTATCGCATGGACTGCCAGAAGGAAGAGCAGATCTGTCTTGGAAGAGGTCCAGCCACGACAGGGGTGGCGAGGATGGTACAGGACTGGGTCGTGTGGCATCCTCTTGGGCACAGGGTCACCATGGGTTGGAACTGTATTGACAACACCTGGAAACAACAACAACAGCGTGTACATTATTGAAGGAGCGCTCGTGCAGCTCAAGGAGGAGGGTGTTGTCCACCACAGCATGGTTAACAATGAGGACGATGGCGACCCTCAGGGACGGCTGGGTAAACTGGGAGCAAGTCCACTCGGGAAAGATACTTGGCAGTAGCGTAAGAGCTGACAAAACACCTGTAGCCCAATCCCTAGTTATTCAGCCAATAGAAACTCTCACATATATGTACTGGGATTCTATACAAAAATGCTCGTACTGACACTGTTTAGCAGAATATAAATACAAAGAGCAAACTCAAATGCCCATCGACATCAGAGTGGACTGACGCATTGTGTTGTTTTATGGGATGAGATTCTGAAACGTCGGCCTGGAACACCCTGTGAAGCCCACAGCCCTCCTGTGCACCCAGGAGACCTTCACAAGTCAGGACGGACCGAATGGCAGCTACCACACCACCACCACCACCACCAGTGAGCTCACTAGTGAACTTAAGAGCTGGGTAGTTGTGCTGTAACACGGCTGATTGCAAGGAACATGACCTTGAATTAAGAAAGTGAGGCATAGAAGCTCACATAGAACACAGCATCGCTTTTACAGAGCTCAGAGCCAGTCCAAACTAAACACGTAGTATTTAAGGATGGTGCCTATGTGCTGAAACTTCACAAGAACACAGGGTTGGAATTCTAACACCCCAAAGAACTGTTAGCCCTTGGGGAGGGGGCCAGGTGTGAGACTGGGATAAGGGGCCAGGTAGGTGGTGGCACTCACCACACTGTCCTGCCTTGCCATACATGTGTCACGCTGAATCTCATATGTATACAGTCTCACACAGCATGTGATTTTAAAGACCGGCGGTGGTGGCCGTGGTAGTGGTGTTAGTTGCTGGTGTGTCGGTTCTAACTCACGGCGACCCCACTGTCCAGAGAAGAATTCTCTGCAGTGTTTTCAAGGCTGTGACATTTTAGCCTTGTCTTCCAAGGTGTCCCTGGATGGAGTTCAGCCACCAGCTTTGGGTTAGTAGCCAAGTGCTCGACCGTTTGTCCCGCATGAACTCCCATGGATGGTGAGGAATACAGAGGAACCAACTCAGTTTGCCAACGTGGTTTGATCTCAAGAATAATTTTAGCACCAGAATGTTTATTGCAGCACAGTCCATGATAGCAAAAAGATGGAATCAACCCAGATGCCCAACAACAGAAGAATGGATAGGTAAACTATGGTACATATATTCAATGGAGCACTACGCAATGATAAAGAATAACGATGATTCCAGGAAACATCTCTTAACCTGGTTTCAACTGGAAGACATTCTGTTGAGTGAAAGTAGTCAGCGACAAAAGGACAAATACTGTATGAGACCTCTACGATAAGATCTCAAAAACAGACTTGTGTACAGAAGAAAAGACTCTTTGACAGCTGCAAGGGAGGGGAGGGAAGCGGGGAGGGTTTAGTTTAGATAGTTGCTAGAAATCTGGTTCGGAGAAAGCGGTGACAGCACACATTAGAAACAAGAACAACATTAAGTGGACTTCAGCATAACTTGAGTACTCCTTCCATCTTAACCCAATATTGCAAGGACAGAGTAGCTGGGGCAGGGGGCAGGGGACCGTGCTCTTAGGCAAAATCGAGGCCAAGTGGCACAACTAGCATTTTGCTAAGAAAGCTCTCTGCACCCCAAATTGGTGAGTGGTGCCTGGGGTCTTAAAAGCTGCCAAGCTGCCATCCAGGAACGGATGCTCACTGAGTACCAAAATGACATGGGGGAAAGACAACCTAGAAGACAAAGAGACCCACAAGAGTGGGTGTCTACATCGACTTGGGACCGGAAGAACTGGATGGTGCCCGGCCACCACCAGTGATAGCCACGATGGAACTCACAGAGAGGAGTCTCACTGGCAACACAAGAATAAAAAGGGGTGCATCCTGAGATCTCCACTAAAAGACCTCAGTTGATGGTCTAGTGGTTTCGGGGTTCCCCTGAGAGCATGGCCCCCAGCCTTGATGCTGCCCTTACCCATAAATTATAACAAAGGTCCACTCTTTGGACAAGAATGGATTGGACTTGGCAATGCAGAGTGACCATATATTGGACGCACTTTATGGTTCTATACATCTACAGGATATCATCCTGCTGACCTCTGGCTGGAGGAAGGAGGGTGAGTGGAGAGGAGGGGAAAGGAGGCTCTTGGGAGGATGAGACATGTGTGGAGCAGAGAGGAATAGTGTGCTGTCACTGGACAGGGAGAGCAGTGGAAGCTGCATATAGGTGGGCATGTAAATTTATACAGGAATGTACATTTTCACTCAGTCATGTTAAATTAAAAAAAAAAAGAATAATTTTAGTTGAGGCAAAGAAAAGCAAGTTGTAGAACAAAACATACCACTGCATTGTTTGTATAAAACACATGTGCAATGACACTATACATCTCAGGAGATGTGAACACACTGTAAGAGCTGTGAAATGACAGTCAACAGGCTCATGACGCTCACACCGGGTGACCAGGCTGTGGTCACAGGATGGCCGGAGAGGCCCCCAGTCACCCTGAAGGCCTGTGGGTTAGTGAAGGGGTCCCCAGGAGACGACGTTCTGGTGAGAAGCAGATTCTTTGTGGGGTGGCAGCTTTCCTTGTCCTGCTGCTGGCTCTGGGCCACCCGGCTCTGCAGTCTCTGCTGGGTCTGCCCTCCTCCGATTTCTCCCCCGTGAACCCTGCCCTGGGCACGTTTCTGGAAACTGTGGATGAACTCAAGTCAGTCAGGCAGAATCCTCTGGGTTTCCCTTCGGAGGAAAACACCAAAAACACTTGGTGAGCGCTGATGATGCTGGCTGCCCAGCGGCTCCGGGCCGTGACCCCGGCTCAGGGGCTCTGGCCTCACGGGTGGCTGGCCATTGTCTCTGCCCCCAGCGCAGTGCCTTTTGTCCATGCTTAGTGCCGCTTCCTGCTGGCAGCCAGGGTAGCACAGATGGGCAGGATTGTCCCCTTCACAGCAGGGAGGACCAGTGGGAGGGACAGGTCCTACTGACTCCTCAGTCAGGTGGCAGCCCGGGTAGAAAGGGTCTTGCAGGGTGAAGAATTACCCCCTCCCCCTCTTCCAATTGGTGCAACCATTGGCACTCACTGTCCTGGGCCACACAGACCTCCTGGTCCTGTCACTGCCCGTGTGGTTCCAGCTGGGACCAGCCTCGTAGGTGAGAGACTTCCGCCTTCCTCCTGGCCCCTCTGTCCCTGGTCTCATCCGAGGGGTCAAGGACTTGCCCACCCACCGTTTAGTCCTTCCCTCATCTCCGCTCTTCATCTGTGGCCATCTGTTGAGGACTGAACTGTGTTCTCCAAACATGTGTTGGAATCCTAACCCCTATAACCTGAGCACCGGACCCTGTTTGGAAACAGGATTTTTCTTTGGTTATGTCAATGAGGGTGCAAAAATTGCCTGGGGGGGCCCTGGGAGGCCCTGGGGGGCCCTGCGGGGCCATGGCGTCTGACCTCCTCTCACTTCCCAAAGGGGAGAGACAATCAAGATCAGCAGCCCAGGGCCGATTCCTGCGGTGTCGGGGAGTCACAAGCACCTCTGCTTCCAATTTTTTAACCAGTTCTGACTACAACGACCCCTCCCACAGCACGCTCTGCTTCTCTCCTGGGTTCCACAGTTCATTACAGTGACCACAAAAAACTCACAGGCCAGACTCAAGATTATGAGACGTTCATTCGGGATGCAGTTTTTCCACGAGGACAGCCTCTTCCCCGCCGGGCGCGCTGTCACGCCTCTCCCTGGCCCGCAGTCCCTGCCCACAGGCCTTCACCGCCTCGCTCCCCAGGCTGGGCCGCCCACTGCACCGTCGCTTGTGGCTCTCTTCTGTGGGTCTTTCTTGCCAGTCTCTACTTCCTTGCTGTGTTGTTGTTGTTAAGCACCATTCAGTTGGTCCTGACTCATAGCAACGTCTGCACAACAGAACGAAACCCTGCCCGGTCTTGCACCACGTCCGCAATCATTTTTACGCTTCGGCCCATTGCTGCGGCCACTGTGTCGATCCGTCTCACTGAAAGTCTTCCTCTTCTTCGCTGACCGTCCACTCTACCAAGCACTGTGTCCTCTAGGGACTGATCCCTCCTGACAACATGTCCACAGTGTGTAGGATGTGGTCTCGCCATCTTTGCTTCCAAGGAGCACTCTGGTCATTCTTTTGGCAGACTATGGTACATTCAACATTTTCTCCAACACCACAATTCAAAGCCATCAATTCTTCTTCTGTCTGCTTTGTTCATTGTCCAGCTTTTGCATGCTTATGATGCAATTGAAGATACCATGGGTTGGGTTAGGTGCACTTTTAGTCTTCAAGGTGACATCTTTGCTTTTCAATACTTTAAAGAGTTTCTTTGCAGCAGATTTTCCCAATGTAATACATCTTTCGACTTTTTGACTGCTGTTTCCATGGACATTGATTGTGGACCCAAGTAAACTGAAATCCTTGACAACCTCAGTCCTTTCTCCATTTAGGATGATGTTGCTTACTGGTCCAGTTGAGAGGACTTTTGTTTTCTTGATGCTGAGTGGCAATCCATATTGAAGGCTGTGGTCCTTGATCTTCATCAGTGTTTCAAACCTTCTTCACTTCCAGCAAGTAAGGTGGTGTCATCTGTATAATACAGGTTTTAACTGAGTTGTCCTCCAATCCTGATGCCTCGTTCTTCTTTGTATAATCCAGCTTCTCAGTCTATTTGCCCACCATACAGAACAAAAAGGTATGGTGAAAAGATACAACCCTGGCACACACCTTTCCTGACTTTAAACCACACAGTGTCCACTTGCTCTGTTTGCACGACTGCCTCTTCATCCATATACAGATTCTGTAAGAGCTTAATTGTTTTGAGGTTCCCATTTTATGCAAAGTGGTGAGTTATTTTTTCTCTTCCTTGCTTCAGAAGGGGCTTATTTCAAGGCCCTTGGGATGATAAACAGCAACCCATCCTTTTGGGGAGCCACAGTTAGCCTACATGCACAGCCCTGGCCAATCACATGGATGGGAATTACAAGACCATGGCATGAAAGGCCACACAAAAGTGGTCCTTTCCACTATAAAGGTCACACCAGTGTAGTCTAAGTCCTAAACTGAATCCCTTCTGAACTCTGAAGAGACCAGAACAGACACTGGGGCATATGTGTGGAGAAGGGTGGATACCATGTGAGCATCACCTACAAGCCAAGGAACTCTGGGAAACTCCTGGGGTTGCCAGCAGGGAAGGAGTCAACACAATGAGACCTAGATTCTGGCTTTTAGCCTTTGGAGCTGTGAGAAAATACATCTCTGTTCTTTCAAGTCACCCATTTGTGGTGTTCCCCGTGGGGCAAATGTGCTCACACACACAAGGGTCCAAGAGCTGGCACAGACTCAGTGGCGGCTGGCGAACCACCTGGGAGGTCTGCAGCTGTGTGGGTCCTTACCTGCCTGCTGGCCGGTCTGCTGTTTTCTGTTTGACAGATTCTCACTACAATTAAGAGGCAATGTGGTTTATCTCTGAAACCCTCAGGTCACCTCCCCACAGTGGGTCCCTCTGATGGCTGATTTCAGTCTGGTTGGTGCCAGCCTGAGGCCACTTAAGCTTCCTGGGGCAAAGCTGAGACCAGCCTGTTAGAGGAAAGTCATCTGGCAAAAAACCCGGGCCAGGTGAGCAATGGCCAGGTGTCCTCACCTCCGGGAGGGCCCATGCCTCTCAGAGGTCAGCACACCCTGTGTGCATCCACCTGAAGGCAGGGGCAATGACTGAGGACCATGTTTTCACTGCTGCAGTGGGAGGCAGGTGTGCCCAGCTGCCTGACCCCAGATCCACTCGGAGCCAGAGGTTGGAGAATCCCCCTCAGATGAGCTGTCCCTGTTTGCCATTTCTCTCTGGGTGCTGCTGGACACTGTCTTGGCTGAGGATACACCCATTTCTCTCCCAGGTGGGGCTCAGCACAGGAGAGGGGGCTCACACGTGGCTGAGGAGAGGAGGGACAAGGGGCTGCTGGTCCCAGGGGCTGCCTCCTCAGGGACTCCCTCCTCCCTGGAGAGCCAGTCTCCTCCTCTGCCCTTCTCAGCACCTAGGGGGTTGTCTGAGATGCAGAGGCCGGATCCACCCGGCACATCCCTGAACACAGCCTCCACAAGCCACTGAGTCCTGGGTCCACACTGCCCAGCCCTCGCTGTCCAGTGCTGGGTGGCCTTCAGTCCTCAATACATCAAATGAGTCACAGAGAAAACAGATGAGGTCCATGCAAAAGTCCCCAGGGAAGACACCCAGGTAAGGAACGCTGGGCTTTCCCACCAGTGTCCTGGGACAGCCACCCTCTGTCACCTCCTGACCGCCATCCCTGGTGCACAGATCCAGTGGAGCCCCTTCAGTGGGCCAGGCACATCAGAAGCACCCCAGCTTTGAGAACTCCAGTGCTGGGGCTGTGCCAGCCACTTCACAGGGTTTGTGGGGTGCAGCTGTCTTGGGGGACACCAGTACTCTCTAGAGCTCCTGACGAGTTCCAGCACCCAGCTGAGGTCCACAGCACCGCACAGCATCCGTGATCCCCTGCTGATGAGAATTACCTGGAGTTTTTAAAAACTCAAATTCCTGGGTCCTGCTCCAGATGACAAAATCAGAGCCTCCAGGGCGGGAAGCTATGGGTCGTCCAGAGCCCAGCAGATGCTCGTCAGGGGACCTGGGGCACACAGCCCTGTCGGGGTGCCTTGACTGCCCACTCGGCACCTCCGTGGTTGTTCTTCTGTCACTGGGTCGCTGGTGTGTTGTGAGCGCGTCTCCCTTCCCCACCCAGCCACAAAGGGGTTTGCTCAGCTCCAGGGCCCAACGGTTTGTATACAGTAGGTGCTCAGTAGATGTTTGTCAAATGAATAAACGACCTGGCTGTGACTTTAGCCACATTCTTAGTCACCTGGTACTGCTCCAACAGAAAATACCACAAGTGGAAGGCTTCACAAGGAGAAACTTCATTGTCAGAGCCCAGCAAGCCATAAATCCATTCCCAGTTAGGAGTCGATTCAATATGACAGGGCATCACAGTCCGGCGGGCGGAGTCCGAATTCCAGGAGAGCACCTGGGCGCGGGAGCCTCGGGTCCAAAGGACGTGCTCTGCTCTCGGGGCTGCTCTCCCGGTGGTGTGAGGCTCCCACCTTCCTCGGCTCTCTTCTCTCCCTTCTGTCTCACGAGCTCGTAGCTTGAGTCCTGCCTCTAACGCAGCTGCAGCCCGTTCTCCGTCGTCAGTCTCACAGAGGCAGGATTCGCAGCACGTGGGAGGAAGGGCACCACACTGGGACGCCTAGCCAAGTCACATCAACACATACGTTTTGGGGGCCACACAATTCAATCCATGACAACCACCTAGTCATCATAGGAGTTGTGTGGCGAGTCCATGTCCAGCTGAAGGAGACACTGCCTGGTCCTGCCCCTGCCACCCCACAGTCAGCTGTGGCTCAGATCAGTGGGCCCCACCGCGTTTCCACTGGCTGATTTTTCGGAAGTGAGTCTCCGGGCCTTTCTCCCTAGTCTGTCTTGGTCAGGGCACTCTGCTGAGACTTGCTCTGTGTCACAGCGATGTGGAGGGCTCCGCTGTCAGAGGGGTGGGCGCTGTGCCCAGGGGAGCAGAACCCAGGTCTCCTGCTTGGAAGGCGAGATCTCCGCCACAGGACCACCACCGTCTTGGGCAGTTCACGGGCTGGCCTGGGTCCACTCGCCCCGGCTGCAGCGTGGAGCTCGTCTGCCCGCTTCACGGACAGCCATGAACTCGTGCGATAAACAGCCTCCTGTCTGGAGCTGCAAATGTCTTCACTAGGACTGTGGACAGCACTGTCCCCCAGCCCCTGTGACCCTGCATGTGAACCAGTGCTGGCCCCTGGGGGGAGTCCCCTTGGGGGGCAGGAAACCCCAAGTCCTCTGTGGGTCCTTGCAGCTGTTCTGAGGGACTGTCTGAGGGAGGGCCTTTGTCCAGGCAGGACTAGCCTGCCAGGCCATCCTCCCCGGGTTGAGACCCTCCCCCACACTCCTTCTGTCCCTAGAGGGTCAGTGTCAGTTTCCAACGGCCTCCTGAGGTCTCAGTGATGGGAGGACCTCTGTTATCAGCACGAGCCAGGCTCTGTGAAGCCCTAGTCACCGTTTCCTGTGGGCCATTGATCACCTAACGGCGTCGGCGCTCTGGGCCAGCTGTCTGCGCCCCCTGAGCCCAGTGCTCTCCGCAGAGCTCCATGTTTCCATGGAGTCAGCAGGAAAGGAGGAAATGGCTCGGAAAGCTGGGGTTCGTGAAACAACGGCAACAGGAGGCCACGTCTGGATAAACAGTCCTTGTCGCCCCCCAGAACGTCTGAATGTGAAGGCCGCTCACACACACTCAAGACCACATGCTCTGTGGTGCTCTGGAAGACAAATGACCCAGAAACTAACAGGCCAGCACTTCTCCTCCCGCCAACTGAGTCTGCTGGTTGACGGAGGAAGAGCTGGCCCGCGTCCCACGGTGGGTGGGCACCAGCTGCTTGGTGCTGCGCTTGCTCGGACGCGGGCAACCTGCAGCCTCAGCACCGTGAGCACGGCCTGGCGCCTGACAGGTGTGCTGCCCACCGCCAGCTCGGCAGGTGCAGGGCCCAGCAGGAGGCCAGCTTCCCCCAGGTGGGAAGGGTCAGTGCCAAGCAGGCAGGACTCGCAGGTGGAGGGGAGTCCCTGCCAGACGGCTTCATTCTCTGACCCGCCACAGGCAGCTGGGCTCTGAAATTCTCAGAGCTCAGGGCCTAGGAGGTGGGGTCTCTGTGGTTTTTATAAATTAGGGGACTTTAGAATTAGTGTGAAAGGTAATTTTATCTAAAGACGAAGAGCCGGTAATTAGTCTGTTGGTTCTTTTGCGGTGAGAATTAGCATGGCTCAGACGGCCTCAGCTAAAGGTGACCTTGAATGATGAATATTTGCTACTCCTGATAATAACTAAGGACACTGTGAGGCATGATGGCTAAGTGCTCGATGCTAACTGACAGGTGGCCCAGTGGCTCTGGGGCAGGAAAGGGCCAGCGCTCTGCTTCCCCCGGGTTGTGCCCAAGCAACCTCGTGGAGCAGTTCTGGGCTCTAACCCACAGCGTCATTGTGAGTCGGATTCCACTTGGTGCCAGCTAACTGCAACGACAGTTAGGTCTCTGCATACCTGTCACCTTTGACTGTCTGTCAACTTGTTCTCGGATCAAAATGTGACGTGGCCTGGGGAGGGGCTGGCGGCTGACCACGCCGACTGTCAAGGCTGAACTTGGAGTGGAGTCAACCTGTCTTACTTCCTGGGACTTCTTTTTGGCACTGGGCCATCTCTGTGGGGCCATGCGCTGGGTCCCAGGAATCAAGACCAAGCTGAGGAGTCCCGGGGCACCTGTTCGCCTGACCCCTGCGCTCTGAGCACAGCTTCCTGTTTAGAATCATAGTCTCCTGGTTTGTGGGAGATGGGCTGGTAGTCCCTTCCTGCTCAGACAGCTGTGCTGATGGGTGCTGGATGCTGTCTTCCTTGAGAGGATGCTGCCGCCACAAGTCCTGTCTCAGGATGCTCTGGACCAAGCCTGGCCAACTGTGGGTCTCAGGGGGCCCCTCTCCCTCAGACCCTTCCCCGTGACTGTCATGTACAACACCACGAGACACTATATGGCAGTGACACCGCAGCACATGTGTCTTTTTTAGCTCAACCTGTACCTACGACCTGTTGACTCCAACTCAGAGCAACCCTATTGACTGAGCAGAATTTCTCCACAGAGCTTCTGCAGAGGGTTTGCCGGATTAGAACTGCTAACTGCTGGTGAGCAGCTGTACCCCTTCAGCACTACTCCCCCAGGGCTGGCAGGCAAGGTGTGTTGTCAGGAGACACCCTGCCTTTGCTGTTGTTGTTCCAGGGTAAAGTTTAGGGATTAAGTGGAAGGAGGTACTTACCTGAACTGAGACGCAAAATTGAACACAATCTGGGTTGTCTCAGTACAGAGCCTCTGGCCAGCAGGTTCTCTTGTCCACAGACCCAACGGTTTACCCATCATAGAAAAGGATAAAAGACACTAAAATTAGGAAAGCCGCCAACCCACTGCTGTCGAGTCGGGTCCGACTCATAGCAACCCTAGAGGTCAGAGTAGAACTGCCCCATAGAGTTTCCAAGGAGAGCTTGAGGGATTTGAACTGCTGACCTTTTGGTTGGTAGACGTAGCACTTAACCCACTACGCCGCCAGAGTTTCCAAAATTATGAAGAAGAAGAGATTTTTAGAAACCTTGGGATCTGTCTACACAGCACTCCTGATGGTCTGAACTCTCTGAGAGAATGAAGCTAGATGACTATTTCTTGACGAAACCCCAAATATCTGTGGATTTGACCCATTTTCTCTGCTTCCTTTTGAAGTCACAGGTGTGTCATGAAATCTCTTCAGCCTGTCAAGCACTTGAAGATGCTCACACAACGCTGTTACCTTTTTGGGGGAGAAGTATTCTCAGGCATCTGACTGTCCTCAAGAGCCAGACCTCTGGACTCCCTCTCCTCACCCCCATCCTGGGTTCTCCTTGGATTTGTTCTGTGAGTGGAGAGTGGTGGAGTCAGCCACTGGCCCCTGAGCTTACAGACGGGCCACGTTTCCTAGCATCTCTCACTGTCAGCCCAGACGTGGAGGGGGAGCTGTGTGTGACTTTCTGGATGGGTCTGGCCCGTGAAGACCCCCACATACGACTCCACGCGTGTGCCTACCTTGGCTCTGGCCGGCTGCGAGAGCAACCCCAGGGTGCTCCTGGAAGTCACGTGTTCAAGATGGCAGCAGGCTGGTCGGTGCGTCGCTGAGTCTCAATGTACAGCAGGGTGCCTCCGCTCCTGCTGTGTCGGGCCTGGGACCATCATGCACTGTGATCTGGGCAAAACCAAAACGTCGGTCAGCACAGCCGTTGCACACCTGGGCTTCGTCTCATCTGGCTCAGCCAAGCGACCCATCAATGGCAGAAAGCCAAGGCTGGTCCCGTGTGTACCCCGCACCTGTGTGCTCCTGCCAGCACCCCCAGAGCCCTCCACACCAATGCCCAGCTCCCTGGGTGTGCTCTGACCTCAGATAACCCCAAAGCAACACTAACGTTTTGATGTCCTCATATCCCCGTTGCCGACGATGAACTAACTCACAGCCCTCCATGTCTCCCAGGTTCTCCTGAGGAGCAGGACTTGGAGGCCATGGAGACTGTTCCCAACAGCAGCTTCCTCTGCATGGGGCCACTGCAGCCCAGGCTCACCTTCCCTTGGGTTAGAACACGCTGCAGTGTGCCAGAGGACAGATTACAATGATTTTCCCAAAGCAGCTCAAGAGCAGAGCAAGCCGTGTTCTGACGACTCCAGGCTGCAGGCCTGCTGACAGTGTCTGGGCTTGCTGTCAAAGCAGCTTGGCTGCTCTTTGGGGTACCACTTGTCCTTAAGGGAATACACTTCTCCTGCCCAGGGGTTCTCTGCCTGCAGGAGATGGTGGCCAGCCATCTCCCAAGGACAGACCCAGATCAGAACACCTCCTCCCTCTCTTTACCTCACATGACATTTGCCCAATTTCATGGCCAGTGACCTGGGGACACATTTTTCCCCCTCCATTAAATGAAAATGAGACTTGTCTGGAGTGGAGAATTTTCTGCTGTCTTTCCAGAGACAAAACACACTCCAGTCTTTAAATAAAAAGAAACAGAGATGTGTCCTCAGCGTGGGTCACTTGGGAACATTTCCTGCCCACACCCTCATCTCACTGTCCTGCGGGTAGGCCCACTGGGTGGAGTGGGGACAGGTGTGCACTTCTCCAGAGTCCAGACTGAGGACACAGACTTGGGGGCCAGCCACAAGCCCCAGCATCTTACACTGGTGTATGTTAGGGAGACAGCTGGACCCATGTCCACCTTCCCAGGCCCAGCCCTGCTCTCGCCCCAGTCCCACAGCCTGGTTCTCGTCAGCAGGAACCCTCTGCCTACATGCTTATAAAAGGGAGGAGAGAGGGAGCCGGGCTCTCTGGAGGACTCAGAGTCAGGCGGGAGGCAAGTGCGCACGCTGAGCACCGTGAAGACGAGCCTAGGCGAGTGGACAGCTCCCGAGAGGGGCTCTGGGGGCCCGGGCTCCGTCCAGTCCCCACGGCAGCTGCTGAAGGTGAGACCATCACCCTCACACACAGGTGAAGGTAGAGCTGCGATGAGTGGCTTGCCCAGCCTTCCACAACCTGTCACCTGGAAGCAGGAGTCAGACATCCACTCCACCTGTACAGCTTGCGGGGTCATTCCTCTTGGCCCTGCTGGCCCTCGAAGGGGGGCGTTCCAGGCAGGGCCCAGGCCTGTCGTCAGCGGTGATGGAGACACCAGGGAGTTGTGGACAGGAAGCCCTGAGGAGCCGGGCTGGCCGACTGCGGAGGGTGCAGGGAGGGTGTGGGTTTTATCCTGTGACTTTGTGAGTTGGTGGTGTGGGGTAGCTCTGGGCAGTGAACTGCATGGACTTCAGGGCAGTTATCAGGGTGTCACAGCGACAGAGGCCTCCTCTGGTGGCAGCACTAGAAATAGAAAAAGGAGCTACATTTCACCCAATAGGAAGAAAGTGGGAGGGAGGAGCCCGTCCCAGGTCCTGTCCGTGTGTCCCGGGTCCTGACCGTCCTCTCCGCGGTCTTACCTGGCTGGGCTTCACTCCCTGCTCCATCCCTTCCTCCAGCCTGTCCTGTTGAGGCTGCGGGGAGCTCCTCAGTCCCCCCGCCCGCACCTCCTCTCTGCCTGCTTCGCACCTTCTCTTGTCCTGACTCCTCAGCTCCTCCTCTGCCTTCAGCATCCACAGATGACCTCTCACCTCATTTCACTGAAAAGATGACCTGCCGGGACAAACTTCCACAGGTTGTCCCCGCCAGCTCACGGACACCCTTGCCCTCCATGTCTGTAGACGCACCCTCAGGGGTCCCTGGACCTTCCACCACTCCAGCCCCCTGTCCCATCTCTTCTAGGTCACTCTCGGCTGGTGCTCCTGCAGGGCCCTTCTCTCCTGCATCACCAATGACCCCCCTTTCCTGGACCATCCTCAGTACACAATCAGGCTATAATATCACCCGACTTAAAAATGTGAAAACACAAGTGGACGCTGGAAGCCCTCTGGCCTTCGGGTTGGCTGTCACGCCATCACTCGGCTTCCGGGAGGCACTGTGTGCTCAGCCTCCCTTCTGTCTCGCCCTCCTGTCCCTCCCTCCTGCTCTCCCTGTAACCCATTCCCAGCGGGCCTGTCATGGCCCATCTCCCTGAGCCAGCAGGGAGGGAGGAGTCACCTACAGGAGCAGCTAAGAGGACAGAGACTGGCAGGAGGCATGTGTCCACCGTGAGGGTGGCAGCTGGGACAGACGGCATGAGTGGCTTCAGTGGGCTGGTCAACCAGCCTCTCCTCACTTGGTCTCAGGACCCTGGTCTCCTGGTCCCCACCCCCTACCACCAATGGACCACTCCGTCCCAGGTTCCCTCACTGGATCTCCTTTTGCTGACCTGTGAGCATGGGGATGTCGCAGACTAGGTGGCCTCAAGCTTACCAAGATCATAAAGCTCGCCCCGGACCAGACACCACTTCATTCTGTTACAGCACGAGTCAGAACCAACTTACGGGAGTGTACCGGCCCCGACCCCGCCGCCACGGCCCGTGGTCTGACCGCGCGGCAGCCCGCTTGCCCATCTGCTCGTCCAGGGACGTGAGTTTGTAGTTTGGGTTCTGTGAGCACAGCTGCTGTGACAGTCGTGTGCAGGCCTTTGTATGCACGTCACACCGCCTCCTTACAGGAAAATAACCTGAAGTGGAATTGTTGGTTTATAAAGTAGGTAATTTCTTTTTTTTTTTAATTCAGTTCACCAATATCTTCTACAGTTTTAATATAGCTATCTATTTACAGTTCTGACACGGTATTATACAAAGTAAGTAAAGCTGACATGACTATGTATTTGATGTACAATCTGAGAGAGAAGATCCTCCTTTCTATAGAACTCGCTTCTCTGAATTGACAAATTGATGGTCTTTATATTTTCATATTTATTTTGTCATCACAACATAGGTAGACTATGTCATTCATCTGGGATTTCAAATATGTTAGCAATGTATACCGATTTGCAGATAGGTGTTCACACCTAGCCTGTTGATGGCTCTAGTTAGCATATTGATAACAAAGCCTCACTCATCTTTGCTTTACAAAGGACACCATCTACTTCAGGGACTTTACCAAGCACATTAACTTTATAAAACTCTGTCAGTGTGTTCTGTGAAGTGGCCTTTCTTAGTTTTGGTGGCTCACGGCACTCCAGTGTGCCACCTTGTACTCTGTCTTGATGTCATCTACTTGTCTCTTGGCCACGGCCCTAAAGCCGGTATGAATACTGGAAACTGGCTCACTGTCCTTTCCACTCGAGTCCAGATGCCACACGAGGTGACTCCGACACCCCGGTAGCTAGCTCACTCAGCTACCACCTTACCCCAGAACCCTCAGCTTTCTCAGTTACGTTCATCAATATTTAACCAACCACGCTCATGACCATAGTCAGTGTCTTGGCATTATCCAAAACGGCTCCCTGTCTGAGTGGGGGAAACGGTCTCCCCCTGGGCCTCCCTTCCAGCCCGCCTAAGTCAAGACCTTGGGCCCGTAGCATTCTCTGGTAAGGAGCCTGGGAAGCGGGCTGCCTTCTCTCTAACAGTTCTTTCTCGTTAGCAGGGAAGCCTACTCCCTGTTTGGGGCACTCAGTAACTTTCTCTGTCTCTCGTACATGACTGAGCACCATGTCACACCTGGCCAATCCCACTTCTCATGCTACCACCCAAGCTGAGGGACAGGCCAGATTGGAGGAGCCAGCCTCGAGGGGTAGGCTGAAGGGGAGACAGGACTTGTGAGGCCCAACAGGAGGCCCCTTCTGTGTTCGGCCAGGTCACGACAGTCACATTCTTGTGTAAACCCTGGACGTGGAGCCATCACCACTACGAAACCTCTGCTCTTGCCCCAGAATCCTTTCTGGTCCCGCTGCCGCCCTAGGCTGTGAATCTCCCGAATGAATCCCACCCTGCTGCGCAAGTGGCCCTTCCTTCCTTCCACGGCTCAGCACCCCACGTTTTTGGAGGCAAGTTTCATGTTACTGGTCCATGCCTGCACACTCTGAAAGGTTAACTGCCCGATCGTGCAGCTCCTTCTTTCCCTCACTCTCTGACACTTGCTCTGTAACCTCACTGAGACTTCCATTCTTCTCTGATCAGAACTCTTTGGTTACCGATGACAGACACCCGACTTCAGTGACTGGCTCACCGCATTCATCTGGCAAATCCAGTGACTGGCATTTGCAGGTAGGTCTGGGGCCGTGGGCTCCAGGTGTGATGTCATTATCCCCACCCACCCCCGCTCTAGTGTCTGCTCTTTCTCTCTGCCAATTTGGATTGGCTTTCAAAGAAATCAATGACATTTCGATGTTCATAACTCATCTGGTCATTACAAAAGAGGCAGACTACTCCACTGACTTGGAATTTCAAATCTGGCAGCACGTGTGTGACTGCCGGCATCGCCACTGACAGCCTCAGCCTCACATTCCTAAGAGACAGGATCTGGAAGAAAGAAAGCCTTCTTTCTTGCAGAGTCCAAACGTTAAATCAAGTTGAGAGAGTCTGGTAGGCTGTGCTTGGGTCACATGCCCACAATGGACCAGTCAGCAAGGAGCAGGTGGCATGTCTGGACTGTTTCCACCTACGGCAAGGAAAAGACAGGACCCTGTAATGGAAGGCGGGAGGTCCCTCTGGAGGTGGGACTCTGGAGATGGGACTTTAAAATGATTCTGCCATTTTGGCACAGTGAAAAAGGGGAGCCCTGGGGGCACAGCGGTGAAGAGCTCAGCTGCTAACCCAAAGGCTGAAGGTTCAAATATGCCGGCCACTGCTAGGAAGGACACCATGGGGGGCAGTGCTGCTCTGTCCTGTTGGGTCATTGGGAGTCGGAATCAACTCTACAGCAATGGTTTTTTTTTTTTTTTTTTTAGAAAAAGGGAACTCGAGTGATCTCTTTCCCCGTGAACCCATATCATCACCCCACCAGAGAGAGGCCCTGCTGGCTCTTTGCTCTAAGCCCTTCATCCCCCAGCCAGCCCAGCCAGGTTCCACCTCCAGCCCTGGAACCCAGCCTTTTCTGTCCAGTAGTCTCCTTGTGGACCCTGGAGAGGGCCCAGCTCCAGAGTCCCCTGCTTCTCCTGGGCCCCTCCTCCCTGCCCAGGAAGGCGGGCCAGTAGGTCAGGCATCCCAGGCCCCCGCTGCTCCTGCCTGTAGCGTCTCCCGCTCAGACAGAGACGTGGCTCCCCTCGGGGCCCTGCAGCCATCTTCCTTCCTCACTCTCCTGACACCTTCCTGAGCCTAGGCTAGACCTGAGTTCTGCAGCTGAGCACCAGCCCTTGCCGGGCCACAGCGCCCTCGGGTGCTCTGTGCATGGCATGGAGGAGGGAGAGACGATGGGAGCTCAAAACCCAGCCAGTCTCCCAGGCCTGGGATGGCGTGTGCCCCCCAACGCTGCTCCCTTGGCAAAGTTTCTGGGTGTGGGGGCTATCACAGATCCAACTGTGTGCCCTGAAAAGCGTGTGTAAGGATTTGGCTGGGCCAGGATTCCTAGTGTTGTGTGAGGTTCCTATGATGCTATAAACCCTGCTAGTGATGTCAACGATGGAGAAGGAGTGGTGGCTGTGTTAGTGACAACCAAACCCAGTCCACAACCACCAAGTCAATCCTAACTCACAGCAACCCCATAGGACGGAGTGGAAATGTTCCAGTTTCCAAGGAGCAGCTGGTGGATTTGAACTGCTGGCCTTTTGGTTAGCAGATGTAGCCCATGACCACTATACCACCAGGCAAGACACAGTGTGTAGGACTGTGTTGTGCCTTTAGGCAATCTCTTGGGATATAAAGGAAAGGGAAGCCAGCAGAGACCTCAAAGGGGCCCTCAAAGCTCTGGACAGAGCTGTGCTGGGAGCAGAGCATGTCTTTTGGACTTGGAGACCCTGTACCTCAGAAGCTCCCAGTCCAGGGGAAGATTGACAACAAAGATCTTCCTCCAGAGCCAAGAGGAGCTGACACCCTAGATGTGGACTTTTGGCCTATTTTACTTAGAAAAAATAAACTTCTCTTTGTTAAAGCCATCCACCTGTGGTATTTCTTTTACAGTGGCACTAAAGGACTAAGCCATTGCCTTGTGGTATTTCTGTTACAGCAGCACTGGGTGACTGAGACGTCCCTTTGTGGTATTTCTGTTACAGCAGCACTGGGTAACTGAGACACCATCCACTATGGTGTTTCTGTTACCGCAGCACTGGGTGACTGAGTTGTCCATCTGTGATGTTTCTCTCACAGCAGCACTAGGTGACCGAGACCTGGGCCTGACTGCCCACTCTCCCACAGGCTGGGAGGTCACAAGGTGGGGTGGGGCAGCACCAGCTGCTCCATGACCCTGGCTCTGGCAGGGGAACCAGAAAAGGGCTAGTCCATCTGTTCCCGCTGGTTGGACAATCTTCTGTGTGGTGACCACCTGTGATACTCTGGGCACTGTGCTTCTGACGGCACCCCCCGAGTCAGGGCTACCAGGGACACTTGCACGGGGAGGGGTGGACAGAGCTGCTGCTGCCTCCTTGGACCCTGCTGCCTGTTCTCGAGGTAAGAGCTGCCTCTCAGTGTCAAAAGCAGGCCTGCCACCTGCTGGCTCTGAGACGGTGTATAATTGTCTGTGTGCCTGTTTTCTTCTGTCCTGTGACAAGAGGTGAGCTCACATTTAAGGGCTCCGCAGAGACCCTGGCACCATCCACCATGTCACCGCTCATGGCGTTGTAATGAGCCACATACTGCAGGCCCTCGTGAGATGCAGGCTTGCGAAAACCTTAGCACGTATGTTTTCTTCCTCTTGAACACAGTGTACTGTTGTAGAGGCCCTAGATTGGCAGTGAGCGCGGACACAGCATTGTCACCAAGTGCTGCATCTTTTCTGGAGGTGCCCTGGCTGTGCTTGGCTCCAGCGGCACCCCCTTCTTCCTTGGCTTCTGGGCACCAAACCCCTGGGGTCTCTTCCCAGTTTTGCTGGTAAGAGCACCTTTACTCTCCCCTTCTCTCCCTGTGGACCTTTCCCCAGGTGTCACACTCACACTCGTGTTCACGCTTTCATTCCCTCAGGACTCACAGTACAGCCCACACAACCTGGGGCTCCCTCCCCCCTGCTCTACACAAGTAGCTACTTGCTGGCATGCCACAAGCATAAACTAATTTAGACTAACATGTAGTTGATTGTCATCTTTTCCCAGTGGCTCCTCCCACCATCGCTGTCTCTGATCACAGTGCCACCCCTACTGGTTACCTGAGGGCAACTTTGACTTCCCATCTGGAGTTAGATCAGTGACGAAAGGCCCCTCTGCCTGAGTCTTTGTCCGACACCCCAGTTCCCAGTGGCAGGATACCAACACTCTGCAAGACAAGAAAGCGTGTCCTTCCAGCAGCTGGGTAGGGATCACCCACAGGTGTGACTGAATGGCAGAACGGGGCCTACTCTGCCCTGTCAATGCTGCAGAGGGCTTCCTGAAAGAGGAGACACCTGGAACAGATCAGGTAGAAGCCTGAGCCAACAGGGACCCAGAGCGAGGGCATGCCCAGGTGGCTGCAGAAGCAGCACGCGCAGAGGCCCTGAGCAGCACGAGGGGTGTCCCAGCAGCCAAGCCAAAGCGCTGAGTCCTTACATCCCACCTCGAGCCCTGCGGCCCCCGATGGAGGTGCAGAGTGGATGGAGCGGGGGAGCAGAAAGACTGGAGGACCCAGAGCTGCTCTCGGACCAGGGAGCAGCCTGCAGGCTCAAAATCCAGGGCTCACAAAGAGTGGCACGATGGGGGCGACAGAGGAGGGCCCCGGAGTGAGGGAGGTGGAGGGGAGCTGATGGCAGGCTGGTCCTGGGCAGAGATGAGAAGATGAGGCGGGGCCACCGTGGGGGGCTGCACCTGGTATCTTCAGTCCCATCTGGGGACGGAGCCACCTGGGGCTGGAGCAGAGCAGGAAGGGCAGCCAGCAGGCAGGTGTGTGCCCACAGGCTGATCGGTCCCGGGTTGGGTCACAGCCCTCACTGCTGCGGTCAGCACATTTCTGAGATTGCTTTGTTAGCAAAACAGCCAAAAACCAGATGGCTGGAGATGGGCAGGGCTGGGTTTAGGCAGGAGGGCTAGAGGCAGCAGGAGGCCAGGCTGTCGGGGAGTTAGAGGAATGACCAGCGTGGAGTCTGAACCGGTCACCAGGAGGGCAAGGATGTCACGTCGGGGCCACTGCAGCATCTCCATGTGGAATGGGGCTTGGAGGTGGACCTGCAGGCCTGCTCTCTGTGTCCCCACTTCATCCTAGGTAAGATGCTGCTGGTGATGGTGTCGTTGCTACGACAACTAGGTGAGCTGATACACTGATGTCCTGGGGGGCATGTAGGCGCCCCTAACCGTGCAGTAATTCCACAAGAAGGAAAGGAAAAGGGCCAGTATGAACCTCACAATGTTGACCCTGAGTCTTGGGGGGTTAGGGGATTATGAGATAGAGTCCAGGTGATGTCTGGTATGCAAATGTCCACACAATATCTGGTATGTGAAGGTCCACGGTGGGACTGTCAGCTCTGCACAGCACCACCCAGTCCAGGTACCTCTGGACTCAGTGGCCTGGGTGGGTTGGTCTGTTAGAAGTCTGGAGACAGAAGGGTCCCCGTAGCCTCCCTGCTCCTAAAGACAGAGTGGCCCACTCCTCCGGGCCTTACCCACTTCTCAGCTCAGAGGTAGCATAATTGCGGGGTTGATTAACACAGGGTTTTATTATCTGGGAGACCTTGCGTGTCACAGACTTGCTGGACTTGTAATGGAAGGCTGTCAGGTCAGGCCCCCCAGAGGTGCCTGGGAGGGAACGCCTGGGGATCTCCTTTGGAAAAGCAGCCACTAAAACCCTGTGGCACAGTGCTAGTGTGGCCACACGAGGGCGCTGTGAGTCAGAAGAGCCTTGATGGCAGCCAGTTTACAATCAATTATCAGTACAGGCAGTCCCGGACACCCTGGTGGCCCGATGCCAACCCACAAGGTGCTCCTTGGAAACCCTATGATGCCGTCCTGCTCTGTCCTGTAGGGTCCCCATGAGTGGGAATCACCTCGAAGTCACTCTGACTGGCTGTCTGGCTTGCTGACTGTCTGGCTGACTGACGCCTGTCTGGCTGACTGGCTGAATGACTGATGACTGACTGGCTGGCTGACTGACAACTGACTGACTGATGACTGACTGACTGACTGACTGACTGATGCCTGACTGACTGATGATTGACTGGCTTGCTGGCTGACTGGCTGACTGACTGATGCCCGACTGGCTGACTGGCTGACTAACTGGTACCTGACTGACTGACTGACTGGCTGGCTGACTGACTGACTGATGCCTGACTGGCTGATGACTGACTGACTGACTGACTGGTTGGCTGACTAACTGGCTGGCTGACTGACTGATGACTGACTGGCTGGCTGGCTGACTGACTGACTGGTTGGCTGACTGACTGATTGGCTGGCTGACTGACTGATGACTGACTGGCTGGCTGACTGACTGATTGGCTGGCTGACTGACTGATGACTGACTGGCTGGCTGGCTGACTTACTGGCTGGCTGACTGATGACTGACTGACTGGTTGGCTGACTGACTGATGACTGACTGACTGGTTGGCTGACTGACTGGTTGGCTGACTGACTGATGACTGACTGACTGGTTGGCTGACTCACTGACTGGTTGGCTGACTGACTGATTGGCTGGCTGACTGATGACTGACTGGCTGGCTGGCTGACTGGCTGGCTGACTGACTGACTAGCTGACTGACTGGCTGGCTAGCTGACTGACTGGCTGGCTGGCTGACTGGTTGGCTGGCTGACTGACTGGCTGGCTGGCTGGCTGACTGACTGATGACTGACTGACTGGTTGGCTGACTGACTGGTTGGCTGACTGGTTGGCTGGCTGACTGACTGACTGGCTGGCTGGCTGGCTGACTGACTGATGACTGACTGTCATGGTTTGAATTGTGTCCCCCCAAAAATGTGTGCAGCCATGTGGCTGGGATATGGTTCCCAGTATCTTGGAAATGTCCTCCATTGTGTGGTTTTGCTAACCTGTAGGTTAAAGGATTAGGGTGGGGCTGTGAATTCCTGCTATGGGGAAGTTTCCCTGGAGTATGGCTTGCCCCACCCTTAATGCTTTTAGCTTGCAAGGAATAAAAGGAAAAACAACCAAGGACAATTAGAGAACCTCGCTACCATCAAGCAAGCAGCACCGGGAGCAGAACGCGTCGTTCAGACCAGAGGTTCTTGCGTTAGGACGCTCCCTGGACAATGACTGATGCAATACTGGACTTTCCTCCAGAGCCGTCAAGGGGAAAGTCTTTCCCTGGAGCGGACACCCTGAATATGGACTTGCAACCTACCGGACTGTGTAAGAATAAATCTTTCTTTGTTAAAGCCATCCACTCTGTGGTATTTCTGTTAGAGCAGCCCTAGCTGACTAAAACACTGACTGACTGGTTGGCTGACTGACTGACTGGTTGGCTGACTGACTGACTGGTTGGCTGACTGACTGACTGGTTGGCTGACTGACTGACTGACTGGCTGGCTGGCTGACTGACTGGCTGGCTGACTGACTGACTGGCTGGCTGACTGACTGACTGGCTGGCTGACTGACTGACTGGCTGACTGACGGACCGGCTGGCTGACTGACTGGCTGGCTGGCTGACTGACTGGTTGGCTGACTGACTGACTGGCTGGCTGACTGACTGACTGGCTGGCTGACTGACTGATGCCTGACTGGCTGATGACTGACTGACTGACTGACTGGTTGGCTGACTGACTGACTGGCTGGCTGGCTGACTGACCAGCTGATGACTGACTGGCTGACTGACTGATGCCTGGCTGGCTGGCTGGCCGACTGACTGACGGGTGGTCCCCAGGGTCCCATCCTAAGCCCGTTCTGGCATAAATAGACCCCTTCACTTTCGTATTTTGTTTTCGTTGTGGCCGCCTTTTCTTATTTGCATCTGTATAAAGCTCACCTTTATTTGTCTTCAGAGGTTGGAACCGTCACATAAATTTACAGCCACCTCACCACTGTTAGGTAGTACACGTTACTAATGATAAGACACAGAGTAAAAAAAGACAGTCACAGGGATGGTTTGCTGTAACTCAAAGTATGTCCCAAATCAAGGACCACCTGTATTTTAAAAGAAGGAGGGAGCAGACTGGAGATGATGAACAGGAAGGTGGAAAGGAGAGCAGTGGAAGTGGCCTGGTCACCCAGGGAACCTGAGAAATAAGGGAGCAGCTCCAGGGCCACCAGCATCCTTAGTGTGGCCAGGGTGCTGATAGACAGAGGCCCCACAGGTCCTAGGGAAATGAGACAACTTTGGGAGGGGCGGTTGCTGCTCCTCCCCACCGTGTGGTCCTGGAGTCAGCCCCCTGGTCTCCTCTGCTCAGGTTAATTATCTAAGTATGGGGTCTGCAGGTGGCACCTGTGGTGAAGTGCTCAGCCACTAACTAAAAGGCAGAAGTTCAAACCCGCCCAATGGTGCCTCAGACAAAACGCCTGGTGACCCGCTTCTGAAACTCACCACCCCCGAAACCTTATGAAGTTCTGCTCTGGCACACGTGGGTCACCCTGAGTTGTAGCTGACACTAGGACAACTGGAAATGTCACTGCCTTGGTCATCTGGAGCTGCTGTAACAGACATACCATGGGTGGAGGGCCTCAACACAAAGAAAGCCATTTGCTCACAACCTAGTAGGCTAGAAGCCCAAAGTCAGCGCATCAGCCCAAGGGGAAGGCTTTTCCTATGTGCCAGTCCTCTGTGCCAGTCCCAGATCTTACCCTGGAACCTGGGCTTCTCCGCCCCCCGGGAATGCCAGGCCCAGACCACAAGCTCTGCTTCCAGCACTGCTCTCTTGGTGGCGTGAGGTCCCCACTCTGCTTGTTCCCTTTCCTTTTATCTCGTGGGAGAGAAAAGGTGACGGAGGCCACACCCTGGGGGAATTCCATTTATAGTGGACCAGAGACATGAGTTCAGGAAGGGTGTTACATCCTACCCAATCCTCTTTGACATAAAATTACAATCACACAGTGGAGGACAACCACACAATCCTGGGAATCTTGGCCTCACCAAGCTGATAGACATTTTGAGGAGACACAATTCAATCCATGACACCACCTGCAGGGGATCTGGGGAGCAAGCAATGGAGGAGTCCTAGTCTCTTCCCCAAAGGCTGTTGGAGGTAAGATAGTCTTGTCAGACCTGTGAGCGTCAGTGACAGAGCTTGGGCCACTGACATTCCGGCCACCTGACCTCTGCGTGCCTCCTTTTTCCTCTGAGGCCTGCTGGAGGCAGCACCCTGAGGTGGATGTCATGTGAGTGTCACTGTTCAGGCACTCAGGGCTGTCTGCTTGGGGATAAGGTTCTGAGCCACACCGGGGCCTTGTGGTATTGATTGAGAACAGGCCTTGGTGAACAGCAGCCTGCAGCACCGATCTGGCCTTTGTTTTGTGAATAAAGTTTTGTTAAAACATAGCCAGGCTCTCACATAATGTCCATGGCTGCTTTGGGAACCTTCCATAACGGAGATGAGCCATCACAGTAGTGTCTACAGGGCTCTCAAAGCCTACAGTGTCTACTATCAGCTACGGACTAAATTGTATTCTCCAAAAGCAAACGTCACCTTGCTAGCTGACTCCCAGAATTGTACGGTTGCCCTCCCTTTCGGGATCTGATGTAACCACCCTGTGTGTTGTAAATCCTGTTCCTGTGACGTTAATGAGGCAGGATTCGAGGCAGTTAGGTCAGTGAGACAGGACACAATCTAGAGAACTAGGCTGTGTCTTAAGTCAATGTCTTTTGAGATACGAAAGGAGCAAGCAGAGAGTCAGGGGGAAGTCATGCCACCGAGCAGGAAAGACCAGGAGTAGAACGTGTCCTCTGGACTCAGGGTCTCTGTGCTGAGAAACTGCTAGACCCAAAGGAAGACTCAGGACAAGGGTCTCCCCCCTGAGCTGATACAGAGAAAGCCTTCCCCTTGAGCTGGCATCGTGAACTCAGCCTTGTAGCCTAAACTGTCAAAGAGTCAACTTCAGTTTGTTTGAGAGAGGAAAAAGCTTTTAAAAAGATGCCCCAGAAGTCCTGGGAGTGGAGCTTGTGAGCCTGTGAATGAGTGAGTGAATAAGAGCCACAAACGGCGGAAAGCGTGGCATCAGACCCTTGCGAACGGTGGGTCTGGCCCACCGAATGCAACCCTTGTACCTGGGCCCAGGTCTACATGCTTTCCTCCTTGAAGGATGAATTCACCTGAGGAAGTAGCCTTTTTTATGCTGGTTAGATAAGAAGGCGTCAGTTTGCTTTGTGAAGAATTTCCCGAACCCTATTGGAATCAATGCCTTCTTCCTAAACATATACCTGTTCTGTTCACTAAATAAAAATGAGCTGCCTGATGCCTAAATTAGAGCTGGGGCGTCAGAGATACCAACTTACCTCCTCCCCCACAGAAGTCTTGAGATAAGCCCAGTTTCTAAGGAAAAAGTAAAAGTCCAGATGCTTCTCTCTGGTGCCAGCTTGAGGATGCTCCCTCCTCCCCCTATAGAAATCCTTGAGATAAGCCTAGTTTCTAAAAACACGATAGCTTCCCTCATGTAACTTAATGCTAACTGCTTATCTAGTGCCTCTTTAAGTATACTGTACCAATAGGAATGCAATGTGAAAATCTGTATACCTGTAGTTGCCAATTGGGAGGATGTATGGAAATTCCTTTGTCTGCTTTCTTAAGTAATGTATAGATATGTTTGATAATGGGATAGGGTGCGCAACTGTTTTTCAGGCTTGAGTCTGCACTGCCAGCTAATGAAAGCCTCTTCCTCTACCAACAAGGTGGTGTTCAAGGTGCTTTCTGCCCTGTGGGCTGAACTTATCTTTTTCCCTGCTACATGTTAAAGCCATCCACTGGAGAGATTTCTGTTACAGCAGTGCTGGATGACCAAGACTTGGAGGGGGTTGGGAGTTAGCGTTCACGTGATACCCCTAAACCATGGCTGCTCAGCGCAAGTCAGCAGTTCGGATCCACCGGGCGCTCCTGGGAGCCTCTACAGGGCAGTTCTGCACTGTCCTGTGGGGTTGCCGTGAGTTGGAATCGAAACCGACTCAGCAGTAACAAAACCAGTTACTGCTGAGTCGGCCCAAAGGCGCGCAGCCCCGTGTCTGTCTCAGGAGAGCTGAGCCTCACTGCGTCTCCTGTGGCTCGTTGTCGGACGGTCAATCACTGGGTCTTTTTTTTTTTGAGGTGCCCCTGCTGGACTTGAACCCCCCACCTTTCATTCAGCGGCTGAGCCCCACCCAGGAAAGGCTGAGCTACAGCTTCCTGAGGTCCCTCCTCGGGTGGAAGGGGTTAGGGTGCTGTCTGTGTCCCTGGGCAGTGCAGATGGTCGGTGCTGGCTACTGACCCCAAAGTGTCAGTTTGAATCCATCCAGGGGCATCTCAGAGGCCAGGCCAGGCCGCCTGCCTCCGTGAAGGACCCAGCCAAGCAAACGCCGGGGAGCGCGGCCGTCCTCTGTCACACGTGGGGTCTCTGTGAGTGGAGGGGACTCGATGGCAGCGGGTTCAGTTTGGGTCTGTACTGTTTTCCTGACCCTACAGGTGAGAAAGCTGAGATTCAGAAAGTGAAAGAGTTGTTTCAAGGCTTGAAACGCAGCAGTGTGCCTGGTCACAGACACTGTCACTTTGTCAAGACAGCGGCCTGACTGCAGTGAACGCGTTTGTGCGCTGCACCAGGTGGTAGGCTGGCCTTTGGTGTGGGGCCTACACTGGCTCTGCCCCTGGCAGGCTGACACCCGTCTTACTCGCTCCTACCCGCCCATCATCGTACGGCTTCTGGTGGTGCCATGGCCACCTCACGTCCCGCACAGCCACCTGTGGGCCTGTGTCCCCGTGGACTGCTGCTTCTGTTTGTGCAGCTCTGTGTCAGGCTGAGTCCTCATGCTGGATTCTCAATTCGATTTTTTTATTATAACCCAAAGTGGAAAATAATACATGTCTGCAGTGGCACAGGCAAACACTCCCTAGTCCCAGATCTGGGTGCTAAGGGTTGCTTCTGTGCTGTTTGGTTGTCATGGTGACAGGCCAATTTAACCAATAAGTTTTCTGGGAGAGTTTTAACACCAGTTTGCCAAATGTTGCAATGGCCCCAGTGCTTAGGGTTCTCAGGGTGAGGGTGCCCGTGGACTTCAGGGTCCTCCAACCTCTCTCCACAAACAGCCAGGGCCCCTTCGACAAACACAACTGGAATGATCCAGGAAGACAGGCCAGCTAGAAACAGATGGAAAAATAACAGCCCACTGGAGGGACTTCAGGAAAAAACACCCATGAACCTGTGGCAGTCCTGGCTCTGTCTGAAGCGCATTTCAGCGGGAGAGGGGCTCCGATGGAGGGCAGGGCAGCAGGGGCATCTCTGCGGGCGGGGCGGGGCACAGCATCCCTGTGGCAAGCGAGCCCAGCTGTGGCCGCCTCGGCTCCATCAGCTGCCCGGGAGAGGTGAGAGGGAGAGGCCACCTAGTCACCCAGGGCTGCTGTAACAGCAACGCCACAAGGGGACAGCTGTAACAGGCGGCTGATTCTCCCCCAGTTGAGACTGTTGGAAGTCTGAATTCAGAGCACTAGCTCCAGGGGAAGGCATTCTCTCTCTGTCCACGCTGGGGGAAGGAAGGTCCCTGTCCCCTTTCAACATCTGTGGGCCCAGTGTTCCCTGGAGATTTCCGTGCGTCTTGTTATCTGTTTCCCACTGGGCCTAGAAGTGTCTCAGCACAGGGACCCCAAGTCCAAAGGACACACTCCACTCCTGGCTCTTCTTTCTTGGTGATACACGGGGCCTCTCAGCCCTGCTGGCTTCTCTCTCTTGTGTCTCTTGTAAAATAAAAAGTGACGCAGCCACACCCCAGGGATGCTCCCTTACCTCCCAGCAGGGCTGTGGCCTGAGGGGGTGGGGGAGGTGCAGATGTTGGGACCAGATGGTGGTGGGACGCGTGGACTGCCGTCATGGTGTGCAAGCCACAGCCCCAATTCTGTGCACGCACCACTCACAAATGCCAGGGACTAGGAGCTTCCTGTTTGTTCGTCTCTATGGAAACTGTGGGGGCACTGTGATTAAGAGCTCTGGCTGTTAACTGAAAGGTCAGCAGTTCAAATCCACGAGGTGCTCCTTGGAGGCTCTATAGGTCAGTCCCGCTCTGTATTTTAGAGCTGCTATGAGTCAACTTGATGGCCGTAAGGTTTTTGTCTCCTAGGGGTGAGAGGCCCCCAGTCCCCTCATCTATACCTGTCTCCTATGGGTGAGAGGCCCCCAGTCCCCTCATCTATACCTGTCTCCTAGGGGTGAGAGGCCCCCAGTCCCCTCATCTATACCTGTCTCCTAGGGGTGAGAGGCCCCCAGTCCCCTCATCTATACCTGTCTCCTAGGGGTGAGAGGCCCCCAGTCCCCTCATCTATACCTGTCTCCTGGGGGTGAGAGGCCCCCAGTCCCCTCATCTACACCTGTCTCCTAGGGGTGAGAGGCCCCCAGTCCCCTCATCTATACCTGTCTCCTAGGGGTGAGAGGCCCCCAGTCCCCTCATCTATACCTGTCTCCTAGGGGTGAGAGGCCCTCAGTCCCCTCATCTATACCTGTCTCCTAGGGGTGAGAGGCCCTCAGTCCCCTCATCTATACCTGTCTCCTAGGGATGAGAGGCCCCCAGTCCCCTCATCTATACCTGTCTCCTAGGGGTGAGAGGCCCCCAGTCCCCTCATCTATACCTGTCTCCTAGGGGTGAGAGGCCCTCAGTCCCCTCATCTATACCTGTCTCCTAGGGGTGAGAGGCCCTCAGTCCCCTCATCTATACCTGTCTCCTAGGGATGAGAGGCCCCCAGTCCCCTCATCTATACCTGTCTCCTAGGGGTGAGAGGCCCCCAGTCCCCTCATCTATACCTGTCTCCTGGGGGTGAGAGGCCCCCAGTCCCCTCATCTACACCTGTCTCCTAGGGGTGAGAGGCCCCCAGTCCCCTCATCTATACCTGTCTCCTAGGGGTGAGAGGCCCCCAGTCCCCTCATCTATACCTGTCTCCTAGGGGTGAGAGGCCCTCAGTCCCCTCATCTATACCTGTCTCCTAGGGGTGAGAGGCCCTCAGTCCCCTCATCTATACCTGTCTCCTAGGGATGAGAGGCCCCCAGTCCCCTCATCTATACCTGTCTCCTAGGGGTGAGAGGCCCCCAGTCCCCTCATCTATACCTGTCTCCTAGGGGTGAGAGGCCCTCAGTCCCCTCATCTATACCTGTCTCCTAGGGATGAGAGGCCCCCAGTCCCCTCATCTATACCTGTCTCCTAGGGGTGAGAGGCCCCCAGTCCCCTCATCTATACCTGTCTCCTAGGGGTGAGAGGCCCCCAGTCCCCCTCATCTATACCTGTCTCCTAGGGGTGAGAGGCCCCCAGTCCCCCTCATCTATACCTGTCTCCTAGGGGTGAGAGGCCCCCAGTACCCTCATCTATACCTGTCTCCTAGGGGTGAGAGGCCCCCAGTCCCCTCATCTATACCTGTCTCCTAGGGGTGAGAGGCCCCCAGTCCCCTCATCTATACCTGTCTCCTAGGGGTGAGAGGCCCCCAGTCCCCTCATCTATACCTGTCTCCTAGGGGTGAGAGGCCCCCAGTCCCCTCATCTATACCTGTCTCCTATGGATGAGAGGCCCCCAGTCCCCTCATCTATACCTGTCTCCTAGGGGTGAGAGGCCCCCAGTCCCCTCATCTATACCTGTCTCCTATGGATGAGAGGCCCCCAGTCCCCTCATCTATACCTGTCTCCTAGGGGTGAGAGGCCCCCAGTCCCCTCATCTATACCTGTCTCCTACGGGTGAGAGGCCCCCAGTCCCCTCATCTATACCTGTCTCCTAGGGGTGAGAGGCCCCCAGTCCCCTCATCTATACCTGTCTCCTACGGGTGAGAGGCCCTCAGTCCCCTCATCTATACCTGTCTCCTAGGGGTGAGAGGCCCCCAGTCCCCTCATCTATACCTGTCTCCGAGGGGTGAGAGGCCCCCAGTCCCCTCATCTATACCTGTCTCCTAGGGGTGAGAGGCCCCCAGTCCCCTCATCTATACCTGTCTCCTAGGGGTGAGAGGCCCCCAGTCCCCTCATCTATACCTGTCTCCTAGGGGTGAGAGGCCCCCAGTCCCCTCCAGTATACCATCGCCTGTGGGTGACAGGCCTCAGTGCGCCTCTAAATACCTATGTCCTGTGGGTGGGTCCCCTCATGTGATGACATGATAAGCAGAGAAGAGTTCACGCCGAATGTGAGGCAGGACCACACCAAGCCAGGTCAACGCCTGTGGGTAATAGAGGCCTGGGGCTGACGCAGTAGAAGGTCCCTGGGGTGGGAGGGACCTCAGACTGAGGGAAGGTCCTGGGCGGCAGAGGGGTGCTCAGGGTACTCACTGGTGCTGGGTCAGCGCAGAAGGGACACTCCTGTTCAGAGCAAAGGACTCTGCATGCCACAGTGTCGGAGCAACTCCTTCACACTCAGAGTGGTGGGGGCCCCTCTGGAGTCCTCGAGTAGTGTGCACTGCTGCTGACCGAAGGTTCCTGGTTCTAGTCCGCCCAGGGGTGCCTCAGAACAAAGGCCAGCTCAGCTGCAGCTTGCATGTCAGCCACTGAGAACCCCAGGAGCACAGCTCTGCTCCTACATGTGTGGGGTCACCGTGATTCTGAAGCCACGTGACAGGTGGTGAGAAGACAGAGGAAGCGGGGTTGAGGGAGAGGCTGACGCAAAGGCACTCACGTGGCAAGAGACATGGGTGCTGAGCGCTGGGGCACCACCACAAGCCTGGTGTAGTGGGTCACTCCAACAGTCCCTCCTGTAGTCTAACCACTCTAGCAGCTGGCAGGAGGGAGGGCGGGTAGAGAAGGGAAATGGACCCTCATGTTTGCAGGAGGTCTGAGCTGAAGCAGCACCAGCAGGATGGGGAGAGTCAGCAGATACAGAGACGTCCTGGTCACACTGCGACGGCCAAAGGATGTGGTGGGTGGGATGAGGGACAGAGGGCATCCTGGGGGACTCAAGGAACTCTTGCCAGGGGCCGAGAGAGGGAAGAGATGAGAAAGGACCCGCAAGAGAAACCAGGAACTCAGGCCTGGACAATCGAGACTAAAGATGGTGGAGAATGGGTGACGTGGGCCGGACTTAGCTATGACAGACAGACAGACACGCCTTGCTGAGGTGCTCAGATTAGCTGTCGAGGGAGGACTTCAGCAGGCTGCCCCTGGTGGCATTTGATTTTCACTTGCGAGTGGTAACAAGAGGTGACAGGGTGGTGTGCTCAGAGAGACTGGTGGGTGAGTGTCTTCAGCTAATGAACCTCTGGAGTGTTGTTGACAGGGATGCGTGACCACGCCCGTATGTGTGTGTGTTTGCAAAGGAAGTCTGTCTGCATAATAGTTTTCAGTATCCTTTCCAGAAATAGGAAACCTTGGTGGCGCAGTGGTTGAGTGCTATGTCCGCTAACTAAAAGGTCAGCAGTTCGAATCTTCCAGGCACTCCTTGGAAACTCTATGGGGCAACTCTACTCATCCCGTCGGGGTGCCGTGAGTCACAATCGAGTCGACAGCAGTGCGTCTGGTATTTTTAGAGTTCTGGAACTAATCCCCGTGAATATTTGTATTTAAATGCTAGAGCAAGCACTACCAGCAGCAGTAGCAACGGTATAAAGGACGTTTCACTCCAGATCGTCGGCCAGCACCTCAGGGCCCCAAGTCCTGTCATCAAAGGGATGTGATGGCTGGGACATCTGACACCGGCCCCTGGCAGAGCCCTCAGACCATCCAGAACCTGCCCCCCCCCACCACACAGACAGGCCTGCTCAGCTGGTTTCCTTAACCACAGAGGCTGACAACCACAAAGGCAGAGAAGAAGAGTAGGGCCAATGGGGACATTTCTAAACTGCTTCTATGACCCCAAAACAAATTAAGAGAGTGCAGAGAAACCAAATGTAACGGATGGGAGGACCCCAGAGTGCCCTGATGTTGTCACCTGCCTCTGCCATCTCCAGTTCACTTCTGACTGGATAATGCTATCCCTGCAGAAGAGCTGAGAACATCACTGCTTTCCCAAATTCTAAAGCCATTTCACTTTTTCCCCGATATCAAAAATTCCTTGATTCTACTTCAAAGTGCCCATAGATGCCAACTCCCCTTAGCGCGTTAAGCCTCAGCCAGATTTATGGCACCGTTAGAGCTCCGCCGTCAGCCCTTTGGCAGGTCCTGCCTTGGCTTCCACCGGGGCCAGCGGCCTCTGCCTCCCCCAGCCGCCCCTCTCTCGCCCCGAGTCCCAGGCTGTACTCTCAGGGGGCTTCTGGGGCTGTCACTGGCAGCAGGCCTGGTGTCATCTCGTCCCAGGCAGAAGGAGAGGCTGGTGGGAAAGTGAAGCCATCACTGCCGCACTCAGCTGTCACTGCCCAGCTCAGGCTGAGAGCTGCGCTGTGACTGGGCTTCTGTTCCTCTGATCTGAGTGCGGCTTCCAGAGACTTTGAGAAGCTGAAGGACACGCAGGCCACTGCCTCTGCAGGACTCAACTCCTGCCTTAGTACTGAGAAGAAAGGGTGGGGAGGGACCAGCTGCTCCTCTGTGCAATGCGACACCCAGTGTGCCAGCCTGAGGTGCAGATCAGACCCTCAGTTACTGTCATCCCCTGAACGTGAAGCCGGCCAAGTGCTGTCGAGAGATGACCTCTATTTTGAAGACCACTAGCTGCCAGACTTCCAAGTGAATCAGACTCCGCCAACCCTGGTGGTATAGTGGTTAAGTACTACGGCTGCTAACCAGCAGGTCGGCGGTTCAAGTCTGACAGGTGCTCCTTGGTAACTCTATGGGGCAGTTCTACTCTGCCTATAGGGTCACTATGAATTGGAATCTACTTGACAGCAGTGTGTCTGTCTGTCTGTATTTATATAAAGCTCTGTAGAGCTTTTCTTTCTGTGTGGTTGCTGTGGATGACTTCAGGTCTTTTGAGAGGTGTGTGTTCAAGGCACAGAGATGGAGAAGAAGAGGCTCAGAGCCCGCACAGCTGGGGTACCAGAACCAGGTGTTCTGACTACTCCTTCCGCCATCGGCTGAAGTGCAGCACTGGTACTCAGGCTGACCTCAGCGCCTGTTAGTGAGGGAGCGTCTCAGGGGATCCAAGAGCAGACGGAATGCCTTAACTGGAGAGAAGAAAAGGCAGAGGTGAGGGCGGAGTGAAAGGAGCAGAGTGACAGTTCAGTTAGGACTAGTACAGAGCTTAAAAAGCAAAGATGTCACTTTGATGACTTAGGTAAACCTGACCCGAGTCATGAGTTTTCATCTGCTCACATGCAAATGAAATGGAGGTTGGACAATGGAGAGCAAACATCCAAAAAGAATGGATGTCTTTGAATTATGGCATTGGCAAGGCCTACTGACTGCCATGGACTTCCAGAAGAATGAACCAATCTGTCGTGGAGAAAGTCCAGCCAGAATACCCCTCAGAAGCAGAGATGGTATGCCAGGAGCCAGCCCCAACACTTTTCAGGGTCCCGCACGGACGGAGGGAAGGCGTTGGCGAGAAATGAATAGAGACAGGAAAGACTTTTTTGGTTTAAAGGCAGCCCGACCAACAAAAGATTGTGTGTGTCGAGAGCTGTCTGTCTTTATTTTTTATAGGTGAGGTGACGTAGCGTTCACCCTATTTTCTTCATCATATAAACTATTGGTTAACAAGAAACTAACCTAACATTATTGGCTAACAAGAAACTGACCCCTCATGGTCTTCTACTTCTAATTAATTGTCAAGGCCTTTTTGGATAATGGTCTGAGCCAGGTGTTTGTGGTGATAAATGTCAGGGAACACAATTAATGGTTTTATTCGTACCTCAAAGTGGAAGGTACAGAAGGGTAAACTTCTCAAGGCTTCACCATTTGGCTGCCTCCATTTGTTTCTCTAAGTTTTTATTTCTATCTTCTTGTGTAGATAGCAAGTGTCTGCTATCCCCTAATCAAGCCCAGCTGCTTTAAGAAAGATGTTTCTTCAGTGTTATCAGTCTGCCACACCAACTATAAAGAACCCAGAAGTTTATTTGTTCTTTTTGCTGTAAGGAGTGAGATGCTTGTGTAGCCCTAATGGCTATGTGGACAATTGTCCCTGGAAAGCCTTTCAAGGGTCACTTTGTAAACCTGTGTTTGTGGAGAAAAGGGAGGGGGAGACGCAATTAGGAAGAAGCCAGGGAGGCTGGGCAGGCCTCAGTGCTATTAGGCATGCTGCAAGGAAATCCATTCCTACGATCTCTCTTCCACAGACGTTCCTGGTCAGATCGTCCCAATACAATCCCATAAACCGAGGGGTTGTGAAGCCCTTCCCAGAAGGCATCCTTCTCAATCCTCATATTAGGGGGAGAGGGGGTATCCCTTTAGGAGAATTTAATTAGGAAGCAAAATATTATCAGGGGTAATAGGCTAAAAAACATGTCACGGGTGACAGAAGTTTGTGACTTTGTCTACAAGGGCCTTTCCGGATGGCGGGCCGTCACAATGGTGAGACCTCATCATGCTTGCTTTGAGCAAGTCATCAGGAAAGACAGCTGGAAAAAGGCATGGTGAGTGTTGAAGGAGAGGGTCAGTGAAAATGCAGGTGACGCTCCATAGGTGGATTGACTTGGTGACTCAGTAGTAGACTGAAACACACCACAGTCCGTGAAGGCAGTGCGGGACTGATCAGTGACAGCTGGCCACAACTTCATGGACTGGAAAAACTCAGCCACTCGTGTCCCTCCTGGTAGAAGTGCACACTGCTCACATCGAGCCGGGTATTCTGCATGGTGGGGACCCCAAGGGCAGCGACACCTTGAGATCTTTGCTTCTTTGCCTGTGGTCCCTGGACAAACTATAATCAGTTACCTGGGAGCCTGTTGGAAACACTGGCTCGCAGGCTGCACCCAGTCCTGCCAAATCAAAATTTCCACTTTAACAAGGTCACAGAGAAAGTGTAAGCACACACATGTCTGAGAAGCCCAGCTGCAGGGAACGCGGCAGAGCCGCAGGTGAATCGTTCAGGAGACGGCGTGGCTTCCACGGCTTGGTGCCTTCTCAAACAGCTGTGGCTAAAACCTCATGAGCTGGGGTGCTGTTAAAACCCTTTGGTTCATTGGATCTCTGTTTGTGTTTCAAACGCGTTTGCTGTATTCACCTGTTTACACAGTCCCAGGGGACACTGATGCAAGGCAATTTGATACCCACAGAGGGAAAAGGCTCCAGGATGGGATTTGTTTTGTTGACTTCCCACAGGCAGCAGTCAGGGCACCATGCCTTGAATTCCCAGTGATGTCCAAGTTGGATCGTCTTACTTCTAAGGGCCAAGGCATTTGGACACAGCTCCAGCCCACAGAACTAGCTGTGCTGCAGAGGAAACGAGCTTGTGGCGGATTCAGTCTCGCTGTGTCGGATTGCACTGTGATCACACAGCCCGTTTAGAGTCCTGCGGGTTTGGGGGGAGGGGCCTGGCCCCCAACACTGAAGAACCGGAACTAGCTCAGCTAAGGCTAGTTCAAATGGAAGAGACAGGTATTTGTGCCTGTTTCAAAGACTGAAGAAACTACCCAACAATGTCATTGTCACCCCACGTAGCATTTTGCTGGAGATCATTCACAAGTCATTGCAGCAGTACAATGACGGAGAGCCGTCAGAAATTCAGATTCAGAAGAGAACTTGGAACTAAGGTTGTCACCGCTGACGTCAGATGGACCTTGGCTGAAAGCAGAGAATACCAGAGAGTTGTTTTCCTGTGTTTTATTAACTATACATTCAGAGCATAACAAATTATGGATAACATTGAAGAATGTGGATTCCAGAACCCTTAATTGTACACAGGCAGAAGGGCAGTCCTTAGGACAGAGGAGGGGACCCTGCATGATTAAAAGTCACCAGAGTTGTGTGTCAGGGTTGTATCAACTCACCATACCTACTCAAGCTGTATAAAAAACCCAGTGCTGCTGAGTCAATTCTGACTCATAGAGACCCTACAGGACAGAGTAGAACTGGCCCCTGATGTTTCCAAGGAGCACCTGGTAGATTTGAACTGCCAACCTTTTGGTTAGAAGCCTTAGCACTTAACCATTATGCCACTAGGGTTTCCATACCGAGCAAATAATCCAAGAAGTTGGACTGTATGAAGGAGAATGGGGCAGCAGCGTTGGAGGGAGACTCATTAACAACCTGCGTTACACAGATGACTCAACTGTGGTTGCTAACAGGACTTGAAGCACTTATTGATAAAGAGCAAAATCCACAGCCTTCAGCATGGATTACAGCTCAACATAAAGTAAACAAAACTCCTCCCAGCTTGTGGCCAATAAGCAGCACCATGCTAAATGAAGAAACTGCTGAATTTCTCAAGGATTTTATTTTACTGGGATGCACAATCAACACCCACAGAAACAGCAGTCGAGAAGTCAGATGACATACTGCATTGGGCAAATCTGCTGCAGAAGACCTCTTTAACATGTTTGAGTGTTTCTCAGAAGCGACAATGGCCAGACTTCATTTCACATACTTACAACAGATTGTCAGGAGGGACCTGTCCCTGGAGGAGGACATCATGCTCGGTAAAGCAGAGGACCAGCAAAAAAGAGGGAGACTCTCAATGACACACTGGTGCAGCAATGAGCTCAAACACAGCAACAGTTCTGAGGCTGGCACAGGACTGGGCAGTGTTTCATTCTACAGTACAGAGAGTCTCTTAAGTGTCGGAACAGGATTCGATGGCAACTGTAACAATGGAGCCTGGCATAAGGGAGGACTTATTGGTTAATCAGAGAGCAAGCATTGTGAAGAAAAGAGCCCATTAATTCTGCATGACAAAAATGATCATTGAAGGGCAAAGGAAAGAAGTGAATACTAATGAAATTATTTTATTCTATGCATCATGGCAAGCAAATGATCACGTCTGACTTTGCTCTGAGCCAGTGAACAGATAATATTCTCCTTTTTTTAAGATGAGACAATGTATGCTCAGTTTTCATGCTCCTAATTCCTGTCCATCCATCCATCCGTCATCCTTCCATCTCCCACCTATTCACTCACCTTTTCTTTCCTTCCTTTTGACTTTGCTTCTTTGCTTGCTTCCTTCCTTCCTACTTGTCTCCCTCATTTCCTTCCTTCCATCCATCCATCCATCCGTCCGCCTGTCCATCCGTCCGCCCGCCCGCCCTTCCGCCTGTCCGCCCATCCGCCCGTCTGTCCGTCCATCCGTCCATTCATATTGACTTCTGTTGATCCTTTCCTTCATCCACCTATCCACCCAGCCCCTCACTCACTCACTCACCCATCCACCCCTCCACCTGTCCACCTATCGAACCATCCATTCAACCACTTCTCCATACTTTCATTTATTCTTGCATTCCCCCACATACTACCCTCCCATCGACCCAGTTATCTATCCATCTGTCCATCCAAGCTACCTGCAGCATGTTCTACTGACCAAGTTAGACATGAAAGGAAGTCCAGATAGGAGGGAAAAAGCCACTTGCTCATATGGATAAGGAAAGAATTGGTGACAGCTTGGCTGGCTGGCATCTTTGGAGAATCAACACAGACCCTAAAATGGAAATAAAGACATAGGGCCAGGACACAGGATCAAAAACTCAAAGTGCTCAGGATCTGGGAACAGGAGAGCAGATTTGGACTGATAGGAGGAGACTCTTTCTCTTTTGCCTAGAGCATTTGTAACAAAAAAGCATGCCAAAATAAAAGTCACCAGTTAAGTGTTTACATTTCAGGTTTTTAAGTTTATGGATGTAGAACAGAAAGGGACCCTAGAGACAGTCTAGTGTCCATTGGCTCCTGAATTTGCTGGAGGTTTTGGTACAATTCTTCTGGACTGGGTGAAAGGGGATTGAGAGGTATTAAGGAGAATTCTATCTCTGAATTTTTTATGTGTGTGTTAGTTTTCTAATTACAAGATAAAATGGTATTCATTATAAAAATACAAAGACCTCTTTCCCAAAAAGAGAAAAGAAAAGAATAAATCTCAAAATAAAAAAGAAAAATTCTACAGAAGAGCAATTTCACGAGAGTAACCCTGTGAGGAGCTGAGCTGAAACTCCGGCAATTGAAGCCGTACAGGGGCGGCGCGGGCCTAGGCGTGCGGAGAGACTGGCTCCCGCAAGAAAGGTGGCTTTTCAGGTCAAGTGGAGAAAGGCTGGTTCTCTTTCAATAAAATGTTCTTGAAAAGGTGGCTTGACACATGGAGAAGGAATGCATGCTGAGGCGCATCTGTGTCTTTTAAACTAAATAAATTCAGATCCACCACAGAATCACAGTGGACCCTGGGGGAGCCAGAACTGGACAGCGGTCTTGATTTTCCAGGTCTCATAATTCTTCCACCGTTGCCCAGATGCAGCCTTCCCACTTTTCCATTGCTCTCTATCAGTGGAAAAATATTTAAATTTTCCTTCTCTGACAAGTTTCCACCTTATGTGGTTTCCAGTCTCTGCAGCTTCTGATGTATGAACTAAAAACTAACATACAAATGTTCTAGAATAAAATAATGCTGACAACTTTGGGAATCTTGGGCTGAGTTAGTTTTTTTTGTCCCCATGTCCCCAAACCCAGAAATCGTAATGAAAAATATTATCCCTGTGACTATGTGAAAATTTAAAACAGCTGTGCAAGAAAAACACCTGAAACAAAGTTGAAGTGCAAATAAAAAGCCAGGAAAACATTGGTCACACGTGTGACTGGCAAAGGCTAACATACAAAGGGTGTTTTGAATTGTGTTTGCTCAAACAGAGTGCCAGTACCAATGAGGAAAACCCTCGGTGAGACGGACAGACACCGAGCACTGACCGTGGGTTCTAGCCCACCAACAGCCGGGAGGGCAGCACAGGGCAGAGCAATGCTTCTGTCTTTTCATTTTATGTCTTGACTGGTTTATTTTTTTTTTTACTGTGAATGAAGAACCATTTCACAGTCTGTATCATGTTGCCATGTAGCACCCAGAACTTTCCCCTCCGTTCTGCTCTAGCTACCCCTTCCCTGCTGCCCCCCAGCCCACGTGACAGCGCACCTTCCCTTTTGTTTGGAGCTCCTGCCATCATGTGATAAAGATCTGGTCCACCTCACCCAATCGACAAGGCTCCAGCAAAGTGTCCCTCAGACAACCCCAAGTACGTTTCTACATGTCTACTCACTTCCCGTATCACCGTGTTTTGCGTGGCCCAGGTCAGTCTTTGGGGAACTGGCTCCAGTGCTGGACACAGTTTGGGATTAGAGTGTTCGGGGGCCACGCTCCCGGGGGGCCCTCCATTCAGAAGGACCATCAAGGGAGGACTTCGGTAGAGATCTAGCTCTGCCCTGCACTCACTCCCCTGCAGCGTCCGGAGCTCTGCCCCACACGCTCCATCTGGCTGTCATTGGTGGTAGCCAGTCACCGCCTAGTTCTTCTGGTCCCTGTTGTACAAATGTCGTCATGAGTTGGCATCATCTGAAAGACAACAAACATCACGACCACCACCATTTATGCACAAATGAGGAACAGTTGTCCCAATAGGAAGAAACGGTGAAACGACGTGTACACGTATGCAAAAGGCAGAGAAATTGTTACTGATTACAGAACAGATAGAAACCCTGGTGGCCCACTGGTTAGGAGCTACAGTAGCTCACCAAAAGGTCAGCAGTTCAAATCCAAGGTGCTCCTTGGAAACTCTGGAGGACAGTTCTACTCTGTCCTTTAGGGTTGCTGTGAGTCAGAATCAACTTGACAGCATTAGCTTTTGTTTTCTTTTTATATAATATATAATGAAAATATGAAAATAATATTAGAAACTGTCTGCTGGATTCATCAGTTGTATGACGTTTGAGAAAACTCAGTGTTACCACCAAGTCTTCTTCCATGAATACCAGGAGTCTCAAGATAGAACTTTCCAGAAGATAGTTTAGAAAAAATTACAGGGAAGAATGTTTCTAACTTTCAAGTCATTATTTGTCTTAAAGGGAATAATTGCAGATGTTTAGATGAAGAATGCCGTTGTGGATTGACTTTTGTCCCCCACAACATGGCTTTGTGAATTCAGACTCCTTTATTTGCAGACCACCTACTCTTCTGTCAGCTTGTAGTGGCTTATAGGCTGCGGTGATGCTGGAAGTCATGCCACTGAAACGCCAGCGGGGTCACTTGTAGGTCTGGGAAACAGGAGATGGTGCCACATCCTCCCCCACTTCTTCCAGGTGACCACTGCTCCGCAGTCTATGACCCCCATCTCATTCAGCTCTTGGCCAGTCTCCTTCCGGGTGGGGAGGGGTCTCATGTCTCCAGATGTGATTTCATAGCTGAAGAGGCATCATCGCTCATGGCTGAGCTTGAAGGACTTCTACTTTCTCTTCATTTTCTGGGTTTGATATGTTCCCTACACTGGACATGTATCACTTCTACCAAACAAAACAATGAGTGTTTGAGGGGAGCCTGGCACTGTCTGAGGGCAGCTGAGCCATCTGCCTGTTGAGAGTGCTGTGAGAAAGTCCAGCACAGCCTTCCAGCAGAGGGTTGGGAGACCGGCGCCTGATCAGTGCCATCCCACCAGTCTGGGACGACTGTGATCTTTCCAGTGGGGACGCTGTGTTCTGGCCTTTGAAGCCTTTCATCTGTTCTCACCCCGGAGTTGTGAGGGGTACCTGGAAGATTGTGGTAAGATCCCAGAGCCTTCACTGGCATTCCTTGAGAAGACCAGCAACCCCTCCAGGCGGTACGACCAACAGCGGAGGCCCTAGCCCAGAAAGTCCCGAGCTCAGGGACAGTCTGGCCCTCAGGCAGCAAGGGCCTTGACACCTTTCCTAACCCCTTTCAGGGTGAAGGTTGCACCCCCGCTACTGGGATGAAGGGGAACTTGCCTGAGTCCCTGGGTCTCCCAGTGCTGCTGTAACATGAAGACCACCCTGGGTGGCTTTGAAGGATTCCTTCCGGTTCTGAGGGTTCAGAGGCCCAGTCCGGAGCTGGCTGTGTGGAGGCCTTCCTCGTTCGCAGGTCTGCCGCCATTGCTCGTTCCTTCAGGTTCTCACCTGGGTCTCTCTGAGCTGCTGTTTCTTCTTTTTTAAGAAATTGTGTTTTAAGTGAAAGTTTACAGTTTGAGTTAGTTTCTCCTGCAAAAACTTAATGCATACTTTGTTATGTGACCCTAGCTGCTCTCCCTACACCGCCAGTACGTTCCTTGCCACGGATTGAACTGTGTCCTGTCCACCCACATGGGTACTGTTACCTGGCTGGGCCATGATTCCTGCCATTGTGTGGTGTCCCTCTGTGCTGTAACCCCGACCTCTGTGGTGTCCCTGAGGGAGGAGGGGCGGCAGTCGGGTCAGTGGGACAGGACTCAGTGCATAACGTGCTGTTGCGCCGTTAGGCTTTCTCTTGAGATAGAAGAGAAGCTGAAAGAGCGTGTCGGGGACATCAGTCTACCCAGAAACGGAGCCAGGAGCAGAGCAAGTCCTTTGGAAAGGACCTGGGGGTCCCTGTATCTCAGAAGCTCCCAGTCCAGGGGCAGACTGATGACAAGGACCTTTTCCAGAGCCATCAGAGAAAGCCCTCCCTGGGAAGCGATACCTTGAACTCCAACTTACAGCCTACATTTCCTTGAGAAAATACATTTCTCTTTTTTAAAACCATCCACGGGTGGCATTTCGAGACGACTAAGACAGCCCTCTCCTCCACCCTGAATTTCTCACGTCCATGCAGCCGTGAGCAACTCTTTCTGTAGATCAGAAATGGTAAGGTTTTGGAGCCCCCCTTCACTGGTAGGACCTCAACTGATCAGCTGCCTCACATTTGCTTCCTCGTGGAAGGTGATAACATTATAGCATGTGATGTTACATCTGAGGGTACGAGGGTTAGAATTCCAGCACACGTTTTCGGGGACAAAATTCAGCCCACAGCACTTGCCTTTGTTCCATGTTCCTCTTTATTCCGTCTCTGCTTGTTATACAAGGACCAAGAACGGGATCGGATTTGAAACAGCTGAGCCTGAATCTCCCCCGCGCGGTTCCTCCCTTCCTTGGGTGTGCGTTACAGCTGAGTGTGAGCAAGAGCTCAGTACTAGAAACAGGTCCCACGTCCCGACACCCAGTGCCCTCTGGGCCCTCTGGCAGCAGCTGGGCTCTGCCCAAAGCTTTGGCCTGGATGACCGCACTCTCTGCTCTGCAGCTGGCTTGGGCCCTGTGGAAACTGGGCCCTGAGAGCACGCACCATAGACAAGTCTTGGGGTACCACTTGCGTGTTGCTCAGGTCACCACCTTTTGGTGCCATCGTGCTCGTTTCTCACGCACCCCTGGAAGGAGCGAGGTCCGAAGGCTTCCTGCGTCTTCACGCTAACGTAGTGTGGAAGCGCCATCTCCCTGGAAAAGGTGACGACGCCAAAGGAGACAGCAGCCTCGGCGCCTTCCCCAAAGTCCCCCGAGAGTCAGGACCAACAAGGTACAAGCTGCTGCACCGTTCTCAGAAGGCACAGCCCCTCCACAGAGCTCAGACACTGTGGGAGATGCCCCGACCCCAAATGTCAAGGGACCCCTCTGCCTCCCCGCAGCCTGCTTTCCTGAGAGACCCAGCGAGGACATAGAGAAGAGAACGTAGGCCCCCGGGTGAGCGTGGGGACAGGATACAACAGGCAGGTTGGCTTCTTAGCAGCACGGCAGCTGTACCCCTCATTAAGCTAAAGAGCAGAGTGGTAATAAAATAAAAGACTGCCTTGCTCCAGGGACTCGGCACTCTGGGGAAGTTGGCTTAATATGCAAAAAGCCATCACACGACCAAGTCCCCAAGTTAGACGGACATGCTGCGGGTAAGAGAACAGCTGTAGCCTGCAAGACACGCCTACTAAACACTACAGTCCCCAGACACCCCTCATGTCCCCGTCTGCAAAGCAGTTATGTTGTGATGTGTTTTGTCTCGACAGATCCTTTCAGTTTATGCCATGGTATCCAAGAAAGGCAAACTATTGCCGTTGAGTCGATTCCAGCTCATAACAACCCTACAGGACAGAATAGACCTGCCCCCCGGGGTTTCTGAGGCTGTAAATCTTGATGAAAACAGACTGCCACATCCTTCGTCCGTGGGATGGCTGCTTCACATTAGCAGCCGACTGCTTTAACCACTGCGCCACCAGGGCTCCTGGGTGAGGAGGGTCAACTGTAACATATTCACAGCTTAAGCTATGTGCTTCTTCTTAAGGGGACACGCCCATGTGCATGCGTACTAAGGAGGACAGGAGCATTTCCCCGGCAGAGCACCTGCCCACGCTCTCCTCCCGCTGAGACGGCCAGCTGGTGGCAGGAGTGCCGGCCCGGCCCCATGGCCTCCTCTTCCACCTTGTGTTGTTGCTAGCAGCTGCAGAGTCAGCCTTGGACCCCTGGGGCCCCAAGTACAGGGGTGGGACATGCAGCTGTTTCCTGTACCAGCCCCACGGCTGTGGCCGATCAGATGTTGGGATCCCGAAGGTTTTGGCCGGCTGGGTTTCAGAAGCGGACTCCCACCTCTGGCCCAGCCTGTCTCGGTCTGGAAGCTCCCTGGGGGCAGTTCACCATCACGGCAGCCTGCGAGCCTCCATGAGGGCACAGGGCGCGCACTGGCTGGGGACCAAACCCGGTCTCCCTCATGGGTGGGGGAGGCTTTCCCACTGACCGCACTGTCCCCATGCTTCAGGCGAAGGTGGACAGGCATGTTCTCCGGAGGCCTGTGCACGGACGCTTGGAGAGGCGGGCCCTGGGCTCCAGGGCCCCCTTGTCTCAGCCTGTCCTTCTCCTGTCCTGTCCACTGCCGCCTGCCGGGCCAAGGGAAGCCTAGCTTCAGCACCTCCATGTTTCATTAGGATGGGCTCTTTGTGTTACAGGAAGAGGAAATGACAGATTTGGGGGCTGGTCGTCGTGGCCCCAGAGGCGACTGCGGACCAGCTCCAGGCCAAGACATTTGCCCCTCACCTCTCCTTCAGGCCATGAGAATATTCAGAGCAGCACCGCCCCTTTCCATGAGGTCATGGCAGCTCCTGGGGGCCTGCAAAGAGGTTCTCAGAAGCCCTGGCCTCAAAAAGATCCCTACGCGTATGTGGCCACAGGCGGGTGGCATGGGTCACCATGGGTCCAGCTTACCTTAGTGACCCCCTGAGCCCTGCCCATCAGCCCAGCTGATCCCCAAAGCTCCCCCATCTCTACACTTGGCTGGAAGGCCTGTGTCTGTCGGCAGGGGGGCATTGGCATGGGTGTCCAGAGACTTCAGGGCTGAGGGCTGTGTCATTAAGCGGCTGTGTGACAATGGTCACCTGTTGCAGGGCAGTTTGGGGTGTAGGTTACCACTTAGGAGGCCTGGGTGGCACAGACGGCTACTGTGCTCGGCTGTTAACCAGGAGACTGGATGTCTGTGTCTACCCAGAATGCCTCAGAAAAAGGGCTTGGACCTCCGTTGCTCCAACATTAGCTGTCAGAAGCCCTGAGGGCTGCAGCTCTCCCCTGACGCACAGGGGGTTGTTATGAGTTGAGGTTGACATCTTCCGGTTTTCCGGGGAGCCAGGCTGAGGAGAGCAGCTGAATGGGAGGGAGGGCGGTAGAGATCAGGGAGGCTTCAGGGAGGAAGTGGCACTGGAGAAGGCCAAGGAGGGGGGGAGGGGGTCCCCTGGCGGCAGAGTCGGTAAAGGAGGGAGGAACAGAAGAGACTCAGCTGTTCCAAGTGCTTGTGGCTCCCTGGAGCATTGCTTTGCTGGTGGGGACTGTGCAGAGGGGCCTGGGAGGCAGTGGGGACAGATGGGGCTCATAGCTGGGATCAGACACCTGGACATAGTTTATTATTTGTGTCTATTCATAGAAGCAAATCACCTGGGTGACCAGGTGGAAGTAGGGGGCAGAAGTGACGGGCAAAGGGACTTTAGCTGGACCAGTCCCATGGCAAACAGGCTGCAGGTGGCTCTCCCCAAGTGGCAGGAACAAAGCTGGTTATGATTTGGGAGCCGTATCTCTGTACGCCTCTTGCCGTCAGAGTGTAGGACACATGCTGCCTTTGGTGCCCCCTCCAGCTTTTCCAGGGGACAGACTGCACACTCCGTGCCCTTCCAGGAAGGACGGCTTAGCTGCTTCTCCAGCTGCTGCCTCTTAGTTTGTTCCACTTCGTCCAACGTCACCTTCGGGATGGTTGTTCACCTGGCCGGTGTGCCACCTGGTTTGCGTGCCCGCTGTGGTCGGGATTCTCATTTTTGCCCTTGTCCTTTTTGTTTCTGCTCAGAAGGGTCCTGGAGCTGCTTCTCTCTGCCCCCGACTCCGTCTTCCTTGGAGGAACTGGCGTCTGCGGTCGCGGCATCAGGTTGCAGATGCCTGCCCCGTCTTCCCCACTGGCGTTCGCTCCTGCCTGCATCCCAGCCGTTTCCATTTCTGTCTCAGTCTGTCACCTCAGATCTCAGTCTCCATCTCTCTTCACGGAGTCCTAGAATTGTACCAAGAATGTGGAGCAGATGCTTTCTAAAAATGTCCTCTCAGCCTGTCGTGAGCGGTGACGCTGTACTGTGTGTACACAGGGGAAAGACGCAGGCAGCTTCTGCGAAGGCTCCAGCCTCAGAGACCCTGAGGGGCGTTTCTCCTCAGGTTATATGCACACACACACAGACACGTACGTAGCCCACTCCTGCAGAGTCCGTTCTGACTCACAGCAGCCCTGTAGGACAGGGTAGAACTGTCCCATAGATTTCCAAGGGGCCATCAGCAGAGCTGAACTGCTGACCTCTTGATCAACAGCTGTAGCCCTTAGCACGGCACCACCAGAGCCACACACGCACACACACACGCTGCTGCCACCCTGTAGGGTTTCTCAGGAGTGCCTTGTAGAGTGCCTTGTAGATTGCTGACCTTTCGGCTGGCAGCTGTAGCTCTTAACCACGGCACCACTGGGGCGTCGTATGTAAAACCAAAACCCAACCTGCAGCTGTCAGGCGGGCTCTGACTTCTCACGACCCCACAGGACAGGGCAGGCCACCTGCATGGCTTCCCAGGAGCACTGGGAGATTCCAGCTGCCAGCATTCTGCTTAGTAGCCTGACCTCCCTCTGTGTGTGTACAAGTTTGCCCGTATGTGTGTGTACATGTTTGTATGTAGATGTTTGCACTTATAAATGTGTGTGCATGTTTGTATGTACACCTGTGTACATGTATGTGTGTAATGTGTGTACAAGTGTATATATGTGTACATGTTTCTTGTATGTGTGTATATCTGAGTATCCATACATGCTTGTATATGTGTGTACATGTTTGTGTATACATGTTTGTGTATACATGTTTGTGTATACATGTTTGTGTATGATGTGTGTACATGTTTGTATGGATATGGGTATGTGTTTATAAGTATGTATACACATGTATGTATGGAGATGTGTGTGTGTATACGTTTGTATGTGTATATTTTTTATGTATGACTGTGTGTACACTTTGACATGTACAGATGTGTATTTAGTAAGCTCTTCCTTCTCGTCTCTCGAGGGTTACGTGCTCACTCAATTCTGGAGCATAACCGTCCCCAAGTGTTTGTTCACACCCATGCGCCCTTGAAGGTGCCGTCTTCTTGGGCTTGCTGGGCGGCCTCTCTGCTTCCTCACAGCAACCACTCAGCAGCAGTGAGAACCTTCTCTGGAGTCCAGCTCTTCCGTGGCTTACACTCCACACACACGTGTCTGGTCCTTGGTAAGAGTTTATCTGGTGCACATAAAGCATCCTTCCAGGCCCAGGTGGGAATACAGCCCCACCACTCTGCTATTTCACGGTGAAGAATGGAGTTTACTCTCAGGTCATTGGAGGGTTTGGAGTTCTCTTGCTGTTTGTGTTGTGTGAAGTGGGATCTATTCTTGCTCAGACCAACCCTAAAGGACAGAGGAGAATGGCTCCATCCTGTTGCCGAGGAGTGACTGGTAGGTATGAACTGCCCATATTTTGATTGACAGCCAAGCTCTTAACCACTGGGCCACCACGTCTCCAGACCACAGGACAATGATCCCAGTTTCCAGGGCTGTTCCACCAGTATTTAATAGGGGAAAGGGTGATAGGCGGTAGAAAGACTTAAGGTTGAGAAAAATCTAAACATCTTTCCTATCCATGTAGTGGATAATTTTTATGAGGTGAGTGGCATGGAGTGGATGTGTCTGGCAGTGGTATCACTACCTATAATCTGATGAATGATGGTGGCTTGAAGGACAGTCACAGAACCAGTGGATCAACCACAAGGAGACGCCTGTGTCAGATAGTGACATACCTGCCGGGGGGGCTGTGAAGCATGGCTCTCTGGGTTAAAGCTGGGTTCATGTGGTGGTCTACTAGAATTGAAATGTCACTGCCAGCTGAGAGAAAAACACACGGGCAGGGGTCAGCAGAATAAATCCTGCTTCAGATGGTGACAGAGACTGGGGGGTGGGTGACCAAGATTGGCTTTACTCCTTTGGGTAAGGGGCATACTGTCCCCAAGGCCAACCCAGGAAGACTCTGACACCAAAATGCCTTTGGAATTACATTTGGTTTGGGGTCATTTACTGCTGAATCTAGTCCATGTTTCTCATATACAAGGGACACCCACCCAGGGCATCAAGGGTCCTTCAAATAATGACCTTAAAGGTATGTCAGTGTGTGTCGGGGGCCAGCCTCGACAGGGTCTGGGATCACGAAGGGATTGGTGGTGTCGGCGTAGAAATGAGACTCAGACAACCAGGAACCTGGAGGTCAGCGGCCTGTTAAGGCCTGTCTTTCTTTATTTTTTATATAATCAATGATTTTCACCCTGCTCTTTGACCACGTAAGCTGTTGACTAGTAAGGAACTGATACTTCGTGGTCTTTTTTCACATTAATCATTAAGGCCGTCTAGATAATGGCCTGAGACAAGTATATTGTGGCGATAATTAACAGTGAAAACAAAGCTATGCCTTGAGCTCAGTCAGCTCTATCTATGCCTTGAGGTTAAAGGTGCAGGAAGAGGGGTAGACTCATCCAAAGGTTATTATCTGGCTGTCTCTATTTGTTCCTTCTTTGTTCTTAGTTTATCTCTTCCTGTGGGGACAGTAAGCGCCTACCGTCCCTCACACTATGCCTCTCTTAAGCTGTTCTAAGAAGGATATTTCTTCAGTATTTACTCATTTGTCATACCAATCATAATAAACTTGGGAGTCTCTCCTCCTGATGTAGGGAGTGAGATGTCTATATCTAAGGGCTGTGTGGGGGGTTGTCCCCGGGGAGCTTCCCAGGGCCTTCCTGTAAACTTGTATTTCACATGTGGAGGGGTATGTGCAGTTGGGGGAAGCCAGAAGGGCTGGGCCGGCCTCGACATTTCCGGGCTGGGCGTGTTGTGTCGGGGTTCATTAAGTCGAGGGGGTTGTCAAGCCCTTCTTAGAAGACATCTTCCTTAATCCTTGTGCCAGGAGATAAGAGGGTACTTTTGAGGAATGTTTAATTAGGATGCAAAATATTATCAGGGAGAGTACAGCCAAAAATATGCCAAGGGTGAGATGCTTCCACCCACCATCACATAGGCATGTAGCGTTGCTCACAGTGGCTTCTGTGGGTGACAGGCGTCAGCAAATGTGTAACAGCCCTGCCCTTCCATACAACACTTTGTTATTGCTGTTAGCTGCTGGCGAGCTGGCCCTGGCTCCTGGGGATCTTCTGCCTGGCCGAGTGAGACCCTGCCCGGTCCCAGGCCACCCTCACATTTGCTACTCTTTTGAAGTTCATGGTTGAGGCTGCTGTGTGTTTTGAGTGCCTTCTTGCCTGGGAGACCCTGGTGGCATTGTGGTTAAGTGCTGCATCTGCTAACCAGGAGGCTGGCAGTGTGCACCTCTGGGTACTCCTCGGCAACTCTGTGAAGCAGTTATACTCTGCCCTACAGGGTTGCTATGAGTCAGAACTGACTCGATGGCACTGGGGCTGGGTTTTCGGTTGTTCCAGCCTAGACAGCCCACCGTCCCGTCCTAGGTCAGATAAGGTTCTGTCGTGTTTCACAAGGTTTCATTGGCTCATCTTTGGAAGTCAATCACAGTGAGCAGGTCTACTTCCTCCCAGTCACTCTCAGCCCAGAAGAGCCACTGAAACCAGTCTACCGTGGGTGACCCGGGTGGCACCTGAAGGACTGGTGTCATAGCTGCCAGCATCCCAGCATCACACCTACCCTGACGGTTGGCACACTGCCAGATGGCGTGGGAATGAAGTTTCATGTGGCAGTTGGATGCTTTCCAGGACCATGACTCCTTTGACCTTGGCTCTCTTCAGAAAAAAGACGGGTGAAGAATATCAGCTGCGTTTTCTGAATGAGGAGGTTGGGTGCTGTGGAATCAGTTCTGACACAGTGAACCCAGGGACAACAGAACACTGCCCAGGCCACGTCACTCTCAGTATCGCTGCTGTGCCTGAGCCTGTTTTTCCATCCACTGTCCCAGTCCATCTTGCTGAGGGTCTTCCTCTCTGTCGCTGACCCTCAGGGCTGACGCTCAGGGCAGGTCACTGCTTTCTCAGAACCGAGTGGCACCGAGGCTTAAAGCCTGCTCGGCCCTCCACACTCTTTTGTTTCCAAGCCATGGGGTGGACGGGTAGAACCTCACCATGTTGGAATAACCCTGCCACAGGAATTCCAGTTCTAGACACAGAGTTCAAGCCTTGTCCCCCATTCCTCCCAGGAAGAAGGGGGCAGCCTTCTCACCTCACCACTTGGTTTCATCTCCCTAGCAGTCAGGCGGCCACAGTGACTGTTCGAAGATGTCACAAAATTCGGTCCCTTTGGCAAAGCATTGCAGTGGCCGCTACCTCTTGCTTGACTTCTGTGGCACCAAGGAAGCCGTGGGAAGGGAGGCTCCGTCTCGCTGTGGGAAAAGAGAAAACAGAAACGAGAGCATGAGGAGCCACACGTCCTCTGTAGACTCTTAGCTCCCCATGGGGGCTTCGTACAGAAGTTAGTTGTTTACTCAGGAAAGTGAACAAAGGAAAAGAGCTGAGACAGAGCGATGGCAGATTCGAAAGCAGACGTCTTAGGAGTGACCGCAGGCTCCGGCCGTCTCTTACCCGTTTTGCTATGGACAACTTCAGACACAACAAAAACACGTGAAACAGTCTCTCCTCATATACCCAGTGCCCGGCCTCAGGAGTCACTCCTGGCCCATCTTCTTCTGTTGTTTACTCTAAACTCCCACTTCCCCTTTCCTGTGTTGTTTAGAAGCGAGTCCAAGGCGTCCATCAAAGACCAAAGAAACCAAACCTGTTGCCATCGAGTTGACTCCAATTCCCAGCGATGTTATAGCTTCCATAAAAATGTCAGCGTGTGTTTCCGAGACCTGATGCTGGTCCTGTGCGACTGAGTTGAACAAGTTCCGTAATAGCATCAAGTTTCAGGTCTTGGCTCACATTTGCAACTCTCAGAAACATTCCTTTTTTGTTTTCTTCACTTTTTGGGTGTTTGAATCCGAATCTGAAGAAAGTCCACACACAGGGATGGGTCGATGTTTGTAAGTCTGTCCCACTGGGTACATTTCTCCAACATATTTTTTTATTCTGTACAGTTTGTCTGCGAAAAAAATATCTGTGGCCTGCTTCCTTTTGTGTATTCATTATTAAAGTTGAGGTGAACAGCAAGGACAGACAGTCTGAGAGCAGTGTAACTTCCTAGTTTTTGCTAAATGTGGTCTCGTAGAGAGCTTTCCACAGTGGGGAACACCGGGGAAAAGTTCACGCTACTTGTGTTCCAATTCTTCTCCGAGCCGGGCTGAAGTTCATGTCTGAACTGTCTGTGGCTCTTTGTAGACAGGTACAGATACGTTCAGTTCCCAACTTTTCAGAGGAGACCCTCAAAGTGAAAAGCAGAAACCCGAAGCTCTCAGGGGCTTCCAGAAGTAGCAGTAATAGTAAATAATACTGGTGGACACCAGCACTGGATTCAGCCCTCTGATGGATCTTAACGTGTTTTTCTTGACCAGAGCCCTTTCAACACGACAAAGTGACATGATCTGAGAAGGACTGTGAGTTACCATGAAGCATTCACCTCTCTTTCCGCTGCTCTGAAAACTTCCCAGGAAAAGACCAGAGACGAATCACCTGCTTTACCACCTTGGTCACTGTCAGTTGCTGTTGGGTCAGTTCCAAGTCACAGTCACCTTATGCGTATCAGATGGAATGCTGCCTGGTCCTGGGCTGCCTTCGTGATTGCTGACGGGTTTGAGTCTGTGCTTTACTTCCAGCGCCTCGCAAACCAGAGAGTCCTTATTGACAGTCAACAAATATTTGCCATTAAAAAAACAAAAAGCAAAACCCCCTGCCACTGTGTCCATTCTGACTCACAGCAACCCCAAAGGACAGAGCAGGACTGCCCGCAGGGACGCCAGAAGTGCCTGGGACGTCTGAACTGCTGACCTTTCAGTGAGCAGCTGAACTCCGGGTCACTGCGCCACCGAGGTTTCGATTTGCTGTTGTTGTCATTGTTGTTGTTGTGAGGTGCCACTGAGTTGGCTCTGACTCCTAGTGACCCCGTGTGTAACGGAACGAAGCCCTGCCCGATCCCACGCCGAGCCCACAGTCATTTTTACACTTGACTTGATTGTCACAGCCACCATGTCAGCACGTCTCCTTGATGGTCTTCCTCTTTTTCACTGACTTTGCCAAGCACGATGTCCTTCTCCAGGGGCTGGATCCCTCCTGACTGTATGTCCAGAGTATGTAAGACACAATCTTGCTACCTTTGCTCACAAGGAGCACTCTGGTTGCACTTCTTCCAAAACAGATCTCTTTGTTGTTTTGGTGGTCCACGGGACAGTAAACATTCCTCTCCAGGGCCACAATTCAAAGACATCAACTCCTCTTCCGTCTTCCTTATTTATTGTCCAGTTTTTGTGTGCATATGATGTGACTGAAAATATGCTCTGTATTTCTCAAGCTGAAAAATCTAAAGAAAAAAATTCCAGCCTCAAGTCACAATAGTGAAGGATTCTACAGGGAAAATATTGAATGACTTGGGAAGCATCCAAAGAAGATGGAAGGAATACACAGTCACTATACCAGAAAGAACTGGTCGATGTCCAACTATTTCAAGAGATGCTATATAGGGTCAGAAATGGATGGTACTGAAGAGAGAAGTCCAAGCTGTATTGAAGGCACTGGCAAAAAACCAGACTCCAGGAATTGATGGAGCATCAGTTGAGATGTTTCAACAAACAGATGCAGCCCTGGAAGTGCTCACTCGTCCATGCCAAGAAAATTGGAAGACAGTTACCTGACCAGCTGACTGGAAGAGATCCATCTTTATGCCCATTCCCAAGAAAAGTGATCCAACCAAATGTGGAAATTATCAAACAATATCAATATCACATGCAAGTAAAATTTTGCTAAAGATCATTCAAAAGCAGTTGAGCAGTACATCACCAGGGAACTGCCAGAAACTCAAACTGGATTCAGAAGAGGACGGGGAACCAGAGATATCACTGCTGATGTCAGATGGGTCTCAGCTGAAAGCAGAGAACATCAGGAAGATGTTTGCCTGTGTTTCGTTGACTGTGCAAAGTCATTCGACTGTGTGGGTCATAACAAGTTATGGCTCACGCTACGGAGAATGGGAATTCCAGAACACTGAATTGTGCTCCTGAGGAATCGGTATGTGGCTCATGAGGCAGTCATGAGAACAGAACCAGGGGACACTATGTGGTTTAAAGACAGGAAAGGTGTGCGTCAGGATTGTATCCTTTCACCATACCTATTAAATCTGTATGCATATCAAATAATCTGATAAACTAGACTACATAGGAAAAGAAAAAAAAAGTGGCATCAGGATTCGAGGAAGACTCATTAACATTCTGCATTATGTAGATGACACAACTTTGCTTGCTGAAAGTGAAGAGGACTTAAAATGCTTGCTGAGGAAGATCAAAGACCACAGCCGTCAGTGTGGATTGCACATCAGCATCAAAACAAAAATCCTCACAACTGGACTAAGAAGCAGCAATATGATAAACGGAAAAAAGATTGAGGTTGTCAAGGATTTTATTTTATTTGGACCCACTATCAATGCCCATGGAAGCAGCAGTTAAGAAATCAGTTGGCACACTGCACTGGGCAAATCTTCTGCCAAAGATCTCTTTAAATTTTAATTAAAGATGTCACTTGAAGCACCGAGGTGTGCCTGACACGGTGCTTTCAGTTACCTCATGTACACGCAAAAGCTGGACAACGAATGAGGATGACAGAAGAACTGATGCCCTTGGAGTGTGGCGGTGGAGAAGACCATCGAGTATGCCGTGGACTGCCAAAAGAACAAACAGATGTGTTGGAAGAAGTACAGCCAGAGTGCTCCTTAGAAGCAAGGGTGGTAAGGCTTGGTGTTGGACCGGTTCCTGGAGACAGACAGCATGCTTGGTAAAGCAGAGGGTCAGCGAAAAATAACAAAACTCCGAGATAGATTGACCCAGTGGGGGCAGCAGTAGGCTCAAGCTATGCTGGAGCAGAGTGGGGCAACATCTAGCTTTGTGGCGTGTAGGGCTGCTGTGAGTCAGATCCTACTCAACGGCACCTATGAATAACAGCAGCGTCCGCCTGTCAGGTCACGGCGCTGCGGTGGCTCGTGTGTTGCTGTGATGCTAGAAGCTGTATCATCAGTATTTCAAATGCCAGCCGGGTCACTTATGGTGGAAAGATTTCAGCAGAACTTCCAGACTAACGCAGAGTAGGAAGAAAGGTCTCGTGCTCAAGTGCTGAAAATCAGCCAGTGATAAAACCCTGGGGATCACAGAGAGTGTTGTCTGACACGGTGCTGGAGGACCCGGGAGAGCAGCGGTTAAGCATCTGGCCGCTTCTGGAGCGCTCGACTGTTCAGATCCAGCAGCCACTTGTTGGAAACCTGATGAGGCAGTTTTTCTGCGTCGTGTAGGGTCTCTCTGAGTCGGAACTGGCCTGAAGGCATCGAATCTGTTTTGCTCGTGGGTTTGTCCAATGGTGCCGGAAGGTGACCCCGTGTTGGGAGGCTCCACAGTACACCTGCAGCGACGGACGTGGGTCACCAGCAGCTGAAGCTGCCCTGACAGCACACAGTGACAGCACACGAGAGGGGTGGCTCTTCCAGACGTGACAGGGAGAGGAAGGCGGCAGATCCCATGCCTCTCCTTCCATGTCACCTTCAAGTTAGGTGACACTTAAACGCGGTATTACAAGTCAGATGAAGGGGACTGCTGGGGAGAGGTGGTGGGGACTCGAAGGGACACCAGACACTCATGATTACAGGTAATGCTCTCTTGCTTTGCCTGGGCTTGGTCACTCAGGTATTCCGCCCTGGTGGTTACCCGTGTATGTGAAACCCCGAGAAGCCGTAAGCTTATGGCAGGGCACCTTTCTGCAAGGCTGTTTAACTTCAGGGAGAGTTTATTTAACAAAACAAAGGAGGCCAAGGTCCGTGTTTCTGTTATGGTTATGCAACTGTAGATATTCCAGGAAACTTGTTATTAAAAACAGGATCTGGAGAAACGATGATGTCATTCCATTAGAACATTGCTCTGAGAGAAAGCCAGCGATTTTAGGAGCTGGAGGAAGCTGCACGGCTGGCGCGGTGCTGGCAGGTGCTGGCACGGGAGGGTTGCTCCTGAGGGCAGGGACCCTGCCTGGGCCTGGGCCTGGGCCGGGGCCATGGACAGGGCAGACCCACTCCTTTCACGGATGCCCCCAGGAGATGGAACCCCACAGGGCAGAGCGTAGGACATCAGGAACAAGGGTGACCTCTTCTGTGGGAGGGGCGGCTGACCACCACGGGAGGCTCAGCCAGGTCCGTCTCCCTGGGGCGGTGCCTTTATTTCTGTGTGTTCACTTGGGCCTGCTGGTGGGGAGACGTCGAGCAGCTGACCTTATCAAATCTGTGAACCCTGTGGGCCACGGAAACCCACTAAGAGCTCATTGCTGCTGATGCCAACTCACAGCAACCCCGTGTGTTACGGAGTAGAACTGCACCCCACTGGCTCTGCTTGGCTGTCACCTTTACAGATCACCAGACCTCTCTTCCTGCGTGTCCAGGGGCTGAGAAATGCCTATAAGAAGGCTGTGTCACAGACTCGAGGTCCCCACAGGGCTGTCAGCTGGGTGGGAACTGGCCCGGGCAGAGGCAGACCAGGCGTGACCAACAGCGAAGGCCTGGGGTCCTGTGGGAAAGGCAGACCCCAGCTCGGCTGAGTCACGAACCCCAGCTCCTGCTCCAAATGTACTTTCACAATGGATGGCCCTAGCAGGCAGGAGCAATGACAGGCGGGTCCTGTTAATAAAGGTCCCCTGGTGGGAGGCAGCTGCAGCAGGGTGGAGAAGAAGGAGGAAGGCAGCCCGCCTGCAAAGACGTGGCTTTCTTGTCCCTGTGCACCTGTAACTTTGCTGGCTGCAATAACCATCGGAGGGAAGAGTCTTCTCCTTCCACTCCACCCAGTTCTGCAATCCTGAGTCTTGCTGCACGGAAAGTTCTGGAGTTTTGCTGGGGGAGCGTGAAGGTGCAGAGAGGAACTGACACCCGTTCCATCAACAGCTGGGGCCAGAGGCTTTGTCTTTGGGCTCGATCCTGGCTCGTTCCCAGGCAAAGGGGGCCGGGGGTATGGCCCCGGGTCGCCCGGCTCCAAGGCAGTGGAACCGCCAGCCCACCTCTCCCTGCATGAGCCCTTTGGGGTCGGGGCTCCACCCCTGACAGCAGAAAGGCTACAGCCAAGCTGTTGGGAGCAGGGCTTGCATAACTACATTTTTCACAGGGTTTCAAAAATTGGCTGGACCTGGAAGCTGGCTGCTTGCTGGGTTTATGACCTCTGGGCCGCGCTCGCTGCCCAGAAGCTTCTTGGGACCGATAATAGCCTTTCCTGCGGGAAGCGCTCTCATGCTAGGTAGCCATAGTGATCTTAATGGTGCGGTTTATAACAGAGTTATTAATTAGGCAGCGCTCACACACTGGGCGTGTTGTGCGGGGCCGCAGTCCTGCAAAGCCAGCGGCTCATGGAGAGCGAGGCCTCTCACCATTCACGGAAAGAATTCTCTTCTTCCTGGGCCTGTTTGGTTTTGTTTCACTAGAGGGAAACCAAAAACCAAACCCACTACCATCGGTAGATTCTGACTCACAGCAACCCTACAGGACAGGACACAGCTGGCCCATGAGATTTCCAGGGAGCGCCTGATGGGTCTGAGCTACGGACTTCTTGTTTAGCAGCCGTTGCACGTAACCACTATGCAACCGGCTTTCCTTTTTACAGGGAGGCATTGCGTAAAGTTTAGGAGACTGTGGTGGTGCAGTGGTTAGGTGCTATGGCTGCTAACCGAAATGCTGGCAGGGCAAATCCACCGGGCTCTCCTTGGAAGCTCTACAGGGCAGTTCTATCCCGACCCATATGGTCACCATGAGTCAGAATTGACTCAATAGCAATGAGTTTGGGTCTTTGGGAGCATGGAACAGCGAGCTCCAGGAATTCCAGCAGGGAACAGAGCAGCCAAGGCCTGCCTCTAGGAAACGGTGCCTTTCTCCTCAGTTAAGGTCTTCCAATATCAGGAAAACACCAAGGCTCAAACTGTTTTCAGCTTGTATCTGTAGATCACTTAGCATCATCTGGATCTCTGGGAGCACATGAGGAGAATGCCAGGCATTTCATTTGATTTCCTTGTTTTACAGGTGGGGAAACTGAGGCACAGACACCTGGGGCTCCTGGAGTAAGGCACAGAACTTGCAAACCACAGTTCTTCCGATGCCCAGGCTGCAGGGTCTGCGGCGGATGGAAGGCAGCGTCTGCGTGCGAGCTCCAAGCTCCAGCTCCGTCTTCATTACCGACGCCGCTGTCAGCGAGCTTGTCCTCAGCTTCCTCTCACTTCACATTGTTCAAAAAATCCATACGCTGTCCTCTCCCTGTCTGTGCGAGGATGGCAGGATCACAGGCGAGAAAACCTCACCGCAGAGAAATCAACGGCCCATGCCAGCTGCACCCCGCCTGCTGGACTCCCACCACGGAGCCCACACTGTCTCTGCCGAAAGCCTCTTTTGCTGCCTGGGAAGGCGCTTAGAGAGCACAGCTGAGCAGCCAGAGCTGTGAGTCTAATGGTGTGTGTCCCAGCGTCCACCTTGACCCACAGCTTCTGAGACCCGTGGGAAGGGTCTGTGGAGCCCGCAGAGTGGTCAGGTTTGAGCGAGGGGGCTTCTCGCCCTGAGTGGACGTGCTCTTCACAGGCTCCCGAGTCCCCTTCACATCGGACAGTCCACAGCTCTGTGAGTCCCCTGCTCCAACCTCCACAGCAATTGGCAAGGTCTGCAAGTCACACTTATCAGATGAAAAGATACTAATACAGCCAGGAGCAGGCTCTGGGCACAGAGCCTGCACATACAGGAAGGGCACAGTCTGGCCCTCAGTCTGGTCCTCAGCTGGGGGGCTCTACTCTTGGAGTCCCTCGCTGGCTGGCATGGTTTTCGATGCTGCTCTGTGGTCACTTATTCTGCTTCTCTGGGGCATTCCCTCTCCCTGGCCTGGGGTCACCAGGCAAGCCAGGTTCCTGGTTCCATTCCCACCAGGGTTTGTTTGCCAGCCGCAGTGGAGTGTGGACAGCAGCGAGTTGCCATCGAACCTCTGAGTTCAGTCTGCCTCTCAGGCACCGCCACAGAGCCGCTGTCCTCAGACAGGTCACCCAGGATGCAGCCTCCTGGCATGTGGTTTGGGAGGGACTTCAGAAACCACCCCTCCAATGTCTCGCCTTCCAGCCAAGAAACAGAGACACTGAGAGCTGACATAGGTGACAGGGACACTGGGCCAACTCATAGCTCCTGACCCTGCTCTGGGCTTAGAGCCAGAATGACTCTGCCGGTCATTCTGTCACGTCCACATAGATCCTGGCAACTGGAGTCCTGGGATGCAATTTGACTTCACGTCGTTTTTACCTGTCCCTAGAGTCTACAGCGCACCACCTGCCTGTCAGCTGCTCTCACTGTGGTGACCTGTGAGTTGCGGTCCTGGAAGCTGGGCCACCGTATTTCAAAGGCCAGCCGGGTCTCCTGTGGTGTACAGGCTTCAGCACAGCTTCTAGACTGAGACAAGACTAGGAAGGAAGGCCTGGCAATCCACTTCCCAGAATCGACCAATGGAACCTTATGGATCACAGAATATTGAGGAGACTTTGACTCACTCTGGATGCATCATCTGGGAGGACCAGTCTCGGGAGAAGGACATCATGTCTGGTGGAGAAGAGGACCAGGCAAGGCGAGGGACACCATCAATGAAACAAAATGACACCAAGGCTGCAGCAAGGGAGCCAGGTTCACCTGTGACAGGAAAGGTGGTGCTGGCTCAGGCAGCATGAGCACTCACTTGGTGGCAGCTAGGAACTACAACCAGTGTCTACAACAGGAGACAGCAGTTTTCACACTTTGGATGGAAATGTGGCTCACACCGCAAGTATGATGAATCTTCTAGAGAAACCCTGGGCTGTGGGACTCTGGCCAAAGGCTCACCACTGGCTGAGGCAGGCAGGTAAGGTTCCGCTTCTGGGGCCCAGGCGACACAGCTCATCAGAATGGTCTGTGCCACAGCTGCTCCAGCAGGCCAGGCCACCTGCCTGAGCCTGGGTGTCCTCTGATGTCAGTGGTCTCAGACCACCAACTGGGAGAAGAGACCAGGTCTGTGAACACGTTCTGGGAAGGCTGGAGGGAGGGGATAGGAGGGAGGAAGAGTCACGCTGGCTGAGCACTGGGAACTTGCCAGAGGCTGTCCTCAGGCTCCAGGAGAAGGATTTGCTCAAATGCCATCAGTGAGGTCTGCAACGAGAGATCAGAGACCTGGGCCTTAGTTCATGGCCATCGTCACACGGCTCTGATGGGCAGTGCCACAATCCATCCAGACGATCCACCCAGAACCCTGCTACTGTCCTCCATCCACTCTTCATGTCCTTAAGCCACTTCTCCGGAGCTCTGATGGTCCTCACTGACATCCCCAAGGAGGGAGATCCACCTGACATCAGCAGTGACGTGTCTGGTTCCACATCCTCTTCTGAATCCAGCTTGAATTTCTGGCAGTTCCCTGTTGATACAATGCTACAACTGCTTTTCAATGATATTCAGCAAAACTTTAGCTGTGTGTGATGTTAATGGTATTGCTTGATAATTTCTGACTGCACTGAGCTTGATAATTTCTGCATTAAGTGGGGTCACCTTTACTGGGAATAGGCATAAATACGAGTCTCTCCCTGTCAGCTGGCCACATAGCTGTCTTCCATACTTCTTGGCATGGACCAGCGAGCACTTTCCGTGCTGGACCCATTTGTTGAAACATCTCGATTGATATGCCATCAATTCCAGGAGCTCTGCTTTTAGCCAGTGCCTTCAGTGCTTGGACTTCCTCCGTCAGTGCCTCCAGCGTCTGCTCACATGAGGGCTGCCAGTTAAGTTCGTGAACTCGTCGTAAAAAAGCGCTACATACCTTGTTGCTGAATGTGACTACGGCCACCTTCAAAGTCCTCCTTTTGGGAAACTATGTACCAGTTCCAGCACCCAGCCCACCCTTCAAAGCAATTTTGGAACTCTTTTCCTGGAAAGGCCAGCAGAGCTGTCATCGTATTACCCTTGATTTCCTGAATGTCATCCAAATGTCTCCCTTTCAATACTTCCTTTATTTTGGGGTAAAGAAAAAAAGTCAACGGGGGCTAGATCAGGTGAGTAAGAAGGGCATTCCAATACAGTTATTTGCTCATTGGCTAAAGACTCCCTCACAGACAACTGCACAGTTAAGTTTGTGAACTTGCCACTGTGCCATCATATGCAATGGCCATTCCAGAAAGAGTTCCAAAAGTGCTTTGAAGGATGGACTAGGTGCCAGTGTTGGTACATAGCTTCCCAAGGGGAGTCCTTAAAAGGGGACTGTAGTGATACTCAGCAGCGAGGTGTATAGCAATTGGAACAACCAAGTTCATGAACTTCATTGTCAGATCTCATGTGCTGCCTCTTGAAATGGTTGAACATCAACCAACTCTGGCTGGTATAACGACTCTGTGTATTCCCTCTGTCTTCCTTTAATGCTTCCTGCATCATTTAATGTTTCCCCACAGAATCCTTCACCACTACAGCTTGTGGCTGCAATTTTTTCTCCAGTTCTTTCAGCTTGAGAAATGCAGAGCGTGTTCTTCCCTTTTTTTCTATCTCCAAGTCTTTGCACGTGTCCTTATCACACTCCACTTTGTCTTCTGCAGACACCTTTTGAAATCTTATGGTCAGTTCTTTTAAGTAACTTTTTCTTTTGCTTTAGCTATTGAGTGTTTAGGAGCAAGTTTCAGAGTCTCTTCTGACACTCAATTTGGTCTTTCTTTCCTGTCTTTTGGAAGAACTCTTGCTTTCTTCACAGATGATGTCTTTGACAAGATTCTACGATTCATCTGGTCTTTGGTCATTAGTGTTCAACACAACAAATCTGTTCTTGAGATGGTCTCTAAACCAGTGAGATATACTCAAGGTCATGCTTTGGCTCTCATAGACTTGTTCTAATTTTCTTCAGTTTCAATTTGAACTTGCATGTGAGCAATTGACGGTCAGTTCCATATTCAGCACCTGGTCCTGTTCTGACTGATGGCACTGAGCTTTTCCACAGAGAGAGTGGTTCTGATTCCTGTGTATTCCATCTGGTGAGGCCCATGTGTACAGTCACAATTTATGTTGGCGAAAAAAGGTATTTACAATGAAGTCACTGGTCTTGCAAAATTCTATCATATGATCTCCAGCATCAGTTCTATCACCATGGCCATGTTTTCCAACTACTGATTCTCCTTGTTTCCAACTTTTGCATTCCAATCACCAGTAATTATCAGTGCATCTGATTGCATATTCTATCAATTTCAGACTGCAGAAGCTAGTAAAAACCTTCAATTTCTTCATCTTTGGCCTTAGTGGCTGGCGCATAAATCTGAATAATAGTCGTATTAACTGGCCTTCCTTGTTGTGGTTGTTAGGTGCCATCGAGTCAGTTCCAACTCATAGCAACCCTGTGAACAACAGAAAGAAACACTGCCAGGTCCTGAGCCGTGTTCACAGTTGTTTTTATGCTTAAGCCCATCGTTGCGGACACTGTGTCCATCTATCTTGTTGAAGGTCTTCCTCTTTTTCATTGACCCTCCACTCTACCAAGCATGGTGTCCTTCTCCAGGGACTGATCTTTCCTGACATGTCCAAAGTATGTAAGACACAGTCTTGCCATATTTGCTTCCTAGGAGCACTCTAGTTGTACTTCTTCCAGAAAAGATCTATTTGTTCTTTTGGCGGTCCATGGTACATTCAACATTCTTCTCCAGCACTGCAATTCAAAGGCATCAATTCTCCTTCTGTCTTCTTCATTCACAGCCCAGCTTTCACACACATATGATACGATTGAAAATACCATGGCTTAGGTCAGTTGCGTTTTAGTCTTCAAGGTGACATCCTTACTTTTGAATACTTTGAAGAGGTCCCTTGCAGCATATTTTCTCAGTGCAGTGCGTCTTCTGATTTCTTCATTGCAGCTTCCAAGGGCATTGACTGTGGACCCAAGTATGATGAAATCTTTGACCACCTCAATCCTTTCTCCATTTATGACAATGTTGCTTACTGGCCCTGTTGTGAGAATCTTTGTTTTCCTGATGTTGAGGGGCAACCCCTACTGAAGTCGGGGGTCCTTGCTCTTCGTCAGTGAATGCCTCAGATCTTCTTCATTCCCAGCAAGTAACGTAGTGTCATCCGCATAACGCATGTTGTTAATGAGTTGTCCTCCAGTCCTGATTCCTCATTCTTCTTCATATAATCCAGCTTTTCAGATTATTTTCTTGGCACACAGATTAAAAAGGTATGGTGAAAGGATACAACCCTAATGCATGCTTTCCCTGACTCTAAACCGTGCAGTGTCCCCTTGTTCTGTTCTCACGACTGCCTCTTGATCCATATACAGATTCCTTACGAGCACAATTAGGTGTTCTGGAAATCCCATTCTCTGCAACATTAGCCATAGTTTAGTATGATCCACACAGTCAAATGCTTTTGCATAGTCGATGAAACACAAGTAAATATTTTATTGGCATTCTTTGCTTTCAGCCAAGATCCATCTGACATCAGGGATGATATCCCTGGTTCCAAGTCCTCTTCTGAACCCAGCTTGAATTTCTGGTGGTTACTTGTCAATATATTGTAGTTGCTTTTGAATGATCTTGAGCAAAGGTTTACTTGCACGTGATATCAACAATATTGTTCAGTAATTTCCACATTCAGTTGGATCACCTTTCTTCGAATGGGCATAAACATGGATTTCTTCCAGTCAGTTGGCCAGGTAGCTGTCCTCCAAATTTCTTGGCACAGAAAAATGAGCACTTCCAGAGCTGCATCTGTTTGTTGAAGTATTTCAGTTGATGTTCCATCAACACCAGGAGCTTTGTTTTTCACCAATGCCTTCAATGCATTGACTTCTTCCCTCAGTACCATTGGTTCCTGATCATATGCTACCTCTTCAAATGGCTGAGCATCACCTAGTTCTTTCTGGTATAATGACTCAGTGTATTCCTTGCGTCTTCTTTTGATGCTCTCAGGTAAGGAGGTGGCAGCATCAGGTGAGGAAGGAAACAGCATCCAGTAAGGGAGATAACAGCATCTGGTAAGGATGGTAATGCCATCAGGTAAGGAGGGTGACACAATCCATCTGGTAGGCGGGGTAACACTGTCAGGTAAATGGAGTAACGCCATCAGACAGGGAGAGAGGGAGCAGCCCCTGTGTTTCTGTCTGTGGAGGCTGGCTTGTTGCTGTGATGCAGGAAGCTGTGCCACTGGTGTTTAGGTGCCAGCAGGGTCACCCATGGTAGACAAGTTTCAGCTGAGCTTCCAGACTAAGACAGACTAGGAAGAAGGACCCAGAAGTCTGTTTCTGAAAGCAATCAGCCAGGGAAATTCCTATGAATAGCAGCCAAATATTGTCAGATATGGTGTCAGAAAGTGAGCCCCCAGGAAGGAAGGCCCTCGGAAGATGTCTGGGGAAGAGCTGCCTCCTCAACGTAGAGTGACCTTAACGATGTGGGTGGAGTAAGGCCTCTGGGATCTTCATTTGTTGATGTGGCACAACTTAAAATGAGAAGAAACAGCTGCAAACATCCACTAATAAATGGAGCATGGAATGTACTGAAGTATGAATCTAGGAAAACTGGACATCATCAAAACTGAAATGGAATGCATAAACGTTAATATCCTAGGCACCAGGGAGCTGAGATGGACCAGTACCGGCTGTTCTGAATCCGACAGTCGTGTGGTCCACTACACTGGGAACAAAAACTCGAAGAGGAATGGAGTATGGGTACTATCCCATCACTGACATCATTGAACTTCAGGACAAATCTTGAAGTGCTCTTTCTGGCAATGAATGGAACACCGTTCCTCTTCGAGTGTTCGTTCCCAGTGTGGTAGACCACACGATTGTTGGATTCAGAATGGCTGGTGTCAACCCATTTCAGTTCCCTGGTGCCTAGACTATCAATGTTTATACGTTCAGTTTCATTTTTGACGATTTCCAGTTTTCCTAGATTCATACTTCATAATTCCACGCTCTGATTATTAATGGACATCTGCAGCTGTTTCTTCTCATTTTGAGTCACATCACATCAGCAAGTGAAGGTCCCCAAAGCTTGGCTCCGTCCACAATATTAAGGTCAACTCTACTCTGAGGAGGCAGCTCTTCCCCAGCAGTCTGAGTGCCTTCCAACCTGGGGCTCATTTCCCAGCACTGTACCTGACAGTGTTTTGTTGGTATTCATAACATTTTCACGGGTAATTCTTTTCAGAGTACACTGCTGAGTCCCTCTTCCTAGTCTGTCTTAATCCGGAAGCTCACATGAAACCTGTCACCCATGGGTCGTCTTGCTGGTATTTGAATGCTAGTGGCGTATCTTCCAGCATCACAACAACGTGCCAGCCCCCACAGCACTACAAACCGATGAATACCCGTGGCCGGAGACCTAACCCCCAAATTCAGTCTCTGTTAGGACAATGGATTGTCGAGCTCTGGTGTCCTGGGTTACTGGTCACTTCAATCTTAACAAGTTGCATGCAAGCATTTTCTAAAAGGTAGTAGTAGAAAAAGTGTTAAACCCAGTCACTGGGTGCGCCGAGGCGGGTGTTCTTTCTGCTTTCTCAGGGTGACAGGAACGTTGAAGTCACAGGGTCTTCTCACAGCATTTCTTGACTTCTGACTCACCAGCTTCACGAATCTCTTGAGGCACCAAGTTTTCATAATAAGAAATGGCTTATATTGTTCACAACAAGACCATACACAGACATGACCAGGGAGCCACCTTGCTGAGACCACAGCCACCTCCCTTAGGGGCACCCTGTCATCCATCCTGGCCTCTGCTGACCGTTGTAAACATGAAAACACTTTCAGGACCCTGGAGCCACCCTGCATTCCCAGGGGGGCAACTTCTCCCAATCTGCAAATGCATCTGGGTGAGCCCTCAAGCAGTCACCCCAGATTGAACTTCTAACTTGCTCCCCTCTAATGATGTGGCACTTCCTCTGGGATGGACATCTTTGCCATAGTGACGCCCGTACTCCTGTCTATCTGTATCTACTGCTGTCACCCCATAGACCGATGGCAGCTTTTCTGCTGGGCTTCCAGGCTACCTGAGTGCTCGGAGGCCACATCCTTACCATCTAAACAAGGATGCTTCTGCAAGTGAAGGGGGCACTATGAATGAGTAAAATACGTGAATATTGAAATACTTATTAATTGGTAAATGCACTCATTTTAAATTGCTGGATCTATAAAATATTTCTATTAATAAATGAGTTTGGAAAATTAAATTCTTGTGAAAAACAACATATGTCTATGCAAAACAGCCAACTTTACTTCAGTGTTGCACTTTTAGACTGAATTGCATGCCTGATAGCGTCAGCTGGCTCACCTTCAAGACAAGAAATTTCCCAAGGCTTCACTTTGATTCCATAAATTAAATTTTAAAAACTTGAACCATTTATTGACATTAACTGAATGGGTTCTCCGTTTGAAGCACTTGATGACATCGATTCAAAAAAATGAAAAGCTAGCATCTTTCCACTGTTTGTGAAATCTTCTGTTAATACAGCCAACAAATTAACAGCCCTCGCCTCACTTCTCATGCATGCACCTGAAAACTTAGAATTTAAAATGAGTGAAATTAATTTAGAAGGAGAATCAATTGATCTAAATGAAAAGTCACGCTTCACAGAGTCTATGTAAATGAACCTGCCATCTGCACGGGTTACATTATGAATTGGGATCATGGTTTTTGTTTTCTTCCTTCAAATGACAAATCACTTTTAAAAGTAGATGCTGATACTCTTTCAGCAGCTTTGTATCTTCTGATTTTCATGGATTCAGGGTTATCACCGTGACCCTCAGGTTGAATGGGACGAGTCAACGGATGACTTAAGTGGGTTCCGTATTCATCGCCAACTTTAGGGAGAAACAAAGGCAGCACTTAGGTTGTCATGAAGTATGTGCTTTTGAACGATTATTGTGCTGAAAGGATTTATTGTGAATGGTAAAGCGTTGCCAAGTAATAAATGAAGTATGGTGTTACACACTCGCTCCCCTCAGAAACACAGCAAGACCACTGAAGCAAGACCCTTTAGTTGGCTTCTCGCTCTGCCAGCGCTGCTCCATCTTTATTTCCTGGCACCTGTTTCCTGTGCCCTTAACTTACACTTTCTCATGTTTCCTCTGCCCAGCAGCCCAGTGACTGGGCATCTCCCAGTCCACAGCAGGGTACACGGGTCCTGACACAGCCATGTGGTCCACCAAGTGGCTGGCAGGGGCGGCAGCATTGACTGTTCTCCCACCACCATGCCCACAGGAAGGAGCGCGCTTCCCTCCTGCCTGCACCAGGGCGCTGCACCTGGAAGCTGCCTTCTCTTGCAGGTCTGAGTGTCTGTGTGGCGTCCTTGAAAAGGAGATGCTAGTTACCTTCACCTAGGAGCCCCCGCATCAGTCAGTTTGCTGTTCTGGGGTGCTGTACTTGCACGCTACCGTAGTGCTGGAAGCCGTGCCACTAGTATTTCAAATACCAGGGGGGTCACTCGTGGCGGACAGATTTCAGGGCAGCTTCCAGACTAAGACAGACTAGGAAAGAAAGGCCTGGCAATCTACTTCTAAAAATTAGCCAAAGAAAACCTCGTGGATCAAAACAGAAGGTTGTCGATATCAACATGAGACCAGAAGAACTAGGTGGTACCCGGCCACTGCCAAAGATTGCTGTTAAAGGAACTCAACAAAGAGTTCCAGATGGAGCAGGAGAAGTGTGGGGTGCAGAACTTGAAAACTAGTTTTAAAAAAAATAAAACAGACTTGATGTTTTGATGAACCAGAGGGTCCCTGAGAAACAAGAATTCTCTCTGTTAACCAAGAACGGAGAGCATTCTGGAAGCTCACTCTTCAGACAAAGACACAACTGATATCTAGGACATAAAATGATGTAGGTGAAGAACGTGCTTCTTGGCTCGGGCAGATACAGGAGACTAATTGGGCAGCTTCTGTTTGGAGGCGAGAGGGGACAACGGAGGGCAACAGAAACTGGTTAAAGGAACATGAGAAACAGGTTGGAGGAGACGAGTGTGCTGCCATAGTGTAGGGAGAGAAGTTAGTGTCACATGGCAAGGCGTGTGTAAGTTTTCGTATGAGAAACTACAGTTGTAAACTTTCATTGAAACACACACGGAAAGAGACAGAGAGATAACATTGTCAGACTCACTTTGGATGTGTCACCAGCAAAGACCAATTGCTAGAGGAGGCTGTGATGTTTGGCGAAACAGAGGGCCAGCAGGGAGAGGGAGACCCTCAGTGAGATGGCCTGGCACAGTGGCCACTGCGATGGACTGGAGCATGCCAGTGACTGCGAGGATGACACGTGACCACGGAACACTTCGTTCTGCTGTGCACAGTGTCACCACACCTGGGAGTCTACTGGACAGTGACTAACAATGACATCATCTGGAAACATCTGGGGATGGAGAGGTGGGTGATCATGGGCTCTGTCTCTGACTGAATGACGTTAAGGGGAGACTTCTGTTCCCTGTGTAAGTGGCCCCTGTGCTGCGGGCTGAGACCGTGGCTGGCTGAGGAGCTCCGAGCAGAAGTCTACCACACCTGTCACATGCAGATGTTAATGGGCTACTGGGGTAACACTTCAAGACGAAAAGTCAGGGGCAAAGGCTCCCCAGTGGGGCCAGGAACACCGCACATGAGCTGTCCTCGCCAGCGTGGGGCTTGCGGCCACGTGGGCAGGAGCTAATCACAGGGCTGGTTTCCTCCCAGTCTCCCCTCACAGCCCGTGAATTCACAGCTAAATGGTGCCTACTGACCACAGCGCCTTGAACACCAACTGCCCGTCTCCCTCCAACATACTCTTTCCCAAACCCAGCCATCCACATCAAACACGATTATTTCCAAGACTCGGTCTCCGCTCTGGGGACACAGGACTTCTGCACAGCTCCTGGGGGTGGTGTGCTTCATGCTGTGTGGGGGAGGGAATGGCCATGGCCTTCATCAGGCCTGGTAGGAATCTATCTTTACCGCCCCCCCCATTGTGCCTCTGGGGCTCACCTCATCCCCGGGGCTGCCATACAGGCTGTACCAGTCAGCTCTGACAAACCACCAAGCTCAGGTCTGGCCAAGTATGGGCACAACAGATGCCCTGCGGTCCCATGTCCCCTACTGCCCACGTCTTTCAGAGCTGGGCCAGTGGGCTAACTGTTGGCCCCTGAAGCGTGGGAACTGGGGAACCCACATCAGCCAAGGCAGGACCCCAGCCAACACCCCAGGCTCCTGGCCCATGTACTCTCTGCCCTATCACGAATACCATCACAAAGGCAATTTTCTCCTGAAACATCAGAGGGAACCTCAGCCCTGGCCTGGACATGGGAAACAGGCTCAGCGTCAACCTCAAGCGAAGTGCAGGGCTGAGTCCACGCAGCCTGGCTGTGGCATCCACATGGGCATGCTGAGTCCCTGATGGTCCCTACCAGGCTAGAGGCAGTGGGTGCTAGGGCTCCAGTGTGCTCGTAGAATGCACCCCCTCCCCCAGCCACCAGGGCAGGGTGAGCCCCTCAGACTGTGCTCTGCAGAAAATACGCTCTTTGTCGGTCAGCGGCCGGGGAAGGCTCTGTGTCTGGAAATAAAAGTGCCTGGGGTGGCGGAGCGCACTGCAGGGCCTCGCGGGCTGCTGGTCTGGAGCCACCACCCCTCTGGGGCCTTGACCAGGACACCACACCTCACCAGGCCAAGCCTGGCTGGCCTTTCCAAGTCCCAGGCAGCCTGTCCCCTTATCAGCAGATACCAACAAGGTTGACTTTCTGCAGCACACCTGGGTCTCCAACCCAGGACCCCTGTGCAGTGCAAACTGAAGGGTTTCAGGTTCAAGTCCACCCAGAGAAGCCTCAGAAGGAAGACACGGCATCCAGACTACAGGGAGCTGTGTTCCACTTTGACACGTATGAGGCCACTGTGAGCTGGAATCTACTCAACTGCAGCTGGCTCAGAGGTTTTTTATTTTTATTTTTGTTTTTTTGAGTGACCCCATCTACTGGACCTGGCCATCCTGACCACATCCCACTGCTTACCCTTGCTGAGACCCCCAGCCCAGCTGGGGACTTCCCAATCTGTGCCCTCAGTAAAAATGGGGCCAGATTATTTCTGAAGATTGGTTGGCAGCATGGATTCAAACTTCTAATACTGATCCCTGTCCTTGATGGTGGTGACTGTCACGGATTTACTTGGTATCCCCCAAAAGATATGTATAGAAGTTTAGTTGGATCATGATTTGCAGTATTGAGGGATTGCCCTCCTTGTGATTTTCCTATGCTGTATGTTAAAGAGGATCAGGGTAGGACTGTAAACCCCTTCCCGAAGTCACGCCCTGCTCCGTTGTACAGGGAGTTTCCCCTGGAGTGTGGCTTGCACCGCCTTTTATCCTTTCATCTTACAAGAGAGAAAAGGCAAGGGCAGCAAGCAGAGAGTGGAAACCTTACACCATCAAGAAAGGAGCGCTGGGAGAAGAGCAAGCCTTCCAGACCTGAGGTTTCTGGGCTAAGACACTCCCCCACTAAAGGCTGATACAACACGAGGACTTTCCTCCGGAGCTGACAGAGGGAAAGGTTTCCCCTGGAGGGCACAGCTGGATGCGGGCTTGTAGCCTGCTGGACTAGGTGAGAATGGACTTCTCTTTCTCAAAGCCGTCCACCTGCAGTGTCTCGGTTAGAGAAGCACCAGCTGGCTACGACGGTGACCGGGGTCTCACAATCTCACCCCTAACGTGACGTCATGCTTCATGATGCCGGTCTTGGTTTGCAGGCACAGAAACTCAGCTGGTTTCGAAAGGGGCACACACCTCTACCCTAAATGTGCACTTGTCAGGGGAAAAGACCCCCCAAGGAGCCCACCTTCCCGTTGGAACCTCCAGCTAACCAAGCGCCAAAAGCTTGGCTGGTACTTTCTGGGTTGGCTTTGATAAATGAAGCACCATCCCATAGCTCCCAGACGTCTCAGCCCTGCTCTCAAGAGGCAGTCGTGGGCACCTCCCCACAAAGTGGCCCCCTTCAGGTGGCACTGGCATTCCCAAAGCCTTTTCCAAGTGGCCTGGGGTCTGGGGAAGTTTCCTTAGGAACAGGTGCTGTTCACAGCCTGGGCCACAATAACCACGTTGGTTCACACACGCTGCCAGCAGCTCAGAGAGCATTTTCTCTGTCGTTAGGGAGTCCTAGCCTCGCCGCCCCCAGGAGGTCAGTGTAGGAGATCTTGGCTGTCTGCCTGTCCTGCAGCTGAGTCTGCAGAGCAGGAGGAACAGTGCCCTATGAAGTTCAAGTGTGAGGTCTGGCTTCGGACAAAGGTCAAGCTCAAACTCGGATCACACACCCAAGGGCATCGGATAAGAGGATGGGAATCTGGAGGTCCAGCCCGTGTTTGGCTGACTCCATGTGTCGTGCCGTTTGCTGCTGCCATCCATTCCCGTCTGAGGCTGTGACTGTGGCTGACCACTCAGGCTGTGACCCAGCAGCAGGGACTCAGGCCCGGGCCCCCCTCCCCACCCTGCTGCACCTCCACCAAGGGCATCCAGGAGCAACTCCTCTGGCCCACACTGCCTCCGGCAGGGCCTTTGCCTGGGGGAGCCACCACGGGCCGGTTCAAGTCGGCTCAGACATCTGTCATTTCTCTCACTGCAGAGCTGGCTGTGAGCGGGGGTGGGGGCAGGGGGTGGTCAACACTGCCACAGCAGGAGTCCTTTCTCGGTTTGCCCTTCACCAGAGGGGGGGCCCCTCTGAACGGCCAGCCAGCCTTTCAGAGGGTCACAGCCTTGAAAGCCCTTGAAGCAGTTCTACTCCGCACATGTCGGGTCACCAACGGTTTGAATCAACTCGACAGCAATTAACAACAAGAAAATCTGCATGTAAAGAGAGGGACTGATTTGAAGTAACTGGTCGTGTGACTCTGGGGGCTACAAAGTCCACAGTCTGTGGGGCGACCCGATGTCTTCACTAAAGCCTTGAGGTGGCATTTGCCTCTGGGACCCAGCATCTGGCTCTTCAGACTTTCAGGCGGTTGGAAGAGGCCCACCCACATCGGTGTCTACGGTTTTGTCTCAGTACCTATTTTCAGTGCTCTGTGGTATGTACACAGGAGTGGGGCGGATCTTGGCTGCTGACCAAAAGGTCAGCCGTTCAAATCCACCGACAGCTCTGTGGAAGCACCAGGGGCAGTTCTGCTCTGTTGGGTAGAGCAGCTGTGAGAACCCAGTCTGCAGCAATGGATCGGGTCTGGTTTGCAGTGGGGTGAAGCGGTATCTCTTCATGGCTTCTTCATGAGTCCTCTAACCGTCGGTGATCTTGAACACCGCAGCCCCTAAGCCCACCCTCCCACACCTGGCAGACACAGGAATTATCTCAAAGAAGGACAGTTAGCTGCCGCCCAGGTGACCCACTCCCGGTGGGGGCGGGCTGTCACAGCCACAGGGTTGTCACTGGCTGACTTTCAGAAGAAGACCTCCAGGCTTTTCAGCTGAGACCACTCACTCTGGAAGCTCCTTTGAAAGCTACTCAGTCTCCCAAGGACACTCAGGCTCCTGCTGGCAGGCAGGGAGTGCGGCACATTGGCTGGGAATCGAATCCAGCTCTCTGGCGTGGAAGGTGAGCATTGCCCCACCGAACCAGCACTGGGAGGGTGGGGAGTGGGACCCACGGAGGGGGCTGAACCTTTCCCGTTCACCTAATTCCAATGAGCTAATTCAGGCGGCTAGATCAGCTAAGCCTGCAGTGGGAGTCAGGGCCACAGAGGGACGCAGGGAACAAAGGCGCCGTGTTTCTTTTTCCTTTAAATACGCCTAGAATAGATTTGCATAAGTCCCACACACGTGTAACATGAATATTCAGCAACAAAAGGTGTTGGTGTGAAATTAATTTATTCTGCTTCGTTTTGAACCCTCTCCCTTCCCCCCACGCACACGGAGTTTGGTACACTTATCTTTGGTGACACACTTTGGGTTTCTCTTTGCCGTTGGCGAAACCAGTGTGAAAATACAGTTACGTACCTCCTGAGTCACTAGTGAAAGATGACAGGGCGCAGGTGGCCACCTGTGCCCACAGTGTGCTGACAGTCTCGAGGTGAGTCTTCCCAGCCCTCCCCAAACTCTGGGTCTCCGTGTGTGGTGGAGGGGGATAGTTCTTCCCATCATGCACAGCTTTTCTCCCGAGTCTAAATTCTTATTTTCTCTAGGGATTGCCAAAAATATGTCACCTACAGCATCTGTCTTTCTTTTCTTTGGACTGAACTGCCTGGCCCCAGCAGATGAGAGGGTTGGAACAGACGGGAGATTGAAGGCAACCTTTGGGAGAAGGCTGGCTCAGCAGGGAGGGGACTGGAGAAGAGGGCCAGGAGAGACGGAGGCAGGCAGGCTGGCAGCCAGCCTGGAGGCGGGGTCTCAGTCCCAGCGCTGTACTGCCCAGCCACGAAGGAGCTTTCTTGTCTGCACCCTGTGGCAGGAGATGCCCCTTGGATCGCACACGGAAGGTGTACACTGGGATCGCTACCCCAACAGAGCTCAGAGTTAGACCGCACCCTGTGCTCCGCCACATGACTGGCTTGTTGCACAAACAGGTTTCAGCTGTCGTGCTGGGTCAGGGATGTGCAGAGATGGAGCAGGTACAGACCATGCCCTCCAACAGCCCCCAGACCCGTGTAGGAGGTGCCGCATTGGGCAGTAGTATGCACACAGGCACAGAACAATCCCACCTCTCCTGCCGAGTGGTGTCTGCTGCTATCTACGGGCAGGGGCTGTGGGAGCCTTTCTCCCATCTAGGTTGGGAGTAGCAGCTGAGAGGCAGGAAACTGGCCAGGCAGAAGGGCTGCCTCGAAACCTACCCCTTAGGTGAAACAAAGGATGCTCAGTTTTCTTGTGCGGAAAAAGGGGACAAAGACCATGACTCCTCCACATGATGGGACTATTATGCCTGAAGGCAAAAGCCCAGCTATGCAGGGCTGTGACTTGTCCTCCTGACCAGGAGGTCATCTGTCCACTACATGGCCCCAGATTTTGCCCCACTCAGCTGAAGAGTCTCAGATGTCGCCAGCTTTCAGCAGCCTTTTTCCATCCTTGTACCCAGAGTGTGACCTGATGTTGGGGCCATGGTTGCGTCTTCCCACACTGGCCAAGGGGAGGGTCAACCCTAGGCACCTCCTAATCGCAAACGATTTTTTAATGTCTTTCAGCAAATAGAGCATCTAAGAAGGAGGTGCCACGTGTGAGAGAAAGAACAGAGGCCCAGGTGACATTTCAGCTTCGGGTATGAATTAGAAAAGGGCCTTTCTATAGGTCTCCATGGAAACCCTGGTGGTGTAGTGGTTGAGCACTCCATCTGCCCCCCAGAAGTTGGCAGTTCAAATCTGCCGGGTGCTACTTGGAAATTCTATGAGGCAGTTTTACCCTGACCTCTAGGGTCACCATGAGTTGGACCCAACTTGACGGCAGTGGGTTATAGGTGTCCATGGACAGATAGGGGGACCTGTGTCTCCCCAGGGACTTGGGTCTCCCCTTGCCTGTCTCCCTCAGTTCTCCTCGGGCTGCAGAGAGGGCGGCGGTGCTGACTTGAGCTGCTCGGCCACCTCTGACTGCCCAGACTGCAGAACCCACACCCACCCCACACCCTGCTCAGCCCTGCAGCTGGCCTCGTCCTGGACGCCAGAGAGCAGTGCCCGAGCTCGCCCTGTGCCTCCACCTCACCGCTTGAAGTATTTCCTGGCCCCACAAGCCCTGTGTCCTCACACACTGTTGTTGTTATTAGGTGCCGTTGAGTTGGTTCCAACTCACAGTGACTCTATACACAGCAGACCAGAACACTGCCTGGTCCTATACCATGCCCACAGTCATTTTTATGCTTAAGACCATTGTTGCAACCACTGAGGCAACCTGTCTTATCAAGGGTCTTCCTCTTTTTCACTGACCCTCTACTAAGGACGATGTCCTTCTCCAGGGACTATCCCTCCTGACAACATGTCCAAAGTATGTAAGACGCAGTCTCACCATTCTTTCTTCCAAGGAGCACTCTGGTTGTACTTTTTCCAGGATGGGTCTATTTGTTCTGTTGGTGGTCCATGGTACATTCAATGTTGTTCTCCAACACCACAATTCAAGAGCGTCAATTCTTCTTCTGCCTTTCTTATTCAATGTCCAGATTTCACGTTCTTATGATGCGGGTGAAAACATCATGGACCCCTCTATGGACCCAGGAGGATGAGTCCCTGCAGTTCATGGAAGGTCTTCAGCAGAAGGCATCGCGATGTCCATAGGACAGGCAAAATTTTGTGCAAAATGATTTTACAAAGCAAAGAGTGCTACACAATCTACAGAATTCAAAGGGAAGGAGGCTGTCCGGGAGCTGGGTACCATTTGTGAGATGAACCGACTCAGGGAGAGTGGAGAGTTCCAGGAAGGGCGGCTGTGCTGAGGACCTGGCGGGCCACGAGTCCCTGGCTGCTTTCTGTGCTGGTGACCATCTGCGGAAGGACCACTTTTCTGCTGTTATGAAGACTTGCCCAGGCCCTCAGTGTTGGTGTCATTCGTAAAAGAAATGTGTGAGTGCATGGTGTCCTCAGCCAAATCCTCCGCCCCAATAAATGCGTGTTTTGGCCAAAGATAATTTCTAGCTGATCAAAAGGCGGTCTGCAGAGCCTGGCTGACTCCTGGCTGGTGCCATCTCGTTTCTGCCTGGGCCATCTGGGCCTTTGTTTTCTCACTGTCCGTCTCCATCTCTGTTATTTCACAGTCTACTTCTGTGGGGAGCCCCCCCACCAGCGGGATGCCCCCCTTCAGTTGCACCCCTGCTCTCTCCCAAGGGGCCTTCTTTTGTGACAAAGCTGAGTCTTCCTGCTGGGAACTATGCTAGATTTTTTTTTTTAACTTTTCGTATTTAGTTTGTGTCTCTTCCATTTCTTCCCAGACCTGCTTTTCTTCAGAGATCATGAAAGTTTCAACTTATTTAGACAATTCTTGGATCAAATGTAAAACTGGTCTCCCTGTACACAAGAACAGAGCACAATTTAGAGTATCAGATGGGGAAAAAGCTGGCAACACCAGTCATTGCCGTCGAGTCGGTTCTACTCACAGCGGCCCTGCAGGACAGAGGAGAACTGCCCCGTGGCATTTCCAGGGAGCATCTGATGGATTCTAACTACTAGCCTTTTGGCGAGCAGCCCCAGCACTTACCCACCACACCACAAGGTCACCACCTTGTTGGGGAGTGATCGAAAACACCACTGCTTGGATCAGGCACACCTGAGTCCTTAAGGTGATATTTTTGCTTTCAAGCACTTTAAAGATGTCTTTTGTAGCAGATCTGCCCAGTGCAATGTATCTTTTAATTTCTTGACTGCTGCTTCTATGAGCACTGACTGTGCATCCATGCAAAATTACTTTCTTGACAACTTCAATAGCTCCTCTGTTTATTGTGATGTTGTTTATCGGTTGTGGGGAGTTGGGTTTCCTTTAGGTTAAAGTGAAACCCAAACTGAAGGCCGTGGTCTTTGACCTTAGCAGCAGCCACGGTAAGTCCTTGTCACTTTCAGGAATCAGGATTGCATCATCCGTGTGTCATGGGTTATTAATGAAACATCCTCCCACCCTGACGCCCTGTTCTCCTTCACGGGTTCCGGGTCCTTGGGTTGGTTACTCATTGTACAGACTAACTGTGGTGAAAAGATACAACCCCGATGCACAACTTTCCTGACTTGAACCCACTTGTTCTGTACGAATTACTGTTTCTTGATCTAAGTCCAGATTCCCCATGAGCACAGTGAAGTCTGGGATTCTGCTTCTTTGCAATGTTACTCGCAATTTGTTATGACCCAAATGCCTTTACATAGTCAACAAAACACAGGCAGACATCTCTCGGGTATTCTCTACTTCTAGGAGTGTGGTATTAGCCTCTCATTAGCAGCACTGTACTCCGAGACAGACCTTGAAATGTCCTTTCTTCTGGTGATGAATGCAACATCATTCCTTTTCAAATTTTTGATCCCAGCGTAGTAGATCGTATGATGGTCTGATGGAAAATGGTCAAGACCGGTCCACTTCAGCTCACTAAGGCCTAAGATGTCTATATTTGTATGTTCCGTTTCATTTTTGATTATTTCCAATTTCTCTGGATTCATATTTCTTGTAGCCCACGTTCCGATCGCTAATGGATGTTTATCTTACACCTAAGAATACACCGACTCCTCACTGATCAACTGTCTCATGAAGTCACATTTTGAATTTACAACACTAAATACAGAATCTACCACCTAAGTGTTTTGTGCGTTGACCTCATACGTCTGGCAGTAGCAAATGTCAGAGTGTGAGGCGAACTCAATGGTCAACAGTAAGTGTCATCTTGACTGGGCCATAATTCTTAGTGGCATGGCAGTTATGTCGTGATGTAATTTAGCAGTTAGTGATGCAGTCATCCTCCATTCTGTCATCTGACTTTGTCATCCACATTTTCATACAGCACCAATTTTCACCTAATGACCTGATCTTTGGAACCCAGCCATATTGGTAAGCAAGTACTGAATATATTCCAGACTGTGCTCTTCTCGAACTTGTCAGCCCCCCATCAGTGGAGTCTCTCTCCTCCCCTCTTAAAACTGGATGAGACTCTGCAGCAGCCCTGATGGACAAAATGCACAGAAGCAATGCTGAGACACTTCCACGACCGTGGCATCAGTCACTCAGCTGCCATGTTGTGAACGAAGCCCAGACCACACAGAGAGGCACATGAGTGTGTCCAGGCCAGCAGGCCAATGGTAAGCCTCTGCCAACAGCTATCATCAACCATCTGACATGCAAGCAAGCCTACGGATAATTCCAGATCCTGCCAGCAGGGCGCTTCAGCTCATGACCAGTGGCCAGAGACAAGCTGTCCCAGAAGGCTGTGTGCCCATAGCAGCTTCTTGAGCAAAATGAATTGTTGCTGTTGTTTTAAACCCTAAAAATTGGAATTTTTGAATGCTCAATTGGAAAACCGGGACAACGTACTCTCTGATAGAGTGTTCCAGGTGAACAACTTGTGAATTTGTGACAGAAGCTGCCTTCGGTAGCAGACTATCATGAGAAGCCAGTTAAGAAACAGAAGCATCAAGCAGAGCGGGTTTGGTTTAGAATAACTGCCCAGTGGCCTCATACTGTGCTGGGATCCACAGGGAGGCCACCTCTGCGGGCTCTGCCCAGGGCTTGAGGATAAAGTCAGTGTTACGGTGTCAGTCCATGATTTCCAGCACCCCCTGCTCAACAGTATGAAATGCTGCCGGGTCCTGCCCCACCCCAGCAATGGGCTGCAGGTCAGGCCGTGGAGATTCACAGGGTTTTCCCTGAGTGCTTTCTGTAAGTTGATTACCAAGCTTTTCTTTCTAGTCTGCCTCAATCTGTAAATTCTACTAAAGTCTATTGAGCATCTTTGCAACACACATGCCTCTGCAAACAGGTGGGTGAGCTGACCAGGCACTGAACCCGGGTCTCTGCGTGGAAGGCAGGGAGTCTCCTGGTGAACTGCCAGTGTCTCTGGTAAAATCACAGCCCCTGTGATTTTAGTAACACTGTGAATTAGTAACCCTGTGAATTAGTAACAGAAAGGTGGAAGTCATGGCGAGAAAGAACAGATGAAGTGTCCGTGGTGGCGCTTCTCTGGGGCCCCAAATGCAGCGCAAGGCTTAGCGCCCTCGCACTGAGCAGAGGGGCTGGATGCAGCTCCACAGAGATGGCATGAGGTCTCTGAAGAGCCGAGAAAAGGGCATAAAACCTACACTGGGAGACTCAGGAAACAGGCCCGCCCCCAGCTGCTCACCTGCCGGGAGCAGCTTCCCGCGCCCAGCCCACACTCCAAGCGAGTGCCGTCTGCGAGCACCGCCTGGTCTTGGCGCCCCTGAGTGTGAGACCCCGACCTGACCCTGACCCTTGCACCTCCCCTGCACCCACTCTCAGGCAGAACCAGGAGAAAGGTCTTCCCCAGCTGAGGAACCTTCCATGTGGTTTTTGAGACTGTGACCTGGGGTGGAGTAGACACAAGTTCGTGGCTCCAAAGACGGGATGATCTTAGAAGCTCCGTAAGGAAAAGAGGAAAGCAAACTGCAAACACACGTTTAGGTACACAACTGAACATTTATAGAGAGATAAAATAGATTACACCCACTTAACAGTTTTTAAAATGCTGACCAGTACCGCAAATAGTCAAAAACAAAGCCAAAAAAATCACCCTGGTAATTACCAACAGGTAACAGTCTGATGTGTCTCTGCCATACTTTCAGCCCTGCGTGTTTGGACAGCACACTGCCCTGTGGGCCACTAGGAGTTGGAATCGACTCAGTGAAAACAAGATTTTTATGCTTTCAGATAGCTTCTTCATAAGATTTATCCAAAGAAAATAAAATAGAAAGAAAATAAAATAGAAGTCACTCCTGTGACTTCTATCATAGATGATAATTTTTATTTAATTGTCAATAATAGTTTAGTAGAGTTAATTTTAACTTGACAACTCAACATTGGAAACGTCAAGAGAAATTTTAGGGTTCTGATCACGTCTCAAAGATAGTTTTTCATCCATGGGCTTGAGAATGTCAACCTGCTTCAGATTTCCTTCAGGTGATGGGCATACTCTCAAATACTCTTTGAACTGATGGTACTCAAATTCATTTCAGTTTGCTGACTAGACAGTTGGTTTTCTGGTAGAAAAGTGCTCTGATGGCTTTCCTCCCCTTTGAAGGGTCCTGTGGGAGTGAAGGGCCCTGCAGCTTCGGTTTCGTTGTTATTGTTAGTGCTGTCCAGATGCATACAGCTGTTTTGTTGGACCTACTGCTGTAGTTCAGTGCTGTGGTGTTGGTTCTGACCCACGGCGACCCCATGTGCAACAGAGTGAAGCGCTGCCTGGTCCTGTACTAGGGACACAGGCATGTTTATGTTTCAGTCCATCACTGCAGCCACTGTGTCAACCCGTCTCTTTGAGGATCTTCCTCTGTTTTGCCAACCCCCTAGTTTACTGAGCATGATGTCCTTCCCCTGAGACTGATCCCTCCTGACAACATGTCCAAAGAATGTAAGACATAGTTTCATTATCTTTGCTTCTAAGGAGCACTCTTCTTTGTCAGTCCACGGTGGGTTCAATATTCTTCTCTAACACCGTAATTCAGAGGGGTGGACTCTTCTTTTATCACTCTCACTGACTGTCCAGCGTTGGCATGCACATGATGCCACCAGGGTTTGGGTCAGGTACACCTCTTTCTTGCAGCGCATCTCTGCTTTACAGCACTGTAAGGAGGTCTTTTTGGCAGATTTTCCCAAGGCAATGAGCCTTTTGATTTCTTGACTGCTTCTTTCATGACTGTTGTTTGTGGATTCAGGTAAAACAAAATCCTTGACAACCTCAGTCTTTTCTCTGTTTATAATGATGGCACTTATCGGCAAGCAAGGCCGTGTCATCTGCATAATGCAGGTTGTTAGTAATTCTGCCTCCAATCCCAATGCCCTGTTCTTCTTTGTACAGTCTAGTTACTCAGATTGTTTGCTCAGCATACAAACTGAATCAGGGTACAACCCTGATGCACAGCTTTCCCAGCTTTAAACTATGAGGTGTTCCCTTGTTCTGTTCACATGACTGCCTTTTGATCCATATTCAGATTCCACATGAGCACAATTAAGTGTTCTGAAATTCCCATTCTCTGCAATGCTATCCATAATTTATAACGATCCACACAGTTGCATGTCTTTGTTTGCATAGTCAATAAAACGCAGGTGAACGTCCTTCTAGTATTCTCTGCTTTCAGCCGAGATCCATCTGACATCAGCAAATGATATCCCTGCTTCCCTATTGTCTTATGAACGTTGCTTGAATTTCTGGCAGTTCCTTGTCTATACATCGCTGCAGCCATTTTTGAACAATCTTTAGCAAAATTTCACTTGTTTGTGATGTTAATGATATTGTTTGATGATTTCTATACTCGGTTGGATCACCTTTCTTGGGAATAGGCATATATATGGGTCTCCTCCAGTCGGTTGACCAGGTAGCTGTCCTCCAAATTTCTTGGCACTTCTAGCACTGCATTTACTTGCTGAAGCACCTTAACTGGTATTCCATCAATTCCTGGAGCCTTGTTTTATGCCAGTGCCTCCAATGTATTTTTGACTTCTGTCCTCAGTGCCATCAGATCCGGACCACATGCTACCTCTTAAAATGGTTGAACACAGACCAGTTCTTTTTGGTATAATGACTTTGTGTATTCCTTCCCTCCACAGTCAATACCCATGGGAGCAGCCGCCAAGAAATCAAAAGATGCATTGTGTTGGGAAATTCTACTGCAAAGGACCTCTAAAGTATTGCAAAGTAAAGATGTCACCTTGAAGACTAAGCTGAGCCTGATTCAAGCCGTGGTATTTTCAATCACGTTGTATGCATGCAAAAGCTGGATGATGAATAAGGAAGAAAGGAAAAGGACTGATGCCTTTGAATTGTGGTCTTAGAGAAGAATTTTGAATGTACCATGGACTACCAAAGAACAAACAGATCTGTTCCGGAAGAAGTACAACTGGAGTGCTCCTTGGAAGCAAAGATGGCAATAATACTGAATCTTACATACTTTGGACATGTTGTTAGGAGGGATCAGTCCCTGGACAAGGATATCATGCCTGGTAGAGTGGAGGGTAAGTGAAAAAGAGGAAGTCCCTTGATGAGATGGATTGACACAGTGGCTGCAACAATGTACTTAATCATAAAAATGCGGACATGGCGCAAGACCAGGCAGTGTTTCTTTCTGTTGTGCATTGGGATGCTATGAGTCAGAACCGACTTGATGACACCTAACAGCAACGACATTCCTTCCGTCTTCTTTTGGTTCTTCCTGCATCATTTAACATTTTCCTGGTAGAATCCTTCACTATTGCAACTTGAGGCTTGAAACTTTTCTTTAGTTCTTCCAGCTCGAGAAATGCCAAGCATGTCCTTCCCTTTTGGGTTTCTATCTCCAGATCTTTGCACATGTCATTAAAACACTTTACTTTGTCTTCTCCAGCCACACTTAAAATCTTCTGTTCAGTTCTCTTATTTCATTGTTTCTTCCTTTTGCATTAGCTTCTTGACATTCAAGAACAAGTTTCAGAGTCTCTTCTGACATCCGTTTTGGTCTTTTCTTTCCTTCTTATCTTTTAATGACATCTTCCTTTCTTCACGTATGATCTTTTTGATGGCATTCCACAGCTTGTCTGGTCTTCAGTCATTAGTGTCCAACATGTGAAATCTGTTCTTGAGATGGTCTCTAAACTCAGGTGGGCTGTACTCCAGGTTATACTTCGGCTCTCACAGACTTGTTCTAGTTTTCTTCAGTTTAAGTTTCAACTTGCAAAGGAGGAATTGGTGGTGTGAGTTGCAGTCAGCATCTGGTCTTGTACTGAACGATACTGAACTTTTCTGTTGTCTCATTTCACAGATGTAGTCAATTTGATTCCTTTATGTTCCATCTGGTGAGGTCAATGTGTATAGTCACTGTTTATGTTGGTCAAAAAGGGTATTTGCAGTTAAGAAGTTCTTGGTCTTGAAAAATTCTATCAAAATTCTAAAAAAATTTGAACTCTGGTGTCATTTCTATCAGCAAGGCTGTATTTTCCAGCTACTGATCCTTCTTCTTTGTTTCCAACTTTGCATTCCAATCAGCAGTGATTATCAATGCATGCTGATTGCATGTTTGGTCAATTTCAGACTGGAAAAGTTGGTAAAAAACCTTTAATTTCTTCATCTTCGGCCTTAGTGGTGCTGCATATATTTGAATAGTAGTTACATTAACTGGCCTTCCTTGTAGGGACATGGGTATTATCTTGTCACTGACAAGATTATACATCCAGATAGACCTCCAAAGGTTATTTTAGATGATGAGCGCAACTCTTCAAGTTGTCGCCCCCAGCATAGTAGATCACGTACTTTTCCGGTTCCAAACAGCAAGTACCAGTCTGTATCAGCTCACTAATGTCCAGGACCAACAAAAAAAGGAAGACCCTCAACATGATAGAATGACACAGTGGCTATAATAATGGGCTAAAGCATTAAAACAATTATGGACATGGTGCAGGATGGGCAGGGTTTTATTCTGTTGTGCACAGAGTTATTATGAGTCAGAACCAACTCTGTGACACCAGGCAACAACAACAATGTCTAGTATATTGATATTTATGTCTTTTATTTCATATTTTGACACTTTCCAATTTTGCTAGATTCATACTTCATCCATACCATGCTTGGATTACTAACAGATGATCATAGCTGTTTCCTCTCATTTTGAGTCATCCCACAGCCCCAGATGAAGGTCCTGAAAGCTTGACTCCATCTGTGTCATTGCGTTCAACTCTATTTTACGGAGGCAGCTCTTCCCGACTAGTCTTCTGAGTGCCTTCCAACCTGGGGGGCTCCTCTTGCAGCTAGATCAACACTGTTCTGCTGCTATTCATCAGGTTTTCATGGGCTAATTCTTTTAAGAAGTAGATTGTTGGGTCCTCTTCCTAGTCTCTCTTAGTCTGGAAGCTCAGCTGAAACCCGTCCACCACAGGTGAACCCAGTGATACCTAAATACCAGTGGCATAACTTCCTGCATCACAGCAACACACAAGCCCCCACAGTATGACAAATTGACAGACAAGTGAGGCTCTGCATCCATGGGTTTGCCATAAATTGGAACGGACTCCTTGACACTAACAACAACATGGTCTGGTGTGTCACTGATGCTGGTATATCTTTCTGCAGGTCCATAAAACAGATAAATATGGTGGTGGTCTGTAGGGAGTCCCGCGTCTGCAAGGGGTATGGGCCTCCTTGAAACAAACCCCTCAGAAACTAGCTAACCGTGAGCAAGATATTAACAGCCATTTAGGGTGGGGAATTAGTTAAATGCAAGGGCTCCAGTGTAAGACAGCACTGTTCCTTAAAAAAACTGGTGACAGCCCTGTTAGCCTGACCCAAATATATCTATCAAATAGGCATGGAGAGACCTTTGCTCCCAAAGGTGAGCTCTGCTCCTGGCTCTTCCTGCTTGGGGGGAGGGAGAAGCTCCTCCATCTCTCTGTTCAGTTTCATCTTTTGTATCACAAAAGAGATCAACTCAAGATACAACTTAATCCCATAGCTTGATCCTGCCTCATCAACCAGACAATGTAACTGCCTATAAAACAGCCTCATTAACGTCACAGAGGCAAGCATTTACAGGACTTAGGATAATGACATTAGATGACACTGTGAAGGTCAGACACACAGTGCTGGGAACTATGGCCTAGCCAAGTTGACACACATTTGGGGGGGACACAATTCAGTCCCTAGCAGCAAATGACCTAGGGAGAGATCTTGGAGGCATGGGGAGGACAGAGGAACCACTTACATGCCAGAGGGCAGCCATCACCCCAGAACTGGCTGGATGTGGGAACAGGGCGGAGAGCCATGGGGCCAGGGACCATGGCTGGTTTCCTTAGGGACCGTGGGTGGGGAAGAGCTGGTCCTACCCTCCCTGGCAACAGCTCTGAGATCTGGGAAGGGCGAGCTAACACCCTGTGAGATTCCAGCAAAAACAGGCGATGATCCTCTGAGTGACACAAGGACAAGACACAGAGAGCCTGAGCCTGTCACCGGGTCACCTATGGCTATCCGAGCTGGAGGCCTGCTTCTAGGCACCGCTGCCTCCTCCTGGGCACCACGGCACACCCTGGGAAAGTGGGGCAGAGGGGGATGTAGCATCGGTGCAGCACAGGACCATAGGCACCTTTCTGTGTCAGCTGGGCAGATGGCAGGGGGAACTGTGAAGGTCAGGAGCCCTTCCTGAGCACTGGGTACACCCAGCACCCGACTTCAGGGAGACTCCCTGGGGGTGGCTGTGGGATCATCCACAGCAGGGGAGAGTACCCCAGCTCTGCTCCTGGGAACGATGAAGGCAGCCTGAGCGGCTCTTTTTGTGGCATGTACCCCACAGTATGTGCCGTTTCTAATTTTAGAACCCAGTTGCCATGGCAGCATGATGTATTTTCCAGTTAAATATAGCAGCTGGTTCAGCATCTCAGTGCCCTGTGGACAGACATGTGCGCGTGCACTGGGGAGAAGTTGGGTGGTCTTCTGTGAGGGAAGAAGGGAGAAGCTGACTTTGTCCACCAGAGAACGGATGGTGCTTTCAAAGTCGAGGTCATGAGCTCCTGGGGCTGGGGCCCTCCAGGGTGCATGCTGGGACAGCCGGTGAGTGCAGCAAGGCCCACGGGCAGATGACCCTGACTCAGCAAGGCATGATGAGCGAGACTTTGGGGCTGCCGACAGAGGCCCGCCCCAGGTCTCACTCCCTGGGGCGTACCCGACCAGCACTGCCCAGGTTTCTGCATCCACGGGACAGGGAAGGCCAGGGCCTGTCCTTTGGCACCTCTTGGTCCTAGTGGCTCACACCGGTGTCACCCCAGAAACAGCAGTAAAGCCTCCAGTGGGCAAGTGACATATACGCTGAACAGTACACTTGTAGGACAGCTCCAGTTTGCCCCTCAGTCCTCTTTGGGGTCTCCCCGTGTACAGGAAGCCCCATCTCAGTCCTCTGGGGCTGCCCAGGGCACAGATTCCAGGAGCAGCAATGTCCTTCATCACAGTTCTGGAGGCCAAAGTGTAGGTTACAGGCTTGGCCAAGTCAATCCCTCTGTGGCCTCTCCTACTTTCAGAGACTGTGGGTGACCCCAGACGCCCCTCTGCTCATAGACAAGTTCCCACATGGTGTCTGTCTCCCCGTGGGTGTATGTGTGTCTGTCCTTCCATGTCTGTTCTCCCCTTTGCCATATGTGCCTCAGAGGGCACTGGATTCAGGACCCACCCTGGTCCCCTAGGACCACGTGAGCGTATCAGAGGAGAACTACGTCCACACTGATCACACGGGCCGCGTTTACAGGTGCAGCAGTCTGGACCACAACATAATTTGGGGGTCCCAGTTCAGTCCCTTACACAAGCTATCTCTGCTCTGTGAGAAGAGTGTCACCACGACATGCCTTCCCATGAGCAGCCCAAGTTGTCCCAACCCCAGCCAAACGGTCACTTCTGTCCCATACACAACATAGAGGGAAGATGCAGCAGGGACAACTACAGTCAACTCTCCATGTCAACTGAGAACTCGCGCCCACAGCACTGGTCTGCTGCCAGAAACACATCGGGTGTGCGTGTCTATGGCAGGGACCGAGGCGCCAGCTGGGGCTTCTCTGCCTGACACCTGGTCTTCTGTAGAGTGACCAGGACAGTCCCAGGGGCCTGCTGTGGCAGCCCGTGGTGAGGGCAGCAGCCGGGGCACTCACGTACACTCACACTCACACTAATCCACATATGGGAACTGCTCACACACACACACTCACAAGTGCACATACGCATGGCTGATTCACAGTCATACACACTCACACACACCACAGTCATAGTCATCAGCAGTCCCATGAACCCACATTCACACACATAACCTACGCTCCCGTCACTGCACACCCACGTGTGTATGTACACACTCACTCACACATAGTAACATATGCTCATATTTACACACAGCCACACAATCACAGATGTACTCAAGCACTCACGCATGAGATCACCCTCCTACAAAGATATGCACTCACATGTGAAGCACATGTGGATTTGCTCACAGACACTACTACACATCCCTATTCACACACTCATACGTATATGTAGGAACTCACACATGCATACACTCACATATGCACACAGGCATACAATCTCCCACACACACGTCCACACTCACCAAGACAGTCACAGGTGCCTGCTGTGGGAGCCACATTCATGATCTTATGGCCACAAAAGCAGATACATAGATAGCTTTACACACATGCACACAAAAGCACACACAGTGTGGTTAACTGACAAGGCACCAGGAAACGCTCAGCAGAGGCCTGGGGCCTGTGCACATCTCACCCTCCGCGAGGGAACGGGAAGGAAGAATCCAGGTGAAGTCAGAGCCGAGGCCCGGAGCTGAGCTGAGCCCTTCCTGGGGACAGAAGGTGGCCTGCATAACGGTGACCTAGAACACAGAGGGGCCCTGGGGCACAGCGGTGAACAGCTCGGGTGCTAACTGGAAGGTCAGCTGTTCCAGTCCATCTGCTGCTTCCTCGGAGACCGTACGGGGCGGATCTCCTCCACCTCAGGGTCCAAGCAGACTATCAAGCAACGAGTTTGGGGTTTGGGGGAGAATACTAATGCTGTTCTGGTTATTACTCTTAATAGAAAAAGAGAACATGTGGCTGAGTTGTGCCGTTTTGTGTTGTGAGCAGGAGGTGTGGCGTCGCTGTGCCCAGTACGGGGTCTGCGGGCCTGTAGAAAGGGCTGGAGACAGCACCCACTCCTGGACTGAGCCTAAGGCCCTTTCTTTCAAGTCATGGTGGATAAGAGAAACCAGAGACCCCAACACCCACCCACTCACCCACCTAGAGGTTTCATGCTGTGGTTGCGTCCAACTGACCACTCCTCCTCAAACAAGTCACTTTAGAGGTGCCCTAAGGAGGTCCCCGCTACTGGCTGCGTGCCTGCTCTGGAGGAAGTCATAACTACACGGGCCCAGCAGCCTGGGCTGTGCAGGGGACAAGGACCTGCCTTATACTTATACTACCCTCCCAGGAGGGTGAGGAGGCCCCGTGTACCAAGCAGGAGGTGAAATGCTTTGAAAAGTATGACAGTTTGCAACAGTGGGAAGAATTACTATGCGGGGATAAAGGCTAATTTGCTTGGACATTTGTCAAGAATTCCCTTCTCTGTGACAGCCATCCCTAAGAAGAGCCCTCTGGGAGAGAGGGGCCCTCCTCCTGGGGTTCTAGAGGGAGGCAGTCCCCTGTACTTTGCCATGTCTCTGTTGCATTTTAAAAAGCAAAACTTTTGCTGTCAAGTCACTGGTGACTCGTAGCAACCCTACACGACTCAGTAGAACTATCTCCCTTACGGTTTCCGAGCAGCCGTGGTGGATTTCAGCTGCTGGCCTCCTGGCTGGCAGCTACAGCTCTTCACCAGCCTCACCAAGCCCCGTGCCAGTCTCCTGCTGTTGTTGTAATAAACAACCACAGACTCAGTGGCTTGCAATGGCGCTGCACGGTCACCCTACAGTTCCAGAGGTCAGAAGTGCCCCAGGGGCCTCACTGGGCTGAAGCCAAGGTGTGGCAAGGCTGGTCCTCCGGGAGTCTCTAGGACAGAATCGTTTCCTTGCGTTGCATTCCTCAGCTTCTAGAGGGTTCCCACGTTCCTGGGCTTATGGCCCGTTTTTCTTCTTCATACCAGTGACATCTCACCTCTGGACCTTTCTGCCCTTACGGTTCTCTCTCTGGTCATAGCCTGTAAAGAGTCCTCCATCCTTAAAAGCAGGTGTGGTCAACTTGGGCCACATACATGATTAAGGACACTCTGCCTATCCCCAGACCCTTGGCACTGAGCACATCTGCAAATTCCCTTGTTCCTTATAGGTACAAATTCACAGGATACAGAGAATAGGATGTGAACATTTCTAGGCGTTCATTACTCCACCTACCATGTTGTCTTTCACCTCCCAGGTCTCCCTGGAATGTTCTCAGTGAAATCCCCTGATCGATGACTGACCTCTGTGCCCTTCTGTGCTCTTGAACACATCTACCTGTCCATCTGTCTATCTGTCCATCCACCCACACTCCTATTTCACTACCTTTTCCATAATCTACTCTTCCACACGCCCATCCACTTACCTGTTCACCTAGTCTGCAGGCCATCCACCCAACCATACATTCGTCTGTCCACTTATCCATCCATCCGTCTGTCCATCTGTCCGTCCATCCATCCATGCATCCATCCGTCCACCTATCTATCCATCCACCCATTCATTCATCCATCCACCATTTACTGAACCCTTACTCCAGGTCAGATCCATGCTAGATTCAGAAGAAATAAAAGTGAGTCAAACATGCCTGCTAATCACCTGCAGCTCACTTTTAGCAGGAGGCAGACAGATATGTCAACAAATAATCCCTGAAGTGTGATGGATGCAATTCTCTAAGCACAGGATGGCATGGGGATGGGGGAGTTAGTTCTTCCTGGGACCCACAAGCATAATTCAAAAGTAACTACTTTCCCCCAGGAGATCAAAGATATGGTCACAAATTACAAGAATGCCAGTCAGGAAGAAACTATCAGGGACAGACAAAGGGAAGTACTAGCAAGCTCTCCTAGAATTTGACCAGAGGGAGTGTCTATGTCTGACCTAAAGGCCACAGCTGGCCTGCCTACAGAGGTGTATCCCTTAAGCTGGCCTCATACAGCCATCTGAGGAACATTCTCCTCTTCAGCTGAGGCTGTCCACAAAATGATGTCTCAGGGAGCCCTAATGACACATTCAAATCTGTTCAGTGGCTCTGTGGGATAAAAGCCTGGCACTCTGCTTCTATAGAGGCTACGGCCTGGAAAGCCCAGTGGAACTCCCTTCCACTCTGTAGTACGTGGGTTCGCCGTGAGGCCAGGGCCAACGTGATCACAGCTAACCACCGTAACAGGGACTGAAACCAAAACTAGTGTTTGGGCTCTTCAAATGCTCTGAATCTAATTTTTCTCATTTATAACGTGAGAATAATCTTACTTATTAAGGAAGACTGTTGTGGGTACATCAAACACATGGCGAGCCCCTGATGGGCAGCTTCGGTGCCTTCAGCAACTGGTTCCTTCAACAAGATGTCGAGCATTTACAGGGGCTGGTGGGCATCGGTGGGCAAAGTGCTGCGTGCTGTGGGTTGGTCCCTGGGGCTGGGTGGGCATCCCTGGGGAGACTGCTGTGTGCTGCGGGTTGGTCCCAGGGGCTGGGTGGGCGTCGGTGAGGAGACTGCTGCGTGCTGTGGGTTGGTCCCAGGGGCTGGGTGGGCATCGGTGAGAAAAGTGCTGTGTGCTGTGGTTTGGTCCCAGGGGCTGGTGGGCATCCCTGGGGAGACTGCTATGTGCTGTGGTTTGGTCCCAGGGGCTGGGTGGGCATCCCTGGGGAGACTGCTGTGTGCTGTGGGTTGGTCCCAGGGGCTGGTGGGCATCGGTGGGGAAAGTGCTGTGTGCTGTGTGTTGGTCCCAGCTCACAGTGAGCCGTGTTATGGAGCAGATGGCTCCACAGGGTAGCCTGGGCTGTGATCTTTATAGGAGCAGCTCACTCGGTCACTGGGTGGGTGAGGAACGTCAACCCTTCAGTTAGCGGCGGAGTGCTTAACTACTGAGCCACTGGGACTCCTAAGGAAAGACACCAGGCTCCCAGTTAATCAAACGGATGCTTCCAGTGGGTGTGAGTGGCAGGAAGGAGAGATGGGAAGCAGTGGGGGCAGCAGCCACAGCCTCCTGCCTAATCAGGGGACTGAGAAGCAGCCTGGGAGCTAGAGAGGGGCTGGATGGAGGGCCTGGGAAGAGTCGAGTTCTAGGCAGGCAGAAGCGCTGCTCTGCGCCCCGACCCCTTGCCCCTATTACCTGGAATATGCACAGCGGTCCACCCAGGTCCCTGGAGACACTGTGCAGGGGAAGGAGCCACAGCATGTAAACTGTCAAGTGGACCATGAGGTCATCCTGACGGATGCCTTGACTGCTCCCAGCCCAGGTGCACCAGAGGCTCTGAAAGCTGAAGTCAGTGCCTCAGGGACAGGAGGACAGTCCCCTGGGCCTTTCTCACTGCATTCTGCCAGGACCATTACAACATCTGGAAGTGGGTTAAAGAGGTCCTGCCATGCAGGCCGGAGCAACGCTGGAGGTGACAGATGGAGAGGTGGGACCAGTGAGGCCATGTCCCCTCCCGAGCAGCAACAGTGCTGAGAGTGCCAGGTAGGCAGTGGTTTGATGTGGAAGGTGTGTTCCCACCTACATGTCATCCAGGAGTGACACAGTCAGGTGTCCAGAGTATTGGTGACCACACTCACCTCGGGCAGGAGAGGCTCTGGAGACGCTGAGCAGGGAGGGAGCAGGAACTCTTGTCAACCCCGCACAGCTCAGGGGCCTTTCACTGGCTGATTCACCTTCTCATGTTGGGACGTCCAGGTTCCTCAGTCTCTACCAAGGAAAGAGGGCATGGAAGGGTCCCCCAGGCCCAGAACAACAGCTGACTCAGTGAAGGACTAGGGGACAGACAGCTGTATCGCGTGTTGAGTACCAAAACCAAACCAAATCCACTGCCATCAAGTTGATTCCAAGTCCCAGTGGTACCATAGAACAGAGCAGAACTGCCCACAGTGTTCCCAAGGAGCCCCGGATAGATCTGAGCGGCCGACCTTTCGGTTAGTAGCTGAAGCAGTGAGCCACTGTGCCCCAGGGTTTTGACTTGAACTGAAACTTTAGGCACCATGATGCCTGGGTGAGCACTGTTCCGATGGGTCTGCACTCTGAACATCAGAAGGATGTCTTCCGGCTACAGAGAGCACAGCCCACCCACCAAGGAGGGTGCTGTTGCTGTCGTTCCATGCCTTCACTTGGTTCCAGCTTGTCGGGAGCCCACGTACCACAGCAAGGACCACCGCCCAGTCCTGGGCCATCGGCACGGTTGTCGTTAGGATCCAGCCCACTGTTGTGGCCATGGTGTCAGTGTGTCTCAGTGAGGTTCTTCGTCTTTTTCACTGTCCCTCTACTTTACAAAGTATCATGTCCTTCTTCAGGGACTGACCCCTTCGGACAACACGAACAAAGTATGTGAGGCCAAGTCTCACCGTTTTTCCTTCTAAGCAGCATTCTGGCTGTCCTTCTAAGACAGGAAAATACATCTTTCAGGCGAGGACAGGGCCATCCCCACAACCTTGCTGCACCCCCCACCCCCCAACCTTATGTGGAACAAATAGGAGGTGAGTCCCCAGCTCTAAGACTCAGAAGATTCAAACCACAGTCAAGGGAGGGACTGGAGAATGTTCCTTTAATTGTCCCAAGTAAGAGAGGACAGAAAGACCTTGATTATATGCAAAATGAGGCATCTGATAAATACTTCTGACAGCATCTGTGTGGGGTCTCGGGAAGGAGTGCTGCTGGTACAAGAGCTGAATGGCCAGCTGCTAATCCACCCAGCGGTTCTGTGGGAGGAGGAGCTGGTGGTCCACTTCTACAGAGGCCACAGCCCAGAAGACCTTGTGGGGTGGGTCACCGTGGTTGGAACAAACTCAACGGCGCCCAACAGCAACAATCACAGGACATCCTGCTTGGTAGAGCAGATGGTTCATGACACGAGGGACACCCTCAAGGACATGGTTGGCACAATAATCCCAAAAGCGGACTCAAGCACACAATGATTGTGGCAATGGCACAGGTCACAAGGTCACCATGAGTGACCTCTGACTTGACAGGAACAACAAAAGTTTCACAGGGTGCGGTGGTCCCCGAAGGGGCTGTGCATCCACGGGTAATGAGTGTCATAGGGACGATGGCGCTGTCCTGAGGTAGGCAGGAGGGCTCACCTTGGCATCGTTGAGACGGGTGGTTTTTCGTACCCAGCTCTGCTGGGCTTGCTGTCTCTCCCCTGGGCTTGGGAGCAAGCATGGTGTGTTAGACAAGGGTCTTGGGCCTGAGCCTGAAGGACAGTGCCAAACCTGCCACGTCCTGGGTGACTTTGCACAGCCTTCCACTTCTGTGAACCTCAAGTGTTAGGTACAAGCTTCCTGGAAGGACTAAACCAGGCACTTGGCTTCCTTGGGGACTTTCCTCTGGGATTGGTGCCAGAATCACAGGGTCAGGCCCTCCATCCCTGTCTCAAGAAGCCTGTCGTGTAGACCCACATGGACTGCGAGCTTTAATTCTGTGTCAGCATGGCGGTGTAGTGGCACCCAGGCATCTGGTCCCACACTAATCTAAGGGTTCTTGGGACTGCATTTGGTGGGTGGGTTTGCATCTCCACCCACTGGACTTTCCGTAAATCAGCTCATCCTGCGTAGAGGGGGTGGGCCTCGTCAGTCAGCAGGACGTGTTTGGAGCAGCCCCAAGGACTCCCAAGAGAGGCGATGTCTTGCGATTAGTGTAGACATCCTGCCGGAATGGCCAGCCCCATGCCTGTCGCCCTACAGAGTCTGAACTTGCCAGCCTCCACGGTCATGTGGACAGTTCCTTAAAATGACCACCCCCACCACACACGCATCTAAGTGTTGGTAGGTGTCACTGAGTCAGTCACCACTGGTAGAGACCCTGAGCATGAAGAGACGAACCCGGCCTGGTCTTGTGTCGTCCTTGCAATTGCAGCGATGCTTGGACCCATCGGGGCAGCCACTGGGTTGAGTCATTTTGTTCAGGGTCTTTTTGTTTGTCAGTGACCTTCTACTTCACCAAGTACGACGTCTTTCTCCAGGAACTACGCCCCTGAAATTGCATCTACAGTATGTGAGACGTGGTCTCCGCCCCCGTGTTTCGGAGGAGCACTCTGGCTGTGCTGCCTTCAGAGCAGACGTGCTCACTCCTCTGTCAGGCCGTGATGTTCTGCACCCACACCGCACTTCAAAGGCATGGCTTCTTCTTTGCTGTTACGTACTCATTGTCCAGCTTTTACATGCATACGAGGTGGTTTAAAACGCCACAGCTTGGGTCAGATGCCCCTTAGTCCTCGAGATGACATCTTTGCTTTCCAACACTTTATTTAAAGAGGTCCTTTGCAGCAGATTTTCCCAATGCAACGCGACTTTTGATTTCTTGACTGCTGCTTCCATGGGAGTTGATGTGGAACCAAGTAAAATGAAATCCTTGACAACCTCAATCTTTGGTGCATCTATCATGATTGTGCTTACTGGTCCAGTTGTGAAGATTTCTGTTTGCTTGATGTTGGGGTGTAATCCATACTGAAGCCTAAAGTCTTTGATCTTCATCAGTTGATGCTTTAAGTCCTCTTTGCTGTTAGCAAGTCAAGTTGTATCATCTGCGTAACTCAAAGTGTTACTGAATCTTCCCCCAATCCTGATGCTTCATTCTTCTTCATGCAGGTCAGTTTTACAAATTATTTGCTCTGCATACAGATGCTATCTTGATAATCCCTTCTAAAAGTCTTATTTGGAAATCATTTTATCTCTTGTTCCATAGCTTCCTTGACCTTAGTCCCTGAGATTCAGCTGACATAGCTGTGAAATTATCGTCAATCTATTTTTCCTACCAATGCTGGTAAGCCTTTCCCACAAGGCAGGCTCTAGACTTGGGAGTTGTGGGCAGGAAGAGGCACAAGACAAAGTGCTCACTCCCAGAGTTCCCTGTGGTAGGAGGGAGCTGAGGCCCCATGACAGGACTCACAGGCTGAGGTCAAGCCCTGGTATTTGCAAAACTTGCCTGGCGAGGACTGTTGATGCCTCCAGCGGTTTTGCTGACTTTCTGGAGGCGGTGGCTTGAATTCACCTTTCCGAGACCTACGGTTCTTTGTTTTAGGAAAATGAGTTTAATGGGTTTTTGTTTACGTGGAGGGAAAGCAAAAAGTATCCTCTGTGACAGAAAAGGTCGAGTCAGCAAGAAGGTAATTGCTCTGTCTTAATGAGGTAAATGCTGTCTTCTCTGTGGTGGAATTGCATCTTTGTTGACTGTGTTTTCTTTAAGGAAATGTCTCCTAAATATGGATTTAGTCTGCACAGGTCCTAAAGGTGGCTGTTTGTTCTTAGAAGCTATGTGAGTAGGGGGGCACCTCTGTGGAGGAGTGTGTGTGAGCATGTCCCGGGCCGTGACCATCCTGTCACTCCCTTGGTCTGGTCTGTGAGGTTGTGGTCCGTGAACCCCGCTCATTGGTTTTCTTTCCTAAGAAACACTGAATCAGAGACTCGAGAGGCAGCGTACAGCTCCGCAGAGCCAGACCCTGACTCGAGGCAGGGACATGAGAGGGACAGGAGACACAGCTGCTCTCGTCTGACAGCCTCTTGAGGCCTGGGGACATGTGCAAGGAGCGGCTAGAGAACCTAGAGAGTCAAGACAAGTATCTGTGTCTGCATGTGTACACCGTGTGTCCGTGTCTGTGCTGTGCCATGGTCTATACGCTTAGACGTGTGTCTGTGTGTATACTATGGTGTGGTCTGTATACATATATGTGTATACACGGACATGTATACATGTCCATGTGTGTGCTGTGCTGTGGTCTACATATATCGCTGCGTGTCTGTGCCATCTGTGGCTTGGTCTCGTGTGCACATGTGTTTATGTGTATATCAGTATGTGTGTGTTGCATGTATGCCTGCATATGACCATATGTTCATACATGTGCTGAGGTGTGATGCCCACATGTGCACGCATGTTCGTGTGTGTGTGCCTGTGGGAGCAGGCGTAGGAGCACGTGGTTGCACCCAGGCCCCAAGAACAGACCTAACGGCAGGATGACACGCCCCGGAAACAGGTCCTGACCACGTCTCTGAAGACTGCCCAGCCTGGCCGAGGCTTCGGAGGGTTGGATTGGGTCCAGCTGGAGCAGATGCACTTTCTGCATCGCCTGGGCATGCCCTGAGGCTCCCTCAGGACCCCTGACACTGAGGGTTTGCCACCTCAGAATCAAAGGAGGCAGGAGTCAGCGGTCGGCTCCAGAGCATCCTACAACCTGTGGCTTTAACAGCGCCCCGCAATGCAAGGTCACACCTGGTCCCCGGGGCTCACCCCCTCACATCACCACTCAGACAGGGTAGCCTTGCTCAGCATCTGTGCCTTCCTCAGGACCCCTCGGCCAACAAGGCCCCTACTCGTACGCTCCGCTGTGCAGCAGCCCTTCCCTAACAGTGCCCCCTCCTCAAAGCCACCATGGCACACTTTACCCCAGCTGGCCATGTGGCAGGCTGCAATTGCAAAAGAATGTTTGTTTCTTTAGAGATGAAAACCATGAGTACTTCTCTGTTGTCTGCAGGAAAGTCCCCTGTCCAGGGTGAGAGTGGATTACAGCGCCCTGCAGAGGCTGAGACGGAGCATCACAGCTCTGAAGTCTCCACGGGATGAACTGGATTGTTAGCTTCATCCCTTGACCCTCAACCCGAGCAGCGCCCAGGGCTGAGGGAGCCTCAGCTCCCAGGGCTCCCCACGACCGGTCTGAGGAACCCCCGGACACAGGCTTCAGCCACGGGACAGCCCCACGTGCCTGGATCCCAGGGAAAGCCTGCCCATGCCCGAGCCGGCCCTGGAACCGAGCCTCCCAGGAGCCACTCCATGTCTCCGGGCTTTAGTGTCCCCATTTGGGACACCATGAATTGTCCCCAGTTCCATTTGGGTCCTGCCTAGAGCACAGCACCTCTGTCCGCTGTCAGTCAGAGCAGTGACAGTTTGCACGGCCACATAGTGACTGACAGCGCACGGTGGTCTTCAGAGTAGCACCCTGTTCCTTGTAGATGATCTAGAAAGGACACAGACGGAGGGGGCTGGGTGGGTTCCCACCCAGGGGGCAGGGGCTGGGTGCAAGGGGAATTACAGCAGGGAAAGCACCCAGAGGAGGTGAGCTAACCGAGCTGAGTAGAGGGAAGGTGGGGCCGCGCTGTCGCTGCTGCAGGAAATAGCTCTTCAAGAGGTCCCAGAGTGAGGTGGGGGTCCCACAGATGTCGCCGAGTGAGGTGGGGGTCTCACCGCTGCCTCAGAACGAGGTGGGGCCCCAAGACTGTTTCAGAGTAAGGTAGGGGAGCCTTTGCTCCACCACGGGAAGTAGACATTTGTCACAGGCGCCCCTGGGACAAGGTGACTTCACCTGGCCAAGGACGGCACCTAGTGAGAACAGGCCAGCGTTCTGGGTGGCTGATGGCCGGCACAGTTCACTCCGGGGGAGCAGTCTGGGATGCCCGGAAGCCAGAGGCTCTGCGGCAGGCCCCTGCCATGGGGCAAGAACCCTGTGCCAGGGCAGCGTGCCGCTACTGGAAGACAGCGCCTCTGCAAAAGTCTGAACCTTCCCCTAGTCCTCCTCCCTCCTCTCTGTGCATAGAGAAAAAGCCCTACAAATGACACAATCACCTGGGCAGAAACTTTATAAATCAACAAGCAAAAGTCAGCCAAGTCATTAGTGCCTGCTCCCTGCAGCAGATGGAAACCCGCTCCCGAGGCCAGATGCTCGCTGGCCCCGGCTGCTCGCCGTCTCTCCCTCTTCACCCACCTGGTGATGACGAGTCCCTCCTGGGCTGGGCCATGCTCCGAGGCCCCCACTCTGCCCACAAGCTCCCAAGCTTCCCTGGCATTCCCTGAGAGCCCCCGGCTCGCACAGCTGGGGAGGGCCTTGCCCAGAAAGGTTCGGCTCCCTTGAAGCTCTGCACAGGGACAGGGCGTGGGCAGGGCTCCAATCGGGATGGAATGCCTGGACGGCCGGTTGTTTTCCCCTTGGAGCGCACTGGCACACAGGCCTGGTGTTTCCTTAGCTCAGTTTCTGAGCTGGAAGCCTACCTGGAATGACTTCAAAGGGCTTCAAGTGGGAAGGGGGAGAAGAGGAATCAGGGCCGACGTGAGCCAATCCTAACTCCCGTGGCCGCTGTGGACTCCGGACCTTGACGGTCCATGGGCCCACGCCTGCCAAGCCCTCAGGATGAGAGATTCCACTACGCCAGCCTGGGTGCCGGGTCGAGGGGTGCCTTTGGTGTGTTTGCTTTTGGTTGTTTTTCCTGATCCAGGTTCAATGAGCGTTCCCCGAAGGAAAAAGGATTCAAACTTCCCTGCCCACTGCCTCACCCTGTCCTCAGCTCACCCCCTGCTCCGTGTGTCTCTCTTGTTTTACAGACAGGGGGAAAGGGTGAGAGGCGAATGCCCACATCTGTTAAGACTCAACTGTAGCAGCAGGAATCACCTGCCATATTGCTGGTACCCGACGAGCTGCATCTGGTAAACTTTATCCATCTGTATGAAAACACAGAACTATACTCTGATAGACTACCCTTGTGTACGAAAACATGCAAAAACTATAAGGGCTGACAACTGAGTTTGCAAACTCAGCCTAGAAAAAGTGCTACAAACATCACTGCTGAGTATCACTACGGTCACCTTTGGAGTCCCCCCTTTGGAAGCTATGCACCGGTGCCAGGGCCTAGTCTACCCTTCAAAGCAATTTTGGAACTCTTCTTCTGCAATGGAAACCCTGGTATCATAGTGATTAAGTGCTATGGCTGATAACCAAAAGGTCAGCAGTTCAAATCTGCCGGGTGCTCCTTGGAAACTCTATGGGGTGGCTCTACCCTGTCCTGTAGGGTCTCTATCAGTCAGCACCAGGTTGGTGGTAGTGGGCTTTTTTTTCCTTATGGGATGGCCATCAGAGCTGTTGTCACATTACCCTTCATGTCCTGAATGTCATCCAAATACCTTCCTTTCAATATTTCCCTTATCTTCAGCTGATGAAGAAAGTCACTGGAGGCCAGATCAGGTGAGTAAGGAGGGTGTTCCCACACAGCGATCTGTTTACTGGCTAAAAACTCCCTCACAGACAGCTGGACAACGATGTTCACCAACTTGTCACTGTGGCACCGTGAGCAGTGGCCGTTCCAGAAGGAGTTCCAAAATTGCTTTGAAGGGTGGCCTGGGCGCTGGCGTTGGGGTGCTGCTTCCCGAGGGGTGTCCCTCAAAGCTGACCTGATAGTCAGCAGCGGGTGTGCAGCTCTTAGGCCAGGGAGGGCCGTGAACCTCACTGTCCGCCGGCATACACCCGGCTAGACCTTGCCCAAGTGTGTGAGGACTCCGGGCCCTCCGGGAGAGGCCCTGAGGGCACAGTGGTCAAGCGGGAAGTCTCGAGGTTCCAACGCAGCTCAGCAGGAGGAAAAGCCGGCGGCCTGCTCCGGTGAGGACTGCTGCCTGGGGAGCCCACGTGCAGTTCTCCTCAGTCACATGGGGTCACTGAGAGTCAAAACTGAAACCAGCTGGAGGCAGTCAGCAATGTAACTGCCGTAAGAGGTCAGCAGGATCCAGGCTGTTGTTACAGCATCCCTTTTCAATCTTTATTTCCATAGTTTATACTTATCATTTAGGACCCCTGGTGGCGCAGTGGTTAAAGCACTGTGAACTGAAGGGGTGAGAGGCCACCAGCTGCTTAATACAAGAAGGTTGTGGCAACATCACAGGCCTATAGGTTACAGTCTGGGAACCCCCATGGGACAGTCCTACTCTATCCTGTAGGGTTGCTATGAGGCAGAATCAGTTGTGGGTGGTTTTTTTTTTTTAAAAAATATTGTTTAATTTCTATGTCCTAGAGAAATAAGAGCTGCCACACACTAGATACACACACCAGTGTTCTTCGCGGGACTGTCTACATGAGCAAACAGTTGGAATCAACCTAGATGCCCATCAGTGGATGAACAGACAACCTGGTATCTTCACACAATGGAACGTTATGCAATGATGTGAAGAACAATGATGAATTTGGGAAACATCTCATAACGTGGAGGAATCTGGAAGGCATTCTGCTGAGTGAAATCAGTCAGTTACGAAAGGACAAGTATTGTGTGACCACTCTTCTAAGACTGAAGAATAGATTTAAATACAGAAGAAAGCCTTCTTTGATGATTACGAGGGGTGTGGGAGACAGAGGGGTCTCCAGTAACTAGATAATAGCAGTATTTTAGGTGCAGGGAGAGACAAGCACAAATTGACTCAACCCAAAGCTTAGAAGTGTTCTAAATAAAACTAAACACTTTTGTGTAACAGGGTCAGGGCTCTGGAGACCACGGTTTCAGGGGATATCAGGGCAGCTGCCTAATAACATTCATTAAGATATTCTAGGTCTTACTTTGGTGAGTAGCATCTTGGATCTCAAAGGCTGGCTGACCATCATCGAAGAAGCATCAGTTGGTCTCCGTCCACCTGGAGAAAAGAAGAAAAAAGAGCATCAAAGACACAAGGACAGTGTGAGCCCAGAGGACAGAAGGGCCACATGTACCACTGATTGCATCCACATGACACCAGAAGAACTTGATGGCACCCAGTCACCACCACCGATTGTCCTTACAGGGAAGTGGGAGAAACGCGGGGTGCAGAGCTAGTAATCCCAGTAAACAGGCTACACTTGCTAGTCTGACAGACCTGAGGGTCCCCAGAAGACATGGCCCCCAACTCTCCATTAGCCCAGACCTGTAACAATTCCAGAAGCCGACTCCTCAGGCAGAGATTGAACTGGCATCTGACGTGTACCAGTGGAGAGGGTGTCTCTCGGCTTGGGCAGCAACGGGAGACTAACCGGGCAGCTCCTGTCCAGAGGCGAGAGGAGAAGACGGAGAGCGACAGGAGCCGCTTGAAGGGACATGGGGAACACTGGTTGGAGTGGAGGAATGTGCTGTCACAGGGTGAGGAGGGCAGCCAGGCTCACGTGGCAAAGTACGTGTAAGTTCTGGCATGAGAAACCAATTGGAATTGTAAACTTTCAGTTAAAACACAATGGAAAAATAAAAGTTAAAAAAATAGCACTGAAATAAATAATTGTTGAATAAATGAATCAATTGAAATGTTTGTTACGTATATTCTGTTTCTTGGATCACCTTCTTGCCTATGAAACTCTGACACTTTAAAGAAAATCTGTGACCTGGGTCTTTGGGGTCACCTCCAGATTTCTCCCCGTTTCTGGAGCCTGAGTCTTACAGACCCCGAGGTATTGGAGCCTCTTGTCTGAACGTGTCAACCACTGATAGCTCTACATCTGGGGCCACCAAAACCTGCTTCCAGCTGCAAATCCAGGCCCTTTCTACAGCTCCCACCTGGCCCCAACTGCACCCCAAGGCCTGGACTCAGCCTGGTGGGGAGGCAGGCGCTCCCTGCAGCAGGCCTGGCAGGGAGTCGGGACCCTGAGGCACCGGGGGTCAGTGCAGATGTCTATGTCCTGCAGGCAAGGTTTCCCAGTTCTAAGTTCTGGCTTTGTCTTAAAACTGGTGTGTACAGTTCCCATTGTGATGTCTCCATTGGGGGTTGTTCATCTTTCGTTTCTGAAACTTTGTCCTGGAACGGATGGCATGTCTTTAAATCGAGTCAACCTTCCAGTCCTGGAGCTGAGCCTTAGGACTGGGAGGCCTGCCTTCAGCCCCCGCTCCCCCGTGTGCTGATGGAGTAACCAGCCTTCACAAGTCACCACAGTGGCCCAGCCCTCTGCCCACATGCCCCTTGTTAATTTGTGTGGGAAACAAAGCATTCCTGGGCTGTCAGCCACCTTTTGAGGGCCCCCACGCACTGCGCCTGTGATGCTGTTGGCTGTCTGCTTCTCAGCCCCGGGGCGTCCTCGGCCCACACACTAGATGGCCCAGCTGGGGGCTCAGTTCCGGCCTGAGCCTCGGGGCCTTCGTCTTCTCGTGCTGCCCTAGCAGGAACCCCAGAGGTGGGTGGCTCAGTCCACAGACGTGTACTGTCTCAAAGCTCAGGAGGCTGGTGTCGGGGCGCGCAAGTGCAGCTCGCTTTGTCTGCATCACCTGCTGGAAGCTGCCGCGACCCCGGGCCTCCTGGGCTGTCGAGGTTTCTGCCTCGTTGTCACCCAGCAGTGTCTCCCCCTGCATGGATGCCCCAGTCTGCTCTCTTTGTAGTGCAGAACTGATTGGTTTTGAAGATCACCCGACTTGAATAGGGTCAAGTTATCACAGCTCAGAGAGCCCTTCCTCCCAACAGGGTCACAGCCATGGGTGTGGAGGCTGAGTCCAGGGCGTGTTTGTGAGGACAGAACTCAGTCCTCAGTGGGGGCGTCCTGTTGGGCTCGCAGAGCCTCACTGTAGGGGCTGCCCACGAGCCAGGCCTGGCTGGCAGGAGACCGGCACTGGCCTGGCCCTGACCCTGGTGCTGCCCCAGACCTTGACCCCAGCTCTGAGCCCTACACTGACCCAGCCCTTGAACTCAGCCCTGACCCTGGGCCTGACCTGGTGCTGACCGTGGGGCTGATCTGACCCTGACTCGAGTCTTGACCCCAGGGCTAACCCTAAACCTGACCCCAACTTGACTTCAGCACTGATCCTGGCCCTGGCCCCACCCTGACCCCCGTGCGGACTCATCCTTGACGCAGCCCCTGAACTCAGCTCTGACCTTGGTGCTGACCCAGCCCTGACCCCAGCCCTAACCCTGGCCCAGACCCAGCACTGACCCCAGGGCTGACGGGGCCCTGACGCTGCTACTTCTGTTTGTCCACCTGAGGTCCAGGGAAAGTCACCCTCCGTTCTCAGCATGTCCTCCGCCTCCACGTTAGAGAGGTGACAGGGGGAATAACGTTTGGGCGCACGGAGTCCTGGGAAGAGTCAAGTACGTGGTGGTTATCATCACTGCTGTTGCAGTGCACTACTGCCACTGAGCACGCTCATCTCCAGGTGCTGTGTCATCATGGGCATTGCTATGCTTCAGTGTCACTGAGCATGTGACCTTGGGCATTGTGGTGACCGTCACCGCTATTACTGTCCTGGAGTGCTCACGGAGCACCCTGACCTCTGGGCGTTGTCATGACCCTCCTGACTGTTACTGTCCTGGAGTGCCCAGCGAGTGCAAGCATCTCTGGGTATCGTGGTGTCTTCACTACTGTTTCTGTCTCGTAGAACTCACTGAGCGCGGTCATCTCGAGGCTCTGTGATTGTCAGCACTGCTATCACTGTGCTCTGGTACTCACCGAGTGCAGTCATCTGAGGGCATTGTGACTGTATCACTACTATTAGCGCGCTGCATACACCCTGAGCACTGCGGGCTGCCCACAGGTCGCCCCTTTTGCTCTCTGGTGCTCAGTGACTGACTTGATCTCTGGGGAGTGTGATTATTATTATTACTATGACTGGGCTCTAGCACTCAGTGAGTCATAGAATGACATCAAGGACATTGTGAATGAACAAAGCAAGAGGCCATTAGAAAGACAGGAAAGAAAGAGGAGACCAAAGTGGATCTCGGGAGACTCGAACTTGCTCTTGAACATCAGGCAGCTAAAGCAAAAGAAAGAAGTGACAAAAGGAAAGAGCTGAAAAGATTTCAAAGGGCAACTCGAGAAGATCGAGTATTTTCATGACTTGAGCAAAGATCTAGAGACAGAAAACCAAAAGGGAAAAACGCATTTGGTATTTCTCAAGCTGAAAGAACTGAAGAAAAAAAGGAAAGGCTTGAGTTACAGTACTGAAAGATTTTACGGGGAAAGTATTAAACAACACAGGATGAAGATGGAAGAAGATGGAAGAGATGTGCAGAGTCACTACCCCAAATGAACTGGTCAGTGTGCCGCTATTTGGGGAGGTGGCAGGTGGTCGGGGACCAGTGCTACCGAAGGAGGGAGTCACAGCTGCGCTGAAGGCGCTGGGGAAAGTCAAGGCTCTCGGGACCGACGGAACATCAGCTGGGATGTTCCAACGAGCTGATGCAGTGCTGGAAGTGCTCGCTCATCTGCGCCGAGAAGTCTGGGGGACAGCCACCTGGACAACTGACTGGAAGAGGTCTGTATTTATGACCATTCCAAGAAACAAAATTACTGAACAATATCATTAATATGATGCACAAGTAAAATTTCACTAAGGCTCATTCAAAAGTGGCTGTGGCAGTATGTCAACAGGGAGCAGCCAAAATTCAAGCTGGATTCAGACAAGGATGTGAAATCAGGGATCTCATTGCTGATGTCAGATGGATCTCAGCAGAAAACAGAATATTAGAACGATGTTGACTTGTGTTTTACTGGGTGTGCAAAGGCGTTTGACTGTGCAGATCATAGCAAATTATAGATAACAGACACTTAATTATGTGCCTGAGGAATCTGTACAGAGACCAAGAGGAAGCTGTTCCAACAGAACAAGAGGTTTCAAAGTCAGGAAAGGTATGTGTCAGGTGGTATCTTTTCACCATACCTATTCGATCTGTAAGTTTAGCAAGTAATCCCAGAAGCTGGGCTCTATGAAGAAGAAAGGGTCATCAAGGTTGGAGGACAACTCATTAACAACCTGCCTTACACAGGTGACATAATCTTGTTTATTGAAAGTGAAGAGTACTTGAGGATGAAGACCGAAGGCCGTAGCCATCGGTACGGATTGCATCTCAACATAAAGCCAACAAAAACTCTCCCAACTGGATCAGTACACAACATTGTGATAAACAGAAAAGATTGAGGTGTTCAAGGATTTCATTTTCCTTGAATCCACAATCAACATTTATGGAGAGAGCAGTCAGGAAATCAGAAGACACATTTCCTTATGCCGACATGCTTCAAAAGACCTCTTCTAAGTGTTAAAATGCATATATATCACTTTGAAGACATGGGGCTTCTGACCAAAGCCGTGATGTTTTCAGTTACCTCACACGGGTGGGAAACCTGTACGGTGAGTGAGGGAGACGAAAGAAGAACTGACACTTCCGAACTGTGGTGTTGGAGAAGACTGAGTACACCACAGACTGTCAGAGGCGTAAATAAGTCTGTCTCGGAAGAAGTACCACCGGAGTGCTCCTTAGAAGCGAGGACGCTGAGACTTGTCTCATGTACTTTAAAAGTGTTCCCAGGGGAATCAGTCCCCGGAGAAGGGCATCATGCTTGGTGACGTGAGGGTCAGTGAAACAGAGGAGGGCCTTCAATGACTCAAAGTGACCCAGTGCGTACGGCACTGGGTTTGAGGGTCGGGAGGAGGGCGCGTGACCAGGCAGTGTTCCGCTGCACGGCACACAGGGGGTCTCAGAACCAACTTGAAGGCAAAACAGTGATCCCTGTTCGCTACTATTTTCCGAGCATGGTGATCTCCGGACGTTGTAACTATTGTCATGACTATTAACCCTGGTAGCATAGTGGTTAAGTGCTAGGTCTGCTAACCAAAAGGTCAGAAGTTCATATCCTCCATGTGATCCTTGGAAACTCCATGGGGCAGTTTTACTCTGTCCCAGAAGATCACCGTGAGTCTCGGCTGATGGACAGCAGCTGGTTTGGTTCGGTTTGGTTTGTTAGTATTCAGTAGTACTTGCTGACTGCTGCCCCTCTGGGCACTGGGGGACCTCTACCCTGGGACGACCCCCTGCCCTGGGAGAGGCTAGTTCACAGAGGAAGAAACAGCTTGCATGGGCTCCTTTCCTTCCCTGGCAGTGCCCAGGACCAGCAGGGGGCAGTTATGGGACCAGGCGTCCAGCTCCAAGCTGTGCCTCCCTCAGACCCCACTAGCGGCCAGCACTCTGTGGTTCAGAGTGAGCTTGGGGCACAGTAGGAACCGTCCATGGGCATGCCCACTGCTGGATCTGAGAAGAGTGGGCCCTGCCTGCACCTTCCATCCCAGAAAGAGTCACAGGCACTGTCATCCCAGGTCCCGTTGTGTCAAGTCCAGGTTTCCTATGAAGAGCTCTGTCTGTTGGTGAGCAGCTGGGCATGCCTTTGCCAGGAGCCCCCGTAGAATCCGAGGCGAATCCGCTGCTTGGCAGCCCAGGCAGTGATTCGATTCACAGCACTCCTGTGGCTGCCAAGAATGGCTCTAAGGCAGACCGGGGACAGCCGGGGGCAAGGCAAAGCCATTTGATTAACATCTCCAAATTCTTCTTGTCAAGCAATTATCAAATTCATCGGAAAACAAAACAGGACCTACAAACCAGAAACAGAATTAACCAGCAAAAAAGGACTGTGAAATCCGATCGGGGTGCCTTCGGGGGAAGTGGACGCAGCCTCCCCACATCTGGTGAGGCTTAGCCTCTCGGAGGGTGGCAGGCAGCCAGGCCCAGGCCTTCTAGACAATGAGCTATGGACTGAAGGGAACACTTTACAAGCAGAATCAACAGGGGTCCCAGGCCAGCAAAGGTCAGTATCTTGCTTATGAAATGGTGACACCCTAAAGAAACCAGCTACCTAGGACGTTGGGGTTGCTTCCAGAATGTCCCAATCTTTTCAGAATGTCCTCCTTCTGCAACAGGTACCCACTTCAGATGGTTTAATATCTGACAAAAAAAAAAAAAAATAGACATCACAGTTGCTACTGAGTCTGTCCAACACACGGCAATGCCCTGAGTGTCAGAGCAGAACTGCCCCAGGGGGGCTGCAGCGACTGTTTCTCAGAAGTGGATTGCCAGGCCCCTCTACCGAGGCCTCCAACTAGCAGGTTAACCGTTTGCTCCTGGGTGTCTAACACCGGAGGTTTGCCTCTCCACCAAACTCCGTTTGTAAATTCCAGTGTTGCAAGGCCGGGTGGTGACGAGCGTAAGGAGCACCAAGGGTCTCTCCCAGGTCACCCCAGCTCAGTTCTCCATGTCAACACGCACAAGAGCAGTTCAGACAGTCAGAATTTGTCCCTGTGTCTGCTGAACCCTCCGAGCTACAGGCACCTATCTCAGCCCTGGTGTCCCTCCCAGTCTCTCTCTCTCACACATACGCACACATGCGCACACACACACACACACACACACACTCACGCGTGCCCTGTACACTCACGCACACCCTTCATCCCGGACCTCCAGCAGCGCCGGCTGAGCGCGGGCTCCCCACTGAGACTGGGGTCCGGCCCCACTGGAAGGATGGGTGTGGGCGACGAAGGCCTTCTGCCCAGCTGCAGAGCTGGGACTGGGGCTTAAGAAGTGGGCACACACGTGCCCACCACAGGGATTCTTGCTCACATGGACCACTAACCCCCCACCCCCAGGGCAGCCCAGCCTGGCCTGGGTCCTGGGGTGGGGCTACGGGCTTCTCCTGAGGATGTTTCAGGGGCACCTAGCTGCTGGGGGGCTCCCCGGCTCCACCGCTTAGGCTCGAGGCCAGCTGAAAAATCTCAGAAGGTGACCAGGTCAGAACTGACCACGTGCTCCTGTGTCCTTGGCAGGAGGCACGCAGACAGACGACATGAGCAAGTCTCGGGGAAGGGCCCTGCCTGCGGAGGACCCTGTGGGACTGTCATGTCCTCCGATGGCGTCTCGACCACCTGGGCCTGCCTACCACTGAGCTCGTCGTGCCAACTGCACCCGCCACATGTGCCCCGAGCACATCCTGTGAACAGGCTCCCTCGCGGGCCAGGGACACAGCTGTGAACACAACTGGCAAAACCACTGCCCGCGGCTGTTCCATTTCCGGTGGGAGAGGCAGCAGTCAGGAAATAAAGGAGGAAAAGGGTCTTGTCAGCCCAGAGCGAGTGCTGCCCCAACAGAGGCACGGAAGAGGGGCAGGGACGTCGGGGTACCACGGGGACCACACCGTTGGGGAGGGCAGTCAGGGATGCTCACCACTGCGAACAGACGACCTGCAGCAGGTGACCATGACCTGAGCAGGTTCCTGGGGAAGAGCCTCCAGGTGCAGGGAGCAAAGAGCCGTCAAGTGGCTGCATAGAAACCCCTGTTCCAGGTGATACCTGTTACACCTGCTGTTTCCACACTGGGCATCCCAGGTATCGGCAAGGCCACCTCAGTGATCGCCTGTCTAGAGAGACCTCTGTGCAGGGAACTAGCCAGTGGAAGCCTCTTCTTGGTTTATTCTTGCTGTCCTTGTGCCTCTTCTGGAGCCCTGGTGGCACAGAGGTTAATAGCTCAGCTGCTAACCAGAAGGTCAGTGGTTTGCACCCCTAGTCACTCCCTGGAAACACTATGGGGCAGTTCATTCCATCCTATAGGGTCGTTGTGAGTCGGAATTGCCTTGATGGCAATGGGTTGGGTTGGTTAGTGCTTGTGCCGGGTGTCCAGGACATTCTATTGTCTTGTAGTCAGATGTCTGAATCATTTTCTCACTCTTCTCCGGTGGTCCCCAGGTGGTGTCAATAGTGTCCTCTGCTGCTGGCTGAAAGGCTGAGAGGTGCTCCAGGAAAAAGGCCTGGCCGTTTCCTTCCCAACAACCAGCCGCTGAGTGGCCTCAGGAGCACAGTTCTACTCTGACACACGTTGGGGCACTGTGAGTCACAGTCAGCCCCATGACAACTTGTTAGAGGGCCTTGGAGTGCTGGAGACTGGGACACACTGCAGGTGGAGGTTCCCCGACCCAGCCCAGAATGTGGCATTTATCAGGGCAACCTCTGACCTCCCAGCCGCACTGCATCTGTGATGAGGACTCAAAGGACAGGCCAGAGAGAGGAGGATCTCCCAGGACTGATCTCCAAGGGACGGCATCGCAAAGCAAGGGTGTCCATGCTGACTTGGGGCCAAGCCGGAGTCCCTGTAGGAGAAGCCTTCGGCCTAACACCTGACCATGGACTGGCCACTTTTCAGCCTCTCTCTCTCTCTCTCTCCACACAGAGACACACACAGACACACACATGTTTTACTTTTCCAGAAAACCCAGCCTAAGACAGTTACCATCAGTGGGAATCAATTTCATGGAAACCAGTGTTTAAATGAGTCGAAGTTTCTCCTAAAAGAAGAAGAAAATAAAGAAGAAGAAGTGCAGGTTGATAGCCGAGTCAATATTTTGTTTGTTGTGTGCCTTGGTGTTTAGACATCCTTATATTCCACCACACTGTGAGCTCTCTTTGGCTGTAATATGAAACTACTCATATAGAGTGATTTATTTTATTTTTTGGTAAAAAGGAGCTATAACTTTTAGCAAAAAAAATAAGAAAATAATGATTTTGGTCATGTTGATAGGTTCCATAAACAATGACTAGCATATTACACTTACTCAAGAATAATACTACATATAAAAACTCCTGAAGAATCCACTTAAAGATATTAAAACTAATGAGCAAGTTCAGAAAGCTGTAGTATCAGGATTAATACAAAAAAATGAATTTTATTTCTACACAATAGTAGGGAACAATTAGAAAAACAAAATTAACAAAACAAATTCATCTATAACAGCACCAAAAGGAATACTTATAATGAATTAATCGAAAGGTGCAGAAGTTGTACTTTGAACACTATAAAAACATTGAAAGAAACCAAAGAAGACTACAATGGAATCACTCTCCATGTTCATTAATTGTTGTAATGGAAACACACTCCGTGTTCATTGACTGGAAGACTCAGTGCTGGTAAGACAGCGAGGGGGGTCAGTTTTACATGTTGGCTTGGCTAGACTGCGAGAGGGAAGAAGTTACCACAGCGTTGATTCTTGCCCGGGTCAACCCTGTGTGTACCAGAGTAAAACTGGGCTCCTCACTGTCACCAGCTGTGCCTCTCAGATGCAGATGGCCAGGCCTTTCTTACAAGGTGCCTCAGTGTGAATTGCAACAACTGATCTTTCTGTTACCAGTCAGTCCTTAACTGTCCACACAGCCACAGACTCCAGTTATTCAATAAAACACTAATTCAGGTGCTGCTGTTTAAAGCATTTTATAGGTGTGAGTGTAGGCTACAATCAGTTCACCTTGTGTAGAAAGGATTATTCTAGAGAATCCAGGTGGGCCTGATCCAACCCCAGTTTGAACTACAGATTGAAACAATCTCTATGAAAATCTCAACTATTCTGCAGAAATTGATAAGTTGATCTCAAAATTCATGTGGAAATTCAAGGGACCGGAAATAGCCAAAATAATTTTGGGAAAGAAGAACAAAGCTGGAGAACTCACACTTCCTCATTTGAAACCTACTACAAGCTAGAGTAATCAAGACAGCATGACTCTGCAAAAACAAGAAAAAAATCCAGATGTCTAGATCAATGGGATAAAATTGAGAGTTCAGAAATAGATCCTCACATTTATGGTCAAATGACTTTTTTTAAAAGAATTCCAACTAAAGAATTTGACATATGTAAGAATACCAACAACTCCAACAAAGACCAAAGAGATGAGCTTATGTTCACATTTGAATGGGCATAAGTGTATAGGTAAGAACAGGTATACACATGTATGAGCACCAATGGAAGTATCTATACATATCTGTAAATACTGATAAGTGTGTGCAGACTCATATGTTCACTGAAGACTAATACCTTCCAAGACTAATGTTCTAGGTGTAAAGAGTTAAGACTATTATCATGGGACAACTCAGTCACAGAGTCTAAGCTCTGTGCCCTAGTGAAGTGAAGTCAGCAGTGTCTAAGCTCTTAAAAACTTGTGGTAATTGACAATAGTGGTACAGATACAATATTGGTCTCTGCTTATTTATAGCAAAAGACTAAGAAGCTGAGCAAAATCTCAGAGAAGAAACAAGTCTACTAGGCTGAGAGTCTGCACAAGCCGTGACTCCACCTATCCTGAGACCAGAAGACCTAGATGGTGCCCAGCTACAACTGCTGACCTTACTGACTGGAATCACAACAGCTCATTCTGAACAGAATGGGAGAAACAAAACTCAAACTCTTAGAAAGGGCCAGAGTAACTAGGCCAGTTGAGAGGACTCTGAGACTGTCACCCTGAGATGCTTCCTAAATCTTGGTCCGAAGCTCTCCTCCGAGGTCCCCTTTCAGTGAAATGGTCAGGTGGCTCATCGAGTAAAGGTATTACCAACCATTCGTTGCTCCACTGAAAAAACATCCAACTACCTTCTTACTAGTCTGCTGACAATCGCTCTTTAGTCTTGAAGCAAAAATGAGAAGATAAGGGCAGGAATCAAGAAGACTACAAATGAAACATCCAGAAACAATTAAAGAGAGCATGGACACCTTGTGAAAAATGTAAAAACAAATGAAAAAGGATGTCAAGGTAACTGAACGGTAAAATGATAGTCCTTTTTCTGTAAATGGTGCTGGAACAACTCACACGCAAAAGAATGAATTAGAGTCTTACCTCACACCGTATAGAAAACACCAACTCAAAATGCACCTCAGGCCTAAATAGGAAACAACAAAACTCTTAGAAGGAAACATAGGTGAAAGTCAGTGTTCTTATAGCTAAGGCAACTGCTTCTTAGATGATGTTGCTGTGGTGGGGTGCTGTAAAGTCAGTTCCCGCTCACAGCAACCCTGCGTACAACAGAATGGCAAGCCGCCTGGCCCCACGCCGTCCTCACAGTCGTTGTGACGCTTGAGCCGTTGTCACAGACACTGCGTCAGTCCATCTTGTTGAGGACCTTCCTCTTCTCTGCTGATCTTCTGCTTCACCAAGCAAGATGTCCTTCTCCAGGGACCGATCACGGATCGAAGGTATGGGAGACACGGTCTTGCCCTCCTTGCTTCTAAGACGCATTCTTGTTGTACTTCTTCCAAGACACATTTGTTCATTCTTCTGGCAGTCCACGGTGTGTTCAATATTTGTCACCAAGACCACAATTCAAAGGCATCAGTTCTTCATCAGTCTTCTTTATACATTGTTCAGCCTTCACATGCATGTGCCACGACCGAAAACGCCACGGCCTGAGGCAAGCCCACTTTGTTCCTTCAAGTGACATCTTTGCTCTTTAACATTTTAAAGAGACTTTGTGCAGCAGATTTGCCTGATGTAGTGTGTTGTTTCTTAGATAGGACACCCAAAGCACAAGCAACAGAAGAAAAAATAGGAAAGTTACACTTAATCAAAATTAAAAACTTTGTGTTTCAAATAATACTATGAAGAGAGTGAAAAACAACCCACAAAATGGGAACAACTATTTGCAAATTGTGTATCTGCTAAAAGACTTCCCTCCAGAATATAACAAGAATTCATAGAACTTAATAACAGAAAGAAAAGCAATCCAATTTTATTTAACTGGCAGAGGATCTGAAGAGGCATTTCTCTGAAGACATGCAGATGGCCAGTAAGCACATGAAAAGACAGTCACCTTCTTTAGTTATCTGGAAAATCCAAATCAAAACCACGAGACACAGCTTCACACACACGAAAGGGCTGTAATCTAAGAGGCAGAAATAACAAGCGCTGGTGAGGGATGGGGCAGAAACCAACACCACCTTACTGCTGGTGGGACTGTAAAACCGTCAGTCATCTCAGAAAACAGCCCGGCAGTTCCTCAAAAATTGAAATCCAGACTCACCACAAGCCTCAACAATTCTGCTCCCAAGTATCTACCCAAGAGAAATGAAGACATACATCCACCCGAAGCCTGCACCAAAATATGTACAGTACCATGGCTCGTACAGCCACATACCCATTGTTGTTGACTGCAGTCAGATTCCTAGTAACCCCAGGTGGTGAGCAGAATTGCCCCACTGGGTTTCTGAGGCAGTAAGTCTTTACAGACAGGGCTTTTTTCCAGGAACAGCTTGTGGTTCTCACCTCTGACCCTTTGGTTAGCAGCCCAGGGCACAACCGCTCCATACCCATAAACTAAGAAAAAAATACCTGTCGCCATCAAGTCGGTTCTGACTCATAGCAACCCTGTAGGACAGACTAGAACTGCCCCATAGGGCTTCCAAACAGTGCCTGCCAGATCTGAACCGCTGCCCTTCTGGTTAGCAGCTGAACTTTTAGCCACTACGGGCTTCCATATTCAGCAGTAAGAAGGGATGAAGTGGGAGGGAGACAGGATGGGAATGAGGGGGGAGGGAAGCGAAAATCTGCCCCAGAGAACACTGGGGCTTCGTGCGCTGTGTCAATGTCAATGGCAGGTACAGGGTTTACAGCAGCCTCATCCCTTCCGGAACACCCCGCCCCCTCTGATCTGGCCTGCTGCTCAGGGTTCACCAGGGGCGACCCCTGACCTCCGCTCTGCCTGGCCTCTCTGAGCCTGGATCAGCTCCGTTTCCAGGTCCCAAAGCAGCCTCTGGTTTCTACATTTCACCAGCGAGAACCTGGTCCGGGCAGCCCTTCAGGCAGGTCAGAAGTCAGAGGATCTCAGGGAAGTGAGTGTCCCAAGCACTCAGAAGTTCCAGCAGGTGAAAGTAAGAGAGCTGGAGCGAGCCTTCCTGAAAAAGATGGTGCTGTGCAACTCCAGCAAAGCCTTGGCTGAAGAGACGGAGAGAGACAGGGAGGAGGAGGCAGGGGCCAGCCATGGCCAGGCGGAGCACTGGGGCTGGGCCCACCTGTTCAGCCCCTGAGCCAGCAGCTGTTTGCTCCGGGGGCCGTGGCACCAGGGTGCTGAGGTGCTCCCCTGCTGTTTGGAGCTAGGGAAGCCGTGAGGTCTCGCCATGCCCCTGTCATATTTCCGATGAGGGAGACAAGTCCAGAAGATGGACCTCAAAGCCTGGGATCCCCTGTGTAGACAGGGATGGAAACAGGACCCCTGGTCATTCTCCCAGGCACTTCCATCCTGCTCCAGCTTCTTCCTCTGGCTCACGCTACCCCTCCAAGTACAAACGCACGTGAGAACGCACAGACCACGGTTTCTCAGCGCCTACTACAGGGTCGCTGTGAGTCAGAATTAGCTTAACAGCAGCCACGCAGCATGCAAGACACAGAGTTTAACCTGGCTGCTCAGGGGCCCTGTGCAGACCAGGAGGGACTAAAAGGCCACTACAGTGAAGGGTCGTCATGAACTGACTTGTGTCCCTCTAAAAATGTGTGTGGCATTTTGGCTGGGCCATGGTGTTGTAATCTTTTTGTGATTGTAATGTTTGTATATGTTGTAAACCTTAACCTCTGTCTGTGGTTAACGGGGCCAGACTGGATTACGTAAAAGAGGAGGGTGGCTGTATCACACCTCCCTGATCAGACGTAAAGGGACTTTCCTGGGTGGAGGGCTTACACCACCTTTGCTCTCCCAAGAGACAGAAAGGAAAGGGATGAGCAGAGAGCTGGGGAACCTCACACCGCTGAGACAGCAGTGCTCGGAGCGCAGAGCGTCTTTGGGAGTGGCGCTCCTGGGCAGAGATGCGGGGCCCACCCTAAGCCACGCCCCCAGACGGACAGAAGAAGCCTTCCCCTGGAGCTGCTGTCCTGATTTGGGGTTTGTAGCTTTGCTGTGTGATTCGCTGTGAGTCGGAATCAACACAATGGCAGCAGGTTTGGGTTTTCGGTTTGATGTGAGAATAACCCTCTCTTGGTTAGAGCCGTCCACTGGGGTATTTCTGTTAGAGCAGCAGTAGACGACGAAGTCAGGGTGGAAAGAGAAACACCTGGGGAGACAGAGGGGGATCAGAGGACAGGGCCCCAGCTGGGCTCTGGAGAAAAGGCAGACTCCACAAGGGAGTGGGCGGAGTGATGGCACAGGAGCAGCCGAGCACACGGCACGGCGGCCAGCCCGCTGGCACTCCAGGAGGGCAGGAGGCCTGCAGCAAAGAAGGAGGAGCGAGCTAGAACCTGAGCTGGAGATTGAGATTGAGTCATCCTGCGTCTCAGCTCGGGAGCATGAGCGTGACTCTGTTCTAGGAGTGACATTCATGCCGCCACTACAGACTAAACTATGTCTTTCTATAAGACACACAGAGGTCCTGACCCCTGTGTCTGTGCCTGTGACCGTGCCTGTGACTGTGCCTGTGACCATGTCAAGAAATACTCTCTGTATCTCCCCTGGATTATCAGCTAAACTTGTGGCAGGAAGTAGATAAGTTCGGCCCGCAGAGCGGAAAGCACCTTGAACACCACTTTGTTTTAAGAGGAAGGGTTTTTATTAAGCTGGTGGTGCAATGGGTGGATTGATCCAAAATAGCTGTGCACGCTGTTCCATTATCAGACTTTTCTATATATATGTTTTCTCAAGAAAGCAAATTCCCATACGTCCCTCTAATTGGCACCTACAGATATACAGATTTTCATATTGCATTTTCATTGGCACAGCACACTTAAAGAGGTGCTAGATAGCAGTTAGCTTAAGTTACTGGGAAGAAGCTACCTTCTCCTTGGAAGCTGGACTTATCTCAAGAAGTTCTGTGAGGCGGGGGCTGTGCCTTGGGCTGGGGCTGGAGTGAGGCATCTGGGCTTCTGGAGTTTTAAGTGGTATCTTTTTGAAAGCTTTTTCTTCCTCTGTCAAGCTAGGAGAAGGCCATAGGGGCAGGTTGGGCCCTAACCTCTTGTGAGTGGTGTGGTATGGGAAGAGACACAGAGACAGGAGGCACCTACAAGCCAAAGAATCCCAGGGAATGCCAGGGCCACTGGCAGCTGAAAGAAACAAGGAAGCGTCTCCCTGCAGAGGTGACTCAGTGGGCCTGCAGCATGTGTGTCTGGGCCTCCAGCCTCCGGAGGGGACTTCTGGAGGGCCACACCCCCATTCCCGCCTCCCGGCATTCAGTGTGGGGCAGCCCCAGTGTGTGACGATGGCCCTGCAGCAGTGTTGCCAGCAGCCGTCTCCTTCTGGGCATAAGGACGGCTCCCTTCCCTCCACTTCCCTGCCCCTCAGGCTGGGCCTGGCCCGAGCAGGGCTGTGTCCACTGCCATGGGAGCAGATGGCTGGCCACACAGAAGGAAGGAATGTGAACTGTGAAGTCACGGGATCCAAGCAAAGGTAGAAGACACCTTCCTTGTTCTCCCCACACTAGGCCACCTGGACACCACCTCCCAAGTCTCCTGCTCCAACTGCCACAGCTGCCCAACCCTAATGCCACCCCCAGGCGTCCTCACTGGGCTCAGACCTCCCTCTGCCTTCTCTCAGAGTCTCACGTCCCAGCCAGGCCCACCACAGTGCCCTCTAACCTCCCACCCTCAACAGCAGCCTGCTTACACCACACAGGTGCCAACCTCCCCAAAGGTGCCAGGGCCCCCCTGAGAACACAGAAGGGCAGGCACAGCCCTGACGGGGACAAGGTTTCTTCCCGGAAATTGAGAAAGGATCGTCAGGGTGTGTGTGTGTGTGTGTGTGTGTGTGTGTGTGTCTAGATTTCCCACTTTGAGTGCAGACCAGCAAGAAGCCAGGGCAGCCAGGCGGCAGCGGCCCTAGCCAGAACTGCACACCTCAGCCCCATGAGGCCACTGGTTGCTTCCTTGATGTTACTGTCCACTGCCACCCAGCTGGAAGCCCTGGTGGCCTAGTGGATTAACTGCTATGACTGCTCACCAAACGGTCAGCAGTTCAAATCCACCAGGTGCTCCTTGGAAACTCTACGGGGCAGTTCTGCCCTGTCCTAGAGGGTCATTGTGAGTCAGACCCGCCTCAGTGGCAGCGGGTTTGGGTTTGACCACCCAGCTGGTCTCGACGCGCAGCAACACTGTGCGCCACCGAAGGCTATGCGACCTGGTCAGCACCACCCTCGTGCAAGCAGCTGTGTCTGGGCCCGTTGTCATAGCCACTGTGACAATCCATCTGACTGAGGGTCTTCCTCTTTGCAGCTGACCCTACAGTTTACACCATGAGTTGGAATCAACTTGATGGCAGTGGGCTTTTTGGTTGGTTTATTTTCTTTTAGACTTCACTAAGCATGACGACCTCCTCCAGGGACTGAGCCCTCCAAATGACACGTTCGAAGTCCATGAGGCAGGTCTCGCCATCCTCACCCCTAAGGAGCATTCTGGCTGTGCTGTGTCCTCTGAGAGAGGTTTGTTCACTCTCCTGGCAGGTCACAGGACATTCAGTGTCTTCACGGAGACCGTCGTTTGAAGGCATCCGTTCTTCGTCTGCCTTTCTTCTTCACCGTCTAGCTTGCACGTGCGTACAAAGTGTTAGAAGATACTGTGGCTTGAGTCAAGCACACCTGAGTCCTCAGGGTGCCTTCCCTGATGGAGGGGCCCTAAATGCCTGCACCTGGCGACCCCTGAGCCCCTCAGTTGGAGAGTCTGCGGACCCCATGGGACCCCTCAGTCAGCAGGGTGGGCTCCTCTCAGCTTCTGAAGGCATTTATTCCACGACCACGGAATTGGCCAGCCATGGGAAACGCACGGGGCAGACCAGCCGGTGCAAACAGAAAGACAGCAGATGCCTCGCAGATCACTGTCTGTCCTCACGTCTGTGGTGGGAGCTGCAGAGAGGCGGCTGCCCCGACAGCAGAATCGGGGTGTGTGCTGGAGGCAGGAAGCAAACGCCTGCCTCAGCCACGTCCAGCTTCATGCCCTCGAGGAGTTTGGACCCTGGTTTCCAGACAGACATCTTCAGGGTGATGGAGTGAAGTGGGGACAACTGTAGACTTATCCCCTTTAGCACCTGCGAGAAATCAGCACGAAGAGGAAACTTTGTAAAACCCTTGTCTCCTCTACCAAGCACAGGCCGTGGGTGGAGCTGGCGTTGGTACACTCGGATACGGGAGTGGATTGCGGTGGAGTTTAATTTATGAGGCAGATCAGGGGCCCCAGCTGTCTCCTGCCTTTGAAACCAGAGAAGCCGTGAAGATGGAAGCACAGAGAAATTTGTCCCTGCTGCTCCTGCGGCTCCGAATGCCACCCGCCACCAGGCTGGGTCTCAGCCCGCTCCGTCCACCTGGAGGTCGGTGACAGATTTAGCATGTGCCCTGACCTCTCCCATCTCTCCTGCCTGTTCCACCCCCCTGGCCCGGCGCACTGTCTCCCTAAGTGTCCTCTTGCTGCCTCCGTCTGCAGCTGGAACACCATGAAACCCTACCCTCGGCTCTCGCCAGCCGGCAGTTGTGAGTGGCAGAAGTCCAGGATGCAGAAGCCTTTCCCAGCACTTGGAATGGAATGAGCTGGCCTGGGCAGACATGAGGATGCATGACAGTCACAGGTCAGCTTCACGTGCCACCGGTGAGTTCAGTGACACTCTAGAGGCAAGGCAGCCCATGGGCTAATGTCTGGGTGCGGGGTGGGGGGCAGGGAGCAGGGAAAAGGCATAAGACGCAGAGGCAACGTTAGCCTTCAGTGGAGCGGTGGGGCGCCATCCCCGTGGGAGGCTGCCTTGCGTGACCCCAGCCCAAGCGGCCACCTGTGGGCAATGCAAGGTGGCTCTCAGCAATCTTTCATCAAAACAGTTTCCCAGTGTTCCAGCTATCACCAAGAAACAAACACTGAAACACCAGAGACTGGCCCACAGAGACCGCCAGGGAGGACGCAGCCTGTCTGGGCCCTGGTGCCCTTTCTTACATTCTATGGGGGGCACAAAAGGACAGCAGGTGCTTCCATGTGCTCCTGGGAAAGTGTGTTGGGGTGTGAGGTGAATAAATGCCAGAGAGAGCGCACCAAGCAACGACAGCCAGCTTCTGTCCAGTGACACTCACGGGGAATGGGGCGAGCCCAGCTTCCAGGAGGACAGGGAGACTCTCCCGCGGTGTGCACCCGTGGCACCCTGTCACTTGATCAGTCACTCACATGGTCTGCACTGTGCATAGAGAGACACTCACTGCCATCGAGTCCAGCTCGTGGCGGCCCCACAAGTGCCAGAGCACAGCTGTGTCCCGGGGAGTCCTCAATGGCTGATGCCTTGTGGTGGGTCCCTGGGCCCTTCTTCCAAGGGGGCTCTGGGTGGGCGGGAACCTCCCACCCTTGCTCAGCAGCCGTGTGTTAACTGTGTCAGCAGACTCTCCTGTCTTTCTCAAAACCCGCTGCTATCAAGTGGCTTTCAACTCACAGGGACCCCATGGTACAGAGGCTAACCGCTCACAGCATCTCCGAGGAAGGGCCAGTAGGTGCAGACCACTGTCCTTCTGGTAAGCAGTGGAGCTCGTCACCACCAGGCACCGGCATACCCTTCTAGATGCTTCAGAATCGGGGCGAATATCTGCTCTACGCCCCAACTTGTTACAAACTTTCTCCTTGCCTGGGCAGCTCCTGGGTCCGCCTGAGGACTGAATGTCCCCGGCCACTGCTGACATCCAGGCTGCACAGACCCAGACCTCTGACCCTTCCTTGGGGAAACGCTCTGCGCAGCGGCTGTCCAGACCCCTCTGCCCCTGTTATCAGCACCTCTGCTGTGGAATGATTTTACAGTGACTCGGGAGGGCAGCTGGGCCATTCCTCAATGGGAGGCATTTTCTGCAGGCCCCTAATGCAGTGTGCCTAGTCTCTGTCACCACTGTGCCTGCTCAGGCCCACGGCATTCAGTGGGCACACAGAATGGATTTCACATTCTGGCTCCACTTACTAGAGATGGGGCAGCTCCTTAGTTGCCTGGAGCCTCAGCTTTCTCTTCTATGAAATGGGGATGACTCCTTATGTGTGCAGGTGTTGCTGCAAAGGCCAAAAGAGGTGACATTGGTGAATGTGCCTGGCAGACCCTCGGACACCAGTGCAGAGCTTGCATAGACACTTGATCTACACCAAGGAAGGACGAGCACCAGAAGTGGCAACTTCGCAGGTATACACAACTGCGTTTATTCTTCTTAAACATCTTAAAAGCAAATTGCTTATTTAAGGAACAATAATAGAAACACGTTATGGGGCTAAAAAGTTGTGTAGAAAATAACAGAACAAAGGATCCCACTGTTGGGTGCTGACAAGTTGGTTCCAGCTCACAGTGACCCCATGTGAGAGGGCGTCAGTGCCCCATGGCGGGTCCCGGGCTGGGACCTTTATGGGAGCGGATGGCTGGGCCTTTCTTCCATGAAGCCACCGAATGGGTTCAAACCAGCCACCTGCCAGCAGCTGAGCTGTTAACAGCTGCACCACCAGAGCCCCTGAGGACAAAGGAGAGGACGAGGAAACGGAAGTGAGGCGTGGTGTCAGAAGAGCAGGGGTGTGGCATCACTGGGGTGCAGTTTGTGACCAGTGAAAGATTCCTGTTGTACTTCCTGGAGTCCTTGTTGAAAATTAAGTAAGAGCTGCAGCTAGTAAGCTAATTAAGAAATTGGAACCCAGCTCTCTGCCACTGAGTCCATTCCAACCAATAGTGACTCTGTAGGACAGAGTGAACCTGCTGCACCGGGCTCCCGGGCTGCACTCTGTCCGGAAGCGGCCTGCCGGGTCTTTCTCCCACGGAGCAGCAGGGGAGGAGGGAGGGCTCAAGTCACTACCTTTCAGTTAACAGCTGAGTCTGTACCCCAAGGCTCCTGAGAAGCTAGTAGAGGAATTAATATACTGAAAAATACTCCACTAATTCAAAGACAACAAGAAAATAAAAGTGGGGAGGACCAAGAACAAACAGAACAAATAGAAGACGAAGGATGGTCAAGTGAAGCTCAACCTTGTCAATAATTGCATGAGATAGGAATGGTCTACACTTTCCAAATAAAAAGCAAATTACTGTCAGAATAAACAAAAGAATAAGATTCAACTGTAAGCTGTCTGAAAGAAATGTACTTTGAATAAAAATACTTGGAGAAGTCAAAAGTAAAACTAACTAACTTACATACCATGCAAACTCTGACAGCAAGAAAGCTGTCATTATTAGGTGACTGAGTCACTCTAACTCACAGAGACCCTCTCACAAGAGTGAAACACTGCCTGGTCCTGCATCACCTTCAGGACCATCACTGAGTTTGAGCCTGCTGCTGCCACCACTGGGTCCACCCGCCTCCTTGAAGGTCTTCCTCTTTCCCGCTGACCCTCTACTCTACCGAGCGTGAGGTCCAGGAATGGCTCCCTCTTGATAACGTGTCCAAAGCCGGTGAGAGGCAGACTTGTCTTTTGAGCTTCTTCCAACCCCAGGGACCTGCCTTTCAGGATGCTATCAGCCCCTGGTCTCCCGCTGTTCATGAGGTTCTTACTGGCTGACTCTTTTCAAGATGGACCCTTAGAAGTCACCTTTCTTCCTAGCCTGTCTTACCCCGGAACCTCATCTGAAACCTGTCTGCCACAGGTGACCCTGCTGGTTACTGGAATGTTGGTGGCACAGCTTACAGCATCGCGGCCACGTACAAACCACCCCTCCCAGTACAACAAACTGATAGATGTGGGGAGTGGATAAGAAGTGAGGGGTGAATCAGACAGAGTAGACCTTAGGATGAGGAATAGTACCAGGAGTACAGAGATTTTTAAATCGTATCATTTGAAGTCGGTGATTTGGCGGGAATCTTGCTTTGCTGTCATCTACCATCGAGTCTAGTTCAAGGTGAACTTACGTACAACAGAACAAAATGCTGCCAGCCCACCCCAGCCTCACGGTCAGCAGTGTGTTTGAGTCCATCGTCATGGCTGTCATGTCGGTCCATCTCACTGAAGCAGTGTCTCCTTTTGGCCTTACCAGCATAATGTGTCTTTCTAGTGATTGGTGTTTCCTGATGACATGTCCAAAGCAACTGAATCCAAATCTCAACATCTTTGCTTCTAGGCAACGTTCTGGTTGCAGTTCTTCTAAGACCGATGTGTTCATTCTTCTGCAATCCACAGACTCACAACAGCCCTCTAGGGCAGAAGAGAACTGTCCCCATAAGGTTTCCAAGAAGCGATGGGTGTACTCAAATTGCCAACCTTTGGGATACCAGTCAAGATCTTAACCATTGGACTACCAGGGCTCCCACATGATGTTTACTGAATACAAACATGTGTGGTAGAAATGAAAAATCAAAAGTAAAGAAATTAAGCTTATCACACAATCTTTTGGACAAAGCAGGAGTTCTCAAAGAATTATCTGAGGACCCTGGGGATTGCTTAGACTTTCTCAGGGATCTGATCTGTTGAGACCAAACAGTTTTCATGAACTAGGAGGTTATTTGCCTTTATCACTGTAGTGACATTCACACTGGTGACAGTGATGGGTAAAACTGCTGGAGCAGTCCCTTGAATCTAAGAAGTGACCCCAAATTGTAGGAACAGACACTGAATTCTTCACCATTAGGCATGCACAGAAAAAAAAAGTCAGTGTAACTGAAGAATGCTCTAGATGATGTTTTAAGAGTATTGTTTGTCTTAAAGCTTGACTCTAGGGGTGTTCATGATTTTAATAGTATTTGTGACAAAATGGAAAGACACACACAGTCCTTCTGCTGCACACTGAACTACGGTGTCTGTCTTGAGAAACGCACTTGAGTGATAGCATTACCAGCTAAACTAGCCAGTTTGTCTGTGGGACATCATTTTCATTTGAAAGAATGAGTGACAGGCAAACTATTCAGATAGCATTTAGCAGACATTTTCTTAAAATCCAGTGAAGTCAGTTTGTCACTTCTAAGAAAATGACGGTATTCATTGGCAGTAATGAAATAGGAGCTTTGCAGTGAAAATCAGAATTTTGGAAAATGTATATCTACCACCCAAACCTTTATGGTTTCTAAGTATTTGAAGATTTTTCTGATAAGATGGGTAGTGATACTAATGACGACATATATCTACTCCTGAAACTCCACATAATACACTGAACCAGTATTTTCCAGCTGATCAAGACACAAAGTCACAAAATCATGAATGGGTAAAGATCCATTCAAAGTACAAGATAGACCAATGGATCAGCCTAACAAACCACATAAAGGTTATTGATATGGTTTCAAATGCCATGTTATACCCAACCTTTAAAAAAGAAGAATATCTGTGATTACATGAAAAACTACTAAAATTTTCCTTCGTTTTGCAACTTGGCTGTGTGAGGCCAGATTTTCTTCATACACTTCAACCAAAACAACATATTGCAAATGGTTGTTGCAGAAACAGGTATGAGAATCCAGCTGTCACCTATGTAACCAGACATCAGGGAGATGTGCAAAGTTACGGAAACAGTAACACTGTTTTCACTACATTTTTCATAGAAAATAAACCAACCTTGGTACTCTCGCTGGAGAAAATATTTTTCATAAGGACATTTTTTGCTTTAACATATAATACAAATATGGTTCATTGTTATTTTTAATGAATAAGTCGATATTTTAAAATGCTCAGTTTTGATTTCTAATATGGTAAATATTGATAGATATAATCTACATAAGCAAAAAGTCTTTGGGGTCCTCAACTTTTTAAATAATGTCTCCTTAAAATGGTGGCCATTTGCTCTCATACAGTTGACTGTTTGGGGGAGCACATTTCTCATAGATGTTACAAGTCCATGTCAAGGGTCTTCCAATAAGGGTGTCCCGTCTTCGAACTTGAATAAAACAAGTTGTGTAAGCAACACAGTTGTAACTGTTTTCTTATTTTGAAATACAGTTGATGGCATTATGTGTGGAAAAGAATTTTGGGTAAATGGTGGCTGCAGCACCTTCCAAATAGGGCCAAAAATAATCAGTTACTGTAGCTCAATGTCTTTGGCCATGGACAGTCACAACCGGTCCTCATTCATCTTGGAAAAAATAAGAGCCAATGATTCTGTCATACCAAAATCCACACCAAATGGTAACTTTTGGGGGGTGAAGTGGACGTTCTTGAATGTCCGTTGGATTCTCATCACTCTGAATGTGATAGTTCTGCTTGTTAACAAAACCATTCATCCAAAAATGGGTCTTGTCATTGAAGATGATTTTATGGCCACAAGTAGGATCAGTTTCCAATTGCACCAGAGTCCAGCCAGCACATGTATGGTGCAATCTGTGGTCACTGGACTTCAGTTATTGAGTTAGAACAATTTTTCAAAAGTAAAGCTTTAAGCCCAGATGCAAAATTCACCTAATCGTGGTCAACAGAAGGCCCAGTTCTTGTGCTCGGTGAGAAATTGATTGGGATGGATTCTCATGTACACTCTAATGAACAGTGGTGATGTTTTCTTTGGGACGTAGGGTTCATTGACACACAGACAGTTGTCTGGTTGGCAGCAGATCCGGTTGTCTCAAATTTTTTTATTAAATGTTGACTTGTTCTCTTTGTGGGACAATTACGTGTATCACAAATTTCACATAATGCATGGAATGTTTGGCCAACAGAACACCCACTTTGATAATAAGTTTTAATAATTTCTGTGTGTTGTGGAATCATGTAACTTTTCACAGCTATTTGTCAAGACTAATAAAAAAAAATCTGATAAATATGGCCACTATAGCTTGAGAAATATTGCCCCCATGAGCTGTCAAAAATAGGACATCCTTAATGGAAGATCTTTTATTATTTGCCCAAAAGGTAACCTTCAGAACTAGCCTAAGTTCCCAGTTCGAAGGGTGTCTTAGGGTGAAATAGTCTTGGGGGTTCCTCTAGTCTCTGTTGCTCCATTAGGTCTGGCCTAATTAGGTCTGGCCTCTTTAGGCGTTAGAATTTTTCTACATTTTTTCTCCCATTCTATCCAGAACCTTCTATTGTGTCCCTGAAAGGAAAAGCTGATAGTGTAACTGCACCACCTGATTCTTCCAGTCTCTGGTTAGGAGAAGCCATGGTTAGGATGGGTTATTAGTCCTGTGGACTAGTTTCTTCTCTGAGTCTTTGGTTTTCTTCATTCTCTTTTGCTCCAGTTTAGTGGAGGCTAATAGTGGAAACTTAGATGACTGCTGACAATATTTTAAGACCCAAATGCTACTTAACAAACTAGGTTGTAGAACATTATCTTTGTGAAATGTGTTATGCCAATTAACTAACTGGTTCCCATGAGACTATGGTCCTAAGACTTTTAACTCAGGATTTGCATGGCTATGTCTAAGAAGTCTCCACAACTGTGCCTTCATGTGCTTTATTACATATATGGATTTACATGCAGCACGCACTAGAGTGAATATACACGGGCCTGCAGATACACCTGGGAAACCTGGTGGTGTAGTGGTTAAGAGCTGTGGCTGCTGCCCAAAAGGTTGGCAGTTTGCACCCACTAAGACACACCTATACATGCCCGTGCATTTAGTCTCAGGTGTCTTCATACACACATGTATGCGTACATATCTAGCTATGTAACCACACACTTATTTTTTTGGTTGTTTTTACTGTTGTGAAACTGTATATGTTATAACACTTACTGAAATTATTTTTTTTCTTGTGTACTTTTCTGTGCCTTCATTTACCTTGGTCATGTTGGGCAGACCCCACCCATATTTGGCTTTGCCTTTCCTGTCAGCAAAAATGACAATTGTCTACAGTCAACTGTGTGGATCGTAACAAGTTATAGATAACATTGTGAAGAAATGGAGTGTTAAAACACTTAATTGCGCTCATGAGGAACCTGCATGTTCATTCTTTGAAGCAGAACAAGGGAATACTGTGTGCTGGAAAGTCAGGAAATTGGTGTATCGGGGTATGTTGAGCAACAATCCGCGAAGCTGGACAATGTGGCAAAGAAAGGGGCATTGGAGGGTGACCCATTAAAAACCCACACTATGTGGGTGATGTAATTGTCCTTGCTGCAAGTCAAGAGGACTTGAAACACTCACAATTGGACCAATAAGCAACATCATGACAAAACAGAGAAAAGATTGAAGTTGTCTAAAAGTTCATGTTACTTTAGATCCACAATCAGCACCATGAAGGCAGCAGTAAAGAAATCAAGACACATCGCGTTAGTCAAATCTGCTGCAAAAGACTTCTTGAGAGGGTTAAAAAGCAAAGATGTCACTTTGAGGACTAAGATGCACTTGACCCAAGCCACAGTGTTTTCAGTCACCTCATATGCATGCAAAAGCTAGACAATGAATAAGGAAGACTGAAGAATTGATGCCTTTGAATTGTGGTGTTGGTGAAGAATAGACCATGAACTGCCAAGAGAATGAACAAATGTGTCTTGGAAGACATACAACCAGAATGCTCCTTAGAGGCAAGGATGGCAAGACTATGTCTCACATTGGACATGTTGCCAGAAGTGATCAGTTCCTAGAAAAGGACATCATGCCTGGTAAAGTAGAGGGTCACCAAAAAAAGGAAGACCTTTCAGAAGGTGGAGTGACCCAGTAGCTGGCACAGTGGGCTCAAGTATAACACTAATGGTGAGGATGTGGTGGGACTGGGCAGTGTTTCACTCTCTTGTACTGAGGGTCACTGTGAGTCCAAACTGACTCCAAGGCGCCTAACGACAACACCGTCTGGAAAACTTCTCTTCTCTTCCTTCCTCTCCTGTTGCTGTTTGGGATGCTGCTTTCTGTGTGCACACCTACTTCTGAATTTTTACGACAGTGGTCCCACGCAGAATTTGTCCTTTTGTGATTGACTCATTTACTCAACATGATGCCCTCCAGATCCATCCATGTGATGCTCAGAATGCTTCTCATTATTCTTTAGAGTTTCATAATATTGCATTGTGTGTACGTACCACAATTGGTCTATCCTTTCATCCATTGTTGGGCACTTAGGTTGTTTCCATAGCTTTTGCTGTTGTGAATCATGCTACAAAGAATTTGGTGTGTTTGTGTTTGTGTTTGTGTTTGTGTCTGTGTCTGTGTGTGCACTGATGTCACACTGCTCCTATATCTTGTGGAAATACACCTAGGAGTGGCTTTACTAGATCACAAGGTTTTTCTGTTTCTAGTTTTTTGAGAACATGCTGTGCCATTTTCTGTAGTGGTTCTACCATTATAAAGTCCCATCATCAGTGTCTAAGAACTAATTTCCCCACAAACTCATCAGCACTGATTGTTTTCTGCTTGTTTGCTTTTTAATCAATGCCATTTTTGCAGATGTACAACAATACTTCATTGTAGTTTTGATTTGCACCTCTCTAGGGTCACTATGTGTTGGAATTGACTCTACTGTAACAGGTTTGGATTGCTGGTTAAAGGCTAAGACATCTTTTCATGTGTGTATTGGCTGCCTGAATATCATCTTTGATGAAGCATCTCTTTGTGCCCTTTGCCCATTTTTTGATTGGGTTGTTAGTCTTTTTGTTGCGAAGTTGTCAACGTTTTCTATATCTTTTAGAAATTAGACCCTTGTCCGACATGCCATTGCCAAAGATTTTTTTCCTAGTCTGTAGGTTCTCTTTTTACTCTTTTGGTAGAGTCTTTCAATTAGCGTAAGAATTTAATTTCAAGGGGGTCCTGGATTATTTTTAGAGCATAAAGGTGCCCAGAGACCCAAACAGTTGCTAACCACCGAGATGAGGTATACTTAAAACACCAAGTGTCTTATCATTGTGCTCACAAGACGTCACATACAAACGCCCCTAAAAACACAGTGACAGAAATGTGTGTTTTCTAGAAACACTTCTACATGGATTACAGGTCCTAAAATGTGGGTGTAGAAATATGTGGTTAATTATGTGGAATAAATTTGTTCAGATGATAAGTTTTGGAGGGGGTGGGTTAAACAGCCACAGTTTTCTCCCTGGTAGAGAAAAAAACATACTGATAAGTCTTATTTAAAATATTTGAGTTGGAAATATCTACCACAACTAAACATGTCATTGCTAAGCACTGAGGTGGAGAAAGAGAATACACTCTCCTTGGTTCTGGCTGCAGAGAGGAGGGGCTTTGTACTGTGTTCTGACCACCTTTCCTGCAGGGAACCTGAGGAAGGGGTAGGACCTGCTTCAGGAGACAGGCAGACCCACCCCCAAATTAAACCTTCCAGGCAAACCTCAGGCAGTGTCCTGGGAGCTGAAGGACAATGCCATTGGGCCTTGAAGGTCAAGGAGGGCAGAAACACCTCCAAGAAGGAGTCTCAAGGCCTTTTGTAAATGCCAAAGCAGACCTCTGTTTTAGTCTCACCACTCTTGCCACTGGGGGCATTCTGGTTGTGTTCCTTCTAAGACAGACTTGCTCCTTCTTCTGGAAGTCCCCAGTGTACTCAGTACTCTTCACCATCATCGTGGAGTACCATGGCACTGGGGGTTGTCAGGTTGGTTTTGATGCATACGACACCACGGGAGAGTAGAACTGTCTCATAGGGCTTTCAAGGGTTGAGTCTTTATTGGGCGGGTTGCCAAGTCCTCCATCACTGGAGCCTTTGAGTGCATTCTACCTGCCAATCTTTCCAGTTAGCGGCTGAGTGCTTAACTGCTGCACTACCAGGACTCCTCCCATGAAACACTAGTAGGAAATAAAAAGGAACAAGTAACTGACACACACGACTTGAACAGATCTCAAGAAAATGATTCTGAGCAAAAAACCCAGACTCAGACTGACGTGCTGCGTGACTCCGTTGACCTAACTTGGCTGAAGTGGATGGATTCAGGAGAGGCTGTCGTCTGAGGGACGTCACCGCTGGTGCCAGGTGGGTCTCAGCTGAAAGGAGAAAATATCAGAGAGATGTGTTTTACTGGCTATGAAAAGGCATTGAAACGTGTGGATCACAACAAATTACCGATAACATTTCAAAGAATGGCAATTCCAGAACACTTAACTGTGCTTGTGAGGAATCTATCTGTGTACAGACCGAGAGTCAGCTGTTGGAACGGAACAAGGGGATACTGTGTGTTTCCAAACAGAAAAAGGTGTGTGTCAGGGTTGTGTCTTCTCATCACGCTTAATCTGTGTGCTGCAGAAATCATCTGAGAACCTGGAGAAGAATGGGGCATCAGAATTGATGGAAGACTCATTAACAACCTGTGATACATAGATGACACAACCTTGCTTACCGAGAACAAAGGGACTTGAAACACTTACTGATGAAGGTTAAAGACCACAGCCTTTGATGTGGGTTATACTTCAATATAAAACAAAACCTCTCACAACTTGACCAATAAGCAACAATATTATAAATGGACAAAACATTGAAGTTGCCAAAAATTTCATTTTGCTTAGATACAAAATCAACACCAGTGGAAGCAACAGTCCAGAAATCAGATGTTATATTTCACCGGTCAAATCTGTCACAAAGGATCTCTTTAAAGCATTGAAAAGCAAAGATGTCATTTTTAGGACAATGATGTCCTTGACCTAAGCCGCGATATTTTCAATGACCTCATGTGCACACAAAAGCTGGACAATGAATAAGGAAGACAGAGGAAGAACCAATGCCTTGGAGGTGTAGTACTGGTGAAGAAGACCGGATACACAGGCCACGGACTGCAGGGAGAACCAATAAATCTCTTTTGCAGGAAGCACAGCCAGAATGCTCCTTAGGGACGAGGACAGTGACACTTCATCTCGTTTGCTTGGAGAGGTTATGAGGAGGGACCAGTTCCCGGAGAAGGACATCGTGCTCGATAAAGCAGTGGATGAACCTAGAAGAGGACCTCGATGGGATGAACTGTCCCAGTGGCCTGGAATGATGGCACAGATGGCGCGGGACCAGGCGGTGTGCTGTGCTTCTGTGCACGGGATCACTATGAGTTAGAACGAGCTTGACGGCACCTGACAGCCACAACACTGAAATGACAAAGTTGTGGAGCTGAGAACACACTAGGGGAACAGAGGCTGGGGGGTGAGGAAGGGTGGAGGTGAACAAGGGCACCGTGAGGGCTCGTTGGGAAGGACTCTCCAGCACCTTCCCTGTGGGGGTGGCCACACATGTCTACACACGTGTAACATGCACAGAACTAAGTAAACACACACACACACACGCACATGTGCAGGTAGAGTGGATGAGATCTGAATGAGATGGGGCAGCCATACCCTGGCTATCCAATACCTTGGTTGTCCAGTTTGCTAGACACTGCCATTAGGGGAAACTAGGAAAGGGTGTGCAGGCTCTCTGTGCATGATTTCTTACGCTCCATGTGAATCTGCAAGTATCTCCAACAAAAACGTTGAAGGAGGAGGGGACAAAGAAGAGTAAGAGAAGGAGAGGAAGGAGAATGAGACCCAAATCAGAGAATTTCCAGCAGTCTCCACAGGTGGAGTTCTTGGGGCCGTGACTAGGAATTGTGGTGAGGCTGAGCACCCCAAAAAGGATCATGGGAGGCTGAGTACCCCAAGAAGGGCTGTGGTGATGCCGAGTATCCCAAGGAGGACTGTGGTGAGGCTGAGCACCCCAAGAAGGACCATGGTGAGGCTGAGCACCCCAAAAAGGATCATGGGAGGCTGAGTACCCCAAGAAGAACAGTGGTGATGCCGAGTATCCCAAGGAGGACTGTGGTGAGGCTGAGCACCCACAAGAAGGGCTGTGGTGAGACTGAGCACCCCATGAAGAGACATGGGAGGCTGGGGACCCCAAGAAAGGCACTCTCATTCAGCAAAACGTGCAGGGTCCTCTCGGAGCCTCTCTCCTCTCTCCCCGCATTTGGGCTGGTCAGGGTCCCGGGGCTGCGTGGCTGGACCTCAGAGCCCCGCGAGACAGACCGAAACAAGCTGGGTCACCAGTCCCACAGAGTTTAGCCAGAACATGGCTCTGCCACGTGGGGCACACTGGGCCAGTGCAGGGCGGACGGTAACTCAGGACCTGCTCTGCCCAGGGCCCAAGCGGCCACTCCCCACCACCCCTGCTCCTCACCCACACTTCCCCTGGCTCTGCAAACACACACACGTAAACACACACACACGCTCTCTCTGTCTCTCACATACACATACTCACACTCAACTCCTACCTACCCGCACACTCACCTTGCACAGACACTCTCATACACATACGCACCTACTGGCACACACTCAGCTCACATCCACTCACAGATTCGCTGCCTCACACAGTCACATTCACACCCACAAATATCTACACACATACACACATATAAGCAGTCTCACACACGCACACACTTACATACATTCCCATTCTCTCAACACTTAACACACAGTGACTCACAGCCACTCACACACTCAGAAACACACTCACTGACGTACACTCACACACTTAGACCCCACCATCCACACTACACCCAGAGGCCACAGCTGCCATCATGGCACCAGCCTGCAGGTCACACTCGACTAGAGAGGCTGCACAGAGCTGTTTCCAAGCCACCACACACCCAGTTTGGAGCCAGCAGGGCATGTCGCTGTCTGCCCTCTCTGCTCGCAAAGACCAGGCTATTGACATAGTGAGCAGGGATGGCTTGGTGACAGCCACGTTATTTCTTGCTCTGTGAGGGTGGCCTGGGTCTGGAAGGTAAGGGAGCCATTACCTCTCAAAGTGCAGGTAGCTTTGCCAAGCCGCAAGCACTTAAAACCAATTTTAGACATTTGCCAAACCCATAAATTCCACAGAGCATTTTAATCCCTATTAAAGTTATACAAAATCAGGCCACTTCTGAAGCACTTTCTAGCCCACTTCCGAGGTTCTGTGAATGTCACACACCCAAGCCAGCAGGCAGAGGACCTGCCTCTGCAGCCCCCAACAGCAGACCAGGTCCCGTGACACTGGAACAGCCTCAGCCCTGCAGATATCTGGGGCCCTGGCTGCACTGACGACTGGGTTTCCCCAAAGAGTGACTGGACCCCACTGGACCTCAGTTTCCTCAGCCATAGTGTCAGCCAAGTGGTCAGCGTGGAGTCTGCTGTCAGACAGCATTCTAGAAAGCCTCTGCCCCTCAGTGCCATGACACCACTGGTGTTGACACCTTTCTCTTCTCTGTGAGATGGAAAATCCTTTACCCCAAACACTCAAGGGCCTCAGTCCCCTCTGGGACCACTGTCAGAAAGTCAGCAAAGGGATCAAGCCCATAATCAGCCTGGGAGCGGCTCCTTCTACCAGCTGTCCACCTGCCACTGGGTGCCCACCACCTGATGAGAAGACAAAAGCAGACAAGGACAAATTACAAATAAGCACGACCCCTGAACCTCGAGCAGGTCGCTGGACTTCCTTCTGCCCGGTGGCCTCATGAACAAACAGACTGAGCTATTTCCTCACTGACTGCCCATGACAGGAAGAGACAGGGACTTGAGTCATGTGGGTGGAAGAATTCCACTCATCCCTGTGGGAGACACAGTGTCCATTCCCAGCCAGTACCATCCTGTGCCCAACTGCCACCTGTCTGTCGGTGGAGGCTTGCGTGTCTCTGACCGGGCTTCAACAGGATGTCCAGACTGAGATGGACTAGGAAGACAGGCCTGGTCATCTACAGCCCCAAGGCAGCCAGTGAGAGCCCTGTGAGTGACAGCAGTCCAGCCCACTGCTGACAGTGGGGACAGCACAGGACCGGGGAGCACTTCAGGAGCCCTGGGTGGCAGGAGTGGTTTGCACTCAACTAAACTAAAGGTTGGCAGTTCAGACTCACCCAGTGACATGGAAAAAATGTCTGACAATTGGCTTCTATAAAAGTCACAGACAAGAGAACTCCATGGAGCAGTTTTACTCTGTGACACACAACATCGCCACGTGCAGAAACTGACTCCACGGCAGTTTGGGGTCATGAAAGCTGAAGACTCACCCTAAGTGACATAGGCAAGAGGAGGGTTACCTGAAGGCCCTAGGGTTGCTGCTCAGCTCCAACAGTCCAGCTGGTCCCTACCAGTTACGGGTCAAATTGTGTCCCCCAAACATGTGTCAGTTTGACTAGGCGGTGATTGCCGGCACTTCGTGTCTATCGTTCTGTCACTGGGTGTGACTTTGCTCCATGCAGTGCCTCCCGTGGCCATGACGAGGCGAGTTAGAAACAGTTACGTTAACAAGGCAGGACTTGGTCTACGAGATCAGGTTGTGTCTCGAGTCTATCTTGTTTGAGATACAGAAGGCGGCAGAGAGACAGGGAGACCTCATGCCACCAAGAAAGTCGCCCTAGGAGGAGACTGTATCCTTTGAACTTGGGGTCCCTGCACTGAGGAGCTCCTACTGCAGGGGACGGTTGATCACAAGGATCTTCCACAGAGCCAGCAGAGAGACAAAGCCTTCCCCTGGAGTCAGCTCCGTAAATTTGGACTTGTAGCCTCCTAAATTGTAAGAGACTAAATTTCTCTTCATTAAAGCCATCCATGTGTGGAATTTCTGTTACAGGAGAACTAGGTGACTGAAACACTCTGCAAATCACAAAAGGTCCAGGGTGGGACAACGGCCAGGCTGCTGTCTCACCATCTTTGGTTGCTGTGTCTCTGTGTGGTGGCTTCATTTGTCCCTACAGTGATACATCATATTTACCACATCACATGTCTTATAGTTGTACAGACAAGGCTTCACACACAAATGCCCCCGAAAGCACAGTGATAGTAACATGTTTTCTAGAAATGTACCTATGTGGACTACAGGTCCTGAGAGCAGAATAATGTGCTTGGTTGTGTGGAATGAAGCTGCTCAGATGGAGTGGAATTGGGCTGCGTAGCCTTTTCAGCCACCCACCTGCGGAGCCGCCGGCCCAGTCCCTCATCCCCGCAGCCCCAGTAGCGTTCTCGGCCTCTCGTTTCCAGCTTCCAGGCTCCCGTCCTCCCAGCCTGCTCTGCAATCATCCCCGGCCAATCCTACAGCTGCAGAAGCAGGAGACAGGGACCCCTTGTCCTCAGACTGAGGAGCAGTAGGAGACAACAGAGGAAGAGGAGGAGGAGAAGAGGGGAGCTGCTCCCCAAAGGAGGAAGGATGCAGTTCCCAGAAAAAGAAAGCACTGCAGATCAAAAATAAATACATAAATGCACAGTATGCACAAGGCAGGAAGTGGGGAAGTGGTCTGTTGAATGAAAGAAATTATATCCTCTCTGAAGAGGGTGTGTACGCAGATGGCCAACAAGCGCAAGAAAAGATGTTCCAGTCATTAGTCACCAGGGAAATGCAAATCAAAACCACACAGAGATGCCACTTCACACCCACCCGGATGGCTTGAACCAAAGAGACACATTGACAAGTGGTGGTGGGGATATGCGGAAATCAGAACCCTCTAATTGGCTAGTGAGAACGTAAAATGGTGCAGCCACACCAGAAATAGTCTGACAGTTCCTCTGGTCATGAAACCTAGAGTCACCACGTTGTTGTTAGGTGCCACCAGATCCCGTCTGATTCACGGCAACCCTCTCTGTCTCCTTGAGAGTCTGCCTCTATTTCAATGACTGTCTGCTTTACCAAGTGTGATGTCCTTTTCCAAGGACTGGTCTCTCCTAAGAACATGCCCAAAGTGTGTGAAATGTAATCTCACCATCCTTGCTTCTACAGAATGTTCTGGCTATACTTCTTCTAAGACATATTTGGCTGTTCTTCTGAAAGCCCATGGTATATTTGATATTCTTCAACAATACCATCCTCCAAGGCATCAATTCCTTGGTCTTCTTATTAATTCTCCAGCTTTCAAATGCTCACGAGACCACTGAAATACCATGGCCTGGGTCAGATGCACCTTCATCTTTAAGGTGCTGTCTTTGCTTTCCAACAGCTCAGAGAGGTCCGTTGCAGCAGATTTTTCCAATGAGTGCCTCTTTTGGTTTCTTGACTGCTGCTTCCGTGGGCACTGACCGTGAGTACAAGCGAAGTTAAATTACTGACGACCTCCACCTTTTCTCATTTATCATGACGTTCTTTATGGGCCCAGTTGTGAGGATTCTTGTTTCCTTTATGATGCGGGGATCTTCATCAGTAAGTGCTTCAAGTCCTCTTCACGTTCAGCAAACTGGGTTCTGTCATCTGCATATCACAGGTTGTTAATGAGTCTTCTTCCAGTCCTGATGCTGTGCCGGTCTTCTTCAGAAAGCCCAGCTTCTCAGACTGTTTATTCACCATACAGATTAAACAGGTATAGTGAAAGGATATAACCCTGATGGGCACCTTTCCTGATTTTAAAACACACAGTATCCCTTTATTCTATTTGAATGACTGCCTCTTGATCCATGTATAGAGTCCTCATCAGCACGATTAATGTTCTGGAATTCCCATCTTCTGCAATATTGTTGTTGTTAGGAGCTGTAGAGTCAGTTCCAACTCATAGAGACCCCAGGCAAAACAGAATGGATCACTGTCTCGTCTTGCACCAGGCCCACAATAGCTTTTATACTTAAGTCCAGTGTTGCAGTCACTGTGTCCACCCATTTGTTGGAGGTCTTCCTCTTTTTCACTGACCATCCACTCTACCAAGTATGATGTCCTTCTCCAGGGACCGGCCCCTCCTGACAATATGTCAGGAGTACATAAAGTGCAGTCTTGCCATCTCTGGTTGGATTTCTTCCAGAAGAGATCTGTTTGATCTTTTGGTAGTTGGTGTATATTCTATGTTCTTCTCCAACACCACAGTTCACAGGCATCAGTGCTTCTCCTGTATTCCTTGTTCTCTGTCCAGCTTTCACACGCATATGACGTGACTGAAAATGCCATGACACGGGTCAGGTGCACCTTAGTCTTCAAAGTGATATCGTTACCTCTCAGTACTTTAAAGATGACCTTTGTAGCAGATTTTCCCAATGCAATGCTTGACTGCTGCTTCCATCGACGTATTGATAGTGAACCCAAGTCAAATGAAATCCTTTACAACTTCAATCCTTTTCCATTTATCAAGGTGGTGTTTATTGGTCAAGTTGTGGGAATTTTTGTTTTCTTGATATTAAGGTGTAATCCACACTGAAGGCTGTAGTCTTTGATCTTCATCAGTCAGTGGTTCAAATCCTTTTCATAGCTGGAAGCTATGCCACTGGTATTCAGACACCAGCAGGGTCACTCGTGGTGGATGGGTTTCAGCTGAGCTTCCAGACTGAGACAGACTAGGAAGAAGGACCTGGGACTCTACTTTTGGAAAGAATTAGCCAGTGAAAACCTTATGAATAGCAGTGAAACACTGGAAGATACAGTGCCAGAAAATGAGCCCCACAGGTTGGAAGACACTCAAAAGACTAAGTGGGAATAGCTGCCTCCTCAAAGTCGAGTTGATCTTAATGACACGGATGGAGTAAAGCCTTTGGAACATTCATTTGATGATGCAGCATGACTCAAAATGAGAAGAAACAGCTGCGAACATCCATTAATAACCAGAACATGGAACATATGAAGCATGAATCTAAGAAAATTTGAAACCATCAAAAAAGAAATGGAACACAGAAACATGGATATCCTAAGCACTAGTGATCTGAAATGGACTAGTACTGGTCATTTTGAAATGCGTAATCACATGGCCTACTATGCCAGGAATGAAAACTTGAAGAGGAACAGGTTTGCAATCATCATCCAAGAAGAATACTTCAAGATCTGCCCTAAAGTACAGTGCTGTCGGTGAGAGGACAATATCCACAAGCCTACAAGGAAGGCCAGTTAATACAACTATTATTCAAATTTATTCACCAACCACTAAGGCCAACGATGAAGAAACTGAAGATTTTTACCAGGTTCTGCAATCTGAAATTGATTGAACATGCAATCAGGATACACCAATAATTACTGGTGATTGAAATGCAAAATTTGGAAATAAAGAAGGATTGGTAGTTGGAAAATATGGCCTTGGTGATAGAAATGATGCTGGAGATCACATGATAGAATTTTGCAAGACCAACAACTTCATTGCAAGTATTTTTTTCCACCAACATAAGTGGTGACTATACACATGGACCTCACCAGATGGAACACACAGGTATCAAATCATCCACGTCTGTGGAAAAAGACAATGGGAAGGCTCCACGTCAGCAATCAGAACAAGACTAGGTGCTGACTGCAGCATAAATCATCAACTGCATATATACAAGTTCAAATTAATACTGAAGAAAATTAGAACAAGCCCAAGAGAACAGATTTGATGTGTTCAACAGTAATAACCGAAGACCAGACAAATTGGAGAATGACCTCAAAGACATCATCCTTGAAGAAAGTAAGCCAGCCAAGTGCCGTCAAGTCGGATCCGACTCATGGTGACCCTAGGGGCCAGGGTAGAGCTGATCCCCAGAGTATTCAAAGAGCACATGGAAGAAAGTAAGCAATCATCAAAAAGACAGGAAGGAAAGAAAAGACCAAATTGTATGTCAGAAGACACTCTAAAACTTGCTCTCAAAAGTCGAGCATCTAAAGCAAAAGGAAGGAATGATGAAGTAAAAGAACTGAACAGAAAATTTCAAAGGGCAGGTCAAGAAGATGAAAGAAAGTGCTATAATGATATGTGCAAAGAGCTGGAAATAGAAAAACGAAAGGGAAGAACATGCTCTGCATTTCTCAAGCTTAAAGAACTGAATTAAAAATTCAATCCTTGAGTTTCAATAGTGAAGGATTCTACAGGGAAAATATTAAATGACTCAAGAAACATGAAAAGAAGATTCTTTGCAATATGATTTATAATCTATTATGTTCTGCATATTTGAACGCTTTAGCACAGTCCACGGAACACAGGTAAACTTCTTTCTGGTATTCTCTGCTTTTAGCTCAAATCTGTCAGATATCAGCAATAATATCCCTGGTTCCATCTCCTTTTCTGAATCTGGCTTGAATTTCTGGAGTTTCCTGTTCATACACTGCTACAACCACTTTTGAGTAATCTTCAGGAAAATTTTGCTTACACGTGATATTAATATTGTTCTATAATTGCCTCATTTGGTTGGATCACCATTTTGGGGAGTAGGTATTAATAAGAATTTTTTCCAGTCGGTTGAACAGGTATCCATCCTCCAAATTTCTTGGCATAGATCACTGACCACTTACAGTACTGCATCAATTTGTTGAAACATCTCAGTTGATATTCCACCAATTCCTGGAGCCTTGTTTCTCACTGGTACCTTCGGTGCAGCTGGGACTTCTTCCCTCAGCACTGTCAGCTCCCGATCATGTGTTACCTCCCGACATGGTTAAACATCAGCCATTTTTTTCTGAATTTTTATTACTTATTAATTGCAGTAAAATAATAAAATTTCTAACATCTGTCAATTATCTCATCTATGATAAACCCTCACCACCACCCCCCTTGTAGCCAACACAGTTTTTGTGTTCTGTGCCAAAGCCAAGTGCGTCGAGTCGGATTGTCTTCTGTAGATAATTCTATTTTTAAGTCCTTATAACAGGGGCCTTACACAGTATTTGTCCTTTTGACACTGACTGATTTCACTCAGCGTAATGTCTTCCAACTGAAACCACGTTGTGAGATGTTTTCTACAATCGTCATTGTTTTTTACCAGAGCATAGTGTTCAGTTGAGTATATGTACCATAGTCTGTTTATCCATTCATATGTTGATGTGCGTCTGGGTTGATTCCATCTTTTAGCTACTGTAGACAGTGCTGCAGTAAACATTTGTGTACATGTGTCTGTTCGTGTGACAACCTTTGTTTCTGAAGGATAAATTTCAAGCAGTGGAATTACAGGATCAGACGGTGTATCTGTTTCCGTCTATTTAAGAAAATGCCAGGTTGCTTTCCAAAGAGGTTGTACCAACTTGCCATCCCACCAGCAATGTAGGAGAGTCCCAGTCTCTCCACAGCCTCTCTGGCATTTGTTGTTTTGTGTTTTGGGATCATGGCCAACTTTGCTGGGGAATGATGATACCTCATTGTAGTTTTGATTTCGATTTCACTGGTAGCTAATGATCGCAAGCATTTCCACATGTGTCTTTTGGCTGCCTGGATGTCCTCTCTAGTGAAGTGTCTGCCCATCTCTTTTGCCTATTGCTTAATTGGGTTATTTACCTTTTTCTTGTTGATATTTTGCACAGTTGTGTAGATTACGGAAATTAGATAATGGTCTGACACGAAGTTGCCAAATATTTTTTCCCATTCTGTAGGTGGTCTTTTAACTCTTTTGGTAAAGTCTTTGGATGAGCAAAAGTGTTTGATGCTTAGTAGTTCCCATTAATCTATTTTCTCTTCTGTTAATCGTGCTTTGTTTGCAAGATTTTGAAGTCTTTCTAAACTGTGTGTTAGAACATCTAACATCGATCCTATTTTTTCTTGCGTGATTTTTATTGTTATGGGTTTGATATTTAGATCCTTAATCCACTTAGAGTTAGTTTTTGTGTAAGATGTGAGATAGGAGTCTTATTTCAGTTTTTTGCAGATGGATATCCAATTGTGCCCATTTTCTAAAGAGACTGTTTTTACCCCAGTGTACAATCCTAGGCCCTTTGTCAAATACCAGCTGTTCATAGGAGGATGGTGGCATCTCTGGCGTCTCCACTCTATTCCGTTGGTCTATATGTCTCTTTGTGTGCCAGTACCAGGCTGTTTTGACTACTGTGGCAGTGTAGTAGTTTCTGAGGTAGGGTAGTGTGAGGCCTCCCATTGTGCTGCTCTCCTTCAGTAGCACTTTACTAAGCCAGGGTTTCTTCCCTTTCCAAATAAAGTTGGTGATATGTTTCTTCATCTCAGTGAAAAAATGACACTGGAATTTGTACAGGGAGAACTACAAGGCCTTACTGCAAGAAACCAAAAAAGACTTACAAAATTGGAGAAACCTACCCTGCTCATGGATAAGAAGACTTAATGTTTTGAAGGTACCTATGTCACCTATAAGGGATATACTTAGATAGTAAATGGTGATGATTTGGTGATTTCTTCTTTGATGGACTCTTTGTTGGTATAAAGGAATCCTACTGATTTACTTATGTTTATCTTGTGTCCCAATACTTTGCTAAACTCCTTTATTAGTTCCAATAGTTTACTTATGGATTCCTTTGGATTCTCTGTATAAACAATCGTATCATCTGCAGATAGGGAGATTTTTACTTCTTCAGTGCCGATACGGTTGTCCTTTATTTCGTTGTCTTGTCTAACTTCTCTGGCTAGAACTTCTAGCACAATGTTGAATAGAAGTGGTGAGAGTGGGTATCCTTGTCTAGTTCTCACTCTCAAAGGGAATTCTTTCAGTTTTTCACCATTCAGGATGATGAAGGCAGTTGGCTTTGCATAGATGCTACTGATTACGTTGAGGAATTTCCTCTCTCCTATTTTTCTGAGAGTTTTTAGCATGAATCAGTGTTAGACTTTACCAAATGCCCTTTCTGCATCAATTGACAAAATCAGGTGATTCTTATCTTTGTGTTATTTATGTGGTTGATTGCATTAATTGCTTTTCCAATGTTGAACCAGCCTTACATCCCTGGATCGAAACCAACTTCATTGTAATTAATATTTTTTTTATATGCTATTGAGTTCTACTGGCTAGAAATTTGTTGAAGATTCTTGCATCTAGGTTCATGAGTGATATTGATCTGTAATTTTCTTTTTTTGTGGGATCTTTCCCTGGCTTTGGTATCAGGGTTATGCTGGCTTCATAGAATGAATTTGGGAGTATTCTATCCCTTTCTGTGGTGTGAAATATCCTCAATAGTATCAGAGTTAACTCTTCTCTAAAAGTTTGGTAGAATTCTCCAGTGAAGTCATCTGTGGGCCAGTACTTTTTTTGGTTGGTAGATTTTTTATGACTTTTTAAATCTCTTCCTTTGTGATAGATTTATTGTTGATCTAATTCTCTTGTGATAATCTTGGTGGGTGACATGAATCTAGAAATTTGTTCATTTCCTCTAGGTTTTCAAATGTGTTAGAGTACAGTCTTTCATAGTATTCTGCTACGATATTTTTTATTTCAGCTGGGTTTCATTTCTTAATCAGGTTATTTGTATCTTCTGCTGTTTTTCTTTTCTAACTTTAGCCAATGGTTAGTCAATCTTGTTGATCTTTTTGAAGAACCAGCTTTTGGTTTTGTTAATTTTTAAAATTGTTTTTCTACTCTCTAATTCATTTAGTTCTGCTCTAGTCTGTTTTCTTCTGGTGCCCAAGGGGTTCCTCTGTTGCTCTCTTTCTACTTGTTTAAGCTGTCAGGTTAATTCTTTAATTTGGGCCCTTTCTTCTTTCTGGATGTGTGAAGTTATAGAGATAAACTGACCTCTGAGCACTGCTTTTGCTGTATCCGGTAAATGCTGGCAGGATGTGTTTTCATTCTCATTTGATTCCATAAATTTCTTTATTTTGTCTTGGGTTCCTTCTATAACCCAAGGCTTTTTGAGCTAAGTGTTGTTCAGTTTCCATAAGTTTGAATTTATACCTATGATTTTTCTGCTGTTGTTTTCAACTTTTATGGCCTTGTGGTCGGAGACGATACTTTGCAGTAAATCCGTGGTCTGGATTTTATAGAGAATGCTTTATGACCTAACACATGGTCTATTCTGGAGAATGTTCCATGTGCACTGGAGAAAAAGGTGTACTTACCCATCGATGGGTGAAAAGATCTGTATATGTTGAGAAAGTCAAGTTGGTTGATTGTTGCAATAAGATCTTCTGTGTCTTCACTAAGCTTTTTTTCTGGATGATCTATCCATAACTGAAAGGGGAGTATTGAAGTCTCCAACTCTTACTGTGGAATGATCTATCTCATTTTTCAGTGCTGTCAAGGTTTGTTCAATGGATTTGGATGCTGTGGTATTGGGTACTAAATATTTAATATTGTTAAGTCCTACTTGAGTATTGAAACTTTCAGCAATAAATAGTGACCATCCTTGTCCACAACAGTGGATTTTACATTACAGTCTATTTAATCTGAGATTAGCATTGCCACATCTACTCTTCCTTGTATGTTGTTAGCTAGGTATATACTAATTCTATCCTTTAATTTTCAGTTTGTTCATACCTTTGAGTTTAAGGTGTGTTTCCTGTAAGTAACATATAGACGGGTCATGTCTTTTGATCCCAGGTGTCACTCACTGTCTCTTTACTGGAGCATTCAGTCCATTTACATTCAGTGTAATCGTTAACAGGTATGTGCTTAGTGCCATCATTTTGATGTAATTGTTTTTATGTTGATGTTTTCTATATTGCTCTTAATATTCTGTTCTGGATCATTCTTTATGGGTTGACTTTTCAGTGTTGGTTTTGTGTTTGCTGAGACTCCTATACTGAGTTTCTTGTTTCGATATGTTGCATTGTTATTTGCTTTATGGCTACACCTATTATCCTCCCTAACATGCTAAGATTAAACCCAATTTTAACTACTGCATAACTCTTTAACTTCCTCTCAATCTGAAACAACTATAACTACTGCAGCGTATCCCTCTTTTTAATGTGATGGTGTCATAGCTTTCATATATGATCACTGATTCCCTTGTTCTAATATTGTAGCTCTGATTAAGTTTTGTGACTTCCTTAACCAAGTAGAATTCTGGATGCTGTGTCCTGCATTGTCACTTTAAATATACATTTAATGGTTTTGTTTTTCTAAGCAAAGAGCTTCTTTCAATATTTCATGTGCTTTTGGTTTAGTTGTTATGAACTTTCTAAGCTTTTTATCTGTGAATGACTTAATTTCACATTGTATTTGATAGACAATTTTGTAGGATATATACTTCTTGGTTGGAAGTTTTTCTCCTGCAGGGCTTTGAATGTGCTATCCTGCTGTTTTCTAGCCACTGTCATTTCTACAGAGAAACCAGATGAAAGCCTATCAGTTTTCCTTCAGAGTGTTAGCTTTGCTTTGAGTCTTTCTGCTTTCAAAAGCATCTGTTTATGTTTCATTTTATTAAGCTTGATTACAATATATCTTGGTATTTTGGGGGGGGGATATAGTTTTTGTGGTGTTTGATAAACATCTTGGATACCTGCATTCTCTTTGTTCATAATCTCGGAAAAGTTTTCTGTCAGCATCTCTACAGCAATACTGTCCATATTATCATCTATTCCGTCTTGTTCAGAAACTCCAATTAAACATAAATTTTATTCTTCTTAATGGAGTCCCACATGTTTCTTAATGCTTCTTCATTTTTCCTATTTCTTTTCTCCAAATTCTCCTCATAAATGTTGGTGTCAGATTTTCTGTCCTCAAGGTCATGAAGTCTAACTTCTATCTGTTTAATCCTACTCTTTTGGCTTTGGACTGAATTATTTAATTCTGTAGTTTTGTTATTGATCTGATGTATTTCAGATAGTCGATGTTCCATCAGTTCAAATAGTTTACCTAATTTTTCATTTTGTGCTGCTGCATTTTGGGTCTAGTAACCCCATGGACTCTTCACACTCTCTTTTGAAGCTTTTTCTGTAGTGTATTATTTTCCCATAGAATCCTTCAGTATTGCAACTCATGGCTTCTATTTTTTTCTTCAGCTGTTTCAGCTTGAGAAAAGCTGAACATGTTTCTCCTTTTTGGTTTTCTATCTCCAAATCTTTGCACAAGTCCTTACAATACTTTACTTTGTTTTCTTAAGCCACTCTTTGAAATCTTCTGCTCTTTCCTTTAACTTCATCACTTTTTCCTTTTGCTTTAGCTACTTGATGTTCAAGAACTGGTTTCAGAGTCTTTTCTGAGGTTCATTTTGGTCTTTTCTGTATTTCCTGTCTTTTCAATGATCTCTTGCTTTCTTCATGCATGATGTCTTTCATGTCATTCTGCAACTCATCCAATCTTTGGTCATTAATATTCAGTGGGCCAAATTTATTCTTGATATTATCTCTAAATTCGGGCGGGATACACTCAAGGTCATACTTTGGCTTTTGAGGACTTGTTTACAGCTTGTGATGTTGGAGAAGAATACTGAATGTACTATGAACTGTCAAAAGAACAGACAAGTCTGTTTGGGAAGAAGTACAACCTGAATGCTCCTTAGAATCAAAGATGGCAAGACTACACATCATGTACTTTGACTTGTTATCAGTCAAGATAGTCCCCCAAGAAGAAAATCACGTTTGGTAGAGGACCAACGAAAAAGTGGAAGACTCTCAAGGAGATGGACTGACACAGTGGCTGCCACAATAGGCTTAAGCATAGCAACAACTGTGAGGACAGACACAGAACCAGGCAGGATATCATTCTGTTGTGCATAAGGTTCCCATGAGTAGGAACCAACCTGTCCATACCTAACGACACAATGCTCTTGAGATGCAGGTGGAATATACACAAAGTCACACTTAAACTTGCATATGAGCAGTCGACGATCTGTCCTGAAGTCAGACCTTTGCTTTGTTCTGTCTCTTTGCACAGATGTAGATGATTTAATTCTTGTGTATTTCACCCAGTGAGGTTCACTTGTATGTGTATGTTGTTGGAAAACGAATCTCCAATGAATAAGTCATTTCTTTTGCAAAATTCTATCATGCAATCTCTCGTGAATTTTCTATCTCCAAGGCCATATTTTCCAATGACTGATCCTTATTCTTTGTTTCTAACTTTCACATCTCTTCCCCCGTTGTATTTTGAATTTCACCCAGCCTGCGGGGCTCATCTTCTGACAGTCTATCAGACAAGGTTCCACTGCTCTTCATAAGCCTTCACTGGCCAACTTTTTCAGAAACGGACCACCAAGTCCCTCTTCTTAGTCAGTCTTAGTCTGGAAACTCTACTGAAACCTATCTACCATAGGTGACCCAGCTGACATTTGACATACCTGCAGCATAGCTTCCAACACCACAGCAGCATGCAAGCCACCAAAGTACACAGACTGACAAATGAGTGGGAAAGAGTTGTCATAAGGCCCAGAAATTCCACTCCTATGTGCACATCCAACAGAAACAAAGACTAGTACTCAAGTGTTTGTTGCAATGTCATTCATAACAGACAAAAAGTAGAAGCAACTCAAACATCCATCAACTGATGAATGGGTAAATGAAATACATGGATAAGCCAGCCAGCCAAGTGCTGTTGAGTCGGATCCAACTCATGGCAATAGGGATATATGATGAAATATTATTTGACAAGAAAAAAGGAATGAAGTATTGATACACATGACAACACTAGTAAGCCGTGAAAAAGCACAGAGTGAAAGATGGCAGCCAAAACAGAACATATGTTGTACAGTTCCACTTCCTCCAGCAGCAAATCTATAGCAGCCAAAAATTTCCCAGAGGTTTTCCAGAGGTAGGGAACTGATGGGGGACCTGCAGCATGACAGATAAGGGTATGAGGTTTCTTTTGAGGGTAATGATACGTTCTAAAATCAATTGTGGTGAAAGCCACACAGTTCTGCGAATGTGCTAAAAGTCACTGAATTGTGCAGTTTGAACAGGTGAATTGTGTGGCATGTAGATTACATGTCAACAAAGCTGCCCCCAACCAGCAAAAGCCTTCTCCACATCTGCATGCCCCTCGAATTAACCTCATTAATTCTGATCTCCCCAGGAGCCTCAGTTCAGATTCCAGACCTCCAAAGAACTCCAGGACAGCTGATGCCCGCGAAGGCCTCTCCCTCTGATTCCCCGTATCTGTGTCATCTGCTCAGCACTGGCCTGTTAGGACAAGTCCAGATAAAAGCTGCTGCCACCTTGGCCCCCTGCCCTTCAAGAAGGGGGTGTGGCTCCTGGTCCCCAGCAGCTGCTTAGCTTCACTAATGTTGACAGAACACAGGAGTCATTCTAGGATAACAAATTCCATGTGGCACCAGTACATTAGGGTGTAAAGTGATACTGCATGGGGATCTTGTTCTCAGTGCTCAGGGGACACACAGCCACAGCAGACAGGGTGGGAAGGAGACACAACCCTCACTCCACACATGTGAACACCTCGGACATGGGCCAAGTTTATTTGGTGGGGGGAGGCATTGTGTTGCCTGAGTTTTGCATGAAATGAGCGGGCAGTGACTCAGGAAAAGGAGACTATCTTCAGTAACGGCCTCAGTGACAAGGACAAAGCCGGCATCCAAGACTGCGCCATGTGTGAGCCCTTGGAGTCAGGACCAAGGCTGAGGAGGTGCAGGAATCAGCTCTGCGGAGGAACCATCCCAGCGGAAGTGGGCCCTGGCTCTCCGGCACAGACAGTGTCAGGCTGGAACAGGGTGCTTGTGGACGTGGGTGAGAGGGAGCAACCCTGGGGAGACGGGGCCGCGGGCGGGACCACCCCTTCCACCACGGCTTCCTGTAAGCTGCTGAGACCTCATGTGGTCTACTCAGCACACAGATTCATGGATGCAGTCAGGTGACTGGCAGATCCACAATCAATATCCACAGAAGCGGCAGTCAGGAAATCAAAAGACAGAGTCCACTGAGCAAAGCTACAGCAAAAGACCTCTTTAAAGTGTTTAAAAGGAAATACAGCCCCTTGAGGACCAAGGTGAGCCTGGCCCAAGCTAGGGTGTTTTCAGTTGCCTCACATCCATGTCAAAGCCAGAGATGAACGTGAAGACAGGAGACACCTGTGAATTACGATGTTGGTGAAGACTGCCGACTAGGCCGCAGCCTCCCAACAAGGACCACGTCTGTCCTGGAGGAAGTCCGGCCCGAGTGCTGCACTTCGAGGATAGCAAGACTGTGTCTCACGTGCTGTGGGCACGCTGTCAGGGGGAGCAGGCCTAGAGAGGGACAACATACTTGGTCAAGCAGACAGTCAGCCCGAGAAGGCCTGACATGGGGGTGCGCCACAACGGGCTCAACAGGATTGTGAGGATGGGACAGGATCAGAAAAGTGTTTCATTCTGTTGTGCATGGCTTCACAGTGAGTCAGAACCGACCCAATGGCACCTAACAACAACAACGTATTTGTTTAGCCGGCACACCCCGAGGGGCAGCTCCTTTTTCTGGTCTCCCAACCCTGGTTCGGCCAACTGTCTGCATGTAGTGCTTACAGCTTGTTTCTGCTGGAGACTGCGCAGATGACCTGCTTGAGGCCAGCTTGCAGACTGATTTTTCAGCCTACGATTGAGGTTGTCAAGGATTTCATTTTACTTGTATCCACAATCAACACCCGGGGAAGCTTACCCACCACTACTGCTGTCGAGTCAGGCCCGACTCATAGTGACCCCAAAGGTCAGAGTAGAACTGCCCCATAGAGTTTCCGAGGAGCACCTCGTGGATTTGAACTACCAAGCTTTTGGTTAGCAGACGTAGCGCTTAACCACTGTGCCACCAGTATTTCCCCTAGGGAAGTAGCAATCAAAAAATCAGAAGATGCCTTGTGTGTTGGGAAAGCTGGCTACAGAGGCCTTCCGTGGCTTTTAGGCTCAAATATAGCAGGAATGAGCTGGCACAGGACCAGGCAGGGTTTCATTATGTCATGCTCAGGGTCACTATGCACCAGAACCAACAGGACAGCACCTTAACCACAACAACGCAAAGAGTTTGGGAGACTTTTGCTTTCTTTTGTAATCATGGGAGACCGACAGGTCTCCTTGCCTTCGGAGAGGCCGTAGATGGGGTGGTGAGTTCTTTCCAGGTAGGGCAGGAGACTCAGGCAGCTCCCGGGGCTCCTGTGTCACTGAAGGCCTTGCTCCTGTCCCGACCATATAGCCTGCACATGGACGGCCACTCCAAGCCAACTTGGAGTCAGTTCATCTGTTTCCCAGCATGCTCTGCAATCTCATCCTGACTGCCACTTGGGGATTTTGCTTTCTTCCCTGAAACTCAGATGTGCTGTTTACACATGCACATACAAGCTTGCACACACAAGCTTGCACACACACACACACACACGTAACTGTACACACATCCACAAATGCCCTATACCCAATTCCCGAATATTTCTTAATGAACAAGGATTAGCATCAACTCTGTCCTTGATATAGAGAAACTGTGTAGTGTTCATAGTTAGGAAAAAATATTCCATTTTGAAGTCATTTTTTTAATGCCATGCATTCCTGGTGCCAGAGGTCTGAAATTTCTACAGTGATGGTGTCACTGAGAGATGTATTTCAGTACAATTACCAAGAAAGGTGCAAAAGGGCTGAAAATGAAGCAGAGCGAGCCAAGCTAGATTCTTAGTAAACGTCATGTTAGAACATCAGGCAGTGTCATTTTTTCCCAGATATAAATGTTGACGTAGCCTGGTACCCTGTGCAAGGAAAGTATGAACGAGTCCTCCCTGCTCCCCAGACAACACTGCAGATGGGCCTGCTGTGAAGTGTCTGTCTGGGTAGCACAGGACCATGTACTTCACACACCTGCACGCACGCCGGAGGGACCACGGGGATCAAGCCTGAGGCAGGGCCTGGGTCTGGGAACATGGTGCTCCCAACCTTTCCCCGTTCTGGCTCTCAGACCTTGTCTGGTTTAGAGACACCTGTGTTTCCCTCTCACCCTCACTAGCCTTCAGTGCAGGCTAGATGTCAGACCCTGGGGACTGGTGCTGCTGTAACAGAAACACCACAGGTGATTGGCTTTAAAAACAGAAATTTTGTCACAATTCAGTAGGCCAAAAGTCCAAATTTAAGGGATCCACTCCAGGGGAGGGCTTTCTCTGCTGGCTCTGCAGGAACGTCTGTGTTGTCAATGCTCCTCTGGATTGGAAGCTTCTGATGTGCAGAGACCACAGGTCCCTCCCAAAGGACGCACTCTGCTCCTAGCACTGCTTCTCGGTGGTATGAAATCCCCACTGTCTGTGTGCTTCCCATTCCTTTCGATCTCAGACAGTGCCTCGAGGCACAATATAATCTTACACACTGAGTCCCCCCCCACCAACCCAACTGCCGCCCGTCCTCCCTTATTAACATCACAGAGGCAGGGGTCATGGCAGGTAGAAACGTCACACAATAGCAGGAATCATGGCCAAGACAACTCACTACACACATTTTTGGGGGGACACAATCCAACCCATGACTTGACTCATCTGTGCAAAGACCTTCTCAAACAAAGACACACAGCACCTCGAAAGACTTCCAGAGTCAGCTTAGTAGGGACAAAGCTCTGCCCTTCAATTCTTAAGTTCTTCAAAATGGAATATTTTTTCTAACTATGAACATTATACAGTTTTTCTATAACAAGGACAGAGTTGATGCTAACCCTTGTTCTCCCAGAACTATTCAGGAACCAGGGCCAGGACATTCGTGGATGGCAGTGCAGTCATGTGGTGGGGGGCACAGTAAGTATACTGAAGGCGGACACAGGATCTTGTATTCTGCTTATTACTACTCAAGAGCACATCATACGTAATTCCCTTGTTGCTTCCTAATTTTGAAAATCATATGAGAGGCAGTATGGCATCCAGTCCATTTGTTGAGATTGTCATAGTCCTTAGGTGCCACTGAGTCAGTTGTGACCCTGTGCACAAGGGAACGAAACCCTGCCCCGTCCTGTGCCACCCCCACAGTTACTGTGTGGCTTGAGCCCGTTGTTGCAGCCACTGTGCCAGTCCATCTCTTAAGGGTCTTCATCTCTTTCGACGACAGTCTCCTTCACTGAGCATGACGTCCTTCTCCAGTAACTGGTCCTCCTGGTGACATGTCCAAAGCACATAAGGCAAGACTCAACATCCTTGCTTCTGAGAAGCACTCAGGCTGGACGTCTTTCAAGACAGATTTGTCTGTTCTTCTGGCAGCCCATGGTGTGTTCAGTAGTCTTTGCCAACACTGTAATTCAATGGCATCAATTCTTATTTAGTGTTCCTTTTTCATACGCCAGCTTTTGCGTGATTTGAGGCAATTGAAAATACCGTCATCTGGGTTAGCCACACCTTTGTCCTCAAAGTGATGTCTTTGCTATTTAACACTTTAAAGAGGTCTACTGTAGGCAATTTACACAATGCAATATGTCCTGTGATTTCTTGACTGGCACTTCCATGGGTGTTGATTTCAGATCCAAGTGACGTTAAATCCTCGGCAACTTCAATGATTTCTCCTTTTACAGTACTGTTGCTGACTGGTCCAGTTGTGAGGATTTTTGTTTTCTTTATATTGGAGGAGAATCCACACTGAAGGTTGCTATCTTTGATTTTCACTAGTAAGTGCTTCCAGTCCTGCAAATCACTTTCAGCAGACTAGGTTGTGTCATCTGTAACACAGGTTGTTAATGAGTCTTCCTCTAATCCTGATGCCCAGTTCTTCACAGAATCCAGCTTCTCAGATTATTTTGCTCAGTGTAGAGACTGGGCAGGAGAACTGAGTGGATACAACCCTGACACGTGCCTTTCCTGACTTGAAACCACATAGTGTCCCTTTGTTCTGTTTGAATGACTGCCTCTTGAGCCACGTACAGGTTCCTCACGAGTACAATTAAATGTTCTGGAATTTCCATTCTCTGCAATGCTATCCATAATTTGTTATGATCCACACAGTTGAACGCCTTTATGTAGTCAATAAGATTTCCCAGAAATGTCATCATGAGATGAAATGCAGCAGTTTAACGATTCTTTTTGCACGTTGCCAAGCCCCTTTCCCAACAACCACTCCTTCGGTGGTGCCAGCAGGAGTGTGGTCGTGGACAGGAGAAGGTGAATTCCACTGTACTGTTGGGCTGTTAGACTCAGCGGGTTGCTCCTGGCTCAGAGGTCCCTGGTGACGTCTGGGTGACGGAGAGAGCAGGCAGGTGGCTCTGGAGGGGTAACTGGAGTGAACGCAGGTGGGGAAGAGCATTTCCAGACCCTGAGTTGGAGAAGGGAAAGTCCTGTTTTTACCCAAGTCTGCCACATCCTCCAGCTTAGATGAGGAAAGGGTCCCTGTAGGATGTGAAGGCCATTATCTTAGAAAAACAGCCTGGAGCCTCTTGCCTAAGATTGACTTTTTGAGATTTTGTCTGAATAGCTGAGTTCCTGCACACTAATCAGCCCACTCATTAGTCCCCCAACTTCTGAGTTCTCTGTGGCCTTACATGGTATAAACCAGGAGAAATTTACTCAAGCAATCCTTTGATGGCCAAATGTGGGACAATCTGAGCATCAGAATAACAGTGATGGTTAGAGATTGTAGCCCATTTACTAAACCAAGAATCCACGAGTGCATACTGGTATAAAAATACATGCATAATAGATGGGAAGGAAAAGCTCTTCAGACAGTAGAATGTGAGCGGATGAGTGTAGAAGGAATGACAGAGCCAGGACTCTGTAACCATCGTCATTAGAAACGCTCCAGAGGAGCATTAGCAGCAGATGCTAAAACTACCGGGTGAGAGTCTGAGGGGAATCAGATATCCGCAGTGTCTCAGACTATCGCCTCACAAATACCAGTTATTTAGAAAAGGGAACATGTCACTTAACGGTGGAAAAGCCTGGTGGACACTTGCCAAACCAAGTTCCTGGGGAGCGAACACCTTGTGCTCTGATGGGATGCACACTTCTGCCAAAGTTGATCCCTGCCCAAACCTATAACCTAGATCCAGCCGAGGGGCATCCTGGGAAAGTAACTGCCCTGTGCTCTTCATAGAAGATAACAAAGGGCAGAGGAGCTGTCCCCGAGTCAAAGAGACTGAAGAGACATACAACCAGATACAACTTGTGATCCCAGATCGCATCCTACTGTGTGTGAAGCTACCACAAAGTACAATATAGCAATGATTGGTGAATTATGAATATAAGCTGCAGATTACTTATAACAGTGTTGTATTATTGTTTAATTTCCCAAAAATATCCCTAGTCTGCAATTTACTCTGAAATAGTTTTTTAAATATTTTACATATGTACATGGGAAGGTATATGATGGCTGGAGGATGGCTAGAGGGAGAGTGGGGGGATGCATGCTCAGAGAGATGCTGTTGGTTGGCACCCAGTTGACCTTATGTATGACAGAGCAAAAGACAGCCGTGTCCTGAGCCATCTTCCTGTCCTTATTATGTCTCAGTCCATTGCGTTGGCTGCTGTGCCAGTCCACCCAACCGTAGGCCTCCCTCGCCACTCCTGGCCCTCCACTTGGCCAGTCATCGTGAACTTTCTCGCTGCTGCTGCCACCTGACCATGTGCCCAAAGTAAGCAAGTCTAACTCTTGCCACCCTCCTTCTAAGGAGCTTTTGCTTGGATCTCTTCTAAGACAAATCCATTCCTTCTTCTGACAGTCCATGTGATACGTCTTCAAGATTCTTTGCCAACGCCATAGTTCAAATGCATCAATTCTTCTTTTGTCTTCCTTTGCTCCTTGTCCACCGTTTGATGCATATGAAACTACTGATAACTACTACTAACAGGACGAGTAGTTTCAGCATTGCTGAATCTGGATAAACAGTACACAACATTTCCATCCTGTTCTTACCACTTCTGTCAAAGCCCATGATTATATCCAAGACGGAAAGTGGCAGACTCTAAAAAGGGGAGGCGGTGTGCACTCTGAGGCGCCATCGCTCACGCAGGGTGGCTGAAGGTTGGGGAGCCTCTGCTGTCTGTTTCTTTTGCACTCGCTGCTTCCTCTGCTTCGACTTCCTAATCCCGTTTTCATCCTGACAAACTCCTCCTCTTGCTAGCTAAGGGGCCTGTTTTAGTCAGCTAGGCTGCTCTAACACAAATACCACAGAGTGGATGGCATTAACAAAGAAAGATTTATTCTTACACAGTCCGGTAGGTTGCAAGTCCATATTCAGGATGTCCGCTCCAGGGAAAGACTTCCCCTTGTCGGCTCTGGAGGAAAGTCCGGTATTGCATCAGTCTTTGTCCAGGGAGCGTCCTCACGCAAGAACCTCTGGTCTGAACGACACGCTCTGCTCCCAGTGCTGCTTGCTTGATGGTAGCGAGGTTCTCAAAATGTCCTTGGTTCTTTTTCCTTTTATTCCTTGCAAGCTAAAAGCATTAAGGGTGGGGCAAGCCATACTCCAGGGAAACTCCCCCCACAGCAGGAATTCACAGCCCCACCCTAATCCTTTAACATACATGTTAGCAAAACCACACAATGGAGGACAGTCCCAAGATACTGGGAACCACATCCCAGCCACGTGGCTGCACACATTTTGGGGGGGACACAATTCCAACCATGACAGGGCCTGCTCCTTTGAGAACTCTCCCCTCGCTTGTCAAAAAGCTTCTGTACTCCCTCAGCCTGTTGCTGTACATCTCCCCGTCTTCCTTGTCAGAGAACCTCACAGCTCCAGGCTGCCTCCTGCCTCCTGTCACCCTGTGAGGTCTTCCAGGGTAGGAAACAGATCTGGATCCTCTTAGCAAGCCCGGGACCCGGCGTGGCATTGGAGCCCCATGGGCACTCAGTACATGGTTGTGGAACAAATGAGTCGTTGAGTCAGCTATGGTTCTCCCTGCCTGGGTGGGTTTTCCTCACACTACAAAGAAACAAAGGGAAGAGTCTGTACACCTCACTGCTTGTACACGCTGGGATGAGAAAGGGGAACAACACATGTGTAGGCAGAGGGTGACAGAAGCATGACTTCACTCCTCTTTGTGAGAAAATGGAAACTGGAGGTTGTAAACGCGTGGGACAGCTGTGGAAGCCAGCAGGACCTGCTGCAATAGAATTCTAGAGCGTGAAGAGCCTTTGCTAGGTGAATCACTGACCGTTGTCTTGCCTGGGGACATTTTCTGAGTCTGGGAGGAGGCAGAGGTCTAGGCTTGTTGTAGACAGAGGAACTTCTGGGGAAAAGATAAATCATGGACGTTTTGAAAGCCATGTGGGTTGGCATGAGAGATTAGAATCTGGAAGAGTCCAACACACAGAGCTGTTTTCTCCCATGGGTCCCTTGTTGGGTGTTGAGGGGTGGTGTGAGAAACAGCTGAGATCCACTGGAAAGGCAAAGTGCAATTCCCACTGCCTTACTTGCCCGGGAGAACTACCACAAGCTGGGGGCTGCAGCTGACACCCAAAAGGCATTGTCTCAAAAACTGGAAAACACAGGGGGACTGATTCTTACTAACCCTGCAAACAGCCTTGAACCAGCTCCTGTCCTGACTGAGTTCAGGCGACCAGCCTGTAATTCCCACATGTGCCCCCAAATGAAGAGGCAGCCTCAAAGGCATGATAACACAAAACATCACTTGAGTCTCTATTTTTTCTATACACACAGTGCCTGTCTTACAGTCAAAATTTCACAGACTTGAAGTTGGAAATAAGAGTGGTGACTGGTAAAAAGTGGTGAACAGAAGCAGATCTGTAGGTGACCGAGGGTCTGAAGTTAGCGCACAGGACTTTAAATGATCAATTTTAAATATGACATGCTATAAAGAAAAATGTGGACTAAGTGATTGAAAAGATGGAGAATTTCTCAAGAGGACTCAAGAGAAATCTGTAAAGAAACTTCTCGGTGAAAAATACAGTACCTGAAATTTAGAGCTCATGGATTAAATTTAGGATTGAACTGGGCATTGCAGAAGATAGAAGTGAATTCTAATACTGAACCACAGAGAGGAGGAAAACATGGCAAAGAACATACACGTGAGTCATGAGTCACAGTCAAGCATAAGACAGAAACAATATAGACATAACCAGTGGGAACGTGAACTGATGGCACCTTCCCACGAGGATCTGACCTTTCTTTTTGATCCCTCATCTACTTGTACTTGGAGTCCCAGAAGAGAAGTAGGAGAGAAGGAAGAAGAAGCAACATTTGAAGAGGTCCTGGCTAGCATTTTCTACAACTGAAGGAAGATTTCAAGCAGAGCCCAGAAGCTCAGGGGCTCCACTTACTCAGCATGAGAAGAGCAGCATTCGGAGAGACGGTGGGCAGCGGGGAGGTAGATTAAGAATTCCACTGTGTGTTTACTGCCATGGAGAACAGTTTAAAAGGCATTCCTCTAGGCTGCCCAGCCTCTGAGCACTCCTTTCTCTCTGCCTCTTCCTCCATAGACCAAGTACGAAAACAAAACAAATCTGTTGCTGTCAAGTTGATGCCAACTCATAATGACCTATGGACAGAGCAGAACTGCCCCACAGAGTTTCCAAGAAGTGCCTGGAGGATCTGAACTGCTGGCCTTTTGGTTAGCAGCTGTAGCTCTTAACCACTACGCCACCAGAGTAGTGCTAGGTAATCACAACCAAGACAGACAGTTCTTGAATAATACCCGTGCCAAGGAAGAGACACAACGTGTAAGACTGGCGGCTCTTCTCCGTGAGACGCATTCTCCTTCCACCCCACACATCCGTCGGGAGCAGACCCAGCCCTGACATAGATTCATCTCCTCCCTCAGGTAACCATTTCCAGAAAAGATAAGTCATCCTTCAGGGAGATATACCTCTCAGGGAAAAATAATGTGACTTCTTAGAAAGATAACCGCTAAAAAGAGAAAGACCCACACCAGATGTAGGAGAATAAATGCAAAAGGAAAAAAAAAACACAAGAGTTTAAAATAAGGTTATTCAATTTCCCCTAAGAAATAAGGTGTGGGATAGACGCTGGGAGGATCATGCAGGGGCAAGAAGTGCAGGAAGAACAAATGGGGAGAGCTGATATTTCAAAACAGAAACCCAATAGCTGGGTTAAATGGCAGAACAGATGTAGCTGGAAATTAGTAAGCAAAAAGATCAATCTTAGAAATTCTCCAAAAGGAATTTTAAAAACCATATGAAAATACCTAAAATACTGGCAGGCAAGAGATTAGGAAGAGTGAAACAGAACTGCGCATCTGCACACCAGAGTCCCAGAAGAGGAGAAATCAATGAGGATAAAGGGGGACATAGTTGAAGAACTATTGTACAATAGTTTCCCAGATTTGAAATCTGGGAATGATCTTTTGGAGACATTTTTAAAGACAGTCCTGTAGCAAAAAAAATAAATAAACTCTAGATGACTAAGTAACTTAGTATGTATTTTTCCAAATACACACATACCTGAACAAAAAGTGTGTCAGTAACAATAAACACCGCAAATTCTAGACACTGCTGCATGGTGTGGAACGGGGATGCTCTGGAGCACAGAGCCCAGAGAAGGGTGAGACCGGCCCCAGGCACTTCTGTGGTTCGCAGGGAGGAGACTCATAATGATAAATTTCATAAGTTGTTGGATGAAATAAATTTACATACAGACTTTAAATAAATCAGGAACAACCAAAAGACTCAAGATCAAACATATGATGTCAAGGGCAACAAAACAAAGTCTGTTCATTGGAAGTTAGAAAAAGAAAGAAAAAAGAAATATATATAACATACAATTTCAAAATTATAAGGTAATACAGATGCACTAATTCTGAATAGAGCGTTTCCATTGTGGTTGAGCCAGTTCTAACTCACAGCAATCCCAGAGGACGGGGTGGAGCTGCCCGTAGAGTTTCCCAGGAGCAGCTGGTGGATTTGACCATTTAGAGAGCAGCCACACTCCCAGCTGCTGTGCCACTAAGTCTCCCTGAATGACATTAAGTATAATAAATGTGAATGGGTTGTAGTAATCTGAGTCTGTGTCTTTTGATAGGGCATTAGTGTAGCTATTTGCATTCATGACACTTGGGTTATATGCAGAATTAGTGCATCCAGGAAACATAAATCACTGAGCTGAGGTTTTGAAGGAGGAAGCTGGTGACCAGAGTCGGGGACAGGACTGGAATAGGAAACTGGATGAGAAGGGATGAGTGAGTGGGGCTTGGTCACAGGAGCCAGCATAGAGGAGGAAGGCAGTCATGATGAGAGCATTCAGTGATCAAGTCACCTGTGGGAGGAAAGGGAGGGAGTCACACCCAAAGTGCAAGCAGTCCAAAAGGCCCGCCATCAGCGACCCTGCCCAGCCTTCCCACCTGCATCCCAGCTGAGCGAGTGCCATCCCCAGGTGTCTGTGAGAGAAGCCTGCCCTCTCGCCCACCAGGTGCCTCTGAGAGTGACATGCCAGAATCTGCCTCCAAGAAGTGTCTGGCCAGCAAGGTTAAGGCTGGAAAGCACTCAACACTTTATTATGAAAATGCGCTTGAAGCTATTTGCATAGTTTTGACTTTTCATCGCTCAAGAGTAGACAAGAATAACTAGCTGACAGTTGCTATAGATATGCTCTTACCAGGACGAGATTTTATTTTTAAAAATAATTGGCTTTATTGTGCTAGAAATAGTTGCTACACATACTACAAGCATTTCTTCAGCTGGCTAGCTTTGACTAATGTACCCGATAAACTTAACTCCCATTTCCTTGATGAACTAAGTTAATTTGTTAGGCAAATAATTGAATGAATATTTTAGGTTGAATTGCTGTTACTGAGTGGCACCTCCACACCTCTGCAGAGGAAACGGTGGGGCTGAGTCCTCTCCACAGCGATGTGTGTTACATCTGGGGTCCCTGGTGGCTGCTGGGGCTGAGGGCAGCGCATGACGTCCCCACTAGCGCAGAGTGTGAATTGGCTGGAAGCCAGGCAGGGGCCCTGAAACGCTGCAGACTCCCTCAGGGGACCTTGTTCTATGGGTCACTCAGCATGGGACGCCAGTGCTCCACAAAGGAGAGGCCGGGCACAGGGCTCCGTGGGGCAGGGCTGGACTGGAGACAGTGGCCTGTGGAAGGCCCTCAGACCCCCGTGTTGGCTGTACCTGGGGGGGGGTGCCCGGCCTGCTCTGGGGGGACACTCACTCACTGCTCGGGAGGGCAAGCTGGGAGGGAGGAGAGACAGCCTAATGCCCAAGATGGAAGGCATGGCCCGGCCCTCGTGTCCGAGGTGTGGCCACGCAGAAGTGGCAGGGGTAGGCTGGGGTTTGGGCAGGTAATGGAGTCGGGCAGCCCGCTCTGGGATTCTGAGGACCCTCCCACTTGGGGAGAAACTCAGCAGTGGCCATGCATGCAGGGGGCAGGGCCACCCCACTCTCACCCCGGAAGTGCTTCTGGAAAGAGCAGTTCTAGGCAGACTCCAGGTGTGGTGTGGGTGGAGGAGCAGATAGGGAAGGGGGATGGGTGCGTCCAGGAGGAGGCGTGGAGACCTGGTGTCCACCCAGCCTCTGGTGTGGGTCAGGGAAGGGGAGGGAGTAGAGCCCGGGGGGGTAGAGAGTAGGCACCACCACCCCCCCAGCCACCCGATGTGGGAAGGAGGGGAGGAGGGCACAAGGAGAAGGGGAAGAGGGCAGGGAGGGAAAGCTCAGATCCACAGCTCTCAGACTCATCGGTTTGGGGGATCCCTGCACTCTCTTGAAAATTACTGAGCGCTGCCTTGAGCTCTCGCCTGCGTGGGATGCACCTGCTGACTCACATCTAGGGCGCAGACCGTGACCGTCACTGAAGGAACTAGAGTGGAGTTCTGCTCTGTCCTATGGGGTCGCTGTGAGTCAGTCACTTTGGTGGCACCCAAAACAGCAACATACCTGGTGAGATTTACTGTATTCAAATTTGAAGCTGAGGATTAGGGAAAAAAAGTATTTGCTTCTTTAAAACAGGAAACCCAATGCGTGTTAACATAAATAACATGGTTTTAGGGCTGAAGTAGGTAGTTCTTAGAAAGTCAGTGAGAAGAATGGCATTGTCTGACACATTGATGTTCCTCCTCCTGTCTAGTCTGACAGGAGAAACCTGTCTCCAGTATCTGCTTCTGTACTCCGTAGATTGGAAAGCGCTATTTCAGTGAAAGCATGTGAAGAGCCCCCGTCCCTGCACAGCTCTGCAGCTGGAGGAAGCAGGGGCATTTGAATGGCTTTCTGGTGGGTTGAGGATAGTCTTTTTGACACTACACCCAAACCCAACAGGTGCTAGTTTCCTCAAGTTCCTTGGAACCTGGAATCCAAAGCAATACCAGTGAACATTTGTGTTCAGTTACATTATATTACAAGGGTAGTCTTGCCTTTTGGATGCGTCTTTCTTCATGCTGGTTTAGTAACATCATAAACTCCCCAAACTAAACCCATTGACGTCAGGTCTATTCTGACTCACAGTGACCGTGTAGGACAGCATAGGACTGTTGTAACTGGGTTTCCAAGGAGCGGCTGCTGGATTTGAACTGCCGACCTTTTGGGTAGCAGCAATAACACTTAACCACTACACCTCCGGGGCACCGGTAACATCACACATGGGTTAACTGGGAATTACAGCTTCACTGACTGACATGGCTTTTGGGGATGCTGATATTTCATTACACGATAATTAAAAATCCACCTGCATTGTGTCAGCACCCCGCCCCAGGAGGGGACTGGGCAGCTACAGAGCTCGTAGAGGGGACGCATGTGCTTCACTGTCCTGGTTCTCCGCTCAGGGCTGGAGTTCCATCGTTGTCCACAAACACTTGTGTTGCTGCCTTTGGACGTGACAGGCTCTCTTCGTTCATTTTTCAGAAAACGTCTGCCAGGCGCTGCAGTCGGAACAGGCATGGTTTGTCTGTCGGTTGTTCCAAGTGAAAACAGCCTTCTACGGAAAACATGCGTGGTTCAGCGAACACGTGCGGTCCCCAGCTCAGCCGGCCTCCGGGTGGGGTGCCTCAGGCTGTCTTTAAGTTAAATTTGCATGTAAAACAGCTAGATGTGCTTCACATCTAACATCAGTTCATCGAATGTGTCTTCCTGTATATAGTGTGTAGTGTACCTTTCTACGCTTGAAAACATTAGAGAAACTTTCCAGATACACTAAAATGTACCTAACATAATAATGCAGTAACAAGCATAGTAATTTTTGATGCAGGTCACAAAAGAGCACCCACTTGTTACCACGAACAGTGTACCTTGACCTTTCAGTGCACTAGGCTTCATGGGGGCTGCTTTGTAACTGGGGGTTGTACGTAGGACAAACTTCTGTGACCTGGGGACGGCTTCTGCTCCCATTTTGTCACACAGACTATCAAAAAGACACAAACTCAAGGGTCAAGAGTTCATAAAATTAAGACTTTTTATTCTCAGTGGCAGTTGCTGGGGTTTGGTGCTGTGACTTGATTCTAGCTGAGGCAGCAGCAGCTTCAACCACCAGAAAACCAGAGGTAGAGACCTTCCCAGGATTACTGATAGAACAGCTTGGATGTCTGTGTCCCTTGAAACAGGGTGTCAGGGACCCTCAGAGATACACACTCCCATTTCCAGGGAAAGGAGAAACTTCAAGGACCGCTTTGTCCACATAGGCCCATGAGAACAGGGCTCCGGTGCACCCAGGGCTGGAGGAGGGTGCCGGGTGGTGGGCTGGGCTGGCCATTTCCCACTGTGGCCTGAGCGAGCCCGCCTGTCACAGGAGGGTCAGGGCTGTCCTGCACAGGGAGTACCATCTTCCCTGCGGGTGAAGGCAGCAGGGGCATCACCTACAGAGAAGCCCCTGCCCAAGAAACAAATGGAGTAGGCAGGCACCCTCTTGAGGGGAGGGGGCGTCTCTTCTGCCCCAACCCAAGTGACAGAGGGAGACTCGCTGCTGTTCTGAGCTTCCGGTTTCTAATAAGTGTGTGTGCATTGGAATACGAGTGTATGTCCCTGTGCACACTTGGGGCTGTTACGTGAGTGCACACGTGCAAGTAATTGTGTGTATGCTTGTGCAGGTGCACGTGTACACCTGTGGGTGTGGGTGCATGCACATCTGTGTACATGTACACATGTGTGTGCATGAGACTGTTGGCCTGTTGCATGTACGTCTGAACCTGTGTGCGTGTGTGGATTTATGTCCCTGAGTGTGTGTGCCCAGGCACGTGTGGATGCCGGGAGCCAGCCCCAGCAGGGTTTCGGGACCACGAAGGGAGGGGTGGCATTGGCGAAAAAGAAAGCAAGGAGACTGAGACAACTGGAACTCTGGAGAACGGCAACCCGCTGAGGTCTGTCTGTCTTTATTTTTATAATCCCTGAGGTAACTGCTCTTTGACCACTGTAAGCTATTGGCTAGTAAGAAGTTGGTACCTCGTGGTCTCTTTTCATGTTCATTATCAGGGTCCTCTCAGTTAGCTAGTAAAGAACCGATACATTGTGGTCTTTTGTCATGTTAATCATTAGTGCCCTCTAAATAATGGTCCGAGACCAGTATATTGTGATTATACTCAACAGTCGGAACAAGGCTAATCCTTGAGCTCGGTTAACTCTATCTATACTTCGAGGTCAACGGTACAGGAAGAGGGAATAGATAGACTCATCTTAAAAAGTTATACTCTGACTGTCTCCATTTGTTCCTCCTTTGCTCTTTTTATCTCTTCCTGTGAGGACAATAAGTGCCCACCATCACCCACTCTAAGCCTCTCTTAAACTGTTCTAAGAAGGGTATTTCTTTAGTATTTGTCTATTTTCCATACCAAATATAATAAACTTGGAAGCCTATCTGTCTTCCTGATGTAGGGAGTGGAATGTCTATATATAAGGGCTGTGTGGAGGGTCGTCCCTGGGGAGTTTCCCAGGGTCTTTCTGCAATCTTGCATTTCCCATGTGGAGGGGGAAGTGCAGACGGGGGAAGCCAGCGGAGCCAGCCCGGCCTCAGTATTCCTGGGCTGGGCGTGCTGTGTCGGAATTCATTAAGCCGAGGGGGTTGTAAAACCCTTCTTCTTTGATCCTTGTGCCAGGAGATAAGAGGGTATTTTTGAGGAAGGTTTGATTAGGTTGCAAGATATTATCAAGGAGACTATGGCCAGAAATATGTCACGGGTGAGATGCCTCCGCCTGCCATCACATAGGCTTGTAACTTTGTTCACAGAGGCTTTTGTGGGTGACAGGCCTCAGCATGTGGACATGTGTCTGACTGTGTGCATGTGTGTGCATGTGAGAGTGGACATGCATGAATGTACACATGTGTGCATTTGTGCATGTGTGAACATGTGCTCCTGAGTGTGTGTGCAGGGCTATGTGTGGATGTATGTCTGAGTGTGTGCGTATGTGTGTGCATGAGTGGATATGTGTGGGTGTGTGCACCTGTATGTGCATTTGTGCATGTATGAGCATGTGAATGTGTGTCCGAGTGTCTGCGTGTGAGTGTGGGCATGTACGAATGCGTGTCTGTGTCTGTGTCTCTGTGGCATGGGTACATGTGCTCATTCACACGTCTGTAGAGGTCTAGAAGGCAGCAACACTATTCTGTCGTGTCTCAACCACTTGCTGTGTCTGCTTAGCCGCACACACACCCCGGCCCACCCTCTGCCACAACATGCAGCCTGGCAGCGGCTGAGCTGCAGGGACAGCTCTGACTGCAGGTCTATCCTGGGAAACCCCTGGGGCCTACAGCTTCTTGGGGCCTTGTCCTGGACAGGGTGGGTGAGCAGTGAGAGCGGCACAAAATAGCCACCCAAGTCTTGGAAAACGCCCAGTGTGGGGGCTCCAACCGTGTGGTGATTAACGATGGATTGTGTGGGCCGTGGGGTTCAGCCTGTCCCTGCAGCTGTCTGCACTGCAGCTCTGGACCCACAAGCCTTCTCTCTGTTGTCTGTCTTGATGGCAGTAGGCAAGGGAAGGGAGAACGGAGGGCCAGAAGGGCAGATGTCAGCTCTGCGGAGCTATCCCTCATGCCAGCCCTGCAGTGGCCTCTTCCGGAACTGCCCTGGAGCTGGGACGGCCCCACTGTGTCCCTCAGAAATGCACACGAGAACAAGGACCCAGCCCGGCTTGGGCTCCCTGGGCTGTAGAAGTGCTGGGAAGCAAGCCGGCCTCATCCAGGCAGATGGGCGAGGGCCCCGGTGCCGGCGCAGGGCCAGGCTGTTTGGGTTAATAACAGGGTAACAACAAAGATTTCTTTTTCTTAAGGCCAAAAGTCCTAGGCAGTAACTGACAATGTTGCATTTGAAACATAAAAGCTTTTTTATGTACCCAAAAGAAAATTTATACTTCATACATTCCATGTTCCCATTATTAGAGGATGTTTACAGCTGTTTCTTCTCGTTTTGAGTCGTGCCATATCAGTGAACGAAGACCCTGGAGGCCTTTCTCCATCCCCGTCGGTGACAGTGACTGTCTTTGAGGAGGCAGCTCTTCCCCAGTCGTCTCCCGAGTGCCTTCCGACCTGCAGGGCTCACTTTCCGGCCCCATATCTGACAATGTTCGGCTGCTATTCATAAGATTTTCCCTGGCTAATTCTTTTCAGAAGCAGATTGCCGTGTCCTTCTTCCTAGTCTGTCTTAGTCTGGAAGCTCAGCTGGAACTTATCTACCAGGAGTGACCCTGCTGTCACCTAAACACCAGTGGCACAGCTTCCTGCGTCACAGCAACAAGCCAGCCTCCGTGGACAGACAAGTGGGGGCTGCTCCGTCATTCCTTACCTGATGGCACTACCCGGCTTACCTGATACTGTTACCCTCCTTACCCGATGCTGTGACCCTCACCTCCTTCCCAGGCAGCGTTTCATTCTGTCGTTCACAGGGTCACTATGAGTCGGAACTGACTCGACGGCACTGAACAACAACAACAAAAGAAAACAGTCTCTGTCTTTGGAGCAGACCCCGCTGCTCTGCCTCAGTGGGCCTCCCCACGTGCAGGCTGGTCTGTAAATCCACTCTTCCGCTCTCCAGAAAGCCCAGGTGAAACGGAGCCCAGCCCCCACCCTTCAGCTGGGCACTGGAGAGGAACGTGGCAGCGGGGAGGAGCCTCTGCAGGCGGCACATTGGCCCCGCCGTTGGAGGACGGGTCAGACCCTTCCCGGGACCGGTCTCCCACACAGGACGGGACACCAGCCTGCGGGCACTAGGCGCCTGCTGCGGGAGTTCAGCCCAGCCGTGCTGGCCCCGTGGTGCTAGCACAAAGCCCTGGGGCCCAAGAGTTGGAGCCAGAATGTCCTTCAGCAAAGAGGACAGTTGGTCACCACTGGAAAAGCTGTCCTCAGAAGTTAATCAAGAGAACCCTCCCAGTGACGGAACGCCGTCCGTCCATGAACTTGCTGTCTGTCTTTCCCAAGCTCCCACTCAGTTATCCGCCCTGCAGACAAAATGAAGAGGAACAAGCAGGGAACCAGGAGCCTCCACCAGGCTCCTCTGCTGCTCCGGCGCGTGGGGGTCACGCTGCTGGTAAAGGGGTGTACTAGGCCGCTGGCCGGTGCCTTGCTGGTGGGACTCTGACCTTCCAGGACATCGGTTCGATTCCCGCCCTGGGCCCCTCCTGTGTGGCCACCCTCTGTCCGATGGCTTCCGTGTTGCTGAGGTCCTCAGCAGGTGCTGGCGGCGCTCTGGGCCAGCAGAGCGGGGAGCAGCCAGGGGGGTTCTGCCTCGAAAATCAGCTGCTGTGAACCCTCCGGGTCACAAAATTTGGGTCCACAAGAGATGGTCTGGAGGCGCAGACCTGCAGCACTGGGCTCTGGTACACGGGTGGTCACCGAGAGGAGGGCACTGGTGGAGAGCTGCTGACCACAGAGTCATGAGGCTCCTTGGGTGGCAGGGCCCAACGGGTCCTCCACCACATGTTCCACAAACAGCCTCTTCCTCCGACCACCCCTGTTACCAGACACAGCAGAGGTGTGTGGACTCACCTGTGGAAACTGTAACGCCAGGCTGCAGACACAAATTCCCTTGGTTCCCAGAGAGAGAGAATTGTGTGGCTCCAGAGCTGGAACACCCAGCACCATGGCTTTAGGGGTGCAGGCAGAATAGCCCCCTTCACATAATTTGGGAACAAAATGAATTGTGCATGTATATGTATGAACGTGTGCACTGTGTGCCTATCTGCATCTCTGTGTGTGCCCGTGTCTGTGTGTGTGCCTGTGTACACGTGTGCGTGTGAGAGCGAGCATGTGTGTACACATGGGGGGGGTTGTGCATGTGCCTGGGGGACAGTGTATATGTATGTGTACATATGCACATACATGCATATGTGTGTACACAGATGTGTATGTATGAATGGGGTGTGTGCCTACATGTGACTGAGTGCATGTGTGCACACGTGCAGATGTGTATGGACACAGGTGTGCCCCTGAAGGCCCGTGAGCAAATGCGTGTGTTTGTATGAGTATGAGTATGTATACAGATGTGCAGGTACATGAGTGTGCATGTGTGTGAGTGTATGTCAGTGTGTGTGTGAGCATGTGTGTGGCAGGGAGTGGCTGGAGGTGGGAGTGGAGAATTCCTCTGACTGCTCACTCCAGGGCCCCTCATTAGACACGCCTGAGCAGGCGGGCCAGAGGACAGGGCACAGAGCTGGGAGCCACGCTTCATCTTGGGGAGTGTGGGGACACGTCCCAGCTCCCACACAGCAGCTCTGGTGAAAGCAGCGTCGCTCAGAGACCTGGCTCTGCTGGCCTTCATTCAAAGAAAGACCTTTTCCCCAAGGGAAGTGAGGGCTGGAGGGAGACAGAAGGGAAGGTGGAGGTGAGATGAGGGGCAGGGAGGTCCCGGAGCGAAGTTTCTAGGTCTTGGTAACTGACTACATTTTGCTGAAAGGTATGTCACGTGGCAGGACTCACCGCCTTTGCAAACCCGAGTCTCCTCTGAGGAAGCTTGCAAGGTCGGCTTCCAGCCTCTCTCCCACTCTGCAGGCGTCATCTCAGCTTTCCCGGAGTTTCCAGAACCCTGTGACATTGAACGCACGGCAGACACAGCTGGCACCAGACACTCCGCCATCTGGCCTTCTTCCCCAGCGGTGCCAGGCGGATGGCTGTGGCTTCGGGAGGGATGACAGGTACACACCTGGCCTGCACAAGGCACCAGGGCACCCATTTTTCATGCACCCTCATGACCCCAAAGGCTGGGGCCACGATGGCTATTTTACAAACATGGCACCTGGAATTGGGAGAAAGTCTGTGGCAGTGATGGATGGAGACAAATCCCCTTTTCTGAGCTGCCTGCCCCGCATGACTGCATCCAGGAGCTGGCATAGAGGGCAGGTGCCCAGCAGTGCAGTGCCAGGCCAGGGCTGGGCATCTGCGCTGTGTGACCAACGCAGACGGCCTTGGGGGCTAGGGGCTCACAGTAAAAAGGCCTGTAGTCTTTCCCTCTTCATGGAGCTTACTTACCCTTACAAGACAGACAGACAGATAGACGTGCACAGATAAACAGGACAGAGTATAAACAGGGACAAGTGAAGACGGAGCACAGACAGGTCTCAGCTTTGAATGTCACCTCAGCCGGCGGTACCTTCACAGCCCTCAGGAAACCCACCTTCTACTCCACGGCATTCCTGGGCCTCAGCCTACCGTGAGGCCCCTGACCCGGAGTGTTATTTAGGGGGCAGGTGGACAGCCACACGCAGCACTGGCAATTTATCAGGGCTTCCAACTCAAGGTCACACTGAGAGTCATATGTCTGAGACACTAAAGTCTGCCCTGGAGAGCCAAGGAGTATACTCAGCCTTGGCAGGGACTCCCAGCCACCACCCTGCCTCAGCCAGAGCCTGAGCAAGAAATGCCAGGACCCATACTCAAGGGGGGCCACACCCCTCACCCCCTTCTTGGAGGAGAGGCCACTGCATCCTGGTCCGCAGCTAGACCTGAGAGTAGCCTTGGGAACAGGTAGGCTTGGGACTTTGAGTCTCGGGGCAAAGGCAGGGAAAGCAAATACCAGGGGACACTGGTGATGTGGGTGGCCCACCTCTGTGCCCTCAGCTCACCAGAATCTCCCTGTGGAGAGCTGCTGTGGGCACCCACCACTCTGGCATCTCTGTCTGGGGCTTTCTCTGGCCCCACCCAAGCACAGGGCCATGTGACAGTGCCTGCAAGTTGCTGTCCAGAGTGACCGTCAACCAAGGGTAGCTGCCCATTTCCTGATCCCTCAGGAGGACATTTGCCAAAGGACAGTCTTTCAGAAGGTACCCAGAGGGACTGAGTCCCAGTTAAGCCAAAAGCAAGCCCACTGCTACCGAGTCTCTCCTAACTTGGGACAACCTCAAGTGTGTCAGAGAAGAGCCGCTCCATGGGACCCTCTGGCCATGAACTTGATGAAGCTGGACCACCAGGCCTGTCTGTCGAGATGCCGCTGGGGAGGTCTGAACCTGCAACCTTTGGGCTGGCAGTTGAGTGCCCACAACAAATCTCCCTCACGAATTGAAGCATTACTGGCTCAGCTTTGTCCTCTGTCTTAACCCTCACTCCCTCCTGGTGCGTCTTGGGACCACCTCCCCTACCAACTTCCCCCACTCAAGTCTGGTGTCAGGACCTGCTTTCAGAAAAACCCAACCTGAGACGCTGGACAAGCACGAAGTCAGTGGTGTTAATGACGTTATGGGGAGATCAATGCATCAGGGACAAAGGGACTCTGGCCTGCATAGACTGAGTGGCTTGAGGGGTGCTGTTTGCTCTGCTCCACTTTCCTTTCCCTGCCCAGAGAAGAGGAGGGGGCCAGCCAGGGGCAGAGTCCCCAAACCAGAGCTCTTTCCAACCGCTCTAGTGGGGTTGGGGCCGCAGTACCAGCCAAGGCCAGCTGTGACCCTAGAGGCTGCCCCAAGCCCTAACTCTGCTCAGAGGACCTTCTGAGGTGCAGAGAGGGCTAAGAAGACCCTCCTGTGTCCATAGAAGCCTCCAGATCCCTTGCAAGGGTCCACCAGCCTCACCGACAGTGGGCCTAGTCTTAGATAAGGGGTCCCTGAGGCACCATATCCTGAGAAGACCAACATCCACGGACATTCAGCTTCCCAGCCACGGCTTTGCCAAATGCCTGAGTGTCAGTAACAACTGTTGCAATGATATAAATTGTGCACTGTTTTGATCCAAGGGCATCTTGTCATCCCTCTTGCTCCTTTCAGCTGTCATTTTATAGTCATGGAAATCAGAAATGAGCTCAATTATTTAACAAAAGCTATAATAGAGCAAAGCAAAATTCTCTGCTGTATTCTCCCTCTTGTTTTGATTGGCTGTCAGTAAGAGAAGGAGCAGTGAAGGCAAGTGGGCACAGATGACTTGCTGTGTGTCTTGGGCCGATTGCTGGAGTGCTCTGTGCCTGTTTCCTCGTCTGCAAAGAAAGGACAACAGTAACCCCATTAGTGTGAAGGGCACCTGGTAGCAAAGTGACCACGAGCTCAGCCGCTAACCACAAGGCTGGCCACTAGAACCCACCAGCCTAACCTTGTTAACCCTGCGGCGAAGTTTTGCTCTGCCCTGTAGTGTATTTGTGAGTCGGAATTGATTCAGTGGCGACAGGCCTGGTATCACTATTAAGACAGCAGCAGGGGCTCAGCAGTGGAATTCTCGCCTTCCATGTAAGGACCCAGCTGGGACTCCCAGCCAGAGCCGCACAGCCGCCGGGTGCAGCCACCGCCCGTCTGTCAGTGGAGGCTGGCGTGTTGCTGCGAAGCTGGCCTATGTGGAGAAGAACAGGTCATCAGGGTTGGAGGGAGACTTATTAAGAAAAGATGACCTTGCTTGCTGAGAGGGAAGTGGACTAGCGGCACTGACTGAGACGACTGAAGACCACAGCCTTTGGATTCCAGTTCAACACAAGGAAAACAAATTTCTCACAGCTGGGCTAATAAGCGACACTGCGATAGACAGAAAAAGGATGAAAGTTGTCAAGAATTTCCTTTCGCTTGGATCTACAATCACCAACCCCGGAAGCAACAGTCAAGAGATCAAACGGTGCGTTGCACTGGGAAAATCTGCTGCACAAGACCTCTTTAAAGTGTTGAAAAGCAAAAATATCCCCCTGAAGTCTAAGGTGCAGCTGACCCAAGCACAGGGTGTTCAGCTGCCTCTCACGTGTGTGAAAGCTGGCCAATGAGTAATAACGTCAAAGAATCGAGACCTTTAATTTGGGTGCAGGTGAAAATGTTGACTATACCACGGACGGCCAAAAGAACAAAAAAATCCACCTTGGAAGAAGCACAGCCAGAACGCTCCTTAGAAGCAAGAATGGTGACACCACATGTCACGTCCCTTGAGCATAGTATCAGGAGGGAGCAGCGCCTGCAGAAGGGCATCGCACTGGGTAGCGCGGAGAGCCACTGGAAAGGACGGAAACCCTCGACCAGGTGGACGGGCACGGTGGGCACAGCAGCGGGCTCAAGTAACAGCCATGGCCGCGGCACAGGCCCCGAGTTTCATCCTGCTGTCCACAGAGTTGCTGTGAATCAGCACCGACGTGAGAACTCCTGACAGCAACAACAGGTTCCGAAGGGAGCTTCCGGACTGAACCGGACCAGGGAGACTGGCCAGCGATAGTCCCTGTGGACCGGGAATGGAAGGCGCCGGAGTTTGGGAACGGGGCCGTGTTTCATTCCGTCGTGTGTGTGGTCGCCAGGAGTCAGGGGCCAGCTCACGGGCAGTGAACAGCAAAGTAAGTGCTGAATGAGCGTGCAACTGCACAGGGCACTTAGCCCGGGTCCCCACACACAGTAGTAAAGTCCGTTTAATGGAGACACAATGACTAATCCCGTGAACTGATGATTCAGGACCAAGGAAGGAAGCTTGTTCTTCTTGGTCATCTCTCAGCTTCTGCTCTTTGTGTAGAGACTGAACAACAGCTGAGGATTCATGAGAAAAGTGGTCAACGACAGAACCAAGGCGATGTGTCTTGATGCTGCAGCAGAGGCGGACCTTTAGAGAGGAGCAGCGAGCGGAGCACCAGTTGGGGAGGACTAGTGAGGAGAGACACGGAATGGAGATGATGAGGGACGGAGAGATTTTTAGTCACTTCTGTGTGGGAGGGGGAGAAACGTCCAGAAGACTTTCAGGACTTCCTGTGGGAAGCATTAAGTAAATCTCTTACTCCTGGGAGAAAAAAAGTCCTTTCAAAGGATACATTGCACTTTAAGGTGTCCAGATCAGATCACGACGTCTTTGTCATACTATACAGAGACCGCCCCACGGGTCCCTGAGGTGTACTGGGGTTACATTGACCATTATTATTCTCTGACAATGAGAACCTTGGAGAGGCTCACGAACAGTCCAGTGGTGGGGCTGCAGCCACTGAGAGCCAGCTCTGCATCCCTGGAGTCTGCGTCGCGGATCCTGACCCTCCAGCTGAAACCCTTGAACAGAGAGGGACTGAGGGACACATGGGCAGCGACGCCATGCTCTGTGCCGCACCTTGGGACTCAGCATCTGCCTTTCAGAGGACACTTTTCCATAGCAATGCACCCAGCCCAGCCCTGTTAGAGGATGTGGGTGACATTGCCAGAGCATCACAGGGACACTGTCACCATACCAGGGGCGGGAAGGAGACAGAGCTGAGATGCCACGAGACTTGTTACCTGTTAGGTCCTAAGAGCCAGCCAGTGCTTCTTCTGGGCACCCAAGGCCACATCTGTGCAGGGTTGGGCTGCTTTCACATGGCAGGTCGGCCAGGGAGGATGAGCTCACTCATTCCCACTCATTTACCTGCTGTATGCTGAACTCGGTGACAGTGGCGATTCACTCCACTCAACCACACTGTATGGTTGGAAAGAAGCGGTCAGAGGGAGGGAGGTAGGGGACAAAGCTGAGCCCCTGCACCCCATGGAGCCCACAGCCAAGCAGCAGGAAGATGGGAGCCCCTGCCCCAGGCCCAGCCCTGGGAGTCCCTGCAGCCCCATAAAGCCACAGCTATCTGCACAGTGCAGACAGTGGTTAACACCACACAAGGGTGCACAGGCTGGGTGCCCAGAGGAAGAAGGGCAGAAAGGCTTTCAGAGGACAGAGCTTCGGGTGCTCTGCAGGCCAGGCAAGAGGCAGCTGGACAGACACGAAGTGAGGGCTCACAGCTGTCATGGGGAGAAGGAGAAAGCCACCGGAACACAGAAGAAACTTCTTTGTGACTTCTCTATCTTAGCAGACACCACAAAGAAAAGAATGCTAAAACAATTAATTCTGCTTTAGACTCTTTGCCACATGCCAGCTGTTCTAAACTGGAGCCCAACCGCGGCAAGCCCCGGGTTGGAGCGGACCCGGGCTGGTTTTCCCACAGTGGGTCACTAGGTGCTTCTTCCAAGGAGCCTCCGGCAGAGGAGTACCCGACCTTCTGGCTGGAAACTCAGGGCATTAGACGTTCTATCCAGAAACTTGCAATAGTAGGCACCTAAAGAATCATGAACCTCACATCAGTATTGGTGAATTCAAATATTTGCCTTCTTTATTGCTAATTTGATGCCATCTTAGTACAAAGCATAAAGCCATCCGGCTAGACTACGGTGATTACTAAAAGTTCCAGCTCTCACCCTGCCTCCTCAGCCGACGCGCTCTGGGTAATCGCATCAGTCCAGGTCAGACAGTCCTCTGCCCACTCGCACAGCGCCTTGCTTCTTGTGAAGTGCCATCTCACACACGCACAGTTTAATTTAATGCCTGCAGCGGTGGCGGGTTCGGAATCTGCGTCAGAGAGAGGGGAAGGGACTGACCCCAAGCGGCTCAGTCCCCGAGTCCCGTCCAGCACCAGCTGCCCGGCCGTACCTCCCACTGCTGGTCTCCGGGGGCTGGACAGACTCACTTCTCTTGCGACGGCAGTTTCTGGGGTTGCAGGAAAGGCAGTAAGCGAGGTCTTGACCCTTGAAACGTTACCAGTCTAGTGGGAAAGACAAAATGCAAACCTGTGACTGTTCAAACACTCATCAGGAGTTTAATAACAACGCGGCAGCATGCTAGCTGGTACGGGTCAGTGCTGGCCCCAGCGCCAAGTGAGCTGTTTCTGCAGTGAGTTCTACTGATGTTGGGGGGCAGTGGTTGCTCCAGGCTCAACTGGGGGTGGACTGTGGACCAGCTCCTGCCCTTGTAGGGATGCAGAGGAGATGAACGTGGTTGAGGCAGGTGCAAGGCCAGGGCGTGTGTGAACCTGGGGCACTGGGGGAGAGGCTAAGGATCACCTAGCCACCCAGTATGGGGCACAGGGCTGAGCAGACACGTGGAGAACAGGCTTGGGGACAATGGGGGCTGACATCAGAACTTCAAAGGGGACTTCAGTTGCAGGCTTGCCAACCTTCAAGGCAAGGGAAGGGGGACCCCCACACAGCTGTGAACATGGTCCTAAGAATGTGCCAAGTGGTACCCCATGAGGATCCATCCATCAGAGAGGTGCGGAGCCCCCTGTGGAAGGGGAGGGGCGAGATTCAGGAGTCAAGCTTGCCAAGGCTGAGTCAAGCTTTGGCCTGGGCCTGGGCCGGAGTGGACAGCTGTGTGAAGTCGGAGGGGTCTATGAACGGACAGGACGATCAAGTCCACCAAGGGATGGGTGACCACGGTACAGGAGTGGGGCAGGGTAGAGGCCAGCATGACGGGCGTACATGCCCAGGCAGGGACCCTGGGAAGTCAGCCAGCAGCAATGGAGTCAGGTGGGGCGGAGTTTGGGGGGGTGGTAGGAGGTTTAGAGAAGGGACGAAGGGACATGTGCTGCCCAGCCCTGGAATCTACATCTGAGGTGCAGAGGGAGAAATGAGCCAGTGAGCTCCCAGGGAATGATGGGGGAGCAAGGGAAAACCAACGTGGACCCCAGAGAGAGGGTGAGAGGCAAGCAGGGCAGAGGGCACACACAAGTCCTGGGAGCAACGGCCCCAAGCGGTCGGGGAAAGAGAGCAGGGGACGGGCAGCCTGCGGAGCGGCCGCCACCGCTGAGGGGAGGCTCCAGGCAGCACAGAGGTGGGGTCTCCCTTACTTCTCAGTGCCAAGTAGAACTCCATGGTGGGCCTCCACGAGTTCAGCCACCCATTCCTCTGAGGACATTTGGGTTTTTTCCGATTTTTTACTATTCTGAATCAGACTGCTGTGACTATCCCTGTATAGTTTCTGTATGCACATAAGTTGTCATTTTGTGAAGATAAACACTCAAGAGTGCAATTTCTGTGTGGTTTGCTGTTTTCATGGTTAGTTTTATAATAAAATTCCAAGCTCTTTTCCAGTGTGTCAATATCATTTCACATCCCCACTGGAGGAGTGTGAGTGATCCAGCTTCTCTGAATCTTTACCACAACTTGCTGTGGTCACCGGCTGTTTTTTGCTTTTTAAGCTACTCTGATGCTCAGGGTGACCCCGTGTCACCTTAACAAAAACATCACAAGTGGACGGCTTTAACAGATGGAAGCTTATTTGCTCCTAGTTTAAGAGGCTGGAAGTCAGAGTTCAGGGTGCCAGTTCCAGAGGAACATTTTTACTCTCTGTTAGCTTGAGGGGAAGGTGTTTGTCACCAATCATCTCTTGAGTGGGCCTAGGGGCTTCTCGGCACAGGAACCCCAGGTCCGAAGGACATGCTGCATTCCTGGCTCTTCATCTCAGTGGAAGGCGCTCCTGCTCCTCTGTGCTTGATTCACTTGCATCTCAAACGAGATTGACTGACATAACCCTGTAGATCAGGTCCCGCCTCACTCACATAACTGCCTCTAATCCTGCCTCGTCAACGTCCCTGAAGCGAGGCTTTACAACATACGGGACAACGACATCAAATCACGAAACCGAGGACAGACACTCTATGACGGTAACCAGGGCGTAGCCAAGTTTACACACGTTTGTGGGGAACACAGTTCAGTCCATGACATCTGGGAATATCTCATCATGCTTTAAGCCGTGTTTACTTAGTGAGTCATGTCATGACTGAGCGTCATGTCATGTGCTATCTTTAGCGTCCTGTGTTGGACCATTTTCTAACTGGATTATTTGTTTTGTTTCTAATTGTTGAATTTCGTCAGTTCTTTATTAAATCCAGGCCCAAGTCCTTTGTCGGGCACACAGTATGCCTGTATTCTCTCCAACTCTGTATCTTGTCTTTTTATTCTTTTCATGTATCAAAGAGTTCTTAATTTTGATAAGATCCAATTTTCTTTCTTGCTTCCAGGGTCAAACCTAAGAACTCTTCTCTTACTTGGCCTTAGGTCCCAGGAATTGTCTTTTATTTTTATCTAAAAAGTTTATAGTTTTACATTCCACACTTAAGGCCATAATCCATTTGGGGTGGATTTTTGTATGTGTGCGAGGCTGAGGTCGTGGTTCATGTTTTTATCGGTTGTTGTAGTGGTTAGACACTGCCCAGTGGGTTCCACCTCACTGTGACCCTGTGTACAGCAGGAGACGCAGCATGCTCCCGGGCCACCCTACAGCCTGTGTTAGGCTGGCGCCCACTACTGCAGCCACTGTGACAGTCCTTCCTGTTGAGTTTCTTCCATATTTTCACTGATCCTCTACCGAGCAAGACATCTGTCTCCAAGGACTGAACCCTCCTAATGACAGGTCCAAAGTAAGTCAGACACAATCTCACCATCCGTGCCTCTGAGAAGCTTTTTGACTTTCAAGACAGATTTATTCATTCTTTGGGCAGCCTATGGTATATTCTACATTCTTCACCAACACCACAATTCAAAGGAGTCAATTCTTCTTCAGCTTTCCTTATTCATTGTTCAGCTTTCATATGCATAAGAGGCAATTTGAAACACCATGGCTTGGGTGAGGCTCACCTCAGTCTTCAGGGTGAAGTCTTTGCTTTTCAACACTTTGAAGAGGTCTCTTGTAGAAGATGTACCTAATGTAATGTGTTGCTTGATTTCTTGAGTGCCGCTTGCGTGGTTGTTGACTGTGAATCCAAGTGAAATCAAATCCTCGACAACTTCAGTGTTTTCTCCATTGATCACGATGTTGTTTATTGGTTCAGCGGTAAGAATTTTTGTTTTCTTCATGTTGATGTGTAATCCGTACTGAAGCCTGTGGTCTTTGATTTTTATCAGTGAGTGCCTCAAGTCCTCTTCACTTTCAGCAGCAAGGTTGTGTCATCTGCTTATCACAGGTCATTGAGTCCTCCTCCAATCCTGATGTGGCATTCTTCTCTACTCCAGGTTCTTGGATTATTAGCTCAGCATAGAAATTCAGTAAGTAGAGTGAAAGAAAACAGCTGCGATGCATGTCATCCCTGACTTGAAACCACACAGTGTCCCCTCTCCTGTTTGAATGACTGCCTCCTGATCCACGTACAGCTTCCTCATGAGCACAATTAAGTTTTCTGGAATTCCTATTCTCTACAACATTATCCACAATTTGTTACAGTCACACAGTCAAATGCTTCTACATAGTCAATAAAACACAGGTGAACATCTTTCTGGTATTCTCTGCTTTCAGCCAAGAGCCATCTGACATCAGCAACGATACCCCTGATTCCACATCCTTTTCTAAATCCAGCCTGACTGTCTGGCAGTTTCTTGTAGGGATGCTGCTGCAGCTGCCTTTAGATGATCTTCAGCAAAATTTTACTTTTGTGATATGTTAATAATGCTGTTAGATATTTCTGCATTCAGTTGTATCACTTTTGGGGGGACCAGTCATAAATATGGATCTCGCCCAGTCAGTTGAACTAGTAGCTGTCCCCTAAATTTCTTTCCACAGACAAGTGAACACTTCCACTGGTAGATCCCTTTGTTGTAACACCTCAGTTGCTATTCCGTCAATGCATTCCGGGGAGCTTCAGTGCTATCAGCCCCTGACCGTATGCTGCCTCCCGGAGTGGTCTGACGGGGACCAGTTGTTCTGCAGTGAGTTTTGTAGAGTGACCCTGTGCAGATGCTTCATGTGCCCTTTAGTCTCTTCCCTCAGAGAAGCCTCCCGTCCTGCACCGCAAGGCTTGAAGTTTTAGTTCAGTGCTTTCAGCTTTAGAAATGCCGGGGGGGGGGGGCGTTCTTTTTAGATTTTCTACCTCTAAGTCTTTGCAAACATCATTATAACACTTTACTTTGTCTTCTAGAGCCCCGCTTTGAAATCTTCTGCTCAACTCATTTCATGGTTTCTTCCACTTGTTTTAGCTACTCAGCATTCAGAAACAAGCTTCAGAGTCTCTTCTGACATCCATTTTCTTCTTTTCTTTCTTTCCTGTCTTTCTAGTGACCTCTTGCTTTCTTCATGATGACAACCTTGGTGTCATTCCACAGCTTGTCTGGTCTTCAGTCATTAGTGTTCAATACCGCAAATCCATCCTTGAGATGGTCTCTAAATTCAGGCAGGATAGACACAAAGTCATACCTGGGCTCTTCTGGACTTGTTCTAATTTTCTTCAGTTTCAGCTTGAACTTGCACGTGAGTAACTGATGGTATGTTCCCCAGTCAGCCCCTGACTTGTTATGACTGATGACATTGAGCTGCTCCACAGTCTTTTTCCACAGGTATAGTCAATCTGATTCATGCATATTTCATCTGGTGAGGTCCACGTTGGAAAAAAAGGTATTCGCAACAAAGAAGTTGTTGGTCTTGCCAAACTCTGTCTTGTCTCTGGCATGGTTTCCATGACCAAGGCTGTGGCTTCCAATTACCGATTTTTCTTACTTGGTTCCAGCTTTCACACCCCAATCAACAGTAATGATCGGGGCATCTGGACTGCATGTTTCATCCATTTCAGACTGCGTAAGTTGGAAAAATCTTTAATTTCTTCATCTCTGGTCTCAGTGATTGGTCATATTAACTGGTCTTCCTTGTAGGTTTGGGATATCATCCTGTCACTGACAGCATTGTACTTCAGAATAAACTTGAAATGGTTTTTTTGATGATGACTGCAATGCCATTCCTCTTTAAGCTGTCATTCCCAGCAGAGTAGACCATGTGATTGTCTGATTCAAAATGCTGAACACTGGTCCATTTCAGCTCACCAGTGCCTAGGATATTGATGACTGTGCTTTCCATATCATTTTTTGTGGTTTCTGATTTTCTGAGACTTATGCTTTATATATTCCATGTCCTAATTATTGATGGCTCTTTCCAGCTGTTTCCCTTTTTGAGTTGTGCCACATCAGCAACAGAAGGTCCAGAAAACTTGGCTTCCATCCACTCTTTACGGTCTACTCTACTTTGAAGAGTCAGTAGTTTTTCTCTAATCATCTTCCGAGTGTTTTCCAACCTAAGGGGGCTGTCTTCCAGCCTGTATTAGACAATGGTCCATTGCTATTCATGAGGTTTTCACTGGCTAATTGTTTTCAGAAGTAGTTTGCTGGGTCCTTCTTCCTAGTCTGTCTTAATCTGGAAGCTCAGCTGAAACCCGTCCACCATGGTGACCCTGCTAGTATCTGGATACTGGTGGATTAGCTCCTGACATCACAGCAAATTCAAGCCCCCAGAGTAGAACAGACTGCTGGTTTTCTGCTCGGTAGTTTTATCAGCTGCTGAAATTGGCTGTTAAGTTTCCACTTGTAATTTGGGTATATCTGTCTCTCCTCTCTTACCAATTTTTTGCTTTGTATATTTTCAGACTTCGTGTTTAGTACACACACATTCAGGATCCCTATGCCTCCCTGATGAATGTTCTTGTATCACTAGTGAGTGTCCCTATTTGTCTGTGGTAATTTTCTTTCATCTGAAGCCTACATCTTTCTTCACACAGCACACATACACACATACCACATACACCTCACACCTCCCACACACATCACACTTACAAACACATAGTATACACACCCTCGCACACATCCTCACGCATACACACACCCCCACACACATACTCATATGCTACACACACCTGCAGAGACACATGCCACACACACCCTTACACAGATCACACTCACACACTATACACAGACACCTTCACATCACGTGTACAAACACACAGCACCCACACACTACACACAAACACTCCCAACACCACACAAACATATAGCGTACACCTACCACACACGTGTATGCACACCCCATATATACACACCCCCCACACACATACACCCCCCACACCTCACACATGCCACACATACATGCCATACATGCCCTCACATGTCCTTCCCTCACTACCCACACACAGCCTGCCTCTCTCTAGAATAGTCTGACCCTGCCTCCACTGGAACAAGGGCAGAGTTGGACACTTTGTGCCCTCGTCACCAGAAGGAGTCACCTCCTCTGCTGCAGCCCGTGTCATCGCCACACTGAGAAAGCCATGGGGTCAGGGATTCAAGAGTGTGACCAGTGGCCTCACAGATCCTGGACTGTGCACGATGGTCATACACCCAGAGTGAAGACAGAAAATGGGAAGCACTGAGGAAGTGTGTGCACGCACGTGCACAAGCAAGTGTGAGTGTTCAAGGGTTGATACCAGTACAGCGATTCAACACCCTCAGCGAAGCAGCTGTCACTCATGTCCGCTCACGTGAACTGCCAGTCTCCCTTTGACTGTATCGTGAAGCAGGACCAGGGGGCCCCCGGACCACTGTGAGGCAAGAGTGGGAAGGGGGCCGCTGCAGGGGAGCCCCCGTGGGGGAGACACTTCGCCAGGACGAGGAGTGAGCATCTCGTGTGGGAGCCCCTTCTTTCACAGTGGAAGCAGCGTCCACCCACAGGGATGCCCGGACTAGACAGAAGGCCTGCTCTGCGCATAGGAAGAGTTACAGTGTGTGGCCAGCAGCAAGGGTGACGTCTCTGTGCGCACACCCAGTGGCCTGATGAGGGAAAGGTGGGCAGATGAGTAGCCTCATCCTGGTTCACCAGGGAGTGTGAAGCATTTCCCTAACTCAGGAATACTGACTATGTCGTGGACTGCCAGAAGAATGAACAAGTCAGTCTTAGAAGAAACACGAGTAGAATGATCCCTAGGGGTGAGGATGGGGAGGCTGTGTTGTACTTACTTTGGAAATGTCATGTGGAAAGACCAGTTGCCAGAAAGCCAAAGCCAAGAGCCATGGAGTCGGATCCGGCTCGTGCCAGAAAAGGTCATCCTATTTTGGTACAGAGCCAGTGAAAACAAAGGAGACCACTAGTGAGGCGGACTGACAACAGGCACGTCGGTGGGCCGGAAACACAGCCAGCATGAAGAGGTGTGGGACCACGGCACGTCCACAGTCCGGCGGAAGAGGCGGAAGGTGGGCGACGGGCACGAGAGAAGCACGGGGAAGCACAGGTGCAAACACCAAGCTGTGGGACCAAGAGACCAGGCCTTACTCCCTGATAGAAAATTCCAGAACATTCCGTGTTCCGTCTCCAAGTTGCATCTCCAGTGATCCAGATGATTTTTTTAAAAAGACAAAAATAAATAAAACAAACAGCAGCTAAGAGCTTGGTAGCCAACCCAAAGGTCGGCAGTTTGAATTCACCAGCTGCTGCTTCAAAAAGACACTTCCTCTAGGGTTGCTGGGAGCCAGAAGGAACTCAGTGGCCATGGGTAGATGGGCCTCACTTTTATTTTTGTTAACCTGGATCTGGCTGGGGTCTGCAATGTTGGTTTAATCTGCCTGCGTTGAGCAAGTGTGACGAGAGAGCTTCCTCTTCTCCCCTTCTAATTGACTCTTCACTGGAGGGTAATTAACCTCAAAAATGTTTACTGCGGGGGAACTACAACATGTCTTAGATACAGTAATTGGAAGGATGGGTGTACATTAGATTAAAAATCTTTCTATGTTTGCTATTATCTGCTCTAAACATAGGGAGCCCCTATATTGAGGAGCTCAGATTTGGTATAATTAACTTTCAAGGGCTTGAACCTGTCTGAATGTGTAATTTCTTTCTAGAACATTTGGGAGCTATTATGTAGCCCATGATATCATTAACATAATTATTGTCAGCGTTTTCCATTGCACTTCCTTCTTCTTATAGCTGAAGTTGCATACATAATTGTTTCTCCTGCTTATTGGTCACGTTGCATCACTCTGTCCCTAGAAGCCAGCAGTGGTGCCCTACTTCCTGAAAAATAGAGTCCACACTCCTTAGAGGGCTCCTGTTCTCCTTCTGCCCAGCCCTGAGCTCCAACCAGACTCCCTAGAATCAAACACGGCAGGCACCCACTTCTGCATGAACCTCTCTTCAACCTCAGTCACGATTCCTTTCTATCTTCCACTTCATGCTGCACTTTGAGGCGGAATTCAAATGCTTCTTCCTACAGAAAGCCCTCAGTAGTTCCCCAGCTGGGGTTCACAGACACAGGAGACGAGAGACAAGGTAGGCCTCTCTGTCCTGCAGCCCTGCAGCCACCAGGAGAACATCAGGGTGACACAGTAGAAGCCCTGAGAAGTGTTTTGTTGAAGATCAAGGTCGAAGCTCTGTAGGATCTCATTGGTTCATCCTTTGGGACAAGAATGGGGCTCTGATGCCCTTGAAGGGCCAGGCCCAGCTGCCGCCTCCCTCTTAGGTTTGGGGTTAGTCCTCAGAGAGCATGGTCAGGCGTCTTCCCACAAAGATTGACTCTTGAAACGTGCTCCATGCTCACAGTTGAGTGAATGCCTTTAAGACCGCAAGCAGAGATGGAGCCTGGTGTCTGCTTGCCAGGCTGCACTCAGGATGCTCAGAGCCCTGGGGGCGCAGTGGTTAAGTGTTCAGCTGTTAATGAAAGGTTGGAGGTTCAAACCCACCTCCTGCTTCTTGGGAGGAAGATGTGCCATCTGATCCTGTGACAACTTACAGCCCTGGAAACCCTCTGGGGCTCTCCTACTCTGTCCCTCGTGGTCACCATGAGTCAGAATCAACTTGATGGCAATGGGTACTCAGAATCAAGCTTACCCTGACCTGTTTTTTGTGAAGGGAAAATAAAAATAGTATTGATTACTTGTGAGCATTTTACTAAAGCGTATTCCTCTGGTTCGCCGTTTTAAGAATGCCTCACGAGTTAAAAAAAAGAAGAAGTCTTTGGAAGTGTTGGGTGAATAATTTCTGCAAATCAGGAATCCAAGGTCACAGAGGTGGCCAGACCTGGTTGAAATCACGTGGCACACTGGTTACAATCAGGGCTGGAGCGTGGGCCCCCTAGTTCTGGTTCCTTTCACGTGCTGGGCTGGCTTTGCAGCTGGTGTGAAAATGAGGGGTCTCAGAAGAAGGACTGGGCACAGAGCTGTCGCTCTAATGAAGGCTAGGGACCCTCCTTTCTGTCAACAAGAACAGTAGGTAGGGGCTCATGTACCTCCTCTTCAGCGTCCACATAGATGGGCACAGAGGTCCCATGACACCACCCCCGCTGTGTACCGCAGGTCCTTTCCAGTGACACGGGAAGTCCCAGTCAGATCCACAACTTGTCGTCTGATGTTCCCACCGTCCCTCACGTGGAGAATGTTTCTGCTTCCTTTGGGTTAAGGACATTTTAGCAACGTGCCTTTTCCCACTAGACATTCAGCAAGTTTTTCCCGAGCCCTGACCCTGTTCAGACAGTGGCTCTGAACCACAGCAGCTGCAGTCAAAGGGTGAGCTGTTTGCTTCTTTGTTTGGTGTCCTTAATTTCTGGCTCCACGTCTTTTGTCTTTGTGTTATCCTTGTAATCATTTTGATTATAGCTCTTGCACCAACTTTTCACATAAGCTTGTCTCTAACATTTACGGGCAACGCAGTTACTTCCATCACTGAAAAAAAGAGAAAAGCCATTGCCTCATCTGGCTGCTGGTGGCTCCTCTGGTTAGTTTTCTGGGCATTTAATTTCCAAGAAGTAGGGTGTGGGATCCCCTGGAACAAAAAAAAGACAAAAACAAAAACAGAGCTTTGTTCTTCTGCAAGGCCGTGGCCCTCCCCCGCTGGACTTGCTGACAACCACCGCAAAGGAGGAGGGCTGGAGCCGGGCAGGAAGGCGAGGGAGCAGGAGCGGAGGGGCCAGGGTTGCTAGCACACTCCTCCCCGCCTCCCCGGAGCAGCTGACATTACCCCAGCGTCTCAGTCATCTGTTCGGCTGTAACACAAAGAACGCACGTCTTGGTTTTAAAGAGCAGAAATTTATTTCCTTACAGTTCTGGAGACTCAAATTCCAAATCAGGGTGTCAACTGTGTCTATGTATTTCTTCATCTTTCGGAGTCCCAGGCATTCCTTGGCTTCTTGGCTTGTGGAGACTCTTCATGTGGCTTTTGCCATGGCCTTGATGTGTGTGTCTGTGCCCATTCTCTTTTCTACAGCTCGGCAGTATTCGGGATTAGTATCTGTTACACCCTTCCGTGTCTTCAACTTATTCAGTGATTATGTTGTATCCAACCAAATACAGAAGTTACAGAACAACACATTGATATCACATGTAAGTAAAATTTTGCTGAAGATTGTTCAAAAGCAACTGCAACAGTATGTTGACAAGAAACTGCCAAAAATTCATGCTAGATTCAGAAGAGAATGTGGAACCAGAGATATCATTGCTAATGTCAGATGGATCTTGGCTGAAAGCAGAGAATACCAGAAAGTTGTTTACTTGTGTTTCATTGACTATGCAAAAGCATTTAGCTGTGTAGATCATGCTAAATTATGGCTAACGTTGCAGAGAAAGGGAATTCCAGAACACCTAATTGTGTTCTTAAGGAATCTGTATACGAATAAAGAGGCGGTCGCGCAAACAGAACAAGGGGAGACTGCATGGTTTAAAGTCAGGAAAAGTGTGCGTCAGGATTGCATCTTTTCACGAAACCTTTTTGATCTGTATGCCAAGCAAATCATCCGAGAAGCTGGATTACACAAAGAAAAGCAAGGCATCAGGATTGGAGGACGACTCATTAACAACCTGTGTTATACAGATGACACCAACTTACTTGCTGGACATGAAGAAGATTTGAGATATTTACTAATGCAGATCAAGGATCCCAGGCTTCATTATGGATTGCCCCTCAACATTAGGAAAACAAAAGTCCTCACAACTGGACCGGTAAGCTATATAGTCATAAATGGAGAAAAGATTGATGGTGTCACAGACTTCTTTTTACTTGGGTCCACAATCAGTGCCTACGGAAGCAGCAGTCAAGAATTCAAAAGATGCCTTGCAGTGGGAAGATCTGCTGCCAAGGACATCCTTAAAGTTTTCAAAAGTAAAGATGTTACCTTGAAGACTAAAATGAGCCTGACCCGAGCCACTGTATTTTCAATCACATCACATGCATGCAAAAGCTGGACAATGAACAAAGAAGACAGAAGAAGAATTGATGCCTTTGAACTGTGGTGTTGGAGAAGAATGTTGACTGTACCATGCGCCGCCAAGAGAAGAAACAGATCTGTTCCGGTAGAAGTACAACCACTGTGCTCCTGGGAAGCAAAGATGGCAAGACTGCATTTTACATACTTCGGACATGTTGTCAGGAAAGATCAGTTCCTGGAGAAGGACATCATGCTTGGTAGAGTGGGGGGTCAGCAAAAAAGAGGAAGACCCTTGAGGATATGGACCGGCACATGGCCTCAACAATGGGCTTAAGCATAAAAATGATTGTAGACAGGGCACAAGACTAGACAGTGTTTCCTTCTGTTGTTCACAGGGTTGCTGTGAGTCGGAACCAGCCCGACAGCACCTAACAAGAACATCACATTTGATTACATTATGTGAAGTAGTCTGCTCTGCTTGCTGAAAGTGAAGGGGACTTGAAACACTTACTGGTGAAGATCAAAGACCACAGCCTTCAGCATGGATTGCACCTCCACATCAAGAAAACGAAAATCTTCACAACTGGCCAATAAGCAGCATCATGATAAATGGAGAAAAGATTGAAGTTGTCAAGGATTTCATTTTACTGAGATCCACAGATCAATGCTCGTGAAAGCAGCAGTTAAGAAATCAAAAGATGCATTGCATTGGGGAAATCTGCTGCAAAGGACATCCCCACAAGGTTCAAAAGGAAAGATGTCAAACTGAAGATTAAGGTTTCCCTGACCCAAGCCGTCATATTTTCAATCACATCACATGCACGTGAAAGGAATAAGGAATAATGAACGAGCAAGACACATTTGAACTGCGGTGTTGCAGAAGGTTATTGACTATACCATGGGCCGCCAAAAGAATGAATAGATCTGTCTTGGAAGAAGCACAACCAGGGTGTTTCTCAGAAGCAAGGATGGTGAGGCTACATCTTACATACTTTGGACATGTTGGGAGGGAAGGACATCACGCTTGGTAAAGCAGAGTGTGAGCAATAAAGAGGCAGACCCGCAGCAAGATGGACTGACACAGCGTCCGCAACAATGGACTCAGGCATGCAAATAGTTGTGGGCTTGGTGCAGGACCAGGGAGTGTTTGGTTCTGTTGTGCACGGGTTTGCTATGAGTCACAACCAAATCGACAGCAGCTAACAACAACAACCTGCTCTACCCAAGGCCGAATGATTTCACCTTTTGATTAAGTGATAACAGCATCAATCCAGGATTCGAATGCATATTCAGAAGGGACACAATTCGGTCCACAGTACTTCCTTGGTAGTGCCTTTATTACACAGGAGTTTTTCATTCTAATGAGGTCTAATTTACCTCCTCTACTTTGTTGTTTGTGTCACTGGTGTCAGGTGGGAAAACCCACTGCCAAATCTGAGGTCGTAAAAGCTTACACCCATGTTTACTTCTAAGAGCGTGATAGTTTTAACTTTGAAGTTTAGGTTTTTGATCCATTTTTATTTAGTTTTTACAGTGTTATAGGTAGGGGTTGAACTTCATTCTCTGGCCTGTGGCTGTCCAGCTGTCCCAGAAACCTTTGTTTTTAGTTTAGTGCCACCCTGATGCCCTCATCCCCAAACTTCTGCCCCAGCAGTGAGAGGCCAGTTCATTTTCACACCCACAGCACCTCCCTGGGGGTGTATCTCTGGCTTCGCCCTCTCCTCTCCTACTCCAGACGGTGTAGTGGGCTTCAGGAAGCCAACAATGGACAGGACAAGGGATAAACACTAGCTTATTTTTCAGTGAAACATACTATCCATGAGCCGCGTGCTTTAGACATTCGTAGGTAGACAGATAAATGGACAGAGTGCTGCCATCAAGTCAACTCACGGTACCTCCATGGAAGGGAGGGAGACCACCCGGCCGGCGCTGTCCGCGGAAGCACCAGGCTGGTCCAGTCCGCTGCTGCGGCTACCGCGCCAGTCCGTCTCACCAGCTGTGCCTTCGCTGTCACTAGCCCTGAATGTCACCCGACATTCTGTCCTCCTCCACCGACTGACCCCTCCTGAAGACGTGTCCAAAGCAAGCGAGTCAGGTGGTACTCAGCTGTGATCCTTAGGCTTCTCATTGGCTGATTTTGGAACCAGATCACCTGTTCTTTCTTCCTGGTTTGTCTTACACCCGGAGCTGCGCTGAAACCTGTCCGCCGTGAGCGACCTTGCCGGTGAGTGCGACCCTGGTGGGAGAGCCCCCAGCATGACAGCAGCGCACAGTAGAGCAAATCGACCCACAGGTGGTGGTTAGATATTCTGAACAATAAATTATTTACAGAATATGTTTCAACACTGATTTTGACCCCCAGAAGTCCTGACAGGGGGTTGGCAGCCTCTGCTAACGGACTCCCAGGAAGGCCTGGTCTGCAGGAAGGTACGATGCAGTCCAGACATGGGCCGAGACCCTGTCTCTCTGCCCAGCAGCAGGCCAAGTCTCCCACCAGAGCCTCTGCCCAGGTTGGCCAGTAAACTATTACCACTCAGAGATTAATAAGGAATCCATAAAAGAGGAATGGCCTTTCTGCAGAGATGAAGGAAAGAAAAACACAGGCAGCCATGTAGAGAGATAAGGAGCAAAGGAATAGGTTCCTGACTGTGTCACGGGGATCTTTTACAGCTCGGTATATTCTAAACTTTGTAATATGGATCATTGTTGTGTTAGTGGCAGAATTACAATCCTCTTACTCTCCACAACAGCTCTCATTAAATCTAAGCAAACATTTGGTACTCACAGGCTCTGCACTACAAATCTAATTAAGACAGACTCCATAAAATGAAATAATTCAAGTCTGCATGCAACCATTCCATTATCTCACACATATATGATTGCTGCTTTATTAGACAGCAACAAAGCAAAATAAGTTCCAAATGGGTCTGTCCATTTGTTGGGGAGTTGGCACAACAATATAAAACACAATCACTCACAACAATGGCTGTGTCTTCAGCAGAGGCTCAGCTGCAGACAGCACAACGCTCGCCAAACAGCCCCCACACATGGGTGGGCACGTGGGACCTCCGCAAACAATGGCTGTCTCCAGCAATGCTTCATCTGCTCCCCACTTTTGGTCTGGGGTTCTAGAGGTCAGAGATGGGCTGGACGGTTGATGAGTGAGATTGTCCCAGAGCTAAAACATCTCAACAGGTGGTCAGAGAGGGATCCGTGTCCCCAGAGGGCAGAGGGACTGTGCAGGCTTGAGAACACCTTCAGAGGGTAATCAAAGGGTATCAGAAATGAAACTAAATCAAATCATGATCTTTAAAAATAAGCTTAGGAGAAAGAAGAAGGCATGGGGTTTCTGTACATCTGGAACATACCGGAAAGCTGCTGTATCTTAGGTCAAGGTTACAAGTTCATCTCCCTTCAGAAGATTATTGCGATCACTCTCTGGTGAAGCCCCAACCTTCCAGGTGTCCACGGATGTCTCTTATTCTCCTTTGCATCCCCAGTCCCCAACAGACAGAGCTGCTAAAAATTAACGGGTACTCAGTATGTTTACAAAACAAAGTATTTGAAACCTCAAATTAAGTTTACAAAGTCTTTACCACATAACATTTACCCACCCACTGGCTCTCTCCAGAACCTGGGCAGAAATGGTTTCCCATGCTCTCTGTACAGCTAATAGAACGATCTCAGCACCACTTTTCTGAGCCGTTTCTTTACATAGAGGGAAGCATGCCAGCAGCCGAGCCCATCAGCGTCGTAAGCTTGTCTTTGCATTACGCATCTGATCTTTCTTGGCTCAAGACAATAAACGACTTACAAAGTGGCCTTCTGCCCTTGGTGGAGCCCTATCCTGTCTGGGCATGGACAGACAGATGGACAGTGACGGTGGATACAGACACAGCCACAAGCCAAGGAACATCATGGCTCACCGGGAGCAGCCAGAAGCTTGGAGGAAGCATCTGACCACTTCTCCCTGAGTCTTCAGAAGGCTCTGACATTGCCAGCCCTCTGACTTGGACTTGCAGCCTCCAGAATTGAGACAATCATTGTTTGTTCTTTCAAATCACCTACTTTGCTCACAGGAGCATGGACACGGAATCGAACACTCGTCTCCTGCATTGGAAGACAAGACAATTCTACCACCAGACCACCAATGCCTGTCACCAGAGAAGAAGGCAAGCTAGATGGAAGACTGTGCAGATAGAAGCAAAACGATTAAGTAGATATTTAGGGAAGCTGGTATTACACTAGAAAATCAAGTCCCGTCTAGTCGTAAATGCTGTTTGTGCAGGGGACGCTCAGTGGTGTTTCCCGGTGACCTAAGCCTCACTTAGCCAGAGCTGAGTGTCTTGAACTCATGGAGTCTAACTTGTTGGAGCTGGGGACAGCTGGCCTTGGGTTTTCAGTTTTGCTTCCTCAGGGTGACCTCTCTTTCCTGGTCATTCTCAAACGTCTTGTTCCTGAGGCACCAGAGGCAACCCACGTCTCCTTCCCAGTCAGCTGTCTGTGTCTGATGCTGACAGCACGTGCTCGCTCTCTCTCTGTCTCTCTCTGTCTCTGTCTCTCTCTGTCTCTCCCTCTCTCTCGGCTGGTTTCAATCAGCCTCCCTCAGGCTGCACCACAGGAAAAGACAAAACATGATTCCATGTGAAGAAACTGTCTGTAAAGCTGTGGTTTCTTAACTGTTCTGTTATTTTTTAAATGTGTTAAAATGTTCATAAGTGAAAAAGGGTAAAACCCTTTTAGAAGTTATATCTGAAAAAAAAAAATTGGAGAGAGAAAAGCTGCAAAGATGTATTCTGAGTCATCCTCACTGTGATCCATGGAGAAGCAGTCGCACGCAGGTGACATTCAAAGGAGTACAGCGGAGTCATCCACAGAAACTCGCCCAGCTGGAGGTCAGAGGGGATGTGTGCACCAGGAAAAAGGAACGGTCTAGTGTTTTCCCCCACATCTGTTCTCTCCTGACCTAAGAGCAGGAATAGCAATGCCTGAGGGAAGCAGGCGGAGGAGACAGAGCCGTGTGCACACTCAAGCAGAACAACCTCGTGACTTGCGGATCTGTGGGTGCCAGGGTGCCATGCTGGGTCTCTGGGGGGCTCCTACACTGGAGGGTGCCCGAGGTTTGCAGCAAAAATTATGGGTTAGCTGAAGACGCCTCATGAATTTAGGAAGTCATATAAGAGAAACTCAGAAATTTTAAAAATGACTTCTCTCTATACCAAGCAATATGTATGAGTTATAAATAACCACACGTGTGTGAGTCTATGTGTGAACACACAGTCGTTGCTGCTGTTGCTGGCTATTTAGTTCTGTTGTACAGTCACCATGAGTCAGGACTGACCTGATGGCGTTAACAACATCAGTCACATTGTTGTTGGCTGCCACTGAGTCAGCTGTGGCTCCTGGTGACCTCAGGGACAACAGAAGGAAGCACCACCCAGTCCCGAGCCAGCGTCAAGGCCGTGGCCGCGCTGGAACCCACTGCCGCTGCCGCTGTGTCGGCTTGTGTCGGGGCGGGTTTCCCCCACTTCAGTGACCCTCGGATTCGCCAAACGCCGTATCCTTTTCTAGCGACTGGTCCTTTCTGGTGACATGTCCTAAGGGTCGTTGTTGCTAGATGCCATCACGTCGGTCCGACTCCCAGCAACCAGGGAGCACCACGACGAGGAGCTGCCCAGTCCCGCGCCGCGTCCAGAATCATTCTTACGCTTCCACCCACTGTTGTCGCCACTGGGTCAAGCCACCTCATCGAGGGTCTTCCTCTCTTTTGCTGATTGTCCCCTCTACTAATCATGATGCCCTCTCCAGGGACTGATCCCCCCCGACACCGTGTCCAAAGTATGTAAGGCTCAGTTACATGCAGATCTGTTCTAGAAGAAGTACAACCAGAGTGCTCTTTGGAAGCAAAGATGGCAAGGCTGTGTCTCACATGTCCAAAGTCAGTGAGCCGAAATCTCAGCATCTTCATTACTAAGGAAACTTCTGCTTGATACTTATTCCTAGGGAGACTTCTGGTTCTCTATTAACGTAATCTTCAAGGCAGTTCTTAAAATCCAAATGAATCTCCCTTTGGAAGATTAGAAAAACAAAACTGGCTTAAATACCTGGCAACTCCACAGGACCACAGTGTGGTAAAAGACAGGTTCAAAGTCATGCTGCCTCCTGGAAGGCACTTACGGCTAGAGAGGCCCATTGGTGAGGATTGCCTAGGTTTTTGTTTGTTTGTTTTGAATGTTAGCATATAAATAGGTTACTCTACGTTTCCTCTTTACATAATGGAATAATTAATGTCCTGCTAAACTGCCAAATGAATATTAAGCACCTTCATGTCTCAGGCTGAATTCTTTAGAGAAGCAAAACCAGTGAGTCACAGAGAGAGATTTATCTCAGGAAAACAGCTCACGCGGTTGCAGAGGTTGGTGAGTCCGCGGGTAAGGCTTTGCGATCAGGCCGGAAGGGTGTCTTGACTGACACAGCTACGGAGGCTAAGGACCCCAGACAGGCAGATAGTATGACAGGGCATTCTGGGGTCACAGGTTGGGAATCAGAGGTCAGATGACAAGGAAGCCAGAAGCAGGATCCAGAGCAAGCAAGAGAGCTTTGCTGGAACATCCATAGACACAGACACACAGACATGGACACAGGCACAGACACAGACACAGGCAGAGACACAGACACAGACACAGACACATAGACACAGACACGGTCACAGGTACGGACATGGACACGGGCACGGGCACGGGCACGGACACGGACATGGGCACGGACACAGACACAAGAACAAGAGGTCAGATAATTAGGTCTGCAAACTTAATTGTTCTCAGGGCTGCATACCTCACTGCTGATTATCACTGTGGTCACCTTCAAAGTCCTCCCCTTGGGAAGCTGCGCACCAACACCAGCGCCTAGTCCTCTCTTCAAAGATATTTTGGAACTCTTTCTGGACTGTCCATTGCACACAGTGGCACAATGGCAAGTTTGCCAACTTAATTGTCTAGTTGTTTGTGACGGAGTTGTGTCCCAAGTGCCATGGAGTCGATTCCGACTCCCAGATGCTCCAACCACAGAAGACATCTCACAATGACATGCAAAGCTACCTCTTCCCGCACAATCCCACCCTGGAGGCAGATCCTGAGCCCAGAGGTGGGGGACCTGAGCCCCTCCTACACCAGGCCTTGGGGGAATGGGTAGCCCCAGATCAGAACCCTATTTCTACCACAGATTACGAATTGAATTGTGTCCCCCTAAAATGCATGCTCTGGTTCTAAACCCTATATCTGTGAACACAATCTTGTTTGGAAAGAAGGTCTTTGAGGATGTCACCAGCTAAGTGACTATGAGATCACGTTGGAGTGGAATGTATTCTGATCCCACCTGAGTGGCCTGGTTATAGAAGAGGAGGTGACAGGAAGACACACAGGGAGACAGCCATGTGAAGATGGAGTTCCACTGCAGTTGCAAGCCAAGGAACCCCTGGGGCCACCAGAAGCCCGAGAGATGGGAATGGTTCTCCCCCGGAGGCTTCAGAGAGAGAACACATCTCTGCCGACCCCTGCAACTGCAGCTTCTGGCCTCCAAGGACTTCAAGACAATCCATTTCCGGTCTTACAAGCCACTCAGCTTGAATACTTTGTTATGTCCCGAACCAAACCAAACCCAACCGAACCCAACCCATTGGTGTCCAGTCAATTCTTACAGTGACTCTACGGGTCTGAGGAGAACTGTCCTGTAGGGTTTCCAAAACACTAGGTGGATTTAAACTGCTGGCTTTCTGGTTAGCAGCTCTGCCACCAGGGCAGCTCTGAGCCATGACGACGCTGGGTTTTGAAGGGCGCCGGGTCCCAGGTGAGCATAGCACACCTCTCTCTTGTTTTGGACTATCCTCCTGGCCCAAGCTTTGAAGTCCCAGCTAAGTGGGGGACCTCTGGCCCCAACCCCAATCTCATCTAAGCACGAAGACACCAGCACTTCTACCTGAGACACCAAAACTTCCTCCAGCCCTCGCGCAGTTTGTACTCAGAAAATTTATTAAACACCTTCATTATTCATTAGAAATATCCACCCAGGTTCTATTGATTTGTGTAGCATCTGGAAACCAGGACAGAGCTGTTATTACAAAGAGCATGACTTATGCCAATAGCTTGTTCTGAAAGCTTCCTGCCCACATCCGTGAACTCCTGGTTTTAGACAAGACTGAGGTTAAAAGGCACAGTGTGAGCAAAAGGCACCAAGCGACGCTTCTGTGAAAACCAAGGAAGACAGGCAAGCTGTCCCGCTGCCAGCAGCCTGAGGTCACTGGAAAGGAAACTGGGGTGCCATGACAGGGAAGCCTGGTCCCCGGGCCATGCTTCTTTGTGCATAGCACAGTGTGCAGTGCCATTGTGGCCACAGTGAAAAGGTACCAGTGTTCAAAAGGTGGATTCAGGCTCAAGTGAACTGTGGACATTCACCTCAGCAAGAGTGGAGGTGGGGTTCTCTTTTCAAGCTGAATACACCTTGAAGCCTTCCATTGATGGTGTCGGCAAAGAATGCTGGCCACACCACAGACTGCCCCGGGAACAGAGCACCAGGTTGATCCTCAGGAGCAAGGATGGTGAGGGGGCGACTCACGTACTCGGAACACGTTGTCAGGAGGGTTCAGTCTGTGGAGAAGGACATCACGCTTGGTGGAGCAGAGGGTCGGCACAAAAAGGAGGACCTTCCCAGTGGTGGACCGCCACAGTGGCTACAACCATGGCCCGAGGGTGACCGTGACCGGGAGGGTGGCCGAGGACCCAGCAGTGCTTTGCTCTGCAATGTGGAGGTTCTCTGGGCAGGAAAAGCGACCCCTGCAGCATCTAACAGCGACAATCATCTGAGTCAGAGCCGGAAGTCCCCGCATCGAGGCTGCCGCCACCTGGTCCCTCGGGCCCTGCCTCCGTAGCCCCTTTCACCTCACTGTCGCTTCCTCTGCTCCACCCAGTCTGTCCTGCCATCCTTCTTTCCTACAGGCACACATGGGATTTCTCACTACACTCTGCTAAGCACCGGCCCTCGGCTAACCAGCCAGTGGCCAATGAGTCGCCCTGTCTGGTGACAGCCACCAGTGTGTCAGAGGAGAACTGCTCCATCTGGTTTTGAGTGGCGGGTCTTTCTGAAGTCAGTCACCAGCTCCTCCGTCCAGGGTGCCGTTGGGTGGACTCGAACCACCAACCTCTCAGCTGGCAGAGAGCAGGTTAGCTGTTTGCACGACCGGGGGACTCCAGTCCTCTGCTAGACTGTAAGAGTGAAGCTGAGAGCAGATGGCCTCTGCCCTTCAGAACCTTGGCACCTCTAAAGGTCAGTTTCTTGTCCTCTTTCCCCTCTCATGTTCCCCATTTGACTCATGATCAGCCCTAACTCCTGGACAGCAGCATCCATTATTAATAACCTGCCCAGTATTTTATGTCCCAGTAACATCTCAAGGGTAATTAATAAAATATGAGCAATGTAGATGGTTCCGAGGCAGGAATGAGCAAGCGCCCACTGGCGACACTCTTGCTGAGAGATACACAGCTGCAAACTCAGGTTATAACAATCTGCTTGGACTCCTAGTCTTGCAGAATGGCCTCTCAGAGAGAGGCTCTCCCACAGAGGAGACTAGACACACAGATCCCACGTGCAGACACTTCCTGTGTCCCCCACCCCAGGGCTCTGCCCACAGAGCATAAGGGTTACTCTGATGACCTGTGTTCTGCTTCCCAGTCTCAGATGCAGCCTTGTTGACAGAGCGTGCTTCTGTGTGTCTGGTCCTTACAGGCGTCTCATCACTTGTCGGCTCCCAAATGTGCTCTTCTTTCTTGTTGACTTTAGTCTCAGGGAGGCGGGGCTTCATCTTCCTTTCATGGTCAATTTCCCATTTTCCCTCTCGTGTTAACACTTCTCCAGTGCTTTCTCAGAGCTGGAAACCACAGTCCAGGTGTTGCCACACTTCTAAACACTTTCAAAAGTTTGGATAAATATAAATAAGCAAAAAAGATTCTCAAAATGTATGAAAGTTTAGGTAGCATGTAATTTATTGCATTCAAAGCAAGTAATGGTATAAATTTGGGTCATTAGATTCTAAGGTCAGTTTCAAAGAGATTAAAGTAAGTAAAGGCTCTGAAACATGTATTTTTCATAAATAACCATTCTGCCTGGTATCTGTCAGTGTTAACATTTACAAATCAGCCTGTGCGGTTTTTATGTAATAGCTGGATGGTTATTCATTTATAGCCAGGATTAAGATCTAGAAAACACCTTCCGTTGAACTTCACAGAGAAAGAGCCGCCAGGGGAAAACAGGAGAGAAGGAGGGAAGAGGAAAGAAAGGAAGAAGAGAAGCAGGTAGAGAAAGAGAGAGCGGGAGAGGAAGGAAGGAAGGAAAAACCAAGAAACAAGGACGGAATAGAGGGAGGGAGGAAGAGAGACGGAGGGAGGGAGGGGGAGGAGGGGGGAGGAGGAAAAGGCGAGGAGGGGGAGGAGGAAAGGGGAGGAGGGGGAGGGGAGGGGGAGGGGGAGGGGAGGGGGAGGGGAGGGGGAGGGGGAGGGGGAGGGGGGAGGAAGGAAGCGATGCAGGAGGGCCAGGAGGGGGGAAGGAGGCGTGGGAACACCCCCGCACCGGAGGACAAGTGAACATCCGCGGGGAACGTAGTCCCGTTCGTGACCCTACAATCTGCCGTCACCGGTCGCCGGTCCGCGCACCGCCCCAGACCTGCTTCTCCCAGCGCTGCAGCGCCCCTCACCCACTCCCCGCCCCCACTCACTTCTCCTGGTGCTCCCGTTCCAGGACCCTCCTGGGCTCCCTAGGTGATGAATCACCCCGGAAACCTCTGGCTTGTCACAACCAGGTTCTTGTCCTCTAAGCCTCTGCGGACCGGGACTCGGTGCGGCTGGGAGCCTCAGCACGCAGGCCTCTCAACAGTGCCGGTCACGGTGGTAGCTTCACCGAGGCTCGGCCAACGACTCACCCACCCCTGCACTCCCGGGTGTGGTTGCCGGCAGGATTCCGCCCGGTGGCCTCTGTCTCCCACTGGCTCTTGGCTGGAAGCCTCCTCAGTCCCTGGCCAGAGGGGCCCCTCCAGAGGGGCCCACACCACACAGCCAGCGTCCTTCAGAGGCAGAAGGTAAGAGCCACTGAGCAGGAACAGAGCCAGTCTGTCTGCAGAACTCTCCAGAGAAGGCGGCTGCACAACACTCTGAGTACGCTAAAGGCTACCAATCTGTAGACTTTAAAATGGTCAAGTTTATGTTGCGTGAATTTTATCTCAATTAAGAACAATCTGTAGGCATCGCTGATGCTAACACACAAAGTACCCCAGCCCAGGCCGCTGCCACTGGGTCAGCTACAACCCTGCAGGACCGAGTAGAACACCCTGCAGCGTTTCCAAAGAGTGGCTGGTGGATTTGAACTGCTGATTTTTCTGCTAGCAGCAGGACCCTCACCCACTGCGCCACCAGGAGGTCCATCAAAATAAGAGAAAGACTTACAAAGGCAAATTGTCTGGGCATTCCAATAAAAGTAGACACTCAACAAACTGTAATTATTGGGCTGGCAAAAAGAATAGTTACTATCCAGTTATCCGACACAGGTGATCTTACGTGAAAGACACGGAAGGCCCAGCCAGGACGAGGTAGGGCTCTGTGTGCTGAGACACCAAGCCCCTCGCAGGCCACCGGGCTCACTGTCAAGGGTCTCGGTCTCAGAGTTGCTGGTTGGCTACAGGGCTCTTAAAAGCAGCTGCCACTGACCCGCTTGACGGGGTGAGAGCGGCTGATAGATTCTCTGTGATGTTCAGGTTTCTGAGCACTGACATTTTAGTGAAAAGTTTTACCTTTCTTAAGTTTTACTTTGAGTAAACTTTCATGTTTTCGTAAGAATTAAAGAACAGTAACTAAAATTCAGACAGAAAAAAAAGAAGCCTGTGACTGGCTTGCACTGAGGCACCTATCTGCTGGGACAAGGACGTCACCTGGAAGGAGACGAACGTGGCCAGACCCTCAGTGTCCAGTCAGTGGCAGCCACCCCTCAGCCACTGTTCTCACTGGCTCCCATCCCAGGTGTGTGAGTGCGTCCGCATGTTCGTAAGTACACGTGTATGTGCGTCAGTGTGTACACAAGAGTGACTGCGTTCAGGAGTGTATGGGTGCGCTTGAGTCCTAGAGTGGGTGCTAGAGTGTGTCCATGTGAATGTCCATGAACGTACGATTGTACACACGTGCGAACAAGCGTGTGTATGTGAGTGTGCATGCACGCACACATGTGACTGTCGTGAGCACATGTGTGTTTGTGGAAAATGTATTTTTATATATGAACTAAGAGGACTGACTATCAAAAGCGGGTGGCAGAGTAAGCACAGCCATTCAAGTAGCGGCAACCGGGGAAGGGTCCAGAAACTGGGCTTCGGAGACCGATAGAGCTGAGGAGAGGGAAATACACACCATCTTTGAACTTGACTCCCATGCAGGCACTGGGCAGGGATCTGTCTGGCCATTTCTAGTCTTCATCTCTCAACACCCTCATAAGATGTCATCGTCACCAGGTCATCATGGCTCAGGAAACTGAACAAAGCCCAGGATATCCAACACCCACCTAGAAGGGGCCACAGATGGGAGAAAAGCAGGATGAGGCTGGGACGGAGAGTGCAGGGGGCACAGGGCAGACAACAGGCTGCAGCACGGGGCAGAGAGGCGCGGACAGGGGTGAGACCTGCGCCCGTCCTTGGGGACGCACCTTCCCGGAGAGCCCTGGGAAGCCCGCAGGTACTCGGGGAAGCTGCTGTTTGTGTGGCAACGTGCCCAGAGGAGAGCCCCGCTGGAGGAAGGGGCAGAGTCGGGGCTGGAGGAGGGACATGTGTCTAGTCCGTCCTTCACCAACCACCGTGGTCTTTAAGGAGACCAGACCTGGGTGGTACCTAGTTACCTGGATTGTACGTTCAGATCAAGAATTCAAGAGAATACCAAACAAAAGGAAAGAAACGAGAAGGAAAATTTTATAATCTCCTAGAACCCAAACTTTCTGGAGCCACGGGGGTTGGCTAAACACTGTAAAACTTGCAGGAATTCTTAAATCGTGCATCCCGACTCTGCCCTGAAGTCATCCAGATAGCAGTCCTTCCGGATCAGAGAAGAATGCCCGCCCCGAGCATCACAGCGCAGGGCTTCCGGAGGGTCGGGGATCGGCTGGCCATCAGACCGCCGACAGCAGCTGGGAAGCGGAGGTGAGTAGCTTGCAGGGCAATGGGTGTGTGTGAAGGAGGAAGAAATCGTTTGGAAAGAGTTGTTGAGAAATGTGGAGAATCTGACTGAGGTCACTGTGCTGTACAGGAAGGAGCTGTGGAAGTGGTCTGTTTACTCTCGAACGGCACACAAAGCTGTTTTGTTTCTAGTTTCACTGAATAAAGAGTGGCACGCTGTCGTCTTCTTGTGTGAGTGCTCAGCCCACGTACCAAGGGTGCGCAATGATAGGGACCCTGCCAGGCTGGGTTGAAGCACCAGGGCCAGAAGCAGGCAGTCTGTCAGATGCCACACGAACCTGGGCCTCCCGGCCTCGGTTTGCTCACCTGTCACGTGGAGGTGCTGAGGACGGCATCACAAGAATGCCTCAGTTCAGAGCATTCAAGCTCGGCCAGAGTTCTGGGTACTGGCTGACTTCCGGGGGTGCTGGCTGGCCACCCCCCGGACCCCTGCAGACCCCCCAGCCCCCCACTGCATGGCCCGGTCCTCCTCCCTCTGAACTGCTCACTGAAGTCACGCAGGACCGAGCCTCTGAACACCAGTCTGGAGTTGGCAGAGCCCAGCGTGCACCTCGTTCCAAAGACATGCGGCCCAGGCGTGCGCTCCGCTGTCCGCACACCTGCGCCCTGTGGTCTGCCATCCCGGTGGCGCCTGCCCCTGCCAGACCCAGGTTGTCCCTTCTCCCCGGACCGCGCTGCGGCACCACCCCCTCTCCTGCAGTGCCTCTTATAACTGATGGGTTCTCGGGATTCTGTGCTCAGCATCTCCACTTTACAGGTAAGGAAACCAAGGCTGACAAACAGAGAGCCCACCAGCCTGCACTCCAGAGTCACCTGAGCCCTGTCGGCATGGGTAGCCAGAGACCAGTGGGCAGAGGCCAGGACTGGGACTCAGGCACCCTGGAGCGTCAACTTTGCTTGAGAGTTGACATTTTAAAACATAAATTTCATATAAAAGTAAATTGATAAATCAGAGTGAATGCACCTGCCACTTTCAAAAGAAGCACATCCGCAGCTCAGAAAAGTGCTCTGCAGGCCCCAGCCCCAGGTCCCCGCTCTGGAGCAGTCCTCGGACACCAGGCAGCAGGAGATTCGGGGTTCGCTGGGCCCTGTGTCCCATCCAGCAAAGGAGACAGGCCCCTCTGACTACCCGGTATGGTCACAGGGCCAGGAGCAGTGAGGGAGCCTTCACGCGGCAGGCACGGTCGGCGAGGGGGACCCCCAGTCCGCATGCTCCCCCTTCCTGCAGCCCCGTGCTGGGAATCTGGCGCCGCTGCTCCTGGGACAAACTCATCCTCGGCTGTGGACACCTGGGTTTCAGACTTGCGGCCTCCACAGCGGTGAGAAGACCCTTCTAGTCTAACTGCCCTCCTCCCCAGCGGGGGTCGTCTGCCACAGCAGCCTGAGGACACTTCCATGGGGACATGTGTCAGTGTCCCCTTTAGATGAGCAACACCGAGGACCAGGACCTGCTGGCAGCGATGTGTCTCTCTGGACCTGGTGACAGTCCTCGGTAAACAGCTGTTCACTCCAACCTGCAGCTGGGTCCCCACAGTCACGCTCCAGAGACACCTGGGCACTATCCACGCGGAGTCACGGATTCCTCGTGTGCGTCCCAGGTCCCTGTGTGTGTCAGACATTCTGTGTGTGTCCCAGTCCCTGTGTAGTCACAGGTTTCTCATGTATGTTACAGGTCCCTGTGTGGCCACAGGTCCCCATGGGCATCACGGGTCCATGTCTGCTGAACAGGTCCCTGTGTGTTATAGATTCTGGTGGGGGTCCCAGGGTGCTAAGAGTGTATCACAGGGTCTGACATGTGTCACAGACTTTTACATGTCTCACAAGTCCCTCTGTGTGTCACAGGTTTCTCACACAGGTCATAGGTCCCTGTGTGGTAGATTCATTTTCAAATGCCACTGAAAGGCTACCTGACCCGAGGACAGTGGGCGGCCGTGCAGCCTGGCAGACCCGATCGATGGCGATCCGGAGGGCGCTGCTGCAGAGAGGGCACAGGGCTGCCGCCTGCTCATCTGGGCAGAAGTGAAGGTGGACGGGGGTGAGGACGAGGACAGCGGCTCCGGCATGTCCTTGCAATGAGCTCATCCCCAGTGGAGGGGAGCGTCTGGGTGACAGCCATGGGAAGGAGCTGGAGGCTCGAGTTTTGTAAGCTTCTATTTTGAATCTGGGACAGACTGGAGCATGTTTGCAAGCTGAGGAGGAGGATCTGGGAGGAAAAGCGAAGCCAGAATCCAGGCGAGGTGGGAACAATCTAGAAGTGAGATCCTGGAGGAGGCTGGGAACCCCGACACCCTTCGTGTCCCCCTCTGCAGCCCTCACCTGCTCCCTGGAAGAGGGTGACTTGCAGTGGCTGAGGGGAGATCCAGCACCTACAGAACTAATGCACTCGCTGTGTATGCGTGCCCGGTCTCCGGAGATGGTCCCATCCTCCTTGAGCAGCCCCTAGCTGGCTCCTGGGCTGCTGGAAAGTGTGCTCTCGAGGCCTCGGGGTGGACGTGCAGGGCAGAGGGCCGCGGCCTGGGGGTGGACGCGCAGGACAGAGGGCCGCGGGCTGGGGGTGGACGCTTAGGGCAGAGGGCCGAGGGCTGGGGGTGGACGCGCAGGGCAGAGGTCCGCGGCCTGGGGGTGGACGCGCAGGGCAGAGGGCCGCGGCCAAACACAGAATAATGGGATTGATGCGGGCAGGGCTGGAGACCCTGGCTTCCCCCTCAGGCATGTCAACCCTCCTCTCACCATGTCGGGAAGCTGAGAAGAGTACGGGGTGCTTGAAAACCTGAATCCAAAAGCCAGCCATTGTTCTACATGGCTTGGGGCGCCTTGCCTCATGTCCCGGAATCTCAGTCTCCTCATCTTCGGGAAAGGTGGCTATCTCTGAGCCACCGCCATCAGGTCACACGTGAGGGCCATATGTGCCCACAGACGAGCACACGCCTGGCACGGACTAAGCTTTGAGACCAGTGCCTTCAGCCCACTGTCGTCCTTGATGATGGACCCTGCCTGTGTGGCCGGCACCAATGTTTCAACTAAAGATTCATTTGCGAGCCACCATTGCCCCCACGCTAGAGATGGCACTGTGACAAAGTGCTGGCCAACGAGATGAAAACACTGGGGGACCCAAGATCCCCTTCTGTTCCATTAATAAAAGGGATGTGTCCTGTTAGTGCTGCTCCTCTTTCTGGTCTCAACCACTAAATCACATGGCCGCCACACCCCTGAGGATATGTCCCCGCTTCTTCCTGCCCCCAGACCTATGTTTCTGTTCCCTGTAGCTGACTATACTCCTAACTGATCTGGGGCAGGATCAGAGAGGGCTGTTCTGCAGGCTGTGCTTGGCTCCCAGCCCCTCCCAGACACAGCATAAGGAGGGGGCGATCTCCCTGCAGCTAACAGATCCCACAACTGGCTGCATGTGGCTTGAAAGACCCCCAAGTGTCAGACCCTCTCACCCAGAGCCAAATGGGGCCTCCAGCACAAGCTTTCAGTGCTTTGGGCCAAACCAGCAGAAGCAGGAACTGTCCAGAGTCCCTTTAGGGCAGATGGAAGGAGCATTTTCCCGTCTGTCCCCACTAAGCACTATGAGTTCACTGGCCAAGGGTTACAGGGTTTGGGGCCAGAGGCTGCCCTCCGGGGAGCTGGGCTTGGGGACACCAAAGCATCGGGGAAGCACCATCTTGGAGAGACACCAGCTTCATGGAGGCCCAGAAGCTGCTAGGAAAGGGCTCAGCCTCCAGGAAAGAGGGCCTGGCAGTCAGCAGGAAGGCCAAAACCAGGGTTTCCAGGACCCTGGACAGGGGAGGAGCCAAGTCCCTCCCCGGCCTGTGACTGATGTGACTCAGGGCAGGGCAGCAGACAGCTGTGATTGTTAGCCGTACTGTGTTGGCTCTGGTGACTGGGGACTTTCTGGTTCACAGAAGGGGCCTCAGCAGGGCAGTCATTCAGATTCTGCAGCCACAGCCACACCAACTCAGGGCAGGAGTGTCCTCTTCTCGCAGGCTGGCTGCACCCGGAGTAGGTGGCCGGGGCAGCTGACCAGCAGAGACCACCAGTATTGGTGCTGAGGCGAGGTCCCACTTCTAGGGCTTAATTTGGGGAGATTCAGAAATAAGATCGCCCAAAGCTGAAGAGAAGAATGCAAAATGGTGTGTTCTGAACTTCCTGCCAACCCCCACTGTCACCAGAGGGTGTCCTGACTCTTCTTCTGGCCCCCATCCTCACCCAGGAGTGTCTTAACCCTCCTCTGAGCACCCCAACTTCATCTGGGTGACATCTTGACCTTCTACCCAAACCCCACTCTCACCGGATCCTCCTCCTGGCCCCCCACCCTCACCTGGGGGTGTCCTAACACGCCTCTGAGCACCCCACTTTTATTTGGGGAACACCTGACCTTGTCCTTCCAGCCAGCTCCCTATCCTCACCTGGGGGTGTCCTGACTCTCCTGCTGGCCCCCCACCCTCACCTGGAGGAAGAAGGAGCCCACCGCAGGCTTGCAGTCCCATCCCCCTCATAACCTCATCTACAGGACGCTCCCGGAGATCAGACGTGCACACAGGGGGTCCTTCGGGTTCTGACGTCCCTGCCACAGCAAGGCCAAAGAGGAGTGACATGGAGCCCCCACTGTCCCCCTACTGCCCTCCTACCCTGTGCTGGCTTTCAGGTGGGGTGCCCTGCCTTCTTAGAGAGGAATGACTTCATTGCCTCAGAAGATTCTGCAAAGAGTTCAGGAGCCCCAACTATAGGACGACGAGTTCACGGGGTCCGGCCCCCTTCCCGGCTGTGGGGAAGCCGCAGCTGCTGCCCGGCTGCTGCCTGCCACCCAAAACCGGAAGATAAATGGCTGAAAGACAACAAGTAGATGGACATAAGTGGAGAGAGCGAAGGGGTGAAGGTGGGTGCGCCATGCGGACGGACTGCTGCGGGGGCTCCCAGACTCCCACCTGCAGCGGGTGATATACCTGAAAAAGACCTTTTTGGAAATTAGGGTTTTCTTCAGAGATATTCTTAGTTCAGCTAAGGGAGGCCTACCAAGCAGAATCTGGAAAACCAAACCCATGCCGTCAAGCAGATTCCACCTCACAGTGAGCCTGTGGAAAAGTGGGGTTACTCTTTTCTGAGTGATGTCCCTGTCAAAGGAGAAACAGAGAGGGGAAGCGGTCCCAAGAGGGCAGGACACCACATGGAGAAGCGTCTACAAGCCAGGAACTCCAAGAATCACCAGGGAGCCCCAGAATTTCGGCAGCACCAGCCTGGAAGCGTTTCTGCCTGGGAACCTCAGACGCAACACAGACGGGACCCAGGCCTAGCCTCCGGAACTGTGAGAATATCAGTGGCTGTTTTGGAAGCACCTCACTTTGTGGGGTCACATTATGGTGGCTCTAGGAAGCCCAGGCAGATGGGCACCAGAAACACATGCAGATCAGAGGGCGGAGGCCCAACCTTTGACCTTCCCAGACTCTGACAGGTGCAGCCGCGACATTCATGATAGCAAGGGATTTGAAACACAAATAAGAGCGCTTTCCTTTCCTACTTAAAATCCCCCAAAATTCCTATGGGCAACAGGAAAAATGGAAGTGACTGAACACGTCACACAAGACCCCTCACTCTGGGTGCCTTCCCCGGGGGCTCATCTCCTGGCACTCTGCAGGACCCTGTTCTGCTGGGATCCACAGGGCTAATTTTCAGAAGTTGATCGCCAGGCCCTCCTCCCTAATGTCTCTTAGTCTTGAAGCTCCCCGGAAACGTGTCCACCACGGATGAACCTGTTGCTGTTTGAAATACCAAGGGCATGGCATCCAGTACCCCAGCAGCACTTACACCCACAAACCATGGCACCCAGACAGATGGGCAGCGGTCCTGTTCCACAGGGACTCTCTCATCACGCTGTAGACTCTTTTTTTAGGGATTGCCTCTGACACTCTTCAACTGGTACTTCTTCCTCTAATTGACCTTAAAGTTGGAAGGACTTTTCTAGGCCTGACACATGTCTCCGCAGTCACCACCATGAGCCATGCAGAAGGGTACACAGTGTCTGAAGAGGGGTCATGGGGCCAAGGACATGGAGAGAGCTTCTCTCTCAGATACCAAGAAAGGGACTAGAGTGGCTGGTGGCCAGGGAAGCCTCTGGGTTTCTCTTTGACAGCCAGAGAAGGGTCACAGCTGAAAACCTTTGTGAGACAATCCAGTAGGCCAGCAGTGGGGTGAAAAGATGGCCCAGGGTCAATCCAGCAGGCCAATCGTGGAGCCAGAAGACGGCCCAGGCTAGGAACCAGTACACACCACTACCTATGTCACTTGGGGGACCCCAGAATGCAGTGGGGTTCTACAGAAGAACACAGTGCTACCAAGCTTGGGAAACAGACAGACAGGCTGGGAAACTGGCCAGGTCGTCTATCATTTGCCAGAACAGGTGGAAAAGGGAGTTTGTTACCAGCACACCTCAGGAAGCCTCACGCCCCCTAAAACACGGAACAGCCAACAGGAACAAGGCCACAGTACCCACTGGCCAATGGCCACCTGGATCCAGAGGGCAGTGTTGCCCGTTGTGGATGGAATTTTGTCTGCCAAAATGTGTGCCAACATGGCTAGGCCATGATTCCCAGTGTAGTGTAACTGGTCACCGTTCTGTCATCTGTTGTGACTTTCCCATGTGTTGTAAATCCCACCCCTATGACGTTAATGAGGCAGGATTACAGGCAGTTATATAAATGAGAAGGGCTCAATATACAAGATGGGGTTGTACGTTGAGTCAGTCTCTTCTGAGATATAAAAAGAGAGAAGTGAGCAGAGAGACAGGGACACCTCATACCACCAGGAAAGCAGTGCTGGGAGCAGAGCACATCTTGGGACTCAGGGTCTCTGTGCTGAGAGGCTACTAGATCAGGGGACAATTGAGGACAAGGATGTTTCCCCCAGAGCAACAGAGAGGGAAAGCTTTCCCCTGGAGCTGGGTCTCTGAATGTGGACTCAGCTTCCTAAACTGTGAGACACTAAGTTTCCATTTGTTAAAGCTGCCAACTTGTGGGATTTCTATTCCAGGGACACTAGATAGCTAAGACACCATCAAACACAGGGCCACAGGACCTTAAAGCCTGGGATGGGGTTTCTGGGAAGACGTCCCAGAGGAAGAGAGGTGTTTTTCAAAGACAAATGTGAAGGAAGAGCCAGCTGTCCTGTCTCCAGGGCCGGGGCTCTCATGAGTCCTCCGCCGAGGACCCACGGTCACCAGAAGTGCCTCTCCTCCTTCCCGGAAGTTGAGGAGGTTAGCCTGATGACTCCTCCACAAGTAGAGACAACCACAAAGAGACCCAGGGACAATCAGCGTCTGGGGAAACAAGGCCTCTGAGGAGTGTGTTTCATCCAGACACACAGAGTTCTGATTTCCCAAAGGTTAGTTAACATCAAAGCTTTGGTCCTAGATGGTGACACACACACATGCACACGCACACACACACACCCCACGTTAATACCACACCGTCATACTTCCCTCACACACTCCACAACACAACTGTACCCCCCTCACATACACACACACTCGGCTTTCCCGTCACACCACACATTCATAATTCCCTCACACACACATGGTATCATATCACACCACCACACCACTCAGAATCTCCCCACGTATGCATGAGTCTCATACCATCATACACCCTACAAAACCACCTTTGTCTCACACACAACGTTTCGCAGACTCCCCCCCACACACACAATCATGCCTCTCTCAAATCCACACACAGTCACTGCGCACACACTCACACTCACTTATACACAGTCGCATTGCCCCGAGCACGCACACTACTAGGTCACAACCCTGCTCCACACTCATGCGCACACTCACTCACACCTCTACATTCACACATCTATCACACGTGGACAGCTTTGTAACCCTCCTCTGTAGTGCACATCATACTCCATCACACATACACACCCACCACACACAATCATAACCTCCACCAAGCACACACGCACAGTCTCACACACATACAATCACACACACAGCACAGACTCCGTGACGATTACAGGCAGTCCAGGACCCAGCAGTGACCAGAGCTGGCAGACCCTCCGAGGGTCCTGCAGCAGCCTCACTTTGATTCGGCTGGAACTCTCCAGATGGTCTCTTCAGAGGCTATCCCAGAGCAGCAGACATCCATGGGCTCCTTGGCCATTGCTGTGTTTCCTCAGGCCTGCTGTTCAACACTTGGATAATCTCGAGGGGTCTGCAGCCCTCTGGAATGCGCTGATCTGGTCTTCCCAAGGTGCCATCAGCCCTCCCAGAGCCACCGCGCCCATCACTGCCCAGCTAGCTCAGCAAGACTGAGCGTGTGCAGCCTGGCACTTGGCACCTCCAGCCACCTGCTGACGTCAGCCTGGTCTCCACCTCATGTCCCGTCTTGCCTGCAGACCATGCTCCTCAGAAGCTCCCTGTCCAGCCACATCTTTCCCAACAGTTCCTTGCACAACTCCATGAGCCCTGGGAGCTGGAAGGGCCGGGCAGGTGCTTTTGATGAGACACGAGGGAGTCAAGATGAGGTCTGGGATTGTGTCAGGGTAGAATCTTCCGGATGACCCAGTCCATTCTGAGAGTTATTCTGGATCAATCAGAGAGATCTAGGATGAACTCCATGGACCACTGACCACAGCAAAAACTGCTACTGAAAAATCCCAAACCCTCAGTGCCCAAGAGGGAATGAGAGAGGATCTCTCAGGGCACTTACAGCTGATGCGAGAAAGTTTAGCACTGCCCTTCCAGAAGTCAATTTGATAATGAGAATTAAGAGCTTTCAGTGTATCCACAGCCTTCAGCCTGAGTGGAAACCAAGGTGTATTCCCAAAAGTATTAACCACAATGGGACTTAGAGTGTTGGGAGGCTGAAAATAGCTGGCTGATGTCCTTCATGTAGGGAACTGGCCAATAAGCAACTCCTCCATGACAAGAGATTTTAGTGATATGGGGGTGGGGACACATTTGCTGTAAAGAAGGATATGAAAATTAGAAAGTCTTAAGTTTCTGGTACTTCCTGCAAGGCGGAGGGACTATGATGTCATGGACTGAAATGTGTTCCCCCAAAAATGTGGATACCAGTTTGACTGGGCCATGATTCCCGGTAGTGTATGATTGGTCTCCATTCTGTGATTTTCCTAGGCTGTACACCCTAATCTCTGCCTGAGGTTAATGGATAACATTAAAAGAAGATGAGGGTGAGATTGCAACACCCTTGCTAAGGGAGTTTTCCTGGAATGTGGCTTGTACTGCTTTTTCTCCTAAAAGAGACGAAAAGGAAGCAGGCACAGTGTCGGGGACTTCATACAGTCCAGAGAGCAGCACAGAGAGCAGAGAGTATCTTTGGACAGGAGGTTCCTCTGCCAAGATGCCGCCAGAAGGACTGATGCAGCATAAGGACCTTCCTCCAGAGCCGACAAAGAGGGAGAGCCTTTTGCTGGTGCAGACATCCTGGGTTTGGACTTGTAGCCCACAGGACTATGCGATAACAAAGTTAGTTAAAGCCATCCACTTCTGGTATTTCGGTTAGAACAGCACTAGATTACTAAGACACATGATATTTTTGATTTCTTTTAAATTTTCTATAACTCTGTTTTCTACAAAACTATGACATTGTTTTTACAATCCTCAAAAATAAAATTAGAGAACAAATGCAACATTATAGACCATTTAAAACAGCCAGCGGTTGTTGCTGCTGTTGGCTGTCATCAAGGTGGCTGCGACTCGTAGCGGCCCTGTGGGTCATCCTCACGTCACCGTGATGCTTGAGCCCAGGGATGCAGCCGCTGTGTCTTTCACCTCCTTGAGGGTCTGCTCTTCGTTGGTGACCCCGTGCTCTACCCGACACGGCGTCTTTCTTCAGGGATTGCTCCCGTCAGATAGCATGTCCAAAGAACATGAGACAAGGTCTCGCCACCCTAGCTCGGAATGAACATTCTGGTTGTGCTTCTATCCAGACAGGTCTGTTCATTCTTTTGGCAGTCCGTGGGATAGTCGATATTCTTCACCAATACCATGATTCAAAGGCATCAGTTCTTTTTCAATCTTCTTTATCTGTTATCTGGTTTTGAACACATATGAAGCAACTGAAAATACCACTGCTTGGACCAGGCACACCTCAGTCTTCCGAGTGACATCTGTGCTTTTTAAAATGCTTAACAGGTTTTTTGTAACAGATTTGCCCGATGCAATATGTAATGTGATTGCTTGACTTCTCCTTTCACTGGCATTGATTCTAAACAAGTGTGCAAAAGGACGGAACCCTGACGCACACCTCACCTGACACCACACACTGCTGCGTTGTTCTGTTTGAACGACTGCCTCTTTGTCCACGTCCAGGTTCCTTGGGAACTCAATTAAATACTCAAGACCTTCCGTTCTCCTCAGTGTTAGCCTTAATTCCTTACAATCCACACAGTCGGATGCCTTTGCTGAGTCCATGAAACACAGGTAAAACCCTGCCTGATATTCTCTGCTTTCAGCCAAGACCTATCTGACTTCAGTGATGATTTCCTTGGTCCCATGTCCTCTTCTGAATCCGGCCTGAAGGTCTGGCGGTTCCCTGTCAATGTAAACCAGTTTTTTTTTTGGTACTTTTTACTGTGACTGAGTGAAAATGTACATTCCCGTATAAATTTACATGCCCACCTACATGCAGCTTCCACTGCTCTCCCTGCCCGGTGACAGCACACTATTCCTCTCTGCTCCATACATGTCTCATTCTCCCAACAGTCTCTTTTTTCCCTCCTCTCCACCCACTCTCTTTCCTCCAGCCAGAGCTCAGCAGGATGACATCCTATAGATGTATAGAACCATAAAGTGTATCCAATATATGGTTACTGCATTGCCAAGTCCAATCCATTCCTGTCTGAAGCGTGGACCTTCGTTATGATTTATGGTCAAGGGCAGCATCAGGGTGAGGGGCCATGCTCCCAGGGGAACCCCAAAACCACTGGACCATCAATTGAGGTCTTTTAGTGGGGATCTCAGGGTGCACCCCTTTTTATTCTTGTGTTGTCAGTGAGACTCAACTCAGTGAGCTCCGTTGCGGCTATCACTGGCGGTAGCCGGGAACCATCCGGTTCTTCTGGTCCCAAGTCTATGTAGGCATCCACTGATGTGGGTCTCTTTGTCTTCTGGGTTGTCTTTTCCCCATGTCATTTTGGTCCTCGGTGAGCATCCATTCCTGCTGAATTGGGACCATTTGCTATGCCCTCGGATGGCAGCTTGGCAGCTTTGAAGACCCCAGACGCCACTCACCAATGTGGAGTGCAGAGAGTCCTCTTAGCAAAACACTAGTTGTGCCAATTGGCCTCGCTTTCGCCTAAGAGCATGGTCCCCCGCCCCCCGCCCCAGCTACTCTATCCTTGCAATATTGGGTTAAGATGGAAGGAGTACTCATGTTGTGTTTAAGTCCACTTAATATTGTTCTTGTTTCTAATGTGTGCTATCACCGTTTTCACCCAACCAGATACCTAGCAACTATCTAATCTAAGCTCTACCCCCTCCTTCCCTCCCTCCCCTCCTTTGCAGCTGTCAAAGAGTCTTTTCTTCTATACGCAAGTCTGTTATTGACATCTTATCGTAGAGGTCTCATACAATATTTGCCCTTTTGTTGCTGACTACTTTCACTCAACATAATGTCTTCCAGTTGAAACCAGGTCATGAGATGTTTCCTGAAGTCATCATTGTTCTTTATCATTGCGTAGTGCTCCACTGAGTATATGTACCATAGTTTACCTATCCATTCTTCTGTTGTTGGGCATCTGGGTTGATTCCATCTTTTTGCTATCGTGGACTGTGCTGCAATAAACATTCTGGTGCATGTGTTCGTTGGTGTGAAACACCTTGATTCTGTAGGATATATTCTAAGTAGTGAAATTACTGGGTCAAATGGTATATCAATATCCATTTTTTTAAGGAAGCACCAGATTGCTTTCCAAAGAGGCTGGACCATTTTGCAACCCCACCAACAGTGTAGGAGGGTTCCACTTTCTCCACAGCCTCTCTAGCATTTGTTGTTTTGTGTTTTTTGGATCATGGCCAACCTTGTTGGGGTGAGATGGTATCTCATTGTCATCTTGATTTGAATTTCTTTAATAACTAAAGATCGTGAACATGTCCACATGTGTTTTTTGGCTGCCTGGATCTCTTCTTTAGTGAAATGTCTGTCCATCTCCTTTGCCCATTGCTTAATTGGATGATTTATCTTTTTGTTGATATTTTGTAGTATCTTATAGATTATGGAAATCAGGCGTCGGTCTGACATAGAGTTGTCAAATATTTTTTCCCATTCTGTAGGTGTTCTTTTAATTCTATTAATAAAGTCTTCAGATGAGGAAAAGTGTTTAATTCTTAATAGATCCCATTTATCTATTTTCTCTTCTGATGATTGTGATTTGTTTGACAGATTTTGGAGTCTCCACATTGTGTCTTAAAGCTTCCATTGTTGTTCCTACCTTTTCTTCGATGAGCTTTATCGTTTTAGGTTTGATATTTAGGTCTTTTATCTAGTTGGAGTTGGGTTTTGTATGAGGTGTAAGATATGGATCTTGTTTCAATTTATTGCAGATGGATATCCAATTTTGCCAGCACCATTTGTTGAAGATACTGTTTTTACCCCAGTTTAATGTCTTAGGGTCTTTGTTGAATATCAACTGTTCATAGGCAGATGGTGTCATCTCTGAGGTCTCAATTCTGTTCCGTTGATCGATGTGTCTGTTCTTGTACCAGTACCAGGCTGTTTTGAACACTGTGGCAGTGTAGTATGTTCTAAGGTCGGGTAATGAGAGGCCTCCCAGTGTGTTCTTCTCCTTTAGTAGTACTTATCTGGGGCTTCTTCCCTTTCCAAACAAAATTGATGATTTGTTTCTCCATCTCATTTAAAAACGATGCTGGAACTTTTGTTGGGATTGCATTATATAAGTATATTGCTTTGGGTAAAATAGACATTTTCACAATGTTAAGTCTTCCTATCCATGAGCAGTGTAGGTTTTTCCATTTATCTAAGTCTCTCTTAGTTTCTTGTAGTAAGGGCTTCTAGTTCTCTTTGTAAAGGTCTGTTATTTCTCTGGTTAGATTAATTCCTAGGTACTTTATCTTCTTAGGGGCTATAGTAAACGGTATTGATTTGATGATTTCTTCATTAACAGTCTTGTTGTTGGTAGAAAGGAATCCTACTGATTTACCTATGTTTATCTTGTATCCTGAGACTGCTGAAGTCTTCTATCAGTTTGAGTAGTTTACTTATAGATTCCTTGGGATTCTCTGCATATACAATCATGTCATCAGCAAACAGGGAGATTTTAACTTCTTCTTTGCTGATGCCCTTTGTTCCTTGGTCTTGTCTAAGTGCTCTGGCTAGAACTTCTAGTACAATGTTGAATAGGAGAGGTCAGAGTGGGCATCCTTGTCTACTTCCTGTGCTCAAGGGAAAGTCTTGCAGTCTCTCTCCATTCAGGATGACATAGGCAGTTGGCTTTGTGTAAATAGCCCTTATTGGGTTGAGGAATTTTCCGTCTATGCCTATTTTGCTAACAGTTTTTAGCATGAATGAGTGTTGGACTTTATCAAATTTCTTCTCTGCATCAATGGACAAAATCAGGTGATTCTTGTCTTTTGTGTTATTTATGTGGTTAATCGCATTAATAGTTTTTCTGATGTTGAACCATCCTTGGAATCCTGGTATGAATCCAACTTGGTCAGGATGGATTATTTTTTTGATATCTTGTTGTATTCTATTGGCAAGAGTTTTGTTGAAGATTTTTGCATGTAGATTCATGAGTGATATCGGTCTGTAGTTCTCCTTTTTGGTTGGGTCTTTTCCTGGCTTTGGTATCAGGGTTATGCTGGCTTCGTAGAATGAGTTTGGGAGTACTCTATCCCTTTCTATACTGTAAAATAGTCTCAGTAGTGTTGGAGATAATTCTTCTCTAAAAGCTTGGTAGAATTCTGCAGTGAAGCCATCTGGGCCCGGACTATTTTTGGTTGGTTGGCAGTGTTTTGATGACCTTTTCAATCTCTTCTTTGTGATGAGTTTATTAAGTTGTTCTGCTTCACGTTGTGATAATTTGGGTAGGTGGTATGAATCGAGGAATTTGTCCATTTCCTCTAGGTTTTGAAATTTGTTAGAGTACAGTCTTTCATAGTATTCTGTTATGATATTTTTGATTTCTGTTGGATCTGTGGTGACAACTCCCCTCTCATTTCTAAGTTGGGTTATTTGTTTCCTGTTTTTCTTTCATAAGTTTAGCCAATGGTTTGTCAATTTTGTTGATCTTTTCAGAAAAACAGCTTTTGGTCTTTTCAATTTTTTCAATTGTTTTTCTATTCTCTAATTCATTTAGCTCTGCTCTAATCTTTATGATCTGGTTTCTTCTGGTGACTGAGGGGTTCCTCTGTTGTTCTCTCTCTACTTTCTCAAGCTGTAGGGTTAGTTCCTTGATTTAGTTTCTTTCTTCCTTCCAGATGTGTGCATTTATGGAGATAAACAAACCCCTGAGCACTGCTTTGGCTGTATCCCATAGGTTCTGGTAGGAAGTGTTTCATTCTCATTGAAATCCATGAATTTCTTTATTTCATCCTTGATTTCTTCTGTAACACATGTTTTTTTGAGCAAGACGTTGTTCAGTTTCTAAGAGTTCCACTTTCTATCCATGTTTTTTCTGCTATTGATTTTGACTTTTATGGCTTTATGATCTGAGAAGATGCTGTGCAATAATTCAATGGTATGGATTTTGTTGAGAATTGCATTATGTCCTAACACGTGGTCAATTCTGGAGAATGTTCCATGTGCACTGGAGAAGAAGGTGTAGTTGTCTGCTGATGGGTGGAAATTTCTGTATATGTTGATGAGATTTAGTTGGTTAACTGTGGCAATGAGTTCTTTTGTATCTTTACTGAGCTTTTTTCTAGATGATCTGTCCAGTATTGAGAGTGGAGTGTTCACGCCTCCCACTATTATTGTGGGGTCATCTAACTCTTTTTTGAGTGTAGTCAGTGTTTCTTTGATGTACTTAGGTGCTCTGATATTAGGTGCATAAATATTTAATATAGTTAAGTCTTGCCTGTGTACTGAAGCTTTCAGTAATAAATAGTGTCCATCTTTGTCCACGATGGTGGATTTGACATTAAAATTTATTTTGTCTGAGATTAGAATTGCCACTCCTGCTCTTCTTTGTTCATTGTTAGCTTGATATATATTCTTCCACCCTTTAATTTTCAGTTTGTTCCCATCTTTAGGCCTCAAGTGAGTTTCTTGTAGACAACATATGGATGGGTCGTGTCTTTTGATCCAAGATGTCACTCGATGTCTCTTTACTGGAGCCTTCAGTCCATTTACATTCAATGTAATTATTGATAGGTGTGTGTTCACTGCTGCCCTTGTGATATGTTTATTTTTATGTTGATGTTTTCTCTGTTGTTCTCATTACTCTGTTCTGAGATATTCTTTTTTTCGAGTTGATTTTTAACCTTTTTCAGAGCTGTTTTTGTAGTTGTTGAGACTCCTGTGTTACATTTTTTGAAATGGTATGATACATCTTTGTTGTGCTTTACAGCTGCCCCATGATCTCCCTTCATAAAGTATATATAAACCCAATTTTAATTACTACCAATCTTGTTATCTTCCTCTCCATCTGGAAGGACTGTAACAACTGTAGTACATCCCTCTTTTTAATATGATGGCACCATAGCTTTCATGATGATCACTGGATTGCTTCTTTCAGTATTAAAGCTGTGGTTGACTTTGGAGGCTTCCCTGAGTAGAGTTTTGAGTACTGTGTCATTCTAAAATATAGAGTTAGTGGTTTTGTTCTTCTGTGTCAAAGCCAAGAACTTCTTTCAGTATTTCTTGTAGTTTTGGTTTGGTTTTTACAAAGCCTCTGACCTTCTGTTTATCTGGGAATGTCTTAATTTCATTTTCGTATTTGAAAGATAGTTTTGCAGGATATATAATTCTTGATTGGAAGTTCTTCTCCTTCAAGGCTTTGAATGTGTCATGCCACAGTCTCCGTGCCAGCATGGTTTCTGCTGAGAAATCTGACAAGAGCCTACAGGGTTTCCCTCTGAATGTTAGCTTTGCCTTGAGTCTTGCTGCCTTTAAGAGTTGCTGCTTATGTTTCATTTTGTTAAGCTTGATTATAATATGTCTTGGAGTCTTTCTTTTGAGATCTATAGTGGGTGGCATATGATATGCATCTGAGATGTCTATATTCTCTTCCTTCATGATTTCTGGGAAGTTTTCTGTCAGCAGCTCAGCAATGATACTCTCTGTGTTCCCCGGTGTCTCATCCTGTTCAGGGACTCCAATTAATTGAAGGTTGTTCCTTTTAATAGAGTCCCACATGTTTCTTAAATGCTTCTTCATTTTTCTTGTTTGTTTTTTCTAATTTCTGCTCATAGATGCTGGTATCAGTAGCTCTGTCTTCCAAGACAGAAATTCTTTTTTCTATTTGTTCCATTCTGTTTTCTTGGCTTTGCATGGAAGTTTCCATGTCTTTGATTTTGTTCTTGATCTGTTAGATTTAACAGTACTGATATTCCATCAGATTGAGAAGCTTGCTTAATTTTTCCTTTTGTTCTGCTGCATTTTGTATAAGGTCTAGAAGGGCTCTGTATATAATCATTTTGTATTCACTTTCTGATGTCTTCATAAAAGTTTCTTCATCTGGAAAATTCCTTGTTGCTTTGCTTGGGAGCCTTCTGAAGCCATGGGTGATTTCTTGTATGCCACAAGTGTCTGCTGCTTTTTGGGTCCCATGTGAGTAAGTAGAGGCTTCAGTCCGTGAGAGCCAGGGCTAGCCAGGAGTGGGAGTCCGCAAAAGAGAGGAGGCTTTTCGCTCAGTGATCTGAAGTCCAAATTAATAGCCCTGTGCCGCGTCCTGGGGCTCACCAGGTGATCAGAAGGCTCTATTTGATTATCAGTTCAGGTGTTGGTTTCCAGAGGGATATAGGGTGTGCTTAGTCCACCATATTGACTCCGCCCCCCTGTAAACCAGTTTTGAAGTAACTTCTGCGTGATCTTACTTGCACATGATAGTAATGATACTGATAGGTAATTTGAACGTTCCATTGAATCACCTTCCTTCGGAATGTGCACCTGTATGGGATCTCCTCTAGTTGGCTGGCCAGGCAGCTGTCTTCCAAGTATCTCAGCACAGATGAGTGAGCAACTCCTGCGCTGCAGCTGTTGGCTGAAATACCGAGCTTGGTATGCCAGCAGTTCCTGGAGCTGGTTTTTCACCAATGCCTTCCGTGCAGCTTGGACTTTGTCCTTCGGTGTCATGGTCACTTCATCATGTAGTACCTCCTACAACAGTTGAAGGGCAGCCGATCATCCTTGGTACAGGGCTATATCCCTTCCATCTTCTCTCGATGCTTCCTGCATCACTTAGGGTTTTGCCTGTAGAATTCTTCAATATTATGACTTCAGGCTTGAGTTTTTTCTTCCTTTGTTTCAACTTGAGAAACACCAGTTGTGTTCTTCCGCTTTGGTTGTCTAACTTCATGTCTTTGTACATTTCATTGTAATACTTTCTCTTCTCCAGCCGCTCTTTGAAGTCTTCTTTACAGCTTTTTACTTCATCACTTCTTCCTTTCACTTTAGCTCCTCCACATTCAAGAGCAGGATGCAGTTTCTTCTGACATCCGGTTGACATGAGCAGTCTCTTTTGGGCAGTGTTGCCTGTGTCTTGCAGGTTTATTAAATCCTCTCATTATGTTCAATTCTATACTTGTGTAACACAGGGGTTGTATAGAACCAACCACAGCATTAAAAGTGTCATTTTCTATTAAAAATTTATTTAATGTTTATAAAACTATTTAGGCTCTTTATTTTTCTCATTCATTTTAATAAGTTGTATTTTTCTTGGACTTTGTGCATTTTATTGCTTTTCACATTCATTGGAATAGTGATGTTTGCCATATTCTCGTTTTGGCTTAATTTCTGTTGTAGATTTACTAATGTGACCTTTTTCACTCTAATTATTATTACTTATGTCTTACTTTTTTTTCTTATTGACATATTGACTAGATATTTTTGTGTTTTATTTTTCATTTCTCAGGCAAAATTTTAGTCTATTTGTAATCTTCTGTTTTGTATCTTTTTTCTATTTCCTGAATTTCTATTTTCTTAATTTTGTTTATTTTATTTAGATTTATTACTTCATTGCTTTTCTAACTTCTTAATAACTATTAATTTTTGGACTTTCTGAATAAAAGCTTTACATCTCTAAATGTTTGTTAAAGTATTGCTCTCTTTCCACAAATTCTTCACCTCAAGTGTTTTCTTAATATCTTTTTTATTGTGATTAAGTGAAAGTATACAATCTAAATTCATGTTGCATGCCTACCTGTCTGCAGCTCCTTCTGCTCTCCTTGCCTAGTGACAGCACACTTCTCTTTTTCATTCTATACTTGTATCCTCTTAGCAAGCTCATGTCCCCTCCTCTTCACCCTCTTCCCTTCAGTCTAGAAAGATACCAGTAGGACAGCATCCTATAAATGCAAAGTACATACACCATATGATCACACTGTGTCCACGAGTCTAGTCCATTTGTATTCAAAGAGTTGACCTCAGTAGTGTTTTCTGGATGGGGGCAGTGGCAGAGGGCATGCTCACAGGGGATCCCCTAGGCTGTCAGACCATCAATTGTGATCTTTTAGTAGAGTTCTTGAGCTGCACTCTTCTTTTTCTCATGTTGCCACCGGGACACAACATTGTGTGCCCCCTCACAGGTGTCTTGGGTGGTGGCCAGGCACCATCTGGTTCTTCTGGTCACATGTTGATACAGCCTCCCAGTCGCATGGGTCCTTCTGTCTCCTAAGCTCTTCTCCTGTCTTTTTTGTTCTCAGTGATCATCTGTTCTGGATGAACTGAGACCATTTGGTGTACCTCCAATGGCAGCTTATAGCTTTTAAGACCCCAGACACCATTCACCAATATGGACTTCAGTATTGTCATTGAGTTTTACATGCTTTAAAATGTACACTCTGGCAATTTCTATTTGACTCTGTGAGTTTTCAAGGTATGCTTTTTTATTTCATTTACAAACACAAGGATTGTATAATTTAGTATTTTTTATTTATGTTTAATTTGTTATTGTCAGGCCACATAGCCAGCTTGATACCAGCAGGTCTTGCAGTGTGCTAAGGTGTCGTCAAGTCTGCCCTGCCTCGTAATGACCCTAAGTAAGGCAGAAGAAACACTCACCTGGTCCCGTGCCATCCTCACAACGGTGAGCGTGCACAAGCCTTGGCTGCCGCCTCTGTGACCATCCCTCTCATTGAGGCACTTCCTTTTTTGCTGACGCTCTGCTTTACCTAGCTTGATGTCCATATTCAGGGACTAGTTCAGGACTCATTTTTCCTGATAACATGTCTAATGCATGTGAGACAAAATCTCACCATCCTCACTTCTAGAGCATTCTGGCTGTACTACTTCCAAAACAGATTTGTTTGCTCTTCCAGCAGTCCATGGTATATTCAATATTCTTGGCTAACACCACAGTTCAAAGTCATCACCTTTTCAGTCTTCTTTATTAATTATCCAGCTTTCAAATACATACAAGGTGACTGAAAACACTAATGACTTGGGTCAGGCACACCTTAGTCTTCAAGGTGACATCTTTGCTATTCAATACTTGAAAGAGATAATTTGCAACAGATTTGTCCTATGCAATGCATTGTTTGATTTCTTGACTGCGGCTCCCATGGGTACCTATTGCAGATCCAAGTAAAGTAAAATCCTTAAACTTCAATATTTTCTCCATTTCTTAAGATATTGCTTATTGGTCCAGTCATGAGGACTTTTATTTTCTTTATGTTGAGTTATAATCCATACTGAAAGCTGTAGTCTTTGATCTTCACCAGTAAGTGCTTCAAGTCCTGGTGGCTTTCATCAAGCAAGGCTGTGTCACCTGCATCTCACAGGCCAGGTCCTTAACCAGTCTTCCTCGAATCCTGGCGCCCCATTCTTCTTCACGTAGTTCAGCACCTCATATTTCCTCAGCAGACAGATTAAGTATGGTGAGAAGATTACCGTGAGACACATTCCTGAATTTAAACCACACAGTATCCCCTTGTTTTGTTAAAAGGCTGCCTCTCGTTCTATGTACAGGTTCCTCACAGGCACAACTAAGTGTCCTGGAATTCCCATTCTTTGCAATATTATTGGTAATTTGCTAGGATCCACATATTAGAACACCTTTGCACAGTCAATAAAACACGTCTCTCTGATATTCTTTACTTTCAGCCATGATCCATCTGGTATCAGCAATAATATCCCTCATTCCACATTCTCTTCTGGATCTAGTTGACCTTCAGGTAGTTCTCACTAATATACTGCTGCAACTGCTTTTGAAGGCTCCTCCATAGAATTTTACTGGTGTGTGATATTAATGATGTTTGATAATTTCTGCATTCTGTTGGATCACCTTTCTCAGGAACGGGCATAAACATGGATTTCTTCCAGCCAGTTGGCCAGGAAGCTGTCTTCCAAATGTTTTGACATGGATGAGAGAGCACCTTCAGCACTGCGTCTGTTTGTTGAAGCATCTCAGGCAAGCATCTCAATTCCATCAATTCCTGGAACCCTATTTCTTGCCTTTCCCTTCATCACAGCTTGCAGTTCTTCCTCTGGTACCATCAGTTCTTGATTGTCTGCCACCTCCTGAGTGACTGAACGCAAACTGATTCTTTCCGGTATTATTTTGGAATACTGTATATTCCTTCCAACTTCTGTTCATGCTGCCTGCATCACTCAGTATTTCCCCTATAGAACATTTCAACATTGCAACTTGAGGCTTGCATTTTTAATTCAGTCGTTTCAACTTGCAAAATGCTGGGCCTGTCCTTGCTTTGGGGTTTTCTAACTCCAGATCCTCACACATTTCATTATAATAGCTTACATTGTCTTCTTGAGACTTTCTTTGAAATTTTCTGTTCTGCTCTTTCATCATTTCTTCCATTCCTTTTTGCTACTCTACATTCAAGAGCAAGGTTCAGAGTCTATGGTGACATCCATTTTGATCTTTTCTTTATTTCCTGTCTTTTTAATGACCTTTATTTTGGGGGGTATGATATCCACAGTATCATTCTACAACTCCTCTGGTCTTTTGTGACTAGTGTTCAGTGTTTCGAATTTATTCTTGAGATGACCATTAAGATGGAATACATTCAAGGCTGTATCTTGGTTCTCGTGTACTTGCTCCAGTTTTCTTCTGCTTCAGCTTGAACTTGCATATGAGCAACTGATGGTCTGTTCTGCAGTTGACACCTGGCCATCCTCTGATTGACGATATTGAGCTTCTCCACCTTGTTTTTCCGTAGATGGAGTTGATCTTACTCCTGTTTTCCACCAGTGAGGTCCACACATAGCCTCACCAACCATGATGTTGAAAAAAATGTAATGAAGAAGTCATCGGTCTCACAAAATTCTGTCATGTGATCTCTGGCATAGTTTCTAGGACCAAGATCATATTTTCCCACTACTAATCCTTCCTCTTTACTTCCAACTCACGTGCAATCACCAGTAATTATCGACATATCTTGGTTTTGATTTTTGCTCTATCATTTTCAGACTTCAGAAGTTGATAAAAATCTTCAGTTTCCTCACCTTCAGCATTAGTGGTTGGTGGGTAAATTCAAGTGTAGTTGTATTAACTGGTCTTCCTTGTAGGCATATGGAGAATTCTGACTAGATCTTCAAGTGTTCTTTTTGATAAGATATGGGATGCCATTCCTTTTCAACTTGCCATCCTGGCATAGTAGGTCATGTGATTGTCTGATTCAAAATGGCCAGTGTCAGTTCATTTCAGCTCACTGATGCCTGTGATATTGATCTTTATATGGTCCATTTTATTGTTAGTGACTTTCAATTTTCCTAATTTAGTTCCACATTCCAATTATTAACGGATGTTCACAGCTATTTCTATTCATCTTGAGTCACGCCACACCAGCAAATGAAGGTCTCCAAATCTTGATGTCACTGAAGTCACTAAGATTGACTCTACTCTTGCAGTCATATTATGAGTGCCTTCCAACCCAAGTGGCTCACCTTTCAGCGCTATGCCAGACAACGCTCCACAGCTCTTCATCAGGTGGTCACTGGCTAGCTGGTCTCAGAAGGAGACTGCCACACCCTGGTCCCCGGTCTGTCTTAGTCTGGAAGCTCTGCTGTCACCTGTCCGCCATCAGGGACCCTGCTGGCGTTAAGGATAAGGTGGCATAGCTTCTGGCACCACAACAACGTGCAGGTCACCATACTACGACAAGCTGACAGGCACAAGGGGTCTTGGAATGTACTAGAGCTTATTACATAGCCAAGTCATGCTTTTTTTTAAATGTTAAACATGTGCTGAAAAGAACATATATTCTCTGATTTGTGTTTTTCACACCTAACCATGTATTTTCTAATTTTCCTGTGCTTGACTCATCCATTGATAACTGAGAAAAACAAAGATGCTTCCTTCAATTTCAAGTTTGTGGGAAGTTTTGGTTATGAGCAGATGCTGAAGTTCGTCAAATGCTCCCCTTGCGTCTATGGGGAGGTCACCGGGTTGGAGGCAGCCCTGCGTGGACTGGTTTCCTAGCGGTGCTCTGGACACACCCTTCTTCAGCACCACGACTCACCCTTTCTGTGCATCATGTATTTTACTGATGTTTTGTTGAGGACTTTTGTGAGGGATGTCAGTCTGTTGTTTTCTTTTAATGTCTTTGTCTTTTTTGCTGTCAGTGACAACCATGGAGTATTTAATTTTTAGTGCTTTCAATTTTTATTTCTAAACCTCACCACTTGATTCCTTTTCTTTCCCACATGGTGGTTTTTTGATAGCCTGTAATATTTTTTTTAATAATCTTATTTCTTCAGACATTTCATACCCAGTTTTTTTATTCTGTTATCTGATCATGTCAATATCTGAACCCTTGGGAGGCTATTCCTGTTGGAGTTTTTGCTTGTTTTCTTTCCTTTTACACAGTCTCTGACTCATTTGAAGTTGTTTCCTCATGTACTTTCTTATTTTGTAATTATGAATTCAAGTTTTTGTTGGGAGAACTCAGAGGCCTTAAACTGGAGGCATGCTTTCTGAAGAGGAAGCAGAGAACACCCAGAAGCTGTTCATCTGTGTTTTACCAATGAGGCAAAGACCTGAGGTTCCTCCGGGACCAATGGCACAGCTGACACTTTAGTTCCTGTCACAGTCTAGTTTAACACAGGAACTTCAGGCCTAAGACTTCGCCGCTTGTGCTCATTATTCAATCACAGTGACATTTCCACAGGCCAGTTCTAGTGTCCCTGTTAGCCTCTTCCTGTTTGCCTTTCCTGTCTCAGTTAATGTTTTCGTTTTTTCTTTTCTTGAAGTATTAATTTACTTTATTTAAATCCCACTAACGGTTAAAGCAGAAACCCTGGTGACGTAGTGGGCTAAATGCTACTCTGCTGATGGTCAGCAGTTCAAATCTGCCAGGTGCTCCCTGGAAACTCTATGGGACGCTTCTACTCTGACCTCTAGGGTCGCTAGGAGTCGGACCCAAGTTGATGGCAGTGTTTTGTTTTGTTTCGCTTTGCTTTGTTTTTTAATGTTTCAGGCATATTTTTAGAATGTTTTCCCAGGACCTGACCACACAAGGCAGACTGTCCTGGGTGCCACACTGCCAGAAGTCGGGCCCTACAAGTCCCTTTAGAATGGGGGTCCCAGCTCCACTTTGTTTGAGTATTTTTAAGAATCTACCACCCTCCTGAACACTTTATTGTGTTAACGTGAAATCTAGACATAGACCAAGAAACAGTCATTCACATAGAACAAGGGAATACTGTGTGGTTTAAAATTAGATAAGTTGTGTCTCACTACTGTGTCCTTTCACTGTACTTACATGGACAGCGAGTAGGGAAGACTGAAGACAGATTGATGCCTTTGGATGACGGTGCTGCTGAAGACTGTTGACTGTGCCACGGACTGCCAGCAGAACAGACAAGTCTGTCTTGAAAGAAGCACGGCCAGAATATTCCTGAGAAACAAGGGTGGCAAGACTATGTCTCTCATAGCTGAAACACGTTGTCAGGAGGGATCAGTCTCTGGAGAAGGGCACAATGCTAGGTAAAGAAGAAAGTCAGCATAAAAAGCAGAAGACCTGCCGTGACATGGATTGACACAGTGGTGCAACACCAGGCTCAAACGGGGTGGGGTGGGGAGCGACCGAGGTCATCTGGAGGGAGTGATTGCGCGTTTTCTCACCGCTTCGAAGATTCTGCTTCTAGCTGTGACTGGCATCTATTTCTCTCCCAGCCCCACGACAACTTCCAACTGAGTCAAATCTTCTTTTCCAATGTACAGTCTGTGCCAAGGGACAGACGATCCAGAGAGAAAGTAACCCAGGCTTAACTGTGCTTGCTTCCTCATCCTTGGTAAACAGAATGAGATGGAACCCACATGAAGGCACTCACTGCAGTGACCTCGTGACTCTGCCTATTGGCTCATCCGCCCCCTGCTCAGACACAGCGGGGATGGCGAGGATGGCACACGACAGGGCAACGTTTCCTCCTGTGGAACACGAGGTTGTTACGAGTCACAGCTGACTCACAGCACACAACGACACGACAGCAACCATCCTTCCTAAGCCACTGTGCGGATCTCTGAAACACCTAGATTCAAACCTTGTTTAGGGCTCATGCAATGAACAATCTGGAGCTCACCGGACGGAGAGCTGCTGTCTGGGGGCTGAGGAGCAATCAAGCGCCAGCCCGTTCCTCCTGGATGCCCACCTCCCATTTGTTCCGGGATTAGCACAGGCCTTCTGACCCGGGAGTATCCCGGGATCATTGCGTCAGCTCCCCCAAAATGAGACCCGGGCTCACCCAGAAAAAGCCAGACCTGACCAAAAGACTCCAGTTTGTTAACTGAGCAGCGCATGTCTGGGTAAAGGAATCGGAAACTTCACTTGCCAGCTGTTTGCCAGGACCTGCTGATGCTGCAGTCGCTGCCATAAAGACAGCCCGTGTCCCGCACAGAGACCACCGGGCAGACTCAGCTGGCCGGGCCCTGAGTGCCTCGGAGGAAAGACAGGCACTGTAAGTGGGTGACGTTCTCAAGACAAAATAGACATCTCAAAGGACTAACATCCACAAGGCTAAAATGTCACTTCTTCAGACATAAACCAGGACAGAGAGATACACCCCCAACACGCTCTTCAAATAACCAACTCTGGATGCCGGTCCCACCTCTGCGTTCAAATGCCCTTTCACAGTGCATGCAGGCTACAGAAATTCAGCTGTCCACCTAGGATGTGTGCCCTCCTCTGCATTAAATGATATTTCAATAGAACGTTTCTTTAAAAAAACTCTATTTCAAGGCAGATTCACCTGGAACGACCCCCACAGCAGCTGCTGGGGAGCTATTCCACGCCTTCCCCGAGGTGCCAGGCAGCAGGGCCTCGGCGCCTCTTTAAATTTGGAGACATCATTTGAAGACGATTTTTCCTCTGGAACAACTTACAGATCCTGAACTACTGCACAGCCTTGACCAAGAACATGATGACCCTTTATTCCACGGCATGGACAGATCTTCAAGCTGCGCTTTGCAGGCAGACAGCAGGAGGCAGAACCAGGCAGACACTAGGGTGTAGGTAGTGCTGACAGAAACACAGACAGACAGAATGAGTGTCATTTTGATTGTACGTGTATAGACACACTGGGAAAGGGCACAGGAAACAGGCCCCTCGGGGAAGCGGGGAAGAGAAGGTCAGGGGAGACAGGACAGGCCAAGAGAAAGAGGTGTCTTTGCGCTGTGTCCGCTTTTGTAGCTTTTGGATTTTATTCCAGATGAATTATTATTCATTTAAAAAGTAATTTCATTTAAAAAGGTTCAGGCTGACAATGGAAGGTCATGCTTTCAATCATTCCCATAGTAGACCATGCTTCTCTTTCACAGATTTCACTAAGAATGACTCCCTCTATTCCATTCATAATATCCAGCGGCAGCCAGCAGAACCTGGAAAATCAGGGCTTGCTCTTCAGTCGTGGGAGGGAGAAAGTGTACACAATTGTTGCCCATATTGGAAACATGCAGGAATGCGCACACGGTGTGTGGGTGGATCAAACCCCCGCCACACACCGCCCGGGCTCCTTTCCCAATTGCAGAAAGGCACATTTAATGAAGAGAAACCTCTCCAAACGAAGTAACCCCCTTGAGAGGCATGAGGGAGCTGAAGGGTCCAGGACACAGCTTCAGCTTGACCGACGTCCCCACGCCGCCCACAGACGCCTGCCAACTTGTGCGCAGAAGCTGGGCTTTGTCAGTTATTGGTAGCTACGGAGTCAGTCCTGACTCACAGTGACCCCGGGGGCGTCAGAATAGAACTGGATGGCCCGGGGTTTTCAGTGTAACTTTTCCGAAGCAGATCTCCAAGCCTGACTTCCTCGGCCCCTGGGTGCCCACCACCTGAGTGACAGTGGGCTGACCCCCACGGGGAGTGGCGTCTGATCCACCAGCCGAGGCCATGGTCCATCGCCAGCCTCTGCATCTGCAGCTGGTAGTTCTCGGCTCCCGGGCCCTGTCTCCACACTGTATCTCTGGCCATCCCAGCCGCCTGGTCTCTTCTACTACATCACCAAAGTTCGCCTGCATTGGCCTCCTTCATCCGGCTCATCTTTGGAATGTTCCAGAAACCCCATGGCCCTCCTCCTCCCTTTAATTAAGGCAGTCCCGCAGTGAGTCAAGTTTTAAAATAATCGTGATAATTTCCCCTTTACATTTTTCCAGACGGTTAGAGGGCCTGGGATGCAAGATCGAGGGCGACGGTCTCCTTCATCTCTGCCAGGCCCCCCTTGGTCACCGCCACCGGAAGCAGGCTCCGAGTTACAGATGACAGTTCACTTTGCTGGAGAACAAGAAGGTGACCGAGTCACTGCAAACAGACTCACAGGGTGGGCTGTCTTCGCCCTCACCTAGAGACCTCGTCATGAAAGCCAGCCCCCATGGGCTTTGAGTCAGGAGACGACCTGGTGGCCAGCTTGGTGGCTGGACGCGGGGACAGGCTCAGCCAGCCTGCTTTTCAGGGGCCATGCCCAGAGGCCAGCAGGGCTCTATCTGCCACGCACGGGCCTGCACTCCTTTGCCCTGGGGTTAGAGGGCCGGTTCCACACCAGAGGCCATGCTGGTGGCCAGAGAGCATGGGCGACAGGACAGGCGGGCCCCAGAGCCTCGAGCCCACGGTCAGCACGGCCCTGCAGCCTGGAGAGCTGGATGTGAACTTTGTTCTCGGCACCCGACCAACTGCATGTCAGCCAGGGGTGGGCCCGTCCCCTCCGTAACAACAACACCAAGTGGGTGCCGGGTGGACCGCAGCTCATGATGACCCCGTAGGATTCATGGGAGCCCTATGCTTCACAGGGATTTTCCAGGCTGTGACCTTTCGGAAGTCAGCCACTGGGCCTTTCTTCTGAGGATCCTCTGGACGGGCAAGGGTCACCAACCTCCCAGTTCAGGATGAACACGATGACTCTCCAGTTATTGCCGTCAGGTGACGTTGGGTTGTTCCAACTCAGGCACCCTGTGCACAGCAGAACAAAACCCTGCCCAGTTCTGTTCCCTGTCCACAATCGTTTTTATGCTGAAGGCTATTGTTGCGGCCATCGTGCTGGTCTCCAGGACCTTCCTCTTTTCTGCTGACCGTCCACCCTACAAAGCAGTGTCCTTCTGCAGAGACTGGTCCCTGCTGACAACAGCTCCAAGGCGTGAGAGATGCCGTCTCACTGTCCTTGCTCCAGGAACATGCTGGCTGTGCTTCTTCCGGAACAGATCTCTGTCCTTCCGGCGGTGAGTGGCGCAGTCAGTATTCTTCTCCAGCACCACACTTCAGAGGTGTCATTTGTTCCTCTGGGTCCCTTGTTCACTGTCCAGCTTTTGCATGCAGACAACGTGATTGAAAATACCATGGGTTGGGTCCACCCTTCTTAGTGACGTGGAAACAGAGGCTCCGGAAAGTCAAAGGCTTGCTGGAAGTGGCCCAGGGACACTGAAGCCTCTTCTGTATGGCCCAAGGTGTGTCTTCTGTCTGTTCTGTCATCTGTCTCCTGTCACCCATCTCATTCAGCCCCAGCATGTCTGTGCCCTTCACCAACATGTGCTCAGTGTACAGCCACCCTGTCTGCATCCCTCAAAAGGCAGAGTCAGGAAAAGGGCTTGTGAGCAGCGGTTTACCCTGGAAAGCAGTCCCAGGTGACAGGAATGGGCCTGGGACACTGAAAGGGGAGGAAAGTGAATCCAAGGGTACACTCTGGAGTTGTCACCGCCGGAGGCTTCCTTAGGGACAAAAGAAGGGAATGTTTGTCTTTCAACTCTGCTCTCCCATGAGACCCAAGTGACCAATGGGGGCTAGGTCCTTGGGGCTGGGTTGGCAGAGAATGACCAAGTGGGTTCCCCGGGACCCACACTGGAAGCAGCACCCCCAGGATTCGTAGCACCAGCAGGTCACCCATGGTGGACAGGTTTTAGCAGCACTTGTGGACTAAGACAGACCAGGAGGAAAGGCCTGGTGATCCACTTCCTAACAGCTGATGAAAACCCTACAAAGGAAAGTGAGCCTATCGACCAGAAAGAATGACACACTGGCTGCAACAGTGGACTCAGACGTAGCCATTACCATGACGATGGTGTAGTCCGTCATGGGTAGCGTGCCTGTCATGTCCAAGTCGCCAGGAGTCAGTGGCAGCTAACAGCAACAATAACTAGAAAGGCTGTGGGAGAGAAGGTTAAGATACGAAAATGCCTGCTTTCACACTGACTGAGCCATCTGGGGGGCTTGGGTGTGAAAATAAAAAGGAACAAAAATTAAAGAGAAGAAAAACCCCGGCTAGAAACTTCTCTAATGAAGCACTCACAGCTTGATACCCAGACACTGTTACCTTCTGGGGGGCTGTGCCAACTTTTCCCAGGCTGTTGGTGCATAAAAACACTGTAATATAGAGATTCAATTTTCTCAAGAATCATTTAGCAATTAAACCAAAACTGTTTGGGAACAGATATTAAATTCCAAAGAGAATTGCCAGTTAAACTTTAACTTTTCTAAGCAACAAAGGGTTAATAGGGAAGAGCCAGGAGCTTTCTCTTAAATTTCAGGGAGGAAATTACAAAAATTGAGGTCAATTGCCCTTTGGGGTTCTCTAAATGAATCAGTGACCTTGATGTACCAAGAAGTAGCAAGAGGGCTCGGGAGTGTCTTTTTGGGGGTTCTTGCCTTTGTCCCAGTTATCAGATCTGGGAATATCGAAGGATTTCTTGCAAATTGGTTATGGGTCATTAGAAGCTCTGTTGTTCTAAGCAGATGGTTCTGAAAACGCAGCCCATCGGCTGTAGGGAAAGCACGCGGGAACCAGAATCAGCCCGGCCCAGCTTTTTCTCCTTGCTCATCTGATGGCATTCAGCGGGTACGAGGTGTACGCTGTACGCTGGGCACACTCTGCTGCTCTCGGTGGCAGGCAGTTCAGATTCTCCGACTTCCTTCACACCAAGTAAACGCTGACCTCCCTATAGCTTCCTGGCACCGGTCCTGGCTCTCCGCCAAGAACTGACGCAGACCACGCCCTCAGCAGTGTCACCGTTCAGATGGGACATCTCGGTCTTCCAGGATTCGGACCCAGGGTGCTCCAGGCCCTTCTCCACAAGCCCCTGTGCCAGCAGCTCGGCTCCATCCATTGCTGCGACCACTGTGTGTGCCGAGCACCTTACAGTCTAGAGAGACCCCAGTGGCTCAGTGGTCGAGTGCTGTGGCTGCTCACCAAAGGTCAGCAGTTCAAATCTGCCAGCCGCTCCTTGGAAAGTCTGTGGGGCAGTTCTGCTCTGCCCTCTGGGGTCATTGTGGGTTGGAATCAGCTCAATAGCAGTGGGCTTTGGGGGAGTTTTCCATTCTGGGGTCGCAGTGTGTGGTGGTTTGCCACGGAGTTGGCTCTGAGTCTTGGTGACTTCCATGTCACAGACTGGAACGCTGCCTGGTCCGGCCCCGTCTTCATGTGGGATCCCACTGTCGCAACTGTAGGGTAGAGACTTCCAGCCCTCCCAGCACTGGGCTGGGCAATGATCTGCGGAGTTTTCAAATGGCATTTTGGAAATAGGTGACTAGGCCCTTTCTTTGTCCTCTGTCTTAGTACGGAAGTGCCACCAAAGCTTGTTCACCAGTGGTGACCCTGTCCATCTTTAAATACCAGTGACATAATTTCCAGTATCACAGCCACACACAAGCCACTCCAGCAGGACAAACTGGCAGGTGGTGAGGGCATGCACAAGGCTTCGAAAATTCCATCAGGAACTCTCTGCTCAGGGCTCCTGCAGTCCCAGGGTTTGCTTTCCAGATTTGGAACTTGAGGACACCTCAGGAAACGGAAGGTGAGATCAGGAGGGCTGTGGTTCCTGGGCACGCACCCTTGTTAGGGAAGGTCTGGCTCTGCTTGCTGTCCAGGCACGGGCAGCAAAGCCTTGTTCACGGCCCTCTTGCCGCCCGTTAGGTGCCTGCTGCTCTGAATCGTCTCCAGTCTCACTAGGGTCCCACGACTTGTCGGCGAGAAAATGTGCTGGTTGAGTCCCAGGCTGTACTAAGCCGTTCCAGCCAGTCTTGAGTGCCAAACAAGTCTGACTCGTTTATCCAGCTTTTCCTGGGCTTGGCTTTTGCGCACACAAACATTATGCAAATTTTATCAGTGAAGTGCTCTAAAAATGTAATTAATATGGATTCGTTGCTGTGCAAAGCTGGTATTTGTGCTGACTATCTATTACTTCAGCTTGAGCATCCCAGCAGTCAACACTTTACTGAGAACCAGGAAAACCGAGATCAACCAATGCAGTAGTGTGTGATCCAGACCTTGCGTAGAGAATTGTCCCCATAGCTGAGCATTCTGAACATGGGCACCCTACGGCTCCACTAGAGGGGAAAAAAAACTGACAATTGGAACGTTAACAACAACAAAAGAAATCACATCCTACGGAGAATGCTTGCAAGACCCTTGAGTCCGTGACCTGGAGGGCTAAGACATCTATCTTTCGGTGCTGGGCAAAGCACCATGTGATTCCAAGAGGGATGGGTCTATGCCGTCTTGCAACAGAAAGCCAGGATCAGAGGCTAGAAGTTACAGGGAGGTCAGCAGTGACTTGATGTGAAGGACACCTAAGCACCCAAACTGTCTGGAAATCGATGAGTCACCTGAGACGGGGTGAGGCTGCGTCTATTCCAAATTACTCCTCTCCCTTCAGGAATTAACAGCTTCTGCCTACCTCTGTCGTTTCATTGACATTTGCTCATGTGTTTGTCTTTCAGGTTGAAAAGAAACCTCCCTCTGGTGCCCTCATTCCTCACCAGGTGCTACCCAAGAGCTCCGTTCTCCTCCCCAGCCAGACTTCCGAGAAGAGTGATCTTCTCCCAGGGTTCCCTACCGGGCTCCAAACCCAACAGCCCAGAAACCCGCTTGACACCTGGATCTGGGTGCTGCACAGCACCTCGGACTTGACATGCCCCGACTGGACTCAGCGCCTCCCGCCTCCCGCCTCCCACCTGCACCCTCATGCAGCTCCCTCTCCGCTCTGCGCCCCCCGCCCGTCTCTGCTCTGCACCCACAGTGTCTTCGTCCTGACAGCTGCCCACTTCTCTCCAGAGAAAGGGCAAGCCCCCCACTTGGCACACCGGGCAGACCCTGAGGGTCCCAGCTGCCTCCTGCACCCCGACCCGACCCCAGCTGCGTGACCCTTCCTGTGAGTGCCTTGTGCTCACCTGGCCCCCTGGCCGGTTGACCCGCCTGCCGGGGGCCCTTCCTCTCCCGCCTTGGCCTGCCTCCCGCCTGCTGGCCAGCCTGCTCTCCGAGGCGCCCCGCCTCCCTCCTCGGCCGGGTCACACCCACTGTTCACTACCCGTTTCCAGGACACCTCGAGTTGCTGCTCCTCCAAGTCACTGTTCACCCTGCAGCCACTGAGAAGTGGACACCGGCTGAGGTCACCCTGCTGCTGAAACCACTCAGTACTCCCAACAGTGCCCACGTGCCTACCTCTGGCCTCCAGGTCCCCGTCAGTCTGACCCCCGCTCCCTCTCCCAGTCATCTCAATGCCCTGGACCCTTGGCCCCACCCAACCGTGGGCAGCCTCAAGTCCTTCACACCCTGTCCTTCTTCTGGGAAAGAAGGGGCAAGCCTCCACTTAGCCTCAGCGTCTCAGCTCAATGTCGTAGCGTCTCTTCCTGCGCACGCCACCCAGGGCCACCCTGTCTGTGGCTTATCGTTTCATTGCACAGGTCAAAACTGATGACATTATACTTGTTTTTTTCTTTACCAGTGTGTTTTCTGTCTCTCTTGTTACAGCATCTGAGTTTTGTCATGCTGTTGGGACAGAAATATCATGAGTAGGTGGCTTTAAAGAACAAAACTCTGTTTTCTCACAGTTTGGGAGGCTGAAAGTCCAAATCAGGGTTTCAGCTGCATTGTTTTCGTCCTTGGCCACAGGCTGGGTGCTACTCGGGTCCTGTCTTTCCCTGTGGGTGCCTCTGTGTCTAATCAGCACTTTCTCTAACTCAGGAGCGATGAAGTTTAGAGCCCACCTACACCAGCATGACCTCATTAGCTTAACATGAGATTGCATTATGGAAAGTGATTACATTACCTTATCTCCACAGGTATGGGAGTTAGAACTCTAACACACATTTTGGGAGCACACAATTCAATCTCTAACAAGGGGTAAAATTTCTAAGACCATGATGGTTTTGTTTACTGCCCCTTACCCAGAATCCACGGCAGTGCTTCTAAGACAACAGGTGTTGGGTGAATATTTGCCAACAGAACAGATAAATGAAAACTTCAAAGAATATAAATCACTGAGATTTAAAAAAAAAATCCTGTATATACACAAGTTCACATAGGGGTAGCATAAAACACCAGCCCTCCTTGAAATGTCAAGACCCTGTAAGTCATCAGACCCCGGTGGGCTCCGGAGATCAAGCTAGAAGTATGGTCTCCCGACCTGCAGCAAATAAACCTTCCCTTGCCCCAAGGCACGAGGAGCCACTCTTTTTGGCAGCAACAGAGGAAAGGTTTTATTAAGTGAAAAAGTACGTTCCACAGAGGGAACTGGCGAGCCTCCACAAGTGGAGAAAGATGCTGTGAGGATTTGGTGGATATTTTTATATTGGCAGAAAACCCCAGTGGCATAGTGGTTAATGCTACGTCTGCTAACCAAAAGTTCAGCAATTCCAATCCACCAGGCCTCCTTGGAAATACTATGCGGTAGTTCTGCTCTGACCAATGGGGTCATACAAATTAGAACTGATTCGATGCCAGTGAGTTTCTTGTATTGGTAAGGGAGGAAGGTGGCGGTGTTTTTCCTGCTCCTGGTGGTGACGTCACTCCTGGTTCTAAGTTTTCTGGGTGATATGTCAGCAACTGTGTGATTTTCGTGTGATCAAGGTACAGAGATGGGATGGAAATAAGTGCCGAGCCATTTCTAGTGCCCTTCCAAGCTGGTACCACCACTTCACAAACTGCGTCCCAACCGCCAGAGGGACGGTTGTACCCACAGTCACCCTTCTCCAGCTGGTTGATTATTGATGAGGCAGTCGGAGGTACCATCCGGTTCCCTAGCTAACCCTGTCACAAGCAGAGAGGTGAATCGATCATGTCCTTACAGTTTCATGTTAGTGAGGCCATTCTCTTTACTCTTCCCCCTCCACACACACACACACACACACACACACACACTGGACCTTCCTGAGGAATCTAGAGAACTCATTGCAAGAAAAGGAAACAACAAACACCACTGCCATCAATTTCATGTCCTAGTGGCCCTGTAGGACGGAGTAGAACCCACAGAATCTCCATGGAGCACCTGGTGGGTTTGAACCGCCAGCCTGTAGATTAGTAGCCTGGCACCTAACCACTATGCCACCAAGCTGTGGTCCCTCACTGTTCTGGCTTCCAGCTTCCTGAGCTACCATTGGCCTTCCTGTAGTGCCTTTGTTAGGATGCAAATGGAGCTTCCTTCTCTGTGGAGCTCCCGGGGCAGCTGGAAACCTCCAGGGAGCCTCTCTCACCCCGAAACAGGAGGAGAAGGGCCAGCAAGCTCTGGGCTTTCTGGGTGCAAACCAAACTTGTGTTTCAGGCAGTGGTCACAGAGTGGAAGACCAAGGCAGGCACCTACAACTCAGGCTTGAGTGCCCCACTCCCACCCAGGAAACAGGGACCGGGTCCTCCACTGTCCCTCTCTGTCTCATCTCTCTCTCGACTTCGCTTTCTCACCCTCTGCCTCCCTTTTTCTCTGTCTTGGGCAATGTCTCTCTTCCACTTCTGGGTCTTCCTGCCCTGCCCCTGTCTCTCTGTGTGTGTCTCATCTCTGCTCTGCCGGCCTCCCTGTATGTCTCTCTCTGCTTCTCTTTTTTTTGGCATGTGTGCCTCAGGGTGGGTCTCGTTCTGTCTCCACCTCTTTCTCAGCCTTCCTTACCCATAGCCTAGAGACAAGCCCCAGGATCCTTGAGGCAGAGGCACTCCCCTGCCCTGTCCCGCCCTGCCCTGCCCTGTCCTAACGCATTGCCAGGGCCCTGGACAGGCAGGAAGCTCTTGGTGAATGGTTAAGGGGCTGAGTACTTAATAAGAAAACCAAGCAGGCTGCTGTTGAGTCCACGCTGACTCACAGTGACCCCACAGGCAGAGCAGGGCTGCCCCCCAGGCTTCCCAGCCTGCAGCATCTGTCGCCTTTGGAGCAGCTGGGGGATTCGAACTGCCGACTGTTCAGTTAGCAGCCCAGACCTTCCCCACTGCCCTGCCAGGCCTGAGGTCAAAGGTGAGAGAGCCCAGGGCAGAAATTTACCTCAGAGTCATCCAGAAAGGAGAAGTGTTTCAGCCTAAATCAGGAGTACTTAAATTAGATACTGGAATAAACACGTATGTCCACAGATAATGGTTTTGCCATGAGAAGTAAAAGAGAAATCATGGGGGTGTTTTCAAGGAAACCTGACTGACGACTCAGGAGAGAGAGGACGGTAGGTTTGCCCTGCGTAGTCCAGTAGGGGCTCAGAACAGGGGCTCTGAGAGAAAGGGTTCCCTCGGCGTCCCAGCTTGGGGGACAGGCATTCAAGGGGAGTGACCCAGAAAAGGTGAGAACCAGCAGCTGCCACCCTTCTGCTGCTGGTGACTCCTCCGAGGCTTTCAAGGTGCTCCCCAGGCTCCTGCCCCCCCGAAGACGTGCAGCACCCCCAGGCGCCACACCCCAGAGGACCCACAGCCCCCAGGGCCTCTGCATCTGTCCAGGTCCTGGTGAAGGGCAGAACATGAAGACGGTCCTTTAAAACCCTTGTTCTCCTGACCGAGGGGCCCCAACGGGAGGCAAACAGGACAAAACAGGCCAGGTGACTGCCTGGGAACTGAGCCCAGCAGCCAGGTTGGGTTTTCCACTAAAACCACCAGGGGCCTTTCCGTTCAGCATCCCTCGTCTGTCCTTGCGCTGGAGTTCAGTTCTGGTCAACACAGGGAGAGTGGAGTAAGCGCGGGGACAAATGGGATAGAAAGAGAGACCGTCAGGAGAGAGTCAGGCTTCTGAAAGTCCCAAGCATTGCAGCTGACCTCTGACCTCTTCCCTCCTGAGGTCCCGCCAGCCTGGGGACTGAGTGGTGCAGAAGGGGCAACTGGCCGGTGATGACCATTCTCCTCCTGCCCACAGCCCCGGCGGCCTGCTTCCCCTCCCAGCCCGCCATCCTGGAGTCCTCAGGGCCTTCCCTGCTGCAGTCTCTTGAAGCCTGCACTAACCACCCAGCTGCCCGCTGTCTCACTGCGCTGTGCTCACGTCACCCGCTCCACAACTGGGGTCAGCCCCCTGGGTCAAAAACCTTGGAAGGGACAAAATATAGGAGGAAGAAATATGGCCCACAGCCATGAATAAAGCAGGCCCGGAGCAGGATTCACAGAGCCCAAGGCAGGCCGGCCGCAGAGCCTGTTCCCAGGGAGCAAGGCTCACAGGACGGAGCAAAGCCTGGGGAGAACACCCCTGGATGGCTCCAAGGACGGAGGTGGGCCCCATGTTGGCTTGTCTGCTCAATTCCCTCACGTAGATAAGAAAGGGAAAATGGAAACAGAAGACAGAAGAGCTGAGGCTTCCCATAGGGAGGCTGGCCGCAGACTGCCAGGGCAGCTACCAAATCTGTTCCCAAAGCGATACAGCCAGAATGCGCCACAGAACTGAGGATGGAAGGACTCTGTCTCGGTTACCTGGGACACGTTGTCACCAGGTATTGACTGGTGTAGAAGGACATCATATCGAGTAAAGCGACCGGTCACTTGACAGTGTGGCTGCAACAACGAGCTCCACCATGGCAGTGACAGAGAGCGTGGCACAGGGGGGGTGACGTTGTGTTCTGTGGCACCGATGGCATCGTGAGTCAGAGCCGACAGGACGGCACCCCGCAGCCACAGACCCTTCTCCTGACTGTAAGTGGGCACCCTACTGGAACTGCCTGCTCTCCACTTTCCATCACCTGAACTCCCGATTCAGGGACTCAAGACAAAAGGAATCTCCAGCCTGTCATCTGACCCACAGATTTTAGACTTGCTGGTTCTCACAATCTCCTGAGCCATTTCCAACCAATCAGTCGATCGGTAAGTAGACAGTGTTTGCTGCTCCTGTTAGAAACATGATGCAGAGGGTGTGGGCCCAAGGCTAGACAGATTGTCCATGGCCCTGCGCAGAGGTCAAGAGGAGCCCCGTGACGCGGATGCTTAGTGGGTAGCGCTCAGTGTCTGAGGACTGTAAAGCACCCACCAAGTCTGGGGGCTTCTGAGAAGGCAGATGGCAGAGACCCAAGGGTGCCAAGGTCAGCGTGAGCTGCCCTCAAGAGAAGGCGTGGGTCCCTCTGCGTGCCCCACCCCTGATGATGGACCACCCCTCCCGAGCCCCCTGGAGCCTCAGTCCGTTTGAGTGCAGCGTTCTCCGTGAGACATGTGGGAATGAATTTCCATGTTTGTAAGGCTATGAATTATTGAAAAGCACTCAGGAACTTTTGTGTTCCATTTACACAAATCAATGAGGAGACAGTGATGCTCTGCCCCTGCTTTCTGCAGCAGGGTAGGAAAAGCAGCGGGGACCGTCAACGTCAGACAGGCGCTCACGGTTCCAATAAATAAACAGGAAAGATTCACAAAGAGGTCGAGGTCAAGTGCAGCCAACTCGAGACGGAGAGGTAGGCAGGTTGATAGAGAGATGGGCAGAGACAGACAGACAGACAGATTGGCAGATTTTTAACTTTTCACTTTTGGAGATTTTCCAGCACAGACAAGAGTAGACAGCACAGTTCGATGACTACCCCTGAGCCCATCGCCGCCTTCTGTAGCCTCAACATACTGCTATTCCTGTTTATTTAACCACTCCACTTCAAAACAAACAAAAAAACCCCACAATATATTAAGAGAAAAGAAAATGGAATTAATGCAAACACATTATGCAAACACACATGAAAGGTAAGTATGTTATCAAAATGGCAATAATTCTTAAATTAGATTTACTGCAATCCCCAATAAAAATCTCAAAAAGATTATTTTGCATTGTTTTACGTTATTTTGCATTTTGATTCTAGCATTTAGACAGAGGAAAAAAAACACGTTAAGACCGTCCAAAGAGTTTGAAAAAGAATGAGAGCAGGTTGGATGTGCTGACGTGAGAGCCGTGAAACGTGCTCTACAACAGACAGATGTTTACCACTGTGGCGGAGGAATGGACTTCCCGAGCGTGACTCCACAGCCAGCAGCCACTAAGAAAAACATCGTCTCGTTCTAGTCTTATAAAAATAAAAAACTTTTTTCACAAACTTGTAAAGCTAAAAGAACTTATAGACTAAGAATTGAATTTGGTAAACTTGCTGGCTATAAAGTCAGTATGCAAAAGTCACTAATACGAGTAATACATAGAAAAAGAAATTTACAAAAGACAGTGTTTTTAATAGTTTCAAGTACCTGGGAACATATCTAACAAAAGATATATAGGAAAAATCTATAAAACACTGAAAGAAATGTTTGATAAAGTTCTAAATAAGCGGGAGGCTTCAACACAAATTACCATTTAAATTCAGTGTTGTCCCTGTCAGAATTTCTGCAGGTTACTTTTGCAGAAACTGATGGGCTGATGGAAAAGTTTGCGTGGGTGGAGCCGATACAATCTTGAAAAACAGGAACAAAGCTGTGAAACAGCAAAATAATTAGAATGCTAGTTATTGAAAATGTGGTATTATACGAGGGTAGGCACTCTGACCAATCACATGAAGTCCAGAAATACCCACACATACCACCAGCAATCTTAGGGAATGAATTTTTTTCTTCTTGAATAAATAACACTGAGTCCATGTTGCCGCTAGTTGCCACTGCTGTCGTTTTTCAGTGCCCGTGAGCCAGTTGTCACTGACAGCGACCCTGTGTGCAGCAGGAAACGTACCCCGGCCTGCGCCGGCTCCCACCGCCAGCGTTACGCTGAAGCTTTGTTGCAGCTGCTGTATAATCCACCTTGCGGAGGGGCTGCGTCTTTTTCACTGAACTTCTACTTCTCCAGGGACGAGGCCCTCCTGACAATGTGTCCAAAGCGTGTGAGACGTAGTCGCACCGTCCTTGCCCCAAGGAGCACTCAGGTTTGATTCCTTCCAAGACAGAGGCATCCCTCCCTCCAGTCGTCCATGGTGCAGTCAACATCCAGCACCACAATTCAGAGGCACCAGTTCTCCTTCTGTCTCCCTCATTCACTGTCCAGCTTTCTCATGCACATAATGTGATTGAAAATAGCATAGCTTGGGTCAGGTGCACCTTCACCTACAAGGTGATGTCTTTGCTTTCCAACACTAAAAGGCCTTTTGCACCTAATGTTCCCAATGCACGGCACCTTTGGATTTCTTGACTGCTGCCCCCACGGGTGTTGACTGTGGATTCAAGTAAAATTAAATCCTTGACCAACTCAATCTTTTTTCCATTTATCATCGTGTTCGTTATTGGTCCAGCTGTGAGGGCTTTTGTTTTCTTGATGTTGAAATGTAATCCATACTGAAGGCTGTGGTCTTTGATTTTCCTCAGTATTTCAAGTCCTTTTCACTTCCAGCAGGTAAGGTGGTGTCATCTGCTTAACATAGGTTGCTAATGAGTTGTCCTCCAAATCTGCTGCCTCATTCTTCTTCATATAATCCAGTTTTTCAGATTATGTGCTCAGCATACAGATTGAAAAGGCATGGTGAAAGGATACAATCCTGATGCACACCTCTCCTGACTTTAAACCACACAGTGTCCACTTGTTCTGTCCACACAACTGCTTCTTGGTCCATATACAGATTCCTCATGAGCACAGTTAAGTGTTTCAGAATTCCCATTCTCTGCAATGTTATCCATAATTTGTTATGATTCACACAGTCGAATGCTTTGTCATGGTCAATGAAACATAGGTAAACATCTTTCTGGTATTCTCTGCTTTCAGCCGAGACCCATCTGACATCAGCAATGATATCTCTGGTTTCACATCATCTTCTAAATTCAACCTGAACTTCTGGCAACTCCATGTCAATGTCCTGCTGCAATAGTTTTTGAACGATCTTCAGCAAAATTGGACTTGCATGTGACACTACAGATCTTGTTCACTAACTTCTGCACTGGGTTGGATTACCGTATTTGGGACTAGGCATAAACATGGATCTCTTCCAGTTGGTTGGCCAGGTAGCTGTCCTCCCAATTTCTTGGCATAGACAAGTGAGCACAGTGCTGCATTCATCTGTGGAAACTTCTCAATTGATATTCCATCAGTTTCTGGAGTCTTATTTTTCGTCATTACATTCGATGCAGCTTTGACTTCTTCCTTCAGTACCGTTGGTTCCTGATCATATGCCGCCTCCTGAAAGGACTGAACACTGAGCAGTTCTTTCTGGTGTCATGACTCTGTGTACGTACGAGGTCCGACAATTAAGTCTTCGAACTTAATTGTTCTAAGTGACACATACTTCATTGCTGAATATCACTATGGTCACTTTTGAAACCCTCCCCTTGGGAAGCTACGCACTGACACCAGTGCCTAGTCCACCCTTCAAAGCAATTTTGGAACTCTTTATGGAATGGCCATTGCAAATGGTGGCATGGTGGCAAGTTCGCAAATTTAATTATACAGTTGTCAGTGAGGGAGTTTTTAGCCAGTACACAAATAACTGTATTGGAATACCCTCCCTGCTCACCTGATCTCACCCTCAATGGCTTTTTTCTGTACCTGAAGATCAAGGAAATATTGAAAGGAAAACATTCTGATGACATTCAAGACATCAAAGATAATACGATGACAGCCATGATGATTGTTCCAGGAAAAGAGTTCCAAAATTGACTTGAAGGGTGGACCAGGCACTGACCCTCATGTGTAACTCGCCAAGGGGAGGACTTCGAAGGTGGCCATAGTGATATTCAGCAATGATTTACATAGTAACACTTTTTTCTAGGATGGTCTGTGAACTTCATTGTCAGACTTCTTATTCCTTCCATCTTCTTTTGATGTTTCCTGCACTGTTTACCATTTTCCCTGTATAGTCCTTCACTGTTTCAACTCAAGACTTGAGTTTTTCTTCAGTTGAGAAATGCCAGGAGTGCTCTTCCCTTTTGGTTTTGTGTCTCCAGCTCTGTGCACATGTCATTATAATACCTCACCTTCCCGAGCCACCCTTGGAAATCTTCTGTTCAGTTCTTTCACATCATCATTTCTTCCTTTTGCTTTAGCTACTTGAGTCAAGAGCAAGTCTCAGGGTCTCTTCTGGCATAATTTTGTTTCTTCTTTACTTCCCATATTTTTAATGACCTCTTGCTTTCTTTGTGTGTGATTTCCTTGACGTCATTCCACAACTTATCTGCTCTTCCATCACCAGTCAAAGCATCCAGTCTGTTCCTGAAATGGTCTCTAAACTCAGATGGGATATATTCGAGGGTGTACCTTGACTGGCGTGGACTTACTCTCATTTTTTTCAGTTTCTGTTTGCACTTGCATGGCACGTTCTGTGCCACAACTGGTGCCTGGCCTTGCTCTTACTGACGAGGCTGAGCTTTTCTATCATCTCTTTCCCTACATGTAGTCAACTTGGTCCCTGTGTCTCCCTTCTAGTGAGGTAGAGTTGCCATTCATGTTGGTGAAAAAAAAGGATTTGCAATGAACAAGTCACCAGTCTTGCAAAATTCTCTTATGCAGTCTCTGGCATCATTTCTATCTCCAAGGCCCTGTTTTCCAACTACTGATCCTTCTTTGTTTCCAAGCTTTGCATTCCAGCCACCGATAACTGTCAGTGTGTCCTGACTGCATAGTCAGAAGCTGGTAAAAATATCTTCATTTCTTCATTTTTGGACTTAGTCGTTAGTATGTAAGTTTGAGTAATAGTCACATGAACTGCTCTTCCTTGTAGGTATGTGGATATTACCCTATCACTGACAGCATTGTACTTCAAGACAGATCTTGAAATGTTCTTTTCGGTGATGAACGCAGTGTCCTTCCTCTTCAAGTTGTCATTCTTCTTCAAGTTGCCATTCCCAGCAGAGTAGACCACATCTGATTCAGAATGGCCAAAACTAGTCCATGTCAGCTCACTAACACCTAGGATATTGATGTTTATGCATTCCATCTCACTTTTGACAATTTCCAATTTTTCTAGATTCATGCTTCATTCATTCCCTCTTCTGATTATTAGTGGATGTTTACAGCTGTTTCTTCTCATTTTGTGTCATGCCACATCAGCAAGTGAAGATCCCAAGAGCTGGACTCCATCCACATTACTAAGGCAGCTCTTCCCTAGTCATCTTTTGGGTGCCTGGGGGCTCCTTTTCGGGCACTATATCAGATAACGTTCCACTGCTATTCATAAGGTTTTCACTGACTAATTCTTTTCAGAAGTGGACTGGCCAGTTCTGCTCCCTAGTCTTTTAGTCTGGCAACTCAGCTGAAACCTGTCTGCCATGGGTGATGCTGGTGGTATCTTAATGCCGGTGGCATAGCTTCCAGCATCACAGCAACACACAAGCCCCCACCGTACAACAAACTGACAGGCACATGGGGGAGTTTCCACTAAATTCCACTGCAACGCGTGGTGACCTCTTATATAATGGAATAGAGTGTCACTGGGTCCAGCACTACCGTCGTGATCAATGGCATCTTAGAGTCCATCATCGTGGCTGTTGTGTCCACTCATCTCATGGGGCTTTCCCTCGCTGTCTCTGACCCTCTTCTCTACCCAACATGACAGTGTAACCCGATGAGGACGGGTCCTGACTAATGAGACCCCTCGAGTCAGTTGAGAGACACTAGGCCTTTGAAAAAGAGGAAGTAAACTTCACTGTAAGCCAGTCAACCGAGGAGTTCAGAGACCAAGTCTCGCATCTGGATCCCTGAGGTTGGGGAGGCAGCTGAGCTCAGTCATCTCAGATGAGATTGTGAAAGCTGGACAACGAATAAGGAAGACCAGGGAAGTCTGACGCCTTTGAACTGTCGTTCTGGGAGAACAAACAAAGCTGTCTCGGAAGAAGTACAACCAGAATGCACCTTAGAAGCAAGGATGGCAAGGCTTCACCTCACAGGCTTCGGCCATGCAGTCAGGATGAATCAGTCCCTGGAGAAGGGCACTGTGCTGGGCAAGGTCAAGGGTCACTGAAAGAGACAAAGGCCCTCAGTAACACGGACCGACAGGGGTCGCCGCCACAGCGGGCTGAAGCACGGCGGCGATGGTGACGCCGGCGTGGGACCGGGCGCGCTGCGCTCTGCCGTGCACGGGGTCGCTATGAATTGGGACCAACACTGTGGCACCCAACAACAACAACTTTACGATATGTGTTTATCCGGTTGTGAGGATTTTCCCTTTCTTCACGCTCAGGTGTAATCCACACGGGAGGCTGTGCTCTTGGATCTTCATCAGTGTTTCAAGCGGTCATTTTCAGCAAGCAAAGCTGAGGTGCCCTCATAAAGCAGGTTGTTCATGGGTCATCCTCCAGTCTTGGTGCCACGTTCTTCGTGCAGTCCAGCTTTCCAGATTATTGGCTCAGCACAGAGACTGGGTAAGTGCAGTAAAAGAATATGGCCCTGATGCACACCTTTTCCAGTCTGGAACAGCACAGTAGCCCCTTGTTCTGTTTGAGTGACTGCCTCTTGACACCGGGACAGGCTCCACGTGAGCACTGTTGTAAGTTCTGGGACTCCTGTTCCGTGCAATGTTCTCCATACTGTGTTGGGATCCACACAGCTGAACATCCGCATCTCTGCAGCTGTATAAAGCACTTTGTGCACACGAGCAAACTGCCTTCCAGAAGAACTGTGCAAACTTAGACCACCAGCAGACCCTAAGAGCTTCTTCACTTCCTTCCTACCACTGTGCAAGTGTCATTTTTTTAAATCTCTGCTAATTTGACAAATAACAACCTTTTTGATTTCTGGAGGTGGAGCATCATTTTAATCTCTGTATTGCACATTTACGTCACTTTTTAAAGGAATTTACATGTGTTGCCCATCTTTCCAGTGGAATGTTCACAGTTTCTCTTAGCAGTTTGTCATGTATTTTGTGATAAATTTATATATGTGTTTATTTCTTTATTTGACATGTTGTGAAAATGGCATCCCAGCACTTCCATTGTCTTAGCTTGGTGGCGGGCGCCGCGACGCCCAGTTGAGAGCCGTCTGCTGTCAGGCATTGCCATATCTGAAGGGAACAGTCTCCCCAAGTCCACCCCTTTCTGGACTCTTGGATAACAAATAGGTGCAGAGACACGAAGCCCTTTCCCTGCCCTAATTTAGGCCAGTTCTGAACGACCCCTGTGCTTCAGCAGACCTGTGGGCACGGCTGGGCCTTCTTGGCGACCATACCGTGATGCGTCTGTTCCCTCTACCCAGCACTGTTTCTTGCCTTCTGTTCTTTCAGTGTCATCCCCAGATGCCTGCCGGACCATCCTCCTGCCACCCCTTTTCACCTCAGAGGGTGCTCCCCAAGAGCCTGATGTGCGTTAGTGCTTGGAGGTGAAAATGTTGATGCTTTTATGCAAATAACACCCAACTTCTGCTTGTATTTGCCAACTGTGCCCTCCCCAGCAAGATGTTCTCACAAGCACCTCTTCACCAACTTTTTTTTTTTTTACGTCTTTCTGGAGGGAAAGAAAAGCATAGCTTGCATACTTTCTGTTACATATTTCTGGGGAGGAAAAAAAGTGGAGGTCACATACAAAAACTCCTTGGGCAAACAATCATAGAATACATACATTCCAAAAGACGACAGTTGCCTGAAAATGTGATAGTATCCTGCTTTTTTACTTTACTTTAGCTGAACCTTTAGGAAGTTTCTCTGCGCTCCCAAGAGCATGTGGATATTAAAATTTAGACTTAGTGCATTAACTCATCTGGCACATATGTGGTATGAGGTGTAAAGCAGAGAATCCAGCTTTCTTTTCTTTCCCAGAGTCTTAGGTAGAAGTGGCAGTACCACTTACTGAGTTATCAATCCTTGTGCCACAGATCTGAAATATCGCCTTCATAATCTAGTGAATTATTAAGGTACTTGGATTTGTTTCTGGGCTTCTGAACCTATTAATCTGTACTGTCACCTATCCCTGGGCCGGGCTACATTATTTTAATTATTGTAGTGCTATACTTCAACCTCCGACAGGGCAAGATCCCTCATTTCTCTTCCTGTTGAATAAGACTGTTCATATGCCCCACACAGTCACCGGTGTGTGCATGGCTCCTGCTAGTTCATCTTTATGAACGCGCCCACTCCTTTCTCATTCACCCTAAGTGACATCAGTCGGGTAAATCCCCAGATGACTCTACTGGGTAACAACACCTGGGGTCTCAGCTCCAGCCCATCGCTGGTATGTCACAGCAGTCTACACTTGTTTCTTTACTTGATGGAATGAACTAAGTGATACATCCACCCTAGGCTCTGCTCACTACCCTACGCTGCCCTCTGCTCAGGAATAACTGCAGAAAAAGAATCTTCTCTATTTCCACCACTGCTCAAAATCCACATAGCTAGTACAGTGTCTTCATCAACTTACTCTGTATTTCTAACTTGAACTACACCTGTTGAGGAAACCCTGATGGTATAGTGGTTAAGTGCTATATCTGCTAATGAAAAGGTCAGCAGTTCAAACTTTCTAGGCGCTTCTTGGAAATCCTATGGAGCAGTTCTACTGCGTCCTGTAGGGTCACTATGAGTCAGAACAACTTGATAGCAGTGGGTTTTTGTTGTTGTTGTTGTTTGGTGTTATACATGTTGAAGGATTCTGTGGGCGAACTGCTGATTGACACAAGAAGCCTCAAAAGAAGATGGAAAGAATTGCACAGACTCGGCCTACCAAAACAGTTGGTCAGCATTCAGCCGCGTCAGGAGGTGGCGTATGATCAACAACCAATGGTATTAAAGGAAGAAATTGAAGCTACACAAAAAGCGTTGGTGAAAAACAGGCTCATTCTGCTAATTAACAGAGTCCCAGCCGAGACGATTCAACAAGCAGATGCCGTACGGGATGGAAGGGCTCACCTGCCCATGCTGGGAGATTTAGAAGACAGCTGCCTGGGCAGCCGACTCTAAGACATCTGTATTTGTGTTCACTCCAAGAAAAGTGAACCAATGGAATCTGTAAATTATTGAACAGTATCATCAGTATCACATGTAAGTAAAATTTTGCCCAAGGTAATTCAGAAATGCCTGCAGTAGTACATTTGCAGGAAACTGCCAAAAACTCAAGCTGGATTCCAAGGACAATGTGGAACCAGGCTATCATTGCTGATGTCAAATGGATCTTGGCTGAAAGCAGAGATCACCAGCAAGATGTTTACCTGTGTTTCATTGACTATGAAAAAGCATTTGACTGTGTAGATCATAACAAATTATGGCTGACTCTGTGGAGAATGAGAATTTCATCCCACTTAACTGTGCTCCTGAGGAACCTGTGCATACGGGGTCTGACTATCAAGTCCGTGAACTTAGTTGTTCTAAGTGCTGCATACCTCACTGCTGAGTATCACTATGGTCACCTTCCAAGTACTCCCCTTGGAAAGCTCTGCACTGTTGGAACTCTTTCTGAGATGGAATGGCCATACCACATGGTAGCATGGTGGCAAGTTCATGAACTTAATTGTGTAGTTGCCTGTGAGGGAGTTTTTTGCCAGTAAACAAATAACTGTGTTGGAACACCCACCCTCCTCACCTGATCTGGCCCCCAGTGACTTTTTTGTTACCTGACAATCAAGAAAATACGGAAAAGGAAGACCTTTTGATGCTACTCAGGACATCAAGGGTAATATGGCGACATCTCTGATGGCAGTTCCAGAAAAAGAGTTCCAAAATCGCTCTGAAGAGTGGACTGGGTGCTGGCCCTGGTGCGGAGCTTCCTAACGGGAGCATTTCATAGGTGAGCATAGTGATACTCAGCAGTGAGGTGTGTGGCACTTTTTCTAGGGTGAGCTCGTGAACTTAACTGGCGGTCCTTGTAGATCAAGAGCCAGTCACTGAAACAGAAAGGGAGACACTGTGTGGTTCCAAATTGGAAAGGATGTTTGGCAGGGTTGCACCCTTTTACCATGCTGATTTAATCCACACTGAGCAACTCGTCCAAGAAGCTGGACGATATTAACAGGAACGCAGCATCAGAATTGGAAGAAGACTGGTTGACAACCTCATCATGCAGATGACACGATGTTGCTTTCAGAATGCTAAGAGGACTTGGAACACTTACTGATGAAGATTAGACACCATAGCTTTCAGTACGGATTACATGTCAACATGAAGAAAATAAAAATCTTCACAACCAGACCAATAAGCAACATCATGATAAATGGAAGAGAAGATGAGAGTTGCCGAGGATTTCGTTTGACTTGGATCCACAGCCAACGCCCATGGAAGCAGCAGTCAGGAAATCAAATGACTTTCTGCACTGGGCAAAAGATGTCCTTAAAGTTTTATAAAGCAAAAGATGTCATTTTGAGGTCTAAGAAGGACCTGGTCCAAGCCGTGGTGCTCTCGGTTGCCTCATAAGCAGGTGAGAGCTGGGCCATGAGCAAAGGAGGCTGAAGAAGAAAGGCCGCCTCTGAGTTACGACGCTGAAGAGTAACATTGACTGTACCACGGAGCACCAGAGAATGAACACTTCTGTCGTGCAAGAAGCACAGCCAGCTTGCTCCTCAGAAACAAAGAGGTGAGACTGGCTCTCACCCACTTGGGGTGTGTCACCAGGAGGAACCAGTCTCTGGAGGAAACCGTCATGCTTGGTAAAGCAGAGGGTCAGGGGAAGAGACGAAGTCCTTCAGTGAGCTGCACTGACACAGGGCCTGCAACAACGGGCTCTAGCACAGCGAGGACCACGAGGACGGCACAGGGCCAAGCAGTGTTCCCTTCTGTCACACACACGGTCACTGTGAGCTGGAGCCAACTCTTTGGCACCTGACAACAGCAAGAGAAGGAGTGGCCAAGGGTTGTTTTCCCCTGATGTCAGTGAGGTCCAACACTGGCAGCTGTGAGCCCTCGGCCCTGGAGTCTGTCACACCTGCGCTTCATCCCCTCCTCTGGGTGGAGTCCCCAGTGCCCTCTGGGCAGATGGAGTTGGCTGCAGTCTGGCTTGGGACCCCAGAAGCTCCGCAGCAGCCCTGGAGACACCACCTCCTGGCCAGAGATCGCTGCAGCTCCTGTCCTCTGTGACAAAACAGGCACCGGGTGACCTCAGGATGGAGCGAAGGCCACCTGAGAACACTTCTGTGTATTTTCAGGAAACATTTTTACGTATTTTCAGTGCAGCTGACATGACTTCCTTTTTAAATATTTTTCTTCTGAAACGATTCCAAACTTGTAAAAATAACCGCAGAAATCGTGCACCAAGTTCTGGTCCCCTGTTTTCCCAGCTCTGCCGATACTGACATCTGTAGAACCCTGATCCAATGATCAGAACAGGGAAGCCAACATTAGCCCAGTACTATTAACCCAATTCCAGGCTTGATTTTGGATTTCGTCGGTTTTCCTGCAAATGCCCTTTTGTGCCCCAGGACCCAGGCCAGGGCCCTACGCCACAGTCCTTTGCCATCATGAGTGACTTCCTTTATGCGCCCTACAAGACTGACCTATTTCTGTTTTCTTCATGGCATCTTTCAAAGGACTTCATCCCACCTCTGTGAAAAAGAAGGAAGTAACGTGGGTGTCCTTTGGGGGCCACCAGTTATACAACGTGACAAATGTCCCCACTGGCATAAGCCAAGCAATGTCCCAATCTGCTTTTGTACAGTGATGGACACATGTAGCCAGGCCATCAGCAGGCGGCCCTAGGTGATGGCAGTCCACAAAGACACCGAGTACCCAGGCAGACAGCTGTCTGCTGAACCACATATTGTACCACACAGTCATTTGGAAAGGGTCCTAAGCCTGTCCCTCACTCAGGAAGCATGACAAATGCAATGTGGAGCCCATTAGGGTACAGGGAAGTGCTGAAGGCCAAGTTTGACTTTCCCCAGTCCGTCCCTGAAATGATAAACCATCTGCTGCAGAGGCAGAGAGCTCCTAGCGTTGCCAAAGACACGGGCTGCTTCCCAGTGCTCTGCAACACCACGGAAAGCCTTTCCGTAAATGACGTCTCCGTGTGAAGCTTACAACCAGCATGCCGCCAGCCCAGTGCTCCCAGCTTGCCACATGGACAGACACTAAGGACAATCCTGGCCTTCCACCCGGTGCCCTAACAGGCCCCACTGATGGCCTGGAAGAGCAGGCGCCCCCTCTCAAGGACTTGGTCAGTCTAGGCTAGGAGAGTCGGCAGGGAACTCAGAGGAGGCAGAGAAACTCAGGTGGGGCTCGGTCCCCTCTCTTGCTCTGCTGTAAGTGGGCAGACACGTCCACACAGAGCAGCCCCTACGCCCTGCACTGCCCTCACCCCCCGTATCCGGCTCCGGAATACTCCCCTACTCGCCCTCCTGTCCCTTTCAGCGGCTGTCCCTGGCGCCAAATGCCCTTCCTCATCTCTGCTACCTAAAGAATGGCAGCTTGTCCCTTAGTCCAACACCACTGTCAACTTCCATCACCCTGCCTAAAGCGGATGTACCACCTGTCCCCACAGCTGATTGTCCAGGCCTCCACAGGGCTGTGTGTCACTGAAAGTCTGTTTCTGAGTGTGCCCCTCTATGGCATTCCAAATGGACAGGGCCCGTGTCCTTCCCCAGGACAGAGCGCCTTGCCCGGGACTGAGCACCTTTCCCAGGACGGAGCACCTTGCCCGGGGATTGACCAGTGTTCCACGGAGGGTCACTGGGGGAAGGGAAAGGAGGAGAAAGGGCGTCAAGAGGAACCATCCCACTGTCCTAGGAAACAAGAGAGGCCAACAGTAGACAGACAGGTGTGTTGCAAAATTTGAGGCGTTCGGACAAAAATCCTGAAAATTTGGTTTTCACAGTGAGAAATTCCAGCTGTTTACTTCTCGGAAGTCCTTTACTGTCCCTGAATAATCTCAGGAAATGTCTGGCTCAGCCACCATGTTCTAGGATGAGGTAGCTAAAGACCTAAAAGCAAAAATGGTGCAGAGAGGTTAAAAGCCCTATCCGCAGACGTCTCTCTTAGCATTGAGGAGCAGGGTTCTCAAGCTCCAAGGGGCCCCGAGTACCCATTTGGATCTGAATGCGGATGGTGAAGACTGAAGTCAGTGCTGAGCCAAAGCTCAAGCTCCATCACTGAATGAAATGTCACATCACGCTTCTCGACAAAATGCCCTACCGTAACTCCATCATCAAAGACCTGTGACAGAAAAAAGCACCTCCCATAGCCCGACAGCAAGTGCCCCGCCCTGTCTCCACCATCAGAGCCCCACAATCAAACAACACCCTCCACCCAGCACGGGACCCAGGGCCGCAGCACCGCTCCTTTGTGAAACAAAGCTCTCCCTCGGAGCTCCATCCCCACCGCGTCATCCAACAACCCAGCGACCTCTGTGCTAAAACTGGAAGCTTTCCCCAAAACAATTAGGTAATTTTTGATATTATAAAAATTAGAGTGATTAGTTTTTGTAACTTGACATCGTGGAGTAAAGATCTACTCTAGTCCCACAACAACTACTGGTGGCAAACCCGGTGCGCACCTGGCGCTGTTTGGGTGCTCTGTGTGCGTCAGTGACAGCAGCAGCCAAGACCTCTGCCCGTGGGGCCAACCTTGAAGCAGAAGCTTTCTGTGCGTTGTTGACAACAGGGTTTCAGGTGTGGTCCCACGGCGCACACTGGGATGCCCAGAGGGCACTCACCTCTGAAGGACCTAGACAGGGTCCGTGGCTTGCCAAGTGCCGTATTATTCTCAAGCATTCTTTTCTCTTCAAAATCTGTGTAATATTTGTTAAATCTGGACCAAAGACAATTCACTGTACATGTTGTTGACATGATTTTGGATTTCTTTCCTCCTAGAACATCGAGATGGTAAATTGACAGTTTTTAACTCCACTTCACAAAATTCGACAGATGCCAAATAGGGCTTTGCCTAAAAGACTAAAAAGTTCAGTGCAGCTTGTAAAGGTCATTCAGATTAATTTAAGTCAGTACACTAAAAAAAAACCTACGAACTACAAAGACTAGAATCCTGCTGAAATCTAATGTCTGTTATTCTGCCTTTTGCTGTTCTTTAGCATTGCTGAATGAGTGGTGATCCCCAGTGACCCCGGGCCCAGCAGAATGAAACCCAGTCGGGTCCCGCGCCACCCTCACCCTCACTGCTGCTTCCAAGCCCACAGGGTGTCCCTCCTATGTGCTGACCCTCTGATTTACCAAGCATGACGCCCTTCTCTGGGACTGGTTCCCTCCTGATAACGTGTCCAAAGTCAGTGAGACAAAGTCTTGACACCCTCCCTCCCACAGAGCACCCCGGCTACTCTTCTTCCAAGGCCGATTCGCCCTTCCTCGGGCAGTCCACGGCGCAGTCAGCAGCCCTCACTCCCCCTGTCATTCAAAGGCATCAATCTGCCTTCCATCTTCCTTGCTCATTGTCCGGCTTTCCCACGCATGAGGCAGCTGAAAAGACCAGACTCGGACAAGGCACACCTTAGTTCTCAAGGTGACGTCTTTGCCTTTTAACACTTAAAGAGGTCTTTTGCAGCAGATTTGTCCCAGGCAGTGTGTCTTTGGATTCCCTCACCACTGATGCCACAGGCACGTATTGCAGAGCCTGGTAGGATTGTAATCCTCACAACAGCACGATATTGCTTAACCCATCAGCTGTGAAGGCTTTGGTTTTCCTGGTATCGAGGTGTAACCCATGTTGAAGGCTGCAGCCTTTGCTCTTCGTCAGTAGTGCTTCCAGTGAGACCTCTTTGCTTTCAGCAGGCCAGGTGTGTCACCTGAACACTGTAGGCTGTCACCAATTCTTCCTCCGATCCCGGTGCCCCAGTTGCCTTCCTGCAGCCCAGCTTCTTGGACTATTTCCTCAGCGCACTGACTGCCGTGGAGGAGCACAGCCCCGAGGCACATGTCTCCTGACCTTAAACTGCACAGCATCCCCTGGTTTTGCCTTGGGTTGCTATTGAAATGTTTATTGGAGAAGAGTGCGATCTTCTTCCTGAAGCGGTCCAGACAACGCACTCTCTATGTCCGCACTCACAGTAACCGTCCTTCTCCGTTGCTATTTATTTAACTATTTAAAAGTCCTTAATAATGTTTATACAATCATCAGCCTTTGAAATCACCATTAATTACTGTGATGTGTTTACTCACAATGATAAACACACATCTAGACTTCAGCTGACATCCAACTTGAACCTGTAAAACATGCTAGGAGGTTTGCGCCAGAATGTACCCAGAGTGCTCCCTATTTCAGACAGTAAGTACCTGGCTGTGAAGATGTCAGTCTCTGTTCACATCACTTACGCTACCCTGTGACCTGACGGGTTACTGACCTTTAATGGCTCACAAGTTCAGAGAAGTTACAGTGACATTGATATTCAGCTATTTGACAGGCTGACCCAAAGCCAGACCAAGGCCAAGGCTCATCTTTTGTGTTTCTGTATGAATGCGAATAGATGAGTGGGAAGAAACTTCATTTTAGGTGTCTTTGGGAAAGCCCTGGTATTTTTCACCTTCTCTGAAAACAGAACAAAGATAACGCACCGGATGAAGAGACCATCCTCGATGCCCATGGTCTTCAGTCGGAAACCCTGGACAATCTGCTTTGCTCTTTGAAAGTGTGATGACTTCTTGAGATTCCACGGAGGGGAGATAGTGTCCTCCAGATGGATGGGGTGGCCCCATGGGGGTGCACAGTGAAGAGGTGGGCCCTTCATCCAAGAGAAGCCCGTGGACACTCTCTGTCGTCTACGTGAACAGTTCAGCAGTTCCCCAACTTGGCTCATAAAGTTGGACCTTGACCTTGAGACTTGACCAGTGTCATTTAGTGACCCGCCAAAGGTGCATGTGTTCTCAACTGAAACAGATCCCTGTAAACCTGTCGCCATCCATTCTGACTCACGGTAGCTGCGTATGTCCCAGAGTGGAACGTCTCCATGGTGTTTTCTCGGCTGCTCTCCTTACAGCCACAGGCCACCAGGCCTTTCTCCTGTGTCATCGCTATGGGGTTTGAACCACTGAACTTTACACTGGTAGCTGATTACACCCATTTGAACCACCAAACTTTACGTTAGTGGCTGATTTCAACCTCTCTGTGCCACCCAGGGACTCCTTTGAGGCAGATACAAGCTAAAGTATTTAATGAATTAAGCAGTCATGTTTACACAGAATTGTTTCAGGTCTCTGCTCTTCCCCCAGAAACCTTATTCTCCACCTCTTTGAGGAAAGGAAGGGAGCAGGCTGAGCCATCCTGGAGACTTTTCTTTAACTCTCTTTTAGATTGTAACAAACGATCAACTTTTGGATGAGAGTTTGTTCTTCAAACTTGTCCTACACACCTGCTCAGAGCCATTTTCATGGATTAAATCACGTCCCTAAAAATATTCGTCAACATAGCTGGATCACATTTCCCGGTATTGTGTGGTCATCTACCATCTTGCCATTGGATTTCCCTCTGTGTCATAAATCCCGTCACTATGCTGTAACGAGATGGATCACTGGGAGTGCATTGCCGAGATCTACAAGATCATTTAACGCCTTAAGCCAACCTCTGTGGACATACAAAGAGAAAAGCCAGCGGAGAAACATGAGGAGTCGATACCACCACAAAAGAAGAGCAGGGGCTCGCTCCTTTGGACCCAGGGTCCCTGTGCTAAGAAGCACCTAGTCGAGGGGAAGACTGACATCAGGGATGTTCCCCTTCAGCCGGTGGGGAGAAAGGGCCTTCCCTTGGGCCTGGCAGCCCAAGTTCAGACTCTTACAGCTTCCTAGAGCAGAGTATAGATTTTTCTTTGTCGCAGCCATCCATTGTGGTATTTCTGTTACAGCAGCGCTAGACAACTAAGACAAAATTCCTTAACTGATGTCTATAAGCCACTGTTTTTCTTCACTGTCTTCTACAGAACACCGGCTGCCAGGCTCCGCTGCCCACCGAGATGAGCCCTCTGAGCGGAGCACGCTCTGACAAAGTGTCTTTGGCAGTGGTAGTCTCTCTGGTGCAACCCACCTTCTGGTCTGTGACAATGGACAGAGTCTTTCATGTCTCTGAGCAACAGAGATGGGTTCCCACCACATTGCTCCATCCTGCCCAGCTGGAATCCACCCTCAGGTCCTGGCAGTGGCACTCGAGGGCAAGCGTCCCCTCATGTCCAAAATTGCAGAGGCTACACAAGTACAACAGAAGACCCAACACAGCTGAAGGATGCTTCTGCAGGTGGCCTACATCATGAGAGAGCAGTAAGCAGAGAGGCAGACAGCAACACAGGTGACACGTCTCCAGAGACAGAGAAGCAGTGTGGTGGCAGCTCGAGGGACGTGTGCGTTCCTGGCCATAGTGCAGAGACCCACAGAAACACATCAGTAGAAGACCGGGTTTCTCAGGCAGTGAACGCACGCTCGGACGCTGGGGATCACTGCATGCTTGGATCTCAGGGATCGCTGCAGTGGGCTCCTCCCTACAGGGAATGGAGAGGGGCACTGTAGGGCGAGGCCTCCTGTGAGTTTGGGGCAGGGGATTACGGCCCCAGTTGCTTCTCCTGACTCCAGAGTTTAGGGGAAAGTGAACAAGTGGGGGAAAGATGAAGGGCACAGTGTTCAGCTCCAGCTTGGCTAAAGCTGGACAATCTCCCTCCTGTCTCCCTCTCCCTGAGGCCCACTGATGCTGGTGACACAAACCTGCAGCTGGACACCTGGCCTGCAGCAAAGAAAGGTGGTCACTTTAGGAGGCAGCTGGCATGGGCAAGTCCCAGGAGCCATGTCTGCTGTGTGCCAGCCCCTCAAGCTTCCTGCAGGATAAGAGAAAACCTAAAAGCTTTTGACTCACCATTTTCTTACTGCTGAGCCTTGCCCCTCAGGGGTGCCTGCCAACCTGGGCCTGGCTGCCACTGGCCCTTGGAACAGATCGTGGAGACCTGTCCTTTTGCCCTTACAGCAGCTGCTGTGATGCTCTTAGCAGCCGCCTAGTGAACCCCGACTCCTGGGGACCCCATGTGTGCAGAGCGGAACTGCTCCGTGGAGTTTCCCTGGCTGCAACCTTCAGAGACAGCTCCCCAAGCCTGTCTGCCCAGCTGACTTGAGGTGGCTGTCAACCACCCACCTTTTGGCTGGTACAAGTAATTCACTATTGGCACTACCGGGAGGGGATGCTGAGAGGATGCCGTCGGCACTCGCCACAGCTGTGGTCCACTGAAAGCCTGAAGACAGCGAGAGGCCCCTCACGGCACGCACACGTGAGATTTCCTGAGAGGTGGCCCATTGCCTTCATCAGTTTCCAAGAGAACAAGAGCCAGAACTCAGGAGAAAGCCCCTGGCTCCACCCTCAGACAGGTTGCTCCACCCGACCTCCCACCAGCCTCCTACCAAAATCCCCACAGGTCATTCCACCGAGTTCCACATCAACCTCCTCACCAACCTCCCAACAGCCTCTCGACACACCACCCACAAACCTCCCACCACCATCCCCACTTCCCACAATTCTCTCACCGGCCTCTTACCAAACTCCCAAAAAGCTCCCCACCAAACTGCCAACAACCTCCCACAAATCTTCCACCAGCCTCTTATCAACCTCCACACCAACCTACCCACCAACCTACCAATCAACCACCCCAACCGAACTTCCGCTTACCTATCACCAGTGCTCCCTCCAGCCACCAAAACTTTCTGCCAGCCTCCTGTCAGCCTCCCTGCCAACCTCCCACCAGCCTCCCACCATCCTTCCACCAACCTCCCACCAACCTCCCACTAGCCTCCTACCAGCCTCCCACCTACCATCCACCAACCACCCACCAACCTCCCACCAACCTCCCACCATCCTTCAACCAACCAACCACCATCCTCCCACCAGCCTCCCACCAGCCTCCCACCTACCACCCACCAACCACCTACCAACCACCCACCATCCTCCCACCAACCTCCCACCATCTTCCCACCATCCTCCAACCAGCCACCATCCTCCCACCGACCTCCCGCCATCCTCCAACCAACCACCCACCATCCTCCCACCAACCTTCTACCAACCTCCCACCATCCTCCCTATTATGGTTTCCTTGTTTTAAAAAAAAGAATGGTGCTAGTGTGCAAAGTTGTGGACTTGGGACGTGGCCCCAGGAGTCAGCAAGAAGGCACCTGGGCATTTCCAGGCATGACCTGGGCCTGGATCTCTGGGAGTGCTGGGAACAGGTTGTACCTGAGGTCAGCCCAAATCTCAGGATCCAGCTTAGGAGGAGCCAGGGCAGAGGAGGACAGCCAGGACAGAGGAGGACAGTCAGGGCAGAGGAGGACAGCCAGGACAGAGGAGGACAGTCAGGACAGAGGTGGACAGCCAGGGCAGAGGAGGACAGTCAGGACAGAGGTGGACAGCCAGGGCAGAGGAGGACAGTCAGGACAGAGGTGGACAGCCAGGGCAGAGGAGGACAGTCAGGACAGAGGTGGACAGCCAGGGCAGAGGAGGACAGTCAGGGCAGGGGAGGACAGCCAGGGCAGGGGAGGACAGTCAGGGCAGGGGAGGACAGTCAGGGCAGAGGAGGACAGCCAGGGCAGAGGAGGACAGCCAGGGCAGAGGAGGACAGTCAGGGCAGGGGAGGACAGCCGGGGCAGGGGAGGACAGCCAGGACAGAGGAGGACAGCCAGGGCAGGGGAGGACAGCCAGGACAGAGGAGGACAGCCAGGGCACGTGAAGATGCTGGACTGGCTCTGGTATGCTCCTGAGAAGTCAGGTCACGGGCTATTGCCATGTGTGGACAATGGTGGCCAGGAGTGGAGCCGAGCTGTTGGCCAGTGGGAAGGTAGCAATAGGGTGAGGGGAGGATATGGACTGAGAGTAAGGACACGCAGCTAGAGGATGGGGCCACAGCTGGAGGGTGACGAGGACATCCCAGTGAGACAGAAGCCATGTGGAGAAGGGGAGAGCATGGCACGAGAATAAGGACACGCAGCTGGGGGTGAGGCCACAGCTGGAGGGTGACAGGGACAGCCTATAAAGTGGGGGACAGAGGACTGACTGCCAAGAAAGGGAGAGAGTGCAGGCTTCGCAGGACCAGGGAGGCTGGCTTTTGTGAGGAGCAGGGAAGCCCCCCAACACTTATAACTGGAGGGAAGAGTGGCAGGTAGGTAGGGCTGTAGGTCTGGGAGAGGTGGGACGAAGCAGCTTCTGGAAGCTTCCCTGTCCTCAGTGACAGAGGAGGTGAGCTGACATGAAGCCGAGGAGTGGGGGTTGTCTGAGGGGCGAGGGCGGCAGCGCCAGTTGCTGTGGAGCCGACTCCCCCTCGCGGCGACCGGGGTCCGGCAACTGAGTTTGTGAACTCATCCCAGTGATGGTGCTCTCCATCTCCTTAATGGACGTCACTGCTCACCTTTGAAGGACGGCCCTTGGGAGCGGTGCACTGGTGCCAGCGCCTCATCCACCCTGCGAAGCAATTTGGGAACTCTGTGAAACGGCCACAAGGGGTCTTGTATTACCCTTTGCGTCGTGGACGTGTCCTTATCTTCAGGGGAAGAGGTAAGTCTTTGGGGGCCAGATCAGGCAAGAAGGGAGGGTGTTCCAATGCAGTGATTTGTTTACTGCCTAACAACTCTCTCGCACACGTCTATACAATTAAGGTCACGAACTTGCCTGCATGCTACCACGTGGAATGGCCATTCCAGAAAGTTCCAGAATTGCTTTGAAGGGCAGACTAGGTGCTGGCATTGGTGCGTAGCTTCCCAAAGGGAGGACTTGGAAGGTGAACTGAGCAATACTCAGCAACAATGTGTGTAGCACAGAGAACAATGAAGTTCACCGACTCAGTTGTCTGACCTCACATACTGTCAACCTGGCCCTCCGCTGTCTTCCTGAGTGTTGGCATGGGGTTGCAGCCACTGTGCCAGTTCATGTCCCAGAGGGTCTCCCTCACCCTCACTGACTTCCAGTCCACCAAACGTGGTGGCCTTCCCCAGCTCTTGTCTTTCCTCCTGACCCGCCCAAAATAAGCCAGACCGAGTCTCGAGCAATACCGCGTGAGCTCTGGGGTTCCCACGGGCTGCTTTCACAAGTAGATTGCCAGGCCTTTCTTCCTGGTGTGTGTTAGAGTGCAGCTCCACTGACCTGTCTCCACCACGGGTGGCCCTGCTGGTATTTGAACTATGGGTGGCATGGCTTCCCGTGTCACTGCTGCGTGCACTCCCCTGAAGTGCCACAGACTGGCAGACAGTGAGAGCGGGAAGGGTGAGAAGAAGAGGTGAAGGGGGCATGCCACAGGTACGTTGTTTTTGTTGGGGGCCATTAAGCGGGTTCTGACTCATGGTGACTCCACATGCAACAAGACGAACACCGCCCGGTCCCGCACCACCCTCACTGTCCCCGGGGTGCACGAGCCCCCGCTGCAGCCATCTCCTCGAGGGGCTTCCTCTTTTCCGCTGACCCTCTACTTTACCAGGCCTGTTGTCCTTCTCCATGACAACATGTCCAAACTACATGAGACACAGCCTCACCACCCTTGCCTCTAAGCAGCACTCCGGCTGTACTTCTTTCGAGAGCAAACCAGTCTTGAGTTTAAGCTGTTGAAGCAGCTGTAGCCAGGAAAAGGTGGCAATGAGCTGGTTTCTCGTGGAGTCATGGATTCAATAGGAGGTGAAATTGAAGGAAGAACTTGGGGAAAGGATGGAGGAGTTTGCAGGAAGGGAATGACAGTGTTACGGGGCCCTGAGTGTGCAAATGGCTAAGGGTTCGGCTGCTAATGCAAAGGTCAGAGGTTCCGACCCTCCCAGCTGCTCCATGTGAGAAGAGACCCAGCCATCTGCTCCCACGAAGACTGTCGCCATTGTGAGGGGCTGTCTAGCCCGTTCTGGCCCAGAGCGACCCCGCATCCGGCAGGATGAAGCACTGCTAGGTCCTGCTGGGCTTGACCCCATGTTCGCAACTGCTGTGCCCGTCCACTGCATCCCCGTCACTGCCCGGGAAAGTCTGGGAGGCCCTTCTGATCTGCCCTACGGGACTGCTCTGAGCAGGAACCAACTCAGTGGCGGGTAATGGCACACTGCAGTGCTGGGTCACAACCATGGCTGGGCAAGGAGAAATGTCGGGACGGGAAGCGGTGGAAGGACTCCAGGGTCCTCTGAGAACAGCCCACAATACTCACAGGTCTTCTCACTGGCATCCCAGAGGCCACATGACACAAGATCCCAGGGTCAGAGGAATCTCAACTGTGGAAATCTTCAGCCACGTGGAGGGGTTTCCTTGTAGGAGGCAGTGAACTGTTCGTCAGGGAAACATGTCCTGTGATCTTGAGAAACTGAGTCTCAAAGGAGGTCATTGCTGTTGTTAGCTGCCATCAAGTCCCCTGGACTCATGGCAACCCATGTACAGCAGAGCGACACACTGCTCTGTCTTGGGCCTTCACTGTGATTGGCTGCGGAGGGGACCATTGTGAGCCACAGGGTTTTCATTGGCTAGTGCTTAGATCACTGGTTCTTTCTTCTTCCTCTCTGCTGCTCTGTGACGTCACATTAGCATGATACCAATCTTCCTTAGATGTCACTGTGCACTCCAGATCCTCCTGAGTCCCCTAATGTGTCCACCCACGGCTGCCTAGCAGCCCACAGCAGGGCTGAGCTCACCAGCCGCCCAGGAGGCTCTGCCAGTTAAGCGTCATGGCCAGCATGCCAGTCCCACATGAACCAGCAAAGAAGCCATCCTTGATTCCCCGAGAAGGGATACACCTCGGGAAGGACCCCGAGCCCCAGATTGAGGTCCGAGCCTGTGCCCAGGCACAGAGTGACACAAGGCCATCTGGCACAGCCTGCACCCTGCAACAGCACAGCCATAAAAATCACCAACTACTACCAGCTCTGTGCTGACTGGTAATGATGTGTTTAATTGAAATTTCAAGGTTCATTACTGAACGAGGATTGATGAAGTTGAGAGAGAAGATAATGAAAAAACTATTCCCCCTGGACACATGAGAGCACGCCTGCTGCAGCAGGAGGAGGGAGGAAACGTAGGGACCTGCCCGAGGGCACCGTGCTGCCCATCTGGAAATGAGTGAGGTCCTCCTGCTGCATTTTCAAAGCCGAAATGGTGGCACCTAGTGAGTGAGCCGGGCTGCAGGATGGCCCTGGGAGCCTGATGGGCCTCAGCTCGCTTTGCTAATTTGGGCTGAGTAGTACTTGTTACTCCCTAGCTGGTCCAGGCGTCTCCTCAGAAGGCTTCAGTTAACATCCTCAGGGGCCCTGGGGGTTGGCCAAGCTCACGCTAGTCCCACACTGCGCCCCTTAGCGAGGGCTCCGGGTAGGAGTCGGGGGTGGAGACGTGCACACATCTGGATGCCTTCGCTCTCACGGCCAAGGAGCGTGGGCACAGCACCGCAAAGGATGACAGCTCCGCAAGTTCTGCCGCCTCTAGGAATTCTGGAAGGTTTCCCAGGGTTCCCTGGGGTTGCTGGCGAAGTTGGCTCTAAGCTCGCTGATGACCCAGTTAGAGCACAGAGAACGTGTCTGAGTTTACAAACCTCAACACAGAGGCTTCAGTCCCAGGGTCCGCGAGATTCAGGGCGAAGGGTCTGCGAGCGCCCGAGGCCGTCAGAACGCTGCGCTAGCCTATCATGGCACAAACCTCCAGCTTCACTGCCTGGGTCGCACCTACTTCACCCTCACCGGGACCCTGCTTGTGAGGGCGTTTGTGCCCAGGTATGGAGCCACACTGCGGGAAATCCACCGCAACACACAGCATGGTAAACCTCGCAACGGGAAAAGGTCAATGGAAAGTGCCATATTAAAGAGAACACGTAGCGGTGACATCACTAATGTGAAGGTCAAGGAGTACTGCGGTTGTCTTTGGAGAGAGGTGACCAGGAGGGGCTTTCTGGACACCAGCGATGATTTGTTTCTTCATTAAGGTGGTGGTTGCATAACACAGAGTGACCATATATCAGATGAACTTTATGGTTCTATACATCTATAGGATATCATCCTGCTGACCTCTGGCTGGAGGAAGGAGAGTGGGTGGAGAGGAGGGGAAAGGAGACTGTTGGGAGGATGAGACATGTATGGAGCAGAGAGGAATAGTGTGCTGTCACCGGACAGGGAGAACAGTGGAAGCTGCATAGAGGTGGGCATGTAAATTTATACGGGAATGTACATTTTCTCTCAGTTATATTAAATAAAAAGATGGTGGTTGCATGGAGGTGACTGTGGTGTGATCCTTTGTCAACCTGACGCTTCTGATTTGAGCTCTCTTCCAGGACTCATCGATTAAAATCTCTATTTTGAAAACTACTGTAGGGTCACTATCAGTGGGATTCAACTCAATAGCAACTAGTTAGGATCCATAAAGGGGTCTCTGGGTGGTGTAAACACTGAAGCACTCACCTGCTAAGTGAACCATGTACTGCTTAAGAGCTTGGCTGCTAACCAAAAGGTAGGCAGTTCGAATCCATGAGCCACTCCTTGGAAACCCCATGGGGATATTCTCCCATGTCGTACAGGGTCCCTATGAGTAGGAATCAGCAGCAGTGGGTTTAAGTTATCCTGCAGACATTGAATTCTTCTATCCATTTCACTGTCCTTCTCACTGTACCCAAAGCAGTAAGGATTCATGTATTTTTTTTTAATGTGTCTCTTTGGCTTGGCTTTGGCTCTTACAAATGGGCAGAGGGGTTTTATAAAAATTTATAGAGACTCAGAGACAATAAGTCACTTTATTGTGGTCCCAGAGCAGGACTGGTGTGGTTCTCAAAATCAGGTCCCTAATGGCACACTTGAGATCCTTTCTGCCTCTTCCCATCAAAGTGGAGTCCTTCTTCCCGAGAGCAGATTAAGGGCATAGGTTGTTGGCTGGCTGTCACTCCCTGCGGCTGAGTTGCTTCAGAGAAGCAATCTGTGGGCCCCGGAGAAACTCAGAACAGTAATAAAAATTACAAACATGCCCCAAGAGAGTTGATGGCAAAGCCCGGCAGAAATCTCCACCCTCGGCTGCTGGCCTATTGTGCTAACCAGGTCTATTTTCAGCATCCCAAATTATCTCTGTATGTTCTTCCTTCCTTCCAAATCAGCAGGACTTGCTGGGAGGCACGAAGGAGCTCAGCACCTCTTTCGCAGGCAGTCACTGTTCACAGCAGCCAAAGTCCACCCACCGGGCACAAACTCTCACATCCATCTCACAGCCCCTAACTCAGCCTTCCTCAACCCCTGATCGTCAGGTCAATTCTGACTCATAGTGACCCTACAGGACCGAAGAGAACTGCCCTCTGGGGTTTCCAAGGATAGAACCTTTACAGAAGACCACAACCTTCTGTATGGAACACACCTCAACATAAAGAAAACAAAAACTGTCGCAGCTAGATCAGTCAACACCATCACGATAGATGGAGAAAAGATTCATAAGATCAAGAACTGGGTTTGACTTGGATCTGCAGTCAAGGCCCACGGAGGCAGCAGTCAGGAAATTAAAAGACACATTGCACTAGGCAGATCAGCTGCAAAAGATCTCTTTAAAATGTTAAAAGCAAAGACATCACTTTGAGGACTTAGCCTGACCCAAGCCACGGTGTTTTCAACACCTCCATGTGGGTGTGAAAGCTGGACAATGAACAAGGAAGCTCAAAGAAGGACTGAGGCCTTTGAATTGTGGGCTTGGTGAAGAACACTGAATGCCTGACAGACTACCAGAAGAGTGAACAGATCTGTCCCAAGAAAAGCACAGTCGGAGTATGCCTTGGAAGTGAGGATGAGACTTAGGCTCACATGCTTTGGACATGTCCTCAGGAAGGCCCAGGCCCTGGAGAAGACATCAAGCTTAGGGAAGTGGAGAGCCAGCGAAAAGAGGACGACCTTCGACAAGCTGGAAGGACGCAGCGGCTGCAACAACGAGCTCAAGCCCAGTGATGACGGCAAGGGCGGCCCAGAGCAAGGCCGCATCCCCTCACGATGGCGGGGGCGGCCCAGAGCATGGCGATGTCCCCTCGCGACGGCGAGGGCAGCCCAGAGCAGGGCAGCGTCCCCTCGCAACAGCGAGGGCGGCCCAGAGCAGGGCAGCGTCCCCTCGCGACTGCGAGGGTGGCCCAGAGCAGGGCCATGTTCCCTCTGTTGGCTGTAGGGCTGCTGTGAGCTGGTGTGAACCTGGCTGGCCCCGACAACAACCTTTATGGAAGCCGACTACTGTGTCCTTCCCGTGGGGCAGCTGGTGGGTCCAAGCCACTGACCTGTCAGTCAGCAGCCGAGCCAACGGGCTCTTTCCCTGACCTCCTGAAGTAACGGAAAATGACAGTTCTGCTTCTAGGGGCACCATCACTGTCTGTGGACGTCGAGCATCCCACCTACCCCTTTCTTTTCATCTGTACTACAGTCACAGAAGCCTTCCGAGAGGACTGAGGTGTTGAAAACTCGGGATTCAGCCCAAGGGGTTTCCCCGCAGCAGGTTAGTGGCCTGCACATAATCTTTCCAGTCCGCTCCTTCCAACAGGTGAGAAAACTGAGGCTTCGAGAGCGAATGGCTAAGAAGGGCCCACCGCGGGCAGGACGGAGAGCTCACCTCCTGGGAGTCCCGTGCTCAAAGCCCAGAGATGTCCCAGGCCAGTGGCTTCCTCACGTGAATGGGCCAACCGACCACAGCCTGCACCCACGGGGATGTCCTGGTGGGTAACAGGAGCCGCGGCCTCTGATGAAAGGTTGACAGTTCCATCCACCAGGAACTACTTGAAAGCTCTGTGGGGCAGTTCTGCTGTATCCTAAAGAGTCGTAATGAGTGAAGTCAACTCAATGGAAATGGGATTGCTCTTCTTTTTTTTTGGTTTTGCACCTATAAGATAGTAGACATGAAAGGGGCCCAAATATCACCCCAGTGACCTCATCACCCAGACTACAGAGGAATGGGAGCCTACAAGACTCGTCCACGGTCACAGCGGTGTTAGAGGAGGGCCAGGACACTCACAGGGTCTCCCAGCTTGTTGCGTTATGAAGGGCTAGAACTGGTCAGCACAGGACTCTGGGCTGCAGACACCCAAAAAGGAAAGAACCCACGAGACATTGAGAGAACTCACTAGAGAGTGAGAACGTCAGTTAGGTGCCCCACAGAGTGGAAAGGGGAATCGCACCGCACAAACCAGCCCAGGTGAAAGCTTTTCTTTATGGGGCTCCAGCCAGCACTGCGGTGGAGGCGCAGCAGAGTCCGTTACCAGGTGCACCCTCTGTTAGCTGGCCAAGTACACCCAGAGGACCTGCGGGAGAGGACTTCATCCCATCTTTCAGGTTTTTGTGGTGTAGTTAAGTCCAGACAGTCCTCAGGGGATCAGCCATCAGGAGTGTCTGCTCGAGTCTAGTCAACTCAGGAAAAAGGAAGGCAATTTCAGAACAGGTCTCAGAAAGGAAAAAACGAAAGACAAAGAATAAAAACACAATCTAAGTAAACACTGGGGTAAAAACATAATAACCAGACATTCTACTCAGGGGGGTGTTATGAAATTTAAAACATTCTAAATTCCTTGTATTATTCAAAAGAAGGTAGGTATTTCAATTAAGTTTCAAGTCTGAATTAAGTCTCTGGTAAAATTCTGAAAGGAACTACCCCAGGGCTGAGAAAAGGGCTTTGTGTAGTTCTAGAGGGCAGTGGAGAATCTGGTGGTGCAGCAGTTAGCGCTACCTATGCCAACCAAAAGGTCTGATGTTCAGATCTCTAGAGGGTGAGAACTCTGTGGGGGAGTTCTACTCTGTCCTGTGAGGTCTCTATAAGTTGGAATCTGCTCGACAGTGTGGCTTTTTGGCAAAAGGCAGAGGAGGGAACATGAATTCTAAAAATTTAAACAATCCAAAAGAAGGCATGAAAGGCAAAGAAAGGAAAACTGCAAAACAGAGAAATCACAAAGGATGGTAAAAATAATTCAGGGTATCAGTGAGCACAAAAAGTATAGACAAATCTCAATGGCTGAATTATTAAATTTTTTTTAATTTAGTTTCTTTATTTAAAAAATTTTTTTTATTTAATATAACTGAGTGAAAATGTACATTCCCGTATACATTTACATACCCACCTATATGCAGCTTCCACTGCTCTCCCTGCCCGGTGACAGCACACTATTCCTCTCTGCTCCATACATGTCTCATTCTCCCAACAGTCTCTTTTTCCCTCCTCTTCACCCACTCTCCTTCCTCCAGCCAGAGGTCAGCAGGATGACATCCTATAGATGTATAGAACCATAAAATGCATCCCATATATGGTCACTCTGCATTGCCAAGTTCAATACATTCCTGTCCAAAGCGTGGACCTTCGTTATGATTTATGGTCAAGGGCAGCATCAGGGCAAGGGGCCATGCTCCCAGGGGAACCCCAAAACCACTGGACCATCAATTGAGATCTTTTAGTGGGGATCTCAGGGTGCATCCCATTTGATTTTTGTGTTGCCAGTGAGACTCAACTTAGTGAGCTCCATCGCGGCTATCACTGGTGGTGGCCGGGCACCATCCGGTTCTTCCTGTCCCAAGTCGATGTAGGCACCCACTGCTGTGGGTCTCTTTGTCTTCTGGGTTGTCTTTCCCCCATGTCATTTTGGTCCTTGGTGAGCATCCGTTCCTGCTGAGTTGGGACCATTTGCTGTGCCCTCAGATGGCAGCTTGGCAGCTTTGAAGACCCCAGACGCCACTCACCAACATGGGGTGCAGAGAGCCCTCTTAGCAAAACACTAGTTGTGCCAACTGGCCTCGCTTTCGCCTAAGAGCATGGTCCCCCGCCCCCCGCCCCAGCTACTCTATCCTTGCAATATTGGGTTAAGATGGAAGGAGTACTCATGTTGCGTTTAAGTCCACTTAATATTGTTCTTGATACTAATGTGTGCTATCACCGATTTCACCCAACCAGGTACCTAGCAACTATCTAATCTAAACCCTCCCCCCCTCCCTCCCTCCTTCCCCTCCCTTGCAGCTATCAAAGAGTCTTTTCTTCTATACACAAGTCTGTTTCTGAGATCTTGTCGTAGAGGTCTCATACAATACTTGTCCTTTTGTCGCTGACTGCTTTCACTCAACATAATGTCTTCCAGTTGAAACCAGGTCATGAGATGTTTCCTGGAGTCATCGTTGTTCTTTATCATTGCGTAGTGCTCCACTGAGTATATGTACCATAGTTTACCTATCCATTCTTCTGTTGCTGGGCATCTGGGTTGATTCCATCTTTTTGCTATCGTGGACTGTGCTGCGATAAACATTCTGGTGCATGTGTCCGTTGGTGTGAAACACCTTGATTCTGTAGGATATATTCCAAGTAATGGAATTACTGTGTCAAATGGTATATCGATATCCATTTTTTTAAGGAAGCACCAGATTGCCTTCCAAAGAGGCTGGACCATTTTGCAACCCCACCAACAGTGTAGGAGGGTTCCACTTTCTCCACAGCCTCTCCAGCATTTGTTGTTTTGTGTTTTTTGGATCATGGCCAACCTTGTTGGGGTGAGATGGTATCTCATTGTCATCTTGATTCGAATTTCTTTAATAACTAAAGATCACTAACATGTCCGCATGTGTTTTTTGGCTGCCTGGATCTCTTTTTTAGTGAAATGTCAGTCCATCTCCTTTGCCCATTGCTTAATTGGATGATTTGTCTTCTTCTTGTTGATATTTTGTAGTATCTTATAGATTATGGAGATCAGGCGTCGGTCTGACATAGAGTTGCCAAATATTTTTTCCCATTCTGTAGGTGTTCTTTTAATTCTATTAATAAAGTCTTCGGATGAGCAAAAGTGTTTGATTCTTAATAGTTCCCATTTATCTATTTTCTCTTCTGATGATTGTGGTTTGTTTGACAGATTTTGGAGTCTCCACATTGTGTCTTAAAACTTCCATTGTTGTTCCTACCTTTTCTTGGATGAGCTTTATTGTTTTAGGTTTGATATTTAGGTCTTTTAATGGATATCCAATTTTGCCAACGTCATTTGTTGAAGAGACTGTTTTTACTGAATGATTAGATTTTTAAAAATTTTTAATCCAACTCTATTCAGTTTTTAACTGTGTCAAACATAAGGGCCTAAAAAGTTGTAACAGATAGATTTCAAGTAAGTGTTGCTGTTAGGTGCTGTCAAGGGTATGTTTGTAGAGACACGGAGGGAAGAGGTGTGCACAGGCCCGAAAGGCTGGCTGGGGGGCGCAGAGCCACTGGTTCCCAGCTAATGGTCGACTGCAGAGCTGAGAGGATGGAGGACCGGATTCCTCTAGCCTTGGTCTGGGGCGTCCTCAAGGTGAGGCGCAGGACCACGATGAGGCACTCCCAGCTGACTCCTCTCTCAGATGGAGGGAAGATGCATGTCTAGAAAACCAGGAGTGGCCTTGGGCAGGAAAAAGAGCAGCTGCCCGATACACACAGATAAGGTCAAGGACACACGTGTTTACTCATGCAGGAAATAGTAACCACCATGTGCCCACTGCCAGGCGCCGTGGCAGGCTCTGGAGGATGGATGGTGAGGGAGGTCCCTCTGTTCCTGCCCAAGTGGCACTTTCAGCACGTGGGGTTTGGTCCATGTTGCCAGGTGCCCTGGATGGGAAGCGAGTCCTGGTGTCGCAGTGGTTAGGTGCTCGACGGCTACCTGAAAGGTTGGGTTTGAACCTCCCAGCAGCTCTAGGGAGGAACACCCGGACACCCACTGCCATAAAGATCAAGGCCTCATTACCACCTGGAAACCCTACGAGGCACGTCTGCTCTGTCACAGCTATGAGTCGGAATGGACTCAGCAACCCCCAACTACAACCATGCCGTGGGCGAGGCAGGGGAGGGGCAGCAGGAGGGCCCCAGGCAAGAAGCGCTGTCTCAGCGCACAGGAGAGGTGGGGACGGTGGGAGGGACAGGACTTGTGGCAGCGGGTCCCTGGGAGCCCTGGCTGAGGGCTGATGACAAGCAAGCCCTCCTGGCTGGCAGGCAGAGAGAGCTGGGAACCTGGGGTCTGTGCAGCCACTTTCCCTCTGCCAGCGCTCCGCAAGGCCCACAGCCGAGCGGGCCACCACCCCGCGTTTCTGGGCACCAGCACAGGCTGGCCCGTGCCCGGAAGCTGCTGGGTCAGGTGCCAGCTCTTGCCCCCGCCCTGTGCCTCCCCAGCCTCACCCACCTGTCCAACTGAACCATGTCCAGGGCACATTTTCCAGTGTTTGAGAAAATTATCTCCAGTGCGTGGGAAGAATCACTCACCCTTCTACAGCCCAGCTTCTTCAAGTAGCTGATAACGCATGGAAAACACAACAGTGAATTCACCAGGGAAGGCGTGTGAACCGAGGCTGGCCGGGGACCCACCGGGCACTCAGGAGTGAGAAGGAATTGGGAGTCACTGAGGAGAGTGGGGGTTTGCAGAGCAGGGCATGGTGTTTGAGAACAGGGAAGTCACACCAGACCAGAGGAAGGACGTGGCTGCAGAGGGGAAGGGATCAGGGCCGTGGTGTTGGCCATGCACACTGGCCCCTGGGCCTCCTGATGCCATGATGGCCCCCAGCAGGAGGACTCAGGTCATACCTGCTGTGTCTCCCCAGCCTCCTCTGGGCTCAGGGACAATACGGAGCAGGCAGCCCTCCAGGGTAACAAGTTCTCCATGGAGTGACGAAGGTGCTGGACTCCTGCGGACGCCTGCCAGCTCCTCACCTGAGGACCAGGCTGGGGCAGTGCACGTCTCTCGGGCGGAGGCCTAGTCTAGGGCGCTGCTCAGAGGACCCACGGTTCACAGCCTACAGCTTCCTGCCCAGAGTCGTGGAGTCCACTCACCGGGGGCTGACGCCTGTCCTCTTCTGCTGCAGTCCATCAGAGGAGCGGTCAGGAGGTCAGTGTGCCCTCTGGTCCTAAAGACTTAACAACGAGACCCGAGGACACATCAGGAGAGGTGGTCTACCCACAGGGCCCAGAAGAGGAGCTTCTCACCCAGCCAGAAGCCAGACAGGCCCACAGCCTGCTGAGAGCTGGGTGCCCCTGGAAAACTCCACTGTATCCACGTGGGGGTGGTGGGGTGGGGGTTGGGACTTTTCCTAAGGCCACAGAGCTGTCTTTGCATAAAGAGGTGGAGGTGGACAGGGAAATCCCACCCGATCTGAGGTTCTCAGAGTCAGAGCTGTCAATGGCTTCCTCTGTGCAGTGGGTTGGATGGTGTCTCCCAAAGTCATCTCAGTGGGCCAAACTGCAGAACCGAGGAGCATGGTCATATCTAGAAAAAAACCCTCTGTGAAGGGTCTTGAGGTGAGGAGTCCTGCTGGGCTATGAGGTGGCCTCAAATCCTAGGACAGGTGTCCTTCCAAGAGACCCCAGAAGGGTCATGTGACCACGGGGCAGATTCCACTGTGGCGCCCCCTAAGAAAGCATGGCCCTGATGGATTTCAGACTGCCAGGCTCTGGGACTGCAAGAGCGTAAGTGTTGTTTTAAGCGTCCAGTTTGTAGTCGTTGTCACAGCAGTGTCAGGAAACCAGGGCAGGGGACAGAACTGGGGGTGTGGGAACTGTTGCTGCATCTGCAACTCTGCTGCTACAGTGTGTGCAGCTGGAGCCTTTAAGCACGCACACACACCTCCTCCCTCACAAGGTCCCTTCCTGGGGTCCCGTAAACGTTGTCCACACATCTCCTTCCTCACAGGGTCCATTCCTGGGGGCCCATAAGCACACGCGCTCACCTCCTCCCTCACGGGGTCCATTCCTGGGGCCTGTAAGCATTGTTGTGTGTGTGTCTCTGCCGTCTCCATGGCAGAATTCATTGTAGACTTGGTTGCCTTTTTTGAAGAGAGAGATCTTCAAGATCCCCGATCCTGCGAAATGTGAACTGAGCCACTGTCCCACGCATCCAGGATGGGGGACAACACTGACAGGGCAGGTCAGTGAGCCCTGTTGGCCCAGAGCTGGGGTGAATGCTTTAGTGGACTCAGTGTACCCTCACAGTGACTCTCATTTTATCTTCAGGGAGGTATTACTTTATCCCAGCTCTTCAAATGAGACCCAAGGAAGTTCCACAGAGTAAGTTATGTTTACACTGTGAGTTGATGTCAGCCTGTGGTTGGGTTTCCAATGACACCGAGTCGGTTCTGACGCACAGCAACCTACCAACAATAGGGTGCAATGCTGCCTGGACAAATACAAACTAAGTGAAAAATAAAACTGAAAGACTCTTATGAGAAATAAGAGTCACTGCTGAATAATGGTGAGTTAAATTCACTAGGAAGATATGAAAATTCTTTAAAAGTAGACTTACTTTTAAGTAACTCTGTGTAAGACAAACTGTGTGTCATGCATTGAATTGTGTCCCCCCAAAATGTCTGTTGATTTGATTTGGCTGTGAGACCCAACGTGGTGCCCTTCCTCCCATGTGTTGTGAATCCTGCCTCTGTGAGACTGACGATGGAGAATGGGCCGCAGCTGTGTCAGTGAGGCAGGTCTCCAGCTACAAGCTTGTGGAATATAAGGGAGAGAAGTGAGCAGAGGAAGCGGGGAACCTCGTACCACCGAGAGAGAAGCACCGAGAGCAGAGCACGTCCTCTGGACCTGGGTTCCTGTGCTGAGATGCTCTCACTGGATTTGGGCTCAGCCTACCGGACTGTGGTGACTTCTCACATGGAATGGACTTGTAACTTGTTAATGGCTTTGTGGCTGACCGGACTGTGACAATAAAGCTTCTCTTCATGAAACCCTCCACCAGTGGTATTTTCTATTAGAGCAGTACCAGGTGACTAAGACATTGTGTTGGACTGAGAACAACAGACTTCTTCCCTTGCCAAAGTTTACAATTCTAGTGAAAAACTGGCAATCCCTTCTCCCAGTCACTGAAAAGTCAAAGTGATTAAAAAAAAAAGTTAAACAAAAAATGTAACAGACACGAATAATGCAATAAACCTGATCTGACGGTTATCTGCAGAATCTTCTATCCAGTGCCCAGGAAATAGACATTTTTCTCAAGTGTATTTGTGATGCTGATGGAGACTGACTGTGCGCTGCCTCCGCTCTCAACACATTTTTTAAAGAGCAATTTCAGACAGAACTCTGATCAAAATTCAATTAAGTTAGAAACTCACGATTTAAATTTTTTGTTTTGGAAATTTAAAAAGACACTTTTAGGTAACTGCTTTAGAAGTAAAGGATTAAATTTTAATGAAACTTTCAAAATATAAAAATTGTTAGTAATGAAAATGTTACATAGCAAAACTTAGGGGTACAGCTGAAGCTACAGTATTAATCAAATACGTAGATTGTAAACGGTTGGAGGAGAAAAGAAGAAAGACTGAAAATTAATGAGCTAAGCATCCCCACTTCACAGTAGGAGAGCAGAAGATCAAGAACAAAGTGAGGATGCTATCTCTGCTTCCGTGAAATCTTGTTTGGGGGCTTCTGCTACCTCTCAGGCTGTATTCTCTAACCGTGTACCTCTCGTGCGTTTAACCATTCGATGTGTTTGTTTTCTGGCCTTCAGTGGGCCCTTTACGGTGGGGATGAAGAACACTGCGTGCACCACGAACTGCCAGAAGGACAGACAAACGTGTCACAGAAGGAGGGTGTGGAGACCTTGTCATCACGGGTGGTAAAACACAGGGTCGGTGGGAAAAAGGAGACCCCTCATGAGACGGACTGACACAGTGGCCAGAGTGGTGGGCACAGACGTGGCAATGACTGGGGGACCGTGCCGGGCCACGCGGTGCCTCCTTCTGCTGTCCAGCGAGTCCCTGAGCCTGAACCAACGTAACGGCACCTGAAAGCCAGCCACAGGCTGCACGGCAACCTACAGGTATAAAGATAACTGATTTCACTGGGCTTCCGTGGGTCTCAGTGTCCTCGTTTGCAGAGCTGTCACAGAGCTTCACCTGCCTCACCAGGAGAAGATGAAATGAGATGTCACTGAAGCCTCCCCCTGGCCTGGCACCCACGGCCCTCGCAGCCCTCCCCTGTTGGTACTGTCCCCGTCACAGATGGGGCTCAGCACACATTTCCCAGGATCAGGGATCTTGAAGATCTCTTTCTTCCAAAAAGGTAACCAAGTCTCATGCAAGTTCTGCGGCAGAGATGGTAGTGAGACACAGCACTGTTTACAGGCCCCCGGGGGTATAGACGTGAGGGAGGCGATGCGTGTGCCCTGCTCACCAGGCACCCCTTGCTGTGCAACCTAACAGAGGAGAGGACCTACAGGACCCTTACCAGGCACACACTGAGACACACTGTAACCACAGAGTTGTGTGTGTGTGTGTGTGTGTGTGTAGCAACGTTTACAGGCACCCAGTTAGGTACACTGTAATGGAGGAGACCTACAACAGTGTGGCTAGACCCCAAGTTCCATCCACTGTAACAGCAGAACTGCACATACTGCACACACAGCAGTGGTAACCAGGCACCCAGTAACACAGAGTGCACCGGTTTCCTGGTTTGCTGTGACGGATGACTATAAACTGGAGTCTTGAAACAACAGACACTCAGGGTCTCGCAGTCTCAGAGGTTGGCAATCTGAAATCCATCAGGGCCGTGCTCTGTTAGGGGCCACTATGGGGGAATCTACCCCCGTGGTCACATGACCCCTCTTGGGTCTCTGGTAAGGACAACTGTCCCAGGATTTAGGGCTGCTACATAACCCAGAAGGACTCCTCATCTCAATACCTTTCACTTAATCACATTCCTACAGAATATATTTTATAAATACAGCCCCAGCTCACCAGTTTTGCAGTTTGGGACATGCAGATATGTCTTGGGAGACACCAGCCAACTCACTGCACAGACGAAACTTCTCACACCCTTGACTTTGAGAACGCCATATAGGGTGGAACTCCCCTGTCCATCTCCACCTCTTTATGCAAAGACAGCCCCCCCAACCCCCATGTGGACACAGTCAGGCTCTCCAGGGGCACCTAGCTGTCTGTGGGCTATGGGCCTGACCAGCTCTGGCTGGATGAGAAGTTACCCTTGTGGGCCCTGCAGGCAGACCTCCTCTCCTGATGTGCCCTGGGGTCTCGTTGTCAAATCTGCAGGATCGAGGGACACAATGACCTCCTGACCACTCCTCTGATGGCCTGCAGCAGAGGAGGACAGGCGTCAGCCCCAGGTGAGTGGACTCCATAGCTCTGGGCAGGAAGTTGCCAATAAAGGCCACAAACCCCGTGTTTCCTGAGCAATTCCCTAGCCTCGGCCTCAGCCTGCAGAGGTGCACACTGCTCTGGCCTAGCCCTCAGGTGAGGAGCCAGCAGGCATCAGCAGGAGTCCAGCCTCTTCGTGACTCCGCAGAGAACTTGCTGCCCTGGAGGGCTGCCCGCTCCATGTTGTCCCTGAGCCTAGAGGAGGCTGGGCAGCCAGAGTGGGTATGACCTGAGTCCTCCTGGAGGGGGCTAGCAGGGCATCAGGAGGCCCAGGGGCCAGCATGCACGGCCACCGCTTCATGGCCCCCTGGTCCCTTCCCCCCGCAGTCATGTCCTTCCTGTTCTCGAACCCCATGCCCCGCTCTCCAATGCCCCCGCTCTCCCCACCACCCCCAATTCCTCTTTGTTCCTGAGCACACCGTAGCCCTTCCTGGCAGGTCCCAGCCAGCCTCACTTCAAGCACCTTCCCCAGTGACTTCATTGTGTTGTTTTCTGTGTGTTGTCAGTTGCTTCAAGAGCCTGGGCTGTGGACAGATTGATGATTCTTTCCACGCAATGGAGGTAATATTTTGAAACACTGGAAAATGTGTCCTGGAAACAGTTCAGTTGGACAGGTGGGTGAGGCCAGGGAGGCACAGGGCGGGGGCAAGGGCTGGCACACGACCCAGTGGCTTCCGGGCACGGGCCAGCCTGTGCTGGTGCCCAGGCTTACGGGGTTGCTGCAACTTGACTGGGGGGCCTCTCAGAGCTCTGGCAGAGGGGAGGTGGTCACACAGACCCCGGGTTCCCTCCTTTCTCTGCCCACCATCCGGGAGGGGTTACTCTTCACCAGCCCTCAGCCAGGGCTCCCAGGGACCCGCTGCCACAAGTCCTGTCCCTCCCACCGTCCCCACCAGTGTCCACCCATCCTCCCCTGTGCGCTGAGACAGTGCTTCTTGCCTAGGGCCCTCCTGCTGCCCCACCCCTGCCCCACCCACGGCATGGTTGTAGTTGGGGGTCGCTGAGTCCATTCCGACTCATAGCGGTGACAGAGCAGACGTGCCTCGTAGGGTTTCCAGGTGGTAATAAGGCCTTGATCTTTATGGCAGTGGGTGTCCGGGTCTTCCTCCCTAGAGCTGCTGGGAGGTTCAAACCCAACCTTTCAGGTAGCAGTGGAGAGCACCTAACCACTGCAACACCAGGACTCGCTCCTCATCCAGGGCACCTGCCAACTGCCGTCCAAGCCCCACGTGCTGAAAGCGCCTCTCGGGCAAGAATGGAGGACCTCCCTCACCATCCATCCTCCAGAGCCTGCCACCGTGCCTGGCAGTGGGCACATGGTGGTTACTATTTCCTGCACGATAAACACGTGTCCTTGTCCTCTTCGGGGTGCATCAGGCAGCTTTTTATTTCTCTGTCTAGGACCGCTCCTGGTTTTCTAGACATGTACCTTCCCTGTATCCACGAGCACAGTCGGCTGAAAGAAACTTGTGACGGTCGCCAGCCTCACCTTGAGGCCGTGCCGCACCAAGACTGAGGGAATCTGCTGCTCCTCTTCCTCCTTGATCTTACAGCTCTGTGATCAACCAGTAACGGGGGACCGGCAGCTGTGCCCCCTGCAGCCAGCCCACCCTCGCCTGTGCCACCCCTCTTCCCTCCCTGATGCAGCAGAAGCACCTGGTCCCTCCCACATCCCAGCCCTCGGGGGCACGCTGCCCAGGTGTGCCCACTGTTCCTTCTGCCTGCAGTGTCTTTCCCTGCTCGCTGGCAGATCACCCATCAGTCCACAGGTCCCCTCCACTGTCCTCTTTCCTAAGTCTCCAGACAGGGTGGGGCCTGTGGGAAAACCTGCTGCCCCCGGACCACCAGTCATTCATTTATTCGCCATGAGGTGTCTGAGCGCCTCCTCAGCCAGGAGCTACTTCAGCAAGTGGGACTGACAGTGACATTTCCCACCCTCGTGTCACCATTAGCAATGACCCACCCCTCCTCCCTAAAGCGCCCTGGGGGCCAGTGGAGAAGGGAGTGCGGCAGCTAGGACGGCCCTCCCAGCTCTCCAGGCCTGCAGGTGCTCTCATGGGGGAGCCAGACAGCTTTACAGCTAAGGGAATAAAACAGTGTTGGGTGCAATGCTCGGGGAAGCTCCAACCCTCTAACCCTCTGACCTCTGACCTGTGACCCTCCAACCTCCACGCCGCCATCCTTTGAGGCCTCCTTGCCATCTGCATGTCCTTGGGAGCAGGCTGGGCAGGTCGATGGAAATGGATAATTCAGTGCGCCACCTGGGAGCAGCTGACGGAGGGCTGCCATGGGGGGAGCTGGGCTTCTGTGTGGAGGGATGTGCTGAGCCCACCTGCAGAGCCTGCTCCTTCAGCCAAGTTGCAGATACGTCCCAGCTCGGTCACCAACATCAAGCTTGTGGGGATGGCCAGCTTGGGCCTTTCAACTGTCTCACAGTGGGTTGCCTGGCAACAGTAGATGCTTTCTGCCGGTAATGCCAGAAAAGGGATCTGAAAGCAGAGGGGGCACCAGTGATTCTTTTCATGGGTGATCAAACCAACCCTGAAAGTTGTCAGTGTCACCTGGCCACCGGGATCACATGGCTCCCTGCACACCCCACCAGCCCTGGGCTGGGCCAGGGAACTCGGGGCCTCCCCAGGGGTGTCTGCAGAGAACCTGGAATACAGTGTGTACTGTGGGCAGAAGAAAGAGCAGGGACCCACCTCTCAGCCAGCTCAGAGAGTTGGGGTTCCCGTACCTGCTGTGCCCCATTCTTCCCTGCCGTCAGCCAGCAGCCTGATGACACACACCTGCCTCCCTTCCTGCTGCTCCCAGAGGGGTCCTTGAGCACCAGATGGAGTGATTCTGAGCTTCAAGTGCCTAGGGAACCAGGAAGACTGCCTTCTCCTGTCCTGTGCCTTGTGACACGTTCAAGGTGACACTTGCTAGGAGCGGCCACACCCCTGCCGAAAGGAGTCCTGGCAACAGTGGGGAGGCTGTGTCTTTCCTGTGACGCATTCTGTTCCACCGAGCACAGATTTGATGGGTCACTGTCAGCACCGGCATCTAAACCGACTGCTGTCAAGTCAATTCCGACCCAGAGCAACCCCTCAGGACAGAGGAGATCTGCACCATAGTTTCCAAGGCTGCGGATCTTTACAGCAGAGGCGACTGCACCTTTCTCCCGAGGAGCAGGGGGTGGATTCGGCCACTGACTTCCTGGTCAGCAGCCGCTGACAGCCTCACTGCTGCCCCTCCTGGCTCCTTACGCCCACCCGGTTTCATTTCCTCGTGACGGCACACACAGTGTGACAGGTGCCACTCCCACAACTGTCAGGTGGGCGGTTTACAGAGCTATGGTGTTTCACAGGGGTGCTGCTTTCACCTGGAGCTGTGTAGTCACTCTGATCTCACAGCGATCCCATGTACAACAGAAGGACCCCGCCCGGCCCTCACCAGCCTGTCACCCGTCTTCATGCCGGAGCTGCTGCGGCAGCCACCGTGTCACTCCGTCTTCTTGAGGCTCTTCCTCTTTCTTGCTGACCTTCTGATGTGCCACACGTAACCTTCGCCAGGGCCTGGAACCTCCTGACAACGTGTTCCAAGTACAGGAGACAAAGTCTCAAGAACCTCTCTTCCGGGGAACACTCAGGCTGTGATTCTTCCGAGACACACACTTGTCCGTATTTCTGACAGGACACTGCAGAGTCACTATTCTTTGCCAGCACCGTCCTTCCAAAGACATCAGTCCTTCTTCGGTCTTTGTTACTCATTGTCTAGCTTTCACATGCACATGAGATGACTGAAAATATCATGGCTTGGGTTACTCCCCCAAGAATACGAACAGCGACCCTACAGTACAGAGTAGAACTGCCCCCTAGAATTACCAAGGAGCACCTGGTGGATTCAAACTGCCAACCATTTGGTGAGCAGCTCTAGCACCCAACGACAGCACCACCTGGGTTCCGCAGTTTGGGTCGGGCACAACTTCACCCTTGTGACACCTCAAAGACATCTCTTGCAGCAGATTTCCCCAGTGCGGTATGTTGTCTGACTTCTTGTCTGTCGTCACCATGCGCACTGACTGTGGATCCCGAGGAAGGGAATCCTTCACAGCTCAAGTGTTCTCTCAGTTGATCGGGATGTTGTTTGTCGGTCCAGTTGTTAAGACTTTTGTTTTCTTTATGTTGAGGTTTCGTCCATACTGAAGGCTGTGCTCCTTGATCTTCATTAGTAAGTGCTTCAAGTCCTCTTCACTGTCAGCAAGGAAGGTCATGTCATCTCTGTCACTCAGGTTGTTAATGAGTCTTCCTCCAGCCCTGATGCCTCCTTCTTCATACAGTCCAGCTTCTTGGATTATCTGCTCAGCCTACAGACTAAGTATGGTGAAAGGACACAACCCTGACACCCCCCTTTCCTGACTAAACCATACAGTGTCCCTGTGTTCTGTTTGCACGACTGCCTCTTCATCCACGTACAGATTCCTCGGGAGCACAATTATGTTTTCCCAGATACCCATTTTCCATAATGTTTGACATAATTTGTTATGATCCACACTGCCAAATGCTTCTGCATCGCCAGTAAAACACAGGTAATCATCTTTCTGGTATTTTCTACCTTCAGCCAAGATCCAGCTGACATCAGCAATGATATCCGTGGTTCCACATCTTCTTCTGCGTCTGGCTTTAATTTCTGTCAGTTACTGGTCAACATACTGCTGTAACAACTTTTAAATGATTTTCAGGGTAATTTTAATTGTGACAGCAATGACTTTGTTCAGTAATTTCCACTTTCTGCTAGATCACCTTCCTTTGGAGTGAACATAAATTTGGATCTCTTCCAGTCAGTTGGCCGGGTAGCTGTCCTCCGGAAGCCTTGGCATAGACGAGCAAGCACTTCCAGAGCTGCATCTCCTTGTCCAAACACCTCAGTTGATATTCCGTCAATTCCTGGAGCCTTGTTTTCCACCAGTGTTTTCAACGCGGCTTCGACGTCTTCCTTCAGTACCGCTGCTTCCTGACCACATGCTGCCTCCTGAAACGGTTGAACGTCTACCAGTTCTTTCTGATACAATGTCTGTGTGTGTTCCTTCCGTCTTCTTTTGATTCTTCCTGTGTTGTTCAATATTTTCCCCCTAGAATCCTTCAGTATTTCAACTTGAGTCTTAATTTTTTTCTTCAGTTCTTTCACTTGGAGAAACGCCGAACAAGTTCTTCCCTCTTGGTGATCTAATGCTAGGTCTTCGCCCACGTCACCATGCTGATCCCATCTCGTTAACATCGTGGAGGCAAGGGTTTATAGACGTAGGAAAATCACATCAGATGACAAAATAGAGGACAATTCACACGACACTGGGAATCGTGACCTAGCCGAGTTAACAGATATTTTGGGGAGACACAGATTCAACTTCTGACAGTTTCTATCACCAAGGTCACGTTCTTCATCTACTGGTCTTTTTCTGTTTCCAGCTTTCACATTGTAATCACTAGTAATTATCAATGCATCTGGATTACATGGTTGATCTATTTCTCACCTCAGAAGTTTTTTAAAAAATCCTTAATTTCTTCACCTTTGGCCTTAGTGGTCGATGTAAAATTTGAAGAGCTGTCTCCATGATGTTAATGAGATGGGATTAGCAGCAGTCATGTTAATGAGGCAGGGCTCAATCTACAGATTAGATTGTGTCTTAAGTCATTCTCTTTTGTGAATTAAAAGATAGGGCGAAAGAGACAGACAGGGACCTTGTACCATCAAGACTGCAGCACAGGGAGCAGAATGCCTCCTTTGGACCTCAGGTTCCTGTGCAGACAAGCTCCTGGTCCAGGAGCTGTATTAACTGGTCTTCCTTGTAAAATGCATATTACTCTATCACCAACAGCACTGTACTTCAGGATAGATCTTGGAGTGCTTTCTTGGACAATGAATGCAATGCCAACCCTCTTCAGTTTGTCGTTCCGGGCCCAGTAGACTCGTAGGGTTACCTGATTCAAAGTGGCTCATACAAGCCCATCTCAGCTCACTCATACCTAGGATGTGGGTCTTCATGTGCTCCATTCCATTGTTGACAACTTCCAATTTTCCCGGTTTCATCCTCTGTACACACTACATTCCAGTTATTAATGGATATTTGCAGCTGTTTCTCCCAATTTTGAGTTATTTCGCAGGGTGGATGTACCAGAAATGTATTTCTTCTGTCTTGTTTTGTTTTTCTTTGTAAATCAAGTATGTGTTTCGGTGTGTTCCTCTGTTTAACTGGGGCCCTTTTCAGAGCTACGTTCTCAGAACTTTCTGCACCTTGGAACATTTTCCCCTGTTACATCTTTGTTTTTGGTTTCAGTCTCTTTATTAAAATCTGGTTGTTGTCATAGCTACCCATTCATGGTTTCTGACCCAGGGCAAGCCCGTACACAAAGGGATCAGACCACTGTGATCCACTGGGCTTTCACTGGCTGCTCTTGGCAAGTAGGCCACCAGCTCCTCATTCCCAGTCCTTCTTAGTCTGGAACCAGTGCTGAAATCTGCTCAGCATCACAGCAACCCAGAAGCCCTGTTGGCAGAGGCTGGGGGGCTGCACACCATGCACAGTGGCTGAGAATCGAACCTGGGGCTCTACGTAGAGGGTGAGAATCCTACCACTGACCGTTGCGGCTCTGGGTTAACATTAACAGTGGATATCAGTGGATACTTCCTGTCTGCCAGGAACTGGCCTAAGCTTGTAACAGGCTTTCTTTCCTTTACCCCTCACAGCAAGCCTAAGCCTGTCAGATGGCCATTATACCCATTTCACAGAAGAAACTCCTGAGACACAGAGGGGTTAAGTAACCTGCTTGATGTCACACAGTGACAGAAGCCAGACTGAAATCCAGGAGCCCCAGTCCCTTAGCCACGGTGTCATACAGCTGTGTTCTGGGGAGCAGCGAGGAACCCCACTGCAGTGCAGTCTCTGCTGCTGTCACTGGCACTCTCCTTTCCTCCCAATCACGCCTGCGGTAGACTGCACAGGCCTCTGGGTGGCCTTGTCCGTTTGCACTCGAGTACTCACCTGATGATACACAGTTCCAGCACACCTGCTGTCACACAGAAGAAAGGTCTGATGATCTGCTGCGTAAAGACAGCAGCCCCGAAGACTCTATGGAGCACCACTGCTCTGTCACACACGCAGAGGCCACAAGTCGGGCTCGACGTCACGGCGGCTGGCTCGGGCTTGGGCAGCGAACTCCCCGAGGATGCCCTCTGTGTCACCGGTGGGTCTGCTACCGTCCCACAGCTCTGTACAGCTCCGCGTCTGCCTTCTGCCACCGTCCTGTGCTGCTCCGCTTCCGTCTTCCACTCCTCCCTTGAGGTTTGACCTTCCGAGTCCATGACCATCCACATTCCCTGGATCAATGCCTCCTCTCCCACTCCATACCTAGGGGGTGTGCCAAGGATGGAGCCCGCACTGAAAACAGTGTCCCCGGCTGCCCTGCTCCAGCTTCTTTCTGTCCCCACCCGCTGCACCCTTTACCTGGAGAGCCTCCTTCCTAGTTCCTCCTGCTGGCTGGCTTCTGGGTGGGTGTAGGAAGATGGCAGGTATGGGGACGTGAGAGGGAGGGGCCACTGCAGGTGCAGATTTGGGGTGCCCCCCACTGTAGGGCCAGGTTAGATGTAGGTCACAATGGGGCAAGTTAGGGGGTCTCCCCAACTGGTTTGGGGCATCTCTGCATCCTGGAGCTCTGCCTGGGCGAGATCTAGCCCCCTTGACACCTCCCTTCTCCCGGGCCCAAAGCCCCACCCACCCCCCTCCCTCCCTTCTGCCAGGTGAGTCCTCACCTGTCCCAACACCCGGCTGACTGAGGGGTCATTTGGGTAGGCCACAGCATTTGCACCCTGAAGCAGAACGCTCGGGTGGGCTCTTGTGCTCAGCAGCAGGAGGACAGCCGGCTGGGATCCCTGGGTCATCTTCGGGGCAGATGGGACAGTCTGACAGCGCAGGCAGGGAAGGGTCTCCGGGGCGTCTTCTAAGGACAGGAAGGTCGCTGGTGAGCACCTGCCGTCCACCAGGTGTGTGCTGTTACGTTGCTCTGAACACCCTGAGGGCACCCAGGTATACAGAGGAGAAAACAGAGCCCATGGCACCAGGCCACTTCCCCGAGGCTCCATGGGAGCCCTGCTGAGGACGGTCAGCCTTGTCAGGAGCAGGCCCCTTTGCAGGGCTGCCTGGGCCTGCACCCTGACCTCCCAGCTCAGCCCCTCGCCCTGCCCACACTCAGCCTTCCCTCCGTGCTACCCTGGTTCTGTGCTTGGGGAGAGGCCTTTGAGGCTGGGGGCTGAAGAATCTACCACCATCCTCCAACCGGCAAAAACAGGGCCAGTGTAGATGGCTGGGCCCCCACCCTCAGGGACACAGTGGCCTGCAGGAGGAAGGCCAGAGCCAGCAATCTGCACAGGAACCTGGAAGGCCAGCCTCTGCTCTCCAGCTCCTGAGGAGCACACTGCAATGGAGAGGAGGGGACAGTACTTGCTGGCAGCCACTCCTCACCCAGTGGGTAGAGGCCGGCCCTTCGTGGTGAATGCTCCTACCCAGGCCATGGGGTGCAGTGCACTGCCCCTTCTGATGGGGGCTGTGCTAGCTTCCAGCTGAAGTCAGACAATCCGATGAGGGCTCAAGCTCCCTGCTGGAATGCCTCAGCAATCAGGGAAGCTTAAGGAAGGCTCCCAGCTCCCAGCACCCTAGCTCCACAGGTCCTACCTGCAGATCCATCTTTTCCTCAGTGGCCCAGACATGCTGCCAGCATCAGACATCTCTAGGGGTTCTCAGGGCAGTGTCCTTGGAGCAGCCTGCTTCCAGGCCTGTGAAGGTGCTAGCTCCTGGGACTGACAGTGTCCCCAACACCACAGGTCCTACTAAAGGAGGAAGATGATCCCTTCCTGGCATTTTATGCCCTTTCTGGAATGCCTTCTCAATTCTGTCTATTAGAACTTCTGGTGAGTTTTTATCAACCCACTCCTCCTTTTTAATTTCCAAAATCTGGCTTGTATTCCAACTTTTTTGTATTGCTTTCTTACAGAGGTCTGTTTTTGCTTTGGGGATGCAACCTCATCTGTCATTTTACAGATCGTTGGACGTTGTCGTCATTCTCTGCATTGCCTCCCCTCTGAGCTCCTTCTCTGGATTTTTAGTGCACAAAATTTAGAAACAAACAGTGTAGTATAAATAAATGTTTACTATATGATTTTTAAAATAGGTAACATTTCATAGCATAATAATAAAACCTCAGAGAATCAAAAGAGAGAGAATGGAGGGAACCAATTATTTTTAAAAATTTCCAACACTGAAGGTCCTGAGTTTCCAGATGGGAAGACCAACCAAGCGCCCAACATGAAGAGGGTTGGAAGACCCACACTTACCTTTTCAAGGAGTTGAAAGCTGAGATTTTCACGTTAAAGATAAATAACGAATAAGAAAGATGGAAGGAGAGCCAATGCGTTTGGATACAGTGCTGGTGAAGAGTGCTGTGCGCACCGCGGATTCCCAGGAGAACGAACACATGTGCCTAAGAACGAGTACAGCCAGGATGCTCCTGTCAAGTAAGGGTGGCGAGGCCTCAGCCCGCGGACTTCGGAGCAGGCCCTGAAGAAGAACAGCATGCTCGGGGAAGTGGACGACCCGTGCAAAAGAGACACACCCATGGCAGCACCAGATGACACAACAGCCCCAACAATCGACTCAAGCCCAACAGTTGCGAGGATGGCACAAGGCCAGACAGCATTTCGTTCTGTTGTGTACGGGGTCACCATGTGCTGGCACTGACTCAACAGCAGCTGCCGGCAGCAGCAGGACAAAGACAAGGTCCCTGGACCTCCCGAAAGCCAAGACAGTTTACACAGAGGACAGAACGCAGAGAACACGGAGAGGTGGGAAGGGGGACACAGAGCAATGTCTGTGATTATTTTCGTTAAAATTATCATTAACCCAGGTCATGGCTAATGTGTAAATCATATATAAGACATTTCTGGCATAAGGTTATCAAAAATTCGATTGATCCACCACTCTAAAGGGATAAACCTAGACAGAAGCAGCCACAGAAGCCACAAGAGAGTGGCTCGATACCCACTCTGGCCCAGGGAAAGGGGATCCCGTGGTTCTGGCCACACGAAGGAGGACAGAGGGCTGGGGAGGAACTTCTGTGAAGGCGATAAAGAGCCGTAACGGAGAGACTAACAGACGCCTGTGATGACACGGTGGACGGTGCGTTAGGTAGAGCTTAGGGGGAATGAAAATACAGATACAAAAAAATCAAGTAGACGGGGCGGGGTGAGGGAAGGCAGGCATTGCAGAGAGAATAAAAAGTTGTTCAAGGAACAAACGTCACCATTCTGTACTACTGGTTCCACTGTAACCAAGTCTTAAATAGACACAATGTCAAAATACGTCGTTTTCAAAATTTTTATGTTTCTACATTTACGGGAGAAAAGTTATAGCGGGTTGAACAGTGGCCTCCAAAAGAGATGTCACCTGGAATCTCAGGATACAAATTTGTTTGGAAAAAACGAGATGAGACCAAGAGTCTTGAGATGACCTCATGGTCTTGGATCAAATTTTGTCCCCCCCAGAAAATGTATAGAAGTTTAGCTGAGTTATGATTGCCCTTCATTTTGTGATTTTTCCTATGCTGTATGCTAAGAGAATTAGGGTGGGACTGTAAAATCCCTTCATAAGACCACCTCCCTGCTCCACTGTAAACAGAGTTTCCCTGGGGTGTGCTTTGCCCCTAAAAGGGATAAAAAGAAAGGGATGCAAGCATAGAGTTGATGCAAGAGAACAGCACCGGGGGAAGACAGTGTATCCTCCAGACCTGAGGTTCCTGCACCAAGATGCTCCCTGACCGAAATGACGCAACACGAGGGCTTTCTTCCAGAGCCGACAGAGGGAAAGCCTGCCCCTGGAGTAGACACCCTGAATTCAGACTTGCAGCCTACTGGACTCTGTAAGAGTAAACAAGTTTTGTTAAAACCACCCACTTGTGGTATTTCTGTTAGAGCATCACAAGATGACTAAAACACGTATCCGGGTTCATCAGGGTGGATGATGACAGGATGGTGTCCTTGAAAGAGAAAAGGAGAAGATAAAGACAAGATGGTCTTGTGAGGATGGATAAAAGATCACAGTGATGTGACCACAAGCCAAGGGCACCTGGAGCCACCAGCAGCTGGAAGAAGCAAGGACGTATCCTCCTCTACAGCCTCAGAGAAAGCATGGCCCTGCCTACACCCCGAGTTTAGACTTCTCACCCTCAAACCGCATGCACCTGTCAGTTTGTCCTACTCTGGGAGACTGCCTGTCGCTGTGATGCTGGGGGCTGGGCCACCAGTATACAAACACCAACAGGGTCACCCCTACAGAGATTATTTGAGTACAACAGGATACTGCATGGCTTCAAGTTTGGAAAGATGTGCATCCGGGCTGTATCCTCTTACCACACCTACTCAATCTACCTGCTGAGCAAATAATCTGAGGAGCTGGACTCTATGAAGCAGGACTGGGCATCAGGACTAGAGGAACACTCATTAACAACCTGCGATATGCGGATGGCAAAACTTTGTTTGCTGAAAGTGAAAAGGTGTTGAAGTACTTAGTGATGAAGATCAAAGACCACAGTCTTCAACACGGATCACACTGCAACATAAAGAAATCAAAAATTCTCACCGCTGGACCAGTACACAACCTCGTGATAAAAGGAGAAAAGATGGAAGTTATCTAGGATTTCACTTCACTTGGCTCCACAATCAACGCCAACAGAAACAGCAGTCGAGAAATCAAAACATGCATTGCACTGGACAAATCTACTGCAAAAGAACTCTTTCAAGTGTTAAAAAACAAAGATATCCCTTTGAGAACTAAATCACAACTGGCCCAAGTCTTGATGTTTCCAATTACCTCACAAGCATGTGAAAGCTGCACAATGAATAAAAAGATGAGGAAGGATGAATACCTTTTGTTATGGTTTTGGTAAAGAATGTTGACTATCACGTGGACTGCCAGAAGAATGAACAAGTCTGTTCTGGAAAAAGCACAGTCAGAATGCACCTTAGAAGTGAGAATGGTGAGACCTCATCTCACACCCCGTGGACCAGTTATCAGGAGAGCCCAGGCCCTCAACAAGGGTGTCACACCTGGGAAAGCACAGGGTCCACGGAGAAAAGAAAGGCCCTCAAGAAGATGGGTCATGCAGTGGCCACAACAAAGGTCTCAGGTGTATTGACAATCAGGTGCAGGACCGGACGGTGTTCTGTTGTGTCCCACGTGGGTCTGCTGGAAGTTGGCACTTACTCAGTGGCACCTGCTAGCAACAACAAAGCCCCGAGAGATAAGAGAGTAAGTTCCGGCTGTTTGAGGACGCAAGAACCAGACCAAACCCACAGCCAGCCCAATGGATTCCATTGCACAGCTCCATCTCACAGCACCTTGTGCGACAAAGTAGAACGGCCCCATAGGACGGTTTCATAGGGTTCCCAAGGAGCGGCTGGTAGATTTGAGCTGTTGAGCTTTTGGTCAGCTGCCAAGCTCTCTAATCGGGGTGCCACCGGGGCTCCTGAAGCCGTGAAGTTAGTAGTAAGTTGTTACAGCAGCTCAGAAGAGATGACGGCACTGTGTTGTCCTCGTTGTGGATGTGACTGGCCATCCAGTAGATTAAAGCTCATGCTGCCCCGTGGGTAGGAGGGCTCAGTTCTCTACCCACAACAGGAAGTCAGCTGATAACATGCTGCGAAAGTTAGTCAGGTTGTCCTGCAACCCCCCTTCCCTCCTGGGCCCACCCACCGACTATTATGCTTCCCAGCCTCCCTGGCAGTTAGCTGGGAGTCACGTGACTGTTTCCAGAAATTACTCCTGTGGGTTATTCCAGATAATCTTCCCACTCCGCTCTGAGGGATGCACTTGATCTGCAGTTCACTGATGACAGACAGGCCCGGAAGGTTAGACCTTTGGCCTTGCCTCGCTTGGCTTGTGCGTGGGGAGGTGGGTTGGCACCTCAACAGCGGAGCCCAAGCCACCTCCCTCGCCTGCTCATCCTTCTCTTCCTTGGATGTACCTGTTTACCTGCTTGTCTCAGCTGCCAGAGACGCGGTGTGCCCGCTCTCTCCCCTCGTGTGGTATGTCTGCTCTCCCCCCACATGGTGTGCCTGCTCTACCCCAGCGCAGTGTGCCCGCTCTCCCCCCATGTGGTGTGCCTACTCTCCCCCCACGTGGTGTGCCCGCTCTCCCCCCACGTGGTGTGCCTGCTCTACCCCAGTGCAGTGTGCCTGCTCTCCCCGCCGCGTGGTGTGCCCGCTGTCGCCCTCACGTGGTGTGCCTACTCTCCCCCCACGTGGTGTGCCTGCTCTACCCCAGCACAGTGTGCCTGCTCTCCCCCCCGCGTGGTGTGCCCACTCTCCCCCCACGTGGTGTGCCTGCTCTACCCCAGCGCAGTGTGCCTGCTCTCCCTCCCACGTGGTGTGCCCGCTGTACCCCAGAGCAGTGTGCCCGCTCTCCCCCCGCGTTTTGATGTGCCCGTTCTCCCCACCGCGTGGTGTGCCCGCTGTCGCCCTCACGTGGTGTGCCCACTCTCCCCCCGAGTGGGAAGAAACAAGCGTCTGAGAAACATGGCGGCTCACCAGTGGGCCCACGGGGATCTCCGGCCCAGCCGCCTTCTCACCAGCCAGCAGGCTTCAGTCCCATCTCAGCAGGCAGGGCCCAGAGGGCCCCACTCTCAGTTAGCCACCAACAGTCTGAGGGCCGGGTTGGCCCCTTCTTTCCGGCTTCACGCATTTCCAGTAACCAGCAGTGCTGGGCGCCTCTCTTCTTCTCCTCACCAGGGTGGAAAGTCACGCTCAGAACTGGCCGAGTCCAGCTTCTGCTTGTCACCCGAATCCCTTGGTTTCAGTGCAGCTGGGTGCTAGCGCTTTGAGGACACAACCTGACACAATCTGCCAACCTGACAAGTTTGGAGTTTGTGACTCACAGTTGCTAGGGAATAACTTTGAAACCCAGTGAAGCTGAGATTAAAAAGAAAAAAAAATCAACTTCCTCAGCTATATAAAGATTTTTGGCCACTCTGCAGGTCTTAGTAAACAGTCTTGCTAATTTAAGCATAAATTAATTGCATGTGGCTGGCTATGTGCCTAAACCCCGGGCTGTGAGTCAGAGCGTGTATGCAATCAGATCAGTGTGATCGGCGGCAAATGACCTGTAGGGCATCTGCTGATTCCTGGGTGGCCACCCCCTGGGGCCGAACACGGGTCCTTCCAGCTCTAGATAAGGAACGAGGTGCTTTGGAGTCAGGTAGACTGAGTTCAAACAACCTGCCACCATCGCCACTGCCACCACCTGGCCCCCATCTACTGGCCCTGTGACCTGGTACAGTCCCTCAAATGCCGTTGGCCTCAGCCTTGGATGATAACACAAGGTCTCACGAGAACAGTGAGGGCTGGAAGAGGAGGAGGGTTCGTCCAGTCTCTGGGACAGGGCTGCTCTGGAAGTGCGCTCAGCCTCAGAGCCTCGGCAGGTGGCAGAGGAGGCATGGGGCAGCGTCTCCTGAGCTGACCACAGCAGGCCGCCTGCTCTGAGGGTCCTTCCAGGGGGACAGGAAGCAGCTCTCACTCTGTGCCACCAGTCTGGTCTCTGGGGGCTGCAATAACAGAAACACCGAGACAGGGGAGCTTTGAGGAGCAGGAATTTATTCTCACACAGGTCTGGGCATCACGAGTCCAAATCCAGGTCTCAGCCACGTGGGTTTTTTCTGTGGCCTCTCTGTTAGTCTCTGTGTCTACGTGCAATCCTTGGTGTTCCCAGTGGATCCAGAATCTTCCTACAGCCCTAGACACATCGTGGGCCTGGTGGCACAGTGATTAAGTGCTACAGCTGCTAACTGTGGTTCTGTTACATGCCCAGCCTCCAACGGCACACTGCAGGAGCCCGGCGGGCGGGGGCAGGAGCGGGATATCCCATTAGCGTGGCACACACGGCTTGCCCTGAGTGAGGTGCACGTGGGCTGAACTGTGCGTACTCACTACTCTTTGGGGAGCAATTTCTCATGGGGTTCAACATGTCTTTGATGCTGTGGGAGTCACAGGAATTTTGCACTGCAGGTTTCTGGGAAAGCAGAATTGGTCCAGTGCATACCTTGCTTATTGGGTAAGCTGACCCCTGCTGCTGGGCGCACAGGGGTCTCCAGAGAGAGGACACCCCAACTTCAGTTGTGTTCCCAGACCCCTTTTTCCGCAAGTGCGACCAACTGAGTCAGTCCGCATTAGCTTCAATCACATAGCGAGCTGCTGTCTCGGATCTCAAGTTTCGTCTCCTAAAAGGAAGTGAAGTCCTCACAGCCACCTGCCTGATTAGAATCCTTGCAGCATATATTACAGGCAGAAGACATTAAAGGTTTAGTGTAACACAGTCAGGATGTGGCTGTCTGTGAGCGGGCAGGGAAGCAGCGCGGTGAAGAGACTGACGTCGTGTGTCTTTCCTCTAGAGAGTGAGACAGGCAGCGCAGGGCAGGGTGCAGCCGCTTGCTCCTCCGCTAGACGGGCCCTGACTGCTCCCTTCAAAGACGTCACACGCTAAACAGCAAGACGCCAATTCTGACACTGTTTTGTCAGGGCTTTTTGAGATCACTGCGAATGGAAAAGACAGAGCCAGGAGTTTGCAGGGCTTCCCGAGAGCGTCATCGAGAGGAAACCAGGCTCCGAGGTGGGTGCATCTTTTCTCAGCCTCATCTCTGTTCGCTGGCCCCTGGAGTCCTTGGTGAAAACCGTTAATGTGCTCAGCGCCTAGCCAAAAGGTTGGAGGTTCAAACCCATCCTGGGGGGTCTTGGGAGAAAGTCCTGCCCCATCTACTTCCAAAAAATCAGTCACTGAAAGTCCTCTGGGGCACAGTTCTACTCTGAGACATGCATGTCCCCATGAGTCCCAGTCTGACCAATGGCCATGGTTTGCCCAGCTCCTCACCATACCCTATATCCATCCATCTTTGTCGGGGCCAATGAGGGGACTCGACAGAGAATGCAAAAGTGGAGTTGAGAGTGAGATGGGGAGAGCCTAAGATAGTTATCCATAGCGAATGCACAGGCGTGGGACAGCAGAAACTGTGTCCCGGGCCTAGCCCCGCTCCTGGTGGCCCACCTCCTTGGAAAGACCCACTCCACCCCAGGCAGGACAGCCCTCCAAAGTCCCTGTTGCTGTGAGGTGCCATGGAGTCACTTCTGGCTCACCGTGGCCCACTGGGAGAGCAGGACTTCCCCTGCGGGTCTCAAGGTTGTCGTCTATCAGAGCAAGTCGGCCGCTTTCTCCTGAAGAGCCACGCGGTGGATTGGAACCACCAGCCTTTCATTTAGCGGCTAAGAGCTTCCCCATTGTGTCTCCAGGGCTCCTTCTGAAGCCTGTTCTCCCCTCTGCAGGACCTCTGGAAGGAGACTTAAACAGCCGGAACCAGGTAAACTGATGCAGGTCTGGAGGTCTCGGACATTCCCCACGGGTCTGGTCAACACACCCTGCCCCAGCCATGGAAGCCAAGGGCTCAGTGACTGAGGTGGAGGGAGCAGGTGGCCAGCCCCTTCCAGGGAAGGCCCTGGGGTCCACGCTTGGCCTGGTCTGCGCTTTGCTGCAGCCACTCTCAGCATCTTCCTGGACCCCAAAACACCTCTCTCTACAGCTTCTGGTCCCCTCTGTGGGGTCTGCAGGGACACTCATATCATGGGGAGGCCGCTCCTCCAAACCAGTGTGCCCCCTGTGCCCACAGGACCTCCCAGAAGCACCATCTGTGCTGGGTCTCCAGGGCCTACTGTCTTCACCTTGCTGGCAGCCACATATCCCTGGGCCACCTAGATGGGCACTGGGACCAGGAAGCGCTGCCCAGAGCACCTGTCAAGGAGGGACTGGCTACCACTGCTGCTGGGCCTGAGCTGGCCACTGCCTGCAACAGTGGCCATCCAGGTTGCCTCCAGAGCAGGTCCTCCCCTGATGACGAAGGCACGGGGCCCACCTGCCTCGCCTGGTTGGGGCTGGGATAGCCCAGAACAGAGGCAGAGGCTGGCCCTTCCCCAGAGCCAGTTTCCTTCCTCTCCCTCTCATGGTTGTCGGTCACAAGACCTCCTTAGGGCACATCTGTGCCCCAAACTGTATCTCAGAGGTTGCTTCCTGGAGGGCCCAGCCTGGGGGGCCCCTTCCTCACTCACGGTCACCAGCACATGCTCCAAAGACTTCAGGCTTTCAGAGTGGGAAGTGCCACACGACTCTCCACACAGACAGCTGGGAGCTCAGGACAGAGGACCCCCCCGCCTGGAGACACCCATGTCACCCCTACCACAGGCATATCAGGTGTTCCCAGATCCTCCCACAAAGGTCCCATGGTGTCTCAGCAGCCGCCTTCCAAGAGCTCTGCTCACATGGCAGCTGAGGCCCTCCCTTGGGACCAGAGTGCAGTGGAGCCAGCTCTCCGCTCACTGGGGACAGAACACTGGACTCATGACCCAGACAACTCAGCTTCGTCCCTCTCTCCTGGTAGGTAGGTGTAAAAACACCATCCTCGAGGGGCTTTGGGAAGACAGAGTTGAGTGAGCTAAGGCAAGGTGCTTACACACTGCTGGAGTGCCCTCTTCCTGGCAAGCTATGCTCTGGTGAGCCCTTCCTAGCCCCAGGCCAGCTCCCTCCTGCAGACCTACAGGGGCCTGTTCTACCCCCGGTCCCCCCCCGTGCTCATGGTGGGTCCACCTCACCATCACTTCCCATGTGCCCACGGGTGGTCCTGCAGGGGCAGGGTGCCTGCCATCCAGAGTTAGTAGGCAGTACGTGAACTAAGGGCTCTTGCTTTTGGAAAGTTCTGGAGCCTAGTGCAGGGGTCAACCAAGCAGGGCTGAGGGACCACCTGACAAGGGCTGTCCTCTGTCAGGAGAAGATTTGTGGTCCTTCTGAAGCCCCTCGCCTACCCACCCACTACCATGCCCAACGCTGGGACACGGTGGAGGGGCTCTGAAACAGGAGAGGTCGAGGGAGGTCAGGTAGGCCTCCTGCAGCCAACGTACTAATTTTTCGCAGAAACCCAGCTGATTAGGCAAGCACAGAATCGGGAAGACAGAAGCCACACCACATGAAGATCCCAGGTACTGGAAGAGACCAGGGGCCTCCCACAGAGCCCCCAGAGAGCAAGGCTTCCTCTGGGGCTCCTGCCCTGCGTGGGGACTTCTGATCCTCGAGACATGAGACTCAGGAAATGGGGCAGGAAGGGAAGATTCGGGCAAGGGGAGGACCACCCTTGCCCTGGTGGACTGCAGGGGCCTCCAGCCGGCCCGTCGTGGGGCAGACCACTGCTGCCTCAAAGGGGGTCTGCCTCGCGGACCCGCTTCACCGCCCGCAGCTCCGCCCCACTATTGTCACCTCCCTGAGCCCTGCCTCACACTGTGGCCTGGGACAAGCGAAGAATCCATTTCCAATTTCATCTCAAGAGCAACACATGAGGTAACAGAGGGAGAAGTGAATCACTAATCAAACCCTCGTCCAATCTGGTGTCAGATGAAACACAAACTTACGGGGTCCAGGAGTTGGCAAGACGAGGCACCATTTCCCCATAAAATGCTAATCTGCCACAGACTCACTCAGCCCAACTTGGTGTCATCCTTCTGAATGGCATGTTCTCGGGAGCCTGTGAGAGGACAGTGTGCGGGCCCTGCTCCTGAAGGCGCCTGCACCCCTGAAAACACAGGAGGCGAAGGCGGCAGCCCGGGCGACCACCAACTCTCCGTTAGACCCCTCTCCCCTGGAGTCCGGAGTCTGGGAATCCAGCTGCAGAAACAGCCAAAAGAAGGATGTGGGGGCTTTGTCCCCACACAGGGGCCAGGTGCGGCACTGAGAGGCGGGCCCTGGAGGGGTCCTCTCAGGGGCGTCTTCTCAGGGCGCTGAGGCATCCCCGCGACGACACAGCAGTACGGAGAAGGAGGTGGTCTCCCCGACCCCGCCACGTTCGCGGCATGGCCTGACCACGGCCACGCTTGCCGGAGCCCCTGCCTCCGCCCTCCTAGACCCAAAGTTCCGAGGTGCCTGCTGCCCTGCATCCTGCTTTCTCCATGCCCCCGTGACAGCCTTGTGTGCACAGGTGTGTGCGCGTGTCTTCGAGGGATGCACGTGTGTCTGATGCATGTGACTGTGTGGTCACATGTCTCCATGTGCCTGGTGTCTGCTCATGAATGGGTAAGTGTGCACCTGTGTGTGCACTATGCAAGTGTGTGCATTGTGTGAACAGGTGTATGCATCTGGTGTGTGTACACTCGTGTGAGTGTGAATCTTCACGTGACTTGTGTCAGTGTGTATGTGCATATCTGGTGTGTGCACACAAGCTGTGAGTGTGCTGCTCTGTTTGCACATATATGCATCTGTGTCTGACGTGAGCATTGTGTGTATGTGTGCTTTGTGCGAGCAAGTGTGTGTGTGATGTGTGTACACACGGTGTGAGTGTACACATATGCGTTTATGTGTGCCTTGTGTGAGCACATGTACATGCACCTGGTGTGTGCACACATGGTGTGAGTGTGCACCTGTGTGTGAGCATTGCATGTGAGTGCGTGCATGTGTATGCTTGTGTGGGCCGTGTGAGTGTGTCACATGCTCACAGCCCGTGCAGTGACCTGTACAGGGCCTGGAACAAATGGAGACCCCGTGGGCACCTGCTGCAGCCCTCAGAACTCAGTCTTCACGGAGCAGAGAACGCGCCACAGCAGAGACCGTGTCCACCCGCCACAGGCGTGCACCGGCCCCAAATCCTTCCTGGGCTCACTTCCTGCTGGGACCGGGATGGAACTCCTCGCATGAAGGACCAGCAGCACCCTGCTGGCAGCGGCTGTGACTTGGCTCGTCGGCTGCCTGCTGTCATCCTCTGTTTGGGACGATTCAGCAGCCGCCTCTGTGTTGTTTGTCTATCATCAATCTCCTTCTCTTTTGTGGGAGATTGCTCCATATTTTCTATTTCTAAAATATAACTGTATTCAAGCTAAAATTTTTAAATATATTTTTATAAAAAATACAAACTTAATTAAAGGTAAAAGTCATATCTGTTTCCAAAAACACTTTCAGGTGCGTGTTCATGAGCACTTGTGGGTATACATGTTTGGGGGTGCACATGAATGTTTGGTGGATACCTTTGGGGGCAACTATGGATACATGGTAATGCATAGATATGAACATGAATTTGTGTGTGCACAAGTGCACGTGTCTGTGCGGATGGATGGATGTGAGCATGAGTGTGCCCACACATATGGGGAGAATGCACGCCTGTGAGCGCTTCGGCCAGCTAGTGCTGCCCTCGGAAACCCTGGTCGTGCAGAAGTTAAGCGCTACAGCCACAAACCAAAGGGCTGGCAGTCACAACCCACCAGGCGAAACCCGACAGGGCAGTTCTACTCTGCCCTATGCGGCCGCCGCGAGACAGCTTCGACTCGACGGCACAGGTTCTGAGGTTAGCGCCACTCTGACAGAAACACCACAAGACGGACAGCTTTAGCAAAGAAAAGCTCATTTGTACCGTCCAGCAGCCTACAGGGCCGCATGCCGGGTGTCCACTGCAGGAGAAGGCTTTCCCTCGGTCGGCTCTGGAGTCAAGCTCTCGTGCTGTATCAGTCTTTGGACAGAGAGCATCTTGGCGCAGGAACCTCAGCTCTGAAGGACACTCTACTCCCAGTGCGGCTTTCTTGATGGTGTGAGATTCCCAACTCTCTGCTTATTTCTCTGTTTTTATTTCCTGTAGGATGAAAGGATAAAAGGTGTTACAAGTCACACTCTGGGGAAAACTCCCTCAGCAAGGGGGCTGCAGTCCCACCCTAATCCTCTTTTAACATAAGCGTCCTCTCCATGAGCCACAGGCAGAGATCAGGGTTTGCAGCACAGGAAAATCCAAAAAAAAGGAGGGCAGGCACAGAACACAGGACGCATGGCCTGGCCAAACCACTGTGCACAGTCTGAGGGGAACACAATTTAATCCATGACCGTGAGCAGGAGTGTTTGCACACATGTGGGGAGGGTGGACGTATGTGAGCATGAGTATTGGCACAAGCGTGTGGGGACAGTGAGTGCGTGTGAACAAGAGTGCCTGTTGGTGCACGCACGTCAGGATGTGCACATCTGTAGAGAAGAGGGCTGGCAGATGTCCTGAGTGCACTCACGCTCATCCTTTAGTAAACTGTCCCTCATCTAAAGCCTCCCGCCTGCAGGGCTCCCCTTCTTTGTTCTGATGCCCTTTCTGCCAACTCCCTGGGAGCCAGACATCAGGTCCTGTCACCTCCCTGTAAGAGCCTGGCAAGCCGCCAGCTCTGCCCCCCAGGTATCCCCAGGGAAGAGGCATGCCCTCCAGGGCTGCAAGCCCCCAGCCCCAGGGGGCAGGACCGTGCAGGCCTGCCTGAACCCTGGGGGTTCTCTCCCCGTTAGTCCCTCAGCTTTGGGTGGATGCTAGGCTTTGTGTTTGCTTTTGTTTTTCAGCCCTTGGTAGCAGTTATTAGTGTTTTTCACTTCCTTGAGAATTACAGTTGTTTAGCTGTTAATGGAGTTAATTGTTACCATTCAGCAGCTGGAGTGGCAATTTCGCACCTGCTGATGAAGACGGGAGCCAGGAGTCTTGAGGAAATGACCAGATTATCCGTGTCATAGTGTCATTTGCTGGCACGGGAATTCTCAGGACAGCGCCCGGGCGGGGTCTGTGTCCCAGAATGTGCGACACGGGGTGTTACGTCTGGCCGCACTCACACACTAGAACACATCCTGCCCGAGTCTCCCGTGGAGGGAATTTTTCCACGAAATTTCCACCCAGATCCCTATGGAAGTGTGTGTTCCTCGTCACCAGATAGGACCGCAGGTGTCTGTGAGGCCCGTCTGGGCATCGTGTGGCCCGGGCTGCAGAGGCTTCGCGACAGGGGGACTGGCGGAGCACACCCCGCAGGCCCTGCCGCTGTCTTCACTGAGTGCTTGGAGCTGGGCCGGACGGAGCGCTGACGAGCAGAAGCTCCGACCCCTGCGGCACTGCCCACCGCCTCCTGCCACGGGGCTGACTGCGCCTCCCCACGCTGCCACCTATCCAGCGGCTCTGGGTCCCCAGAGCGCCTGGGTGGTCTTTGCCACCAAATCCTGTGGAGGAGAACTCTTCCCTCCTCTCCCCATGAAGCTGACACTCCCGCCACTATAATTGTCACAGTTTAGCATGGTACTAATCAACCAGCCCCCCAAAGCCTTCCAGCAGGGGACCATTTCCTCCATCAGTGGACATTCAGGGGAACATCCTGTCCCCTCTTGGCCACCCCCAGTGCCCTCACCATTGTTGGATTCCACGTCAAAGCAGCCCCGTGTGGCAGAGGAGAACACCCAGTTTGGGTTTCCTAGGCCACAGTCTTGGCAGCGCAGACGGCCAGCCTTTTCCCCAGAGGAACCCCTGCGTGGCTGAAACTGCCGACCTTTCACTTAGTGGCCAAGTGCTGAATCACTGCACACTGTCGGTCAGATCATGGATGAACCTGCTCTGGGAGCTCCGGGAAGGCCAGGCCTGGTCGCCTGGGGCTGGGGCGCCCCACACCCTGTCTCTTGCTTGGGTTCTCCAGCGGAAAGCCTGAAGCCAGCCAGCCTGGCTTTTGGGGACAGTCACCCAGCCAGCAGGATGCAGGGAGCTTGACTGAGGAGGGGGAGGCAGGTGAGGTTGATGGAAAGAACAGTTTAAAACAACCAGTCGCTGTCAACTCCAACGCCTGGTGACTGTGCTCCACAGATCTTCAGCGGTCACTCCTTCAAGGCCGGTCTCCAGGCCCTCCACCAAGGCGCATCAGGCGGACTCCGGCTTTCTGTCAGCCGCTGAGCATGTCAGCTGCTGACGTCCCCAAACCCCAGCCAGACCCACTGCCCTGAAGTCGGTTCTGACTCACAGCGACTCTATGGGACAGGTAGAACCACCCGACAGAGTTTCCAAGGAGCACCTGGTGGATTCACACTGCTGACCTTTTGATGAGCAGACGTAGCCCTTAACCACTGTACCACTGGGGTCTCCCTGCTTCACCCAGGGCCACCATTTGTTCAATTAGGGGCAAACATTTCCAGCAGGGTTTCAATACTCACCTTCTGAGGCGGTGTCACCATTTAGGTCTTGTGTGTGTCTGTGGGTGTGCACGCACGTGTATGCACGCACCAAGTGTTTTGTGCACGGCAAAGATGCTGTTTGTGAACGGTCACTCTCGGCACGTCTGTGGTGGCCCTTCATGGCAGGTTCACAAGCAGATCGGGGTGGAGCGCCAGGGAGGGGGCTGAATCCCCAGTTGAAGCCAGACCGGAATTTCCGGGAGTCTACGAGGACTCCCACAGCCCAGCCGAGCAAAAAGCCTAAGGTTTTGAGACATGAAAATCCTGAAAATGTCTAGGTTCTTGGACTTGGAAACATTATTATCAAAGAAATCCAAGCTGTGAGGCGAGGCAGGCCTTTGAGTGGCAGGCCGGCTCTCTGGGCCCTGGTCATACCAACCCAGACTGCCACTTGGGGTGTGGCCATAGGCACCTGGAGGCCTGCCTCTCTCGATGGGCTGGCCTGTGGACCAGCAAGGAGGTGACATCCTGGGTTCAGTATCCCAAGGCTACAGCCAGGCCCCCCACTGCCCCTGATCCCAGCCTCAGTCCGACTCGAGCCCAGGAGTCCCACCAGAGTGCCACGGCGACCGGGTTCTGAGGACCACTTTGCTTGTTCTGTTGCCAGAATCAAGACAGCTGAGAACAGAAATTCAAGACAAAAATTCCTCTTGGTCCAGGATTCTGTGCTAAAGAAACAACTCACGACAAACAGCAGAAACTTCAAGTTGGACAGATGGCAGAAAACGCCCTGAAATGCACTTTTTCGCCTAATTTAGAAGAAGGCAATCCACTCCATTAGGGCCCCAGGCTCTCAGCGGCTAGAGAAATACACCGGGTGAGGAGGGGGCGTTTCTGGCAAATGAAGAGAAAGCTGAAAAGGCCACCGCGCTGGCTGGCGTTCAGTGCTCGTCACTCTCTCTGCCGGGCTGATTCGACTGCCGGTCACGGACAGCTCACATCCACCTCCAACTGCTCGCCGAGAGAACGCTGGGACCCGAGACAGGAGCAAGAGCAGGCACAGTCACACAGAACAAGCTGTCCTTCGTCATGGGGCCAAAGGCTCTGGCCAAGTTAGGTGAGCCCAATCACACCAGGTGTTCACGTTTCTGCCTGTGTTGCTCCAGGTGGCTCTGCCGTGACACCCAGGGCACCCCACGCCCAGGGCGGCCTCGTGCAGCGCGTGTGAGTGTGCAGTGCCAATGAAGTCGCCACTCAGTGGAGCTGTTGACGCCGCCCCGGGCGCCTTTGCTGTCATGGACCAGCTACACCACGCACCGGCGGGGCCCTGTGGCCACACCTCAGGGAGGGTCCCGTGTGGGACCACGCTGCTCTACACCAGCTCCCCCTGCCAGTCCTGCTGCTGTTACCGCCAGGGGCCGATGAGTCAGCTTGAGCTCACACGGCCCTGTCAGCGACAGGGCGCTGTCCTGTGCCACCCCCACCAGTGCTGGTGTGTGCAAACCCTTCACTGTGGCTGTCAGGCCATCTCGTGGGGGGTCTCCCTCATTTCCAGCGACCCTCCACTTTACCAACCGCGACGCCCTTGTCTAGTGACTGGTGTCCCCTGGCGACATGCTCCAAGCAGGCCAAGCCTCACCTGCCTCACCTCCAAGGGCCCTTCTGGCTCTGCCCATCGTTGTGTCCGTGTTTCACCAGGGGCTGGAGTCTGGGCGGATCGGAGGCCAGGACGCCGAAGGCCAGCTGGGGCTGGCGCTCTTCCCCTTCCTGCTCGGCAGCCTGGGACGACCGCCCACTGGCTGCACTCATCCGCTGCCACAGGGCACAGGCATGCACCGTCCTGCACTCGTCTCCCGGGGCCGTCGGTACCACCCCACACACTGGACCTTCACGCAACAAGGGCTAGCTACAGAGCCCTGTGTGCTCACTGCCTGAAGGGCCTTGCCATGAACTTGGGGCATCAGTGGAGCAGGTGGGGGACCCACAGGATGGACGAGGACTAGCAGAGAACGCGACTGCTGGGAGGAGGCACCAGATCAAAGGCAAGGCTCCGGGTCTGGGGTACCAGAGGGTGCAGAGACGAGGGCCTGGCAGACTGAGCTCGGGTCTTGGGAGCTACCGGAATGTCTGGGACTGCCTCAGAGTGCCACCATGCAGGGGACCAGGCCAACGCTCTGCAAACCACCCCACCAGAAGCTTCACGCACAGAGGACAGAGGACAGAGGCTCCGCATCGGGATTGCGGTTTTTACGGAGTCAGCCTGCAGTCTTCAGCGTACGCTTCGGCCCTTATTTGAAAAAATCGTCACACCCCAGCTGCACTTAAGTAGAGTTGACTCCAACTCACGGGGACCCCACATGTGTTAGAGCAGAACTGGGCTCCACAGGGCTGTCACGGCTGACTTCTCAGAAGTGGACCGCCAGGTCTTCTCCCAGGAGGACGGGCACTTCTTATTGTCACCTCTCCAACAAGAACACCACTCGCTGGCCAGCTAGCCCCCTGCTCAACTGTGAGCAGGCGGGACCATAGTCCTACCTGCCTGTGCTGGCCCAGCTGTGACCCGGGTCAGGTGCTGAGCACAGTAGTGTCACACAGGGGTGGACTAGCCAGTGAGCAAGGTGCACACGAGGTCACTTCTGTCTACTTACTAATCTGTAGTAAGCAATTTCAGGTGGCTTTTGCCACATCCTTGATGTAAAAACGTGCACCACAAACTGGTGAGAAAGCCTGTGCTTACGAAGTGGCTCGTGCCTGGCGCGGCTTCTCCACTTGCGTGGCAGCAGCCCATGGTGACTGAGCTTACATGGCTCTGGGGCGACGAAGACCTCTGTTCAGTTTCTGCTTCCTTCACCCTCGGGGGCCCAGCTTAAAACAGAGACCATAACCACGCTCACTTCCAGGACCGCAGCAAGGGCCACAAGTCCCGCAGGGAGCCGGAGGGCCGCCAGCGTGGTTCTTGCTCCATCGAGCATGGTTCGCGTCTTGGGGAGATGTCAACACAGGGACTTGAGCACGCGGTTCCTCGCTGGTTGGACAGTCCTCCTGACTCCCAGTTTGCCCGCTGAGAGAACTAGCGTACCCGACTGCCTGCCAAGAAGGCCGACCGTGTGGCTCGCTGTCTGGGGATCACATGCAGGCCGAGGAGCTGGCCCCAGAGGACAAGGTGAGGGAAAGCCCCTCCTCCTTGCATCTCCTACAGCACCACCTCTGCGTTCCCTGCTGTGGCGGCTGGTCATGAAGGCTGGTCACGTTTTGTCCCTAACATGGAGTGACAGCTTTGAATCTCTGCATATTGCTGTTTTCACTCTGCCACATGTAACACTTCAGTGTGCCAAATGCTTTTTAAAAAATAGATCTGGCTCTGAAAGAGCGCTGCAGAATAACACTGAGGGAATATGGCTTTTATGAAAACACAAAATGTTACCCGGAAGGAGAAGGAGGAGGAGAGAAGAAGAGCTGTAAAGATCGTTTGGAAGAGAAGTTCTGCAGAGATGCGTGTTCCAGGGTGACGTGTACTTCAGGGGTGAAGTCACCCACCAAGAAGCCACTCGTTCTGGTTCTTTAAGCTTGCCACAGCACAGCCCCCCAAACTGAGAACCCGTCTCGCTTTCTACAAACTGGCAGCACTAGCTGACTTCCCTGAGTGGTCCGGATGTGTTCAGGATTAGTGGACAAGATGCAGAAGGCTGGAGGTCCACCGGGAGGACCACTGTCCCAGCCAGAGCCTTTCTCCCTTGCTGCAAGCAGATCCTGTCACTTCGCCAGCGCCTGTGGACATCTTGTCCCTTGTTTTTGAACCGTAACGGCAGCACCAACCCATTCTGGATTTCACAAGTTTAGTCTCCTACACACTGTGGCTTCCAGCCAACGGCCAGCGCTCCTGCTGCCCAGCCAGGCATTTGCGTAGTCCTCATCCGCCCTTCTGCCCTCTCCTTCCCCCCTGACACCATCTTACCAATCCCGTGATGCCGAGCTGACCCCGAAACCCTGCTAAGATTATCAGGCCATCAGGCAAGAGCACCCTCCCTGTGCCCAAGCACGACCTCCTTCTTGTTGACTCTACCCACCTTCCCTGCATCTCTAGAACATTCTGTGCCCAACTCCTCTGCCTGTCCTGCTTCAAAACCGTGTTCTCTTGGCTTTGCCTGGGCCTGGCTTACCACCTGGGGAAAAAGTGAGGTACAGCAGGGGGTAGTGAAGTAAACCCGGAAGGAGGAAGAGCTTAAGCTCAAACATGAAGCCGCACAAGAAGTATGTAGTCCCCAGGTGAGTGCTGCTCTGATCGGGGTGAGAGAAAAGCTTTTCCAAGCCCAGAGTCCAAAAAAGAAACCAAAGTGGAAAACCTGGCTACTAGTACAAAAAAAAAAACCCACCTTCTTATTTTACATGTAAAACAATGAAAAAGGGAAATAACACTTTGGGTAAAAAGATCTTCAGCAAATACAGCAAAAACGTATTTACTATCATAAATATTTTTTTAAAGCCTTGCACATGGACTATACATGGTGGGCAGACTGGTAACAGGGTCCCAGTGAGTCCCTTCTCCTGGTCTTCACGCCCTCATGGAGTCTTCTTCAGGGCGAGTGAACAGTGACTTTCTTCTGACCAATGGAAAAGGGCACGGGTGGCAGGACATCACTCCCAGGGTCAGTTTACGTAAGATCGTGACTCCATCTGAAAGAAGACCCCCCTACTGTCTTCTCGGCTCGCACCGAGAAGTGAGCAGCCCTGTAGAGAGACCCAAATGTTAATGACTGAGGGTGGTCTCCTGCCAATAGCCAGGTGACACAGAGCTGGTTCTGCCATCATTGGGGCAGTGGTCCTCCAGGCCTAGCTTTCTGAGAGCACTGGCAAATTGCTGTCCCTTTGTCCCCCTTCCCAGAAGACGTAGATCTATGACAGTACAACTCTTTGCTGTTCACAGAATAACCACTTCATTCAGTGCCCCATCCTTGTTTGGGAACCAGTCCGTACTCCTCAAATTCACCCTTTCTGAAGGTCCTCTGTCCTGAAACCAAGCAGACTCCAGTGGGCCTGCCTTACCAGCCCACTGGTTTACCTGTTCTCAAACTCTGGTGCTGGGACTCCAGACAAAGTGAGCAAAAAGACATGCTTACGTTTGTCCACCCATCCATCCACTGATCTGTCCCTCATCCATCCGTCTATCCATTACCTATCCATCCATCATCTGTCCGTCCATCCATAAACACATCACCCATCCATCCATCCACCTACCCAGCCAGCCAGCCAGCCATCATTCATCCATTATCTACCCATCCATCCATCCATCATCCATTCATCCATCCATCCATCCATCCCTCCATTCATCCATCCATCATCCAACCATTATCTACCCATCCATCCATCCATCTTTCTGTCCCTCTATAGCATGTTTGCTGGAGATAGGCAGTGAGGAGTGGAATATGAATCTTGAGCTCATCTTTGAAAAGATCTTAGGGTAGAAACACATAATCTTTTAATTAAAATTTTACTGAATTTTAACTTGAATTTCCCCATCTGCTTACTTAATTATGCTTAACCCTAAACCTAACTTGAAGCCATCTGCGTTCTTATCTCATTATATTGGGGTTATTTGTGTGTCTGTCTGATTACCGCAAGGAACAGCGAGTCTCTCTTGGGGAGAGACTGTGTCTGGGGCTTTCTGGATCTTCAGAATCAAACCAACGCCCATCACACAGTAGGGACCCAGAAAGGGATTATTGAACAAAGGCTTCATCAGTAGGTGACAGGATGGGTGGTCAGAGACACAGATGGGTGTGAGGATGCTGGACAGCTAGAGGAGTGGGGGAGCCCGAAGCCCCCCAGTCATGTCATCCATGGTCTCGTCACCATTCTGCTGTGACTTCTAAGGTCAGATCAGATAGGAAAGGCTCAAAGGAAAACACCTTGTGTCACACACAAAGGAAGAGCCCTGGTAGCATTGAGGTTGAAGCTGACCGAGAGATCTGCAGATCGAGCCCACCAGCAGCTCCTCTGGAGAAAGATTGGGAGTCCGCTTCTGTGAAGATTACAGGAGCTCGGATGGGGCAGTTCAGCCCCATCTCAAAGGGTTGCTGTGAGTCAGAGTCAAACCAACAGCAAGGGGTTGTTTGCTTTCACACACAGAGGCCCCCGGGTGGCACAGCGAAGCACTGGATGGATTACAATTCCATCCCGAGGCACCTTGAAAGGGAGACCCAGCCATCTCCTTCAGCCACCCTGGGGAGCCCGTTCTCTTCTGCACACAAGAGGTCACCATGAGTCTAGTTGACTGGACAGCAAATGCCACATACCCACGTATGTATTTCTCAGTTTGATGTGGGGAAAATTTACTTCAACGTCGATTTTTATCACAATTCTTGGGGTTTGCCCTCTGGTGACTGGTCACGAATCAGGATGAACAGTGACAAAGTCTGAGTTTGGGGTGGTGGCCTTTCCTCTAGGACCCCGAGAATAACAAGAGGGGCCAACTTGGCAGCAACACGTCTGGTTAAGAAGCAGCAGGTGACTGAGCTGAAAAGAAGTCTTTGAGTATTTATAAAGATGACACCCATTTATAAAGATGCTCACCTGACCAGAGCCTGGGTCCTGAGGCAGAGACACGGGTGTTGAAACCTACCACCTTGCGACACCCGGCAAGCAGCTTGGTCTGTTGCCTCATCCCTGTGGCTGTTGTCTGCGCTCAGTGAGTCATCCCCAACTCATGATGATGTCACACACAACAGAGAGAAGGTAACTGAAACATCACAACCCCCAGGTTCTCACTGGCTGTCTTTCAGGCTTCTGTTCCGACTCTGTCTTAGTCTGGAAGTTCCACTGAAACCCATTTGGTGTCACAGCAACACACAGACAGGTGATTGCTCTTGCGGGGCACTGGCCAGGAGTGAAGCCCCGGCTCTGGCATCGATGACCGGGCTGCACCAGGCAGTCACCCAAGCCCCTCATTGCCGCTGAGTTGCTTCTAACTCACAGCAACCCTCCAGGGCCCAGCAGAGCTGCCCCACAGCATCTCCACGACTGTGTATCGTTACAGAAGCTTACGGCCACATCTTTCTCCTGCTCTCATCTCTGTTGTTCTCAAGTGCCATCAAGTTGTTTCCAACCCTTAGCAACCCCACAAGCAATAGAAAACAACTCTGCCCTGTCTTCCACCACGCCCACAATTGCTTTCACGCTTAAAGCCATTACTTTAGCCGCTGTGGGAGTCCATCTCCTGGAGGGGCTTCCTCTCTTCCTTTGACCCTCCACTCGCCCCAGCATGACGTCCTTCTCCAGGGACTGATCCTTCCTGACAATGTGTCTAAAGCGTATAATACACAGTCTTACCATCTTTGCTTCCAAGGAGTACTGTGGTTGTACTTCTTCCAGAACAGATCTGTTTGTTCTCTTGGCAGTCCATGGTACGTTCAACCTTCTTCTCCAACACCACAATTGAAAGGCATCAGTTCCTCTTCAATCTTCCTTATTCATTGTATAGATTTCGGATGCATGTGATGTGATTGAAAATAGCGTGACTTGGGTCAGGTGCACCTTAGTGTTCAAAGTGTCATCTTTAAAGAGGTCTCTTGCAGCAGAGTTTCTCAATGCAATGAGTGTTTTGATTTCTTGACTGCTGCTTCTACGGGCATTGATTGTGGAACCAAATAAAATGAAATCCTTGACAACCTCAATCCTTTCTCCATTTACAAGAATGTTGCTTACTGGTCCAGTGGTGAGGATTTTTCTTTCCTTGATGTTGAGGTGCAATCCACACTGAAGGCTGTGGTCCTTGATCTTCATCAGTAAGTGTCTCAAATCCTCTTCACTTTCAGTAGGTAGGGTTGTGTCACATGCATAATGCATGTTGTTAATCTCTCATCTGTAGATTAGGGCAAAAACAGCATCTCCTTCACCACAGGGTGTTGAGGATGATGTTGGTAAAAGTCTTCATCATTCTTTACGTAAAGCTTCACACACTGTAAGTGCTCAAGAAATGCTCCTTTTGTGTGTCTTGCTGTGTGTGCACACACGTGCAAGTACGTGTGAGAGGGGTGTGCATGTGTATACATGTGTGTGTGGAGGTGTGCTTGTGTGTGTGTGCGTGCATGTACAAGGGGAGGTATGAGTGTATAACACAGGGCTGGCTGTGACTAGCTGTGACTGGCTGGTTGTGATCTCTTGGCAGGTCCATGCCAAGGTCTAGGCATGGACCAGACAGCCTGGCTCTCACAGAGCTCCTGGTAAGCTTGGTGAGTGTGGGCACCTGAGTGCTGAAGTGACCTAGACGCACAAGTAGACAGCAGGGTCTCGGTGTATGCCGCCTAGCGGTCCCATCAACACTGGGAAGGTTGTTTAGAGGAAGCTAGGCAAGGAGGGAGATTTGAGGTCTCCCCCCAGGAGCCCGGAACCCCACAGCCTAGTTCCAACCCTTCCTCCTATGTTCCACTTTGCCCCCCCAAAACCAAAAGTAATTTCAGGCTTTGGCTGAGGAAAAGCACACTAATTATGGAGGAGGAAGGACTGCTGCTATTCTCAGTAGGAGGCGTTTTTACTTTTTGCGTCAAGGTATTTCTGAGCACAGGTAATTACAAAAATCATTACCCCTCGAACCAGAGTGGGGAGCCAGATGGTAGGTAACACACTCATAAATAATTACCTTGTGAAAGTTCCCTGAAAGAATAATCCCTGTTAGTTTGACACCTTGCTGCAGGAAATAGATCTGCCAGCATTCTCTCCACGGGAGAGCAGGTCGGCAGCCATGTTGCCATCGCCGAAGAGACAAGGAACGAGGAGGACACCGGGACGCTTCTGGGGCCCCACTGCATGTGGAAGGGTGTGGCTTATCTGGGGCGTCCTTGTAGTCAAGTCCTGGGAGGTGGAGCTCAGGGCCACCCAGAGCGTGGGTCCTAGCCCCAGCAGAGGCCTGCCTGCCCACGCTCCCGCCCAGACCCACCACAAGACTGCCTCGGCTGGGGGTCTCCGCTGGGGGCCTTGCTGCAGCTGGGCTCACTGCTCCGCTTGCTCGGGTTGACCAGCTGTTCTGCTGTCTCTATGGAGACCCCTGATGTTTTGTTGATGACATTTTAATACAGAGATCTTCCAGAACATACAAACAGCAAGAAAAGCATAATGAACTCTTGTGAACCAGCTCTCAGCTCCAACCACCACTGACCCAAACCAGCCATGTCACGCGGGGGCGTTTGAGACAAGGGTGAGGGTGCAGTGCCATTAAGCCAAGTGGGGCACTGGGATGGGTAAGCAAGATGTGGCCCCGACACTGTCGCAGCCTCGGTCAGCCCTCCTCCCCCTCCCAGCTCCTCTTCCCGTGTCTCTCTTCTGGGCGCACAAGGCTCCAGCTCTTGCTCTCTTAGGTCACTGTCCGACAGGACCCTGCTCTTCCCTCCCTGCTGATTCATCCAGCACCCTAGCAGCATTTCATCTTCTGGGTGAGTCTAGAAATAAGCCTCTTTGTGACTGTACTACCGGTGGCAGCAGAATTCTGTGGAAGGGTGTGGCCCGTCCAGTTGGCCGGGACGATTGGCGGCCCGTGTACAGCAGAACAAAACACCGTCTGGCCCTGCTCTCATCCGCTGCTGCAGCCACCACGTGTCTTGCGCGCCTCCCCACCTGGGGACCAGCTGTCAGCACTACAGTGGGGGATGTGATGTCGTGACCCATGAAGTTATCCTTGACAAATTTTGGAAACGCGTTTCCATACTTCCCTTCCTCGTCGTTCTTAGTCTGGAAGCTCCTCTGAAACCTGTCCGCCACGGTGGCCCGCTGACATCTGAGACACTAGGGGCGTAGCTTCTCCCGTTACAAGGACATGCGAGCCACTACATGTGACAAATGGACAGACAGATGGTGGCCTCCTGTAAACCTTCTTCGTTCACTCTCTGTAAAGATCTCTTTACAGACAACCGACAACAACCGACAAACTTCTGAACTGCTTTTTTATGAATCACAAGTTTAAGCCTCTGAGGTTCTTTTCCTCTCTTTCTAGGAGTTGGTGGCCTGGATGTGCTGGGGTCTATGACCGAGAAAGGGGAGCCTGGGGAGAGTGCCGAGAGCCACACAGTTTCCAGGGCTCAGACTGTCCATCCTCCATGCAGATGTTGTTAGCACTGGGTTTGATTGTCTGCCCAGGGTGACCTGGCACACTGCCAGTGATCTCACATGTGACAGCAGTCCTGCTCTAGAATGGTGGAGCTGACCCCAGAAGAAAAGGTGTCTGATGGCAACCTGGTTCCAATGTCTTTCCACAGCACCCACATTTGATGACATCATCAGTGAGTGCAGAAATCTTCCTTCTCCACTGACGTCATTCACTGCCTTCTCTTCATTTTACCAGAAGGCTCCACTCCTTTCTGACGGGTTCACTCTTTCACTCCTTGAATGCTTATTGAGCGCCACATGCTGAGTGGTGGAATGGGTGGGGGTCCAGCAGGGGCTCTTCGTGGCACTCAGCTGCTGGTGGCATGCTCCTCGATGCCTAACTGTCTTACAAGGCTGCATCTCGGCACAGCCGTCACTGCTGACTCATGAAACAGGGATTCCAGGAGTCTGCCTGTCCACTATTGGTCATTTTTCCAATTTCAGACTTCCCTTGTGAGGGCTCTGTGGTTGTGGGCTGTCTGTTTCACCTTCTGCAGCAGAGCAGCGAGTAGTTTCAGGCTGGGTCTCTCTGCTCTGCAAGAGCTCCATCCTCCATGTGTCTCCATCCCCTCTTGTTCTGTGTCTGCTGCCTCCACTCATCTTTGCTGCAGCATCTCAAGTTTAGGTGCCATCTATTCTGTTTGGGATTTTTTTTTTCTGTTTTGTTTTGTTTTTATTTCATTTGATTTTGCTTTCCGGAAAAGGACATCATGTTTAGTGAATTGGAGGGTCAGGAAAGGCAAGGGAAACCAGCTGTGAGATGAGTTGACCAGAGCCACAACAACAGGAACCAATGTGTCAAAGGTCGTCAAGATGGCACCAGAAAGGGCAACGTCTCCTTCAGTTCTACACAAGGTCGCTGTATGTGGAAGCCACCTCAACAGGAGCTTACAACAACGCTGCGGTTTCTTCAGCTTCTGACCAAGGTCATTCTGCCTGAGTTTCCTCTGCTCTTCAGCCATTGTGGGATGCTTTTACATGGCCTTTAAAGTAAATGCCTCCCCTCCCCTAGAATCTTCTTACTGAAGAAACATTTGGGTTAGGGCTGCCTCCAGCTTCCCATTTGCTGCTCTTTTCTCCCCATTTTCAACAAAACAGTTTTTTGATCTCAAACTTTGTTTTCTCTGATGAGGACTTCCTTGAGTCTGACCGGCTGATTCCTCTGCGAGCCAATGATGTAATACACTAGTGAAACTATCAGCATCGTTCCCAGCACCAGTGACTGCGCAGAACACGCTAGTGCTACTCCCAACTCCAGATGCTCGGCTGCTGATCAACAGCTTGCCAGGTCAGGCCAACCAGAGGCACCTGGAAAGAAAAGCTGGCTAACCTACCCCCAAAGTAGCAGCCACTGAAAACTCCATGGAGCACAGTCCTTCTCCTCAGACACACCTGGGGTCACCGTGAGTCAGCAGCCGATCTAGTTTCCTTTCAGGTGCATTTCAGTGTCGAGGCCGCCAACTGCTCCTCTCCACATGTGGTGAGAGACCATCCCCTCAGACGGCACAGAAGGACAGCTGTGCCTACTCACTGCTGCCTCAGCCGCTCTTGTCTCATGCACAGAGGGCCGGACCTAGTGACATCATGGTTGCTAGGAAGACGACTCAGGCCCATGGAAACGAGGGGCCTGGAAAGGACTCCTGAGCTGTTTTTTCACACTGTTGTACCGGCAAGCCCACACACGGTGAGAGCAGGGACGTGGACTGCTGGGCTCACACGGCTCCGCATACCCACCGTGGTTGTGATGTGGCACAAACATTAAGCATTTCTGCCAACAGGACAAAGGTCAAAGCATCACATAGGTGTGCATTTTCACGTGACAAACTCACTTAAAACACAGGTTTGGTAAGGCGAGTTGTGAAAAGCCATTTCCCTGGGAACTTGGTGCTCCGATTGATTCAAAATACATTTGTAATGAGTTTTAGGAGCTCACCATTCCCAGGCTTCCAGCGTCACATCTGGGAGTGAAAGGTGCTGTTCAATTACACAGTCAAAGAGAAAAGTCCCTCCTATACACTCACAGAAAGCGCCAAACCGGTCACACTTGGACAGTTCCAAAGAAAGTACTCCCTATAGGAAGTTCCAGTCCTCGAGGCATTCAGGCCAGGCCCCGGGGAGATGTCCACACAGGCCTCCCTGGTGAGAGCTCCCCACTCTGACAAACACCCTGGCTCTCTACCCGAGGTAGCCTTGGGGTAACCAGCATCACAGCGCCACTATTTCAACTGCAGGACTGACTTTTAAAATTTGGAAAAAGCATCAGAGATCAAAATGGGAGACTCTGTTCACATCTGACACTGGGGCCTCCAGGAGAGGGGACAGAGGAGAGAGCGAGGACCTCTTGGGGCAGCTCTGCCTTTGTCCTCACGTCAAAAGGAGAGAGGCCTGGAGGCCCTGGAGACCCTTGGGGGGCAGGGTACCCCAGCTCACTGTGTCCCTCACATCACCAGGTACCCCAAGTCACCCTGGGTTGAAGATGGGGACGATGAAGCCAGTTGGGGGAGGGCAGGCAGGGGCGACTGTCACCAGAAACAGCTTAGGTGGAATGGACAGAAGCCACAGGGGAGGGTACTGCTATGGGGACCAGTGTGTGGCTCATCCAGTCAGGACTATCGGGGACCCTTCTGCAGGCCCTCCCAAAGTGGAACCCTCCTCAGCACCCACTCAATCCCCAGGTCCCCATGGCTCTCTCCGCCATCTGCCCTCCAAGCAAGGCACTCAGGTGTGACCCAGGTAACACTGTGCTCCGGGTATGAATCTGTAGGTGTACCCCCCTCCCCCAGTCTCCTTGGTGCCCACCTGCCCCATGAGGGGCTCTCTGGAGTCCCCACCCAACTGGAGCCCAGCGTGCCACCTGCCAGGCCATGGGTGAGGCCACAGCAGCCTGGGAAACACAGCAAGGAGGTGCTGGGAGCCATACTGGTCAAATGTCAAAACATGTTCTCATTAGTTTGAACTCCTCTGGGAGAAGGGTAATCTAAATACTTTCCAATTTGAAAACCTAGGAAATATTAATGAAGGACTGAGTCTACAGAGATTCAGCAAGTTTCCATTTTTAGCTCGTAACAATTAAATTTAGCTTGCTTTTGAAAGTGACCTATTTCAACAGACCTGTTTCAACCTGACAGGAGCAGTGGCCTCCACAGAACAGGCTGACACAAACACCCAGAACCCATGCTGGCACGCTCTGGTGACAGGCTGGGGACAGCTGTTTGCACAGCTCTCCATTGCCCGCCCCTTAAGCATCCTCCTCGGGCCATCCAACCAAGCTGCAGCCTGCTCTGCTCTAAAACCCCTACTGGCTCCCTGTTGCCCTCCAAACCAAGCCAAGGGGCAGCAGCAAGACCTCCACTGGTGGTGTGGACTCTCAGCAGCCTTTCCACCATACACCCCCCACGTACCCTGCACCCCCAGTGTCATGGATTCAATTGTGTCTCCCCAAAAGTGTGTGCATCAGTTTGGCTGGACTATGATTCCTACAAAGAATGCCAAAGTAGAAGACCTAAACAGAAGATTTCAAAGGGCAGCTTGAGAAGGCAAAATAAAGTACACTAATGACATGTGCAAAGAGCTGGAAATGAAAATCCAGAAGGGAAGAACACGTTCCACATTTCTCATGCTGAAAGAACTGAAGAAAAAAATTCAAGCCTTGAGTCACAACAATAGGGAAGGATTCCACAGGGAAAATATTAAATGACTTAGGGAACATCAAAAGAAGATGGAAAGAAGAAGCGTCACACCAGAAAGAAATGGCTGATGGTCAGCTGTTTGAAGAGGTAGCAAGTGATCAGGAACCGGTGGTACTGAAGAAAGACGTCGAAGCTGCCTTGAAGGCATTGGTGAAAAACAAGGCTATTGGAACTGATGGAATACCAATTGAGATATTTCAAAAAACAGATGCAGTGCTGGAAGTGCTCGCTCATCTATGCCAAGAAATTTGCAGGACAGCTACCTGGCCAGCTGACTGGAATAGATCCATATTTATGCCCATTCCAAAGAACGGCGATTCAACTGAATGAAGAAATTATCAAACAATATCACTAATATCACATGCAACTAAAATTTTGCTTAAGATCATTCAAAGGTGACCATCGCAGTATATTGACACAGAACTGCCAGAAATTCAAGCTGGATTCAGAAGAGGATGTGGAAGCAGGGATATCATTGCTGATGTGAGATAGATCTTGGCTGAAAGCAGAGAATATCAGAAAGATGTTTACTTGTGTTTCACTGACTATGCAAAGGCATTTGACTGTGTGGATCATAACACATTATGGCTAATGTGTAAAATGGGAATTCCAGAACACCTAACTGTGTTCTTAAGGAATCTGTATGTGCATTAAGAGGCAGTTGTACGAACAAAACAAGGGGACACTGGGTGGTTTGAAGTCAGGAAAGATGTGTGTCAGGTTTGCATCCTTTCACCATACATTTTCAATCTGTGTGCTGGGAAAATAATCCAAGAAGCCAGACTATATGAAAAAGAACAAGGAATCAGGATGACTCATTAACAACCTGCGTTACACAGATGACACCACTTTACTTGCTGGAACTGAAGAAGATTTGAAACATTTACTAATGAAAATCAAAGACCACAGCCTTCAGTATGGATTGCACCTCAACATCAAGAAAACAAAAATCCTGACAATTGGACCAGTGGGCAACATCATCATAAATGGAGAAAGGATTGAGGTTGTCAAGGATCTCATTTCTCTTGGGTCCACAATCAACTTCCATGGAAACAGCAGTCAAGAAATCAAAAGATGTGTTGCACTGGGAAAATCTGCTGCAAAGGACCTCTTTAAAGCCTTGAAAAGTAAAGATGTCACCTTGAAGACCAAGGTTTGCCTGACCCAAGCCATAGTGTTTTCAATTGCATCATATGTATGTGAAAGCTGGACAATGAACAAAGAAGACAGAAGAAGAATCGACGCCTTTGAATTGTGATGTTGGAGAAGAATCTTGACTGTACCATGGACTGCCAAAAAAACCAACAGATCTGTTCTGGAAGAAGTACAACCAGAGTACTCCTTGGAAGCAAAGATGGCAGGACTGTGTCTTACATACTTTGGACATGCTGTCACGAAGGATCAGTTCCTGGAGGACAATATGCTTGGTAGAGTGGAGAGTCAGTGTAAAAGAGGAAGACTTTTGACAAGATGGAATGACACAGTGGCCACAACAATGAGCTTAAGCACAAAACCTATTGTGGACATGGCGCAGGACCAGGCAGTGTTTCATTCTGCTGTGCCTAGAGTCACTATGAATCAAAACTGACTCGATGGCACCTAACAACATGATGACTAGTACTGTATGATTGTCCACCACTTCACTGTTTGATGGGGTTCTCTTATGTGTTATAAATTCTATCGTGATGATTTAATAAAGTAGATTAGCAGCAGTTATATTGATGAGGTCTACAAGATGGGAGAATGTCTTAAGCCAAACTTTTCTGAGATATAGAAGAGAGAAACAAGAAATCAACCCAGATGTCCAACAACAGAGGAATAGATAGGTAAACTGTGGTATATATACTCAATGGAACACCATGCAATGATAAAGAACAACGATGACTGCAGGAAACATTTCTTAACCTGGTTTCAACTGGAGGATGTTATGCTGAGTGAAAGTAGTCAGCGGCAAAAGGACAAATATTGTACAAGACCCCTACTGTAAGAACTTAAAAACAGACTCACGCATGGAAGAAAAGATTCTTTGATGGCTTCAAGGGTGGGGAGGGAAGCAGAGTGGGAGTAGAGGGCTTAGATTAGATAGTTAATAGAAATTTGGTTGAGTGAAACTGGTGACAGCACATGTTAGAAAGATCAGTAATCACTGGACTTCAACACAATTTGAGTACTCCTCCCTTCTTAATCCAACATTGCAAGGACAGAGTAGCTGGGGCAGGGGGCTGGAGACCACGCTCTCAGGCAAAATCGAGGCCAATTGGCTAGCATTTTGCTAATGAGGACTCTCTGCACCCCACATCGGTGAGTGGCATCTGGGGTCTTAAAAGCTGTCAAGCTGCCATGTGAGGGTACAGCAAATGGTCCCAACTCAACAGGGGCTGATGATCACTGAGGACAAGAGCAACATGAGGGAAAAAGAACCCAGAAGATAGAGAGACCCACATGAGTGGGTCTCTACATTGACTTGTGACCAGAAGAACCGGATGGTGCTCAGTCACCACCAGTGATAGCCATGATGGAACTCACAAAATTGAGTCTCACTGACAACATAAGAATAAATAGGGGTGCACCCTGAGATCTCCACTAAAAGACCACAAATGATGGTCCAGGAGCTTCAGAGTTCCCCTGGGAGCATGAGTCCTGGCCCTCATTCCGCCCCTGTCCATAAATCATAATCAAGGTCAACTTTTCTGACAGCAACGGATTGGACTTAGTGATGCAGAGTTACCGTATCTTGTGGGAACTTTATGGTTCTATGCATCTATAGGATGTCAGCCTGCTGACCTCTTACTGGAGGAAGGGGAGTGGGTGGAGAAGAGGGGGCAAGAGAGTGTTCAGAGGATTAGACATATATGGAGCAGAGAGGAAGGGTGTGCTGTCACTGGGAAGGAAGAGCAGTGGGAGCTACATGTAGATGAGCACACGAATCTATATGGGAATGTACATTTTCATTGAATCATAATAAAAAAATAAAATAAAAGTAAATAAAAGAGAGAAACAAAAAGAGAGACATGGGGACCTCGCACCACCAAGAAAACAGTGACAGAAGCAGAGTACGTCCTTTGGGACCAAGTTTTCTGTGCTGAGGCGTTCCCAGACCAAGGAATGACTGATGACAAGGACCTTCTTCTAGAATTAACTAAGAGTGTTCCCTGAAGCCAATGCCCTGGATTTGAACTTGTAGCCTCCTGAATGTGAGGAAATCAATTTCTCTTTGTTAAAACCATCCACGTTTGCTATTTCTGTTACAACAGCCTTAGATGACTAGGACACCCAGCTTTCTCGGCTTCTACCAGTCCCTCCACCAGATGAGACCAGCCCAGCACCTCAGCCCACCCAGGTGCCGCCCCTCAAGTCAGGAACATTGGCCCATCACAGGCCCTTCTGCTCCGTCTGCCTCCCTTTGCTCTCAGCCTTGTCCGTCTTCATTGGTGTTTCTTTGACCCTGATGGTGTTTCTTTGTCCCCCTGATGACCTCCAGTCTGCATGATGGGTCAACACGGCTGGACTCTGGCACCCAGCTGTTCGGTCAGACACCGACCTGCATGTTGTTATGAAGGTGTGTACATGTGGTTCAGATTTACACCAGCTAGCCTTCAGTAAAGCAATTACCCCCATAACACAAGTGAGCCTGACCCAACCAGTTGAAGGCCTGAAGAGCAAAAACTATCGCTTCCCTGAAGAGCAGGAACCCTGCCTCGGGAAGATGACAGAAATCCCGCATGTCCAGCCAGCATGGCCTATGGATTTTGGATCCCCAATTGCAGCACCACCAACACTTACCTGCGTTTTTAGCACTGCTCTGCACTACAGATCTCGGCCTTGACGGACCCCACAGCCACAGGGACATTTCACATGGACTCTCTGCCCAGGGACCCTCTCTTCACACCTGTCTTCCTCTCTCTGTAAGACACCAGTCACACAGGATGAGGACCACCATACCATGGTGTGACATCATTAACCTAATGATAACCTCTGTGGAGAGAAGCCCTATTTCCCCAAATGAGGTCACATTCACAGGTTAGGACTTCAATGTATCTTTTGCAGGGACACTACCCAACCCAGTGTTTGCCCACATAAACAGCAACTGTACACGTGGACCTCACCAGATTGAACACATAGGAATCAAATCCGTCACGTCTGTGGAAAGAGACGATAGAGAAGCTCCGTATCCTGTGTCGGATCAAGGCCAGAGGCTGACTGCGGAACACAGCATTGACTTCTCATGTGCAAGTTCAAGCTGAAGTGAAGAAAATTAAAACAAGCCCTCAGGTTCCTGGAGAAGGCCATCGTGCTTGGTAAAGCAGAGGGTCAGCCCCAAAGAGGAAGGTCCTGAATGAGCTGGACTGTGACAGCAGGCTCAGACACAGTGACACCTGTCAGGACGGTGCAGGAGCGGCCAGCATCTGGTTCCTTGCTCAGGGTCACAGTGAACTGGCACTGGCTGGTCGGCACCGCAGTCGACGCAGAACAGGGACTGTCTGCATTTGAAGACTGCAGAGACTGCCACCCCCCAGGGCTCTGAGTTATGGCCTCAGCAGACGGCCCGGGGGCTTTGATCTCGCTCACTTCATACAGGGCAACCCACCGCGTTTGCTTACTTGATAAACGTCGCACACGTCCTCAGTAATTATGGGCTGCCGTGGTTAGTCTCCACCACACTGGGAAGGTCCAAACACAATTACCATGCAGGCTCCCTGTGCTTAGGAAGACGGGAGTAATCAGGGCAAATGACACGGCACTTACTGTGTAATCGCCCTGCCCGCTGCAGGGTAATTACTATGTAATTAAGTGGTCACCAGTCACCACGTAAACACACGGCTCACACTGAATGTGTCTGTTGCTTAAACAGCCCAACAAACTGATTTTGATTTCAAAGGTTTGAATGGAAAACAGTCAGTTGGCAAATAGAGAGAGCTTGAGGTTGGAAAGGACCCTCTGGGGAAAAGGATAGCATTTCAAATATCAGTGTCACAGGTGTGGGGACGACGGATGGAGAAGCAGAGCAACAAAACCACACAAAAATGCACACCATATCTCCCCTGCAGGAACAGGCCAGGTGCCACATACAAGACCACCTTGCAAGCTGTGAAGTGCCAGCCAAGCATACGGGGAGCCTATTACAGTTTGGTGGTCCTTTAGGGAATCCTTTTAAAGAGGGGAGTACATTCCAGACCACCCCACAAAATGGCCTGTGAGGATCCCCTCTTTCCTAGGGTCAAAATACTTTGGGTCTTCCAGGTGAGAACTTCAGTTCTACTGCTGATAAGTCCCAGGTCTTCAGATGGCTGATGAAGAAAAGTTCCTTCTTAGGCCCCAAAGCAGAGAGGTCCTCAGTAGTGGACACTTGAGAACACTCCATTAGGGAGCAGATGCTGTCCTCTGCCACTGTGGGTGTCAAAAGTAAGATCCAGAAAACTCTTTCACTGTCCTCATCAAAACAGTGAGGGCGGGTGACTCAAGTTCTCTTCTACCGTGTGGCTAGCCCATTCATTGACTCTGGAATAGGGTGCCCACTGTGTCCCAGAGAAGCAGCCATTCTGCCCTGATGCACGTGATGTGTCACTGGGCTACACTGGGGACGAGGCTGGAGTGGGTGCTGCCCCGGAGACCTCCAGGCGAAGCACAAAGGGAGGCAGGAGCAGGTTGGAGCCTAGATGACGCTCCCCCCAACACAGGCCCCAAGGAAATCCCCCAGGGGAGAAACAGAGTCTGGTTGTCGCCTGGGTCCTCCACACCTCCTGTGTGTGCCAGGAACCGGAGTCTCTTCCTGGGGCCTCCAAACCAGTGGAAATCAATGCAGACCCGAAGGGCAGCCCCAGGCCTTCAGATCCCAGAGGGTGCTCTGGGCACGGGTGCAGAGTGGCATCCCTGCATGGCCAATGGGGCAAAATTCCAGAGGATGCCTCCGTTGGTAAGTGCCACCAAGAAAACAGTGCTTTGAATCCAATGTTCCTGCACTGAGAAGCTCCTAGACAAGGGGACATTTATGACAAGGATCTTCCCCAGAACTGGCAAAAAGAGAAAGCCTCCTAGAGTTAGCAACCTGAATCTGGACTTCTGGTCTCCTTAACTGTGAGAGAACAAAGGTCTTTGTTACAGCCTGTGACATTTCTGTGACAGCAGCACTAGATGACTAAGACAGGATCCAAGGTGACATGTGACACTCAGTCCTCACCCCCCTCGACCTGCCTGGAGTATTTGCTCTCATGATGGCTCCCTTCTCTGCGGCACAGTCCCTTCCCCGGGCTCCACGTCCCCTGGCCTCCAGTGGAGCTCCTGGCTGTCTCTTCTAGACTCCTGGACAAGATTCCCTCCCTCTTCCCGAAGGGCTTGTGAGAACCTATTTCTGCCGTGTCACCCACTAGGCCACCTCTTCCACATCCATGGCTTCAGCATTATCTTTTACATTGATGATTTCCAGATTCCAGTCTCCAGCCTTCACCCGGCCCCTGAACTGCAGACTTACTCTCAATGGCTGTGTGACATTTTCTCCTAAATGTCAGATGTGCCCCTGAAGCACTGCGTATCCCAGGCCCTTCTGCAAAACCAAGAAGTCCATCATCCCAGCTGCCAAGATAGTCGGCTGCTGGCAGCACACATCTGGTCCCCTCTTGGGGAGCTGCCTTCACCTGAGAGTGTACCTCTCCCCAGAGGAAGCACCCACCCACTGACCAAATGCTTTGGGGACACAAAGGCCCAGCCCTTGCCTTCTTGGAGTCACCTGCACCCAGCTCTCGTCGGAGGATTGGCTGAGGCTTCAGCCCCAGCATCCCGTTTCACCTCCTCTCTCTCCCTAGTCCTGCAATATGGACCCTACAGTTCACCTGGGAGAGAGACTCCAGCCTGAGATCTGAGGATCGGAAGTCACTCCCCAGGGGACCAGAGCTAGGGAGACTGGTCACGGGAGTGGATCAAAGAAGCTGACTCTCAATGGGTGCTATCCATGTAGATCACCTGCTGGCCCACCGCCAAGGAGGACCACCAGTGTGCTGGCTGAATTACTCATGTCACCACTGTGAAGCCTTTTTCTGGGGCTGAGCTGCAGTAGGAAACCTGCGGGAGCCACACAGCAGCAGGGATGACATCTCAGGGGGATCAGCGCCTGGAACCAGACGACTGTGGCTGCGGCTGGTGATGTGTTAGAGACAGACAGTGGAGGACTGACCTTTGCCACGTGTACTTGGCAAGGAAATATGGTAATAACTCCCAGTTCTTCCCCTACAGAAACAGACAATCATTGACCCAAGTCCTTGCAGGCTGGAAAGACGGAACACTCAGAGTTTCTGAGGACTGCTGGGAATGGGGTCTGTTAGGCTTGAATTACGTCTTCCAGAAACATGTATCAACTTGATTAGGCCATGATTCTCAGTATTGTGTGATTGTCCAGCATTTTGCCATCTGATATGGTTTTCCTGTGTGTTGTGAACCCTACCACTATGATGCCAATGGGGCATGGTTACAGGTGGTTATGCTAACAAAGCAGGGTTACAGGCAGCTATGCTAATGAGGCAGGACTCTCTCTCTGAGATTGGGTTGTGTTTTAGGGCAACCTCTTTTGAGGTACAACGGAGAGAAGCAGCCGTGAGTCAGGGGAACCTCGTGCCACAGAGAAAGCAGTGCTGGGGGCAGAGCATGCAAGGTCTTTGGACCCGATGTTTCCGCACTGAGAGGCTCCTAGACAAGGGGACATTTGATGACAAGGAACTTCCCCAGAACCAGCAGAGAGAGAAAGCCTTCCCCTACAGCTAGCAGCCTGAATTTGGACTTCTGGTCTCCTAAACTGTAAGAGAATAAAGGTCTTTGTTAAAGCCACCCACTTGTGGCATTTCCATGACAGCAGCAGATGACTAAGACAGGACCCAAGTTGACATCCCGACGCCCTTGGGGCCTGAAGCATCCCCACAGTCTTGCCCTTTAGAGTGGAAGGAGTCAGGTAACACACGGAGCTCTGGCCAGGTCCTGTTTATCAAGGATCTAGGGGTCACAAACACACCTGGTGGTCACTGGCCCAGCGATGTCTCACTGGGGTGGGCACACTTGAGAACTGGTACGACGCTCACATCACTGTAGGCTGTGTGGGTCTAGGGATCCTGGTCCCAGAGACATCCTTCCACCCGGTCCCAGCAGGTGGGAAGGCCACCTGAACGAGCTATGTGTCAGCAGCCGGGAGAACAAGCACCTTGGTGGGCACCACCTGGAAAAGACCTTCTGTCCCAGCGAGGTCCTCCACCCTTCTCCTCAGGAGCAGGAAGGGCTGCTGGCACTCCACAGCAGTGGGACCCAGGTGGTCCACGGGGCGTCTTTTGTCCCCCAGCCTGATGACAATGGTGAATGGATGACGGCAACATTAACTGCCACAGTTGATCCCGCTCGCCTTCTAAGTTTCTGTGGAAAAAGATGTCAGACCCACCTGCAGGCTATGTTCCCAGACAGAGTGAACTCACCACAGGAAGCCAGCAGGTCCAAGCAGCAGGTGAGTGGGACAACGGGTGCAGCGAGCATCACCTGTAGCCTCCTTTTACGAGACACTCGTCTTCCCCAGCTGCTGCTGGCCCCTCGCTGAGCCCCCTCTGCAAACCACGCTCAGCTCCAGGAAGCTGCTTCTCCAAGATTGTGTCCTCAGCCCACTCGGCGTACACAGATGGGCAAGCACAGGGAGCAAAGGCGTGGCCCCTGCCATCCATGCGGGACGGCTCTGCAGGGCTAGCCCGGCTCCAGACCTTCCCGTGACACCCGCGGGGGCGCGGCCGCAGCCGCCTCTCTCTCTGTGCTACCGCTTTCCTCCGGCCTTGCAGACCTGCTTCCAACAGGGCAGCCCCGTGAGCCGCTGTCCACCTCAGGGACCCCGGCCTGGGAACTGCCCCAGGCGGGTGGCCTTAGCAAACAAAACTTTGACTTTCCACAGCTCATTGCTGGTAGGTGCCTTCACAGTGGTTCCAATTCAGAGCACGCCCGCATACACCACGGTGGAGCGCTGCCCGGCCCTCGGCCAGCCTCACGGGCTATGCCGCACTTTGCCACTGTTGCAGACTCCCTTCATCACTGACCGTCGACTTGACCAAGCACGCTGTCCTGGGCAGGGCTGATCCTCCTGACTACACTCCCAGTGTACACGAGACGTAGTCTGGCCATCCCTGCTCCTGCCTGTACTTCTGCCGAGACAGGTCTGGTCACTCTCCCAGCAGTCCACGGGGAATTTTCCCACAGCTTAGGAGGCCGGAAGGCTGGATCCAGGGCCCCAGCTCTAGGAGGAGGCTCTCTCTGCGGCCTCATGGGGGAAGTCCTGGTGTCCGGCTAGTGTCTGTCCCTCGATCCCTTGGCAATCTCCACGTGGCATCTCTTCCTGCACTTGCATGTCCTTGTTCTGGGCCTAACTGGCTACTTTCCTATCTCAGCAGTGATTGGACGTGGTCTTCTTAACAAAGAAACAAAGAAAACCCTATTTCCAAATGGCATCACACCGACAGATACAGGGGCTGAGCTTTCCCACCCCTAATTTGGGGGACACCATTCAATCCACAGCAGCATCCCAAGGGAACCTGTGATTTCCCATGCCAAACCCGCTCCTCTCCCAGCCTCCTGGGCTCAGGACACGCATGACCACGGTCCATGGGCTCTGGTCTGGAATCTGGCACCAGTCGGAACTTCTCTCTTTCTCTCGCACCCCACAGCTGACCTGTAAGCAAACATTTTCATTTCTGACTTCAGACTCTGTTCAGAATCCGACCTCGTCAGCACCTCTCGCGCCCACCCTCGAATGAGCTTTGCAGCCTGAGCAGACACTCAGCTCCTAAACCAGATCTTCGCCCATCTCAGCTGCGAACCCTCCAAAGGCTCCATGTTTCTGAGAAAAACATCCACCACGCGTCCTGTTAGAAATCCTTCATCATCCAGCTCAAACTCAACGCACACTCTTTTCTTTCCTGCGTCTGGTCACCCTTTCCCACATCTGGCTGTCCTTGTCCTGTCTCACCGTCCCTCCAGGGCCCGCCGTCCTTCCCTGCATCTGGCCTCGTCGCCGTGTCTGGCCTCGTCCTGGCTGTGAACACATCCACACCTGTCTGCCTCATAACCTTGGCCAACTCTCTTCCCCCATCCTAGAAAGTCTGTTCCCAAAGCTGTGCCCAGCTCAGCCCCTCTCTTCATCCCAGCGAGCCCTCCTCCATCTGCCCTCCGGCCACCTGGGTCTCCTCCTAGCCCTCTGCAGTCCCCCAGGCCTCGTTCTGGGACTCCGCCTAAGGAGTGTTCTTCTGGGACACAAGCACAGGGAGGCAAGTCTGTGAGGTGGCTTCCATTCCTGCCTGACAGGCTGCAGGGCACCCCCCTGCTAGCTGTGGAGCTGGCTGGGCCAGAGCTGCCTTTCCTGGGCCACACGGCTTGGAGCTGAGCTGATTCCTCCTACATGTAACTAACACCTTGGTGTTCACCAAGCGAGGCGCAGTGGTCAGCAGTGTCATGCCCTCAGACGGGACTGAGAGCAGTGAGGGTCCCCTGCAGATGAGAGGGCAGAGGGGTGAGGACACAACCAGGAAAAGCAGGCACTGTGCTGTCAATCCTTGCCATGGGATAAAAGCCACCCCCCCAGAACTCTGAGGGCCCCCTACCCAGTACAGTGCAGCCCCTCGAGATGAGCTTCACCCCCAGACTGCAGGATTGCTGTCACGGGGGGCCCATCACTACTCAGGGAAGGCAGAGGGGCCTGGAGCATAATAGAACAAGTGGAACTTGGCCACAAAAGGTTAATTAAAGGACTACAGGGCAAAAACCCACTGCCCTGGGGCTCCCGCAGACGCAGGCTGAGAACGTGGTCTCAGCCTACTCTTGGCCGAGGCGGCCAGGAGAGGGCAGGGAGGCTTGACTCTTGTCCAGCCTGAGGGCCTCACACCTCACAGGTGCTGGGATGGTTTGAGTGGGCTGACAGAGTGACAAGTTCTTCAGGAGCATGGGCCCACCAGGTGTCCTCCAGGGGCCAGTGGAAGCCAGCCAGGTGTCCTCCAGGGGCCAGTGGAAGCCAGCCAGGTGTCCTCCAGGGGCCAGTGGAAGCCAGCCAGGTGTCCTCCAGGGGCCAGTGGAAGCCAGCCAGGTGTCCGCCAGGGGCCAGTGGAAGCCAGCCAGGTGTCCTCCAGTGGACAGTGGAAGCCAGCCAGGAGTCTGCCAGGGGCCAGTGGAAGCCAGCCAGGTGTCCTCCAGGGGCCAGTGGAAGCCAGCCAGGTGTCCTCCAGGGGCCAGTGGAAGCCAGCCAGGTGTCCGCCAGTGGACAGTGGAAGCCAGCCAGGAGTCTGCCAGGGGCCAGTGGAAGCCAGCCAGGTGTCCTCCAGGGGCCAGTGGAAGCCAGCCAGGTGTCCTCCAGGGGCCAGTGGAAGCCAGCCAGGTGTCCTCCAGGGGACAGTGGAAGCCAGCCAGGTGTCCTCCAGGGGACAGTGGAAGCCAGCCAGGAGTTTGCCACAGACCAGGCAGGTCCCCCGGGGCCCAGGAAGATGCCCACCAGGGGCCAGAAAAGGCCAGCCAGGGGTGTGCCAGAGGTTCACCAGGTACCAGTGGGAGCCAGCCAGGTGCCCACCAGGGGCCGGGTGGAGGCAGCCAGGTGCCCGCCAGGGGCCGGGTGGAGGCAGCCAGGTGCCCGCCAGGGGCCGGGTGGAGGCAGCCAGGTGCCCGCCAGGGTTCTACAACCCTCCACAGAGCTATTGCTTCCCAAGCCACCGCTCAGATACAAACAGAGCCTTCTGCTAACCATTTGGCTCTCCACCGGGAGCCTGGTGGTAAACACAGGCCTCGGGCAAGCCCAGCCCTCTGGAATCCAAGCTTGCTTGCTCTGGAGAAGGGTTCCAGGCGCACAGCTGAGCCCCAGCCCCCTGGCCTGGAGAGAGCCTTCGGGTGGCAGGCCAGCATCCCTGCAAGAGGGGCTCGGGACTGAGCAGCCGCTCTGACATCCGGGCTGTCCTCCAGGCAGCTTGACAAGCACGTGGACTGTTCCATTCGGCCAGGGGACTCACTGTGCATGCAGCAAGGACAGTCAATACACAGGTGACAGGAGGGCACACAGGCCTCAGGAGGGGACAGCCTGTACAGAGTAAAGGGGCCCTCGGCCTGAGGCTGGCAGCTGGCGCCACGCTCACACCCAGTTGCTGGGCCCTGGATGTCTCCGAGGAAACTGCCTGCACTGAGGGGACAGCTTGGCTGACAGGGTGACCACAGCATGGAAAGAGAGAAGATTTGTCCCAAGTGCTTCAGTGTTAGGGGAGCCTCTGGACTGAGGGAAAGCCATGAGGTGGGCTGTGGAGCTGAGGGGGTCGTAGCTCAGATGGTATCCCCAGGGATGGGGAGGGCCCCCGGGGCACCCAGCATGGTCTTCTTCCTGCCTTGTGGCCAGGGCACGGGGTGCTGCTCCACCCTGGCCCTCTGTTGCTCTCTCAGCCCCCTTCTCTCCCGAGCAGTGGGCTGCTGGACTTCTCCCGTCCACACTGCACTGGACCCTGCCACCTCCTTCCTCAGCAGGGGTCTGTGAGCAGACCCCCCCCTCAGCCACCCAGTCTCCTCTCCAAGCTCACTGGACTTGGGCCTCAGCACCCAGTGGGAGTTTCTGTAACCCAAGTCTGCTTCTCCAGGATCCTTCTTTGAGGGGTGCCCCTTGTTCCAACTGCTAAGGTCAGTGCTCCCCTTGCCAACCCCAGCCCTGCCCCTTACCCTCAGTCCCCAAGCTAGGGTGGTAGCCCTGCAGACCCCAGCCCCCTTAGGCCCCCTACTCTGCTGCTGCCAGACCCCACCCTGAAGCCAAGGCTGAGCACTGGGGGCCAGGGGGATGGGCTCTAACCCAGGGCCCTGGCTGCGCCTCGCCTCTGCTGTGGGGGCTGGAGCCTCGGGGCCGGTCCTCCGCTTGTGAACAGAAACTGCTCAACAGCAGAGGCTGAGGACCGCGCTTGGTGGTTCCGCAGTCACTGCCCTTGGAAGCAGCAGCCAAGAAATCAAACACGTTGTCCCAGGTAAACCCGCTGCAAGAGAGCTTTAAAGCGTTAAAAAGCAGAGATGTCTCTTTAAGGTCCAAGGTGGACCTGACTCAAGGCGTTTTCAATTGCTCCTAAGCATGTGGAAGCTGGACACGAATAAGGAAGACCGAAGAACGGAGGCCCTTGAGCTGTGGTGTTGGAGAAGAATACTGAACACGCTGTGGACCAACAGGAGGGGACGAGCCTGGTGGGGAAGACGTGCAGCCAGAACATTCCTTAGAATCAAGGATGGTGAGGCCACGTCTCCCATACTTTGGACACGTTACAAGGAGAGGTGAGTCTTCGGAACAGGACATCATGCTTGGCAAAGCAGAGGGTCAGTGAAAGAGGAAGGCCCTCGACGAGACGGATTGACTCGGTGGCTGCAGCAGCGGGCTCTAGCGTGGCAGTGACTTGGGGAAGGCGCAGGGCCAAAAGTCGGAGCAGCCTTGGGCACCACCACCAGCCAGGGAGGTGAGCACTCACAACCGGCGGCGTGCTACTCCCCACTAGCTGAACCCCAGTACCTTTCCCCAGCAAGCTTCCTGGGTGACTTCGGGAGTACGGACCACCCTTCCCCTCTGCGGAGGGGTGGCCTCAGAGCCCAGCACATTCTCCATCCTGGGAGCGAGGGTCGAGAGGGCCTGCTCCTCCTGCGCCTGCAGCCCCAGGAGCCCATCGTTTCCCCAGGAGAGCCACACCCTAGATGGGCCTCTGGGGCCCCCAACACTCTCTCCTCCCCCAGCACATGGCCAGCCCCTCTTCTACCCCATAACACAGACAAGCCCCACTCCACCCCAGGACACTGCCAGGCCCCCCTCCTCCCTCAGGACATAACCAGCCCTCTCCCCTGGACACAGCCAGGCTTCCACATCCTCACCTCCCCCAGGACACAGCCAGGCTTCCACACCCTCACCTCCCCCAGGACACTGCCAGGCCCCCCTCCTCCCTCAGGACACAGCCAGCCCTCTCCCCTGGACACAGCCAGGCTTCCACATCCTCACCTCCCCCAGGACACAGCCAGGCTTCCACATCCTCACCTCCCCCAGGACACAGCCAGGCTTCCACATCCTCACCTCCCCCAGGACACTGCCAGGCCCCCTGCCTCTCCCTCCCCCCCGGACACAGCCCACCCTGCACCCCCTCCCAAGAAGCTCAGCCTGCCGTAGTATTAGCACGCACGTGAGGCCTGGAAGAGGGGCTTCCAGCCAGTCCTCTGCACCTGATGCCTGCCTGGAGCAGCCCTGCTGACCAGCGGGGTCACCACCCCTCGCTTCACCCCAGCCTGCTCTTCTGGAGCCCCCACATGTCCTGGGAAAGCAGAAAGACTAATTCAAAGGGTGCTTTGGAGACCTCTCGCCCGGACGCCTCACTCTACAAGCCAGCAGAAGACCCAGGACAGCACCAGACAGGAAGCCAGCCACTACTGCCCCCCTCGAGGACTGTCTGTCACCGGTGCACTGGTATCCCTGGCTGTGGGCACCTGGGCCCCCTTGTGCCCCCAGGGCAGCGCACGTGGAAGACTGCAACTCTCCTCGCAGCCCGCCTGAGCGGCAGCCCCGGGCAAGAGCCTGTTTGGTGAGCTGCCCTATTTTTAGCTGGATCCTCTGCCGGTTGTTAAGTATCTGTTTAAATACATGAATTAACACATCTGTCAACAGCACTTAGAGTGGGGACAAAACACCCTCTCTCTGTGGAAGGTAATTTCAAACAACACACGCAGCCTAATAAGCTGTTGGAGCTTGGAGCCCCACAGCCCCCCACGTCGTGCTCTTGTTCTCAGCTCCTGGGGGGCCGTGCCCATGGCAACCCCATCAGAGTCACAGCGAGGGGGCACAGGGACCCCATGGCCAAACTCTATCCACTGACTGGGCAGAGGTGGCCCGGGAGGCCCCCAGGCAACTCTGGCTGGTCAGGCCCTTCTGGGCGGCGGGCGCCAAGCCACCACCAGCACTGTTTCTGGGACCTTCCTTGCCCCTAGAGTCCGTGGGCTGCGGCTGAGTGAAGAGAGCCCAGGTTGTCCGTCTGCTGTCAGGAGTGACACAGCTGTGGGTGCTGAATCACACACCCTTGTGAACCTCAGCACGGAGACCCTGTGGTGCAGTGGTTAAGTGCCACGTCTGCTAACTAAAAGAGCAGCAGTTTGAATACTCCGGGTGCTCCTTGGAGACTCTATGGGGGCAGTTCTACTCTGTCTATAGGGTCTCTATGAGTCAGAATCAACTCCACAGCAGTGGCTTAGTGGGTAGGAATCTCAGCTCAGGGATGCCGGGAGTCCCGGCGAAAGCAGCCCACATGGGGAGAGACAAGGCACTTTCTTGGGTGAGGGGAGCCCTCGGGGATGCCCTAGCAGAATGTCCCTGTCTTGGCACAGACCTGATTGGAGGTGGCATTGCCATTTATACCGCAGTGACAGGAGTGGTTCTCAGCCCCGCATAAGATCAAGACCAGACACACCACTGCCTTTCAGACTCAAGAGCACCCCTGATGCTGCAGCTAGAACTGCTCCCCTGGGGCTATGATCTTGTAGAAGCTGACCCCCGGGTCTTTCTTGCATGGCACCACTGCATGGGCTGGGCGGACAGCCTCTCCACAAGCAGCCAAGCTCAAGTCTTCCACACAGGTCCAGGCCCTTCCAGCAAGGCTGTCCCACGCTGATGTGTGTGGCCACTGACCAGAGGAGCAGCAGCACCAGCAACCCAAGTCCCCAACCCAGCCGCGCCTCAGATGGCCCTGTGGATGGCCCTTGACAGCCTAGCCTCAGTTTCTTCACTGTGGAGGGTACCACCTGGGGGAATAGTGTCCAGAGTGTCACATGGGCAGGTGGGATGACAGTGAAATCTGGCCCTTTCTTCTCATGATTTCCCCAGCGGCTGGTGACACCAAGAACAGAGAGGAAAGCAAATGGCTATTCCCTGGTGAGGAAAACCTGGGAACAAGGCAACGATGTCCCACTTTACACACCGGAGGAGGGGCTCTGGTCCTGAAGCTGTCCGGGCCAGGACCAGACCAGCTGGAAGGCAGTGGACCAGTCTACTCTGGAACCAGCATCCATGCTTGACAAGGGCTTTCCCCTCTGGGCCCCCAGCTTCCTGTGACTTCTCGGACCAAGGTTCCCTTGGCTCAAAGCTGTCTGGTGTCTAGTGTACCCTTCTGGTGGGAGTTGGGCTGCAGGGAGGCTGTCTTGCTCACAGCTGAAATCTGCCCCTGGTAGCTCCCCTCCCTACAGGATTCTAGGGAACCAGCCCTCACCCCACTCTCCTCTGCAAACCTGCCCCTTCGACCAGTATTTCAGGGGGACTACCAAGACCCAGCTTCTCTTCTTGCTGAACAGCATGAGTCTGCCACCACAAAGCTCAGGTTTTCCAGGCCCCCGCCCCCGGGTGCTCAGGCAAAGGCCTGGAGGGCAGCAGCAGAGCCTGTGGGGAGCTGGCTTACCTGTGATCAGAACACCCCAGAGGGAAGTTGGCAGAGTCCGGAACAGTTCTTTGGATCAGCCAGGCAGGCCCTGGGCAGCCCCAGGCTCTAGAAAACCCTCAAGTACCAAGGTGGGCGTGATCCATCCAGAGCAATTGTTGCCAGCCTGCCTGCCTGCCTGCCTCCTCTCACCCTCCCTCCCTCCCTCCCTCCTTCCCTCCCTGCCTGCCCATCTGCCTGCCTGCCTCCCTCCCTCCCTCCCTGCCTGCCCATCTGCCTGCCTGCCTCCCTCCCTCCCTCCCTGCCTGCCCATCTGCCTCCCTCCCTCCCTCCCTCCCTGCCTGCCCATCTGCCTGCCTGCCTCCCTCCCTCCCTCCCTGCCTGCCCATCTGCCTGCCTGCCTCCCTCCCTCCCTCCCTGCCTGCCCATCTGCCTCCCTCCCTCCTTCCCTCCCTGCCTGCCCATCTGCCTGCCTGCCTCCCTCCCTCCCTCCCTGCCTGCCCATCTGCCTGCCTGCCTCCCTCCCTCCCTGCCTGCCCATCTGCCTGCCTGCCTCCCTCCCTCCCTCCCTGCCTGCCCATCTGCCTGCCTGCCTCCCTCCCTCCCTGCCTGCCCATCTGCCTGCCTGCCTCCCTCCCTCCCTCCCTGCCTGCCCATCTGCCTGCCTGCCTCCCTCCCTCCCTCCCTGCCTGCCCATCTGCCTCCCTCCCTCCTTCCCTCCCTGCCTGCCCATCTGCCTGCCTGCCTCCCTCCCTCCCTCCCTGCCTGCCCATCTGCCTGCCTGCCTCCCTCCCTCCCTGCCTGCCCATCTGCCTGCCTGCCTCCCTCCCTCCCTCCCTGCCTGCCCATCTGCCTGCCTGCCTCCCTCCCTCCCTGCCTGCCCATCTGCCTGCCTGCCTCCCTCCCTCCCTCCCTGCCTGCCCATCTGCCTGCCTGCCTCCCTCCCTCCCTCCCTGCCTGCCCATCTGCCTGCCTGCCTCCCTCCCTCCCTCCCTGCCTGCCCATCTGCCTGCCTGCCTGCCTCCCTCCCTCCCTGCCTGCCCATCTGCCTGCCTGCCTGCCTCCCTCCCTCCCTGCCTGCCCATCTGCCTGCCTGCCTCCCTCCCTCCCTTCCTGCCTGCCCATCTGCCTGCCTGCCTCCCTCCCTCCCTCCCTGCCTGCCCATCTGCCTGCCTGCCTGCCTCCCTCCCTCCCTGCCTGCCCATCTGCCTGCCTGCCTCCCTCCCTCCCTTCCTGCCTGCCCATCTGCCTGCCTGCCTCCCTCCCTCCCTTCCTGCCTGCCCATCTGCCTGCCTGCCTGCCTCCCTCCCTCCCTGCCTGCCCATCTGCCTGCCTGCCTCCCTCCCTCCCTCCCTGCCTGCCCATCTGCCTGCCTGCCTGCCTGCCTTCCTCCCTCCTTCCCTCCTTCCCTCCCTTCCTCCCTCCCTCCCTCCCTGCCTGCCCATCTGCCTGCCCGTCTGCCTGCCTGCCTGCCTACCTACCCGCCTGCATACTTTCCTGAACCTTCATCCCAGAGGGACAATTCTAATGTCTTTGATAATCAGCCTACAGAGAGGAATGGAGAAACTCTGAGAAAAGCCACAGTGAGAGAGGATGTTCTCTTGGACTTCCAGAATGGCAGGGGTAGCCACCTGCCTTCAGGAAGCTGCAGACACTGAAGCTGGCTCTCCCCAGACAGGCAGCGCCGTGCCGGTCACCCAAGCCCCCGTATCTGCGAGCACACTGCCCGCGTCTCTGTGTCCCCAGTGGGGATTTTGCAGACTCATCCTAAAAAGTACTTCTCTAAGAACAAACATGAATTGGGGAAACAGTCTTGAGGACGGCCACTAGGAGTGATTTGTGTCACTTGGCAATTCTGCCAGGAAACGGGACTATGTTTCAGTTACCTGGGAATCCCTGAGGGCAGCCCTCACACGATTCCCAGGACCAAAGGTGACCTTTGTTCAGGCAATAAAGACCCAGCAGGAGGAAGCAGGTGCCTCTGTCTTGTTAACCTGGGACACTGGCTGGCACTTCTCAGTGTCTTCTGTTTGCTCAGATTAAAAGCAGCTCGTAAATTCAAGGGAATGATTGATGCTCCCCAGTGTCTCCCCAAGCTTTGGGGGTAATAATCTCACAATTATTATCCGCAGTTAAAGGGAGGGGAGCGACACGTGAGGCCAGTGGGGGCCTGGAGGAAGGTGTCTTGTTCCTGCCTCAATTACCAGCACTTTTTCTGAAGATGAGGAACAATTTCCAAAAGCACCACGACATTGCCTTTATTATGCCGACATCCGAGACAGTGAAGGAAATAATCTCACTTGCGGACACCCTGGAGAATCCAAGGATAATAATAAAATTTCCAGAGAAGTGCCACAGATTTTGTCATCTGAAAAACAGGAAAGAGACACAAAAACAGGACTGTTTTCAAACAAATATGCCTAATTTTATGTATTGAGACGACAACGCCAGTTGTGAGCATCTACTTTGATGAGTTTGCTGCGTGGGTTAGACGAGACATTGCAGACATCTGCATGTACCGGTTACCACGGGGTCACTTTCGACTGATGGTGACCACGTGTGTCTCAGAGCAGAACTGTGCTCCATAGGGCTTTAAGACATGGGACTTTAATGGCCAGGCCTTTCCTCCCAGCTGCCTCTGCATGCACTTCAACTCCCAACTTTGGGTTAGCAGCCAAGCACGTTAACTGTCTATACCAGCCAGAGACCCCACCAGCACTTAGCAAGAAATGGTGAGGACTTGCTGTTCCCATCAAATGTATGTTGTCACCAGGACGAGCCGCGGCCTTGGCGAGGAGCATGATGGCTTACATAGTATTGTCTTGTTGTAAAGCTCCTTTGAGCCTCCTTTCCTGGGATGTTTTGAAAACCTACACACGTTCTGCACAATATCTGCAGTTGTGGCTTAGGGTCGATAGAAATCACCCCAATCTCATCACAAGCCGAGAGGGAGCACCTATTCAGTGATCAGGTTTCTGTGTCCTGTCCAGCAGGATGGCTCTCCATCACCAGGGTGAGTGTGCCCTCACCAGCCAGCCTCCATCGTGACCCTCAGACAGGGCACACCTGCTGACTCTTCTGTTCTACATCATGGGTCCCCCAGGCCTGCCGCAGCTCACTGGACAGGGCTTGCTGAGCCAGCCCAGGGACCCACACACCTTGACCTTATCTTGCATCCTCTGCACCACTCCAGGATGCTCTGTGGCACTGTGGCCCCTGACTGGAGCTGTTACAGGAGGCAACTGTTAGCCACCAAACAGCAATTCTCTGTCCCAAACTAGAATTCAAAGTAATCGCTTACCAACAAACAAATAAGGAGAATATGTGTTTTTATTACGTCAGTTAACACCCAACTTTCTTATCTATGGTTCACTTGAAGTCTCTTGTCGTAATTGGCAGACTAGGTTCTGAGTTCCCACAGCAGCTACACAGGCAGCTGGTCACTGACTCTTCCTGGAGTTACGCCAGGCACAGGCAGCCCCCTGAGCTCTGCCGTCGCTGAGGCTGGACTCAGGATGCGGCCCAAGGAGCTACCACTTCTGCCCCCAGTACTCACATCAAATGCCCCACTTGCCATCACAATCCTCGGGGTAAAGTCCTGCCACTCCCTTAAAGCCTCCACACTCCCAGTGTGGTCTAAGGGGCAGCTCCTGACAGTTCATGAGAAATGCAGACTCTCAGGCCTACCCTGGACTTCCAAGAATCACAATCTGCATTTTGACAAGATTCTTACAACTGGACTGTAAACAACATGATAAATGGAGAGAAAATGGACATTGTGATTTCATTCTACCTGGATCATGGCCATGGAAGCAGCAGTCAAGAAATCAAACCAGTCATTGCATTTGGGCAAATGTCTTGCAAAAGACTTCTTTAGTTTTGTTTTGTTTCTTTTTAAATGCCACTTTAAGGACTAAGATGTGCCTGACCCAAGCCATGGTGTTCTCCATCACCCAGTAGGCATGCAAAAGCTAGACAATGAAGAAAGAAGACCAAAGAAGAATGGATGCACTGAAGTTGTGTATTGAATACACTATGAACTAGCAGAAGAATGAACAAATCAGTCTTAGAAGAAATGAAACTGGAAGGCTCCTTAAAAGCTACAGTGGTGAGACTTTGCCTTGCTTGTGTCTAAAGACACATCAGCAGGAAAAGCTAGGCACTAGACAAGCACATTGCATTTGGTAGAAGGTCAGCAAAAATGAGGGGAACCCTCACGGAGGTAGACTGAAGCAAAGGGTGCCAAGGAGGGGCTCAAGAACATCAGAGAACCTGAAGAGGGCGCAAGATGGGGCAATGTTCCCCTCTGCTGTACGTGAGGTCGCAGTGAGTCGGAGCTGACCCAACAGCAACTAATGACAGCTTGGGAAGCTTCAGGATGTGCCCAGCTGTCTTCCACAGCGGCTGCACCTTGTGCCTTCCTGCCAGCCACAGATGAGCATTCCCATGGCTCCACAGCCTCGCCAGCGTTTGGTGCTGTCAGAGTTTTGTAATTTAGCCCTTGATGGCAGTGGGTTTGGTTAGCAGCAGAGTAGAGGTAGCTCACTGTTGTTTTTGTTTGTGATTCTCTAATCCCATATGGGAAACTCTGGTGACACAGCAGTTAACAGCTTTGGCTGCTAACCAAAAGGTCAGGAGATTGAATCCACCAGGTGCTCCTTGGAAACAGTTTCAGTCTGTCCTATAGGGTTGCTGTGAGTCAGAATTGACCTGACATCAGTGGGCTTGGTATTTTTAAATGACATACAATGTTAAGGATCTTTTATATGGTTGTTTGCCATCCACACAGGTGGTCCCTAACTTCCAATATAGTCAAGTTATGACAAACCATACTTATCAGTGTTCTTTTGTCTTGGTTCTTGTCATTGTTAGTAACATGTACTACAGACAGTGTTGTCATGTGTAATTTGCTTGTGTCATTATTCTTATGCCAACCTTCAAATTCAAAGTTCAGATTTATAAAGTTATTTATATTAAAAGGCAATAATAATGAACATTTAAACAAATGACATATTCCACTTACATCAGAACTGGTATACGACAGAGTTGTCAGACTGGGAACTTGTCAAGAGCCACAGACTATCTGTATATCTTCTTTAAGGACCGCTGGTTTCCCAATGGTTAAGTACTTGGCTGCTAGCCAGAAGGTTGGTGGTTTGAACACAGCCAGCTGCTCTATGGGAGAAAGATTTGGCCGTCGGTTCCTATAGAGATCCCAACCTAGAACACCTATGGTGCAGCTCTTCTCTGTCACATGTGGTCACTGAGTCAGAAAGACTCAATAGCACCTAACAGCAACAAATCTTCTTTGGGAGCATCTGTTCAGATCCTTTGTCCACACTTGAATTGGATTTTTGCTTTCTTATTGAGTTTTAAAGACTCCTGGTCTATTTTGCTTATAAGCCCTTAGTGACTATGCTCCGCTGGCTTTTCAGTGGCTCATTTTTCGGAAGTGGGTCACCAGGCCTTTCTTTTGACATATTTCTAGGCAGACTTGAACCTCCAACTTTTCCATAGTTCTATCCCAACCCACACAAGTCATTACAAGTTAGAATCAATTTCACAGCAACTGGTTTTTACCATCAGTAACTCCAAAATGTCCGACCTCCTATCTTCTTAGACAGCATCAGTGTATGTGGAAGAATCTAGAAAGTTGGAACAGTGCTTCTGAGCAGCCTTTCTGATTGTAAGCTGGGTTTTTCTCGATGCAGTTATCTAATGAGGGAAGCCTCACATTCTTAGCACACTGAAAAGAGAAAACGAGACCTCTGTTGCCAAGAAGTCCTCCAAAGTCGCTATTTTCGTAAGACCTATAAAAACGCAGCATCTCCAACCTCGCTGCTGACAGGGCAGAAGCAATTCACTTGCAGGCCCTGTTTCCAGAGCCCAGTGCCATCTGGGCCCTGCACAGATGTTCCAGCAGGACAAGAACCCTCCAAACACAAGTTTTTGTTCATTGTATTAGACAAAAGCAGCCCTGTTAATTTCAGCTCATTCAGTGTGGAGTTTGAAGGGGAGAGAGAATCAATATTTGCAGAGAGGAGAAGAACAAAATCAGTTGGGGGAAAACAATTATTTGCTGGCTTTTCAGAGAATATTACAAATAACGATGGCTCAAAACCACCCAAATGGTTCAAAGAATTGCCTGACATGGGCCCTGTAATATGGGGTTCAGTTTACTCTCGGGTTCATTCTTTCTGTGAAGAACTTGAATCCATGAAATTGTTTTGTAGGAATACAAACTAATTGCTGTGCAAATACCAATCTTCTCAGGCCCAGAATTCTTTCAGCTGGAGCTCAGTCGCAGCCAAGCGAAGCCCTCGTTGTGAGATGCTCAGACGGGCGAGGGCAAAAGACAGTTGCTCTGTGCAGGAGGTGAAGCGCAGATGTCGGCTGGCTAGCTGGCTATCACAGTTCCAAGCGCCAGACGTTCTAGAAAAGGAGCCAGTCCTGGGTCTGCCTTCCAGGTGAGCCACAAAAGCTGTCTTCTTCTTTCTCATGCCAGTTTTTGTCCCTGAGTCATTAAAGTATCAGCATCTGGTGGGAGATGAAGAACATAACCAATTACTACAAAGAGGCATAACCACGTACGAATGGAGCATCACCCAGTGGAAATCATTTTCTTCCCGGAACAAAGCAGTTCTTAAGCCTACATATGACTCACTTTGTTAACCTGGGAATTCAGGTTTGATTGCACAAAGCCAGAGGCGTGCATGTCACAAAACACCGGTGGCCTTCAAGGACAGAGAAATCAGCACTCCCAAAACAAGAACTTCTCAGGCTTTTGGTCACAGAATAGGATCTAGAACCACGTCTCTTGGTTCCTTCAGTCTATCAGCAAGTCCTGGTCACAGCACCGGCATCAGGTAATTCTCTCCTCCTGAGTGACCTGTCCAAAAGACTCAAGGAAGAAGCAGCAGTGATTGCAGTGGATGAGCAAGCTGAGACAGCTCCCTGAGCCAGCATCACCTGAAACAAGCTTCCCAGGCGCCGCACAGCAAGGAGAGGCTCAGGTGCCCCGCCTCCCCTTGCTGTTTACACGGCCGAAGGACAAGCACCTGGGACTTCCAGGGCTTAACTTTGCTCCTTATCTTGACCTGGGTAGTTCACAACATGTAACCCACTACGCTGCATTTTTATGCTCTGTTTGTTTTTCTCCAAGCGAGTTGTTTTCACAATAAAAAAGGCTTAAACACAGTGCTAGTCAGTGGAGAAGCCTAGGAGTAGATCCCAAACCCTCTCTCTCAAAGGCTCACATCATTTACTCTATAAATGAAACAAGAGCAACTCAAACAGCCACAGAGGATGAGAGATCAGAGCACCAACGGGCACTACAGAGGATGAAGGGATTAGTGCGCCAACCAGCACCACGAAGGATGGGGACTCGTGTGCTACCCAGTGTGTCACAGAGCATGAGGTGTTCGTGTGCTAACCTGCACTTCCTGCCGTGGTTAGTCATTGACACCGCCATAAACTTTCTCCAATGGCTGATGGGCCAGAAAGTAGTGGGAAGGAGGCACACCTCACGAGTAGCCAGCACCTAAGGTGGGTGAGAACACAGTGACTGCACTCCTGGAACATGGCTCTGTCTGAGTCCGCACAGGAGTCCAGCCCTGCACCCCGCCCCAATGCACGCCGGGCAGCCACCGTGAACCCGGCTCTCAGGAGCACACAAGGAGGAGCATGCCACCCCAGGTGTCCAGCATCCACATCCTAGCTGGGGACACCCTCCCTCCCCCTGGGATGTGACTGGAGGCACAGTGATGGGAGTGGACCCAGAGGTCAGCAGGAAGCATGGCTGCCGGTACAGCTGGGTGGCCAGAGGCCATCCAGGGAAGGAGTAAATAAGGACTGTTTCAGCAAGAGCTGGCCCTTGGGCTGGGCTGACCAGAGACCAAACAACAGACCTGAGACCAAGGAGCTGCTTGGACGAAGCACAGCAGTGAGCCCCAGATGGAGGGAGCGTGCGACGAAGGCTTCAGTTAGGGAAATCGGAAGTGAGAAAGGAGAGAAATCTCAGAGCCTGGATGTCATGGACTGAATTATACCCCCCAAACACATGTGCAGTAGTTTGGCTGGACCAGGACGCCCTGTCTTCTCTGACTGACCTCCCTTTTGACTTTCTGATGCTGTCAATCCTAATCCCTGCCTGTGGTTAACAGCGTGGATTACGTTAGAGAGGATTAGGGAGGGACTATAAATCCCTTCATAAGATCACCTCCTTGCTCCACTGTAAAGGGAGTTTCCCTGGAGTGTGACTTGTACCGCCTTTTATTCTCTCATCCTCCAAGATATAAGAGGAAAGGGAGGCACACAGAGTTAGGAACCTCACACCGTCTAGCACCGGAAGCAAAGCACGTCCTTCAGACCTGAGATTCCTGTGCCGAGATGCTCCCAGACCAAGGACTGATGCAACACAAGAACTTTCCTCCAGAGCTGACAAGGGGGGAAAGCCTTCCCATGGATGCAGGGGGACTTGTAACCTACTGGACTGTATAAAAATAAACATTTTTCTTGTTAAAGCCATCCATCCACTTTCTGGTATTTCTGTTAGAGCAGCACTAGCTAACTCAAACACTGGAAAGCCAGGCAAAGGAAGTTAGTGAGGAGACCTGGTCCCCCTGGTCCCCCCACTCCCGCAGCGGAGCAGTGACGACAGCGAGCACTGACGCACGTGCAGACCAGAGGGGACACAGGCGGGCTCAAGCTTTGATCAGAGATTCTTAGACCTCTCGTTTACTGCAAAAATCTCAAGGCCAAATTTCAAAGGGATTTCTTGCATCTTCTAGGTTATTTTTCTGTGTTTGCCACTCTTATTAGGTGGCATCAAGTCAATCCTGTCTCACGTCTGAAGCTCGCCCAGTCCCACACCGTCCTCATGGTTGCTGCCTCAACTCCTTTTCACAGCTTTGGGCATGGAGAAATGAACTTGCTTTCTGGATGCAGTATTAGAAAGCTGACTCACAGTTTCCCCAAAGATGTTTGTGCCCCAATTTTTATGACCATATTTGTTTAGATGGAGAAGAAAGTGACATTGTCAATTATTTCCTTCCACTTAGATCAATAACCAGTGACCACAGAAGCAGCAGTCAATAAATCAAATGAAACATGTATTGCATCTGGCACATCTGCTGCAAAGATCTCTTTAAGGTTTTAAAAAGAGAAGATATCACTTAGTCAACTAAAGCATCTGGACCAAGTCATGATCTTTTCAGTTGCCTCATGTGCCTGCAAAAGTTGGCTAATGAAAAAGGAAAAACAAAGGAAAACTGATACCTTTGCGTTGCAGTGTTGGTGAAGAATACTGAATGCACCTTGCGCTGCCGGAGGAAGGAGCAAATCAGCTGCAGAAGAAATACAGCCAGGATGTCCCTGAGAAGCAAGGATGGTAAGACCGCATCTTGCATGCTTTGGACACGTGATCAGGAAAGATCAATCAGGGGATAAAGACATTCTGCTTGATAAATGGAAGGTCAGCACACATGAGGGCAATGCTCAGTGGGATGGACTGGCACACCAGCCCAACAGCGGACTCAAACACACCGACGACTTGGAGGGTGGCACAGGCCCGGCCCGTGTTCGGTTACCCATAAGGTGATGTGAGTTGAAGCTGAGTCTACAGAAACTGACAGCAACATTTACCTGCAATGAGACTGTGGAAATACTCCGGGGATTCCAGTGCGGGAAGAGCTGGGACCATGGCTGCTGGTTAGAACTGGGAAAGTAAAGCACAGGTGAGAAAAGTTGGCACACGACAGCTACGGTCCGACACTAGCAGGCTGTTCATGTGGACGATGGGGAAACTTACTTGCTGTAGCTGCCGCAGACAGCACGGTGGTCCAAAGGAGGAAAGTACTTTGGCTCCATAAGAAGAAATTTGTCTAACGAACCAAGCTGTCAGCAATGCCAGAGGTCTTGTGCAAGACAAGGAGCTAGAGAGTGAGGCGTGCCTTCGAAAGGGAGTCCTACTTTCATCTAGATACGGGACACGCTAGAGGACATACAGGACATGATGCATTGAACACTGATGACCGAAGACCAGAGAAGTTGGTCTCGCTGTAGTCTCATTGTAGGTGAATGCTGCTGTCAGTTTCTGTAGACTCGGCTTCAACTCACGTCACCTTATGGGTAACTGAACACGGGCCAGTCCTGTGCTTTCCTCCAAGTCATTGGTGTGTTTGACTCCGTTGCTGGGCTGGTATGCCAATCCATCATACATAAAGAAAGCAAGAAGTCATTCAAAAGGCAGGAAAGAAAGGAAGACCAAATTAGACATCAGAAGAGACTCTGAAACAAACTTGCTCTCGAACATAGAGTAGCTAAAGTACAAGGAAGAAATGATGACATGAAAGCTGAACAAAATATTTCAAGGGCAGTTGAGAAGACAGAGGATTATAATGACGTGCAAAGAGCTGGAGACAGAGAACCAAAAGGGAAGAACATGCTCTGCGTGTCTCAGGTTGAAAGAACTGAAGGAAAAATTCAAGACTCAAGTTGCAATAGCGTAGGATTCTACAGAAATATTAAATGACTGAAGAAGCACTCAAAAAAGATGGAAGGAGGACACAGAGTCACCGTGCCAAAAAAAGTTGATCGATGTTCAGCCACTTCAAGAGGGAGCGCATGATGAACAACGGAGAGCACCGGAGACAGAGCTCCAGCGGCCGTGGTGGACAGCGAGGCGCCGGGAATCGGGCTGTTTCAACAAACAGATGCAGCACTGGAAGTGCTCGTTCATTTATGCTGAGAAATTTGGAATACAGCTACCTGACCAACTGACTGGGAGAGATCTACGTTTGCATCTATTCCCAAGAAAAGTGGTTAAAATGAATGCAAAAATTATTGAACAATATCATTGTTATCACACACAAGTAAAATTTTGCTCAAGATCACTCAGAAGTGGCTGCAGTGTTATATTGACAAGGAACTACCAGAAATTTGGGCCAGATTCAGAAGGAGACGTGGAACCAGGGATATTATTGCTGATGTCAGATGGATCCTGGCTGAAAGCAGAGAATACCAGAAAGACATTTACTTGTATCATTTTGACTATGTAGAGGCATTCAACTGTGTGGATCATAACAAAACACGGACAATTTCGAGGAGAGAGGGAATTCCAGAACACTTGACTATGCTGATATAAAATTTGTACATGGATTAGCAGGCAGTCATTTGAACAGAAAAAAGACATTCTGTAGTTCAAAGTCAGGAAAGACGTGCATCACAGCTGTATCCTTTCACCATACCTATTCAATCTGTGTGCCAAGCAAATAATCAGAGGAGCTGGACTATACGAAGAAGAACAAGGCATCAGGATTGGAGGAAGACTCACTAACCACCTGTGTTATGCAGATGACATGACCTTGCTTGCTAAAAGTAAAGAGGATTTGAAACACTGATGAAGATCAAAGACCACACCTTTCAGTATAGATCACGCCTTGACATCAAGGAAACAAAAGTCCTCACAACTGGACCAACATGCACCATTATGACAAATGGAGAAAAGACTGAAGTTGTCCAGCATTTCATTTCGCTTGGATCCACAATCAACACCCATGGAAGCAGCAGTCAAGAAACCAAAAGAGACATTGCATTGGACAAATCTGCTACAAAAGACCTCCTTAAAGTATTGGAAAGCAAAGATGTCACCAGAAAGACTAAGGCATGCCTGACCTAAGTCATGGCATTTTCAATCACATCAGAACTGATTCCTTTGAATTGTGGTGTTGGAGAAGAATATTGAATGTACCGTGGGCTGCCGAAAGAACATGCAGATCTGTCCTGGCAGTACAACCAAGATGCTCCTTAGAAGCAAGGTGGCAAGGCTCCATCTCACCTATTTTAGACAAGCTGTCAGAAGGAATCAGCCCCTGGAGAAGGACAGCATGCTTGGTGAGGGTCAGCAAAAAGGAGGAAGACCCTCAATGACATGAACTGAACTGCAACAATGGACTTAAGCATAACAAGAGTCACGACAGTGGCACGGGGCCAGGCAGCGTTGCCTTCTATTGTACACAGGGTCGCCATGAGGTGGAGCAGACTGAATGACACCCAGCAATAACAATGGTGCCTTCCATGCCAGCATCTCATGATTTTATCTGCAAGTGCCTGGTGCTGCTGTGGGACAGGAGTTGGGCGGAGAAAAGCTGGCTCCACCCCTGTCCACACCCAGCATCTAAAACCAAGATGCATGCCAGGCAGAGGCATGCCGGAACCTGCTTGCTCCATCTCTTCAGAGGGTTCCTCATTTGCAGGGCTACTAAGAGAGTCTGCATCTCTGGCATGAGGTGCTTCTGGAGTGGTGTTCCAGAAGGCGCTGATCTCTAAGAGCTGACTGTGCGTCTTCCCATCTTTGCTTCCATTGACATTGCAGCTGTAGGACGAAATTGCCGTAACGGCAGTATTTACACCACAGAAATCGGTAGACACTACAAATCGAGACTCCCTCGGCCCCACCCAGAGTGCAGCTGTTGAACATCTACCAGCACACCGCAGGGCCCAGGGCAAAGTACCGAGGTGCCCAGAGCTCCAGTGCCTGCTTCTCTTCCCCACTGCCTGGTGCCGTCTCCATGTGCACACCCAGCCTTCGGAGCTCACACTAGGTGACCTCAGACTCCGTGTCCTCAGATGGCTGCCATGGCTTCTTTCTCTCTCCCAGGCTCCATTTTTTACCTCTTTCTATCCTCTGCACCCCATGGGTCATATCAGTCCGATTCACAGCCAGTCATAGGGATGGTGCAGAACAGGGCAGCATTTCACACCATTTTATGTAGGACCACCACGATTTGGGGGCAGACTTGGCAGCAGCTGACAGCACCCGTTGACAGTGAAGAAGCATTCACCAAGTGCTTACCGGGGCGCTGGTGGCACAGCAGTTAAGCACTGACCAAAAGGCTGAACTTACTGGCCGCTGGTATCAGGGAAGAATACTGACTACACCATGGACTGCCAGAAGAACAAACAAATCTGTCTTGCAAGAACTACAGGCAGAATGCTCCTTGGAGATGAGGGCGGTGAGACTGCATCTCATACCTGGGGCACGTTATCAGGAGGGATCACTCCCTAGAGGACGCCTTGCACCTGGCAAAACAGATAGCCATCAAGAAAGAGGAGGACCCTCGACCACGTGGATTCACACAGCAGCTGCAACCACAGGCGCAAGCATGACAAGGCTCCCGCGGACGGAGCAGGCTGGGCAGCGCTCCCTTCTGCTGTGCAGGGGTCACTAAGAGTCTAGGACCACTCTGCAGCACCTAACAACAATGACAACGTCAAGCTAACGAGGCAGGATGAGCAGCAGTTATGTCAAAGAGACCAGACTCTATCTAAGTGATTAGGTTGTGTCCTGAGTCAATCTCTTTTGAGATATAAGAGAGAAGCTAGCACAGAGACAGAGGGACCTCACATCACTAAGAAAGCAGCACCAGGGGCACAGCATGTCCTTTGGATCCACGGTTCCCATGTTGAGAAGCTCCTACACCCAGGGGAGGCTTGAGGACAAGGACCTTTCCCCAGAAGTGACAGAGAGAAAAAGTCTTCCCCTATAGCTGGTCCCCTGGGTTCTGACTTCTAGTCTCCTGGGCTAGGAGAGAATAAACTTCTGTTTGACAAAGCCACCCACTGATGGGATTTCTCTCATAGCAGTACCAGATAACTAAGACAGAAATAATCCAGAATAATCATTCACCAGAAGTTGTTTCATTCTGAGGGGGCAGGGGTTCACTGTGTCGTGTTAAGGGGTTGTCAGGGGACAGGGGTGCTCTGTTATATCAGGGCGCAGGGGTATACTGTGTGATGTCAGGGGACAGGATGCTCTGTATGATATCCAACAACAGTTAGTCTCATAATAAACCTCCACTTCTCCACTCACTCAGTAGAACTGTATTACCTGTGGGCAATGGGGAGAAGAGAGTCTATGATCACAATCCACTGAAGAAAATCAACAAAAAAGATCTTCTTTGCTTGCGTATTAGTGAAAACCATGATGGCAACACACAAAGTGGAACAGACCCCGTTATAACACTCAGGGCTGGGAACAGACTGACGCTCACTTTCTAGACTTCCCGTCGCTACAGTGGGGCTACGAGTCAGAGGGGTCATCTGACGGTAGAGGGGAACGGTGTGGAGCGGTGCCTTCAGGTCGGAAAGGTGGCTGGCTCTGGCCCCAGCCCCCTCTTGGGGATCATGAGGAGACTGCAGGAGGCGATGCACAAAGCCATCACGTCTCTTCTGACTCAGGGTGACCCCGCAAACTGTGGTCTGTAGGGAAGCGTATCTCTGGGCTTTTCTTCTCAGCACCACTGGTTGCTTGCAAACTTTCAACCTTTTAATTATTAGTCGAATGCAAACATCACTGCACCACCCGTGACTGTGCCAATTACATTGTTGTCAGGTGCCATGGAGTGAGTTCCAACTCATAGCAACTCTTAAGCACAACATAACAGAGCAATGTCCCAGCGGTCTGTGCCATCCTACTAGAGTTGCCGCATGTGAGCCTGTTGCTGCAGGCTCTGCACCAATCACCTCAAGGAGGGCCTTCCTCTTTCTTGCTGACCCTCTACCAAACATGATGTCCTTCTCTGGGAGCTGGTCCCTCCTGAAAACTTATCCCAAGTGTATGAGATGAAGTCTAACCCTACCCCACTTCTAAGGCGCATTCTGCCTAACTTCTTCCAAGATATATGTCTGGAAGTTCATGGTATATTAAAAAAGATGCATTGCATTGGGAAAATCTGCAAAGGACCTCTTTAAAGTATTCAAAAGTGAAAATGTCACCTTGAAGACAAAGATGCTCCTGACCCAAGCAACGGTATTGTCAATCATATAGTATGCATACGAAAGCTGGACCATGAACAAAGAAGACAGAAAAAGAACCGACACTTTTGAATTGTGGTGTTGGAGAAGAATGTCGACTGCACCGTGGACCACCAAAAGAACCAACAGATCTCTTCCTGGAAGAAGTACAACCGGAGTGCTTCTTGGAAGCAAAGACAGCGAGACTACACCTTACACACTTTGGACAAATTGTCAGGAAAGATCAGTCCCTTGAGAAAGACATCATGCTTGGCAGAATGGAGGGTCAGCAAAAAAGAGGAAGACCCTCAATGAGATATATTGACACAGTGGCCACCACAGCGGGCATAAGCATAAGAATGAGTGTGGACACGCTGTGAGACCTGGCAGGGTTTCGTTCTATTGTTCATGAGGTCGCTGTGAGTCGGAATCGACTTGACGATGCCTAACAATGTGACAACAACATGGTATAGTCAATATTCTTTGCCAACAGCGTAATTCAAAGGCATCAGTTTTTCTTGGGTTGTCCTTATTCCTTATATTAAAAAGCCAAGATTGTCTTGAAGAGACTGTTGGTAGAATTATGGACATCAAACGCAGTGCTGGTGAGGGTGCAAAAGGAAGGGAGGAGAGCTATGAAGAAAGTCTCTGTCATCTTAGAGACTGCACATGGCACTAACAACAGAATGTCACCAGAAATGTAGACATTAAATGTGCTGCTAGTGAAGTTTTAAAAGAAAACGATGAGCATGTGATTGGACAATGGAAAAGGTTGGTGCTTCTTGTGCAATGGTAGAGAACTTGTCTGAACTATGATCAACATTTAGTGGAGGTAGAACTTGTAAATGATGACCTTGGATAGCTGGCTGATGAGATTCCTAAGCAAGTTCTCAAACAGACTCCATGGTTTCTCTTGCTGTTTGTAATAAAATACGAGAGGAAAGAGATGAACTTAACGATGAACTGTGCAAAACAAAAACAGAACTTAAAGATTTGGAAAACTCTGTTGTACCATCTAAGGACACATGTCCTAGAATGTTCACCAAGAACACAACTACACAATCTCAAAGAGATTAGGCCCGTGAACGATGGATGTAAGCACAGCAGAAAACCCATTATCTTACATGGAAGGGGACAGAGAGAGAGTGAAAGCAAAGAACATTGCATGCCCCTTGGGATTCTACCGGCAGGAAATGAGGCGAAGCAGCTGCATCTGTTGCCCTTCCCAAACAGAAGAGGACCATCCCTGGCACAGTTCGGACATTGCCAGGGCTGTCGAAAGGAGCACGGCTGCAGGACCTTCTAGGTTTCAAAGGGTGCAGCTGTGGGCTTCTGGATCTCAAAGGCTGGGCCACAGCCTCCCAGGTTTCAGGTCAGGTGTCCACCAACTCGGTTCTGGCAGGTGGCGCTGCTGTTAAGGTGTGCCAGGGGACAGGTCCAGAAGCTGCGGGTGTGGGGCTGGCATGCCCATAGGGCAGAAGAGGGCCCGCCCAAGGGAGGGGTGGGGCCACCCATCAGGTGGCCTGAAAGAACGGGGCCTTGACTTAGTCGTCTACTGCTGCTGCTACAGAAAAACCTCAAGTCAACGGCTTTAGAAATGTATTTTCTCATAGAAAAATGGCTAAAAGTCCCAATTCAGGGCATCAGATCTGGGGGAGGTCTTTCCCTGTTGGCTGTGGAGAGAGGTCCTTGTTGTCAATCTTCCGCTGGTCTGGAAGTTTCTGAGATGCAGCCACCCTGTGTCCGAGGGATACATTCTGCTCCAGGCACTGCCTCTTTCCCAAGGGTGTGAGGTCCCCAACTCTCTGCTTGCTTTCCTTTCCTTTAAATTCCCAGAGACTGCCTCCAGGTACAACTTGCTGTCCTAGACTGAGCCCTGCCTCACTCCCCAAATCATCACCCACTCCACCTTGTTAACATCACAGAGGTAGGATTTACAATTTACAGGAACATCACACAACACCAGGAATCCGGGCCTGACCAAAGGGCTACATGTGGTTTCAGGGAACACAGTTCCATCCATGGCAGGCCACACACACCCAAGGGAGCCATCCCAGAGGTCCTGGGAACCAAAAGCCCAGGGACAGGGGGCCTCCACCCAGAATCCAGAGGACAGGGCCAACACCCAGAGTCTGGAGGGCATGGCTGTTGCCCAGATGGTCTCAGAGAAGAGAGTATTATTTTCACGCTTTGAGAGCCAATGTCATTTGTTTGGCTGGATTTGGGAGTTGTGTGGTCTCTGTTACCCCTTCCTTCCCTCCAGTTTCTCCCATTTGTAGTAGAAATGTTTGCCTCGTGCCTGTTCTACCACTGCACTTTGGAAATAGATGGTTTGTATTCTAGGTTTTACAGGCTCCCAAACAAATAGGACTGGTGCCCTAGGATGCAACATGCCTGAAGTCTCCCCCAAATTTGATTTAGATGATTCAGAAAACGAGATTTTGTCGTGGAGTTGTTTTAAGACCTTCGGGACGGTGTGATGGGGTGAATGTGTTTTGCATGTGGCAAAGACATGAATTTTGGTACAGACAAAGGGTAGACATTACAAACTTAATTATATGCCCCCAAATATGAGTTGGAAATCCTAACCTCTACACCTGTGGTTATAGTCCTATTTGGGAATTGATCATCTTAACGAGGCAGAATTAATGTTGGATGTATTTTCAGTCAGTCTTTTATGAGATATAAAAGAGATCAAACAACCAAGGGAGAGAAGCAGAGACAGGACCAGGTAGGCAGATGCAAATGGCCAAGGCTCTTCAAAGAACCAGGAATCAAAAGTTGGAGAGACAAAGACCGTCTGCCAAAGCGGACAGAGAGGAGCACCTTCCCCCAAAGCCAGTGCTCCGAATGTGGACCTCTAGCCACTTAATGGAGAAAACATATTTCTCTTTGTTGAAACAATCCATCCCTGGTATTTCTGTTACAGCAGCATGAGATAACTAAGACGGGACCTCAGACACTCCCTAAAGCTATTCGGAGGAGCTAAGGGAAGCTGTCATGAGGTACTTTGTACTGAATGCAGTTTATAGGAGACAACGGGTAGGCAGAGAAACTTCCAGATGTTGCAAACAGAAGTACAGCGATCACAGGGCTCCTTTGGTGACCAGATTGTTTGTCACCAGTCCAGATACTGTGTGTCCAATTTTCTGACCGAGACATGTGCTCCCAAGGACCTCACTGCAGATGCTACTACACAATAACTTATTTTCCCCTAAAAGCAGGGCAGGGCTGTCAAATTTAGCTCCCCTGCTCCCTCCCCCACTGCTGACGCAACTGCACCAAATGTTTAGAAAAAAATCCGAGGGGGAAAGAGAGAGTTTTCAGATCAGGCCTTTGTTGTTGCTGGGTGCTGCAGTCGGTTCTGACTCACAGTAACCCCGTGTGACAGAGTAGAACTGCCCCATAGACGTCCTGAGGCTGGAATCTTCACAGGAGCAGACTGCCAGCGCTCTCTCCCCAGGAGGTGCTGGTGATTTCGAACTGCCGTCTTTCAGTTAGCCGCTGCATGCTTAACCGTGGTGCCACCCACCCAACCCAAAGCCCGCTGCTGTTGAGTTGATTCCAAGTCATAGCTACCCTATGGGCAGAGTAGAACTGCCCCCCCAGAGTTCCCAAGGAGCACCTGGAGGATACGAACTGCAGATCTTCTGGTGAGCAGTGGTAGCACTAACCACTGCACCACCAGGGTTTCCACGGCACCACCCAGGCATTGAAAATCCACTGGCAGACGTAAACAAACCTTCCCAGGTCCTGGGCCTCTCTGTCACTTTGTACCTTTATCCATCTCAGGAAAGACGGGTGAGTGGCTCTCCCTCCCTCCCTGTCCCAAGCTGCACAGCCCCAGGGCAGGTGTAGCGCCAAGGCGCCTTCCTCCACGTTTGGCGCCCAGGCCGTGGGGCGCACTGACCCCAGGAGTGTGTTCACAGCTGCAGGGAGACTTTTCCCCAGGAGTCTTTAAAAATAACTGTGCATCCCTCTGGGAGGGGTAATCCTAATAAAGTCCCACTTTTGATTCCAACTAGAAGTTTACAGACGTTTTCTGTGTTTCTGACTTGCCAAACCCCCAAATGCAGCCTAAGTCGCAGCTGGCCTCTGTGCTGGTCTGATTTACATTCTATTATGCTGTCTGTCGCGGGCACCTCTCTGAGTGCAAGATGGCCCGTTTCCAGTGGCCCGTGCCAGGAGAGGCGCCCTGCCAGGCACCACACAACAGCTCAGCCCCAGGGGGCCTGAGATCTTTGCCAGCAGAGACATCACAACTGCTGAGCTTAGCAGCAAGGGGCCAGATGGGCAGAGCTGGGCCAGAGGCAGGCTGTCTTTGTTCCCTGTGCCCAGCGTGCCCAAGTCAAAGCTGTGATACCCAGAGTGACATCTCCAAGCCCGGGCCACCATATTGGCTACCCCACGTGGCTCTCACACCTAGTCCCACCATACCAGGCAGCTGTCTAAAAATAACACCTGACAGCAGTCAGCAAAACCAGACAATTCTCCCACTTGTCTCCATCCAAGGCCGGGAAGGTGCAGCCGGGCTCGCGAGGCCAGCCTTGGGGGGAGCCGGAGGGGGTGAGCAGCTGCCGCCCTTGGGGTGGGCCCTTGCTCTCTCCCTCTTCGTCTTTCTGTGCGGGGCTGCGGGTGGGCACTGAGATGGCAGATCTGGGGACTTATAGACGGCTTTTATATGCAGTTCAGTAATTTCAGCTGCCCCAGAATCAGACCACTTCCAGAGAAGCTGTTCCCTCCGCTTTCCCGCAGAGAACATACCACTCACCCAGCCGAGGAGGCTCACTGCCAGCTTGGGAGGGGCCTGGGGATCTGGCACTGGGAGCTAGAAGCTGGGCCCAGAGAAGCCACGGCACCTCTGTTGCTTGATAACCAAGCACCTGAAGACACCTCCTCTCTGCCAGCACAGCAGGGAAGGCCCCGGAGACCAGAGAGAACAAGACCTGCCTGGTGTGGGAGACTTTTCACACAAACAGAATCACACAACATGTGACCTTTCGTGTCTAGCCTCGCTAACGCAGCACTGTGTCATCACGGTGCATCCACTGCGGTGGCACGTGTCAATACTTCATTCCTCTTCACGGCTGAGTAATATTTCATTGTGTGAGTCTATTGCACTTTGTCTATCCATTCATGCATCAGCTGACACTTGTTTTCACCTTTTTGCCGTCTTGAACAATGGAGCAATGAACCCCATTTCTGAACGCCTGCTTTCAATCCTCTGGGGTGCACACCTAGGAGAGCCTTTGCCCACCCTGTGTACAAAGGAGTGAAACCCTTCCCAGTCCTGAGTCATACTCACAGTCATTGTTACACTTGAGACCATTGTTGCAGCTACTGTGTCACTCTCTGTAACTCTGTGAGGAACAGCCAAGGTAGCTGCACCATTTTACACTCCTGTCACAACATAGAAGAGTTTTTTATTTTGATGAAGACCAACTTATCTATTTTTTTCTCTCATTGTTTATACTTTTGGTGTCATGTTTGGGAAACTATCCCCAAATCCAAAGTCGTGAAGATTTGCATGTACGTTGTCTTCCACTGCCTACAACATGCAGAGTTTGAGCTCTTATATTTAGGTCTTTGAAACATGTTGAGTTAATCTCTGTGTTTGTATGTGGCTTGAGGTAAGATCAGCTGCATTTTTTGTGCATGGTTATTATATGCTCCTATTGTTTTGCAATAGTTTAAAAAAAACAGAAACATCACAAGGCACAATTTTCAAGCAAAGAGAAAACATAGGAGTGCCATCTGTGGACTGGACTCCTCTCACCTCATCGCACCTGCCTCGCCTGGGTTTTAGAAGTTTTGGAAATTCTGTCTCCGTCCACAACAGGACAGAGCACTTCTCCAAAGCAGCCCTGAAGCACACTGTACTCTGGTCACTAGATTTGGGCCACAGGCTGTGGCTTGCCAACCCTCACTAAAGAAGAAACCAAACTGCTCTGAATTTACTTACATATATGAAATCTCTCATAATAAAAAGTTAAGTTTTTTTAAAAAAAAAAAATCATGAATTTAACTCCAAAGACGTTTGCTGTAATGTTATTTATCATTTTAAATTTGGGGGGAAATAATCCCAATACTCAATAACAGGGAATTAATTGAATGTTTTGATGAACTATACAGTGGAATGCTGTGCTATTATTAAAAAGAATATGGTAAAAAATGGTTAATAAGTGACATGACGTTCTCGATGTATAGTAAGATAAAACAATTTATCATGTATTGTATAGTGTTTTGTGACAGAAAGTGTTAGACAGACAATTCAACAGGTACATATAGGTAAGTGGGAGAAAGGAGGCAGGCAATAGCTACATGGATAGAAAGTCTGACAGACAGATAAACATAACTGGAAGAAGAAAGGGGAGGGAGGAAGGGAGAACTCAAGGAAAGGAGAAAGAAAACAAAATAGATGGTGTGTGGGTGGGTGGATGGACGAGTGCATGATGGGTGGGTGGGTCGATAGATGGATAATGGATGGATGCATGGGTGGGGGTAGATGAACGGATGTATAAACGGGTGGGTGAATGGGTGGATGGGTGGATGGGTGGATGGATGGATTATGGGTAGTTGAATGATGGATGTTGGATGGATGAATGGATGGATTTGTGGAATAAGATAGATGGACAGTGGTTGTCTCAAGACAATAAAATTATAGATGATTAGAACTTCATCCCTTTAGCTGATCAATTTTATGCATTTTCCAGTATGTTTGTACTGGTTTCATAATAAGACAACAATTTGAAAATTTCATCATATTCCTAACATCACAAAACAGACATGTCCAATTTTGACGTGCTTCCTTCTAGCCTTTCTTCTCTGCACATGTATGTGGGAAAAGAAACTCAATCAATTGTATGCCTATTCCTACCTCCAGCCCACCCCCCGTGCCTCCTCCATTCAGCCTAGATTGTCCTGCCTGGGCTGCTTGTTTGTCTGTGTTTTCATGTTGGGAAGGGGGAATAAGAGACAGAGGAGAAGGAGCAGGAGCTAGGCTCAGGGAGGAAGCCCACGGCTGGAGTGGTGGTGCTGGTTGTGTGCCATCCAGCAATTCCAAGCCATAGCAACCCTATAGGACAGAGTAGAGCTTCCCCATAGGGCCTTCTAGGCAGTAGCCTTTGTGGAAGCAGATTCCAGGTTTTTTTCTCCCTTGAAGTGGCTGGTGATTTCAGACCTCTTGGTTGGCAGCCAAGCTATTGACCATCATGCCACTAGGGCTCCTTCTCAGGAGGTTTGGAAGAAGAAGCAAAGGAGCTATGCAAATGTGAGGACGGAAGCTAAGAGGGGTAGACAGGAGTCTTGACTACCTACTTCCCTGGATCACAGGTGCTCTTCATGAAAGCAAAGGGTAAGAATTCTGAAATTCTAAAGCCAATGCTGCTCCCTGACTGAACCACATAGGCCCCACTTGGTGGTTCAGGCATGTGACAGGGTGCCCATCAGCTGGCAACCGAAAAGTTGGAAGTTCAAACTCACCTAACTGCCCCTCAGGATAAAAGATTACTCCTGTAAAGATTACAGCCTAGGAAACTCTGTGGGGCTGTCCTGATCTGACATACAGGGTCACTGTAAGTCAGAATCAACTCAGCAGCAACAGGTAATGGGTCAGCCGACTCCAAGAGCACTGGTGGTGCGAGGGCTAAGTAGTCAGTTGTGGTTGGTGGTTGGTGGTTCCACGCAGGGACTCCATGGGACAGAGACCGTGTGTTCTGGTCCCCCATAAAGCCGAGAAAACCCCATGAGACAGTTCCATTGGGTCACATGCGGTCATTGTAAGTCAGAATCCACTCTACGTTGAACAAGAACACATGATCACGTTACACACTTGGTACAGGACGCTGCACCGTGACCACATTCATACCATTGTTGGTGGTGGTGGTGGGAGGCACTGTGGAATCAGCTCCTACTCATACCCACCCTGTGTACAAAGGAGTGAAACCCTTCCCAGTCCTGAGTAATCCTCACAGCCATTGTTACACTTGAGACCGTTGTTGCATCTACTGTGTCACTGTCTTATCGACAGTCTTCCGCTTTCACTGACCCTCTACTTTACCAAACATGATGCTCTGCTCCAGGGACTCGTCCATCCTGATAACATGCCTGAAGTGAGTGGAATAAAGTGGCCTTGCCATCTTTGCTTCTAAGGAGCACTCTGGCTGTACTTCCTCCAAGACAGTTTGTTCATTCTTAGGCAGTCAATGATACATTTAATATCATAACTCATGTTCGACATCATAACTCAAAGGCATCAGGTCTTCTTTAGTCTTCCTTATTCATTCTCCAGCTTTTGTATGCATGTGAAATGGTCAAAAATAGTATAGCTTGGGTTTGGTGCACCTTTGTCCTCAAAGTGACATTTCTGCATTTCAACACTTTAAAGAGGTCTTTAAAGATTTGCCCCATGCAATACATGTTTTAATTTGACTGCTGCGTCTGTAGGTGTTGATGGTGGACCCAAGTAAAATGAAATCCTCCACAACCTCAATCCTTTCTCCCTTGTCATGATGCTGCTTGTTGGTCCAGTTGTGAGGATTTTTTGTTTTCTTGATGTTAAGGTGCAATCCGTACTAAAGGTGTAGTCTCTGATCTTCATCGGTAAGTGCTTCACATCCTCTTCCCTTTCAGCAAGCGAGGTTGTCTCATCTGCTTGTTGCAGTTTCCTCCAGTCCTGATGTCTTGTTCTTGTTCATATGGTTCAGCTTCTCGGCTTATTTGTTCAGCATACAGGCTAAGTATGGTGAAAGGATACAACTGTGACACATACCTTTCCCACATACCACTTCAGTTGTTGTTGTTAGATACCGTCAGGTCTGTTCCAACTCTTAGAGACCCTATCCACAACAAAACAAAACATTGCCTGGCCGTACACCACGTCCACAATCATTCTTACACATAAACCCACTGCAGCCACTGTGTCAATCTATCTTGTCAAGGGCCTTCTTCTTTTTCACTGACCCTTCACTCTATACCAAGCATGATGTCCTTCTTTACCTTCTTCACCTTCTTCACACTTACTAGGCTGGATACCCTGAGGAGGACCATCTGCCCTGGCTGTGTCTTACACAAGACATCTCACCTCACCCTGGAGTCGTCTCCTGTCCCCTCTTCCTGTCTTCCCACGTCCTTCTGTTTCCTGACAGACTCCTTCAAGGAGTCCAACCCCTTTTCTAGCTCTAGTGGGGCATGTCCCCTCCCAGAGACCTGGAAACCAAGAGACAACAGCATGCAGGCCCAATGGAGGTTGGCAACAAAGGCCAGAGGGAGGCAGCAGCACCTCCATGGTGGGTAGCTGCTTGGTGGGTCTGCAGCTAGAGAACACACAAAGCCAGCCATCACAGCACCCAGTGACAGCACGGCCCGGCTGGCTGTGTCCTGAGAAGGGAGGTCCTTTCCAAGAGGGAGCTCTTCTCACATCCTCCTGCATCACCCACATATTGAGCCCCTGGTAGAGATTGGGACAAGGGAGCAGTGTCGTGCACAGGAGTGCATTCACCTTCTAGAGGCTTGGGCTGCAGGGCTTGGCATCCCACCTCAGCGGCTACAAATGAAAAGCTTTAGGAACGTGTGTTGACTAAGTGCTTCCAAAATCATGAGTGACTTCGGTGAGAGGGCTTTCCTTTCTTTCCCTCCTTCCATTTTACTTTGCCTTTCAGCACTCTTCAAAACACATTATCAGAGAAAATCACTAAGGAAACGAAACCCAGAACACTCTGAAAAACCATCAGAGGAGCTCTGGCTTACAGTACTCAGTTCTCCAGAAAATTCTGAATCGAGCCTGTTAATGCCACATTTACAGAAACACTGGGAATTTTCTGGGAAAATTATTCAGAATGAAATAAGTAGCTGATACAGTCTCTCTCTCTTCCTTCTCAATCTACAGAAAGCTACGTGTTGACCTATGAAATTTTTGTGAATGAAAACACAAAGCTTCCTGGCTGCTTCCACGTGTCCATGGCCAGAGCCAGTCTCAGGGAGGAAAAGCCTTGAAACGTGTGGTGACGGGACCTGTTTTGTAAGTGCTGTATTGTGTGACACCGTAGAGTGTTTTCTTCTGAGTACTCTCTTCAGTTCTATTCATCTGTTTGTCTAAATCAACGGAAGGAATAATACAGGTCACTATAGACGGTGTGATCATTAAAGCTGCGTGTCGGCTTGACTGGGCCCTGAGTCTCAGCGACTCGGCAGTTGCATTATAGTTTGGCAGTTGAATGATGATATAATCATCTCCGTGATGAGATCAGGTATAGTGTGATCACCCCTGTGAGAGGATCTGCTGTAAGCAGCCAATCAGTAAAGGGCTTTCTTTGGGGGTGTGGTCTGCATCTGATATAGGTGGGCTTTCTGGCAAGGCTTGTAGGCTTTCACTGACTCTGGATCTTACAGATGCCTCCTGTTCATCTGACCTCTGCTTCTTGGGACTCGAGCTTGCTGCTTACCTGCAGTCTTAGGACTCGTCAGCCACCATAATCCACGCACCATTAGCTGCCAGATTGTCTGCTGTCTTTGCGATTTGTTGTCCTCTTCGGCCTGTGGGCCAGTCTTGAGTTTGCCAGCCCCTGTAGCTATGTGAGTCAGGAGAACCTGGCAGCCTGACCCACGGGACTTGAGGCTTTCCAACTTTTACAACCATGTGGACCATTACCCTTCTCCCTCTGTCTCTCTCTAGCTATAGATAAGACAGAGAGATAGACAGACAGAGAGTAAAGGTGCTGTTGCACTGGTTTTGTTTCTCTTCAGAACCCAGCCTAAGACTGAATGACAGACAGACAGACCCAGAAGTATAATACACCAAACTGAATCAATTGCTGTTGGGTCGAATTCAGCTCACAGCGACCCTAGCGGACAGAGTAGAGCTATCCCGCAGGGCCCCAAGGCTGTAAAGCTTGATGGAAGACGACTGGCACATCTTCCTTTCTTAGACTGGCTGGTGAGTTTGAACCACTGACCTTTCAGTTAGCAACTGACTGCTTAACCACTGCACCACTTGGGCTCCATGAAATATGATGTAGATATCTATATACGTCTAAATTATAGCTGTTCTCATCTCCATGTTTATTCCTGTCGTGTCAGTAGCATAAAATATCAGCATGAAAAAAAAGTACTGACAAATCACGAATCCAACAGAGGGCTTGTATCCAGAATATATGACACTCAAAATTTAACAGTGAGAGGACGCACAATCCAGTGAAAAAATGAGCAAAAGATCTGAACAGACATTTCTTCAAAGAGATCATCCTCAGAATCATTAGGCATTAGAGAAATGCTATTTTAAAAAAAAAAGGCACACACAGCGAGACGCCACCGCCCATGGAACCCACGGCCCTTGAGTCAATTTCCAACTCATAGCAACCCCATAGGGCAGAGTAGAACTGCCCCATAGAGCTTCCAAGGAGCGCCTGGTAGATTTGAACTGCTGACCTTTTCTTTAGTAGCTGTAACACTCAACAACTAAGGCACTAGGGTTGATAAATGGATAAAATAAATGTATGCATAAATGAACACATATATAAATAAAACATAACAGTACCAATATACTATTGCATTCACTTTTGAATGAAACTATACATGGAAAGAGAAACAGTATACTGACAAGGAACTGCCAGAAATTCAAGCTGGATTCAGAAGAGGATGTGGAACCAGGGACATCATTGCTGATGTCAGATGGACCTTGGCTAAAAGTAAGGAATTCCAGAAAGCTGTTTGCTTGTGTTTCACTGACGATGAAAAGGTATTTGACTGTGTGGATTGTAACAAATTATAGCTCACATTGTGGAGAATGGGAATTCCAGAACACTGAGTTATACTCTCAAGGAATCTGTACCTGGATCAAGAGGCAGTTGCGTGAACAGAACAAGGGCACACTGCACGGTTTAGTCAGGAAGGGCGTGCATCAGGGTTGTATCCTTTCACCATACCTTTTCAATGTGTATGCCGAGCAAATAATCTGAGAAGTTGAATTAAATGACGAAGAGCAAAGCATCAGGATTGGAGGATGACTCATTAACAGCCTGCGTTACGCAGACGATATCAGCTCACTTGCTGGAAGTGAAGAAGGTTTGAAACACTTACTGATGAAGATCAAGGACACAGCCTTCAGTGTGGACTGCACCTCAACATCAGGAAAACAAAAATCCTCACAGTTAGACCAGTAAGTAACATCATCATCCATGGAGAAAGGGTTGAGATTGTCAAGGGTTTCATTTTACTTGGGTCCACAATTGGTGCCCATAGAAGCAGCAATCAAGAATTCAAAAGATGCATTGCACTGGGAAAATCTGCTGCAAAGGACCTCTTTAAAGTGTCGAAAAGTAAAAATGTCACCTTGACGACTAAAGTGTGCCTGACCCAAGCCATGGTATTTTCAACTGCATAGCATGCAAGCAAAAGCTGGACAATGAACAAAGAAGACAGAAGAATTGATGCCTTTGAATTGTGGTGTTGGAGAAGAATGTTGAACGTACGATGGACCACCAAAAGAAGACACAAATCTGTTCTGGAAGAAGTACAACCAGAGTGCTCCTTGGAAGCAAAGATGGCGAGACTGTGTCTTACACGCTTTGGATGTGTCAGGAGGAATCAGTCCCTGGAGAAGGACATCATGCTTGGCAGAGTGGAGGGTCAGCAAAAAAAGAAAACAACCCTTAACAAGACGGACTGACACAGTAGCCACAACTATGGGCTTAAGCATGAAAACAACTGTGGGCATCGTGCTAGACTGGACGGTGTTGCATGCTGCTGTGCACAGGGTCGCTGTGAGCTGGAACCAGCGTGACAGAACCTAACAACAACAACAGTACCGAACGCAAATTTTCTGGGGACGTTTTTGAGAATGAGAGGAACAGCAGGGCAAGCAGAACACTCTCATGCTGCTGCTGGGTAGGTGGGGAGGGGCAATCCCTCCGGAAGAGAGAGTTGAGTTGTTTATAAATGCAAACATACGCTGGCCATATGATCCAGCATCTCACTATATTTAACTAAAGAAATCAAAACTTAAATTCACCCCAAAACCTGTACATTAAAGTTTACAGTGGCTCTATTCACAGTCACCCAAACTGGGAAACAATCCAAATGAAACCAATGTCCAGAGTTGGTTCTGCCCAGATGCCGTAGAAGAGGAGAGTAAGAATCTAGCTTGTACACTTAATATCTTTGCTTGTCTCTGGGGCCCAAGTTTGGAATCTGGAGCCTTCCAAGGGCAGGAAAAATAGTGAACAAATCCTCACATGGGGTGGAGACCCCCCAGTAGCTGACCGCTGGAAGAAGTGCTATGACGGCACGTTCTGAACAACTAGCTCCCCAAGAGAAAACCACCAGATTGGCAACACTGGTAAATTCCAGGGTGTAAATGCTCCCCCAGTGGCCAACTCCAAACTACAATACGATGTCACTGTATGCAGACCTGAGGGGAGCTGTGCGCCGCCGGCTTACGGCACGCCACTGCCCCAGGGAGAAGGGAGCGCAGCGAGCGAGCTCTAGCTGGGCAGCGCTGACTCTTCGGGATAAAAAACCACCAGCCCCTTTTCCATCAAGCCAATTGAGACTCCTTGCCACCCGTAGAACAGCATACAACTGTGCCATAGGGTTTCCGAGGGTCACCAATGGCTGGCATCGAGCTCGCGATCCCTGTGCCACCAGAGATCTGTCATCATCAGGCTGATGCTGACAATCTCTCCAGACCTGAAACTGGACTGAAGCAATCCTAAGTGCCCAGCTGTGAACAGGAAGGTTGGTGATTTGAAGCCACCCAGCAACTCTGTTGGAGAGGGTCCTGGTCACCTGCTCTCGGAAGGCCACAGCCCCAGAAACACTGCGGGGCAGTCCTCCTCCATCCTGGGTGATGGATGTGAGTCAGAGTGGACTCAGTGCCACACAACAAGATCAGCAGTGACTCACAGACAGCTCACAAAATCTCTGAAAGAAACATGCCACAGTTATCAAATCTTTTTCTGAAAAATCAACACAAATGTTCAGCCCACAAGTAAAGAAAACAAGGCAGATGAGGAAACAAGACCGTGCAAATGTGAACCCACGCAAACCATAGATGAAAGAAACAGGCCCCCGGGTACTCAGACGTAGGATGAACCGAACAGATGACACGCCAGTAGCAACAAAAGCTCACCCTTACGTTTCAGCAAGGAAGTGGAAGCTACGAAAAGTCAAGGGCAGTGTCGCTGTTGGGGTTCTTACCCAGAGCAGACTCAAATGGAACGTGGACATTTGGGAGATGATCCACCAAGCACAAGCCAGGTGGAGGTCAGTGAGAAAGGACAGGAGAAAGGCCAACAGAGGATACACTGACCAGAAAGATACTGAGGTTCTGGGAAAACAGGGCTCAGCCTCACTTGGGGTCCATCTAAGTGTGAGGCAGCGTGAGCCTCAAATTGCCCCAGTGCACCATTACTGAAGGCTTTGATCAAAGATCCTATAGAGAAATCCTAATTTGTTTTAAAAAAGGAAGGGGGGCTTTGTGGAGCCATGGAGATTGGGTAAAGCCCTCAAATTAATGTCCTGAGATAATCACTAAAACCTTAAGTGTCAAACCAGCAATATTCCCAGAGGTCTTCTCTAAACCAAACAGTCGTTTAGCGTAACTAGTCAAGAACTTGAGTGCTGTACTCTTCAAAGAACTGTCTGTAGGTGATCAATTTGACAACTGCAACTCAAAATATGCACTGGACACCTTGGGGACAGTGAGCAATTCAGGAAAAGAGGGCAAGAATGGCTGTACGACTTGCAGGACATCATCAATGTCACTGAATTGCACACACAGACATAGTCGAGTTGGTGTATGTATTGTTCTGTATGTTTTTATCAACAACAAAAATAAAATGATTTCCTTTTATTGCTTTAGGGAGGACAGGACAGCCAGGGTGTTTACGCAGCAACCCTCATCACTCAGCAGCTGAGCTGTCGCAGGGCTGTTCTATCTCTGGCAGCTCTAGGCTTCTCTAAAGCAAGTTACACAACAGCCAGCCACAGAAGAAAGCCCTGAGGCATCAAGGCAGAGAGATGTGGGCGCATGTGGGCGGGAAAGTGCTCCTCAGTGGGGTCAACAGGGCATGGCAGCTGCAGGTGACTGCAGCAGTGGGCCAAGGGTGTGTGGCTGGGCACCAGCAGCATCTGATGCCAGGAAGGTAAGTGACATTTAATGTTCTCAGGTCCTTCCATTGCCAGAAAGGACAGTAAGAGTTGCGTTTAGCACTGGGCACCAACCGATCCATGCTGTATTTTCTAGAGTAGCCACTAAAAGACTAGTGAAAGAGTGTACAGTTTTAAACTAACCATGAAAACCAGAACAACGATAATAATAATAAATGCAAGAGAAGTCAAGAAAAGAAATAAAGAAACAAAATAGATATGCAGGAAATAATACAGGGATGTGAGCAGATGCCCTCAAATACCTTTTACCATGTTTGTGTGCATTCCACCCTCACTTTTGTGGTCTGACCCAAAGCCACCTGACTCTCATGTGAAGGCCCACCCGCTAGCAACTCCATCTCCCGGGGCAGAGAGCCTACATGGCCTGGGAATGCGCTCATCCTGGGAGCCCTTGGCCAGAGCCAGGTATGGAATACCTACCTTGCCTCTACCTTGGCTGCCCTTGGGTGCCAACCTGCACTGCTGAGATCCCCTTCCTGTACTCACTCACAGCTCTCCCCAGGAGCTCATTCCTAAGGAATCACCTTCACATAATTCCTTGCCTCAGGCCCTGCTTCTGGAGAAACCTATGTAAGATAAGACAAAAGGATAGATCAAAGCTTTGTTTTTGTTAGGGGCTGTCAAGTTGGTTCTGACTCATAGCAACCTTGTGCTTAACAGAACAAAATATTGCCTGGTCTTGCGCCATCCTCCCTATCGTTGCTGTATTTGAGTCCATTGTCGCAGCCACTGTGTATGATTCAGGTTAGACACACAAAAAAATTACACTATACGTAAGCTAACTAAATCTCTAATTAAAGGGCAAAGGTTATCAGACTGGATTAAAAAACGAAGTGTTTTGTACAAAAAAAAAACAAACAAACAAACCAAATACAGTGCTGTCTGGTTGAGTCCCACTCACAGTGATCCTACAGGACAGAATAGAACCCGTAGTGACCCCATAGGACAAAGTAGAACTGCTCCACAGAGTTTCCAGACCGGGCCCCGTGGATTCGTACTGTCAGCCTTTCGATTGGCAGACGTAGCACCTAACCACTATGCCACCAGGGTCAGGCACATCTAAAACGTAGACATTCAGAAGGAGAAAAGTTTTAAAGGGATTGAAAGAGGTCTATCATGCAAACGCTCACCAAAACAAAGCTGATGTGGTTATATTTGCATCAGACAGAGAGAATTCACGGAAAGAACTATCACTGACCGATGCACGTGTTAGTAAGATGCACTGCCATGAAGACTCTCGTTTTTGCTGGTGGGATTACAAATTAATGCAACCACTTTGGGAAGTAGTTTGACATTATCATTGAAACTGAATATACACATACCCCGTACGCCCGGGTGTATGCCCAACACGCGCGTACCCAGAGGAAGGCAAAAGTGTTTACAGTAGCACACTGCCACAACCTAAAGCGAAAAATAACAAGTGCCCATCAATGGAAAATGGATTTAAAATGAACAAACAAACAAAAAAAAAGTCATATTGTCAGGCAATGGACTCTGTCAGCACTGAAAATTAATAAATTTCCCCTACAGGAAGCACAGATGGACTTTTAGAATGTTAAGAAAAAGAATCCAGATGCCAACGGACACTTATGGTATGACTGACCCACTTCCCGTAAGGGTCAAAAATGCCCCAGTGAAACTGTAGCGGTCAGAGATGTACAGTTCGGTTGAAAAGGTAGAATGATAGGACTATAACAAAAGTTGGGATTGCGGCTGGTTTTAGAGAAGAGGCTGGAACTGGGCATGGACATACAGAAGGAAGGTTCTAGTTCTTGCCCTGGCTGACAGTGACCTCACCGGTCAATTAACAGTAACTTATTAAACTATACATTTATCTCTTATGCATTTTTCTCTTTGTGTTATATCCCACAGGAAAAAATAAATAAATTTGAAAATCATACATCGTAGTTTCTATCCCAGTAGTTTCTATCCCAAGTAATTTCTATCCCAGTAGTTTCTATCCCAAGTAGTTTCTATCCCAGTAACCCAGAGGTGATTCAACATTTGAAAACTCTATCAGCGTAAATCTCTACATAATAGATTAATAGAGATAAGAATCTCAGTATTTGCCCAATGAAACTGCTTTAATGAATTAAAAACACATGTGTGATTGAAAACAAGACTCAAGAAACCAGGGTAAAACACAGCTTTCCCTACTCGATAAAAAGCACCTGTGAGGAATCGACAGCAGTGACTGTACTCAGGAGGAGCAGAAGCCTTTTCATCGAGTGGGCGCGAAGTGCGGCCTCCTCCTCATCCTCACTCCTGTGTGGCGTTTACCAGAAGTCTGTGCCGATGCCATGGTAAGAAGCAAGTAGGCAAAGAACAAAAATTCAGTGGAAGGGAGAAAATTGTGGTTCTTTATAGATACGTGGTTGTCTACAGAGAAAAGCCAGCAGTTCTGTTTGGTGCCCTATTGTCAGCTGCTGTCCAGCCAGCCCCAACTCGTGGCGACGCCGTGTGCAACAGAACAGAGCGCTGCCCAGCCCCGCGCGGTCCAGGCCGCTGCCGGTGCGCCCGAGGCCGCTGCCGGTGCGCCCGAGGCCGCTGCCGGTGCGCCCGAGGCCGCTGCCGGTGCGCCCGAGGCCGCTGCCGGTGCGCCCGAGGCCGCTGCCGGTGCGCCCGAGGCCGCTGCCGGTGCGCCCGAGGCCGCTGCCGGTGCGCCCGAGGCCGCTGCCGGTGCGCCCGAGGCCGCTGCCGGTGCGCCCGAGGCCGCTGCCGGTGCGCCCGAGGCCGCTGCCGGTGCGCCCGAGGCCGCTGCCGGTGCGCCCGAGGCCGCTGCCGGTGCGCCCGAGGCCGCTGCCGGTGCGCCCGAGGCCGCTGCCGGTGCGCCCGAGGCCGCTGCCGGTGCGCCCGAGGCCGCTGCCGGTGCGCCCGAGGCCGCTGCCGGTGCGCCCGAGGCCGCTGCCGGTGCGCCCGAGGCCGCTGCCGGTGCGCCCGAGGCCGCTGCCGGTGCGCCCGAGGCCGCTGCCGGTGCGCCCGAGGCCGCTGCCGGTGCGCCCGAGGCCGCTGCCGGTGCGCCCGAGGCCGCTGCCGGTGCGCCCGAGGCCGCTGCCGGTGCGCCCGAGGCCGCTGCCGGTGCGCCCGAGGCCGCTGCCGGTGCGCCCGAGGCCGCTGCCGGTGCGCCCGAGGCCGCTGCCGGTGCGCCCGAGGCCGCTGCCGGTGCGCCCGAGGCCGCTGCCGGTGCGCCCGAGGCCGCTGCCGGTGCGCCCGAGGCCGCTGCCGGTGCGCCCGAGGCCGCTGCCGGTGCGCCCGAGGCCGCTGCCGGTGCGCCCGAGGCCGCTGCCGGTGCGCCCGAGGCCGCTGCTGCAGCCACTGGGCCTCTTAAGCGCCTTCCAGCCTGGGGGCTGGGCCTCATCGTCCAGGACGCTGCCTTGGGGAAGCATTCTGTGGTGATCGTGAGGTTCTCAATAGCAGACTTTCAGAAGCCGAGCACCAACCTTTCCTCCTCGTCAGGAGGGCCCCTTGAGACCCGTTCATCACGGGGGTCCCTGCCAGCATCGGAAATGCAGTGACCCCACTGCTGGCACCACAGCACCATGCAAGCCAAGGCACGACAGCCGACAGATGGGAAGGGAGGCTGCCTTGGTTGTCCCTGTTCGTCGGTAGTGTTCACTTGGTGCCGCCGTCTGTAGAGAACCTAATGTCTACGCACCCCTGGCGTTCGGCAGCACGGGGCCCCACTCTGCAGCACAGAGGCCACAGCCCACCACAAAACTATCAGAACCAACAGAGGATAACAGACGAACACCCGGCTCTCAGCGGCTTCATCCTACCTAGTGCCGCTGTGGCTAGATGCTGTCAAGTCAGTTCCAACTCACGGCGACCCTCTACACAAAAGAATAAACACTGCCCGGTCTTGCACCATGTCCACAATCGTTTTTATACTTAAGCCCATCGTTGTGGCCACTATGTCAACCCATCTCATCGAGGGTCTTCCTCTTTTTCACTGACCCTCCACTCTACCAAGCATGAGGCCCTTCTCCAAGGACTGATCCTTCCTGACAACATGTCCAAAGTATGTAAGACGCAGTCTCGCCGTCTTTGCTTCCAAGGAGCACTCTGGTTATACTTCCTCCAGAACAGATTTGTTTGGGTTCTTTTGATGGTTCGTGGTACATTTAATACTCTTCTCCAACACCACAATTCAGAGACATAAATTCTTCCACTGCCTTCTGTGTTCACTGCCCAGCTTTTGCACACATGTGATATAACTGAAAATACCACGGCTTGGAGATGCTCACCTTTGTCTTCAAGGTGACATTTTTACTTTTCAACACTGTAAAAAGGCCTTTTGCAGCAGATTTTCCCAAAGCAATGCATCTTTTGAACTCTTGACTGTTGCTTCCATGGGCATTGATTGTGGAACCAAGTAAAATGAAATTCTTGACAACCTCAATCCTTTCTCCATTTATCAAGATGTTGCTTACTGCTCCAGGTGTGAAGATTTTTGCACATAATGTGAAAATGCAGTAGAATAAGACTCCTTATTTACAATGACATCCAAAAAAGAAAAAAAGCCCACTGCTGTTGAGTTGGTTCCAACTCACAGTGACCCCATGGGACAGGGTAGAACAGCCCCGTAGAGTTCCCAAAGCTGTAATCTTTCTAACAGCAACTGCCTCATCTTTCTCCCTTGGAGATGCTGGCAGTGCACACTGCCTCCCCTCTGGCTGGCAGCTGACAGCTTAACTGTTGCACTACTGGGGCTAACCAAAAGGTCCACAGTTCAAATCCACCAGGTGTTCTTTGGAAACTCTATAAGGCAGTTCTACTCTGTCCTGTAGGGTCACTGTGAGTAGGACTGGACTTGACAGCAGTGGGTTTAGGTTTTATTCATCTTGGTCAGAATATCCTGGAATTTCTTCTGCAAATCCCTGCTTTGCCTCTCTCTCTAAAGGCATCATTGAGCTGTTGAGCCATCACAGTGTTAGCCCTCTCTAAAAAACCACAGTTTGTGGTTGAAAAAGAATCCCAAAGTTCCTGAATCATTTGTCTCAGATAAATTTTTTTACTGATATGAGGTGTGACATCATATTCATAGAACAAACAGAATGCTTGGGTATCTCATCCCTTTGGCAACAATAGAAATTTTCTTGTCTTTGTGAAGCTGACCATTGTATTTGGGGTATGGCTAGAACAGAGCAATGGAAGCCCCCTACACAGGACCAAGCCGTGTATGGACAGTTTGGGGACTGGGTCCAGTAGAGGGCCACCATGGTCCTCCCCAGGGATGCAGAGGAGTCTTCATAGAGACTCCTTGGGAGCAGACCCCCAGCAGAGTCACAGGGTACCTCTGCCTACTGTCCACACAGAGGCACTGGCAGCATGGTTCATAGGCCTGCTTTTCTGCCATGTTTTGGCCGGACGAAGCCCAGCCACCACAGTCTGTCCTTCTTGCAGTTAGAGAAAGAAAGGAGGCAGCCACGATTGTCCCCACTCATCTGTGCCTGTCACATGCAAGAGAACAGCTTTGCATTCGTTTTCCGTTCAGTCTTCTGTGCTGATCGTAAATCAAGAGTTAAGGGAAATTTTTAAAATTAAATCTGAAACCACAGGATATGTACAAGAGGGTGGTGATGATGCCTGGGAGTTTTTATCGGTCACAGCTGTTCCATTATGTTTGTTTACTTTCGGGTAGAAATGGTCCTTTGAAATACACGACCAAAATAAACACGCTGGCAGCTGTAGTCAGCACGGGTAAGTGAGCAAGCGAGCAGGCCAGCCGGGAAGGCCACCGTCCGCGGTCGCTCGTGTCCGCAGCGTGCTCCAGCAGCCTGGGCTTTCTTCCTAACAATGCCCAAGAGCAGAAATCATTTATGAAAAATCCAATCAGCCTCTAGGAATAATGAAGCTTTGTCAAATGCTCCCAGTCAGACGAAAGCTTTTTCAAAAAATAATTGACTACGGAGTTAAACGAGGTGTGCTGCAGAGAAGCCCCGGAAAGGAAGCTCAAGACAGCCTGACCCGATGCTGTTGAGTTGGTTCCAGTTCATAGCAACACAGAGCAGAACTGCCGCACAGGACTTCCAAGGTTGTAACTTGCAGGAGGAGCCCTGGTGGTACAGTGGTTAGGAGCTCAGGCTGCTAAGCAAAAGACCAGCAGTTTGAACGCACCCAAACCATGAAACCCAGGGCCATACAGTCGATTCCGACTTGTAGCAACCCTGGAGGTCCGAGTAGAACTGCCCCGTAGAGTTTCCAAGGAGAGGCTGGAGGATTTGAACTGCTGACCAGTAGCCAGCTGATGTAACGGCTATCGGGCCACACCAGCCTCTCCTTAAACTTCCTGTCAGGCAGCTCTGCTCTGTCCTGCATGCTCACCCCAAATCAACTCAGCGGCAACAGGTTTAGTCTTGTTTTTTGGTCTTTGCAGAAGCAGATTGACACTTCCTTCTACTGAAGAGGCCCAGCTGGTTTGAACCGCCGGCTTTGGTTTACCAATGAGCACTTTAGCCGTGTGCCACCAGCTCTCCTCTCAAGTTCTGGAGATGCCTTGGGGGACTTTGTGGTAGACACCGGCCCTGCTGCCCTCTGGTCAGTTCTGACTCATTGCATCCCCACGTGTTAGAAAGTTGAAGTGTCCCACGGAGTCCTTCCTCATAACCGTGATCTTACAGAAGCCGACCTCCAGGACTTAGTTCCAAAGTGCTGCCAGGTGGCTTCAACCACCAACCTTTCAGTTGAATGCAACCCATTTGCAGCAACCCGGAACTCCACTTTCCACAGAACATACATTGCTGTTGTTGTTGTGGGCCATCAAGTCGGTTCCAACTTGTGGTGACCCCATGTGACAGAGCAGAGTGGCCCCTGTAATCTTGACAGAAGAAGGTCCCCAGGTTTCTGTCCCAGAGTCGCTAGGTGGGGTCAAACCTCCAACCTCGTGGCTCATAGACAGGTACACAACCACTGTGTTGTTGTGTGCTTGCTGTGTGCTATGCACTGTGCTCGCTGCTGAGAACCCAGTGGAAAAAGTAAATCAAAAGCTCTCTTACAGGAAATCACAACTGACCAAAAAACGTCTAACTCAAACCAGACCCACTGCTGTCGAGTCGGGTCCGACTCGTAGCAACCCCATAGGACAGAATAGAACTTCTCCACAGAGTTTCCAAGGAGCACCTGGTGGGTTTGAACTGCTGATCTTTTGGTTCCCAGCTGAAGCACTTAACCACTGTGCCACCAAGGGCTTCCAGAAAACCAATAGCTGATATCAATCTGTTTATAATTAACACTATTAACATTCCAATCACAATAATTTAAATTATTAAATCTGATTGGTTATATTGATATAAATACATTTTCCTTAAATTAGGGTATATAGAATTAATATCTTTATAAATTTAAAAAAAAACCTCTAATCAAAACCTGTGAAAGAAAACAAAAGCAAAGGAAGTCCTAAGCAACCTCGGTTTCCTCAAGAAGTTACAAAAATGCACGTTGTTTATGTATTCACAATATTTTCACTTCCTTTAGTAACTTTTTGAGAAAAAAGTTTAAAAGGATTCAGATATGAGAAGTTCTTATTTCAGGGAAAACGCTAAAGCATTTAAATTTGGCATGTTGCTGTTAGTGTCCCAGTCTGAGATAATGAAATTATGGTTCTTGAGACTGATTCTCCTTTCATTATAATTGAAACCACTCTACAAATAACGGACTACTTACAAAAACATGCTGTGCTAAAATATCTGCTTCCAAGATAAAGGCGATCGCAGTGGTACGATTGTTCTCTGAGGTAATGACCCAGAAAAAAAGCGATTTGTGTTTGCTTTCCATTCCCTGAAACATGAAATGGGAAGGGGAGAGAACCAAAGCCTGCAGCAGGGTGAAAGGCAGACACTGGTGGGAAGCTGCCCGAGAATTACAGCCCCCAGGCCTCGACTCCAACTTCTCTGGGAGAGGAAAGACAGAATGCAGGGCGGGCAGCCTGGACTCAGCCCGCAAGACCCAAACACAAATCGGGTGCAAACCAAAGAGTGTACTCGGTGCTACCGTTACGTGCCATCACTCCTAGTGACCCTATAGGACAGAGTAGAACTGGCCCACAGAGTTTGCCAGGTTGTAAATCTTCACGGAAGCTGATCGCCAGGCCCTTCCTCCTGAGGAACCGTTGGTAGCTTTGAACTGCTGGCTTTCTCATCAATAGCCAAGCACTTACCCACCCAGGGCTCCCCGAGCGCTAAATAACTGAGGACAAATCCGGATGCCCAGCTGTCACGTTTCCTGCAGAGCACTGTGGTCTTTCAGTGGTGTCTTAGGCCTCTGGTGCTGCTGTAACAGAAATACCACAAACGGGTGGCTTTAACCATCAGAAATTTATTTTCTCACAGTTAGGAGACCAGCAGCCTGAACCCAGGGAACCAGCTCTGGAAAGAGCTCTCTGTCTCTGTTGCCTCGAGGGGAAGGTAACTCCAGATTCCCCAGCTGCTTGCAGATGGTTCACGTGGCATTTGTCTCCACCATTTGTGCTGGCTTCAGGGTCTGGTCTGCTCTTCTGTGACAGAGGAATGATTACATTTAAGACGCCCCCCAGCATTGTGTGGCCTCATTAACATACCATTAGATTGTACTGCAGAAGATAATTATACCAAGTTACATCTGCAAGAGGCAAAGATTAGGATTTCACTACACATGGGCGGACAGGGGGGCAGCTATTCATACCATTACAACTGACTTTAGGACAAACTCATTGCCATCGATTGGTTCTCACAGTGACTCTGCGAGTGTGTTGCCAGTGGCATTAGGTACAATCTAGCTGGTTCTGGCTCCTAGCAGCTCTGTGTACAACAGAACAGAACATTGTCGTGGCCTGTCATATCCTCACAATCACGGCTTTGACTGGGTCCGTTGTTGCAGTACGTCGATCCGTCTTGTTGAGGGTCTTCTCTTTTTCACTGACCCTCACTTTGCCACACATGATGTCCTTCTCCGGGGATCTGATCTCTCCTGATAACATATCTAGAGTACATGAGATGAGGTTTCACCATGCTCGCTTCTAAGGACCGTTCTGGCTGTACTTCTTCCGAGACAGATTTGTTCCTTCTTCCAGCAGTCCATGGTATGTATATCCCATACTCTGTGCCAATGCCATAACTCAAAGGCCTCAGCTCTTCTTCTGTCTTTCTTGCTCACTGTCCGGCTTTTGCACACATACGAAGCAACGGAAAGTACCACGGTTTGGGTCAGTTGCACCTTCGTCCTCACAGTGATGTCTTTGCTTCTTCACACTTTAAAGAGGTCCTTTGCAGCAGATTTGCCCAGTGCAATACACCGTCTGCTTTCTGGACTGCTATTTACATGCTTGTTGACTGTGGATCAAATACAGTGAAGTCCTGAACAGCTTCAATATTTTCTCTGTTTATCATGAAATTTCTTACTGGTCCAGTTGTGAGGATTTTTGCTTTTTGATGTGGAGGCATAATTTATACTGCAGGCTGTGGTCTTTGATCTTCATCAGTCAGTGTTTCAAGTCCTCCTCACTTTGAGCAAACAAAATTGTATCATCTGCATACTATAGGTTGTTAATGAGACTTCCTTCAGTCCTGATGCTTCATTCTTCTTCATATAGTCCAGCTTCTTGGACTATTTGCTCAGCATACAGGTTAAACAAGTATGGTGAAAGAATACACAACTTTCCTGACTTTAAACCACACAGTATTCCCTTATTCTGTCTGAAAGACTGCCTCTTGGTCTACACATATTTTCTCCATGAGCACAACTAAGTGTTCTGGGATCCCTATTCTTCTTAATATTAACTGTGATTTGCTACGGTCCACACAGTCGAATGCCTTTGCATAGCTAATAAAACACAGGTAAGCATCTTTCTGGCATTTTCTACTTTCTGCGAAGATCTGTCTGATCAGCATTGACTTCCCTGGTTCCATGTCCTCTACTGAATCCAGCTGGAATTTCTGGTGTTTCTCTGTTAATGTACTGCTGCAACCACTTTTGAATAATTTTCAGCAAAATTTTACCCATGTGCAGTATTAATGATATTTGTCAATAATTTCCATTTGCTGTTGGATTACCTTTCTTCGGAACAGGCAAAAACACAGATCTCTTCTAGTCAGCTGGCCAGGCCGCTGTCCTTCGTTCTTGTCATAGACGAGTGCGTACATCCGGGGCTGCATCCTTTCTCTGAGATGCCTCGGCTGGTTTTCCGTCAGTTCCTGGAGCCTTGTTTCCCTCCAGCGCCCTTGGTGAGGCATGGACTTTTTCCTTCAGTATCATGGGTTCTGGGTCATAGCTGCCTTCTGAAGTGGTTGAACGTTGACCACTTCTTTCTGACACAGTGACTCTTGTGTGTTCCTTCTACTTTTTTTTGGTCCTTCCTGCATCATTCAGTATTTTCCTTCAGAATTCTTCACTACTGCAACTCAAGGAATGAATATTTTCCTCAGTTCTTTCAGCTTGTGAAATGCCCAGAATGTTCTTCACTTTTGGATTTCTGACTCAAGGTCTGTGCGTGGGTCGTTATTACGCCTTACTTGTTTTCTCCAGCCTCCCTTTGAAATCTGTTCAGCTCTTTTACTTCATCAACTCTTCCTTTTGCTTTAGCTACTTGACATTTAAGAACAAGTTTCAAAGTCTCTTTTGACGTTCATTTTGGTCTTTTCCATCTTTTTTAATGACCTCTTACTTTTTTTTTATATGTGATGTCCCTTACGGCCTTCAACGACTCATCTGGTCTTCAGTCATTAGTGTTTCACGTGTCGGTTCTATTCTTGAGATGGTCTCTAAATTCAAGTGGAATATACCCAAGGGTGTATTTTGGCTTTTGTGGATTTTCTTTCATTTTCTTCACTTTAAATTGAATTTGCTCGTGAGTAATTGATGGTCTGTTTCACAGTCAGCCCCTGGCCTGCTTCCGGTTGATAACATTGGGCTTCTCCATCATCTCTTCCCACAGATATAGTCGGTTTGATTCCTGAGTATTCCGTCTGGTGAAGTCTATGTTTATGTTGCTGAAAAAACTTTTTGCAATGACGTCATTGGTCTTGCAAAATTCTATTGTGTGATCTACGTCATCATTCCTATCACCAAGGCCATATTTTCCAATCACTAATCCTTCTCTGTTTCCAACTTTTACATTCCAGTTCTCAATGCATCTTGAATTTACATTTCATCAATCTCAGACTGCAGAAGTTGGTAAAATTCTTCAGTTTCTTCATCTTTAGCCTTAGTGGTTGGTGTGTAAGTTTGAATAACAATCATATTAAGTGGCCTTTCTCATAGTTCTATAGATATTATCCTAACACTGACAGCATTGTGCTTCAAGATAGATCTTGCAACATTTTTTTTTACTGTGAATGCAATGCCAATCATTTTCGATTTGTCATTACCAGCACAGTAGACCACAAGATTGTCTCATTCAGACTGGCCAATACCAGCCCATTTCAGCTCACCAGTACCCAGCACATTAATCTTCAAGCATTCTACTTGATTTCTGACAACTTTACATTTTCCTTGATTCATACTTTGTACATTACCCATTCTGATCATTAGTGGAGGTTTCTAGCTGTTTCTCATCACTTTGAGCCATCCTACATCAGCAAATGAAGGTCTCAAAAGCTTGACTCCATCCGTAACATTAAGGTCCACCCTGCTTTGAGGAGACAGCTTTTCCTCAGTTGTATTTTGAGTGCTTTCCAACCCAAAAGGCTAATTTCCTAGCACTACATTAGGCATTGTTCCACTGCTATTCAGAAGGTTTTCACTGGCCAATTTTATCAGAAATAAACTGTCAAGTCCTTCTTCCCAGTCTACCATACATCTGTCGGTTTGTCATACTGCGGCGGCTCCCTTCTTGCTACTATACTGGAAGCTTTGCCACTGGTATTTCTAGTACCAGTGGGGTCACCCTTCAGGTAGAGGTTTTAGCAGAGCTTCCAAACTGACAAAGCCTGTGTAGTAGTCTGGCAGTCTACTTCTGAACAGACTGGGCTATGAAAGCCTTGTGAATGAGCAATGCTAGAGAAGTATTAATAATGAACATGCCTACATCTAATAAACAACAGTTTTCATAAAAGTGTATTCCTCAGAGCTCAGAGCCTCAACCCTGCAGTGGCGGTGCCCATCATCAGGATTGGGTTACCCAACAAGCGAGAGAAGCACAGGCTGATCCATGCTTACTTACTAATCTATGCCATAAATTCAAGCCAGATTCAGAAGAGGATGTGGAAGGAGGGATGTCATTGCTGATGCGAGATGGATTCTGACTAAAAGCAGTGGATATCAGAAAGGTATTTCTCTGTGTTTTATCAACCATGCTAAGGCATTTGACTGCATGGATCATAACAAATTATGGATAGCACTGCACAGAATGGTTAAGTCCAGAACACTTAAGTGTATTCACAAAGAACCTGTACACAGAATAAGAGGCAGTCATTTGAATAGAACAAGGGGTGGTGTGTTGTATAAAGTCAGGAAAGTTGTGCATCAAGGTTAAATCCTTTCACCATACCTATTCCATCTGTATGCTGAGCAAATAATCAGAGAAGCTGGACTATACAAAGAACAGGGCGTCAAAACTGGGGGAAGATGCATTGACAACCTACTTTATGCAGATGGCACCATCTTCCTTGCTGAAATTGAAGAGAACTTGAAACAATTACTGATGCAGATCAAAGACCATAAGCCTTCGGTATGAACTACCGCTCAACATAAAGAAAAGGAAAATCCTCACAACTGGACCGAAAAGCAACATCGTGACAAATGGAGAACAGTGTTGAGGACTTCATTTTGTTTCGATCCACGTGCAACACTAATGAAGAGAGCAGTCGAGAAACCAATGATACTGCTGTAGGCAAATCTGCTGTAAAAAGACTCTTGAAATGTTGAAAAGCAAAGATGTCACCTTGAAGACAAAAGTACACCTGACCTAAGACATAGTGTCTTCAGTCACCTCATATGCATGCAAAAGCTGGATAATTAATAAGGAATAATGAAGAAGAGCTTACAGCAGGAACTACAGAAGGACATCATGTGCAATAAAGTAGAGAGACCATCAGTGAAAAAGAGGAAAACCCTCAACAAGATGGATTGACACAGCGGCTGCAGCAACAGGCTCAAGTGTTTCAACAGCGGTGACAGTCACACAGGACTGGCCGGGTTTGCTCTGTTGACACAGAGCTGCTCTGAGTCAGACCCGACTGGATGGCATCCAACAGCAACAACTCATTTGTAGTAATCACCGGATACCCTGATACCCGTGTGAAAATTTTCACTACACATTAGTGAGAAAGCACGCGGGAGCCTGTAAGCTTACCGGGTCATCCACCCCCGTCAGGGGCTGTACGTTTGAAAAGATGGTTTAATTCTGTAGGAAGGTGCTATAGGATTGGGAGAGGGAAAGACGCCAGCAGACCTAAGAAGCAGAATCTTTGTTGCCATGAAAAAATGTGAAATTGCTCACTCCAGATGACATTGCCTATTAAATAATCTGCTCCTACCAGTCCTTACATAGTTCTGACATGTTGTCAGGAGGGATCAGTTCCTGGAAAATGACATCATGCTTGGTAGAATGGAGGGTCAGGGAAAAAGAGGAAGGCCCTCAATGAAATGGACTGACACAGTGGCCGCAGCAATGGGCTGTAGCACAGGACTGGTCAACATTTTGTGTTCTGCAAAGGCTCGCTGTGAGCTGGAACCTCCCCAATGGCCAGTGCCAGCACCAACACCAGCACTCTTCCTTGGTGCTCAGGGTCGGATCTAGGTTTGTCAGTATTCCAGAAATACTGACATCCACTGACTAAGATGTTTCTTAAGCTAGGTAACAGTGCTGGTGAGCTCAGAAGGACTTTTCTGGATGTGGAGAACAAAATACTGTCCTTTGTGGACAGTACCTCCGAACGAACATATCTGAATTACTTTGGAAGTAACATTTCCCATCAGTTAGGAATACTTGAGGCTGCAAGAAACACATCATCCTACCTCGGCAGTGTCAGCTGTTACTGCTGTAGTTGATTGCTGTCAAACCAGCTGGCGACATTACAGGAAATACAGAAAACGCTGCTGATTCTGCACTGTCTGCTTGATTTGGGGCAAGTTTGTGTCCATCGTGGTAGCCGTTGTGTCAGTCCACCCCGAATGGGGCGACAGTCCACGGGGTGTGTAAAGTCGATGAACACTTCATGAACGTCAGTGGAAACGAGAAAAGCATGTTCACCAGAAGTCTGTATAGGAAGGAAACTGTGTGCCGGGAGAGGGCTTTGGGGAGAAAATGAGGCATGAAGGGCATCTTGGGGGGTGGAATTGTTGAGGCCAGGTGCTGGAAGACCTGTACCTTCGGAGAGGGGAAAACGGGGAGAGCTGGAGCGGGTAGTGTCTTTGCCTCTGGGTCCTGTCTAAATCCTCCTCGGGCATTGGTTCATTAAGTCTTGAACAAACATACCTGCTTTGTCAAACAAGAGTCACTTCATGTCTTAGACATCAATTCCCTGACCAGAAGACACCCAGGCCCCGCCTGTGGGAAGACGAGGCTCTGCGCTCTGGAAAGAGAAGAAGAGGTGGTGGAGGAGAGAGTGCCACCAAGAGCGAGGGCCAGTGAGAAGCTCCTGCACACAAGCTCCCTTCTCTCTCTGTCTCTGCCTCTTGGTTTCTCTCTCACTCTCTCTTTTACCCTCTGTCTGTCTGTCTCTTCCTATCTCTCTTCCTCTTCCAGCCTGTTTCTCCCCCCTCACCCTCTGGTGCCCTCCTCTTTTCTCTCCTCTCTGTCTCACTGTCTCCCCGTCTCTCTGTCTCTCCTCCCTCTCTCCCCATGAAGAGCGCAGAGCTGGGCTCATCTCCTAGTGCCTGGGTGCCATTCCTTGGCTTTTCTCTCCTTTCTCCAGAAAGTTCCCATGAATTAAACCTCAGTGCCACCCATGCCCTACGCAGTGCCACCGTTCACCGCATCTGTGTTGACACTGACCTGTAAGCCTCATTCTGTGTCCTCCAAACCACCTTTTTCTGCCCTTTCTCTCATGCCGCTTGCCTGAGGAACATCTCTTTCTGCAGACCTCTGTCTCTGTCTCACAAATGACATTTTTAAGTCTTCTTCCCTCTTAAAAACCCTGCAGAAAGCCATCTCCAGGGAGGCTTCACTTCTGTGATAACTGGACTCACTCTCCTCTCTCACCCATTAGCTAGTTCCCTCTGGCCGGCACTCTCCTGACCACGAGGCAGCCACAGGCCTTCTGGCTGGGTCTGTATTAGCCAGGACACGTCTCTGCTGTGGACTCAGGCACCCAGGACACTACAGCCGCAGTAAGCCTTGGTGGTCAGGGCAGGTGCTCAAGGGGGGTCAGGAATCCCATTTGGGGCATGGAGTCTCTGGCTCTTCCAGGGCCTCAGATGCAGTTAAGGTACAGATACCCTTGCACAGTAGGTTTATAGGCACTGAGGCTTGTTCTGCACCCTAAGTAGTATGCCTTGAAGATTTAGGGTTCCCAGCGAAAAGGATGCTGGCCCAGGTGAAAGGAAGGTGAGTATGGTCACCACCCTGCAGAGGGTTCATGCCACTCTTCCCAGCACCGTGAGTTTTGGCAGGGGGTGGAAGAACGGCTGCTAACCAAAGGTCAGAGGTTGAAACCCACCTAGCAGCTCCACGGGAGGAAGACCTGGCGGCCTGTTCCCACGCTGACTCCAGCCTAGTGGGCCCGTGGAGCACTTCTCTTCTGTCCTGTGGGCCCCCTGGGAGTCAGAACCTACTCACCGGCATCCAACAACACGTGGTACAATGGTTAAGTGCTCAGCTGCTAGCCCAGAGGTTGGTGTTTCAAACCGAGCTGGGTGCTCTGTGGGAGAAGAGAACTGTCGGCCAGTCCTGCCAAGACCAAGGCCTAGAAAACCCAGTGGGTGATTCTACTCTGCTCAGTAGGGTCACTGTGAGTCAGAACCAACTCGATGGCTATGAGTTTGGTTTTTCCAGTCTTTATACAAGTAAGTATACATATATTTTAGCATTCACAGGTGTTTGTAGCCATGTAACACAGATGTGTGCAATACCTGTGTACATTGTACAGCTCCCTCTTTACAGCTCCCTCTTCACGCATTTGATATTTTCCTCTCTCCTTTTTCTTGACTTCTGTTCTGCTTTCAGTATTCTCATGGGTGACATTGTTTTCAAAAGACTGGGAGCATTTTTATTGATGCCCTTCCTTTCCTGCTTGTTGATGTCCTTGTTGCCTGTGACTGCCACCAGATGGCTGCTGTGACCAGACGTGGTCAGTCTGCATGCCCACTGTGATGGCTATCTGTGTGTGACAGCTGAAAGTAGAGGCACACTTGCACCGAAAGGGTGTTCTTACAAAGACAGTGTGGGAAATTACATTTCTCATTTCCGAATTATATTCTGAGGCCTCTGTTAGAAAAACAAAACTTTGAATATTCGAAAGAATCCCTGGCTGATCCCTGTCAACACAACAAACAGACCTCTGACTGTCGGAGGCCCAGGCTTGGAGCAGGCTGCATCATCTACCTGTCCAGGTTCAGTTCTGCACCCCAGAAAGTCCAGGTTTTCATCAGCGTGGGACGAAGAGGGAGCTGAGGTACTGGGAAGAGCCCCGGGGACCGGGAGGTGGGAAGTCTGAGCCCGACTGCATCGCCTCTTAGTGGGGTGACTTCGGGAGGTTGCTCAGAGTCCCTTGCTACTCCACTTTCCTCTCTGGAAAAGAGGAATGGCAACACCAAGAACCACTCCGCCAACCCCGTAGGTGTCAGAGTCGGACTGTGCTACACTGGGTTTTCAATGGCTGCTTTTTCAGAAGTAGCAGGGAAGGCTTACAAGAGATGTGCTTTCCATATGATGCAGAGAATGGGTTGTGCTAAGTAACCGTTGTGAACTTTCTTACGTGTGATGACGGCACTGTGGTTATATAGGCAAATATCCATATTCTCAGCAGATACACACCCAAGAATTTAGGGATGAAGTGTTGGAATTGTTTACGGCTTACTTTTAAATGGTTCAGCCATATACATACACCCAAAACCAAAAACCATTGACGTAGAGTCAATTACAGGTATGCACATCTATACACATACGTACGCATGTTCTCATACGTACATATACATATGCACGTTCATACATGCCAAGTGCCATTGAGTCAGATCCGACTAATGGCGACCCTAGGGGCCAGAGTAGACATAATACATACGCATACAGCTTTACACTCAAATATACAGACAAAATAAATATGGTAAAAAATGAACAAGCATTGAACCTGATGTATCTTTTTCTGTATGCTTGAATATTTTAAATAAATGTTGTGGAAAAAAACAATGAAAAAAATGCATCCCCAAGCCTTGCCCCAGAGGTCTCACGTGTGTGTCTCCTATGGAGTTGTGTGCTGGTGGAGAAGGGAGATGAAGAAGACACCAGCAACCAACAAGGCATTTACAGTTTAGTAGGAGAAATACTATATGAACACACATAACCAATTCACAACATATGAATTGCTGAGGGTTGTGATAAAAAAATAAGGCTACATTCCCAAAGAAGTTTAGGGAAAAAAAGATTTTTACTCATTGGAGAACAAATGCTTCACGGAGGAGAAGGCATCTAAACTGACCTTGAGTTACAAGAAGCACAGGGATATTTGCTTTATACCTTGTCTTCAAACCATCTTGTTGACTCCTCGGGGTGTGGGCGTGGAAAAGCTGTTTTTATTCATGTCTTGAGCATCTTCAGGAGGCACTGGAATAATTTCTTACTGATTCAGAGATTTAGAAAACCTTCACTCACAAGACTTCAAGTGTCATAGATTGAATTGTGTTCCTCAAAAATATCTGCCAGCTTGACTAGACCGTGATCCCCCACATTGTGTGGTTACCCACTATTTGTCATTTGATGTGATATTCCTATGGGTCATGAATCTTTCCTGCACAGTGTCAATGAGACAAGATGATCAGAGGTTATGTTAACCAGGTAGGACTCAACCTACGAGATCAGATTGTGTTTTAAGCCAATCTCTTCTGAAATAGGAAAGAGAGAAGCGAGTAGAGATATTCTGAAACTTCATACCACCAAGAAACAAGAGCCAGAAGAATAGCGCACCCTTAGGACTTGGGGTCCCTGCACGGAGAAGCTCCTAGACCAGGGAAGATTGATGACCAGAGCCAGCAGAGAGAGAAGACCTTCTCCTGGAGCTGAGATCCTCACTCCGGACTTCTAGCCTCCTAGATCATAAGCTAGAAATCCTGGTGACACAGTGGTTAAGAGCTATGGCTGCTAATCAAAAGGTCAGCAGTTCAAACATGCCAGGTGCTCCTTGGAAACCCCACAGGGCAGTCCTACTCTGTATGTACAGTTGCTATGAGATAGAATAGACACAACAGCAATGGGTAGATTGTGAGAGAATAAATTCCTCTATGTCAAACCTTCCCCGTGTGGTGTTTCTGTTACAGCAGCACTAGAAGAGCAGGACACCGAGATAGCCTCTCCCAAGGGCTAAACACTCCAGTAGACGGAGAAAGCACTGGGCCTACTAATGGTATTTACTTAGGAAGTGATTCTGTGAAAACAGAAGCTACACACAGAAGGGAAAGACCAACTGGAGCAATTGTCTTTCCATCCCATTGCTGAAATTCTTTGGTGTCCTGGTGGATAAGCAAAGGGTTCGTCCAGTGCTCATCGTGGGCTCCATCTACACAAAGCCTGCCAGCCCCAACTCCGATGAGCTCCGCTGATCCTCCCAATGGATTAAGCCACGCCTTGTGGCACTCCCCAAAGCATCTGATTGTCTCAGGGTCCCCGCCTCTGAGACCTCCTGTGACACTGGACATTTGAGCTTCACCTGGTGTGAGTAGCCCCATCTGAGTTCCAGGGCTGCTGTGAGTTGCATCCCTATCTTTCTCTCCCTGCTCTGTAACCCTGAGACTTCACCCTTGTAAAAACCCGATCCCTTGGCCTGCATCTATGAGCAGTAATTGGTCATCAAATCCCCTGCAAATCTGTTTCAAGAACGAAAGGATTTAAAAAAAAAAATCCAGTTTCTGGAGGCTGAGAGCCTTCGCTTCCCCCAGGCCCCTCGTGTGGAGGACACGTCTTGCTGGGAGGCAGTGAACAGCTGTCAAGAGGCCACGCACTGGCTGGCCCCTCCAAGGGCAGCAGACGAAAAACACCGTCTTTGAGAATGAGAGCGACGATTTATAGGCAAAATGCAGCTATTCTGAGTCTCTTCAATCAAGATATACAACCTGAACAAAAGGTAAGTATTTCACTCAGTCTATGAAAGCCTGTGAAATTTATTTTTTGCCAGCATTTACAGTCCATGGCCTTCCCATTCAATCTTGAATAATAGCACTGAATTGAGCTGTAAAAGCTTCCGAAGTTTGAAGCCTTTTGACAAGTTAATTTAGCAGTATGGTAAAAAGTTTTTCCCCCAGATAGAATAAAGCCATCATATCATGAATGTAGCCGTCATCCTGAGGGAGGAAAACACCATTAGGATTAGGAGGGATGTGCTTTATGGAGCGAGTTTGTGGTTTCGTGTAATCTACTATCAATATTTCAGGAGAAAGATGTTCCACTCGTCATCCTGCTGGAAGTCAATATCTCCACTTAAAACCAACACCCAGGGGCCAGATCGCATCTATTTTTTATTGGGAAAGTAGCATTCTCTATGCAGTTTTCCTTTCTATAGTTCTTCAGATTCTAATTGTGTTTGGTGTGTGTGTGTATGTGTGCATGTACACTACAGAGAAGTGTTTTTCTCCCTCTAGGAAAAAACAGGGGGGAAAGAAGCAATATTTTCTTTGTCTCCCCTGACACACACACACACACACTTTTTCCCAGCTGCTGGTGTTGTTTTTCTCACCCATTCAGAGCACAACAGAGAGCTCAGACGCCTCGACTAGACAAGAGAAAAGGAGAAAAGCCAGTGGGGGTGCAGGGGAAGGGGTTTGTTTGTTGTTGTTGTTTGTTTTTAAAAATGAAAGTCAGCAGCTACAAGTGCGCGACTCCGGTTGTATCGGAAAAGGACTAGAACTGCCATCTGCCCCCCAGCGTCTCCGTGGTTACTGCTCAGCTAGATCTGAAGGGTAAGGATAGGTTCACCTAGAAATAGGATGAATGGTACAGATTGGGCTTTGTCATGATGGGGAAAAAAAGCCAAGAAAAATTAATTATATTTAACAAAGAAATGCTTCTGATGCCATTTGGTCTTGTGCCCTGAATATAAATCTGCAAATGTTTCTCACTTGAATATTTTAGTGGGAAAAAAATAAAATTAAAATTAAAAAACAGATGCCATATTACTGTGTTTATGTAGTAATTACAGGGTGGCCTCAAAGCGCTCCTGGGTAGTCAGGCAGGACCAGCCTCCTGAGCCACAGGCCTATCCTGTGCTGGGTTGAGGAGGCCTTTAATAAAGAAAGATTGTTGCCTTGGACAATGAAACACTGTTGCTATGGTTATTGGCTACCTTTGAATCCCACAGACCCCTGCCCAGCAGAAGGAAACCCCTCTGTCCTATACGGGTACCCAGGATTGGTTGCAGGTTGGTCGTCTGTGCTTCCCACACCGTTTTCACTGGCTGATTACGGAAAGTTGATCCCCAAGCCTTTCCTCCTTGGTGCTCTCCATCTGAAAGTCCTGCTGGAACCCACCCAGCATCCGGGTAGCACACAGGCCTCTGGCTGTGAGTCGGACAACTCGGCCGGCACTGAACCTGGGTCTCCCTTACAGAAGAGGAGAGTTCTATTCCTGACTTACCGACACTGAAGGCGCCGTGAGAGTCCCCCAAGGATGGATCTTTAGTCTCCCATAAGCAGGAGGGGAAACTCTTTCTTAAGGGTTCTCACCTTTGGGATCACAGAGCAGAAAGTGGTTTTTCATGTTAATGAAGGAGAGAATATATAATTAGTTCTAAACTGCTAACCACAAGGTCGGCAGTTCAAATCCACCAGGCGCTCCTTGAATACTCTGGGGGTCAGTTCTGTCCTGGCCCCTAGGGTCGCCATGAGTCGCATCCGACTCGACGGCATTTGGCTTGGCTGCCAAGGGAGCACGGGTGGCACAGCAGTGAAAGCCCTCGGCTGCTAACTGAGAGCTCAGTGGTCAGCTCAACAGTGACAAGATTTAGAAGAGTGAGAGATTCAGGGCTCAGCTGTGAACCGGAAGGCGGGAGTTCAAGTCCACCCAAAGGCACTCTGAAGCGAGGTCTCGCAGTCTGCCTCTGGAAACCCAGCGTTTTGCAGCCCTGCAGAGCACAGCCCCGCGCTGACATGCATGGAGTCACCGCGAAGCAGAGGAGACCAGGCGGCCACTGGACAGTCCCGCGGTGTGGTCATGAGGATTAAAGAGTCTCCTCGTGTCCTCACCGCAGTGTACCTGCCCAGAGCAACCGCTCCAGCGCTCAAAGCATGATTCTGGGGGTCCAAACTACAAGTGCGGCAGTATTTTGGAGGTCAAGCATTCCAAGATTCTCAGGGAAAAATAAATATTTCACTTAAGAATGAAATCATGGTGAAGCACTATTTCTAGTGTTAAGTTCCTTCCAAATAGAATCATGCAAAACTTAATTTAAATAACTCAAGAGATGATGGTGACGTGAAAAGTCAATGATCAGTCCACATTTATGTATTCATTTGAATGATCTTTAGTGACATTTTGGAATTTTGTCATGTCTAAGACTACTTATGAATGGAAAAGTAATTTGATTTTCAGATAGAAATAATTGACTTTGGGCCCTTGGAGGAAATACAGCCAGAATACTTTTCAGAGGCGAGGATAGCGAGACTTCATCTTGCTCCCTTTGGACACATTATCTGGTAGGACCAGTACCAGTCCCTGGAAAAGGACGTCCTCTTTGGTAAACTAGAGGGTCAGCCAAAAAGAGGATGCCCCTCAATGAAATGGACTGACACGGTGGCTGAAACAGGCTCAGACACAGAGGAAGGAGCAAGATCCGCAGTGTTTTGTTCTGATGTCCGTAGGGCCACCAGGTGTGACAAGGACAACACATCACAACTAACCATAGACTTCAACTCTTAAGGCTGCTAACCCATGACATTTCACAGGTTCCACTTGTGACAGCCGGTAACTCTTCTAAACATGTACGTTGTTACAAAATGCACAATTACTTTCTTTTCTTGATTTGAGGGTTGAATTTGTCTCCTCCTTGCTACTTCATTTGCATGAGAAGTTAAGACATCCTCATTTGTCCACTCAGTGCAAACATCAAGATCTAGACAAGGAAGAAAAACCAATTCCAGGAGGATACAGAATCCAGAAAACATAATTCCAGGCTCTTCTGGTCTAGTGCGGCATTCGATCAGGGGACCCTGCGGCACAGTGGTTAGGCACTCTGCTGCTAGCTGAAGGGACGGCACTGGAGCTCACAGCCCGCTCTGTGCCAGAAAGACGTGGCAGTCCTCGGCACTCTCAGCCCACCTGGTGGCTCTGCGGGTGAAGAGACCTGGCGACCTGCTTGCAGGTTAGGAAACCCTGGGGACAGTCCTACTTTGTCCTGCATGGTCACCATAAGTCCAAATGGGCTTGACAGCACAGAACAACGACAGGTGTTTAAATACTGGTAAAATCCTGAACCAGAGAAGTCCTGTTTTTCGAACTGTCCTCCATAATTTTATAGTACATTATGTGCTTTATTTCATGTATGATTATTAAGCATTGCAAACTTAGAGAAAAAAAGAATCAGTCATGAACACATGTTCCCGTGTGTTTGTGTGCACGGGTTACAGCGTATTCTTTTCTACAGCTGCCAGCCAAAGCCAAGTGCCGTCGAGTCGGATCCAACTGAGTGATATTTTATTAAGGAACCTGGTGGTGCAGTGGTTAAGCATTTGGCTGCTAGCCAAAAGGTCATTGGTTTGAATCCCCCAGCTGCTCTGCAGAAGAAGGGTGTGGAAGTCTGCCTCCAGAAAGATGACAGCCTTGAACCTCTATTGGGCAGTTCTACTCTGTCCTATAGGCTCCATAGGAGTCAGAGGGAGTCTGCAGCACCGTTTTCTCGGTTTCACTCTTCTGTTGTACGAGCGCCCCGGTTTGTGCACCCACTCAGCCGCTGAAGGACCTTTGGGTTGTTTCCAGGCGGGGGTCGTTGTCAACAGAGCTGCTGTAAACATCTGTGTATAGGTCTTTGCATAAATCTAAGTGTTCACTAGAGTAAACACGGTAGGTTTCTTAGTACCTTTGGAAAACACCGCTCACCGGCCTGCAGGGGCCTGCACCTTTCTGCGATCCCACCAGCAATGAGTGAGAGCTGTGCTTGCTCTCTGTCCCCAGCGCTCGGTGTCTTCACTCTGATTTAGCCACTCAGGCAGGTGTGCAGAGGCCTCTCACGTGGTTTGAGTTTGTGTTTTCCTAATGGCTCACGGGAGGTCCACGGTGATGCCATTGTCTCCCCACTAGGCTGCCAGCCCAAAGGTTCAATCAAGTCCATCCATAGGCACCCCGGAAGAAAAGCCTGATGATCTGATTCCAAAAACCAGCCAGTGAAACCGTGGGGTGGCCATTTCTCCTCTGACGCCTGAGGTGTGTTGAGTCGGGGTCGATTCCTCGTGACCGGTGCGTTAACTGGTTAATGGTCCCTGGTGCTCGGGGAGGTCAGGCTGCAGTTCCCTGGGTTCCAACTAAGAAATCCTTCCATGGGTGGTCACACTGTTTTTCTCCCATGTTTTCTTATAGAACTTTCAAGATTTTCTTTTTACATAAGAATTTTATTTTATTTTATTATTTTGGCCAAGCCCGTATGTTTGGTGTGGGATGGGTATTTTATTTCAGTTCTCCTTGTGGATAATGAACAATGCAGGCATCGGTTACTTCACAGTCTCTCCACTGAGATGTGACGTGACCCACACTGTAGATCGAGTTTCCACGAGAGCACATGTCACTCTCGACTGTTCGTCCACACTGGTCCGTTTGTCTAGCCCTGTGACAATACCATGTGGTCTGTGTTCCTAAAGCTTAGGCGACACCTCGGTCTCTGGTAAAGAAACTCCGCCCCCCCTACTGCCACCGTAATACTTAACCAGGATTGTAGCTTGCCTATTCTCTAGACTTCACCATCAGTACACTTCAGGAGCTACTTGTCAAAAATTGCACTGATGCTGTGTAGTTCATTGGGAAGAACAGCTGTTTTTACAGTTTCAAGTCTTTCTGTCTGTGGACATAGTTTTTGCACGAGCTGTCAATTAACAGACACGCCCTCACCGTGGGGGCTGTGAGAGAACGAACTCCTGCGGACCGACCTGTGACGCAGAGGCGTGGCAGCCCATTTCAAGACCTGTCTGAGTTCTGAGACGTTAAACCTGTCACACAGTGCGTGTCTCAGAACGGATGAAATCCGGTGCCCTGTACAGTCATTTGGGTCCTTTGAATCTCTGTCTTAGTGGTCTAGTGCTGCTACAACAGAAATACCACCAACAGATGGCATTAACAAAAGAAATTGGCTCTTTCACAGTGTGGGAGGCTAGAAGTCCAAATTCAGGGCACCAAAGGCAGGAGAAGTCTTCCTTTCTCGATTCTGGAGTAAAGTTCTTGTCACCAGTCTTCCTGTGGTCCAGGAAGTTCTTTGCACACAAACCCCGGGTCCAAAGGACCCGCTCTGCTTCCAGTGCTGCTTGCTTGATGGCGTGAGGGTCCTCTGTTTCTCTGCTTGATTCTTTTATATCTGAAAAGAGATTGCCTTAAAACACTCTTAATCTTGTAGATTCAATCCCACCTCATTAAAATAAGTGCTATTAATCTCATCTCAGTGACATCTCAAATATAAGATTTATAACACATCAGGAAATCATGTCACATGACAAAATGTTGGGAATCATCTCCTGGACAAACATACATGTAATTTTAGGGGACCCAATTCAATCCATGGTGATAGTTTTATAATTGCCACTATGAATATCTCATACCAATGTTGTTGGATCTCTCCCTAGATATGGTGATGTTTTTTATGCTGTAAACATTCTCTTCTCTGAAATTCTGTCTGCTGACTGTTTCTGACCACTGTCTAGGAACACACTGGGTTTGTACATGTAGATCTCATACCCAGCACTTTTGCTAAACTTCTTCTTAGTAGTTCCAGTCACTTACCTACAGACGTTCTCGGAGTTATCTCCTTTTCATATATATATATTTTTTAATTTTATTGTGCATTGGGTGAAAGTTTTACAGCTCAATTTCTCATTCAAAAATTCAGACACAGTGTTTGATGACTGGTTGCAGTCCCCACAAAGTGACAACAAGCTCTCTCTTTCCACCAGTGCTCCCTGGGTCCGTTCACCTAGTTGCTGTCTGTACTGTCCTCTTGTCTTGCTTTTGGACAGAAAGTGCTCATCTGATCTCATATATTTGCTTGCACAGAGAAGCGCATTCCAAATGTGAGTTATTTTTTGTTTTACAAGCCTGTGTAATCTTTGTCTGAAAACTGGCTTTGGGGAATTCTCAGTTCTGAGTGAGCCGAGTGTCGGAGGCTGCAGTCTCAGGGTTCCTCCAGTCTCTGTTGGACCAGGAAGTCAGCCTCTCCCCTGCCCTTTTTTAAGGACATCTGGACTTGGTTCTGCATTTGTCTCGCCTCTGTCCTGCATTCTGCTGTGTTCTCCGTCAGAGCGGTCAGCGGTGCTAGCTGAACAGCACCTGGCTCTCCTGGGCCTGGGCTGGTGGAGGCTCTGGTTCGTGTGGTCCCTCAGCCGTTTAGGCTAGTGTTTTTCTTGCGTCTTTGGTTTTCTTCCATCTCCTTTGCTCTAGATAGGAGCGGACACATAGCTGTGTCTTAGATGGCCACCTGCCAGCTTTTAACATGTCAGCCGCTCCTCACAAAGGGGGGTGCAGAGCGTTTTCTTGATGAGCTACTGTGCCCAGTGACCTAGATGTTCCCTGAGATTACGGCCCCCATTCCCCAGGCCCTGCAGCTCAGTCCCCCAGGTGTCTGCATGTGTCTAGGACAGTTCTCGTGGAGCTATCTTCTCATGGTGGATTTCTAACTGAGTGGCTACTTGGTGAGAGAAGTGAGTGTGTCCGGTTTGGCTGACACACGCTGAAATTTGCTTTGGGTCCCGTAGTTCATCATGCCCACTATTGATAAATGTTCGGTGTGTCTGCAAAAACATGTTTCCTAGTTTAGACAGAGATTCTCTCTATGTGAACATTAGTTGAAGCCTGTTAATGTTATTCAAATCTTGTATGTCCTCACAGGTGTTTTCCTTTTATGTCTGAGCTCAGTTATTGAAAGAGTGGTGTTTTTCACTATAGTTACGGGTTTCTGATTTTCTCATCAGAAGTTTTCAAATTTTTGCTTGATATTACTACGAAGATAAATTGCTAGGTGCAGAAATGTTTAAAATTGACCTGTCTTCCTGGTGCATTATTGCTCTTATAGCTATGTAGTTTCTACCTTTACCTTCAAGAATGTTTTTGTCCCAAGAGTTAATTTTTGGTGAATATTATAATAACAGTGACCCCCTTTGATTGGTGCTGGCTTCAGACGTCATTCTCAACCCCCTTAGACTTGAACCTTTCTGTGGTCTCATGTTTGGTGAAAAGCAGGGAGATAGATTTTATGTCTAAATCCAAACTTTCACTGGATCTACTGAAGACCTGTCTTGAACTGCCAAGCTGAGTCCATTCATACTCGCTGTGACTGCTGACGTATTTGGACTGACTTCCCGCCGTGTTTTAGGTCTAGCCAGCTCTTTCTTTGCTTCTTTGACTCTGCTCTACCGTCTACTAGACTGACAGATCATTTGTTCTTTCTTTTTCCTGTTTTTGTTGCCCCATCTAAGACTTTGGAAGGTCTACATTCTATTTCCCTTTTGCATTTTGAATGAGCACTTTCCCTTACAGCATCTCAGGAGGAATCTTCCCAACAATACAAGGATCTTCCCATGCTTGAGAACCAGTGTCCCAGCTCCTGTCTTGCAGGCACTGCTTTGTCACGACACAGCAGATGCAATCCAGCCTTCCTCTTCTCAGTCACTGCTTGCTGGAGCTCGGCCTTGCTTAGGGTTTCTCACACACGTACAATGTGTTTCTCACACATGTACAATGTGTTTCTCACCACTTTTTTGCAACAGATGCCCCACGTTGGTCACACTCAGGATGCAGGAGGGTGGGGGCCAGTTCCAAGAGGGAGTTAGTTGCACTTTGCTGTCATGATTATTCTCAATCACGGATCAGGGAACTGACGTGAGGGCCACGCCATCTGCTGGGTATGTCCATCCTGAGTATGCACTTGGGGACCATGGAAAGGACCACAGGATGGGTGTAAACCCATGGGACCCAGTCTGAGACAGACTTAGTGTGGTAGGCAGAATATGAAGGTAGTCCCAAGGTTATTTCCCATGCTGTGCATGCTGTATGGGCTATAGTGGGATTTATGACGTCAGTGGGATATCATCCACATGGTTACGCTACCTTAGATAACAGAGACACTTGGCTGAAGTAATTCGGGTCACTAATCAGTATCCTATGAGTTAACCAAACAGGAGATTGTTCTGGATGGGCCTGATCTGATCAGGAGACCCCTTAACAGAAGGAAGAGAGATGCTAAGCTAGAGATCTTCTCCAAGCTTTGAAGGAGCCAACTGCCTTCCTACAGAGAGAGCCCTGGGGCAGAGCACAGAGAGAGTCCTCAAGGGGCTGAGGAAGGCACTCTGGTTGACAGCCTGCAGGAGAGTGTGGTCTTCAGTCGTAAAACAATTAACTGCATTCTGCCAGTGCCCAGTGAGCTCGGAAGGTGACCCTAAACTCCAGGTGGCATCACAGACTCAGCTGACACCTGGATTTCAGCCTGGAGAGACCCTGACCAGAGGCCCCAGAAAAACTCACTGACCCCAGACCCACGGAGACTGGGAAATAATAAATGCACACAGTTTTAAGTCAGTAAGATCGTTACTGCTTGTTACACAGTAATAGCTAACTAATACACCTGACCAAGACTCTATCTATCATCTGTCCTCCACATAACCCTTTCTGACACAGGCCATGACGGCATTTCAAAGTCCCTGATGTCGTTGTTAGCTCAGAGCTATTCCCTTTCCCTAAACCAAAATCCAGACCTGCCACCATCGAGTCGATTTTCATTCACAGCGACCCTATCAAACAGAGTAGAACGGCCCCTCAGAGTTTCCAGGTACCTAGTAAACAACTAGAGGCCCTTTTGGCAGGACTGGACAGTATCTGCTGTATAACCAGGATCCTTTCTTGAGAAGACTGCCTCTCCTTCAGTCATTGGGCTATGGGTTGAGAACTGGTTCACCTCTGGACACTGGGTAAGGCATAACAATTTCCTATTGTGTTTGAAGATTTGACTTTGGCTTCCATCGGTGTTATTAAAAATTTTGTAGTTAGTCTCATTATCATTTATTAGCAGGAAGGATGAGGCAGTGTTTCGTTCCGTCTGCACAGAGTTGCTAGGAACTGAACTGACCGGAGGGCGCTCGCTAACGACCGGAGGCAATCTGTCTTTTCTCTGTTGTTGCTTTTACACGGGTCTCTTTCTCCCTGGTGTTGTGCAATATCACCACTTGTCCAGTGCCTTTGTCTCCTTATGCATCATTCTCAGGACTCGTAATGCTTCTGAATTGCCGGATACAGGTCTGGAATCGCAGCCTCCTCTCCCTTCGTTAGTTCTTGGAAATTCTCTGTCATTATCTTGGCCCTCCTCCGTTGTCTCTACCCTCTCTTCTGTAATACCTTGTTTGAGGCAGGAGTCTCTGGAAGCAGAGTCTGAGGTGAGGACTGTTGTGCCGAAGACTTACAGAAGAATGGATTTGGGAGAAAAGTGCCAGGAAGGGAGAGCTCTACGAGCAGGTCAAAGCCGGGGAGGATACTAAGCGAGGTTGCGATTTAGGTAAAGTCTAGGCTCAGCCCGACCCCATGGGAGCTTGGGAGAATGTTCTACTCCTTTTCTAAAATCTATCAGCCCTCCCACTCTGAGTACCCTCCAATTATTTCCAGGTGAGCTGCCTTCCTTTAACCCAGAGCAGTTTCCTGGAACTTCCTGGGTGTAGCTGTAAGCCATTAACAAGTAGCATTTTTAGCAGCTGGTGGGTAGACATGTTGGCCAGAGGAAGATCTGGGTACCAATGCATTTACCGCTCTCTTGCTAAGTATCTATGTTTCCATCTCTTTTTCTCTCTGGATTTCTCTTGGATAATTTCCTCGTATCTACCTTCCAGTTTGCTAATAACAAGTTCTGCTACATCTAATAAACTTTTAGTCTTGTCCACTGAATTTTACTTTCAATGGAGACATTATTCATGTTTAGAAGTTTTACTTAGTTCATTTTTTAAATTCACCTGTTCATCTCCTTGGTGGATGTCATGGATTGAATTGTGTCCAGCCAAAAATATATGTTGCCAGGTGCCTGGGCCATGATTCCCTGGATTCTATGATTGTCCTCCATTTTGTGACTTTCCTATGCCGTATGTCAAAGGATTAAGGTGGGACTGTAAATCCCTTCATGGGATCACCTCCCTTCTCCACTGTAAAGAGTTTCCCTGGAGTGTGGTTTGCCCCACCCTTAATCCTTTCACGCTACAAGAGATAAGCAAAGGGAAGCAAGCAGAGAGTTGGGAACCTCACAGCACCACGAAAGCAGCACCGGCAGAAGAGTGTGTCCTTCACACCTGAGGTTCCTGCACCAAGATGCTCCCTGAACAAAGACTGATGCAACACAAGGACTCTCCTCCTGAGCTGACAGTGGGTAAAGCCTTCCCCTGCAGTGGACACCTTGAATTTGGACGTGTAGCCTACTGGACTATGTAAGAATAAACCTTTCCTTGTTAAAGCCACTCACTTGCGGTATTTCTGTTAGAGCAGCATTAGCTGACTAAAACAGTGACTTATTCTTTCATTACGTATGAGGTCTGACAACTAAGTCCACAAACTTAATTGCTCTAACTGCTACATACCTCACTGCTGAATATTACTATGGTCACCTTCCAAGTCCTCCCCTTGGGAAGCTATGCATTGACACCAGCACCTGGTCCACCCTTCAAAGCAATTTTGGAACTCTTTCTGGAGTGGCCATTGCCTACGGTGACAAGAAGGCAAGTTCATGAACTTCACTGTGTAGTTGTCTGTGAGAGACTCTAGCTAGTAAACAAATAACTGTATTGGGACACCCTCCCTACTCACCTAATCTGGACCCCAGTGACTTTTTTCTTTACCCAAAGACAAAGGAAATACTGAAAGGAAGACATTTGGATGACATTCAGGACATCAGGGGTACTATGATGACAGCTCTGATGGCAGTTCCAGAAAGAGTTCCAAAATTGCTTCGAAGGGTGGGCTAGACTCTGGAGTCAGTGCATAGCTTCTCAATAGGGGTACAATCAGTGATATTCAGCAATGATGTATATAGAACTTTTTCCAGGATGAGTTTGCAAATTTAATTGTCAGACTTACTATGTAGCTCTTAATTTTTTAAATAATCTCTAATGCATTTACTTATTTTGGACTTCTGTTGCCTGACTTGCTTCGGTAGAGGGTCTGATCCTGCTCATTGTCTATCTGCTTCTCTTGTTCACGGCACCTTGTTTCCTTTGGGTTTTATCATTTTGATTCCAAGCTCATTTCGAGTGATTCTGTATCTGTGGCAATCCTGTACAGCCTAATTTGCCTGTACATCCTGCTACACAAGTTCTTTGCACCTGGACTTCTGGGCACTACCGTTTAAGAAAGAACTCCAACAGCCCAGGCGGCATTACAAGCACCTTGCTTTTGACTGGCCGGGCCCTCAGCACCGCTCAGCAGTCCTTTCTCACACCCTTGCTCATCTGTCGCCCTTCTCACTTACCAAAGCTATTTCCTATAGTGCTTGGCTTACAGTAATCACCTTACATGCAGGTTATTGTAATTACTGCTACTGTTACTCCATGCAAGGCACAAATAGTGTTCTTGGCTGCGAACCGAAGGGTTGGAGGTCAGAGTCCACAAAGAGCTGTCCCAGAAGAAAGACCTGGTGACCTACTTCTGAAAAATTAGCTACTGAAAACCAACCCTGTGGAGCACAGTTTTGCTCCAAATCAGACGGGGTTGCCCTAAGAATAGACTCGACTGCATCTGGGTTGTTACTATGACGCTCTACTCTCGCCTCTGGTTTTTAGCTCATGAACGTATCTACTACAAGAATTAGGGCTTGCCACACACCTATAAGCATTCTTTATCCACATCCACCCTCTACTCCTTCCCTTTAGAGTTCCTTCTCCTGTGCAGGGGTTTCCGAGCTCAGGACTTCCAGTGCTTCCTTTGGACCTGAACCAGTTTCTGTGCTCAGGATCTGCAGCCCTTCCCTCTGCCCTGGGCCTTATGCTTTCCAGGACCTGCTCTGGCCCTTGGCAGCATGTCTTCCTTCAGCGTAAGAAGTCTGTGGGGCCCAGGGGTCACGCCTAGCAGGGCCCCGTGCTCCCCGTCTAGACCATGCTCTGTGTAACAGGACTTCAGAGCCCCACGCCCATTTCCAGGGCCTGATGGATCTCTTCTCGGTCCATCCTCCCACAGGCAGCCTCACCCTGGACTACTCACCCTTATGCCAAGGAGAGGGCAAGCACATGCTGTTCAGGTGTGAACAGAGCTTGGACTTGTGGGCTGGTGGGGTCCACAAGCAGCCAAGTGAAGTCCCTTGGGGTGTGCAGTGGGGCCCATCCATGGTAGGAAGAAAAATAAGAACCCATCCTTCTGCCGCCCTCCATCTTGGGGCAGAGTCCTGAAGAGTCTGAAAATTGTGAAGTCCAGATAGCTATAGCACATGTCGTTCAAGGAGGAAGACAGCACATATTTGATGTGTTTGTTAGCTTGATTTGTACCTTACATGTGGTAGGATATAGGTTCCACTTGCCTCTTGCCAAAAAAAAAAAAAAAAAAAAAAAAAATTGCTGTCAATTCCAGTGTAAGGGAACCCAATATGTTACAGATCAGAAGTGTACCTACCTCTGTAGGATTTTATTGGGTGCAGTCTTTTGGGAAGCAGATTACCAGGATTTTCTGGTGCTGCTGGGTGGGTTCAAATCACCATCTTTTGGGTGATTGTTGTTACTGGTGGGTAGGCGTCATTGAGTCGGTTGTCACTCAGAGCCACCCCATGGACAACAGAACAGAGCACCGCCTATTTCCAAACCATCCTCACAAGCGCTGTTCTGGAGCCCACTGGTGCGGCGCTAGGTCAGCCCACCTTGCTGAGGGTCTTCCCCATTTCTGCTGACCCTCTGCTTTACCGAGCGTCGTGTCCTTGTCTACAGACTGATCCTTCCTGACAACATGGCCAAGGTACATGAGATAAAGACTGGCCATCCTCACTTCTGAGGAACATTCTAGCTGTATTTCTTCCAAGACGGGCCGTTTGTCTGGCAGTCCACGGTGTGTGCAGTATTGTCAACACTGTAGCTCAAAGGTGTCAATTCTTCCCGTGTCATCCTTATTCATTGTCCGGCTTTCACATGCATGTGAGATGACTGAACACACTACAGCTTGGTTCGGGAGCACTGATGTCCTCTTCATCAGCTAAGGAGTCTAGTGCAAACTGTTTGGGTTATCCAGGGAGCCATGTGACTCTGGCCCAGGGACCCACAAATGCTGAGATGGGCCTGGGACCATTCGTCTATCTCACCCACTATGCTGTCCTCCAGAACTACTCATGGCCACTTCTTGCTATTCCTCCCTGGCCTGTAGACATGTTGATAGTTCCTGCACTAAAAGGAACATAAAATCTGTCACCCTGGGTCTCCCTACTCCTTGTACTTCCCTACTTCATGGATCAGGAGGCCACTATATACCCTGTCACCCAAGCCCAGACAGCCTTGACTGGGAAGAGGGGCTCTCAACCATCTTGCTTGCAAGCAGGAGGCCACTCCATGGATTGGACCCTAGGCACCACTTCCAATCATCCCGTTCCCCTCCCACGCAGCCACTACCTCAGTGATCTGCTCTCTGCAGGCTCCCCATTGGTGTCCTGACTGAGTCCTTCTTGTTTGGTGGGAGTCTGGAGAGAGATCCTTGGAGAGCTTTGAAGAAGCTTTGGTCTGAAAGATGGTGGATGTGCCAGGAGGAAGATGGTAGGTTAAGGGAAGGGGGCTTCAACTACCCCAAACTGGTTACACCTAGACCCTGTGCAGTGTCCCAGATAGGCTGTAACCAAATACCAGAAAGTGGGAGACTGGGAAACACAGAAATGTGTTGTCTCATAGTCTGGAGCCTGGGAGTACAAACCAGGGAGTCCACTGTGTTGATTCCTTCTGAGGCTTGGAAGGAGAGTCTGCCCCAGGCCTCTCCCAGTTTCTGGTAGCTCTGGGCAATTCTTGGCATCTAGATGCATCTTCATATGATGCTCTCTCCGTTGCGTGTTTCTCTGGGTCTGTTTTCCCCTTTTTAAGACACTACGCAGGAAGAACCCACCCTACTCTGGCATGATGTCGTGTAATTCTAGGAGATACCACTTCAAAGAAATACGTTCTCCTATGTCCAAAGAAGGTGGCATTCACAGGCTTGGGGGTCAGGACTTCAACATATCTTTTTCTGAGGAGAGGCAGATGAAATTCAACTGATAACAGGTGCCATCTTTGCTGTCTCCATTTCAGACTGGCAACCTCTCTTCCCACCTGTTGGCCCAGCTCTGCTGTTCTGCGACCACCCCGACTTGTTCTCTCAGCTACTGACTTTCCAGGTTCATTATTCAGTCCCATTTAATTTTGGAATCCACTACCTGTCTGTTGGCTTGTTGCAGTGTGGTAGCCACTTGAAAGTGGCTGTGATGTTGGAAGCTATGTCACCAGTATTTCAAGGATCAGTGGGGTCACCACGATGAAGAGATTTCAGCAGAGCCTCCAGACTAAGACCAGGAGAGAGAGGCGTAGGGAATGACAAACGCGATCAAACGCAGCCCTGGGGGTGATGACAGAAGACAGTCAGCGCCCTACACTGGGTCTTACACCCGGCAATCACAGAGATGACAACTGGGCAACATCTCATCCTGTCCTAAACGGAAGGTCACGAGGTGCAGCCTACTTGATGACAACTGTCATTGTCATCTAGTGCTGCCGTAACAGAAACATCACAAAAGGGTGGTTTTAACAGAGAAATTTATTCTCTCACAGTCTAGGGGGCTAGAAGTCCGAATTCAGGGTGCTAGCTTTAGGGACAGGCTCCTGTCTCTGTCGACTCCGAGGGAAGGTCCTTGTCACCAGTCTTTCCATAGTCTAGCAGCTTGTCAGCAAAGGTCCCTGGATCCGAAGGATGTGCACCCGTCCTGGTTCTTTGTTCTTCACAGCACCAGACCCCCTGTCTCTCAGTTTGCTTCTCTCTTTTATATCTCAGAAGAGATCAATGTAACCTAATCTTGTGGATGGAGTCCTGGCCCGCTGACATAACTGCCTCTAAGCCTGCCTCATTGACACGGAGACAGGATTTACAACACATAGAAAGTCACATCAGATGACCAAATGGTGGAACATGACACCACATGACAGCCCTTCACTACAGATGTTCCAGATGACACAATACTGTGCTATTGTGTCTAAACAAAAGGACACACTTTTTGGGAACACAATTTAATCTGTAATGTTCCACCTTTCGCCCCACCCTGAATTCAACTCTTTGCCACATGTAAAACACATTCCCTCCATCATATCCATATTATCATAGCAACGTCTTAAATCAGCTCCAAGTCTAAAATCCAAAAATTCCTCATCAGTGAAATTCAGAATATAAGTTATGTGTTTGCAAAGTACAGTGCTGGAACAGACACAAAACTGGACATTTACGTCAGAAGTGAGAGAAATTAGAGGGAAACAAGGGATAATGTGCACCAGGAAAGTCACCAGAACGTACCATATTAGCTCTCAAGGCTTGAAAACTGTTCCATGTTCTTTGAGACCATTTAGGCAATGGCTCCGTCCCTCAGACTCTGAGTGGTGGCCACACTTTCCAGATTCTTGAGAGGGGGTTCCTCAGCCCTGGCCTTCAGCTCTGCCTTCTAAACTCACTCTATTCTCTCTATTTTGAGTACCTCACTCTTACAGTCCACCTGAGTGGTGACTCTACCCCCTAGACCACAGCAACCCAGTTCCTCTGCTCCTTGGGCATGATGGCCCTCCCATGCCAGCTTTGGGCAGCCGATCTGGCTGGCCTCATCCCACCAAGACTTGTGAGTGACAGCCCTACACTCCAGGACCAACTTGGTGAAGATCTGACTGTTTAGAAACTCCAGAGTCCATAATTCCACTCCTGGAGACCCCCCAGCAAGTGTGACCCTGTGCTTTGAGGCCGGGCAGCTTTACTTCTTGTGTTCCTTGTCAATTCAGCTTCTGTTTCCTGGTTCCTTGACCTTGCCACCCACATCCGCCCTGCAGGGGCAAATGTTCCAGAGCTCTGTGGCTCCACCACTAAGTGCCTGGAGGCACGCGCTGCATAAGCACATTTTAGCTGGAAGACATTTAGCTGTCTTGCTCCCTGAGTAGGCAAGCCTAGACCCACTGATAAGTGCCCAGAGGTACTGCCCTCCACCAGGAAGCCTCCTGCCCAGAGGCCCTCAGCTCTCTGTTTCTGTGGGTCAGCTCCAGCGCTGTCTCCCAGTGGTCTCCTGCTTCTCGCTGCTGCTTCTCGCTGTTTGTGCCATCTCCAGTGTAACAGCTCCCCTCATTTCTTTCTGAGGCCTCACCAGAATTGTCTTTGCTGTCCATAATCCCACCAACAGTTTCTTTAAGGCACTGCAGGCTTTTACTATCAGGTCTTGGAAACTGTGCCAGCCGCTACCTATTTACAGTTTTGAAACCACTACCACGTGTTAGGTATCTGTTAGAGTAGTACCTCATCCCTGGTACTAAACTCTGCATTAGTTGTCTAGTGCTGCTGTAACAGAAACATCACAGGTGGATGACTTTAACAGAGAAAACATGTTCTGTCACAGTCTGGGAGGCTGTAAGTTCAAATTCGGAATCCCAGGTCCTGGAGAAAGCTTTCTGTCCCTGTCAGCTCTAGGGAAGGTCCTTGTCATCAGCCTTCCCCTGGTCTAAGAGCTCCTCAGCACAAGGACCCTTGATCCAAAGAATGTGTTCCCTTCTTGGTTTTCCATTTTTGGTGGCATGAGTTTCCCCCATCTCTCTCTTTGCTTCCCTTTTTACCTCAGAAGAGACTGAGTCGATAAAAACCTAAGCTCATAGGTTGAGTCCTTCTCATTAAGACAGCTGCCTCCCATCCTGCCTCATTAGCATCACAGTGATAGGATTTACAACTCAGGGAAACCACAGTTAATTACAAAATAGCAGACAATCACACAATACTGGGAATCGTGGCCTAGCCAAGTTGGCACACATTTTGGGGGTATGTGACAGTAGCTAACAACAATTTTGTAATATTGTTCATTATAAAACAATACATGTTCACTGAAGAATTTAGAAAGCTGAGATGAACAAAAATAAATAATAGCCTCACATCTTTCAGTACTCAGAAGAATATGCTAGAAACATTTAGATGGCTTTTCCCTCATCTTTTTTGTGTTCATCTATAAACGTTTTATTTGTAAGAAACATAGTGCTGTTTTGTACTTTTTTTTTCTTCCTTCAGTCTTCTTATCATAGCCTTAAGACTATAATGCATGTTTCTCTTTGTAATATCAAATCCTCCATTCTGGGAACCAAGGTTTTCTCAGTATAAAAACAATCACCTCAGAACTGAACCATTTAGGTAAATCTTTATCAACAACCAAATTTTTCTGTTGTTAGAATGAAGTTCTAGAAGTGAAATCATTAGGTGAAAGAATATGTAAATCTTAACATTTTATCTATGTTTCTAGTTAAATAGCTGTCTAAAAGTTTCTACCAGTTGACACTCACCGCTAGTGTGGAATAGTGTTTGCTTCTTCACATTTGCTCTACCAAGTATGTGGATGGAACCTCTCATCTCCTGTATTATTAGTGAGCGGAACATTTTGTTCTGTTTATTGGGCACTTCTTTAACATTTCCTCATTCATGTCTCCGCAGTTTTGCTTCTGGAATGTTCCTCCTTGTTTTTCAGATTTGAAAGAGATCATATCTTTACAAAATAGGACGGAATACTTTTCCTAGTCATTTGTCTTTTACATTTAATGATCTTCTCATGTGTCAACAGGTCCCTTCCCTGTCAACTTGGGGCAGCTACTCTAGTATTTTTCATCTTACGTGAAATCCAGCAAATTTTGCTAAATGTTTACACTTGTGCGGTCACAGCCCTAATCAAGAGAGACATCCTCTCCACCAGTCCAGAAAGTTCTCTTGTACTCTTTTGTGACCAACCTTCTGCTTAGTTCCCCCTGGTAGCTAGAATCACTGCTAAGATACCCAGCCTTGGAGCCTATTTAGACTGGTGCCTGAATTTCATATAAACAGAATTGTACAGTAGGTACCTGTCTAACTTCTTTTACTCAACGTGGTATATTTGAGATTCATCCATCTGTAATGGTGCTGGTTCCTTTTTATTGCTGAGTCATATTCCCTTATATAAATACACCACATTGGGGTTTTTCCACCTTCCTGCAGATTATTCTCAACTTTTTTGTTTCTGTCTAGTCAGGCTCATCAGCATTTTCCTTTTCGAGTGTTGGTGGCATTCTCTGTAGCCCCTAGCCCTGTAGTTACAACGCTTTTTTTTTAGTACTCTTACGACTTTTTCTTCAAGCACTTAAGTCTGCTTCCATCTGACAAGTAGGAATCCAACTTCATTCTTTTCTCTCCAAATGCTTAGCCAGTTGCCCTTCTGCCATCTTTTCTCACCGATTTGAAGAGCCACCTTCTGTTTTAAATTCTTCCGGGGGATGGTATTCCTAATCGTCAACAATCGAGGCAGCACAGGCTCTGAGCAGCCTGGAACAACCAGCAGCCCTGAACTGCGGGAACCACTGACCTGGTGTGTGCACTGCCAGAGCAGCAGCCTGGAGTGTTTACATATGCTCCGGGTTGTTTCTTTGCTGTCTGTTATTTTCCATCCTCCTGGGCCAGCACCATCTTACTTCCCTTACGGAGCTTAGATGACAGATTTGCTGTAAGCACACTCTTTCCCTCAATACCTTCCTTTCTGACTGTTCTCAAATGTTCCCTCTTCCATTCAACAACTTTGTCAATTCCCAAAAAATCCCATTGGGATTTAATGTTAATAGATTAATTTGGGAAAATTGGTATCAGTACCACACCAGGTCATCCAATCTAAAGAAATGCTGTGTGTCCACATTTAATCTTAAGTCCTTAATGATCAATGATACGCTGTAGTTTTCTTCACCAGCCAAGTGTCGACGGCACACAGAATGTTGTTTCTGAGCATATTGTTACATATTTTAAATTTTCTTCAACTAATGCAATTGGGAATTTTCCATCAAGTTTTCAAATGCATATAAACACAAACAAAGTGCTTAGCACAGTAGTCTTAATTGTCAGACCTTGTATTAAATGTCCAATGAATCTTATTGTGTAATTATCGATGAAATGTTGTTAGTACATATATATGTTATTACTTTTTGTGTATCTGCTTTGTGACTGGCTGCTTTTAATTTCAGATTTTTTTTTTCCTTGAGTCTTTGGGCTGTCTTCAATTCTAATCGAGATATTGGTTTCTTTCTGTAAACACTGGGATTCACTTCTTTTCTGAAATAAACTCCTTTGAGTTTGGAACTCACCATAAAATGTCCTTATATGCATCCCTAAATTGATGCCCTCCCTCCCTCCAGCTGTCAGTTGGTCCTAGTGAGATGGCTTTCATGTTGCTGTGATGCTGGCAGCTAAGCCATTGGCATTTCCAACACCAGCAGGGTCACCTAAGGTAGACAAACTGGAGCCGAGCTTCTGGGCTGTGAAGAAAGGCCCAGTGGTCCATTTCTGACAATTAGGCATGGAAAACTCGATGGATTGCAACAGACGATTTCTGATACAGTGCTGGAAAATAAACCCCCTGGGGTCCAAGGCACTGAAAACACACAGTGGCTGCAACCAAGGCCACGAGCATGTCGATGACTGTGAAGATGGCACCGGACCAGGCAGCTCTGTAAAAACAATTTTTATTGTGATTAAGTGCAAGTTTACAACCCAGATGACTCTGCCACACAAGTCCTTGACTACCTGCCTCTCTGCAGCTCTGCCTGCTCTCTTCACTCCAGGACAGCACACTCTCCTTTTCCACTCTTTACTTCCAGGGTTCACTGCACCAACACTTGTCCCCTTCTCTGTACCCTCTCCTCTCCCCTGGAAAAAGTAGGACAGTCTCATACGTACATTAAACCATAAAGTACACACACCACATGCACCCCTCTGTGTCCCCAAGTCCAGTCCACTCTTTGAAGTGCTGACTTAAGCACTGGTTTCAGATCTGGGCTAGCAATGTTCTCAGGGAAACTGCAAGGGTGTCAGACCATCAAGTCTGGTCTTTTCACAGCGTGCTAGATCTACACGGCCCTTTCTTTCTCATGCTCCATCAGGGACTCTACACTGAGTTCCCTATCACGGCAGTCTTTGGTGGTGGCTGGGCACTGTCGAGTTCTTCTGGTCTCGTGCTGACGTAGTCTCCCACTCATATGGCCCTTCCTGTCTCATGGGCTCATATTTTCCTCCTCTCTTTGATGTTCTTGGTTTTCATCTGCTCCACACAGGGTGGGACCAGTTGTCGTCCCTTAGATGGTAGCTCACTGGCTTTCAAGACCCTGGGCACCACTCACCAATATGGGATGCAGAACAATCTCTTAGAAGAGGACTGATTATGCCAATTGACCTTCATGGCCCCTGAAACCATGGGCTCCAGACTCCTTCCCTGCTGTTCTGTCCTTTAAAACATTGGGTTGAGTTTAGAAAAATCTTTCGGTTTATGGTGTAGTCCTGTCGCACTGACCTGCTTTCCACAGTGCACGGTTACTCCCTTCACCTAACCCAAGTCCTATGGACTACCCAGTCGATGAATAACCCGCTCTCTCCCTCCCCACCCTTGAAGCTGTCAAAGTGTATTTTCTTCTGTGCATCAGCCTTTCCTTAAGTCTTTATAATAGTGGTCTCACACAGTATTTGTCCTTTTGCAGCTGACTGATTTCACTCAGTATAATGTCTTCCAGGTGATTCCAGGTTATGTTTCATAAAATCACAGTTATTCTTTATCACTGCATAGTGTTCTGCTGTGTAAAAGTGCCATCATTTGTTTATCCATTCATCTGTTAATGGTCACCTAGGTTGATTCCCTCTTTTTGCTATTCTGGACTGTGCTGCAGTAAACATTCGTGTGCACCTATCTGTTCACATGACAGCCCTTCTTTTTCTAGGATATATTCCAAGCAGTGGGACTGCTGGATTACATAGTATTTGTATTTTTAGCTTCTTAAGAAAGTACCAAATTGCTTTCCAAACAGGTCATACCATTTTGCATTCCCACCAGCAGTGTACAAGAGTTCCAGTCTCCCTGTAACCTCTCCAACATTTATTATTTTGTGGTTTGGGGATTAGAGCTTGCCTTTTTGGGGTGAGACGGTATCTCATAGTAGTTTTGATTTGGACTTCTCTAATGGCTAACAACTGTGAGCATTTTCTCTCTGTGCCTTTTGGCTGCCTGGATGTCTCTGGAGAAGGGTCTGTCTACATCTTTTGTCCACTTCTTAACTGCGTTATTTGTGCAGTACCATACAGGTTACGGAAATTAGATGTCCATCAGCTATGTGGCTGCCAAATATTTTTTCCCAGTCTGTAGGCAGTCTTTTTATTCTCTTGATAAAGTCTTTCAACGAGTATTTAAGTGTTGGATTTTTAGTAATTCCCACTTATCTATTTTCTTTTGTTTGTGCATTGTTAGTAATATTTTGTAGTCTCTTTAATCCATGTGTAAAAGCTTCCAGTGTTGTCTCTATTTTTCCTTTCATGATCTATGTTGTTTTAGATTTGACATTACAGTCTTTGATCCATTTTGAGTTAGTTTTTGTGTAAGCTGTGAGATGCGTGTTGTTTTTTGCGGATGGAAATCCAGTTTTGCCAACATCATTTGTTAAAGAAACACTTTTTTCCCCAGTTCACTGGCCTTTGGGGCTTTGTCAAGTATCAGCTGTTGGTAGGTGGCTGGTACTATTTCTGGATTCTGTTCAGTTACGGACAGGGCAACTTTTTATTCTGCTGTTTCTGGATGTGCTACGAGCCAGAGCTGAACCACGCAACAAACAACGAAAGTCTGCGCTCCCTGAGGGTCTGGGCCGCCCTTCGTCTTGGCCTGGGATCCTCAGCTCTTGGGCTTAGATGCTTGCCTTTCATTGGGCCTAAACCCTGGTGGTGTAGTGGCTGTGACTGCTAACCAAAAGGCTGGCCATTCAAATCCACCAGGTGCTCCTTGGAAAGGCCACTCTGACTGTAGGGTCACTACGAGTTGGAATCCACTTGGAGGCACTGGGCTTGCTTTAGAACTCTGGCTACTCTGCCCATGTCTTCTGTACTGGCTGTGCACGAGGTCAGCAAGACTGCCCTCAGGAACCCAAAGTCAGACACACCCACCTAAGCCACTGGGTTCCAGGTCACCCCTCTCCCTTGGAGTGGCCCTCAGGGCTGTTAAGGGAGTTTCAGTTGGCCACAACCATGGGACAACTGATTCCCCTGACTGGAATTCCACTGGTTTATTAATTTCTTCTAAGATTGTATCTCCCACAGCAATTTCATGCCACTTTTCACTCAGGCATGTAGATCTCATTTGTACTTGCATAACAAATTCTACCAAAGCTCTCTGCAGGATCTTGTATTTTCTCCAAAATGTGGCATGTTTCTAGAAATTCCACGAAACAATCTCGAATCTTGGCTTTTCACTATTGAAGTTTTAGGTAGCTATAGGGCCTATTTCGTTCCATATGAAAATTTGGTATGTGCGCCATTTCTATTCTTGGCCAGTCACTAGCCTGCCTGAACTGTGGGCCTTTTCTCTGGCTACTTCTGTTGAAAAATTCATACCCTGTGCACTGGCTGAAAGTTGACCTAAGACCAAGCATTTCTCCTTAGAATGACCAAACAAGTGAGGTCTACCTTCACTCTGGGTTGGCAGGGTCAGGCAGGCAGTGTCACGGGAAGAGGCTAGTAACAAGGATGTGATCAAGGTGAGGTGCTGGCTCACCTGGTGAACTGATTCAGAGAAATCAGCCGTTGGAAGCCCTGTCGAGCACAGTTCTGCCCTGAAATGTGCGGTTGCAGTGAGTCACGGGGCACTCCTCAACAACTGCTTGATTCGGGGTTTGGCAGTTTCTCCATGGGCTTTTTTCCCCCCACAACCAAATTCTCAAAATAGACAGTATCCTTTTCCATCTCATGCTGTGTATTCATGCTCAGTCAAGTAAGTTTGTTCTCCAGCTTCAGATTATGAGATCCTAGATAGGGCATTTTGATACCTAAGGGAAAAGAAATGTAATTCCTTGGATGCAGTTCTTAAATAATCATCAGATTCTCCTTTCCATAACAAAAGCAGTGTGAGAAGCCAGTATTTTTAACAAACTGTGATTAGGAGCATCTGAGATCTATCTGATCAGTGACCACCATTCCCGCATGTGAAACATTCTGATAGGTTTCAAGGACCCTGCAATACAGCTAATTTTTATAGAGGCCAATTAATCATAGAACCTTGTAATTAAGAATGTGGATTCCACACGGCACTTCCATTTGGAAGGAGCGCGTTTCATGAAACAATTATTAACAGCTGCACCTTGAGGTCTACAGTTCAAATCTACCAGCAGCTCCCTTGGAAGCCTATGGGGGCAGTTTTACTCTATCCTACAGGGTGGCCTAGTCGGAACAGATTCAAAGGCAGAGGCTTTGGGTTCCTGATTTAGGAAAAGCAGTGATGTGTAGTGGTTGAGAACTTGGCTGGTAACTTAAAGATCAGTGGTTGGAAGCCACCAGCCCCTGGGTGGGGCGGAGGGGGGGGTAGAGGGGGGCAGCAGTCTGCTTCTTACAGATTACAGCTTTGGAAACCCTCCAGTACACCTTCTCTCGGTCCTGCAGGGTGGTTAAGAATCAGAAAGCACTGGACCGCACATTTTTTTGCTCTTTCATTCTACCGAGAAGTAATCCTCAAAGACCTCCCAAGGTTCTGCTCCTCTCCCTAAGACCGTGAATGCTGACAACCGTGGGCTGGGCTGGCCGGCACATTCCACTTTCTGGGATTGCCGGCAGGAATCACAGATGCACAAATTCTATACACTGACGCTCATTCAAAGTGTAGTTTCCCGGCGAACACATGGGGCTCTGAAAACCATTAAGGGGCACCGAGGCGGAGGCCATTCTCTGACTGAAAGTCAACGGAGTCACCACCAGGATGGTCCCGGCTCTAATGACAGCCAAAGGGGCTTCGCTGGAGTCGCCACGACACTGACCGAGGCACACCTAGCGGCCCGGAGCTGGAGCGGGTGGCACGGATGCCCTCGGGACCCCCGGCGTGGCCGCAGCGGCGCACCCCCGCAGCGTCCGCCTCCCAGGCTGCCCAGCCCCGGGCACACGCAGCTCGGCCCCGTGCGGCTGGGCCTGGGTCCTCCGGAAGAATTGCCCGGACAGGTCGCGCCCGCCTGGACTCCGCCCCAGGGCCGCGTTCCCGCCGCGGGGCAGGGCGAGGCCTCCGCGCCTGCGCACTCGCACCCCTGGCCGCCTTCCCGCCACCCCCCGCGAGCACGCAGTACCACGTGACCTGCTGCCAGAAGCCAAGATGGAGGCCTCAGAGAGGCCTGGGCGGCTTCCCAGCCCCAGCCCGTGCTCCCCTCGGCCCAGCGAGGCGCGAGGCCGTTGCGCAGACACGAAGCCCAGATCGTTGGCCTGCGCTGCGGAGTCCCCGGGGTCAGCCGGGTGGCACTAGCCGTAGCCACAACGCATGTTTACAACGACACCCGCTACAGCGCCCTGTGTCTTCTCAACCGCGAAGCGCCCAGGGCTAGCGCCCAGGGCGTCCTTCGCTGCTCCCTGAAATTGGCAGTCCCAGCAGCCAATGGGATCCTGGACTTGTGCGGGGTAGAAGCGGGGGCGGGACATCTCCCCTGTTCGTTGGCGCCCCTAGACTGCGGTTGGGCCTCTGGACCACTAGGGGTGGGAGCAAACAAGGCTGTACCCAGGTCTCCTCGCGGACCAATGGGAGGGCGGTAAGGCGCTCCGGGAGGGCGGGCGGGAGGCGGGGCCGAGCGGTAATTGACGAGCTTTTCATTAGAAACCAGGCAGGAGGGAGGGGACAGCGCGGGGAGGTGACGCAAGGTACCACAGCCAATCGTTGCGGCAATACTGCGGGAGGGGCGGGATCGGTGTGGTTGATGGGCGTTGGGGATGGCCTATCACCGTGCGACTTGGCGCCGGCGGGGGGTAGCAGCATCATGGTTCAACGTGGGTCAATTTTTTGTGAATGAGGAGGGAGGTTGTGGGGCCGCCGCCGCGGTGCTCCGTCCCCGCCGCCGCCTCCGCCGCTGCCGCCGCCGCCGCCGCCGTCGCCGCCACAGACTCGCCGCCCGCTCCTGCGCCGCCGCCTTTGCGCCTGGGCCCGGCGCCCCCGGCCGCGTCCCGCTGTCGCCGCCGGAGCCGGAGCGCCTGAGGCCGGCGGACGCGGCGCAGCTGAGGAGATGCGGCTTGGAGCGCCCGGGCTGGGCTAGACCGCCGCCGCCGGAGCCGTCGCCCGCGCCGCCCGCCGCGGTAAGCCGCCGCCCGGCCATTGTCCGCGGCCCGCCGCCGCCCGCAGGCCTCGCCAGCGCCGGGCCCGAACCCCGCTTCGGCCGCGCCCCGTCCGTCCGCAGGTGAAGCGCGGCCCCCTGGCCGTCGGGCCCGGGCCTCAGTCCCCGGCCCGGGGCATCGCTCCGGACTCGGACCTGGACCCCTGTCCCCGGCATCGCTCTGAATCCCTCCAGGCCACCTAGCATTGCCTCAGGTCCTTCCCCCGACCCTGCCCCCCCAGCTTTTCACGGGTCCCCTCCCCGGTCGCTGGACCCCCAGCCTTGGTCCAGGTTTCCTCCTCGTCCGCTGGCTCCCTGGTCCCCCGCCCCCCGCCCCCCATCAGGATCCCATGCCCCCTCCCCGCCCTCTCAGCATTGCCCGTTGTTTCTTCCTCGGTTTCTAGCCTCCAGCATTGCCTTGGGTCCTCTCCCTGGACCCTGCTCCCCCGCCTGCATTGCCCCAGGTCCCCTTCCCGGCCGCCGCCTCCCACCCCCAGCGTTGCCCTGTGTCGTCTTCCTTGACGCCGGCCCCAGATCCCCTCTGTCGCTCTCAGCCCCGGATCCTTCGCTCCCGTATCGTTCCGGACCCCTGCCCCTCGACCCCTGGCCCCACGACCTCCGTACCCCAGATCCCCGCTAGCCTCCCCTGAGCCGCAGGCGCCCGAGGCTTGGCGCTGGGCCGCAGCGAGTGCCCGCCCGATTGTTTTTCCTGCGGGGAGCTACGGCGAATTCTGGACGTTTCCTCTGCAGAACCCCGAGAGAGAGAAATAAATAAAACGGCCCGTGTTGTGACGCCGGGCGACGGGGCCCGGGCCAGCCATCTACCTGCCGAGCAGGTGACCCGCAAGGGTCTCCAGGGTCGGCGCCCATACCCCTAGTTGGGGTCTTCATGATCAAGGGAGGTGGGGCCTGAAGCCACCCGGGGAGCGAGGGGTCGCGGAATGGGGGGAGCGGGTCTAGAGGACCCGAGACAGGCAGCTGTTTATGTAACTTTGTCGGATGCTGTGAGTTTGCAGAAAAATGACCCTCCTGGTGGCTCTCAGTGTCGTCGGTGTGCGCTGTCGCCCCGGGGCGCCCGGCTGGCCCTGGAGGGTCGGGATGCTTCCTACCTGGTCGGGCGGGCGATCCTACCCTCGGCAGTTTCCAGCGTTGCTGACACACACATCGCGAAGTTATAAGCAAACGATCTCTGTTTACATTGAGCGTGGAATGATTTGACACAGTTAGAGGAGGAGACCACGCATATCAGTCGGCAAGGCCGGGGGTGGAACCCAGTGTACTCGGTTTATGCACATCTGAAATTTGTAATAACTTGCAGCCGCTGATAGGAATGTTTTCTTTATTGCAAGCTGTAAATTGACCTGCTGTGACACAATTTTCAAAGAAAGCATTGCAGAAATTAAAGTTCAGTTATTTTAAAACTAATGACTTTCTTAACTGAATCGTAATTGCATTACTGTAGAGACCTACCTAATTGCTCGCTGAGAGCGACTGGAGTCCGGGAAGGGAGGAAGGGGCCTGGGTAGTTCCTTAGCTCCCAGCGTTTCTCAATTCCTCAGGCTTTTGTCTTTATCCCCATAAACTGGCCCAGAGCTTGGAGGGCCTGGAAGCAAAGGTGGAAATTGCCCCAACCGGGATGCGGGCTGGTGGGCCCTCTGGCCTGGTTTCACTTTTTCTTTTGTAATGTGATTGCGCCTTCTCGGCTGCCTGGAGTTTTAATTGTGTCTGATAATTCTGTGCATTATTTTAGGGACTCTCAGATGTTAGCTGCTGTGCTGGTTTCAGAACCCAGCCAGGAAAGGTTGGGGGGGGGCGGTGGGGACAGGGGGACAGTGGTTGAATTAAGAAAACTCAGCTGCTTGTACGCAGATATACATGACAGCAAACAAAAGTTATTGCAGAATTTTGCAGTAACTGTGGCAACACAATTACTCTATTATAATTGGAAATGCAAAATGCCACCCAGTTAGAAATTTCATGGGAATGGATTTTTGGATATCACAAATCGGTTAGATTTGTGGCTGTTTTTCAGGTAGCTCATGAGAATCTTGAAATCCGTGCTCAGTTATCTATGTTTAAGACTTGCCGAGCTTTCCCAGCTAGCCGCCTCCGGTGGATCCGTGGCAGCTCTGCACAGAGGCACTCACGTTTGTGTGGGAGGGAAGTATTTTCATGCCTTAAACACACACCCCAACACGTTACCAGACTCGTGTAGTTGTCTCGGCTCCAGGCTTTTATTTCTCAGATCAAATGCCTTTCTCAAGCGCAAGTAATCAGCCTGAAAGGGAGAAGGACTTGGGCAGGCAGGCAGGCAGATGTGGCCGTTCTGCTCAGGGTTAGTCCTCCCTGCCAGGGGGGAATGGCAGCGTGATGCCCTCAGGGAAGCCCAGGAGGAGGGGTGGGGAGGACCGTGGATTACACAGAGGCCTGGGAGGCCTAGAGACCAAGGACAGCTGGTGGCCTGAGAAGCCCTGAGCCAGAGAGAATGTTCTGTGGTCAGCAGCCTCAAGCATGCAAAAGAAAAATCTCCCAGTGCCGTGTTCAGAGAGGCCTTGGGGGCTGTTATTGTAGCTGAGTCGACGGAACAACATGGCACCCAGGCCACGTGCAGCCAAGCGACTGGCCTGGTCCTTCATTGGCCAGAAGCCGGCTTTAGGAGGATGCCTCCCTGGGTGTTTACCAGTAGGTCTTCAGTTCTGGAAGTTTCCACACATTGTGGGTTTGCTGCAATTTAATTTTGTTCTGAGTCTTTCCTTTCAACTGCTGCATATTGATGCCCGTAATCGCCTTCCATTTTCCAGCTGCATTGTGAGGCTTCAATGCAGCATGAATGGCTTTGAATTTTGCTGCTTTGATGTTGGGGGGACGTGGAGGAAGCGCCACTTTGTGTCGTCTTGATTGCTGAGCAGAAGAGACTCTCATCACTTCTGCAGAATTCGTCCCTGTGTTACTTGATTGAAAACCAACGGCTGGGCTCACATCTCTGGAGCATGCTGGGTGATAGGTGAACACGGATGGAGAGTGCAGGCCGGGAGCTGCCGGATAGAAGGGCACTGCCTGCTGCTGCAGGCCAGCTCGGTTCTGCTCCCTGGTCCAGATCGCTGGGCCAGGCCTGCGCAAGAGCCTCGGCTTGCTCTGTGCTCTCCAGCCTGCGAGGCTGGGCCTGAGCACCAGCTGCTCCAGCCAGCGGTGAGCCCTTGCCCTGGTTGATTTCAGCCCCTGGTCCTATGGTGGGGACAGGGGAAGATGCAGGTCACAGGTCTGGACGGTGAGCACAAACCCCAGCGTGCAGTCAGGGTGGGGCCTTGGCCTTGGCTTTGGAGGCAGATGAGGCCTCCGTGTAGGGCAGTGGTAGCTGAGTGGTAGGATTCTCGCCTTCCCTGCAGAGACCTGGTTGGCTTCCAGTGTGCCTCATCTGTGGCCACCACCTATGCGTGGGTGCCGACCGGTTGCTGTGATGCGGAACAGCTTTCAGTGACGCTTCTGGGCAGTGGCAGACTAGGGAGCAAAGTCTGGTGATCTTCTCTGAGGATCAGCTGGTACAACCCCTGGGGAATCAGAGAGGTCCTGTCTCCAGCAGGGCATGCAGGATGGGATGACGTTTCCTGCCGTTCAGCATGGGATCCCCGTGAGCCAGGGGCACGCAACAACAAGGTGCTTCCTAGTCCAGATCAGGTGGAGTGCCCTGTGTTGTAGCAGATATTAGTCATGTGTCCTTATGGAGCCCTTTTGGGAAGAAAGGTCACTGAACTGAGGTTGGCACATTCTTTTCAGGAGGTCAGACTTCTTCTGGGGAGGTGAGTTTGAGGAGAAGGCGCTGGATCCTTAGGGGTGGGAAGTGGGCTGGCTTACCCAGCATGCCTCCCACTCATTTCCTGGAAGGAGGGTCACCTCCCGTGTGACCCCTCATGTCGTTGTGTGGACAGATCAGCATCCACAAGGTGTTGCAGAAATCAGAATGCCTGTCCGAGCGAGAAAATCCAGCCCTGTTAGCTCCAACATAGCCCAATACTTAACACGTAGGGGGCACCTACTTGGTGCCCGGGGCTGCAGTAGACACTCGTCACGTATCTTGCTCATGTGTCCCTCCCCGCAGCTGTAGGAGCTAGGTGCTCCATGCCTGCTTTACAGAGAAGGAAGCTAAGAAAGAAGTGAACAGAGAGCATCTGGGGTCGAGGCACAAGGACTGAGTCCCCCTCTCTCCCTTGCTTTCTCCCAGGGTCAGCAATAGTCTTGACATGCCCCGCACCTGCCGCCAGGTGTTTGGGAGAGGCTAGCCTCTTGTGAAGATGGCTGTTTTGAAGATGTGAGGCTCTGTGTTGTTTGGCTGTTGTGTGGTGCTGACTGTCCTTGGAGCTCGCGTGGCTGACACCACATCTCAGCGGGGTCCGGGACATTGTGACTTCTTTATGCTCCGGCCACGACGTTGGAGCACTGGTCAGATCTCAACAGTCCACTTGGCCGGTGGTGACTGTGTCCGTTATGGGAAGCTCAGGTCTTCCCCTGAGAAGCCCCAGGGCAGCAGGCTGGCAGGTGCCATGCTGGGTGATGGAGGGCACCTCAGGCTCCGTCTTTGTCAGCCAGAGCAGGTTGGCTTTACCTTGAAAGATTTCACTGGAAGAAAGCATTCCAGGGCCCCAAACTCGGAAAACCACTGATTTAATGGGTTCTTTTCATAACAACAAAGCCGGAAACCTTAAGAGAAAATATTGACAGTTTTGAGTGCAAGAATTAAAAAAACTTCCCTTTGGCAAAAGAATCTGTAAGCAAGGGTAAGAGACCGTGAGAGAGATAGAGAGAGAGAGAGAGAGAAAACGTTGTGTTTACATGAGCTTAATCGTCAGTATGAACGCCAATCGTCAGTATATCAAGAGCTTTTACAAACCAGTGAGAAGAGAATGAGGCTCCCATTGCAAAACGAGAAACACAGAAGTATGCGTTCACAGTGGTTAATGAGTGAAAGAGACTCAGTGTGGCCAGTGAAGAAACTCAGCTTATAGGAGGTTCCACCTGTGCCCATCTTATTAGCTGAGAGTGCAAGTTTGATAATATCTATTGTTGGTGTAATGGTAATTCTTTTAGGGCTTTTGTGAAGCTTAAATAAGTTGCTGTGTGGGAAGTACTTAGGACAGGATCTAAGTACACCCTTAGCGGGAGATGAGTTTTGGCTGTTAGCTGCTCTGAAGTGCAGGTGATTGCTCCCCAGAAGAGTTTCAAAGGCCAGAGTTGTCCGTGGTCATTTCCCTTGTTGCAGTCGTTCTGCGTAATGGCCTTTGTCTTAAGTGAAGAGTGGGCCCAGTGTGGGGAGAGGCTGGCACATGGGAGGGTGCGATTGCCGCATGGTTTCTACAAGTGGTATTTACGGCATGCATTTTGCTTGCTGGCAATATCTGTACACAAGAGTTAGAAGTGTGCGTTGTGTGAGGTAAAAAACCATGTCCTGGAACAGGACTCGGACGATAGCTTCTGTAAATACCTGGGTCTGTAAAGTGCTATGGGTGACCCCCAGGGTGTCAGGAGAAGGGGCTTGTGAGGGACTTTGGCTTGCCCTGTTGGTATCGCGTGTCGTTTTCTACAGTAAGTGTGGGATACTTTGTGATAATTAAATGATGTGTCAGTTGGTCAGAAAATGCCATCCAACCCGATTCTCTGCAAAAGGGAGAAACCAGGTTCTTGGACAGTTGATAAATACCCTCAGCGTTCAAGGAGTTGGTGGGGATTTGTTTCTGTAACTCACTGGTGTGTTCCACAGAGGGAGCTGGCCACCTGGGCCCGGGCCAACTGCGGGACAGTGAGCATTGCACACTGTCTCTGGGCCGGGGTGGAGTGGCGCACCAGCAAGGTAAGCATGGGCCACTTGTGCTTCATTATATTTTGAGTTAAAACCCGTGTGAAATTGTTCTGTGTAGATTAGTAAGCACACATAAGCCTGTGCTTACCTTGCTTCCTAGGTCTTCTGCTGTCAGGTATTGTAATTTTGAAAAGAGACTTAGATTCTGTAGGAATGTGCTGTGGGGTCAGGAGGGAGACAGAGGCCATTCTTTGCTTAGGAGCAGAACCTGACGTGGTGAACAAAGGCATAGTTGTTCTCGACAGGTGATCTGGTAAGTAAGGTGGGCACCGTGCTTACCTTGCTTCTTGGCTCATCCTCCCTGAGCGTAAGTGATGGCTCACTGAAGCGGACTACACCTGGCCTCCCCTTGCTCGTACCTTGCTGTGGCGTCCTGCTGCCCTCATGCTGCAGACCCTTGTTCTTCCCATGGCCTGTGAGGTCATGTCAGATCCTGGCTTTTTGTTTCCCAGCTTCCTCTGATAGCTCTTGCCCTGTCTTCTGAGCTTAGCTTCCTACCTGATTTTTCCCTAAGCTCTCTAAGTGTCCTCAGGCCCCAGGACCTTTGCACATGCTGTCCTTGTTTTTTGAGATGGCTTCCCTTCTCCTTCTACGCTGTAACCCTGAACTCATGCTCATCTTGTGGATCCCTGCTAAACTCACCTAGAAACATTCTTTCTGCTTTCTAACGCGGATCTAGTTGTGAAACAGCAGTAGCTTGTTGTGACACTCATTTGTTTCGTGTCAGTTCTCTCAGTAGCGGGGAGCTGTGTGGGGTCAGGGTGTTCCAGGACTTCAGGCTGTGTTGTAACCATTGCCTGTTGCTGTAAGTGCTCAAGGGATGAGCCAACGAGTGGATAAGTGAGTGCAGAGTGCAGTGTGGCCTTCGTCGGGACAGCCCCTCCGGAGTAGGCTCCAGGGATGTCCGCCGCACCTCCCCCTCCAGCGGTCCCCTGGGACTTCTCAGGCCTGATTTTGGAACTCACAGGCAGCCCTGGGTCAGGAAGAAAACCCGTCCCCCGGTCTGTCTCGCAGCCTCGTTTGTCAGTGAGTCTGCACAGTTGGGTGCGGTTCTCCTTTAGGTCAGATGCTGGTCTTTTGTATACAGTGTGTGTTTGACCATTAAAAGGACAACCAGAGTGCTCCTGACAGATGAGGGTGACGAGGGTATGTCTCCCAGACGGGGAACGTGTGGTCCTGGGGTAGGACATCATGTTTGGTGCAGTGGAGTGTCACTGAAGAAGAGGGAGACCCTCAATGAGACGAGCTGACGCAGCGGCTACAGTGGGCCCAGGCGTCGCGACAGCTGGGAGGAGGTCACAGGCCAGGCTGGGTGCCCCCCGGATTCTGTCGTACATGGGGCTGCTGTGAGTCAGAGCTGACTTGGCGGTACCTAACAGCAACACGCTTATAAGACACTGAAGAGACGCTCTTTCCGACAGCTTGACTCCTTCCACTCGATCCTCAGTCGTGGTCGTTTTCCCTTTCTTTGATGACTTACTGCCACCTGAACTGGATTGAGGCTTTGGAGGCCTGGTCACAAGAGCGGATGAAAGGAACATTGTGGCCCAGTACAGTGTCACACGCACTCCACACTGTTAGAGAGATGGCGATCTGTCTGGAAACGGCAGCAGGCAGCGCCTTCCCAGAGCGCAAGAGCTGCGGGCAGTGCCCGCCGGGCGTCACGGAGCCGCCTGTGCCGAGCCTTCAGTGGAGATTTTAATACCCTAGGTTCGAGGCGGCTCACCCTCAGGCACAAGTCGGCCCTCGGTCGGATGGTCTTCACCAGGAGCCTCTGGGTACGTGCCCCAGTGTGGGTGCGGTGTGATGGGCCCGGGAGGAGGCAGGGGATCGTTACAGACCCAGCTGTCAAGTGGCACACGGAGCCCTCATGTACGGCCCAGGCACGTGTGCGTGGCTTGTGGCCTGCATCCGGCCAGGCTGCCACTGTGCCAGGTGGCAAGCCATTGCTTTCATTCAAGGTATGTTGTTCTCTGTTGACGTTGGCCTGATGACGCTGTGGAATCATTTCTTATTGCACACGTTTAATACGGTATCTTAATAGCAGGGCACACGTAAACAGTCTAGAGTTTGCTGTGCTTAAAAATGCGAGTGTTGGACTTTCTCAGTTTCCTGCTGTCTGTGGAGCCTCTGACTTGGGGGAGCCAAGGGCTTTCGCTGGATCGCTCTCTGAGCCTGAGACGATGACTCAGTCCTCCGTGCAGGGTCGCTGGAGCGGCCTTCCGCAGGCACACCGCTCAGATGGTGAGTGGGGGCTTGCTGTCAGCAATGGCCCAGTCATCTGGTTTCTGTGTTGCTGTTTGCTGGAAGGAGTCTCTTAAACTTTGCAAGAGAAGTTACTGTGACTTCTGCCACCGGCTTCTCCTGGGTGGGTGAGGAATGACATGAAAACGTTTTCTAAACACTGCTCGTTGTTGAGAGGTTACTGCTTTGCAAATACAAGAGCAAGTGGTAGGTTTGATGTGAGATTGGACATTGCCAGGTCCTTGCAGCCCCAGACCCCATCAGGAAGCCCCAGCCTCCGCCTGCCAGGGGCTGACATGTGGTGGGGACAGGGGAGACGGAGAGACACACCTGGGATGGGTCCTCACCTTGAGAACCAGGACCTTGGGGCTGGAGGGCCTGGACAGCACAGTGGGCCGTGGTGGAGGCCAGGCCGAGGTGCGGGGCAGTCGGGGGCTGGAGGCTGCCAGAGCGGTGGGCCAGAGTCGGGCGGAAAGGTCAGTTGGGGTCTGATAGTGGCCAGGCGCTGAGGCCGAGCATAGGTGCCCAGCACAAGGGCAGGCTGCTGGGTAGCCCAGGGGTGGCTGGTGGTGCTGTCTTGTAGCTGGCTGAGGTCTTTGACGCTGCTTCCTGCTCCAGCTTTGATTGGGGTGACGGGCCCGCTGGCTCCTGCTTTTCCTTCAGGGAGGCACCCCTGGGCAGTAGCCACGAGCAGTGTGTCTCTGGGGCACCCAGGGCTCTGCAGCCCAGGGCTCTCTGGAATACAAGTTTGCTGTGAAGTGCCCTCGCAGAGGGCCCTGGGCAGAAGCGAGAGGCAGCCTACAGGGCCAGGGTGCACCAGCCTCAGAGGCTTGGAAGCTGGGGTTCCACCCCAGGGCCGGTTCACTGGCTCCCTTCTTCCCCCTTCCCTCTTCCTGTCCTTCCACCCAACAGGGCCAACCGAGACCACCTTTCGTGTTTGGCCCTCCTCTGGGTGCTAGGATGCCTGCATGGAGCTGCTTCCCTGTTTAGGTCTCAGCTTGGTGGGAGTCCAGTTTGGGAACCTTCCAGAAGGGGCCCTAAGACGACATCCACACAGCTACCGGGCTTCACGTGTTGAGGATTCAGTGCTGACACTGATCATCTGCTTGGTGCCTCTGCCCTGTACCTTGTGCCCTGAGGCCTGAAGCAGCCCTGCTACCCAAGGAAGGTGTAAACACAGAAGACCAGGGCCCAGCATGCCAGGAGAATGCCAGGAGAATGCCGGGGCACCCAGGAAGCTGGGGATGGGCCTGGAACCCAAGCTCTGCCATTCTGACTGTTGAGAGGGTTCTCAGCCTGAGAACTGCCTGTCTGCAGCCCCTGGAGGGACTCCGAGTGGATCAGTCTGGCCCCCACCTGCCTTTGGGGGAAGACAGCGTCCTCCACGTCTGTGGGTGTGCCAGGTGGGTGCGCTGCTCGTCAGTGACTCACACATGGACTCACTCTTTGGGGGCAGAGGTGTGGCAGTCTGGAGCTTGCTGAGAAAGCCATAGAGAAAACGGTTAGAAAGCACTCTGGTAAACACTCTGTGTTCTGTAAAATTTATGGAAGATTTTTTTTTTTTCCAAGCAAAAGGTCATGATAGATGGTTCCAGGCCCCATTCTTTGGAAAGCAGTTCCTTGCCAGCATGTTCTTTCCCCTGCTCTGCAGGCTGACAGGATGCCTTGAAGGGCTGGTGGTGGGCTGGCAGCTGTCTGCTGTCTGCCAGGGTCTCCAGGATGGTCCCTGCTCAGTGGCTGGCTCTTTTTGGCACTTTTTTTGGCTGGCAGGTTCTGAGCAGCCTCAGTGTGTACCTAAGGAGGCTCAACAGCAGCAAGCCTGCAAAATCCTGCTGCCCCATCCTGCCTGAGCCCCTGAGGTCACAGGGCCTGCAAAATCCTGCTGCCCCATCCTGTCTGAGTCCCCAAGCTCACAGGGCCAGCACCTGGAGGGGCAAGAGCTGCTTCTGCTGACTGTCTCATGGTGAGTTGGGCCCTCAGGGAATATCCCCCACTTCCCTGAGCTGTTGGGAAAATTATTTGTATTTGGAGAGGTTTTTTTTTTTTTTTTAACAAGACATGCTGCCAAACTAGAGCATCATGGGTTCCTCTGTGTGGTTTTCCGAGTGAGAGTCCGTTGCTGAGTCAGAATGGGCAGCGCTTACCCCACGTGTAGCTCTGTGTCTCAGCAGTCTGATGAAGGAGAGCAGGAGCGGAGTGCACACGGCCGGCACTGCAGCCCTGCTCTTGTGGGGAGGCTGTTTTCCTCTCACGGTGTCTTGGGAGTGTGGTATGGGTTTGGTTCTAAGAGTGTCTCTTTCTTCTGGTGCTGCTTTGTAGTGCACGAGAACGGTTTCTTCACACTTGGACGTTTTGTTGTCCATCGCTGTGGACTTGGCTTGGAGTTAGGGTGTCAGAGTCCTAGCTCAGCTGGTCATAACCTCGGTGCCTGGCTGGCATCACCTCATCTTGGGGGCGAGAATAGGAGCTGCAGAGAGACCAAAAGGAGGTGCTGGGTGTGTGTGCAGGGTCCCTGAGGCCGGTGTCCCCTAGGCTGGGCCCCCTCCTGTCTTTGGTGGCCAGTCTCAAGTAGGAGCAGGAGGAGAGTGACTGTGTGCCACTGCACGGTGACCTATGGTGACAAGGTGACAGGGTGTGCTGGGCGATCTGTGCTCCGTCTTCCCTGCAGTATGCTTCCTGGTGTCCCCACAAGGTGGGGCCATCCCAAGACACTCCTGGAGGGCTTGCTGTTCCCTCTGAGTTCTTTCCATCCCCCTCTTTGCCTGTTCTTATCCACAAGCAAGAGCCTCGGATCCTGAGCTCTTGCGGAGGGTCTCTGCTGGTCTGCCCGGCAGCCCAGCTTGCTGTTGGCTCGGAAAGGCCTGCTCGCTGTGGCGACGGTAGCTCGGGTGAGCGGTGTGGCGGGCAGCTTGGGTCCTGAGTGGTGGGGCTGCACTCGGGTGTTGCTTCTCTGGAGGGGTGGGGGGCATGGGGAAGAAGGTGGGTTAGAGGGAGATAAGGGATACTTTGGGGGACCCCTGGTGGCACAGAGCCTCCCCAAGTAGATCTGTGGGCTGGTGTGGAGGTGACTGTAGATACTATGTTATTGGACTGGGGAATATCCTTGATGAGTGGGAGAATCTTGGGACAGGGACCCGATGAGTTCTTGCGGGGACTGTGGCCCTGTGTTTTTTTGTGGCAGCTCTCAGCATTGAGCCGGAAGGGGTTCCCAGGAGCTGTCCATCAGATAGGTGCTCTCCTTGGTGGTGATCAAGCATGTGGCTTCCCACGGAATGGTGTTGCTTGGCTCACCTCTACAGACGGTGCAGGTGAAGGAAGGGGTCAGGCTGGGCTCGATCCAGCTCCTCCATAGCTCACCCAGGTTTTCTTTGCCTGCCTTGGGCAAGTTAGGTATTGTGTTCTTGAGACAGTTCTGCCAGCTGCTCCTAGGGTTGCATACCTGGCCCATGCCCACCAGGAATGACAGGATTTGGTCCCAGCAGACATCTCACTTCACTCTATGGCCTGGCCTCTGCTATGTGGCCACCTTTATGAGCCAGTTCTGTGGCCAGGGGTGTGGGATGTGCTGGGGCTCAGCCTGGGTCCCGGGCTGTTTCCTTCTACAAGCTCATATGGAAATGGGTGCTGTCGGGAGGGAAGGGAGGAGTGCTGTCAGGAAGGGAGGAAGGAGTGCCTCGGGAGGAGAGGAAGGGGTGCTGTAGGCAGGGAAGGGAGGGATGCCATTGAGGGGGCGGGAGGGTGGACGTTGGGAAGAGAGGAAGAGGTGCCGTTGGGAAGAGAGGAAGAGTTGCCATTGGGAAGAGAAGAAGGGGTGCCTTGGGAGGGGAGGAAGGGGTGCGATTGGGAGGGAGACAGGAGTTACTGAGGAGCAGCTGCAGCCCTTCTCCAGGAAACTCTCAGTCGGCAGCCCCGCCCAGCCGCTGTTCTAGAACTGCCTGCAGTGTGAGCTGGCTGTGTGCAGCTCTGTCCTGGACAGTCTTACACCACACCTCACGGAACCCTGCAGGGACCCTCTTAGGTGGGGGTGCTGGTAGGCCCATGGTAAGGACTTGGCAGGATTTCGGGGCCATGGGTGCTGGTGCAGGCCAGCACCCTGCGTCTCTTTCTCCTGGTGTCCCCCTGGAAGTTAGGGGGCCCCGGGGCTAGGCCTGGCCCATGGGAAAAGCAGATAGAGCTGGGGGGAGCTTGTCACCTTGGCTTTGGAAACTGGAGATTTGGTGCTTCTCTGGCCTTGGTTGCCCACAGCTGGATGTGCAGAGTTTTAGGGGGACCCTGAAGCCCTTGGAGTATGGATGGTGGAGTCACAAGTTAGAAAGAGGGGTGATTTCTGAACAAGTTTCCTGAGTAGTAAAGGTGGGGGTAGGGCTGGGGTACTGTCCCAGAGTGGACGGAAGGTGGGCCACAGCCAGGCTGCCCGTGGAGGCCACGGGGTGCTCTCTCACAGCCCTGCTGACTGGGGTGGCAGGTCGTCTGAAAACGTTTGCTTGGGGAAGGGTAGGATGCATACCAGCTGTCCTGCCCCGTGCAGGGCTGGGCTGACCCCCAGGACCTCCAGGGTGCAGTCCTGCCCTGTGCAGGGACAGGCCGACCACTAGGACCTCCCAGGGTATAGTCCTGCCCTGTGCAGGGCCGGGCCAACCCCCTCCAGGGTGCAGTTCTGCCCTGTGTAGAGCCAGGCCAACCCCCAGGAGCTCTAGTGTGCAGTTCTGCCCTGTACAGAGCTGGGCCAACCCCCAGGACCTCCGGAGTACAGTCCTGCTCTGTGCAGAGCCAGGCTGACCCCCACGACCTCCAGGGTGCCGTTCTGGCCCATACAGGGCGGAGTCGACTCCCAGAACCTCCAGGGTGCTGTCCTGCCCCATGTAGGGCCAGGCAGACCCCCATGACCTCTTGGGTACAGTCTTGCCCTGTGCAGGGCTGGGTTGATTCTCAGGACCTCCAGGGTGCTTTCCTGTGCAATGCAGGGCTGGACTGACCCCAGGACCTGTGTGGTGCAGTCCTGCCATGTGCAGGGTCGGGATGATCTGTAGGGCCCTTAGGGTACAGTCCTGCCCCATGCAGGGCCAGACAGACCCCTAGGACTTGCGGGGTGCAATCCTGCCCTCCCTATGCAGGTCAGGGAGACCCCGAGGGCATCCACGGTGCCGTCCTGCTTGCTGAAATGTGGCCCAGGCTTGGCAGAGGGGGAGAGCTCTGAAGTGTCTCTGCTTGCTTCTGCGTCTCTGCAGACAGGGGCACACTGGAAGGAGCAGGAGGCTTAGCAGTCCTGGATTCTTGACTCCAGTATGGAGATGCTCGGATACCCACCTTCATTGCCTCTGTCTTCTCATCTGTGAAGTGGACGTGGGGGATGTTGTCTGGATGGAGCTAAAGCAGGAGGCCAGTGGCCAGCTCAGGCCTATGTGGTGTGAGGTGAGTCCCTAACTGGTCCTTTCTGTGGGCTCAGGGACTGGCCGTCAGGACGGTGGTTTGGGGGGCTTCATTTTCCTGTGCTGCTGTCAGTATGACTTGCTGGTCCTCGAGTCTCCTGTGGCCTGGACACCTCTATTCCCCTGACTGGTGAGCAGCTGTTGCCTGGAGCACGAGTCACTTGGCAGTGAAGACACCTGGCTGTGGAGCCAGTGCCTGCCTCTCTTGTAATAGTTGGAGTACCCGGTCGGGCAGCTGGGAGTGGGATCTCCCGTTCCACATGGGAGGTGCGGGGCTCGTCTGGGCTGGAGAGGCCGGATGATGAGTGGGAGATGAAGGCCTCGGGCTTCGAGGTGTGGGCTCGGAGAGGGTCCCGGTGTGGCCACAGGGGTGTCCCACCGGGCCTCTGGCCAGCCCTGTTTCCTCTCGCCCTTCTTTTCTGCACCATCCAGGTGACGGTAGCCCTGCCTGTCACTGTCACTGTGACTGTGACTGTCACTGTGAGGATCAGAGGGGTGTCCCGAGAGCTGGGGTACAGGCTTGGCGCCAGTGTGTGCTTCTCCCGATTGCTGAGCGTCCTGGTGACGGCCAGTCATGGACGGCACCCAGGCTGAGGGAGAGGCCGGGGCCACGGCTGACCTCCCACCCCGGAGGCTTTGTGCCTGGGCAGAGTTCTCCTGGGCACTGGGCTGGCCGTGGCTGGCCCTGGGGTTCTTTCTGGAAGGGGGAGGTGCCAGTGGGCAGTGTCAGAGGCCAGCACCCAGAACGGCAGGTGTGAGACTGGAGGCGGGTCCCCCGTCTGGCTTCAGGCCTCCTCTGACACTACAGCCCCATCCCGGCCGTTGGTGACCAGGCCCTCCTCCCCTCTCCCACACTAGCTTGCTAAGTTCTGGCATGGACAACCCGGGCAGGTGCTTCCCTTCCCCTGCACATGTATGTACCCACACGTGTGTGCACACTGGTGTACCTGTGTACCCAGTACACATGTGAAGCATGAAAGCCTCTGTCGCTTCGGTGCCCCTTTCAGGCCGAGTGCCTCTAGCCACCCCTGCCTTGTGAGGGGTAGTGGCGCTCCTTGATGGTAGGTGTGGTGGCCGTGAGCATCTGGTGGCGATTAGGGTGATGAAAGGCTGCCTCGTCTGGCACAGCTCTCATCCCATCTCTTCTCTCAGTGTGGACACAAAGCTTCTGTCACCGTGGTTTGGCTCTCTCTGGATGAAAGGACTGCGTGCTTAGGAGAGCAGTCTCTGCTGGGGGCGTGAGCGTTGTCTCTTTAGGATGGGCTGAGTGAGGGGCCGGGTGTGGCCAGCTGGCCTGTAATCCTGGGATGAGGCTTGTTCTCTGTGTAGTGACCTTCCTGATGGAAGCCACGTGGTCCCTCCTCCAGCCCGTGTGCGCACAGCAGAGCCCTGCGGTCCGGGGTGTAGCTCCCAGTCTCAGTTCTGGGGGCGGATGGGGCTTGAGGCTTCTCCCGAGGAGCCCCTGAAGCTCCAGGGGTCAGTTGGAAGTGGACCGTCAGCTGTTGGTTAGGGACCTCCACCGTCGGGATGGAACCTCTGTGCCTGCGCACTGACCGTCTCACCCTTTGAGTCCCTTGCCCCTGCCGCCTTGGCAGCACCCTTTCCCACCAGACAAGACCTGGCTGAGGTGTGTTGATCTGGGGTCTCCCGCCAAACAAGACCTAGTGAGCCGGTGTCTCGGGCTCCTCTGGCCTTCGGGATGTGCTGTCACTGTCCCCGTGGTCATCCAGCCTCCTCTTTGGGTCTTTGTTCCTTTTGGCGTGTCACCCACTTCCATACCAATAGCGATGATCCTTCTAACCTCCCTTTTTCAGTTTCTTTCCCTCTCTGTCTCTCAGCTTCCCCAGCCTTGGCCCCTTGCTGTACCAGTGCACGTCGGCCGTTGCACACGTTAGGAACCCAGCCTCTGGTCCCTGTCCCTGCTGTGCCACCCTCCCATCTTACCTCACCACTGTGCTCTCCTGCCCAGACGTTCAGTGGCTCCCTATTGCTAGGTTAGAATTTGAGTGTTCAGACTTTGGTGTAGCAGACAGGGCAGGCAGTCACAGGAGAGATTAGGGTGTTGCCAGGCATTAGTGGGCTTGGGCAGAGGGACGGGACAGTTAGGTAAAACATCAGAATGAAAAAACAACATATGGATGTGTTATACTCAGGGTGGGTGGGTCATCTGATTTGCAGACAAAATGGGAGATGCTAAGGACCTTCCCACCTGGGGGCGTACAGGCTGCTTTTCCGCCATGTGGGAAGGGGTCCTGGAGACCTGCTCTGCAGCCCTTTGGGCCAGAGGTCTTGTCGGCCAAATGGAGATGACGGCACCGTGGCTCTCGGAAAAGCTGACCCTCTGCTGTGATCCAGGATTGGTGACTGTTGTCCCCTAGTTAAATGGTAAAAGCTGTGTGTAGTGGAAATGATTGCCGGAAAGTGTTTTTATATGAAAGCATTTTCAATATTGTTAATATTAAGGGAACTAAATGAGGAGAATAGATCAGGAATACAAATAAGCAGTTACTGTAATTGGCAAAAATACTAATGATTTAATTTGCATATGTGGCAGCAGTTGGTTTTCCCTCTGACTGCCTTGGTAATAAAAGACAGGTTGAGCATCATAAATGCAAGCAAATAAAGAGATTCATTAATTCTCGTATTCCTTTTTTTTAAAAGTAGCAGTCCCGGTTTTTGCAGTGACAGCTTAATAATCAGGATATTTAATTGTCATCCGTTACCTGGGTATGTGCCCCGTGTAGCTCGGGACAGCAGCTGCTGTTAGTGGGATTGGTGCTGTGTGTGGTTTCCAGGAGGAGGGCAATGACACTGTGACCTCAGGGGGGACCAGGGCCTGTCACCTGGGGGCTGTGTGGGACGTGGTACCAACAGTCCACGTGCACGGCTGCTGTCCTAAGGGAAGGAGGGGCGAATGCACCCACAGGCGCCTCTGGGGAAAGCCCTGGCAGTCTGCATCTGAAGAACCCGGCCCTGAGAGCCCTCTCGAGCTCAGCTCTGCTGTGACGCGCGTGGATCGCCAGGAGCCAGAGCCAGCGTGGTGGCCGATGGTCTTAGGAGTCACAGAGTGGCACAGACAGCTGAGAACTCTGCTGCCAGCCACAAGGTTGGCGGTTTGATTCCACCCAGAGGGCCATCATGAGAAAGGCCTGGCAGTCTGCGTCTGAAAAAGCAGCTGCTGCGCTCTGACACTTGTCAGGTGTTTTGAGTCGGAAGTAATTGACTGGAGGGCAGCCAGTCGTTTTGGTTTGTTGAGTCCTGTGAGGCTCTGGGATTGAGGAATCTGAAGCTGTGCGGAAGGAAGCAGCTTCGCAGAGGAGTGTGTGTATTGCAGGGACGTGGGTGGTGGCTTCATGGTTCTGGGAAGGGGGCCCTTCCGAGGGAGTGTGCCCATCATCGGTTCTCCCTACCTGTACTTTTGTCTGGAAACATTCTTGGCTGTTGGGGCAGCGTGCTGCTGTCATCTGTTAGGGGAGACTGGGGTGCTGCCCAGCTGGGAGGTCACACAGGATGGCCCATGGACTACGAGGCTGAGACAGCCCCAGGCCGCCGAGTCCCAAGGATGAGTGTCCTTAGGATGAGACGCGGGTGACCTTTCCTCCAGCCTGACATGGGTTCTGTCCCTGCACTGGAGATCGGTCGCGGCACCCAGCCTCCTGCACAATCACACTTCCCAGGAGACAAAAAGTCGCCTCAGTTGGCACTTGTTTGCATGTGAGTAAAATGTTCCCTCATCGGCTCCTTTTCCTTTCCTTTCATTTCTTCATCTCTTTCAAATTTGAAAAATGGGTCCCAGTCCCCAGAACTCGGGTGCCTGTGCCAGAGCGTGTGTGCACGCAGATGGAGCCCGGATGACAAAGGGCTCGTCAGTGCTGTCGCCACGACAGAGAGAGAGGGTGTTGCTGAATTGTAAACTGCGTTTTCAGAATGTGCTGCAGTGAAGTCCCCAGAAGGCCTTGTCTTCCACACTGGGGCTGAACGAGCGCCGTGTTTGCGTTCTGGTGACTCGGGGAGGCGAGAGCGCCGCTGCCACGCTCCGTGCTCAGAACGCATCGCCTGCGTCGGGACGGCGCGCGCTGAGCATGTGTTCCAGGCAGCTCTGTGACCGTCAGGCACTTCGGACCTCCTGATGTGGGTGTGCACCCGGCCTCGGGGTGCTGCTGTTGACTCACTGCCAGTTGTTCTGCTGAGCGCTTGCGCGTTGCGTCTGGAGATGCGGCCCTGGGGTCGGTGACCTTGGGGTCGCAGCTGAGGCGGCCTCGGACCTGAGTGGTTGGGGTTTGGAGGCTGTGAGCAGAAGGTGAAGCTGGGAGCTCGGGGGATCTGTCCCCACGCACTAGGGTGTGGGCTGTCCTGTGCGATCACGGGTCCCTGTCCGTCCCTGGGGGAGCACAGACGTGTGTTTGGTGACCCTGAAGGCGTGCGCATGCCTGCTCCCTTTGTGCGCAGGCGTGTCTGTGGAGGTTGTTGCGGCGCTGTGACACCCTGCAGCGTTGGTTGTCCTGCCTGATGTGGTCACCAGGGAAGAAGTGGCTGTCTCTGGGGCGGCACGTGTTTCCTGGCCTGGGCTGTTGCCCCGCACCACTGGCCAGCCTGGATGCTTGTGCTGGGAACCCCTTCTGTCCCACAGCAGTGCACAGTAACCAAGTGTTGAGGACGGTCCACTCAGCCTTCCCTGTCCGCCGTCAGTGCTGGGCTTGCTCTGTGGGGACTATCCTGTGCAGCTGGCGAACCTGGACTGGGAGCCGCCAAGGGGAGGTGTGGCCAGCCGGGGGCTCCTGGGGTCCCAGCGCCTGCGGTCAGTGGCAGAGTGCAGTACAGGCAGGCCTAGAAGCCCAGGGGGCCCCCCGGGGTGCTGCTGCCTATATGTCCGGTCTGAAGATGGGTGTGGGCGGGGGTGGCAACACGGATGAGCGTCATGATTCTGGAGCTGGGACACTTCCCCACAGCGCTCTTGTCCCCCACCTGAGCCGGAGGGTGCAGGCGGGCAGCACAGGCTGGAGTCGCTTGGCCTTTGTCATGTGCCCAGCTGTGGAGAGCGGAGGAGGACCCCGCGGTTGTGGGAGCCATTGCTCTGGCGTGGTCCCCGTGGGCTGCGTTCTCGGACACGGTGTCCTCAGACACGGCGCGAGCCCCGGGGCGTTGGGCTCCGCGGGCTGCTACGGCCAGGAAGAAGCCTGGAGCTGGCTCAGCCTCAGCGGCCGCTGGAGTTCACATGAAGCTGTGGGAGAAGCTGTGAGTGGAGGGGGTAGTGGCCCAGTGAGGTGGCCGGTGGTCGGGCTGATGCTGACAGTGCGGTGACACTGTGCTCAGACAGGAGCTCTGGCAGGCACCGTTGGTCTTGATGTTCTCTCCGGGACCCTTTCTCAGCTCGCCCCTGCACTTTCCGAGGGACCGGTGGGCTCTGCTGCTCTCTGGTTCGCCTTCTGAGTGCTTTTCTTGCCTGGTGGATCCCATTTGCTGCGTTCACGACTTGCCTGGGGGGCCAGCCTGGGTCACTGTCACTCCCAAGAGGTGCTAGGCCTGCCTCCGTCCCTTCTGAGATCAGCTTCCTGTCCTTGGTCGCTCTATTCCTTAAAGCTTGTTGAGTTTCCTTTTTTTGTTTAAGGATGAGAGGCTGGTAAATCCCAGGTGGAGCCAAGGCTTCCATAGAGAAGGTCAAATGAAGGCAATTTAGGCTGTTCCAGCCTAACTCTGGGTGTTGGAGACCCCCTCCCATATCTGGGACCCTAGAGGCTGCAAAAGCCATGACAGACATTTGGAACTATGTGAAAATGGAAACCTTCTGAGTGGATAAAGTTGCTGCAAACAACATCACCAAACAGAGGAAAGTTCTGGAAAAATACGTGCAGCGTTGGACAGGTGGAAGAGCATCTCTGTTGTACATCAGCGTCTTACACACTGGAGAGAAAGCGGGCTGTGGAGAAATAAAGGCAGGTCTGGAGGGGCGGCTCCCGGGGCCGGAGAGCTGGAAGAGGAACAGGCCTGAAGATGGGAGTGCACTGGGTGCAGAGGGACAGGCTGGGATGAGAGGAGGCAGTGCTGGCCCTCACCTGGGCCAACACGTGGGCCCCAGGGGCCGCTGCTGCTGCAGGGCTGTGGGCTGGGCTGGGCTGGGCTGGGCTGGGCTGGGCTGGGCTGCGCTGCGCTGCGCTGCAGGGGGGCCTTGTGGCAGCCTGACTGGCCACCCGTCTGCAGGCCAGGGCTGTGCTTCCTGCCACGCCTCGTAGGGGTGGAACCCTCGGGAGACTTTCCGTGTGCTGTAGGACAGTCGCGTGGTGGACACTCCAGGAGGTGTCACCGGATGACACAGGTGAGAGATAGAGCCTCACTTCTGCAGGACACAGTGACAGCCTGGGGACGGTGTGTGCACGCATGTGTGCACAGGGAGCTGTGCGTGTGTAGATGCGTGGATGTGGTGGATGTGGGCAGGTGTGTGTGTGTGTGTGTGTGTGATGTGTGCGTGGGATGCGTGTGTGCATGCTGTGTATGCTACATGTACATGTCTGTGTGATATGTTTGTATAGGGTGTGCGTGTTATGTGCATGTGGCATGTGTGTTTACATGTGTGGCATGTGCGTGTAGTGTGATATATGCATGTATCGTGTGTATGCATGTAATATGGGTGCTGTGTGTGCATGTTGAGTGTGTATATGGTGTGTGTGCTGTGATACGCGTCTGGTGTAAGTGTGCTATGAACGTGAGGTGTGATGCATGTGTGTGTGTGGTATGTGCTTGTGGTGTGTGCGCATGGGATGTGTTACGTGTGTGCGTGTGGGGGCTGTGTGTGGTGCCTGTGGGGGATACTGGCACAGCTGTGAGCTGGCCAGCGGGCACTGTTGTGTGAGGCGGGCTGCACCGAGCAGTGTCTGCATGGAAAACGTTTATGGTGGCGCCCGTGCCCACGGCTCTCCTGCAGAGTCTGTCGGCAGCTCTGCCTGGTGCACATGGCCTGGCTGGGCCTCGGCTCCTTGGTTGGTGGGGAGCTGGGGACTCTGGTGTACCCACGGTGCCGAGCAGCAGCAGGGGATGCCCATGGTGGCTGACAGTCTCCTTCAGCTCACTGATGGTCCCTGGAGATGTAGGGTGGGACGGTGGCTGTGGATGACAGCCACTGCTGCTGATCCGATTGCGGGATTAGGTTGTGTTGGTGCTGCACAGCCCTTTAATGATTTATTTCTCTGGCTGTAATGTATCCCGAGGGTTGTTTGAGGGGAGCACTAGGGCAGGCAGGCAGCGAGGGCGTGGTGTAGGATTGCCGGGAGGAGAAGAGCAGGACCCATGTCTCTGGCGCTGCAGGCCTCTGTGCCCCCGGCCACTGGGCGTTTCCCCTGGGCCAGCTGTGGGCTGGGGAAGCAGGATCCTCTGTACTGTTGCCACCTGTTGTTAGCTGGTATAAAGTAGACCATGCCGCACACCACTGCCAGGCTCTGCAGACCCCGGCTGGCGAGGCAGGATGGAAGGAGGCCTGGGGGGAGGGTGGGCTTGTGGACTGGAGGGTCCCACTGCCGATGTTTGCTCTGACTTTGTGCAGGATTCAGTGTTACGAGCCTGAGAAGTGACTGTCTAGACACTGTGTTTCAGATTGGCTTGTCCCATGGCCACACACAGACCTTCTTGCTCTTCGTCGATGCTGGGGAGAGCCTGGCCTGATTTTCCAGTGGGGCCGGGGTTTGTTCTGGCGGAAGCATTTGCAGAGCCTTGTGGGGTTCTCACCAGCATGGGGTTTCCTGGTTCCGGCTGTCGCTCTGGCTGGGTCTGATGGTCCGTGGTGAGCTGTGGAGGCCCTGGTGGTGCAAACAGAAAAATGCCTGGCTACTCACCAAGAGGCTGGAGGCCTGAGCCCCTCCAGGCACCTTCCAAGAAAGGCTGGGTGACCTACGTGTGGAAAATCAGCCACTGAAAACGCCACAGAGCATAGTTCTGTGACATGCGTGGGGTCACCGTGATTTGGAATCAATTTCCCAGCCCCTAGCACTGGTTCTGATGGTTAGGCATTGCTTTGTATGCCTTAGAGCTGTTTCTCCTCTGTGTGGCCTGGGAATCCCGTGGGTCACTCATCTGCTGTCTCGTAGGAACCCAGTGGGAGGCAGCTGCTATTGTCTCTATAGAGCATGTCTGTTGGGACTCGGGCACACTTTCTCTGTCTCCTGACGTGGGTAGCCAGCCACACTGCAGTGTGTGTGGTTTTCAGGAAGAAGAAAAGTGAGAGAGCGAGGCCGTGGTTGTACTGGGCTCTGTCTGCCAGCGGGAGGCGTGAGGTCCTGGCCGAGGGCTCGGGGTGGTCCTCCTGGCCTGGGGCAGTCGTGTGAGTAGACACCACTTCTGCCTGTATTTTCCTTCTCTTGGAGGTCTTCGCTGTGTTGTTTCTGTGAAGGGTGCCCACGTGCTGCTTTGTGCCACGAGGCCGCCCTTCTCACCTAGCCACACAGCTACTGAGGCCTTGCTGTGGCCACATGAGTGCTGAGTGGGCCCTGGTGGAGGTGCCTGCGTGAAATTATAGGTTGCTGCCCAACATCTGACTTAGTAGCAGCAGTTTCATTTTTTAATAGAAGCAGCTTTGCGTCTTTTACTGCAGTGAAAACATTTCCTGCAAAGCATTGAAACAAACAGTGAGTTGAGAAAGTGGGGATTTGAAGACGCCCTGGCCGCCTGGAGTGTCTGTGGATGCTGGCAAGTGACTGGCGAGGAACCTTCTGGCTGCTCTGGTTCATGAGCCGGTTCCGGGGTGGACTGAGGCTCCTGTGCTGCCAGCCCGCCGGGTCACCGCCCTTTGTTCCCATCGTCGGCTGGCTCGTTAGTGGACTCCGGTGTGTTTGCTCGACATCCAGAGCCATGAGCAGCAAGGGTCCTGTTCCAGGTGGCATGGCTACGGCATGCGCTGGGTGGGCCACACTTTGATGTCACTTACAGGACCCCTGGTCTCTCACCTTGAAGGGACTGGGTGTCTGACAGCTGGGCTGGCCCTGAGTAGGCTTTGGCCCAGGGGCCGCCCGTGCAGGGAGAGGCCGTCTGAGGTGCCCCCAAACTGCTGCAGGTAAGCATCTGTAAGAGCCAGTGTGCCCGCTGGCCCGGGGGATCATCTGTGGGGGCTGCAGTGGGTCACAGCAAGACCTTCCCATCGAAGGCGGCTTCTCACACTGCCCCGTGTTCACCCGTGTTGTAGCTTTTCCAAAATCTTGTTGGTTGACCACGGCTTTCACCTAAAATCCCTGTGAGGTAGGCATGTCGTTATCCTGGAGTAGGTTGGGTGGCAGTGTCCTGTGAGAGAGAAGAGACACAGGAGCACTGACCCTGAGACCTGGAGGCATCCCGATGTCCAGGAATGCTGAGGGTGGCCGTTGTCACCAGCTGCTGCCAGAGGCAGGGACGTGTCCTCCTGAGCCTCCGAGGAGGTCAGCAGGTCAGCACCCCAGTCCAGACTGACAGACTGTAGTGTGAGCGACAGCACCTTTCTGTTGTTCAGAGTTGCCTGCGTCACGGTGCTCTGGAAACCGGGACCCTGGCTTTGACCCCAGAGAGCCTGGGGTGTAACAGTAGCTGCAGGTGCCTCACATGCAGGAGCATGTAGGGCCACTGGCTGGGCCCCCCAGGCTGGGCTGTGCCAGCCCTGCACGGATGGCCCCCGGGCCAGCGGGTGCACTGGCCCCCATGGATGCGTCTGCAGCCCCTGCCGCAGTTCAGGGGAACCTCAGAGGGCCTCTCCCTGCCCGGGGGCCCCCTGGCCAGCGGGTGCACCGGCCCTCCCAGACACGCACCTGCAGCCCCTGCACCAGTTCAGGGGAACCTCAGAGGGCCTCTCCCTGCCCGGGGGCCCCCTGGCCAGCGGGTGCACCGGCCCTCCCAGCCACGCACCTGCAGCCCTTGCACCAGTTCAGGGGAACCTCAGAGGGCCTCTCCCTGCCCGGGGCCCCCTGGCCAGCGGGTGCACCGGCCCTCCCAGACACGCGCCTGCAGCCCCTGCACCAGTTCAGGGGAACCTCAGAGGGCCTCTCCCTGCCCGGGGCCCCCTGGCCAGCGGGTGCACCGGCCCTCCCAGACACGCGCCTGCAGCCCCTGCACCAGTTCAGGGGAACCTCAGAGGGCCTCTCCCTGCCCGGGGCCCCCTGGCCAGCGGGTGCACTGGCCCTCCCGGACACGCGCCTGCAGCCCCTGCAGCCGATGGCTGCTGCGTCGTCAGTGCTGAGAATGTGTGGTTGGGAAACTGATGGGAAAGCGGTCTTCCGAAGACTAACGGTGGGCCGCGTCCGGAGCCCCCACTGCCGGCCTTCGGAGCTCTCGTCTGCTGCTCAGAGGGGCTTGGCGGAGGCAGTGCGGTAGGTACCGTGTTCCACAGCTGGCGCGCGAGTGATGCCTGGTTTTCCTCATTTTTATTTGCTTACCTGTTGTCAACTGGAAATGCTTTTAAGAAGTCATTCTGTTGTTTTAGTGTAAACTACCCCTGTGTGAAGAATGAAAAATAAAATGGTGTGTGTGGTGAGTGTGGTGAGATTGTAAATGTTGGGTGAGGTTATGCTGCCACCCACCTGTCAGTTTCTCGTGTTGTGGTGCCTGTGTGGCCGTGTGGCTGTGCGGCTGGCATGTTAAATACCAGTGGAGGCACCCGTGGTGGGCGGGTTTCCGCAGAGCGTCCAGACCAAGACAGACCAGAAAGGAGAGAGAAGGCCTGATGAGCCAGGGAAAGCCCTTTGACACACAGCAGCACGTTATCTGATACGGGGCTGGAAGATGAGCCCCACTCTGGAAGGTGCTCAGAGTACCAGTGGCCTTAACAACGGACTCGGACTCGAGCATGCCAGCGACTGAGAAGATGGCACAGGGCGGGCCAGCATTTCTTTCCGTTGTCCATGGGTCATCAGGAGTCGGAGCTGACTGGGCGGTAACCAGCAGCCACCTGGTGACACTGGGCAGTGTTTCCTTCTGTTGTGCGTGGGTCATCAGGAGTCAGAGCCCGCTGGATAGCAGTCAGCCACATGGTGATACTGCAGGGCAGTGTTTCCTTCTGTTGAACATGGATTGTCAGGAGTCGGAGCTGACTGGACGGCAGTCAACAACCACACAGTGACACGGGGCAGAGTTTCCTTCTGTTGTATACGAGTTGTCAGGAGCTGGAGGCACCTGGATGGCAGTCAGCAGCCATGTGGTGATACCAGGTGGTGTTTTTCCCTCAGTTTCAGGTGGGTAGTCAGGAGTCGTCACAGCCGGCTGAATCCCAATCCACAGCAACCCTGTGATGCTTTGGTCTTTGTTTAGTTCATGATCCCTTTTAGTTCTGAGGTGTTGGTTCCTGAGTTCCTCACAGTTAACTGTCTTTGTCTTGGTGGCCTGCCTGTCCCCATCCCTGAATGTACTGATGACCATTGTTCCTGCAAGGAAGAACTTTGGGGTCTGTCTGTGCAATGGTGGTTCTCCGACTTCGCTTCAGGGTCCACTTCCCTGCTGAAGTACCAGGGAGAGCCCGGGGAGCTGCTGTTGGAGGGGCTTGTGAGTGTGGGGGCCGTGGTGTGAGAGATTATTACGGGGACGTTTCTGCTCCCCGGGAACTTGCTGTCAGGTGCTGCTGTCAGGCTGGCTCTGACTCGCAGTGACCCTGTGCGCGACAGGCCGAGACCCTGCCCCATCCCGCGTCATGCCCCCGTCTTCGTTAGCTGGAGCCCCTTGTCGCAGCCCCGTGTCTGTCCGTCTCCCTGAGGGTCTGGGTTCTCCTTGACTCTCCGCTGACATGATGTGCCTCTCCAGGGCCTGATCCGTCTGGATAGCGTGTCCAGAGTGGGTGAGACGTCGTCTCTCCATCCCTGCTCTGAGGAGCACGCTGGTTGTATTTCTTCCAAGATACATGCCCGTCCTTTGGCAGTCTGTGGTATGTTCAGTGTTCTCCAATACCACAGTTCAGAGGTGACAGATCTTCTGTCTTCTGTAGTCATTGTCAGCCTTTTGAATGCATGTGATGTGGCTGAAAACATACCATGGCTCAGGTCGGGCGCACCTTAAGTCTTCAGGTTACGTCGATCCGACTCGATAGCGCTTGGCTTGGCTTGTCAGAGGTCGTTTGCAGCAGGTATTCCCAGGACCATGTGTCTTTTAAGTTTTTTGACTGCTGCTTCCGTGAGCATTGATTGTGGATCCAAGTGAAATGAAGTCCTTTCATTTGAAACTAGTGATAATAAATTTGTTAGATGTTAAGGTAGGTAGCAGTTTTTTCTTTTCATGAAGAGTAACTATTTTGTAAAACAAAGAATTCAGTGAGAAGAGCAGCCTTGTTTAAAGTTTGCAGGTCTTAACTCTGGCTTCATGGAAGAGTCAGCTGGCTTTCAGACTCCTTTGCTAGGGTTCCTCTCACCTCTGGAAAGCTGCATAGCACCCTTGTGAGAGAATGAAGGAGAAAAGTTGGATAACCTCGGAGTCCTACAGTGACGTCTTTGAATCATGTTGGCGAAGAAGATTGAAAATGCTGTGGACTGCTTACGAACAAACAAGTCTGTCTTGGAAGAAGTAGAGCCAGGATGGTTCTTAGAAGCGAGGATGGGGAGATGACGTGTCATGTGCTTGGACATGTTATCAGGAGAGACGAGCTCCTGAAGAAGGCGCTTAGAAAAGTTGAGGGTTCGTGAGAAAGGGGCAGACCCGCAAGGGGATGGATCGCCCCGGCTGCCGCAGCGGTTGGCACGGCCTCAGCGCTTGTGCGCGTGGTGCGGGGCCCACAGGGACCCTATGAGTCCGAACCCACTTGAGGGCACGTAACAACACAGCAACTGCTGTGAAATCAGTGTTGAGCTCGCAAATCCACGGGAAGAGTTTTGGGGAGCCAGGGCCCCAGAACGGAGCACCCGAGGTTTCTCAGGGGCGAGACAGGGATTGGCCAAGGCTGATTGGAAGTTGGGTTGGTGAGGTTGGCCTCCCGTGTGCTGTTTCTCATCCTTATGTGTAAGGACGTTGGCCGGGGAGGGAGGGGCTGGTGCCTGTTCTTTGTGAAGCTATGTGTGATACGGTCATGGCTGTGACGGTGGACAGGATTGCCACCCACTGGTCTTGTGAAAAGACAGTGAGCCATTTGTCACCTGGCTGGGGGTCCCTGGAAGACTCATCTGTGTCTCATTTACTTACAGGAGAGCAGCTGCCTGCCCTGGACACCGATGTTTTGCTAGGTCATGCTGGTTTATGGTAGTTTGATGGTCAGTGAGTCCAGTGTTGGACACTTCAGTATTGAGCCCTGTGTTACCCAGTGCTGCTGAGCTGACTCTCTGAGCAGCCCTAGTGGACAGAGCAGAACCGCCCCAGGAGGTTTCCTGGGCTGTGGTCTTTACGGGAGCCCAGCGCCAGGTCTTTTCTCCTATGGAGAGACTGATCTGTTCGAACTGCCGCTCTTTTTTGGTTTGTAGCTGAGTGCTTAACTGCTGCAACACCAAGGCTCCTTTGAGTCTTGTGTTCGACCTTTAAATATTGAAATACTGGAGTCCCTGCCCACCTGAATCAAAAATGACTTTATTTAGCAGCTAAAAGAAACAAGTGCCCTTTGACTTGGATGCCTCATCCGTTTTGTCCCTGAGCCTGAAGAGCTTGTTTTGTTAAGAAGTCTCTGCGCACTGAAGGTCATGTGCTAGATGGCTGACGTGGGTCGTCTCTTACCCTTACCTGGAGCCGTCTGGAGGAGGGCCCCGCATGGCACCTCATCTCTGCTCTTCTTTTAGGAAAGGTGTTGCTGTGCTGGTGCTGAGAGATGACTGTCCTGAGTGTGTGTGTGGGTGTGCATGCGCGCACACGTGCTTGTCCACAGGTGTGTGCACGTACGTGTGTGTGTGGGCATGTGTGCACCTGTGATGGGGCTCTGATGGCCCTGGCGCTGCTTGGTGCTCATCCCTTTTCATCTGTTGCCGCCTGATCTTCCGAAGCCCCAGTGGGTCAGTGGTTAAGAGCCTGGCTGCTAACCAGGAGGTCGGCAGTTCAAATGTGCCGGCTGTTCCTTAGAAGCTCTGTGGGAAGGGTCTGCTCTGGCAGAATCAACCCTGTGGCCATAGGTTTGGTCTGATTTGGGTTTTGTTCTGATCCTCCGGCCCTGCGCAATGGGTGGAAGGAGCGTGAGCTGCTCAAAGAATCAGAAGCCTTGCTCAGCTGAGCCTGCTCCCGTGTTAATCAGGGTTAGCGTGTGGATGTTGTGAAGTGTTTCATATGTTACTCCTGATAGAACACCATTACCTGCATATATGGAGCACGTTATGAAACCGAGGTATAAATCTGTTCTTCAAATTATGGGGAAAAACATGCCTCAGCTCTCCTCCTTGAGCAGCTGTCATTAAGTGGCCCTTTGAGATGTGAGCACTGGCCTTCCAGCCACATGGTGTTCTTTGACATGAGCACTGGCCTTCCTGCTGGGTGGCCCTCAGTGACGTGAGCACTGGCCTTCTAGCCATTTGGCACTCTGTGACTTGAGCACTGGCCTTCCAGCCGTGTGGCACTCTGTGACGTGAGGGCTGGCCTTCCAGCTGAGTCTCACCTGGGGGATCCATGGAAGGAAGCCATCCTTGTTAGGAGGCAGCTCGTCCCGTGGATGTTGCTGTTGGGTGCTGTCACGTCGGTCCCAGCTAGGAGTGACCTGTGTGGCCCTGTGCCTTCCTCTCTGTTGCGTTTGGGTTCTTTTTGCCATATAAATAAGACTCAGAGAAATCACACAGTTAAGGGTTTGTGTTTAATGGTAAATGTTTGTTTCATGAATGTCTTTTCTGACTGGCCAAATCCACATTTTTCTCAGCTTGAATTACTCACCTTGTTCTCACTGTCGGGTTCAGAACGGTCCCCTTTGTTTCCTCTGTGGGTTCATTGCTCCAAGAGGGGAGATTTGGCCAGTACTTCCCATGTGCACTCTGATGGGAAGGAGATCTCCGCTGGCCGGAAAGTCGAGGTGCAGTAGCGTGGGGTGAATTACCAGCCAGCTGGGGATGTTTGGTCTCTGTGGATACAAGGGGATGTTGGACTAGTTAGTTCTCGCTCTCAGCTTTTGTTAATGAATGATGCAAACCAAAAAACAAAACAAATCCATTGCTGCCCGGTCAGTTACTAATCATAGCAACCCTAAGAGACAGCTGCCCATGGATTTCTAAAATGGGCCTAGGAGATTGAAACTGCCGACAGTCTGGTTACCAGAGAAGCACTTAACCACTGTACCACCAGGCCCTGAAGTGTTACATGCGAAAACCAAAATTGGCTGCCATCGAGTCGGTTCTGACTCATAGCAACTCCATAGGAAGGGGTAGAACCGCTTAGCAGAGTTTCCGAAGAGCACCTGGCGAGGTCAAACTGCCCACCTGTTGGTTGGCCAGTGTAGCACTTACCCGCCGGGCTACCGGGGGGTTACTGGAGTGTGACAGCCTGGCAGGACACTGCACAAGCTGTCAGTGTTCAGATGGATGGCCACTGGCAAAGGAAACACACTTGGTGATCCTCACTGGGATCCAGAGAGAGTGTCAGCGGCACCCACGAGCCTCCCGTGGCTATTGCCACTCCCGGGGGTCACCTGTCAGCACTTCCAGCCACCCGGCTTTGTTTTGCCTGTTGGCAGGTTTCATAGACACAGAGTCATCCAGCACATACTCCTTGGTGTCTGCTTCTGTTCAGCATTGTGTTTGTGAGCGTCACCTGTGTGGCTGCCTGTGGTGTTGCTGGCCCCTTCTTCCTGCTGTGCCCTTTGTGCCACGTGACCACAGCACCGTTGGGTCATCCATGCTGCTGCTGGTGGAGACTTGGGTGGCTTCAGTTTTCTGCTGTCCTGTGCGGTGCTGCTGTATCATTTTGTGAGGGACTTTGGTGGGTGAAAGGGTGCCTTTCTGTTGGGTGTGGACCTGGCAGTGGCCTTGCTGAGTTGTGGGATTTGTCCGTGATCAGCTTTGGTCCACGTCACGCCACCGTTTCCCGTTTCGCGTTCTCGCTGGCTGGTGGGGAGCCTTCCCGTTGCTCCATATCTCCCCATGGTGCTGTTGCTTGACTTCCAGCTGTTGGCTGTGTGTTGTATTCATACACAAGTGACACGCACCTTCTGCAAATATTTTCGTAAGTGCTCTCTGCTCACTTTTTTTTTTCTCTCGTAGCAGCTGTGGAGATGGATTGGTGTGGGCTTGCTTGTAAGGCTGCCTCCTGGAGGCCTGCAAACCAGTGCAGACAGAGCGAGGGTTTGTGTAAAGATAGTATCCCATGTGGTTTTAATGTGCCTATCTGTGATATAAGGTGCTAAAGTCCTGCTGATGTGTTGGCTTGGTGTTGGAAGGTACCCTTGAGTCAGTTCTGACTCGTAGGCACTGCATACACAGCAGAACAAAACAGAAGCCCTGCCTGTCCTGCACCGGCCTCACCGTCGTCATGACACCTCAGTCCCTTGTTGTGGCCACTGTGTCCATGCGTCTTGTGGAGGGTCTTCCTCTTTTCTGTTGACTCTTCACTTTGCTAAACATGATGTCCTTCTGCAGGGACTAGTTTCTCCTGACACTGTGTCCAAAGTGTGGGATCTGGCTCCCAACGACTTTTTTCTTTACCGAAAGATGAAGGAAATATTGCTAGGAAGGCATTGGGATGACATTGAGAACATCAAGGATAATACTACCTCAGCTGTGATGATCATTCCAGAAAAAGAGTTCCAAAATTGCTTTGAAAGGTGGACTGGACACTGGTGTCAGTGCATAGCTTCCTAAGGACAGTACTTCAGAAGTGACCCTGGTGATATTCACCAATGAGGTAGGTAGCACTTTTTCTAGGGTGAGTTTCCCAACTTAAGTGTCGGCCCTCCTGTATTCAGTAATTTTTGCTAACGCTGTAATCCAAAGGCATCGATTCTTCATTGGTCGTCGTTCCTCGCTGTCCAGCTTGCACACGTGTGTGAGGCAGTTGAAACATCCTGGCTTGGGTCGGCTCACCTGAGTCCTAAAAGTAACATCCTGGCTTTAGAACCCTTTAAGGAGGTCTTTTGCAGAGTTGCTCAGAGTGATATATTGTTTTATTTCTTCACTGCTACTTCTGTGGGCATTGATTATGAATTCAAGTAAAATGAAATCCTTGACAACTTTTGTATTTTCTACTTTTATCTTAACCTTGTTTATTGGTTCAGTTTTGAGGATTTTTTTTCTCTATGTTGTCTGACCTTCACCACTCAGAGCTTCAGTTTTTCAGTTTCAGCAAGCAACGTTAATTGGCCACTTGAAATTCTCTTTTGTGAAGTGCCTGTTCGTGTCTTTTGTCCATTTTTTCACTAGGGTTGTTCTTGATGGTGTGTATGAATTCTTTATACATTTTAGACAGCCATGCTTTGCTTGATGTACACATGGCAGATACCTTTTCTTGATCTGTGAGTTTCCTTTTCACTCTTTTGAAAAATCGTTCAGTGTACAAGTGCTGCAGTGGGGTCAGCAGTTCGAATCCACCAGGCACTCCTTGGCGACTTCATGGGGGCAGTTCTACTCTGTCCTGTAGGGTCAGTGTGAATCAGAATCAGCTAGACAGCAGGGGTTTGGGTTTCAGTAAGCCACAGTTCTCAGTTTTAATGTGGTCTAATTTATTATTTTATTTCTTTTTGGTCTGTGCTTTTTGTGTCTTTGTAAGAAATCTTTGCCTCCCTGAAGATATTCTCCCATATTGTCTCCTAGCTTAAGCTTTCTTCACTCATTTCTTGCTTTTAATATTTACATCTGTGATTCACCCCACATTAATTTTCGTGGTGGTATGCTGTGGTGGTCGTGGTTCCCTTTCCAGTTAGCTAGTTGATCCAACCATCGTTTCTTGGAAAGCCCGTCTAGTCACTGTTGTGGTTAGTCACATGACTGTGTGGCGTAGGTCTCTGTAGGGTGTTCAGTTCTCTGTTTTGTTGGCCTGTTCTTACATTAGTACCTCACTGTCTTGATTACATATCTTTGTAGTAAGACTTGAACTCTGGTTGTAGAAATCTTCCAAGCTTGTTTTTCTTCAAGATAGCTATTTTAGATCCTTTGCATTTTCATGTAAATTTTAAAATTAACCTGTCAGCTTTCACAGAAGTTCTGCTGAGATTTTGATTCAAGTTACATTGACTCTGTGGATTCATTTCAAGAAAACTGGCATCTTAACATTATGAGGTCTTCTGATTTGTGAGCATGTTGTCTGGTGTTTGTGTAGATCTTGACTTCATGGTGTTGTACAGTTTTCTGTGTATAGGTCTTATGTAACTTTTGTAGACTTATTTCTGACTATTTTCTGGTATTAGATACTTTTGTAAATGATATCTGAAAGTCAGCTTTGTACTTATATGGCAAAGATAAATAGAAATCATAGGTTTTTGTATATTGAACTTGTATCCAGAGATCTTGGTGAATTCACTTAGAAATTTTAATAATCATTGGTAGATTGTTTTGAGTTTTGCATGTCCACCATCTGCTATCTGTGAACGGTGACTTTTTCCTTTCAGGTCTTTATGCCTTTTTCTTCTTTCCTGGCTGTATCGTGCTGATGAGGCACCCCAGGACAGTTTTGAGTTGGGGTGGTGATAGTGGGTACCCTGCTCTCGTTCCTGGTTGGAGGGGACACTGTCACCTCACGCAGAGGGCGTGGTGTGCTGGGCTGTGCCAGTGTGCTGCAGGCTTCTCTCTGTGTGCTCCCTGGGCTCTCACCAGCCGCCTGGACAGCCTGCTCTTCCCCTGCAGCAGGTAGGCTCAGGCCTCTTGGAGAAGCAGACTCAGTACCTTGGTCCTTCTTGGCCCATTGGATGGGATGAAAAGAATGGTGCTGAGCAGAGTAAACTTAGCCTGCTTGCCTGGACACATTTTTGTGGTAGCTTAAAACAGTTTTTAAAAGAATGTACTTGTAAGGATTTATAGTCTCCAAGACTTTTACTCCTTAGATAGGTTTATGGCTTATTCCGTGAAATTAGGTCAGAGCTAAGCAGTTAGCATATCCAAGAGCTGTTGCTGCAGGGAAAACTCCAGAGTGGAGGTGACCCTGGATTCAGAACAGCTGGCAGAGGAAACCACATGCAAGGAACCGTGCTGACGCGTTTGGTTTCATTTATTCTGTATAGAGCAGAAATAAAAACAAAGCAAGAAAAGAAAGAGGATGTCTTCATATAAATATATGCTCAGTGCCAGACACTGCCGATTAGCAGGGTGACCATGCCTGTCTCTCTGTCAGTGGCTGGGAATCAGTTACGGACACCTCTCGGCATCGCACCACCCGGATGGAAGAACTTGTAACTTACGTGGTAACTCAGGGAAGAGCACAGCCACAGAAGCACTTAAGTTCAGAAGTCACAGTAAGTTCACACTTGCCGTTATTTGTCAACAGAATGTGCCTTAGTCTTGCAGAATTCTGTCATGCGGTTCTATCATGAGATTTGCCCAGTGCGATTCATTGTTTGGTTTCTTGATTGCTGCTTCCATCAGCATTGATTGTGGATTCTAGTAAAATGAAGTCTTGACAACCGTAGTCTTTTCCTCATTTATAATGATGTTGCTTATTGGACCCGTTGTGAAGAATTTTGGTTTTTTGTGTTGCAGTGCAATCCACACGGAAGGCTGTAGTTACCAGGCAAATGCTTCAAGTCCTCTTCACTTTTAGCAAGCAGGGCTGTCTCATATGCATGACACAGGTTGGTTAGGAATCTTCCTCCAATCTTGTTGCCTCATTCTTTTTCATATAGTCCAGCTTCTTGGATTATTTGCTCAGCATACAGATGGAATAAGTATTGGTGAAAGGACGTTTAGAGAGGTCCAGATACAGATTTCAAGTGTTCGTCATGGACAGGTGTCTGGAAGCCGTGGATACATCTGATTCGTGAGCTCTTACCATCATGTGCCCTCCGTGTGCCTTCCCAGAGAGGCAGAAGCTATCGGGGTTATGGTTGTTAACAGTTCCATCAAGATAGAAGGACATATATCATCCTCGAAGGTTATTTTATTAAATCCAAATGTGTGTAATGTCTTTTTCTGTTGTGGTTACTGGGTTGGATTGCTCAGAGACCTGCTATCTAATGAGATCTGATGGAATCTGGGGAACAAGCTGTGGAGAAACTCACCAGAAAGCTTTAGTGACAGGCTCTTAAAAAATGTTGCTTTCCTTGTGGGATTCAGATAGTATTGTGCTCTCTGTAAGGAGTTGTATGTGCTTTTTAGATGTAAAATAATAGCTTGGTATTAGCTACTTTGTTAACTTCTCCTGTCTGTGCCTTGACCTTCATGGAGATGGCTGATTCTTTATTTTTAACTGCGATATTCAAAAGACTAAGGAACGTTCTCTGAGTTACGTGTTGCTTTAGTTTTCTCCTGACAGCCCATCCTCAGTCCTCTCAAAGGCGTTTGGGATTGTAATGCATAAGGGCCCCACCGGTTTTGAGTTTCCAGCGTCTCCCATGTAGGACATGGTCGTTGATGTCTGCCGTTGACCTTCGCAGGGCAGGTGAATGCTTTCTCTGCAGTTCACTGTGGGCTAAGCTCCTGCTGAGATGGATCCTGGGCTGGATCTCTACGAAACTTTCATTCACTGAGCACGTTTTTGTTGTCTTCCTGTTGTGCCACCTGCTAGGGATACAGCTGGGTGATCATGTTTCCACTGTCACAGAGGGTGCAGTCTGGTCTGTGACAGGGCAGGACATAGGCACTGACAGGTCATGAGAAAAGCAGCGCTCTGTAGTGGTGGTGCTCAGTGCTGCTGCGTGAGCTCTGACGGTCGGCGCCCCAGTGCCGCCGAGCAGAGCTGCCCTCTCCGTCCCCACCCCGCCATCGGTGCCATGTCTGGGCCCTGGGTGGCAGCCGCTGTGCCAGTCCTTCTCACGGAAGGGCTTCCCCGCGTGTGCCGATCCTCCGCTTCACCAAGCGTGAGGCCCTTCTCCGGGGACTGGCTCCTCCTGACAACACGGGCAAAGTAGGTGAGGTGTGCTCTCGCCATCCTTGCTTCTAAGGAGCATTCCAGCTGTACTTCTTCCAAGGAGGACCAATATATGGTGTCATGTCAGGAAACGAAGGGAATTGGGAGGGAAGCAAAGTGATAGGGACTGGTACTGGGGAGGCTGTTTTCAGAAATGAAGTTTGAGAGAAGTGAGGTGAGTCATGCGAATGTGTGGGTGCAGAGCTCCGGGGAGGGAACGGCGAGGGGAAGTTCAGGGTTTCTGAGCCGTCTGTGTGCTGAGGTCGCGGTGTCTCTTAAGTGGTGCTGAGAGTAGCGTTTCCAGGCCTCCGTGGCCTCGCCCATGGGTTGGTTCCAGGGATGCTCATGGGCTCTACCCTGGTTGATATTTTCGGGGGAGGAATGGGCCCAGAGAAGACAAAAAGAAGTCCCGGGTCATTAGGGCTCACTGTGGCAGGCAGGACTCAATAGAGCCCAGGACTTCAAGTTCCTAGTCGGATACTTGTCCCCCGCCTGGGTGTGTGGTGAGAAAACACAGATGCAGTTGGGCCTTGGTTGTTGTCCAGGAACTTGCAGTCCACCTCACAGGCAGAGCAGTTGGAGAAACCAGCCAGTGGGTCATTGAAAAGCAAGCTAGAGCCGGAACAGATTGGAATCCTGCAGAAGGGAGCTGGGCTGCTGGGAAGGCCGTGACCGACCTGCCGGTGACTGTTGGGGTCTCAGTATGGGCCTCACCACGTGGAGTTGCTGTTGGTTTCAGTTTTCTCTAGCTCCCACCTTGGGGCTGGGTTTCCATGTGACCTTGGGGCATTATGTGGTGTTTGTTGGCCACTCCTGTTCCACTGTCTGGTAATACAACTTGGCTTTTGCTTTGGGGAATGACCCCCTTTGCCATCAGATTCAGCCTTGGTGTGACTGTCATTCAATGTGTTCTGCCATTCCCTGGCCAAGGGTTGTGACCCAGGAAGGATAATCAATTGTGATCTCTTTGGACTCTGAGTCTAGGATGAAGTGTCTTGAAGAGAAGGCCCATCACTGTCTGTTTCTGACATTCCTGGAGCTTGTTATCTGTCTGCCCGGGAGAATAACACGCTGTGCAGTCCCTGTCACACATCGGAGCCCACTGTTGGTGCCACTGTGTCCGCCCATCTCACTGAAGGTCTTCTGCTTTTTCACTGACCCTCGACCAAGCTTGATACTCTTCTCAAGGGACCAATCCTTCCTTATGAACATGTCCAGTGGATGTGAGGTGAAGTCTTGCGGTCCTCACTTCTAGTGAATATTCTGGCTGTACTTCTTGGAAGATGTATTTGTGCCTTCTTTGGGCGTTCCATGGTATATTCAGTATTCTTCACCAACCCCATAATTAAAGGCGTCGTTTCTTCTTTGGTCTTCCTCTGTTGGTACTGTGTGCCTCATCTTGTAGGAACTCTGGTGGTTTGAGTCTTTCAAGGCATTTGTTTATTTCACCTAGATTGTTGCATTGATGAGCATGAAATAGTTTATATTCTTTTACTTGGCAACATTTAAGTGTCTGCAAGGTCTGTGGTAATCCCCCCTTTCATTCTTAATACTGTTAGTGTGCTGGTCTCCTTCTCTCATCCTGCTCCGTCTGTCTGGAGGTTTGTCCATGTTACTGATTGTCTCGAAGAGTTAGCTTTTCATTTCCTTCATTTTCTCTTGTCTGTCATGAATTTCTGTTCTTTATTATTTTTCTCCTTATTTTGAGTTTAATTTGCCCTTCTGTTTTGAGTTTCTTAACATCAAACTTGAAGTTACTGATTTCAGACCTGCTTTTCTAATGTACGTGGAAAGCCTGGCGGTGTGGCGGTTGAGAGCTGCGGCTACTAACCAAGAGGTCAGCAGTTTGAGCCCACCAGGTTCTCCTTGGGAACCCTACAGGATGGTTCTACTCAGCCCTGTAGGGTTGCTAGGAGCCAGAATAGACTCGATGGCAATGAGTTTTTTTGTTTTTTCCTAACGTATACCAGTGCTATACACTTGTCTCTTGGCACTGTGGATTTTGATATGCTGTATTTCATTTTCATTTACTTTATAATACTTCGAATTTCCCTTTGGCTTTGGCTTTCTTCTGTGATCACAAAATGTGTTATTTGATTTCCAAATATCTGGTGGCTTTCCAGTGGAATCCTTAATTGGATTTCAATTTGTTAGAGAACATACATTGTATGACTTGAATCCCTTTAAAATGTATTGAGACTTGTTTTATGGCCCAGAAGTTGGTTTATCCTGGTAAATATTCTGCGTGCTTTTAGAAAGAATGTGAAGAATGTGCAAAGCCAAGTCTGCCTTTTTCTTTTGAGTCGTGTGTTGACTCTAAGTGTTACTTTGATCAAGTTGGGTGGTAGTGTTGTTCAGGTCTCCTCTGTCCTTTCTAACTTTTGGTCTGCTAGCTACTGAGAAAGGGATGTGGAAATCTACAACTGTAATTGTGGGTTTGTCTATTTCTTCATATGTTTCTATCGATTTTTCCTTCATCTGTGAAACTCTGTTATCAGGTGCATGTATGTTTAGGACTGTTATGTCCTCTTGATGAGCTGACTTAGATGTGTTTTTGTATACCTGGAAACATCTTTATTTCACTTCAGTTGTTGAAGGATGTTTCATCTGTCTATACAACTCTAGGCTGAGCATACCCTCTCCACTAACCCTCAGGCAATTACCAGGTTATGACCACAATCCTTTCTTAAGTCTCTCTTTGAGGCCCATTTGTAGATAAGCCCGAACTGATACATAGGTCTCCAAGCCTTTTCAGTGATTTAAAGGCTACTCTTGTAGCCAGTGAAGGTGATTGTGATGAAAAAATTGTCGGCTGTGGGAGCTGGTTTGTTCCTTTCAAGCCAAGCCAAGTGCTGTGGAATCGGATCCAACTCAAAGTAAGGGCAAATTTACATGACATTAAATTGTGAAGCAAGTAAGTGCCTTTCTTAAGTCTGAGTTGGGTGGAGCTGTCCTGAGTCAGGTGCTCTCAACCCTGGGATTTGCTGTGCTGTGGAAGCTGTTGCCCCACCGCACCCTGGTGTGCATTCTTCCCATTGGGAAGTCTGCCGTCGTTCCTACCTTGGCTTCTCAGCCTGTGGTGTGCTCCCCCCGCCATGTGTCACATGATTTTAACACTCTTAACCCTGGGATTTGCTGTGCTGTAGAAGCTGTTGCTCCACTGCTCCGTGGCATGCATTCTTCCCGTTGGGAAGTCTACTGTCATTCCTACCTTTGCTTCTCAGCCTGTGGTGTGCTTCTCCCCCACCCGTCATATGATTTTAATACTAATTTTAAGTAATTTAACTTTGTTTTACCTTGGTGTCGTATTCTCTGTTTTGTGCCTGGCATTTGTTGAACTTCTTGGGTCCTTAAGTGTCGAGTTTTCATCAGATTTGGAAAATGTTATGCAGTTGTTTCTGTGGTTGTCATCTGTCTCCTCCCTGCAGTGCAGCCTGGACGTTCTCCCCATCATCAGGGCAGCTGTTGAGCGCATCTTGTGTCCCTCTCGCTGGGATCCTGGTCTCTGAAAAGCCACTGTGTATTAGAGTTGGATGCTTTTCAGCTGTTTATGTCAGAGAGTGAATGTGCTCCATGTAACTGTCTCTTGGCCAGCAGCAGAAATCTAATGGTCTCCAGAGAAATTGCTGACTGTCATAAGTTTACTGTAAACTGCCAGTGTGGAATGAAGAATGGGAGTGTCAGCAGCTGACGTGGGGAGTGCTGCGATGGGCCAGCAGTGGCCTGTGTTCACCAGGTGACTTCACCCTTGCGGCGTCCTCGTGGTGTTAGTAGTGCTCTTGTCCCCAGCCGCCCCCCAGACAGAGGTCAGATAGCGCGCACAGCCTCGCAGCTGTGTGGAATGGTGAATGGAGAGTCGAAGCCCCAACCTAGAGTGGAACGGTTTGGATTCTAGTGCCAGGGCTCTTAACCAGTATTGCTGCCAGCCAGCAGCTGGCTGCATGTTTCTGGGAGGCCTTCCCCCATCACAGAGGGCCACTGACAGACTTGGTGGGGATGAGGCCAACAAAACTGGACTAGATCCTGTCGCCAGTGACCCACCTGACGGTAGGTGGGAAACCCTTCCTTCTCCTCCAGTAATTCTCCTGTGATCTGTAAGTTTGTCATCAGGGCCAGTGAGAGCACCAAGCAGCTGCCTTGTGCAGCATGGGGATGCTGTTCAACCCCCGCCTGTCTGCCTCAAGTGTACACCTCCTTTGGGACTGACGGCTTCCAGGAAAGGGCAGGTCTACAGAGAACGTAGACCGGCCTGCAAGGGAGAGACTGGGAAGTGGTGGAGAGCACGGCTTTCAGTTAAGTTTGGTGGGCTGCTGGGGTGATACCAGCTGGAGCCCTCAGCCTGGGGCTCCTGGGCGTGTTGGCGTTGTGGTTTATTTCTTGTGCATTCTGCTCTACCAGAAACCATATTTGTGTGCCCTGGACTCACAACCGTGCTGCTGATAGGAGGGAAAGTGGCCAGCACAAGGCAGCAGCTGGGCTAGTCCTAGCTGACTGTCCCCACTGTATTCATATTCTCTCCCACCAAATAGTAGGATTCAAGCATTGAGAACAGGAGTACTGCCAGGTATAGTCACCCATGGAGGAAGACCGCTCTGTTGGTGACAGCGCATGGCTTGTCTGTCACTTGGTGGCGGCATCTCCTCATACTCCTTCTGGACCGGCCCTCGGTCTCTCCTGTGGTTTCGTAGGGCTGTCCCCATCTCCACATGCTTGTCCCCAGACGATGACTCAAATGCTGCCATTCTTTTGTCTCCTTACCTCAAGCTGTTGCTACTTTTATAAAGGGAAAATTCTGTTTTCACTGGAGTTGTTACTTATGAGGAATTTAGCATGTCTTCTTTTAAAAACTATGCCAATACTTAAGATTTTTGTAAGTGCCCTGCTTATGAAGCTGGGTGGTTTTGAATAGTCTGCTCTAAGCTGACTTTTTAAAAAATAAACTGTGGTGTTTGTGGCGCACAGTGTTGCAGGGTGTGAGGGGCTTCAGCAGCATCTGCCCTGTGTCATGGCAGAAACACTTGGGGTCCCCTGGGCATTACAGTGGGTCAGGGAAGTGTGTGTGCAGACTGGGTGCTGTAGAGAGAAGGGCCTGTTGTCCCTGAGTGCGTGGCTGGGTGCTGTGCACGTCTGCCCGCCTGCCTGCCTGCCTGTGTGCCAGCTCTGAGAAGTGTCACAGTGGATCAAGCTCAGAGCCTCTTGGCTAGCCCTGGGGCTGAGTTAGAACCTTTCCTCTTTGATGATGAATGAACACAATGAATCCCACTGTGGGACCCATTGAAAACTTCTCCCAGAATGTGGAGAAAGGAAAATTACCCCGGAATGCAGAAGAGTACACCTCTGAACATGACTGACTAACAGAAATCAGAAGAAAAAAGTCTTTATTTTTTTCTAGAACACTTGGGCCAGGAGAAATCATGTGTCTTCAGACGGGAAGGGAAAGTCCTAAGGAGCGATGAGGCTGAGGGCGAAAGAGGGCGGCTGGGCTGCGGAGGGAGACGGGTCGGCGCAGCGAGTTCAGGCTGTGATCACAGCCTGTGTCAGAGGCCGTAGGGACAGAAGTGAAGCGAGCCAGCGCAGCCGTGCAGAGAGCGTGATGAGAGGGTCCCGAGGAGGAGAGAGGCGCAGCGGGCAGGCGGGTGACGGGAGGTGCCGGCCGAGTGCCGCGGGCTTCCCGGAAGAAGCCCGAACCCTTGTAGCGACAAGGAAAAACCAACCAACTGAAGATATTTCTTGAACAGAAAGAAAACTGAAACGTGTGTTGAAAGAGTTGTGTTTGGAGACAAATGGAGAGATTCTTACGTGACACCTGCTGACAGCCTTTTTGACAACATAATGTCAAGAATGAAGGAAAACCTCTCAGTGAAATCTAGGCAGAAGTAAACAACAGTAAGAACCAGAAACCCAGCCTCTGAAAGGCTGACTGACAAAGAACGGGGGTCGAGCTGGACTTGGGCTTCTGTACGAGCTGAGGCTGAGGGGGAAGCAAGAGCTCAAGATTTTGGGAGACAAATGTTTGTGATCTTAAAACTTGTGTACACAGCCAGGGTGTGTGTGTGTGTGTGTGTGTGTGTGTGCGCGTGCGTGCGTAAGTGCGTTGTGAAGGATACAGTCAGCTGGGATTTACATGGGTTTCACAAAACATACCATCTACATTCCTTCAAAAAAACAGATGTTTTCTTGCTGAGCAGGAGCTGATTGAAAGTTCAGGACTCAAAATGTCACTGTGTTTTCCAAGATCATAGCCAGATATAAAATAATATTCATAAAGGTATTAATCCCAGGATTAAGGTAATGTTTAACTGGAAACCACCTCAGTACCCAACTTGTGGGTACTGATCCTTCCAGTGATTAATCAGTCAGGGTTCTTTGCTTATGTCACGGTTGTCAGGCGCTGTCACGTGGGTCCTGACTCGTGCCAACCCTCCTGTGGCTGACAGAAGGGACTATGGCCTGGTCTTATACCGTCCGTACAGTCGTTGTGAAGCTCAACCTGTTATTGCAGCCACTGGGTCCGTCCGTCTCACTGAGGATCTTCCTCCTCTGTGCTGAGCCTCTCCCACGTATGATGTCCTTCTCCAGGGTGCGGTCCCTTCAGATGATGTGTCCAAACCATGGGAGATGGAGCTTCACCATCCTCGCTTTTAGGGAGCATTCTGATTGTACTTGCAAGACAGATTTGTTCATTTTTTTGGCAGTCCATGGGTTATTGAATATACATGGGTTATAAGCAATAGACTAAAAACTCTTGAGTAATCTAATCAAGAAAGGAATTTATTACTCTGTTAAAGGAAAACATGAGCAGAGAGGCCTCAGAAAAGACTTGGATTGGGACCAGTCCGAACCTCAGTGGCAGGAGGTCTTGGACTTGTCTCTCTCCTTCTTGCCTGTGCAGCCCTCGTAGCGCAGAGGTTAAGTGCTTGGCTACTAACCAAAAGCCTGGCTGTTCGAATCCACCAGCCCTGCTCCTTGGAGATCCTGTGAGGCCATTCTGCTCTGTCCTCTAGGGTCACTGTGAGTCAGAGTTGATTTGATGACCGTGGTTTGTTTGTTTTTTATTCAGTTTTTATGTTTTAAATGGCGTGACTTGGCACCAAATTCTTTTTGTCCCTTGGGAGCTGTCGATGGTTTCAGTTTTGGAGGGGAGAATTTGATGAGTCAATTTTGTCACATGCCACTCCTGGTCAGGGGCAGTGCACTATGGCCAGGCAGGTTTATCAGAACTATGTGAATGAGGAGGAGCACAGGACAGGCGTCTGCCACAGGGGAATGTGAAGCAGCCCTTTAAGATGATGTTTTCCAGGAATTGTTAATGCCACTGGAAAAATGCTTCACTATAATGGCACAAAAATTGTATGGGACACACCCACCTAGGTAGCAGTGTGGGCAGAAGGCCAAGAGAAATGACAAGGAGCTATGTTAAAGTATTGCAAGCGTCTGTCTCTGTCGGGTGGCGTTATTGGTGGCTTCTCAGGTGCCTTCCTGTCACGAGCAGGTACAGTTCCTGTGACCAGACGATCCACTGAGAATGTGCTGTCAGAATGGAAGCCAGGGCACAGTGTCACAGCAGGCACGCTGACCTCAGGGTTCGTTTCTTCGATAGCAGCTGTTAAAATGTGTGTCTGGGCGTATAGGCTGGAAGGGCACAGTTGTTCTTAGTCTGACCCCACTCAGAGCAACAGTGCTGTGCACGAATGAACCCCTGCTTGCTGTCACATCCTGTGCCACGTCCACAGTCGTTTTTGTGCTAAAGGCCATCACTGTGGCTGCGGTGTCCATCCATCTCATCGACGGTCGTCCTCTTTTTCTCTGACCATCCACTCTAGATAAGCACAATGTCCTTCTCCAGGGACTGATCCTTCTTGACCACAGGTCCAAAGTACGTGAGATGCAGTCTCTCCACCTTTGCTTCCAAGGAGCACTCTGGTTGTCCTTCCAGAACAGATCTTTTGGTTCTGGTGAAGGTCTATGGACAGTCAGCATTCTTCTCCAGCACCACAACTCAAAGGCATTAGTTCTTCTTGTGTCTTCCTTGTGCACTGTTCAGCTTTTGCATGCGTATGAAATGATTGAAAATACCGTGGCTTGGGTCAGGCGCACCTTAGTCTTTAAGGTGATATCTTTACTTTGCAATATTTTTAAGAGATCCTTTGCAGCAGATTTTCTCAGTGCAATGTGTCTTTTGATTTCTTGACTGCTGCTTCTGTGGGTGTTGATTGTGGAACCAAGTAAAATGAAATCCTTGACACCCTCAACATTTAGGACAGTGTTGCTTATTGGTCCAGTTGTGAGGACTTTTGTTTTCTTGATGTTGAGGTGCAGTCTGTGCTGAACGTTGTGGTCCTTGATCTTCATCAGTAAGTGTTTCAGCTCTTCGTCACTTCCAGCAAGTGGGGTGATATTGTCTGAGTAACACAGGTTGTTAATGAGTTGTCCTCCGGTCCTGATGCTTCGTTCTTCTTTGTATAATCGAGCTTCTTAGATTATTTGTGGCATACAGATTGAAAAGGTATGGTGAAATGATACAACCGTGATGCACACCTTTCCTGACTTTAAACCATGCAGTGTTCCCTTGTTGTGTTCACACAGCGACCTCTTGATCCATGTAGAGATTTCCTAAAAGCACAATGAAGTGTTCTGGAATGCCCATTTTACACAAGGTTAGCCATAATTTGTATGATCCACACAGTCAGATGCCTTGGCGTTGTCACTGTAACACAGATAAACATCTTTCTGGTATTCTCTGCTTCAGCCAAGATGCATCTGAGGTCAGCAGTGATACCCCTGGTTCCACATCTTCTTCCGAATCCGGCTTGAATTTCTGGCAGGTCCTTGTGTGTACACTGTCGCAGTCACAGCAGTGTACCTGAAGGGAAGGGGGGAGGACAGCAGACCTAAAGTGTGGGCGAGGAGGGGGCTCAGGGGGAGTTTTCTCTTAAAACAAGTCCTTTCATGTTTATTTTACAAAATAATGTAGCTCAAGTAGAATAGGTGTGTATTTTGCAAAATTGGAAACTCTGGTTGTACAGTGGTTAAGACCTACAGCTGCAAACCCAAAGCTGGGCGGTTTGAATCCAGCAGGTGCTGCTTGCAAACCCCGTGGGGCAGTTCCACTCTGTCCTTGCAGGGTTGCTGTGAGTTGGAATTAACTTGGTGGCAAGAGATTTAGATTTTTTTTTTAACTAAACTATGTAGCTTTAGCAGAATAGATACATGAGGTCTGATAATTAAGTTCACAAACTCATCCTAGAAGAAGTGCTGCGTACCTCATTGCTGAACATCAGCATGATCACACTTGAGCTACTCCCCTAGGGAAGCTATGCACCCGTGCCAGCACCTCGTCCGCCCTTCAAAGCAATTTTGGAACTCTTTTTCTGGAATGACCAATAGAGCTGCCACAGTATTACCCTTGATGTTCTGAATGTCATCCCAGTGCCTTCCTTTCAGTATTTATCTTCGGGTAAAGAAAAAGGTCATTGGGAACCAGATCAGGTGAGTAGGGAGGGTGTTCCAATACAGCGATTTGTCTGCTGGCTGAAAGCTCCCTCACGGACCGTGCTGTGTGAGCTGGTGCACTGTCGGGATGCAGGAGCCGTGAGCTGTTGACGAAAAGTTCAGGTTGTTTTTGTCGGTTTCATGCAGCATTTTCAGCACTTCCATGTAGTAAACTTGGTTACCTGTTTGTCCAGTTGGTAGAAATTCATAATGAACAATCCCTCTGATATTGAAAAAGGTTAACAATCATCGATTTCACTGTTGATTGGGACTGACATAACTTTTTTGGTTGTGGGGAATCAGCTGACTTCCATTGTGCACTTGGATGCTTTGTTTCAGGGTCATATTGGTATACCAGTATGACTACCAGGGATAACACAGACCACAACATCCTCTTGCCTCTTCCAAAGGCCTTGGCAGACTTCAGCTGTCCTTTGCTTTTGTTCATTGGTGAGCTCCTTCTGGACCATTTTTGCACACGTGTTTCTTGTGCCAAGATTTTCAGTTAAGATTTTCCTGTTTCTCTATAGATGTGTACGTGGTCTGCTGTGTTTGTCACAGTCAGCCGATGATTTTGATGCACAATCTAATGAATTTTTGCAATGTTTTCATCAGTTCTGCTCATTACTGGCCACCCTGACCTCTCTTTATCAGCAATACTGTCCCCTCAGATAAACATTTGATCCATGTATGCACTGTTGTTTTCTTCATGGTATTGGCCCTGTAAACTTGGACTGACATGTCCCTCATTTCACTTCCACTCTTGCCAGGTTTAACAAGAAATCTAATGTTTGTTGCTCTAATTCAAGCTCCAGCACTCTTGCTACAGCAGACGAAAACACGCAGCAGCAATAATGAACGCCACTCAGCAAGGCACTGCTGCATGTCCACACGAACACAGTTGTGAGGCACTGATGCACTGAGGTTATGAAGCCTCACCGAGTTGTCTCTACAGAGCTGCCCGTGTCAGCGCACAGTGGCCAGTGTGTGAACATCACTGTCAGACCTCGGGCCTCGGTTGGAGGGTCATCTGCTGCTACCTCTAAAGAGCCTAGTGAAGGGGAACCATCTAGCAGGGTAGTGACGGTGCTTCCAGAGCACAGCGGTTTACCAGGGGGGCGGTTCTGCCCACTGGGTGGTCCTTGCATTGTCTAGAGGAGGTATCCTGTGAGTGGAGGCAGGGAAGCTGCTGTCAGGTGTTCTAAAACAGTCCCCTGCCTGTGAAATATCTGTCCCAAAGCATCAGTAGGGCTGAACACATGTGTTGAGCACATGGTGACGTGTGTGTGATTTACCAAGAACCCCCTCCACCCTGCCGGCAGCAACACCTGCATCTGAACTGTACAGCAGAAATTGTTGCTTGTGTAGTCCTCAGGTGTGAACTGTGGCTCTTCAGGTAGAAATGCTCCATCCTAACAAGCATCTTGTCCTTTCTGACCAGCCAGGTTCTCCTGTGCAGCTAGCTGAAGACCCCTGTCCGCCCCTGGACGACCTGGCTTACACGACATCAGCGTGACACAGATGGTGTGCTCGTGACCCAGTCCTCCCTGCTGTCTCTACGTGGATGTAGCAGTGGGACCTTGGAGCTCTTCGGGGCTGTTCTTTACGTGGTAACTTGGAGCCACTGTTAGTCCCTTGAAGGGGAGCAGAGGCGGCCAGCAATGAACTCCCAAAGCCATCCAGGTAAGACCGCACCCGCCTTCTCTCTTGGGCCCCAGCTGGACCTTCCTCTGCAGAAATGCCACTGCTGTGACTGTGGCTTGCCTGCTGGACTTGGGATGCTGGGTTTTCTCAGTTGGTTGGTTGAGCAGCACCAAGTTGTGAGGTAGACTGGTGGCCCTTCACTTTCAGGGAGGGGACGCAGGCAGCCGGGTGGGGGTTCAGGTGGGACCTTGGTCTGCATGCAGATGTGAGCAGCACTCATGTTTCTGGTCCAGGAGAAAAGAGGTGCTCCTCAGCAGGGGTGCTGGAGGCAGTTTCTGGTTTGCAGTAGTGGCGTGTCCAGCTTCGTCATGGATGCACAACTGTGAGGCCTGCTGGTTGTCTCAGCATCGGAGCTACAAAGAGTTGGCTTTTGCTTGCATGCCGCCCTCTCAGCGTCACATGCTCCACCTGTGGCGAGTTAGAGGGCCATGACTTGGTGCGGTCTTTGTGTTTAAAGAACTGTTGTGGTGATGTTAGCTTCTTTCTTCCCACTTGACCTGGGCATTGCCGAGGTTTTCCTTGTTGTAGCAGGGAGAGCTGGGTGGCCCCACAGTGGTCCCCGTTCCTGTGAGCATGAGCTCAGGGGAGGCCTTGTGGCAGCTCTCAGGTCGCCGGGGGTGTGGTCTCCTCTGGTCTGCTCTGTCCTGTTGTTGGGGTGCCCTTGTGAGTTCTCTGAAGGGAAGTGGCTATGTCTCATGGGCCTGAGGCTGTTGGAGACCATGGTATCGTCATGACTGGGGTTGCACTCCCCAGTATCCTGTTACTGGGCGCATGTTTGAGACTCCCTCGCTGCCAGCGGGGCTGGGCAGTCGAGTCGATGGCAGCGGCTTCATGAACTGTGAGTGATGTGCTCCGTGCCTTTGGCCTGGGTCCCTAGCATTCAGCTCAGGCTCGGCCTCTGCCTCTAAGGTGAGCTGCAGGCCTGAAGCTGGGTAGCAAGCGGGAGCCAGCTTCTGAGCCTCACTGCTGAGCCCAGCTCTCTCGTCTGTTGCAGAGGGGTGTGTTGCAGACTCGGCCCCTGCCGTGCTCAGGGAGTCCTGGACGTGTGTTGTGGGCTGGTGCTTTCCTTGCCTACAACAGTGTGGCTGCATCCACCAGGGCTCTGTGGCTGGAGTAGTGGCCAGAGCTATGCAGGCCCAGGCCCAGGCCAATGCTGGGCCTCGGGAGCAGAGCCCTCGGCAGCCTGTGGGGTGTGGGGACTTCCTGCCCTGTCCTCTAGGGGAGGAGCACTCGTGGCTGCGGGAAGAGGGACGGCGAAAGAAAGGCGCCTCTCACGGCCTCTGTCCTGCAGGCAGTGCTGTTTCCATGGGGACCCGAGGGGCCAGCCTGCTGAAAAGGCCCATGGGGAACGGTCCTCTCTGAGAGATCACCTGCTCCTCTGTTCTGGCCAGGAGCTCTGCTCAGGGTGTCGTCCATGTGTTGTCTCCTAGAGGACGATGGCAGTCTTTCTTCGCTGACTCGAAGATCTTAGCATGTTGTATGCTCGGGGTGTCTTCCACATGTTTTCTCCTAGAGGATGATGGCAGTCTTTCTTCACTGAATCACAGGTCTTAGCGTGTTGTAGATCTCGTTCTGAAACCGCGTCAGAACGTCACCTTCCTCGACAGCCGACGTGGGTGTCCGCCCTCTGGTTTCTGGCCCAGCCCAGAGCCTGACATTCCTTAGAACCCAAGGGTGCCGGCCTTCCGCAGTCACAGCGTCAGGGATGACTGGTGGTTTAAAAGACAGAAAACTACTGCAGCTGTCATTTGCGAAGCCCTGGGCTCTGGGCGGCTGCATAGTAAACAAGTGAATAAAATAGCAGGAGAGTCTGAATTTTGGGGGGCAGAGGGCAGGGAAGAAGAGGCCGGCTAGCCTTTTTCCTTAAGGTGACTTGATAACTAAATTTTCCTGGAGTGCCATGGAGTAAAATTTAAATGGTTGCCACGTCCCCTGTCTATATTCAGTCAATATTTATTAAACTCTACGGCACGCCGGCAAATCCTGGCGTACTGGGCACGGTTACCTACCTCATCCGTTCCCTTCATGGCTGCTTCATTTTTTTTTTTTTAAATTTTAATTTTAATTTTTATTTAACATAACTGAGTGAAAATGTACATTCACATATAAATTTACATGCCTCCCTATATGCAGCTTCCACTGCTCTCCCTGTCCGGTGACTGCACCCTATTCCTCTCTGCTCCATACATGTCTCATCCTTCGAACAGCCTCCTTTCCCCTCTTCTCCGTCCACTCCCCTTCCTCCAGCTAGAGGTCAGCAAGATGATATCCTATAGATGTATAGAACCATAAAGTGCCTCCAGTATATGGTTACTCTGCATTGCCAAGTCCAATCCATTCCTGTCCAAAGAGTGGACCTTTGTTATAATTTATGGGAAAGGGCAGCATCAGGGCCGGGGGCCATGCTCTCAGAGGAACCCCAAAACCGCTGGACCATCAATTGAGGTCTTTTAGTGGAGATCTCATGATGCACCTCTTTCTATTCTTGTGTTGCCAGTGAGGCTCCTCTCTGTGAGCTCCGTGGTGGCTATCACTGGTGGTGGCCGGGCACCATCCGGTTCTTCCGGTCCCAAGTCGATGTAGGCACCCACTCTTGTGGATCTCTCTGTCTTCTCAGTTGTCTTTACCGCATGCCTTTTTGGCCCTCAGTGAGCATCCGTTCCTGCTGAGTTGGGACCATTTGCTGTGTCCTCGGATGGCAGCTTGGCAGCTTTTAAGATCCCAGACGCCACTCACCAATGTGGGGTGCAGAGAGCTCTCTTAGCAAAACGCTAGTTGTGCCAGTTGGCCTGGAATTCACCTAAGAGCATGGTCCCCTGCCCCCCGCCCCAGCTACGCTATCCTTGCAGTATTGAGTTAAGATGGAAGGAGTACTCAAGTTATGCTAAAGTCCGCTTAATGTTGTTCTTGTTCCTAATGTGTGCTGTCACCGCTTTCTCCCAACTAGATTTCTAGTAACTATCTAAACTAAACCCTCCCCCCCCGCCCTTCCTCTCTCCCCTCGTTTGAAGCTGTCAAAGAGTCTTTTCTTCTATACACAAGTCTGTTTTTGAGATCTTATCGTAGAGGTCTCATACAGTATTTGTCCTTTTGTTGCTGACTACTTTCACTCAGCATAATGTTTTCCAGTTGAAACCAGGTTAGGAGATGTTTCCTGGAATCATTGTTATTCTTTATCATTGCGTAGTGCTCCATTGAGTATATGTACCACAGTTTACCTATCCATTCTTCTATTGTTGGGCATCTGGGTTGATTCCGTCTTTTTGCTATCGTGGGCTGTGCTGTGATAAACATTCTGGTGCATGTGTCCGTTGGTGTGAAAGGCCTTGAATCTGTAGGATATATTCCAAGTAGTGGAATTACTGGGTCAAATGGTATATCGATATCCATTTTTTTAAGGAAGCGCCAGATTGCCGTCCAAAGAGGCTGGACCATTTTGCAACCCGACCAACAGTGTAGGAGGGTTCCACTTTCTCCACAGCCTCTCCAGCATTTGTTGTTTTGTGTTTTCTGGATCATGGCCAATCTTGTTGGGGTGAGATGGTATCTCATTGTTGTCTTGATTTGAATTTCTTTAATAACTAAAGATCGTGAACATGTCCGCATGTGTTTTTTGGCTGCCTGGATCTCCTCTTTAGTGAAGTGTCTGTCCATCTCCTTTGCCCATCGCTTGATTGGATGGTTTATCTTCTTCTTGTTGATATTTTGTAGTATCTTATAGATTATGGAGATCAGGTGTCGGTCTGACATAGAGTTGCCAAATATTTTTTCCCATTCTGTGGGTGTTCTTTTGATTCTATTAATAAAGTCTTTGGATGAGCAAAAGTGTTTGATTCTTAATAGTTCCCATTTATCTATTTTCTCTTCTGTTGATTGAGATTTCTTTGACAGATTTTGGAGTCTGTCCTCATTGTGTCTTAAAACTTCCATTGTTGTTCCTACCTTTTCTTGGATGAGCTTTATCGTTTTAGGTTTGATATTTAGGTCTTTTATCCAGTTGGAGTTGGTTTTTGTATAAGGTGTAAGATATGGATCTTGATTCAGTTTATTGCAGATGGATAACCAATTTTGCCAGCACCATTTGTTGAAGATACTGTTTTTACCCCAGTTTAATGTCTTAGGGCCTTTGTCGAATATCAACTGTTCGTAGGCAGATGGTGTCATCTCTGGGGTCTCAATTCTGTTCCATTGATCGATCTGTCTGTTCTTGTACCAGTACCAGGCTGTTTTGACCACTGTGGCAGTGTAGTATGTTCTAAGGTCGGGTAATGAGAGGCCTCCCAGTGTGTTCTTCTTCTTTAGTAGTACCTTACTTATCCGGGGCTTCTTTGCTTTCCGAACAAAATTGGTAATTTGTTTCTCCATCTCATTAAAAAATGATGCTGGAACTTGTATTGGGATTGCGTTATATAAATAAATTGCTTTGGGTAAAATAGACATTTTCACAATGTTAGGTCTTCCTATCCATGAGCAGGGTAGGTTTTTCCATTTATCCAAGTCTCTCTTAGCTTCTTGTAGTAAGGGCTTGTAGTTCTCTGTGTAAAGGTCTGTTGTTTCTCTGGTTAGATTAATTCCTAGGTACTTTATCTTCTTAGGGGCTATCATAAATGGTATTGATTTGATAATTTCCTCCTTTACACTCTCGTTGATAGTATAAAGGAAACCTACTGATTTACTTATGTTTATCTTGTATCCTGAAACTTTGCTGAACTCTTCTATCAGTTTGAGTAGCTTACTTATAGATTCCTTGGGGTTCTCTGCATATACAATCATATCATCTGCGAACAGGGAGATTTTAACTTCCTCTTTGCTGATGCAGATGCCCTTTATTTGTTCGTCTTGTCTAATTGCTCTGGCTAGAACTTCTAGCACAATGTTGAATAGGAGAGGTGACAGTGGGCATCCTTGTCTAGTTCCTGATCTCAGGGGAAAGTCTTTCAGTCTCTCTCCATTCAGGATGATGCGTGCAATTGGCTTTGTATAAATGGCCCTTATTGTGTTGAGGAATTTGCCGTCTATGCCCATTTTGCTAAGAGTTTTTAGCATGAATGGGTGTTGTACTTTATCAAATGCCTTTTCTGCATCAATGGACAAAATCAGGTGATCTTTGTCTTTTGTGTTATTTATTGGTTAATCACATTAAGTGTTTTCCTGATGTTGAACCAGGCTTGCATCCCTGGTATGAATCCCACTTGGTCATGATGGATTATTTTCTTGATATGTTGTTGTATTCTGTTGGCAAGAATTTTGTTGAAGATTTTTGGATCTAGGTTCATGGGTGATATCGGTCTGTAGTTCTCTGTCTTTGTTGGATCTTTCCCTGGCTTAGGTATCAGGGTTATGCTAGCTTCATAGAATGAGTTTGGGAGTACTCCATCCCTTTCTATACTGTGAAATAGTTTCAATAGTATTGGGGATAACTCTTCTCTAAATGCTTGGTAGAATTCTGCCGTGAAGCCATCTGGGCCCGGACTGTTTTTGGTTGGCAGTGTTTTGATGACCTTTTCAATCTCTTCCTTTGTGATGGGTTTATTAAGTTGTTCTGCTTCACGTTGTGATAATTTGGGTAGGTGGTATGAGTCAAGGAATTGGTCCATTTCCCCTAGGTTTTCAAATTTGTTAGAGTCCAGTCTTTCATAGTATTGTGTTATGACATTTTTGATTTCTGTTGCATCTGTGGTGACAACTCCCCTCTCATTTCTAATTTGGGTTATTTGTTTCCTTTCCTGCTTTTCTTTAGTAAGTTTAGCCAGTGGTTTATCAATTTTGTTGATCTTTTCAAAAAGCCAGCTTTTGGTCTTTTCAATTTTTTCAATTGTTTTTCTATTCTCTAATTCATTTAGCTCTGCTCTAGTCTTTATGATCTCCTTTCTTCTGGTGCCTGAGGGGTTCCTCTGTTGTTCTTTTTCTACTTGTTCAAGCTGTAGAGTTAGTTCCTTGATTTGGTTTCTTTCTTCCTTCCAGATGTGTGCATTTATGGAGATAAACAGACCTCTGAGCACTGCTTTGGCTGTATCCCATAGGTTCTGGTAGGAAGTGTTTTTGTTCTCATTGGAATCCATGAATTTCTTTAATTCATCCCTGATTTCCTCTATAACCCATTTTTTTTGAGCAAGATGTTGTTCAGTTTCTAAGAGTTCCACTTTCTATCTCTGTTTTTTCTGCTATTGATTTCAACTTTGATGGCTTTATGATCTGAGAAGATGCTTTGCAGTAATTCAGTGGTATGGATTTTGTTGAGCATTGCATTATGGCCTATCATGTGGTCAGTTCTGGAGAATGTTCCATGTGCACTGGAGAAGAAGGTTTAGTTGTCTGCTGATGGGTGGGAAGTTCTGTATATATCAATGAGGTTTAGTTGGTTAATTGTGTCAATGAGGTCTTCTGTATCTTTACTGAGCTTTTTTCTAGATGATCTGTCTAGTAATGAGAGTGGAGTGTTAAAGTCTCCCACTATTATTGTGGAGTCATCTAACTCTCTTTTGAGCGTAGTCAGTGTTTCTTTGACATATTTAGGTGCTCTGACATTAGGTGCATAAATGTTTAATACAGTTAAGTCTTGGTTGTGTACTGAACCTTTCAGCAATAAATAGTGTCCATCTTTGTCCACGATGGTGGATTTGACATTAAAATTGATTTTGTCTGAGATTAGAATTGCCACCCCTGCTCTTCTTTGTTCATTGTTAGCTTGATATATATTCTTCCATCCTTCAATTTTCAGTTTTTTCCTGTCTTGTAGACAGCATATGGATGGGTCGTGTCTTTTGATCCAAGATGACACTCGGTGTCTCTTTACTGGAGCATTCAGTCCATTCACATTCAATGTAATTATTGATAGGTATGTGTTCACTGCTGCCATTGTGATATGTTAATTTTTATGTTGATGGTATCTCTGTTGTTCTTATTAGTCTGTTCTGGGACACTCTTTTTTGTGAGTTGATTTTTCACCTTTTTCAGAGCTGGTTTTATAGTTGTTGAGACTCGTGTGTTAGATTTCTTGAAATGGTATGATACATCTTTGTTGTGCTTTACAGCTGCCCCTATGAACCCCCTTAATAAACTATTTATAAACCCAATTTTAATTACTACCAGTCTTGTCATCTTCCTCTCCATCTGGAAGGACTATAACGACTGTAGTACATCCTTCTTTTTATTATGATGACACCATAGTTTTCATGATGATCACTGGATTGCTTCTTTCCAAGTCAAAGCTGTGATTTACTTTGGAGCCTTCCCTAAGTGAGTAGAGTATTGAGTAGTGTGTCGTTCTAAAATATAAAGTTAGTGGTTTCGTTCTTCTAAGCCAAAGCCAAGAACTTCTTTCAGTATTTCTTGTAGTTTGGGTTTGGTTTTTACAAAGTCTCTGAGTTTCCGTTTATCTGGGAATGTCTTAATTTCATTTTCGTATTTGAAAGATAGTTTTGCAGGATATATAATTCTTGGTTGGAAGTTCTTCTCCTTCAAGACTTTGAATGTGTTGTGCCACTGTCTCCGTGCCAGCATGGTTTCTGCTGAGAAATCTGACGAGAGCCTACAGGGTTTCCCTCTGAATGTTAGCTTTGCTTTGAGTCTTGCTGCCTTTAAGAGTTGCTGCTTATGTTTCATTTTGTTGAGCTTGATAATAATATGTCTTGGAGTCTTTCTCATGGCGAGACTCGATGGCACTTGGCTTCTGGCTGGAGTCTTTCTTTTGAGATCTCTATTGAGTGGTGTACGATATGCATCTGAGATGTCTATATTCTCTTCCTTCATGATTTCTGGGAAGTTTTCTTTCAGCAGCTCAGCAACAATACTCTCTGTGTTCTCAGATGTCTCACCCTGTTCAGGGACTCCAATTAATCGAAGGTTGTTCCTCTTAATAGAGTCCCACATGCTTCTTAATGTTTCTTCATTTTTCTTGTTTCTTTTTTCTGATTTCTGCTCATAGATGCTGGCCTCAGTAGCTCTGTCTTCCAAGTCAGAAATTCTTTTTTCCATTTGTTCCATTCTGTTTTCTTGGCTTTGCATGGAAGTTTCTATGTCTTTGATTTTCTTCTCGATCTGTTGGCTTTCAGAGTACTGGTGTTCCATCAGATCAAACAACTTGCTTAATTTTTCATTTTGTTCTGCTGCATTTTGTATAAGGTCTAGAAGGGCTCTGTATATAATCAATTTGTATTCACTTCCTGATGCTTTCATAAAGGTTTCTTCATCTGGAAAACTCCTTGGTTGCTTTGTTTGGGAGCCTTCTGAAGCCATGAGTGATTGCTTGTATGGCACAATTGTCTGTTGCTTTTTGGGTCCCATGTGAGTATATAGAGGCTGGAAGAGGTACTGTGAGGATGGATTGCAAATGTTTCTCTAGGCTGACTTCAAATGTAAAGCAAAAGGTATCACAAGTCAGTTCACAAGTCAATTAAGTTTTCAGGTGTGGAAGTCACTCTTCTCATCTGACAAAGTAAGCACCACTATATCCAACCCAGATGATAACAAACTAGTTCAGAATTCAGCAATGCAACTGCCCTGTTGGCCTCTGCTGACAGAGTCTAGCCTTAGCCAACACTGCGTTGAGTACTGGTTTTGTGATAGAAAAGCGTTCTCTTGTGGGCAGGCTCTGGCTCCCAAGCTAAGAATTAGGTCCAGCTGCGGCCACCGTATCCAAGATGGCGCCCTCCACACAGGCAGCAGACAGAGGGGCTAAAGGTGCCCAGAGGCAATGATTCCTCTGCTTCTGTTGCAGGGCCCCCAATGTAGGCAGCACTGTGCAAAATCACTGCTTTTCTGTCAGAGAAGCGCTGTCCCGTTCGCAGGCGCTGGCTCCCAGGCTAAGTACGAGGTCTCGCTAAAATCTCGGTACCAACATGGCGTCCCGCACCCTGACCGCGGAGCTCCGCACAAACCCCGCTGAGGCAGCTACAAAACGAAAGGCTCACCGTGGCTAGGTTAACAGAGTCCCGAGCCTGGCTCTCAGAATATGGGAATTTCGCCTGCCTGTATCCCCCCAGCAGCACGTCCAAGTCCAGCCGCCAGGCAAGGCCCAGCTCCGCCTGCCAGCCGCGACAGAGGAAAAAAGAAGTCAAACTGGTGCGTTTACCTTCCGTCAGTGAGAGCCGGGGCTAGCCAGGAGCGGGAGTCAGCGAGAGAGAGGAGGGTTTTCGCTGAGTGGTATGAAGTCCCAATTACCAGCTCTGTGCCGTGTCCTGAGGCTGATTAGGTGATCAGAAGGCTCTGTTTGATTGTCAGTTCAGGTCTTGGTTTCCAGAGGGATAGAAGGAGTTGCGGTCTTAGTCTGCCATCTGGACTCCGCCCCCCTGCTTCATTTTAAAAAACAAAGTCAGTTCTTTCTGCAGCTGTAGTTGAGTTTCCCCTTGATGTGAGCTGGGATTCAGGGACCCTTTTGTGTTCCTGTCTGATTGGCCTGCTGTTGGCAGAGACTCTGAAAAGTTAGGAACCGCTGTCAAGCAGCTCGAGACCTGCGTCGGGCGTCCAGAGGGGAATTGTGTCTGTGAGTGCAAGAGCCACGTGAGCGTGTCCGGTGAGTGTGCATGAGACTGGGAGCGTGCGTGAGATGGGGTGTGAGTGTACGGGTGTGTGTGTGAGAGCCTGTGCGCGTGTGCGGTGAGTGTGCATGAGACTGGGAGCGTGCGTGAGATGGGGTGTGAGTGTACGGGTGTGTGTGTGAGAGCCTGTGCGCGTGTCCGGTGAGTGTGCATGAGACTGGGAGCGTGCGTGAGATGGGGTGTGAGTGTACGGGTGTGTGTGTGAGAGCCTGTGAGTGTGTCCGGTGAGTGTGCGTGAGACTGGGAGCGTGCGTGAGATGGGGTGTGAGTGTACGGGTGTGTGTGTGAGAGCCTGTGAGCGTGTCCGGTGAGTGTGCGTGAGACTGGGAGCGTGCGTGAGATGGGGTGTGAGTGTACGGGTGTGTGTGTGAGAGCCTGTGAGCGTGTTCGGTGAGTGTGCGTGAGACTGGGAGCGTGCGTGAGATGGGGTGTGAGTGTATGGGTGTGTGTGTGAGAGCACGTGAGTGTGTTCCGTGAGTGCATGAGACTGGGAGCATGCATGAGATGGAGTGTGAGTGTACGGGTGTGTGTGTGAGGATGTCTGTGCTTCAGAACATGGGTCAGTACAAGGGTGTTTGACAATATGTGTGAGAGTGAGTGAATGTATGTGTGAGAGTGTGTGAGCATGAGAGTGCGTGTGTGCCTGTGTATGTGTGTGTGCTCGACAGTACATGAATGTATGAGTGTGTGACTGCATGTGTGTTAGAGTGTGTGAGTGACTTGAGTATATGAGAGCATCTGTGTCTGTGTCTCTGAGTGTGTGACAACGTGAGTGTGTGTGTCTGAGAGTACGTGAGTATGGGTGTGTGTGTGGCAGTGTGCGCGTGTCTGTGTGAGCGTGTCTGGGTCTCTGTGCATGGTGGCTAGTGACACTGGTTCTCCCCACTTCCTTGGCTGGTACAGTCCCTCCTGTCCTTGGGCTGGATGGCTGGAGGCGGGCCAGCTGTGCCAGATGGGAGGTTCTGGGATGGGGTGCTTCTGGGACCCAGCCCCCCAGCCCAGCCTGTGCAGAGCACCTGAGGCATTGGCAGTGGCCACGGTGAGTGCTCCTGGGGTTGGAGAACTTTCTAGAGCGGCTGTGCCAAGCCTTTTGACTGGCCTTTAGTCTTCACAGCAGCCCTGAGTCCCCCCAGACTTGGAGGGGAGCCCTGACTGTCTGCAGTCACAGGGCTGTCAAGATGGCTCAGGACTAGAAACGGGGTCTGCCTGGCCGTCACCTTCAGAAGTCGAATGGCCAGGGGCACAGGGGTCACTTCACGCTTTCCCTTCCTTTTGGAGGGTCATGGTGTGCACACGCCTTGCAGAATTCTGTCTCCTCCCTGCCTGGTGGACATCAGCCCACCTCTTCTTGTGAGACCTGGCCTGTAGTGGGAATGTCACAGTCAGTGTCCCTATGAGAGGGAAGGTGGCCACCACCCTGGACAAATGCCAGGCTTCCTTGGGGCCTCTGAGTGTTATCTTCTTCTGGAACTCAGCTCAGCCGAGGAGAGGCAGGGGCTTAGTGATGGCATGGCTGTCTCTACCTTTGGAATTGCCACCTAAAGGTGACGTCTGTCGGAGCTGTCTGTAGGCTTTAGGGACCAGGTTAAATATGGAGGTTGAGTTGATACCTTGTTCCCTCATTCACTGATTATGTAAAGATGTGATACATGATTGTGGTTCAAAGAAAAACAGTACTGTTGACTGGAGTGTGTGCAGTAGACCTTGTACTGTGCCCTGCCTTTTGGGGGGAGCTGCCGGTGAGTCAGGGGCATGTCTCTTTGCTGTGCGGGTACCTTCCGATGGAGTGCGCGCGTTCCCGGCTTGCTCAGGCCTGGCTTTCACATAGATGCCCGTGAGCATCTTGTGATGTCAGCATGGGTTTCAATTCTAGTCTCTCCAACGGCTGGTAGATGGGGACTTCTGTAGTCACTGTGCTATTTATGACAGCCCGTCATTGGCATCAAATAGTTCCTGTACATGTATGTTATGCACTTTTGTAAGGATCTCTGTTGGGTAAATTCCGGGAAGTCAACTTGGGGGTGTTGTGGCATACAGATGTAAAAAATCGTTAAGCTTGGTGTCCAGTTGCTCCCAACGTGCCCTGGTTTGTTTTCTCGCGTAGGGTTGATCAGGGTGTGTGAGTCCCTTCCCACCACCCTGATGCTGGGGACAGTCATCCTGTTTTGTTTTTGTCAGCGAGATAGGGACAGGTTACCTCTTGAATTTACAGCACCACACAAATGAGTGACAGCCTGGTGTGCCCGTGGCCACATCTCGTGTCTACATCCTGGTCATCTGAGGAGAGAAATACACTTTTACTCTTGTTGTCTGAAGAAGCCCTTGGGTAGAAATGGTGTATCTGAGACTCCTCATAGGTGCTGTTCTCTCTATGTTATTCACTCAGGTATTTCAGTCAGTATAGCTTTACACCTCAACTTTGGCTTGATTTATGAGGAGGGTGTCACATGTTCTTTGTAATAAGCCTTTCTTCACTTGCTAGCTGGTTAGGTTTTGCAAGGTAAGTGTTATGTGAAAACAGAGGATGACCACATCAGATCACAGGACGGAAGATGATTGCATTGTTATGTACCTGACAGGGCACTGAGACTCACGGCCCAGCAATCTGGCTCATGAACTTGGCCATCAAAGCCAGCATTAGGCTTGCCTCCCACCTCCATGTTTGCTACTGCTGTGCCATAACTCTCACGTGGTTTGGCAGTTATGGAAATTGGCAGTTATATAATCACGTAGTCATCTTCTGTTGTGTGATCTGATGTGGTCATCCTCCGTTTTCATGCAGCACCGATTTCACGTAGTCACCTAGTCTTTGGAACCTACTATATACTGGTCAGTGAGGAAAGGGTGCAGTCGAAAATCAGGTTTTTTTCCTGTTGTCATGGGTGCGAAGTGTTGGATAACAAGGCAGTCTGTGAGTGAGGAGCTGGGGCGTTGTTTGTGCATTGGTAATTGTTTTTTGTGTTGTGTACTTAAATGTTTGTTTTTAATGCCTGAAAGTTAATGCAGTTCTTTCAGTTCCCCTTGATCCATTTATCAAAATACAATGTATCCCTTTTTATTCTGTGTAGTGTTTTTCATCCTGGAGTGTATTTTGCCTGGTGGCAGTACTTCTGGCCCGGTGGCCCGGTGTCTCTGTTAGCATGTACTTCTCTTCGTTCGCCTGTAGCCTCTCTCTCAGGGCATAAACAGTACACAGCTGAGTTCTACTGTACCCCCTGTGAGTCACAACCAGGGGGCTGCCCCCGCTGGGGTTGGCTGTGATCGCTGGTGGGTCTCGGCTCTTCCTGTCACCTGATGTCAGCCTGGGTGTGCATCACTGTCACCGGCCAGCCCTCTGATCTCTGCCCCCTGGGTGGGCTGGACGGAGCCACCATGGTGCTGGCGAGGGCCGGGATGCCTGGCAGGTGGCCCTGCTTGGGGTTCTGCCATTGCGTCGCTGGTGGTGGCCTGGAGTTCACTGAGCCGTTCCCTTCTCAGTCAGGTCTTGTCTGGGGTGTGCCCTTGTGCTGTGGTGAGGTGCCCGGCCCCGCGGCTGCTCCTTTCCGTCACCCACTGCTGTTTGGCTGGGGTTTGGGCTGGGCCTGAGTCCCTGGCTTCCTCCTTCTCAGCCTGCTGTCTCCGTGTGGGGCGACTCCGCCTGGGTGCCTCCTTCCCCCCTCAGGTGGCCCTCTGGACTGGTATTTGCTAGGCAGCTCCCTCCCTGTTCCTTGTCAGCAGACGCAGCTCTCCTCCCCCTTCCTAGCATTGCTGTGAGGCTTCCCGGAGTTTTGCTTGTTTTGACGTTTTTGTGGACTTAGGGGATGAGGGGGGAAAGCCTTCTGGATCTGCGGTTCCGAACGGGAGGTTCCTGGGTGTGTTTGGGCACAGCTGTATGGTGTTCTTCTCCGCCCCAGGGGACGTGCTGTTCCCCTGCCTCGGCCTCCTACATCCCAGCCACTGGCCCTCCCCCACTGCTGCGTCGCCGGGTGACCTATGCCTGGGCGAGGCCGGCTGCCGGGCGGACCCTCGTCACATTCACAGGCCCCTTGCCTTGCCCTGACCAGCTTGTGACCTTTCTTTGGCTGTGTGTAACTTCCCTCTCCCCTGGTTTTCTTTAAACCCCTTCTCCTGCTGGGCAAGGTATGCGTTACAGTTTTATTGCTGTTCTTTCTGAACTTTGCCAGAGCCCGGCCCAGCTTGCTGACGCAAAAGCCGCTTAACTGTTGGGGTTTTATGGGTCTCAGTCACTGTTTCCACCACTGAGGTGAGTGGCGGGGTGGGCCTGCTCAGTTAGGCCGAGGACGCTTCTCAGATGGGCAGCTCACTCTGCCCAGCCCAGCAATCTGGGCCCTCCCGCTGGGGAGCTGCAGACACGGCTTGGAAGGAAGTGGAGGGCCCAGAGCCCCTTCTTTGAGGACAAGTGCCACTGTAAAACTGGGGGGCTGTGGGGACCCTACAGGGGTGGACCAGGAATAGCTCACTTCCCCCTGTAGCTGTCTGCTCCCTCTGTCGGCAGCCTGTGGTCTTTGCTTGGGGTCCAAGTATGCCTAGGAGGTAGGTCACCTGGAGCCTTATGGGGAACTCTGTGCCCCCGGCCTGCAGCCCACCTTGCCTTCCCTGCAGTGGCACGCTGCTTGAGTAAGGTCTGATGAGAAGCATCCCAGTCTTTGGGTGCTGCTTCGGGGTCACTGAGACTCGTGTCTGACCATCCAGATGTTGGCCCTGGAGGAAGAGCTCAGCAGGGCCGTCTGCAGTCATCGAGTGGCCTCTCCTGCGGGGCTCAAGCTGCTGGCCTTCACGTTGGCAGCTGAGCTCCTAACCGCTGTGCCCTAGGGCCCCGTCCTCCCGGTAGGGGGACCGTGGGAGCCCACTGCTGCAGCCCTGTGTCAGGCCGTCTTTCTGAGGGTCTTCCGCTTCTCTGCTGACCCTCTCCTGCTCCCGACAGCCTTCTCCTGGGACAGGTCCCTCCGGACAGCACGTCCCGAGTGTGTGAGGTGCAGACCCACCATCCTCGCTTCTGAGGAGCCCTCTGGTTGCACCCCTCCTAAGACAGACATGCCCACCTTCTGCACCCAGGGTGCACTCAGTGTCCATCACCAGCTCAGTGTTCAGTTGAAAATGAAAGAACTCTTGGGGGAAACCAGTGTATTTTAAGATCAGCATTTTGATTGTTCTGTGATTTATTAATATTCTGCCACGTCCGAAAGATCTTAGCCACATAAAAAAACAGCTAAAAAGTCTGCCCCAGCAGTACCCGTTGTTTGGTGAGTACTGGGTTTCTTCTGGCAGTGCAGAGTTGTCCTCCTCACTGTCCGCCAAGAGGAGGCTCAGCCCTCTGGGTCTGAGTTGGGCGCCTGGAAACCCGTCTGCCTGCCCCCGTTCTTTCTTCCTTCTTCATCTGATCTTGAGGGCTGTGTATTTCAGCAAATTTGACTGCCAGCATTATTATATAGAAACTGTCTCAGAAAGGAACATCTTTATGGCATTTAGATGAGGCTTTGCAGTAGTTGGATGTTTGAGGCTGCTGTGAAGTTTTAAGGGATAGAATACATTTTGAGGCCCCAAGACAGACTTGCAGTGAACAAAAAGAGGCCCTGCTTTTCAGGTGCGGGTGACAGGTGAGCACAGGCTCCACGTGGGGTGTGAGGGCATGGACACCACGTGGGGTGACTTGGGGCCGTGGGCACTGCAAGGGGTCATGGGGCATAGGCACCACATCAGGTGACGGGGCATGGGCACCACGCAGGGTGACGGGGTCATGGGCACTGTGAGGGGTCACAAGGCATAGGCACCTTGTGGGGTGACGGGGGCATGGGCACTCCACGAGGCCTTGGGCCAGAAGAGGCAGCTGGAGTGCTGCACAGTAAAAGCCTGGAGGTTGGGGCACAGGCCATTCACAGGGTGGTGAATAGGGTTAGTGTAATGCTAGGGGTTTGTGCGGGAGGCCAAGACATGGCTTGTCCACAGGGGTGGTGGGTTAGAGTTAGGGTTAGGGTTAACCTGGAAGGCCAGGACATGGACTGTCCACAGGGGTGGTGGGTTAGGGTTAGGGCTAGGGCTAGGCTTCAGGTTGGTCCAGGAGGTCAGGGCATGGGCAGCCCACCAGGGTAGTGGGCAGGCTTGAGGGCAGGCCAGCAGGCAGGGTTTGTGGGGTAGACCGGCAGGCCCCAGAAGCAGGCATCTTCCCAAGCATTCCTTTCCTCTCCTGCTGGTGGTGGACCCTGCTCTAGGTAGGAGGGAGCGTGACTGGGCCTGAAGAACTCAGGGTGGGGTAGGCGAGTCTCAATGCCGAGACGAATGTGGGTGTCTTCAAGAGGGACACAGGAAGGGCTCCTGTTTTCAGACTGGCATTCGACTGCTGACTGACAGGTGACAGTTAAGAGCCTACCCAGAGCTGCCTGGAAGGAAGTCTTGGACATCTGTGTCTGAAACCAGCCACTGAACACCTGATGGATGGAGCATAGTTTCCCTCTGACACACATGGGGTCTCCGTCAGCTGGGGTCGATGCCATGGCAACTGGGAAAACAATACTGAGATGGGACCTGTTTTCGAGCTTCTTGTGTTGCTTCTAAAACTGAAGCTTCCAGAAAACTCAGGTGCATTGATGTGTCCTTGCTCCCAGGCCTCCCAGCTGCCCACTGCCGAAGCTTTGTGCCTCTTGAATTTCCCCTCATAGCTTCTCCATGCTGCCATTATCTGTGCACTCAATCAGCCAAGGTTTGTTCTGGAAATTACGTAGACTTAACAACTCATTTTCAACCCACTTTTTATTTTGAATACGCATATTATGTTCTGCCTTTGAGACATCACAAGTACTAGGAGGTTTGCAAAGCACCCCGAAGACTTGCTCTCAGTGAGCGTTGATGGCTGGCTGGCAGTTCTGGAAGTGTGCTCTGTGCTCGGTGGAGTGTTCTCATTAAGTCTGTCTCCAGAACCACCCTTGTGGAGGAGCACATTTCTGCGTTCTCAGGTGCTGAAGGGCGAGGGATTAATGACACTGAAATTGAAGAATGAAGTCGTGGTGTGCATGGGACATGGGAACTTCAGTATGTGCATATGGGAACCTGGTGTGTACAGATAGGAACCCAGTCTGTGTGTGACATGGGTAAGGAGATGATTGGGGACAGTGAGTGCAGCCTGGCTTGTGGACAGAAGGGCCGTCAGTGAGGTACCCACAGAGAGGGTCAGGTGGGCATTGCGGCAACCCACCAGATGCTGGGGGTGTGTGTGTAGCTGCTGGGACCCCATCGGGTGCTTCGCTGGAGAAGCGATGAGATTCCAGGTGTGCAGAACCTGGCAGGTTTCATCGTGGAAGTTGAAAGCCGTAACAGTCTGTCAGCACTGAGTGCTTGCTAACTCTGCATCGAGCCGCGGTGTGTTCTGAGACCCGCGTGACGGTCAGCCTGGCAGAGAAGCTGCTGAAGTGAGCTGGAGCACCGCTGGGCCTGCTTTAAAGTGATGACCGGTGTCACTTGTGACCATGGCGGACCCCCAGAGGGAAGCAGATTGCTGGCCTATCCTCTGAGTGGCCTCTGGGGGCCACAGACCCTCTGTTGGCTGGCTGACAGCAAGTACGTGGGTGCCTGCACTGCTCCCAGCCTCCCTGTGTACTCTCCAGCAGAGCACCGGAAGTGGAGCCTGTTTGAGGCTGCTCGCGGAGGCCAGCCTGGGGCTGGGAAAGACGGGCCCCTCTGCTGGGCAGCGTGCTGGACGCCTTGGGGCCAGTTAGGAAACCGATTCTGTGTAAGAGGAAGGGTCAGGGTGTAGGCGCCCTCCGTCAGGTGAGGGAGGTCAGGAAAGGCTTTCCCATGGGAAGGCCGTGTGCCTGAGTCCTGATGACAGGCACAGCTGGCCTGTCAGGAGGGGAGCACGAGGGTCGGGGAAGCACCTGGAGGCCCGAGCCCCAGGAGGGTGGCGGGAGCCTGCCCAGAAAGAACGGCGTCCTCCCGGAGTGCACCCTGAAGCTGAGGTGTGAGCGTCATCAGCCACGGTCCCAGAGCCTTTGCCCGAGGGAGGGCCGTCGTCTAGGACTGTCTCCCTTCAGACTCTCAGGCTGTGCTTGCAGAGGGTACCCCCTGCAGTGCTGTGGTTTAGGTGCTAAGCCAGGAGGACAAATCTCAGCCTAAGCACTAAGCACTACGCCTAAGCACTAAGGGGGCCTCCCTTGTGATTGCTGCGCCAGCACAGCTCGGTGTTGGAGGTGCTGTTGGCTTGGTTCCGACTCACAGCGACTCCACGTACCGCAGGATGAAATGCTGCCCAGTCCCGCGCCGCCCGTGCCATCGGCGTTAGGCTTGGGCACACTGTCACAGCCACTCCATCTCGTTGAGGGTCCTCCTCTGTTTAGTTGGCCCTCCCACCAAGAATCGCTGGTGTTCTTTTCGGAAGCAGACTGCCAGGTCCTTCTCCCTGTCCCGTCAGTCTGTGAGCTCTGCTGAGGCCTGTGTGCCACCACCGGCCCTGCTGGTGTCTGAGTGTCGATGGTGCAGCTTCCAGGGTCACAGGAAGCCCCCACAGAGTGACAGACTGTCAGATGTGTGGTGGATGGTTTACTTACTTCTTTTAAAATCACCGTGGACTTTTCCTCAGAAATCCTTTGTAGCAATGGGGCTTTTGTAGGGACTTGTAGATTCAGTGTGTTTGTGACATGCTGTTGGAGTTAGATCCCACCAGGAGGCACCCTGGGGGCAGAGCTGTATGTCTGGGCAGACCTCACTCCCTCGGGAGGCTCTGGGTGCCAAGCTGGGTGGGGTGTTCCTGAGTGTCGGTGCTGCATCTGCGGTTCTCTGGACCTGCCACAAGGCACCAGCAGGCAGGTCTGCGTGGATGCACCCTCTACTTCGCCGTTTGTGGGAGGTGTCGTTTTGGTGCCTTTTGTAGTGGATTTGGGGCCTCTGGGGCCTCTGGGGCAGTGGCTGAGTGCTGAGTCTGCTCGCCAGAAAGTCGGCCGTTTGCGTCCACCAGGTGTGCCTTGGGAACTCGGTGGGGCAGTGCTGCTCTGCCTGGAGGGTCTCTGTGTGGTAGGATCAGCTCGGCAGCAGTGGGTTTTCTGGTTTGGGGGAACTGATATGTGATCTGTGGGCTGAATCAGCTTGGTAGTTTGGCTGAGGGACATCCCTTAAAATGTCAGAACTGTCTGTGAGCCCAGAAGAGCAGTCTGGGGCTTTGCTGAGCAGCTTGACTCACTGGACAGAGCAGCAGTGTTTCCTAGCAGTGTCGGCTTTGTAGTACTTGGGCTTCGGCAGGGGGCTGGTGTCCGTGGACAGAGAGCGGCGAACTGCCCATCACGCTGACGCCGCCACTGCTGTTGAAGGACTGTCCCCTGGGCCCAGGGGCCCGCTCACCTCCTCCGTGCGGGGCTTTCTCTCCTGAGAGCAGGCCCGGCTGCTCGGGAGGACTTCCCTCTGACCCTGGCCTGCTGGCTGGCCGCTGCTCTGGGGGGTCTGGCAGGTGTGTCTTCCTCCCCTAGAGCCTCTCTGGAGCCTTGGGAAGTCGGCTTCCTAGTCTTGAGGGTCTGCATGTTCAGTCCATACCAAGGCACTCCTGTCGCAGGGGGAGGGGTGCGGACACGTGACCCAGGACTGACCGCCGGACCCCAACAGCTCGTCAGCCTGGAGGGTTTGGATCTGAGATGGCTGCCGTCCGGACCGGAGTAGGAAGGGACAGGCGGCCTGTGCGTCTGGGACAGACACCTTGTCGTGAGGTGTCGATTCCGGTATCCCGTCCGGCTGACCGGTCACGCTGGTTTCCACGGCGCCGCGGTCTGTGTCTTCCGGCTTCCGGTCGAGGGCTCGTGCCTCCGCAGGTGGGGTTCCGGGCGGGTTTCCTGCGCACGCGCAGTGTCTCCTGCGGAAACTGGCCGAGCTGCGTCGGGGCGCTCAGCCCGGGCGGGGGCCGTGGCCCTGTGACGTGGGATCCTCCAGAATCGTCCACATGTGGCCCTTGCCGCATGGTCCGTGGCCGGGTGCATGCGGCACCGTCGGCAGAGCCGAGCTCAGGGTCTCGGGGGCCACGCTGCTCTCTGTCGCTTCGCGGTGGATCTTGTGAGCCGCTACAGCAGTGAGCTTCGACAGACGTCTAGAAAGAGAAGGTGCGCTTTGTCATGGTTTGTGTAGTGGCCGTTTCATGTTTTCAGTATCAGGTGATGTGTGGGTTTTGAAGCACCAGTGTGAATGAAGGGTGAAGCTTCAGTGTGACGTCATTGTCTCACCTCTGTGATGTCTGTCTGATGTATCAAGTAGTGGGGTGCTGGGGGTCAGGGAGAAGAGGGACATGGGGCTCAGTGCACCTGAGCAGTGGTTGGGACTCTGCGTAGCAGGATTCCCACGCCCTGCTGTGGCAAAGATGGGGCTGTGGGAAGGGGAAGAGGATGGTGGGGGGGGCTGTGGCAGCGGGCTGCACAGGGGTCGGGAGAGAGGAGACGGGCAGAGAGGAAGCCCCTGGGCCTCAGGGCGTACTGGCATCGGGCAGCAAGGGAGGCACCCCAGAACCCTGGGACACAGTCCACTGCTGGACGAAGCCGTGTCTAGGTGGTGACGTGGACCACCCCTCCCGGGGTGCCATGCTGCCATCCTGCTCTTCTTGCTCCTGGGCTGCCTTCCCCCTGAGGGACCGGCTCTTTTCTCCCCGGACAGACATGTCCTGGCCAAGGGGTCTGGGGGCACCCCTCCCACGGCAGGCCTTCCGTGGGTGTCCACCTGGAGATACTTAAGCCCCCCCACCTTCTTTTCTTTTATGCCTGGCCCTGGATGAGCAGCTGGGCCCCCTGTCTCCCACCACTGCCTGCAGGGACAGGAGGGCACAGACGAGGCCATCCTTCCCAGCCCTCTGCATGTTGGTAACTGATCACAGCCTGGAGTCGGCCCACTGCCGATTGCCACCAACTGGAGAGTTGCAGACAGTCCCCGGAGCAGTCATCTGCCTCCTCTCTGTGTTCCTGGAGAGCCCCAGAAAGCCACGTCTCTCTTCGCCTGGGGCCACTCCGCATCCTGTCCCCCACTGTTGTCTGTGGGAGCCGATGCTGTCTCTGACGCTGTGTGGGTGTGCCCCTAACTCGTCCTTCTCGGGCACCGAGACTCAGCGGAGGGAGAGCCACAGGGTGTCAGAGTCTGCAGCCATCTGACTCTGGTGCTGGTTGCTTGTCTGAGTCTCTGGTGCTGCTGGGACAGAAAGTCCAAGAGTCGATGGCTTTGAAGAGAGGTGCTTAGTTTTGTTGTAGTCTAGCGCGCGCTAAGTCCCAATCCAGGCTGCCAGCTCCAGGGGAAGGCTTTTTCTGTTGGCTCTGGAGGGAGGTCCGTGTTCATCAATCTTCCACTCACCTGGGAGCTCCTGAGGCGCCGGGACCCCAGGTCCAAAGGACAGACTCTGCTCCTAGCGCTGCTTCCTTCCAATGGCAGTAGGTCCCCCTCTCTGCTGGCTTCCTTTTCCTTTGTGTCTCAGGAGATTGCCTCAAGGCACACTGCAGTCCTAGAGCTGGCCCCAGCAAAGCAAGGGCCACCCATCCCCCACCACTGACGTCCTCCAGGAGGGATTGCAGCTTTGAGGACCTCACAGAATACCAGGAACCCTGGCCCAGCTAAATTGCCACACACATTTTTAGGAGGACACAGTTCAGTCCATGACATCACTGCAACCTGTGAGGAAGAGGGGAGCTTTGGGTTTATCTTCTCTGCTTGCAGAATTTAGGCCTCCTCTTGTCTCCTCCTCTGAGTCTGGTTACTTCACATGTGACAGGGGAGGTTTGCAGAGATCAGTGGTGTCGGGGTGTCTGTGACAGGCACTTCCATCGGTGCACGGGTTGGGGGTGTCCCCCTGCGGGCTGTGGTGCCCTGTTGCTGTGTGTGAGCTTACTGCACCCCGCACCTCTTGGTCTCCCCAACCCCAGGGAGTGTTTATTGTGCCTGTGAGTCCTGCTGAGTCTTTGGAGGATTGCTGTCCCCTCAGTCCCTCTGGGCTGTTTGCATGACAGCCAGATGTTCGCAAAGCCCATTCAGGTCCGTGAGGGAGTTCTGATTCTAGGCCCTGGATCCAGGAAGAGCCTTTGCCGAGAGGGCTTGGTATTTGATTTTCTTCAGCCTGGTGGCACCTACCGTGTTTTTAAGATTCCCTGCACAGGCCTAGCCCAGGACTCCTCTGGGAGCCCTGGTGTTTCTGGATGTTTCAAGAAGACATGAGACCGGATTTTTAGTCCTCCTTTGAGCCCCTCTGGGGTGCCGCCTAGGCCCCTGGGCGATGTCTGGTGCTCGGATGCCAACTGAAGTGTTATAGGCCCAGCACACTGGAGCACAGCCTGGCAGGCTGCTGTCCCAAGGGCCGCAGCCAGGAAAGCCCGATGGGGCAGTTCTGCTCACGGACAGGGGGGTTTGCCTTGAGCTGAAGTTGACTTAAGGGTGGCAGGCTTCAGTTTGGGTTTGGGGTGCTTCCTAAAGCCACGCTGGGCTCCAGGCCCTGACAGAAGTAGCCCACTTCACATACAGCGTGGGGTGAGAGGCAGAGGACAGCAGTGTAAGGAGCCCGGTCCTAGAGGCCCTGCTCTGGTCAGAGAGAGGACACAGTGTCTGTGAAGGCAGGCCCTGCCCCACCACTCCCTCTGAAGATAGGTCCTGTGAACCCCGCCCTCTGTGAACGTAGGCCCTGTGCCCCCATGCCTGTAAATCCCGCATCCCGTGAACGTAGGCCCTGCCCCCGACTCTCTGTGAACGCGGGCCCTGCACCCCCAGTTACTCTCTCTGTGAATATAGGCCCAACACCCAACTCTGTGAAGGCAAGCCTCTCACCTCCACTCTCTGTAAAGACAGGTGCTGTCCCCCCGCTTACTCTCCCTCTGTGAGCATAGGCACTGTGCCCTGCTCTGTCTGGAAAGACAGGCCCTGTGCCCATCTCTCTCTGTGAACACAGGCCTTTCACCCCACTTGCTCTGTGAAGACAGAGTGCCCCCTCCCTTCCCATCTCAGGGAGTCCTCTGCAGTCACACTGGGCCTGGGGTGGTCACGACCTGAGTCGGGTAGGAAGCTCTGTCCTCCAGAAACGGGGTCTCGCCGCTGCTCTGGCAAGTGCGACTGGCTTTTCCTTGTGAGACCACCAGCCTCAGGAGGGCCTGCGGCTTGGGGGAGATTGCGTCCTCAGGAACGGTGTTGGCAGGTGTGAATATTCAGCAGAAGCTTGGAGGAAGCAGAAGACTGCGGGTGAGGATGGAAGGCCTCGGGTGTGGTTGGAGACCCTTTTACCGTCTCCCTCCTTCTTGGTTCCTGCCTGTCCAGGTGTGCGGCATGCTCCCCCACCCTCTGAGGGGCTGGCCACTGGGGGCCACGGGGTTAAATGAGGCCGGCTTCCTCCCGGCCCTGCTCCCTGCTGCTGCCGCCCGGAGAACCTTTGTCCCCAGGCGGGTGCACAGGCTGCGTGAGTGGAGCTGGTGAGTCGGCGACGAGGCAGAGATTCGAGAATACTTTGAAGCGGTTGGGTTCAGGGCACACTTACCTGCCTTCCCTGATTAAGTGTCTTCTTTTCATGTTTCTCTCCTTGTATTTTATTCTTGACTAATAGGTTTTATTTAAAGAGCAGTGCTACATTTGCAGAAAAATGAAGCAGAGAACACAAAGACTTTTCTTGTTACCTGACATACACACTTAGACCGCCCCACACAGAGAGTCTCTCCAGTAATTAACGTGGCACAAGCCTGTAACGTATTTGTTAGAGTGGATGAGCCAGCATCAATACGCCGCTATTAACCAAAGGATGCAGGTTACTATTTTTGTGTTAGCTTTAAGTTTTCTCTGTTGGAGTCATTGAGTCCCATGGTTCGTCATTGGAAAGGACAGAGGTCAACGCCTCTTCCTGTCCTAGCCTTGGAGTTGAGCCCTGCAGACCCTGTCAGAGAGAATGTGTACTCTCTGCGTTTAGAAATAACATTGATGAGAGTGGCAGAATGGGACCAGACAAATTCCAACTGAGGGAAGTCCTACAGAAATCCCTGACTGGGACTGCCCAGGGCTCTCAGGGTCATCAAAACTGCCACGGCCAGGAGGAGCTGAAGGAACCTAGAGGATCAACATGAGTCTTGGGCGGGGTCCTGGGAGAGAAGAAGGACGGCAGGGAAGAATAAGGAGATTCGGCCTTTCTGCATGGACTTGGATTAGAAGGGGGTCGGCTCTGGGCGGCAGGGATGGCTCATGCACTGTGACTGGTCACCTGAGTTACCCGGCCTGGCGACCTGCTGCCGACAGACCAGCCCCCGAGAGTGCCAGGGAGCCCCGTTCTGCTCCAACAGGCACGGGGTCCTGTGCGTTGGAGTCGACTGCACGCGCTCGTGGCGTGTCTGCGAGAGCCGTGAGCATCCACCTGCCTGTGGCGTTAGCAGGATGACGCGAGGTTTTCATGGCATCTGGCCTAGAATAGTATCTGGTTTCTTCTTTGACCCAAGGGTTATGCAGAAGTGCTTTTTTTAATTTCAGCCACGTGTGAATTTCCTAGTTGTTTGCTTTTACTTCTCTTATTTTCACGTCGCTGTTGTCACTGAATAGACTGCACAGCACTTGCATTTTTGCAGTGCTCTGGGTCTTGCTCGGTGGCTGGCCGTGCATCACGGTGAGTCAGGATGGCCCCGTGGGCTCCTCGGCAGCGGGCCGGGTGGCTTCGTGGTGGATCCTACGCGTGCCCTCTGTGTGTGTGCGGCCAGTGCGCCAGCGAGGGAGACGTGCCCGCTCTGTGTGCCTGTTAGGCCGCGTCTGTGCCTCACGGTGCCACGCCTCCTGTTCCTGCCCCGGCCTTACCGTCCGGGTTTGTTTCTCCTGGCCGCAGGGCTTGCCGTCGCTGAGCCCTGGGCCTCTCCTGGTTCCGCAGCCTTGCGCTGGCCCTGCACATGTCGGAGCGGTGCTGGCTGTCTTCTCCGTGGGATTGCCCCCTTTACGCAGATGAGTCTGTCTGTCTGTCGCCCTTTCATCTCATCATTTCCCGGCTCACGTCTGATTTGTGTTTCACCAGGCCAGCCTGGGTCTTGTCTGCCCTGCTCCCATACAGCCCTCTGCGGCCCTCTCCCCAGCAAGTGTGGGCTTGTCATGGCCCTGCCACCCGCCTAGCAGGCGCTGGCCCCGGCCCCCTCCTGTTCCCTGGAGACCTGACACCAGCCTGCTTTTGCAAGTCAGCAAGTGTCAGGAGATGGGCTCAGAGTACAGCTTCTCTGCATGTCCCTTTTCTCTGATATTTTGGTCCTTCGTGTCCTAGCTACCTCGACATCTTCCAAAGCTGTGAAATGTACATGTCATAAAGCACTGGCACTCCTAGCCATTCAACCAAAAAAATAACCCTAAACCCTCTCCCATTCAGTTGATTCTGACTCCTGGCACAAAATAGGACAGAGGAAAAGTGTCCCATAGTGTTTCCATGGAAAGGCTCGTAGATTCAGAGTGCAGGCCTTCTGATCAGCAGCCAAGCCCTTAACCACTGGACCACCACCAGGCCCCGGCTTAGCCTGGTGTGAGCTGGTTTGCTGTAGCCAAAACTGGAAGCTGAGATTTACAGTCAAGGCCAGAGAAGGTGTTTTCTGTCGAGGTGCCGTTGTAGCGTTGTCAGTTGCCTGTGAGTCTGTCAGCCCTGACATGCTGTCACTGCACGTGCTGCGGAGCAGAACTGTTCCTTAGGGCTGTGGGAAACGTCATCGGCACCCTGGATACCGTCTCAGTCCCTCTTGGCAACTGGCAGGTCGTTGTAAACCGCTGACTGGAAACCTACTGCGGTGGCCGAGGCGGACCGCTTCATCCCCGATGAGGTCCCCTGCAGGTTGTTACCGGAGTCTGTCTACTCTACGAGCACCCAAGAAATCCAGTCAGCGCCCAGTTAGCGAGAGTGAAGCTTTATTATTCCGTTTTGCAAAATCGGCCCAGGAGCCCACAAGGAGGCAGGCCAGAGCCTGCAAACTGTTCCTCACAGGCCTTTTATCCCCCAAATCGTGAGTCCCTCCCCCAGTTCCTCGTTGGCTGAGTGCTATGGAGGTAAAGGATTTCTGCTGGATGTGTCCTGAGTCTTTCCTTTTAAGTGTGCTTTCCCGAAAAAGCTTCCTCCCGCCCCCTTTCTTCTCTGATTCACCCTGTTTGTGTACACGTTCCCCAAGTACGTGGGCTCTGTGCTCTGGGTTAGCTGGTAACTTCGCACCGTAGCCTTTGTTCCCCGTATTCTAAAGGCGGACCGTTGTGAAATGTGTCTCTCACGGAACTGTATTGGCGGTGGTCTCAGTGGAAGCTCTGCCCGCTGTGCCCGCGGACCTTTCACCACGAACAACGGCAGAAACCAGCCCCCGTCAGCCTCCAGCCCCCGTCAGCCCCATGGGACCGAGCGGAACTGCCTCCGAGGTCTCCACAGCTGGAAGCCTGGCGAGAAGCCAGCTGCCAGGCACCTTCCGTCCAAGGACGGTTGGTGGCTCGAGCCAGCAACCCTTCGGTTGGCCGCCGAGGGCTTCAGCACTGTGCCCTGGGGCCCCTGACCCAGGGACAGGGGATGTCAGCCTTGTGTGCCGCTGCAGTCCACCTCACCTCGCAGACAGGAACGTCTCTTCTTGTCGACTGCCCCCTGAGCCCTGCACGTGGGCTTCCCCCTCCAGGACCCCCGGGGTGACGTCCCAGGCCCTTTTGCTCCTTTGCTCTCAGTCACGGCTGAGAGTGTTGCACGGTGGGCCTGAAGCGTGCTAGGCCCTGGCGTGGCACTTCTGTTGGGGTGTTTTTCGATGGGGAAGTCTCCTGACCTGAACCCAGAGCGCAGAGCTGACCTGCTCCTTCCTGCTCGCTGTGTCCGCACCCCGGCTGAGCCCTGCCTTGGTTTTACGAGTCCCCCACACCCTAGATGAGTGAAGAATTCACTGAGGTCTAGTTGAAGAAGTGACCTGTGGGACTTTGCTTCTCGTGCTCTGTGACCCTTGGCCGCATCCTCTGGAGGTGTGCTCCCCTTCACTGTCGGCCCACCAGCCCTACTCTTGTCCCTCGACACTTGGTCTCTTGGTCTTTTTTCTGTCGGGCCAGTGGGCTGTACATACTGATTTAATGGGGACCTTTTTCATGACTCTCCTTTTCCAGTGGCCTTGGTGGAAATGTGGGAAGCAAACTTCAGGGCGAGTAGGAGATTGGCGGCCTGGGGGAGGGGTGCATAGCATCTTTCTCCTGTAGCAGCTGTTTGTTTCTGGGCAGAGGTGAGGGTGGGAGTGATCACAGTCCTCAGGTTTTCCTTGTCCGTTGGTAACCCTTGCGTTTCCTGGATGTCGAGGTCAGGAATACTATTAGGGTTAGTAGGTGGCCTTAAAAGCACGTTTTCTCCCAGAGTGTTGCTCATTTAAAGGGTTTAAAATAAAGTCGATGTCAGGTATGAGTTGAGTTACAGATGGCTTGGTTTAGGGAAGCCCTGTTCCTGCTACCGGGAGCCTGGGCTTTGGGACCAGAAGAGCGTCACCGGGCAGGAGTAAACCTGGTCACTGTGGGCCTGGGAATGGCATTGTCCTTAGGGATCAGAAGAAGGAGCGCAGTTGTGCAGGCCGGTTCGTAGGGCCGCTCTGCCGGCTGCGGGGCACACGGATGTCTGGCTTGCAGTGGGGGTGGGGAGTGGCCTCCGGCGGAGAAGGTGGCACCGAGGCCGGGGCTCTGGGTGGCTGATCCTGCCTTCCACCCAAAGCCCACTTCTTTTTGCCTCTCCTGCAGAGATGGGATTGAGAGCACTGCCAGGGCGGGTCCCCAGTGGCCCTGGCTCATCCCTTTGGAACTGGAAAGGTTAATGAGCTGTGGCTTCCTTGTGCCTGAGCACCTGACACGCCTCTCCTCCTGGCTCAGGTGGCCTTCTCCAGCTCGGTTTATGGACCGCCACTGGCTCTGGGGCTCCCGGCTCCAGGTGAACTGAGCTGAGGAGGCCCCTCACACCTGGAGCTGGGAGTGCCTTCCCTGTCGGTGGCCTCCTCGTGGCTGGTGCCGTCGAGCCTGGGCAGTTGTCCAGTAGCTGTGAGGCAGGGAGGCTGGTCTCCAGCTGGAGCCACGCTGGCCGTGGTCAGGGGGGCTAGCACAGGGGTGTCAGGGTGCAGGCTGGCCACTGGAGGCTGTTGGGGGTGTGTGGGTATACACATGCATCTATGTGTGTTTGTGTGTCCGTGTGTGTGTGAGTGTGCCCGTGTGTGTAGACATGCATGTGTGTGAGTGTGCCTATGTGTAGGCGTGCATGTGTGTGAGGGTGCCTGTGCGTGTAGACGTGCATGTGAGTGTATGTGTGTGCCCAGATATGCAGGCAGGTGGCTTTTTCGGGGATGACCGTGCTGTGTAGACCCTCGTGTGGGGGGAGTGCTGTCTGGTTGGCTGTGGCCTCTCTTCAGTGTCCTGCTCACAGCTGGGAGAAGCAGGATACCGCGTGGAAGGGGCGCTCCTGACCACCTGCCCTGTCCAGCACTGGGTGGCCCGTGCAGCCACCTTCCTACAGAGTGCGGTCACCACATTGCCGCGTGCACCGTTGCCCCCCAGGAAGCTGGTGCAGAGGCCCGGGTTCGGCATCTTTAGGTCTGCGGCCAGCTGACTGGGCACAGTGCCCCTTCCCCCAGTGACAAGGGCCCCCCAGGGTCCAGGATCTCCTCCTCTTCCCCTTTGTGATCAGGGGCCCCTCCCGCTCTGTGTGACCATGGACTCTTCCCACTTCCCCGAGACTAGGGCTCCTGTCTCCGTCCTGTGTGACAGGGGCTCCTCCCCGCCGTGACCGGGGACTCCCCCCACAGTGTGGCCAGGGACCTCTCCCAGCCTTATGTGACCAAGAGTCTCCTGCTCCTGAGTGTGGCCACGGCTTTTCCTCTGGGATTGTGTTTTCCCGTTGGAAAAGCTTCATAAGAGGAGCCCCCGTCCACAGCCCGGGAGGGTTCAGTGGGTCAAGCAGCCTGGTTGTATCCAGGGCTGTCAACTGCTGTTGTCACTTGGAGTCCAGAACCACCCTTGGAGCCCAGGCCAGGCCTGTGGTGGCCGGTGGGCTTCAGTCCCGTCAGCCTTGTCGCACCTGTGCCCCTGCGGTCCGTGTAAGTACCGTGTTCTTAGTGCTTTCAATTTCATAAGCTTACATCTTTTCTCAAAGTATACATGAGTAGACACTGAGATATTCGTGGCCCACAGCTCATTTCACCACTGGGCCACTGCCCACCTGACCCCTCTGCCCAGGGCACACAGCCAGCTCCAGAGCCCACAGCCCATTACCTAGGAGGAGGGGAGGCCAGCCTCCCTCTGCTCAGGACACACAGCTAGCCCCAGAGACCGGAGCTCAGTGCCCAGCACCCAGCACTGATTACCCAGAGAGGAGGGGAGGTCAAACTAAGAGATCCTCAGCGCAGGACACACAGCCAGCCCTGGAGCCCACGGCTCAGTGTCTAGCACCCAGCACCAGTCACCCAGGGAGGAGGGGAGGCCAGCCTGAGAGACCGTCGGCTCAGGACACAGTCAGTCCCTGCTGGTTCAGAGGCTGGACTGCCTCCTTCGGTTCCTGGGAAGGAGGGTCCAACTTTAGTATTTAATGCGATGTGTGTTGAATTTATTTCCTGGTAATTACGATTTTTGAAATTTAAAAATTCAGCTCTCGAGATAAGCATTGTAACCACTGACTGTCTGTGCAGCAAACTGCCAACCTGCAGGCTCCCACACAGCCCGAAGCTATGCACCTGCCACGAGAGGGGTGAGGACCTGGGTCCAGGGAAGGGGGCTGCTGCTTTTGCTTCCCAGGGTGGGTTGAGTGACGCCAGCTGATTGGTAGGTGGGTGAGGTGGTGTTTGGTCTTCCCGATGCTGGCTCTGCTGTGCGCTGTGCTAGCCACGTGGCACCTTGATTTGCTGGCTGTGTGGCCCAGGAGGTCCTAGATGTCTTCATTTGCCGGCTGTGTGCCCCAGTGGGTCCCAGAAACTTCGATTTGCTGGCTTTGTGGCCCAGTGGGTCCCAGACACCTTGATTTGCTGGCTTTGTTGACCACTGGGTCCCAGACACCTTAATTTGCCAACTTTGTGGCCCAGTGGATCCCAGACACCTTGGTTTGCCGGCTGTGTGGCCTGGTGGGTCCCAGACACCTTGGTTTGTTGGCTGTGTGGCCCGGTGGGTCCCAGACACCTTCATTTGCTGGCTGTGTGGCCCACTGGGTTGCAGGCACCGTGATTTGCTGGCTGTGTGGCCTAGTGGGTCCTGGGTAACTGGTGCTCCCTCGTGGCTGGAGGCCTGGGAAACAGGACTTGGCTGACGTGTGTAGCCTCTGAGGCAGCACCGTGGCCGCCAAGTGGTTTCTTAAAAAGAATCCCTCCTCCCCTGATGAATTCCTGGCCTGTGGCGCTGGGGAGCTCTTGCGTCAGTCCGTCGTCACGAACCGGCGGCTGTCTGCATCAGACATAAACATGAAGCCCAGCCTCACCGCTCCTGACCGCTGGCCAGCGTGGCTGGCTTCCGTGCTCTCTGGGATGGCCACTGAGATCAGTAGGCATTCAGGAGGCCACGTGGGTCTGCATGGTACAGAGGCCTTTTCTCGGAGGGCACCGGACTTGGGGAGAGGCTGACTGTGTCGGCTGGGGTGGGTGCTGGCAGAAATATATCTCTACTACACCCTGTGGTGTTCCTTTCTTGCCCTCAGTCCCCTTCTCACTGATGAGCTGTCTTCACCGTGGGGAGCAGTGGTCCCTGCCTGGGTGCTGTGTAACACCTTGAGCTGTCCTGTGTCAGGGTTTCCAGCATGACTTTAGCATCTGGGAAATAGAGGGGGCAGGGTACATCTCACACTGTCCTGTTGTCTGGGCTTTGTGTGGCCTTTGGTGACATTCACGCTGGGCATTCTCACAACACTGAAATCCCCAGCAGGACCCTGGCTGCTCCGTCCCAGGCCCCTCTTTACAGATCCCCTTCACTGGGGGCTCCATCTGCCATCCAGGGGGCTGGGAAGAGCTCAGTGCCTCCCCACCATCCTGGGTCTGCCAGTGAGCCTGTTCAGGCCCAGACTGAAGTGGCATCCCTGTGCCACCACCCTCAGGGCTGTTGGGGAGGCCTGTACCCTGAGTTCTTCGGGGTCTCCCTAGGGGAAGGGCTTGAGCTGGGCCCACACTGGCCTTCAGGGAGACAAAGCACAGCCACTGTGGGCTCCAGACACAGCAGTCAGGGTGCGGCAGGCTCCCGGCTCCAGCCTCTGTAGGCGCAGTGTGCCCTGTGGGGCTGCGTGAGGGTCTGTGTCCTGCGGCCCAGCCCTTGGATCGGGGCGTGGCCTGTGGAATGCAGCACGGGGAGTGCAGTCCACACCCAGCCAGACTCAGGGTGACTGTCCAGTCTCACGCTCTCCCTTTTCTGCTCATCTTCTGCCTGTGGACCTGCTGAGGTTAGGCCGTCAGTGAAAGGATGAGCCAGAGGTGAGGAAGAGGCCCGAGGCCATGTGTGCAGGTGAGGGAGAGGCTGAAGGCTGTGTATGCAGGCCAGGGAGAGGCCTGAGGCCTGTGTGGGTGAGAGACAGGCCCGAGGCCATGTGTGTGGGCCAGGGGGAGTCCCCAGGCCGTGTGTACAGTGAGCAGTGGGTACACAGAGAATGGGGGCCTGTCCCTGCTGGGAGCAGAGCCTCAGGCCGTACCTTGCACGGCACCGCACATTACTGTAGCCAGCAGGGCATTGCTGAGTGCAGTGAGTTCATTGTCCTTTTCAAAACCCGGGTTTTCCAGAACCAGTGCTAAGTTGTACTGAACTGTGACCAAGAAGAAGGCCTTATGCTTCTTTCTACCTCTTGAGGTTGGAGTCACCAAGCCATGACTGAGTGACAAGGCTGTGACCTGGTGAGAAGTTGTGGCTCAGTGCCAAGGCCGTGTGCTCCTTTTTATTTCATGAGGCTGGGGCAGCTGAGCCATGACCTAGTGACAGGCCGTGACCTCATGACAAGGCCACGTGCTCCTTTTTGTCTCGTGAGGCTGCAGCAGCCGAGCAGGGAGCTTTCTGTATGCAGCTTTTCAGGAACATGACCGGGAGCATCTTGGTGGTCAGGGAGACACCCAGGCTGTCACCTGTGGCCTCTCCACATTCTGGGTGTTGCGTGCTTAGGCCAGAGAGGCAGGAGGCTGTGTGCTGGCTGGGACAAGCCTGACGTGGCTGAGATGCAAGGTTTGAAGGTTCTGGACCTCTCGAGGATGTTATGTGGGCTTTAACAATGTCCTACTATCTGTTGATTTTTACATTCTATTTCACAGCCTTTTGAGCATTGCGTGTGTGCCAGGTGGTGGCCGAGAATGCTGTTCTGATGTATAAAGCTTGAGGGAGGGAGTTCAGAATAGTCACTGATTGCTGGTGAGAATTTGTATCTTGGGGCTTAGGGCTGCAGTGAAGTCTGAGTCCCCAGATGCTAGGTTTGGTGTTCTGTCTCCTGCTCATCACAGCACGTGGTGAGGTCGGGTTCCCTGAACTGCGGTGGCATTGGACACTCCACCAGCACCTTGTCGTTGAGTCAGTTCTTGTTTTTTGTCTGTGTAAATGTTGTATTGATAACTAATTTTGAACTCATTGAAATCATGTTACATAGGTACATGTAAGTTTATCTTTTTTCTGTATTGGAAAAAGTAGGGCTGAAATATTTTTTTGAACAGTGACTCCATGTTATTTCTTTTTTTTACTGCTTATCTCGCAGTGCATTATTATAGATCTTATTTTTGGAGCCTCTATTCTGCTTATTAAGTGTAGTCATGCAACTGTCTTGTGGGACAAGACTGATCTTACTGCCACCGTCTCCCTGAGCAGAACCTGATACCTTAGCCTGTTTATTTACTTGAACATTTCTGTAATGAGAATTTCAAACATGCACAAACATAGAGAGAACAGTGTGATAGACCCACTGGTACCAGTCGTTCAACCGGAACAGAACCAACCCAACTTGTGGTCAACTTTCTTTACTCCTTCCATCTCCCATTTTATTCTGCGGCAAGTCCAAATTATCAAGTTGTTTTTTTATACAGCATTTCTGCATGTATTTCTAAAATACATGAATTGTTGGGGGTGGAAAAAACAGTTATCATATCCAAATCATTAATACTGCTTCCCAGTTTCACCAAGTATCCAGTCCGTGTTCCAGGGTCTGGTTGTTTTGTGAATTTTTGAAACTTCCTTTAAATCATGACCCAGATAAAACCCACACGTTGGGATCAAGTAGCTCATGTGTCTTTCCAGTCTCTTTGATTCTCCCTCTCTTCCTTTCTTCTCCTTGCATTTTATTTGTTAAAGAAACTGTCACCTGAGCTACGAGCTTCTCAGTCTAATTTCCGAATTGCATCCGTGTGGTGTAGCTGAAGATTTCTTTGACCTCCTCTCAACTGGTAGCTGCCGCTACAGGGCTGAAAAAACTTGGAGTTGAGTTTCCGACACAAGCACATCCTGTATGGTATTACAGTCACCCAGTGGCGGCTGCTGTTGTTGGGTGACAACCCCTGCCTGGCCCTGTGCCACGCTCACAGTTGTGACGTCGGAGCCCGTTGTTGCAGCCACTGTGTCAGCACCTTGCCTCCTCGAGGGTCTTCTTTTTTGCTGATCTGCTACTTTACCAAGTCTGCTGTCCTTCTCCAGGGACTGATGCCTGCTGGCGTGTCCAAAGTACGTGACGTGTAGTCTTGCCATCCTTGCTTCTAAGGAGCACTCTGGTTGTACTTCTTCTGTGACAGACCTGTTTATTCTTTAGGTGGCTCCTGGCCAGCACCACAACTGAAAGTCTTGAGTTCTTCTGTCTTCCTTATTCTCTGTCCAGTTTTCCTGTGTATAGGATGCGACTGAAAACACCATGGCTTGGGTCAGGTGCACATTAGTCTTCAAGGAGACTTCTTTGCTTTTCAAAACTTTTAAAGAGGTCTTTTGCCCAGCACAAGGTGTCTTTTGATTTCCTGATTGCTGTGTTGATTATGGAGCCAAGTGAAATGAAATCCTTGACAATCTTAATTTTATCTCTGTTTATCATGGTATTACTTACTGATCCAGTTGTGAGGATTTTTGATTTCTTAATATTGAGGTGTAATTCATACTGAAGGTTATAGTCTTTGGCTTTCATTAGTAAGTTTCAAGCCTTCTTCACTTTCTGGAAGCAAGGTAGTGTCAGCTGCATAACGCAGGTTGTTAATGAGTTTTCCTCCAATCCTGGTGCCTCTGTCTTCATATAGTCCAGCTTCTTGGACTGTGTACTCAGCATGAAGACTGAATAGGTGTGGTAAAAGGCTACAACCCAGACATACACCTTTTCTCACTTGAAACCACACAGTGTCCCCTTGTTCTGTTCGAGTGACTGCCTCCCGATGCGGGCACAGGTTCTTCCTGAGCATGGCTGTTGTCTGTGATCAGCTGTGATCCACACAGTCAGAGGCCTTGGCATACTCAGTAAAACACAAGTAAACATCTTTCGAGTGTTGCCTGCTTTCAGCCAAGGTCCACCTGACATCAGCAGTGACATCCTTGGTTCCATGGCCTCTTTTGAATTTGTCCTAAATTTCTGGCCGTTGCCTGTCCGTACACCGCTGCCGCTGCTTTTGAATGATTCTCAGCAAAATTTTACTTTCATGTGATGGTAATGAGATTTGTTTGATAGTTTCTGCATTCAGTTGGATCACTTTTCTTGGGACTAGGCATAAATATGGATCTCTTCCAGTTGGTTGCCCAAAAAGCTGTCTTCTAAATTTCTTGACATAGATGAGTGGGCACTTCCAGCGCTGCAGCTGCTTGTGGAAACATCTCGGTTCGTATTCCGTCAGTTCCTGGAGCTGTGTTTTTCACTCATGCCTTCAGTGCAGCCTGGACTCCGTCCTTCAGTACTATTGATTCCTGATCATATTGCTACTTCTTGAAATGGTTGAACATCAACCAGTTCTTTTTGGCACATAACTCTATGTTTTCCTTCCATCTTCTTTTGATGCTTCCTGAGTCATTTGATATTTTCATTGAAGAATCATTCACTATTGATACTTGAGGTGTGAATTATTTTTCCTTTTTTTAAATTGTGATTAAGTGAAAGTAAGCAATCCAAATCAACTGCGTGCCCGCCTGTCTGCAGCTCCATCTGCTCTCCTCACCCAGTAACAGCATAATCCTCCTTTCACTCTATATTTCTAGTATCCTCTTAAAGAGCACCTGTCCCCTCCTCTCCACCTCTTCTCTCATCTAGAAAGAAACCAGTAGGACTGCCTCCTGTGGACCTCAGTACTGGTTTCCCATCAGGCCAGCAGCAGGTCCAGAGGCCATGTGTTCCCAGGGGACTCTCCAGGCTGTCAGTCCATCAGTTGTGGTCTTTCGGTTGAGTTCTTGAGCTGTATTCCTCTTTTTCTTGTGTTGCCTCTGGGGGCTCTACACTGTGTTCCCCATCATGGCTGTCTCTGGTGGTGGCTGGACACCATCTGGTACTTCTTGTCTCGTGCTGATATGGTCTCCCATTCCCATGGGTCTTTCTGCCTCCTGAGCTCCTTATGCCTCCTGTCTTTGTTGTTCTCAGTTGTCATCTGTTCCAGGTGGGCTGGGACCATTGGAAGTACATCAGATGGCAGCTTGCTGGCTCTTTAAGACTCTAGATGTCACTCCCTAACATGGGGTGTGGAAGACTCTCTTAGCAAAAGACTAGTTGTGCCAGTTGGTCTCGATATCCCCTGAAAACATGGTCCCCCCACTCTGTCCTGTGAAATAGACTTGATTTTAGAAAACCTTTCAGTTTATGGTGTAGTGCACTTATATTGATCTGCTCTCTACTGGGTGCTGTCACTGCTTTCATCTAACCAAATTCCTATCTACAGTCTAATCCATGACCAGCTCTCTCCCTCTGTCCCCACTCTTGTAGCCACCAGTCTTTTTTCTGTGTATAAGTTCATTTTTCAGTTCTTATAACAGTGGTCTCGTATAATACTTGTCCTTTTGCTGCTGACTGATTTCGCTCAGCATAATGTCTTCCAGTTGAAACCAGGTTATGATATGCTTTCTAAAGTCATCATTGTTCTTTATGATTGCATAGTGTTCCATTGAGTATATGTACCATAGTTTGTTTATCCATTCATCTGTTGATGGGCCCCTAGGTTGATTCCATCATTTTGCTATTGTGGACAGTGCAGCAGTGAACATTCGTGTGCATGCATCTGTCTGTGTGAACACCTTTATTTCTGTAGGATACATTCTGAGCAGTGAGATTGCTGGATCATATGGTATTTCTATTTCTAGATTTTTAAGGAAGTGCCAAATTGCTTTCCAAAGAGGTTGTACCATTTTGCATTCCTACCAGCAGTGTAGGAGAGTTTGAGACTCTGCAGTGAGGCGTGAATTTTTTCTTTAGTTCTTTCAGCTTGAAAAATGTGGAGCGTGTTCTTCCCTTTGGTTTTCAGTCTCCAGCTCTTTGCATGTGTCATCAGAATGTTTTCCTTTGTCGTCTCCATGTGTCCTTTGCTATCTTCTGTTCAGTTTTTACTTCATCATTTCTTCTTTTTGCTTTAGCTACTTGACATTCAAGAGCAAGTTTCAGAGTCTTTCTGACATCCAGTTTAGTCTTTTTTCCTTTTCTGTCTTTTTAGGGACCTCTTTCTTGCCTTCGTCACGTGTGCTGTCTTTGATGTCATTCCACGGTGCATCTGATCTTCGGTCGTTAGTGTTGTGTGTATCAGATCTGATTTTGGAGGCATTTAATGTCTGCATCTTCTCCCTGAGGTGCTGACAGCTTCTGGTAGTCAATTCTTAAATCTTTCTGAATGAGTTGAACACGGTCTCCCACTAGCCAGAAGAGAGAGTTGGTTGCAATTTGAAGAAAGGGGAGTAATTCATCTTTGTCTTCACTGTTCGCTGCATTGATGAAACCTGTTTGTAATCACTTCCACCAAACCAGAAAACTTTCTGCAGCTGATAGAAGTAATTCACTGTAAAGTACCTCTCTATCCCTTCTCCTGGCTGTAAGCCCACACCACAGGTGGCTTCGTATTTCTGTAAGTTGGGCAACTGTAGACCGTGGATTTGAGAATAGTTGGGACTGATGACCAAGAAGCAGCATTGCATGAGGTAGTAACAGTGTGTGTCTTGTTTGGCTTTCTTTGAGTCTGAGCTCCCAGAAGGTGTGCTGTCTATTATAACCTCTAAGCTTCCTGTAGGTGTCTGTCAGTTCTTTTAGCTTTGACAATGCGACAGGGACATTCTGCCCAGGACTTTTTGCCACTTCAGCAGCTGGAGATAATATCCTTGGGTCTGTACCGGTTGGCTTCATTTTCCTTATCAGTTATACCTGTTGCCGGGGCACCAGCTCCAGCCTCAGCCTCACGCCTCCCTGGCTGTGCCTGTGGCTGCATCCATGGATGCTTCATCTTTGCTTAGGGACCTTCCACCCAAAGGCCCTGGCTGTCTCACTGAGCACCTCAGATGTGCTAGTTTCCCCAGGTGGTGTGTGTTGCAATGTCATTGAGTGGATTGCTGACTCATAGCAGTCTGTAGGGCAGCGTAGAACTGCCCCCTGTAGTTTCCAGGGAGTGGCTGGTGGAGCTCTTCACCACCGCACCAACAGGCTCCGGTGTTACACGGCTCTGTAATCTCAGCGTGCTTGCTAGACACCGTACTCGCGAGGGCAGTTGCCTTGGGCTACTCCAGCTGCAGCCTGGCCTGCTGTCCCCACCGTCTCCTGCCCAGCCACGCCTAGGGGCATCCTTCCACTGTCTGGGGCACTCTGGCCAGTGCAGAGGCACTCTCACTGCTGATGGAAACACCTGGGACTCTGTCCTTTGATGGGTCGTTTCCTCCTCCTCTGACCGGCTCCCCGTCTCCTTGGAGCGTCTGTCGTCTTCTCTGGGTGTATCGTGGGGTTACCAGTTGCCTGCTGTCCCACCTCCTTTCCCTCTTGACAAGTCAGGAGAAGGCAGTGCTGGGGACATTTGCAGAATATGACTTTTACATAAGACAGTGCTCCGCTCTCCTCCCAGACGTGAGCAGAGATGGAGAGACAGTGACAAGAGGCTGGTGTCAGCAGCTCTCCCTGCATTCCTCTCCCTAGCATGCCAAGGAGCAGGGTCTTTTCCAGGCCACCGGGCAGTGTGGCTGTTTGTGGGCAGAACAGAAAACACGGGAAGGTCAGTCTAGCAGACTTACCCCACTTGTACTCTCCAGGGTGCCAGGTGTGATTTAGGAAGGGTACAGATTGGTGACTCCTGTAATTTTGTACCAGCTAAGTAGTTGTAGGTCAGTGACAGGTCAAGCAATTTGCATGTAGGTTAAATTTCCTCATTTCTCTCAAAGGAGAAGTCTCACCCCTTCCTGGTGGTTTCCCCTGCCTCCACCTGTGCCCTCACCTTGGCCAGACTTTGTAGAAGTGAAGCTTTGCCCCAGGCATTTCATCTCTTGCCACTCACGGCTCACAGGAGGCCTGCTCTGTGATGCCCTGTCACCCGAGCTGCAGTGACAACAGGAGGTAGGAGACACAGCCGTGGTGGTGAGGGGGCCGGAGAAGGCTGCCAGAGCCCCCGCCTGGGTGCTGTCATGGACCCCATGAGACTTGGTCAGCTTCCAGGCTCTTCTCCCCTGCCTTTGGACGAGCTTCCCGGGCCCAGAACAGTCCTCATCCCCGGTGACTGGGCGACAGGCTGTGCTCTGAGCCACCAGACCCACTGCTGCTTTAATTCTCAGGATCACCCTTTGTGTCGTGTTTGCTGTGCCCCAAGGCTGCCCGGTTCCACCCAGCTGCTGAAAGCCAGAGCCTGAGTCTAGGTTGCCTGTCTCCTTGCAGCACGTAGAGGGACAGGTGGCTGATACCCCAACCCCCACCACCCTGTTGGGGTGTGTACTGCTGTCCCCAGGCCTAGGTGGCCTTCTCTTCCCTAAACCAGTCCCAACTTTTTACATACTATGTTTTCAGCAACTTGTAAGTAATTATGCTGTTTCCCCTCTCCCTCCTACCCCCGTCCTCTTTGGGTGCTTCCTGACTGCTTGACTTGATGGGCTGGCATCAGGCCTTGGTGGCCCCTTGGTCTGAGGACCCATGGGTGCTGGGCTGCCCTCCAGCCAGAGCTGTGGGCTCAGCCTCCAGCCAGCAGCTGGCAAGGCTGGCTGTGGACAGGTGAGAGCTTGTGTTCACTGGCTGTGCCTGGCGCACTGTGGGGTGGGACTGCGCCTGGGAGTTCTTGCCTGTCAGGTTTGTCTTGGGAAACCTGCCCTAGGTGGCTTCCGGACTTGCTAGTCCGAGTCCAGAATTGATGTGGTGGCTGCATGTGTGGCCTTCTGTGCCTTGTCCCCGTGCCACGCCTCCGTGACTGCTTCACTCAGAGTCCCTCTCTGCTGCCTCTCCTGGCGAGGGCTCTCAGCTGGTGCCCACTACAGTGCCGTGGCCATCTCTGCCTGGAACCCAGGGTATGTGCGCCACTACCATGTGGTAGCAGGTGGGTGCCATCCACCTGGGCACCCCTGGGCACCTTGTTCTGAGCCCGTGCCACCACAGCTCTGGCGGAGGCTGACTGCAGAGGCTTCCCGTTTGCCGACTGTGTTTAAATGAGCGTAGTAGTGCTGCCCTTGTGTGGGGTGGCTGTTGTCCCTGCAGTTAAGAAGCCAGTCTTTGTCGCTCCTCTGCCTTCCTGCCACCCAGCTCCCCCGGCCAGCTGGAGCTAGCTGGCGTCCTCCCAGGGTGCCCAGGCCTGCTCCGCTGAGCCTGGTGAGCTTTCTGCCCTGCACTTTGGGTTTGGAACCCAGAACCTTAGGACTTTCTGGGGAGAGTAGTCCTCCAGTACCACAGTCTCCCGCCAGTACCAAAGTGTCCCCCTGTGCTTGTGGCTGGTTTTCTTCTAGCTGAGGTGGACGTCTCCACTTGCAGCTGTGTGTGGCCTCTGTGTCTGCAGGTCTGGCCGGCTGCTGTCCCTGCTTCACGAGCACACAGCCTCGCGTCACTTTCCGTGGCCTGGGCTCTGGAGATGTGGCTGGTAGAGAACACGTGTCTTTCTAACGTCCCGATGGATTTTAAGGCAGGGTCTGGGTGGTGCAGATGGTCAAGCATTCAACTGCTGACCAATAGATTGGCAGCTCAAACCCACTTAGAGCCTTCTGGGAAGGCAGGTGGCCACCACTGCCCAGGGTAACAGCAACAATGAAGGTCTTAAGAGTGATGTGTGTGTTGAAATTTTTAAAAACTAATTCTGAGTATTTGGGGACCTCTTGGCTGATTCTCAGTGTTTTGGGCTGCTTTTCTAACTCTGAGTCTTTGGGGCCTCTTGACTAATTCTGAGTGCTTTGGGACAGTTCACTGCTTGCCCAGGTTGTGTCCCAGCACAGGCACCTGTGAGTGGTGTGATCTGTTGTGGCCTGAGTCTCACGCCCTCTCAGGTAGCATTGCCCAGGTACCGATGGAAGGCATTTTTGAAGAAGAAGGTGCCCACCCTTGTTGTCGGGTCTTCCTTGTCCTGGAAACCTGGGTTGAGAATGAGGCTAGGGGCAACAGCGGGGATGGTGGCTGTTGTCACCATGCACAGCACTTCGTGGCCACATCCTGGTGTGACATACATGTTTTCTGAGCTCATGCTGATTCAGGTGACTGGGTGGACAGTTCTTGGACGGCTGACACTGAGTCTTCTGCCTCTTTTTCCTCTAGCACCTTTGCCTGTGTTTGCACAACTTACATAGCTTTCCTGCAAAACAGGGTTCTTGTAATGAAAGTATGATGGCAATTTCTCAGTGTTCTAATTTGGGTTCTATGTCAGTGTTTATTAATAAAATTTGCTTGTAACTTTTGTTTCATCATTGTCTCAAATGGCTTCTAGAACTAAGGTACTTTAGACTGCATAAAATGAGGTAACATCTGTCTGTGCTTAGAGGCATATGAATGAGGTCAGGACTGTGTAAACAGTGGGCGAATGTTGGGTAACCCCTGGGGGACGGTGTGAGAGTCCTTCACTGACGAGTGCCCAGTGGCAGACCTTCTTTGTTGTTGTGAGCCCCGCTCACGGTGTCCCCCGGCGCCCCCCGGTGCCTCCAGTACAGGGGAACACAAGGCTGCCTGGCCCTGCACTGCCCCACAGTTGGTCGCAGGCGGGACCCTGTGATCCACGGGGTTCCCTGGCTGATTTTAGGAGATCACCAGGCCTTACTTCCTCTTCTTGGTGACAGTGATTTCCTGTGTCTTCTTGGTGACAACAAATTCCCATGTGTTGGTGACAGTGAATTCCTCTGTCTTCTTGGTGACTACAGATGCCCATGTCTTTTGGGTAATGATGAATTTTTGTGTCCCCGTGGCTGACTGGAGGGTGCTTTTTTCTGGTGAGAAGCGCTGCATGTCTGCCTGAGACGACTTGCAGGCTGGAGGGGTCCTCAGGGTCTTCGCGGAGCACTACCTTTGTTGCTACTTCTTTCCGGCTCTCAGAAGACCACGTGGGTGGGCCCGTGGTGGTCACCTGCGGTGCTGTGGGTCACTTCTGCTCACACAGCTGCAGGGTCTTGGGCAAGCTGAGGCTGCCGCCCCTCTCAGCCAAGTGCTGCTGGCCTGCCCTCTGCACCCCTCCCCCTGGGTGCATGCAGCCCAGGAGCGTCAGGTGGATCCCTCTGGGCACGTTAATTCTCCTTTGGGGGAAGTGTGTTTGAATACCCTCCCTCCTCACCTAGTCTGGCCTCCAGTGACCTTTTTTTTTACTCAAAGATAAAGAAACTACTGAAAGGCAGACATTTGGATGACGTTCAGGACATCAAGGGTGAGACATCAGCAGCTCTGATGGCCATTCCAGAGTTCCAAAGTTGCTTTGAAGGGTGGACTAGGCTCTGGTGTTGGTGCACAGCTTCCCAACGGGGGAACTTTCAAGGTGACTGTGGTGACACTCAGCACTGAGGTGTGGAGCACTTTTTCTAGAATGAGCTTGTGAACTTATTGGCAGTCCTCCTGTGCTGATTCACATCACTTTGGACTCACAGATTCTGACTGTGCTGCCCAAGTTGGAACTGCTTGTCACTGGTGACTGTGGTGCTCAGACTGTCCCCGTTTGCTCGGTGGAGCCCCTTCTTGCTGAGTCCTCTGCCCTTCTCACGGCCCTGTCAGTTCTGACCCCTTCTTCACGGCCCCATGTGACAAGGTGTTCTGGGCCTCCTCGTGCTCTCCTGGCGCTGCCTGGTTCCTGTGTAGAGACCAGTGCTGATAAAGCACCTGAGCTTACACTGATGCCTCCACCTCTGGTCCAGCGTCACAGGCTCCTTGACTGTCCCTTTTCCTTTCTGTGTTTGTCACTCTCTCCTCTGAACACGAGGCATTTAGCTTCTGGTATCCCTGTGGTATTCCTTGCTGAGTCCCAGAACGCACAGAAGTGGAGACCGATCGCCATCCTGGTGATGGAGACACATGGCATCTCATGCGTCAGCGCAGAGCTGCGCCCCGCACGGCTCTCTCAGCTGATGGTTCAGATGCAGCTGCCAGGCCTTTCTTCTGGGGTGCTTCTGGGTAGGGCTGGACCTCAAACCTGTCAGTGTGCAGCCCTGGACCTCCGGCCTGGCGGCGGGTGGCCCCGGGCCTACGACCTGTCAGTGTGCAGCCCAGCACGTCTGTTTCTGTGAGGAAGGAGCCCGGGCCTGGAGCGCAGTGTAGGTCCAGGGTGTGCAGTCCAGTTACTGTGCCTGAGACTCGGGCTCTCTTCAGCGTGCCTACCCTGTTTATGTGAGATGTGGTTTGGTTCATTGGTTTCTGACGGTGTTTTCTTTTATGTTTGCCCACCCTCATCGTTTCTGATTTTCTGAAATTTTCACCATTTGGTGATACGCACCATGAATATGGTTCCAAGAGCCAGAGCTGTAGAAGCTTGGTCAGAAAAGGGTGGTCTCCCCTCTGCTGCCCCTCTGGCCTTTTCCCTGGGCTCACCCCTGCCCTCCTGCCCCGTTTCCCCCTGTGTTGCTCCCTGCAGGGTCAGCAGACGCCTCTTCCTTCTGGCTCTGTTCTCACTGAGGAGCCCCTAGAGCTGACATGCACCCACCTTTCTCACCCAACCCCCTGTCCCTGGCATCGCGGCTGGCTAGCAGAGCCCTGCCTGCCCTTCTCAAGCCATGCCTGCCGCAGCCTCCTCTGCTCCAGGGCGATGGCTGGATGGCTCAGTCTTGCCCTCAGGATGGTGCTGTGTGGCCTGACCCTGTGCTTTTCAGCACTCTCGTGCTGTCAGGTTGTATCTTTAGGGTAATTTCTAGAGGTGGGATTTCTGTCAAAATTGAAAAGCAACAGGCAAACCCGTTGCCGCTGAGAGTATTGTGACTCCCATTGTGACTCCCAGTGACCATGTAGGATGCAGTAGAACTGCCCGCTGGGCTTCCAGGGAGCCCGTCCGTTCTGGTTAGCAGCTGCTGTCACGGCACCGCCGGGGCTCTGTCCGAAGCAAGCACCTGTGGCATCATGTCAGTGCCGCGTGTCTCCCTGTCTGCATTCCTGTCCCCTCCTCGTTCCCCCTCATCCTGAGAGTCCCCTTGCAGAGGTCAGTGGTCACTCCAGGTCCTGGGCTGGAGTACTGTCGTGTGGTCCCCATGGCCACGCCGTGCCCCACACGGGGCGGTGCCTTCTGGTCCTCACCCATGCCCTGAGTGTGGTCCTGGCCCTGGTCCCCATCCAGGTTCCGTGGCCCTGACCCTCATCCCTGCCCCGGGTCTGGCCCCTGTCCCGAGTCTGGCTCTGGGTCCAGCACCCCTGCCCTGGGTCTGCCTGTGATCTGGCACCCCTGCCCCAGGTCTGACCCCTAGCCAGTGCCCCTTCCCCGGCTCTGGCTTGGAGCCCCTGCGCAGAGTCTGGCGCTCCTGCCCCTTGTCTGGCACCCTGTCCCTGGTGTGGCTCTGGTCTGGCCCCTGCCCCGGGTGCCCTGTCTCACTGGGCCGCCCCTGGTGGGTACACTGAGGGGACGTTCTGTGTGGTTGCTGAGTCTCCTCAGAGCCAGACTGAGCAGCTGCCTGAGGCATCCTTGGCTTCCTACTTATGACCGCCTCTTCCCCACCCGTTAGAGGGAACCCTGACTCTCAGCCTCAGGAGGACCCATCAGGGCGTCCCTGCCGAGTCCTGCATGTCACAGGCGTGGCCCTGTCTGACTGTCCCTGCTGAGCCCTGTGTGTCAGGGGAGGGGGCCTGGAGCCCCTGGAGGAGGAGCTGCAGTCTCCACACTCCACATCGTCCTCACACCTGCTGGTTAAAAGTCCTGTGTGCCACCTAAGAGTGCCGTACTCAAACTCGACTTTTGCTGCCCAAATGCCAGAAGTAGGCGTCCTGTGAGCCCAGGAGTGGGGGAGCATGGGTGGAGGGACCTCACGGCTGGCCTGAAGGCTGCAGAGTGGTTACCTGCATCCGAGAGACGTCCCTTTGTTGTGAGATGGAGCTAGTGCTGCTTGACCGAGCAGAGAACTGCAGGTTAAACTGCATCTCCTGCAGCAGAGACGCTCCAGCACGCGTTGCACACCTGTAACCAGGTCTGCAGAGAAGATGTCTGGTGATGCTGTCAGTTAACTTGGGGCCACACTGGAGGAAGGTCGCCTGGATCTGTTTGAGTGCGGCCTTACAGGAAAGCATAAGCCACAGAGACAGACATGTCGAGGGCCTGAAACCAGGTGAGGACAGAGGCCCAGGTGGGGTGATGCGGCCGCACACCAGGGACATCTCAGTCCCCAGAAGCCAAGCCACAAGGAAGGCTCTTCCCCTAGAGTCTTCAGAGAGCAGGGCCCTGTCAACACCTGAAATTCAGGCCACCGGCCACTGGAACTGCCACAGGAGACCAGGACAGTGATGATGTGGTGTGTCTTGGCTGCTTACTGTGTGCCCGGCCTCTGGGTAGGAGGGGTCAGCATTGCTGGGGTCCGTCACAGCTGCAGGCAGGGACTGGTTTTCAGTTCTGTCTCAGTCAGCCAGTGCTGCTGTAACAGAAACAGATATCTTTAACAAAGAAGTGGCTTCTCTCGCAGTCTAGTAGGCCACAGGTCTACAGTCAGGCCATCGGCTCCGGGGAGGCTTTCCCTTTGAGTCGGCCCTGGAGGACGGCCCTTCTTGTCAGTCATTCCCGATCAGGGAGCTTCTCAGGATCGGGGACCTGGGTCCAGAGGACGTGCTGTGCTCCCACTGCTTCTTTCCTGGTGGTTTGAGGTTCCCAGCTCTCTGCTGGCTTCCCTTTCCTTTCGTCACTTCTAAGAGGTGATGGGGCCACGCCCAGGGTGACTCCTTACACAGGGTCAGGGCCACGACCTAGTGACGGGGCTGCAGTCCCACCTGATCCTCTTTAACACAAAACGATGGTCACAGAAGGGAGGACAACCACGCCCTCCTGGGAGTCATGGCCTGGCCAAACTGGTACTGTCTGGGGGTACTTCTTCAGTCCATGGCACCTCCTAAGAGAGGCTCCTGTGTCTCTGGGAACCCAGCCGGACCTTCGGAGCCCCCCTGGCATTGTCTGGCGGCAGAGTTGATGCAACATGGGGCTTGCTGGACGCTGGGAAGACTGCTGGGGGAGTGGCACAGGTGGGTCCTGAGGGCTGGAGCTCCTGGAGGCTCCAGGAGACATCTGGAGAAAGTGCTGTCAGGGCTGTCCCTCTGTGGTCCCTTGCCCTCGGCTTGTCCCTCAGGGCGTGCTTAGCCAGGCCTGGAGGGGTAGTGCTGTGTGTGTGCTCCCCACTCACTGCAGCTCTGAAAGGACCTGGAGATCTCCGGGGGTGGTGCTGACCACGGAGGTTCCTGTACAGGTGCAGGTGGGGACCCTGCATGGACCCGGGGAGCAGAGACCTCCCCACCCAGCATCGCCCAGGGCTTGGGGAGTGGCTGAGCATCCTGACCAGGGCCTGCTTCTGGCCTCAGCGTCCAACTGCATGCTGGTGTTTTCAAGCCAGGCCTGTGCTCCGGGGCTTTGGGGGTGCTGTTCCCCCCTTTGTTCTGGGACACACACTGCCCCAACCTACCGTGTAGGAGAGCTGTTCGGAGGAGGATTGGGCCGGGGCCCCAGCCACAGTACCGATGTGGATGCCTTCCCAAGAGCTTGCCTGTTGGGGTGGGGTGGGGGTACGTTTTCGGGAGACTGAGTCAGCTGGGTGCAAGTCGGGGTGGGAGGCTGAGTCAGCCAGGTGCAGGCCCAGGGGCTGCCGCCTCCCTTGTGGGCACAGGCAAAGAGGAAGGACAGGGAAGAGCTGGACAGATGGCCACCACCAGGCTTCTGGCCTTTGATGTTGGTGGTCCCCGAGTCTCCCGAGCCAAGAGAACAGAGACAGCTAACTGGGCAGGTGAGGCGCCCCCTGCTGGGAGCAGCGAGGATAGCGCGGGGCTGTGAGCAGGGCCTGAGCCTCGGAGTGGCTTCCCCGCCGGGGCAGAATGGGCTTCTCGTTCTCCTGCCACCTCGCGGCCGTGGTTGTGGCTGGGCTGGAATCGCTTCACGCCAGTGGCTTAGACACATGTTGTGGTTTATGTGACATTCCAGCAGGAGTTCCGTGTGCTCACCAGGCTCACATACCCCTGTTGCCTTGGGTTTGGGTTTGCTCAGCACTGATAACCCAGGAGAGCAAGGCGGGTGCACAGTGGAGGCAGTGTGGGTGACCTCCAGGGGTCAGGGCACCAACCTGTCTCAGGCCCAGAGGCCACAGGTGTCACCCGGGTTTAGAAAGGCACTCCTAGCAGCTGACCATCTAGACAGCGGTGCCTGGTGAGCTCAAGAAGGCCACTTGGACCGACTCCCATCAGGTTTGTCTAGTGCTCGTCACTGTGTGTGACTGCCGTGGGGATTAGCTGAAGTCCGAGGTGAGAGCTCAGGGTTCAGCGCTTCACTGTGTCCCGTGGACAGGGAAGCCATTAGCGTGGCAGTGAGGGCCACCTTCCCGCGGCCTGCCTGCCCACGGTGAGCCTGGCCATGGGTGCCGGCATGGCGACACAGACACTTCTCTGTGCCCCTTTCCTGCGGCAGGAGAACAACCCTGAGAGGGACAGAGAGGGACCCAGCCCGGGGAAGTGACGCTTCAGGCTGCTGGGTGACAGGAATCGTTTCAGGGTAAAGAAGAGCTGCCTGCTGTCTGAAGGTATTGCTCACTGGCTGGCACGTGGGGCCTGAGCTTGGAGGGTCTGCGGGCCCGAGGATGCTCTGTGACGCCAGCTGTGCCTGTGAGTCCCACCGGGAGCTCACCTGGCTCAGCCCTAAGTGTTACGGTCCTCCTTGGTTTGGGGCACCTGTCTGCTGATCCCACATGTACCACTATTCTCTTACTCTCTGAGGGCTGGAGAGAAGGACCATACCAAGCTTCCAGTCAGGGCCAGCTGGCAGCCACCCCTGTCCTGGTGTCTGCTTGGCTTCTGTGTGGATGCTCCACCGCACGCTGCCTGCAGGTCTCCAGCCAAGTGTCACCTCTCGTGAGGTCTTCCCTCCATCCCAGCCTGTGTGCTCGGTTGACAGCTCTCTCTCCTGCAGATAAATGGCTTTATTTCTTGTCCAGTGTCACATGGGAGTGGCTGTTCCTCAGAGAGTGTCCCAAGGTGCCAGTTTGGGAGGACAGCCAAGTCTAGGGTCCGCTGATGGTCACACGCGTCTGGAGGCCGAGTGTCTGCTCTCCAGGAGCTGTGGACCTCTGCAGGGCTGGGCGCCCTCCTGCGCCTGGGAAGAGACCTGGCCTTGGGTCCACAGGTGCTCTGGTGTCCTGCTCATGCGTCAGCCTTGGTGCTGCAGTGCCGCCGTCAGGGGAGGCTGCCAGGGTCTCATCTCTCGAGGGCACAGTGTTCATGTGGGCTGAGGGAACTGCTCCGGACTGCGCCCCAGGGATTCACCTCTGACCCCTGCTGCACCACATGCTACGGTCCGTGGCTCCTCAGCTGTCACAGTGTTGGAAACAGCTCTCTTGACCAACGAGGACCACTCACATGGAGTGTCCCTCAGCCGTGAGGAGCCACAGAGTCCTGAACCATGCCGGGACCCCAGCGGTCGTTGTGCGGAGCAGGATGACGGCAGCTCCCGGAGCTCCAGGCTATGCCGGCTGCGGGCTAGCCCCCTCCCGTACCTCCAGGGGCAGCAGGTGGTACCGTGGGGGCTGCTGGTTCCCACGCTGGCCGTTACAGCATCGTCACCTGCTAGGCACACTGGAAGGCCGTACTCAACAACTGTCCTCACAGCCTCCCAGGTAAGTGGGGTTGGGTGGGTGACTGCTTGCTTCCCCGTACGGCTCCCTGGGTTCCTGGAACATGTGCTGGCTCCAGGGGTGGGAGATCGAACTCAACTTGAACTCTTCTTTCCACGGCGCGGCCACCCCCGTTTTGGACTGTCGTCCTGCAGTCGCTCGAGCTCGCCAGGCCCATCCCCACACCTTCTCCGGCCGGCGGATACCCGTCTCCAGGCGCCGTAGAGTCAAATCCAGGCTGCAGAGAAATGGTGGTTGTCTCCAGCTTGAATGTGGAAGCCAAGGAGGAGAGTTAGAAAGTGTAAATGAGCAGTCCCCAGAAGGTGGGCTCCTGCTCCTGACGAGGTCTTGCTCCTGACCTCTGGGCGCTTGTGGAGAGCTCTGCTGGGAGCTCGGGTGACGCGGCCCCCCCGCAGTGGGGGCCTGGATGTAAACAGCGTGTCGTGCCTGCTGCGCGAGCCCGGCATCGTCTGCACGTTATGTAATCTGACAACACGGGCATGAAATAGAAACCAGATGTTGGGGTGGAGCTGGCATTCCTCGGCCACCAGGCCGGGGGCAGGCGCGCGTCGGCTCTGCTGTGGGAGCACGGGCTGCTCTGGGAGGGCCGGCCCGTGGGTCCCAGGAGCTAGGCGGGAGTCTAGAGTGGCCAGCCCTGTTCAAAAGCACAGGCTGCTCCTCTGCTTGTTAGGTGACTGTGCAGCACTGCTTCAGTGGCCTGGTGGCTGACCATCATCGACGGGGCCCAGGTTTAGAGTGGGAGGGGGCCTGGGCACAGGCGGCTTCTCTGGGGACAGCTGGGTTGTGTGGTGGCAGTGGTGGAAATACGTCACTGTGGCCCTTGCTGCCACAGGCACGGGCTTGCTGTGGCAGTGACTTCTGCCTGACAGCAGACTGGTGCTGGGGAGCCCAGAGACAGGGCTTGGGGGGGTCTGCCATGGCCGAGGCCCCTGCTGGTGGTGGGCCCCCACAGTTCTGGGGGCTGAGGGTGCCTCCTCTCCCAGCCTGGCCTGACGTGTGCTCTGTGGAATGCCCTGGGATGCGCTCTGGACTTAGAGCTCACACAGTGTCCTGGACCGCAGAGATCACAGGGCCTCACCTGCTGCAGCGGTGGTTGGCCCCTGTGGGGTTTCATCTTTGATTGTGACTAAGCCCCCAGTGTCTGTGCTCTGGTTGCCCTCCGTTTGTAGCTAACGTTTCAGACCTGCAGACCCCTCACTGTGCTGAGACATGCTCCTGGGAACCCTGTGGGGCTGTCACCCCTCACGCCTGTATTTAATGCTGTGTGGACATGCTCAGTTCTTGCTGGGAACTTCTGTTGCCAGGTAGCACTCAGGTTCTTCACCTGTCCTGTCTCACCAGGGGGTTAGCTTGAGGGGCTGAAGGAGTCCCTGGTTCCGGCTTTCTCATCCGTAGACCACAGCTGATGAGTGTGGGGTGCTTGCTGGTGCTGGGCCCTGTGCTCAGAGTGTGTTCGTGCAGTGTCCTGTGTAATTCTCAAAACACAGCTCCCCCATTTTACAGAGGGTAACTGAGGCCGACGGAGTTGAACTCAGGCCTGGGGTTCCGCTGTCGGGGGCTGGCGTAGCATTGCACCCAGGCAGGAAGACCTCTGGTCTTGCCTGGCTCCTAGTTCTGGGTCCCTGGCTTCAAGGTGGACAAGGGCGCCTGGCCATGCTTCCTTGCAGCCTTTGGGTATGAAGTCCACAGGAATGCTGGTGCTGGGGAAAGCTGGTCCTGACGTGGGTGCACCCGGACAGGTGTCCTGCCACCCTCAGCTGGGGGCCGCCGTATGTGGCTCAGCAGTGACCCGGGAAGAAGGTCAGAGGCGCTCACACAGCCTCACTTCATTGTGCTTGCTCTGAAGGAGAACTTGGAACAGACCAGCCCCCACTGCGGGTCAGAGGGCATGTGGGAGTCAGAGGGTTATCTGAGGGAGTGGAGGTTCTTGGGAAGTCCTTCCTTGATCCAGTGGTGCCCTGAATGTTTACAAAAGCACAGTGGAGCCACCAGGCAGGCTGAGAGATGCAGGCACCTGCTGTCATACTGCGTGGACAAGAGGCAAGCGGCACAGGTTGTCCAGAGGACACACATCTTTCCATCTCTGTGACATTGGGCAGGCTGCGAAAGCTGGGTGGCCACTGTTGCCGTGCTGTGTGAAGGAGAGGAAGCTGTGCAGACTGTCCAGGGGACAGACATCTTTCTGTTGGTGACCACCAGCCTCCTTGGGCAGGGTCCTGGCAGCTGGGCAGGGCTGGGGCAGGTGTGGGAGGCCCTGTGTGGGGTGCTGGGCCCTGGAAGCCTCTCCCGCTGTGTGTCATCACTCTGGGCTCTGCACTTAGCCCAGCCGCCCCGAGGCCCTGTCCACCCTAGGGGTTGTCAGGGCGCAGGCCCCAGGCCTCCGTTCTTGGTCCCAGGGCTTCCCCTCCAGTGGAATTGCTCCTGTCCAGTGCCACATGGATGCGGGATTCCAAGTGGGGTACCCCCACCTGTGGATGGGGGATGCCCACAGGACCCCCTGGGCGGAGGCGGGGCACGTCCTTTGCTTTTACCGTCTCCCCTCCCCAACCCTCCACCCTTTATCTGTGTTTAAAAATAGGCATGCTTGGGACTAGGTCCAGGCTGAGGGCTTCTGCTTGCCAGCCCCATGGTGATGGGGCTGCGGGGCCTGGGGGTAGAGGGGCTCTCGAGCACCTAGGAACCCACCTGGGGCGACCAGGGCGAGCTGAGGGAGGTGTCTGGGGACTTGTTAATGAAGGCATCCTTTCCTACTTCCGTCTTGCGTCACAATCGGGAAGGCCGTGAGCTGGTGTGTCCAAAAGAGGTGTGAGGCCCAGTGCCCTGCAGACCGCTGACTCGGAAGGGGACCTGTGTAAGGCAGGGTCTTTGGGATCTGAGTTGGGGTCATGGTGGTACTAGGCCCATGGGGACACCTCAGCGCTCAGTCAGGGGCCCATGGCTTCTGGGTTCCCCACTGCACAGAGAGGTCATGCCACTTGCTGCCGTCACTGATCTGTGGGCTGATGTCAGGGTCTCATGCACCAGTGGCCTTGTGAGCACCTGGAGTCACCACAACAGCTGGACTGTGCTGTCCCTGCTCTCTGGTTACATGAAAGGATGAGGAAAGAGGAAAAAGAGGTTGAAATCAGGGATTCTTCAGAAAAGTAACTTTCCAGGAGGAGCTGGTGCTGCTGTCAACCCAGATTTGTCATTCGTTTCGGGTCGGTCGCTGCTGTGAGGCTGTGGTGTGTCCAGTGATCCTCGTGTGTAAGCAGGACACCTAGAACACTGGGAGAAACTGCAGCGGCCTGGAAGCTTCCGGTTTGTGCTGAGGCCAGCACACCGTGGACACCCCCAGGACCCACTTCTCGCGCAGGCTGGTCTTCATGTTACGATGAGTGTGCTTGGAACCTGTGACTTGGGAGGTGCCCCTGTTTCCCGTCAGCGGGCCATGACTGTGAGAGGAGGGCTTTCACTGAAGGTGGCATCTGTGTAGATCTGCTTGTCACCAGATGGGGTGTGTGCACGTGTGTGTGAATGCACGCTGTGTCCGTTACAAGTCTCACTGGTCCCGTTGTCTGGGGATGGCTAGAATGTAGTTCATAACTCAATGGAGCATAATTGAAGACCGCATCTCAGGTCTCATTTATTCTGCTCAGGATTTGGAAACCCACCTAATATGTTTTGGCGCTCTCATTTCAAAATAAGTCTATACAGAAAAACTGTCACATGTATATCTGTACGTATGTATAGATACGTATATATAAAAAGGAAGTGTCCCTTACTGTTCTTCTCTGGCCCTTGGCCAAGTGGCCTCCACAAATGGGACACGTGTGGCTGCCTGCCCTCAAGCGGGAATGCTGGGAGGGGACGAGCTTGGCAGTCCCCTGTTTGTCTGTGGACCAGCTTTGGGGAGACCTGGCTTGAGAAGAAGGATAGAGACCCATGGTGCCCGACTCAGCGACGCTGTGCCAGAGGAGGAACAGACACTCGTCCATCGCCAGCAAAGGACACGATGCTGGAGGCTCCGAGCAAGCCCGGCTCCGAGCAAGCCCTGCTCCGGCTGCCGGTACACGTGCTACCATTTTCCAAACTGCACAGACAACCAGCGTGGATGGCAGGGACCACTCATTACTGAGACACAGGAGATGCAGCAGGAAATGGAAGAGAACACAGGCAGACACCTGTGGCGGCACCCGTGGGCCCTGTGCTGGTTTGTCATCTGCCTTGGGCCACGGGGACTCTCCCAGGCCTTGTCCCGTGCCGGTGCTGCAAGGGGCTGTGTTTTCCCTGTGTTTGCCTCGAGTCTAGGCTTGGTGGAGTATGTCTTTTTCCTCCCCTATCAGCCCCTGCTGGGTGGAGCCTGACTCTTGGTGTTGCGTGGGGGTCACGGCATGTCTGTGCTCGGTAGGATTTTCAGTGGCCGATTTTCCAGAAGTAGATGGACAGGCTTTTCTTACATGGTGGGACCGCTGGTTGTGCGGTGGTTAGTTCTGTGGCAGCTAGTCAAAAGGTCAGCAGTTCGAATCCACCAGGTGCTCCTTGGGAGCTCTATGGGATGGTTCAGCTCTGTCCTGCGGGGTCTTTGTGAGTAAGAATCAACTCTGTGGCAGTGGGTTTGGGTTTTTTGGCTTCCCTTCTGCTGTGTCCTGTTCGTAGCTGGGCACACTCACTGCTAGCACGCCCCTGGGCCTCCGCGTGGCCCTGGATGCTGTGCTCCGGACAGATCCTGCAGACGCAGGCGCCTGCTGCTTAATGGGGCGGCTGCAGGGCAGTACGGGACTCTTCTGTGAGAGGGAACAGTGTAGGAGCTGTGTTTCTGGATGTGACCTGTGACCATGTGCTCTCTGCTGGGTCACTGGAGTTGCCAGGAAGACCTTGGGCCCAAATCATTGCTGTTTTCTGATGTTTTGTGGCAAACTGGAGCAAGCACTAGGTGGAGCCCTGTTGTTGAGGCTCTGTGTTGCCCCTAAGCCCGTGCCGCAGACTGGGGGACACAGCTCCCAGGGTGTCCTCACGTGTGAGGGGACACCAGTGCTGGGTGTCTTCACTGAGGGCCCCTCGCTGCCAGGGCCTGGAAGAAGCAGCAAATGGGCATCTGGGAAATGTCTCCCTTCTCAACCCAGGTCCCTTCCCTGACAGTGGTCTTTTGAAGGACTCAGAAGTTTAAAGGAGGAGTCTAGTGGTGCAGTGGTTAAGCACTCAGCTGCTAACCAGAAGGTCGATGGATGAAACCCACTAGCCACTCGTGGAAGGAATACCTGACCGCTGGCTTCCGTGGAGGTTCTGGCCACAGGAACCCCATGGGACACTCAGGTCTCTCCCTGCGGCTGCAACGGGTCAGACCGGACTCGACTGCCCCAGGTGGAGAGCTCTTGCGCCCTCCTGCCCTGACAGCCCTCCTGGAGCCCTTGGCTTATTAATCTGTGTTTTCAAATGAATTGTTGTGAAAAGGGCACTGCGCCAACCCTCAGTGGGTTCCCGTGCCCACGGCGCGCCAGGCAGACTGTGTGGCACACCAGCCCTCAGTGGATTCCCGTGCCCGTGACACGCCGGGCTCCCGTGGGGGTTCCCGGGCCTGTGGCGTGCTGGGCAAACCCTGCGGTGTGCTGGGTTCCCGTGTGGGTTCCCGTGCCCGCGGCATGCTGGGCTCCCATGTGGGTTCCCATGCCTGTGGCGTGCCGGGCTGCCACGTTGGTTCCTATGCCTGCGGCGCGCCAGGCTCTCACAGGGGTTCCCGTGCCCGTGGCGTGCTGGGCTCCCACGGGGGTTCCCGTGCCTGTGGTGTGCTGGGCAAACCCTGCGGTGTGCCGGGTTCCCGCGTGGGTTCCCGTGCCTGCGGTGCACCGGGCTCCCGTGGGGGTTCCCGTGCCTGTGACACGCTGGGCTCCCGCGAGGGTTCTTGTTTAAGCCTCACAGCACAGAACACAAACAATAGCAAAAACAATGTGCCCAAACCAACAACCCAAAGCTGTTGCCATCGAGTAGCTGTGAGTCACAGTGACTTTGTAAGACAGAGCCGAACTGCTCCAGAGGGTTTCCAGGCGCAGCTGGTGGATTTGAACTGCTGACCTTCTGGTTAGCCACGTGAGTTCTTAACCGCGGTACTGCCAGGTCAAAGACCTTTAGAAACATCTTGGAATAGCACTTTATGGAGCAGTCTCCTTCTTGGGGTGCACACCAGTCATGGGCTTCATGGGCCTTGGTGTGGCCACTTGCTTCTCTTTCTTTTCCCTGTTTTACAGATGAGGAAAAACAGAGACTCAAGTAGGGTCAGCAACTTGTCTGGCCCGCTGTTGCAGATAGACAGGTTACACTGGAACCCAGCGTCTGATTCCTGTGCTCATTGCCAGCACTGTGAGGTACAGCTCAGAAGGGGGATGGGACCTCGGCCCAGTGGCCCCTGTGGGCTGAGGGAGGTGGTGCATGGGACTCCGGGGGGCCGTTGGATGGAGAAGGCCTGGGACCCTCATGAGGCAGTTGGTGAAAACAAGAGCAGGAGCCTTGGTGTTCAGCATGATGGGGACACCAGTTGCGGGGAGCTCTGGGGCCTCGACAGAAACTCCTTGGGCACTGAGCCTTTCACAGGGCGCGGGTGAGCTCAGCCCCCTGCCGTTGTGTGTAAGAGATGACGCGGCTGCTGAAGCTGCTTTTTAAGAATGAGGAAGGATCCTGGTTGCTGCATGAAGTGGTTGACAAATGAACTATTTTTATAAATCGCAGGGGCAGCGCCCAGGGCTGACTTAACTTCTCAAGTGATTAGTGAATCGTCATGGCAGCAACAAAAATGGTTTGTTTTCTCAAATCTGGGTGAAAGAAATGGAAAACGTTATGACAAGACGATGACGTCAGGAGAGTGAGAACCAGGCACGTGGCTGCCCTGGGAGCGGACCTGGGTGGCGGATGGGGCGTTTCTCACGTTCCTGGTGCGTTTGGGTGAATTTGGTGCTCTGGCACCCCGGGGCTGGGCTCACGCAGGCCACCAGGGATGTTGGGCTGATTCCTCAAAGTTGAGAAATATTTTGGATTTTACAACAGATGACAGGTCTCCGTGAGGAGAGGAACTGAAATTTCCACCTGATAAAAATAGCTGTGCTGGAGTATCAGAGCTGCTGTGCTGGAGTGTTAAAGCTTTGAGAGCTTGGGGGACTCCATCCTTCAGAGTCCCTCTGCCTGTGTGTCCCTCGGTGTCACATCAGCTAGGCGTAGTGCTAGTGCTGGGCCGGCGTGGCTGCGATGGGGTGGGAACAGGCCAGGGGGCTGCATCTCCTGCATGCGGAAGCCGGGCTCTGGCCCGCCCCGTGAAGCCAGGGGCTCTCCCTTAGCTGGTTTCCTGCGCAGCATTCGGCTGGTGGGAGGGTCCATTCACAGCCGGTGATGTCAGCAAGGTGGGGTGTGGCGCAGGGCACCTGGCAGTGGGTGCGTGCTGCTCCTCTGTTCATAGGCACTGTGATGCACATGGCACTGTGGCAGAGATGTCCTAGACACATCTAGACACCTCATGGAGTTCACTTACTGGGCATGAGGGTTCAGGGCAGGCTGTGGTCAGGTGGGATGACTTGGTCACACCGGTAACCCTCACAAAGATAAGGTCCTGCGTGCTGAGCTGGTGCACAGTGTGTGTGGTCTTTAAGGCGCACCAGCGGCTCTCGGGTTTGTGGCTGGGCTCGTCCCGTCGGGAGCACAGGAGAGTGAAGGAAAGTGGAGGCTCACACCAATGTTGACCCCATCGGACAGTGGCCCGCACCAGACACAGCCTTCTTTCACCTGGCACCGGAGTAGGTTGAGGGTGCCGGCCATCACTCCTGACCGTTCCGACCAGGACACCGTGAAAGATTTGCGTAGAATGGGCGAAAAATGGAGAACACAACTCAGATTCATGAAAACAGATGAACTGGATTTGCTGGACTGATAGAGACTAGAGGAGCTGTCAAGGCTGTCACCTGAGATGTTCTTAACCTGGAATGGAAACTGCTCCCAGAGGACCCGTATTTCATCCAAATACTAGATTGACCTAGAGAAGGCGCTCATTAAAACAGTCAACCCTCTGAGGCGTGACAGTCAGTGTTTACCCAAAAGCAAAGATGAGGAGCCAGGAGGATGAGGGAAACCAGGGGGACAGAAACAGGGCAGGTGGGGGGGGGTAAGGGGGTGGGAGTAGGGACAGAGCTGACATCTGGCGGGGATTGTCACCAGTGACACGGAGCAGTTTGTGTGCGAGTTGAATGTGCGTCTGATTTGCTCTGTAAACTTTCACCTAAAGCATCATAAAATACTGTGTTTAAGGAAGGTTGTCCTGATTCATCAATAGCAACAGGAAAGGGGAGCCGTGGTCTCAGATCTGTCAGCAGTCAGCCTCTGGAACCGCAGTCCCCTGATGGACCTTGTGACCTTCCCAGGAGGCGTCGTGGAAAGCGCCAGCTGGACCTTGGGTGGGGCCTGTGTGCAGGGCCCAGCTCAGTGGCCCTGACGGTTGGTGGCGACCTGGGTGCTGCACTTATGGCTACTTGGAGAGCGGGCGGCCCAGTTGCCGTCGAGTTGCTGCAGACTCGTAGTGACCTCCAGGGCCCAGTAGAACTGCCCCGTAGGGTTTTCAAGGAGCACTGGAGGATCTCACCTGCCGACCTGGGTAGCAGATGTAGCAGTTAACCACTGCACCACCGGGGTCCTCTCAGCAGATCAGGGGGCTGTGAAAACACCGTGGGGTCAGTGTCCCGACCTCCTCTCTCTGCACAAGGGCAGGAGAGTCCAGTTCAGGAGGCCAAGGCTGACTCCTCTGAGGCAGGGCAGGGTCAGACCTGCCTTCTCGCTCAGCCGTCCGGCCCGCTGTCCCTCCCACAGCACTCTGCCTGTGAATCTGGTCCTTCATTGCAGCGGTCATGCGGAACTCACAGAGCACACGTAAAGTTATGGGGTTTATTAGGGAAGTTGCAGGTCATGATTCAGGCCTGGGAACACGCTAGGATGGAGCTCTTCCTTCGGGACGGTCTTCCTGGCTGTGCTCCCCAGCGTGCCTCTCCGTGGGTTGGGACGTCCACTGCACCGTCTTCTGTGGGCCTCTGCTGCTGCTCGTTTCTTCCTTGGTGGTGGGCTCCTCCTCCCGCCCCTGGGATGGCTCATTTCAAGCCCAGCAGGGTGGCAAAACTGGCCAGTCCCTTTGGTGGGCCGCAGTGACCCTGCCACACAGTTCACCCAAGACTGTGAGAACGGCCACACTAAAGTGATCCATCACAACACAGGCCACCCCCTGGTTTTCCTAGCTATGGTTCTTTGATGTTGGGGTGATAAGGTCCCCCCCAGTCATTCTGCCAGTCCACAGTTAACAGTCCTGCGCAGGGCACAGAGTCCGTGGCTGAGGCCAGTCAGGTCTGTCCCTTGGACCTGTTCAGGTTCTCCACAAGTCCTCTTGGCTTCGCTCTTCCTGGCCTCCAGTGCAGTTTTACTGACAGGAGATGATTCCCTGCTGTGAACTGTGGGTACCAGCAGAGCCTGTAAGGGACTGTGAACTCTGCCACTGGCCTGCGGTCCAGCAGCACGAGTCCTCCACACAGCGTCCACATGGTGGCTTGTACTGTCACCGCTATCCTTGCTAACAGTCGCCGGTTATGGCTGAATCCTGCGTCCTGTCAGCGTCCTGTCAGCGTCTTGTCAGCGTCTTCCTCAGACCCGTCAGGAGAAGCAGCGTCTGTTTAGTGGAGAGCCTTCCCGGTTGCCTCAGTTCATGCGTGCACGCCCACAAAGTGGCTGAGCAGCTACTCTATGCCTTCATCGGCCCCCTGCCCCAGAGCCGTCTTAGGTCACCAGCATTTCAGCTGCGTGTCACTAGTGAAGCCGCTGCTCTGGGGAGGTGAGTGCGGTCCTGCTCTAAGATTCTTCTGTTTGCTCCCGTTGGAACTGCAAGTGTCTACGTCCACAAGCCAAGTCCAGTCCTGAGCCAGCCATCAGAGGGCCACGGTCTGCACTGGGCAAATTTCTCTTCATTCAGACGGCTCTGGTCCGCTTATCCCTGGTCATCTGAGCTGTGTCTCAGGGTGAGGACTTGATACACACCTCCTGACACTTTAGACAGCCCCGAGTCACTCTCATCCCTCGCCCCCTTGTCCTAGGTCAGTGGGTTCCATCCTTAAATAGGGGATCCCACATAGCCCCTGTCTGACCCACCAGCCCGTCTCTGTCTCTCTCTCCCCCACCCCCAATCTGGGTGACAGCGGAACATGCCCAAACTCAGTGGTGTCTTTGACACTGCAGCTCCCTCGCTTCACTGCATGGACCCAGGTGGTCACCAGGAGTGAGCAGACCAGGCTGTCCCCTCGCCGGCGCCCTGGGACTGCAGTCCTGGCAGGGGCTCTTGGCAGACAGGCCGACTCGTCCCGCCTGGACTGCCTCTGTGCACCCGGCCGCGCGTGCTGGTTCCAGACGCAAAAAGCACCGACAGTCGTCTCCTTTCCTGTGAGTCCTCCCTTAAGCTGCTAGCCTCTGTCCGCTTGGCGCTTCCCAGGCTGCTGGACTCTGCTTTTGCTTCTAGGGCAGCTCCTCTCAAGCTTGGCAGGGCGGCAAAGCTGACCAGGCCCCTTAGAGAACCCGAAACCAAACCATTGCCGTCCAGTGGGTCCAGACTCTTGGCAGCCCTGTAGGATGTAGAGCTGCCCCTGGGTGCCAAGGGTGGCTGGTGGGTCCAGACTGCTGACCATCGATGTGAGGGCCTCAGGGGGCTCTGGAAGCACTGTGCCCCCGGGGTTCCAGCCAGTCTCTTTGGTGGGCCACAGTGGCCCTGTCACACATCCTGTCCCCAGTTACTTGGGTGGGAGTTACAAGACCTTGGCCAGGAAGACCACACAGAAGGCTCCGAGTTGGGGTTCAGGAGATAATGGGTCTCAGTGTTGGGGTTTAGGAGCTAAAAGGCCCAGTGTGGGGGCTCAGGAGATAATGGGACTCAGTGCTGGAGTTCAGGAGAGGATGGGGTCTGCGTTGCGGTTCAGCAGATGAAGGGGGCCAGTGTTGGGGTTTAGTGGATAAGGGGCTCAGTGTTGGAGTTCAGCAGGTAAAGGAACTTAGGGTTCAGGGAAGGGTACAGTCAGTGTTGGAGTTCAGCAGATAAAGGGCTCAGTGTTAGGGTTCAGCAGATAAAGTGGCTCAGTGTTGGGGTTCAAGGGAGGGTGGAGGTCTGTGCTGGGGTTCAGGATAAGCCCTCAGGCTGTCTCTGTCTCCTCACCTTTGCATTCCTGTCTTGGTTTATTTGCTGTGATCTCCCCAGGTCCCCGGGCTGGCTTGGCGTGTTTGGTGTGTCCCCGCCGCGGTGCACATGCAGGAGCAGAGCTGGGAGGGTGAGCGTGGCTGGCAGCGGGGCTCCGCCTGTGCCTCACCTGCTGCCGGGGCTGTGGAGGCGCCCAGCGACTGCACGTCACACAGTAGAGCTGTGCCTTCGGGTGTCCTAGGCCATTGTCTCCGTGGCCGCAGAATGCCAGCTTTCTCTCCTGTGGAGCTGTTGAGGGGGGCGGAGCCACCAACCTGTTAGTTTATAGCTGAGCACTTAGCCAGTGCGTCACCAGAACTCACCACAGTGTCAGTAATGATCCCAGAGACATCTGTGCAGCAGGGCCCAGTCTGGGGTCTGTAATAAACCCGGAGATGCCCGTGCGACAGGGCCTGCTGTGGTGTCCGTGATAGTCCCAGAGACACCCGTGCAGCGGGACAGGCGCAGTGGCCATATTAATCCCAGAGATGCCTGTTTGGCACGGCATGACGCAGTGTCCATAATAATCCCAGCGTCGCCCATGCAGCAGGTCCTGGTGCAGTGTCCATATTAATCCCAGGGACACCCGCGCACTGAGGCCTGGCACTGTGTCTGTAATAATCCCACGGATGGCCATGTGGCAGGCCCGGCGCGGTGTTCATGATAGTGCCAGCGTCGCCCATGCAGCAGAGCCAGTGCAGTGTCCACAGTAATCCCAGAAACGACTGTGCAGTGCGGCCTGCCGCAGGGGGCGCCCGTGAGCTGACAGCCCTGACCTGGGAACTCCTGTTCTGTTGACATGGGTCGGGTGGTTTGGCCTTGACTGACAGCAGCATCTAGACTGCCACACATGGGCATAGAGGTGCACGCGTTCCCTCCTGTCCTGTGATAAGTGTCACCGTCTTTTCCTATCTCCACCTTCTGAATTCTCCCGTCAGGCGCCGGGGCTGCACAAGGGAATCAGTGAGTCTCTGGGATAGACTGTCTTAGAGTCTTACTGTCGGTCACAGTGTGGCGCCTCTTGTTGCAGGCGGCGCACCCTGGTTGGTCCCGAAACCAGCATTTCTTTGGTTAGCAATATTTTCTACTCTTGAAAGAAGATGCAAGCAGAACACTGGTAAACACAGTTCTTACTGTGCGTGAGGGGCCAGAAATGAGGCATTCTCCCTGCGCTTTTGTTCAGAGAGATGGGTGGCTTTGGAGAACATGCATTTTGGTTGGCTGCCATCCGACTGCAGTTCTTACTGTTTGGAATCAGACATAGGCTATGACGAGGGACAGAGACATTTTCGGACACAGGGCTTTCCTGAAGGAGTCACTGTGTGATGGCATGATGTAATTAAGTTGGTGGCACATGTGTGCCTGGGGCCGTAGCCTCTGTGATCTGCCCACCAGTCCTCGGCCTAGAATGCATTCCCCCGGACAGCTCGGCTCTACTCCAAAAGGGAGGTGGCCCTCTGCCCCGCCACACAGTCGGCTGAGCTGCACTCCTGACTTGTCCCCTGTCCGAGCTCCTGGCGGCTCAGCAGCATCACTGAGTGCCTGGCTTTCTCCTTGCCACCATTGTGGCACACCCAGGGTGGCATATCAGCCCTGAGCTGTGGAGGGGACTGTGGCGGGGTGTCAGTGCTGCTCTGGCCTGGCCTTCCCAAGCCAGCCCCTGTGGTGAGAATGTAAAGTATGATGCCTTTTTCAGACCTAAAGATAATTGCAAACAGAACGTTCCTTTGTATTGCGTTATTTTCCTGCACCCTAGGGAGCATCTTTCATCTTTTGGAGGCTTTCTACTTGGGGGTCATTCTCAGGTGAGAATAATCAGATATGAAGGCCAGGGACATTGGGGACATCAGCATGGCTCCAGGTGGAATTGGGAGGGCCCAGCGAGGAATCACTAATCTGGTGTCTTCTGAATGTGTCCATGAGGAGACACCCCAAACTCAGTGGAGCACCCCAATTCCAGGCCTCCCTAGACCTGACTGCAGCAAGTCCCCAGAAGGTCAGGTGTTTGATGGCACCTGTCTCTTCAGGAAAACCTGCTGTGTCTGCTCACCTGAAAGGTCGGCAGTTCGAATCCAGCAGGCACTCCATGCGGGCGCTGTGGAGCTGTTGCGCCCTGTCCTGCAGGATCATGATGAGTTAGCATGGACTCGCTGGCAGTGGGTTTGGTTTGTTTGGAGTCTGCTGAAAGAAAAAGAGTCAGAAAAGTCCTGAAAAAAGCAGAGTGCAGCTTTTCTTGAATGCCAGCTGGTGCATGGCTGCCCTCTAAGTGCGGCCTGTAGGGCTTTCCTGGCCCCAGCACATGTCCTGGTGACGACACCCAGCTGGCCTGTGCCTTTGAGGAAAGGAGGAAAGACAAGAACTGACAAGATGAGACGTGGGCTCTTCAGGGCTGCTACGGGCAGAGACCCCACACTGGTGAGCTGCTGACACAGCGACATCGGGCTCCATGTGGGGTTGGGCCCAGCGCCCCTCAGGGGCCCCCGACATCCTCATCTGTACTATGGGCTGAGTCCCCAGTGCCATCAGCCCCAACAGCGCCAGACTGTGGCCTGGGCTGCTCACGAGCCCCAATTCCCGGCTGTTCCTTGAGGAGGGGGTGCTGGCCAGAAGCGTCCAGAGTGGATGTGCGCGTGCCGCCGTGCGGGGCAGTGGTCCGGACGTGGCTGGGCCGTGAGACGCTGCTGCGCCCGGTGAAGGAGGGGCGTGGAAAGTGAAGGCGACCTGCGTCTGTCTGTCCACATGGGCACTGGGGGGTGGAACGCTGTTGATGGTTTCGGTGAGGGTGTTTTACTTCTTAAATGGTGAGCCTTGCAAGGAGACGTAAGCCAGACACAAAGGGAAGGAAAAGGTCTGGAAGACCTTCGTGAGACAAGCCGGCCAACAGTTCTCCTCAGAGGGAGGGTCCCTCTGTTTGAGGAAGTTTATGAGAGTATAGGATCCTGTGAAGGTGGGAGTTCACGGCAGCCCTGTTCACAGGCCTGTCCCAGCCCTGCCATGAGCCCTTTCCTGTGTCGCCACCGTTAGCTGGTGGCGTTTTCGTCACTGGGCTCTGAGTGAACGTGGAGTGCTTTGCACACGGGCCATCGTAGCATAATTGCTTTCCTACATCGTGAAACACTGTGGGCCAGTACTCAGTGGCAGTGGTGGCGTTGTCAACGATGTCCCCTGTTTACTCAGCCATCTTTCTGTTGTTGGGCATTCAGGTTCTTCCTGGGTTGTCAGCTATGCTTACCTGTTGAACAGACACGGAAGCAGCCGACTTTCCTGGACCTGGTCCTCTGTGCTGTCAGTGGGCTCACAGCACTGATGGCCGTGCCTGCTCGGTGGCCTCGAGTCACAGATGAGGACATGGAACTGCAGGACAGCTGAGGAGTCACAGCTGAGGACATGGAACTGTGGGACAGCCGAGCTACTTGCTGAGGCTGTGGCTGCCACCTCCAAGGTCTCCAGGCTTCCCCCACCTCCTGCTGCCTCAGTCAAACTCAGAGCCTGGTGGGGACCTGCAGTCCCCCTTTCTGTCTCCTGTTCTGCTTGCTCACCTGGCTCATGCCCTGCTGGCCCTGGGTGGCCTGGGAGCACTGCTGCATCCCCCACTGTCCCACCAGTGCTCTCCAGCTCAAGACCAGGCAGCCCGCTGTCGGAGCCATGGGGCCAGACCAGCTGCTTCGCCTTCCTTCTCACGCAGTGTGTAACCAGCCCCCAGATGGAGTGCTGCGCCTCCCAAGTGTCCCTCTGACACCTCTGCTTTCCCCCAGGCCCCACTGCCAATATCATCTCCCCTGGGAAGGACAAAGGCTGTATGGGGTGTCTTGGAATAGCATAACCTGCTGGGCCCCTGAAAGAGACTTTTCTGGTTTGTCCAGGAGACCCATATCTCAGGGGACTCCTAGTCGCACATGAGTCACATTATGGGAGAAGTCACCCTGAGGATTGGCTGGGCAGGAGCCAGTACTTGGAAAGAGCTCAGTGTCCATGCGTCAGGGGGTGAGCCGCGGTGCTGCACTCTCGGTGGGGGACAACTCAGTGGGCTAGCTGAGGGACCACTCTTCCCAGGAGATGGGAACCAGGCCACCAGGGGACTGCGACTAAACTGCCAGGCCAGGGTGGCAGTCACTTTTATCTATGTATGGATTTCAGCTGCACCTTTAAGTAATTTTTGTTAATTGTGATTAAGCGAAAGTGTATAATCCAAATCAGTTTTGCGTGCCCACCTCACCTATTTGCAGCTCACTCTGCTCTCCCCACGCGGTGACAGTGCACTCTTCCTTTACCTTATATATCTAGTATTCTCTTAACAAGCCTCTTTCCCCCCGTCTCCACCCTCATCTCTCCCATCTAAAAAGAGACCAGTGGGACAGCCTCCTGTAAATGCGCAGAACCGTAAAGTATGCATACCATATGGTCACACTGTGTCCCCGAGTCCAGTCCATTCTTGTCTAAAGAGTTGACTCAGTAATAGCTTCTAAAAAACGCTGAAGGAAAACTACCTTTTGCTTTAGTCGGGTCCCCAGTGAATGCCCCTGAAAACAGTGGTCGGGAGAGCAAACAGTGCATTTCAACTGGGCACGTCTGCTGCAGAAGACTTCTTTTAGATGTTAAAATGGAAAGATGTCATGTTGAAGACTAAAGAGCACCTGACTCGAGTCACAGTATTTTCATTTACCCATGTGTGTGCAAAAGCTGGGCACTGAGTAAGGAAGATTGAGGAACTGATGCCTTTGAATTGCAGTGTTGGTGAAGGATATTCAGTCTACCATGGACTGTCGGAAGGATGAACAAGTCTGTCTGGGGAGAGATGTGGCCAGAATACCCCTTAGAAGAGTGGATGGTGAGACTTTGTGTCACATACTTGGGACATGTCATCAAGAGGGATCAGTCCTTGGAGGCAGACATCATGCTTGGTAAAGTAGACGGTCAGCGAATGGAAGGAAGACACTCCGTGAGTGGACTGATTCAGTGGCTGCAGCAGGGAGCCCGAGGGTGACAAGGACTGTGAAGATGATGCAGGACCAGGACCGGATTTTTCTCTGTGCTGCACATAGGATCACTGTGAGTTGGAACCTAACAGCAATGACAAATGTCTGATAGTGTTTCCTGTTTACTATTTGGTGGATAACTTGATATAGAAAGTCCTTTTTTCCCTGCAGGACTGTGTCTTAGTCATCTGTGCTATTACAGAAGTATCCCAAGTGAATGGCTGTGACAAAGAGAAGTTGATTCTTTCACAGTCCAGTAGGCTAGAGGTCTGAATTCAGGGTGCCCACACAAAGGGAAGGCTTTCTCTCTTTGTCAGCTCTGGAAGAGGGTTCTTGTCCTTAGTCTTCCCTTGGTCTGGGAACATCTTGGAGCAAGAACCTCACTCAGGTCCAAAGGATGTGCCCTGGAGAGCAGGGCTAACAACAAAGACTCAAAACCACAAGTGAATTGATCATGTGTGACCTCTAGAATCCCTGAGCATCAAAGGGAAGGTTGAGAAATCAGGCTGAGCAACAGGGAAGGGAGAGCATGTTCAGAAGTACCTAGGACTGGCCTGACCTGACCTGTTGGGAGTCAGCACCCTGCAGGTGACCAGACCTTGGTGAGAAGAGCAGTGGCTTTCAGAGGGCATTTTCCTTAGCAAGATAGACAGAGTGGCAGACAGCTCACTCGTACCTCTAGAATCAGTGAAAAGTGGCATTTGATCATTAAAAGCTAAGAAAATTGTGTCTAATCTACCACTCAAGAATCTAAATTTTCCTTCAGGATGAACCTCTCTTCCTTTTCCCAGTATTTCCCCCTCCTTTCTCTGCACTCTGCCTGGCTCCAGAAAATGACACCATTACCTGGGCACAAGTAGAACTCTTCACACATGGTGCAGGCCTTTCTCGTAGACTTGGTGAAGGATCTATTTAACAAATAGGGGCAAATAAATAATGAAAACAATCTACTGGTTCTGCTAAGCTGAGAAGTCCGGATAGAAACAGCTTCTTCGCCTAGGCTCATGCATAAGGGGACATGCCTTTCTCACAGATAATTCAGGGACCGCTGTGAGCCACTTGCCTTTCTCAGTGTATTCAGCCAGATACCTGTGCCTACCCCAGTCACCTCTGCCCACCTGGGACTGTAGGGGAGAGCCTGCACCACACCCTTAGTGATTACCTGAGCGCTTGAACTGAATCCATAAAAGTAAAGTAAACGGACACTTGGGTTTACCTGCCTAGTAACAGCTCTAACCATCTGGAGACATGATGTTAGAAGCTCAGAGGTGGCTGTAATCAAGCTGGGTCACATGACCAGCCTATTTTGACATGTCAAAACTTAAAACAAGAAGCCAGTGCACAGTAAGCAAACATAAAATAAGTAAATGCGATAACTTACTGATGGCTCAGAGACAGTAGTCAATATCAAATCACGTAAAAAGGCAGACCACCATGACTTCAGAAATCACCCAAAGAAGTCAAGAAATTTTCCAGATGAAGAGACTTTCCCAGGATTATTGGAGGTGGAATACAAAAGATTAATACTTAGAACTCCTGAAGAAACCAGAAAGGAGAGCAGGCAAAACATAGCCAAACCTAATGACAGATTGAACAGGCTTCAAGAAAGCATACAGAAACACAGGAGGCAGAACTTCAGAAGACCAGTAATAAAATCACAGAACTAGACAAATCAATAGGTCAGAGGAGCAGAACTGAGGCAGTTAGTGAGATCGAAGATAAATCACTTGACACCAATGTATTTGAGGAAAACTCAGGTAAAAAAAATTTAATAAATGAAGAAACACTAAGAGTTATGTGGGACTCTGTCAAGAGGAATAGTCAACGAGTGACTGGAATACCAGAAAATGAGAAGGAGGAGTAATGGAAAAAAAGAGAATTGTTGAAGATTTGTTGACAGAAAACTTCCTTGATATCATGAATGAAGAGAAACATCTATCCAAGATGCTCACTCAAGTCCATACAAGGGAGATCCCAAAAGGAAGACACCACGGCATATTATAATCCAACTTTCCAAAACATAAGGAGAGAATTTTAAAAGTGGCTAGGAAAAAATGAAAAATAACCTACGAAGGACAGTCACTAAGCTCAGAATACTCAACAGAAACTATGCAAGCAAATAGCTAATGAGCGGATACATACAAAGCCTTGAAGGAAAATATTGCCAACCAAGAAATATGTATCCAGGAAAACTGTCTGTCAAATATGATGATGAAATTATGACATTTCCAGATAAACAGAAGTTGGGAGAATTTGCGAAAACCAAATGAAAATTAGAAGAAATACTAAATGGTATACTTTGATTAGAAAATCAGTAACATCAGATAACAACCCACAGCTAGAACACAGATAGAGCAACTAGAGATCAACCCAGATAGGGAAATTGCCAAAATAAATCAAGGCTAAAACACTGAAGTGCTGTTAGTGATAGGATGTATCCATACACACCAACCACTAAGGCCAAATATGAAGAAACTGAAGATTTTTATCTGCTTTTGCAGTCTGAAATTGATTGAACATGCAATCAAGATGAATTGGTAATTACGGGTGATTGGATTGCAAAAGTTGGAAACAAAGAAGAAGGATTGGTAATTGAAAAATATATAACCTGGTGCCAGAAATGATGCCAGAGATTGCATGATAGAATTTTGCAAGACCAATGACTTCTTCATTGCATATAACCTTTTCCACCAACAAAAATGGTAACTGTATGCATGGACCTCAGCAGATGGGGAATACACAGGAATCAAATCGCTTACGTCTGTGGAAAGGGGCAATGGAAATGCTCAGTATCGGTGAGGAGAAGACTAGGTGCTAACTGTGGCACAGAACATCAGCTGTTTGCGTGCAAGTTCACACTGAAGCTGAAGAGGATTGTAGGTTTGTGAGAGCCTTGAGTGTATCCTACCTTAGTTTAGAGACCATCTCAAGAAAAAAGATTTGATGTGTCGAAATCTAAGGATTGAAGACTAGACAAGTTGTAGAATGACATCAGTGACGTCATCCGTGAAGAAAGCAAGTAATCATTAAAATACCAGGAAGGAAAGAAAAGACCAAATTGGATGCCAGAAGAGACTCTGAAATTTGCTCTTGAATGTTGAATAGCTAAGGCAGAAGGAAGGTATGATGCAGTAAAACAGCTGAACAGAAAGTTTCAATGGGGTGTCTTGAGAGCCAAAGCCAAGTGCCGTCGAGTCAAAGTAAAATATTATAATGACATATGCAAAGAGCTGGGAAAAAGAAAACCAAAAGGGAAGAACATGTGCTACATTTCTCCAGCTGAAAGAACTGAAGAAAAAATTCAAGCCTCATGTTGCAATAGTGAAGGATTCTACAGGGAAAATATTCAGTGACTCAGGAAGCGTTGAAAGAAGATGGGAAGAATACATAGAGTCATTATACCAGAAAGAAATGGTCAGTGTTCAACCACTGGAAAAGGCAGCATGTGATCAGGAACTGATGGTACTAAAGGGAGAAGTCAAAGCTCCATTGAGAGCATTGGCGGGAACAAGCCTCCAGGCACTGATGGACCGTCAGGAGAGAGATGTCACCTAACCGGTGCAGCACTGGAAGTGTTCACACATCTATGGCAAGAAATTTGGAGGATGGCTACCTGACCAGCTGACTGGAAGAGGTCTGTATTGATGCCTATTTGCAAGAAAGGTGATCCAGCCAAATGTGGAAATTACCAAATAACCTCATTAATATCACATGCCAGTAAAATTTTGTTAAAGATCATTGAAAAGCAACTCCTGCAGTAACTTGATCAAGAACTGTCAGAAATTCAGCCTGGATTCAGAAGAAAACGTGGAACCAGCGATATCCTCGCTGATACCTGGTGGATCTCATCTGAAAGCAGAGAATACTGTAAAGATACTTACCCATGTGTTATTGATATACAAAGGCATTAGACTGTGTGGATCATAACCAATTGTGAGTAACATTGAGGAGAATGGAAATTCCAGAACATTTAATTGTGCTCATGAGGAGTTTGTATGTGGATCAAGAGGCAGTCAGGCGAACATGATGAGGGGACACTGCGTGATTTACAGTCAGGAAAGGTGTGTGTAATGGTTATATCCTTGCATCATAACTTTTCAGTCTGTATGCTGAGCAAATAATATGAGAAGCGGGGCTGTGTGAGGAAGAACGAGGTGTCAGGCCTGGAGGGAGACTCCTTAACAACCTGCATTATGCAGATGGCGCAACCCTGCTTGCTGAAAGTTCATAGGACTTTCACTGACTGATGAAGATCAAAGACCACAGCCTTCAGGATGGGTTGAACGTCACCATCAAGAAAACAAAAAGCCTCACAACTGGACCAGTAAGCAACATCGTGATAAATGGAGAAAGGCTTGAGGTTGTCAAGGATTTTATTTTACTTAGTTCCACAATCAACGGTCGTAGAAGCAGCGGTCGAGAGATCACAAGACATGCTGCACTGGGAAAAGCTGCTGCAAAAGACCTCTTTTTTTTAAAAAAATTTTTATTTAACATGACTGAGTGAAAATATACATTCACATATAAATTTACATGCACACCTATATGCAGCTTCCACTGCTCTCCCTGTCCAGTGACTGCACACTATTCCTCTCTGCTCCGTACATGTCTCATCCTCCCAACAGCCTCCTTTCCCCTCCTCTCCGTCCATTCCCCTTCCTCCAGCCAGAGGTCAGCAAGATGATATCCTATAGATGTATAGAACCATAAAGTGCTTCCAATATATGGTCACTCTGCATTGCCAAGTCCAATCCATTCCTGTCCAAAGAGTGGACCTTTGTTATAATTTATGGGAAAGGGCAGCATCAGGGCCGGGGGCCATGTTCTCAGAGGAACCCCAAAACCGCTGGACCACCAATTGAGGTAAAAGACCTCTTAAAAGTGTTGAAAAGTAGCATTTCAGAGGATAGAGTTGCAGGGACAGGGACCTGGAGACCATGTTTTCAGGGGACATCGAGGTCAAGTGGCATAACTAGTCTTTTACTAAGCATCTGGGGTCTTAAAAGCTGGCAAGCTACTATCTGAGGAGCATCAATTAGTGTCAACCCACCTCAAACAGCTGATAACAGAGAATATCAAAGACCTGAGGAAAGCGAGCCCAGGAGACAGCAGGACCCATATGATTGGGAGACTGCATCACCATGAGACCACAAGAACCGGATGGTGCCCAGCCACCACCAGAGACAGCCTTGGTGGGGGACACAATGTAGCATCCCTGACACAGCGTGACTAAAAGGTGAGTCCAGATCATGAACTCTGCTACAGAGTTGATGGTCCGACATCCTGGAGGGTCCCCTGGGAACACGGCCCCTCAACTTGCTGCTGGCCCTGACCTGTAACCAGTACTGAGGTCAGCACATCAGACAAGGAATGGACTGGACTTGGGGACACAGAGTGAGCATGTGGAGTGTGTACTTCATGGTGTTACAGAGTTATAGGAGGCTGCCTGCTTTCTTTCTAGAGGGGAGAGGAGGGAGTGGAGAAGAAGGGACAGGTGCTCATTAAGAGGATATCAGAAGCAAAGAGTGAAGAGGAGGGTGCTGTCACAGGGGAGAGAGCAGATGGAGTTGCAGAGAAGTGACCATGCAAAATTGACGTGGATTGTGCGCTTTCACTTCATCGTCATCCTCCTCCTCAAAATGTTGAAATGTAGAGATATCATCTTGAAGACTAAGGAGCGCCTGACCCAGGCCATGGTATTTGTAATCACGTCACATACAAGCGAAAGCTGGACAGTGAATAAGGAAAACAGAAGACTTGGTGCCTTTGAATTGTGGCACTGGAGAACAATACTGAGTGTCCCGTGGACTTCCAGAAGCACAAACAGATCTCTTCTTCAAGGAGCACAAACCAAGTGCTCCTTGGTGAGGCTATGCTTACACACTTTGGACCTGCTGTCAGGAGGGATCAGTCCTTGGAGAAGGACATCATTCTTGGTAAAGTAGGTCTGGGAAAAAGAGGAAGACCCTCAACAAGATGGATTGACACCATGGCTGCAACGATGGTTTAAGCCTAACGGTGATTCTGGGCATGGTGTGGGACTAAGCAGTGTTTTGCTCTGTTGTTTATAGGGTCACTGTGAGTCAGAAGTGACTCGATGGCTCCTAACAACAGCAACGAAACACTGAAAATAAGAAACAGGTGTCATTATGTAAAAGATGGCAGCATTATCACAGAAAGAGGGACTATAAAATGTAGTCATATGTCTTCCATGTGGAGAAGTCAAGGCAATACTAAGAGATTAAAGATGGCTTTAAGTTAAAATACAAAACAGAAATAAATGGCAAGGTGACCACAAAGGAGACTAACTATCCTACACGTTAAAACTATCAACAAGGAAAATGACGTCTCAGCAAGTGCAAAACCAAGAACAGTGAAGCAGAAGGAAAGAAAGCACAGGGAAAAAGATGAAAGCTGGACAGTGAACAAGGAAAACAGAAGACTTGACGCCTTTGAATTGTGGCACTGGAGAAGAATAATTGAGTGAAAGCACAGAGAAAAGGATGACTCATCACAGAAAACCACTGGAACAAAGAAGTTGTCAGCCTGCATGGAAAGACGCACCCAAGGACGTGCTCTGCTCCCGGTGCTGCTGTCTCGGTGGTGTGAGGTCCCTGCTCACTTCTCTGTTGTATGTCTCAGAGGAGACTGGCTAAGACACTGTCTCATCCTGTCCCTCTCATCAGTACAGCTGGGCTAATTGACCTCTTTATGTCATCGGGGTGGGATGGACAACACGTGGGGAAGTCACATCCCAGAACATGATGGTAGACACTGATACAGTCCTGGGAATCACAGCTCAGCCACGTTGGCAGGTACGTTTCCGGAGAAGCAGTTTAGTCCCTGGCAGGCCTCAGAAGGGTTTTGCGCCGAGTGTTGAGTAGCTGCCTTTCACCCCTGCACTTTCTGCCCATCATTGTTCTTCCGTTGTATTTGGAAGAGCATTTCCACATAAAATCCGTGTCCCGGATAGTCTTCCCAGCTCTAGGTGGCTCATCTCTGCTCCGCCCCCGTCACAGATAAAGGGACTCATTGAGGCATCTCAGCCAGCCTGCTAGCTGCCCGTGTCTCATGGTTCGTAGTCACGTGATCTGAGTGCCCTGAGTTGCCCATGTGTGGCCTGCTCCACTGGCCACGTGGGCTTGTCTGGTCCTTCAGTTTGCTTTCCAGGAACTAAAGAGGTGCGCCTGGGTCCAGGTCCTGGGTCTTCATCTAGCAGGCACTGCTAGGCGGAACTGCAGGCCGTCTTCTCGCTGGATGGCTCTGTTTCGGCCTGGCCTTCTGTGGGTCCCGCTGGTCTCAACTTGGATGACAGCCAGGTTGGGTGCTTTTCTTATTGCTGACACTCTGTAAAGGTGTTTGTGTCCCGTGTGGAGCAGGACGTGCTGGAAAGGGCTTTGTGTTGTAGTACACCAATGGCGAGGGGACTGCTTGGTGGACAGAGAGCAGCCCTGCGGCCTCACTGTCACCATTTCCAGTGGCGCACAGTGGGTGTCGCGCAGGCTTCCCTGGGCAGGGATCAGAGCCTGGGGACCCAGGAGGATTTTAGGGTGGATTCCAGAGTGAGGTGTGTCCCCTGGGGATGGAGGGTGGTTGTGGAGTGGACTTGTGGGTAAGGGACGGGTCCTGGGCACCTAGGAGACTTCTCTCAGATTTTGGCTCCTCAGGGGCTGTGGGTGCCCATGAGGGCACCCTGACACCGAGGTCCCGCCAGCCTCCGGCCCCGCTACCTCCCCTGGCTGTGCCGATGGCCTGGCTGTGGCTGTGCTGTGGGAGCAGCGTCCCCTCCTGGCCCTCAGTCCCGACTCCAGGGGCAAAGAAGCCCCCAGAGTCACAGCCTCTTGAGAACAAAGGTCTGTTTTCACTCAGGTGGATTCTTCAAGAGAGAAGGTTCCCTACGGTCTAGGTCATCTGGGTCGTAGATTGTTTCCTAGAAGGTTCCAGTGGGCCTTTTAAAAATCCTCTGTGTGATATTTAAGATGTGTGAACTTAGAAGAACAAGATGAGAAATGCCACATTGTTGTTACCAGTGTCCCTCCCCACCAGCTGCCATCTAGGGCTGCTAAGTAGAAATTAGCCTAAATCAGGAAGATAATTGTTCTGTGTTAATTGTAGGTTGTCTCCGAAGCCTTCCCCTCCTGGAGGCCTCCACGGCAGGCTGGCTCCGGGCCTACCCGCCGTTGCAGGAAGGGACGCCCCATTCGACCCTTTCCTGTGTCTTCTTCTTGCCCCCCAGCTCCTTGTGAAGCTCCCCTTAACTCGCTGCTGTTGGTTGTACATGTCCTGCCAAGCCCCCTCCCACCCCCCACCCCGCTGGCTGGGTCGGGAGCTGTCGGTCCCAGGAATGGATGTAAACAAACGCCCGTCTATTTTCAGCGAGCCGGGCTGGTGCCACAGCTGTTGCAGCCTGTATCCATTCCCAGGCCCTGCCCTTGGCACTGGCCGCCTGGGCCGGCCCTAACTGCAGACGTCAGAGCTTGCAGGGATTCTGGATGGCAGCCCTAGGGAGCGGGTGGCCAGGGCCTTCTGTGCTCCTACGGTGCCTGCTTTGGTAGAAACTTGGGTGTCCCTTTGGCAGCTCTCGGGGGGGGCCTGAGGTGTTTCAGGGTCTTCCATTGCAGGACTCCCCACTTGTGCCCTCTGTGTGGGGTGCACACATGCCCAGGTCGAGGCAGGCTGTCCTCTGCCGGTTGCTCTTTTTCTCACTTCACGTGCTGGAAGTGCCCTTGTCCCGTCAGTCATGACTGATAGACCTTTTAGCTGAGGAGCTACCCTGCTGCTCTCCCTGGGCCGTGAGTATCGCTGAGTGAATGGTTGCTGAGCAAATGACTGCTGAGTAGATGAAGTAGGCCCTCTGCTCCCCTTTCCAGCAGGGCTTGGTGGGCACACGGTGGCGACAGGATGTGTTGTTGCTGTCGTGAGGGTGTGTTTGTGTGTGTGCACGCACATCTCTGGAGCGTGACCTACCTGTCCTCTAGTCCTGAAGGCTGATGCTCAGAATCCTGGTCATCTGAACTGTTGACAGGGAACGCTCACGAGGTTACTGACTCTCACTCTGCTGTCGGTCTGCCTCCCACCCACAGCCTTTCAGCAGTGTGATGGTATCTCTCCGGGCCTTGCCTCGTGGGGATGACACGCTCGTGTCTGTGCAGCCTAGTCACTGTCCGTCCGTTGCTGGCTCCTGGTGACCCCTGTGACCGAGGAGATCTCTGGTCCACAGGCTTTCAGGGGCTTCGCTTTCAGACACCAATTGCCAGGCCTGTCGTCTGAGGGGCCTCTGGGTGGCCTCGGGACTCCACTGTCAGCAGGGAGCATGTCCCTTGGCGCCACAAGGGACCCTACTTTCCTGGGGTCTGAGAACGGGTGTCTCAGGGCAGGGAGCCGCTTCGAGCGGGATTTGATGACATGAGAAGTGTGGGCTGACGTCTGGGACAGAATTGTGAATGTGATTCAGTCAAAGTTGCTGATACCTGTGAGGTTTTCAAGTTAGAGACCGGGGTGGGTTTTTCCTGGTCACCGTCAAGGTCAGGGATGTTTGCACAAGTTTCTGGGGCTAAAGCCCGTTAAGTGGAGGGCCAGTTTGTATGAACTCCCCTTCACTCTTCTGCTTCTGGGGCTCTCTGATCAGGAAATAGCGTGTCATCCCTGTAATGATACTAGCTGCTGTTGCCTGGGTGCTGGCTCAGAGTGACCGTGTGTGCAGCGGATGCTGCCGGGCCCTGTCCCCGTCCCACAGCCATTGCTGTTTGGGCGCATGGGGCAGCCGCATGGCAGCCCCTCTCCTTGAGGGTCTGCGTGGACCCTCTGCTGTCCTAAGCAGGATGTCCTTCTTCAGGCCTGCTCCTCCTGATGACATGTCCAGAGGCTGTGTCACAGTCTCGCCCTTTTTGCTTCGCAGGAGCCCCTGGTTGTGCTCCATCCAGGCAGATCTGTTCCCTTCTGGTGGTCCGTGGCACAGTCAGTGCTGTTCACCAGGGCCACCGTTCTGAGCTCTCAGTCCTCACTCAGTCGGCCTCACCTGCTGTCCTTCATGGGTGACAGAGCCCTGTTTCATTTCTCACCTCATTTGCTTTACTTGGAGCTGAAACGGTGACCCAAGAGGCTGGTGCTTTTTTAAACCAGGAAGTAAAATGGCCTCAGGAATGCCTGGGTGATGTGCATGGCCGAGTACTGGGCTCCCAGCCAGTGCTTGGTGGTCCACACCCACACAGAGGCCCTGGAAGAAAGGCCTGGCTATCTGCTCCCGAAAGGTCACAGCCTCAAAAACCCTGTGGACTGACGGCCTCAGGGTACTGCCCAGTAAAGCCTCCTTGCTGAGTTTGGCTGCATGTGAGGGGTGACTGCACAATCAGTGTGGACTCAGGCTGACTGGCGTGGAGACCGGCCATGGAGGGCTATAAAAAGGGCCTGACAAGGCCTCGGCAGGACGTGGCAGTCATAAGAGCCAGCCCTGCTGAGTCAGAGCCTTGGGCACCCTATCGCAGCGAGCGCACGTGGACACAGTGGCTCAGTCCCCTGTGTCTCTGAGGGTGGGCTCATGTCGGGAGTGGGTGGCGAGAGGAGCCCTCGATGGGCGGCTGGAGTAGCCATGGGACAGGGCTGCCACTGAGGGAAGCGTTGGCTCCCACCGTGTGCCCCTCCTGTACCTGGGTGTCAGGGGCGCTGAGGTCCGTGCCCTGCCTGTGCTTCTGCCCTGGCTCAGCGCTGGGCCCACTCTCGGAATCCAGTAAGTGCCAGCAAGCAGTTGGAGAAGAGCCGTGCTGTTCAAAGGTGGGTGCTCAGCTTGTCCGACGCCTGCACAGGCGTGCACACATCGTAACACAGAAAACTGTGAAAAACACTTCCTTTCAAATTTTAAGTGATAAAACAGACCTTTCCTTTTGTAGTTAATGTTTTTCCGGTGTTTGTATTATTAAAAACCAGTAACAACAAAAGGCCTTCCCTACCTCTCAGGGGTAAATGGAGCCTCACGTAGTTTCTCCACGTGCTGCTTTGTCTTTCGCATTTATGGCTTCGGCTGTTGCGTGGTGCCGGGTGGGTGTCAGTCCGTTTCCCCCTGGGGAGCGGGAAGCCCTCATTGCATAATGGTTGGCGCTGCGGCTGCTCACTAGGAGGTCCGCAGTTCACATCTGCCCGGTGCTCCTGGGGAACTTGAGAGCCATGCTGCTGTGTCCTGTAGGGTTGCTGTGAGTCGGAATCAACTCACTGGCCGTGGGTTTGGTCCGGTTAAGGGGAGAGGCGCTCTGTGGTTGACGCCCCACCTCCCCCGCCCCTGTGTGGCGCACCTGTCCTGGCAGTCCACCCCCTTTGGGGTCCCTGCTGCTCTCTGTTGTGTGTCTGTCCTCAGCCGGCCCCACACTCGTCCTTGAGGAGCTTTAGCCTAAATGCTGACCTTTGTAGGGCACCTTCTGCCACCCTGCTAGGTCTGCTCTGTTCTGCTGAGCCATTATTACACCGGTACAGTTGAGAGTTCCCCAGACAAGTCCTTTACAGAGGGGCCTGCAGGTGTGATTGGAGTCACCCGAGTGTGGGAGTGGTCTGCGACAGCTGGCATCTGGTCAGCACTGGAGCTCCCTGTCTGCTTGTGTGGAGCCCCTGGGTGGCGCTGGTGGTCACGTGCTGGGCTCTTAACCACAAGGTGGGAGCTTGCCCAGAGGCACCTGGGAAGAAAGGCCTGGTGGTCTGCACCCCCAAAATCAGGCAGTGAAAACCCAGGGGAGCACAGTTCTCTTCGGACACACGTGGGATCCTGTGGGTCGGGATCGACTTGGCAGCAGTGGAGTTCTTGGTTGGCCTGCGCCACTTGTGGCTTTCCGTGGAGGGGTCTTTGATGTCTTTCAGTGGTTTCGTAACTGTTCCCACAGTGGCCTTGCACATGTTCTGTCCGATTTATGCTTCGGTAGACTCTGACTGGTTTCTTCCTTCTTGCAGACAGCATTTTTTATGTTAGGGTTGCTGCTGCTTAGTATGTGGAAGCACAGTTGATTTTTGTATTTGAATTTTATGTCCAATCACCTTGCTAAAATTTTTTGTTTTCGAGAAAGTTGTGTGGAGGCCCTTTGAGTATTCTAATACAGAGCGCTCTGGCTCTGCTCCTACAGCCCTGCCTTCTCTCGACTAGTCCTGTGATTTTCCCTGTCTGCCTGTGCTGGCTCAGAGCCCTGGTGCTGTGCTGGTTAGGAGCTGCCCTGCTGACCGTGAAGTCGGCAGTTCACATCCACCAGTCACCCCCTGGAAACTCTGTGGGGCCGTTCTGCTCTGTCCTGTAGGGTCACTGGGTTGGAACTGACTCCATGGCAGTGTGTTTGGTTTCTGGCTGTGCTGGCCCGGAAGTGCCTCTCCAGCATGGGATAGGGATCAACGCTCTGGGTGTTCCTGGGACCTTCTTGACACCAGAGAAGCTCTCACGTTCTCACTCGGAGAGGAATGCTTGTGTGGGTTTTTACACCCTCCTTCTTACAGGTTAAGTTCAGGGCTGTCCCCTTGGCTGACTTGATGGCATCTCGTGTGTGGTGATTGTATGGCGTTCTCTTTTAAATTTTGATGTGGCGAACCCCAAGACAGTTTCCTCCCGTTGACTCTTCCCTGATTTCCTGCAGTTAGGCCAGCTTGCTCTTGGTCTTTGCTATGTTTTGTGCTCGGCTTGATTAGGGTTTGTGCCACTTTCTTTAGGGTTTTTCGTCTCTCTTCCCGAGCTTGCTGGGCCTGCCACTGTCTCAGCCGGCGGCCCACCTTTCCTGCTCTCAGGAGCGGTTTACCGAGCTTCGCAACTCTCTGTTCCATGACATCTTCCAGAAGTGTGTGTCTAAAACCTTTCTGATTGTTGTAGTTTCAGTTTAAGGTGTTTTAGAAAGGGATTTACCCATTCCGTATAAGTTTTCCAGTTTACTGGGGTGGAGTTGTGCACATTTTCTTGAAGAGTTCCGAAGTGCTGGCTTGGTGCTGTGCTTCTCACAGCCCGGGGTGTGTGCGCAGCTCTGGGTGTTGGCGGCTTTGCTGCCGTTTGGTAGTGTCCTCCGCGTCTGCTTGCCTTTGGTTGGGCCTCTGGTTCGCCGGGTTTTCTGACTCACGTCCTGTGTGTTGCTCTGGGGATGTCTGGGGAGTCCCTGGTGGAGCAGGGGTTAAGGGCTTGGCCACTCACCAAGAGGTCGACGGTCCCAGCCCGCCAGATGCTCCTTGGAGAAGGATCATGTCGGCTGGATGGCAGCAGCTGCTGTCGCCCTGTGTCTGCGGGCTGGCACCCTTCGGCCCCACACCTCCGCTTCAGTCCTCGTGGGGCACAGATGTGCTGTGAGGGGCCGCTGGACAGAGCCCTGCGCTGACCATGGTGGGCCAGAACAGCAGCTGCTGGGCCTGGGGTCCTTGTCCAGGGGCACCTCGGCCCTCACTGCGCCCCCACTCGGCTTGCGCAGGCCCGGGGTGGAACTTACCCTCTGGAGACCTGCTCCGACCGCCACCGACGGAGTTCCACATCCGTGGCCCTCCACCCACCATGGAGCCTGACTCCTGGGGACGCCTCCTTTCCAGTCCCCAGGTTTCTGACTCATCTGCCCCAAGGAGGTGTTGACAGTGCTTTGACACAGAGGCCGTGGCGGGGGAATGTGCGGTCCACCCGAGCTGTGGTGTCCAGCGGGTCTGAGCTGGAGCAGCGACCGCCTGACCCCTGGTGGCCGGAGGGGTTTCACCCGGGTGCTGCTGCCTCTTCTCCCTGGCCGCCCGCGCCAGGAGCTGACCCACCTCGTGCAGGAGCCCCCCTCCCATCCTAGAGGCAGCTCCATGCGGCGGTCAGGGCAGAGCACCCTGTCCTTCTCTGTGTGTCTCCCTGCCCCGTCGCTGTGCCAGGAGACCCTGCCTGCCCACCTGGAGCGTGCCCAGACATCTAGGAAATGCTTTCCTTTACTTTTCTCTCTCACTGCCTCCTCCATCCAGGCCGTCATCCCTTCCTGATGACTTCCTCCACCATACTGTCTGTGTCCCCTGCCTTCCTCTTCTGCTCCCTGTGTTGGGCTTGCTTCTCCCCGCCAAAGGCAGCCAGCACTACAACACACATGACATACGCTGAGAACTCAGTCCCCGACAACCGAGGCAAGCTCGTCTCTTCCTCATTATTCTCTATGCTGTTGAGATTGTTTTCGTAGGCTGCACATGTGTGGTAGGAACACGCACATCCCCTTCTGTCCCTTCTTGGCTTGGAGTCCTGTGGAGGCCTCCAGGGCCCTCGTGGCGGCCTGCCCAGGTCAGCTGGGTCAGCCTGGCCCCGTGTCAGGCCCCAGCTCTCACTCTAGCCCTGTCCTGCCCACCCTGTACCCACCGTATGTCCTCCTGACTCCAGGTTTCCTGTTTCCTGTTGTTCTGTGGACCCTGCATGCTCCCTATACCTCAGGCCACTTCGTCCGCCCAGTCCTCTCTCCTAAGGTTAGGGACCCCTTGTCATTCAGGCTTTTGCTTAAACCTCTACCTCTGGGTGTAGAAAGGACCCTGGTGGCATGAACAGCTTGTGCTCATCTGCTTGACCTACAGGTTGGTGGTGTGGGGCCATGCGGCCATGTCAGCACGGCAGCCAGCAAAGCCTGGGGGGCAGCTCGGCCCTGACACAGGCGTCGGGGGCTGCTGCCTGGCGGCAGGTCTCCTTTGTTTTACCCTTGAGTTCTAGAAGCCCTTCCAGCCAGAGAGACGAGCCGTCCACGCTCGCCTGTTGTTTTTCTTCTTGATTTGTTCACTTATTAACGTGGTTTCTGCCTCTGACCGTTGGGATTCACAGTCCTTGGGAGCTGGGGTCTGGTCTTTCTGCTCACAGGGTTCTGGGATCTGGCACTGTCTGTGCGCATTTGGGATGACTGGAGGGATGGAAGCAGTCAACAACCAGAAGGGTGATGTTTTATTTTAAAAAATGGTACACACCCACACATGCATGTGTAATACACACATGTAGCTCACATGCCTGTTAACATACACACATGTGTAACTTGGCTGTATGCTGATGTACTACAGGCATGCCACACATGTACATTCGTTCACACATACATTCCTTCACATATACACATGTATAGCACAAGCATGCGTGTGTAATAAGCACACACATGTATACGTAATACATGAATATGTACTATGCCTGCAGGTGCTAACACACACGGATGTGTGCTACATACATGTCTGTACATTGCCTCAATGCTTGCACCGTGCCCATACACATAAGAACAAATGGAAGAATCTTGCCTTCAGCTGCTCACAGGGGACCCACAGGGGACCCTTGGGTCACGGGGATTGTTGCTGTCCCGCACCATGTTGTTTCGGTCATGCCTGGTTTTCTCCTGACCAGGGACAGAGTGACGTGGAGGGCGGTCAGCAGGAAGGTGGGCAGTGCGTGGCTCCCCTAGCTGTTGTGTGTCCCTCTGCACCAGTGTTCAGGCTGCTGCGCAGGCTTCCTGTTGGCTGGCTGGCAGGGAAGCCCCACATGCCCGTCTGTCAAGGTGTGGGCCCCTGTGCTGCCCACAGGGACCCGTGGGCATGGATTAATCATGCTCTCCAGGAACGTTGAGCACTCTTAGAGCTGACTTCCCAGAACCAGTGTCTGTCCGTCTCTAGCCCTGGTGGATTTGAACGTAGAGGAGGCCTGCACGTGGCTTTCCTTCAGGCCTGGGGACACGAGGCACACTGGTGTCGGGCTTGTCCCTGTGAAACAGTTGGTGTGTTTGCAGAGGATCCAATGTGAGCATCGGATCTCCAGATGGCAGGTAGAGGTTGGCACGTGTACAAGGTCTGCGGCAGTGAGAGCCTGTGTGTCTCAAGTGATGATAGTGACCTCCATCAACACTTGTCCAGCACTGGGGATGTCAGGTTCTGGAATTCCAGAGTCCCTGGAGACAGTCAGCCTCCCAGAGGGGCTCTGAGGCACGTCTCTGTCCACAGTGACGTCACAATCCCCCCCACGATTACCCGCAGGAGGAAGGCGGCAGTCAGAAGTCCCCCCCACACAGCCTTTGACCTCCTGGAGTCAGTCTGGACAGAGCCAGCAGAAAGCCTGCCAAGCCTGGTGAGATGCTGCCTCCTGTCTTCTTCCTAGAATTTGAGGCTGTGACCTCTCAGAAGCCAAACACCAGGGCTGTCTTCTGGGGTGCTCTGGGTTGGTCCCAACAGCCAGCCTTGAGCTCACAGGAGAGCACCTCTTACAACCCAGGGGCTCCTCCTCCCAGGACAGCCGGACCTGCTGCCGTCGAGTCGGCTCTAACTCAGAGCAGCTCTTCAGAGCCGAGAAGACCCACACATGTTGCCATCAAGTTGGTCCCGACTCACAGCGGCCCCGTGGGGCAGAGCAGGACTGCCCCGTAGACAAGTCTTCACGGGAGCGCATCTCTCTCCCACGGAGCAGCGGGTGGGTTCAAACTGCTGACCTTCCAGTTGGGGTGCCCCCAACTCCTCCTGCCCTTCCCAGCCTGTCCTGGTGAGGGCACAGAAGCTAGCTGGCTCCCAGGTGCCCTTCAGCCTGCCTGGCAGGTCTGGTTCTTGTCCCAGTGAGTGTCATGTTAGCCACGTGGGTATACCAAAGGAGAGTTCCTGCTTCTGGTTTTGTTGCTGTCCCTGCCGCAGCCTCCCTCCCTCTGCAGCAGCCTGCTTCTCCCTGTGGGTCCTTGGCTGCACCGTCACCCCGGCACAGTAGGGACCGGCCGTCCCAGAAACTGCCATTGAATCCAGCTTGGCTATTGAGGGTGTGACTGAGTTTCTCTGAGCCACAGTTTTCCTGTCTGTAGGATGGGCATAATGCCATGCACTTACAGGTCTGTTGTGAGGCTGGAAGGATTGCATACGAGCTGACGCTCAGTGCCAGAGTGGTTTTTTCTTTCATTCAGAGACCTGGTCACTCCTTCAATGACTGTGCAGTGTGGGGGTGGGGCCTTAGGGGTGTGGTGTTGGAGTAGGGGTCTGTAGGTGGTGCAGTGGGGGGCGGGGTCTGTAGGGGATGCAGTGGGGGGCGGAGGTCCATAGGGTGTGCAGTGTAGGGGTGGGGTCTATAGGGGGTGCAGTGTGGGGGCAAGGGTCTGTAGGGGGTGCAGTATGGGCAGGGCCCGTAGTGGGTGTGCTGTGTAGGGGCTTGTGGCTAGATGTCTGTTCTCACCTTCCCCTTTTTGCCTTGTGGGGCCTTGTTCTGGATGCTCCTGTCCTCTGTGTCTTGGCAACCTTGGGCTGGCCTTACTGGACAGGAATTGAAAAGGAACCTTGTCCCCCTTCTTCGCTCCGTCAGGGAGGCCTGTGTCCTGTCTACCTGGAGCTGGGTGCTGTGCAGGCCAGAGCCTCAGACGACCTGGGAGCTGTGTGCGGGCTGTGGAGATTGGGGCCCAGGGAAGCATCATGAGCTGATTTGTGAACAGTGCTCCCCAAGTGCTGAAGAGTCTGTGTGGGCACACATGTATACATGTGTGCTCCTGTGTGTGTGTGTATGCACATGCAGACACGTGATGTGTGTGTACTGTGATGTGTGCATATGTGACTGCAAATGTGATACATGCTGTGATGCTTGTGTACACACAGACATATGATGTGTGCCTGAAAACACATGTGCACATGTGTGAATGCAAACATGTTGTGCATATATGTATGCATACACATGCAGATATGTGACATGTGCCTGCACTTCTGTTCCTCTATATGTGTATACGTGCGTGCATGTGTGTGCATGGACACATGCACTCATGTTCCTGTGTGTTAGTAGGTGAATGCAAACATGTGACATGTGCATGTGTGCAGACGCATTGGTTCCAGGGTCAACAGGTGAGAGAAGTGACAGGGAGAGTGACTGTAACGTGTGGGTCTGGCCAGCTGCGGGGGTCTCCCCGAGAAGACAGTTGGCAGACTTCTGCTGCCCCATCCCCCAGCGCCGGCTCTGCTCTCCTGCCTTTGGCTGCTGCTAGAGAAGGCTGGGTGTGATCCTGGCCCAGGTGTGGCTGCACACAGCTCCAGTGCATGTGCGCGTGCGCACACCCACACACACACACCCCCCAGGCTGCTCGGGGAGCACCCTGTTGTCAGCACCCGCTTCCGCATGCCCCACCCCTGCGGGCGCCCTGCTGTCTACTCAGCAGCCTGCAATTCCTGATGTGTCCCTCTTTCCTGTAACCCCACTGCCCCGTCCCCTCCCCAGGAGCCCTCGTGGCGGGGCTCAGTACACAGGGACTGTCGTGAATCAGAGGGTCTGTGCTGGCTGGTCCCTGTGCCCTGTGTGCGGGCAGGCATGAATCACTCACTGCCTCCTGATTTGCGTCAATCAAACCACATGTGAGGCAAACAGCAGCTAGCAGGCTTGGCTGGCAGCGTGGCGTCCGGCATGGGGACCGTCGCCAGGGACAGCCCCAGAGCTGTTCAGCTTGCCTGGTGGTCCAGGCCGAGGCCTGGGCCGTGGCCCCCCTGGTGAAGCCTTGCCACCAGACAGAGACGGGGCTGTGCTAATTACAGTTGTGGGTGCAGTGACGTGCTGGCCTCCTCTGTGAGCCTGTGACAGGCATGTCACGGATGTGGGAATGTTTACAGTCCAGAGCAGACTCCCCGCAGGGCCCTCATGCCAATGCCTTTGGGACAGGCCTTCGAGAAGAGTTGTGAGCAAGACTTGATTGGAAAGGCCTGCATGGTGCCCCAGCACCCTCGCAGCTGAGAGGGTGGTCTCAGGGAGAAGGTTCCAGAGCAGAGGGTGCCCCTGGAGAGCAGGGCAGGGGACGGCCTGGCGGGATGCATGTGGCGCGGGGTGTGGTGATAGCAGTGTGGTGGTAGGGAGAGTCTTTCCTGCGGGGACTCTGTGGCACGTGCGTCGTTGTTTACGTCTCTCTGTCAGGAGCTGGGTTGTCTGTGGGGCGGGCAGAGACGGCTCTGCTCCCGGTCGGGCTGAGGGCTGTCCTGGGCTCCCCCTGGGCAAAGCCATTTCTCATTTCAACCCTAAAGCTACTTTTATAATTAATGTCATTTAAATAGTAGTCAGTTAAATGAAAACTTAGCTGGTGACTCACAGCTGTGACTGGAATCTTGGAAGAAGAGCCCCTCGCCCTTAGCCCACCCCATTGCCTTCTCTTGATACTCCGCTTTGTGCCTGAGATGAGGCAGGGTGTCACCGCACTGTCAGTCCTCCTCCCTCCTCCCCCCTTTGTGGGAACGGTCTGGGGGTGACCGCTCCCGAGGAGCATGCAGACCCTGGTGGTCGGCAGCTGGACTGCCTCCTGAGGCGCCCCCGTGAAGGGTCCTAGCGGAATGCGCACAGCCCTGCGCCAGGATTATGTTCGCCATAGCCTGGCAGCTGACGGACCCCCAGACGACAGCAGCACCAGCCGCAAACCCACTGCCGTCGAGTCGTGTCCGGCTGACAGACCTCACTCTAGAGGTCAGTGTAGATCTGCCCCGCAGAGTTTCCAAGGAGCACCTGGAAGATTTGAACTGCCGACCTTTCGATTAGCAGATGTAGCTCTGAACCCCCCCATGCCGCCTGGATTCCCCACAGCGCCCAGCACAGCATAAACCCACACCCGAGCCCGCCCTCTCCCAGGGGCCCCTCATCGTGGGAATCGCCGCAGGAGCCAGGGAAATGTGTGAGAAACGTGACCTGTTGGCCCGCTGGGCGTCTGCCGTCTGGCTTCAGTGCTGGGGGCCCGGGGTAGGTTGGCACCTCCTTTGTTCCTGGGGGGCCTGGAAGAGGCCGGGCCAGAGTCCAGCCTGTGGCACCGGGGGACAGGATTCCCCCACGGCCGGCCAGCAGTGCTGGGGTCGGTCCACCCAGCAGTCTGTCCGTCCGTCTGTCCACAGCTCCTTCAGGTGCTCACCTCAGAGCGCAAGGCTGCAAGGGGCCCTGTCACTCCCTGTCCTGCGGAGCTGGGGTGCTGAGGGGGGCCCCTCATGCCACTGCCGCCCCCCCACCCCCTCAGAGCAGAGAGCACGGCGGCTCAGGCAGCCCGGCAGGTGTGCCTGTTGGCCGCCAGTTGTTCAGAGGACACTTGGGTAGGCCTATGATTTTCACAGCGTGGTGAGGGCCCCTGGCATCTGGTGGGTCTGGGAGGTGGGTGCTGTGGCTGCTGTGGCTGCTGTGGCTGCTGCTCTCACAGTGCTCTGGTGACCCAGCTGGTGTCCTGGAGCCTGTTGGCCCTTGTCACTGCCCTGATGACACAGTTTTGCCTTGGAAAGCAGGTGCAGTGCTCTGGCTCTCATAGTCTGCGCTGGTCTTCATTTGGCTTCTCTAGAAGTCGGGCAGGCGGCTCCCTGCTTCTGTGACTCGGACCCAGGCCGCTGGGTGCACTCCAGGCCCCCTCCCAGCACCCAGCGGTGCCCACGTTTTCGTTCTCCAGTTGCTGTTCCTGGGTCTCTGGTTTCTCTGTGCCAGCCCTGCCAGCCAGGTGGGCAGTGTGCGCAGAAGACTGTCAGTCAGGGTGGCGTGGTGTCAGTCAGGGTGGCGTGGTGCCCTTCAGATGGCACTTCCTGCCTTGTGCTCAAGTGAGGAATTGACTGGTAAGACGACCTGTCTTTTAGGTCCCCTGAAGCCTGGCTGTCTTCTGGGCTCGCACCTGCACGCACTTGCTCAAATCTCACACCTTGCATCTTCCTGAGAGCTCTCTGTCCCACTTGAAGACTTCGTGGTCCCAAGTCAGAGCTGCCACCTCAGCCATGCACCTGGCTCAGAGTGGTCACCGGGCAGGAGTCCTGATGCCCAACTTTGATTCCAGGGGTGCTTCTGGCCACTCCACGTGCCTTGTGCAGTGCCAGGGCTCAGGGTCCTCAGCAGCTGGCCTCTTCTTGCCCCTGGCAGCTCCGTGCAGGTGCAGAGCAGAAGTGGTCACCTGGTGACAGAACAGCCACAGTGGGGGGGCGGGCAGGGTGACCCTGCATGACCTGAGGTGCCTCCTGGGAGCTGCGTGACTCACCTTCCACAGGGCCCCACCAGCTCCAGATCGGAGTTGGACACCGTCACGGCCAGCAGACCCAAGCTGTGCGCCCACACATCCCGTGCCCCATGCCTTCCCGCAGCCTGACCCATCCAGCGTCTGGGTAGACATGGTCCCTGAGCCTGGGTGCTCCCCAGGGACTGTGGAAACAAAGAGCAGGGCGGGGAGGCCCTAGGCTTCCGGACTCACAAGGACAGGGAGTCAGGGACGTTTCTGCACTGACTGACTGGCTCGTTCTGTTTGCTGGTCCGTTGGCTCCGTCTGCTGCTGAGGCACCACCAGCTCACGGCGACTGTGGGCACAGCAGAACAAGACCCTGCCCGGCCCTGTGCCGTCTGCCCTGTGTCGTTAGGATGGGCCTCTGGGTGCAGCCCCTGCATAAGTCCCTCATGTTGAGGGTCTTCCTCGTCTTTTTCACTGACCCCCGACTGCACCAAGCCTGATGCCCTTCTCCAGGGGCTGGTCCCTCCTGAGGACGTGTGCAGAGTCCGTGAGGTGAAGTCTCCCCATCCTCACCTCTGGCGAGCATTCTGGCTGTGCTTTTTCCGCAGACTTCTTCTTATAGGAAGCCGTAGTGTATTCACTATTCTCTGACCAAACTGTAATGCAGATGCGTCACTTCTTCAGTCTTGTTGTTCGTTGTCCGGCTCTCCCCTGCATCCGAGGTGACTGGCGATGCCGCGGCTCGGGTGAGGCGCACCTTACTCGTTAAAGCAGTATCCCTGCTCCTTGACCTGAGAGCCGTCTTGGCGGCCGCTGTGCCCTGTGCAGCGCTTTGATCTCTTTGCTGCTGCTTCTGTGGACGCTGGCTGTGGAGCTGAGGACAGTGAAGTGCTGGCCAAGCTCAGTCTCTTCTCCATTTGTTGTGATGTGGCGCTACTGGCCCAGTCACTGGGATTTTAGTTTTCTTGATGTCGAGGTGTGACCCGCACTGAAGGCTGCGGTCTTTGATCTTCATGTGTGAGGGCTTCAAGTCTTCCTCACCTTCAGCAGGCAAGGTGCTGTCATCTGCACAGCACAGGCTGTCAATGAGTTTTCCTCCAACCCTGGTGCCTTTCTTCCTGTGGTCCACCTTCTCGGGTTATTTGCTTGGCGTACATGTGGCGTAAGTGTGGTGAGCAGATACAACCTGGACGCAGGCGTTTCTCACCTTTAAATCCCACCGTGTCCCCTTGTTCTGTTCCAGTGGCTACTTGCTGGTCTGCGTACAGGTCCTCCTGAGTACAAGGAAGTGTTCTGGAATTCCCTTTGTCCGCAGTGCTATCCATAGCTGGTTATGACCCACACAGTCGAATGCCTTTGCATGGTCAGTGAAACAGAGGTAAGCATGTTTTCGGTATTCCCCGCTTTCAGCTGTGATCCCTGTGAAGTCAGCAGTCCTCTCTGAATCCAGCCTGAACTTCAGAGCAGGCTCCTGTCGCCGTCCTACTGCAACTGCTTCTCAGTCATCTTTAGCCAGACTTAGTTGTGTGTGATAGTGATCACACTGCTTGATAGTGTCCACGTTCTACTGGATCACCTTTCTTTGGAGTGTGTTCAAATATGAATCTTCCTGTTGGTTGGCAGAGGAATTGTCTCCAGATTTCTGGGCATCAGTGAGGGAACACTTCCCGCGCTGCGGCCGTGTGTTGAAACGTCCCAGTGAGCGTTCTCTCGGCCCCTGGGCTCTTCTTTTTCACCAGATCGTCCCTTCAGCTTCCGCGTCTTCCTTCTTCCTCCCTTGGTCCCGTCAGGTCTTGGTCTTTGGCTCTGTCCCGCGGTGCTTGGACATCAGTGAGTTCTTTTTGTTGCAGTGACTCTGTACATCCCTTCCGTCTTCTTTGGATGCGGCCTGTGTTGTTCAGTGATTTCCCTGTAGAATCCTTCAGTGTTGCAACTCGAAGCTTGAATTTGCTCTTTGGTTCATGGAGGCCGAGACCTGCGGAGCGTGTTCTTCCCGTTCGGTCGTGTCTCTCCCCATCTCTGCGCATGTCTGGGCCGTCCTCTGTCTCCTTGGGTGTCTTCCGTTCGGCTTTTCTGTGTGACCAGCTCTTCCTTTTGCGTTAGCTCCTTGCTGTTCCATAGTGTGTTTCAGAGTGTCTTCTGATGCCCATTTGGGTTTTACTTTTCTGTCTTTTTAATGACCTCTTTCCTTATGTCATTCCACAACTCATGTGAAAAAAAAAAAAAAACCACTGCTGTTGAGTGGGGTCCAACTCATGGTGACCCTCAAGGTCAGAGTGGGACTGCCCCGTAGAGTTTCCAAGGAACGCCTGGCAGATTTGAACTGCCGGCCTTTTGGCCAGCAGACGGAGCACTTAACCAGTGCGCCACCAGGTGCACCACTGCTGAACCTTGTGCTGTTACTTAGTGTTTCTGATCGTTTATTGAGATGGTGATAAATTCAAGGTCAGCAATCAGCTGTCATGAAGTTGTTCTAATTTTCTTCCGTTTCGTCTTGAACTTGCATATGAGCGATTGATCTGTCCTCAGTGGGCTCCTGGCCGTGTGCCCACTGATGACATGGAGCTTTCCCGCCGTCTCTTTCCACAGATGCAGTTAAATTTGATTCTGCGTGTCCCCATGTATTGCCGTCGGTCATGCTAGTGAAAAAGACATCTGCAGTGAAGAAGTCACTGGTCTTGCAGAATTCTCCCATGCGATCTCCTGCATTGACTCTGCCACCAAGGTCACGTTTTCCGATGGCCATTCCTTTATTTCTGGCTCGCATGTTGCGGTCATCAGTATCTAATTGTCAGTACATCTCACTTGCATGTTTGATCAGTTTCAAACTGCAAAAGTTTGTAAAAGTCTTCCGCTTCTTCATCTTTGGCTCTTGGCCTTGTGGACTCCTGCAGGGCTGGCTGACATCCTGCTGGGCAGTGGTCAGGTGCAGGGAGTCTCCCCGCGCAGAGTCGGGCTTCTCTGCGGGGCTCTGGGACCTGCGTGTGCGTGGTGATGGTGCTCTTTGTGGGACTGCGCACCATGGTGTGACCTCTCACTGAGGTTGTCGTGGCCAGTCTGCCCTTGTTGTGTGTTGCAACACTGAGACATAAAGCGCATTGCCACTGAGTTGATTCTGACTCACAGCGACCCTGTAGGACAGAGTAAAACTGCCCCATAGGTTTCCAGGGAGCACCTGATGGGCTTGAACTACCGACCTTTCGGTGAGCAGCTGAGCGCCCTTAACTGCTGCGCCACCAGGGCTCTGTTGCAGCAGCAGAGGATATTTTTTTCCCTCAGAACAAATCCAAGATGTTCTGAAAGCAGTGTGCTATTTAAAGGTGAACGTTTCCCCAGCTGGGGAGGATGCCGTCTTATCTGCATAGGTCATAGACAGGAAGAAGGGCCCTCGAGAGCTGTGTGTCCAGAGCTGCTCATGTGCTGGGAGAGGCTGGGGCCTGGCCCACCGTTCACTGTCTGTGTGTCTCATCACCAGACACCCTGGGTGTAAAATGGGACGCGGGCCTCTCCCTGGGAGTCAGGGAGGATGCAGCCTGCAGAACCCAGGACACATGCAGGGCTGGCTATTGTCATTGGAAAAAGTCACCAAGAACCAAGAGGGAAATTGGAGGTTCCCATTGATGTAGTCCTTGAGGGTTCTGTCTGCTAACCAAGAGCTTGGGCGCTCCCACCCACCCAGCGCTCTTTGGAAACTGGTGGGGTGGATGTGCTCTGTCACCTAGGGTCCCTGTGAGTCAGCATCAGCTGACAGGAGCAGGTGGATTGGTTTGTGTTGTGGAGTACAGTTGGACAGAGTATTCCTGGGTGTTTGGAAATAAATGGACAGGCGGTGACAACCCCTCATGCTTCCTCAGACCCTGCCAGAGTCCTCCTCTGGGCTGTATGTAAAGGGGATTCCTATTCATGGGCTCGTGACCAGATGTGGTCTTCTGTGGGCACAAGTGAGCGTTAGTAGAGTGCTGTCACAGACCCTTAGTGGGCACCTGTCGGTCTGGCCCCTAGCTTTCATTGCATCTCCATTGCTCCAGGCGGGGACTGCTGGCTCCCAGGCTACGGTCACACAGTCTGGGCACAGTTTTCAGCCCAGGTCTTGCAGAGCTGGTGACCAGAGGCAGCCTGTGGCCACCGCCCTGGCCGTCTCGGTCCTCGCTGGGTGCCTGTGGGGCTCTGCAGCTGAGAAGGGCGCCCAGGGAGGGTGTGGTGTCAACCCTTGCATGTTCCCTGTGGTGAAGGGGCTGCTGGGTGGGTGTGCAGACGGTGACCTCCGGGCCTTGGGAGAGCCCGGTCCAGGGACACGTAGTGAGACACCAGTGCCCACCTGAGCTCTGAAGCTGAGCTCCAGGGAGCACCTGTTATTGGGCAGGACCCCCAGACTCGTGGTCCCCAGACCCAGAGATACAGAGTCTTGCTAGGCCTGGGCACCACCTGCTCCCACCGGACACCCAGAGCACGCCTGAGCCGTCACACGGCTGTGCCCCAATGCCATGCGGGGCTTCGTAAGCACATTGCTGCTTCCCCAGCACATCGCTGCTTCCCCAGTGGGTCCCCAGGCCAGGCCTCTGTGCCTTCTGGCCCAGGTGCTCAGACTGAGTGGGGGTCTGACTCCACCCTCAAGGCCAGAGAGAGCAGGACAGCTTGTCTAGACGGAGCTGTCAAGGACCAGGGTTGAGTGTGGCCACCTGCCCACAGCCCCTCGCACACCCGCGCACTTGCCGTCCTTCCTGGGATGCAGGGAACAATCCCGCCCTCGGCGCTGCGGCTTTTAGGGGGCTTGTTTCTTAGTGTCAGCCCTGGCCTCTTAGGTGGAGGGACTGTCTCAGACCATGTCCATGACTGAGAACTGACTCCTTGCCCTGGTGGAGATGTCTTAGCCTCCCATTTGCCAACAGGGTCAAGATTTGGAAAGGAGGTGTCTCGTGGCTGTCTGTGTGACCTGGGGAATGGCACTGTCAAGCTGTGACTTTTTTGTGCCACTGGAGACAAAACCCACTGAACCTAGCCCTCTTAAAAAGCCAGTGCTCACCGAGTCAGCTCCAGCTCCTGGCGCCCGTCTGGGTCAGAGGGGCACGGTGCTCTAGAGGAGTCTAGGGGCTGCTCTTTGGAGGTAGAGTGCCATGCCTTTCTCTCGAGGGCTCTTTGAGTGGACTTAAACTTCCAGCCTTTCGGTCAGTGGTGAAGTGTGTGAGTCTCAGGACTCCCTGGTGTTTTTTATTAGTTTTGGATTCCAGAGTTTCATCCCTTCATTCCTTCAGCTGAAGTTGATGAGACCGGGAAGGGTGGCACAGTCCTTTGAGTTGAAGGTTATTCACTGGGGTCTGAAGCGGACACCCACTGTCTTGCAGAATGAGGGACGGTCACTTTGTGCTTTCCTTGCTGGAAGCTGGCTCCCCGGTTTAGTGTTGGCTGTTGGGTGCTGGTGAGTCACCTCTGTCTCAGTACGTGCAGTTTGGTTTACCAGGTCTGTGTGTGTCTCTCTCTGAACTAAGAGCCACTTAAATCCAGGTGTTCCAGTCCGGCCCCCTCAACCACCAGGTGTTATATCTCCTTCCACTGAGTGACTGGTCTAATAGTTTTCAAAGTACACATGGTTCCCTGCTTGTGTGTGTAAGATGGCTTGGCTTGGCCAGTAAGTAGAACTTAAGTCTGTGTGTGTACGTTTGTGTGTGTCTGACAGCGGCTTGGTTCCCAGGAGGTGGATAATCGGCGTGAAGTTTCACATTGCAGTGTGATGGTTATATTTTTTGAAGCACCCCATAGCAGAGTGCTGGTCCTCAGTTCTTAGTTGTGATGGCCACCGCCTCCCCTTCCCCAGACCTTCTCTGACTCCTGGGGTTCTCTGGGGCTTTGTTGCTGGCTGTCAGTTCCTTTCTTGTTCCTTCAGGGTTGAACGCACAGGGAGGACAGCTGGTGCGTGAGCCCCGGAAGTTGTACGATCCCCGTTTGTCTTGCCCAGAGGGCCCCTCTGCTTCTTGCTGTCACACAGCTGGTTCTTGCTGTGTCCTGGATCACCCTCGTCCCTGTTCCCGCCAGCCTGCGGGGACCGCGCTGTCCCAGCACCGTTCAGTCTCTGTAACCTGCTGCCTGTGATGGGTGGGTGAGTGGTAGTTATCTTTGTGGGAATACTGTGTGAAAGTCCGCAGGTGTGAAATGTTTTGATTCTTTCTAGTGATAAGTTAGAACTTGGGACAGAAATTTGTTTGCTTTGGTGATGAGTATCTGTGTTTCTGACACCTGGCTTATTTGCTCAGCATTTTTCAGAGCTACGCTAAACCCACGGCCCTGATGGTGCCCCTGCTACTGGCTCTGTGGGCTTGACTGATGGGTCCCGCTCTCCAGTGTGGGCCTCAGTGTCCCCCGGCTGTTCTGAGAAACCTTTGACTTCAGGTGGTGCTTTCAGTGCTGTGGGTGCTGGTAGGTGCTGACTCACGAGAACCTGACACAGCAGAATGAAACGCTGCCCGGTCCTGCCCCACCTGCCGAGCCCCCCCCCCCAGTATCCTCCCTTGGCCCCCCCAGTGCTTGCACCATCCCCTCTACATGCAGCGTCGGAGCCCACTGTTGCAGCCACACTGTCGGCCTGTCTTGTTGGGGGCTCCCCGCTTTCGTCCCCCTCCGCCTCACACGGTGCGGTCCTTCTGCGAGGACTGGTCCCTCCTGATGGCGTGTCTGAAGCACGAGGCGTGCGCTCTCACCGTCCCTGCTGCCAGGGAGCGCTCTGCCTTTGCTCCTGGCCAGACACTTCTGCCTGTGCCGGCGGCCCGAGTCCGGCGGTCGGCCAGCGCCTCAAGTCCCCAGCTCCGCTCCCTTCTGGTCCTCCCTGAGTGAGACGGAGGAGGCAGACTTTACGTGGAGTTCAAGCACAGCTTGCAGTTTGGTGGGCAGTTTTAAAAAAATGCTCCATGAACTCGGTCTAAGGAAGGCCTGCCTTCTCAGATGGAGTGGCACGTGGGCGATGGAGCGGCACGTGGGCGATGACGGGGCAGGGCTGCGAGGCCCGCCGTCTGGAGATCGGGGCCGGCGCAGCCAGTGCTCACATGGGACGCTCTTTGGGTTGAAAACTAGCAGCTGACCAGGAGCCTCCTTCCCTCCTGGTGGAAGAGGCAGCTGTGGGGACTCTGGAGCCTGCCCTGCAGGGACACGCATTCCACCCTGGGGCGAAGAGAGGTGGGGTGCTGGTGGCGCCTTCCTGTTGCCTCCTCCACCCCCACAGTTCCCCCCAACAGCCCCTCTCCATGACCCCCCACAGATCCTCTCCTGCTCCTCCCGCTGAGCCCCGCCCCAAATACCCTCACTTGGCCCCCCCCACGCCTCCACTGTCCCCCCTACATGACCCCTCCCTCTGCGGCTCCTTTTTCCAAGGGCCTTCCTCTAAGGCCTGCCGCGGCCCCCTTTCGTGACCCCTAGACACCCCCACAGTCCCCACCCTTGCAGCCCCCCAGCCACCCCAGGAGCCCTCCAGGCATCCCCTCGCCTTGCCAGAAACCCTGGCAGCATCCCAGGCACCTCTGTGCCCCAGATACCCCCAGCAGCAGCCCCCCAGGCATCCCCTTGGGCCCCTGTAGACACCCTGGCAGCTCCCAAAAAAACCCAGCAGTCCCCCAGGCATTCCCTCGAGCACCTCCAGACACCCTGGCAGCCCCCCCAGAAATCCCAGCAGTTCCTCAGGCATCCCCTCACCCCCCCAGAAACCCTGGCAGCACCCCAGACATCCCACGGCACCCCTCTGAGGGCCCTGGCACTCCTGCCCATGCCCTCCTGCTTCCCATGAGGAAGTGCTGTGTCCTGTGGTTTGACGTTTCCGGTTTGTGGCAGGTTTCTTGTGTGTGGACAACTCTCTGTGGTGCTGGGGTGTGCAGAGCCTTCCGGAACAATGGGCAGATTGTTTTCACTGCCGACAGTGGCATCCTGAGGGCTCGTCCCTGCTCGCTGACCGGCAGCTCCTGGGATCTTGGGCAGCTGTTGGGCAGTGACAGTCCCCCATGCTTTCTCAGACCCTGCCAGAGTCCTCCTCTGGGCCGTGTGTAAAGGGGATTCCTGTTCATGGGGCTCGTGACCAGTTGGGGTCTTCTGTGGGCACAAGTGAGCATTAGTAGAGTGCTGTCACAGACCCTGAGTGGGCACCTGTCAGTCTGGCCCCTAGCGTTCAGCACGTCTCCACTGCTCCAGGAGGGGACTGCTGGCTCCCAGGCTACAGTCTCACCATCTGGGCACAGCTTACAGCCCAGGTCTTGCAGAGCTGGTGACCAGAGGCAGCCTGTGGCCGCCGCCCTGGCCTTTTTTGGTCCCTGCTGGGTGCCTGTGGGGCTCTGCAGCTGAGAGAGGGCGCCCAGGGAGGGTGTGGTGTCAACCCTTGCATGTTCCCTGTGGTTAAGGGGCTGCCGGGTGGGTGTGCAGACGGTGACCTCCGGGCCTTGGGAGAGCCCGGCCCAGGGACACGTGGTGAGACACCAGCGCCCACCTGAGCTCTGAAGCTGAGCTCCAGGGAGCACCTGTCATTGGGTAGGACCCCAGGCCCAGCAGTCCCCAGACCCAGAGATACAGAGTCTTGCTAGGCCTGGGCACCACCTGCTCCCACCAGACACCCAGAGCACGCCTGAGCCGTCACACGGCTGTGCCCCAATGCCATGCGGGGCTTCGTAAGCACATTGCTGCTTCCCCAGCACATCGCTGCTTTCCCAGTGGGTCCCCAGGCCAGGCCTCTGTGCCTTCTGGCCCAGGTGCTCAGACTGAGTGGGGGTCTGACTCCACCCTCAAGGCCAGAGAGAGCAGGACAGCTTGTCTAGACGGAGCTGTCAAAGACCAGGGGTGAGTGTGGCCACCTGCCCACAGCCCCTCGCACACCCGCGCACTTGCCGTCCTTCCTGGGATGCAGGGAGCAATCCCGCCCTCGGCGCTGCGGCTTTTAGGGGGCTTGTTTCTTAGTGTCAGCCCTGGCCTCTTAGGTGGAGGGACTGTCTCAGACCATGTCCATGACTGAGAACTGACTCCTTGCCCTGGTGGAGATGTCTTAGCCTCCCATTTGCCAACAGGGTCAAGATTTGGAAAGGAGGTGACTCGTGGCTGTCTGTGTGACCTGGGGAATGGCACTGTCAAGCTGTGACTTTTCTGTGATTGTCTGGCTTCCCTGAGGGCAGCACCCGTGTCACTGGAGGTCAGGGTGCAGAGCCTGGCTGTGGCGCACAGGAGACGGTTAACAGCACCCCTCCCCTGGGTGACTGTGTGACTGACTACCTTGCTGGGTGCTAGGGTGGGTCCCAGGGAGTCCCAGAGGCCAGAAGTCAATTCCTACCCTGCTTTGGGGTGCACCTCAGCAATCCCGCTGTGCTGTCTGCCAGGTCCACAGCTTCCCCTGTCGGGGGCACCTGGGCAGCTATAGGAAAGTCCATGATGGCGTCCCTCTGGTCAGCGGGTTCTGCAAGGCAGCTTTTGGGCTGTGGCAGAAAGCAAAAACAAAGCACCATGCCACCAGCAGCACGGGCTGTCCCGGGCAGCATCCTACCCCATCCTGTGGCCAAGGGTGATGTGCAGTGGACACCTGGTGCCTGCAGCTAGGTGTGGTCCATTTGAGTGACCTTAGGGAGAGACCCTGCTGGACGTGAGAGTGGGTTTAGAGGAGCAGCGTTGCGGGCAGAGCCCTGTAGAGTGCTCGTCTGTTCCCAGGACCCCTGTGGTCACACACCTTTCCACCTGCAAGTCTGCAGCTACAGCTCCCGGCGTTCTTCAGCTCCCTCCACTGACCACCAGGCCAGGAGGGCCTTGTGTTCTCGTAGGTGGCTTTTCATGTTTCATCATGTGTGGCAGCTTTTAAGGGTCCTTCATGGGGCAGTGTCTTAGCACCTCCCTCAGACGCAGACCGGGCCTGCCTTGGCTCTTTTCCTCGCAGACCTCGTCCTGCTGGCTCCAGGCTCTGCTCCCAGACCTGGTCCCGCCTCCACACCCTTCCTCGTGCTCCTCAACACAGACTGCCTTTGGAAATGTCTCTCTCATGTCTGCACGGGGAACATGACGTAACTTCCCCTCATCACACTGACTGCCCTCCAGTCACAGTGGGCAGTGGCTGCTAGCTGTGCAGTCTGGGTGTTCTGAACTCCCGTGGTGACCCAGAGGAGTGGCCTAGGTGAGACCCGGTGATCTTCCTGGGAGGGACCCTCAGTGTCTGCGGTTAGTGGGGTCTGTGGTCATCCCCTCCTCACGCCCTCCCACCCTTTCCTTCATGCTGGTCGGCCCCACCCCTGAGACAGTAGCGAGGTGTGCCTCACTGTCTGTCACCCTACGCACTCTCTTGCAGTGGGCATGCCCCACCCCAGCACCTCTCAGACTAGAGTGGACTGTGGACAGACGGGAGCTCTGCCCTCAGGGAGTTCAAGTGTGGCAGCCGTGGCCGTGGCTGGGTAGCTGTGGGCTCTCTGGGCCTGTTGGGACCCAGAGCTGGGGTCACAGGCCATGTGGGCTCACCGCCTCTCCCAGTGACAGTGGACTGCCCCCCTCGCCCCCTCAGCCCTGTCTCATGGTGCTGTCGCAAGTGGTCAGCACTCTCCAGCTTGCAGGTCACCTCCCGCTGGCCCCTGCTCTTGGCCCTCCGTGACAGCGCCCCCTCCTCCTGAGCTGCTCTGGGCTGGCCCTCCTTCCCCGTGCCCCTCCCATGCTCCCTCCTGCGCCCCCTCCCTGCAGCAGGTGCTCTGTGCTCACCCTGCTGGGCCTGGGGTGCTGCCGGGTGCCACTGCTCCAGGCGCGTGCCATGCGTGCACGGGGCAGGCTGGGCATCCTTTCCATGCCCACCCAGGGGCAAGCTCCAGGTAGTCTTGGTGCCTCTGAGGTAGGTCGGGGGTGCATCCAGCCTTCCTGGGGTGTCAGGCCTTGGGGGGGGTCTTGGCGGGGCCTGGTGTTCCCACAGCAGCACCATGCAGCTGTGTTACACCTGTTCCGTGCCCCTGTGTGGTTGTCCTGTGCTGATTTTGGAGTACAGAGGCTGGGGTGTTGGGGAGGGATAGCCCAAGTGCTGACAGTGAAGAAGTGACGCTTTTTGTATTTTTGAGAAACTGGCTGTGTGTGTCTGTAACATTGTCACTGGGCCTGGAGGCCGGTGTCTTTCTCTGGGTCTGAGACATCTAGGATAGTATCCTTTGTGCTCTTTTGGAGTGTCCAGGAGCACCTCGTGGGTGCTGTCTTCTCCCGGGCCTTACGTGGGTGTGTCCTATGGAACACACAGCTTCTGGACCTGTCTCAGAATAGCACTGGTCCCCTAGGGGTAGGCTTCCTGTCCTCGTGCCTCCAGTCACCACACGCTCTCTTGACACTGGCTTGTCTGGACCTAGGTGTCCAGAGTCCTTGGGACCTTAGCCAGGATGTGACGGACCCTCTTGGGCTATGGATGTGGCCGCGGAAGTGTCCACCTGCCTGTCTCTCTGCCGGCTGTGGATGTGGGGGCTTCTAGTGGGCTGTGGGCCTGGTGGCCCAGCCCCGGGCTCTGTGTGCCATCTGGGAGCACCCTGTTGCCGTCGGGTTGGGCTGTGGGATGAGGAAGGAGGACCGCAAGGCCTAGCAGCCCTTCGGGGACAAACGGTGTCCTTCTGAGCTATAGACGCTGCAGAGTGGGGTTTGGTCTCGGAGACCGTGGCGTGCCATGCTTCGCCAGGCCAGGCGGTGGGTCATGGGAGCGATCCCAGTCACGCCCAGTGAGGTGTAACCTGTGCTCTCTAGAAGCTTCTCTCCTCCTCCCAGTTCCTTGTAATCTCTCAATGAAAAGACCTCTCCTTCCATCTGGGTTTCTGCTGAGAACCAAACCTCACCTGTTACTGTGTATTCTGAAGTGGATTACTGTGGCTGTGGTATTAAAACCAAGATTTCTCTAATCCCACTAAAATTTTATCTCATGTCACAGAAATGTGGGATTCCTCCAAGGATACCCTACAGCCAGCACCCCTCATTGCTAGAAGCCACCCAGAACCCTGCCTGGACAGTAAGTGGCCAGCATTTCCGTGTGGGATTTGAGACCAAGTGTCAGGACAATGATCAGTGCTGGCTGCCTGCAGGTCTGCAAGGCCAGGTCTGTGGGGCCAGCAGCTGGGTATGAGCCTGCTGAGGGGGACAGAGGGCCTAGGAAATGTCCTTCCCTGCAGCTCTCTCCAGGACTTCCTGGAGGTGCCAGTCCAGCTCTGTGTCTGCAGCTTTCCAGGGGAAGCTACCATCCCTGGGGCTGGGCCTCACCGGGGGAACCTGGAGACCCGTGACTATACTTTTGTTTCCTGGGGCTGACTGGAGACTTGATTTTGCAGGGTGGGGGTGCTGAGGGTGCCCTGTTCCGGTACGCACCTGCTGTCACTGAGATGGGCCGTCCTAGTGGCCCTGCAGTGGAGAGACTGGCCCTTTCCTGCCCCTGCCGTGTCTCCCACAGCACTTCCTAGGGCTGCGTCTGGGTTGCCTCAGGTAGTGGTGTGTTTCTGGGGTGGGAGTGGAGGACACTCTTGCAGGATGGTGCCTCCTTCCTGCCTGGGTTGCTGGAAGGAGCTGGAGGGCTACCGTTGGCCTTGTGGTGACAGGTGTGGGCTGGCTGGGTGCTGCCGAGCCGACTTGCCAGGTGTGAGCTTTTGTAACAGTTGAGGATGTTTCATCCTGCAGCCTCAAGGTGTCCCGTAGAAGTCCTCGAGGACTTCCCACGTTAGTGGGGAGCCACCACCTGCTGGGGTTTGCTCTCGTCTTAGAGAGCCCGGCCTGGCTCTGGAGGGCTGTGCCCCTGCGCTCGTCTCCAGTCCTGAGACAGCGCTCAGTTTGTAGGTCTGCCGGAGCGGCCTTTTCAGCTTCTGGCCCTGGTTTGTACCCTTCCCTTCTCTCCGCCCTCCTTGGTTTCATGGTGTCATTGTCTGCCCCTCCCTCCTGCGTTTCTGATCTCGTCTGATGTGTGGGTCTTAGGCTCTGCTCCAGAGTGAAGTCACTTTCCGGGGGGCACTCCGAGCTTGCTGGTCACTCTGAGGTAGTTTTCATCTTTACAGAGGGGGCCAGTTTGCCCTCATGTTACCTCTGCCCCCCCAGCACACAAGAGTAAAGAACAAAGTGTTCACATGAACACTTAGTGTAACATAGGAGTTTTGGGGTCTGGAGGAGCGGTCTTCTGTAACTTGGGGAAACTTGGTGGGCTCCTGGGAGACCGTTTCAGCTCCTTTTCAGGCCTTCTTCTCAGCATCCACTGCTGACAGTGACATCTGCTGGTGGAGCTGGTCTGGGAGCCTCAAGCAGGCCTTCTCTGTGGAACTTTCTAGAATGTGGTGTGGGACTGGCTGCTGACAGGATGGGGCTTCCACTGCCAGCTCCTGGGTTTACGGTGAGGGTCCCCAGCCCCAGAGAGACCCGCCAGCCAGTGAGGCAGAACCCACTGGGATTAGAGGTGGAGGAAGGCTGTGGGCAGGGAGCCAGAGGGCCGCACCTGCCTGGGCCTGACCCCCTGGGTCCTAGGCAGCCACCGAAGCCTCCGTCTCGGAAGAGCTGGGCAGTCCAGACAGCCTTGAGACTGCTGGCAGAAGAGAGATGAGGCCAACAGGCCAGGTGGCGCGTTCTGTGCCATGCTGGAAGGTGACAGAAACTTTATTCGCTGATTTGACGGTGACTGGACCCTCTTCTCTCCATGGGCACCCCAGTGGTACCATAGTTAGAGCTGTGGCTGCTACCCGGTCTGTGGTTTGGCTCCCCCGGGGGGTCCTGGCAGCCTCTCTGGGGGCAGTTCTGCTCTGCACGTAGGGTCACTGTAAGTTGGCATGGACTCCATGGCAGTGGGTTTGGTGTTTGGGGGACCCTCCTCTGTAGATGGGAGCCTCGGTGCCCCAGTGGTTAATGAAGCGCCGTGGCCGCTGGCCCACTAGCAGTGTGAGTCCCCCGAGCGCCCCACGGAGCCCTGTGGCCAGTCCCACGCTGCCCTCTATGGTCACTAGGAGTCGGAATGGCCTCGAGGGCACAGCGTTTGGACTGTGTCCCAGGTGCTGCGTTTGTGTGACATGTTCCATCCTCAGATGGCAGAGATCAGGTGCTGTCCTCCCCATCTTGTGATGGAGACAGCTGGGGACAGTGGGATGCCCAGCGCAGAGTCCACGCACTGACCCAGGCAGGGTCCCGCCACCTGCATGTGTGCAAGCATGTGTGCAAGCATGTGTGCAAGCATGTGTGCAAGCATGTGTGCAAGCATGTGTCCAAGCATGTGTGCAAGCATGTGTGCAAGCATGTGTGTACGTGAAAGTGACCTGCCCAGGCCTGTGCAGCAGCCCTGGAGCGGGTCCCGTGGGGCAGCTGCTGGCTGCCGGGGTGGGATGGGAGGTTTCCCAGCGTGCAGAGATGACATTCCAGGCTGGGGTGAGCGTGTGCGACGGAGCCGGGCCTGGGGACCACCGGAGGAGTGCTGACCTGGAGCCACCCTCGTGGGCAGGGCTGGGAGAGCTCGCTTCCCCGGCGCTTTCTTCCCTCCTGGCCTCCCTTTCACTGTGTCTCTAGCTGACCAGTCTTCCCAGGGAGCATAGGGCGGCCTGGAGGGTCAGGAGGCCTCTCTGGGGTGGCCGTGGTTGCAGCTGGGTATTGACGGGGCCCTGGAGTGTTGCCCCTGCAGGTCGCAGCGTGCATGACAGCCGAACGCCCCCGCCCACTGGGGTTTGGGAGCGGGGCGGGCTGAGTGCTGTGACTCTGAGTGGGTGACCATGGAGTGGGGGCTGCCCCACCAGGGCTCGAGGGGCGCAGGTCTTCCCGCCTTCCCCCAGCTTGTGCGTGCTCTGCAGGAGGCCCAGACAGCTGTACTTCCATGTGGGTGACCTGGACATGGCAGGTCCTGGTGCCTGTCTTCAGCCCAGTGAGGTGCCAGCGGGTGACACACCTGGGATTGGGTTCCCCGCTGGGTCCAGTTCCGTGAGGCCTGCTCGTGCCCACCAGCCACACGTCACAGCATCGTGGAGGCTGTGGGCCTGCCCAAAGCCAGCAGGCGGCACGGGGCTCGGAAGCCGGCAGGGCGGGTGCCTCCAGCTGCCTTGCGGATTTGGACCATTGGTGCCTAGTGAAGGCAGCTGCGTGGGTCGTGACAGCCTCGGCATGAAGCAGAATAGGAAATACCAAGTTGTCTCCAAGAAGGGAAAGTCATTGTTGGTGAGACTTCTGGTTCAGCAGTTTCCGTGTGGGTGTGGGCTGTGTCTCTGTGTGAAAACGTGTGTGCTCAGGCCGTGACTCAGAGGCTTCCAGCTGGTGTCTTAGATTCCGCTGGCAGCACTGTTTCAGAGGTAGCTGGGAAGAAAAGGACGGGGGACCTGGGGACCCAGTGGCTCTCTGAACAGGACCAGAGCTGACTGCTGTTTCCGCAGGTCTTGGTTTCCTCCGGCGTGTCGCCTGGTTTCTTGCAGAGAGCTCTTCCTTGTCCCTCTGGGATCATCCCTTCCTGGCAGATCGTTGTGATGCCGTGGTGATGGGCGTCTTCTTGTAGTTTTTATTTTTGTCTGTTTCATGTTAACAGAAACACAGTGATTTTGTAGACTGACCTGGAACTCAGGGACAATGATGAAGTGGTATGTCAGTTGTAGAGCACCCGTAGGGCCTTCTGTGAGCATTGGTGACATGGTGGGAGCCCTGTGCTGTCTGCTAATCCGAAAGTTGGCAGTTCAGATCCACCAGGTGCTCCTTGGAAACTTTATGGGGCTGCTCTACTCTGTCCTATGGGGTTGCTATGAGTCAGAATCGAATCCAAGGCTCTAGGTTTTGGGTAGGAAATACTGGTTAGGAAATACTGGTGGTGTCGGGATCAGCAGCCACAGCTGCTAACCAAACAGCAAAGATCAGCAGTTCAAGTCCCCAGGGTGCTCCTTGGAAAACTCTGAGGCAGTTCTGCTCTGGCCTGTAGGGTAGCTGTGAGTCAGAATCAACTCAGAAGCAGTGGGTTTGGTTTGGGATTGGTGGTGCAGCAGTTACATGCTACAGCTGCTAGCCAAAAGGGTGACAGTTGGAATCTACCAGGTGGTCCTTGGAAACCTGGTGGGGCAGTCTCTGTCTTACAGAGTTGCTGTGTGTTGGCACCAACTCAGTGGCAGTGGGCCTGGGTTTTTGATAGATTTTTTGGGGTGTTCTGTGTGCTCAGTGCAAACAGGGCTGGCTCTGTCTGGTTCTCTCTGTTCCTCATAGCCCTGGCTTCTCTGGCACTAGGGAGTTAGCGAGGACCCCGGAGCAGCAGAAGCCACTACCAGGCATTCACGGTGGCGTGTCTGAATTTTTTTATAAGCACCTGTTACCAAATCAAAGCTATCCTGGCCTTGCAGGTGTATTTTTTTTTTCTTTTTTAATTCCTGAGTGCTATTGTTCGTCTCTGTTGACGTGGTACATGCCTCACTCTGCAGTGAATTATGTTAACTGATTTTTTTTCTTTTTTGGCTTGGTTAGTCTTTCACTTCTGAATTAAAATCACACTGACAAAGATGTAAAATGCTGCCTAGATGTATAGCTAGATTCAGTTTGCTGAAGCTTCGTGATTTTTGCTTTTGTGTTAATGAACGTGTTTGGCTTGCAAGTATTTTTTTCTTGCAGCACTCCTGTATTTTTGATATCAGAGTGATGCTGTCTTGTGAAAATGCTGAGGAACATTTCTTTTTTCTGGAAGACTGTAAAATTAGAATTATTTCCTGAAAAGTGCTGTGAGCTTTCCAACAAAGCCATCTGTGTCTGAGGTTGTCTTTGTGGAGCAATTTGGAATCAAAACAACTGGACTATTCAGGTTTCTATTTCTCCTTATGTCAGTTTTGGTAAATTGTGTTTGTTTTTAACTCTTCTGTGTTTGCATAAAGGTTTTCATAGGATCTTTCTGTTTATTATTTTAATATCTGCAGTTTCTGTAGCAGGGTTTCGGAGTGTCGGCGCTGTTGACAGCTGGGGGCGGGATTTTCTTGTTGTGGAGGGCTGTCTTGTGTGCGGTGAAGGGTGTTTAGCGTGCCCTCTACCCTCAGTTTTCCCAGTCAGCAACGTCTCCAGGTACTGCTAGATTCCTTTAGAAGGTGAGATTGCCCTTTGGAGAACCGCTGATTTAGGGTTCTCCCTTTTTGTTCCTGATAACTTTGGCCCTCTGTCATTCACACTGAGATCTGTTTTATTCGTGTTTCTGAGGAATCGACTTTGAGTGTGTTGGTTCTGTTTATGTCTGTTTTCTAGGCTTACTATTAATCCTGTTGTTAAAATCTTTTATGTGAATTTCTTTTTAAAAAAAATTCTGGTCCGCTTCGTCTCTCTGTTACCTCTGGGCTGGAGTGAGGACGCGCAGCACGAGGGAGCACAAGGTGTCTTACAGTTCCCCCCCCCCCCGGGATTGTGTGAGTTGTGGTCATCTTCGGTTTCTGGCAATTGTTTTGCTTTATGTATTTTCAAGTTCTGTTATTAGGTGCGTATACAGAGTGATTTGGCTAGCTCAGCTGTTCACCAGAAGGTTAACAGTTTGAGTCTGCGGGCTGCTCCTTGGAAACTCTGTGGGGCAGTTCCACCCTGTCCAGCAAGGTCACACAGTTAGTCCGAATTGACTAGGCAGCAGCCAGCTTGGTTTGCTGGTTTCTTTTTTTAATACACTTGGGATGGTTGAACACTGCTGTTGAATTTTCTATAATGTGGAGTGTTCTTTCTCTCTCAAGAGAATGCTTTCTGCCATGAAGCAGTGGTTCTCAGCCTGAATGAACCTGGCGTCCACTGGGGAGCTGTCACAGATCCTGCAGCCTGGCTTTCCGCGCAGACGCTTTCCTGGGAGGTGTGGGCTGAGCAGGATGGTTTTTGAGAGTTCCCGCGTGATGATAACCAGTGTCTTTGCTCAGGTGTGCTTTTTCTGCTGTTGATGTCACTGCACCAACTTTCCTTTCTTATTCACAAGGTGTGAATTTCCCGGTGTTTGACTTTTATACTGTCTATAACCTTGTATTTCAGGTGTGTCCTTATAGATAGTATATGATTTAGGGTTTGTTTTGTTCTTCCTTTAGTTTGGAAGTCAGCATTGTTCGAGGGCCTTGAGCTTGTTAGCATTCGGGAGAATTCCTCCTTTTTCCGCATCTTCTGTTTTGCTGTGGGCTTCCTCGCGGTCCAGTTTGTTCTGTGCCATTGTTTAGGTGTTTTTATAACTACTTTTTTAAAGTGAATATTCATTTAAATTTATTCACGTATTTAAACTTCTTTCATTGTTCATCCTACCACTCAGTCTGCCAACTTTCTTCTTCCCGAAGGAGAGGGAGATCTCCTGTCGATAAATTATCTGCTTTTGTCAGAAAATGGCTTTATTTCACTTAGATTTGAAAGAATATACTGGATGTAGAATTCAAGTTAGACAGCTATATTTTTTCAGCACTTTTGACCTATTTTTCTGTACTTTGAAAGATAGAATTTCATTGTTTTCTGATTTACATTTCTTTTGAAACATTCTAGATTTCCATTTTTGAAGTGTGTAATTCTTTTTTAAAAATTGTTAGTATTTTATCTTCTCAAGCATTGAAATCTGTGCTTGTAAAGTCTCTATCTCAAACTACAATAACATCTTAAATTGCATCCAGCCGTTTTTTTATTACTGGAATACCACTGATGTTTGTACTTTGAAGCTGTTACTTGAAATTCATGGGCTAGAGCAAGCTAATAAGAGTCTTTTTGATAAGTTTATTATCCTGAGCGTTGGAGGGTCATTTTCTGTTGTTCCTGCTGTCTTGGATTTTGTTCCTGTTGTGGCATCTTACATCTGTGTGTGTGTGTGTGTGTGTGTGTGTGTGTGTGTTGGATATGTCATTTGCAAGTGTTGTTGAGATAACTGGAAGCCTTGGATGAGTTCCTTCTTGAGATGGGTATAAGGTGGTTTCTGCCAGATGTTTGGGGGCACTAGCCATCAGTGATCCCCTTGTTTCAGGAGTTTTAGAATGGTTACAAGCTGAGCTGGAGTCCCCTGGAGTCTTCGTTTATTTTCGGATCATCATTATCCCAAGGGTCCTTGGGGTGCAGGGGTTAACCGGAGGGCTGACAACATGACCCCACTGGAAGCCCAGTGCATTAGTTCCGCTCTGTCCTGTAGGGTCTCTAGGTGTCAGAATCAGTGACAGCAAGTTATTATTCCTAGGGATTCCTCCAACAGCCCAATCTAAATTGAAGGTGTTCACTAGGCTTCCGCCCTCCTCTCCTTCTAGTCCTTGGACCTCCATCCCTGAACCTGGTGTCCACATGATGCTGTCACAGGAAGTGACAGGGGAGGGGGCCGGGAAGTTGTGCATTACCACTGAGGACAGTGTAGCCCTAGGTGACAGGCTGACCTCTCTGGTCTCTCTCAGGACCTTTAATTTTTCACCATTTTAGTTTGCCAATGCTATCAAAAGAATGTTTGCATGTATGTATTTTTTTCTAGTTTTTACAGGTACCCTCTGTAGTACTATTTTTGTCCTCCACGCATGTTTTTACACTCATGTTTATCTACCCAGTATTGGTGTCCGAAGTGTATCCTGCCACAATTAGACTTCTTCCTATATGACTTAAGGGAAAAGAAGGCTGGCCTAAGGTCATTAGCAGTGTATATGGGACAGTCAGTTTGAAACTGAATTTGTAGCTACGTTAATTATAAAGAGGTCACCACAGGCTTCGTTTGTCATTCACCTGAAGGGTTATTTCTCTGGGGAGGTGTTTTGCAGTTAAATAGCAAGTTTATGGGACTCTGGATGTTTGTTTAGAGGAGTCTCTGGAGGTGTCCAGTGTCTTCTGCTGTCCTCAGTGCCCGTCCCATAAGAGTATTTGGTCTGGAGAGTCTGATTGGCCGTCTACCTGCCTTACAGAGCAAGGGACTGCTATGACAGTGCTCTGAGGTCGCACTGCTAACCAGGCACTCCTAGTAGGATAGGTACTTGGAAATTGAATGTGTCTGAAATCTGAAGGACTTCAGGTCAGTTTTTTTTTTTTTCATAGTATCAGGGCCCTCATGTGGAGCATAACTCATTTATTCAAATGTCCATCCACCCACCCCCTTGTCCGTCTGTCCGTCTGTCCTTCCTTCCTTCTGTCCTTCCTCCCTCCCTCCCTCGCTCCCTCCCTCCTTCCCTCCATCTGCCCATCCATCCGTCCATTCGTCCTCCACCTACCCATCCATCCATCCACCCACCCAGCCACCCACATTTTACCCTGGCTGAGTTAGACATTGTTTCAGGGTCATAGATACAAAAATTAACGAAACTTGGTCTATTTTCTTAGAAGTCCTCGGTCCAGGAAGAAGAGGAATAGTGTCATGGGTGATCGCAGGGTGTGAGGGAGTCTTTGAGGCTGTGTATGAGTTCTGGGTCATCACCCTTTTCTGCAAGGCATACAGCGTGTAGCCGACAGGTGACGGCTGAGCTTTCTGCGGAGCCAGGAGCAGCCGTGGTGCAGGTTGGGTGTTCTGGAAGTCAGCCTGCTGCTGCCTAGGTGGCCTTTCCACCCTGTGTTTTTCTGAGTTTATTATCCCTGCAATAGGGATTTATGAAAAGCAATCCTAATTGCCTCCTTTGTTAAAACTGTTTAAATAGGAAAGACATGCATACAACCACTGCAGAAGTAAATGCTGAAACTTGTTTCTCTCTCGTCGTAAAAGCAAAAACTCCTCCTTGGGAGCCCAGCAAACCTGGCTGCCTTCTGTTCTCAGTGCATGTCTTTGTGGGACTCCGCTCTTGGGAAGTCTGTTTCCGACTCCCCAGAGCAGCTGGAACACACTTGAGACACTCAGCCCCAAGTACAAAGTGATGGCATTGACTGTGCAAAACAGATGCTGTTTGCATTCAAATAAAAGACAAACATAATATTTGCATTAATAGAAAGCCTTTGCAAAAGTATTTGCATAAAATGGTTTGTGCTTTTCCCAGAGCTGGTTACTTTTAGCTAATTTCTGAGTCTAGCAAAGGATAAGCAATCTTAGGCTGATTATTTGACACAAAGAGTTGCTTTTGCAGGAGCACAGCTGATTTCGGTGAAGGACTCTCTGACATGCAAATATGATGCAGAGTGAAGCGGGTAGGAACGGCCCCTGTGCCTGTGACGGTGCCCGCATTTTCCTGGTGTCTCGTTGTGCTCAACAGTAGGAGGGCGAGCTGCTGCCCCAGCACTGGGTGGAGCTTCAGGCTGTGCCCCGAGCTGCTGTGTTTCAGTGATCACCTGTGATCTCCTCTGAGAGGAGACGGGGGGGGGGGGGGGGGGGGGGGGGGGTGGCCTGCTGGATGCCTCTGTGCTCTGCAGTGGGCTTTCAGGGACAGTGTAACCCTTTCAGTCGCATGGGAGATGTGGCACTAAAGCGCTAAGGAAATCCGAACAAAGTAACAGCAATGGTCTGTTGGAAGTAGGACCCCCAACTAACTTAGCAAGTCTTCCATCATAATTCAGTGTGGGGCACAACTTTGTTTCTGCGTTTTCCATTTGGGAAAATCAAGAGGGAAGCTTGCTTATTTTTAGGCTTCATGTTGTTTCCAAGAGGAAACCGACCCAATTTTTGTACAGGGACGATTTCTTTTTTTAAATCATGTTTGTACCAGAAAAATTAGTTTCACATCACAACCCAATACACACAGAGACCCACACACGTGCACACATGCACACACACACACATGCATGCACAGAACACAAGTTTCAGGGACCAGTATTACACATGATGAAAGCGATCTCCGTCATGGCATGAAGCCCTCCGTTAATTTAGCATCTGGCGCTTCTTGATCTTGACTGGCAGGTTTTCTAGTGTTTAGGGCCCCAGTGCTTCCGGCATCTTTTTCACTTTGGATATGGTTTCCTTATTTCTGAAATAATCCTTAGTAGTTTTTCAACTGCGATAAGCTTTCCAGTTTTGCTTCAGAATGTTTTCTGTCTCTGGCGACATGAATGCTAGTTTAGCTGGATATGGAATGAGCAGGTGCTGTGGATGTCATTTAGTGGAAGACATTTTAGCACCTTCTGGCTCTTTCTGTTGTTGCTCAAGGAGTTAGCGCCCAGGCAGCTGTTCCTTCTCTGTAGGTGATCGGCCTTTTCTGTCCTGCTGGTTTGAAGCCCCCCTCCAGCCCGCACCCCAGTCCTCCCTTGGGGCTCAGATGCTCTGCTGGGATGTGTTCTCCTACAGTGCACTGGGGTGTACATCTGTATCTTTTGTTTTGACTGGGACTTAACATGCTTTTTAAATCCAAGAACTCTTATCTTGCTGGAATTTTGGACTATTCTCATCCCATATCTTGGAATGATAGCTCTTCTGTGTCTCCTCCAATCTTTATCTCAGGAATCCGTCCTGGATCTCTGTTCACAGTCTCATTTTTTTATCCTCTTCCCTGTCCGCTGTTTTCCTTCTTGTATCTTTTTGTGTTGCATTCCAGTTTCTTATTGAGATCTCTTGACTGGTTTTTGTTTGTTTTCCATCCTTAACTATTTTTAATAGCTGTATTTTTCAATTCTGGAAATTCTTTTTTTTAAAAAAGATTTTCCCAGAGTTCCTTTCTTTTATTAAAGATTCTCCCTTATTTTCATTGCCAACTTTTAGAAAAATATATGTTTTACTGTTTTTTCCATGATGTTTTCTTATTTGTAGAATTTTGGAGTCATTTCTGCTTTTTTTTTTCCTGCTGGTTCTCGCATGGCAGATTGTTTCCATGTGTCATTTTTAGTTTTTGTTGTGAACTCATCTTGAGCAGGCAGCTCTTTCCTTTCTCTCTCTCCCTCCTGTTTTCCTTCTTCTCTCCTTTTCTCTCTTGCGTGTTCCCTTGTACCCTGGCTTGTTGCTGTCCCTGGGGCCCCAGCGTTCCCCACGTTCTCGACAAGTGTCTGCCTTAGTTCTAAACCTGGGACCCCAGCAGTGCTGGAGCAGCCTGAGCGCGGAGGCCACAACCACACAGTCGCGGCCCTCAGGGTTCTTTCTCTCCCCGGGGACTCTTCCTAGCTACCTCCTGCCCACCTTCTCTGCCTGGTGGGTGCCGTTTTCTAACGGCCTTGCCGTGGACCCAGGAGTCCTGGCGCTTCGGTCTTGGAGAGGGGTTTCGGTTCCAGCTCTTGCTCGGGGAGGCCCATGACCATCTCTCCTTGCCACCTGCATGTTCACATTCCCCCGGGTCTTCGATAGTGTGTGCCGCGTGACCCTGAGACAGGCACTGAAGCTTGGTGTGCCTGCTTGGGGTGATCGCCCTTCTTTCTCCTGATTAGTGCGGCCTTCTCTGTATTTTTATCTCAACTGTGTATGTAAAATTGAGATGGGATGACATTATCTATTCTAATCCTCATTCCTATATTCTTGTGGGGGAAGTGCAGGGCCCTGGCTGATTCAGTCCAGCAGGTTTCAGGACTCTAAAGTTCTGACTCTGTTTACTGCTCATCTGTGTATTTGGGGCATTAGCGGGCTCTCTGGTCTCCCAAGTATGACCCTCATTTTGCTCCAGGTGTGCCTGCAGATTCAGAGCGCCGACACGAGGGTTACAAAGCGAGCCACGGCTGGGTTCCATGTAGTTGAACTAAGAAGTTCCCCTTCTAATTGGTGGATTTTTAATGTCAGATCCATTGTAACTCAGCATACAGCCAACCTGTGCTCATTTTAACCTGAGCTTTCTTTTCATGACTAAGCGGTTGGACACAGTTTGTCTGAGAGGTGTAACACCAGAGAGCTTGGCTTTACATTGTGACAGAGGCTGCTTTGTTTGGTTTTGGTGTGATCTCTGCAGTGGTCCCTCCACCCCGAGTGCACACACCGTCGACAGGCCTGTAGAGTAGCACGGGCTGCAGTGTGAGTTGTGTATTGAACAGTGTCAGCTAAGTCTGTTCCAGGAAGTACAGTGGAGTCTGGGAAATGAAGGTTTGCTGGGAGTGGAGCTTGGGCCATACAGTCAGTGCAGCTAGGGGTGGGGAGGTGCGCCGGGCGCCTGTCACTGGTGGACGGCCCGACCCCAGCGGTCTTGGCCAGCAGGCTCTCCGTCGGAAGCAGGGCAAGGGAAGCATGGCTTATAGACAGTGATCTGAGTAGTGAGGGTGCGTGCATGTTTGTGTGTGCATGCACACGAGAGAGAGAGAGAGAGCAGAGAAGTGGCTTTATTACTATTTTTCTGAATTCAAAATGAACTCCCTTACAGAAAGTAGAACACACTTTAGAGAAGACACAGGATTATAGTCTGATTTTTTTTTCTTTGTTGTGATTGAGTGGAAGTGTACAATCCAGTTCAAATGTACATTCCTGCCAATCTGTAGCTCCCTCTGCTTTCCTAGTCCAGTAATAGTATACTCCTGCTTCCTGTTCTTATATATGTCATAATGCCCTTAACAGTCTCCTGCCCCCTCTTCTCCACCCTTCCACTCCCCTCTGGTAAGAGGCCAGTGGGACGACAGCCTATGGATGTGTAGAACCGTAAAATGCACACAGTATGGTCACTGTGTGTCCCTGAGTCCAGTTCATTCCCGTCTGAAGAATTGACCTCAGTAATGGTTTATAAACAGGGTCAGCATCAGGTCTAAGGACTGTGCTCCCTGGGGAACCCTGGGCCTGTGGACCATCGGCTGTAGTCTTTTAGGGGAGTTCTCAGGGTACAGCCTTTCTTTTTTTCCTCGTGTTGTCACTGGGGCTCAATTTTGTGAGCCCCATCACGGCTGTCATTGGTGGTAGCCAGGTGCCATCTGGTTCTTCTGGTCACATATTGATGTAGTCACCCATTCACGTGGCTCTTTCTGTCTTCTGGGTTCTCTCCCCTGTGTCACTGTTGTCCTTGGTGGTCATCTGTTCCTGCCGAGTTGGGCACATTTGGTGTACCTCAGATGGCAGCTTGCTAGCTTTTAAGACCCCAGACGCCACTCACCACCGTAGTGTGGAGAACGCTTTCTTAGCCATAGGCTAGTTATACCAGTTGGCCTCGATGTCCCCTGAGAGCATGGTCCCCGGACCCCCGCCCCTGCTACTGTGTTGGTGCAGTATTGGGTTAAGAGTGGAGGAGTGATTGTGTTATGTTGAAGTCCAGTTAAATTGATCCTCTTTCTGATGTGTGCTGTCACTGATTTCACCCAGTCAGATTTCTATCAGCTAATCTGTAACCATCCCTCTTCTTCCTTCCTTCCCCTCCCCTCCCCTCCCTTGCAGCCGTCAGAGTCTTTTCTTCTGTACATGAGTCTGTTTTTAAGTCCTTATGGTAGAGAGGTCTCACACAATCTTTGTCCGTATGCCACTGTTCTCACTCAGCGTAATGTCTTCCAGTTGAAACTAGGTTATGAGGTGCTTCCTAAAATCATGATTGGTCTTTATCATTGCATGGTGCTCCGTTGGGTATATATACCGTAGTTTATTTATCCATTCATCTGTTGTTGGGCATCTGGGTTGATTCCAGCTCTTTGCTGTTGTGGACTGTGCTGTAGTGAACACTCATGTGCATGTGTCTGTTTGTGTGACTACCCCTGCTCCTATATATTCCAGTCAGTGGCAGTACTAGGTCAAATGGTATATCTATTTCCAGCTATTTAAGGAAGTGCCAGATTCGTTTCCAAAAAGGTTGTACCATTTTGAGTCTTAAAATTTTTGATATTTGTTCGTAGAACTGTGAAGCTTTCAAAATTTGGAAAAGGTGATTGTCATGGTTTGAATTGTGTCCCCCCAAAAATGTGTGCAGCCATGTGGCTGGGATATGGTTCCCAGTATCTTGGAAATGTCCTCCATTGTGCGGTTTTGCTAACCTGTATGTTAAAGGATTAGGGTGGGGCTGTGAATTCCTGCTATGGGGGAAGTTTCCCTGGAGTATGGCTTGCCCCACCCTTAATGCTTTTAGCTTGCAAGGAATAAAAGGAAAAAGAACCAAGGACAATTTGAGAACCTCGCTACCATCAAGCAAGCAGCACCGGGAGCAGAACGCGTCGTTCAGACCAGAGGTTCTTGCGTTAGGACGCTCCCTGGACAATGACTGATGCAATACTGGACTTTCCTCCAGAGCCGTCAAGGGGAAAGTCTTTCCCTGGAGCGGACACCCTGAATATGGACTTGCAACCTACCGGACTGTGTAAGAATAAATCTTTCTTTGTTAAAGCCATCCACTCTGTGGTATTTCTGTTAGAGCAGCCCTAGCTGACTAAAACAGAATTGGTACCGGGAGTGGGGTGCTGCTCTAGCAAATACCTAAAATGTGGAAGCCACTTTGAAACTGCGAATGGATAGAAGATTCAGAAGGAACGAAGAAGGCACAGATGGTGAGAAACAACAGAGGACCGGCAGCAGCGGCAGCGGCAGCAGCGGCAGCGGCAGCAGCAGAACCAGAGGCAGCGCTGGAGCCGACCCGTGGAGCGAGAGAGGTCAGTGCCTGCGCAGAGTTTTCCTCGCGGAACGGGGTGCCTCTGGGCACTTGAATCGGTGAGCTGGCCTTGCTGACCCACGGAGTGAGAGAGTTGAGTGCCTTTGGGCAGGACGCTTTCCAGCAAGAGTGGGGTGCCTCCGGGCACTTAAACCAGTGGAGCTACAGAGCTTTGGAACACTTGCCCGGCAGGGCAGATGTGGGCCTGAGGCCGGGCCATGCGGCCATAGGAAGCTGAAGCTGAAGAGGCAGATAGCGTGAGAAGCTGAGCTGCCTCAGTCTCAAGAGGTATGGCCATGACCTTAGGGGTTTGAAAGGGTGGAACCATGGCGTGCTGTGTTCGTAAGGGTGGAATTGCCACTCAGTTGGGCTTAGGGTGCTCCTAAAGCCAATGGGACAGAGTTTCTGTCCAAGTGGGCCTTGAAGGCAAAGTTGTAGCACGGGGCTGGAGGTCTCCACTCAGAAACCTGAGAGTGTGGCCGATACCTAGAGTCTGGAGAGCATTGCTGTTGTGTAGAATGTCTCAGAAAATGTAAGAGTATTTCCAAAGCTTTGAGGGCTAATGTAATGTGTTCTGTTGACTTGCCTGTTGCCTGTTAATGCCTTCTAAGTTTCACAGATGTAGAAGAGTTTTTGTATTTTGGACTTGGAACTGATTTAAGACTTCTGTTATATGGATGGACATAATTTTGCTATGGTGAGATGAATGTGTTAAATGTTTTGTGATGTGATTTTTGGGTTGTCAAAGGGTGGGATGTCATGGTTTGAATTGTGTCCCCCCAAAAATGTGTGCAGCCATGTGGCTGGGATATGGTTCCCAGTATCTTGGAAATGTCCTCCATTGTGCGGTTTTGCTAACCTGTATGTTAAAGGATTAGGGTGGGGCTGTGAATTCCTGCTATGGGGGAAGTTTCCCTGGAGTATGGCTTGCCCCACCCTTAATGCTTTTAGCTTGCAAGGAATAAAAGGAAAAAGAACCAAGGACAATTTGAGAACCTCGCTACCATCAAGCAAGCAGCACCGGGAGCAGAACGCGTCGTTCAGACCAGAGGTTCTTGCGTTAGGACGCTCCCTGGACAATGACTGATGCAATACTGGACTTTCCTCCAGAGCCGTCAAGGGGAAAGTCTTTCCCTGGAGCGGACACCCTGAATATGGACTTGCAACCTACCGGACTGTGTAAGAATAAATCTTTCTTTGTTAAAGCCATCCACTCTGTGGTATTTCTGTTAGAGCAGCCCTAGCTGACTAAAACAGTGATTTTCACACCTTTCCTAATGTGCTGGCTACCTGGAGGTAGTCTGCTGCTGCCGTTTGGTCTGGAGGTCAGGTGAGGAGAGGACTCAGACTCACCGTCCAGTGATGAGAAGGATGAGCCATGGGCAGGCTCGGGCACATCCTGGTCCTCCTGCCCTTTCCCAGGTGCTTTTCATCCCCCGCTCTGTGGCTTTCTGCTGGCATCTGGGGACTGCTGGCTGGTGGACAGCTGCTGATGGAGACACAGTGAAGGCCGCACCTCACAGTGTTATTTTCCTGGGACCTCCAAGCATGAACCCCAGGCTGGGTGTCAGGCCAGGAGGGCCAGTCTGATCCCTGCCATGTGAGCAGCCTCCTGGCACCTGTTTCACAGATGTGGGAAATGCGGTCCAGACTGGCCAGATCATGTCGATGAGGTCAGGGGAGGCTATGAAGCGAGGCGGTCAGGCCCCTAGCTTGTGGCCAGAACCTTCAGGCCACCTGCTGCCCAGGCCACTGCGTCCTCTGTCATGGACAAAAATCACATCCCATCGCGATCATGTGATCACATCTAACAGCAAATTGCTTCAGTGGTTCTGTTTCTAGAAGACAAAAATAGAACATGATACAGTGTGACTGCAGTATTTTTAGAGGCTGAAATTTGTAGTATATGAAAATGTATAAAAGGAATAATGATACGGCTCTGCTGGTCTTGATTTTGGAGAGGTTGTGATTTGTCAAGTGTGTGCACACTGTGTAACCAGTACACCGTGTGATTACCGTGTGTGTCCCCTGGGTGTACCCAGTACAGTGCGTGATTCCCGTGTGTGCTCACTGTGTGTAACCAGTACACCATGTGATTCACATGTGTGTGCCTTGTGTAACCAGTACACCTTGTGACTCGCATGTGTGTGCCTTGTGTAACCAGTACATGTGTCATTCCCATGTGTGTGCCCTGTGTGTAACTAGTACACTGCGTGTTTCCCATGTGTGTGCCCTGTGTGTAACCCATACATCGTGTGATTCCCATGTGTGTGCACTGTATGTAAACGATAAACTGTGTGATTCCTGTGTGTGCACACCGTGTGTAATCGATACACTGCCTGCTGCTCATGGTCCATTCCCTGCTGTCTGTGGGTGGGCCAGAGCCCCTCAGAAGCCACCTCTGATATTGGAGACCTGGATGAAACGGTGCGTTATATCTCTTTCACGGCCCTGGGTGGCAGACGCTGTCTCTCTGGGGTTCTCATTGCCCAGGACAATGCCTGCAGCGTCCTCAGCTCCTGAAAGGTGAGCGCTGAGTGAACGACACCAGACAGTGGCATCCTAGTCACCACAGATGTGTAACGCCAGGGAACACAGAGGAGCCCGCTGCGCCATATGCCCAGCTTTAAAAGGCCTCAGGTGCCACGGGAGCTGTGACAGGCCACTTTCCTCAGGGACAGGACAAGTCCCAGGCAAGGGAGATACTCTGAAACCAAGAGGGCGTGCTCAGGGGCTGCTGTGTCTCAGGAGGAAGGGAATGGAAACGAGCGGAAAGCCAGCAGCGGGACAATCCGGGCTTCTCCTCGGCTTTCCTGGGGCAGCGTTTCTGGGTGGAGAGGGCGCCGTCTAGTGCTGCGCTGTCCCTGCCCCTTGGTGGCTCAGCTAGAGAGGTCGGTAAGTATTTCAGGATGCCGGAGCCCCAGCCTGGACGAGCAGTGTTGGGGGCCTGGGGCGCAGCAGAGGGGAGGAGGGATGCTGGCGGGGCTGTGGGGTCCATGCTGGCGTTCCCAGACCAGCAGAACGTGAGAAAGCTGCACAGTCTGTTTGCTCTTCAGAATGGCTCCGGGGCCTCTCCTGGTTCACAGGTGCACATCAGCACCCTCTGTGCCCCCCAGCCAGGCAGAGTGGCAGCTCACCCATCCTGGGAAGCAGCAGCACGTCACAACCCCCGACATGTGACAGCCACCCACTCCCACCCCCCAGCATGCCCTGGTGGGTTCACCTTCTGAATTCATTCCACTTCTGCCCACTTCTGACCTGCTCTGGAGCCGTCCTGGTCCCAGGCCTGAGCCCCCAAACCCTCAGTGCTCTCTTCCTGCCCCAGCTGTACCTCTGGCCTTCCTGCCCAGGGCTAATATTCCACAAGGACCTAAGGGCCCTTTAATGTGTGGCTCAGAGCAGGAGGGCCTGGCCAGGGTTCCACCTCAAAGGCTCTGCTGGCCGCCTTAGCTAGGTGCTCCTTCTTGAGGTGCTTTCCCTGGTTCCTTCCTGCTCACTGTCCAGGTTTCTGTCTCAGGAGACCCTCCTGAGTCACTTTGTCTACAGGGTGGGCTGCCTGTCTCCTTCAGCCTTCACACTCTGTGTTCGCATCATGGGGTGCCCTGCTGTCTCTGTTTCCAGCAGCTGGTGCTGTGCCATCCGTGTTCCCAGCACCAGGGCTGTGCCATGTGTTGCCAGCACGTGGCGCTCTGCAGTCTGTGTCCCCAGCACATGGTGCCATGCTGCCTTCTGGGGTCTCTCCTCTTCCCAGGAAGCTTGGGGTGCAGGGCTGTGTGGAGTTCACTCTTGCACCCCCGGTACCTATGGCAGCCCTCCAGGAACCTGGGGGGATGAAGGGGTGACATGATGTGACCTTGTGACTCTGTACAGGGACAGCATGGCACCAGGGGTGCGTTTGGGCCGGAAAGCCAGCCTTGACCGTGTGAGGCATTCGTTGTCTCTGTGGCTTGCTCCCTTTATCTCTGAAACGGGGCACTAGTGGTACCTCTGCACCTCTTCTTCTCGGGAGGACGGTGAGCTAAGGAAGTGCTCGGACAGGCACCTGGCCTGCAGTGAGCACCGAGGAGGAGTTAGCTCTCGCTGTTTCTGAGTTAGAATGTAAGCCGAACAGTCCACCAGCAGCTAGCAAGAACAGAAAAGTGAAGTGCTTTTAGTGAATTGAAGCCAATACCTGTAGCCCACTGCCATCGCGTTGATTCTGATTTGTAGCAACCCTAGAACAAGAGGAGAAAGCTATTGCACCGCAGTAAAGAACCACCCTTAAAGCAACCTGCTGGGCATATGTTGGGTGAGACCCCAAAGCCAGCGTGCTCCTTGGGCTGTGGCAGCTGCAGGGTGCAGCCTCTATGAGCCATGACTCCAGGCGCCACGTGGCGGTCACTCACTGAGGCTGGTGGTTGTGGGTCGGTCCCACCGCCTCCTTCTACTGGTCCTTGACGTCTGACCATGCTCGGCCACTTCTGAGTAAGTAGGCAGAGGCTTCCACTTCTGTCCAGAGACTGTGAGATGCTGCTCTTTGGGTGTCGTCCTAGCTACGCAGCGCTGCTAACAGCTCGAGTGGGTGGCGTCAGCATACACACGTTCTCCTGGCTGAGGAGGCTGGAAGTCTAAGTTGAGGGTGCCGGCCCCAGGGCAAGGCTGTCTCTCTGTCCGCTCTGGAGGACGGTCCTTCCTTGTTTCTTTGGAGCTTCGGCTCCTGGGCAGTTGTCCAGTGGCTCTGTGTGACTTACGCTGTCCCTGCATCCCGAGTCTTTGTTTTAGCAAATTAACTGAGGACACACTCTGCACCGGCGCAGCCTCGCTGCCATCACGATGCTCGTTCCCAAACGGGATCATAACCGTGGGTACAGAGGTTAAGGCTGATTCCACGTGTATTCGGGGGACGTAATTTAATGCGTAACATTCTCCCCTTTAGCCCCTCCCCAAATCTTGTCCTTGACACACTCAAAATACATTCACTCCATCGTATCATCCCAAGAATCTCAGGTGAACTCCATGTTCCAAATCTCATCTTCTGAATCATCTAAATCAAATATGGGTGAGATTTCAGGTGAATCTGACCCAGGGCAGAACGCTTGTTTGTGTGTGAATGTGTCCCTTTATTTCCAAAGTGCTGTGGTAGAGCAGGTGGAAAACAGACATTTCTGTTAAAAAATGGCAGGAATTGGCGGGAAAGAAGCAACGACAGGCAGCAAGCACGTCCAGAACACACTAGAAAGCTTCACAGTAGCCCTTGAAGTTCAAAAATGATCTTTCGTTCTTTGGCACCACCTGGGCAAGGGCCCTGCACCTCCAGACTTGGGGCACAGGCTCCGCCTTCCGGATTCCGGGCCGAGCTCCCTGGGCTCTGGACTTCAGCTGTGCCTTCCAGGCCCTGGAGGGTAACGACTCTCCTCCTGTGGTTCCGGGCGGCCCTGTTCTCCGGGACCGTGGGACCGTTTGCGTGGTGACCCCACACCCTGGAACTGAGTTGGTGAAGATCTGACTCTTTGAAACCCAGGAGGTTGTCACCCTATGTTTTAAGGTCCAGGAGACCCTTCGAAGCCAAGAACACACTGCTTCCCACGCCCCTTCGCGCCCCTTCCTGTGGTTCTGCTCGTCTTGGAGTGCTCCTGCTTTTTTCTTGGAGGACAAGAGGTGTGACTCCTTTGGCCTATTTCCTGCCAGTAGAATTCCAAGAGACATACTGTGTCCATCCTTCCTTCCTTCCTTCCTTTCTCTGTGCCTTGCAGTCTAAGCCGATGGGTTTTCTGCCACAGTGGTTGGCTGGCTCCATCGGTCACAGGCTTGGTCTGAAAAAAGGTGGTGTGGCCGCATCCTCTGTGAGCATCCCGGGGCACGTGTCCTAGGACAGAACTTCTCAAGTCTTTGAGCTTTGTCTTCACTCTGCACAGTTCGCTTCTAAGTCTCTTCCTCTCGCATTTTACTGTGAGCAACAAGCAGAAACCGCGCAACCCCGTGAAGGGCTGCTTAGAAATCTCCTCAGCCACACATCCAGTTCATCCCTCACAAGTTGTACCTTTCACCAAACACTCGAACCTAATCCAGACAAGTTCTCTGCTGCTGCGTAGCGTCGGTGGCCTCTGTTGTCCAGTCACATGCTCTCATTTCTGTCTAAAGCCTCATCAGAAGCACGTGCAACACCCACACTGCTAGTGATGTTCGGCTGCGGGTGCCATGTGTGTGCTCTGAGATGACAGAGACGTCTCCGCTGCTCTCCTCACCTCCTGTGAGCCCTCACCAGAATCACCTCGGAGCCCATAATTCTGCGGCTAGTCGCGAGGCAACCCAGGCTTGTACTACCAGGCATCTTAGAGGTCTCCTGGCCTCCACCTCTTACCCAGAATCACTGCCACAGTCTGGGTACCTGTTAGAGCAGCACCCTATTCTGGTACCGAATCCCATCTCGGTTACCCAGTGCTGCTATAACAGACACCACCTGTCGGTGGCTTTAACAAACAGGTCAGGAGGCTGGAAGTCTGAATTCAGGGTGCCCGTTTGGTGGGAAGGCCTCCTGTCCCTGCTGGCGGGGGAGGGAGGTCCTCGGCTCTCCTGAGCTTCCGCTTGGTCTGGCCCAGCGTCTGTCTGCCCACTTTCTCGGCTTGTCTGATCTGTACTTTTTATCCCTTGTAAGAGATTGACTCAAGACACACCCTACATTAATCCTGCCTCGTTAACATAACAGAAACCACCTTCCCATCTGGGGTTGCTGCCAAAAGGCGTAGAGGTCAGGATATGAGGCAGAATTATGGTGGGTGAGACTCAGTCCATAGCATGGGGTCGAGCCTGGGGGCCACCCTGCCTGCTCTTCTGGGCCCTCCAGCCAGGGGCTCACCTGGCTCCACAGACCTCCCAGACAGCCTTTGGGGTTTTTGTTAAACATTAGTGACTCATTCCTCGTGAGCTGCTTAATAGGTACTTGTTTTCTGGCTTCCTGTCACTTAACCACAGACACCTCTTCGCTGATTTTTAGTGCTCAGCGGAGTGGAAACGGGACTGGAGGGTGGCTTGTCAGTACGGCAGTTTCTGCTGCTGATTCACGTGTTTGGGAGATGTTTCGGCCCCGACTGGCTGTCCTGGCAGGGGCTGCGGTTCTTGTCCTGGGTAGGGGTGTGTTAAACCAGTAAGCAGGGTATGCACAGGCTTACTTGTGCTTACCTACTAATCTGAGGTGCCCAGTTTCACCTGTTTTCCATCAGCAGTTGCTAACTGGTGTCCTGTTTCATCTCCTGCGCCGGCGCTGAGAGATCGGCAGGGTGCATGGGCAGGGTCCCCTCAGTCTTCACTCCACAGAGCAGCTCTCTGGTGGCTCAGCCTGCTCCCACCTCTCCAGAGCAGATGGCTGTCCTCCAGGGCAGGGGCAAGGCTGTCGTCAGAGGCAGGCTAGGACCTGTTCTCCTGTTTTCTCAGCTGTGTGCCGGCAGTTAGACAGGGCCGGGCTGCTCCTGAGGACTGCAGTCTCAGGCTGTCTTTTTCAGGGCGAGAAGGCGAGCGGCCTGAGCGGTGCCTGGACAGTGAGAGTGGCCGAGAAACCCCTTCCAGAGGACGCCTGCCTCTGGCCTTTAGGAGACAGACTCAGGCATTGCCCAGCCTCCAGGACACTGCCACACTGAGCCCACGCAGCCCCGGTGAGGCTTGTCCCCCAGTCTTCTGGGCCTGCTCTGTGCCCACTTGCTTGCCCATGCAGCCTGGGCTGGGCCCCCCTCTCGGTCGCCCTCACTGGGCTTCACCCCGGCCCTGTGGGCAGAGCCCCACTGGGTGCTGGGGCAGCAGGGACCAGCGAGAGCCCTTCTGCCCTCCAGCTGCTCCTTGTCCCTGTGCAGGCACCACCTGCCCCCGGGGCTTCCTCCTTGTGGCCTGTGGTCACAGCCTCCCACCGTGCTTGTCCTCGTCACTGAAGTGCTCTGGGTCGGTGGATCCTGTCTCCAGTAGGTGCAGGCGAGCCTCTGAAACCCGCTGGGGTCGGGTCAGTTTCGGCCTTCAGTGACCCTGTAGGAGAAACAGAACTGCCCCGCAGGGCCTCCCCGAGTGCCTGGTGGACTCCAGCTGCCGACCCTCTGGTTGGCAGGCGAGCCCTGAACTGCGGCGCCACCAGGGCCCCTGTTGTCTGGCTGCCCTGCCCTTGAACTGGTCTCCACATCTGTCTCAGTAGCAGAGCACTGGGATGTGTGCACACATCCCAGCAAACACATGTCCGCCCCGGAAACTTCTGACCTTTCGTGTTCCAAGTTAGCTTTAGAAGTGCCAGGGCTTCTCCTGCTGGCCGTGAGCCCTCCCCACAACCTGGTGAGGCCTCCTGTGCCCCCAGAGGGCACCCGGGTCTCCCAGAGCATGTGATTCCGGTGTTGAAGTGGCAGGGGACACACCAGCCCCCCCTTCTCAGCTTGGCATGGTGGTGAGGTTCTTCTACTGCCCCCGGCTCGGCCCTGGGTCCCAGCCAGGCGCTGCCTCTCCCTTCTAGAACCTCCTCTAGTTCCGGACACAGCAGGAACGGTTCGGGGGTCTGAGCAGGCGAGACGGCAGCGGATGCCCCCCTGAAGCTCTGGGGTTCCCCAGGAGAGGTCAGGTCACCTGTTGGGCGTCTGTAGCACATGAGCCTATCAGACTGAAGTCCCGACAGCTGGAAGGGATGAGGGCTTGGGATGGGAAGGCAGGCCGTCAGAGCTGGCCTGCCTGGGCCCTGGCGTCGCTCGTGTGATACAGGTCAGTGCTACCTGATGTCACGTCCACTGCTAGTCTGTGAGCTGCAGGTGAGGTCCCCCAGGACTGAGGTGTGGGCGTCCCTAACTGGGCATTGCAGTGCATGGGGGGTCGCGTTCCTAGAGACAAGCCCTTGTGTGAATGATCCGGATTGTTTCTGGGCGTCTGACAGTGGCTCGTAAAGGATGAGAGGACCTGCCGCCACTTTTGTGGACGCACCCTGGGGTGTCTTAACCACACTTGTGCTTCCTGGCTCTCTGATGATCTGTTCTGTCATCTCAAGGTTGCCAGAGTCGGTGAGGGCTGCTGGCTGGTGGCGGGGCACGCCAGTAAGGTGCAGAGCTGTGGTGCAGGGGAGCTGCTCCTCTCCTGTGCAAGGCTCGTCTCACAGGACGGCCACCAGATGGGCCAGCATCATCTCACTGGCCAGCATGCACTCTGGGCCAAAAGTGCCCGAGGAGTGTCCCTTCCCCGGAGCCATGAGGTGTCCTCATCATCCTGTGTTTCCCTTGGCCAGAAACATGCTGGGTCTTACCAGGACTCTGGGTCAGGGAGGGACCCATCGTGGGGAAGAGTGAGGCTTTAGTCTGGGTCCCTCGGCCTGATGCTGTGTGTTTTTGTCAGCCGTGACTGAGAGCTTTCTGCTGGCCCTGGAACCCGCTGCTCTCTTCCTCACCTTAGCTGTGAAGTGATCCTGATGTCAGAAGCCGGCGGTGACAGATGTGCCACCAAAGGCCATGCACAGCACTCAGCTGAGGCTGACTGGGGGTGACAAGTGTAGTTCCTGGGGGTTCTGCCAGCTCTTTCCTCTTCAGCCTAGAGAACATGGAGATGCCCGGCCGGCCCTCATGCTGTGGCTCCCTGTTCCCTGTGGATAGGTGGCTGGGTGCGAGGAGAGAGAGAGAGAGGAAGGTGTTCCTGAGAACAGTCACAAGTCGAGTGTGAACAAAAGGAGCCCTAGAGCCCTAAGCGCCCGGCGAGTCGCTGGTCTGAGAGCGGGCTTGCGCGCCCGCGGTCGGGGTACCGGCCGTCTCCTTGCCCATCCTTCCCGCTCCCGTGTGGCTGTTTCGTGTGCTCAGCCCGTGTGTGCTGGCGGTGGGTATCTGGGAGGAGGCTGTCTTGCTTCCCAGCCCTCTGTGGACAAGCTGACAGCTGGAGGTCTCCTGACAAACACAGAGCAGGTACAGTGTGGTGGCCGCAGACCCAGAATAGCGGGCCAGGTGTGCCTGGCCAGAAGTCGGGGTCTTGCCAGTCTTAGTTGGGGTCGGTTTGGCTGGCTTCGGTTGTTCCACAGAAGGTCTTTTGTTTTCCGATTCTGCGAAGAGTGGTAGGCTGTGAGGGAGCCAGAGTGGAAACAGGAAGGGTCCACGTGTGCCCGCTGTCTGCTGGGTGGCTCCTCACAGCCCTCAGGGTGCAGTGTTCTCTCTGACGTGCCAGCAGACCCTGAAGCCAGTGCCTTTCTGTTCTCCAGACGGACTTGCCGGCCGGGACCAGCCCGTGGAGCTGCTCAGCCCTGCCCGTGCCAACCACGTGCCCAGCACAGGTAAGTCGTGGCAGATGCCGCCCTGGGCTGTACTGGAGTGGGGGGCTGGGGCTCCTCTGCACTGTCGGGTGGGAACAGAAGCAGGGTCTGTGGTGCTCAGGCTCCCTGGACGTGGGCACTCCGTTCCTGGGGTGAGTAGGCCACCTTTTCTGGAGGTGAATTGGGCATTGGCTGAGAAAGGCAAGCACTCTGTCTTGAGCCTTAGAGGATGTGCCCTTCCTCGAGGTTCCAGCCGTGTGAGGCACAGCTCCAGGCCGAGTCCAGTGGGGGTCGGGGACGCACACAGTTCTGGTTGGGGGCCAGGACGGAGTCAGGAGACCGTGCTGGGGATGGGCAGGCAGATGCCTCCTCAGCGCTGCCCTCTTCATGGCACAGTGAGCCACCAAGATTGCCTGTCTGTAACCTAGAAAAGCTTCACCAGTGTCTCTGAGTGCACGGGCACCACGTGGGCTGCCTTGAAATCCCGCCCTGAAGCTCCTCGCCCAGGACTCTGGCCTCATACTTCCTCTTCCTAGCTTTTTTTCTGTAGAATACCCATTCCTGCACCTTCTCCTCCAGGCACCTTGCTCAGTGCTTGGTGTCCTTCTTCTGAGGCCACTGGGCCAGCTGAGAGTAAGTTCAGCACTCTGTGAGGGGCCGTTCCCACCACCCCATGCTGAAACCTCAGCCGGTTTCTGAGGGTCGTCTGTCGCCGCTGTGTCCTGAGGCTGGGACTCTGTGCCCTGTGATAGCCCCCTCCCCCAGTGTTAGCTCCTGACTCCCTCCTGGCCACTTCCTGTACTGGGGGCGACACTGGCTGGGCCAGGGAGGTGGCCGGCCTGGCAGGCCTCCCTGCGTGCTTGCCTTCTTGCATCTCCCATGAGCCTGAAGCAAAGCAGGCAGTACGGCCGGGCTTCTCAAAGAAGCGGTGTCCTTCTGGGCCTGGAGACTCTCTGAGCTCTGCCAGAGGCCACTGCTGGCACCAGCCCAGGCACAGCGCTTGGTTTGTCTCCCTGCTGGGCTCCTGGAAGGCGCTCTGGCCTCCCACGGGGCAGCCCACAGTGGCCCCTTCTCTCTACCTGCCCAGGCCAAAGGAGCATGGCAGCAGGGCGGAGCGTCAGGAAGGGGTGCAAGGGCGGGGCTGGCGTTCTCACGGTCGAGGCTGCGCGGGTGTTTGGGGTCTCCATGTTCTCCTGAGCTCGTTTGCCATGTTATTTTGTTTAAACCGTGGGTCTGTGTGGCATGGACATCTGAAGATGTCTCCTGGTGTACTAAGGGCTGGGCGGAGATAGCCTACATAGCCCCGGGGACAGCTGCTGGGATGGTCAGAGAGGGTGGCCCCCAGGCGAACTGCCTGGAGGTAGGCAAGAGGCAGGTGTCCACCTGGAGAGTGTGGCCCCGGGTGAGCCGGCCGGAGGCAGGTGTCCGCCTGGAGAGTACAGCCCCGGGTGAGCCGGCCGGAGACAGGTGTCCGCCTGGAGAGTGTGGCCCTGGGTGAGCCGGCCGGAGGCAGGTGTCCGCCTGGAGAGTGTGGCCCCGGGTGAGCCGGCCAGAGCCAGGTGTCCGCCTGGAGAGTGTGGCCCTGGGTGAGCTGGCCGGAGGCAGGTGTCCACCTGGAGAGTACAGCCCCGGGTGAGCCGGCTGGAGACAGGTGTCCACCCGGAGAGTGTGGCCCCGGGTGAGCCGGCCAGAGCCAGGTGTCCGCCTGGAGAGTACAGCCCTGGGTGAGCCGGCCGGAGGCAGGTGTCCACCCGGAGAGTGTGGCCCTGGGTGAGCCGGCCAGAGCCAGGTGTCCACCTGGAGAGTGTGGCCCTGGGTGAGCTGGCCGGAGGCAGGTTTCCAGGTGGGTTGTTGCGTGGCGAGTGCAGCCTGCCTGTTGAACCTGAGGTGGCCCTGGTCCTCATGGCTAGATGTGGACTTCAGAGTCACATGGAGTGCGCCTGGGATCCTGGTCCTACTGTGTGCGACTGTGACCTTGGTGAGTCCCCTGACACTTCTGGGTCTCGTTTCTGTGTTTGTTAGATGAGTGACGATGCCTGCTCTGCACTGTCCTTGTAAAGGTCAGGTCTGTGTGTCCGATTCTCAGTAGTTCCTGAGCCCACATCATCTTACTGTCCCCTGACTGGTCCTGACACTGGCTTGGACTGTCCCTGTCCTAGGGAATTTCATACTCATTCTCCATCTCGGGGAAAAACAGCCCGACGTGGGAAGAGTGCCGGGTCAAGGTTGGTACCTCCCCCAGGAGGCTGAGATGACCACTTAACATCCTCCCAACAGGGTTCCCAGAGCCCTGGTGGCCCCGCTGGCTGTTAACTGAGAAGCTGGCAGTGGAGTCCACCGGTGGCTCCCTGGAAACCTGACGGACAACTGTCCTCTGCCGTGCTCAGTGGTGGTGGGTCGGACTCACCCTGATGGTGGAGAGCGTAGCAGACTCCAGGTGGCCGAAGAGGGACACTGTAGTTCACCCCCCAGCACTTCTTTCATCACCGTGGCGCCCCCAGCACTTCCTTCGTCACCGTGGCCCCCCCAGCACTTCCTTCGTCACCGTGGGCCCCCAGCACTTCTGTGTGTTTTTGCAGCTTTCGTTGTTGGACTGAGAACACCCCTAAGCCAGTGCCATGCACCCTGGCAGGGTGAGGGACCACATGTGCCCTCAGGACCTTGACCCTGAGGCCACACAGGTGGGACACACCTCAGGAGCAGCTTAAGGTGAAGGAGTCCAGCGTGGGAAGGGACCACCACGGCTACTCCAGCTCACTTTCTAACAGATTCCACAAAGAAGTGTTCATCTCAGGCGATGTAATGACTTGAAAATCAATGTGACATTTCCTTTCAAGCCGCGTTTTTATGACGGTGGAGTGGAAGCCGCCCCAGATGTGTTTCCGTCGTCCCCAGCTGAGCTGACTTTGGCGCTCCTTGCTGCTGGGTGCCAGGAAGAGCCGCCGAGACGTACAGTCTGCAGGAGCTGCCGCAGCGCTCCCCGTGGGCATGTGGTCCTCCGGAACCCCCGTCTGGGCCCCGAGTGGGAGCCAAACACAGACCCAGGGCCCTCCTGCCTCCTTCCCTTCCTCAGCTGTCCCTCCTGTACACAGTGGCCGCTCACTATGACACTTCTCTGGTTATGGTTCCTCTGGCCAGGCCAGTCCAGTCTATGCCCGACCCCTGACCTCACCGTTGACTGGTCAAATTGTCTACCAGTGCCAAGTAAGAAGGGCCTGGTGACCTGCTCCTAAAGGTTGCGACCAGGAAACCCTGCGGAGTAGGTCTGCTCTGACAGACGGGCTCTCCGGGATTCCGAATTGACTCAGCAGTATTGCGTATTTATTTGCTTGTTTTCTGAAATGCATCTAAACCGAAACCACACCTGTTGCCGCAGAGTGAGTTCCAGCTCGTGGGGACCCACCCACAGGGCAGAGTGACAGTGCCCACAGGGCCTCAATGAGCTGTGACCTTAGTGGAGTCAGACTGCCCCGTCTCTCAGGGAGGAGCTGGCGGCTTCAGACTGCTGACCTGTTGGTTAGCAGCCAAGTTCCTAACCACTGTGCAACTGGAAAAACCAACCCCTTGGCGTCAGGTCCCTGCCGACTCCCGGCGCCGTGAGAGGATGGAGGAGAGCGGCCCCGGTTTTCCCGAGGAGCACCTGACAGTGGGGAACTGCCGGCCTTTGGATCAGCAGCCGTGGCGTTTAACCCCTGCGCTGCCAGGGTTTCCCCGGTGCTACTGGTACCCCTCCAAATAATGGGAACCGGAAACCACCTCCCTTGCCTTCCGGTTGTCTCTGACTCCCAGCAGTCCTGGAAGACAGGGTAGAACTGCCCCGTGAGGGTTCCCGGGGAGCAGTTACTGGGTTCAAGCTGGTGAGCAGCCAGATGCCTGACCCCCGTGCCACCCGAAGTACACGTGGTCTTTGTGGATTCTTACTGTAATAAAACAGCTCCATTCATACCTGATATTTGTTGGCCATCTCCAATTGAGACTTCCGGTAATTCGTGCAAGAGTGTCGCTTTTGTTGGAAAACTTACTTGTTTTGTATTAATTCATTTTCTTCAACTTCCCCATGAACTTCTTGTATGTAAATACAGGCATGTGATTTTTTTACAGAAAAAAAAATAATTTTAATTGTAAAGAAAGCAAAAAGTCCTCACAGTTAGACCACTAAGGAACGTCATCACCGAGGGAGGAGAGCTTGAAGCTGTCCAGGAGTTCGTTTTCCGTGGAACCATAGTCAGCACCATGGAGCAGCAGTTGGGACACCCAGCAACAAACTGCATCGGACACATCTGCTGCAAAAACCTGCCTGAAGTGTTAGAAGGCAATGATATCACTTCAGGATGAAGGTGCACCTGACCCAGGTTGTGGTGACGTCGGTCACCTCACATGTCTGCAAGAGCTGGACAGTGAATGCAGAGACCGAAGAAGAGCTGGTGCCTGCGCGGTGTGCTGGTGAGGGACGTGGAGGGAGTCCTGGCCGCCGGGAGACGCAGCAGGTCTGTCTGGGGAAAGGCACAGCCGGAGGGCTCCTTAGACGTGAGGGGGGCGAGACTTGGCCTCGTCCTTTGGACCTGTGGTCAGGAGGGACCAGTCCCGGGAGAAGGGTACTGAGCTGGGCAGAGTGGAGGGTCCGCTAAGAAAAGGAAGACCCTCAGAGATGGTCGGACACCATGGTGGCAACACTGGGCTCACCTGTCCCCGGGACTGGCTGTGCTGCGGGACTGGGCGGTGTTGGGTTCTGTTGTGCGTATAGGTGCTGTGAGTCAGAACCAACTTGACGACGTCAAACAACAGCATCGTCAGAGATGGAGCGGCCAGCCGCGGCCCTCCAGGAACTGCAGCAGATGTACCGTGACTCCTGCGCTTCAGCTTCGTGTGTCTCCTTTCTGAAGACGTGTTAGTTAGGAGAGAAGCTCCGCTCTTCCTCTGTTCCCAGAGATGGTCATTAGCCTGAAGTCATCACGTATCATCTCCACACTGTCTTGATGTTATTATGACATGAGTGCTTGTGGCAGCTTCTGGGGGGTTCTGTAGGCTGCTAATGGAAAGGTCTAGGGTTCAAGTCCCCAGAGGTACCTTGAAAGAAAGGCCTGGTGATCTGCCTCTGAAAGATCAGCCCTGAAAACCCGGAGAGCACAGTCCTGCCCTGACACGCCGTGCCACCAGGAGTCAGCCAGCGGAATGCGGGGGCTGTTTGTGCCTGCTCCTGCACCCTGCTGGCTTCTCTGGGACCTAGGACAGCGCCTTGGCAGTGAGGTTCCCAGCCAGCAGGAGGAAGGCTGGCTGTCCACGTAGACCACTTCCTGAAGTCGTTCCTCTTCTCTGGCTTCGCTGTTCCCCTTTCTCCCTGTACTGTTTCTTTACTCAGACCTCACCAAATCAGGGATTCCCAGGTGACACAGTTCTGAATCCTTGAGGGTCTGAGAGAGACAGACTCAGACTCGAGGTCTACACAGTGCTGTGGGGCTGAGTTCCTGGGCTAGCTGCTCTGCTGGTGTGGTGTCAGACTCATAGGACGTCCTCTCCAGCCGGGTGTCAGACACACAGGACGTCCTCTCCAGCCAGGTGTCGGGCTCACTGGACGGACGTGTGGCCCGGCCAGGTGTCAGACTCACAGGACATCCTCTGCAGCCAGGTGTCGGGCTCACTGGACGGACGTGCGGCCCGGCCAGGTGTCAGACACACAGGACGTCCTCTCCAGCCAGGTGTCAGGCTCACTGGATGGACGTGCGGCCCGGCCAGGTGTCAGACACACAGGACGTCCTCTCCAGCCAGGTGTCAGACTCACAGGACGTCTTCTCCAACCAGGTGTCAGGCTCACTGGACGGGCATGCGGCCCGGCCAGGTGTCAGACACACAGGACGTCCTGCTCGGCCAAGTGTCGGGCTCACTGGAAGGATGTGCGGCCCGGCCGGGTGGTTGTCTCTTTCAGGGTGCTCTCCTGACTGAGGGAGCCGAGAGGCTGAGGTGTCCCATGGGGGCAGCAGTGGAGGGCAGACACTGTGCCCTCAGCCCCCAGCACAGGCCCCCCAGCACAACTCCCCCAGCACAGTTCCCCCGTCACAGACTCTTCCTGCCGGACTGTCCTGGAGGGGGCGTCTCCCCTGCTTCTATGACAGTCACTGTCCATCCTAAGACTTTTGTCCCTGGGCGCTGTGTCCCCTCATGTGCTTGTTGTCTGCCTTCCAGGATGGAAGTGTCCTCAGCGTGTCCAAGGAGCTGTCTGCTTATATTAGGTGCAGGCACCCACAGGGGCTGGGACGGTGCTGGCAGCCAAAGTCCCGTGTCCGACTTCGGGGTGATCAGGCCTTCCCTGCCCACTGGGAGGGCTGTGTGCTTGGCTCCCAGAGTCTCGGAGACAGACACCACGGCATCTCATGGTTCAGCGTGCAGATTTCTCCCTGTTTAACCTTTCCGACGTGGTGTTCTCACTGATCCTGAAAATGGGTCTCCAGGATCTGCTGTCTTCTTAGGGTGGGAGAGGGACCCGAGTGACTGTCCACTGCCGGCTCTGGGCCCCCCTGCCCCTCTAGAGCCCAGGGGCGGCCCCCAGGTGAGACAGCTTCCCCTCCGCATCCCTGGCAATGGCCTGCCTTCTCGTCTCGGGGAGACAGTCACCCTTCCTTCGCTGCCTCTCGGGCTCCCGGGCTCTCGCTGCTCCTGTCCTACCCTATTTTGCATCTTTTGTTTCCGTTTGTGTTGGTCTGTTTTAGAAATCCACGTGCTATTGGAGTGGGATCTCAGAGGGAGCCCAGTGACAGGATTGGGTTCAGTCCACCGTTTTCATCCGGACCCGCCCCCTCATGCCTGTGAATTGGTGCCATGCCTGTGAATTGCCACCAGGCTCCGGCCCCCTGCCGCGATGTCCTGGGTGGAACGAGACTGGGTGATAGGCGTTTCTCGGGAGCTGTTCCACTCTGACATTTTATACTCTCGTTGCTGTCCACCCCAGAGTTACAAAGAGCCCACTGTCAGGCCTAGAGGAAGGAGTAGGAAGAGTGAGAAAAAAACATTTATCGCTGCTGTCTTGGAGTTGTGACTTAGGCTGGCTGGCCGCCTGGCCTGGCCAGCTGGGCTGCAGGCCCTTCTGGAAATGTCCACACTGCCACACAGAGCCCTGATGTGCTGGTGTTGGGTGGCCGTCCACCCTCTGTCTCAGGGAGAAAGCAGAGGCAATGCCCTTGCATCTCTTTGGGCACAGACAGGAGAGAGCCGTCTCTTAACGTCTCTCTATGCCTTTGAAAGTTACAGTGGCTTTTAGGCTGAAGAAAGCTTTGTTTGTTTTCCCTTTTCCTAACTCAGAATTATAGCCATTTCATTCACTTGGAGTATCACGAGGCCGGGAATGGTGTATGTTGGTGAAGGATGTGTTTGTATTATATCTATTTCTTTTTTTCCTCTCCTCCCTCTGGGCTTCCCCCTCTTGCCTTCCCTTCTTCCCAGCTGTGGTGTGTCTGAGGTTATAGCGTGTAAATGCAATGTATCAGAAGGGCCAGCAGAGCCTTTAAAAGCTTTAGTGCATTCGGCAGGGGGCTGGAGAAGGCTGTCAGTAACTTGGCCACGTGACCCTGTTGTGGTCAAGTTGAACCAGTTTTTGTTTTGATGATCACAGTTTAAAGCAACATGCTGCTGTGGTCACACCTAGTCTCCCTCTGGGAGAGCAGACCCCCCTTTAAGGAAAAGTCCACACTTCTGGAGCCACCCAAGAGGGTGTCCAACACGTTGTCCAAACAAACGCAGCCTCTCTTCCCGACAGACAGACTTGTGGAGGTCAGCCAGTGAGAGACCTGCTGAAGTAACTGTTGAATGATGGGTGCAGGGCTGGGACAGGTAGTATGGAGAGAGAAGGAGCCTTATCAGGTGGGTGTGAGCCAGAAGGCAGGGGCTTGGTGTTGCTCTCCCAGTCCACCTGTGTTCACCCGTTACCTGGGACAGCTGCTCAGGGAAGGCGCCTGGGAAGGCCTGAGTGTCATGTTCTCCCTGTCTTCCCTGGCCAGCCCTTCCCAGCATCCCTCTCTCCGGTGTCTGTCCTGCACCCTAGGTGGGGTGGAGCTGTGGAGGTGGTGGGAGTCTGGGTACTGTGCAGAGTGGTGGACAAAACCATTGCCCGCCAGGTGGTTCTGCCCCATCGCGACCCAACAGGGAAGAGTAGGACTGCCCCATAGCGACCCAACAGGAGAGAGTAGAACTGCCCCATAGCAACCCAGCAGGAGAGAATAGAACTGCCTCAGAGAGACCCAGACTGCCCCATAGCAACCCAGCAGGTGAGAATAGAACTGCCTCAGAGAGACCCAGCAGGGGGGAGTAGGACTGCCCCATAGCAACGCAACAGGAAAGGGTAGGACTGCCCCATAACCACCCAACAGGAAAGAGTAGAACTGCCCTATAGCAACCCAACAGGAAAGAGTAGAACTGCCCAGTCAGATCCCAAGGAGCCCTGCACCGCCGTCCAGGGCTCATTAAAACAGCTAGTGAAGTGGAAAATCCAGAGGAGACAGATGAGCCTTACAAACCTGCATTCCTCCTTAGTCGGCAGTGAAACTTCATGGTGGAGTAAAGGAATTTCTTAATCTCCACAAAGACTCTAGAAATTTTGAGAAAAACTAGAATTTTAATGGAAACCTGTTAACCAGGATTGTCAGCGTTGTATCCATTATTAACTATGTTAGTAACAGCAGACAGAGCCCAACTGTGGCTTATGCAAGCTAATTAGAAAAGCCCGGAACACGTTTTAGCTATTAAAGTTAGTGTCTTGCGTACTGAATTATTAGACCAAATTAGAGGTATGGCTACATCACTTTTAGATGAAATTCCTCAAGTATTTCCTCAGAAAATAGATCAAGCAAAAATTCAATCTTATAAACAAGAAAAAGATGAAAAAAATAAGTGTACAATTACCAAGACTTCCAAGCTAGGCTTTCTGGAAAACAACCTGGCCTGTGACAGAAAATGTAGCCATAGCCAAGAGCAGGGTGGTCCCTGCACGGAGAAACTCTTAAACTCAGGAGGAGACTGATAACCAGGACCTTCCGCAAAAGCCCACTGAGCGTAAGTCTTCCATGGGAGCTGGCACCCTGAATTAGAGCTTCTAGTCTCCTAAACAGTACCACTTGTGGTACTTCTGTTACAGCAGCACTGGGTGACTAAGGCAGAATTTGGTGTTAAATCCACTTTCCTTTAAGTGTTTTTCTCTTAACTTGATGGCACTCTTTTTGTACGACCTGGTTTCTTACTGTAATAACTTATCTCAGATGTTTTTAAAGGGCCAGGGAACTGATTAAAAGTCAGCTAGAGTCTGCAACAGTTGTAGTTTTTTCAGTGTCATTCATTTGTTAGCTTTGTCAAGTGTTACGTAATTCAGCCCATTTTGGAAGAGTGCCTGGTGGATTTGAACTGCTGACCTTTTGGATAACAGATGAAGCACTTAATGTCTACACCAGGAGGATCTGATCAAGGATTTCTGTAAACATCCTTTGATTACTAATTCTGTCTTTTGCATGGACTGTATTCGCTTTCTGGGTGGCTGCTCACCTTAGTGAGTTTTCAAGACCGTAGATACTATTGTTCAGTAGCCAGGTACCACTAGACCTCTTCACCATGCTACTGTTTAAGATCCTTTGGGGATTGTGCTCTTACACACCATTTCCAAAAGGACCTTAAACGGTGTCATGGTGAACAGGTCTGGTGGTGCCTGCCTACTACACACTGGTGTCCGCGGCTTTAAAAGCTCACTAAGGTGAGCAGCCACCCATAAAGGCAATGTAGTCATCTAGTTCCACACAGAAGACAGAATTAGGGATCAAAGGATGTTTATAGAAATCCTTGATCAAAAGGAAGGAATGTGCAAGAGCTCTGCAATTCAGGTGGTTAGCATTGGTGGGGCTTCAGTCCAAGATATGGTATGGACTCTGTCTTACTCCCTTGACCATTATCCAGAACTGAATTTCAGCCTCGCTGTTCTTGGAAAGTATGCTTATAAGATTATTACAAATTGTTCCAAGGAGACTATGGGTTTTGGTAAGTGTTTCCTTGAAAGACTATTACAAATTGTTCCAAGAAAGCTCTTGCTGAAACTTGAGGTCTCTAATAAAGTATCGGCAACCAATCAGAGGTAAAGGACTAACTCATTGTGGTTTTGTTCTGTAAGTTACTTAGCATATTTTACAACATATTTATAGTTTTTTACTGTAACTGTTTAATATATATCGGGTGTATAATTTATAATTTCATTGCTTTTCCTGTAACTGCTTAACTTAGTTCCTGATTTTGTTAGTTCATGAATTTTCTGTATAAAAATTGCCTCTTGCACTTCGGAGCATTCAGTACTTCCTCTTTGTACAGTGTGTCTCTCAGTTTAAGCCATAATTATTACCTCAGTAAAACTTTTTAATTTTTACTCCACAGACTGAAAGACTTTGTTCTCTGTGACAGGTGGAAGGTAAAACTTACAAGAGACGATAATGAATACTTGGCTGATGAGATTTCTAAGCAATATCTTGAAGGAGTTCTGTAGTTTCTCTTTGCTACTTACAGTAGAATACGAGAGCAAAGAGATGGATTTAAAAATGACTGTGTAAAATGAAACTGAAACTTAAATGTTTGAAAAATTCTGTTGTACAGAGTAAGAGAGCATGCCCTGAAACACCCAACAAGGACTTGGCCGCTCAATCTTTTGTTAGGAGATTAAGCCTGTGACTGAAGGATCTAACTACTGTCACAGCAGGAAACAGCTACTTAAACTGAAGATGGCAGAGAAGAACAAAAGGAGAAAAAGCTGCCTGCCTTTTGACATTCTGCAAGCAGGAAACAGGCCAAAGGAGCTGCATCTGTTGTGCTCTGAGACAAGAAAAAGAACCCTTACTAAAACAGCTTGGAGTTCAGCAGAATGATTAGAAGGACCAAGGGAAGCAAAGGCTGGGGCCATGGCCTTTGGGGCTCCAGTGTGTGGGCTGGATTTGCCCTCCCAGTGGGCCTGGAAGACAGTGTGAAGCCAGGGTTGAAGGGCTTCCACCCAGAGTCCAGGAGTCGTTGCTAACACCCAGAGTCTGGAGGACAGGGCTGTTGTCTAGATGGTCAATTGTTGAGTTTTGGACTTAACTTGGTGTCTGTCATCCATTCTGGAAACCCCGGTGGAGTAGAAGTTAAGAGCTACCGCTGCTTACCAGAAGATCTTCAGTGTGTGAGTCCACCAAGTGCTCTTTGGAGACTCTACTCTGCCCTGTGGGGGTGCTGTGAGTTGGAATCTACTCAGTGGTATCATCTCTTCTATCCTGTCAGTGTCCCCCATTTGTAGTGGAAATGTTCCTTCTGTGCCTGTTCTATGACTGTACTTCAGAAGCTGATAACTTGTACTGCAGATTTCACAGACTGACAGAGGAGTTTTGACTTTGAACTTAGAGCAGCAAGTTTTCTTTAGCCTGCTCAAGACAGGAAAAGTCAGTATTCATTGGAAGAATCCCCTTCTAGGACAGGAAGTTAAAGGAAATCAGTGAGTAGCCAGTGTGGTTACCTCGGGTAACCATCTGAGTCCACTCAGTGAGTGAAAGCAGAGAAAGTACATCAATGAAGTGTCAGGGTTAGTTTGGACATGTCCCATTGGTACCCCTTGACCTTTCATCCCTAAACAGAGGCTAGGGATGAAAGAGAGAGGGAAGAGTTGGCAAGTCATAAGTGCAGAGATGAGTGTGGACTCATAAGCTTGTGGCTGGTACCCACTGATGTAGCCCACAGGGGCTAAGGATGAGCTGATCAGCATCCAACCGCATGGGTAGAAAGTTGTCTGACACCATGAGCTGGTGTAGATTGCTGCAATTTCGTAGCTCACCCAGGACTTGGGTTTGTTCACGGATGCAGATACTCAAAGTTCCAACCTAAAGAGAAGTGTATTTAAGCCTTTTAGGATGATGTGATGGGTTGAATGTGTTTTACGTGTGGCAAGGATGTGAACTTTTAGGGGCCAAAGTGTGGGATGTCGTGGATTGAATTGTGTCCTCCAAAAATGTGTATCAGCTTGGCTAGGCCATGATTACTAGTACTTTGGCCATTGTGTAATGATGTAGCCATCCTTCATTTTGCCATTAACTGCCCTTTGTTTTTTGTGTTGTAAACCTTAAGAGATGGGGTCAGGGTGGGGGTGTGCTGAGTTACACCTTTAAATACTACCTTACTTAGGTAACCACCCGTCACTGCCCTACTGAAGTCGCATCCTTGACTGAGTCACCTTTTGTCTTATGAGAAATGCAAGCAGAGAGGCCAACAGAGAAGGAGGAACCTTGCTACTACCAAGAAGAACAGCCAGAAGCAGAGTGCGTCCCTTTGACCTGGGTCTCTGTGCTGAGAACCTCCTGCGCCAGGGGAGGTGGGTGCCCAGACACAGGAGGTTCTGCAGGGAACGCAGGCTCACAGTCGGGGCAAGGAGACAAGGACCCTGCCCCAGAGCCCAGAGAGAGAGAAAGCCTTTCCCTGAAACTGGCACCCTAAATTTGGACTTTTATCTTTCTAAACGGTGAGAAACTCTGGTGGCTTAGTGGTTAAGAGCTATAACTGCTCACCAAGAGGTCAGCAGTTTGAATCCACCAGGCGTTCCTTGGAAATCCTGTGGTCAGTTCTGTTGTGTCCTGTATGGTGACCAGGAGTCAGAATTGACTCGACAGCAATGGGCTTGGTTTGGAAATAGTGAGAGAATAATTTTCAGTTTGTTAAAATCGCTCATTGGTGCTATTTGTTGTAGCAGCACTGGAGAGCTAAGACAGGGGTCAAGGAAGACTCATTGTGAGGGTACTAGAGTCATCTGTCTGTGTGTTGGTCTGTCTATCATCCACCTACCCACCATTCCATCCATCCACCCACTCACCCATCCATCCAGTAGGCCGTCTACCCACTCATCCATCCCGCCACCCCCCTGCTTGTCCATCCACCCACCCATCTGTGTACCCGTCATCCATACATCCACCTATGCGCCCACCCACTTATCTGTCCAGCGGGTCCATCCACCTACTCGTTCATCCCATCACCATCCTACTTATCCGTTCACCATCCATCTACCCACCTGACCTGCCATCCATCTATCCAACTGGTCCAGCCATCCCCTCACCCGTCCATCCACCGGCTCATCCATCCCACCACCCCCCTTCTTGTCCATCCACCATCCATCCACCCGCCCATCCGTGTACCCGTCATCCGTCCGTCCATCCGTCCAGTCCGGTCTGGGTCCGGTCCGGTCCGGTCCATCCCACCTTCTTACTCGTCTACTCACGGTCCATCCACCCACCGGTTCGTCTGCCTGTCATCCGTCCATTCACTGGGGACCTTCTGTGTGACATTGTCCTTGGTGGTCGGGGTACGCTCATTTGTGAATGAAGCGGCAGAGCTCTGTCTTTGTGGACCTGGTGTTAGACTGGGCAGCAGCCAGTACACACAGAGAGCGAGCTGTGCTGCCACTAAAGCAGGAGACAGTCAGGAGCGCAGGGCTGTGGCTCTGTGTCAGGGTTTAGAGTGGGCCTTGTAGAGAAGGTGGCGTGCTCTGAACAAGTACCAGATGGAGGAGATGGGAGGATACGTGTCCCAGGAGAGGCATTGAGCAGGCAGGGGAACAGGAGCGTGAGCTTGTACCGGAGGGGTGCATCTTATTCTTCCCAGCGTGCTGGATGTACCAATGGTTTACACAAAGTGTGTGCCTTCTAGGCTTGTGTGCGAACTCTGTCGTCTCCTATTGAGGTGTTTTCGTTAGTGTGCCCCTGTGTTCATTTTACTTTACTGGAAAAAAATTAGCCTTGCACAGTTACGAGAATACTTCATGTGGAGGGGGCATGTTTTGCAAACAGGCATAGAAGGGGTGCATTATTTTTTTATAACTACAGCAGATACAGGTTAGGAAACTCACATGCCAGCAGGCTATAAGGCTTTCCAGTGTCAACTGGATGCAGCATGGCAGAATTCTAACCAGCTCCAGGTGAGTCGTACACTCCTGTGGTCTGAAACGCCAGGCGCAGCCCACCAGCCACATTGCCGTTGGATTGTCACCCTACCCTAGACCCACAGTGCTTAGAAACTCTGTCTGGGGCTAGCTGGCTCTTGCAGCCAGGCTTTTCAGTGAGCCCAGAGGTGATACCTGATACTTCCCAGGAGGTAAGAATCTTAGCTGGCTAGAGCTGCTGTGACAGAAATGCCACCAGTGAATGACTTCAACAAAGAGAAATTGACTTTCTCACAGTCTGTGAGGCCAGAAGTCCAAATTTAGGGTGTCGGTTCCAGGGAAAGGCAGTCTCTGACGGAAGGTCCAGGGGGCGGGTTCTCTCTGTCGACTCTGGAGGAAGGTCCACCAGGAGGGTTCTCCCTGTTGACTCTGGAGGAGGATCTTTGCATCTAGCCTGTCCCCACCCTAGGAGCTTCTGGAAGCCCTGGGACCAGAGTATGCACCCTGCTCTCAGCACTATCAGTGCCGAGGTCACCCCAACCCCTCTCTTCCCTTTCCTCATTATCTCTTAAGATCTAAAAGTGGGGCAGGCTGCACCCCGAGGAAACTCCCTTCACATTGGATCAAGGATGTGACCTGGCTAAAGGTGTTCGAGCCACCCCCAATCCTCTTTAACATAAACTCACAATCATGAAACGGAGGACAACCACAAAATACTGGGCATCGTGGCCTGCACAAGCTGACACGTATCTGGGAGGGATACAGTTCAGTCCATGAGAGTGGGCCTCCTCTATCCTGGGTAGCTAGGGGATGCCTATTCCCCCTCACCTGGACAGAGCCTGCTCCCCTTGGGATGTCATGGATTGAATTGTGTCCCCCCAAAAATATCTGTAGCCTTGTGGCTGGGCCACGATTCCCAATATTTTGTGATTGTCTTCCATTTTGTGATTTTCCTGTGCTGTATGTTAAAGGATTAGGGTGAAACTGTAAGTCCCTTCATAAGGTTACCTCCCTGCCCTACTGTAAAGGGAGTCTCCCTGGAGTATGGCTTGCCCCACCCTTAATCCTTTTGTCCTACAAGAGGTAAAAGGAAAAAGAAGCAAGGAGAGAATTGGGAAACTCACACCATCAAGCAAGCAGCACTGGGAGAAGAGCGCATCCTGAACCCGAGGTTCCTACGCCTAGACGCTCCCTAGACAGAGACTGATGCAATACCAGGCTTTCCTCCAAAGCCAGCAAGGGGGAAAGCCTTCCCCTGGAGCAGATACCCTGAATTTGGACTTGTAGCCTACCGGACTGTGTAAGAATAAACCTTCTTTTGTTAAAGCCATCCACTCTGTGGTATTTCTGTTAGAGCAGCACTAGACTAAAACACCTGGACAGAGCCTGCTCCCCATCACATGGAGGAGGCCTGCCCCCCATTGGGGAGTCTGTTGTCCCTGAGAAGTATGTCCTTTCTTCAGGATTGCCTCCGCCCAGTGCTCTCCTTCCTGGTCCTCTCCATACTTTTCCTCTCTTTCTCCTCCCACCAAGTGTAAGATGCACCTTCTGGTTTTCTTATCACAGCTGCTCCTGTTGGGTGATACTGGTTCCCCTGCAGCCAGCTCCTAGGTGAAGTGCACAGCCCAGCTTTTGAAGTTGCTGAGAAGGAAAGTCTGGAAGGCGTGCTTCTCTGTGTTGGGTGAAATTGACCTCACGTAACTGGATCACCAGAATAACTGCAGGGGAGAACTTTGGCATCCTCAGACCTCTTACACTATTTTTAACATCAAATAATTCATTTTTATCCACTGAGTTTAGGGGAATCAAAATAGCTTTCAGCGAGGAACTTCTGATTTCTGCTGGTGGTGAGCAAGCCGTTGACTGGCAGTTACAGGAGGTCAGGGGGCTGCGCTGGCAGGGGCTGATGGTGCTCTGGGAAGGGTGGCCACCCTGGAACCCCTACTAGCAGAGTGGCCCAGCCAACATCACCACTTGCTTCGTCATCAAAGCAGAGACCCTGGGTTTTCCTGTCTGTGATGCAGTCACTTCTGGAGCCTGCTTCACAGGGCTCTTGTGAGGCCTAGTGGGACACAAGCAAAGGACTTTTAAGAAGTGCCCAGTGACTGTCCTTAGGTTTCTGTGATTGCTCTTCATGGCCCTTGTGTCTCGTTCTGTAGCCCTGGATTCCTCTCCCATGACAGCTGGTCTGTAAGATGGCTTTGCAGAGTCCCGGAGGGTTGCTTGGCCTGTTGATAATTTTGAGAAGGTAGATTTGTTTTTGGTGGCTTCCAGTATGTATGAGAACTTGCAGCACATTTTGCCATGTTTGCACACGGAAAGGCCTGTTACTATTGATAGTTTCCAGGAAGTCCTTTTGTGCACTTCTTGAAAGCCAAGTTCCCCGCTGCGTGCCAGGGCTTTATTTACAGCCCTTGCTCAATCTGAGCCTGCAGATATTTCTGAAAGACAGCTTTTCTTCTTGGAGGATGTGGAACAAATTGGAAACATTAAAAGGAAGAGGATTTTTGAAAAAGCTTTAGGGATAGCTCAGAAGTTGGTGGAGGGTAGGGTCAGGGACAGCTAACACTTGCCTCATCGGTACGTCAGAGCCACAGAATACAGATGGTTTTGGTGCTGTGCTTGAGACTCTTGTTGGTACAGACACCACACAGGGACTCACCCTCCCAAGGCCCGCCCGTCCCAAGGCCTGGGCGGTCACGAAGGCCAGGAAAACCCAGGAAAGATGCCGCACGTGTTTCTGAACAAGCTTGCTGGTGCCTGTGGGGTCGCTCCAGTACCTCGGCTGAGAGGAGTCCCTGGGGGTTCTAAACAGTGACAGGTTTGGAGACATGTTTGTATGGAAGGAGGGGCTCTGTCTTCCTCTGGGACCCCACGTGGGTTGCACGGCTGCAGAACGCTTTCTGCACCACTGATACCATTCCAAAGTCTGTGATATTTCAGATGGTTGTTTAATAGGAACTTGTGTTGGTTTTTGAATGTCCAGTGGAGGAGAATCGAGCCAATTCGTGGGTACCTTACGAAGCTGACTCTCCATCGGTGCTGACTGGGGCTGAGAAATGGGATTTCTGAGTTGGTCATAGGTCTGTGGGGCTCTTTAGGTCTGTTGGCGCACATGGAAACAGCAGTTCTTTGTGTGGAGGTGCTCCTCTCTGCTGCCCTCAAAGCGAGGGGAAAGGCCACCAGAGGTGGCCTGTGAGCACCCCTGCTGAGCCCAGGTCTCTGCGTGGCGCTGGGTGTCCAGAGATGGGTGGATGGGAGCCCCGTTCCTGGGGAGCATTGCTCCCTCTGGGACAGGGACAGGGCCCTCAAACGCCACCTGGGTGCCTGCCTTTTCTTTCCACCTTTCACGAGTGAAGAAGCGGGTGCTGTTAGAGTTGCTGGTTCCAGCTGATGGGACAGCTACTGGCGAAGTCCCTCTATGCTCTCTCTTTGGTGGCTTCTTCTGCTCTGCTAAGTGACGTCTTTCTCTGTCTGTCGTGTGTTTGTGTCCCTGACTTTACAGTGGAGAACTGATGTTTGCTGGGCCTGTCAGATAGATGGCCTGAATGGCAAAGGGACTTCTCTGCTTCCTGTCAGAGTCTTGGCCTGGAGAGATGACCCTGAACTAGCTGTGTGTGCCCAATGTCACCCCAAGGTCAGAGTCCAAGATGGTGATGTGGGGATGGCAACAGGGATCAGATCCATGAGATTGCTGGTGTTTGGAGAGGGAGAAGGGGCCACCAGTCAGGGACTGTGGGCAGGATCCAGGACCTGGGCCTGGTGAGGGACAGCCTCAACGTGAGAGCCTCCAGCAGGAACGCAGACCGCCAGCATGTGGCACCAGCCCGGCAGACCCACAGGCCACCGGCACGTGGCACCAGCCCCAGAGACCCGCAGACCCGCAGACCATCGGTACGCGGTACCAGCCCGGGATGCCCATTGTGGACTCCTGGCCGTCAGGACTGTAGAATAAGAATCAGTGTGTGCTGTTTTTGCGTGCTATTTATACCACATGTTGCATGTGTGGTAATTTGTTGCAACAGTAACAGGAAGGAGTCCCTGGGTGGCGCAAGCAGGGAAGCACTCCACTGCTAGCTGGGAGGTTGAGGGGTGGAGCTCATGTCTCTGGGTGGGCTTGTTAATACTTCGTTGGGTCAGAGCAGCTTTTCCAATTGCTCTCCGTGTGACCTTGGTCAGGCCTGACCACTCTGAGCCTGTTTTCTGCGTCTGTGAGGTGGGGGCTGTCCACTTCCTTCTCTGCAGCCCGTGTATGTAGGCTGCATGACTGTCTGTTCAGTGGTCAGCCTTCTGCACTGGACCGAGTTCCAGGGAGGGCCCAGCAGGCTCGAGGAGTGGAGGAGAAGGCTCCGCTGTCAGCCCTTGCTGGGTGAGGGGCTCTGCTGGGATTTGCGTGTCTGCAGAGTGTGAATGCTCACTGCCTCCCCTGGCTTTTCTCCCAGAAGTCCCGTGATAGGCTTTCTCATGTAAGTGTGTCAGGTCTGTTGTGGCTGACCACTGTCTCAGCTGATGTGGCTCTTTGGGACAGAAGGTGCAGTGACTGCTGACCCAGCAGCAGGCTGCTTGGAGTGGACTTGTAGGTCCAGGGTCTTCCAGAGAGCCCAGCCCTTGAGGGAGAGCAGACAGTGGGAGTCCTCTTGGGGAGCTCCCAGCAGAGGGCAGGCAATTGGGTGCTCACAGCAAAGACTGGGCAGAAGGGTGTTCCTAGGGGTACTCCAGCAGAGAGTGGCCATGGGGTGGCCCTGGGGTGCTCCAGTAGAGAGTGGCCATGCGGTGACCCTGGAGGTGCTCCAGCAAGGGGCAGACAGGTGCCCCATGGGTGTTCCAGCAGAGAACGGCCACGGGGTGGCCCTGGGGCAGAATCAGCATCAGAGAGACTGTGAGGAAGGCCTGTTTTTCTCCTGTCCCTGTCGCCACTGTGGAGCACCCTTTAAGGTCTGCCGGTCCTGTGTGGCCAGTGCCCTCTGACACGCCCAGGGTCAGCTTGTGGTCCCCATGCTCTTATCTGCTGCCTGATGAGTTCCCCTGAGAGTGCCATCCCAGCTCCTTCTTGGGGTGCAGGCTGGCTCCCACAGTCCTGGCCCAAGTATATCAGCCCCGCTACAGCCTGCCGTCTCAGTAGCTGGAGCACCTTCTGGGGATTCTTTTCTGTATTGGGAATAAAGGAGCAGAAAGGGATGGCTGCCCCCTTGCTCAGCGTCAGAGGCCTTGAGCCTCCTGGGTCCCAGTCAGCAGCGTCCTGGCTGTGAGGTTGGCCGAGCTTGGCAGCTTCCAGAAGTCCGTCACTGGTATCCACTGCTGCATCTGCTTCTGGGGGAAGACTTATGTCTTTTGTTTTTTAGGGCCCTTAGAGTGGAGTTTTAGAGGGGGGCAGGTACTCCTCACTAGGTGCAAAGGAAGAAGGAAAGAAGAGGTGACACCCCGCCATGCTTCTCCCCGACTTTGGCGTGCCCCGGGCCATTAGCCCCAAAGAGACCTAGTAGCCAGGAGGGAAGCAGAGTGAAGACCATTTGAACTGTGGGGTTTAAGTTAGAGAGGATGTTGACCACTGTGGACATTCACGTCCTCCAGTGCTGTCTTCAGTCCATGTCCTGTCACACACTTGTCACTGGGCTGCAGAGTGACAGTGAAAACCTGCTGACTGTGACCTGTCACTCTCACGTCCCTGCTGACCACCCTTCACGACTTGTACGCGCTGGGAAGGGCGCTTTTCATCAGCAGTGGAGACGTTTTTGGGAAAAAAAAATGACCTTAGCTTGTAAATTCATCAGCAATCAAGCCAGCCAAGTGCCGTCGAGTCGGATCCGACTAATGATTGTTTATTAAATGTCCAGTGAAGGAGGGTTGACCGTTTTCATCTGCAGACTGAAGGCTGCAGCACTGCCCTACGCAGTTGGCTCCTCTAAGCTGGCCTGTCCTCGTGAATGCAGCCACGCTGTTTCATTTGTTTGTTTTTTCATGAAAAGACATTAGCAACGCCACAAGCCCTTGAAGGTATTTGAAAGTGCTGGGTGATGGAGCATGTGTCGCATGGTGTCAGGGCACCTAAAGCCGGAAGTCACACCTGGATGGGAAGCTGGCTCGGTGGGCTTCACCCTGGGATCACTGGATCGGAAACCATGGCCTTCCCTGGGCCGCTGCCCGGGACCCCGTCCCCCAGGAGCTGGCAGCTGGTCACAGCACTCTGCTGAGCAAGCTGAGAGAAGCGCTGGACTGGCTTTTCAGATACAGCTTTGCTGAAGCTCCTTTTGTCTCAGTGGAGAAAGCTCCCCACTTCCTGACTCTTTGACCATCTATCAGCACCCCCAGGGCAGTGTGGGGGCTTGAGACCCGCATGGTGACGAAGATGTGTGTCCACTGTCACAAAGAAAGTAGAGGAACCATGTTTATTGCTCTGTCAGAAATTTTTGTTTAATAGTAGTTTTGAGTAAGTCTGTCAAAGATGAAATTTAAATAATTTTTGTTGGAGTCTTAGGTGATTAAAGCTAGATACCTTGTCTTATGCTTCCCAGGTGTGTCTGTGTATCTGTGTGTGTCTAGGTTTGTATGTGTGCACACGCCAAACCCATTGGCATCAAGTCGATTCCAACTCATAGCTACCATTTGTACATGTTGCTAGGCACTGTTGAGTCAGTTCTGACTTGTAACGACCCTGTAAACAACAGGACGAAACACCGCGTGGTCTTGTGCCGTGTCCGCGATCATTTTTGTGGGTAAGCCTATGGTTTCAGCCACTGTGTCAGTCCATCTTGTCAAGGGTCTTCTTCTTTTTCACTGACCTTCCACCCTGCCAAGCATGAAGTCCTTCTCCAGGGACTGGTCCCTTCTGACAACATGTCCAAAGACACAGCCTTGCCGTGTTTGCTTTCAAGGAGCACTCTGGTTGTAATTCTTCCAAAACAGACTTGCTCTTTTAGTGGTCCATGGTACATTCAACATTCTTCTCCAGCACCACAATTCAAAGGTATCAATTCTTCTGTCTTCTTTGTTCATGGTCCACCTTTTGCATGCCCATGATGCGATTGAAAATATCATGGCTTGGGTTAGGCAGGCACATTTTAGTCTTCAAGGTGCCATCCTTACTTTTGAATACTTGAGAGAGGTCCTTTGCAGCAGATTTTCCCAATGCAATGTGTCTTTTCATTTCTGGACTGCTGCTTCCAAGGGTGTTGATTGTGGACCAAGTAAAATGAAATCCTTGACAACCTCAGTCCTGTCTCCATTTGTGATGATACTGGTCCAGTGGGAAGACTTTTGTCCATACTGAAGGCTGGGGTCCTCGATCTTCGTCAGTAAGTGTCTCAAATCTTCATTTCCAGCAAGTAATGTGGTGGCATCTGCGTGGTACAGGTTGTTGATGAGTCATCCTCCAATCCTGATGCCTTGTTCTTCTTCATATAATCCAGCTTATTGGATGATTTGCTTGGCATACAAGTTAAAGCGGTATGGTAAAAGGGTACAACACTGACTCATGCCTTCCATGACATTATTAAACCGTGCAGTGGCCCCTTGTTCTGTTTGCACTTGATCCATATACAGATTCCTTAAGAGCACAATTAGGTGTTGTGACAATCCCATTCTCCATAATGTTAGCTATAATTTAGTGTGATCCACACAGTCGAATGCTTCCGCATAGTCAGTGAAATACAAACATCTTGCTGGTGTTCTCTGCTTTCAGCCGAGATCCATCTGGTATCAGCAGTGACATCCTTGGTTCCATGTCCTCTTCTGAATCCAGCTTGACTTTCTGGCAGTTCCTTGTCGGTATACTGTTGTGGTTGCCTTTGAATGATCTTGAGCAGAATTTTACTTGCATGTGATATCAGGGATAGTGTTCGGTAATTCCCACATTTGGTTAGATTACCTTTCTTTGGAATGGGCATAAATATAGATCTCTTTCAGTCAGCTGGCCAGGTAGCTATCCTCCCAATTTCTTGACACATTTGTATGTATATGTGGATATATACATATATATTTTTTCTTAATCTAGCCTTTCAAGAAGCGTTTCATAGGCAGGTCACAACAAGCCAGCGTCCCCCGGAAACTGACTGCAGATTTAAATAGAAAGGCCCTTGAGATTGCCAGTTTGGTATCGTCCAGGTTCTGTGATTCCTGTAAGTGCTCCCTGTGCTCAGGCTGTGGACAGGGCGCCACCTCGTCTCAGACCCATTCTGGTTCCTCCTTCAAAGGTGCTCAGACACAGGGGTTAGTTTTTGTGGGGAGCTCTGCACCCCTACTTCCTCCCACGTGTGACTCAGCTGTGGAGCCATTGTGCACACGTTGAAGACAGTGTTCCTGAGAAGTCAGGAAGGTGGGCTTTTGAATTGTCCTTCGACCCTAAGCTGTCACCCCAGTCTTCATTTTCAGAGGTCCCGGGAGAGGCCTGGGGTGAAGCTTCAGAAAGCCCTTCCTCCTTCAGCTGGCCCTGTCCTCTGTCCCATGTCCCCACTGACTGGCTGTCTTTAGAGACGGGCTCTGGGCTCCGTGTATGTTTCCACCGATAGCACGTGGCTTCAGTTTCCTTACTTCTGGAACTTTGTGACAGTGGTGATGTGCTGGCAGTCTCCGCAGCCGCCTTTTTTTCAGTCACCATTGTTTCTAGATTCATTCATGTCATTCCACGTGGTGGAAATTCTTTCTCTTTCCTGCCAGCTCCATTTGCACACTGTTCCCCGCCATTTGTCAGCTCACTGCTGACGGGTGTCTGGGCGGCTTCCAGTCAGCCCTGCCGGCTGTCCCTGCTCCCCTCTCCTTCTGCCCAAGCGCGGGGATATTCCCGGGGTGGCTGGGTCTGCCGAGGAATAGAGGCCAGAGTCTCAGCTTCTGCAGAGAAAGCGGCTCATTGTCCGGAGGGCTCTCCCGCTCCCCAGCCGCTGCTCTGAGCCTTGCTGACACTTCGGTCTGGCGGAGCCTGGTGGGTGGAACCCAGTGTCTCCCAGTGCTCTGATCTCCCTGTTGTTAGACACACAGGTGGTTAAGCATTTTCGTCCCTTTTTCCCTCCCGTCTTGCAGGACCTCTCTTCTGTGAAAAGCCTGCTCACGTCCTCTGCCCTTTATCTGTGAGCTGTTTGCTTGTTCTGACTCATTTGTAAGAATTAATTGATGGAGGCAAGTTCTTTGTTGAGTATGTTGCCAGACACGTGTGTGGACCATCTTCTCCCAGGAGCCCCAGGGTGGGGCACATGAGTAAGCAACGAGCTGCTAATGGAAGGGTCAAGCCCACCCGTGGGTGCCTTGGGAGAAAGAGGGGGCCATCTGCCTCTGCGTATCACCCACGGGAGATTCTGGAGCCCAGTCGGCCCCCACACTTGTGGGCTCCCTGTGAGCTGTGGTGGACTTGACAGCGGCTGGTGGTTGTGGTCTGGTAGTTTGTCTTCTCGTGCTTAGAGGTGTCCCAGGAACAGAGGAGGGGCCCTGGTGGTGCAGTGGTTAAGCACTTGGCGCTAACCAAAAGGTCGGCAGTTGGAATCACCCACTATTCTGCAGGAGACAGACGCGACAGACAGCTTCTGTGAAGATGTCAGCGTGGGAACCCGGTGGGGCACATCTCTGCCCTGCAGGGTCCCTGTGAGTCGGAATCGCCTCAGCAGCGGTGGACACGGTGTGGGTTTAATAAAGAGAGACCCTTAAGTTAAAGGCAGCCCGTTCATGCGCTCTGTCTTTCATGGCAGCACATTTTTCATCTGGAGAGTTCTCACAGCCCAAGATCAGGAGGACGTTTTCCAGAATTGTGCTTGCTGCAAGGGAGGAGGACTTGGAACGCCTCCCGATGAATAGCCACACTGCAGCCTTCACTGTGGATTACCTCTCAACGTAAAACAGAGGTTGTCGTAACTGGACCAGCGGGCAGGCAGCCTCTCATGAAAAGGGAGGCGCTGAAGTGGCCCAGGGTTCCATTTTACGTGGATCTGTAGTTAACACCCAGGGAAGCAGCAGTCAGGAAATCAAACAACGTATTACGTTGGGTATGCCTGCTGCAGAACACCTCTTAAAGTGTTAGAAAGCCAAAATGTCACCTTAGGGACCAAGGTGTGCCTGAGCCGAGCCACCTTATTTCCAGTCCCTCATGCATGTGGAAGCTGGACAGTGAATAAGGAAGGCTGAGAAAGAATTGATGCCTATGAATTGTGGTGTCTGTGAAGAATAGTTGCCACAGGCTGTCGAAAGGCTGGACAAATATTTCCTGGAAGATGTAGAGTGAGAATGCTCCACGGAGACAGACGGCGAGACTGCGTCTCACCGACTTAGAATGGGGTGTCAGGAGGGACCAGTCCCTGGGGAAGGAGAGCATGCTGGGTAAAGTAGAGGGTCAGTGAGGAAGAGGGCCCTAATGAGACGGACTGGCACGGTGGCCACGTCGCTGGGCTCGAGCAGAGCGACAACGGGAGGCTGGCACAGGAGCAGCCCGTGCTTCCTTCTGCTGCACTTCAGGGTCGCTGTGACTCCAGACTGACGGAGCAGCTCCCAGCAGTGCCAGAGACAACAGTTTAAACATTTTCTCTTTCGTGTTTGAGTTCTCATCCGTGCGGATTTCATCTTGGCCTGTGGTGTAAAGAAGTTAAGGTCAGTGCCATCTTCGTTCCCAGGGAAACAGCTTTTATCACAGGAGCTTTTATTGAACAGCCCATCCTTTCCACAGGGATCTGCAAAGGGCCCCTGCTGCCCTCCTCAGGAGCGTCTGGGGCTACGTCTGACTTTATTCGGCCATGTAATTTCAGAACCATCTGATCAGTTCACAAAAATGCTTTTCGTTGGGTCATTTGATCTGTTTGGAGAGAATAAATAACTGTGATAACGAGTCTTCCTGTCCTTAAGCGTGGCCTATTTCTCCATTTATTTAGGTCAGTTAAAAATATCATCCAATAGTATCTTATTATTGTTTCCCATCAAGATCTCATCTGTTTTTGGAGTTAATTCTAGACATCTTTACTTATTTGTTTATTTATTTGGGGTCTCATTTTTTTTAATTAGTCAACTTTTAGTTTCACTATATTGTGAGGTGGCTGATATTTTTGTATTGGTCTTCCCCAGTATGTTGTTAAATTTACTTACTGATTCCACTAAGCTCTCTGTAACCCTTTGGTGGGGGGTGAGTTGGGACTTGGAGGAAGCATTTCTTTTTTTACAATCACAAATTCTTTGATGTCTTCTCTTTTTTCACTTACAGGATCACTTCATGAGATAGCAACTGTGAGCCTGTGTGGGTTAGAGTCTTGTCTTGTTCGCTGTTCACCATTCTAAGCAGTGTATATTGTAGCTTTTAAAATCAAAACTTTTAGTCAAGGTGAGCTCTCTTTTATTTCTAGTTTACTAAGAACTTGTATAAGAATGAGCTGTTGAGTTTATCCTGTGCTGTTTTTGTTGTGAAGATGGTTGTGATTACGTGATGTTGTGCGTGTGTATCTGGATGCAGATCTCCGTCTCTCTGTAGATCCCAATCCTCTGTATAGATGTCACATGTCTGGAATCAGCACCCTATTTTGATGTGTCATCTCTGTCATGGACTGCTAGATGAAGCTGGCTAATGGGTCATTTGGTTGTGATTCTTGTGGTGATGTTTGTGACTGTCAGAGAGTGAAAACACTCTAGATCATAAACTTAGATCAGTGTAAAGCTAGATTACTCAAAGCAGGGACTTCCCAGTGATTGACTTACATGAGACAGTTGCAGAAATTTGTAATTACAGGGTTGATCACAAGATGCTTACAAGACATTCTTTTTGAGGACATTCTTTTTGAGAACATTCTGTTAAAGTAGTTCTCGTGGAGCAAAACATTTTCTTCAAGGCTGCTAGTTTAGGCAGTTTCGGATAAGGATTTGTGTTAGGACTCTGTACTCTGTGTTCTTTTTATATCTTTGACTGGTGGTTTGTAGGTGCTGTGAAGCTGGTTCCTGCTCACGGTGGCTGGTTACAGCAGAAGGATATGCTGCCTGGTCCGACACCATCCCACAGGCACTGTGACGTTTGCGCTGTTGTGGCAGCGGCTGTGTCATTACATCTCACTGAGAGTCTTTGTCTTTTTCAGTGGCCCTCTACTTGACCAAACATGATGTCCTCCAGGATCTGGTTCCTCCTGGTAACATGTCCAAAGGACATCCTTGCTTGGAAGGACATTCTGGCTGCACTTTTTCCAAGATAGTTCCTTCCTCTGGCAGTCCACAGTGTATTCAGTTTTCATGGACAGCCTTCTAACTCACATGTGTCCGTCGTTGTTTGCTGTTCCTTATTCACTGTGCAGCTTTCGCAAGTATATAAGGTGATTGAAAACACCATGGTTTGGGTCAAGTGTACCTTAGTCCCGACAGTGAGTGACATCTTGGCTTTTTAACGCTTTAAGGATGTCTCTTATAGCAGATTTGACCAATGATCTTTGACTTAACTGTACAGAAGAACATTTTCTGAGGTATGGTGTGGGTTTAAGCCTGCCCAAGGGTTAATGTAATTTAAGCAAGCAGGAATTAAAATAGAATCAGGACTCAGACCAAGACTAGCTGTTTTACTAAAATCATGTGGCTCAATTTTTGGGTTCTTGCAGATTCTCTCCTTTTCAACAAGGTTTTGGTGAACGTCTTTTGTTTACTTTTCTAAGACTGCTTTCTTCTGCATGGACTTTCTGACAGTATCTCTTGTTTCGGCGGCGGCTTATTTTAATAAGCCTTTAAGACTCCAGGTGTCGTCTGTATGTAGGTGGCCAGTCCCTGTCTAACTTCTTTGCCATGCCTTTTCTTAGCATTCTGCTTCCATGATTGGTAATCAGTGGGCTATGTGGAGGAAGATCACATTAAGGGAACATTGTGACAGGGTAAAGGGCTAGTCTGACATGTGAGTCCTCCAGTCTTGGTATAGAAATCTGTTTCGTGCATATACATAAGTTTCCTTATAGGCATCAGTTTGGCTGTTTGGGTTAAAGTGTTGGATGTAAGCTGTAGACAGCATTTGACTGTCCCAACAACCATTTCAGAAGCAGTCAGTATTATTAATGAATGTAACAATACAGATTTGACTCTGGAACTAACTCAAGAAGGGAGTCAACTGAAATGTCAAACACTGAATCAGAAACGCAGTCTTTCATATGTGACCAGGTGGTCTTTGGGGACATCCTTTCAGTGTCTTGTATGACCTGTTTGGAAGTGTTCAGCCAAACACAGCAGGAGGGGTTCCCTGTAGTGCAATTTCCTCTTTGCTGGGCTGAAAGGAAGTTGAAAGGGGTATGCTTTTCCAGGAGAGAGCCGTAGTCTGACATGTATGACTCTCTTAGTGGTGATGTGGAGGCTAAGGATAGCATTTGATCTAAGACTATAGTTCATTGTTAGGACTTGTAATAGATCTGAAATGTGATGGCCAGGTTCTGAAATCTGACGACAAATCTAGCAATCGAATGGCTGTCATTAGCCGCTCCTTGGGAGAATCCGACAAAGGATTTTTATGCCAGATACTCTGGAGAGTTACGATTTACAATAAGAGAATACTTGAGATACACTTTATATTGGAAGAAGACAGAAAATGGTACGACAGAGACGAACATCATAAAAATACTGGCTACCATTATACAAGTTCTTCTTTTGGTTATTTTCATGGGAAAGATACTAAAACAGAGGAATAATGCTAACAGAACGTGGTGCTGTGATCAGCAACAGGATTGCTAAGAGTCTGAAGCAAAGTGCAAAAATATGGGTGGCCTATAGGTAAAGTTCTTATTAATCAATAAACCCAAGTTTTTAAAACAAAACCCAGAAAACCTAAACCAGGGCAACCTTGAAAGCAGTAAGTATTAAATGAAGTCCAGCAATTTTAAGCACTCATATAAAGTCTTGTTCTGTGACCTTGGGAAGGAGCTGTCTGCTTCTGGCCGTTAGAACATTTAAAGATGTGTCTTTGCTTCTGCTGTCTGTTGGGGAGCCAAGGTGTAGAAATTTATGTAAAAGGGGCAGCTAGCAGAAAAATTTTGTGCCTAGATTCTGTGATTCAAGTACGTGTTTTGCTGGAGATGTACAAGTATTAAAAAGAAACTTTACAGTATGGTCCATATTTTGACATAACAGAATGGGACAATGTATTTTTAAATTTAACAATGTAAATTAATGTAAATTTAACTTTGTTGGCCTTAAATTTATATTTTAGACAGTTCTTTGATTTTTTTATTTTTTCTGGGACAGTCTGAGTTTTGATTTTCATATATTGTAAAATGTTTAATTTTAAATTAGATTTGTGATCTGCTGTATTGCCTTCTGACTATGTTGCTATTTTCATGGCTCTTAATTTTTTAAATTTTTGAAAATTTGTGAGTCTTACTTCGGCTACATTGTGTTTTCTCTGTTTACATGGGCCTCTTTTCTATGGTTGTCTACATCTTACTACTGTGTTCTCTTAAGCTTAGCTGTCTGCATCTCTCATATTCTTGAATAACCAGGCATTCTGTTTTAAGACAAAACTCTTTTCTTTTGTCTCTAAATCTTTTTCTTGTGGAGTCTTTTTCCCTACCTCTCTCTTTTCGTCTCTTTCTTGCTTTTCAGAACATGCTAAAGTTCTAATAACACAAAACTCACTGCCATCAAGTTACGTCCGACTCAGCGATCCTTGAGGTCAGAGTAGAACTGACCCATAGACTTTCCAAGGAGCGCCTGGCAGATGTGAACTGCTCGCTTTTTGGTTAGCAGACATAGTGCTTAACCTACTGTGCCACCAGGGTTTCCAAGATTCAATTTAATTCTTCAGAATTCATTTGTAGGTGACAGCTTAAAGATGTCCATGGTTAATTTACACTAATAATTCTTTAAAGTGCTAGACTTGAGAATTCCAAAAGTAGTCCAAAGCCAAATACAGTTAATTAAAGAGAAGCTCTAGATAAAAAAAAATCTCTAAAAATAATGATTAACCTTGTATTTGAAGAGCTATAGATATAACATGTAATAATCTTGAAAAGTAATATTCCCCAGGATATACCCAAGAACATGCTGAGATTATTAAGCACTTGAACATGAATAGTTTAAAAAAGAAAAAAAAAAAAACTCTATAGATAATGTGTATTCTCTAGTTAAACCACTGACTTTGAAAATGCTAGATTCAAAGGAACCCAAATTATGTCCAGTTAGTAATTACCCTAACAGGATTATGGTGTGACGTCACAGGTGTGTGTAGTGTCAGGAAGCAGTACCTGATGTGTAAAATCCAACTGAAGAAAATTCTACTTCCCCTGATTTTACACTGTTTTTTGTGATTCATAACATATTAAATAAATCTTTTTTTAGATTTAGGTTCCGAAACAAACAAGTGTTGGGGCCAGTGTGCTGGTTCATGTAGGGAGCCCCACCGAGCACGTAGGACTAGCGTTCCCCGTCTAACCCAGACAGTAAACTGCTCGTGCTGTTTCCCCCGAGAAGGGCATGCTGAAACCCCAGTGTGAGTATAAGCGTACCAGGCTGAGGAGTCTGGCTTTCCTGAGATCGGAACAGAATCGTAGTCAGGGCTGTGCTGGTACATGGCCTCATGCCCGACTGAACTTCCCTACAAACCCGCTGGAGTGTTCGGAGAGTGAGCTGACAGTGAATGTGGATGAGAAAAGAAAGCCGAGAATCAGTCCGAGGGTCTGCACAAGGCTGCAGGGGCTCACTTCAAGAGATGACTTGGGGGAGGCGTGCAGAAGCAAGGAGCTCACGGGGCCCACACTGGTATCCAAAGCTTCTGGGTCGTCAGTGTCACAGGGGGTTAGAGGTGACTCAGCTTCGAATCCTACTTCTGACACCAGAAATGTCAGAGAATAAAAATATATGCTCTGTTAAAATAAAATGTGAAGACATTTACTAAAGGTCCAAAACAATTCAAACCTGCCAGACCCCTGATACCACAAAGTGAAATCCAGTGGTTTGAGGTGATGGAATTGCAGAGACTTATTTATAGAGTAGAACAAAGAATGTAGGGTGTACTAATTTGATTGAAAGTTATAAACCTAGATCACTGTAAGGTTTACAGTGATTGCTCTACATGAGATAATCTCAGGTGTTTGTAATTATAGGGGCTTTCACAGGATGCTTACAAGAGATACTTTTTTCCGTTTTGTTCATTTTATATTTTATTGTGCTTTAAGTGAGGTTTACAATTCAAGTGAATTTGCCATACAAAAACAGACGCACACTGCTGTGTGACTCTGCGTCCTCTCCACACTGTGCCAGCAGTCCTCCTTTCCCTCTTGTGTTTCCTGTGTCCGTTCAGCCTGCTTCCATCCCTCTGCCTTCTCATCTCACCTTGAGACAGGAGCTGCCTCGTGTATCCAGCAAGCCAGGCAGCAATCGTCGCCAGTATCATTTTATGTTTCATAGCCCAGTCCAGTCTTTGGCTTCAGGAGTGGTTTCAGTTCTGGACTAGGCGAGAGTCTGGGGCTGTGTCCTCATGTAGACGTGCTTCACGTCTCCGGCCTGTCTGACCATCAGATCTGGTCTTTTAGTAGAGTCTGAGTTCTGTGCACCCTTTTCCCCCAGTACATCAGGGACTCTTGGTTGTGTTCCCTGTGAACTAGTGGATGGGTACCATCTGTTTCTTCTGGCCTCATGATGACATGGGCTCTGGTTTATGTGGCCCGTTGTGTCTTTTGGGCTCATGTTTCCTTGTCTTTGATGTTCTTCATTCTCTGCTGCTCTGGGTAGGTTGGAACCGATTGGTGCTTCTCCGAAGGCTGCTTGCTAGCTTTAAGATCCCAGACGCTAGTCACCAAAGTGGGACGCAGAACATTTTCTTAATAAACTTTGTTTTGCCAGCTGACACCATGGTCCTCAGACCCCTGCCACTGCTACTCTGTCCTTCGGTGTTTGGTTGTGTTTGAGAAACGTTTTTAGCTTTTACATTGGTCCAGTTGTACTGATGTCTCCTCTGCTGTGGGTTGTCTCTGCCTTCACCTGAAGTAATTCCCATCTGCTATCTAATCAATGAATACCCCTCTCTGTCCCTCCCCACCCTTGTAACTGTAAGACTGTTTTCTTTTTTGTTTAAACCATCTCTTGGGTCCGTATAATAGTGGTGTCATACAATATCTGTCCTTTTGAAAGTGACTTCACCCAGCACAATGTCCTCCAGATGACGCCGCGCTGTCAGACATCTCCCAGGATCGCCTTTGTCCTGTGTCATTGCAGCGTTCCGCTGTGGGAATCTGCCGTGGTTTGTTTATCCATTTGTCTGTTTTCGGACACCCAGGTGGAGCCCATCTTTCTGCTGTCGTGGACAGTGCTGCAGTAAACATGGGTGTGCACGTGTGTCTGTTCATGTGACAGCCCTACTTCTGTAGGGTATATTCCAAGCAGTGGGGTTGCCGGACCATACCTACAGTGTTTCTATTTCTAGGTTTGTAAGAAAGCACCAAATCAATTTCCAAAGTGGTTGTACCACTTCACATTCCCACTCAGCAGTGCAGAAGAGTGCCAGTCATACAAGGTTCCTCTTGAGAAGATGCTGTCAAAGCAGTTACTTGAGCAGGACGTCTTCTTCAGTGCTGCGCGTGGTTTAAGAAATTCCAGATAAGCATTTGCATGAAGACTCCGTGTACGGCATCCTTTCTGTATCTTTGGCTTCACTGCACAGACAAATGTTTCCTGTGTAGGCGTGTGTTTGTCCGAAGGTAAGTGTCACTTTAAGAAGCAGTCAGGAGTTCAGACGGAACCAGGACTCAGAGCTGACGGGCCGTGGTCCTGAGGTCACCGCCTTCAGTCGGGGGCTCCCACACGCGGCTGCGCTGCGGCTCTGTGCCTCTTTGTCTCGTTTTTGTAACACTGTTACACTGGCTTGGCAGAGTGAGTTCAGAAGTGCTCATTTTCGTATTGTCTTCAAGACGCATATTTAAAGTCGACGATCTTTTAGTGGAAAGCTTCATAAAGCCGTCTCTAAGATGATCTTGGTCTAGTATATTCTTTTTATGGGAAGATTTAAATATTGACTAGATTTTGTTTTACGATTGTAGGGTGATTCTCGTTTTTAGGTTTTTTTTTTTCTTGTCAACCTGGGAAAGTTATATTCTTCTAGAAATGTGTCTGGTTTATGTAGGCCTTATAATTTATTGGCCTAGGGGAAAGATGGGATGGGAAAGAAAGGGAAAAAGAAACAAGTTGTTGATTGTGTTTTCTTTTAAAATTTTGGCCATACGTGAAGTTAGGTGGCCTTTTACATTCCCGGTGCTTTAAACTTGCACTTTTTCTCTCCTTTGCTAAATCAGTTTCATCAGAAATTTGTCTGTTCTGGTGGTCTTTTCAAAAACTATGTTTTCGTTATGTTGGTCTGTGTTGTATGTAATGAGTATTTTCTGTTTCATTTATAAAACTAAATTAAATCCAGCCCCTGGCCTTCGAGTTAATTCCAGCTCACAGTGACCTTACAGCGGGCCTGTTGGGCAGAGTGCGGCTGCCCCGCAGGGTTTCAAAGGCTGTGATCTGGGTGGAGGCGGACTGCTCACACCAGACCTGTTTCTGGCTTTACAGTGCTGTGTGTCCTCAGAGTGCTCACCCCAAGGAGGCACTGTTAGATTGTTGTGTTTTAAAGTTGCTCGAAGCTGTCACACCCTGGGTGGCTGTGGCTTGTTAGTGACCCTGTCTTGGACAGGGCACTGCAGAACTTGTCTCCGTGAGTCCTGCTGATCTCACCGTGTCTGTCTGTCCTCTGTGCCATTTGGAAGGTGTAGACAGGGTACAGCAGACCCTCAGGTGCTCCCCTTCTTGTCGGGGGACCCCTCTCAGTGCTCCAGATGCCGTGGAGTTGCTGAGCCAGGGGGCTTGGGGAGGAGCCTAAGGCTCCTGGAGGCTGGGCCTCCCCAGTGACGAATACTCGACTCAGGGCTACATGCGCTTCAGAGTGTGTGAGCTCTTCCGAGACACTGCTGCCTCAAAGAGAACGTTCTGACGGGTGGTATTTCAGGGAGACAGTGTGAGTCAGGGGGTGGTGGGAGCTGCAGCCGGTGGAAAGGGAACTGCCTGGAGCCCGCGCCTCATGCTCGCTGGGGCTGCGTGTTTTCAGTGCTTGCTGCGATGCTGGCGGGGCTCCCTTTCTGTCCACAGTGCTACAGGCTGTGCCCAGCTTAGCTGAGTTGGGGTCCCGTGTCTGCAGCCGCCCAGGAGAGCTGCGCCCGGCTTAGCTGTGTTGGGGGCCCGTGTCTGTAGCCGCCCAGGAGAGCTGCGCCCGGCTTAGCTGTGTCCGGGATGTGTCTGCACCCACCCAGGCAGCTGGGCCTTTGGGCTTGGTACCTCCGTCGGGACAGTCAGGCAGGTCAGTCCCAGGCACTGACTCCTCGCAGGGGGGTTTCAGAAAAGGTAGGGGCAGCTCACTGCGGAGCGCTCAACTGTCAGCTTCCCAGCAACCTGGGGATGACAGGGTTCCAGCCTCAGGAGGGAGCTGAGCAGCCGTTGACGGCCAGGGGCCAGCGGGATGGGGGTGAGCCCTCGCCCAGGGGTGCCAGGGATGCAGTGTCACACAGGGCCCTGAGCATGTGCCTCCTGGGTGGGGGGGGTCTGGGTGCACATGAGCTCCTGCAGAGTGAGGTCCTCAGACTGTGGGGTGTCCCGGTCACCCAGTCACTGCCAAGCGACAGAGGCCTGCTGCTCACTGTGGCAGGGCAGGCCCTGCTCTTTCTCAGAAACCCCTGCCCCAGTGACCTGTGTGGCCCTCAGTCTCTCTCCTGCTGCTCCTAGAGGCTGAGGGCGCTGAAGGTGGAGCCAGGAAGCCCGGCTCCAGACCAAGGTCCCCTACTGACCAGCCGTGAGACCCGGGTGAGGAGCGGGGTTCCCCTCCCCAGGACATTTCCTGGTGCCCCGACTTGGAGCACACACCCCGGCTGACACGAGAGCCACCCGCCGCTTCTCACCTGAGGGTGGACGCACGGGGACGCCGGGTCTGCAGGGCTGCACTGCCGCCGCTTCCTTTCTCCAGCCGCGTGGAGGTCACGTGGGGAAGGGGAGCCCAGAGGACAGTCGGGGCACCTCTCAGGAGCGAGTCCTCCCTGCCCTACACCAGATCAGAAGCCTCTCTGTGGGTGTCTCTCTGAATACTTTCACATGTTATATGTATTTCTTTATGTTGGTGGAATGCAAAATCACCTTGCTGTTGTGTATTTCTCAGCATCGCCTCTCGGGTCACCCCAGGTGACTAAAAGTCATGACAAAAATCCACTGAGAAAAGGCATTCTCAGGTTGTAATTGCGACAGTCCCCAGTCTCTTTCGATTCCAGTGAGCTGCTGAAAGAAGTGTGCATCTTCGACACATCTGTGTAGACGCAAGGAGAGAGACCACTTCCGACTCACGGGGCTCCGTGTGCTCAGCGGCTGGTGCTGAGGCAGCAGCCCTCCTGGCCTGCCCGCTCCCCGTGGGCTGTTTTAAAATCTTAACATGGAAAAGTACTTCTGATTTGTCCACCTCGTTCCCACTGTACCGGCACACACGCCTCACAGACACGCTTCTCACACCCCCATCACACTCACACACACACACGGTGCCACCTTCACAGACACCGTCACACGTCCCACACAGTCTCTCCCTGGCGCACACACACAACACACACGTTCCCACATTTCACACACACAGCGCACACGCAGTCTCCTAGACACATTTTCGTGTATCGCACATTGCACGCAGTCTCATGCCTGCTCATCGCATCCGCCCTCACCTCACAGTCACTGCACACACAGTCTCACACGTCTCATTCCCTCAGACACGATGTCACACGTGCTCTGCCTTGTGTCCTCATGCATCACATCGTTCACACATCCCTGCACACTCATCACACACAACACATCGTGTGTGCACACAGCCGTCTGGCTCGCTCGCTCTCTCACACACACACACACAGAGCTCTCCATCTGAGGTGTTGACTAGAGTAACTGATTCCGTTACAGACCCCTCTGGGGAAGTGACAGCGTCTGTCACTGAGGACTCAGTGAGGAGGGCGCTGACCCCCTGGGGTGATGTGTGAGTGAGCTCTGGACCCGGGAGTTCCAGGGCGGCGTGGCAGACTGAGTGCAGCCTCTCAGTCCACTCACGGTGACGTCTCGCAGAAACCACAGCAAAGGTACACAGTGTGAGGCCCACCCCAGCAACCCACAGGGGTCTCTGAATGCTCTTTCCTAGCAGAGGGAACGATGTTTCTCTAGACAAATGTCTAATTCTATGTGGGATCAAGAGACAGACTTGACGAGCCCAGGACACCTCGTCCCAGGAGAAAAGGCTGTGAGGCTGTGCTGGGGCTCCAGAAGGGCCCAGGAGCTGACCTGCGGGGCCCCCCAAGAGGGAGCTGCTGGAGCGTCAGCGTCAGGACAGGAACTGCGGCGGGCGGAGTGCGTCGTGACACCGAGCAAACCCAAACAGAACCCTCGCCGCTCGTGCTGGAGGATGCTGGAGGCCTTGCTCATTACTGTCAGAAACAGAAAGTCAAGCGCTCACCCTGCCTCCCCTGTGGAAGGCATCTGCTGGAGTGAGAACAGCTGACTTGGGAACCTTTGTCCTTATAGAAGGGGCCCAGCTGATGAGGGCTAGAACAGGAGCGTGCCCTCCACACAGCCCGAATGAAGCCACCCAGGCAGTGGGTGTTCCCAACAGGCAGCAGCACCAAAACAGCCGCATGGCAGTCCCAGCTCTCCTTTGGGAGTACGAGGCGTCTCCGGGGTGATTGTCATGCTGGGGAACCTGAGCTGCACCCCACCGGGTCTTTGGGTCCACGTTCCGGTTTACAGGGAGACGGTGGCAGAAGGCCCCACTCACCTGTGCTGCAGGTCCACTGGCAAAAGGCAGGCTGCGGCCAAGCTCAGGACGGATGACCCAGGGTCCTCAGCAGGTACCCTGGGGGTGAGGTGGGAGAAGAGGAGTTGGAGAGCTTTCAGAGAGACGCGAACTTGAGCAAAGCATCAGCCAATTGCAAGGTGTAGCCTCTTGGATCTTGATTTGAACCAAACTTTAGGTGTTTATGAAGACATCTGAGAGCACTCCTTGGCTGTCAGGCAGTGCCAGGGAGTTCTTGGTGTATTTGGGTGTGCGGTGGTAATTGATTATGTCTTCCAAAAGAGTTCAGCGATGAAATACCGTCGTGACCAAGTCTGCTCTTGGGGAAGTCCGTGGGCACGGAGAGGAGACAAGCCTAGTCCTGAGCTGGTGATTACTGGAACGACTGATGGGTTCGCCTCTGATGACACTGTTGTCTCTGCTTCCATATGTTTTCGAAATTTTCTATAAAAATCCAAAAATGTGTTTTCTGGAGAAAAGACCTAAACTCACAAAGACCAAGAGAACTGAAGAGAGACAGCATCAGCACCTATGTGGAAGTTGGAAAACAGACCAGCAAGTGGCAACTGACTTCCCGACCAGAGGAAGCAGGCCCCTGAGCCGGCCGTGGGCGAAGGCGAGAGCCCAGCCGCCTGATGCCACAGTCTTGTCGACAGGCAGCGTTGGCTCTGGAGCTGCGCGGGCAGGGCAGGCACAAACGGGCTGGGGCGGAAGCAGAGGCAGCCAGAGCCCTAATGCGGCGGCGCTTGTAGCCAGTGCCCTGGGCCGATTGTGGGTGTGTGATTTGTCTGTCAGAAACATCAGAGCAGAGATGGTGAAGACCTCCTTCCCCTGCTGCCTCCCCTCTGGGGGACGTGCCCTTGTCCCTGTGGGAGTCTGCCCGGACCAGGGACCTGACAGCAGACATAGGAAACACAAGGCCAGGAGCCTAGGGCCCTCGGCCCCCCAGACCACCTTTTCTGGATGTCCAGTTCTGGTCCCCGTATCTCCCCTACCAGATGCTGCACTGGGGTGGGTCATACCCCTGGAGATTACTCATGGCCTGGCCTCAGAAGGAACTCTTGTGCCCTGCAAGCTGAAGACAGACCGAGTCCCAGAAAGTCTGTCTTCTCCCGGGACCTTAATCTACCAGTGACAATATCACCCTCTGTTTATCCCCCTGTGTTGGTGCTAGACTCTGGGTTTTGTAAAAATGAAGAATGGGCATTAGGAGTGTCTGTCTAGATGACATAGCCTTGGGGAAGTACATGTTAGGTGTAAGTGTGTACGTGGCATATTATACATTAGGGGTGTGGGTGTGCATACCCTGGAGAATATACAGCAGGAGTGTGTGTAGACGCCATAACCTGGAGAATACGTTAGGAGTGTGTTTATGTACACGCTGTAACCCTGGAGAGTATACGTCAGGAGTGTGTATGTACATGGCACAACCTGGGGGATATATGTTAGGAGTGTGTGTGTGTGTGTGTGTGTGTGTGTGTGTGTACCTGTGATAACCTAGAGAACGTTAGGAATGTGTACACACGCCATAACCTTGGAGAATACACGTTAGGAATATATGTATACATGCCATAACCCTGGGGAGCACGTGTTAGGAGTGTGTATACATGCCATAACCTGGAGAATACACATTAGAAGTGTGAGTGTATATGACATAATCCCAGGGAACAAATGCTAGGAGTGTGTGTACGTGGCATAACCTGGAGAATATACTTTAGGAGTATGTGTACATGTTATAACCTGAAGAATGCACATTAGCAGTGTGTGTACGTGACATGTCCTTGGAGAATATGCATTAGGAGTTTGTGTGTGTACATGCCATACCCGGAGAATACACATTAGGAGTGTGTGTGCACATGCTGTAACCCTGGGGAATACATGTTAAGGAATGTGTGTATGCCATAGCCTGGAGAGTACACATTAGGAGTTTGAGTGTACATGGCATAACCCCAGAGAATGTACTTAGGAGTGTGTGTACATGCTGTAACCCGAGAGAAAAGCACAAGAGCAAACAGTTGTTTGGGGAAGGCAACAAGATTCCCCAGTCCTGCTAACATTCCACCTCTTCCTTGAAGCGGGAACTCTAGCAGTGTGCACTTCATTACTGTTCTTCCTACTAAACACGTGTGTTCTTTAGTATGTGTGATACCATTCCCCACAAAGCAGAAAATAACAGTGATGCCTTCCCAGTATCACAGACTGAACGCGGAAGCGGAACGGGAACACGAGAGGAAACGTGGTTAACTAGCTGGAATATGTCTTGTTTTTCCCTGGATTTGAATGAACCATTCTTCGTGAAAGGACCTCAGCTTTGGCTGGAAACAGAATAATGCTGCTTATTAGTCCACGTCTAGATGGTGACATTAAATGCCGTCTTGAAAAGAGGACCTCACCCACATCATGGAAACTTGCAGTGTCTTTTATAAAGGAGTGTTTTTTTTAAAAAGGAGACCAACAGATTTTCTGTGAGTGATTTAGAACTTCTGATTCATAGCGTAGGCTCGCCGCTGCTTGTTGGAGCTCTGAATATCGTCTTTGTGCTATTACTAACGTCATGAGCCTGATTGTGTTAAAAAGTTTCTCAAGGCACAACCTAGAAAAGCTGTTTTCTCCTCTGTCATGAAATATTCATGAGAAGAGAGGTTTTTCTGTTCTGAGGCTGCGTCCCTAGAGTAGAGAAGGTTTTATTGTTTTCTCTGGGGCACTGGGTCAAAAGCACCCACAGTTTCTGTCGGGAACTCATGCCATTTCACGTCATTTTTGATACAGGAATAGTCCCAGCCACGTTTGACGCACACCCAGCAGCTTGAATGAATGGGGACATGGTTCTGAACTCTACAGCTGGTCCTGGCTGGGCTGGGGACACTTCAGCCACCTCCCCCGCCCACCTGGCTCCCATGGTTGGGCCCGTTTGTGAAAGGAGAGAACTACTCGGCTGGGTCATGGCTCTCCCTGCCGATGGGAGTTTGCATGCTTGTCCCGGTGCCTAATGGCAGGCGTAGCCTCATTGGAGAGGGGACGTAGTGGCAGCGATAGCTGGATGTGGCGTGTCTGACGTGGGTAACGGTGGCCACGTGTTGGGCCAAAGCGCATGTGTTTGGAGTGGATGTGTGGACACTGTTAGCTTGGGGACTACAGCAACAGCAGAGATGTGACAGCCACTACGATGCGTCTTACGTGGGTGACGCATCCGACATGGGTGACACATCCGACATGGGTGACAGGGGGGATGACTGGTTACATTTCTCTCGGTCCAGCGTGCTGTGTTTTCAGGTGCTGCTGAGCCAGTTCTGACTCACAGCAGCCCTGTGCGCAGCGGGACGCAACCCAGCCTGGTCCCCTGCCGTGGCCACAGTTGCCTTATGCCTAGGCCCGTGGTTGCAGCCACGGTGCCAGCCTGTCTTGCTGAGGGTCCGTTTTAGTCACCTGGTCCTGCTCTAACAGAAAACACTGGGAGTGGAAACTTCATGGAGAAAAATTTTGTCCAAGTCTGGTAAGCCACAAATCTGCTTACAAGTTATAAGTCCATTCAACAGGAAAAATTGTCACCATCCGGTGGGCTAAGACCCAGTCCAGTCAGAGCATCTCGGCTCAGGAACCTCAGATCCCAAAGGACGTGCCTGCTCTCGGTGCTGCCGTCTTGGTGATGTGAGGTTTCCAGCTCTCTCTGCTCACCTCTCCCCCTGAAGTCCCACAGCTGGTGACCAGAGTCCCGCCTCGCCAGCACAGCTGCTGCCCCCCCCCCACTAACACCGCAGAGGCAGGGTTCACAGCACGTGGGAGGAAGGGCACCCTACTGGGACCCAGAGCCAAGGCAATTCAGTGCGTATACTTCTGGAGGGGACACAGTGCAATCCACGACAGGGTCTTCCTTCCCGTGTGTGGAACAACAAAGTACACGTGGTGGCTAGTTAGTGGTGTGTCTGACGTGAGTAGCAATGGTGACGGCTGGTTACGGCGCGTCTGACATCAGTAACGATGCTGCTGGCTGGTAGTGACAAGACTTGTAAGGACACTTGGTTGTCTCTTGCTGTACTTTTTAAGTTTCTAAAGTAGAAGAATGATGTTTTACAAGATACAAATTGTTAAACTCAGAAGTTAGCACTGTGTCTGACGTTCAATAACTGGAGGAAGTGTTGCTGTGATCCCACGACGGCCTTCTGCCGGCTGGTGGCTTCGGTCTCGCCATCCTGCACAGACCCAGGAACGAGCAGGCCTTGGGAGGGGAGAGTCGTCTGCATGTCTCACGGCCTCAGCATGGCCTGCCACTGGGCTCCCCGTGGCCTCTGGTGGCCGTGTGAGGTGGCTCTCCTGAGCTGACAAGGAGTGAGTCCATCTCAGGTAAGAGCCGGCAGCTGACAGAACACACTGACAGTGGCACAGGGTGCGTCCTGTGTCCACCTGGTTCCTGGTGACCTCTTGGGCTGTGGTGAGGCCGCTTGGGTGTGGGGAGAAGCTGGGCTAGGTGTGTCAGCGCTCGAGAAGGTGTGCACAGAGCCAGAGCTCTCTGAGGGACAGTCCGTTTGCATCAAGTTTGGCGTATGCCCAGTGAGGGCCCAGGGACTTCTCTCCCTGGCCTGTGCCAAAGAGAATTGGCTGGCTTTGGTGATGTTCAGCACAAGATATGTGATGTGATGTGTTTAAGTTTGAAAATGCAGATTTTCTCTCATTGCCATTTATGAAGTTATTTTACCATGAAATTTAAAACAAGTTGAGGAAACTTCATGGGATAGATTGAACTGTGTTCCCCAAAGAAAGTGTGTAGCGATGTAGATGGGCTATGAGTCTCAATTTCAGGTGAGTGCCCTCCATTTTGCGATTTTCCTGTACTGTGAATCCTAGGTGCTGCCTGTGGTTGTAGACAAAAACTGAAAAAACCAAACTTACTGCCAGTGAGTTGATTCTGACTCCTAACGACCCACACCCAGGTCTGACTCCTAGTGACCGTGTAGGTTGGAGTAGAACTGCCCCACAGTTTCCAAGGAGTGCCTGGCTGATTTGAACTGCTGACCTTTCGGTTAGTGGACATAGCACTTAACCCATTATGTCACCAGGGTTTCTGTAATGAACCCACAGATAGGTTAATAGATAGGATTATGTTACAAGACGCTTAGGGTGGGACTGTGACATCCTTACTGAGGGAGTTTCCCTGGAGTGTGGTTTGTACCACCTTTTATGGAAAGAGAAGCAGAGAGCTGAGGACCTCATACCGTTAGGAAAGCAGCGTGGGGAGCGAAGCGTGTCCCTCTGACCCCGGCTTCCTGCTCGGAGATGCTCCCAGACCAAAGAAAGATGGATGCGTCACAAGGACTTTGCTCCAGGGCCAGCAGAGAGAGCAAGCCTGTCCCTGCAGCCAGGGCCCTGACTCTGGGCTTGTGTCATACTGCACTGTGTAAGAATTAACTTTTCTCTGTTAAAGCCGCCCACTTGTGGTATCTGTTAGAGCAGCACTAGATGGTGAAGACACTTACAAGTCTCCAAGGAATCAGCTTATAAACAGCTTTAAAAAATTAATGCCCAAGGAATTTAAGCATTACTAGCTTGTGTACGTTAGATGAAAAAGGGGTGTGAAAATAGGCAAAGGACACAGAACTAGTGAGCAGTGAGCCCCTCCTCCCCTGCCAGCTCCCTGTGAGGGCGTAGTTGGACGTGATGAGGTCACGTCCCTGAGAAACTGAAAACAACCTCTTAAGGCTTTGTTTTCTCCCCCTGCGTTTTTGTGCCCATCCGCGCATTCCACCCTCTCAGTCATAAATGCTGGTGGCACCCATGTGAAGGCTCCTGTGTTCGTGTGACAGTCCCTGAAACCCTGAGGCTGAGGCCACCAGTGGCAGGCTCACTGTCCCTCCACTCTGTGGGGAGCTGGTTTCTGCAGGTGAGGGGTTCCCACTGAGGCCTGGCAGCAGACCTGGCTGGGGTTCACTCGTCGGGCTTGCGGTGCCTCCGACTTGTCCTCTGACCGGTGGGACAGCTTCAGTGGAGGCCGAGCTGTGCTGTTAGGGTTGTTTCCATTAAATACAGCGTGGTTTGTGTTTCACTGTAAGAGGCACCCCGAGTTCCGCTTCGCAGGAGTCTGAGAGAAGCGCACGAAAGAAGAGCCCCGACCGCAGCTGCCTGAGGTGCACAGAGACCTGGCTGCCCTCCCCACCCCGTTCCTGAGAGTGCTCCTTGGCACCCGCACCTACCTTTGGCTTCCCCAGAGCCTCTCTGAGCTGTGCCCCCTCCCCCTTACTTCCCCACCCCTTACTGAGAACCCTGCTGGGTGCTGGCTGCCCCCAGCTCCTCTTCTGCTCCCCCGTCACTTCCCATGACCCCCCACGCACACCCCAGCTCGAGCCACTGGACTGCCCCTTGTATGTTCACAGTCCCCCAGTCCGTGCCGACACAGCCCCCGTAACCCCTGTCTCCATGCCCGTGGTGCCCAGGCGGTCCCCCAGTCTGTGGTGCCCGCAGTGCCGGCAGCCCTGGCAGCCTGACACAGGGCCGGAGGCAGCCCGTGCTTCCCAGAGAACGCCCAGGTGGAGACGTGACCCGCTGTGGTCCCTGCAGTCCACGAGAAGCACCCCTGACAGTTGCCTGATGTCCTGCTTTAAAGATGCTGACTGTTGGACCGGTGCGATGGGGCCCCTACGTTGATGAGGAGTGGGAAGCTGGGAGACGCGAAAGGCAGAGGAACCCCAGTCTCAGCATGGCCTCATCAGTGGCCCAGATGGCATGGCACAGCTTATTCCTGGGCTCAGATACCAGGCCGTAAAGCAGGGCTCACACCTGTCTTCACGTGGCAGGGCCTGTGTGGTGACACAGAGGCGTGGGAAAGCCAGTGCCGTAATGCAGCATCGCAGAGGGCAAGGTGCTGCGGCGACGTACGGGACCTTCACACCTGTTTCATGTAAGTGACACCGTCACTGCTGCAGCAGGCAAGAGCAGTCTGAGCCTGTGGTCCAGGCTTACTTGTGGATGTGGATGGGACATTCTAGATCCACCGGACACTCTGGGCCTGTCAGATATTCTAGACCCTCTGTCCATTTGAGATCTTTAGGCCTTCCAGACCTAGTGAGTATTCTAGACATACTGGATGTTCTAGGTCCACCAGACGTTCTAGACCAGCAGACATTCCAGATACATGTATATTCTACACCCACCAGGCATCCTAGACTAGCAGACATTCCACATCCAGGGACATTCTAGATCTGTGGACATTCTAGATCCACCAGACTTTCTAGACCAGCAGACATTTTAGACACGTGCATATTCTAGACCCACCGGTCATCCTAGACCAGCAGACATTCTAGATCCATCAACATTCTGGATCTATCCAACACAAGACCTGTGTGTGTCTGTGTAATACAAACACAGGTTAGGTTTCTATCAGAAAGCCCAGGCCGCCTCCCTGGAGGAGACGCAGATGTCTGTGATCTATAAGAAACCAAGCCATGAACAGTGAAAGGAGAAAAACTTAATGATCAAATTAATGAGTGCAGAGAAACGGGTAGGGAAATCCGGTGGTTACTCTCTGCAACATTTTTTTTCAATTGTGCTGCAGATGAAGGTTTACACAGCAGCTTAGTGTCTCAGTAGACGTGTAGTGCACGCCCTGTTTTGTGGCGTTAGTGGCCAACCCTGCAGCGTATCCACACCGTCTCCTGTCGACCTTGGGTTCCCTGTTCCGCTCACCCAGTCCCCCTGTCCCCTCCTGCTTCCTCATCCTTGCCACATTTGGCCTTGTCTTGTTTGTGGGCCTCTCTGATCTTTGGCTGAAGTGTGAACCTAGAGGTGACTTCATTACTGAGCTAAAAGGATGTCTGGCGGCCATACTCTGGGGTCTCTCCAGTCCCAGACCAGTAAGTCTTGTCTTTTTGTGTGTGTGTGTGACTTAGAACTTTGTTTCACATTTCTCTCCAGCTCTGCCCAGGACCCTCTGTCGTGGCCCCATCATGGCGGTCGCTGGGCACCAGCTAGTTCTTCTGGACGCAGTCTGGTGGAGGCTGGCAGAGCGGTGGGTCTTTAGTTCTTTGGACTAATCTGTCCCTTCTGTCTTTGATTGCTCCATTCTCTTGCTCCAGGTCAGGTGAGACCAGTGGAGTATCTTAGATGGATACTCACAAGCTTTAAGACTCCACATGGTACTCCCCCAAGTAGAAGGTAGAACGTTCCCTACTGCCAAATGAGCGGGATGTTCCCTGAGACCAGCGTCCCCACAACCCGCCACCCTAGAATGGATTCTCTCAGAAGTTCAGATGCGTCTCTGGAGCTTCCTGGACTTAGCCTGGGTCAAGCTGTGCTGGCCTCCCCATCTTAGTCGTCATGTTCGGAAAGGTTTTCAGCAGTGCTGTGCATGTGACAGGTGGTCCCACAGCCGCCTCGTGGAGGGCGATGCGGCAGGGCCTCCCCCTAGAGCCAGCCCACTCGCTCGGTCTCTCTGCCTCTTCTCTCTGTTCCTGTGGTCTTTTATTCTTTGAAAGAATGTCTGAAGCAAATGTAGCCAAATATTCAGGTTTTAGAAAACTCATAGTGGTTATACAGCTTGTCCGCAGTGCTGTTCTTTGTAACTGTCTCTATTTGCTGTATTTCATTATAAAAACAATTTTTAAAAAAGCAGGCAATGAATATTTCCAGCCTTGGTGTGTGTTCTGGGGGGATGTCACTGTGCCCCAGCCCGTGCATTGAGAATTCCATTTATTTGTGTTGCTTTTGCTTACGTAAATATCAAGTAAAGACTTGTCGCTATAGTAGAGATGTATTAATTGGTTAATTTAGCATAATTAAAAAATTACCAAAAAAAAAAAAAAACCTGCCTACATTTAGAAATTCAGGGGCTGCATGTCACTGATTTGGGAAGAGAAGAGACAGGGCCCCTGGCACGATGTCGCCACTGCCAGGGAGCGCTTCAGAGAAGCACGAAGGAGCTCATCAGAGACGTAGTAGCAGTGTCTCCTGTCCCGTTCAGGCGAGTGGCTCGTTGCTCACAGCCACTCCCAGCTCTGGTGGCTGCTGTCCGCCGCCAGCCCTGCAGACGGTTGGCTGACGGGGAAGCCCTGCCCCGGGAGAAGAGCCTTGGCATGAGCACACAGCTGCTTAGAGGCTCAGGGTTCCCTTTACACCCCAGGGCTTTGGAAAGATGAGGACTTGTATCATGGACCCAGGAGCTACCACTTGCCAGCTCTATTGCATCTCAGGCATTACCTGGCTCCTTGCTTGTCTGAGTCCTGCCCTGCAGGCAGTGATGACCACATTTCAGCCGAGACCATCAAGGCTCAGAGTCCCCCGTCCTGTGGGGCCGTGCTGGGGCAGTAGGACTTGGGGCTCTGCAGAGTCAGGGTCTCTGAGTGGTCTGAGGACTGAGGCCAGCTTCGGATGAGCCGCCTAGGCAGTGACCACAGACGTGCTCTGAGCAGGGCCGGTTGCCCCTTAGAGCCCATGGGTCTCTGGGTGGGACCACAGGGCACAACTTCTCCTGGGAACTGGGCGTGTCCAGTGCCAACCTGCATTGGGGCCTGGAATTCTGCTGGGGGGGGAGTTGTCAGGTCTCAGACATGTGGGTGGATGGGTGGCATCCAGGGAGCCACCGTGGCTGAGGCCGGACCCATCCTGTGACCCAGCCCCCAGGCACTCCAAGCAGGAGTGAGCCTTCAAGGCCCTAGGAAGGGAGCTGGCCATCATCAGTCAGTGCGGGCCGGGCCCTCCACCGAGGCCGGCGCCTGCCCAGTGCGGTGGGCACTGGGAGCAGCGAGACCACACCAGAGGGGCACCTTCCAGAAGGAAAGGGGGCCTCACAGAGGAGCAGTGCAGGGCAGGAGCAGGCAGGCAGGCTGCTGCCGGGCCCTGCAGGGTCCTGCTCGTGTGCCTGCGGGGCGCCCGTACTGTCCCGGCCTCAGCGGAGGTAGCCCAGTGACCCGCGCGTGCCTGCAGGCATTGAAGGAAACGAGATTGATGTTCTGCGGTTACAGCTCACCTCGCACATCGCTTCTCTCACTGAATTTTGTGTTGGCTCACCCGCATTGCGAGGGCGCGGGCCTGTCTCCAGTCGGGCCGGGTGGGGGCTTCTGTGGGCACGACGGCCTGGAGGCCCCTCTCCGCAGCGCAGGCCCAGAGAACCGTGGTTGGCTGCAGTTGGGTAAACATTTGCTGAGAGGGCACTCGCTTCACCATGGAGGTGGCCCTTGTCCCCCGTCAGTCTGGACCCTTTCTCTGGCACACACTGTTCTTGGGGGCGATGCATGCAACTTGTTAGTGGTTCCGTTCAGACACAGAAGAGAATGGGCTGGTTTTCTCTGCTTACTGGGAGTCACTTCTTTCTCCTTGGCTACATAGAGCCCTTTCCTTTCCTTTCCCTTGAATGCCTTCCAGAAAGGCCCTGAGCCTGCTGCTGCCTTCCCCTGGGGAGGGCGGGCTCTTCTCCCTTTCTCTGGGGGGTGTGGGCTGCGTGTGCCCCTCCTGAAGGGACCTTCCTGGATCTTCTATGACTTTGCTCATGAGAAACTGCAGTCTCTGGGGCTTGAGTTTGAGGTGTAGTAGGGAGAGAGGCATCCAGAAAGACGTGTCCCACAGCCACTGGGCACCCCTGGAGGCGGACCACAGTGTCTGGGGGCTAGGAGGCGAGGGCTGTGTGCCAGCAGTGACCACACCTGCTCTCTGCCCTTGCCGCAGTGGACGGAGCCTCGGGGACTCCTGCTGGCGTTGACCACAGCTGTGCTCTCTCCCTCCAGTGGACGTGGTGACAGCACTGCCCCTGCAGGTCGCCCCCACAGCCGTGCCCATGGACCTGCGCCTGGAGCCCCCGTTCCCGCTGCCCCTGGCGGAGCCTGCCCTGCGGGAGCAGCAGTTGCAGCAGGAGCTCCTGGCCCTGAAGCAGAAGCAGCAGATCCAGCGGCAGATCCTCATCGCTGAGTTCCAGCGCCAGCATGAGCAGCTGTCCCGGCAGCACGAGGCCCAGCTGCACGAGCATATCAAGGTGAGGCGGGGTGGGCACAGGGGCACTGCCGCGTGCCCACGAGCACCGCAGGGGGGGCAGGGCCGGGCACAGGGGCACTGCCGCGTGCCCACGAGCGCCGCAGGGGGGGCGGGGCCGGGCACAGGGGCACTGCCGCGTGCCCACGAGCGCCGCAGGGGGGGCGGGGCCGGGCACAGGGACACTGCCGCGTGCCCACGAGCGCCGCAGGGGGGGCGGGGCGGGCACAGGGGCACTGCCGCGTGCCCACGAGCGCCGCAGGGGGGGCGGGGCGGGCACAGGGACACTGCCGCGTGCCCACGAGCGCCACGGGGGGGCGGGGGCCGGGGACAGGGACACTGCCGCGTGCCCACGAGCACAGCAGGGTGAGGGGGATGGGGCTTGGGACACTCCTCTGTGCCCACAAGCACAGACTAGTGAGATGGGGGTACAGAGCTTGGAACACTGCTGTGTGCCCACAAGTACAGCAAGCTGAGACTAGGGGCGGGAGAACAAGGGGCTTGAATGCCCAGGTGGATCTCAATGCTGTCATTGTACCTAGAAACGTGCTCCGTGACCAGAGGGTACACTAGAGTTGGTGCTCAGGGCCTTGGTGTTGTGGTCCTGGCCTCAGGGACTGGAAGCTGCCCAGCGGCAGGGTCCTGGTCAGTCAGGCTGTGGCTGTAGGCCCTGTGTGTCTGTCAGCAGCATTTAACAGTCATGACCTGGAAGTGCACTGAAAATAGGGCAGGTATTTATAATTGACAAAAGTCAGCTGTGTCACACCTGGCAGGATGACCCACGGGAGGCAGCACCCGAGTACCCGCAGTGGTGGTGATCTTTTGATGTGCTTACAAGTCATTTTTGTTGCTGTTTTGGAATTTCTCGGACCTTCCTCAGTTTTTCCCACCGACGTCTTATAATTAGAAAACATTACTAATGTTTTCACATAAATGGAATAAGGAAAGAAAAACAAAATTTTTTTACCTTGGTACTTTTGAAAATAGTGTGGCAGGGGCATCTGGCCTCCTCTCACTGTACAAAGGAGAGGGACAGTCAAGATCCACGGCCCACGGTGACTCCTGTGAGGCCCAGGTCACACTTGCTTCCCCCGCCAGCCTGTTGACCAGCTCTGACACCAGTCGTCTCTCCCATGGCCCTCCACGTCTCTGCTGGGTTTGCAAGTTCATTGTCATGGCCACACATGATTCATCCGTACTTACAGTTGTGTGGTTTATCAGAGAAGTAACAGGTTAACAGGTTACGATTTGGGATACAGACTTTTCATCAGGACAGCCTCTTCTCAGCTGTGACAGGCGGATCTCTCTCTGTCCCTTGGTTCCTTGACCTAGCCTCTGCCCTCCCCAGGCCAGTGTTATACAGGGCTCTTTACAACTTGGTACTTCGGTGAGTGTTGATCACAGATTCAAGGAAAATGAAATCCTTGGTGACCTCAGTCCTTTCTCCGTTTATCACAATGTTGCTTACTGGTCTAGTCATGAGGATTTTTGTTTTCTTGATATTGACGTGCAATCCATACTGAAGCCTGTGGTCTTTGATCTTCATTAGTAAATGTTTCAAATCTTCACTTTTATCAAGTAGGGTTGTGTCATCTGCGTAACGCAGGTTGTTAGTGAGTTGTCCTCCAATCTTAGTGCCGCGTTCTTCTTTGTGTGATCCAACTTCTCGAATTATTTGCTCAGCATACAGATTGAAGAGGTATGGTGAAAGGATACAACCCTGATGCACACCTTTCCTGACTTTAAACCATTAGGTATCCCCTTGTCCTTTTGGTGCAACTGCCTCTTGATGCATATATAGATTCCTTAAGAGCACAATTAGGTGTTCTGGAGTTCCCATTCTCTGCAGTGTTAGCTGTAGTTGGTTATAGTCCACACAGTTGAAATGCCTTTGCATAGTCAATGAAACCCTCTGCTTTCAGCCAAGATCCATCTGACGTCAGCACTGATACCCTGGATTCCACGTCCTCTTCTGGATCTGGCTTGAATTTCTTGCTGTTCCCTGTCAATACACTGTTGCAGTTGCTTTTGAATGAACTTGAGCAAAATTTTACTTGTGTGTAATACTAGTGACCTTCTTCAATAATTTCTGCATTCGGTTCAATCACCTTTCTTGGGAATAGGCATAAATATGGATCTCTTCCAGTTGGCTGGCCAGGTAGATGTCTCCCAAATTTCGTGGTATAGATGAGTGAGCACTTCAACGCGGCATCTGTTTGTTGAAACAAATCTCAGTTGATATTCCATCCGTTCCTGGAGCCTTGTTTTTCACCGATGCCCTCAGTGCAGCTTCAACTTCTTAAGTACTTTTGGTTCCTGATCATATGCTACCTCTTCAGATGTTTGACCGTCAAGCAGTTCCTTCTGGCATAATGGCTCTGTGTATTCCTGCCATCTTTTTTGGTGGTCCCTGAGTGGTTTAGTAATTTCCCTGTAGAATCCTTCACTGTTGCAACTCAAAACTTGAATTTACACTTCAGTTCTTTCAGCTTGAGAAAGGCAGAACGTGCTCTTCCTTGTTGGTTTTCTATCCCTGACTCTGCACATGACATTATAATGCTTTACTTTGTCTTCTCTAGCTGCCCTGTGAAATCTTCTATTCAATTCTTTTACTTCGTCATGTCTTCCTTTTGCTTTAGCTACTTGTGGAATATACGAGGTATGAATCTAGGAAAATTGGAAATATTGTTCCAAATGGAATACATAAACATCAATATCCTAGGCACTAGTGCACTGAAATGGCCCAGTATTGACCATTTTGAATCTGACAATCATATGGTCTACTCTGCTGGAAGGGAAAACTTGAAGAGGAATGGTGTTACATTCATCATCAAAAGACCATTTCAAGGTCTGTCCTGAAGTGCAGTGCTGCCAGTGACCGGGTAACGTCTGTATGCCACAGGAAAGGCCAGCTGATGCGACTGTTACTCAGATTTACACACCAACTTATAAGGCCAAAGATGAAGAGAGTGAAGATTTTTACCAGCTTCTGCAGTGCAGAATTGATCAAACATGCAATCAGGATACATTGATAATTACTGGTGATTGGAATGCAAAAGTTGGAAACAAAGTAAAAGGTTCAGTAGTTGGAAAACACAGCCTTGGTGCCAGAAATGATGCTGGAGATCGCCTGATAGAATCTGCCGAGACCAGTGACTTCAGTGCCAACACCTTCCAGCATAAACAGGGACTGCACACAGGACCTCAGCAGATAGAATGCACAGGAAACAAATTGACTGCATCTGCAGAAAGGGACAGTGGAGCAGCTCAGTGTCATCAGTTAGAACCAGGCCAGGTGCTGACTGATGCAAGGGCCGAGCAGAAATCGTGGATGTGGGACATGTGGTTATTGACACAGAGTGCGTTTGTCATGGAGAAATGCCGTAGGAAGTCGGAGGGGATGAGGGACCATCTTCAGAACCAGGCAGAGCCCCGCTCCAGAGGGAGGTGTGTCAGGGAAGCTGGAAGACGAGCTAGGGCTGAGGGAGGGATTTCACACAGGGGTGGCAGTGGTGGCAGCTGACACAAAGGCCCTGGAGTCAGGAGGAGTTAGCACGGAGGTTTCCTGGGAGGCTGGGGAGGGTGCCCAGACTACAGGGTGGGAGTGACCCTGTGGGGTATAGAGGAGTGCCGTGACAGGCTCCTATTTGGGGAGAGCCTCTCCTGGTGAGGCTGGGTCAGCACTGGGATCCCAGCATGGCTGAGAATGGGTCTTCGAGGCCTGATCCTGGAGCCCTCGTGTCCTGCTCCCTGGACCACGTGTGTGGAAACTAGATCTGGGTGTGGCAAGTGCTGCAACCACTCTCCTCCGTGACCTTCTCTGTTTTGTTTATACCACTCTTTGTATAACACTTGTAGGGAGTCAGTGGTACCCCTTGGGGAGCTGTAGAAGAGTTCTGTGCCGTGGACTGTGCAGACACAGGAACGGGCCTGGCAGCTGCACTCCCAGCACTCAGGAAGGACGCATCCCAAATGTCCTCCTGTGGCATTCTCAGGAGCAGGCTGGGTGTGTTGGGTGTGCCTGTAGGTGCTTTTGGGGTCTTGGTTGTGGAGTGACATGCTGTACTAGGAGTCAAGATGCCCTGCCTGTTCCTGTGCTGGTCGCCGTGGTCGTCTCTCTCTGATAGAGTGGGGTGAAGTTGCTGGTCTCAGGGCAGATGTGTTTAACTTGGTCAGAAAGTGCCAAGTGGTTTTCTCAGTAGTTGTACTGGGTCACATGTGTGTCATTCTCAAAAAGGCCTTCCCAAATAATCCCAAGATTAGGTAAATACTTGTGTGTGTTATGAGTCGGATCCGACTCGACGGCACTTGGCTTGGCTTTTCTTCTGCCACTTCACTGATGTTTATTTTCTAGCGTTGATGATGTGAGGAGCCGTCCAGGGCCTCGGGTAGCCCTGCTTCCTTTAGGGACCACAGCGCAGGTCCCGGAAGTGCGTGCGGGCAGAGGACTGCCGGCGCTCTGCGAGCCGTCCCTGCTGCTTGTCCTCAGCGTGTCTCTTCTGACCCTCCCTCTGGGCAGCCACCGCCCTGACCTTTGTCTCCTCCTTCGGCCGCAGCAGCAGCAGGAGATGCTGGCCCTGAAGCACCAGCAGGAGCTGTTGGAGCACCAGCGGAAGCTCGAGCGGCACCGCCAGGAGCAGGAGCTGGAGAAGCAGCACCGGGAGCAGAAGCTGCAGCAGCTCAAGAACAAGGAGAAGGGCAAGGAGAGTGAGTGCCGATCTGGGTGGGCGGGGACTGGGGGAGGGCGGGGAGAGGGAGTGCCGATCCGGGTGGGCGGGGACTGGGGGAGGGCGGGGAGAGGGAGCGGGGTGCCGGGTGGGCGGGGACTGGGGAGGGCGGGGAAAGGGAGTGCCGATCCTGGTGGGCGGGGACTGGGGGAGGGCGGGGAGAGGGAGCGCCGTGCCGGGTGGGCGGGGACTGGGGGAGGGCGGGGAGAGGGAGTGCCCATCCGGGTGGGCGGGGACTGGGGGAGGGCAGGGAGGGGGAGTGGGGTGCCGGGTGGGCAGGGACTGGGGGAGGGTGGGGAGAGAGAGTGCCGTGCCGGGTGGGAGGGGACTGGGGGAGGGCGGGGAGAGGGAGTGCCACCTGCCGGGTGGGCGGGGACTAGGGGAGGGTGGGGAGGGAGTGGGGTGCCTGGTGGGCAGGGACTGGGGGAGGGCGGGGAGAGGGAGTGCCGATCCGGGTGGGCGGGGACTGGGGGAGGGCGGGGAGAGGGAGTGGGGTGCCGGGTGGGCAGGGACTGGGGGAGGGTGGGGAGAGGGAGTGCCTTGCCGGGTGGGAGGGGACTGGGGGAGGGCGGGGAGAGGGAGTGCCACCTGCCGGGTGGGCGGGGACTAGGGGAGGGTGGGGAGGGAGTGGGGTGCCTGGTGGGCAGGGACTGGGGGAGGGCGGGGAGAGGGAGTCCGATCCGGGTGGGCGGGGACTGGGGGAGGGCGGGGAGAGGGAGTGGGGTGCCGGGTGGGCAGGGACTGGGGGAGGGCGGGGAGAGGGAGTGCCGTGCCGGGTGGGCGGGGACTGGGGGAGGGCGGGCAGAGTGAGTGCCGTACCGGGTGGGCGGGGACTGGGAAAGAGAGTGGAGCGTCGGGTGGGCGGGGACTGGGGGAGGGCGGGGAGAGGGAGTGCCACCTGCCGGGTGGGCGGGGACTAGGGGAGGGCGGGGAGGGAGTGGGGCGTCGGGTGGGCGGGGACTGGGGGAGGGCGAGGAGAGGGAGTGGGGTATCGGGTGGGCGGGGACTGGGGGAGGGCTGGGAGAGGAAGTGGGGTGCTGGTTGGGCGGGGGCTGGGGAGGGCGGGGAGAGGGAGTGCCGTGCTGGGTGGGCGGGGACTGGGGTGGGCGGAGGCTTGGGGAGGGCAGAGAGAGGAGTATGGGCGCTGGGTGCGTGGGTGGGCGCTGAAGGGCCCTACCCTTGGAAACCGGGCCGCTGTGACAGGGTTGGAAGCCCTCCCTGGTAGTGATAACCCAGTGTCTCCTATATGATGGTTACTGTCCGAAGTACAAGGTGACCCAGGCTTTATCTTCGTTTGTCCTCACTGGATTCAATACTAACATCAGAGCAGGGCCGGCTAGGATGATGTTTGGTTTGATTTACACAGTTTAAAAATTGTGTGGTAGGGTTGTTAATACCTAAACGTGAATACTAATATCTAGATAGTATTGATACATAGTTCTATTTTAAATTATCAGAAGCCCTAAAGCAGACTACATGTGTACTGAACTTCCTCTGAGTTCTTTCCTGAGCTTCAGAGCCCTTTTCTTCTGGGAGCATCTTGCAGGGCCCTGTCTGCCTGGCATTAGCAAGTGTGGACACACAGCTGTGCAGGCTCTTCTCGCCTTCATTTTCGCCTTTGTATAGTGGCTGCTGTGCTGGTGTCTGAAGACCAGTGTCCCCTGGTGCCATCGAAGGAATGGCTGGGCGTTAATACGGCTCTGTGTTTGATTTTTTCCCCTTTGGGAACTTACAGGATGGACCAGCCTCCTCTGGCAGCCACTCCCACTGCCAGTGTGGCCTGCTGTGACCTGGCACAGCATGGACAGTGCCCTGGGGGGGTCCTGGCCCCCACTAGGCCGGCAGCAGCGATGCTGATGCTCTCCCAGCATCCCCCGTGGCATGGCTGGTGGGCACTTTGCTCAGTGCAGGCAGCTGGTCCCTCTGAAGGACACACAAGGGCCTAGTCAACAGATTTGTGGACATGCGCTTTGTCACGGGGCAGTCATTTTTCTCTGAGACTTCAGGGCTTATCTGAAAATATGAATCCCATCAGAATGTTGGAAATAAGCAGAGATGTAGATTTCACTAAAAATCAAAATGAGTGTGGGTAGTTTGCCCTTCTAATATCCGTGAGTAAGAAGAATAGGTGTCTTTCCTCACTCTTTTGATGATGGGAAGGGGACTTAGAGACACCATGACGTGTCCCAGCCTGCAGGACATTTCTACCAGGCCATGAGCACAGAAGCCACATACTTGGTGTCGTAGTCACCCAGTACTACTGTAACAGAACTACCAGATGTGGATGGTGTTAACAAAAGGTATTTACTCTCCCGCAGTCTAGTAGGCTACAAGTCCGGATGCAGCGCGCCAGCTCCGGGGGAGTCTTTGTCCATCAGCTCTGGAGGGAAGATCCTCGTTGCCGGTCTCCCCTGGAGCCCCGGGTGCACTCAGCTCCTGATGCCACTTTCTTGAGGGTGTGGGGGCCTCGTATGTCTCTGCCTGCCTCTCTCTTTTATATCTCAGAAGAGGTTGGCTTATGACACTGTCTCATCTTGTAGATCCCAGCAGTGTAACTGGCTGATCCATCTCATTAACATCGTAGGGATAAGATTTATAGCTCCCAGGGAAATGACATCTGATGACAAGTGGTAGACAGTTATTTAGTATTAGAAATCATGATCTGACCTAGCCAAGCTGACAGATGTGGAGGGTCACAAGTCAGTCCATAACACGGAACATCTGGTTTACCCAGGCACACCCACACTCCAGGGTTCTCTAACCGCCAACACAGGGCAGGGTGGTGGGAACTTCCACTCGTCCCAGGGGCTTCTGGGCAGTCTAGTGAGAATATGTTGTCTGTGACTGGTGGCACAGTGGGTGAGTGCTATACCTGCTAACCAAATGGTTGGCAGTTCGAATCTGCCAGATGCTCCTTGGAAACTCTATGGAGCAGTTCTGCCCTGTCCTGTGGGGTTGCTGTGTGTCGCAGTCAACAGCAGTGAGTTTTTGGTCTGTGGCTCTCAGGATTTTTTAGAAGAATACTTTCTTTTTGTTGAAGTAATTTGAAGACTTGGCTCTTGAAAATTCTTCATTTTGAGTAGATATAAAAGAATATTAACAAAATACATGGAAGGTATAAAGGATTGTAAAACACAGACTGTGGGGGATGTGCATCACAGTTTCAGAAAAAGGTTCCCGCTACCTGTTTGTTCTCCATGGGTGCCTCCTTGGCCTAGCTAACCCTTCCCCTCTCCTCTTTAACTTAGAGCTAGCAAGTTTTGTGTTTCTTAATCTTAAATTTTCATTCTAGTTTTTCATCTTCGTGTTCTGCAACAGTTTCGTTTTGAATGGATTTCAGCTTGATGTTAATGAATCATACAACAGATAATTGTTTTGCAGCTTTCTTTTATACCTCAATTTTTGTTTGTAACATTCTTCTACATCGTAATGTAGATAGACATGATGCAATTTATTTTCATTGTTGTAGGGCATTTCTTGTTGAATATCCCACTATGTATTTTTCCTCTTTCTTTTTCCAACCTGGAAACTCTTATCGGTAATGTAGGAATGTACCTGAAGCAAGGAGCTACCAACAGACAGCTAACATCAAAGTGAGCAACATCAGCAAGTGTTCGTGAAGCTGTGGAGCAGTGGGAACTCCCACCACGCAGCCAGTGGTAACAGATTGGTATGAGCAGCTCAGAGATTTATTGTTGGTTGCGCTTGAGTTGGTTCTGACTCATGGCAGCTTTGTGCATGCAGAGCAGAGGCACTCCACAGGGTTTCTAGGCTCTGGCCTTTCTGAAGCAGATGGGCAGGCCTATTCCAGGGTGCCTCCGGGGGAATCGCACTGCCCACCTTCCTGCCAGTAGTCAAGTGTGTAACCATTTGCATCACCTGGGGTTAGACGCTCAGCCACCAGCCAGTCAGATTGTCACATTTCCTTATGTGCCTGGGTGTTCTACACTGACTGCCAGACTGTGTGTAAAAAGTTCTGGGGATGATGACAAGGTATAGGATGCTGATACAACACTTAAATGGGATTTAGTTTTGCTCCTTGCCTCTTGAGCAGGGATTTGAAATCGTCAGGTTTGAGATGACTTGGATTTGGGTCTCAGGCTTTGTGAGGTGCTGTTTATTTCTGATTCCCCATATTGTTAAGGTGTAGCCCTTTTGCGTACTCAGCCAGGGCCTGCTGGGCTGATTACGGTTTTTCCTCTGTGGGTCCTGATCTGGACTTCTTGTGGCTATGACTCTAAGAGTCACTTCCAAGGCTCTCACCTGCCTTTCTTCACATCAGCAAGGCCTGTAGGGAGAAGGCTGCCCAGACTTTGGGCCCAGCTCTTGTGGGTTCCTCCTCTGTCTGTCTCAGCACTGTACTTTCTCACAGCTGGAGTCTCTCTCTGGTGCCTCCCAACAGAAGGTTTAATATTTGGCTCAGGCCTTGTATCACTCTTGGCAGGTTTATTTTGCATTTACTTACTTTGCCAATACCAGAAACAAGTGTCCTTGAAGTTACACTGTTGAGAACAAAAGTGTTTGGGGTACCACAACTTCTGACGTGTTCTTCCTTCTTTGTGCTCTTCGTACCTGACTTGTGTCTACAATGAAAAGGATATGTGTTGTTTTGGGGGTTTGTCTCCCCTGGGTCATTTCAAGGTTGCAGAATGGCTTTTGCCCTTCAATTAGGACTTGTCGGGTTGGAGGGGTTTCCCCAGGGGATGTGTTTTCTTAAAATCTTGATGATATAAGTGGAATTAAATGACTGCAGTACAGCTCTTCAGCTTATTTTCAATGTAATGACCTGTATTATATCAAACAGCACTACAAAAATTAGAATGTATTCTAGTCTGTATTAATTTATGTCTGTTATTCTTTACATTTTTACAATAATTGTAGGTTCACAAAGGGATATGGTGTGTTTCTAGGATCATGTAGCTGGCATACCATCTTAATTTTTGGCTTACTTTTTTGTTGAACTTTTCTTAAGTTAGTGAAATTAGCAGTTTCTGCAGTCCTTGGTCACTGTGGCATTACATGCTCACAGTGGTGAGCCTATGGACAGCATGCACTCCGCCGAGGCAGGGTGGCGGATGCTCTCACAGTGGTGAGCCCGCCAAGGATGGGCACCCACCCGAGCCAGTGCGGCATACGGTCTTGCAGTGGTGAGCCCACCAACAATGTGCACTGACCTCACTCATTCACTGCAACAAAACATTTAGACTGCATCAGTTAGTCAGTCAGCATCACAGCTAAGCAACGAATCCCCTTTTTTCAGTTGGCTGAAATTAGCAAGTCACACTGACTAACCTAGTTGAATTACTTCTTCATCAGTGTCTGGGTCATCTAGTGCTGCTGTAACAGAAAGTATGCAAGTGGATGGCTTTAGCAGAGAGAAGTTTGTTCTGTCACAGTCCAGTGAGCTATGAGTCCAAATTCAGAGCGTCAACCCCAGGGGAAGGCTCTCTCTGCTGGTTCTGGAGGAAGGTCCTTGTCATCAGTCTTCCCCTGGACTGGGAGCTTCTGAGGTGCAGGGACCCTGGGTCCAAAGGATGTGACCTGGTCCTAGCACTGCTTTCCTGGTGGCTATGAGGTTCCCAACTCTCCACTTATTTCCCTTCCCTGTAGAGCCCAAGAGTCCTGCTCCAGGGGCAGCTGCCCCCCACCCTCCATTATTAGCATCACGGAGGCAGGTTTACAATGTACAGGGACATCACACAATACTGGGGGTCACACCCCAACCAGATTGCTACCTGTACTTTTGGGGGGACACAGTTCAGTCCATGACAGTCTTTAAAATCTAATAGAGTCCATTTTAAGGCTCACAGACCAGGTAAGGGCAGGACTTGAGAAGCCTCTGCAGACCTGGTTACAAGCAGGAGCAGTGTCTGTGGTGCACAGGAAGGCTCGCCATCCAGTCAGCGAGCCAGGTCCTGGTGCGCTCCAGCCTGGTCTCAGGCCGCAGCCTGTGGTTTCCCCCAGTGGTATTGGGTGGCCATGTTTTATTATTAATAGTGAACTGTGCACAGTCTGGGTGTTTGGCACGCAGCACAGAGCTGTGCAGCCCTCAGAGTGTGGTCTCGTAGCGGGAACCCAGGGGCCGGCAGGCCTTGGTGTGAGCAGAGCCCATGGCCCCACCATGAGGGAGAGGCCTGTTGTTCCCACTTAAAGAGCATTTGTTGGGGAAATACAAATGGCATGCAGCGTTTCCAGCTCTAAATGTCCCGAAAAGTAGTGCAAAGCATCTGCTCTGTGGTGTCTTGTTTTGTTCTTGTATCTTGTAGAATATTTAGTACAGAGTTTTCTTACATTTGTAAACATTTACAATTGTCTTGTTTCTAAGTGATTCTGTAGTTTTCCTTAAGTTCATAGCAAACAGTGTAATTAAGTTGATATGGCTGGGACTTAGAATCTCTGGCAGTTGTCACCTTGGTCAGCATGCACACTCAATCTTCAGTGGGTTAGCCTTTTGTTCAGGTTCAGGTATTTGGGGACCTCAGACTCTCTACCTTTTAACAAAGAGAAAAAACAAAACAAAACAAGAGAAGGTGTCTTTGACCTTGGAGCAGTTTGAAACCAATGGCATCTCGGTTTCTCCCAGCAAGTCATTCCTTCACTGGACTTGAAAATGCCCCACCGGCTGCAGTCTAAAGAGGAGGGTCCTGTCTGCAGACTAGCACCTGGCCCCAGGAGGAACCCTGTCACGGGTGTGAAGCCGCGCCCTCCTCAGAAGTGAGAAGGAGAAGTTCAAGGAGGAAAACACAGGCAGAAGGCACGTCTGTTGATTCCGATTCCTCTTGGCCTGGGCACGTTCCCGTACCCGGTCTGCTGTGTTCCCTGCCTGGCTGGCTGCAGCCTCTCTCCCTGGGTCCTGGCCCCCTGTTTGCCATCCTCCCTGGCCTGGAGGGGTCTTCCGCCTTCCCTCCCCTTCCCACTGACTGAGCAGGCTGGATCGGTTCTTTAAGTGTGTGATTTTTTACAAGTCCACAACAGACTGTGGAGCTGAGAAGACTTTTCAGTGACGTTCTGGAGGAGCTGCTCCTGGGGCGGAGGGACGGCCACGTTCTAGAGTCCTCTTGCACAACCGCAGTGTCCCGCATCACTAGCTCTTCCTCTGGAGGTGGGAGCCTGACTGCCTGGAGTCCTCGGTCCTCTGGCAAGGACTCAGCCTCAGCTCCCTGTCACGCACTGACTGCACTGCACAGCCCGGGCCTCCGGCCAGCTTTTCCTCCTTGAGCAACAGGGTGCTTCCCTCAGTCCCTGGGGTGGAAATGAGATGAGAACCTGGTGTTGGAATGGCCTTGACCGAGCATCCTCATCCTGTTCGCCCATCCACGGCCCTCACTTTCTTGGGGCTCTCCCGGGAGGCTCTGTTGGAGTCACACTGTGGCCTTGGGGGTCTGCGTATATGCCCAAAGACACTTGGGGAGCAGACAGAAGCTTCTCACGATGTACACTGAGGTTCCAGCTGCAAATATGTGGGACGGGCTGCAGCCTCACAGGAAGGAAGGAGCACAACCTAACCCAGAGTCCCTCAGGTCGGTGACCAGAAGGGTGGGTGACCAGAGGGACAGGGAGAGGAATTTCACTAGCGACGCTCAGAACAAAGCACCCACTGAGCCTCGCCCCGAGATGCATCCAGATCCTTTCAGAAACAGCAAAGTGAGTGTGAAAAGAAAGGAGGCACCAGACAGCTGGGTGAGAGCAAGACGATGGGACAGCAAGGACAAAGCCAACCTGGTGATCCAGCCACTGGAATGAAGAGAATTCCAGAGCATCATGGAAATGGAAAAAAGTCTCAAAAGAAAAGCTAGAATAGACTTCATTGAAATGAGCGTTTGGGCATCAGAATCTAATCAGCACTGAAAGGGGAACAAGAAACCAGGACAAACGCTTGCTCAAAAACAGTGAGGACAGACCTCCCGAGGTAACATCCATGTTCCCACCTGTAATACAGACACACCTGTGCGTAAGTCTGCTGTGAGGACAGCGTGGAGCCAGACTTCCCAAGGTGACGTCCGTGTCCCTGCCTGTAATACAGACACAGCTGTGTGTAGGTTTACTATGAGGACAACATGATTGTTCTCTACTTCTCTGCCTAATTACTTCCCGTAATTAGGTGCTGTGGCCACACAGAGCTCACAGACCATTCTCACAATGATGGGGTCTGTGGGGAGTCAGAGACACAGTTTGGGACCAGGACCACCCTGGAGTAGCAGGCACACCTGGGAAACAGGTGAGGAAGGGCAGAGGTGAGGTGTGGCAGGCGTGGCAGAGACGGGGATTCACCCGTCCCTTCCTTACACCGGGTAGCTCCGTCAGCTCACTCTGCTCTGCAGGCAGGAGGCCCTTCCCTTGCCCACGCTTGCTCCTTCTTGGTCTTGGGTCACTTGTTTTTGCACACCTGAGGCTCCCCAGCTGCCAGCGGCAGGCCAGTGGCATCCTGTGCCATCCTGTGCCTTCCTGGAAGCAGCTTTCTGTCATCATCACGGACTTGCCCCAGGGCTCCTTCCAGGCCTGTCACCGGTGATAGTGCCTTCAGGGTGAGGACCTGGACCGGTGTAACAGGACGTGACTCACCTCCTCTCTCTGCTTGTCTCTTCTCCGACGTTCCTTACTCCTGCAAAGCCTTAAGCGGTTGGCTGCTTATACCGGGAAATTTCTTGTCAGTTTTAAGGTGGGATCCACCCAGCAGGAGTACAAGTGGAACAGCCCCTGCAAGGTGCATGCGACGGACCAATCCCAGAGCAGACTGCAGCCCAGGACTAGACCAAAAATATCACATCATTTGGTTGTTTATAGCTTATCCAGGAGATGTCGGTTGACCACGACAGAAGTAACAAACCCTCTAGTGTAGAAAACCAAAGCAAAGGGAACTCCTCAGGGTTTAGGAAGAAAATCCCCCAAGCTGTTGTTTCTTCCCCCAACATCCAGGGCAGAAGACCACCGAGTGGAGCTCATTTTGGCACAGCTGGTCTCCCATAGGAAACCCCGGTGGTGTAGTGGCTAAGGGCTGTGGCTCCCAACCGAGAAGTCAGCAGCTCGAGTCCACCAGGTGCACCTTAGAAACTCTGTGAGGCAGTTCTGCTCTGTCCTGAGGGTTGCTGTGATATCAAAATCAACTCAACAGCAGTGGACCTTTTTGGTTTAAGCTCTCCTGAGCAAATCATTGTAAAACATGGAAGGTGTTACCTCCTCCTAAAAGCTCGTTGTTACGCGGCTTGTAATGACGAAGGGGGCGATGATCCAAAATGCCCCACCAGTCAGGAAAACGTTGTATCTGCCTCGTTGACTGAAGTGGTATTTGGCTGTTAGAGATGTTGTTGAGGCATCATGTAATGACAGGGAAGGACTTCGGTCATTCCCAACTGGCAGCGTACCTACCTGCTCAGGTGCTGGCTAGCAAGTTGTGGCTGAGGGCCGGTGCTGACGCTATAGGCCTTGTGTTAGGGTGTTGAGGTTTCACTTCCGGGGCACAGGTCTGTTCCTCAGATTGTCGTTCATGAGTGTGTGAACACCAACCACAACCGACACAAGAACACCACAGAATGTACTGCTGTGACCTTAGGCCCACATGGTAAAACCCACTCTGCTTAACAAGGTGGCCCGGGGCGGGAAGCAAAAGTCAGATCCTCACATGCCTTGGCGGGGGACAGGTGGTGTTCTAAAGGCAGCTGACGTGGGTGCTCCATCCCTTCTCCTCTGGCCTTGGAAGGGACCGGATGGCATTACCGGTGATGTCCAGGTTACAAAGGCCGCTGACCCCGGTGCTCGGTCCCGTCTGCCCTGGCCGTGGTTGGAAGTGTGCACTTGCACAGACCCTTTTCCCTGAGACACCACTGCCTTTGCTGAGCGGGAACAGGCTGCTGCCCTTCAGCCCTCACTGGCTCAGCCCCCTCTGGCTGTGGGTGCGTCAGCGCGCCCTTCGGAAGCAGGTGTTGTTGTCGGGTCGGGTGAGTCTCTGTCCCGAGTCAGTCTGCAGTTTAGGCAGAAAGCAATTATGTGGAAGTCTTGATGGGGAGAAGCCCTCTTATTGAACCCTCCGATGGTCTTGGTCCCTGTCCTCCTCCCCTGCGCGGGCGGGGTAGTGACCGTGGCTGCTGTTGCCGCCCGCAGGCGCAGTGGCCAGCACCGAGGTGAAGCTCAAGCTGCAGGAGTTTGTCCTGAACAAGAAGAAGGCGCTGGCGCACCGCAGCCTCAACCACTGCATCTCTGGCGATCCCCGCTACTGGTACGGGTAAGTGGCCGGCTGCCCCCTCCTGCCGTGCTTCCTCTGCGGCCTGGGGCCCCGGATGGCACAAGCCACATTTGAAGCACACCTGGTCCGTCCCCAAGAACAGCAGAGCACCAGCTGAGCTCTGCTGGCATAGGAGCCACCACACAGGTGGCGTGCTGCTCACGGCGGGTGCCGGGCACAGCCCTCAGGTTCATGAGTGATTTCAGCCACAAAAGGAGCAGCTTGAAGTAGAACTCCAGCCTGAAATGTCCCCAGGTGCCAACCACGTTTCTGTCCCATGTTCCCCTGATTCTTAGGCCAAGTCAGTTTGCACCTGTGGTGGTCTGTTATTTCTGTGTCAGAAGGTCTGTCCAGAGGCTGGGTACAGGCAGGACACTAGAGAGCCTTGTTTATTCTAAGAGCAGGAGAAAACCCCCATGCTATGAGCACTCTCTAGGCTTCAGTGAGGATTGCGGGATCTCTGGGGCACAGTGTCGGCCTTGTGTGTGCCGGGGGCAGGAGGTCCCACGTGACGGTGATGGCCTCCTATGTGCCTAGGGGTGTCTCTGGGGCATGGGGACAGCCTGATGTGTCCCTGAGGGGTATCTCCAAGGCACAGTGATGACCTCCCGTGTGCCCGAGATGTCTCCCAAGGCACAGTGATGGCCTCCCACATGTCTGGGGGGCAATCTCCAGGGCACAATGAAGTCCTTCTATGTGCCTGGGGGGTCTCCGGGGCATAGTGACGGCCTTGTGTGTGCCGGGGGCAGGAGGTCCCGCGTGACAGTGATGGCCTCCTGTGTGCCTAGGAGTGTCTCTGGGGCATGGGGACAGCCTGATGTGTGCCTAGGGGTATCTCCAAGGCACAGTGATGACCTCCCATGTGTCCGGGGGGCGGTCTCCAGGGCACAGTGAAGGCCTCCTATGTGCCTGGGGGGTCTCCAAGGCACGGTGATGGCCTGGTGTATACCTCGGGGTGTGTCTGGGGCATGGTGATGGCCTCTTGCATATGCAAGGAGAAGCAGGTCAGTGGGCTCTGGGAGTGCCCCCAGAGGGGCTGTAGGAGGGTGAGGAGTGGGAATGGGGGCATTTCAGAGAGATGAGGGTCAACCAGGGTGCCAAGGATTAGGCAAGGGGCAGTGGAGGCTTGGCTGCATGTCTCGTTGGTGGGAGTGCAAGGTAGCTGTGGTTCTCAGGTGTCCCCGTGAGCAGGGCCCCAGGCAGCTCCATGCTCAGGATGAGGCGGACTCGCCTGGTTCAGTGGCATCACAGAAAGGCCCATTCTGCAGCATGCAGCAAGGAGTAGACAGGATGGGGGCTCGAAGAAGCCAGTTGACTTGTTTGGGGGCTTGTTTGGGGGCTATGGCTGTCTTGTGTCCTGCTGGGGCCCTAATGAAACATCAGGAGGAGTCCAGTGCATGCTGGCTGTGTGCTAGAAGTACTGCCGCAGTTCGTCAGGAAACAGGGCTTCCGGAGGGAAGGAACGCATGTGGCCCTTAGGATATGCTGGTCAGTCCCATGGGGGCACAGGCGACCCAGGGAACCTCGAGCCGAGCGTTTCTAGAAGACACAGAAGAAAATCTCCATGGCCTCAGACTAGGCAGAGATTTCATAGGGCACAGAAATCATTACAAACCAAAGACTGGATTACTTTAGGCTTTATCAAATTAAATTCTGCTCTTTGAGGCTAGAAGAAAATCATTTACGTGCATGTATCTGATAAAACAGTTGTATCCAGAATGTGTAAAGAGCTCCTGCAGCCCAACGATAAGGACACAGCCACCCATGGGGTGGGGGTTAGTGCGGGGTAGGGGTAGGGTGGGGGCAGGGTGAGGGTGGGGGTGGGCATGGGGCTGGGGTGGGCAAAAGCTGTGAACAGACACTGGGCAGATAGGTCTGGGAGCAGCCAGTCTGTGCGGGAAAGGGCACACCCCATCCTTAGTCCTCAAGAATGTGCGAGTCGGGGCGCGGGAGGCACCCCCACCCCACTGTGGCCGCTCTCCTTCCCTGCTGTTGGCTCTGTGCCCACCCCGGGCAACCCCATGCCCTGGGGTCTGGAATGCTGCTTGGTCCTGCGCTGTCCTGTGGTCAGACCCCTGGGGTCTGCGGGACTGTCCTAGGCTGGTTTTGGGGGAGGACACTGCCCTGCCTCTCTTGGGTGGGCCTCAGCCTGAGACCTGTTCAGCTTTGCAGCAACACGACAGCCTCTGCTGACAGAGCGCAGGTCTCCTGTGTGGAAAGGGGCAGGTCTGCCACTGACCCTGCACTGTCCCCGTCAGCCCCGCTGCAAACCCACTGCTCTTCAGCAGATTCCAACTCCCAGCGACCCTACAGGACAGCATAGAATGGCTGTGTAGGGTTTCCACGCAGCAGCTGGTGGATTTGAACTGCTGACCGTTGGGTTGCAGCTGACCTGCTGACCCCCAGGCCTCCAGCCCCACTCGTGTGGCTAAGAGGAAGATGACCCTGTAAGGCATGGAGCCCACGTCCTCGTGTGGCTGGGAATGTCCGTGTTACGGTCACTTTGGTAGATAGTTTGGCAGTTTCTTAGAAATACATACTCAGCGTACGACCCTGGGGGAGATCCTGGTGGCACGGGAGGTGGGTGCCACAGCCGCTCCCCAAAAGGTCAGCAGTGCCAGTGCCCTGGAAGCTCCTTGGAGACTCGGGGGGTGGTTCTGCTCTGTCCTGCAGGGGTGTTGTGGGTCGGAACTGACTCCACGGCAGTGGGCTCATACCCCCAGGTGCCAGGCCCTGTAGTCCAGACGCAGGCTGTGTACACCCCCGGGTGCCAGGCGTATAGTCCAGACGCAGGCTGTGTGCACCCCCGGGTGCCAGGCGTATAGTCCAGACGCAGGGTGTGTGCACCCCCGGGTGCCAGGCGTATAGTCCAGACGCAGGGTGTGTGCACCCCCGGGTGCCAGGCGTATAGTCCAGACGCAGGGTGTGTGCACCCCCGGGTGCCAGGCGTATAGTCCAGACGCAGGGTGTGTGCACCCCCAGGTGCCAGGCCCTGTAGTCCAGACGCAGGCTGTGTACACCCCCGGGTGCCAGGCGTATAGTCCAGACGCAGGGTGTGTGCACCCCCGGGTGCCAGGCGTATAGTCCAGACGCAGGGTGTGTGCACCCCCGGGTGCCAGGCGTATAGTCCAGACGCAGGGTGTGTGCACCCCCGGGTGCCGGGCCCTGCAGCCCAGGCGCTGGGTGTTGACTTGTCCCTGTCATTGCATCCACACAGCCTCTGCAGGAGTTTCCCCTCATATTTAAATGCGCACCTGTAAGTATTTAAGAACTCGCCTTCTTAATTCAAATCACTACAGGTGCCTGGAAGTGGAGTGCTGTGTATTCAGATAAATCTTCTCGCAAATTCCAAATAAGCCTGTTGGCAAATTTGTTTCAAGTCATTAAGCAGATTACACAGTTTAAACACTCACAGAATCTGTTACATCGTCACTGTTCTGAGCCAGACTCGGCTGGTGGGCTGGTGACACCAGGTGTCACTCCTGGTCACCTTGAGTGCCAGCAAGCGCACAGGGCCACCCAGAACCTGGTTCCTGTCTTTCCTGTTGGACCCGAAGGACGATGCCTTCATAGCCAGTTGAAAGGAGCCCCACTGGTGCAGTGGTTAGCAGCTGTCTGTGACCTCCAGGGTCTGTGCTGGAAACCCATGAGTGCTTCTCTGGGAAGAGGCACAACAGCCGGCTCCCGTAAAGGCTGCAGCACCGCGGAGTCAGAGTGACTTGATGGCACACAGCCACCACCGTTTGAAGAGTTCCGGATGGTGCTTGGAACCACGGGGGTGCCGTGGTCAGCACCTTCCACTGCCAACCAGCAGGCTGACAGCAGAGTCCACCAGCCACCCGTGGGAGCCCTATGGGGTGGTGCTGTTCTGTCAGGTCGTGTGGGTGGGTGGCGGTGGTCCTTTTGGTGGTGGGCAGTGCCAGACTACCTGTAAAGGAACTTGGCCTTTGGGATAAACTTCCGGGGCGCAGGGAGTTGGCTGCTGCTGCCCGTGTGCCTCCCACAGCACGGAAAGTTCTCATGCTTTTCTGGGCAGGCTGGACAGAAGCTGTGACTTCTGGGCCATGGGCCCTGCTCTCGAGGGGGCAGTGTGGACCCAGCACTACCTCTGACTGCAGGCATCCCCTACCCCACCTGGCGGCTCTAACCCCACCTCTGACTTCCAGTATCCAGAACCAACCTGGCTTTCTAAGGATGGTCCTACACAGCTGGATGCAGGCCCAGTGCAGTGCCAGGGGCCTGGGGTGGGTGGATGGCGGGCACCAGGCCTGGGACAGAGGTCATGCTGTCTCCGGCCTGCCCCCCACCACCCCGTACGCACCACAAGTTCTGCCAAGGGGGCGGTGGACAGCCTTGGCCGTGTGTCCATCTGCTGGTGTGTGCCTATCGAGAGCTGGCTTTGTTTAGTAACACCGCTGCCCCTAGGCAGAGCAGGATCACCGGCAGTCAGGGAGCAGCTGTCCCCAGGAGGGTCGTCCTGTTGACACCGCCACTGACATATCCCCTCTGCACACCAGTGCCCTCACCATGCGCCTCTGCTCTCTGCCCCCAGGAAAACGCAGCACAGCTCCCTGGACCAGAGCTCCCCCCCACAGGGTGGGGCGTCGGCCTCCTATAACCATCCCGTCCTGGGCATGTACGACACCAAAGACGACTTCCCGCTCAGGAAGACAGGTGAGCGCCTCTGTCCCTGCGGGTGGAGCAGGTCTCTGCACACCCACCTGTCTCATTCACCAAGGCTACCTACTGCCTGGTGACGTGACTGGAGTTGAGGTCCCCACTCCCATGACTTAGTGGCTCCATGGCTTGGCAGCAGGCGTCGCTGAGGGAGTCTGTGACTGTTCCTGCGCTGAGTTTGGATAACCCTGCCTATCTGTGGGCTGTGCTGGCCTGTGTAGTAGTGTGCCACCGTTCCTGTCTACTCGGCGTCCCGTATGGGCTCATTACCCTGTTCCTGCCCCCTAGGCAGTTGTGGACACTCACAAAGGCTATACCATATGCCAGGCTCTAGATGGTGTGTGGCCATGGGCAGTCATGGTGCTCCCAGAGGGACAGGAGGACAGTAAGACCCAGAATACCACAGGCAGCAGAGCGCCCTGGACAGAGCCCACGGAGGGGACCTGGAACACAGCGGGCAGGAGAGTGCCCTGGACAAAGGCCAGGGAGGGGCTCCGGAGCACAGCGGGGAGGAGAGTGCCCTGGACGGAGCCCAGGGAGGCGACCTGGAACACAGCTCTCAAGAGCAGCTCTGCCAGCTGCCCATAGTTTCTGGACACCACTCTGTGCATCAGGCATGCATCTGGCCACCGCCCCGAGGGACCCCTTCCCCACAGGGCCGAGGGCAGCATGTCCCTTTGGCGAGCACTGCAGCGCCCAGCAGTCTGAGATCAGCTTCTAGCAGTGGTCCCCTGTCTGCCCCCAGGTTGGACAGACGGAGCCTGGAGCCCGTTCTGGCCCCAGGCAGGCTGTCAGACCCAACGCTGGCAGCACAGGAGACGGGGCGGCTGCCCCCATTGGTCAGCCTTTTCTGATTGACTTCCGTGGGTTTAAATAATGGTGTGCAGTCTGTTAGAAGAACAGAGGAGCGCGTAGGACTTTTCCGTTATCGCCAATCATAAGTATCTTAAAAATAACAGCAGCTGCTGTCACCCCTGGAGAAAGGCTGTTTTGTGATGGAAACACTGTCATTTTTAATCACCCAGGTGACTGTGTGATACGCCAATGAGGTGGAACGTCTTGAACTCTGGTGTCTCTTTATAGCAGGGCTGTGATTTCCCTGGGAAACCTGACTTAGGCTGCTCGCTCCTCCTCCTCCTTCCGAGACCCACAGATGACGTACTTTGCCTCAGAGCCCCCTTAGGCAGAGAAGGTTCCAGGGGCCTGGCCATGGCCAAACTGTCAGTGCGGTCTCCCTGATGTCCCTGAGAGCTGGCCTGTCCCACTCCGACCTGGTCCCCCTGCTTCCGAGGGAAAGCTCGGCGTTGAGCGGGTTGCTCTGGGGGCGGTGAGTTTGCGGTCCCAGGCTGCAGACAACGTGTAACAGCGGGGTAACTGAGTTTCGAAAGGGTCAGAGTCCATTCCTTTGCAAATATGAGTGTTAGGAGCTTGAAAACAGTCAAGGGACTCTGAAGTCAAAGGCTAAGTTAGCCCTTCTCCTCGAATTCTCACCACCCCAACCCCGGCTCTGAGTAGCCCCCTTTCCCTGACGACATAGACAGCAGCCTGTTAGGTGCTGTCAGCCCGAGGGGGTGCATCCCCGAGCCCCAGAGGGCTGCCCCAGGAGGCTTTCTCCCGGGGAAGTCCACTCCACTGGGGATGCCAGCTCCCAAACCTGCCTGCACTGGAGTCTCCAGGAGTGCCACCAAGTCCCGTGGTCTGGGGGGTGGCTTGGGCTCTGCTCGAGACCGTCCCTGGGGAAACCTGGCTTCGCGGGTCCCATGGATGGAGAGGATAACCTTCTGACAGGTCCCCAGGAGGCCTGGTGATGGCACTGCTGACTCTGAGACCCTGGGGCATAGGGCTTAGTCTTTAGGCCTCCCCGTTCTCTGGGACAGTGACAGGGCAAGAGTACCCTCCCCTGTGCCTCACCTGTGTCCAGCAGATACGTGTCCACACGAGCGTGTTGGAGGGCCCAGTGCCCTGGTACGCAGTGCTGTCCGTGTGCCTGAATGGCTTCTCCCTTCTCTGCAGCGTCCGAGCCCAACCTGAAGTTACGGTCCCGGCTAAAGCAGAAGGTGGCCGAGAGGCGGAGCAGTCCTCTGCTGCGCAGAAAAGATGGGCCAGTGGTCACTGCTCTGAAAAAGCGCCCGCTGGATGTCACAGGTATGTCAGATAAGAAGTGACCCACCCTGGCCCCTGCAGCCTCCCTGCCTCTCGGAGTCCGTCACTGTCCCCTCTGAGAACTGGAGGTCCCCCGTTGGCCTTCTCCCGTGGCGATCTGGGGCAGTGGCTCCACAGACGGCCTCTGGCAGACCCTGCCTGGCAACCTCTGCTCACATCACTGGTCACTGACAGGCGAGCATTCCTGGGCACCGGTGGGGCAGGGTGCACAGGTCGGCGTCTTGGACCTGCTGGCCTCCCTGTGCTGCCTACCTGAAGATGGCTGAACTGTCGCTGTCCTGTTAGCGGTAAATCCATGTCTGTGGCTTGTTCACCCGCCCATCACACAGTGTCCAGGGACCTTGGGGTGCATTTGAGTCCTTGCTGGCGGGAGCGCCTGTCAGTTTGTCAGTCGTGGGAGCCGATGGCCAGGCCTCTCTCCAGTCTGGCAGAGACGCTGGTGGGGTTGCGCTGTGGACCTGGCTTTGACAGCCTAGCCCTTCACAGTGACTGCCCTGGGCTGTTCGCGTTCCTGGACGGGGAGAGGAGAAGCTGCGGCTCCTCGCCGAGACTGCTCTCTGCCCCCCTCTGGAGGCTGGCACCAGAAGTGCAGCCTTTGCTGCGCGGGACCGCGACAGCCCCGAGTCAGCACCCAGCCCACCTGGACAGCGCTGTCGAGATGAGGCGCTGCGCCCTGGTGGCGCACTGGTTAGTGGATCCTCTTAGAAGGCCGGCAGCTCAAGTGCACCAGTTCCTCCTTAGTTAGTGACCATCACGTGCAAGTCAGATTCAGAGGAGGACATGGAACCAGGGCTGTCACTGCTGATGTCAGAGGGATCTTGGCTGAAAGCAGAGGACACCAGAAAGATGGGTACCTGTGTTTCACGGACTACGCAAAGACATTCGACCGTGTGACTCTCAACAAATCGTGACTAACGTTCTGAACACTGGAAATCCCAGAACACTTAATTCTACTCATGAGAAATGTGTACACTCAATCTGTATGCTGAGCAAATGCTCTGAGAAGCTGTACAGAGAGGACTGTGCAGAGAGGAATGAGGCGTCGGGATTGGAGGGCATCTCATTAATAGCTGGCTTTATGCAGGTGACCCAGCACAGCTTGCTGGAAGTGAAGAGGATCTGAGACACTTACAGATGAAGATCAAAGACCACAGCGCTCAGCGTGGATTACCCCTCAACCTCAAGAAAATCGAAATCCTCACAACTGGACCAAGAAGCAACTCGTGATAAATGGAAACAGGATTCATGCTATCAAGGTTTTTTATTTTATGCGGTTCCGGTATCTGCCCATGGAAGCAGCGGTCAAGAAATCAAAAGACGTGTTGCACTGGGAAAATCTACTGCAAAAGACCTCTTGAAAGTGTTGAAAAGTAAAGATGTCACCTTGAGGACTAAAGTGTGTCTTACCCGAGCTACCGTGTTTCCCGTTGCCTCTCCTGCATGCCCAGGGCAGACAGTGAACAGGGAAGCCAGGAGAACTGAAGCTGCTGAGTGATGGCGCCGGAGAGGAAAGAATGAGCAGAATTCCCTTGGAATGCTCCTGGGAAACAAGAGTGGCAAGACCGGGTCTCCCAGACTTTAGACGTGTTCTCAAGAGGGACCAGTCCCCAGAGAAGAGCCTCGTGCTGGGCGAGGTAGAGAGGGTTGGCCAAACAGAGGGAGACCCAGGCTGACACGGTGTCTGTGACGGTGGCTCGAGCCGGCGATGATGGCGAGGAAGGCGTGGGGCCAAGCAGATAGTTGTTCTCTTGTACGTACTGTCCCTGAGAGTCAGAACTGACTCAACGGCACCTCACAACGACAAGCCACTTCTGGGAGACCTTACGGGGCAGTTCCACCCTGTTCTGTGAGACACTGCTTCGGAACTGTGTGCATTTCACCAGCTTTGGTTTTGGTTTTAGATGTCTCCCCACGCGACTTGGAGATAGAGGCTTGTTGTCCTGTATTGTCTGGAGGTGGGCCTGGAGACAGAGAGGTGCTGCCCTGTGGGGTCTGGGGACGGAAGAGATGCCCTTCTAGGGGACCTGAAGACAGACGTGTTCTGCCCTTGGAGATGGGGAGGTTGTCTACGAGTGGAGCGTCAGCTGTGGCGTCCGGGACTCTGTGGCTAATCTGTAGGAGCATGGTGAGCTGTGTTCCCAGGGACAGGCGCGGAGGGGACCCTCTAGGGTGCTGGTCCTCGTAGAGGCTGACCAAGCCCCAGAGCCTTCCATAGGCCCCAAGTCCTGGGTGCTTCAGGCTCCTTCAGGCTGGGCATAGAGGTCCCTGGTCATAGGGCCGAGCTTGGAACACAGGTGATGTGACACCTGCTTTCTTTATCCCTGACTCAGGCTGTTCTCTGAATGCCTTCTTGTGTGGAAAGGCTACCTCTACAGAGACCAGGAGGGGCAGTGAAATTGGGGATGTGTGACAGGAACACTGTCAGACTCAAGGACAGCTTTCTCTGCCAGGGGAGAGAGGACAGGCCGGGTGACCAGGACTCCATTCAGAGCCTTCAGTCTGCGGCCAGCCACTCTCCACGTGGGAAACCAATGGCCATGTGACCTGTTGGTGAGGCCCGGGCTGGGCCAGCCACAGACATGACAGGTCAGGGCCTGGCCTTGAAGGATGGCAGGGTCCTCTGAGAAAGCAGACCCCACGTGGGCGAGAACCAGCATACCCTGTGGCCTTGCCTGAGCGGCACTGCGCTGGGGGAAAGTGTGTGCTGGGGACCCAGGGAAAGCAAGGCCTGTAGCCTTGACTTGTGTGCAGAGTACCCAAGAGGCTGGGGCAGGGCACGGTTCACTGAGTGCAGCAGGGTGTCTGGAAGGCAGAGCCTAAGGGTTCTGGGAGGGCGATCCCTGTGGGACTTGGTGTCCCCACCCTCAGGAGGTGATGAGTCTGTGAACACTGGGATGAGAGGTGGCTGCTGTCCCCAGCGCTGTCCCCTCCTTTTCCCCTTGTCATCCGTTACACGTATGCCTGTTGCAGTGGCCTAAAGATGAGGTCCCACCTGCCGACTGTCCAGAGCTGATGGCTGTCGCCATGGAGCACCCCTCCCTCCTTTCCTGCACGTTCTCAGAATCAAGTTTGTCCCAAACATGTAGCGTTTCTGACTTGCTGCTGTTGCAAGTGTTTTCTGGCACTTCTGATGCACTGTGCTACTGCTGACGTGAGTGTGGCCATGACGGTCACCTGCTGATGTCCGTTTCCTTTCACTGGATGCCTGGAGTGGAGTGGAGGAAGCATCAGCCTTCGTGGGGACGACGTCCGCAGTGGCAGTGGTTCCTCGTCCCAGAAGGCCGTGCAGACTACCCTGCATGGCGCATCGTGCTGTCGAGCTGGCCTGGAGGCTAATGTGATGGGACTCGGGGTGCGGCTGGAGACAGGCTGCTGCAGAGAGGTCCCCAGGAGCAGCCACTGGGGACATTCTCAGGGCCAAGGGCCGGTCACTACTGAGGGGAGGCTGGAGGGTGTATAGCAGGCAGATCTGTCCCTATGCCAAGTGTCAGCACTGCCCCCAACCCCCGGGCGGCTCCCAGTCAGTGAAAGGCAGACAGGATTTCAGTAGCAGATGCCCAGCTCTGGGCGGGGGCTTGGTGGTGGTGAGTGATGAAGGTGGGGCAGGCGGGCCAGGCCCCCGTGTCGGGGTCACGCGGGGTGGTCCACTGGTCAAGGCTTTCCTCCAGGAATGGAGGTCCATGAGGCCCAGGGTTCACACCGGGAGCTGTCAGACCCCCATGGTGGAGGGGGACAGTTGCCACTCGCCCCGGGCTGTGGGCTGTGGGCTGTGGGCTGTGGGCTGTGGGCAGCAGCCTGGGAAGGAAGGTGTCTTCCCAACTTGGCCAGGCCAGCGTGGGTCTGGTGTGTCCTCACCCTCCATGGGCAGCACCTTGGCCCTCTCTCTATGCAATGGGGTGATACAAGGACAGGTGCTCCCAGGACTGTGGGGAGTGTCCACATCCCCACATCCACATCCCCACCTTCCTATGCCTCACAGCCACCCCATGCTATCTCCAGAACTGATTTTCAGCCTGTACTGGGTAGCTGTGGGCAGCTTGACAGTCACCGGCCAGTGGTCACCATGCTAGCTGGCGTGGCCAAGTGTACCTGCAGGCTCTGGTGGGTCTGTGGGCCTGTGAAACCACAAGCTGAGGACTCGGACCCCAGCAGCCAGCTCGGGGGCCATGTCTCTGGGCCACCCTCGCAGCCGCAGCTGCAGCCACAGCCATAGCCATGGCCGTGGCATTTCCCCAGACCTGTTGGCTCTGGTCTGGGGCAGGATCCCTTGCTCTCCTGCCTGAGGGCCAGACAGGCCGTGACATGTGTTCTCAGGAAGGTAGGAGCTGCGTGGAGCCTGTCAGCCAGACAAGAGGGTGGCCAGAGAGCACCAGCCCTGCCACAGAGGTGCCAGAGCTGCCACGTTGCGCCCATGGGGCGTGCACACAGAGCAGCCCTGGAGGCTCCGAGAGTGGGACAGGGCAAGCCCGGGTGGGTGCAGCAGGGCCAGCTTGAGTGGGTCTGTCCCCCTGCCGGGCCAGTGTGAAATCCCAGGCTTGGCTCTGTGGCCAGGGCCCATGCTCCTACATGTTCACAGGTGCATTCAGAGAACTGTGAAACAGGACATCAAGTGTGGCAGTCACTGCTGACATCCTCCTGAATGCTGGATGGCTGTCACACAGGACAGCAGAGTCGTCCGTGCACAGCGGTCACTGATGGCGCTGATCTCATCTGAGCTATCTTCCTAGCTCACAGACTTGCCCTCCCTTTGTTCAAAGTCATTTGGCTTCTCTTTGTAGTTAAAATACTGAACTGCGCTTGAGAGCTCCTCTTTCTGGTGCTGGAGATTATTCTGAAGTTCAAAAGCTGCGTGAGACGGCTGCTGTGCCCCTCTTACGGGGCTAATGTGGGCGTACAGGGAGGCGTGGACCTCATGGAGCCCAAGCCAAAGCCAGGGGCGGCATGTGTGTGGAGGGGACAGATGCCACACCCTGTGTCAGAGCCCGGACGTGCTGCTGTTTCTGTGGGGTTTCTGCAGTGAGCGTCCATCACAAAAACCACGAAGGCAGGTGGAGTCAGGCCACGGTGGCTGCTGCCGAGGGCCCTGTTGTAAACATTGTATTTCTCCATCCCCAAGCCCTGTGAGCCATGGCACTGACCTCCTCTACCTGGTCTCACTGAGGGTCACAATGGCTCTCTCTCCCCTCTCCCCGGACTCCGCCTGCAGCAGCGCCCCCTGGTGGCCTTGCCGTGTAGCGTTAGCGTCTCTCTTCCCCACCCCAGACTCCACTTGTAGCAGCGCCCCCTGGTGGCACTGCCATGTAGACGCATGGTGTCTCTCTCCACCCCCCCCCCCGTATCCCCCTGCAGCAGCGCCCCCTGGTGGCACTGCCGGTAGACGCATGGTGTCTCTCTCCACCCGCCCAGACTCCCCCTGCAGCAGCGCCCCCTGGTGGCACGGCCATGTAGACTCATGGTGTCTCTCTCCACCCACCCCAGACTCCGCCTGCAGCAGCGCCCCCTGGTGGCACGGCCATGTAGACGCATGGTGTCTCTCTCCACCCCAGACTCCCCCTGCAGCAGCGCCCCCTGGTGGCACGGCCATGTGGACTCATGGTGTCTCTCTCCACCCCCCCCAGACTCCGCCTGCAGCAGCGCCCCCTGGTGGCACGGCCATGTAGACTCATGGTGTCTCTCTCCACCCACCCCAGACTCCGCCTGCAGCAGCGCCCCCTGGTGGCACGGCCATGTAGACACATGGTGTCTCTCTCCACCCCCCAGACTCCCCCTGCAGCAGCGCCCCCTGGTGGCACGGCCATGTAGACGCATGGTGTCTCTCTCCACCCCCCCAGACTCCGCCTGCAGCAGCGCCCCCTGGTGGCACGGCCATGTAGACACATGGTGTCTCTCTTCCCCACCCCAGACTCCGCCTGCAGCAGCGCCCCCTGGTGGCACGGCCATGTAGACTCATGGTGTCTCTCTCCACCCCCCCAGACTCCGCCTGCAGCAGCGCGCCCTGGTGGCACTGCCATGTAGACGCATGGTGTCTCTCTCCACCCCCCCCCGTCTCCCCCTGCAGCAGCGCCCCCTGGTGGCACGGCCATGTAGACTCATGGTGTCTCTCTCCACCCGCCCAGACTCCCCCTGAAGCAGCGCCCCCTGGTGGCACTGCCATGTAGATGCATGGTGTCTCTCTCCACCCCCCAGACTCCACCTGCAGCAGCCCCCGGTGACCTTGTCATGGAGACTCATGCTGTTTCTCTCTACCCCCCACCCAGTCCTCCTTCAGCAGCACCCCCTGGAGGCCATGCCGTGTACATTCACAGTGTCTTTTACCATCCCCCCCCCCAGATTCTGCCTGCAGCAGCGCCCCGGGCTCTGGACCCAGTTCCCCCAACAACAGCTCCAGCAACGTCAGCTCAGAGAATGGCATCACGCCGGCGGTCCCCAGCATCCCAGCTGAGGTCAGTGCACAGTGCTTCTGTCTATTGCCCGTGCCCAGAGCCAGGTGCAGATATGGGGTGAGCCCTTGTTTCCCTGCTTTTGACTTTCTGTGTCAGGGAATGGGGAGCTGACATGGGGCCCTCCCTCAGAAGACGCCACGATCATCTTGTTTCACTGTTGCAAACACCCCAGTCACTGTTGTGCAGGCTCCTGGCAGGGTTTCTGAGACCCGCTCTCCTCCTGAAACACACACTGGCGCCTGGGTGGGCAGGACCCTTCTGCCCAGTGCCTGGGGGACAGCAGGCATAGAGGAGTATCAGTCAGAGTGTCGGTTGCATGTTGAGGAATACACAGACCAAAGCCCACCCAGACACACATACGAGCCAGGGAGGGCAGTGTCAGGGTGACCCAGGGCCCAGGCAGTCAGGTGACATGCAGAGAGAAGAGCGTATCTCAGGAGCCACCAGGGTCTGCACGCTTTTCGTTGTCAGGTTATGCTAGACTTGCTTCCCCACGTGTGAGTGGGATGTTGGGAAATGACAGGGGTGCAGAGAGGCCACCAGGCAGAGAAGGTTCTGGAAATCACCAGGTGGGAATGATTGCAGAGATGCTTGAGTGGAAGCTGCTCATGGGGGGCCAGGTGTGGGGTGCTGGGCAGCTCTGTGTCATGCCCTGGGTGGAGCTGGAGGTGACTTTTCAAGGCCACCTGTCAGCTGGTGTCCCTAAGCTGCTGCTGCACTGGCCCCTCACTGTCCTGGGAGCCAGGACCCCTGCCCAGGGTCCTGCTCACACACAGCAGCTGCCCTGCTCTGGAGGGGTGGGTGTGAGTGGTGTGCAGCGGGGCAGGGGGGGCACGTGACACTGTCTGCCACCCATCTAGAGGCCTCTGGACCTTGAGCTCTCTGGTGTGAGGAATCAGAACTACTGGTTGCTTCATGAGGCTGGGCTCCGCTGACTTGGAGGTTCCTCTGAGCGTTCTCACTGCCGGGACCTGCAGGTGACTCTGCGCTGTCAGCTGCTTTTCTCCTGAAATGCTTGGAAATGAGCCTTGCTTTGGGCGTCCACGCACAGGAGCGGAGCCGCTGCAGTCCAGGCCTCTAGACCCTCAACATGTCAGACAATGTTAGGATGATCCTTAGCTTGCTTCATTCCTGTTTTCTCTTCCTACCTTTAGTTTATACGTGTTTTGTTTATTCATGGTCCTTTTCACACTGCTAGTCTGAAGTTCTCATTTAGGTCGTTAAAAGTCTGAATGGGCCCTGTCTGTTACAGCTGGGTCACCACTGCGGTCTGCCTTTAATTAGACTTCAAACACCGCCTAGAAATGACTTCCTGCCCTTAGATGTAAATGGCATACGTGTCCCCAGGGTCGGCTGCATGTGTTTGTTTCACTTGGGCAGTGATGCACTTACAGCAGATATCCCAGTGACACTTTCTTTGGAGTGGGTCTGTGTGGTTTAAGTGACATGTTGATTTTTATAAATGATGGGCCAGATACAAAGAGGCCACTGTCCACCTTCTGTCAGGTCCACCAAGCACTACAAGCGTCAGGAGGCAGCTTCTCTCCAAGAATAAATGGAGTCAGAGGCCAGCTTGTGGCTACAGGCAGGAGACTAGCTTTGTAAACATGCAGCGTCCACTGTTTGGACTCCAGGATTTGTCGCAGAATGCAGGCAGTCTGCAGCCTCAGTCCTGTGCCCTGAAGGACACCTGCTGACACTTTTCAACAGACCTTTCTGCCTAGGAGTGAGCACCCCTTGTCACCCTTGGATGGTGGCTGGTCAGCTTAATAGTGGGCAGGCCTAAGGCTGGCTGGGCCACGGTCCCTGGGAGGAGAGACAGTGCCGCACTCTAAGTCACTGCTGAGTGATGGCTCTGCCGTCTCACCTGCATCTCACAGGTGAACATCTGGGAAGTGCATGTTTCTGTAACTCCCACACATGACACCACGTGTCCGCCAGCTCCCTGAGGGACTCGGAGGGCACAGGCTGTGTAAACATGCACCCCACAGTGGTCACCACCCCCCGCGGCAGGGTTGAGAGGAAGCCCTGAGCTGGGCTGCTCACCGACCGAGCTGTTCTGTGGACAGCGAGGTCTCAGAGCATTCACAGTGTCCATCGTCTTTGTCAGGTTGTCTGCTGTGAGGACAAGGACGGACTCCATCTGGCGTTCCTGTTTAATGTTCTTTCTGTCTGTCCGGTGCCCTGTCCCCCAGAGCCCTGCTAGCCGACTGTGCAGACAGACTGCCGAGTCAGTCTGTCCACCTGTCCGTCGGTTTTGCGTGTCCTTTTCAACATCTACCGTGTACAGGACACAGTGCTGAGTAGCACATGACCCTGTCCCAACCGACAGTGGCCATTCTAGAGGCAGGAAGACGCTGACTGTCCCCGGGGTGCCACCGTAGGACCTGCTTCTGTCAGCCTGTCCCGTCTGTCCTTCTCACCCTGTTGTGGGCTCCACTCTGTTAGCCTGAGCCCATTTTTCCAAAAGGGTGGGGTTCTGGAATTGGTTTTCAGAACTTAACAATAGGCAGCATCCTAAGTTTCTGACCTGTCACTGAAGGACAGTCCACACCATCCATATATACCCCAGCAGATGAGATGGCCCTCCCTGCTCTCACCTTACCCCAGTTGGTGGCTGGATGAGCAGGGTCAGTAAGAGCGGGGAAGACCCTTGATCAGACGGACTGATGCAGTGGCTGTAGTGGCGGGCTTGGGGACACCGGTGACCAGGAGGATGGTGCAGGGCCAGGCCATGTCTGTCCTTCTGTACACAGGGTTGCTCTGACACAGTGGCTGTGGTGGCGGTCTCGGGCACACCAGTGACCAGGAGGATGGCGCAGGGCCAGGCTGTGTCCGTCCTCTGTACACAGGGTTGCTCTGAGCCAGGACCAACCGGGCGACCCACAACAATGGTGGCTAGTTGGCCATTAACAAGTCTGCCACAAAGAGTGTTTCTTTGCCAAAAAGCCAGGTGCCGTCGATGTTTCTTTAGATTGTTCTTAAAAGTATTTCCCGAACGTCTTGGTCTAGGGCCCAAAGTTAGATCAATTTTCAGGGCTTCTGCCACAGATTACCACAGCGTACTACGTGGAGTACGGTCACAGCCAGGCACCCAGCCCTGTGTTTCTCTCTCGTGGGATGATGACGGTGTTATCGTTTTAAAAACACTCTCGTCAACTAGATAGTTTTTTAGAGTCTCAGGCCACCGGTGGTGGAGGTGTGTTTCCGTGAGGCCCTGGGCCCCTGTCCGAGCTACTTTGTCCTTGCCTTTGCTGCTGCCTCTTCTCGTTTTCACTTGCAAGTGCCCTGTATGGTGGCCTTGTGTGACACGTGCGTCTGCCTGTAACGTTGGGGAATTTTTATTGTTTTTTTTTTAAATAACCAGTATTTTCCCTTTGCTTGTTGGAGGCAAGGTTAGAGATTTTGTTTCCCATACTTTGGTCATGCTGTCAGGACGTGGTCTCAGTCCCTGGAGAAGGACCTCGTGCTTGGGAGAGGACAGGGTGGACCGACGGAGGGGCTGCAGCAGTGGGCCGGCGCGGGAGCAGGCAGGGTCTCGTTCCGTTGTTCACAGACTCTGAGTCGCAACCAACTCCCAGAACACACTCAGTGGCACCTGACAGCACCAGTTTTTCTCTTTGGTTTCTAGCTTTGATGTTTAGTTAGGAAAAAAATTCGTAAATTCAGTAACAGATTTGTAAGGGTGCTGTCGTAGGGTATCTTTTGATAATTTCATGGTGAATAAGCAGATTTGATGAAAACGACCAGTTTCTGGGTCGTGAACAGAGCATTTCCGTGTGGCCCACCTGCGTGTGATGCGTCCTGCGGTGTGCTCCCTGGAGACGGGCTGCAGTGTGTCGACACGTGCGCGGAGTGTCCCAGGGTTCGGGATGGAGTGCCTTTTCTCTGGGGTGGGGCTCATGCTTGATGCCTGGATGCTGTTTGTGACGCTCATGCTCTGTTCTACCCACAGACTGCCCTGGCACACAGACTGGTGACCCGCGAGGGCTCAGTGACACAGCTCCCCCTCTACACATCGCCTTCCTTGCCCAATATCACCCTGGGGCTTCCTGCTACTAACCCGTCCACCGTAAGTGACCCTGCGCAGTCCTCCCCTGTCCTTGTTCAGTCCAGAGGTGGCAGTCATGGTTCCCCACCCTGACCGTCCCTTGTTGTGCGTTCCAGGGGGTGGCTTTCGTGGATCCCCCCCTCACTGTCTCTCGCTGTTCCATCCAGAAGGTGGCTATCAAACTCCGTTCCTCACTGTCTCTCGTGGTTCCACCCGGGGGGACGGCCATCATAGCTGCCTTCCCGCCCCTTCCCTGACCCCTCCTGCCTCCCTCCAGGGGACAACCATCGCACACACCCCGCCATCTCTTGTAGTTCTCTCCAAGGGGCAGCCATCCTCAATCCCTCATGGTTCCCTCTAGGGGACAACTGTCACACAGACACAGACAGACAGACACACACACGCACACACACACCTACACCCCGTATCTTGTGGTCCCTTCCAGGGGGAAGCATCACAGTCCCCCCCAACTGTCTCTCATGGTTCCTTCCAGGGGACAGCTGGCCAGCAGGACACCGAGCGCCTGGCTCTCCCAGCGCTCCAGCAGCGGATCCCCCTCTTCCCCGGCAGCCACCTTGCCCCCTACCTGAGCACTACGCCCCTGGAGCGGGATGGGGGTGCCACACACAACCCTCTCCTGCAGCACCTGGTCCTGCTGGAGCAGCCGCCCCAGACACCCTTGGTCGCAGGTAAGCACCCACACAGCCACGCCTGGCCAGCTGTCCCAGGAGATGGCTGGGAGGAAGGCCTCATCCCACCTGGGCTCCCAGTGAGGTGTGCACCTTTCCTGTGGCTCAGAACCCCGCCTCGCGGATGTCCCGTGTGTCGGGTGCTCAGAGGTGAGCTCTCAGGGCTGCCCCGACCCGTCGGTGTCTCGTATGTCGGGCACTCAGTGGTGTGTCCCGTGTGTCGGGCGCCCAGCAGTGAGCTCACAGGGCAGACCAGCAGGACTTCCTTCCAAGGCTCCTCCAGGTGCTTGGCTGGCAGCCGATGCATTAACTGTTTCTGTGGCTTTGCTGTCATTAGGGCTGTGAAGGCCGCAGGCTGGCAGAGCTGGAACAGGGGACGTGAGAGCAGGAGTGACTTCCTGTGGGCTCGAACTTCAAGGGGGCCTGGATCCTCTGGCCCATGCTCCGTGCGGGGCTCAGAGTGTGGGGGACACACAGCTGACTCCATCGGACCAGCGCTTCTGTCAGCTGAGAGGCAGAGCAGCACTAGCTGAGAGGAATGGTTGTGTTTAGAAAAGTATCCTTTTTAAAAAAACAGGAAACTGTCCTTCAGCTGCCTCTGTCCAGGCCACTCCCCAGTTGTTGGTTTCCTGGACATGGCTTCCAGGCACTGCAGCTGCCTGCTGCCCGCCAGGGCGCCCTGTGGGGCTGGAGGAAGAGGGGTAAAGGTCTGGGAAGCCGGGCTTAACTAACCCTTGACGAGGAAGTCAGAAATAAATTGGCTGGGGTCAGGTTTTTCGGGTTTTTTCATCTGTGTGTCCTCTGTCTGCATACAAGATGGATTGTTATCTGGGAACCAGCACCCACAGGGGAACGGAAGTTCTTGTGCCTCCCCACGTCACTGCAGGCTCAGGTGGACACAGCTGCCCTGAGCCACCCCAGTACTGGGACTGGCGCCTACAGGCAGCAGGGTGGCCTCTGGTTCTCCCTCAGCCCAGGGTCTCCTCAGGTGTGAGGAGACCAGAAGGCCGGGCAGAGGGAGCCACACTGATGCTGTGTATCGGCTGTCCCAGGTTGCCGGGGCACAGCCCTCTGGTAGTGGGTTAAAAGGCTTTGCTGGGTGCTTTCGCCCTCAAGACACCAACCAAACCCATAGCCGTCAAGTGGAGTCTAACTCACAGTGGCCCTACAGGACAGAGTAGAACTGTCCCGTAGAGTTTCCAAGGGGCGTCTGATAGACTTGTACTGCAAACCTTTGGTTTGTAGCCATAGCACTTAACCACCATGCCACCAGGGTGTGAAAAGGTCAAGCGTCTACACCGATCGTTTGCGAGAGAAAAAGCTGCAGGCAGGTAAAAAGTGGAAAGGAGGAAAATGGGAAGGCAGTTTCTCAGGGGACAGGTGGGCACTTCTAAAACAGCGTTTGTGTTCAAACAAGATCGTCTCCACCCAAAAACAGATCTTCAGTTTAAGAGGTCAGGCAAAGAGAGGCCTGGCGAAGGAGGCTTCCTTGTAGGCAACCAGGTGACTGGGAGTGCTCAGACCTTTCTAGAAGGGTATCCCAGCGACCAGCAGACTGGGGGTGCTCAGACCCTTCCAGAAGACAGCCCTGGTGACCGGCAGACCAGGGGGGCTAGGACCCTTCTAGAAGGGTATCCCAGCGACCAGCAGACTGGGGGTGCTCAGACCCTTCCAGAAGACAGCCCTGGTGACTGGCAGACCAGGGGGGTCGCTAAGACCCTTCTGGAAGACAGCCCCGGCAACCGGTAGACCAGGGGGTCTCAGGACACTTCAGGGTGTTGTCATACTTTGACTGTGCATGAGCCCTTCCTTTAAAGAGACCACACAAACAGTGGAGACCCTAAGGATTTGTTTGTCCTCCGAAACTTAGCGTTTGTAGCTGTGTGGGCACAGCCGCCTTGGGAGCCCTCCGGAAGGTCCTGGAGACCCCAGACCCGTCTCGTCTTCCTCAGAGTGGGTGTTGCCACTCCGACACCCACATGCTGGTCAGAGAAGGGGCCTTTCCCGGCCTGGCCCTTCTGAGGACAGCGGTCTTGTGGTCCCTCTTGACAAAGGCTGGCTTGCTCTTTGACACATGCAGCACCAGGTTCCCAGCGCCGACTGCACAGCCTGATTGTCAGTAATCCCCCCCATAAAAAATCAACAGTGACTATGAAGTCCATGCTATCCCATCGTGACCTGTGTGTGTGGTGCCAGGCTGTGACCTTGTGGAAGCGGATGGCCAGACCCGCTCTTCCAGGGTGGGTTTGGATCTCCAGCCTTTCACCTAGAAGTCACACACTTAGCCGATTGTGCCACCTGGGGGAACCTGTCAGTAGACACTCCCCTCCAAAGGGTGACTGTCGTCTAACACCAGGGCCCTGGCCGCTAACCACTGGGCAGAAACTGCCCCTCACCAAGCAGACTGGGCCCTTGGCTCCCAGGGGACCCCTGTCGCCACTGTGGTTGCTGCGCCGCCCGTCTCTCCTCTCTTCCTTTCTTGCCTCTCTCCTCCCTTCTCGCCTCACCCCTGCCTTCTCACCTCTCCTTCCCCCTCTCCTCTCTCCTCCCTTCTCTCCCTGCGGTTGCTCCTGCGTGTTACCTTCAGACTGGTGTCTTTCAGGCCTGGGCGCGCTGCCCCTCCACGCCCAGTCCCTGGTCGGCACAGACCGGGTGTCTCCATCGGTGCACAAGCTACGGCAGCACCGTCCCCTGGGACGCACACAGTCGGCACCGCTGCCCCAGAGCGCGCAGGCCCTGCAGCACCTGGTCATCCAGCAGCAGCACCAGCAGTTCCTGGAGAAGCACAAGCAGCAGTTCCAGCAGCAGCAGCTGCATGTGAGCAAGGTGGGCCCGCGGGGGGCGGGGAGGGCCACGGGGGGCACTGGGAGGGCCTGCATGGGAGCCAGGTGGGCTTTAGGGGAATGGGGAGGACCCCGGGGTGGCTGGGAGGGCCTGCTTGGGAGGCAGGTGGGCCTGAGACGAGGTTGCAGGTGAGCCAGGTGGACCTGCGCGTGAACCTCATGTGTCTCTGAGTAGCAGGGCTCTGTGTGTGCGCAAGGTGGGCCTGCGGTGCTCAGAGCGTGTGACGGTGTGGGCGCACGGCGGGCCTGCGGTGCTCAGGACCTGTGATTGCGTGGGCGCACAGTGGGCCTGCTCAGGACCTGTGATGGCGTGGGCGCACAGTGGGCCTGCTCAGGACCTGTGATGGCGTGGGCGCACAGTGGGCCTGCGGTGCTCAGAGCGTGTGACGACGTGGGCGCACAGTGGGCCTATGGTGCTCAGGACCTGTGACGGCGTGGGCGCACAGTGGGCCTGCGGTGCTCAGGACCTGTGATGGCGTGGACGCACAGTGGGCCTGCGGTGCTCAGAACACCACAGGCCTGGCCTGCCATGTGCTCATGCCATCACACGCTGCAAGCACAGGTCCACCGTGTGCCCATGCCATCACGCACTGCGAGTGCGGGTCCGCTGTGTGCCCATGCCGTCACACACCCTGAGCACCACAGGCCTGCCGTGTGCCCACGCTATCACATGCTGCAAGCACCACACAGACAGATCCTGCAGATGGGAGGCAGGTCAGTGGTGCCCAGTAGCTGGGGAGGACAGGGAGGTGTTGCTAGTGGGCACAGGGCCCCCGGGGGCTGAGGAGGTGGTGGTTACTGTGCAGCTCTGTGGGCATGCTCTGGACTGCAGAACTGGGGGCTTCAGTGCTGTGTGGATTCCAAGCTGTTTTACAGAAACCAGAGGCTGACGCGGTAGACGGCCTTTGTGGGGTCTGCTGGTGGGGGCTCTGAGAGGCGTTGGCAGGGGTGGAAGTGGGCAAGCTGGGTCTTGGCCACATCTCACATGGTAGTGCCCACGTGGCCATGTCCTTGCCTGCTTGCTGACACGGCAGCCCTTCTGCAGTTTTTCTGGGGGATAAAAAGGCTGAGAGAAGGACTTGGGGTCCTGAAATTCGCCTGGTGTCCATAGGCAAGCGCGGGAAGGGCCAGCACACCCTTGCGTGTGGCAGGACTGGAAGCCCACCCTGGCCACGTGGTACCACCGGCTCTCGCCTCCACCACTGCCACACACCAGGCCTGATTGCCTCTCCGACACGCCACCAAAAAGGTTCTGCAGGAGCCGGGTAACAGGAGGCGTTTCCCCACTAAGCACAGGGCAGCTCCGGCCACACTCTTGCGGTCACTTCCACACTGAGTCTAGCGTCACCCTCGAGGAGTGTGACCTCAGCCCTGTTCTGAGCTGCAGCCCAGGCCCCTGCTCTGCTGGGCTGTCTGCCATGGGCTGGGCTGCCGCGCCGCTCGGCCGCGTTGTCTGACCTGGCGGGAACGTCTGCTCCGTGGGGACAGTCTCTGTCTAGTTTACAGGCATGCTTGGTCAGAGTGGGTCCTGTGTGTATGTACGTGTGTGTTTACACACTGTGTGTGCATGTGTGCTTGCATGCACATGTGTGGAGGCCTGTTCTGTTTCAAATCTGTGCTGCGCCCTGACGGTGACTCAGCACTCCACGCGTGACGCCCTGTGCTCAGCCTGTACCTGGGTTTACAAGCAGCCAGACTTCACCCCGCCCAGGGCAGTCTCAGAGGCAGGCAGCGAGAAGCAGGGTCAGAGGTGGGAGGTCTGCCTAAGCAAAACCCCTATGTGGACAGGAAGATGTGTCCTTGTGTGGGCCACGCAGGAGCCCTAGCTGTCTGTACTCCTGGGAGTCCAGAGCTTCTAGTCCAGTCCCTGTGACGTGTCACTCTTAGTGACAGGGAGCAGCATCTGGAGACAGGGAACCCTGGTCACGTGTGGCTCATTCTTGAAGAGTGGTTTAGAAATGGGGTATTCTACCTGGGTTTTGTGACTTCGTTATTTACAGCAGCAAATGACAGCTGATTAAAGTGTTCGTGTGATGGCCTCTTGGGTACTCAGAAAGCGTGATCCTGGCAGTCACATCGGCACCATGTCAGCCCTGTGATGTGTGTGGTCCCCTGGGAGCTCAGGGAGAGGGGTATCCCAGCTCTTAGCATCCTTCACTGACGTGTCTGCCCTGTGACACTGACATAGCAGTGCCGTGGGAGGCCTCCCATCCCGTTCGGCAGACCTGCGCAGTGGGTGTCAGGGACTCCACCCATAGTCCATGGCCACTTCTAACTGGAGCAGCATGCCAGAGGAGCAATTCTGCAGAGGTGGACAGTGTGCCCACCCTAGCTGTGGGTGGCCAGCAGCCGAGAGGGCCACTGGTTCAGCGGAGAAATCTTGCCAGCAGACGAGACTTCCTCCGAGCTGGCTCTCATCACGTCTAGCCCCTGCCAGGCGTTTTCCTGGTCTGCGTTTTCCTGGAGTGCTGGCGTTGTGCCTCACGCCTCTTGCTGTCTGACAAAGACCGCAATCGAGGCGCTTGATAGGGAAGACAGGCTACTGAGAGCGAGCGGTGCTCTCCCTCCATCACAGAAACCCTGCCACTGTGTTTGCTGGGTGCACCGGGGTGCCCCCCAAAGTGCTCTGGTTGTGTGAAGTGGGAAGTGAGCTGAGGCGGAAGTCCTTCTCTGTGACCAGGGACTGTTCACAGGTGTCCTGCATGGAGGAATCTGATACGTGGTGTGAAGCTGAGACTGTGGCTGGTGGTCCTTGCAGAGCTGACTTGTGGCCGGCGTTCCATGCTGAGTCAGGATGCCTGGTAGGCGGTCCTCACTGAGCTGAGATGCCAAGTGGACGTGTCAAGTTGAAATGTGACTGTTGTTCCACACTGAGCCAGGATGCCTGCTGGGCGGTCCTCCAGGGCCAAGACGTGGCTGGCAGCCCTCACTGGGCTGAGACATGGCAGGTGGTCCTTGCTGGGCTGAGACGTGGCGGGTAGTCCTTGTTGGGCTGAGACGTGGCGGGTGGTCCTTGCTGGGCTGACACACGGTGGGCTGTCCATGCTGTGCTGACGTGTGGTAGGCGATCCTTGCTGGGCTGAGACCTGGTGGGCGTCCTCGCTGGGCTGAGACGTGGAGGGTAGATTGGCAGAACTGAAGTGGACTGAGAGGCAACCAGGAGAGACCCAGGGACTGTGAACGAGGACCGTGGTGGCAGTCAGAGGTGGGAGGAAGCAGGAGTGTGGGCTCTGGCCCACCTCGTCAGACCCCAGCGGCCAGGGAAGAGGGGTGACTGGCGGTGTCCACAGGTGCATACCACACTGGGCAGAAGCGCATTCAGTGGCTGGAGAATCAGAAAGCAGGTGAGGACAGATGAACAGTGACGAGGATGGGGGGGGTTGGCACCAGCCTCCCTTCATGCCAGCTTCCCTGTGCAGACTTGTTGGGTTGCCTGTGACCTGTCTCGCAGTTCAGGTGTCTAATAAGTGCATGCTGCACACCAGTCTACCCCTGTCCTGCCTGGCCCCTGCAGCTGGCCCCTCAGCACTGTGGACAGCACAGGCAGCTGTGCTGTGGGTGTTCGGTGGCCCTTGAGCAGGCTGTGACTCATGGTGTCCCACTCATGTCAGAGGAGAGCTGTGCGCCTTCCGGTTCGTGGTGGTTGGTGGTTTGGGAAACAGATCACCAGGCCTGCTTCCAGAGTGCCTCTCAGGAGACCGGGCCCTCCGAGCCTCCTGTTAGAGCGGCTAAGCCTGGGGACCATTTGCACCACAGTGTAGGGTGACAGTGGCTCCCGGAGCCACCCATTGTTGGTGTCTGAAACACAGAGGGTGACCAGCACCGTCCGCCAGTGTCCCAGTGTCCCCCCACCCCTTAGTGTCTGCTCTGCACCACAGATCATCCCCAAGCTGAGCCAAAGATCCTGGATCCCCTTACCCATCACTGCCCTCTCTGCCCTGCAGATCATCCCCAAGCCACCTGAGCCGGCCCGGCAGCCCGAGAGCCACCCGGAGGAGACAGAGGAGGAGCTCCGGGAACACCAGGCCCTGCTGGAGGAGCCCTACCTGGACCGGCTGCCTGGCCAGAAGGGGGTGCACACGCTGGCAGGGGTGCAGGTGAAGCAAGAGCCCGCGGAGAGCGATGAAGAGGAGGTGGAGCCCCCGCGGGAGGCGGAGCCGAGCCAGCGCCCAGCCTCAGAGCAGGAGCTGCTCTTCAGACAGGTGGGGGGGTAACGGAGGCGGCGGGGCAGGGAGGGCAGGGAGGCTAGGCGGCACCTCCTGGGAGAGCCAGAGGTGCGCAGGCATTTCTGTTCCCTTGTGCACTGGCTCTCCCCGGGGTACTGGGTAGGTGGGTATGCACCTGTTTCCCACTCCACCTCAGACCCCTGGTTGGTTTTTCCTGTGGGTTCATACACTGATGGGATTCAGCATGACCTCTCAAAGTGGGGGGAGGCAGGATGGACCCAGGCTTACAGATGCCCAGCAGTGTGATTGGAGTACTGGGAACTGAGACACACTAACAAAACTCATGAGAGCCTGATGTGTAAGTCCTGGCAAGCCCACAGTGATGCATAGGACAGCCAGCCAGGGAGCAGCACTCTATGTGAGAAGTCACAGTGGCATCAGGGAGGCCATTTGTCACTTGGTACAGTGGAAACCGAAGCCAGGAATGCTAGCAGGTGCCATCTGATGCTTCTGAAACAGGGGTAGCTCCGGCTGATGCTACATCTGGGGCACAGCCCCCGCCCATCCTGCTCTTTGCCACTAGGCTTCCCCTTGGTTTCCTAGTTACGGGCACACTTCCTGGGCCACATGGCCAGCTGACATCATGGCTGCTGTCTCTCAGAAGACTCCTCACCTTGAATTTCTGGGGCCACCTGGTTGGCACCCCCAAATTCAGACCACAGGTCTGCAGAGTCCGTCTGGCAGTGGAGGGAAGCATCACAACTGGAGGCCAGTCATGTCCCTCTGTGGAACGCTGCTCCATGGTCTTGTTGTCCCCAAGTCTGAGGTCGAGGTGCCTGGAGGCAGCTGAAGGAAGCAAACCTCTTGTTTCACCTGACCCCCGGGTACCACTGTCCCACCGACAGGCAGTGGAAAGAAAGTGCTGGCGTGCAGTGGTTAACGCCAGCGTCTTGTAGACACTGGGTGGTCCGCGTTTGTTTAGGAAAAGCAGTCGTGTGTCCATGCGTGAGAAGCTGTCAGAAGCGCTCCCTCTCTGTGCTCTTTGGAGAGTAATCAGGATTCTTTATCAGGGAAACCGGGGGTATGTGAGGAAAAGCGAGACACCAGAATGTCCTTTAAAATACGTGTACCGGGGAGAGTCGTCTGTAGGAGCTGGTTCTGTTAAGCTGGCTCGGAGCCCTCCGAGCTTCAGACAGCTGTCACTCTGCCCGTGGCTGTCAGGGTGACGCTGACCCCTTGCAGCGCTCTGTGAGTCAGAGTAGGCATGTGCCCCGTGAGGTTCTCAGTGGCTCGTTGTCCGGAAGCAGACGGCCAGGCCTTGCTTGCATGGCCCTTCTGGGCTGCGGCTCCTCGGTCAGCTGCCGAGCACGTCAGCCACTTGTGCCTCCGGGGACTCTTGAGTTCGAGAGTGACTCTGTCGATGAAGCAGGGGGTGGAGTCCTCAGAGAAGGGCGTCCCTGCTGCCCCCGGGCTCAGGAAGGTGGGGGCTTCGGGCTCCCCTCTCGTGGGGTTTCTGGTTCTCTCCAGTGTTCTGTGGTCTCCCTCCTTCCTGCTCCCTTCTGGCTCTGCCTCCTCAAGGCAGGAGAACCAAGCACCTGGACGGAGTAGCCTCTGTGTGCCTGGCCTAGGGGCGCAGGGACATCCCGTCCACACCTCAGCTCAGAATGCAGATCCTGTCCCCAGCCAGGCTCAGAGCTGAGGTCCCCTCGGCTGGGGCTGCTGACCTGGTCCTCCGGAGTGAACTGAGCACGCTGTATTGGAACAGGCCTAAAACTGGGCCCGCTGGCCAGGGAGCTCTTCCTCCTCCCCCGGGGCCTGGGTGGCTGGCCATGGCTGTGTCAGTTAGGTTCAGGGGAAGGCGTGTGCGCTCTGCTCTGTGAGGACAGCGGGGCAGGCTGTCTGGAAGGCCCTGTTGCACCTCTTGGTGACTCGGCCTGGCTTCTAAGCACCACCCCCGTCACCACCTGGGCTAGGGGCGATGCCCAGCTGGCACCCAATCCTGTGTGCAGCATCTGGAAGGCAGGGCAATTGTGACAAGTTAGCTCTCAGTGCTGCCAGCCTCCAGCCACGGGGAGGGGCACAGCCCCCCACAGCTCCGCACGGCTGGTGTGACACTGCCTATTCTGGAGCATTACTGTCGCAGAATCCAGCCCTTCACACAGGAACCATTCCGTGAAGACAGCTCTGTGACAGTGTAGATCTTACTCACCTACCTGCCTCTTACTTGGGTGAATTTTGTTGAAAAAAAAAAAAGATGAACCTGGGGTCCTTCTGCACCCCACCTCTGACCTGAAAAACTCACCACCTCAGAGGGTCGTCTGTACCTTGGGCCTCTGCAGCTCTAACTGCTGCCTGGCCATGGCCCCCAAGGTGGGCCTGTCCCCACGTGGCCCTGTCCACAAAGTGGCCGTGTCCCCATGTGATCCTGTCCCCAGAGTGGCCCGGTCCCCAGGGTGGCCCGATGTGGAGTCCCGAGTGGCCCGTGTTATCTCTGAGTAGCTTGTCATTTCCTGGTCCCAACAGGTGCAACCTGTGGGGTCGGAGAGGGGCGGATTGTTAGCAAAGTGGCCCTGGCTTTCCTGCCTCTGAGTGGCACCTGGCAGCAGATGATGGGCATGGTCAGTCAGCCGTGTCCAGGAGAGCCCAGCAGGCCTGGGGCCACCACATGGCCTCTGCTCCCTCTGCTGCTGTGCTGCAGCCCCCATGAGCCTTCGTCCACTGTGCCCCATAGCCCCCACACCCCCCAGGCTGGACTCCACCTGACTTTCGTGTGCCAACTCCCCACCTCGGACAGGCCTGCGCTTCACCTGCCTTCTTCCCCTGCCCTGCTGGGAAGCCGCCCATTCCTCCTGAGGTGCCCTGCTGGCCTCCGACTGGGCCCACCCCTGCCGAGCGCTGACTGAGCCCTTTACATGCTGTAATTAGGGACCCTGTCACCCAAGTCGCAGCTGAGAGTCTGTCTTCCCACTAGCACAGAGGGTCTCTGAAGGCTGGGGCTGTGTGTCTGCCTGTTCTCTGCCTGGCACAGGGGCGGGCATCTCCCGCGTCACCATACATCCCCACACACCTGGGGACCTGTGTTCTGTGCCACACTGGCTGGAGGCGACTCTGGGGTCCTCTGGCCACCCTGCCCTCAGCAGCTGCCCAAAAGCTGCAGGGTCGGCCACCTGTGCCCTCAGGGACAGGCAGATGGTGGACAAGTGGGCAGATGGCTGACTGGGTAATGGGGGTGGGCCAGTGGGTGGGTACATGATGGGTGACCGGGTAACAGGGGGTGGGTACGTGGCGGGTGAGCAGGTAACAGGGGGTAGACCAGTGGGTATGTGATGGGTGACCGGGTACTGGGGGGTGGGCCAGTGGGTCCATGATGGGTGGGTGGGAGGTGGTGAGTAGATGGATCTGTATGTGAACGAGTGGATGGGTAGGTGAAGAGAGAATGGGTGGCTGAGCAGGTGGGTGGGTTGGTGGTCTGCAAGAAAGGATACACGTGCCTACTAGCCCCTGAATGTGAAGTGGCGCCTCCCCCCCTCCGCCCCCGCCCCGCAGCAAGCCCTCCTCCTGGAGCAGCAGAGAATCCACCAGCTGAGGAACTACCAGGCGTCCATGGAGGCAGCCGGCATCCCCGTGTCCCTCGGTGGCCACCGGCCCCTGTCCCGTGCGCAGTCCTCCCCAGCATCTGCCACCTTCGCCATGTCTGTGCAGGAGCCCCCCGCCAAACCACGCTTCACGACAGGTAGCCCGCTGCGGTTTGCCAGGCCTGGGGGGCACGTGTGGGCTCTAGGGGGGTGCACACGTGGGCCACAGGGAGGGAGCAGGTGGGCCATGAGGTGGGCCACAGAGAGGGCACAGGAGGGCCGCGGGGGCCGTGGGTTTCCCTGTCCGGCTTCACTGCCACAGCCCCACGGGCAGTGCATGGACGTGGGGGCCGTAGAGGGCTGTGGGCTCTGAGCCGGCATTCATGCAGACGGAGGGTTCAGGTGAGCCTGGGGCAGCACCCGGAATGGTTTCTGGGCAGCTCCCTCCGCTGGACACCCTTCTCGCAGACAGCCCAGCCCCCTGCTACAGTGCAGCCCCCCACCGCCAGCTCTGCCCCTCCACTTACGCGAATTAGGTCCCCAGTGGGGGCTCTGCCGTCGGTGCACCCCGCGGGCTGACCAGCTGAGCAGGCGGCGTAACCCCTCACCGCGCCCACCGCCCGGGGCCCTCCGCACGGGAACTGGCTTTTTCCTTCCTGGTGACCCTCCGGGGGCCTGGGTACCTCTTGGTATACCGGCTCGGCTTGGCAGCTGGCTGCCCTGTGGCCATGGAGACTGAGCCATCAGCAGGTCCAGCCTCTGGTCTCTGAAAGGCTGCTGTCCCCTGCAGCCTGGAGTTCTGGTGTCCCGCCCCTGCCATGTGCCCCCAGGGCCCCTGCATGGCCCTGCTGCTGCTGCCCTTGTGAAAGCAGAGACCAGGCAAGCGCTGCAAGCAGTAGTGGCAGCTGGCCCTTCCGTCACCCTTCCCCGTGCTGCGCCCGCCACAGGGGACACGAGGACACTGTTGTTCCTTAGAAGGGTTGGCCGGTGGGACAGCAGGGAGGGGCCACCGGTGCCCTGCGGGGCCCAGTGCTGACCCTCAGTGTGCCCACAGGCCTTGTGTATGACACACTGATGCTAAAGCACCAGTGTGCCTGCGGGAACACCAGCAGCCACCCCGAGCACGCCGGCCGCATCCAGAGCGTCTGGTCGCGCCTGCAGGAGACAGGCCTCCGCGGCAAGTGTGAGGTAGGGGGTGTGGGTGGGTGGGTGCTGCTGCTGGGAGGACAGATGTGGGGGGACAGCCGTGAGCGGTGGCCGGTTCCCTGCAGGTCGCTGCCGTGTACATCACCCTGCCTGCACCCCTTCCGCACATCGCCCCCTGACTGCTCCTGCGGTCCTTCCACCCCATCCCCTGAGAACGGTTCCTCCTGCCCCGCCTCCCTGTTGGTTCAGGCAGCCCACAGTCTCCAGTGACACTGGAGACCCACGAGGAGAGTGACTGTGCCCCCCGCCTCTGCAGGCTTTCGGTGGGCATCCTCTAGTGGCTCAGAGCCTCCCCGGCCGTGTGCAGAGCCTGGCCGTTGGCCGCCTTCCTCTGAGGGGAGCGCCTGTGTCGGGCTGGGCTGGTGGCTCCTGGTGTTGGCTGGTGTTGGCTGGTGTCGGTTCTGCTCACTCCTGTCCGAGCTCGGTGTGTCCAGCTGGTCCTCTGTCCATCTGGCCATAGCAATAACCATGGTTGCCCCCGAATGAGGGAATCCACCCTGCCTGGCGGGGGCCTGGCATCACTCTGCTCCACATGTGGCTAGAGGCCATGAGGACAGGAGCAGAATGACACTCCAAGGCCTCTGCTCCCCACGGAGCTGGGGACCCTGTTCTGTGGGTGCCCTGGAGCATCCGTGCTGGTGTCGGGCAGCCCCAGACCTAACATGAAGAGGGGGCCGGTGCTGGCCCTGCGAGCCTGTGCCACAGGTGGGCACAGTCTCCGTGTCTGCAGTGGCCGCCTCGCAGGAGTGCTTTGGGATGGCAGTGCCCACCTGAGGGCACCACGGGGGCCTGCTGAGCTCCTCTCGCCCCCACAGTAGATGCCCCCCAAACCAGAGATCTGCTGTCTGAGTGGCCAGGGCCACCTCTGGGCCTAGGTCTGGGCTGCTGCATTGGGGGCGGGGCAGACGTGGAGAGCTGCGACCCTGCCCTGCGGGGGTTCCAGGCGTCACTGAGAGTTCCCTCACCTGTCCCCCTGCTTGGCCTTAGGAAGCTGGAGCATCTAGGCACCCCGTCAGCCTGTTCAGGGTCACTTGCTTCATCCAGCCTTGGGTTGTGGAGCATAGTGTTTGGAGGGAAGGGCGCACTGTGTGGCCCAAGGGTCTCCCAGGGTGTTGGCACAGGGGGCTCCTCGTCAGTGGGGTGAGGAGGCTTCCAGAAACCTGCCAGCAGCTCTGGGTAGAGCTGGCTTCACCAGCATGGGGCGGCATGCGGGGAGGCTGAGTGAGCCTCTCTGCTCCCCCCACTGTTCCTCCTGACACCTCAGGGGGCTGTGGAGCCTGGGGGAAAAGCAGCCCTGTTCTGAGTAGCTGTTCCCTCCAGCTCCTGTCCCAGCCACTGTTCCGTGAGCGCACCCAGTGGACATCAAGTGCCCAGTGCGTTTGGTCCCCATGGACACAGCTCCAGGTCTGCTTCTGGTTCCAGGGGACTGCAGGGCCTCGTGGAGAGCCCACGATGGCCCCAGACAAAGCCCAGCAGGCTTCCCCCAGCAGGCAGGCCCAGCTATCAGGAGAAGCGACCGGGAGGGGAGAGGCCAGACACACAGGAAGGTCACAGCCACCTCAGCCATGTCCTCTTGCTGTGGGTTTATAGCCACAAGGAGCTACTTGTGTTCTTTGCAGGAATTCAGGGGAGACTAGGGTAGTTAGGTGATGGCCTCCTGGGAGAGCCAGACAAGTCTCAGTGATCTGATGTCCCCCACGTCATCAGCTCCGCCTTGTGTCTCCTGCTCTTGTTTTGTGTGTGCACGCTTCTTTGCTGGCTCTTTGTGTCACCAACATTAGGAGTCCCTCCTCTGGTCTGACTCAGGTCTCTGGCTGGCACTCCAGCTTTGATCCTGCGCGTTGGCCTTTGAGTGACAGAGCGCTCGTGGCCCCAGGGCCCCGAGTCTGTATTGCTCGCCCGCTGTCTCTGGACTCCACATGGCAAGCCTCCTTCTCCGCCAGTCTTGAGGGTCCTCTGCAGGCCACGCAGCCCGTGAACTGGCCAATACTGCCAGAGAATCCCAGGTCACTTAGCGTGCCTGTCTCAGTTGACATGTGGACCCTACACAGAAGTCCTGCACTCACCCTCCAAGGGAGGTGTTCCCTTTTAAAGCTTTTTACACAAGCCCTAGAGAAGGGGACCCACAGAGTACGTGTCCCCGGGGGAGTTCCTGACAAGAGGTGGGGAACAGAGGGCACCACAGGGACAGCCTTGCTGGGGTTCCCCCACTTGTCCTTCCGTGATACCGTGAGTGGACCCCTGGGGTGCAGGACAAGTCTCTGATCCAGAGTGTCTCCCTGGACAGCATGGGCACAGCATCCCTGGGCTCACATGGCTTGAAGCAGCCCTGGCGCAGAATGCCAGGTAGACCACTGCAGAGCACTGCCATGGTCACTGTGAAAGCTGAGCCCAGGGGTGGTGGTCAGGAGAGGGCCCCAGCTGAACTGTGGGTGCACTCTGGCCCTCCTGCAGAGCTGATGCAGGACCCCCGCCCCGGTCTCTGTCCCACCCAGAGACCACACAGGGACCCACACCCTTAGTCTGTGGTCACGCCCCAGAGCCCATGCAGGGACCTCCACCCCTGGTCTCTGTCCCCCCAGAGCCCAGACAGGGACCCCCGGCTCCAGTCTGTGTTCCACCCGGAGTGCACACAGGGGCCCCCAGCCCTGGTCTTTGTCCCCCTAGAGCCCACATAGGGACACTTGGTCCTGGTCTCTGTCCCATCCAGAGCATACACAGGGAGCCCCCGACCCTTGCCACACCAGGCTTACAGGGACACAAGAGCCTTCATTCTCAGGAATCCACATTCACGTCCATGCTGGCCTCATCTCTCATCCTGACCACTGCCCTTTAAGGCTGCGAGAGTGTTGTTCGTGGAAAGATTCACAGGTCTTCATGTTCGGAGGGGATCTGAGCAGAGCCCCGGCATTGGGTCAGGAGGAGTGCTTGGAGTGGAGCGGGCTGTGGGGGCCCCCGAGGGCCCTCTGAGGCTGTCGAGGTGTCCCTCTAGAGCGCTGCAGAAAGGTGACTCTGAGCTTGACCATGCTCAAGGCAGGTGGCCTAGGTCCCTAACAGCACAGGAGACAGCTACCTACCCGGCCATTGTCTGGGGTCAAGTCCTGTGCAACAGTAGAGGGGAGATGTGGAAGGTTGGCAGAGCTTTTCTAATGTTTTCATAGTCAGAATTCTCTAGGAAGCGTTGGAAGCGCTGCACCAAGTGACGCCTGTTTTTTGTTCTGGCGTGGCTCTGAAGCCCATGTGGGGCCAGGGCACCAGGAGGAGCCGTGTCAGCCTGGCTGCCCGGTGATGGCCGTTCTGTCCCCGCAGTGCATCCGCGGACGCAAGGCCACGCTGGAGGAGCTACAGACCGTGCACTCCGAGGCCCACGCCCTGCTCTATGGCACCAACCCTCTCAACCGCCAGAAACTGGACAGTAAGAAACTGCTAGGTATTTCAGGACCTTCCTCCCCACTTCAGTGGTGCGGTGTTGGGAACATCGCACCCCGAACACTCGGCAGCCCCTCGGGGATGGTGACGAGAGGCTCACCCTGCTCCAGGCTCCCTGCCAGCAGCAAGGGCTGGGGCGCCTTCCACATGGTCCCCATACCCTGTTGTGAGGTGAGGGGGGGACCAGCATCCTTATCGACCACTCCTGGTCTCCCACTGTGTCCAGGTGATGGGGACGTGCTCAGGACCCCCTGGAGTACAGGACTCCATTCAGGGCCCTCAGGCCCCTGGCCCACTGCCTGGCCTGTGCTCCCCGACCAGGGAACTGTGTCAAGCTGGAAGGCATTTGGGGAGGCAGGAAAAGGGGGCCACAGTGTCACTGCAGGCTGAGGAGCCCCATGCTCCCCAGGGACCACCCCTTTGTGTCTCGGCGCCTCCTGTGGGCAGCCTCTGGGAGTGGGCCTTTGAAGGCTTGGGAACCCCCCAGCACGGCATCTCCCTCCCCAGGGAGCTCTGCAGAGGCTCATAGGTCCTTGGGATGGAGCAGGTTCCAGGGGCAGGGACACAGGGCTCCTGGGTGCTGGGCTGGCTCCTGGGAGTACAGCACGTTCCTCGGGGGTGGAACCCAGCTCAAACTGGTTCCTAGGGGTGGAGCGGGCTCCTGGGGGCTGGCCAGCTCCTGGAGCAGCTGCACCCGCCACCTGACGCAGACGGGGTGAGAGGGGCTCATGTGTCCCTCCTTCCGGGGGAAGCCTGAGATCCGGCCTTCAGCCAAACCCCGCTGCTCACGGGGTCTTTCATGAGCACCAGCCCACAGGGGCAGAGGGAGGGTGCCAGACACAGCCACACTGGCTGTGCGGCAACCACGCGGTGTGGCAGGGCAGTGTGTGCGTCCTGGCCTGGCCACTGCACGTGGACACCTCAGTGGGTCTGTGCTGCACTGGGCCCTGTGCTGAGTAGGAACGTGGCCACGTGTGAGTCCTTTCAAGGAGCTACAGTGTCCTTGTCGCCTCTCAGCTCCCCTGGAGCTCCTGTGTGTCCCTAGTGACAAGCAAGGCAGAGAGACCCCTGCAGAATGTTCCCATCCTTGTCACGTCAGGGTCGACCCACTGGTTTCCACCCTCCACACAGCTCACGCCTCTCCAGGGATTGGGGGTTAGAATCAGCTTTCTCTGCACTCGGCCCTAATGCCAGCTGAGCGCAGCAGTCATCTTCAAGCTGGCATCTTGGAGGAAAAGAAGCCCACCCTGAGGCCCCCCAGCACACTCTCCACAGCCCTTTCCGCGGGACCCAGCATACCCAGGGACTTGGAGCCTACGACATGCCCCTGCCCAACCGGCACCACGTTAATAAAATAAACTTTTTACATGTAATGTAAAATACGTGGATTCAGTTAAAGGAGGAAGGAAGTTAGCACCTCATCAGAGCTGGGTCACTGCCACCCAGGACAGTCACTGCTAACACAGTGGCTGAGACGTGAACACAATGATCATGTGGTTGTGTGGCTAGGACAGTCTTCAGAAATGTAAGCACCCATCTCCAACTGTCAGGGAGTTGGGGGACGCGCTGAGGACCCCTGGGACATAGGACTCCACGGCCCTCAGGTGAGTACGGACACAGACAAGGTGACCTCGGAGTAATGGGGAGCGGTGTGTAGCAAGGGGCACAGTGCAAAAGAAAAGGAGAAGGAATGATGTGTGACACTGATGCAAGATACGCTTTCACATGTAGTGAGCAGAGTGCGTTCCATCAGCAGAGCAAACAGGAGCCCACGGACGTGGGCGCGCTGCACGCGTGCAGGGCGGAGTCATCCTGCCCGTGTTTCCAGGGAAACTCTGGCTGTACTTCTTCCAAGACCCCCTTGTTCCTTCCGGCGTGTTCTGGAGTCTTCACCAGCACTGGGGTTCACTGTCCGGTCTTCGCGTCATCTGAGGCCATTGGAAACACCGTGGCTTGGCCCAGCTGCTGCTTTGTCCTCAGAGTGACATCTTTGTTTTTAATACTCCAAGGGGGTCTTTTGCAGTGGATTTCCCCAATGCAGCGCATCGTTTGACTTCTTGACTGCCGCGTCCGTCGGTGCTGACTGTGGATACCAGTGAAATGAAGACCGCTAACTTCGGTTTTCCTCTCTGTCTGGATGTTGGTTGTTGGTCCACTTGGGAGGACTTGTTTTCCTCGTGCTGAGATCTGACCGATGCTGAGGGCTGAGATCTGTGATCTTCGTCAGTAAGCGCTTCAAGTCCTCTTCACTTACAGCAAGGAGGGCTGTGTCGTCTCTGTCACGGGTATTAATGAGCCTTCTTCCAGTCCCGATGTAGCCTTTTTTTCTGTTGCCCAGTGTCTGGGATTATTTGTTTGGCATCCAGATTGAATAAGTAGTGTAAGAAGATACAATTTGGATGCACACCTTTGCTGACTGTAAAACCCCTTGTTCTAGTCAAACAGTTGCTCCTTGGTTGAAGTAGAGGTGTCTCTTGAGGTCAGTGAACCCATCACCCACTGATGCCGAGTCTGCTCTGGCTCGTAGCAACCCTGTGGCACAGAGCAGAGCCGCCACATGTGGTTTCCCAGGAGTGCCTGGTGGATTCAAACCACTGGCCTGCTGGTCGCCAGCTTCAGCTGTTAGCCACCGTGTCACCAGGGTTTCTGAGGAGCACAGTCAGGGTTCTGGAATTCCACTCTCTGCGGTGTCATCCATAATTTGTAATGATCCACACAGTCAAATGCCTTTGCATGGCAAATAAAACACAAATAAATGTCTGTCTAACATTCTTGGCTTTCCGCCAAGATCCATCTGCCATGACCAGTGACATCCCTGGTTCCACGTCCTCTTCTGAATCCGGCTTGATTCTGGATTCTGGCTGTTCCCTCTCACTGGGGTAATGCAGCAGCTTTTGAATGATCTGTGGCAAAACCTTACTTTCATGTAGCATTATTGACGTGGTTGGATGGTTTCCACATTCTGTTGGGTCCCATTTTGTGATGGGCACAATTGTGGCTCTCTTTCTGTTTGGCCGGGAAGTTGTCTTCCCTGCAGCGCTGCAGCCCTTTGTTGGAGCATGTTAGTTGTGTCTCCCCCTCCCGTGCCGCGTGTTCCTGCTGTCCCATCGCGTTTTCACGACCTGCCTTCTCCTGAGGTGGCGGAACACAGAGGGGTTTTGTGGTGATGACCCTGCCTTCCTTCCGTCTTGTTCGGGTGCCTCCTACGCCGTTCAGTCTTTTCCCTGTGGAATCCTTCAGTGTTGCTTGAGAAGTGCTGAGCGAGGGCTCCTGCTGGAGTTTCGGTCTCTGGCTGCACGTGGCCTTGGTGTGACTTTGTCTCCTGCAGCCCCCCGTGAACTCTTCTGTTTGCTTGTACTTCGTCGTTTCTTCCGTTCCCTTTGGCTGCTCTGCGTTCAGGAGCAAGCTTCGTAGTCTCTCCTGACACCTGTTTTGCTCTTTTCTATCTTCTTTTTTTTTATAAATGACCCCTTGCATCTTTCGTGTGTGATATCTGTGGTACCTTCTGCAGTTGGTCCGGTCCTGAGTCGTTGGTGTCAAGTGCATGAAGTCTGTCCTTGAGGTGGCCTCTAAATGCAGGTGGGGTCTGCACAAGGTGGTGCTTTTGTCTCTGTTGGACTTGCTCTAATTTTCTGCAGCGTCAGCTGGCGCTGGCGTGAGCACAGTTGATACTCGGCCCCACAGTTGGCCCTGGCCTCGCCCTCCGCGGTCATACTGAGCCCTCTGCTGGCTCTTTACCCAGAGGGAGTCGACGTGATGCCTTTAGATTCCATCTGGCGAGAGTGTGGGTAGGACCGCCACGTATGTTGGTGGAAACAGGTGTTCACAATGAAGACATGGTTGGTCTTGTAAAACCGTGTCGTGTGATCACCAGTGCGTGATTTCTGTCCCTAGCGCTGTGTGTTCTGCCACCAGCCCTCCTTGGGGTCCCGCTTCCATGTTCCTGTCCCCAGCAGTGCTCCACGTGCAGTCAGTTCGGACTGTGGAAGCTGGTAGGGCTCTTCCGGTTGTTCACCTCGGGCCTTAGTGCTTGGAGTATAAATTTGAATGACAGTCACGTGAGCTGGCCTTCCTTGTAGTCATGTGGACGTTATCGTGTCCCTGACAGCACTGTCCTTCAGGACAGATCTCGAGTAGCACTGTTCCTCTCCAAGTTGTCCTTCAGGGCGTAGTTGACCATGTGATTGCCCGTCCCACAATGGCCAGTACCGCTCCGTTTCGGCTCCCTGACACCCAGGACAGCGTCTTTATGTCTCCTGTTCCATTTTTGCCAACGGTCAGTTTCCTTGGATTCAGACAGCCCATGTTCTGGTTCTGGTGGATGCGTGCAGCTGCTCTCAGTCCCTTTGGGTCACACCACATCAGCCAGTGAAGGTCCCAAAAGCTCGACTCCACATCATGAAGGGTGACCCTGCTTGGAGGGAGCAGCTCTTCCTCCGCTGTTTCCTGGTGCCTTCCAGCCCAGGAGGCTGCTTCCAGCCCTGTTCGGTGTTCTGCTACTGGTCGTGAGAGTGTCACTGGCCAGTTCTCTGAGAAGTAGACCACCAAGTCCTTCTTCTTCGTCTGTCTGTGTCTGGAAGTCCTGCTGAAGTCTGGCCGCCACGGATGACCCTGCAGAGAGCTGCTAGCATCACAGCAGCACACAAGCCACCACAGTGTGACAAGTGGACAGGCGCACGTGATCAGGAGGGATCAGTCCCTGGAGAAGGCCGTCACGCTTGGTAAAGGAGGGGTCAGCACGAAAAAGGACGACCCTCAGGGAGGTGGACCGACACAGCGTCCCTAACAGCGGGCTCAAGCACAGCCGTGAGGACAGCACGGGACCGGGCAGGGTGACCTTCTGTTGTACACAGGGTCCTCGTGAGTCACAACCCGATGGCCAGCCCCTGAAACAAGAGTGCTGACAGGGTTGCTTCTGGGAGACCTGATGGGGGCTGTGAGGGCCATGGAATGGACGTGGCAGCCAGCACGGGACCACCACTGAGATGGGCTTCCAGGGGCCGTGACCCAGGGACTGAGGCCCCGGGACCACCTTCCCAGGCCGAGCTCCACCCGCTGACACTGCTGCCCGAGGGACACTCCTGCCTCTGACAATGAACGATACTCCGGGAAGCCTAGTGTGGAACTTGAGGCCCCAAAACCCAGTGAGTCCCCAAGTCAGCAAGCCCGGGACCACCTCCCTACACGGAAGTCACCCACCGAGGACTGGTACCCCACCCTCAGAAGGTGAAGCCCAGAAACTGGAGCAAGAGAGGGTCTCGGTGGCGAGGCAGCCGGGCCGGCCCTCGCGATGAGTGACAGGGCAAGAGAGGGTCTCGGTGACGAGGCAGCCGGGCTGGCCCTCGTGATGAGTGACAGTGCTGTGCTGAACTGGGGACAGCCTTTGCCCCTTTGAAAAGAGACACAGAGCTGGGTGCACTGAATTGCAGGATGTGCTGAGGAAAGAGACGTGGGATCAGTGTCCCTTCTCCTGCAGACACAGCTCTCTGATGCCAGTCCAACTAGGGGCTTCAGGGGTGAGGAGTGGCCACGGCAGGCATGGCACCATGATGCCTGTCCACATAGCTGATTCAGGGAAGGGGAAGAGTGACCACTGCGTACATGGCACCTTGATGTCCCTCCAGATAGCTAATCCGAGGGTAGGGGGTGACCACTGCCGACACGGCTCTCTGCCAGTCCTGATAGCTGTTTCAGGGTGGGAGTGACCATACAGACACAGCTCTCTGATGCCAGTCCAGCTGGCTAATGCCGGGGCGGGGCGTGAGTGTTGCAGGGCCTGGGTCCAGGGCTGACTCTGCTCGTCAGGACTTTATTATAACACAGCCCATGGTCGGGCTGAAAGCAATATTCCGGGCAGCTGAGGCCCCAGTTTCCTCCGTGGGCACCCTCTTCCTGGAGCTGTGTGAGCTCCTTGGAGGACGGGCTTTTTAGGAAACCTCTCACCAGCCAAGTCTAACCTGTGTGGCTGCATGCAGTCCCGGGGAACATGACAAGAATAGGGACATTCCGGAGAGGTGCTCAGGGTGCTGGGCCTCTCTGCCTTGCTCATTGCTGGAGGGGCTGCTGGGACCACCCAAACTCTAACTATGGAGCTGCATGAGGCCCAGAGAAGGGAGATGTGGTCCTCACCAGCTTCCCAAGGGCCCAGGGTGGCTCCGGTGCCAGCTGGGGCTGGGAATAAGCCCACCCTGGGGCCTTGTGCCCTGCCCTGTGGTGGTGCAGGCTACTGCCTGGGGGCATCGTGACCAGGAGGAGAGCTTTGGGCCAGAGAGGACGCCAGGCCTCTCCAGCCAGGTCTGCACTCAATTTGGGCCTGCACATCCTGGCCGCTCTTCACAGAGAGAGCCTATGAAAGTCACCCATGGACGGGCCCCAAGCCCCTGTGCACACACAGCCTGTGGGCATGTTCCTCACCAGCCACCTGGAGCCACCTAGGGCTCCAGTCACCTCCTGCTCTGGCTGCCTCTGGGTAGACTGGGCTCATGGCCAGCCCTCGGACTGCCCAGACCTTGACTGTCCCTGTCCCCACAGGCTCGCTCACCTCCGTGTTCGTGCGGCTGCCCTGCGGTGGTGTTGGGGTGAGTATCTCTGACGTGCCAGTGGCGTTCTGTTTGTTCCCTGGGCCTCAGTTCTCACCGAGTCACCGCTCTGCCCTTGCAGGGGGTGAATTGCTACCAGGTGTCTCCTGTAAGCAGGTAGGGGGCTGCGCTCCACACTGGGCTTCAAAGCCTGTGCGTGGCAGCCTGGAGCTCGACGTCTCCCTGGGACACATCTCCCGGGGCTCAGCTCACCTACAGCAGCCAGCACCTCCTCTTGCTCACTGGGGAGCAAGTCTGCACAGCTCTTGACACTAGTGCTGAGGTGACTGCAGGGCCCTGGGTGAGGTGACCGCAGAGCCCTGGGGGAGGTGACCGCAGGGCCCTGGGGGAGGTGACCGCAGGGCCCTGGGGGAGGTGACCGCAGGGCCCTGGCCCCGCTGGCAGTGTGTTCACAGGGCACGTGGAGGCTCGCAGCTCGAGATGACCCTCCCTTGTGGGCCCAGCAGCTTAGAGGCATGCAATGGACAGCCTTGGGGGGACTTCCTGGTGTGCAGTAGGACGGATCTCCTGCGTCCGTGTCCCTCTGCAGGGTCGGGCCCAGCCGTCAAGCTGCACGTGAACCAAGAGGAACCAAGATCCTCTGGTGCCACAGGTCAGGGGAAGGCAGAGGTTGGAAGGGGAGGCCGAGCCTGCTCCTGGCCAGCCTGCTGACTGTCCCCACCCTGCAGCCAGGAGACGCTCTGCCAAGGTCACAGCGACCAGGCCACCTGGACACACAGAACACAAAGGCTGCCAGCTAAAGCTGCGCCCCAGCTTTGTGCGTAATTACACACCAGGCAAAGCTCGAGATCTGGAGTCTGTTATGGAAATGAAACAAAATTATTTTCTTCCTGACTCTTTCCAGAAATCACCACTTTGAAAATGGTCTGTCCAAAGGAGAACAGGCGCTGCTCCCTCCCGCACCGGCAGGCCGCCTTGCGTTATTTCCTTTTGCATTGTCAGGGTACCCCAGTCTTTTAATGCGTGGCAAATTTTTGGCCAGACTTGAAAAGTTTGGGGTTTACAGTGCCCTACAGCCAGCGTGCCATGCAAGGCACAGTTTATCTGCAAATGAAAGTTAAACGCGGACTCAGACCTGGGGGCTGAGCATGCCCCCCCAGCGTCCCCCCCACTTGCAGGTCCAGCGGTCTGGCCATGCCACCCTCAGGCTGGGACACGGCGTGCTGTGGGGTACAGTTCTGACACAGTGTGGCATGGCCTGGACAGAGCCCTCATATCTGCAGTCAGTGACGCCCAGGCCACAGGGGTCCCGTCCTGTCAGCTGTTGTCACAGCAGCCTCAGGCTGAGAGAGGGCACACTCTTGCCATGACGCTGCTCATTTCCCCTGGTGACCGTGGGGACAGCACAGTTCCTCAGTGTGCCCTTCTCAGGCTACGTTGCCCCTTCAGTGTCTCTTTCCAAGGCCACACCATCCCCTCGCTGTCACCTGAAGCTGGTCCTATCCCCTCGCTCTCGGGAAGAGCAGAGCAGATAGTTAAGGGGAGGCACCCAGCACAGGGTGGGCCCTCGGGCAGAGAATACGGAAAGACCGCCCCATCCTCGGTGCACTCCTCGGAGCGAGCCCTGAAGTTCTGGACTGACATTTGAGGGGCTTGGACCTTAGCTGATGAGTGAGGAGCAGGCCCTGCTGGAGTGGCTGCTCCGAGCTGGACGCTGGGTGGACACACTCCCCTGCTCCCTCACCTCAGCCTGGACCTGCTTTTGGCTGGGAGTGTCCCTGCTCGGGACGGTCAGTCTGAACCCCGTCAGAAGTTTCACCCTGCTCTCTCTGAGCTTTTCCTGTCTGGACCGTACAGGGCACGGGGGCGGGGGCCCCATGTCCCTGACCCTGTTCCTCTCCTGCGCCTCTGCTGTGCTCCTGTCTGAGCACCACCTGCTCGGAGCCAGCACCCTGGGAGTAGGCCTGTGTCGCCCAGCTGTGCCCCTGCTGGGCTGGTGCTTCCCCAGGACTCCAGCACCGCTGACCACCTGAGGCCCACATGGGGGTCTGGGGCCCTGGCAGGAAGACGTGGCTCAGCTTCTGAGACCCTGACCTTCTGAGGCCCCAGAGCGGGTGAGATTCCTTCCCTGCCCTCTGTGGCTGTGAGGGGACCACCTCAACGGGCAGAGATGTGGCCAGGGCCATGGTGCCCAGGACCAGATGGGAGACGGTGCACACGGCAGTACCGGTCCATTCTCCCTTCTGTAGCTTCTTAGTTCGGAAACCCACACAGCCCCATGCTGGAGACATGGAGTGAGGCGTCCAGCACAGTGCAGACAGCTGAGTGCGCAGCTGCTAACCGGAAACCAAGTTGCTCGAGCTCACAGGAAGACCCTCGGGAGAAAGGCCTGGCAGTCTACTTTCTGAAGCGTTTTGGTGGCAGTGCCATCAGTGGACCCAGGCAGCCGTCTGGGACAGAGCAGAGCTGCCCCTGGAGTGTCCTAGGCTATGACCGCTGTGGAAGCCACTTGCCAGTCACCTCTCTGGCAGAGCTCCTGGTGGGCTAGCCACTGGGTGCCTGGCTGTTGGCGCCTCAGACCATACCACTGGAAACCCACGGGACACGGTGCTAGAATCGGAAGGGTAATCAAGCATCAGAGTCACTGGATGGCCACCAAGGACAGTGTCCCTTTGGAAGCATGGATGGCCAGTGGCTAGAAGCCCCAGCTATGCCCACCCTGGGCTGGGGTCACGTCTCCCTGCTGAATGACCTGCCCCCTGTGGCTCAGGGTGTGTGCAGTTCTCTGGCCCCTCCAACCCACAGCCCCGGGCTGCTGTTGAGATTGGGAGCTGTCCTTTAAATGCTTGGCGTTGACACTGCCAAGCAGGCCTGGCTGAGAGCATTCTCGCGGCATTGGGAAGTGACCGAACCGAAGTAGAGGCTCAGTCACTGTAACCTCGTGGGGTAACACCCTCCAGGAAATGGCTTGAGTGCCTTGTGAATTTCTTTCACATCGTCTCACCCTGAAGATGAAGCCTGTAGACCACTGCTCCCCACCTAACAGTCCGCCCTCCTGAGAGCAGCAGCCCCGCTCCCGAGGGGCCAGCAGCCAGCGTCCTGGCTCTGGGCAGCTGTGGGCTGCTGAGCAGCAGGTGCTGAGAGTTGAGAGTCTCGGGTGTGCAGGATGCGTGATCAGTGATGGCACCCCCAGGAAGGACAGACCCTCAGTGGGCTGCATCCCTTTGCCCTTTGACCCTTCACCCCTTGGGCTCCTGACCCGGGCACACAGTGCCCCAGTCTTTCTCTGCCACACTGGCCACAGCGAATAAATAGGAAGCACACAGCACAAACTGCTGGCATGGTGTGGAGTCCCCTGTGCTTGAAGGGGCGGCGTGTGGAGGCCGGCTCGCTCCCTCTGTCCTGCGCATGTCTGATCTAACCCACTGCTGCCTCCCCGTCCTGTCGGGAAGTCAGGGAGACCAGTGGCGTTCCGCACAGAATGCAGCCACACTCTGAAGAGGCCTCTGGCTGGGTTCCCAGCATTCAGCCTGTGGGTTGTTAATAAGAAAGAGGGAAGGAACGGGGAGCCCTAGGCACCCCCTGCCCTGCCTCCCCGGGTGCTGGGGTGTCCAGGAGGCCCTGCTTCTTGGGGCAGAAGTGCACCCTTCCTGGTGCGTCAGCTCTCCTTCTCTGTGAGCGCGTTTCGGGCATGTGTGACTGCTGAAGGACGAGGTCATCTCAGTACGGGCCAGGTCTGTTCCTTACGAGCAAGTCAGGAGCGTGATGCTGGGGTGCTCGATGTGGAGGCTGGGGTGTTGGTGTGGCTGGGGCTGTTCTGCTTCCTGTGTGGTGTTGATGATGGTGACCATGACAACTGTCCCCACAGGTGGACAGTGACACCATATGGAATGAGGTGCACTCATCAGGGGCGGCCCGCCTGGCCGTGGGCTGTGTGGTGGAGCTGGTCTTCAAGGTGGCCACGGGCGAGCTGAAGGTGAGTGAGGGCCTCACCTCGCAAGGCCAGCCGGCCACAGCAGGTGGAGCGTGCTGGGACGTCTCTGCAGGGGCCAGCTGCTGCCACATCCCCAGACACCATGGGGGCACTGGTAGGGAGGCCAGCTCTGTCAGGGACGAAGGTGGAGAACCTGCCCCCTCTTAAGGAAGCACAGGTCGGTGTCACCACTCTGTAAGCAGCAGCCTTGGGACCCCCCCCACCAATGCGTCGTCCATACCCCACAGAGACTTTGGTTAGGTGAGCTGAGTCGTCAGTGCCGATGAAGTGTTTCTAGAGTGTTCCCTGATGGAGTGACAGCAGTGACCGCGCTGTGGGCCTCTTCCCTGACAGCCGCACTGTCAGTGAACGAGGTCTGGCGGTGCCTGCGGGCTCCCGGACCTGCCTCTGCGCCGTTGGCTGTGACCCGCTTTGGTGGAAAGACGTGCACAAGGCTCAGCTCTACCCAGAGTTCAGTCACCGTTTTAAGTAATTGTGGATATTCTTCAGCAAACCCATTGCCACTTGGTTGGTACCGACTCAGCACCTAAACTTGACATGTGACGGATTCTTGGAGACCAGTAGCCCTGTGGACTCGGCAGCCCTGGCAACAACGTCCCTGTCCTTGTCTCTGTCCAGGGCACGGGTCTGCTTGCCCCTCATTCGGTCTGTATGTCCATGATTTTAGAGCCGTGGGCACCGTTCGTTTGGGAATCAAGGTTCATCTCTACACACAGACCTCCTCCGTCTGGCACATTTTATCAGACACTATCAGAAACCACATTGGGTGGGGACACTGCCTCTCCCATCACAGAGGACTGCACACAGCAGCAGAGCCAGCCAGCCCTCGTGGCACACAGGCATCTGCCCGACCTGATTTCCACTGACAGGTCAGGTTTTAGCTCTTGACACTGCCTGCCATTTCCTCCAGGTGACAGTCCAGGTGGGCTGGGGTGCCTGCCTGTCCTTCCTCCAACGGGCTCCTGGGAGAAGGTGCCAGCTCAGTCCAGTCTGACTCCACCCCTGTCCCCCCCGCCCAGTTTCCTGGGCACCGTCCACAGCCCACCGCGCTCTGCTCCTTCCACATCTCACACAAGCACCAAGGTTTCATGGTCTCACTGCTTTATCAGAGGTATTCTTAAGGGAACCTGGCTCCCTTGGGGCTGTCTGGGGAAGGGCCCTGCCCTGTGGATGCTCTGGCCCAGCTGTCTGTACCAGGGCATCAGGTCTGGGGTACAGGTGGCGCCCCAGTAAGTGCTCCCAGCTCAGTTCTCCGAGCCCGCCATGCCACGGCGCTGAGCCAGGAGAGGTGTTCCCTCTGGGCACATCCTGGCCATTGGTCCATAGGGACCAGAATGCCCCATCTCTGCTTATCTGAGATGCCGAGCTGCCAGCAGAAGCTGGCAATAAAGGGAGGCGCACACACCTTTTATCTCCCTGACGTGGCTTCAGTGGGAACCCATGATACCAGCTGCCACCTTCCTGAAGGGCTTAGAGCACCCCTGAAAGGCTCACAGCCAGCTCTGAGCGGTGTTTGGAGTCTGCTGAAAGTTTGGTCTTTGTCAGTTTTGCACATTGAGATAAAGCCTGTCTTTTTCCCTTGTTTCTCACCCCACTCGGGGTCACCTGCAGAATGGCTTTGCGGTGGTCCGCCCCCCAGGACACCACGCAGAGGAGAGTACGCCCATGTGAGTAGACCCACCGGGGTGCCAGGTGTGCGGAGTTGGGCAATGGGCAGCTTCTGATGCGCCCCTTGCAGGCTAGGCCCAGCAGGGAGAAGCTGGGTGCTGTGCATGTATGTCCTTCCCCCCTGGGTCTCCGGTCTAGTGCCCAGCAGACAGGCACACCGTCCGGCAGGGCACACGGAGGCCAGTCCACAGTGGCATTCTTTCAGGAACCAGTGAGGGGGCGACACTCCCTGCCAAGTCCAGCTTGGGGAGCATCTGCGTTGTCATGTGTGTTGTGAGAAGTAGGAGAGGACATTCAAACCACACGGGAAGTGACACCCCACTATCCAGAGAGCCCTTTGGGCCCCCTCTGGTCGGGCCACATGCGGCCTTTCAGCAGCCCAACTGTGTTGTGGACCCGTGAGCCTGAAACCATAGACTCAGTCCCCTGGACTCAGTCTTTTGGGGTCTGAGCAGGGGTCATGTGAGGGGTGGGCTATCGTGGGCTATCTTGGATCCACCACTGTTGGTGCCAAGCCAAGGACACGTGCCTCCCTCCACTGGTGTCTGCCGCTGTGGATGGGGGTTGGGCCGTCTCGGGGACAAGGCTGGGAGATCGGGGGGAGGACCAGGCCCAACACCAGGGCGTAGAGGCCCTGCAGGGAGGAGCCAGACGCGCAGAGCAGCTGAGGGTCTTCATGGAAGCTTCCGGAACAAGAATGGGCAGAATGGAGTCAGGAGGAGGGCCTCTAAGGAATTGGTGTAGTTTTCGGGCAGGAGGAGCCTCCCACGGTGGTCGAGAGGCGAGGCTATCTGCTAGAGTCCTGGCACAGGAGGACCCTGACCGCCGGCCGTGGACTCGGGCTGAGGTCTCCACTGCCTTCCTGAAAGAGCAGCGTCGCATCACCCCGTGCCCGGCGGGCCTGCCTACTCAGAGGGCTGTCTCGGTGGGCCTCTTTTCTCTGAAGCTCCTCTTCTGATCTGAACTTCAGTTGTTGGATGGTCTAAGTACCTCAGCAGACCCCAAGCAGGCTGCAAGTCCGTGTGCTGTTGGGGTTCTCCTGTGTGTTTGCGGTGCGCTGCTGCAGGTAGGGTGCTGGCTCCAGAATGGCCGCCCCAGCGAGGGTGCGAGTTCCTTCCCATCCGTGGCACGTGGGCCTATGTTGCTGGCCTGTGATTCTGGAAAAAAAGGAAACAGAGGTTGTCAGTCTGACGCCTGAGGCGGGAGAATGAGACTGAGTGGTTCTTCCTGCGTGACTGAATCGCTTTCTGAGCTTGTTTGTCTCCTTGAATGGGGTCCTGTGAAAACACAGTGTTATTCCTGCAGTGACTCTGTGCGAGGGAATGGGGAAAGTGCTGATACACAACCGTAGAAGCCAGTGTCAAGCAGAAGTACCCCAAGTGAAGCTGGGGCCCTGCGCCCCTGAAGGCGGTACTTTTGTCTCACTCCTACTTTCCCAAAGAATTGCCTTCTCTGATTTATGCCACACCAGAACTGCAATCATGGCCCTTTTAAACACACTTCTGAATTTGGGGAACAAGAAGTCTGAAGGGGCAGGATCAGGGCTGCAGGGTGGCAGGGGTAAGGGTTTGCGGTGAGATCCTCGTAGGACAGTCCTTGTTGCGTTCAAAGAATGAGCCGGGCCATTGTTGTGATGGGAAAGAGGCCTCCATGCAGCCTGCCTGGCCTTTTTCTCACCAATGCAGTTTTGAATTTTCTCAGAACTTCATAATAAGTCCCCATGATCATCCTGTCTCCTTTTAGAAAAATCTGAAAAAAGCCATCACCATAATCTGAACGGTCCGCCCAGCCTTCCTAAATACTTGATCCATGCAAAACTATTGTTTTATGTGGCAAGCATTCCCATAAATTGTTGCCAAGCTTCACTGATTGGGGAAGACGTCCACTGGAATTGTTAAAAATTTGATACCCACTCTCACCTCAAAATCATTTTTTCCCATGGCACAAAAAAAAAATCCTTTTTTTTTAAGACACCCTAATGAAACTAAGACAAATGTGTTACTGAGAGGACTCACCTGCAGCCATGCACTGACCTCAGAAACATGTTGAAACATGCTTCGTTGGGAATAAACTTATGGGAGTATGGACTGAAGCACTCCTTGACTTACCGTGTAAATTGGCATTGTGTGTATTACTGTACATGATATGCCATGTGCAGACACAGGGCCACACAGAGGTCTACCAGTGAAGTTCACCAACTCCTCCTAGAACAAGTGCTGCCTAAGTCATTGCTGAACATCGCTGCGGTCACCTTCAGAGTGCCCTGGGGACGCTGTTGACTGACACTAGCGCCTGGTCCTCCCTTCAGAGCAGTTTTGGAACTCGTTTCGGAGTGACCATCAGAGCTGTCATCACATCACCCTTGATGTCTTGAATGTCATCCAAATATTTTCCTTTCAGTATTTACTTTATCTGTGGGTAAAGCAAAAAGTCATTGGGAGCCAGGTAAGGTGAGTAGGGAGGGTGTCCCAGCACATTTACTTGTTTACTGGTTAAAAACTGCCTCCCAGACATTGCTGTGAGAGCTGGTGCACTGTTGTGATGCAGGAGCCATGAGTTGTTGGTGAAAAGCTCAGATCATTTCCATCTAACTTTTTCATGAAGCGTTTGCAGCACTTCCAAATAGTAGACTTGGTTAACAGTTTGTCCAGTTGGTGCAAATTCATGATGAACAATCTCTCTGATATCAAAGAAGATTAGCAACGTTGCTTTGAGTCTTGATCTGGACTGACAAAATTTTTTTGATTGTGAAGAACTGTGCCCTCGGACGCTTTGTTTCAGGGTCATATTGGTACACCCATGTTTCATCACCAGTGATGACACAGCCCAGAACACCATCTTGCCTCTCCAGGAGACCTTGGCCAATTTCAGTTCCCCTTGGCTGCTGTTCATTGGGGAGCTCCTTCGGGACCGTTTTTGCACACGCCTTTCTCATGCTGAGATCTTCAGTTAAGATTTTCCTGTTTCTCTATCAGTGGTTACTTGGTTGACTATGCTTCTCACAGTCAGCCAGTGATTTTGACACACAGCTCGGTGAACTTTTGCAATATTTTTATCAGTTTTGCTGTTACCGGCCACCCTGATCTCTTTTCATTAGTGACACTTTCTGTCCCCTCAGTAAAACCTTTAATCCATTTGTACACTGCCATTTTCTTCATGGTATTGTTCCCATAAACTTGAACTAACATGTCTCTGATTTCGTTTCCACTCTTAGGAAATTAAAAATGTTTGTTCATTGCTGTAATTCAAGCTCTGACATTCTTGTAACCACACAAAAACACACAACAGTAATGAACGCTACTCAGCAAGACACCACGACATGTTGATACAAACACAGCTGTGAGACACTGATGCACCAAGGTTATGAAACCTCACTGAGTTGTCAACATGAGTGCACGGCGGGTGCGGACTCAACCGTCAGACCTCGTGTCTCATTAAGTCTCACCGTGTCGTGTATGGGAGGATAAGCACTAACTGAAACAAATACCTGCTTTGTTCTGTGGGATCCTCCTGTCTCTGAGTTATCAGTAAATGTTCTGTGAGGTATTTAGGATCAAAGAGGGAGATGTTGAGGCAAACAACATAAAATAGACTTGCTGACCTAAAAGTGTTGGGAATCTCCACGCAGAGATGAGGTGTGAGGGGGTAGGAACATGGAGTCGTGTGTGGTGTGTGTGAGGGTGGGAGTAAGTGTATGTATTATGTGTGTATGCATGACTGTGTGTGAGTATGGGGGTGAGAGTGGCATGTGACCGGGCTGAGTGTGCGGAGGTGAGTGTGGTATGTGAGTGGTGTGTAAGTATGGGGGGTAAATGTTGTGAAAGTGTGAGATGAGTGTAGTGTGTGCCATGGGGTGAGTGTGATGGGTGCGTAAGTGTGGGGTGAGTATGATGCGTGACTGTGGGGTGTGCGTGGAGCATGAGTATGGTGTGTTGGGGTGAGTGAGGCTTCAGTGGTGTGACGTGTAGGGGTGAGTGTGCTGTGTGGGATGAGTATGGTGTGTGATGGGTGAGTGGAGGTGAGTGGGGGCTGAGTAGTGCAGGACAGGTGAGCGTGGGAGTGAGTGTTGTGTGAGTTTGCTGTGACGGATGTCGGGGTGAGTGGGGGGTGTGTGTGACTTGCATGAGTGTGTGGGTGAGTGATGCGTGACTGGGGTGAGTGGAGTGAGTGTGCTGTGTGAGTGGGATGTGGCGGACTGAGTGCGGGGTGACTGGGGTGAGTGTGGTACCTGACTGTGGCGAGTGTGTGGGGTGAGTGTGCTGTGTGAAGGGGCTGAGTGCTGAGCGACTGGGGTGGGTCACTGGGAGTGTGGGGTGTAGGGTGAGTGTGCTGTGTGATGGATGGGCAGGGGCGAGTGCTGTGTGACTGGGTTGAGTTGTGGGGTGTCGGGTGTGACCAATGAGTGTGGAGGTGAGTGTGCTGTGATGGATGAGTGTGGGGCTGAGTGCTGAGCAACTGGGGTGGGTCACTGCGAGTGTGCAGTGGGGGGAGTGTGCTGTGTGACTGGGGTAAGTATGTGGATGACGGTGCTGTGGGCACCGTGGGGCAGCAGTATAGCCCCTGCCACCTGACCGGAAGCTGTGCCCACCCAGCCTCTTAGACCCCACAAGGCCCTGCTCAGTCACGTGAGAAGCTCTCAGAGCCCGTGTCTTTCTCCCAATTCTCGTCCCCAGGGGCTTCTGCTACTTCAACTCCGTGGCCATTGCGGCCAAGCTTCTGCAGCAGAGACTGAATGTCAGCAAGATCCTGATCGTGGACTGGGTGAGTGAGGCCTCACGCAGGGGCCCTCGGGGAGGGCACACTGCTGTCCTGGCCCCGCGCAGACACAGGCTTGTGGGAGGCGGGGACGTGGCTGCCCGTGCCTCCTTTGCCCTCAGGGTTTGGGGTGGGTTGCTTCCTGGAAGATAAGGTCAAACCTACTGCATGTCCACTTGGCCACTGACACCTACCTGCATGTCCAGTAACTGGGATGCTAACAGAGTTCTAAACCGCGGTAGGGGGATGGTGGCCCCTGGTGATAGCTGTGGGGGCTCAGTACAGGTGGCGCCCCCTTCACCGGGTGCTTCCGGGCTGTGCGGTGAGATGCTGAGGCTCTTGTCCTTGTCCCTTCTGAGGAGACCCCTCCCTTGCTTCTAGGTGGTGGCTCAGCACACTTGTACGTGCAGGTGTTAGGCTCGTCCTCTGCTGCCCTCTGGGGTCCCTCTTCTCAAACTTCCCTGCCCCACGGGGGGTGCTCTTGGAAAAGAAACAGCTAACAGCTGCATAACTGTCTGAACCCTGAAACCAGGCTCACGGACCATCCAGCTGTTGCGGTTTTCTCTAGGCTGTGTATAGAGAGGGGTTCCTCAGGGCGGCACAGACAGCTGGGCACTGACAACCGACAGGGGTGGGTGGGTGACACCAGCCCAGACGCACCTCGAGAGACAGGCCGGGCCATCCGCTTCCAGAAGGTGACAGCCCTAGAAGCCCGTGGGGCAGTCTGCTCTGCCCACATGAGGTCACCGTGCATCAGAACCGACTCATGTGGATGCGTGTGTCCGCTGCTTCGGTGCTGGTGCTGGACTTCATGACCAGCAAGAAAAACAACCGGGCACATGGGGCGGGGTTATGATTTTACGGCGGAAATTCTCTTCGTTTGGAAATCAAGACCCCAAGAAGGAATTCCACGTTTTCCGAAGCAAACTATAGGTGCCAGTGCTGGTCGTGAGGTGCAGGGTGCCATAGATCACAAGTCAGGGCAGGCCCAGCACGCCCAGGACCTGAGGCCCCGGGGGCCGTTCCTTCAACTCCGCAGAAGGAAGCAGGCCATAGGATGGGTTCGTTCCAACATGTGCTTCGTGGTACCTGCCAGGCAGTGTGGAAAGAAAGTACTCACAGTGTGTGGACAGACACTGTCACAGAATGCTAAGGGCTGCGTGTCCCTCATGCACAGTAAGTGGCGTGTGGACGGCCTGTAGGGACACTGTCATAGAGCGCTGGCCGAGGGCTGTGTGTCCCACATGCACAGTGAGTGGTATGTGGACGGCCTAAAGGGACACTGTCATAGAGCGCTGGCCGAGGGCTGTGTGTCACACGTGCACAGTGGCGTGTGGATGGCCTGTAGGGACACTGTCAGAGAACACTGGCCGAGGGCTGTGTGTCACACGTGCACAGTGAGTGGTATGTGGACGGCCTAAAGGGATACTGTCAGAGAGCGCTGGCCGAGGGCTGTGTGTCACACGTGCACAGTGGCGTGTGGATGGCCTGTAGGGACACAGTCAGAGAACACAGGCCGAGGGCTGTGTGTCACGTGCACAGTGGCGTGTGGATGGCCTGTAGGGACACTGTCATAGAGCACTGGCTGAGAGCTGTGCTGTGTGTCCCATGTGCACAATGGCATGTGGGGTACCTTCTCGGCCTCAGAAGCATGCCTTGTAAACACCACACACGTCATCATCCCAGTGACAGTGGCTCTTGAACGGGCAGACCACATGTGTCTTTGTCATAGCATGTCTGGTACGTTGCTGTTTCCACTTTTGTGGATGAGCACAGACTGTCTACAAGCCAGACACACACATCAAACACGAGCCCCTGGGTGTTTAAATCGCAGCCACATGTGGCTTTCACCAGTCCACGTATACAGTGCAGACCGTCACTGTCCACCCTGCAGGTCCCCACATCACGCCAGAGCTCCAGGAGGAGACAGCATGGGCGGCATAGCAGCAGGGACCCTCTGGTTGGCCTTTCATCCCTTCAGCAGATGGGGGCATCATGATCAGGAGAAGTGGTGTATCATTTCAGTGGGGTGTGTATGTGAGTGTGTGTGTGCTGTGATGTGTGAAGTGTGAATCCCTTTTGTCTGCTGCTGTCAAGTCCCTCACATGTGGCAGTCAGCACCTAGGATGTCACAGAGATGAACAGGCAAGGCTGGGACCCGTGTCCAGACCAGGCCGTGACACTGCTGACTTTTACACACATGGCAGGCGAAGCCTGGGCAAGTGACGGTTTGGAAGGTTGAAGCTACTGTTGGGGAACATCAGCCCTGTCCTTGTCACCAGCTCGGGCATACACTGTGGCATGAGACAGTACCCTCTACCCAAGGGGCCCCGGGCCACTCCTCCATGTCCCCACAAGTCTGTGCTCCGTAGCCTGGGGCCTCCTCTGGTCAGACGGCTGGTTGTCCTGGGAATTGGTGGGCTTGGCTGTAGCGTCTCATTTGCCACTGAAGGAGTCATCTGCACACTTAGTGAAGGGGTACTGGGGACATGCGTACACAGTGATGGATGCTGACTCGTCTGTACACATGGTGATGACGTGCTAGAGGGTCTGCACACAGTGAGGGTGTGCTGGAGGGTCTGCACACACAGTGATGGGATGCTGGGGTGTCTGCACACATAGCAAAAATATGCTGGGATGTCTGCACACACAGAGTGAGGAGTACTGGGGTGTCTGCACACACAGGACTAAGGTATGCTGGGGGTCTGCACACACAGTGAGGTGTACTGGGGTGTCTGCACACCCAGGACTAAGGTATACTGGGGTCAGGACACAGGATGGTGTGCTGGGGTGTCTGCATACACAGTATCAACATATACTGGGGGTCTGCACACAAGATGAAGGTGTGCTGGCGCATCTGCACACACAGTGACGTGCACTGGGGTGTCTGCACACAGTGGCGTGCACTGGGGTGCCTGCACACACAGTGGCGAGTACTGGGGTGTCTGCACACAGCAGTGGCGTGCACTGGGGTGTCTGCACACAGTGGCATGTACTGGGGTGCCTGCACACACAGTGGCGTGTACTGGGGTGCCTGCACACACAGTGGCGTGTACTGGGGTGCCTGCACACACAGTGGCGTGTACTGGGGTGTCTGCACTCAGCAGTAGCGTGCACTGGGGTGTCTGCACACAGTGGCATGTACTGGGGTGCCTGCACACACGGTGGCGTGTACTGGGGTACCTGCACACACAGTGGCGTGTACTGGGGTGTCTGCACACAGCAGTGGCGTGTGCTGGGTGCCTGCACACACAGCGATGGTGTGCTGGAGTGTCTGCACACACATGGTGAAGTGTGCTGGGTCATCGGCACACAGTGTGGAGTTGTGCTGGGGTGTCAGCATGCTCCTAGCCAAGGGCAGTGGTGGGACAACTGCATTCTCACTCCGACACCCTCCATGAGCGGTCATATCATGCTAAACTGCACTCTTTGCTCTTGAAGGACGTGCATCACGGGAATGGGACGCAGCAAGCATTCTACAGCGACCCCAGTGTGCTCTATATCTCCCTGCACCGCTACGATGATGGGAACTTTTTCCCTGGCAGCGGGGCCCCTGATGAGGTAAGCAGGACCTGCTAAGCGTGCTGGTCTGGAGGTCAGGGCTCCTGACTAGTTGAGCAGGGATCAGCGCACGTGCACACCTGGCGACAGGAGTCCCCAGCAAGCTGAGTGGGCCCTGTGGAGCATGTCCATCTAGGGCGAGGCTCCCAGTTTCTAATGTGAGTGTTTCTCTCCTTCTGCTGCAGGTGGGCACAGGGCCTGGCGTGGGCTTCAATGTAAACATGGCCTTTGCTGGTGGCCTCGACCCACCCATGGGTGATGCGGAGTACCTGACCGCTTTCAGGTAGGCCCCAGGTCACCTGTATCTTACGTCAGGAGTGCCCTGTATGAGATGGGGAAGCTGGCGCACACGTCTCCAGAGCACTCATGACCACCTCTGGTCTGCGACCTTGTTCTTCCTGTGATGGGGTGTCAGCCAGGTCACATGCAAGATGGATCTGCTCACGGGCCCAGCCCTGACGACCCTCCAGGGCCATTGAGGAAGGCCGGAGTTCTGCAGCTGTGCTTCCAGATGAAGGGTCGGCTGTGGGTGCCGTGCCGCTCTGCTCCGGCTCGTTCTTCAGCATACCTTGTTTTGTGGTGGCCGTCGCAGGCCGTGAGAAACCAGCCTGCCGGTGGGGCACTGGCGGGGAGGACGAGGCGGGAGAGGCTGTAGGAGAGGCACGTGGTCAGGCGATGTGAGAGACGGCCTGGTGGTTCTCCCATAAACCCCTTGTGACGTGGTAGGGGAGGGTAAGAACTGTTTCTCCTGTTTATGGAGACCTTGTGAGGCCGCTGTCCTCTGCTCCCACCACTGCCTCAGCCTGGCTTCAGTCCTTCAGCGCGTTGCTGACAGGGCCCTGTTGCCAACACCGGGGTTGCTTTCGCCGGCGGGTGGCCGTTTCCACTTTGATCCAAGCCAGGCAGAGGGAGCTCCTCCACCCAGGAGGCAGGGCTTCGCGCGCAGCTGTTGCCGGGGTGCCGTAGGGCCGCAGCTGTGCCTGCTGGGTGCCAGGCGCCCCACGTGGACGCTAGTGCTCAGGGCCGCTGTGCGGAGCTGCGCTGGGGAGGCTGAGCCTCAGCCTGGGCTTAGGAAAGGCTATTCGTGAGACCGGGGACTGAGGGCATTCCGAGCCTGTCCTCTTGACTCTGGTCCTGCTGGCTTGATGTGTGTGAAACACGCACGTGCAGGCCTGCTTAGCTGTGATGTAGGTGCACGTGTCTGTGTGTGTCCTGTGCCTGTGTATGTCTGTGTCTGTGCTCACGTGTCTGTGCACAGGCGTGTGTCATATGTGGATGTGTGCCCACATCTCTTTGTGGGAGTGTTTTCTGTGTTTGTGTGCTCACCGCTGTGTGTGTGCCTGTATGCATTGATCAGGGGCTCGTGTGAGTTGTCCTTGTATCTGTATATGCATCTGTGCACAAGCATGTGTCTTGTGTGCACATGTGTGCACAGATATGTGCATTGTGTGTGGGTACGTCTTGTGTGGATGTGTGCTCATGCCTGTGTCTGCACGTGTCTTGTGTCACTGCGTGCGTGAGCCTTTGTATATGGACTTATGTTTTGTGTGTGTGCTCACATCTATATCTGTGCATGTCTTGTGTGACTGTGCTCACATCTGGGGGGGCACATGTCTTGTGTGTGTATGTATACACATGTGCCTGTGTGCGTGGACAGATGTCTTGTGTGGGTGCATGCTCACACCTGTATTTGTGTGTGCGTGTCTGCACGTGTGCCCATATGCACAGGTGCGTGTCTTTGTGCTGGAACAGTCTGTGGGGAACAGCTCTGGGTGTGGCCCAGACTTGGCCACGGGCTCCTTGGGGGCCGGGTCTCCCACTGGTCCCTGGCAGCACTGTGAGCTCATCCGAAAAGCAGTGTCTCAGGGGCTGGCGTGGTGGCTGGGCTCTGGGCTGTAAAGGCCCAGCCTAGTGCTGGCCTGCAGCAGGGCTAACAGGTGCTGTCACCTCTGAACTCTTGGGGTGCCCAGAGGTGAAAGGTTGTAGCTGAGGCAGTGTCATGAGCAGACCGGAAGCAGCCCCTCCACTCCTTGGAAGGCTGGGGGCACTCACACTGTGTCAGCCGCTAACCGGGCAATTGGTGTCCATGTTTCTGCCCACTTTTTATCAGGTGCCATCTCATGCTGACAGTCTCCCTCCCTGACTGAAGGGACAAGGATGTCACCCCCTCCCAGACACAGTCACTTGAGAGTCTGGTCACATCCATGGTCACAGTCAGTTTTCAGACCACCAAGCCCAGCAGAGCCAGGCCAGCTAAGAGTGTCCTGCTGTCTGTCCAGGCTGGGGCCTCAGAGCCAGCCCCACAGTCCTCTCCCGCTATCTGAAAGTAGAGCAGGCTGGGATGAGCCCTCTGCAGACTTGGGCTGTCCCCCGGGGTGGTGGTTGTGCCGAGGACACAGTGGCAGGGTGCAATGGAGTCTGCTGCAGAGAGCACAGGATGTACAGGTGTGGCTGGACAGGTGTTCCCAGCTGTTCTTCTGGCAGCCACCTCCCAGTCGTGTCTCAGATTCTCAGGGGCAGGGCCAGGCGGGGTCGGGACATCTGCCCTGAGCTCCCTCTCCTTGCCCCCTCCCGGGGCCCCACCCCGTGCTGGCCACTGAGACCAGCCTTCCTTTTGGAGTTGCTCTGGAAGCTCTGTTCTGATCTCCACCTGACTGTGGACGTGATGGGACTTTAGCACGTGAACTTTTTAGAGCCTGGAGAGCCTCTATGAAAAGGAAAGGTGTTCCGAGATTTCTTCTCATTAATTTTAATGCAAGGAACACTTGGAAGTTTACAACTTATGGTCCTCTGGCATTAACCAGCAAGGGAGAGTCGTGGGCCCTCTTGCCTCTTTCTTCCGGGCCTCTCCCTGCTTGGGGACCCATCCCTCATTGGAGGCCCCTCCCTCCGTGGGGAACCTTGACACTGGTCCCTTCCTGGCAGCACCTCATGAAGCCAGCCGACTGTCGGCCTCATTGCCTTTTCAGGGGATCAGACACAGGGAAGAAGACATAAGAAAACGGCCCCTAATGAAATCCAGAAGCAGCAAGCACTTTCTCCCCAGGCCCAGAGACCCCAAGTGGAGAAGGGGCCTTAATTCAAGCCAGGCCCTGCACCAGACGTCTGCTTTGAAGTCCCTGTGTGAGACCAGTGCTGCTGGCACTGGGCCTGGCCAGGGACGACACTGGGCTCACCTCAATGCCCCACTGCCTGTTGCATCAGCCTCTGGGAGACATGGGGTCTTCTGAGACGGGGCGTGCAGTCCTTACCCTAAGATGGGGTGCAGGATCGTCACCCTATGATGGGGTGAGGGGCCCTCACCTGAAGACAGATTTAGGGGGTTCTTAGGTTAGAATTTGCATTTAAATGTGATGCTGTCAAGTTGATTAGAAGGCAGTGATAATTCAGTGGTAGAACTTCCACTTTTCATGGGGGAGAGCCGGGTTCGATTTCTGGCCAGTGCACCTCGTGCACAGCCCCTGCCTGTCTGTGGTGGGGGCGCAGGTGTTGCTTCGGTGTTGACCGGCGCGGGCGTGGGCGTTGCAGGGACGCCGGCTGGGTCGGGGGGAGTGGGTGTTGTGGGAATGCCGGCGGGGTGGGGCACGAGTGCTGCTGGGATGCTGGCGGGGTTTCAGCGGAGCCCACAGATGAAGATGGGCTAGGAAGAATGGCCAGCGGTTTACTTCTGAAAACCAGCCAGTGACAGCCCTGTGGATCCCGACAGTCTGAGCAACTCTCAGTCACGGACGACGTGGGCCCAGGCAGCATTTCCTTCCACTCTAGCACCCTAGGGTCCTGGGCTGGCAGCCGTGGTGGAGCTCCAGGGCTCCGCAGACCCCGCAGTCCCCAGCTGTGGGCCTTGCAGAGGCCAGAGCAAGTTTGCAGATGGAGCTGTGTAAGCATGCAGGGCGGGGTGTGGGTGCAGAAGTCCCCGAGGTAGAGCAGTTGGCAGTGCCGGGACGGTCACGATGGAGTCGAGGAGCCAGAAGGGTGGGGGTCACTGGGTTTGTGGGGTGTTGACAGTGAGCCAGGTGGAAGAAGTGACAGAGAGGGGCAGCAGGAAGGGGCGCGCCTCTTGGGAGGCTAAGGACCAGAGTAGATTGGTGACAGCCAGGCAGGAGCTCATCAGGCAGAGCAGAGGAACCAGAGAGCATTCTGGAGGCTCTGTGCAGGGCACATGCAGGGGACGACTGGGAGAGCAGAAGTGCGCCATCTCTTCAGAGCCCTGGCCCTGAGCCGGGTTCTGGAACAGAATGGTGCTCCCTGGCGACCCCTCTCTAGGCCCTTCTCGGGACTGTGCCGGTGAGAAGCGCCCCACTGTTGCCCTGGGAGAATCTGCTCCGCTTATCACCCGCGTCTTTACCTCACGGGGAACTGGTAGTGTCTGCTGACTGAGAAGCCTCAGGCCACTCCTTGGTCTCAGCTGGCCTTACGGATGGTCATAGGTGACCCTGTGGCCAAGATGCATCTTGGAGTGAAAGAAGGCTATCAGCAAATACGTAGATTTTCCTTGTTGAAGAGAATTTGGTTCTAGAAGCAGCCCAGGTGGTTTGGTTCTCCTCTCGCCTCTCAGCGAGATCCTGGTTGTGAATCCAGCACGGGCTTCCTGGAGGCAGCCACAGGGCCTGTTGGGGTGCCCTGCTCAGCCCTGGTCTTCACAGGTGGAGAAACTGAGCCCCCGGAGGCAAGGCGATGAGCCTGAGGGCATCCCCCAGGATGCTCTGCGGCACCCCTCCTGTAGGCCCTGGGGGTCAGCAGGCTGACCTGACAGTCAGCTGACCTGCCCAGTGATGGCCTTATGTACAGCCACATCGTCTCCATCCTCACTGGCGTGGCTGAGTCCTCTGCCGTGGCCGCTGTGGCGGTCCACATCGCTGCCGTCGCCTTCACGGGCCCCCTTTTCACTGAACACGGTGTCCTGCAGCAATCCATGCCCCCGATGGCATGCCTGAAGTCAGTAGTCAACATCGCAGGCGGTGTCCTGTGACCCACAGGGTTGTTGCCGGCCAGGTTTCAGAGGCGGGGCTCCAGGCCCTTCTTCTTGGTCCATCCCAGTCTGGAGACCCCTCTGAGCCCTGTGTACCATGGGCGACACCGCTGCGCTTAACATACCAGTCAGTGGCCTGCTTCCAGCGTCCCAGCGACACGTAAACCCCACACGACAGCACGCTGCAGGTGGCTGGTGGGTTCCAGGCCCGGCAGGGCGTCTGAGCTCTGGCCAGGATTCGGTGTCGTGACCCCACGCGTGCCGAGCATGCTCTGTTTACACTGACCGCGTACCCTGCATTTGATGGGCCCGGACCTTGAGCGAGCCGTGTGCTGTGTTCTGTACGGGTCACCTGGATTAGAAATCACACAGCTGGGCAGGGCAGTCGAGCCCAGCACGGACACCACTGCCCAGCAGCAGCCGGGGCTCTGCGAGTGAGGGGTATCACTTTGAGTGTCTGGTGTTCTCTGAAACCATTCTTGGCTTTAAAATCCACGGCGAGGTTTTAGTCATGGGCACTTCACTAAGATAACTGAGCAAGACATGCCAGGATGGTGACCACAGTGGGAAGCCAGCAGCTAGGGAAGCAGGGTTGGTGCCACCACCTGCCGTGGCCACTGTCCTGCAGGGACACCCCGCGTCTCCCACCCGCCGGGGTGCACAGCCCTGCAGCGGACACCCCGCGTCCCCTGCAGAGGGCTGGGCTCTGGGGGCCACGCCGTGCCGTCAGAGCAGTTGTCCTGCCCCTCCTGCCACCAAGACTGGAACCCGTACCCCAGCCACACTTGTACTCTGGAGCAGAGGCGCCACTTAAAACGGCCCTGTGTTGTGCTCTGTGGGCAACGCCGCTGTGTCTGTGCTGCAGAGGCCCAGTAGGCATGAGGAAGCCTTCCTGTCAGGGGGCTGTGTCCTGCATTAAAGGTTGTATGTCAGGGTTGTATGTCAGGGCCTGGAGTGGGGGTCAACTGACCACAAAATCAACCAGACCAAACCTGATAATTCCAACTCAGTGACCCTACAGGACAGAGCAGAACTCTCGTCCAAGGTTTCTGGGGGGCGGCGGGTGGACTCAAGCTGCCAGGCTCTTGGTCAGCGGCTGAGCATGGCGCTACCACACCACAGAGCCAACCGCAGCACAGCCAAGCCCTGTAAGGCACGCTGTGTTTGTAAATCAAGTTTTATTGACCTCCGATGAGGCTGACACAGTGGCTGCAGCAGCAAAGGTAGGAAGGCTGCCAGGGGTCCAGGCAGCATTTTGGTCGCTGTAGACAGGGTCCCCGTGTCGTGGCCGTGGCTCAGTAGCACCTAGCAACAGAGCACGTACCTGTCCCCATCCTCTCTCGCTGTGGTGGCACAGTGGTGGCCCGGTGGCCCAGTGATGGAGGCCATGGGAATGTTCTTTCTCAGAGCCTGCTCTGGCCACGCTCCGCGCCCCTCAGGCCCCTGCCTGCTGGTCCCCAAGGGTCGGACTGCCCTTCCCCTGAGCCCTTTGCTGGGGTGCAGCCTCAGGAGAGAAGCATCACAGCAAGGTGCCGCAGGCAGCCTGGCACCTCCGTGACCTCGTCAGCAGTGTGTCCCAGCCAGCAGGAGTGGCACGGGTTCCTTGTGTGGGACTGCTGTCCCCTCAGGCAAACGGGGTCCATGTTCTGCCCCTTCCAACCTCGGAGGTCCCCAGAGACTGAGCTCTGGTCATGGTTGTTAAGTCAGAACCATCAGCTTGAGTCACACGGGAATCTGCCAAGTGCTGTCCCTGGCCACAGCTGGGCTGATGACAGAGAACCATGTGTCCTAGGACCTGAGTGGTGACCAGATGCCCGATGCTGGAGGCGATGTGCCTCCAGCAGTATCTTCCCCCTGGATGTAGAACATTCTCTCTCTCTGAGTGAATTAACCCCGAAGCTCTTTGGCGGGTGTTTCTTTTTCATGGCTTGTCTCGTGGATTCTGTACAGTGGAAACTTTGGCTGTTCTCTGCTCAGGGAGCGTGTGGAGGGAGCGGGGCGCTGGGCCCAGGGGGCCCTCTGAGCCAGGCACCACACCCAGCTCCAGAGGAGTGCTGCAGCAGGCGGCGACCCCCTGGACCCCCCGGTGTCAGGCGTTGGTCCCGTGGGTGGCTGGGCTGCTGTTGCACGCCCGTGAAATGGGCTGTGGTGGCCGCTGGGTTCAGTCTGTCCCTGCACACGTGGGCTCTCACATGCAGCCTGCTCACCTGGAGGAGGCGGGCAGCGGGTAGGGCGAGGGCCGCAGAGACCACCCAGGCCTCCCCAGAGCTGTGTCCCTGGCCAGTTCTGGCACCTGCCAGGCCTCTTCTTAGCTGTGTTCCCAGCGAACCCTGTCCCAGACCCAGGCCTCACGTGGCTGGGCACTTGGCTGACTGCACACCCTTCTTCTGCAGGACCGTGGTCATGCCAGTAGCTTCCGAGTTCGCGCCGGACGTGGTGTTGGTGTCATCGGGCTTCGACGCAGTTGAGGGTCACCCCACACCCCTTGGGGGCTACAACCTCTCCGCCAAATGTGAGTCAGGTCACAGGTCACCGAGCAGGGGCATCTCAGCGTGTCCCACTGCGGCCTGTGCTCCGGGATGTGTCCTGGCCCCCGTCCCCTCAGTGGCAACACACACGTTTGGTCCTTCATCTTCACAAAAACCCAGTGGTGCAGCTGTCAGCCGACTGTGGTCCCCAGGTCACTGGCAGACATAGGCTTGCCGAGCAGAGAACCTGGGACACACAGCCTGCTGGAAGCCGGGCGCTCAGCACTGCCAGCACACACAGGTGGGGGGCCCACGGAAGCCTGAGGGCTGGTGCCCTCCTCGCGGGGCTGCTGTCACCCACGGGAGGGTGGGTCACCAAGCCCTTAAACAGGGCACGTCTGCAGGCAGTCTGCCCTTGATGGGCACGCTCCTCATGCCAGAGAGCACAGCCTGCAAAATGCAGTGGGCGTGGGTGTGCGGGTGTGTGAGCGTGCACATGTGGGTACACAGGCATGGGGGCACTCAAGAAGGCGTGCCCACGTGCAGAGCCCATCAGATGCCACAGCACTGTGGGTGTCTGGGGCTGCTCGGGGCAGCTGGCGGGCTGCTGGCCCTGGCCTCCCCGCCTGTCCCCTTGTGATCTCTGCGGGAGCTGCACCGTCCCACCTCACGTCCCTCCTCTCCCCCAGGTTCACTGCCTCAGGGCTGCTCTCCCATCCCACAAGGAGGAGCAGAGCCTAAGCTCCGGGTGCCTTCACAGTGATGCCTGACTTCTGTTAAGGCCCGGTGTCCCTGCAGGCGTCACCCTGGAGAAGGGCTTCGATGGGGCCTCAGCCCTGCCCCACCCCGCCCTACCTCCGTCTCCGTCTCTCCCACAGGCTTCGGGTACCTGACCAAACAGCTGATGGCCCTGGCTGGGGGCCGCATCGTGCTGGCCCTGGAGGGTGGCCACGACCTCACAGCCATCTGTGACGCCTCAGAAGCCTGCGTCTCAGCCCTGTTGGGGAATGAGGTACGAAACCTGCCTTGTCTGCCTGTGTGTCTGCTGAGGAATGAGGTTCTGGAGCCATCCACCTGTCTGCTAGGGAGCAAGGTACAGAGTGTGTGTGTGTCTGCTGCAGAATGAGGTATGAGAACTCTCTGTCTTTGTCTGCTGGGGAACGACGTCCTGGACCCATCTGCCTGCCTGTCTGTCTGTCTGCTAGGGAGTGAGGGAGGGGACTTGTCTGTGTGTCTGCTGGGGAACAAAGTGTGAGAACCCTCTATGTGTCTGCTGGGAAACGAGGTACTGGACCTGTCTGTCTGCTAGGGAGTGAGGTTGGGGACCTCTCTGTGTGTCTGCTGGAGAACAAGCTATGGGACCCATCTGTGTGTCTGTTGGGGAGAGAGGTATGGACCCGTCTGTCTGCTGGGGAGAGAGGGATAGGACCTGGCCGTGTGTCTGCTGGGGAGCAAGATACAGACCCATCGGTCTGCCTGTGTGCCTGCTGAGGGTGGGCCATGGAGACCCAGCTGCGGGGCCAAGGGGCGGGCTCCCGCCTTCCTCAGATGTGCGGACACGCCATGCAACCTGTCTGTCGTGTGTTCTCGGCACCATCAGTGGGGTGGCTGAGCCCTGCAGAGCGACTTGATGACTATAGGGCAGGTGGGAAGGGGGTGGTCAGAGCCCTGTACCCCCAAGCCTCTGCCTTTCCATGGCCCCCCTCCTGTGTCGGTCGCGTCAGGGACATCGTGATTTAAAGGGCTGAGGTTTCTGCACTCGGGTCACGTCCTCTCTGGGGACGGTGGCATCTTTAACGGTGTCTCAGTGGCTGCAGTGAAGTCAGAGCAAACGGGGGGCCCAGCACAAGAGCGCATGGGGCTCAGGTCTGTTCACATCGCTCCTGCCTGCACAGCCTGCTGGCTTACCTGTCTGCTGGCCCAGGCCCCTGGGACACACAAGACTGGGGTCAGTGCTGTGGGCTCCAGTCACTCCAGGACAAAGCCAGGAAACCTGTGACCTGCATGCTTGCCGGAAGGCCTAGGCAGGGAGAACAGGGCCTCAGTGTTTGTGGGAGGGGCAGAGCAGAGGTGGGATCTTTGGGTGTCACCCCATGTGACACAGTGCCCCCAGCCTGTGGTGTCAGGAAAGAGATGCTGCCAGTGATGTCATTTCCAGCTCTTGGGATGCACATAGCACATGGCACCAGATTGGCCATATTGTTTGGATTTCATCCTTCTGGAGGCCTTTGGATGTAGGTGGGCCTCGTGGGAGCCCCTGACCCCATCAGTGGAGTGTGGTGGGTTCAGATTCCCCGTGGCGTACCTTTCTCTGTCCTGAGGCTGACTGTGGGGCTGATGCTTAGGCTCTAGGAGGTGCCCAGCCAGGGAGAGGGAGACACGAGGGCCTGCGGCCCATCCACATCGCCCAGCAGTGGCAGAGAGGGAGGCCGCCAGCCCTGGGCTGCCGCGGGACACGGGCCGTGGTAGAGCCCAGAGCACTGGTTAGCTCTCCCCTCACCCCACTCTTGGGGATACAGCCTTCTGATCCCCCTCGGGTAAGATGGAGCCCCTGCAGGTTCCTTAAGCCCCAGGAGGCTGGTGGGAGCATACAGTGTCCCATTCACCCTGGCCTGGTGTGCCTCATGGCCTTGGGCCAGCAGAGAGGAGCCAGGCAGGGAGCCGTGCACACCAGTCACGGTGTGAATACACGGGGCGTCTGGATTCAGGGTGTCAGTGGCCCAGCTGTCTCCGGAGGCTCTCAGGGAGGGCCATTGGTTGTGACCCTCGGAGCCCCTTGGTCTACGTGTGCATTTTGGCACACTATCTTTCCTCTCTGTGTCTCACTGTCACTTCTGTAAGGATGCACGACCCTAGAATGACCTCCTGTTAACTAATGATACCTTTCAAGCTTCTGTTTGCAGCCAGGGCACAGTCCCAGGCAGGGTTAGGGCTGCAGTGTTCACTCTAGGGGATAGAGTACAGCCCCTGCGTCTTGTGTCACCGACTGACAACTGTGTACTTGGGGCTGTCCTCTGTCCCCAGGCCCATCACTCACGTCCCACCAGGCAGTGTGCGGTTTCTCAGTGGTGTACAACCAACCTGGGACTGCCTTCTCACCTGGCACCCCACCCTGGGGGAAGGTCTGTGCCCCAAGTGCCCGCTGTCCATGTCAAGGACTAGGACAGGCCTGGTGTGGGGTCAGGTCTCAGGCTCTGTGCAGCCTGGTGGGCGTCCGGGAGACCCACGTGTCTAGAGCGGCCCACTTTCTGGGACACGGCCGGATGGTAACAGGGAGGTCTGGGCACCCTCTGTGGGACTGAACTCTGACAGGGGAGTCCAGGCTGCACTGTCCCAGGGCAAACACGGTGACCCCGCCGCCGGGGTGGGCTCCCGTCCGCTGCAGAGCAGCTCCGTGCTCCCTCAGCCGGGGTCATCTGGGACCTGGAGCTCGCCACGTCCTGGCCGCTGCAGTGACGCCAGGAGCTGACGGGGGACCCAGAGCTGGTCTGAGCAGGGATCTGGGGCGCGCACGGGGCAGCTGCGTCTTCTTCTGAGCCTCTCCACGTGGCAGGGGACTGTTCCTCTAACCAGAGTCCCAGGGAGCTGCAGACGAAAGCGGCCGCCCTGGCCACTGGTGAGCGGGCTAGGGAGAGCTCCAGCCGCTGAGGAAGACACGGGCTGCTTTTAAAGTGTCTCCAGCATTTGACGTGTTCTTCCTTCAGATGAAACAGTTCTCTACCCGCTTTGCCACAGTTAAGAGGCAGCTGAGCCACATGTTTGAACAGTCTGGGGCTGTTCGGTGCTGCCAGCTTTAGATGACGGTAGGAAACTCGGCTTTCACTGGTCTCTCTTGTCCTGGGACCTGTCAGTGCTTTGGACGGGAAAGCCGTCAGGTGGGCACTTTCAAAAGCAGGAAGCACGAGTTGGATCGAGGTTTTTCAAAAAAGCCTTTTAAAGGCAAGCGAGTTGGCCTGGGTCCCAGTGCTCTGCCTGTGGCCCTTCAATGGCGGGTTGTACACAGCATGTTGGATGATCTGGCATGTGGACAGCCAGCCGTGGACCTTAGTGTGGCAGGCACACTGCTGGCTGGAGGCTGGGCGAGGGCTGAGGCGAAGGCACAGCCTGAGGGATCTCTACTCCCGGGAAGGGACCGAAGGCTCCATAAGATCCCCGGGGGCCTGGATGTCACTGTGGCTCCCAAGAGCCACTTTCTTGAGTGATTCAGTGCCAGTGTGTTGCATAGCAGAGCTGAGACGCGCCCCCTCCCACAAACACCTGAGCTCCTGGCGGAAGGAAGGTCCTTCCTACGCTGGATGTCACCCAGCAATGATGGCAGTGTCAGTCTGGTCACCTCACCTTCCTTGCGTTGGAGCTGCAGGGCTGGGTGCTACTGCTTCCTCCAGCGGAGTCCACCCTGGGTCATGGGGTCCACGCCCAGTGGGGTCCGCCCTCGGTCGCAGGGTCCACGCCCACTGGGGTCTGCCCTGGGTCACAGGGTCCATCCCCAGTGGGGTCTGCCCTCAGTCACAAGGTCCACCCCCACCCCAGCGGGGTCTGCCCTGGGTCACGGTGTCCACCCCCAGGAGGGTCCACCGTGGATCACAGGGATTCCCGCCGGCCAGGTCTACTGTGGCTCACGGGGTCTCCCCCCGGCGGGGTCCACCCTGGCTCACGGGGTCTCCCCCTGGCCAGATCTGCTCTAGCGCTCTAGATCGATAGATGAGCGGGTAGCACAGGACTGTTGGGTTCAGAAGACTTTTTTTTTATTTTTTATTTAACATGACTGAGTGAAAATGTACATTCCCGTATAAATTTACATGCCCACCTATATGCAGCTCCCACTGCTCTCCCTGTCCGGTGACAGCACACTATTCCTCTCTGCTCCATACATGTCTCATCTTCCCAGCAGCCTCCTTTCCCCTCCTCTCCACCCACTCTCCTTCCTCCAGCCAGAGGTCAGCAGGATGATATCCTATAGCTGTATAGAACCATAAAGAGCATCCAATATATGGTCATTCTGCATCGCCAAGTCCAATCCATTCCTGTCCAAAGAGTGGACCTTCGTTATAATTTATGGGTAAGGGCAACATCAGGGCCAGGGGCCGTGCTCTCAGGGGAACCCCGAAACCGCTGGACCATCAATTGAGGTGTTTTAGTGGAGATCTCAAGATGCACCCCTTTTTATTCTTGTGTTGCCAGTGAGACTCCTCTCTGTGAGCTCCATTGTGGCTATCACTGGTGGTGGCTGGGCATCATCCGGTTCTTCCGGTTCCAAGTCGATGAAGGTACCCACTCTTGTGGGTCTCTCTGTCTTCTAGGTTGTCTTTACCGCATGTCATTTTGGTCCTCAGTGAGCATCCGTTCCTGCTGAGTTGGGACCATTTTCTGTGTCCTCGGATGGCAGCTTGGCAGCTTTTAAGACCCCAGGCGCCACTCACCAATGTGGGGTGCAGAGAGCTCTCTTAGCAAAACACTAGTTGTGCCAATTGGCCTCGATTTCGCCTAAGAGCATGGTCTCCTGCCCCCTGCCCCAGCTACTCTGTCCTTGCAATATTGGGTTAAGATGGAAGGAGTACTCAAGTTATGCTGAAGTCCACTTAATGTTGTTCTTGTTCCTAATGTGTGCTATCACTGCTTTCTCCCAACCAGATTTCTAGCAACTACCTAAACTAAACCTTCCCCCGTCACCCTCCCTCCCTCCCCTCCCTTGCAGCTGTCAAAGAGTCTTTTCTTCTATACACAAGCCTGTTTTGGGGATCTTATCGTAGGGGTCTCGTACAATATTTGTCCTTTTGTCGCTGACTACTTTCACTCAACATAATGTCTTCCAATTGAAACCAGGTTAGTAGATGTTTCCTGGAATCATTGTTACTCTTTATCATTGCATAGTGCTCCACTGAGTATATGTACCATAGTTTACCTATCCGTTCTTTTGTTGTTGGGCATCTGGGTTGATTCCATCTTTTTGCTATCATGGACTGTGCTGCGATAAACATTCTCGTGCATGTGTCCGTTGGTGTGAAAGGCCTTGATTCTGTAGGATATATTCCAAGTACTGGAATTACATTTTTTTAAGGAAGCACCAGATTGCTTTCCAAAGAGGCTGGACCATTTTGCAACCCCACCAACAGTGTAGGAGGGTTCTACTTTCTCTACAGCCTCTCCAGCATTTGTTATTCTGTGTTTTCTGGATCATGGCCAGTCTTGTTGGAGTGAGATGATATCTCATTGTCGTCTTGATTTGAATTTCTTTAATTACTAAAGATCGTGAACATGTCCACATGTGATTTTTGGCTGCCTGCATCTTCTCTTTAGAGAAATGTCTGTCCATCTCCTTTGCCCATCGCTTAATTGGGTGGTTTATCTTCTTCTTATTGATATTTTGTAGTATCTTATAGATTACGGAGATCAGGCGTCGGTCTGACATAGACTTGCCAAATAATATTTTCCCATTCTGTGGGTGTTCTTTTCTTTTAATTCTATTAATAAAGTCTTTGGATGAGCAAAAGTGTTTGATTCTTAATAGTTCCCATTTATCTATTTTCTCTTCTGTTGATTGTGGTTTCTTTGACAGGTTTTGGAGTCTGTCTTCATTGTGTATTAAAACTTCCATTGTTGTTCCTGCATTTTCTTGTACAAGCTTTATCGTTTTAGGTTTGATATTTAGGTCTTTTATCCAGTTGGAGTTTGGCTTGGCATCCAGTTGGAGTTGGTTTTTGTATAAGGTATAAGATATGGATCTTGATTCAGTTTATTGCAGATGGATAACCAATTTTGCCAGCACCATTTGTTGAAGATACTGTTTTTACCCCAGTTTAATGTCTTAGGGCCTTTGTCAAATACAGAAGAAGTTTTTGTTTGGGAGTATCTTTCTTTGGTTCTCTCTCCATACTTTGTGAAGGGTGCAGAAGGGAGAAACCACTGATGGGACTAAACAGTGTGTGGGCTGGGCGGGCAGGGAGTGTAGGGTGTGTGCCCATGTGCACGTGTCTGAGGGGTGGAGTCTGAGAGCCGGTCTCTGCTTCCAGTGTCTTCTGTCCCTCCCCCTCACGGCCTTCGCCTCCTCTCTGGGTCACTGTCTCTCTGTCTCTGCCTTTGTTACTCTCCCCCCTGACTCTCCACGTCTGTGTCTCTGCGTGTTATGTCTGCTCCTCTGTCTCTCCCTCTAGTCTCTTCTTGTTTCTGTCCCTCTCTGTCCCTTTGTGGCTGCCTCTGTCTCTGTTCCTCTTGATTTCTCTCTCTCTGTGTCTCTCCCTCTCGGTCTCTGTGTGTGTGTCTGCCCCTCTCTGTCTCTGGTCTCTCTGCCTGTGTCTCTGCCCGTGTCACTTTCCCTCACATGCATGGTCACTCAGGTGACTGTCAGCTGCTCCCTGTGTGTGTAGTTGCTTAGCGGGTGCAGAGGGTGCGTGCCCCTGTTTCAGGAGTAGGGCCCTAGCTTTGCCTCCCCCTGGCCAGCAGAGCCGTTTGTCCAGGGCCCCTCTCCCGTAAAAGGTGGCAGGCAGGAGTCCTCTCTGAACTTCCCTCCCCCAGGTCACCCTGGGGTGTAGAAGGAGTAGTGTGTGCACAGGCTGCACCAGGGTCACCATCCAGCCCCGAGACCCCCCGTCTTTCTCCGCCTGGGGCAGCCCCCAGGACTAAGCTGGTTTGCTGGCCCAGGCCGTGTCCCTTGCCTGCTTGTCCAGTGAGTTCTGGTACATTTTATCCTGACCACAAGCTGTTGGTACAGGGCCTGTCAGCAAGGAGATGCCTGTGTCCCAAGGACTCAGATTTGTGGTTGATTTTTTTTTCTTTTCAGTATTTCACTCTGATCTAGCAACGACAGCAGCAGCTTATAGAAGTAGGAACCACGTGTGGTGAGGTGGGAGGGGGATGAGGGGAAAGGAGTGCAGGGGGGAGGGGGAGGGGAGGGGGAAGGGAAGGAGGAAGGGGGAAGTGGAGACGGAAGAGGTGGGCTGCAGAGGAGTGAGGTGGAGATGGTTGAGATGGGAGAGGGGTGGGGTAGGGGACGGTGGAGGTTGGGAGGGCTGAGGTGGGAGGGGTGAGGTAGAGAGGGCTGAGGTGGGAGGGGTTGAGGCCCCGCACCATGCGCTGGACACACCTGCAGTAGGTACGTCAGTGGCAGATTTCATCATGAGTGGGGCAGTTCAGGGGACCGTCCTGTGCCATCTCGTCACCCCTCTTGGGTGAGTGGGGGCCCCACTGCTCTCTGGTCCCCTTCATGGTCTCTGAGGGGAGTGCTGCTCTCTTCTCCCCTCTCTGAGCTCCTGTCTGGACTCCAAGCCCTCAAATGTCTGTTGTGGCCACCTTCCTGAGCCCAGCCACACTGCCCCCCGTGCAAAAGTCACATCCATACAACTTCCTTGTGTCCGTACCAGCCTCCTAAATATCCAGCTGCGGTCTCCCCTCCTCCAGCTGGCCAGGGACAGCTACCAGCTGCACCCTCAAGGCTAGTCCAGGACCCGCACTACTCAAGGGGCACCTCTCACCACAGGTCAGGGTCTGCTCAGCCTCAGCCTCATTAGACCCCTCTCCTGTCCCAGGTGGGCCTGACCTTCCCCCGCCACCTCGTGGCCTTTTGCAGAGCATCATCCTCCTCTCGCACCCCCAGTACCCTGGCTTCCCACTCGGCGAAAGCCTCTCCCCCCACGGGAGTGTGCCCAGGCCCCTCTCAGAAACAAACGCCTTCCCGGCCTGGGACGCACACATTACCGTGCAGGGTGTGTGTCCGCTGATGCAGCTTGATGTTCCAAGGTCGTGGCTGCCACACAGTAGGTTGATTAATGTATATTTGGTAATGGAGAGCGCGAAACCCCAGTTGCCTGGCCAGTATCTTGAGACAGGTCAGATTTCCCTCACCCCCATCCCATGTCCCTGAGTGATGGCAGGAGCAGTTCACAGGTTGTCCCTGCGGGCTGGAGATGCTCCGGAGATCACGTGGGGCCATGAGGTCACAGCTTAACTCCTAGGCACCCCAGCAGAGAGCCAGGCTGCACCACTGCAGACCGCAGGCTCCTTGGTCCCCATCTCGGCCCCTGATCTGCCCTCACAGCCCGCCCTCTTCGAGCTGCTGCAGGGGTGCACAGCAGCCCTGTCGGGGGGAGGGCATTGAGTCCCGCCACAGTCGTCTCGTCCGACGGTCGCATCAGACACTTACGCTGCCTGCCCCAGAGAAATGCGTTTCAGGAGGAAGCACAGTGGGGGGACACAGACCATTGTCCCCCCGATTTTCCCTCATTTCTGCCTGGGGTGTCCTGTCACTTCATAGCTGGCAGTAGGAATAGACAGTTTCATGGGGACAGGGGGACAGTGGCTTTGAGGCACTCATGTTGCTCATTTGTTGTGGAGGCACAAGGTACAGGAGCAATGGCTACAGGCACCTGGGCCCGCCACGGGGCGGGGTAGGAGAGCCCTGTCCAGCAGGGGGCAGCCACGTGGGGCCGGGTGGAAGGAGCTGCCATCGGAGCTGCGCCCAGGGTCCGCGCCAGGCAGCCATCAGCACAGGGCACAGTGCGGATGCAGAGGGCACCCTGTGGAAGCCATGTCTTTGCTCACTGCTGTACTTGTTTTCTGTATATTCTTAGAGGAAAAAGTGGATGCATGGATGGGTGATTGGGTGGGTGGATGGTGGGTGGCAGATGGGTAGGTGGGTAAACACTCATTGGTGTCTTTGCTCTTGTTTCTGTTCTCCAGAGCAGTGAGTCCAGGTTTAGAATAATCTGTCCCTTAGGAGGACTGCCCTGGGTTGTGCATCGCCAGCGGATGAAGATTTTTACCTTACTGACTCAGTGTCTGTCTTCCATTCAGGTTTTCTGTCCCTTCTTCAGTTGATTTCAGAAATTGATCCCAAATCCGACATGGATCCAAACTGGTCCGTGTCACCCGAGTTGGCAGATTTGCTGGTGTGGTTAGCGGAGCTCTCTGTCCTTGTGTGACCCTCCGCTGTGCCAGGGGCGGCCTCCTTTGTCTTCCTGACATTACTGCGCCTTCTCTTTATTCATGGACCGTTCTGCCAGAACTTGTCAAATTAATGAATTGTTTCAAATAACCCACTTTCAGCTTCAGTCTTCTTTCTCCTGTTTCTGTGTCTTTTCCTTGGATTTTCTTTCCTCTTATGGCTTTGAAGCCATTCTGTCCTCTCGCTGGCTCCCTGTCCTGGTCACCTGCCCAGCAGCCCTGTTGGCTGAGTTGTGCATTGGGGGCTGTGGCATGTGGCATCTGTACCATTTTTAGCTCTAAACGCTTTGTCATCTCCACGGTGATGTGCTCTTTGACCCACGCTACTGTGTTTTTCAGTTTTGAAACGTAAGGGTTCTGATTCTCCTTTCGTTATCAGTTTCAAACAAACTGAATCAAGGTACAAAACAGAGGTCTTTGCAGAGCTTTCTGGACAGCCTCGCACCCAGCTGGCGTGTCATCAGCCCTCATGTTTGCAGTACGGTGTCCCCACCGTTGGTTCCATTTATGCCTGCTAGGCCAAGTTCACGGCCATGCTGTCTGCATTTGGCTTTCTCGGCTGCTTTTGCTGGCCTCTCTGCTTGATGTTTCTGTGTGAGAACCCCGCTGCCATGACAGTACCTTTGCCCATGTCTTTGGGTTCTGTCACTAGTGGTTTTATACATTTTAAAGCAATTTTACTAAGAATGTACAGATCTCAAATCACAGTGACTTCCCTTCTGTCCGGGTGTGCTTTGCCGTCCTGTCCCTCGCGCCGGCTCTGTGGGGTGGCTGCCAGCCTGGCTTCTCACCATTCCTCGCCTCCACTTTCAGCCTTGCTCTCGTGTGTCATGTGTGTCTTTTGTCAAGAGCCTGAGGCTGTATTTTCGTGCTGTCTCTTCTACCCAGTCCAGCACCCCTGCGTCAGGTGGAGATCAGAGTCCCATCTACGTGGACAACACCATTTCCCAGGCCTCCCGCCGTCGTCATCTGGGCCTTGCCGGCCCCTTTCTCCGTGACCCTCCTGGTCGGTCACTTCTTGCTTCTGCCTCGTGGCCTTCTCTCCAGCTCCCTTGGTCTTGTTCCGGGTGCCTGGCCAGGATCACACGTTAGCCTGAGTCTCCGTGTCTTTTCACTTTGCTCTGCTCTGCCGTGTTTTCTGTGACTGTCAGTTTGGAGAGGCCGCGGTCAGGCACTTTGTAGGCTGTCCCTCAGGTTAGGGTTCCTCCAGGGCAGCCTCTGGCTGGGGATTTGCAGAGGATGCCCGCAGAGGGGAAGCGCTGGACCACCTGGGTGCCTGTCAGGTGCCTCCCCAGTGCAGTTACTTGTCCCTGCTGCCCATACTCTTCCCTTTGAAAGTGAGTCACTGATACAACCCCCACTCCAGGAGAAACGGGGTGGGGTGAAGGCACAAGCAGGTGTGTGAATTATTTGGGTTTCTCCCCCAAGACAAGCTGCCTTCTTCTCCCCTGTCTGTCTGCTGAGTGTGAACTCGGGGATACTGGTTTTATGCTCCAGATCATAATCCAGTACCCTGCGATTTACCCCGTTGACGAGATTGCACGCAGGAACCTTTGACACACTGGCCACTTTGTCTTTGGGACACCAGGAGGCCCTCTGTGCCCGTCTGGTATGTACCTGGCCCAGCACCAGGACCTGTGGCTTCTCCCAGGCGCCTGATGCGTTTCCCTGGAAACGTGTGCCTGCCTCAGCTCGCGCGGGCCACGGTGCATCACCTGTGACCTTTCAGATGGGGACCTCCTGCGTCCTGGCACTGAGGCTGCAGTGCTGCTCAGAGGGCTGGCTGCGGAGGCACGCCCATCAAGGGCCACATGGGCCGCGTTGGCCACGCTGGCTGCCCTGGCGCCGTGGGACCTCCACCCGGAACTAAGGCCACGGGGGAACTTGCCTAGCCCTAGGGCATTTGTTGGTCTGCGCATCTGTCCACTCATCTCCTTCAGCCCCTCGGAGGGGGAGGTCTGCGTTCCAGCACCAGTGTGCCCAGCCCAGCTGCCCTCCATCCCCTGCTCCGTGGTCATCAGTGCTCAGGGACTTCCCCAGGAGACTGCTCACCAGGACCCGAAGCCTAGACATCTCCCTATGCGTGGAGGCTCCCGATCGCTGAAGTTCACTGTGATCCACTTCAGTAGGCCACGTTAGCCACTCTGTCCCCAGCGCTCTGGGGTACCATCCCACTCTGTTGGCCATTTGTCCCCCAGTCATCTGCTGCCAGCACTTATGGCAAAATGTGATGTGACAGTTTCCACCTTGAGAGCCTCCCTCACATTCTTCCCAAACAACCCTCTGCTGTCAAATCAGCTGCAGCTCACAGTGACCCCATGGCACGAAGGAGATACAGAACTGCCCCGTGGAGCTTTTAGGGAGTGTCAAGGGGATTCACACTGCCGACCTTTCGGTTAGCAACCTAGCACTAGGCAGCTGTCCACCAGCATTTCAGTCACCCCGCTCCCCTTTATTGTTTGCCATTATTAGAAGAAAACTGTAATTGGGGCCGTTTTCTGTTAGACGACCAGTAACGGGAATGCAGCATTTCCAAAACCGAATCCGTCTCCTAGGGAGATGCTGTGGTGTGGCTGTCAGGTGCCACACCGCCTCCTCCTGCACCAGCTGTCCCGGGGCGGCCTTCTGCCTTCTGCTTGGTCAGGTCCCTGGTGAAGCCCGATGGGAAGTGGGTGGGTCCTGTAGGCGTCTGGGTGGGACCGAGTGGGCGGGTCCTGCGGGCCGCCGGGTGGGGCCGAGTGGGCGGGTCCTGTAGAGAACTGGGAGACCAACAGCTGCTGCGCGCTCGGGTGCCTGCAGTTCTCGCTCTGTTATTGGCTATGCCAGAAGCAGGACGGTCCAGGCTCACACATGGGGCCTGTGCTGATGTCCGCCTCGTTCTTTCCTGTCCAGCTCGACCCTCTCCCAGAGAAGACGCTGCAGCAGCGTCCCAACGCCAACGCCGTGCGGTCCATAGAGAAGGTCATCGAGATCCACAGTGAGTGCCCTGCGCTGACTCCCCGTGCCCAGCCCACCCCGGCCGTCTCCTTGGAGGCGGCCCGTGAGGCCAGAGCCCAGGCCCTAGCAGACGCGAGGAGCAGGACAACGCCTGCGTTTGTCCCCTCATCTCCCCCAGCCTGCTGTGCAGCTCAGAGGCCTGAGCTGCAGCCCACCGTGCCTGAGACCTGGGCGTGAGCCTGTGTCCCGGGTCTGGCCCCTGTACCGTGCTTCAGAGAGTGCCACTTCGTTAGCCCAAGGGCTTGGAGTACATTAGGTGTACGCTCCCCAGTGGGGTGACACCACCTGCCTTCCCCACTCCTGTGTGCTGTGTTCCTGTCAAGCAGGGGCTCGCCCAGCGCCCACCCCTGCAGCAGCACAGCTGGGTCTGCGTTTGTGACTTCCAGGAGTGTCTGTAGTTGTTCTCACGGCTGGTGTGAGAGAAGGGTGGTCGGACAGATGCGTTGGAATCCTGGGAAACAGAGTGACGTCCACTTTGGTTTCTATTCTCATTCGACTCGTTCAGCATCATCCAGGCCCATAGCCTCGGTCCCCTCATCCCGACCCCTAAGGACCACTGCACCAGCAGTGCAGACATACGTCGTCAGATGCTCAGGGTGCAGGAGTGGGGTCCAGGCCATGTGCCCCACAGCCCCGACCCCGGCAGAGGGGCTTCTGGGATCCCAGCAGAAGGGCCTGCTTGGCATGGGCTACCATGTGACCTGGTGGCACCGTGCACCTGGCGACCGCAGCTTTCCCTCCCCAGGCAAGTACTGGCGCTCCCTGCAGCGTGCCACTTCGACGGTGGGCTACTCGCTGGTGGAGGCCCAGAAATGCGAGAACGAGGAGGCTGAGACACTCACCGCCATGGCCTCGCTGTCCGTGGGCGTCAAGTCGGCTGAGAAGACGTGAGTTCCTCGCCACCCTCGGCCCGGTGCAGCTGGGCCTGCGCAGGAAGCCCCTGATCTCGAGTCCAGCTCACGTGGCCTCTCCACACTGCAGCCCAAGCATGGATTGTCATGGCTGTACCCCTCCCTTGGGTGTGCGGGTGGAGAGCTGGGTGGAGGCGGGCTGGTGCCGGATGACATGCTGCTGGCCTAACTCACTGTTGGGCTTTCTCCCTCTGCCTCACTGCCTCGGGGACCTGCACAGACCAGACGAGGAACCCATGGAGGACGAGCCACCCCTGTAGCCCTGCTCCAAAGCTGCTGTGCTCTTGTCCGTTTGTCTCTGTCTCGAAGCTCAGCCAGATAGTCCCTGTGTCCACCCACGCCCTGCAGTGTTCCCGGAGCACGCGGGGCAGCCCGGTGTGAGCAGCACCAGGAGCCGCTGGGCTGCACAGACCATGGATCTCAAGACCCACGGGCCAAGGTGCAGCTGCTTACTCGGGACACAGGACAGACGCCACGATGAGCAGACACAGACCCACAGGGCGCCTGGCGCCAGTGTGGGGACCTCCGGGAGAAGGACGTGACGGCCACTCACAGTGGAGGTGCCAGATTTCGCTGACGAAAGAGAGGAAGTCAGAGATCTAACAATACAGAACACACTTGATTAAAACTGGTGCTTAACGTTTGCTGACAACCCCCAGGTCCACAGTCATCATGTAAACCACTCAGCCCGTCTTGTAGCTTGTGTTTTTATAAGGAACTTTTTCTAGGGCTCTGGCCTGCCTTCACGAGCCACAGCAGGCACGTGGCTGTTTGCAGTGGGTGGGGACAGAATGGACGGAGCTTTCAAATCAACATGGGACAGAAGCAGAGCTCTGAGCCCTGGGGAGTGGCTTTAGTTCATAGAAGCCATTGGAAGATGCGAGTTTGTGCCTTTTTTAATTGCCTGGGTGGGTTTTGTGGCTGGGTTTTCTGAAGTCTGAGGAACGATGCCTTAAGAAAAAATACACAGCAGGAGCCTGTGGGTTGTTCCCTCTGGCCAGCAAGGCCCCAAGTGCCCGGCGAGCAGGTGGCCAGCCGTGGCACGGTGCCCAGGGCCACCACCACCGGCGTCTACGGAGGGGCCGTGAGCCGGGACGTCCTTGTTTGGCTTTATTGTTGTTTCAGAGACGTGGAGGTCGTTGCCAGAAAAGCGGCAAATACTGTTGGGGATTTTGAAGTCCAACCAATTTTAAACCAACCCAAAGTGTTCTTTCTCACATGTCACATGACAGTTGAGCATCCCCTGTTGGTTGTTGAGCATGTCCCAGGCACTCTGCAGTGTTACGGCCGGAATGCTTTTTATGAAAAGCAAGTAGCATGAAGTATTGCTTAAATTTTAGGTATAAATGAATATATATATATATATATGTCTGTGTATATATATATATATATATATATGTACACACACACACCTATGTATAATATATATTCCAGTGTATTCCAAGCTAAGAAATTTGATTCTTATGAAATCTTGATAAAATATTTATAATGCATTTATAGAAAAAGAAGTATATATATACTCTATATACACGTATAAGAAATGCAGGCTGCGAAGGTCGCCGGCATGAGGCTGACTTGGGGACTCGCCCTCCGGTGCTCGTGGAGGGGGCCGAGTGGCAGCCTGGCGGTCCCGAGCTTCACCAGCTCGCTGTCCGGTCGCCAGCCACTCGTCCCCGGGCAACCACCCTCCAAGTTTGTACTTTTATTTCTCTGTTTTCTAACACCCCTTCCCCGTCCGGACCTCCACGCACTTACGTATGTGTCTAATGAGTTTTTATAGCAAAAGATAAATTTGCTATTGATTTTTGTATGAATTTTTTCACAAAAAGATCCTGAATAAGCGTTGTTTTGTGAGTTTTACATTTTTCCTCACCATTGGGCAGTTTTCTGAATGGTAATGGTGTCTAAGCCTTTATTTCTCATTTCTTGCTTGTTCCTTTTTCTTTTTTTAACTTTTCAAGGATGTGTTTTTTATCATTCTTCTGTTTCTGTTTATTTCTGTGCAGTGAACAGCGCGCCCAGGCACGCGGAGCGGCGGCGTCTGTGGCGCCTGTTCCCAATTGAGCGTCAGGTGGACAGGGGTGGAGGGCCTTGTGTGGCGGGGGGCCTTGTGTGGCGGGGGGCTGCCATGGTGTTGTCCCTGGGTTCTGTCTATGTAAAACCAGGGGGCCCTCCTGGCCTTTCACCTCAGTAGTAAGATGGGGTGATGCCACATCCCCTCCACGGCCAGCGTGGGGTCCTCTTGGTGGTGGGCTGTGGGACACTGTGAGCAGTCAGCACACCCAGGTCTCACCTTTAACTACCCCCTGCACACACACTGGCAGCCTAGAATTTAACTTCACTTTTCCAAAGACCTTTGAAGCATGTCAGCAATGCATGGAGCCGGAGGGCCCTGGTCACCGGTCCATGTTTTTCTGCCACAGCCACACGACTGGTGCCCGCTCTGGGGAGCCCCTGGCCCGGTGACCCTGGAGGGACAGCACGACCCCAGCCAGCATGGCCGTCTTGTTTTCCCTCTGATGGTCACTAGCAGGGCTTTTCTTTTTCCACTGTAACATTTTCTGGCACCTGAAGCCGCCAGTTTTACTCCAAAGTGGATGGATCTGGGCACGTGGGAGGGCACCCCGTCTTCACAGAAGGGCGCCCAGCGCGTGGCAGGTTGGGTGGTATTTGCAGGGTAGTTTTGGACTGACGCACTGACTCATCAGACCACTGACTGGCCAACACAGATTCTTGGGCCTTCTTGGTCCTCAGGACACAGTGGATCAGGCGCAGGTCAGCGGTCCCAGCAGGTGGAACAGTCTGGAGCTCGCTGGGCTTCCTGCCCACCCCGGCCACCCTCGGTCTGCAGCCCACACACCCAACCTGGCTGTGCACTGGTGGCACCAGGACCCTGCTAGCAGCTCTCCTATTTCCCGGCTCGTCTGGTGCCCAACCTCAGGCCACTGCCACCCGGCCCCTCTGGCCAGCAGTGGCTCGGGAGACACCCGCCGTCTCCTTTTTCTTGCAGATGACCACTGTAGGGTAGACGCTCAGTCCTCTTAGAGCCAGGTGTCCCCTGGCCCTGTTTTCGGTGTCACCCACTTCAGCTCCTCAAATCCGGCTTGAAGCATTACCATGTAGCCTTTTTTTCTTTTGAAGATACACTTGCCCATCCTGGCTGGCTGTGCCCAGCCGGTATGGAGGGTCTGCCCGGCATCTGCCCTCAGGACCAGCACAGCAGGGGGACCAGCGCGTGGGACCCTCAGCCTTTTTCTTCCTTTGCAAAGGCCTTCGGGCACAAAGGGCCCTTGGGGCACTGGCCCGGGAGTCAGCGAGTGAGCACTTTATTCCCCTCTAAGGGACATGCCCGACCTGCCCTGTGGCTGCCCGCTGGGACCGGTGGCCCCTCTGGCCTCCCGGGGATCCGATTTGGAAGGGCCACTTCGTCAAAGTGTTTCAGTTTTCTTCCTTTTTTTCTTAAAGTCTGTGTAGAGAGGAGGGGCCGTTTCCCCACGGCCCACCGCAAACGCAAGTCGGTTTGCAGCGCCGGCGGCGGAGTTTGTCGTGCTCCCTTTGGATCGGGACATTCCTTTTCTATTGGTCACAGTCCGTCCTCATTCCAGTCTTCTTTTTGTAGACTTTGGGGCCCACGTGTTTTATGGGCATTGATACATATATAAATATCTATACATAAATATATATGACTATATTTTTTTAAGTTTCCTACACCTGGAGTTTGCATGGACTGTAGGGCCGGCATGTCTTTCTATTGTACCCAGATTTTGCACGCCAAACTTGGCAGCTTTGGGGAGAGAAAACAAAAGGCCTTCTGTTCCCCTCTTGTGATGTTTGCAGACACAGACAGTGGCAATGTTTCTGTGGGAGCAGTCCTTGGAGGAGGGGGGCAGTTGGCGTCCTGTTGAACTTATTCTTAAGAAATTGTACTTTTGATTGTGAGAAAAATAAAAAGGACTACTTAAACGTGTCACATTAAGAAAAAGTTTATCTAGCACTTGTGACCTACCGATAATAGAGTTTGTTGTATTTATGTGGAAACAGTGTTTGGGGGACGCTGAGTGGCCCTCTGTGGGGGCCACTGTTGCTGCCGTCCTCCGGAGCCACTGTCAGCTTTCCATTTGGTTTGTTTTCTTTCCGGGGCAAGCGGGCAGCCACGGCGCGGCAGCTCGGGGCCCCGTCCCGCACAGCGGCGTTGACTTTTTAATCCCTTTTTTGATAATGTTTGGCTAAGATTTCACTTTAACTGAGCAGTCCTGGACTGTGTGAGCACTGTGGTTTAAAATTCTCTGCATTGAAAGGAAACCATTTCTTCACTGTATCGGGCGGGGGCTGCCTCGCGCGTCTTCTGTCTCTGACATTGATTAAAAGTCTCTTATTGAAAAAAACGGAAACAAGAAACGTTCTTTTGTTGGGTTGGTCTTTAGGTGTGTGTGTCCTCCATGACGGAGACACTGTGCCCAGGGTGTGAGGAGGACAAACACGTAGGTAACGAGTGTGTACAGGGGTACATCCGACATACTGTCGGTTTGGTTCCAGGCCACCACAAGAATGCACCTTGCAATGAAGCAAGTCGTGAGGGTTGTTGGATTTCGCAGTGAATGTATAAGTCACACTTACATTATACGGTGGCCTAGTAAGTATGCCATGAAGAGTATTATGACTGGAACAATGCACATAGCTTGATTTCAAAACACTGTATTGCTTATAAAGAATGTGCACCATTGCCTGACCTTCGGTGAGTGGTGATCTTTTTGCTGGTGGAGGACCTTGCCTTGATACTGACGGCTGCAGACTGACCGGGGTGGTGGTTGCAGAAGCCTGGCGTAGCTGTGCTTATTTCTTGATACAAGACAATGGTGAAGTCTGCCACATTGAAAGATTTTTCTGTACCACATGACACTGTTGGGTAGTGGTTTGCCTGCAAGAGAACTACTTTCAAAAGTACAATCAGTCCTCACCCCGCTCTGTTAACTCATCAGTCAAGTCTGCATGGCCTTCGGGACCTGCTGCTGTCCTTCCAGCCATGCACACGGTACCTTCCCCAGGAGGCCTGTCTCCGGAAACTCCTGTCCTCACTCATCGGTGAGAAGCCACTTCTTGTCCGTTTAAGTTCAATCATGAGATTGCAGCATTTCAGTCCCATCTTCAGGACCCAGTTGTAATTCGAGTTACAAGTTGACAGCCTTCCCAGAAGGCTGTTCGTTTACCCCACCCAGATCCATCCGACAAGTCCCCCGCCTAGGGGAGTCACAGCCTTGCGAGATGGATCTCTTCAATGCAGAGACCTGAATGCTGAAACGAGCCCTTGATCTGTGGGCTGCAGAACGGATGTCACGCTGGCAGGCGCAAAGGCGGCAGGGGGCAACGCCGATCTCCCTGCAGGCCTCCGTCACACTCTGGGGGACCAGGTGCGGGGTCACTGAGAGGCCTGGTTCTCAAAGGCACCTTTCCTTCTGAGCTACAGGTCTCAACGGTGGGCCTCGAGGGTTAGTGCGTGTCATGAACAGACATGCTGTCATCCCGGCTTTGCTGTCCTGCTGACAGCAGTGCACAGGACAGGTTTCACATCACTCTTCAAGGGCCCGAGGGTTGTCGGGTAGGAGAGCTGAGTGCCCGCTTCCCGTCACCAGCCAGTTGGACTCACCCTTGTGAAGAGTCGCCTGTCCTCTGAAGCTCGGAGTCAGGCCCTACCCGCTCTTCTCTGGCTACCAAAGTCCTAGACAGCATCTCATTCAGCCACTCGGCTGCGCCCTACACTGACCACGTGCCGTGTAGTGTAGCACCTTCAGGGGTCACATCAGCAAGGCCTGGGACCCCTCGCTGCAGCATTGCCCCTGGCACCGACCGCTCCACCCTGCCATGCCCCGTTACGGACACGGCTTCGTCACTTCAAACTCACACACCAGCCCCTGCCAGCTTCAGACTTCCCTGCAGGCCCCTCGCCTCGCTCAGCCTAACAGGAGCGAAGGGATCGAGTCAGAGCCCGGCTCTGCACTAGCTTTAAGCTTCAGGGAACACTGGGGCTGGTCTGACCTTCCATCCAGATCACACGTAAAACCTTCCCCATCTCAGCAAGAAGGCTGTTTCATTCCCACGTCACTGGTGTGGTCACTGGATAAACACCTGTCATTTCCTTCAGGAACTTTTCCTCTGTAGTCACAACCCGGCTGCCAGGCACGAGAGGCCTAGCTTTCGGCCACCTGTCACTCACCAGCCTTCCTCACTAAGCTTGGGCACCGCTAGCTCGATTTAAAGTGGGAACCCTGTAACTCTTCCTCTCACTGGGACACTCTGAGTCACCGTCAGGTTAGCAAGTGTCCTGATGTCAGTATTGTCGTGTTTCAGGGAATAACGAGGCCAAGCAGAGGGACAGAAACCAGAAAGGCTGCTCAGAACACACAGCATCCCCGTTTTACAGGGTAATGGTTCGTGGGAGCCCCAAACAGAATCTTAACACCAAAGATTGCTGATCACGGGTCACCACCACAGATAATGACGATGAAAATATTGGAAATATTGTGAGACTCAGCAAAACGTGACACAGAGACAGCAATCGAGCACATGCTCTTGGACAAATGGTTGCAACAGACTGGCCCCAAACCTTCAATTTGTAGAAAATGCCCAGATCCACAAAGCACAACTGAAACAAACCAAAAACAGCATTGTAAGCCGAGGTCTGCCTGTAGGAGGGGAGCATGGGGCGAGATTCTCTCTGAGCTCGAGGCAGAGCTGCGGTGTGCCCTGTGGAGCTCCAGGGGTCTCTGTGCCGCACACTCAGCTGTGCCAGGTCCCCGCTGGCAGTAGTTAACACCTCCTCTGTGACTCGACATTCTGCACTGGTGTCTGATGCGCCTGTGGCCCGTCGTCGGGCACCACCGAGCTGCCGGGCAGTTTCAGGTGGTTTCCTCAGCCTCCCTGACCAGTGGCCGAGCCAGTTCCTCTCCACTGGGAGTTACACCATGCCACCTTGCTGCTGTAGCGTCAGTAAACAGCATGACCGTCTCCACGTCCTCCCTGAGCATGCCCTGCTCACTCCCTGAAGGCCCCCGGGCCTGGCCCTGGGACCAGCACAATGGCAGCCCGTCCCCCTCTGCCAGTCTAAGTGGCTCCCCCGGCTGTGCCTTCATTTTAAATGTCTAGTAATTCAGAGGAGACAGTAGTGGTACGGGGGTGGCATTCTTGACATCCATGCAAAAGACCTGAGTTCAGTTCCCAGCCAGTGCACCTCCGGTGGGGCGCCACCTGTCACTGGAGGCCTGTGTGCCACTGTGATGCTGGGCAGGCTTCAGTGGGGCTCCCAGATGAAGGCTGAGGAGGAAGGCCTGGGGTCCTGCTACCCACGCAAACCCTGTGAGACACAAGGCCACGTGCCACAGCCACTCCTGGGAGGATCTCTTCCCCTGGGCATCTCTGGGGCTGTTCCGCTCCCACTCAAGGGAAGGGGACACACAAGGGTATTAACTCCAGGACGCAGAGACTGTGGGAGCCCTCTCAGGGGCCACCTGCCCCACCAAGAGAGACCACTGATCTCAATAGCTTGTTGAGACTGTGTCTTAGTCATCTAGGGCTGCTGTAACAGGAATACCCAAGGGGATGTTTTAACAAACAGACTTCTGTTTCTTCACAGTAAATAAATAAAAATAACCAAACCCACTGCTATCAAGTTGATTCCGACTCACAGTGACCCTGTAGGTCAGGATAGAACTGCTCCCTAGAGTTTCTGAGGAGTGCCTGGTGGATTCGAATTGTATGCCTTTTGGTTAGCAGACACAGCACTTACCCACTACGGCGCCAGGGTTCCTCTTCACAGCTAAGTAGGCTAGCAGTCTAAATTCAGGGCGTCAGCTCCAGGGCGAGGCTTTCTGGAGGAAAGTCCTTGTTGCCAGTCTTCCCTGGGCTGGCACCTTCTGACACATAGGGACGCTGGGTCCAAACAATGTGCCGTGCTCCCGGCACTGATTTCTTGGTGGTGTGTGGTCCTCAACTCTCATCGCTGGCTTTTGCATCCTAAGAGAATGCCCAAGGCACAATTACAGTCTCACAGCTTGAGTCCTACCTCTCAAGTAGCCACCACCCATCCTCCCCCCTCAACCTCCTAGAGGCAGAATTTACAGCAGACAGGGATTTCCTGCAACACTGGGAATCATAGTCTACCCAAATTGCTACCTTCTTTGGAGGGACGCAGTCCAGTCTGTGACAGGGTGGTTCATCACAAACCCGATCAGCTTCACCTCCAAAGCAAGGCCACACTTCCATGGATCCCAGCGGGATCCCCTCCCCTCGTTACCCTATCCCACCTGATCCTGGTTTCCTTGAGCCTGCCTTTCCCCCAGTCTATCTTCTGTCAATACCGCAGCTACAGTGGTCCCGCCCACACCAGGTGGGGACCCGGCACTCCCGCTTGGAGCCTGACTGCTCTGTGCGGTACGTTTGCTAACGGCGAGGTGTGTCTGCCTCACCCTGAAACGCGCTTGCTCGCACGCCGCCTGTCCTCTCGGGCATTTCTGACCGTCTCAGCCCACCTCACTGCCAGCACAGAGTGGAGATTTCTAGGTGCTAGTCCCTTTTCAGTTTCCCTCCCAGTCCTTTGTCAATGGAGACAGTCAAGCATGTAGAGAAGCAGCCATTAACACAAGGGGACCCCAGGGACCCCAGGCGCCTGGCAGCCTCTATGTCAATGAGTAAAACTCACACCACCCCTACAGGAGAGTATATCATCTCATTGGTAAATATTCCAGAATATCCTTCTTTAAAATGAGGACTGATGAACACAACTCTAGCCATGTCATACTTTAGAAATTGATGATTCCTTACTATTGTCATACCGAGCCCATCTGAGAATCCTCCAGCTGCTTCCTAGTATTTTTATTGTTGGTGGGTTTTAAGCAGAAGTCAAACAGGGGCCCCATCTTGCGTTTGACTGCTCTGTCCCCTAAATCTCTAATTTGTGGGTTCACCCTACTTTTTCTTTCCCTGCAGTGTGTTTGTGACGAAGTTATTGGTCCTTTGCTGTTCGTGTGTGCTGGGTATGGTTGATGGCACCCTGTCTTCTCACTGTCTCCTCTTTTTCCTGGATCTCTATCTCTGATGGCACCCCACCCCTCATGGTCTCTCCTTCTCTCCCCGCTTCTCTGCGTCTCTCATGGCACCCCACCACACGGTCTCTGCTCCCTGTCTCTCTCTGCGTCTCTGGCAGCAGCATCCAGGATGAGCTCACCTCTAGATCCTTAAGCACCTCTGCAAAGCCCCTATTTTCAAAGAAGACCACACAGGCTCAGATGAGGCCATGAGCATCCTTTTCAAAAGCCAGCCTGTTGACCAGAGGAGCTTGGGGGGAGAGAAAGGTCTCTGTAGACACTGCAGTTCTCACCCCCAGCTCAGCCCAGGGAGGGGTCTCAGCAGGGTCGGGCCATCAGGCTCAGCCTCCACCTATGACACACCTGTGTGCCCCAAGTACCCGGTCACTCCCCTCACTGACCCTCAGAACCGGCCCAGCAGCAGCATCCCTACAGTGGGCTGGAAGATCTCCCTTTTGCAAGCCCTCACCAGCAGTTAACAGGATGATTTCCAGAAAGGCACAGAAATAGCATCATGTTTCGTTTATTGTCCAACTTGTAATTGTTCAGATGGCTCAGGACTTGGTAGTTTTCCGTATCGTCTTACTTTCCTGTTGCCACTGTCACACAGATGCCCCAGTGGGAGGCCTAAGAAGGGGAGTTTATCTTCTCAGCTTCTGGAGGCTAAGCATCCACGTCAGGGCATGTGGGTTCCCCCTTTGTCAGTAGGCCCAGGCACTCCTTGTTTCTGGGCCGGGTGCCCATGGCGTCTGTCTCCCCCAGTGTGTGCACATCAAGTCTCTGTGTCTCTGCTGCTCCTCATAGAATCCTGAGGCAGTCGGGCACAGGACTCAGCCTGCACTGGCACTGCCGCCGCTGCCTGAAGCATGGCGTCAGCTAGCGTCACAGCAGAAGGTGGTTATGGTACGTGATGGAAAGTAGTAACATTTTGGGAAGTGATTACGTTACATTACGGAGAGTGATTACATCAAGTCACTGCTAGTTGAGATGATTCCAACTCACAGCGGTGCCACAGGGTTTCCTCCAAGGTTATAAATCTCTACGGGAGCCGACCCCCCTTGTCTGTCAGTTCGTCACACCATGGGGCTTGCCTCTTGCTGTGATGCTGCAACCTATGACACCAGTACTCAGATACCAGCAGCATCACCCATGGCGGACAGGTTTCAGCTGAGCTTCCAGATTATCAAGGACTAGGAGGAAGGACCTGTCAGTCCACTTCTCAAAAGAATTAGCCAGGGAAATTAATTCTGCTGAATTAGCCAGCAGAGCACTGTCAAATACAGTGCCAGAAAAGGAGGCCCCCAGGTTGGAAGACACTCAGAAGATGACTGGGAAAGAACTGTCCCCTCAAAGTAGAGTCACCCTCAAGGATGCGGATGGAGATGAGCCTGCAGGACCTTCATCTGCTGATGTGGCACGACTCAGAACGAGAATAAACAGAACATGTATAAAGTATGAATCGAGGAAAACTGGAAATCATCAAGAATGAACACAAACATCAATACCCTAGGTGTCAGTGAGCTGAAATGGACTGGTATTGGCCATTCTGAATCCGACAATTGTGCAGTCTGCTATTCTGGAAACAAAAACTTGCAGAGGCATGGTGCTGCATTCCTCATCAAAAAGAGCATTTCAAGATCTGTCCTGAAGGGCAGTGCTGTCAGTAGGAGAATAAAGGCCATATGTCTACAAGGAAGGCCAGTTAATACAACTATTAGTCAAATTTATGCACCAACCACTAAGGCCAAATGTGCAATCAGGATGCATTGATAATTACTGGTGACTAGAACGCTAAAGTTGGAAACAAAGAGGAAGGATTGGTAATTTGAAAATGTTGTCTTGGTGATAGAAATAATGCCAGTGATCAAATGATACAATTTTGTAAGGCGAACAACATTTTCATTGCAAATGCCATTTTTCACCAGCATAAGCAGTGACTGTACACGTGAACCTCGCCAGACAGAATACACAGGAATCAAGTCAACTACGTCTGTGGAAAGACGTGATAGAGAAGGTCCGTATCAGCAGTCAGAACAAGCCGAGGTGCCGACTGCAGCACAGACCGTCAGTGGCTCACATGCACATTCAAATTGAAACTGAAGAGAATTAGAACAAGCCCATGAGATCCAAAGTAAGACCTTGTGTGTATCCTTCCTGAATTTAGAGACCATCTCAAGAACAGATTTGATGCGTGGAACACTAAAGACTGAAGATCAGACAAACTGTGGAATGACATCAAAGACATCCCTCATGAAGGAAGCAAGAGGCCATTAAAAAGACAGGAAGGAAGAGACCAAACTGGATGTCAGAAGAGACTCGAAAGCTTGCTCTTGAACACTGAGTAGCAAGGAATTACCAAGTGAAAGAACCAGGCAGAAGGTTTCAAAGGGAGGCTCCAGAAGACAAAGAATTAGAAAGACATGCACAAAGAGCTGGAAATAGAAAACTAAAAGGGAAGAGCATGCTCTGTATTTCTCAAGTTAAGAGCACTGAAGAAATAATTTAAGCCTCAAGTCACAATAGTGAAGGATTCTATCCATACTGAAAATATTAAATGAATCAAGAAACATCAAAAGATGGAAATAATACACAGAGTCATTATACTAAAAAGAACTGGTCGATGTTCAGCCACAGGAAGAGGTAGCATGTGATCAGGAATTGATGGAACTGGAGGAGGAAGCTGAAGCTGCACTGAAGGTGCTGGCAGAAAACGAGGCTCCAGGAATGGATGGAACAGCAGCTGAGATGTTTCAACAAACAGATGCAGCGCTGGAAGTGCTCACTCATCTAGGCCAAGAAATCTGGAAGACAGTTACCTGGCCAACCAACTGAAAGACATCCATATTTATGCCTGTCCCCAAGAAAGGCAATCCAACTGAATGCTAAAATTACCAAGCAATATCACTAATATCACATGCAAGTCAAATTGTACTAAAGAGCATTCAAAAGTGACGACAGCAGTGTATTCACAAGGAGCTGCCAGAAATCCAAGCTGGTTTCAGCAGAGGACGTGGAACCAGGGGTATCATGGTTGGTGTCAGATGGATCTTGGCTGAAAGCAGAAAATACCAGAAAGATGTTTACCTGTGTTTCATTGACTATGCAGAGGCATTCGACTGTGTGGATCATAACCGATTATGGCTAACATTGAGGAGAATGGGCAATCCAGAACACTTCACTGTGCTCTTAAGGAATCTGTACATGGATCAAGAGGTAGTCATGCTAACAGAACTAGAGGACACCACATGGTTTGAAGTCAGGAAAGATGTGTGTACCTCTTCAATCTGTATGCCAAGCAAATAATCTGAGAAACTAGACTATACGAAGAAGAATGAGACATCAGGCCTGGAGGAAGACTCAATAACAACTTGTATTATGCAGATGACATAACCCTGCTTGCTGGATGTGAAGAGGAGTTGAAACACTGATGAAGATCAAGGACCACAGCCTTCAGTATGGATTGCATCTCAACATCAAGAAAACAAAAACCCTCACAACTGGATCAGTAAGCCACATCATGATAAGTGGAGAAAGGACTGAGGTTGTCAAGGATTTCACTTTACTTGGGTCCACACTCAACGCCCAGGGTAACAGTAGTCAAGAAATCAAAAGATGAATTGCCTTGGAAATATCTATTGCAAAGGACCTCTTTAAAATATTGAACAGCAAAAATCTCACCTTGAAGACTACGGTGCAGCTGACCCAAGCCATGGTATTTTCGGTTTTTATTGTGATTAACTGAAAGTTTACAATCCAAATCAATTTACCACATAAAACCCCCCAACACATGCCTCTCTGCAACTCTCTCTGCTCTCCTGGCCCTGTGACAGCGCACTCCCACTTCCCACCCTGTATTTCCAGTATCCACTCTACCACCACTTGTCCCCTCCTCTCCACCCTCCCCCCTACCCTCTAAAGAGGAAACAGTTGGACAGCCTCATGTTTATATTAGGCCAAGAAGTACACATACTGCTTCCATCACTCTATGTCCAGTAGTGCAGTCCAGTCCTTGTCTGCAGTTGTCAAAGCCACAGGGTTTTTCAGTCGCATCATATGTATGTGAAAGCTGGACAATGAGAAAGGAAGACAGAAGAAGAACTGATGCCTTTGAATTGTGGTGCTGGAGAAGAATGTTGAAGGTACCACGGACCGCCAAGAGAACCAACAGATCTGTTCTGGAAGGAGGACAACCAGAGTGCTCCTTGGAAGCAAAGATGGCAAGACTGTGTCTTACATACTTTGCATATGCTGTCAGGAGAGATCAGTTCCTGGAGAAGGACATCATGCTTGGGGAATTAGGTCAGCGAAAAAGAAGACCCTCAACAAGACGTATTGACTGTGACTACAGGGATAGGCTTAAGCATAAAAATGATACATGCCTGGGCACAGGACTCATCAGTGTTTCGTTCCGCTGGGCACAGGGCCACTGGGCACAGGAACTGCCTTCACGGCACCACCACCAACAACAGAGAGTGTGATTGCCACATTCTTCTCCCGAGGAGCTGCCGTTGGTTCTTAGGCACTGGCCTTTGGGTTAGCAGTTGTCTGCTTTAACCACTGAGCCATCAGGGAAAGGTGATAGCATCTCATCCCGTCTCATCCACCCGCACAGGTGAGCCATCCAACACGTATGCTGGGTTTCTGAACTTGTCACTGACTGTGCATACAACCCCCTGGCCCTTGCTGGAGAGAGCAGCGTCCAGGTCTACAAAATGAGGAAAGAAGGGGGAGCGGAAAGGCAGAGGAAGAGAAGGAATGGCTGGGGTCGGGAGGGGACTGCAAGCCCTCAGTCAGGAGGGAAGGGACAGTAAAGGGAGGGCTGGCTGAGTGGATGTCTCAAGCCCTCTGGGGCAGAGGCTGTGCACTCCCAGGGGACCCACACATCCCCTTCAAGGATCTGGTCCCCTGTTGCCCACCCTCCATCAAGGCAAGAAGGACACAGGATAGGGGACAGGTCATGGAGGCGGGTGTAGAGACCACTAGCCCTCTGCCCTCTCCAGCCTGGTCAGAATAAATCATGTCAGAACTTTCTGGCTCATCTTCCTGCAGAGTGAGAGCAGCCACCTGGGTTGTGCAGGGAGACCTCCTGGGAGGCCAGGGGTCACGACACCAACAGGTTATGGCTGTCCATGCCCAGGGCGTCGTAACAGCCCATCCTGAGGGGCACTGTTTTCCTTGGAAAGGCATTTGCCTGGCAGAAAGATGCCCCGGGCCACAAGCCTCCTTCACATCCAGTCCCCGGGCAGCGTAGATGTGATGGTCATCCGAGCTGAATCATGAGGCCCTCCCTGCAGGGTCAGCTGAGGAGAGAGCTGTCTTCCTGGGTCAACAGAAGGTCCACTTCAAAGGAACACCACTTTCGCCCCAGACGGACACTTTTGCAGAATCTTTTCCTACGAAAATCTTTTTATTTGCCTGGCCAGGAGCCAACAATTGTTAAAACCATCATAAGGAGACTTTCAGAGCTGTGGCAAGCCTCTTCCTCCTTGGGGCCCGCTTGGCATTGACCGAAGCTCAATCTCATAACGAGAAGACACTGAAGAAGAGCAGATCTGGGTCAAGTTCACCGTCAGCTGCCGGGAAGTGCTCTCTGACATGCTCCTGCTTCCCTGTGAGAGGCGATACCCTCACGGTGGGCACAGCAGTTCCCTTCGCTCCCCAGGCTTCACCCCAAGGCTGGAGGCTTCCAGGGGGCTCGCCAGCAATGGCACGGCTGAAGAGGAGGTGGCTTCGGGTTCCTGATCACTTCTTGTCTGGTTGCCTCTTCACTATCCCCTCACCTGGAGCCCCGTTAGACCCTGTGTGGCTCGTCCTGAGGTGAGTTTTCCTTTAGCTCCGGCTCCACACTCTGGGTTGTCAGCTGCTGTCCAGGGCCCCTGCCTCCGAGCACCCGGTGGACAGCATACAGAAGCACTGTCCGCGCCTGTCCCATGGCCCCAGTCCCCGCTGTGTTGGAGCTCACAGTGGCCCTGTGTGCCCTGAACACCTTCCGCTCTCAGGCCCCATCCCTGCCCTGCTCAGCACCCCGCTGGTGTCCATTGATTTTCACTGGCTGGTTCCGGGCAGCTGGCCGCCAGGCCTTTCCTCTTCTTCTGCCCCAGTCTGAATGGGCCACTGAGACCTGCCCACCACGAGGGGCCCACCTGGTGCTCAAAATGCTGGGGGCTTTGCTTCCAGCCTGCCAGCCACTACAGGATGACAAAGGGAGAGGCGGCCACGTGGCACTCCCACCTTTCAGTGCTTGATCAAAAGGACCCTGAACGGAAATGCTCTTCTCACTGAAGCGGAACTCAGGAGTGCTGGCTTTTCTCCAACCAAAGATGTGGGGTCTGGAGGCCTGCTGAGACCTGCCGCCGTGCTGTCACAAGGTGCTGGCAGCGCCATCGCAGCCACACGAGTGTCCCAGTGCTGCCCCTTGCAGTGAGCCCTGATCTGTCCTGTGCAGCACACAGTAGGTCCTCAGCAAAGGCCCAGTGGAGTGGCCATTTAAATATCTAGTCTGTGAAGAAACAACGAGGACAGCTCACCTCAGCTAACAGTTCACAAAGGAAGCTCCCCTGCTGCACGGGACTCTCGTGCCAGGTCTGTGCCCAGTTTGCTCCGTGGCTCAGGTCACTGGACCCCTCCCCTGGGATTTACAGGTGGGTGCTCTAGAAGTGGTCACGGGGCTGCCGCAGAGCCTTGGTCAGCAAGACTAGTGACCAGGGGGGTAGGGAACACAGATGAGTCACAGACAGACGCTGAGCCCGATGTCCCCAGGTGGGCGTGTCCCACTGAGGTCCCTCCCCTGGCAGAGCTGGGGTGGACACTGCCAGCATCTCAGGACTCCCTTCTCCCAGCCAACCTGGGGACTGACAAGCTGTGGTGGGCTGAATGTGGTCCCCAAAAGACATGTCCACGTCCTCACCCCCAGACCTGTGAGCAAGACCTCCTTTGGAAAAAGAGTCTTTGCAGACAGAGGTAATCCTGAAGCTGGAGGCGAGAACACCCTGGATGATCATCTAAGAGATGGAGAGAGAGAGAGAGACAGGGAGGAGAGACTGAGCAGATGGGGCACCCTCACAGACACAGACAGGGAGGAGAGACAGTGAGGGGACAGGCTGATATCAGAGGTACAGAGAGACCAATAAAAGACGGGATGTCATCAGGAACACAGAGACAAGGAGGAGACACCCTGAGAAGATGGGGGTCATCAGAGACACACACAGTGAGAAGACGAGGTGCCATTGGATACACAGAGAGGCCATGAGAAGATAGGGTGTCATCAGAGACACCGAAAGACCGTGAGAAGACAGGGTGTCATCAAAGACACCGAGAGACCGTGAGAAGACAGGGTGTCATCAGAGACACCGAGCGACCGTGAGAAGACGGGGTGTCATCAGAGACACCGAGAGACCGTGAGAAGACGGGGTGTCGTCACAGGCACAGAGAGACCGTGAGAAGACGGGGTGTCATCACAGACACAGAGAGACCGTGAGAAGACGGGGTGTCGTCAGAGACACAGAGACAGGGAGAAGGGGAGAGACCATGAGAAGACAGGGCTGAGATGATGCAGCCATAAGACAGAAACCTTGGGGACAGCAGATGCTGGAAGAGACAAGAAGGAATGCTCCTCTGGGCCTCTGAGGGGACCGTGAGGACACCTGGCCTGGTCTTGTGGCCTCCAGGTAGCGAGAGAGTGAACTTCTGTTGCTTTCAGCCACTCAGCACATAGTACCTGTTATGTGGGTCGGACAGTCCCGCCCACAGGCCCCCCTCAGCCAGGATGGCCCCAGGGCACAGCCCAGGCGACAGCCCCCTGGTGAGCCGTTACCTAGGGGCCTGACACGTCTGTAGGGGGGCTTCTGGGCCGTGGGCCCCTTGAGAGTGCATGCCATGTTCTCTGGGGAGGCCCTGAGTGCCATGAGATCCCCAAGGGCCCTGTCACTCACACAGCTCAGCACCCAGCCTTCCACAGTGACTCTCCCATCCCCTCTCCCACCTCGTGGCCACCCTATCCACAATGCCCAGACAGGATGGACTAAACTTGCTCATGGGACCCCTCAACCTCCGGCCAAGCCCCTGGCACAGGACCAGGTCTGTTCTGTTTTTCTGCATTCCCAGGTGTCAGCAGGACTTGGCAGGGTGCTGCCTCTGGGCACTGTGTGGTCACAGCAGGCTGGGACGGCTAGCAGAGAAGAAAGAATGGCCAACCCCAGGCCCCACCTGTCTGGTACCCTCACTGCCCATGAGGACTCTTTGGCCCCATCCAGCCTGCAAGGGTTGGGATTAGGGTCCCAGCTGTAATTAACCCTAGCTGTAACCCTAGCTGGGACGAGCACTGGGCTGGTGAAGCGGGCAGTGAGGGGTGTATTGGTGAGGAGGAATGGGGAGGCTCAGCCTTGGGATGAAACCTGGGCAAGGGCTGACCACAGGCCCCCAAAGATGAATCCACGTCCTCAGCCCACGACCTGTGAGCGTGGCTGCACCGGGAAGATGATCTGTGCCTTGTGGTCACGTTCAGAGTCTCTAGAGAGAGCACCTGGGTGACCCTCACAGAGAAACCTGCTGGGGGGGAGGGGAGCAGCTGGAGTCCAGGTGGGAGGGCTGGGCCCCTTCCTGGCCTTGTGGCCCAGGAGAGCAGAGGAAGAGAGAGGAGAGGGCGTGGCCACGAGGTCACAGCAGGACCCACTTCCCTACAGACAACTGGAGCAGATTCCCGGGGAGGCAGACTCCCCTGCCCCCCGAGCAGAAGTGGCTGCATCCAAGGCAGCTGCCCGGGGTCTTTGTGAAGGAGTTACAAGGGGCCAGGGCCGGGGCCGGGGCCGGGGTGGGGGGCCTGGTCCAACTCCAGAAAAGCTTCAGGTGTGAGACTTCACCCGGTGTGGAGCCGTAGGGCCTCAAAGGAGTTCTGTCATTTCCTCCTGGGTGACGACCCGGGGTGGGTGGGAGGCCCCCATCACTGGGACGCCTTTGTGTCGGCTGGAGGCAGCGCCCTGGGCCCATTGCGTCCGCCACCTCAGCGCGACTCTGCTCCTGGGGGCCGCGCAGAGCCGAGCTTACGTCTCCTTTCTCTCAAGGGCATTTATTGAGCACCTACTGTGTGCCAGGATGGGGAGTGAACAGAGAAACACATCGGGGTGCTACCCCCAGGAAAATTCATTCAGGTGGGGTCGGGAAGAAGACAAAAAGCAGGAAGGCTACGCAACTTAGGGAGTGTTGGGGCCCTGGTGGCTGGTTGATGGTTCAGCCAAAAAAAAAAAAGGAAAGAAAGAAAGGAACCAAATCCACTGCTGGTGAATCTTTTGCTCAGCTGCTGTAGCACTTAGTCATGAGGCCACCAGTGTCCACTGACCGAAAGGTGGGCAGTTCAAATCTGCGCGGTGCTTCTTGGAAACCCTTATGGGGTGGTTCTTCTCTGCCCTATAGGGTCTCTATAAGTCAGAAACAACTTAAGCAATGGGTTTTGTCTTTTGATATGAGGCGTGCTGGAAAAAGAGAACCATGTGGCACACAGGGTCTGTTGGTGATGGGGGTCCATGCCTGGGGGACTGAGCAGCAGTGGAGCTGAGGGGTGGGTGACAGGGAGAAGTAAGGCCGGTTGTGGGGATCGGCCCCACAGCTCCCACTCCTGGGTGTCTGCCCAGAACAAATGAGAACCCGTGTCTGCACGAACGGTGTGCTCCTGACGCACGGGAAGCGACCCCAGGGCCTGCTATTCACCGGTGACTGGGTGAAGAAAACGTGGTACACCCATCAGATGGGATCCCCTTCAGGGACAGAGAGGAGCCAGGCACATGTACACTCTACGAGGTGTGCAAATGGTGAGAACAAGGTGCTCAGGGAGAGACGCCAGACCAAGACGGGCTTCCTGTGACACTTGCCTGACTGAGGCCAGGCCCTGGAGGCAGACAGTAGGTCAGGGGCTTGGGGGGCAGCGGTGGACAGCCAATGGGTCGAGGGAAGTTTGGGGACAGCAGAAATATCTTTAAAAATGGACTGTGGTGCTGGCTGTACAAATCTGTAAATTTACACAAAGTCATTGAATTGTACACTTACAGTAGGTAGATTTTATGGCGTATAAAGTACAGCTCAACAAAAGTGAATTGTTTTATAAAAGAAAACTTACCTGTAAGCTCAGAATCTGAACAAACCACTACCGGAGGTTTTCAGGGCCGTCAGAGTCCAGCTGAAAGCATTAGTCGGTGAATTAGCAGGTCCCAGTCTGTTGTCCCCAGCGGGTGGGGTTCCGTGCCTCAGACAAGAGACCCAGCTCAGCTCAGGAATCAGAACGTCTGAGGATGTCTCCAGCCGGAAGCATTTCAGGACAGGGAAGTAGGTGGTCACCCTGGTTAAGGGCCACATCAGCTAGCCAAAAGGTCAGCAGTTCAAACCCACCAGACTCTCCTTGGAGACACTATGGGGACAGTTCTACTCCGTCCTACAGGGTCGCTATGAGTCAAAATTGACTTGTGGGTGGTGGTCTGTTTTGTCGGCTGTTGGGAGGGGCCTCTGGGCAGCACACACAGTTAAGTGCAGGAGGGACCCTGGCAGCCAGCCTGTCGGTTACCAGTGGACCGTTTAAACTGCTGGCACCACCTGAGTCACAGCTTCAGTGGCAGCCGCTGGTAGTTCTGGTCTCACTGGTGCTCCCGTTGGGACTTAGCTCCTCAGGGGCAGCCTGGGTGTCCGCAGCCTGACTCAAGGACAGTCCTGGAAGGAAAGGACTTCAGGGGGCTGCTCGCAGGAGGACAGGGCTTTGGGACTTAGCATGCCAGCTGGTCCCCTCATGCTGGGTCAGGACAGGAGATGAGGTGGGAGGGGCCCAGGGGCTGAGGGCAGCTGCCTGTTTGCAAGGGTCTTCTGGAGGGACCGCTGTGGCTGGCTTGGTACCATGGCCACCCCTCCCGACCATGGTGAGCATGTCCCAAGGACAGCCTTCTGACCAGCGGACTGGCAGAGGTGACGCCGTGACCCTGCAGCCTGGCTCACACGATGAGGTCAACATCAGGATTCGAGCTGGGAAGCCAAGGGCTGCATCTGCCACTGAGGGAACTGAACTAAGAGGTGGTGAGCTTGACTTGGAGCTGGGTAGCTCCAGGGTGCAGGCAGGGCGAGGTGACAGGGAGGGGAACGAAGGAGACAGAGTCAGGACAGCTGTGGAAGAGGGGTGGGTGCTGTGAGGCTCTTGCTTGCCCACGGCCAGGACTCTGGCCCCCAGCCACACCTGAGCATCTTGAACCCCTGGCCACCATCCCCCAGTGACAGTGAGGGTGTGGGGAGGGGCTGCCTGGGTCCTGGCTGTCCAGCCACCTGCTGCTCCGTGAGCTGCCTGCAGAGCTGCCCTGGCTGCTGTCCTCTTGTGGACACATCAGGCTGCACTGTGTCTTCCTAGAATATAGACTCTCTTCCAGGAGTGATAAGGACAGGATTTGGTGGCCTGGCATTTCAGAAGGGGAACCTCCAGATGCCCACTGTACCTACCACCTGGCAGGCAGGGCATCCCCAAGCAGAGTGGTGATCAGGAGAGAGCTGTGTGCGGTCACCTGAAGTCTGGACAAACACCACTGTGCACCAGGAACTTGGGACTGGAAAGGTGGCGGTCACAGACAGCAGTGGACGGTAGGAGGGCTGTGCTGACCCTTCTCCAGATGCAGGAGAGACAGGGTTCTGGGTTTGGTGATGCTTCTCCACCTGTTGCCATGGAGTCAGTGCCGATCCTAACAACTCCCAGGGGAGAGCAGAGCTGCCCCACAGGGCTGCCCAGGAGTAGCTGGTGGGTGCCAATGGCCGGCCGGTACCCAGCTGAGCACTTCGCCACTGTGCCGGCAGGGCTTCCCTGCTCCTCTGGCAGCAGGAAAACGATGCCTTCTCGCTCTCTGTGGGGTTCATCCAGAGCACCCCGAGACCTCTCTACCTCTCCACACTGGTGGGTGTTTGAATGAGATCCCGTATCTCGTCTGTTTCTGCCCTCCGTGCAGACACCAGGCTTCCCATGAGCCAGGCACGTCACCCATTCACACTGCCCACCAGGGACCCCGGAGGTCAAGTGGGGTGTCAGTGCAAAGGCCAGAAGGCAGGTCAGGAGGTAAGCAGTCATGGCAGAAAGTTCCAGCGCTGTGTCTGAGCCTGTCCCCGCAGCTGTCCCTGCACCTGAGCCCATCGCCACAGCTGTCCCCGCGCCTGAGCCTGACACTGCAGGCCCAGGTGTTGAGCTGCACACATCCTGCTCCCACAGCCGGGCCCGGTGAACTCCGCCTTGTAGCCTCTCATTCACCTCCTTGGGGCTGAAGTTTGGGCTAGGCTTCCTAAAGGGCAGTGCTTGATGCGGGCTGGCGCTGGTCCAGCTGGCTCTGCTCCTGTGCCTGGGGCTGGGAGGCTGGGGGCCCTGCTGACCACGGACCCGAGGGCGGTGTGGGCTACCGGAGCAGAGCATCCTGTGTGACAGAGGAAGCTGACACCTGGTTGGGTAATCAGACCTCTTGCTTCTAACAACCCAGGAGCTGCTGCCATCGCGGCTACGGGCAAGCCTAACCCTTGAACTCTGTCTTGCTGCCCTCCGACCTCTCACTTGCTTCTCTGACCTCTCCCCTTCTCCCCTGACCTCCCACCTTCATCTCTGACCTCTTTCCCGAGTATTCCCCAAGGGCCAGCCTCACTTTGGACTTGGAATTGCTGGGGGAATCCCGCTGTCTCTCTGGAGAGGTCTTAAAGACAAAGTTACTTCTACCGAAACAGATTCTGTTTCCCCCAATTCTAACCCAATCACTGCCCCAGGGCATTGAGAAAGGGCAGTGGGACTGAGGACATACTCTCAGTCCCCTTGAGCCTCAGATGCTCCTTCACGGTTGACTGACAGGCCCAGGAGAGATGGCCTGCCCCCAGCCCTCAAGACTCTGAAGGTGCCCGGGACCCCGAGTCCTTGGGGACGCGAGGGAGGTGCTTTGGATGGGGCAGGCCATCTGCAGCGTGCGTAGGGCTTTATTTCTGACTTTTCCTGGCTCACTGGAGTGGAGCCCACCCCCAGGCCTGGCCCTTGCCAGGGCCTGAGCACTGGGGACAGACGGGGCGCAGCTGCAGCCACTCACAGCGGGAGGCCCTCCCAGCCCTGGGGAGGGAGCGCAGCAGAGAGGAGCACATGCTTCCTTCCCAAAATAGATTTTATCTGGAAAAGGAGACAGACGAGCTAAAGATGGTACTTTCTTTCCTGAAAAGCCCAGGAAGCCGTGCCAAGCCGCCACGGTGCTCTCCGTGCCCACCCCTCCCACCAGGCTTATAAACTGGAGGGGACTCCACTTCCAGGCCAGATCTGCCACCAAGGCCCGGCTGCGATGGTGGGTGGCTGGGTGGGGACTGGCGTGTTTCCTGAATGGAATGGGTCGACCTGCCAAGCGAGGCCACAGGGCAGGGCCCGGTTGCTGGCCAAGTGGGCAAGACGGCCAGGAAGTGCCTGCCTGGTGGCCCTGGGGGTGAGGAAGGGGAGCAGAACCCTCAGCCCTGCTGCTCAGGTCATCGAGCTGCGTGGCCAGGTGGGAGGAACCAGGAGGCTCTCACAACACTCTCGGCAGTGACCCTCGATACAGGGTTTCAGCTCGCTTTTTACAAGGACTGCACATCTGGTTTGGCAAAGTCTTCAAGATTTAATGGACGGGCATCGCGAGGAGCGTGATCTGAGTCAAGCATCGATTCAACATAACTTCTCCGTGCTCGGCTTCTCCCGCCGCGCCTCCCTGTCCCCCACGTGGGGCGGCGCTCCATCCGCCGTGTCCCACACACTCTCAGGAGTCTCCGAGTGCGGACCTTGGATGCCTCCAGACAAAGACCCGTTGCCATGGAGTTGATCCCTCCTCCCAGTGACCCTGTGGGACAGTGGGACTGCCCCACAGAGTTCCCAGGTGTGCCCGGCTTGATTCCAGCTGTAGATCTTTCAGTTAGCAGCTGTAGGTCCCGACCACTGCAGCCCTGGGGGTTTCTGAGACTGGACTCTGTGACCAGCAGTTAGGGTTGCAGGTGAGGGCTTCCTCAGTCCTCTGCAGAGCACAGATTCGAGCCCAGGTTTATGACATTTCTTTCCCCATAACCAGCTGCCTCTGACTTCATGGATCTCGTACAAGTCTGCATTGAGCTGTACCCCCTGGAGCGCTTGCTGGCTGGTTTTCCAGAAGCAGGTCACCAGGACTTTCTTCCATGGCACCTCTGCGGGGGGGGGGCGGGGATCATACCTCCAGCCCTCGGGTCAGAAGGCCGGCTCACTAACTGCACCCTCGGGGACTCCCATCCCAGTCGTGCACCCCTGTGAACCTGAAGGGCTGGTGCCTCCTCTCAGTTTCTTTGTCTTCGTTTTCGTACAAATGTTACAATGATTATCTTTAACCAGTGTCTAATTAGCCTTTCTACTTAACAACTGTGCAAACTGAGAGGCTGCTTCTCACACTGAATAAAACTGCAATAAACGCAGGGCCCGGTTTCTGCGGTACCGGGTCTGAGCACTGACCTGGACCTTGGCTGGCCAGGGTGGAGGGCCTGGGGTGGGCTCGAAAGTCAGCATGGAAGGAGGAGGTAGACGTTGGCCCACCGCTTCTCAGACTCCAGCTTCTGAAATGCCCAGTCCTCTGAGGACGAGACTTTCATCAGGGCGGCAGTGTCAAGGTGATGTCAGGCGACTGCGAATGTACCCACTTGCTGCCTCTCAGTTCTGTGTCCCTGCAGGGTGCGGTCCTTGGGTAGCACAGGCAGTGCTCAACTGCTAACCGAAAGACGGGCCGTCCAAACCCACCAGAGACCCCTCGGAAGTAAGGCCTGGACATCTTTTCTGAAGAGTCACATCCTTGAAACTTCCATGGAGCAGTTCTAGTCTGCAGGGGTCGGAATCAGCTCAGACGGCCGCTGACAAAACTTCTGGGTAGAAGGGCCCCGCCACCTGGATTCCATGTCGTGGACTCTGCATCCTAGACAGCGCTCCCGGGCTCTGTGCTCGGCCCCCGGGGAGCAACAGGAGGGCTTTTGGATGACGGACTGTGCCTCCAACATCCCCACCCTGCCATCCCTTCAGGGTGGCCCTGCCATCCGCTGGCCGCAAGCCTCTGGTCACTCTAACGCACAGGGCTGGTTAGAAAAGGCTTCTTTCTGAGCCTCCCTTTGGTGGATGCTGGCCGTCCCGGGCGTTCCTGACACCTTGGGGGTCTCCCGGTGTTGTCATCTGCAACAGTGCTAAACGTGACAGTGCCGGTGGCCTCTCTCTGACAGAGCCTGGCCCGTCCACAGCCAAAACCTGTGGTGAAGAAGCAGAGCTCAGATTGCAAACGACGATGGGTTTGTTCCCCATGGGGCTACTTTTCACGTTTGTGACCTGCACGGATGTAGCAACCTTCGTATTTAGGATAGTCAGGAGTAGGGGAGGAGAAGACAGAACAGATGGAAGACCCGGAAGGCGGCGAGGACTCTGGTGTGCCCCGTCGGAGTTCTGGGGCGGGGGCAGAGCCATCAGTGGTGGGCTGAACCTCCAGAGTCTGACTCTTGGAGAACTACCCCAAAGGCTTGTGACAAGCAGAAATTCGTCACTTGTGCAAGCAGCAGCCTGGCTTCTGGGTGGTCTGAGCTGGAGATGTTGAATCACTTGGCAGTGAGGGAGCCTCACTGGCCTCCAACAGCCATGTGTCATAGCAGACCAATTGTTTCCTGTGTGTCTGCAAATCCACAGCAACTCTTGGGAACTTTTACAACCTCATAAAGACGGCCACCAACTGAAGAGAAAAAGCATGTCCAAGCTGAAAGCTATTCACACACAGTGATGGGCCTGGCCCCCTAGGTTGAGGCAGTAGGAGTGAGCTGTGGGCTAACTGTGTCCCTCAAAAGACACGTTGGCATTCTAACCCCAGTGCCTATGTGGTGGACTTGTTGGGAAACGGGATCTTTGAGGACATGATTGGTTATCGTGGGGCCATACTGGGTCGAGGTGAGTCCCAGTCCAACAGCAGTGGTGTCTTTCTAAAAGAAGACACACCCTGTGACTGCAGCTGTGAGCCAAGGAATGCCTGGGGCCACCATGGCTGGGCAAGAGCCTAGTAGAATCTCCCTGGAGCCTCAGAGGACTGGGATTCCTGATTTCACACTGTGAGGCAGTGCTTCTGTCTTTTGTTTTTAAAATATTTTATTGTATTTTAACTGAAAGTTTACAATGCAAACCAATTTACCATACAAAATCCCCGCAGGCACACTGCTAGACCACTCTTTACTGCTCTCTGCTCCCAGTGCCTGACAGCACACTCCTCCTTTCTGCCATATTCATCCAACCAACTCCTGTCCTCCTCCACCCTCTTATCTGGCCTCTGGACAGGAGCTGCTCAGAGAGCATCACGTACATAGTCAAGTCGAGAAACGTATCCTTGACCAGCATTGTTCTGTGCCTTCCAGTCCAGTCCAACTGTAGTCAGAAATGCTGGTTTGGGTGTTGGTTTCAGCTCTGAGCTAACAGTCTGGGAGACACACACTCGGAACCATCCCGCAGGACAGACGAGGAAGTCTGATCTTTAATAGAGTTCTAGTTCTGAGTACCCGTTTCTCTCTCACTGCATGAGGGACTGTATGTTGTGCTCGCCATCAGGGCAGTCACTGGTGGTGGCTGGGCACCCTCTAGTTCCTCTGGCCTCGTGCTGGCGTAGTTTCTGGATCATGTGGCCCTTCCTGTCTCTCGAGCTCATATTTTCTTTATGTCTCTGATGCCCTCTATCCTCCTCTGCTCCAGGTGGGTTGCAACAAGTCGATGTTACTTAGGTGGCCACTCACCAAAGTGGTATGCAGAACATTTTCTTTTAAAAAAAGAAAAAAAAAATAGTTACGCCAATTAGCCTAGGTGTCCCCTGAAACCATGGTTCCCAGACTCCTGAGCTTGCTACTCTGTCCCCAAATGTTGGGTTGTATGTAAAAGAACGTTTTTAGCTTTCAGTTGTAGGCCAGTTGTGCTGACCTCTCTTCTGCTGTGTTGTTACTGCCTTCACCTAGCCAACTCCTGTCTACAATCTTGTCTCTGACTGCCCTCTCCCTTCCTCCCCACCCTTGTAACCATCAAGGATTATTTTCTTGTGTGTTTAAACCTTTTCTTAAGTCCTTATAATTGTGGTCTAATATAATATTTGTCCTTTAGCAGCTGACTGGTTTTCATTCAGCATAAGGTCTTCCAGATGACTCCATGTTATGAAATGTCTCCTAAAGATCATCACTGTTCTTGATCGTTGCCTAATATTGCACTGTGTGAATGTACCACAGTTTGTTCATCCACTCATCTGCTGATGGGCTCCTAGGTTGATTCCACCTTTTTGCTGTTCTGGACAGTGCTGCAATAAACATTGGTGTGCATGTGTCTGTTTGTGTGACAGCCCTTATTTCTCTAGGATATATTCCAAGAAGTGGAATTGTTGGATCACACAGTATTTCTACTTCTAGCTTTTTAGAAAAGCACCAATCTATTTCCAAAGTGGTTGTACCACTTTGCATTCTGGCCAGCAGTGTAGAAGAGTTCCAGTCTCTCCACAACCTCTCCAACATTTATTATTTTGTGTTTTTTTGGATTAATGCCAGCCTTGTTGGGGTGAAATGGTATGTCATTGCAGTTTTTATTTGGATTTCTCTAATGGTTAATAGTTACAAGCATTTCCTCATGGTCATATCCTTTTAGCTTTTGGTGTAGTCCATGTGAAGTGCCTGCTCATATCCTTTGCCCATTGTTTAATGTGGCTTTCTCTTGTTGAGGTTTGGCAGTACTTTGTAGATTATGGAGAATAGATGTTGATTGGATTGGCGGTAGCCAAAAATTCTTTCCCAATCTGTAAGTGGTCTTTTTACTTTTGGGGTAGAGTCTTTGCATGAGCATAAGTGTTTGATTTTTAGGAGTGTCTGCTTTTCTATTTTCTCATGTTTGTGTATTGTAAGTAATATTTTGTAGTCTATTTATGCCATGTATTAGGGCTCACAAGTTTACAAAATTTGGACCATTGTCAAATATCACCAGCCATGCCCTGCCCCAACCTGTCCTGCCCTTCTTGAGTTTACAGAATTTGGACCTTTGTCAAATATCATCTGCTCGTAGGCGGATGATGTCATGTCTGAATTCTCAATCCTGTTCTTTTGATCTATGTATCTGTTTTTGTACCAGTACTGGGCTGCTTTGGCTATTGTGACAGTGTAATAGGTTCTAAAGTCAGGTAGAGTGAAGTCTCCCACACTGTGCTTCTTCTTTCATAATGTTCTTTTTATCTAAAACTTCTCTCTTTTCTTTATGCAATGCCATTTAAAAATGCCATTGAAATACTTACTGGGATTGCACTGTTATCTATAGATCATTTGGGGTAGAATAGATGTTTTCATGATGTTAAGTCTTCCTTTCCATGAGCAAGGTAGGTTTCTCCACTTATGTAGATCTCCCTTGGTTTCTTGTAGTTGCTGTGTTGTTGGGTGCTGTTGAGTCAGTTCTGACTCATAGTGACCCTATACAAAACAGAATAAAACACTGCCTAGTCCTTCACCATGTCCACAGTTGTTTTTATGCTTAAGTTCATTGTTGCAGAAACTGTGTCAGTCCATCTTGTTGAGGGTCTTCCTCTTTCTTTCTGACTGTCCACTCTACCAAGCATGATGAATTTCTCCAGGATTCCCTCCCAACAACATGTCCAAATTATGTAAGACACAGTCTCACTATCTTTGTTACCAAAGAGCACTCTGGTTGTATTTCTTCCAGAACAGACCTACCTGTTCTTTTGGCAGTCCATGATACAGTCAATATTCTTCTCCAACACCACAGTCCAAGAGCATCAACTCTTCTTTTGTGTTCCTTGTTCACTGTCCAGCTCATGCATGTGTATGATGTGATTAAAAATACTATGGCTTGGGTCAGGCACACCTTAGACTTCAAGGTGACATCTTTTCAATCCTTTAAAGAGGTCCTTTGCAGCAGATTTTCCCACTGTAATGTGTCTTTTGATTTCTTGACTGCTGCTTCCAGGGGCACTGACTGTGGAACCAAGTAAAATGAAATGCTTGACAATCTCAATCCGTTCTCCATTTATCACAGTGTTGCTTACTGGTTCAGTTGTGAGGATTTTTGTTTTCTTGGTGTTGAAGTGCAATGCAATCTATACTGAAGGCTGTGGTCTTTGATGTTGATCAATAAGTATTTCAAATCCTCTTCACTTCCAGTGAGCAAGGTTTTGTCATCTGCATAATCTAGATTGTTAATAAGTCTTCCTCAAATCCTGACACCTCATTCTTCACACTGTACAACTTCTCAGATTATTTGCTCAGCATGCAGATTGAAAAGGTGTATGGAAAGGATACAGCCCTGATGCACTTTTTTCCTAACTTTAGAACATGCAGTGTTCCCTTGTTCTGTTTGCACGACTACCGCCTGATGCATGTACTGATTCCTGAAGAACACAATTAAGTGTTCTGGAATTCCCATTTTACATGATGTTAGCCATGATTTGTTATGATCCATACAGTCAAATGGCTTCACATAGTCAAGGAAACACAGGTAAGCATCTTTCTGGTATTCTCTGCTTTCAGTCGAGGTCCATCTGACATCAGCAGTAATATCCCTGGTTCCACATCCTTTTCTGAATCTGGCTTGAATTTATGGCAGCTCCTTGTGAATATACTGTTGCAGTTGCTTTTGAGTGGTCTTGAGCAAAATTTTACGTGCATGTGATACTAATGATACTGTTAGGTAATTTCTGCATTCGATTGGATCCCCTTTCTTGGGAATAGACATAAATATAGATCTCTTCCAGTCAGTTGGCCAAGTAGCTGTCCTCCAAATTTCTTGGCATAGGTGAGTGAGTATTACTAGTGCTACATCTGTTTGTTGAAATATCTCGGTTGATATTCCATAAATTCCTGGAGCCTTGTTTTCCGCCAATGCCTTCAATGCAGCTTTGACTTCTTCCTTCAGCACCACTGGTTCCTGGTCGTATGCTAGCTCTTGAAATGGCTGAACATTGACCAGTTCTTTCTGGTGTAATGACTCTGTGTATTTCTTCCACCATCTTTTGATGCTCCCTGAGTCGTTTCATATTTTCCCTATCGAATGCTTTGCTCTTGCAACTCGAGGCTTGAATTTTTTCTCTAGTTCTTTCAGCTTGAGAAATGCAGAGTTTTTCCCTTTTAGTTTTTTATTTCCAGCTCTTTGCACATGTCGTTATAATACTTTGCTTTGCCTTCTCTAGCTGACTTTGAAATCTGGTTAGTCGTTTTGTTTCATCATTCCTTCCCTTTGCTTTAGCTACTCAACATAAGGGGCATCTATACAAAGCCAAATACAATGTTGAAGAATTTTCCTGACAGCTTTTAAACACGAGTGGGTGCTGGACTTTCTCAAATGCCTTTTCCACATCAATTCAGAAAACCAAGTGGTTCTTGACTGTTATATACATAGTTGACTACCTTAATTGTTTCCAATGTTGAGCCATCCCTGCATCCCTGGTATGAATCACACTTGGTCATGGTGAATTATTTTTTCAATATGTTGTTGAATTCTATTGGTTAGAATTTTGTTGAGGATTTTTGCATCTAAGTTCATGACAGATCTTGGTCTGTAATTTTTCTTTTTTGTCTTGTATTTATCAGGGTTGTACTGGTTTTACAGAATGAATTTGAGAGTATTCCATCTTTTTTTATGCTCTGGAATACTGTTAGTAATAGTGGTCATAACTCTTCTCTAAAAGTGTAATAGAATTCTCCAATGAAGCCATCAGGGCCAGAGCATTTTTTAGTTGGGAGTTTCTTAATTACCTTTTCAACCTCTTCTTTTGTCATAGGTTTATTTTGTTGTACTACTTCCATTTATGCTAGTTTTGGTAGGTGATGTGTTTCTAGAAATTTGTCCATTTCTTTTGGTTTTCAAATTTATTAGAGTGCAATTTTTCATTGTATTGTATTGCAATTCTTTTGATTTCAGCTTGGTCTGTCATGATGTTACCCATCTCATTTATTATTCAGCTTATTTGCTTCCTCTCCCGTTTTTTTCCTTTCATCAGTTTGGCCAATGGTTTATCAATTTTGTTAATCTTTTAAAAAATCAGCTTTTGGTCTTGTTTAATACTTTCCATTGTTTTTCTATTCTCCAATTCATTTAATTCTAACTTAATTTTTATCATCTGCTTTCTTGTGGTGCCCAGGGCTCTCTTTTGCTTCTTTCCTTCCATTTATTTGAGTTGTAGAGTTACTTTTTTTTTGGTTCAGACCCTTTCTTCTTTTTGGATGTGTGCATTTACTGAGATAAATTCACCTCTGAGTACTGCTTTTGCTGTGTCCCATAGATTCTGGTAGGATGTATTTTCATTCTCATTTGATGCTAGAAGATTCTTTATTTCATTCTTGATTTTTTTTCTACAACATAGTTATTTTTCAGCAAGGTGTTGTTCAGTTTCCATGTGTTTGATTTTTTTCCCTTTTTTTCTGTTACTGATTTCTACTTTTGTGGCTTTATGGTCTGAGAAGATGCTTTGTAGTATTTCAGTACTTTGAATAGTGTTAAGGATTGCTTCATGGCCTAATATGTGCTCAATTCTGGAGAATGTTCCGTGTATGTTGGAAAAGAAGTATAATTGGCTACTCTTGGGTGGAATGTTTTGTATATGTCTTTGAAGTTAAGTTGGTTGATTGTGGCATTTAGATCTTCTGTTTCTTTACTGAGCTTTTTTCTAGACGTTTTGTCCTTCACTGAGAGTTGTGTGTTGATGTCTCCTACTGTTATTGTGGAGCTGTCTATTTGTTTCCAATGCAGTTAATGTTTGTTTTAAGTATTTCACAGCCCTATCCTTGGTTATGTCCTCCTGGAGTATGGATCCTTTAAAATCACTATATAATGTCCTTTCTTATCTAATGCAGTGTATTTTACTTTAAAGTCTATTTTATCAGAGATTAATACTGCCCCTCCTCCTCTTTTTTGAATGTTGTTAGCTTGATATATTTTTTCCATCCTTTGAGTTTTAGTTTTTTTCATATCTTTGAGTCTCAGGTGTCTCTCCTGCATGCAGTTTATAAATGGTTCATGTTTTTTTTGTTTCTCCAATCTACCACTCTCCATCTCTTTATTGGTGTGTTTAGTCTCTTTATGTTCAGTGTATTTATTGATAAGTATGAGCTTAATGCTGTCATTTTGGTATCTTTTGTGTTGTAGACAATACCCTTGTTCCCTTTAATTTTCTTTGCTGAGTCCTTTTCCTGTGTGTGTTTTCTTTTCATCTTTTTCAGTGTTGGTGGTTTTGTGTTTTCTGAGACTTTTTGTTTTTCCTGTTTATTATTGTGATGCATGGGATTGATAGTTTCCTTTGTGGTTACCTTAATATTTACCCCTGTTTTTCAAAATTTAGACCAGTCTTTAATTCCTTCATATCACCTTGATTTCCTCTCTGTATGAAAGATTTCTGAATTTATTTTCTTTGGAGTCTCTCTTTTTTGTTATGATGTTTACAATATGACATCTCTGTTACCCTAGTTTCAGTGTTTTGCCTGTGATTTATTTTTGTGATTCACATGTTTGGGCTGATATCCAGTTGCTCTGTTCTGTGTTTTATTCTTGGGTTGTTGCAGTGTTATAATGATTTTCCAACCAAAGGACCCCCTTTAGTATTTCTTGTCATTTTGGTTTGGTTTTTGCAAGTTACCTAAATGTCCCTGTATCTAGAAATGTCCAGATTTCGACATCATATTTGAAAGACAATTCTGCTGGATGTGTAACTCTTGGCTGGCAATTTTCTCCTTCAAGGCTTTGTATATGTCATCCCATTGACTTCATGCTTGCGTGGTTTCTACTGAGTAGTCTGAGCTTAGTCTTACTGATTCTCCTTTGTAGATTATTTTTCATTTATCTCTAGCCACTTTTGAAATTCACTCCTTATCTTTATTGTTGGCAGGTTTGATTATGATGTACCTTAGTACCTTTCTTTTGGGATCTGCCTTGTGTGGAATTCAATGAGCATCTTGGATAGACATTTTCTTATCTTTCATGATATCAGGAAAGTTTTCTGTCACCCAGTCTTCAACAACTCTCTCTGTGTTTTCTGTAACCCACCCCCCCGCCCCCCATGTTTTGGTATTCCAGTTACTCATAGATCATTCCTCTTCATAGAGTTGCACATAATTCTTAGCATTTCTTGATTTCTTAAAATTCTTTTATTTGATTTTTCCTTAAATATGTTGATGTCATATGCTTTGTCTTCAGTCTCACTAATTAGCTTTCCATTGCCTCAGTTCTGCTCCTTTGACTTTCTATTGTGTTGTCTAATTTTGTAATTTTGTTCTTAATTTTCTGAATTTCTAACTCTTGCTTCCTATGCTTTCTTGCAGCCTGTTCAATCTGTCATTACCCTCTGGTGCATTTGCCTCATCTCTTAAAGAGTTCTAGATATTAATCTATTTTACTCTACCTCTGATAATTCCAGGAAGTTCTCTTTCTCTCGAAAATTTAACTCTTTGGGAGCTTTCTAAAGAGATCATGGTCCACCCCTTTAAGTGCTTTGATACAGACTGCTGTTTCCAAGCCATTGGTAAATTATATTTATTTATTTTATGTTTGCCTACTGGATTCTAGCTTCTAGTTCTGGCATGTACAAATAGACTAGTCATGTGTGATAGCCCTGTTATTGTTGTCTTTGAAATGCTAATGTCCTTTCACCAGGTGGTTTGAGACTGAGGAGCTCACAAATCTGTTGACTTTTCTTTTATGGATTCAGCTCAAGTGTACAGGTAGTTAGTCACCAAGTATGTGATGCAGGCTCTCACCTATTGTCCTAGATGGCCAGGGATTATTGGTATAGACACAGGTGTCTGGCTGCAGCTTCTGAGAAAGGCAAGAGGCTAACAGCCATCCATTAGTGTCTTTGTGAGTATGGAATATGTGCTTATGTCTGAATCTAGGTGAAGGAACAATTTCTTCCCCGATTTTATGGCTTAGGGGAGTCAGCAGAATTTTTACTCTCTTTTTTCCTGCATTTGTTAAATTGTTCCCACCCTGAGTCTCAGAGAATGGCTCAGGGTGGGCTTGAGGAGCTGTATTTCTGACTCAGTTAATGACACCAGACTCTAGCATGGGTCACAGTGTGGTGAAGCGAGGGATGACGCTGGGAGGAGGAGACAGACCTCTCTTGAAGGAGAGATTTAGATCCCCACTCAGTAGGTTTCACACAAGGACAGGTTTTGACAATCTGGTGTCATCTTCCCCTGGTCCTAGAGGCATGAGTTGATTCCCCAGGCAATCACCCCTGCTGAAGAGGGTGCCCACCAACCACTGTTGAGTCTACCAGACAGCAGCCACAGCCGTTTCCCAGCAGGTCAGGCCTGTGGGGTCCTTTCTGCTTCTGGCTCTATTCTCCCTTCCTTGTTGCACAGTCCAATTTCTCAACTTTCCTTTTGATGTTCAGATTTCCTAAGATGTCATGTGTACCAGATTCATGTGTTCTTCTGAGTCTGTCGCTAGAGGGGTCACTAGAAATGTCTATCTACTCTGCCATTTTAGACCCACTTTTGTGTGATTTAAAGCCACTCACTGGGTGGTATCTTGTCATGGAGGCCACTAAGCCAGGGAGATCTCAAGGCAGGTACTATGGTCTAACAGCATTTCTGTCTGCTTGGTGCCCTCCACTACCTGGGCTCTGCTGCTGTCTGCCCTCATCTCCAGGGTTCACCAAGGAGCTAGGCTTTCCTCTACCCACTTCAGCTCTTCTGTTCTAACCTGTGTCACAGCTTAAGTTTGTGCTGCAGGGCTGATGGGCAAGCCAGCGCCACATCTGTATCTGCGCTGACCATGAGGCTGTGGCTTCTAAAGTAGCTGTCATTCACTCACTGCTAGGCTGGGCGGCTCTGGCTGGATATTCTCTTATACCATCTCCCCCATTGTTTCTAGAAATTCCCCAGTGCCTCTGTTCTCCAATGCAGTCATGGACTGATTCTTATTTTGGTTGTTCTCCTGTCATTTCAGTTTGGATTTGGGAGGAAGAAGAGGGGACACATGGACACAAGCTGCCATTTTGAAAGAATGTCCACATCTTTGCCCTTGGGGAAGAGGGCTTTCTTGCTGGGTTTACCGTTTACCCACTACCCCAGTTTCAGGGTCCTGTATTGTGGGGTAAAATAACTTTCTTAACTCTTCAAGAGGAAGGCATTGATGGTTCAGGGGTAGAATTCTAGCCTTCCACGCAGGAGATCCTGGTTCAATTCCTGGCCAATGCATCTCATATGTAGCCACCGCCATCCGTCGGTGGAGGTGTGTGTGCTGCTGTGATGCTGAACAGGTTTCTGTGGAGCTTTCAGACTAAGACCGACTTGAAAGGAAGGCCTGGTGATCTACATCAGAAAATCAGCCAATGAAAACCCAAGGATCACAATAGGCTGGTCCACAATCAGCCATGGAGATGGTGCAGGACCTGGCAGGGTTTCCTTTTGCTGTGACGGGGATACCATGATTTGGGGCTGGCTTGATGGCAGCTGACACACACACACAACTCTTTAAAAAATTACAAGCAACAGCCTTCTGTTCTCATCTCATGAATGGATATTGTTAGAAGGATGCAAGATCAAGAGAGCATCTGGTCCAACCCCATCACTTTGTAGAAAGAAGACAAGAGGCCCAGCAATCCCTAAAGCTTGGAAATTATTCAAAAGAATAATTAAAGATGTATACAACAACTTATCTGTGAGAGGACACATTAAAGCAATGTTTATTATAGAAAAACGTGGGAGCAGCGCAAATATCCCGTGTAAGGTCAGTGTATGCCAAATGACACAACATGGGAAACAACGAGATAGCTTTGTGATTTATGCATGGACAGAGGTCTGAAAGCTTCATTTTCAAAATGTTCCCAGTGCTTCTCCGTGTGTGGAAAGGCTATGAGGCTATTTACGTGTTCCTGTTTTTGCTCATCTAGAGTGTTGCTCAGGAGTCCCGGGTGGTGCAAATCATTGACGTGCTTTGTGCCAGCAGAGGAAAGGTTGCGGGTTTGACTTTACCCAGAGGGGCTGCAAAGGAAAGGCCTGGTGGATCCGCTTTTGAGAAATCTGCCATCAGAAACCTTATGAGCACAGCTCTACTCTTACTCATTAGACTCATCAGGAGTCAGAGTCAACTCAAAACAGATTTTTTGTTTAGTTTTTATGAATGTAGTTCTTAAATTTTCAACCATGAGCACATAATCCACTACTGTTGAGTCAATTCCAACTCAGAGTGACCCCAGGGGACAGAGTGGCATCCTCAAGGGGTTTCCAAGGCTGTACACCTGTACAGAAACAGGCTGCTGCATCTTGATCTGGTGGAGTGGTGACTGGTGCCTTCTAACTGCTGACCTTTTGGTTAGCAGCTGAGCACTGTAACCACTGTGCAACCAGTGCTCCTAAATGAACAGAAGTTTTGAATTGCAAACATAGCATGAGCCAGTGCTCAGACCATGAGTGGCTGAGCTGGGACTGGACCTCAGATGAGGCTTGACCGAGTTTGTCCACGAAAGATCCAAGTGGCCAGGTGTGAGCGTCTGTGGCCTGGCAGCAGTCCGGCCCAGGAAATTGACCCGCCAGGGCTTTTCTCAGGAGCCTCCTACCCTGGGGAGTGGTGGCATTAGCCAAGGCCTCTGGGTACTGGGTGGTGTCTGTGTACCCACTCACAGCAGAGAAGCTGGAGCGAGCCTGTCTCTTCAAGGCCCAGACTGAGGGGCAATGAGCAGGCGGCTGCCAGCAAGGGAACAGCAGTGATGGGGACAGCAGTCCCCAGGTGGAGGGCAGCGGGCACCGGCACAGCCATCATGGAGATTGCCTGCCCATGAGGACAGGATACAGCACCCTCTCTGCCCTCTGCCCAGCGCCAACCCTGGGCAGCAGACATCCTGACTGGTGCACTGATGACATGGCACCCTACCTGCCACTGCCTTGGGCCTGCTCAGGGGCACCAGGGGCAGGGAGTGGGATCCCTCTGCCAGGCTGCACACAGGTGAGGCATGGTTCTCATGGTCCCCAGAGTGCCCACAGGTGAAGCACCATTCTCATGGTCTACGGAGCGGCCAGTGTGGCGGGCCTTCTGGGAGCCACCCTGGCCGGGAGTGTCCCCCCTCCAGGGACCTACCTTCCCCTATGGGGTGCTGGGACATGAGCTCAGCAAGAGGTAGGGGGAGCGAGCCCACAACAGAAGGGGGCACATCTGACCCAAGCCTGAACTCCTCTGGGGAGGCAGCAGAATCCACAAGAAATGCAGGTCTGCGATTCCTCACTGTCTGGGAGGAGCTGTCCTGGACAGTAAATCAGAGGGGGGCGGCAGGTGGTGGCCGGGGGAGGGGGGCAGGCCTGTGACTTAGGAAGGTCTGCTTGCTGCAGGTGGTGATGTTCTGAGTGTGTGTGCGTGTGTGTGCACAGGCGTGCGTGTGTGCACATAGGTGCATGCGAACACACGTGAGTGGGTGTATCTGCGTGAGCAGCACATGTTTTTGCATGTGTAGTGGGTGCATGTGTGCCCATGGGAGGTTTGGACACATGTGCACATGTATGTATGTTTGTATGCATGTGAATATCTGTGTGTGCATGGGCAGCACTTGTATTTGCATGCTTGTGTGCGTGTGTGCCCATGGGAGCATTGCACACGTGTGGATATGTGTGTTTACATGTAAGTGCTTGTGTGTGCACATGTGTGCCTGTGCACACTTACATTAAAGTGTTGCATATATGTGCCTGTGCAGGCGTGGCACACTCTACCCTTCAGAAGGCAAAGAAGCACACTTGTCTCACCATCCCTGAGGCTGGGAGAGGCAATGTCCCTACAAGGCCACCTGGGGAACAGGGAGGTTTCCTTCCACTGCTCTTCAAGCTCCCCACCCCTTCTTGCAGCTTTTGGGGACCCAAGCTTGTCCATGGGAGGTCAGTGTCAGTTCCTCTTCCCTGGCTCAGGCACAGCTTGTCACGGAGCAGAACTACTGTCTGGGGTCTTTGTTTCTCCTCAGTGTGCAGGGTTGGGGACAGACGCCTAATCAGCAAAGTGCGATAAGTGGTCATTTCAGTTCTGCAACACGACTGACAAGGCATAGCAGGGTGCTGGTGGCAGGAGTGACACGTGACGAGGGGAGGTGATTTCAGCAATGAGGCCGTGGAGGGCAGGGGCATTGGGCAGAGGAGCAGGGGAGAGTCATCTGAGCTCTGAGCTCCTGTCCCCTTTGGAAATGTTCAGAGGCCAGCTTGGAAAGGTGACAGGTGACACAGAGGCACCGTCACCCTATAACCCCCACCAGCTGGGGCTGAACACTGCTGCTCCTGAGAGCCAGCTGCCCCCTCACCAAGAGTTTGGTCCCTCGAACTGCAGACAGCCTTCCAGAGGGACCATTCTCAATGTCTGACAGTGTGTGCAGGGTCGTTGCTGGCCAATACTAAACGTGGGGCTACAGCCAGACTGCGACTTCCCAGCGGTAAAGCGCCCAGAGTCCTCCAAGCCACTAGGGAGGACGAAAAGGCAGCCATCTGACTGGGTGGGACTCCAGCAAGGCTGCGGATCCAGGGGTGGGGGCCAGGGTACACGGAAGCCTCCCACGGCCCGGCCTCAGCGGCCAGGGGTCTCCTGTGCCAGGGCGTCGCATCTGGAAGGCCAAGGTGCCCAGAGGGAGATCCCCCTCCAGCTGCAGCTGAAGCCAGATGTGGACGAGGTGCTAGACTGCCACGCAGGCAGGGGCGGGGACGGGGGTCGGGGAGGGGTAAAGAAATTTAGTGAGGTTTTCAAATCCTTGTCGGCTTGCCAGTGAGGTGTCCTTGCTGCTAGGAAGAGGCCAGCCACAGGTGGTCTCTGCTTCCCACCACAGCCCCAAACCAGATGCCGTGGAGTCAGTTCTGAGTCCCTGGGAAACGCTGTGTCACAGCAACAGATGACTGAAACGCACCGGTTTGTTGAGTTGAGTCTGGTTCATAGCAACCCTATAGGACAGGGTAGAACTGCCCCATACAGTTACCAAGGAGGTTCTGGTGGACTTGAACTGCCAGCTGTTGGGTTAGCAGTCGTAGCGCTAACCACTAGGCACCCAGGGTTTCTAACACAGTGGTTGACTTTTGAGCAGTAGATGGCCAGGCCTTCCAAGGCACCTCTGAGTGCAGCTGGACTCCCGGCCTTTTGGAGATCAGCAAGTAGCTACTGCCTGCAGCACCCAGGGACCTCCAGTGTGGCCTGCAGACACGTCACTGAAGAAGGCCTGGCCATGTACTTCTGAGACAGTGACCTTTGAAGGTGAGCAGGGCGCAGGTCTGTGTTGACGCACTGGGGTCTTGCTGAGCTGGCGTCGATTTGATGGTGGCTGCCCTTTTGGTGTCTTTGCATGAGTCCCTGTTCCCACACTCGTCAGCTGGAACCTCAGTGTCTCCCGGGCACCTCTACTGCTAGACGCTTCTGGCTGTAGACTTTGGTTACGTATGAGAAAACATCTCTCTGTCTTAGCTGTCTAGTGCTTCTGTGGCAGAAACACGAGAAGCTGATGGCTTCAACAGACAGAAGGTGATCCTCTCAGTGTTTAGGGACTGCAGGTCCAAATGTAAGGCGTCAGCTCCAGGGGCTGACTTTCTGTCCCTGTCATTCTGGAGCAAGGTCTTTCTGGTCAATCTTCTCCTGGATTAGGGGCTTTTCTGTGCGGGGTCCCAGGTCAAAAGACAGGCTCTGCTCTTAGCTGCTGTCGTCTGGTGGTGACGAGGTCCTTGTTCCTTCTGCTCTCTTCCCATCTGTTGTATACCAAAAGCATTGACTCAGGACATGGGCTAACCCTGCAGGTGGAGTCCCACCTCACTGACACAGCTGCCGCTCATCCTGCCTCATGAACGCCACAGGGGTTGGGCTTACAACACGTAGGATAATCCCATCAGATCACAGGACGGTAGGCAACCACACAGCAGTCAGAATCACGGCCTAGCCGGGTGGACACGCATTCTGGGGGACACGACTCCGTCCGTAACTCTCTTTACTGTCTGCTAGTTTGTCCCTCAAGCCAGGCGTAGTGTCACGGATGGAATGGTGTCCCTCCAAATTATGTGGGGTGAATCCTAACCCCTGTTCCTATGGGGAAACTCTGGTGGCCCAGTGGTTAAGAGCTTGGCTGTGAACCAAGAGGTCAGTGGTTCAGATCTGCCAGTGGCTCCGTGGAAACTCTGTGGGCAGCTCTGCTCTGTCCTGCCAGGCTGGCTGAGTCAGACCAGCTGCACGGCAATGGGTTTGTTTGCTTTTCGGTTTTAAACCTGTGAGTGAAATCCCAGAACAGGGTTTTCTTTGCTGTGTTACTGAGGCCACCGCGTTGTGGGGTGTGGCTTTGCCCCGTCACTCTCGAGGGGTGACAACAGATTAGATGCAGAAGCAGGGGGGGAGGCGGCCGGTAGGAGCCAGCGGGAGACTGTCAGGGAGCACCCACAGAGTGCTAGAGAAGCGAAACAAGGATCTCCATCTCCCCTGAGAGCTGGCCCTGAATTCAGACTTACAGTCACCCAAACTGTGGGAAAATCAATTCTTGTTTGTTAAAGCCTGCCATTTTGATATTTCTGTTACCGTGGCACTGGGTGACCTGTGCTGTTCCTGTGACAGCAGCACTAGGTGACTGAGACGCCCTGTAAGGGCTCTTCCCTCCCATGGGTGTGTGGCTCCCTTGAGAAGTGTCCATCCTATTCAGATGTCCCCAAGCTGCCTGCACCCGTGTCCCTAAATGCCGACGTTGACAGATGTCCATGTCCTCACTCCCTTACCTTGGCTGATGATCCCAGAGTGCCCTCACACACGTCTGTCCCTGCCCTCAATGCTCGCTGTCATCTGCTTCTACAGGAACAACGACTCTGAAGGCAGCTGGCAGCCCAAGACATGTTGTTGCATGCACAGAGTCAGATGGTGGCGTCTGTTTCAGACCCAAGCCAGGTGCTGTTTCTACCATACTAGCAGGTAATCAAAGTCCTTGTCCCCCAGCCATTCCTTGAAATGAAACCTGATTGAAAGCATGCACAGGTGGCTAGGGGGCCTGGCATGACTGCCACTTGTCTCACCCCCTGCCCTCCCCACTATATGGATGTCCCATGGACCCACTAGGGGTCCACAGGACTCAGATGAGAGCCCCCCGGGCTCAGTTGGTAGAGCAGGCAGGGAGCTTGCTTTGTTGCTGGGGATGGGGAGGTGTGTCCCACACTGCTAGCCATCCGCATCCTTCTGGGGTGGCCGACGGGGAAGGAGGGCCAAACCCAGCCTGGTCACCCCTGGTGACGAGTGGGCACCCAACTCCCACAAGGGGCCTCCAGCAGATGGTTCTGGAAGGCGCCAGGCCCCAAACCCTGCCTGGAAGAGTTTCCGGCAGAATCCGGAGCAGCTCTGGCTACAGATCTGGTGGTGATGCACCTTCTACCTGCGACGTAAATTTTTCTTCATCTAAAAAATCAGAAAATTTCATCCATTTGTTGGTTATTAAATCAAATTTAAAACACAGTAAAACGATATTTAAAATAAAATTGTTGCTCATAATCTCAGCATCCAAACAAAGCAACCCAAGGTGCTGGGTTAGTTGCCAATGAATGAACTTTGACTCACGGTGATGTTGCGTACAGTGGGGCACATGTGGCCCTCGTGTTTGGCGGGACATGGCTTAGCCTGCTCTGCGTCGTCTTCGTGAGTGTTGGTCTGATGCCACTGCTGTGAGCATGGACTCCATCCATCTGTGTCCCTGGTTGTTGCTGACCTTCCACTTAACCAAACATGTGTCCTTTTCTAGCGATCGGTCTCTCTTAATGACAAGTCCAGAGTAAGGAAGCTGAAGTCTCAACCATTCTCACTTCTAAGGAATGTTCTCATTGTATGTCTACTGCAGTTGGCTGTTCACTCTTCAGTCTCCCGTGGTGCGTTCAGTGTTCTTTGCCAACACCACAGTTGGAATGCATCAATTTTTACACTGTCTTCTTTTTTCCCACTATTTAACTTTTACATGCGCATGAGGCCACTGAAAGCTGGACCCCAAATTCCCCGACTGGGAAGTGGTTGAACCACCACCCAAACCCAGCCACCCAGCTCCAACCTCCAGTGGCCACACTTTTGACTCCATAATGTTGCTGCTATTAAGAGCTGTTGGGTTGGTTCCAACTCATAATAACCCAACACATAGAAGAACAAAACACTGTCAGGTCCTGTGCCATCCTCCCAATTATTGGTATGCTCGAACTAGCCCATTGTTGCAGCCACTGTATCAATGCACCTCGCTGAGGGTCTTCCTCTTTCTCACTGACCCTCTACTTTACTAAGCTGAGGTCCTTCTCTAGGGACTGGTCCCTCCGACAACATGTCCGAAGTATGTAAGACATAGTCTCACCGTTCTTCTTCCCTAGGAGCACTCTGACTGTACTTCTTCCAGGACAGCTCTGTGCATTCTTCTGGCAGCCCACAGTGTGTTCAATATTCATCACCAATACCACTCATTTTCTGGCTTTCACACGCCTGTGAAGTAATTGAAAGCACCGTGGCTTGGGTCCCGTGCGCCTTAGTCCTCACACGCAGATGATACAACCTTGCTGAAAGTGAAGAAGGCTTGAAACACTGATGAAGATGAAAGACCACAGCCCTCAGTCTGGATTATACCTCAACATCAAGAAAACAGAAATACGCACCACTGGACCAGTAAGCAGCAAGATGATACACAGAGGAAAGACTACAGTTGTCAAGGACTGCATTTATTGGGATTCACCATCAACACCCACAGAAGCAGCAGTCAGGACAGCAAATGATGTGCTTTTAGTCTACCGGGCAAAACTGCTGCAAATTACTTCTTTAAAGTGACTCCATACCCAATGTTAGATCTCGTGGTTCTACTGATTGTGGAACCTACCGAACAGTGTCGTTAGTATCACACACAAACAAACTTTTGTTGAAGATCGTTCAGAAGCAGCTCTAGTAACATATTGTCAAGACACTGCCAGAAATCCAAGCCAGTTTCAGAAGACGACGTGGAACCAGAGGTACTGCCAATGTCAGATGGATCTTGGCTGAAAGCACAGCATACCTGGAAGACAGTTATCTGTGTTTCATTGATGTGCAAAGGCATTCGACCGAGTGGATTGTAACAAATGACGGCCAGCAATGGGGAGATCACCAGGCACTCCTGTCAGGCATTTAATAGGTGCGGGTGGCATTATTTCATGGAGCGTTTTCTCTGTCCCTAACAATATAATCTACTAATTATGTTTTAGGGTTGCTTGGCATCCCATGGCACAAATGCACTGTGATTTGGGGAACTGTTCTGAAAGTGCTGGAAATTTAAGTTGTTCCCCACTTTTTGAATTTTCTGTTACAGCATTATAAACACTCGTGTTTCCCATTGTTTTCAAGAGGACTTCACCAACAACCGTGTGACTGCTTCCTCCTGAGCAGTAACATGAAGCGACTTAGAGGGCACCCCGCACTCTCCTCCATCCCCAGCAGACAAGTGATGTCTCTCTGGATTCACCTCCTTAAGTCAAGCTCCTAATGCGGAAGAGAGTTCTCTCTTCCGAAAGAATCATCCAAATCCCAAAGGGAGCCATGCTTCCCCAGGCAGATTAGAATGACTCAACATCAACTGGCCTTCGTTGGCTGGAATGAGCCATGCCTTCATGCAAGTGGCAGATGAGGGGCCATCTCAGAGCTGAGTTTAGGGCGAGCTGCCTTGTCATCAGAAAAGGAATCAGAGGCAACCAGAGGGACACCAGGCCCAACTGCTGCTCTGAACTCCCAGTCTTCTCCCAGCTCATTGCCACAGGGCTCATCTGCCCCAGGAGTGGCTCTGATAGGTCACTCTTTCCCAACAGCCTTCTCTGATTGGTCACTCTTCTAGGACTCCCTAGGGGTGCAAATAAGATCAGAACTTGATTCCTCTTCGTGGCCAAATGACAGCCTGCTGTCTGGATGAACGACATTTTGTTTGTCCATCCCTCTGCTGGTGGACACCTGGGCCCTTTCTACCTTCTGATGTTATGAATGGTGATGCAGTGAACCTGGTGTGCTACACGAGGTCTGACCTAAACGGTGGAAGCTTGAGTCCACCCAGAGGCCTCTGAGAAGAAAGGTCTGGTGACCTACTTCTGGAGAATCTGTCACTGAAAGCTCCCTGGGCACAGTTCTGCTCTGGTACACATAAAGTCACCATGGCTCTGAGTAAAAGTGATGGTGACCATTTTTTTTGTTTGTTTTTAGTCTCTTTCTTGTCAGGGAATCCATTCTCTAGAAAGCTGTGGAGTCACATAAGCTGCCCATGCCTCTGTGCGTTTATTTGGTGGATGTCTGTCCCCTCCATTAGACTGTGGGGCCCAGGAGGACAGAGGCTGCTCCACGGGCTCACTGCTGTGACCCGGAGCCCAGTACTGGGCTTGGCATGGAGCAGATGGGCAATGTCAGCTTCAGAAGGAGCTGCGGGATCAGCACTGAGGCCGCTCAGCCTCGGCCCACCAGTGGCGGTCAGCAGGCCGGCCTCGGAGGGAGCTGATGCACTGCCCCGGGGGAGCCAAGGGCAGGCACTCAGCGGGAGCAAGCAGAAGAAGAGGGACCAGAGAAACGGGCCCGGCACAGACCGGGCAGCTTCTGAAGCCTCATTTCTGGGACAGCCGTACGGACGGGCTGGGGGTTAGGCTCAGACTTGACCCGGGGCTCAGCCCAGCCCTTCTGCCCTCGGCCAGCCTCCCTGCGCAGTGTGGACTTCCACGGTGACATGAAAAAGTGTTCCTTACCTCGGAGGCTTAAAGCACGTATGAGGACTGACAATTAAGTTCGAGAACTCATCCCAGAGAGAGTACTACACACTTCACTGCTGAATAACACTAGGGCCATCTTCGACGTGCTCCCCTGGGGAAGCTGTGCACTGACGCTAGTGCCGAGGTCACCCTTCAAAGCAGTTTTGGCACTCTCTTCCGGAATGGACATCAGAGCCATCATTGTATTACCCTTGATGACCCGAATGTCATCAAAATGTCTTCCTTTCAATATTTTCCTTTCTCTTTGAGTAAAGAAAAAAAGTCACTGGGGGCTAGATCATGTGAGTAGGGAAGGTGTTCCAACACAGTTATTTGTTTACTGGCTAAAAACTCCCTCACAGACAACTCCGCAATTAAGTTCACAAACTTGCTGCTGTTGTCACGGTGCACAATGACCATTCGAGACTGAGTTCCCAGATTGCTTTAAATGGTGGATGCAGAGCTGGTGGTCAGGGACCAGCTTCCCAAGGGGAGTATTTCCAGGTGACGGTAGTGATACTCAGGAATGAGATACGGGGCAGTGAGAACCATTGCGTTCCCGGACCCGATCGTCAGACCTCCGCAGCACGCCGGCGTTCACAGCGTCGCTATTCGCAACATCAGGAGGTCAAAAGGGCCCAGCTGTCCATCAACAGGTAGAAGGACAAACAAAATATTGTCCGTCCGGACACCAGGCTGTCACTTGACCACAGAGAGGAATCGAGTTCTGAGACAGGCTGCCACGTGGGTGAACCCTGAACCTGTAATGCTGAGTGAGGTCCACCAGGTACCGTGTGACCCAACTGGCAGGCAGAGGAGCCGTGGTAGCTTAGCGGTTAACTTTGGGGTGCTAACCGGAAGGTCAGCGATTCAAACTCACCAGACTGTCGACGGGAGAAAGGCCTGGCGATCTGCTTCCGTGAAGATGTCAGCCTAAGCAGCGCTCTCCAGCATCTCAGGAGTGTAATCAACCCCACAGCACCAATCAACAACAAGCACAATGTACGTGAACTGTCGATAGAGCAGGCAGACGCACAGAGACCAAGGTGGCTCGGTGGTCCCCCAGTGCTGGGGACAGGGCAGTGGGCAGGTATGGTTGGATGGCTACAGAGTTTCTGTCTGGGGTCATAAGAAGGTTTGGAAATAGCAGTGAGGGTCATACAATATGGGTGTAATTCATGTCACCAAGCTGTGTTTTGAAAATGATTCAATGGCAAATTCCAGTTATACTGATTTTACCAGAATAAAAATGTTTTAAAGTATATACATGACGTATTTGTATGTGCAATAAAAATTTAGACAGGCACCATTCATACCTGAAGACAGGCTAACCAGTCTGTTTCAGGGCACGTGAGTCTGGCTGAAGAGAAGATCTGGTTCAGGAAGGCTGAGAGGAGGTGACGGTGGCAATGGTTTAGATATCAGGACAGTCTCACTGCCACAGCAAGGTCACAGTGCTGACTCTGTGCCTAGCGGGGCTGCAGGCCCCGGGCACCATGTCTTCGACTCTGCCAAGGCATCTGTCTGCTGAGGTAACAAGGGCTGCACCATGGCCATGATGAAAACGTCTTTGCCCCTTTGGCCACGCTGACCTTCCTCCATTGTACCCCGACAGCACCTTACAGAGCACGGAGCCCTGGGGGCTCAGGGCTTCATCGGTCAACTGCTAAAGGAAAAGTAGGCCACTTGAATCCACCTGCTGCTTCTTGGAAACCGCATATGGCTGTGCTATAGGGTCACTATGGGGTGGATTTGTTTCTGGTTTTCTTTGTATTCATAGGACATCAGAAGCCACCTGGAATGAGTGAGTTCCCCTTCCTGCACCGTCTGCAGCAGCAAACACAGCAGTGGCTTCCTATATGCCAGCCCCAGGGCCAGGTGCTGTGGGGACAGAAATAAGGGTGAGGGGTAAAGGAGAATAAGAGAGGAAGGGCAGCTCTGCTCTCCAGCACTTGCTCCCTTTCCCTCGCCCTCCCCATGTAGACTAGGCATACCCAGGTCATTCATAGTGACCATGAGCACAGCCTCCCTGCCACCCAGGAGGGCACCCCAGAAACCCTAAAGAGTCCTGGAGCAGCTCCAGTTCCTTCAGTTGCTAGCTGATACCTCCCGAGCCCCTCTGCAGGCCTACTGGCTGCCCCCCAATCTCCTAGAAATGGAATGCCTCGTAGCCCCTCACACGGCTGCCTACAGTAAACCACACGTCCCAGCCTCCCTTGCACCCAGTGTGGCCATGTGGCTGAGGTCCGGCCAATGGGATGGACAGGAACCCGTCCTGTGCTACTTCTGAGACGTGTGTACAGGGGACATGGCTGTGCCCCGAATCATCCTGTCCTCCTTCCTGCTGTCGACAGCATGCACCCCCCCAGCTGGTATAGACCGTCTGGATCCCTGATGACTCTGGAGCAGAGCGGCCGGACAGCCAGAACACTCCTTGTCTAGGCTTCTTACCAACAAAACCTGGGGCAGCTACGTCCTTGCTAATGCGAAGTCTCTGTTACTGGTAGCCAAACCACATCCTAGTAGGTTTAACCAGTGGTACGGTGGTTTAGCACTCAGCTGTTAACCAAGAAGATGGCTGTTGGAATCTGCCAGGTGCTGCTTGGAAACCTCACAGGGCAGTTCTACTGTGTCCTAAAAGGCCACTATGAGTGGGAGGTAACCTGATGGCAGCAGGTTTGGTTGGGTTTTACGCATCAGACTAAGTTAAAAGCACAATGCCTGCTCCCAGCCTTACAGTCTAGTGAGAGAGAGAAATGGCAGATTAATACATACAGTGACATCAAAAAAAACCAACCCACTGCTGCTGACTCGATTCCGACTCATGGTGACCCTACAGAAGAGGGTAGAACTGCCCCACAGGGTTTCCAAGGAGCACCTGGTCAATCTGAACTGCCACCTTTTGGTGAGCAGACGTAGCACTCAGCCGCTATATCACCAAGGTTTCCTCGATGATGTCGGGAATATAAACCAACAACAACCACCCCCCCCCTGTACTCCCGGTGACCCCGTGTGTCACAGACTGCAACCACGCTCCACAGGTTTTCCTGGATGGGACCTCTCAGAGGCAGGTCACTAGGCTTTCCCTAGGAGGTACGTCCGGGTGGATCTGAACCACAAACTTTTCAGTGACTAGCTGAGCGCTGAACTGTTTGTGTCACCCAGGGGTGGAGTAAGCAGAGGACCAAAGAATGCCAGCTGTGGGGAAGGGTGCTCCCGAGGGAAGCACGTTACAGGTGAGATGCGAAGAGCTGGCATAGGAAGTCGTCTCCTCCCGTTAATCCTGGTCAGCATTCAGAAACGAGAAGACAGAGTGGCCCACCTGGGGCTGACAAGGACGCTGTTTGGAAGGAAGGGAGTATCCTGCTATGGTGTAGAATGGCAAGTGCTCTGTTGTCTGCGCGGTTGGTCTCTTGTATGTCAGCCCCTGAGTCGCCCCTGGAGTCATAGACCCAGCCCAGGAATCAAGCAGTCTGGCAGTCTCTGTGTCTTCACACCCAGGATGACACACCTGCTCTTTGTAAAAAGGCAGATTCCTGGGCCCTCCCTGCTGGAGCACTCTAATTGACTGGGAATGAATTAGGACTGATGAGATTAATAGCCCAAAGAATAATGGACTCCCAGAAATGCTAATAAAAAGGCCTCTTGGGGCCAGCTGGTATGGCCACCTGCCAGGCTAGGACCCCGTCCTGCCCTCAGCCGAGGATCCTCTGCTCTCTGTTGTCCGCACTGGGTATGCTCTGGCCTGCACAGACCATGGCCCTTTCCACTGCAGGAAATTCTGTGACAGTGCCATGAAATCTGATCCTGCTCAGCACTCCCTGGGGAACCCCCAAAGCCAAGATGAACCTCTTTTCCAAATGAGGAGGATTCAAGAATCCTTCAAGTCTTCTCTCCCCCAGCTGAGGAGCCTCCGCCCTGCAGCCCACCTCCTGCAAGCCTGGTGGAAGGCTGCTCTCAGGGGCAGCAGCTGAGACAGGGCCACTCACAGTGGAGATGAACCAGAGACAACACAGGCGCTCACCTTGCCCTGTCTTCTCCAGAGGTCTCCACGTCCTAGCTGTGGACTGTGGATTTGCAAGGACTCTGAGACAACGTCCTCACTGGACAGATGGTGACGGCGGAGACAAAAGGGACGAGGCTAGCCCAGGTCTCCCTGCAAGGTGGCCAGGAACAGTAGGATGAGACGTGCACTGAGAGCCCAGCGCTGTCACCGCTGTCCTTCCCGCGGTGGACAACACTCTGGGACCGTAGGACCTCTGGACAGGGCAGACCTCATAGATGACAGCAAAATCTCATCTCCTGTTTGTAAAGTCAAGGGACACTGAGGATGATGGAAGGCCCCCACCAGGTGGGTTAGCCCAGTGGCCACAACATTGGGTGCAAACACACCGATGACTGTGCAGATGCCACAGGACCAGACAGTGTGCCCTCGGTTACACATCAAGTCACGGTAGTCAGAGCCGACTGATGGGAATTAACAACAGCGGCAAGGCACCCTTCTGGGATGTTTTCACATAACGGAAGCCCACCTCTTAAAGAGCCAAACTTTGTACAGGTGGAGATGTGCGTTATTTATGCTGTTGTTAGGTGCCATCGAGTCAGTTCTGCCTCACAGTGGCCTGATGGGTCACAGTGGAACTGCCCGTAGGGCTGGTGGGTTTGAGCTGCCCACCTTTTGGTTATCAGCCTGAGCTCTTAAACACTAAGTCACCAAATGTATAGGAGGTCTGACAATTAAGTTCCCAAACTCACCCTAGAAAAAGCACTCCATACCTCTTTGCTGAATATCTCTATGGTCGTCTTTGGAGTCCCCCCCTTAGAAAAGCTGTGCACTGATGCCAGTGCTTAGTCCACCCTTCAGATAAGCTTTGGAACTCTTCTCCTGGAACATCCATCAGAGCTGCCACAATACACAGTCTGACAATTAAGTTCACAAACTCATCCTGAAAGCAGTGCTTGGAAGGGTGGACTAGGTGCTAGTGTCAGTATGTAGCTTCCCAACGGAACGCTTTGAAGGTGACCGCACTGATACTCAGCCATGGGGTACGGACCACTTCTTCTAGGATGAGTTCATGAACTTAATTGTCAGACCTTGTATGACGACAGCTCTGATGGACAGTCCGGAAAAAGAGTTCCAAATTGCTTTGGAGCATGGACTAGGCACTGGTGTCAGTGCGTAGCTTCGCAAGGGGAGGACTTGGAAGGTGACCGTGGTGATGCTCAACAATGAGGCACATAGCACTTTTTCTAGGGTGAGTTTGCAAACGTGATTGTCAGACCTCACTTGTGTGCGTATATATGTGTATGTATGTGTACATGTATATATGCACACATGTGTGTACGTGTATGTGTGTGTCTATGTCTGTGTCTGTGTGTATATGACCAGTCACTGTCATTCCGACTCATGGCTCCCCTGCAGGGCAGATTAGAAGGGCCTGTAACGTCTCCAGGGAGCAGCCGGTGAATTCAAACTGCTGATCTTGTGGCTAACAGCTGGGCAGTTAACCTCTGTGCCACCAGGGATCCGTGTGTGTGTGTGTGTGTGTGTGTGCTTTGACAGTAAGGGGGCCCTTGTGGTGCAGCCGTTAAGCACTCAGCTCCTAACCCAAAGGTAGGCCACTTGACACCAACAGCCACTCCACAGTAGAAAAAGATGTGGCAGTCTAGTTCCCGTGAAACAGTGTGGGACAGTTCTGCTCTGTCCTCCAGGGTCGCTGTGAGCCGGCATTGCCTAGCTGGCAGTGAGCTTGGTTTGGTTTTGACAGCGAGCTTTCTGACCTTTATCAACACCCTCTCCTTGCTAAACAGAACACAACAAATCATCACTGTGATAAATGAGGCAGCAGTGCCAAGGACGAGGCCGTCGCCGTGGGCAGCATAGGTGGGCTGTGCGGAGGTGGCCCCCTTAGGTGGCCTGCCGCCCCCGCCAAACCAGGCCACACTCCCGGCTTCTGGAGTTGGACAGGGGCAGGTTTCTCCAGCAGCTGCACCCCCGGAGTGGTGGCCCTGCCTTCCTTTCCCAGAGCTGACTGGCTGTGTGGGGGCCAAGCCGTGGGGCCGTCGCCTTGGCTGGGCCTCAGTCTTCCCCCAGTCCAGCCTCCAGCAGCTCACCAGGCTCCTCGTGATGCTCTTTGCCTTGGGGAGTGCTTTATTCCAGGCAGAAAGCCAAAGCAGCTTGAAGCCAAAGGCTCTTTCTGTCTTTTGTAAAAACCTAACCCCATTTCATAAAACCCTAAACCCAGGGGGTGAGTGGGAGGGAGAGAGTGATTCCTGAGGTTGGGAAGAGGAGAGAGGCGGGGTCCCCAGGGTCCACAGAGCCAGGGCAGTCCAGCAGGGAGGAGGCAGCCAGGTCAACCACGTTGAACCCAACCCCCCATCTCCCACTGTCCCACGGGGCCTGGGTGCTCATCTTTGTCAAGGTTTCCAAGAGCCAAGTGTGGCCCAGGAAGAGCTGCTGGAGTCAAGGGCAGCAGAGGAAGTGCGGGTGTGGACACTCTTGTCAGTGGCCGCTAGAGGCCTCTGACCAAAAACCAAACCCACAGCCTTCTAGTTGTTGCCGATCCACAGCGACCCCTACAGCAGAGTAGAATCACCTTGTAAGTTTCCAAGTGGTGGGTTTGAACTGCCAGCCTTTGGTTAGCAGCCAACCTCTTAACCACTGCACCACCACGGCTTCTGGTGACCTCTGAAGAGATCTAGGAGGGGACCGAAAACCAAACCTCTTTCCATGGAGTCAGTTCTAACTCACAGCGTCCTCACGTGTTACCAAGCAGAACTGCTCCCCAGGCTTTTCTCGGCTGTAATGTTTATAAGAGCAGAGTGCCAGACCACTGCTCTACAGGGCTGTTGGGTGGACTGGAACAGCCTGCCTTTTAGGTTAGTGCAGGAGGGCCAATGATTTGTGCTGGCCAGGGAGGGAGTTGCATTTTTGGCCAGCCCCACTGGGCAGGGTGCAAGTTGTGTTTCAGCTGATTTAAGAAAATTAAGATGTGAACCTCTCAGGTTTCCGTTCAAAATGGCAATAACTTTCATGCTTGGGACCATTCCTCTGCTACTGATGGTGGTGTTGTCGTTAGGTGCTGCTGAGTTGTTTCCAACTCATAGAAACCCTGTGAACAACAGAAAGAAACACTGCCTGGTCTTGTGCCATGTCCACAATCATTTTTATGATTAAGCCCATTGTTGCGGCCACTGCGTCACTTCATCTCATCAAGGGTCTTCCTCTTTTTCACTGACCTTCCACTCTACCAAGCATGATGTCCTTCTCCAAGAACTCATCCTTCCTAACAACATGTCCAAAGTATGTAAGACACAGTCTTGCCATCTTTGCTCCCAAGGAGCACTATGGTTGTACTTCTTCCAGAACAGATCTATTGGTTCTCTTGGTGGTCCATGGTACATTCAATGTTCTTCTCTAACACCACAATTCAAAGGCATCAGTTCTTCTGTCTTCTTTGTTCATTGCCCAGCTTTTGCTACTGCTGATACATAGTGGTAATAGGTACCATAGATTTTTAAGAAGCCATAGCTACACTGCAAAACAAGACAGATGGCTCAGAAAGAGACAGAAACAAAGCAGTGCTTGAAGTGAAAATTGGGTGTCCACTGGGCTCTATGTCAGGAATTGACAAAGTGATAACAGCGACCAAGAGAACACATAACCTGGCTGAAAAAGGAAACGAAGGAAATTCCACTGAGTGTGTCCTGGGGTGTTAACTTCTGTAGAGTTGAGCACCTAGGGAAAGTGGACCTGGGTGAGGCACCACCAGTTCAGTGGCCGTATTTGAGATGCATCCAGTCCTCTTGGAATGAGAGCTCAGAACCGGTGATGAGACCTCAGACAGGATGAGGTCCCTTGAAGTGGAGTGGTAGAAGATGTAGAACCTTGAGGCAGTCAGGATTGGGATGAACTGGGTATTTAAGGCAAAGAAGGAATGAGAGAAAGAAGAGAAGGAAAAAAAGAGAGAGAAAGAGAGAGAGAACCTCCTATCTGTAAGACAGATCTGGAATCTAAATATACTAGGTTACCTAACACGCCCCTCCAGAAAAAATTAGCCAAATAAGATCCACAAACTCATGCTGATTAGGTGAAAATACTAGAACAATTTAAAAATGCCTTTAAAACAATTTTTTTTAGCATCTCTACAAGAAAAGGCAAGTGACAGCCCCCAAAGAGCACTAAGCTATGAAACAAGAACTGGCATACACGAAACAAGATCAGAACTAATAGAAATGAAAGATATCTAGCCCAGTGGCAATTTTCCATCCCATCTGCACATCCACTAGAGGTAGGCTGTGGCTCTGCTCCATGTTGTCTCCACTCTGGGACCAGGATCCAGGCTGATAGAATGGCCTCCATCCAGGCCATTGCCACGAGACCAGAGGAACCTTCAGAATGTCAGACTGACTCTCATTGTTTATGACTGGAAGAGAACTGTGTCACTTGGGCCCATCCCACTGGCCAGGGTGAATTACAAAGGTACTCGTGAGTTCAGTAGGGTGAGAGTGTCCTTTCTTGCCAACGATAGACTCCATCAGTGTGTGCACAACAAATACCACCCTGTCACAAAAGGAGCACACCTCCCAGGCCTGTTAACAGTTGTAACATTGAATGCACTTAAACAATGAACTTTTCTTGCACAAGTGAGTTTTCTCACCAAGCATAGGCCAGGCTCCCGTGGAGAGCACCCTGAAGGTCACTCAGCATAAGACGTGGAGGAATTGGAGTACCTCAGGGCGAGTTAGAGTGGCCCCTTATTCCTTTTGGTGTGCCTGTGGTTTCTGTGAGATGAATACCACAGGTGTGGGCTCTGAAGGACAGTAATTCATCGTCCCGCAGTCCAGGAGGCTGGACGTCCCAATGAGGGTCTCAGCTGTGTAAATTCATTCCTCACAGGTATTCTCCCCCCAGTTTGTCATTTAGTTTGCTGGGGGAAGTGAAGAGGATTTGAAACACTGATGAGGATCAAAGACCACAGCTTTCAGTGTGGATTACACCTCAACACCAAGAAAAGAAAAGTCCTGACCACTGGACCAGCAAGCAACATCATAATAAACAGAAGGATTGAAGTTGTCAAGCATTTCATTTTACTTGGATTCACAATCAATGTCTATGGAAGCAGGAGTTGAAAAAGTTTTCCAAGGATCACCTGGAGGATTCGAACTGCTGCCTTTTTTTAGCAGACGTGCACAGCACTTAACCATTGCATCACTGGGGTTATATAGCATTCAAATAATCTAATATTTTAAAACTTCTATTTAAAAGAATAAATCTGAATGTTTACCAAATGTTGGGAGATTCCGGAAGAGGTTTCTGGGGGTAGGTTTTGTTTCTGTTGGAGTCCTGGGCGATGCAAACCATTAGTGCTCTGGAATGGGGCACCTGGGAAGAAAGGCCTGGTGACCGACTTCCAAAAAGCAGCCACGGAGGACCCCATGGTGCACAGTTCCACTCTGCCACACTCAGGGTCACTGTGAGTCAGAATCACCTTGGTCACGACTGCTGTTTGTCCATTTTGGTAGAGGTCCCTGGACAGTACAAGAGGTTTGCAATGGACCACTGACCTAAAGGCTGGCAGTTCAACCCACTCTGTAGCACCACGGAAGAGAGATCTGGCAACACCAAAAGACTCACCCTCTGGACTGGGGACCGAGATGCCCAGAGAGGCTAGTCATCTCAGGATGACACCAGGATTGCTGGGGCCTGCTCCTATCTCCCCACAGCTCAGGCATGCTGGGGTCAAAGGGAAACAAAGCAGACCAGAAACACCCAGCCTGGTCTTTGCACACAGGGGACCTGGCTGAGAGGATCACCTCCACTTGACCTGTGCTGAACTGCCCTCCCAGGCCTGCTGTCTTCGTGGGAGCTTCTGCTATTTAATTACTCAGAGTTTATAAAACCCTTCAAGCTTTAGCTGGAAGGCAGGGAAAGCCCCTTCCTGTGCCCGGGCCGTGCGGTCCCAGGAGAGGGAGAGCGGAGGGGGCTGTGTGCCTGGCTCTCGTACCGGGCCCATTCGGCCTTGTTAAGTCAGTTCCTGGCTCCTGAAGTCTTGCTCTCTAGTAACTGCCCCGCTGATCCAGAGCCCAGAGCGCCAGCACTGCGTCCAGAGGGCGGGTGTCTCCGTCTCCACTGAGCTGCAGAGACAGGCGAGAGGTTAGAGCCTGCTGCTGAAAACACTCACACCTCCCTGACCCACCCTGGTGGCCGAGGTGGGTGTCACTTTGGCAGGGTCACCTCCACTCCACGCCAACCACCGTCCTTGGCAGGGCAGGTGATTGCTTTGCAGGTGCAGGACAGAGGTGATGTTTGAAAGCCCTTCAGGGCTTCCTCAGTGCAGATTTTCAGTGGTGCAAAGGTCAAGCAGGCCCTTTCCAGAGCCACAAAATGTTACGAAATCTCTGTGCTGCATGTGACAGGCCACAAAGGCTCGTTCTGCGTCAAGGTCTCAGACAGTCCTTTGTGAGTTAAGACTGTCCGACAGTTTGTTAGAGGGAGCTGCAAAGCTCCGTGTCATCCACAAGGTTGTGAAGAGGTTGGGACCAAGTTTCTATAGTGCAGCTGAGAGGCTGGCACTTAGCCTTAGTATAACTCCACCTGTATTCACACGAGACAAGTCCTTGGCACACTAACCAGAAGACTCAGGGCCACCTAGAGGTGGTTTGGAAGGAAGGCCTGGCGAACTACTACGGGAAGATCAGCTACTGCAAACGCTGAGGAGCACAGTTCAGTTCTGATGCTCGTGGGGCCACCGCGTGCTGAGGTGACCCAAGGCCGACGGGTTTGGTGTCTGTGTAACACAGTGAGCCAGCTGCCATCAAGTTGATTCCGATACATGGTGACCCTGCAAGACAGAGGAGACCCGCCCCGCGGGGTTCCCAAGGGGCACCTGGTGGATTCCAGTAGAGAGGCTCCGGGTCGGCAGCCAAGCTCCTAACCACTGTGCCACCAGGGCCCCATACGTGATCCATGTACGTGTGTTGTTGCTGTTGGGTGCCAAGGGGTCAGTTCCAACTCACAGCAACCCTGTGTACAACAGAACAAAACACTGCTGGTCCTGAGCCATCCTCGGGATCATTAGGGTCGTCAAGGGTCTTCATCTTTTTCGGCTGACCCTCCACTCTACCAAGCATGATGTCCTCCATGATCTGATCCCTCTTGATAACGTGTCCAAGGTACGTGAGACATAGTCTTGCTGTTTTACTTCTGAGGAGTATTCTGTATGTATGTGTATACACAAAACACCCCGTGGAAATCTGGTAGTGTAGGGGTTAAGTGCTATAGCTGCTAACCGAAAGGTCTGTGATTCAGATCCACCAGGTGTCCCTTGGAAACCGGGTGGGACTGTTCTACTCTGTCCTATGGGGTCACTAGGAGTTAGAGTAAACTTGACAACAGTGGGTGCTGCGTATCTGTATATGTATGTATACATACACACATACATACATATATGTATACAAATGTGTGAGTAGACATAGATGTATATGTGTGTATACACACACGCACATATATACATTTATTATTAATTTCAATTGCATTGTGTGCATAAGAAAGCTGGATGATGAATAAGGATAGCAGAAGAATTGATGCCTTTGAACTGTGATGTTGGAGAAGAATATTGAATGTCCCATGGACCTCCAAGAGAATCAACAGATCTGTTCTGGAAGAAGTCCAACCAGAGTGCTCCTTGGAAGCAAAGAATGCAAGGCTGTGTCTTACATACCTCGGACATATCGTCAGGAAGGAAGAGTCCCTGGAGAAGGACATCATGCTTGGTAGAGTGCAGGGTCAGTGGAAAAGAGGAAGACCCTCGGCGACATGGATCGACACAGTGGCTGCAACGATGGGCTTAAGCATAGAAACGACTGTGGCGTGGCACAGGACTGGGCAGTGTGTTGTTGTTACGCACGGGATCACTACGAGTCGGAACCAACTTGATGGCACCAACAGCAACAATGTGATTTGTTGAAACATTTCAAAGTTAGCTGCTGGCACCCTGACATTTTCTCTCTGATGACCCCCGTGTTTCCTAATAAGGGGATTTTCCCACATAACACAATAAAGGCCCTAAATCATGTCACTTAACATTGATAGTATCTAAAATGAGGCCCATGGCCAATCTCACCAATAAAAATGTCCCCGACGACCTCTTCCTCCCCCGATCCAGGACCCAGTCCAAGTTGCACAATGTGTGCTCCATGTCGATTTAGTCTCTTCAGCTTTGCTTTAACTTTTACAACGTTGACGTTTTTGAAGAGTGAGTCACTTTGTAGAATGTTTCTCACCCTGAGATGGTCTGATTGTTTCTTTTTTCTTTTCTTTCCTAACTTTTATTTTGGTAAGATGCATATACCAACATGATGCCACTTGTGAATAACACGAACCATTCCGTGGGAGCTCTGGGTGGCGCGGTGGCTAAGCACTCGGCTAATCTGAAGGGTGGCCGTTTGAAGCCACAGGCACCCGAGGCAGGAAGGCACAGCAGTCTGCTCCCGTAGACAGTACAGCCTTGCACGTCCAAAGAGGCAGTTCTTCTGTGTCCCGTAGAGTCTCTGTGAGTCGGAATCAACACAACGGCACCCAGCAGTGACAAAAGTCTTGATGGGAGTAGATCGCCAGCTCTTTTCTCCTGAAGAGCAGCTGGTGGGTTGGGACTGCTGACCTTTCAGTAAGCAGCCCAGTCCTTTAACCACCTGGTAAAGAAAAGCAGAAAGATGTTTAGCAATTGTCCCAAGACCACGCAGCTGAAAAGTGCTTGAACCTAGGTTTTTCTCTGACTTTTAAAAACCATTAGACAGCTAAGAAAATGTTTTAGAAGCATCACTGGCATGTGACAAAACAGCACTTAAAGCTCCTTTATCCAAGTAGGCAGAGGAGCCTTGGTGACACAGTGGTGAAAGCCCTCGCCTGCTGACGAAAAGGTCTGTGGAGAACGCTGTGGTCACCTGCTTCCATAAGGATTTACAGCCTTGGAAGCTGTTTGGGGCGGTTCTGTTCTGCCCCCTTGGGTCACCAGGAGTCGGAGCTGTCTAGAAAGCACGGGTTTGGTGTCAGAGTTTTCCCCACTTGGTAGCACTGATCAGCGTCACTGTGTGTCGCCCTCACCATCGTCTATTTCCAGGCTTTCCCCCGCCTCCAACAGAATCTCAGCACTCCTTAGTCCAGAACTCCGCCTCCCTCCAGCTGGCACAGGACCCACCAGGAAACTTCAGTCTTTCGGTAGCTGCTCCTTCGGGATATTGCATGTTGTTGTTGTTGCTGTTAGATGCCACTGAGTTGGCCCCAACTCATAGTGAGCCCGTGTACAACCGAACGAACACTGCAGGCTCCTGAACCGCACCAACAATCTTTGTGACTTGTGCCGCTGTCGTAGTCACTGTAGCCATCTGTCTTGTTGAGGGTCTTCCTTTTTTCTCCCACTGACCCTCCACTTTACCACGCCTGGTTTTCTTCTCCAGGGACTGATCCCTCCTGACAACATGTCCAAAGTAGGTAAGATGAAGTCTTGTCATCCTTGCTTCTAAGAAGCACTCTGATTGAAATTCTTCCGGGATAGATTTGTTCGTTCTTTTGCTAGTCCCTGTTACATTGAATAGTCTTCTCTGACACAATCCAAAGGCATCAATTGTTCTTCTGCCTTCCTATTTGTTGTCCAGCTTTCAAATGCGTATAATGCAACTGAAAATACTATGGCTTGGGTCAAGAGCACCTTAGACTTCAAAGTGACATCTTTTCTTTCCAACACTTCAAAGAAGTCTTTTGCAGCAGATTTTCCCAATGCAATGCTTCTTGAGTTCTTGACTGCGGATTCCATGGGTGTTGATTGTGGAACCATGTAAAATAAATTCCTTAACACTTTGATCTTTTCTCTGTTTATCATGATGCTGCTTACTGGTCCAGTTGTAAGGATTTTTGTTTTCTCGTTGTTGAGGTGCAGTCCATACAGAAGGTTGTGGTCTCTGATCTTCATCAGTAGGTACATCAAGTCCTCTCCAATCCTGCAAGAAAAACTGTGTCATCCGCATAACACAGGTTGTTAATGAGTCTTCCTCCAGTCCTGATGCCCCTTTCTTCTTCATATAGTCCAGGTTCTCAGATTATTTGTTTGGCATATAGATGAAAAAGGTATGGTGAAAGGGTGCCACCCTAACACCAAACTCCTGACTTTAAAACTTGCAGTGTCCCTTCGTTATGTTCAAAAGATTTCCTCCTGATCCATGTACAGATTCCTCATGAGCCCAATTAAGTGTTTCGGAATCCCTTTCTCCAAAAGGTTATCTATAATTTGTTATGATCCACACAGTCAAATGCCTTATCACAGTCGAGAAAACATTCCACATCTGATTATTAATGAATGTCTGCAGCTGTTTCTTCTCATATTGAGTCATGTGACATCGGCAAACGAAGGTCCCGAAAGCTTGACTCCATCTACAGCCTTTCCGGTTGGCTCCACTTGGAGGAGGCAGCTCTTCCTCAGTTGTCTCTCAAGTGCCTTCCAACCTGGAGGAAGAGGGAGGAGCTCATCCTCTGGCATTGCATCAGACAGTGTTCTGCTGCTGTTCAGAAGGTTTTCACTGGCTAATTCCTTTCAGAAGTAGACTGCAGAGTCCTTCTTCCTAAGTCTGTCTTAGTCTGGAAGCTCAGCTGAGACCTGTCAGTCCTGGGTGATGCTGGTGACATGGCGTTCAGCAACACAGCAGCATGCAAGCCCCGATAGTGTGACAAACTGACAAAGATGTTGGAGGATGTTTCGTGGGGGTGGGATAATACAGTATCTGTCCATTGCTGTCCTTATTGTCATGATGCTCAGGTCGTCTTGGGGTTGACAGGGAGCCCTCCCTTGTGTCACACTCTCATTATTTTGTGGGCACTTTTCGCTTTCTGGAGCAAGACATTTTAGGCTCATTTTGCTGGCTTCGGAACTGAGCCAACCATTTCCCAAAAGAACCAGGTTTCTTTTAGGGGAGAATGGTATTTCTGGATGAAGGTGGCCACGACACGTGTTCATTGCTTTAAGTGTCATTGTTTCCAGGCCTTTCAGGGGCAGAGTCGAGAGACCTATAGAAACAGATATGTGCTCACATACACACACGTGTACGATCAACTCTTATTAGTAATGGTAGCTACCTTCTATAGAACTTTTGCAGCAGGTTTGCACTGGGAAAATCTGCTCCCAGGGACCCATTTGAAGACTTGAAACGCCACAGTATCCCCTCAGGGACTCAGGTGTACCTGATCCAGGGTGTGGTAGTTTCAATTGCTTCATAGGCGTTGAAAGCTCAACAATGAATAAGGAAGCACAAAGAAGAACTGATGCCTTGGAACTGTGGTGTTGGTGAAGAATACAGAGTACATCGTGGACTTCTGGAAGAATGAACAAATCCGTCTTGGAAAAAGTATAGCCAGAGCGTTCCTTGGAAGTGAAGATGGAGAGACTTCATTTCGCGTACTTCGAACATGTTATCAGCAGGGCTCAGTCCCTGGAGAAAGACATCATGATTGATTGAGTAGAGGGTAAGCCAAAAAGGAAGACCTCTGATGAGATGGATTCACAGAGTGGCTCCAGTGGTGGGCTCAGCACAGCAGCAATAGTGAGGATGATACAGGGCCAGGGAGAGTTTCATTCTGTCATATTATGATCACTACGAGTTAGAATCAACTAAAGGACACTAATGACAGCACCACATTCTATAAAGTCCCTATAAACACCACATTAGTGAACACAGAACCAGCCTTGTTCAACCTCAGCTGGGGTTGTTCGTGTTCAGCAGCTCCAGGTTTTTAACAGCCTGTACTTTTGTGTGTCCACAGGTGACCATGAAAGACCCACAACTGTTGATTTGGAGGTTGCAGATGCTTTCTGGTGTGTAGATAAATTTACATAGGTGAAATTCATGAATATTGAGATTCAAATGTATGTAGATGAGAGACATAGATATATACCAACACAGATACAGATGTGTGAAGATTTTTAAACTCATGAGCTCATTTTGATAATTCTCAGGTGAATCCAACATCCAGGGTTCTTCCTCGCCAGCCATTATTCCATGCTCATTTCTCACTTCTCCCACAACACCAGTATAATCACTTGTCATAAACTACAGGCAAAATAGTTTCAGCACAGCTATATGTGGCTACTAACAGCATACCTACTCAGTAAAGTTCAACATTTATACCTAGCAAAACTCTTTTTGACTTTAGATCAAGGATACGCAAAGTGTTATCTTCAATAGTTACTTCAGTTTTATTTTTCTTCTGTGGTTATTGTTGTGTTTATCTGTGGCTGCATAACAAACAGCTCAGAATTTAGAAACTTAAAAAAAAAAAGTATTACTAGTCCCTTACAGCTGTGCTGGTATGCTGGGCTCGGTTAGGTAGTCCTGGCTTGGGGTCTCCCTTGTGAACAGTCAGATAGCAGTTGGGGCTGGAGCCATCCGGATGGTAGTATATCACTGCCGTGAATTCTACCCAGTGACAGAAATAAATAAAACCCACTTTTGATGCATGTGACAATTGGAATGAATCTCAAAAGCAATAAGCAAAGCAAGATAAGAGAATCTCCGAAGATTATTAAGGTGTGCATCTACTTACATAGCATTCTGAAAATGACAGAACTCTAGAGGTAGGGGACAGATTAATGGTTACCAGGGACTAGGGGTGGTATGGGGAACAGGTGGGTATGGCTGTAAAGGGGTGATGATCTCAGGGGTGATGGCATAGCTCTGTATCTGCATTGTGGTGTTGCTGACATGAATCTGCACATGTGATAAGACTGCAGAGAACCACACACACAAACACGGTGTGTAAAAGAGGTGAAATCTGAAAAAGATGTGTGAATTGTGTCAATGCCGATTTTCTGGTTGTGACGTCATACTATGGTAAGACGTCAGCATTGGGGAAGTGTGGGTGAAGGGTACACAGAACCTTTCAGTATTATTTTTACAACTTCCTGTGACTTTATAATTATTTCAAAATAAAATATTTCTATAAGCGGCTTCAACAGAAACTCAGATCCAGGGCTCTTCCTGTAAAATGTGGCCTCACAGCAAAGCTCATCTCAAGAGTTGACTGTGAGTCCCTTTGTCTGACATCCATGGCTCTTAAGGGCCTACCAGAGGTGAGATCCTCATAGCCGGACAAAAGGGTTTCTAAGAACATGAGACAAAGGCCTTGGTCCCACAGCACCTTAACTTCAGCCAGAGAGGAGAGCACTTGCTTCGAAGAGATTTGCACGGCTTTTTTTAATGGAGCGAACTCTGAAAAAACTCTAGGACACCCACATGTTAAAAGAGTTGAGCCTGAATAAACACTATCAACTTGGGCAGTGTGTCAGTCATCTAACTCTGTTACAACAGAAATGCCACAAGTGGAGGGCTTTAACAAGAAGTTCATTCTCTCACAGGCTAGGAGGCCAAATTCAGGACGTCAGCATCAGGGAAGGTGTCCTCTCTGGGGCAGCTCTGGAGGAAGGTCCTCGTCATCAGCCTTTCCCGTTGAGGAGCTTGTCAGCACAGGGACTTTAGCTCCAAAGGAAGTGCTCTGTTCCTTGGTGGCATGAGGTTTCCACATCTCTCTGCTTACTTCTCTGTTCTAACTCTCAGAAGGGATTGGCTTAAGACGCAACCTAACCTTGTAGATGAAGCAGTTACCATAACTGCTTCTAATCCTGCTTTATCAACATCAGAGAGGTAGGATTTACAACAAAGGACAATCCTGTCAGATCACAAAAATGGCAGGCAATCCAACAGTACTGGGAATCACGGCTGAGCCAAGTGGACAGATATTTTGGAGGAACACAATTTCATACACCACAGACAGTGAAAATGCAAAGAGGCCTAAGGGCCTCTGACGTTCTACAGGCAAGAAGCAGGCTGAGAACACTGCTCAGCTTTGAACACAGGCCGTTTCTCAGAGCTTGGTTTTATATATACACATGCACAAAGATTAGCACACTGCATGCCGTACAGTGAACACTTCATGTGCCCTTCTAGCCACACATGGTTTTATGACTCCTACAAAATAAGTGTGTGAGACTACGCAAATAAGGAGCTTGTGGCCCCCGAGAGGCTGGGACTAAAGAAATAGTAACCCTCTGCCACTGAGTCAATTCCAACTCATAGTGGCCCTGCAGGACCAAGTAGATCTGCCCCACAGGGTTTCCAAGGAGCAGCTGTTGATTTGAGCCATTGGCTTTTCCGGTTAGCAGCTAAGGAAGCCGTGTACTTTTTTCTAGGACATTTCAGTCTGTTGACTTCACTCCCTTTTCTACCCTTCCTCTTAGCGCAGGAGCCCTGGTGGTCCAGTGGTTAAGGGCTCAGCTCCTAACCTCAGTTGTTCAAGTCTACCAGCTGCTCCTAGGAAACCCGGTATGGCAGTTCTGCTCTGTCCTATAGGGTCACCGTGAGCAGGAATCACCTCAACAGCAGCAAGGTGGGTTGGGGGCTCTTAGGGGAAAGAAGCAAGTTTAAAGACCCTTCACCCTGGTGGAAACTTCCATGAACCAGGAAAAGCCTCGGAGCAGATGTGACAATGTTCATGCTGCAGAGGAGCCTCTGTGTGATGTGTCAGACAGGACTGTGGACTGGTGGTTCCTGGGCAACACTGACAGGTGTGAGTATCTCGGCTCCTGCGGCTTCCTCACTAAGGGAAAGCACCAACACAGAGGCAGGTGAGCTGGAGACAGCAGAAAGCAGCACGTGACCAGGCAGACAGCAAGGTTTTCACTTGAAAACAGAAAAACTACGCAAAAAAGGTCAAAACAGTAAAAAGTGGAGAATCCCTGCGGCCTCTGCGTCCCCGCCTTCCAACTCCAGCAAATATCAGGCCACCATTGCACTTGTTTCGCAGAAAGAAGGATGTAGGAAACTCGTGGGGTCCTGGTGCCCTTGTCTCTGTGACAGCTGTCAGCTGAGCCCCAGGTCCTTTGCTGTGGAGAGCCTCGGTCCCAGGGAGGCCTCACATTCAGGTAGGCAACCTACGCCCCCTAAGAGGTTGGAGAAGCGGGTAATCCATTTTTAAAGAAAGAGTTCTAACAAAATGCATCAAAGTTTTGATGCTGAAAATGGTGGAAGCCCAGCCACCTACACATCTCCACCGTAGAACGTTCCAGAATAACTGAGGTGTCCCCTTGCTGGCTTCCGGCAGTGTGGGACCAGTGTGAAGACTGACTCTGTTTGGGAGCATTAATCTCTTTAATGCCAGTTTTCTGAGCTAACTTTTGACAAGACTGAGATTTGGGAGGGTGGGTACACAACACCACAAGTGAGAAAAAGGCAAGCTGCTCAGTGTACACTTGACAGAACAATACCCACCAGCCACATAATTGGAGAACCAAGAGGAAAACTAGCTAATTTCACTTTTGTGTGCAAACAACATTACAAATCAAAGCCCAGATCAGTGCTCTCATGTTGATCCTGACTTATAGTGATCCTGACTCATAGGACAAAGTAGAACTGTCCCATAGGATTTCCAAGGAGTGGCTGGTGGATTGGAACTGTCATTTGGTTAGCAATTGAGCTGTTATGACTGCACCACCAGAGCTACAGCAATAACAGGCACTGAAAACAGAAAACTCTCACTTGACTGTGTCCACGTTTCCTTGCCCACACAGATTCGTGACTTTTATGTAGTCCTGGTTATCCTGGCGATACCATTTCTTTCTCCACTGTTTCACTGGGTTCCACCTCACAAGTCTTTCTGGTCTTCCCGTGTATCAGCTTTGGCTCCTTGGAAAGGGCAGAAGTTTACCTGGACTTAAACCATGGGAGTCCCTAATGGGAAGGTTACAGTCCAGCCCCCCCAAGGGCACTGGTGCAAAGCCAACATGTGATGCCACTGGCATCTGGAAGGAGTGAGCCAAACAGGTGACATGAGGACAGGCCCAGTGAGAGACGTCTTTAAGTGTAAGGTATGTTTCTTGCAGGCAGCATATAGATGGATTGTTTTGTCTTACCTATTTGGCCACTCTGTTTCTTTGTTGGTGAATTTAATCCATTTACATTCAGTGGAACTACTGATAGGTATGGGTTTAATGCCGTCATTTTGATGTATGTTGTTGACAATTTCTTTGTTTCACTTAATTTTTTGTACTGAGTCATTTTTCTTGGTGTTTTCATTTTTATCATTGCTGTTGGTCTTGTATTTGTTGAGATGTCTGTTTTTCTTGTTTTTTATTTTGATGTGTAGGATTGTTTGTTTTCTTTGTGGTTACCCTAACATTTAACTTTGTTTTTTGTAAATTTAAATCTGTCTTTAATTTCTTAGTCTTGCCTTGATTTCTTTTCCACATGAAAGATCTATAACTATGTTTTAGTCCCTCTTGTCATCTTGTACGTAATGACATCTCTGTTTCTCTGTCTTCATTTTGATTTATTTTTGTAATATACTCACCTGGGTTGATATCTGATTGCTCTGACCTGAATTCTAGCCTTTGGTTGTTATCTGATGTTATTAATTTTCTAACTCTTTAGTATTTCTTCTAATTTTGGTTTGGTTTTTGAAAATTCTCTAAAGTTCTGTTCATCTGGAAATGTCCTAATTTTGTCATCATGTTTTTCTGGATATGTAATTCTTGGATGGCAATTCTTGGATGGTAATTCTTCAAGGCTTTGTATATGTCATCCCATTGACTTCTTGTCTGCATGGTTTCTGTTGAGTAGTCTGAGATCAGTCTTACAGACTCACTTCTGTTGATTATTTTTTGCTTATCCCTAGCCACCTTTAATATTGTCTCTTTATCTTTAGTTCTGGCAATTTTCAATATGTCTTGGTGTCTTTCTTTTGAGATCTATCTTGTGGAGTTCAGTGAGTATCTTGGACAGATATCTTCTCATCTTTCATGAGATGATGGAATCTTTCTGTCAGTCAGTTGTCCACAATTCTCTGTATTTTCTGTTATCCCTCTGTTATGGTACTCCAATCTCTCATAGATTATTTGTCTTGAGAGTGTCCCACAAAATTTTTAGTTTTTCTTCATTCTTTTATCTGATTTTTCCTTAAATATGTTGGTGTCAAGTATTTTATCTTCAGTGTCACTAATTCAGACTTCCTCAATTTTGCTGCTTAGATTTTCTATAAAGTTGTATAATTCTATAATATTGTTATTAATCTTCTGAATTTCCATATGGTGTTTCTCTATGCTTTCTTGCAGCCTGTTCAATTTGCCATTATGCTTTGCTGTGTTTTGCCTGTTCTCCTTCCTGTTCTCCTCAGGAGTTCTAAATATTAATTTTTCATATTCTACCTCTGATAACTCCAGGAAGCTCTCATCATCTGAAAAATTTTGAGATTCTTTGTTTTGAGAGCTTTCTGATGCCATCCTGATCTACATTTTTAAGTGATTTGATATTGACTGTTGTCTCTGAGCCATCAGTAAGTTGTCATATTTACTTATGTTTACTTACTGTGTTCCAGTTTCTTGTTCTGAAATGACCAAATCGGCTGGTTTTGTGAGCTAGTTTGATTATTGCTGCCTTTCGGGATCTAACGTCCTGTCATCAGGTGGTTAGAGCTGTTACTAGGCAGGAGAGCCAAAATGTTTGTTTACTTTCTTTGTATGTATTCAGCTCCAGTGCCCAGGTAGTTGGTCACCAGATGCGTGGTGCAGTCTCTCCCCACCAGTCCTACATGGCCAGGGCTGATTTGTGTAGCACAGGTATCTGGCCGCATGCGCTGAGAAAGGCAGGGGGCTGACAGCTGTCAGTTGGTGTCTGTAAAGAAGGTGTGTCCTCTTACGCCTGAGCCTAAGCAAAAGAATTGCTTCTGCCCTGAGTTCTTGGCTTAGGGGAGCCAGCAACTTATTTTATTTATTTTTCTTTTCCTCCATTGTTTGTTAAATTGCTCCCTCTCTGAGTCTAGGAGAATGGCTTAAGGCACAAGTAAGGAGTACTACTTCCAGGTACAGTGCAGAGAAGGAAAGGGAAAGCACTGAGAAAAGGAAGAGAGGTTTATTCCAAAGATTCAGATCCTTGCTAAGGAAATTAGACAAAATCCACTGAGCTTTTGATGATCAAATGCCCTCTTTCACTGATTCCAGAGGCTTGAGTAGACCCTCCAATGCTGGGTCTCTCCTGCTGAGGACGATGCCCCCCCAAAGCCACTGTTCCACTCGACAAGCTCACCACTGCTGATCTACCTGAGAGATGCTGACTCCCATCAGGTCAAGTCTGACCAGTCCTAGGTATTCCTTCACCTACTCTCCCTTCCCTGATGCTCAGTCTGATTTCTTAACTTTCCCTTTGGTGTTCAGGGCTCCTAGAATATCCTGTATAATTGATTCATTTGGTTTTTTGGGATCCTTGTTGTTAGAGGGATCACAGGAAGCATCCAACTAATCCACCATGTTAGTCCTTCCTTAAGAGAAGTGTTTGTGGGAGAATCTTCATCTTTCCCTCTTAGGTCACACAGGTAACTCTGAGAAGAGAGGCAGACCAGCAGGCACAAGAAAAATTTGATTCTGAAGATCAGACTGTCCATTCATGTTGTTAAAAGGGAGACCTGAGCGTGGAGGACCACCATGAGCCAAGAGGAAGGAAGAAAGAGGTTGAGAGATAGAGATGTTAGCTGCCATCATGTCAGCCCCCTACTCATGGTAATTCCACCCAGAATGGAACAACAGGCTACCCAGTCCGCCACCACCCACATGATCAGTCAACTGAAGATGAGACCATTGTTTTCAATAGGCTTCCACTGGCTGATACTCAGAAGTAGATTGCCAGGCCTTTCTCTTCCTGGTCTGTCTAAGTCTGGAAGCTCTTCTGTGGCCTGCTTAACATCAGAGCAACACGCTGGCTTCCAGGGACAGGTGAGCTGTGGCTGTGTGTGACACGCATTGGCCTGAAATTGAACCCAGTTCTCCTGCAAGGAATGAGAGAATTCTACTAATGAACTACCACTGCCCTCAGAGATACAGATCCAGATGGACAGACAGACAGAGACAGATGGTGGGAGGTTAGCTCTGAACTCCATGTAGGGAGAATGGACTTGTGGAGAGCAGAGGGGGACAACCTCAGCAGATAGCTGAGAAGTTTGCTGTGGGAAGGAGATTGTGAAGGGGAGGAGGGAGGAGTCAGGAAAGTTATGAGGAGACAGCTCATGATTTGGAGGACTTTCAAGCCCCCAATACCACGTCTTTGCTTCCTTCTCTGGTAACCCAGAGTGTCCATAGGGTCACAAGATGGGGCAGTGCATGGTGGCCTGCAGTGTCACTGCCCTGCAAGTGACCCCAGTAGTGTGTGTGCTCTCAGCAGGACCAATCACAGACCCTCTCAAGAGTTCCCGGCTGGAGGCAGGTGTGTCTCCATCTCTGGGCCTCTCCTTTGGTGGTGGGCTTCTGAGCGAGACATGCCTCTGGGCCACTGTCGGCTGGAGCTGAATCTGGTCCCTTCCAACCAGAATCCCTCCCACAGAAGCCTCACTCACAGGTGAGCTAAGGCCGAGGAGCAGATGGGGCAGGCCACGAGAGGAGAGGAGGCTGACGGTTGGCCCTGGCTGAGAAAAGACTATTCCAGAAGGAGTGACGGGGAGGGCACCAGTTCTCCAGGTTGCCTGAAACAGTGACATTGACCATCTCATCATCCTAGATGCTGAAGCTCCAAAATCAAGGGTGTCAGGAGGCTGAGTTTCTCTGGAGGCTGCAGGAAAGGGTCCAGCCTGGTCTCGTTCAGCTTCTGGTGCTGCCAGGAGTCCCTTGGCTTGTGACCATTCTGCCTCTATCTTTGTATCACTTTAGTCTCTGTAACGTCCTGTCATCTTTGCCCCTAAGGATACTTGTCATTGGATTTAGTGCCCACGTGGATAATCCAGGAGGACCTTGTCTTGAGAGCCTTAACCAATTATACTGTAAAGACCCTTTTTCCAAATAAGATCATGGTCACATTATCTAGGACAAGGACTTGTTTTAGGAGGCCACCATTCAGCCTACTTTGAATGGTGGAAACAGTTAAACAATCGGCTGAGAACCTAAAGGTTGGCAGTTCAAGTGCATCCAGAGATGCCTCAGAAGAGAGGCCCAGTGTTGGACTGCAAAGTCAGTCATTTGAAACCCGGCAGATCTACTCTGATGCACAGGGGTCGCCACAAGTCATAGTTGACGTAAGAGCAGCTGTCGGCAAAGGTGGCTTTAGCCCACTGCAGGTGGGGTGCAGAGCTGAGATGGGAGCTCTGGTAAAGCGACTAGATTTGGCTACTGGGATTCCTGGAACATGGAGAGACCCTGCCACAGCTGTGTCCTGGGAGACCAGAGGCGATGAAGGAGACTGCCCAGCACCATCAGGAAAAAGCTAATAAAATGGAAAGAGGCCCTTGCAGGGCCCAAGGGTACAGAGAGTCTTCTTCGTATTGCAGAGCATGCAGAGTCCGCCTGACTCCTCTGGGGATGTGGCTCTTCGTTTTAACTCATTCACCACCACTGAGATACAGGGTTGATGTCATGGATTGAATTATTGCCCCCTGAAGATGTATGTAGCCATTTAGCTAGGCCAGGGTTCCCAGTATTGTGTGATGTGAGCATACACACACCGTATATGCCATCTGACAACTAAGTCAGTGATCTTAATTGTTCTAAGCACTACACACCTCCCAGCTGAATATCACTGTGGTGACCTTCAAAGTCCTCCGCTTGGGAAGCCATGTATGGACACCAGAGCCTAGTCCACTCTTACAAAGCCATTTTGGAACTCTTTCTGAAATGGCCATTATGCACAGTGGCATGACAGCAAGTTCGCAAACATAATTGTGTAGTTGTCTACGAGGGAGTTCTTAGCCAGTAAACTACTACATTGGAACACCCTCCCTAATCACCTGATCTGACCCCCAGTGACTTTTTTCTTGATCTGACGATAAAGGAAATGTTGAAAGGAAGACACTTGGTTGACATTCAGGACATTGAGAGTAACAGGGTGATGACAACTCTGATGGCCATTCCAGAAAGAGAGCTCCAAAACTGCTTTGAAAGGTGAACCAGATGCCAGTGTCGGTGCACAGCTCCCCAAGAGGAGGACTTCGAAGGCGACCGTAGTGATATTCAGCAAGGAGGGGGCAGTGGCCCTTGTTCTGGGGTGAGTTCACAAACTTAATTGGCAGCGTTGTAAGTCCTGCCTTTGTGATGTTAGCGACGAAGACGGGAAGTGGTCTTGTTGGCGAGGCAGGAGCCAGTGCGTAAGATTGTATTGTGCTTTGACGCGCTGTCTTGAGACAGGAGGGAAACAAGCAGAAAGTTGGGGACCTCACGCCATCAAGAAAGCAGTGTCTGGAGCAGAGTTGTCCCTGAGCCTCAGAAGCTCCCAGGCCAGGGGCAGATTAATGGCAAGGACCTTCCTCCAGAGCCAACAGAGTGAGCCTTCCCCTGGAGTGGACGCTCTGAACTTAGACTTGTGACATACTGGACTGTGGTGGAATAAAGTCTCTCTTTTTAAGGCCACCCACTGGGGTATTTCTGCCACAGTAGTGCCACGTGACTAAGACAGTTGCCCACCCGTGTCTCCATCTCTCAGGTTCACTGGGGGGCTGCCTTCCCGCTGACAGGGCCCACTGCCCCAGGCCGGGGCCTTTATGACTGTCTGAAATGGAGAACACAGGCTCGTGCTGCTAATGACTGTTTCTACAGGAGTTGTATGAGGACAGTGCCTTTTGAATAGGAGAAGGAGAGATTTTGACATGGTTTCCATGGGACAACATTTGTCCTTCTGGACTCTACGGGTCTCCCGGGCAGAATTCATGAGACAAAGTCTGTCGCCCAGGACTCAGTAGTAGCGTTGTTGGAGGAGACAAAGAGCTGGGGCCTGAAGGAGCTTTAAGCTAGAGATCTTCTGAGCCTGCTGGGAGCGGCCTTGCTCTCCCACCTCCCAGCCCCGGAGGCTGGGTCTCTGCCCTGCTGGCTCCTTCTGAGGGCCTCTCTCCTAGCTGGTGGCTGCTGGTGACCCTGGGTGTTGCTTTGCTGCTAATGCCATGTGCTGGGGCCCTGGTGGCCCACGGCTGTACAAACCCACCAGCTGCTCTGCAGGAGAGAGATGTGGCAACCTGCTCCTGTGGAGGTGGTAGCCTTGGCAACCCTAGGGCGCATTTCTGCTCTGTCCTACTGGGTCACTAGAAATCAGAACTGACTTGACGACAGCAGTGTTTTCGTTGGTTGGTTGGTTGGAAGCAGCGGTTAAACACTCAGATGCTAACCAAAAGGTCCGCATTCAAAGCCCCCAGCTGCTCTGCAGGAAATAGCCATGGTACCCTCTCCCCATAAAGACTGCAGCCTCAGAAACCCTAAGAGGTGGGTCTTGCTCTGTCCTACGTGGTCTCTATATAAGTTCAAAAACTGGCTCCATCAGCAAAGGGTTTAAAATCACATGGCTTTTATATCTTCCTCTGGGTGCTGTTTCCTCTTTATAAGCACCACTCAGAAGGCACCCTACTCTTGGCGTGACCCTGTTCGATCTGATCTGTAACAAAAGCTAACCCTGCTCCCCAAGCAAGGGTACACCCACCAGTCCGAGGGGAGGACTTGAACTCACCATGTGGAGACACACCGTCCAGGCCACGGCACTGAGCCAGCAGCCTGCAGCCCAGGGACACAGGGCATCGCAGTGAGTACCTCCAGGGCAGATAGGACAGGCGATGAATTTCCAGCCAGAGTGTTATGTGGGAAGAAGAGGGGGTGCAGCACTTCCCTCTCAATTTTCCGTTGCTTTCTCATAACAGCTGTTCCCGTTTTCCTGTTATGTTCACTTGCTTTCTTTGACATATGGCTGCCTCTGCATCTGCCTCTGATGGAGGCTGTTCATTTAGTTGGTTCTGACTCATGGTGACCCCATGTGAGTGGGATAGAATCATTCCACAGAGTTTGCAGAAACTGTGGTGGCGTAGTGGTTGAGAGCTACGGCTGCTAACCAAAAAGGTGGCAGTTCGAATCCACCAGGAACTCCTTGGAAACTCTGTGGGGTGGCTCTACTCTGTCTTATGGGGTTACTACGAGTCAGAATCACCTCGATGGCAGTGCACTTGGTTTGGTACAGGGTCTGCAATGCTGTCCTTTCTCAGAAGTAGAAAGCCGTGGCTGTCTTCTGAGAGTCCTCAAACTGCCCATCTTTTGGGGTCTTTCGTGTTCACTCCCCACAGGGGCTCCTCTCATGGAAGGGATGCTTTCATTTCGTCTTTGGGCCTCTCCAGCTTCCCAAGCCCTGATTAGGGGGCATCTTTACATCACAGAGGGGGATAACAAGAGAAGGAGAGAGACAGAGAGACACTCACACGGCTTTCTCTTTCAGATGCCCGGCCCCGCTGGCCGCCTGTCCAGACAGTGGGCGTCCTGCAGGGCAGCAGCTGGGAGCTGTCCTCTGGGGCTGCCCAAGGGGGGTCGGCTAGTCGCAGTCCTTCTGGTCTTCTGCTTGATGACAGACCTCAGAGAACCCCTAGAGCAGAGGAAAGGAGCATAATAAGCTTAAGGCCGCCACTGCAAAGTTATTATTATAATCACTTCCCTCTGAAGGACTGTAAATAATCCATTTGCAAGACTGCAGACGGACCCTCTAATTAGACTCTTGTCGGGCACGTATGGGGCAGCTTCCTCATCCAGTTGCAAAATCTGTTTTGTCCGGGGTTTTCTGTTTTATTTGGCCCCTCTGGCCACTCAGCATGCCAAGAAAGCACCCCCCCAAAATTTTTTTAGTGTGTTTTTCTGTTGTGTTTGGGGCGTGGGTCCACCCTTGAACCCCTCCGCTCCAGCACAGGAGTCTCAGGTGTGGCCGGAGCTGGCCCAGCTGGGGTGGGCAGAAGACTGGCACTCTCTAAGCGGTCCTCAGGCTCTTGTATCCTCTATCCTGTTGCCATGGGGTCAATTCCGACTCATAGGGACCCTATAAGACAGAGTAGACCTGTCCCCTAGGGCTTCCGAGACGCAGCTGGTAGACGTGAACTGCTAGCCTTTTGGTTAGCAGCCTGAGCTCTTAATCACTGTGCTACAGGGGGTCCAGGTATTTTCTACAAAGCAGACGTATTTCAGAGGGTCAGAGGGCCGAGGCAGCCCAGGAGGTCAGCTGCTCTGATCCCTGACCTCCACGCCAAACACAGGCAGAGCAGGATGGTCTTCTAGGGAGGAGACTGAGCCTTCCATGGGAAGCCTCCTGCGTCTCAAGGGGCTGGCTGTAACCACCAGAAAACAAACCAAAACACTCCACTGTCAACTGAGTCCATTCCAACTCATAGTGGTCCCGTAGGACAGAGTAGAACTGCTTCACGGAGTCTCCAGCGAGTGCCTGGTGGATTCGAACTGAAGGCCTTCTGGGTTAGCAGCGTAGCACTTCACCACTGCACCACCAGGGTGCAGCCAAGAGACAAAGTCGACCCCCGGCCAAGCCCTCTCAAGGCTTCTCCACGTGTGCCCGAGCAGAGGTGGGCTGGTGCAGAATTTCAGAAGTAGATGGCCAGCCTTTGCTTCTGAGCAGAAGCCTTGGGGCTGACCCAAACCTTAGCAGGTAAGCTGGTGAGCAGTTTGCACCCCAGAGACTCCAGAGCTGTCTGCTGGGGTGAAAGCGGGGAGTGCTGGCCCCTGAGCACCCCTCGTCTCTCCTTTCCAGACCCTCTAGGCCGTTCTCTCCACAAGGCTGTGATCACAGGCGTCCTCAGAAAAGGGCGCCAGGTGCTGGGAGGCATCAGACTGTGTGCACAAGGAGGTGGGTCTCTGTTTCCAGTTGTGTTACTGAGAAAGCTGCATCCCAAATGTCACCTCCCCCAGGCTCCGAGCCCAGCCTGCCCTGAGTGAGTGCGCAGGGGCGGGTGGCAAGGGCGGGGGGAGACAGAGGGCTCTGTCACTCCAAAGGACAGATGCAGATGTTCCCCACTCCAGGCACCAGTCCCGTGGCCATAGGTTCCTAGAAGGGCCTGCAGGAGGACAGCCCGGACTGGGGCTCCCAGCCCCAGGGGTGTTGCTGCTGTGCAGCTCCTGGTGTGTGCCATCACATGGCTGCCTTCACCTGGCTCCACTCCTCACCTCCCGCAGGCCCTTCCTGATCTTGCCCCTTACCTGGTCCATCCTCACCTGGCTCCAAGGTGACCTGCCTCCTGACCCTACCCGCCACTGTCACCTGGTCCTCACCTGGCTCCACTAACAGGGTCCCTGACCCAGGCTTCACTCTGACCCCACTCCCTAACCCAGCCCCTCTTCCGCCTTTCCTGACCGCACCCTCACTGAACAGTCCCCCACTCTACCCTTACCCACCTTGCCCAGGCCCGCACTGACTCATGCCCTCCCTGACACCCCTTTCTGATCGCACCCCATCATTTGCCCCTGTGGAATCCTTCACTATTGCAACTCAAGGCTTGAATTTTTTAAAAAATATTTCTACAGGAAAAAAAATGAAACAACTTAGGAAGCATCCCACGGAGGTAGAAGGAGCGCACAGTCATCACCCCAGGAAGACCTAGTCAAACATTTCCTTACAGGTCCAGTTGTTTTCTTGAAGTTCAAACACTTCAAGAAGTAGCATATGATCAGGGGCTGATGGTACTGAGGGAAGAAGTCAAAGCCGCATCGAAGGCATTGGCAGAAAACAAGGCTCCAGGAACTGATGGAACATCAACTGAGATATTTCAACAAACGGGTGCAGTGCTGGAAGCGCTCACTCATCTATGTCAAGAGATCTGGAGGACAACCACCTGGTCAGCTGACCGGAGAAGGTCCATATTTATGCCTATTCCCAAGGAAGGTGGTCCAACTGAGTGCAGAAATTTCTGAACAATGTCATCAATACCCTACACAAGTAAAATTTTGCTAAAGATCACTCAAAAATGACTGCAGCAGTATATTGAAAAAGAACTGCCAGAAATTCAAGCTGGATTCAGAAGAGGATGTGGAACCAGGGATGTCATTGCTGATGCCAGATGGATCTTGGTTGAAAGCAGAGAACACCAGAAAGATGTGTGCTTGTGTTTCATTGACTACACAAAGGAATTCCACTGTGTGGGTCCTAACAAATCATGGCTAACCTTGTGTAACATGGGAATTCCAGAACACTTCGTTGTGCTCTTAAGGAATCTGTGTCTGGATCAAGAGGCAGTTGTGCAAACAGAGTAAGGGGACACTGCATGGTTTAAAGTCAGGAAAAACATGCGTGAGGGTTGCATGCTTTCACCATGTGTTTTCAATCTGTATGCCAAGCAAAAAATCCAAGAAGCTGGACTATGTGAAGAATAACGAGACATCATTAGAGGAAGACTCGTTAACAACCTGTTATGCAGTGTTTCAGTCAGCTAGGCTACTCTAACAGAAATACCACAGAGTGGATGGCTTTAACAAAGAAAGATTTATTCTTACACAGTCCGGTAGGTTGCAAGTCCATATTCAGGGTGTCCGCTCCAGGGAAAGACTTTCCCATTGTTGGCTCTGGAGGAAAGTCCGGTATTGCATCAGTCTTTGTCCAGGGAGCGTCCTCACGCAAGAACCTCTGGTCTGAAGGACCCGCTCTGCTCCCGGTGCTGCTTTCTTGATGGTAGCGAGGTTCTGAAATTGTCCTTTGTCTCTTTTTCCTTTTATTCCTTGCAAGCTAAAAGCATTAAGGGTGGGGCATGCCATACTCCAGGGAAACTCCCCCCACAGCAGGAATTCACAGCCCCACCCTAATCCTTTAACATACAGGTTAGCAAAACCACACAGTGGAGGACAGTCCCAAGATACTGGGAACCATATCCCAGCCACGTGGCTGCACACATTTTTGGGGGGACACAATTCCAACCATGACATGCAGACAGCATAACCTTGCTTGTTGGGAGTGAAGAGGAATTGAAACACTTACTGATAAAGATTGAGAACCACAGCCTTCAGTGTGGATTACAACTCAACATCCAGAAAACAAAAATCCTCGCAACTGGACCAGTGGGCAACATTGTCATAAATGGAGAAAGGATTGAAGTTGTCAGGGGTTTCATTTTACCTGGATCCACAATCAATGCCCACGCAACCAGCAGTGAAGAAACCAAATGACTCTTTGCACTGGGAAAATCTCCTGCAAGCACCTCTTTAAAGTGTTGAAAAGTAAAGATGTCACCTTGAAGACTAAATTTTCCCCACCCAAGCCATAGTATTTTCAGTCACATCGTATGCATGCAAAAGCTGGACAGTGAACAAGGAAGACAGAAGAAGAATTGATGCCTTTAAACTGTGGTGTTGGGGAAGAATGTTGAATGGACCATGGACCACCAGAGGAACCAACAGATCTGTTTGGGACAAAGTGCAAGCAGCGTGCTCCTTGGAAGCAGGGATGGTGAGACTGCATCTCACATACTTTGGACATGTTGTCAGGAGGCATCAGTCCCTGGAGGAGGCCATCACGCTCGGTGGAGTGGAGGGCAACCAAAAAGAGGAGGACCGTCAAGGAGATGGACTGACAGTAGCTGGAACAATAGGCTTAAGCATAAAGATGACTGTGGACAGGGTGCAGACGCGGGCAGAGTCACTGTCTGTTGTGCGGAGGGTCGCTGTGAGGCAGGAGGCTGGAGAAGCCTGGCCCCCAGAGGGCTGCAGGGGGCTGACTGCTCCAGCCTCATTGGTGCCCCCCAGGGCAGGGCGCTGGCACCCCGCAGGAGGGAGAGTCAGCTTCTGTCCTCCCTCTGCTACCCATGCCCTGCACCAGCACACCTAGCCACTGTGACGGTGAAGCGGACCATGGCAGGGAAGTCCCTCCTCACTGCCCTCAGCGCTGAGTTGGACCACAGCCACGAGGCTGCCTGGGGACATGTGCACTGGGGCTCGGTCCCTGCTTGCTCACCTTTAGCAACAGAGAGAAACCAGCAGAGATCTTGCTTCAGGCCTCTGGGAACAGGCTGCATCTTCCAGCAGAGCTGTCTCAAGGGTCCTGAGGCTGGAGGCCAGACGACGCAGGCTGTAGCCTTCTGCTAATTTGGAGGGGCTCCAGACTCCTGCGCAGGCGCCCTGTAATGCTACACACTGTTCGGTGCCTCTTCATGGGCCTCTCTTGCACAGCTCGTGGAGGGGCGCCTTTCCAGCGGGTCTCAACTGTGTCCTAGCGGGGCCACCGGGAGGGGGCCTGTCTTTGTCCTGCCCTTGTTCCCTGAGCTCAGTGTTGAGGGAGATACCCTAACACAGGCTCCAGATTTGAGGCGGGTGACAGGTGCCATCCACCTGAGAGCCAAAGACAAACAAGGGGCTGGGGCTAGCAGCCTGGCAGGGCTGGTCCCATCTGCAGGGAATTAAATGCAACATGTCTCCCAACATTTCTTCCACCTTCCATAACCCACCCACCTGGGTTTTAAGGTAACAGTCTGAGAGTCTAGGATGAATCCCTTTGTCGAGTAGGGTGGGGAAGGACCGTCACCAGCGACACTCAGGGGGTTGAGCCCTGCATCCCCAGACCTGCACGTAACTGCCATGACCAACTTCCAGAGCAAACCCTTGAGCTCTCTGGTCCCAGCATCAGAGATAGACCGCAGACCCCACGCTTTCCACTCTGCTCTGGATCCCAAGCCTCAGTGCTTACACACAGCAGGAGAGCCAGCACCTGGCCTCCGACAGCTGTTTTCTGTGAGATGGCTGGGTCTGCAGAGGGCCAGCTGAGGGGGAGGCTTCACCAACCCCTGGTAGGAAGATAGCTGCTCTCCAGGCAGTCAACTGTTGAACTTGGTGTCGCAATCACCTGTCATTCTGATGGGACGTCACCTCTGTGGACATCCATCTCCTCGAGCCCCAGTCTCCAGAAATACCTCCCAGGCAGTCGCCACGTTGCAGAGGACTTAATTAAAGGCAAGATTTCTTCTAGAAATGTCTTTATTGAGCCATAAGAAGGAGGAAGGTGCCCTTTCTGGGTGTTTTTCTGGGTGCTCCACTCTCTAATTTAGCTTCTCCCTGATTGTTACTCTGAAGGAACACCACAGCGGTCCTTGGGGACCATCCCTAGGCTGATAAATCCCAGGAAAGCCAACGAAAGGGAATGAGACAGAATTTAATCCAAATCAGAGCAGAATGCTGCGTGGCTTTTCAAAAGGAGCGGGAGATGCAAGCTGTTAACACCAAGTGAAATGCATATTTTTTAGAAATTGTGGTTAAGGACACACTCACTATCGTGAACTGACTGGTCAGTATTTCTTTCTGTTCTAGAAAAGACGTCTTTCCTAAGGGTGGCTGATCTAAACTGGAAACCCCAAGCTGGGCTTCTCAAGCAGGCAAACCTGCTTTAACATAGAAAATTAACTGGAAGATGAAAGGGGTTGGAAAAAGTGTGTGGCAAAGCCCGACATCTGCTCAGGTAACAGCTCCCAGCCAAACAGGAATAGAAGGAAACTTAATTTAACGTGATTGAAATAAAAGAAAAATTCAAGAAAACTAACCCTGCAATAAAGACCCTTCTTAACAGGGAAAAAAAATGCAGGCCCTTCAAGACGGCAGGAGAGACAAAATCGCCCCACTTTCTCGCTTTTTCTGCTCCAATCAACGTTGTCCCAGAGGCTCTGGTCATGGAGATGAAGCAAGGGACAGAAGACAGCAGGCAGTCCGGAAAGCAAGAGGCGACGCTGACACTGCCTGCAGCTGGTGACTGTGCACAGCGCACAAAGGCGTGAAGGAGAGTTTGTCAGAGTCAGTAGGAGTTTAACAAAGCGGCTGTGTGTAACACTATACACAAATTAATCATGTTTCTAGATATGAGAAGCTAATAAAAACACATGATTAAAATAGCGTTACAAAGGATAATTACATTAATAGCTGACTTCTGGCTCATCCAATTCCTTTCTTTTTTTTTTTTATTGTCATTGAATGAAAATGTACATTCCCATATAAATTTGCATGCCTACCTACGTGCAACTCCCCCTGCTCTCCCTGCCAGGTGACAGCACACTCTTCCTCTCTACTCTGCACATGTCTTACCCTGCCAACAATCTCCTATCGCCTCCTCTCCCCCACTTGCCTGCCTCCAGTAAGAGGTCAGCAGGACTACACCCTACAGATGCATAGAACCATAAAGTGCACACATGATATGGTCACTCTGTGTTGCCAAGTCCAATCCGCTCTTGTCTGAAGAGTTGACCTCCATTGTGATTTATGGACAGGAGCAGCACCAGGGTCAGAGCCCATGCTCCCAGGGGAACTCCAAGACTCATGGACCATCAATGTGATCTTCTACTGGCAATGTCAGGGTGCACCTCCTCTTATTCTTGTGTTGCCAGTGAGCCTCAACTTTGTGAGCTCCATTATGACTATCACTGGTGGTGGCTAGGCACCATCCAGTTCTTCCGATCACAAGTCGATGTAGTCACCTACACACGTGGGTCTCTCTGTCTTCTGGGTTCTCTTTCCCGGGTGTCATTTTGGTCCTTGCTGATCATCCATTCCTGCTGAGTTGGGACCATTTGCTGTACCCTCAGATGGCAGCTTGGCAGCTTTTAAGACCCCAGACGCCACTCACTAATGTGGGGTGCAGAGGGCTCTCTCAGCAAAATGCTAGTTGCGCCAATTGGCCTGGATTTCCCCTGAGAGCGTGTTCCCCAGCCCCCCCACCCAAGCTATTCTATCCTTGCAATATTGGGTTAAGATGGGAGGAGTAATTATGTTATGTTGAAGTCCAGCTAATATTGATCTTCTTACTAATGTGTGCTATCACAGATTTCACCCAACCAAATTTCTATCAACTGTCTAATCTAAATCCTCCCCCCTCCCCCTCTCTTCCTCCCCACCCTTGCAGCCATCAGAAAGTCTTTTCTTCTATGCATGAGTCTGTTTTTAAATTCTTATCATAGGAGTCTCATACAATATTTGTCCTTTTGTCGCTGACCGCTTTCCTCAACGTAATGTACTCCAATTGAAACCAGGTTACGAGATGCTTCCTAAAATCATCATTGTTCTTTATCATTGCACAGTGTTCCATTGAGTACATATACCATAATTTACCTATCTATTCCTCTGTTGTTGGATATCTGGGTTGATTCTATCTTTTTACTGTTGTGGACTGTGCTGCAATAAACATTCGAGTGCATGTATCAGTTGGTGTGAATGGCCTGGATTCTGTAGGATATATTCTGAGCAGTGGAGTTACTGGGTCAAATGGTATATCTATACCCACTGTTTTAAGGTAGTGCCAGATTGCTTTCCAAAGAGGTTGCACCATTTTGCAATCCCACCAACAGGGTAGGAGAGCTCCAATTTCTCCACAGCCTCTCCAGCATTTGTTGTTTTGCGTTTTTTGGATCATGGCCAACCTTGTTGGGATGAGATGGTATCTCATTGTAGTTTTGATTTGAATTTCTTTAGTAGCTAATGATCGTGAGCATGTCCATGCATGTGTCTTGGCTTCCTGGATCTCCTCTTCAGAGAAGTGTCTGTCTGTCTCCTTTGCGCATCACTTAATTGGATGATTTACCTTTTTCTTATTGATATTTTGTAGTACCTTATAGATTATGGAGATCAGGTGTTAGTCTGATGTACAGTTGCCAAATATTTTTTCCCATTCTGTAGGAGGCCTTTCAACTCTTGTGATAAAGTCTTTGGATGAGCAAAAGTGTTAGATTCTTAGTAGTTTCCATTTATCTATTTTCTCTTCTGTTATTTGTGGTTTGTTTGACAGATTTTGAAGTCTGTCTACGCTGCATATTAAAACTTCTATTGTTGTTCCTACTTTTTCTTGGATAAGCTTTGTTGTTTTAGATTTGATATTTAGATCTTTTATCCAGTTTGAGTTGGCTTTTGTATAAGGTGTAAGATATGGGTTGTATTTCAGTTTAGTGTAGACAGATATCCAATTTTGCCAGCACCATTTGTTGAAGAGATTGTTTTTACCACAGTTTAGTGTCTTAGGGCCTTTGTCGAATATCAGTTGTTTGTAGGAAGATGGTGTCATCTCTGGGGTCTCGATTCTGTTCCATTGATCTATCTGTCTCTTTTTGTACCAGTACCAGGCTGTTTTGACTACTGTGGCAGTGTAACAGTCGCTTAAATTGGGTAGTAAGAGGCCTCCCAGTGTGTTCGTCTTCTTCAGTAGTGCTTTACTTATCCAGGGCGCCTTCCCTTTCCAAACAAAGTTGATGATTTGTTTCTCCATCTCGTTAAAAAATGTCACTGAAATTTGTATTGGGATTGCATTATATAAGTAGACTGCTTTGGGTAAAATGGACATTTTCACAATGTTAAGTCTTCCTATCCACAAGCAGGGTAGGTTTCTCCATTTATGTAAGTCTCTCTTAGTTTCTTCTAGTAAGGGTTTGTAGTTCTCTTTGTAAAGGTCTGTTATGTCTCTGGCTAGATTTAGTCCTAGGTAGCGTATCTACTTAGGGGCCATAGTAAATTATATTGATTTGGTGATTTCTTCCTTAATAATCTTGTTGTTGTAAAGGAATCCCACTGATTTACTCATGTTTATCTTGTATCCTGAGACTTTGCTGAACTATTCTACCAGTTTGAGTAGTTTGCTTGTGGATTCTTTAGGATTCTCTGCATATACAATCATACCATTTGCAAACAGGGAGATGTTTAGTTCTTCTTTGCCAATGCAGATGCCCTTTATTTCTTGGTCTTGTCTAATAGCTCTGGCTAGAACTTCTAGTACAATGTTGAACAGTAGAGATGAGAGTGGTCATCCTTGTCTAGTTCCTGTTCTCAAGGGAAGCTGTTTCCGTCTCTCTCCATTCAGGGTGACGTGGGCAGTTGGCTTTGTATAAATGGCCCTTACTGCATTGAGGAATTTGTCATCTATTCCTATTATGCTGAGAGTTTTTAGCGTGAACGAGTGTTGGACTTTATCAAATGCCTTTCCTGCATCAATACACAAAATCAGGTGATTCTTGTCTTTTATGGTATTTATGTGGTGGATCATATTAGTTGTTTTTCTGATGTTGGACCAGCCTTGTATCCCTGGTATGAGTCCAACTTGGTCATGATGGATTATTTTTTGGATATGTTGTTGTACTCTATTGGCAAGAATTTTGTTGAAGATTTTTGCATCTAGATTCATGAGTGATATCAGTCTGTAGTTCTCCTTTATGGTTGGGTCTGTCCCTGGCTTTGCAACCAGTGTTATGCTGGCTTCATAGAATGAATTTGGGAGTATTCCATCCCTTCCTATACTGTGAAATAGTCTCAGTAGTATTGGAGATAACTCTTCTCTAAAAACTTTGTAGAATTCTGTGGTGAAGCCATCCGGGCCCAGGCTTTTTTGGGTTGGTAGTTTTTGGATGACTTTTTCAATCTCTTCCTTTGTGCGGGTTATTAAGTTGTTCTGCTTCATCTTTTTATTATTGTTATGATGACGATTAAGTGAAAGTATACATCAAGTCAATTTCTTGGTTATTCTCAAAATAGGCTCTGTGTATTATTGCTGTAAAGTTGCAATGGGAAATAAATAAAGTGGTTGTTTTTACAATAAGAAATGGCATATAAAATGAAATAGCTGGGAATAAATCTTTAAAACGTGAACAATAACGCTACAGAGAAAAAAGGAATTTTTATAAAGATGTTTAGAAATAGACAAATGGAAGGATGGATTATGTTTCAGTGATTGTAAAAATATGTTAAGATGTAAATTCTTTCCAAATAGGTATACAGATTGACTAATCCAATCAAAATCTCTACAGTTCCTTTTTCTCCCTGTCTTAATTATTAATGTTGCTGTCACAGACATACCACAACTAGGCGGCTTTAACAGTTTGAAAGAACTTTTATAGTTCGAAAGAAAATGAGAAGCCAGTTACTGTCATGGCGCCCCCTGCAGGACAGAGTAGAACTGCCTCACAGGCTTCCCAAAGAGCAGCTGGTAAATCTGAACTGCCAACGTTTTGGTTAGCAGCCAAGCTGTTAACCACTGCGCCAGGGCTCTCTCAGTCTGTTGTTGTTGTTAGGTGCGGCCCGTTTGGTTCTGATTCACTGCCACCCTGTACACCACAGAGGGAAGTCCTGCACACTGCGCCACCGTCCCCGCAGCCCAGTGGTGTGACGCTCGAATTCCGTGTTGCAGCCACCGTGTCGGCGCGTCTTGCTGAGCTCTTCCTCTTTCTTGAGGACCCTCAGAGCAACCCCTGTAAGGGGCTTCCTCTTTCTCTGGGCTCTGGATGAAGGTCCGTGTCTCTTCAGCTGCAGCTTCCCCGGGCCTTGGAGAGTTCCAGATGTCTTGGCATCTGTCCTCGATCTCTTCTTGCATGTTGGGCTCTTTATCTCTTGTAAGACGATTAGCTTGAAACACACCCTCTGCTAACTCTGCCTCTTTACCATAACAGAAAACATATTTCCAAATGGGATTACGAACTACATGCTCAGAGGTTAGGACTTACCAGACACGTTTCTGGGAGACACAGGTCAATCCTGAATGTCGCCCCTTCAGTAGAATTTGACAAACTGCTCTACAAGGCTCATGAAAGCAGGAAAGGCCGAGAAGGACCAAGACTCTCAGAAGGATGACCACCAGCTGAGCACTTGACCTGGGAGACCGTTGTTCCTGTTACAATGCCGTGAAACACAGGCAGGCACGACACTGGCCTTCTTTATTGTTGTTCGGTGCCACCGAGTGGCGTTTAACTCATAGTAACTCTATAGAACAGAGCAGAAGTGCCTGCTCCGTAGAGTCGCAAGGAGCAGCTGGTGGATTTGAACTGCCAAGCTTTTGGTTAGCAGCCAAGCTCTTAGCCCATGCACCACCACGGCTCTGACACTGGCCTAGGGCTAGCCCAACAGAACAACGGAACAGAATAGAACACCTTGAGCAGAATCTCTTACCTCCTTTAAGAGGTACTCAGTGTAGGCAAGAAATGGCACTTTGCATGAGTGGTGAAAGGATGAATTTTCCATAAATATCCCTGGGACAACTGGATTTTCACACAGAAAACATGAAATCAGACACCATGGTGGACTGTATTTTTCAAAGATCGCTTTGCAAACCTACGTGCTGTACCTTTTACTCTTCTTTTGATGTGTCACGGACACCTTCCGCAGGAGCTAGGGTCCACATTCTCTCTCTTGAACCAAGTGCCCTGCCCAGCAGCACGGGTGTGACTCTGGGTGATGGCTGAGGCTGGGCCCTAACAGGCAATGGAACTTCCCCCTGGCTCACCATCGTGGGACACTTGCTTCTGGAATGCAGCTGCCACAATGCGCGGAGGCCAAAACTCGTCCACCTGGAGAAACTCGCCCACCTGGAGAAATTTACATCCGTGTGCCAAGACCCAAGATCCCCAGGCAGCATCTGCTGCCAGCCGCGTGAGCAAAGAAGCTTCCGAGAGTTCCAGCTGCCAGCCTTCAGACATTCCAGCACAAAGCCCAGACACCACGGGACATGGGAAGCTCTGCCCTATTGTGCCTTTCTGGTTTCCTGACCCACAGAGCCTGTGAGCATAATACATGGCTGTTTTATGCCATGAAGTTTTAGGATCATTAGTTATGTGGCCCTAATTCACATCACACACAAACATCGTTTATAAATTTCTTATCATGTCTAAAAACAAAAAGCTTTTTGAAAATCATATGGGGAGCCATCTTCATGACCTTGGAGTAGAAAAGAATTTCTTCAATATGACACAGAAAGAATTAACCATTAAAGATCATTAATACTGGCTGTCTTAGTGCTGCTATAACAGAAATACCACAAAGAGATGACTTTAACAAAGAGAGATTAGTTTTCTCAGTTGAGAAGGCTACAAGTCCAAATTCAAGGCATCAACTCAAGAGGAGGCTTTCTTTCTGTCAGCCCTGAAAGAAGGTCCTTGTCAGTCTTCCCCTGGACTCAGAGTGTCCCTGTGCAGGACCCCTTGGTCCAAAGTGTGTGCTCTGCTCCTGGCGCTTCTTTCTTGGTGGTATAAGGTCCCCACCTCTCTGCTCACCTCCCTTTTCTTTTATCTCTTGTAGAATAGAAGGAAAACAGGTGGTGGAAGCCTCACCCCAGGGAAACATCCTCCACACTGGAGCAGGGATGTGGCCTGGGTTAGGGTGTCACCACCTCCCCAATCCTCTTTAACAGAAAATTACAATCCCAAATTGGAGGGCAACCACACAATACTGGGAATCATTGTCTAACCAAGTTGACACACATTTGGGGGGGAAGCAATTCAGTCCATGACCCTGGCCTGTAATAAATTCAGAACCCTGGTGGTGCACTGGTTAAGTGCTTGTCTGCTTACCCAAAAGTCAGCAGTTCGAACCCACCCAGCAGCTTTATGGAATAAAGACCAGGTGATCTGTTCCCATAAAGATGACAGCATAGGGGCCCCCAGGGGTGGTTCCACTCCATCACGTCGGGTCACTGTGAGCTGAAATCCACTCCATGGTACCTACCAACAACAGCAGGTCATCTAAAGACGTGAAAAGACAAGTTATAACACGAGAGATGATTTGCTCCATACATAACGTTCAGACTCAAAAGTCTCTACGGGGTAGTAAAAGTAAAAGACTGACAAGCAGGTAGACAGAGCCAAGTGGGCAAGAGCTGCCATAGGGATCCCACAAAAGAAGACATCCAAACGGCCAATCAACTCATGAAAATGTGTTCCTCCTCCTCAGGGGTCAGACTGATGTAAATCAAACCACAAACCATCACACACCCAAGACACTGGCGAGAAACAAAAAACAGCACGACAATGTGGAATGTTGCTGAGGGTGTGGGCCAACAGGAACTCTTGTTCACGGCCCTGGGAGTGGGGATTATTTCAGCCACTTTGGAAAAGTGTGGTATTTTCCAAGAAAATCCTAGGAGATGTGTGCTAATTCACTCCCTATGTCTCCAGGAAAAACTCATGCCCACTGGTCCTGAGAGAATGGTCAGACCCTTCATGGAGACTCTTCATAATTGTGCCAAATGTCCTTTAAAGTATAATATACAGATAGATTAACTTTTGGAAATCCTAGTGGCATAGTGGTTAAGTGCATGTCTGCTAACGAAAAGATCAGCAGTTCAAGTCCATCAGGCGCTCCTTGGAAACCCAATGGGGCAGCTCTACTTGGTCCTGTAGGGCCACTATGAGTCAGAATGTGTGGTGGGGTTGGGTGGGGTACTGATAAAGAACTATGAGTGCTAACTAAAAGATCAGCATGTTGAATCTACCACACACTTCTTGGGAATCCTAGAGGGAGGTTCTGCTCTGTGCTGTAGGGTGGCTATGAGTGGCAATTGACTCAATGACTGTGGGCTTGGTGTGGTTTCATAGATCCATTGTGGTAGAGTTATTCAATGGAATATTAGTCAATAACAAAAATTAATGAACTATAGCTGCACATAATGGTATAGAGGAATCTCACAAACATGAAGAGCTAAGGAATTCAGACCTAAAAATGTACACACAACGTGCTTCCATTTGTAGAAAGTTCAAAACAAGGCTAAGCCACACATGCTTGGGGATACAGACAAGGGTGTAGCTGAGTAAAGAAAAACAAAAAACGATGATTATTAAAGAAGTTAGGACAGCGGCTGCCCCTGTGGGCTAAAGAGTAGGAGGAGGTTATAGCTCAGGGAGGGTTCCAGCGGCTGGGGATGTTCTGCTTTGTGGTCACACAGGAATTAGCTTTGCAATTTGTTTTTAATTAGAAGTCATCTTTTATCTGTACAAAAGCCATGTATATTCATTGTAGAAAATTTGAAAATAAAAAGCCCAAACAAACAAACAAACACGTTGTCATCAAGTGGGTTCTGACTCAGGCACAACTGTCCCTTAGGTTTTCAAGGCTGTAACTCTTTATGAGAGTAGCCTACTGCCTCTCTCTCCTTCAGAGATCCTTGGTGGGTTTGAACTGCCAACCTTTAGTGAGCTGTCGAGCACTTAGCCACTGCACCACTAGGGCCCCTATGAAACAAGAATACAAATATTATATTCTCACAAGCCAGAAATGATCACTGTTAATAGCTTCCAGATCTTCTTCTAAGTATACCTAACACATATGTGGATTTTCTACCAAAATGATACACAGCACATAACATCTTCACCCATGAAAATGTGTAGTTTCATGGTTTTTAGTCACAGAGTTGTGCAATCATAACCACTAGCTAAGTCCAGAACATTTTTATCACCCCAAAAAGAAACCTCTGGCTCATTAGCAGAAAAAGCATTTGGCAAAATCCAACACCCTCTCACGATAAACACTCAACAAATTACAAATAGCCGGCAAATTTCTTCATCTGACAAGAAAGGAAGAAACAGACAATATTTGTGAACTTCCATTCTCCCACATTCAAAAATAAATAGAAAAGATAGACAGAATATCAACACGGGAATAAAGAGTGGAACAACTCTATGAACTCACGAGGTCTAACAGACACATACAGGACACTCCACCTGGTGAGGGAAGGATGAACATTCTTCTCAGGGCACGTTGTTGTTAGGTGCCTTCGAGTCAGTTCTGACTCACAGTGACCCTGTGAGCAACAGAATGAAACCCTGCCTGGTCTTGTGCTGTGTCTACAGTCTGTTTTATGTGTAAGTCCATTGATGTGGCCACTGTGTCAATCCATCTCACTGAGGGTCTTCCTCTTTTTCACTGACCCTCCACTCCACCAAGCATGATGTCCTTCTCCAGGGACTGATCTTTCCTGATAACATGTCCAAAGTATGTAAGACAGTCTTGTCATCTTTGCTTCCAAGGAGCACTCTGGTTGTGCTTCTTCCAGAACAAATCTGTTGGTTCTTTAGGCCATTCATGGTACCTTCAACATTCTTCTCCAGCACCACAATTTAAAGGCATCAGTTTTTCTTCTGTCTTCTTTATTCATGGTCCAGCTTTTGAACGCATATTATGCAATTGAAAATACAATGGCTTGGGTCAGGAGTATTTTAGTCTTCAAGGTGACATCCTGACTTTTGAACACTCTGAAGAGGTCCTTTGCAGCAGATTTTCCCAATGCAATGTGTCTTTTGATTTCTTGACTGGTGCATCCAAGGGTGTTGATTGTGGACTCAGGACATGTAGGATGCGAGTATGCTTCAGCCTAGACCATGTCCTGCACCATAAAACAAATCTCAGTAAATCTGAAAGTATTAAAAATATATAGAAAGGCCAAATTTTAAAAAAAGAAAAAACCAGAACCCACTGCCTTCTAGTCAATTCCAACTCATAGTGACCCTGTATAGGACAGAGTAGAACCAGCTCATGGGGTTTCCAAGGCTGTGAATCTTTACAGAGTGGATTGCCACATCTTTCTCCCATGGAGAGGCTGGTGAGGTTCAAACAGCCAACCTTTCAGTTAGCAGCCAAGTGCTCTAACCACTTCACACCCAGCCAAGCACTTTAACCACTGCACTACTTCTGTAAAGACAGATGCACTCTGTTTTTCCTTTGGATTTGAGTTGCTCATTAATATCATTTCATATCATCCTGAGAGGACTTGCTTCAGTATTTCTTGTAGATCAGGTCTGCTAGCCAAAAAAAAAAACACCCCAAATCTCTTGGTTTTTGTTTGTCTAGGGTTGTCTTAGTTCCTGCTCATTTTTGAGGTATTGTTTTGCTGGGTGTAGCAGTCATGGTTGACAGTCTTTTTCATTCAGTACTTTGAATGTTTTATCCACCTGCCTTCTGGCCATCATGAATACACTCACTGAGAATCCCTTGTGTACATGAGTGGGTCGATTCTCTGGCTCCTTGCAATGTTTTTTGTCTTCTGCTTTCAAAAACAGCTTGATTATGATTTGTGTAGGTGTGTCAGGAGCCCTGGTGGCACACTGGTTAAAGTGCTTGTCCATTGACCAGAACGGTGGCAGTTCAAACCACCAGCCACTTCATGGGAAAAAGATGTGACAGCCTGCTTTGGTAAAGATTTATGGCCTTGGAAATCCTATGGGACAGTTCTCCTCTGTCCTATATGGTAACTGTGAGTCAGACTCAACTCAGCAGCAGTCGGTAAGCATGGATTTCTTTCTATTTATTTTACTTGGAGTTAATTAAGCTTCTTGGATGTGTAAAATTTTTCATCAAAGTTTCTGACCACTGATTTCGAAATGTTCTTTCTGCCTCTTTTCTCTTTCTCTTCTCCTCCAGTGACTCCCATTATGCACACGTTAGTATTCTTGATGAAGTCACTAGGTCTTTGAAGCTCTGTTCACTCTTCTGTATTCTTTCTGTTTCTCACAGTAGAGAAAGTTCACTGAAATATCTTAGAGTTTACTGATTCTTCTCACAGTTCAAATGTACTGTTGAGTCCTTCTAGTGAATTTTTTCAGCTGCTGTACTTTCTAATTCCAGATTTCTATATGGTTCTTTTAAAATATTTTCTATCTCTTTATCGATACCCTCTATTTGGTGAGACGTAATTCTCGACGGCACTTGGCTTGGCAATTCTCGTATTTTCCTTCAGTTCTTTATGTTGTTTCCTGTAATTCTTTGAAGGTATTTTAAATTACTGATTCAAATTCTTCTTTAAGTAAATCCATCATCTGATCTTTCCCAGGAACAGTTTCTATGAATACTGTAAAATGTCTTGGGGGCAATGTCTGACCTCCTCAACCCCACACAGGGAGAAAGAGAACCAAGATCAACAGTGCAAGGTTGACTTCCATGAGGTAGCCGGCAGATAAACTCCCACTCTCCACCACCTTTGCCCATTGTGACACCAACCATCCCTCACACCGCACTCTTCACTCCTCTCCTCGGTTTGATAATTCATCGCACTGGCTACACGGAACTCACAGACCACACAGTTATGGGATGTATGGGCACATGATAGCTACAGTTCAGGCTCAGGAGCACTCAGGGCACAGTTCTTTCTCCAGGATGACCTCTTCCCAGCTGTGCTCACAGCCCCTCTCCTGGGCGCTAAGTTGCTGCCCAATGGCACTCAGCTTTCTCCCACCATGAGCCAGGAAGTCCACCTTGCTGTCTGGTCTGCAAGTCTGTGCTCCCAGGTCTCTCCTGCTGGTCTCTCCTTCCTTGGTGATGGTGAGCCCTTTTCTGGTCCAGAATTGGCTCTCTTTTAAGGCAAAACTGATGAATCCCTTTGGTGGGCCATGGCTGTCTTATCTGCACAGGCTCACGCAGCCCGAGTGGGAGTTAGGAGACCACGGTGAGAAAGGACACACTACGTCATTCATCACACCACGAATGGTCCGCACTTGCTGGTTTCTGTACTTATCTCGTAATTTTTTTTGAACAGCAGATGTTTTAGGTAACATAATGTGGCAACTCTGGAAATCAGACTCACCCCATTCTCAGGATTTGTTGTTGTTGTTGATAAAGTTTGATTATTTAGTGACTTTCCTAACTATTTCTGTAAAGACTATTCTTTTTCATGTGTGGCCCCCAAAGTCTGTGTTTGGTGAGCTTAGTAGGCATCTAGAGAAAGGGTAGACATTTCATTAACTTCCTAGAAACTATGAGGCCCCCCAGCCTATGCACGCTGGGGCAATCTTCAACTCTCAGGTCAAGGTTTCCTACTCCACATTAACCTTCACCTCCTGCTTGCACACAGTCAGCCAGTGGTGAGACTGAGTCTTCTTGGGTCTTTCCTGGGCCAAGCCATGGTCCTTTGTGCGTATGTGGTCTTCTAGATTCTCAGAAGCCTGTCGGACCTCTTTAACACCCCGATGGACACCTCATTTCTCGATTTTTCATTTTAAGCCTTGGCTCATCTTACCATTCTTTCTGCCTGCTGTGGTCACCTCAGGCTGCCGATGATAACCAATTGTCCCTGATAGTTTTCGACAAATGCACAGGGAACGTGCTATTCACACAGGGACAACTCTGAGTTGGGCCAAAAGACAAGTCCTGGGAAGAGGGTTTCCCAGGGAACAGACAGATCAGATAGCGACGGCCCTCCTGGAACGGGGCCTGGGAGGGATGCTCGCCCATCCTGCCCCCGCCATGGCTGCTCAGTGGCTGCTTTTCATTGTGATCGTAGAGCTGTTGGTTCTCCGGGCTCCCACCGAGCTGGGGAGAGGACAGTGAGATTAAGACAAGTGGAAACGCCACAGCGCTGACTATGGTTACTGAGATTCAGCCGTTTTTCTGGAATAAACTTTTCCTGGATTGGTGGGAGCCTGTGGTTACTTTTCAGAGTTCTGAAAAAGCTGATTTCGACATGTGTCTTAGCCTCCTAGCACTGCTACAACAGGAAGACCGCAAACGGGAGGCTTTAACAGCCAACTGACGCTCCCACTGCTGAGGAGGCTAGAAGTCCGAATTCCGGGCACGGGCTTGATCTCAAGGTGGGCTTTCCCCCCGTGTCGGCTCGGGGCGTTGGATCCAGCAACATCAAGGAAGGCCGTCAGCTCAGCTCAGAGAGGCCCTGAGGTACAGCTCGAAGGGTGCCTGCAGCTGCGACCTTGTCCTTAGCTCCTTGGTGACCTCCATGTGGTGTAGCACCTGCCTTCCTTTGTCTCCACTGGCTTCTCTGTGCCTAATGAGCTCGTTGTACATCTCAGAGAAGACAGGCTGAAGACACAGCCTAGACTGATGTGGCCTCTTCACGAAACCCTGTCGCCGAATGGGATTACAGCCACTGGTCTAAGAAACGGCAGGTTGGCTATAGTCAAGTCAGTTCTGACATGCGGAGACCGTCCTCCACAGAACAGATCTGCCGCACAGGGTGGCCGAGCTGTCACCCATGGTCCTGGGGTCCTTTCAAGCCCATGGGCTTAAAGATTAGGATTCAGGACATATAATTTGCAGGGCACAATTCAGTCCACAACATCGGGGTTTTCCAACATCTTTGTGGCTCACCCAGCGTTAGAAGGGCTTTGGGAAGTCCTCTCTTCACAGGAAACCCTAGTGGCCTAGTGGTTAAGAGCTGAGTCTGCTAACCAAAAGGTCAGTAGTTCAGATCCACCAGGCACTCCTTAGAAACCATGTGGGGCACTACTACTTTGTCCTATAGGGTTGCCATGAGGCAGAATCAACTCAACAGCAGTGGGTTTGGTTTTGTCTCTCTAGAGGGCCCAGTGATGTCACCCTGGGATTCCCGATGCCTCCCATGGGCTGTGGAAGATTCCTGGCTCTGTGTGTAGAAACGGAATAACACAATCAGTGACTCCCTCTCTTCTGCCAGCAGCAGTGATAAACAGCATCTTCCTCTCATCAGGGTGTGCTTGAGGCTATTGTTGTAAGGAGACTGAGATGCCCTGGGAAAGCAGATTCCAATCTCATTATCAGATGTTCTGCTAGTAAATAACACAGCCTGAGGCTGGGCTGTGTGTACAGAGATGCTCATCATTGCGTCCTTGGCCATAAAGTGAAATCTCAGTCTGGATGATGAGGACAAGAAGGTGAGTGACTCCGCTTTTTTCCTGGCACGGGACACACCCATTCTCTGGAGTAATTATGAAGAATGCTGTAATCACAGAGGCCTCTTGAGGCTGTGTTTATGGAAAGAAGTGAAGTACAAACTTGTGTCTCTGCGCCGCAGTCACAGCTCTGGAACAGTCCCCCACAAGCCTGCCCAAGAGCTAGAAGAGACAGAAGTGGACAGAGCTTGTTATGGCAGAGAGAACAGTGGGTGTTTTCTAAGTTAGATTTTTTCTTCATCTTATTCTTATGCTGTGAGTGCAATAAATTGAAAGTCAAAAAATAAAATAGGTCACCGTGTCTAAGAGAACAAATGATTGATTCCCTGTATCCTTCCTGTGCTGGACTTGGCACCCGTCGGGGACGCTCAGAGCCAGGGCAGTGAGAGCCCAGAGTGGCTGGCTTGTGGTGTGACCTGGGGACAGATCTCTGTCTCATAGGCCACATGAGGGGACTGGGGGCCTGGGATAAAGATGGAATGCTGCTTCCTGCTAAACAGCCTGGAGACGAGGAGGAGGAGGAGGAGGAGAAAGGCTCCCTTTCCGTCCCCTCCTCTCAGAGATATTTTTCCAATAAATAACGGTGACGTCTCTGAAGAAATATAAGCCTTATGAATGTTCTGGCCTTTTGGGGATTCAGTATCTGGACAGGGTCACGGGGCCTGCTGATGGATGCCCACACCTCCCCGGGGAGACCCTCCCTTCCTGATGATAATGAGGTGACCACCCTTTCCCACCCCTACGCCCGGCCCACCCCCTCCCCCTGGATTTTGGGGCGTTTTGCTCAGAGAGCCAGCACCTCCCATCCTCGTCTTCTTTCCTGTCTTTTTGTTGCTGTTCCAAGAGTCTGTGAGAGGGAAGGAGGAGTGAAGCAGAATGTGCTCAGGACATAATTTGTCAGAATAGTTTTCCCAAAGTGAGTTCTGTGTAGGGTGACCAATGGCCTCAGTCTTAGTTTTCAGGGAATGAGGGTTTCGCAAGGCACACAACTTTCTATCAAAAACCAGGAAGCCCTGGGCAATCCAGGACACGCTGGTGATCCCAGGACCATGAGTCACCAGTTCAGAAAGGTCTTAACAAGCATCCCATGAACTGGGCTCCACGGTGCCACAGGTTTCCTAAATGCCGGGTGGAACCAAGTCAGACGTATTGGCTGCAGGACTTGTCCAAGTCTTTGTGTCCTAATTTGGTTTACGCCCTCCTGCCTGTGAAAGTCAGACAGTGAGTAAGCAAGATCCAAGAAGGACCAACACCTTCGGACTGTGGTGTTGGCAAAGAATATTGACTATGCCACGGACTGCCAGAAGAAGGAACAATCTGTCTTGGGTGAAGTTCAGCTAGAAGGTTCCTTAGAAGCAAGGATGGCGAGACTTCATCTCATATACTTCAGACATGTTACCGGGGGGCCAGCTAGGGTCCCGAAAAGGACATGCTCAGCAAAGCAGAGGGTCAGTGAGAAGGAGGAAGGCCCAGGGAAACGGACTGACAGAGCGGCCCCCACGAGGGGCTTCGGCCGGACCGTGACGGTGAGGACCGCCCAGGGCCGCACAGCATTCGCTCTGGGGTGCGCGGGGTGGCCTTGCTTGGAACTGACTCGACGGCACTCCCCTAGGTTCTCAGAACGGTTTACCTGGAGTGAGCTCTGTAGGGCGAGTGTTTTAGTCAGCCAGTGCTGCTCTGACCGAGTGGACGGCTGTCACAGGGGAAGGTTCACGCTTACACAGTCTGGTGGGCTACACGCCCAAATTCAGGGTGTCCGCTCCAGAGGAAGGCTCTCCCCCTTGTCAGCTCTGAAGGAAGGTCCTTGTGCCACATCAGTATCTGTCCAGGGAGCGTCTTGGCGCAGGAACCTCAGGTCTGAAGGATATGCTCTTCTCCCAGTGCTGCTTTCTCCGTGGTGTGAGGTTCCCAATTCTCTGCTTGTTTCCCTTTCCTTTTATCTCTTGTAGGCTGAAAGGGTTAAGGGTAGGGCAAGCCATACTCCAGGGAAACTCCCTTTACAGTGGAGCAGGGGGTGATCCTATGAAGGGATTGACAGTCCCACCCTAATCCTTCAGCACACAGCACAGCAAAATCACAAGTGGAGGGCAGCCATAGAATGTGGGGAATCATGGCCCAGCTACACGGCTGCACATATTCTGGGGGGGACACAATTCAGTCTATGACAGTGACCAATGGCTTTAGTCCCAGCTCTCAGGGAATGAGGGTGTCCCACTGAACAATGCCAATCACAACCACATGTATGCAAGGCAGGGTGTCTCTAGGGCACAGATCTTCAGTTCTCCTGCTCTCTCTGATGCCCTGTGTTTTTAAGAGAAAAAGCATTAATCCAGAGAGTATAAAGGTGGCTGGGAGCGAGTGGGCCAGCGCCCAGGCAGTCCAGGAGTCTTCTGGGGGGGACCTCAGGACACTACTCCACTGTCTCCAGGAGTCGAGTAACTGAAACCTGCCCAAGGACCTGGCAGTCTTCTCCAACTGGAGAATGGCGAGCCCAGAGCCCCTCCAGGACACGGGGGTGGGCTCTTAGCCTTGACCACAGGAGAAGAGCTTGTCAACAAGCTTCTGTCCACAATGACTGGAGAGGCCAGCAGTGCCACCCAGGCTGGGGTGGGCGAGGAGCCCCGGCAGCCCGCACTGTCCCACGTGGTCAGCCCATGGTGACCCCGCCTTCAGTCCTGGGGCATCAAGTGCAAGGCCTGCAGCAGTCGCAGTGATGGCCACCAGGTGGCGCAGCAGAGTCCAGCCCCAGAGGCCACGCTGGCTGTGCGCGGGGACAAAGGCAGGGCTCAGGGCCACCTCTGCTGCTGTCCTCCTCGGCCACTGAGCCAGGGGAGAGGCGGCACGTTGAGGTGTGAGTTTAGAGGGATGCACATGGGGTAAGGGCTGGGGCTGTGGCGGACAGGAGGTGGAGACCCCTCGTGCAGAGAAGGGCACAGAGATCCCAGGAGGGGGGCAGCAGCTGGAAGCTGCCTGCTGAGCCGTGAGGTGCAGGGCCAGGACAGCCTGCTGAGGACCCGCCGTGGTCGGGACTCTTGCCATGCCTCCGGGCCAGACCCTTTAGGGGCGTCTGCACGCTCGCGTCCGCTGCAGCGTCTCTCAGGGGCAGACGTCTGCTTGTCCCCTGTCGGGGCTGCGTCTCCTCTGCCACCCAACCCCCAAACTCCTACCACCTTCCTCCCTGACCCCACCCGCCCCTGCCGCAGAAGCAAGGGGCAAACAAGCCAAGGGGAACCTCAAAACCCTTACAGAGAGAGAGAATGCAAAAAGCAATCTAGGAACCTCTCCCAGGGCCCCAAAGAGTGACCTCCTGATCTCTGGACACGTGAAACCATGGGATCCTTTCCTGTTTTTCTGTGTCTTTCTGAGGAAGACATTGAGCACCTTTAATTTTCTCAGAAAGCGTGCCACCCAAAGCCACAAGCTGCTGTTTGTCTGAGTCACCTTCCTCCAGGTCTGAGAGTCCCATGTGGTCATCCCCAGGCACCAGCCTGGCCCTGGGCCTAGGCGAGAGATGTGTCCCTTGGTATTGTGGGCAGGTCACCAGGCAGAGGATGACATTTCATTTCACGTGATGAGCTGCAGGTCACACACACTCAGGTCTCCGTTTGCGGGGAGGCTGCTTGGCTGTCATGCAGAGTAACTGGGGACACGTGAGTAGCCGCTTCTGGGACTGTTGGTCCCTCCACCAGCGTCCTTGGTGAACAAGGTGCAGCCCTCACGGTTCCCCCCTATAAGCACACCTGGGCACACTTGCATGTCAGCAGCACCTGAGAGCCCACACTCCAGGAAGGGCAAGTCTGCCGTTTGCTCGGGGGACTAGCTGCACCCCCGGGAAGGCAGGGGGCAGCAATGTGAAGGGATTCACGAAACAGCTCCCCAAGGGGCCAGCTGGGCCAGCAGATACTTTCTCCTAGATGGGTGGCCTGGGGCTGGGGCCTGTGTGCTGGAGCCCACAGTTACTGGGAGCTGCTGATCTAGTTAAACTCTGTCCCCTCACCAGCTGTGGTGGCGGCCAGGCCCTGGACGGCAATCTTACCTTTAAGTAAGCCCATTGCAGCCCTCATTCTCAGCTTTGAAGCCAGTGAGTCACCTTCACTGTCATTTAGTGTCCTTGCATTCCTACCAGAGGGGTCCCCAGGGACCTGTATCCACTGGTGTCAAGTTGATTCCAACTCATAATGACCCTATAGGACAGAGTAGAACTGCTCATTAGGGTTTCCAAGGAGCAGCTGATGGATTCGAATTGCTGGCCTTCTGGTTAATAGCTGCACACACAATCACTGTGCCACCAGGCCTCTGTCCAGGACACAGTGACAAGGAATGGTGAGGTCAAACAGCTGGCCAGATGACAGTGCAGAGTGACCCCCATCCAGAGCTGTGTCTGCTGGGGTCCTCAGGGCAGCTGTTTGGGGTGCTCATAGGCTGAGGAGCCTGGTGGGATAGGGAGCCCCACCTGGCCCTTGGACTGCCCTCCAGGATAAAGAAATGCTGTTGTGTCCTTATTGGGAGCCATACAGCTTACCCACCCTCCCTGCACACCCAGCCACCTGGAAGCGGGGAGGGGCTGTGTGCCGGGCCCCACAGAGTGCTCTGTGTGTCTTCTCTGCCATCTGCAGGGAAGTCAGGAAGAGTCAATCCCTGGGTGGTACAAACAGTGATGGCCCTGGACTGCTAACCAAAAAGGCTGGAGGTTCAAGACCCGCCAGGGGCACCTTAGAAAGACCTGGTGACTGACTTCCAGCATCAACCACTGCCAACCCACCACTGTGCAGCTCTACTCTGGCACACGTGGGCCACTTCTGACCAGTCTGTCATGCCTGGCTCCTTTCCCAGTGGGGACTAGACCCCCCAGTGCTTATGAAGGTGAACCCACCCACCCAGACTGGCTTGTGACGGTGCTGGCATCAAGGAGAAACAAGTAGGGTAAGCCCTACTGGCAGGTGGAATCCAGGTTGGCCTCATGGATGAGGTGTCTGGCAGCAGCCTGGAAGGGTATGGGCTGCAGAAAGCAGGGATGGTGGCAGAGAGGGCGTGCGAACTCGGGACGGGGCCCAGTGCTGAGCATGTAGGGAGCCGGGAGAAGGCTATTTTTGTTGGCAGAGCCTCCCTGGAGCCATTCCCCCTTTGGAGGGCCCAGGACGGGAGAAGGCAGGTCAGTGGGTTTAAGAAAACACATCCTGGGACTCTGTGTAGCTGTGAGCCTGAGATGAGAGCCTAATTGGCTTGTCTGATGGCAGGTCATATACATCATCTCTGGCTGAAACAGACAGACACAACCGGTCACGTCTGCAGGCGCATGGAACAGAGACAAGGGAGACAGCGAGTTGGCACGAAGGTCGGGGTTCAGCGCCCCCCTCGCCCCCCCAGGAGCCGAGGTGCAGCTGGTGGAGCCGTGAACACAGGACACACTGAGGAGAGAAAACGACAGTGAGGGCGCAAAGCGAGGTCCCCAGCAGGGGTGGTCCTGCTCCGGACATCTGCTGAGGGTCCAGACTCCACCCCTGATGTACTGGTTCCAAATTTGCGTTTTAGCAAGATTCCCGGGGGCGGGAAGGGGGCTCTTCCTTACAACATCCTGGGATCCTGTTAGAAATGCAGATTTTTGGCAGGGGTCCGAACCCCAGGGATTGGGTTTGGAACCCTGGAGAAAATGCAAAGACGAATCCGTCAGACGGAAGGAGTGGCAAGTGGGTAGGCGACCTCCGGGTGCCTGAGGCCACAGATCAGGGTCAGGTCTGTGAGAGAACTGAGTCACAGAGAAGACAGGCCCCCTGGCAGCCAGGACACTGCGTAGGCTCAAACCCACACCCACCTAGGGGTAAGGACCGATACTACAGTTTTGGGGCCACCACAGGATGCTTGTGCAGGGACGACAGCCACAGGCAGAGGAGACGTACGCCGTTACTTCAGCATGGGCGAGCTTCTCCACGCCGCAGCTGCCTGTGGTTCAGACACACACACCGTGGGTGGGCTTCAGGATGAGCTGGGACTTAGGTAAACAGAGAGTGAGACCTCCAGCTGGCCCTGGTCACTGACGGCCAGTGACAATGCCTGTGTGTCCAGGACTCGAACCCAGGGGGCCTGCAAGCTTGTGTCCTTGAGAAGGAGTTCTGGCCTGTGGGGGACCCAGGGCATCCAGAGTGAACAGGAAGGCTTGGTTAGGTTCACCGGGGGCTGGCGGGCTCACCCCTGCCCCAGGTCAGCACTCCACTAGCGCACCAGAAGCTGCAGGCCTGGTCCCAGCCCCTGCGAGCTCTGTCTCCACATGTGGCAGTGACGTGCTCCGCCACAAACCCTAAGGGGGCCCTGAGGGTGCAGTGCCTGAAGTGCTCTGTGCTAGCCAAGAGGTCACAGTCACTCCGCCAGAGAAAGATGAGGCAGCCTGTTTCCCTAATGGTCACAGCATGGGAAACCCCACAGCGCAGTCCTACTGTGACCTACAGGAGCGCCGTGAGTCAGGATCAACTTGACAGCAATGGGGACTGAAAGGAGTCCCAGGTCGGTGTAAACAGTTACAGTCTAGACAACCAGGAGGTCAGCAATTGAGACCTGTCCAGTGGCACTGCACAAGAAAGGCCTGGGGATTTGCTTCTGAAAGGTCACAGCCTGGGAAACCTGATGGAGCCATTCTTCCCTGCACACGTGAGGTCCCCATGAGTCAGAACAGACACAAGTGACCTAAAGCCTGGCAGCTCAAGCCCACCCAGTGACACCACAGAAGCAAGGCCTGGTGACCTGTTCCTGCAGGATTACAGCCCAGGAAGCCCCGTGTGGCAGTTTTCCTTTGTCACATGGCTGGCCGCGAGCCAGAACCAATTTGCTGCCATGGGTGTGGTGTGGGCTGACTTTAGCAGAGCCCGTCCCAGGGCCTCAGGAGACAGGCAGGTTCAGCTGCTGGAAGCCGTAGGCTCCGTGACTGCACCCGGGACCCAAAGAAACTTCTGCAGAGGTAGGCTTCCAGGTCCCCATGTTGTCCCCTGGAAGGAAACTCCACAGCTGCAGACAGGTGATGGTGCAGATAAGAAGGGTGCCTTCACCCTGCCGGCTGAGTCCCCCAGGGGGACGGAGGTCCTGCCTTCGCTTTCCCTGCTCAGGTAATTGAGGCGGTGGAGAGAGGCCCTGTGGGGAGCGCAGGCCCAAACTGCAGGAACCCCAACCATTTATAACACGCTGTTTCTGCTCTGCAGAGTCCGGGGGCCACCCCCTGCGGCTCGGCTGGCACGGATGCCCACTCGCTGCCCACTCCGCGTTTACTGAGAAAACACTGCACCTGCCTTGTCTGCTGTCGTACTTCATGTTTCCACCTGAGCCACAGGAAAGCCAGGCGACCGTCAGCGGGGGACCGGCCCCCCGGGCACATCCAGAATGTCTGACCTGGTGGATCTGCGGCAGTGTGAGTCTCGCAGGTGGACACTTTCTGCCCAAGTGGGACACCTGACACCCGTGGGCAGACTTGTCCTTGCCCAGCCTGGCCCATCAGCCCTGGCTGCCAAAGCACCCTGCCCCCAACTTCTTGGTCTCCCCAAGAGCCTGCTGTTGGTGCTGAGCGTCTCACTGTGCACCCGCGAGAACCAGCAGGGACCTGGGCCAACCAGCTAAGCACTAGGCTACCCGTGCAGAGCCCTGTGGAAGGAAGACCTGCTTCAGACAGATTACAGCCAGAAAACCCGGTGGGTTTCCACGTGGTGGACCAACAGCTGTGACCAGGCTTTGATCCAGTGGCTCAGGAGACATCTGTGAAAGTGAAGTGGACAGAAGTCCCCCCGTGGCGGGCTTTTTCCTTCTGGTGGGCAGGGGCACGGCTGTGACAAGGGCTGTCAGTGAGGTATCTGTTGGGAGGCCACGGGACAGGGGCAGGGACAAGGTCATAGGGCAAAGGCTGAGATTTTGGACAGGTGGGTGGGGACCACATGGAAAAGTAATGCTTGGCAGGACCTGCAGACGAGGGGGGTGGCTGGCTGGCCATCTGGGGTAGGCGCATCTGGGGTTCCCGTGTCCAGAGCTGTGCGCAGGGTGCGGACAGGGCAGGGCCTGGAAGGCCTCTAGGGTGACCCCTGACCTTAAGGGGACCAGTGAGCTGTGTGGCCTGGCTGGAGGAATTTGGGGCAAGAATATGGAAAGCTGAGATCGTAAGAGGTGGGAGGCCTAGAGGGGTTACAGTCCCAATAGTCACAGGGCCCTGGAGCCACCCTAAAGTGTGTGCCCAGGAGGGGAAGGTCCTGGGTGTGAGCCTCACCTGGGGTTCCCTGTCTGCTGGGCAGAGAGGGAGGGACTGCTCCTGCTTGAACCTGCCCCCTGTCAGCCCTGGAGGGCCGGGGGCCTCCATGGAGGGAGCCCCTCACCCATGGCATAGCCCACAGCAGCAGGTCCCCCTGACCCAGGGTGGGCACTGAGGTTCCTTCAGGACAGCTGCAGTCCTGGGAGGTCTCAGTGCAGACACGCACACACCCTAGTACAGAGGGTGGGGGCTCAGGTGCCCCTCATGGCTGTGAGAGACGTGGGCAAGATTGTGGGAGAGCCTCTGCCCGATGCAGGGGAGAGTGGAGGGGAGGCAGGGCCCCTACATGATACAGAGGGGAGGGGAGGGGAGACCGGCAGAAGGAGCTCCGTGAGTTTGCCTGGGACTCCAGAGCTCCCTCCCCTGATCTGACTTCTTTAAGGAAGGCGCTTTTATTGTGTTCTCTGAACATCAGGTCAGCGGGACAGGGAGGAACGAGGCTAGCACTGAATGTCCTTTAGGAGAGTAAGAAGGCCGAAGAGGAGCTGCCCCAGATGAGGGCGGCCAGCTGGCCTTGGAGGGAAAGGAAACTGTGCATCAGGGCTGGAAGGGGTGGGAGTGGAGCGGGGGTGCTTGGCTGGGGAGACGGGGACCCAGGAGAGGAGGGGGGCACAGGGCTGGCATGAAGAGAGGATGCCAGGTAAGGCAGAGGAGTGCTGGTCCAGCCCCGAAGCTGGTTCTACACGCTTCCTTGTCTTGTGGACACCATCCTGGTCCCGGCTGCAGAATGAGGCAGATCAGCTCACAGGGCGGAGGGCAAAATTGCACAGGGGTTCAGCACAGATGTTCAGCACAGATGTTTGGGGCAGGTGTTCAGCACAGGAGTTCATCACAGATGTGCACAGGTGTTCAAGGCAGGTGTTCAGCACAGGAGTTCAGCACAGGGGCTCAGCACAGATGTTCACAGGGGCTCAACAGGTATTCAGGGCAGGTGTTCAGCACAGGGGTTTAGCACTGCTGGGCCTCCAGAATGAAGAAATGGAATAAGGCACCAAATCTTGATGGAACGTCACCTAGGCGATGACGACTTGCACTTACCAGGAGGCTCTCAGCATCTGCAGAGATGGAAGAGACAGTCTGTCATCAAACCTCCTCCCGGACTCCCTGGCTGGGTCAGGGCTCAGGAAGCAACCCTGGAGTGAGTGTTACTGAGCAATCCAGAAGATTCTCTGGAAGTGTGTCTGTCCTGACCCCTGCCTGGATGGGCCGTGAGACTCCTCCCATGCTGTGGGCGGGGAGGGGTGCTGGGGCAGGGCTGACAGGCTGGGCACCTGCTGGCCCCGCAGGGAAGTGGCTGCCACAGGTGAGTTAGATCTGCAGGAACCAGCTGACAGTGAAGTGCAGAACTGGTGGGTCAGTCCGTGGGGACACCGCCTGACTGAGCACACAGGGGACGAGAAGAGAGCTCTGATTAGCCTTGGCCCCTGAGGGGCGCTGCCACCTGGTTCTCTGGGGCCCATTCTGCTGTGTGTGCTGTTACACGCACCTAAGTTTGCTGAGTCTCTGCTTCACCTATTTATGGATTAAGTGGTGGTCCCCTAAAATAAATGCTGAAGCCCTAACCCTGCACCGTGAATGTGGCCCTGGTGGGGGCAGGGTGGGAGTGGGGTCAGGGCTGTTGGTTCTCTCTGTTAAACGAAGAAGCGTGCCAGTGAGGTGATCAGCGACTCCCCTAAATGTCAGCAGTCTGAACCCATCCAGCGGCTCCTTGGGAGAAAAGCCCCAGTGACCTGCCCTGGTGAAGATGACGGCCTCGGAAGTCCCACGGGGTCGGTTCTGCTCTGTCACGTAGTGTCCCTATGATTACCAAGGACGACTAACTGCAGCATACCACAGGAGCCCAAGTACACTGCCGCTGAGTCGATTCCGACTCACAGCGACCCTACAGGCCAGAGCAGAACTGCCCCGCAGGGCTTCCAAGGAGCGCCTGCTGGATTCAAACTGCCGACCTCTTGGTGAGCAGCCGCGGCACTTAGCCATTACGCCACCACGGTTTCTTAGGGAAGACCCTAATTCTAACCCCTTCCAGGTGATGTTTCAGAAACGGAAAGGACAGATGAAGAAAGAGAGTCAGACACAGACGAAGACAGCTGGTGAGGACTCATCAGCAAGTAGCAAGGCCCACGGAGGATGCTGGCAGCCGCCAGAAGCTGCGAGAAGGGCATGGAACAGCACCTCCTTCAGCACCTCGGAAGGACTCGACTGGCTGATACCTGGCTTGGCCTTCAGGCCTCCAGCACTTCGGGAGAACAAATCCATCTTCTTCCTGCCTCCCACTTTGCGGTATTTAGTCACGGAGGCCGTGTGAGCTCGCGACAGCTAGGTTTGTACCAAGAGGAAAGAAGTGGCTGGTGTTTTCTGGAACTTGTTCAGCAGTACGCTCATGTGGCTGCTGAGAAGATGCTGATAACTGGCGTGGGGCGGAGAGCAACTCACTTGGGAACAAACAGCCGCTGGGTGAAGAGGAGCTGGCTGGGTTTTGCCGACTGGACCTTGCAGGTTGAGGCTGAAGGAGTGGACGGCAGGCCTGGGCTTCAGGAGGGATGAGGAGAGAAGGGCTTGTAGGTAGGGAAGGCCGCAGAGTGAGGCAGGGAGGGGGTCCCGAACATCTGCCTCATAGGAGGTTGTGGGAGTCCCTGCCTGGGTTCTCCCTACAAAGCCCTCAGTAAAACCCGGGTGTTGCACTAATACTCTGTGGAAGAATGTTCTTTCTGGAAAATTCTGCGACTATATCAAGGAACATTCTGCTGCTATTCACAAGTTTTCCGCTGGCTAATTTTTCTCAGGAGTAGACTGCCAGGTCCTTCTTCCTGGTCTGTCTTAGACTGGAAGTTCAGGGGAAACTTGTCTACGGTGGGTGACCCCGCTGGGATCTGAACACTGGTGGCGCAGCTTGCAAAGTCACAGCAACAGGCAAGCGCCCCGAGCGCCACACACTGACAGGTCCTTGCTGGGGTCAGGTGGATCTGGGCTGAAAGCTGACAACACCAGAAGTACGTCTACCCGTGCTTTGTCTGTGTCAAGGCATCCAACTGCGTGGACTCTAACAATACGGAGACCATTCTCGAGGACCGGAGCGGCACCTCAGCGACAGGGGTCGCCTTCCCTCAGCCGCGCCGTCGTCCTCGTGACGCCTTCCCCGGCTGGCACTGAAACCCAGCGCCCCCTCCCACCCGGTGACACTGACGGTGGCTTATGTCCCTACACGCGCCGACGTCACGCGTGCGGTTGCCCTTCGGGAACTACTTCCGCCCACGGGAGCCTGTCACGGTTCACGCACACCGCAGCGTGCGTCATGACGACCTCCACGCACGGCGTTGCGTAAAGTGGCGCTGTGCGTCATGACGTCACTTCGTTAGCAGCGTCGCCGTGAGTTGGCGTCGCGCTTGGAGACGCCGCCGCTTCACGCGCGTTGTCCCGCGAGTGAGCGTCGCCCGTCGGGACGCCGTTCCGTGCGCGATGCCTCTGTGAGCTGGAATGAACTGGACAGCAGCTGGGCTTTTGTTGTTCTTGTTTTTTGTCCCCAGTGGTTGGTTGAGCCTCACTGTTTTCCTCGGGATAATCACGCATCTGTCTAGTCAGCTGTGGCTCCCAGCGACCCTATATGACACAGTGGAGCTGCCCCACAGGGATTCCGGGGAGCAGCTGGCGGACCCAGACCGCTGAGCTCTCGGTTAGCCACGGAGCCCTTAGCGACCGCGCCGCCAGCGCCCCACGCCGGTGTGCGCCGTTGTCCCCGTTCATTCGCGTCGGGGACCAGCTTGGACCAGAACTCTGTGACTTGTGAGGATGGGACTCGCGGCACTGGGACCACTTTGGACCCAGTCCTGACCGCGGCAGAACCGCGGAGCCCCGCAGTGTGCCGGCACCTCGCCAGGCCGAAGTGCCGGCTCCTGCTCTGCAGCCGCGCCGGCCGGCCCAGCGGGAACCCTGCTCGCTGTGCAAGTGCGCACCCCAGGGGCACCGGGCGGCGGGCAGACCTGCGTGTCCCTGGGCCCGGGATCGTGGCATCGTCTTCCTCAGACGGCAGTGAGTGGTGGTTGGAGAAACTGCCGGAGTTGGGAAAACAATAGAAAAACTCCCAGAAAAAAAAGACTGCAGAGGAAATCGTCAGGCCCCAGGGGAAGACGTGTCTTAAGCACGTGGGAAATTTCTGACTAACTGAAAAAAGAGAAGACCGAGGAGGACAGCGCAGCTTGTCCCGTGCCAGCACCACGGCATTTGGCCGCCCGGCGGTTCTGCCTGCCTCTGTGTGAGCTGCACTTTGATTAATTTCTCTAGACTTCACTGGAATGACACCAGCAACTCCCAGAGCGCTGACTCCGGAGGAGAGGCGGACAGTGACTCACCCTGGAGACGCCCAGCTGGCAGCCCTCCCCGACCTCAGAAGGCACCCTGGGATCCAGGCGGCGTTGGCTGTGAGTCAGAGGGAACGTTAGAGGCAGCGAACCCATGGATGGGGGTGTGTGTGTGTATGTATACGTATGTGAGCATATGTGTGCACGCCTGTGAGCACCTGTGTATGCATGTGTGACCGCTCGTGCGCATATGGTGCCAGCACATACACATGTATGGCGGCATAGAGTGTCCTTGCATGTGCAGGTATGTGCCTGTGTGTGTATCTCAGTGGGCGCCTGCATGTGTGTGCTTGCATGTACGTGTGGAGGGTTGTATATACTTTCATGTGTGTGTGCCTGCATGCACGTGTGCCCACATGTGTCCCCGTGTCTGAATATGCACGTGTGTGTATGAATGTATGTGTGCTTGCATGCTTGAGTGTGTGCCTGTGTGTGTCCACATGGATGTGCATGCCTGCATGTGTGTGCATGCCTGTTGCCCACATGTATGTGAGCCTGCATGTGTGCACATATGCCTGCATGTGTGTGGATGTTTGCCTGCATGAGTGTGTGTCTGCTTGTGCATGTGTGTGCACAAGCTCTGGGCATGTGTTCCCAAGAAGAGCTGGCAGGGATACCTGGCTGTCCTGTGTCCCTGTGGGGGACTGTCCAGGACAGATGGCGCTGCTGGGCCTCTGGGGCTCCGATTCACAGGAAAACATTGGAAGCCTGTGCCAAGGGAGCTGCTGGGATCCCTGAGCTTGCCACCACTGCAGCCCGAAGTCACCTTATCCAGCTGCGTTTAGCTGTGGGGATCATTTGCCGAACTGGACTGTGGCTGGTCAGCTCGGGTGGCAGAGATAGTGTCCAGTCCCCCCTGCCCCGCCGTGAGGCGATGAAGCCAACGCAGACTGGAGGCTGCTGAGGCTCGGCCCCCGGCATGGCCCCTCCATCCCAGGCGCCGCCACGTGACGGGCGCCAGAGGCCGCGGGCTGGTGAGCACCCGGCAGGCCCAGGGGCCACAGCTCAGGACTCCGGCGCTTAGGCTTTGGAAACCGCCGTGGCTGTTGGTCTCGTTTTGGAGTGACAAGGGCACCTATTAAATTTCAACACAGAGCATGTCACAGAGGGGGCTGCCAACATTCTAGCCAGGCCGTGCGACACCTGTGTTCCCGTGTGCAGGCGTCCACAGCCCGGCGGTGACGTGAGATGTGTCATCACTGCACAAGGCAGTGTGTCATCACCTTAACTCACGTGATGGGTGCCAGGGATGTGCACACCAGCGTGCTCCCAAGGCAGGAGCCGTGTTCTCTTCCAGGACTGCAGGGCCAGACAGAGGCAGGGCCCCTCCGGACGTGGGTGAGAGGCTGCGTGGGGGCAGCCGGCAGGCAGGAGAGCCTGTGTCAAGAGGAAGCCCTCTCTGACCTCCCACTTCATCACCAGTGGATGGCACCATACAGGAGAATGGCGTGCGCTGGGCCCTGTAGCGTGTTACTGCCACTGCTGTGACGGAGCCATGGCTGTGGCCACTGAGTGTTTGGAGCCCCTTCCAGTCTCCGGGCTCACCGTCCTGTATCAGACAATATTGTGACATGACCCACAGGTCCCACTGGCTGATTTCCAAAAGCACGTCACCAGGCCTTTCTTCCTGGTCTGTCTGAGTCTGGCAGTCCTGTTGTGAGCTGTCCACCATGGATGAACATGGTGACACAGCTTCGAGCCACATGCCAGCCACCCGAGTACCACACACTGGCACATGGGTAGTGGCAGTCAGCATTAGAGACATACTTTGAAGCTGCCTGGATCTGTCATTGACAGTGTGGGCAGCTGGGGGCTGAAAGAGTGACACTTCAGGGGCCACAGGACTCTGCGGGAGGGCACATTACAAGTGCCCAAGCTCAGGCTGCTCTCAAAGTGACAGTCATCACAACTCAGAGGCCCCCCGTTATAAAGGCACAGGGACTTGCTAACAGGAAGAAATACCTGGCAAAGGCAAGAGTTTACCTTGTAAATGGTGACAGTAGCCAGATGGAAATCATCCGAGAAGGGCTCGATGGCTTTGGAGACAAGAGCACCAAGGCACCCAGACCAGGGAGATGGTGGTGATTCCCGTAGAGTTGAGGGGTGCCCATGCACCCCAGTCCTGCCTGGTCCTCACAGCTGTTGCTGTGGCTGCAGGCATCCCTGCGGTCTTGCTGCCGGTCTGCCTTACTGAGCACAGTGTCCTCTGTGGCCTGGTCCCTGCTAGTGGCACGTCCGCAGTCAGTGAGCTGATGTCGTGCTGTCCTCACTTGTCATCACACAGAAGGCCCTGAGTCAGGTACTGGTGGCCCAAGCCAGAGGTGGTGGGCGCGGCTCTGCGGCCCTGCGGCTCTGCCTGTGCCACCAGTGCTGGCACTTGGCAGCCACTGCTGTTTTATATGCACACAGACACACAGACACACAGACACACACACACACAGCTTGACTGTGCTTCAAGTAAAAGTGTATGATCCAGAATAACTTGCCCTATAAACCCCAGAGCACAGACCCCGGTGCCACTCTCACTGTGATGCCCCCTGCCCTGTATGTATTTTTAAAATAACATCTTACTGTTTTTTGGTGAAAGCTTACACAGTAAGTTAGGTTACCATCAGACAGTTTCTACACCAGTTGTTGAGTGACATCAGTGCCTTTTGTCACCCCTTGCCAGCATTCTCTGGAGTTGCGTTCCGGTGGTTCCGTTTCCAGTCCTCTGGTCTCCCAGCCCCTACCCCCGGAGCTTTTTGCCTCGCTTGAGGGCGAACACGGCCCTTTGGGTCTCCCCTAGATGGTGTTAGAGTGGAGCGCTCCTGATGGGTAACAGGTTTATTTGGGGTGCCACTTTGTTGTTTGAATAAATGAAAATCTTGGGTACAGGTTTCAAGAGTATTTCAGGGCGACAGTCTCAGGGAGTCCTGTGGTCCCCACGGGCCTGGTTAGTCTGGGCCTTTTGAAGAATACAAGTGTTGTTCTGCATTCTCGCGCACCATCCCTGGGAGTGTCTATCCCTGACTGTTCCTCATGGCACCACGTGCAGACTGTATTTATGCAGCACAATGACGCTGCGCCCCGCCACATCCTCTCAGCCGGGCCCCCAGGCTGCTGCTGTCCTGCAGCTGGTGCTTGATCTAGCTGGAGCACAGACGGGCCAGGAGGTGGCGCGCTGGCCCAAATGGACACACAATGCAGAGCTTCTCAGTGGCCATCCAGTGTCAGGGGACCCCTCTCTCCACCTGCTCCTGGGGGTGTGGCATCTCCAGCCCCTGTTGGGCTCTGGCCAGTCGTGTCCACTGCTGCCGCCTCTGGCCTGCGCAGGGGCCACACAGTACCCTGCCAGCCCTAACGCCAAATTCCCATTCCCTTAGCTCCGCCTCCCAGGGAGCGAGGTCAGGCCCTGTGTCTCCTGACCCAGGAGGCTTCTGCCTGGCTCAGCATCTTGTTCTCGTCCAGGCCACCCATGCCCTGAGTCCCCAGTCAGCAGAGGGGGCGAGGGGAGGAGACCAGGGCTGTTTACCCAAAAGAGCTGTGGGAGACAGGAAGATATTGTCAGCATAGGACAGAAAAAGGAGGGCAAGGAGTGTCCGTGTTGGCGTTTGTTCTTGGAGCTCCCAAAGCGGACCGTGGGCGGACCTCGGTCAGCAGAGCTGTCAGACGCAGAGGGTGTACAGCATCTGCCTGGACCAGCTTGGCCTGTTTTCGTTTTTTTCAAATCTGTGAATTGTTGGGTCTGTTCCAATATAATAAAGAGGCGGATTCTGCTAATCTTGGCACTGAAATGATGTGTTTTCAGGATCTGCACAGAACTTCAGAAGTAAGCAGCTACAGAAGTAAAATTAAAGAAGTCACACTGTTTCCTGGAGAGCCTGTTTCAGAGTAAACAGAAATGAACAATAACATCAGCCATGCCATGAATCCAGACTTGGCCCCGTCCTGACCAGGAGGCTGAGAACTTGGACCTGGCGGAGACTTACACAGAGATGAGTGTTTCAGGACTAGCATGTCATCTGAGGCTTCAGCATGCTGTGCTCACAGGATGTCTCAGTCACGGTGTGCCAGTGGTACCGCCTGTGGGTAGCTTTCAGGAACACAGATTGGTTTTCTCACAGTCTAAAACCCGTGGCCCTCAAGTCAGCTCTGACTCACGGTGCCCTGTGGGATGGAGCGGAGCTGTGCCGTGGGGCTGGGGCGGCTATGGACTGGGTGCCCGCTGACCACCACGGCTTTTTCTCTGGGAGCCTCTGTTGGTTTGCCGCTGAGCACTTTAACCAGGATGCCACCAGGGCTCCTTTGCACAGTTTGGAAGCTGAAATCTGATTTCAAGGCCCTGGCTCTGGAGATGTCTTTCTCTGTGGCCTCTGAGGAAAGGTCCTTGTCTGTGCAGCTCCTGGCCCTGATCCCTTGGTGACCTCCAGGTGCTGTGGCACCCACTGGCCCTCATCTGGGCTTATGTGTCCACTCGCCCTCCCAGACATCTCCAGAGCGGTCTGGTCTCATGCCCATAACTAAGAAAACTCAATTTCCAACAGCATTCCACCCATGGGAATATCAAAACCCACTGCATCTGAGTCGGTTCTAACTCATAGCAGCCCTACAGGGCAGAGCACAATGGCCACGGGTTCTCCAAGGCTGTCAGCCCCCCAGAAGCAGACTGCTAGGTCTTCCTCTCGTGGAGCTCCGGGCGGGTTCTGACGGCTGGCTGGTCACCCGCAGGCTGTACAGGGCTTGTTCACCTGGCCTAGACTTGGGAGGTCGCCTCCACCCTGAAAGAGGCGCCTTGTAGTGGGACTGTCATCCGTGGGACAAGAAGAGGATGACGTGTTCACTGAGCAGGAGGGGTGGGTCCGGCGGTGCTCCTTCCTTCTCAGGGATGAAGGCCGGCGTGCGGGGTGGGCTGCTGCTGCACCTGTCTCAGTCACACGTGCGAAGCCGATTCCTGCCAGCCCAGGCCTCCCGGGCCCATCTGTCCCTGAGGAACCACAACCAGAGTGCTCCTTGTAGGCGGGGATGGCGAGCCTGGGTCTCAGGTACTGGGGACACTTTGTCAGGAGGAACCAGTGCCTGGAGAAAGACATTGTGCGTGGCAGAGAGCCCGTGGAAAGGAGGAAGCCCCTCAACAAGCTGGACCCACACAGCTGCCACCGCGGGCTCAGGCCTAACAGCAGCTGGGAGGGTGGCACGGGATGGGGCAGTGTGTGTCTCTGTTGGACACAAGGTCACTGTGAGTCTACAAACTCAACCTTGACAGCACCACCACCGAGTCGTCTCCCGGTGCTTCTCAGGATGCATATCATGTCACATAGTCGTGGTTTCGTCAGCCCCCTAAGGCACAGATGGACTGGGTTTCCCTTTGGGAAATGCTTCCAACGGCTCATCTTGTCACCTGCTTCTCTCCGTGCTGTGGCAGTCTCTGGTGGTGCAGTCATGAAGCACTCAACAGCTAAGCAAAAGGCCTGTGGTTGGAACCCCAACAGTCACCCGTGAGAAAGGCCTGGTGATTGCCTTTCAGAACGTCCGCCATCAAACGCCGCATGGAGCAGAGGTCAAGCAACCCACGTGGGGTCACCAGGAATCGGGTGACTTGACAGTGACTGGTTTGTGTTTTCCTTTTAATTCACATTTTCAAATAAACTTTTGGACCGCAACGTTTACATCTATTAAGAAGATACGAGTCAGTTTAAAAAGAAACACTTGTAGTCAACTGGAATCCGACTCCTAGCCACAGCGAGTTGATAAAAGGGACGTACCCAGAGGTGATGGAGGTGATGTGACAAGCAGACATCTGACCTACAGCTGCTGAACTGGGGGACGGTCATCTGCCTTCTGAGGGAAACGGGCTCAGTGTAGTGGAGTTATTTTAGATCAGGGCCCTGCAAACGTTCAGAGCAGCTGCACTGTCCTTTCCTTCCCTGTTTCCATGACGTCCTACCTGGCTGTGCCCAGTTTTCACCAGCGTGCTGGGAGGCCCACCCCGCGGCCGCGCCTGTGCAACCAGCGTGCCGGGAGGCGCACCCCATGGGGGCTCAGCAGAGGCGTGGAAGCGGGCAGCGGTTAGCTGGGATCACAGCGCCCTGCCCTGGCGGTCTGGTTGGTCCCTCAGTGCCTCTGTTTCCTCGTCTGTGCCTGGGCCGTGCTCAGAGGCCTGCCATGCGGCTTTTCCCTCCGGTGTCCCCCCGTGTTGCACGGTTGTTTAGAAACAGAAATCTTCGCCAGGGGACTGACCACTGACCACGGGGCTCCCACCAGCCACTAGCGATTGCCCTGCCTATGTGGTCAGTCGTCCCTGACAGTAGGATCTAATGAGTGACAGCTGGCTGCCCAGTGAATGTGGCACCTGGAGGAACAACCCACTTAAGACGGGTCCTTGGCACTTGGCTTGGCTTGGCCTTGGGAAAGTGGATAGACTCTGAAACATCTTTGCAGAAATGGTCCTCTTTGTTAGCACATGACAAGAATCAAAAGGTGATTTCAACCCCTGGTGACCCCTGTGACTGAGGAAAGCAGCCCCACGTGGTCTTCTGTGCTTTACTCTCTACGGAGGCAGATTGCCAGGCCTGTTCCTTGGCATCACTCGTGCATTCCGACAGCGAACCTGTAGGTTGGCGGCCGACCACAGACTGTTAATGTGACCGAGGAGCTTAACATCCAGCTCTTTAAGAAGCGTTGTGAGCGCCGTCGAATCCGCTGGGACTCCCAGTGACCCGTGCACAGCAGAGTGACCCACCGCCTGCCCCTGCGCCAGCTCACGGTCCGTGGCACGCTTGAGCCCAGGGCTGCAGCCGCTGCGTCATCTCGTTGAGGGTCGTCCTCTTTTTTGCCAGTCCTCCACGTTACCAAGCAGGATGTCCTTCTCCAGGGACTCATCCCTGCTGATACCACATCCAGAGTACTGAGACGCAGTCTCGCCATCCTTGCTTCTAAGGAGTGCTCTGGCTGTACTTTTTCTGAGACGGACCTGTTGCTTTTTGGGTGGTCCATGGCGTATTCAGTGATCTTTGCCAGAGTTGCAGTTCTAAAAATAGAGCTTTTTAATCTTAGGCCTGTCGACTGATTTGATGACCTGTGCCTGTGGGTATGTCCTGGTCCCAGATGACTGGGCATTCTCCTTTAGTCTTTGGAGGAGAGGTGTCCATGGGGCAGTGCCAGGTTGAACCTTTGCAGTGACCACCTGAAGATTTAGTCCCTGGTGAGCTGAGTGAGAGGCGTCCAACTGCTGTTCCTCGAGACCCCTGCCGGGTAACAACAGAAGATGGAACGCAGACCTCACTCTGACTCAGCGCTGCAAGGACTCTATGCCCTGCCCTCCTGGGCGCCCATGGATGGTCCGAGACCCTGTCTGATCCACAGGGCTTTGTCTCTGTGGGGGGCGAGTGCTCGCTCTGTCCCCCGACTCTGGAGAAGGGCACTGTATCTCCCTTCCTGGGCACTGTGCCCAGAGACCAACAGGCCAGAGTGACCTCTGACCTTGAACTCTGGCCTTGGGGTCATTTCCCTGAGGGCCCCTCAGCTCTACCCACAACCCTCAGTTCTGTGACTCTGCCTCTCAGTCACCGCTGGACCGCGTATCCACCTTGCTGCATGGTGCCCTTTATTTCCCACCTCCTTGCTGGTCGCGCCTGGCCATGGCATCAGCCTCAGCTGTGGGGATGAGCGACTCTCAGGTCCTGACCATCTGCTGGGCCACCAAGCCAATCCCTGGGCAGGACACCAGACACCAGATGCTGGACAGGGAAGAGGAAGAAGGGATTCTGCAAGTGGGAACTCTAGAAAGAGGCTCTTCACGGCCATCCTGTCTGAAGTGACGGGCTCTGTGGTTCCCTGTTAGTCACTCATGGGGGGCAGTGGGAATCATGGTGGCTCAGTGTGGGATTCCTGTCTTCCTTGTAAGAGGCCTGGGTTCAGTTCCCAGCTGGTGCACCCCCATGCAGCCATCACTCTCTGTCAGTGGAGGCTTGTGTGTCTCTGTGACGCAGAGCGGGGTTCATAGGGACTCCCAGGCTGCGGAGGAGGAGGAACAAAGGCCTGGACACCTATTTGAGTCAGAACTCTACCGACCTCCCCTGTTGCCGGGTCAAGTAGTGATTCATCCCCTTGTGCACGACGTCACTGTAAGTCAGGGCCACTCAATAGCAGCTCACAACAGAAGAGAGGTGGCACCATAAACTCTGTGTCTCTGTGGCCCTGAGGGTCTTCGCAGAGCCCTGCAGGGCAGTGGGGGGTACAGCTTCCACTGCCTGGGGTCACAGCTGCCCAGTCCTGTCACTCCAAACTCTCTGCAAACGGGTGTGCTGGGCATACGCCCTAGATTGGTGCTTCTGAGGGGACCGCCCCCAGCAGGTGCCTGGCCCCCAGGGGATGCTGGTACTGGATCAGCTAGGCAACAGTTGATGAGGTCAGGTAGGAGTTTCCAGGAATCCTGCCCCTCTGAGGAGCCTGGGAGCAGGGTGGGAGTGGAGAAGGAGGGCTCAGAGGCCAGCCCAGTCCCGCCGGAGAGCCCGTTCCCAAGCTCCTTGGTGGGAGCTGGATGGACCTGCAAGGACTCGTGTCTGTGGGCAGACTTACGCCCCAGGCCTTGGAACCACACATTCACCAGGTGGCTTCCTCCTCCCCCTCCCCCCGACTGCTGGCTCTGGGTGGTGACCTCCTGTGTCGGGCAGTTTACAAAGCGGGAAGCCCCTGCTCCCAGGAGCCTGAGGACAGTGACAGTGGGCAGGGCTCCCTGTTGCCCTGGGAAGCATGGCCACACTGTTCCCTGTCATCTGGACTAGACCTCAGCCAGAATTTCCTTCTTGGTGCAGCCTGTGGCCCAAACAGGTGCTCATTCCCCACCTCTTCCCTACATCCGGGCACGGGGCTCTGGGAGAGTGAGTGGACGTGGAATGCAGGGTGAGCACGAGGACAGGAGGGATTCTCATTACCCATGGCCCCTGATCTGGGAGCACACACAGCTCCAGCTAGGACAGCGTCGGAGGCTGTGTGGGGCTGGGAGGGCCAGCACGGACCAGGACACAGGAGGAAGTGGACTCGGTGCTCCCGCACAGGGCCCAGTACGGTGGTGGCTGGCAGACGCACCCAGGAGGCCGAGGGGGACTTCACCCACTGCCTGGGGCTGGGCTGGCCACCACCTGTGACCCAGCACATTGGGTGACTGAAGCAGTCACTGCTGAGCCAGCTCCAACTCACAGTGACCCCACATGTGTCAGGACAGAAGCGTGTTCCACATGGTGACCCCACTTGGAAGGACGGAAGCGTGCTCTCCATGGTGACCTCACTTGACAGGATGGAAGCATGTTCCCCATGGTGACTGCACTTGTGTTAGGACAGAAGCATGCTCCCCACTGTGACCCACGTGACGGGATGGAAGCATGCTCCCCGTGGTGACCCCACCTGTGTCAGGACAAAAGCGTTCTCGCAGTGGTGACCCCACCCGTGTCAGGACAGAAGCACACTCCTCAGGGCTGTCAGTGGCTGGGAGCTCTCAGCAGAAGTCCCTGGGTGGCACGAACAGTTGGAGACTAGACCTCCCTGGAGGTGCCTCAGAAGAAAGGCCTGGTGATTGGCTGTCAGAAGATCAAACCCAGCACCAAGCCCATGGCTGCAGAGTCGCTTCCAGTTCACAGCGACCTCCAGTGGCACCACATGGAACTGCCCCATGGGGATTTCTTGGTTGTAATTTTGACAGAAGCAGATGGCCAGCTCTTTCTTCTGCTGTTCCAGTGTGTAGGCTCAAAGCACTGTTTCAGGGTGCCACCCAGGGACTTCACCTATCAGCAAGCCGTTTCTAGACCTTTCTGCTGTCCTGTACAACACCAAGCCTCGAGTCCTTTCTTGTCCCGTCTGAAGCAAGGGTCCCTGCTACCCCCTGCTCTGTCTTTCTGCTTCGGGTGCTGTGTAAGGAGAGCAGAGTGGCTGAGACAGGGCTGAGCTGATGTGTTTATTGTTCCTGGGAGGGGACGTGGTAGACACAGCTACAAGGTGGTCACTTAGCGTGGTAAAAATATCTCAATAAATAAATAAGCAACATGTACACTGAAACAGAAAACAAAAAATGGGTAGCTGAGCAAATCCTAGAGAAAGGAATGGCAGCGGGTGGGGGAGAAGGGTTCCAGGCTCATGGGACCATCTTGCGGAGCTGGGCAACGGGGAGAGCTCGGAGAGCCGGGCTCCAGTTTCAACAGAACGGTACAGGAGTGCATTTCTGTTTTATTAAAAAATATATACATTAAAAAAGGCAGTTAGAGGGAAATACAATTCCACAACGCAAATTCCCATGGGTTCCTGAAGCTCGAGACGAGAGAGAGGGATCCTGTCCCTGCTGGGTGCCAGCGACGCCAGCCGACGACAGCCCTGCGGGGTTCCCAAGGCTACACTCTTTCTGGAGACAAACGGCCAGGTCTCTCTGTCCCTGAGCCACTGGCTGGGTCCAAACACCCACCTTTGGGTGAGCAACAGAGTGCTTAGCTGTTGCACCACAGGTCCCCAACCCCCTCCAAAACAAAACCTGGGGGAAAACTCTGGACAGCGACGAGGGTGTCAACAGAAACGTCCTCGGCAAGCAGTGTGAGAGTCTCCTCCTTTGGGGGGTGGTCCCTGGAGAGGGCAGGTTGCGGAGTCTGGGGTCTTAAACTGGAGTCGGCCGCAGTTCCCCTGGGCTGGCAGCGGGGCTGGGGGTCTCCTTGAGGTCGCGGGTTTCAGAAGCTACAGCCTGGGACCGGTCTCCATCCCACCTCTGCCGCAGGCACAAGGGACAGTCTGGAAGACAATGAACCAGGAGGTGAGGCTCTGGCCCGGAAACGAACGTAACCCAGTTAGGCCCTGTCACCTGTCAACTTGCTGGGTGCTGCTGGGTCCACTGCAGCTCCTGGCGTTTCCCGGACTATCGGCCTCACGGGAGGAGGCGCTCAGGTGTCTGTCCCGGGGCAGAGCCGGCTTCGTCTGAACCTCTCACTCAGCAGCCAAGAGCTTAACCACTGCACCACTAGGGCTCCTTAAACCTCCCCAGACCAGTCTTTTCTAAACTGTCACTCTCTTGGTCTTCATCAGCAAAGAGCCGAGAACCCCTGCCCCCACCGCAGATGGAAGAAAGGACACACAGACCACTCCCCCAGAGGACCTGCCTTGGCTGAGACAACGCCTTTCCAGATCCTGTCCCTTCTCCAACTCCCTTTCTCAAAGCTTCTAGAAAAGCAGACTGCCATCCTTCTCAACTTGTCCGTTCTCTTGGGTGCCTGGCCTCCTCACTGTAGCACCCCTGTTTACTCCCAGTAAAAACTTTGTTAAAACTGTCATAACTCAACTCCAAAACATGCCCTCTGACACTGTGCTGTGAGCCTCAGCCTTGTCCCGAGGGGACGTGGCACCTCGGCCACCTGCTCCTGGGGCCCCTCTCCCACAGCACCAGGCTGCACCCTGAAACTTAGGGCCTAGCTTTTCGGGAGACCTGGGCCTCATGGGACCCCTAACGCCCAGCCTGGGAGCCCAGGTCCTCTCTACCACGGGCTCTTCCATGCCTGTGGTAAGGTCTGTACATGCCAGGGTGCAGCTCCACGCCTGGTGACCAAGTCCATCGGTTTGGGTCTTCGGGCTGTGCACAGCATCTGGGGGACTCTCAGGGTGCAGCAGTGGTGGGCTGCGCAGGGAGCTGGGGGTTGTGGGGAAGGGGGTGGCAGTCGGCAAGGGCTCCCCCAGGGGAGAACACAGAGCTCAGAAACTAAGTGACTTGTCCCCTGGGGAAGAGGCCACAGAGGGACACACGACGTTGTGGCCTCAAATCTGGAGGGTCCTTAATACAGCAGTGGGTGACTGTCCTCAGTGGTATGTGTATGTGTGTCAGCATGTGTATGTGTGTATTAGTGTATGTATGTCAGTGTGTGTGTGTGTGTGTGTGAATCAGCATGAGTGTGTGTTAAGTGTGTGCCTGTGCACAGGCATCAGCATGGGTGTGTATGGGTCAGTCTGCACATGTCTTAGTGTATGTATGTGTGAGCATGTGTGTGTCTGGGTCAGTTTGTGTAAGTCTGATTGTGTGCGTGCCTGTGCGCATGGTCAGTCCGTACATTTGTGTGTGTGTGTGTATCTGTGTGTGAGCATGTGTGTAAGTGGGAGCCTGGGGGACTCTGACCCCACCAGCAGCGGGCAGCGGGGTGTGCACTCCTGGCCCCACAGAGCTCCGCGTTCCTGACCCCCACGGCCGCAAGCCCACTCCTCAGGGAGCTCGACAAACCTGTGCTGAATCAAGACAAAGATCTGAAAGGCTGAGACCCATTTTCTGTAGGGCAAGTGGTCACTGAAACACACGCACACACATGCACACACACACACACACCCTTTTTCCAAGTTCCGAGCACTTTTTAAGTGGTCCTGGGCAGGGAGTCAAAGCCGGCTCTCTCAGAGAATGTGGGTGTAATTAGATAATTAATACAGGGGTGAGCTCGGGAGAGCTAAATGGAAGTCTTCCTCAGTGGGAGGAAATAATTACAACAGTTTTTGATATATGAGCTGAATCAACCCTCCAAGGGGAAGCAGGGCATCATCCATAAAAAGCCAGAAATGACAGGGGCTGTCCCTGCCAGTGGTGGGTTTTGGGGTCTGCTTCTCAGGCCTGCAGGCGCAGGGCTTGGGCAGAAACACAGCCCTGGGTTCATTAGTCTTCTTGACCATGAGCCTTGGACCCAGCCTCTGATGTCACCCTGACCCCAGCCATCTCTGCAACAAATGTAAAACAGCTGGGACTCAGTCCGGCCTCCTGCACATAAAAGCCACCTGAAAATGATGCCTGCCTCCCAAGTCCACTCACCACCTCTGCATCTGCCTGCCTGGGCAAGAGGTGGGTGGCGGGCGGAGCTGCACAGGGACAGCATGAGAAGGTTGGACGGAGAGAAGCCTCGCCTTGTGTCTCCCACACCACCCTGCCTGACAGGCAGACAGAGCGTCTTATTTAACTCTGTATCTCCAGTGCTAACACAGAGAGGGGAACAGCAGTGAGAACTCTCCAGAGAGAGGCAGTGGTTGGCTGAAGGGGGACAGATTTTATTATCAGGCCGTCCACCCATCCATTGTCCATCCATCCATTGTCCATCCATCCACCCACCCCACTCATTCAACCATCTAGCCATCCATCCATCCACCCCTCATCCACCTATCCACCCATCTACTCATTCATCCATCCATTCATCTATCCACCCATCCATCTGTCCATGCACCCATCTACTCATCCACCCACCCATCCATCCACTCACCCACCCATCCATCCATCCACCCACCCACTTATCCACCCACCCATCCATCCATCCACCTACCCACCCATCTAATCATCTATCCATCCATCCACCTACCCACCCACCCATCTATTCACCCATTCATCCCCCTATCTACTCATCCAGCCATCCTCCCATTCACTCACCCATCCACCTGCCCTTCCATCCACCCATCCACCTTTTCCTGCATAGGGAGCATCCGTTGTGTACCAGGAACAGTGCTTGTTGTTGAGAAAGTGCCAGATGAATCAGAGAATCACAGCAGGGGAGAAGAAGCAGTTGTTTGTAAATCAGAACACAGGGTAGACAGTGTTAACTTTTTAAAAATGCTAACAAAACTCCATGACCAGAAAGGGAAGGAGGTGAAGCACCCACAGATAACATAGAACTTCCAGAAAAGGTGGGTGGGGGGCACAGTGGGAGGGGGGAGTGTGGTGAGACGAGCACAGGTGAAGCCTCTGGTCAAAACAGCACACACACTGGCCCCAAGACTCTGCAGTGGAGATTAGAGGACAGTGGTGAAGATCAGGTGGCCAGCAATTGACCATAGAGCTCCAGGGACTTGGCAACTGTCCACAGCATGGGGCAGATGTCCCCTGCATTGCTTTAGCTGGCCCCACAGCATGGCAGGCAATGTGGCCTTGGGTCCCACAGGACCCCTGTGGTTTCTGAGCCCTGCCAGCGGGGCCACCACCTGCCAATCTGCTCCTGTGCCCACCTGTTGCCTTCTCGCCTATACTCACTCCACCTGGAACAAAGACCCCCTCAAACCTACAGGGCTCCAGCTGTGTCAGGCTGGGGAGAAAGTACCAGGCTCAGGTGAACAGCCCTCTGCCCAGGTGTGGAGGAAGCACACGGCTGCCGTCTGGCATGACGGACCTTGACCAGAAAGGACAACCCGTCTTGCCCAGCCAGCCCTCCCTGCGCTGGTTCATCTGGCCCACAGTGTCGTCCACTGTGGCTCCCGCCATCCTCATTACTCCTGGCCACGGCCTCCCTGCTGGGAATACAGTCCCCAGATGCTCGGCAACCACCCAGAGTTGGCATGAGGGACAGATCCCGCTCGGTGTTATCGGTCATACTTCTCTGTCAATAGGAGGAGTCACCAAGCCAAGAAGACACAGTAAGCAGAGGACGGCTCCAAGGGAGACAGCTCCAGGCCTGGCCTCTCCATCCAGTGGCCCTTAGTGACCAACAGCAAACTTCCAAACACCAGAAATGACACTCTAGGGAGAAGCCAGAGGGCTCAACGGACAGAATGGGAAGAGGAGACTTTGAAAGAAAAGGAACCATCAGAGTACAAAACAAGCTTGTTTGAAATAACAAGAAGAATTAAAGACCTTGCTGCTATTGAGACCACTGGGACTCAGAGGGACCCTGTGAGACAGAGCAGCACTGAGTGGGTTTCCAAGGCAGAAAGCCTTGTGGAGAGATGCCAAGCCTCTTCTCCCGCAGAGCTGCTGCGTGGATTTGAACTGGCAGCCCTTTGGTCAACAGCCAAGCGTTTACCCACTGCACCACTGGGGCTTGAAAAAAGTGGAAGAAGTAAAATAGACAGTGGTAAAAAAAAAAAAATTCATAAATCAAAGATGGATTCCTGGAAGTCTCCCAGCTTTCCGAACAAAAAGAAAGACGAGGGAGCAGATGGAGGAGAACGGGTCACGAACGAGATAAGGAGAGCTGCACACATCCCAGCGTCCAAGAGAGACCCACGTCTTCAGACTCCAAGGGAACACTGAGTTCTGGGACAGAAAACAGGAAAGAGAAAACCAAGCCACACTCTGAGACATTCCTGGATTCTAACAGCAAAGAAAGCTTTCCACAGCCTCCCACAAATAAAAAAGAAACAAAAGGGAACCAGCCTAGCACTGGCGGTCAGTGCTGGTGCTGCCAGACAAAGGAGGGTCAGCGCCAGAATTTTCAGAGTTTTGGTGGAAGAGGAACGGCAGCGCTCGACATCTGCGCTGTGCACATGCATGCACAGTGACGGACAGAGAACACAGCAAACACGCTTAGACACAGAAGGCTCAGAAACACACCACGTAACTGCCATTTCTAGGAAAATGCTCCTTGCAAAAGTTTTCCATCCAAGTGAAAAAGAACTGGGGCTCTGTCTTTGCAAGTGTGGTAATGGTCCAGCAGTCCTCCTACTGCAAAAATAAACAACTCCGTCAGAAGGCAAAGAGAAAATAAGAATTGCACTGGCGATCCTCAGAGACTATATAGTCCCGTGAAGGCAGAAGTCCCAGGAGGGCACAGGTCGTGGAGCTCCAGGCTGGCGCGGGCACACCGGTCAGGCCCTGTGACCCAGACTTCCATCAGGCCCAAAGCCACACAGGAGGCAAGATAGCAGCCGGATGTGACTTCGGGCAGCTGGCTGTCTTCTGAGCATGTCCTCTCAACCACTACACTAGGGCCCAGCTTACCCACCTCACTCAGGAAGCAGCAGGGAGCTGTAACGCATCAAGACCCAGAGACTAAATTAACCGGGTTATCAAAGATCCCAGTCTACCCCATGAAGAGAAATAAACCAAATCTTTCACACATGGATAATCCTGGATTATCTAGAGTATTCTCGAATTTAAAGATCAGGGGACACTTTTTCTTGAGACACTCGTTCCCAATGGCATGAGGGAAAAAATGGAGGTGGCCACTGCCTGGAACTTTCAATGTGGAATTCCCAAGGAAGACTAGCCTCTCAAGTCAAATCCATTGAAAGAACTGACATGGAGGACCAAGAGGGTTTGTTCAGGAGAGCAGGGACAGCCAGCACCAGGAAACCCGCTCCAGTGATGTGCTGCCTTCCCCACGGAATGAAACAACGGCACTGGCCCCTCCGTTGCTCCTGATGGCATTTAGGACAACCCTGAACCCACTCTGTGTAGGGACCTAGAGGGCACAGGCGCCAGGCCCAGGCCCTGGGCGACGTCCCAATGCTGCCACTTAGGGGCTACGGCCATGGGTAAGGAAGAGGCTTCCACTCGCTGCACCTCATTTCCCTCATCTGCAAACATACCCACATACACACACACACAGGTGGTGACAGGATCAGCGGTGCAGCGGGCACCGCCTGCAGCACGCTGGGGCCCTGACTGCCCAGTGGACACACAGGGATGTTTGCTGCCCCAGAAGCTCTTTCTTCCCAGCGGGGTCCCCTGGGTCCAGAGCAGTGCCTGACACGCAGTAGGTGTTCAGTGACTACCTGCCAATGCGGGGCTATGATGAAGGGCTGGACAGAATCCAGCAGCTGCTGTCACCGTGGAGTGTGGGGCCAGCATCTCTGTGACCACTGAGAACAATGCCTGTGGGCACCCCAGCCTGGCAGGTAGCGGTCCAGGCTACGGAGAGAGGAGGGACCAGGTCGCTGGGCCAGGTGCCCAGCTGGGGCACTAGCTGCAGCCCTGCCTAGAGTCGGGGGCAGACAGCAACCAAATCACCTGCAGCCGCCCTGTTACTGGGGGGCCAAGTGCAGGTGGAGGTGCTGGAGCTACATGACCGTGTGCCTTCGGAGGAGGACTGCGTGGCCGGCCACGCCCAGGCCGGAGAAGGGCCACCGGGGCGCCTGCAGCTCTGGGCCACAAGCCCTGGGGGTGCGTGCAGAGCTGGGGCCTGGAGCCCCGACGCACTCCTCTGTTGATGCCCTCATTCCTCTGCCCCCTACGTGTGCCTCTGAGTGGCCTTCTGAACTAGCTGAAAGAGAAGTGGGCCACACCACCACACACAGCCGCACCGGAGGAAAACCTGGCATCGTGCTCCTGTGAAGAGGACAGCCTGCGTGAAGACCACAGGGGAAGACAAGGGAATCCCGGACAGCCTCGCACTCAGGACTGAGGTCACGCCTCAGGTCCACCTTCAGCAGAGGTCGCATTGTTACTGTTGTGAGGTGCCGTTGAGTTGGTTCTGACTCACAGCGATGCAGCGTACAAGAGTGAAACACGTCTGGTCCCCGGCCGGCCGCCCAGTCTGTCACCCCAGAGCCCTCTGCAGCAGCCCGTGGCAGTCCGTCCCGTCGAGGGGCTTCCTGTCTTCCGCTGACCCTCCACTCCACAAAGCATGACGTCCTTCTCCAGGGACTGGTCCCTCCTGAGAACATGTCCAAAGCGCAGGAGACACCGTCTTGCCGCCCTCACATCTAAGGAGCATTCTGGTGGTAGTTTTTCCATGGGACTGTTCCTTGTTTGGGTGGTCCATGGAGCACTGCGTATTCTTCTCCAGCACCACAATTCAAAGATGACACAGACCATGAAACACGGAACAAGACCAAATGGGCACACCAGCTCGTGGGAGAGCAAGGCAGGAGGGGCAGGAAGCTGGCAAGAGGGAACTCGAGCTGAGCAGGGGAGCGTGTTGGCACGTTGTGGGGTTGGCAACAGATGTCACAAAACAACACACAGATGAACTGTTTAATGAGCAGCTCATTTGCTCTGTACACATTCATCTAAAGCACAATAAAATCAAAAACCAAACCAAAAAAGGGAAATCCCTTGGTCACATGGGGCTGCTATGAGCCCCAAATCAACTTGATGTCACCCCGTAGCAAGGACACTGGCTACATGACAGGGCACCCCAAAGTGTCCAGAGTGCGGCTGGGAGATGTGCCCCCGCAGGGAATCCATGGGGGAGGAGCGGGGCCTTGCAGTGTGAGGTGGGGCAAGGCTGGCTGACACAGCACCCCACTGTCAGGGGCACCCCACCCCAGGATGAGAAGAGGGGCCAGGGCCAGGCTGGGAGGTGACCACTGAGTGTCCCCATTGTGAGCTGTCTCAGGGAACTAGCACCCAAGCCAAGCCAAGCTGGGCAGTGCACGTGTTCCTCAGAATGGAGCGGGGATCACCTCTGCAGCAGACCTCTGACTCCTGCAGGATGAGATTTTACGGCTCAGAGGGGGTTCCCGGCCAGCAACACCAGGAGCTGGTGTGCAGAGTCCCCTCTGATAGGGACAAACGCTGGCTCTGCTGACAGCTCTCTGGGCAGGAAGAGCTGGGTGAACACGTCTGGCCCATGTGAGATACACCCGTGACAGCCAGGCAGGTACGGGGGGGCAACTGAGGCTGGCATGCTACGACTTCCCAGTGCTCTCACAGTGGCTAAAGACCGCTGGGAGCGAGGCTCAGGGTGCCTGGTGAGGCTGGCTTCACGGCCCCAGGGCTGAGACCATGCCCCAGACATGCAGGGAGCATGGTGGGTCACAGATGCGGACACTGAGCTACAAGCTGGCCCTCATCTAGCTCCCAAGCCTTGGGGACTGTGGGTGCCAGCCAGAAGGTTCCCTCCCACTTGACTCAGAGATCAGTCTTATCTGCAGCTTCAAGAGACTGGTCACAAGACTGCTGTGGCCCCAGGTGCAGTGCTGGGGAGGGGTTAAGTGGTCAGCTTTCAAAGCCGGGCACGAGAAGGCTCTCTCCAGGCCAGATTCTGCGGTGGAGACATGGGGCTCTAACCAGGGCAAGCTGACCGGGGGCCGACGCTGGCTGCCAACAGGGCCACCCCGGGGGTGGAGGTGAGCTGCCATCTGGAATGTCCAGGCCCTAGAGAAACAGGGTCGTGGGTGGTCCAGCTGCCCCCACTGGACACTAAACAGGGCAAGGGTGGCTAGTGGCCTTCCTCCCTGTCCAGCTGTAAGAGGACTCTGGACACCTGGAGGGGTTGGAAACTGACCGTGCCACACAACAACAAAACACACACCTGCCCTCCCCTCCAGCGACCCTTTGAGAGTGTGCCTCTAGAAATGAGGAGGACAAAGGTGGCCCTCTGTTGCCCAGATCCTACTACTGATACCTTTATCTTCAAAGGAGGAATTTAAGGGCATTGTGACTACTTCCAGGGGATGATGCGAGGAAAGGAGCAGAGACAAAGTCTCATTCCTCTCTCCTAGACAAACGCCAGTCAGAAGCAATATGACTTCAGAGACCAGTGAGGTCACCTCCTCTTTTGCCGGGTCCCTCCCTCCTCCAGACACCCCCAGGCTTTAAAGGATGTCTGTCATGACCTCTGGGAACACTGGCGGGGTAGTGGTTAAGTGCTATGGCTGCTAACCAAAAGGCTGGCAGTTCGAATCCACCAGGCGCTCCTTGGAAACTCTATGGGTCAGTTCTACCCAGTCCTGTAGGGTCGCTATGAGTCAGAATTGAGGACAATGGGTTTTTGCATGGTCACAGCATCACACTGTGGCCTCCCTCGACCCCTGGCTGTGGATGGAAGCTGAGCCTGTGATTCTCACAAGGCGGGTGAGCGCCCAAGGGGTGAGGAGCCCTCCCACATGCTGTGCAGGCTGAGCTCCTGTCACCAGCCCCCCTGGGCAGTCAGGGAGGGCGCTCCAGGTACCCCATCTCCACACTGCTCCTGACACCGGGTGGACAATGTCTAGTGCAGAGATACTACCAGAAGATGGGGACAGCAGCTTGCCCTCCGGCTCCTGAAATGACCTCACTAGGGGCGGGAGCTGGTGAGGACGCAGCAGACTTGCGTGTGACGTGTGAGCTGGCTGTCTGGCGCTGAGCCGGGGGCCCGGTGCTCCGCAGGCTCCTCACTTCCTCTCCGTCCCCTCTGCTCCGATGACCCAGCACAGGCCACAGGGGCAGCGGGCGGCCGAGCACCCAGCCTCCGTGACTCATGGCCTGACCCCTGGCTTGCCTTCTGTGCAAGAGAAGGGGCGGTTAGGAGGCCAGAGCTCGCATTCCACGGCTCCCTGGTGGTTTCCGCAGCGCGGGCCGCCTTCAAGGGGAGGAAGGGTTCCAAGCAGCTTGGCTACCCAGCCTGGGGACTGACTGCACAGAGTGTGGGGCGGCCCGAGCAACACCGGGGAGCGGCAGGCCTGCTCTGCGGATGCCGAGGTCAGCAGGAGCCCGGCGCCAGCTGGGTCCCTTCTCCAGGAGCCTCTGAGCATCCCGTCCCCGGAGACACCTCCTGAGAGCCGCCGCCCCGGGCGGCCTGTGAGTGTGCCGTGCTCAGCCCGAGCTGACGCCCACAGGAGCCAGGTCCCTGCGTGTGGACTCCTTCGAGCACCCGGGCCATTGCTTACTCACGAGTCATGGGACGCCTCCCAGGGACACTCCTAGCTTCAGAGTGAGGCTGGGGAAGCTGTCAGATAACCAGAGAGCCCGAGCCTTCCCCATCCAGGAACGCCCTCACCAGAGAGCTGGGGAGGCTCCTGATGCCACCAAACTCAGCTGCCAAAGTAGCCTGTGAGTGGGTCAGGGGCATGGGCCCTCACCCCAAAGGGCGCTGGGCCACCCAGGACACTGCCAAGGCAGCGTGAGACTGGAGCTGGGGATGTGGACCTTCTGCCCTCTGGGCTACCAGGCCACCCACTCAGACACCACCAGGGCAGAGACAAAGGGATGGATCGCAGGGCCTCACTAAAGGTCACATAGCAGGTGCAGGATGGCACTGGGTCTCCTGAGTCTGCAGCCCTTCCTCTCATAAGCCTGTTTGTGTCCACAGTCCCAGACCCTAGGTCTGGACCCAGTGACATTAAACAAATGCCTTTTGATGGAACGAATAAGCAGCGGAAGAGACAGGACCCCAGGCCCATGACAGCGGCATCGCCAGCTACAGAAAACATGTTGCTTGTGGCCCGTGCTGCAACAGCTGCCCGGTTCACTGGTGGCCCGTGAATACACCTGATGTCATCTGGTCCCGAGCCCACTAACAGCTTACGGGAGAAGGTAGACAGTAAGGATGAGCTATTATACCAGCAACGTAAGTGTGGCACTAAGGACATAATACAAGTACTTAACAGCTGATATGGAGCCCCAGGGGCACAGTGGTTTAAGAGCTCAGCCACTAACTACGTAATGTCAGTGGTTCAAACCCCAGCCGTGCTGTGGGAGAGAGGTGTGGCCATCGGCTTCCATGAAGACCTCAGCCTCGGAAACCCTGTGCGGCAGCTCTACTCTGTCCTATAGGGTTGTTAGGAGTTGGGGTTCTAAAGGTCCATAATTCTTTTCATATAAAATATAGCTAGCCAAGTGCCGTCGAGTCGGAAATTGTAGCAAAAGGTAATATGGTATAACAAGGGTATAAAAACATACATAACAATAATACAGGGAAGTCAATGGTTAAGTTTCTGGGGAACTTGATAGCGGGTCCTCTGAGAATTAGGCTGTCAGAGCTTGGTCTTCAAGAACATCTGGAGTCCCAGGTGGGACGGTGAAGGGGCCTCATGGAGAGAAATGTGAAAGTATGTCTGACGAGGTGGCCTGGAGGGGCTTCACCAGGCAGCCTGAGGCCAGTATGATCCGTTAAGCCATCGGGCCATGAAAGCTCTAGATGTGACCAGATCTGCATTTCAGAGAGATGGCTTTGGGGTGGGCCTAAAGGGTGCATGGGAGGAGAAAGGCCCCAACAGTGGGGTCTTTGGCTGGGGGCTCCTGCAGAGGCCTGAGAGAGGTGACGAGGACCCTAGAGGTGATGGCAGTGACTGCAGAGTCTGCAAGAGGAGGGACTGCTAAGACACAGTGACCCACAGGATGGGGAGGAGAGGGATGAGGCCTGAGTTGACTGAGGGCTCCAGCCTGGGCAGCTGGATGGGTCCTGACCCCATGAATGAAACAGGAAACCCAAAAGGAGGAGCTCTCTAGGGGAAAGAGCAAGAAGGAAACCACGGCGGCACAGTGGCCAAGCGCAATGGCTGCTCACCAAACGGTCAGCAGTTCCCATCCGCCAGGCGCTCCCTGGAAACACTATGGAGTGGTTCTCTCTGTCCTACAGGGCCGCTATGAGTCGGAATCGACTTGACGGCAGTGGGTTTGGTTTTTTGTTTAGCAAGATTAGTGTTGGCCGTGCTGAGTGGGGAGCTTTCAGGACATCCTGAAGTTCAGGCTCACTCAGCAGAAGACACTCAGGTTTGAAATCCAGACACATTTGAGAATTATCAGTTTACGAGCAACCTGGCCCTGTCTTCCCCTTTACGGATGAAGAAACAGGCTCAGGAAGCTGGTCTAGCTCGCATGAGGTCCCCCTGCTTTGCTAGGACTGCACCCAGGTCTCTGGATGTCTCCTGTGACAGAACCAGTGAGCCCCCGTGGTGTTCCCATAAAAATTACAGCCTTTGGACCCCCACTCCGTCCTGTAGGGTGGTTGTGAGTCAGAACCGACGCCACAGCAACGAGTTTGGTTTAGTTTCTTTTATGACAGAACCAGGGTACAGATATTTAGGGGCAGGCAGAGGAAGGGGACACAGGGGCAGCTAAGAATAAACATTTTGGTAGAGGAAGGGTCCTGGAAACCAGAGGTGGGGGTTTCAAGAATGGTGGACTAGGCCACAGTGCCCCCTGCTGGAGGGAGGACCACAAGCCAGAAAGCGGGAACTAATGTTTGGGCAGGTCAGGGCCCCAGAGGCACAGAGGCTAAGAGTATGGCCTAACCAAAGTCATCGGCTCAAAGCCACCAGCTGCTCCTCGGAAACCCTGTGGGATCAGTTCTCCTCTTTGCTAATGAGCTGTGGGGTCAATGGTGGTGGCTGTCAGGTGGGATTTACATGTGGGCTCCTGGTGAAGGCGCAGTCTCTCGAGGAAGGAACTCTGGGGGTCCACGCTGGTGTTGAGACTAAATGGAGACTCTGAATGCCAGCGCCCTTGCTGGTGGCCAGAGCACGGGGCCAGCAGGGCCCAGAACTCGGGGCATCTGGACCCCAGGGCCTGTGTTCTGAGAGCCCACACCACATCGGCTCTCCTGGGGAAGCAGAGTGTTCGGGAAAATGTAAAACAGCAACAAAAAATAATTCTGGGACTACTTCCCAGAATTCTACTACCCAGGAAAACGGAGACCAGGACACCCTTGTGAGTCACAGATCGGCTCCAGTGATGAGTTGTCATGACTACCCCAGCTTTTAGCTCCCAAGATGCATCTCTAACACAGATTCAGCTCCAAACTGTGAAACTGTTTACAGAAGTGACTACACGCAAATCGATTTTCTACCACCCAACAGTTGGCGTGTTATAGACCGTAGTCACTTGTGTGTTGCTGTGATGCCGGAAGCCAGGCCTCTGGTATTTCAGAGACCAGCAGGGTCACCCACAGTGGACTGGTTTCAGCAGTTTCTGGGCTAAGACAGATAAGAAGAAAGACTTAGCAGTTTACTTCTGAAAGTTAGCCACCAATGAAAACCCTACAGATCATAACCAAACCAAACACTGGCCAGTACAGTGGTGAAAAATGAGGCCGTCAGGTTGGATGGAAGACATGAAACAAGTGACCACCACAACGGGCTCGAGCAGACCCACGGTGTGACAATGGTGCTGGACTGACAGCTTCACTCTGTAGCACGTGGAGCTGCCACGAGCCACGACCAATGGCAGCAAAACAACCACCATGAATCGTTTTATTGCACAACCTGTTTTCCCAATGATCCAGATACAATACGCTCTTTTCAATTTTTTTTAAGCATGTCTTCACGGACATTTAGAAGGATGAAAAACATCTGCTTACTGATGGGGTGATTCACCCTCACCCAAACGTAGTCCTCCACGTGTCTGGGGCCCAGATTGCATCCGCCATTCAAAGACTGTGGCTGATTTGTACAGCCAGGTGTGCACAGCAGCACCGGTGCTGTGACAGTCTCCGGGCTCTGCTGAATCTCAATGCTGCCACCTTTCGGGAGAGCAGTTGGAGTCTTGGTTTACCAACCCCTCCTGCAACTGGACAAGCCTTCACTTCCCATGCTCTGAGTTCATTTACTTTTCACCTGTTTGGGATTCTCAAATGTCTACACCACCACAGGAGTAAGGCTGACCTCTGGTCAGCAAACACATCAGATGAAGACATCACCTACCACCCACCCCAGGGTTAAACACACCGTCCTGGCTTAAGTAACAGAAGTATGCAATGGTGACAAAGATGACATATGACACGACCAGTAAATTGCCAATGGGGCAATTTGGAGACCAAATCATGAGATGTGTGTGATGCTCGGATGAGCACTGGACAGCAAGGGGCTGAAGCAAGACCAGTCAGCACAGGACACAGCCCTCGGTGTGACTCTGCAGAAGCAAGGCAGGGCAGGTGACCCTCTGGGCTGGAGTGGCCTGCATGGCAGGGGGCAGGGGACGACCCACTGGACTGGACGGGCCTGTGTGGCCAGGGGTTGGGGTTTCAAAGGCTGGTGGTTGCCTGGCAACAGCCCAAGTGGAATCACAGTTCCAAGATTCAGGGGCAGGTCCACATCAGCATGAACGCCACCCTCATCAGTCAACACGGTATCATAGAACCATATTATATGGAATGTGCTTCATGGTAAACAAGAGCTGGAGACAACAAGATGCAGGGTGAGCAACTCCATTAACAAATCTGGTGTTCAATTCCAGAGGTCTTCCTTCCAACCAAGGTCCCTGGGTGGCACAAACTGTTTGGACTCAACTGCTGGCCTAAAGGATGGTGGCCCACACCTGCCCAGCAGTGCCATGGAGGAAAGCCCTGACCATCTGCCTCTGTCAAGATCACAGCCAAGGAACCCCTGGAACAGTGCTACCTGGTACCCTAGGGTTGCCATGCATCAGAACTGAGTCAACAGCAACAGCTTTGGTGCTGTAACGGGGTTTCCTTCAATGGCTGCACTGAATCTAGCCTTTCCTGTGCAGCCATGAAAAGGGACTTCTAGCCTCCTAGACAAGAAAACAAATTTTTTAGTTAAGAAAAAGTATACGAGGTCAGACAGTGAAATTTGCGAGCTTGCCACCATGCACTTACGTTAGCAGCACTGTACAAACAACTCAGTAAGGTTTCATAGCTTTGGTATGTCAGTGTCTCACAGTTGTGCTTGTGTCAATGTGGTTATGTGTTACTGAGTGGTTATGACTTACTGAGTGATGTTAATTGTTTTTGCATGTTTTTGTGTGCCCATTGCCAGAATGTTGGAGCTTGAACTAGAGCAATGAACAAACATTAAATTTCTTGTTAAACTGTGCAATACTGGAAGTGAAATCCGGGACATGTTAGTCCAAGTTTATGGGGATAATGCTATGAAGAAAACAGCAGTGTACAGATGGATGGAATATTTTCCTGAAGGAAGAGACAGCATCACTGATGAAGAGAGATCGGGGTGGGCAGTAACAAGCAGAACTGATGAAAACATTGCAAAAATTCATCAAATTGTGTGTCAAAATTGTTGGCTAACTGTGAGAAGCATAGTAGACTAAGTAAACACTGACAGAGAAACAGCTGGGAAACTCTTAACTAAAATCTTGGCGTGAGAAAGTGTGTACAAAAGTGGTCCCAAAGGAGCTCACCAAAGGAAAAAAAGCAAGGGAGAGTCAAAGTTTGCCAAGACCTTTAGGAGTGGACAGATGATGTTTTGGACCATACTATCACTGTGATGAAATGTGGGTGTGCCAATATGACCCTGAAATGAAACATCAAAGTTCACCATGGAAGTCAGCCAATTCTGCACAGCCAAAAGAATTCTGTCAGCCAAATCAAGAGTCACAACGAAGTTGCTAAACTTTTTTGATATCAGAGGGATTGTTCATCATGAATTGGTACCAACTGGGTAAACAGTTAACCAAGTTTACTATTTGGAAGTCTGAAAAGGCTGTGTTAAAAAGTTAGACAAAAATGACCTGAACTTTTTGCCAACAACTCACGATTCTTGCATTACAACAGCACACCAGCTCACATGGCACGTCCGTGAGGGAGTTTTTAGTCCGTAAACAAAGAATCAAAGAATTGTATCTGCACACCCTCCTTACTCACCTGATCCCGCCCCCAATGACTTTTTTCTCTACCCCAAGATAAAGGGAACATTGAAAGGAAGACCTTTTGATGACATTAAGGATATCTCTGATGGCCATTCCAGAAAAACAGTTCCAAAATTGCTTTGAAGGGTGGACTAGGCACTGGTGTCAGTGCCTAGCTTCCCAAGGGAAATACTTCGAAGGTGACCGTAGTGATCTTCAGCAATGAGGTATGCAGCACTTTTTCTAGGATGAGTTTGTGAAGTTCCCTGGTTCTAGTGGTGACATGACAAGTGCAAGAACAGCCCACTTTTCCACTTTTTTGCACACCAAAGTAAGTCTTGTGGCATTTACTTTGTTTTCAAACTGTCTTTGAAGAGAAAAACAAACACCTCAATTATTCTGCGTTTTCCTCAACAGTGAGTTTCCCTGGGGCTCTAGAATGCCATAAATAAGACAGCCCACCTAAGCACAGGGAGAGTTCATCCCTGAGAAGCAAGTCCAAGAGGGAAACCACTGCCTAGATGGTGTGCTGGATGGACCTTGTCAGTGCTTCCTTTTGGGCTTTCTGCAGCTGCTGCCTCCTAATGACTCCCTTTGTCCCCTGGGGCTACTACGAGAAAATGCCACACAGGGGGTGGCTTTCAAGAAGAGGCGTTTGTTCTCTCGGCTCCGAAGCCTGGGCCTCTGAGTTCTGGGCATTGGTAGGGCCATACTCTCTGCCATGTCTGCGGAAGCTCCTTCCTTGTCTCTTCTGGTAGCTCTGGCTGCCTCTGGCGTTCATGCTTGTGCACGCAGCTTCTCGGGCCACCTTCTCCTGCTGTCTCTGCATCGCTCTCCTTTCTCATAGGGGCTCCACTCAGTGGGAATACGAGCTGCTGCGCCACAGCATCACCTCAGGCTGAGCTCACTGATAACCTCTTCAAAGACCCTATTTCCAGAGAAGGTCGTGTTCACAGGTGCAGGACTTAGGGCTTCAACAGTTCTGGTTTGAGGGACACTATGCAGACCCCAGATAGCACAGTTCTCCTCGAGACACATGGGGTCACCGTGAGTTGGATTCTACTTGACAGCAATGGGTTTGCTTTGGTTTCTTATTTAGTTCATAGCAGCTTCTAAACCATCCAAAGTTAAAACAAAGAATATGGAAAAATACCCCAAATGCTCCCTGAAGTCAGAAAGCAGTGGCCTGACCGGGGCTCCAGAGCACCTGTCTGGGCAGGAGGTGACTGTCCTGAAGAGTACAGTGGAGTCGTTGTCTCAAGGGTGCCAGCAGGGGTGTCTTGGGTGAGCCTGTAAGGTGGCAGGTCTTACCTGAATCCAGGTGAGGTATAGGCTGCTCGTCACCCTTGCACCCTCAACTCCCTGATCCCATGGGCCTTGGCCAAGGCATTCCACCTGCTCTTAGGTGCCTTCCTCCAGGTTCTCCTAAGAGCATCCTCCTCTGTGCAGTCCTCCTTGGCCAGGACCCCCAGCGGCACACTCCCCTCCAGCCCGGCTCACACCCCGGGACCCTCTGCAGGAGCACAGTGGCCAGAACAGCACCTACACAGGTGCCTCTTCTCTCTCCTGGATGCCTGTAACTCCTGCAGGCAGGTAGGTCCCCCCAAGGCTGCTACTCCCTGGACAATTGTATTCTTCTAGAAGATGAACCAGAACCCCCCACCCTAGAGGGTAGGATGCCTGACCCAGAGCTGAGAGCCACGTCATAACGCACCAGTCATAGGTCTTCTCCTGGACTAGGAGCTCTGTGACACTGGGACCCTGGGTTCAAAGGGTGCTCTCTTCTCCCAGGGGTGGTTACCACTTGGGGCTGCTGGCCTGCAAGGGTGTAGTCTCAGCCCCTGGAATGGAACTGGCTTCGCCCGGGTTTCAGGCAGCTCTACATTGCAGGCTCAGTAACTCAAGTGATCTGATTTTCTGTTGTGCACACCGATGGTGTTTTCTCAGAGACACAGCCATCCGTAAGCACCTGGCACAGGACACGCACAGAGCCCTGTCCTCACCCAGGAGACACAGGACGTGCAGGTGAGCAGGGAAGCAGCTGTCTTTGGGACTCATGCTTCTTCTCTAGAGAGGGCCACTCATCTGTCCCAAGTCTGCCCAAGTCCTCATGTCCTTCCACTGGGGGACAGCCCGTAGACATGCCTGTTCCCAAGGGGGTCTACCATACAGCAGAGAGTGCGGATTCAGGGTCACTCCGACAGTTCAGCTGGACATGCTACATATCTTAGTCACCTCGTGCTGCCACAGTAGAAACACCACGAGGGATGGCTTCAAGAAACAGAAGCTCATTCTCTGCGTTGGCTCTGGCAGAAGCGTCTTGTCATCGGTCTTCCCCTGGGTGTGTTGCTTCTCAGCTCAGGTACCCTGGGATCACAGAAGGCATTCTTGTCCTGGCGCTGCTTTTTTTTTTCTTTCTATTTTGTCTTTTTTTATTGTATTTGAGCTGAAGGTTTACAGAACAAACGAGTTTCTCATTACAACATGTGTTAGGGCACATGTTTTATAGCCTTGGCCAACAACCCCACCACAGGTGGACTCTCAACCTTGGGTTCCCCGTTAGCGGCTGTTCCGTGCCCCCCACTTTCCAGTCCTCGCCCCAGGCCGGCGCGTCCCTTAACCTTGCTTTATGGGCCTGTCCGATCTGTGGTTGGAGGGCGAGTCTCTCACAGGAATGACTTCCCCACTGAGCCGAAAGGGTACCTGGTGACACATTCTCCTGGTGTCCGCAGTCTCTGTCAGGCCAGCAAGTCTGGTCTTCCTTTGTGAGTCAGAAGTTTGTTCAACACTTTTTTCCAGTGCTGCCTGGGACCCTCGGTTGCGATCCACGTCAGAGCAGCCCATGGTGGTAGCTGGGCACCAGCTAGCTGTACCCGTTTCAGGCCTGCTGGAGGCCACTAGTCCTCTGAACTCATCTTGCCCTTGTTCCCTTAGTTTTCTTCATTCTTCCTTGCTCCCAAAGGGATGAGACTAGTGGACTATCGCAGACAACCACTCACGGGCTTTTAAGAACCCAGATGCTGCTCACCAAAGTAGAACGTAGAACATTTTCTTCCGAAACTGTGTTATGCCATTTGAGCTGGATGGTCCCCAGGATCACGGTCCCCAAAGCCCCCCAGCCCAGCAGTTCGGTCCCTCAGGGAGTTTGGATGTGTCTGCGGAGCCCCCATGACCTCGCCTTGTACAGCTGGGCTGGCTTCCCCCGTGCTGTGTGCTGCCTTATCCTTCACCAAAGTCACCTCTCATTCATTGTTTATTGTTTTTTCATCCTTGCCCCTCCCCTCCCTGCGACCATTAAAGACTGTTCCTTTCTGTGTGTAAACGTTTTCACGATCTCTTACAGTAGTGATCTCCCACAATGTTCGTCCTCGTGTGACTGACTTGTTTGACACCACACAATGTCTAGTCTCCCACATGCCATGAGATGCGTTGCAGATTCACTGCCACACAGCACTCCACCGTGTGTGTGCTCCAGCCTGTTTATCCACTCATCTAGCTTGTTTCCAACTTCTCGCTACTGTGAAAAGTGCTGCAATGAACACGGCTGTGTGTACGTCTGCTGGTGCGATGACGTCTTGGTTTAGGATATATTCCTAGGAGTGGGATTGCTGGATCACGCGGTATTTCTATCTTTCTGAGGAAGCATGTGGTCTTCCAGAACGGTTGTATCATTTGCATTCCCACCAGCAACGTCAATAGTTCTGATCCATCCACAACTTCTCCAACATGTGTTATTTCCCGTTGTGGTGATTTGTGCCAGTAACGCCTGGCTGAGATGGTGTCTCATTGTAGTCTTGACATGCATTTCTCTAACGGCAGTTATTGCGAGCATTGCCTCACGTGTCTGCTGTCTGCTCCAATGTTGGCTTTGGTGAACTGTCGGTCTCCTTCCTTTGCCCATTTTTTAATTGGATTATTTATTTTTTGTTGTAGAGGTGTTGGGTTTTCTTACAGATTTTACAGATTAGATCTTTGTCTGATTTATAACAACCAATTTATCCCCCAGTCTGTAGGTTCTATTTTTACTGTTTTGATAAAAGTCTTTTGATGAACATGTTTGATTTTTAGATCTCAGTTATCAAGCTTGTCTTCTGGAGTTTGTGGGTAGCTGGCTATGATTTTTATCCTGTTAATGTCATGCATTAGGGCTTCTAGTGTTGATCCTACCTTTTCTTCTATGAACTTTGTAAGTTTTCGCTTTATATTTAGGTTTTGATCCATTTTTTGAGTTAGTTTTTTTATACAGAGTGAGGTGTGAGTCCTGTTTCAATTTTTTGAAGGACATTCAGTCTCACCAGCACCATTTGTTAAAAAGATTGCCTTTTCCCCATCTGATGGACTTTGGGCCCTTGTTGAAGATCAGGCAACCACAAATAGACGGATTCACATCTGGGTCCTCAATTCCACTCCACTGGTCAACGTGCCTGTCACTGTGCCTCCCAGTGCTAGCTTGCTTGGACTTCTGTAGCTATACAGTAAATTCTGACGTCACATAAACCCTCCTACTTAATTCTTCTCCAGTAGTGCTTTACTTATCCATAGATTCTTCTCTCTCTGTATAAAGTTAGTAAGTTTTTCCACTATCTTTAAAGAACGTTGTTGGCATTTAGATTGGGATTGAATTACATTTGTAAATCACTTTAGGTAGAATTGTCATTTTCACAATGTTGAGCCTACCTACTCATAAGTGTATGTTTTTCCATTTATATAGAACTCTTTTGGTTTCTTGCAGTAGTATTTTGTTGTTTTCTTTGAATAGGTCTTTTAGACTCCTTGTCAGATTTATTCAATAAGTATTTCATTTTTTAGGAGATTTTATAAAAGGAATTATTTTCCTGATTTCCTTTTCATTGTTCTATTTATTGTGTGCAGGAATTCAACTGATTTTTGTACGCTTACCTTGTATCCCACTGCTCTGCTGAATCTTTCTATTAGTTCCAGGAATTTTTTTCACAGAGTCTTTAGGGTTTTCTAGGTACAGTACCATATTATCTGCAAACATGGACACTTTAATTTCTTCATTACCAATTTGGATGTCTTTTCTTTCTTTTGCCTTATTGTCCTAGTTAGCACTTCCAGCACAATGTTAAAGAGGACTGGTGATAAAGGGCATCCTTGCCTTGTTCCTGTTCTCAAGGGGAATGTTTTCAGCCTCTCTCCACTAAGAACGGTGTTGGCCATTGGTTTTGCATAGATACCCTTTATTGTGTTGGGAAATTTACCTCCTATACTTATTTACTATTTTTTTAATCAGGAATGGGTGTTGGACTTTGTTGAATGTCTTTTCTGCACTGATTTAGATGATCATGTTTCTTTTCTTTCGTGTATGTGGTGGATTACGTTGATTGACTGTCTAACACTGAACCATCCTTGCATACCTGGCATGAATCCTATTGGGTTGTGATGTATTATTTTTTGAAATTGTGCTGAATTCCATTAGCTAAGATTTTGCTGAGAATTCCTGCATCTGTAGTCACAAAAGATATTGTTCTATAGTTTTCTTTCTTTTTCTTTGTGGTGTCTTTGCCTGGTTTTGGTATCAGGGTTACGCTGGCTTCATGGAATGAATTTGGAAGCATCCCTTCCTTTTCTATGTTCTGAAATAGTTTTAGTAGTACTAGTGTGAGCTCTTCTCTGAATGTTTGATAGAATTCTCCAGTGAAGCCATCTGGGCCAGGGCTTTTTGTTGTTGTTGTTGTTGTTAGGAGTTTGTTTTATTGTTTTAAATTATTTTTTTCCATCTCTTTTCTTGTTATGTGCCTGTTTAGGTTTTCAACATCATTTTGTGTTAGTTTGGGTAGGTAGTATGATTCTAGAAATTTGTCCATTTCTTCTAGGTTTTCAAATTTGTTGGAATACAGTTTTTCATAATACCTGGTTATGATCCTGTTGGGTCTGTTGCAAGGTCCCCCGCATCATTTCTTATTTGGGTTATTTGAGTCCTCTCCTGTTTTCTTTTGTCAGTTTGGTCAGTGGTTTGTGAATTTTCTCAGTCCTTTCAAAGAACCAATTTTTGGTTCTGTGAATCCTTCATACTGTTTTTCTGTTCTCTAGTTCATTTATTCCAGCTCCGACCTTTATTGTTTCTGTTCCTCTGATAGCTTCGGGCTTCTTTTTGCTGTTCTCTTTCTATTTGTTTGAGTTGTGAAGCTAATATTTTGATTCTGTCTCTTTCTTCTTTTCCAGTGTGTGCATCTGTTGCTATAAATTGACCTCTAAGGACTGCCTTTGCTTTGTCTCAAAGGTTTTGGTATGAGGTGTTTTCATTCTTGGTTGATTCCACGAATGTTTTAATCTCATTTTTAGTTTCTTCTATTACCCACTGGGTGATAAGCAAGGTATTACTGAGTTTCCACATAATGATATTTTTTTCCTTACTCTTCTTGTTAACTTGTACTTTGATGGCATTGTGGTCACAGAAGTTACTTTGTATTATCTCAGTGTTTTGGATTTTGTCAAGGGTGGCTCTGTGATCTAACATGTGGTCTATTCTGGAGAACATTCTGTGTCCATTGAAAAAAGAATGTGTTCTTTGCAGCTGTAGAGTGGAGGTTCTATATATGTCTGTGAGATCACATTGGCTGATTGTACCCTTTAGCTCTTCTGTATCTTTGCTGAGTTTCTTTTTGGATGTTCTGTGTTTTCCTGAGAGTGATGTGTTGAAATCTCTCACTATAACTGTGGAATTGTCAATGTCTCTTTTCAGTATTCTTAAAAGTTTATGTACTGTAGAGCCCTATCATTGGGTGCACAGATGTTTACTATGGTTAAGTCTTCATGACAAATTGTCCCTTTGATCATGATATACTCCTGGCACTACTTTCTTGATGATATGAGGTACCCATGCCTCTGCTTACTTCTCTATTTTATATCTCAAAAGGTATTGGGTTAAGACACAATATGATCTTGTATAATGAGTCTTGTCTCATCAACATAATTGCTGATAATCCCAGCTTCTTAAGAGATGGGATTCACAACATATAGGAAAATCACATCAGATGACAAAACGATGGGTAACCACACCATACTAGGAGTCATGGCCTAGCCAAGTTGACACACATATTTTGGGGGGACACAATTCAATCCATAACACTACTCTTCAGGGCTTGTCACATTTGCCTCCAAGACTGCTCTGTGTATATCTGAGGACCAGGGATGTCAGAGGATATGGACAGCAGGGGGGGGTGGGGTGGTCTCTTACCTTTCCAGAGTGCAGGGAAACTCTTAAAAGGGGTGGTGAGAACAGACCAAGGACAAGTGCTGGGATTCCTTCTAAAATATGTCTGGTCACTCACATCAAACAGAGGTACCTGGGTAGTGTGAACAAGCTGCTCTAAACTACTGACCCACTAGCCAAAGGGCCAGCAGTTGGAATCCACCAGCTGCTCTTCAGGAACCCCTATGGGACCATCCTACTCTGTCTCATAGAGTCACTGTGAGTGAAAACCAACTCAATGGCAGTGGGGTTCAACCTGGGCTTGGACTGACCTAAAGGTTGGTGGTACAAAATTACCCAGCCCTGCTGCCAAAAGAGTGCCTGGAGATCTGCCTCTGCAGACACTACGGCCAAAAAAAACCCCAAGAAGCAGTTCTACTCTGCACCACATGGGGTCACCAGGGGTCAGGGCCCCCTCAATGGCAACTGGTTTGGTTTTCATTGGGTGTGTCAAGGAGTGTTTCAATCTTGTCCTTTCTGGTATAATCACATGGGTGGTCATTCCAATCAGATGGGCTTACATGGTACGCAGAGTTGTATGCTTTCCTCAGTATCCCATGTATTTTTCACCGATTATAACAATACTCCCTTGTTTAGAAGCCATAAACAACTATTTTCATTTGAAAGGTAGCAGAGCTAAGACCCTGGGACCCTGAACTAGACCGTGAAGTTATTGTTAAGCATAATGGCTATGAATATATGTTACAGTATTTCTGAGTAAATCACAGGCTACTCCACTAGCTCTTCAGTAGAGTGTCTGTCCCTGCAGGAATTCCCGCTTCCCTACCCATTTTTATTCATTTAGCTACCATGCGAACTCTAGCTTACCAAAAAAAAAAAAAAAAAAAAAAAAAGCCCACTGCCATCAAGTCAACGCCCAATAGCAACCCCGTAGCAATTCATTTGCCAAAAAGGACCCTGTGAACATGTCAAGTGGTGTCAATATCAGTGTTTACAAGGGAATTCCACCATCTACTTTAAATTCTTGGTCTGGAAACCCACCTTCCCTCCTGGTTCCCTTTAATCAAGCTTTGTCAACAAATAGATGTGATGCAGATGCTCTGTGTAGTTTTAAAGAGTTCGTGTTGAATCTACTTAAAATAAAACACTACCCTTCAAGCAAGTGAAGAAGACAAAAGCCAGGAGAGAGAGGAAAGCGTCAAGGAAGCCAGAAAGGGAGGCAGGACTTTGAAAAGGAGCTAATGCATCTTGAGCCAAAGACAGGGCTTCCCGCTGTGCTCAGGGAGAATGCCAAATGATTAAAACTTGGCCAGCACCCTAAAATGAGTTACTTTAGGAAATGGCGGTCAAAAATCAAAAAGCCCAAACCCATTGCCATCAAGCCAATTTCAGCTCATAGTAGAGCAAAACTGCCCCACAGGGTTTTCAAGGAGCAGAAGGTGCATTCTAACTGCCAAGCTTCAGGTTCGCAGCCAAATGTTTAACCACTCTCCCCAGCAAGCAGAGCCCTGAAGTTAATAAACAAATTAACAAAGCCACGATTGTTGTTGTTGTTAGATGCCATCCAGTTGGTTCTGACTTACAGTGATGCCATGCACGACACAATGAAATATTGCCCCATCTCACACCACCCTCACAGTCACTGTTATCCTTGAGGCCATTGGGGCGTGGCTGTGCCAATCCATCTTACCGAGGGTCTTCCTCTTTCACTGACTCTCTGCTTCACCAAGCATGATGCACTTCTCCAGGGACTTATCCTTGCTGATGACCTGTCCAGAGTGTCTTAGACGTAGTCAATTTGATTTCTGTGTATTCTCTCTGGTGAGGTTCCCATGCATAGTCACCATTCATGTAAGTGGAAAAAGGTATTTTGATCTTGCAAAATTCTAGCTTGTGACCTCTGGTGTCATGTCCACCCAAAGGCTGATTTTTCAGCTCCTGTACCTTCTTCTTTGTTTCCAGCTTTGGCATTCTCATCATCAGGGATTACGAATGCATCCTGACTGCATGTTTAATCAATTTTAGACTGCAAAAGTTGGTAAAAATCTTCAGTTTCTTTACCTTTGGCCTCAGTGACTGGCGCAGAAATTTGAATGATATTCATGTAAACTGGTATTCTTCGTAAGGGTGTGGACATTATCCCATCACTGACAGCACAGTACTTCAGGGTACATCTTGAAACGCACTTTTTGATGAGGAATGCAGTGCCACTCCTCTTCAGGCTGTTGTTCCCAGAACTGTAGACTACGAGACTGTCTAACTCAAAATGACCAATACCGGTCCTGACAGCTCACTAATGCCTAGATATCAATGTTTATGCATTCCATTTCACTTTTGACGACAACAAATTTTCCTAGATTCCTATTTTATAGAGTCCACATTCCAGTTATTAATGTCTGTTTGCAGCTGTGTCTTCTCATTCTGAGTTGTGCCACTCCAGCAAACGGAGGTCCTGAAGGCTCTCCACCCACGTCACTGAGGTCGACCCTACGCGGAGCAGGCAGCTCTGCCCCAGCCGTCTTCTGAGGGCCTTCTGCCTGTGGGGCTCGTCTCCGGGCACCATACCTGCAATGTTCCCCTGCTACTCATAAAGCTTTTACTTTCTAACCCTGTTCAGAAGCAGACCTCCAGGTCCTCCTTCCTTGTCTGTCGGAGTGTGGAAGCTCAGCTAAAACCTGTCTGCCATGGGTGACCCTGCTGGTGGCTGAAATACCCATGCCATAGCTCCCAGCATCACAGCAACACCAAAGCCGCCACAGCATGACACATGCTGGCAGGGGAGCCATGGTTATGCTGTGCAAAATTTTAATGACTCAAAAAACCGAACTTCAGCGAAAAGTGTCTTTAGAAATTGGGCTCCTCTGAGATTAAATGACTCCCTTTATACAAAATTTTTCAGGAATAGGGCTATCATGGATTGAATTCCCCCAAAATGTGTGTATGAATTTGGCAGGCCATGATTCCTGGTACTGCGTGATGTTCATGTGTATTATAAATCCTGCCTCTGGGTGCTAGCGAGGGAGGAGGGGCTGTGGTTCTGCTGGTGGGGCAGGACTCAGGGTGTCAGACTGCGGAGTGCCTTCACACAGTCTCTTAAGATACAAAGGAGCGGGAAGCAAGCCGAGAGTTTGGGGGGCTCATACCATCAAGGAAGAAGCAGCCCCAGGAGCAGAGCACAGAGCAGTCCCTTTAAAAGGACCCAGGATCCCTGTACCTCAGAAGTTCCCAGTCCTTGATGACAAGGATCTTTCTCCACAGCCAACCGAGAGAGCCTTCCCCTGGAGCTGATGTCCTAAATTTGAACTTACAGCCTACTGGACTGTGAAAGAATAAATCTCCGCTTGTTGAAGCCACCCATTTGTTGTATTTCTGTTAGAGCAACACCAGGTGACTAAGACAGTGACAGTGACCCCTATGCACAGCAAAGCACAGGCTTTCCAGGTAACCTGAAGGTGATATTAACAGTCATGAGATGATCTTCCCTCTTAGTTAAGTGCTATTTCAGTCAGGGTAAGTTGAGCCCTGTTAAAGCAACAACCAAACCCACAGATCAGTTGCTGCCAAGCTGACTGACTGGGCTCCACAGGGTTTTCAACAGCAGTTTTCTGGAAGTAGATCACCAGACCCTTCTTCTGAGGTGCCTTAGATCTCAGTGGTCTGACACAGCAGTAGCTCAGGTTTTGCCTTTGCTTGTGGAGCAGTGCAGTCACAGGGGCTCTGCTCCCCACGGTCACTCGGGGTTGCAGGCTGGAATGGGTTTCACTGTTGTGTAGCTGTACCTTCAGAACACATGGTCTTGGCATCACACAAGCTGTGGAAGACAGATGAGAGTATTTTTCCCTGGTCCTTCCCTACTTAGCCTGGAAGTGCTGATGTCACTTCCTCTGGAAGCCCATTGGCTGGAACTAGTCACATGGCCCCACCTAACTTCAGGGCTCGGAGGGATGGAAGGAAGTAGATTCAATATTTGGGTGTGCAATTGAGTTGGCCTCAAATGCCAAAGGAATTTTTTATCTTGGTTAAATCAGAATTTTTATTTTTTTTAATTTTGTTTAAATCAGAAGAAGTAAATTTACAGATGTTCAGTTGAGAAACTCACTGTGCTAATTTCATTACACTAATAATCTGCCACATATTAGGAGTGGATTCCTGAAAGGGTACAGGGTAGCAGAATCGTGGCTGGGGAAACGTGGTATTACAGGAAAAAGGTAAGCAGGGCAAGATACTGAATGAACCAGTGAGATGAACCAACATTATTATTTCTGACTTCATTACAATCACCAATAAAGACAAAACATTAAAGATGAGTCAATTCAGACTTATAGCGAACCTAGAGGACAGAGTAGAATGGTCCCACGGGGTTTCCAAGGAGAGGCTGCTGGATCTGAACTACTGACCTTCTGGTCAGCAGCCAAACTCTTCACCACTGTGCCACCAGAATTCCAAGATGAGTACAGTGACATTTATACACCTGAATTGGTAACAAGGGGTCAACTCATTGACTGGCTTCCATTTTTTTTAAATGCTGACGCTCTACCAACGTGGTGGGATGGACGGAGAGCTGGTGCACCCTGACCCGGCTAGGAAGTGGCACCTGCGGTGTCCACTGTTCCCCTAAGGCACAGACCACCTTGTTCTCAGGAAGTCAGGATGGTGACATTCCTGCGAAGGTTCCTTTGGGCATCAGAGTCACTGGGAGGCTCATCATGATGTGGCACGCTCTAATGTCACAGTGTGATGGTCTGAGACTTTTGTGAAGCTTCATTTTCTGGACTCGGAAGGAAGCTCCAAGATGTACAGGACAGTTGGCCCTTCACGGAAGTTCTCTTTGCATCTCTGCCTTGCTGCGGCTGGTGGAGGCCACCAGTGTGGCTCCCACACACAGCGACCTGACGTATGACAGAATGAAACAGGGCCCAGTCCTGTGTCGTCCTCACCATGCTAGCTATGTCACAGCCCACCATTGCAGCCACTGTGTCAGTCCATCTCACTGAGGGTCTTTCTCTTTGCCACAAACCTTCTCCTTTATCAAGCATGATGTCCTTCTCCAGGGGCTGATCCTTCCTGACAACATGTCGGAAGTACCTAAGACAAAGTCTCACCCTCCTCGCTTCTAAGGAGCGCTCTGGCCATACTTCACCCAAGACAGCTTGTTGGCTCTTCTGGCTGTCTATGGTACATTCACTATTCTTCTCCAGCACTATCCATCTAAGACATCAGTTCTTCTTGCTTCTTCCTTATTCACTGTCCCCTTTCTACAGGCATAAGGGGCAATTAAAATTGCCGTGGCTTGGTCCTTAAAGTGACGTCTTTGCTTTTTAAGATTTGAGCGTCTTAAGACGCTCCACACATGTGACCACTAAAGCAAGTCTTCAGGGGCTGCCTTGGCCAAATGCTTCTCCTTCTTTCCCTGTACTCTCTGCAGTGGCTGCACGTCATCTGAAATGAGCTGTGGCAGAGGGATGGCCTTGGGATGTCCCCTTCTGTGAAAAATTCCCTTGCTGCTGAGAATCTGTGCTGAAAGCAGAGCCACCACTGGCCAAACATGGGACCCTTCTAAGGTCACACCACCCCCGTCCCCTCCAGCTCACCCTCCTCTGCCACAGGCACTAGGCAAAATCTAGTGCGCTGAGTAAGCATGATGCCAAGATGGTGGCCTGGAACGCTACGCACACCCAACCCTCTGGTGGCCCCCAAACAGAGCCCCAGCTATGTTTTCCAGGGTTGGGAGAGGTGGGTAAGGTTGGGTAGGGGATTACTGTGCATATAGGTTCTCATCGTTAAAGCATCAGAAATGCATTACAGAAGCGGGAATTCCCACATGTGCCTCGGACTTGTGGGTAGCCGTGGTTACTAGATGCTTTTGAGTGGCCCCCAATCTATGGTGGTCCCATACACAACAGAACGAAATGCTGCCCAGGTAGGTCTGTACCTCTTTTCCCACAAGGACAAACACTTACAGGGCACCCAGAGTGCCAATGGTCCACCCAGGATGTGGGTGTTGCACTGTGATTTAGGTACAGAACAGCCATTCCTGGCTGTGTGTCCCTAGGATGAGTGCCTAACCTCTCTGTGTTTCTATTTCCTTTCTCTAAAACAGGAAGAAAAGCTGTTGTTAGCTGTCATGGAGTCAGCTGTGACTCACAGACGGTGAGCCAGGCACACTGGAACAAAAAGCTGCCTAGTTGTGACCGTCCTCATGTGAGTCGCACCACTGTCAGTCGCACCGCTGTGAGTCGCACTGCTGTGATCTATCGAGTCTTCACTGGAACGTTTTTGGAAGTAGACCCTCAGCCCTTTCTTTCTGGTCGATGTTATTCTGGAAGCTCCGCTGAAATGCATCCAGCCTCCCAGCAGCGCGCAAGCTTCCCCTGACAGGTGGGTGGTGACCGTGTGAGGCACACTGGCCGGGAACTGAAACCAGGCCCCCAGGCAGAAGGAGAGGATTCTGCCCCAGAACAGCCCTGCCTCAGACTCATGGGGTGCAGACTGAGACCTGAGTTTCTTACTGAGACAGAAGTCCATGTAGACAAGCCACTCTTTTTCCAATGCCACGCAGCTGGTGTTGTGGTGTCTGGATTGTGGAAACTGAAGCCATCACTCGCACTAAGCAGACCTATGCCTTGGGCGTCCCAAGGGTCCCTTCACTAGAAGCTGAGGAAACGGACTGGGTAGGCTTGGCAAGAGGTAAATGTGGGCACGTGTTGCTCAGTTTCAGAATAAAGTTCATTACCTAAGCCTTGGAAAACCTGGTGGTGCAGTGGTCAAATGCTTCAGCTGCTCATGGAAAGGCCAGTAGTTCAAATCCACCAGGCGCTCCTTGGAGACTCTGTGGGGCAGTTCTCCTCTGACCCATAGGGTTGCTATGAGTCGGAATTGACTCAATGGCAGTGGGCTCAGTTTGGTTTCACCCATCGTGAAAACTGTCAGTAATGTGATTCTAAGCTAAGACGGCAAACTTTGTTTAGTAAGGTAAAAAACTTTGAGGTTTCCTACAGGACTTGATCTAATGATAGTCCCTGGATCTCCCAATGCTCTCCGAAGCACTTCCAGAATGGTTGCTGGATTCCTGATGGTCTTTTGAAGAATTATTTTTCTTTTTTTCTTTTTTTCCTTGCAATTAAGTGAAAGCATGCAATCCGAATCAATTTTGCATGCCGACCTATCTGCAGCTCCTTCTAGTCTCCTTGTCTGATGACAGCACACACCTCCTTTTCAGTTTATACTTGTGATATCCTTGTAACAATCTCCTGTCCCCTCCTCTCCATGCTCTTGTCTCCCATCCAGAAAGAGATCAATAGAACAGCCTCCTATAAACGCATGCAGCCATAAAGTACACACACCCTACGGTCACACTGTGCCCCCAAGTCTAGTCCATTTTTGTCCAAAGAGTTGCCCTCAGTGGTGTTTTCTGGTCAGGGGTCACAGCAGGTCTAGGGGCCATGCTCCCATGTAATCCCCCGGGCCGTTGGACCACCTGTGGTCTTTTAGGGGAGTTCTTGAGCTGCACCCCTTGATGAAGAACTCTTAGCATCGCTCTCAACATGATCAAATGGAAGCACACCTGCTCGGCTAATGGGCCGCAAGCACCCCACAACCCAGGAGGGGACAGTGAGCTGACCCAGCCATCGTCTGCTCCATCGGGGCGGACACAATGGATACTGACAGCACTGTTGTCACTGGGTATTGCCGGGTCAATTTTCAACTCATAGCGACCCCATGGGATGGAGCAGAATGGCCCGCATGAGTTCGTTGGCTGTAGTCTTCAGTCTTCTGTTAAGCCCCTGGGTGGGGTCAAATTACCAGCAAAGCAGTAAATAGCAGAGTGATAAATACGGATCCCTGCACTATTTTACTGTGTTTACTGTGCTTTATCCCTGGCCAAATGTGCACAATTAATCCACTGTGATGGACTGACCTGTGACCCCCCAAAATATGTGTCAACTTGCTCCGGCCATGATCCCCAGTGTTGTGTGGTTGTCCTCTGTTTTGTGGGTGCAATTTCGTACTAACAAGGACTAGGGTGGGATGTATCACCCTTACCCAAGTCATACCCTTGACTCAGTGCACAAAGAGTTTTCCTCGGGTATGGCCAGCACCACCTTTTATCCCTATAAAAGATAAAAGGACTGGGAAGGGAGCAAAGAGGGGGACCTCACAGCACCCAGGAAGCAGTGGCAGGAGCACAGCATGTCCTCTGGACTTGGGGTTCCTGTGTAGAGAAGCTTCCAAACCAACATGGACCTTCATCCAGAGCTGACATAGAAAGGAAGCTTTCCTATGGAGTTGGACTTCTAGTCTACCAGATTATGAGGCAGTGAACTTCTCTTTGTTGAAGCCACCCACCTGTGGCATTTTCGTTTCTGTTACAGCAGCACTAGGTGACTAAGACGTCCACCAACGGCTCGTTTTTCATCTTCTGTCATTTCTCCTGGACTAAATCCTAATGGTGCCCACCTGGCCTTTCTCAGGTTATTGGTGGCGCCCTGGGTTGGGCAGAGGAAGGCAGGAGGGAGGGAAGCCTGAACACAGCGGGCAGAAACCGCTTCTGACAGCCTAGCTCCCTTAAAGGCCAGGGACTGAGGACCCACAGAGCGGGGTGGCACACCACAGTCTCCCCTTTGTCACCCATGACCTGTGTGACCTCAGCCCCATCTTGTTACCAGGCTGCGTCTAACTTCTCTCAGATGGAAAGGCAAAGCCCCAGCTGGGGTCCTCGAGGGCCCTGGGGGTCCTGAGAGCTTTTGGGTTTCCTGGAGAAACACGTGCTGACTCACATCTCTGGGAGCACGTCTGGCATTGGATAGGGCTGCTCCAAAGACCTGGGGTATCAGGTGGAACACTGCATGGTCCCCCAAAATGTGTACTGTGTGGGCATTCTCAGTGCCCTCCTGGATACCAGTCCTGGGTTTGACAGAAGTTTCCTGAGAGGAGGGAGGCATCTGGACGGAATTCAGATCCACACAGCAGAGGGTGGCTGAGGGAGCCCTGTGGATGGAGAATCCAAACCAGGCCCGCCGCACCGAGCTTGGCCTTCTGGCTTGCCGGCATGATTCTCTTCGCCATCGGTGATAGTAGCCTTGCAGATGGAAAGGAGAGAAAAGCCACCAGCTTGTGCCTCTTACAGCTGCAAAACCAGGACAAACACTCCGCTTTCAGCTTCTCATTCCTGGAAACCACCTCCTTCTCCACCAGACAGAGTCAACACATCTCTGGCGGTGTCTTCAAGCGCCCCTGAAGCTGAGAATCATCTTTTACCCCGTGTCCTCAAGGGCTGCCCCAGCCAGGCTTCTAGAAAACTCTGCTCCTCAGACGTTAAATATCTCCCCTGCCCTGTCTTCAGAATCTCAAATTTTTTTTTTACTTTCACCAGAACTAATGGATACTCGGCAATAAAGACATCGCGAGGGCCACCTCGGGTGCGTTTTGCGGCTCTGTGTCCCCTGCCCTTCTCTGTCACTTGCCGTGTCTCCTCGCCCTCTCTCTCCTGGTTACGTCAAGTGAGCCAGCCCGGCGCCTCGGGGACGAGCAGCTGCAGAGGAGCACGTAGAGATGTCAGACCAGCCGAGAATTTAAAAGATGAGTTATGTGGTGAAAGGAATGTACCTCACACACAGCGCAGCTCCGGGCCGGCTCCCCCGGGGCGCGAGGCTTCCCCGCTTCTCCGCGGAGCACTGCGCTCACTGGGCGGCAGGGGAAGGAGGGGACGGCCCAGCGGCCAACCCACGTAATTAAACAAGGGCCACGAGAAGGCCTCCTGCTGAGGACTCGGAGCACCACGCAAATCAGTAACAAGGCAGAACGCGGGTGTAAAAGGAACAGAAAACCCTGAAAGCTGTGCTCAGGTCACTAGGGAACCCAGCAGGGAGACAGAACCTGGGGCAAGGGCTTAGCACAGGAGCGTCCAGGTCCAGCTCGTCCCAAACCGCTCCTGCCCCAGGCCCTCCTCAGCACTGCTGACTGCAGGCTTTCCAGCCCTTGACGGAGCACCCAAAGGTTCAAGGTTACATAGGGGGCAGCTGACTCCATTCCTGGTCCTTGCGGCCACATGGAGCAGCCTCTCTCTCCTTTGACACTGGCTGGTCAGGCCAAGTAGCAAAGACCAGATGCCAAGATGAGATGCCGAGTTCCACTGTAAACCCTAGCGTGGGCAGAAAACCTGGAAACAGGGGTGATGGACGGAGCCCTGGTGATGTAACAGTGAAGACCTTCGAGGCTGACAGGTGCGCTGGAGGTTCAACCCCCCAGTGGCTCTAGGTTCTAGTAATATGATTCTCTAAAGATTACAGCCAATGAAACTCTCTGAGGCAGGTCTACTCTGTCATACAAGCTTGCTGTACGTCAGAATCGACTCAACAGTACCTAACGATGACACAGGTGATGGCTGCACACCTTGATTCAGGTCACTGCTATCATTAAACTGCCCCCCACCTGAAAATGCTGAGCTGGCCAACGCTGTGTTCTACGTATCTGTACAATGAGAAAAAGAAAGAATCCACCAAGCTAGCCGTGCGGAGGCATGGAAGTGCCTGGACCCTGAAGCACCCCGGGAGGTGCACACCTGGACAGGGTCTCCCTGCTCCTCAGCTCCTGGCTATTGCTGCTGACCTGGTTGCGAGTGGCCAGAGCCGTCCTGGACTCCACAGGGCTTCTCGGCAAACACCGTGTCATTCTGTGAAAGGAAGCATTCTTCCCGGGGGTCTTTTCCAGCTGACTGGCCACTCTGCAGCCCTGCAGACGGACACTTTCCCATGGGGTCCCCAGTGTCGGGACCAGCACACTGTGAGGTGTCACTCCAACAAACCCGCTTCTCTCATGAGGGAGCTTCCTCTTGAACAGGGGTGTTTCACAGATTATTAGCCACGGGGTGCAGAAGCCAGAGGGCTGAGGACAGGGAAGCCCAAGAGTTAGCAAAGAGCCACAGCTAAGAGGCACCATGAGGCGCTCTGACACATGGCCACGCACGTGCCCCAGCCAGCTGTGTGTTCTGGGAAGAAGGACCAGCTTTCCTCTCAGTTGGGCTGGAGCATGGGAACCCAACACACGCCACCCCATCAAAAACAGTCTCTGACGTTCAGGAAAGGCTGGGTGAAGAGGGGTCCACAGCAAGGCTGTGGGGGCTCCCCGCACTCTGGAAATGCAGAGATGGCAAGTTTATCCAAGACCTGGGCTGGGGGTGCTGCGGGCAGAGGCAGCCCACATGGGGGGAGTGAGGTTATGGAGAGGTACAGGGGTTGGGGGTACAGAGGCCAAGGCTGGAGTCCTGCTTGCTGTGTGCCCCCACGCAAGGCAGTGTGAGAGGCTGTGTGTGTGTGTGTGCACACACGCACGTGCACCTCTGCGAGAGAGACAGACACTGACAAACGGGGAGGCTGAAAGGGAGAGAGACAGAGATGGGAGAGAGACACACACAGCAAGACAGAGAAACAGAGGAAGGAGACACAGAAAGACAAAACAGAGACAAGGAGAGAGAGAGGCTGAAAGAGGAGACAGGAAGAGAAAGACAGAGAGACTGAGACAGGCAGGGAGAGAGACAGAGACAGAGAGGAAATGGGAGGGAAAGAGAGACTGAGAGAGAATGGAAGGGAGAGGGACAAGAGGGAAACAGGCCAGCAAAGCCTGCAAAGGAAAGGGACACGGGGACACTGGAGAACCAGGACACTGGAGAACCGGGTGCCGCGGGGCAGGGGGCAAAACAGAACGGACGGCTTATAGCTAGGCACCGCTGAAGGAGGCCTCATCTTCCAGAGCCAACTTCTCCAGCCTAGTCTCCTGACCCAGCTCCGGTCCCTGGCCCGGGGCTCTCCCCGGCGGATGACGCGCCCCTGTGCCTGGGCAGGGAGGAGCACCAAGAGGAGGGCACTGCCTCTGTTCTCCACGGTCCTACCCCCACTGATGACAAACACCCTCAGTGCTCACAATAAAGATGTGAGAGTCGCAGGGTAGACCCCAGCCCTTACACCAGTCTCACTGATGCCCCCACCGCTCATTACATGACAACACTGTGATAACACAAGCAACACCTGTCTACATACAACACGCAAAGGACTGACAGCTGAGTTCACGAACTCATCCTGGAAAAAGTGCTACGTACCTCGTTGCTGAACATCCCCACAGTCACCTTCGAAGCCCTCCCCTTGGGAAGCCATGCACCGACGCCAGGGCCTAGTGCACCCTGTAAAGCACTTTTGGAACTCTTTTTCTGGAATGGTCATCGGAGCTGTCATCGTATTGCCCTTGATGGCCTGAAGGTCACTGAGATGTCTTCCTTTCTCTTTGGGTAAAGAAGAAAGTCACTGGGGCCGGATCAGGGGAGCAGGAGGGGTGTTCCCATACAGTTACTTGTTTCCTGGCTAAAAGTTCCCTCGCAGACAAGACCATTAAGTTTGTGAACTTGCCACCATGCGTCACCGTGTGCAGTGGCCATCCCATGGAGAGTTCTTGAACTGCTCTGAAGGGTGGACTAGGCGCTGGCATGGGTGTACAGCTCCCCAAGGGGAGTCCTTCGAAGGTGACCCCAGTGATGATATTCAGCAATGAGGTACGGTGTACTCAGAGCAACTAAGTTTGCGGACTTAATTGTCGGACCTCATAGACCAACAATGCAGTTAATAACTTTCTATAAACAACAAACCCGCTGCTGCTGACTCAATTCTGACTCGTAGTGACCCTACAGAACAGCGTGGAACCACTCCACAGAGCTTCCAAGGATCACCGGGGGATCTGAACTGCCGACCTTCAGGCTAGCAGCTGAGCACTTTACCACTGCACCACCTCTACAGACAGCAAAACGTGTGAGAGCTGGAATTCAGTGGGACTGCCTCACTTTCCGCCTTCGACAGGGTGCAGTCTCACCACTTTACTACAGCTCGTTTTAGGTGAAATTATGTAAGGTTTCCTTCTCTGACAGGTTCCAGCTTTCACAGGTTTTCATGTAACATGACGGCGGTGAGGCCCCTGTCCTGCCCACGCCCCACCAGGACGGTGGCCCGGGGCTCTGTCCAAGGCCCCATGCACACGCCCCACGCCCCACCAGGACGGTGGCCCAGGGCTCTGTCCAAGGCCCCACGCACACGCCCCACGCCCCACCAGGACGGTGGCCCGGGGCTCTGTCCCAGGCCCCACGCACACGCCCCACGCCCCACCAGGTCGGTGGCCCGGGGCTCTGTCCCAGGCCCCACGCACACGCCCCACGCCCCACCATGTCGGTGGCCCGGGGCTCTGTCCCAGGCCCCACGCACACGCCCCACGCCCCACCAGGTCGGTGGCCCGGGGCTCTGTCCCAGGCCCCACGCACACGCCCCACGCCCCACCAGGTCGGTGGCCCGGGGCTCTGTCCCAGGCCCCACGCACACGCCCCACGCCCCACCAGGTCGGTGGCCCGGGGCTCTGTCCCAGGCCCCACGCACACGCCCCACGCCCCACCAGGTCGGTGGCCTGGGGCTCTGTCCCAGGCCCCACGCACACGCCCCACGCCCCACCAGGTCGGTGGCCCGGGGCTCTGTCCCAGGCCCCATGTACTCTCTCCGGTGAACTCCCTCCCTCCGAGTTCATCACCCTTCCTCCCTACTCTTCTCCAGCCTAGAGGTCTTGCTATCAGCAGGCAGGCCTCTTGGCGTGGAGCGTTCTCTCCACCTCTGTCCGGCAGAGCCCTGGCACAGATCTCATGGAGACACTCACTCCAAGACACACAGTCAAGGGCAGGGAAGGCCAGACCCCGGGACCTGGGAGAGGCACCGCCCACAGGCCACTTCAGCCCTTCTGTGCCGGCTGAGTCCTTCCAGGCCCCGCCCTCTGCACACACTGGAATTTGATGCCCACAGTTATAATTTTTTTTTTAAAGTGACCACATCACTTTTCATTACTTGAGTGCCTGAACTTCTCTACACATGACATGTCCTCACTTGATGTGTTTCTTTGATTCTTAGTGCAGCCCCCTAAATGGACAATGAATGCAAGATCTCAAAGAAAGGCCAGCTTGCCTAGGTGGTGGCTCTGAGGGAGGGTATGTCCTACGTCCAGGGTCCTGTACAGCACACCCAGCCGGCCACAGTTCTTCCCTCTGCACCCAGCTGGCCCTGTGACCACGGACCTCACTGGGGCCCGGATTTAGGATGCAAACCTGTGCACCCACAACTGCACTCAGAGTGGTTTTCCTTCTGCCCCGTCTCCCAGAAACACAGGCTCCAAGTTAGACAGGGAGCAATGCTTCGCCTGGAAAAAGCTGGCGCCGGCTCTGTGTCAGTCTGCCAGACACCATGACAAGGGGCCAGTCTCTGACAGTCACCAGGGCCAAGATGCTGAGGGGGTCTACAGATTCACACTGAGCCAGGGTGACGGCACCCCTGTCTTCTCCTCTCTCTTCTCTTAATTCCTTCCTTCCTTTTCTCTTTCTTCCCCTTTCTCTTCCTCCTTTTTCCCTCCTTCCGTCATGTTCTGGACTTTATTCTCGAGCTGCAACCTGTTTCTAGCTTAGAACACTGCAGCGGACTGTCAAGTGTAAGGAGAACCACGAGAGGCGAGGACAGACGGGCTCTGAGAGTGAGGCTCAGTGGAGTTGGTGGGGCTGAGTGCCCACTGATGGCCAGGAGGCCGGGGGTCAGATGTGGAACTTCCGGATGGTGGTGAGCGGAGGTGCAGTGGTTAAGTGCTATAGCTGCTCACCAAAAGGTCAGCAGTTCAACTCTGCCAGGCACTCCTTGGAAACACTCTGGGGCAGCTCTACTCCGTCCTGTAGGGTTACCAGGAACACTGGGAGTTAGAATCAACCTGACGGCAAGGGATTAATAATTCTGAATTGATTTTGGTTCTTTTGCAATGAGGCTGGGGCAAGGCTGTTGGTAGACAGCTGTATTATCTACAAATGATCATTCTTTGTATCTTCTGTTTCCAATAGGCCTCCATCGACGTCTTTTCTCATTTTTCAGAGTCATCTGGAAAACTCGCGGCGATGTTAACAGCATACTCAGAGCCCTTCCGATTTCATTCACGGGGTTTGATGGTCACGCTGGCTTTCAGAGAGCCTCTGAAGGAAGGATTTTTTTTAATCACAATTTAATTGAGATTTTAACTATGAGAAAGGATGCTGGGGTTTCTCAAATGCGTTCTCACCATCTGCCGTGTGGGAATCGACTCGGCGGCAGGGAGTTTGGTGCCGACACCGAGATGCAGTTTCCCCGGGTCACAGCTCTTAAGCAGAGTAGGGACTTGGACCTCAGCCCAGGGCCTCCTCAGGCCCCCACCCGCCCCATCCTGAGTGCCCCTATGTCCCGCCGGCCAGCGCGGCTCCTCCACAAACCCACTCCTTTGGCTTTTATTTATTTTTTCTCTCCTGCATCAGGATCTTCGGAAATAAATGTCCGCCTGGGACAGACAGAGCTGCGCTCTGCTGGGTTATTTGCCAAGGATCTGCGAGCTAACCTTCTCAGCTGTTTATTTATTCTCTTGGTACGTGGGGGTGGGGAGGGACACACAGGGACTCGCGACCCCCAGAAACTCGGCCCGGCAGCCTGCTTTCTGGGAATCTGGCTGGCCTGTGGTGTGGCACTCCTGGGAGCGGGCAGGGTCTGCAGCTCACAGGATTTTCCTGGCGACTTCTGTGGGTAAACTTGCCACTCGCAGGGAGCTGACCCTGCTGCAAGGCAACGTGCGACTGTGCTTAGCTTCCCCAAAACACCTACCAAGGCAGCCACATCCAAAATGCAGCCACAGGCATCACGGCGCAGATCGGGGTGGCTGGTCAATGCTGCAGCTGCTTCTATCTTCACTCGTCTCTGGTCACGTGGCTGGACTGGCCTCCCAGCCCAGAGGAGGCTGTTGGACGCACAGCCTGGAACCTATCACAGTGAGATCCTGTTGAGGGGTCTCAGAAGTAGCTTTCTTATCCCCAGCTCAGAACTGTGGGGAGCCTTACTCTTTCTGTCCCCAGGACTCTGAAGGGCTGTGTGTCTACCATGACCTACTCCAGAGCTGGGAGGAGAAGAGACAGAGGGCTGGGTCCTCTTGTGGTCTCGGAAGTCCCGTGTCCCCAGCTAGGCATTGTCCAGTTGGTCACATGGCTTAAAGGACAGGAGAACTGTGGACTCACCTCCCATTTTCTGCTTCATTTGTGAAGTCTTCTGGTCCTCAGAGGAAAGGAGATCCATGTGCCCTCTGCACACTCAGTGCCCTTCCAAGTCCCCTGCCAGCTGCTGGCCTAGTGGACTCCACTTGCCCATTCTTGTTACTTCCTGCGTCCACAGCCATCACTGAGGCAGAGCCTCGTGGTGGTGACACACAGGGAGGGTGCTCAGTGGGGCAGAGAGACTGACAACACAGCATCTCCCCAGGTGGATTCACTCATGCCTGGAGGGTGACCAGGTGCCAGGAGGAGCCCAGGAGGGCCCCTCTCCTACCTGATGAGGGGGCATGTCCAGGGACGCTCACCCAGACCTCGGTGGGGGACATTCTTCAGGTTCTCTAGGAGCAAAGCGCTGACAGGTGTCTTTGGAAAAATGCCCATGAGCAGGTGGAACCAGACTGGGTACAATAGGACAGACTATTGTCCAGCCAGGGAGAGCTGGGACCACTCTCCCACCTGACACAAATGCTGTGGAAAGCTCAGTCCTTCATTGTAGAGGCACAGGACATGCTGGCCTGGAGCCTGAGGTCTTTCTCACTGCTTCTGCACAAAGGATGAAGTCACTGAATTAGACATCCCAGACACCAGCAACACGAGGCTTCAGGAGACTGCTCTCGTGCAGCCACAGCCGGGAGAGACGACGGAGCACCCCGTGGACCGCCAGAAGAACAAACAGATCTGCTCCAGAAGAACAACCAGCATGGCATGCTCCTTGGAAGTAAAGATGGTGTGATTGAGTCCCACACACTGGGGCCACGCTGTCAGGAGGCATCTGTCCCTGGGGAAGGACATCAGGAGCTCAGGGTCAGTGAAAAAGAGGAAGACCCTCAATGAGATGGACTGACACAGCAGCTGCAACAGTAAGCACAAGCATAAAATGATGGTGGGCGTGGTGCAAGACCGGGCAGTGTTTCACCCTGTTGGGCTCAGGGTCGTTGTGGGTCGGAACCTACTTGGTGGTACCTAACAACACCAGCACCTTCCTGAGGCACCCCTGGGGAGTACAAATGGTTAACGTGCTCAGCTGCTAAACAAGCAGCTGGAGGTCTGAGTCCACCAGTATTTTCTTGGAAGAAAGTCCTGGTGAATTGCTTCACCAAATCAGTTACCAAAAGCCCTGTGGAGTGCAGTTCTACTCTGATCCACATGGGGGCACCACGAAGCACAGCAGACTCAATGGCAACTGGTTGGTAGGTGGTTGTTTGGTTGGTTGGTTGATTAGTTGGTTGGCTGATTGGCTGATTGGCTGGCTGGTTGGTTGGTTAGCTGGTTGGCTGATTGGTTGGTTGGCTGGCTGGTTGGTTGGTTGGTTGGTTGGTTGGTGGTTGGTGGTTGGTTATTGGTTGGTTGCTGGTTGGTTGGTTGGTTGGCTGGCTGGCTGGCTGGGTGGTTGGTTGGCTGACCCCCCTGAGTTACCAGCCTTTGCCCCCTGCTTGGTGAAGCCAAAAAGTCTCTCCCCTCAGCAGATGGTACGGTCTTCCCAAGGCTTCCTGCTGCCCAAGCCTCAGGGAGGTGAGCTACTATGGTGCGCTTTCCTGTTTTTCCTAAAAGAAACACAGGCCAGCAAACTTACAGCGAGTCACCCACACAGGCTCGCACGGGTACACGGTGACATCCTCACTCACTGAAGGGCTCAGGACGATGACGAGAGACAGAGGAGAACCCCCTCTCTTCTCCCACGTGAGCCCTCTGCAAACCAATTTTGTGTTCTCAGTTTGGCACTGGAGTGATCTGGAGCGCCCGCATAGGCCTTTACCCACCTTTCAGTGGCAGCCGTGCTGTCACCTGACTCTCGGGCCAGCTCTGCTCTGCCCCTGGCAAGGGTCCTCCAGACTCAGCAATGGGACCTTAGGTTTGATCTAACATCGCCCGTTCTTCTGCACAGCCTGCCTCCTAAAGGTGCCTTACTTGGTCAAACACTGCGATGCCTCTGTTTCCATGCCTCTTTTTCTCCTCCCCCTTCCTCCCTCCACCCCTCCCCCTTTGTGTAGCCACCAGCCCCTGGGGCACCCTCAGGCTCCACACAACTGTCCCCTCCACCTGGCACACATCCCTGACTCTGTCCTGTTAACCCTACACCTTGCAGGCTCCTGGCTTCCTCCACCTCTTCAGAGAAGGCCTGGTGCCAGCCACAACCCGGTCCCCTTGCTCCTCCTTAAAGCACTTGTGATGACTGATGGCAAATCAGCTCTTGATGTGTTTGCTGTCTGCAGCCCTGGGTGGCACAAACAGTGACATGCTCAGCTACCAACCAAAAGGTTGGCAATGCAACCACCACCAACCCCAGCAGAGGCACCTTAGAAGGAGACCCCGGCAATCTGCTTCTGAGAGGTTACAGCCTTGAAACCCTACAGAAGAGTTCTACCCTGCAGACTCGGGGTTGTTGTGAGTTGGAACTGACTTGATGCCAACTGGTATTGGTCCCCCCACCCCAGGGGACAGCTCCTTGGGGGCGGGAACTGAAAACTGTCAACCAGTATTGGTCCCCCACCCCCGGGGACAGCTCCGTAGGGGTGGGAACTGAGACTAATGCTTTTTTTCTGAGCCTCTCGACCTCCAGAGAGGGACCCAGCACACAGGGGGCACTGCGAACACCTGCTGACAGAACAAGGGACCCCCTGAAGTGAGGACTTTTGTCTAGTTTCCCCACTGGGTCCCAGATATCCAATCTTCTTTGTTTGCAAGTCATGGCTATGCAACACCTGCTCAAGGTACAACTGGTGACTTATGAGTCCATCTTCCTGGATTCCCAAGCTCCACAAGAAAGACCCAAACCCAGTCATCTGTGTCTGGCACCGAGCATACGGAGAGCAAACAGTGGGTACTCAGTAAATGCGTGCACAACACAAATGAGAACTCCAGCTCGTCTAAAGGCCTCCACTGAGGGCTGCTGTGGGCCTTCGGTCCGTCACCTTTGAATTTCCCATCTGCATGATGGAGAGAGGCCCACTGTCCGTCTGTCCAGGTGTCACGCTGTGCCAGTGTACATGTTGCCGTGACGTGATACATCCCGAGTGTTCAAAACGCTTCCGGGGTCACCCAAGATGGATGAGTTTCTTCCAGGCTCAGACAGAGGAGGAAGGAAGTCCTGGTGATCTGCTCCCCCAAATCAGCCCTTGAAAACCCATGGGTTACAGCCCAATCCTGTCCGCGCGGCGCTGGAAGACCCACCTCCCAGGCTCGAGGGCACATGGAATGCACTGCAGCCACAACCACACACGGCAATGAGACAGCACAGGCCAGGCGGCGCAGCACAGCCCTGCAGTGGGGTCACCGGCCTCTGCAGCGACTGACAGCAACAAGCAGCGGTGGCGAAGCACTGGTCAGCTGTCCAGCAAACGTCCCAGGTGCCCAAGTCTGATGGGCAGCTGCCGGCTTCCACAACCTGCCTCTCTGGTGACACTCCAACCTCCCGCCCAGGTATGTGCTATTTAATAACCCACAGTTTCCAAAACATCCAAAATCTTTCTGTTTCGATGACCTCAATGAATCATGTCGGTACTAAGTTAAAAAGCATTTAAACCAATTCCTGGAAAAGAGAGAACATCACTCCCCACCCCTGCCCCCCACAGTGCTAACCAAGAAGGAACTGAATTTAAAGTCAGACACACAAGACAACACTCTGCATACTGGTTTCTGCAAGTGCAGGGACTTGGCCTCGTGCTTGGGATCTGAGCTCTGTCCCCAGCCTGTAGGGGTGGGGAGCCCCAAAGCATGTGGGCCATGCTCCAAGCCTACCACTCCCCTGGCCCACTGCCCACCAGCTAGCCAGCCCCCAGTCCTGTCCCACAGCCTGGGCCACCGGTCAGCCTGCTTCTCCTGGCAGCTTGGAACCCCCCTCCCTCCCGTTGAGGGTCAGGTGACAGAAGAAAATGGTGTCCCCTGGGCCAGCCTCCAGTCCGGCCGTGAACGTCAGCCTCACAGCCACAAGGGCCACAGACCCTCCAGGGGGTCTCAGAGGGGTGACATCTCCAGCTGGCCACAGTAGGAGCGGCAGGTCCCAGGGAGGGGACCTCGGCCCAGAGTTCCCCATCTTCCTGCCAGTACAGTGGGGGTGTCTTCTGGGCTTTTACCCAGAAACCCCAGAATCTCCTTTGGGCAAGTACGAAATCCTGTCACCATGCAGTCAACACCCCAGCGGCCACCATGGCCACATTCCTGGTGACATCTCTTTTCTTCTCTTGTAATATTTATTGTGTTTTTGGTGAAAGGAAATTAGGTTCTCACTGAACAATTTCTATACACATTGCTAAGTGACCCTGGTCACACTCTTCACAAGTGTCAGCGTCCTGTTATGTCTATGTGGGTGGTCCCGTCCCACTCACCGAGCTCCCCTGCCTCCCCAGCCCTCTCACTTTTGGTCTGGGGTAAATGGTAACCCCTTGGTTTCATCTAGGCAAATATTTGGAGGCTCAGTACTCAGCTGTGTTATGGGCTACTGTTTTAGTCAGCTGGTGCTGTTCTAACAGAAATACCACAAGTGGATGGCTTTAGCAAAGAAAATTTATTCTTACACAGTCCAACAGGCTCAAAGTCTGAATTCCAGGTACCATCTCCAGGGGAACAAACTCTCCTTCTGTCGGCTCTGGAGAAAGGACCTTGTGTTGCATCAGTCTTTGGTCAGGGAGCATCTTGTCACACAAACCTCGGGTCTGAAGGACACGCTATTCTCCCGGTGCTGCTTTCTTGACGGTATGAGGTCCCCAACTCTCTGCTTGCTTCCCTTTCCTTTTCTGTCTTGTAGGATAAAGGGATATAAGATGGTGCAAGCCACACTCCAGGAAAATTCCGTTTACGGGGGACAGGGAGGGGACCTTCAAGAGGGTGTCATGGTCCTACCTTATTCTCTTTAACATAATCCAGTCCATTAGTCACAGGCAGAAATTAGGACTTACGGCACAGGGCAGTCACGTGGAAGGCAGTCACACAATACTGGGTATCATGGCTCAGCCAAACTGCTACCCACATTCTTGGGGGTACACACTTCAATCTATAACAGCTGGACCTTCTTTGGGGTAAGGCCCCTTCCCCATCTACACAAACACGTCTGCGTTGCTCACTTTTCAACACACTGTGTGACCTTCTGACGTCACTGTCTCCGTGTGTCCTCCCAGCCTTGTCCCTCCCAAGGAGACAACTGGAATTGCCCTATGTTTGCACCCCCGTGCCCATCTCACAGGTTCCACCGCCCAACACTGCCCGTGGAGTCGATTCATCTCGCGGTTGTGGGGTCGGTCACCTCCCAGTCACCCTGCTTCACAACCAGCACTGGCCACATAGCAGGGTCTCCCTACAGAAGGCCCTGGACACACAGATCATGCAGACTGGGCTGCACTGAACCACCAGACCTGTTCCTGCTTTGTCCCTCACATCTCCTAACCCACCAGCACTGTGGAGTCAGTCCACACTTTGGTCAACACAGAAGACAAGCCCGTGGCTGTCCCATCAACCCTGACTCATGGTGATCTATGTGACAGAACAGAACCGCCCCAAGGGTTCCTAGGCTGGAATCTTTGTGGAAGCAGGTCTTTCTTCTGCAGGGCCCAGGGACGTCTGAACCTCCGATCTCTTGGTTAGCAGTGAGCGCTGAGTGTTCATGCTGAGCAGAGAGCCTTCTCGCAGGCGTGTGGGAGCTGCAGGGCCAGGGCAAGGGCAAATGTGGGGCTCCTAATCCCAAGCCAGCCAGCAGCCAAGGCCTCAGGGCCATGTTGGAGAATTAAGGAGATGGTGTGGACACCGGCTCAGCACCGCACCTGGCTCCTAGCCCCCTCCACAGAGCCCCTAGAACAGGAGAGCCCAGAGGGCCTCTCGTCTCATGGGAGGCCAGCAAGTCCCCTGACAGAGTGCAGGTGACAGGGTGACTCAGAGGGTGAGGGGACCTGAGTGCCGCCTGCCCCTCGAGGTGCACAGCTGCATCTCTAAGCCAAGGAGTCCCAAATGGACAACTGGGGTGCTTTTAGCTGCAGAATGGCTAGAAGCCCACTGTGAAACAGAGATGAGGGGGTGGTTCCCGGCAGAGGGCAGGCGTGAGCCTTGGGGGGTCCAAGCAAAGAAAAGGCTGGGGTCCTTGCAGGCGCCATGCCACGTCAGGCAAGAGGACATCTAAGGGTCTTCCCTAGACTCCCCAAGGGACATGTGCAGATGCCGAATCCCCAGGCACATGCCCCGAGGGGACAACAGTGACCCAGGCTTACACTGGAGGCACGCACTGTCTCCTGGCCACCTCTCCCTGAACAGCAGTTACCCTGGACAGTTTCCCTCCGTACAACATGCTCAGTCATTCACTCACCACGGCATCTAGTGGTCTTCCCTGGACCTCCCCAGGCCTGCCGGCTGCCTGCGGCCTCCTCTGCTACATCCCCGCCCTTAGGAGTCCTGGCGTGTCTTCCACTGATGTCCCTCTGGTCCTGGGGTGGCCCTGCAGCCTCTGGAAGCCTCTGCTCCCCTGACGTCCTCACGTGCCCATCCGCCCCATCCATTCTCTCTCTGGTCTGGGGCCATCTGGCTCACAGGAAGGATACGAGGACTCAGGGCACAGCAGGGGTCACCCCCACTGCAGCCCCTCCTTGGGCCTGTGCCCCCCGGGAGCCAGGCTGAGGCTTCACTGCTGTGACCCACCCCTAAAGCCACTACATAACCCCAGGGGAGGACACATGCACACTGAGGAGTCTGTGTGTGTGTGTGTGTGTCTGTGTCTGTGTGTGTGTCTGTGTCTGTGTCTGTGTGTGCACACTGAGTGTGTGTCTAAGTGTATGTGAGTCTGAGAGTGTGGGACAGTGTGGTCAGCAGGAAAGACAACATCACACAGAGCACAGATCTCACGGCCCTCGACCTCAGCCACCAGATCAGACGGCTCAGCCCGCCCAGACAGGTCCCGCCAGGCCTTGGGGGCGGCCTCTCCCTCTTCCTGCCCTCCCCACCCCCTCCTCCCGGTCTTCTCTTCCTTCTTGCTGCCTCTTCTTCCCTCTCTGTCACTCTTCTCTCTCCATCTCCTCTCCTCTCTCTTTCTCTCCTCCATCTCTTCTTTCTCCTTCCGTTTTCACCCCCTTTCTTCTGTGGAGACCAGGTTAGGGGCTTTGGCCCCCAACTAACCACAGCCCCTTCCCGTAAGCCACCCCTGCTTCCAGAATGGATGAGGATGGGCTTTTGTTCTCGGCAAACGCAGACCCCTAACTGCCACGAGGCGCCCTGTGGATGGCGGCCAGGGAGTGATAAATCACAGACACTTTCTCTGCTCGCTGGAAAGTGTGTTTGTGTGTTGCAATCATTTCTATGTACTTGCTGGGAAAGCAAGAGTCCCCACTGCCCCTCTTGTATCCTGGGGTGTATCTCGTACCACATGGGACAAACTGCCCTGCACTGCTGGGCCTGGTGTGGAGACCCAGTACCCCACCTGCATTCTGCAGGCATCAGGGCCTAGAGGCCAAACCTCCAGGAGACTGTCATGCCAGTGAACCATGCTGGGGTGCACAAAGACCAGGGCACACAGGGTGCCCTAACAAAAGCCAGTGGGGGACAGGCTTCCCGAGACAGGGCAGCTTGCAGCGGGTCTCGGGGGTCATAGCAGGCCAGGATGTCGTGATTTAGACGGTGCAGAAGACACAGAGCTCAGCAGAGGCCCAGCCGGCCCGAGTCCAAGTCCCTCCCACTTCCAGGGACCCCTCCCCTGCACGGGGAGACGGCGGTCCAGTTCTGTCTGAACAGGGGTTTGCAGAGGCCCAGCACTGGTAGGGGAGCAGGGCTGCTCTCTGACAGCGAAGATGGTCTCTTTTTTTGCATAGCTGAACTGCCAGCATGGGCCCAGGAGCCTGAGGGCCTGGGTGGGCTTCCTAGGTCGGCCTACTGGTAAGCTGGGTGACCTCAGCTTCGTGACCTGTCCCCCGACCTGGCCCCGTCCCAGGTTTCTCGATCTGTGACCTGCTGGCCTTGCTCCAAGCTCATCGGTGACTTAACCTAAAAAGCACCCACTGCTGTCCGGCCAATTCCGGCTCACAGCGACCCTACAGAAGAGCAGAACCGCCCCACAGAGCTTCCAAGGAGCACCTGGCGGATTTGAACCGCTGACTTTTTGGTTTGCAGACACAGCACTAAACCACTGCACCACCAGGGTTTTCCACTGGTGGTTTAGGCCACTAAAATCACCATTCTTGCAGTAGAGGGGTTGGCAGGCCCAAGGCGACCAGGGCTTTCCTTGGCCAACCACTTGATCTTGTTACTGTCTCCCTGACCACAGTGTCTACAGGTGACAAGAGGCAGCCGTGCCGGCCATCAGGCCTGTGAAGTCTGGGCCCACAGTGCCTTCTGGAGCTTGCGTACTCCACGGATCCCATGGGCTGACCACCCCAAGCTCTGTGCTCAGGGCGGAGAGGGTCCCCAGGAGGAGGCATGCCAGCTGTCCCCTTCTATCCAGCCCAGGTGCACAGTAGAGGGCATCTGCAAGTGGGGAGATTTCCAGCAGCACAGAGGGGCTGCAGGACATGAGGGCTCCCTTGTGGGCCTGCACAGACTGAACTGTACGGAGCTGGGCCAGGGAGATATGTGCTAGGGAGCTCCCAGGCTGCGTGGAGGTGGGCCAAGAGGTCCAGGCTCGGGGGACCCCAGGACAGTGTCTCCACAGAGCACCCCACAGCCTCCAGCCTCTCTGTCCCCAGACCCAGGGATCTGCTGTGTCCATGTTCAGCAGCCTCTCCGCAGTCCACCCTGCGGGTCCTGTACCCCTCCCCACCGACCCGCAGGACCTGACAGATGGGGACTGCAGCCAGGGAGCCTCTGGTCTGTCTGCAAAGCCTGAGGACACACACACACCTCCCTGAGTCACCTGCACGGGGTCAGCTGTGATTCCTGCCAGAGGCCTGTGGGGGACGCACCTGACCTTAACCTCGGGGTTTCTCTCTATGTCTCCGCAGCCAAGGGCGCCTGTGGTTTGAGATTGAGTTCAGGCCAGGGTCCTGTGGGCCAGGGTGCTGGGAGTCAGCGTGTCAAGGGTCTCTGACAGAGGGGCGCCCCTGAGGAGGGAAGCATTCCGCTGGCCAAGGGAGCAGCCAGCCCTCCCTCCCGAGACCTGGGGCCACTTCACAGCAGGTGGTGGTGGAAACTTACAAATATTTCAATCATTGTTCTGAAAAACATTTGGTCATCTGGCAGGTGGGGTCCCAGCCTTTGCAAAGAAACATGCCCGATGCTGCCAGAGTGGGACAGAGGACAGCTCTGAGGCTCATCAGGCGACAGCCAGGGTCTGCAAGGGAACGGCAGCCCCAGGGCATGAGGGTCCCCGGGCTCTAGGCTGCAGGTCAGACGAGGCTGCACCTTCTCCTTACACCAGGACGTCCTTCGTGCTGCACCCACTCTGGTAAAGGGGACCCTCTGTAATCACCAGCTAACGCCTCTGTACCTGAACTTGGCCATTCATCACAGAAGGCTGGAACTGGCAGCCACAATCTTCACCTTGATTCCCCCAGAAGGGAAATGCGGTGCCACCAGAACTGAGGGACCAGAGTAGACACAGCAGACCTCTTCTCTGCTAAGCTTAGGGAGCTACTTACTGGGTAGCGCTGTTTTCTCCGCTTGCTCCCACAAATCTGAGTGGTGTGAATAAGAACCAAACACCAAACCAAACCTGCTGCTGTGACTGCCGACCACGAGTGCTGCTCCGGACCCCTGGGACCCTGTGCCTAGCAGGGTGGGACTGGGTTTTTATCGGCTGGCTTTCTGGAGCAGACTGCCAGGTCTTTCTGCCTAGTCTGAGTCCCTGGTCACTGAAGCCTGGTCAGCACCACAGTGACACAGAGGCCTCTGTGGCAGACGGGGGTGCCTGCACACAAGGCGCAGCGGGCAGGAATCGAGCCGCGTCTCCTGCGTGGTAGGTGTGAATTCTGCCGCTGTGCACCACCCTCCCAGGCCGCTCCTTAGGTGACTTCACTGAAGCCAAGGTCGTGCCGTGGGTCAGTGTCAGTGAGGGCTGGGCGGCAGGGCACTAAGACACCACCTGCCGAGGAAGGGCCCTGTCTGACAGCGGTTGGGACCAGACGGCTAGAGTCACCCGAGACGGTGCCGACGAAGACGGGTAGTCCATGCCTTCAGTTTCACCTTTAATCAAGCCCCAGCCTCCTCTGGATGTAACTGAAAAGTAATAATGGCACTGTTTTTAGTTTTCCAAAACAGAAAATTTGGAAAATCAAGAAACATGGTGAGAGGCCGATTGGACCTCACAGGTGGACACAGGGGTACTTGTCCGTTCGTCTCTCCAGACAGGATTGCACCCTGATGTTCCAACCTGGGATCATAGTACCTGTTCGACACTGTGAACTCTTCCCCACTTGTTAAACACTTTTCACACAAAATCTACTGACTACAGCATACCAATCTAAGCATGAATTTATTCAACCAGCCTCCCAGGGTACGTAGGTCTTTTTAAACCATCGTGCTTGGTAGAGCAGAGGGTCAGCAACAAAGGAGAAGACCCTCAGTGAGGTGGGCAGAGACCGTGGCTGCAGCGATGTGCCCAAGCATCACAACATTGTGGGCACAGCACAGGACAGGGCAGAGATCCTTTCTGTTGTGCATGGGGTCGCTATGAGTCAGAACCGGCCAGCTGGCCCCTAACCACAATACCAGCAAACTTTTTAAACTCTTCATTAATATTAATAAAGCTGAAAAGGACATTTTTGTTTCTAAGGAGATGTATGATCACCCACTGAAGACAGTCCCTATCTGTGGACTGTCTTGCTCCAAGACTCATTTTTAAACCCATTCTTAATGACCATCAAACTCTCTCTAGAAGGACTGCATGAGTTACCTCTGCTCTGCCCTGTGGGGCTTCCGGGTGCCCCGTGCCTTCTTCAGTACTGGAGACTGCAATCTGTGTTTCCAGCTTAATAAAGAACTACTCTGTTCCTGGGTAACCCAAAGGCCAGCAGTTCAAACCCACCAGCTGCTCCTTGGAAACTGTACAGGGCAATTCCACTCTGTCAGGGTGTCACTAGGAGTCAGGACTAGCTCGATGGCAGTGCATCTGTTTCAGGTTCTGCAAATAGTTAACGTACTCAGCTGGTACCGCAGGCTGCGGGTTCCATCTGGATGCACCCAGGAGGCCAGCCTGGCTATCCACTTCTGAAAAAAAGCAGTCCCTGAAAACCTCATGGGACACAGACAGTGCTGCTGTGTGCACCTGGGGTCACCACGGTGAAGTGACTCAGCGGCAACCGGCCTGGTCTCGGCCAAGGGAACCGCTTCTGTGAAGTCCTCCTCGTGCCTCTTTTTCCTTTGGGGTAGTTGGCTTTTTCTTTTTTGATTTTTAAGGGCTCTCGGTCCAGTAAACACAGTGCTCGGTGAGGGCACCTCTCGCTGCAGGTCTCTAGAAGAAGGTGTCTGCCAGGAAGCCCCCCAGGCTCCACAGTCCCAGGTTATCCCACGCCTGGAGTTGCAAGGAGCGACTCCGCTAGCAGGGGCTGGTCCTCCATCCCTGAGAACCTGCCTGTCAGGCACCCAGCACTCACACTAGTAATTGTCGCTGGGTTCATGGAGGGTCTGCAGTTGGGCTCCGGGGACAGAGCCCTGGCACCGCGCTGCATTCCATCCACACCTTGGCCACGGGTCCCAGGCGCTGGCACAGGACTGAGCCATGGTCCTGGCAGAGCAGGACTGATGAGTCCTGCAGGACTCGCCAGGAAGCCTGGCTCCTCCATTAGCTTCAGGGGGCAGGTGCGGCCGTGAGACACTGAGTGGGAGTAGGAAGGGACACTGCGTGCTGTGTGCCTGCCGATGTTCCTGATGGCATTTCTGGACACCAGCTTGGACAGAGGAAGGACACAGATCCTCTTTCTGTTAACCTGCCCCTGGCAGGGTGCTGACTCCAGGTCCCACTGCAAGCAGAACACGGGGTGGACAGGGCCATGGAAAAGAGCAGCATGCCCCAGGAGAAGCAGGTGCTGTGCTGTGAATGTGGACAGCGGCTCAGGAATCAAAGCCTGTTGGCACCACACCTGGGGTCTGCACAGCTGCAGCTGGGCGCCGCACACCGGCCGCTGGGCTCTGCACACTGCAGCAAGACTCTGCACACCGGCTGCTGGGCTGTGCCTAACAGTGGAGGAACCCAGGGAGTGGTATGGACGAGGGCTGAGAGACCAAGGTGTGTCCACTTGTGGGAGTGACTCAGGTTCTTGTCAAGCCGACTACACAACTAGAGAACTGGCCAGGGGACCAGAGCCAGCCCTGTCTCTTCCGGAATGTTCTTGACCATCTCCTCCTGTTCACTCTATCAGAGGCTTCTTGGCACTTGTCCCTGCTGCCTCCTCCCTTCCTGCTGGCTCGCTCTCTGGTGGGCAGGAGACCAGAACAGGGGGCAGCAGCATGGGACTGAGCAGTTTTCCTGCGGCTTTCAGCCACCAGCCCCTGTAGGTGAGATCCCTTGGGGTCCAGTGCAGCTCTCCAAAGACTCCAGGGTGACGCAGGAAGAAATGCCTGGTGACCTGCTTCTGTAAAGACTGCAGCCAACAAAACCCCCCACGGTGGCTCTGCTGTGTCACGCGGCGCCTCCAGGAGTCAACGTCGACTTGAAGGCGATGGGTCTGGTTTTTAGTTTACGGTTCTCGTGGTCCCTTCTGTCTGGATTCTCAAAACATGAAGAACCTGCGATCCAACGCTCTCTTTGGGGTTTCTGCAAATGTCTCAGATGCAGGCTGCACATAGCACAGAGATGAGAGACTCAAGAAGCAGGACTGAGCTGGAGCCGGAAGAAATGCTGGGACCGCAGCCCCCTGCCCAGAAACAACAGTTTCTGCATTGTTCTGCGGACCCCAGGGTTCAGGAAGTACACAAGGGGGCAACAAGTCAGAGGAAGAAGGGACAGAGCCATCTGGCCACCCCGGAGTGACTCAGAGCCACCCCCTCTCTCAGGGGGCTGCACCCACAATGCCTTGCCGCGCTGTGCCTGCACTAGGTCCCCTAACCACAGTGGTGGCTGTTCCCGGAGCAGGTCCCGCAGGTTCCCGGAGCAGGACGCACGGCAGGTGAGTGGGGCCTCACCTGCCTGTAACGGAAGCTGTCAGAGACTTGTCACTGACGAGCAGGCTGAGTCTGAGCTGCTGGGAGCTACCGGCCACTAGAAGAGCTTAATTTAACACACCGTAATGGCTCACCCACTAACCACTCTATCCATGGTTTTATCTTCTCTGCTAAAATCAAGTCAATAAATAAATGACCCGTTGCCCTCCCATGACCCCGACTCACGGCACCCTGCGCATGTCGGTGCACGGCTACGCCCCGCAGGCCTTGCCGGCTGAGTTGCAGGGAGCAGATGGACTGGTCTTTCTCCGAAAGCGCCTCTGGGGGATCAGAACCTCCCACCTCCACCAGGAGCCCCGCACGCTAGCTGTCCGGCCGCCAGGGCTCTTTGTTCAGGGTACCACTGCGAGAAAGGGGGTGCTGGAGAAACGCGGGGCACTCGCTTTAGGCTGACGAGCAGCTGGGAACCAGACCCTGCTCCTCGGGGTCAGCACGTCCGGGAGGAGCCCTGGTGGCACAGTGATTAAAGCACTCAACTGCCAACCAGCAGTCGGTAGCCGGAACACACCACCTGCTCCGCGGGAGAAAGATGTGGCTGCCGGCTTCCCTGAGCGTTTGCAGCTGTGGAGACCCTGCGGGGCCGCGCGGCTCTACCCTCGGGAGCTGCTGTGAGTCCGAGCGGATGCAACAACATGGAGTTTCCGGGGGTTTGTTTTAGTGCATTTGTGCCAGTGGTGCCCACCCAGGGAGAGTCTGAGCCCAGGAACCAGCCCGAGGGGTCTGACACGCAGATGGGCCCTGGGCTTCGGGGTCTGTTGCTGGATGTGAAGGGTTAAAACGCTCAGCCTTCACGCCCACCACTGGTCACTGAGGCAGCATAGACGCCACACCTGTGCTCCACCCAGCAGTGCAGCCCCTCGGGGCCCCGCGCCCCACAGTGCAAGGACTAGGGGCAGTCTCCAAAGGCACCCCGACCTGCTGCTAAAATCACAGGCATGCAGAAAAAGCAGGCTGTCAGAGTGACCTGAGGCCCTTTTATCTTTTTAATTTAAATAAACACATTAGGAAATGGATTTTGAAAGGAAAATGCCCCCAGGCAGACAGGACTTGAATAATTACTAATTATCCGGTAAGCGCTCTCTGAAAGAGTAGGGGACACTGAGGCCCTAGCATGACTGCACCCCGGGTGATGGTTCACAGGACGTGTGTGTGTCTGCAGTAAAATGTACGTAACACAAAAGGTACCACTTCAACCATTTTACACTGTACTCTACAGCATTAAGTCTTTGCAAGGCTGTTCAAACATCACCATTATCTAATTCCAGAACTTTCTGTCACCTCAAACCAAACCCCACACCCGTGAAGCAGTCCCTCCTCATTGCCCTCCTCTCCTCACCCCAGACCCTCCCCAAACCAAGATGACCCACTTCCACGGAGTCAGTTCTGACTCTGAGCGACCCCACAGGACACAGTCGAGCTGCCCCGTAAGGTTTCCAAAGATTCAAGCCGTTGACCTTCCAGCGGGAGACCGGGCTCCTAACCACTGCGCCGCCGCGGCTGCTCCCCTGCCTCTGATCTCCTTTCTCTCTCTATGACTGTGTCTCTTCTGAATATGGCACACCAACAGGATCAGGCAACACACACTCGGTGTGTCTCCCTTCCTTCACACAGCATGGCGCTCAGGGAAGACCCTCTAGGGGACGGCCGGACACGGGGGCTGTGACACTGGGCTCAGGCATCACAAAGACCATGAGGACGGTGAGGAACCAGGCTGGGTTTCCCTCTGCTGTGCACGGGGTGCCGTGAGTCAGAGCCAGCTCGACGGTACCCAGTAACGGGTCAGTGCTCCTACCACACGGCTGCATCGCGTTCTGCCACGGGGACACGCTGCACTGAGTCATCCGCTCATCTGACGGTGGGCACGTGCACTGTTTTGACCTTTCGGCTGGGATGAAGAACGCAGCTGTGGACGTTCCTGGACAGGTTTTTTTTGAACACCTGTCTTCAGTTCTTTCGAGTACACGCCTAGGAGCACACTGCTGGGCCACATGGGTTCATATGGTTTGGACAGCTGGAGGGCTATCTAAAACTGACTTCATGTTTTACAGAAGGGGAAACTGAGGCCCACTCTGTGCAGGGCTGGGAGCAGAGACAGGTTCTCCACTCCGTTAGTCCAGCAAGGCCTTACTGGACAGTGGAGTCCCCAGAAAGAAGACAAAGGTTCTGTCCAATGGGCTAACTAGGGAACCCAGCCTGCATTCCACAAAGGAAACAGCCTGTGGTTTCTGTCTAATTAAAGTTTCTCCAGTTAGAAAATACCATGTCAGAGACGTCGACTTTAGGAAAAGAGTCACATATGGCTGGTTTATTCCAGAAACAATGACTCGGATTAACTGCAAAAGCCACGGTGGAGGGCCACACTGACGGTACAATGTCGCATACATTCCGAGTTCTTGGAATTAATTAATTCCTGTCCCAGCTGTGAGGAACCGAAAAAGAGAAGCCTTGGTGGGGACACCCCTGGGAGCCAGAGTGAGCCCCCAGCGCCCTCCTACTCCCCAGTAAAAGTGAAATGACTTAATGAACCTTAAATGACACTTGTAACTGTCACAAAATGTGTCTCACACACCCGCTGGTTGTCCGGGAGGTGGACTGGGTCGCTGTGCACGTGGCCACACGCGTGAGAACCGAGCCAGAGTCTGCAGTCTGTCACCGCTGTGCCCAGCGCTGTGCTGTCCCTGCGGGATTCAGCTCCATGAGTCCGACGGCATGGCGCTGGGCTTCTCGGCAGGGACGGGCCCTGGACCTGCTGCCTCTGCCAACCGGGAGGGAGGCTACAGCCTGAGCTTCTCCCAGAAACGGCTCCAGGGGGCAGAGGCTTTGAAAGCAGCCCCAGACCATCAGGCAGTATAGCGCTACTAAACCCAGGCGCAGTAAGTCTGTGCTGAGTTCCCACTTCCTCCCACCAACCGGGGGGATGCAGCACCGCCTGTGACGGGCAGTCAGCACTGCGAACCCCGTCTAGACTCGCTGCCCAGATTCCGCCAACAGTCTGCAGGTCCTTTTCTCAGCTCCCCTTGGCTGTCCTGGGGAGGGAACCCCTTGAAGTCACACAGCCAGGCTGGCCCCGTTGCTGTCGGCCGAGGGTCCCCGCCCAGCAGACAACCATCCTGAGCCCCCGTCTGGGTGATTCTGCTCTCTGGAGTCTGGAGCCTGTGATGACCAGGGCCAGGCCCCTGAGGACAGGACGGCCTCCAGGAAGTCCTGGGTGTCCCTGGGGCGCGGTGGCTGCTGCTGAGCGCAGCCTGGTCGGCCACCTGGCCCGGCGGGCACCAGCCTGCAGCATCACTGTGGCAGTGTCCAAGTGGCTCTGCCGGGTTTTTTAGAAGTGTCACTTTCCTGGGAGGCAGTAGGGTATTTGTCCTGATGCACCCTGGCTGGGAGGTTTGGGAGGGACCCCGGGGAGCGAGAGGAAGGAAAGCTGGGGCCCACGGCAGACGGGGCGTGGCCGATGACCCAACACCCCAGATCCTTCTCTTTTCCCGTGAAGCATCTGATTGGCATGGCGGCCCCAGCCCCTTGGGAGATTCTTCACCACCACGTCACCAGTCCTCACTCTAATCTTCTGTTTTACTCTGTCATGCCTGGAAGGGTAAAATTTCTCACATCAAAAAAGATAAAGGAGAGATGAGCGTCTGTAGAGCTGCTCACGACACACGAGGGGCTCTGACGCGATACAACTGTTCGTTTTCGAAAGGAAAGGAACAGTCACAGCTACAGCGTAATGGTGACATCTGAAACGGGAAGGCACACAGATGGCACCATCATTTGCTTCTCGTTTGCTTAAATGGAAACCTCGGGTGCTCCAAAAAGGCATAGGGATGAACTTGGGGCCGTCAGCTCACAGCCAGGAGAACGTCCCTGTGGGTTTTGCCCTTTCGGCAACTTCCCTGTGTGCACCGCTGGATGCCACGAGGGTCAGGAGACCGTCCTCCTGTCTGGCCAGCCGGTCTCTGCCAAACCGGCCTGGACACCCTCTTTGGCAGAGCCACGCATGTCCCCACGCAGGCCTGGATCAGTGTAGCTGGTCATTTTGCACAGGAGGAGTGAACAAAAGCGCCACAGGCCATCAGGATTGCTGGGGTGCTGAGCTATGTCGGGATCGCTCGGGTGCCAGGCTACGCGACGGGCACTTTCGTCTGTGCACCGGTGGAACGATGTTGTTTGTGGGTAACAGTAACTGAAGCCAACTGAAGGGGAGGGTGTGCAGGCACACAGGTAGGGAGCCATCTGTCACACAGCTGTCACTGAGCTGCACTGAACTCACAAGTACCCACCTCCACGCATTCTTCCAGAGGAGTGTGTCTCTCCCGGCGTGATCATGCTTTTCTGGTCTTTCTCTAAAAAAATCCAACCCCAAACCCACCTCCACCATCTCAGCTCTGAGGTCTTCTACGACGCATGGTTACTTAGCATCACACGAAACCTTCCACCAGCTTCAGTTAACAAAAACAGCAAAGAGAAGGGGTAACTCAGTTCAGGAACACATCCCAGCATGTGGGCGGTTGGGAGAGTCACCCAGGGAACAGGGGCTAGAGGAGATGTGCTCGCCGGGCAGATAAAGGAAAGGGTACCAGGACCCATCTGTCTCTTAGCTGCTGCCTGCCACGCAGATCCCCGCGGGAGAGGGCCGCCGGAGCCGGGGCATGCCGCAGACGCTGTGCGCGCTCAGCAGCTCACGTCCGCTCAGCGTGTGATTTGGAATTACTTACATTCAGGAAAACTCATCCTCTGTGAACACGGCGGCCATCCATCAAAGCCGGTTACGGGAGTGCAGGCATCCTGATGCCCAGTTTGAGAAAGGAAACGAGACCGTTTCCTCCCCATTACCCACTCTAGTTCTCTTGTCATCTGGGCATTTCCCAAAGGAACGAGCAGGCCTGACCGTGTGACGTCCACCAGGACAAAACAATCTCGTCAGGACTGGGACTCCAACCCGCACGAGCTTCCCAGAAGTGGCTGATAGACACTGACCCTGATAGGCCAGCAGGCAGGCTGGCCCCTCCGCTCCTCTGAGTTCCAGGTCTGAGCTACGGGGCACACAGCGAGGTAACAGGCACCTCGTCGCCCCCAAGACAACAAGGGCAAAGAAGACAACTGGCCTGTGAGCCCGTCGCTCACCTTCCAACCAAACCCACTGTGAGAGCCGAGGTTACTGAAAGGCAACATTATTTCTTCCCAGTCCCCCTGGCTGAAAGCTCCCAAATGCCACCGGCCTGCAGCGTGGCTTCCAGGCACTACATCAAAGTCGATCATCAGAAGGAACCCACCGAGGACGGCCAGGGTGAGGCTGGGGACGACCGGCCTGCATTTCCTTTTTAGGAAGTCGGTTTATGTCACAGGCTGTCCCGCACGCAGCCTCACCTGCCTGGGAAGCAGGCCAAAGTCTCAGCCTTTATGAGACAGTCACACTCACAGAAAATTGAACAGAAATGCTACGGTTGCCTATTATTGGTATCACAACAATAAAGTGACAGGAGCCAACAGAGCTGGGGCATTTTGTGGTCACCTGTGGGAGACAGAAAAGGGGCCCCTTTTCTGTCGGCCCCCTCAGGAGAAGGCCGAAGATTGGCCCCACTCTCCGCCTTGTTCTGCAGAATTCTGCCTGTCCCTCTAGAAAGACCATGGCTGTGTCCACGTGACAAATGTCATCCCTGGGGACAGGGCTGCACGCTGGGTCAGCAATTAGAGGTTAAGGAGAGTGAAGGTTTGGCCCGGACCTTTCCAGTCCCTCATACCAGGCCCACAGCTCTAGGAAAGCACACGTGTACACTCTGTCACCATTAGCAGCGAGAAACTGGAATCCAGCACTGCAGAGCATTTAGCTAAACGCACCATCGTGCCCTCAAAATGCTGGTGGCCATCTTAAAAGGCAGGACACAAGCTAAAGAGCAGAAGGAGTTTCCATAATAACTGAAGTCGAAAACTAAACATTTTCTTTGATGTTGGTCCTTCCTGTAATGGATGGAAAATTCTGCACTAAGGAGAAGAAGTTTTGCCCGATTCTAAAGGCTCTGCTTGGAGATATGAGAAGAGAAAACACAACTCCACGTGGCACTTCCAGAGAACTGGGTGTCCAAATCTTCCCTGGTCAAATAACAGAGGAAAGCAGTATAACTGTCCAAATTGGGTGACAGGTGGCAGCCACCAAGGCAGGCCCTGCACCGCCCTGACGATCATGGGCTTCTGACTTAGGATGGCAAGACTGCTATGTTATTCCAAACAGCAGAGCTGCGGCCACTGGAAGTCCCCCTCGGGTCACAACAAAGTTGGCTTTCCCAGCTTCAGACACAGACTCCCTTCTGATGTGCCAGCAATGATCGGTCATCCCTGAAGGAAAATCCCAGCAGGCCTCAGTGGACATCAGCACAAAAGTTGCACCTTTCATGCCACTGCACGTCACTCCCAAACCAACTTCCAGTTAGGCACAGCTTACTAGGACGAAAGTACATTCAAAGGTTTTCTCGTGAACCCAAACATGAAACACCTTCCAAAGACGAGCATCGACTGACAAGAGCCCAGACAGGCTTTCGGGCTCTGTCCCCACTGGCCTCTGAGTCTGTCTCTGTCTCTCTGCATCTGGTTCCAGTGCTACAGACTCAGTCTCGCTGCATCTTGGTGAACCATTTTTACATTATGATGAAAACTCAGTGATAAGTACCCGTTCTGAAGACATCTGTCACTCAACTCTTACCGTCATAAATAAACCAATCACTGGCTTTAGAATTGTGTGTGCATGTATGTGTGTGTACATGCAGGTGTGGGGGGTGTGCATGTGTGTGTGTGTGTGTGTGTGTGTGGTGTGAAAGCCAATATAGACTCTGTATCTAGAAAGACAATCAGCATTAGCTTCAGGTGACTGTGTCCCCAATTCTCTCTGGAAAGTATGTTTTTTATTACTCTAGGAAGAATGTATCAGTCTGTGATTTCAGCGATGCCACTCTCTGTTCCAGAATTATAGGACACCACTCCTAATTAATAACATGTTGGGAATAGTTTGAAAACTACTCATCCGTTCTGAAGAGAAATGCCACCTGCAAATGGCATCAGGAGAAAAAAGCAGGGATGCTGCTCCGAGCACATAGTTTAGCTTTTCCTGCTGAGATAAGGCAGAATTCCTCATGTGGCAGGCTCCTTTGAATGGAAAGATTTGAAAAATATTCTTGTGTGTTGTCATTTATAAAAGACTTTTAAAAAATTATCGATAATTGTAGCTTCCCATGCAGTTCAGGAAACAATAATAACACACAGACGTCCCGAGTCACCTTCAATCATCCCCTCATCCCACAATGATAAATCTCACACAGCTACCATCCAGTAATCACAAATGGGAAGTGGGGAATGACACAGCCCACAGACTTGACCAGAGACCACCAGCTTTACACGCAGTGCATGTGTGTGTGTGTCTGTGTACGTGCGTGTGTGTGCGCCCAGCTCTGTGCACTTTTATACCCGGACCATGTGCAGTCACCACATCGAGCAGCGTCTGTTCTGACCGTTCCATCGCACCCTCATTCCTGACTGTCTCTTCTGTGTGGGTCTGCCATTTCTCGGCTAATTCACCCCTTATTTAAGGGGCACTGCCTCTCTCGAGTCGGATCCGACTCGACGGCACTTGGCTTGGCCTCTCTCGAGAACTTTTTGCCTCAGAAGGTCCTGGTGTTCGTCTGCTCCCCATAGCACATGTGTCCTCCCCGAGGAAGAGACACAAACATAAACAGGCATTCCAGCATGTGTAGTCACGGGGATTTTAAAGACATCAGCAGGAGCAGATGCCTATCAATATGGAGCTTAGAAACGGTCATAAAAGTTCAGCCTTTAAAATCGCCTTATTAAAAAATTTGTTTGTTTTTTAAGACTGGTTTTAAACCGAAGTTACAGGTTACAGTCATGCTCTGCTCAGAAAGAGTGGCCTTGTGATCTTTTTCCAGGAAAAGGATTCTGGCATCAGTCTCCTCACCCAGAACAGAGCAAAGCAGGGAGGACAAAACCACAATTTTTTCAGGCTTGAGACCTGTCTGAAAGTAGGACAATTTTCAGAAAAACTCAGTGAGGTACCGCATTTGAGACGGCCACTCTGGAGGTCCTCCCAGCCCCCAGCCAGAGGAGGGGCAGAGACTGGCTCTACAGAGAGCGAAGAGAAGGACCACGGGCATCCCACACAACAATAGCCGCACAGCGGAGGCCAGCTCCCCACGTCAGAGTTTCCCAATGACTGTTTTACGTGAACACACCCCACTTAACTCAGCTTTCCCGTTCACCTCTTCCCAATCAAAAACTCCACTGTGATCCTGCAATTCTGTTCTTCTCCTGGGGGAATCGATTTTCTTCCAAGACCACCTAGCCTTCGGAAGATAGCAGTTAACAATACCCCCAAGAAGCAAATTTCAAGAAGGAAGAAAAATGTGACACACCTTGGAAGATGAGAGGGTTATACGTTTCCAGAATAACTCAAATTCCCCAATTTTTCCACTGATACAATAACCAGCTGAAAATCTGTGCATACAGTGCAAAAGTTGGACAAGACGCTTTCATTAAATCACAAAACAGAAAACAGGGAAAATATCTCACCAGGAATTGTCACCTCCTGCCACCTTCCAACCAAGTGACTCTGCAAGGCTGGCATATTTAATAAGTTTGTACGGATACAAAATGTTCAGATTTTTCCACTGGATAAGTTCAGCAGACTATCCAGAGACATGTGATTTATTGCCTAGTTGTGTTTTTAAATAGGAGGCAAATAAGAAAGTCCAGACAAATAAGAGCGCTGGCCATGCCCCGCCGTTTACAGCATGGCTGTTGTTATGACTGTAGACACGGCTTTCATCGTTCGTGAAAGCATCTCAGATTATAGCTTACGGTCACAGGCAAGCCACTGAAATGGCTGCGAATTCTTTCCGGACACATATAATGAAGGCTTCCTAGAAATGATACGAATAAATAACAAATGCTTTTCTGCAACATTTTCAGATTAGACACAAGATGATTGTGATGATTGTATTCGTGCTCACAGAGAAAAATGAAGCAGTCTCATCATTTTTAGGTAATTTGGTTTCAAAACAAAAAGAATACAAAAGTGCGTCTAACATTCTGATAAATAAAAACAGGGAGCGTGCAGAGTCAGCATCATATCAAAACCGTCAACGTGAAACAGCCCTTCCTTTCTCAGGGGGTGTGTGTGTCTATCCATTTAAAGAAACTTTCTCTGACATCAGCAGTTGTAACTCAGTGTCTGAGTCGGGGTCCCACACAGGCCTTCTGTTCATCATCTACATAGATCACTCTTTGTATTTTTCAGGATTTTTTCCAAACAATCTCATAATTCACATTTTTATTTATTGCAAATATGGCCTCTCAATACATATATACAAATTAAATGCATACACTTCATATGCGTGCACATACATATATATATGTATCAGGATTCAGCTAAGTCAACTGGTTTAACACAGTTCATAAAGACAACACGCTACATTTTACTTTGCCTGCGGTTTTACAAGTTTGCAGACAGCCATCCGAGATACAGTGTTTCATTCAGAGCAAGAGAATGAAGAAAACCAAAGACTCAAAGGAACAAGTAGCCCAAAAGACTAAGGGACCACCAGAATCTCAGCCTCCACTAGCCCGAGACCAGAAGAACCAGGAGGTGCCCAGCTACCGGTACTGACCTCTCTGAGTGGCGTCACAATAGAAGGTACTGGTTAGTGGGGGGAAGATTTAAAAAAAGGTAGAATAAAATTCAAATTCATTTTAAAAAAAGACCAGATTTACTGAGACTGCAGTCCTCAGACACGCTCCCGACATGCAACCAATGCCATTCCAGAGATGTTCTTTCAGCCAATTTATAAACAGCCTGTAAAGTCAACAAGGGACCCCTGTGAGGAAAGTGCTCCTGGGAGCAACTGGCCCAAGAAATCAGCAGGGTGGCATCTGCCCAGAGGCCAAGACAGAGGCAGAAAGGGGCAGGACAGCCAGCGGTAATGGACGCGGAGAGTGGGACACACTGTAGGGGCCGCAACTAACGTCACCTAACGACGTGCGTGTAAACTACGGGATGGGAAACTCACCTGCTCTCTAAACCTTCACCTAAAGTGCCTGCGTACGCGCGCACACACACACACACCTGTATGTAGACATACAGATATATACAGATGCATTTTTTTGGAGATTTATGTTTAATTCTTTAAATTTTAAAATGTGACTGCCTTTAAATGAATTTTAAATAGTTCCATTACATTCCTGCATTAAGGTAATATCTCCTGGTGTGTTTTTTTTTCCCCAGTAATATTCTAGAAGACAATCTTAATAATTCTGTTAATGTCTTCCTTAAACAAAACTACACACATGTGTTTTAGAAAGCCGACCTTCCTCCTCTATGTGTCCCTGTTTCAGCCATGCGGTGAGCATGGGGGCATAAGGGGCAGAGAGAAGGAGCTAACAGAGGTTCATCCTGGAGGCATCACCCCCAGAACTGATGCCTGACCCCACCGCAGCGGGCCTGTGCTCCACCAATCTGAAGTTGGTTTCCAAAAGAAATACGTGACGGAGACACTTTCCATCTGCTTTTGACAAAGTCAGATGAAGTTTCCCACAAGTTATACTCTACTAAGAATTCTTAAAAAGAAAAAGAAAAAACTACTACACTGTCATTATCTTACAGGGCTATTTCATCCAAAGAATTTTCAGCAACACAGAAATGAAGTCTGAAAAGTAAAATATAAAATCCACCTGTGCTAGACCACGACCCGCTCCCAGCTACAGCAACATTTCCAGATAGTACAGGACCAAATAAAAAAATAAAAACAGATACATTTGGGAGAATGGGCGGCTGCAGGACCAACTCTTGATTAATCTAAATTCCTTCTGTGTGAAGTAGAGACTTTTACAAAAACACTGTTAAGAGGAGCAAGAAACAAAAACATACCAAGCAGGGAAAAAATGTAAGCCTAACCCCCAAACGACCCTAAGACCCTTCCCAAACCCAGACGGCCCTTCACAGTGGGGCCCGCCGCCCACGAAGCCTTTCAGGAGGCACCAGGGCTGCGGTAGTCGGGGCTGGTCTGGGGGAACTTGGACGGTCTGCTCACAGGAGGGGTGCAGGACACTCTGCAAGCCTCCCAGGGGAACCTGGACCTTCAGGGGTCCAGCGGCACTTCCCCTTCTTTCTCCCTGCTCAGGCGGGGCCCGCACCCTATGCTTCCCTTAGAAACCTGCAGCCCCAGGCTGGAGCCCTAGCCATCTTCTGCGAGAGGGACGCAGAGCCTCCCCGCCAGTTGAGTGGCTCTCTGAGTCTTCAAGTTCAAGGCAGGGACAAGAGGCCCTTAGCAGCTCCGAGGCCAGCCTCCACCTGCCGGCGGACAGCCTGGGGCCGCTCGGTCGTGCCTGCCGGCCTGTCGCCGGCGCTCCCACGCGGCCCAGACCCCAGCTCACCGGCTGTGCCGACGGGGCCGAGCGGAGGCCGAGACGGCGGCAGCGGCCCGGCGCCGCCAGCGAAGGACACTGTCCCGCCCTCTCGGGGTAAGCCGCGGCAGCCGGCCACCCATCTGCTTCGCCGAACACTTAGGTCCTCACCGCGCAGGTCGGCCGCCGACGGCGCACCACCAAAGAGCGGGCCTGGAAGCTGGGCGCCGCGGTGCCCGCGGGCAGACGTGGGACTCCGACACAAGCAGCTCGAGAGAGGCGGCCCGGCCGCCAGAGGACCGCGCTCGGCTGACGGCGGGAAGAGAGCGAGCCACAGCCCCAGGCGGCCCAGGCTTCGAGGACCTGAAGCACAGGCCCTTGTAGCCCTTCCCGCTCCTGAACCGGGTGCGTCTCTGATGCCCACTTCTCGCAGGCGGAGACCACACGCGACCCAGATGGAGAATGCCACTGTGCCCAAACGCTGCCTTGGGACCCCGCTAGAAGGGCCACCAGCCCTTGCGCCCAACTGACACCCATGTACGGATGCCTGTAAGGGCTGCAGGGGCGCCTCTCGGACACGGGCGCTTGCCAGTGCCCCCATCTGTTGCTAGGCGGCAAAGCGCACCCCATCCACCACGCCAGTGCACCCTGTCCATGCCCCTGGAGGGAGGCCGGCCCAGGGCCGCTCCAGCAGGCACGGCGCCCGCGCAGACCTACCCTGGCGCCGGTCCGGGAGGCGACGGGCGCTAGTGGGAGGCGGACATGGACCAGGCGCCCTCCATGCGCCACACGGAGAAGGCGTAGCTGAGGCGCTCGTGGGCCACGTAGCTGCAGCTGGTCATCTTATTGTCCATCTCGTCGCTCTGCAGGACCTGGTAGAGGAAGTCTATGTACCTGGCGGCCAGTTTGAGCGTCTGGATCTTGCTCAGCTTGTCCGAGGGCAGCGTGGGGATGATCTTACGCAGCGCGGCGAAGGCCTCGTTGAGCGACTGCGTGCGCTGGCGCTCGCGCACGTTGGCCAGGATGCGCTGGCTCTGCAGCTCCTCGAAGGACTGCACGCTCGGGCTGCCCTTCTTGCCGCGCTTGCCGGGCGTCGGGCTGCCGTCCTCGCTGGACTTCTTGCTGTAGCGCCGCTTCCGGCCGAAGCGCTTGGGCTGCCGCTCGAGCTCCTCCTCGCTGGTGCCCAGGCTGTCCCCGGGGGACACGGGCGAGCTGGAGCCCTCCTCCATGGCGCCGGCGTGGCTGGCCCGGGGCCCGGCCGCTCGCCGCGCCGCTCGCCGCCTCCGGTTGCACGGCCGGCGTGTGCGCGCGCGGGGGCTCCGCGGGAGGAAGTTATTCTGACTTTGGTGGAAACTCTAGCCCCGCCGCTGGCTAAATAGTTGTCAGGAGCGAGGGCGGCGCGCTGATTGGCCACGGCGCCGGGGGCCGGCCTTTCGGGGCTCAGCGCCCCCTCCCCCTGCGCCGCTGGCTGCCGGACCTCCTCTCCGGTCTCCGCACCTCGGGGCCGCTTCTACCGTCCGCTGCCTGGGCCCCCGGCAGCTCTGTCTGCGCCTCGGCGTGGAGAGGTGGAGGTGGGATGCGGAGTCTCACTGGGCACCAGGCGGCAGGGAGCGGCCCGGCACAATGCGCTCCCAGAGGTGAGGTCTGCTCCTGGACGCCCGGCTCCTTTGCGCCTTGGCAGCCCTGGGAGCGTAACGAGTCCTCCTGTGGCCCGGACGCCGGGTCCTGGGCGAGGGACTGCGCCAAAGGGTTGCCAGACCCGACGCGGGCAGGTGAACACCCGGTGCCCTTGGAGACGGCCGTCCTGCGGACGCGTCGACGGATCCGTGGAGACGCCGGGCTAGCCCAACCCATGCTTCGGGTGACTGGCTGGGTACACGCACCCGACAACTTTGGGTGGCCCTCCTTGGAGAAGCTTTAACCCTTTGGAGCCAACCGCGAGCCTCTGCGGCAGTGCCCAGGGCCACGCGCTCAGCCCTGCTCTGCACTCCGCCGCACCGCGGGCCGGGCCTGGGCACTCCCCGCCACCTGGCTCGGCTGCACTGCATGGAGGGGTCCTCCCGGGCCCGCTGCGGCCGCCTGTCCTGTGCAAGGCGCCGGTGGGCAGGAGGGCCCTGAGCGGCGGGTGCACAGAGCCAGGCCAGCTGGGCGACGCTGAGGATCCCACCCGCGCCATCTGGCTGCAGCGGCGCGCGGGCGCGTTTGAAGTGGGCCGGGGGCTCTTTGTTCGCCAGGCCGCTCTGGCTCCGGGCCTGGAGGTGGTTTACGGCTTTGATGCCTTTGAACGTATTCCCAGGTGACCCAGCTCTATTAGGCCGGGGCCTGCGCGGAGCTGTCAGGACAGCCGCGTGATCAAGGGCAGCCCGGCTCTTTTACTAAAGTCGAAGCAGGGCTGGGAGTGCGCTGAGCCCGGGCGGCTGGCGGCCCGCGAGGTGGGGCCCAAGGGCCGTGGCGATGGGGAAGGACATCCTAGAGCAGCGGTCCTCTGGCCCCGGCGCTCTTCGCCGCCGGCCCCAGCCCGAGACCCTCCTGGAACATCCTCCCTGAAGGCAGTCTAGGAAGGCTCGTCTCTGCAGAGCAGTCCCCACGCAAACAGAACTCGGAGCCCGCGCTGTTGGTGCGGTTCCGGAGGCTTCGTCTTAATATGAGTAAGGGGCTCTCCAGACCCCAAAGTTAAGTTCCCACCCCTCTTCTGCCCACCCGGTCTAGCCCATGGTTCACCCAGTGCTGCAAGATAGTTTCCCTTATCTCTTTCTTTAGCATTCTAAAATTTAAAAAATTAAGGAATGCAAGACAGCCGAGAAAGTCAGGGTTCCCGCCTGCCTCATCCTAATTGGGACTTCACAGTTGGAACAGCTCCTTCCTAGAAATGCCTTCCACAGTCTGCTGTATGCATGGCAGAGACCTGTGACCAACTCTGGGTGCTGGCTGGCTTGGCAAGGTCGGGGGATCCAGTCCAGTGATCCCACTCCTGGGAGAGGAGACCACCCTTCCTGCTGCTGCCTGCTCTCTTTCTCTCTGCTTTTCTCCTTCCTTTGTCTCTCTCTCTCCTCCTTTCTCTCCTTCTCTGTCTCTCTTTCCTTTTCTGTGTCTCTGTCTCACCCCTCTCTCTATGTCTCTCTCTCTCTCTCTGTACCAGGGACCATCTGTCCTTTACTTTGGAGGGGGAATGTCCCAGTGAGAACCGTGGCTGGGTCCTGAGCAGCCCAAGCTGAGCCCAGCCCCTAGGGACAGAGGCTGCCGCAGCCTGTTTGTAAAGTGGAGCAAAACTCAGGCTAGGAGGCCCACCTTTGCCTGCAGGGAAGGAGATGGCCCAGAAGCTGGAGGAGTTCACTTGAAACCACCTCGATGAACCCAGCATGTTGTCCACTGTCTGGGTTTAGTCGTCTTTCTTGACCGTTCTTCAATATTATATCTTTTCTAGTTGAAAACACTGCAACAATAAACTAAAACAGTGACAGTCTGTGATCCTGGTGACATGTTAAGGGAAACTTGAATGGGATTAAGATGCTTTTCTTATGCTCTGTTATCAACTCTTGAGACTTACTACCTGAAAAAGGGACATCAACCTACTTCTGTAACGTAACAGTGACAGCTGGGGACATTTCCAGTGTTATTAGCAGGATGTCTGGAAAGTGACAATGTTTCTCACTTTCTTTTTTTCTCCCCCCCAGGTTGGCTAAATTTTAACTCAAATAGAAAAATTAATCGAATTAGGAAATACCACTTTGGTTAACTTGATGTTGGTTTTAAAAAAGTTTGTTTTCAAAAATTGAGTTAGTGACAATACTGGTATAAACCAATTTATGAGTGCCACAGGCAGCAAGAGTACTCTGTGACTATTTTAGGACCACCCAGGCTCACAGACTTGAATATCATTCAATAACGACTCATGGAAACAAGAATGGTTCTCAGAATATTTCCTCAGTACCAAGTATGGAAAATCGTATCAGCACTTCTTTCTGTGTACGTAATAAACTGTGCCTTGTTTCTTAAGATTTTGCTTAAAAAACTGTTGACTGTTCTAGAAGATCATTCTAAGGTGTCTTTTCCATCAGGCACCAGGTAAGAGAAAAGAATTTTTTCACAGTGACTTTGACTGTCACTAGTGTGGTGTTAACCTTGCCACAGTAGAAAGGTGACCGTGCTGGAATTCTCACTTGGGGTGGTCACCAATAATGAGACATCATGGTAGACTTCCTGGGCTTAATGCAAAAACGTGTTGACCAGCCTTCAGAAGGTCTAGAAAGCAACACACTTCTACACTCAGATACACAGTATTTAAGTTAATGATACACACAAACTACCGTTTGTGAAAGGGCTTGTGTGGGTGCGCCCATTTGCACCATCCAGCAGTCTAGGAGCTTTTTGACGGAGCCAAGAATAGAAATCAGACCTTAAACAAGGCTCCACGTACCTCTCCTCCTGCCCCAACTGGCACTGAGGGAACCACAGCCTCAGCAGATCCGCAATGGAGAAAGCCTGGGTTTATGAGACAGAATCAGTTCCGATGAACTGGCAGCGTTTGTCACGAGGCTGGTAATATCCCAGACAAACGATTGCCAGACACGTCCTTCTGCATGGTGATGATGGTGATGATGGCTTTTGCTCTAACAGGTCACGTAAACATGTTGGTACCGAAATACTCTTGCTGCCTTCAGACTGAAACATTCTGTCTTAGACAGAGGGGGGAGCAAGTACAGCCTGGGATTTTCAAGAGCCACAGTCTCCAAGAGGAAGCTCAGTGCTGTGGCCAGGTTACAACCTATCTGTGCAAACTGTAGGGGTGCTTGGCTTTGCTGCGTGTTAGAAACGTGTCGTAGGAGAAAACACCCTTTGACCCTACTCAGTCGGCTTCATTTCTAGTGATACCTCATGTTTCCTCCCAACCCCCACCCATTCCCGCCAGGACGTCAAGCACTGAGCACCCTCCTACACAGCATTGCAGCCGGGGCAGGAGATCAGCAAACAGGCAGTTGTTCAGCCTAGGAACCCAGGGTTGAAGAATGAAAACATGCAAATGTCAAAGCGAAGTGCAGTGCATTTCTGGGATGGGTATAAGAAGACTTTCTGGAAGTCCCTGCCTGGATTACAGCAAGAGGGTCAAGTCTCAAGTTACAAAGGGCTGGAATCTGGTGGCCAAGGCACACAGCGTGCATAGGCAGAGCGTCCACCCCACCGCCGCACGGAGGGCATAGCGCATGACTGCACTGGACAGTTCGGCTAACACACAGCTAATGTCACCTCCCCCACAGTGCCTCTGGGCGCTGCGTGTCCCCTGGGTGTGTGGCTGAGGCATACATTCAGCCCCTTCTGGTCCTTCTACTGCTCCTTCCTGAGTGGCAGACAGTGGAAAAGCCACTGTCAGCAAGTTGATCCCAACTCATAGCAACCCTACAGGACAGAGTAGGATGGAGCTTCCAAGGCTGTATTATCTTTATGGAAATTATCAAACAATATCATTACTATCACCAAAAAAGTGAAATCTTGCTGAACATCATTTAAAAATGATTACAACAGTACGTCGACCGGGAACTGCCAGAAATTCAAGACAGATGTAGGCGAGGCTATGCAGCCGGAGGCAGCACTGTGTATGTCATACGGGTCCTGGCTGAAAGCAGAGAATTCCAGAAAAATATTTAGCTGTGCTTTATTGCCTGTGGAAAGGTATTTGACTAACTGGATCATAACAGATTTTGAATAACATTGAGGAGAATGGGAGTTTTGGACACTTAATTTGTGCTCCTCAGGAACTTGTACATAGACCCAAAGGCAGTCATTTGAACTTAACAAGGGGCTATTTCGTGGTTTAAAATCAGGAACGATGTGTATCAGGGTTGCACTTTCCACCGTACTTATTCAGTCTATATCGTGAGCAAATAATCCAAGAGGCTGGACTTGATGATGAACAGGGCATCAGGACTGGAGGAAAATTTGTTAACAAAATGAGGCATGCAGATAGCACACCTTGCCTGCTCAAAGGTAAGAGGACCTGTGGTTCTTCTGGTTGGAGATCAGAGACCACAACCTTCAGTATGGATTGCACCCTGAGAAAAAGAAACAAAACTCTTCACACCTGGACCGATAAACAATATCGTGATAAATAGAGAAAGAGTGAAGCTGTCAAGGATTTCACTTCACCTGGACACACACTGAATGCCCATGGAAGCAGGAACCAAAAACATCAAATGATGCATTGCTTTGGGCAAATCTGCTGCAAAAGACCTTTTCAAAGTATTAAAAAGCAAAAGTGTTACATTGAGGGCTAAGGTGCATGTGACCCAAGACATGATATTTTTGATTGCCTTATGTGCAGGAGAAAGCTGGGTGATGAATAAGGAAGAGTGAAGAAAGCTGATTGTTTGGGTGAAGGATGCTGAACATGCCATGGACTGCCAGGAGAATGAACCAACCTGTCTGGGAGGAAGTCCAGCCAGAATGCTCTTTAGAAGCAAGGAAGGCAAGACTTCGTCTCACGTGCTTTGAACATGCTGTCAACAGAGACTAGTTCCCAGGGAAGGACACCATGCTTGGTAGGACAGAGGATCAGCAAAAGAGAGGAAGACCCTCAATGAGACTGACATAGTGGCTGCAACCGTGGGCTCCAGTAGCGTAACAATTGTGAGGATTGTGCAGAGCTGGGCCGTGTTTTGTTCTGTTGTACACAAGGTCACTCTGACCCAGAACCAACTTGATGGCACCTGACAACAACGACAATCTTTATGAAAGCTGTTTCTTTCTCCTGTAGAGTGGTTGATGGATTTGAACCACTGACCTTCTGGTTAGCAGCTGAGTGTTTAACCATTGTGCCACCAAGACTCCCTTGTAGATGGTGGAAAACTAAACAGTGACCATTTTCAGTGTCCAACAGTTCTGGGGCGGGAGATGCACTCAGGTGGGAGGGAAGAGGGCCAGGCACTCCGCTTCTTCCTCACTGAGCCCAGTGGTGGAGACATGCCTGTTTCAGCAGCACTCACCCAGGCTGGGGGCTCAATGTCTCAGGCAGGGGATGGGCACACCTTTTCCGAGGTGGAAAAAGTCATTTGCAGCAGATTTGTCCAAAAGCAATACATCTTTTGATTTCTCGACTGCTGCTTCCATGGGCAATGGGTACGACACGGATGTGTGTGTGTGTGTGTGTGTGTGCGCATGTGTGCACGCTTCTGTGGATGTTAGTTGTCCATCCAAGTAAAATGCAATCCCCGACAATATCAATCTTTTCTCCATTTATCATGATGTCTCTTATTGGTCCAGTTGTGAGGTTTTCTGTTTTCTTTATGTTGAGGTGTAATCTATACTGAAGGCTGTAGTCTGTGATGTTCATCGGGAAGTGCTTCAAACCCTCTGCAGTTTCAACAAGCGAGGTTGTGTCATCTGCATGAAGCAGGTTGTTAATGAGTCTTCTTCCACTCCTGATGCTGAATTCTTCAGGTAGTCCAATGTCTTGGATCATTTACTCAACATGTAGACTGAATAGTTATGGTGAAAGAATACAACCCCAACACACACTTTTTCTGATTTTAAACCTCCCATTACCCCTTTTCTTTCTATTCAAACAACTGCCTCTTTATCTACGTACAGGTTCCTCACGAGCACAGCAAAGTCTTCTGGAATTCCCATTCTCTACAATGTTATCCATAATTTGTTACGATTCATACAGTCAAATGTCTTTGCATAGTCAATACAACATAGGTAAATATCTTTCTGGCATTCTCTACTTTCAGTCAAGATCCATCTGACATCAGCAATGGTTCCACATCATCTTCTGAATTCAACCTGAATTTCTGGCAGTTCTGTGTCGATGTACCGCTGCAACCATTTTTGAATGCTCTTCAGCAAAATTTTACCTGGAAGTGCTATTAATGGTATTATTCAATAATTTCTGCATTCAATTGAATTACCTTTCTTTGGAATGGCCGTGAATACGGATCTGTTCCAGTCAGTTGTCAGGTAGCTGTCTTCCAATTTTTTTGGCCTACATGAGGGGGCACTGCTACTGTTGGATCTGTTTGCGGAAATATTTCAGTTGGCATTCTGTCAGTTCCTTGAAGTCTAGTTTTTTGACAATACCTTCAGTCCACCTTGGACTTCACCCTTCTGTACCATCAGTTCTTGATCACATCCTGCTTCCTTAAATGGTCCAATATAGACCAATTATTTTTGGCGTGGTCACTCTGTATTCCTGCAGACTTGTTTTGAGGCTTCCTGTGTCATTCAGTATTCTACCCACAGAATCCTTCAAAATCACAACTCAAGGCTTGTTTTTTTCTTTATTCTGTTTGAGAACTATTAAGTGAAGTGTATTCTTCCCTTTTGGTTTTCTAACTCCAGGCCTTTGCACATGTCCTTATAATACTTTACTCAGTCTTCTCGAACAGCCTTTCGAAATCTCCTGTTCAGCTCTTTTACTTCATCATTTCTTTCATTCACTTTAGGTACTCTGTATTCAAGAACAAGTGTATATTTTACCACCCTCGTATTTACTGACTTAAAGCAGTAACCCCTTTATTTGCTTACAATTTTGTAGGCCAACAATCTGGATAGTGCTCAGCAGGATGGTTTTGGGCAGCTTTGCCCAGTGTTTCTCATGTGCCTGTGGTTGTCTTGCTGCTCAGCTGGGACTGGGTGCTTGATGACCTTCCATCCATCTGGCAGCCCTAGGCTGTCATACAGAGCACTGTGGTTCTCCTCCAAGAGGAGGGGTCTGGTTCAAGAGGAAGAAATGTCACAGTTTGAATTTCCTGAGCAGGATTTTAAATCCTCTCAAGCTAGGCTTGGGGTTAACTAGGAAGGTCACACTGGCCCATTTCTCTTCTTTCTGCAAATAATTATGTTTTCACTTCTAGATATTCCAGTTGGTAATGGGAAGACATGCAGTTTAAACACCGCTTTATTCTACAAGAAAAGAAAATAACAAAACGCAGCCACCACACAAGGCTGCAGGGAAGAGCAGAGACCAAACGGGGCTGTGAGGAGCCAAGGCTCTGCATTCTGTCACTGACCAGGGGTTGACAGCGGGTTAGTCCCTCCCCATTTGTGAAACCTGGTTTCTCCTCCATGAAGTAACGAGGTTGGAGGAAAAGAGCCACCTTGTTCCCCTAAGGGGACGATTTGTCAAGTTCTTTTCCCAGAAACTAAAATCTTGTGGGGAACTCAAGCTCGTGTCCCACTTCAACATTTTGATGGCATTTTAGGCAGAGGAGGCACTGCTGTGAGGTTGGGAGTGCAGATTTTTTAATCTTCCTGAATAATGTGCAGGGCCGCCTCTGCTATCCACACACAGCTGACCCTTCATAAAGTCCCTGCCCCGCTGTGGCCTGGTCGTAAACTTTCCTGAAAAGGCCACATGAACTTATCGTCCCCAATGCTTTATAGTTAGAAATCACCAGCTCTCTGCCCTACAACACCTCTGAGCTCTGGCAGGTCTTAAATTAAAACTACCTCTGTGTTTTGAAATGTTCTTTCAGAAAAATTTGAATTTGCAAGTTGAATGTTTGACTTAATTTCTGCATACTTATCTAAATAAGCATAGTAGGTTTGACCTAATTGATTCAAGGAAAAAATTTGGAGTTAAACATGTATATTTAAACTCTCATTGTAACTTAAATAGAGCCTGTTGGCACAGAAGTTAAGGACTCAGCTGGTAACCAAAAGGTAAGCACTTCAAGTCCACCCGCCACTCTGTGGAGACCCCATGGGGCAATTCGACTCTGCCTTATACAGTTGCTATGAGTCAGAATTGACTTGATGGCAACAGGTTTTGTTTTTGGTTTATAGCTGGAATATAAAAGTACAGCAAAGCCATCTTCTAGAGGGAACACTTTTGGGTGTATGGCCAATGTCTCTTTTATAGAGGTCACCAAAGTCATTGAGAGCTGGGCTGCAGGCCAGGGGCCAGCATGGAGAGTGAACGGGTGCCTGTATTTAAAGGAGAAAGTGTATATGCGTGTTGGGTGCGTGTGTGTGGGTGCGTTCCTGTGTGCACGTGTCATGTGTATGCACAGGTGGCATGTGTGCACACACTGTGTGCATATGTGTATGGCATGTGTTCATGAGCATGTGTGTATGCGTGCACCTATGTATCATGCATGTGCTTGCTTGTGTGCATGTGTGTGCATACGTGTATGTGTTGTGAGTGTGCATGCACATGCATGTGTGCATGTGTGTGTTGTGTGTTCATGCATATGCACATGCCTGTGTGCCTGTGTGTGTGTGCCTGTGTGGGTTGTGTGTCTGTGGGCATGTGTGTGTACTATGTGCCTTGTGCATGTGCATGTATGAGTATGCGTGTGTGTGGACATGAGGCAACAGGTAACTTCTCTAGGCTCCAGCTGTCAACAGAACAGGACATTTTAAAAGGGGTTTTAATTCTTTTATGTTATTCCATCTTCGTCTTTCTCTGTCTTCTTCCAGGGAGAGACGAATGAATCCCAGACCAGGAGTGCCACACTTCGCCTCCTCATCCGTGAAAATAGAGGCATTGGGTCCCCCGGCTCGCAGCCCATTGAGAGGGACGGGGCCCGCCTCCCAGGCTTCACCCTACAACCTCTCCTTCTTCCTCCACAGCTTGTCCTTCTGCCTCGTAACAAAGGAATGCACACCCCACCTCCCAGGAGATGCCATGCGAACTCTGAAGGTACAGGGACACAAGCTTTGTTGGTCTATGGTGGTTTTTGTTTGTTTAATACTGGGTTTTTTTTGTTTTTTTATTTTCCTTTCTTTCTTTTCAGAAATAAATTTAACAAGTAACAGCATCAAAGAACGAGGATGTTGTCCTACTCCCTGGGTCACAAAGAAGCATTTTGTCTGGAAAATGTGTTAGATTTGGGGTCTGCAGACAAAACCAAGCCAGACCCATGCCGAGAAGTCAATTCTGACCCATGACGACCCTGTAGGACAGAGTAGCACTGCCCCACGGAGTTTCCAAGTAGCAGCTGATGGATTCGAACTTCTGACCTTTCAGTTAACAGCCACAGCACTTAACCACCACTCCACCGGGGTCTCCTGAGCTCTGTAAGGTGAATATTATTCCTGCATCCACAATCTGAAGCCCCTACGTGGCACCCATGGTTAAGCACTCAACCATTAGCCAAAAGGCTGCCGCTTAGAACTCATGTAAGCACACCTTTGGAGAAAGGCCTGGTGATTTCCTTCTGAAAGGTCACAGCTTTGGAGATGCTCTGCACACGTGGGGTCACCAGGAGTCAGAATCGACTCAGCAGAAACTCTCAGCAGCAACCATGGAGCTGTTCTAGAATCGGGGGTGCACCCCTTAACAGAGCACTGTGGCTGGCAGGCCCAGAGTGGGGTGCTTGACTTCTACCAGGAAGGAAAGACTTGCACTGATTTTCCTTTTTATTATCTGGAACCAGAACTTGGAATACTGTCTTTTCCTTAAGGACAATCCCACTAGCAATGTTCTGGGACGTAAGTCATAATGATTCAGGTGGGAGGGATCTTGAAATCACTATGTATTACTTAACGCATAGGTCCAAGATAAACAGTATGCTAAACGGAGGAGGAGGAGGAAGAGAAAAACACGTAGGAAGCCGAGGAGCCGCAAGAGGAGGAGGAGCCTGTGTCGGCGTCGGTAGGCGCTGTCCAGCCGATTCCGACTCGTGGTGACTCTGTGTACAACGAAACACTCATCGGTCCTGCAACCTCCTCACCATCATTGTGATGCTTGAGGTCATCGTTGCTGCCACTGTGTCAGCCGTCCCACTGAGGGTCTTCCTCTTTTTTGTTGACCCCTCTGTTTCACCACACACGGTGTCCTTCTCCAGGGACAGGTCTCTCCTGATAGCATGTCCACAGTCAATGAGATGAAGTCTCATCGTCTTCACTTCTAAGCAGCAGTTGAGTTGTGCTTCTTCCTGGACAGATGTGTTTGTTTTTCTGGCAGTCCATGGCGTGTTCACTGTTTTTCACCACCATCAACTCAGGGGCATTAATTTTTCCTAGGTCTTCCTTATTCCTCACCCAGCTTTTGTATGACTACAAGGCACTTGCAAACACCGCGGCTCGGGTCAGGTGCATCCTCTCGTTTTAACACTTACAAAGAGATCTGTTGCTGCTGTGGATTTGCCCAAGGCAATGCATGTTTTGAGTTTTTGGCTACTGCTTCCGTGGGCATTGATTGTGGATCCAAGGAAAATGAAACCCTTGACCATTTCAGTGTTTGTTTCCATTTATCAGGTTGTCACTTATGGGCCCAGTTGTAAGGGTTTTTGTTTTCTTTACGTTGAGCTGTAATCCCTACTGAGGGCTGGGTGCAGTCTTTGATCTCCAACAGGGAGTTCTCCAAGTCTCCTTCCCTTTCAGCAAGAAGGTGGCGTCATCTGCATAACCCCGGTCGTCGGTGAGTCTTCCTTCAACCCTGATGCCCTGTTCTTCTTCATCTACTCCAGCTTCTTGGACTGTTTGCTCACATACAGATTGAAAAGTTATGGTGAAAAGACACAAGCCTGACACACACCTTTCCTGACTTTAAACCTTGCAAGGTCCTCTTGTGCTCTTCTCTTGATTGCCTCTTCATCCATACACGGATTCCCAAAGAGCACAGTTAGGTGTTCCGGAATTCCCATTCTCAGCAAGGTTAGCCATAATTGGTTATGATCCACACAGTCAAATGCCTTTGCACAGTCAGTGAAACAAAGGTAAACATCTCTCTGGCGCTCTGCTTTCAGCCAAGATCCGTCTGACGTCAGCAGTGATGTCCCTGGTTCCATGTGAAGCCAGCGTGAATTTCTAGCAGCTCCCAGTTAATGTGCTGCTGCAGTTATTTTTGAATGCTGTTTGGCAAGACAAACTTAGGGACCTGTGGCAGAGGAAGTTGCATCTTCTAGTGATAACACAAGTGAAAAAGACCTTGTGAGCTCTTGGTGCACCAGCGGCCTGGTGGCACAGTGGTTAGGAGCTCAGCTGCTGACCAGCTGCCCCTTGGAAACCCTGGGAGGCAGCTGGACTCTGTCCTGTAGAGTCTATGAGTCAGAATCTGTGACAGCAGTTTGGGGTTGGGGTTTTTGGCCAGTTTCCCACGGTGTTACATCTCCTTACCCCCGATTGTGTGTCTAGGATGAAGTGAGGCCTTCAGCCAACAAGTAGTTTCCATCCTGGTCCGTATGCTGACGCACAGGCAAGTGGCCTCATCCAATCCAGCAAAGGAAGAGTGGGTCTGCTGCAATGGTTTTCTTTCTTTCTTTCTTTCTTTTTTTCATCAACTGCTTTTAAGGGATAACTTACTTACAATAAAATGCACTCATTTAAAGTCTGATATACTTTGAAAGATACATGTTTCTGGGTGACCTCCTCCATCACTGCCCTGAAAAGGTCCCTTGTGCACACACTTTGAGTCAATTCCTTCCCCTACCCAACTCTTGGAAACCCTGGTGGTGCAGTGGTTAAGGGCTGCATCTGCTTACCAAAAGGTCAGCAGTTCAAATCCACCACACATCCCTTGGAAACTGTATAGAATGGTTCTACTCTGTCCTATAGGGCCACTACAAGTCAGAATCGACTCTACAGCACTGGGTTCAGGTTTACCCAACCCTGGCAGACTAGTGGTTAGGAGCTATAGCTGCTACCGAGAAAGGCAGCAGTTGGGATCCACCAGGCACTCCCTGGAAACTCTGTGCAGTGGTTCCACTCTGTCCTGTAGGGTTGGTTTGAGTGTACTTTGACTCAACAGCAGTGGGTTTGGTTTACCGGATCAGCAAGGAGCCGTGGCGGTGCAGTGGTTAAGCGCTCAGCTGCTCACCAAGGGCTAGAGGTTTGAACTCACCAGCTTCTCCGAGGGAGAAACCCCCAGAGTTAGTGAGAAGGGCCTGATCGCCTACTGCTGTAAAGATTTACAGCCTTGGAAGCCATACGAGGCAGTTCTTCTGTATCACGTGGGGTCCCTGTCAGTCGGTGCCAACTCAGCAGCCCCGAAAAGTACCACCCAGGCACAGACACACACTGATCACATTTCTGTTCTTAGGGTTGAGTTTTTTCCAGAATGTCGTGTCAATGATGTCCTACAGGACACGGCCTTTGGGATCTGCTTATGTTTCGCATAAAACCTTTGAAGTTCATTCCCTCTGCTGCAGGGGTTGCTGGTTTGCTCCTCTTTGTGGCTGAGGTTTCCATCATGTGGATGTACCACAATTTGTTTGGCCAATGTCACTTGGTGACCACTGGGATGGTTCCCAGTGTGGGACAGTTAGCAATTATCAGCATTAGTTCTTCGGGCGGGCATATGGTTTCATCTTTCCTAGGTAAACTCCTAAGAGTGGGATTCCTGCCTCCAATCTAAGCGTGTGCTTAGCTTCAGAAAAAAACTGCCAGGTTGTTTCCTGATATGACTCCCCACCTGCCCTGTATAAAAATTCCAGCTGTTCTTCCTCTGGGCTGGTCCTTCTCATTACCAGGCTTTGCATTTTAAGCGTGTCAGCTAGTGCACAGTGTCTGGTTGGGGTTTCAGTTTGTTTTCTTGATGGCTGATGATGTTGGCATCTTTTCTTTTTTTTTCCCCCACCAAATGTCATTGTTGTTTTGAAATACTTTTTGACTCACTCAAAAGTTGCAAAAATAGACAGAGAGTTCCCGTATTCCCTTCATTCAGTTTCCCCTAATCTTGCAAAATCATCATGAAATTGTGGAAACCAGGAAATGAACATGATACAAGATTATGAACTGATCTACAGACCTTGTTACACTTTGCCCATTTTCCTGCTCATTTCCTTTTTTCTGCCCAGGATTCCATCCAGAATCTCGCACTGCAGTTAACTGTCAAGTTTCCCTGATTTCTACCATCTGTAACTGTCCCTCGGTCTTTCCTTGTCTTTGGTGACTGACACTTTGGGGGAGTTCTGGTCAGTTATTTTCAAGAAACTCCCTCTACTTGAGCTTTTATGTCATTTCCTCGTGGATAGGTCAAGGCCATGCACCTTCCCTTTGGCAAGAATGCCACAGGCATGAGGCACAGCATCCAAGTACAAAGCAGAAATCTACAGCAGTGCTGGCGAGGCAGTGTGGGCCATGTGGTCGAGCTGCTGGCTACCAGCTTCCTCCACTGTAAAGTTAGTGCTCTCTCCCCATAATTAATAAGTACCTTGTGAGGGAAAATAGTTAGAGATTATGCAAACATCTGCCAAAAGAACCAACAGATCTGTTCTGGAAGAAGGACAACCAGAGTGTTCCTTGGAAACAAAGATGGCAAGACTGCTTCTTACATACTTTGGACACGTTGTCAGGAGGGATCAGTCCCAGGAGGACATCATGCTTGGTAGAGCGGAGGGTCAGTGAAAAAGAGGAGGACCCCTGACAAGGTGGATTGACACAGTGGCCACAACAGTGGGCTTAAGCATAAAAACGACTGTGGACGTGGCGCAAGACCGGGCAGTGTTTCACTCTGTTGTTCACAGGGTCGCTCTGGGTCAGAACTGACTCAACGACATCTAACAATGACAGTGTAAGTATCTCATTTGTCATCAATGTCATCATTTTCATCACTTCATCATTTTCAGTTAATAATTTCAGCATCCATTCATGGCCCTTGCCTGCAACAATTATGACTGCAATGTTTGCCTGATAGTGGTTTTCTGTTATTCTTTATTGATTAGTCTTCTACTGTAAGGAGAAGAAACTTCTTCTCCTTCCTGTATTTTTGCATAGTTTTGTATATTTCCGTTACATCTGGGTCTTACTCAAATACTGTCATTTATTTTGTTGCTCCGGTTGTCCCAGCTTCAGTCATTGTGACCCTTCTGCTGGCACATGTGATCTTTAGAGGTGTGACCATTATTTCTGAGCACTGTCTTATTTTCTGGCATCACCGATTACCTGAGGGACATCTCTTAATATATTTGTTTGCCTTTGGTTGTCACAGGGTCACCATGAGTTGGCATTAACTTCACAGCAACTGGTAAGACCTTCTTTGGTGAAATGTCTGTTCAGATATTCTGCCTATTTTCCTGTCATTCATAAAAACTGAGTCATTTGTCTAAATGAGTCATAAGACTTCTTCATGGATTCCAGATATAGTCATTTATTTAGTATGTGTTTCACAAATATAATCTCTCACAAATGTTCGAACTTATCATTTCATTTTCTTAACAGTGTCTTTCAAAGAGCCAAAGGTTGTTTTAATATAAATTTTTATTTTTTCCAGTGTGTTTTAAGTGAAAGTTTACAATTACCATCAGTTTCTCATCTGAAAAATTAGACACCCTTTGCCATGTGACCCTAGCTGCTCTCCCCACACTATGACTATACACTCCCATGTCCATTGAACCAGTCCCTGTCCCCCTCATCTTCTAGTCTCCCCTCTGGACAGGAGCCACCCAGTTAGTCTCCTGTGTCTACCCAAGCCAAGAAGCACGCTCTTTCCTCGTGTCATTTCATGTCTTACACGTCAGCTCAATCTTTGTCTGACGCATCAGCTTCAGACAAAGGGTTTCAGTTCCAGGCTAATAGAGAGTCCAGAGGCTGCGTCTTTAGAGGACCCCCCAGTATGTGTGACCATTGAGTCTAGTCTTACTACTAGAATTCAAGCTCTGTACTCACATTTCTCCCACACCATGAAGGACTCTTCACTGAGCTACCATCAGGGCAGTCATCAGTAGTGGCTGGGTACCATCTAGTTCTTCCGGTCTCCTGTTGATGTCACTGCCCTTTCTGTCTCCTGGGCTCCCCTTTTCATTGTGTCTTTGATGCTCCTCAGTCTCCTTTGCTCCAGGTAATCTGAAAACCAATTAGGGCTTCTTACTTAGATGGCCACGCTCTAGCTTTTAAGACCCCTTTTAAGACCCCACTCATCAAAGTGGGATGCTGAACATCTGCTTAAAAAACCTCTGTTATGCCAAGTGACCTAGATGTCCCTAAGACTGTGGTCCCCAGTCCCCTGACCCTAGTACTCTGTCTCTAGCAGTGCTTGGTTTTATTTAGAATACTTCTAAGCTTTGGGTGTAGTCCACTTGTGCTGATTTCTCCTCTGCTGTGAGTTGTCTGTCCCTTCACCTAAAATAATTCTCATCAGTTATCTAATTAGTGAATACCCTCTCCCTGCCACCTCTCCTCATAACCATCCAAGAATTGTTTTCTTCTGTGTCTAAACCAATTATTGAGTCATTATAGTAATGATCTCAGACAATATTTGTCCTTCCACAACTGACTAATATGGCTAACTACATCTTACATTCTCTGGACATGTGCAAGGAGGGATCAGTCCCTGGAGAAGGACATCACGCTTGGTGGAGTGGGAGGCAGGTGAAAAGAGGAGGAGCCTTGACCAGATGGATTGACACAGTGGCTGCAACAATGGGCTTCAGTATAAGAACAATCGTGGGCATGGCGTGAGACACGGCAGTGTTTTGTTCTGTGGTGCAGAGGGTTGCTATGAGTTGGAACTGACTCAACGGCACTAAACGGCAACAACAACCACCTGGCTCAGCACAATGCCTTTTAGATTCCTCCATCTGACGTGGTGCTTCCCAAGTGCACTGTTGTTCTTTGCTGTTGCATAATATTCCATTGTGCAAATAAACCGTAGTTCATTCATCCGTTCTTCTGTTGATGGGCACCTGGGTGGAGTCCGTCTCTTTGCTGTTGTGAATAGTGCTGCAATGAACATTGATATGCATGCATGTGGGTGGCAGCTTCAAAAAGCCAAAGCTTTTAATTCTTCCAAATCCAATTTATCACTTTTTCTTTTATGGCTTCTACCTTCATATCATGTCTATGAAATCCTTGCCTAACTCACTGTCAAAACTATTCTCTTATGTTTTCTTCTGAAAAGCTTTGACTCCTACCTGTGTCTGTGGCTCATCTCTGGTCAGTTTCTGCATCTGGTCTGAAGTCACAATTGAGGCTCATTTCTATTGTCTGTTGATATCCAGTTGTTTCTATAACATTTGCTGAAAAGACCAGTCTTTCCCAATTGTATTTTTTTCACTTGTTTGCCAAAAATCAATGGAGCATCTACATCCTAATCCATTTCTGGACCATCCTGCTCTCCTAATTTATGTCTGTCTTTATACCAAAACCACACTATGTAGATTACTGAAACCCCACAGGCAACATTGAAATCAGGCAGTGGGAGGCTTCCAGCTGGGCTGTTTTCTTAAAATCGTGTTTTGACTATTCTAGATGCTTTGTATTTCCACCTAAATTTGAATTTCTACAAAAATAGCTGCTGATATTTTGATTGGGATTATGTTGAATCTGCAGATAGAGCTATCCCCACTTGTCTGTCAGCTCATTGTACTGTGGGGGCTTGGGTGTTGCTGTGATGCTAGAAGTTTTACCACTAGTATTTAGATACCAGCAGGGTCACCCATGGTGGACAAGTTTCAGCTGCTCTTCCAGACTAAGACTGGGAAGAAGGACCCAGCAGTCTACCGCTGAAAAAAATTAGCCAGTAAAAACCTTATGGATAGTAGCAGAACAATGTGAGATGCAGTGCCACAAAAGGAGCCCCCTGGATTGGAAGGCACTCAGAAGACTACTGGGGAAGAGCTATGTCCTCAAAGTAGAATCGACCTTAATGACCTGGGTGGTGTAAAGCCTTCAGGAGCTTCATCTGGTGATATGGCATAACTCAAAATGAGAAGAAACAACTGCAAATATCCATTAATAATCAGAACCTGGAATGTAAGAAGTATGAATCTAGAAAAATTGGAAATTGTCAAAAATGAAATCGAATGCATAAAGAGGGATATCCTAGGCATTATTGAACTGAAATGGCCTGGCACTGCCCATTCAGACAATCACATGGTCTGCTATGCCAGGAATGAAAACTTACAGAGGGATGGTGTTGTGTTCACAGTCGAAAAGAATATTTCAATATCTGTCCTGAAGTACAATGCTGTCATGGTAGGATAATATACACATACCTACAAGAAAGGTCAGTTAATATGACTATTATTCAAATTTATGCACCAAACACTATGGCCAAAGATGAAGAAACTGAAGATTTCTACCACTTTCTGTAGTCTGAAATTGATCAAACATGCAATCAGGATGCATTGATAATTACTGGTGATTGAAATGCAAAAGCTGGAAACGAAGAAGAAGGATCAGTATTTGGAAAATATAGTCTTGGTCATAGAAATGCTGCCAGAGATCACATAATAGAGTTTTGCAAGACCAATGACTTCTGCATTGCAAATATCTCTTTATAACAATTCAGATGGTAACTGTACACATGGACCTCACCAGATGGAAGACACAGGAACCATCAAATACATCTGTGGAAAAAGATGATGGAAAAGCTTCATATCTGCAGTCAGAACAAGACCAGGTGCTGACTGAGGCACAGAACATCAATTGTTCATGCCAAGCCAAGTGCCGCTGAGTCAGATCTGACTCATGGCAACCCAAGTTCAAACTGAAACTGAAGAAAATCAGAACAAGTCCACAAGAGCCAAAGTATGACCTTGAGTATATCCCACTTGAGTTTGGAGACCATCTCAAGAACAGATTTGATGCGTTGACCACTAATGACCAAAGATCAGATGGATTGTGGAATAACATCAGAGACATCATCTGTGAAGAAAGCAAGAGGTCATTAAAGAGACAGGAAAGAAAGAAAAGACCAAACTGGATATCAGAAGAGACTGAAACTTGCTGTCGAGCAGAAGATTTCAAAGGACAGCTCGAGGAGACAAAGTATTACAACGATATATGCAAAGAGCTAGAAATAGAAAACCAAAAGGGAAGAACATACTTTGCATTTCTCAAGCTGGAAAAAAAAATTCAAGCCTCGAATTGCAATAAAGTAGAATGCTACAGAGAGAAAAATAAATGACTCAGGGAGTGTCAAAAGAAGATGGAAGAAAACACCAAGTCATTCCACCAGAAAGAACTGGTGGATGCTCAGCCATTTGAAGATGCAGCACATGATCAGGAACTGATGGTACTGAAAATAGAAGTCACAGCTGCATTTGAAGGCACTGGTGAAAGACAAGGCTCCAAGAATTGATGGAATATCAATTGAGATATTTCAACAAACGGATACAGCACTGGAAGTGCTCACTCTTCCGTGCCAAGAAATTTGGAGGACAGCTACTTGCTCAACCAACTGAAACAGGTCCATATGTATGTCTAGTCCAAAGAAAGGTGATCCAAATGAATGCAGAAATTACCAAACAATATCTATAGCATCATGCACAAGTAATATTTTGCTAAAGATCATTCAAAAGTGACTGCAACAATTATATTAACAAAGAACTGCCAGAAATTCAAGCCAGATTCAGAAGAGGAGATGGAACCAGGGATATCATTGCTGATGTCAGATGAATCTTGGATGAAAACAGAGAACACCAGAAAGTTTATCTGTGTGTTTCGTTGGCACTGTGTGGATCATAAAAAATTATGGCTAACATTGAGTAAAAGGGACTACCACAGCACTTAATTGTGCTCATGAGGAATTTGTACATGGATCAAGAAGCAGTCATGAGAACAGAACAAGGGTACGCAGCATGGTTTAAAGTCAGGAAAGGTGTGCACGAGGGCTGTACTTTTTCACCACGCCTTTTCAATCTGTATGCTGAGTAAGTAAGCCAAGAAGCTGGTCTACGCAAAGAAGCATGAGGCATCAGGATTGGAGAACGACCAATTAACCACCTGTTTTACGCAGATGACGCATCTTGCTTGCTGGAAGTGAAGAGGATTTGAAACACTTACTGATGAAGATTAAAGACCACAGCCTTCAGTACGGATTGCACCTCAGCATCAAGAAAACAAAACCCCTCACCACTGGACCAGTAAGCAACATCGTGATAAACAGAGAAAGGATTGAGGTTGTCAAGGATTTCATTTTATTTAGGTCCACAATCAACGTCCACGAAAGCACCAGTCCAGAAATCAAAAGATGCATTGCATTGGGAAAATCTGCTGCAAAGCACCTCTTTAAAGTATTGAAAAGTAAAGATGTCACCTTGAAGACTAAGGTATGCCTGACTCAAGCCATGGTATTTTCAATTGCATCATATGCATGCAAAAGCTGGCCAATGAATAAGGAAGACAGAAGAATTGAAGCCTTTGAATTGTGGTGATGGAGAAGAATATTGACTGCGCCATGGACTGCCAAGAAAACAAACAGCTCTGTTCTGGAAGAAGCACAACCAGAGTGCTCCTTGGAAGCAAAGAGGGTGAGACTGTGTCTTACGTAATTTGGAAGTGTTGTCAGGAGGGATCAATCCCTGGAGAAGGTCATCATGCTCGATAGAGTGAAGGGTCAGTGAAGAAGAGGAAGACCCTCAATGAGATGGCCTGACACAGGGGCTACAACAATGGGCTTAAGTATGAAAACAATTGTGGACATGACGTAAGACCAGTGTTTCGTTCTGTTGTGCATAGGGTCTCTATGAGTTGGAACCAACTAAATGACACCTAACAACAACAACACAGATAGATTTGCAAAGAATCAATGTCTTCACAATACTGAATATTTGAATCTGTGAACTCAGTGTGCATCTGCATTTGTTTAGGCCTTATTTGATTTCTTCCATCAGTGTTTTGTGGTTTTCAGCAGACAAATTTTGCATGCGTGGTTGATCCTCGTTATTCACAGATTCCATGTCTGCAGATTCGCTTGTAGCTAAAAATGTATTTGTAACCCCAAAGTCAACAGTCACAGTGCCACCATGGCTGTTCATGGACATAAGCAGAGGGCAAAAACTTGAGTCACCCAATGCACATGCTCCCAGCTGACATTTAACAGGGTAGCACTCTGCTGTCGTGTTTCAGCATTCATACTGTAAACAAGTGGCCTTTTTCACAATCTATTTAGTGCCACATTTTTTGTACTTTTGCACTTTTTCTGATGATTTCCCAATTTAAAGTGGCCCCACGCCTGGTGCAAAAGTCCAGTCTGATGACCATCAACAAAGAAGACTGTGACATACATTACGGGGGGAAAACATGTGTCAGATAACCAACAAATGACCTCCTTAAGTTGTTAAAAAGCAAAGACTAAGAAGTCTTCATGCAACCTTGAAAGTCTTTTCCACTGATGCCTGCTCATATTTACACCCTTGCTTTCAGCAACTAAGAGAGAGAGTAATTTACACAAATAAGCCAATTGTGAAAGTAAAATTAAAGACATGACAGCAATTACAGCCATACCCCCGCTGGTCACTGTTTTAGACGTGCGACGATCTGCAGCGTGGTAGCTTTGCCCACGAAGAATGTTCTGTGATCAACAGAAGGATTTGGATTGTCTTTATGATCTCTTATTACCCAGCTTCCCTTCAACCTGTACTTGATGAGTGCCTTTGTCAGAATAATCTGGCTAGTCCTCCAAGTCCTAAAAACCAAACCAAACCCACGTCTGTTGAGTCAGTTCCAATTGATAGGGACCCCACAGGACCGACTAGAACTGCTCCACCAAGTTTCCAAGGAGCACCTGGCCAATTCGAAATGCCAACCTTTTAGTGAGCAGATGCAGCACTGAACGACCACACAACCAGGGTTTCCAAGTCCTAGAGGGAACTCATTTACAAACCCTCAAAGATGGGGCAGCGGGGCTTTCCCAAATGTGAAGCTTTTCCTGTGTAGAAGCACAGAGAACGTCCGCCGTCGGTGCTGTGTATATCCTAGAAGCTCCCTGTGGGTGGAGTGCATCCTGTTCCTGCCTCTGCAGGACGTAAAGCAGTCCCAGCCCTGCAGAGCTGACAGCGGTGGCTGCTGTCCTGGCTTTTTCCCTCTCTGCCCCAGCACTGTGACGGTCGTGTGACTTGCACATGGTGGTAGGACTATTGGTGAACACTGTAGTATCCCCATTTCTTTTAGAAATTACTGAAACACCTTAGTCCTAGGGGAGTAGGTGTCACACAGGGCTAGAGCCTCTTGTTAGGTGCTGCCAGTCAGTTCCAACTCATAGCGACCTCCTGTGCAACAAAACAGAACCCTGCCCAGTCCTGCGTCATCCTCACAACGGTGCTTGAACCCATCTCTGCAGCCACCGTGTCAGTCCATCTCCGTGAGGGTTGTACTGATCCTTGGCTTTGCTAAGCAAGATGTGCTTCTCCAGGGACTGGTCCCTCCTGATGACATGTCTGAAGTGTGTCAGAGTAGCTCCTTCTTTCTAAGGCGCATACTGGCTGTACTGCTCCCAAGGCAGTCTTGCTTGTTCTTCTACGGTCTGTGACGTAGTTCGGCTAGGCGCCCCAATTACACATGGGTCGGACGACAGACTGGCAGATGAGTGCATGTGAAAAGCTTTCTGGGGCACCACACAGCTTGCCTTCTGACTGTTGCAGTGCTCCCCCACCTCGGCCTCTTGTTTGGCCCTGCTCTCTTCCTGGAGCAATGACCACCCAGGCTCTTGAGCACTGACCTTCACTTGCATTCTCTTCGGTCATGATTCTCTCTTGAAGGCAGTTCTGGGGACACCTCCTACCTCCCAGCTGGCACAAGCCATCTCCTGATCTCCCTTCCATGGTGAATGCTCGTGACACTAGGGTTTCTCCTGGGGCTGGGCCTGGGCCTGGCTGCATGCTACCCAGCAGTTGAATCAAAACACAGAGAAGCACCCAATATCTAGCACCTGCACTGAGTAGGGCAGCCAGCCACCAATTTGTGGCTTTATCCAGAAATCTATATTTGTTTGAGGTCAAGTGCACCGATGCTGAAGGGAGCCTCTGAGCTGGGGTTCTGTCCAGACCCAGGAGCCAATGGAATGTTTACTTTTTTTCCAGATGGAGAGAGCGAGCGAGTACCCAGAGCTGGCCACAGCCCAGCTCATGCTCATCTTCAGTTCCTTTCTGCTCTTCATTGCGGCATTCCTTATCTTTTTTGATCACACAAATAGTTCATATTGAATCCATTTTCTTTGACTTGTTCTCCTTTCATTCAGTGGAGTGACGTTTTCCCCCTCACCTCTGTGGAAGGAGCCCCAGGCCTGCACTTTGGTCAGGACTTTCTGCATATTAAAGCACGCACACTCTCAACCTTTGATCCTCTTGCTGACACATGGCCTATTAACCACATTTAAAAATTCACATTTTCTACAGCTTACGTCACGAAGCGTGGCCTTGTGAAAAACAGTGGATCTGAAGAGCACATGCAACAGGGAACGCACACTGTCAAGTTGATTTACGCTTGGAGGAATCAGCAGGAAGTTATTGACATCGTGTGTCATGATTTAAAGATCTTTACATCACAGGCAAAATGCTTTGTTCCCACATCTGCGGGGCTGGACCTTGTATCTTTCCAGTGGGGTCCTTTGTGTTGGAAAGTGGTGATGTCAAACATATCTTTTCCTTGGAAAGGACACTTTAGTGATTCTGAAACATTTGAATGTACGTGAAAAGGAGACTTGGGCATTCAGCCTCAATGTGTATTCAGGCCCACCACTTGCTATGGATGTAGACAGATTTATAATCGTGGGTGGCCAACTTAACTTTTTGAGACTTCCATTTCTCTTGTACACTGAGATCAACAGTACCCACTCCAGCAAGAAGCTGAGATGATAAAGGCAAAGAGTGTAAACGAGTGGAGCCCAGTGTAGGTGTTAGGTGTCCTTCCTGTTCTCATCCTATCTGTACAGCCTTGAGTTTTCCAGCCTGTTCCTTTAATATCTGTCTCCCCAAGGAACCCCAGGGTGGGCCTCATGACTAACTTGGAGCTTTGCTTCTGGTGATTCCCACCTTGAAGGAACATCACCTTCCTCTGACTTAGACCAATGCTTCCTTGGTCAACAGAGTAATAGATCCAAAAGTTGTCCATGTACTAATCCCCAAAGCCCATGGATGTTGGCCTCACATGGACAAAGGGGCATGTCAGATGGCATTACTTAGTGATGTCGAGATGTAAGAGGATCTTGGCTTATTCAGGATGCAGAGGTTGGAGTGATACGGGCATGAGCCAAGGAATAGGGGCAGCCTCTAAACCAAACAACACCATTGCCATTAAGTAGATTCCTTTTTAGCCTAGCTCATCTGCTCATAGTAAGTAAGTAAGTAAGTCAACTGACTATCATATAGACTGGGAAATTTTGTTTACTGGGTCAGTCACATGTGGAATATAAAAAATAACAAAAACCCAGATTTAAAATACAGGCTTTTTATTCAGCAGTTCAAGGTGTGGGGTAAAACAGGAAAAAAAGGCATGAAAAGCCACCTTGAGGATGCAATTCAAAGCATAACAATCAGGAGAAATGAGGATTATCCAGCAAACACAACTATCCTAGCAAATAGATTCCATGTTCTGAGTGACAAGATATTTCCATCTTTGAAACAAGAACTCAGTGGTTTGAAAAAAGAACAGAGAAAGAAAATGAGCCTTTGGAAATTAAGTAAAACAGTGTATCATTGCTGAAATTTAAAAATCTTCATTAAAATATTTGGAAGACAAAAGTCAAGAAAAATCTCAGAAAGTAAAGCAGTAGAACAAAGAAGCAAACAGAAAAGATAGAGGGGATTAACCCAGGATTCCCTGGGCTAGTCCTTGCTGGATGTGGCCTCTGCACCAAGTGGCCTCAGTCAGTGAGTTGGTCTCAGTGCCACCTGCCTTGGGAACCCTCCTCCAGCCGTAACTATGTCAACAACCACAGTCAGTCAGTTAAGCTCCAGCCTTGACTGAGTGCTCCCCTTCACCGTTGGTTGGCTTACTCTGGCAATGAGTTTAACCTGAAGTTGGAATCTTGTTCCTTAAATCCCTAGAAAGCCCCTCTGTTAGACACAAACTCTAGATTGCCCCACTCATGTTCATATTTCTAAGTTTATCCCAACTTTATGGCAGCAGAAGACACCCAGGGCTTGTGGGATCTCACTGGCTCCCCTTGTTGGTGGGCAAGCCATCACTGGGGTGTAGACAACGATGCTCCAGACAGAGGCTGAGTTAACAGCCAAGAGATGAGGAGAGTTTGAGATGCTCCTGTCCCAAGGCTGTGTCTGAGGGCTTTAGCATTATCAAAGATGGAGACGGGGGGTTCCAGAGCTGGCTGTGCTCCAGAGGGGATGCTTTGTGCAGGACTGGGTACAGGGTCAGCTCCTGGTGATCACTCGCTCTGATTATACAAGGCCTGATGAGAAAGGATGGGTTCAGATTTCCATGGGGACCCCAGATACATCATTAGAGTCTCATCCAGGAAGAACCTAGGCTTGCAGCTGGCTCAGGACTCCTGCCAAGGACCCACTCTAACCTCTCAGAGATCATGAACATCAAGAGTGGGAAAGAGAGCAAAGCTGGCCGCAGTCTGGTCCACTGTCATGGATGTCCAGTACCTTCTGCTTAAAATCCCTTCAGCCCCCAGGCACCATTGAAGGTTTGTCCACATTCTCTCCAGTTTGTAGATGTGTCTGCTTCTTAGGGCTTCAGTAATCGATTTACCACACGTGTGGTGGCTTAGTACCACAGAAATGTATTCTCTCATGGTCTGGCTTGGCTTGGCATGGTCTGGAGGCCAGCCTCAGAAAGTATCATCGGGACTACCCTGTCTCTGAAGGCTCTAGGGGGTATAGTCCTTCCTTGTCTTTTCCTAGATTCTGCTGACTGCCAGCAATCCTTGGCTTGTAGCTCGCCTCACTTGAATCTCTGTCTCCATCTCCATGTGGTCATCTTCTCTGTGTGTCTGTGTCTTCTCCTCTAAGGACTGTCACTGGATTTAGGACTGGCCGTAATTCAGTACGACCTCATCCTAACTAATTACTATAAAAAACCCCTATTTCCAAATAAAGTCAGACTCTGAAGCTCCGGGCAGGCATGAATTTGGGGGAGACACTCTTCAGTCCAATACAACTACTGAATAAAATAGACGCATGATTTGATGGTACCTGAAGGTCACGTGGACAATAGAGGTAGGTCCAGGATTCGAACCAGGCCATCTGAGGTGAGAAGGTAAGAGCTGCTCAGCACCTGAAACAGGGGAGGCCTCCCACTCATCTTAGGGGAAGGGGGTGTGAGGTGGAGACTCAGATGCTCATCAGCCTGGTCCCCATCCCTCCTGCTCAGAGGGACCTCAGGGAACACAGAAGGCTCCAGAAGCACAGTTCAGAGCTCCTGGAATTAGTGTTGGTGGAAATATTGAATATACCACTGAGCTATCACGGCCTACCAAAGAACAAGCAAATCGGTCTTAGAGGAAGTATACCCAGAATGCTCCTTAAGAGCAAGGACTCTGAGACTTTGTTTGGTCCAGTTTGGCCATATTACCAGGAGGGTCCAGTCCCTGGAAAAGGTCATCATGCTTGGTAAAGCAAAGGGCTAGTGAAAAAGAGAAAGACCCTCAATGAAGTAGACTGACACGGTGGCTAAAGCAGGATGAGTCTGTTATACTAGGGTCTCTGTGCCCTGGGGGTGACTTGATGGTGCCTAATAACAGCAAAAACATGGAGAGATGAGTTTCATAGAAACCAGCCAGCGTGTCCCTATATATCAGGGGGGACCCCACAAAGGAAAGGAACAATGAACTGACACACTGGAGATCCCCAAAGGAAAGAATGGTGAGAGGAGAGTTTAATTAATCAAAGAAAGGGACAATAAATTGTCCCTGCCATGACCACTATGGAAACCCTAGTGGAGGAGTGGTTAAGGGTTATGACTGCTATTCAAGAGGTCACCAGTTCCGATCCCCCAGGTGCTCCTTGGAAACTCTATGAGGCAATTCTCCTGTGTCCCATAGGGTCATTATGAGTCAGAATGGACTTGGTGGCATTGAGTTAATAAGCGCTATGGAGAAGGACCCATGCTCTCACCTCAGCCAGAGCTTGGTTCAGTTGGGGAGACCCCCAGAAGAGCCACCAGAGTGACGTGGACAGTGAGTGCTGAGATGCCCATGTGTCTGGAGGGCTCAGGGAAGTCTCCAGCGGTGGGTGTGCTCTGGCATCAGAGGTAGACGGGACGGAGAGACAGTAGAGCACACAGGACAGTGCTCCAGGTCCAGGAGCTAGTGTGGTTTCCCATGACGGAAGGGGACAGGGTTAGCCCAGGGTGCAGCCCACTAGAGAGGAGGTCATGTGTTGACCGTAGAGGCCAGTGACCGGGACCCAGGGAGGGGTCTGACCGAGGGGTGGGGAGGCTGGACCAAGGCTTAAAGCTTGATGGCTACAGGGCTTCCAAGAGGAATCGTTCTGGAGATGAGGAAGGAGGATTTAGGCTAGGAGATTCTGGAAACGTAGAGGCATCGGGTGGGGAGTTACCATGACTGCCTCAGGAGAGTGAGGGCTTAGGGTCCTGAGTGAGAACAGCGGACCGGAGCATCTGGATGAGCAGAAGCTGAAATCAGTGGGGAGGCTGGCTCCCCTCCCGCTGCTCACCTGCTTTCTGATGAAGACTGCTTTGCTCCGTGGGCTCCAGTTCTCCAGTCTTCAGCGGGGTGAGCGTGGTACTAGTGCTAATCGCTGCCATGCAGAGGCACTTTCGAGCATTGCAGAGCAGGGGTCCAGCCAGGGGCTGGTCATGGTGAGAAATGAAATGACAGCAACCCTGACTGTTGACAGGACACAGGAAGCTTCAATGGGGCCAGGTGGCAAACTGGCAGTAGAGACTGAAGGCTGAGGAGCCCAAGGTGGACCCATGATAGAGTCAGGTTCACTGGAACCAGGAGCGGAACCAGGGAGAAAACTGGATGGAGTCAGCCCCGCTCACATGGCGCATTAAGAGCTGGAGAGCCAGGGAGGAATGACTTCCCCAGCAGGCATAGGGTGCTGTCACCCAAAACGAGGTGAGTGTCTGCTTGGCAGCAAACGCAGGCATGCTCCATCACACCCACCTCAGCGCCCGAAGCTCACCACACCCTCTCCAGTTGTTCTGATTCCTCTATAGTTGAAGGACTCAGAGAACTGGTCAACCATCACCAAAACGACAGCTGCCTCTCTGCGTAGCTGTCTCCTTCCAGACTCTTCTCACGCAGGCTCCCAAAAAGAAGCAACGTGAGCTGTGAGCAAGGGTACCCTGGGCCTTTCCTTCTTACCCAGGTCCCGTTCTCCTGGGCAGGAGCTCTTGACACACCACGGACCCACACCAAGTGTGTCGGTCAGAGGAGAGAGACGGCGAACCACTTTGGAGTCTGTGGGATTTTCTAGTTTTACTGAGACTGGTGTGACTAAGACCCAAGACACAAGAACAAAGAGACAGAGAGGACTAAGATGCCAAACGGCTGAAATAAATAAGGAAACAAACGCATTCATCAGCCTGTTTGGCAATAGGGAATCACAAACTGTGTTTGAATTAAAAACCTTTCAGAATTGCATTCAGTCAGGTATCTAAGTATTTACCCTTGACTTATTAGCTCCGGAAACCCTGGTGGCACAGAGGGTTAAGTGCTGTATCTGCTAACCAAAAGGTTGGTAGTTCAAATCCACCAAGTGCTTCTTGGAAACTCTATGGGGCAGTTCTACCCTGACCTCCAGGGTGGCTATGAGTTGGACCTGACTCAACAGCAGTGGGTTTGTATTTTGTTTGTTCATTAACTTAGGGAACTCTGGTGGCATAGTGGGTAAGTGTTAAACCAAAAGGTTGTCATTTCAAATCTGCCAGGCGCTCCTTGGAAACTCCATGGGGCAGTTCTACTCTGAGTTAGCCAACTCGATGGCAGTGAGTTTGGTTTTTTGGTTTTTATTAACTGAATGTTGACCCACTGTATGGCCATCTGGTCCCTTTCCTTTTTGATCCCTGGATGCTCTAATATAATCCACTTGTTTGAGTTGAGAAGTTGAGACTAAAGAGGAGGAAGGCTGATTAAAAAATCAGTGTCCGCTAGGATAGCATCAATTCAATCTGGTTGTAAAGCAGAAAAGCCAGCTCCAGTTCTACACTGGGGGTTTGACTGCTGAGGTTTAATTGCAAGGAGAAATAGAAACCCACCGGCCCATCCAGCTCTGACCATCTGCCAGCCAGCAACATTGATGGCTTCCTCAGTGTCTGTGCGTCATGTGCTGGTGTCTCATGTTTTCCCTCCACCCTCCACTCAGAAATATTTGAGAAGATCCGACAGATGTGGTTCTATCTCTGCTCCTCTTTGTTATTCAAATGAGGAAGGAAAGCAAATTCGAGGGACATGGTTTTCATTAGTAAATAAAATAACAGCGTCTTACACTTGCAGAACAGTAGATCTGAAATTGATTTGCAAATAGGAGTTGGTTAATCCTTCCGAAGTCTCCTAAGATACAGTTATGGAAAATGTTATTCTGCTTTTAAGGGGAGAAGCTGGGGTCTGTGAGGGGCAAGCAGCCACATGTTAAAGAGGACTCTTTGAGAGGAAACCGCTTTAACTCCTTGTAAACATCACTTGAAACGCAAACCAGAATGAGGCTGCCACTCTGTGAATCACCAGGACCCAGATGTGGCAGTTAATGCCAGAACTTTCCGGTTCTGACTTCCAGATGACTTGGGGGGAAAAATACAAAAACACCTCTTTGTCACTGAAGTGTTTCCTACCCGCCTGAGAAGACAGGCCGTGGAGGTGGTGTCGGAATGAAACGGGCCCCCCTTCTAGCAAACAGGCCTTGTGCACTGTTTCTGGAAAGGCCAGAACAAGCTAAACCATGAAGGTGAAAGTGCAGAGAAAAGAGGACAGTCCTAGCAAGAGCTGGTCAAGGAGGGATGCTTTGGCTCATGGGCTGCCATGGAGTAGGTCCCCACACTCCTGAACGAGCAATCCCTCGGAGGGTTGAATGGTGGCCCCCAAAGATATGCCCATGCATGGTGGCTGTGACTGTGATCTTACTGGGGAAAAACGCCTTTGTAGACGTGATGAAGTGAAGGATGTCTTGAGGGGAGCATCGTAGTGGCCCGAATCCAGTGATGAATGTTTTTAGAAGAGCCAAGAGAAGACTCAGAGGAGGCCACTTGAGGATGGGACAGAGACAAGTCAAAGACCCCTAGAGTGAGTAGGAGCTGGGAAAGGCAAGGACTCTGCCCAGAGCCTCTAGGGGAGTGCAGTCCTGCTGACACTTTGACCTTGGACTCACTTTGAACTTGGATTTGGGCCCCAGATGGCAACAGCGTGAAGTTCTGTTACTGTAAGCCCCTCAGTCTGCGCCATAAAGAACTCCACTAGACTGCATGGAGTTGGTGACCTCTCACCACTCCAGGCAAAGTCCAGAGCTTTCCAGTGACAGAGAGGTGAGGAGGACTGTCCTGATCTTCTGTCCTCCTGGTCTCGACAGATTGATCACCACATCTGTCATCAAGGCTCAGCTCAGGTCAGGTGGGCACCTGGCCTCAGCTGCCCTGGAGAACAGAGCACACCATCTAAGGATTTTATAAGGTACAGGAGTTAGCATTACAACCCAAATAAGATACGAGAGAGGAGATGTCACAACAGATCCAACAGAAATAAAAAATATCATAGCTGAATACTATGAAAGACTGTATTCTAACAAATTTGAAAATCTAGAGGAAGTGGACAAATTCCTAGACTCATATCACCTACCAAAATTATCACAAGGTGAAGCAGAACAACTTAATAAACCCATCACAAAGTAAGAGATTGAAAAAATCATCAAAAAACTGCCAACCAAAAAAAAGGCCTGGCCCAGATGGCTTCACCACAGAATTCCACCAAGCTTTTAGAGAAGAGTTATCTCCAATACTGCTGAGACTATTTCACAGCACAGGAAGGGATGGAATACTCCCAGATTCATTCTATGAAGCCAGCATAACCCTGATACCAAAGCCAGGGAAAGACCCAACCAAAAAGGACAACTACAGACTGATATCACTCATGAATCTAGATGCAAAAATCTTCAACAAAATTCTTGCCAATAGAATACAACAACATATCCAAAAAATAATCCATCACGACAAAGTTGCATTCATACCAGGGATACAAGGCTGGTCCAGCATCAGAAAAACAACTAATGTGATCAACCATGTAAATGCCATAGAAGATAAGAGTCACCTGATTTTGTCTATTGACACAGAAAAAGCATTTGATAAAGTCCAACACTCATTCATGCTAAAATCTCTCAGCAAAATAGGAATAGACAGCAAATTCCTCAGTGCAATAAGGGCCATTTGTACAAAGCCAACTGCCTATGTCATTCTGAATGGAAACAGACTGAAACAATTTCCCTTCAGAACAAGAATTAGACAAGGATGCCCACTCTTACCTCTCCTATTCAACATTGTGCTAGAAGTTCTAGCCAGAGATGTTAGACAAGACGAAGAAATAAAGGGCATCTACACTGGCAAAGAAGAACTAAAAATCTCCATTTTGCAGATGATATGATTGTATATGCAGAGAATCCCAAAGAATTCATAAGGAAACTACCCAAGCTGATAGAAGAGTTCGGCCAAGTCTCAGGATACAAGATAAACGTAAGTAAATCAGTAGGATTCCTTTATATGAACAACAAGATTATTAAGGAAGAAATCACCAAATCAATACCATTTACTATAGCCCCTAAGAAGATAAAGTACCTAGGAAAAAATTTAACCAGAGAAATAACAGACCTCTACAAAAAGAACTACAAACCCTTACTACAAGAAACTAAGACAGAGTTACATAAATGGAGAAACCTACCCCGCTTGTGGATAGAAGACTTAACACTGTGAAAATGTCTATTTTACCCAAAGCAATCTACTTATGTAATGCAATCCCAGTACAAGTTCCAGTGACATTTTTTAATGAGATGGAGGAAAAAATTACCAACTTTGTCTGGAAAGGGAAGAAGCCCTGGATAAGTAAAGCATTACTAAAGAAGAAGAACACACTGGGAGGCCTCTCATTACCCGACCTTAGAACCTATTAACTGCCACAAGAGTTAGCATTACAAACAAGTATTTTGGGGGGAAAAAATTCAATTTGTAAGAAGCTCCAATCTGGAAACTTCTCAAATGGCCGTCAATATGTATACAGATATAAATATACATTGATGTATACATATTATATGTCACTGTATGCATATTATACATCCACCATGAGTCGGATCCAACTCGACAGCACTTGGCACTTGGCCTTTATACATATATCAGTGTGTATGTATTATACATGAATGCACATGTATTACATACATCAGTGTGTACATATTATACATCAGTGTATACCTATCATATGCATTGGTTTGTACATATCGTATACATCAGTGTGCACATATGATATACAGCAGTGTGTACATGTTATACACCAGTAAGTACATACTATGCATCAATGGATAAGAGCACTGCAAACCACCAGAAAGAACGACCTGCCACACGTGGTATAATCCCACAAGGGTAATGCTGAGTAAACAGTGCCAGACGCAAAAGCGTATGTGCTATGTTATTTAATTTGTATCAAGTACACACAAATCTATCTATGACAAAGTAGATCTATTATCAACAGTTAAGAGAGTGACTCACCTGGTGAGGGGGTAGTGGTGGAAAGGGAGACCATGGGTTCTTCCAGGGTGCTGGCAAGCCCAGTGGCTAGCTTCCTGGGTGTGTCTACTTTGGGTACATTCACATGGGCGTCTGCATCTGCTATATGTGCCGGGATCTCCCTCACCAAGAGAAACCTTATTAAGCAAAAACATCACAGTGTGAAGCTCTTCTTTCTCACTGCGTCCTCCGTGGAAGTCTGTGTTTCCATCTCTCTCCTCCTTCCCCCAAGCATCGCCCTCTTTGATTTCCTCCAAGTTAAAACGGCAGCTTGGGCACCCTCAAGGGTCTTAAATCATTTTCCTTTTCAATGTTCCTTGAGTTTGGGGATTGAAAAGAAGTCTGAAGGGGCAAAAGCGGGGCTGCGGGGTGAATCTGGTGGGGACTCCTAGCAGAGCCCTTGCTAGCCCCGGAGAGTGAGCGGACGCATTCTCAGGATGACTAGTAATTCCTCAGAGCAATTTTCCTGGCCTTTTTCTCACCAATGCAGTTTCCAATTTTCCTAAAACTTAGTTTTAACAGTAATCCCTTGTGATCACCTTTAAGAAAATCTATCCAGGTTACCCCTTTGCAGCCCCCCCGAAACAGTCACCACAACCTTCTGAACAGCCCTCCCTCTCCCCTCTCCTGGTTCCCTGTTGAGGTCTTCCTGGCCCGCCTTCCATGTTGGCCTTCCATCCTCGGCCATCTCGCTCCAGAAGCTCTGCAGAACCCTGGTCAGGACTCAGCAGCACACAAGCCTCTGCTGAGAGGCGGGTGGTGGCTGGACACAAGGTACAACAGCCACGAGCTGACCCCTAGTCTCCCATGGGGAGGGTGAGAAGTCTACCACTGCTGGGCCACTGGGGGACACAGCATGGCTTAAAATCAGGAAAGATGTGTGTCAGGACTGTATCCTTGCACCATACCTTTTCAATCCGTGTGCCGAGCAAATAATCTGAGAAGCTGGACTATGTGAAGAAGAATGAGGCATCAGGATTGGAGGAGGACTCAGTAACAAGCCGTGTCATGCAGATGACGCCACCTCACTTGGCGGAAGTGAAGAGGATTTGAAACACTTACTGATGAAGATGAAGGACCACAGCGTTCAGTATGGATCACAATTCAACATCAAGAAAACAAAAATCCTCACAACAGGACCAGTACGCAACATCGTCATAAATAAAGGATTGAGGTTGTCAAGGATTTCACTTTACTTGGGTCTCTAGTCAATGCCCACAGAAGCAGTGGTCAAGAAATCAAAAGATGCATTGCCTTGGGAAAATCTGCTGCAGAGATCTTCTTTAAAATACTGAAGAGTAAAGACATCACCTTGAAGACTAAGGTGCACCTGACCCAAACCGTGGTATTTTCAGTTCTATCGTACGCATGCGAAAGTTGGACAACAAGGAAGGAAGACAGAAGAACAGATACCTGTGAGCTGCGGTGTTAGAGCAGAGATTGAATGTACCACGGACCGCCAAAAAAGCAGACAAATCTGTCCTGGAAGAAGTCCAAGCAGAGTGCTCCTTGGAAGCAAGGATGACAAGGCTGCGTCTCACATCCTTTGGACATGTTGTCAGGAGGGGTCCGTCCCTGGAGAAGGACATTATGCTTGTAAAGCGAGGGTCGGTGAGAAAGAGAAGACCCTCAACAGGGCGGAGAGACACAGCGGCTGCAACGACGGGCGTAGGCACGAATGGGGCGCTCGGTGGGCCTGGCTCGGGGCAGGGCCGCGTTTGCTTCTGCTGTGCATAGCGTCACTGTGGGTCACAACCAACTCCGCGGCACCTTGCAACAACAGCAATCCATCTTATCAAATCATAACGATAGAATTTACAATGCATAGGAAAATTCCGCTAAACGACAAAACAATAGACAATAGCCTACTCCTGGGAACTGTGGTCCAGCCACATAGACACATGTATCTTCAAGGGGACATGACGCAATCTATGACAGTTTCCAATCTCCTCACATGCTGGCCAACATTTGTTGTTTCCAGGGGTTTTTGTTTTTGTTTTTTATCTCAGCTGTCCTAGCGGGAGTGAAATGGCATGTCACTGTACTTTTGATTTGCGTCTCTCTGGTGGCTCGTGACCCTAAGCATCTTTTCACTACTTCTGGTGGCCACTTGAATGCTTTCTTCGGTGAAATGTCTGTTCAAGTCCTTGGCCCATTTTACAACTGGGTTAAATGTGAGGCCCACGAGCACTGCCTAAGCACTGTCTAAGGATTTTGTAGTTCTAGTTTGCACATTTCTAACTTGGTGTTGTGCACAGTGTGATGTGTGAGTCCCGCTGGCTTTTCTGCATGTGAAAATCCAGTTTCCCAAGACCAAGTAGTCACTCTTTCGCCATCCTTGTTCATTGTCTTTCTCTTCTGCTACAAAGAGCAAGCCTTCTATATATTTGAAGCGCCTTTTCTCTGTGTAACGCTGCAGAACTGACACAAATCAGCTTTTAAAGAAAAGCATCACGTTTATTTTCTCAAACTGTTGGATCGGGTCCCTGCAGCCTGACGGATACCCGAGAGTGATTCAACTCATCCCACATGGGACATGTTTGCATCAGCATTAAAAGTCCTCGCTGCAGTGATTAATACACTATTTGAATCCACTAATTATTTTCCGTTCCTCTAAACAGTTCTTAAGTGGAAAGGGCAATACAGCTGGTGTGAGGGGACTTTAAAAATGTCTTTTAGGAAACGGATCTCCTGGATTGCTTGGAACAGGAAAAATACCCTACTAAATTCTTAAAATAACATAGTTCACTTTAAATCTCAAAACACATTAGGTCATGTTTCTCTCTCTCTCCCTCTCTTAAATACCAGGTTTGAAGAGGTAGCAATCTCCTTGGAGCAGGAAAACAGACCCTCTCTTTTCGGTTCCCTCGGACCTCCTCTAGCTTTGTAAGTCCTTGTTCCAACACCTTTAGCCACAATGGTTTCCGTAGAATAAATTCTTATTTTTACCCTAAGGCTAATAACCAAAAACTAAGGATGGATGAGGACATTTTGTGAGGACAAGTTGTTACAAATTTTCAGACTCCTTGTTGTCCCCAGAAGGAGACCCGACCTTAGTTCTGCTCAGAGATGTCCTGTGAAATCTCAAAGAAGTCCTGGAAGAAACACGTATTTGCTGGAGAGGTTGCTGGGAGTTTGGGAGGTGTCGTCTCACCCTTAATTACTTCCTATTGTTTGGTATGAAGGTGCCCTTGTGATGTAACTGTTAAGAGTTCAGCTGCTGACTGCAAGGTTGGCACTTCAACCCCCCGACAAACTCCCCCAGCTGCACCACGGGAGACAGACCTGGCAATCCGCTCCTGTAAAAGTGACAGGCTAGTGAACCCGTGGGGCAGTTCTGCTCTGTCCCGACCTGGAGGACAGAGGATCAGGACAGCCCTCTCCATCTCTCTGCCGTTGGAATGTTCTGGACACTGCCTGGAGTGGTGAGGGATCGCCAACTCCACACAGTCCGATAGAGTTCTTTCTACCACAAACTGAGGGGCTTCCAGCAACAGAAATTCCTTGTCTTGCCATCAGGGGACACGAGTCCAAGATCCAAGTGAGTCCGAGATCCAAGTGTCCCCAGGACTGCCCTCCCGTGGAGGCTCTGGGCACAGTCCTTCACTACATATCAGACCCAATGCCACCAACAGCAACAGCATTACTACAATTGTTGTTAATTGCATTAGTATTACTAATTATTAATCATGTTTTTGACTATCACGTTCAGAAAAGCCTTTGGTAAATAAAAATATGTTGGGGAAAAAGGAGGGAGTAGGGCTGCTTCAGGGAGGATTTGGGACCAGCAGCACCACGAGCTTTAATAGGGAACACGTCACCCTCTGTCTGTTCTTCCTTTCTAAATTGCCCCCCGTGACTGCTGGGAGTCCTGTCAATAATCCCCCGACAGATCTGTTAGAAGAAGTGAGGGTGACAGGGGTGACCGTGTGGCTGTGGGGCTGCAGGAACCACCCCCGTCCTAAGTTAGAACTAAGTGTCCACAGAACCTCCTGCCTGAGAGCTGACACCCCGTGGGGCTCTCCAGCCGAGCTCCCAGAGCCCCAGAGCCGAGCTAGTTATCTCTGCTTTTTATCTGCAGGCGGAAATGAAAGCTATATACAGACGTCAGCTTCGTAAACAACGGGGGATGCGTCATGGCCAAGGCCGCCCGGCCCAGGCCTTGCGAACCTGCTACAGCCCTTTCTGCTCTGGCTGCGTCCAGCCAGGGCCGGCCGGCTCGGTGTGGGCCTCATGGTGTTCCCGGCCTTCAGAGAGAGCTTTGGCGGCCACTGGCCATCTTTACCTGTGAAGAAGTATTTACTGGGTGCTAACTGGTCTCCTCGGAGGGGCTCAGGATCACCAGCTGTGATAGCGTTGAGCTAAGACCGAGTCCTCGGTGGAAAGGCACAGGTAGCAGGCAGCGTTCCGGGTCAAACTGTGTCTTCTCCCCTGGTGCAGGCTGGCATGCTGACTTCTGAACCCGAGGATGTGGTCATTTCTGGAAACAGGGTTTTGTCTTGTTCATTAGGTCACCCTGCCTCCCCAAGAGGGTGGCTTCTAAACCCTCACCTCTGAGCTCCGAGACAGCAGATTAGACCCGAAGGGGCAGCAAGAAGAGGAAGACCCTCAACGGGATAGATTGGCAAAGCGGCTGCCACTCTGGGCCAGACGTAGCGATGACTGTGGGCATGGCGCAGGATGAGGCCGTGTTCCCCTCCGTCGTGCATGTGGTCGCTGTGAGTCAGAACTCGGGGATCGCTGGCACCTAACCACCACCACCACAACGGGCTCCCAGAGACCCTCCGTGCCGGCGTCTAGGTGCGCCCCTGCCTTCTCTCCCTTACACACACGGCTGCCACATGCTGGAAAGGTGGCCATGCCTGTTCACAGTTCACCTTTTAACTCAAAACCATGGTGCTGACGTCTTTTCGTTGGGGACACACCGTCTCCAGCACAGCTCTGTGGCTGCGTGATGTCCCTTGGGGGGGGCGGCTGTGACTTATGTCACCCCCACGACCGGACATGTGAGGTGTCTCTACCTTTTTCCCGTTGTGCACAAAGACGCAGGGAACTTTTTTCAAGTTAAATCTTTGCATACATTCATAATTTTCCTAGGATAGTGTTTTAGAACTTTAATGTTAAATTTAAAAGGCTGAATGTACGATTGTATGGCTTTTTGAAAATCAGTTTTTAAATAGTAAAAGTAACTTTTTTCAGATGTCAGTATTGTCCCGAGAGTGGACTGGTTTATTTCCCACTGTCCCCCAGGGAGATCGGGGGGTTCAGAAGAGGGCTGCATAGCTACGGGGGACAGACACCATGGGATGGACCCGTGCATTCGGCCAATCTGAGAACCTGTGGACCTGGCCCAGGGACCAGGAGGAGTGTTGCTGGGACTCTTTCTGGCTCAAGTCTCGCTCCCTCCTGCCCATCAGCTTTGGGTGTCCTGGGGCTCAAACACCTGCAGAGTCCTTCAGTTCTTCACTACGTAACTTATTTTTTCCATTTTCACTGAGGCACAGTTGATGTTCGGTGGAGCTTATGTTCATCCCCTTTAGTTCTGACAACTGTACACTGTTGTGTAACCACCACCACAATCAAGAGAAAACAGTCCTCCCATTCCCCAGCCAAGCTGGAGCCTCGTTTTTTTCATCCAGAAGATGTAGCCAACGGGTCATCAGAAAATGAAGTACACTTTAAAAATATTTAATAGGTGGAGAGACCATCAAGGCCACCGCCTATCACCCTGGCATAGCTTTCACTCAAAATGTGATAACGCCAGAGGTTCGGTGTGCATGTGAGTGGGTGTGAGTGTGTGAGCGTGCATGGGGGTGGTGTGTTTGTGGGGTGGGTGTGCGCCTGTGGAGGTAGGGTGGTGCCAGTGTGCAGTGTGGGGGTGTGCACATGCATGCGAGTGTGAGCTAATACATGTACATGTGCTACGGCGTGTGTGTGGTGAGTGTGCATGTCTGTGTGTGAGAGACGTGTGTGCACGTGACTGTGGTGTGTGTCTCTGTGAGGTGTGTGTGTAGTGGGAGTATGTGGTGTGTGTGTATGTGTGGTGGTGTATGCTGGGTGTGTGGTGTGTGGTATGTGCATGTCTATGTGAGAGTGTGTGTCCATGTGTGTGCGTGTACATATGGGGTGATGTGCATGACAGTACGTGATACATGCACACGTGTGTGGTGCGTACTTGGTCTGAGAATGTCGTAGATGTGTGCTTGTGATGACTGTGTGTGTATTTGTGTGACAGTGTGCACATGGGTGTGCGGGTATGTGGATGAGAGTGTGCATGAGGGTGGATGAGAGCGTTGCTGTGTGTGTATGTGGGTGTTGTGCGTAGGTGGTGTGACCATGAGTGTGTCATGTGTGTATATGGTGGGGGAGTGTCTGTGAGAGTGTGTGGCCCATGTGAGTTTGTGCGTGTATGATCCCAGCATCACCAGCACAACAAAACTGCCTTCAGAAACTGCCCCAGCACCCTCTCTCCCATTAAGGTCTATGTCGCAGTCCAGCGCCTGAGTCCCGGCTGGTGGGGTCCAGAGTCCCCGGCAGCAGGGTTCAGGGGAGGGGCTAGGGGGAGCAGGCAGGACGTCAGCAGGAAGGCTGCTGAGACAGAGCAGGGGAGGGGCGACAGGGCCCAGGGCCGGGCGGCAGGGCCGTGCTGTGAGACTGGGGGCCGTGACCTGCTGGCACACCCCTTCTCTGCAGACATCCCCATACAGTAAAACCTTTCGGTTACAAGCCCCTCCCGAGATCCTCCAGGACCCTCAGCTTAGAGGACTTTGAAACGCAGCAGTTCTGAAGGTGGCATTTCTGAGCCAGAAAAAGCAGGGACTCAGGGTTCAGAGAGGTCCTGAGGTCAGAGGGGGCTGCAGGCAGCCTGTCGGGGGCGTTTGGGGACAGACGCACAGACCCGCCTCCTGGACACAGGACAGACTGCCCTGAATCCCAGCCCCCTGCAGGGCACATCCCAGGACAGTGTCTGCCCCCAGGGCAGGATGCTGGTCCCAGGCAGATGCTCCCTTCTCCCCCAGGGAGGGACTTTTACAAACCTGCCTCAGCTGCTTCTTGGTGTACCACAAGAGCGGCACAGAGATGCCTTGAAAGGACAGCCCCCCACCCCCACCTGCACACACACCCCAGTTCAAACACACTCAGGGACATGATGATTTCTCATTTAGGGCACTGAGGTCTGAGTCCCTCTTCTCCTGGCCCGGACCCTGCAGAGCAAGGCCCTCAGTGGACCCCCGCAGAGCCAGGCCCCCCGCAGACCCCTGCAGAGCCAAGTCCTCGGTGCTGCAGGTCCCAGGCTTCAGGGAGCAGGGCTCCCCTCTGAGGGATGAAACAGCCACAGGGTCGTGCCTGACAACTGGAGGTCCACGGTGGCAGTGGCCAGGGGACAGCTGTAGCTGAGCATGAGGCTGGGCATGAACCAGAAAGGTTGGAGAGGAGACCGAGGGTGAGCAGGGGCCTGGGTGGAAAAGCAGTTTGGGGTGGGTCCTGGGGAGTAGCCGGGGGTAGGGAGACGCAGCTGGAGCAGCTGCCGGCAGGGCCAGGGCTCCCCAGGCAGGCGGCAGCACTACTGACTCTCTAAGTCTCCCCGGGAGGCTTTAAAACTGCCGGTCTTTTGACCCATCAGCAGCCTGGGGCCACTCACCTGTGGAAGAGGTGCAGAGCAGAAAGCCGTGGTGTGCACGCGTGTGAGCCCCTGGAGACACTATAACAAGCACTGAGGTAGTCCCTGTGCCTGCCACGGGAGCGAGTGGGGTCAACAAGTTCTGGGGTGTGCATCCAAAACTAAAACCGGATCCCCTGTTGTCGGGTTGATTCTGACTCACACTGATGCGAGAGGTCAGAGCAGAACTCTCCCACAGACCTTCCAAGGAGTGCCTGGAGGATTTGAAGTGCCAACCTTTCAATTAGCAGACAGAGCATTTAACCACTGTGCCACCAGGATTTACTCTTGTCCCCAGAGGTAGTGAAATATTAGGCCCATTTTGCAGAAGAGAAAGTTGAGATTCCCGGAGGCCAAGTGCACCACCCAAAGTCGCCAGTGCACACTGAGATGAGCCATAAAATGACACAGGTGAGGAGTGTGCCTCCTGGCATGGACACACATGGGAGATTGACTGGACAGTGCCTGCCCGGAGGTCACAGAACGTTAGAAGAGGGCAGGAGCTGCTCAAAGGGACACAAAAAGTATGGTTTGGGGCGAGGGAGTAGGTAAGACCACCAGGCGAACTAGATGTAAGGTTTTGGAGGAGAAATGGACTGTAATTGCCAAGTTTAACACTTAAACACAATGACAGAAAACAAAGTCTCCGGCCAGGGAGCCGAAAAGGCCAACGGGAGGCAGCTCTGGGGGCACTGGGGACTCCCCCTGCCCTCCCAGCACCGAGACAGAGACGCAGGCAAAGGGCCCTTGTGGCACTCCCAGGGGGATGTTGAGGTGCAGACTGCGAGGGGTGACACTGTCAGGTCCGGAGGCACATCCCAGGCCAGGCCAGGCGGGACTGGAGCTACCGCGGAAAGCCCACACCACTTCAGCTGTGCTGCGGAGGGGCTCTCTGCGAGGGTCTCTCAGTGTCTGCCAGCCCCGCAGGCATCACGTGCACTGCCACCACCACGGACACGGTCCAGGCACCCCAGGAGATGACCTGTCAGCATGCCCACCCGCCGGCCCGGTCTGTGAGCACAGGGGAATTCTCAAACGGACCACAGGGTCACCCTGCTTCTCCCCTTTGTCACTGCCATCAATGTTTCTATTTATCTTGAAATTTGGGGTAGTAGACCCTCCTTGGAGATTTCCCCAGGGAGCTCAAACAGGGAGGGGAAAATTTAGAGATTGCCCTGGGCCCTGTTACCCTAGCTACAGCCCTGCTCCCAGAGGCCAGAACTCTGGACTCCTTGTCCCCTGTCTGAGCCCAGCGCTGGCAGTTTCCAGGGGAGTATCTGACCCCAGCTCTGCACTGGGCAGAGAGGGCGCTGCGGGCTGTGTCTGGCCTGTTTCCTGTAGTGCTTTGATCACTCTGCCCAGGAGACAGCCCACACTAGCTGGTAGAAAACATCCAGAACGTTCTCAGCCTTCCCCCTGAGGCTCAGGGGGAAGAGCTGTGTGGCTGGTGTGGCCCCGGATCCCTTCCGTCCTGTGGCCTCCTGCCCAGGGAACCCTGGCATTAGGCTGTTGGCCACAAGGTTAGAGGTTCAAGCCTGCCTGGCACTGCTTGGGAGAAACGGCCTGGTGACCTGTTCCCATAGAGATGACACCTAAGGGAGCCCTGTGGGCCAGTTCCACTGTGTCATAGGGGGCCACTGTGAGTTGGAGTGAACTTGCTGACACCCAGTGAGAGCAGGTACCCCCCCAACAGCCGTCCTGCAGAGTCCCCGGGCCAGCAGCTGGGGCACCTCCAGATACTGCCCTTAACAACGGACTGGCTCACACTGACTCTCACTTTGTCCAGAATGGTCTTCTTCTCCCCCTCCCCAGAAGGAGGAAGAGGTGGGCAGCACGTGCTGCTTCTAGAGTGCTTGTGTCCACACTCACAAAGCTTTCCTCCTGACACAGTCACTGAGGAGCACAGATCACACGCGGCCGGAGATTTTACGCCCAACGCCCTTCTGCCTGCTTTCTGCTCATGGTCCCTCAGTGTCACCCAGCGCGGTAAGTCACGGTGTCATCAGGGTTGGGGTCACCCAGCGCGGTAAGTCACGGTGTCACCTCCCACGGTCCTCCCCCATACCAGACCATACAGAATCCTTAGAAGTGTGCAATATCAGTTTTAAGTACAGCTGTATAAGGCTTACCTGTAATACATCTTGGATTATAAGAATACCTACAACAAGACTGTTTCGTGAAATTGTCCTTCATTGAATTACAGTGCTGTTTGTGACAGCATTACTGGTAACCGAGTAGAAGTCTTTTTGGTGTTTCTCCGTCTTTTCCTTTAATGGAAACCCTGGTAGCACAGTGGTTAAGTGCTACATCTGCAAACCAAAAGGTCAGCAGTTCAGATTCACCGCCTCTCTACGGAGCAGTTGGACTCTGTCCTACAGAGTGGCTCATGAGTTATAATTGACTTGATGTCATATTTTCTTTTTCCCTTTAATCACTACTTTATTCTAAAAAAAAATAAAAAGTTATCTATGTTCACAGATACTGCCATAATCTTGCTGCTAAAACACCAGAAAATTTGACAAAATTAGTGACTATAAAAACACTCGCAACAACAAACACAGCTGCGTGTGCCTGTAGAACACATAGACGGCACTAGGTGCTTTAAAGCGCCTCCGGCATCGTGCAATGGTGACGTCGCTCTGTCCAGAGCCCAGCGGGAGCTTCTAAACGATGTGCAGCGAGTTGTAGCCCCGCAGGTGAAGCGACTCCAGTGAGCCGGCTCAGGAGACGTGTTTATGTTGCTGTAACTGGTGACAGAGATGTTTTTATAAAAAACAATGAATTTCTGCTGAACCACTGTGCAAAAACTGTATAGACTGTCATTTCGGTGCCACTCCCTCTGACAGTGTCACTGGCGTGGTGTACATCCCTGCACCCTGTTAGTGATGCCACTGTGTGACCCTAAAAGATCTCAGTGACAGTCTGTGTGTGCCGTCTGTGCAGAAGCAGATGCTGTGTGGCTGTGAACTCCGAGCCAGCTGTCCGGTGGGTCTGGCCAGGCTGCAGCGCAGGTCTGGGCCATATGTCCAGCCAGGACAGCCACACCAGGCCCGGGTTTCCTGCTGGGAGGACCGGCAAGTCTGGGTTTGTCAAGGACAGTTGGCTGGGCGGCCTTGGGCCCAGGACACTGCTGGTGGGTCACTGGCCCCTTCCCCAAACTGTCATCCTCCTTAGACCCCAACCAAGACTGCTTCCTCTCCGTGCAGCAGGGTGGGCCCTGTACTCCGGTCCAGGTGCCCTTCTCAGGTCCTGCTGTGCAGGCTCTGAGCCGTGAGTCTGGGATCTTTCTGGGGAGCTCTCGAGCAGATTCCACTTCTGGAGACAGAATTGGCAGAGTTCTCAGCCCTTGCTTTTCCTAGTTGCAAATGCTTACAATTTTGCTGGCCTTTGAGCTCCCAAGGGGACCCCTCTCCAGCCTCCATCTGCTGTTGCCGTAGCAACCTCCCTTTTCCCTTTAAAGTTGGAATGCCACATTCCACAAGGTTTGCACAGAACGTGGCTTGATCAGACGCACAGGCCCGTCTGTCTGTCAGTCCCTAACATCTGTATCAATAAACACGCAGGGAGTCCCGCCCTCCGGGAGCCCCTTGGTGAGAGTCCGGCCTGGACCGTGGGCGCGAGACGCCGGGGGCGCCCGGAACAGAGCGCCCCAGCCTGCAGAGCGCAAACGGCCCCCCACGCTTTCCTTCACGTCTCAAGCTGTTACGCAAATGAGGCAAAAGCACTGCAGAGGCGCAGGCACGGTGTGTGCAGCAGCACCCACGCCCAGCGCAAGGGAGGGGATGGTACCCAGGTCCCGCCTGAGGGCACTGAAGCTGCTGAAGCTCCCCTAGCCCCAGCTCCGTAAAGAACTGGATTTCACGGCAGCGATGGGTACTTTGCTGAAGAAAAATAGTGCTGACAACTAGATGGTTAGGAGGTTTTGAAGGAATATTATTTTCCCTAACTCCACGGTATGAACTATTTTCTGAAACAGACTAAGCATCTGAGTCAAAGACTGCCCGTTATTTGGGGTTGGGTCAGGCAGACAAAAACTCAGCAAAAGATAACGATCCAATGTTTCTTCGCACAGAGAAATGTTCTTTGTTAGAAAAAAGGAAAATTTCACAATTAAAGTATGAGGCCTAGAAACATTTTGTTACAAGAAGACCAAATCCTCTGTAGTAAATAATGATGGATTTCACGTCTGTTACTAAGCAGAGGCTTTTTTAATGTAAATTATTTCACGGGTGGTTGGTCTGTGGTGTGGGACATGCTGATCTGGCGTTGGACAGCAGAATCTTAGCAACTACTTCGAGGGGTGAGAGGAAACCCTGCCGAAGGCCCATCGACCTGGAAGCAGGTGTCTAGGTCAACCAGGGGACAAACATCACACCTGCCGCCACTGACAGACTGGACCACTGCGGGGATCTCACCTCGCAGCCAGTTGTCACTGTGAATCCAGAAGAACACGGGCTTGTTCTCTGTCGCAGATGGTGGCAGCGTGGCAGGGTTTTCCGACATAAACTGGGTAGGGGGCTGTATCCTAAAGCGTGTCACTGCCGTAAATCTGCCGGAGGCACACACACGGTAAGATAAAAGGCTGCAGAGTCAGCGCAGCTAAGACAGCACCAGGAAATTGCAAAGACGGGAGAACGGACTTGGGGCTGAGCAGAGTAAGCCGGCTTCTTCCCGCCCTCAGCAGCTCTCCAAACTTCTAGAACTGCTGTCACGCAAGGTTTAGGCCAAGAGTGATTGACTCGGCACAGGAGAGCCTCAGAGGAGCGAATTGCAATTGGAATGTTAGGTCCAGTTAGCTTCGCTGAACTTGCCTCTCCTATTTTATTGTTTTCTGGCTATAGGATACACCTACTTCACAAGGCTCAGTAAAGAACCAGCAATCCTAAACCCAGCTCTTCATAAAAGTCTGCACTGCAAAACAAATTGGTGAGCTAAACACGCTTGTCGTTAAAAGGCTGACAGCAAACATTTCAGGAAAGTACTCTATTTTGCCGCAATGGTGCTTGTGTAGTCCTGTGCAGAGAGGCCAATGTGTTGAGTAAGAATTCTGCCTGCTCTGGGCTTAGAGAAATCATCCTCGATCCCAGAAATGGCTGGAAGCAGAGAAGAGTACTTCCATCACTAATGGAACTCAGATTTTTTTTTATATTTCATACTTCAAAAAAAAATTACAGATGGAAAACACTTTTGTCTTTCTTGTTTATCCAGACAACTCAGGAGGACGCAGAGGCCTGGCAGAGAGACTCCCATCAAAAATGTCAGTGTCAGAAACGTCATGGGACAAGAGGATTTAAACTTGTCTTCTGTCTCCTCTGACTGAAGCCTTCCAGTAACACACTCCCAACTGCCAGTCTTTCCATCAACACGTTAAGTGTAAGCCTTCAAAACAGCCAGAGGATAATTAAAAAAGAAAAAAAATCTAGACAGTGAAAATCTGGTTACATCCTGGGCTAACGCTGGCTTTGCCAATACTGGACGACGAGATTGGCCTTCATGTTAACGTTTGCAGGCAGGAGCTTAGCAAACTCAGAGCTCACCCCGCTCCAGCCAGAAAAGCAAGCTCCAGGATTTCAACGGTGTCTTCTCTTTTTTAAATTCATTTTTATTTTTAATTAAGCATGAAATTGGTTAGCAGGTCCATGGAGCCTTGCTAGTGGCTTTAAAAAAAGAAATTCATTTATGTTTTAATTTTACAGCCTGCAGTTTCCTAAGAGCTGAAAGAAACAAAAATTCAAAAGTAATTTAAAAAATAATGCCATGGACTGCAAAACAGCCAGCGTTAAGTTTATAGGGAATTATGAAATAGCCACGAGAACATTTTTTATGTAAAAAATTAGTTTCAAAAGGGTCTCATAAATGAGACCACTTTTAGGACGAAAAAAAAATGGGACGTTTGTTGAAAACAACCTTTTTCTCATCACTAGCAGAGGCTGGATGGATACAGCTGACCACGTACACAGGACTCAAAGGCACAGAAAACGGTTTCTCACCTAGATTTCTATCCAGGTCTGTTCACACAGTGCACCTCCTTTCATGACAGGAATATTTCTTGCAGGACGCTTTTATTTTCTGAAACTAGAGTTCATAAAACAAGAGGACTCACTTTGTGTTTAGTTGTTGAGGCTTTTACGTAACTTTTTCTTGTTTTACTCATTTGCTGTTTTGAGAGCTTGGCTGAACTCTGCAGGACCTCCGGACGTCTGGCCGCCTGGACACGGCCCCTGAAGCTGCCCGTGTCCCTGGAGTGACCGTCGAGGACGTCAGGCAGGCGGTGGGGATGCTGGCGTTGCTTCCCGAAGGCCAGGGGACCAGGGCTGGCCTCGGTGCGTTCCCACACGGCACATAGGCATGTTGGACTTATGGGAGGGGTTCTATTTTTATTTGGACATAGGACATTCAGTGCAACCAGAGACGAGAAACTCGTCCCGGTGGTGCCTTGGACTGTTACTAATCTGGAGGGAGCCTGGAAACCTGGCTCGGTGAACAAGGGTGACCTGTGACAGGCTTCTCAAAAGGACATGCGCCGTAGCAAGCTGACAGAGCTGCAGGAATGGCCTGGCCGTGTGTAGCCGGGCTTGGTGTTGTCACTGTCCTTCGGGGTGGGCTTGGGGGATGCTGTGGCGGGGAACAGCCCATCGGGTCTTGGGGAAGAAGCAGCCAGCAGTGCGTGTAGAGACGGGAAAAACAACCCGCCATCGGGGACTTCTGGAGGCCCTTCTCGGACAGTCCTTTGGGCAGGGAGGACATCTGGGGAGGGGGGGGCACTGGGGAGCCCGGCTAGGAGTCAGCACAGGTTAAGGGTGGTTTTGCTTCCAGTGCCTTTCGTGTTTCCTTGAGAGAATTGCAGCAAGGAAGGGAGATTGGGGGACGTGGGGGACACCTGAGGACAGGCCGTGGTTTCCTGACCCTGACGCTGACCCCACAGGGGCTTTGCAGGAACTCCAGTACTGCCCCCTGGGACCCTTCGGAGCACGCAGCGACCCCTCACGGGAGGACCAACCCTCCAGCCGGCCAGGGGCACTGTGTGCCTTCGGCTCAACCGCGGGCACATTTGTTTTCAGGAGACGGGTGGGCTCCTGAGCCTTCTGATTCCAGTCCAGGTGTCGGACGGCACCTGACCCCAGGCGCGAGCTGCAGCCAGGCCCAGGTCAGCGGGCTGCCTGGCCTGGGATGCCTGTGAGGGCTGCTGACACTGCCGGCTGCCTTGGGAGGCTCAGGGCCTTCGAGGACGTGCTCTGAAGGGACACACAGCAGCTCGCAGCAAGACAGGCCCTTTGATGTCCCCTCACCGTCACAGTGAGAAAGTTCATACTGTATCACAGGTTGGGAGGTAGCTCCCACCATCAGTGTCACTGACGCCCCCTGAGGTTGCCACTCTGGCCCCATTTGACAAAAGAGACATGGCCAGAAAAGTTCTGAGAAGCCGCCCTGGAGACCAGCCAGGCCCTGACCTCCCCACATCCCAGGTGGCACCTCGAGCATCCACTCACCCCTCTCCCAGCCACCCCGTCCTCTGTTGGACAGGAGGCAGGGTCCAGGTTGACGGGACAGTTTGTCTGCACTGGGAAAAAGGGGGACACAGACCACAGCAGTGACAGTACGGACATGGGCCCTGCGGCCGCGTCAGAGCCGGCTCTCAGGGCCCTGCATCACCCTGCACATCTCCTGCCCGTCCAGCACCCAAATTCTTGTTGCTGGAGTCTCTGCCTGCATCCTCCCAGCCCTGCATGTCCACCCCACGTGCTCTGTGGTCTGAGACTGCTCACTCCACCTCTCTGGGCTCCTGTGTTCCCCAGTCTTTACAGAGGGGCTGTGAACAAGGGCATCTCAGAGACTTGTGCCAGCTGGGACGCCCTGTGGATTTGCACATCTGAACTACAGTTCTGAGATTCGACAAATTCCCCGCTCCCATTCTTTCCTGAGAGAGGGGAGTAAGCCTGATGTCGCCGGCCACACACTCACAGTTGTGCATGTGCACAGTGTGTGGAAAAATGGGTGCTAACAGTGCCCGTCCAGCTGGGGTACACACGTCCCTTGTCCAAACGGTCTGGTCCTCCCAGCTGGCTTTCAGGGGGCTCGTCTGCTGCATGACCACAAGGGGGCAGTGTGTGCAGCAGGTTTGTGGATGCCGCTGACCACCGGCTTCAAAGTCAGGGTCTCCCGGCGGTTCTTGCCAGGAGCCTTTTGGGGTCTTTCTCTGGGGGCTCCGTGTGTGTCCTGGGTTCTTCACAGGACTGAGAATACACGTGGAGGCAGCCAAGGAACCAAGACTGGGCACAAGCTGAGTGTTTTGTAATCCCACGTACTCGAAATCTGTTTATCAACAGAACCAGCTATAAAACACTGGAGGGCCTGGTGTTGGTGACATTGCAGAGCTATCTAGTCAAGGACCTGCACGTGGCTGGAAACCAAAGGCTGCACACCACAGGCACGTGGCTGCGACTCCCGAAAGAAAACCCAGCCTCCACGAAACCAGGGCTGAACCCAGTGATAGCAGCAAGCGTCTCCAGCCTGTGGCTGGTCACCGAGAGACCTGTCTCCATCCTGGTCAGCGCTTCATCAGGTCTCTCTTCTGACCTGCTATTGACCTGCCAGCTGCAGCTTTATCTTCTCACCTGCAAAGCCGTTCTGGGGGCTCCGTCCAGCCCAACAGCGGTGGGTGAGAGCTTCTTCCGACTGGACCCATGGCCGCCCAAACCTGTCTCTGAGACTGCCCGGATTTGACCCCAGTTAGCAGGACTCTTCCCACTCGGGTGTTCTTCAGGCCCTTCTTCTGCCTGGAGCGTTTCCCCGATTCCCTCCGTCCATCCCGTCCTACCGGTTTGTCCTCACAACCCTGTTCTCCAGCAGTTGAACGTTAATTCTGAGTTGTGTGGATCAGGTATCGAGACCACTCAGGGTATACACGGCTGGTGTGTGTTGGGGCTAGTGTCCGAGTCAGCGGACCTCTGCCACTCTGAGTCTGAAGCCTGAGCTTGCTCTCCTTGAAGGGGTCCCTTCAAGCCAAGCCGCAGGACCAGATGTCATTGCTTGCAGGCTGTTGAATTTCATGGGAGGGGACAGGACTACCATTCAGTCCCTACAAAGGTGAGAACCACTGGACATCCATGCTGTGGGGTGGGGACTTCGTGGTGCTGTATCCCCAACCCACCCGCTCTGCGCCGCGTCCTCACTCAGCGAGGAGCTGAATTTCTGTTTGTCAGTGAACACAGGGACGGCTCTCGATGGTATGGGACCCAGTGTCAGATGAGACCGCAGATCTTCCCGGGGTCCTGCGTGAGAACCCATAGGTCCCTGTTGCTGGTGTCAGGTGCCATCATGGGGCTCCACCTCACAGCAACCCCATGACAGCGAAGGGGGTATGCGAGCTGCTCCTGCGGCACCCTCACAGAGGCAGGCGTGGAGCCCGCCGTCGCAGCCGCTGCGTCAGCCCGTTCTGCTGGAGGTCTTCCTCTTCCTCACTGACCCTCAGAACTGCACCCTCCACTTTACCAAGCACAAGGTCCTATTCTGACATGTCCACAGTAAAACAGGTCCAAGTCTCACGGTCCTTGCTTCTAAGGAGCATTCTAGCTACATTTCCTCCGAGACAGATACATTCCTTCTTCCAGCAGTCCAATGGATAACCAACACTCTTAGCCAACACCATATCTCAAAGGTATCGATGCTTCTTCAGTCTTCCTCCTTCATTGTCCAGCTTTCACATGTAGATGCGGTGATGGAAAAGACCCTGGCTTGGGTCAGGTGCACCTGAGTCCTCAGAGTGACGTCTTTGCTTTTTAAGATTTGGAAGGGGCCTTTTGCAGCAGACTGACCCAGCGTGATGCACCCCTGGACTTTCTGGCTGCTGCTGGCACAGGCATTGATTATAGCCCCAAGTCAAATGAAATCCTTAACAACTTCAGTCTTCTGTCCATTTATGATGATGTTGCTCATTGGTCTGGTTGTGAGGATTTTTGTTTTCTTTGTATTAGATGTAAGCCATACTGAAGGCTGTGTTCTTTGATCTTCATCAGTAAGTACTTCAACTGCTATTCGCTTTCAGCAAGCAAGGTTGTGTCTCATCTGCGTGACCAGGTTGTTAATGAATCTTCTTCCACCCCTCACTCCCCATGCCTTCTTCGTATAGTCCAGTTTCTCGGATTACCTGCTCAGCATACCTACAGAACAGGTATGGTGAAAAGATGCAAACCTGACCCCCACCCTGACTTTAAACCCCCCCGTATCCTGTTGTTCTGTTTGAACAACTGCCTCTTGGTCTCTGTACAGGTTTCTCCTGAGCACAGTTAGCTGTTCTGGAATTCCCATTCTTCAAATTAAGTTATCCGTAACTTGTTAGGATCCACGCTGCTGAATGCCTTTGCATACAAGGACTGCCAATTAAGTTCGTGAACTCATCCTAAAAGAAGTGCCACTGTGTACCTCATTGCTGAATATCAGTATGGTCGCCTTTGAAGGACTCCCCCTGGGAAGCTATGCACCAACCCCTAGTCCACCCTTCAAAGCAATTTGGGAACTCTTTTTCTGGAATGGTCATCAGATCTGTCATCATATTACTCTGGATGTCCTGAATGTCATCCAAATGTCTTCCTTTCAATATTTCCTTATTTGTTTACCAGCTAAAAACTCCCTCACAGACAACTATACAATTAAGTTCACGAACTTGCCACCACGCCACCATATGCGATGGCTATTCCAGAGAGAGTTCCAAAACTGCTTTGAAGGGTGGACTAGGCGCTGGCGTTGGTGCACAGCTTCCCAATGGCAGTACTTTGACGGTGACCATAATGATATTCAGCAAGGAGGTATGTAGCACGTAGAACAATTAAGTTCACAGACGTAATTGTCTGACTTTGTAGCTGATAAAACACACGCAAATATTTTTCTGATCTTCTGTGCTGCCAGCCAGGATCTATCTGACATCAGCAATGATTGCCATGGTTTCACATCCCGTCCTGAATCCGGCTTGAATTTCTGGCGGTTTAGTGTGGGTGTAACTGGAACAACTGCTTCTAAATGATCTTTAGCCAAACTTCACTTGCACATGATATTAATGATGTGGTTTGATAATTTCCACATTTGGTTGGATCACTTTTCTTTGGAATGGGTGTGAATACCTTTCATTCAGTTCACAAGGAGATGTCCTCCAATTTTCTCGACATAGAAGAATGAGCATTCTCAGCACTGCCTCCTTTTGTGAAGCATCTTTATTTGTATTTCACCAGTTCCTAAAGCCTTGTTTTCTTCAGTGACTTCGGTGAACCTGGGATTTCTTCCTTCATGCCTTCAGTTCTTAATCACATACTACTTTCTGGAACCGTTGAACATAAACTGGCTCTTTTTGGCACAGTGATTCTGTGCATTCTTCCATCTTCTTTTGATGTTTCCTGTATCATTCAATTTCACCCACAACACACTTCACTATCCCAACTCACGGTCTGAGTTTTTCCCTCACTTCACTCCGCTTGAGAAAAGCTGATGTTCTTTCCTTTTGGTTTTCTGTCTCCAGCTCTTTGCACATGTCGTTAAATACTTTGTCTTCTTGAGCCTCCCTTTGGAATCTTCTGCTCAGCTCTTTGACTTCATCATTTCTTGCATTCACTTTAGCTACCTGACATTCAAGAGCAAGTTTCAGGGACTCTTCTGACATTCATTTTGATCTTTTCTTTCTTTCTTGTCTTTTAAGACAAAGGGTCCCTGGGTGGCAGAAATGGTTTGCCTTCACCCACTAGCCAAAATGTTGGTGGTTGAAACCCACCCAGCAGTGCCAAGGAAGAAAGACTTGTCGATTTGGCTGTAATTGTCATTAAGATTACAGCCAAGGAAACTCTATAGAGCACAGGTGTACTCTGTAGCCATGAGATCACGAAGAGTCAGAATCCATGAGAAGGTAACAGGCTTGGTGGTTTTGTTTTGTTTTGTTTTGTTTTAGGTTGAGAGCTGTGACCGTGCTGAACCCTGGTGTCCATAGAGGCTGTGTGGATGACTCATACACAGCAGCTCTGGTCACACTGCAAAGCCTCCATACAGGAGTTTTGAAGAATCTGGACTCCACAGACCCTCCTTTGTCTGTTCTCTTCAGTAACACTTGCTTCACCACAGAGGGCAGTTCTAGACTGAGGCCAAGGTGTGGGAGATGTTTCTGAGCTCAAGGGAGGGTCCACGGTGAGGGTGGCAGGGTGTCATCTCACAGGCGTCAGCACTGTGGGGCTCCCCCCTCACTGGGGGAGCCCCGATAGCTCCCTCCTTCCTGGCAGCCTCCTTGCCTCCTTGGGTTCATGTGCCCACAGCTTCATTGCCTTCAAGGGGAGCTGCCTGGTTTGAGCCGAGGGGCTAAAGGTAAAGGAAAGCCCACCTTCTCTTCCCGCCCCCTCGGCATTTAACAAGAACACTGATTGGTCCTCAGAAGCGCGCTACCCATGGTCTCCGAGAGCTTGCCACTCTCCTCCCTGTGTGTGGGCTTCCAGGCAACTGGGCAGGTCCATGGTTTCATAAGACCAAAGGGTCAGCCCCTTTGGCCCAAGGAAAAGGGGGCAACCAGGGCTAAATTGCCTTGACAGAAAAAGTAATTAGTGGGAAACAAGAGGCCTGTTCATAACTAGCCATGTATGCCCCGTCTGAGCCCAGGGGCAGGAGCCCAGCCGTCACCTCACGTCGGGGCTGCCCTGCCTTCCTTTGCAACGGTACTGGAAGGAAAGCACATTTCAGAAAAGAAAGCAATTTGCTGACACATGCAGCAAAAAGGGAAACTGATCAAAATGGGTGATAAACCAGTAAAGCCATTCCAAGTTAAGGCCAGCCCGGGATGACTCACAGTAGAACTGCTCCACGTGGTTCTCAGCATCCCGATTTTGGAAGTAGATGGCCAGGACTTTCTCCTGAGGTGCCTCTGGGTGGACTCAAACCTCCATCCTTTCTGATAGCAGCCCAGCTAGAGACAGGATGTGAGGCCGTGACTAACTCCTCAGGAAAAGTGTGCTTGAATTGACCCCCACCAAGCTCCAGACCACTGGAGCGTCAGAGGAAGGATACCGGGTAGTTCAGGGTCAGTATGGTGAGGAGACTCATCACCCCTTGATGACATTGTCATGGATTGAATTGTACCACCCCTCTCCACCCTCCAAAAATCTGTCAACCTGTCTAGGTCCTGATTTCCAGTACTGAGAGTCCACCGTTTTGTCATGGAATGTGATTTCTCTGTATGTTGTAAATCCCATCACTGTGATGTAATGAGACAGATTCATACCGGCTGTGTTGTTGAGAGTGAAAGAATGGACAGTGTCTTAAGCCAATCTCTTCTGAGATATACGAGAAAGCAGTGAGTAGAGAGATAGTGTGACCTTAAACCACCAAGACAGCAGCACTGGGAGCAGAGTGTGTCCTTTGGACCCAGTGCACAGAGAAACTTCTAGATCAGGGGAAGGTTGATGAGAAGCCCCTTCATCCAGCACCAACAGAGAGGGAGCTTTCCTCTGGAACTGGTTCCCCTGGAACTGGACCCTGTAGTCTCCTGGACCATGAGAGAATAAATTTATCTTTGTTAAAGGCATCCATTTGTTGTGTTTCTGTTACAACAGCCCTGGATGACTAAGACTTGCATGTTGTACTAAGAAGACTGGACTCCTGCCTTAGGGGCATGGTCACCATCACCATCCTCCCAGATGAGCCCGGGGGCTAGTGAATGAGAACGTGGAACTCATGCCCAAAGGCACCCAGGCCTGGAGGGTTGAGGATCTCTGAAGTCTACCAGTGACATTTTGTTGGCAATAGAAATGCAAGGCTCAGAACCCAGGCAAGTGGTCTTCTTCAGAAAGAAGAGTCCATTCTGAGAGAGTGAGGATAACAGGAGAAGAGTGATGGTTGGCTTCATTCATGCACAAGCACCTCATAGCTTACACAGCTCTCCAAGGTATCTGAGTCCTGAGTAACTTCTCTGATGAATGTTTTCCTCTTTCTACTTAACATCTTTCTGCCTGGGCTCTGAGCATACCCAGGCTTCCAGAGAGAGTCAGGAGCAGATCCAGGAGTGGATTCCAGCCCCTAGGTGAGGAAAAGGTGGTTCCTGGGTCAGGGCAGGGTTTACTGCACACAGAAGCTCACTTGCCAGTGTCCAGATCAGGGGGCTCTGTGATAGTTAAACATCCATCATCACGCAAGATGACACTCCATGCCACCAGACACTCCTTCACATCACTCTACAGACTCCCCCTCCTCAAACACCCACTTCACGTGAGCACACTCAGCTGCTAACCGAAAGGTTGAGCCTCGAGTCTACCCAGAGGTGGCTTGAAGAGAGGCCTGGGGACCTACTTCCCAAAAATCATCCACTGAAAACCTGTGGGGCACAATTCTACTCTGATACACGTGAGCAGGAGTTTGTGGCATCTAGTACTGGGTTCTTCGGGGCTCAGCCCTAGACTCCTTTCTCCCTGAGATGTCACATATCCAGGTAGCTCCTCAACTTGAGCCCCAGCCCACAGTCCTGTTCCTGCTCCACTCCATCTATCCCACTGTTGACTTGACATTTCCACGTGGATGGTCAAAGGGATGTCCAGTTCCAGATGTCCACCATTCTGCCTCTTTTCCATTATCCATCCCTGACAGCCCAGCAGTTAAGAGTCCAGCCACTAACCATATAAGACTGGCACTTCAAATCCACCAAGTGCTTCTTTGGAAATCCTCTGTGGCAGCTCTACTCTGTCTACAAGGTCACTGTGAGTCAGAAGCAACTCTCTGGCAATGGGTTTTGTTTGGTGCGGTTTGGACAGAAGAATCAGTGTGTTCAAATCATGGTGTCTATGAAGCATATTGAACATACCATGAACTGCCAAAAGAAAGAACAAATCAGTCTTAGAAGAAATGAAACCAGAACGCTCCTTAGAAGCCAGGATGGGGAGATTTTTGTCTAGAATACATTATTAGGAAGGACCAATCCCTGGAGGAGGACATCATATTTGGCAAAGTAGAAGGTTGGTGTAAAAGAGTGAGACTCTGAGATGGATTGACAAAATGAATGCAGCAATGGACTCAAGCATAACAGCAATCACAGAGTGGCTCAAGGAAGAGTAAATGCTTTGTATGTTTTTGCATAAGGGTGGCAAGAGTCAGCACTGAGTAGCACCAACAGTAACAAGTTACTTTTTAACTTGCATGATGGCTATGATGTACACCAACTTGGCTGGGCTGTGATTCTCAATGTTTGGGCAGTTGTCTGACGGTGTGGCTATTCCCTACTAAGATCTGACATGTAATTACTCCCATGATGGGGTCTGTTGTGAGTGGCTACTCAGTTGAAGGGGAGTTTTCTTGGTAGTGTGGCCTGCATTGAGTGTGGTCGGATGTTCTGGCAAGGCTTTGGGACTTTGTTCATCATGGATCCTTCAGTTGACCTCTGGTTCTCAGGACTTGAGCTTACAGCTTACCTGGGGTCTTGCCTGTTGATCTTGAGATTCATCAGTCTTCACAGTCTGTGAGCAAAAGCCCTGCTGATCTTGGATTCACCAGCCCCTGGCTGCTTCATGAATCAGAAGCTTCTATCCTGACCCACGGACTTGGGACATTACAGCCTCTAAAAGCACAGGAGTCATTTCCTTGATATAAGTCAATCTCTCCCTCTCTCTCTATATTTGTATGTGTGTGTGTGTGTGTGTGTGTGTGTGTGCGCGCATACATACATACACGCTTTACTGACTTTGTTTCTCTAGAGAATCCAGCCTAAGACAACTTGACTGTGGTCTCTTCTTATTAGAGAATGTACCCTAGAAGGTAGTGGCCACATCTATGTTCCACTGTTCCCATCACTGTCTCCCTGCCCTACATGTGTGAAGCCCTGATAAAGATTTGCTGATGGAATGAAGTCCTGAAACTGTCTGTGTACTTCTAATACCTCAAGATTTTGCTCATGTTGACTCAAATCTGTTCCCATGATGCTATACTCATCAGAAGGGTCCTTGAAGATGACCTCCTCCAGTAAGTCTTCTAGGATGTCCTCTGGTTGTCTCTTGCTCTGTCATATCTCTTTTCCTGTTGCTCCATTGATCACTGGAGACAGAAATTCTCACCTTTGTGCTTCCACTGGAGAAGCAGCACAGAGAGAGTAAATCCAGAGGTATCTCTGCTTGGAGCCTAGGAAGCCTGCAGCTGGCAAGCTTCCTGCTCTTGTCCCTGGATTCCAGACCACCTACTGTTGTACCAACCCTGCAGGCTAGGGAATGACAGGGGTTTAGGTCCTTACCAGCCTCTTCTGGGCTGTGGCTGACTTGGTCATCGGGAGCAGAATGGACATCGGCATTCCTGAGAGCTCCCACATTGAAACACATGCCCAAGGGGCCTGGGTGACAAAGTTGAAGGGACACGAGGCGTGGCTTTTGAAATCTGGGTAGGAAAGCCACATGCTCACATCCTGCAGGTTGTACAGCCCCTGAGACAGAATCCTGGGGGGACAAGCAGAGCTGGCCTTTACCCCCCAGCTTCACGTGGGGTGTTCTTCAACCTGACAGCTTGCTACAACAGCTCCTTATTTTGCTGTGACTTCTGCAGACATTTACAGTTTTTGAAGCATTTGTATTGGGCACTGGGTGAGGGACTCCCTGTTGGCAGAGGTTAGCGGTTTCCGTCTTTGAAATGAGAATTTGGCATGGGAGGCAGTGTGAGTAGAGCTGGAGGTCAGAGGTTAAATTCCACTTGGTTCTTAATGAACATTAATGAGGTGATCAGCGGGGCTCTGTGTTACAGGAGAAAACAGCGGGCCTAGAGGGGAGGAAGCAGAGCTGGTGCAGAAAGAGACAGACAAGGAGTGTGACAGCCACAGGTGGAAGCCAGGCCCACGTCTTCCTGCCCTAGAGAGAGGTGTGAGGTCAGTCACCACCTCTCTTTGCTTTCCTGGAGGAAAGTCACCAGCCCGTGGAAGTCAGGAAGCAGTGGTGTCTATGTTTTAAAGCAGGGAAAAACCTCCCAATCACGTCAAGCTTCCCTTGGAAAGACGGAGTGACAGGAGAAGGACTCAAGGCAGTCCTGATTTAGAGCAACCCTATGTACAGCAGAATGAAACCCTGCTGGGTCCTGCCCCAGGCCCACAGTCCTTGGTCCTGTGGTGCGCTTGGGCCCACTATGGCAGCCGCTGCGCCAGGGCATCCTGCTGGGTCTCTTCCTCTTCCTCTCCCTCCAGCCAACCAACCTGATGTCCTCCTCCAGGGACTGGTCCCTCACAGCGTCTCACCATCCTCACTTCCAAGGAGCACTCTGGTGGTGCTTCTTCCAGGACAGGTCTGTGGTGTGTTCAGTGCTCTTCAGCACCACGATTCCAAGGCATTAATTCTTCATGTCCCCCTCACGAGCCCAAGTGGGACATTGGTCAGTGGATTGCTTTCTAGCACCGCTGTCATGAAATCCCACAACAAAGGGCTTAAAGTGATAGACATTGATACTTTCACAGTTGTGCAGGCCGGGAGTCTGGGTGCAGGGTGTCGGCACAGCCATGTTCCCCTCAAAGGCTCTAGGGGGGCTCCCTCCTGTCTCTCTAGATCTAGCTCCCTGGACACCCCTCCACTCAGCTGCAGGGGGACTAAATCTCTGCTTCTCCATCAGGCAGTCGCCCCCTCTGTCTCTCTCCTCTTTTATAAGGACACTACGCACGCAGGATGAAGACCCAGCCTGCTCCAGTGTGATTTCATGTGAAACTCACTGATAACGTCTCAGGCCAAACAAGTTCCCATTTATGGGCACCAGCTGTTAGGACTCTGGCTGGTCTTTTTAGGGAATACAAACTAATCCATAACAGCTAGAAAAATGGTATTTTTGTGTACTGGAGGCACAAAGAGGGGAGACAGTGCCCTGCAGTCTGCCTCCTTGCCTGGCACCTGCGGTCTCTGTTACCAGCCTGTCTTGTCACAGGTCAGGTGGCTCCAGCAGGGCAAGGAAGAGACAGACACTAGCTTCTACTACAGTGGGAGGGTGACCATGAAACAGCCAGACTGACTTGTTTCCGGGCCAGAAACATGCCCCGAAAGGGACACGTCCAAGTGTCAGCTTGTCTCCTCATGGTTTCTGAGCTGCCGGGTGGGTGTGGGTGGAGGACAGGTGGCCAGAAGAGGGCCAGTCTCTCCTGAGTCTAGCACTCTGCCCTGGTCAGCAGAAGCAGCAGCAGAGCCACAGGTGGCCAGGGAGGAGCCCTGGTGGTGCAGTGGTTGAGCGTTCAGTTGCTGGTGGACAGGTCAGCGGCTGGAACACCAAAACAGCTGCTCCGCCAGAATGAACATGGCCGTAAAGATTTCCAGCCTCAGAAACCCTGCAGGGTCACCCTACTCTGTCCTCCAGGGATGCCATGAGTCAGGATCAGTGGGACAGCAATGGATTTGCTTACTTATTTCTCTACTTAGTTTCATCTATTCTACTTTACAGTTTGCAGGTGCTTGTTCTCAGAAGTTCCTTTCAATTCCTCTTGTCTCCCTAAGGGTCCTCGGAATTTTCTGAAGCAAATTATTTAAGGCCATATCAGCAGGAATCAAAACAATTCATCTGGCTTCTATTTCTAGCCAAAATAGGGTGACAGGGACTAGATTTAGTCTCTTGCCTAAGCTAAACTCGATGTGTACTTTTTACAAAAGCATAGACATCACGTGACAGAAGATGACGGCTCACGAGAGGAGAAACAGATGAGAGAAGCCTGACATTGCACCAGCTGAACACGCTAACCTGGCGTGTTCATCCTAACCCTGGCGGCGTAGCGGGTTAAGTGCTATGTCTGCTAACCAAAAAGTCAGCATTTCAGACCCACCAGGCATTCCTTGGGAACTCTATGGGGCAGTTCCACCCTGACCGCTAGGGTCGCTATGAGTCAGTCCCGACTCAACGGCAGTGGGTTTGTTTTTGTTTTATGCTTCCCTGGGAAACCCTGGTGGTGTAATGGTTAAGTGCTGTATCTGGTCAACAGTTCAAATCCAACAGGCACTCCTTGGAAACCCTAGGGGGCAGACCTACTCTGTCCTGTAGGGTCATTGTGAGTCAGAATCAACTCGATGGCACTGGGTTTGGGGGATGTTTTTCTAGACACTATTCTCAGCTGACAAGCCTAGACCAAAACCAAACCAAACTCCCTGACGTCAAGTCCATTCTGACACACAGCGACCCTGTAAGACAGAGTAGAACTGCCCCAGAGAGCTTCCAAAGAGCACCTGGCAGATTCAAGCTGCCAGCCTGTGGGTGAGCAGATGCAGCACTTCACCACTACACCACCAGAGTTTCTGACAAGCCTAGAGAGCCGGTTAATTCACATAAACCTTGGATTCTCCTAAAGCTAGCTGCTCTTTCGTCTCTCTTCGGAGATCCCAAAAACTTTTGAATGCTTTTTTTCTCCCTCTTTCTGATCAGCTTTTCAATGAACTAATTACAGCTCTTCATATGGTGTCTTTCAAAAGGAATCCTCGCCACATATATTTTTCCCTAGAATTAGAATTGTTACTCTTGTTCCATAGCTCAGAGTTTCCAGTGAATGTTGCAATACATTTTTGGTGGATGAGTATAATTCATTTTAGACAGATTTGGAACCATGAATGCTGACGAAAATAAAAAAACCAAAAACTCAATGTTATCTGCTCTGAAATACGCCCTGTTGGTTCTCTACTCAAGTTGTAAAGACCTTCCAAATCTCAATTTACAAGGGCCATAGAGGGGGCAAAGGCAGGTGGGAGGTGTTTTTCACGGCCCTCAAATTAATGACACGATGTTCTTCTAATAGTTTATAAAATACGTTGGTTTATATGTTCATCTTACAGTACTCTTCATTTATTGCCCATAAGCCCTGCTGGCACAATGGTTAAGCGGTTGGCTGCTAACCGGAAGGTCAGTGGGTCAAACACACCCCACAGTTCCATGGGGCAGAGACCTGCTGATCTGCTCCCGTAGAGATCACAGCCCGGGAAACCTGGCGTCTGTGGTACCCTGTCACATGGGTTTGCTGTGAGTTGGAAGTGACTCAGCCACACCCAGTATCACCTATCTGTACACTTCTCCACGAGACAGTGGGAAACCCTGTTGGCACAGTGGTTCAGTAGCACGTCTGCTAACCAAAAGGTCATCAGGTCGAACCCTCCAGGCTCTCCTTGAGAACTCTATGGGGCAGTTCTACTCTGTCCTATAGGGTTGCCGTGAATTGGAATCTACTTGACAGCACCAGGTTCGGTTTGGTTTGGACCGTTACGGATAGTATTCTGAAAAGGCATTTAAATTGATGCAGTCATTTGATTTAATTGTTAAATTCCTGAATACCAGCATTTATGGAGGCGACTTTGACCGGCACTTATGAACAGGCATCTGAAAGATTAGGTCCCTACGAGGCACAAAGGGTAAGTGCTCCGCTGTTCACCTAAAGGTTGGTCATTTGACTCCACCCCGCAGCCTCGCAGAAGAAAGAGCTGCGACTGACATCTGTTAAGACTGAAAGCTGGCTACTGTCAAGTCAGTTCTTGCTCGTAACAACCCTATAGGACAGAGCAGAACTGCTCCAGGGGGTTTCCCAGGAACCACTGGTGGCCTCAAATTGCCAGCCTTTCGGTTAGCAGCCGAGCTCTCCATGAAGATCACAACCCCAAACAGAGCTCTGTAATGCAAGTCACAGCAATGGGGTCGGTTCTCCGGGCCTTTCTGTCTGATCCCTTGGCAGTCCCTGCGTCAGTGACACACTGAGCCCTTGGGCTCCAGGGTCATGCTGGTGCACCTGGTTCTGTTCTTCATGCCCTGGCCTGGGTAGGCTCTGCGGTCAGTGCCTGAGAAGAGGAGTCACCGAGTGGGACTATGTAGACCTGCTAAGGGGAGAGGTAGATTTTAGGGGGCCTCTCTTCCTGTGGGAAGGTTGGGACTTGGCGTGCAGCCCCTCAAAGGCTGGGCTGACGTTGACCATTGGCTCCCTCTCCTTGATGCTGGCTGCCCACTGTTACGCTTCAGGAGGTGGGAGGCACCCTCATCCTGCATCCAGGCCCATGGGGAGCTGTCCTGTTCAGCACCACGTCCTGGCAAGGAGCCCTGGGTACCCACAGCTGGGGATGCAATTTGGCTTTCACAAAAGATGGGTCAGAAAAGGTGTGCGGGCCCAACATCTAGCTGACCAACCCCACGAGGACAGTCCAAGGGGAAGCTGTCCACCTAATGTGGCAACTGGGTGCCCAGGTCCATCTGGTCCCAGATCAAGTCAGAGGGCAGGTTCAAAACCACAGGCGAGGTCATCCATGGTTTGTAGTTCCTTGTCATTGAAGAGTCAACACTCTAATGACACAGCCACCTAAGGTACAACAGTTGGTCTGTGTTCACCTGGAGCTACAGATGACAAAGGAGAGTCAGGACCAGGAGGAGGGAATATAACGCATGGCTAACCACCTACAGGAACAACTGCCTCCTTGATCATGAGAGCAGAAGTGGATGGTGCCCAGCTACCATCACTGCACACTTTGATCACAGGTTCTATAGCAGAATCCTGATTAAAAGGGGGAAAATGAAGAACTGAGCTTCAAATTCTCATGGACTCCAGGCTTTCTGGAGCCACACAGGCTGGATGAACCCCTGAAACAATTGCCCTGAGATTATCTTTAAACTTTAAACCAAAAATACAACCTGAAGTCTTCTCAAAAACAACCAACAGTTTAGCATAGCCAGTAAAGAATGTATGCCTTGAGAATTACCATATTTTTACAGAAATCATGCATTCTTTTTTTGCCACCTTCACCCTGCCCCAACCCCCATGAGGTGTTTTTGTTAAGTGTGCTGTGCTGATGTTTTCACAGCAGGGGAGGGTACTCTTGGCAAATGAACATGGAAGGGAGAAGTTATTTGCATACAAAGACAGTACGTTGTTTGAAGGACTGTAGAATGAAACCGACAGCAGCAACTGGAAAGCAGACGGGAAACTTGGGAACAGCATGTCTGTGTCAATGGAGACACGCAACACTGAAAGGAGGGCGAGACGGTGGCACAACTGATTTGTAAATGCAAAAATTGCGATGGGTATATGTTCAGCAGCATCTATCTTCAACAACAAAATGAAAAAGATTATATATACATATAAAATAACTCAACTGACCTCTGATCCCACCTCCTAACTGAATCCAAACCTCGTTATGATGGCAGCTCCATCCCTGGGGTTTGTCATCAGCCACGACGAGTCCAGAAAAGATTCCATGAAACTGGGAGGTACATGGGCTTTACTAATTTAGGGGTATCAGCCCAGGGGGTTATGGCTACATGACGCATTTGCAGGTGGTGAGGACACATTACTCCCGTCATACCACCTATCACCCCGGTGAAGGGCAGGGGATGGAGCGGAAGGACTGGGGTGCCATCAGCTTTCCACGGGAGAGTTCAGTGAGGTCATTCCAAGCCTCTTTATCGGGTTTAATCTACAGCTAGAACTCACAGGAGGGAGACCGAGATGTGCACAGGTGCATCTGGGCTGGGAGAGGAGGGAGCGCAGAGGAGAACTTGAGTGTTGCCGGGGCTGCAGAGCAGTGACAGGTACTGCTGGCTGCAGACTAGGAAACAGCAGGCCACTCACCAGCGGTCAGGATTGCATGAGAGACAGTTTCCTCATTCTCTTCCCCCTTGGCAACGAGCTTGCTCTACCCCACAGCTGTTGAGTCAGTTCTGACTCATGCCCACCCTACAGGACAGAGTGGAACGGCCCCATGTTCTTCCCGGGCTGTTGTCCTCACAGGACCAGACGGCCACATCGCTCTCCTTCGGGATGGGTGGCGGGTTTGAACGATCAACTCTTCAGTTGGCAGCTGAGCACCTAAACCTCTGCACCACCAGGGCTCCTCCCACAACAAGGCTAACCCTGTTGCCATAAGGTCAACTGGGGCTCCGAGCAGCACTATGGGACAGAGTAGCATGGCCCCATAGGGCTTCCAACCCTATGGGACAAAGGAGAACAGCCCCATAGGGTTTCCAAGGAGCAGCTGGTGAGTTCGAACCACTCGTTGACCTTTCAGTTCGCAGCTGAGCACTGAACCCTTGCACCACCAAAGCCCTTCCTTACAGCTGTGAAAAGCAACACGCGGAGTGCCCACTCTGTGTGAGACCAGAAACACCCAGTACCCGTCTGTGACCATGCGACAGCCTGTCGGAGAAGCACCCAGAAACGCCACAACGCAGAGTGGGCCACGAGCGTGTAATTCTAACGGGCACCAACTCAGTCGCTTTCTGTAGTGGGCGGTGGTTTGGATGCTAAGACAGGGTCACTAAGAAACCCCCACTTTACTCCCTTCTACCACCTGGCCTTGACCTCAGAGAAAACCTGAGCCACTTGTGGTCTTCTAAACTGTGTAATTCCTCGGTCATCTCCATAGGTCACCGGTAATCTGGGGTGCCTTAAGACCGATGCTGTTTTCCGGTTCGCGGTGGGCTTTCCCATACACTTTCCCCACACAACCATGAGAGCAGCCCTCAAAGCTATAATGCTGGTTTTAACCGGGCAGTCAAGGCTTCCTGCAGTTAAGAGCAGTTCCCCGGGGACAGTCACACGGCCCCTTCTTGAGCCATTGAGTGTTTTTGTTTACTGAGGTAAAATATGCACACCATAAAATGTGCTGTTTGAGCCACTTTTAAGTGCACAAGTCAGCAGTGTTAAGTGCACTCACAATGTTGTCTCACCTTCATGCTACCTGTTTCCAGAACTTTTTTATAGTCTCAAATAGAAACTTTGTATCCATGAAGCAAAAGATATACATAAAGTTGCACATTTAAGGGCAAACAAGGGACTTGTTACAACTAGTAAAACTGTGACTTATACTAAACTGAAATTGGGCTCTATTTGCCTGGGCTTTCTCTGAGCTTTCCTTTGAAAACTTTCCCCTTGCTTTTTCTTGTGACAATAAAGACTTTAGAGTGAGGGGTTCAAGCTGCACTCCCAGGACGGGACATCGGGGGTTGGGGGGAGCTCAGTCACAGCCCTTCACCCCAAAGCCAAAACACAACAGTGCTTCCTCTGGCTACCCCACCACCCACAAGAGCCACGCAGTGTCTGCTGGCCACTGAAGGTGGTGTGAAGATGGCCAAGAGTGCCCAGAGCCAGCTTAGATGACTACAGGTCCTCTGAGATACAGGTCCCGGGTCATGCTTCTCTCTCCCAGCTCATTCTTCACAGAATGACCTAAACATTCTGTGAAACATTGTTCCATTTCACTCGGATGCCAAGCTTCTGAAACGGCATCTGTCTCTTTACTAAGGTGAAATTAAAAGAGAGTGGGTGGCTTTTAAGACTTTGGAAAGGGGGCTTGTGCTATTTCCAAGGGGCCAAGCATATTCAGACCTTTGAATCTCACCCCCCCAAAAAGGAAAATGCCTTTGAGGATATGAATGGATTAAAATTCCTGAACAAGAAAAGACCGGTGAGAGTGACACGTCCCTTTTCTATTGTTTAAAGAATGGAATATGTTTCCTTTTATCCCAGTATAAGAGTTAATGCAGCACTGTAATAAAAAACAGAGGTGGAATTTCTGCTTGAAGGGATTTCAAAGGGACACGAGCTCCTTTTGAAAGCCCGGACCACTCCTCAGAGGGACCTGTCTGATACGCAGGATGAGCCGCTTTGTGAGCACACCCATGCAGGTTACGCCTCACCTGACAGCTGTCCGAACATGGAAGGGTGCCCAGGGGTCTACAAGGTTACACTTGGCAGGGTGAGAACTAGGAGGAAAAGTACTATTTGGGAAAGAACCAGTTCTTTTCTCAAGTCGGTCTCCTGTTTTCACACCCAAACCAAACCTACTGCTATCAAGTGGATTCTGACCCAGAGTGACCCTATGGGACACAGTAGGACTGTCCCTTAGCATTTCTTTATGAAGACAGACTGCCATGTCTTTCTCCTCCAGAGCAGCTGGTGGGTTCAACTGTCGACCTTTCGGTTAGCAGCTGAGTGCTTAACCACTATACCACCATGGCTCCTGGTTTTCTATTTTCGGGGCTACATAAATTAATCCCAGTCTTTTTCAGAGGCAAAGAGAATTTCTCTGATAAAAGTCATTGATGTTTTCACATATTTCATCATCTTCAAAAAAAAGAAAAGAACCCGCACAGGAACATTTTACAAAGCCTAATTTACCGGAATGTCATGTTCTTTATTCTACAGTGTGGAGGGTGGGGTAGAGCAGCCTGAGTTTTCTGATAATGAAAAACAGAGTTTAGAATTTGAAAGAAAAAAAAGGAAAAGGAAAAATGTTACTTCATGTTACTAGTGTGGTATATATAGAAGCAGTTATTTTTTAATAGAAAAAAATGAAGTGATCAGGTTTTCTCAAACTTGAGGAATTCACGGACCCATTTAAGCAGCTCTCACCAACACCCTGCACAGCCTTATACTGTTTTAATTATGAAGTTATTTAAATATGCATAAACATAAACCAAGGTATCGACTCTTTATAATAGCTGCTTTAAAACAAAAAAAGAAGTCTACCAAATATCCGACAGCCAGTTGCTGTTGAGTCTGCTCTGACTCACAGCTACCCCACGTAGGTCCCAGCAGAACTCCCCTCTGAGAGTTTCCAGCGGCTGAGTTTTCAGAGTAGATTGCCAGGCCTGTCTTTCGAGGCCTCTCAGTATCACCCCAGCCTCTCATCTGGCAGCTTCACGCAAACTATTTATACCACCCAGAGGTGAAATATGAGTCGCACCCAACTCGACGGCAGCGGGTTACTGGGAGGTGAAATGGAAACCATTAAGATTCCTGTACACAGCGTCCACTTAACACAGTGGTTGGTGTCATCCAATTGAAACCCATCTGTACCTTCTAAAGAGAGTGTGGGAACAACTGGCACGGTGCCTGTTCTCGCGGGTCCCCGCACCCCCAACCTTCCATGTACTTAATGAAAAGCTGATTCCTTCACGACCCTTTCCCCACTGAGTCGTGGATTCCACGGCTGTCATCTGGGACAGATGCGTAGCTCCTGCCTGGCCGGCCTCTGCTCTTTCTTGTTAACTTTAAGCAATTAGGCAACTGCTCATCTGCAGACATAGGAGCAAGCCTGGTGCTGAAACCCTGTGGTCACCTAGTTGACCCAGAACGCACATTCCACGGGAGAGTGCTTCGGCAGGTCCTGGCTGGAGTGGCCCTGATGGAGGGGGCCGGCCAGTCCCCGGCCTCGGGGGCCTCGTGGTGAATCATTCCGCACGGGCTGCCTAGGAAGCCAGGTTTTCATCTTTTGCTCTAGGTCTGGCCTTCTTTGCAGCAAGTTCTTCCTTCTCCTCTCTGGCAGCCCAGAAAACTCCCAACTGCCCTTTGGGACCTCTCTCCAATGTCACCGCTTCTGCCAAGTCTTCAACCGCCTCTGTCACAGGCAGCTAGGTGCTTCTCACACTGTGTCCACTCAGCCTCGGCACCAGCCCTGGGCGCCCTGCTCCTTGCTGACCACTGTCTCCCTTCTCTATGTCCCGCAGCCCTCAGCCTGGGGATCCCTCATAAGCTGGACGACAAAAAGCCTCGCTTTGCACAGCTTCATCTTGCCGGAGCCCAGAGCCTCACAGCTCTCCATAGATGCTCAATGAAGAAGTCTCTGACATAAATAAGTCTTTGCAAAGTTCAAAATATGACCAGCAAATCATTCAAAATGCAGTAGAACAAGGGGGATGTGTTGTAGGCGTGCTCCCCCCACCCCCCACATGCTCATGGCAATGGCAGAGACAGTGACTGTGTTCGGTTTTCAACAGAAGCTGCTGGCTGGGTGACTGTAGCTGTGAACCTGGCCGCAGAGCAGAAGTTAGCTCCATGCATCGCCAGTGAGTCTAGCTATAAACTGGTTTGGCTGCAGCATGCCTTGGCACGGATTGACCTTGCCTCGGGGTCTGGGGTGAAGACGGGGCAAGAGTGGCTTCCTGAGGGTACAGGTGTGAGTGATGGCCCTCACAAAGAGGACACACGTGCATCCTGTGAATGCCCGGGACAGCCTTCGGGGTGCTCTGGCCTGGCAGACCTGCAGGAAAACAGTGGGGTGGGCCAATTCCTCCGAGCTCTGGGGTGAAATAAAGGCTGAACCTGTGCACCCACAGAGACCTGTCTGTACATCTTAAAAGTGCAGGGAGAAGCTGGGGTGAGTTTTTGATTTCCAGATCTCTGATAGGTATTTGTTGAGTGAATATATAGCATGGGAAAAACTCTCTAAGTGGGATGATGGTGACAGAATGTTTTAGAACAAAAAGTCTAGAAGGGAACAGAAATTTGGGGGGCTCCGAGGAGGCCTCCGCTCTGTCAGCGGATGTGACGGGTTTATCTGGTCTCTTCCACTGAGTTAAAACTCAGCTGAGAGCTGAGTCCAGAACCGGAGACAGCTTCTTAGGCACGGCGTCTCTTCGCTATTGGTCCCTAGAGTACTCATGTCATAATCACAGAACAAGGTCCCTGTGATGCCAGTTCTTTGAGGACGTGGAGACTGACTTTGGACTTCAGATGCAGTCAGCGGGGACGTCCCTTGTGTTCCTATAAGAATGAGTAGTCTGTTGTTGGGGGCAGTGTTGTAAGTACGACTGTTGAATCCAGATTTTTAATTACGTTGAAAGGGTGATCAAGTCGGTCTTACAGAACAACCAGAATTTTCCTGAATGCTCCCTTTGGGCACGTTGTCAGAAAAGACCAGTCCCTTGAGAAGAATGTCGTGTTTGGTAAAGTCGAGGCCGATAGACAGGAGCAAAATCCTCCACGAGATGGACTAACACAACAACGGATTCTGACACATGGACCACCAGGAAGACGCTTCCAGGCCAGGTAACCCCTGGTTCTGTCGTAGGCAAGGTCGCCGTGAGTCAGACCTGAGCCAACAGCGACTCACAGCAGTGGGCATCAAATCTACAGGCCAGATGTCTGAACTTCTAGCCAAGCTTTTCCAGTTTTTAGTGCAATGTTTTAGTGCCGCAAAGACGCAGCCCATGAAGCAAAGTCAGAGAGGAAATTCATTCAGTGTCCTGGCTCTGCCTGGGATCTCGGTGTGCACATGTGGGCTGTGTGAGTGTGCCCCTGAGTCTTCATACTCTCAGCCTTCCTCCCACCCCCCACACATAGCCCTCTGGCCCCATTAATCACAAAGACGACACCTCATAAACCTGCCCTCCCCTTCCGTGTTCCCTGCATCGTCATGCAGATTTACAGAGTGACATCAGGGTGCTTATGGGGAGCGGCAGAGGTTCATGCAGTGAACCCACAACAACAGCTTAGGGACAGGTTATGAGGGAATATGGGACGGATACAGGACGCAGGGCAAACGCCTTGTCCCTGGGAACTGCGGGCAGGGGCTTCACACCCTGCACCTCTGCTCTGGCGGCACTTTCTCTTCTGTCTCCAACAGTGTTCCATTAAATCAGATGCAAAGACAATCGGTGGAGGTCTCTCCTTGGCTGTGTCTCCTCCAGAGCTGATGTATGCTTTCTGGAATTAAACAATCAAGTGTGCACCTACTTGAGAAAGACTCTGTCACGGATGTGTGTGACATGATTTAATGTACATTTATATATGATTTTTGTATTATGAAAATTTTCAAATCAAGTAGAAGGTCAGCCTGAGCCCATGCGTGCCGTCAGGCGGCTTCAGCGACTCCCAGCACAGGCTGGCCACCTTTCTTCGGTCTGCCCTCCCATCCCAGCCCATCCCCGCCCCAGATTATCTGAGCTACTTTCGAGACATGATAGTATTTCATGTATCTATGCCCACTGACACCTGTCAGAATGTATTCAGAGGGGTGAAAAAGCTGTCTTTAAAAATAACCTAGTGATAGTTGACAGAAATTTGGGTGAAATCAGTGACAGCACGCATTAGAAAGAAGATCAATTTAACTGGACTTCAACGTAACCTGAAAACTATTCAAGTCTTAACCCAATATTGCAAGGACAGAGTACCAGGTGTGGGGGCCTGGGGACCATGCTCTCAAGGCACATTGAAGCCAACTGGCATAACTAACCTATTGTTGAGAGAGTCTTCTCCTATTGGTGAGTGGCATCTGGGGTCTTAAAAGCCAGCAAGCTGTCATCTGACCATCACCAAATGCTCCCAACTCAGCAGGAACAGATGATCACCAAGGATGAAAACAACACGGGGGAAAGAGAGCCCAGAAGACAGAAAGACCCACAGGAATGGGCGACTATATCAACACATGACCAGAAGAACGAGTTGGTGCCCGGCCACCACCACTGACAGCTGTGATGGGGCTCACAAAGTTGAGTCCCAGTGGCAACATGAGAATAAAAATGGGAACACCCTGAGAACTCCACTAAAAGATCACAATTGGTGGTCTGTAGGTCTGGGGGTTCCGCTGGTAGCATGGCCCTAGACCTGATGCCGCCACTGTTCCTAACTCATTGCTGAGGTCAAGTCCTTGCACAGGAATGGATTGGACTTGGGGACACACAGTGACTATATCATGTGTGCACATTATGGTTCTACGCATCTATAGGATGTCATCCTACTGGCCTCTTACTAGAAGGAAGTGGAGAGAGTAGAGAAGAGGGGACAGGAGATTGTTAAGAGGATATGACATGTATAGAACAGAAAGGAGGAGTGTGCTGTCACCAGGCAAGGAGAGCAGTAGGAGCTGCATGTAGGCTGGGATGCAAATTGAAATTGGATTGTGCATTTTCACTCAATCACAATAAATAAATAAAACATAAAAAACCCAATAACCTAATGACAGTAATAAAAATAATCACAATAATGCCCAAATGTCAAATATCCAGGTAGTGTTTAAAGTTCTTTGTCTCACCCTTTTCTTACATTTTGTTCACTCGAAAATGGACCCAAGTGAGGTCTGTTGGGTTGACACAGCACCTCACTGTGGTTAATTGGTGGGGACTTGGCTACAACTCGAGGTGACCCACATATAACAAGTCATGGTGACCTCACGTATAACAACTCACCGTGGCCTCACATATAACAAGCAATTCACGATGATCTCATGTATAACAACTCGTGGTGACCTCACATATAACAACTCACCATGATGTCATGTATAACAATTCCCGATGACCTCGTATACAACAACTCACTGTGATCTCACAGAGAAGAACTCACCGTGACCTCATGTCTATCAACTCACTGTGACCTTGTGTATAACAAACCATGGCTACCACACATATAACAGACGGAAAAGTTTCCTGGTCCTGTGCCACCTCCATCACGGTTGGTATGCTCGAGCCCGTGGAGGTAAGCAGAAGGTAGGGACTGCAGGATCTGGCTGGGCCATTGTGTAAGTAACATTTCCAAGTGATACAGCGTGCAGAGGTCGACCTCCACTTCCCCCTAATTCCTAACCCAATGGGGTTCACACCATTTAACATGAGCACAAGCCAGGGATGTTCACACCCTTCAAAAAAAATGAGCACAGCCCAGCGAGGTACATACCCTTCAACATGACACATACTGAGGCTCACAACACGCAACATGAGCACAACTCAGGCAGGCAGTCGCCACTCAAGGTGAACACAACTGTTATAAGTGTGCAGTCTGATGCACAGGACCCCCACTATGTACAAAGTCTGACAATTGAGTTCATGAATGCATCCTAGAAAAAGTGCTCCATACCTCATAGCTGAGTGCCACTACAATCACCTTCAAAGTCCTCCCCTTGGGAAGCTGCGCACCAAAGCCAGTGCCTAGTCCACCCTTCAAAGCAATTTTGGAACTCTTTTCCTGGAATGGCCACCAGAGCTGCCCCCACCGTATTACCCTTGATGCCCTGAATCTCTTCAAAACATCTTCCTTTCAATATTTCCTTCATCTTCAGATAAAGAAAAAAGCCACTGGGGGCCAGATCAGGTGAGTAGGGAGGGTGTTCAAATACAGTTGTTTGTTTACTGGTTAAAAACTCCCTCACAGACAACTACACAATTAAGTTCTCAAACTTGTCACCATGCCACCATGTACAATGGCCATTCCAGAAAGTTCCAAAATTGCTCTGAAGGGTAGACTAGGCACTGGCATCAGTGCCCAGCTTCCTAAGGGCAGTACTTCAAAGTGGACTATGGTGATGTTCAGCAACGAGGTAGGTAGCACTTAAAACAATTAAGTTCGTAGACGTAACTGCTGGAAGTTGTATGCCAGTGTGCCCTGGACTCCGCTGAGCACTGCTGGCATGGTGAGCACTGCTGGCATGGTGAACCCTGCCTGGGCACATAATCTAACATTGCTGTCACTTACCGTATTTGTGATGCATAAGCAGAGTGAGTCTCTGTTTCCTCTCAGAAAAGACCTACAACCTCAGGAGTGGACTCTTCCTCATGGGATCCCTTGGCCAGGTAAGTTCCCTGGGTTGTGCTTGCCATACCTGTGAGAATAGAGCCCACTGGCTTGTAACTCCTGGTCACCCCCTGTCCCCCAAGGGACATTGCCCCAGAGCTCTCACTGACCTTCTCTTCCCTGGCTGGGCTTGCTCTCTTCCTGATGCCCTCCCTGCCCGAGATTCCAGCAGTGAGGACTGGAAGTGGAATGAGGAGGAGGCGGTACTTGAGAAGCATCTGGAAGCCAGCTGGGGCATTCCAGGTGGTGGTGGTGTTTGGGGTGCCGAGGTCACCATGGGTGGCAGTGACAGAAGGGTCCATGACCCAAGGAGGAGAGTAAGGAGCAGTTGAAGCGGGTTGAGCTCGCAGTCTGGGCAGGGAGGTAGAATGGAAGCTTAGAAGCGGTGGGCAGTGACGGATGGCCAGGTGGCCGTGAGGCCATGGCACCTTTGAGCAGGGAGCAAGATGAACAAGGCTGTACTTCTGGAAGCTTCCCTAGGTGGCAGGCAGTGGTGACAGAACCATGGGGTGGGAGCGACTGGATGAGGGGGCCCTAAGGGGCTGTTTCCTTGTCACCAGGAGACAGCTGGGGCCTGGAGTCGTATGGTAGCAGCAAAAGAGGACAGGGGTGACAAGGGTGCAGAGACAGCTAGTGGGGTGGTGAGCTGTCACACATGGTGCTGGGGCCCCAGGCGAGCGGTGGCACAGGGTCCTAGGGTCCTGGGTGACAGCTGGCACAGTGTCCTGGAGGTGCCCAGGCAAGAGAGCTGGCCCCCAAGGGTGTACCGGACAGTGACCGGATGCTTGTGGATGGGGAGGTGGGGTTTGAGCTCTGTTCTTAGCTTGCAAATCAGGAGCCTTTGGGAAGGAGTTTCTGGAGTGGGACTCGTCCTCCCTCACCTACTGACCCCCCAAGCGTCTGTCCGTCTTCCTGCGGGGCTTGTGTGTTGCTGTGACGCCGGAAGTTACGCCAAGAGAAGAAACAAACTCGTCCTGGGAGAAGGACAGCCAGAATGCTCTTCAGAGCACTGCACACACTGTGGAGGCACTGTCAGGAGGGCTCAGTCCCTGGAGAGGGACACCATGCTTGGCAGAGTGGAGGGTCAGCGAAGAAGAGGAAGACCCTTGATGAGATGGATCGACACAGGGGCTGCAGTGATGGGCTCAGACGTAGCAACGACTGTGAGGACGGCAACTGTGGGGGCAGGACACCAGACAGAGGTCCACTCTGGGGTGCGTCGGGTCACTTGAGTCAGGACAGACTTCGCTGCATGCAATGACCCCGTGACCTAGGGCTGCGCCTATCCCTGTAATAGCTGACATCTTCGGCAACGTACCTTTGAATGAAAGGTAGTTTTCTTTTCTTCGCCTTTCTGATCAGAGTATTTCCTTTTCTGGTTCAGTATCTGTGGGAAGCTGGAACTCAGGCGTGTACCCTGACACCCCCTTCCCTGGGGAGCTTGGCCGGTCCCGGGCCAAGCAGAGGGTGGACTGGCTTCCCTCAGCTCTGAGGGGACTTGGCACAGGACTCCTGCATGCTCCTCAGGCAGCTCTTGGTGTCCGCTGTCGCCAGCAGCCACCTGCACACTTCATTAGCTGCGCTGGCCCTCCCGGCTCATGAATCACGCTGTTAAATACAGGACTTAACACCACGCCAGGCCATTCATCTTCTGGGCCAGGGTTTTGCTCCTCTGTGTCCCCCACGGCGGTGGAGGAAATCGTTAACACCTCGCGGCCTGCAGCCCAGTCACGCCACTGCTCTGTGCACTGGTCTCCCTCTCAGGCTCAGTGTCTGAGCCCTGGGGTCCTCCACCTTCATCCCTCTCTCTTCTCCCACTGTCCCCAGCAGACACAAAGGATGCACACTCTCCCACACAGCAGAGACTTTGACATTGGCCTCTCCTGGGTCATCAGCCACAGTTTTGCTGAGGATGCCATGGGCTTCCTCACGCCTGCCCAGTACCTTCTAACCCTGGTTGCGCCAACCAGTGAGCATTGTGCTTAAGTGGTTCAAGGCTGGTGGTTAAAATCCACCCAGCGGAGCCTGGGAGGAAAGGCCTGGCCGTCTACTTCCTAAAGATCGCAGCTATCGAGAATCCTATGGAGCACAGTTCCACGCTGACACACACGGGGTGGCCATGTGTCAGAATAGAAGGGATGGCGTTTGGTTAGATATGGCAAGAACTGAGGGCTTTGTCTATGTGAGCAATTAGTCCAAGAGATGAAAATGTCACTGACTGATGTGGGACCTCCAAACACCCCTAAGTGATCTCCATATGGTCCTGCTCCTGGTTTCAAAGATGGGAGTCTGAGGTCCCGAGGGAAAAAGAAGTTAGGTAAGAGCCATGATTCTAAGCAGAGGTCCCACCACTAGATCTAAGCTGTCCCATTACACTGCATGGCTGTCGGCCCAGCTGGACATTGCTTTAACCAACAGAGTGGTTGGGTTTACTGTGGCCAGACTGAGAGATTTTTACATTCTTCGAGGTGGCCATGACACTGTCTCCCCATCACAGGTCCTCTGGCTGTGGATCTTATCTCCTTCCCAATCAACAGGTAGAACCCACAACCTCTTCCCCAAGTCTGGGCTGCTCCCAGCGTTGCTGTAGCCCACAGAACACAGCGGAGGACGTGACATACCAGTTTCAAGGCACAGCCTGTAACCAGTCAGATGGCTTCCACTTCCTGCTTCATAAGACACTGACTCTTGGCAGTGTTCGCTTAGGAAACCCAGCCACCATGCCGTAAGAGGCCAGGCCACTTGGAGAGGCCACTGGAGGCCCAGTTGATCTCCCTGTTGACAGCCTTGTTGGTTGACGACATTGGATGTGTAGCATAGCCCACCTTTCAAGTGACCCCAGCTCCGGGCTCCATCTCACCGCAGGGCAGCTGTCCTTGAAGTGACCCCAGCCCCGGGCTCCGTCTTACCACAGCAACAGTGACAGACTTCGCGTCGGTGATCCAAGGCTGTTGTACCAGAAACCCCCAACTGGACGGCTTCAACAAACAAATTCATTTTCTCAGTTTAGGAGACTAGATGTCCAGAATTAGGGTGCCACCTCTAGTGCTAGGCTCATTTTCTGTGTGTCCACTCTGGGAGCACATCTTTGTCCTTTTCAGCTTTCTTCCTAGCCTCCTCGATGATCACCAGGTGACACGAATCTTTAGGATTCGTACTTGCCAATTTCTGCGCCTACTCCATTCTTTTGTATGAGGCCTGACAAATTCACAAACTCAGTCTAGAAACAGGGCTACACACCTCACTGCTGAATATCTTTATGGTCACCTTTGAAGCACTCCCCTTGAGAAGTCAATGTCAGCACCTAGTCCACCCTTCAAATCAAGTTTGGAACTCTTTCTGGAACGGCCATCAGAACTGTCACTGTATTACCCTTGATTTTCCGAATGTCAACAAAAGGTCTTCCTTTCAATGTTTCCTTTATCTTCAGGTAAAGAACAAAGTAATTGGGGTCCAGATCAGGTGAGTACGGAGGGTGTTCCAATACAGTTAGTTGTTTCCTGGCTCCAAACTCCCTCACAGACAGCGCCGTGCCAGCTGGTGCACTGCCATGATACAAGAGCCATGAGATGCTGGCAAAATGTACAGGTCATTTTTATCTTTTCCATGCAGTCTTTTCAGTGCTTCCAAGTAGTAAACTTAGTTAACTGTCCAGTTGGTACAAATTCATAACAAACAATTCTTCTGATATCAAAAAAGGTTAGCAGCATCGCTGTGACTCTTGATTTGGGGGAATGGAAATTTTTTTGGTTGTGGAAAACTGGTTGACTTCCACTGTCCACTTTGACACTTTGTTTCAGTGATGTTTTGGTACACCCATATTTCATCACCAGTGATAACATGACCCAAAACATCATCTTGACCCTCCAAACAGTCTTGGTAAACTTCAATTCTCTTTTGTTTTTGTTCACTAGTTAGCAACTTCAGGACCATTTTTGCACACACCTTTGTTATGTCAAGATTTTCAGTTAAGATTTCCCTAACTATTTCTCTATTGATGTTTACTTGCTCAGCTATACTTCTCATAGTCAGCTGATGATTTTGATGCAGAACTTGACAAGTTTTTGCAAAGTTTTCATGAGTTCTGCTTGTTACTGACCATCGTGACCTCTCTTCATCAGTGGTGCTTTCTCTCCCCTCAGAAAAACATTTAATCCATTTGTACACTGCCATTTTCTTCATGGTGTTATCCTCATCAGTTTGGCCTAACATATCTCTGATTCTACTTCAATTCTTGTCGAGCTTAACAAGAAACTGAATGTTTGTTCATTGCTCTAATTCAAGCTCCAAAATTCTTGTGACAGCACAGAAAAACACACAACCATAATAAAGAATGCCACTCATCAAGACACTGCCACACATCGACACAAACACAGTGGTGAGACACTGATAAATCAAAGCTATGAAACCTTACCACTGTACACTGATGTGACCTCGTAACACAAGAAAACTGTATCCCAGGTGAGATTACATTCACAGGCACAGGGATTAGGATTCTAACACATACCTGAGGAGACACAATTCAATCAACACCAAGCCTCAAGTGAGAACTGCCCAGCTGAGCTGTGTCCAAACAGGACCACACGAGAAAATAACACATTATGTTGTTGACCTCGAAGTCAGGAGACGTAAGACCCTGGGAACTCTGCTCAGATGTAACCCTGCCACAGTGGGGATCAAGAGGCCTGGCTCTACACTGAGTCTGCACTGGCCAGCTGCATGACTCCAAGCTGTGTGACTCTGAGACCCTGCACTGTGTGACCCTGGGCTGTATGAGTCTGAGCTGTGTGACCCAGAGCTATATGACACTGAGCTGTGTGACTCTGAGACTCTGAACTATGTAACCTTGAGCTGTGTGACTGAGAGTCTGAACTGTGGGTGACCCCAAGCTGTGTGACTCTGAGCTGTATGACTCTGAGAGTCCAAATTTGTGACCCGGAGCTGTGTAAATGGGTGGTGTGACCCTCAGCTGTGTGACTCTGAGCTGTATGACTCTGAGCTGTGTGACCCTGTGCAACTCTAAGTCTTGGTGGCCCTATCTGTTAAACAGTTGTTTCCTACTTCTTCCGTATTGTATCTGAATGTGGTAATTTGTTTATTTCAGGTGGCAGAGCTGTGGGTTGGTGACAGAATTTCGAGACTGGCTAATTTACCTCTGGTGGTTCAATGGCTAGGCACTCAGTTGCCAACCAGAACATTAGTGGTTCAAACCCACTAGCATCTCCATAGGAGAAAAGACCTCTCAATCTGCTCCCATAAAGATTACAGCCTAAGAAGCCCTATGGGCAGTTCTACTCCATCCTACAGAGTCATTACAAATCAGAACCAACTTAACTGCTCTAGGTTTTTAAAGTTTTGCTCTGTTCTGTGGCCTTATCTGTGTTTTCTACCTGAACCAGGTGAGCCATGTGGGACTCTGAGAACCTGGACCTGAAATAAACGAACACAGAGTCACACAGGCTGATCCCGGTCAGATGGATTAGTGTCAACCCATTGCCGGACACCACTATGCTGGAATTGCAGACCCCGGGACACCCCCATGGGATTGCTGCCCTGGAATCCTTCGTCTTGTCCGGGCTCGGTTCTCACCTCTGGGATTCACATTCCACCTGCCTCTCTTCTGCATTGCGCATGTCCACACAGGTGGCCACCTTCTCTCTGCTTCCTGCAGGAGGACCCATCTGGGGAACCTTGGGATGGGCATCTCTGTGTGAGCAAGAAGCAGACCCTCACCCCTGCCTGTCAGAGAGTCCTCCTTCCCTCCCTCCTTTAACCCAGAGCTTGAAGTGGTGTGTTCGATCTGAGTGAAAGAAACTCAGAATCAACAAATGTCAAGTTTAGTGGCAAGAACCTGGACTCCAACCCCATTGTTCTGGGTCTAATCAAATAATGAAGGGTTAAAGAGAAAGTCCCTAGCTTCTTTCCAGGCCCAGGCTGTCTCTGCTTCCAAAACATTCTCTTTAACTTAACTGGGGTTAGCTAAATAAAACTACCGATGGAACTTCCCCATGTCACATCTTGCCAAACATCTCCTGATTAGCTCTCCAGGTTTTCTGTAGACAATCCAGGTAACTGAGCACATTCAGAAAATGGGGGGAACACAGGGGAGAAAAATGGCCTTTGGTGCTCAGATTTTGATTAATGATTCCTTTTATAGTTCTAGAGCTGTCCTTCAAATTACCGTATTATCATCAAGAAACTGACACCCAAGTCAGTCTTCAACAAAAGTGGCAGGAGGTTCAAAACAAGGGAATAAAGGGTTGCTTTTCAGCTGCTCCTGGCTGCCAAGGGACATGGGATAAGGAGACTGGCCGAACATGATCCTGAGGCTCCGAGATGAGTTCTGGTATCTCGGAGATGGAGGTGGAGATGGAGGTGTGGGTGGGGGTGGGGTGAGGGTGAGGGTTGGGGTAGGGGTGGGGGCGGAAATGGTTGGACCAGCAGGACCAGCGTCCTGGTAGACCCCGCTGTGACAGAAGGGGCCCTATGACAAGGAGAGGGGTTTTTGAGGTACATACAGAGTCCAAATGTGATACCTATTTTCACTCCCAACGATAGAAAGGCTGAGTAACAGCTGTTGCTAGGTGCCACCACGTCAGTTCTGACTCACAGCGAGTCTGTGTGCTGCAGAGTGGAACCCTGCCCGGCCCCGTGCTGTCCTACAGCCCTCATCACGCTCGAGGTCGCTGTCGCAGCCGCTGTGCCAGTGCATCTCTCTAAGGGTCTTCCTCTTTTCTGCTGAGCCTTCACTTTACTGAGAATGACGTCCTTCTCCAGAGACTGGTCCCTCCTAGCAACACGTCCAAAGCATGCGAGATGGAGTCTTGCTGTCCTTGCTTCTAAGGAGTATTCTGGTTGCACTGCTTCCAAGACGGATTTGTTCATCCTTTTGGCCAGTTCATGGTGTATTCAGTATTCTTTGTCAACACCGCAATTCAATAGGTCAGTTCTTCTTTGGTTTTCTTTATTCATTGTCCAGCTTTCTTATGCATATGAGACCACTGAAAACAACAGGGCTGAGGTCAAGCGTGCCCTAGTCTTCAGGGGGACATCTTTGCCTTTTAACAAAGTAGCAGCCGTCAGGAAAAAGCCCTGCTCTTCACAAGGCCTTTCCATTGTACAGTGCATCCAGTTGGGATTTTTATAAAGCTCCAAAGAGCTCCCCACACATCTGCTGTTTCATCTTATCCCACAGAGCTCAATCCATCTTCTTTAGAAAAGGAATGAGAAACCACGTGGTGCGATCCCATTTTGGTGAGTAGTGTCTGGGGTCTTAAAAGCTGGCAAGCTGCCGTCTAAGGAGCATGAACTAGTCGCAGTTTGCCTGGAGCAGAGGAAAACAAAGAACATCCAAGAACATCCAAATACATGCCTGGAGAGAGAGGAGCCGTATGATCAGGAGACTGTGTTCGCATGAGGTCAGAAGAACTAGATGGTGTCTGGCCACCACCAGTGACTGCCCCAACAGGAAACACAACACAGAGCCCCTGACGCAGTGGGAGAAAAATGGGGGTGCAGACCTAATACTCTGTTAAAAGACCACACTTGATCACCCAACAGCTTAGAGGGTCCCCTGGGAACATGGCTGCTGGGCTTGAAGCTGGCCCAGAGCAGCAGCCAGTACCGAGCCGAAGCTGACAATCCGGACAAAAGCTGGGCTGGACTGCAAGACACAGAGCGACGCTGGTGCGGCGCATGCCCCTCGGCTTGAACATCCACACGACACCGTCGGGGCAGCCGCTCTCTAGAGGCAAGACGGGAGAGTGAAGAGGAGGGGACAGGAGTTAGTTAGATGAACATCACAAGGGTAGAAAGGAGGAAAGAGGCGCTGTCACAGGGCTGGGAGAGAAGTCAGAGTTGCATAGAAGTACACACGTGGGAACTTGTGTGGCAAATTGACCTGGATTGCAAACTTTCACTTAAAGCACAATAAAACATTTAAAAAAAAGAAAAGAAAACAAAAACGATGCAGTGTGAGACAATACTCATAGGAGTTTGGAGAAATACAAGAACGGGAAGGTCCTTGCACTGAGAGTTGTTGTTGGTGGTGGTGTTGTTAGATGCCATAGAATCAATTTGGACTCACAGCCACCCTCTAAGGCCGAGAGGAGTCTCCTTGGCGGGTTTTGTAGACCACCATCCTTGCTGGAGCAGACCACCAGGGTTTCTTCCTGCAGAGATGCCAGGTGATTTGAAATCACACATCTTTCACTTAGCAGCTGACACTCCACCACTGCACCGCCTGGGTCCTTACCAAGAGGAGAACAGAAAGCCCTTCAGAGTCATCTTTGGTCTGGGGTCAGGTCGAAAGCATCTGACAGGACTGGGGTCAATTTCTTATTCACAACATCTATGACGTCATGCCAGTAGCTGGGGAAGTAAGGTCATAGATGGTCAGATGTGTCGAAGACTGCCCGCTCCAACACGTGGGGTGATGCAAAGCTGTCCCTTACCCCACATCTGCACGAGTGTTGTCCTTTCTGCGTCTACAAGAATCCAGCACAGGCCAGAAGGAGGGAGAGAGGCTGGGGGCCTGGCAGGACTAGAGGGCTCACACCCTAGGAGATGCCCTGGGAACAGGCCCAAAGAAAGGAAGAGGCTAAGTTGTGCTATGAGGGTTGGAGAAAAGGAGGTACGAGGTACATCTCCCCTCCTCCTAGTTTGATGACCAAAATGTCCCTAGACACTGCCTGATGTCCCAGAATTACCACTAGCTGTGAATCATTGAGTTGGTGGCAGGCTCTTAGATCAGAAGGACCATGCCTTTTATCTCTGTAACTCCAGGATCTAGCACATAGTAGGTGTGTGTGATTATTAATATTATGTATCAGCTAGGCTAGGCTGTGATTCACAGCAGTCTGGCAGACACAGGACTAGATGCCCTTCCATAATGCAGTATAATGCAATCACTTTTCATGACAAGATTAGATGTGATCAGCTGTGATCAGTAGAAAGGATATTTCCCTGAGGATGTGGCCTGCCTCTAACAGGCAAATAGATGGTCTGGCAAACCCCTCTGCTTTCTCCATCTGGCCCTCTTCCTATCACCTGACCTCCATTTCTTGGGACATAAACCTAAACAAGTCTCCAGCCTACAACCTGACCTACAAGCTTGGGACTTGTTAGTCTCCACAACAAGCGTGACCCATTTCCTGGAATTAAATCCCTCTCTTGGCCAGTTTGAATCCATCAGGCGCTCCTTGGAAACTCTCTGGGGTCAGTTCCCTTCTGTCCCGTAGGGTTGCTATGAGTTGGAATCGACTCAGTAGCAGTGGGTTGGTTTCTTTGGTGTTGGTATATATGTGTATCACCCATGTGTCTCTGTGTTGGGGACGACAACCTGAAGAGGAAGGGCGTTGCATTCATCATCAAACAGAACATTTCACTATGTGTCCTGAAGTACAAGGCTGTCAATGATAGGATAATACCCACACATCTGCAAGGAAGCATAGTTAATATGACTATTATTCAAATTTACACAACCACCACTAAGGCCAAAGATGAAGAAATTGAAGATTTTTACCAGCTTCTACAGGCTGAGGAAACCCTGGTGGTTCAGCGGTGAAGTGTTATGGCTGCTAACCAGAAGGTTGGCAGTTCAAATCCACCAAGTGCTCCTTGGAAACTCTGGGGCAATTCTACTCTCTCTATAGGGACACAGTTGGAATCGACTCAATGGTCACGGTTTGGTGGTTTTCTACAGTCTGAAATTGATCAAATATGCAACCAGGATGCCTTGATGATTATTGGTGATCGGAACACAGAAGCTGTAAATAAAGAAGAAGGATCTGTAGTTGAAAAATATGGTCTTGGCTACAGAAAGGATGCCAGCGATCACATGATAGAATTTTGCAAAACCAACAACTTCTTCAATGCTAATAGTATTTTTCACCAACATAAATGGTGACCTCATATATACACAGACCTTGTCAGATGGGATACACAGAATCAAAATGACTACAACTGTGGAAAGAGACAATGGTATCATCAGTCAGAACAAGACCAGGTGCTGACTGAGGCACAGGCCATCAACTGCTCCTGTGCACGCTCAAATTGAAAGTGAAGAAAATTAGGACAAGTCTATAAGAGCCAAAATACTGCCCTGAGTATTTCCCTCATGAGTTTCAAGACCATCTCAAGAAAAGACTTAATGCATTGAACACAATGACTGAAGACTAGCCAACTGTGAAATGACAACAAGGACATCATACATGAAGAAAAAAGTCACTAAAAAGACAGGAAAGAAACCAGACAGAAACAGATGTCAGAGGAGACTCTGAAACTTGCTCTTGAACATCCAATATCTAAAGCAAAAGGAAGAAATGATAAAGAGCTAAACAGAAGATTTCAAAGGGTGTCTGGAGAAGACAAAGTAAAGGATTGTCATGACATCTGTGAAAAACTAGAGACAGAAAAGTGAGAGGGAAGAGCACGCTCTTCATTTCTCGAGCTGCAAGAACTGAAGAGGCAATTCAAGCTTCCAGTTGCGGTGCTGAAGGATTCTACAGGGAGAATATTAGATGGCTCAGGGAGCATCAAAAGAAGATGGAAGGAATACACAGAGTCATTATACCAAAAAGACCTGGTCGATGTTCAACCATTTCAGGAGGTAGCATATGATTAGGAACCCACGGTACTGAAGGAAGACGTCAAAGCTGCATTGAAGGCACTGGTAAAACAAGAAGGCTCCAGGAACCGATGGAATATCAATTGAGATGATTTCACCAAACATACTGTCATGGATTGAATTGCGTCCCCCACAAAATACGTGTAGTAATTGAGCTGGGCCAGAATTCCCTGTATTCTGTGATTGCCCTCCGTTTTGTGGTTTTCTGATGCTGTAAATCCTAATCTCTGCCTATGGCTAATAGATAGAATGATTATGTTAAAAGAGTATTAGGGTGCGACTGCCACACCCTTGCTAAGGGAATTTCCCTGCAGTGTGGCTAACCTTGGGGAGAATGGGAATTCCACAACGCCTAATTGTGCTCTTAAGGAATCTGTATGTGGATCAAGAGGCAGTCCTGCGAACGTAACAAGGGGACACTGCATACTTTAAAGTCAGGAAAGGCATGTGTCAGGGTTGTATCCTTTCACTGTATCTTTTCGATCTGTATGCCGAGTAAATAATCTGAGAAGCTGGATTATATGAAGAAGAATGAGGCATCAGGATTGGAGGCTGACTCATTAACAACCTGTGTTATGAAGATGACACCACCTTACTTGCTGGAAATGAAGAAGATTTGAGACACTTACTGATGAAGATCAAAGACTACAGCCTCCAACATGGATTGCACTTCAACATCTGGAAAACAAAAATCCTCACAACTGGACCAGTAAGCAACACTGTCGTAAAGTGAGACAAGACTGAAGTTGTCAAGGATTTCATTTTACTTGGGTCTACAATCAACACTCATGGAAGCAGCAGTCAAGAAATGGAAAGACACACTGCTGCAAAGGACTTCTTTAAGGTATTTAAAGGTAAGGATGTCACCTTGAAGATCAAAATGACCCTGACCCAAGCCATGGTATTTTCAATAGCGTTGTATGCACACAAAAGCTGTACCTGAACAAAGAAGACAGGAGAAGAACTGATGCCTTTGAATTGTGGTGTTGGAGAAGGATGCTGAATGTAGCATGGACTGCCAAAAGAACCAACAGATCTGTTCTGGAAGAAGTGCAACCAGAGTGCGCCTAGGAAGCAAATATGGCAAGACTGTATTTTACATACTTTGGACGTGTTGTCAGGAAGGATCAGTCCCTAGAGAAGGACATCATGCTTGGTAGAGCAGAGAGTCAGTGAAACAGAGGAAGACCCTCGATGAGATGGATTAACACAGTGGCTGCAACAATGGGTTTAAGCATAAAAATGATTGTGGACATGGCACAAGACTGGGCAGTGTTTCGTTCTGTTGTTCATGGGGTCGCTATGAGTCAGAATGAACTCGATGGCACCTAACAACAACATGGCTTACACCACCACCCTTAATCCTTTCATCCTACAAGAGATAAAAGGAAAGGGAAGCAAGCAGAGAGTTGGGAACCTCACACCTCCAAGAAAGCCGCTCATCCTTCAGACCTGAGGTTCCTGCACCAAGATGCTCCCTGAACAAAGACCAATGCCACACAAGGACTTTCCTCCAGAGCTGACATGGGGGAACACCTGCAGACTTCTGAATTTGGACCTGTAGCCTACAGGCTGTGTGAGAATAAAGTTTGTTGTTAAAGTCATCCACTCTGTGGTATTTCTATTAGAGCAGTGCTAACTGACTAAAACATGGGTGCAGTGCTGGAAGTGCTCATTCTTCTATGCCAGAAAATCTGGAAGTTGGCTACTGGCCAACTGACTGGAAGAGATGCATGTTTATGCCTATTCACCAAAAGGGTGACCCAACCAAATGTGGAAATGACTGACTGTGTCGTTAGTATCACATGCAAGTAAAATTCAGCTAAAGATCATTCAAAGCAGTTGCAGCAATGTGTTGACAGGGAACTTCCAGAAATTCAGGCCTGATTGAGAACAGGGCATGGAACCAGGGATATCACTGCTGACGTCGGAGGGATCTTGGCTGGAAGTAGAGAATACCAGAGAGATGGTTCCTTGTATCTTATTGACTATGCAAAGGCATTTGACTGTAGATCTTAACAAATTACGGATAACATTGCGGAGAATGGGAAACACAGAATACAGAACTTTTCCTCGTGAAAAATCTCTACATGGATCAACAGAAAGCCATTCAGACAGAACAAGGGGACAGTGCATGGTTTAAAGTCAGGAAAAGCATGTATCAGAGTTGTACCCTCTCATCATACTTTTTCAGCCTGTATGCTGAGCAAATAACCCAAGAAGCTAGACTATATGAAGAAGAATGAGACACATCAGGATTGGTGGAAGATTCGTTAACAACCTGCATTATGCAGGTGACAAAACCTTGCTTGCTGAAAGTGAAGAGGACTTGAAACGCTTACTGATGAAGATCAAAAACCACAGCCTTCCGTAGCATTACACCTCAACATCAGGAAGACAAAAATCCTCACAACTGGTCCAATAAGCAACATCATGATAAATGGAGAAACGATTCAGTAAATAAATAACTATACTGGAACACCCTCCCTACTCACCTGATCTGGCTGCCAATGACTTTTTTCTTTACGTGAAGATAAAGAAAGTATTGATATTGAAAATATTGGATGACATTCAGGACATCAAGGGCAATACAATGACCGCGCTGATGGCCATTCCAGAGAAAGAGTCCCAAAACTGCTTTGAAGGGTGGACTAGGCATGGCATTAGCACATAGCTTCCCAAGGGGAGTACTTCGAAGGTGACCATAGTGATATTCAGCAATGAGGTATGGAGCACTTTTTCTAGGATGAGTGTCCCAATGACTGCCAGAAAAATGAACAGATCTGTCTTGGAAAAAATACAACCAGAGTGTTCCCTCACGGCAAGGATCACTAGACTACTTCTCGCACACTTGGGACTTGTTGTCAGGAAGGATCAATCCCTGGGGAAGGACTTCATGCTTGGTAGAGGGTCAGCAAAAGAGACAGAGAGCGTCAAGGAGATGGAGTGACACTGGGCTGCAACAATGGGCTCGAGCACAACAACAATTCTGACAGTGGTGCGGGACCAGGTAGAGTTTCATTCTGTTGTCCATAAGGTTGTCAGAATCAGAACTGACTCGACGACACCTAACAACAACAGTGCATACTTATGTTTCACTGATTTTCCTTCTCTAGAGAGCCCACAATAAACAATGCTGGTGAAAGGAAAGGTGAACATATCGAACCTGCCTGTATCAGGCTCGGTGCTAGGCACTTCACACACATTATGGCATATGATCCTCAACATCACTCCATGAGACAGACTCAGGCAGAGATGAGGAAACTGAGGGGTAGCAGGGAAGGTCACCTGCCCACCATCTCCCAGCTAGTTAGCAATGGAGTCAGAACTTGAAATTGATCATCTGCTCTTGGACGGAGGACCACGAGAAGCCAGAGTGACTTTCCTCTGCACAGATATCCTCAGCACAGAGGCACAGCTCATGATCTGGGTCTGGGCTCCTGGTGTCACAAAGTTCTTAATGGGCTGGGTCCACCTGGCCAGAAACCCTCTTCCTGGAGGAGCTCAAATCCCCATGCCACAGCATCCCAAAGAAACCTTGCTTTTTAAGGAACAAGTTCAGCCTCCAAACATGTTTCATGTTTAAGGTCAGGCAGTCCTTGTTCCACCAGGAGCTTACGCTCTCCAGCTCTCCCAGGGGAAGATGCGAATGCCTGGCTTGAACGCTCTGAAAGGTTAGGAAAAACGAAGGCTGAAGATCACACAGACATTGAATGCCAGAGGAGCTCTTGCCAAGGGGAAATCAAAATGAAATGAGACTCAGATTCTGGAATAAGGGACACATGAGTCACAGTAAATAAAATAAAAACACCCAGAGAGTTCGCTTTTCCTTTTCCATCCAAGCACTGCTGATCGCAAGATAAATCATGTTTGGAGGAAACTCAAAACGATCAGAGTACATTTCGTTGCAGCATTTCTGACTCATCTTGGACCCGGGAACCTAACTGAAAACTTGCATCTTCTTAATGCATGAATGCTAGCTTTCTTTTAGGAAGACAAAACTGCAGAATCCCCAAAAAAGAAACCCCACTTTACAGAATTGCATGAGACCTAAGATACAGACTCATGTACTTTATTTTTCCCACTGAAAATTTACCTAGAAATTATTTCTGAGCGGCCTCTCAGTGGACTCGAACCTCCAGCCTTTCATCTGAAGGCTAAGGACAGTAATCGTCAGCACCATCTTCAGTTAGAGGCTGGGGACAGTAATCGTTAGCACCATCCAGGGACTCCTGGGTAGAAATGATTCGGGGTTCACGGGTTATGATTCAAATAGTTCTGCATGATGTGATCAGTTCTTTACCCCAAACCCCAGCCCACTGTGGTCAACTTCATTGTTTTCTTCCAGAACTATCTTCAGAGCTAGCTTGGTTCAGCTTCCCACACTTTGTCAGGAAGACTGAGGCCACAGCGTGAGGGAGTCCTGTCCCATGCCCACACGTTCCCAAACCAAAGCTCAGGCCACTCTTTCGGGTCTTTTACCTTTACAGCAGTTTGAATCCACCCACCACTTCCTGGAAACCCTACGGGGCAGTGCTAGTCTGTCCCCTACATAGGGTCCCTCTGGGTCAGAATCAACTTAGCAGGAGTCCCTGGATGGTGCTAACGATTACTGTCCTCAGCCTCTAACTGAAGACAGTGCTGATGATTCCTGTCTTAGCCTTCAACTGAAAGGCTGGAGGTTCAAGTCCACTGAGAGGCTGCTCAGAAGAAAGCCGACCAACAGTGAGCAGTGGTTTGCATTCCTAACAGGACCTGCACTCAACAACTTACATCATTTCTGCCATTAGGGCTTGGTATGGTATCCAAGAAAAGACTTCCTTCCTAAGGGATTAAGATTCTTAAAGCTTGAAACTATGAAGCACTCTGGCATCTTCTGCACATAATTGCTGGACTTAGCATGCCACTGGGCACTTGCCAATGTGTGAGGATGGAGCTGAGTTACCTCCAGACCCAGTGTCTCTCTGCCCGCTGTGGGCCCCTGGCCACAGCTTCCAGCTCTGCTTTGGGTCCCCCTACATGGGCCTGGGCAGGAGGTGGCCAAGCGGGCCAGCTTCAAACAAAACATGTTGAATTTCCCCAGTGTCAAAGAGAAAGAGAAAAAAACAGTGCTCCCTTAGAAAATTAATCCATGTTACATGTCAGGCTCTTGCTACCTTTAGCCGTGGTCCAGTCTCATTTCTTCCTCAGTCTGATGGAGCCAGAGTCACAGGCGCCACGAGTCTCTGGTTTTCTGGGACTGTGGATGTCCCACAGCCATGAGCAGCAACCCGTAGACTGCGAAACATTCATAACTGTGTACAAAATCATTTGTAAATTAGACATTGTCTTAAGAGTAGGAACTTTTCTGAAAATTCTGAGGCTGTCTGGAAAAATTCTGTGTGTGGGTATTGGAGGTCAAATCCATGGCTGTCAAGTCAGTTCTGATCCCCAGTGACCCCACTGGTCCAAGTTTGACTGCACTGCACAGGGGCGTCAGCTGCTGGGTTTTGGCCCGTAGATCACCAATCCTTTCTTCCAAGGTATGTGGGTGGGCTCGAATCTGCAATCTTCTGGTCAGCAGTTGAGGGCGGTCACCACTGGCTCCACCTGGGAACTCCTTATGCTGGCCGCACAGTCGTGTAGGGTTTTTTTTGTTTCGTTTTGTTTTCAAACCTAATGAACATGGTACACATAAAGGTTGGTTATCCCTTTGTTGGTCTAAAAACATAAAAAGCTCTACAACTTAACTACTGGAAATTTTTTAAAAAATGATTTGGGGGTACAATGAAGTTCTTAAGAAGGTTTTTTTCCCTCTATTTGTCTCCCTGGAATGTTCTTGATCTTCATACATTTCTCCCAAGAATAACTATGAAGAATTGCATCCTTCTCTGCCTGTAAATAGCTGACATTTGCAGGTGCTGTTTCTTCTGCTTGGTGTCCCACCCTCTGCATCCTTCCTGTCCAATGCCACCTCTTCTCCTTTGGGGTCCAGGAGGCTTCAACCTGTGCGCAGACTAACCCCCAACATCCCATCACCACTGAAACACCATTCTTGACACTGAAGCCTTACTTCCTGAGGATAGAATTACACCTGCTTTGTCTACAACTCCTTCCTCAGGCCCAGCACAGTGTCTGACAAGGAACACTGTTAAAAAAGAACAGTGGTTAAGGCATTCAACAAGGAGAGGAAGGAAGATGGAGTGGGAGGGCAGGGAGGGAACATGAAAGGCAAAGGACCCCAGAAAAAGAATGAGTTTGTCTTCCAAAAAGAAGCGCCATTCCTTTAACACTGGAGAAAGTCTCCTTCATGGCACCTCAGGTGACCGCTGGAGCTTCGGGGCTGTCACTCCACCATCTTCTTCCACGTTCTCCTCCCGCGGCACATGGATCCCCCAGCTCATTTTCTTCCTGTCCCAGGTCTCTCACTGTGTTGTCCCCTCAGTCACCCCCTGTCACCACCACCACACCCTACGTGGCACCACCACCTGCAAGGCATAAGCTCACATCTATGAAGTAGGAGACATTCTCTTTCAAACCTGAAAGAGAATGAAGAAGTGAAGGTGCTGAAAGGAAAGATGAAAGGCCGACTGGACGATGCAGGACAAAGTCCCAGCGTGTCAGAACTCTAGGGTAGGACAGGGCAGTTAGGTGAGAAGCCATGCTCAGAGACCCAGTAGTAAGAACCAGGTAAAAGGACAACAGTGATCCTGCCTACAAGTTTCTTATCGAATGAACAAATCTGTCTTGGAAGAAGTACAGCAAAAATACTCCTTAGAAGTGAGGCTGGTGAGACTTTGTCTCACATACTTTGGACATATTGTGAGGAGGGATCAGTCCCTGGAGAAGGACATCATGCTCAGTAAAGCAGAGGGTCAGAGAAAGAAGGAGACCCTCAAGAAGATGAATTGACACAGTGGCCGCGACAATGGGGTTAAGCATAATGGTGACCATGTGGATGGTGAGGGTCAGGGCAGTGTTTTGCTCTGTTGTACACAGGACCATCATGAATTGGGAGTGACTTGATGGCACCTAACAACAACATGTGCCCTGATGAAATATTTGGATTAAAGGAAAACACTAGTCCATTTACGCCCAAGCAGGGAAATCAGACTACCTGTAAAGGAACAAATCAGACTGGCATCAGACTTCTCCTCAGCAGCGCTACAGGGGAGCAGACAAACAAAGAGTAATATAGACTCTGAGAAAGCGCATTGTGAGTGAGTTTATATTTGTTGAGCTGTTCCTGTGAGGAAAACAAGACATTCATTCTTAGATGTGTAGGGAGCAGAAATGAAGCCGTTGGAGTACTCTCATGAAAAGAAGTCTCTCGCAGATACATATTCCAGACATGTGGAGGATTGCTAAAATTCAAGAGTGAGAGGAAAGCTGCGGCAAGAAATGTGCCATTAACAAAATAAGTAAAATGTACAACTAGCATAAGACACCATCTCCCCCCTCCACTGTGACCCTCTTTGCAAAGACAGCCTCTCCACCCACATGCAGTGTATTCTTGACTCAGGCGGCTCCAGTCCTAACCCACTGGCCACATGTTCTCCTCGCTGGCTCCCTAGGTACCTTGTCTACAGTGTGGGCCAGAATTTAGAGCCCTTGTCCCCTCCTTTTTCTCTCTGCCTCTCTGTCTCTGTCTCTCCATCTCTGTCTCTCTGGTCTGATATACAGTCTTTACCCTAGACTTCACAGCACCTCGTGTTAGCCTCCTTGGGTCTACCCCTTGTTTCATTCTAGGTATCCACTGGTGAGAACCCCCCAGCCTAGCATCTGTGACAACTCAGTGCTGAAAATCAAAGAACCTCATGATCCTCTCTGCCTCTGCCATTAAGTTGCCCTAGAAAAACATTTCTCACATTTATGATTTTGTGTGTAATGCCGTGGGTTTAGGAGAAAAAATGTCCTAAAAATGTAGCTCCTGTTTTTCTTTACTTTCCTTTTTTTGGTGAGATTATACACAACAAAAGACACAACTGTTTATTAATTTTTACACGTATACAGTTCACTGACATTGGCCACAAACTTTACATTGTGTCACCCTTCTCAGCTTGTTAGGCGCATGGAGTTGGTTCCGACTCGCGGTGAGTCAGGTACATAAAGAAACTGCCGAGTCCTGCGTCACCCTCACAGTCATTATGCTCAAGCCCATTGTTGCAGCTACAGTGTCAATCCATCTCACTGAGGGTCTTGCTCTTTGTCAATGACCCTCAACTCTACCAAGTGTGATGTCCTACTCCAGAGACTGACCCCCGTGCTAACGTGTCCAAAGCATGTGAGACGTAGCCTCGCATCCTGGCTTCCATAGAGCACTCTGGTTGTACTTTACCTGAGACAGATTTGGAAGTCCAAGAGAATGAATGGCATTACTGGACAAACAGTTAGTGAAAAATTAAAAAAAAAAAAAAAAACAGTACAACCGAAGGAGCTGCCTGCTCCCCCAGGAGAGATTTGGCCCCTTGGTCCTTCATCAGACACACCAGATCATGTGCTCAGTATGCAAGTTAAAAATCCATCTATAATTAGAGCTGCCCAAAAGTGAATAAAAGGCATTCCAGGAAAAGATTTTCAGCAAAATAACATTAAAATCACCATATGTTTAAGTTGGCTTTAAGTTGCAAAATATCACAATGTTATGTGCTGTTAATGTCGTAAACTTATATGGGCTTTTTGGCTGATTCAAAAGCTAAAGAGAAAAAAGTAAGTTAAGTAGAAAGGGGTTGAAAGTTCAAGATTCATCTAAAGAAATACTCTGAATATTTAGTTTAGAAAACAAATCAGGTGACTCCACTGTCCACATTGCCACTTCCCTGGGTGCAAATGTTGGATCTGGTTTTCAGAAAGCCATTAGGTTCTTGATATATTTAAAGGCAGCAGTACAGACATCTGGTTGACAGAGCAGCCAAGCATGCATTCCTTCGGGGTGTTCTGTCTCTCAGTCATTATGTCTTCTTCCTGAAAAAGCAGTAGATGGAGAGCCATGCAGCAGAGAATGAAAGATGCCCAGATGTACTGATTTGATTTCGTTTTTGAAATACAGGGAGCACTGAGCAAGGGCTTTTACACCCTGTCACCTGACATTTACTCTTCTATGCTTAGCTGTTATTTCTTAAAAATGGAATCCTCTCTAATTATGATATAAATGTATGTTTACTGTAGAAAAATTGAGAAACATTAAACAGCATAAAAATAATCTAAAATTCCACTTCTAGGAACGGTAAGAGAGAGAACTCCTGTCAATCCTCCATTTGAGAAAAACTAGAAAAAGGTAGACAAATATCTGTTACAAGGCACCAGAGACCTAAGAAAGAAAAACTGTAAGACAAAGCCAGGAAAAGAAAGGAATTCTGCACAGCTTTCGCTCAGGCCATGTGTCCGCGCCAAAAGAGAAGAGGAAGATGCTGACACCTGCTTTCAGTCCCCAGGCACGGGAGAGAAAATTAAAGTCTGCCAAGGAGGGAGTTCTCAGTAAACTTGCAAACCGTAGAGTATGGATGAACTGGAAAGGGATAATTCTTGCAAAGATAGCACCCAGCCTCACCTCAAATCCTGAATGGGTTAGGGTAGTCTAGGATTGCTAACACCCTTAGCCACCTCCCAGACACAAATGTAAATACCCTCTGGAGAGACAATAATACCATCCCAGGCCTCAATTATCTCTGCAAGCTTTCATACACTGTATCTGGCACTACAGAGTAATAATAATAATAATAAAATAGCCAGTCTTATAAGAAGATGTGAAAATGATCAAAACCTAAGGGAAACAACAGACAATAGAAACAGATTCAAATGCAATTAAAATAACAGAGTTACAAGACACGAACTGTAAAATCATTATCATTAATATGATTAAGTGAATAAAAGGCAAGATAAAAAAAAATCTTGGCATAGAACTGAATTTTTTTTAATATAAATTCTAGAATTAAAAAAATATAATCAACACCACTAAAGATAGAATGGGTATCATCAATAACAAGTTAGACAAAGGAAGGCTGTTGCCACTGAGTACATTCCAATTCACTAGCAACAACAAGAACAAAAAAAAGAAAACAATCGCCATTGATCAGTACCAACTCCTAGTGACCCTACGGAACAGAGTAGAACTGCTCCATAGAGTTTCCAAGGAGTGCCTGGTAGATTTGAACTGCTGTACTTTTGGTTAACAGACATAGCACTTAGCTACCACACCACCAGGGTTTCCATGATTCTAGCTCATGGTGATCCTTCTAGGACAGAGTAGAACTGCCCCATAGAATTTTCATGGAGCAGCTGGTGGATTTGAACTGCCAACCTTTTGGTTAGGTGTTGTAGCACTTAACCGCTACACCACTGGGGTTTCCAAAGAAAGAACTGGACAACTTAAAGAACAGAAGCAAGCATCCAGACTGAAACACAGAGAAGTAGGATGGAAAGAAAGAAAAGAGCACAAAGGATGTAGTGAGAAGGTCTAAGGGGGAGCTAGCTAAGCTCCAAGAAGGAGAAAAGGGAAAAAATGTAGCAGCCTAGAAGTTCTCAAAATTGTTGAAAGACACCTACCTAAATACACAGGTGGCACTGTGAGCTCCAAACAATGTAAATGTAAGTAAAACTATAGCTGTGTTCCAGCAAGACTTCTGAAATACCAAGAGAAATATCTTAAAAATAGCCGGAAAGTATTACTCTCAAAAAAGCAAAAATAAGAGGATCAGCTGACTTCTCAACAGAAGTAACAGAAGCCGAAAGATAACACATGCTTATACAAATGAGCTGAAATAATTTAACTGCCAACTGAGAGTTTTAGGCCCAATATTTTGAAAATGGTTTTCAGAAATGAAAGTGAAATAAACATACTTTCAAATAAACAAAAGCTGAAAGACTGTGTTCCCAACACATTCAAACTAAAGGAAATGCTGAAAAATGTTTTTGGACAGATTTAAAAAATGTTCCCAGATAGAAAATTGGAAGCGAAACAAGGACTGAGGGGCCAGCAGAAGGCACATCCAGGCGCGAACGTGAACAAGCACAGCACGCACAGACCATCCGCTCTGTGATGTTTAAAATACCCATAGAATTCAAATGTACCACAGCAGCACATACGTCAGAAGGTGCATAAATGGAGTTAAAATATTCTAAGGTCCTTGTGTGTTTCAGGAAGTGATAATAGTTTATATTGGAATTTGATAAACCAAGGACATCAGATAGCAACTCAAATCTACATTCAGGAATGAAGATCATTGAAACTGATAAATATGTAGGTAGACATAAAAGACTATATAAAAATACACACAAACACACCCATATGAAGTATGTTTTTCTTTTTGCCATTTTTCTAGTATTTTCCAAATACATTTAATTTTAGTGTGTTTTAGATGAAAGTTTATAGCACAAATTGGTTTCTTGTTCAAAAATTGATGCATGAACTGTTCTGTGCCATGTGTTGTAACCCCTGCCACGTGTCAGCGCTGTCCCCTTCCCCTTTGCCTGCTGGCTCTCCACATCTGTCCGCCCAGTTTTCCGGTCCCTTCTCGCCCTCTCATCTGTGCTTTCGGCCAGAGGTTGCCCGTCGGGTCTCTTACTTGACTAAACCAAGAAGTACATTCCTCACAGGTGTTGCTGTGAGTTTTATAGCCCTGTCTAATCATTGGCTGCAAGGCGGTCTCCACAAGTAGCTTCAGTTCTGAGCTAGCAGGGTGTCTGGGGACCATAGTCTTGGGGGATCTATAGCATTTTCTTCTTTTAGTTTAAGGAACTATCAAGCCAAATACAGAATCCTACACTAATGGGTTTGTAGCAGATGCAGAGGCAATACAGACAGCAGCAACAGCACTAACTTGGAGAAGGTGGTAAACGGAACATACTTTCGCAAGGTTCTTACGTTTTCCCTGTAGAAATCCAAAATTCATTCTAAGTATATTGGTGTACTTAAACATATTTATTATAGTCACTAGAACCACCATCAGAGAAATAGTAGAAAGAGGTACAACTAGAAAACTAATGTTGTTGTTGTTGTTAGCTGCCACTGAGTCGCTTCCAACGCACAGTGGCTGCATGTACGCAGACCAGTACTGTGCTCCCTAGGAGGTCCGAGGTGGGACCCTGGGGAAGCAGACCATCAGGCCCACCACTGAGAGGCCTCTAGGTGTGTTTGAACCACCAGCTTCTTGGCTAGCTGTCAATCATTTAATCCTTTGTGCCAGCCAGGGACCTAGAAAACTCATAAACAAATTGAAACAGAATTGTAAGAAATATTTAATTAGCACAGAAAAAGAGATAAAGACTTGAAGAAGAACAACAAAAAGATGAGACAAATGGAAAGCAAATCCCAAAAGGCTGGGTCTAAACACAGCACTGACAATAATCCAGAACTCCAGGGACCTGAGAGCTGGAGAAAACAAGCAGACAAGATTCAACACACATGGACTTGGAGCCCCTGTGACAGGAAGAGAATGAAAGACACAGAATAGAACTAATGTTTAAACGCATAGCTCAAGGTAGCTTCCCTCAAATAAAGCAAGGCTTGAAATTACATGTTGGCAGTATTTCCCAGAAACCTATGAAAACTGGCCTGAGACAACCAATTCTGACTCACAGTGATTCCATCTGCACCGAGGAGAACTGTGCTCCATGGGGCTGTCAATGACTGATGACTCTCAGAAGTGGATCACCAGGTCTTTTTTCCTTCACAAATGTGCATTAAATCATACGACAGACTTGGAACATACCATTTCAGTTGTATCAGTAAGTTGAAAGGACTTAACTCCCACTGATTAGAGTGTAATTATCTTAAGATTGGCTCACAAATCAAAATGCAGTTCTAAAGTGTATACGAGACATGCCCAAACCAGAGTAACCTGAAGCCTGCAGATCGGTACAGAAAGGGGCACATGGAAACAGAAGGAAGACAGGGGCTGTGCTCTTGATACATGCTGTTGTTGTTAAGTGCCGTTGAGTTGGTGCAGCAGAAGAAAACACTGCCCAATCCTGTGCCATCTTCAGAACTGCTGCTGTGCTTGAGCCAATTGTTGCAGCTACTGTGTCAATCCACTTCACTGAGGGATGTCCTCTTTCTCACTGACCCTCTACTTTACCAAGTATGATGTCCTTCTCCAGACACAGAATCCCCCGATAACATGTCCAAAGTGTGTACGTAAGACAAATTTCATCATCCTTCCTTCTAAGGAGCATTCTGTTTGTACTTCTTCCAAGACAGATCTGTTTTCTGCCAATACATAAAGTATTTGTTATTCTTGACCAGCACCACAATTCATGGTCTGCTCTGCAACAAGTCCTTGGCCTTCTGATTGACGATACTGAACTTCTCCACTGTCTCTTTCCACAGATATAGTAAAGTTGATTCCTATGTTCTCCATTTGGTGAGATCCATGTGTGCAGTCACCATGTATGTTGCTGGAAAAAGGCATCTTCAATGAAAAAGTCATTGGTCTTATGAAGTGTGGTGGTCAGGATTATGTCAACTTGGCTACTCCGTGTTTGGCTGCTGTGCCGTGGCTTCCCACCCGTCAGCTCTCATCTCTCCACCTTCCACCACCTACTGTCAGTCTGTTCACGTAGCCAGTAGCTCCTACTCTCTTCTGGCATCTGGTTCCTGCACTTGAACTAGCAGCTGTTGGATTCATCAAATCTTAACAGCTAGTGCTCGAGAGTCCCGTTCCCTGACCTGCGGATCCTGGGTTCATCAGCCTCTGCAGCTCCGTCTCGCTGCCAGCTTGGGATCCACCGACCTTTACAACTGGTGATCTAGAACTCTGGTCTCTGACCTGCTGACCTGTGTTCACCAGCTCCCATGGCCACGTGATGCTTGTGCCAGGACTTGGGACATTCAGCCTCTGCAATTGCATGTTTCCTTATATATAAATCTTTCCTTGTATATATACATGTTAATAGTTTTGCTTCCCTAGAAAACCCAGCCTAAGACATAAAGTTTTATCATGCTATTTCCAGTGGTCTTTCTATCACCAGGAAGACTAAACTAAATGTTTTCTAAATATCAGTGTTACATCTTTGTTTCCCACTATCTTGATATGTAACAAGGTAGAATTAACCCTGAAAAACATTAAATGAGACAAAAATGACAGTTTGGAATGCTAAAATCTTCCATTCAGAATGGAGATTTCCAGCTGACGTGTATATGTTGCAAATAATGCAGAAACTGTCCAGCAGAAGCTACAGGAGAGGCAAGGAAAGAATCAAACACTTTGCCACTTTTCATTTACCACGCAAAAGCCCATTTACCAGACAATGGGGAAAAATAAAAACTGTCTTTTGTGGATTGAACTGTGTCCCCCCAAAAATATGTGCAGCCATTTGGCTGGGCCATGATCCCCAATATTTTATGATTATCCTTCATCTTGTGATTTCCCTATGCTGTATGTTAAAGACGACTGGGGTAGGACCATAAATCCCCTCCTCAGGTCCACTTCCTGCTCCACTGTAAAGGGAGCTTCCCTGAAATGTGGCTTGCATTATCCTTTATCCTTTATCCTACAAGAGATCAAAGGAAAGGGAAGCCGGCAGACAACTGGGAACCCCACACCATCAAGGAGCAGTACCAGGAGTAGAGCGCGTCCTTCAGGCCTGAGGTTCCTGGATCAGGACGCTCCCTGACCAAAGACGGATGCAGCACAAAGACTTTCCTCCAGAGCCAACAGAGGGAAAGACTTCCCCTGCAACAGGCACCCTGAATCTGGACTTGTAACCTACAGGACTGTGTAAAAATAAACATTCCTCTCTTAAAGCCATTCACTTGTAGCATTTCTGTTAGAGCACTACCAGATAACTAAAACACCACTGTTATGAAAACTAGGATCAAAAAGTAAATACGAACATTAAAAAATTATAGGATATCAGAAAATTATGACAATGGAAAGCCATATAACATCAGTATGACTAAATTTAGGTGGTGATCTCATGAAAATTCATGGTATAATGTTTAAATCACTAAGAAAGAAAGAATAAAAACCAGCAGATTAAGCAATCTATCCAGTGAGCCAGTAGAGGAGAAACAGAGTAACCCAGAAGAAAGCCAAAGGAAAGACAGAGATAAAAGCCAAAACTAATTAGCTAGAAAAATAAAAACAATGGAACTAATAAATAAATTCAAATGCCAGTATTTGGAAAAGGATAAAGAACAAAATAAAAGACAGACCACAAGCTAATCTGATCATGGAGAAGGAGAAGGAGACACAAACAAGTCAAACAAGAAATGACAAGGGTGAAATAGCCATTGAAATAAAGGAATTTTAAAAACCATAAGACTACTTTGCAAAGCCCTATGTGAATAAACTTGGAAACCCTCAACACAGTGATAACTTCTTAAGAACATACGATTGATCAAAAGGAGCCCCACAGAGATAGGAAGCTCAAACAAACCGTAAAGTAAACGAAATCAAGGTTATCAAAGAAGAAACCCAGGAAAATCTCCAGGCTGACCCAGATGGTTTCACAGAGAATGCCACCAGACTTTCAATGTTGCAATAACTCCAGGGCTCCTTAAATGGTTCCAGAGCATGGAGAAGAAAACAATTTCAGACTCTTTTTCTTCAAAGCTGATATTGTCATCCAAGAAGCCCTGGTGACACAGGGGTTAAGTGCTCAGCTGCCAACTGGAAGATTGGCACTTGGAGCCCACCAGACACTGCAGTGGGAGAAAAGATCTGGCGATCCACCCTAACAAGGACCACAGCCTCAAAAACCCTATGGGGTGGTTCTGCTGTCACCTGGGTCATTATGGGTCAGAATGGATGTATCAGGACCCAACAGCAGCATCAGTAATTTTAATAACTACCCATGATGTGCCTGTATCAGCTCCCATATCCAGCCCTCAACTGAACAGATGACCATTGGGTATCTTCTCCCTGGATCAGAGCCCTAGAGGCCAGTGGATAAGTGTTTGACTGCTAACCCATCAGCCACTCAGCAGGAGACAGGTGCAGCCACCTGCTTCTGTAAAGATTCTGGTCCCTCTGAGGCATTATTACTCTGTCCTATAGGGTCGCTATTGATTGAAATTGACTTGATAGCAATGAGGATTGAGAATTGGAAAATTAACAATAAAACTATTTGTAGATTATAGGTTGTCTTTTCAGTGTTGGTTTTGTGTTTCTTGAGACTCCTGTATTGTGTTTCTGGTTTTGATATTACGTACTGTTAATTTGCTTTATGGCTACATCTATTATCCCCCTTAACATACTAAGATTAAATCCAATTTTAAGTACTACATAACTCTTTAACTTCCTTTCCATCTGAAACAACTATAACTGCTGTAGTGTATCCCTCTTTTAACATGATGGCATCATACTTGTCATGATATGATCACAGATTCCCTCATTTTAATATTGTAGCTTTGAAAGTTTTATGACTTCCCTAATTGATTAGAATTTTGGATGATGTGTCCTGCATTGTCACCTTAAATTTACATTTAATGATTTTGTTTATCTAAGCAAAGAGCTTCTTTCTGTATTTCATGTAGTTTTGGTTTAGTTTTTACAAAGTCTCTAAGCTCTTTATCTATAAAAGTCTTAATTTCACCATCATATTTGATAGACAGTTTTTCAGGATAAATAATTCTTGGTTGGAAGTTTTTCTCCTTCAGGGCTTTGAATGTGTCAGCCCACTGTTTTCTAGCCAGCATCGTTTCTGCAGAGAAACCACATGAAATCCTACAGGGTTTCCTTTGGACCCAGAACAGAACATTAAGAGCAACATAGAAAACATAAACACAAAAATAATTTCATCAGAATGACGGCACTAAGCACATACCTATCAATAATTACACTAAATGTAAATGGACTGAATGCTCCAGTAAAGAGACACCAAGTGACATCCTGGATCAAAAGACACAACCTGTCTATATGTTGCTTACAAGACACACAACTTAGACTTAAAGATACAAACTAATTGAAAATTAAAGGATGGAATAATATATACCAAGCTAACAACATACAAAGAAGAGCAGATGTGGTAATACTAATCTCAGACAAAATACATTTTAATGTAAAATCCACTATTGTGGACAAGGATGGTCACTATTTATTGCTGAAAGGTTCAATACTCAAGCAGGACTTAGCAATATTAAATATTTATGCACCCAATACCAGAGCATCTAAATTCATTGAACAAATACTGACAACACTGAAAAATTAGATAAATCATTCCACAATAATAGTTGGAGACTTCAATATTCCCTTTTCAGTTATGGATAGATCATCTAGAAAAAAGTGCAGTAAAGATACAGATCTTATTGCAACAACCAACCAACTTGATCTTATCCACATATACAGATCTTTTCATCCGTCAACGGAGAAGTACACATTCTTCTACAATGCACATGGAACATTCTCCAGAATAGACCATGTGGTAGGTCATAAAACAATTCTCTATAAAATCCAAATCACTGATTTACTGCAAATTATCTTCTCAGACCATAGAGCCATAAAAGTTGAAATCAATAACAGAAAAATCACAAGTAGAAATTCAAACTTACGGAAATTGAACAACACTTTGCTCAAAAAGCCTTAGGTTATAGAAGAAATCAAACACAAAATAAAGAAATTTATGGATTCAAATGAGAATGAAAACACATCCTACCAGAATCTACAGGATACAGCAAAAGCAGTACTCAGAGGTCAGTTTATCTCTATAACTGCACACATCCGGAAATAAGAAAGGGCCCAAGTAGAAAGAGAGTAACAGAAGAACCCCTCAGGCACCAGAAGAAAACAGATTATGAGGATTAGAGCAGAACTAAATGAATTAGAGAATAGAAAAACTGTCAAAAAAATTAACAAAACCAAAAGCTGGTTCTTTGAAAAGATCAACAAAATTGATAAACCACTGGCTAAACTTACAAAAGAAAAACAGCAAAAGATACAAATAACCCAATTAAGAAATGAGATGGGAGATGTTACAACAGACTCAACTGAAATAAAAAATATCATAACAGAATACTATGAAAGGCTGTACTCTAATAGGTTTGAAAGCGTAGAAGAAATTGACAAATTTCTAGATTCATATCACCTACCAAGATTATCACAAGGAGAAGTAGATCAACTTAATAAATCCATCACAAAGGAAGAGATTGAAAAAGTCATCAAAAACCTACCAACCAATAAGAGTCCTGGCCCAGGACTAGAGAATTCTACCAAGCTTTTGGAGAAGAGTTAACTCTGATACTATTGAGGCTATTTCACACCATAGAAAGGGATGGAATACTTGCAAATTCCTTCTATGAAGCCAGCATAACTCTAATGCCAAAGTCAAGGAAAGATTACACAAAAAAAGGAAAATTACAAACAAATATCATTCATGAAGTTAGATGCAAAAATCTTCAACAAAATTCTAGCCAATAGAATTCAACAGCATATAAAAAAAATAATTCATCATGATCAAGTTGGTTTCATTCCAGGGATGTAATGTTGGTTCAACATCAGAAAAACAATTAATGTAATCAACCACATAGATAACACAAAAGATAAGAAACACCTGATTTTGTCAATTGATGTAGAAAAGGCATTTGACAAAGTGCAACACCCATTCACGCTAAAAAAAAAAAAAAAAAAAAAAACTCAGAAAAATAGGAATAGAGGGGAAATTCTTCAACACAATCAGTAGCATCTATGCAAAGCCAACTGCCTTCATCATCCTGAATGGTGAAAGACTGAAAGAATTCCCTCTGAGAACGGGAAGTAGAGAAGGATGCCTACTCTCACCACTCCTATTCAACATTGTGCTAGAAGTTCTAGCCAGAGCAATTAGACAAGACAAAGAAATAAAGGGCATCCATATTGGCAATGAAGTAGTAAAAATCTCCCCATTTGCAGATGATGTGATTGTATATGCAGAGAACCCAAAGGAATCCATAAGTAAACTATTGAAACTAAGAGTTTAGCGAAGTATTAGGATACAAGAAAAACATATGTAAATCAGTAGGATTCCTTTATACCAACAATGAGGAAGGAATCACCAAATCAACACCATTTAGTATAACCCCCATGAAAATAAAATACTTAGGAATAAATCTAACTAGAAATAAGACCTTTGCAAAGAGAACTACAAGTCCTTACTACAAGAAACTAAGAGAGATTTACATAAATGGAGTAATCTATCCTGTTCATGGATTGGAAGACTTAACATTGTGAAAACGTCTATTTTACCCAAAGTAATCTACTTACATAATGCAATCCCAATACAAATTCCAGTGTGATTTTTTAATGAGATGGAGAAACAAATCATCAACTTTGCTTGGAAAGGAAAGAAACCTAGGATAAGTAAAGCACTACTAAAGAGGAATCCTCGGGAAGGCCTCTAACTGTCTGACTTTAGAACCTCTTACACTGCCACAGTTGTCAAAACAGCCTGGTACAGGTACAAAAAGAGACATATAGACCAATGGAAAAGAGTTGAGACCCTAGAGATACCACCATCCTCCTGTGAACAGCTGATATTCAACAAAGGTCCTAAGATTTTAAACTGGGGTAAAAATGGTCTCTTTAACAAATGGTGCTGGCAAAATTAGATATCCATCTGCAAAAAATTGAAACAAGACCCATATCTCACATCTTATACAAAAACCAACTCAAACTGGATAAAAGACCTAAATATAAATCTAAAAGGATAAAGCTCATCCAAGATAACATAAGATCAACAATGGAAGTATTAATACACAATGTAAACAGACTTCAAAATCTAACAAAGCATGATAAACAGAAGAGAAAATAGATAAATGGGAACTACTAAGAATCAAACACTTTTGCTTATCTGAAGAATTCATCAAACGAATTAAAAGACCACCTACAGAATGCAAAAAAATACTTGGCAACTATATGTCAGGCCAACGTCTGATCTCCATAATCTACAAGGTACTACAAAATAACAAGAAAAGGATAAATAATCCAATTAAGCATTGTGCGAAGAAGATGGACAGACACTTCTTTAAAGAGGATATCCATGCAGCCAAAAGATGCACACAGAATTGCTCACAATCACTAACTATTAAAGAAATTCAAATCAAAACTACAATGAGATACCATCACACTCCGAAAAGGCTGGCCATGATCCAAAAAACATGAAACAACAAATACTGGAGAGGCTATGGAGAAATTGGAACCCTCCTACACTGCTGGTGGGATTGCAAAATGGTACAATCTCTTTGGGAAACAATCTAGCGCTTCCTTAAAAAGTTGGAAATAGATATACCATTTGATCCTGTAATTCCACTGCTTGAAATTTATCCTTCAGAAACCAAGGCTGTCACACAAACAGACACATGTACATGAATGTTTGTTGCAGCACAGTCCACAAAAGCTAAAAGATGGAATCAATCCAGATACCCATCAACAGATGAATGGATAAACAAACAATGTTACATATACTCAATGAACACTATGCTATGATTAAACAAATGATGATTTTAGAAAACATCTTGTAACATGGTCTCATTTGGAAGAGGTCATGCTGAGTGAAACCAATCAGTGTCAAAAGGACAAGTATTGTATGAGAACCCTGTTACAAGGACTTAAAAAGAGAATTATCTACAGAAGAAAATGACTGGGTTGGCTACAAGGGTGGGTCAGGGGGTGAGAGTTTATCATAGATGGGATAACTGATAGATGTTAGGGATTTTATTCTTTTACTGTAATTAATAAATTAAAAAAACTATTTGTAGATTAAATGTCTTAGGCTGTGTTCTCTAGAAAAATAAAACCAGTGCAGTATGTAGACATACATGTAGAAAGAGATATGTTTTAAGAAAATGTTTCAGATGGTTGTAGAGGCTGGAAAGTTCCAAGTTTACAGGCAAGGCTAAAGGCATATCCTGATCCATTTGGTGGCAGAGGCTCAGTAAGGTTTCATAGCCTTGGTATAGCCATGTCTCACAGCCACATTTGTGTTGATGTGCAGCAGTTGTTGTTGTTAGGTGTTTTTGTGTGCCATCACAAGAATGTCAAAGCTTGAGTTAGAACAATGAACAAACATTAAATTTCTCATTAAACTTGGCAAGAGTGGAAGTGAAATCAGGGACATGTGAGTCCAAGTTTATGGGGATAATGCCATGAAGAAAATGACAGCATACAAATGGATCAAATGTTTTTCTGAGGGGAGAGAAAGCATCACTAATGAAGAGAGGTCAGGGCAGCCAGTAACGAGCAGAACTGATTAAAACATTGCAAAAATTTTTCAAATTGTGCATCAAAATCATCAGCTGACTGTGTAAACATTGATAGCGAAACAGCTGTGAAAATCTTAACTGAAAATCTTGACATGAGAAAGGTGTGTGCAAAAATGGTCCCGAAGAAGCTCACTGATGAATACAAGTGAAGGAGGGTCAATGTTAGCCAAGACCTTTTAGAGTCAAGGTGATGTTTGGGGCCATGTCATTACCAGTGATGAACCATGGGTATACCAACAGAACCCTGTACTAGCTCACATGGCACTGTCTGTAAGTGAGTTTTTAGCCAGTAAACAAGTAACTGTCTTGAAACACCCTCCCTACTTACCTGATCTGGCCCCTAATGACTTTTTTCTTTACCCTGAGATAAAGGAAATATTGACATGAAGACATTTTGATGACACTCAGGACATCAAGGGTAATACAGTGACAGTTCTGATGGCCATTCCAGAAAAAGAGTTCTAAAATTGCTTTGAAGTGTGGACTAGGCACTGGCATCAGGGCATAGCTTCCTGAGGAGAGTACTTTGAAACTGACCATAGTGACATTCAGCAATGAGATATGTAGTACCTTTTCTAGGATGAGTTCATGAACTTAATTGTCAGACCTTGTATTAGGCCGTAAATCAAACCTTAACAAAATCCAAAGCACCAAAATATTGCTAAATATCTTTTCAGATTACAAAAGTAGGAATTAATAACAGATAAAGCAAGAGAAAAAATTCAAACACATGGAAACTGAAGAATACCTTGCTCAAAAACTACTAGGTTATAGAAGAAATAAAGGGCAGAATAAAGAAATCCCAGAATAAAATGAGAACAAAAATACATCCTATGAAAACCTTTGGGGTACCGAAGAAGCAGTGCTCACAGGTCAGTTTACCTATGTCCAAAAGAAGAATGGGCCCAAATCAAAGCAGTAACCCTGCAACTCAAACAAGCAAAAAGAGATTAGCAAAAGAAAACACCGGAAAAAAAAAAAAATGAATGTTAAAAACTAGAGCAGAACTAAATGAACTAGAGAATAGAAGAACTATTTAAAGAGGTAACAATATTAAAAGCTGGTTCTTTGAAAAGGCCAACAAAATCAATAAGCCACTGACTAAAATGACAAAAGGAAAGCAGGAGAGGAAGCAAATAAGCCAGATGAGAAATGACATGGGCAACATCACAATGCTCAACCGAAATTTTAAAAATTAAAACAATAATCTAAAAGATTGCTCTCTGACAAATTTCAAAACTTAGAGGAAATGGACAAATTTCTAGAAACATACTACCTACCTAAACTAACACAGACAGAGCTAAATAAACCCATAAAAAATGAGAGAGAGAGATTGAAAAGATAATTTTAAAACTCCCAACAAATACCTTTGTCCTATACAGTTTCACTGGAGAATTTAACTACACTGTCAGAAAACAACTAACACCACTAGTACTAAAGATATTTCAGAGCATATAAAATGAAGGAATACTCCCAAATTCATTCTAAGAAGCCAGACTAACCCTGATACCAAAACCAGGCAAAGACACCACAGAGAGAGAGAGAGAGAAAGTTATAAACTAATATCTCCCATGAACTTAAATGCAAAAATCTTCAACAAAAGTCTAGTCAACAACATTCAATAACACATCAAAAAACTAATTTACCGTGACCAAATGGATTCATACTAGGGATGCAGGAATGGTTCAACGTTAGAAAAAGAATCAATGGAGTCAATAACGCAAATAAAATAAAAGACAAGAAACACCTGATTTTGTCAATTGGTGTAGAAAAAACATTTGGCAAAATCTAACATCCATTCACGTTAAAAACTCTCAGCAAAACAGGAATAGAAAGGAAATTCCTCAGTTTAATAAATGCAGTTATACAAAGCCAACAGGTGAATGGAGAGTCTGAAAGCATTCCCCTTGAGAAACGGGAATCAGACAAGGATGCCCTTTGTCACCACTTATATTCAAGATTGTATTGGAGGTTCTAGCTAGAGCAATCAGACCAGAAAAAGAAATAAAGGGAAACCAAATTGGCAAGGAAGTAGTATTAAAAATTACCGGAACTAATGGAAGGGTTCAACAAAGTACCAAGATGCAAGATAAACTTGCAAAAATCAGCTGGATTCCTCTACACCAACAAAAAGAACATCAAAGGGGAAATCACCAAATCAATGCCATTTACAATATCCCCCAAGGAATGAATCTAATCACATAAAAGGCCTGTACACAGACAACTACAAGACACTACCACAAGAAACCAAGAGAGAATTACCCAAGTGGAGAAACCTACCTTGCTCATGGATAGGAAGACTCAACACTGTGAAAATGTCTATTCTACCTAAAGCAATCTATAGATATAGGGCACTCCTGATCCAAATTCCAACGCCACTCTTTAATGAACTGGACAAACAAATCACCAACTTACATGGAAAGGAAAGAAACCCTAGATAACTAAAGCATTACTGAAGAGGAACAAAGTAAGAGGCCTCACATTACCTGACTTGACCCCACCACGGTAGTCAAAACAGGCTGGTACTGGTACAACAACAGACATAAAGACCATGGAACAGAATTAAGTATCCAGACATAAAATCAACCACCTATATTTGACAAAGGCCCAAAGTTCATAAACTGGGGAAAAGACAGTCTCTCTAACAGTGTTGGCATTAAGGGATATTCATCTACAATCCGTCACCATGTACAAAAACTAACTCAAAATGGATCAAGGACCTAAATATAAAATCCAAAGCAATAAAAATCATGGAAGAAAACATAGAGATAATACTGTAAGCCCTAATACACAGCACAAACAGAACACAAAATGCTACTAACCATACACAGACACCAGAAGAGGAAATAGATAACTGAGAAACTACTAAAAGTCAAGCCCTTATGTTCATTCAGAGACTTCAGAGTGAAAAGACAACCTACAGACTGGGGGAAAAAAATGGCTATGACAAATCTGATCAGCATTTAGTCTTCATAATCTACAAGACACCGTGAAACTTCAACACTGAAAAGACAAATAACCCAATTAAAAAATCCCACTGGATGTGAACAGACACTTCACCAAAGAAGACATCCAGGTGGCTAACAGACATGTGAGGAAATGTCCATAATTATTGGCCATTAGGGAAACCCAAATAAAAATTACAGTGAAATACCATCTCACCCTAAGACTAGCATTAATCCAAAAAAATGCAAATAATAAATGTTGGAGAGGTTGTAGAGAGACTGGAACTCTTGTACACTGCTAGTGGGAATATAAAATGGTACAAACACTTTAGAAATCAATTGCCAGTTTCTTAAAAAGCTATAAATAGAAATACTGTACAATCTGGCTTTCCCACTTCTTGGAATGTATGCTAGAGGAATAAGGCTGTCACACAAGTAGATACATGCACACCAATGTTTGTCACAGCAGTGTCAACAATACCAAAAGATGGAACCAACCCAGGTGCCCACCAATAGAACAATGGATAAACAGACTACGGTACATTCACACAGTGGAATACTATGCAATGATCACGAACAACAGCGAACCTGAGAAACGTAACGCGCAGGAATCTGGAAGGCATCATGCTGAGTGAAATTAGTCAGTTACAAAAGGACAAATATGAAGTGAGACCACTGTTATAAGGACTCACAAAAAGGTTTAAATGCAGAAGAAAAGAGTCTTTGATGGTTACAAGAACGGGGAGGGAGGGAGAAAAGGTATTCACTGATTACATATATAGTAGGTAGGTATTAGGTTGGGTCAAGGGAGGGATGACTCTCAAAAGAAAGGTCAACACAGCTGGACTAAACCAAAAGCTAAATTGTTGTTAGGTGCCATTGAGTTGGTTCCAACTTGTACTGACCCTACACACAACAGAACAAAACACTGTCTGGTCTCGCGCCATGCCCACAATCATTTTTACGCCTAAGCCCATCTTTGCAGTCACTGTGTCAATCCATCATTGAGGGTCTTCTTTTTTTTTTGCTGACTCTTCATTCTACCAGGCATGATGTCCTTCTCCAGGGACTGATCTTTTCCTGACAACATGTCCAAAGTATGTAATATGCAGTTTTGCCATCTCTGCTTCCAAGGAGCACTCTGGTTGTCCTTCTTCCACGACGGATCTGTTGGGTCTTTTGGCAGCTTCCTCATGCATACGATGCAAGTGAAAATAATAGTAAGTGTGTTATATGTGTGTATACACACATGTACATGTCTACTCACACATATGTATACATATAAGTACATATATATGTATGTGTGTATATACATGTGTGTGTGTATGTATATGTACCATCCAATTCCTACGGCTAGTGTCACCAGCACGCTGTGCAGATAGGCAAGAGGGAAGGGAGGAGACGAAACGTGCAGAACTAAGTGGGTGGGAGAAAGAAGAGAGGGAGGAGAAACAGATGCAGAAAATGAAGGGGAAAAAAGTAAACAAAATGATGGTACCGCAGGAGTCAGTGGGTACGAAGGGGTGGATCTGGGGAGGTCGAGTGCCAGTGGCCGCCTGGTCAAGCCACGCAGCTCAGCCTGTCAGGAAGGGCGTGTGTGGACACAAAACAAGGAAGAAGTGAAAAAGAGAAGAAAGAAAACAACCGTAAGAACTAAGTCAATAAATATGGTGTTGAGCACGCCAGCCATTGAGGGAGTGACTGCGGAGGTGGCAAGCTGACGTCTCTCTTTCTGGGGTGCTCTGTATGGCCAGGAAGGGGTGGAGACAGCACAGTGCCTAGGCGGGAGGGAGAAGGAAAAGGGAAAGCTGAAGAAAAACTTTTTAAAATATGGATGGTACTGAGGGAGCCGAACCGTGGGGGTGGTGCACATCCAGGGAGGTCACATGCTAGAGTCTCTCCAGGTTAGCAGCGCAGCACAGCCTGTCAAGAGACGGGGAGGTGGCAGGGAGCAGAACACAGGACCAGGTGGGTGGGAGAAAGAGAGAAGAAACAATAACGATGAAACAGATAAACCAAGGAAAAATGGCATTGAGGGAGCTGGTCACCCACAAAGGTGTAGACCCTGGGATGCCATGTGCCATGCAGTTCAGCAGGTCCCTTCAAGAAGGGCTGGGGGCATCACATAGGGCTAGGTGGGTGGGAAAAAAGAAGGAGGAATAAAGAGGAAGAAAGGGGAAACAGAAGAAACAAAACAAGCTAAAGAAATACGACAGTGAGGAAGCCATCGGTAGGTTAAGCGAAGACCCAGGGAGGCCATGGGTCTCTGGCTCTCTAGGTGGGTGGTATGGTAAGGCCACTGTGGGCAACATGGCCGTGGTAGGACCAGCATTGTGGCCTGGCTGCGGGGCTTGTGAGGCTGAGAAAGAACGAATGCAAACCGCTGAATGTGGCTGGAATGGGTGAAGTCGGATTCCCGAAAATAGTGGGTCCGGCCCTCTGATTCTGACACTTGTACCCTACCCACGCCTACATGCTTTCCTACCTGAAAGGAAAGGTCACATGAGGAAGTGGCCTTTGTTGTGCTGTATAGATAAGAAGGCACGAATTTGCTTTGTGAGATAACTTCGTAGGCCCTGTTCAAATCAAAGCTTGTTTACTGCACCTATGCATTTCCTGTCCCCTAAATAAAGAAGGGCTGCGTGATGCCAAGGCAGAGCTGGAGCATCAGAGTCGCCACTCTCTTCCTCCCACCTCAGTCTCAGTGTGGGCATTCTTCACTGGCACCAGTCACGCGTGGGCAATACAGACCCACGGACACAACAGCCATTCAAGAAGGCGAGGGAACTGTTTACTGGGCTAGGTTGCCAGAAGACAGAAAAGGAAAGAAGGCAGAGAGAGAGGCAAAAAACACAGTGCTGAGGGAACTGGCCAGTGACAGTGGCACAGATCTGGGATGTTGTGTTCTGGTGGCTTTCTAGCCAAGCAGTGAAGAGCTACCCACCAAGGAAAAGTGCAGATGGCACACAGGATTAAGTGGACTGCAAAAAGGAAAGGAAGGAAGAGCTAGAGAAGAAACAAAACAAACCAAATGGTGCTCAAAGAGCCTGTCAGCGAGGGTGGCGTGGACTCCAGGACGCCGTGGGCCAGCGGCTCTCTCCCCGAGCAGCTGCAACGCTGCCCACCAGGAAGGTGCAGAGGCAGTGCACAGGGCTAGGTGGTTGAAAAGAAGGAAAGAAAGAAAGGGAGAGAAAGAGAAGGAGCCAAAAAAGTGGGGGCGACGGGGTGGCTACTGACAGACCCAGCCAGTGGGAGAGCAGCAGTACAGAGTCGGGGGCTCTTCAGTGTGGTGCAGCCCTTCGAAAAGGAATGAGAATGGCACAGTGGGATAACCAGGCAGAAGAAAGGAAAGGAATGAAGATAGAAGAAACAAACAGCAACAAAAAAGCCAAAAACCAACAATAAAAAAAACTGGTGTTGAAGGAACTGGCCAGAGGAGGTAGGTCAGCCCCAGGTGGTAGTGAGTTGGTATCTCCCTGCCAGGCAACCATGATCCATTTGAAAGTAGTGAAGGTCTCATACAAGGAAGGAAGAAGGGTTGTGGGAAACTGCATCCCTGGTTATCAGATGCTCTGTTTCATGTTGGGAGTTCTGTGCAGGTGCTTTCTCACACTTTCTGTCTGCATTCCTTGATGACTGAGGTCCAAGACAGCAAATCCATGCTGCATCAGCTGGTAGGGGACCTTCACTCCATGGCTGCTGTTGTTGTTAAGTGCAATCGAGTTGGTTCAACTCTTAGTGACCCTGTGCACAACAGAACAAAACACTGCCCAGTCTTGTGCCATGTCCACAATCGCTTTTATCACACAGTGACCGTTGCAGTCACTGTGTCAATCCCTCTCGTTGAGAGTCTTCCTCTTTTTTCACTGACAGTCTACCAAGCATGGTGTCCTTCTCCAGGGACTGATCCCTCGTCACAACATGTCCCAAATACGTAAGATGCAGTCTCTCCATATTCGCTTCCAAGGAGCAGTCTGGTTGTACTTCTTCCAGAACAGATCTGTTAGATCTTTTGGCAGCCCATGTTACATTCAACGTTCTTCTCTAACACCACAATTCCAAGGCATCAATTCTTCCTCTGTCTTCCTTGTTCATTGTTCAACTTTTGCAGGTATATGATGCAACTGAAAATACCATGGCTTGGATCAGGTACACTTTAGTCTTCAAGGTGACATCTTTACTTTTTAACCCTTTAAAGAGGTCCTTTGCAGCAGATTCTCCCAGTGTAATGTATCTTTTGAATTCTTGACTGCTTCCCTGGGCATTGATCGTGGACCTGAGTTAAACAAAGTCCTTGACAACCTCAATCCTGTCTCCATTTATGACGATGTTATTTACCGGTGAAGTTGTGAAGATTTGTGTTTTCCTAATGTTGAGGTGCAATCCATACTGAAGGTTGTGGTCCTTGATCTTCATCAGTGTTTCAAATCCTCTTCACTTCCAGCAAGTAAGGTAGTGTCATTTATGTAATGCAGATTGTTAATGAGTTATCCTCCAATCTTGATGCCTCGCTCTTCTTCATACAACCCAGCTTCTTGGATTATTTACTCAGCATACAGACTGAAAAGGTATGGTGACAGGACACAACCCTGATGCACACTTTCCCTGACTTTAAAACATGCGGTGTCCCCTTGTCTGTTTGCACGACTACCTCTTGATCCATGTACAGATTCTGTAAGGGAACAATTGAGAGTTCTGGAATTGTCATTCTCTGCAATGTTAGCCATAATTTGTTACAAACCACAGTCAAATGCCTCTGCGTAGTCAATGAAACACAAATAAACATCTTTCTGGTATTCTCTACTTTCAGCCAAGATCCCTCTGACATCAGCAGTGATATCTCTAGTTCCACATTCTCTTCTGAATCCAGCTGAAAATTCTGGCAGTACCTTGTCAATATACTGTTGCAGGCACTTTGAATGATCTTAGCAAAATTTTACTCACATGTGGTATTAATGACACTGTACAGTAATTTGCACATTCGGTTGGGTCACCTTTCTTCAGAAGGGGCATAAATAAGAATCTCTTCCAGTCAGCTGGCCAGAAGGATGTCCTCCAAATTTCTTGGAATAGATGAGTGAGCACTTGCAAGCGCTTCTTCTGTTTGTTGAAAAATTGCTATTGATAATCCATCAACTCCTGGAGGCTTGTTTTTCGCCAATGCCTTCATGCAGCTTCGACTTCTTCCTTCACTGCCATTGTTCCTGATCATATGCTGCCTCTTGAAATGGCTGAACATCGACCAGTTCTTTCTAGTATAATGACTGTGTATCCCTTCCATCTTCCCTTGATGCTCCCTGAGTTGTTTAATATTTTCCCCGTAGAAGCCTACATTACTGCAACGCGAGACTTGAATTTTTCCTTCAGTTCTTTCAGCTTGAGAAATGCAGAACATGTTCCTCCCTTCTGATTTTCCATTTCCAGCCTTTGCATGTGTCGTTATAATACTTTCTTTTGTCTTCTCGAGCTGCCCTTGGAAATCTTCTGTTTAGATCTTTTACTTCGCCATTTCTTCCTTTCACTTTAGCTGCTTGATGTTTGAGAGCAAGTTACAGTCTCTTCTGACATCCAATTTGGTCTTCTCTTGCTTTCCTGTCTTTTTAATGACCTCTTGCTCTCTTCATGGATAATGTCTTTGATGTCATTCGATGATTTGTCTGGTCTACGGTCATCCAATCTGTTCTTGAGATGGTCTTTAAGCTCAGGAGGGATATACTCAAGGTCATAGTTAGGCTCTTGTGGACTTGTTCTAATTTTCTTCAGTTTCAATTCGAATTTGTATATGAACAATTGATGATCTGTGCCACAGTCAGCATTGTTCTGACTGCCGATGTGGAGCTTTTCCATCATCGCTTTCCACAGATGTAGTCGATTTGGTTCCTGTGTATTTCATCTGGTGAGGTCCATGTGCACAGTCACCATTTGTATTGGTTTCAAAAGTATTTTCAATAAAGTAGTTGTTAGCCTTAGAAAATTCTATCATGCAATCTCTGACATTATTTCTATCACTAAGGCTGTATTTTCCAACTACCGATCCTTCTTCTTTGTTTCCAACTTTTGCATTTCAATCAACAGTAATTACCAATGTGTCCTGATCCCATGTCTGATAAATTTCAGACTGTAGAAGCTGGTAAAAATCTTCAGTTTCATCATCTTTGACCTTAGTGGTTGGTGTGTAAAGTTGAATAATAGTCTTATTAACTGGCCTTCCTCGTAATCATATGGATATTATTCAATCCGTGACAGCATTGTACTTCAGGACAGATCTCGAAGTGTTCTTTTTAACCGTGAATGCAACACCATTCTTCTTCAAGTTTTCGTTCCCAGCATAGTAGACCACATGATTGTCAGATTCAAAATGGCCAATACTGGTTCATTTGAGCTCACTAATGCCTAGGATATTGATGTTTTTGTGTTCTATTTCATTTTTGACAATTTCAAATTTTCCTAGATTCATATTTCGTACATTCCATGCTGCAATTATTAATGGATGTTTTCAGTTGTTTCTTCTCATTTTGAGTCATGCTGCATCAGCAAATGAAGATCCTGAAAGCTTTGCTGCATCCACGTCATTAAAGTAGACTCTACTTTGAAAGAGACAGCTCTTCCCTTCTTTATCCCTTCATTTGATGCTTAGGCTACCAGAACTGATGTTTGGTTACAATATATCATTATAATATTTTATTTTGTCTTCTCAAGCTGCTCTTTGAAGTCTTCTGTTTAGATCTTTTACTTCGCCGTTCTTTCCACTTTGCTTAGTTTTTCAAGTCTTTGCTGTACAGTGACAGCGTGGTGCTTCTGCCTAGAGTGGCGTGTTGTTTCTGCCATGATGAATAGATTCTTAACATGCATAAAAGTATTTGCATTGTTATATGATGTTTTGTTAAATTAATCTCTATGTAAGGAGTTTTTGAAAACATTAAAAAATTAATATCCTGCCCAACCACCATCAAAGACAGCCCTGCCAGGGAACACAATGTAGAGTCCCCGACATAACATGAGAGAAAAGGGTGTACAAATCTAGAGCTCTGTTAAAAAGACCTGATCTGATCTGATGCTTCGACAACTTTGAGGGTCCCCTAGGAGCATGACTCCTAGACTTGCTGCTGGCCCAGAGCCGTAAGCAGTATGAAAGTCAACATTTCAGACAAAGGATGGACTGGACTTGGATACAGAAAGCGATACAAGTGGTGTGTATACTTTGTTTTAATGAGGGACTGTGTTCCTGGATTTCAGAAAGGCTTAACCTAAGACTCTTCTCCTGCCATGTCCCTTGATTTCAGAGAGGCTTTAGCATAAACCATCCTCCCCCACCATTACCCCAAAACAGCCTACAGGAATTTGACCACAGACAAAACTGTAGGCCTGTACCCTCCCAAGAAAAGCTCTTCTCTTATCAACAGCGACCATACACAAACCTTACCTCCTCCCCCTTCTAATCAACACTTTTTCCTTATCAGACCATAAATCCCCTTACTGGAATTTCTTGCGATCCTCTCTCCTCTCTTAATTAATATTCTTCCCTTATCAAACCATAAACAACCTCACCCCACATTATATCATTGAAACTTTGAAAAAAACTTGCCCTACTGGCCAGGGGTGGGCTGAGCCAACCTTTGGCTCAGACCCTACTTTCTTGTCTTGGAATATACTTCACCGGGCCCTCAGACTGGTGTGCCTCTACCTCTGTTTTGTGCCATTCTCTCCCCAACATTTAATACATATATGAGGCTGTCCTGCTGGTTTCTTTTAGAGGGAAGAGGAAAGGGTGCAAAGGAGAAGACAAGTGTTGCTTGACTGAATGAATACTGGAAGTAAAGAGTGGAAGGGAAGAGTATGCTGTCACAGAGTGAGGAGAGCAGATAGAGTTGCAGAGAGGTGGGTGCTCATGGCTTTAAATGGCAAATTGGCTTGGATTGTAAACTTTCACTGAATCACAAAGAAAAATTTAAAAAAGGAGAAAAAGAAACCCATTGCCATTGGGTCGATTCTGACTTATAGCTACCATATAGGACACAGTAGACCCAAACCAAACCCATAAAAAAAAATTTAATATCACATGCAAGCAAAATTTTGCTAGAGATAATTAAAAACACTTGTAACAGTACACTGACAGGTAAATGCCAGCAAGGCAAGCCAAACTCAGAAGAGGACGTGGGATGAGGGCTATCACTGCTGTCAGATGGATCTTGGCTGAAAGCACAGAATATTCAACTGTGTGAAGTATAACAAATTATAGACAACACTGCAGACAATGAGAATTCCAAGGCACTTGATTAGGCTCGTACAGAACCGGCACGTAGACCAGGAGGCAGTTTTTCAAATAGAACAAGGAGAATCTCCCTGGTTTAAAACCAGGAAAAGTGTATGTCAGTGTCGTAGCCTTTCACTATGCTTATTCATTCTGTATTCTGAGCAAAAAAAAAAAAAAATCTGAGAAGGTAGACTACATGAAGAACAGGACATCAGTATTGGAGGATGACTCACTGACAATCTGCACTATGCAGATGACAATCTCGGTTATGCTTGCTGAAAGTGAAGAGAAGTTGAAACATTTAACGATGAAGATGAAAGTTATAACCTTCCATATGCATTACACAACATTAACAATTTTAAAAAATCCTCACAATTGAACTAATAAGCAACATCATGATAAACAAAGAAAAACATTGAAGTTGTCAACTATTTCACTTTGCTTAGATCCACAATCAATGCCCATGGAAGCAGCCATCAAGAAATCAAAGGACACATGGCATTGTGCAAATCTGTCACCCGAGACCTCTTTAAAGGGTTAAAAATCAAAGATGTCACTGTAAGTACTTGACCCAAGCCATGATATTTTCCATCATCTCATATGCATGCAAAAACTGAACAGTGAATAAAGAAGACCAAAGAAGAATCCATGGCTTTCAACGATGGTGATGGCAAAGAATGTTGACTACACCGTGGACTTCCAGAACAACAAACAAATCTGTCTTGGGGGAAGTACTGCCAGAATGCTTCTTAGAAGTAAGTGTGGTGGGACTTCCACTCACGTGCTTTGGACTTGTTAGCAGGAGGTACCAGTTCCTGGAGAGTTCCTGTCTTAGTTATCTGGTACTGCTATAACAGAAATTCTACAAGCGGAAGTTTTTAACAAACAGAAATTCGTTCTCTCACAGCCTAGGAGATTACAACTCCAAACCCAAGGCACCGGCTTCAGGTGAAGGCTTTCTCTCTGCCAGCTCTGGGGGAAGATCCTTGTCATCAACCTTTCCCTGGAGGAGTTGCTTCTCAGGGCAGGGACCCCGTGTCCAAAGGGCCCGTTATGTACCCAGTGCTTCTCTCTTGGTGGTAGGAGTTCTTTCTGCTTGCTTTTCTCTTTTATACCTCAAAAAAGATTGACTTAATATACAACCCAACCTTACAGATTGAGTCCTGCCTTATTAATATAATTGCCTGTGATCCTCCCTCATTAACATTACAGAGGCGGGACTTTCAACACAAAGAAAATCACATCTGATGACAAAACGGTGGACAGTAACACAGTACTGGGGATCACTGACTAGTCAAGTTGACACGTGTTTTGGGAGGATGCAATTCAGTTCACAATAGACATTACCCCTGGAAGAGCAGAGGATCAGCACAAAAGAAGAAGACCCTCCAGGAGATGGACTACACAGCAGCTACAACCATCGGCTCAACCCTAACCGTCACTGTGAGGGTGGCGCAGGACCGGGCAGGGTTTCCTTCTGTTGTATACGGGGTCACTGCGAGTTGGAACCAACTTGATGACCCCTAACAACAGTCACAGGCACATTAATGCAAACTAACTTTATTGAGCCTTTTTTCCATAGCCCTCAGCTATGAAACTGGACGCGCGGTCTGATGGATCTGGACCCAGGTGGAAGCACGACTAACACACGAGCCCAGGCATCTCAGGAGCTAGACCGAGAAATATCGGAATTGGGGAAGAAGGTTAAGGTTAGGGTCATGGTAAGAGTTTGTGTCAGGGTCAGTGTTTGTGTCAGGGTCAGGATCAGGATCAAGGTTTGGCTTAAGGTTAGAGTCAGGGTCAGGTCAGGGCTAGGGTTTAGGTCAATGCTGAGGTCAGGACCCGGGACAGGGTCAGGGTTAGAGTCAGGATCAGGATTAGGGCAATGTGCACCTGAGAGGGAGCCCAGAAAAACCATCTCTCCTCCTCCTCTAGTCCTCCTGCCCCAGTCTGCCAAGTGGGCCCATGGTGGGACAGAAGTGAGCCCAGCATCACTGCAGTTCCGGTCCAACCCCTCTAGTGACACTTGTGTTTGTGGGCAGCCTGAAGTAACCTAACAGAGCTGTTCATTCCCCCAGATCTGCATACAGGCAGCCAGAGCTCATTCTTGCTCAGTGACCCCTGGTCAGCTCCACTTGGGGAAAAAAATGATTGCAGCTTGGGGACGCTTTGTATTCTGTGTTTCCTTCTCTCAAAGATGGGTGAGTAGCTTTTCAAACTCAGCCTCATGGGCCTCCAGAGCTCGCAGGGCTGGAGAGCACTGAGTTAAGGCCTTTGCTGGAGAACTGGCTGAACATACGGTTTCCCTCGGCTTGCAGTGGACAGAGTCTTGGATTACATTTTAATTTTTTTTTCAAATACGTCTACTAGGGAACCACAAGAGTTTCCACTTTAAAGTTTGAGATTGTGTTTGTATGTGTGCAGTCCGCTGAACATCTCCGAGGAAAACCAGTGGACAGCTCTGTGAGTGTTTACCTGTGAAGTGGCAGAGAACTGACCCCCATGTGTCTGTCTTGTGGGAACATCTGTGTCCTGGAGGAGTGACAGTTGAAGAGGAAGATAAACTAACCAGGCCTGCTCTGCGGCAGTTTACATAACAAGTCAACTTAATAGGAATCAGTGTTGGGGTTTTTTAAGTCAAATGCGGTATAACAAGCATTTCTGCTTGACGTGAATGTTTCGCTGCCAGCTGGCTGAGCCACGCCATGTGGACCATCTGGGTCGGCTAATGAGAGTCTGGAAATTCATGGATTCTCCAAAATGGAGCCAAGATGCTTTCTCTTCAGGTTCTCTTTGGATTCCAACTGACTCTAGAGAAAGTAGAAACCCTGGTGGCATTGTGGTTAAATGCTATGACTCTTAATGACCAGGTGCTCCTTAGAAACACTCTGAGGTAGTTCTACTTTGTCCTACAGGAACTGACCCAATGGCTGTGGGTTTGGTTTGGTTTTGGGTTATGGAGAAAGAGCAGTCAGTATGTGTCTCAAAGTAGAAATGTCCCTTTTCTTAGAATAAAGTGCCTGCTCCACAGGACAGCATTGAAACATGAATTGCTCATAAGGCCAGGAGAGTCCCACGAAGTATAAAAGTTGTGACTTCCTGCAAGATGCCTGGTGAGGCTCTGAGGCATCCCTCCAGCCCCTTCCAGAACAAACGCACAGACGACGGTCAGGTCTGCAAGTCAGCATCCCAGAGGCAGCGCTGTGTCGGTGTGTGCCTCAGTCACTGCACTGACCCTAGCTTGCTAGGGACCCTTTGGGATAAGACACAGTTCCTGATGTGTAGGGCTTTGTGGCTGGAGGCTCTGGGCTTTGCTTGAGTGTTTGAGGACCTGGATACAGGGATGTAACTGCCCAGGTTATTGATTTGGGCACTAATACTTCCTAATCAGGATATGTTATAAAATGAAAGTCTATCACAAATCATTCATCATGACAGGTGTTGGGGTGGGGAAATAGAGCACAGAGGGGGCATCTGAGATGGAATAAGGGGGTTTAGGGGAGGAAGTGAGAGGCTAGCAAACTCTGAGACCTCTGGCCCTACTCCCAATACAAGGAGAAGCCAGCAGCTATTTACAAAAACAAACTTCACTGTCCAATTAACCACAACTCATGGAGACCCCCCCATGCGCAGAGGAGAACTACTCCACAGGGTTTGTGTGGCTGTCATGTTTAGGGAAGCAGATCGTCAAGGCTTGCTTTTATAGTGCTGCTGGGTGGCTTTGAACCATCACCCTAAAGGTTAGCAGCCAAGTGCAAACCATTTGTGCCACCAGGGACTTAGTAACTCCAAACCAATACCCACTGCCATTGAGTCAATTTTGACCCACAGTGACCTTATAGGACAGAGATGAACTGCCCTATGGGGTTTCCAAGGAGTGGCTGGCGGATCCCAACTGCTGACCATTTGGATAGCAGCTGAGCTGTTAACCACCATGTCACCAGGGCTCAGATGCCCCCAAATTTACCCTCTGACTAGAATTATGGGAAATGGGCAAGATGGCAGGGAAGAGAGAGGTAGCAAGTAGTCAGGGCCAGAGGCCTGGTGACAACTGCCGGCTACAGAAAGGCAGGGCCAGGCTCAAGGGCCGAAGACTGTGGTCAGAGAGCTTTGGCAGGGACCCTGCAGGTGTCAGGGAGGGCAGAGACGACCTCCTGAAAGGTGAATGGGGCTGGGGCGGGGCTGGGGCAGGCCAAGACAGGTCCTTTGCAAAGACCCCAGGGCAGTGCCCCTACTTCTGTTGAGAGAAATATACAGAAGCGTCCATGATCAAAAAAGATGTGTCATCCTGCTCTCAGGAAAGACCAGGCTGGAGAGTGTTTAGAAGAAATCTCCTCTTGCCACAATAAAAGCAGGGAAACTTTGAGCCGTGGTTTCACACGACACAAGGAAAACACGCAATTAGGTCCACTGCAAAGTGCTCCCAGATGAGATGCTGGAAATACAACAAACAAAAGCATTTAGCTATGAGAGCCGGGATTATCTCGACAGACGGATGTTTGTATTTCTGCCCCCCTAACCCCCGCCCATCCTCAAACACATCTGTCGATGGTCCTTCTGGTTGTGTTGTTGCTGCTCATTGCCATGGAGTTGGCTCCCACTCACGGCAAATCCCCGCACCACACAACGCGACTCGGGCCCTGTGCCACCTCCACAAACATCAGTGTGTCTGAGCCGTGGCTGTGGGTACAGTGCCAGCCCATCTCACCGAGGCTTTCCTCAGGCTCGCTCACTGGTCCTCCACTTTACCAACCATGATGCCTGTCTTAGGCTGGGTTTTCTAGGGAAGCAAAACCAGTAACACGCATAAGTACAAGGAAAGATTTATAATATATAGATAGATAGATACATAGATAGATACAAATATAGGAAACAGCTCACGTAATCACAGAAGCTGAATGTCCCAAGCTCTGGCCCAAGCCTCACATGGCCACAGAAGCTGAGGAACCCAAGGTCAGCAAGTCAGAGACCAGAGTTCTAGATCACCAGTTGTGTAGGTCAGTGGATCCCAAGCTGGTGGCGAGACGAAGCGACAGAGGCTGGCAAAACCAGGATCAGCAGGTCAGGGAGCAGAAGCGGGCAGAGGCTGGCAAACCCAGGATCGGCAGGTCAAGGAGCAGGAGTGGGCAGAGGCTGGTGAACCCAGGATCGGCAGGTCAGGGAGCAGGAGTGGGCAGAGGCTGGCGAACCCAGGATCAGCAGGTCAGGGAGAAGGACTCTCAAGTGCAGACTGTAAGGACTGATGAGTCCAACAGCTGCTAGCTCAAGTCCCAGAACCAGATGCTGGAAGAAGAGAGCAGGAGCTCCTGGCCACGTGAGTGACCAGCCACTGTAGTGAAAGGTCGCGAGATGAGAGCTGAGGGGCAGGGAGCCACCACAAACCCCGCCCTGCCACTTAATACAGCAGCCAAATATGTAGTAGCCAAGTTGACATAATCCTGACTACCACAGTCCACCCCTTGTCAACCTGCACACATCTCACCTTACCATGTACAGTCTCTGAAGGGGTACAGTTACAAAGTCATACTTGTGTCAACATGATATAACACATGTACAACTGAAGATGCATTAACCCATTTACATCTTATGTTTCATAAGTAAACAAAATATCCAATACACACATACAAAGCAGGAATACTCATAGCAATTACAGTCCTCGTTTCTGCAACTGGTCACGTGGCCGTAACTGATATTTAGAACTACCTTCTTCTACAACCCATTCTGTATTCCCTTTGCCCTCGGCAAGCACCTCAGCTGGTTGTGGTTCCTTGCCTGGTGAGGTGACCCAAACCTTCATTCCTGAAGGGTCTGGGCTATTATCACTCATTTTGGAGCTGGGTTGCTGTAGTTCTCCATTGACCTTAATCACAGGACATGGTAGTACTAGGAGGCGTCCTAAGGGATCTCCTGCATTCCAAACATACTCTTCTTTACTTCCATTATGTAATGTCAATCCAATTTCATCTTCATAGTCAGGATCAACCACACCAGCCAGTACTGTAACTCCCTTCTTTGTGTGTTGATCCAGAGGTACAAGGAGCCCAAAATGGCCTAGTGGCAATTTTAGCTTCCAGTTCAGTGGAATCGTTGATGTGTCTCCAGCATTCCTCCCTTCGGAACTAAGACATTTAAGGGAGCAAAAATCTTGCAAGTGGGTCACTAGGGGTAACAGTGAGTGGTGCCACTTCCATTTCCACCCCTTGATTCCTGGACCCATGAATCCTGGCAATAGGAGAAACAGCACCGTATATTGGACACTGGTTTAGAGCATACACAGCCTCCTGGAGAACACTTCCCCAACCCTGCAAGGTAGTGCCACCTAGCTGGCAGTGTAATTGTGTCTTCAGGAGACCATTCCATCGTTCTATCAAGCCAGCTGCTTCAGGATGATGGGGAACATGGTAAGACCAGTGAATTTCGTGAGCATGAGCCTACTGCCGCACTTCATTTGCTGTGAAGTGAGTCCCTTGATCAGAGGCAATGCTGTGTGGGATTCCATGATGGTGGATAAGGCATTCTGTAAGTCCATGGATGGTACTTTTGGCAGAAGCATGTCGTGCCGGGTAGGCAAATCCATATCCAGAGTAAGTAGCTATCCCAGTAAGGACAAAACGCTTTCCTTTCCATGATGGAAGTGGTCCAATGTAATCAATTTGCCACCAGGTTGCTGGCTAATCACCTCGAGGAACAGTGCCATATCGAGGACTCAGTGTTGGTCTTTGCTGCTGGCAGATTGGGCACTCAGCAGTGGCTGTAGCCAAGTCAGCCTTAGTGAGCGGGAGTCCATGTTGCTGGGCCCATGCATAACCACTGTCCTTGAGGGAGGTCCCAGAAATGGGCTGTAGTGCTGTTGCTGTCCACTTTCGAGTGGTGCCAGCATATCATGCAGAACCATCTGTAAACCAAGCACGAGTTTTCTCTGCCTCAGTCAGCTGGTCATAAGGAATTCCCCATGAGGCCATAGGTGCAAACTGGGAGACAGGAGGTAATGTCACAGGAGTGGAGACCATGGGCATTTGGGCCACTTCCTCATGCAATTTACTTGTGTCTTCAGGTCCTGCACGGGCCCGATCTCATATATACCACTTCCATTTAATAATGGAGTGCTGCTGCGCTCATCCAATTTTATGACTCTGTGGGTCAGACAATACCCAGTTCATGATAGGCAGCTCAGGACACATGGTGACCTGGTGTCCCATGGTTAAGCGTTCAGTCTCTACTAAGGCCCAGTAATAAGCCAAAAGTTGTTTTTCAAAGGAGAGTAGTTATCTGCAGAGGATGGCAGAGCTTTGCTCCAAAATCCTAAAGGTCTGTGCTGTGATTCACCAATAGGGACCTGCCAAAGACTCCAAACAGCATCTGGGTTTGGCTTTTAGCAGTATCGGCTCTGCTATTACAGGTGACAAGGTTTTCTTTTAAAGCACAAGCAGAAGCTTTGAGGTCTTTCACACGACATGAGAGCTTTGATTCCAAGGCTCTGAGCTCATCTTTTTCCTTCACCAGCTTATCTAAGGCAAGTAGGACCAGCCAACCAACTTCCTTATACTGCTCATCCGCACATAATTTCTAAAAGTTATCACACATGTTTTCACCGTGAGGGTCACCTTTCACTAATATCTGATCTATTGGTGGGGCTATTTTGCAGATGTGTACCACCACCTCAGCCCACAGACTAGCAGGGCGCTTTTACGGGTAGGAGCAGAGTTAGCAACAGTGTTACTATTAGCCAGACTCAAGAACCACTTGAAAGGATTCATTTTTACAATTTTGTTTCCCTAGAACCACTCCTGGTACCAAAGTGTCTTAGGCTGGGTTTTCTAGGGAAGCAAAACCAGTAACACGCATAGGTACAAGGAAATATTTATAATATATAGATAGATAGATATACAAATATAGGAAACAGCTCACGTAATCACAGAAGCTGAATGTCCCAAGCTCTGGCACAAGCCTCACGTGGCCACGGAAGCTGAGGAACCCAAAGTCAGCAAGTCAGAGACCAGAGTTCTAGATCACTGGTTGTGTAGGTCAGTGGATCCCAAGCTGGTGGTGAGACGAAGTGACAGAGGCTGGCAAAACCAGGATCAGCAGGTCAGGGAGCAGGACTCTTAAGTGCAGACTGTAAGGACTAATGAGTCCAACAGCTGCTAGTTCAAGTCCCAGAACCAGACGCTGGAAGAAGAGAGCAGGAGCTCCTGGCCACGTGAGCGACCAGCCGCCGTAGTGAAAGGTCGCGAGATGAGAGCTGAGGGGCAGGGAGCCACCACAAACCCCGCCCTGCCACTTAATACAGCAGCCAAATATGTAGTAGCCAAGTTGACATAATCCTGACCACCACAATGTCCTTCTCCAGCTATCAGTCCCTGCTGGTGGCGTGTCCAAAAAGTAAATTAGTTAAAGTCTCTGACAATATTCTGTCATGATCCAGGGGGCTTTTGCTGGCTGTTTTTGGAAGTAGATTGCCAAGCTTTTCTCCCTAATCTGTCTGAGTCTGGAAACTGTGCTGGAATTTGTCCACCACAGGTAACTCTGCTGGTATTTGAAATACCAGTGGCATAGCTTCCAGCATCACAGCAACACACAAGCCACCAGAGTAGGACAGATGGATAACTGACCAGCTATATGAGTGTAGTGACCTGAAAGGTCACTGGAGAGGAAGAAGGGGGTAGGAGGTGAAGTCTTTAGAAAACTGTGCCTTTTAGGGACTGAGTGGGATCAAATGTGGACTCCCCGGAGCTTAAAACTGCAGTTATGAACTTGTGTGTTCGAGGGTTCTCATCAGTGCTTTGCAGGTAACTTTCCTCCTGATATCCCTGCAGTGTGGCTGGTCTACCACTGTGCTGGAGACAGAGGAATTAACAGGGATGGGTGAGACAGTGGACCAGGAAACATCCCAGGCACAAGCCACAGGTCCAGTGGCCTGCTGCTTCAGAGACCAACAACGTACCTGTGTCTTCCAAACAGCCTCTATCCGGTTCGCAGCACTGACCTCATCCACAGACGGGCCCACTCACAGCCCACAGCTTGTCCTTGAGCATTGCTACTGGGCACTGTTTGTCCCGCAACCTGTTAGTCCCCATTATTTCTTGATGTTAGGTGACGTCGTGTTAATTCTGACTCATAACAACCTACGCACAGTGGAAGGAACAGCGCCCAGTCCTGCACCATCCTCCCACTGGCTGTGATGCTTGAACCCATTGTTACAGCCAGGGTTTCAGTCCGTCGCCTTGAGGTCTTCTGCTTTTTCAGTGATCCTCTACTTTACCAACACGATGTCCTTCTCCAAGCACTGGGCCCTCATGATAACATAGCCAAAGTTTGTGAGACATATTCTCTCCATCCTTGCTTCCAAGGAGTAGTCTGGCTGTACTTCCTCCAAGACAGATTTGTTCATTCTTCTGGCAGTCCATGGTGTATTCTATATTCCTCAGGCCCTGGACAGGAATGCTTTGTTCCTGGGGAGGGCCCACCAAGGGCTGGATGGCAGGCCAACAGGGGATGTAAGTCCCCCCACTGGTTATGGTCTATGGAAACACTCTGTACTAGCTTCGTAGTTTTCCTGTAAATCTAAGACTGTTCTGAAAAAGTAAACTCTATTTCAAAACATCCTCCCATCTTTTCTGGTCACTCTGTCTTCTATCTGAGTGTCTAGCTTTTAGATAGGTGCTGATAGGACCTCTGGGCACAGAAGTTGCTGACCCAGCCAAAGGTGAATTGGGGCTGGACTCTGAAGTTCACCTGCTCCCTTTGGCAAAGGCAGGTGACTAACTCCAGAACCAGGAATCCTCTAACTTCTCCATCTGTAGACTCATCCTGGAAGTCCCTGAGCTTCCAGACATGTTTCTGCTTGGGTTTGGCTATGCCCATGTTGGGGCCACATGCTGGAACCCAAGAAGATGCACAGGAGAATGCTGTCCCATTGCAGCCTTTATGGGTAGGCCACATGGATTTTAGGGCCATGATCTCTGTAGCTGGCCCAAAGCTAAGATGCTGAAGTTGCTCATTCCATTACACATCTTTGGACATTCCCAGCCACATTGGTCGAAAAGGCCACAAGGGGGTTGGGCCAAGGTGGCTGACTAGACATATGTCCCATTGATTCCCTCTAAGAACTAAGGTCTAGAAAAATGATCAGATGGAGCAGTGTGGGCACTCAGGGAGACCCAAGATCAGGCATAGGGTTGTGAGAATAGACTGGGTAACAGGAAGGGGGAAACTACCTCTGTCAGAGTCAAGGCCATGGCACACTGAATTGTACTTCTGCTGGAACACTGGCTGAGTAGATTACAGGTATGAACACCTTCTTTGTTAACCAGGAGGCTAGGACTGGGTCTGCCGACATTAAGAGCTTGGCACAGGCCAGCTACTTTGCTGAATTCCAGTGCCTAAGCAAACAGCACATATCACAGGAGAGAGACTGTGCTTGGGACAGCTACATTTAGAGAACCCAGCAGCAGCTGACAACTGAGCATAGCAGTGTCCCTCCTTCTTCTCTTTTCTCAGCTGTACCGTATGTACTGTTGACTCACTGAAGGAGAGGCAGTCAGGCAGGGCACTATCTTGGTCAGCTGAGAGGTGGAGTCAGCCACGCCTGATGGCTCAGCGGGTGCTAATCCCCACGCTGAGCAGCAGCGCCTGTCTGGTAGTGCTTCCCCCAGCAGAAAAGCTGTTTTGATGACAATCATACCTAGAGAACATAATGGCAGCTGGTGGCTGAGTGTGGTGTGCCATGACCCCTCCCTTCTTTGGGCCACATCATAGCATCAATGGACAGCCCATGACGTACTGTCTTTGTCAGCCAGAAGGCCAAGCCTGCCACCTTTTGAGGGCCTGGCTGCTATCATCTGTGGCTGGTCAACACCTCTCAAAGCATAAAAGCAGCTTCTAAGATAAGATAAGATAAGAGCATCAGTGACTGGCCCCTGAGTGTGGTGGTGCCATTTTCACCACCTTTCACTGAGCCACATCATAGTGTCGGCTGATGGCCCCCTCAGAGACTCCATGAGTAGGGTGCTGTCTTTGTCAGCCAGGAGGCAGGGCCTGCCACCCTGAGTGCTCTGCTGCTATGGGCTGCCGCTGAAAGGCGCCATCTAGGCAGGAAAGTAGTTTTAAGATAAGTGCCTCTAGAAAGTGCAGCAGTCCCTGGAAGCCAAGAGTGGTGGCATCCTTCTCTCCTCCCTTCCCTGAGATACACCATTGTCTCAACAGGCATGACAACAGAGTCAGCACAAGTAGTTTGTCACCTTTATCAGCCAAGAGGTGAGGCCCGCCACTCCTGAGGGCCCAGTTGAGGCCAGCTACCAAGCCAAGCAGCACTGAGGGGCTTGACACAGTCTATATTGCCAGAGAACCTATACATAAGTCAGCTGCACCAAGAGAATGCAGCAGCAGCTGGTGACCTAACCTAGGAGTGCCCTTAGTCCCTCTACTGTGCCACAGCTCTTCATGTAACACTGGAGAAACTGAAAAGCTTCTTGACGGCACTAAGACAACATCGATACCTAATCTTTTAACGAAACACACCATCATGGCTCCAGAAAACTACTAAAATAAAGAATTAAAAAACTTCTCAAATGAAGAAGCCTTTTGAAATTTATCAGAGGTAGAATACAAAAGAATTATGTATAGAGTCCTTCTAGAATTTAAACAAAATACAGTAGAACAAAATGAAAACTTAAGTAAGCTATATGAACTGTGAAAACATCAGTGATCTGAAATCTAGCAGATCAATAATAAAATTACAGAATTAGACAATGCAGTACAAAAATAAAAGAGCAGGACTGAGGGAACAGAATGCAGAAGACAAAGCAACAGATACCAGCATTTAGGAGGAGAAATCACATAAAAGAAACAAGAAAAATGAAGAAGCATTAAGAAGCAAGTGGAACTCTATCAACAGGAGTAATCTACAGATAGTTGGAAGTCTGAACAGAGAGAGATAGCATAAAATACAGAGAGAATTGCTGAAGAGTTGCTGACAGAAAACTTCCCTGACATCACAAAAGAAGAGAACATAGACTTTCAAGATGTTTATGGGACACCACAAAAGCTAAACACAAAAAGAAAGATATCAAAACATATTATAATCAAACTTAATAAAATGAAACATAAAGAGAGGCCTTTAAAGACAGGTAGGCTTAAAGTAACACTAACACACAAACAGAAACCCTGCAGGCTTTCATCTGACTTCTCTGCAGAAACCATGTTAGCTAGAAGACAGTGGGATGACACATTTAAAAGTCTGAAGGAGAAATGTCCATTCAAGAATTATATACCCTGCAAAACTGTCTCTCAAGTATGTTGGTGAAATTAAGGCATTCTCAGATAAACAGAAGCTTAGACACTTTGCAAAAGCCAAACCAAAACTACAAAGAATACTAAAAAAAAGCTCTTTTTTTAGAATAACAATAACATCAGTTGTATACCTAAGGCTGCAATGCAGGACACAGCATCCAAAGTCCTACTCAGTTAGGAAAGACACAAAGCTCAATGAAAGCTAAAATATTAAAAGTAGGAAATGAGAGATCTTAACATGTAAACTACGACATAATCACAATATAAAGAGGGATATATTACACTAGTTATAACCTTTCAAATGGAGAAGAAATTAAGGAGATATACAGTAGTCAAAGTCTGGTTTAAACTTAGAATGTTAAGGGGTATCAAAGGGGTAGCCATAAAGCAAACTAACATGCAACATATCAAAATCAGAAATATAATACAGGAGTCTCAACAAATTCAAAACCAACACTGAAGAGGATGAAAAGTAAATCCATAGAGAAAAATGACCTGGAACAGAATATTAAAAGGAACAAAGAAAATATCAATTACAGAAAAATAAATGCACTAAAATGACAGCATTAAACACAAACCTATAAATAATTACACTGAATGTAAATGGATTGAATGCTCCCATAAAGAGGCAGAAAGCAACAGCTTGAATCAAAAAACACAATCCATCTATACATTACCTACAAGAAACACACCTTAGACTCAAAGATATGTACAAACTGAAAATCAAAGGATGGAAAAATGTACACCAAGCTAACAACATACAAGAAGAACAGGAGTGCCAACACTCATCTCAGATAAAATAGATTTGAATGTAAGATCCACCATTATGGACAAGGATGGTTACTAATTATTGCTGAAAGGTTCAATACATAAGTAGTATATAACAAAATTAAGTATTTATGCACTCAATGCCAGACCATCTAAATACATCAAACAAATGTTGACAACACTGAAAAATAACATAGATGACTCCACAATAATAATAGGAGACTTCAATTCTCTACTTCCAGTAATGGACAGATCATCCAGAAAAAAATCTCAGTAAGGATACTGAAGGTCTTACTGTGACAATCAATCAACTAGACCTCACTGACATATACAGAACTTTTTAGCCCGAAACAGGTAAATACACCTGCTTTTCCAATGCACAAGGAATATTCCCCAGAATAGACCACATATTAGGCCATGAAGCAACAAAATCCAAACCACTGAATTACTGCAAAGCAGCTTCGTGGACCATAAAGCCATCAAAGCTGAAATCAATAGCAGAAAAAAAAAATATGGGTGGATATTTCAACTCATAGAAATTGAACACCTTGCTCAAAAATCCATGGGTTATAGAAGAAATCAAAGATGCAATAAAGAAATTTATGGAATCAAATGAGAATGAAAACACATCCTTTCAGAACCTACAGGATACAGCAAAAGCAGTGCTCAAAGGACAATTTATCTCTATAAACGCACACATCCAGAACAAAGAAAGGGCTCACACCAAAGAATTAACCCTACAATTTGAACAAGTAGAAAGAGAACAACAAAATAACCCCTTGGGCACCATAACAAAACAGATAATAAAGATTAGAGCAAAACTAAATGAATTTTTTAGAACAGAAAAATAATTGACAGAATTAACAAAACCAAAAGCTGGTTTTCTAAAAGATCAACAAAATGGATAAACCATTGGCTACACTTACAAAAGAAAAACAGGAGAGAAAAATAAATAACCTGAATAAGAAATGAGACAGGATATCCCACAACAGACTCAACCAAAATCAAAAGTATCATAACAGAATACTACAAAAAACTATACTCTAATGGATTTGAAAACCTAGAAGAAATGGACAAATTATCACAAGAAATAGAACAACTTTAAAAAAAAAAACACAAAAGAAGAGATTGAAAAAGTAATAAAAAATACTACCAACCAAAAAAAGTCCTGGCACGAAAGGCTTTACTACAGAATTCTATCAAACTTTTAGAGAAGAGTTAATTCCAATACTACTAAGGCTATTTCACAGCATAGAAAAGGATGAAATATTCCCAAATTCATTCTATGAAGCCCAGAATAACCCTGATACCAAAGCCAGGGAAACATCCTACAAGAAAGATAAAATTACAGACCAAAATCACTCATGAACCAAGGCGCAAAAATCTTCAACAAAATCCTAGCTAACAGAATACAACATGTCAAAAAAGTAATTCATCATGACCAACTTGGCTTCATACCAGGGATGTAGGGCTTGTTCAACATCAGAAAAACAATTAACGTGAGCAACCACTAAATAACACAAAAGAATCACCTGATCTCATTCATTGATGCAGAACAGGCATTTGACAAAGTCCAACACCCATTCATGTTAAAAACTCTCCTAAAATAGGAGTAGAAGAGCAACTCCTCAATGCAATAAGGCCCATCTACACAATGTTAATCACCAGCATCATACTGAACGGAGACTGAAAGAATTCCCCCTGTGAACAGGAACTAGACAAGGATGCCCGTTGTCATGGATTGAATTGTGTCCCTGTCGGAGATCAGAGAGTTCCCTGATGAACATGGTGGGTGGAGGAGAGTGATGCCAAGACTAAGAAAGGATAGACATGAAACAGTTTGGGATCAGGGGCCTAACGGCTATCCCGAGCCAAGAGACCAGAGCAAAAGTTTATTAGAGTATTTATACCCTTTTGGTAACTTAGGGTACAAGGAAAAACTGGTGCTCCGGAAGGAGCTAGGGAAGAAGAGGGGGTCGGAGTAGGAGGAGGAGTCGGTGACACAAATCCTGTAAAGCTGTTAGTTTTTCTTTAGCAAGAGGCCACTGTTCTACCCACACTGGCTTTGTTGTTAACCATTTTAACGGTATGGGAGAAGTAAGATCTTGGTTAGCAGTGGCTCTTGTGATAAATTTGGGTAACTCATTTATCCTGTCTCTGAGCATAGTAAATTCAGACATTCTCCAAACTCACCACTTTCTTCTTCTAGTATACTGAGAAAAGAGAGATTGGGTTATAAGTATAAGGAGGGATTGGTGTTGGAGCCCTAGAGAGAACCGGAGAAGATGGAAAAGCAGAAGCAGGAGAGGGGGAAGGTGGCCATCCGCCTCCCTCCCTGTCTCTGCTCTCTGGTTCCTCTGGTTCCTTTTACCTTCTGATTCCTCCTCTAAAACTACAGACAAACAAACAGAGGAAAAGCTTCTCCTTGTAGCTGCTCTTGCCTAAGGCAAACCGCCACTCCCTTCCAAACCTGGGCGTCCAAAACTCCTTCCTTCGCTGCCCAGGGACAATATCGCTCAACAAGCCCAAAGAGAAGATCAAACTGAGAAGAGTTAATTTTAAGTTCTCTCAAGTGCAACAATTTCTTAGTGAGAAGCTTGTATGTTTCAAAAAGAGATTGATTATTGCCCATAATACCTGATGCCCTCCCGAGCCACTGGACCCAATTAGCCACAGGTCACTAAACCCTCACCAGCTCATTATAGGTTGTGATTGCACTTCCTTTAAGCTCCGTGCTGACAGCCGCGAGCTGACCTCGAGAGCTTCTCGGCGCTAAAACTTATCATACACTTCACAGGTTACCTGTCCTGCGGGCTGGGCGCACTGTTTTGATCTTTACATTCCACATGGGTCTGCGACAGGGTCGGCACTTCAGCACTCCGTTCTGGAACCTAAAAAACAAAAAGCTTTCCTCCAGCCCCATGTTCGGGCACCAGAACAGGGACGTGAACCCTGGACCCTAAGATTAAAAGTCTGATGCTCTGCCAAAATTATGTGTAGTAATTTGACTGGGCCAGGATTCCCTGTATTCTGTGATTGTTCTCCATTTTGTGATTTTCTGATGCTGTAAATCCTAATCTCGGCCTGTGGTTAATAGAGTGGTTTATGTTCAAGAGGATTAGGGTGGGACTGTAAATCCCTTGATAAGATCACCTTGCTGCTTCACTGTAAAGGGAGTTTCCTGGAGTGTGGCTTGCACCACCCTTTATCCTTTTAACCTTATAAGAGACAAAGGAATCAAGCAGAGTGGGAACGTCACACTAACAAGAAAGCAGCACCAGAAGAGTATATCCTTCAGAACCGAGGTTTCTGCATCAAGATGCTTCCTGAACAAAGACTGGTGCAATATAAGGACTTTCCCTCTGGAGCTTACAGGGGGAAAGTCTTCCCCTGGAGCAGATATTGTGAATTTGGACTTGTAGCCTGCCAGGATGTATAAGAATAAACTTTCCTTTGTTAAAGCCATCCACTCTGAGGTATTTCTGTTAGAGCAGCACTAGCTGACTAAAACACCCACTGTCACCACTTCTATTCAACAGCGTGCCAGAAGTTCTAGCCAGAGCAATCAGACAAGACAAAGAAATAAAGGGCATCTGCATTGGTAAAGAAGTAAAAACATCCCTATTTGCAGATGATACGATCACATACACAGAGAACTCTAAAGAATCCGTAAATAAACTACTGGAACTAATAGAAGAGTTCAGCAAAGCACCAGGATGTAAGATAAACATAAGTGAATCAGCAGGATTCCTTCACACCAACAAAGAGATCATCAAAGAGGACATCATCAAACCAATGCCATCTACTAAAGCCCCCAAGAAGATAAAATACCTAGGAACAAATTTAACCAGAGAAATCAGAAATCTATACTGAGAAAATTACAAGACCTTACTGTAAGAAACCAAAAGAAACTTACATAAGTGGAGAAGACTACCTTGCTCATGGATAACAAGACTTAACATTGTGAACATGTCTACTTTACCCAACCAATCTACACATATAATGCAATCTCAATATTCCAGTGTCATTTTTTAATGAGATGGAGAAACAAATCACCAACTTTGTTTGGAAAGGAAAGAAACCCTGGCTAAGTAAAGCACCATTGAAGAACAGGAGCACAGTGGGAGGCCTCACACTATCCAACCTTAGAACCTGCTACACTGTCTCATACTGGTACAAAAAGAGATATATAGACCAATGGAACAGAATAGAGACCCCGGAAGTATCACCATCCTGTTACGAACAGTTGATATTCGACAAGGGAACAAAGGATGTAAACTGGGGTAAAAACAGTCGCTTTAACAAATGGGGTTGGCAAAATTGGATATCTAACAGTCCCCTTTTGTCCCTCCTGAGGGGGTCTTGGTGGGCTCAAGTACCATTTCCCAGAAAACCATGTATCTTTGTGTTGACTCCCCTTCCTCCTCTCTGTCCCTTGCACCTGCTCCCTAGGGTCATTGCCCTAAAGATCATTTCCCTGAAGTTGTTGGCTCATCAAGTCAGCCCCCAACTCAGGGTGGCTCCATGAACAACAGAACGAACCACTGCCTGGCTCCGTGCATTCGCACAATTGGACTATGGTGATCCGTACGGTGTTGCATTGGCTGGTTTTCAGAAATGGATCTCCAGGCCTTTCTTCCTAGTCTGTCTTTTCTGAAAGCCACACAGAAACCTGTTGAGCATACCAACGTCCACTGACGTACAGATGATGGCTGCCCATGAGGCGTGCTGGCTGGGAATCGAACCCAGGTTTCCTACATGGAAGGTGGGAATTCTTCCTGAGCCGCCAATGCCTTGCATAATTGATAAAAGAAATGAAAAATCTTGACCTTTGACTTATCGTGACCCACGTCTGTCATAGTAGAACTGCCCCCACCAGGGCTTCTACTTCTTTCTGAAGTAGCTCACCAGGCCTTTTCTCTGAGGCTAACGTGCTTGGACTCAAACCGGGAACTCTTGGTTTGCAGCTGAAAGTGTTAACCGCTTGCACCACCCGGGACTCCAAGGGATATAGGGAGTCCTCTCTCCAGGCTGTTTCTGGGGGGTCCTGGACTCGGCCTCTGGCTAAAGAGCCAAAGTCACATTGGGTGGAGACAGCAACCCCAACAGAACTAGAGGCGGCAGTCCGGCCAGGGTCACCATCAGGGGTCCCTCCTGGGCCCTGCAGCGATGCTGAGATGGTCCTCCAAGGCCCTCCTTGGCTTGTCGGGCACCTGTGGCAGCTAGATTGAAAACAGGGCTAGCAACATTCTGCCAGGAAATGAAAACCAGCCCCCAGGAAGTTGGCTTTCCCCCGGGGCCGCCAAGGGGAGTTGGAGCCAAAGGAGAGCCTGGAGGGGACATGAAAACTGTCAGGTGGGCAGCAGAGGAGCAGGGCTCTGGATGGAGAGGCTGCTCTTCTCTTTGTTGGGGTTCCAGGCCCCTCAGCGAGGCTCACACCAGCCAGGCGGCAAAGCAACCAGAACATCCCTGGGAGGCAGAGACTCATGACGGGCTCAGCTGTGGGGCTGCTGGCTCCCATCTGAGCACCCCCAAGTCTCAGCAACAGATGCCTGGCCTTCTCTACACCTGGGAGCCAGTGCTTGGCAGCCATCTGTCCGTCATTCCTTCCTCCGTGCCTCCTTCTCACCTTCTGCCTTATCCTCTCCAGAAAAGAGCTGCAGAAACACCCTCCAGTCCTGGAGAAGGCAGAATAAATAACTCCAGTGGATGTGGAAGGTGTAGTCCAGTTTAATCTCCCTAAACAGTGGCAAAAGGCCTTTACTTTAAAGTGCTGAAAAGCAAAGGTCCCACTTTGAGAACTAAGGTGTGCCTGACCCAAACCAGTGTTCTCAGTCGCCTCGTAGGCATGCGAAAGCTGATCGATGAATAAAGAAGACCAAAGATGAATGGATGCCTTCGAATTATAATATTGGTGAAGAATATGGAATATACCATGGTCTGACAATTATAGTTGCAAACTCATCCTAGAAAAAAGTGCTACATACCTCATTGCTGAATGTCGCTATGGTCACCTTCAAAGTCCTCCCCTTTGGAAGCTGTGTACCAACACCAGCAGCTAGTCCACCCTTCAAAGCGATTGGGGAACTCTTTTCCTGCTATGCCCTATTGACCTTAATGCCCTGAATGTCATCAAAATGTCTTCCTTTCAGTATTTCCTGTATCTTCAGGTAAAGAAAAAAGTCACTGGGGGCCAAATCAGGTGAGTAGAGAGGGTGCTCCAATACACTTATTTGTTTACTGGATAAAACCTCCCTCACAGGCAACTATATAATAAAATTTGCCAACTTGTCATTATGCCACTACGCACAACGGCCATTCCAGAGAGAGTTTCAAAATTGCTTTGAAGGGTGGACTAGGCATTGGCTTTGGTGTATAGCTTCTGAAGGGGAGTACTTCTTAGGCGACTGCAGTAATATTCAGCAATGAAGTACACAGCAATTAAAAAAATTAAGTTTGGGAATTGTCAGAACTCCATGTCTTGGAATAAATACAGCCAGAGTGCTCCTCAGAAGTGAGGGCGGGGAGACTTCGTCTCACCCACTTGCAACATGCTCTTAGGAGGGACCAGTCCCTGGAGAAGGACATCATGCTTGGTAAAGCAGAGGGTCAGCAAAAGAGAGCAAGACCCCCAGAAGGCCGAGTGGCACAGTGGCTGCAACAAGGGGCTCAAGGATAACAGTGATTGTGGGGGTGAAGCAGAACTGGGCAGAGTTTCGTTCTGCTATAAATGGAGTCACTGTGAGGCCCAGCAGCCCCACAGCACCTAACAGCCACAGCAACACACACCTGGATTTGATGCCCGCTGGCTGTGTCGTAAGAGTTAGCAGGTGCACATCTGTTTTCACGGTGACACCTCCCGGGACCAGCTTCACCAGACTCCTCCTCCCTGGACCGCAAGAGCAGCCTTGGGTGGTATAAGCAGTTCACACCTCTGAGGAAAGGCCTGGCAAACCTCTTCCCCACCCCAGTCACTGAAAACCACGCGGAGGACAGCTCTTCCCTGAAACACGTGAGATCACCAGCACAGTCCATGGCCACTGGCTGGTTATGCAACAGCTTCTGAGAAACGCCAGCACTGGAGATATGGAGAGCCCTGTACTGGTGCGTCTGCGCTGTAACTCAGACACGCTGGTGTTGCAGTGGTTAAAATCTATGGCTGCTAACCAAAAGGTCAGCTCTTTGAATCCACCAATTGTTCCTTGGAAACTCTGAGGGACAGTTTTCCCCCATCCTTTGTGATCACTATGAGTCAGAATCAACTTGAAAGCAATTTTTTTTTTTTTTTTGAGCCAACTGTGCTTCCATGCCAGGCTCCTGGACTGATCACATAATCTTCACAGCAACAAATGGAGAATGTGCCGTCATTATTCCCACTTTACAGATGAGGGGACAGAGGCCAACGGGGACCAAGGCTACCTGACCATTTGCCCAGCAGGCTATCCCACGCCCTCAGAGGAATCGACAGCGGCAAAGGGGCTCCGCCCTGCCCCCTGCCAGCGCCTGATGCTCTTCTATAACAACGACAACAAAATTGGATACCTTCTATAGAATTTGCTTGTTGTTTAAATTTCCAACTCTTTGATAATCAGTGAATTAGAATCTTTACCTGTTCAGATTTGCTGTTTGTGTTTCATTTGCTGCAAATTGCTGATATGTCTGTGAATGCATATGTCATTTTTATAGTTGGTTTATACGAGCTCTTAGACAAGTTACCTAGCTTTTCTGTGTCTCGGTCTTCTCCTCTGTAAAATGAGAATAATCACAGCCTCATCTCAGGGCAACCTTAAGGATTAGATAGATATTTCCGTCAGGAGATGTCCAGTCAGTTCTGATTCACGGCAACCCTAAGTACTACAAAAGTAAACACTGCTGGGTCCTGTGCCATCCTTAGCATCACTGCTAAGTCCAAACCCATTGCTGCAGCCACTGTGTCAATCCATGTTGTCAGAGGCTGTGTTCCCTAGAGAACCAAACCAATAAAGTGTGTAAGTATATATAGAGATTTATATCAACAAAATGGCTCGTGCATTGGTTGTAGGGACTGAAATGTCACACGTCCGTGGGTTAGGACAGAAGCTTCCCCTTATTCACACAGCTGCAGGGGCTGGCAAACCCAAGATTGGCAGATCAGAGAGCAGGCTCACAGACTGCAAAGAAGCAGCAGGACCACAAGGAAACTGCTAGCTCAAGTCCTAAGAACCACAGTCAGATGAAGAGGAGTCAGTATAGGATTCAGAGTAAGCAAAGGCCAACGATCCTTGCCAGACAGTCCACTTACATTCAATGCAGGCCACGTGCCCAAGGAAGCTGCCTTTCAAATGATTAGCTACTTTCAGGTCTTTTACTTTCTCATTCCTTCCTTTTGCTTTAGCTGCTCGACAGTCAACAGCAAGTTTCAAAGTCTCCTCTGACATCCAATTTGGTCTTTTCTTTCTTTCCTGTCTTTTTCATGACCTCTTGCTGTCTTCATGGATGATGTCTTTGATGTTATTCCACACTTCATCCAGTCTTCGGTCATTAGTGATCAACACATCAAATCTGTTCTTCAGAGTCTTTAAACTCAAGAGAGGAATACTCAAGGTCATACTTTGGCTTACATTTTTCTTACTTTTTCTTACATTTCAATTTGAATTTGCATATGAGCCATTGATGTTCTGTGCCACAGTCAGCACCTGGCCTTGTTCAGACCGCTGATATGGAGCTTTTCCAACGTCTTTTTCCGCAGATGTAGCTAATTTGGTTCCTGTGTATGTCATCTGGCAAGGCCCATGTGTACAGTCCATGTGTTGGTTAGAAAATGTACTTGCAATCAAAAAGTCATTAGTCTTGCAAAATTCTGTCATGCAATCTCTAGCATTAGTTCTATCACTGAGGCCGTGTTTTCCAAGCACCAATTTCAGAGAGCAGCTCAAGAAGACAAAAGAATGTATTATAATAACATGTGCAAAGAGCTGGAAATGGAAAACCAGAAGGGAAGAACACATTCTGCATTTCTCAAGCTGAAACAACTGAAGAAAAATTCAAACCTCGAGGTACAGTAGTGAAGGATTCTGCAGGGAAACTATTAAACGACTCAGAGAGCATTAAGAGAAGATGGAAGGAATTCACAGAGTCATTGCACCAGAAAGAACTAGCTGATATTCAGCCATGGGAAGAGGTAGCATATGATCAGGAACCAGTTGTACTGAAGGAAGAAGTTGAAGCTGCACTGAAGGCATTGGTGAAAAACAAGGCTCCTGGAATTGGTGTAATATCAATTGAGATATTTCAATAAGCACATGCAGTGCTGGAAGTACTCACTCATCTGTGCCAAGAAATTTGGAGGACAGCTATTTGGCCAACTGACTGGAAGAGATCCATATTTATGCCCATTCAAAGAAAGGTGATTCAACCAAATGCGGAAATTACTGAACAATATCGTTGATATCACATGCAAGTAAAATTCTGCTCAAGATTATTCAAAAGCGACTACAACAATATATTGACAGGGAACTGCCAGAAATGTAAGCCGGGTTCAGAAGAGGACATGGAACTAGGCATATTACCACTGATGTCAGATCTTGGCCAAAAGCAAAGAACACCACCAAAATGTTTACTTGTGTTTCATCAACTATGCAAAAGCATTTGACTGTGAATCGTGCTAAACTACAGCTAACATTGTGAAGAATGAGAATTCCAGAACACCTAACTGTACTCTTAAGGAATCTGTATATGGATCAAGAGGCAGTCGTGAGAACAGAACAAGGGGACACTGCAAGGTTTAAAGTCAGGAAAGGCATGCATCAGAGTTGTATCCTTTCACCACACCTTTTTAATCTGTACGCCGAGCAAATAATCTGAGAAGCTGGATTATACAAAAAAGAATGAGGCACCAGGATTGGAGGACACCTCATTAACAATCTGCATTATAAGGCGACACCAACTTACTTGCTGGAAATGAAGATTTGAGGCACGTGCTGATGGCGATCTAGGACCACAGCCTTCCGTATGGATTGCATCTCAACATCAGGAAAACAAAAATCCTCACAACTGGACCAGTAAGCAACATTGGCATAAATGGAGAAAGGATTGAGGTGGTCAAGGATTTCATTTTACTTGGGTCCACAATCAAAGCCCTTGGAAGCAGCAGTCAAGAAATCAAAAGGCGCATTGCACCAGGAAAAATCTGCTGCAAAGGACTTTCTTCCAAGTATTCAAAAGTAAGGATGTCACCTTGAAGACTAAAACGCATCTGACCCAAGCCATGGTATTTTGAATCGCATCATATGCATGCAAAAGCTAGACTATGAACAAAGAAATCAGAAGAATTGACGCCTTTGAATTGTGGTGTTGGAGAAGAATGTTGACTGTATGATGGACCGCCAAAACAACCAACAGATCTGTTCTGGAAGAAGTACAACCAGAATGCACCTTGGAAGCAAAGATGGCAAGACTGCATCTTACATACTTTGGACATGTCAGGAGTGATCAGTCCCTGGAGAAAGGCATCATGTCTGGTAGAGTGGCGGGTCAGTGAAAAAGAGGAAGACCCTCGACAAGATGATCGACCCAGGGGCCGCAACAATGGGCTTAAGCATAAAAACAATTGTGGACGTGGCACAAGACTGGGCAGTGTTTCGTTCTTTTGCTCACTGGGTCACTATGAGTTGGAACCGACTCGATGGCACCTAACAACAACAGCTACTCCCAGCAGATCCCCTTATGGAAGTGATCATTTAATATCAAATCTCATCATGGGAGTGATCACAACATTGTATAACTGCCAAACCAGTAAGAATCATGACCCAGTCAAACGGACACACAACTTTAATAATAATGGTCCACTCCTTGTCAACTTGGCACCTGTATACATTTCCTTAAACCATACATAATTTCTAAATAAAGACACTTATAAAGTTGTACTTGGGCCCAATATGATATAATGAACACATGTACAACTGGAAATGCACTAGCTCTGTTTACATCTTATATTTTATTAAGTGAAGAAAACAAAAATATTCGAGTACACATACAAAGCAGAAATACTTACAACAATTACATTATTCATTTCTGCAGTTGATCACATGATCAACTGGCATTTGGAACTACCTTCTTCCATTACCCACTGTTGTCCCTTTGTCCCCGGCAAGCACCTCCACTGGTCATGGTTCTTTGCCTGGTGGGGTGACTCAAACCTTCATTCCTGAAAAGTCTGGCCCATTAGTAGTCGTATCAGAATTGAGTTCCTATAGTTTTCCATTGCCTTTAATCACAGACATGATAATACTAAGAGACGCCCTGAGGGATGTCCTGCATTCCAGACAAACTTTACCTCCATTTTGTGTTATCAATCTGATTTCTTCTTGATTATGAGGGTCAACTACATCAGCCAATACAGTAACTCCCTTCCTATCTATTGATTCAAAGGTATAAAGAACCCACATTAGCCAGGTGACAGTCTTAGTTAGCTTCCAGTTCAATGGACTCAGTGACATGCCTCCAGGTGGGAGTATACTTCTCTTTGAACTAAGACCTCTAGATCTGTAAAGCAAAAGGTCATGGAGACAAAAAGAAAAAATCTTGCAGAGTGAATCACTAAGGGGAATGGTGAGTGGTGCCACTGCCCTGTCCACCCTTTGATTCCTGGACTCACGAATCCTGGCTATGAGAAAAACAGCACCATATAATGGATGTGTTTTGGCAGCACACACAGCCTCCTGGAAAACATTGCCTCAACCCCACAAAGAGCTGTCACCTAGCTAGCCCATTAATTATGTCTTTAGAATGCCATTCTATCTTTCTGTCAGGCTAACTAGTTCAGGATGATGGTGAGTTCCACACACATGGACCTATTGCCACATTTCACTCACAATGAAGGGAATCCCTTGATCCAATATAACGTTGTATGGGTTACTGTTTTAGTCAGCTAGGGCTGCTGTAATAGAAATGCCACAAAGTGGATGGCTTTAACAAAGGAAGGTTTATTCTTACACAGTCCAGTAGGCTACGAGTCCAAATTCAGGATGTCTGCTCCAGGGGAAGGCTTTCCCCCTTGTCGACTCTGGAGGAAAGTCCAGTATTGTAACAATCTTTGTCCAAGGAGCATCTTGGCACAGGAACCTGTGGTCTGAAGGACACGCCCTTCTCCTGGTGCTGCTTGCTTGATGGTGTAAGATTCCCAATTTTCTGCCTGCTTCCATTTCCTTTTGTCTCTTGCAGGATGAGAGGATTAAGGGTGGGACAAACCATACTCCAGGGAAACGCCCTTTACAGTGGAGCAGGGAGGTGATTTTATAAAGGGATTTACAGTCCCACCCTAATCCTTTAACATACAGAATAGGAAAACCACCAAATGGAGGACAGTCACAAGATACTGGGAATCACAGCCCAGCCACACGGCTATACATATTTTGGGGGGGACACAATTCAATCCATGACAGATACCGTGACAGTGGATAACACATTTTGTAAGCCCACAGATGGTAGTTTTGGCAGAAACATCACATGCAGGGAAGGCAAATTCATATCCATAATGAGTGTCTATTTCTGTAAGAGCAAAACGTTGCACTTTTCATAACAGAAATGGTCCAGTGTAATCAACTTGCTACTAGGTTGCTGGCTGATCACTTCCAGGGAGGGTGCCATATCCAGGACTCTGTACTAGTCTCTGCTGCTGGCAGACTGGGCATTAGCAGTAGTTACAGACAAGTCAGCCTTGGTGAGTGGAAGTCCATGTTGCGGGACCCATGCATAACCTCCACCCCTGCCACCACAGCCACTTTGGTCGTGAGAGCAGTGGTCAGTGATGGGAGCAGCTTTGGAAGGAGGCTGACAGGTTTCTACAGAACAAGTCATCACCTTCATTTGACTGATTATTAAAATCCATCTCTGCCAAGGTCATTCCGTGGTGAGCATTCACGAGACACAAATATTTTCACTTCTTTGGCCCACTTAAAGAAGTCTCTCCAAAGATCAATTCCCGTGCTTCCTTGTCTCTAATTTTCCAATCACGCTTCTTCCAAGTCCCTGGCCATCCAGCCAAACCATTGGCCACATGCATTAATCAATATACAGTCACATAGCTGGACATTTCTCCACCCAAGCAACGCAAACAACCAGGTGCTCAAAGCTCTACTCATTCAGAGGATTTCTGTTCACCACTGTCCTGCAGAAAGGGTCTGTAGTTCTGCTGCTGCCCACTTTTGAGTGGTGCCAGCATACCACATAGAACCATCTGTGAACCAGGCAAGAGTTTTCTCTTCTCCAGTGAACTGATCATAAGGTACTCCCCATGAGGCCACAGGTGCAGACTGAGAGGTAGAAGATTATGTGACAAAAGTGGACACTACAGGCATTTGGGCCCCATTTCCTCACGCAACTTACTGCTCAGGCCTAACCTCATATATACCACTTCCATTTAACGACTGAGTATTGCTGTGCATGTCCAAATTTATGACTCCGAGAGCCAGAGAACACTCAATTCATGATGGGCAGCCCAGGCCACATGGTGACTTGGTGCTCCACGGTTAAGCTTTCAGTCTCTACTAAAGCCCAGTAAAAGTAAAAATAAAAAAATAAAAAGCTGTTTCTCAAAAGAAGAGTAGTCTGCAGAGGGTGGCAGGGCTTTGCTCCAAAATCCTAAGGGTCTGAGTTGTGATTCATCTATGGGAACCTGCCAAAGACTCCAAACAGCATCTCTATCTGTCCATGACACTTCAAGCACCACTGAGTCAGCTGGATCAATTTGTCGCAGAGTCTTCTCTTGTTCTGGGCCCTACTCAAAGCTAGCAGTTTTTCTAATCACTTGATAGACAGGCCAGAGTAGCACACCTGAATGAGGACCACGGTGCCTCCAAATCCAAAGAGGCTCACTAGGAACTGTGCATTCCTTTTAGTTGTGGGAGGTGCCAGATGCAATAACTTGTCCTTCACTTTAGTAGGAATGTCTCCACACGTCCCCCACCACTGGACCCCTAGAAATTTCACTGAGGTGGAAGATGGCTGAATTTTTGTGGAATTACTTTTCCACACTCTAGCACATAAAAGTCTTACCAATAAGTACAGAATTTCATTGACAGTTTTTCCTTACTAGCCCCAGTCATCACAATGTCATCAATGTAATGGACCACTGTGACATCTTGTGGAAAGGAAAGGTGATCAAGACGCCTGCAGACTAAATTGTGACGCAGTGCTGGTGAGTCAGTGCAGCCTTGAGGTAGGAAACTGCAGATGTGTTGTTGGCCTTCCCAGCTGAAGACAAACTGCTTCTGGTGGTCCTCCAAAACAGGCGTGGAGAAAAAGACATCCGTCAGAGCAGTGTCTGCGTACCAGGTGCCAGGAGATGCATTAATTTGCTTAAGAAATGAAACCACATTTGGAACAGCAGCTGAAATCGGAGTCACCACTTGTTTAAGTTTATGATAATCCACTGTCGTTCTCCAAGATTGACAGGACAAACAGGAGAGTCAGTTGGGGATGTGGTGGCAGTAATCTCCTCTTTTCCTCCAGGAATACAGTACTGTTTGGGTTCACTATTTTGTCCCACGCTGCAGCCACTGTGTCAAGCAATCTCACTGAGGGTCTTCCTCGGTTTCACTGACTCTCTGCTGTACCAAGCATGATGTCCTTCTCCAGGGATGGTCCCTCCTGGTAACATGTCCAAAGCATGTGAGACACAGTGTCACCATCCTCACTTCTGAGAACATTCTGACTGTGCTTTTGCTGAGAAAGATTTGTGCATTTTTCTGGTAGTTTATAGTATATTCAGTATTCTTCACCAATGCCATAATTCAGTTATCAATTCTTCTTCAGTCTTCTTTATTCATTATCCAGCTTTCCATGCATATGAAGCAACTGCAAATATCATAGACTGGGTCAGGTGCATCTTAGTCCTCAAAGTGATACCTTTGCTTTTTGATACTTCAAAGAGGTCTTTGGCAGTAAATTTGCTCAGTGCAATACATTACTTTATTTCTTAACTGCTGTTTCCATGGGCATTGATTGTCGATCTAAGTAAAATGAAACCTTTGACAACTTCAATTCTTTTTTCATTTATATGATGTTTCTTATTGGTCCAGTTGTGAGGATTTTTGCTTTCCCTTATGCTGAGGTGTAACCTACACTGAAGGCTGTGGTCTTTGATCTTCATCAGTAAATTCTTCAAGTCCTCTTCGCTTCAGCAAGCAAAGTTACGTTATCTGTATAAGGCAAGTTGTTAATAAGTCCTCCTCCAATCCTGAGGCCACATTCTTCAAATAGTTCTCTATTTTAGATTTTTTTCTCAGCTTACAGATTGAATAAGTATGGTGAAAGGATACAACCCTACACACACCTTTCCTGACTTGAAACCACACAGTACCCTCTTGTTCTGTTTGAACAACTGCCTCTTGGTCTATGCGAAGGTACTACACAGTACAATTAAGTGTTACTGGAGTTTTCATTCTTTATAATGCTATTCATAATTTGTCATACTCCACATAATCAAATGTCCTTGCCTAGTCGATGAAACACAAGTAAACATCTTCCTGGTGATCTCTGCTTTGAGCCAAGATGCACCTAACATCAGTAATGATAGCCTTAGCTCCACATCTTCTTCTCTTGAATTTCTGGCAGTTTCCTGCTGATACACTGCTACAGCTACTTATGAATGATTTTCAGAAAATTTTACTTGTTTGTAATATTAATGATATTGTTTGATAATTCCCACATTGTGATGAATATTTCTTTGAAATAAGCATAAATATGAATCCCTTAAAGTCTGTTGGGCAAATATCTGTCTTCCAAATCTATTAGCATAGATGAGTGAGCACTTCCAGAATTGCACTCATTTGTTGAAACGTGTCTGTTAGTATTCCATCAACTCCTAGAGCCATGTTTTTTTACCAATGCCTTCAATGCAGTATGGACTTCTTCCTTCATTAACATTGGTTCTTGATCATGCACTACTTTCTAAAATGGTTGAATGTAGACCAGTTTTTTCTGGTAGGTAGGTAGGTAGACAGATGATAAGACTGATAAAGAGACAGAGATGGATGGACAGACAAACAAATCGATGGATGGATGGATGGATGATAGGTGGACAGAGACAGATACATAGATATGTAAATAGCTGCCACTGAATTGACTTTGATTCATGGTAACCTCAGGAACCCTAGAAAGAAACAGTGCCCAGTCCTGCACCATTCCCACAAGTTGCTGGTGTGTTCAAGTCCATCATGGTAGCTACCGAGCCAATCCATCTCACCAGGGGTCTCCCTCACCTTCCTTGGTCTTCCACTTTACCTAACACTGAGTCTTCTTCCAGAGAGTGACCACTCCTGACGATATGTCCAGAGCAATCAAGTCAGACAAAGTTCTGTTGTGATCCACAGAGTTTTTCTTGGCTAATTTTTGGAAGTAGATCACCAGGGATTTCTCCCTAGAAGCTGTGCTGAAAACTGTCCACCATGCATGACCCTGATGATACTAGAAATACTAGTGACATGGCTTCCAGCATCACAGCAAGACGCAAGCCACCACAGTAGGACACACTGACAGATGGACAGATTAAGTCAGTGGCTTCACATGAAGTGTTACTAATAGGCTGGTCAGAGGATAAGGCTGGTCTTTATTAAAAACACAAATCCTTTGTCTCCTATTGCAAACAGACATGTCAAGGCCTTGTTTATCTTTTCCCTTCACATTTTTATGTAGAGTCACAGAACTTTCCCACTCTGTCTTCTAATTTAGGTGTTACACTTAGGAAAGGTGTTTACACTCCCAAAATTTAGAAAATATTTACCAATATTTCCCTTGAATTCCTTTACCATTTCATTGACATTACCCTTTCTTCTTTAAGTCATCTGGAATTTATTTTATTGTGAGGTAAAAATCCAACTTTAATTATTTTTTCAAACAATTTAACCCCTTATGCCAATAACAGTTATTGCCTAATCCGTATCCTCTACACTGACTTGATTTCCCTTTTTCTTGTAATAAATACCTAAATAGCTTGAGCATGTCTCTGAACCATCGATTCTCTGTTATTATTCTATTTCTGTTAACACTAGCAGCATGCTGTTTTCATTATAATGCTACTGAGGTGTTTTGGTATTTGGTAATCTGGGTTGTTGAACATTATCGGTTTTTAGAAAATTCTCAGTTATTCTTGCATATTCCTCCAAATGAACTTAACATAATTGTGTTCCCCAAAATCACCCATAAGCCATTGCCATCGAGTTGGATCTCACTCATGGGAAAACAGGCATCTCGAATTTTCCTCCACAAGGCATTAGAGCTCCCGCAGCTCACCACTGAGAAGTGGTCTATTTTCATGTACAATCTTCTCACCCTGGGGTTCAGGCTGCCACCCCTTCCTGGGCTCCATCCTGAAGCTGTCTTCCCTGAGATTACCACATTTCTGACCTTCCATGGCTTTAAACTCGATAATCCTATTACTACTACCAATGCAATGCCTTTTATTCAAAACTCTGCCATGTTTCATTAATTCCAGGACACCGATGACCAGAAGGTGCCCCATCAACTTCATGTCCTTTTTCACAGGAAAAAAAAAGTATATTTGGTGGATATAATCATGAAAACATCCTGATTTCAGGAAAATAAGTGAACAAAATATGAGGCACGGTGGTCTTTTCCAACTCAAATATGCTGACACAGAGAATGTATGGGAAAAATGATGGGTTCCAAGACTTCCAGTTTATTACCAGCCTCCTCCTCAACCTGTATCTGGTCCAGCAGTCTTTCAGTTGTCTCAGAAGAGATGTATCTAATAATGGGACAAAAGGTCCTCTCTTTGGTTAAGACTTATTTTTTCCCTCCTCCTAGGAATGATGACATCCTTCTCAGTGTCACCTTGGCCAGACCTGGAAGGTTAGGCTGACCTGTTCTCCAAGTGCTCACACATCTAGGTGATCTTTCAGTCGTTTGTACCCACAGCTGAAGTTTGGGCTGAAGTTTGGGCCAGACAGACAGACCAATACACGTACACATTCTTCTGTTGTTTTGTTGAACAGAAGCAAAATGCATGGGTTTGTCCAGCAGCAGTGGATACCTTTCACCTTTCACCCTTCTCCTGGGCCTGGGCTGAGGCTCCCAGAGCTGGAGGAGGAACCTCACCACGCACCGCATCCCCACTGTGCTCACGTCACTCGGTAGAGCATCGGCCGAGTGTGCCCGCGGTCTTCCTGTCACAGAAATGCCGCCTCCGCTTGGTCTGGCCGTTCTCACCTGGCAGCCAGGCTGAACCAGAGATGCTGTGTGCACTCTTCTCATTTCCACCCACACCCTCCTGCCACTGCCTCCACGACAGCCCAGGGACCCCGACCCGGTGACATGTCCAACTCTCCAGCCTCCTCTCCTCCCGTCTCCCAGGCGAGGGTGCACCTGTGGCTCAGCTGCCCCTCCGCCTGCTCCACTGAGCTCTGACCCCAGGGAGTGGGGTGCGCTCACACCAGCCACTCACACACCTGGTTCCATCCGCCCTGCACTTAGCGCCCACTCACTGATGTCCCTCACATTTTAAGCTGCCTCCTCCTGGAGACTCCCAACGATCCAGCAAGTCAGCCTCGGAGGAAGCGCAGTCGGAGGCCTCGCTAGAAACGAGGGTGCTGAGACTGTGGCCGTGCTGTCTGGAGGGATCTGTCCCTGGAAAAAGCCATCAGGCTTGGGCGATGAGAGGGTCAGAGGAAAAAAGGAAGACCCTCACCCTGACGGACTGACACCGTGGCTTCAGTAAGAGGCTCAAGGGTAACGATCGCGAGGCTGGCAGGGGACCAGACAGTGTTTCGGCCTGTGGTACCTACACGGTCACTGTGGGTCAGAACCAATGGCTGGCACCTCGCAACAACAACCATCCTGGGTCTCTGATGGATGATGTCAATTTTCCCCTATCCTTACGTTTATTAGGTCATTTCACACCAGTGTCAGACAGTAGAAATGGCACCCAAACAAGTATCCTCAACAAACACCTTTTCAGAACTCACCTACAGTCCGTGTACATTTTCAAATGTCTGACTTTATCATTCCTTCCTTTCATTTAGTGCTCTGTCTCCTCTACTCTGAAATTATATCAAAATTTTATCATATTTCCTTCTGACATGCTCATCACTCAGAATGCTCATGGCTTAGGAAAAGAAGAGGTCGCTTCTCCCTGGGCCATCGGGGGCACGCTGCAGGAGGAGGTCGGGTGGAGTTTTGGGAACCTGAAGGATATTTTTGCAGAGTAAGATGGGGACATCCCAACAGAGGGGACAGTGGAACAAAGCAAAGAGCAGCCTCCACAGGGGACAGGAGGGTAGGGAAGGCCCGAGGTGCAAGCACAGGGGGTATGGTGCTCCCAGGGCTGGGTGGTGCCAGGCGGGCTCCACTCAAGCAATGCTGGCCTGGAAAGGACTGCTCCCTGTGGTGGCTGCTACGTGACCTTGTGCTTTGTCAGCCAACAGCTGAGCCCTTCATCCCTGCCTCACTTACCCTACAGGAAAGCTGCAAGGATGAAATTGAATTGTGTATTTCCAAGCACTGTGTCATCTAGGAGCCGTGGTGGCACAATGGTTAGGAGCTCAGCTGATAACCAAAAGGTTGGCGGTATGAATCCACCACAACTCCTTAGAAGTCCTACAGGGCAATTCTACCCTGTCCTTTAGTGTCATTATGAGTTGGAATCGACTCAACAGCAATGAGCTTAGCTTTTTGGTTTTGGTATTATATAGAAACTATCCTATCAGTGTGATTTTTCATTACTGTGTTTGCTGTCTTAAATTCCACTGAGCAGGAACTCAGAGCCAGCCCTGCTCAGATCCTTTCTTCACTAACATTACCGTCATGGTCACATTTACTCACTGGTAAGGTGTGAACCCTGTGCCAAGCAACCAACAGGATGTGAAGAACACTTTGCTTATGTTATTCAATCTATTCTATACAAGATCTAGAGATAGCTGAGACATATGAGCTATATACGTACACGTGTGTGGATGTGTATGCTCGCGTGTAGAAGGAAACCCTGATGGTGAGTGGTTAAGACCTATGTGTGCTAACCCAAACATCAGCAGTTTTAATCCACCAGGTATTCCTTGGACACCCTATGGGGCAGCTACTCTGTTCTTACAGGGTCCCTGCAAGTTGGAATCCACTCAGTAGCAACTGAACAAATGACCTGTCCACATAAACAGATACATGAGTCCCTGAGTGGTGCAAGTGGCTGAAACACTTGGCTACTGACGGAAACACTGGCAGTTAGAGTCCACACAGAGGTGCCAGCAACTGATGTGTACGTATGGAAACTCTGGCTACATAGTGGTTAAGTGCTACATCTGCTCACCAAAAAGTCAGCAGTTCAAATCCTCCAGGTGCTCCTTGGAAACTCTATAGGGCAGCTCTACTCTGACCTATAGGGTTGCTACAAGTCAGAATTAACTCAATGGCAGTAGCTATAAGCATGCATGTACAAGTGCATGTGTGCACGCACACACACATGCGTGCACACACACATACACACATGGTGAAGTGGTGAAGTGTTACTTCTGCTGGCCAGAAGGTCGTCAGTTCAAATCCACCAGCTACTCATTGGAAATCCTATGGAGAAGGTCCGCTCTGTCCTATAAGGTCACTATGAGTCAGAATCAACTCAATGGCAACAGGTATACTACATATATACACATATATGTTGGTGGCAGCTCCCAATAAATATGTATATACATGCGTCATACATGTAGACATACGTTCTTACTACTCAGATGAATAAACAGTGTGCAGATGCCAAGTAAGACAGCTTTTCTACGTCCTACAGTCAGTAAGTGGTGGAGCCCAGAGGAATCCAACCTCGGTGCCCTCCCACATCCTGTTTCCCGGTGGGAGCGGTGCTGAAGCTGGGACAGTGGCCGGGGCATAATGCAAAGTCCTCATCCAAAGGCAACCATACTGTCAGAGAGTGCCGCCCCTGGTGGCATGTGTCACAATAGGATCTGAGGCTAGCCTAGGCTGCTGCCAAGCCAAGTGCTATCGAGTCAGATCTAGCTTATGGTGACCCTAGGGAAAGGGCAGTTAAATCTCAGGGTTCTATGATGCCAAACCTGGCCATCTGTGTGCCAGAGGGTAAATGGGACACCACCACTTGGTAAAGGCTGTTAAGAACGCTTAGCTTTCACTTTGCTGGAAAACCCAGTACTTGTATGCACACCTTGAAATTAAACATCTGTCCCCAGTGTTGTATGGCAATGGACCCTTTCCCTCCAATATTTATGAATTAAATTTCTATCCTTACTATAAAAATAGATAATGAATCTGCAACATTAGCCAAGAGTCTCTGCTCACCGAATCCAATGGGCCAGGCCCATTCCACCGCAGGGAAGGTTTTCTTCTGGATTCGCCTGACCTGGGGATCCTTGCCTGCTCACCTGCCCGGGACTTGAAGGCGTTCTCCTTTAAGTCACGTAGGTGTTGCCTTAACTCACTGCCACTGAGTCGATGCCAACTCATAGTAACCCTGTGAGACAGAGTAGAGCTGCCCCATAGTTTCCAAGGAGCTCCTGGTAGATTCAGACTGCTAACATTTTGGTTAGTTGGCTGGGCAGATAAAAGTCATTACTGACCATATTGTACCAGTGAGAATGTCAGGCCCTGGGACCACTTCAGAGGCCATCCTTGACCAAAGCCTATCTCACAGCTGAGCTCCAGAGAGAGCTCCGTGTCGCGACACGTGGGCCACTTTCTCTCCCACACCCTGCCCCTCTTCCCCCAGCGAAGCAACTGCAATAAGACCCACAGGCTGCCTCAGCTGTTGAACCCTTCCTTGTCCAGCGAAATGTCAGCCGGCAGTGTAGAAACCCACATGCATCTTGTCATTACAAGCTGTAGCTGAGTTGACTCCAGCTCTTGGAGAGCTTGTGTGTACAGAACACAACACCGCCTGCTCCCGTGCCATCTTCGGGGTCACTGGTATATTGTCAGGAGTGCCATTGACGTGGTTCCTGTGTCCAACCAGCTTACTGAGGACTTCCCTCACCGACCCTCTGCTTTACCAGTGAGGCCCTTTTCTAGTGGCCGGTCATTCCTGACGACACGTTTGCAGTGAGCGAGTCAGAGTCTCTCCCTCCTCACTTCTAAGGAGCATTCTGGTCGCACTTCTCCGAAGACAGATTTGTCTGCTTATTCTGGCAGTCCATAGCACACTCAGTATTCTTTACCAATAGTGTAATTCAACAGCATCAATTTATTTTCAGTCTTCCTTATTCATTGTCCAGCTTTCACACATATATGAGGTGACTGAAACTACCATGGCTTGGGTGAAGTGCACTTTTGTCCCCAGAGTGACATCTTTGCTCTTTAACACTCCAGAGGTCTTTTACAGCAGTTCCGCCCAAGGCAATGTGGCATTTGATTTTTTGACTGCTGTTTCCTTCGACACTGATTGCTGATCCACGTAAAATGAAATCAGTGAGCAGCTCAGTTGCTGCGTCACACCTACTCTGTGGGTTACAGCTCATACGATACAAAAGTACGTATGTGTTTTTGAATATGATTTCAACAAGGTGGATTGACACAGTGGCTACAACAGATAGGCTTAAGCATAACAATGATTGGGGCATGGCAACAGGACTGGATAGGGTTTCATTCTGTTGTACACACAGGGTCACTATGAGTCAACAAAATTCAATAACACCTAAAAACAATGCCATACTTCTATACTGCTGGTATTTTTCTAGCCCTGTGTCTTTAATCACGGGATTTCTCAGACTCATATTTTACTTACAGAGCGCTGTTTTGCTGTCAGCATCCCAAATGTTTAAAAGCCTCATTTTAACCTCTATCTTCACAAGGCCAAAACCACTGATCAGCAGACAATGTGCAACTCAGAAGGCTGTTCAATTTGCTCCCAGGTGATTTGGCCCAATGGGAGCTCCTGGCGTCACCACCCCTGCTGTATTTACCCAGTGACCGAGACGGCTCAGGCTTCCTATTGCCACTCACTCCAGGGGATGAGCCAGTAGCAGCTGAAGGCTGGGCATGGCGCACTGCTCAGTTGTCCACTCTTAGGAGGACCTGCATCTTCCCATGACAAGAGCCTCCCAGTGCCCTCGGCCACCCTCAGGATCCCAAGAGAACCACAGCTGTGAGCCAACAGCTGCTTCTCATCAACAGCCTGCTCCAGGCCTTGAGACACCTCTGAGCCTCCCTTGGTGGGGCTCCCCCTGCCCAGCCCTGCTCGGCTGGAGATGTGGGAAGGTCAGCCCAGAAACCAGCACCCACGGTGGGGTGGGACAGAGTAAGGAGTCCAGAGACTGATGATCCTTCAGAACCTATGTATCGAGCCAGGAATCCAAGTGCACATGGTTAGCGAGGGAGGGATCGTCTTACAGACGGGACCTTCCTCTTGAGGAGCCCTGGTGTCACAGGGGTTAAGTGCACACTGCTAACCCAAAGGTTGCTGGTTCCAATCCACCGGCTGCTCCATAAGAGAAAGATATGGCTGTCTGCTTTTGTAAAGACTATTGTTGGGTGTGCCATCAAGTCGGCTCTGGCCCACAGCAACCCTGTGTATGAAATAACCACACACTGCCAGGTCCTGTGCCAGGCTCACGGTTGTTGCTATATCCAAACTTCTTATTGCAGCCACTATGTCAGTCCATCTCACAGAGGGTCTTCCTCTTTTTTGCTCACCTTCTACTTTACGAAGCCTGGTGTCCTTCTCTAAGGAATGGTCTTTCCGGATAATACGTCCACAGTATGTGAGACAGAGTCTCACCGTTCTTGCTTCTAAGGAGCATTCTGGCTATACTTCTTCCAAGACCAACTTGCTCTTCTGGCAGTCCATGGGATATTCAGTGTTCTTAACCAGCTCTGTAATTCAAAGGCATCGGTTCCTATCTGGGCTTCCTTATTCATTGTTCAATTTTTGCATGCATATTAAAAAAAAAAAAAAACACTGCCATCAAGTCTGGTCTGACTCACAGAGACCCTAGAGGTCAGAGTAGAACTGCCCCATAGTGTTTCCAAGGAGTACCTGGCGGATTTCAACTGCTGACCTCTTGGTTAACAGATGCAGCACTTAACCCACTACACCACCAGGGTTTCTGCATGTGTATTAGGCAAGTGAAAACATCACGGCTCAGGCCAGGTTCACCTTAGTCCATAAAGTGACATTTCGGCTTTTTAATACTTTAAATACATCTTTGGCGGCAGATTTACCTAGTGCAATGCATCCTTTGATTTCTTGACTACTGTTTCCACGAAAATTGATTGTGGATCTAAGTAAAATGAAATTCTTGACAATTTCGTTCTTTTCTTTGTTTAACATGATGTTGTTTATTGGTCCAGTTGTGGCAATTTTTGTGTTGAGGTGTAATCCATACTGAACGTTGTGGCCTTTGATCTTCATCAGTAAGTACTTCAAGTCCTCTTTACCACCAGCAAGCAAGGTTGTGTCATCTGCTTCTCACAGTAACATGTCAGCCACCACAGAACAATGAACTGACCAACAGGTGGTGGTTGTGAAGACTCCAGCCTTGGAAGCCCTGATGGACAGTTCTACTGTATCTTATAAGGTCACTGGGTGTTGGAATCGACTCTATTTGATGGCAACGACTTGTAGTCTCTAGCTTCTAAGCCAGAAAATCAGGCTAAATGAATTTATAGTGAATTCCTAATTCCACAGACTTCAGTCTTCCTGCTGACCTGTGCACACGAGGGAACTACATGGTGGAAACAAGATTCCTCTGGCACTGTTGGACATCACGTGAGGCTGAAGACCATTGCACTCAACTTCTGACCTCGAGGGGTGCTCCTTGCCCAGATTCTTGGTAATTAATCCTACTCAGCTTTTGTCAAGTGGTGACAACAGAGCTGAGTTTACGATCACATTCATCACCCTCCCTGTCATTAAAATACGCAATGTGAAGACCCCACCCAAATACTTGAAGAAAAGCCAGTGAATGCAAAGCACAAATTCCTTCCTCCACACCATCCACTTTGGGGACTTGTCCTTCTAGGGGGGCTCTGAGTGCTGACCTCTGATAGTTTCATCCAGGATTCACTTGCAGAGCACGTGAAGGTAATGGACCCAAATCAGATGCTGTCTTGGGAATCCACCTTCTTCTAAGCCAGATAAAATGCATGTATTCCATTAAAATGTGGTAAGAGATTAAAATGATGATAGGATTGGCCAGTCTACAATCTTTGAGAACAAAAATGGCAATTGTTTGCTTGTGGGAGGGAAATTAGGTTTAAAAAATCTGAAAATGAGAATAAACATTCCTATGACTCATGAATTAGTCATACAGTGGTACAATTTCCCCATCTCCCTGGAGCAGCTGACATAATCAAGGTGCTCATCAGCTAGGCTGACCTTATTCTAGCCCACACTACTGAACTGAACAGCCAAGCTGGCTTCCTCAGGAGCCTCCACCCACGTTTGCATCATACTGGCTGTTCTAAGAAATGACAATAGATAAACACAGAGGATGAGGCAGAGATGCCGGATTAAGCAACTTACTGCTTGCACTTTGTGCAAGAGGGTAGACTCTGTCTGGTGTTTCTGGGTAAGTGCTCAAATCGCTCGGAAATGTAGTTTTGTCTTCTGTCTCCAAGAGGAAGAATTAGAAAAATACGTTAAAGTTTTGGGGTGACTTATTTTGGCTCACTGTCACAAGTTAACCAGTTGCCCTTGAGTTATCTCCAACTCACAGTGATCCCATAGTGTCAGAGTAGAACTGTCTTCAAAGAGTTTTTGATGGCTGGTTTATCAGAAGTAGATTGCCAGGCCTTTCTTCTGAGAAACCCCTGAGAGGACTCAAATCTCCAGCAACTGAATTAACAGCTGGAGCACACCAACTGCTTATACCACCAGCCTCGACATCGGGAAGGACTTTGTAGCAAAAAGGCAAAGGCTGTCTTTAATTTTCTACCATGAACATGTTTTCAGTAGAATTTAAACAACAAACAGCCAGGACACTTCCAAGGGGTAGACTTTGGCAGTCACAGTTGGCGGCCTTACGGTACACTCCCCAGGGCTTCCAACTAGAGGACCATGCAGCGCTTTGTGTCAAGCCTTTCTCCAATGGGAGGAGCCAGCTGGAAATGCTGGGGAGTTAAGGGTCTGCTGGATAAATACCCCAACTCTCTCACCTTTCATGTGAGACAGCTTTGGGACAAGCTCTACGGTCAGCCAGAAGGGCCCTACAGGACTGAAGCAACTGTCCAGGACAGTGGTCAATGCTCCCTTCTGCTGGCTTACTCCCTCCCAGTCCCCACTCTGGACTCCCCTGCCTGCCAGCAATTCCGGAATCACCTCCAAAATAAGTTCCTTGTGCTTGAATCCTTGTCGCAGGGTCTGTTATCAGGGGAGCTCCTCCGGGAGGGCATTTGTGTACTGGGATGGTTGGGTTGTAGGGGGAGGAAATCCAGGTCTCACCCCCTAGGACCATGAGAGCTAAACGCAGGAAGAAGAAGAAAACAGAGGATTCCTCGTAGCTGGGGGAAGAAAAAGTGAAGCTAAAATACATGTAGGGATCACGGCTGTGCTCTGAGACCAGGAAGAATTGCCTCAGGTGTGACACCCAGAAAGCAGCCCTTGAAGTCCCCACCCTCACTTTTGTAGGATAAAAGGTGGTACAAGCCACACTCCAGGGACACTCCAATGGAGCTGGAAGGTGACCTTAGGAAGGGATTTACAATCCCACGCTAATCGTCTCTAACATAATCCACTCTGTTAACCACAGGCAGAGATTAGGATTTATAGTGTCAGAAAATCGCGCAACGGAAGGCAAGCACAGAACGCAGGGAATCCCAGCCCAGCCAAGTTACTACACTTGTTTTGGGGGGGACACAATTCAACCCATGACATCTTACGAAGAGGAGGACAGCCATGGAAACAGAGTCACACACACATGTGGGGTCCAGGAATGCCAGTGGTTGCTGGCACCCACCAGGGGGAGGAGACAGGCATGAGAAAGATTCTCTCTCAAAGTCCCTGGAAGTGAACAGCAAGGTCAGCATCCTGAACTCAGACTTATAACCTCCAGAGCTGTGAGAAAATGAATGTTTGTTCTTTAAAGCTGCCTGTTGGGTGGTATTTCATTACAGAAGCCCAAAGAGATCAAAATAGTAACTATTGCACAAAATTATAAAGTTCAATATGGCTTCACATTTTCAAGTAAAATAATTTCAGCTATGACTAAAATGTTACATATTAAAGAAAAAAACAAAATTACAAAAGTCCTAAAACAAATGATAGTTGAACTTAATCATAAGATGGGATGGGAAACGTTTGGAGCGGTCCCATGGCCCAAAACATAAAGAGAAAAATTGATTGGCTAGTCTACACAAACACAGAAAGTTTATTTACATCAATAATAAAATAAAAGGGAAAGTGACAAGATAAAAACAATATTTAAAATATACCAGATAAGTTAGTAACTTTCTTCCTATAAGGAGGGCTGTAGAATACAAGTAGGCTGAAAGTATGAATATAAATGCCAAATAAATTACAGAAAATTCACTGTCAATAGTCACTGAAGAAAAACGCCATATTTCCCCAGCAAATAGAAAATGTCTATTAAATCTCTACGATCCATGTTGATAAAGTGAAAAGACAAGACAATATGGGTAGAAGTGGGAATTATTTTCTGAGGACTGCCAATTAAGTTTGCGAACTCGTGCTATAAAACGCGCTACAGACTTCGTTGCTGAATGACACTACGGTCACCTTTGAAGTCCTCCTCTTGGGAAACTATGCACCTAGCCCACCCTTTCGAAGCGATTTTGGAACTCTCTTTCTGGAATGTGCATCAGAACTGTCACTGTGCTACCCTTCATGTCCTGACTGTCATCCAGATGTCTTCCCTTCACTATTTCCTTTTCCTTTGGGTGAAGAAAAAAGTCACTGGGGGCCAGACCAGGTGTGTGAGAAGAGTGTTCCAGTGCAGTTCTTTGTTTACTGGCTAAAAACTCCCTCACAGACAACTATGCAATTCGGCTCAAGAACTTGCCCCCGTGCCACCATGCACAATGGCCATTCCAGAAAGAGTTCCAAAACTGCCTTGAAGGGTAGACTAGACGTCAGAGTAGGTACACAGCTTCCCAAGGGAATGTGACCTTCGTGACATTCAATAATGAGGTATTTAGCACTTCGAACAAGTTCAGGGACTTAACTGTCAGATTTATTAGATAAAAATTGACAATACAATATACGCAATAAAAGCTTAAAAGTAAATAAGTCCTCAAATGGGCAACTCCTGCCTGAAAGCAAGATGAGAAAGCAGGGAGGGAAGGGAAAACTGCACAAATGGACACAAGGAAACCAGGGTGGGAAGGAAGACAGTGCTACCACAGTTTGGAGATGGTAGCTGCTGTCACAAAACACTACTATGTGTGTACGTTTTTTAATGAGAAACTAACTTGAGCTGTGAGTTTTCACTTAAAACCCAACAAAGATAAATAAGTAAGTAGGTCCTTTAGTCCACGGTTCTACTTCAAAAAATTTAATACCTCCTCTTTCCCAGGCATAAGCTCTGTCCAAACGTATATCTAAAACATATTCATTGCAAAACAGCATTTCGCTACGTGGGATGTGTTACAGTGACAATTCAGAAACCAAAACCAAACCAGCTGCTATGGAGTGGACGCCAATTCACGGCAGCCTCCTGAGTGTCACCGTGGAACTGTCCTCCATGGGGCTTTCATGGCTGTAGCCCTTGGAAGTGTTCCCCTGGCCACCCTTCCAAGGTGTCTCTGGGTGGGGGCGAACTGCCAATCCCTCAGCTTGTAGCTGAGTGATTAACTGTTAGTGCCCTCCAGGCACGCCTAGAAGCAATCTGGCCATCTTAACGCAGGAGTCTGACTATGTAACTGTGGTACAGCTACACAACAGGGTACGGTGGCGCCATTAAAGATGACACTGGAGCAATTCACACACTGTGACAGGAAATGTTCATAAGACACAGTGAGGTGAAATCAGAAGTGATGAAACTCCTTTGGAGAAAATATGTGCATAGTCACAAAAAACAATCTGAAATCCATTGACAGCGGTTTCCTGGGGAGTGGATTGTCATGGGTTTGTCCCACTGCATTTTCTGACTTCAATAAAAAAGCTGTTACTTTGGGAACAGGAAAAGTAAACCCCTGAAACTTCATTTTGAGTAAAAACAATAAATGTAAATTATCTACGCATTTGACTAACAGAGAAGGAACCAAAGTATTTATAATTCATTTTAAAAATACAAGAGGAAGGAAATAAGGAATAGATGATAATTTAATGAATTATGAAAGAGAACAATGCCTTTAATAAATGAAATCATGTGTTCTCTGAAAAAGCGATAGACAAAAAACAGAATAGGAATGTGCATGTGTCCTATGATCTCAGTTATATTAAAACTCATAGAGAATACTCAGAAGTAAATATCCAAATGGCTGCATCTCAGTATTATGTTCCCATATTTTTTCTGTTGTTATATTTTCATTTATTTTACAAATATTCTATAATAAACATGAATTTATGTCATGACCCTAAGAAATTGAGAGTGGAAATAAATAAATAAATAAAAGAGGAGGGAATCAATAAAAAGGTTTTTAAAAACAGGGCGGAGTCAAGCTGGTGGACTAAGCACACGTCTCCTTCTATCCCTCTGGAAACCAAGACCTGAATTGATAATCAAACGGAGCCTTCTGGTCACCTAATCAGCCCCAGGACACGGCACAGTGCTGTTACTTTGGACTTCATACCACTGAGCAAAAAACCTCCTCTCTGTCACTGACTCCCACACCTGTCTAGCCCCAGCTCTCACGGACGGAAGGTAAACGCACCATTGTGATTTTTTTTTTCCTCTGTCTTGGCCGGGGGGCGGAGCAGGGTCGTGCCTAGTGGCTAGAATCAGACACGCTGCTGGGGGAACAAGCAGGAAAAATTCCCATATTTTGAGACCCAGGCTTGGGACTCTGTTAATCTAGCCACGTTGAGCCTTTCGTTTTATATCTGCCTCAGCGGTGTTTGTACAGAGTTTCACAGTCAGTGTGCGGGACGCCATGTTGGATACGGAGATTCTAGCGGGACCTCAGTCTTAGCCTGGGAGCCAGCACCTGCAAACAGGACAGAGCTTCTCCGACAGAAAAGCAGTAATTTACCTAGTGCCACCAGCTTTGGGGGCCCTGCAACAGAAGCAGAGGAATCACTACCTCTCGGCACCTTTAGCCCTTCTGTCAGCTGCCTGTGTGGAGGGCACCATCTTGGATACGGTGGCTGCAGCTGGACCTAATTCTTAGCTTGGGGGCCAGAGCCTGCCCACAGGAGAGCACTTTCCTATCAGAAAAGCAGTACTCTACGCAGTGTCGTCGGCCCTGTCAGCAGAGGCCAACAGGGCAGTAGCATTGCTGTATTCTGAACTAGTTTGTATCATCTGGGGTTGGATATAGTGGCGATTACTTTGCCAGTTGAGAAGTGGGACCTCTACACCTGAAAACCTAACTGACTTGTGAAGTGGTCAGATATCTTTTGCTTTACATTTTAAGACAGCCTAGAGAAACATCTGCAGTCCATCTTCACAGTACCTCTTCCAGCTCTACATACTCACATGGGTCCCAAAAAGCAACAGACACTTGTGGCATACAAGAAATCAGCCATGGCTTCAGAAGGCTCCCAAGCAAAACAACCAAAGAGTTTTCCAGATGAAGAAACTTTTATGAAAGCATCAGAAAGTGAATACAGAATTATTATATACAGAGCCCTTCTAGACCTTATACAAAATGCAGGAGAACAAAATGAAAAATTAAGCAAGCTGTTTAATCTGATGGAACACCAGTACTCTGAAATCCAACAGATCAAGAAGAAAATCAAAGTCATAGAAACTTCAATGCAAAGCCAGTAAAACAGAATGGAACAAATAGAAAAAAAAAGATTTTTAAATAAATGTTTGCAAAATTAATGGCTTACAAAATTAAATTAAAAACATATAAGCAGATTTTTTTTAAGTAAAAAGGTGATGCACGGTTAAATGGGCTGATGCAAAAATTAAAACAGCTTCCAGCAGAACTGCCAACTTAGGTAAACCAGATTCCCGCTTTGACTTACCCCTGTGGCTCTGGGGACCCCTGACTAGGTAGCCTTCTGCCTCTGGTGCCCTCCTGGTGTTTAGGGCTCACTGGCAGAGAGGATAAACCATAGAAGGAAGCACAGGCTGTGCCCAGTAGGACAAAAGGAAAGCTGGAGGGCAGAAACAGTAAAAGATCAGAAGGTGTAAATCCAGATTCTCTTATAAAGGGTGATTATGGGCTGTGCTAAGGGGAGGATTAGCCTTTCAGGTGATAATTGTCAGCGGCTGTTAACAGGGAAGCTGCAAAGAGTCAGAAGTAAGGGAAGAAGGTAGAGTAGACCAAAAAAAACAAAAAACAAGGATAATGACAAAACAGGCAGCATGCTGTAAAGAGGGATGCTACTGCTAAGGACACTGGGAAATGAATCTTGTTCTTTGAGTTGTTTTTATGAATGTATGCATCTTAAATTTCTTTCCTTTAATTAGCTTTATGTTACAGGGGGAAACCAATCTTTTTGAGTTGTTTTTATGAATATATGTGTCTTAAATTTCTTTTAATTAGCTTATGTTAATTATGATTAGGTGCTTATCCAAGTTGCAAGTTATTTGTATATTAAAAGGTCATAGACATGTTAAATAAAATGTCCCAGATTTTTTTCAAAGCACAGTGATGAAACTGTTGAATTTGAAAACAGGTTGGATTTTCCAACTTTTGACAATATATTTTTGGCAAGGCTATAGGTAAACAAAACCTTCATGTATATTGCAGATTAGCAAGAAAGGTATAAGATTTCCTATAGAGGGAAAATTTGAAATATCTAGGAGAACTTCATGTTCATTTACCCTTTAACCTAGCAGTTCTAGCTCTAGAAATACACCTAAAAGGTGCGGTGGGAAAACACAAAGACATGTGTGCGTAAGACTAATCATTGTAGCTATCCTTGCAATAGCAAAGGATTGGAATGACCCAAAGGTCTACTAAAAGGGGACTAGTTGAAACCCTGGTGGCGTAATAGTTAAGTGCTACAGCTGCTAACCAAAAGGTCAGCAGCTCGAATCCCCCAGGTGCTCCTTGGAAACTCTATGAGGCAGTTCTACTCTTCTAGGGGGTTGCTGTGAGTTGAAATTGACAGCAATGGGTTTGTGTTTTTTTTTTTAGTTGAATAAATCATGGTGTATCTACACAACAGAGCAATATACAACCATAAAAAGCATTTGAAGAAGAACTAGATGGTGCCCAGGCTACCACTACTAGCTGTTCTAATCATGGCCACAATAGAAGGGTCTTGATAGAATGGGAGAAAAAGATAGAACAGAACTCAAATTCTTAAAAAAAGTCCAGACTTACTGGACCAGTTGAGACTGGAGTACTTCCTGAGATTATTGCCCTGAGATATCCCTTTAACCTGGGACCAAAACTAGTGAAATAACAGAGAACAATGCAGAACCAGGCAGTGTTTCATTCAGTTGTATATAGGGTCACTAGGAGTTAGAACTGACTCGACAGGACCTAACAACAACATAAGACAAACAATATTACCCATGAGTACAAGGCTCCATTACAAAACCATCTGCATGAGATGAAAAGGTCACCATTTACTGTAAAGCAAAGATTAGGGAGTAGGGAAGCTAGAGGACCAGAAATGGAAGAACCAGAATCCAATTAAAGGGAATGTTGAGGGAGAGCAGCCAAAATGGCAGGATAGTCAGATGCTTCCTGTGATCCCTCTAACAACAAAGACCCAAAAGAACAAATCACTGAATTAAATATGGCATTCTATGAGCCCTGAACACCAAAGGAAAAGTTGAGAAATCTGACTGAGTGATTGGGAAGTTGGTCCAGAAGTACCAAGGACAAGCCAGACATGAACCACCGGGAACTGGCTGTCACCAGCATGGTGAACAGGACAGTAGCACTTAATGTCTTCCAGATGAAGAGAACTTCCTGGAATTATCAGAGGTAGAATACAAAAGAATAATATTTAGAACTCCTCAAGAGATCAGGAAGCAGATGAGGCTAAATGCAACAAAGCATAATGACAACTTGAGCAGACTGCAAGAAAGCATACAGAGATAGAAGTAGAAATTCAGAAGATTAATAATAAAATTACAGAATCAGAATTAGAGCCCTCTGTAGAAAATCACTGGAAACTCCAGTGGTGCAGTGGGTTAAGTGCTATGCCTGATAAACAAAAGGTCAGCAGTTCAAATCTGCCAGGCATTCCTTGGAAGCTCTATGGAGCAGTTCTACTCTGACCTCTAGGGTCACTATGAGTCAGACCTGACTTGACAGCAATGGTGTGGTTTGATTTTTTTGTAGAAAGTTGCTATGATTTGGAATCAACTTGACATCAGGGAGTTTGGTTTTGATTTTGTTATAGAAAGTCAAGAAAACCCCTGTTGGTGTAGTGAGTAAATGTCACAGCTGCTAACTAAAAGGTCAGCAGTTTGAAATCACTAGACACTTGTTGAAAACTCTATGGGGCAGTTCTACTCTGTCCTGTAGGGTCACTATGAATAGGAATCAACTTGATGGCAGCAGGTTTTTTGTACAGAAGGTCAAAGGAGAAGAGCTGAGGCAATGGAAGTCCAAATTAGTGAGACTGAAGATAAAACGTGACACCAACATATTTGAGGAAAAATCAGATACAAAAACTTTTAAAAACAAGAAACAGTAAGAATTACATGGACTCTGTCATGGGTTGAACCATATTCCCCAGAAAACACATATAGCAATTTGGCTAGGCCATGGTTGCCAGTATTTTGCAATTGTTCTCCATTTTGTGATTTTCCTGTGCTGTAAATCCTAATTTATGCCTGTGGTTAATAGACTGGATTATGTTAAAGAGGATTACAGTGGGGCTGCAACACCCTTCCTGAGGTCAATTCCTTGTCCCAATGTAAAGAGATCTTCCCTGGAGTGCGGCTGGCATCACTTTTTTATCTTTTTATCCTACAAGAGACAAAAGGAAAGGGAAGCAAGCAGAGAGTTGGGGACCTCATACCTTCAAGAATACAACACTGAAAGCAGAACACATCCTTTGGTTCTGAGACTCTTGTACAAAGAATCTCTCAAACCAAAGAAAGACTAATGCAACACAAAGGCCTTGCTCCAGAGCCAACAAATACAATGCATTCTCCTGGAGGTGGCACCTTGAGTTAGGACTTCTAGCCGACTGGACTGTAGGAATATAAAGCTTTCTTTGTTAAAGACATCCACTTGTGGTATTTCTGTTAGAGTAGCACTAGGTAACTGAAACAGACTCTTTCAAGAGGACTAATCTATGACTGATTAGAGTACCAGAACAGTGAGGGATAACAGCAAATACAGAGAGAATTGTTAAAGATTTGTTTTGCTTTGCTTTGTTTTGTTTTAAAATCTCCAAATAGGCTGCCTCTGTGAGCTAATTTGGTTGTTGGTACCCTGGAAGATCTAATGTGCTGTCACTAGGTAGTTAGAGCTGTTACTAGACATGCAAGACCAGGAGTCCATTTACTTTTCTTGTATGGATTCAGCTCAGATGTCCACAGAGTCAGTCAGAAAGCGTGTGGTGCAGGCTCTCTTCTACAGTTCTAAACGAGCAGTGGTGATTGGTGTAGGCACAGATCTGGCTCAGTGTGCAGAGAGTGGCAGGGTGCTGACAGCCACCCCTGAGTGTTTGTGAGGAAGGCTTTCCCCTTATGCCTGTTCTGAAGGAAACAGTTTCCACTTTGAATTTCTGGCTCAGATGAGTTGGTAGACTTTTTCACCCACCCACGTTTGTTAAAGTGTTCCCTCTCTGAATCTAGGAGAATGGCTCAATGCTTGCAAAAGAAGCCTTTCTTCTGGTTCAGTTAATGGCATCAGATTCCAGCACTCAGGTAGTGCAGAGAAGCAAGCGGGAAGTGCTGGGTAAAGGGAGAGAGGTTTATCCCAAAGGAAAGTTTTAGACCAGTGTGCAGTAGGTTAGATGCAAACCACTTAGCTTTTGTTGTTCAAGTGCCATTTTTCACTGGTTCTGGAGGTACAAATGGTCTCCACTTCTGCCTGTTCTCTCCCACTGATGAAAATGGTCTCTGAATGCTGATACTCTGTCCACCACAATGGCTGCAGCCAATACCTGGTGGGTCAGTTCTGGCCCTGCTCTCCCTTCCCAGTCATGTGTCCAATTTCTAAATGTTTCCTTTGATCCTCAGCGATCCTAGAATGTCATATGTAATTGATACATTTGTTCTTTTGGGTCTCTGTTATTAAAGGAATCACAAATCCTCCATAGAGGATTTGTTGACAGACAACTTCCCTGATATCATCAAATATGAGAAGATATCGATCAAGAAACTCACTGAACTCCACATAAGGTAGAACTCAAAAGAAAGACACCAAAGCATAGTATCACCAAACTTGTCAGAACTTAAGATAAAGAGACAATTTTAAAAGTGGCTAGTGATAAATGAAAAATAATCTACAAAGAGTTAAAAAGACTAAGCCTGGACTACTCAGCAGAAACTATACAAGCAAGAATGCAAGGGGATGACATATACAAAGATTTAAAGAAAAAGAAATCGTAAGACAAGAATTATATGACAATTATCTGACAATTAAATTTGCAAACTCATCCTAGAAAAAGTGCTACATACCTCATTGCTGAATATCACTATGATCACCTTAGAAGTACTCCCCTTTGGAAGCTATGCACCAATGCCAGTGCCCAGTCCACCCTTCAAAGCAATTTGGGAACTGTTTCTGGAATGGCAATCAGAGCTGTTGTCATATCACCCTTGATGTCCTGAATGTCATCAAAATGTCTTCCTTTCTGTCATGGGTTGAATTGTGTCCCCCCCAAAAATGTCTGTGTTGATTTGTGTCATGGGTTGAATTGTGTCCCCCCAAAAATATGTGTAACTATGTGGCTGCGACATGATTCCTAGTATCTTGTAACTGTCCTCCATTTTGTTGTTTCGCTAAACTGTATGTTAAAGGGGCTGTAAATTCCTGCATAGGATTACTTCCCTGCTCTGCTGTAGGGGGAGTTTCCCTGGAGTATGGAGTAAGCTTTTCAGCCTGCAAGAGATAAAAGGAAAGAGAAACAAGGAGAATGGGGAACCTTGTTACCATCAAGAAAGCAGCACCGGGAGAAGAGCGAGTCCTTGAGACCTGAGGTTCCTGTGCCAAGACGCTCCCTGGACAAAGACTGATGCAATACCGGACTTTCCTCCAGAGCCGACAAGGGGAAAGCTTTTCCCTGGAGCGGACACCCTGAATGTGGACTTGCAACCTACCGGACTGTGTAAGAATAAACCTTCCTTTGTTAAAGCCATCCTCTCTGTGGTATTTCTGTTAAAGTAGCCCTAGCTGACTAAAACAATTTGATTTGGCTGTGAGTCCCCATATGGTGCCCCTCCTCCCATGTGTCGTGAATCCTGCCTCTGTGAGATTGATGATGGAGGATACGCAACAGTTGTGTTAGTGAGGCAGTTCTCAAGCCACAAGCTGGTGAAATATAAGGGAGAGAAATGAGCAGAAGAAGTTGGGAACCTCATACCACCAAGAGAGAAGCACTGAGAGCAGAGCATGTCCTTTGGACCCGAGGTTCCTGTGCTGAGATGCTCTCACTGGATGTGGACTCAGCCTACCAGACTGTGATGATCTCTCATATTGAATGGACCTGTAACTTACGAATGGGTTTGTGGCTTACCGGACTGTGACAAAAAAGCTTCTCCTCACGAAACTTTCCAATTGTGATATTTTCTGTTACAGCAGTAACAGGTGATTAAGATACTTTCAGTACTGCTTTTTATCTTCAGGTAAACAAAAAAGTCATTGGGGGCTAGATCAGGTAGTAGGGAGGGTGTTTCAATACATTTATTTCTTTACTGGCTAAAAACTAGCTCACAGTGCCGTGTGAGGTGTCATGGTGCAAGAACCTTGAGTTGTTAGCCAAAAGTTCAGGTTGCTTTCATCTAACTTCTTCACACACCTTTTTCAGCACTTCCAAAGAGTAAATTTGGTTAACTAACTGTCCAGTTAGTACAAATCCATAATAAACAATCCCTCTGATATCAAAAAAGGTTAGCAATTGTTTTGATTCTTGATTTGGACTAATGGAAGTTTTTGGTTGTGGAGAACTGGCTGACTTCCGCTGTGCATTTTGATATTTTGTTGCAGCGACATGTTGGTACACCCAAGCTTCATCACCAGTGATAACGTGTCCCAAAACCCTCTTGTCTCTCCAAAAGGTCTTGGGGACTTTCAACTCTCCTTTCCTTTTGTTCATCAGTGAGCTCCTTCAGGTCCATTTTTGCACACACCTTTCTTATGCCAAGATTTTCAGTTAAGATTTTCCTGTTTCTCTATTGATGTTTACTTGGTCTGCTATGCTTATCACAGCTGATAATTTTGACCCACAATTAGACCAATTTTTGCAATATTTTTGTCAGTTCTGCTCATTACTGGCTGCCCTGACTTCTCTTCATCAGTGATGCTTTCTCTCCTCTCAGAAAAACATTTAAACCATCTGCAAATTGCCATTTTCTTCACAAGTGTGGACAGTGTACAAGACTGGGTAGTGTTTTGTTCTGTTGTTCACAGGACAGCTGTGAGTCAGAACTGACTCAATGGCACCTAACAACAACAACAACATTTTCTTCATGGCATTATCCCCATAAACTTGGACTAACATTACTCTAATTTCACTTCTACTCTTGCCAAGTTTAACAAGAAATCTAATGTTTGTTCATTGCTATAATTCAAGCTCCAACATTCTCGCAACAGCACACAAAAGCACTCAACAACAATAATGAGCAATACTCAGCAAGACACTGTTACACATCAACACAAACACAGCTGTGAGATACTCATATATCAAGGTTATGAAACCTTACTGAGTTATTTGTACAGTGCTGCCAACCTAAGTGCAAGGTGGCAAGTTTGCAAACTTAATTCCCAGACCTCTTATATTCGGCAAAACTGTCTCACAAATATGATGGTGAAATTAGGATATTTTCAAACAGAAATTTAATGAATTTTCAAAAAATAATCAAAATTACAAGAACTACTGAAAGGATTCCTTGTTTATAAAATCAATAACATCAGATAACAACAAGACTGGAACACAGAACATGGCAAATGGGTTTTAACCCAGAAAGAGAAATTACAAAAATAAATCAAAGGTAAAACACTGACTATAGGGAAACAGAGATGTCATTATATAAAAGATGACAACATTATAACAAAAAAGAAGGAATTTAAAAAAGTAGCCATAGGTCTTTCACATGGAGAGGAACTCAAGGTGATACAAAGAAGTTAAAGACTGTTCTAAACTTAGAAAACTAGGGGTAAATATTAAGGTAACCACAAAGGAAATTTACAATCCTACACATCAAACAGAATGCTGATACATATTGAAGAATGTAACTAATATCACTGAACAACTTGTATAGAAATTATCAAATGCAAATCTAACTTGCTGTGTAAACTTCCATCAACAACACAATAATGTATTTTTTTAAGTATTGAATAATATTTTTACATGCTGCTATTGTGTGATATTTAGGACATACAGCTAAAAGGAAAATGGATAACAGTGTACCCAGTAATGTTACCATTAATTAGAAGAAATGAGAAAATACGAAATTTAAGTATTTTCTCAGTGGTTGCTAACATCACAAATCTGAAGGCAACCAGACATGGAACGCCTCCTAATGGAAATGCATACCACTTATGCAGTGATTTTATTGTTTTTTAAATGAGATTAAATCCAAGTAACCCTAACAATCAATTTATAGGAAATATGGTAGGCAGAAGAGAAAGTGATGCCTTCAAATTGTGGTGCTGGTGAAGAATATTTAATATAAGGTGGACTGTGAGAAGAATGAACAAATCAGTCTTAGAAGAAATACAACAAGAATATCCCTTATGAAGAACAGTAGAAAATACAGACAGAATAGCTAAAGAGTTGCTGACAGAAAACTTCCCTGACATCTCGAAAGAAGAGAGCATAGATATTCAAGATGCTGGCTAAACTTGACAAAAGGTAGACACCAAGACATATTGTAATCAAGCTTAATAAAATGAAACATAAGGAGAGGCTCTCAAAGCAGTCAGGCTTAAGCAAAACTAACATACAAAGAGAAGCCTTGTAGGTGGTCCTCTGACTTCCTGGCACAAATGATGTTGCCAAGAAGGCAGTGGGATGACACATACAAAGCCCTGAAGAAGAAAAATTTCCAATGAAGAGTTAAATATCCAGTAAAATTGTCTCTCAAATATGATGGTGAAATTAAGACATTCTCAGATAAACAGAAGCTCAGAGACCTTGCAAAAACCAAACTAAAACCACAAGAAATACTGAGAGATGTTCCTTCTTTAGACAATCAAAAACATCAGTTATATACTCAAGGATTCAATGCAGGACACAGCAACCTACTCAGGGAAGTCACAAGGCTCAATCAAAGCTAAAATATTAAAACTAGAGAAACAGAGATCTTAACATGTAAACTATAGCATCATCACACTATAAACAGGGATATGTTACAGTATTTACAGCCCTTTCAGATGGAGAGGAAGTTAATGAGATATACAGAAGTGAAAGTTTAGTTTAAACTTAGAACATTAAGTAGGAATAAATGGGAAGCTACAAAGTAAAGTAACAATACTACATGGTAAAACCAGAAACATAATATAGGAGTCTCAACAGACACAAAAGGATGAAAAGAAAACCTATAAAGAAAAATGACCCAGAGCAGAATATTAAGCGGAACAAAGAAAATGTCAACAACACAAAAATAAAGACACCAAAATGACAGCACTAAATGCATACCTGTCAATATTTACAGTGACTGTGAGTGGATTGACTACTCCAAAAAGAGACAGAAAGTAACACCTTGGATCAAAAAACACAATCTGTCCATTTGCTGCTTACAAGACACACAGCCTAGACTCAAAGATATGAAGAAACTAAAAATCAAAGGATGGAAAAATATATACAAAGCCAACAACATGCAAAGAAGAGCAAGAGTGGCAATACTAATCTCAGGTAAAACACATTTGAATGTAAAATCCACCACTGTGGACATGGATGTTCACTGTTTATTGCTGAAAGGTTCAATACATAGGCAGGATGTAACAATATTAAATATTAATGCACTCAATACCAAGCCAAGTGCCATTGAGTTGGAGCCGACTCACTACCAGAGCATCTAAATATATTGAACAAACACTGACAACATTGAAAAATGAAATAGATCACTCCACAAATACAGTAGGAGACTTTCAATACTCCACATTCAGTAATGGACAGATCATCCAGAAAAAAGCTCAATAAAGATACAGAAAGTCTTATTACAAAAATCAACCAACTAGACATCACTGACATATACAAAACTTTTCACCAACAACAGATAAGTACAACTTCTTTTCCAATGCACATGGAAGTCTCAACAAAATTCAAACCATTTGACTATTGCAAAGCATCTTCTCAGAACACAAAGTCATAAAACTTGAAATCAATAGCAAAAATAAAAGACATGAGTAGAAATTTGTGCTTGTGGAAACTGAACAACACCTTGCTCAAAAATCCATGGGTTATAGATATCAAAGATGAAATAAAGACATTCACGGAATCAAATGAAAATGAAACACATCCTACCAGAACCTATGGGACGCAGCCAAAGCAGTGCTCAGACGTCAATTTATCTCAATAAATGCACACAGCGAGAATGAGGAAAGGGCCCAAACCAAAGAATTAACCCTACAACCTGAACAAGTAGAAAGAGAACAAGAAAAGAAGCTCTCACACACCAGAAGAAAACAGATAATAAAAATTAGAGCAGAACTAAACAAATCAGAGAATAGAAAAATAACTGCAAGAATTAACAAAACCAAAGCTGGGTTTTTTTTTTTAAAGATCAACAAAACTGATAAGCCATTGGCTAAACTTACAAAAGAAAAACAGGAGAGGAAACAAATAACCTGAATAAGAAATGAAATGAGAGATGTCACAACAGACTCAACTAAAATTAAAAGTATTATAACAGAATACTGTGAAAAATTGTACTCTAGCAGATTTGAAAATCTAGAGGAAATGGACAAATTTCTAGACTCACATTACCTACCAAAATTATCACAAGGAGAAGTAGAACAACTTAACAAAGTTATCACAAAAAAAGAAATTGAAAACATAGTAACAACAACATAAAAGAACTACCAACCAGAAAAAGTCACGGCCCAGATGGCTTCACCAGAGAATTCTGCCAAACTTTTAGAGAGGAGTTAATTCCAATACTACTGAAACTATTTCACAAGGTAGAAAAGGACAGAACATTCTCAAATTCATTCTATGAAGCCAGCATAACCCTGATACAAAAGCCAGGGAAAGATCCCATAAGAAAAAGAAAATTACAGATCAATGTCACTCATGAATTGAGATGCAAAAATCTTCAACAAAATCCTTACCAAGAGAATTCAACAAAAGTCAAAAAATAATTTATCATGACGAAGTTGGTTTTATACCAGGGACGCAGGGCTAGTTCAGTATCAGGAAAACAATTAATGTGATCTACCATGTAAATAACAGAAAGGATAAGCATCACGTGATCTTGTTAATTGATGCATAAAAGGCATTTGACAAAGTCTAACACATATTTGTGTTAAAAACTGTCAGCAAAATAGGAATAGAAGGGAAATTCCTCAATACAGTAAGGGACATCTGTGCAAAACCAACCTCCTACATCATCCTGAGTGGAGAAAAACTGAAAGAATTCCCCCTGAGAATGGGAACTAGACAAGGATCTTCTATTCAACATTGTGCCAGAGATGCTGGCCAGAGCAATCAAGACAAACAAATAAAGGGCATCTGCATTGGTAAAGAAGTAAAAATATCTCTATTTGCAGATGATATGATCATATACACAGAGAACCCTAGAGAATCCATAAATAAACTACCGGAACTAATAGAAGAGTTCAGCAAAGTATCAGGATATAAGACAAACATAAGTAAATCAGTAAGATTCCTTTACACCAAAAGAGATCATCAAAGAGGATATCACTAAATCAATACCATTTACTATAGCCTCCAAGGAGATAAAATACATAGGAATAAATCTAACCAGAGAAGCAAGAGCCCTCTACAGAGAAAATTATAAGTCTCTACTGCAAGAAATCAAAAGAGATTTATGTAAGTGGAGAAATCTACCTTGCTCATGGATGTTGTTCTTGTTGTGAGGTACCATTGAGTCAGTTCCAACTCACAGCAACCCTATGCACAACAGAACAAAGCACTGCCTGGTCTTGCACCATGCCCACAATTGTTTTTATGCTTAACCCATTGTTGTGTCCACTGTGTCAATTCATCTCATCAAGGGTCTTCCACTTTTTTTGCTGACTCTACCAAGCGTGATGTCCTCTTCCAGGGACTGAGCCTTCCTAACAACATGTCCAAAGTATGTGAGCTGCACTCTTGCCATCTTTGCTTCCAAGGACTACTCTGGTTGTACTTCTTCCAGAACAGATCTGTTGGTCCTTTGGGTGGTCCATGGTACATTCAACATTCTTCTCAACACCACACCTCAAAAGCATCAATTTTTCTTCTATCTTCTTTGTTCAGTGCTCAACTTTCACATGCATACAATGCAATTGAAAATAGCATGGTTTAGGTCAGATGTGTTTTAGTCTTCAAGGTGACATCTTTACTTTTCAATACTTTAAAGACACTGTTTCCAGCAGACTTTCTAAAGGCAACGCACCTTTTGATTTCTTGACTCTGCTTCCATGGGCATTGATTGCAGACCCAAGTAAAACAAAATCCTTGACAACCTCAAGCCTTTTTCCATTTACGATGATGTTGCTTACTGATCCAGTCGTGAGGATTTTTGTTTTCCTGATGCTGGGTGCAATCCATACTGAGGGCTGTGGTCTTTGATTTTCATCGGTAAGTGCTTCAAATCTTCTTCACTTCCAGCAAGTAAGGCAATGTTGTCTGCATAATTCAGATTGTTCATGAGTCATCCTCCAATCCTGATGTCCCATTCTTCTTCATATTATCCAGCTTCTCAGATGATTTGCTCAGCATGCAGATTGGAAAGGTATGGCGAAAGAACACAACCCTTATGCACACCTTTCCTGACTTTAAACTATACAGTGTTCCCTTATTCTGTTCTCATGACTACCTCTTGATCCATATACAGATTTCTTAACAGCACAATTAAGTGTTCTGGAATTCCCATTCTTTGCAATGTTAGCTATAATTTGTTATGATCCACACAGTCAAATGCTTTCGCATAGTCAATGAAATGCAGGTAAACATCTTTCCGGTATTCTCTGTTTATGGATGGGAAGACTTAACATTGTGAAAATGTCTATTCTACCCAAAGCAATTTACATATACAGTGCAATCCCAATACCAATTCCAGTGTCACTTTTGAACGAGATGGAGAAACAAATTACCAATTTTGTTTGGGAAGGGAAGAAAACCCACATAAGTAAAGCACACCTGAAGAAGAGGAACACAGTGAGAGGCCTTAAAGCACACAACCTTAGAACCTACCATACTGTCATGGTTGTCAAAACAACCTCTTAATGGTACAAAAGGAGACATACAGACCAATGGAACAGAATTCAGACCTCAGAAATATCACCATCATCTTATGAACAGTTGATATTCAACAAAGGCCCAAAGGTTGTACACTGGGGTAAATGCAGTCTCTTTAATAAACGGTGCTGGCAAAATTGGATATCTATCTATGAAAAACCCATATTTCACATCTTACACAAAAACTAACTCAAAATGGTTCAAAGACCTAAATATCAAACCTAAAACATAAACATCATGCAGAAAAAAATGGAAAAAACAATGGAAGTTCTAATATATAGCTTAGACTACAAAATCTGACCAACAAAGCACAAATAACAAAAGAGAAAATAGATACATGAAAACTACTAAAAAGCAAACACTTATGTTGATCCAAAGACTTTATCAAGAAAGTTAAAAGATTACCTACAGAATAGGAAAAAATATTTGGCAAGTACATGTCAGATCGATGTCTGAGTTCCATAATCTACAAGGTACTGCAAAATATCAACAGGAAAAGGTAAATTCTTCAATTAAGCAATGGGCAAAGGAGATGGACAGACACTTCACCAAACAAGGCATCCAGGCAGCCAAAAGACACATGAGGAAATGCTCACAATCACCAGCTATTAGAGAAATCCAAATCAAAACTACCATGAGGTACCATCTCACCCCAATGAGGTTGGCAATAACCCAAAAAACACAGAACAACAACTGCTGGAAAGACTGTGGAAAAATTGGAACTTTCCTACACTGCTGGTAGGAATGGAAAATGGTACAACATCTATGGTAAGCAATCTGGCGCTTCCTTAAAAAGCTAGAAACAGATACACCATATGATCTAGAAATCCCACTGCTTGGAATATATTACAGAAATAAACGCAGTCACATAAACAGATACATGCATACAGGTGTTTATTGCAACACTGTCCACAACAGCATAAAGATGGACTCAACCTAGATGCCTATCAACAGATGAATGAATAAACAAGCTGTGGTACATATACACAATGGAACACTATGCAATAATAAAGAAAAATGATGATTTTAGGAAGCATCTCATAACCTGGTTTCAAGTAGAAAACATGATGCTGAGTGAAATCAGCCAGCTGAGAAAGGACAAGTATTGTATGAAATCTCTGCTGTAAGGACTTGAAAAAAAGTCATCAAAATCTACCAAACAAAAATACTCCTGGCCCAGATGGCTTCACCAGAGAATTCTACCAAACTTTTAGAGAAGCATTAACTCCAGTACTACTAAGGCAATTTCACACCATAGAAAGGGATAGAATACTCCTAAATTCATTCTATGAAGCCAGCAGAATCCTGATAACAAAGCCAGGGAAAGATTTCAAAAAAGAAGAAAATTACAGACCAATATCACTCGTGAACCTAGATGCAAAAATCTTCAACAAAATTCTAGCCAATAGAATTCAACAGCATATAAAAAAAATCATTCATCATGATCAAGTTGGTTTCATTCCAGGAATGCAAGGCTGGTTCAACATCAGAAAAACAATTAATGTAATCAACCACATTAATAACACAAAAGATAAGAATCACCTGATTTTGTCATTTGATGCAGAAAAGGCATTTGACGAAGTCCAACACTCATTCATGCTTAAAACTCTCAGAAAAAATAGGAATAGAGGGGAGATTCCTCAGTGCAATCACTAGCATCTATGCAAAGCCAACTGCCTTCATCGTCCTGAATGGTGAAAACTGAAAGAATTCCCTTTGAGAATGGGAAGTAGACAAGGATGCCCACTCTCACCACTTCTATTCAACATTGTGCTAGAAGTTCTAGCCAGAACATTTAGGCAAGACAAAGAAATAAAGGGCATCTGTATTGGCAATGAAGACATAAAAATCTCCCTCTTTGCAGATGATATGATTGTTTATACAAAGAACCCAAAGGAATCCATAAATAAACTGTTGGAACTAACAGAGGAGTTTATCAAAGCAACGGGATACAAGATAAACATAAGTAAATCAGGAGGATTCCTTTATACCAACAGTAAGATTGTTAAGGAAGAAATCACCGAATCAATTCCGCTTACTATAGCCCCCAAGAAGATCAAATACCTAGGAATAAATCTAACTAGAGAAATAAGACATCTTTACAAAGAGAACTACAAGATCTTACTACAAGAAAATAAGAGACACTTACATAAATGGAATAAGCTACCCCGCTCATGGGTAGGGAGACTCAACATTGTGAAAATGTCTATTTTGCCCAAAGCAATCTACTAATATAATGCAATTCCACTACAAATTCCAGAGATATTTTTTAATGAGATAGAAAAACAAATCATCAACTTTGTTTGGAAAGGGAAGAAACCTGGGATAAGTAAAGCACTACTGAAGAAGAAGAGTAGACTGGGAGGCCTCTCACTACCTGACTTTAGAACCTATTACACTGCCACAGTTGTCAAAACAGCCTGGCACTGGTACAAAAAGAGGTAGATAGATCAATGCAGCAGGGTTGAGACCCCAGAGATGCCACCACCCTCCTACGATCAGTTGACATTTGATAAAGGCCCCAAGATTTTAAACTGGGGTAAAAACGGTCTCTTTAACAAATGGTGTTGACAAAATTGGATATCCATCTGCAAAAAACTGAAACAAGACCCATATCTCACACCTTATACAAAAACCAACTCAAATTGGATAAAAGACCTAAATCTAAAAGAATAAAGCTCATACAAGATACAATACGATCAACAATGGAAGTTTTAATACACAATGTAGACAGACTTCCAAATCTGACAAAGCACATTCAACAGAAAACAGATAAATGGGAATTACTAAGAATCAAACACTTTTTCTCATCCAAAGACTTCATCAAAAGAATTAAAAGAGCACCTACAGAATGGGGAAAAAACATTTGGCAACTCCACGTCAGACCGACGTCTGATCTCTGTAATCTATAAGGTATTACAAAATATCAACAAGCAAAGGATAAATAATCCAATTATGTCATGGGCGAAGGAGATGGACAGGTATTTCTCTAAAGAGGATATCCAGGCAGCCAAATGGCACATGCAGAATTGCTCACGATCATTAGCCATTAAAGAAATTCGAATCAAAACCACAATGAGATACCATCTCACCCCCAACAAAGTTGGCCACGATCCAAAAAAGCACAAAGCAACAAATGCTGGAGAGGCTGTGGAGAAATTGGAACTCTCCTACACTGTTGGTGGGATTGCAAAATAGTACAACCTCTTTAGAAAACAGTCTGGTGCTTCCTTAAAAAGCTGGAGATAGATATACTCTTTGATCCTCTAATTCCACTGCTTGGAATTTATCCTTTAGAAACAAAGGTTGTCACATGAACTGACACATGTACACAAATATTTGTTGCAGCACAGTCCACAATAGCAAAAAGTTGGAATCAACACCGATGCCCATCAACAGATGAATGGATGAGCAAACTATGGTATATATACTCAATGAAACATTATGGTATGATAAAAAAATAATGACAATTTTAGAAAACATCTCACAACATGGTCTCATTTGGAACAGATCATGCTGAGTAAAATCAATCAGTGTCAAAAGGAAAAATTTTGTATGAGACCCCTGCTACAAGGATTTAAGAAGAGAATTATCCACAAAGAAAATGACTGTGTTGGCTACATGGGTGGGTGGCTGAGATTTTATCATAGCTAATATAATTGACAGATGTTAGAAATTTTATGCTTTTACTGTAATTAACAAAAAATAAAAAGGTTAAAAAAATGGACTTACAGGAGAAGACTCTTTAACAGCTCAAGGGTGGGGAGGGAGAGAGAGAGTTGGTCATAGATTAGATAGTAAATAGGAATTTGGTTAGGTGAAAGGAGTGACAGTACACAGTAGAGAGCTGATCGACGTAAGTGGGCTACACCATAAACTGAAAGGTTTTCTAAATTCAACCCAATATTTCAAGATAGAGTAGCAGGGACAGGGGTCTGGGGACCATATTTTCAGGGGGCATCAAGGTCAATTGGCATAATTAGTCTTTAGCTAAGGGAGTCTTCTGCACCCCATGCTGGTGAGTGGCATCTAAGGTCTTAAAAGCTCGCAAGCTGCCATCTGAGGAATACCAAATAGTCCCAACCCACCTGAAACAGATGATGACTGAGAACATCAAAGACATGAGTAGAAATGAGCCCTGGAGACAGAAGGCCCCATGTGAATGGGAGACTACAGAAGCATGAGGCCAGAAGAACCAGATGGTGCGCGGCCACTACCAAAGGCAGTCGTGATGGCATACACAATGTAGAGTCCCTGAGGTAACATGAGAAAAAGAGGTGTGCCATTCAAGAACTCTACTAAAAGACCAGAATTGGTGGTCCAACAGCCTCGAGGGTCCCCTGGGAACATGGCCTCTAGACGTGCTTCTGGCCCCAACCTGAAACCAGTACTGAGGTCAACTCTTCAGACGAGAAAGGACTAGAGTCAGGGACACAGTGTGAGCATGTGGCATATGTACTTCATGATTTTATACATTTATAGGAGGCTGACCTACTAGTTTCTTTCTAGATGAGAGAGGAGAGGGTGGAGAAGTGGGGACAGGTGTTACTAGTTAACATAACTGGAAGTAGAGTGTAAAGAAGGAGTGTGCTGTCACACGGTGAGAAGAGCAGATGATGTTGCAGATAGGCCAGCAAGCCAAGTGCCGTCGAGTCGGAACCGACTCATGGCGACCCGGGCATGCAAAATTGATTTGGATTGTATACTTTCACTTAATCAAAATTTTAAAAAGAAAAATGAATATCCTTTAGAGGAGAGGGTGGTGAGACTTCACTTTGACTAGTTTGAACATGGCATCAAGAGAGATCAATCCCTGAAGAAGGACATCATGTTTGGTCAAGGGAAACTCTCAATGAGGTGAGTTGACACAAGGACCACAAGACGTCACACAGTGACCTGGACAACATTTTGTCCTGTGATACATTAGATGGTCATGAATTGAAGCTCTCTGGACGTCAACTAAGAATAAACACAGGTGAAACTAATAGATAATGCTGACAGGAAGACAGCTACCTTTAGGGAGAAGTGTGAGAGAAACCGGTCAGCGAGCATAAATGGGTTCGTGCGGTGCCGGTAACGTTCCAGTTCTTGATCTGGGTGCATGTTGCATAGATTTGTATGCAACATATGAATGATTGTCATGCACCGAACTGTTTCTCCCTAAAATACATGTCAACTTGTTTGTTGCATTGTAAGCATTATTGGGATTGCAAATTGATGCACTTTGTAAAAAAGTTTAATAAAGCAAAAAGGGAAACTATCCCCATAGCCAGCTATAACAGAATCATTACATGACTCACCTTGTACCTGACCCATTCCTGCCCAGCTGGGGTTGGTTCTCAGGCCAAGCGTGCCCATGGGTGCTGGCCAGGTTCACCACTCCAGAATCAACTAGAGGGAGCACTTTCTGATCGGAAGTTGAATGGGTTATCCAGTTTGAATGATTTTATGTGATTCTGCAATGTATCTAATTCACATTCTTCTTATTCCACTCAAATCTGGCTTATTCCTCTTGGCATAATGTAAACATATCTTCAAAACATAATATTACAAGCCAAACAAAATCTTGGCAAATGGAAGGAGTTGGGCCCCTTGTGGCTGTCATGCATTGAATTGTGTCCCCCAGAAATATGTGTCCACTTGGTTAGGCCTTGATGCCCTGTATTGTGTGGCTGTACTGCATTTTGTGATTGTAACTTGATATTGAAGAGGACTACGGTGGGACAGTAACACCCTTGTTAGGTCACATCCCTCATTCAGTGTAAAGGGAATTTCCCTGGTACGTAGATGGCAAACTGCCTTTTATCTCGTAACAGGGAAAAGGAGAAGAAAGCAAGTGGAGAGCGGGGAACTTGGTACCACCAAGAAAGAAGCACTGAGTGCAAAGCATGTCATTTGGACCCAGAATCCTTAAGGAGAGGAGCTCCTAGCCCAGGGGAAGATTGAGGAGAAGAACCTTCCTGCAGAGCCAACAGAAAGAAAAAGTATTACCCTGGAGCTGACACTCTGAATTTGGACTAGTAGCCTACTGGACTGTGTGAGAGAGAATCAATTTCTCTTTGTTAAAGCCATCCATTTGTGGTGTTTCTGTTATAACAACTGTCATGGATTGAATTGTGTCCCCCCAAAAATAAGTGTAGCCACGTGGCTGTGCCATGATTCCCAGTGTCTTGTGACTGTCCTCCATTGTGTGGTTTTCCTATGCTGTACATTAAAGGATTAGGGTGGAACTGTAAATCCCTTTATAAGATCACCTCCCTGCTCCACTGTAAAGGGAGTTTCCCTGGAGTATGGCTTGCCCCACCATTAACCCTTTCCTCCTGCAAGAGATAAAAGGAAAGGGAAGCAGGCAGAGAGCTGGGAACCTCACACCATTAAACAAGCAGTGCCAGGAGAAAAGCACGTTCTTCAGACCCAAGGTTTATGCTCCAAGAGCCTCCCTGGACAAAGACTGATACAATAGTGGACCTTCCTCCAGAGCCGACAAAGGGGTAAGCCTTCCCCTGGAGCGGACACCCTGAATTTGGACTTGTAGCCTACTGGACTTTCTTTGTTAAAGCCATCCACTGTGTGGTATTTCTGTTAGAGCAGAACTGGCTGACTAAAACAGCAACGCTAGATAACTAAGACAGTGGTTGCTTTATATTGGTTTTATCACTTCAACCTTACTCAATAGGTATCCTGGAACGGAAGCCTCCTGTCACTCGTGCTGATACATGGCCTTAGTTCTTGATGGTTTGTCTAGGACAGTAACTGTTTTGTGGGCTCTGCTCAGGTGGAATGAATAAATGAACAAATGAACGAACGAGCCAGCATCACGGCTGCCCAGCAGTGAAATGAGCTGCCATGACCTTCTGCTGAAGGTGTTTAAGCATACACTGACCTACCACTGGAGGGGCTAAGGGGCAGATTATCCAGTAGGCAGGGTGAGCGCTGTGTGTATCAGATCACCTGTAGTGAACAAGTCCACACTTTTTCACCACATCAATGACTCTACTTCTAGATCTGTCCAGCATCTGTCGCTTTTCCAACCCCATAGCACCCTCCTACAGAATCAAAGCCTCTTTTCAAATTTATAATCCCTGACAGGGACAAATTACCCACTCAGTAAATCAAGCACAGGCTTACTTGTGTTTGCTCATTGATCTGTGGTGAGCAATTTCACATGTTTTTCACTACAACACTGTGAAATTGTTCACTACAGGTTAGGAGGTAAGGACAAGTGAGCCCAGGTTTACATTGTATATTGGATAATTTTCCCCTGTAAGGGATATATCGCTGTTGTTGAGTTGGTTGCAAATCACAGCAACTGCACGTACAATAGAAGCAAACACTGTCTTGCCCTGTGCCGTCCGCACAATTGTTGCTATGCCTGAGCCCGTTTTTGCAGTCACTGTGTCAGTCTGTCCTATTGAAGGCCTTCCTCTCCTTTGTCAACCCCTACATTTCCAACTGTGATGGTTAAGGCTGTGTGTCAGCTGGGCTGGGCCATGACTGTCAGTGGTGTGGCAGTCACATGATATTGTGAGCACTTCATGATGAGATTTGGTATAATGCAATTACCTCCACAAAGGGTTCTGCTGTGAGTAACCAATCCATTGAAATGGAATCTCCTTGGGTGTGTGGCTTCTACTGAATATAAGTGGGCATTCTGGAAAGACTCTAAGGCTTTTGCTAACTGTGGATTCTGTGGCTGGCTCCTGTTCACTGACTTCTGGCTCTTGAGACTTGAGCTAGCAGCTTACCTGCTGTCTTGGCTGCTGATCTTGGAATTTGTTGATCTTTGCAGCCTGCAAGCAACAGCCTTGCTCTTCCTTGGGTTTGCCAGCTATGTGGTGATGAGAATCAGAAGAAGCCTCTATCTTGACCCACAGACTTGGGACACCTCAGCTTCTACCACCTTGTGAACTGCTTCCTTGACATGCATATAAATGCCCCAAACCAAAGAACCAAACCCACTGTTGTGGCATCAGTTCTGACTCATAGTGACCCTAAAGATAGAGTAGAACTTCCCCATAGAGTTTCCAAGTAGTGTCTAGCAAATTTGAACTGCCATCCTTCTGGTTAGCAGATGTAGCACTTAACCACTATGTCACCAGGGTTTCCACATATAGATCTAGCGATAGAGAGAGAGAGATAGATATAATCCTGCAGACATAAATATAATCCTGCAGACATAGATATAATCCTATAGATACAGATTTAATCCTATATATTTACAGATTTATTAAATATTATACATATGTATTAAATGTTCTAAATATATAAAACATATTTATTAAGTATTAAATATATTTAATCCTATATATATGTAAATTCCATATATATATTTAATTATACAACACTGAACTGTGTTAATGGGGAATCTGTACATAGATCAAGAGGCAGTCTTTTGAACAGAACAAGAGATATTACAAGACTTAAAATCAGGAAACATGTGGCACAGAGTTTCATCCGTTCACCATGCTTATTCAGCCTATGTGCTGAGCAAATAATCTGAGAAGCTGAACTATCTAAAGCATGTAGAATCAGGATTGGAGGATATCACAGGGTGAATTGTGTTCCCCCCAAAATCTGTAGCAATTTGGCTGAGCCACAATTCCTGGTATTGTGTGGTCCTTCCTGTTATGCATCCTGCTTATATGATATTAATGAAGCAGGATGGGATGCAGTTGAGTCAGTTGGGCAGGACTTAATGTGTGGGATTGTATTGTGGCTTGGGGTGGCCTCTTGGGATATAAAAGAGAGGGAGACAGGCTGAGATTTGGGGACCTTATACCACCAAGAAGCAGTGCCAGGAGCTGAGCACATCCTTTCAAAAAGACTGGGGTCCCTGTAACTCAAAAGCTTCCAGTCCAGGGAAAGACTGATGACTTCCTCTGCTGCCAGCTGAGAAAGCTTTTCCCTAGAGCTGACACCCTAAATTTGGGCTTTTAGCCTACTGGACTGTGACAAAATAAAATTTCTCTTTTTAAAGCCATCCACTTGTGTATCTCTGTTAAAGCAACACTAGATAACTGAAACAGAATTTAGGGCCAAGAGTGGGGTGCTGCTCTAACAAATACCTAAAACGTGGAAGCAGTTTTGAAACTGTGAATGGATAGAAGACTCAGAAGGAACCGAGGAGAACTGTTAACAGTGAATAAGGCACAGAGAGCAAGAAACACAGCAGAGGACCAGCAGCAGCAGCAGCAAAACCAGACCAACCCAAGATAGCACTGGAACCAACCTATGGAGCAAGAGAGCTAAGTGCCTGGGCACAGAAGTTTCCTGGCATAGCAGGGTGCCTGCAGGCACTTGAATTGGTGGAGCTATGCTTGCTGACCCATGGAGTAAGAGACCCTAGTACCTGTGTGCAGGAGGCTACCTTGCAGAGTGGGGTCCCTCCAAGCACTTAAATTGGTAGAGCTACAGAGCTTTGGAACACTTGGCCAAGCAGAGCAGATGTGGGCCTGTGGCCCAGGCCATGAGGCCATAGGAAGCAGAAGCTGAAGAGACAAAAAACATAGAAAGCTGAGCTGCCTCCGTCTCAAAAGGTACGGCCATAACCTCAGGAGTTTCAAAGTGTGGAGCTATGGCTTCCTGTGTTTCTAAGGGTGGAACTGCCACTCAGTCAGTCATGGGGTGCCCCTAAAACCAAGCAGGCAGAGTTGCTGTCACAATGGGCCTGGAAGGCAGAGCTATAGGAAAGGGCCAGGGGGCTTCCACCTAAAATCTGGAGAGGGTGGCCAATATCTAGAGTATAGAGGACAGGGCCACTATGTAGAATGTCTCAGAGAACAGAAGATTATTTTCAAAGCTCAAAGGCCCCCGTAATGTGTTTTGCTAACTTGCTTGTTGCCTGTTTTGCCTTCTCCCATTTGTAATAGAAATGTCTAACTTGTGCCTGCCTGTTCTGCCACTGTATTTTAGAGGTAAATAATTTGTATTCTAAATTTTACAGCTGAAGAGGAATTTCTGGATTTTGGACTTGGCCTTAAGATTTTCACTATGACGTGGTGAATATGTGAAGATGTGATATTTTCGGAAACAAAGTGTGGAATGTTAGGGATTGAACTGTGTTCCAAAAAAAATCAGTAGCAACTTGGCTGAGCCATAATTTCTGGTAGTATCGTGTGATGCCCTTCCTGTTGTAAATTCTGCCTCTGTGATGTTCATGAGGGTGGATGTGATACAGTTGAGTTGGTGGGGCAGGACTTAATGTGTGGGATTGTATTGTGGCCTGGGGCAACCATTTGGGATATAAAAGAAAGGGAGGCAAGCTGAGATTTGGGGACCAGTAAAGAAAGCCTTCCCCTAGAGTTTACACCCTAACTCTGGACTTTTGTCCTACTTGACTGAGACAAAATACAATTTCTGTTTTTAAAGCCATCCACTTGTACAGCTCTGTTAAAGCGACACTAGCTGAGTAAAACAGAGGAAGCCTTATTAACAACCTCCAAATACACGGATGGCACAACCTTGCTTTTTGAAAGAGAAGAAGACTTGAAACATTTACTGATGAAGATCAAAGCCCGCAGTATAGATCACTCCTCAACACACACAAAAAAAACAAAGATCTTCCCAACTGGACCAATAAGCAACAGTATGATAAGCGGAGATAAGATTGAAGTGTTCAAGGATTTCATTTTACTTGGATCCACAATCAATACCCATCGAAGCAGCAGTCAAGAAATCAAACAAGGCATTGCATTGGGCAAATGTGCTACAAAAGACCTATTTGAAGTATTAAAAAGCAAAGAGGTCACCCTGAAGACTAAGGTGTGCCTGACCTAAGCAATGCCTCTTAAAGTAATGCCTTTAAACAGTCGTGTTGGCAAAGAATATTGATGGTGAGACTAAGTTTCGGGTTCAAGAGCCTCAAGAGCTTGGATCAGGATCACCCCCAAGATCATCAATTTCATTATAGAGTGTGCCATACAAGGGAAACTCTGGTGGCGCAGTGGGTTACATTCTACATCTGTTAACCAAAAGGTTAGCCATTCAGATCTGCCAGGCACTCCTTGGCAACTCTATGGGGAAGTTCTACTCAGACCTCTAGGGTCACTACGGGTCAGACCTGACTCAATAGCAGTGAATTTGGGTGCCATATAACATAACCTAATCACCGGACTACAATCCTTTATATTCACATGTTCACATACAGTGTAGGGCCCGCACACTCGGGTGGGGACCTTGGAGGCCATCTTAGCATCCTACCTACCACGGTGGCCTTGAAATAGAAATCCAAAGTACCCCAAGACTGGTTCCCAGATGTAGTACCTCTTCACACCATAATTTATTAGTGTTGGAAGAACCTCAGAAGTCAGAAGAGCCACCTTTTCAGAACTCCATGTGACGGTATCATTGAATTTGATTCTAGTTAGGGGAAAACAGTGCTGGTTCATCAAAGCACAACCAATTCCCTGCTTGGTTCTCTTGGTTTGACTCAAGTTTTCAGCATTTCCAGCTTTTTTCTCCACCTGCAAGGCTGTGTGGAAATGATTTCTAATGGTCCGTGAAAAGATCAAGGACCAACCAAACTCAGATGTCTTCAGTTGCCATGTCCTAATTTATTGGCAATATGTTGAGTAATGTTTCTCTGATTGTTTCCTGATTGTGTTGCTTTACCATATGAAAATAAGCCAAAGACAGTTATTAATGAAATGAAAATGCAGCAACCAAATGTGAAGATCTCAAACTTTTTTCTTCTGAAGTCTTTCATTTGAAGGTACACTGGGTAGAGCAGACTTCCATCATACCTTCAAGTTCAGGAATTTATTTTCAACATCCAAGGGCAAATAACTTCTGGTTTCATTTCCTATCAAACGATTCTTTGAACTTATTTTCCTTCTAAAATCATCCCAAATGAACACATATTAATAAGCAAGTCAGACTGTTTTTGTTAAAGAAAAGCTGCAGAGAGAAAATTGAATCCATTTGCAAATATGGAGAAGAAAACAGCGGTGACAGAATCGTTCATAAAGCATCCCACACTGCTCACTGACAACGCTTGTCTCATCTTCCTTAGACAGTACCTCTAAAAATTTTGGCATTTCAGAGGCATAAAGGAACCAGAGGACTCTTTGGTACAATTGCCTTGGTTTACAGGTAAGTGGAGATTGAGAGAAATAAGGTGGGCTTCTCAAAGTCACACAGGTGGTTATTGTTCAGCCCCCAAGTTCCAGGCTTCCGAGAGCTCCTCCCACAGCAGAGCCATCTCCTTGACTTGGCTAAGAAGTCTCCAAAGCACTGATGGTTTCCTGCACAGGGTGTTGCTAACGGAAACACGAAATGACGTAAATTAGTCAGATGCTCATATGTTACTGTTTTGAACAAAGACAGAACATGTGTCTTCACTTTGCCCCTTGCAGGAAGAGTTTCTGTGTGAGCATGCTTGGCATCCAACTGGATTTATACGACAAGCCAACCTGGGAGAGCGAGACATCAACCAGTGCTCCCCAGAGGGCACCACACAGCTGGGAGCCAGGCCCACGGAACCTCCCTCCCTGAGCATCATGACCATACTTTCCAGGGAGGCCTCAGAGACAGCAAACTTCCTCGCTTTTAGTTTTAAACCTATAATCTCTCTAATTATCAATAGAAGTCAACCCCATTGCTGTCAAGTTGATTCTGACTCATAGAAATCCTGCAGGACAGAGATGAACATCCCCATAGGGTTTCTAAGGAGTACCTGGTAGACTTGAACTGCAACCCCTTGGTTAGCAGCCATAGCTCTTAACCACTATGCCAGCAGGACTTCTTTGACAGAGGTATTAATACAAAACATTAATATAAAAAAGTTATTCAGTGCTATATCTTTCTTATTATTGTCAAGTGAACAATTTAAGTGTGAAGTATTTGCATGAGAGGCATTAACAGTCCCTTCTTTGTGGCGTTCCTGAGTGGAGCTAGGCTGCTAACCCAAAGGCTGGCAGTTGGAGTTCACCCAGAAGCGCCTTGAAAGGAAAACCTGGTGATGTACTATGGAAAAATCAGCCACTGGTAACTCTGCCGACCACACTTCTGCTCCAATACAAGTCAGTTGCCATGAGTCAAACTCTACTAGACAGCATCCAGAATAGGCTTTGTAAACAAGAGATCTAAATAACTTCACGTTCAAGACAGGTGTCCTCAACGGCAGCAGCACTGACACTTGGGGCCTGATGACTTGTTGTGGGACAACCCTGTGCATCATAAGACGTTTAGCAGCCACTCCTGGATTCTACCCACTAGATAAAGAGCCCTGGCGGCACAGTGGTTTAAGTGCTGAGCAGCTAACCAAAAGGCCAGCTGTCCAAACCCACCAGCTGCTCCATGGAAAAAACACGTGGCCATCTGCTTCCACAAAGATTACAGCCTTGGAAACCCCGTGAGGCAGTCCTGCTCTCACCTACAGGGAATCAACTCAGTGGCAATGGATGGGACGCACTCCAGGCCTGCAGCAGATACCCACCCCACCCACAACTGGCCACCATCAACAGTGTCTGGAGACTCGGCCCTTGGGGCAAACCTTCACTGGTGAGTATGCAGTTGACCATCCATGGAGCACTTCAGATTTGAAAGCAAACAGAATTAGAGCCAAGACTCTCTTGTGGACAGTTGTACCCTAAAATCAACATCTGATAGCCACCAAAAAGATCTCAGAAGTTCAATGGAAGGAATTATTTAACAGGCAGTGGTGCTCAAAGGAACCAGCTGCCTGAGAAACAAGTGATTATTTAAATCTAGAAGAAACCTAAAGGAGATTGCAAATACTGAGAACTGAATGACAACGAAGGTGGAAGGCAGTCAAAGAAGATGTTAGAGGAAATGTGTAGTATTAAATAAAGGCACACTTTAAGAAATAGGAATGATCTTAAATAGTGGTGTCCAAGAGCAGGGTCAGAAAATTCTGCAGCAGTGACAGCTACGGAGAGAAGCGGCCAACAGCAGGGGGAAGAGCCTGTCTCAAGCCTGTCACTGAGAGCACTTGGCTGTCTCAGCACAGAAGTCTGGAATCAGAAAGCAAAAGAGGTTTCCTACCTGCAAGCTGTTTACTGTTGAAAGCTCTGGTTTCCATCACTTAAAATTATTAGATTAACTAAAGTAACAGCGTCACACAGTAGGACAGTTGGGAAGTACAAGGACACCTTTTCAAACCTCACCCCTAACCTTACCATTGTGAGTTGAATAGTTGGTGCTGACAGCTGCTGTCAAGTGAGCTCTGACTCACAGTGACACCAGGCACAGCAGGGGACAGAGCCGGTCCTGCACCATCCTCACAGTTGTCATACTCGAGCCCATTGTTGCAGCCACTGTCTCAAGCCATTTCACTGAGGGCCTTCCCTTTGTTTTGCAAACCATCTACTAAGCCTGGATTGAGTGCTGTACCCCCCAGATAGGCGTCTTCGAGCACAACAGTAATTGTGGGTACGGTGCAGGGTGGGGCAGTGTATTGCTCCGTTGTACACAGGGTCGATATGAGTCCAAATGGACTCAACAGACCCTAACAAGAAAAAAATGGGTGTCAGTTTGGCTAGGACATGAGTCCCAGTATTCTGACTCACAGCAACCCCACTTCACCATTTTGTGATCTGATGTGGTTATTCTCTGTGTTGTAAATCCTTACCTCTATGACGTCAATGAGGCAGTAAGGTTAATGAGGAAGGATTTAATCGACAGAATTACGTTGTATCTTGTGTCAGTCTTTTTAAGATATAAAAACAGAAGTGAGCTGAGACAGAGGAACCTCCTACCACCAAGAAAGCCACACCACAAGCAGGTTGCATCCTTCGGACTCTGAGTTCCTGTGCAGAGAAGCTCCAGACCTGGCGCAGGTTTATGACTAGGACTTTCCCCACAGCCGACAGAGAAAGGAAGTCTTACTCTAGAGCCAGCACACTGGGTTCGGACTGTTGGCCTCCTAAACTACAAGAAAATAGTATTCCGTTTGTTGAAGCCATCAGGTTGTGGCATTTCTGTTCTAGTAGCACTAGATGACTGAGACGTTAACTGTCGAAGAGACTGTTCTTGACGTGTCTATACCCTATGGTCCAGATTATACTCTAATACATGTTTTTGCATTGTTAAAGTCTACTTATGTTTAAAAATATATGTATAAGTAGGAGCTTCTTCCCCTGTCAAGAAAACTCTTTGAAAGCAAAATGTGTCATAATTTAATGAACCATCCTCCAACCATTGGTCATTTACAAGTCACCAGGTAAATTTTTTGTGGTTGTTCACAGATACGTTGAATGCTTGTGTTACTCCCAGCTCCACCCCAGCACGTGGTAAATGTGTGAGTCGTTGCTGTAGCTGTTATTCCTTTGGTAAATTGTTCCTCGAAAAGCTAAACTCCCACCAGCAGAAAAAGAGTGTTTGACCATAAAATCTTCGCCAACAGTAAATATTACCATCTCTTTGCTTTTTTGCAATTCAATGAGTAAGAATGGTGTTCATGGCTATCTTAATTTAATTTTCGCTTTTTGACTACTGGGGAGGTTGACTGCTAGGGCTGCCCACTGAACGTTTTCTGTAGTAGGTGATCTCTTTATGTTCCTTTGTTTGTCTCTTGGACACTTAGGTATTGTCTTTATCTACTTGCTTGAGCTTTTCTTCTAATAAGGATATCAACCTTTATCCTTCACTAGATTGTTTTACAACTCTTCTTTCTTCAGTACATTATTGTTTAGAAAGTCCAATTTCATTAAGTCCATCCCGACGTACGGAATCACTGCCCAGTCTTCCTCCATCCTCACAACTGTCAGCCTGTTCAGTTGTCATGGCCATTGTGTCAGTCCCTCTCACCAAGGATCTCCCTCACTTGGCCCTCTACGCCACCAGACTTGGTGTCTGCCACTAGCAGTGATCACTTCTAATGATGTACCCAGAGCAAGTGAGTCAGAAACTGCTCTGTTGTGATCTACAAGGTTTTCACTGGTTAATGTTCAGCAGTAGATCACCAAGTCTTTCTTCCTAGTCTGTCTTAGCAGGAAGCTCCACTAAAACACGTCCTTCACAGGTGACCTGATGGTATTTTAAAGACTGATGGCATTGCTTCCAGCATCACAGCAACAGACAAGCCACCACAGTATGGCAAAGTGACAGATGAGGAGCGGAACCATTGCATAAAAATTTTAAAATAGTCACAAGCAAAACAAAGCAATTCTAAAACAAATGTAGCAGGGTATCTCTGAAATTCTACCATCCTTCCCCCAAATCCCACCACTCAGAAATAACAGTTGTCAACATCTTATGGTACAAAGGTATATATTTAATGAATTCATAACTTAAAATGGGATTGTACACACCCAGAATACTGATCTGTTTTTTTCCACCCAATGTGACAGGAAAATCTTCCATGGAGTGTGTGGGCAGAGCCACTGTAAGAGCTGGAAACACAAAGATGGAGAGGGGCTGGGGACAAACAGAGGGGAGAATATGGGGCAACCCTAAACAAGTGAAAGCTTGGGGATCTGTAAATGTAAAACAAAGTAGAATTACAGCCATAAAGTATTATTAGAGATAAAAAGAGTCACTTCTTAATGAGGAAAGCAATAACGCTCCAGGGAGATTATAATCATTGACCCATAAACATCTGACAGCATAGCCTCAACTTAGACAAAACATACATGAAACAAACGTGAACATATACAAGACACTGACAAGCCTACAGATGAAGTAAGACAGTTCAGTGTACTTCTTTTGTTAACTAATAAATTAAGCTGTTAGAATATCAGTAAAGATAGACTGAAACACCATAATGGATCTATGGATCTACTTGCATATATATATATTATATACACATATGTATATATATATATATATATATTCCCCAAAATGGAGACTGCACTTTTTTCAAAAATATATAGATTATGTTTTTTAAATTGATCACATACCTACTGGCTAACAAAGGAAGTCTTGAAAAATTCCGAAGACTTGTGAACCTACAGTCCACAACAAAGTTGGAAGATTCTCAAGTCTTCTAGAAAGCCACCGTACATTTGGAGAAGAAATAATACTTTTAAAACATTCGTAGATCTGGAAGAAATTCTAATGGAGACTGTAAATACTGAGAACTGAGCAACAACAAAAAACTTCTGAATGTGGGTAAAGCGGATATTACAGGGAAATTTACATTTTCCCACACTTGTCTGTCAGTCTGTCATGGTGGTGGCTTATGTGCTGCTGTGATGCTTCAAGTTAAACTTGTCACTAGGATTTCAAATACCAGCAGGGTCACCGATGGGGGACAGAGTTTGGTGGAACTTCCAGACTAAGACAGACCGAGAAGGACCTTGTTGTCTACATCTAAAAAAATTGGCCAGTGAAGCCTTAAGAACAGTAGCAAAACTTTATCTGATACAGTGACAGAGATAAGCATCCCAGGTTAGAAGTCATTCAAAATACAGCTAGGGAAGAGCTGCCTTCTCAAAGCAAGGTCACCCTTAAGGCATGGATAGAGTAAAGCCTTCGGGACCTTCATTTACTGATGTGGCATGACTTAAAATGAGAAGAAACAGCTGCAAGCACTGATTAATATTCAGAATGTGGAATGTAAGAAGCATGAATCTAGGACAATTGCTAGTCGTCAAAAATGAAATAGAACTCATACACATCAATATCCTAAGAATTAGTGAGCTAAAATGGACTGGTGTTGACCATTTTGAATCAGACAGTCATATGGTCTACTATGCTAGGAATGACAAATTGAAGAGGACAGGTGTCATATTAACTGTTAAAAAAAAAAAATCAGGATACGCCCAGAAGTAAAATGCTCTCTGTTACAGGATAATACCCATATGCCTACAAGGAAGACCTGACACTCATATGAGGCTGTCAGGGATTTCATTTTACTTGAAGCTACAGTCAAGACCCACCGGAGGAGCAGTTAATAAATCAGATAATGGAGTCCATTGGTCATATCTTCTGAAAAAACCTCTTTAAAGTGTTAAAAAGCAAAGATGTCACTTTGAGCATTAAGGTATGACTGACCCCAGCCGTGGTGGTGTTTTTAATTGCCTCGGAAAACTGTGGTGACCTGACCTGGTAGTTATTATTGTTACAGCTGCTATCCAAAAAATCTGTAGTCCAAATGCAGGTACTCCTTAGAAACACTATGAGGCAGGTCTACTCTGACCTGTAGTGTCACTATGAGTCAGAATCAACTCAACAGCAACGGATTCGCAAAACCTGGACAATGAATCAGGAAGACCAAAAAAGATCTGAGGCTTTTGAAATACGATGTTGGCTAAGAATATTGAATATATTCTGGACTACCAGAAGAACAAACAAATCTGTTTTGGAAGAAGTACAGCTGGAATGCTTCTTAGAAGCAAAGATGGCAAGACTTCGTCTCTTGTACTTTGCACACTGTTATGAAATGAATCACGACCTCCAAAAGTATCTGTCAGCTTGACAAAGATTGGTCTGGACTATCACACACAGAGTGATGCTGGCAAAGAATACGCTTCTTGGCTTAAAGATATACATGCGGCTGCCTGAGCAGCTCCGCTCTAGAGGCGAGACGAGAGGGTGGAGGGGGCCAAGAGTTGGCTGAAGAGACACGGGAAATACAGAGCAGGAGGAAGGAGCGTGCTGTCATGGTATGGTGGCAGGTGAGGGGGATGGAGAGCAGCTAGAGCTGTGCAGTGGGGTGCGTTCAGGGTTTCATGTGGCAAATTGATTTGGTTTGTAAACTTCTTAAAGCACAATGTTTTGTTTTGTTTTGTTTTGTTTTTAAGTGTCTGTCAACTTGGCTAGGCTATGATTCCCAGTAATATGTGATTACCCACCATTTTGTCATCTGATATGTCTTTCCTACGTGTTATGGATCCTACCTCTATGATGTTAGTGAGGCAGGACTCAACCTACAAGATTAGATTGTGTCTTAAACCACTCTCTTTTGAGGTACAAAAGAGAAACTTGAGCAGAGAGACATAAGGACTTCATATTACCAAGAAACAAAAGCTGGGAGAATAGCCTATCCTTTGGGTCCAGGGTCCCTGCACTGAGAAGCTCCTCCACTGGGGAAGACTGGTGACAAGGACCTTCTCCTAGACAGAACACAAAGAGAAAAGCTTCACCTAGAGTTGGCACCCTGAATTTCGACTTCTAGCCTTCTAAGACACCGAGAGAATAAATTTACCTTTGCTAAAGCCATGGAAACCCTGGTGGCACAGTAGGTTAAGTGCTACATCTGCTAACCAACAGGTCAGCAGTTCAAATCTATCAGGCACCCCTTGGAAACTCTATGGGGCAGTTCTACCCTGACCTCTAGGGTTGCTAAGAGTTGGACCCAACTCCACGGGAGTGAGTTTGGTTTTTTTTATTTTGTTAAAGCCGTACACCTGTGGTATTTCTGTTATAGCAACACTAGATGACTAAGACAAACATGCTGTCAGGAGGGACCAACTCCGGAGAAAGACCTCATATTTGGTGAAGTAGAGGGTCAGCAGAAGAGAGGAAGGCCATCAACAAAATTAACTGACCATGGCTGCAATGATGGGCTCAGACATAGCAGTAACTGTTGCTGGCGGACGACGATCAAGCGGTATTTTGTTCTGCTGTACACGGGGAAGCTGGGAGTCAGAACAGATGAGATGGCACTTAACAACAACGACAAATTTTATCAATAAGAAAAAGATATTTGTTATTTTAAAAAACTGTAAACTGGGGTAAAAACAGTTTCTTTAACAAATGGTGTTGGCAAAATTTGATATCTATCTGCAAAAAACTGAAACAGGGCCCATATCTCACACCTTACACAAAAACTAAATAAAAATGGATCAAAGACCTAAATATCAAACCTAAAATGATAAAGTTCATGCAAGAAAAAATAGGGTCAACAATGGGAATTCTAACACATGTCTTAAATAAACTTCAAAATGTCACAAAGTACGAACAACAGAAGAGAAAATAGATAAATGGGAACTACTAAGAATCAAACACTTTTGTTCATCCAAAGACTTTATCAAGAGAATTAAAAAACTACCGAAAGAGGAGGGGCGGAGTCAAGATGGCGGACTAAGGACACGTCTCCTTCTATCCCTCTGGAAACCAAGACCCGAATTGACAATCAAACAGAGCCGTCTGAGCACCTAATCAGCCTCAGGACACCGCACAGAGCTGTTAATTGGGACTTTATACCATTCAGTGAAAAACCTCCTCTCTTTCGCTGACTCCCGCTCCTGGCTAGCCCCGGCTCTCACGGACGGAAGGTAAACGCACCATTTTGACTTTTTTTTTTTCCTCGGTCTCGGCTGGCAGGTGGAGCTGGACCTTGCCTGGCGGCTGGACTCAGACACGCTGCTGGGGGGATAGGCAGGCGAAATTCCCATGTTCTGAGAGCCAGGCTCGGGACTCTGTTAATCTAGACACTTTGAGCCTTTCGTTTTGTAGCTGCCTCAGTGGGGTTTGTGTGGAACTCCGTGGTCAGGGTGCGGGACGCCATGTTGGTACCGAGATTTTAGCGGGACCTCGTTCTTAGCCTGGGAGCCAGCGCCTGCAAACGGGACAGCACTTCTCCATCAGAAAAGTAGTGATTTTGCACAGTGCTGCCTGCATTGGGGTCCCTGCAACAGAAGCAGAGGAATCGCTGCCTCTGGGCACCTTTAGCCCCCCTGACTGCTGCCTGTGTGGAGGACGCCATCTTGGGTATGGTGGCCGCAGCTGGACCTAATTCTTAGCTTGGGAGCCAGAGCCTGCCCACAAGAGAGCGCTTTTCTATCACAAAACCAGTACTCGACGCACTGTTGGATAAGGCTAGGCCCTGTCAGTAGAGGCCAACAGGGCACTAGCAGTGCTGTATTCTGAACTAGTTTGTTATCATCTGGGGTTGGATACAGTGTTGCTTACTTTGTCAGATGGGAAGAGGGACCTCTACACCTGAAAACCTAACTGACTTGTGAACTGGTCAGATACCTTTTGCTTTACATTTGAAGTCAGCCTAGAGAAACATCTGCAATCCATCCTTACAGTACCTCTTCCAGCCTCTATATACTCACATGGGACCCAAAAAGCAACAGACAATTGTGCCATACAAGCAATCACTCATGGCTTCAGAAGGCTCCCAAACAAAGCAACCAAGGAGTTTTCCAGATGAAGAAACTTTTATGAAAGCATCAGGAAGTGAATACAAATTGATTATATACAGGGCCCTTCTAGACCTTATACAAAATGCAGCAGAACAAAATGAAAAATTAAGCAAGTTGTTCGATCTGATGGAACAGCAGTACTCTGAAATCCAACAGATCAAGAAGAAAATCAAAGACATAGAAGCTTCCATGCAAACCCAAGAAAACAGAATGAAACAAATGGAAAAAAGAATTTCTGACTTGGAAGACAGAGCTACTGATGCCAGTGTCTATGAGCAGAAATCAGAAAAAAGAAACAAGAAAAATGAAGAAACATTAAGAAGCATGTGGGACTCTATTAAGAGGAACAACCTTCAATTAATTGGAGTCCCTGAACAGGGTGAGACATCTGAGAACACAGAGAATATTGTTGCTGAGATGCTGAAAGAAAACTTCCCAGAAATCATGAAGGAAGAGAATATAGACATCTCAGATGCATATCGTACCCCACCCAATATAGATCTCAAAAGAAAGACTTCAAGACATATTATAATCAAGCTTAACAAAATGAAACATAAGCAGCAACTCTTAAAGGCAGCAAGACTCAAGGCAAAGCTAACATTCAGAGGGAAACCCTGTAGGCTCTCGTCAGATTTCTCAGCAGAAACCATGCTGGCACGGAGACAGTGGCATGACACATTCAAAGTCTTGAAGGAGAAGAACTTCCAACCAAGAATTATATATCCTGAAAAACTGTCTTTCAAACATGAAAATGAAATTAAGACATTTCCAGATAAACAGAAACTCAGAGACTTTGTAAAAACCAAACCAAAACTACAAGAAATACTGAAAGAAGTTCTTGGCTTTGGCTTAGAAGAATGAAACCACTAACTTTATATTTTAGAATGACACACTACTCAATACTCTACTCATTTAGGGAAGGCTCCAAAGTAAATCACAGCTTTGATTTGGAAAGAAGCAATCCAGTGATCATCATGAAAACTATGTTGTCATCATAATAAAAAGAGGGATGTACTACAGTCGTTATAGTCCTTCCAGATGGAGAGGAAGATGACAAGACTGGTAGTAATTAAAATTGGGTTTATAAATAGTTTATTAAGGGGGTTCATAGGGGCAGCTGTAAAGCACAACAAAGATGTATCATACCATTTCAAGAAATCTAACACACGAGTCTCAACAACTATAAAACCAGCTCTGAAAAAGGTGAAAAATCAACTCACAAAAAAGAGTGTCTCAGAACAGACTAATAAGAACAACAGAGAAAACATCAACATAAAAATAAACATATCACAATGGCAGCAGTGAACACATACCTATCAATAATTACATTGAATGTGAATGGACTGAATGCTCCAGTAAAGAGACCCCGAGTGTCATCTTGGATCAAAAGACACGACCCATCCATATGTTGTCTACAAGAAACTCACTTGAGACCTAAAGACAGGAACAAACTGAAAATTAAAGGTTAGAAGAATATATATCAAGCTAACAACGAACAAAGAAGAGCAGGGGTGGCAATTCTAATTTCAGACAAAATCAACTTTAATGTCAAATCCACCATCGTGGACAAAGATGGACACTATTTACTGCTGAAAGGTTCAGTACACAAGCAAGACTTAACTATATTAAACATTTATGCACCTAATGTCAGAGCACCTAAATATGTCGGAGAAACACTGACTATGCTCAAAAGAGAGTTAGATGACTCCACAATAATAGTGGGAGACTTTAACACTCCACTCTCATTACTAGACAGATCATCTAGAAAAAAGCTCAGTAAAGATACAGAAGACCTCATTGACACAATTAACCAACTAAACCTCATTGATATATACAGAACTTTCCACCCATCAGCAGACAACTACACCTTCTTCTCCAGTGCACATGGAACATTCTCCAGAATTGACCACGTGATAGGCCATAATGCAATGCTCAACAAAATCCATACCATTGAATTATTGCAAAGCATCTTCTCAGATCATAAAGCCGTCAAAGTTGAAATCAATAGCAGAAAAAACAGAGATAGAAAGTGGAACTCTTGGAAACTGAACAACATCTTGCTCAAAAAAACATGGGTTATAGAGGAAATCAGGGATCAATTAAAGAAATTCATGGATTCCAATGAGAACGAAAACACTTCCTACCAGAACCTATGGGATACAGCCAAAGCAGTGCTCAGAGGTCTGTTTATCTCCATAAATGTACACATCTGGAAGGAAGAAAGAAACCAAATCAAGGAACTAACTCTACAGCTTGAACAAGTAGAAAGAGAACAACAGAGGAACCCCTCGGGCACCGGAAGAAAGGAGATCATAAAGATTAGAGCAGAGCTAAATGAATTAGAGAATAGAAAAACAACTGAAAAAATCGAAAAGACCAAAAGCTGGTTTTTTGAAAAGATCAACAAAATTGATAAACCACTGGCTAAACTAACTAAAGAAAAGCAGGAAAGGAAACAAATAACCCAAATTAGAAATGAGAAGGGAGTTGTCACCACAGATGCAACAGAAATCAAAAACATCATAACAGAATCCTATGAAAGACTGTACTCTAACAAATTTGAAAACCTAGGGGAAATGGACCAATTCCTTGACTCATACCACCTACCCAAATTATCACAACGTGAAGCAGAACAACTTAATAAACCCATCACAAAGGAAGAGATTGAAAAGGTCATCAAAACACTGCCAACCAAAAAAAGTCCGGGCCCAGATGACTTCATGGCAGAATTTTACCAAACATTTAGAGAAGAGTTATCCCCAATACTATTGAGACTATTTCACAGTATAGAAAGGGATGGAGTACTCCCAAACTCATTCTATGAAGCCAGCATAACCCTGATACCTAAGCCCGGAAAAGATCCAACAAAGACAGAGAACTACAGACTGATATCACTCATGAACCTAGATGCAAAAATCTTCAACAAAATTCTTGCCAACAGAATACAACAACATATCAAGAAAATAATCCATCACAACCAAGTGGGATTCATACCAGGGATGCAAGGCTGGTTCAACACCAGGAAAACAATTAATGTGATTAACCACATAAATAACACAAAAGACAAAGATCACCTGATTTTGTCCATTGATGCCGAAAAGGCATTTGATAAAGTCCAACACCCATTCATGCTAAAAACTCTTAGCAAAATGGGCACAGATGGCAAATTCCTCAACACAATAAGGGCCATTTATACAAAGCCAATTGCCCACATCATCTTGAATGGAGAGAGACTGAAAGACTTTCCGCTGAGATCAGGAACTAGACAAGGATGCCCACTGTCACCTCTCCTATTCAACATTGTGCTAGAAGTTCTAGCCAGAGCAATTCGACAAGACGAAGAAATAAAGGGCATCTGCATCGGCAAAGAGGAAGTTAAAATCTCCTTGTTTGCAGATGATATGATTGTATATGCAGAGAACCCCAAGGAATGTATAAATAAGCTACTCAAACTGATAGAAGAGTTCAGCAAAGTCTCAGGATACAAGATAAACATAAGTAGATCAGTAGGATTCCTTTATACCATCAACGAGACTGTTAAGGAGGAAATTATTAAATCAATACCATTTACGATAGCCCCTAAGAAGATAAAGTACCTAGGAATTAATCTATCCAGATAAACAACAGACCTTTACAAAGAGAACTACAAGCCCTTACTACAAGAAACTAAGAGAGACTTAGATAAATGGAAAAACCTACCCTGCTCATGGATAGGAAAACTTAACATTGTGAAAATGTCTATTTTACCCCAAGCAATTTATTTATATAATGCAATCCCAATACAAGTTCCAGCATCATTTTTTAATGAGATGGAGAAACAAATCACCAATTTTGTTTGGAAAGGGAAGAAGCCCCGGATAAGTAAGGTACTACTAAAGAAGAAGAACACACTGGGAGGCCTCTCATTACCCAACCTAAGAACATACTACACTGCCACAGTGGTCAAAACAGCCTGGTACTGGTACAAGAACAGACAGATCAATCAATGGAACAGAATTGAGACCCCAGAGATGACACCATCTGCCTATGAACAGCTGATATTTGACAAAGGCCCTAAGACATTAAACTGGGGTAAAAACAGTCTCTTCAACAAATGGTGCTGGCGAAATTGGTTATCCATCTGCAATAAACTGAATCAAGATCCATATCTTACACCTTATACAAAAACCAACTCCAACTGGATAAAAGACCTAAATATCAAACCTAAAACGATAAAGCTCATCCAAGAAAAGGTAGGAACAACAATGGAAGTTTTAAGACACAATGAAGACAGACTCCAAAATCTGTCAAAGAAACCTCAATCAACAGAAGAGAAAATAGATAAATGGGAACTATTAAGAATCAAACACTTTTGCTCATCCAAAGACTTTATTAATAGAATTAAAAGAACATCCACAGAATGGGAAAAAATATTTGACAACTCTATGTCAGACCAATGCCTGATCTCCATAATCTATAAGATACTACAAAATATCAAGAAGAAGAAGATAAACCATCCAATTAAGCGATGGGCAAAGGAGATGGACAGACACTTCACTAAAGAGGAGATCCAGGCAGCCAAAAAACACATGTGGACATGTTCACGATCTTTAGTTATTAAAGAAATTCAAATCAAGACGACAATGAGATATCATCTCACCCCAACAAGACTGGCCATGATCCAGAAAACACAAAACAACAAATGCTGGAGAGGCTGTGGAGAAAGTGGAACCCTCCTACACTGTTGGTCGGGTTGCAAAATGGTCCAGCCTCTTTGGAAGGCAATCTGGTGCTTCCTTATAAAAATGGATATTGATATACCATTTGACCCAGTAATTCCAATACTTGGAATATATCCTACAGATTCAAGGCCTTTCACACCAATGGACACATGCACCAGAATGTTTATCACAGCACAGTCCACGATAGCAAAAAGATGGAATCAACCCAGATGCCCAACAATAGAAGAATGGATAGGTAAACTGTGGTACATATACTCAATGGAGCACTACGCAATGATAAAGAATAACAATGATTCCAGGAAACATCTCCTAACCTGGTTTCAACTGTAACACATTATGTTGAGTGAAAGTAGTCAGCGACAAAAGGACAAATACTGTATGAGACCTCTACGATAAGATCTCAAAAACAGACTTGTGTATAGAAGAAAATACTCTTTGACAGCTGCAAGGGAGGGGAGGGAGGGAGGGTGAGGGGGGGAGGGTTTAGTTTAGATAGTTACTAGATATCTAGCTGGGAGAAAGCGGTGACAGCACACATTAGGAACAAGAACAACATTAAGTGGACTTCAGCATAACTTGAGTACTCCTTCCATCTTAACTCAATACTGCAAGGATAGAGTAGCTGGGACGAGGGGCGGGGGACCATGCTCTTAGGCGAATTCCAGGCCAGCTGGCACAACTAGCATTTTGCTATGAGAGCTCTCTGCACCCCACATTGGTGAGTGGCGTCTAGGGTCTTAAAAGCTGCCAAGCTGCCATCCGAGGACACAGCAAATGGTCCCAACTCAGCAGGAATGGATGCTCACCGAGGACCAGAACGACATGCGGTAAAGACAACCATGAAGACAGAGAGACCCACAAGAGTGGGTGCCTACATCGACTTGGGACCGGAAGAACCGGATGGTGCCTGGCCACCACCAGTGATAGCCACGATGGAGCTCACAGAGAGGAGTCTCACTGGCAACACAAGAATAAAGAGGTGCATCATGAGATCTCCACTAAAAGACCTCAATTGATGGTCCAGCGGTTTTGGGGTTCCTCTGAGAGCATGGCCCCCTGCCCTGATGCTGCCCTTTCCCATAAATTATAACAAAGGTCCACTCTTTGGACAGAAATGGATTGGACTCGGCAAGGCAGAGTGACCATATATTGGAAGCACTTTATGGTTCTATACATCTATAGGATATCATCTTGCTGACCTCTGGCTGGAGGAAGGGGAGTGGACAGACAGGGGGGGAAAGGTGACTGTTGGGAGGATGAGACATGTGTGGAGCAGAGAGGAGTAGTGTGCAGTCACCGGACAGGGAGAGCAGTGGAAGCTGCATATAGGGGGGCATGTAAATTTATATGTGAATGTACATTTTCACTCAGTTATGTTAAATAAAAACTAAAAACAAAAACCTTCAAAAGATATTCTGATGGGGTCACAATAGACTGTTCAATTTCAAAATCCAGACTGAGGCTTTTATGGACTGAACTGCACCCCCCAGGCTGCTCAGGTTGCAGCCCTAACCCCAGGAGCATCCTCCTGTTTGAACTTGGGGTTTGTCTTTGGCTATGTTACCAAAACAGTACCAGAGCAGGATGCATCCTAAACCTCATCCCTCCTGAGCCGTGTCTGATAAAGGGGAGTGCAGACACAACCCAGAAAGGCCATGTGACCACAAAGACAAATGTGTACAAGACCAGGAATGCCAAGAGTTGCCGGCAGTCACCAGAATCTAGGAGAGGGGCCTGCAGTCAGAATCCATGTGGTCAGGATGCTGGTTTGGACTTGTAGCCTCCAGAATTGTGAGAAAAGAAACTTCTGTTCTTTAAAGCCACCCCCACATGGTGTTTAGATAGGCTATGATAGTCTGTGGAAGCTAAGACAAGGGATATTCTGCAAAATAAGTAGCCTGAAATCTTAAAAATGTCACAAGAGATAAAAAAAAAAATCACCATTTTCAGTTAAAAGAGGTTAAAGGTGAGAAGCAAATGCAATGTGTGATCCTTGATTGAATCTTTGATCAAGAAAAAAAAAACTGTGGAGGACCTAATTGGGACAGTGGAGAATTCTGAATACATCTGCTATAACGTATAATAGTATTTGTATCAATGTTAAATTTCCCAACCCTGATTATACAGAGGAACATTTTTGATGTTAGGCTATGCATACTGAGATCTTTACAATGAAGTACCACATGGCTATAATTGATACTCAAACGGTTTAGGAAAAAAGAATACATGACGAACAAAAGTGACCAAATGTTAAAACTTGACGAATCCGTGTGAAGGGCATATGGGTTTGCATCCTTTCGTCTTTTTTATTTGAGGTTTCTGTTCAAAATAAAAAGTTGGGAAGTGTTGTACGCTCTTGAAGAAACAAAACAAAGACCCACCTATTTCAATGGATTAATTAACTAAGAATTCCAAATGGGTTATTTAACTAAAAACAAACTTCAAAACTTCTGGAACAAAACGTAACATATAGATTTTACCTCACAGCAAGGAAGGTGTTCTAAGGAGCCGTAACTGCTTAACTCACATGGGAGAAGATTAACAAATCCAAAAGTAATAGAAGACATGTTCATGAGTGGTTGCAGGTAGCAAGTTGAAATCTAGGAAACTGCTGTTATGCGGCTATTTTTTGACCTATGAAATGGCAATTTCTTGTAGTTGCACACACCATTTTCACTGTTAAAAAGTGGGTAACCCTGTCCCCCAAGGGCGAGAAGAACAGGGATGAGTCAAGCGCTTGAAAAGAGTGGCCTCGGAGGAGTGGTGACCAGGATCACACTGACAAACAGGCAGATGGCCTGATGGCCTGGAGGCTGCTGGAAAGCAGTGTTGGTGACATGGGTCAGCCCCATTACCCTGTTTTCTCCAGCAGAACTCAGCTATTCCTTGTCCACTGATGACAATAGCTGAGAACAATCCTTGGTGTTGATTCTTACACAGAAGGAACAATGAAAAGCATGGAAAGGAGGAGTCAGAGGGCTGTTGTTGCTAGTTGCTGTCATGGATTAATTGTCCCCCCAAACGTGCATTAACTTGGCTTGGCCATGATTCTAAGAATTATGTGGTTGTCCTCCATTTTGTGATTTGCTGTAATTATCTTTATGTGTTATAAATCCTAGTCTCTGCCTATGGTTGATGAGGTAAGATTAGACTGTGTTAGAAGAATAGAGTCAGGTGTTGTCGTTGTTAGGTCCCAGTAAGTCATTTCCAACTTCACAGCAAGAGAGTGAAACGCTGCCTGGTGCTATGCCATACCCACAATGATTGTTATACTTGAGCCCACTGTTGAGGCCATTGTGTCAATCCCCCTTACAGAAGGTCTTCCTCTTTTTTCACTGACTGTCTACTTTACCAAGAATGATGTTCTAGTTCAGGAGTTGATCCCTCCTGACAACATGTCCAAAGTGTGTAAGATACAGTTTTGTCATCTTCGCTTCTAAGAAGTAGGTCTGCTGTATTTCACCCAAGACACATCCGTTCATTCTTTCGACAGTCCATGACATATTCAACATTCTTTGCCAGTATCAATTCAAATGTATCAGTTCTTCAGCCTTCCTTATTCATTCTCCAGTTTTCCCATGCAGATGATGCAATTGAAAGCATCATGGCTTGGGTCAGGCACACCACAGTCTTCAAAGTGATGTTTCTTTGCTTCTTAGTACTTTAAAGAGGTCTCTTGCAGCAGATTTTCCAGTGCAATGTGTCTTTTGATTTCTTAACTCCTATTTCCAAGGGCATTGATTGTGGATCCAATTAAAAAGAAATTCTTGACAATTTCAATCTTATCTCCATTTATCATGATGTTGCTTATTAGCCCAGTTGTAAGAATTTTTGTTTTCTTTATGCTGAGGTGTAATCCATACTGCAGACTGTAGTCTTTGATCTTCATCAGTAAGTGTTTCAAGTCCTTCTCTTTGAGCAAGTAAAGTTGTGTCATCTTCATAACACAGGTTGTTAATGAGTCTTCCTCCATAGAGCAGGGTGTAAAATCCTCAATCAAGTCACAGCCCTGATCTGATGCATAGGAATTTCCCCGGGGTGTGGTCTACATCACCTTTTCTCTTAAAAGAGATAGAAGGAGAGAGAAGCAAGCAGAGACAGGGGACCTCCTACCACCAAGAAAGAAGAGCTGGGAATGGAATGTGTCCTTTGGACCTGGGATCCCAGCACTGATAAACTTCTAGATCCAGGGGCTGATTAGTGACCTGGACCCCCTCAGTGATGACAGACAGAGAAAGCCTCCTTCGACAGCTGGCATGCTGAGTTTGGACTTCCAGCCTCCTAAACTGCGAGAGAAGAAATTTCCATTTGTTAAAGTGACCCATGTGTGGTATATCTATTACGGCAGCACCAGACAACTCAGACAGTTTCCCTGGAGATGACTCTAACTCATAGTGACCTTATATCATTCACAAAAATAGACAGATATGGTTATGGGTTATTATATGCATGCAGATATACATAAATTCCAAACAGAATAACTCTTATATACAATAGAACTAGCCATTGCTGAATCCTGAACCACCCCCTTGAGCAGTGATATATTTGAGTCCATTGTTGCGGCTATTGTGTCAATCCACCCTTTTGAGGCTTTCTCTCATTTTCGCTGAGCCTCTACTTTACCAAACATGATTTTTTTTCTAGTGATTGATCCTCCCAGATGACATTTCCAAAGCAAGGAAGCCAGAGTCTTGCCATCCTTGCTTCTACTAGTGGAGAAATGAGACTATTGACTTGAGGGTTGGATGGGAGAAAAGCCAAGGGTGAGAGGAGTCTCTGCCGGCCTGCACAAGACTAAAGTAGGTGTAGGTGTCAAGGGTGAAGACTTAGGGGTGAGGAACCTGGGATAGCTGTGCACACAGGAGCTGCTGGATGCGACAGCTGCAGAAGAGACTGAGGGCCAGTGACTTCTCAGGATAGCACACTGTGGAGGCCACATGAGGTGGTGGTCCTGTACCCCAAGCCCCACCACCACCCAAAAGCTGTAACAACTTCCATTAATTAGCAATCCTGGTGGCACAGCAGTGGAACTCAGCTGCTAAGCAAAAGATTGGCAGTTTGAATTCACCACCATTTCCTTGGAAACCTTATGGAGCAGTTCTACTCCATCCTATGGAATCACTGCCAGATTGGTGGCAGTGGCAATGTATTTGGTTTTTTCCTTGTTTTTGTGTGTAGAGTGTGCCTTCTTAGCTTCTTAGAACTCTGGAGATAGTCACTTATGGGGGGAGTTAGGCAACGTAATTGGGTGCGGGGAGGGTCAGAGTGCTCAGGCTCTCCCTTTGCTCACGTGGTCCCAACCCTAGGCAGTAGCACCAAGCTTCCATCTGGGGCCTGAACCTGCAAACCCTGGGTCTGGGGCTCCTACTTAAACAGCGCCCTCCTGGCTCATGGTCCCACTTCCCTTGGCAGCCAACAAAGCCACTGACTGCCCCAGGCACCCGCCATTCTGTGTAATCAGGTGCTTTGCTCTTCTGATGCCTCTGCCTTCAACCCACAGAGGAACCTGCCAGATAGGCATGACATTGTCACTGCTGGATTGACACAGTGGCTGCAAAAGTGAACACATACACAGCAAAGATTGTGAGATTATCGTAGGATTTCCTTCTGTTATACATGAAAGGCTACTATGAGTTGGAATCAACTCAACAGTACCTAGAAACAACTTTTAGGTATTTAGGGAAAAGAGCTAGGAACCCACAATACCCAAAACTACCCAGATGCGGAAGTAGGGAGGAGGTAGGGGAGTTCTCCATCCTCCCCATCCTCTTCCAGCTCCTATCTGCTCTCTGCCATCAACTGTCACACCAGGCCAGCACCGGACCAGCTGGACCCTTACTGCTGCTTACACTGAAACAAACTAACCCAAGACCAAGTCAGCAAAACCAAGACAGGAATGAGATGGTCTCAGGGAGCCTGTCCCCTTCGTCATCATATCTTTCAGCTTCCTGGCATCACTGGAAACATTACATTTAGCTCTAGTCCTGTTGACTGCCGGCTCCCCAGGCACAGCTGCTGTACTACATGAGTCTCTGGGGCACCCACTGACCCCGGGGGTCTTGTGAGTGGGGCTACGGACACATGCCATGCCAAGGACACTCAAAGCCTTCCTTTCTACAATGCTGTGGATTGAGTTGTTTTCCCCAAAACGTGTGTTGGAATCTTAACCCCTCTACTTGTGGGTGGGCCTTGGTGGGCCAGCAGCTAAGCCTTTGGTTGCCAACCCACAGGTCAGCAGTTTGACTCTGCCAGCTGCTCCTTGGAAACCCTCTGGGGCTGACCAGCTCTGTCCTATAGGGGTGCTGTGAGTGGGAACTGGCTGGATGACAATTGTTTTTCATACCTGTGAAGGTAATCCCTTTGGGGAGTAGGGTTTATTTTGTTGTATTAATGAGGCCATATCAGCGTAGGGTGCATCCCAAACCTAATGGTTTTTCTGATATGAAAGAGCAGACTAGGTACCCAGATAAGCAAACACAAATGGGGGAAGGCCGATGTCACACTGAGATTGCCAAGGAACTGAGAAGCTGACCTCAGGATTTTCCCCCAGAGCCAACAGAGAGCCCGTGCCCTGAGTCTGGACATCCAGCCTCCTAAACAGTGAGAGAATGTGTTTTTCTTTCCTCGTGCCACTTACTTGTGGCATTTCTGTTGCAGCAGCACTAGATGACTGAGACACCAGGACTACCGCACAAGGACAGTAGCCCTTGTGTCTCAGTTGAACAACAGAGATGCTTTTGGAGAGCTCTTGGGAGCGAGAACCCCCGGCCGCCTGCAGCCGATTCACCCCCATACCCTCTGCAGACTGAGCTCTACTAACATGATTTGAATCTCTGTGTTCACAATGGGGAGAGTTCTACACAACAAGGAATTCAGAAAATGGAGATCTCGGAGGCCAGGAGGGGAAACAGAGCGGGCGGGAGGGATTTGGCAGTTACTCAGAAGGCCCCACGGAGCTGGCTGACAGCTCGGAGATGGAAGAGCACATTTGTTTCTTCCAAACGATGAAGACCAAAGAGCTTTCTTCTCAAACAACAAAATCCTTCCCAGGAAATCCCCACATCTTGAAGGCACGCATGGGATTCCTATTAGCATCCATAATCATTCTCGGCCCCGGTCTGATGAGATGGTTCCTGTTAAGCCTTAATCCCCGCCATGTGGTCTCCCGCGCTGCCAACTCTTCAGCTAAAAATAAAACCTATTCAACAAATTCTTTAATATCAGGCCCAAATACACACTGGTTACCAGATCACAGTGACAATAACCAATAAAGCACTGTTTGTAGCCAAGAATTAACCCAACCACAGGGAGAACCATGAGTTTCTCTGGGGCCATTTGTGTGCCAAACACCGGAGGTTAGTCGTGAACCATTTGCTTTTCAAATGGAAAGCGTCCCCTCCGTGGGCTAGCAGTCAGGTCCTCCTCCTTTTCACACACAGACAGCACAGAAAAACCAGACGTGTCCCCACCCACGCAACCATCCCTGAAGGGTCCCTCACTGCCTTTGGAGACGAACCATCCAAAAATGAGCACAGTCTAACAAAGAATTGTCATTCTTGGGCAACCAACGAATCAATTTTCAACCCCAGGTGACAGAGAAGAACTGTCTCCTGGGGTGCCCTGTCGAGGTGGAGAAACATTGAGGGAAAAGCAGCCGAGACCAGCCCTGCCTTGCACTTTGCCCCTTGCTATCCCCTTGGCGTGTCATTGTCCTTCTCTTTCCTTTGCCACGTGTCTTGCAGCCAGTCTGTCCCCACTGGCTCTGCTATGTCTTTAACTCTTTCTAGTTCATCAAACTGGCACTGATTAACCCCCCCCCCCCCCCCGGGAAAGACCCTGAGCCGAGAACTGGGCACTAAGGTGTGTGGCCCTGTGAGGTCCCTCCCTTTGAGGAGGGAGGGGCAGGCGAACAGAGGGACAGGTTCTAGGAGACTCTGAAGAAGGAGGGCAGTTCTCTCGATGGCAGCAGAGACAGCTCTGAGTTGGTCTTGATGGATCCTTTCCATTACATTTTATTTCTACATTAGGGATCATTCTTCCTTTATTAAATGCCCCAGCTTCGCTTCCCTACTAGGTGGTTAGTCTGTTTCTGCTTTTTATGCTATTGTGTTGACTCTCTGCTATTGCTTACAACTTTTAAGGACAGAAATCTAACCAGAACCAGCAGCAGGTTACTTGGAGGCAGGGGAAGCATTGTGGAGCCTCCTGAGACTCAGCATCTTTTCCCATAAATAGAGCCAATCGAGTCTTGCTGCCTCCCACAGATGTTAGGAGACTGCGGTGATGTCACAGGTACCAGCAGGCCCTGCGCCCCTCCAGGTGGGGACCAGAAGCAGGTCCGTCAGACCCCTCCCTTCTGTCACTCCCTTTGCCCATCCCTCTACTCCGGACCTCCCACCCCTCTCTCTCAATTGCCTGGATGAGGTAGTTCCATTTTCTTCCAAAAGCAGTTGTAAACTTGAAAGACCCATTATTTTAAACTATTGAAGATGTTTATGTTTGAAGTGGAAGTCTGAGCCTGTCAGAAATTTCACCTTCAAAGTCCCTGAGTTGGTTCAAAGATCACTCACATGTTCTGCTTCCCTGATTGGATTTCCAAGCCCCTCGGAGCGTGTCTGCAGGAAAAGGGCTACTCTGGGCTCCTTTGGGTAGCTATGACAAAATCCTAGAGACTGTCAGAAGTGCCCTTTGCACCAGGCAGACCATGCGCTAGGCTGAAACACATGCATGCTTTTTTTTGGAGTAGGTTTTGGTGCAGAAGTCACTGTGCCTATGGCTGTTGCTGTGTGCCACTGAGTCATATGGACCCTGTAGGACAGGGTGGAACTGCCCCACGGGGTTTCCTAGCTTGTGCTTGCTGTACCTTTCCTTCTGCACAGTCCCTCATGGGTTTAAACCACTGAACTTTCTGTTGGCAGCCAAGCACTTGTAAAACCATTTTACCAGGGTTCCTAGGTGACCATGGGAAAGCCAAAGAATTTCTTGGTTTCCTGCAAGAGCACGCTCTGGGGACGTAGCCTGCTGGAGGACAGCCTCCCCTCCCCTCCCACACTGCGGCTGTGCAGGGCCAGGGCGGCTCGTCCCCACTGGACTCTGGGCATCCAGAGGTCCCATCAACCAGGGCCCAGGGGGGCTGCTCCTGACGAGCGTACCCACAAATCCCAGCATGCTCAAGCAACAGCAGCATGTTTGCCTCCAGAGGTGGAAATGGAGCTGCAATTAGTTTCTAAAACTACTTTATAAAAGGAAAGTAAAAGTTTTCCCTTTCGACAAGTCCTATCCAAGTTTTCTATCCTCTGATATACCAACCTCATCAAATTTCAGTGAGGGCGTGGATACAGCTGATGCATGATGTACCACACAGTGCACGACACGGGGCGCACCAGCCAGGGGACCCTTTCCCAGCTCCGATGTCAGTTGCCAGATGACCTGAGGCAAGTTGCCTACCAACTCCACTTGGTTAAATGAAGCCATTGAACTAGTTTACTTTGGTTTTTTAATAGCACGTATGCTTTTCTGATCAATAAATTTAACACTGTTAGGTGCCATCGAGTCGGTTCCAAATCACAGCAATTCCATGGGTAACAGAACAAAACACACAACAATCGTTACGCCTCAGCCCACTCTTGCAGCCACTGTGTCAATCCACCTCCTTGAGGGTCTTCCTCTTTCTCACTGACCCTCTACTTTGCCAAGCACGACATCCTGCTCCAGGCACTGGTCCCTCCTGATAACATGTCCAAAGTCTGTGAGATGTACTCTCACCATCCTTGCTTCTAAGGAGCATTTTGGCTGTATTTCTTCTAAGATAGACTTGTTCATTCTTTTAGCGGTCCACAGTATAGTCCACACTCTTCACCAAAAGCATAATTCAAAGGCGCCAATTCGTCTGGCTTCCTTAGTCATCATTCAGCTTTCACATGCATATGAGGCAACTGAAAACATCATGGTTTGGGTTTCAGGAACACCTTAGTATTAAAGGTGACATCTTTGCCTTTTAGCACTTTAAAGAGGTGATTTGCAGCACATTTCACCAATGCAATACATCTTTTGTGATTTCTTGACTGCTGCTTCCATAAGCATTGATTGTGGATGCAATTAAAATGAAATCCTTGACAATTCTGATCTTTCCTCCACTTAACATGATGTTGATTACTGGTTCCGTTGTGAGGATTTTTGTTCTTTTTTTTTTTTTCAATTGCACTTTAGATGAAGATTTATTGAGCAAATTCATTTCTCATTAAACAACTGACACACATATTGTTTTGTGACGTTGCCAGCTCACCATGTCAACCTCTCCCCTTCCTGAGATTGGGTTCCCTGCCACCAGCTTTGCTGTTCCCTCTTGCATTCTTGCCCTTGCCTCTGGACTGCTGTACCCATTTCGTCTCATTTTGTTTTGCCCTTGCCTCTGGACAGCTGTACCCCTTTAGTCTCATTTTGTTTTATGGATCTGTCTAATCTTTGGCTGAAAGCTGAACCACAGGAGTAACTACAGTACTGAGTTAAAAGGATGTCTACATACCATATTTTATGGTTTCTCTAGTCTCTGTCAGACCAGTAAGTCTTCACTCTGCCGGGGACCTTCTGCTGTGACTCTTGTCAGAGCCTCTGTGGTCGCTGCTCATTATCAAATTATAGTGCATTCGGTCTGGAGGGGGCTGTGGGAGAGGTCCAATAGTCTTTCAGGTGAGTCTTTCCCTTAAGTCTTCGGTTTTCTTCATTCTTCTTTGCTCCAGATGGGGTGGGATCAGTAGAGTATCTCAGATGGCTACTCACAAGTTTTTAAGACCTCAAATGCTACTCAGAAAAGTAGGATGTACAACATTTTCTTTATAAAGCCTATTATGCCAGTTGAGCTAGATATCCCTCAAGACCATGATCCCTAGCCTTCAGCCCAGTACTTTGGTCCCTCAGGGAGTTTGGATGTGTCTATAGAGCTTCCATGACCTTCCATTGGCCAAGTTGTTCTGACCTTTCCAGTACTGTGTGCTGTCTTATCTTTCACCAGTTACCGCTAACCTATTGTCTCACTAACATTATTCCTTCCCTACCCCACCCCTCCCTAATAACCATCAGATTGTTTCCTCCATGTTATGAGATCCTTCACAGACTCATCGTTCTTCTTTATTGTTGCCTAACACTCTTTTCTGTGCATGTACCACTGTTTGTTTATCCATTTTTCTGTTCATAAGCATGTAGGTTTTTCCCATTTTTGCTTTTGTGAACAACACTGCAATGAACGTGGGTGTGGATATGTCTATTTGTGCAATGACTCTTATTTCTCTAGGCCATATTCCTAGGAGTGAGGTTGCTGGATCATATGGCATTTCTATTTTTAGCTTTCTAAGGAAGTCCACATTGTTTTCCAAAGTGGTTGCATCATTTTGCATTCCCATCAGTAGTACATAAGAGTCCTAATCTCCCCATAGCCTGTCCAACATTTGTTACTTTATGGGTTTTTGTTTGTGTGTTTCATGCCAGTGATGTTGGGGTGAGATAGTACCTCATTATGGTTTTGATTTGCATTTCTCAAAGACTAATGATCTTGAGCATTTCCTCATGCGTCTGTTGGCTGCTTGAATGTCTTCTTTGATGAAATGTCCATTCATTAACTTTGCCGATTTTTTAATTTGATCATTTGTCTTTCTGTAGAAGAGGTGTTAGATTTTCTTGCAGATTCTAGAGATTAGATCTTTGTCTGGTTTGTAGCAGCTGAACATTTTTTTCCCAGTTTGTAGATTTTCTTTTTACTGTTTTGGTGAAGACTTTTGATGACCATTAGTGTTTAATTTTTAGAAGACCCTAATTATCTAGCATATATTTTTTGTGTATTGTTGGCTATGGTTTGTATACTGCTAATGCCATGTATTAGGGCTTATAGCATTGATTCTATTTTTTTCTTCTATGAACTTTATACTTTTTGGTTTTGTAGGTCTTTGATCCATTTCAATTAGTTTTTGTATGTGAAATATGAGTCTTGTTTGCATGGGTTTCATTTTTTTGTGGATACACACTCGGTTTTGCCAGTGGTATTTGTTTAAAAGCCTGTCTTTTCCCCATTTGATGGACTTCGGGCTCTTGTCAAAGATAAAGTGACAATAGGCAGATAGACTTACATCTGTGTTCTCAATTCTGTCCCATTGGTCAATGTGTCTATCATTGTGTTAGTACCAGGCTGTTCTGACTACCATAGCTATATAGCAGATTCTGAGGTCAGGTAGTATGAGTCCTCCTACTTTATTATTCTTCTTGTAATTATTGATAGGTATGTGTTCAGTGCGCCATTGTGATTTATTTTTGTGTTGATGTTTTCTCTGTTGTTCTTATTAATCTGTTCTGCGACCTTCTTCTTTGTGAGTTGATTTTTCACCTTTTTCAGGGTTGGTTTTGTGGTCGTTGAGACTTCTGTATTACATTTCTTGATGTGGTATGTTGCTTCTTTATCATGCTTTATGGCTGCCCCTATGATCCCCCTTAATAAACTACATATAAACCCAATTTTGATTGCTACCAGTCTTGTCAACTTCTTCTCCATCTGGAAGGACCATAACGATTGTAGTACATCCCTCTTTTTAATATGATGATATCATAGTTCACATGATATGATGACTAGATCGTTTCTTTCACTATTATAGCTTTGATTGTGTTTGGAGCCTTCCCTAACTGAGTAGGATTCTGGACAATGTGTCCTTCTAAAATATGAAGTTAGTAGTTTTGTTCTTCTAAGCCAAGAGGTTCTTTCGGTATTTCTTGTAGCTTTGGTTTTGTTTTTACAGAGTCTCTGAGTTTCTCTTTATCTGCAAATGTCTTAATTTCATTTTCATATTTGAAAGATAGCTTTGCAGGATATATACTTCTTGGTTGGAAGTTCTTCTCCTTCAAGGCTTTGAATGTGTCATGCCACTGTCTCTGTGCCAGCATTGTTTCTTCTGAGAAATCTACAAAAGCTTAAAGAGTTTCCCTCTGAATGTTAGCTTTGCTTTGAGTCTTGCTGCTTTTAAGAGTTTCTGCTTATGCTTCATTTTGGTGAGCTTGATTATAATATGTCTTGGAGTCTTTTAATGGAGATTTATATTGAGTGGTGTTCGACACATATGTCGGATATCTATATGCTCTTCTTTCATAATTTCTAGGAAGTTTTCTGTCAGCATCTCAGCAACAATACTCTCTGTGTTCTCCAGTGTCTTGCCCTGTTCAGGAACTCCAATTAATCATAGATTGTTCTTCTTAATAGAGTCCCACATGCTTCTTAATGCTTCTTCATTTTTCTTGTTTCTTTTTTCTGATTTCTCCTCATAGATGCTGGAGTCAGTAGCTCTGTCTTCCAAATCAGAAATTCTATTTTCATTTGTTCTATTCTGTTTTCTTGGCTTTGAATTAAAGTTTCTTTGTCTTTGATTTTGTTCTTGATCTGTTGGATTTCAGAGTACTGTTGTTCCATCAGATCGAACAGCTTGCTTAATTTTTCATTTTGTTCTGCTGCATTTTGTATAAGGTCTAGGAGGGCTCTATATACAATCCTTTTGTATTCAACTTCTGACAGTTTCAGAAAAGCTTCTTCATCTGGGAACTTCTGATATGGTTTCTTTTGGGGCCTTCTGACGTCATGGGTGATTTCCAGGTTACCGTCTTCTCCAGCGTTTGTTGCTTTTGAGGCTTCATGTGGGTCAATATAGGCTGGGAGACATGCTGTGAAGATGGACCACAGTTGTTTCTCTAGGCCATCTTCAGTCTGTGCAAGCCTGTGCTCACCGAGAGTGGGGTCAGTGAAAGAGAGAAGGTTTTGCATTCAGTGGTACGAAGTCCAAATTAATAGCCCTATGCTGCATTCCAGGGCTCACTAGGTGTCTAGAAGGCTCCATTTAATTATCATTTCAGGTCTTGGTTTCCAGAGGGATTTGGGGAGACATGCATTTAGTCTGCCATCTTCACTCTGCCCTCTATTCTTCTTCTCTAATAGTGCTTTACTGGGGCAGGGCTAAAATGGTAGAGTAGTCAGATGGTTCCTGTGATCCCTTTAACAACAAAAATCTAGAAAAACAAATGAATTGATTATAGAGGTCACTCTGGGACCTCAAAAAGAAAGCTGAGAGATCATTGTTTATTGTTGTTGAACAATAAGGAAGGGAGAACAGGTGCACAAGTACCTAGGACTTTCCAGACCTGAACAAGCAGGAATATTCACCCTACAGGAGTATCCATAACTGCCAGCATGGTAAACAAAGTGACAGTGTTCAGAGAGCATCTTCCTCAGGGGAAAAGCTCAACTTCAGCCACTCGTGCCTCCAGAATCAGATAAGAGTGTCATTTTCATAGTCAAAAGCTGAGTGATTTGCTTCTAATCTGTCAAACATGGACCTAAGACTTCCTTTCAGGCTAAATCTCTCTCCCTTTCCCTAGTGTTTCCCCTCCCTTTTCTCCACTGCATCAAGTGTTTGTTAACAAAACCATTCATCTAAACATGGGCCTCATCACTGAAGATAATTTTTTGACCAGAAGCAGAGTCAACTTACAATTGCTCCAGAGCCCAGCCAGCAAATGTATGGTGCAATCTATGGTCATTGAAATTCAGTTCTTGAGTTAAAACAATTTTGTAAGGGTAAAGCTTCAAGTCCATATGCAAAATGCACCACACTGTGGTCAATGAAAGGTCCAGTTCTTGTGCTTGTCAAGAAATTGATTGGGATGGATTCTCGTGTATACTCTGATGAGTAGTAGTGATGTGTTAGTTGTAACATGTGGCTCATTGACACACAGGCATTGTCTGATTGGCAACAGATCCGACTGGCTCAAATTTTTTTATTAACTGTCAAATTGTTCTCTTGGTGGGACAATTATGCACGTCATAAATTTCATGTAATGCATGAAATGTTTGGCAAACAGAACACCCATTGTGACAATAAAATTTCTAAGGATGGTGGAAGCATGTAACTTTTCATGGGTATTGTCAAGTCTAATCCAAAAAAACCACAGTAAACATAGCCACTATAGTGGTGGCATAGTGGGTTAAGTGCTACGTCTGCTAACGCAAAGGTCAGCAGTTCAAATCTGCCAAGTGTTCCTTGGAAACTGTATAGGGTGGTTCTACTCTGACCTCTAGGGTTACTATGAATTGGACTTGACACAATAGTAGTGGATTTGGTTTTTTTTGGATAGCTTCACAAATATAATCTCCATGAGCTGTCAAGAATAGGACATCCTTACTGGAAGACCCTTTAAAAGAAAATTTAACATTGTAGAAACACTAAGAGTTATGTGCAACTCTATCAAGAGGAATAATCTACAAATGATTGGAGTACCATAACAGAGGTGAAGAGGGGTAATAACAGAAAATACAGGCAGAGTTGTTCAAGATTGCTTGATAGAAAATTCCCTTAATATTATGGAAGATGAGAAGATATCTATCCAAGATGTTCATTTATCTCCACACAAGGTAGATCCCACAAGAAAGACACTAAGACATCATAATCAAGTTTACCAAAACTAAAGATAATGAGATGGTTTTAAAGGCAGCTAGGACTAAACAAAGTTCATCTAAAAAGGAGAATCAGTAAGACTATGCTCAGACTACTCAGCAAAAACCATGTAGGCACGAATGGGATGATAGTATGTGTTGAACTGTGTCCCCGCCAAAATGTGTGAGGCAATTTGGCTGAACCATAATTCCTCTACAATGTTAATAATGGCCAACGGGCAGCAGTTCTATTGGTTGGGCAGGACTCAATATATAACACTGTATAGTGCCTAGAAGCAATCACTTGGGATATAAAGAAGGGGAAGTGAGCAGAAAGTTGGGGACCTCATACCACCAAGAAAAAACAAGTGCCAGAAGCACAGCACATCCTTTGGAGAGGACACAGGGTCCCTGTACATGAGAAGCTCCCAGTCCCAGGGAAGATTGACTACAAGGACCTTCCACCAGAGTCAGCACAGAAAGCCTTCCCCTCGAACTGATAACCCTGAATTTGGACTTTTAGATTACTGAATCATGACAAAATAAAATTTCTCTGTTTAAAGCCATCATCTTGTGGCATTTCTGCTAAAGTAGCACTAGATGACACTAAGACAGATGACATATACAATGCTTTGAAGGAAAAAAACTGCCAGACAAGAATTTTATATCCTGAAAAACTGTCTTTCAAATATGGCTGCAAAATAAAAATATTTCCAGATTAACAGACATTTAGAGGATTTGCAAAAACCAAACTGAAATTACAAAAAATACTAAGGAAGTTTTTGATTAGAAAATCAGTAACATCAGATAAAACAGAGCAGCCAGATATCAATCCAGATAGGGAAACCACAAAAATAAATCAAAACTGAAAATATGGAACAAGGATGTCAGTATGTAAAAGATGGCCATGTTATATGAAAAAGAGGGACTAAATAATGTAGTCTTGGATATTTTATATGGAGAGGATTTAAATTTAGAACAATAGGGATAAATATTAAGGTAACCACAAAGGAAATTAACAATCCTACTCATAAATAAGAAATAATACAATGAAATCTCAGCAAATACAAAACCAACAATGAAAAAGATGAAAAGAAAACAAGTAAATAAAAACAACTCAGTACAGAACATTAAGGGGAATAAAGAAATTGTCAACACACACACACAAAAAGATATCAAAATGACAGTACTAAATTCATACCTATTAATAGTTATGCTGAATGTAAATGGGTTAAATGCACCAATAAAAGAGACAGAGAGCGGCAGAATGGTTTTAAAAAAAATCTGCCTATAAGCTGCCTATAAGAGACACACCTTAGACTTAAAGACACAAACAAACTAAAACTCAAAGGAGGGAAAAGTATATGCCAAGCAAGCAACATTCAAAAAGAGAAGGGGTGGCAATTAATCTCTCATAAAGTAGATTTTGAAGTAAAATCCACCAAATCAGACAAAAAAAGGACACTATATAAGGATTAAAGTGTCAATACTTCAGGAGGATATAACCATATTAAATATTTATGAACCCAATGACAGTGCTCCTAAGTACATCAAGCAAACTCTAACAGTGTTAAAAAGTGACATAGACAACTCCACAATAATAGTAGGAGACTTCAATGCACCATAAACAATCCAGAAAGAAGCTCAATAAAGACACAGATCTAAATGCCCCAATCAATCAACTTCATAGACATATACAAAACACTCCACACAACAGAAGACAAATATGCTTTCTCTCCAATGCATATGGAACATTCTCCAAAATGGATCATGTATTAGGCCATAAATCCAACCTTAACAAAATCCAAAGCTGTGAAATATTGCAATGCAGGGCTTCCGACCCTAAAACCATAAAAGTCAATAGCAGAGAGAGTAAGTGAAAAAAATTAACCTCATGAAACTGACCAACACTTTGCTCAAAAGCTGCTGGCTTATAGAAGAAATTAAAGACAGAATAAAGATATTCACAGAAAGAGAGCAGCAAAAGAACCCCAGAGGCACCAGAAGAAATCAAACGATAAAAATAAGAACAAAGCTAAATGAACTGGAGAATAGAAAAACGATTTAAAGAGTTAACAAGACCCAAATCTAGGTATTTGAAAAGAGCAACAAAATCAGTAAACCATTGACCAAACTGACAGAAGAAAAACAGGAGCAGAAAAAAATAACCTGAATAGGAAATTATCACAACAGACTCAACTGCAATTTTTTAAAAAATCATAACAGAATACTACAAAAAATTGTACTCTAACGAATTTGAAAACCTAGAGGAAATGGACAAATTTCTAGAAACACACTACCTATCTCAACTAATACAGAGGTAGAACAACTAAATAAACCCATAACAAAAAAAGACTGAAAAGGTCATTTAAAAACTCCTAACCAAAAAAGCCCTTGCCCTGATGACTTCGCTGGAGAATTCTACCAAACTTTCAGAGAAGACATAATACCACTATTACTAAAGGTATTTGAGAGTATAGAAAAGGATTGTATACTTTCAGACTCATTCTATGAAGCCAGCATAATTCAGATTCCAAAAACAGGTAAAGATAGCAGAAAAGGAAAATTACAGACTACTATCTCTCATGAACTTAGATGAAAAACTCATGCCCATCAATGGAAGAATGGAAGAAAGGGCATAAGATTCTAGCCAACAGAAGTCAACAACATATCAAAAAAATAATTCATCGTGACCAGTTAGGACTCATACTGGAGATGCAGGGATGGTTCAACATCAGAAAAACAATCAATGTAACCTACCACATAAATAACACAAAAGACGAGAACCATTTGATTTTATCAATTGGTGAAGGAAAGGCATTTGACAAAGTCTAAAACCTATTTATGTTAAAAGCTCTCAGCAAAATAGGGATTCCTCAGTATAATAAAGGACATCTATGCAAAGCCAGGAAACCCTGGTGGCTTAGCGTTAAGTGCTATGGCTGTTAACCCAAAGCTTGGCAGTTCAAATCTATCAGGCGCTCCTTAGAAACTCTATGGGAGCAGTTCTACTCTATTCTAGGGTCACTGTCAGTCAGAATTGACAACAATGAGTTTGGTGTTTGTTTGTTTTGTGCAAAGACAACAGCTGATATCATCCTAAATGGAGAGAGTCTGAACAAGAACCAGACAAGGATATTCTTTGTCTCCACTTCTATTTAATATTGTGCTAGAGGTTCTAGCCGGAGAATCAGGCTGGAAAAAGAAATAAAGAGCATAAGAATTGGTAAAGATGTAATAAAAGTATTTCTATTTGCAGATGCTATCATACAACACATGGAAAACCTTAAAAGAATCTCAGAAAGGAAGAAACTACTGAAACTAACAGAACAGTTCAGCAAAGTATCAGGATACACAATAAACATATAAATATCTGCTGGGTTCATCTACATCAGTAAAGAAAATGTCAAAGAGGAAGTCACCAAATCAATACCATTTACAATAGCCCCCAAGAAGATAAAATACTTAGGAATAAATCTAACCAGAGATGTAAAAAACCTATTCAAATAAAACTAAAAGACATTACTGCAAAAACCGAAAGAGACCTATGTATGCAGAGAAGACTAACTTACTCATGGATAGGAAGACTCAACATTGTGAAAATGTCTATTCTATTCAAAATGATGGATAGATACAGTGCAATCCCGATCTAAATTCTAAATGGCATTTTTTGTTGAGATGGAGAAATAAATCACCAACTTCATATGGAAAGGGAAGAAGCCGTGGATGAGTAAAACATTATTAAAGAAGCAGAAACTAAGTTGGAGTTCTTACACTACCTGACTTTAGAACCTATTCTACTGCTATGGTAGTCAAAACAGCCTGGTACTGGTGTGTCAACAGACTCATAGACCTGTGGAGCATAATTGAGAATCCAGACATAAAATCTTCCACCTATGTGCTGCTGATATTTGATAAAAACCTGAAGTATGCAACCTGGGGAAAAGACAGTCTCTTTAACAAATGGTGTTGGCTTCACTGCATATCCATTTGCAAAAAAAATCAAATGAGACCCAAACCTCACACCATGCATTCAAACCAACTCCAAACAGATCAAAGACCTAAATATCAAAAATAAAACGATAATGATCAAGGAAGAAAAAAATAGGGACAACGTTGGGAACCCTGATACAAGGTATAAACAGATTACAAAACACTCATAGCAATGCACAAACACCAAACAAGAAAATAGATAACTAGAAACTCGTAAAAATCAAACACTTACACTCATCCAAAGACTTTACCACAGGACTAAAAAGACAACCTACAGACTGTGGGAAAAAATTGGGCTACAACAATCCAGTTAGCATCCGATCTCTATACCTACAAAATACTGCAAAACCTCAACAACAAAAAGACAAATAATCCAATTTAAAAGAGGGCAAAGGATTTGAACAGACATTTCACCAAAGAAGACATTCAGGAGGCTAACAGAGACATGAGAAAATGCTCTCAATCATTAGCCATTACAGAAATGCAAATTAAAACTACAGTGAGATATTACCTCTTCCCAACAAGGCTGGCAGTAACCCAAAAAACAGCAAGTAATGTGTTTGAGAGGCTTTGGAGAGACTGGAACACTTACACACTGCTGGTGGGAACGTGAAATGGTACAAACACTTTGGAAATCAATTTGGCACTTTCTTAAAAAGCTAAAAGTAGAAATGCCATACAATCCAGCAATCTCGCCTCTTGGAATATGTCCTCTGGAAAAAAAAGAGCTGCCACAGAGGTAGATACATGCACACAGTGTTCATCACAGCACTCTTTGCAAAAAGATAGAATCAACCTAGATGCCCATCAATGGAAGAACGGATAAACAAACTACGGTATATTCATACAATAGAGTATTAGGCAACGATAAAGAACAACGATGAATTTGGGATACATCTCATGAAATCGGAGAATCTGGTGAGTGAAATTAGTCAACTGCAAAAGCACAAATATTGTGTGAGACCACTACTGTAAAGACTCAAGAATTGGTTTAAACACAGAGGAAAACATACTTTGATGGTTACAAAGGAGAGTGGGAGGGAGAACGATATTCGCTAATTAAACAATCGACAAGAATCATTTTAGATGAAGAGAGTGTCAACACACAGCAGAGGAAAAGAGAGCACAAAGGGACTAAATCCAAAGCTTAGAGGTATTCTAAATAAAACCAAACATTTTCAGGGACAGAGTAGCAGGGTAGGTAGTCTGGGGATCATGGCTTCAGGAAACGTTTGGCATAACATCAAAAAAAAGTGCTTTACTTATACCAGGCTTCTTCCTTTTCCATATAAAGTTAATGATAAGATTTTCCATCATTTTAAAGAATGTTTTTCATATTTGGACTGGCAGTGCATTGCATTTCTAATTTGCTTTGAGTAGAACTGTCATTTTCACAACGCTGCATCTACCTATCCATGTTGCTGTTGTTGTTAGGTGCCGTCGAGTTGGTTCTGACTCACAGTGATCCCATGCGCAACAGAACCAAACACTGCCCTGTCTTGTGCCGTGCTCACGATGGTTTTTATGCTGAAGTCCATTGTTGTAGCCACTGTGTCAGTCCATGCTGTTGAGGGTCTTCCTCTTTTTCATTGACCCTCCACTCAACCAAGCATGATGTCCGTCTCCAGGGACTGATCCTTCCTGATGACATGTCCAAAGCATGAGATGCAGTGTCACCATCTTTGCTTCCAAGAAGCACTATGGTTGGACTTCTTTCAGAACTGATCTGTTTGTTCTTTTGGCAGTCCATGGGACATTCAACATTCTTCCCCAACACCACAGTTCAAAGGTATCAATTCTTCTGTCTTCTTTATTCATTGTCCAGCTTTTGCATGCATATGATGAATTGAAAATACCATGGCTTGGGTTAGGCACACCTTAGTCTTCAAGGTGACATATTTGCTTTTCAATACTTAAAGAGGTCCTTTGCAGCAGATTTTCCCAGTGCAATGCATCTTTCGATTTCTTGACTGCTACTTCCACGGACGTTGATTGTGGACCCAAGTGAAATGAAATCCTTGAGGGCTTCAATCCCTTCTCCATTTATTATGATGTTGCTTACTGGTCCAGATGTGAGAATTTTTGTTTTCTTGATGTTGAGGTGCAATCCATTCTGAGGGCTGTGGTCTTTGATTTTCATGAGTAAGTGGTTCAAATCCTCTTCACTTTCAGAAAACAGGGTTGTGTCATCTGCATAACACAGGTTGTTAATGAGTCATCCTCCAATATTGATGCCTCCTTTTTCATATAGTTCAGCTTTTCCTGTTATCTGCTCGGCATACAGATTGAAAAGGTGTGGTGAAACAACCCTGATGTCCAACTGTCCTGACTTTAAACCATGCAGTGTCCCCTTGATTGCCTCTTGAACCAATACAAATTCCTCATGAGCGTATTTAAGTGTTCTGGAATTCCTATTTTCTGAAAGTTTACCTGGAAACCTTGGTGGCATAGTGGGTTAAATGCTACATCTGCTAACCAAAAGGTCAGCAATTCAGATCAGCCAGGCTGTCCTTGGAAACTCTATGAGGCAGTTCTACTCTGACCTATAGGGCTGCTATGAGTCAGACCCAACTGTACAGGAATGGGTTTGCTTTTTTCGGTTTTTGAAAGGTTATCCGTAAGTTTTCATTTATGTAGAGCTCTTTTGGTTTCTTGCAGTAGTATTTTATAGGTTTTTCTGTTGTCTTTGTATAGGTCTTTTACATCTCTGGCTAGATTTGTTCTTAAGTTGTTTTTTTTTTTTAGGTGCTGTCATAAATGATATTATTTTCCTGATTTCCTTTCCATCATTCTTTTGATTAGTGTGCAGGAATCCAACTGATGTATTTTTATCTTCTATCCTACTGCTCTGCTGAATCTTTACATTATTTCCAGTAGTTTTCTTCCGGTGTCTTTTGGCTTCTCTATGTATACTGTCATATCATCAACAAGTAAAGGACAGTTTAACTTCTTCGTTACCAATCTGGATTTTTTTGTTTCTTTTTCTTGCCCTATCGCTCTAGCTAGTACTTCCATCACAATGTCGAATAGGAGTGGTGATAAAGGATATCCTTGTCTTGTTCTTTTTCTCAGGAGGAATGTTTCCAGCCTCTCTGCATTAAGAATGATGTTGGCTGTTGGTTTCAAATAGATACACTTTATTATGTCTAGAAATTTCCCTTCCATATCTATTTTATTGAAATCTTTTATCAGGAAAGGGTGTTGGACTTCATCAGATGTCTTTTCTGTATCGACTGACATGATCACGTGATTCTTTTTTTCCCTGTTATTTATGTGGCGGATTACATTGATCAGTTATCTAATGCTGAGTCATCCTTGAATACCTGGTATGAATCCTGCTAGGTTGTGATTTTTTTTTAATATGATTCTGAATTCCATTGGCCAGAATTTCATGGAGAAATTTTCACATGTATAGTCAAGAGAGATCTTGGTCTGTAATTTTCTTTTATGTGTGATATCTTTTCCTTGGTTTTGTATAAGGGTTACATTAATTTCATAGGCTGAATTCAGAAGTAGCTTTCCCTTTTCTATGTTCTGAAATAGTTTGATTAGCCCTGGTGTCAGCTCTTTTCTGAATGTTTGGCAGAATGCTCCAGTGAAGCCATCTGGGCTAGGGCTGTTTTTGTCGAGAGTTTTTGGGTTGTTTTGTTTGTTTGTTTTTAAATTACCTTTTCCGTTTCTTCTCTTGTTTATGGGTCTGTTCAGATTCTCAACATCATTTTGCATAGTTAGGGTAGGTAGTATGTTTCTAGAAATTTTTTGTCTCCTCTATGTTTTCAAATGCATTGGACTATACTTTTGATAATACTGTGTTATGGTCCTTCTTATTCTAGTGGGTCTGTTGTAATGTGTCCTATTTCTTATCTGGGTTACTTGAGTCCTCTCCTTCCCTGTTAGACTGTTTCCTAAGTATTTTATTTGGAGGGGGGTGGTATTATAATGGTATTGCTTTTCTGATTTCCTTTACATAGTTTTAAGTAATAGTATACAGGAATCCAACTAATTTTTGTGTGTTTGTCTCGTATCCTACCACTCTGCTGAATCTTTGTATTAGTTTCAGTAGTTTTCTAATAGAATTCTTTGGGTTCTCTATGTATAGTATGACATCATCCACAAATAGACACATTTCTACTTTCTCCTTATGAGTTTATATGCTTTATTTCTTTTTCTTGCCTTATTGCTCTAGCTAGTACCTCCATCACAATGTTCAATAGGAGTAGTGATAAAGGGCTTCCTTCTACTGTTCTTTTTATCAGGGGAATGTTCTCAGCCTCTCCACATTAAGAGTAATGTTGGCTGCTGGTTTTGTATACAAAAAAAAAAAAAACCCACTGCTGTCAAGTCAATTCCAACTCATAGTGACCTCATAAGGCAGAGTTGAACTGTCCCCATAGAGTTTCTAAGGAGAACCTAGTGGATTTGAACTGCCAACATTTTGATTAGCAGCAACAGCATTTAACCATCACATCACCAGTGTTCCTTGGTTTTGTATAGGAATTTCCCTTCTATACAAATTTTACTGAGAGTTTTTATCAGAAATCAGTGTTGGTAAATAAAACATGCACACTGATGTTTATTGCAGCACAGTCCACAGTAGCAAAAAGATGGAATTAACCTAGATGCCCATCAGTGGATGAATGGATAAACAAACTGTGGGATGTTCACACAATGGAATACTATGCAATGATAATGAGCAATAATGATCTTGGGAAACATAACATGGAGGAATCTGGATAGTATTAAGCAGAGTGAAATTAGTCAATTGCAAAAGGGCAAATATTGTATGAGACCACTATAATAAGGACTCTAGAAAATGCAGTAGATAACAGTCTTTGATTGTTACAAGAGTGGAGAGGGAGGAAAAGGGATATTCATTGATTAGATAGTAGATAGGAAGTGGGTTAGGTGAAAGGAGGGACAGCACACAGTAGAGGGGAGGGCAGTACAACTGGACTAAACCAAAAGCTGAGAGGTTTCCTAAATCTCAGCTAACACTTTGAAGGGCAGAGTAGCAGGAGCAGGGGTCTGGACCCATGGTTTCAGGGGTATCTACGTCAATTGGCATAACAAAGTTTTTTAAGAAAATATTCTGCATCCTACTTTGGTGGGTGGAGTCTGGGGTCTTAAAAGCTAGCAGACAGCCATCTAAGCAGCATCAATTGATCTCAACCCACCTGTAGCAAAGAGAATGAAAGCCATCAAAGACATAAGGAAAATACGAGCCCAAGAGACAGAAAGGGCTATTGTAATCCAGAGTCTACATCAGCATGAGACCAGAAGTACTGGATAGTGTCCACCCACCAGCAGTGACTGCCTTGACGGGGAATACAACATAGAGTCTTTTCTGTAGCAGAAGAAAATTGGACTTGCAGAACTCAGACTCTGTTAAAAATACCAGACTTGATTATCCAACAGACTAGAGGGTCCCTGGAAGACATGGCTTCCAGACTCTGGAAGCCAACTCTTCAGACAAAGATTGGACTAAGCATAAGACATAAAATGATACTGAAGCAAAGTGTGCATGTTTGCTTAAGTGGATACAAGAGGCTAACTGAGCAGCTCTGCTCCTGTCCAGAGGCAAGATGAAAGAGTGGGAGGGAGCAGGAGCTGGTTGAATAGACACTGCAAGTATTGGGTGGAAGAAGAAATGTGCTGTCACAGGGTGGGGATAGCAGCTAGAGTTACATAACAGTTGCAAGTTTCTGTGTGACAAATGACTCAATAAAATATTTTTTTTAAAGAAAAGACATGCATATTGAATTTTATTGAAGGCTTTTTCTGTATCGATTGAGACAATCAAGTGATTCTATTATCATATTCATGTGCTGGATTATGTTGACTGATTTTTTTAATGCTGAACCATCTTTGCATACCTGTTATGAATCCCACTTTATCATGGTTATATATATCTATTTTGTATGATGTTAAATTCTATTGGCTAGAATTTTGTTGAGAATTTTTGCATTTGTATTCATGATAGATATTGCCCTAGAAATTTCTTTTTTGTTGTATCTTTGCCTGGTTTGGAAACCCTGGTGGCATAGCAGTTTAGTGCTGTAGCTGCTGACCAAACGACTGGCAGTTCAAGTTCACCAGCGCTCCTTGGAAACTCTATGGGGCAATTTTACTCTGTCCTGCAAGGGTGCTATGAGTTAGAATCAATTTGATGTCAGCAGGTTTGGTCTGGGTTTGGGTTTGCTTGGTTTGGGTATCAGGGTTACGCTGGTTTCATAGAATGAATTCAGAAGTATCCCTTCCTTTTCTACATTCTGAAATAATTTGAATAGTGATGATATAAACTCTTCTCTGAATGTTTGGTAAAATTCTCCACTGAAGCCATCTGGGCTAGGTTTTGTTTTTTTTTTTTTTTGTCAGGAGTTTCGTTTGTTTTGTTCTGTTTTAATTTCCTTTCCAATTTCTTCTCTTGTTATGGGTCTGTTCAGACTTTTTCTTGGGTTTGTTTGTTTAGATAAATAATGTGTTTTTAGAAATTTATCCACTTCTTCTAGGTTTTCAAATTTTGTCAGAATAGAGTTTTTCATAGTGCTCTGTTATCACTCATTTTATTTCAGCTGGCCCCCTTTAATGCTCCCTGTTTCATTTCTTATTTGCATTATCTGTGTCCTCTCCTGTTTTTCCTTTGTCAATTTGGCCAGTGGTTTCTTGATTTTGTTGATCCTTTCAAAGACCCAACATTTGGTTTTGTTGGTTCTAGTGTTTTTCTGTTCTCTAGTTCATTAATTTCTTCCCTGATGTTTATTACTTACTTCCTTCTGGTGGCTGTGGCTGCTTTTGTTGTTCTCTGTGTGTTCAAATTGTATAGCTAATGTTTTGATTTTGTCTTTTTTTTTCTTTTCGGATGTGTGCATCTATCTATTGCTATAAATTGACCTCTGAGAACAGCCTTTGTCGTGTTCCAGAGGTTTGGGTATGATGTGTTTTCATTCTTATTTGATTCTAGGAATTTTTTTATTCCATCTTTGATTTTTTCCTATTGCCCACCAGTTTTTAAGCAAAGTGTTTTCAGTATCCATATACTTGATTCTTTTCCTTGCTGTTCTTATTATTAATTTCTATTTTTGTGATATTGTAATCAGACAAAATGCTTTGCATTATCTCAATGTTTTGGATTTTGTTAAGGGTTGCTTTGCGGCCTAAGATGTGGTCTATTCTGGATAATGTTCTGTGTGCACTGGAAAAGAATGTGTATTCTGCTCCTGTTTGGTGGAGTGTTTTATACATCTATAGATCAAGTCTGCTAAGTGCTATTATCTGCTAACCCAAGAGTCACCTGTTCAAATCCACTAAGCAATCTTTGGAAATCCAACAGGGCAGTTCTACTCTGTCCTATAAGGTCACTGAGTCAGAACTGACTCAGTGGCCGTGGGTATAGGTTAAGTTGGCTGACTGTAACCTGTAGATATTCTGTATCTTTGTTGAGTTTCTTTCTAGATTTTCTGTCTTTTACCAACAGTGGTGTGTTGAAGTCTCCTACTGTTATTGTCAAACTGTCAGGGGGTTTTTTAATGCTGTTTGAGTTTATGTGTTTTGGAGCCCTGTCATTGGGCTGTCATTTATTATGATTATGTCCATATGGTGGATTGTCCCTTTAATAATTATATCATATTCTTCCTTGCCTTTGGGATTCTGTATCAAAGCCTATTTTATTTGAGATTAATATTGCCATTCCTGCTCTCTTTTGATTTGTTTGCTTGACATATTTTTTCCATCCTTTGATTTTAAATACATTTATGTCTCTATTTCTGAGTTTCTTGTATACTGCATATTGATGATCCCTGTTTGTTTTTGTCTGTTTTTATCCATTCCAGCTTACTCTGTCTCTTTACATGTGCATGTAAGCAACTTATGTACAGTGTGAACATTAGTTGTCAGTTCATAGTTGTCGTTTTGTAGTTCTTTTTATTTTTTTTTGGTAGCACCAATGTTGTCTTTGTTCTTCATACTCTTCTATGCTGAATTCCATTTGCTTGTGGCTTTTTCTTTGTTTCAATTTTGGAGATTCTGTGTTTATTGGAACTTTATGTTTTCCTTCTTTACTTTGACGAGTAGGTTTGTTAACTTCCTTTGTAGTTACCTTCAAATTTACCCTTATTTTCCAAAGTTTAAGCCAGTCTTTTATTACTTAATACTGTCTTGACTTCCTCTCCATTTGAAAGTTCTATACATATACCATTTATTCCCTCTTTTATTGTTCTGATGCAGCTGTCACTACATATCAACCTCTTTGGTTCCGTGTTGTAACTCATTTAATTTTGTTTATCCTTGAAAGTTCATTACCTACATTGATTCTGTCTTATGTCCTAGATTCAGGTTGTTGTCTGATATTGTTGGTTCTCTAATTAAAAGATTCCCTTTAATAATTCTTGTAAGTTTTGTTTGACATTAACATATTCTTTTAATTTCTCTTTGTCTAGAAATGTCCTAGTTTTACCACCATATATGAAAGTTTTGCAAGATATATTATTCTTGATTGACAGTCACTGCCCCCCCCCATTTTGTATATGTCATCCCATTGTGTTCTTGTCTGCATAGCTTCTGCCAAGTAATCAGAATTTAATCTTATTGTTTCCCCTTTGTGTGCAACTTTTTGTTTTCCTCAAGCTGCTCTTAGGACTCTTTGTTGTTTTACCAAGTGTGATTATGACATGCCTTGTTGATTCTCAGTTCGGAGCTACTCTATATGGGGTTTGCTGAGCTCCTTTGATAATAGCTTTTCATCTTTCATGATATTAGGGAAGTTCTCTGTCAGCAAATTTTCAATGATCCTCTTCACATTTTCTGTTCTCTCATCCTGTTTAGGAACTCCAGTCACATACAAATTTTACTTTTGATTATATCCAACATCATTCTCAGTTTCTTAGTTTTTCTTCATTATTTCCTCCATTTTTTTCTCAAAATGATATTCAAGGATTTGTCTCCAATTTCACTGATCATGTCTTCCAGTGTTCACATTTTTCTCCTAAAACCTTCTATTGTGCTGTCTGTTTCTGAAATCATGTTGAATTTCTAATTGCTGTTTTTGTGTGAGTTCTACTTCATTTTATTTTGGCATTTCCTGTATTATTTTCCTGAATTCTTCCATTGCTTTGTCTGTGATTTTCCCTGATTTTGTCTATGTTGTCTATGATTTTGTCTATTTTTTCCCCTTAATTTTGTGTGCATTTTCCTTCCTTTCTTAGAAAACTGTGAATATTAGAGTTTTTAATTTCCCATCAGGTACTGCCAGTATCTTTTCTTCTACAGAGGTGTTTTATTTTGGTTCTTTTGCTGGAGCCATCCTGTATATATATATGTGTATGTGTATATGGATCCGACTCGACGGCGCTTGGCTTGGCCATATATATATATATATATATATATACATATATATATGTATACACACACATACATATACATATATACATGTATAGATATGCACATGTATCTATGTGTATATGTATGTGTATATGTGTATGTCTTAATATTGTTACTGTCTATGGGACATTCAACAATTATTTTCTTCATTTCTGAAATTTATTTTTTATTGTGTTTTAAGTGAAAATTTACAGTTCAAATCAGTTTTCTTCTTTTGTTGATTGCAGACTTGTTTTGTCTTGTTTCTTGTTTTATTTGATTATGCCTGGGTAGGTTGGCTAGGCATGTTTTGACACCTGCTTGCCTGTGGACACAATACTTTTTACCACTTTGTCCAGGTGTACAGGGCTGGTCACTTTGTCCAGGTGTACAGGGCTGGTCACTCAGCTATGATGCAGCAGGGTGGGGCCAGCAGGGGTGCAGAAGCAAGGATGGATCATTTGTGCCATTAACTGGGGCTAGTGGGTGAGCCCGATGGGCAGTCTAGAGGAGGGTCCAGTGAACCATACTGGTGCCACTCGTGGATGTGTTGATGGGTGCACAGCACAGATAGAAAGGAGGGAAGGGAGAGGATGTGGTATGCCAAGCTAAGTGGGTAAATGAAAGAAGAGATACAAACAAAAGAAAAAAATAATAAAGGAAAAATGTAAATAGGAAGGCAGCCAGTAGGATTCAGTGGGTGGGGGGCTGGGCTGCCCCAGTGAGGCAGTCAGAGGTGGCTCTGTAGACAGCCCATGTGCTTCAGCCTGTCTAGAAGGGATGTTGTGGGGGGACATATGACTAGGTGAGAAGGGGAAAAGAAAGAAGAGCAAGAGAAGAAACCAGCAAAATAATAAACAAACATCACCACAACATAAATAAATAAGTAAATATGGTGATGAGCGAGCTGGCATTTGGGGTTAAGGCAGAATTGGGGGGGTGGCAGGAACCTGATGTCTCTCAAGAGAAATGGAGGCAGCATAAAGCCTAAGTGGGAGAGAGAAGGAAAAGGGAAAAGATGAACAGAACAAATCTGGCACTGAGGGCGCTGGCCTGCGCAGGTGGTGCGGACCCTGGGAGGCCATGCTCCGGAGCATCTCCAGCAGAGTGGTCCAACAGGCCCCCCAGGAAGGCTGGGATGCAGTGCACAGGGCTAGGTGGGTGGGAGAAAGGAAGGACAGCAGGGAGACAGAAGAAACAACAGTGGCAACAAAGAAAACAAACAATAAATAAATAAAACAGCACTAAGGGGGCTACTCAGAGTCAGAGGTGCAGACCTAGGAATGCCAGGTACAAAGACTGCCCAACAGAGCTGTGCAGAACAGCCCCTCGAGGAGGCGCTGGGGCAGCATCCAGGGCTGGCTGAGCAGGAAAAATGAAAGCAAAGACAAGAAACAGGAAGAAGAAGAAAAAAATCACAGCCCATCAAGAAGGGAAGGGGATAATACACAGATACACAGTGCTAGCTGGACAAGAGAAAGCAAAGGAAGGAAGGGAGAGAAAGCCACAACACAAGAGCAAAATACCCAATAATAATAATAACAAAAGACAAGCACAAAAAATAGTGCTGAAGTGGCCAGCCAGGGCGGTGCAGTGGACCTGGGTGGCACTGAGCTGGTGTCTTCCTGGCAAAACCATCATGGCCTGCTGGAAGGCAGTGGAGGGCATGTAGAGGAAAGAAGAACAGGGGATGAGCGTGTATCTCTGGTTGAGGGTACTTTCTCTCCTATTGAAAACTCCTTAAAGTTGTCTTTCTGTGTTTCCTGTCTGCCATCGTTGGTGGCTGAAGTCCAAAATGGTGAATCTGGGGGGACAGTAAGCCAGCATCTCTCCAGGCGACTGACTGTGGCCCATGGGAAAGCAGCAGAGACCAAGTACGGGTAAAAAGTGTTGGAGATGGGAAAGCAAGTATTCCCCTGGTTACTGGGTGCTGTCTCCTGATAGGCTGTCTGCCAAGTTGCCCTTCCATATTCCTTCTCCCTGGTCCTTGGTGGATGAGATCCAGGCCAGTGAATCCAGGCAGCAGGGGGCTGGTGTCTCTCCAGCTGAGCAACTCTGGTCTGCTGGAAAGCGACAGAGACCTGCTATGGGAAGGAAGGTGGGGGCTGGGAAAGTGTGTATCCCTGGTTACGGGGTGCTCTGTCTCACACTGGGGGCTTCTTGAAGTTGCCTTCCCCAGCATCCTCCCTGCATGCCTTGGAGGCTGCAGTCCACGACAGAAAATCTGTGCTGCATTAGCTGGTAAGGGGCCTCCACTCTATAGCTCTTCTCATTCTCTGTTATCTGTCAGTTTCGTGTTCCATTTGGTGAGTACTTGAGTTCTTCTTTCCTTCATTTGATGTGTAGCATTCCAGATTGATGTTACTATCTGTTTTACCTAGTTTCGAGGGTCTTGCTGCAGAGGCATGGCACAGTGCATGTCTGTAGTATTATGCTGACTCCACCTCAGGATTTTTTGTTTTCTTTATGTTAAGCCCTACTAAAGGCTGTAGTCTTTGATCCTCATCAGTAAATACCTGAAGTCCTCTTCACTTTCAGCAAGCAAGCTGTGATCTGCATATAGCAAGTTGTCAATGAGTCTTCCTCCAATTCTGATACCCTGTTCTTCTTCAAACAGTTGGTTTCTCTGATTATTTACTGAGCATATAGATTGAATAAGTATGGAAAAGATACAACCCTGACGCATACCTTTCCTGATTTTAAACCATGCAATATTGCCTTGTTCTGTTTAAATCCCTGCCTCTTGGTCTACGTACAGGTTCATTACGAGCACAATTAAGTGTCCTAGAATTCCCACTCTTTGCAAAGTTATCCATAATTTGTTATGATCCTCAAGTCAAGTGCCTTTGCATAGTCAACAAAACACAGGTAAACATCTTTCTGGTATTCTCTGCTTTGCGCCAGGATCCATCTGACATCAGCAATGAAATCTTTGGTTCTACATCCTCTTTTGAATCTGGCCTGAATTTCTGGAAGTTCTCTGTCAGTATACTGTTTCAGCTGCTTTGAATGATTTTCAGCAAAACTTTGCTTCTGTATGACATTAATGACATTATTCAATAATTTCTGCATTCTAGAAATGGGTACAAATATGAATCTCTTCTAGTCATCTGGCCAGGAAGACATTTTTTTAATTTCTTCACACAGACAAATAAGCATTTCCAGTACTGCAATCATTTGTTGAAACATCTCAACTACTACTACACCAATTCCTGGAACCTTGTTTGATTGCAGTGACCTCAGTGTGGCTTGCACGCCTTTCTTCATTACCGTCAGTTCTTGATCACATGCCACCTCCTGAAACGACTGAACGTCAACCAATTCCTTTTGGTGCCATCACTCTCTCTGTTTCTTCTATCTTCTGATGTTTCCTTGTCTTTTAAGATTTTCCCCCTTAGAAGCCATCAATATTGCAACTTGAAGCTTGAATTTTTTTCTTCAGTTCTTTCAGCTTGAGAAACACGAAATGCACTCGTTCCTTTTGGTTTTCTAACTCTGGGTGGTTTCCACGTTTCAGGATACTACTCCACGTTACCTTCTTGAGCCTCCCTTTGAAATGGTCTATTCAGATCTTTCACTTCAGCGTTGTTTCCTTTCCCTTTAGCTACTCAACATCCAAGAGCAAGTTTCAGATTCTCTTCTGATATCCATTTGGCCTTTTCTTTCTTTCTTGTCTTTTTAAGAACTTCTTGCTTTCTTCATGTATAATGGCATTCCACATCTCGTCTGTTGTTTTGTCATTAGTGTTTAATGACCAAATCTATTCCTGAGATGGTCTCTAAATTCAGGTGGTATATTCTCAAGGTCATACTTTGACTCCCGTGGACTCATTCAACTTGAACTTGCATATGAGTAATCGATGGCCTCTGCCATCATCAGTCCCTGGCCTTGTTCTGACTGATGGTATTAAGGTTTTCCATCATCTCTTCCCACAGATGCAATCATTTTAATTCCTATGTATACCATTTGGCAAGATCTACGTGTATGATCACTGTTCATGTGGTTAAAAAAAAGTATCTGCAGTGAAGAAATTGTTAGCCTTGCAAAATGCTATCACGTGATTTCCAGTGTCATTTTATCACCAAGACCACATTTCCAACCACTATTCCTTCTTTCTGGTTTCCAGCTTTTACATTCCAATCACCAGTAATTTTCAATGCATCTTGATTATACATCTGATCAATTTCAGATTGCAGAAGTTGGTAAAAGTCTTCAATTCCTTCATCGTTGGCATTAGTGGTTGGTGCATAAATTTGGGTAATATTCACATTAACTGGTCTTCCCTTTAGGTATATGGATATTGCCCTACTGCTGACAGCATGTCCTTCAGGACAAATCTTGCCATGTTCCTTTTGATGATGAATGAAATGCCATTCCTCTTCAATTTGTTATTCCCACCATAGCATACCACAGGACTGTCCAATTTAAAATGGCCAGTTATTGCTAGCTGCAATCATATTGGTCTTTGTTTCATGGTGTCCCTAAGCTCAACACAACAAAATGCTACCCAGTCTTCTGCCATTCCCATGACCGGTTGCAAATCAGACCACTGGGCTCCACGGGACTTATACTGGCTGATTTGGGGAAGTAGATGGCCAGGACTTAGATGCTCGGCTAAAATCTCTTCACTATCCCAGCAACACACAGCTTTCACTGGTTGTGTGTGAGGTACATTGGCCAGAAATCAAACCCGAGTCTCCCACACGGAAGGCAAGCATTCTGCCACTGGGCCTCCAGTGCCTCACTGATTAACAGAGTAATGCTGTCGTGCTTCAAGATAGATGTAAACTAAAATGTAAAGCATCTGTACTTTCACTACTTAGCCATGACAGTTTGCACTGTGATGTTTGGTCTTCTAACTTTTTTATCTATACGTAATTTTTAAAGTACTTTCGATCTCCATAATTTATTTAGCCAGTCTCTTGATTTTGGAATCTCTTGCTGTTATATCATGCAGGAGCTTCTGGAACCTTCCCTGAACCGTCACTCTTAAGAAGTGCTTCCCGGGTTGAGAGTGAGGAACTGATAGGATCTTCGAATCACTTGCCACTGAGACTCGCTTTTTTATGTTTTTAGGCATTTCTGTTCTTCATTTGTCTTCACAGTTTTGATTAAAACAGTTCTAGTTCTCCATGTCCTCTTGGGCATCTGTTTATTTTCTCTCACTTTCAGAAAGCTTGATGCATGACTCACTCACGTCTGTGTGTGGATGTGAAACAAAGCAGAGTGACAGGGAAGTGAAGTGTGGAATAATTATTTGAACTTGGTTCTCCCACATATACTTCAGTGAGAGATATTTCTTGTTTCCTTGGAAGAAATTTGCATGCTTGCCAAGAGCCAACTGTAGACAGCGGGTCAGAGAAACTTCCACCTGGAGGTAGCTGCCCTCTGCAGTCACAGTTGGTAGGGGTCCACCCCAAATGTCACGAGACTCTCCAGGACTTGACTCACACACAGTCACGCCTCCCGCAGTGAGGACAATCTGTGAAACAGGAGTCTCCGCAGTCCATCCTTTCTTCTAGGACATGTTTCTACCTCCTCAGGACCCTCTGTCTAGCTGCCTCATGATACTCCTCCAGCCCAAGAAAACTCATTCATAGTCCACTGTCACCAAGAAGCAGCTGGCAGGATCAGTCACACCACAAGAAAGTGATTAAGTCCCCTTGGAAGGGTCACTTCTTTCAACCATTGGACAATAGGACAACTGATACACCTAAATCAATAGTAATCCAGGGCGCCAATGACAGATCAGTGGACTCGTATCGTAATTTCTTAGTGCTGTGGTAACAGAAGCACCGTAAGTGTATGTAATAAAGAAAATAAATAACATAATTACAAAACAAAATGTGGTCGATCCACACAGTGGAGTATCACTCTGCCACAAAGAGAAATCAGGTCCCAATGCACGGGCAACACAGACGAACCTTGAAAACGTCACTTCAGGCGAAATCAGGTAATCAATAAGCGACCAGCATTGTGTGATTTCGCTAACGTGCCACGAGGGTTTCCAATCCAAAATCCTAGAAGAAGCAAATGTGCAGAGATCAGAGTTTAATAATGGCTACCAAGCGCAGGAGGGCTGGGCAGGTGGCGGTCATCGCCGAGGTAGCAGGGAGTTCTTGTTCATGGAGATGAAAGATGTGACAGCAGGTAATGGCGGTGGTTGTAGGACATGGCTGTCAGAATCCTGGGGGCGAAGAGTCCAAGTCAGAGTCTCAGCTGGGTTGATTCTGCCTTGTTAATAGCCCTGGGCATTCCCCGGCTGGTAGAGAATCTTCGCATAAGCATCTGTCTTCCTCTGTGTTTCCCTCTGTGTCTAATCTGCTCTTACTATCACTCAAAAATAATTAGATTTAGAGCCCACCCTCCATCAGCATGGGCTCACTAACGTAATAAGGAAAACTCTATTTCCAAACAGGATCATGTCCATGGGGATAGGGATTAGGATTCCGATCCCTGTCTTTGGGGACATCATAATTCACTCCCCAATACATGGAGATTGTGAAGCAAGACCAACGCAGAAGCCCCTCTTCTCCCTGTCTGGTGATGTGTGGCTGCGTACGGAGGCCAGGCTCTGAGACAGTGCCATGTGAGACATGCCTGCACATCTCACCGTCAGCCTCAGTTCTCACAGCCAGTCACAGCAGAGCCCAGACCAGAACCCAGGACCAGAAGTTCCCGCCCAGTTCTCTTTCCAACCTGTGCCACCTCTGCAGCTGGACTTCCGCCTCACCTTCTGGGTCACTCACAGGAACACGACAAAGAAGGGAACCCAACTGCAGCAGTGTCCCGAGGCACCACTGCTGCTCTGTCTGACAGGCGCAGTCTCACTTCGCCCTTGGCTCTGTGGCTCTCCATAGCTTTCCAGCCAACAAACAGATCAATGTCTTTACTGTCTTCTAGAGGTTTCCTTACAGTCCCAATGTTACCTTTTCTTCCACTTGGAGTAAACACTCTGCTTCTCTGGTTATTCTTCAAAAGTTCAATAGCTTCGGCTACTATAAAAAAATAAATCAAACCCACTGCTGTTGGGTTGATTCCATCTTATACTGACCCTACAGGACAAAGTAGAACTGCCCCGTAGAGATTCCACGGAGCGCCTGGCCGACCTGAGCGGCCGACCGTCTGGTGAGCAGACGTAGTAGCTGACCCCCATGCCCCGAGCTTCCGCAGGACCCGGCCGCTCCGCTCCCGGGTAGCTGACTGAGAGACCTGAAATCGGCAGCGCAAACAGAAGCCTGTGCACACACACGCTCATCGCAGCACTATTCACAAGAACAAAAAGGTGAGGACAATCCACGTGTCCATCAACAGATGGATGAATCAACAAAATGTGGCGGATCCACGTGATGGAGTATCACTCTGCCACAAAGAGAAATGAGGTCCCAATGTACAGGCGACACAGACCAACCTCGAAAATGTCACATCAGGTGAAATTAGCTAATCATGAAAGGACAAACATTGTATGATTTCACTAATATGCCACCAAGGTTTCCAATCCAAAATCCTAGAAGAAGCAAATGTGCAGAGATCAGAGCTTAATAATCTAACCAAGTCAATTCCCATAGGAGACACAGAGGAAATAAACTAATGCTTCACCCTCAAAAAAGTGCCAGGCCCAGGCGGTTTCACAGGGGAAGTCTATCAAATTGGTAAAGCCCAGATCATCTTGCTCAACAATTGTTGTAGATCCTAAAAAAAAACTTACAAATTCTTTCTATTAAGCAAGTATATTAATTTGATAACTTGATAAATATTACATCAAAGAGAAAACTGTACACCAAGCTCACCTGGGAATATCAGTGCAAATATCCTACATATAGTGTTAGTAAACAGAAGCCTCAGATAAATAAAGTTTAAAAAAGCCATAAATCTCCCCTAAGTTTAAATTAGAAGAAACATGATAAACTCATAATGTATTTTTTAAAAAAATGACCAGCTCTCCTGAAAAGGCCTAGATAAAACGACCACCCAGTAGCGCCAAATATACTTCAAACACCCGCTGATCTCTGTTATGGATTGAATTGTGTCCACTGTAAAGGTATCTCAACACCCAAACCCCTGCCACCCGTGAATGTGATCTTGTTTAGAAATAGAGTCTCTGAAGGCATCATCCTTTAAGTTACCATGAGGTCACACTGGCATGGGGTGGGTCCCAATCCCATACGAGTAGTGTCTTACAAAAGAAGAGAAGGGACCCTCAGAGTCGGAGAGAGGAAGATCACCACACGACCACATGACAACAGAGGCAGATGAAATTGTGAGGCGAGGGACGCTGAGGGTGACCAGGAGCCACCAGAAACCAGGAGAGAGGCAGGCAGCTGAAGGGATCAACACGGCTGACACCAAATGGGCCCGCTGGTCTCTAGAAAGGGAGACAACCAATTTCTGCTCTTTAAAGATGCCTATTTTGTGGTATTTTTTGCAGGAATCATAAGAAACCAAGACAATCTCTAAATACCACTTCCCACTTTAAAAAAAAAACAACAACAAACAGTTACTTGGAGAAGTGGCTGGTTCTAGACCTGAACAGGATACATGCAAAAGGAGCCTGGAGCTTGTTCTTACAGCTGGAAGCAAGAAAGCTACCAAAGACACCTGACTGAGGTGGGGTCAAAGGAGTTAGAAAGGCTCCCACCATCCAAAGATGAGACAATCAGAGCCCCCCCAAAAACAAACCTGTTGCTGTAGAGTTGATTCTGACCCACAGCGACTCCACAGGACAGAACAGAACTGCCCTATATGGTTTCCAAGGAGCAGCTGGTACATTTGAATTGCTAAGTTTTCAGTTAGCAACTGAGCTCTTCACCACACAACCAGGGCTCCTTCTGGGCATCAGTAATGAGAAAGCGGAAATCCTGGTGGCGTAGTGGTTAAGTACCATGACTGCAAACTGAAAGATCAACAGTTTGAAACCATGAGGCACTCCTCGGAAACTCTGTGAAGCAGCTCTGCTCTGTCCTGTAGGGTCGCTATGAGCCAGTTATTACTCGGGAGCAACAGGCTTTGGGGGTTTTGTTTGTTTCTCTTTTGTTTTGCTTTTTGGCAATGAGGATAGCCGCAGTGGAGGGAATGCACCCAGGGTCGTTCCAGCTCTGGGTTTATAAAGGAGGACTGGCGTCACAACAAGCGTGTGCTCAGTTGCTAACCGGAAGCCCAGCAGCTCTGCAGAAGACTTCCCCATCTGCCCCCATAAAAACAACAGCTCAGAGAATGCTCTGTCACTGCTGTGACAGTGGCCTAACTCAGCTCTCCAGCACCTAAAAAGAAGTGTCTATAACAGCACTTTCAAAAACCCTCCTCAGTCAACTTTGGAGGACGCTGGTAAGTCAATTCATTATTTGACAAATAAATAACAAAGGAAGGAATCAAGCATTTGTCTTGAATTTCCTATATGAGGTCACAGTGACCGAGGAGACATATCACTTTATGGAGATACAGGAGTGATCGAATAAAAATATCATCATTTTGCAACCCTTTATAAAATTATGGATCCAAGAATGAGCACTCAAGGCTGTTAACCTCACAGAAGGATAACCAGGGACCAGCGCCTCTGGGGACAGAAGGCACACACATCTATGACAGGCTCCTGTCAAGAGATGAAACTCGAGAGCCTTGGGTAGGTTTGTGTCTTTCAGCTCCAGGCATATTGGTCACTGGCCACACAATGACAGAGATTTGTGGGTCCTTGTAGTCTCCTGAATATGGCGGGGCCACACTGAAAGAAACAGTATGTTGTACAGTTAGATTCGAAAGCACAGTAACCTCATGCAGCAGGTAGTCCCTTCAAGCATTTTACAGAGTAAGAAAACAACTGCCCCCAAATCAATAACTAGCTAACAAGAGAGCCAGGATTGAAGTCTAGAATTTCTTTCTTATTATACCTACACTGTACTTACCGACTACCTCATAACTTGACATTGTGCACTTATGACAATAGGAAAAAACCTACTATCTGACTACTTTGCACATTAACAGCATACCCCTAGCCATAACAAATGCTGAGGTGCAAGGTTAGAGGAACATTGGTTTTGATAATTAACATTATCTGCCAACTTGGCTGGACCATGCTTTTCAGTGCTTTGTCAGTTATATAATCATGTAATTTGGCTGTTGTGTAATGATGTAGTCATCCTCCGTTTTGTGGCCTGATGTGGTCTTCCTCCATTTTCACATAACATTGATTTTTGCATAACAGCTTGGTCTTTGGAACCTAACCATGTCAATAAGTGAACAGACTGTACATTCAAGCATTACATTTTTTTTCCCCTCTACTTCAAGTTTCCTCAAGGAGAAGAATGGCACTTGGTGTTTCAGCTCACCAGAAATATAATCTCCTTATAGGCTCTTTTCATTGTAATGACAATAATTATGAAATCAGAAAGAAGTTACATTCATAATTTTTTGTGAATTTGACATTTTATTTGTATATTTCTAAATCCCATGCCCCTAAAGGATAAGCCATGTTTGTCTTGCAAATCCTAGCTGTGTAGGAGAAGCCAAACAAAACAGAACAAACAAATCCTTGAAATGTGTGTTACCCTTAAAAATAAACAGCAATCACTGTAATAGTCATGGAAAGTCTGAGTGTCTTCCCAATGCATGATTCAAACACATCTGAACATGTTTTATTTAAAAGTTTCCCCAAAGTTGTCTCCTACTGGATGGTCCCTTCAAAACGTACATTTGGGTGATGTTTAGTAATTGGCTCTCAGTATTTCAGAGCAGAAGGAGGGGCTTCTGAGGTGAATCCATGAGCTTTCTGAGATGTTGCATGTGTCCTTGTTGACTGGGAGCTTTGAAGTGCTATAAGTGTTGGCAAAACTGCTTACTGTTAGGCTTGATTGTTAGCACGAGCTGACCTCTCAGAATCAAGATTATCATGAAGAGAAAATTCTGCTTCTTGGCTCTCTGGGAATGTGCGCCTTCACAGTATTTGGTTGGGAGGCTGGCACATGAAAAGTACCCAACAGGACTGGTTCGTGAGAGTCAGCTCTGCCCCTTCCTCTGCCACCCCTTTGTGGGTAGGGCTCTGAGGATCAACCTAGGTGATTGTAAGCAGCAAAACTGATCAGTCCAAAAAGGAAGCCAAAGGAGTTCTGTTCATCACTGGAAAGGCCTCTGAAGCTTAGGAAGTGAGGCCTTGGCAGCTCGGAATTCTTGCCATCCAAGCAGGAGATTCTGGCTTGATTTCTGGGCCATGCATGGACCATCACCAGCCATCTGTGAGTGGCAGCTGGAGTGTTGCCATGCCGCTGAACAGGTTTTAGCAGAGCTCTCAGACTGACTCGGAAGAAAGACCCAGAAGTCTACTTCCCCAAGCTTAGCTCAGAAGAGCGGTGTGGGTCACCGGGGTTTGGTCTCCCACTGAGCAGGGGATGGTGCAGAACTGGGCAGAGTTTCATCTCACTGTGCTTGAGTCATCTTCGGCCAATATGATGACCGCTGCAACAAGACTTAGGAGAGTTATGAGTATTCTTCTCACTTTCCGTTAAACTCAAGGCTGCCAGTTAACAACAAGGGTTGAGTTATCCCAAACTTGACTAGACCACAGATCCCAGCTCCTGGGGACACACCAGTGATGGCATAGTCAGGATTAATGTGGTTTTCTGGAGAAGTGGAGCTAGCCAGAAACCTTTTCAATTTTCTCACTTAAAATATTTTAGCTCACTGTTCTGCCCTAATTTGTATAGGAAAGATCACTGAAACTTCCTTTGATACCCAAATATCTCGTGTAAGCCCAAAGAAATACAGAGATGAATATTCCTCTGGCAGCAGCTGAAAGAGTAGACACTGGGTCAAATGTACCAGAGTTCTCTTTCTTTTCAATGAATCTTTAAGTCATGTTGAATTCGTCATGCTTCTCCTCTTTCTGCTAAATGGTAGAATGTACTGAATTCATTTCCCATTTCACCTGAAGTCTTCCAACATTTGAATTCCAACTGTTTGAAGATCTTTTGCCTATCAGCTGAATTCCAGCAACTGACAGAGACACATCTTTCCCACAGGCATCAAGGTCAGGATGGAGATGGACCAAGACATTCTACTTTCACAAGTACTGACATTTGGGGACAAGTTACTGTTCAGACCCAGACCTGTCAAGAGCTGTCTGGGGGTCAATGCTCCAATGATTAAAGGATGTTTTGTTTTTATTTTCAATAACATCTAGCAGCTGAGCACAGCTTGTTCAGACTTTCCAGAATGAGATCCAGCATAGAATATTTGAACCTCAAAGGGGAGACTTGCCAGAGGGCAGGCAAGAAAAAGCAGGAAGTTGAAACGTGACTCTAAACTGTTTGCACTAGGCATATTTCAACCATAAGCTCCAAGTTTCTCTAAAGAGAGAATCCAACATGTAGGTACCATTTTGCTTATCCACATACCTGTTGGGCTGGTCCCACTTTTGACTGCTGTGACAAGTGCTAGATCACTGGTGTGCAAGTATCTGTCTGAGTCCCTGCTTTCCAGCCTCTGAGTGTACCCCAAGGAGGGGGACTGCTGGGCCACAAGGTAAGTCTAAGGTTGACTGTCCACAGCAGCTGCATCATTTTCACTGAAGCCTTGGAAATCCCATGGGGCAAGTCAGCACTGTAGGGTTGTTATGAGTCAGAATTGACTCAATGGCTACACTTTTTTTTTGGTTTCATAGTAGCTGAATAATCTAATTAATATAATGCAACTGTACAAATGATTTGAAAATGGCAAATATTTTTTAATATATATTTTACCACAATGAAAAAAATTAGAATCTCTGGAATAACCAATATTCACATTTTTCTTCTATATTTCACTCTGAGGCAATAGCATAAATAATAACCAAGAGAGAATGTGTGGGGCTGAGGGCACTTCCACTGCCAGCGAGGGCATAAACATAGTTTTTCTTTTCACTTAGCAACATGGCTTGTTCCTTCTTTCCAGGCCTCCGTGTAACTCCTCTCTCAGACCACGGGAGCAGGTTGCCCCACTGGTCTCAGGCAGTGCATGCAGCTAAGAGGGCAGGTGGTGGAATGCCTTCCCAGGGGTGAGAAGCATCGGACTCCAGGGCTGTGCACACCACTGAGTCTAAGCACATGACTGTGCATGGGCATAAAGAATCCATTAAAAGGCCCCATTCTACTACCCGAACTTAGAACCTACTACACTGCCATGGTAGTCAGAACAGCCTGGTACTTGTGAAAAAACAGATCTGTAGGCCAATGGAACAGAACAGAGACCCCAGAAATATCACTACCCTGTTATGAACAGTTGATATTCAACAAAGGCCTTAAGGTTGTAAACTGGGGTAAAAACAATCTCTGTAACAAATGGTGTTGGCAAAATTGGATATCTGTCTGCAAAAAATTTGAAACAAGACCCACATCTCACACCTTACACAAACACTAACTCAGAATGGATCAAAGATCTAAATATCAAATCTAAAACAATAAAGGTCACGCAAGAAAAAATAGAGACAACAATCCAAGTCATAATACATGGCTTAGACAGACTACAAAATCTTACCAACAATCCACAAACAACAGAAGAGAAAATAGAAAAACAGGAACAACTAAAAAGAAAACACTTAACCAAAGACTTCATCAAGAGAGTTAAAGACCATCTATAGAATGGGAAAAAATATTTGGCAACTATGTATTGGATCAATGTCTAATTTCCATAATCTTCAAGGTACTGCAAAACATCAACAAGAAAAAAAGTAAATAACCCAATTAAGTGATGGGCAAATGAGGTAGAGAGGTACTTCACAAAAGACACATGAAGAAATGCTTACAATCATTAGCTACTAGGGAAATCCAAATCAAAACTACAGTGAGATAGCATCTCACTCCAACAAGGTCAGCAATAATCCAAAAAACACAAAACAACAAATGTTTGAGAGGCTGTGGAGAGACTGGAGCTCTCCTACACTGCTGGTGGGATTACAAAATGGTATAACCTCCTTGGAAAGCAATTTGGCGCTTTCTCAAAAATCTAGAAATAGAAATACCATACGATCCAGCAACCCCACTGCTTGGAATACATGCTACAGAAATAAAGGCAGTCACACAGATATATGCACGTGAATGTTTACTGCAGCACAGTCCACAATAGCTAAAAGATGGAATCAACCCAGATGCCCAACAAAAGATGAGCAGATAAACAAATGATGCTGCATATACTCAGTGGAACACTACACAATGATAAAGAACAATGATGATTTTAGGAAGCATCTCATAACCTGGTTTCAACTAGAAAACATTACACTGAGTGAAATCAGTCAGCTGGGAAAGCACTGATATTGTATGAGGCCACTATTATAAGGACTTTAAAAAAGGACTTATGCACAGAAGAAAAGACTCTTTGATGGCTACAATGGTGAGACACAGGAAGGGTCGTTCATAGACTAGATAGCCGATAGGAACTCATTGGCTAAGTAAAGTAAGTGACAGCACACAGTAGAAACCAAGTCAGCATAAGTGGACTACACCATAAGCTGAAAAGTTTCTTAAATTCAACTCAACATTTCAAAGAACACAGTAGCAGGGACAGGGATCTGCAGACCATGTTCTTGGGTGGCATCAAGGTTAATTGGCATAGCTAGTCTTTTTCTAAGAGAGTCTTCTGCACCCCATACTAGTGAGTGGCACCAGGGTCTTAAAAGCCAGCAGGTTCTACCTGAGGAACATCATTTGGTCCCAACCCTCCTAGAACAGATGACAACCAAGAACATCAAACACAGAAGGAAAAATGAGCCCAGGAGACAGAAGGACCCATACAATTGGAAGTCTGCATCAGCAGGAGACGAGAAGAACCAGATGGTGACTAGCCACCACCAAAGTAAGCCTTGACAGGGGCACAATGTAGAGTCCCTGATGCAGTACAAGACAAAAAGGTGTGCAGATCAAGAACTCTATTAAGAGACCTGAATTGCTGGTCCAACAGCCTGGAGGGTCCCCTGGGAAAATGGCCCCTAGACTTGCTGCTCACAAGTATCAATACTGATACCAGTACTGAGGTCAACACTTCAGGCAAAGAATGGACTGGACTTGGGGACACAGAGTGAGCATGTTGTGTGTGTCCTTTGTGGTTTTATATGTATATAGGAGGCCGTCCTACTGGTTTCTTTCCAGAAGGGAGAGAAAAGGGTGAAGAGGAGGGGACAGGTGTTCATTAAGAGAATACTGGAAGTAAAGAGTGGAAAGGAAGAATGTGTTGTCACAGGGTGAAGAGGGCAGATAGATTTGCACAGAGGTGGGTGTGCAAAATTGACTTGGATTGTACACTATCACTTAATCATAAGAATAAACAAATAGAAAACCCTTCTGGCTGAAGGCTCTCTGCACCCAGCTGCAGGACCTGGGCTCAGGCAGTGACAACGCTGCAGCCGCAGTCTCCCAGTAGACAGTGGACATCTCTTTGGCATTTCCAGTGCTCTGATCCTCACACCCCGTCCCTGAGGGGGGACACCCGTGGATGAGGTCGCTGCTCGGCTCCTCTCCAGTACCTGCCAGACAGCTACCTCCCACAGTCGAAGGGAGTCCTACGCCCAGAAAAGGGCCAAGATTTGGATCCCGAGGGTGAAATGTCATCTGTGTGGTAGACAGAAACTGACAGCAGGCAGCTTGCTTTGATTTGGAGGTTTTCTTACCCACAAAACCAAGTATTCACTTTAAAGAATTCCTGACCAAAATGATTCCCCCGGCGGGTTTTCTTTCACCCCAAATTGTATGTCCTTTCTTTCCTATTCAAAGCCAGACTTGCTTAATTTGAATTTCAAAACATACGGCTGGGTAGGGTACTGGGCCGAGGGGCAGAGATTTTCTACTGCCCTTGATTTTAGTAAAAGGCGACAGGTGGGGTTCACTCTGTCACACTGAGCTTGGCCAACGGCTGAGCTTCTGTGCTTCTCCCGCTCCTTCTCTTTATAATCACCACGGTGCCGAGCATCTTGGGGCCATTTGCTTTTGTGGGAATCAAAATTGTTCCCTCACATGCGTACGGAAACCCTTGTGGTATAGTGGTTAAGAGCTACAGCTGCTAACCAAAAGGTCAGCAATTCAAATCCACCAGATGTTCATTGGAAACTCTATGGGGAAGTTCTACTCTGTCCTGTAAGGTCATTATGAGTTGGAATCAACTCAATAGCACTGAGTTTGGTTGGTTTTATATGCAAATGGCAACCTCGGTGGCCATAGTGGTTAAGTGCTACGGCTGCTAATTAATAGGTCAGCCGTTCAGATCTGCCAGGCACTCCTTGGAAACTCTATGGAGCTGTTCCATCCTGTCCTGTAGGGTTGCTATGAATCACAATCCACTCAACAGCAACAGGGACGGACTATACATGTAAGATAACTGTTCAGAATAAAGCTTATGTTCAAACTCTATTGAGCTTTGAGTCGTTTTTAACATGGGAAATCACCCCCACCAGCTGAGATACATTTCTGAGAGCCCAGCCTTTGGCCCAACAACATGTGCTACACTGGTGCCACAGACGCCAGAAGAAAGAACAAATCTGACTTGGAAGAAGTACAGCCGGAATGCTCCTGAGAAACAAGGGTGTAAAGACTTTGGCTCACATGCTTCAGACGCGTTATCAGGAGAGATCAGTCCCTGAAGGAAGGTACCATGCTCAGCAAAGCAGAAGGTAAAGAAAGAGAGAAGCCTCTCAACAACATGGACTGACACAGTGCCTGCAACAACGGGCTCAAGCACGGCAGCGATTGTGAGAACGTGACAGGACCAGGCAGTGCTGTACTCTACTGTACACAGCATCACTGTGAGTCGGCACTGGCTTAATGGCACCTCACAACAACCACCACAGCACAGCACTGTCCCCAGTCAAAATGTGCTGAGCAAGCGCTCCTCCAAGGAAGGGCCATCTTCCCAGTCCCTGATTCCTTAGCAGCTCTCAGTCCCGATGCCTCAATGTTGCTCCAACTCCTGGGGAGGCCAGTGCTGTCACAGAGGGAAGTGTTCAAAGGCCACCGGAGCGAGACTGCCAGCTGCAGAATACTCGCTCCATCCGTCAAGCACCGGCCTGACTCACATCCGTTTAAATCCACTTGTGATGGCTGCACATGTACAGGACACTTGCCAGGACCAAAGAAACCACTACCTCAAGCATGGCACCTCCATGTCCATTGCACACAGGACATCCAGGGGATGGTTGTGTTCACTGATGACACATGGCTTCACTGTGAAGCCACACGTGGACTCCAAAATGAAACAACTTGAGATTCCCTCTGAGTGCTGAGCAGCCTCCATGCCCTCTCTGGGCCACACAAGATTCCTTCTCTGGTTCTAAGGATCATGCCAACTCCATACTGCACCAGTTATTAGGGGTCTCACATAGGGTGCTGCATGTGAAAATGACTTGAAAAATTGCAAAATGCACCATAAGAAGATCACTCCTCCTTTTTAAAAACCACTCATCAGCATTTAATATTTTTAAGCTGAACTGAACATACTCTGATCCCAATGATTTTTGCCTTTCTTAGAATGCTAGTGATGTTAGGCTGCAGTTCTTAGCCACTGTGGTGGAGACCCCCAACTTGTGACAACCCCACGCACAAAGGGATGAAATGCCACCCAGCCCTGTGCCATCCACATCATCAGCTGAGGATCCTAGGATCCCGCGGTTGTTCAGCACTATGCCAGCTCACCAAAAAGCTGGCAATTTGAATCCACCAGGTGCTGCTTGAAAACTCTGTGCTATACTCTATACTACAGGGTTGTTATGAGTCAGAATTGACTCAGCAGCAGTGAGGTTAGTTTTCTGGTTTAAGTTTCCTTCCACTGACTTTCAGAAGTAAATCAAGGCTTTCTGCCTGGTCCTTTCCACCTAATCCATCTTAGTCTGGCAGCATCATGGCCCACACAAGCCTCCACTGGTGGGCGGGCAGGTGGGCCTGTGCACGACGTACACTGGACAGGAACTGAGCCCGGGAGTCCCACATGGCAGGCGAGGAGTCTGTCACTGAACCTCACTGAATCATCACACAGGAGTGGCCCAGGGTGAAACTACTGCCGGGGAGGCTGACCTGCCAAAAAGTCAAAGCTCTCAGGCCAGCCGAGGCTGTCCCACGGATCGCGGTGCTAGGCCACCCAGGAGCCCCGTGGTTAGAATCACAAGCACAAGGCGTCAGCCTGAAAGCAGGCCTCTCTCCCTGAGCCAAGGCGCTGCCATTCTCAACAGCTGAGATGTCAGGGCGAAAGCACAGCAAGCTTTTCCCCAGCAGTCCCTAGGGTTGTCTCGTGAACAAACGGTCCCCATGTGCCCACTGTGTCCTGTTAAGGGCCCATGACAGACACTACTCTCTGGTGTCACAGCTGCTGTGCAAGCAGTCACTGGCCACAGACAGATGCTACCTGGGTGAGCAAACCATCTTCTAGTCTATTCTCAGTGATACTTCCACTGCGACAGCCTGTGTCAGAACTGGCCATGACTATTCCTCACACTGTCCCCACTCTGGAAGAATTTGAGCCACGCCCCTTCCAGACTCCCATTCCCACTATCAACAGGGGTATGTGGTGGCCCTAGGTCCCCCAGCTTGACAGAAAATTCATTCTGCTAAAACCTACATGGCAGTCCTTACCCCTATGCCTGTGAATCTGACCTTACTTAGGGGGTATCTTTCTTTGAACTCCCCCCCAAAAAATCCACTGTAGTTGAGTTGATTCCAACTCACAGACACAGTAAAAGACAAAGCAGAACTGCTGTGGAGTTTCCCAGGAGTGTCCTGTAGATTCAACTGGTGGTTTTTGATTCGTAGCAATGGTACTTAACCACTATGCCACCAGGGTTTCCCATTACTTGAAAAAAAAAAACAAGCTATTTGCCACTGAGTCAATCCCCTCAAAGTGACCCTATAGGACAAAGTAGGAACGCCCTATAGGGTTTCCGAGGAGCACCTGGTGGATTTGAACACCAAACTTTCAGTTAGCAGCCATGCCCCTAGGGTTTCCTTATCCCTAGAGAGGTTATCAATTAAGGCCTCTGGAGGAGGGTGAGTCTCAGTCCTATTCACTTCTAAGCCTTGAAAAACGGAGAGCCAACACAAAAAAGAGAGAGAGACACAGGAGATGACACCCATTGAGAACGCAGCTATAAGCGGCAGAGGAGCACCAAGACCCACTGGCCTCTTTAGGAGCTAGAGGAGTGGTGTGGAACATCTTCTGTCTCAAAACCAAGAATCAACACAGCCAACCCCCATCCACAACTGGGAGACGCCACCTTTCTGCTCTTTAAGGCCGCCCACTCTGTGACCTTCTGTTGTGGAGGCCTGTAGGAGGCTCAGACAGCTGATGTCCATGCCTGTCCACCAAACATTCACCCTGACTGCAACTGGTTCCATCTTTCTACCTGAGTGGGCAGGGTATTTTTGGTGCCTAAGTCCCTGCAGTCCCAACTCCCAGCACTGCTGCTGAGAGTGGCCTCCTCTGCCCGTGCTCTCGGGTTCTCTCTCGCGCCGGATGCCTGCTGCATGCGCACTGACCCTCAGCCCCCGGAGGAAGGAGGTGGTGCTCTCAGAGCTCTGGCAGCAGCCCACTGTGGGTCCCATTTCTGGCCAATCCAATAACCAGTCCTCTAGCTTCAGTTCTCCACGGCAGCTGTCACTGTTTTGCTCATTTTGACAGCTGAAGAGATGCCCTTTTAAGTCTAAACAGCATGAACCAACCTGACAGCAAGAATAGGAGAGGGCGTGGCCTTTCCGCACAGGCACCAGGCTCAGGGAAGACAGACCACCAGGTAGCAAGAGTCACAGGGACACCAAGCTGTCCATTTTATTAGTTTCCTCTGCTGTTATTGTGTGCCATCAAGTTGATTCTGACTTGGATGAACTTTATAGGACCAAGTAGAACCACCCCATAGAGTTTCCTAGGATGTAGTCATTATGGGAAGACCAAAGAAGAACTGATCCCTTTGAATTATGGTATTGGTGAAGAACACTGAGCAGACCACGGACTGCCAGAAAAACGCGCAAGTCTGTTTTGGAAGAAATAAAATCAGAACACTGCTTAGAAATGAGGATGGTAAGACTTCATTTCACATACTTTGGAGACGTTGTCATCAGGGATCCAGTAACTAAAGAAAGACATTGTGCTTGGTAAAGTAGCGGGTCAGCAACAAAGACTCTCAATAAAATTCATTGACACAGTGGCTGCAACGATGGGTTCAAGCATATCAACGATTGGGGGGGGTGGAGCAGGACTGCGCAGTGGTTTGCTCTGTTGTGCATGTGGTCACTGTGAGTCAGAACCAACCTGACAGCACCCAACAACAACAACAGTCTTTACTGGAGCACATCAGCAGATTTTTCTGTCTACAGAGTGACTGGTAAATTTGAGCCAGTGCCTTTTTAACTAGCAGCGAAACACCTAACCACTGCTCAACCAGCTAGCCAGCCAAGCGCCGTCCAGTCGGATGCTCAACCAGGGCTCTTTAATTTTCTGTTACCAAACCCAAACTCACTGCCTTCGAGTCGACTCTGACTCATACCAACCCTACAGAACAGAGTAGAGCTGCTCCCTAGAGTTTCCAAGGAGCACCTGACAGATTCAGACTGCTGACCCTTGATGAGCAGGCGTAGGGCTGAGCCACTATGCCACCAGGATTTCCATTGCTGAGTCACAAGTGATCACAAACTTCGTGGCATTAAACAGCCTATGTTAACAGGTTAGAAGAAGGGGTCAGAAGCCTGAGCAACCTGGCTGGGTTTTCTGTTTCAGGTCTCACTGGGCTGTAGTCCTGGACCGGGCAAGGGCCTCTTGCAAGTTCCCTCAGGTTTGGGTAGAAATCCTGTCCATGGGACTGTAGGACCAAAGTCCCTCCTGTCTCGCTGTTGTCTGTCAGGGGGCACTTTCTTCTCTGCAGTCTGACCACAAGGCGCTCCCTCAAAGTCAGCAAAAGAGAGTCTGTTGTGCTGTGACAGTGTCTTCATAAAGTAATATTGTCACAGGAGAACCATCCCATCATCACGGCCACAGTCCATCACACCATTCCCCCTGACAGGTGTTCTCCCACGGGCTCACTCATCTTCTGCTCTCTGTTTCTTTGTTTGGGGTTGCTTTGGGATGGAAGCACCCAAAGACTGTGGAATTAGTGACATAGAGCACCAGCCAGCTGTTGAATCCACCTCCCTTCTCTACAGACACAGAAAGAGGAAGGGGAAAAGCACTAGTTAACACTCCAGAGTCACAACAGGAATGGAAATCTCTGACTCTGACTCTGACTCTGAACACACCCTCACTAAAGAAGTACTTCCATCAAAAATCCAGTTGTTGCCAAGCCAACTCCCACTCATGGCAATCCTGTATGCAAGTCACAGAACTGTCCACCTCAGCTGGTACTCCCAAGTTGGGTCGCCAGACCTGTTTTTCAAAGAGTCTCTGGATGTCCTGTTAACAGCTGAGCTTGGTAGCTGCCTCCAACACCAGAGTCTCCACTTCCATTGCAAAACCAAAAAAAAAAAAAAAACACTGCAACAGGGTCAATTCCAACTCATAGAGACCCTGTAGGTCAGAGCAGAACTGCCCCATGGAGTTTCCCAGGAGTGCCCGGTGGATTTGAACTGCTGACCTTTTGGTTAACAGCTCTGCCACCAGGGTTTCCAATCATGTCTCTTCCATCATATCTCCAACAAAATGGCAATGTGCCTCCAGCTATTAAGTGTTACGTCCGCAGTTCAAGGTCAGCAGTTCAAATCCTCCAGGAGCTCCCTGGAAACTCTGGAGCAGTCCTCCTCTGTCCTGTAGGGTCACCGTGAATCAGAATTGACTTGCTGGCTGTGTGTTTGGTTTGAGTTTGGTGTAAGAGGTAAGTTGGTGTTGTCTACACCTTCCCGACAGCTGCACCACCTTGCACTTCTTTTGTTGAGGGAAACCTGCTGGCTTCCCGGTCCTGATCCTCTGCTTCCAGAAAGATCTCAGCATACACAGAGCTCATCAAAGACTTGTGCTGGCGTCTGCTCTGCTGTGGTTCTGCCCTCAGTGGTCAGAAGAGCCCCTGAGTCTGCGGCTGGGAGCTCCCCGGAGGGTGACACTCCGCAGGGGAAGAGTTGGAGGCATGGAGACTTCTGTAAGAGGAAATGGCTGTCCCCTATGGGATTCGATAATAATTTAAACATTCCTCTGAGGCATCTGAGAGTTACATAAAAGCGGGGAGCGCTTGCTAACACATGAAGAATGCGCCAGTGAAGCAGCTGTCTCACGCTACCCACTGCGTCCGGCGCGACCAGATGGCTGCACTGTGGCCCAGCCACCCATCACCTGTTCACCTGTTTGCCCTCTCCCGTAAGCTACTTGCCTGGCAGCTTCCACACCTTCGGGCCTGAAACCAAGCAAGCGCAAGAACTCGGAAATCAACCAGGAGTAGCACCTTGAAATTGCCAGTTATCCCTCCAACATCCCCGCAACTACTCCCTGCATACAAGAGGACTGTGAACCCAGCCAAATTCTTGGCCCCCGGCCCCTAGTCAAGGCCTCTAGGGCAAACAGCAGGCCTTGCCTACATCTTGCTGGTCTTTTCTCTTTGAAAAATCTGAATCAGTGACGGTGAGCCAGAAAGTCCCCTTTGGAATGGAACTTGAAAGGTCTCTTTGAAATGCCCAGCTCCAGCACCCAAATTAGGTGTGTTTCAATTAAGGGGACTACTCTGGTCATTCTGCTCCCCAGCCCACAAAACAAGAACCCCATAAAGATAATTTCCAGTAACTTCTAACCAGTGCTGGGGTGCCCCCCTCCACCCTCCAGGGACATCTGCTGATGGAAGCAGATTACACTCAGCTGATGTGTTCACCAGATGAGTGGGACGCTGCCGCTGGGCTCAGAACCCTGAGTGTGTGCTAGGAGGGGGGGGGGGCGAACACAGATGTCAAGAACACGTTTTCAAGCACAGACCTCTGACGCACACATGTTGGCTGATGCTAATTCGGGGCAGCATCTCTCCCCATGACTCACCAGTGGGTAGACTGCGGGGCCGCCTGCTGACCTGGGGAGCCGGTGGGCCTGGCAGTGTGTGAAATTTCAGTTTCTACTTCAGAGGTTAGTATGTCGGTCCTGAAAGCACACCGCGTGGGCGAGAAGGACTAATGCTTTCCAGGTCGGCATTCAGGCTGGAGCGGCGGAGAGGAGAGGAGCGAGCAGCGATCACTTCTCCAGGTTCACACGGAGTGTGCAAACTGTGTTGACCGGATAGCCAGCTCCTCCATCAATCCCTGCTCGGCGAGGACCGGACCTGTGTGAGGCTGCTGATAGGCATCCAAGCACCGAGGGTCTGTCCAGCTCAGGGGCCCCACTCCGGCCTCCTACAGGCAGACATGAAAGGGGGCCCAGGCTCACGGCTGAAAGCAGCAGAAAGAGGCGAGGACCCCCCGCCCCCCGCCTGCCTCCAGACAGCAGCGAACACGTGGAAGCGGTTACCCTAGATTACAGCCTCGGCGAGGCCGTTCGCTCCACATGGGCTCCGACAATTGCTTTGCCCTCTGTTCCCTCTGCCGTCAGGTCCTTCCGCCACGCCTGCACCTACTCTGCTGCTCAGGGCGGTTCATCCAGGGCCAAACGGGCCCTTCCGTACAAACGGGATCAGTGCAAAGGCTTTTAAAATCCAGCACAAATCTTAGCTCTCCACTCTAGGGTCACTAGGCGCCAGCTGACATCCAGCTGATTCCAACTCGTGGCGACCCCGTGTGCCAGAGTGGCACAGCGTCCTACCCCAGAGTTCTCAGTTCCTGATGTGGGCGAAGTAGAGAGCCACGCCTTTCTTCTCAGATGTCTCTGGGTGGCTTTGGACCTCCAACATTTCGGTTAGCAGCCAACCACGAGAGCGACTTGCATACCTAGAGACTCTCTGTCCCAAGGTAAAATGCTTAAAAAGGTGTCCATTTTCCAGGAGATGAAAAGATTGTCCATGACATTTTCAGCACTTTGAATTTCACCATTACAGAAAGTGGGTGGGACAAAAGTCAAGAGCTGTGACCTTCACTGGAAGAGACCTTGGGGAAGCCGCTCGTCCCCTCTAGAGGCACCCAGTAACATCGGAGAGTCCCTTCCTCAGGCAGCAGTCTATGGTGCACATTCTGATAGTACTGAGGTCATCTGTCAGCCTCAGAAAACAGAGTCTGTGGAGCCCACCCATGTTTTAAAAGGTCACATCACAGTCATCCCTCCACTGCTGGAGAGAACCCAGTCACAACCGGGCAACTGTGCTTTTCTGTTGAGAGCACATGTTGTACTAGTCCCTTCAGTCAGCCTGGGATCTCTCAGTCCACGGGAGAATTCCTGAGGCATTGGCAGTAAGCCTCCTCTGCTTCTGCCTCCCAGGCAACAGCTGAAAGTGTCTGAAACCAAGGTTACCGTAGGGGTGATGGACGCTTACTTGCTGGAAGAATATTAAGAAAGTAAATTCACCAGGACTTGTTGGCTAGCTGGAGAGAGGAAATAAGGAGGACAAAGAGTTCGAGGTCATTCTTAGTTATTGGCCTTGGACGCCCGGGACCATGAAGGTCTTCTTCACGATGAAGGAGAATGCTCAGAGGCAGGGTGGAAGGAGATGGTGGCTCTGACTTCACTGTGTTGAAGGTTTCTTTGTGTCTTTGTGATATCCACTGGAAGCAACCCAATAGCAAGGAGTTTGAGTTTGGATTTGAGTTTGGCCATGGGCTTGGGCTTGGGCTTGGGCTCGGGCTTGGGTTTGGGTTTGGGTTTGGGTTTGGAATAGCTGTGTGGTCAGTCTTAAAAGAAAAGCAACCAGGACAATCCTCAGAAGTGAGGATTAGGCTTTGGTCTACTTACTTTGGATAAGTCATCAAGAAAGGCCCGCGGCTCCAACAGGACATTACAGGGGGTGAAGTAGACGGTCAGTGAAAACAAGGAAAACTCCCGATGAGATGGTTTGACACAATAGCTACAATGATAGGTTCAAACATATTAAAGCTCAGGAGGGGGTGCAATGTGTCATTTTGTTACCGGTGAGGTCATCGTGAGCTGAAACTGCCTGGACGACAGCTGACAACCAGAGCAACCCTGCGGCAGGTCGGAGCTCAGAGCCGGAGATCTCTGTTTGGAAGTGACCACAGGAAAGCCATCCTAGCGGGACTGTCTTACCCTAAGTCTTTTGGCATGAGTCATCTGAACTGAGATATGTATTTACATTTCATTTAACTACATTTATGGCCAGTGAGGAGGTGACAATTCAATGCACGTGAATTTCAGGTGATGTAATTAGAAGCACTGACACGGGACAAGTTGAGTTCCTTGGGTCAGTAGTCTCCAAATAAGCAGCAACACCCTGAGGGCATAAAATAATTCTCTGTCACATGAGGGAAAATATTCGAATTTTTAAAAACAAGATATTAAGCTTGACCAAATCTAAAATACAAGCTAACTGGTGTATGTGCAAAAAGTGTACAAAATATAATAATAAAATTAGTGCTGGTAAGACTTTACTGCCATAAAAGTCTGGGAAGGGAGAAACTGCTGATATGGACAAAGACAACCCCGCCAGCCCCAGGCCACTGCACAGCTCTGCTTTCTGTTTGAACTTGATCAAGTAAGACAGGAAGGAGGAGGAGGGAAGCAAAAGAACTTGCATCACAGAAGAGAGTTGGTTTTTTTTTTTTTTTTTTTTTTTGAATAATGAGATAAGGTTTTTCTCGGAATAATTCTCTAAAGAAATTTTAACCTTGGATGGAATCATCTTGCACAGTCTTCGGTTGCAAAGCTTCTGTCACTTGTCACGTCATCCGTCCCTGGTGTTCTTGTGACCTGGGTACTTGCATGGAGTACCACAGAATCCCTACACACACACACCTGGTGAGGGGAGTAAGAGGGTCAGCTAAGTGGAGGAGCTCCAGGCCCTGTCCAGGCAGGGTTCCTGGCCCTCCGCAAGCACGTTGGGCATTTTTAACCTTGTACCTGGCTGTCCCCTGTGCCTGAGTGGCTTCTTCATCACCCCCGCACAAGGACTCTTCAGAAGCAGCTCCATCACTTCCTTCCCAAAGTCTTCCTAGGGTCAGCTCATAGGTCCTGCCTCTGTGCTCTCCCAGCCTGTTGCACCCTACCCTGCTGCTTTTCCCTGAAAGAGCAGTGAACTCTAGGTTCGTGGCTGTGAACAGCACCCAGGAGGCCTAGTTCCACCCTGTGATTCAGATCCAAAACCACTGCAGTGGGCAGTGGACAACTTCTAGCCCTGAGTGGCACCCTGAGTTGGCTCCAGCCCTGGGTCAGCCACCTACTGGACTTGGTATGCTGCACGTACCCAAGCCACAGGCTCATCTTGGTAACAGGCAAAGCCCAACTTTGCACAGCTGCTGTACTGGTAAAGGACATTATGCCCAAAACCAAATCATCACTGCAAAAACAGCAGCTGCCTCATGCCCACTGATTAACACTTGTAAATATACACAAAATTCTGTTGGGGCAATTTCAGGACAATTAGCAATCATCTGCAAATAAAACCAAAAGATTCACGAAATGTGTTGGAGCCCTTGATCTGTCCTTGCAGGCCAGGTCTCATCGCCGGTTAGCAGCAGACCCACAAGGAGAACGGGTGTCCCTCAGCTCTCATCAGTTGTTGTCAGCTCATTGCTGAGACCATCAGTTCTGTCTAATCTCCTCCCACCTGTCTCTGAGTAGTGTTCATTGTCACCCAAATTAAATCCAGGAGCGCTTCTGCTACCCCCCCAAAACAAAAGTATTGAACCAAGTTGAGCCAAACACACTTTACTTCCAGGCACAAGGATCCCAGATTGGATAAATAAACAGAGCAGCTGAAGGACTGACCTCGGTAGAAACTGCAAAGCTGGTGGGCAGTTGGGGTCTTCCAAGAATGTGTCAGCCTCAAGGGCACAAATGTCAGTACCGTTGTCTGTCACTGTCTTGTACTATCTGCTCTGATGACCACTTACAGAACAGATGTTGACTGATGTTAATAGAAAGCACAATATTAATGACATTAATACACCTACTTACACGTTTAGGCTGTTATTGTTAGTTGTCATTGAGTTGGTTCCAATGTGTAGCTACCCTGTATACAACCCAACGAGACACTGTACGTTCCTGCACCATTCTCACAGTCATCACTATGTCTAAGCCCATTGTTGCAGCCACTGTGTCAGTTCACCTCCTTGAGGGTCTCCCTCTCTTTCCATCACCTTTTATTTTACCACTATGAGGTTCTTCTCCAGAGACTGGAAGCTCTTGTTGACGTGTCCAAAGTATGTAAGACAAAGTGTTGACATCTACACTTCCAGGAACCATCCTGGCTGTATCTCTTCCAAGAGAGATTTGTTCATTCTTTTGGCAGGTCACTACGTATAGACAGTAGTCTCCACCAACACCATAATTCAAAGGCATCGGTTCCTCTTTGGACTTCCTTATTCATTGTCAACTTTCAAAAGCAGATGAGATGAGTGAAAAAACCATGGCTTAGGGCAGGTGCATCTCAGCCTTAAAGTGACACTGCTGCTTCTTAACACTTTAAACAGATCATTTTTATGTAGCAGGTTTGCCCAGTGCAATGCATCTTTAGATTTCTTGACTGTATTGATTGTGGATGCAAGTAAAATAAAATCATTAACAACTCCATTATTTTCTCCATTTATCACGTTGTTGCTTATTGGTGTAGTTGTGAAGACTTTTGTTTTATGTTGAGATGTAATCTACACTGAAGGCTGCAATCTTTGATTTTCATCAGTGAGTGCTTCAAGTTCTCTTCACTTTCACCAAGCAAGGTTGTGTCATCTGCCTACCCCAGGTTGTTAATGAGACTTCTTTCAATTCTGATGCTACATTCTTCTTCATGTAGTCTAGATTCTTAGATTCAGTACACATATTGAGTAAGTACAGTGAAAAGATACAACCCTGACCCACACCATTCCTCATTTTAAACCACACAATGACATCTGTGTTCTGTTCAAATGATTGCCTCTTGTTCTATGTCATGGATTGAATTGTCTCCCCTCCAAAATATGTGTCAACTGGGTTGAGCCATGATTCCTAGTATAGTATGATTGTCTGCATTGTGTCATCTGATACGATTTCCCTATGTGTTGTAAATCCTATCCCTCTGATGTTAATGAGATGGATAAGCAGCAGATACATTGATGACATCTACAGGTTTAGTAATGTTTTCAGCCAATCTCTTTTGAGATATAAAAGAGAGAAGTAAGCAGAGATACATGGGGACTGACACCACCAAGAAAGTAATGCTAAGAGCACAGTGTGTCCTTTGGACCTGGGGTTCCAGAGTAGACAAACTCCTAGACTAAGGAGAGATTGATGAGAAGAAACTTCCTCCAGAGCAGACACCGAAATTCTTCCTCTAGAGCTAATGCCCTGAATTTGGACTTATATGTAGCCTACTAGACAGCAAGTAAAAAAGCTTCTCTTTGTGAAAGACATCCACTTGTGGTATTTCTGTCATAGCAACACTTGATGACTAAGATAGTATATGTACATGTTACCCATGAGCACAATTAAGACTTCTGAAATTCCCATTCTTCACAATTTTATCCATAATTTGTCATGATCCATACAGTCAAATGCCTTTGCACAGTCAATGAAACACTGATCAACATCTTTTTGGTAGCCTCTGCTTTCAGCCAAGATCCATCCAGAAGCAGCAATGGTATCTTCCATTCCATGCCTTCTTATGAATCTGGCTTGAACTTTGGCAGTTCCTCATCAATGTAACTGCTGCTTTTTGAGTGATTTTCAGCTAAATTTTATTGTGGGTGATATTAATAATATCCTTCAATGATTTCTGTATTCTACTGAATCACCTTTCTTCAGAATAGGGATAAATATGGATTTCTTCCAATTACTTGGCCAGGTAGCTGTCTTCCAAATTTCTTGGTATAGACGAGTGAGCACATTTATGTTGCTGAAAAATGGTATTTGCAGTCAAGAACTCATTGGTCTTGCAAATTCTCTCATGCAGTCTCTCCTCTCACTTCTGTCATCAAAGGCCCTATTTTCTAACTACCACTCTTCTTTGTCTCAGACTTTCAAATTCGAAACACAAGTAATTACCAATCTTGATTGCACATTTGATGGATTTCAGACTGAGTAAGCTGATAGAAATCTTAAATATTTTTATCTTTGGCCTTTGTGGTTGGTGTGTAACTTTGAATAATAGTCACATTAACTGGTCTACCTTGCAGGTTTCTAGATATTATCCTGTCACTGACAGCATTGTACTTCAGGATAAATCTTGAAATGTTCTTTTTGATGAAGAAAGTAATGCCATTCCTCTTTAATATCCCAACATAGTAACCCATGTGACTGTCTAATTCAAAATATCCAATATCAGTGCATTTCAACTCACTAATACCTAGGATACTGATGTTCATGTGTTCCATTTTGTCTTAGGCAGGGTTCTCTAGAGTAACAAAACCAACAAGACATATTCAGAGATTGACATCAAGAAAATGGCTCACGTAGTTTTTAGAGGCTAGGTAATGTCCCAAGTCTGTTAAAGGCAGGAAAGAGGATTCTCCTGATTCATATCAAGACCAGAAGAACTCAAATTTATCAGGCCAGAGAGAAGACTGTAGCATGCTGTGAAAATCAAGAAATCTCAAAATAAGCAATCAAGGTGCTAGCTCAAGTCCTAAGAACTGACAGTCAGACAAACAGGAACTAGCTGCAGAACTTAGAACCAACAAAAGCCCAAGCGAGGTGAGAAGGGAGGAAGTAGGTGGAGGAAGGCACTGAGATGAAGGCTGAGGGAACAGTGAGTTACCACAAGTCCTGCCCCACCAGTAGCAGTCAATAGATTCCATTGTGGGGGTGCACCTGTATCAGATTTCAACAGGGAAGTGATCAGCACATTATGCAACTGCCAAAACACTGAGAATCACGGTCCAGCCAAGCTGACACACAATCTTAACCATCACAATCCACCCTTTGTCAACTTTGCACCTGTACATCTCCCCAAACCATACATAAGCTCTGAAGAAACAGAATTACAAGTCATACTTGCACCTAAAATGATACAAGTAACGCATGTACAACAAAAAACACTTTAGCCTCATTTACATCTTATATTTTATAAGAAAACATGCCAATGCACATAGAAAACAGAAATACTCATAACAACTACAGTCCTCATTTCTGCAGGTGGTCATCTAGCTGTAACTGATGTTTAGCACTACCTTTTTCCACCACCCATTCATATACCCTTTGCCCTCAGAAGGTACCTCAGCTGGTCGTGTTTTCTTGCCTGGTGGGGTGACGCAAACTTTCATTCCTAAATAGTAGTCATTATATTAGTAGTCATAATATCCAATATCAGTGCATTTCAACGCACTAATACCTAGGATACTGATGTTCATGTGTTCCATTTTGTCTTAGGCAGGGTTCTCTAGAGTAACAAAACCAACAAGACATATTCAGAGATTGACATCAAGAAAATGGCTCACGTAGTTTTTAGAGGCTAGGTAATGTCCCAAGTCTGTTAAAGGCAGGAAAGAGGATTCTCCTGATTCATATCAAGACCAGAAGAACTCAAATTTATCAAATTTATCATATATATTAGTAGTCATATCAGAATCGTGTTGCTATAGTTTTCCACTGACTTGAATCACGGAGCATGGCAGTACTAAGAGGGGCCCTAAGGGACCTCCTGCTTTCCAGACACACTCTTCTTTGCCTCCATTATATAACATTAATCAGATTTCATCTTCTTAATCAGGGTCAGTTACACCAGTCAGCATGGTAAATCCATTCTTTACCTCTTGATCCAGAGGCATAAGGAACCCAAAGAGACCAGGTGGCATTCTTTAGCTTCCAGTTCAATGGAATCAGTGATATGTCACCAGGTGGGCATGTTCCTTTGTAACTAAGATCTCTAGATCTGCAGAGCATAAATCGTAAGGACACCTTTTATTTTTGATGGTTTCCACTTTCCCTAGATTCTTACTTCCTACATTCCAAGGTTTGATTATTAATGGATGCTTACAGCTGTTTCTCCTCACGCCACATCAGCAAATGTAGGTCCCAAAAGCTTGACTCCATCTACATCATCAAGAGCAACTTTACTTTGAGGAGGCTGCTCTTCCCCAGTCACCTTTTGAGTACCTTCCAACTTCAGAGGCACATCTTCTGGTACCATACCAGACAATGTTCTGCTGCTGTTCATAACGTTTTCACTGGATAATTCTTTTCAGAAGTAAACTACCAGTGTCCTTTTTATCAGTCTGTCTTGGTCCACCAGGGGTGACTCTGCTGGTATTTGAACACTGGTGGCATAGCCTCCAGTGTCTCAGCAATGGGCAGCCCTCACAGTCAGACAAACTGACAAATGCATGGCAGAACCCAGAGCAAAAGCATACATGCAGTGCTTCCTTTTCCCAGCCACTGCTCTGTGCTGCACCACTGAGTTCTTGCAATAACCTTTGGAGGAGTAATTATCACCATCTTGCAGACAGGACAACTGAAACATCAGAGGCATCATGAACTCACCCAAGGTCCCCTTGTGGGTAATTTTCTGTTCAGAGCCAGGTCTGTCTGTCTGAAAAAGTTGTATTCTCAACTACCGTGACGTGCTGAAGGCTTGTAAGGTAATTCAGCACATTACATGCCAGGCGCCAGGCAGGGGGCATTGACAGAAGAAAAATGACAATGGGCAGTTCATTAAGAGCTAAATTCCAAGCCCACAGTTGGAGGAAGTGATCACCTAGCACTCTTATCTCCTATCCCAAATCAAGGTGTTGCTGACAAGACCTTTAACATGCTCAATCCTATTTAACTAGCAACCCAGGTTACTCCTTCAGTGTTCTGCCTTCTTAGATTTCATCATAGAAGGAGACCTAGAGCTTGGTGTGCAAAAGCCAGGCCAGAATCAGTGCCATTTCGGGTCATATCATTGGAGTTGTTGCTGTTGTTAGGTGCCATGGAGTCAGTTCCGATGCATGGCAACCCTGTGCACCACAGAAGAAAACGCTGCCCAGTCTTATGCCATGTCCACAACTGTTTTTATGCATAAACCTATTGTTGCAGCCACTATGTCAATTCATCTTGTCGAGGGTCTTTCTCTTCCACTGACCCTTCACTCTACCAAGCATGATGCCCTTGTCCAGGGACTAATCTCTCCTGAGAACGTGTCCAAAGTGTGTAAGACACGGTCTTGCCATCTTTGTTTTCAAGGAGCATTCTGGTTGTACTTCTTCCAGAACAGATCTGTTTGCTCTTTTGGCAGTCTGTGGTACCGTCAGTATTCTTCTCCAACACCACAACTCAAAGGCATTAGTTTTTCTTGTCTTCTTTGGTCATTGTCCAGCTTTCACATGCATGTAATACAATTGAAAATACTATGGGTTGGGTCGGGCGCACTTTGGTCTTCAAGGTGACATCTTTACTTTTCAATACTTAAAGAGGTCCTTTGCAGCAGATTTTCCCAATGAAGTGCATATTTTGATTTCTTGACTGCTGCTTCCATGGGCGTTGATTGTGGACCCAAGTAAAATGAAATCCTTGACAACCTCTATCCTTTCTCCATTTATCACAATGTTGCTTACTGATCCAGTTGTGAAGATTTTTGCTTTCTTGATGCTGAGGTGGAATCTGCACTGAAGGATGTGGTCCTTGATCTTCACCAGTATGTGTTTCAAATCTTCTTCACTTCCAGCTAATAAGGTGGTATCATCCACGTAATACAGGTTGTTAATGAGTCATTCTCCAATCCTGATGCTCGTTCTTCTCCATATAATCCAGCTTCTCAGATTATTTGCTCAGCATACAGACTGGAAAGGTATGGTGAAAGGATACCACCCTGACACATACCTTTCCTGACTTTAAACCATGTACTGTCCCCTTGTTCTGTTCACAGGACTGCCTCTTGATCTTCAAGAACACCATTAAGTGTTCCACAGTTCCCATTTTATGCAGTGTTAGCCTTAATCTGGTACGATTCACACAACTAAATGTCTTTGCATAGTCAAGGAAATACTGGTAAACATCTTTCTGATACATCAGCAAGGATATCCCTGGTTCCACATCCTCTTCTGAATCCAGCTTGAATTTCTGGCAGTTCCTTGTCAAGACACAGTTGCAGTCACTTTTGAATGATCTCAAGCAAAATTTTTACTTGTGTGGGATATTGATATTGTTCGATTGTTTCCATGTTCAGTTGGATCCCCTTTCTTTGGAATGGGCATAAATATGGATCTCTTCCAGTCAGTTGGCTAGAAAGCTGTCCTCTGAATTCTTGGCATAGATGAGTGAGCACGTCCAGCACTGCATCCATTTGTTGAAATACGTCTATTGATACTCCATCAATTCCTGGAGACTTATTTTTCACCAATGTCTTCAATGCAGCTTTGACTTCTTCTTCAGTATTACCAGTTCCTGATCGTATGCCACCTCTTCAAATGGCTGATCATCAACCAGTGCTTTCTGGTATAATCACTCCGTGTATTCCTCCCATCTTCTTTTCATGCTTCCTGAGTCATTTCATATTTTCTCTGTAGAATACTTCATTATTGCAACTCGAGGCTTAAATTTTTTCTTCAGTTCTTTTAGCTTGAGAAATGCAGAACATGCTCTTCATTTTCGTTTTCTATTACTAACTCTTTGCATATTTGCCTTTGGAGACAGGCTGAAAAACTCTAACAAAAGTCTCCTCCGCATGCCTGCCATAGTGATAGAGTCTCCTCCTATCAAGAATCTTCCTAAATACACATTTTAAATTGACTTGAAATTATTATTATCTGAGTGGTGGTTTCTAATAGACTGGCAGTGATTAGTTCATTTCATTAGTCAATATTGTGAAATTCCATAGATATATCCTGCTCAAAAGAGGGAAAAATTCAGAATAGAATTTAAAATTCTCATGGAATCTAGGTTTCCTGAAGCTATTAAGGACAAGTGAACTCTGAAACTCTTGCTGTAAGATTATCTTTAAGCCTTAAGCCAAAAACTTTCCCCTGAAGCCATCTTTAAAATGTCTGTTTTGAGTATTGTGGCCTCTTTTTAAAAAGAAAACTATCTGTATGGGATCGAGTCAACAATAGCATGAGCCTCAGTGAATGGGAGCAGAATAATTTATAAAAAAAAAAAAAGAGAATGACTGTATAACTTAAAGACTGATCAGTCACCAAATTATACACGTCGAAACTGTTCAATTGATGTCACATTGCTGTGTATGTTTTTCAGCAGAAGATTAAGCTACTTTTTAAAATCAATATTGTGTGCTTATATAGTTTTGTTTATATATAACATAGCAAGAGTGCTTTTCTAATAAATAAATAAATAAGGGATCTTACAGAGGAAGTTACGTTTTGTTTAGAGTGGAGTATCAGTCAAATGCCAGGTAGCTCCAGCCTGCTGGTGAGCAGATCTAATATGACCCAGCAGGAGGACTAGATTCCATGGAGCAACAGGAGCATGGATTCCATGCCAGAAGTATTTCCTACATGGAAGTCTGAGGAAAAGTAGGTGCTAATAATGACAAGGGGAAAAATGTATTCTGGCTGTATTAAGTTTGAGAGATCTCATTTAACCCAAAGTTGAACACTGTTTTTTCACTGCAGGACTTCTCAGAGCCTTTAATGTGCTACTTTTCAGAGTAAAGCTGCAAGACAGACACAACTATAGTGTCTTCAAACTTACTTGTCTGTAAGTACTGACCATTCGAGTATTTGCCCACGAGTATGTGTCCACGTCCATACTGAATGGTAACATTGATGAGGAGACATCTGTTGATAGATCCCAGGGAACAATTCAACAGAACAGAGTTTGAGAAATTCCACATGCTACTAATATGAAGTCTGAGAATTACATTTGTGAACTTGTCACTGTGTGCTTATATTAGTAACACTATACAAACAAGTTGATAATGTTTCATAATCTTGGCATATCAGTGTCTCACAGCTGTGTTCATTTTGATGTGTGGTGATATCTTGCTGAGTGGAGTTCATTATCATCATTGTGTTATTTTGTATGCCATTGCAAGAATATCAGAACTCGACTTACATCAGTGAGCCAAGCCAAGTAAAGCCAAGCTTTAGAAACATTAAATGTCATGTTAAATTTGGCAACTGTGTAAGTGAAATCAGGGACATGTTAGTTCAAGTTTATGGGGATAATGCCATGAAGAAATGGTATTTTCTGAGGGAAGAGAAAGCATCACTGATGAACAGAGTTCAGGGTAGCCAATAATGAGCAGAACTGACAAAAAACATTGCAAAAACTCATCGAATTGTACATCAAAATCATTGGCTGACTGTGAGAAGGTTAGCAGACTAACTAAACATCGATGAATAGTTAGGAAAATCTTAACTGAAAATCGTGGCTTGGGAAAGGTGTGTGCAGAAATGGTTGCTAAGGAGCTCACTGATGAACAAAAGCAAAGGAGAGTCGAAGTTTGCTAAGACATTTTGGGGAGGCAAGACAACGTTTGGGGCCACGTTATCACTGGTGATGAAACATGGATATACCAATACAACTCTGAAACAAAGTGTCAAAGTGCGCAATGAAAGTCAGCCAGTTCTCCAGTCCAAATCAAAAGTCAAAATGATGTTGCCAGCCTTTTTTGATACTAGAGGGTATCAAAATTTGTACCAACTGGACAAACAGTTAACCAAGTTTACTATTTGGAAGTCTGAAAAGGCTACGTGAGAACATTAGATGAAAACGACCTGAACTTTTCACCAACAACTCATGGCTCTTGCATCACAACAACACACCGGTTCGCATGGCACTGTCTGTGAGGGAGAGTTTAGCCAGTCAACAAATAACTGTATTGGAACACCCTCCCCACTCATCGGATCTGGCCCCCAGTGACTTTTTTCTATACCCGAAGATACAGGAAATTTTGAAAGGAAGACGTTTGGATGCCATTCAAGACATTAAGGGTAATATGATGACAGCTCTGATGGCCATTCCAGGAAAAGAATTCACAAATTGCTTTGAAGGGTAAACTAGGCACTGGCACTGATGCATAGCTTCCCAGAGGGAATGCTTAGAAGGTGACCGTAGTGAAATTCAGCAATGAGGCGCATAGCACTTTTTCTAGGATGAGTACGTGAACTTAATTGTCAGATTAATTCCTGAGGGTATAAAATAAGGCAATTCTCCCAGATTTGGACATGCTCCTCCCAAAGCTGCTAGAAGGTACCAACCCAGTGTTACTCTATGAACCCTGGCCTGCAGGTGGACCTACAGTGTTCCAAGAGACAACTTCATTGGGGTTGACAAACAGCTGAATGCTAGGCAATTAATCAAATTCCATCAGATGCAATTGAGTATATCTCTGTATTTGTTGTTGTTGACAGCTGCCATCAAGCAGGTTCTGACTCATAGAGACTGTCTTAGGTTCGGTTCCCCAGGTAATGCATATAAATGTATAAAGAGATTTGTACAAAGGAAACAGCTCATGCAATTGTAGAGGCTGAAAAGTCGCAAGTCCTGGATCACAGTATAAGCCTCACACAGCTGCAGAAGCTTGTGAACCCAAGGTCAGCAGGTCAGAGACAAAAGTTCCAGCTCACAGCTGTGAAGGTCAGCAGATACCAAGATGGCAGACAAGCCTGAAAGGATTCACGGAGCTGCAGGGGCTGGTGACCCAGGATTGGCAGGTCAGGGAAGGAAATTTTACTTGCAGGCTGTGGAGATCTACAAATCCCAAGAGCTGCTGGTTCAAGTCCCAAGAAACAGACTAAATAAACAATAGAGCAGCAGCTTCTGGGCCTGCAACAAGCCAAAATCTTGGCAAGGTGAGCAGACAGGAAGCAGGCAGATGAAGGTGGAGAGATGAAGGAGGAGGGGGCAGTGAGCCACCAGAGGCCCAGCCTCAAGCCAGCACCACAGCACATTCCATCTCAGCCATCCAAGCCAAGTGCCATTGAGTCATCCATCTCAGCAGTGACCACTTTATACAGCTGCCAAAACACCGAGAATCATGGCCCAACCAAGTTGTCACACCATCTTAACTGTCACAGAGACCTACCATGTACAACCAAATGAAACACTGTCGAGCTCTCTGCTGTGTCCACAATCATTAGGCTTGAGCCAATTGTTGGAGCCATTGTGTTGATTCATCCATTGAAAGGGCTTTCTCTTTTCTGCTCATTCACTACCCAACCAAGTGTGATGTCTCTTTCCGGGACTGGTCCCTCCTGCAAACATGTCCAAAGTACACAAGATGAAGTTTTGCCTTCTTTGCTTCCAAGGAGTATTCTCCAACATCTGTTGTTTCTCCAGAAGTCTAAGGTGTAGGCAATACTCTTCACCAAGCTTTCAAACCAGCTTTCATGTAAGGGCATCCATCATTTATTGAGCTGGGAGTGAGATCAGGCACTGTGCTAAATGCTTTCAACACTCATTTTAGTAATTCTTTCAGTGACTCTATCAGACAGGTAAATACAGCCTCAGAGCAGTCATACCTCTTGAGAGGCATTACCAGCAACATGCAATATGAATCATTTTCTCACATTCTGCTTACTCCTGAGGAAGAGAAGCAAACAGTGGAGTGTTTGGATGCCTCCTGGGCCAAGTCACCTCATCACTCCAGCCTACCTCTGGAACCCAGATGCTGGACTCTGTGGGCTGTGAAATTAGCAAAGGCAATAGGCAGAACTGTGATAGAGGCAGGGAAGGTGTTAGGATTTGCAGGCATTTAAAAATGACACAATGGAAGTCATCTGCAATGAATGTGTTACAAACAAGTCATGTATCCACTGTGTAAATTTTCCCCTAAACACAAAACAGATACTGCTGTATTATGTGTCACTGGCCAGAGAGCTCACTGTGGCCCATGTGTAAGTCTGCTCGTGAAGTCCTAGATGACCACCTCACAATTGTTGTGATGCTTGAGCCCATCATTGCAGCCTCTGTGTCAGTCCATCTCGTTGAGGGTCCTCCTCTCTTTTGCTCACCCTCTACTGTCCTTTTCCAGGGACTGACCCCTCCCTGATAACATGTACAAAGGATGTGAGACATAGTCTCACCATCCTTGCTTCTTAGAAGCATGCTGGTTGTACCTCTTCAAAGGATTTCCAACACAGATTAAAAACAAAAAACCACTCGACCTCAAGTCAATTGGGACTCACAGCAAATGTGCTCCGTGGAGTTTTCTGTGGCTGACTTATGGGAAGTAGATCACCAAGCCTTTCTTCTGAGGTGCCTTTGCATGGATTTGAACCTCCAACAATTCAGTTAGCAACCAAGCACTTTAACTGTACAACTTAGATTGTACAACAATCAATTCTACATCTTAGATTCTATTCTTAGATTGCAACTTAGATTGCAAGGCAGCAATTTCATAACAAGAGCTTTCTTATTATTTTAGTATCACACCATCTCATCTTTCATGGGATACAGTCACAAGTCCACTATTCCATTAAATTGGAACCCCAGAATCAGAGACATAGAGTGAGAACTTCTCAGAGCTGTCCATTTTTGGATGGAGAAATGGAGGCCACATGTGAGACTTTCCTTGGTGATGGCCACACGGGTTAGTTCTGCTACCAGAACTTCAATCCAGGGCTCCAGACTCCAAACCCAGTTCTCATCTCAAGAGATCACATGAACACTATCTTCAGTCCATGTGGAAATTAGATCACAAGATGGAGGGGGACAAAATGTTCCCAACACGTCTTCTATTGTCTGAGATGATTTCATTTTGTGAATGCAGAGTGTTTATGGAAAACCACCTTCTCAAAAACGTTATTTTTGTAACCATCATATGCTTGTGGAAAAACATAGCTCAAAGATAAACAATAGAACAGAAACTCTGGAGTGAACCAGAGTCTTTTGTTTTGTTTGGGGGTTTTTGTTTGCTTTTGCTATACACAGAGAGTTTTCGTTCTTGCCACATTCGTTCACCGTGGTGGTTAAGACGATTCATCTCTGGTTGCATGCCTCTGAGTTAAAGACGGCTATCTCTTTGTACTGCACCCAGAGCAGTAATCAGCAAATCTTGTCAATAAGGCTTTGCAGGCTAGACAGTCTCCACTGTAACTGTGTAATTCTGCAGATGGAACAGGAAAGCAAATGGGTATGGCTCTGTTCCAATAAAACTTTGCTTACAAAAACAAGCAGAAGTTCAGATCTGGCCTGATGGTATAGTTGCTAACCTCTGTTATATATGATGTTGATGCTTTGGTGTGGAAAATTGAGTGAATTTTTGTGGCATCAATGGATATATTTGGAGATTTTGAAAAGAATTAAGTGTTTTAACATTTTGCTTGCCTTTTCACACTTTACTGGGTATTTTCACTGTCTATTCATAATCGCTGTCACATTTTGTATTGAAAATATGTCAAGTTTTATTGAGAATGGCTGCATTGGGGACATTCTAGAAGAAGAGTGAGGGAATGAGTGAGTTGTTTTTATTGTAGAAGGTTATGCTGCTTTAAAAGCCATCTTCTAGGGGTGTGGAGTCAAGATGGCAGATTAAATACACATCTCCCTAAATCCATCTGGAAACCAGGACCTGAACTGACAATTAAACAGAGCCTACTAGACACCTAGTAAACCATAGGACACAGCATAGGGCTGTTAATTTGGACTTCATACCACTGAACAGAAAGCCTCTTCTCTTTTGCTGACCCTGCTATTTGTGAGAGCTGGCTTTCACAGATTAAAGGTAACTCACCACTTTAACTTCTTTTTTGTGTGTCTTAGCCAGCAGGCAGAGCTGAGTCTTGACAAGCAGCTAACCTCAGACATACTGCTAGTGGGATCATCAGGCAAAATTGCCATATTTTGAGAGCCTGGCTTGGACTGTGTATCTCAGCACCTTTGGTCTCTCTTTCAGTGTAGCTTGTATGGAGGCAGGAGCCAAGCTTGTGTGGGATTCCATCTTCTTCCACTGGAAGGCAGATACACCCATACAGAGGCCCCAGCTGGACCTAGTTCCTAGGCTGGGAGGCAGCGCTTACCCAGAGGAGAGCTCTTTTCTGGCAGAAAAGTAATACTTTACACAGTGTCACCTACAGCTGGGGCCTGGCAACAGAGGCGGTAGACTCTGTGCATCTCAGCACCTTTGGCCTCTCTTTTGACCTCTGACATAGAGTAACCTGGACCCAGCAAGGGGTAAACTTGTGCAGGACACTATCTTTTTCCACTGGGAGGCAGAGATACCCTTACGGAGACCTCAGTTGGACCTAATTCCTGGGATGGGAGGCAGTGCCTGCCTGGAGCAGAGTGCTTTTCCATCAGAAAATCAGGATTCTACACAGTGTTGCCTACAGCTTCAGCCCAACAGTAGAGGCCAGCAGGGCAGCAGCCTTTCTGTATTTTGAGCTACTTTATAACATCTGGGGTTTGATACAGAGGTGCTTACTTTGTCAGCTGGGAAGAGGGACCTATACACCTGAAAACCCAACTGATTTTAGAAGTTGTCGGATACCTCTTACCTTTCATTTTAAGATGGCCTAGAGAAACAACTGTGGTCCATCCTCACAGCATCTCTCCCAGCCTCTGTTGATTCACATTATGTCCCAAAAGCAACAAACTCTGGAGAAAACCATAACCAAGAAATCACCCATGGCTTCAGCAAGCCTCCAAAAGAAAGGATGACAAAACTTCCCAAAGATACCTTTCTGAATATCAGAAGGTGAATACAAAAGGATTATGTATAGAGCCCTCATACAAAATGCAGCAGAGCAAAATAAAAAATTAAGCAAGTTGTTTGATCTGATGGAACATCATTGCTCTGAAATCCAACAGATCAAGAACAAAATCAAGGACATAGAAACTTCAATTCAAAGCCAAGAAAAAACAATGCAACAAATGGAAAATAGACTTTCTGATATGTAAGACAGAGCTACTGACTCCAGCATCTATGAGGAGAAATCAGACAAAAGAAACAAGAAGAAGCATTAACAAGCATGTGGAACTCTATTAAGAGGAAAAATCTACAATTAATTGGAGTTCCTGAACTGAGCGAGAAACCTGAGAGCACAGAGAGTATTGTTGCTGAGCTGCTGATAGAAAACTTCCCATAAATTATGAAAGAGAATATAGATATCCAAGATGCATGTTGAATGCTACTCAATATAGATCTCAAAAGAAAGACTTCAAGACATAATATAATCAAGCTTAACAAAATGAAACATAAACAGAAACTCTTAAAGGCAGCAAGACTCAAAGCAAAGCTAACATTCACAGGGAAACCCTGTAGGCTTTCATCTGATTTCTCAGCAGAAGCAATGCTGGCACAGAGACAATGGGATGACACATTCAAAGCCTTGAAGGAGAAGAACTTCCAACCAAGTATTATATATCCTGCAAAACTATCTTTCAAATGCAAAAATGAAATTAAGACATTCGCAGATAAACAGAAACTCAGAGACTTCATAAAAACCAAATGAAAGCTACAAGAAATACTGAAAGAATTTCTTGGCTTAGGAGAACAAAATCACTAAGTTTATATTTTAGAAGCAAATACAGGACACGTCACCCCGAATCCTACTCAGGGAAGGCTCCAAACTCAATCAAAGCTATAAAAGTGAAAGAAATAATCCAGTGATCATATCATGAAAACTATGATGTCATCATACTAAAAAGAGGGATGTACTACAGTCACTATAGTCCTTCCAGATGGAGAGGAAGTTGATGAGAATGGTAGAAATTAAAATTGGGTTTATACATAGTTTATTAAGGGGATCATAGAGGCAGCCATAAAGCACAATAAAGATCCAACACATCAAATCAATAAATGTACTACAGGAGTCTCAACAACCACAAAACCAACCCTGAAAAAGGTGAAAAATTAAACCACAAATAAGAACGTCCTAGAACAGACTAACATCAACAGGGAAAATATCAACACAAAAATAAACATCACAATGGCAGCACTGAACACATACATATCAATAATTGCATAGAATGTGAATGGACTGAACACTCCAGTAAAGAGACATCAAGTGACTTCTTGGATCAAAAGACACGACCCATCCATATGTTGTCTACAAGAAACTCCCCTTAAAGATATGAACAAACTGAAAATTAAAAGATGCAAAAATGTATACTGAGCTAACAATACACAAAGAAGAGCAGGTGTGGCAATTCTAATCTCACACAACATAGATGTTAACATAAAATCCACCATCATGGACAAGGATAAGACACTATTTATTGCTGACAGGTTCGATACACAAGCAGGACTTAACAATATTAAATATTTATGCACCTAATATTAGAGCACATAAATACATTGACGAAACACTGACTACACTCAAAAATCAGATAGATCACTCCACAATAATAGCAGAAGACTTCAACACTCCATTCTCAATATTGGACAGATCATCTAGAAAAAAGCTCAATAAAGATGCAGAAGACCTCATTGCCACGACTAACCAACCAGACCTCATCGACATATACAGAACTTTCTATCCATCAGCAGACAACTATACGTTCTTCTCCAGTGTGCACAGAACATTCTCCAGAATAGACCATGTGTTAGGACATAAAACAGTTCTTCACAAAATCCATACCACTGAATTCATGCAAAGCATCTTCTTAGATCATAAAGCCACAAAAGTTGAAATCAATAGCAGAGAAAACATAGATAGAAAGCGGAACTCATGGAAACTGAACAACGTCTTGCTAAAAAAGCCATGGGTTATAGAAGAAATCAAGGATGAAATAAAGAAATTTGTGGATTCCAATGAGAATGAAAACACTTCCTACAAGAACCTATGGATACAGCCAAAGCAGTGCTCAGAGGTTGGTTTGTCTCCATAAATGCACACATCAGGAAGGAAGAAAGAAACCAATCAAAGAACTAACCCTACAGCTTGAACAAGTAGAGGGAGAACAACAGAGGAATGTCTCAGGCACCAGAAGAAAAGATTAGAGCAGAATTAAATGAATCAGAGAATAGAAGAACAACTGAAAAGACCAAAGTTGGGTTTTGGAAAAGATCCAACAAAATTGACAAACCATTGCCTAAACTTACTAAAGAAAAACAGGAAAGGAAACAAATAACCCAAATAAGAAATGAGTGGAGAGTTGTCACAACAGATCTATCATGGTTGGAATTGTGTCCCCCCAAAAATGTGTGCAGCCACGTGGCTGGGATATGGTTTCCAGTATCTTGGGACTGTCCTCCATTGTGTGGTTTTGCTAACCTGTATGTTAAAGGATTAGGGTGGGGCCGTGAATTTCTGCTGTAGGGGGAGTTTCCCTGGAGTATGGCTTGCCCTACCCTTAATGCTTTTAGCTTGCAAGGAATAAAAGGAAAACGAGACAAAGGACAATTTGAGAACCTCGCTACCATCAAGCAAGCAGCACCAGGAGCAGAGCGCATCCTTCAGACCAGACGTTCTTGTGTGAGGATGCTCCCTGGACAAAGACTGATGCAATACCGGACTTTCCTCCAGAGCCGACAAGGGGAAAGTCTTTCCCTGGAGCGGACACCCTGAATATGGACTTGCAACCTACCGGACTGTGTAAGAATAAATCTTTCTTTGTTAAAGCCATCCACTCTGTGGTATTTCTGTTAGAGCAGCCTATCTGACTAAAACAAGATCCAATAGAAATAAAAAAACATCATAACAGAGTACTATGAAAGACTGTACTCTAATAAATTCGAAAACCTAGAGGAAATGGAGAACTTCCTTGATTCATAAAACCTACCAAAATTATCACAAAGTGAAGCAGAACAACTTAGCAAACCCATCACAAGGGAAGAAATTGAAAAAGTCATCAAAAAACTGTCAACCAAAAAAAGCCGAGGCCCAGGTGGCTTCACCACAGAATTATAACAGGCTTTTGGAGAAGAGTTATCTCCAATACTATTAAGACTGTTTCACAGTATAGAAAGGGATGGAATACTGCCAAATTCGTTTTATGAAGTCAGCATAACCCTGGTACCAAAGCCAGGGAAAGACCCAACCAAAAAGGAGAACTACGGATCAATATCACTCATGAATCTGATGCAAAAATGTTCAACAAAATTCTTTCCAATAGAACACAACAACATATCCAAAAAATAATCCATCATGACCAAGTTGCATTCATACCATGGATGCAAGGCTGGTTCAACATCAGAAAAACAATTAACGTCATCAACCACATAAACAACACAAAAGACAAGAATCATCTGACTTTGTCTTTTGATGCAGCATAGGCATTTGATAAAGTCCAACACCCTTTCATGCTGAAAACTCTCAGCAAAATAGGAATAGACGGCAAGTTCCTTCATGCAATAAGGGCCATGTATACAAAGCCTACTGCCTACGTCATCCTGAATGGAGAAAGACTGAAACAGTTTCCCTTGAGAACAGAAACTAGACAAGGATGCCCACTCTCACCTCTCCTATTCAACGTTGTACTAGAAGTTCTAGCCAGAGCTATTAGACAAGACCAAGAAATAAAGGGCATCTACATTGGCAAAGAAGAAGTCAAAATCTCCCTATTTACAGATGATATGATTGCATATGCAGAGAATCCTAAAGAATCCATAAATAAACTACTCAAACTGATAGAAGAGTTCAGCAAAGTCTCAGGATACAAGACAAACATAAGTAAATCAGTAGGATTCCTTTATACGAACAACAAAATTATTAAGGAAGAAATCACCAAATCAACACCATTTACCATAGTCCCTAAGAAGATAAAGTATGTAGGAATAAATCTAACCAGAGAAATAACAGACCTTTACAAAGAGAACTATAAGCCCTTACTACAAGAAACTAAGAGAGACTCACATAAATGTAGAAACCTACCCTGCTTGTGGATAGGAAGACATAACACTGCGAAAATGTCTACTTTACACAAAGTAATCTACTTATATGATGCAATCCTAATACAAATTCCTGTGACTTTTTTTAATGAGATGGAGAAAGAAGTCACCAACTTTGTTTGGGAAGGGAAGAAGCTCTGGATAAGTAAAGCACTACTGAAGAAGAAGAACACAGTGGGAGGCCTCCTACTACCCAATTTAAGGAACTGTTACACTGCCACAGTAGTCAAAACAAGCTGGTACTGGTACAAAAAGAGACAGATATATCAATGCAACAGAATTGAGACCTTAGAGATGACACCATCTTCCTATGAACAGCTGATATTCTAAAAAGGCCCTAAGACATTAAACTGGGGTAAAAACAATCTCTTCAACAAATGGTGCTGGCAAAATTGGCTATCCATCTTACATCTTATACAAAAACCAACCCAAACTGGATAAAAGACCTAAGTATCAAATCTAAAATGATAAAGCTCATCCAAGAAAAAGTAGGAATAACAATGGAAGCTTTAATACACAATGTAGACAGACTTCAAAATCTGTCAAACAAACCACAAACAACAGAAGAGAGAATAGACCAATGGAAACTATTAAGAATCAAACACTTTTGCTCATCCAAAGACTTTATTAATAGAATTAAAAGGCCACCTACAGAATCGGAAAAAATATTTGGCAACTATATATCAGACCAACACCTGATCTCCATAATCTATAAGGTACTACAAAACATAAATAAGAAAATGATAAATCATCCAATTAAGCAATGGGCAAAGGAGATGGATGATATGATTGTATCATGGAGAAACATGAAACATACCTGCTCATGGATAGGAAGACTTAACATTGTGAAAACGTCCATTTTACCCAAAGCAATCTACTTATGTAATGCAATCCCAATACAAATTCCTGTGACAATTTTTAATGAGATGGAGAAACAAATCAGCAACTTTGTTTGGAAAGGGAAGAAGCCCCGGATAAGTAAAGCACTACTGAAGAAGAAGAGCACACTGGGAGGCCTCTCATTACCTGACTTCTCTAAAAAGGAGATCCAGGCAGCCAAAAAACACATGCAGACATGCTCACAATCATTAGCTATTAAAGAAATTCAAATCAAAACGACAATGAGACACCATCTCACCCCAACAAGTTTGGCCATGATCCAAAAAATGCAGAACAACAAATGCTGGAGAGGCTGTGGAGAAATTAGAACTCTCCTATACTGTTGGTGGGATTGCATAATGGTGCAATCTCTTTGGAAAGCAATCTGACACTTCATTAAAAAGCTAGCTACAGATACACCATTTGACGCAGTAATTCCACTGCTTGGAATATATCCTACAGAATCCCGGCCACTCACACCAACTGATGATACACGCACACAAATGTGTATCACAGCACAGTCCACAATAGCAAAAAGATGGAATCAACCCAGATGCCGAACAACAGAAAAATGGATAGTAAACTATGGTATATATACTCAATGGAACACTATGCAGTGATAAAGAACAACGATGATTTTAGGAAGTATCTCATAACCTGGTTTCAATTGGAGGACATTCTGCTGAGTGAAAGTAGTCAGCAACAAAAGGACAAATATTGTATGAGACCACTACGATAAGAAATTAAAAACAGACTCATACACAGAAGAAAAAACTCTTTGACAGCTGCAAGGGTGGGGAGGAAGGGAGGCCGGTGGGAGGAGGGTTTAGATTAGATAGTTGATAAAAATTCAGCTGGGTGAAAGCTGTGACAGCACACATTAGAAAAAAGATCAATATTAAGTGGACTTCAATATAACATGAGTACTCCTCCCATCTTAAACCAATATTGCAAGGAAAGAATAGCTGGAGCAGGATGCCATGACCATACTCTCAGGGAACAATGAGGCCAACTAGCACAACTAGCATTTTGCTAAGAGACCCCTCTGCACCCCACATTAGTGAGTGGCGTCTGGGGTCTTAAAAACTGCCAGGCTGCCTTTTGAGGGTACAGCAAATGGTCCGCAACTCAGCAGGAGCAGATGATCACCGAGGTCCATAACGACACAGAAGACAGAGAGACCCATGTGAGTCGGTGACTACATCAACTTGCGACTGGAAGCACCAGATTGTGCCCCGCCACCGCCAGTGATAGTCATGATGGAGCTCACAAAGTTGAGTCTCACTGGCAGCACAAGAATAAGAATGTGTGCACGCTGAGATCTCCACTAAAAGACCGCAATTGATGGTCCAGGGGTTTCAGGGCTCCCCTGGGAGCATGGTCCCTGACCCTGATGCTGCCCCTGTCCATAAATCATAATGGAGGTCAACACTTCAGACAGGAATGGATTGGACTTGGTGATACAGAGTGACCATATCACGTGTGCACTTTATGGTTTCATGCATCTATAGAATGTCATCCTGCTGATCTCTTACTGGAGGAAGGGGAGTGGGTGGAGAGGCAGGGATAGGAGATTGTTGGGAGGAAAGGACATGTACGGAGCGGAAAGGACATGCTGTCACCGGGCAGAGAGAACAGCGGGAGCTGCATAGAGGTGGGCATGCAAATTTATATTGGAATGTACATTTTCACGCAATCATAATAAAAAAAGAAAAATATATATATTAAAAAAAGAAATGAAAATGTAAACCAAAATAAAGACAGCTACAATTTTTTAAAGCAAATATGTATTAAGACAATGTAATACTACTAGGAAATAACCTTATGTTAAAATATGACTGCCTGATTTTAATACTTATTTCAAGTTTCAAGTTTAATAAAATTCTATTCAATTAAAAAAAATCTTCTAGAAGGAGGCTTAATAACACAAAATTTTAATGTTAATTGAGAGTTATTTTCACTGGGAGTTAATTTAGGAGCTAAAGAATGCAATCTTTACACATTCGAGGAAAAATAGAATAGAAAAATCATATTAAGGTGAATTTCATTTATCCATATTAAAAAAATGTGTATCCTACTGTTATGGGGTGGATTGCATCTCCCTTAAAATGTGTGTTATGAATCCTAACATGTATGCCTAAAATCTCATTTGGGAATGGGTTGTCTTTGTCACATTAACAACCCAGGAATAGTCTAAGGTGTGTCTTGAGACACTCTCTTAATAAAAAGGGCAAATTAAGTAAGCAGAGCTGGTGGAAGACACATGTGAGGCCCCATGGGATCTCCAAGGAACCAGGAAACCGAAGCTGAAGGGATTTTCCCCAGAGCTGATGGAGAGAGAAAGCCTTCCCTGGAGTCAGCACCCTGAGTTTGGACTTTCAGCCTCCTTAAGTGTGAGATGATCAATTCCTGTTTGCTACAACTACCCAATTTATAATGTTTCTGTTACAGCAGCACTACATACGTAGAATGCTTACATACATTGAAAAAATTCAAGAAATAAGTAACAAAGTTAGTAGCTAATGAAAGTTAATCAATAATAGATTATGGGTAAATTATACTTTCCATTTTTTACCTGTTTTTTTCTGGTATCTATAACAGATGTTACTTCTATAACAAGGAAACAAACAAGTTATTTCAAACTAGGATTATAAAATAGTATGTACAGTGTGATTTGGAAATCACAGTATTATTTGTAAAAGTATACATATATAAATAACGAATGTTGTTCTCGTTAGGTGCCATCAAGTCAGTTCCAACTCATAGGAACCCTAGGAACAACAGAACAAAACACTGCCTGGTCTTGCACCGTGTCCACAGTCATTTTTATGCTTAAGCCCATTGTTGCAGCCACTGTGTCAATCCATCTCACTAGGGTCTTCCTCTTTTTCGCTGACCATCCACTTTACCAAGCATGATGTCCTTCTCCAGGGACTGATCTTTCCGACAATATGTCCAAAGCATGTAAGACAAATAATGAATACATTCATAAAATATAACAAGATGGTAGAGGAAAGACAAAATATATCATGGATGATACTTGGTAAATGTTAGAATCCAAAATAAAGATATGATAGTTGTCTTAGTCACCTAGTGCTGCTATAACAGAAATACCACAACGGGATGGCTTTAACAAACAGAAGTTTATTCTCTCACAGTTTAACAGGCTGGAAGTCCAAATTCAAGGTGCTGACTCCCAGGGAAGGCTGTCCTCCTGTGTTGGCTCTGGAGTAAAGGCCTTGTCATCAGTGTTCCCCTGATCTGGGGGCGTCTCAGGGCAGGAATCTCAGGTCCACAGGATACACTCTTTTCCTGGCACTGCTTTCTTGGTGGTGTCTCTCTGCTCTTTTCTTTTATATCACAAAAGAGATTTTAAGATACTATCCAATTTTGTAGACCTCATCAATATGACTGCCACTAATCCATCTAATTAAATCATAGCAGCAGGATTTAAAACTCATGGGAAAATCCCATCAAATGACAAAATGGACAATGCTATGATCCTGGGAATCATGACCCAGTCAGACTGACACACATTTCTGGGAGGACTGAATTCCACCTGTGACAACGGCTGTGATTGTTTCTGTTCTGTACCAAGTAAGATGATATTAAAACATTTAAAGCATAAACGCTTCAGACTACAAGGAGGAACGGACAACGGCATAATTGCAGTGGGAAGCGCAGATACACACGTCTCCCAAACCAGAAAGCAAACCACCAAGGCTGCTGAAGACCTGAACCACGTGAGTTAAGAAACCTGAATTGGTAAATATATTCAGATTTGCAGCTTTTGAACCTGGAATACATATTACTTTTTCAAACTCATGGAATAGTCACAAAAATATGTACCAAACAATAAATAATACCTTAGTGGACTTAAAAATGAAATGATACAGCACATATAATTAAACGTGATTCATAGGATCACAAATAAATAGAAATTTATAGCCCCAAATCCAACTTTTTGAGAAGCATATGTATAAGAGCATATATGTATATATATAAACCCACTGCCATTGAGTCGATTCTGACTCATAACAACCCTACAGGTCAGAGAAGAACTTCCCCATAGAGTGTCCAAGGAGGACCTGGAGGATTTGAACTGCTGACCTTTTAGTTAGCAGACATTGCACTGAACCACTGCACCACCAGGGTGTGGGTGTGGGTGTGGGTGTGGGTGTGCACACACATATACATCGATATTGGATTAATGCAGGAATCACCGTTCTAAGGGCAAACCAACAAGAGAGGAACTACGACTGCAGCACCTTGTACTGAAGAGTGTGGGATAAGCTAAAGCGTGTGCTCAGGAAAGAAATCCAAGTCCTAAAATACTTTGTTGGTTCCTTGCCATTTTTACTGGCGGTTACTAGGAGAAAATACTGAATTTGCCAAGGATTTCATTGTTACTTGGATCCACAACCAGCACTCATGGGATTTGTTTTTGTAACCGTAGGTGCTGCTGTTCAGCCAGCGGCGACTCCTAGCGACCCTGAGTACAGCCGAACGAAACGCTGCCCAGTCCTCCGCCATCCTCACAGCTGTTGTGATACTCACGTCCATTGTTTCGGGCACTGTGTCAATCCATCTTGTTGAGTGTCTTCTTCTTTTTCACTGACCCTCTGTTTTGCCAAGCATGATGTCCTTCTCCAGGGACTGATTCCTCATGAAAATACGTTCAAATTCTCCACCTTCGCTTCTAAGGAGCACTCTTGTACTTCTTTCAAAACAGATGGGTTCATTCTTCGGACAGTCCATGGAATATTCAAAATTCTTCGCCAACCCGTGATTCAAAGGTGTCAGTCCTTCAGTCCTCCTTATTTTCTGTCCAGCTTTCACATGCATATGAGGCAACTGAAAACACCACGGTTGTGTCAGGCACACTTTTAGTCCCTGGAGGGACATCTTTGCCTTTTAATCCTTCAGAGAGAACTTCCGCAGCAGATTTGCCCTAATGTAATGTGTCACTTGATTTCTTGACTGCTGAATCCACAAGTGTTGATTGTGGATCCAAGTAAAATGAAATGCTTGACAACCTCAATCTTTTCTCTGTTTATCATAATGTTACTTACTGGTCCAGTTGTGAGGATTTTTCTTTGCTCGATGTTGAGGTGTAATCCATACTGAAGGTTGTGGTCTTTGATCTTCATCAGTAAATGCTTCAAATTCTCTTCACTTTCAGCAAGTACAGTTGTGTTACTTGCATAACACAGGTTGTTAACGAGTCTTTCTCCAATTTTGATGCTGCTTTCTTGTACAGGCCAGGTTCTCAGATTATTTGCTCAGCATATAGATGGAAAAGGTAGGGTGAAAGGATACAACCCTGATGAACACCTTTCCTGACTTTAAACCATGCAGTGTCCCCTTGTTCTCTGTCAACAGCTGCCTCTTGGTCTACATACAGGTTCATCACGAGTATAATTAAGTGTTCTGGAATTCTCACTCTCTGCAATGTTAGCCATAATTTGCTGTGATCCACGTAGTCACACTCCTTTGCACAGTCAATAAAATACAAGTAAATATCTTTCTGGTATTCTCTGCTTTCAGCCAAGAGGCATCTGGTGTCAGCAATGAGATCCCTTACACCTGTTCTGTTCTGAATCCAGCATGAATGTCTGGCAGTTTCCTGCTGATACATTGCCATACCTGCTCTTAAACAATTTTCAGCAAAATTTTACTTCTGTGTGATATTAACAACACTGTTCTATAACCTCCACTTTCTGTTGGATCGTCTTTCTTTGGAGTGTGCATTGGCCAAACTCGCTGTTAAAAACTTCTTTAAAGTGCCCAAAAGCAAAGATAACACTTTGAAGACTAAGGTGCACCTGACCCAAGCTGGTGTATTTCCCATCACTATATATGCACGCAAAAGTTGGACAATGAATAAGGAACAATAAAGAATTGATGCATTTGAATTAGGCAGTTAGTGCAGAACATGGATGACATCAAGGATGGGTAAAAGAGCAAATGAATCCAGATTTCTGGAAGAAGCCCAGCCGGAAGCAAGAATTGTGAGACTTCCTCTCATGTACTTTGGGCATGCTGTCAGGAAGAATCAATCCCAGGAGAAGGACATCATGCTTGGCAAAATAGACAGTCAGTGAAAAAGAAGAAGACACTCAGCAAGACGGATTGACACAGTGCCCGAAACAATGGACTCAAGCACAGCAAAGATCACGAAGGACAAAGCAACATTTCATTCAGTTCAAGTCTCTGAGAGATGGAACCAACTTAAAGGCACCTAGTAGCAACAACATGTATGAAGTGCCTACTATGCTCCAAGCCCATTTGTGACCACTGTGTGTGAGGACTGTCATTAAGTTCACACACTCATCCAAGAAAAAGTGCTACACATCTCATTGCTGAATATCTCTAAGGTCACCTTCAAAGGACTCCCCTTGGGAAACTACGCACTGATGCCAGCACCTAGTTCACCCTTCAAAGGAATTTTGGAACTCTTTATGGAATGGCCACTGCATAGTGGCTACTGCAAGGTAGCAAGTTCACAAACTTAATGGTGTAGTTGTCCGTGAGGGAGTTTGTAGCCAGTAAACAAATAACCATATTGCAACACCCTCCCTCCTCACCTATCTGGCCCCCAACAACTTTTTTCTTTACCTGAAGATACAGGAAATATTGAAAGCAGAGGGCCCAAAGAACAAGAGAAACCTCAGTGATGTGGACTGACACAGCAGTGCCCTAGGTCGTGAAGGTGGCACAGGACTGGCAAGGTGTGGTTTGGTTTTACAGCTAAGGTTGCCGTGAGTTGGCGTCAACTGGATGCCCACTAACAGCATTTCAGATCTTGTAGAGGAAACTCAAACATCCAGATTAATCCATCACGGGCTTATTCGGACACACGAAAACAGGGGGCCTAAGGTAAGAGACGTCCCGTGCTGTGAAGAGGTTCCTCATCCCGTTTCTAGCCTCTACCCTCAGTCTTAATCCCTGAGATTTTTCTGCAATTTCAGTTCCTGAAAGAAGTGGGAGATACATTTTTAAATGATTATAATGACTGCTACCTTCGAGTGGATTCCTACTGATAGCTCCCCGCAAGGACGGAGTGGAACGCCCCACAGGGTTTTCAAGAAGCAGCTGGTGGATTCAAACTGCCAGCCTCTTGGTTATCAGCTGAGCTCTTAACCACTGCTCCACCGGGGCTCCTAGAAGACGCAGTGCTTGCCAGCGTATCACTGAATTTCCCCCTTGCAGCCTCCCTGTAGGGTAAGTGAGGCAGGGATGCAGGACTCAGCTCTCAGCTGTTGAAGCCCAAGGTCACGTAGCAGCCCTGCTGAGCTGTCCCTCCAGGGCCAGCACTGCCTGAGCAGCCCACCTGGCCCCGCCCGGCCCTGGGAGCAGCACGCCCTCTGTATTTGCACCTCGGGTGTCTGCTGGTCCTCCAGCCTCCCCTCTTGTCCCGTGGGCACGGCTCTTTGCCTTATTCCACCTTCCCCTCTGTCAGGAATGTCCTCATCTCATTCTGTGAAAATGCCCCCCAAGCCACCACCACCCCACCATCCCCTCAGCACCTCCTCCTGCATCACCCTCAAATACCCAGGGAGAAGTGATGCCTCCTTGTCCTAAACCACAATCATTCCGAGCTATGAGCATGTCAGATAGAAACACGGTACAATTTTGATATAATTTCACAGTGCAGGAGCCAGCCAACGCCAAGACCAAGCACTAAACCACAGGAAGAAATCATAAAGTCAGACACTTAAAAATGTAAACTGACCGCAGGAGAGTTCTGAAAAGGTTTTTTTTTGAGGGTATTTGCTCAGATTCAGGTGAGAGACGACCTGACAAACGTAGGCAGAGGGAAGATCTGCATCACTCACTGCGGAGCCGGGGAGGTGGCTGCCTAACGGTCAGGAAAACCACCAACTGGGCACTAAGAGCAGCGGGCCAGAACCAGCTGTAAGGACGGCAGGGATGAGCGTGCCCCCTTCCCTGGGGGTCGGAGCTCAGTGGGGCAGGCGAGGGGGGTGTACACCTTCCCTGCCGGGGAGCAGGGAGGACAGGAGACGGGAGAGCTGGCCACGTCAAGGGGACTCATCTGAGATCTCAAAATAATCATAAAAAAAAAAATGAAACAGGTAATAAGGTAGCGAAGCCCTGGGCGCAGCAGTGAAGAGCTCAGCCGGCGGCCCAGAGGCGGGAGCTTCAACCCACCATCCACTCCTGGGAAGCCCCCGGAGCAGTTCTGTCCTGTCCTACAGGTCGCTATGAGTCGGAATCAACTGAGCAGCAATGGCCTTGGGTTTGGTTTGGTTTTAACAAAGTAGCAGATTAATAAAGGTGTGACAGACAGTTAAGGTGGTTGACTGCAGCTAAAAGGTCAGAGATTCAAGTCCAGCCAGATGTGTCCCTGGTGAACTTGTTGAAAAACGGGCCATGGAAAACTCTATGGAGCCTGGTTGCACTCTGACACACACTGGATTGGCGGGAGCCAGAGTCAACCCCACAGCATGTGACCGCAAGGGAATAGTCTCAGATCTTTCACAGCAATAAAATTCTAACCTGTTTTGGTGTTTCCAAAATGCCAGAGAAGTTAGTGCGTGCCAAAACACTGTCTCTTAGCCAAAGATCACGTCCATATCTTGGCCGTGACAATGTTTTCTTTAAAAACAAAATCCAGTATTTTTAGAGTTTACAGAGTACTTCACACACCCTATCTTTTGGGAGTTTCTTTACCAATTCTTAGTCCTCTAGTGCTGCTGTAACAGGAATACCACACCTGGATGGCTTTAATAAACAGAAATTAATTCTCTCACACCCAAGGAGGCTGCTGAGTCTGAATTCAGGGCACCCGCTGCAGGGGAGAAAGCACTGAGACTGTCAAAGATTTCATTTTACTTGGTTCCACAATCAACACCCACGAAAGCAGCAGCTGAGAAACCAAAAGACACATTGCATGGGGAAAACCTGCTGCAAAGGGTCTCTCTGAAGTGTTGAAAAGCACAGAGGCCACCTTGAGCACTAAGGTGCGCCTGGCCCAAGCCATGGCATTTCCAATTGCATCACACACACGTGAAAGCTAGATGATGAATAAAGACGATGGAAGATGAATTGGTGCCTTTCAATCATAGTGTTGGAGAAGAATATTGAATGTGCAGTGAGCTGCCAAAAGAACAAACAGATCTGTTCTGGAAGAAGTATAACCAGAGTGCTCCTTAGAAGCAAGGACAGTGAGACGAGGTCTTATATACTTTGAACATTTTGTCAGGAAGGATTAATCCCTGGAGAGAAACATCACGCTTGCTGTTTTAGTCCTCTGGTGCTGCTCTAACAGAAGCACCACAAGTGGATGGCTTTGGCAAAGAAAAGTTATTCTTACGCGGTCCAGTAGGCTACAAGCCCGCATTCAGGGTACCAGCTCCAGGGGGATGCACTGTCTCTGGAGCCTCTTGAGGAAAGTGCTTGGGTTGCATCGTTCTTTTTTGGTCTGAGAGCATCTCGGCACAGTCACCTCGGGCCTGCTTCCTTGCTAAGAGGTCCCCAACCCTCTGCTTGCTTCTCTTTCCTTTTATCTCTTCCTTATAGGACAAAAGGTGGTGCAAGCCACACTCCAGAGAAACTCCCTTAGCTAGGACGTTGCAGTCCCGCACTACTCCTCTTTTAACGTCAGTCTATCTATTAGCCACAACAGAGATTAAGATTTACAGCATGGCAAAACCACAAACAGAGGACAATCACACAGTACTGGGAATCGTGGCCCCCCCAAACTACTACACATATTTTGGGGGAGACACAACTCAATCAGTGACACTTGTTAAACTAGAGGGTCAATGAAAAAGACAAAGACTCTCAACAAGATGGATTGACACAGGGCTGCCATGTTGGGCTCCAGCATAACAACAATTGTGGGCATGGCACAGGACTAGGCAGTGTTTTGTTCTGTTGCATATGTGGTCACTTAGTTGGAACAAATTGGACAGCACCTAACAACAGCAACAACAACTGTAAGGGAAGTCTTCCTCTCTGTGTCGGCTCTGGAGGAAGGTCCTTGTCATCAACCACCCTGTGGTCTAGGAGCTTCTCGGTGCCGGGACTTGGGGTCCAAAGACCACGCTCTGCTCCTGATGGTTCTTTCTTGGTGGCACGAGGTCCTCCTGTCTCTCAGCTTGCTTCTGTCTTTCTACCTCAAAGGAGATTGGCTTAAGACACAACCTAATCTGATAGACTGAGTCCTGCCTTATTAACATGAACTCTGTTACCCTGCCTCCGTGACATCGCAGAGGCAGGACTTACAACACACAGGAAAATCATCTCAGATGACAAACTGGTGGACACTCACACAGTCCTGAGAATCACAGACTAGCCGAGTTGGCAGATATTTGGGGAGGCCACAATTCAATCCATGACAGCCTGCTAGAAATGTAGAAAATGAGGCACAAGGGGCTGAGCCAGTGAGTTAGCCGGGTCCACGTTTCACCGTCAGCAAAAGCCAACACTTGACTATTTTTAGCAGAAAGAAAACACAGTCCATCCTTCCTCGTAAAAGAAGGAGCCAGAATTTGTTCTCCTGCTACTGAGTCTCAGACACTACCTGCAGGGGCTCAAGGGACATTAAAAGTTAAATCAAACTGCATCCAGAATCTTGTCCTAAAACTGTCATTGTGCAATCTGGAAGCAAGGCAGGCCAAGGGTGGACTCCATGGAGCTTGACAGAGCTTGGAAATCAACCAGGACTCAGCCACACAGGGTCTCAGCCTTGGGAAAGAGGTCCCCCGGTCAGGCTTGAAGGAGCTGGATGCTGTATGGTCTCAGCGAAGCCTGCTGGGGTCTGGAACCGCCTGTGGCTGGCACTTAGGTCTTTAGCTCTTTGGGTTGCACAGAGAGGTGTCTGCCAAGGCCCCAGAGAATTGGTGTGACTCACTCTGTCTCTCATCTGCATTTGCTGTCTTGGCAAGGACACTTTTCATTGTACCATAAACTCAGTCTTACCAAATCCGTTTGGGGTGATGAACTGGCTGAAATTGTTCCTCCAGGAGAAAGAGCTAAGACTGGCTTCGAAGCAGGAGCTTTATTATTTGAGTCATGGCTTCCTGGCTCTTTCTCATCCAGTGCTGGAAACCAAGTCCACAGACAGGAAGTCAGCCTCAGACCAGACAGGAAGTTCCCCCCAGGCCAGGCCACACCAGCACCACCTCTTCATAGCTCCCTGGCCTGGGCCCTGGGACTGAGCCAAGGGGCAGCTCCTTTCCAGAAACTGACCGTAGCAGAGGGACAGAACAGGGGGCTAGGACGGTCAGGCCTGGGGCCTAGAAGAGATGGACAAGCTGGGGGAAACCCTGGATCCGTGGACAAGGGAAGCAGGAATGGGTAAGGGGTGGATGGGGAGATTCCGAGAGCAAGCGGCTTTGCAGAGAGATGAGTGGGCATGCCACGGGAGCGGTGGGTGTCAGGGCAGGCGGGCAGCTCTAGGTCGGCCTGCACAGGATGGGCCAGAAGAGCAGCTGGAGGAGCGTGTGTTTGGGCCTCCTGGGGAATTCTGCCATTATCTGTCTCAAGGCACGCTCACCTGAAAAGAGCAGGCTGACCCAGAGTCTGCAGGCCCAGGAAAGTGCCGGAACCTTCTGGGCCTCTAATGCGGGGGTGATGTTCGTTTTCTGGAGTTACGAGGAGGATCCAGTGACAACGAACACAGTGTTTTCTAGGCTGTGAACTGCTAAAGGAATTTCAGGGGAAGCCCCAGGGGGCCGCACAGAGGAAGGAAGAGGCCATTTCAGTGCTCGGGGGACAGCCTGACATGCAGCCTGGAACTTCTGGGGTGTCAAGGAAAGCTGAGAGCCACTGGGTCTGCCAGGAAGGAAGTCACAGGCCTCTTTCAGCCAATGGGATGGGACTCAAGGCCGAACAAGTCTGACCTGGCTCAAGGTCAGGCCCCGAGGTGGCCAGCTTCCAACCTCGGTCCCCATCCCGAAAGGGCACCTCAGCGCCGCCCCTGACCCACGCAGCCATCTCCCCTTGTGTCCAAATGCCACTTCCCAGCGTCTGACAGGGCGCCCCCTAGGCCGGATGTCCCAACAGCGTCTGCAGGGGAGCTCTGCCCCGGGGCGCAGTTCGGCCCTGGGGCGCGGCTTGGCCCCGGGGCGCGGCTCTGCCCTGGGGTGCGGGCATGGCCTCCCCAGCCGTCGCCAGGGGCCCAGTGCATTCTTGGCCGGCAGGCGCAGCTCCTTGGGCCTCTGTACATGTGGGCCCCATTTGTGGGCACAGCACCGGGTGGGAGGCCGGGGGCGGTGTTGGGACTGGGCTTAAACATTTCCACCTGAGAATGTGGAGGGAACGCCCCCCCCAAAGTGATGAAAGGGACCCAAGAGGCACCACGCAGTGTCTGCCAAGAAGGAGAGCAGGAACCCCGACGTGGGAAGACAGGGGGTCCTCAGAGGCAGGCGGCACGGAGACCCCCCAGGGCGAGGCGGGGCGGCCGTGGGGGACTGGGGGCGGGGGCCGCCTGCTGCTCGGCACTGCGGTTCGCGGGGGTGGGGGGCGGGATGCAGCCCCAGATGCCACGCCCACAGCCCCCCGGGCGCCCCCCAGCGCCGAGTTGCAGGCTGGGTGGCCACTGGACCCAGCTGCCATTTCCGGGATTAAAAGAAAGACAAACCCAGTGCCATCGAGTCGATTCCGACTCACAGCGACCCTAGAGGGCAGGAAAGACCTGCCGGTAGAATTTCCAAGGACGCCCGGGGGCGCTAACCGTGACACCACCAGGGTTTCCACTTTCGGGATAAACAGGTCCAAATGCCAAGCCAAGTCCTGAAAGAGCTAGCCCGAGTGAGAACCCGCTGTCACTAGCAGCTCTCTTCCTTTCCCGACCCTGGGGACTCCCAGGGGGGTTCCCTCAATATAACCACTGTCTGAAAACACAAATGAACAAGTCTCCAAACCAAAGCCACGGTGTGTGCCCGACCCCTGGCCACCTTAGGACCCCACACATGTCAGAGAAGCACTGCATTGGGCTTTCAGTGACTGATTTCGGGGGAGCAGATCACCAGGGCTTCCTTCTGAGGCGTGGCTACATGTGTTCAGAGATGAGATCTTCACTGAGCTGGCCACTCAGGGACCCCAAGCACCCCAAACCAGCATGACCGACCCCCGTTGGGAGTCTCCACTGACAGATGGCAACCCAGCCGAAACCCCGGCATTCTGGCGACCCCCAGCCCCTGCCATCTTTGCGTGGTGGCTACGCCATCACCATCTCTGCCACCAGCTTCCACCAGGGTGACGGCAGGATTTGAACGGCAGGATTTGAAGGAGGCCTGCAGGAGCCTCTGGGTGCCAGGCTGGCCCTTCCCAAGCTGCTGAGTTTCCTGTCTCTTCCAGATGCATCCCTCACTCTTGCCTCATCATTGCCCTGTGCCCTCTCCCCAGTGCCACCAAAACTGTTGACAGTCTTTGCCACCTTGGTTCCAGAAGTTTAGAGCTGTACCCATGCTCACAGTCTGTCTTGATGTTTTGGCCCCTGTCAAGGCTAAAATCCAAAAATGTGACTGACCCATCACTGGGCAGAGTCAGAATACACCAGGGAGATGATGCCCTGAAGGCAGTGTGCAGGCCCCAGGACTCCATGCCCCGCAGCCTGTCTCCAGGCCAGCACCCCCAGTCCCTGCAGCAGCACGGTTTATCCTAGGCTCTGGTCACTCACACATTCTAGCTAAAAACTGACCGTGACAGTGAGCTTCCTAGTTGCTACGAGTTCCATAATGCACAAGGCACGGACTCTGTGTCTAAACGTGGGAAAACAAGTCAGCAGTGATGCTGGGCAGGGAGCCCCACAACTGTGTCCAGAAGTCTACCTGAGACAGGGGGCCACTGGCCCGGGCCCAGGGTGGAGGGGTCAGTGACACCCCGCTGGAGCTGGCTGTGTTGCAGTTAAAGGGTTGACTCACAGGGACGGGTCGGCAAAGGTATTGCCGCAGTGGGAAAGGCCGTGGGAACTCTGCAAAGGAAAGGAGCCCGGGAGGTGGGGGCTGAGTGGGTGAGCCGCGTCGGGGGGCCTGGAGACTGGCCGCGGGCCGTGTGGTCTTGGGGCCTGCACACTGCCCTGAGGCCTGCAGACTGAGTTCCACAGCTATGAGAATGGTGAACAGTTTTTAGCATGGGAAGGACAGACCCCTGTTTGCACTTTTAAAAGACCTTTCAGGGGCTGTGTGGGGAACACACTAGTTTGGAGAAGGAGAGTTAACCCAGAGACCTAGGAGCCAGGGAACAGCACTGCCATCACGGCGCACCTGGTGGGAAGATGTCCACCACAGGGCACCTAGAGGAAAGATGCCCACCATAGGCACTTGGAGGGAAGACACCCACCACAGTGAACCTGGCGGGAAGACACATCACCACGGCGCACCTAGAGGGAAGACGCCCACCATGAGGCACCTACAGGGAAGACACCTACCACAGTGCACCTGGTGGAAAGATCCGTCACCATGGTGCCCCTAGAGGGAAGACACCCACCGCGGCGCACCTCACAGGACGATGCCCACCACAGCGCACCTGGCGGGAAGACACACCACCACCACGGTGCACCTAGCAGGAAGACACTCACAGGAAGATGCCCACCACTGTGCACCTAGAGAGAAGACATGCAAGACTGCGCACCTGGCGGGAAGACGCCCACCATGGCGCACCTGGCGGGAAGACGCCCACCATGGCGCACCTAGTGGGAAGATGTTTGGGAACTGTTTCAGGTCACCACTCAGTCAAGTGGCTGCTGGTATTATTCCCAGTTTACAGACAAGGAAGTTGAGGCATGGAGAAGATGGCCCGCCCACAGTCAGAAAGGAAGGGACAAGGGCCTGGAACCAGGCGGTGCGGGGAGAGGGGCTCGAGGAGAGGGAGTCCACAGAAGAGATGCACAGAACTTGGTCACCACTTCTGGGGGGAGACTCCGAGGGATCCAGATGCCGTGTAGGTCTGTGCTCGGTGAGAGAGTGAGCTGAGACCCAGGGGAGTGACGAGGAGCCCTGCTGGGGGCCAGGTGGCTTTGGAACTCCTGCAGGGCATCCAGCGAGCGGTCCTGCAGAGGACTGGGTATGCAAGTCTGAAGCTCAAAGGGGCCCAGGGTCCTGGACATCCAGGTTGTCACCCAGCATAAGATTGTGCAAAGAGAGTGTGCAGGGTAAGGAGCAAGCCAGGGACAGTGCCGTGGGAGGTCCCACATCAGAGGACACTCCATCTCGGTGGTCCCAAGAGGCCTTGCGACCCTTCTCAGAATCCCAGCTTCACAGGTGAGCTGAGGCCTGGGGAGGATAGATCTCTTTTCCCAGCCTGTCCACAGAGAGGGCCAAGCTGACCGTGGTGGCGTTCAGGTTCTGCTCCATCTGAGGCGGCGAGAAGAGGGCACACAGCCATGTAAAGCCAGTTCTGTTAAGTGCTCTCCCGAGTGACCACAGCAGGAGACAGAAGGCTTCAGAAACTCCTTAAAACCTGTGAGGGCATTCAGAGGGGCAGGGAACCTAGGCCAATTCCAACAGAGGTTTTTCCCTTTAAAAATATTCAAGTTTAGAAAAGGGGAAAAATAATTCTCACAAAAGGAAAAAGTAATGTTCAACCTCCAGGCACATTCTAGAGTTAAAAGAAGGAGAGAGAGAGAGAGAGAAAGATGGGTGGGAGGGCACACAGCATTCACAGGCCAAGCAAGCAGCACCACCCTGGGACGGCAGGGGCCGCTGGCACGTGGCCCACCTGCTGATTTGTGCTTTGAAAAACAACTTCCTCTCAATAAATGTGAGCAAAAGTTTGGACCCATCTTCAAAGTGATGAGTTATGCTGAAAATATGTTCAGAGCACTCTGCCTGTTCCTGTAAACCGGCGGATGGCGCGTTCAGGGCGCTTTGGCACACGGGAGCATTTATAAATAGAGGTGCAGGTAGCTTGGATCCCGCCTGCCACGGGGAACTGAGCCACACCGGCGAGCCGAGAGAGACCTGGAGCCCAGGAGCCATGGGTGAGAAACCAGACGGTGACAACAAGCCCACCACCCCTCAGTGGCAGCCGCCCTCCCCACCCCAGGCAGGTGCCCATGTTCAGGCTGGTGGGGGTGAGCTCACCCTGACCTCTGCTCTGAGCCCCACAGCCAGGGAGACCCCCGGACCAGACCCTCCACTTTCATTTGGAGGGAAAAAAGAAAGGGATCCGTTTGACATGTGGTTTCCATCAGCCAAGAAGAGTAAAAACATGTGCAGGGCTGCTCAGCAGTCACGGCTGTTGTTATTTTAATGAGAAGGTCCAGAATTAGTACGAGAGTGAAAAAGAAGCAGCCCTCTCTGCTCTCCTGTGCCCACACCTCCCTGGTGGGCAGCATGTGACCCCGAGCGTCCCTGGCACGTCATCCTCTCTGTCCCTCCATCGGTGAAAAGAGACCGGGAAGGGAACTGAAAACGCGGCGCTTCCAGCTCTGGCAAGGCCTTCCTGGCCAGCGAAGGTGAGCGCAGGCCGTTCGTTCGTCAGCGTTTAGAAGTCATTACAAGATTCACAGAGGTCTCATGCCCAGGAGCTGGCTGGGCACGCCTGTAAATGTCAGGACATCAAACCGGACCTGATGGAGTCCCGGCCACTCAGAAGTAAAACTTCTATACTACTTTACAGTCTTCTGCCTTCTTCCAATTATACTAAAATATTTATTTGCACCCTGCAAGAGATGTATTGAAAAGTTTCACTGAGAGCTGGTTCTTAGAGAGAGAAAGAGAGAGACACACACACACACACACACACACACACACACACACAGCCTGGGGTGGCCCCGGGCCAGGAAGGGCGGTGCTCCATCGCCTTCGCCCAGGACACAGCTACGTTTGGATGAGACAGTGACCAGGAACAAAGAGCTGAGCTCCACAGGCTGCTTGCCGTTTTTCTGCCTCTTTTAGCTGTCACCGCAGTGTTACCAAGGAGTTGGTCACGGTTCGCCCCTCACTGAGCCTGTCTGTGGGGTGACCTTCCAGGCCTCAGGGCGCCTCCTCCCTCAGGCAGCTGCCCACATAGGGTGCTCCTGGTCACCCTGAGAACAGGAGCAAACTGAGGGCTGCAGCCACACACTTTACTTCTCCATTGTCACCAGCTGGAGAGGAAAGCAGTCAGGGCATCTGGAGTTGAGAACACCAAGTGCCGCCTTTGCGCTGCGCTTTCCTGGCTATGTGGGGCCCTGAATTTCCCCACTCGACCCCTCAGCCCTTGTGTCTCGAGAATGGCCGCCACTGGCTGAAAGGGGCCCTGGGAATCAAGGGAGGGGACTCCCGTGATGGCTTCAGACTAGTCAGCACCCTTCTCCCAGGACTGGCTGGTCACCTTTACAGGCGAAGGAAGGGGCCAGGAAGGGGTCACCAAGGAGTAGCGCTGTGCGCAAAAACACAAAGGCATGAGCTCGGTGATACATGTCGCCCACTGCTGTGCTGTCCTTAGGTGTCGAGTCAGTTCCGACTCGTAGTGGCCCAGTGGGACAGAGCAGAAGTACCTCTCAGGGTCTCCGAGGAGCAGGTGGTAGGTCTGAACTGTCGACCGTTTGGTTAACAGCTGAGCTCTTAACCGCTGCATCACTAGGGCTCTGTACAAGTCAGGTGACTAGTGTCCTCCAAAAAGATATGTTCAAGTCCTCACTCCCATACCTGCTTGAAAGTAGGGTCTCGGCAGATGTAATTGGTTAAGGACTTCAAAGATGGTGTTATCCCGGATTTAGGGTGAGCACTAAACTCAATGACGATGTCCCTATAAGAAGAGGAGAGGGCATGGAGCCCCACAAAAGCATGGAGAGACGTGGAGAGACACAGGGACACCCAGAGACACAGAGATGCACAGGGCAGATGGCCATGTGGAGGCAGACCCAGAGACTAGAGCGACACTGCTGTAACTCAAGGGACACCTAGGGGCACAGGAAGCTGGAAGCGTCTCCCCTAGGGCCTTCAGAGACAGCACGGCCCTGCTAACACCTTGCCTTTGGACTTCTGGCCTCCAGAACTGAGTGCAAACACATTTCTGTTCTTTGACACCGTCGGCTTTGTGTCTCTGGGTCAGGGCCGGCCTTGGACACTGACACACCCAGGAACGGCTGCCAGGCGGTCGCGCAGAGCTCGGCTTCCCAAGAGAGGCTGTCAGCAGCTCTGCAGGGTCCAGACACCCAGGAGGGTTGTGCTCTGCGCGGGAATCCGGGGATTCAGACGAAACAAGATACACAGCCTGCTTCCAAGATCTCCCTGCTGGCGGAGAAGACAGACAGACGGACAAGTGAACGCACCGTGCTCACCATGGAGCCTTGGTGGCGCAGCGGTTAAAGCTCCGCTGGAGCAAAACGTTGGCAGTTCCCACTGGGTGCTCCTCAGAAACCGATGGGGCAGTTCTGCTCTGTCCTGTAGGGTCTGTCCTATAGGGTCACTAACTCAGCAGCAATGGGTTTGTTTGGTTTTTTTGGTTGGTGCTAACTGTCAGAAGAGAGGAGATCAGGGGGTGCTGGACTGGGTTGGGTGTGGGTGCCAGGTTGAGACTGAAGACAGGCTCAGGGGGCTCAGGGAGGCTACATGGACAGAGCAGGAAAGGAGCAGAGTGGAAGGGCTAGGAGCATCAGAAGTGCTAGAAGAACCTGAGGACGTGCAATGACTAGAGATACCAGAAGGTGCCACTAGCAGTAGCGGAAGGCAGAGCTGGGGAGATCCGTCCGCACAGCGGGAGAGAGCCGCAGGCAGAGCCGGCCGCATCGGAAGTCCTAGAGGAGCTGTCCTGAGGGCAGCGCAGGCTGAACAACGGCGAAATCCTTGCTCTGAGCTTTTCAACCAAACAAGGTTGAACTGTGATCACACAGTCAGAACATGTATTATGAAGAGGTGAATCTGGCCCCTTAGAAGCTGCCATCTGGGAATGACAGGCAGCGGTGTCCCTGACTGGGCACCAAGGGCTCTAGGAATACTGGGAGATGGACTACCCCAGGGCCACTGGGAGCTTTGAGCCGAGCAAGTTTGCATGGAGGACCTTTTAGCGTGAGGTGAAAAACCAGCAGGATCATTCTAGAAGATGCAAGCGAGGAGTGGGCGGACCCGGCCGTAAGTTGCCGGTGCCGGGAGGAGTCACTGGGGAAGCTCCGGTCGCGTCTGCACCACGCGCTTGCTGTCTGATGAACCTCTGCTCGTCCTCACCAACCCTGTACTTGTCCCAGCTCCTGGAACCGCACGGTGACATGACAAGGACAGTGCTGGCTGTGTCACCAGGCGCGCCTGACGGCCAGCCACAGGCAAGAGAATGCCCGTTGGGGGAATGGCCACCATCTTTCCAAGTAGGTTCTTTGGGGAAGGCCCAGGGCAGGCGAGGTGCTCTGTCCTTCGACGTGTTTCTGCACATTGCTCGGTTTTAGGCTGCGAAGGTGTTTGGGGTTCAAGGACCCCAGCCGCAGCCATCACTCAAGTCAAACAACCCAACAAAGGGACATCACATAAGGCTCTGTTTCACTTCCCCCCCCCCCAGAGAGTGATGCCAGATTTGGGGCAGGAGTTTGTTTCCTGGGCATGATCAGCTTGTTTGCTGCTCCTTAGAGGAACGTCACTCCCGATGGCACACACATCAGAAAGAAAACTCCAGAGGAGAAATGCCTGGAGCTGGGACTTGGGTTGACTCTGAAGAACAAAACGCAACCTCGACAGGCCAGAGCAGGTCAAGGGTGGGCCTTCTCTCGGGTCAGGGGAGTGGTCCCCGGGGACCATCACCTCATGCCATGTAGCCTCATTGGCAAGAGACTCACTGGAGCCACTGAAGCTTCTGTGGTCTCCCGGATGAATTCAAACCTCCAGTTTTTCAATCAGTAGCCAAGCACTTAGCCATTTGTGGCTCCTGAGGGAACAGGAGTGCATAAGTGCCTGGTTTCAGGGTCCCTCGGTGGAACAGCAGTTCCTCAGAGGACCCCAGGGTTAACCCAGTGCCCAAGAAGGATCTGAACACTGACCCTTGTCCAACTGCCCTCCTGGCCCATGCCTCACCTGGTATCTCCTCCCAAATAAATGACACACACAACCTCTTCCACTGAGGGTCTGCTTTCGTGAAAACCCAAACTAACCCTCAGGGCAAAGGTCTTGCCTTGGAGCTGAAATGCCCTCTTTGCTGTTGGGGAGAAGTCACACGGGTCTTGCAAGGGCACCTGGACAGGGCTTCCTCCCAGATCACCAGACATCTCATGTTTTCTGGTCATGATCTACCTTTGGGTCTGCACAGAACCGTCCCTGCCACACTGTTCAGCAGAACATGTTCTTGGAGAGTGAGTCACTGATTCAAGGGCTTAAGAAGCAAGCCAGAGGCCACATGGGTGTTGAGGGTGCACAGGAACACCTGCTCAGAGCCCCACACGTGGGCACAGAGCCTACAGTCAGGACAGGGATTGACTGGGAATCAGGCCAACTGGGAAATGTGTCCTCAGAGCAGGAACACTGCCACAGGTGGGGAGGCGACTTGGTTGCCAGAGATCAGACCCTCTGCCCAGTTGTGCCTCGCACCAGCCCACAACTCCACTCCTCTCGTGTCTCCAGTCCTACACACCACTCTCCCCTGGCACCCCACCTGGGTGCTGGATATCTGGTCCACCTCTGAGCCCCCCGAGACCATGATCTTGCCCATCCTGTCGGTTGTGGCAGGAGCACCACTGACTTTTCAGGTGTACTGAGGTTTGCAGTTTCTTAGACAAATGTCCCCTTTGGGGCAGGCAAGTAGCCAGAGCTGATGGCCAGGGACAGGAAAGGAGGACGCTTCCCAAGCTGAAGAGTAGAACCCAGAGCTCAGACTCAGGTTCCAGGAAACCACGTTCCGCCGAACAGACAGCCTGATGGAGGCTGAGCTGGGAGGCGACGAAAATGCTCTTCCCGGGGGAGAATGGAGGACCAGGAGCCTGGGCCACCACTCAGCGGGTGCTGCAGGGGACACGCTGGGAGAGGAGATGGGAAGGCTAAAGGGCCTTCCCAGAAGGGACTGACATTTTTATGACATCTTTTCTAAATATAAATGTCATGAGTATTTCTATTACGGAAACTTGGAATCTGTAAAAACTTTTGAGATGCTGGTTGGATTTACAAGTTCTGGTTGGGCGTTTTCATGTCGCGTGGAAGCTCTGTGTCAACCTACTTTTCACATGCGTGGCCCCTGGTCTGTTGGGGCACAGTTTACTCGAGCTTTCTCCTCGCCTTAGTCATTCAGGCTATTTCCAGAGCCTTCGGCAACCGCACGGATCACTTTGTTCAGAAGCTTCACCTCCCTTTACACAAATGTATAAAAGTTACTGGTCGAAGGGATGCTCTTCTTTATGATTTAATTATTCAAACTAATGACTTTAGTATACAAACAATGCATTTCCGTCACAGAGGAAACAAGAAGCTAAACCAACAGCAAACTTTTATCTGGAGACAGAATCTTCTTCTCCAACATTTTGTTAACAGAAATTTTCAAACACACATCAAATTGAAAGAAGTTGCATATCTGACGCTGAATAGTGAGAGCCCTGGTGGTCCAGTGGTTAAGGTCCCAGCTGCTGACCACAAGGTCCACAGACTGAACTCACCAGCCACTCCACGCGAGAAAGATGTGGCAGGTTGCGTCAGTCTGGACTGCAGCACTGAACACCCTACATGGCGGCCCTACTCTGTCCTACACGGTTGCTAGGAGTCGGAATCAACTCAGTAGCAATAGGTTTAGTTTGAGTTTTATTGTGCTGAATACCATAAAAACCAAACCCATTGCTGTCAAGTGGAGTCCAACTTACAGTGACCCTATGGGACAGAACAGACCTGCCTCATAGGATTTCTAAGGAGGAGCTGGTGGACTCGAACTGTCAACCCTTTGGTTAGCAGCCAAGCTCTTAACCACAAAGCCACCAGCACTCCATAGAGTGAATAATGGCTCCCAAAGACACAACTCCCTGGACTCCCCACAGAAAAGGGCTTTAGATGAGAATAGGTTCAAGATCTTGAGATGGAGAGACTATCCTGGATGACCTGAGTGCTGCTGCCTGCAATCACAAGTGTCCTGTTAAGTGGAGGCAGAGGGCGATGTGACCCAGGCAGAAGGTAGCAGGGCAGCGTGGCCACAGAGATGTGGATTGAAGTTATATCTCAGCACTGGACAACCAACAACGGCAGCCACCAGAAGCTGAAACAGGCGACGAGGCATTCTTCTCCCCTAGACCCTGTGAAGGGAGCCCAGCCCGGCCGGCACTTCGATTTCAAACAAGCAATACCAGTTTCAGGATTCCAGCTGCCACAGCTGAGACAGCAGCACTTTCTACTGCTTTAAGCCACCAAGTGGGTGACACTTTGTTATTTCAGCCAGCCTCGGCATGGTCTCACACAGCTGGTACCCAGGGAATCACCCTGAGGTTTCATCTCGCACGGCTCACTACGCTCGCCGTGTCCCTCACCTACCCACCCACCCACCCCTCCAACCATCCACGTGTCTGTCTTGTGCATTTCAAAGTAAATTCCAGACATCGCTACACTTCTTCCTAAGTATTTCAATGTGCTTATCATCAAATAGGGGTCTATAGGAGTGTTTTCCTTTCTTGATGTTGAGGTATAATCCATACTGAAAGCTATGGTCTTTGATCTCCATCAGTAAGTGCTTCAAGTCCTCTTCACTTCCAGCAAGCAAGGTCACGTCACCTGCATAACACAGGTTGTTAACACATCTTCCTCCAGGCCTGATGTCCTGTTCTTCTTCATATAGTCCAGCTTCTCAGATTGTTTGCTCAGCCTACAGATTGAACATGTATGCTTAAAGGCTACAACCCTGACACACACGGTAGTATCCCCTTGTTGTGTTCAAAAAGCTGCCTCTTGGTCCATGTTCAGTTGAACACAATGAAGTTTCTGGAATTCCTGTTCTCCACAGTGTTGTCCATAGTGTGTTGTGATCCACACAGTTGAATGTGTTTGCGTAGTCAGTGAAACACAGCTGACCATCTTTGGGGTATTCTCTTCTTTCAGTGAGGATCTGTCTGACACCAGAAACGACTTCCCTGGATCCACATCCTCTTCTGAATCCGACCCCAGCCTCTGGCAGTTCCCTGGGGAGATACTGCTGCAGCCTCTTTGGATGATCTTCAGGAAATTTTATTTGCATGTGATATCGATGGTGTTGCTCTGTAACTGACATAAGTGTAGGTCTCTTCCAGTCACCTGGCCAGACAGCTGTCTTTGAAATAGCTTGGCATAGGCTGCCAGCCAAGGGCCGTCGAGTTGGATCCGACTCATGCTAGTGAGCACTTTTAGTGCTGCGCCTGTTGTTGAAACATGTCAATCAGCATTCAGTCAGTCTCCAGAGCCTTGTTTCCTCGTGGTGTTGTCAGTGCAGCTTGGACTTCTTCCTTCAGTGCCGCCAGTTGCTGATCACATGCTACCTCCTGAAACGTTCACCGTCTACCCCAGTTCTTTTTGGTACAGTAGCTGTGTGCATTCCTTGCATCTTCTATTGTTGCTTTCTGCATCATTTATTATTTTCTCCATAGAACCCTTCTGTACTCTGTGGAGAAAATAATAAAGTATTACAAGTAGAGGATCGAATTTTTTATTCCGAGCATATGTTTCCTTGTCGCTTTTCTATCTCCGGGTCTTTGCATATTTAACTGTCATACTTTGTCTTCTCTAACTGCCCTTTGAAATCTTCTGTTCAACTCTTTTGCTTTGCCATTTTTTCTTTCTGCTTTAGCTAATCAACATTCAAGAGCAAGCTTTAGAGTTTCTTCTGATGTCCATGAGGGTCTTTTCTTTCATTTTAGTGATCTCTTAGTTTCTTCATGTATGATGTCCTCGATGCCATTGCATCGACCAGACTCATCTGGTCTTTAGTCATTAGTATTCAATGCATCAAATCTATCCTTTAGATGGTCTCTAAATTCAGGTGAGAGATATACACAAGGTCTCCCATGTGTCTGTCAGTTTGTCGTACTGTGGGGGCTTTCATGTTGCTGTGATGCTGGAAGCTATTACATCAGTATTCAGATACCAGGAGGGTCACCCATAGTGGACAGATTTCAGCTGAGCTTCCAGACTAAGACAGATTAGGAAGAAAGACCTGGCATCTACTGAAAACAACTAGCCAGTGCAAACCTTGAGTAACAGCAGAACATTGCTCTAGTGCCCGAAGATGAGCCCCTGCATTGGAAGATGTTCAAGAGACGACTGGGAAGAGCTGCCCCCCATGGTGGAGTCGACCCTAACAACAAGGATGGAGTCAAGCTTTGGGGACCTTTTAAAAAGGGTTTGGCTATGTAAACCATAACAAACAGTGGGTAACATTGTGAAGAATGGGGGCTCCAGAACACTTAGTTGTGATCATGTCAAACTGTTCATAGACCAAGAGACAGTCATTCAAACAGAACCAGGGACACTGAGTGGGTTAAAATCAGGCAAGGCGTGTGTCAAGGCTGGATTCTTTCATCACACTTATTCAGTCCGTATTCTGAGCAAATAATCCAAGAAACTGGTGGCACAGTGGTTAAGAGCTCAAAAGGTGGGTAGTTCATGTCCACAAGCTGCTCTGTGAAAACTCTATGAGGCTGCTCTACTCTATCCTCAAGGGTAACCACGAGTCAGAAACAACTCAACGGCAACAGTTTAGGACTTGTTGGCTTTGGAATATCTGAAGAAGAACTCAGCGTCATGACTGGAGAAAGACTCATTAACAACGTATGATAGGCAGATGACACACCCTTGATTGCTGAAAGCAGAAAGGACTTACTACTAAAGATCCAAAGCTATAGCCATTAGTACGGATTATACAACATAAAGAAAGTAAAAACCATCACAACGGGACCAATAAGCAAAGTCATGATAAACAGAGAAGAGGTTGGGGTTGTCGAGGATTTGATTTGACTTGGATCCACAGTCAACCACCATGGAAGCAGCAGTCAAGAAGTCAAATAACATATTACATTGGGCAAGCCTGCTGCCAAAGACCACTTTAAAGGGTTAAAAAGCAAAAATGTCACTTTGAGGACTAAGGCATATCTGACTCAAGCCATGATATTTTCCATAGCCTCATAGTCATGCAAAAGCTGGACAATGTTTAAGAAAGACACGAGAAGAACTGATGCCTTCACATGGTGGCATTGGTGAAGAACACCGAACACACCACAGACAGCCAGAAGGATAAACAAGTCTGTCTTGGAAGAAGCACAGCCAGAGCGCTTAATGGAAGCGAAGACAGTGAGACTTAATATCCCATACTTTGGACATGTGATCAGGAGGGACCAGTCCCTGGAGAGCACTGTGTTTGATTAAGTAGAGGACCAACAAAAGAGAGGAAGACCCACAGCAGAAAAATCTAAAACAAAATTCAAATTCACATGCACACACAGAAAACGGATTTACTGGTCTGACAGAGACTAGAGAAATCCTAAAACAACATACAACCCTCAGATACCCTTTCACCTCAGAGTGAAACCACTTCTGAAATGCACCCTTCAGCCGAAGACCAAACCCAAACCCACAGCCATCGAGCCAATTCCAACTCATAGCGATCCTATAGGACAGAGTAGAAGTGTATCACAGGGTTTCCAAGGAGCACCTGGTGGATTTAACTGTCAACTTTTTGGTTAGCAGCTGTAGCACTTAGCCAGCACACCACCAGGGTTTCCAGCCAAAGACTAGAGAGGTCTGCAAAACCACAACACACGCGAAGAATGTGCTTCAGAGTTCAGTCGTGTATAAAAGACCGAAGGGCAACACCTGCCCAAAAGCAAAGGCAAGAAGACAGGAAGGGACGAAGAAAAGGACAAACGGAAGCAGGGAACTGGGGGAGGGGAGGGGAAGAGGGCTGGCACATCTTGAGGACTGCAGTGTCACAGAATGATTTATGCCCAAAATGTAGACTGAGAAACGAATCTGCTCTGTAAACTTTCACCTAAAGAGCAATTAAGAAAAGAAACAAAAAGAGGCAGACCCTCAGTGAGACGGAGTGTCACACGGCCGCAACAACGAGCTCAAGCTCCGCAGCACTGCAAGGATGAGGCAGCACTAGGCAGTGCTTCGTGCTGTCACGGCGTCACTGCGAGTCGGAACTGGCTACAGGACTTCTCGGGACACCAGCTTAGGGGCCTCATGCCTGGTCTGGGGAGCGCGTATCTGTCCCCGATGCTTGGGTGGGACTGAGTCCCGTTCTCACACCCTGGTTGGTTTGTTCCTCCTGTAATCCCGTCTCTCGCCCTGTCTGTGGAGCGTTGGACGCTGAGGACGGAAAAGCTGCCTCTCCCATTCATCCTGCATTCTTCTCCTGTTGTTTAGGACAGGTGTGTGTATAACGCTGGGTGCACAAAACTCAAACTTTTGAAATGACAAAGCCCTTTTCTCAAAGTACTGGCTTATCCAGGAAGATTCCAAAGTTTCTTTTGGAACTCAGAAGTCTGAGCTTTAACCAGACGCCTAGCTTCCCACTGTTCTCTGGTGGCCTGTCTTCTCTGAGGCGGGGGTCTTGGGCAGCGCTTGTTGCTGCTTCCTTTGGGGAGCAGTCGTTAGGTGAAAGAGAACAGACAAGGACAGGCACAGCATCTGGCACACAAAGCTCTCACTGCATCCACAGCACCCCCTCCACTGCCACCTCGCGGGTCCCAGCTCTGGCCATACTGTGCTGCCATCAAGCCAGTGTTGACTCCTGGCTTCCTCACGCACACCAGGACAACACGGCCCTGTTCTGGACCATTGCCACGGTCTTTGGTATGTTGGGAAGCCCTAGCTGCAGAGTAGTTAAGTGCTACATCTGCTAACCAAAAGGTCAGCAGTTCAGATCCATCAGGCACTCCTTAGAAACTCTACGCCGAAGTTTTACTCTGTCCTCTAGGGTCGCTATGAGTTGGAATCCACTCGACGGCACTGGGTTTGGTTTTGGTTGGCATGTCTGAGCCCAGTGTTCTGGCTGTGGTACCAATCCGTTTCATTGAGGGCTTTCCTTGTTTTCGCTGACCCTCAGCCTCACTAACTGGGATGTCTTTCTCTAGAGACTGGTCTATCCTGATGACATATCCAGAGTAAACAAGACCAAGTGCCACCGCCCTTCCTTCTCGGGAGCGCTCCACGCAAGTCTCTCCCTAGACTGCTGCAGGCCTCTCCCCGGGCCCCCCAGCACCTCCTGCCACCCTCACACCCTCTCCGGCATCAGCGCATGGGGTGTTGCTCCAGCATAAACGCAGCCGCACTTGACTCCTATAGCGTCCTCCACTGAACGTGGACTCAAGTCAACACGATCATGTCACCGAGGCGAGCCCATGGGACCCGGAGCAGCCAGCCTCCACAGCCCGTCTCTCACCAAGGCAGGCTCCACCCGGCTTCCCCCAGACCTCCTTCAGTTTCTCCGACACACCAAGGCCTTTCCCACCTCAGGGCCTTCCCTCATTCTTTCCCTCTGCCTGGAATGCATTTCTCTTGAACTTGTGTGATTGAAAATTTGTAAGCTCTTATGAATTAAGTAACCCATCATCACCTCGTGGAGGCCTGCCTTGAACACACAATCTAAGTTAGGTTCCAACAGTTTTCTTTTGTGGTTGTGTGCCACTGAGCCAACTCCAACTAATAGGGACCTTGCAGAGAAGAGTAGAGTTTCCCCAGTGGTTGTCTTGGCACACTCTTTACAGGACCAGGTCAGTGGGGCTTTTCGTCTGTGGGGCAGCTGGTGGGTCCGAACTATTGACCTTTAGGCAGCAGCAGAGTGCTTAACTGTTGCACTACAGCGCTCCTTACCATTTTCTTCTACTGCACATGATTTCTCTTTTATAGCACTTATCACAGGTTACCATTATATATTTTACCATCTGATTACCTGCTTAGCATATATCTCCCTCACTGGAAGTTCTAACACTATGAGATTGATGAGACTTCTTCAGTCAGTGCTGAGAAAATAAGTAAATAATAAGTGAATAACAGAGATTTGGCATTTCAGATGTTCTCTTTGTCCTCAGTTAACTGCACATTGTAAGAAAGGCCAGACACACAAATGAAAAATGCCAAAGAGAACAGCAAGGACAAGGAGGCTGTTTCTAGGCTTTTCCTACCACAAACCATAGTGCCAAGACCCTGCTAGCATGAAAATAATTCTGTCTCTGCTATTCTTTAAAAATAAGTAATTAGCACTCCCAGTAGGATGGCTAAGACAAAAAAAGAAAGGAAGGAAGGAGAGGAGAGGGGAGGGAGATGAGGGGGAGGGAGGGAAGGGGAGGGGAGGGCAGGGACATGTATAGAGACGTCACAAGTCCACTGGGGTACCGCTGACTGTTAGAATAAACCAATCTAAAATCAATTGCTCCTATAGAAGTTGAAGTTGAAACTGAAGAAAATTAGAACAAGTCCATGAAAGTCAAAATACAACCTTGAGTATATCCTACTTGACTTTAGAGACATCTCAAGGATAGATTTGAAGCACTGAACACTAATGACAAAAGACTAGACAAACTGTGGAACAACATAAGTTATTAAGAAGAAAAGAAAGAAAGAGAGAAAAAGCCAAAATGGAGTTTGGAAGAAACTCTGAAATTTGCTTTTGAATGTAAAGTAGCTAAATCAAAAAGTAAGAAATGACAAAGAGCTGCACAGAAGATTTCAAAGAGCAGCTCAAGAAGACAAACTAAAGTGTTATAATGAAATGTACAAAGACTTGGAGTTAGAAAACCAAAAGATAAGAACACGCTTGACATTTCCAAGCTGAAAGAACAGAGCAAAAATTCAAGCCACTAGTTGCAATATTGAAGGACTCTGTATGAAAAATACTGAATGATGCAGGAAGCATCAAATAATATGGAAGGAATGTGCACAGTCGCTGTACCAAAAAGAATTGCTTGATGTTCAACCATTTCAAGTGGTAGCACACCATCAAGAACAGATGGTTAAGTCCAAGCTGCACGAAGGAGAGTGGCAGATGATGAGGCTCCAGGAATCAACAGAACACCAGTCGAGATGGTTCACCAAACAGATGCAGCACTGGAGGGGCTCACTGATCTGTGCCAAGAAATTTGGAAGACAACTACCTAACCAACTGGCTGCAGGAGATCCATATGAGTACACATTCCAAAGAGAGGTGACCCAAAAGAATGCAGAAATTACAGAACAATATCATTAATATCACACATACGTAAAATTTTGCTGAAGATCCTTCAAAAGCAGTTGCAGCAGTACATTGGCAGGGAATTGCCAGAAGTTCAAGCAGGGTTCAGAAGAGGATGTGAAACCAGGGGTGTCACTGCTGATATAAGATGGATCTTGGCAGGAAGCAGAGAACAACAGAAAGATTTTTATCTGTGTTGTTGACTATGCTCATACATTACATTAGACTGCATGGATTGTAACAAATTATGGATAACACTGAAAAAAATGGGAATTCCAGAACCCTTAATCATGCTCATGAGGGACTTGTACATAGATCAAGGCAGCCACTCTAAGTAAACAAGGGGATACTGTGTGCTTTAAAGTCAGGAAAAGTGTGTGTCATGGTTATATCATTTCTCCACTCTTATTCAATATGTATGCTGAGTAAATAATCTGAGAAGTTGCACTATATGAAGAATAACTTGGCAATAGGATTGGAGGAAGAATCATTAACCATCTATGATACGCAGATGATACAACCTCGTTTGCTGAAAGTGAAGAGGACTTGAAGCCTGTACTGATGAAGATCAAAAACCACTGCCTTCAGGACAGATTGTGCCTCAATGTAAAGAAAACAAAAATCCTCACAACTAGACCAATAAGTAACCTCATGATAAAGAGAAGACTGAAGTTGTCAAAGATTTCATTTTACTCAGCTGAATAATTAATGCCATGGGAACAGTGGTTGGGAAATCAAATGATCAATTGCATTGGGCATATCTGCTGCTCAAGACCACATTAAAGTGTTTTCATTTTTGTTTTTTGAAAAAGCAAAGCTGTCAGTTTGAAGACTAAGGTGCACCTGCCTCAAGTCACAGCATTTTCATTCACCTCATACACCTGGGAAAGCTGGACAATGAACAAGGAAGACCACAGAAGAACCGGCATCTTTGAACTACGGTGCTGTCAAAGAACACCAAATACACCATGGACCGCCAGGGGAGTGAACAAAAGTGCCCCAGATTGCTCCTTAGAAGCAAGGAAGGCTAAACTTCATCTCACACACTTTGGGCATGTTATCAGAAGGGAGCGGTCCCTGGTGAAGGACATCATGCTTGGTAAAGTAGCAGGTCAGGAGAAAAAATGGAGATCCTCAAAGAGATGGAGTGACATGGGACCTTCAACAACGAGCTCCAAAATCACAGCGATTGAGAGGACGCTGCAGGACCCGGCAGCATTGTTTTGTTCTTCTTAGGGATGCTGTGAGTTGGACCTTATTCAACAGCACCTAGCTACCACTAATGGGGCTTTATGGATGATTACACTATCTGTCCACATTTTTCCTTCCCTGACCTTCCAGAAATCCTCCCATCCATGGATGAGCACATTTTCATCATCCACTGATGCTGGACTTGGCCATGTGACTTGTGTTGACCAATGGAATGTGAGCAGCCCTGTTTCCAGCAGAGCCTTGAAATGGTCCTTGCCCTCCTGCCATCCACCATGAGAGAGACATAGGGAAATCTGTGGCACGTGTAATGTGGAGATCTGTGGCACAGACCTGAAGCCAGTCCTCAGCCTAGAACAAACCCAGATGTTCTCAGCTAAGAGCAACAGAGTTCTTGCCAGTCCCTGAATGTGTGTGCTGTGTGAGGATTACAGTCAGATGGAAAGGAAGAAGCAGGGGGAGCCAGGAACTCAATCCAAAAATTGAACCTTTTGCCTTCAAGTCAACCCATAGCAGCCCTAGAAGACAGTAGAATTGTCTCACAGTCCCTGAGTCTGTAAATCTTTACAGAGACAGATTGCCACATCTTTCTCCTGCACAGTCGGAGGGGGTGGGGTGGGGGGTTCAAACTACCACTTTTCAGTTAGCAGATGAGCAGTTAACACTGCGACAGCAGGAGAGAATAGAGAGGAGGCCATTAGCAGCGTAAGCCAGCGACGATGGTGATTTGGATTAGGCTGATAGGTAAACACAGTTTTGAAAAAAAGGTCCAAATAAATATGTATTTTGAACATAAGGCTGATAAGACATACTGTCAGATGAGTGTGGTGGACTAAAGAGAACCACACATGTTTTTTGTCATGCTTTACATCCTTGAATATCAGCTGGTTCTGTTATCTGCTTCGACTGAAAAAAATGCTTTGACACAGAAATAGCATTGTATAAGTTCCAAGGTTGGACCTAAGTTAAAAGGAGAAAATCCTGAAGTTGTCAAGTATTTCATTTTACTTGGATCTGTAATCAATGCCCATGGGAGCAGCAGCCAGGAAATCCAATGTCGTGCTGCACTGGGCAAATACGCTTCAAAGACCTCTTTTAAAAGGAGCTTTCACTTTTGATCTTGAAACGCTCCCTCCTGGAACCCAACCACCAAGATGTGAGCAGCCCAATTCATGGTACAAGGCCACATGGAGGAAAACCAAAAAACTTCGATCAGGGATCTTAGCTGAGTTTGCAGATAACAGCCAACACCAACTACAGCACTGTGAGTGAATCGTTTCGAATGTCCCAGCCCAGATAAACCTTCCATGACTACCACAGCCCAACCAAGACTACACGGCACAGAAGAGCCATCCAGCTGAGCCCAGTAAACATGAAGAAACATGAGAGATAACAAATGGTTGTTAACATTTCAATACTGTAAGTATTGCCTTTGTAGTTTGTTGATTTAGAAGAGCTGCCCCCAAGGAGCTCCATCTACAACTAGATCTGATTTAAAGAGGAGATCCTGGACCTCGTCCTCAGCCTGGTACCAAAACAGGATGAGGTGTGTACACTTGCCTACAAAATGAACATAATTTGTGGTGAGAGAGAAGACTGCTGGTAATTAATGTCAAACCCCTGTTTTTTCTGTCTTTACTTTTTTTTTTTACTTTTTTTTGCACTACTCTTCCCATAAAAAAGATTTGGAAAGGCCACATGGAGCAACGAAGGAATTTTGATTAATAGCTTCATGTAAGCTCCCAGATGAAAGCCAGCACTAACTGCCAGACGTAAAAGTAAGCCTTTTCAGACATTCCAGCCCCACTTATCACATCAGCAACACATGGAACAACAGAACCATCCAGCTGGGCCCAGTCAACCCACAAATTTCAAGAGATAGTCAAGCTTGTTATTGTTGAAATCGACTAAGTTTGGGGCTGGTTTTTAGCACATCAATGGATAATTTAAACTATTGTATCGGTGATGTGAGACAAAAAGAGAAATGAAGACTGGCTCCAAGATTTTTGTCTGAGCACTGAATGAATGGCAATGTGACCAGATGACTAGGAAAACAGTAGGGTCTTATTCAGGGGTGGAAATCAAAAGTTCAGTGTTGGATATTGTGAATTCGAGATGCCTGTGGTGAAGTACTTGAGTGTTATGGCTACCAACCAAAAGGTTGGCAGTTCAAATCCACCAGGTGCTCCTTGGAGACTCCATGGGGCAGTTTTACTCTGTCCTATAGGGTCACTGTGAGTCAACTTGACAGCAGTGGGTAGACCCTGAGTCCTAAAAAACTGGAAGTCTGAATCTACCCAGAGGTGCCTTCCAAAAAAGATTTAGCAATCTGATTTCAAAGGTCATAGTTTTGAAAACCCTTTAAAGTACATTTTTACTCTGCAAAATATGTGGTCACCATGAGTTAGAATTGATTTGATGGCAGCTGGTTTAGTTGGTTGTTTTATTTATTTATTTATAGACATTAAATTAGGATGTATGATATGTTCAATATTCTTCTCCAACACCACAATTTGAAGATATCAATTCTGTCTTTCTCGTTCATTGTCCGGCTTTCACATGCATATGACACAATTAAAAACACCATGGCTTGGGTCAGGCACATTTTAGTCTCCGAAGTGACATCTTCACTTTTCAATACTTTAAAGAGGTTCTTTGCAGCAGATTTTCCCAGTGCAACGAGTCTTCTGATTTCTTGACTGCAGCTTCCATGGGCGTTGATTGTGGAGCCGAGTAAAATGAAACCCTTGGCAACCTCAATTGTTTCTCTGCTTATCACGATGTTCTTGCTGGTCCTTTTGTGAGAATTTTTGTTTTCTTGATGTTGAGGTGCAATCTGTACCAAAGGCTGTGCTCTTTGATCTTCATCAGTAAATGTTTCAAATCTTCTTCACTTCCAGCAAGCAAGATTGTGTCATCTGCATAACACAGGTTGTTAATGAGTCCTCCTCCAATCCTCCTTCATATAATCTACATAGTTTAGCTTCTTAGGTTATTTGCTCAGCACACAGATTGAAAAGGTATGGTGAAAAGATACAACCCTGATGCACACTTTCCCTGACTTTAAAACATACAGTGTCCTCTTATTCTGTTTGCACAACTGCCTCTGGATCCATGTACAGATGCCCTAATAGCACAATTAACTGTTCTGGAATTCCCATTTTATGCAGTGTTGGCCGTAATTTATTATGATCCACACAGTCGAATGCCTTGCATAGTCAACGAAACACAGGTAAATATCCTTCTGGTATTATCCGCTCTCCGTCAGGATCCATCTGACATCAACAATGATATCCCACATGTAACATCCTCTTCTGAATCCAGCTCGAATTTCTGACAGTTCCCTGTCGGTACACTGTTGCAGTCGCTTTTGAGTGGCCTTTAGCAGAATTTGACTTGCATGTGGTATTGATACTGTTCCATAACGGCTGCAGTCGATTGGCTCACCTTTCTCAGGAATAACCATAAATATGGATCTCTTCCGGTTGTTTGACCAGGCAGCTGTCCTCCAGATTCCCTGCCATCGACGAGCAAGCACTTCCAGGGCTGCATGCGTTTGTGGGAACATCTCAGCTGACACTCCATCGGTCCCCGAGCTGCTTCCCGGCATGCCTTCGGCGCCGCTGCAGCCGCCTTCAGCACTGTCAGTCCCTGATCACACGCTGTCCCTTCAAACAGCTGAATATCAGCCAGTGCCGTCCATTGTCTTCTGAGGCTTCCTGAGCCTATTAATATTTTTCCTGTAGAATCCTACACTACTGCAAGGCTAGGCTTGAATGCTTTCTGCAGAGCATGAGAAACGCACAGCATGTTCTCCCCTTTCGGTTTTCTATCCCAGCTCTTCGCACGAGCCATTATAATACTTTATCGCGTCTTCTCGAGCTGCACTTTGAAATCTTCTGTTCAGTTCTTTTCCTTCGCCGTTCATTCCTTTTGCTTTAGCTGCTTGATGTTCTAGAGCAACTTTCAGAGTCTCCCCTGACATCCAATTTCTTTTCTGCCTTTTTAACGACCTCTTGCTCTCTTCATGGATGATGTCTTTGATGTCATTCCACAACTTTTATGGTCTTTGATCATTAGTGTTCAACACGTCAAATTTGTTCTCGGGGTGGTCTCTAAGCTCAGGCAGGATACACTCCAGGTCACACTTTGGCTCTTGTGGACTTGTTCTAATTCTCTTCCATTTCAATTTGAATTTGCATATGAGCCCTTGATGATCTGTGCAACAGTTAGCACCTGGTCTTGTTCTGCCTGCTGAGATGGGACTTTTCCATCATCTTTCTCCACGGATGTAGTCAGTTTGATTCCTGTGTATTTCATCTGGTGAGGTATGCGTATAGTCGCTGTTTGTGCCAGTGGAAAAAGTATTTGCAGTGAAGCAGTCATTGGCTTTGCAAAATTCTATCATACAATCTCCAGCATCATTTCTATCACCAGGGCCATGTTTTCCAATGTTGATCTATCACAGCAACACACAAGCCCCCACAGTACAACCCACTGACAGACAAGTGGGGTCAGACACATAGGTCTGGATGCAGGCAAGTTTACAGATTCAGTAATGAGAACTCTGTTAATGCTGCCAGCTGAATGAGAGGTGGGACATCAATCGAGATTGAAGAGCGGAGAAAGAGTATTCGAAATCTAAAAAGAGGAGAGAAAGGGTGATACATTCTTTTGGGCAGAGTGTACTGAGGAAGGCAGTGAGTGAAGCTAATCACAGCATCACCCACAGACACTAGAAAAGTGTTCGTAAGGAAGGAAGGAGGGTGGAAAGGACAGAGCGTCTGTGAAAATGTTCTGGGAAAGAGACGACATCACATGGAGGTGAAGAGCACCGAGAAGAGAGGTGGCCCCTGGAGTGTTCATCTGTGTCCTCCCCCATTCTTATCCTTTTAGCTGGTAAAGGTGATGCTGGAAAGTCGTCTGACGGCTCCCTGATGTGCGGGTGTAATACAGCCCTCCTCAGACAGCAGAAAGGAGCCGTGGTGGCTCAGTGGTTAAGTCCCCAGCTGCTCACCAGAAAGCTGCAGTCCGAACCCAGCCAGCAGCTCGGTGGGAGGAAGACCTTGCCATCTACGGTGAAAATGACAGCCAAGGAAACCTAGTGAGACAGTCCCAGCCTGTCACACGGTGTCGCTGTATGTCAGATCAACTCAGCAGCACCCTGCAACAACAGTAAAGGACAACTGTGTGAGCAGAGGACTCATTGCCCTGGAAAACAGTGTAATCAGAACATTTATGTTTTGAGATTGAAAAGAAAAATCTACACAGACTGCTAATAATTGGTGAACTTAAATGTGCATTGTTCTGTTCTTTCAAACTTTGTGCTGATTTGAAGATTTTCAAAGTAAAATTTGGTGCAGGAAAGGCAAGAGTAGGCTGCCTGAGCTTGGATGGTGTGACCCTTCAGCCAAGGAGAGGGAGTCACCCAGGACAAAGGGAACCACCGAAGCTCTGGTACTGGGGCCCGAGCAGTGTCTGCCCCTGCAATCCAGAGAGACCCCAGCTCTGGGGAGGTGGAAGGACGGTGGGGAGAAGGAATTGTGAATCAAGAGCTGTGACTTTGGGGGCATACAGAAGCAGCGTCCTTGGCCTAGCCTAGCACAGAGAGAATAGGAAGCTGCTTACTTCAAAAGGGCAGAGGCCACCTGTCCCCAACATTGCCCAAACTCATTAACCACAGACACCTTAACAACATAACAGTCCTAAGGAGCCCTCAAGCACGAGGAGCTTCCAGTGGGCCACACCCCATTTTGTATAAGCCCAATTCAAGCAGCTTCTCAGCAAGTCACTTCTAGGTATGTGTTTCCCGTGACCTTCCCTATCGTGTTGGCATTTCCGGTGACCTTCCCTGCCATGTTAGAGCACCTGGGCTGCCGTGATGAAGCATCACGGCTGGTGGATTGAAACACGGAAATGTATCGTTTTACGGTTCTGCAGGTCAGAATTCTGAGGTTACAGGACCCTCAGGGCCATGCTGCCTTTGGAGGCTCTGGGGGAAGATTCTTCGACTCTTTCAGCTTCTAATGGTCACCAGCAATCCTTGCGTGCCTTGGCTTCTTAGATGCCACTCCGATCTCTGCTTCCATCTTCCCTCTATGCCTCCCCCCCTCTGTGCTTCTCCCCCTCTGTGTCTCTCCCCCTGTGTCTCTCTCCCTCTGTGTCTCTCTCCCTCTGTGTCTCTCTCCCTCTGTGTCTCTCCCCCTCTGTGCCTCTCCCCCTCTGTGTCTCTCTCCCTCTGTGTCTCTCCCCGTCTGTGTCTCTCTCCCTCTGTGTCTCTCCCCGTCTGTGTCTCTCCTCTTCCATGAAGACTCCACCCATATTAGAATCAGGATGTACCCTACTTCAGTGTGACCTCATGTTGACCAATAACATCTTCAGAGACCCTGTTTTCAAACAAGGTTGCAGTCACAAGCATCCGGGCTTATGACTTCAACATACCTTTTAGGGGACACCGTCCACTCTTGTCATCGAGCTTCTTCCTCCTTCTGTTCACAAAATCCTCTTAAACCTCATCACATCCGCCGCTTTCCCAGCCCCAAGGCCCATCACAAAATTCTGCTCAGCGTCCACAGTGTTTGACCACAAAGAGGGCCACAAGATTCCCACTGTTCCCCAGTGGTCCCCACATAATGGTCTGGCACTTCCAAGCTCGTTGTCCAAGCAGGTCTGTGCGGGACCTGTACCCCCAGCACCCTCCATCATCCTCTTTCTGGTTCTCTTCAGGCTTTGGCATTTGCTTATTTACCGGTCATCAGCCATCAGCCAGGTATGTGTCCCCACAGGATCCGCAAGAGTGTCCAGCAGCAACGTGGTGAGCTAGAGACAACTAACTATTCACAGAGAAGCCAACTTGACTAGAATGTGAGACCAAAGTCTCATCTTGATTTTACCTTAAATCTTTACAGACTGACTTTGAAAATCAACTCACTCTTCATAATTTTCAGGAGTCCCTGGGTAGAGCAGACAGGTATTGTGTCCAGATGCTAACCGAAAGGTTGGGAGTTTGAGTCCACCCAGTAGCCTGATGATCTACTTCTAGAAAGTCTGCCACTGAAAACCCCACAGAGCACAGCTCTCCTCTGACACACGCAGGGTCACCAGGAGTCAGAGCTAATTCAATGGCAGCTGCTTAAGCTGGTTCCAGTTCAGGTTCCCTCTGTCGTGGGCTGGCCTGCCGAGGGAGGGGGCTGCTACCAGAAGGAGCGGCCCAGTCAGAGGTGAGGAGAAGCTGGAGCCCTGGAAATGCCTGTGAAATTCCACCCAGTAGGTCCTGGCAGCGAAGCAGCGCTCCCTCTGGGGGGCTGGCGTGAGGTCCCCAAGAACTCTAGCACTGACTGTTGGCCATTTCCAGAACTCAGAGCTGAGGCCTAGTGAACAGGAATATTATTCCATCTGCCTGGAAGAAAACAAGCTCCACATCATAAAATTCTTGGCTGGCGCTGGCACCTCAGCTCTGGGGCTCCAGCCTGAAACACCATCGGTATGTCCCTCAGCAACATTAATTAAAATCCTTTTAAAGAGCAGGCTGTTTCCTCACAGGAAGACTCTCACCTGGGGACTACTTTCACAGGTGAATTGGCTCCTTAAAAGCTTTTAGATTAATGTCATCCCGCATAATTCTTATTTTTCCAAAAAGGAAGCTGTACAATTCCACCGCCTTCCTCCCCTGCAGGCCTGAGCGCCATCAGCGTGGGAGCCGGGGTGCGGAGCGGGGCTGGCCAGGGGTGCGGAGCTCCGTGGGAGGCGGGACTCCTACGGGCGCCTGCACAGGTGGGGTCCCCACGGGGAGGGGCAGCAGGGGCGAGTCAGCGACATGCTGCCGGAGCGGCGACAGGAGAAGTTGTCCGCAGAGAAGCAACGTCCCCATGCCCAGGTGTGCCTTCCGAAAGTGCACAGCAACGCACAATTGACTTTAATGCCCCGTTTCTGGCTGAACTTTTACAATGCCCACACAGAGTCTCAGAAACCCTGGCAGTGCGTTGCTTACGTGCTAACCAGCAGGTGGGCAGTTCAAATTCTCCAGGTGCTCCTTGGTAACTCTATGGGCCAGCTCTACTCTGCCTAGAGGATCGCTATGAGTCAGAATCGACTCGACGACAGTGGGTTTGGGTTGTTTGGTTTTATACCAATACTCTGTCCTCTAGGGTTGCTGTGAGCTGGAACTGACTCAACAGCAACAGGTTTGTTTTTAGACAGACAGACAGACAGATGAGATACATACACAGATATGTAGATACATACATAGATGCATAGACAGACAGATGAGGTAGACAGACAGAGAGATATTGTCCAACACAGCAGCGAGAGACGGCCCCCTAGGTGGGAAGTTGCTCCAGATCAATACACAGTGGCCACAACAGTGGACTTCAGCATAGCAATGACCGGGAAGAGGGCAAAGCACCGGGCAATATTTCATTCCGTCACACGTGGCACCACAAGTCAGAGCCGGCCCAACGGCAGCTAACCACAGGTCAACGGTGCCAACAACCTCCGCGGTTTCTTTCCAGGGCCTGGTTCAGTGCCTTGAGCATTTTATCGGATTTAGTCCTCACAGCTCTCCCAGGAGGCAGGTAGTAGGGCTTCCTTCCAAAAATGCAGAAAACAGACTCACAGAGGTCAGGTCATGCACACATGGCAGTTCTGTCTACGTTCCCGTCCTCTCCAGCACCCAAGTTTGCTTCATTTCAATCTTGCTACCCCGTGGAAATCATGAAGAGTGCACTGATTTTGTAAGTCAATCCATAAAGATTTAAGGCAAAACTTAGAATTGAGGTCAAAGGTCCTTGTTGTTGTACTCAGGGTGGGCTTTCTGTGTGCTTAGTTACTGGTCCACAGGGGGCCATGTTGCCCCCAGACACTCTGCTGGGCCTTTGGGGCCATGCTAATGGGAACCGAGGCAGCTGGTTGATGGTCTCCCAGCTCCTGCGCCCGACGGCCCATCCCTCATGTCACCCCACAGCGGTCTCTTTCCTGGGGCAAAGAGCTCCCCAGCCAGCCGCCACTCAGCTGTTTCCTGTGCATTCCACAGAAAGCAGCCTGGTTCCAGATCTGGGGTCCCAGCTGAGCCAGGGACAGAGAGCTCAGCAGCAGGTGGGTAGATAGCAGACAGCAAGACCATGGCAGACCCAGCAACTTCTCCCCACCCAGAAAACCTCAGCCCTGGGAAAACTAGAGGGACAATTCATGAACTGACAGAGTTTCAATAACAGGGTTGATATAGAAGACATTACATAGAGTCTCTGGTGTCAGGCAGCACATAGTCTTCATTCAAAAAATCAGCCTGCTTGTAAAAAGAAAATCATTCACTGTGACACTTGGCTTATGGTACAACACACAGACAAGTGCGTATCCTAAGTGGAGAGCACGATGAATTTTTCACATGCTGAAGATGCCCGTTAAAAAATAATTCTTTGTTAAAACAGTGTGTGTGCGGCCCCTGAAAATCACTCTTGCTGCCTCATGGCAAATGCACCTTCCTGCCAGCAGTAGTTTTAAATCCCTCTAGAGACTCCCCCTCGCCAGATCACCCGGTGGAGAGGTCCCTGCCTCCGAGGAGGACACTGCGCCCTCAGAGAAGCCCTCATCCTTGTCTTCCCCGGGGACAGGGTTCCTTGGTGGAGAGAACTGGAGACTGAGCACACAACACACAACACACCTTTTACAGCCTCAGTGTCCCCCACCCCAGCGGCTCATTAGAATCACCCAGAAAGCTGGATTCCCCTACAGCCCAGGCTGCGCCCCAGAACCTGTGAGGATAGGGCTGTCTCCCCAGGGAGAACCGCCGCCTTGGACCCTTACCAACACTCCCACGGGACTGTTTTACACACATACGACTTAGTTCCTGTGCCCCTGGCTGGGTTCAGAAAACCTCAGCAAACCCTTTTTGTATTCAGAAAGTTAGAGGGACTCCTCTCCATCTAGCTGGCTAGGTACATCCTACTGACTGCTAGACGTCAGAGCCTGGTGCTGAGTTAAGGAGGACACTTTGGCCAGGATGCTACCTGCATCAGAAAGCAATGTGGGATGTGCCCCATGGGAAACAGTCAGGCTGCCAGCACCCAGCAGGCAGACACGGTGAGCAGCCCCGGCCTCTGTGTTCCACACCAGGCGGAGTGCCCACACGTTGCATGGATTCCAGGCAAAGGCTCTGCTGTTGGGGGGCGCGGAATTTAAGCAGGGAGAGGCAGAGGAGGCCTCCAAAGCCGCTACAGTCATCCAGGCGAGATGTCACTGGGATGTACACCAAGGTAAAGGCCACAAGGACAGGGACCATCTGTGGATCATCCACAAACATCTGTGAAAAGGGAAGAGGGCTAGCGTGGTAGAAAAGAGTCTGTGCGTCGATCTCGGCTGAAGACGCTGTTGTTGACCAGAAAGGGCAGCCACGCAGCTCAGGGGACTCTGTGCAAACGCAGCCTTGCCTGGACTTCATAACTGCAAAGGTGTTTTATTTCCTGAACACTCAGATCAAAGGACACTGTTTTAAGGCCCTGCACTGCTATTTCCATTTCTCTGGAGAAATCATGAGAAGCAACAGCCAATTACATATCAGTGAGAGTTGAAGGGAGAGAGAGAGAAGGGGCTGCTTCCTTTTCAAAAGCAGGACGCATCAAAGACCCCTGGATTGGCAAGTCTCGCCTTTCTGGAAATGCTCTCCTGAAATAAACTCTGCCTCTGCTGATGATAAAGAATGAAAATTCTTCTGGCGGAAGAGCAAAGGCTCAGAGACCCCTGGGGAGTGCTTTTCTGTACAGGAAGTACACACTGACGTGCTCTCCAAAGTTGCCCCAGAGAGGACACTCTCCATTAGCTGCTTCTGGAGCGGTGGGAGCAGCTTCTTCACCTACCCAAAGTGACAGGGAGCCCTCGCCACGACCTACATCACCCTAACTGCCCACCTACCAGGATGTCTTTCTATCTGAACCGAAACGTTCCGGGTGAGAAAGACGCACCACAGACAGTCAGCTCACATCGTTCCTAGTTCCCTTTAAAAGAGTTAAATGTTGCGTGGATTTTATGAGTCCGTGCTTCCTGAGGCCACCCACATGCTGGGAGGCTGAAGGTGCCAGAAAAATGGCCATATTTCAAATTTCTCCCTTCCTGGATCAAGGGCCTTAACCTCACTGTTGAAAATGTTGTCTTCTCCTCTTGCTAAAGGCCTCTTTGTAATGTTAAACAGCAAAGAGGTGGCTTTGAGACTCAGGTGCACCTGACCCAAGTCACAGTGTTTGCCACTGCCTCACAAGCCTGTGAAACTGGCCCGTAACTAAGGAGGACTGAAGGAGAGCTGCTGCGTGTGAGTCGGGGTGTCAGCAGAGAGTGCCAACTGTGCCACAGATGCCAGAAGAGCAACCAAGTCAGTCTGGGAAGAAGTACAGCCGCACGCTCCTTAGACATCACGGTGACAAGATTTCACAGCACGGACTTTGAACATGCTGCCAGGAAGGATCAGTCCCTGGAGAAGGACACAGCGCTTGGTAAAGTAGAGGGTCAGCCCCTCGGTGAAATGGACTGACACAGTGCTTCCAACAGCGGGCTCAGACCCGGCAGGGACTGCGGGCATGGCGCGGGACCAGGCTGCATCTCGTTCTGTGGTGCGTGGGGTCACGGTGGGTCAGAAGGGACTGCATGGCACCCCAAACAACTAGTTCTCCAATATTTTTAAGCAGACAGTGTTTAAACCAGGTGCAGCTGCTGTTAAAATTGAAGTGCAGACACCCGGTAGGTGGAGTCCCAGGCGACAGAAGTAGCTGATACAAGTCCGTTTTCTGTCTCCAGAGAAACGCTTCCTGTCTCTGAGAGCGCCCGCTTGCGGGTTTCTGGGGTTTCTGCCGCAGGTCCCTGCTGGGTCTCCTGCCTGTGCTTGTCTATCCAGAAGGAGACGAGCCTGAGGACACCCTGCCCGTCCTGATTCCCCTGGGAGGCTGGGACTGGCGCGGTAACCTTCTCTCTGGTCATCTGCTTTCCAGATTCATCCACTCAATTCCCACTGTAGCCAGCAGGAGTCTCCAAAAACAGGACTGGGAGCAGGCTGTCACCCTGGTCCAAATGCCTCAGGGGCTCTTAAAGTAAAAATTCTTGACAGGGCCCGACACCCTCCCCTTAACACCCTCCCCCGGCACCCTCCCCCGACACCTCCCCTGACACCCTCCCGCTAACGCCTTCTCCCAGCACCCTCCCCGGCACCCCCCCTTGTCAGTTCCCAGCCTTCACCAACCTCTTGCCTGCCTCAAAGCCTTCTCTCGAGCTTCCTACACTCTTCCTCGCCTTCCCTCGGCTGCTCTGACCAGAACTGCACTCCACCAGTCTCCAGAGAGCCCCCGCACCCCGCTACAATGTTCCCTGTCACACCTCGCAGCCTTCACACAAGAGTAATTGTTGTGGCTTGTGAATTCTGTTCTCCCAAAAGATATGTCCACATTCCTACCCTCAGTACCTGTAAATGCGACCTTATTTGGAAAAAGGGTCTTTGCACATTTAATCCAGTTAGGATAGAGCCACACTGGGCTGTGGTGAACCCTAATCCAGTGACCCGGTATCTTTATAAGGAAAGGAGAGACTCCAAGAGAAGCCATAGTGGCCAAGGCCAGGGCTGGAATGACGCAGCTACAAACCAGGCAGTACCAGGGACTGTCGGCCACCACCAGAAGCTGGGACCCTCCCTAGAGCTGTTACAGAGAGTGTGGCCCTGCTGTACGTTGGTTTCGGGTTTACGGTCTAGAGAGCCACGGGAGAATACATGTCTGCTGTGGAAGCCACCCAGCTTGTGATCATCTGTCACAGCAGCTGTAGGAAACCATCTGGGAGATGAAACAGTCATGTCTGGGTGCTCACAGCCATCTCCCCTCAGCCGCTTCCCACGCTGTCCACTGTGTGCCCCGTGGTGTCGGGCACCAGGAAGGCACACGACGCATCACTGCTGAACGGCTCACCAGAGTCGTTATGCCTCTGGGCCTGGCAGGTATAGTCTTCTGGGGACACAGAAGACCGGTGCCACTGTGGGCAAGAGAGGGGAGGGGAGGAGGGAGGAGGTGCAGCCCAGCAGACTGTCCCCCAGCAGTGGCAGGCACCGGACCCAGGCTCCTCCAGCCTCCTCTGCCGGCAGGACTGTCCTCATCAGATTTCTGTGTGTCCCAAAACCACCACAATGACTTACAGCTCAGGGTGTGGGTAAACCCCCCAGAATCTGGAGTCAGGCATCTGGTTCCAAGCCCAGCCCTGACACTTGACAGTGGCGGGATCATGACCACTCGGCTCCAGAACCTAAAAAGGAGTGGACAGGGGTGGGGTTGATGGTGACGGTAGCCCCTCGGGCCAGCTCCAAGGCGTGCATACTGCCACCACCTAAGCTCAGAGGCCCCCTGCCCCAGAAGTTCCCCATACACACAAGGGCCCACCTTGTGCCATCTTGGAGGTTGAGCCCTGTCTGGAAAGGTCTCCCAGTTTGATTTTGTGCTGGTCCCCACCAAGGAAGCAGCCACCCTGACAGCACCGACCCGAGGGGATTAGTGCCGGGCTGGGGTGTGCCGCACCTGAGCCAGGTGGTATTTCCTGGCCTGGGCTCCTCGGTGACAGACGGCCCGCTCCATTGTAGCCCTAAGTGGCTGGCTCTCTGGCTGCCCTGGGTAGGTGGCTGCAGCACGGCCACTGCTGAGAGCCGGGACAGCTTCCTGCACCACAACACCCCCAGCAGTGAGGAGCTCTGGGAATTTTGGAAACTCTAGCATTCCTGGGGAACACTCAGCATCTCCTGACCCTCCGAGCTGGGCAAGGAGACTGGAGGCACTGCTCCCGACCCGGGTGGGCGCGAGACTGCCTCCCACCAGGCCCCAGGCCTCCGTGAGCCACACTAACTCTCAATGGCAGCTTTATGAGAGGGGCAACCGCCGCCAAGGGGGCGAGCTCTGCTGAATGTTAATATCCTAGACAATTAGAGAGGAGATATTTCAGGAATCATATGCACAAACAGTCGAAAGGCAAATGGTTTGAATAACGACTTATTAAAAGGTTTTTCCCCGGACCAAGGGGCCCTGAGCACATAAAGCCCGGACCACTTAGGGTGATGGATTTAAGGCCCAGGATGAGGCACCTGGGCTGAGAGGACTTCAGCACAGACAGCCCAGAGCACTCAGGGGAGTGGATTTCAGGCCAGGACATTCTCCCAGGGGACAGTGGACACAAGGGCACTCGGGGCATTTCTGCTCAGGCTGGTTTCCCCACGGCCCAACACAGATGTCCACGGCCCAAGACCAGGGCTGAGTTCCTGTCTCTGCCTCTCACTGCAGCAGGAATCATGTGTGAGGCCACTATGCTCCAGAGAGCTGTCATTAGTCACCACTGAGACAATTCTCTTTGTTGTGAGCCAGTGTGAGCAGGATAGAACTGGTCCACAGGATTTCCACAGCCGCAGCCTTTCAGAACAGATGGTCAGGCCTGTTGTCCAGGTGACCTCTGGTGGCTTCGAATCACACCAGTAGAGCCACCCAGGGACGCCCGGGTCAGCGGGTTGTTGTTGTTAGGTGCGGCCAAGTCAGTTCCCACTCACAGTGATCCCGTGTACAGCAGAACAAAGTGCCGTCCAGTCCCGCGCTCACAGTCGCTGTGCACGAGCCCCCTGGGGCAGCCACTGCCCCACACGGCCTCTCTGAGGATCGCCCTCCTTTTCACTGACCCTCCGCTTCGCTGAGCATGATGGTCTTCTCCAGGGACTGCTCCCTCCTGACAACATGTTCAAAGAGCGTTAGATGAAGTCTGGCCATCCTTGCCTCTAAGGAACATTTTGGTTGTATTTTTTCCAAGACAGATTCATTTCTTTTTTCTCTTTTTTTAATTTAATCTGACTGAGTGAAAATGTACATTCCCATATAAATTTACATGCCCACCTACATGCAGCTTCCACTGCTCTCCCTGCCCGGTGACTGCACACTATTCCTCTCTGTTCCCTACATGTCTCATCCTCCCAACAGCCTCCTTTCTGCTTCTCTCCACCCACTCTCCTTCCTCCAGCCAGAGGTCAGCAGGATGATACCCTATAAATGCATAGAACCATAAAGTGCATTCAATATATGGTCACTCTGCATCGCCAGGTCCAATCCATTTGTGTCCGAAGAGTGGAACTTCATTATGATTTATGGGCAAGGGCATCATCAGGGCCAGGGGCCATGTTCCCAGCGGAACTCTGAAACCACTGGACCATCAATTGAGGTCTTTTAGTGGAGATCTCAGGATGCACCCCTTTTTATTCTTGTGTCGCCAGTGAGACTCAGTGAGCTCCATCGCGGCTATCACAGGTGGTGGCCAGGCACCATCCAGTTCTTCTGGTCCCAAGTCGATGTAGGTACCCACTCATGTGGGTCTCTCTAGCTTCTGGGTTGTCTTTACCCCATGTCATTTTGGTCCTCGGTGAGCATCCGTTCTTGCTGAGTTGGGACCATTCGCTGTGCCCTCAGGTGGCAGCTTGGCCACTTTTAAGACCCCAGATGCCACTCACCAATGTGGGGTGCACAGAGCCCTCTTTGTAAAGTGCTGGTTGTGCCAATTGGCCTCAATTTTGCCTGAGAACATGGTCCCCTGCCCCCTACGCCAGCTACTCTGTCCCTGCAATATTGGGTTAAGATGGAAGGAGTACTCAAGTTATGCTGAAATCCACTGAATATTGTTCTTGTTTCTAATGTGTGCTATCACCGATTTCTAGTAACTATCTAATCTAAACCCTCCCCCTCTCGCCCTCCCTCCCTCCCCTCCCTTGCAGCTGTCAAAGAGTCTTTTCTTCAACACACAAGTCTATTTTTGAGGTCTTATTGTAGAGGTCTCATACAATATTTGTCCTTTTGTCGCTGACTACTTTGACTCAACGTAATGTCTTCCAGTTGAAACCAGGTTGTGAGATGTTTCCTGGAATCATCATCATTCTTTATCATTGCATAGTGCTCCATTGAGTATATATACCACAGTTTACCTATCCATTCTTCTGTTGTTGGGCATCTGGATTGATTCCATCTTTTTGCTATTGTGGACTGTGCTACGATAAACATTCTTGTGCATGTGTCCATTGGTGTGAAAGGCCTTGATTCTGTAGGATATATTCCAAGTAGTGGAATTACTGGGTCAAATGGTATATTGATATCCATTTTTTTAAGAAAGCACCAGATTGCTTTCCAAAGAGGCTGGACCATTTTGCAACCCCACCAACAGTGTAGGAGAGTACCACTTTCTCCACAGCCTCTCCAGCATTTGTTGTTTTGTGTTTTTTGGATCATGGCCAACCTTGCTGGGGTGAGATGGTATCTCATTGTAATCTTGATTTGAATTTCTTTAATAACTAAAGATCGTGAACATGTCCACATGTGTTTTTTGGCTGCCTGGATCTCCTCTTTAGAGAAATGTCTGTCCATCTCCTTTGCCCATTGCTTAATTGGATGATTTATCTTCTTCTTATTGATATTTTGTAGTATCTTATAGGTTATGGAGATCAGGTGTCGGTCCGACATAGAGTTGCCAAATATTTTTTCCCATTCTGTAGGTGTCCTTTTAATTCTATTAATAAAGTCTTTGGATGAGCAAAAGTATTTGATTCTTAATAGTCCCCATTTATCTATCTTCTTTTCTGTTGATTGTGGTTTGTTAGACAGATTTTGCAGTCTGTCCACATTGTATATTAAAACTTCCATTGTTGTTGCTACCTTTTCTTGGATGAGCTTTATTGTTTTAGGTTTGATATTTAGGTCTTTTATCCAGTTGGAGTTGGTTTTTGTATAAGGTGTAAGATATGGATCTTGTTTCAGTTTATTGCAAATGGATATCCAATTTTGCCAGCACTGTTTGTTGAAGATACTGTTTTTACCTCAGTTTAATGTCTTTGTCAAATATCAACTGTTCATAGACAGATGGTGTCATCTCTGGGGTCTCAATTCTGTTCCATTGATCGATCTGTCTGTTCTTGTACCAGTACCAGGCTGTTTTGATCACTGTGGCTGTGTAGTATGTTATAAGGTCTGGTAATGAGAGGTAATGTTCTTCTTCTTTAATAGTACCTTACTTATCTGGGGCTTCTTCCCTTTCCAAACAAAATTGGTTATTTTTTTCTCCATCTCATTAAAAAATGATGCTGGACTTGTATTGGGATCACATTATATAAGTAGATTGCTTTGGGTAAAACAGACATTTTCACAATGTTAAGTCTTCCTATCCATGAGCAAGGTAGGTTTTTCCATTTATCTAAGTCTCTCTTAGTTACTTGTAGTAAGGGCTTATAGTTCTCTTTGTAAAGGTCTGTTATTTCTCTGATTAGATTAATTCCTAGGTACTGTACCTTCTTAGGGGCTATAGTAAATGGTATCGATTTGATGATTTCTTCCTTAACAGTCTCGTTGTTGGTATAAAGGAATCCTACTGATTTACTTATGTTTATCTTGTATTCTGAGACTTTGCTGAACTCTTCTATCAGTTTGAGTAGTTTACTTATAGATTCTTTGGGATTCCCTGCATATACAATCATATCATCTGCAAACAGGGAGATTTTTACTTTTTCTTTGCTGATGCAGATGCCCTTTATTTCTTGGTCTTGTCTAATTGCTCTGGCTAGAACTTCTAAGTACAATATTGAATAGGAGAGGTGAGAGTGGGCATCCTTGTCTAGTTCCTGTTCTCAAGGGAAAATCTTTCAATCTCTCTCCATTCAGGATGACGTAGGCAATTGGCTTTGTATAAATGGCCCTTACAGAGTTGAGGAATTTTCTGTCTATGCCTATTTTGCTAAGAGTTTTTAGCATGAATGAGTGTTGGACTTTATCAAATGCCTTTTCTGCATCAATGGACAAAATCAGGTGATTCTTGTCTTTTGTGTTATTTATGTGGTTAATCACATGAATTGTTTTTCTGATGCTGAACCAGCCTTGCCTCCCTGGTATGAACCCAACTTGGTCAAGATGGATTAATTTTTTGATATGTTGTTGTATTGTATTGGCAAGAATTTTGTTGAAGATTTTTGCATCTAGATTCATGAGTGATATCGGTCTGTAGTTCTCCTTCTTTGTTGCGTCTTTCCCTGGCTTTGGTATCAGGGTTATACTGACTTCATAGAATGAGTTTGGGAGTACTCCACCCCTTTCTATACTGTGAAATAGTCTCAGTAGTATTGGAGATAACTCTTCTCTATAAGCTTGGCAGTGAAGCCATCTGGGCCCTGGCTTTTTCTGGTACAAACCCCACTGTGGCAGTGATAAAAAGACAGGCCCAAAGTGGCATGATGGCACTTGGCTTTTTTGGCAAGCCTGGCTCTCAAAATATGGGAATTTCGCCTGCCTATCTCACCAGCAGTGCATCTGAGTCTAGCTGCTAGGCAAGACTCAGCTCTGCCTGCCAGCCAAGACAGAGAAAAAAAAAAGTCAAAATGGTGTGTTTACCTTCAGTGCGTGAGAGCCAGGGCTAGCCAGGAGGAGGAGTTGGTAAAAGAGAGGCGGTTTTTCCCTTAGTGGTATGAAGTCCAAATTAACAGCCCTGTGCTGAGTCCTGGGGCTGATTAGGTGATCAGAAGGCTCCGTTTGATTATCAATTCAGGTCTTGGTTTCCAGAGGGATATAAGGAGGCGTATCATCTTGACTCCGCCCCCCCAGATTCATTTCTTCTTTAGCAGTCCGTTGCATACTCAATATTCAACATTCCAAGTCATCGATCTTCGGCGGTCTTCCCTATTCATTGTCCAGCTTTCACAGGCATATGATGCGATATACGAGACTGTGGCTTGGGTCTGGTGCACCTTGGCCTTCAAGGAGATATCTTTGCTTTCCAAACACTTTAAAAAGGTCTTTTGCAGCAGATTTGCTTAATGTAATTTGTCTTTTGATTTCTTGACTGCTGCTTCCATGGGTGTTGATTGTGGATCTAAGTAAAATGAAATCCTTAACAACCTCAGTGTTTTCTCTATTATCATGATGTTGCTGATCGGTCCAGTTTTGAGGATTTTTGTTTTCTTTACATTAAGGTACAATCTATACTGAAGGCTATAGTCTTTGATCTTCATCAGTAAGTGTTTTAAGTCCTCTTCACTTTCAGCAAGCAAAGCTGTATCATCCGTGTAACACAAGCTGTTAATGAGTCTTCCTCCAATTCTGATATAGTTCAGTGTCTGTGTAGCTCAAGATACAAACTGAATAAGTATGGTGAAAGGACACAACCCTGACACGCCTTTGCTGACCTTCAACAACCCAGCATTCCCTTTTTCTGTTGGAACAACAGCCTCTTGGTCTACGTGCAAGTTCCTCATGAGCTCAGTTAAGTCATCCAGAATTCCCATTCTTCAAAATGTTAGCTGTAATTTGTTATGATCCATACAGTCAAATGTGTTTGCATAGTCAATAAAACACAAGTAAATATCTTTCTGGCATTCCTGCTTTCAGCCAGGATCCATCTGACATCAGCAATGATACCTCTATCCTGAATCTAGCTTCAATTTCTTGCAGTTCCTTGTTGATGTACTTTTACAACTGACTTTGAATTACCTTCAGTAAAATTTTACTTAGGTATGACATCAATAATTACACATTCTGATGAAATCATCTTTCTTGCGAATGGGTACAAATACAGTGATTGGCCAGGTAGCTGTCCTTCAAATATCTTGGCACAGATGAGTGAGCACTTCCAGGGCTGCTTTCATTTGTTGAAACACCTCCATTGATAGTCCATCAATTCTAGAAACTTGTTTTTTACCCAAGCCTTCAATGCAGCTTCTACTTCTTCATCCGGTACCATCAATTCTTGATTGTATGCTGCTTTCTAAAATGCCTGAGCATTGACCAATTCTCTTCAGTCAGTAACTCTGTGTATTCCTTCCTGCATCACTTGGTATTTTCCTTCAGTATTGCAGCTCACGGACTGAATTTTTTTCTTCAGTTCTTTAAGCTTGAGAAATGCAGAGCCTGTTCTTCCCTTTTGGTTTTCCATCTCCAGCTCTCTGCGTGTGTCATTATGATACTTGACTCTGTCTTCTCGAGCCTCCCTTTGAAATCTTCTGCTCAGCTCTTTTACATCATCATTTCTTCCTTTCACTTCAGCTACTCGACATTCAAGAGCAAGTTTCAGAATCTCTTCTGACATTCATTTTGGTATTTTCTTTCTTTCCTGCCTTTTTAATAACTTCTTGCTTACTTCATGTATGATGTCCTATGTCATTCTTCTGACTAACTTCTCTGATCATTGGTCATTGGTGTTCAATGCATCGAATCTACTCTCGAGATGGTCTCTAAGTTCAGGTGGGATAAACTCAAGGTCATACTTCAGTTCTCATTGACTGTTTTAATTTTCTTCAGTTTCAACTTGAACTTGCACATGAGCAATTGGTGGTCTGATCCACAGTCAATATCTAGCCTTATTCTTATAACATTGAGCTTTTCCATCTTCTCTTTCTATAGATGTAGTGGATTTCATTTCTGTGTATTCTGTCTGATGCGGTCCATGTGTATAGTCACTGTTTAGGTTAGTGAAAAAGGATATTTGCAATGAAAAAGTCATTCATCTTGCAAAATTCTATCTCGCCATTTCCAGTACCATTTTTATCACCAACATAACTACCTCTAATCCTGCCTCATTAACATCATAGAATTTGGACTTACAACACATAGCAAAATCACATGGGACGACAAAAGGTAGACAGTCATACAAAACTGGAAATTATGTCCTAGCCAAGGTGACAACATTTTAGGGCACATGGTTTAATCCATAATGGCTCCCTAGCAATTTTCCTGTATTGTTGCTTTATACATAGTGTTATATTGTTTGCTTTTTCTTTCATTATGTCCTCTCTTGTAATACAGTCTAATGTTATTGTTCACCTTTAAATAGACTGCTTAAATCTGTACTTCTAATGCATGATCTTTGGATAACAAATGACATAAGGAAATTAGCATAACTATACTTTTCCTCACTTTTACATCCACCTGCTTTTGGTTCGTGTGCTCTGTACATTTTTTTCCTGGTGTTAGATTAGGCAGACAATTGGAAAATATGTTTAACAGTTTTTTATTACATCACACTATTCAGTTAGTTAAACTGTTGTGATTGTATTTTGCTAAAGATTATTAATATTCATTCAAAAAATATTTATTGAGCTGTTCCAAGTGCCAGGCCCTGCTCTTGCTAGTGGTACAGCCATACACAAAAATATAAGTCCCCATCCTCAGAGACTCAATCTATAAAAGAGGACAAAGGTTAAGTGACTCATCCCATGGACAGGTATGTAATCAAGTTCCCTTCTTAATGGCACCGTTTTGCTTTTCAGCATCTTGAGATCAGACTTATCTTTAAATCTACAGTGTCTTATAACCACCACCATTTGAGTGGACACCTGCCCAGGTTAGGAACAGGAGAACTTTATATTCTGTTGCCTGACCTGATTTGCTACTGTTATTCAGCCGTGACTCTGGGTTTACTTGGATTCTGTGCTTATCACCTGCCCTTTCTTTCTCCAACCCAAGTTTTTAGTTTATGATTTTGATTCATCTTTCATTTGGTTACAACAGGTCTTTGAGTAGTTTTTGTTCCCAGAAGAATTAATTTAGAGTGCACATACAGAGCTGCCCAGTCCTCCCACATAAGATAGGGTCTGCTGCTGCCATTAGCTATGAGCAGAAACTTGGCTGGGAGAAAAATCTTAGTTTCACAGGTGCTTCTGCTCAACACTTGTACATGTTGACCCCACTATCTTCTGTTCCCAACACTGAGAAAATTCTGACAACAATCTAATTACCTTCCTTTCTAGATGATCCTGTTGTTGGTCACAGGATATTTGTAAGATTAGCTCTTCACCCCTGAAATGGTGAGACATCACCCAGAAGTTTCCTGGTGATGTTGTTGTTAGTATCTCCTCAGGCACCCGAGACTTGTTGAAATGTAGATTCAGGCTTTTCTCCAATTCCAGAAAATGTTCTTCTAGTAAACCTACTACACCAAACCCACTGTCGTCAAGTAAATTCCAACTCATAGAGATCCTATAGAACAGAGTAGAACTGCTTCATGGAACATGTATAGAATGGAAAGTAAGAGTGTGCTGTCACCGGGCAAGGAGAGCAGAAGGAGCTGCAGATAGGTGGGCATGCAAATTTAACTTGGATTGTATACTTTCACTCCATCACAATTAAAAAAAAAAAAAAAAAAAAAAAAAAACCTGCTGCACAGAATTTCCAAGGAGCACTTGGTAGATTTGAACTGCCGACATTTTGGTTAGCAGACAGAGCACTTAACCATCATGCCACCAGGGTTGCCTCGTTAACTGAGAACTGATAACTGATACTGGTTTCCTCTAGTAGAGCTTCAAAAATACTATTTCTGCTGCTGGTGGTCTGTTCTCTTATTCAATTGCACCAATTCTTCTTATATTGCATCCTCATTGCCAACCAGTTGTAACTTAAAGCACCACTCTGGTTTCTTTAATTTTACAGCTTTTTGGCTTTGTTTTGTATTCCTATTGATCTTTTTCCTGGAGTATTTATTCCATTCCTTACTGCTCCTAATCATATTTTAAATTCTGCAGTAGCCTGATTGCTTCTTTCACATCTTTCGTCTGTCAGCTCCCTTAGAATCATTCCATATTTTCATCCAATATTTCATCTCTTTTCAAAGAGTCTATGTTTTCTTTAACTTCCTTGACAGTGCAAGGTATTTACTCTCTCTCTAAATTTTTATTTTTATTTTCTGGATAATTTTTAAAGCTGTGCTCTTTATTTGTTGCGTGACACACTTGACTCTTCTTTCTTGTTCTAGAATTCTCTTACAGATTCTATGTAAAATCAAAAACATTTAGTTTAGCGATCCTTCCCCACAGTGACGGGATTCCAGCAAATGTCTGGTCCCATGCCAAGCCAGGTAAGACAAAACATCTGATCTAACCCAATTGTGAATTATTTCTTGCACTCCAATGACAGACTTGCAAATGGGGGTCTCAGAAGAAATGATTGGCAGAAGAAATAATCAATAGATAAATTAATAGCATCCACCAGCACTCCTTGAAAACTCTGGGGGTCAGTTCTACCCTGGCCCCTAGGGTCACCATGAGTCGGATCCAACTCGACGGCACTTGGCGTTGGCAAGATTCTATTGCCTAGAGGAGGCTGCAAGTTGATTATATAAACTTCTACGCCCCAAGTCAAAAAGTAATTGCCTTAAAAATCAGTATTCTACCCGGAGACTTGGAGATTGAAAAGCCCACTTTCCACTGGCCCCTACATGTCTGTCAGTTTGTTGTACTATAGGCACTTGCATGTGGCCATGATGCTGGAAGCTATGTCACCAGTACTCTGGTACTAGCAGGGTCACCCAGGGCAGACAGGTTTCACCCAAGCTTCCAGACTAAGACAGGCTAAGAATGAGGACCCAGAAGTCTACTTCTGAAAAGAATCCACCAGCAGAAACTTTTATGAATAGCAGCAAAACGCTGTCAGACATGGTGCAGGAAGACAAGGGCCCCAGTTGGAAGGCACGTGGAAGATGGCTGGGGAAGAGCTGCTCCTCAAAGCACAGTTGACCCTAAGGACATGGACAGAGTTTGCTTTCAGAACCTTCGTCTTCCAATGTGGCATAACTTAAAACAAGAAGAAACAGCTGCAAACTTTCCTTCGTAACCAGAATACAGAATGCACAGAGTATGAACCTGGGGAACTGAAAATAATCAAAAATGAAATAAAACTCATAAACATCAGTATCTTTGGCATTGTGGTTGTTAGGTGCCATCGAGTCGGTTCTGACTCACAGTGACCCTGTGAACAACTGAACGAAACACTGCCCGGTCTGGTCCCATGTCCACAGACTTTTTCTCTTTTTTATGCTTAAGCCCATTGTTGTGGCCGCTTGTCAATCCATCTCTGAAATGGACTGCTATTGGCCATTTTGAATCAGACAGTCATAAGGTCAACTACGCCAGGAATGACAACTTGAAGAGGAATAGTGTTGCCTTTATCATCAAAAAGAACATTTAAAGACCTTTCCTGAAGCACAGTGCTGTCAGTAATAGCATAACATCCGTGAGGAAGACCAGTTAACACAACTATTATTCGGACTTATGCATCAACTATTGAGACCAAAGATGAAGAACCTGAAGATTTTTACCTGCTTCTGCAGCCTGAGATTGATAGGCATGCAGCCAGGACGCACTGATGATCACTGGTGATTGGAAGGCAATACTTAGAAACAAAGAAGCAGGATCAGCAGGTGGGAAACAAGGCCTTGGTGACAGAAACAATGCTGGAGATCATCGGATAGAAATTTTCAAGACCCACAGCTTCTTCACTGCAAATACCTTTCTTCACCAACATCAACAGCAGCTGTACACATGGACCCCCAGATGGAATATTCAGGAAGCAAACTGACTATGTCGATGGAAAGAGACGACAGAAAAGCTCAATATCATCATCAGAACAAGGACAGGTACCAACTCAGGCACAGACCATCACCTGCTAATATGCAAATTCAAACTGAAAACAAGAAGATTAGAACACATCCACAGAGCCAAAATACAACCCTGAGTGTATCCCACCTGAGTTTAGAGACCATCTCAAAGACAGACATGATGTGTTGAACACTAATAATCAAAGACCAGATGAGTTGTAGAACGACGTCAAAGATATCGTCTGTGAAGGAAGCAAGAGGTCATTAAAAAGGCAAGAAAGAAAGAAAGAACCATAGTGGATGTCAGAAGACACTCTGAAACTTGTTCTTGAACACTGAGTAGCAAAAGCAAAATGAAGGAATAAGAAAGTAAAAGAACTGAACAGAAGGTTTCACAGGCGGCTCAAGAAGACAAAGTAAGAATTACAATGACATGTGCAAAGAGCTGGAAATAGAAAACCAAAAGGGAAGAACACACTCTGCATTTCTCAAACTGAAAGAACTGAAGAAAACTTCAAACCTCGAGTTGCAATAGTGAAGGATTCTACAGGGAAAATATTCAGCGACTCAGGGAGCATCAGAAGGTGGAAGGAACACACCGAGTCATCACACCAGAAAGAATCGGTCAGTGTTCAGCGACCTGAAGAGGTGGCATATGATCAGAAGCATTGGTACTGAAGGAAGAAGTCCAAGATGCATTGAACACACTGGCAGAAAACAAGGCTACAGGAATTGATGGAATCTGTTCTGGAGGTGGCCTTTAATGCAGGTGGGATATGCTCCAGGCTGTAGCATGGCTCCCACACACTTTTTCTAATTTTCTGTATGATGCCTAAAGTTTCTTTCCATTTAAATTTTTTATCCTATAGTTTCATTTTTCTTCCCAGTGGTCCAGTCAAAAAGTGGCATCTTAGTCGAATGAGCATAGGAAGCACATTCATTGGTCTTCCTGTCTCACAGACTCAGAGGCACACAGGCACGATAACATGAAACACTTCACCCAAGTTTCAGCCAGAACTTCCCAACATACTGATCACAGATTCCATTACCATACAATGCCTGTTATATCTGCTCAAATCAGTGTTCCATAACCCTACACATTTGACAACGGTACAGTATGCAACTCACCAGATATTTGATGAACACTGTTCTTCTGTCCAAAGCCCCTGTTTTAATTAAAGAACACAACACACATGCACACCCATGCACACACACTCACTAACGCATGCTCACATAGAGACACTGGTGTTTTTGCTGGGACTATTCATCACAGCCCAGCACCATCTCAGCCTGTCATGAACAGATGACCAAGCCCAGCCAACTGTAGAACTCTGTCTCTCTGCACGGCGATTGGTCCAGGGCTAGGCGTGTGACAAGCAGAGTCAGTCAAGGTCCTGCCTTGAGACCAGGTCAACAAGCACGTGGGGAGAGGTGGTGAGTTTATTCATGTGCCTCCGTTCATCCCACTTACAGTTTGCAGAGGTGATTAGACTCGCCACACTGACTTTCGACCTGGGGCCTGCATGGTGGGCAGTGGGGGAGGGGACTAGGAAAAGGCTTTGTGAGCCAGGACGTGGGACGGGCTGCAGTGGGGGGCTCTTTTCTCCCTGCAGTCCATGTAACGAGAGAGGGCAGGAAGGAGGGAAAAGCACCAGCATGTGCCCCAGGTCCTGCTGGGCACAGAGCTCATCCCCTCAACTTCCTAGTCACAGAAGCTAGAATGCCCCTGACCTCCTCTGAATTGTCACAGGCTACCAGGAAGTTGGGGTGACAGGCTGGCTGTGGCTAGAGCCCCTTTCTTAACCCTACGTAGTCATTCACCTCCTCTGGCATCTATGGGTGTGGGGACCTGGGAGGTCCCTTAGGCGGCTTTGGCTCCCTGAGATTTTGTGTAAAATTCCGCAGAGCACACAGCTCAGCTCAATTCAGCAAGATGCACTCTGGGGAGAGGGGCAGGAAGCTGATAAAATCGTGAACCCCCTTGGCTCTGCGCTTCAAACAAGAGTCTTACCAGCATCCGGGGCTGTCTTTGAACTGCTTGTAAGAACACTGATTAATGTGCCACTTCGCGTGCCCACTGTGAAATCACGAAGGTCCTCAGATCTCCCACAAGCCGCCCCATCAATCAGAGATGAAACTGGGATCCTGCTCAGAGACCAGGGAGGGCTGGAGCTCTGCCACAAAAGAATCCTGGGATTTGAGTGAAGGAAGAAGTGGGACCAGGAGAAAAGGGGAAGAGTGGCTGCTTCCAGAAGGAATAAATTTGGCGTGTGCTTTGATCTCTCCCTGATTTTTATTTGTTTCAGCCACATCCTTCTCACAGCGACACTCAGCTAAAGATGCTTTAAATTAGGCGGAGCTAGGATGCCTCCTCCTCCCCTCCTACCTCTCGAGGTCTCACGTCAGTGTGTGATGTATAGTCACGCCATACTAAACTGTAACTGGGAAAAAACGAGACAAACAAACTCGAAGGCACCCAACGGCTTTGGAATGCTGTTTGCCGTAGTTCCCAACGTGCTCACTGGCAGCACCCTCGCCAGGCAAGCCCAAGGTGACGATATTCACATGGCTCTGATGCGGAGCAGGCTTCAAGGGCCCCGACTCTCAGGCTGCTGCTGGTTGAATTCACACACAAATTCGTGTTCGTTCCCACCGCTCTGCCTGTCCTGTCCTTTGCTGCCTCCCCTTCCTGTCCCGGCTGGCCAGGCTGAGCAGCGGGACTGTGGGTCGATCTTTCCTTTCTTTTCACTTCTTGAATCAGGGTCTTTGGACAGTGCAGCGTGTCAGAGGCCCCTGAGGGCAGAGATGGGGAGCAGCGGCTGGGTCACACCTCCAGGCGCCAATGACTACCCAAACCAAGGGCCATCCTGTTCTGTTCAACATCCCAGAGCTGTCTGTCTCCCAGCTGCTTCCCTCTGGGCTCTGAAGAAGCCGGGCCTGGGGCACTTACGTGGAGGGTGCTAACTGCCCTGTCCTCTTGGAAGTCCTTTCACCCCTCACCTGACTCCCGCAGTCAGCCCCACGCTCACTGGCACACTGGAACCATCACTGTCAGCACCCTTCACAGTGTCATCTTGTCCCTTCCCACCCTGTGGGACATCACATCTGCTGCTGGCCCCCAGGCACAGCCGGGATGCCTCGAAGCCGCCAGCCCCGAGCAGAGAGGGGGGACTGTGGCTACAAGAGGCCTGACCCAACGGACGTGGGATCTGAGGACTCTGAAGTCCGTCCTTCTCTGACCAGGGACAGGCAGGCTGTCTCACTGTAAATACCGGCGTTAGTACAGAGCACCCAGTCACGTTTTCCTGGGCTTCCGCTGGTGTCATGTGAAAATGTCAGAGCTCGTGGCGCCTCTCACCTTGCTGCCTCACAAAATCCCCTAGCTGATGCCACACGGGTACTGGGCTCTCATTGCTTTAGGTCCACTTTGGCTGGTGAGCACCCTTCCCAGTTTCTCACTGGGGTTGCCCTCTTCCCTGTTCATATGCTGAAAGGATAGCTTTGCATAATCGGCTTCTGCTACAGAAGGGACAAGACCTCGGACAGTCAGGGGCTCCCCGGCTCCACCAACTAAGCCCATTCTCAGGAGGTCTGGAAGAACTGTGAGGAGGTGCACCCACCCCCTCCCCCACCCCTACCCTCACCCCCACCCCATGCCCTGTGGGTGCCACTTCCCACCACCTACTTCCTGCCCCCACAGCCCTTTGAGTTTAGCTCCACACCTGGCACCCAGCTCTGTGGGATTCTGGGATCATCTCACCATGCCCCTTAAATAGACACGTGTACTCAAATATGCCCCCTAAACAGACACATATACTCCATATCCTACCAATAAAACCACCTAGATGGGATCCATTTCCAGAAGGCAGTTCTTAGGATCACTTTCCGTTTCTCTGCAAGCATCTATTTCGACTTCTTACTTCTCAGCTCAACTCTGCTAAGTTACATGTCCCAAGGAAATCCCCCATTCCATCTTTACATGTATTAAGAGTTTGTGGCGGACAGGGCAGTTCTTAAACATCCACCCTCCTCCCCACAGTGCCCCCCCCCCCTGTGGTTCAGCCCTGGTCATGCAGTGGTTCAGAGCTACGGCCACTCGGGAGACAAGCGGGGTGCATAATTCAAACTCTGTTAGATAGATCAGACCTGATGGTCCCACAGACTGAAAGATTCCTGGAAGACATGACCCCTCGGCTCTCTGTTAGCCCAGAAATGAAACCATTCGCAAAGCCAACTCTTCAGACCAAGATTGGACTGGACTCTAAGACATAAAATGATAGTGGTGGGGAGTGCGCTTCATGGCTGAGTCAGATACAGGAGACTAACGGGGCAGCTCCTGTCCAGGGGCGAGATGGGAAGGCAGAGGGGACAGGAGTCGGCTGAATGGACACAGGAAATACAAGGTAGAAAGGAGGAGCGTGCTGTCAGAGTGTGGGGAGAGCAGCTACAGTTACCCACCAGTGAGTGTGCAGCTTTTTGTTTGACAAATTGACTCAAGCTGTAAATTTTCACTTAAAGCATAATAAAATACTTTTTTAAAAAAAGAGCTATGGCTACAAACCGAAAGACTAGCATTTTGAGCCCATGCGGTACTCCTAGGAAGCTGTGGGGGCGGTTCCACTCCGTCCTACAGCGTCACTGTGAGTCACACGCAACTCCATGGCACCAGGTTCAGTGTGGTTTGGTCTGGTGGCTCAGCAGAGTGACAGCCGATTCTGGTCAATAGGTTTTGGGCAGGAGGGACACATGTCGACTCTGGGCCTAGAAGATCCAGTGCACGGCTCCTAAAGTCTTTTCGCTGCTCAGGTGTTGCTGGGTGTCTGTGTGGAGCAGAGCCCACCTGACCCGCACTGAACACGGAGCGGGGTTAGGCCTCGGGTACCCCTGCTGGGCTGTCTCCTTCTACTACCCGTTATTTGCATGCCTTGCTTGGAAGCCACTTCTCTGCTCCAAGTAGACAAAAGTGTTCTCCTGCAGCTCCTTCAGGACTTCGGGTCTTTCCTCCTTCCACCTAGAGCCTTAAACCAGCCCGGATGTTTGCTTAGGAACAGCACTGCCTTTTCATGTGACATTTGTCCTGTGGATAACCCACTGTCTGAGGTCAAGCATTCGATTTTCCCTAGTCACCTGAAGTGCCACCCTTAGCAAATGACACAGTCGTCTGCATCACAGCCTCTACAACCAGAAACCCCACACTGCTGAGGCCTGATCTGCTAAGTGAAATTTCAGGGCTATTATGAAATGTCAGGATATTCAAGGAGACAGCAATTTAACTAAGAGTGAGGTATCTCTCTGGACTTCTGTAACAGCAAAAAGCCCTGTCTAGGTAGCTCGTGAGGCTTCGGGTTCAGGCCCCCTCCCCTGCTCGCAGCAGTTGATTGACTTTGCACACAAATCAATAGATGTGTTGAGTCATCTGAGTCCAATACAACCAGGCCCACCCAGTGGCCTGAGACACTCCCCTCCACAGTCAGCCCAGCTCAGGGACCTACACAAGTCGGGTGCTTGGGCTGGCCCCCTACCCAGTGTGGAACGACACACAGCTGGCATTGATTCCACTGTCCTCTGCCACATAGCCCTCCCGCTCAGCACTGGACACTGGCAGCTGCAGCCTCCCTGGTCCTCAGTCATGCCAGCAACCCAAAGGACCCACCCAAGAAAGGGGAGCAGCTGCCAGCTTTTGAGGTGGGAGTTGATGGAGTCCACATGGTACTCTAGGAAGAGAATCCACTCCAGAGTGGACGTGGACCAGATTGGATAACTGAGACCTCGGGAGGTGAGAGGTCCTAGAAAGCCCACAGCTTCCCAGGCAGAGAGGCCTGGGTGCATGCTGGACTCTGCCTCTCAGGAGCTGGGTGGCCGTGAACTCTTACCAGCGTCCTCCCAGTACCAGCCTCCATCTTTACAACAGGAATAGAAATGTCACCTGGCCAAGGTCATACAAGGACGTGACCCCAGGGAGTCCATGCTTAGTGCATCATAAAGACTCAGTGTTAGGGGTTCAACTGTGGCCCCCCAACAGATGTATGGAAGTCCTTACCCTCGAACCTCTGCACATGACCTTGTTAGGGTCTTTGAAGCTGTCATCAGTTAACATAAGCTCATATCAAGTTCACATCGAAGTAGTTATTAGGTGCCGTCAGATCCGTTCCAACCTGTGGAGCCCCTGTGTGTGACAAACCAGCACTGCCTGCTCCTGTGCCATCCTCACAGCGGTTGTTCTGAGTCCCCTGTTGTAGCTGCTGTGTCATTCCATCTCCACAAGTCTTCTCCTTTTCTACTGCCTTCCACCTTACCAAGGGTGATGTCCATCTCCAGGGACGTGTCTGAAGCACGTCTTCACTTCTTTCTTCCAAGACAAACCTGTCCACTCTTTTGGCAGTCCGTGGTATATTCAATATTGTTCGCCAACACCATAATTCAAGGCGCCCCCTCTTCTTGGGTCTCCCTGACTCATTGTCCAGCTTCTGCACATGCGTGGGGTGACCGAACACCACAGCCTTGGTCAGGTGCACCTTAGTTCTCCACCGAAAGGACCCACTGCCGTCAAGTCAATTCTGACTCCTAGCGACCCTACAGACAGAGCAGAACTGCCCCATAGAATTTCCGAGGAACGCCTGGTGGACTGGAACTGCCACCTTTTGGGTGAGCAGACGTAGCACTTAATCAGTGCACCACCAGGGTCTCCTTGGTCCTAGAAATGGGCCCTGATTCCCTCCGAGCAGTGTCCTTACAGAGACAGGCAGGAAGGGAGGGAAGACGGCCCTACGGGGATGGGTTTCTTCTGCAACCGCGAGCCAGGGATCAGCGGGTGACAGAAGCGGGAGAAACAAGAAGGGTCCTCCCCTAGAGCCTGCTGCCCTGACTCCGGACTCCCAGCCTCCACAACTAGGAGAGAACAAATTTCAGTTCTTACAAGCCCCATTCTGTGGAGCGTTGCTACGCAGCCCAGGAACCCTGGTATGCTCTGTGGCTGGGACCCCATCATGTTGGTGCATACTGTGGCTCAGGTACATTTTGTTACAAACTTGTGAGTTGGGTGCCTTTTCGGTAGAGGCCAAAGCAGTGTGCAGAAAGCAGAGGCGCTGTCTGTGAACTTGACCCCCTGAGCTCTGTGGCCCCTTCTCAGTCGGGTCACTGATGGAAAGTGGAAGACTCCAGCCCAGAGAACCATGTGCTGGTAAAGTCATGGCTGCGAAGATCTCCTGAAGTTTCAGATCCAGCATCAAACAGGAGAGTGCCAGGCCTCCCGACCCAGAGTGTGGCACCCCAGAAAGGCCCATCACCCCAACCAGGGCACAGTGATGCCCTCCTGGCTCTCCTTCTCCCAGGACAAGGGCTGTTTTGTCTGCAAGGAACATCCAAGGTGCTCTGGGCTTTTCTCAGCCTCGAGGAAACTGCAGACTCAGTGCATGTCACCAGCTAGACCATGGCGATCCTGCAGCTGACCGTACCAGTCAGTAACTAGCTGTCACCAAGTCGTCCCCGACTCAGGGCGTTGTGAGGTATGACACAGCAGAACTCTCCCATACAGTTCTAATGACTGATTTTTTAGGAAGTTGATCACCAGGCCTTTCCTCTGGAGCACCTCAGGGTAGCCCCAACCTCTAGTCTTTTGGTTGGCAATCAAGTACAGTTAAGCCTCACACCACCAAGGGATTCACCAAGCCAAAAAAAGACCCATTGCTGTCGAGTCAATTCCCATTCACAGCGACCCTATAGCACGGAGTAGAACTGCTCCACAGAGTTTCCAAGAAGCACCAGGTGGATTGGAAATGCTGACCTTCTGGTGATGAGCCGATTAACCCCCAAGCCTGGAGGACTCAGCTGAAGGTCACAGGAGCTGTACCCCAAGAGGGTGTTGGCCCAGCAGCAGAGGTTCTGAAAGGTGGAGGGAAGGAGGCCAGGCACTTGTCAGAGTGGCGCCAAGCAGACAGATGTGCCTTGTCTCATTAACCAAGGAGGCACCTCAGTGGCCAGGCCACAGCCTTGTCCGGGATGGGGCCTCTCTTGCGTTTGCCCAGGGAAGCCACAGAGGAGTGTTTTGGGACCAGCGTGCAGACCTGCACTCCCTACCCCTGCAGGCAGCCCGCTGCAGCCCCTCTGGCCTCCAGATGTGCGTCTGCAAACGTCTGCAAACCATTTGCCTCTTGTTGTTTCAGGCCGGGGCCTTGATCTGCTGCCACTTTGGAAAAAGCACAGAAACAAAGAGGTGGGAGCTGGCGCTGTACAGAGAGGCCAGCTGCCCATCCAGCGGCCCCCTCGGTGCTCTCACCAACAGCCATCGCTCTGATGGAGGGCAGGAGCCCAACCAGGGAGCACCCTGGGAGTCCCCTGACAGTCCCAGCAGCGACAGCCACCCAGCTGCTCCTTCCTCTGTCCCTTGTGGACCACATCAGCCCTCTTGGTGTCTGCCCACCCCTGTCTGCGGTCAGCGATGGCGGACCAGGGCTCTGGCTGCACTCACTGATTCATTCATTCATTCACTCTAGCTGACCCTGCCAGAAGTCAGCAGAAGGCAGAGAACCAAGAGAAGACAGAAGCCAGGATGTGTGGCCACACCCCTTCCTGCTCGCCCGCCTCCCAGACGGTCAGTGGGTGCAGGACGGCATGTGTACCACCTCCCTGCTGTGTGACTGCCACTCGTGTCCCAACGAGGGAGGGTTGGCGGACAGGCAGCAGGAGCTCTAGAGGCCTGGTGCCAGCTTTACTATGTGTGTTTGTCCCGACCTGGGCTATCAGTGAGCCTTGATGAGCCTGTTTTGCCTAACAGTTCTCCTGAGACTTGAACGAGGCCCCATGACTGCCTGATACAGACCACACCCCCAGAAGAGCCTCAGGAATGTGCATGTCCCTGGGGCTCCCTCAGGACCAGCAGGGTCCCAGGGAGGCACATCACAGGCACTGCTGCCTGCTGCTGGGGTCCCCTCTGGGTGTGGGGACTTGAGGCTAGGCCCCAGAGGACAAGGACACTGGCGAATGAGACAACGTGAGCTAGAAGGTGGACCTTCTGGCCAACCCGCAGGTTAGACTCGACCTGGGAGACCACTCCCTGCGGCCCTACTGCAGGGGCTGAACAAGCCCCCAGAGACCAACAGCCCAGGCCGCCCAGATGGCAGCAAGCCAAGAGCCGCCTGCTTCAGGGTAAAAGCTGGGGCCGAGGGAAGGCAGGTTCCAGCCTCGGTTGGGAAGGGTGTTCAGACCCCGTCACTAATAACCAAGGAGCCAGTGACCTGCTCTGGCCCTCAGCTTCCTGCTCTTCAACAGCAGGACTGGACGTACACCAGAAGCTGTGCACTCCTGTGTCTGTACATGTACATACATGTGCATGCTCCCAGAAGAGGCTCTGTGCTTTTCAACAGATCAGAGAAAGGAAGCGGGCCCGAGCGGTAAGCAGCAGCCACATCGGTAGGCACTCACTGAGAACCTCTAGATGAAACACCCCAACTACGGCAGCTGGCCCAGCCTCCCTGGGTGGGACAGAGGCACCCCAGGCAGCAAAGCCACCCCCAGAGCCAGCAGGGACCCTTGCAGGCTGCTGAAAGCACCCCAACTTTTCCTTTGCCTCCTCTGCATGGTAAATGTGACCTGGTAATCATCCAAATACTGCTGAGTGCAGAACGGCAAAGAGAGGTCCCGGATGTTTAAGGGACCAAGTTGACTTTACAGGAATGGCTCCTGACGGGCCAGACTCAGGAGCCAGACGAGCAATTGATGAATTCCTCTGGGTGACAATAAACAGTGAGGTGATTCAGCCCCACTGCCCGGAGAGGAGCAGGGGAAAAGGGGAGCAGGAATCTGCTCCCCCACATGGCCAGCCAGGGAATACTTGTGGGTCCACATGTGCACATGTGTTTCTGCAGAAGAAAATACACAGCATACGTGTGGAGTGTGTGCTGGCATCACATCTTCTGTTCCTGAGCAGGGGCAGCGCTCAGAGTGACAGAGGCGGACATGTTCCTGCACAGCCCATGTTTCATGAAAGCTCACTCTCCCCGCTTGCTCCCCATTGTGGGACACTCAGACAACCTGCCCCGTGCTCAGCAGCTTCTGTAGGTTTGTGCATTTTTGAAAGGCAGAGCGGACCACCGTCCATCAAATATGTCTGGTGAATTGCTTCCAGTAGACTTCCAGGGTCTGAGAAAGCATCAGACGCTGAGTTACCCAGCCCTGGGACAGAGCACAGACACAGTGTACTGCCCTCACAGCTAAGTGGGGTTACCCAGCACCGGAACAGATGACAGACGTTGCTACTCTCACAGCTAAGTGAGCGGAAGTCTGAATTCAGGGCCCCCTTTCTGGGGAGGCTTTCTCTCTATCAGCTCAGGGGGACTGTCCTTGTTCCTGGGTTCCCTGGCAACCTTCACGTGGTAAGACACCTGTCCTCCCCCTTGTTGGCTTGCTTAGATGCTTGCTTGTTCAAGTTGCTCTTTTTATATCTAAAAAGAGATAGACTTAAAACGCAGCCTACAGCACTGCTGCCTCAAACACTCATTTCCGATGGGCTCATAACCACAGGCATAAACAAACAAAAGAAGCTGGTTACCATCAAGTCAGTTCTGGCTCATGAGAACACTACAGGACACAGCAAAACTGCCCTGTCGGGCTCCTGGGAGAGGCTGGGGAATTCAGACTGCTGACCTTCTGGCTAGCAGCCAGATCTCTTAGACACAGGGACTCAGAGTGCCCATTTGGGTGGGGGCAAAACCCGATCCACGGAAACCAGCGTGACCGTGCAGGATTCTCGTGAAACCATCTGTCATGTCCACGTCAGCCCTTCTTATGCCTCGGACAAGGCGGGCATTCTTTCCCAGTGAGTTTCTGCTCCTCTAGCGGGAACAGGGGCTTTGATGTGAGAGAAGGACCATCATGTGGATTAAGGGACGCAGCTGTCCCACGAGGGATCCTGGGAAACAGCCCACTAACAAGCTGTGTCAGGTCCAGGCTGGGGAAGGGTTTGCTATGCCCAGGATGGTAAGTGGCATCCTAATAATGCACACTGACCAAAACACCATATATTCTTACACAAATCACCCCAAAACGCCCTCCCTTCTACCCACTGTCAACAAAACTAAGAAAAGGTCAGAGATGATGAAATCAGGACAGATGCATCCTTGGGGAAAACGGTCTGGAAGAGCCCAGCTGGGGCTGCCCAGGCAGACAGGACACCAGCCAATACCGAGAACATTCCCTTCATCTGTCTTTGCATCCATCTCCCAGGCTGTCAGTCCTCCTCAAATGTCACGTCAGCCTGATTTTTATCAGCCTTCCTAGAAAGGTGTCCTCAGGCTTTGCCTTGGGATCCTGAGCATGGAGCAGGTGGGCAAGCCATAGCTGGAGAGCTGGCCCTCTGATGGGCTCTTCAGTGTCTGCTTGGTGACTTGAGCTGCCTCAAGCCAAAATAAATCTCTCTGTGGTCCCCAACCCCCACAATAGAGGTCCTCCTCAGTGTGTGAATACAGAATCGCCACGTCATGCATCACACCAAGTGGCCATCTCAATAACCGTCTCTCTGCACATTAGCCCTCAGTTGAATTCCAGCATCTCAAACACTCATGGTGGCCTCAACCCCAACCCTCAGCATGACTCGTGGAAGCCACAAGAGTCCTGAGCAACTCTGCCCAGTCACAGAAGGAACCAGGCTCAACAAGATCCCCTGCAACCTTTTCTGGGATCCCATGCCCATGCGTCATGGTTAAGGACTCCAGAGGTTCAAGGAATGTTGGAGAAGGAAGCCTCCTGAGTTTAGCTCAGGGAGGTCACAGGCCATGGTCCTTCATTCACCATGGACCATTCCGTCATGGTTTACCCCCTGCTGTTATGGATTAAACTTTGTCCCCCCAAAATATGTGTCAACTGGTCTGGGCCGTGATTTCCAGTATGGTATGGTTGTCCTGTATGTTGTGATCTGATGTAATTATCTTCTGTGTTGTAAATATTAACCCCTATGATGTCAATGAGGGAAATTTAGAGACCATTATGTTAGCGAGGCAGGACACAATCAGGATTAAGTCATATCCTGAGTCGATCTCTCTAGAGATATAAAAGAGAGAAGCAAGCGGAGAGGAGCAGTCACACCACCTACCTGACAAGAGCACCCTATGTCCACCAGAATCTTTTGCTCCTGGAAACAAGAGTCAAAATTGGATCCACCCTCACCACTGTCTCTAGACAATGGGGTGGGGACCCGGGCCACTTTTCAGGAGGACAAGCCTCATGTAACAGGCACAGGCCTCTTGTCATGTATGCCACACTGATCCAGTCCAGGCTTTTCTCCCACTTCTTGCTAGAGCCTCTCTGAGAGTCTCTAGTGCATCTCAGAGAAAAGCTGTGCAGTTATGGCTGATGTAAAACCACCCTGCTGAGCCTTTCCTAGATAATCCTACCCCTGAGGAGTTGTGAGGTGGTTTGGCATTCCCTCTGGTGCTTTTTTCATTGGTTGCCATTGAGTCAGCTCCAATTCAAAGCAGAACTGCTCCACAGGGTTTCCTAGGCGATAGTCTTTACAAGAACAGATCGCTGGGTCATTTCCCCCGCAGAGCTGCTAGTGGGTTTGAATCACCATTCTGTCAGTTAGCAGCTGCGTGCACAACTATTGTTCCATCAGAGCTCCTTCTGGTTCTATGGATACTGACTGCAGCTAGGTCAGCTCCCCACACTCGAGACCCAAGCTGTGTTCCGTGGGGCCTTGTCCTGATGAGCTAGCTAGGTTGGCTCCCCACACTCGGGACCCAAGCTGTGCTCCGTGGGGCCTTGTCTTGATGAGCTAGCTAGGTCAGCTCCCCACACTCAGGACCTGAGCTGTGTTCCGTGGGGCCTTGTCCTGATGAGCTTCTTGGGACAGCAGTGCACAATGCTTCTCAGAGAGTGAAAGACAGAAAGAAAGAAAAAAAACTAGCTTTGAGATCCACACCTCATTCTTCAAGCTGGGAAAATGAAATTGGCAGTCTTGGGATCCAAACATTCAAAAGGTGAGACTTGTCTGGATGAAAACCAGCTAACGTTTTCCCCGGATTTTAGAGCTAATATTTTGTTCCCCTGCCATACAACGTCTGGACTTTAATATAACCTTCTGTCCGCCAATGCATCATTTCACAACCCCTGGTGCTCAACAAGCCCTAGAGAAAATTCCTTAATAAACTATGAGTGTTAATACCCACTGCAATAAATAAGACGTGATGAAATTTTACACGAGGGGAAAGAGGTAGGTACTTGAGAATCGTAAAAACGCAGCTTTTCCACAAAACCCTCAGTACTAGACATAACTGGGGGAACAAAAGGGCACACGGGCTTGTTCGGATTGTTCGGTTTGTTGTGCTAAGTGCATACAACATAAAAATCACCTACTCAACTTTTAAAATCAGTGTTCTCCATTGTGTACATAAAAGCTAGAGTTTAGAGAGTTTTTTAAAATAACTTCACCCATTTTGTGGCATTTAAAAAGTGAGAAGAAACAAAGGTTACTTAAAAGGAAAAAAAAAAATTATCCTAGGCTTCCTGCAAAAAACTTGAGAGAAAACACAAAAGAAGGCTCTCAGGGAACCTGAGCTTGACTGCCTGAGCAGGCAGTGCCAGTGGGAGGCTGCAAGGTGGGCAGGGAGGAGACCGGCAACGGGTCAGCAGGCACTGGGAGGTGAGGACAAGTGCAGTCGCTGTCTCTCCCCAAGCCCCCTCTCCAGGGGTACCGCTGAACACAAAGTCAAACGGACGCTCATACCCCTCCCCCCCAGCAAACATAACCTGCCACAGCCACTGGGCGAACACCCAGACGCAGCAGCAGGAACCCAAAGAGCACGGATTCAGCTGTTTCAGCCAAAGGGAGCTGGGACCCCTGGGAGAGGCAGTGTGTCAGAGATCATGTGCTGGGGTCCAGGACCCAGCTGTGCCCACTCAGTAGCTGTGGGACCCCAGAGATGGGACCTAAGCTATTGAACACAATTTTCTCAATCACCTAAAAACTGGGGGACCTATGACCTCCCTCGCATGGTGGCTGTCTGTTAACTCATGCAGAGTTCCCTGTACTGCACCTGGAACACCCTGGCAGCTGTTACGTGATCAATAACAGCCCCCCTTACTGGTTAAGATTAGTCATTGAGGTCACTGGGGGTTCCAGGTCAGAAGGCTCACTCTCTTGTGCAGGAGACCTGGGTTTAGTTCTGGGCCAGGGCACCACGCGGGCAGCCAGCATCTGTCAGTGGAGGTTCATGTATTGCTGGGATGCTGGACAGGCTTCTAAAGAGCTTCCAGACCCAGAGGGACGAGGGAGAAAAGCCTGGTGAGCTGCCTCTGAAAACCAGCCAGTGGAAACTCTGGATCACAGCAGTCTGAATGGCAGTGGGTGGCGGGGATAGCACTGGACCGGGCGATGTCCTGTTCTATTGCGAGTGGGGCTGGCATGAGCCGGGGCTGGCCTGGCAGCAGCTCACGACATTCTTGTTGACCAGTGGTATTGCTGACCAAACACACTCAGTGGGAGCAGTGGACAGCCCTAGACACAGGACGGGGACGAGCTCCTGTCACAGATGACAGAATGAATGGATGCATCTCATCTGTCCCCTCTGCGAGCCCAATGCCAATGACAGCACTGGTTCGTTCAAGCAGCAAAAGCCGATGAAGACCCGGAGAGAGGGGAAAGAGGACGCTGACATGGGGTGGACACACGGAGCTGAGGTCGTCCATGCAAGACAGCTGGACAGCCGAACCGCCAGTCAGCCATCGGGGCAGCTGAGACTAAACCAGTTAACGGGTGCCACCAGTGGCAGTGCAGCACCCTCAGGGAAGAGGGGACGGAGGGCCACAAACAGGAGAGGACTCCCTGAACGTCCGCATGCCCTCCTCCACCCATGCAGGACACCAGATGGATGGGGAGCCAGAGAGCAAGACGGGGCACACGCTGAAAGCAGGGCTGTCAACACGAGTTTATACACAGCACCCCGAGACCGACAGCCCCCTTCCTCGGGGGGCACCCACGGCTGTAGCCAGACGCACCCTCCAGGCCAGAGGGAAGGCCTGTTACATCAGGGTGCTCAGCCCCGTGCCCTGCCAGAGCCCCCTCCCATGAGATAGCAAAAACCCACCCCACCCAGAGTTCCCAGAAAACAGGACACTCAGTTAAATTTGAATTTCAGATAAGAAGCAAATAGTTTTTTAATATAAGTGTGTTCTGTGCAATATCTGGGACATATTTGGCTTTTTTTTAAAAAAGTATCCACTGTTGATTTAAAATTCAAATTTAACTAGGCATCCTGAATTTGTATTTGTTAAAGTGGATTACCCTACCCCCAACACACACACACACATGCGTGCATATAGGCATATACACGTGTGTGCATGTGTACATACACACATGTGCAAGTATACACATGTAAACACACACATACACATGATTATACACTGTACACACACATGCATATGCCAACATACACACGTGCACGTGTGCACACACACAAGCATGCATGCTCTCACATGCACACGCGTACACACGCACGCCCCCACGCACACACACAGAACTCACACACAGTTTCCCGGTCCTGCGGGCGCAGACCCCCATCTCCAGGTCCTAAGCGTGTCCACGTCTGCTACGCCTCTTCTGCCGCACCACGTAACACTCGCATGTGCTGGGCACCAGGCACGGGCGCTTTGGGACGCTGTGGCTCCGCTGCTACAGTCCGGTGGCAGTGGACACGACACTGGAAGCCAGAGGCTGCAGCCCCGTAAGGAAGGTGCCGTGAGCAATGAGCGGGCACAGGCGGCCTGCAGAATAGGGCGGACAAGGAGAAGCATCCCCCTGGAGCCTCTGGGATCCGGCCGTGCCCACTCCTGGACGTGAGGCCGGGGAGGCTGATTCGGGACTTGTAGCCTGCAGACCTGCAGGGTGTGACTGTGCACTGTAAGCCACCGAGTCTGTGGTCCACTGTCACAGCAGCAACAGGACATGCCCACACCACTTCTGAGAGCCAGTAGGTAGGGACAGGCATCGAGACAACTGAGAACAAAGAAGAAACAGGAGAGAGACTGGGTCAGGATTGGAGGGTCACATGTCCCCCAGTCCCTGAGCCCACCAGGGAGTGTCAGGCATCTGGGACATGGGACAACATTCTCAGATGGCTTTTGAGACTCTGCAGTCCCTTCAGGGTGGACAGGCCTGCACACAGAGGGCACAAGCGAGGAGGATGGGACACGACCTGTGACTACCACTCACCTGGCCCTCAGTCCTCCCCAGACCAGTTTCAGTGACTGTGGACAGTAAGTCCCCTCCAGGTGACCTGAGCCCCAGGCATCCTCTGCTGGAAAGGGCCTTGCTGTCGCTGGGTACAGCTGAGTTGATTCCGACTCACGGCGACCCCCCAGTGACAGAGCAAAACTGTCCCATAGGGTTCTCTAGGCTGCCGTCTTCACGGGAGCCGACTGCCATGTCCTGGTCCTGGCAAGATGCCGGGAGGGGTTCCAGCCACCAGACCCCCCACGAGCCACTGAGCACGTAACCTTTGTGCTACCAGGGCTCATCCAGTAGGGACCCTCGACAGGTCTGACCCCAGAGAGTGCCATCAGGGACCCCGCCGAGGTCTCAGTCTTTTCCAGGGGCATGCAGGCAGGCGGTGGTGGCAGATCATGGGCCATCTGTGAGACTCACACGCCAGCCACACAGCACGGCCCCAACCCAGCCTGGGCCGGCGACAAAGTATTACAGCTTGTGACTTCGAGAGCCAGCAGCCGGCTGGCCTCCCCCCACTTCAAGAAATGTGGGGTTGGAAGTTCAGGGTGAGTTTCCACGGCGAGAGCCGGAATGATTTAGAAGGTACAACATTGGTGTTTGTGCTGGATTTCCACACCTTCCCCTGCAGGTCCCAGTGCCCCAGCTTCTCACAGGCGTCCATCCCAGGGGCCCAGCTGATGACAGCAGCTTCGGGGCTGTGTCTGCAGGCTGGAGACCCACACCACCCCTGCTCCTTCAGGACCCTAGCGCCTTCCTGACTCAATCTCACCCCCAGCCACCCCAGCACGGATGCTGCTCCTGGCCAGCCAAGGGTCTCCTAGTCTGGGGGGGGTGCACAGTACGCCGCTGTGCGGCACTGAGCTGGCAGGAAGCCAAGCTCGGTGGCCGCGACAGAGTTCTCAAATCCCCTGCTGAAGGACTGGGCTCGATGATGGGTCGTCCTACACTTCACCACGATGTTGGGCTTGAATGGGCTGAAAGGGAAACCCACCAATATGAAAACAGCACCTGACCAGGTGCACGGCTGCAGGGACAGGCGTTTCCTATCTGCGCACACCTGCTCTGGCTTGTCCCGTGGACCGCTCCTCTTGGCACAGCTAGGTGTTCCAGGGGTGCTTTCTCGCAAGTGGTGCTGGAAAGAACGCAGGACGCCCCGGCCCCGCTGGACCTCCCCTAGGCGTGGCTCCTTTTCCTGGTTTTTCAGTACAGCTTTAGCACAGGGCTCGTCAAACCCGTAAACTGTTTGCACCCAGAGGTAGCTGTTTGCAGTCACAGTCGCCGAGCGCTGCTGTTCCCATGACGGACGGCAGGCAAGAGCAACAGGGCTCTGTGAGCACCGTCGCTCCTCCCTCGGGCTTTGCGAAGAACAGAGGCCAGAGAGCAGCGGGTGAGCATCTGTGTTACCGGGGCACGCCTATCTTGGGCTGCCTTCAAGAGCGAGACCCCCCCCAGGCTGAGGACAGAAGCCTGTCTTGGGGGGCTCTGATGTCCTCGGTCTGGGTCCTGGCCCGAGCCCACACCACTGTCCACTCCAGGGCACTGGGCTTTCTCAGGCCAAGACAGGGCCACTGCCTGGTTGGTGACCAGCACAGTTGCAGTCAAGGGCCTGCCGTCCGGTTACGTTCCCAGTCGCCGTCTTGAAATTTTCGGTCATTGTCTCTGAACTGGTGTTGTTCATACAAGTCGGCATCAACTTGGCAACACCGGGTAGTGCTTTACAGGTGGAGACCGAGGGGGCAGTGGTGTGTGCACGGCCTCTTGCCTCCTGGGACGGGCTTCTGGCACAGGCGCCCAGCTCCCACCCCACACAGCCACCACCGCAGCTGCCTATGGGACATGAGCACAGGACGGGAGGAGCCAGGGGCCAGCGGCAGTCACACGTGGCCACCAAGACACAGCGTGGGCCCCAGGCTTCCAGCAAGTGCAACATTAAATGACAGGTGACAAACCAGGGCTTTGAACTCCTGCTGAGAACGTACGTTTCTGACAAGTCATTTTGGAGTGATGGTATTGGTGAAGAATGCTGAACATACCAAGGACTGCCAGAAGAACAGGCAGGTCTGTCAGGGACAAGTGCAGTCAGGAAGCTCCTTAGAAACAGCGACGATGTGACGCTCTCTCACAGACTTTGTCCGGTCCCTGGAGAAGGACACCATGTGTGGCGAAGCAGTTGGTCAGCAAAAGGGAAGACGACCCCAACAAGACGGGACGACACAGTGGCTGTGACAACAGACCCAGCAAGGATGGCAGGGACGGCGCAGGACCAGGCTGGGTTTCGTTCAGTGGCACGTGATGTTGCACCTAGCAAGACGTTCCCAGGTGATGCTCAGCAGCCGGCTGCGTCCCGGTCCCGAGAAGAGCCACCGGCACCCTGACGACCCAGGAGAACCTTCTGGGCCCTTGTTAAGCTGTAGATTCTGTTTCAGTCTATCTGAACCCAAAGCCCTGGAAAAAAAGCCGTGAGACATCCGGAGGGAGGGCAGGGAGAGCTTTCTTCCTGCTGTTGGACAGCCAAGCCAAGGCCAAGTGCTGTTGGACAAGGGCCTCATATTTTCCTTTTCTAAGTTACTAGCTGCCAAGCTCTGCAACCTCGGGTCACCCTGGATGGAGCAAAACTGCACCTCTGTTGGGGACAAGGGCATCAGGACCAGGAAGCATGTGAGCACCCCCTACTGCTGGCCAGCAGGTCCGGAAGTCTAATGGCTGAGGAAGCCAATGAGGGAGACCCAGACGAGGGAGGGCGCCAGGCCCAGGAGTTGAAGGGCCAAGGTCGCCAGGATCAGAATCGGCAGTCTGGAGGGGCCCCAACAGCCATGAGTGATATAGTGAACACACTCTTTTGTCATGAATTGAACTGTGTGCCCCCAGATACATGTCAAGTTGTTTAGACCACAAGTCCCCGTATTCGGTGGCTATCCTCACTTTGTGACGGCTGTGATTCTCCTGTTATAAAGCCCAACCCCTGAGGGCTGGGATGGGGCACAGCACCCTAGCTCAAGTCACAGCCCTGGGCCAGTGTAAAGGGAGTTTCCCTGGGGGGCAGCCTGCACCACCTTTGGTCTCCTCAAGGAGTGGGAGAACTTCAAATCATCGAGAAAACAGCACCGGGAACAGAGCCTGTCCTTTGGGTCCATGGTCCCTGTGCCTGACAAGCTGCCCCACCTGGGGAAGACAGGCCTTCCCGCAGAGCTGACACACAGAGAGCCTTCTCCCAGAGCCAGTGCCCTGAACGTGGACTTACAGACTGCTAAACTGTGCGAGACTAAATTTCTCTTTGTTGAAGCCAGCCACTTGTGGCATTTCTGTTACAGAAGCTGTTGGTAACTGAGGTACACCCTGTCATGGCTTGCACTGTGTTCCCCCAAAATGTAGGTGTTGATTTGCCTTGGCTCTGAGTCCCAGTAGGGTGCCCTTCCTCCCAGGTGCTATGAATCCTGCCTCTGTGGTGTTGATGAGGGAGAAGGGGCAGCAGCTGTGCTGGCGAGGCGGGACTCTGGTCACCAGCTGTGGGACATCAGGGAGAGAGGTGAGCACAGAGAGCTGGGAACCTCACACCACCGAGAAGGCAGCACTGAGAGCAGAGCCTGTCCTTTGGACCCGAGGTTCCTGTGCCAAGATGCTCTTTTTGAACGTGGACTCTTGGCCTACTGGACTGTGATGATAGTGAATGGATTCTCATACTGAATAGACCTGTAACTCGTAAATGGATTTGTGGCTTAGCAGCTTGTGACAAATAAAGTGTCTCTTCAGAAAGACTTCCACGCACAGTATTTTCTGTTAGAGCAGCACCAGGTGACTAAAACACTCTCCCAAAGGGCATTTTGCCTCCCTGGCACCAGGACCTCAGGGCCTCTCCAGGACACAACTGTGTACATGTGGACACCATGAAAGGAAAAAGAAAACACATCAAAATAGCAACAGTCATTTTGAAAGATGGGCCAATGGGTAGTGTAAGCCTTCTTTATAGTTTCTATACTTTCCAGATTTTCTACAATAAATAGGTATTGCAATTAGGATCAGAAAAATTAAATTAGATAAACCAGCAGGCAAACATGTGCAAAGACAGACAGTCTCAGCACCTGGTGCTGCCGTAACAGAAACACCCCAAGCGGATGGCTTTAACTATGAGAAACCGATTCTCTCTCAGTCTAGCAGCCTACACGTCCAAAGTCAGGGCACCCGCTCCAGCGGAAGGCTGTCTCCCCCTGTCACCTCTGAGGGAAGGTCCTTGTCATCCATCTTCCCCTGGTCTAGGAGCTTCTCAGTGCAAGGACCCTGACAGGCTCCACTCCTGGCCCTTCCTGCTCGGTGGTATGAGGTCTCCCATGTCTCTGCTCGCTTCTGTCTCCCTTCATCGCTTGTCGGATAAAAGGTGACACTGCCACAGCCCAGAGACACTCTCCTTACAAAAAGCCAGCAGCTCCAGTCCACCAGCCTCCCTTCGTAAGCCTCTGGGGCAGCTCTGCTCTGTCCCACAGAGTCACTCTGAGTCAAAATCCACTTGCCGGCAGCAGTGTTCTAATCCTGCCTTGTTATCCACAGGCAGAGACTGGGGTTCAAGACACAAGAAAATTACACCAGATCACAAAACGGAGGACAACAACACTGGGAGTCACGGCCTAGCCAAGTTAACACACATGTGTGGGAGGATGCAATTCAGTCCATAAAATAGATAGATGGGTGACAGAGAGGTGCAGCACACACACAATTTTAAGGCTGACCTCACGCCCTCCTGTCACTCTGCGTCGGCCGGTATCTGAACTCTCAGGTGACGAGCACCGTGTACCGTCACCTGGGCCGCCCCTGAAGCCTGTTGACACTCAGTGGAGGAGGAGGCCAAAATGCAGGTCACTGGAGTGCAGGGAGTTTAGATTAATGTAAAAAACAGTCGACAGACCTTCCAACGTTCTCAACCCGCACAGGTTGCCCACACGGCTCTCTTTAGAGTATTTTCAGTTCTCCTGGCCAAAAGGAAGAAACGGTTTTCTTTAACATGAAACTACAAATGAGATCAATACAAGGAGATTTTTAAAAATGATTTTACTCCAACTCAGACCCCAATAAATACAATTATCTGTTAAATAAACGCAGCTGCACACTGTGTCGTTAAACGAGAGAATCTTCCCGAAAAACACAGGATTTACGAACCAGGAGCAGTCCACCGACCAAGTCTGCCGCTCTGCCTGTCACAGGGCCCTTTGTAGGACAAAATAGATTTTGGCTTGGGGCAAAGAAAATGCATTTGCCAAAAGGATTATTATTACCTTAGCAGTGACTCGTTTAAGTGGTTTCCCAGGAGTGGCGTTTTATTATGATTTCTCCACTCTCGCCCAGGGCAGTGGGGCTGGCTGCATTCCTGTGATACCGGGCCCTTCATAAAACACAAATGGCCCATTCAGCATGCCCCAGGGGCCCTGGACACAGCTCCCACCCGGCCCCCAGCCTGCAGCCTGTCCCTCCTGACCAGAGCGGCAGGTGAACTGGCTGGCAGGCCCCTGTGTAGAGCCATGCTCTCGAGAGTCCACCTCCTGGCTATGAACCTCTTTTCTGTCTGTTGCGACCCACGGACCTTCTACTCCCATAGAAAAGGAGACAGTCTCCCTCCTCAAACCAAGGCCACTGCCCTGGAGTCAATTCCAACTCACAGAGCTGCCCCAGAGTTTCCAAGGCGATCAATCCCTGTGGAAACCCACCACCGTATCTTTCTTCTATGGGTGATTGCAAACTGCCAATCTTCTGGTTAGCAGTCCATCACTTCAACCACAGCATCAGCAGGTTCCTGGGTCCCCCTCCAGGGCTGAGAGAGGTGAGGCCAGCCCCAGTCCTCTTCCCAGAACTCCCCAAGGCCCCAGGGGTGAGGGGTGCGCCCTTGTGGTCCAGTCCCTGCTCTGCTGTCTGCACTAGGGGTCAGTGAACTGCTTGGACCCTGACTAAGCCAAAGAAAGACAGGCAGAGACCTAGAAAATATAAAATCTTATCTACAAATAAAGATTTGCAAGAAGAATAGCTGGCCAACGAAAACATGACGGGTATTAACAAAGAAAGCACCGGGTTACTGAGCATATACTGGGTCTGGCCCTGCTTTCTGGCAGAAAACTGCAGTGTTCTCCCATGTTAAACAGACAGATGCCCAAATCAGCAGATTCCATGTAAGTATGTACGAACACTTGCAAGGTTACCGGCCAGTGTGAAGTGCTCTGTAAAAGGGCGGTAGGAACAGCAGGGGTACCAGCAGTAGGAACAGCAGGGGTACCAGCAGTACCAGCTGTAGTAACAGTAGCAGCAGTGGCAGCAGCAGCAGGAGAAGCGGTAACAGCTGTAGTAACTAATGGTAACAGTAGCGGTGATGGTTTTCGTAACAGGAGCAGCAACGTGGAGGTAAGGACTGCAGCAACGGGAGCATCAGAACTGCCCAGTCCCTTCGGCAAAAAGCAGCATCGCCCCAAGCCAGTCCCTGTGCGGAAGCAGTCAAGCATGCCTCCGCCCTCTGACTTCTGCCAGCTCTGACAGCAGCCGTCCTCCCGTGGCACTCTCCGCTTCTCTGCGGGGTTTGCTACTCCACTGCAATGGCCACAGAGCCCACAGGCCACGCCCAAGGTTAAGTGGCTTATCAGGGAAGTATCGGGCTCCAGCTAGAGATCATGGTCAGGAAGCAGGTGGGAGAAGTCGCCTTTCCTCAGGGCAGGACAGCTCTCTCAGCTCCTCTCCCCTACATAAGCCCTGCAGGCCCCCTCAGTTGTGCAGGCCTCCCCTCAGCCCCCTCAGCCCCCTCAGCACAGGCCTCCCCCTCAGTCACGCAGGCCTCACTGCTGTCAACCTCCCTGCCGTCAGCCTCTCCACTGCTGACCGGCCCGGCTCACAGCCAGCACAGCAGCTTAGTGCAGCTCTCTCAGCCCATTCCTAGAGGCAGGTTTCCAAGGCCACCACGGGCCACTTCCAGGCCTGCTGCTGTCCTCAGTGTTATGCCTCTGTCACCTGTTACAGCTCGTTCAGGAAGCTCTTTGCCTCCTCTTTCTCCACTTCTTTCTTCTCTTGCCTTTTCTCCTTTCTCAAAACCTCCTGGAGGTTGGCTACATATATAAGCAAATTCCTTGTCAATTTCAAGATACAGCCCTCTCAGCAGGGCAACAAACCGACCAGCCCTCTCGGTAGACCATAGTCACCCCATCTGCATAGTCAGTATACTGTATCGACCGATCCCTGTAAGTGCATAAACTAAACCCATCACAGGCTGCAGCCCAGGGCCAAACACAGAGTAACAAACCCCCTGTGTTCGACAGTTCACCCGGGAAAGGCTACAAACCCATTAGGGCAGAAAACTAGGGCAAAGATAACCCCGCGGGGCTTAGGGAGAAAGATCTGAAACTATTTTTTCCAAAGATCAGGGCAAAAGGCCACATAAAGACCTCCTGTCACCACAGCAAACAAGAAGAGACACAAAGAAATAATGTGGAGACAGAGACCAAACCAAACCCATCGCATCGATTCCAACTCCCGCCAACCCTACACTGCAGAGTAGCACTGTCCTGTGCAGTTCCCGAGGAGCACCTCGTAGATGCACACCGCCAGCCTTTGGGTTAGCCGCTCTGGCTCTGAACCACTACACCACCAGGGTCTCCAGTGTGGACACAGCTGACCCACCAGTCACAAACCCCCTCTGAGACAGGACCCCTGTGATGACCACGCAGCCTGTTTAACTTGTGCAAAGAGTTGGACTGCTGTGCATTGCCAGTGAACCACCTCGTGTCGGCTGATCTCCCGGAAGGGGTCTGATTTCAATCAGTCACGACCTGTGACCAAACTGGCCGGTGCTTCATTTTCTAACCGTCACTCCTTTCTCCTTAAAAAACTCATTGTCACCAACCTGCATGGAGGCATTTGCTTTTTAAAAAACCGAATGTATTCATACATGTATACAAACAGAATAACTGCTCGAGTAAGTCCTACAGATTTGAACTTATTTGTGTCTTTTTTTTTTAATTTATTTGATTTGTTGTTGTTCAGAACATACATAACGCACACTAATTCTAGCATTTCTGCATGTACAACATGGTGACCCTGATGACATTCTCCAGGTTGTGTGACCATTCTCACCCTCCTTTTCCAGAGTGTTCCTCCCCTGTTAACATGGACTCACATCCCTGTATGGCTCCTAACAAATCCTTCCATCAATTTGATCTCATACAGACAGTCCTTTCAAACTTGCAGTGCTCAAGGTAGCTGTCCTTTACTAAACCAGCTCAACTCTGGTTGGGTTTTAAGAAAACTACATGGACTATTTCTGTTTGTTTAAGGTTTAAAGATTATCTAAGGGCAATAGTTTTGGGGTTCATCCCGCCTCTATGGCTCCAGAAAGGCTGGATTCCATGAAAAATTACAATCCTGTTCAGTAGTTTCCCCCTTTTCATCAGGATTTTCCTATAGAGTTTTTGATCGAAGTGTGCAGTAGCAGTAGCCTGGTGCCATCCAGTTCTGCTCTTGCAGCAAAAGAGGCAGGTGTTGAGGGAGGTGATTACCCACACATCCCATTTTTTTCCTCTGAGTTTTGGTTTTCTGCCTTCCTCTGTTACTCCAGGCAAATAGAGACCAGCTGTGCCTCAGGCAGCTGCTCGCAAGCTTTAAAGACCCTAGAACCAAGCAACAGAAAAGCAGCACCAAACGTGGTATCAGGCAGGTTAACTGGAACGTCTCACAAAACCACGACCCCCTACCTCCAAACCACGGAAGCAAGCCCCGGGAGGTGTCTGGTGAACATAAGAAGCTGGTCTCTTGTTGTTGCCATAAATACTTCTATGTGCTTTGATGATTTTTTTAGCACACATGATTATCAAATCTGAACCATCAAAGCGAGTATCCCAGCATCCGTCAGTCAGCATTGCAGGGTAGGAGTTGTTGGGGAGTCTGTGACAGACCCGGGAGCCCGATATCTTTATTTGGGGGTTAGAACTCATATCCCTGAGCTGCCCATGGACCCTCAGTCAGCTTCCACCTTCACAGCTTCTAACCAGCTCCTGTCCTCCCAAGAGTGACTGAGACCCACTGACCAGGCCAGCCACCGAAAGCAGAAAGTGCTCATCTGGGAGCCCACAGCCTAGAGGGAAGGAGCTTCCTTGTCATGTGGGCCCTGGGAGCGTCACCACAGGGTGCCTCGTGTTCTGCCAATGTCCTGAAAAGAATGAGCTTGAAGCTTTAGGGAATGGAACCCTGGAGCTAACGAGCCCAGGAGGACAGCCCAGGAGGGTGAGTCCTCCGACAGGACGTGGTCCCTCCTGCTCCATTTCCTGAGAAGGACCCACGAACAGAGACCGTTGCTTAATTTGTGGGGACCAGTCCCTTTTGAAGAGGACTCAGGCACCACTGTCCCTTGCCCCAGACCTCCTTAGGCCTCTCAGACTACAACACCCAGTATGGGAGAGACCACTGTGTGGTGCGGATGGTTACCGTGCTCCGCTGGGAACCCGAAGCTGGCAGGTTTGGATCTGTGCAGAAGCAGCAGGAAGAAAAGCCTGGTGGTCCAGTTCTGGAAACTCAGCCATGGAAAACCCCACGGCCAGCACTTCCACTCAGACACACGGGGTCGCTGTGAGGGGGGTGGGCTGGATACAACTGGTTGGCGTCACAGATGAGAAGTCAGGGCGGGAAGCAGGGGACACAGAGAGCACACGCTGGCCTCGTTCCCCTTCTGTGCGCAGAACCCACTGACCCGCTCCGTGTGTGCCACCCAGGGAAGGAAAGGCCATAAAAGGCCTGCAAGGGTTTCCAACTCCTCCTCATGAGTCTGGAAACCTCATCCCTGCCCTCCTTCCTGGAGGGAGGAAACGGCCTAAGTTACAGGGATGGGGCGCAGGGCCTGCATGGCCGCCCGGGGTTCTGCAGACACAGCCTGTGGGCATGGTACAGCATGAAACCCGCCTGCGCCCCACTGTCTGCTGCTTGCCCATCTGCTTTAACACTTAAGTAGACCTTCTGGGAAGGATTGCTGGTAGAAAAATAATAACTGGTCCAGATAAAAGCCAGAGTGAAATAAAAGTGGAGAGAGCAAGGTTCCCCTTGTCAGGTCTCGGTTTCACCGAGGGCGCGGGTGCGACGGCTCTCGGCCCACGCCAGCCCGCCTTCCCCGCTCATGAATGTAGACGCGCAGAACACGTCAGCAGCTCCGGTCAGAATCTTGAAACAGAGGAGTTTACGAGCATAAGGGTGGTTTTACAATTCACTCGGTTACAACAAGCCCCCCGAGTCTCTCTCCAGGAGTTAGCTCAGGATCACAGCACGCTGTGCCTTCTCTAATTTCCTCAGCCCCATTACTGGGCAGGGCTTGATGAAACACTACTGCATTTTATTTTTTCTCATCCTAAGAAAAATGCATGGGGCCTTTTGCCACCAGGAACACGGGGTAGGCACGCATTTCCCTGTCCTCCGACAGACAACTGAAATAAACCCAGCGGGAAGCTGAGCCACCGAGAGGAGGCACAGCGGTCTGGGCCTCGGGCCTGAGAGACGGCGTGGCGCAGACCATCCTGCTGTTCCTCTGACCTCAAGGATTCCAGGCGTGGAGCTGAAGAGGCCAGCCACCAGAAACGCCAGCCACCAGAAACGCCAGCGGGTGCTGTTGTCATTGTCTAGTGCTGCCGTAACACAAATGTATCAGGGGCGCTGTCTCAGTCACCCAGTGCTCCTGAAGCAGTGCGTCCCTTCATCCTGGGATCCGACTGTGCCCCTCACTCACCCTGAGACCTTCTGAGTACGTGAGCCTGGGTCACCTGGTACGGCTGTCACAGAAATACCACAGTGGGCAGCTTTGAGGAACAGAAATTCTCTCACAGTCCCAGAGGCCAGAAGTCCAAACTCAGGGGCTGGCCCCCGGGGAAGGTGGGTTGCCAAGGCCACCACCTTTCCAGCAGCAGATGGCCAGGCCCGTCCTCCTGCAGAGAACCCAGCGTGCTCCGAGTTCTGACGGCCATCAGTGGCTCACCACTGCCTATTTAAATCTGTTCCCATTTTCCTTCTTATAAATAACACTTTATTTAAAATCTCTAGGCAGTTACTTCTGTACGTGTTTTCCAATATTTACTTAGATTAAATACCTAGGAAAGGAATTACTGGATTAAAAGGTACAAATTTTTCTCAGGCTTTTGCCAAAGTGCTTTCAGAAAAACTGCCAAACTTGGTATTCCTGGCAGAGGTTCCCACTGGTCACGCCTCTCCACAGCCTTATGAGCACTAAATTGTCTTTTCTGAAATCTCCGCCGACTTTTGAAGGAAAAAATCAACTCCCAGAAGTCTGGATTTGCTTTTCTTGGAATCTGACCTGTCAGCGATTGGTACATCCTCTTTCAAAGCTTGTCTGCCTTCCTTCGTCTTGGGATCTGAAGGTGTCTCTCACTTGCTCCGAGCCCCACTAGGTTCTAAGGACGTGAGCCTTTGGCCTTACTTGCCACCAGTATCGTCCCAGTCGGCTGCTGTCCCTTAATTCTGCTGGTGTTTAAAGTGACCAGTGTGCCAGCTGTGCCTGCTTGGAGCCTCTAGGTCCTCCCCGACCCCAGCTACAACGAGCAGGCCCAGTCGCTGAGTGAGGGTGTGCGGGAGCGGCTGGGCCTGCAAGTGGGAGGCGGCAGGGACCATGTGAGGTGGACCGTCCTGCCAGGCAGCTCACGGCCCACCTCAGCCGGCACCAGCCTCCTCCAGCCGTGCAGCCCCTGGTCCCCACAGGTCTGTGTGGTCAGCTTGACCTCAGGGAGCAGGATGGCAGAACACAGCACTGTGCATTCTGTGGGAAGTGTGTGCAGAGTGTACTCACTCTGTGTGCACCGTGTGTGTGCTGTGCCTGCCCTTTGGGTGCAGTGTGTGTGTGTGTGTGTGTGTATGCACTGTGAGTGCAATGTAGGCACACTGTGGCTGCTGTGTGTACATTGTGTGTCCTCTGAGTGCACTATCTGTATGCAGCATGTGTGTGCACGGAGCATGTGTACAGTGTGCAGGTAGTGTGTGCACTTTCTGCAATATGCATATAGTGTCTGAAGTATACATACTGTGTGCACTGTATACAGTGTGTGCACTGCATGTGTGTAGTGCACATGCAGTATTGTTCAGTATGCCTGTAGCATGTGTGCATGCAGTATCATGTAGTGTGTGCACCATGAATGTGCAGTTATGAAGTGTGTGGGTAGTGTGTGCACTGTATTGTACAGTGTGTGCACTGTGCAACAGTGTGTGCACTGTGCACTGTGCACTGTGTGTGCAGTGTGTGCCTGTGACGTGTGCATGTGGTGTGTGTGTGCAGTGTGTATGCAGTTTGAAGTGTGCATTATATGTGCACTGTGTGTACATTGTACAATATGTACATTGTTCATGGCAGTGTGTATGCAGTGGGCAGCATGTACACTGTATCTGTGCAGTGTCACTGTGTGCAGTGTATGTGCTGTGCATTTAGACTGAATGCAGTGCATGTTGTGTGTATGCACTGTTTGTGTACTCTGAGGCAGTAACTACATTTTCCAGCAGGAGGATTGGGCCACTCTGGGGAGCAGCCAGCCTCCCCACATACTAAGTGGTTTCCTGTCCACACCAAGCAGCCCTCTTTGCCAGAAAGATCCATCCTCAGCCACTCAAGTGCTCTGTCCCAGCCCTGCCAGCCTACCCTGTGAGGCCATGAAGCCAGTTTAGCAGAGAGGGACAAGGACAGCTCTGTGTGAGTCATAGCATTCAAAACAGCAACCCCACCACCACTCGGTCCTAAAAGTCAAAAGTCAGGGACAGTCAGGGGCTAGTAAGGACCCTCTTCATCAGAGGATGCACCCCCTCTTCTGACTGAGATCTGTCCTGAAGACCGCATGGGAAGTGGAAGCTGAAGCCACCTTGCCATAAGAGACTGAGCCTGTGGGGAGTGATCAGCAAAGGAGCATTCAAGCTCCACACCGTCTCCACATGCCTGAGCTGTGTGCCAACACACCACTACCACCAGTGACTCTCTGGCCTCCCTCAGGTGCCCCATCACTAATGGTCCATGGGACCCTGGGTTGAGGCCAGGGAAGGAGGAACAGAACATGTCATACTGAGGATTTCCTGTGCAGGTACTGCTGTGGCAGGGAGGCAGAATCATAGTCCAAACAAAGAACAAGACAGAAGAGTGGCAGTCAGGGCCCTGTGGGTCAGGAGTAAGACAAGTGAGGCATGGGTGTCCTGAAGAGATAGAAGAGTACTGTGAAGAGAGGGGTCCTGGGGTATGGCAGCTGGAGAGCATAGAACCACTATAGGAAAGAGAATGGGTGCAAGGTCTTGGTGGACAACAGGATGGCTGTCTCGTTATCAGAATTTCGAGCACCCACCCTTACCCATGGGACTGCCAGTGAGATCGGATTCATCCCAAAGACTGTGATTTAGGCACAACCTTCTCACCTGAAATAGGGGCTGGGGGACACAGTGATTCTGCACTCACAGGAAGAGCTCTGAAGGAGAGGATGCCGAAGCTTGACATGCCCTGGCTGGGACCAGGGGCGGGAGCTGAGACAGAGCCTGGACAAGCAGGGTGAGAGGGGCTTGGAGTTGTCCCAGTGTGATCAGAATGGTATGATTTAGGGTGAACCTCCACCTGCAGATAGGTGCTGTCTCTTTCTGGGGTTTGGTTGGGGGGATGTGGTCCCTCCCTTCCAGAGTCTGAACCAACACACAAATAGGAGTCAGGTGTGGGCTGAAACCTCAGCCCTGCCACTGGCAGGGATCCTTGGGGGACCCAGCATGGGAGGGAAGGGCTGTCCAGGTGGCAGGAGGGTCCCCGGGTCTCTCTGCTCATGGCAGAGAACCAGAGACTGAGGCCAGTGCACACGCCATCGACTTCCTCGGTCAGGAGGGAACCCTTGCTGTCACGGGGCCAAGTGCACATGCCATCTTTTTCCTTTGGCAGGAAGGGACCTGGGCTGTCCCAGGGCCCGGCCCCGCCCTTCTCCCTGCATCTTCCCAAGATGGGTTGGGCTCCATGTCCCTACCTGCCAGGGACTGAATTGTATCCCCCCAAAATATGTGTCAACTTGATTAGGTCCTGATTCCTAGTGTTGTGTGACTGTCTACCATTCTGTCATCGGTTGTGATTTCCCCATGTCTTGTAAATCCTGTCACTATGATGCAGAGATGGACCAGCAGCAATTACGGGGTGAGATCTGCGAGATTAGACAGTGTCTGAAGTCATACTCTCTTGAGCTGTAAGAGAGGGAAGCAAGCGGAGACACAGGGACCTCGTGCCTCCAAGAAAGCAGTGCGGGGGCCGAGTGTGCCCTTTGGTCCCAGTGCGCCTGCTCAGAGAAGCTCCTCAGCCAGCGAAGGCTGATGACCAGGACCTTCCTCCAGAGCTGACAGAGACAGAAAGCATTCCCCTGGGGCTGGCGCCCTAAATTTGGAATTTTAGCCTCCTGGGCACATAGTCGCTCTGAGCAGGATTTGGCTGACAGCTGTGGATTTGGTGTTTTGGTTTGGAGCTGAGAATAAACTTCTCTTGGTTAAAGCTCACCACCTGCAGTATTTCTGTTATAGCTGACCAAGACACTGCCCAAGACATCCATCCCCACAGTGCCCTGGAGACTCCCGCGCTCACACTACCCACTCCCCACAGCGGCTCACCAGGGTCTGCAGCCCACCCTCCACCTCCCGACAGCTGCATGGGGCTGAGTTCACCTCATGCCCCGCCACCACCTCCCCTCCCCATTATCAGAACAGAGCTGCCTGCCACAGGGTTCCCAAGGGCTGGCGTCATGGATTGAATTGTGTCCTCCCCAAAACGTATGCGTTGATGTGACTTGGCTAGGAGTCCCAGTGTGGTGCCCTTCCTCCCACGTGTTGCGAATCCTGCCTCTGTGAGACTGACGATGGAGAACGGGCAGCAGCTGCGTTAGTGGCAGGACTCAAGCTACGAGCTCGTGAGACAGAAGGGAGAGAAGCGAGCTGAGGAAGGTGGGAGCCTCACACCACAGGGAGAGCAGCCCCGAGAACAGAGCACGTCCTTTGGACCCGAGGCTCCCGCGCCCAGGTGCTCTCCTGGAATTCGGACTCCGCCCACCGGACTGTGATGGCTCGTCATACTGAATGGACTCCTAATTTTGGAATGGATTTATGGCTTGCTGGGCTCTGACAATGAAGTTTCTCCTTGTGAAGCCTTCCACTTGTGGTATTTCCTATTGGAGCAGTACCAGGTGACCAAGATGTTAAAATGTGTCCCATTCCTGGGGCCAAGCCTCTCTTGGGGTTGCCGGACAGTCCGGGGTGGGGGTCCAGCCCCACTTGGGCTCAGGGCCCGCACACATGCATTGGAAGTAGGACAGCTAGTGAAAGGGGCAGGACAGGGCCACTCACCAACAGAGCTCAGCTGGGACCTGCTCCATCCCAGCAGGTGTGCTGCAGACCCCTGAGGGAGGTCCTGGACAATGGGAGGTCTCACAGGGCCCTGGAGAGCCCCTGAGGGAGGCTGTCCCCTCTTGGCAGGAGGACAAGTCACACCTGCCACGCCAGCCGAGGCCAGCAGGGGCCCCAGCCACAGTTGGTGTTGTGTCAGAGGGCTTCAGGAGGCCTGAGGACCACAGATACCAGACACTGAGATTCGCTTTCCACCTCTGGGTCCCCACCAGCCTGTGGGCTCCCTGAGGGCCCTGACCCTACCCCGGGGCTCAGAACGGGCCTGGCACACAGCAGGCAGCCTCCACAGACAGACAGGGCAGAGGGAGGGGTTAGAAAATGCAGAGAAAAACCTTCCCAGAAGGAAGGAGGCAGAGGACCCCAAGGCCAAGCTGGTTCTGGGCCCCAGGTGGGGCACTGAGCAGGCTGGGGGCAGAAGGCCCACTACGAGAGCCCAGGACAGGCAAGGATGGGGCAGTGTGGCCACATGGTGCCGGGTGTAGGCTGGGACGCCAGGTGGGACCTATACCTGGTGGTCCCTGTCGCCAGTGGTCAGAGGACTTCAGCTCGGAAAGCCTGAGCCACACTAAAATGTCTGTCCTTCTGCTCTCAGGAGGGCCCCTGGCGGTGCAGAAGAGTCAGAAACCCCGTGGCCCACACAGGGACCTCACCAGTAAGAATCACCTGATCTTTATTTGCTGCTCACACAGAATGGTGTTTTTGTGAAGCTCCCATCATAATGTGAGGGCTCAAGACGTCTGGAGAATGACACCCAAAACCAGACTTAGGGCTGCAAAAATGCTGCGTACAGCTTCACATGCCTGGCAGCCCCACGTCATCCTCACAACAACGTCCCCACGGTCCACCTCGTCTCTCCTGGATCCAGAAGAGAGACAGACAAAGGTGAGCTGGTCACTGGGACCAGAGGGCAGTGTAGGCCCAGGCCACGGGGCAGCAGCACAGATGCTCCCATCGCTGACTCAGTGGACGGAGTCACTGTGAGGCCAACGTGGGACAGATATCGGTCCAGACAGGAGCCTCTGAAGTGCTACTGGCCACTCATGCTCCTCCTGAGCAGCTCTGAGTAGCCTCTGGGGACCGGACCTTGTGAGTGTTAGCACAAGTGGACACTAACACTGCCCTGGAAACGGTCAGCTGCTGTGCACCATTGCAGGTCCCTGAGCCTGAGAAGTCACATGGACAAAGGGCAAGGGACCAAGGAGACCGTCAGCTGGGGACAGCAGCTGACTGTGAGGACCACAGCGCTGAAGGGTGGCTCCCACCCAGAGTCTGAGCAATCAAGGAGCTTCTGCAGGGACAGGGACCCACCTCAGGCCCCACCACATAGGCTAAAGCTGGGGCTCATAAGAAGGCAAATGTGGAGAGATGCTGGCCATATGGGGTGCCTGCATATGGAGGGGATGGGGTTGCTGCTGGGCCTACAGACACACACCGTCCCCCAGGAGCAGCTGCTGAGCAGAACAACATTAAACTTGAACCTTGGACCTTGCCCTGTCACGTCTCTGTGCCATCCGGCCACCCTTCCCCTCGTTCTTCTACTGGATTATTCTGCAGAAGTCCTAGCACCCAAGGTCCCTCCTTTCTGAGGCCTCCTAAGACATGGGCTAGACTCCTCCGAGGTCCCCAGGCCCCATGGCACTGACTCGTCACCTGTGAGCAGGAAGTGCAGTGGGCATGGGCAAGCCCCTTCCCGAGTGGTGAGGGCACCTTCTCGGATTCTCCCGGATATGCATCGTTGTGGGAAGGCCCAGGTCTCTTCTGCCCCCCAGGCCTCCATCAGAACTCAGCTGGTGCTCAAGGAAAGCCTCTGGTGTAGATGACCTAACCAGTGGTCCCAGGCTGCACAGGGGAGGGCCAGGGACCAGGAGATGACCCGGTGGCCTCCCTCAGCAGCCCTGTGCCAGCACCCAAGTCAAGGCCAAGCCACAGCTCAGTCATCACCAGCAGTCACTGACACACACACCAAAACAGAGCTGTGGCTTGGACACGTGCACTTCTCAGTGGTGTGTGTGTGCTTGTGCACATGTATGTGCATGTTCACGGTTGTGTGCACATGACTGTGCATGACGTGCGTGTGGCAGCTGAGGTCTTCACTCCGCCACCTGGGGAGACGCTGCAGGACGGTGCTCCTCCACGTCACGGTGCCTTCGGGAAGCCAGGTAAGCAGCAGTCCCCCGAGTCGGGCGGGGGTGTGTCCCAGGCTGTGGCTAGTACTGAGACACTCCTCTGGGAAACGGGTCCCCAGTGTCCACGTTTCAATGTAAAGGACACAGACCCCTGGGAAGGCAGGGCACCTGGGTGGTGGTGAAAGCACACCCGGTGACAGACTCATGTCCTTGTGACACACACCTGATTCATACACACAGACACGGATGACGCAGCTGTGTGACACATTCCCGCATGGCCCTCCTGGGGGCCACAGGTGGTGTGCCCACCGGGATCCACCCATATGAAACGCCCTAAAGCTTCAGGACGCTGAGTGAGGCACATGACAGTCAGCATCTGAGAAACCTCCTGTCCCCTCCCAGGGTCCCTATGGGTGTGCACTGAGCACTGAGGGGCTGACATTGGGGTTTGCAGGTGACCTCATGCAGACTTGGGGACCACACGTCCTCAGACCACAAGCCACACTTGCTTACACCATCCACTGTCCCCTTGAGCTCTCCTCAGGCCCACAGGAGCCGCTCGTCACCTGCCAAGTGCACAGACTCTCCTGTTGTCTCCGCAGGGGCTGCCCTTGCTCTCCAGGGCCACCTCCCAGAAAGGAGCAGGGACAGCGAAGGGGCCTTCCTCTGTGCCCTGAGAACAGGCCAGGCTCAGCACCCTGCAGCAGCTGCTGTGGCCTGCGTCTTAGCCATGTCCCTGACCCAAGAGACCTCAACTGCCTCCCCTGGGGGTTGGACTTCTCTCCGGACAAGCAGGCCCAGGGACATTTGTTGTGATCGGTTAATGCACAGCAGTGGCGGAGAAAGACCAATACTCCCAGGCCCACAGAGGGCGGCCCACAGCCACCAGAGGGCGCGCCACAGACCCGGCTGTGTCCCTCAAGGGTGGTGGCTCTGCGTCCCAGCGCCTGGCCCACAGGATGGCCAGCTTGGCTGCTCCCAGACGAGGCTCTCGCTCCTGGGACTTGCCAGTCACTTAGAGCTGAAATAATCACCTCCACATGGCGTTTGTTTATAGGGAATTCCACTCACGTTTCTGGAGAGGCTTCCTTTTAACAAAGTGGCTGGGTGGCCACCCACCAGCTTCTTCTCAGGAACTGCCACGTCCTGTTGCCCACTGCATTAGATGGTGTCAGCAGCAGCAGGGCAGGAGGTAGCCCCCACACACCAGCTGTGCACCCTGTATCTGCCGCTTTAGCACCCAAACCTCAGTGTCCTTGTCTGCAAAATGGGGGCTCCGCTAACCGCCTAAAAGGGCTGCAATGAAAATCAAATTTAAAAATCACCCAGTAAGGATCAGGAAGACGCAGACAACTCCCCAGAAACGAGCCTGGAAGTCTTCCATCCATCTACCTCTGCCATGAGAGAAAAGGTTCTGTCAGAGCAAACGCCCTGACAAAAATAACAAGAAAAGCTAGGTAAGGCTGAATCAGTCCCCACCCCTAGGTGCGTTTTCCTTAAATCACAGCCATCCCAACGGCTGTGGAGTGGGATCTCAGTACAGTTTTGGATCTCCATTTCCCTAATGATGAAGGGTACAGGCTGAGCAAATAATCTGAGAGGCTGGACTATGTCAAGGTCAGGCCATCAGGATTGGAGGGCGTCTCATTAACAACCTGTATTATGCAGATGACACAACCCTGCTTGCTGGAAGTGAAGTGAAGAGGACTTGAAACACTGATGAAGATCAAAGACCACAGCCTTCAGTATTGTTGAGGATTGCACCTCAACATCAAGAAAACACAAATCTTCACAACTGGACCAGTAAGCGACGCCATGATAAACTGAGAAAGGATTGTGGTCGTCAAGGGTTTCGTTCTACTTGTATCCACAATTCACAGCCAGGGAAGCGACGGCCAAGAAATCAAAAGATGCATTGTACGGGGAAAGTTTCCTGCAAAAGACCTCTTTAACGTGTTAGAAAGTGCTCACCTTGCACACAAATTTAACTTGGATTGTGTACAACTTTCACTCAATCACAATAAAAAAAAAAGTGTTCACCTCGAAGGCTTAGGTACGTCTAACCCAAGCAACTTATTTACAATCACACCAAATTCAGACAAAAGCTGAACAACGAATAAGGAAAACAGAAGAAGAACTGACACCTTTGAATTGGAAAAGGAAAGGGAAGCAAGCAGAGAGCTGGGAACCTCACACCATCAAGCAAGCAGCATCAGGAGAAGAGCGCATCCTTCAGACCTGAGGTTCCTGCGCCAAGATGCTCCCTGGACAAAGACTGATGCAATACCGGACTTTCCTCCAGAGTCGACAAGGGGGAAAGCCTTCCCCTGGAGCAGACATTCTGAATATGGACTTGAAGCCTACCAGACTGCGTAAGAATAAACCTTTCTTTGTTACAGCCATCCACTCTGTGGTATTTCTGTTAGAGCAGCCCTAGCTGACTAAAGCACCACCTAATCTGTTTCTGTGCATCTCAGAAGTGACTGAACTGACACACACCCCACCCTGACGTTGCTGCTGCTGTGAAGCTCCGTTGGCAGGGTCCCCACTCCCATCAGCCTCCTGCACAGGACACAGCAGCCCCGCCCTGTGCCACGGCCACACTGTCGGTGTGCCTGAGCCTGTCCTGACAGCCACTGCGTTAGTCCCTACCCCGATACAGCCCCACTCAGTTAACAAAGAAAACCCTATTCTCAAGTGGGATCACAGAGGGCTTAGGACTAACACCGCCTACCTAGGGGGGACAGAATTTGATCTGTAACTGAGGACTTGCTGGGAGAGCAGCATCTGAAAGACTGGGGCGCGGGGGGCTGCGGAGGGAAAGACTCCCAGCACAGCGGGCAGAGGCCTGGAGCCGGGGGGAAGGAGGGCACCAGCCTGTGGCAGGATGGGAGTGAGCGACTAGCGTCAAGAGGGACAGTGATGGCGGCAGGCACTGGGCTGCTCAGGAGGCCAGATCCAGAGGGGCCTGGCGCTCATCAGGAGGGCGGCCCCCCAGCAGGGGCAGGGGGTGGAACAGTGATGGCACAAGGCAGTGAAGCACTGTCCCAGGCCGCACGAGAGCACACGGTGGGCACCAGTGATGCAGGGACCAGGTAGCCCCCTAGCCCCCAGCTCGGGGAGTAGATTCCAGTGACAGTGTTGAGCCTTTTCCGTGGTGGCCACAGGGGTGGTCAGGAGAAGGCGGCCAGCTGGCCTACCCATTCACACGGGCAAAGCTCTTCAAAGTCACCTCCAAGTCACTGGCCCCAGGACATTACTTTATTGTTAAGTGTGGTCTTCTCTCGCACCTGCAGTTGGGTTTGGGTTTTACAAGCCGTGAAACCCGAGCTGTCCAGCAGCCACAGCTCCAGGCACAGGCCTTGCCCTCCTCCACAGCCGTCCAGGCCCACGGCTCACGTGGCTTTTCGCCCACTGTGGCCCAACCCACAGCAGTGTGGGGATCACATCTGTGATTCCAAACCCATAAAAGCAAGTGCTCCCAGCATACCCCAGGCTGCAGAAAGCAAAGTCACACATCCCAGATATGAGACCCTGGGGAGAAGGGGCTCCCGGGCACAGTGGTCACAGTCAGACAGGGCTAGCAACCTTCATGGTGGGGTCCCCACGAGGGGCTCCCCAGACGCCAAGTCAAGCCACAGAGTGAGCGTTCTGGAGAAGCCCATCACTCGGTCACGCACTCCACCAGCAGGGTAACATGCCATTGGTGTTCAGACACCAGCAGGGTCACTCGTGGCAGACAGGTTTCAGCTGAGCTTTCAGATCAAGAGAGGCTAAAGGAAGGAGCCTGCTGGAAAGAATTAGCTGGAAAGTCTCCTGCTGGAAAGAATTAGCCAGTGAAAACCCTATGAACAGCAGCAGGGCACTGTCAGATAAAGTGCCAGGAAACGAGCCCCTAGGTCGGAAGGCACTCAGAAGACCCGGGAAGAGATGCCTCCTCACAGGAGAGTCGACCTCAGTGATGGGATGGAGTCCAGCCTTCAGGACCTTCATCTGCTGATACAGCAGGACTCAAAGCCAGAAGAAACAGCCACGCACATCCATTAATAACCTGAATCTGGAATGTACAAAGCAAGAACCTAGGAAAAATGGAAATCATCAAAAATAAAACACAACACACAAACATCTATATCCTGGGCATTAGTGAGCTGAAAAGGACTGGTAATTGGCCATTCTGAATTGGATACACGCGGTCCACTACACTAGGAACGACAACTTGAAGAAGAATGGCGCTGCATTCATCCTTAAAAAGAACAGCTCAAGATGTGTCCTGAAACAGAATTCTGTCAGTGATAATATTTGCATGCTTACAACGAAGGCCATGTAATATGACTATTATTCAAATTTACACACCAACCAACTAAGGCCAAAGATGATGAAACCAAAGATTCTTACCATCTTCTGCAGCCTGAAATTGACTGACCAAGCAATGAGGATGCACTGATAATCACTGGTGATTGGAATGTAAAAGTTAGGGACAAAAAAAAAAGAACGCAGTAGCTGGAAAACACAGCCATGGTGGTAACAGTGATGCTGGAGACCGAATGACAGAACTTTCCAAGAACAATGATACCCTCATTGCGAATACCTTTCTCACCAACATAAACAGCGACTATACACATCGACCTCATCAGATAGATTACACAAGACTCAAACAGACTACAGCTGTGGACGGAGATGATGCAAAACCTCCCTATCAGCAGTCAGGAGAAGACCAGGTAATGACTGTGGCACAGAGCGTCAATTGCTCATATGCAAATTCAAAGTGAAACTGAAGAAAATTAGAGTAAGTTCACAAGAACCAAGGTACGACGTTGAGTATATCTCTCCTGAGTTTAGAGACCATTTCAGGAATAGATTTGATGCACTGAACACCAATGATCAAAGCCCAGATGAGTTGTAGAATGACATCAAAGAAAGCAAGAGGTCATTAAAAAGAAAAGATGAAGTTGAATATAAGAAACTCTGAAACTTGTTCTTGAATGTGGAGTAGCTAAAGCAAAAGAAAGAAACGACATAAATGAACAGAAGATTTCAAAGGACAGCTCGAGAAGGCAGGTTTATAGCAACACTGGTGTAGTGGGTTAAGTGCTACGTCTGCTAGCCAAAAGGTCAGCAGTTCAAATCCACCAGGCACTCCTTGGAAACTCTAGGGAGCAGTTCTACTCTGACCTCTAGGGTCACTATGAGTTGGACACGACTTGACAGCAGTGGGTTTGGTTTGTTTGGGTTTGTCTAAACAGCTAGACACAGAAGGACACACTGCATTTCTCAAGCTGAAATGAAAATTCAAGCCTCCCGTTGCAATAGTAAAAGATTCTACAGGGAAAATACTAAATGACTCAGGAAGAATGGAAGGGATACACAGAGTCATTATGTCAAAAAGAACTGGTTAACAGTCAACTATTTTGAGATAACATTTGACCAGGAACCAGGTACCGAAGGAAGACATCCCAGTGGCACTGACAGCAGTGGCAAAAAACAAGGCTCCAGGAATCAGTGGAATATCAATTGATACATTTTAACAAACGGATGCCACACTGGAAGTACTCATTCATCTATGCCAAGAAATTTGGAGGACAGCTACCTGGCCAACTGACTGGAACAGATACATATTTATGCCCATTCCCAAGAAAGACGAGCCGAATGGATGCAGAAACTATCAAACAGTATCATTAATTTCACACATACGTAAAATTTTGTTCAAGATCATTCTGCAGCAGAATACTGACAGGGAACTGCCAGAAATTCAGGAGACACTTAGAAGACGACGTGAAAGCACGGCTATCACTGCTGATGTCAGACGGATCTTGACCGAAAGCAGAGAATACCGGCAAGATGGTTACCTGTGCTTTACTGACCACACAAAGCCATTCAGCTGTGTGCATCACAATAGATTATGGACAACATTGTAAAAAAAAAAAAATTCCAGAAAACCTAGTTCTGCTCATCAGGAATCTGTATATGGATCAAGAGGCAGTCGTTCCAACAGAACAAAGGGACGCTGCATGGTATAAAGTCAGGAAAGACGTGTGTGACAGCTGTATTCAATCTATAAGCCCAGCAAATAATTCACGAAGCTGGACTATGGGAAGTAGCAGGGTGCACCAAGATGGGAGGACAACCTGTGCTATGCAGGTAACACAACCTTGCCCAGTGACGGTCAAAGACCACAGCTTTCAGTATGGATTACACCCTCACCATCAAAACAAAAATCCTCACAACTGAACCAACAAACAGCATCACGATAAACAGAGAAAAGACGGAGGTCATCACGGATTTCATTTTACTTGGATCCACAATCTACGCCCTTCAACGCAGCAGTCACGACACCAAGGTGCGCTGCATTGGGGAAAATCTCCTGCAAAAGTGCTGAATATCAAAGTGCTGAATATCAAAGATGCCAAAGATGTCAACTTCAAAACTAAAGTGCACCTGACATAAGCATGGTAATTTTTAATCGCATCATGATTGCAAAAGCTGGATAACGAATAAGGAAGACAGAAGAATTGATACTTTTGAATTTTGGTGTTGGAGCAGAATGTTCAATGTAGCAGGGACTGCCAAAAGGACAAACAGATCTGTTTTGGAAGAAATACAACCAGAGTGCTCCTTAGAAGCAAGGATGGCAAGACTATGTCTTCCATACTTTGAACATATTGTCAAGAAGGACTAATCCTTGGAGGAGGACATCACGCCTGGTAAAGCAGGAAGGTCAGTGAAAAAGGTGAAGACCCTCAACAAGACAGACTGACACTGTGGCCGCAACAACTGCCTCAAGGTTGGAGCGACCGTAGGCACAGCGCGGGACCAGGCAGGGTTTCACTCCTTTGTACATCGGGTCACTGTGAGTGGAACCAACCGAGCACTGCCTAACAGCAGCAGCCCCTAAAGCCACAGTTCACAGGTCTGGGGAGCAAGAGGTGACAGCAGAAGTGGGTCCTCTCCATCTCACGCCCAGTAATACACTCACAGAAGGGACTCCTTCCTTCTCCGGCCACCTCAAGCTCTGCCAGCCTGGGTGTCTTACTCCCCAGGGAGAATGGGCGCCCAACAGCCTGACAGAACGCAAAGATGAGCCTGCCATCTCCTCATCGGGCTTCTTACACTAGTGAAGAAACAGGAGGGAGCAGGTGGGAAGCAGGCCTACTGGACTGGCTGTGGCCGTGACCACAATTCCCAAGGAGCCACCGGGCAGCTGCTGTCAAGGATCTGGGGACTTCTCAGCCCACCAGCACTCAAGAGTATTTCTGTGCCCAGTGGTAAGGGTCTGTGGAAAACTACAGCAACCCAAGCAAAGGCAGAATGCTCCACGGTTCAGACCCTTCGTGAAGCTTTGAGTCACTTCACAAGCCAAGAACCCCAACTAGCTGAGGTTCAGACTGAGCAAGGGACACACAGAATCTGAAATGGACCAGCAAAGTCAGAGGTGCGATTACACACACACACACGTTGTTTCTGCTGACACGAACTGTTCACCTGTATATGCTCATTCACACTCCTCTGCATGGCTATTTTTGCAGACTGTCAGTGGCGAACTTGCAGTCCAGTCATCAGGTATCAGAGGATCCAGTGGGACTGGGACTGAACCTGAGGAACAACGGACAGAGCCCACGACAAACACGATGCCTGTCGGGACTGGGCAGACTGAACGCAGGCAAAGGGTGAGAACTCCTTTACCAGCATGAAGAAACCCTGCACCTTGTTAGGTGGAAACAGAGCTGAGTCACACACACATAAAGCGAAAGCCAAACCCCTTGCCACCGAGTCCGTTCCTATTCATGGCAACCCCACAGCAGAGGAGAACTGACCAACAAGGTTCCCAAGGAGCGCCTTACAGGGCATACAGGCAGGTTCATCAGCAAACACGGGGCTGTTCCCATTATCAATTTATTGCCTCTCAACTTCAAATCCATTCTTCACGGCACTGATACTGGATCATTTCTTCCTTGCCAGGTGGCATGACACTAAACGTTGTCAGGAGAAGGTGCCACACGCACAGTGGGAGAAACAAGGGGCTCTGGCCCTGGGTCCACTGTGCTGACGCCCCTTCCTGCTCCTGAGGCACCTGGCCAGCACGTGGAGCAGCCGATGCAGCCTGCCCCCAGCGACTCTCAGCAGCACCCCAGCAGGCAGCTTCCTGGTTGGGTTTTGCAGCACCCCTGCTGGCTTCCCCCAGCTATCCTGGGAGACCAGCCTGCACCAGCCAGGTTCCCAAGAAGTTCAACAGCACCCCAGCAGGCAGCTTCCCGATGAATTTCTGGGGCATCCCAGCAGGTGGTCTCCTGCCCAAAAGCCTATGAATCAGCTGTGGTCCTGGCAGCCGTGAGAACTTTCCTGCCCTGTGGCGGGCTGCAACCACAAGATCTTCAGATGATTTGCTCTGACAGTGACCTTGGCCGTGGGCAGGAGCAGACCATCCAACAGCGCAGTGCTCACCTCCCTGCCAGGTCATCAGAGATCCTGCTTCTCAGCCTGGCTCTGCTGACATGTACAGCCCCTAACAGGGGCAGGTGACTCAGCCAGCAATGTCAGCACTACACTGACTTGTGCTTGCTTCCTCACCTGTAGCACCCACGTGAAAACAGGTGAAACTGATCACTACAGACGAGGAAGCAAGCACAAGCACGCAGTGCTAACCTTGCCCCCAGCTCCGAGAGGCGCGGGTCTGCAGCCCTGAGAGCTGCAGGCTGAGCTGCCTCCCGAAGCACTTGCCCACACCGGTTTAGGAAGGCCCGGCCTCTCTGTATCTGCCACAGTCTCCCTGCCTGCTACGTGACGCACCTGTACAGACATGGCTTCTGTTTGGCCCACGCAGGTCTTACAGTGAACGACAGCTGCCTACTGGGTACTGACCATCAGGGCCATGGCTCCTGGGCAGCTTCCGGGGAACACTTACCCTTCAACAGTGCTGGGAGGGTGGGATCATCCCCTGGATACAAGAGACCAAACTCATGCTGCTTGAAGACACAACAGAGACTATCGTACCAACTGCCTTTCTTCAAGGTGACCTGGGCGCAAAACTAACCTGGACGGCCAAGCCACAGGATTACGTCTACAATGCCCACCAGCAGTACCTAAGTGGTCTGGCACAGAAGTTCCAATTAGGTCAAAAGTGAGCTCAGACTTGTTTCCTGTCATCCAGCTGCCCCCTTAAGTCCAGCAGACCACGATTCTGCGACCAACCACCCTACACAGCACAAAGAAACTCCAAGATTAAAGGTGGCTTTAAAAAAAAGGCCTCTACAATGCAAGACCTGAATTAATTGTCAGACAGCCTGGAGGATCCCCTGGGAACATGGCCCCTGTCTTAGGCTGGGTTTTCTAGGGAAGCAAAACAAGTAACACATGTAGGTACAAGGAAAGATTTATAATAGATAGATAGAGAGATACAGATATAGGAAACAGGTCACATAATCACAGAAGCTGAATGTCCCAAGCTCTGGCCCAAGCCTCCTGTGGCCACGGAAGCTGAGGAACCCAAAGTCAGCAAGTCAGAGACCAGAGTTCTAGATCACGGTTGTGTAGGTCAGTGGATCCCATGCTGGTGGCAAGACTAAGCGACAGAGGCTGGCAAAACCAGGATCAGCAGGTCAGGGAGCAGGAGCGGCAGAGGCTGGCGAACCCAGGATCGGCAGGTCAGGGAGCAGGACTCTCAAGAGCCAACTGTAAGGACTGATGAGTCCAACAGCTGCTAGTTCAAGTCCTGGAACCAGACCCTGGAAAAAGAGAGCAGGAGCTCCTGGCCACATGAGCAACCAGCCACCATAGTAAAAGGTCGCGAGATGAGAGCCGAGGGACAGGGAGCCACCACAAAGCCCGCCCTGCCACTTAATACAGCAGCCAAATATGTAGTAGCCAAGTTGACATAAACCTGACCACCACAGCCCCTAAACCTGCTGCTGGCCCCGACTGGAAACCAGCAATGAGGCCAACTCTTCAGACAAGAATGGACTCGGGGGCACTGGGTGACCATGTGATGTGAGCACTTCATAGTTCTATGCATTTATAGGCCTGCAGTCCCACTGGTCTCTTTCTAGATGTGAGAAAAGAGGGTAGGAGGGGACAGGTGCTTAAGACAGCAGCAGACGCACAGAGTGAAAAGCAGGAGTGTGCCGTCACAGGGTGAGCACAGCAGACAAAGCTGCAGATAGGCCGGCATCTGGAACTGATTTGGATTGTGTGTTGTTGGTAGGGGCCATCAAGTCAGTTCCGACTCACAGCAGCCCGGGGAACAGGAACGAAACACTGCCCGGTCTGGCGTCACGTCCACAATCATTTTTATGCTTAAGCCCATTGTTGCGGCCACTGTGTCACTCTATCTCTTTGAGGGTCTTCGCCTTTTTTGCTGACCTTCCACTCTACCAAGCATGATGTCCTTCTCCAGGGACTGATTCCTCCCAACAACATGTCCAAAGTGTGTGCGATGCAGTCTCACCATCTTTGCTTCCAAGGAGCACTCTGGTTGCACTTCTTCCAGAACAGATAGATTGGTTTGCTCTTTCAGTGGTCATGGTACATTCAACATTCTTCTCCAATACTGGATTGTACATTTTCACCTAACCATAATTTTAAAAGACTAAAAAGCTGCTGTTGTCTCGATTATGAGTCACAGTGACTCCAGGTGTGTGGGGTAGAAATGTGCCCCGTAGGGTTCTCGACAGCTTACTTTTTTGGAAATAGATCGTCAGGTCTTTCTTCTGAGAAGCCTTGGGCAGACTCAAACCGCCCATCTTTGGTTAACAGTTGAGCTCCTAACCATTTGACTGCAGGACTGTGCCAATGCTACTCACAGTTGAGGCATGTTGCATACTGTCATAATTTTCTTCTTTCTTGCCAATTTTCTGGTTTCCTTGCAGTTGCGTTTCTTAGTTTTCAATGTACTTGTAAGTACTTCAATCCCAACTTCCCAACAAATTCCTAAATCTAAACCCCTTTTCAGTGTGTTCAGATCCAACAGGAATGTTAAGAAATCTTTTTGCTGGGGCCTTCTAGCCTGTTCCAGACTGACTGCCTTCCACACCTGGTCTTCAGCCCCTCTCCTCAATTCTCCTTGCACCGGCTTCTGCGGGCAACAGCGGGCCTCTCTGCTGACTCCCGCACGCCACCCGTCAGGTCTGCTCCTCTCAGGGCTCACGCTCTCACTCTGCTGGAGCATACCTTCTAGTCGTTTTCTAAGGAAGGGTGTTTGTTTGGAAAGTAAAAATCCTAAGACCCTACATGTCTTTAGCTTGACTTTTAATCTAGCTGGAAATCATTGTCCCTCGGGGCTCTGACAGCACAGCTCCATCTTGCCCTGCTCTGTAACGCTACAAGTCGGAGTCCACAGCCATGCTGGATCCTCGTACTCCGTGTGACCCGTCTCCTCCCTCTGTAACACTACAGTCGGAGTCCACAGCCGTGCTGGATCCTGGTACTCCGTGTGATCCGTCTCCTCTCCCTCTTAATGCTACAGTCGGAGTCCACGGCCATGCCGGATTGTGGTACTCTGTGGATCTGTCTCCTCTCTCCAGAGCAGAATTTCTTCCTCACACTGCTCTGAGATTTCACAGCGGTATTTTTGGGCCAAGCTCTTTCTTGTTCTATTGGTGTTGGCACTTAGTTGGCCTTGGCAATTTGGAAAGATAACAGCCTTTATTTCTCACAATCTTCTTGAATTACCTTATTTGTTGCAAATAACACACCCACATAAAAATGCACCCACACAGAGCATGCACAGTGTACCTAGAAAATGTACAAAGGGACTGTGTGGTGGGCAAGAAAACCTACAATGTTCTTTGCATGAAAGTACAGTGTATGTTGGACTCTGCCATAAAATGACCTAGTATGATCACTTCTTCTGCCACATTCACTACCACTACCTTGAGGTGTTTCCTTCTAGGCTGCTGTCAGAAATCTCTATTTTGTTTCCCATCTGGAGGATAGGAGTCTGACTGCTCTGCATCCCGAGCCAAGCAGGGGGCAGGGGAAGTGGGCTTACCACCTGAAGGCTGAGCAGGCCCCTCCTGTCAGGCTCCACTGGACTGGAGGGGGCACCAGGGTCCTGCGGTATAGACCGGGGAGCCCGATGGCTTTCCAACCAGGCTTTCAACCACTTCTCCTGATTTTAACCTTTTTCCACAACCACTTACAGAGGGACCTGAAAATACCTGCGGAAGTGTGGGGCTCTCAGGATGTGAGGAAGGAGGAAACTACAGACACAGAGACATGGTGAGAACTCACTTAGAAATGAGGGTCTTTATTCATTCATTCCTGGGTTTGTCCCAAAGCTTAACAAAATGACTCACATATCACAAAAGGGAGCCAGAGACAACGGACCTGCCCACATTCTCTGCCTCCTCACCCCACAGAACAATGCAGGGACACAGTCACTTTGCTGAAAAGTCCCAGGTTTCAAAGACGTTCAGGGACACAACTCTCCCTAAACCAGAAAGCCTCCTAGTATGCCAATTAGGCGGTGTACGCCTGTGACTCGGGCAGAGTGTGCCTGTGAGCCGGGCAGTGTGGGCCTTGAGTCGGGCACAGTACAGCACTGTGCACCTGCAAGTCGGGCAGTGTGCACTGGTGGAGCACCTTGGGCACCTCCACAGAACCCCCCACCTCTCGAGTCCCTCAGAAGAGTGTAACGCTCCAGTTTTAAATGAGTCCTTTAGATGGGCTGTCACACCAACTGCCCTTCTTCAAGGTGACCTGGGCCCAAAGTTAACCTGGACGGCCAAGCCACAGGATTACATCCATAAAGCTCACCAGCAGTACCTAAGTGGTCTAGCACAGAAGTTCCAATTAGGTCAAAAGTGAGCTCAGACTTGTTTCTTGTCATCCAGCTGCCCCCTTAAGTCCAGCAGACCCCGATTCTGTGACCAACCACCCTACACAGCACACAGAAACTCCAAGATTAAAGGTGGCTTTTAAAAAAAGGCCTCTACAATGCAAGACCTGAATTAACTGTCAGACAGCCTGGAGGATCCCCTGGGAACATGGCCCCTAAACCTGTTGTTGGCCCTGCCTGGAAACCAGCAACGAGGCCAACTCTTCAGACAAGAATGGACTGGACTCAGGGACACAGTGTGAACATGTGCCCCAATCCTCTGAGACCTTCTTGAGAGCAGGCCGCCTGCACCTGCAGTGCACATGCCACCCTCTCTCAAGAACAACATTTCTTCCCATTAAGACGAACAGTCCAAAGAAGAAGGCAGGTCCAGGACTCCAGGTGAATCAAGCATTTATTGAAGTCGCAGCGGCACATCAGTGGTGCTCATCACACTCCAAGAGCCCTGAGTGAGGCACAAAGGCAGAAACAGCCAGGGTCCCAGCCGCTGCAGCAAACACCTGCTCGGCACCAAGGCAGAAAGGACAGACGGCCAGTGGCCATGCCTTCAACAGACCTCAGGCACAGTCCCCACTGCACATCACATCTCGTGCCCAACACCTGCAGCAGCAGGGCCAGCTGTGCTGACACCACAGGCAGAGCAGGGCCACCGCAGGCTCAAGTCACGATGGACGCCCAGGTACCGTGCTCCTGACTACGCCTTCCGCACGTGCGCGCAGCACTCAGCACACCTGAGACCCTGAAATCAAAACACTTTAGAAAAGACAGGGTCCTCATGAACCCCAGACACTGAGCACTACATGTCAAGGCAACAGGCAGTCACCCCTCTAGGCCACCCCCAGCTTCCCCACCTCTCTCTGCTGCACTCACGTGCAACTCAGCATATACCAGCCCCCATGACGTGAAGCCCACTAGACAGTGACGCCTCCTTGACAGTAATTTCACACCACACCCAGGGATGTGGGTGTGGGGTAGGGAGCAGCAGGCAAGTCAGTGGGCGAGACAGAAGGGCCATGTGACCAAGACCAACCGCAGGCCTCCAGAGGTGAGATCCAGACACCTAGAGCCCAGTGCCTGGTCACCATGCGGTGAGGTGTTAGAGTGGGGAGTCCACAGTCCCTGTGCCATCACTAACTCCAGGGGCTACTGCCACCCTCCAGAGGCTACTCGAGCTCCGAGGCCTGTGGTGAGGGACAGTTCTTTTGGAGACCACTGAACCCTGTTGTCTCTCTCAGAAGCAGGGGCAGCAGTGTGGCACTCCAGAGTGTGTGCTCACCAGGGCCAGGCCTCGGGGTGCACACCCCGCAGCTGCACTCGGTAACCTGGAACCATTCGTGGACAGGGAGGCAACGGGCCTGCTGCGAGACCTTCAACAACGAGCCACGGGGAATTTCTCACCAGTAAGCACGCACACACTAGAATCAGACCCATGGATCCTCACTGTCAGCATTTCAGAGCCTGGGAAATTTAAACAGAAACTTCTAGGGATTAACAAAGGGCAGCCAGCGTTTATCAAACAGCAGTATTTAATATATATATAATACATTATAATATATACCATACATATATTATGCATGTAATATATATACATATATTCTACTACCACCCTCATTACATACAAGCCATTTTATCACCAAAGCACAAAGGATATAATCTCAGGATAAACAACAACCCTCTTGGGTGAGGAAGTCTGACGTTACGAGTAATCTACTACACCATCCTCACTCTCTGCTGCAAAATGCCCTCGGTGCCTCATCTCCACACCTCAGACCAAATGCTGCCCTGCTGGCCTGTCACCCCAAGGATAGGCCCAAGAGCACAAGGCAGTCTAATGTACTATGGGCCTCTTCCGAAATGTCTCAGCCACCTTTCATATGAAGCCCCAACTCACTGCAGAACCTGAAAATGATGTCATTTACATCTGATAAAACACACACAGTTAACGTCACTACACCCTCTTTTTAAAATTACTTAACAAACGCATTTCCGCTGAGCAGCCTAAATGCCCACAGAGAAGACACCAAACCAATCCCCCCATCTGAGAGCCTTCTGCAGGCGACCCGGGAGACAAATACAGAAGCAATGTGAGCAACAGAAGGCACTGAGCACGGCTGACATGGTAGGCTTTGGGGAACATATCAAGCCCTCTCTCCCCCCAGACTGAAGCAGACTTCCCAGAATCCCCATGAGTTCCACTGCTGCCCCCCTCCACACCACCTGCCTGCAGCTGCCACAAACCACCCAGACCCCTAGGGTTCCCGGGGCGATGACAGCAGCGGGAGCAGCACACTTGGTGCCCATGTGTGGCACCCAGGGCTATGATGACAGGGCAGAGCGAGGCTACCCCTCCCTCCTCTGCAGCCCCCCTTGGCCAGCAGCCCATCAGGATGGCAAGTATGGACCCCAGCAGCCACCCACATTCTCCCCAAAGCCGTGTAGGATCTTGTCTCAACAAGAGACTCAACTGCAAAGCTGGTGGGTCCAGGGAGACCAGCTAAGGACAGCCTGAGCCAAGAGGAAGCTGAACCTGTCCCCTGCAGGCAGAGGCCCGAGCACCTTTGGCCAATACCTCACAAGGAAGAACGAGGCAGCTCCCCCTCCCCAGACACATGTCCACCCCAGCTGGGTTTGGGCAAGGGCCCACCGTGAGGGATCAACACAGCTCATCCCTTCTGGAGACCAGAGACGTGTGGTCCATGCCCCAGAAACCAAGCCAGCCACTTCCTCAGCCACAGGAGCAGGCCCACACCCTCAGTAGGGCCAAAGCGTCACATCAGCACAGGGAGACACGCTGCGCTGCCAGTGGTTCAGGTGCTGCTTCCTCGCTCTCAGGAGACAGTGGTCCTTCCTTCCAGGACAGAGCCAGGAGGCCTGGTCCTCAGCACGCCCGTGGAGACAACCCAGCAGGAAGACCTGGGTGCACCCCCTGGAGAGCGGGAAGGCAGCAAGCAGCCAGGTACAATCTGCCCTGTGGACACCAGGGGGCAGGAGGGCCTCTGGAGGACAGAGGACGGGGGCGGGGAGACAAGCACGCCCTGTGAAGAGCACCAACCAAAAGCCCAACCCGCCGCCGCCGAGCTAATTCCAACTCACAGCAACCACACAGGACAGAGAACTGCCCCAGGGTTTCCAAGGAGTGGCCGGTGCACTGGAGATGCCGACCTGCCGGTGGGCAGCCACAGCTCTTAGCCACTGCGCCTCCAGGGGGAGGACGCAGACGTGCCCATGCAGCACAGGGAGTGAGGACTCAGGCGGCTCTTGAGGGAGTTCACCAAGCACCTGAGGCCCTGCTCAGCTCGCCACGGTGAAGGCCATTGCCTGTACCTGCACAGTGGTCCCACCCACCGCCCACTGTGAGAGCCCTTCCTGTCCCAAGCCAAGTCCTGCCCCTCCCCAACCCCACCCCATGCTGCCTCAGTGCCCACCAGCCAGGCCGCAGCCCCCAGCACGGGGCTATGGCTGGGCTGCCCCATGGCCACCAGAGCCCACAACCTTCTCCTCTCAGGGGATCTCCTGACTCTACAGTGACCCAGTCCCACAGCCCTCCTGTACAGGCTGCGAGCCCAGGGCAAGCCCAGCCAGCTGGGGCCCGGCCCCCTCAGAACCAGCACAGGGCCTGACCTCGGGTCCCAAGAGTGAGTCTCACCCTGGTACAGCTGTCCCAGCTCAGAAGACACGATCTCAGCTGACGGCGCCAAGTCTTCCAGAGGCATCCGATGACCTCCCCGGGCCCCCAGCCCTTCACGCGCCCATGTGAGGGTCAGCCTGGGCATCCAGAGAACTGTCTACGGCACTGTGTATGGGGGCAAGGGCCATGCAGAGGCACAGCCATCTGACCAGCCCACATACAGAAGGACATGATATGGCATCCCGAATTCCTCTTACCACAGAAAAACTCAAAAACAGATTTGAAATCTAATATTCTATACCCTTCCAAAGTCTGAGGATCACTCAACAGTCCTCAGAGGCTTCAAATTACAAAATTACACGGACAGTGCTCAGATGCCACCTGTCCCATCAGTGACCAAGCAGCCTGGGTGTGACATAAGCCCTTCACCAAGAGCCCACAGAGACAAAGGCACGAGGCCAACCAGCAGGCCAGCTCCCCTGCCTCACCCCTACTAGTCCCTTTCTGTGATGCTGTATGCAGGTACGAGAACACTTAGGCCCAAAGAGGTGAGAAGCAACCCACCAGCTGCAGGCGTTATCTGCCCAGGACCCAGGTAAGGGGGATACAAATCCATGATGGCTGATGGCACCTCCAATACATTCAAGTCCAGGGGACAGGCCGTAGGCATCTCCACCAGCCATGGGCACTCTGGGCCCAGGACACAGGGCAACGCAGACACGAGACCACCATGGCTGATGGGACCCACAATAGGCCACAGATGTCTCCACCAGCCACAGGCACTGTGTGCCCAGGACATGAGGGTGATGGGGACACGAGACTGTAATAGCTGACAGAACCCTCAACAGACTCCAGGCGTCTCCACCAGCCACAGACACTGTGTGCCCAGGACGCAGGGTGAGGGGGACATGACACCATGACAGCTGACAGGACCCTCAACGAACTGCAGGTGTCTCCACCAGTCACCAGTGATGTGTGCCCAGGACACAGGAGGAGGGGGGCCCTCAACTGGCCGCAGGCCTTCCCCCTCAGAGTTGGCAGTGAGTGCTGCTGGGACGGCCCGTGGTCCAGCTGCGGGCAGTCACTTCCTGGCGAGCTCAGTGTGGGCCTCCCAAAACCAACCATGTCTGAAAGCTGCCTATGACGGACGGTGCACCCGGAGGCCTGTGGGCGCACAGCCAGGCACCAGGTGCAAAGCATGGGGTCTCCACACTGTCAATTCCTCAGTGTCTGTGACAAATGCACCACTGACTGTGACAATGTGGCCAACCTACGCAGCCTGGAAGCCACCCCTGAAGACGACTGATCTGACACCCCACCACAGGACAGAACCCTGACACGGTGGGTGGGGAGTGCATGTCATATACCACCTGTCACTGCAACCCAGCAGCAGGGACACCAGCGCGAGAGCCCACCAGCTGCTTTTCTGCTCCCTTCTGTCCACCAAAACTCCCCGTTCATGGAGACCAGTGAGCAGACACTCCTCGGACAGTGACGTCTCAGAGGAGAAGTCTCAACAGAAGCGTGGTCCTGGGAAGCGCGAGGTATCCTCCCTCCTGGGCGCATTAGCCTGTCTCCATTGCAGGCCACTCCCGCACACACCATATGGCCAACTTCACTCACACACAAGCGTGACAACCCGAAAGACCGACATTGAACAACAAAAGCAGCTCCTGTCCAGGCCTCTCACATGACAATGACCTTGGGCAGTCCAGTGGCCCAAGCGCCTGAGGTGAAACTGCAACCCAAGAGAACAGACTGTTTCTTCTTTGCCACACCAGAGGGGACCATCCAGGAGCACAGGACGCAGGTCACAAGGTGAGGAACCTGTCACCGCAGCGTGTCTTCCCCTTCCTACTCGTGAAGCAGGAACTTCTTTATGGGGTCCGGCAGAGGCAGCGAGGGCATCAGGTGCAGGCGGCGCTTGCCCAGAGCCCGTCTCACGGCCACACGGCACAGGCCCAGCAGCGTCCTGGGCATGCCTGGAGCGGCAGGGGAGGGAGAAAAAGGGAAGGTTACTCCTCGGCCTCTACACACAAAAGACTGGCTGGTTTGACAGAAGAAGCCAGCCTCTTGCCAACACCCACTCAGAGGGGAGAGCTGGGCCTGCACTGTGAGGTTTCCTTAAGATAACCCCCCCCCATCGCTGCCCATGGGATGAGGGCATGTTCTGCAGGAGACATCGCCTCCCTCTGGCCAAGAGCTGACTGCTGACAACAGACCCTGCCTCCCAGCCCTCACCCTGTCAGCATCCGCCCTTGGTCCACCAGAGGGGCTCCGAGCCAGTTTGGGAGGCTGCTGAGCTCACTCCAGGTCAAAAGAGCCCAGCTAAGGGTCAGCTGAGCTGGTGCCAAGGGTGCCAAGGGAACGAGCTGCTTTAGGGAGACCCACTGGCAGAGACGACAGTGAGCTGAGTGCCCTGGGAGCCAAGGGCTCAGGACAGACACTGTGGACCTGGAGGTCCTCGAGGACCAGGCAAGAAGGCCACGCAGGCAGGTGGCCTCTCGGGGGCAGGGGCCGGCAGAGGACAGAACTCTGGGAATGAGACCAGAGACCACCCACCCAAATCCAACTGTCCGGCTAGCATCTGCTCACAAGCCACAAAACCTCTGCTTGTAAACAAGCAGAATGCAGACATTAACCAGCGCAGTCAGATCAGAGCACACCCCAAAACCATGACACCAGAGGCGAGCTGGAGGGAGAGGTCAGGGCACACCCCAAAACCATCGCACCAGAGGCGAGCTGGAGAAAGAGGTCAGGGTATACCCCAAAACCACGAGCACTGGAGGCCAGATGGAGGGAGAAGCGCCAGGCCCCAAAGGAAGGCTGTGACACCGTCTGTCCCGCATCGTTTAAAACCACGCACAAGGTAAGTCATTTTCTCTAGGCAAAACCAAGCGGAAGGGTGAAGGGAAAACCAGTGCAGGAGCTCTGAGAAACGTACTTCTACAGGTTGGCATCTGTCAAGGCTTGATGTCTGGAAGCCTGCAGAGGAGAAAACCAGTCGGGAAGACCCAGATGGAAAATGGCTCGCCCTAACTTGACTCGAGCCTACTGCTCCGAGATTTTCAGACGCCACACGCCTAAGGTAAAGCTCGACACACGGCAGTGTGCATCTGTCACATCCAGAGGACTGCAGGGAACAGGGGGGGGACGTAACGTAGACAACACCAGCTAGGACTTCAGGCAGCAACAACGCGCACGCGGTGTGTTGGTAACACACGTGACAATGCGCCAACAGTCCCCCCAGATGCAAGACGCCAGTAACAAGGAAAGGCGCCGTGGAGAGGGGGCGCAAGCCGCCAACTGGGCTTCCTGCACCGCTTCTCTGGGAGCCTACAGTCCTCTTAAAACCCAGGCTACCAGCTGAAGACAAAGGCTTTGTCTTGTTCACTCCACACACAGAGACGGCAGCACGGCGGCCCACACCAGGCCTGGCCACTTACTTCGGGCCTCTTTAAAGACCTCCAGGGCCTCGGGGTCCACCTTCCTCCGGGCCCCCGACTCTGGGCCCAGGGACTCCCACTTCACCAGGCTGAGGTTGGCTCCGAACTCCACCAGCAGGCTGACGAAGGCCGCCTCGCAGCCGTGGCGCAGGACGGCGTCCATGACGCAGCCAGGCGAGCCCCGGTAGAAGTCCTGCGTGTTGACTGGGCCGTCGCAGTTGAAGTCGGGGTTGGCCCCCGCCTGGAGGAGCAGCTTGAAGCACTGGAGGTTGTGGTAGGCTGCGCTGATGTACAGGGGGCAGACCACCAGGGAGGTGAGGCGCCGTGAGAAGGGGGGCTGGACCTCGGGTGTCAGACTGTGGTTGACGTCAACGTCGGCCCCATACCTGGCAGAGGGGGACACAGGAGTGAGAGCAGGCGCTGGACTAACCCCAGTCAATTGGGGGTCCCACCTACCCTGCAGAGACAGCTGAGCACTGGGCCATTGGAGACCCTTTTACTCCCCGTTACAAATGAGGACCAGGACAAGCCATGTGTCCCATACGGAGGCTGCCGCACACTGTCTTAAGAGATCACTGCACATCATGAGCACGAAAGGTGGGGGAGGACAAACTGTGTGATGTGCGGCTGCTCGGCTCCAGGAAAGAGCCTGCAACACAGTCACATGGCACACACTCAGACCCCCACGCCCATCTGCTCTTTTTCTAATAACAGAAAGGTAAACCACAAAACACAAATGAGTGTCTACAGGGGAGGAGAGGATGAAGAGGATGGGGTGGAAGCTAGACTGCTGTTAATACATCTTGCTTTGCAGGCGTGACTCGGGAACCACGAAAAAGACCAAGTTAACAAAACAATCCCTAAAACTTTGAAGTGCCACAACGCAGAGCACACCAACTGGGGGGCTGCCCGCAGAGCAGCCACAGGCTGCACTCTCACTCAAGAAGCACGGCACAGCAGCGACACCCTCCTTGGTGGCTGCACTGACAGCAATCTCCCAGGACACCCGTGCAGCTGTCCAATTCTCCTTTTCGGATCCCAACTGACCACTGAGATGTGATCTAGAAGCCGTGCTTTCCACAAGAGGCCCTGTCTCCAGCAACTCCACAGCACAACTATAGGGGGCTCCCCGCCTGACTGCCTGTCACTGCACTCAGCACAGCCAATCCGTAGCTTCCTATCAGGCACTGAGGATTCCCTGGGTGGCACAACAGTTAAGCACCCAGCTCCTACCCCAAAGCTTGGCAGCTCAAATCCATCCAGAGGCACTTTGGCAGAGACACCTATCATCGGTTCCTGGAAGCTCACAGCCATTGGACAGGCCATGGGCACAGCTCTGCCACAGCGGGCACCAAGGGGCCCAGCTCTGCAGTGACGGGCACTGTGGGCCCAGCTCTGCTGCAGCGGGTGCCGTGGGCCCAGCTCTACCGTGGCAGTCACTGTGGAGCTGAAATGGATCCAACTAGTTTGGTTGCTGCTCCGAGTCAGACATTTCCAGCATTCTCGCTGTCCCAGTGCAAACTGCCCACCAAGAGTGCCTTCTACTCTGAAGAGAGGTCAGCACCACGGCAGGGAGGGCAGCCGACTCACATGTCGGTCTCGACAAAGTGAGAAGGGCACCTATGAAGGGCAGCTTCCTGATGCGGGCTCCATTAGTGCCCAAGGAGATGAGGAGAGCACCCCTCCTGGGGAAGAAGATCACAGAAGCAGGAGATAAACTTACACAAGTCAAGGAAAAAGGAGCCAGGTTTCTTGCTGTGGGAAGAGAGTAACAAACTGGGAGGCCAGAGAATGAGGGGGAGTCCTGTGTTAGACTGGGCTGTCAATCTGTCCAGATACAGAAACACAGACGTTTAACATCTGTGTAAGTGTAGCCTGAGGTGTGTCCACCACCAGGTCCTGCAGACAGCAAAGCCCTGCAATCCACAGGCACTCCCAGAGCCCAGATCACAGGCCTCCGAGCACCATTCCCCACTGAAGGAAACGAGGACTCCTTGGAGAAACAACGGACTCGGGGGCCGAGGCAAGCACAATACCAAGAGGAGCCTCGAACACTGTCTGAGCAAGTAACCCAGTGCCGCTGCAGCAGAAACACCACCAGCGGATGGCTTCCACACAGAGAAAGAGATTCTGCCACAGCCCAGGGGCTGCCTAAGACTAAATTCGGGGCCTCAGCTCCACCGCAGGTCTTTCTCTGCTGGCTCTGGAAGAAGCTCCTTGATGACAATCTTCCCTTGGCCTGGAGCTTCTGAGGCACAGGGATCCCAGGACTCCAGGATCCCCTCTGCTCCAAAGCACTGCTTTTCGGAGGTCTGAGGTTCCCAAATCTCTACTTGCTTCCCTTTCCTTAACAGCCCAAGAGACTGCCTCACGACACAGTACAGCCTTACACAGTCCTGCCCCCCGCCCCACGGCAGCCACCTGCCCTCCTCGTTAACGTCATGGAGGCAGGATCTATGGCACACAGGAATGTCACACACATAATACCAGGAATCACAGCCTTGCCAAACTGCTACACACATTTTGGCGGGGGGGACAGAATTCCATTCATGGCAAATACCTTGTTGCAAGAGAAAGGCAGGCACTGCCCAGGCAACGAGGGGGAACCCTCCCAGCACACAGAGCTCCCAGTGGCCCCATCTGTGACAGCAGAGCCGCAAAAGGAGGGGTGACAATAACAGCTACAACTCACTGGATTCTGCAGGAACCAGGAGCTCACAGACATCAGTGAGTGAGTCAGAAACTGGACGAGGGACGGGGTAATGGTAACCAACGCAGAATCTACTTCTGTACGACAATCAGTGATTCCACGGGAAGAGTAACCGACAGTGAGGAAGCCTGGCACATACCACTACCATCGAAAGACCAAAGTGAGCATCACAGGTCACAGGACAAACTGAAGTCATGTGCGACCTGACGGGAGGTGACGAGAACACAGCCAGACTTCTGTGAGGTTCCTGCCAGGCGGCATCACCTGAATCTGAGTGAACTCTGGACAAACCCAAACTATCAAGGATTGAATTATGTGCCCCCCAAAAAGTGTGTATCTAACCCAGGTATCAACTAGAAGACACAGTGAAATCAGCTCCAAATGGACAAATACTGTATGAGACCACAGTTATAAAGACTTATGCACAGAAGAAAACACTCTTTGCAGCTACAAGGGTGGGACGGGAGGGCAAAGGCTGTTCACCGACCAGATCTATTCGACAGGAACTCACTGGTTAGGTGAAGGGGGTGACAGCACACAGCAGAGGCCAGGACAGCACAGCTGGACTACACCAGAAGCCCATAAGTTTTTTAAATTCAACCCAACTATTTCAAAGGAGAGAGTAGCAGGGATAGGGGTCTGGGTACCACGCTCTTAAGGGATACCGAGGTTCCTTGGCATAACTAGTCTTTTGCTAGGCGAGTCTTCTGCACTCAATTTTGGTGAGTGGCTCCTGGGTCTTAAAAGCCAGCAGGCTGCCACCTGAGGAACATCAATTGTTTCCAACCCATCTGGAAGAGGTGACAACTGAGAACACTAAAGACACATGAGCCCAAGAGACAGAAGGACCCGTGTGAATGGAAGACTACACCAGCAGGAGACCAGAAGACTCAGACAGTGCCTGGCCACCACCAAAGACGGCCTTGACGGGACACAATGTAGAGTCCCTGACATAACACAAGAAAAACAACTGTGCAGATGAAGAACTCTACTAAAAGACCTGAAATGATGGTCCGACAGCCTGGAGGGTCCCCTGGGAACATGGTCCCTCAAATTGTTACTGCCCCAGACCTGAAACTAGTACTGAGGTCAGCACTTCAGACTACTGGACTGAACTCACAGACACAGAGTGAGCATGTGGTATGTGTCCTGTACGGTTTCGTACATACATTAAGAGGCTGTCCTACCGGTTTCTTCCTGGAGTGGAGAGAATGGAGATGAGGGGACAGGTGTTCATTAAGTGGATACCGACTCGACAGCACTTGGCTTTTGGCTCGGCTAGAAGAGTGAAAAGGAGGAGTGTGCACTCACAGGGTGAGGACAGCAGACGGAAGCTCAGAGAGGCGGGCATGCAAAATTGACTTGGATTCTGTACTTTCACTTAATCATAATAAAAAACAAGTATCAATTTGGGTGGGCCATGATTCCTAGGATAATATGACGGTCCACCCCTCTGCATTTGATGGAATTGCCCTGTGTTGTAAATGCTATCACTACGATTTTAATAGGATGAACTAGTAGCAGTTATACAATGAGGTCCACAAGATCCAACAGAGCCTTAAACCAATCTCTTCTGAGATACAGAAGAGAGACACCAGGAACCTCACACCACCAAGAAAGCAGCGCCAGGAGCAGAGGGTGTCCTTTGGGCCCAAGGTTCCTGTGCCGAGATGCTCCCAGACCATGGGAAGGCTGATGACAGGGACCTTGTTCCACAGCCAATGAAGAGAAGCAGCCTTCCCCAGGAGCCACAGCCCTGAACGTGGACTTCCAGTCTACTGGACTGTAGAAAGGAATAAATGTCTCTGTTAAAGTCATCCACCTGCAGTACTTCTGTTACAGCAGCACTAGATGACCAACACTGGCCAAAGTTGTTCTTAATAACTGGCCTGTCATCAACCTTCTAAAGTGTCCAAGGCCAGACCCCAAAAGCCCAGGAAAGAAACCTAGAGTGAAGGAGACCAATGTGATGTGACACTAATGACGTACGTTGGCACAACTGGTGAAATGGGAGTGGGGACGGAGCACCCTCAGACACCGCGCTGCTCCCAGGGCCTTCCAGCAAATGTCACAGGAAGCATTCTAAAACATGCACGTCAAGGAGAAGCTGATAATTCATTTCACATAGTCAGCCAATCAAGAAAAGGACAACTAGGTGCTCAACAGTGGGATTTTTTTCCCCCCTTTCCTTCTTTGTCCTTATTCTGGGAAGTATGTCTTCAAAATGTTTGTAATTTTGGGCAATGTGACAATCTGGTATCAGCTGAGCTGTGGGAAAGACAGCCCTTCATCCACTCACAGAAACACACTGGATGGGATCCAGCTCATTTCAGTTCTGAATATTTTCCAAACCCCCTATTGCTTTTAATATTGCTGGCTAGGAACCACCAGGAACAACTCTGTAAATCTATGTCCTCTGCACATGCAGGGACAACAACCCTTATCAAGGAACTCGGGACACAGAAACCCTCCAGCAAAGCAACTGACAGCTGTGCACCTCACTGTAGACGCACAACTTGGTGCCCCAGAGAGGGGGGCCAGGTGACTGAGGAGCATTTTCTCATACAGGGCATCTCTCCCGTGAATTAATTAACACCGTCGTGCACCACAAACCAACTGGGATGCTCCGAGGGGTCTCCGGAACCAAGCTAAAGTTTCACAGACCAATCCCACTCAAAAGCTGTTTCTGAATCAATGACTCGCTCTCTCCCAGATGCAGACATGGGATGGAGGAGGCTCAGATCAGCCAATCAACCAAACATCCAGGCAAAACCCACTGTCTTAAGTCTATCCCAGCTCTCAGCAACCCTACAGGACAGAGCAGAACTGCCCACAGGGCTTCCAAAGAGTAGCTGGCAAATTCAAATGGCCAACCTTTGGCTTCAGATGCCTTGTAAGACTAGAAATTCTTAAAGAGAAAAGAACCCTCGCAGCCCTACCGCCCTCTAACGTAAAAGCTAAGAAGCCCTGTGGCACAACGGTCCAAGGGCTCAGCTGCGCACCGAAAGGTCTGTGGTTTCAACTCACCAGCCGCTCTGCCGGAGACAGATGTGGCCACCTGTGTGGACAAGGACTTACAGACTGGGGAACGCCCAGGGGCAGTCCTGCTCTGCCCCACAGGGACACTGACTAGCCCGTGGACTGCCTGAAGAACAGACAAACCTGTCTTGGCAACAGTACAGCCAGAATGCTCCCTACAAGCAAGAATGGCAAGACCGCATCTCATCAACTCTGGACATGTCACCCGGAGGGACTGGTCCCTGGAGGACATCATGCTCGGTAGAGACGAGCACTGGCCATAAAGAAAACCGTCTGCAAGCCGGACTGCTACAAGAGGCACAGCACGGGCTCCCACCCAGAGTGACCCTGAGGCCGCTGCAGGTCCATGCACCACTTCCTTCTGTCGTAGCAGGGCCCCTGTGAACAGACAGCATCTGCCAAAAACACAAGGCACCAGGAGGGGGAACTGACTAGACAGCCGTGTGTCTGGTTGGTGTCTAACACAAAAATCCTCTCACCCTCATTTATCTTCCCAAAGCTAACTCCAAACCCACTCCTCATTTAAAGCCTCTAATGGGATACACAAGCTCAGCACCTAATTCATGTCCAAGCACCCACCCCCCACTCTCCAGAACCAGCCAGCTGCAGCCTGTAACAGCAGAACCCCACCACATCCTTGTCCCTGTGAATCCCCACACAGGGAGCCCCACCATGTCCTTGTCCCCCTGAGCCCCCTGAGCCCCCTGCACAGGGAGCCCCACGACGTCCTTGTCCCCCTGAATCCCCTGCACAGGCAATCCCACTGTGTCCCTGCCCCCATGGAGCCCTGTACGGGGAGCCTCCCATGTCCATGAACACACTGAACCCCTGCGCTGCACTAGCCACCTAGCCTGCATGCTGCGCAGCCAAGGAAAGGGCTGGCCTCCAGGGACGCCGGGAGAAAAGCACCTTTGGTAAAGGAAGCCACAACAAAAGGATAATTCAGTTCAAAGAAAAAAAAAAGAGTGATTACCCATGCGATTAAAATAAAACTACTAACCTTACGAAACAACACAAGGGGCAGCACAGGAAACACAGTTCATGGAACAAAGACGTAAAGTCAAGCACAGACTAAGACGCCAAAGACGAGAAACACAGGCCCAGTACCAGCCACAGCCATCATGTCAGTGGTGCACATGCAAACCCCAGATGGTCAAATGGCACAGGTAACCACATAACATGACTCGGGCTACAGAGAACACAGTTCTCATCACAGGCACCATGTGCATCAGCCGCACATGACACCAACGGGACCTTCTTCTTCTGACAACAGCCACGATGGGATCAGCTGCGCCTCCCGGCACCTGTGGACCTGCCCTTGTTTGCAAATGGTCTCTGAAGATGCTGCAGATTCTAAGAGGTCACAGTAGCTACGGCAGGCCTCAGCTAATCTGAGAGGTGTCTTATCAAAGAGGAAAAGAGGCCCGGAGACTGAGGACAGATGCCAGATGAAGAGGCACTTGTAAGTCAGGGCACCTGGAGCCACCGGAAGCTGGAGAGACGAGGAAACACTTTCCTCAGAGCCTCCACAGACAGCAGGGCCCGCCGACACCCTGAACCCAGACTCCCAGCCTCTGCAACCATGAGACAGTACATCCGTGTATCGTCCTAGAAGCTAGGGTCCTGGGCATCACTGTACGGGAGAGTGTCCACGGGCTCAACTAGAATCAGACACACACGGTGAAAACCTGGGCAACGGTGACAACAGACAACCCCATACTCTGAACCTGGGGCAAAGAAAAAGAGCGAAACACATTCTAAAACACAGAATTCGAGTAATATATTTTAGGCTAACTTACTTTATTTTGCAAATAAAACATCCATGGTTATATATTTTCAGAAATGTATTTTGTTCCAACAATGTATTTTGACATTAAAAAATGAAATCTCTTATTCCAGAGCAGCATCTGAGGTCTTCCTAAAAGCTAGTAAGGGGCCACCTAAGTAGAATCAGTTGGTCCCAACCCACCTGGAGCAAACAAGAACCAAGGACACCAAAGACATACGGAAAATATGAGCTCAAGAAACAGAAAGCACCACATAATCAAGAGACTACATCAGCACGAGACCAGAAGAACTAGATGGTGCCCAGCCACCACCAATGACTGCCCTGATGGGGAACACAACCAAGAATCCCTGACATAGGAGGACTAAAATGGGGTGCAGAGCTCACACTTCATTAAAAACACCAGACTTGATGCCCTGACAGACTGGAAGGGCCCTGGAAGGCGTGGCTGGCTCCCAGACTACTAGCCTGGAACGGACACCGTTCTCAAACCCAGCTCTTCAGATCAAGACTGGACTGGACTGTAGCACACAGAATGACACTGAGGAAAAGTGTGCTTCTTGGCTCAAGTAGATACAAAAGACTAACTGGACAGCTCCTGTCCAGAGGGAGAGTTACACGGACAGAGGGGAACTGGAACCAGCTGAATGGACACGGGAAATACAGGGTGGAAACGAAGAGTGCGCGGCGGTGCGCTCACCTGATGAGCGCCTGCAGGACGTCAGCCCTGCCGACGCGCGCCGCGTGGTAGACGGGGGTACTGCGGTGGTGCCGGCTGCCGTTGGGGTCTGCGCCGGCCGCCAGGAGGATCTGGGCGCTCTCCAGGTGCCCGTTCACCACAGCCACGTACAGGGCGGTTTGGCCCTTGACGTCCACCAGGTCGACTTCAGCCCCCTTCCGGATGAGGAAGTCCACACAGTCACCGTGGCCAGCGGTGGCCGCAATCCGCAGCGGCGTGCAGGGCAGCCAGCCACAGCACCACACTGACTTCTCATTGATGCGGCTGCGGGACAAGAGGCGTGAGGCTGTGAGGGCTTCCGTGGACCCAGGCCAGCCACTCGGCCCCTGACACGGTGGGCCCTGCTGGAGGACCTGCTGTCACACGCTTGCCTCGCTGCGTACGCCCTGCACAGGCAGCTACTGCAAGCCCCTTCTACAGTTAAGAGGCCAGGACCCAGATGGACCAGCACACCTTGGGACCAGCACTCAGGCTCCTGCCCCATGGTCCAGGGCATCTCCTCTCCACAAAGGAGGGCAGGGCCTGTGCACAGAGCAGTGCAGGATGGGGACAGTGCATCCCATGGGGGTCTGAAGCCAAGCCCCCAAGTCCCCTTTACCAGTGAGCACCTGAGCAGACCTGAGGCTGGGTCGCTGTCTGCCCTCAGCCCTCCCTGGGGTCAGGGGACCACTGGGCCAGCCTCCCTGCTGACAGCAGCAGAGGAAGCCATCCAGACTGGGCTCTGAGTCGGTGTCCCAGCCAGAGAAGACACCTTATCAAGGACCACCACGGTCCTGCCCCTGCTGAGCCACCAAGCTGCCACCTGAGCACGGCACGCACCCTTCCACAAGCTGCACCTCAGGAAAGGGCACGCACCCCTCCACAAGCTACAGCTCAGGCTGAGGCTCAGAAACACCCTGAGGCAACCAGCCCTGCAGTTTTCCTTCAGCTGGCTGGGAAAGCCGAGGAAGATTCCAAAGACTCATCACAGGAAAGAAACCACCAAGCCAGCTCCTACTGAGTTGACGCCAACTCATGCGAAACCTCATGTGTCAGAGCAGAACTGTGCCCCACAGAGCGTTCAGTGCTGTGATCGTAGGAGGAGACTGCCAGGCCTTTCTTCCATGGTGCCCCAGGTGGATGGGACCCTCCAACCTCCCAGTTAGAAGTCACACACAAGCCATGTGCACCACCCAGGGACCACAGCAGTGAACAGCAAACAGAAACATCATCAGGAAGTGGGGAGCTCCACGAACTGGAGCACAAGAAGGAAAGGAAAGCAGCATCTGGAAAGGCAGACACAGAGAGCTGTTCTAGAACCTGCTGGATGCTTTTACCCTCCTCCTGCATCTGCAAGTCTAACTCGGGGCTTCTTGGGGCAAATGTCAGCAGGCACACCACCTGATGGATTTGATGACAAGCCTTTCTGCAGACTCAGATTTTGTTTTCTAATCCTGACATCCACTCTGATGGAGTAACACTGAGACACCAGCAGGAAGAGAGGAAACACATCCCTGTCCCATTAGAAATCCTTCTCGCTGGAAGAACGAGGTGTCAGTTTCAGCACAGACATAGGCAGTCCTTCTGCCGACCCACTGCCATCCTAGTCCTAAGTGGGCAGCCACACCAGACGAAGCAGAACGGGCTCTGGCTGCAGGAGCTCCACCAGCAAGCCAGAGGCAGCAGGGACCCCCAGGGACAGGAAGAGCCCCCGAGGAGAGGTCGGAGGAGCAGCCCGGGCGGCGCGCTCACCTCTGGTAGCTCTCCTCTTGCAGCAGGCTCCTGAGGGTCTGCAGGTCCCCGACGTAGGCCGCATCATGCAGCCTTGTATCCTCACAGTGCTCCAGCGGGTGGTCACAGAACTGTTCCCTCAGCCACTCCTTCAGATTCCGACCTGCACTGAAGACAGGGCCCCCGTGAGTCTGCAGAGCCTGCCGGGGCTCGCCAGCTCCCGGAGCCCACCTAGGCCCACCAGCTTGCAATACCTGCCGAGCCCAACCAGCTCAGCGAGCCCGCCAACACCCACCAGCTTGGAGAACCCACTGGGACCAACCAGCTTAGGGAAGCCTCCAGGGTCCCCAGCTGGAAGCACCTAACAGGACCAACCAGCTCAGGGAACCAACCAGGGCTGACCAGGAGGGGGCACCACCCTCAACACACAAACTAGCTCTGTGCTGTAGAAACTTCCAGAACACAGAACAAACGCACCAAACCTCAGGAAAATAACTTTCAAAAAGGTGCAAGTGGAGAAAGAGACAGACATTGAGACACTCAGAAGAAAGGCCTGGCAATCTTCATCCCAGAATCAACCACTGAGAACCCTCTGGCACACACGTGTGATCTGTATCTGGTCGTGGGGATGGCACAGCTAAGGATTTAATGAAGACTATACAACAGAGACACAGAAAAGACTCGAACCAGTGCAAACACCGCACCGTGCATTTGCATGACAAGAGCCTTGCTAGGAAAATTCTAGCGTGTTACCAATAAAGCATAACAAATCTCTTTGGGGCTTTTTTTCAGATACGACAAAAATATTCTAAAGTTACGCAGAAACGTAACTAAGCGAGACTAGCTTTTTGTTTCTTCCGTAAGCAAAAACAAAAACAGGTGTGGTTTGATTTTTGGTACAAGGTGGTGTGCTGAATTACATACCTAGGAAAGGCTTCAGCGTCCCCAACACAACACAAGACAAATGGCCTCAAGTCAGCGAGTACGGGGACCTCCAACAAATGGGCCTCCTGCACTCAGAGCCTTGCCCGGCAATCATTCTGTGCTTCACTTGACACACAGCTTGAACAGACTCCAGATGAGTGAAGGGTCTTGTAAAAAGCATCCGAGAGGCGTCAGGAGCAGGGGCTCAGACCCTGAGCTACAGTGTCACAGGGGCAGGAGACCAAGGCTCCCCACTCCCCCCACCTAACCCTCTGCGAGTGCTGAAATCACCCTTCAGACTCACCTCTCTTTAGAGCATGTACTGGCACTGCACACACAAGGCTTGGCAGGAGACAAGTGTCCTTACCCTCTGGGTCCTGACAGTCTACTAGCAAAGATGAGGGGAAGGTGACACGCAGGTGGGCAGGGCATCAGAGGTCCACAAACACAAGGCCATACACGTTTATCCCACACAGAGACCTTCAGCAGATCGGCAGGTAAGCGTCGAGCCTGGGAACACCCCCGAGTGGCCCGCCTAGCTGTCCCCGGCATTAAGCGACACCAGCCACTTGGGGTCAACTTCAATAGACAGCAACCCCACAGCAGAGCACGGCTCCACAGGGTTTTCCGTGCTCTGCGGAACATTCAGGAGAGCCACTCATCTTTCCTGCAAAGCATGTCTGGGTGGACCCTCTGGGCGCTGCCCCCACAGAAAACCAAACCACACCTGCTGTCTGCCCCAGTGGGTTTCTAAGAAGCGCCTGAGCTCTTAACCACACCTTATAATTACCCCATAATCACGATTACCAGGTGGGGAAAGGGGAGCTCAACGTGGAGGTGGGGGAGATGCAGAAAGGTGGATGCCACCCTACAGGTAACCCGGCGCGGAGGGGCTTCCGAGGCGCCCTCCTCCGGCACGTCCCGTGCGGCTGCGTCCCAGCACACTGCCTGGTCCCGCTCCAGCTCCAGGGACAATTCCGAATCTGTGTTTTTCCAACAGCTCCTCCCAAGACAACCCTGGTCACCCCAGGGCAGCACTCGGACTTTAACATTCTAAATACAAGCCCGCAGCGCACACGGGCACCGCGAGGAGCCTGGCCGGGTTCAGGGCAAAGGCGGCGTCTCTGCCACAGGACGCCCCCCGCACCGGAAGGAGCTGGCGGGCCTTCCGCTTCCAAGTGAGCACCCCTCGTCCCCTCTGCCACTCTTCACAGGAGGCGATGGCTGACCCCTCCAGGCCTGGGCTGTCCCTGGGGCAAAGCCACCACCAAACACCCAATCCGGGGGTCGTGTCTGCCTCGCGCTGCTCTCCGCAGTGTCCCCAGCCTCCAGGGAGGTCCGGTCAACAGAAGGGCCTCAGTGAACGTGTGTGCTGGATGGATGGCTGGGGAGGGGACAAGGACTTTCTCCACTGCTCTCCAAGTCAACATCATCGTCCACTTGGGGGATTTCTGTGGGGCACTGGTGAGCAGCCTGATGCGGCAGAGAGCCAGTAAAAGAAAGAGGACAACCTTCGAGGAGACAGACCAACACCGTGGCTGCAACGACGAGCTTAAGCATGAAAACGACTGCGGACCAGCACAGGCCCAGGCAGTGTTTCGCTCTGTTGTGCACAGGGTCGCTAGGCGTCGGAACCGACTCAAAGGCCCCTAAAGACAACGACAGGTGAGCTGCAGAGTCCTCAGGACCCGAAGGCATTTGGTACCAAGGGCAAGCTCAGACAGCAGGTAAAGAGGGAGCCGTCCCACCAGACCACTGGGAAGAGGGGCGTCCTTGCGCCTTTCCCAAACACAGCCGAAGACTGGGGGCTCTGCTCGAAGTCTCTCCGGCTTTTCCCCCGCACAGCCCCTCCGCCTTCCCCTTCCTCAGTTCCCTGAAGCCTCCGGGACCCAGCCTCCTCCAGCGCCTTCACTGCAACACAGCCCAGGCTGTAACGACTCCTTTCCCGGGCAAACCACACCTACACAGCAGGATTATTTCAAGGGCGACACCCAAGGCCAGAAGGCTATTCAGGGGGCGGGAGAGGGCGGACGAAAACCTTTCAGTAGCCTGAACCAAACTGTGTCAGGGCTACCACCCGTGCTGTCGCCCGGACATGCTGTGTCACTGACGAGAGGGCTGGGAGTGGCGTTATCTGTGTCCCTCGTCTGGGCAAGGAGGGGGCGTCCCAGTTCCCCACCCCGGGCGTGCCTGAGGAGGCGCGGTGAGGCACCCTCCCTCCCGCAACTGACCTGTCCGCCGCGCTCAGGGCTGCGGGGCGATCCATATTCTACGTTTACAGTTGGGGCATATCCAGTCCGCACCGGCTAACGGACCAACGGTTACAATGCACGTTCCGCAGGAAACAAAACCTAGCGCGAGGGCTGCTCACGAGCGGCCGAGGCGCGGGGAGACTCGGCCTCGGCCTGGGGCGCCCGACCCCCGGCCGCGAGGACACAACTGGCGCGCGGCGACGCGGCCGCCGGGCTCGTGCCTCCCGCTGCCCCACAAGCCCCGCGGCCGGCGCACGTTACCTGCGGGCCCCGGCCCGGCCCCGGGCTGCAGGCCCGCGCCGGGGAGGCCGCCCTCCGCCATGGGCTCTCCGGCCTCGGCACCTCCGCAGCCGCCCTCCCCGGCGGCCCCGGCCGGCGCAGCCAGCCTGACGGAAACGGCGCGCCCGATCACTTCCGGCGCCGAGATCGGGCTCCCTGTCGGAGGGTGACTTCCGGTCTGCGGGCTTCCGGTTTCTCGCAGGGAGAGCTTCCGGTGCCTCGTGCCACGGGGACTAGCAGTAGCCAGCGCGGTGGGCGCAGACCGTCGAGGGGCGCTGGACGCGAGGATCGACGGTGGTCTGGGGGCCGCTGGGGTGGTGCTGCCTGCTGATGTGTCTCAAGAGGGAACAGAGCAGTCTGGGAAACACTCCCAGCTGTGGGTGGGGCTCAGGCGGAGCCCCTGGGAACGCTAGGTGATCCTCGCAAGAGGCGTGGCCTCCGACCTAGTGTGGGCGGGGCTAGACGGGGGGGGGGGGCCGGTCCTCGGAAGGCACGAGTTCGAATCCTATCCTGGCACTGGTGTGTCCCGGTGGACGGCAGCTGGCTTGACAGCCCTAGAGAATAGATTCGAAAGTGGGAAGTGCACTCCAGGCTCCAGGGGCCTGTCTTGCATATTAGTGGGGGCGTTAGAGGAATGTACCCGCAAAGGACAGGAAGGCATGCTTCTGTCTGCAGCACAGAATGTTGAATGGATGAATAAAGAGCTGGCAAACAAATCCTCTTCCCTGGACACACTCAAGTTCCAGTGCTGCAACACTGTGAAACTGTTTATTGAGTTGAGGTCTTACCACGTGGGTTCCCTTAGCTGGAGCCACGGACCTAAGGAGTAAGGGATAAGGCTGCAAGGACAGGGAGGAGGTGAAAGGGTTCAGTAGATAGGAGGGGGCAAGGGTACCTCTGGGAGGCGTGCAGAGCCTGGTCCAGGTGCTGGGGGGGGGACTGCAGAGGTTGGTGCCCTGAGCCCCCACAGTCGGGGCACAGCCCGGGGCCTGCTGGGGCTCTTATCTGGAAAGGAGAAGAGCTGCAGGTGGTACTAGCAGTCAGTGGGAGAGAGCGTACAAGCTCAATGGGGTGCGGCCCTGTGAGGCCTAGATGCACCACCAAGGACCCAGGAGGGCTTGCAAGGCGTTTGGACCCGATAACGGTAGCAAGCTCTGCTGGCACTGGGACCCGGACACGGTGACACTGAGCAGGCTGCATGGCAAGGTGCCAGGGTCATCGCCTTCCTGCAAGTGGAAAAACAGGCTTCAAAAACACGACCCCTGCTGCAGGGGTAGAAGAATTCAGCAAAGAATGATGAAGACAGCAGGGTGACGTGAACAATATGGTCGATGACACTAAACAACACGTGGAAAAGTCATTCATTGGTGAATGTTTTGTTACGGGTGTGTTCACTACACACACACACACACACGTTCTGAGTGACCCCCTGCAATTCTGATGCCCTGAGTCTCCAGGCTGGAGAGCCGTGGTCCTGCTGCTTTTCTTTCCCGTGAGGCCCCCAGTGATGCCTGCTCAGTCATGGGCCTCAGCATCCATACATGGTGTTGGCCTGCTGACAGTTCCAGGGCCTCCACTTCTCAGACTCTCAGGTGGCCCAGGGGTCCTGTGTTTGTGAGAAGTGCACAGCCCTCTTGACCCACTAGTGGGAGAGGACTCGAGTATGCCCACCCTCGCACCCCCTGAGTGGCACATCTCATGTCTTCACAGCAGGTTCCCAGTGCCATCGAGTACAGGGAGTGGACACTTACCCTCTGCTTTGCACACTGTCCAAACTGTGACCTGTTTTCCAGAGGACACTAGGGTTAGAGAGACCCAGGTCTGAGCCCGAGGGGCACAATGCAGCAGGACTCAAAACCAGGACACTTTTCCTCCCTGGGCTATATGTTCTGTGGGTTCCACTCCTTCCTGTGACACACCTGCCCATCAATGGACTCTGACTCCATCTGTCCCAAGCGCTCTGCGGCCTGCAGGACATGTTGGTGCCGCCCCAGCTGTAGGCCCAGACATGGGACCACACTGCCTCAGGCTAGGTGGGGTTGTCTCTGCCCCCCAAGCCCCCACATTCCCCTCACATACTCCCAGTCACAAAACCAGCCTCGCCTCCCGTTGGTCTGGTGGATTAGACCTCCCCCACAGCTGCTTGCTCATTTCTGTCCCTGAAGTAAAACACCTGTGTCCCAGCTGCCCCTCCTGGAGTCAGCCCCAGTATTCCTGGAGGATAATTTGGCAGTCTGTTCAAAGCCAGAGACACTGGTAATCCTCGATCTGAAAGTCCCCTGCTCAGCCTCTACTCTGAGATCAGATGTGCAGGAAACTTAGCGACAGTGGTGTTTATTAATCACAGTTTTACAGCAAAAAATTGTCCAGTGCCTGGGGAGGGCAGGAATCTCCCTGTTTAACAAGCACCTGGTTCCCTCCTCACCCTTCCCACCTGCACTCCTGACCCCCCATGCTCCCCCCAAACCCCAACTCCCACCTCCCACTCCCCCACATACCCCAACTCCCACCCCCATTCCCCACACAGACACAAGCCCTGACTCCCACCTCACACCCCAACTCCCTCCCCCCTACACCACCAGGAGTCAGAAATCTTTTCTGGAAACACTGCAGGTACTGGGACAGCTAGAGCCACCCCCCAGGGGGTTGCTCCCCTCCCAGTTCTAGTTGCTGCACACTATGGGAAGCTTCAGTGCCCCCCCACCTCAGAGACTGGGCCCCGTGGCCTGGCTGCAGCCTCAGGTGTCTCTCCTCTCCTGAAGGATGTCCCCTGCCCCTCTTCCCTCTGCCCTTAGCCTCTAAGGAGAAAGTGTGAGATTTGTGGGGTTTACTCAGGTGAGGCAGGAGACAGTGGCAGCTTGAGTCCTGGCTGCTCCCTGGAAACACTTTTTCACTAGCTCTTCTCAGCAAACCCACCTGGCCACTAGCTCCCCTTGTGGGAGCGGTGTCTGTCCCCAGGGCCTGCTCACTAAGGACCCTCCCCAGGGCAGGGAGCAGCCTCTGCAGCTGAGACCCTTTCACATGTGTGCCCAGACAAGACCCACGTCCTCCAAGCATCAGTGTCCTCCCACACAGTGTGGGGGCAATGACACCTACCCTACAGGCTGTCACAGGAGAAGAAACTCCACACCCAAGAAAAAGGGGGGTACAGAACCCAGACTCTGTTAAAAAGACGAGACTTGATGGTCTGACAGACTGGAGGGTTTGCAGAAGACAGGACTCTCAGACTTGGTCTGCCCAGAACTGAAACCATTCTCAAAGCCCACTCTTCAAAGACTGGACTGGGCTATGAGACATAAAATGATCCCGGCGAAGAGTCTGCTGCTTGGCCTAAGTAGATACAGGAGATGAACCAGGCAGTTCCTGTCCAGAGGAGAGATGATGTTATAGAAAATGAAGAAGCAAATGACACCCAGGAGGAGGCAAGAGGCTGTTTATTACACCGGCGGGCCAAAGGGACCTTTGCAGGTTCCAACAAATGGCCCCGAGTGTGGTTTTGGGAGGGTAGATATAGTGCCGCTGTTTGAGGATGTCGTGGTTAAGACAAATGTTTATGGAGGGGGGGTTGCGCATCCTGCTCGGCAGGAGGGGGGGCATCTTATCAGGCAAGTGTGAGGCTTTGAAGGGGCGCATCCTGCCTGGCAGGAGTGAGACTTATAAAAGGGAAATATCCTGTCAGGCAAAGGGAGATGGGAGTGACCCGTCAGGCCGGAGCAGGGAGTGGTCTGTCAAGCCACGCCAAGCTCCAGAGGGGAGTGATCTGCCAGGCGGGCGGCAGGAGCGGAGAGTGTTCTGTCGAGCAGGCGCTGAGCTTATCAAAGGAGAGTGTCCTTGTCCGGCGAGAGCTGCTGTGAAGAGGGGGTTGGGTGGGTGTAGGAACTGCAAGGAGGGGGGGAGGAAAATTTTTCAGTCTCTATATTAATGAGAGGGTGGAGGGGGACAGCAGCTGGCTGAGCGGACACAGGAAATACAGGGTGGAAACTAAGAGCACGCTGTCACAGGGTGGGGAGAGCAGCTAGAGTTACACTGCAATGTGTGTGGGCAAGGTGTTGTGTGACAAATTGACTTGGATTGTAAACTTTCATTTATAGCACAATTAATATTTTAAAAAAAAAAAAGTAAAGAAGCTCCATGCAGGGGCCACACCTCCCAGTGCAGAGAGTGCCGAGGCAGTGGGCACTGGTGTGGGTACAGTGCCCAGGACAGCTCTGCCACCAGGGCAGGGGGCTGAGGCCGGGGCGGTCAGCTTCCTCCCACTGCCCACCCCAGGTCAGGCCCACCTGACATCTCTGCACAGCTAGGAAAGGGCTCACTGCCAGAGCTCAGAGTCCCAACAGGCCCTCAGCCCCAAAAGTGGATGGAGCGGTGGGGAGGAGCGGATCCCTGCCCCCAACAACAGGGGTGCAGGCTGTGAGTCAGTGACAGTCAGTCACCACTGGACCCTGGCAACCCCATGTGACAGAGAAGTGCTGTTCAGGGTTTTCTTGGCCATAATCTTTCCGGAAGTAGATCACAGGTCTTTCCTCCCGCCCTCCAGGCTAGCATTCTGTTCCAAGTCAGCCTCAGCTTCCTACTTCTCCCCCACCACACACCTCTCCAGATGCCTCCCAGGGTCCCCACCCACCTGGCCAGCTGGAGTCCTCCCATGCACAGCACCCCCTGGCAGTGCTTATCTCTGTCTAACTTGAATTACAGCCCTGTGAGGAACCTCCTATCACCCTGGGCAGATGGGGGCTCCCTGAGCACTGCCCTGGGCCAGACACTGGCTCCCTGTACACCGCCCCGGGCCTGGCTGCTGGTTGAGTTCCTCGCAGGAACGAACCCCCCACGCCTTGTTACAGAGCAGAAGGGCGACCAGTCATCATCTGGGATTCCAGAGGCCACGTCCAGGCCCTGTGCTTGGTCCAGGGGCAGGGTGACACAGCTGAGCGCTGTCCCAAGGAGCCCACCATCAGGTGGAGTGGCCTGAGTCACAGGTCACCCTCTGAGACAAGGCCTGAAGGAGGCTCTGTTTATGTGTCTGCCTCTGTCCTGACATTTAGAGGGTATCTCCAGGGGGTTGCAGGACAAAGTGCTGGACAAGACCTGTGTTTGCAAAGGCCAATGCCTAAGGGCAGAGGAAGGAGCAAGGGCCCTGAGGGGCTGCGACAGTGAGAGGGGAAGGCTGAAGGGGTAGGACCTGGTGGGGGTGGGGGGAAAGCAGAGGGCCAATGGGCCAAGAAATGAGGTGAAAACAGGGACAGGGACAGGGACAGGGCAAGCCCGTTTCAAAGAAGGAGTGTGAGGGGGCATGTGCTCTTACCAGCTTAGAAGAGAATGCAAGGCAGAGGAAGAGGAGGGGACCAGACCAGGCTCCATCTGTGAGCCCAGCCCCCTTCCGTCACCAGGCTCCCTGCATTCTTCCCTGTGGCTGTTGCAAATCCCTGACACCTCCAAGCCAACTGCCATAGACTCCATTTGGATTCATAGTGACCCTACAGGACTGAGCAGAACTGCCCCATAGAATTTCCAAGGAGGGCCTGGAGGGTTTGAACTGCCAACTTTTTGGTTAGTAGTCACACTTAACCGCTGAGCCACCAGGGTTTCCACCAACTGGGAGACCTAAGAAGACCCCCAGGTGCTGCAACTGTTGAAGGGGCTCAGCTGCTGACCAAAACGGGGGCAGTGTGAGTCCACCCATGGGGGGCCTCAGAAGAAAAGTCTGGCCATCTCCTTCCAAAAGATCAGTAATTGACTCAATAGCAACTGATTGCTCATTTAAAACCCCAAACCAAATGCAGTTACCATTTAAAAACCAAAAGGCAAACAAATTTCCATTGAGTCCACTCCACCTCAAGGTGACTCCATGCATTACAGAGCACAACTGCCCTGCGAGCTTTCCTCGACCATATCGTACAGAAGCCGATCATCAGGTCTTTCTTCTGCAGTGCTGCTAGGGGGCCTTCAACCGTAGTTAATGTTCAAGTGCAAACCATTTGTGCCAAATAGGGACCCGAGGTTACTGGCCACACAGATTCAAACAATAGAATTTTATCCTCTCATGTTTACGGAGGTCAGAAGTCCTACAGTCTAGGTATCCGCAGGGCTGCGCTCCTGTTGGAGGCTCTGGGGGAAAACCTGTTTCCTGGCCTTTTCCAGCTGGTAGAGGGCCCCTGTATCCCTTAGCTCATGGCCTCTTCCTCCATCTTCAAAACGGAGAAAGCGAAGCATCTTCCATTCTCTTTCGCTCTGACCTCTGCTTCTGCCATCATGTTGTCGTCCTGTTTGGAGTCATGAACAAACAGTGGAAATAACTCTGATAGTCACGTGACTCAATGAATGTAATCAGGGCCACTCAACTGCGCATGAGGAAGCTGTTGAATTGGTGCACATTAAACTGTGTATGTTCTCAGCAATACCAAACACAAAATTATATAAAAGAAAATCCTATGAAGCTCAGTTCTACTCTGACACTCTTGGGGTCGCCATCAGTAGAATCAACCCAACAACGGCCAGTGACTGGTTCTGAGTCACGGCAACGGCAGAGTGCACAGAAGAACCACACTCCGCAGAGCTTTCAGGGCTAGCACCTCACAGAAGCAGCAGCCCCGCCTGTCTCTCAGCACCTCTGGGTGAGTTCTCACTGATGACCTTTCGTCCAGCAGTCAAGTGCTTGATGACCTGTGCCACCTAGGGGCTCCTTGTTGTTAGGTGCCATCGAGCCAGTTCCAACTCGTTGTGACACTCTGTACAACAGAACGAAACACTACCCAGTCCTGCACCATGTCCACAATCAGTTTTGTATTTAAGCCCCTTGCTGTGGTCACCCTGTCGGTCCATCTTCTTGAGGGTCTTCCTCTATTCCGCTGACCCTCCACTCTCCCAAGCATGATGTCCTCTCCAGGGACTGATCCTTCCTGACAACATGTCCAAAATATGTAAGGCGCAGTCTTGCCATCTTTTCTTCCAAGGAGCGCTCTGGTTGTACTTGTTCCAGAACAATCTGTTCATTGTTTTGGCATTCCATGCGACATTCAACATTCTTCTCCAACACCGCAGTTCAAAGGCATCAATTCTTCTCCTGTCTTCCTTGTTCATCGAACAGCTTTCGCACGCATACCATGCAACTGAAAATACCACGGCTTGGGTCAAGCACCCTTTAGGCTTCAAAGTGACATCCTTACTTTTGAATACTTTAAAGAGGTCTTTTGTAGCAGATTTTCCCAATGCAATAAGTCTTTTGATTTCTTGAATGCAGCTTCCAGGGGTGTTGATTGTGGACCCGAGTAACATAAAATCCTTGACCACTTCAGTCCTTTCTCCATTTATAGCTGCTGTCCAGTCACCTCTGACTGACAGTGATCTTGGAGCACAGAGTAGAACGGCTCCATACAGTTTCCAAAGGAACTAGCCAGAAGATCAGCAGTTCAAATCCACGAGATGCCCCTTAGGAACTCTATGGGGCAGTTCTACTCTGTCCCATAGGGTCGCCATGAGTCGGAATCGACTCGATGGCAGTGGGTTATTGGTTTTCACCGGGTGTATTCGAACTGCTGACATTTTCATTAGCAGCTCCAGCTCTTAACCACTGTGCCACCAGGGTTTCTGGTTCCTTGTTAGATAGCTCAGAACAACAAGAATATTCTCTCCCTGATCTGAAAGGCAGAACTCCTGAAACCAAGCTGTCTGCGGGGTCCCTTCCTTTTGGAGGCTCCTGGGCAGAATCCTCTTCCTCACCTTTGCAGGTTGCAGAGGCCACCCGCACTCCTTGGCTTGTGGCCTCCTCCTCTGTCCTCAAGGCAGGCAGCATCTCCAGATTCCTGTCTGTCTCTCATCTCTGCTTCCACTATTACCACGCTGAGGTCATAAACTAGTTCTTGCAACAGAGTGTTTGAGCACACCATTACATGGTGTTGGTGATTAAAATTAACGTCACTGAATTGTTCATTGAAAAGTAAAAAAATCTTTTTAAGGTTCTCATTTTTTTCCAAAAATTCATTTTTCTTGTGTTTGAAGTCAAGACAAATTTAGTTTCTTTTCTCAGTGGTCATAAGCCAGAAAATAAGCACCCAGACAGGGCCACCAGTGGAAGCTCAGACTGTCATCTTTTTGCAGCTGACACAAAGCCACCCTAGCTGCTTTTCCCTGCAGCGGTCACTCAGATCAAGCCCAGCTTGCGTCCTTCAGTGACAGCCCACCCACACACGGCTATCTGTGAAACCACAGTCACGAGAGGACGCTGTCCGTGCCACTGTGAATGCGTCCCACTGTGGATGGCTGCGAACAAAGCCAGCCTTCACTGCTGTATTTGGTGGCCCATTTGGTGAAGCACTTAAGAAAGGCCCAAGCCAATGTACACACACAGTGGTTTTAATTACATCCTGTGAATTTACTTTTCCAGAGAGAAATATTTCTCGGGGAAACGTCCATAAAAGCGGCTCTAGCAGCAGCATGGTTGTGTGCTTCCTATAGGAAATCTGTTTAGTTTAGTTCTAGCTTTTGAAAGAAAGGGGATCTGAAGAAAGCTGCAGACACCTCTGAGGTCCCCCTGTTGTCCCTGAGGGGAAATGAGCAGGGCTGCTCTGCCACTGCCTCTCTGGGAATCTACCGTCCCTGGTTTCCTGGGAAAAAAACAACTGTCATTCGAGTTGACTGCAACTCAGCACAGCCCTTGTATTAGTGGAGAAATTTAAAGACACCAGTGACTGTTCAAGTTTGTCGAGCACCAGTGTTTCAGCAGCTAGAGCACAGACGACAGGGTTGTTGCAATCTTGTTACGCACAGCTTTGCAGCTAGAGACATCTGAGCAGATGGAATTCAAAAAAAGGCATAAAATGTTTTCCTTTCCAAATCCAGGTGACAAAGGATGCTGAGGAGAAACAAGCGGGAAAAGCAGACGGTGGCTGATAAGGTGGAAGAATGGTCCCAAAGAATAAATGGCACAGAATAATGCCCCAGGGGAAGACAAAGATGGCACGACAGAATGCTCACAAAAGTCAAGTTTAAGACAGAAGAGCTCAGACAGACCTAAAGGCATGGATGAAACCTTATGTGCCAGGCAAAACTTATCTGCTCCTACTGATGGGTGGGATACTTGGAAACACCCCTCTGGGTAAGTGGCGAACCACGCAGAAAACATCTGTGAGCACATGGATTTGAACAGCACAGTGACATTTGTGACCAAATGGGCTTCTATGGCCATGACACTGTGTCCTCCTGTACCTAGGATGCCATAGCAGCAATCTGAAAGCACAGATTCTTTTTGAAAATTATAGGGAACACTTAGGAAAACCGTGTGCTGAGCCATAGAGGCAGCCTCAAGACACATCAAAGACTGGCATTCGAGGACACTTTCTCACCATGTAGCTGAACCTGGAACCCAGGTGGCGCGGTGGTTAAGTGCTACGGCTGCTAATCAAAAGTCAGCAGTTCAAATCCCCCAGGCGTCCCTTGGAGACTCGATAGGGCAGTTCTGCTCCATCCTGTAGGGTCACTATGAGTTGGAGTCGAATCCACAGCAGTAGATTTCATTTAGTTTTTAACTGAACCTTTCCTCATTCTCATACCTGCCAAAAATCTGGACCCGAGCCTTTGAGAAGATAGTGCCATTAAGTCAGAGATCGATAACAAGAAGATAATCATATTTGGCACTGGGTCACAGAAGAAATCATTATGGAAATCAGAAAGTATTTAGAACCAAACCAAAATAAGACATTCATTCAATGAGATAGTAAACAGCTATTAGGGTTGAGGCTGAGAAGGTACTCAGTAACGTGATGAAAATACAGTAGATTGCTTATTAAAGAGGAAAACAAGTCAACACTGCCTAACAGTTTGTGTGTATGAAGCACACACACACAAACACATGCAGTCACACCCTTGAAATGCCAGGGTGTGACTACATGTGCTTGGTGTGTCTGTGCTTTATATACATAAAAAAAATCCCAAATTGAATCCCACTGCCATCAGGCCTATTCCAACTCATAGTGACATTATAGGACTGAGTAGAATTGCCCCAGAGAGTTTCCAAGGAGCACCTGGCAGTGTCCAAGACCGTAATCTTTACTAACGTGCACCTGACCCAGGCCATGGTGCTCTCAATTATGTCACATGCATGCAAAAGCTGGACAACAAACAAAGAAAACAGAAGAATTGACGCCTCTGAATTGTGGTGTTGGAGAAGAATGTTCAGTGTACCATGGACTGCCAAAAGAACCAACAGATCTGTCCTGGAAGAAGTCCAACCAGAGTGCTCCCAAGGAGCAAAGACGGCGAGACTGCATCTTACATACTTTGGACATGTTGTCAGGAGGGATCAGTCCCTGGAGAAGGACATCCTGCTTGGTAGAGTGGAGGGTCAGCGAAAAAGAGGAAGACCCTCAACGAGATGGATTGACACAGTGGCCTCAACAATGGGCTTAAGCATAAAACTGATTGTGACATGGTGCAAGACTGGGCAGTGTTTCATTCTGTTACACGTGGGGTCGCTATGAGCCAGAACCAACTGGACAGAACCTAACAACAACAACAACAATCTTTACAGAAAGAAGCTGCCACAGAGCGCCTGTTGATTTTGAATTGTCAACCTTTTGGTGAGTAACAGCCGAGCAGTTAACTCCCGTGCCACCAGGGCTCCTCACCTAAAAATTAAATGAGATTATTAAAAAAGGTGAGGAAATGAAGACCCACACTGGGAACCGGCATGTAGACCGAGGTCACCTTTGGAAGGTGGAAATACAAGTGACATGTCTTTCTTCATGCTCTCTTTCTACATGAATCAATAGTAAGTAATCAGAAAACTAAAGTAATATACGGTGTGAAGATAAAACCAGCAGCACGGGAAGACGGGCACCAGCACCCCCACTTTTTGACCCACTGAGCTGGCTTGGCTTGGCTGGAAGCAGTGAGGCTGACGTCATGCTCCACCAGTCAGGGGGTCACCAAAGGGCACTGAGAGCTGGGGGAGCACCACACAGTCTCACCCCACTTCTGGGCAAGGGACCTGTCAGCAGGACCCTGAGTTGGGCAGCTGGGACTCTACCCATGGTCACTGAGGCAAGTTCTTATTTGCTCCTCCCCTCCATCCACTGCCCCTCACCCCTGCTACCTCCCTAGCCACCCCATAACCTCTCTTAGTCACCTGTGCTGCTGTAACAGACACACCACACATGGCTGCCCTTAACAATCAGAAGTGTCTCCAGAGGAGAGGCTTTGCCATCCATCCTCCCCGGGTCTAGGGGCTTAGCACGGGGGCCCTGGGTCCAAAGCACACTCTCTCCTCCCGGCTCTTTTCTTGGTGCTATGAGTGACGTCCTCGTGTCTCTAATTGCTTCTCTCTCTTACCTCAAAAGAAACTGACTTAAGATAGAGCCTAATACCATAGGTGGAGTCCCGTCTCATTAACATAACTGCTGCTAATCCCACCTCGTTGGTATCACACCAAGAAGCCAAACAGGTTGCCCTCAGGTCGCTTCTGACTCTCAGCAACCCTGCAGGACAGCTCCGCGGGGGACCCGAGGACAGAACCGCTCCGTAGGGTTCCAACGGCCCGCCGTCTGACTGGCAATGATGGCCCCTACCCACCAGGCCACCAGGGGTTCCCTCACCGACACAGAGCTGGGGTCTACAGCACAGGGAAGTTCTGTCAGACGACACGGGGATAATCACACAACACTGGGAACTGTGGCCTAGCCAAGCTGACACACACTTCAGGGCGGACTCTATTCAGTCCACATGACACCACCCTTGACTGTGTGGTGACAGTGTTAGAACCCTCACTGAGCCTCGACAGACTGGGACCTGCTGTGTGAGGTGCAGATGACACGTTCAGGTCCCTCCACGTGTCCAGTCGTGAAAACAAAGCCCCAGGGAGCTGGCACCACGGCGAGACTGTCCCATGTCCACCCCACAGCACCTTGGCAGTCATTACTCTCCTTTCTCCCTGCTGTACCCCCAGATCCCATGATCACCCCCATTATGTGCACAGGGGCCTTCCTCCCCACGGCACCCCGGATCCAGCGCTCACTCCCATCATGTGGACATGGGGTAGTCCTGCCACTCTCCCGCTGCATACCCAGATCCTGTGATCATCTGTTATGTGGACGTGGGGCCTTCCTCCCCACAGCACCCTCAGATCCTGCAACCATTCCCATTATATCGATGTGGAGAAGTCTTGCCTTCCTCCCCAAGCACCCCAGATCACATGAGCTGTCCCTGCACGGGGATGTGGGGCCAATACTCCCACCCTGGCTGACAGTGTCCTCGCCAAACCAGGAGTCGGGAAGAGGTGCCCAGCCACGCAGCTCTGGGCAGTGTGTCCGCTAAACAGAGAGAGCACCTCAAGGCAGAAAACCAAAGAGCCAAACCTGCTGCTGGCGAGTCAGTTCCAATTCCTCACGACCCCACGGGACAGGGCAGAGCCACCCCACAGGGCCTTCCAGCCCCTAGCATTTGCACAAGCAGACAGGCACTAACGCTCTCCCACCAAGTGGCTGGTGGGTGTGAAAAGCTAGCTACTCGGTTAGCAGTTGGGCACTCAACCGCTGTGCCACCAGGGTTGGAGAAAAAGCCACTGCCATCGACTCAGGTCCCACCCGCCAGCGCTGCAGTGGGAGACACTCAGGAAGCGGTCAGTCTCACACTTCTGTCTATTTTCACAGAACGGCTGGGAAATTCCCCGGGCTCGAATGGTAGGCCCTCAGGCTGGCTGGTCCTGGGACCCGCTGCAGGGCTCAGACCCCAGTGCTGGCAGTCTAGGGTAGAGGGCTTCAGAGGCTGAGGGTGGTAGGGGCCTCAGGGTGGCCTGGAAGCGGCCTTACAGCTGAGGAGCGCCCCCCAGGCTAGGCCCTGCCAGGTTCACCCCGGGGGCCCATGTTAGAGGACCCCAACACAGCCGACTCAGCAAGAGACCACTGGCCCTTTCCAGACTGGGCGTCGTCATACATTGCTAAGGAGTCTGAGGGTTTGGAAACCACAAATGGGTGTTTTGGCAGGTGTAAAAACAGGGGTGTCCGGGCATGGGGGTGTGGGTTCACAGGCAGCACGAGCTCCCACTGAGAACAAAAGCCCTGTTCACAGCCTGGGGCCTAGGATCTCACTGAGGCTGGGTGGGTTAGCCCCACAAACCTCCGGGCACCTAGGGGGACAGCTCCCCGGGCCACACAGGCCACCGGTGCTGAGCCAGGCTGATGTGGTTTTGATTCTGCAACCATCCCCAGGAGTTTAATGCTTTACATCCGCAGGCTGAGAGCTCTTACTGGGATGTTCTATTTTTAAAGGCATTGTGGTGTTTGTATTGAAACAGCCCCAAAGACCCCATCGTGCAGAGCCATATCCCAGAACGAGAAGCCCCCTGACGCAGGCCGCTCCCCAGGTGCATCCTCGGGCAGAGGGCACCGCAGGGTCAGCCCTGCGTCGGGTCCCAGCCACACAGAGGCAGCCAACACTCAGGCTGCGTTACGACACCCACGGGCACCAGTCACCTTTGCCCACATGGCCTCTTTCCGCCACAAAAAATATTAAAAACTACATTTAACAGCCATGTGTTAAATATATTAGTGCTGCATATGAAAATGTTTTCTTTGACCTCAAAGTTCCTTTCTGCCTTCTGATTATAGGAGAGATTAAAACACTTTCAGAGGCTCTCAGAGCCCTGTGGGCCCTGGCACTGTGGCCACCTGAGTGGTTGGCCCACCATGGGTGTACCCCTAGATTTAGGGGCCATGCCATCGTTGGGACAGGGCTGCGTCACCAAGGACCATGGTCTCGGCTCTGTTAGTAGTTTGGAGCTGGGCAGGGCGGCCAGGCAGCCCGTGATGTCCAGACCAGGAACGCCAGTCTGCTTCCACACTCGAGTCCCCTCCTGTCCCCTCCCTACAGGGCCTGGGGGCAAGTGCTTGCTGGGTGTTATGGGTAAACGGTGTCCCCCCAAAACATACCGTAGTCTGAACCCCTGCACTGTGAGAAGGCCCTTTTTGAAAACTAGGGCCTTTGAAGACATTACCCAATCAGGGCCAGGTCCCTGGGGGGAGCCCTAGCCTCACTGTGGTGTAATCAATTCTGACCCCTAGCGACCCCACAGGTCAGGGTAGAACTATCCCACAGGGTTTCCAAGGAGCACCAGGTGGGTCTGAAGCAGCAACCTTTTGGTGGCTCCCGTCGTGTGTCGTCCTGAAGAGAAGAGCCGCAGACACACAGAGACCACGTGAGGACGGAGGCGGAGGCGGAGCGAGGGGTCCCCGGGGAGCTCCCCACCCACAGGCTGCCCACACCTTTGTCGGGCCCACGGGTAGTGAGCTGACCGAGCAGCGACTCCTCCTCCCTGCTCTCAGCCAGACCCTGCGGCCTGGCTCTGTCTCCTCAGCCGCCAGGTCCAACTCTCTTCCTCCCATCAGATCGTCTATCTGAGGAGATGATAGCAGCCACAGCCCTCTCTTCTGTCCAGTCTCACTTCTTTTGGGGAAATATTCCCATTTTGAATGTTGAGAAGTACTTCTAAAACACCTTCCTAAAATCACAACAATTTGCCACCCCATCCACCACACCAAATACTTTCTAACGTTTGCTGGTTGAGACACACATGCCGGGGTGGTAGTAACATACATGACACGGATCACAGGTGAGAGCTGACATTTACAGAGCTCACGACACACCACATGCTAACCACTGTGCTTCCTGCGTCTACTGCCTGGCAGCCAGCCACAAGGCTGGTGGTGTGGGGTCAGCCCACCCACACTCGGGAAACTGGGCATCTGGGTGGCCAGCCCAAAGTCACGCAGCTGGTAAGCGACTCTCAGGCGAGGGCAGGGCAGCTCTGACCTGGCTGGGATTCAAACGCAGGTCCTTCCCCTTCAGGCTGGCTTCTTCCACTGCCTGCATGTCAGCCACACTGATGTGACAAAGCATCAGTTCATTATTTCTTGACCACTTGAGGTGTCTGAGAACTGATGGCCAGCTTATATCCTTCCCTCCATCATTCTAGTGAGTGGTATTTTTTTTTATGAACCAGTCTTCTGTGTTACGAACATTGACTCTTTGTTAGATATTGTCTCAGTTTCCTAGGACTGCCACCACAAAACACCACCAAACAAGTGGCTTCATGGGCTGGTGGCCCAGAGGCGAAGTGCTCACCTGCTAACCCAAGGATCTGCAGTTTAAACTCACCAGCCACTCCCAGTGGGATTAACGAGGCCATCTGCTTCCATCAGTATCACTGCCCTGGAGACACACTGAGGTGATTCTCTCCTGTCCTACACGGTCACTAGGAGTCAGAGTCAACTCAGTGACCACAGGTTTGCACTTGGGGTTGTTGTCAGGTCCCGTCGAGTAGCTTCTGACTCCATGACCCTGTGCAGAACAAAATGAAACTTTGCCCCGTCCTGTGTCACTCATAAGCCCATTGTGGCAACCACTGTGTCAACCTGTCTCCTTCAAGGTCTTCCTCTTTTTTGCTACCCTCTGCCCAATACGATGTCCTCCTCCAGGGACAAGTCTCTCCTGAGAACGTGTCCAGAGCACAGGAGATGAAGTCTCACCATCTTCGCTTCTAAGGAGCCTTCTGCTTCCACGTCTTCAGAGACAGATGCGGCCCCTCTTCTGGCCGTCCATGGTGTGGGATTCTTCACTGACAGCCTCCCTCAGAGAGAAGCATTCTCCCGTCTTCCTTATTCATCGCCCAGCCTGTGCACGCGTATTGGACTCTTAAAACGCCATGGCTCAGGTCAGGCACGTCTTAGTCCTCTAAGTGACATCTTTGCATTTTAACACTGTAAACAGGTCTTTTGTAGCAGATTTGCCCAATGCAATACGTTGTTTGATTTGCTCCCGTAGGCACTGATTGTGGATCCAAATAAAATGAATTTGTTTTAAGTGGATATTTTGGATATAACTTCAATATTTTCTCCATTTATCATAATGCTGCTTATTGGTCCAGTTGTGAGGATTATTTGCTTTCTTTATGTTGAGGTGTAATCCATACTGAAGGCTGTGATCTTTGACCTTCATGAGTGTCTTTGACCTTCATGAGTGTCAGCAAGCAGGGCTGTGTCACCTACATAGCATAGGTTGTTAACAAGTCTCCCTCCAGTCCTGACACCTTGTTCTTCTTCAGGGAGTCCATCTTCTCAGATTATTCACTCAGCAGACAGATTGAATAAGCAGTGGTGAAAGGACACAACCCTGATACACATCTTTCCAGACTGCAAAACACAGTGTCCCTTTGTTCTGCTGGAACAACTGCCTCTTGATCTGTGTATAGGTTACACAGGAATGCAACAAAGTGTTCTAGAATGCCCATTCTCTGCAATGTTAGCCATAATTCATTGTGACCCACTCAGTCAAATGCCTTTGCACACTCAGCGAAAGACAGATAAACATCTTCCTGGTATTCTCTGTTTTCAGCCAAGTTCCGCTTGACATCAGCAATGACAACCCTGGTTCCACGTTCTCTTCTGAACCCAGCTTGAGTTTCTGGCAGCTCCCTGTTGGTAAACTGCTGCAGCCCTGATGAACGCTCTCCAACAGAATTTTGCTTGCATGTGATGTTAATAACATTGTTCAATAACCTCCTCATTCTGTTAGATCACCTTCTTTGGAGTGGGAACAAGCGCGGATCTCTTCGAGTGAGCCGGCCAGGAGCTAGCTGTCTTCCAGATCTCCTGGCACAGATGAGGGCACGTTTCCCGCGCTGCATCTGTCGGTTGACAGACCCCCACCGGTATGCTGCTATTTCCTGAAGCTTTCTCCTCAGCGCCTCCGGCATAGCTTCGACCTGTTTCAACACCACCGGTTCCTGCTCATCTGCTACCTCCGTGAATGACTGCCTGCCAACCAAGCGTTTTCAGCCCCACACTCCGTGTATTCTTCCCTCCATCCTCTTTGACGCTTCCTGTTCAATATGTTGCCCATAGAACGTTTCCACACTGCAACTTGAGGTTTGAACTTTTTCTCCAGTTCTTTCATCTTGAGAAATGCAGAACGTAATTTTTCCCTTGTGGCTTTCTGCTCCAGGTCTTTACACATTTCATTCTACTGCCTTCTCAAGCTATCCTTTGAAATCTTCTGCTCGCATCTCTTCATCATTTCTTCCTTTGACTTTGGTGACTCCACATTCAACAGCGACTTTCAGAGTCTCTTCTGACATCTGTTTCGGTCTTTTGGTTACGTGGCTTTGAACCCATTGCTTTTGAGTTGTGACTCAAAATGCTATTAAATAGAACTGCCCCGGAGGGTTTCCGAGGCCATGTTTATGGAAGGAGAATGCCACACCTCTCCACTGAGGAGCTGCTGGTGGGTTCAAACTGCTGTCCTGTCGGTTAGGAGCTGAAGGCTTCGTGAACATGTGACTGCAGGGTGAGGGCTGGCGCTGCCTGGCCCCGTTGAGACTTCTTACTAACATAGAGCTGCAGAGTGAGGCCCAGTGTGGGCCTGGTCCCCACAGCGTGGCCCCTTGTGGACAGAGGACGGCATGGTAAGGGCCAGCATGGACCAGTCCCCACAGTGTGGCCCCTCGTTGACACAGGGCAGCACGGTAAGGAACAGCATGGACCCTGTCCCCCAAACATGGGCAGTAACGCGGACCTCTGATCGGCATGTCTCCAGGGTCTTTGCCAGCCATCCCCACAGTGCTCCCTCTGACCCTAGCCACCTTGCATAGGCACTCACACTAAAAGGGCACCGCCGCCCAATGTGAGGTCCGGACGAGCGCTGTACAGCCTCCCTCACCTGGTGGTAAACACTCCCGGAGGAAGCAAGTGTGACCACGAGGCCTCTGTGCAGCCATCGGCTTCCCCCTAACTGTCCCTGTCCCACTCACAGCATTTCAAAGAGGCAGACTGGCCACAATTTGACTGTCCAGACTAGGACACTGAGGAAGCGGGGTATGCTTCTAATCATTGGGTTGTGACCCGCGGCCCACTGCGCCTGAGCTGAGCACCCTGGGACAGCACCTTCCACAGTGGACGCGGCGGAGCTCAGGGCTGCCGCGACAGTGAGCAGCACACCTGTGCACTGACAGCCGTGCCGGAAGGCAAGACCCCCCGCCCCCCAGTCATCACCTGGAGCTCAAGACTGGCCCCATCCCAATTTTTAGTGGCTCACTAACGTGTTCTGTGATGTTATGCCATGGTGACGGCCATTTTAAAATACTCTTTCAGGCGACGAAATGGGAAATCGCTGAGTGTGGGGAAAACGGGCACAGAGAGTGCAGGGCAACTTCCAATAAACGGCTGGAGGCGGCATGCAGGCGGGCTGTCCACGCAGCGAGCCTGCCTGCTGGCAGTGATGACAGGGGACCCCGCGGCCATGTGGGGGGCTCAGCTGAGGGCTCAGAGCACCTGTCCCTGCTGGGAATCTGGGAACAGAGACCCGCATCCTGACCCCATTTCCTTATAGCCACCATGCCCGGCTGAGCAGGACGCAGCCCTCCTGAGACACCTTCGTAACTCCGTTCTTTCTTCGTAACTCCGTTTTCTTACAGAAATGTTTAGTTAAAGGAGACCAATGATCCAAGTGGAGCTTAGCTCTAAATATGGACTTAAAATCAAGTTTTATAGTTTAGAAAGCTATTTTCAGTTTCTTTCTCTTGCTGAATTTAAAATAAAGAAAAAAATTATTATTATTCCAGGAATAGAGAGTGGTGATGGTTATCCAACACTGGTTATGTACTTAACGTCACCGACCTGTACTCTGGAAAACTGCTAAAATGATAAACTTCATTATGTATATTTTGCAATACAAAAAAAATCATTTCCTGTCTCCCTTTATGAAAATCTGTCAAACAACCAAAGAGAGCTTCTGACTGGGGGACTTCCGCCCACAGGTAAAGCCTATGCTAACCACCCAGCAGACACCTCTTAGAAGCGAGGGGCATCCTGGGAGTGTTCCCCAGGACTTCTGCAAGCAGCCCTCTCCTCCGGACCATGGCCGACCCCTGGCTCTCCCACTTAGCTGGCCATTGCCTGCTTGTGTATTTAACCCTTGTTTCGCCATGCTAGACACTGCCAGGGCAATGGCATGCAGAGGCCCTGGCCTCCTCCGAAGGTCAGACAGAGCAGTGGGTGTTCCACAGCCACTGCAGGTGAGGGAAGGCATGGGGCTGGGAGTCGCGCCAGACCAAGCTGCAGGCACCTGCCTCCCTGGAGGTGGGTACACCCGGGCATGTGGTGGATTCCTATGGCAGCTCCAAACTGCCATCGGACGGCTGCTACTGTGTGACATCAAGCTGGTTTAGTCAAAGCTGGCAGAGGGCCCAGCCGTCCCTCCTTCCATCCAAGGGCCAAGACACCAGGCACACAGACAGCAGCCCGGCCACTGTCAGCTCGCAGTGGTCAGAAACCAGTCCAGGGACACTGCTGGGTCACCTGTCAGCACATCCAATGGAACTGTACCCTACCACCATCCTAAAATAGTACTTCCTGTCCTAATAACGTCCTTTCTCTCCACGAACTCCAGTTACCATTTTTTAAGATGTTGACTGAAAGAAAAGTAAGTAAGAAAATCAAAGTCGAAAACCTGAATTTTATTCTTGAGCTATTCTTCCCGAAGGTTCACACGTTTCTTCTGAGTATCAATTAGGGTCAGGTCTGCTTCAAATTCAAATTCCTGAAGTCTGACGCCAGGACTCCTTGAAAACTTGTCAACTCCAAGAGAAGAAAGTATTTAACAATCTCACCGTGTATTTTCTCAGAAAACTAAACAAGATAGGACTAAATTAGTGCCTACCACACAGCAGTCGCCACTTCCATACACTGTGACCCATCCCGGAAACCTCGAAGGTGTGCCTGCTGTCTCCCAAGCCTTTGCCTCCCGCAGAAGCGGGGAGAAGAATATAAGGAGGGCGATCAACCCAAGCTTCCCTCCCAGGAAGACACAACGCGCAGACGTAATGATAAAAAACACCGCCACTTATAAACTGCACTGCAGAATCCATACACTTATAGGAAAAATACGTGATTGCTTTTAATGATTTCTGTATAAAAGAAAAATAAATTTTATGATACAATTTGATAGACTACTTCATACAAAATTTTACTCACATACAATGAGTACCATTGCCCGCCACACAGAACTCGGACTCAGACAGAAAGCTGGTCACAGAAGGCTGATGTCTTCACTTGAGGCAGGACAAGTGCTTTCCAGACTCAGGCTGAGCCTCCAGACCCATCAGAAAAGGCGGTGACATCAGTGGGTCATCCCCTGCTCCCCACTGTGTCCAGCAGAAACCACAGCATGCCAGAACAAGGGGAAAGGCTGGGAGTTCCCAACAGCAGACGTCAACAACCTGGTCTTGAACTTGCTCACCTCAGATGATCACTTAACTACCTTGTGGAGAGTTTATTTTGGAAGTTGCACGAAGGGAGACTAAACCATGCCATTTGTGATAATCCTCAAAAAAACAAAAAAAACAACTTCCTGGGGCAGTTCCAAGACCTGAAATGGCACTCCTTAGCTTGCATAATAAATACAGTATCTGGAAACAAAACTCTCAGGAACCAAATACAGAGAAATCCTTTATACAATAACTTAGACTTTAATAAGTATTTACAGCAGTACACATAAGTGAAAAACTCAATATAAGCCATGTAAAAAATCCTTGGCTTAAAAAGATGATGAAATCAGTGCATCCTTTCCTGCTTTCCCTCAGCTACCTGGCACACACTTGTGCGAGGGGCGAGGGAAGAGAGAGGGGCCACTGCCCTGCAAGGCAATGCCCCCCACCTGAGAGAGACAAAGCACCCTCAGAGGGCCACGCCAGGATCTATCTGAGGAAAGCCCAGGGACAAACCGTCCCCAGTCGGGAGGACCCAGCCTGTTACCCTGTCACATCCAGATAGTGTCACGAAGGCCACACTGAAGTCTTCTGAACCGTATGAACTTTAAAGGCAGATAAGCCAGCAAGATCACAGGGCCCAATGAGGACATTACAGACATAGCCACCTGTAATCAGCAGGGCTGGCAAAACTGTGTCCCCCCAGAACCTTCAAAGGGAAATCAGCCCTTTTCTAAGTAAATGAACTGAAAACTTGAGTTCCTTCACCTTGAGGCTTCACTCCATCAAACACCTGGCTGAGAAAGTCATCATCCCACAGTAAGTGACTTGGCCTGAACTGTGGAATCCTTTCACAAAAGCTACCAACTGCCACAGGGCCCTGTCCCTGCGAGTGGCGACCCACTTACCTGCACAGAACTAAACAGAAAGGTCTACAGACGCACAGAACCAGAGCGGACAGCGCCTGACGACTTTCTGTGACCAGCAAGTGTCTAGTGACAAGAAGGTAAGAAAGCAAGGCCTTCTCACAGATGCCAGAAAGGCCTGCATCCCTAAAGCTCTGGGCAGAAGGTGGCAAGCTGTTCATCTGTGAGCAAACTGAAACTTGGAAAGGAACCGCTTTCTATCTCCTTTTTATTTGTAAAGTGAGGGTGACTGAGTCTTGGGCGCCGGTCCTCACCACCAGGCGCCCAGCTTGACAACCGTGAGTCTCGGCCGCCGGTCCCCACCTCCAAGCGCCCAAGTTGACGCCATGAGTCTCGGCCGCCAGTCCCCACCTCCAGGCGCCCAGGCTGATGCAGTGAGTCTCGGCCGCCAGTCCTCACCGCCGGGAGCTCAGGGTGACACTGTGCACCATCTTCTGGATCTTCTCCTCGTTCCTTAGGATGTTGGCCTTGACCGCGCAGATCCTGTCCTGCTGCTCCTTCATCAGCTGCTCCAGCTCGGCCAGCTCGGCCTTCAGGGGCTCCACGGCGGCGTCGGTGATGCTGGGGACGACAGGGTCAGGGCACGTCACCACCTCGCCTGCAGCCAAGCTTTCTCGGTTTAGCCACACTGTTGTGGAGAACACACACAGCAAAACAGACCCGGCTCGCCTGCTCCTACGCGTGCTATCTAGAGGCGCTGATGACGCGCTTCAAGCTAGGCAGCCCCTCTCGCCCTCCTTTTCTGAGCTGCTACCCCTTGCTGACAAGAACCCACTGCCCCCTGGGCCCCGACGTGATCTTCTGAATTTTGGCTGTCACTCTGATCCCATACAGACAGTTCTTAAAAGAGCACAGCACTCAAGGCAGCTCTTTTTTTAATGGCTAAGCTAAACTACTGATGGAGTTTACAAAGGCTTCAGGAGGTAATTTTGGTTTAAGACTTAAAGATTATCTCAGGGCAATAGTTTAAACAGTTCATCCAGCCTCCATGGCTCTAGAAAGTCTAGAATCCATGAGAATTTGAAATCTGAAATTCTGTTCTGTGGTTTCCCCCTTTCAATCACAATTTTTCTATGTATCTTTGACCAGAATGTTCAGTGATGGCAGCTGGGCACCATTCTGTTCTCTGGTCTCAGGGCAAAAGAGGCAGCTATCCATGCAGACAGTGAGCCACACACACATCCCCTCTCCTCTGTCTCTGTTGCTGACTCTCCGCTGTCCTGTTTCTCCAGGAGAACAGAGACCAGCTGTTGAACCTTGGATGGCTGCTTGCATGCTCTTAAGACCCAGGTGCTACACAGGGAAGTGGGAAGCAGAACAGAGGCTCTAAACACAATGTAAGGCCAATTAACCGGGGTGTTCCCAGAAAGCATGGCCTTAGCCCTCCAAACCACAGAACCCAATCCTGGGACGATTCTGTTGTGCATACACAGCCTCACCAGTTATTTTTTAAAACTGCTGCATTAAATATTTTCCCATTTTTGCCAATCGATTTTTCACAGGCATTTAACTTCCTGAAAACACATACCACAATTAGCTGTGTACCTCCACCCCAAGCCAAGCAACAGGTCCCTACTAACCTGCCTGCTCCCTGCCCTGGTAGCCACCAATGAACTAGTCTCTCTATGTTTCTTTTCTAGTCTTTTCAGGTAACTAAGATCATAGAGTATTTGTCATTTTGTGATTGTCTTATTTCACTCAGCAGGATGTCTTTAAGGGCTACCCATCTTCCAGCCCCGCCCACACCGGGCACCTCCCGGCCCCGCCCACACCGTGGCACCCTTCAGTCTCCCTTTCTCCCACTGACTGAGGAGTACTCCATTTCAAGGATGGACCACACTGTTTATTCATCTACTGATGAAGAGGCTGTTTCCACCTTTCATCCTTTTCTGCTTCTTTTAGGGTAAACTACTCACTTCATCCAAAGAAAAAGGGTGAACTAGAAACGTAAAAAACACTGACACGAACCAAAAACCCACTGCTGTTGATCCCAACCATACAACCCAAAGGGCTTGTGCCACGATCACCCACGGGCACTGTAGGTCTCTCCCGAGCAGCAGCTGACCCGTGTACACTCCTACCCTTCCGACACGCAGCTGAGCACTTGACCTGCGCGCCACCAGGGCTCCGGATACAAACAACAAGGTCTAAAAGCCTCGACCCGCCGCAAGCTGTATCTTCTTCTCACAGCCCCGCCGGTCCCAGCAAGCCCTGGTGGCGCGGTGGTTAAAAGCTATAGACGCTAATCCAAAGGTCAGCAGTTCGAATCCACTAGGTGCCCCTTGAAAACCTCACAGGGCAGTTCTGCTCCATCCTATCATAGGGCTTCTGCCAGTCAGAATCCACAGCAACAGGTTTACGTTTTCTTTTTTGGTTATTTCTTTCATGCTAATAATTCAACATGGATTCACTAGAAGACCAAAGTCAAAAAAAAGTTCTCCGAACTACTCAATTCCCTATACTTTTCATTTCAAACTTTTCTAGCTGCTACAAAGCAATGTGCACTGTGCTCCAGTAGAGAGGAGGCACCTCTGTCTCTGGGGGAAGCTGGTGGAAGGGACGCCTGGGGACGTCTTCCTGGCTCCGAGGTTGCTGTGCTAGAGCCCTTGGCTCCCCGCCCACCCTCCATCCCACCCACTCACCTCTCCTCCCTGCGCAGGGCCTCCATCCTGCCTGCTGACCTCTCCAACTAGTACCTCCATCCCAACCACTGACCTCCACTCCCGGCACAGTGTCCCCAGCGCCAGCGGTGACCTCTACTGCAGGCGCTGGGCCTCCGACTTGCCGCCCCGCCGACACTGACCCTCCCCTTCATCCTGCCGCCCCGCCCACACTGACCTCCCCTTTGACCTGCTCCCCGCCCACTGACCTCCTCTCCGACCTATCGTCCCACCTGCCCCGCCGCCCCGCCTACACTGACGTCTCCTCCATCCTGGAGCCCCGCCCACACTGACCCACCCCTCCGCCCCGCCGCCCCGCCCACACTGACCACCCCTCCGCCCTGCCACCCCACCCACACTGACCTCCCCTCCGCCCCGCCTACACTGAAGGCTCCTCCATCCTGGAGCCCCGCCCACATTGACCCTCCCCTCCGCCCCTCCGCCCCACCCACACTGACCCTCCCCTCCGCCCCACCGCCCCACCGCCCCACCGCCCCACCTACACTGACGTCTCCTCCATCCTGGAGCCCCGCCCACACTGACCTCCCCTCCGCCCCGCCTACACTGACGGCTCCTCCATCCTGGAGCCCCGCCCACATTGACCCTCCCCTCCGCCCCTCCGCCCCGCCCACACTGACCTCCCCTCCGTCCAGCCGCCCCACCCGCACTGACCTCCGCTCCTGGTGCAGAGCCTCCGCGTGCTGCTGGCTCTCGCTGCGCCACAGCTGCAGCTCATTCTGCATGGCATCCACATCCTCCTGAATGTAGTCCATGATCTTGCCCAGGGGCAGTGCGCTCTTGCACAGTGTCTGGATGGATACACGCAGCTTCTCGATCTCCTTGGAGACGACCTCCTTCTCCTTCTTCCAGGCTAATTCGTAAAGGAGCGATTTCTCCTGCAGCCGTGGGGGAGACGGGCGAGAAAGAGACTTCAAATCCAGGCCTGCCTGTGGAATTGCCCAGCATCCCGTGCAGAACTGGGGCCGGCGGCCAGGAATGCTGAGTTCCTGGCCAGGTGCTGCGGGCTGCGAGACGTTGTTTCCACTTGTGTCACACGGTGAGAAGAGCGTGTGGCTCCCTCCAGACCCTACGTTAGGGGCCAAGCCTTCCCCATGGGCACTAGGGCATCTGCCTGTACAGCAGTCTGCAGGGTATATTCGATACTGTGACCTTTCATTTCTCAACTGACCAGGCACCGACTGAAGTCACTGCCACAGAGCCAGTGGCACTGATGCTTGCCCAGATGGCCTTCTGAGCAGGAGCTGACAGTCACGTCTTGAAGGGATCACCTCTGTCCTGGAAGACTCTGAAACCCAGCTTTCCAGGGACAAGAAGAGGCCAGCAGAGACAGGAGGAGGACTCAGGGCCAGGATGTGAGCAACAGAAGAGGTGTGGCCACTGTACAAGTGTGGTGGAGGACCACGGAGGTCAAGGGCTGACAAAGCGGTCTAGACTGGGAGGCTCTGGAGTCAGGGGCCTGGTGGGCATCAGGGGCGAGAGGGGGGTGAGGGGCGAAGCTCACCCAGCAACAGGTGAAGCAGGTGAGGACCCAGGGCAGGCAAGACATACTCTGGTCACCAACTCTTGGGCTCTCTGACCAGTGATGTTTCAAATTCTCCTCATAGGAGTTTTTATCTCACACATCGCTGAGTTTCAAAAACCGATGGATGCCCATCAGACTGAATACGCAGTTTGGCCCAGGAAACCTTTCCAGGAAGACGACTCTGTCTCTCTTCAGGAAGGCGTCCCTAGGCAACCCCACCCACTTAGGACAGGAGAAGGAGTCCTCACTTCACCCAATTACAAGTTGAACGTATTAAGTTTAATTAATTCATGTGTCTTAGTCTTGAACTCGTCACACACTTTCCTTAAACACTGTCACATGCATAGATGAACTGAATCGATGATTTGGTTGTCAGAGAATCCCACTTCCACCTTTCATGGCTTTGTTACTACTGGCAAGTACACAGAATGCCTTCATGTAACATCAGGTATACAGGAAATGCTAAAGCAAAGAGACTAAAGATCACAACTAGAACTCCCAGAACTAAGGAGAGTTCAGCAAGGCTAAGGATACATGACAAACATCCAAAAATCAGCTGTATTTCCATAGTCTAGCGATGAACACTGAAAGTGAACACCCAAATTAATAATGCAGTGCTACTTTAACAAAATAAAATACTTACCCATGAATCTCACAAAACATGTAAAAGACTTGTATGCTGAAATCTACACAAAGAAGAAAGTCATCCAAGACAATGTGAATAAATACAGAGACATAGCATGTTCATGGACTGGGAGGACAAACTGCAATTCCTATCAAAATCCCAGCAGGTTTTTTGTAGACATAGGTTACTGTAAAATTTATATGGAGAAGCAAAGAAACTCGAATAGTCAAAATAATTTGAAAAAGAGCAAAGTGAGAGGAATCAGTCTACCCAGTTTTGTAACTTCTTACCTAGCTTGTGGTACTGGTGGAGACACAGACACACAGACTGACACAACAGGACAGAGACCCACACAAATATGTCCAGAGTATTTTTGACAACTCAGTGGAGAAAACTAGCCTTTTCAATCAACTGGACATTCATAAGCAAATAAATGCAACTTGACTGAAGTCTACACCTTATCAAAAAATCACCTCAAGTTAGACCATGGACTGACATGCAAAACATAATGTGTTTAGGAAAACAAACCACAGGAGAAAATTCTGGAGATCTAGAATCAGGCAAGACTTCTAAGATTTTACACTGAAGAACAAGGCATAAAATAAAAATTGACAAACATAACTCCGTGAAAATATGTTGTACAAAAGACTCTGTTAAGCGGATGAAAAGACAAGTTACGGAGGAAGAGAAAATATGGGGAAGCCAAGTATCATTCAACGAGGAATGACCGTCTCAGGTAACCTACAGAAGTTTCCAGATCCAATGGCAGAAGGCAAACCATCCAAACGGGAAATGAGCAAAAGCCACAAAGAGACATTTCTCCAGAGAGGAGACCGTTGTTGTGTGCTGCTGAGTCATTTCCAAAACAGATCGACCCTACCAGACAGAGGAGAACCACCCCGTGGGGCTTCCAAAGAGCCCCTGGTGGATTCGCAGTTGACCTTGTGCTGAACAGCCGTGCTTGTAACTGCTCTTCACCCCAGGGCCCCGCGAGGACGGACACACCGATGGAGATGAGCACCTGAGAGGTGTGATGTCATCAGCTTCATGATCTGTCTGATTTCTGCAGCAACGCATCAAGCTGCATTTTAACACCAATCTTAAAGTTTGTAACTTCACTTGTAAGAGAAATTTAAAACAGGATGAATTTGGGCTGGGACTATGACAATCAAGAGAAACTTTTACTACTATCCTAACGGCACTGCAACGTAGCCACGGAACATCAAAATTCTGGCGTTTTCCAGATTTTCTCTTAAAGTTTGGTGTGGGATAGGTAAGCTAAGGAATCATTATTTGCTTTGAAAAGCACGGCCCTCTGAGGATAGCGTGCACGGAGCTGTATCAGGAACCTTCCAGAGAAACATACCCACTATAAAACCTATGTGGCGGGTGCTTGACAACTTGAGACTGGGTACCGCCCTCACCACACAGCATTCAGCCAGATGAGACAGGCTTACATTTTGGAAACAGGAGAACAAAAAACATTTCAAAACATATCATCGTAGGCAAGGAGAGCAGGAGGAGCTGCAGACAGGCGGGCATGCAAATTTAATTTGTGCACTTTCACTTAATCACAATAAAAAAATTAAATATATATCTATATCTCCTACACAAATTACGGTTCCAAACAACCCTGAACCTGGAAGGCTTGGTGGGAAAGGCAGCGAGGGGTCAAAGTGCGCACGCGGGGCCGAGGACCCCAACTCTGAGCTCGTGGGGCCGCCGCCACACTCAGGATGTGGGCTTGGCTCCTCTTCTCTCTGCCTCAGCTTCTGCATGGCAGCGGAATGACAGCACCGGCCCTGCAGCTACACGCCAACCAGAGCAGGCGGTGACAGTGGCCGCCTGCTGCCCAGCACACAGTAAAGCCTCACCAGGGTTGACGCTACCGAATGCACCCACCACCGGGGGCAAAGCACCCGGGTGGGCTGCGGCATGATGGTGTGGACTCCGCCTCGGGGAGGAGGCACAGCTGTTCCACCTCCAGTCAGCTTTTGGGCGACCTGAGATGCCCAGGGCTCTGCTTGGGGTACTCTGGTGCAGACTGAAAAATACATTCATATATTGCCAGCACTGACGAACACGCTGCTGCGTCCAGCTTCAGAGACAAATTCTTCCATTAAAAGACAATCACCTTTCTCGCCGACGCACTAGAGGCCCTGGCCGCCCAGTGGTCAAGGCTGCTAACAGAGAGGTTGGAAGTTCAAAACCAACCCACTGCCCCACAGGAGGAAGATGGGGTAACCTGCTTCTGCAACGCTGCTGCTGCTGTTGGGTGCCACCGACTCACGGCGATCCCACCTACCCCGGGCGAGACACCGCCCGGTCCGGTGCCAGGCTCACTGGGGTTAGGCCCGAGCCCACGGCAGCAGGCACTGCGTCAGGCCACCCATCACGGCCGTGGAGACCCTCTGGGCAGTTCCACCGGGCTGCTACAGGCAGCGTCGACCCCACAGCCACGGGGCTAGACGCAGGAGGGTCCCTGGTACGCGTCAACGGTTAACACACTCCACTATTAACTGAGAGGCTGGCGGTTTGAACGCCACTCGGCACACCTTGGAGAAAGGCCTGGTGACATGCCAGACACAAAGGGCACAGCCCTGGAAACCGATGGTGCCCAGGTGTCCTCTGCAACACACAGGCTGCCACGAGTCGGAACTGACCGGATGGCAAGTGGTTGGTTTTCTCAGTTTGTTACTGTGTTCCCTTCCCTTATCGCCATTGTGAAAACAAATAACCCACAACCACAAGAGGAGAACTCAACTCTCCTTTCTTTACTGAAAGTCTGGGGGTGTGGAGCTCCCAAGGAACCATCCGGGGACTGCACAGAACAGCTCGTGGTATCTCCACAGGACACCTTTGCCACAGGATGAGTTTCCACAAGCTGCACCGATGGAGAAGTGGCACCATGGACTTCGCAGGGCCACGAGCCGGCCCCCCGGCCCCCGCCTGCCAGCTGGCTGGCCCCTTCTCTGCAGGCTGGAGCCTGTTTACGCAGCTGCCTGTGGCAGAGAGACTCGGGCACAGGCCCCTCAGTGTTTGACTGCTGCTTCCTGCCCGCTCGTGCACACATTCTAGAAAACGCTCCCAGGGTTTGTCAGGTAAGCAGTCACTTTCAGGAGTGACTATTACTTGCATTTTTACCACCCACACGGCCCCTGGAAAAGTGGGAATACGCATTTATGGTGGTTTTTAAATTTACAATTATTTATTAGAAGTCAAGCAAACAAAAATTCCTGACCTTAGAGATTTTATTTGTTTCTTTAAATTTCCATTGCAATGCCTGAGCAGAAGAAAGCCTGCTTTTGAAAATCTGGCCCTCTGGCAGAGCCTGCGGGAGGTCTCTCAGAAGCAGGGTTTGGGGACAATGGGAGGGCTGTTACCCTGCAGCCTGGTGGCATCTGCCAGCTGCCTCTGCTGCCATGGACTTGGAAGGTCATAAAGCTGCTGAGCCTGGCCTTACCCTCTATCTGGCATGACACACACCCCATGAACCAGAGACAAGGGGATCAATCCCAGGTGACCGCTGTAAGTTACACACTCACCCCTGACCTCAGAGAGAGCTCTGCAGACAACTTCTCCAAAGTTCCTTTTCTTCAAGAACTCAGGAATCCCTGCATTTGTTATGAAAGGAAAAGCACAGACCAACAGAAGAACTTCTCCAGGGGTCCTGCGCATCCAGAGATCACCACACCAGGGCTCTCAGCAAACCACACGTTCCTCTCCACTGCGGGCCTCCCTTCCAGACAGTGTGGCCAACACAGACTGGTAAGACCAGGAACAGCAGTCTAGTGGAGGGGTGGGGAGCGTGAACTCTGGGTCCCACCGCCTGGGTCTGCACCCCAGCTCCACAAATCACAGGCGTGCTGCCAGATGGGCGCCTCACCCTCTGAGGCCTGCTTTCTAAACAGAACTAGCAGCAGAGCCTGAATCCCATCATCATCTCTGCCATGACCCATGGAAAGCTCTAGAACAGGGCCTGGGACACACACAGTGTGCTTACCACATGTAACACAGGAAACACAAGAGTCAGCAGAGCCTGAATCCCATCATCATCTCTGCCACGACCCATGGAAAGCTCTAGAACAGGGCCTGGGATACACGCGGTGTGCTTACTGCATGTAATACAAAAAACACGGGTCGGCAGCCAAATTCTTTTGAAAAATCTAACACACAAATTGGTTTTTAAGCCCACGGCATTTGTGCCTACAGCACAGATTAGAAACAAATTAGGAGGTAGACAGCATTTACAACAGCAGAATAAATTCTAGAGAGAAAAAAAACAAAGACAAAAAAAAGCCAAACCTGCTGCCAGAGGGCTGACTGTGACTCACAGCAACCCCACAGGAGTTACGTAGGGATTTTACATTTTTAAACAGATGCAAAATATGCTTCAAGAACAACAGATTTCAGCACTTAACATTTACACGGAATTCGCATTCCAGTGCCCAGGATCAAGTTTTACTGACACTCGGTCACACGCTGCCTTCTGCACTGGCCACGTCCACACCACCGCACAAGGGCAAAGCTGGGCAGCTGGGAGGCGGAGCACACGGCTCTCGCGCCTGGAAACCCTCCCCGCACGGCCCTTCACAGGGCGAGGCCCCAGCGCGGTGCAGCGGCCCCAGGGAGCCCCGCGCCCGCAGCAGATCCCACACGCAGCACCGGCAGGAGAACCGGGCCACCGCACAGGAGCAGCGGGCTCTCCACCTTGCAGAATCCAGACCCCAACTGCAGGCAGACGGAGGCCTTCAGTTAAACACTTTAACTGTTTAACAAAAATAAACATTTTTCAGAGCTGGGAGTAGAGAAGGATTTCTTCACTGAGACCCAAAAAGCACTGACCACAACAGACTGAGAAATGTGACTACATTAAAGTCAAGAGATTCAGTCACTAAGGAGGTGAAGACAAAACTTGTGAATAAAGGGTAAAGTTCGTGGCATTTCACTTCATTCTCTCACCACCTGTGATACTATTTTTCCATAAAACTAACTCTTTGAGAACTGACAGGAGGTTTCTCATCCACTCCTGTAACGTATCTGTGCTCCGTGCTTCAGCAGCTGTGATGCTCTGTTTTAACCCCTTTAAGCACACAGACAGCAGCAGGTTTAGAGTTTTGGGGGAGATCTGCACCAACAGCGTCCAGCAGAAGTGTGCTGAGGCAAAAAGAAACAGGTGATGTTACTGCTGATGTATTTTATTTAACCCCATACAGGTAGTCCCCAACTCAAGACAGAGCTGAGTTACAAGGACCACACTGATGACCACGTGTTGTCTGTCTCGTGGTCAGGGATACAGACTGCACGAGTCTTGCAGCATGGAACCTGCTGATGCTGTCCTGTCAGGCCGGCCAGCCCCCAAAGATAAACCGAGATCACACTAACAAAGATACTGATACTAAAGGGTACCAAGAATGAAAACTAGAAACATATGGTGTTCAACTTACATGAGAATCAACCTACAACAGTTGCTGGGACTGAACTCCGCTGTGATCTGGGGACCACCCGCATATCCAGAATACTAATGCTCCAAGGTGGACGCGGTAAGAAGGTCACCCACTGGTTCTTTCACGTTCTGGACTCCTCTTGAGTGCTGACAGCGCTTGCAAGGCATTTCAGCACAAATGGGCCCATGTGACAAGTGGCTGCTGTGCGGGACAGCGGGTGTCCATGCTCTGCCTTTCCAGAAGCTGTGGGGTTTGGGCTTAGTTTTAAAGCTTGCTTTTTGGCTTATTTATGTAGATAGACCGATAGACTACATCACCTGAGCAATTTCTCAAGCATTCAACAGCACTCTTTCCTGAGTGTGTTTCTGTCTCACATATAAAGTGGAACCTGGCAAGGAGCCCTCAGGCCAACACGCTTCTCTCCAGCTGTTTCAGCTGCGGCTCTGTGTCCTCCAGCTCGCAAGGCTGCAGAGACGGCGAGGGCAGAGGGCAGACGGGACCTCGGTTCTCTCAGAAAGGACGTGCTTTCTCCAGCCTCGGAGGATCTGTTTTAGTCCTCAATCCCAGTAGCGCTGCCAGGCCCACTAACGGCACCCAGGAACGGCTTCACTCAGGGTGCAGGAGCCCGACCAGGCACAGCCTGCCACCAGGCCAGCGTCCTCCAGCACCCCTACAACACATTCCTGTACAGTCAGTGTTGCAGTCTCTAGGTCAGCAGGCTGCCTACGCTTCGTTCTCACCACACTGTACATGGAAACGTGTACGACTCTCCCAGACAGAAGTCTCCAAACTACCGAGCCATGCAGCTGTGCGACGAGACGGGCGCCAGGCGCCACCCTGTGGCCACTGCGGGTACACCAAGGGCTGCCACACCTGACCACCTCCTCCCCTCCCCTCCGCGAGCCTCTAGAAGAGCATCCGCCATCTCCCTAAACACACTCCCCAAACACACTCGTTTAGGTCACCTCACGCGACACTCATCCCTGTCCACATCCCCTTTCTCTCCTGACTCTAGTTCAGCCAGCTGTGACACAGGCCCTCTGGTAGTTAATTGTGGGTCACTCACCTAGGGCCCTGTATTGGCCACAAAGGGGAGATGACGGAGGAGGTCCTCCCCCGAGTAGACTCACAATCTAGGGGGACTCTGCTCCAGAACCTTTGCTTCCAGAGCCTCAGGTGGGCACAGCCAGGAAAGCACGTGAAGGGTGCGGGGGGGAGGCCGGCAGGAAGGAGGGGGTCAGGCAGGGAAGCAGGCTGGGCACGGGGTCAGATCTCAAGGGGAGTGAGCAGGTGGCAGCAGCAGAGGAGGTACAGACACGGGGGACAGTGGACAGCCAGGGATCCTGTCACCAGGGGATCACAAAGACCAAGTGTGAGAACAAGCCTGATCCCCGTAGTTTAGAGCTGGAATTGCAGATACTGATGGGTGTGAACACATGGCTATTCACACACAAGGATAACAAAGTATGGACATAAATTCTGCATGTGTGTGCGTGTGTGCATGCGTGCATGTGTGCGTGTGTACACGATACACTGTATTGCTCTAGTTCTGCCCACTGAGAAGGCCTGGGAACGAAAACAGCCCCAAACATTCTCTGCTCAAAGGAAGAGGAGACGTGGCTGATGCTGGGGGCAGTACAGTTGAGCGCGGCGCAGCCTGAGATGTCAGAAAGCAAGGATGTGCCCCAACAACTACAGACCCAGAGGCCATCCAAGGGAGCCTCAGTGCATGAATCCGAGGTAAGCTGACCACAATCCTAGGAGACGACAACTCACTGAACACAACCAGAAACCACGACTCCATGCTGATGTAAACAACAGAGTAAACGAAGAGTCGGGAGGAGGCGAAGCTGGCGAGTCCTCAGGACTTCCCGGAGAGCACCCGGTAACCGGTAACCGGCCCGGCCCGGAGACGGCAGGCAGACGGCACTGCCTCGAGGCGGCGGGGGGGGTAGTAGCAGGGGTCGCAGAGGAGAGGCGAGGGAAGACTGGCAAACGGTTTCCGATGGAGAGAGACTAAAAGACCCGGCTGAAGGGCACCGCTAGGACAGACCTGAGGCCTGGGAGCCGAAGGTGCACCCCGAAGGGTGCCTGGATCCTGACGGCAGTGTTCTGGTTACAGGGGCCCTGGTGGGGCAGCAGTGAGGAGCTGAGGCTGAGAACCCAAAGGCCAGCAGCTGGAACCCACCAGGTGTTCCCTGGAAGTCCTGGGGGGCAGTCCTACTCTGTCCTATACGGCTGACGAGAGTCAGAACCAACTTGATGGAGACAGGTTTGTTCTGTTGCGTTAAGTCCTCGGGCCACGCACACATTTACCACACTCGCTCAGCTGCCCTGGAGACTCGAGAGCGCCCAGAGGCCCTCAGGAGACAGCCTGGCAACCAGCTTCCAGGAAACGAGCCTCTGTGGAGCCTGTGAAGCCCGGCGCTGTCCCAACACCCGAGTCACAGCAAGTCCAGGCTGGCTGCACAGCGAGCACTACGGCGGTGATGCAGGACCTCCTTCTTTGCGAGCATTTTGGCAGGAACGTCAACAGCTGTTCGCAGACAGTTCAGGGGACAACAGTTCTCTGCCCCGTGCTTCTGACTTCTCTGTAAGTCTCAGAGGGCTGTCAGCTTTAGCAGGGGACCCTTCTACAGGTGTGCCACACCCAGCGCGGTGTGTGACGGACGCTCACCGGATGCTGGGCTCGCTCAGACTACTGCCATCCAGGAAGCTCAAGAAAGAAGCCCCGCCTTGCCTACAGGCCACCTGGCCGCTACCACTCAGGCACTGACAGCCGTCCCCACCTGCAAGGAGGGCAGTGACGGCCTCTACCACAAGGTCGTGCCACATCAGCGACCAAGACCCTGAAGGCCCCGCTCCAGCCCGTCGTCAAGGCCGACTCTACTTTGAGGAGGCAGCTCTCCCCCGTCGTTTGCTGAGTGCCCTCCAACCTCAGACAGTGTTCTGCGGCTACTCATAATGTTTTCCCTGGATAATTCCTTTCAGAAGTATTGGCAAGGGACAAAACTAGACCATAACATTACCTATACATTTTTATCTTTTGCTAAAAAAAAAAAACTAATTAAAATATATGTAGAAGACCAACAAGTTAAACTGAAATACGACATGTCTCAGCATCCTAATGGCAATGACCTTAAGGGCTTGCTGGTACCCCCGAACAGGAAGACGCATCACCTCTGACTAAAGGACACTTAGTCACTGCGCATTTTCAAAGCAGCAAGAGCTCAGTCAATAAGGACCTTTTTTCCCCCTTATCTTCCTAAGTCAAAAGATTTCATCATCAGAAATTTGCTCTTCAGAGGACACTCAAGTCCAGCCTTGGGCACTCTGCTTACGGAACACAGCGATGCAGCCGGTGACACAGCTCAAAGCCGCAGAGGGCACCCATGTCAACAGCCCATGGGGACAGGCTTGCAATTTTGGGGAACGTGGCCAGGGACACAAGGACAACCCTTTGTAGACATGAGAAGGACCAGGCCGTATTCACACCCCACAGTAACAGACACCAGAAGCTGAGAGGCATTTTTCCCCTCAGCAGAGCAGAAAGGATGCTGCCAGGCCTCAGGGACACTGTGGCCTGTGACTAGTTACCCAAGGCCTCGCCCTGCACACCCAGGAGCACAGGCGACAGCCTCTGTGCATGAGCCCGCCCTTGGCTGGTAGGGGACGGCAGTCAGGAGCTGGGGAGTCAGTCCCAAGTCAGAGCCACCCCGTGCACAGCAGAGCACAACACCGCCAGGCCCTGCACCGCACCCACGGTCATTCTCAGGACGGAGCCCATCCCTGCAGCCACGCTGTCACTCGTCTTGCTGGGGTGCTTGCTCTTTTTGCTGACCCTCTACTTTACCAAGCATGATGTCCTTCTCCAGGGACTGACTCATGCCTCCTGATAACATGTCCAAAGTGCGTGAGACCTGGCCTGCCCATTCTTAAAACCTCCTAGGAGTTTTAAACAGAATTATCTAAAACCAAACCACACCAAACTCACTGCTGTTGAGTCGATTCTGACTCATTGTGACCCCACAGGACAGAGCAGACCTGCAGACAGGGTTTCGAGGACTGTTATCTTTCCAGGAGCAGACTGCCACTTCCTTCTCTCAAGGAGCAGGTGGTGGGTTCAGTCAACCTTATGGTTAGCAGATGGGGTCTTAACCACTGTACCACCAGGGCTCTGTCTAAAGTACGTAGCCTTTAATGCACCTGGGTAACACACACATGTGCAGTCCCTCATTGTGCACCTGGGAAAGACACACACGTGCAATCACTCATTGGGGTTCCTGGCTGGTGAAGCCAGTTACCTAGTGACCTTCTGTTTTGTAAAAAGAAAGCTGCAGCATTTCTTTCTAAGACAGCCGTGGTGGGACTCCCCGTGTTTGAAACACACTAGCCGAGCCTGCCAGGGCACCCCCTGCAGCCTCGTGCCCAGGGAGGGGCAGTGGCTGGTGTGAGGCCACACGTCACACTGCCGTAAAGCACCGCTGGGGGCCCAGGCACAAGGGCTGCCCGTGAGTACGCACCTGCCTTACCGACTTCCCAGTCTCACTGGGCCATCAGCCCAGGCAGGCAGGGCACACGAGGGGGACACAGAAGGAGGCTGGGAAGCCAGGAGTGAGAGAGGCCCAGGGGTTCCCCATACCTGAGCACCCCAACAAGCGAGACCGCTGCCCCACCAGGCAGGGCAGTGCGCAGGGCCAGGGAAGCTGCCCAGCTGACAGGCAGGGGCAGGGACGGCACTTAAACAGAAAGTCATCGGCTGGCAACAGTTAATCACACCTGCTGACAAGGTGCTGCTGATTTTTACAAATAAACAGGAAAACAGACTGCTAAACTGCCTGCATTTACAGAAATCATTCTGTTACCTTCTCTCCAGGTTTGGATGACTCCTGCAATTTCTCATAATCCTTCTTGGTCTCCAGAATTTTCTTTACAAGTCCACCTGTTGGAAATCAGCAGATTTACGATCCAGTTCAGTGTCTGCCACAGGAAGCTATTTTAAAGGGATGGGGGGCGGGGAGAGGAGGGTTAGGAATGCCAACTTCTTTCTTTTTCTACAACAAAAACCGACCCTCTGCCGTAGAGCCCACTGTGACTCATAACAACCCTACAGCCCAAACATCTCCAGACAATATTTCATAACAGAAAGTCTGCGACAGACAGACACAGCAGCTGGTGCTGACGTTAACCAGAGCATTTCCGAGGGTGTGAAATAAGTCAGTTCCCTGAGAGGAGAAACACTTTAGAAACAATGTCAACTTCCGTTTCTATTTCCCAAGGTTAAGAAGAAATGTGGATTAACCTCCAAAAGGATGCACACCTCCTGCACACAGAGATGACAGTTCTGGACTGCTTCTAGGTACTGACACTCGCTTACACTGCGGGAGAGTGCCTCAACGCCCTCCAAGCCTAAGTGCTGCCAGGTGCTGGCGAGTCAGTCCCTCACACTCAGCAAGCCCACATGTGACGGAGGACGACTGCCAGAGGGTTTCCCAGGCGGCTGTCCTACAGAAGTAGGTGGCCAGTCTCCCATGAAGTCACTGGGGGGAATCAGAACCGCCAACCCTTTGGTTAGCAGCTGAGCACTTAACTACTACACCACCAGAGTTTGTTGGAGAAGAATTTACCTACGGATCAATCCATATGAAAAACCAATTTCTTGAAAAACCATTTCACCCAGGCGTGCCTCCCCATGAGACTGGCTGACTCAGGGACAGCATGGCAGCGTGACAGAGCGCTCTGCCACCCAGGCGGCACTGAAGCACATTACCCTCAGCTGCCACGGAGTGAAGGCCAGGACATGCCCCTAGGAAAACATGTGGCTACCATTACATACAAACACCTACCTGCTGACACATAAAAACACCACAACCCTGCACTTTCCCGTCACCTGACCTAGGGATCTTGGGACACAAGCCACACAATCTGCAGACTGTCACCTGCCCTAAGGAGTTCGGACTTGCCAGCCCCGACAATCCCGTGAGCAATCCAGTGAAGTAAATCTTGCTCTCTAAAGAGCTCCTCGGACCGGTTCTGCCACGCTAGCCAGCCAAGAGGCAAACTCACTGCTGTTGAGTTGCTTCTGATTCACAGTGACCTCACAGAGAACCCTAAAACACAGCACAGTGTTCATCGGTATTCCCAGAAATCCAGACCCACTGGCACAGAGTCAATGCTGACTCACAGACTGGACAGAACAGAGTAGAATTGCCCCGTGGGGTTTCCAAGGAGCGCCTGGTGGATTCACACTGCTGACACCTGGGTGAGCAGCCGAGCTTAAACCACTGGGCTACCAGGGCTCCACTTACATTAGAGCCTTGTTGGTCACACACAGAGGGGGACAGGAGCCATGCACGCTCACACACCGCATGCTTGCACACCACACACCTGCACACCCACACCCGTGCACACTTGCACACCACATGCCTGCACACCCACACACCCAGACACCCACACCCCTGCAGGCTCACACACCACATGCCTGCACACCGCACACCCAGACACTTACACACCACACACCTGCACATCCACAGCCCTGCACGCTCACACACCGCATGCCTGTACACCCACAAACGCACTCGCACACTGCACCTCTGCCCCTTGCACACCACACGCCTGCACACCCACACCCGTGCACACTTGCACACCACACGCCTGCACACCCACACACGCAGACACTTGCACACGGCCCCCCTGCACAGGGGCCCAGAGCGTACCGTGCTTCTCGTCCTCTTCAAGTTCCACGGCTGGGGCCTGAGGAGGAGGAAGGAGGCAAAGAGAGGGTCAGAGGCTTGGGCTCTCAGCATCACACCATCGGGGGTCCCACACAGGGGCGACGACATTAACAAGGAGGGAAACAGACGTGAGCCACCCACAGGGAGACCCGCCCCACGACCCTAGCGGCCGGCGCCCGCATTCCACAGCCACCCGCCCGTCAGCACAGACACAGCGCGCATGGCGCCCACCAGGTCAACCTCCGGGGTCTCCGCAAGCGGCAGCGTGGCTTCCACCACAAACTGACTGTCCTCCTCGTCGCCCGAGTCCTGGGAGTCTGGGATCACGCTGGCCACAGCTTTGGCACTCCCCACCCTACACGCAGGAAAGGAAGTCCCATCAGCAGCCTCGCAGGCACACAGGTCTTCCGCAGCCCAGGCCCCCGAACTGGGCCCACGGCTATTTGAGAAGGACTGCAGAAGCCATCCCCCAAGGGCAGCGTCCCAGGGGAAGGGGAAGCGGGGCTGGGTCCTCACGGCCACGGAGCTCGCAGTGAAGCCCCCGACTTGACACGCCTCTCCAGAGGGCCCGGCCTCCTCCCTGTCGCCCGCTCTCCCTCGTCCCCATCCCACCCTCCCCACCCCGTTTCCAAATTTTCCCATCAACCTCAGGCATGACCCTTCTATCCCATGTTCACGCGCGCACACCATGCACCCACACGCCCGGGAAGTTCACTCACTGCTCTGCCCAAGTGGCTGCCTCTTCTCCCTAAGTCCCCAGAGCCAGACCCCCCATCAAGGCAGCCTCACCTCTCCACAGGTAACACTTCGGCACTTTCCTGGCGTTTGACACGGGGAGGGGCTGGTCTGGCACTTCCAGGCCGAGGCATCCTTCTAAACCCAACCGTGGAAGACGAGAAAAGTCACACGCTTCAGAATGAACATACTAAACCCCAGACCACCAACATGCCAGTGAGGGCACACGCTGAAGACTATTCCAGCAGCCTGACAAGCTGAAGCACCCCTTTTCAATCAGTCTCTGTAAACGGGGAGTCGGGGGTCAGCGAAAAAAAGGACCTTCAACAAGACACATTGACACAGCGGCTGCAACACCGGGCTCAAGCATAAAAATGACCGTGGACCTGGCGCAGCACCAGGAGGGTCTGGTTGTATTATGCACAGCGCCGCAAGCCAGAACCAACTCAACAGCACCTAACAACAACATTTCCAGCAATTTCAAGTTGTGAAAAATAATTTCATGTAATTCTCAGGAATAAAAACACAACACAATTCAGCCAGATTAGGATTTGCCTGAACTTCCAGAATGTTAGTCACATCTGAGGAACAGCAGGGTGGTGCAGTGGTTAAGCATTTGGCTGCTAACCAAACAGTCGGCAGTTCGAATCCACGAGCCTGGAGACCCTGTAGGGCAGCTCTCCTCTGTCCTCTAAGATCCCTAGGAGTCAAAAGGGACGGTAATGGGTTTGGTTTGGTTTTGGTTTATGTCAGGCACAGGAAAATTACTTTGTTTCTTTGTGGGTACGGATTACTCCTCATGACCAAGCTTGACTGTCAAATGAACAGCAAAAGTGTAGAAAAGGCACCACAGCTAGTCCCTCAATGTGACCGCCATCCACTATAACGGCAGTAAAAGCTACAGACCTGAGACTGGATGAAGGCTCACTAGGGATTTCTGAATTCTCTGGCGCCTCGCACTTCTCCTGGCCAGCGGGTCCAGCATCGCCTTCTAAACACAGCACAAGCAGCCAGAAAGTCACAAAGGAAGACACACAAACAACCAGAGAACAGTGAAACAGGCAGCAACCAAAAGAAGTACAAGGATAAATGAGCTCCTTTCTTCATCTCTCATTTTGATGAGACAAAAGAGACTTCTGATATCTGAAATTGTCAAGATTTAGGGAAACGTGTGCACTTGGGCCTCAGAAACCAAACAGGCTCATGTTTTCAGGCAATCTTTGAGGTTTGCTGGTCAGTTCAGCAACTTATCCTGCAAGAAATACGGCCTAAGAAAGGACATGGATTTGTGTGCATGTACACACTTGTCCACAGGCACCCCCCCACGTCACCACCCACTGGGGCCAAGAGGTGACGCCGTTACATCGATTACAGGATGGTCACGGGCCGGACGTTTTGTGTAGCCACCTACCCCACACAGGGTGATGTGCCTGGTGAGCATACCCACTGGGATCCGGTGGGCGTCCACTCGAGCCAGGAACAGTGGAGTTAACAGTACCTTTTATTTTATTCTTTATATTTTTCTGAAGTTTAAAAGGTTTTTACTTAGGATGTTACAGTATTATTTTTATGATCCAAACAAAGTTTGCTTCATTTTGATAAAAGGCCCAAGCCGTTAGGGCAATTAACTGTGCTCCACCATTTAACATAGAAGAGCTTTATATTTAAGATTGTAATAAAAATGAATCAATTTTAATATTGAAAATATAATTTGTATGCTGGGGAAAAAAACTAGAATGTATTTTTTTGACATAGAGCATGTGAATTAAACTTTACTGGTACAGTCAGGACAGCCTTCCTTAAAACGATTACTTTCATGAATGCAATTTAATGGTATGAAATACGAGGCTGCATGTTTTATCACATATTCGTAACTTAAACAAAACCTATTTATTTAATGCCATTTCTTACCTGCGTCGCTGGGGGAGTCTCCTAAAAGAGAGCACATGAGAAAACGAACATTGTGTCAGTCAGTCTCCAAACATCACCCCAGCCGGGCAGAACCAGAGGACAGGGGTCTAGTCACGAGAAACCACCACCTCCTCGGAGCCAGCCCCCAGAGCCCACAGCCTGTGCTTATCAAAGTATTATGTCAGACAAGCATCACAGAACCAACGGGAACCACCTGCAGGTGTCTGTCTCCTCAGAGCACGTCCCCAGGACCCATGGCCTCTGTTTTATTTTCGAAGACAGACAGGCAAAGAGCAAACCAAACTGTGAATCATAAAATGTTACTACGTGAGAATAGGAAACACGGATCTCAAAAAAAAAAAAATGCATCAGAGAGATAACGTGACATCTCAGTTTTGGACAAAAGCTGATAAACTCAGGAAGCCACAGAAAGATGAAGTCCTGGACATTAGGGGAGGTGACGGTCCTAGGCCAGGCACAGCCACCTGACAGAGTGTCCCGGCCGTGCCCCTTTGGCCCTCACGTGACTGTAGGCGTCTGGCCCTGCCGGCCTCAGGCACCTCATCCCAAGGCCACACAGGCCTACCTTTACCCCTCCACCAGGACCCTTCTCCAAGGGCGGTTTTGGTGGATGGAAATGACCTGTGCTAAGTCCAATCTCCAGTTCTGTTGAGGTCACAAAGTGGCAGCACCGTCGGCGGACCACCTCTCTGCTAGGCAATTAAAACACACAAGCATGTCCTGAGGAGAGCCCACCCTGCTCAAGGCCACGTGCGGTGGGGGCCACAATCACCGGGATGCGGCACCTCTGTAACGAGGGCCTCACCAGCACGGCTCACGGGTGCACCCTGAGGACCCAGGACCTGCACTCTTTGGGACTCACAGCAAACCCAGAGGGAAGCATCCCCCCAGACCCTTCTAGGTTGTCTCATTACGGTCCCTCAGAGCGTGGCTCTAGGGGTGATCGAGCTTCAGGGTGATGGGAACCACGTGTCACTACAGGACAGACAGCACAGAGAGCAGCACCCACGGGCCTGAAGGACTGGGGGCCAGAGGTCAGCGGCAGCCTGGAGAGCACAGGTTCCAGACACACTCCAAGACGGTGATGTGACGCCAGGCAGCACTGGCTGCAGGCTGAGGGGTGAGGACAGGGCCTTGGGGAACAGGGTGCAGCGGCCTTGAGCAAAGGACAGGCGCCACGAGAGGCCAGCGGTGGTGGCAGCAGGCAGTCCTCCTGACCAGGCCAGCACACAGCTGTCCTGTGTGACTGAGACAGACCCCCCCAGATTCCAAATCCCCAGTTCCTTCTAAAAAAACTCCTGCTATGTTACGTTCGGGGTAACTGTAGGTTCACATGGAGCACAGAAAGACTACACAGAGGCAGGGTGACACGTTCCCAGACCGAGACACAGATGGTGAGGGACCTCAGAAAACTTTGCTCCTTGTGCAGATAGGGTCCCTGACCCAGCAGACACGTCACACCTCCACTCCTAGACCCCCCACACGCCAGCACCTGCCCCTGGGGCCACTGCTCCTTAGCCTCCCTGTCCCCTCACTGACCTGGTCCTCCCCTGAATGCCCCCCAGGGCCCCGTGGAGATCCTGCCTCATACTGCCCCCAGGCAGGATGTCTCACCCACACGGGTGCGCACCCAGACTCCGCCACCTGCGTCCCCACAGCTGTCAGGCTCAGATCCCAGTCCAGACCTTTCTGCTGTGCTCCAGGCCAGGCCTTCCCCCTAAGTGGGGAAGAGGCACAGCACAGCGTGTCCAAGCCAAGGATGCTACACTGTGACCATCCAGGAACCTATGCACTTCCGTCCTTCACCTCACCATCACTGAAGCCAAGGACACGATCTCATGACCATCCCAGGAACCCGTCCACTTCCCTTCCATCAGCACACCACTGGACAAGTCAATGACTCCACCTCACGACCATCCCGGGAACCCGTCCACTTCTCCCTCCATCACCCGACCATCATCCAAGCCAAGGACACGACCTCGTGACCACCCCGGAACCCATCCACTGCTCCATCACCCCACCGTCATCCAAGCCAAGGACACGACCTCGTGACCACCCCGGAACCCGTCCACTGCTCCGTCACCCCACCGTCATCCAAGCCAAGGACACGACCTCGTGACCACCCCAGAACCCGTCCACTGCTCCGTCACCCCACCGTCATCCAAGCCATTCGCATCTCATTTCTAGGCTATTCTTTTAAGACTCCCAAATTAAGCACAGATGTTCTTTCTAAAATCCAAATATGATTGTGTCATTCCTGCCAAAAATATCACTGGGGCCCACTGCTCTTAGTGAAGATCAGACTCCACAGTGTGGCCTAGGGCTGGGCACAAACCACCCCAACTCTGTCCACCACTCTCCAGCTGCTCGTGCAGGTCCTTCTGCCAGGAAGCTCCCAGCACCCTCCCAGGCCACCTACTGCCCAGTGTCCAAAGACACCATCCCTCAGCTGGATGGCCTCTGATCCCCTAGTTCCCTTGACTCACCCTTTCCTTGCAGGCTGGTGGCCACCCAACCAGCTCGCCAGCACACCCGCCACCTTAGCTCGGAGCAGAGCCAACAGACAGCTGCCCACAGCACGCATTCTGTCTGAGCACATCCACAAACATTCAAAGTCCAGCCTGCAAGCTCAGCCCTCCACAGCATCACCAGCCACAGCCCTGCCACCTACCAGTCCCCAGACCAGCAGCCACACCTCACAGGCCCAGGTTCCTGGGACACCACACAATGTTATGTGGGGCACTGAAACCCATGAAGCCCACTAGGGCCTCCAAGGTCTTAAAAACAGAGAAAGAGTACGCCAAAAACAGAATAGCACTAGGCTGCCACCTTGGACACTGAAAGGACACTCGGGCAGAAAAAAGTCATCCTTGGCGCAGTCCAGTCCCCTCAACCGACAGTTCTCAGGAGCCCTGCTCAACGCAGGGGACACTGAGGCAGCAGCTCGCCAGCTAGGGCTAGCCAGTGCAGGGCTAGCTCGGAAGCCTACTGGCTGCTCTGACACAGGCACAAGTGAGTCTAACATGACCAGCCAGTGACCGTGGTGCCATTCCCACTAACTGAAAAACCAGAGAGCGCGCCATGTGCCAGTTAGGCCTACCCCAGCTGGACAGCAGGAAACGGGACTCTGTGTGGCTAGAGGCCGAGTGAGCCCTGTGGCCCCCAGGCCCCCAGCGCGGCCCGCCCCCTCCGAGGCCCGCTCGCCGGGAGAGGCGCGGCCGTGGGCCCTGCCCTTACCTTCCGGCCTCGCCGCGGGCTCAGGCTCAGCATCCTCAGGCCACAGACCGGCTGGGTTACCGTCACAAACACTGGCTGAATTAGTGTTAGCTTCTCTTGTTCCTGACAGAAACAGCATAAAACGGTCACCAAGGCTGTGCTTCCAAGCGCTGGGGCCGACCGCTCCCAAAGCACACGCACACGCACACGTGCCACCTACACTTGTCCGCACACGAGGTCACCAGGCACTGACCAGAGGCAGCGACAGAGACCACACACACCTGGAACCTCCTTCCCCTGCCACGCCTCTGGGGCTGGCAGAAAGACAAGGGAGGCCGAGACGGAGCCAACCCCCGTCCACCAGCCCGGGTGACAGCGTGGGGCCCTTCACGTCTCGTTCCTGGAACCAGCCTGCCACCACCTGTCTCCACCAGGGCCCAGCCAGGCCAGGCCCAGGAGCTGAGGAGCTGCCGACAGGTGCCTGCTTCGGGAAAGCAGGAGGAAAGAGGCTTAACACGACACCTACTAAGAGGAGACCTGGGGACACGCCAGTCACTGCCCCGCTGCTAGCAGAGAGGTCGGCAGTTCAGACCCATGGAGGAAAGTTGTGGTGCTCTGTGCCTGGAGAGCCCACGGCCTTGGACACCGCAGGGCAGTGCGCTGTGAGCGGGGACCACCCAACAGCACCGGGTGTTGTTAGGACTCGGGCACTGTCCAAGACACAAGAAGAATTCTCAAGTGCCTGCCTAATGATTACCGAGCAACGGGCCAGAGTTTATGAAAAGACAAAAATAAAAAATGTAAGAAAGTAAACATTTCTTTCATTTACAAGTAGAAAATCAGGGGGAGGTAAGTGCTGCCAGGGAGACAGGTTTCGAGGCAGGCTGGGCCCAGAGTGCGCAGGCCGTCCCCTTCAGTAAAGGGCCCACTGTTCTCTGAAAACAATGGGACACTAAGATAGAAGGGGAAACACGCTCTCCTCCCTAAAAGACAAGTTTACAAATTCTTAACATGGTTCCAAGAAATTGCTGACATCACAGTGATTCTGCTGTTAACTAGCCCTGAACACGTCAGGTAGTACCAGGTAGTAAGAGAGCCACGTAACACAGACAACACGGAATCTTGTACAGCTCTGTCTTTCAAGCTATCAGAACAATGCAGGCTTCAACAGTCAGATTCAAAAGGTTAATCATTTACAAGAGTCTACTGAGGGCAGTCAAAAAGCAATATAAAATGTCACTCAATTTAAAAAAAAAATCTCAAGACAGATTAAGCTTGGCAGCTGCAGAGCCCTCATCTGCAGTGATTTATGGCTATTTGAGGCCGCTGGTCTTCTGAGTTTTCTGACTGTGGACCTCGGCTCCCTTCTTACCCTCCCATAGTTTCTGTAGACCTGAAGGCTTGCTGGGGTGCGGCTGAGATGAGGCCCAGGGTGGGTGTGGGGTACTCTCCGTGCTGTATGCTGTCTCTGCCAGGTTGCTCACAGACCTGCCCACTGGGCAATAACAGCCCGGTCATCTTAGTTGTGTAAGACTTTACCCGGCGACATCCAGCATTGCCGACGCTCCACAAAGCCCCCCCCACACATGAGGAAGTCACAGAGTTCTCTGTATTCCAAGGACACTTGGCACAGTTTTGCCTTTCCAAAGCTCTAGTGGAATACTCACGTAAGATTTCCTAAACCCCAGGTTCCTACCAGAGAAAGAGCCTAAGACAGGCCACACGTGTGCGGATCAGTAATCCCAGGGTCGAGCCTTAATCAGAGAGGGCTGCTCGCCAGGGCCCCAAACAGCAGCTTTGCGACCGTCAACAGCTCAGAGCTCTGCTGCTCACCCAAAGGTCGGCCGTTCAAACCCACCAGCCACGCCCCAGTAGCCGCAGGGGGCAGTTCTACTCCGTCCTGTAGGGTCACTCAAGTCGGAATCAACTCCATGGTGACGGGTCTGTGTGGTTTTTATCCCAAAAAGTTAAGATTAGGTACTATGAATCTGCGTTAAAAAATACATATGTATATCACCACATTAGTGAAATGTGTGGTGTGGATGGCCCAACCGAGGGTGAGGCTGGAGGCCTTGGCATTAGTAAGCCGGGTTCAGGGGCTCCCACGTCCACTCACTGAGCGCTCCCCGATGGCCAGGAAGGAAGGAGTGCCGTGCGGCCAGAGACCCCACGCTCTCGCCAACCGGCACCCCTGTGCCCCAACACCCAGGGCCTCCAACACCACCCCGCAAGGGCCCTCAGCCAGTGTTCAGATCAAAACACAGCCATGCCAAGTTTCCAGAGCTGTCTAAGTTCAATGTGATGGGATAACCAGGGCTGAGAAGAGGGTCTCACCTCGCCCAGCGGGCGGGTCCGTGGGCAGCCTGGCAGACACCACACGCAGTATGGAGGGTGCCCCACACCCACACCAGGCTTCGTCTCAGCCGCACCCAGCAAGCCTTCAGATCTAACAGAAACTATGGGAGGACAGAGGGCAGCAGAGAGCCACAATCAGAAAACCCGGAAGGTGGAACAGGCCGCAAGACAAGCAACTTCAAATAGCCACAAATCACTGCGTGAAGGAAGAGGGTCTCTGTGCCACTGGGGAATTACAATCCTGAGACGAGTGACACGGCTTCAGGGCCACGCAGGGAACGTCTGTCCGTCTGCCTGGAGCTGCATGCCGACATATCCACAGGAAATGTACTACATGTCTCTCATACACTTGGAAATTGCTGATAAAAATCTACAGCCGCATATGAAATAAATACAATCAAAAACTACAACCACGGAGCCCGGGTGAGCAGCCTGTGGGTGATAACCAGACTGATCCGTCTACTTCTCCAGTTTTCATAATTTACAAGTTCAAGTAATACCACAAAACAAAACGAGGGAATCCCAGCCAAATAAAGACGAGGGTTAAACCTGCCAGAAAAACTCCCAGCCACCCCGCCCTGTAAAGAGAATGGGCAAGGGACACAGTTTGTGTCACCAGACACAGCTGACATTCTGAGAAAGCCATGGTCAATTCCTGCTGAGTCTCTGAGGCCCCAGAGAGCGAACACCAGCCACAGAGGCAGGCACTGTCTTCTGCTGGCCCTGGTGGTGAAGCAGAGTGGCGGTGGTGGCCCCGGGGCAGTGGGTACAGGACCCAGAGCCTGACCAGTGGGCACACACGGGATGACCGCCCTGAGGGAACCAAGACATCTGTGATGATCGGCGACTGTCTGGACCTACCAGCCCTGAACCTGGAAACCACCCGCAAGGGGACAGATGGGGCCCCTGGCTGCCTACAGCGCACTGTCAAAGGCGCTCAGGTCAGTTCTGGCTTTCTGCCAGCTGCAGGCGGCATCTGTCAGCAGCTGGGTGAGGCCTGGACTCGTGCAGGGGACAGTCAGTGACCGTGAAGGAGGGCTCAGACCACTCCCCACCCAGTGTGGGGGCTCTGCTCTTGGCCACCAGGGGTGACGGCCTGATTCTCATCTCTGCCAAAGGAGATCATTCAACTGAGAAACACCTCTTGGCTGTCCTAAACCCTGGTTATCTAATGGTTAGTGCTCCATTTGCTAACCAAAAGGTCATAAGTTCAAATCCACCAAGCACTCCTTGGAAACTCTATAGGGCAGTTCTACTCTGACCTATAGCGTCACTGAGTTGAAATCGATTAGAGGGATGTGGGCTTGTTTTTTTTGGTTTGCTTCCATGACAACCAATCTCAGTGATTTCCACACTTAGAGATATGAAGTGCTCAAGATATTTCTCGAAGATTCTTTCAGCTCACTTCAAACCTATCTGCACCATGCCATAACGAGCTTTGTGCCGGGGTGCTCTACAATCCCTCTCACCCTCAAGTGATTCAGAGTAAGTCAGGCAGGGCTCAGTCCTCTGGGTGCCGGGGACACAACGGCCACTCAGCGTGCCTCCCTCACCCCTGTGCAGGTGGTGGCTCTCCAGCCCTTACAGGCGTGGGAAGTGCAGGTCAGGGAACCCCCGCAGCCAGCCCCACACAGGGAGACACCTGCCCCCACTGGCCTCTGGAGTCGAAGGGGTCCCGTCGCACCACAGCTGCCTGGCTGCCCCGCAAACGCAGCGCACCGTCACCACGGCCCATTTCTCTGTCTTGTGATACAGGAGCGACCAGCCCCTTGGCTGAGAAAAGGCCCACGGACATAAAAACCAGGATGGGGTTTGTGACGTGAGTGCCCGCCATGGAATCAGTACGGAGCCAGGCAGCTTCTTTCAGTCACCTCTGGAACGTCAAGTGGGTGACTCCTGTGGGACCCCGCGACAGCATGTACCAATGACGGAGGAGGACATGCCCTCCCAGACCCACTGAGTTCTCCTGGGCCGGACGCACATCCAGGGCTTATACTCATCATCACTCCAGCCACCGTCACCAAACACAGGAACAAAGCCAGACAGCCAAAAGTATGCTTTTCAGTCTAGAAAAACAGGTATCACTCCCTGGAGTCAAGATTCATGCCGTATTTTACCCTAAATGTTACTTTAGAATTCTGTTTCTGGAGAATGCAGCCCAAAGTCACAGAAGGCTCCAGTTGCTGACACTCAGTCAAGAGTGTCCCTTCTGAAACCCTAAAGGCACACATCTAATCCCCCCATCAGAGAACCAATAACTGTGTGCCAGCCGTGACAAGTTAAGGGGCCATTTCCCCAACGGGCCACAGCAAAAGCACTTCAGAAACCTTCCTTGTGGGATGTCCTGTCCATGTAACAAACCAGGAGATGATGGAAAAAAAATTCACCTAACCAGCCACGTCAGTCTGTGAGATTCCAACAGCAAGACAAAGACGCGTCCTAAGCTAGCTGTGAAAACTGGAGAGCTGGACCTGAAGGGCACGGATGGGATTAGCCTGACACTGCGTCCTCCTTCCTTACGTAACTCAGCAGTCAAACGGCACGTCACCTGTGCCTTCAGGACACCAGAAGAGGCCTGGGGGTCCTCCAGGGGGTGAACGCAGAAAACCACATGACTTACAGCTACACGGAAATTAAACCCTCCACAGCAACATGATGAGAATCAACACCCGTGAAGACATTTTCTTTCTGATTTCAGAAGCTGTTGTTTCCTGATCTGGTTCATTCTTTACTCCAGACAGTATGGGGTCTACATTTTTAGCTAAAACACTGTCTTCCTTTCTTCCTGACATATAATAATTAACAACGCATTAAAACATTGCACCAGTTTTGTGTTTGCTTGCTTTAGCTAGAGTTTACAGGGTTCCAGACCAAGGTCACCAACAGGATGGCTTCTCAGGTCTAGGGGTCAGTCCTCTGACTCCAGGTGACTTGCTCCAGGAAAGGCCACAGACACGCCCCTCCTGCCCTCTGGGCGCCCCTCCCTGCCTCCCTCAGGGCTCCACCTTCTCCCCCACAGACGCCAGCCCTGAGGGACGCCTTCACCTTCTCCCCCGGGGGGAGGGGGCTGCCTTGGGACACATGCCTTCTCTCCCTCAACATACCTTCTCCTTCTCCCCCATCTCTCCTTCACCACACCTGTCTCCTGTGCTGGCTCTGCGTCCCCGGCCCCTGCAGGGCAGCCCCGCCCCTGCGCCTCCCCGGTCCCACGGCGGCCCCCTCCCCCCCACGCCTCCCCGGTCCCACGGCGGCCCCCTCCCCCCCACGCCTCCCCGGTCCCACGGCGGCCCCCTCCCCCCCACGCCTCCCCGGTCCCACGGCGGCCCCCTCCCCCCCACGCCTCCCCGGTCCCACGGCGGCCCCCTCCCCCCCACGCCTCCCCGGTCCCACGGCGGCCCCCTCCCCCCCACGCCTCCCCGGTCCCACGGCGGCCCCCTCCCCCCCACGCCTCCCCGGTCCCACGGCGGCCCCCTCCCCCCGACGCCTCCCCGGTCCCACGGCGGCCCCCTCCCCCCGACGCCTCCCCGGTCCCACGGCGGCCCCCTCCCCCCCACGCCTCCCCGGTCCCACGGCGGCCCCCTCCCCCCCACGCCTCCCCGGTCCCACGGCGGCCCCCTCCCCCCACGCCTCCCCGGTCCCACGGCGGCCCCCTCCCCCCCACGCCTCCCCGGTCCCACGGCGGCCCCCTCCCCCCCACGCCTCCCCGGTCCCACGGCGGCCCCCTCCCCCCCACGCCTCCCCGGTCCCACGGCGGCCCCCTCCCCCCCACGCCTCCCCGGTCCCACGGCGGCCCCCTCCCCCCCCACGCCTCCCCGGTCCCACGGCGGCCCCCTCCCCCCCCACGCCTCCCCGGTCCCACGGCGGCCCCCTCCCCCCACGCCTCCCCGGTCCCACGGCGGCCCCCTCCCCCCACGCCTCCCCGGTCCCACGGCGGCCCCCTCCCCCCCAAGCCTCCCCGGTCCCACGGCGGCCCCCTCCCCCCCACGCCTCCCCGGTCCCACGGCGGCCCCCTCCCCCCCACACCTCCCCGGTCCCACGGCGGCCCCCTCCCCCCCACGCCTCCCCGGTCCCACGGCGGCCCCCTCCCCCCCACGCCTCCCCGGTCCCACGGCGGCCCCCTCCCCGGGCCCACGGCGGCCCCCTCCCCGGGCCCACGGCGGCCCCCTCCCCGGGCCCACGGCGGCCCCCTCCTCGCCAGCCCTCCCCGGTCCTCCTCAAACCTCTCAGACACCGCACAGACAGAACCCTGCAGCACAACCGCGCCAGCGAACACAGGTGCCAGCACCCGAGTTACTGGAAAAGAAAAGCAGATGGCACCACCGTCTGCCCAGAGAACCCACGGGTGTCACGGGGACAATTACCACACTGATACCCAACCGTGGAGCAGACTTCAGGTACAGTGAGAAAAACCAGTGGGACACCTGCACACCAACGTCAGCCTGAGGAAGGGACGGGGAAGAGACCTTTCCCCTGAAAAACCCTAAAAACTCAGCCCACTCTGGAGAGCCGCCGTGATGGACACGGACACACACGAGCACATGCACAGAGCTTCCTGGAGAGCAGACACCTTCTTCAACTTGAAATTACAGGCATCCACCTTCCCCAGATAACAACGGCACAGCTGTAACACAAGTCCCACTGAATCCTGGTAAGCTATTGTGTTGGTCTGTATTGGGGGGGAGGGTATCTTTAAATCACGAAGGAATTTTCAAAATTTATCTACAGAACAAATAGAAAATAACTTAAAACTATTTTAAAAGACTGATAACAAGACAATCATAGTAAGAGACAAAGCAGCAGACTTAAAAAAAAAATCCCACAGGAAAAGGCTTCTGGAGCATCTCAGATCAGATGGGAAGGATACAGTGAATCAGTAACGGGTACCTGGACAACACAGTCATCATTCTGAAGAAATAAACTCAGAGCCTGGCATCACACTGCAAATTAAAATACGGGATAACTAAAAATGTTAAGCATTAAAAAATCCATCGTAAGAAACAAATCTTCGTCTATTAAAATTTCTGGATAAATTAAAATAAGAAAAAAAACCCTGGCAGCTTCAAGCACATTAAAACTTAAACCCAGCCAAACATAATTAATTACAATAAACTGACAGAAATAGATGAAACAAACATTTATTTTGAAAAACTGTCACAAGTCCTGAGTGTACAAGGTACGCTAGCAAAGTACAATGTGCCCCCAACAAAGGTGAGGAGAAAGAGAGCAAACAGCCAGACAGCCGCATCAGCAGGACAGGCAGACGCACTGGAAAAGCAAGCCCCCAGTGTGACCGACCTCTGGCGTCTCTGCGTCGGCTGGGACTGCCCTGTTCACCGGCCCACTGGGCTGTGTGGGTCGGAACAACTCGGCAGCATTGGGTGGGAGCTCTGGGTGTCCACCCTACGTCGGGGGTGAGCTTAGCCTACCACCCCCGGACAGGAGCCAGTGAAACACAACCACTGGCAACACTCCCAGAAAATCACACTCCATCACACCTCCCAAGAGGCTCTACTCTCCAACCCAGACGTCCATCAAAGAGGAGTGCCACTGCCCCATGGGGGTGTCTGTCTGTCTGTCTGTCTCTGTGTGGGGACACGCATGTCAGGGCCACACACCTTCAGCAGCCTCGCACTGGCGGTCCACTCCCCACCACGGCAGGCCTGTGCACACGCGCATGTGGAATGCACAGGCGTGTGTTAGCACCACACGTTTTCATCGCTGCCCCATCATCTGTCCACTTCACCTCACGGTAGACACGTGTGCACAGCTGTGTACACGTGTGCGTAAGACATGTGTTAGAGCCACGCACCTTCAGCACCAACACTTCCTCAGTCCATTCCACCTTACGACAGACCTGTGTGCACGCATCTGAGTGTCCAGAGGTGTGCACAGCCACGTGGCAGACCCACAGCTTCACCACCGTCAATCTGCACCTCCCACGGCAGGCCTGGGTACACACGCATGCACAAGTGTGTGTGGGTCTGCACAGGTGCAGCAGAGCCACACGTCCATCACCATCATGGCATGTCTGTCCTCCCCCAGAGCAGACCTGTGTGCACATGTGGGTGAGTGTACACGCACGTGAGTACGTACATCTGTCTGTGTGTGCACGGGCAGATGTCAGAGCCAACCCTTCCTCACCCTCACAGCACAGTCATGTGCTCACGTGTGTCAGTGTATGTGTGCTGGCGTGTGTCCATGTGCCCAGGTACAGGTGTGTCCCAGCCACACGCCTTCATCACCCTCACATGGCCCACTTGGCCCACAGCAGACCCGTATGCAAACATGTGCAAGTGTATGCCTGCAGGAGCGTGCACATGAGCCCAGGTACAGGTGTGTCACAGCTGCACGCTTTCATCACCCTCACACGGCCACCTGGCCCACGGCAGACCCATGTGCACACGTGTGTGAGTGCACACAGGCCCGTGAGAGCCAGATGTCTCCCTCTACCCCCATCACAGCGTCTGCCGGCCCCAGCCCGCCACAGGCTGGAGCCCCTTCCTACTGGACGCCGGGCTGGTGACAGTGGGAGCAGCACCAGCCCCCCAGCTAAGCACAGCGTAGCCTGCCATACCTCCCGCCGAGCTCCGGGACCGCCGTCTGGACGTCTTGGTCAGCAGGGGCCTGGAGGCTCTGGGGGGATGCTCAGTCTGAAGGAAAGGAGAAGGGAGGGCAGCTGACACATGGCACAGGGATACTGTCACCAGCCCATCACTGAAGCCCTGCTGGGGAACAGACAGGGGACACAACCACAGCACCACACGCGCAGAGGGCTTAGCCCACCCAGCACAGCCACATGACAGCCCAAGAGTGTACGTGAATGGGGGACCTGGCGTTCCCAGCGGCCCTACAGCCCGGAAAAGCTGCGCACAACCCGCCCCAGGGAGCCCACCCCCCTGGCGTGTTCAGCTTCTCTGCCACAGGTGTCACTACTGAGGGCATCTGTCGGCAGCTGGGACAGTGAGAAGCCACACACCATGTCTGACAGCCAGCACATCTGAGCACCCGGCTGTCACAGGCCCAGGAGTGCCACAGCTGACCACTAGAGAGCCCACTCCAACCCCTTCTCCACTGCCCCCGCAGCTGCCTGGGGTCAAGTTTAACCTCCATAGGACACCCTTCAGGGACGTGTATCCCAGCCACAGGACGCGTCTCGTGGAGCCCCACAGCAGCCGTGACCTGTGCCCAGCAGAGCATGAAGGGTCCCTCCACCGGGCCCTCCCTTTCCCTGCCTGCCTGACACAGACACAACCTCAGTGTCACCTTCACCCTCTGCCCAAACGACCACACCACTGTCTGCACATCCGTCAAGTCAAGGTTCGGATCCATCCAGGAGTCCACCACAGAAAGCCAAAGGTTCAACATGACCCACCTCCTTACCAGGTGGTAGATAATTTAAATCACTATTTTTACAATAGAACAAAGATGCATTTGTCATCAACTGAATTGCATCCCCCCAAAAATGTGTGCATCAGTTTGTCTGGGCCACGAGTCTCAGTACCGTGAGTTATAAACTCTCCATCTGTGAAGTCAGCGGCTGGGTTGGTGGGGCCGAACAATCAACAATTTGGATTGTGTCTTGAGGCATCTCTTGGGATATAAAAGACGTGAGCAGAGTGACAGGGGGACTTCATATTGCCAAGAGAAAAGCATCACGAGCAGAGCCTGTCCTTCGTACCTGGTGTCCTGCATCTGAGAAGCTCCTTGACCAGGGGAAGGGACAGAAAGCTGTCCCCTGGAGATGACACCCTGAATTTGGACTTTCAGCCTACTCCACTGGGTGAGGAAATAAAAACTTTTCTCTGTCAAAGCCACCCACTTGTGGCATTTTCTGTCAAAGCGGCACCAGATGACTAAGCCAGCAGCATCTCCTGGGTAGCCCTACATGGCTCTGCTCATCTGCTTGGGGGCACAGGAGAAGCAAGGAGCAGAGCACTCACCCTCCATCCACCTACTAGCCTGAGTCTCTTCAGTTTGAAAGTTTACCTCTGTCTCAGTCTTGGGGTCTTTAGAAGGTCCATCTGATGACTTTCTGGACACCTCTCCTGGGCCGGCAGTCTATAAGACAAAACCGTTTAAGGTGTCCAATATTCAAATAGGTAACCTCTACAAACACATCACGGCATCCGGTATAACACTGACCAACAGAACATGGTATCACAGTGGAATAATCCGGAATGGGACCAGGATGACAGCCGCACAACACGCAGAGTGTCATCAGTGTCCCTGAGTCACACATGCAGAAACTGCTGAACCACTAATGCTTTGATGTGTGCATTTTCACCACGAGAGAGACCATCACTTCACCACCACAGGCAAGCCCTGTAGCGGGGTTACTGCTCCCTGGAGTCCAGAGAGCCCCCAGGCAAACGGCAGGCAGGTCCCCACCCACAAAGGACAGGCTCAGGGGAGCCACAGGAAACCAGGGTCTCCTGGACGCGGAACCTCAGCCAGGCCAACCCCGTGGGAGCACACCTGACGCAGACGCAGGGACTGTGGATGTGAAGGGCAGCATGGGCGACACACACTGCCGACACTTGTGGAGAAAACAATCCTGTGCGTGTCCCAAAAGGAACCAAAACCCACCTCCGCTGAGTCGATCCTGACTCACAGCAACCCTACAGACAGAGCAGAACTGCCCCAGAGAGTTTCCAAGGAGCGCCTGGTGGATCTGAACCGCTGACCATCTGGTTAGCAGCCACAGCACGTAATCCCTATGCCCCCAGGGGTCCCCCCAACAGGACAGCAACCCTAAAATGGAGCAGTTCTCCCAGGTCTTGCTCCTACCCCAGGGCTGAAACTAGCACCAAAGATGACTCTTCACACAAAACTGGACCAGACTGTATGGCACGAGGCTGTCAGCACAGCTCCTTACAGCAGTGAGAGGGGAGGGTGGCCAGGAGGGGACAGGGCCGGGCTGAAGGAATGTGGGATGAACAGAGAAGAAAGGAGGAACGTGCTGTCACGGGGCGGGGACACCAGACAGAGCTGCACAGGGGTCTCTGCATCGGCTTGAATACGGCACGTTGACTTCATTGGTAAATTTTCGCTTAGCCACAATAGGATATTATAGAAAATATATATTTGGAAAAAAAAACCCAGTGCCATTCTTCTAAAGCAGGCTTCAGACGCAAAGCCAGGCACACCGAGAACTACGCTGCAGGAGGGCTGCACCAGCGCCTGCCGCCGCCAGCAGTTCTCCAGGACACGTCTCAGCACAGGTAGGGAACGGCCACACCGCCACCGCCAGGCTCGCCTCGTGAGACTGAACAGCAACAGGGGCCTCTTCACTGTTTTAGCCGTCCGCCAGCTTCGCAAGGTAACTCCCTGGGCTCCGCTACCAGCACCACGACAGGGGACTGGTGGGCGCCGGGCCCAGGCTTCTCCCCTTCACCCTCACTGCACTCGGCTGGTCCACTCGGAGGAGGCCCGAACACCGGCCAACAAGAACCCCATGGCCGTCGAGTCGGTTCAGACTCACGGCAGCCCCACAGCACAGAGACGAACTGCCCCACTGGGTTTCCTGTGAGCAGCAAGGGCTTCGAACTGCCGACCTTCACATCAGCAGCCAAGCTCTGAATTACTGAGCCACCAGGGATCCGAGTCTCTGCTTGGGCCTCTCAAAAGAGCCTTGTTTACTTGACAGGCGAATGCATGTCCTATGGCAAATGACTCCGGGAAGTTCACAGGAGGAAAACTAAGACTGTCAGTGGAAAAATCCCCAGGTTCCAGCACGCCACATACAAGCAGTCAGGGCCGGATCCTGCCACCACACCCACAGGACACATGTAAAGGCACCCTGCACATTTAGGAGAGTGTGAAACCAAAACGATGTCCTCGCTAATCCAACATTTACTTGCAAATTTAAACAAACAGGATCTCCAGTAAACTGAGGTCTTACTGTACTTACCTGCTAATGCCTAAGAGACTTACAAGTACCCTGATCCTAATAACATCACTGATCTCCAGTGCCCAAAGGAGACACACCTTACAAGCGAGACATCTCTCTGCCAAACCCTGCTTCTAACACCAAGGCCCAGGCTACACCTACCCCAGTCTTCAGGAAAACACCCACACAGGCTCACACACAGAGGAGAAAAACAGTATGTCTGGCAAGAAGCTAGCATCTGCTTGGCCTCCTGCTGGGAGTCCAAGACAGTCATGATTTTGAATGAGCAGCTGCCGTGTCTCCACGGACTCAGGACAGGCCCTGTGTACAGTGGAAACCACAGGGCTTCAGGGGGGGACTTCTCAGAAGCAGACGGCCAGGCCTTTCTGCCGAGGCTCCTCGGAGACGGGAACCACCGACCTCTTGGTCAGTCATCAGCTGCTGACCGCCTGCACCGCCCACCACGGCAAAGCAACTCAGGTGCTTCCCGCGGCGGGGAGAGCGGCTCTCCAGAGGGACTCACCTTTCTCTCCGGCTGCTCGGGCTCCCTGCCCTTCTCCCCGGAGTGCTCCGCATTCTTCGCTCTCCGCTTGTCCCGCTCCCGTTCCCTGGCCTTGTCCCGCTCTCGCGGTCTCTCCTTCTCTCGGCCACCGCCCTCGGCCTTCTGCTCGCGACCGTGGTCCCGCTCTCTGTCCCTGTCGCCCCGGCCCTGGTCGCGCTCCCTGTCGCCCCGGTCCTGGTCCCTCTCCATCTCTCGCCTGGCCTTACTCTTGCTCTTCTCTCGCTCTCCGTCTCGGAACTTGTCCCTCCTGTGATCCTTGCGCCTGTCGCCCTCAGGATCCTTGGCTCTCTCCTTCTCTTTCTCTCTCAGCTTGCTGTCTTCTTTCACCTCTTCTTTCTGCTTTTGACCTTTGCTGGGACTTCTCTCTTTTATTTCGGAGTTTCTTCTGTCCTAAAAGAAAAGACACATTAAACAGCAGCGTCACTGACCAATGTCTGCACCTGAACTACGAGAAGACAGGCGACTCCACCCTCGAGGACGAGAAGGCAGGCTGACGGTCACCTCCTCGTTCTCACGGACCCCGGGCTCCTCTCCTGCGGCGCTCTGGTTGTCCGGCTCGCGGGGTCTCGCGGGCCTTCCCTTCCCGCCGCCCTTCTCGCCGGCCAGGACCTTCTTCACGGCATCCTCACTGGAGAGCTTATCGCCAGCAGGTAAAGAAACAGAATGCAGGCTGAGAGAGGACAGCGGCACTCAGACACCTCAGCACACCTGCCTTTGTCTACCAGGACGCTCAAAAACAAAACAGCACAAGGAACGTGTGTTACCACAGACCTAGGCCAGCGTCCCCTAGGGACTGTCCCCTTCCAGAACCCTAAGGGCACCAACAGAGGACTCCACCCTGCCAAGTGAACCAGGACGCCCGTCCACCCAGACCTCCAAGGACAGCCACACTGAGGTGTCCTGCTCTAACGGTACCGCACGCACCAGCAGCACCCGAGACCCCAGCAGGCAAGGGCTCCGTAAGGCAGCCTGAACGAAGCCCACTGAAGGCAGCAGGTTCGCCTCCAGCCCTGTGGCGCTCACCAGGCCACCGGTCAGGAACCTCACTCCTGCCGCGGGCACCTGCACATTGCACAAGAAGGCACTGAGTGCCAACCACACACCAGGCCAGGTGAGGACGCTGTGTGCCAGTGTGCCACTGGCAAACGTAGCAGTCGAGCATCAGTGTGCTGGGGACACAGTGGCACCCAAGCCAGCTGGGAGGAGGAGGACAGGGCTAAGAGAAGAGCCAGTGACCACACCTGCTGCCAGGTGAGGCTGGAGGGGAAGCCTGAGGGGAGCGAGGAGGAAGCGAGGGGCACTGAGCTGGTGGCACAGAGGGGCAGGAGCCAGGCCAGCAGACTTGGGGTGCATGGCAACTTTAGGTGTGCCGAGGACAAGGACAGAGAAAATAACTGGGAGGGCAGAAGTCGGGGCCTGAGAGGCCCCAGGAGCCAGCTGGGGCAAGTAGTAGGGAGATGGAAAAGGGGCAGCAGGAAGGACCCTGGCCATATTTGCTTTATACAAAGATGAGCAGCATAGGCTGTGGGGACCATGAGGCTGCAGGGGAGACACGAGGCTGCAGGGGAGACACGAGGCTGCGGGAGGATCACGGGGCTGCGGGGGATCACGGGGCTGCGGGGGATCACGGGGCTGCGGGGGATCACGGGGCTGCGGGGGATCACGGGGCTGCGGGGGGATCACGGGGCTGCGGGGGGATCACGGGGCTGCGGGGGATCACGGGGCTGCGGGGGGATCACGGGGCTGCGGGGGATCATGGGGCTGCAGGAGAGGGCGTGAAGCTACAGGGGAAGACATGGGGCAGCAGGCGGGGGCAGGAGGCTGCAGGTGAAGATACACGGGCCGCAGGGGATCATAAAGCTGTATGGGAACATAAAGCTGCAGGTAGAGACGCAAGGCTGCAGGAGGAAACACAGCTGCGGGTGGAGACAGAAGGCTGCAGAGGGCAGGGAGGCTGGGCACAGAAGCCAGCGGACTTGCCAAACTAGCTTCCACATCTCTAGGCCAAGAGCTAGGAGATTGGAGAGGGCAGTGCTTCACTGGAGGCCCCCAAGGGAGATGGCCCACCTGCACAGCCCACCCCCACCCCACCCCACACTGTCCTGCAGGTAGAGACACAAGGCTGCAGATGTCACCATTTGCTAACACCCCAAGGTGGCCCCGCCCTCCCACCCGTCAGGTACACCCTGTGCTGGGTTAAGGGTGCCCTTGATGAAGGTCTAACTGCTCCTCAGGGGAGCAACTTGGCTCCCCCAGAAGACAGGTCTGGGAGTGACCTCAGGCAGCCACCAGGCAAGCACAGCCCGGCCGCAGCTGACCAGGAAGGCCTGAGCAGCGACAGGAGACCAGGGAGGGGCTTGGGATGGCCAGCCTGGTACCATCCAGGTGAGACGGCAGATTTCTGGGGGCAGCACACACTTCACACAGCAACCCAGTGATGGAGGGAGAGACAGGGAAGCAGAGCCCGGAGGACAGGAGGACGGGAGAGAAAACGGACATGCCATAACTCCGGTAGCCCTCTGGCCCTCCTAACTGCAAAGAACAATCGTCCTCAAGAAGGCTGCAAGAGAGGGGGACCAGGGGCCGAGCCGCCAGAGTGCACAGCCTCCAGCCACCTGCCCACAGCAAAGCTTCTGTTTCCTCTCAACAAGGTCTCTGCACAGTGCCCAAGGGACCCTCCTCTGTCTCACGCTATAGGGGGGTTACAACACTTCAGCTTCCAGACGCAAAGCGCAGCACGCCTCCCCCGACCAGATTCAGGGAGCAACACGCCTCTCTGCCCCCACCACTTCCAGGTTCACTATGCTACAGACATAACCCCAAACCAACCCTTTAAACACGCCCCCCGCATTTCTTCTACCCAGCCCTCCTCTACGCTCCCCAGCACTGGGCCCAGGGTCCTTGTACTTGCTGGGCACTTGGCCTCCCCCATGTGCCCTAGCCCTGGGCTCGGGACCCCGGTACCATGCTGGGCCCTCAGCCCCCCACTGCACCCCCGCCCTGGGCTCGGGACCCCGGTACCGTGCTGGGCCCTCAGCCCCCCACTGCACCCCCGCCCTGGGCTCGGGACCCCGGTACCGTGCTAGGCCCTCAGCCCCCCAGTGCGCCCCCGCCCTGGGCTCGGGACCCCGGTACCGTGCTGGGCCCTCAGCCCCCCACTGCGCCCCCGCCCTGGGCTTGGGACCCCGGTACCGTGCTGGGCCCTCAGCCCCCAACTGTGCCCCTGCCCTGGGCTCGGGACCCCGGTGCCGTGCTGGGCCCTCAGCCCCCCACTGTGCCCCCGCCCTGGGCTCGGGACCCCGGTACCTGGCTGAGGCAGCACCTCCCGATCACCTGCAGCAGCTCGTTGGTCCGCTCGGGCTCGTGCCCAGCCACGATGCGCACAGGCCTAGCGGCCAGTGGCTCCCCGGACACCATCGCCACCACGTCGATGGTCTTCTGCAGGAAGCGGATCTTGGCATCTTTATCCTGAGGAGTGTCCATTCAGAAGTAAAGAGCAAACACTCTAAAAAGCATCTGCATTATCTTCAGCAAGGGCAACAGGCACAACATAGCTGCTGTTAACACAGGATGTCCTTCAACTGTCTGTCAAATTTACAAACCCTGATTACAGTAACAGACAAAAATAATTCAGGAAACACTCTCAACTTGGTCAATTTGCTAACATCCAGCTTACAGAATACAGTCACCGTGACATGTAATGTCGTGGTCCAACCATCTATCCCGGCAGCACATAAACACCACCACATACAGCCTGCAGAAGTAGGATCTCCCAACAGACCCCTCTCAAACTCACCTTAACATTGTCAGATTTCATTTCGGCATCTGTGTAGAGGCCCTTCATGAAACCAGTCATTCGAATCACCTTCAAGAGATAACACAGAGTACATTACACACACACCGTGGACGCCTCTTCACCTGTCTCATCCGGTGAGCCCAGCAGTCAGGGGCTTTCCACATCAACCCGCACCAGAACCTGAATTTAGCCCCTTACCCACAAGCACCTGAGTGGGTAACAGCGCAGGCACGCCTGGGAGAACCCAGGCCGGTCCTTGCCACAGGACAGACAGACAGATGCATACTCTGATGCAGGATGTGCAGGGTGCTGTAAGGCACCAGGGACAGCACCCACTCTGCCACGGCACCTCTCTTAGTCACCTAGTGCTGCGCTCTAGTGCTGCGCTAACAGTCACCACAAGGTAAATTTTAAAGGTAAATTTTATTCTGTCACTGTCCAGAAGGCTAACAAGTCCAAACCCAGGGCATCAGCTCCAGGGTGTCAGCTCCAGAGAGCTCTCTCTGCTGGCTCCAGAGGAAGGTCCTTGCGATCAATCTTCCCCAGGACCAGGGGCTCCTAAGGCGCAGGGACCCTGGGTCCAAAGGCTGCGCTCTGCTCCTGGTGCTTCCTTCCCCAGGGTGTGACACCCAACTGTCTGCTTCCTTTTCCTCTGTATCCCAAGAGAGTGCCTCAAGGCCCACTACAATTTCACACACTGAGTCCTGCCCCACCAACACAACTGCCACCCACCCTCCCTCATTAACATCACAGAGGCAGAGTTTACAGAACACAGGGACATCATACAGTATCAGAAATCATGGCCCAGCCAAGCTGCTACACACATTTTTGGGGGGACACAATTAAATCCATGACAATGCCCTTATCTAAACTGAGACCAGAAGGCTTACAAGGGCGGAACTTGGGGGGGGGACATTTTGGAATCACGTACTGGACAACAGAAAGTGTCTGAAGCCTGGGGCCAAGAGGGACCAAAAGACTTCCAGCCAGTGAGAGCCCAGGCCACAGACACCCAGGGTCTGACCTGCACGGCCTTGGAGCACCACAGGGACATAAACTTAGTCTATAGACCCTGAAGATCCCTGAAGGTTCTAAAGTGGGGAGGGGAGAAAGGGGGGACAGGGAAAGGCAATAAGGATGAGCCACCCAGCAGGGTGTTTTACAAGCGCTGTCCGGGCAGGCAGAGAACAGATTCTGGAAAGTGAAGGGAGTTCTCCATCTGCATTCCCGTCTCCACCTATGTCCCCGCACCGTCCCACCACTGGTCTCTTGCCCACCACCCCCAAGAGGTCCTGGACTTCCCAGTCACCCTGAGACCAGCTGTCAGCATGTGCCCGCACAGGCCCGGGTTCTCTCAGCCAGTCTTCCCAACACGGCTGTTATCATGACATCAATTAATGCACAGCCACAAGGGTGTTTTTTGAAATGACACATAACATTGCAGACTGTGCAAAGTACACATACACATGTGTCCCAGACCAGAAAGGGAGTGTGTTTATCACTGTCACTGCTGGCTGCTTTCAGGTCAACTCCAGCTCACAGCCCTCAGCCATCCCGTTCTGTGCCATGGGTCATCGGTCCATCTGAGTCCACCCTTTGGACTGTCATAGAAACCCACCTGCCTGAGGGTTCCCTTCTTTTTGCTGCACATTTTATTACTGGATGTTGTTGAAAATACAGTGACAGTCCCACTCTAAAGTTGGGCTCCTTCTCTGGGACTGTCTTAGTCACCCAGTGCTGCTCTATCGGAAATACAGCTGGGTGGGTTCAACAAAGAGAAGTCTATTTGCTCACAGTAAAGTAGGCCAGAAGTCCAAATTCAGGGCATCAGCTCCAGGGGAAGGCTTTCTCTCTGCTGGCCTTCTCGTCAATCTCCCCGAAGACCTCAGCTTCTCTGGGCAAGGAGCAGGGGTCCCAGGTCCAAAGGCCACGCTCTGCTCCCTGCACTGCTTTCTTGGTGGTAAGAGGTACCCCTGTCTCTTTGCTGCTTTCTGCCTTTTATATTCCAGGAAACTACCTCAAGGCACAATCCATTTTTTACACACTGACTCCTGCCTCACCAACACAACTGCCACCCACCCTCCCTGATTAACGTCATAGAGACTGGATTTACACAGCACAGGACAATCACACAGTACCCAGGAGTCAGGGCCCAGCCAGACTGACACCTACATTTCTGGGAGGACACAATCCAACGCTTGACAGGGATCGAGCTTCAAATACTTCATTTGCATCAAGTTACCTATTAATTAAGCTAGAAGTTTTCATTCCATACCACACCACTACGTTGTGCTGTTTTTCTTGGGAAGACAAGTGGAACGCTGGGCATATCCTGCATTTATACTCCTGCATTTATACTCCTGCATTTATATTCCTGGGCCTTTGTCACTTTGTCCCTGCTGGGGTGCTCCCAGTTGGCTGACAGAAAGGCCTGTGAGCTGTGACTGTCAGTGTGGAAACAACACCGTCATAACACCATGCTTAGCTCTATGAGAGCGGGCAAGTTCAGCTGTAGCTGGCACACAGAGAGGTTTCTGGGCGCTATTCAGAGACAGTGCAGAATTTTCATATAAGGCAATGAATCTATCACCCCAAAACACTTTTCCAAGATGTCAATCACTTTCACATCACTATCAAACCAAAGGGAGCCCTGGTGGCACAGTGGTTAAGTACTCGGTCTGCTAACCAAAAAGGTCAGCAGTTCAGATTCGCTCGGCGCTCCTGGGAAACTCGATGGGGCAGTTCTACTCTGACCTCTAGGGTTACTAGGAGTTGGACCTGACTCAATGGCAGTGGGGTTTTTATCAAACCCAAACCAAAACTCCATTGCCATCGAGTCAATTCCAACGCACAGTGACCCTGTCGGACAGAGCAGACCTGCCGCATCGAGTTTCCAAGGAGCGCCTGGTGGATGTGAAGCACTGGCACTCTGGTGAGCAGCCACTGTGCTTAACCATCACACCACCGGGCTTTCCAACTTCATCATCAGGTAGGTGGCAATCAGTGTATTTATTTTTACAAAGGTGGAGAAATTGTTCTCAGTACTGAAAAAACACACTTGGTGCCACTGAGTCAATTCCAACCCACAGTGAACAAGAGAGCAGAACCACGTGCCCCAGGGCTCCCTGGGCTGTAATCGTAACAGAAGCAGACTGCCAGGCCTTTCTCCCGTGGCACTGCCGGGTAGGTCCAAACCACCAACCTTCAGGTGAGTGCCCACTGCTGTGGACAGCTCTGACCAGTACAACTCCCTGGAAGAAAAGACAGCCCAGTCAGTCCTCATCTGGGACGCATCACTTCTTCACACAACCCATCACTTCACGGAGTCAATTCCCGCTGGAATTCTGCTCTCGGTTCCCCTCGGGGACACTCCAGTCACACCCAAGGGGTCCTGGGCCCCGCAATGTCCTGAGCACGCAGCAGTCCTGGGCGGCCCTTCCCTACCCCTCTGGTGGTGATGTCTCTGTGGGGGATGCAGGACTGACACAGAGGCCACACGCACAGACCAGAGCACCTCCCGTGCTGTTGGTGGTGCCGGCTGCCACCTGGCTCATCCTGCCTTCTCGCTGAGGGGGCCAGGGTCACAGCACGCTCCCACCCAAGTCTCCATGCAACAGCTCTGTCACTCTGCCAAAGGGCGGACAGGGTGGGCGAGCACTAGCTGAGGGGGGAGACCGGAGCACACAGCACTTGGGGATGGGTGGGATCTCAGATGGGTCTTGGACACTGCAGGGTTTTTAACTGAGGAACTCCCAGGGGGATGCACATGATCAGCACACAAGAGACGGCAGAGACCATAAAGCAGAGTCTAGGGCAGAGTAAGGCCGCCAACCTGTGGGAGACACGGAGAAGAAAACGAGAGGACACACAGGCCTGGGGACGCACGCTGCTTGCCTGCAGCTTCAGGCTGCCTCCTGGCTCCCTCATCCCGAGCCTGCCCATAATGCAGCCTGGAAACAGGCACTGCCATCCCGTGCACTCACAGAGTATCCCCCCAAAGGGTTACCAGGAGCCTTGACTGATGCCATCCATGACCCAACGCTGCCTGCACTGCTCCTGTGTACCTTACTCAGGGCAGCCTGCCCAGGGACACCAACAGAGAAGCCCTGGCCTCTGTGGTTCAGGAATTCACAGTACAGGCGGAAAATCACCCCTCGCCATCACTGTGTCCTACTGTGGTGGCTTGTGTGTGGCTGTGATGATGGAAGCTGTGCCACCGGTGTTTTAAATGCCAGCAGGATCATCCACAGTGGGCAGGTTTCAGCAGAACACCCAGACTAAGACTGGCAAGAAAGGTCTAGCCATCGACTTCCAAGAAACCCCTACAGATCAGAACAGAACCTTGTCTGATACACCGCTGGGAGATTTGCCCCTGAGTTGGAAGGCACCTGAGAGACAGAGTGGCCTCAACCGAGGCCTTGGACACAGGAACTACCATGAACAGAGCACAGGACCAGGCAACATTTTGTTCTGTTGTGCAAGACGTTGCCGTGAGCCAGTGAACTCCACAGCAACCAGCAACGGTGACAGCCACAGTGGGGGACAAGGTACACATACACAGCAAATGTCCACTTAGGCAGGCTTACCAACAAGCACTAAATTCCTCTTGCACCTTTTTTCTTCGGGCCTCCCTATAATCAGGTCCAATTAATCCACCAACAGGTATTTAGTAAGCTTGCCATGTGGCCACCGCTACGCCTGGAAGCGTGGTGGGCACTTACAAAACGAACTCCCTTCTCCCGGGGTTTACTGAGCACTTCCCGGCAAGGTACCGCTGGACCCCAGGGGGAAGGCAGCACTCCCCTCCCGGATGAAGGGGAAATCTGAGACACGGTGGAGGGTCCCAGGTTAACTAGGCAGGAGCTGGCTGGAAAGCAGAGAACACACTCGAGGCCGGGAGGACGGGTGAGAAGGAAAGCAGGGGCCAGGGCAGCAGTTCTCCCAGGGGGTACCCGACGACTCACAGGCTGGGCCCAGGGGATGCAGGCCAGGCTGAAGGCCCGTCTCCGCCGCAGGGACCCTGTAGAGCAACGCCAGGCACCCACCGCCAGCCGATCGGGGCCAGGCGCCATGGCACTCCTGGTTCGAAGAGCAGGACCCGGACCCCAGTTTCCACTACGCGTCCTAGCCTCGACCCCGGGCTCGGGCGCCGATGCCCGGCCCCAAACCGTATCCAAACCAGGACCCCCCAGCTCCTAGTCTGCACCCGACCCTGGCCTGCACTCTGACCCTGGCCCGCGCTTCAATCCTGATCGGCCCCACCTACCCTGGCCCGCACCCTAACCTCGGCCCCTCAAACCCGGCCCAGACTCCCGACGCAGATCCGCACCCCGACTCTGTCCCGCATCCCCGATCCTGGCCCCTTGACCCCCAGCTCTCAGTCCACCCTGACCCTCGCCGGTACCTCAACCCCGTCCCGCACCCCGACCCCGTCCCGCCCTCCGACCCTGCTCGCACCCCCGACCCGCCCCGCCCGCACACGGACCGCAGCCCGCACTCTGACCCGGGCCTGGACCCCGAAGCCGGCCCGGTCTGGCGCCCACCTCCGTGATGATGTCATGCAGGTAGCGAAACGGGGGCTTGCTGAGCAGCTTCTCCGTCAGCGGCGGCCGCCGGATCACCTTGCCCAGAGCGTCCTGCGTCCGCCTCACCACCGCCGGGTTCATGGCGGCGCCCGGCGGGCTGCGCCCGGCTCTCGGCCCCGCGCCGACCCCGGCCCCGCCGCCCCGGCCCTCCTCGACGCGCCGCCCGGCTGCCGTCCCACAGTGCACGGCGGCCGCCACCGCGCAGGCGCGCCCGGAGCCCCGTCGCTAGGGCAGCGCGGCCTTAGCAACGCGCCGCCGCCCTGCTCCCGGGGAAGTCCTCCCCGCGGAGGCTGCAGTCCGGCCGCGGCTCCGGCCCGGGATCGACGGCGCCTCTTCCCCGAGCTCTCAGGCCATGTGGAGAGAAGACGGTCACCCCCGTTGCACGACTGGTTAGCGACAGTGTGGCCTCAGACGGGCCGAAAACAAAGACTGTTGCAGGCTTCCGTTCCTTGGAGGCCTCTGGACTAAACTACCCGAAAAGACACTGGGTGAAAATGGCTTCTTGAACAAGTAATTTGCTTTCTCTGAGATTCTGTTTGCTTCCAAAAAGCAGGGCTAAGAACGTAGCTGTCTGCCTGACCTACCCCCACCAGGATCCAAACCAGTTACTATCAAGTTGACTCCAACTCGTGGGGACCCCGTGTGTGGGTCATAGTAGAACTGTCCACCAAGGGGCTTGCAGTGGCTGATTCTTCCAAGTCGACCTCTAGACCTTTGTTCTGAGGCACCTCTGGGGGACTCCAGCCTTCCCGTTAGCAGCTGAAGGCTTCACGTTTCACCACCCAGGGACTCCACCCAGGATGGTGCAAAGCAAGGGGACCCCGAGGAGGTAGTGCACTGCTCTAAGGGTACAGTCCCAGCTGCCTACTTTGGTACTCAGGGCCATCAGAGACCCCCAGCTCATGTCCAGACATCAGGGTCTCTTGAGGGATGCTAACAGTATCCAGGACACAAGACCAGGACACCAGACCCCTCAAAGAGCCTCACGGGGTCAATCAGGGAGGGAACCACCTCCCTGGACATGGAGGCCCAAGGGAGCAGGGAGTATGTGGGCTCAGCCATCCGCTGCATCTTACTGTGGGAGGCTCCGCTCCACACGAGAGGGCGCAGGTGGGGCTGAGAAAAGGCAGTCAAGGATGCGAGATGCGACAAACAGAGCCGGAACCACCACTCACTGGGGGCTGGCTGGGTGACAAGGGCTGCCAAGCCTAATTTACCCCCAAGCTCCTCAAAGAGCCTTGAAAGCACCAGGAGAAAAAGGCTGAACATATAGAAACAAGTCATTCATAAAAAAGAGAATCGATTGAATGGCTATAGAAAACCACAGAGAGAAAGTATTTGACAAATAAAAGCCTGGCAGGAGAGGCTGTGGAAATCAGAGGTTTCTGAATGAGTGAGTGAGATGACCAGGACTGTGACTGGGCTGTGACTCACACAAGAAGAAAGAGCCCGCGAAGCCTTGCCTCCCTGAGTCTACCCAGCAGGGAAGCAAGCATTCCCAGAAACAAAAGCTTGGGGAGTCTGGCTCGACCCAGCCCTCGGCTCCTCATCTACCTGGGTCCTGGGATGTAGGTCAGCTGTAGGACAGGCTGCGGAGCAGGGACCAGGAAGGGGGACAGAGTGTGGCCACCTCCATCAGCCTGGATTCTGGCTAGGGTTGCCAGAGAAAGTATAAGACATCCAGTTAAACTTGAAACCCAGATAAACATCCAATGGATTCATATAGTAAGTATATCCCAAACAACATTTCAGATACACTTATACTAAAAATTTACAGCTTTGGTAGCTCGACTGCTGGCTGAGCACTTTAACAAAAGGCCAGCAGTTCTAACCTTCCAGGCATTCGTGAGAGAAAAATGGGACAGTCTGTTTCTGTCAAGGTGACAGCTCTGAAAACCTGTGGGAGTGACCCACTCTGATGTTTAGGGTCATTATGAGCTGGAACCGAATCAATAGCAGGGTTTATACTAAAAGTGGACTCCTTGTTTATCTGGACTTCAAATTTAACTGGGCATCCTGTGCTCTTCTTTGCAATACTGACCTCTACAGTCTCCAGTCTCCAGTCTCCACCAGTGCCTGGTGGATTTGAATTGCCAACACTTTGGATAGCAGGACTTCACCACTGCACCACCAGGACCTCCTGGTCAGCTAGTGCTGCTGTAACAGAAATGCCACAAGTAGATGGCTTTATTAAAGAGAAGCTTATCCTCTCACAGTCCAAACCCACTGCCCTCGAGTCAATTCCAACTTGTAGCAACCCTATAGGACAGAGTAGAACTGCCCCCATAGAGTTCCCCAGCAACGCCTGGTGGATTTGAATTGGCGACCTTTTGGTTAGCAGACGTAGCGCTTAACCACTAAACCACTAGGGTTTCCCTCACACAGTCCAGTGGGCTACAAATCCAAACTCAGGGTGTTATCTCCAGGGAAAGATTTTCTCTGTCAGTTATGAAGGAAGACCCTTGCCATCAGTCTTTCCTTGGTCTGGGAGTGTCTCAGCACAGGAACCTCAGGTCCAATGGACAAGCTCTGCTCCTAGCACTGCTTTCTTGGTGACATAAGGTTCCCGTGAAATGGAACACTTAAAACGTCCACATCCTAGCCATAAGTGAGCTGAAATGGACCAGTTTGGGCCACTTTGAATCCGACTGTGGTCTACTATGCTGAGAACAAAAACTTCAGTGAAACAGTGCTGTGTTCATCACCAAAAAGAACATTTCAAGATCTGTCCTGAGGTATAACGCTGTCAGCAATAGGATAATATCCACCTGCCTACAGGGAAGGCCAGTTAACATGACTGTTAGTCACATTAACATACCAACCACTAAGGCCAAAGATGAATAGATTGAAGATTTTTACCAGCTTCTGCAGTCTGAAATTGATCGAACATACAATCAGGGTGCATTGATCATTACTGGTGACTGGAGTGCAAAATTTGGAAACAAACAAGAAAGATCAGTAGTTGGAAAATACAGCCTTGGTGATAAAAGTGATGCTGGAGACTGCGTGGTAGAATTTTGCAAGACCAACAGCTTCTTCATTGCAAATACCTTTTTTAACCAACACAAACAGTGACTGTACACCTGGGCTTCACCAGATGGAACACACAGGAGCTAAACTGAGTACATCTGTGGGAAAAGACAATGGAAAAGCTCCATCTCAGCAGTCCGAACCAGACTGGGTGCTGACTGTGGCACAGATCATCAACTGCTCATGTGCAAATTCGAATCGAAACAGAAGAAAATTAGAGTGAGTCCACAGGAGCCAAAGTATGACCTTGGGTATATCCTGCCTGAATTTAAAGACCATCCTCTCAAGAACAAATTTGATGTGGGGACCACTAATGACTAAAAAACAGATGAGTTGTGGAATGACATCAAAGACATCATCCATGAAGAGACCAAGAAGTCATTAAAATGACAGGAAAGAAAGAAAAGACCAAATTGGATGTCAGAAGAGACTCTCAAATTGGCTTTCAAATATTGAGCAGGTAAGGCAAAAGGAAGGAGTGGCGAAGTAAAAGACCTAAGCCGAGTATTTCAGGGGGCAGCTCGACAAGACAAAATAAAGTATTACAACGACATGTACAAAGCACTGGAAACAGAAAACAAGAAGGGAAGAACATATTCCGCATTTCTCAAGCTAAAGGAACTGAAGAAGAAAGTCAAGCTTTGCCATGGATTGCATCATGTCCCCCCAAAAGTGTATGTGTTGATTTGACTTGGCTCTAAGTCCCAACATGGTGCCATTCCTCCCCTGTATTGTGAATCTTGCCTCTGTGACGTTGATGAGGGAGAAGGGTCAGCAGCTGAGCTGGTGAGGCAGGACTCCAGTTACCAGCTGTGCGATATAAGGGAGAGAAGTGGGCATAGACCTTTGGGAACCTCACACCACCAAAAAGAAGCCCCGAAAGCAGAGCACATCCTTTGGGCCTGAGGTTCCTGTACCAAGATGCTGTCACTGGATTTGGACTCAGCCCACTGAACTGTGATAACTACCGTTACTGAATGGACTTGTAACTCATAAATGGATTTGTGGCTTATCAGATTGTGTCAATAAAATTTCTCTTCAAAAACCATTCACTCGTGTTATCTTCTGTTAGAGCACTACTAGGTGGTGAGTTGCCACTCAGCTGGGTTTAGGGTGCACCTAAAGCCGATGGGGCAGAGTTTCTGTCTAAGGGAGTCTAGGAGGCTGAGTTGTAGCACAAGGCCGGGGTCTCCACTGAGAATCCAGAGAGTGTGGCCAATAGCTAGAGTCTGGAGGCAGGGCCGCTGTGTAAAATGTCTCAGAAAATGGAAGATGATTCTGAAAGCTTTGAGGGCTAATGTAATGAGTTCTTCTGAGTTGCCTGTTGCCTTTTAAAGCCTCCTTTCCCTGTAATTTCTCCCCTTTGTAATGGGATGCCTAACTCGTGCCCGTGCCGCCTTTGTAGCTTCGGAAGCAGAGGGCTTGTATGCTAGGTTTCATAGCTATAAAGAAGTTTTTGTATTTTGGACTTAGAACTGATTTAAGACTTCTATCACATGGGATGGACATGATTTTGCTATGATGGGATGAATGTGTTACATGCTTCTAAGAGTGATTTTTGGGGTGTCAAAGGGTGAGATGTCATGGATTGAATTGGGTCCCCCCAAATTTGTGTAGCCATGTGGCCAGGTCATGATTCCCAGCATTTTATGATTGTCTTCCATTTTGTGATTTTCCTATGCTGTGTTAAAGAATTAGGGTGGGACTATCAATCCCTGCTCCACTGTAAAGAGCATTTCCCTGGAGTATGGCTTGCACCACCCTTTATCCTTTTATCCTACAAGAGATAAAAGGAAAGGGAAGCAAGCTGGGGCTTGGAAACCTCACACTATCAAGAAAGCAGCACTGGGAGAAGAGTGTATGCTTCAGACCTGATGCTACCTGGACAAAGACTGATGCAAGACTGGACTTCCCTCCAGAGCTGACAAGGGGGAAAGCCTTCCTCGGGGGTAGACATCCTGAATTTGGACTTGCAGCCTACCAGACTGTGCAAGAATAAACTTTCCCTTGTTGAAGTCGTCCGCTGGTGATATCTCTGTTAGAGCAGCGCTAGCTGAGTAAAACAAGCCTTGAGTTGCAGTACTGAGGGGCTCTACAAGGAAACGATTAGACAACTCAGGAAGCATCAGAAGAAGATGGAAGGAATGCACGGTCATTATACCGGGAAGAACTGGTCGATGGCAGCCATTTGAAGAGGGAGCATGTGGTCAGTGACCGATGGTACTGATAGAAGAAGTTGAGGCTGCACTGAAGGCATCGGCAAAAAATAAGTCTCCAGGCATTGGTGGAATATCAGTTGAGCTATTTCAACAAACGGATGCGGTGCCGGAAGTGCTCACTCATCTACGCCAAGAAATTTAGAGGACAGCTATCTGGCCCACTGACTGGAAGAGATCCATGTTCATGCCCATTCCAAAGAAAAGTGATCCAACCAAAAGCGGAAATTACCAAACAATATCATTAATGTCACACACAAGTAAAATGTTGCTCAAGATCATTCCACAGTGACTGCAACAGTATACTGACAAGGAACTGCCAGAAATTCAAGCCAGATACAGAAGAGGACGTGGAACCAGAGATATCATTGCTGACGTCAGATGAATCTTGGCTGAAAGCAGAATACCAGAAAGATGTTTACCTGTGTTTAATTGACCATGCAAAAGCATTCAGCTGTGTGGATCACAACAAATTACAGATAACCTTGGGGATGATGGGAATTCCAGAACGTTTAACTGAGCTCATGAGGAACCTGGCTTGGTGACAGGAGGTCCCTGACTCTCTATATGCTTCCCTTTCCTTTCATCTCTTGTAAGATAAAAAGTTGTGCGGGCCACACCCCAGAAAAACCCCCTTTTCATTGGATTGGTGTTGGACCTGAACAAGCGTGTTACAGCCCACCTACTTTAACTGCAGAGATTATGATCTATAACACACAGGAAAATGACAAAATGGGTGCCAACCACGCACTACTGGGAATCATGGCCTAACCAAGCTGACCCATGCTTTGCGGGGACACAGTTCAGTCTGTGACAGCATGGTTTACCGAGATTGGGGTGCCTTCCTTGGATGAGCTGTTACCTACAGCAGCGCTTACCTTTTCCTCCGTGAGTGACTTAAGGTGATTCTGGCACTGTCTGTCCTCAGTTATGTCACCACAAAGCGAAGGATCTGAACTAAGCAAGTCCTACGCATACTTTCCAGTAGCTGTCCCTGTTGACAAGCTCTTGGTGCAGCTCTTCTGGGAGGAATCATATGCAACTTCAAGTTAAAGTGATGAAAATTGAAACAAGTCTACAGGAGCCAAAATATCATCGTCAGTCTGATAATTAGGTTTACAGACTCATCCTAGAAAAAATGTCACACATCTCATTGCTGAATAACACTACAGTCACCTTCAAAGTCCTCCCCTTGGGAAGCTAGGCATTGACGCCAGCACCTAGTCCATCCTTCAAAGCAGTTTTGGAACTCTTTCTGGAATGGCAATCAGAGCTGTAATTGTATTACCCTTAATGTCCTAAATGTCATCAGAATGTCTTTGTCTTCCTTTCAATGTTTTCTTTATCTTTGAGGAAACAAAAAAGTCATTGGAGGCCAGATCAGGTGAGTAGGGAGGGTGTTTCAATACAGTTATTTGTTTACTGGCTAAAAACTCCCTCACGGATGTGCTGTGTGACCTTGTGCATTGTGATGTAAGAGCCATGAGTTGTTGGCTAAAGTTTTGGGTTGTTTTTGTCTAACTTTTCCATGCAGCCTTTTCAGCACTTTCAAATAGTAAACCTGGTTAACTGTTTGGCCAGTTGGTACAAATTCATGATGAACAACCCCTCCGACATCAAAAAAGTTTAGTAACATCATTTTGAGTCTTGATTTGGACTGGCAGACTTTTGGGGTTGCAGAGAACTGGCTGACTTCCATGGTGCACTTTTGATGCTTTGTTTCAGGGTTGCGTTGGTACACTCATGTTTCATCACCAGTGATAGCAAGGCCCAAAACACTGTCTTGCCTCTTCAAAAGGTCTTGGCAAACCGACTCTCCTTTGGTTTTGTTCAACTTTGAGTCTTCTTCGTTTTTGTTTATCAGTGAGCTCCTTCGGGACGATTTTTACATGTGCTTTTCTCATGCTAAGACTTTCAGTTAAGATTTTCCTAACTGTCCCTCTATTGATGTTTGCTTGGTCTGCTATGCTTCTCAGTCAGTCGTCAATTTTGACATACAATTCAATGAATATTTGCAATGTTTTCATCAGTTCTGTTCGTTACTGACCTCGCTTCATCAGTAACACTTTCTCTGTCCTCAAAAAAATGTTTAATCCATTTGTACACTGCCATTTTCTTCATGGCATTATCCCCATAAGCTTGGGACAGCATGTCCCTGATTTGACTTCCATTCTTGCCCAGTTTAACAAATTTAATGTTTGCTTGCTGTGCTAATTCAAGCTCTGGCATTCTCGTGATGGCACACAAACACACACCACAACAGTAATGAATGCCACTCCGCAAGACATCGCCACACGTTGACACAAACATAGCTGTGAGACACAGGTACACCAAGGTTATGAGACCTTACCAAATTGTTTGCACAGTGCTTTCAACATAAGCTCATGGTGGCAATTCACAGATTTAACTGTCAGACCTCATATATCCCAACTGAATTTAGAGACATCTCAAGAATAGATCTGACACATTGATTCCCAATGACTGGCCAGACCAGTGGTCGGATGACATCAAGTACATCATCCGTAAGGAAAGCAAGAGGTCTTTTAAAAAGACAGGAAAGAAAGAAAAGACGGAAGTGGATGCCAAAAGCAACTCTGAAAGTTGCTAGAGCGAGCTGAGTAGCTAAAGCAAATGGAAAAAAAGGAAATAAATAAGCTGAACAGAAATTTTCAAAGGGTGCCTTGAGGAGACCAAGTATTCCAGTGAGATATGCAGCTCAAAGCTTGAATTTTTTCTTCAGTTCACTCAGCTGGAGACACGCTGAGTGGGTCCTTTCCTTTTGGTTTTCACACTGGCTCTTCACTGTAGCTGTCACTGGTCACTGAAGGCTCCTGATGCATAGAGGCCAGCAGGAAGGAGAAGAGTCACAGCTTGGTCACCAGGAGAAGAGGCGATGTGTTTGGCACACAGGTCTCCTGGCACCCTCCTGCCCCTTTTTGATGGAAATTTGACAGATGCAGCAATCACAGCTTCAGAAGGCGGTGACCAGGGACAGAGACTACTCAGGGCAGCAGGCCTGGGTCATCCCAGCCGGTCAGACACTGCGGCCAGTAGAAGTGCTGGCAGAGGGGGAGGGCATCTACAATGAGCAGAGGACATGGGAGTTGGGGGGACTCAGGGAACCTCAAGACCAGCTCAGTGACAGGTTGCAGTTTATCCCACTGACCTCCCCCGTGAAGCTACCCCAGGAAGAGACCAGCTAGAGAGGATGCTTTCTGTTGGGTCAACACAGCATACAAAGCGAGAGGACAAGTGGCCCATGAGGCAGCCTGTCATCGACGCTGAGCCACCCAGGTCCCCTCGAAACATTCCTCCACAGCCCCTGCTTCCTGCCAAGTCCCTCTCAGCTGAGTGGAGCTGCTTCTCTCATGGTTCTGTGTTCCCCAGGGACCATTGCCTGGCTCACAGCTGAGGTCCTGGCTGGCTCAGAGCTGCTGGTGGGCTCAGCGAGGCCTCTGCCTGATCCAACCCCCTACAGCCCTCAGAGGGGCCGTTCCCAGAGCTCTCTCCACCATCCACCTGCACGCAAACCTCCACCTCCCAGTCCATGGTCAAGGAACCTACCGAAAGCCTGACACAAACAGGAAAGCAGGAAGATGCCTGGAGTGAAAAAAAATCACAAACAATATGAGCTAGTATGCGTGTTGCATGGAGTTGCTCTGACTCACGGTGGCCCGTGGTGTTACAGGGCAGATCCAGGCTCCATCCTGTTCTCTTGGCTGTGATTTTGGTGGAAGGTCACCAGGCATTTCTTCCACAGCACCTCAAGCTACCCACCTTTAGGTTAGTCGTTGAGCAAAAGCTCTTTGCACTAGCCAGGGACTTTTTTCAAAAACCAAAGCAACTTGAAATGACTCTGTCTCCAGTGGGGACAAGAAAGCAGAAGAGAACACAGGCAGAGATGTCAGGAGGCCAGAACAGCTCTCCTGGCCTGGGGCATTGTGACAGAGATCTAGAAGATGGCGGCCCCTCTTACCCCTAACCAGGCCAGTCCTTGCGGCGCCCCCTCTGCTGAACCCCAGTGGTGGGGCAAGGAATGCTCCCGGGTGGCTGGACGTGAAAAGAACCGTGAGCTCACTCTTTCCTTCCACCAGCCGCTTTGTTTTCCTGACCAATGGACACCGTGAGGGTTGCAGCAAATTGTTCTTTCCCGTTTCTCCTGCCTGCACTCATGTTGCCTGTACCACATTGGTTTGATCTGCAGAAGAACGCCTGGAAGGAGATGGGCAGGGAATTCTGAGCCGTGTTCAAGAAGTAGAGAACCATGGGTTAGAGAAGAAATCAAGGATGAAATAAAGAAATTTATGGATTCCAATGAGAATGAAAACACTTCCTGCCAGAACCTATGGGATATAGCCAAAGCAGTGCTCAGAGGTCAGTTTATCTCCATATATGCACACATGTGAAAGGAAGAAAGAAACCATATCAAAGAACTGACCCTACAGCTTGAACAAGTAGAGAGAGAACAACAGAGGAACCCCTCAGACACCAGAAGAAAACAGATCATAAAGATCAGAGCGGAACTAAATGAATTAGAGAATAGAAGAACAGTTGAAAAAATGGAAAAGAACAAAAGCTGTTTTTCTGCAAAGGTCAACAAAATAAACAAACCACTGGCTAAACTTACTAAAGAAAAACAGGAAAGGGAACAAATAACCCAAATAAGAAAAGAGAGGGGAGTTTTCACAACAGATCCAGCAGGAAACAAAAATATCATAGCTGAATACTATGAAAAACTGTACTCTAACAAATTCAAAAACTTAGAGGAAATGGACAAATTCTTTGATTCACATCACCTACAAAAATTATTACAAGGTGATACAGAACAACTTAATAAACCCATCACAAAGGAAGAGATTGAAAATGTCATCAAAAAAACTGCCAACCAAAAAAAGCCTGGGCCCAGATGGCTTCACTGCAGAATTCTACCAAGCTTTTAGAGAAAAGTTATCCCCAATACTAGTAAGACTATTTCACAGTATAAAAAGGGATGGAATACTCCCAAATTCATTCTATGAAGCCAGCACAACTGATACCAAAACCAAGGAAAGACTCAGCAAAAAAGAACTACAGACCGATCTCACTCACGAATCTAGATGCAAATATCTTCAACAAAATTCTTGCCAATAGAATACAACAACATATCCAAAAAATAATCCATCATGACCAAATTGGATTCATACCAGGGATCCAAGTCTGGTTCAACATCAGAAAAACAATTAATGTGATTAACCACATAAATAACACAAAAGACAAGAATCACCTGATTTTGTCCATTGATGCAGAAAAGGCATTTGATAAAGTCCAACACTCACTCATGCTAAAAACTCTTAGCAAAATAGGCATAGACGGCAAATTCCTCAACACAATAAGGGCCATTTATACAAAGCCAACTGCCTACATCATCCTGAATGGAGAGAGACTGAAACAGTTTCCCTTGAGAACAGGAACTAGACAAGGATGCCCACTCTCACCTCTCCTATTTGACATTGTACTAGAAGTTCTAGCCAGAGCAATTAGACAAGACCAAGGAATAAAGGGCATCTGCATCAGCAAAGAAGAACTAAAAATCTCCCTATTTGCAGATGATATGATTGTATATGCAGAGAATCCCAAAGAATTCATAAGGAAACTACTCAAGCTGATAGAGGAATTTGGCAAAGTCTCAGGATACAAGATAAACATAAGTAAATCAGTAGGATTCCTTTATACCAACAACGAGACTGTTAAGGAGGAAATTATCAAATCAATACCATTTACGATAGCCCCTAAGAAGATAAAGTACCTAGGAATAAATCTCACCAGAGAAATAACAGACCTTTACAAAGAGAACTACAAATCCTTACTGCAAGAAACTAGGTGAGAGTTACATAAATGGAGAAACCTACCATGCTTGTGGATAGGAAGACTTAACAATGTGAAAATGTCTATTTTACCCAAAGCAATCTACTTATATAATGCAATCCCAATACAAGTTCCAGTGACATTTTTTAATTAGATGGAGGAAAAAATTACCAACTCTGTCTGGAAAGGGAAGAAGCCCAGGATAAGTAAAGCATTACTAAAGAAGAAGAACATACTGGGAAGCCTCTCATTATCCAACCTTAGAATCTATTATACTGCCACAGTAGTCAAAACAGCCTGGTACTGGCATGAAAACAGACTGATCAGTGGAACAGAATCGAGACCCCAGAAATGACATCATCTGTCTATGAACAGTTGATATTCAGCAAAGGCCCCAAGACATTAAACTGGGGTAAAAACAATCTCTTCAACAAATGGTGCTGGGAAAATTGGATGTCCACTGCACTAAATTAAAATAAGACCCATATCTTACACCTTATAAAAAAACAACTCAAACTGGATAAAGGACCTAAATATCAAATCTAAAATGATAAAGCTCATCCACGAAGAAGTAGGAACAACAATGGAAGGTTTGATACACAGCATAGACAGACTTCAAAATCTGTCAAACAAGCCACAAACAATGGAAGAGAAAATAGATAAATGGGGACTACTAAGAATCAATCAGTTTTGCTCCTTCAAAGACTTTATTAATAGAATTAAAAGGCCACCTACAGAATGGGAAAAATATTTGGCAACTCTGTGTCAGACTGACACCTGATCTCCATAATCTATAAGGTACTACAAAATATCAATAAGAAAAAGATAAATCATCCAATTAAGTGATGGGCAAAGGAGATGGACAGACACTCCTCTAAAGAGGAGATCCAGGCAGCCAAAAAACACATACGGACACACTCACGATCATTAGCTATTAAAGAAATTCAAATCAAAACAACAATGAGATACCATCTCACCCCAACAAGGTTGGCCACAATCCAAAAAACACAAAACACTAAGTGCTGGAGAGGCTGTGGAGAGATTGGAACTCTCCTGTACTGTTGGTGGGATTGCAAAATGGTGCAACCTCTTTGGAAAGCAATCTGGTGCTACCTTAAAATAGTGGATATAGATATACCATTTGACCCAGTAATTCCACTACTTGGAATATATCCAACAGAATCAAGGCCATTCACACCAACTGATCCATGCACACCAGTGTTCATCACAGCACAGTCCACAATAGCAAAAAGATGGAATCAACCCAGATGTCCAACAACAGAGGAATGGCTAGGTAAACTGTGGTACATATACTCAATGGAACACTATGCAATGATAAAGAACAACGATGATAGCAGGAAACATCTCTTAACATGGTTTCAACTGGAGGATGTTATGTTGAGTGAAAGTAGTCAGCGACAGAAGGACAAATATTGTATGAGACCCCTACAATAAGAACTTAAAAGCAGACTCATGTATAACAGAAAAGACTCTGACAGCTGCAAGGGTGGGAAGGGGGGAAGGGCGAGGGGGGAGGGTTTAGATTAGGTAGTTGTTATAAATTTGGTTGGCTGGAAGAGGGAACAGCACACATTAGTAAGAAGATCAATATTAACAGGACTTCAACACAACTTGTGTACTCCTCCCATCTTAACCCAATGTTGCAAGGACAGAGTAGTGGGTGTGGGGACCAGGGGTTGTGCTCTCAGGGGAAATCGAGGCCAATTGGCACAACTAGCGTTTTGCTAATGAGGTCTCTTCACACCCCACATTGGTGAGTGGCATCTGGGTGTTAAAAACTGCCAAGCTGCCGTCTGAGGGTACAGCAAATGGTCCCAACTTAACAGGAACAGATGATCACCAAGGTCCATAACGACGTGGGAGAAAGAGAATCCAGAAGACAGAGACACCCACATGAGCGGATGTCTACATTGACTTGTGACCAAAAGAACCAGATGATGCCCGGCTACCACCAGTGATAGCCACGATGGAGCTCACAAAGTTGAGTCTGACTGGCAACACAAGTATAAATAGGGGTGTGCCCTGAGATCTCCACTAAAGGCCACAATTGATAGTCCAGGGACCTCGGAGTTCTCCTGGGAGCAGGGCCCCTGGCCCTGATACTGCCCCAGTCTGTAAATCATAATGAAGGTCAACTTTTCAGACAGCAATGGATTAGACTTGGTGACCTAAAGTGACCATACTGTGTGGCCACTTTGTGGTTCTAGGCATCTATAGGAGGTCGTCCTGTTGACCTCATGCTGGAGGAAGGGGATTAGGTGGAAAGAAGATAGGAGATTGTTGGGAAGATAAGACATGTATGGAACAGAGAGGAAGAGTATACTGTCACCGTGTGCAGGGAGAGCAGTGGGAGCTGCATGTAGGTCAGTATGCAAATTTATATGGGAGTGTACATTTTCATAAAAAAAAGAAGTGGAGAACACTCTTGCTGGGACAGAACAGGCAGAAAAGATGGGGGTGGGTGAAGCCTGGGGCATGCAGGCACTTCCTTTTTCTGAATGAGATTGGGACCTCGTAAAAATGGTCCCAAGCTGAGCCAGGTGACAAGGGGACACTGGGAACAGCTGACTTGAGGTCTCCAGCTGTCAAGGTAATGCGGCTCAGGTCATCTGTTTGCTTTGTTTTTATTGTCTCTCTTGCCCAGAAAAATGTGTGTCATCGATACTGTAATGGGAACAGTGGGCTGGGCTTCCTGACGGGTATAGCCGACCCCTGGTTATTGACAAAGCTCCATCATGTTTAATGAAGGTCTTATCGGTGTTGCCTTGGGAAGTCAGACTGTACACTAGGACCCCTGTGTCCTCAGACAGCCGTGTGGCAGGGGGGTCCCTGCAGCCCGTACAAAGACCAGTCCGAAGCTCTGGCTATGGCAGGGCAAGCCACCTGAGAAGTGACATGGACAGAGAGAAGGACAACAGGTATGGGAGACAGCAGGATGCGCAGGATCCTGGTGGAAAGACCGTCCCTCTGCTTTCCCCTGAGCTGTGCTTCCCAGTGCACCAGGCTCGCTGACCGGGTGACTCACGTGATCCGACACCACTGTGTTCTGGGCACTGTGCCAGGCGTGTTTCATACACTTTCTCACTTAATGCCCCAAAACGACCCCTGGGCTTGTTCTTCCCTCCCGTTAGGTCAGCCCGTACTCACAGCAACCCCGCACACAGCAAAGGAAATGCTGCCTGGTCTCGCACCCGCCTCGTGATCCACCTTCAGACGGGATCACTCAATCTACTGAATTTTCTCTGGCTAATTTCCAGGAGTAGGTCACCAGGCCTTTCTTCCTTGTCCATCTGAATTTGGAAGTTATGCTGAGACCTGGCCAGCCACGCAGCAACGCACGAGCCTCCGATGACAGACGGGTGGTGGCTAGACGTGAGGTGCATTGGCTGGGAATTGAACCTGGGTCTCCCATACAGAGGGCAAGGATTCTACCACTCAACCACCAGCAATCTGACCCTGGGGTAGGTACCATTGTTAACCCATTTTACAGAACAGAACACCAAGGCTCAGCCAAATCTCTAGGACCATATGCCTGGTAAATGGCAGAGCTAGGATTAGGGATTGGCAGCCTGGACCATGACATCCTGCCTTAAACTCACTGTCTCCTCATGGATGGTGACATTGTCCCTTACAAGACTTTGCAAGAAAGAGAACTGGCCCATTTATGGCTCCCTCCTGAGGTCCAGTCACAGTGGTTTCTTCAGAAAAACCAGTATGTGGCCAGGACTTTGGATTCAGTCTTGCCCCTTCTCTTTGCTCAGCCAAGCGAACAAACCTGGTGTGTGCCCCATGATGGTTACAGAGTCAGCACAGGTGAGTAGCTTCCAGAAGGAAGCACAGCTTCACCGGTGAGTGAAGGCTATGAGTGAGGCCAGGCCCACCCCTGAGACCCCTGGGGGCTCATGTGCAGGAAGAACCTGGAAGGTTTTAAGAGTTAATGAAATCGCTTTTGGAGTAAGTGCAGTCAAATTTTACAAACAAGCCAAAAACACACAACAAAAATACTCCAGCTTGCTGGAACACAGCAGGCACTGGAGACCTACTGCGTCCACCCATCTTTGCTTGGGAGCTCTCTGCCCGTCGGGAGAGGAGGGACAGGGCAAGGCCAAGCCAGTGCTGCGTGGCCCCACCACCGCGGGGCTGAGCTCCCACGGCCGCTTTGGACCCCGGTCACCACCGGAAGCTCTCAGGCTGCTCCGTTGTCGGGTGTTGGCTCTGTCTGAGTAGGAGTTTACATCATTAGGACTGAGGTAAAAGAAGCTATGGGCTTAGAAATTTTCCAGAAGGAAAGGAGGTGAGCTTCCCCTGGGGCACTGTGGCTACGCTTGCTCCCTGCCTGTTAGGACCCCCCACTGCCCCATACAGACCCCGCCCAACTGGAGCTTCATTTCTGTCCCCCGCAGAAAGGCGAACAAAGGCTTCAGCTGCCACCAAAAGGTGGTCACTGAAAATGGGTCAGTCTTTGATGCCGGTGGAAGGTTCTGGTTCCTGATGACAGACAGCACACACACAAACATACGCATGTGCGTGTGTGTGCTTGTGCATGCACGCATGTAAACACACAGGGATGTATGCACCCAGGGACACACACCTACACACACGTGCACTCACACCCATATACACGCATGTACATGTGCACACTCACATACACACATGTGTGCACGCACACAAAGGGACGTGTGCACACATGCATGCACACTGCCACATGCACAATCAGGCACTCACAAAGACACACGTGTGACCACACACAGGTACACATGTACACTGGACGTGAGCACACATGTGCTGACACATGCACATGAAGTCACACACAAGTGCACACGCATGCATGCATGTGCGCATATATTCACACACATGGACAAGTACACACAAAGAGACGTGTACACACACCTACGTATGTGTGCATCCATGTGCGTACACATCCCACACACCGGGCCACGCGCTTGGAGGCCCACAGTCACCGAGGTGTCTGAGGCGTCACACAGTTGTGGCCAAGCCACACTTGGGCCCTGGGTATCTTTACAAACTTCTGAATCCCTGCTTCTCCCACCTGCCCCAGTTTCCAGCTTGTTGAGACTTCAGGCTGCGTTGCTGTAACCAGAGAGCAGATGGTTCTTTCGGAAACCCTCTGCCTGCTGATGAAGCGCAACTACCTCTGGTGTCCTGGGACAGGAGTGGCCCCAGGCAGAGATGATATCATGACGCAGGTCTCAGGAGTGTGGCCCAAGCCACAAAGGGTGTATGTGACTGCATGTGCATGTGTCAGCACACGTGTGCGCATGTGGCCGTGTGTGTTTACGTCCCAGTGTACATGCATACATGTGTGTGGTCACACATGTGTCTTTGTGAATGCCTGCTTGTGCGTGTGACAGTGTGCATGTGTGCACACATCCCTTTGTGTGTGTGCACACACATGTGTATGTGAGTGTGCACATGTACGTGTGTATATGGGTGTGAGTGCATGTGTGTGTCCCTGGGTGCATACATCCCTGTGTGTTTATGTGTGTGCATGCACAAGCACACACACACGCATGTGTGTGTTTGTGTGTGTGCTGTGTCTGTCATCAGGAACCAGAACCTTCCACTGGCATCAAAGACTGACCCATTTTCAGTGACCACCTTTTGGTGGCGGCTGAAGTCTTTGTGGCTTGGGCCACACTCCCGAGACCTGGAGTCGTGATGTCATCTCTGCCTGGGGCCACTCCTGTTGCAGGACCCTCAGCAGGCAGAGGGTTTCCGAAAGAACCATCCGCTCTCTAGTTACAGCAACGCAGCCTGAAGTCTCAACAAGCTGGAATGGAAACTGGGCTGGTGGGAGAAGCAGGGATTCAGAAGTTTGTAAAAATACCCAGAGCTCAAATTACAGCCTGTTCCCAGTTCTGCCTATCACTGATTGCCCAGAGGCTCCCTGCCCCCACCCTCTGGTTCGCCAGGAATGAGCCATTTGTTAAACAGGTACCAGCACGCCATCAGCCCCTTCTAGCAGTTTGAAGCAGCTGCTGGGGTCCTGGCCAAAACAGAGTCCTAAATCCCAGACGGGTGCCCCTACGCCAGAGAACAATCCCCCAGCCACTGGCCTACCCTTATTTCTTCCCCTGTGACACTCTAAAGATCCCCGCATACATGTTTCTTCAGGTCCTATGGATACGTGTGAGCCAGGTCCTGAGTCCCTTTGGTGTTTGCGCTGGTCCTCACCAGAGCAAGGTGGGATGAACACCTAGAAGTTAAGACTCAGTATTAGGAGCCAGCTTGACCTCAGGTAAAATCGGGAGGCTGACCACCTGTGAGTTTGCTAAAGCACAGGAAGGAACGATGAAGTAAAAGGACTGAAGATGCCAAAGGGCTGTTCAAGAAGACAAAGGAAAGCATTATAGTGATGCGTGCAAAGAGCTGGAGATAGAAAACCAAGAGGGAAGAACATGCCCTACATTTTATAAGCCGAAAGACCTGGCGAAAAAATCAAGTAGCAGCAACAGCCAAAGATTCTACAGGGAAAGTACTGAACAACCCAAGGAGTGTCAAAAGAAGATGAAGGAATACACAGTCATCACACCAGAAAGAACTGGCCAACGGTTAGCCATCTGAAGGGGTAGCGTGGGATCTGGAACCAACGGCACTGCAGGAAGAGGTCCAAGCTGCACTGAAAGCGTTGGTGAGAAACAAATCTCCCAGAATTGATGGAGTATCAGGTGAGATGTTTCAACAAACAGATGCAGCGCTGAAAGTGCTCACTCACCTATGCCAAGGAATTTGGAAGACAGCTACCTGGCCAACTGACTGGAAGAGATCCATATTTATGCCCATTCCCAGAAAGGTGATCCAACTAAATGCGGAAATTATCGAACAATATCATTAACATCACATGAAAGTAAAATTCTGCTAAAGATCATTGAAAAGCAGCTGCAGCAGTGTATTGACAGAGAATTGCCAGAAATTCCAGTAGGGTGCAGAAGAGGACTTGGAACCGAGGACATCATTGCTGACGTCGGGTGAATCTTTTCTGAAAGCAGAGAATACCAGAAAGACATCTACTTGTGTTTCATTAACTATGGCAAAGGCATTTGACTTGGTGGACCGTAACAAATCAGGGCTAGCACTGTGAGGCACAGGAATCTCACAACACTTAGTTGTACTCATGAAGAATCTGTATGTGGACCAAGAGAGCGTTATGCAAACACGACAAGGGGATGCTGCATGGAGTGAAGTCAGGAAAGGTGTACGTCACGGTTGTGTTCTTTCACCGTCCCTGTTCTATCTGCATGCCAAGCAAATAATCAGAGAAACTGGACTATATGAAGAAGAATGAAGCATCAGGATTGGAGGAAGACTCATTGACAACCTGCATTACGTAGATAATACAACCCTGCTTCCTGAAAGTGAAGAGAACTTGAAGCATTTACTTATAAAAATCACAGACCACAGCCTTCAGTGTGGATTACACCTCAGCATGAAGAAAATAAAAATCCTCACAAGTGGACCAGTAAGCAATGTTATGATAAATAGAGAAAAGATTGAAGTTAAGGATTTCATTTTGTTTGGATCTACAATCAGCGCCCATGGAAGCAGTAGACAAGAAATCAAAAGATGCATTGCATTGGGAAAATCTGCTGCAAAAAGACCTCCTTAAAGTGTTGAAAAATAAAGATGTCACCTTGAAAACTAAGGTGTATCTGACCCAAGCCATGGTATTTTCAATTGCATCATACGCATGCAAAAGCTGGACAATAAATAAGGAAGACAGAAGAAGAATTGTCACCTTTGAATTGTGGTATTGGAGAAGGACGTTGAACACACCGCTGACTGCCAAAAGAACAACCAGATCTCTTCTGGAAGAAGTTCAACCAGACTGACAGCGCCTCTGAAGCAAAGATGGCAAGACTGCGTCTTATATGCTTTGGACATGTTGTCAGGAGGGATCAGTCCCTGGAGAAGCACACCCCGCTTCGTAGAGTGGAGGGTCAGCAAAAAAAGGAAGACCCTTAACAAGATGGACTGACACAGTGGCTCCAACAACGGGCTCAAGCGTAGTGTCATAGATTAAATTGTGTCCCCACAAAAATGTGTGTAGCGATTTCATTAGGCCATGATTCCCAGTATTGTGTGGTGTTCCTACCCATCGTAAACCCCTCCTTTGTGATGTTAACGAGGGAGGAAGGGTGGCAGTGGTGTTGGTGGGGCAGGAATCAATGTGTGAGATTGCGTCCCGCCTTGAGGAAATCCCTTGGAATGTAAAGGACTGAGAAGCAAGCAGAGAGCTGGGGACCTCACACCATCAAGAGAGACGCAGTGCTGGGAGCAGAGCGTGTCCCCTGGAAAGGACCTGGGGTCCCCGAGTCTCAGAAGCTCCCAGGTGAGGGGACGTTTGATGACAAGGATCCTCCTCGAGAGCCACCAGAGAAAGCCTTCCCCAGGAGCCAGTGCCCTAAATTTGGGCTTGTAAACTACTGGACTGTGACCACGAGAATCTCTCTTTGTTAAAGCCATCCACTGATGGCGTTTCTGTTACAGCAGCACCAGGCGACTGAGACCCGCACCAACGATCGCAGCCGTGGCGCCGGACCAGCTGGTGTTCGTCCTGTTGTACGGGGGGTCACTATGCGTTGGAACAGCCTAGACGGCACTCCACAGCCTAACAACAAAGTCAGCGGGGCCTTGAATGGCCTAGCCACAAGTTTCCCTCTCAACTCTACTCCCGTGCATAAGGTACCCAAGCCAAACACCCATCTTATCCATGAATCAGCGCAGTTCCTGCTTCCCCTTGAGTAGCCAGCCTCAATTCCCTTCCCACCTACAGAATTATTCCAACAAGCCGGTTACATCGTCCCACGGGAACCAGGTGCCGCCTCACCCTCTTGTACAAAGCCTGCCTGCTGCAGCCCCTGGCTCCTCATGCTGTTCCCGAGTGGAACTCTCCTGGTCCAGTGTGGCATGCTGCGTGCTGCCCTGGGCTGTGGTGACACGTGACCGGTAAACTGCTCTTGATCTCATTGTGCAGCGTTGGACTTTGTGTCCTGTCCTCAGCTACCACCACCCCCCCGGCGGGAAGCCCTCCCTCACCAATATGGTGAAGAAGAGGGATCAAAATAGAGGGTTTAGACTTCTCTGCTGTGCTGCAGGGAAGCACATATACTTCACAGCTGTGCTGTGATGGGACCCTAGTCAGGGGCTCGAATCGATGAGGACGCCAAGAACAAATCTTGAGGACAACAAGTGTCCTCTTGCCAGACACCTGCTCCAAGTACACTCTCTGCTATGGCCAGACTGTTCTCTGGCAAGGAGGAAGTAATTACTTCTGCTAGCTGGAAGTTTCTGGGCAAGGTAGGGCTTGGAGAGTCTCAGCCCCGCTACACAACTGTCCACATCCAGGGTGGCAGGATCATTCCTCATCTGGCTCCTGACCTTGATGTAGGATGCCTATCAAGGCTGATAACTTGGTGTTCTATAAAGCTCTGTGACTACTAGTTGCAGATTCTAGACCTAACTTTCAACTGTCTCTGCACAGTGGGTGTGGGAAATGAATGTCTCCTTCAAAGCTGCCAGAGAGGCCCTCAGCTCTCAATTTGCCCTCAGCTGGCCCGTAACCCTCCTTTTCCAAGGTCTCAAGCAGCAACATAAGGAGCCACTCTTTCCCATAGTTGTGACAGTGTTCATGTCCCCGACTGACGAAGTCCCACTTCTGCCTGACCTCCCAGCCCCAAGCCTCTGCCTGCAGCGCACTGTTGTTCCCTGCGGATGACAACCTGAGAAACGCCCATGCTTCCAGGCGTCCGAGAGACTGTCTACAGAGGGTCAGATGGTAAGTAACTGGGGCCTCATGCAGTGTATTGATCTCTGTCATTTTAGCTCTGCCAAGGTCATTTACTAGGCCACAAAATTGCAGGGATCGGACAGTTTACTATGCATATGAGGTACATAAAATTCTTGTTGGGGATTGGCTGATTACTGTACAGATTAAATGACTGTGGCCTACCAAGGAGATTGGTCATTTCATGGCCTTGGTGGGAGAAGCAGGCTTAGAAAGGGACCAGTTCCACAGAGGCTGAGGAGGTCCTCACTGCCACCAAGAGGAAGAACCTAGAGCAATGTACATGCTATGGACCCAGGGTCCCTGCACTCAGAAAGAGCCTCAGTGCCAGAAGAGAGAGAGCTATGGCACTGAAGACAGCAGGAGGTGGCACAGGACAACACAGAGAAAAGTGAGGGCAGCCACAGCAGAGCCTGGAGGCAGAGGAACAGTGGTGACAGTGCCCAAGCAGCAACAAGGAGGAGACTGGCCGGAGACAGCGGCAGGGGTCTCGGCAAACCTCGGAGCAGGGCCAAGGCCTGCTGGCAGGGTGGGATGCCGCCAAGCACTGGTCAGCAGGGCCAAAGCGGTGGTGACACTTGCCCGAGCAGGGCAGAGGCCAGGCCCTGGTTATCATAACCCACTGACCATGGGCCATAGTGCCCTGTCTTTTGGAGCAGGTGAGCAGTTTCCTTCCAAACTCAAACCCAGCAAGCCTGCTTCTAGAACCGTTTTTGGGACCAGCTGCCTCAATTCAGGCTCCCTAGAAAACAGCCAGGGGGGATGTGTAAGGGTGAGTGTCCCACGGGAGGTACAACCCTAGGCCAGGCAAAGTGAGGGAAAAGGGACTCGGATGCCAAGAGAGGCAGCTCCCTGCTGGCCAGCTTCCCAGGAGCCAGCATGTTCTGCCTGACCACACCGGGCATCTCTGGAGCGGCTGAGTGAGAAGCTGTGCCTTGCAGTGGTCCACCAGAAGGCAAAGGGCTGGCTCTCTCCTGCCACCTGTCTCCTGCGGGTCAAGTATAAGCCCGTGGAGAAGACGCGAGGGGAAGAGCATCGACTCCAGCGACCTTCTTTGGGCCATCAGTGAGAGCCCCCCGGCCCTGGGTCTACCCCAGCGACCTTCTTTGGGCCATCAGTGAGAGCCCCCCGGCCCTGGGTCTAGCGAGCCCAGAGATGTGGGGGATCCCTTTCCGTTTCCAGCATATCTGGACTGAAGCACACAGTCTGAAGCCCCTCTCAGAGGACAGGACCCTATTTGTCATGCATTGAATTGTATCCCCCCAAGAGTGTGTGTGTTGATTTGACTCAGCTAGGAGTCCCAATATGGTGCCCTTCCTCCCACGTGTTGTGAATCCTGCCTCTGTGAGACTGATGACGGAGCACAGGCTGGAGGTGTGTTAGTGAGGCAGGACTCAAGCTACAAACGTGTGAGACATAAGGGAGAGAAGCGAGCAGGGGAAGCTGGGAACCTCATACCACCGAGAGAGCAGCCCCGAGAGCAGGGCACGTCCTTTGCACCCGAGGCTCCTGTGCTGAGATGCTCTCCTTGAATTTGGACTTAGCCTGCTGGACTGCGATAACTTCTGTTATTGAGTGGACTTGTCACTTGTTCGTAGACTTGTGACTTATCAGACTGTGACAGTAGAAGTTTCTCTTCACGTCGGATCCGACTTGACCTTGGCTTCCACTCGTGGTATTTTCTGCGAGAGCAGGACCAGGTGACTAAGACACCATCTTCTTTCAGTTCAAAGGACTCCATCAGGGTTGGGGACGGCCAGATTGGGGTGGACCTGGAGGCTTCGAGGGTCCCTGCAGGACCCTGTTGCAGTGTGGCCAGGACACGGCGTGCTGGCTCTCCAGCTTCACCTCCCGTGTCCTCTCTGAGGATTCGGGGGATGTGGAGCCTCGCCTGGTGGACCCCGGTGATGGGAGGGAAAGGCCTGTTCTCAGAAGGCCGCTCCCTAAGGACCTATGGGTCACAGTCTTCGGCTTGTCCCTCTTCTGCTAATAACGGCTCTCTCTTCACACTGTCTTAGTCATCTGGTGCTGCTCTAGCAGCGATGCCACAAGTGGATGGCTTTAAAAAGAGACGCTTTATTTTGTCACAGTCCAGCAGGCTATGAATCTAAATTCAGGGTGTCAGCTCTGGGGAAGGCTTTCTCTGCTGGCTGGGGAGGAAGGTCCTGCTGTCAATCTTACCCTGGACTGGAAGCTTCCGAGGTACAGGGACCCTGGTTCTTTCCAAGGGACTCGCTCATCTCCTGGCACTGCTTCTTGGTGGTCTGAGGTCCCCAAATCTCTCTGTTAGCTTGTTTATATCTCAAGAGACTGCTTCAAGGTACAAACAGTCTCACACATTGAGTCCTGTAAACATCACCCATCTGCCTGCATTAACATCATAGAGGAGGGGTTTACAAAACAGATGAACAGAAGACAATACCAGAAATCAGGGCATACACATGTTCTCTCACTAGCTCCCATCCACCCTCCCCCAACACTCCTCTCCCAATAGGCCCTCCTGGCGAAATAAGTCCCTTTAATGTGGCCTTTTGTGTTCTCTGGACAAAGCAGAGATTTTTTTTATCCCTAAACCCTGACCAATTTTTGCTGAGGGTTTGTTACCTGAGTAATTTTCACTGAGGGTTTGTTACCTTCATCCAGGTTGATGGATATTTCCTGGGTAAGGTGTAAACAACCTGGTTTTCCTATTTTTTGTCTGGTGCTGGGCTGCAGTCAGTTCATGAATGGATGCATCACGCATGGAGGGATTGGTCAATAGACTATGCAGATGCGGTGAATTGTACTCTAGCCACTACTATGCAAATGAAGTATCTGTGGTCTACCGACAAAGGATTGGTCAGTTTGTGGCCCTGGTGGGATGCATGTCTTGAAATTGCTGCAGAGTCTGTGTGTTTACGTAGCCAAACCTACAGACTTCGTGGGGACAGAAAGATGCAAGAACAGAGGCAGCAGAAAGAACCAGAGAGAAGCAACAAAGAGAGAGAAGACAAAGAATTGCTTAAAAGAGCCATAGTACAGCTCTGGTTGGAAGCTGGAACACTGAAGGCAGTGACAAGCCCAGAAGAGGCCCAACAGCAGAGCCAGTGGTGACAGACAGCAGGGCTAAGGAAAGCCTGTCCTCACGAGAAGCTGACAATACTGTCCTCCACGGAGGAAGGGAGACTCCACCTACAGGCTTCCTAATCCTGAGTCCCGACTTGCAGCCTGTTGATTCTGATACCAAATCGTACCTTGTTGCTTAATAAACCATGCAATACAAGGAATGTCAATTAAGTTGGTGAGCTCACTCTAGAAAAAGTGCCACACACCTCACTGCTGAATATCACTACAGTCATCTTCGAAGTACTCGCCTTGGGGAGCTATACACCAATGCCAGTGCTTAGTCCACCCTTCAGAGCAATTTTGGAACTCTTTTTCTGGAATGGCCACCAGAATTGTCATCGTATTATCCCTGATGTCCTGAATGTCATCCAAATGTCCTCCTTTCAATATTTCCTCTATCTTCAGGTGAAGCAAAAAGCCACCGGGGGCCAGATCAGCTGAGTAGAGAGGGTGTTCCAATACAGTTATGTGTTTACTGGGTAAAAGCTCCCTCACAGACAACTATACAGTTAAGTTTGTGAACTTGCCACCGTGTGCAGTGGCCATTCCAGAAAGAGTCCTCAAATGGCTTTGAAGGTGGACTAGGCATGGCTTCCCAATGAGAGTGCTTTGAAGGGGACTGTAGTGATATTCGGCAATGTGGTATGCAGCTCCGAGAACAATTAAGTTCAAGAACTTCATCATCACACTTCATATAAGTGAAGTCTGAAAGTTCTGTGTGGCCATTGCAAGGGATTGGCAAACCCAGAAGAGCGGTAGAGAGCACCATGGGAGAGGCAGCTGGTGTCAGAATTGATAGACAGGCTGGAGAGTGGAGGCCTGACACCCACCTCACAGGGATCCACCCTGGGCTGACCTTAGTTCTCATCATCCCCATTGTGGAGTCAGACACCTTCTGATGCTATACTCCTGTTATTACTCCCATCTTACAGTCCTTCACCTACAGCTGGAAACATCGGTGTCCTGGTGGTTACATCAGTTAACCATAAAGGTTTGCAGATCCAATCCACCAGGCACTCCTTGGGAACTCTATGGAGCAATTCTACTCTGTCCTGCAGGGTCACTATGAGTCAGAATCGACTCAAGGCAGTGCATTTGATTTTGATTTGGTTACCTACAATTGCCACCTAAAACAAAACAAAACAAAAAGCACCCGCCATCAAGTCAGCTCTGACTCATGGCAATCCCCACCCCCACTCCATGTGTCAGAGTAGAACTGTGCCCCACCGCTAAGTTTTTGAAAGCAGATTGCTGGGCCCTTCCTCCAAGGGGCCTCTGGATGGACTCAAACAACCAGCCTTCCCATTAGTGGCCAAGCACGTGAATCTTTGCGCCACCCAGGGTCCCTCCTCTCGAATAAAACTCGAAATCAAGTCCACTGCCAGGGAATCGATTCTGACGCTTAGTGTCTCTAAAGGACAGGGCAGAACTGCCTCATACCATTTAAAGGATGTAAATCTTTTATTGTGTGTGTTTTTAGTTTTTCTATTTTGACTAAGTGAAAGCTACACTCCAAGTCAATTTTCCATATAAAACCCCACGTACCTGTCTCTCTGCACATCTGTCTGCTCTCCTCACCCTGTGACAGCGCACTCTTCTTTTTCACTCTTAACTTAGAGGATCTACTCAAGCAACACTGTCCCCTTCTCTCCACCCTCTCCTCTCCCCTCTAAAAAGAAACCAGTAGGACAGCCTCACATATGTATTAACCCATAAAGCGCACACACCACCTGCATCACTCTGTGTCCCCTAGTCCGGTCCAACCTTTGTCTGAAGTGTTGGCTCAGTACTGGCTTCAGGTCTGGGCCAGCATCAAGTCTAGCGGCCATGTTCCCAGGGGACCCTCTGGGTTGTCAGATGACCAAGTCCGGTCTCCTAGCAGAGCTCTAGATCTGCACTCCCCTTTGACCCACACTATGTCAGGGACTACACTGTGTTCCCTGCCAGGCTCTTTGGTGGTGGCCAGACACCATCTAGTTCTTCTGGGTTCATGCTGAAGTAGTCTCCCAATCATACGGGGCCCTCTGTCTCGGGGGCTCATTTTCCCTGGTATTTTTGGGGTTCTCGATTGTCATCTGTTCCAGATGGGTTGGGACCGTTTGGTGTTCCTCAGATGGCAGCCTGCTGGCTTTTAAGACCCCAGGTGCCACTCACAAATATGGGGTGCAGAAGATTGTGTTAGAAAAAGACTTGTTATGCCAAGTGACCTTGATGTCCCCTGAAACCATGGTCTCCCGACCCCTGTCCCTGCTACTCTATTATTTGAAATGTTGGATTGAATTTAGAAAACGATTTAGCTTACGGTGTAGCCCAGTTAAGCTGACCTGCCTTCTACAGCATGCTCTCACTCCCTTCACCTGACTGAATTCCTATCAACTAACTGGTCTGTGAATAACGCTCTCCCTCCCTCCCAACCCTTGTAGCCATCAAAGATTACTTTCTTCTGTGCATAAGTCTTTTCTTAAATCTTTGTAATCGTGGTCTCATACAGTATTTGTCCTTTTGCAGCTGGCTGACTTCTCTCAACATAATGTCTTTGAGCTGATTCCAGGTTACGAGGTATTTCCTGAAACCATTCTTGTTCTTTATCGTTGCACAGGGTTCCATTGTGTGTATACACCATAGTTTGTTTACCCATTCATCTACTGATGGGCATCTAGGTTAATTCCATCTTTTGACTACTGTGGACAGTGCTGCAATAAATATTTGGATGCACGTGTATCTGTTTGGGTGACAGCCCTCATTTCTGTAGGATAGATTCCAAGCAGTGAGCTTTGTGTGTGTGTGTGTGTTTTCAGAGAAAGCTTACAGTGTGAATTAGTTTCTCATTAAAACAGTTACACACAAATTGTTTTGTGACATTCCTTGCAATCCTTGCAACGTGTCAGCACTCTTTTTCTAGCCCAGTTCTCCGTGTCCGTTCGTCCAGTTCTCCTGGCCCTTCCTGCCTTCCAGTCCTCACTTTTGGGCAAGTGTTGCCCATTTGCTCTTGTGTGCTTAGCTGAACTAAGAGGCACGTTCCTCACGTCTGTTAGTGTTCGTTGTATAGTTCTGTCTAATCTTTGGCTGAAAGGGAGACTTTGGAAGTGGCTTCAGTTTTGAATTAGCAGGATGTCTGGTGTCGTAGTCTCATGGATTCCTGCAGTCTCTGTCAGACTGGTAAAGCTAGTCTTGTGTGTGTGTGTGTGTGTGTGTGGATTTGAATTTTGTCCTACATTTTTTTCACACTCTATCTGAAACCCTCTATTGTGATCCTTGTCAGAGTGGTTGGTGGTGGTAGCCAGGCACCATCTGGTTCTTCTGGGCTCAGATGGTGGAGGCTGTGGACTAATTTTTTTGTGTGTCTTTAGTTTTCTTTGCTCTCCATTGCTCTGAACGTGGTGGCACCAATATATGTATTTTGCATTGCTGCTCCCAAGCTCTTAAGATCTCAGACGCTACTCGCCCAAATGGGATGTGACACATTTCGTTATGAACTATTTCATGACAGTTGACTTGGTATCCCCAAGACCATGGTCCCCAGCCCTCAGCCCCAGTAACTCGGTTCCTCCGAGTGTTGGGATGTGTCTATGAAGCCTCTATAGCTTTGCCTTGGTCCGATCATGTTGACTCCCTCTATATTGTGTGTTGTCCTTGCCTTCACCATGATCAACAACTATCTACTGTCTAGTTCATTATTGTACTGCTGTGTGACATTAATGATATTGTTCAATAATTTCCACATTCAGTTGAAGTGTGTTTCTTTGGAATAGACACAAATATGGACTTTTTCCAGTCAGTTGGTCAGATAGCTGTCTTCCACATCTCTTGGCATAGGTGAGAGAGCACTTCCAGTGCTGCAATCGTTTGTTAAAACAGAAGTACATCAACAGGGACACCAGAAATTCAAGCCAAGTTCAGAAGAGGATCTGGAACTGTGGATATCTTTGCTGATGTCAGATGGATCCTAGCTGAATGCAAAGAATGTCATTAAGATCTTTACCTGCGTGTCTTTGACCATGCGGAGGCATTTGACTCTGTGGATCGTAACAAATAATGCATAACATTGCAAAGAGTGGGAATTCCAGAACACTTAAATGTGCTCATGAGGAATCTGTGCATGGATCAAGAGGCAGTCATTCCAAAGAACAAGGGGATGTACTGCTTGGTATAGAGTCAGCAAATATGTGTGTCAGCATTGTGTCCTTCCACCATAATTATTCAGTCTGTCTGCTGAGCAACTAATCCAAGAAACTGCTCTACATGAAGAAGAATGAAGCCTCAGAATTGGAGGAAGACTCACTAACAACCTGCGTTATGCAGGTGACACAACCCTGCTTGCTGAAAGAGAAGAGGACTTGAAGCACTTACTGATGAAAATCCAAGACCACAGCCTTCAGTGTGGATTGCACCTCAACATCAAGAAAAGAAACATCCTCACAACTAGATCAACAAGCAATATCATCATAAATAGAGAAGAGATTGAAGTTGTCAAGGATTTTATTTTACTTGGATCCAAAATCAACCTCCATGGAAGCAGCAGTCAGGAAATCAAACAAAGCATTACATTGGGCAAATCTGCTGCAAAAGATGGCTTTACAGTGTTGGAAAGAAGGAAGGAAGGGAGGGAGGGAAGGAGGAAGGGACAAAGCAAGGAAAAAAAATAAGAAGTCACCTTGAAGACTAAGGTATGCCTGACTCAAGCCATGGTGTTTTCCATCACCTCATATGCCTGGGAAAGCTGAATGACAAAGACAGAAGGAGAACTGACACCTTTGAATTGTGGCATTGGAGGATATTGAATGTAGCATGGACTGCCAAAAGAACCAACAGATCTGTTCTGGAAGAAGTACAACCAGAGTGGTCCTTGGAAGCAAAGATGGTGAAACTACGTCTTACATACTTTGGACATGTTGTCAGGAGGGACCAGTCCCTGGGGAAGGACGTCCTGCTTGATGAAGTAGAGGGTCGGCGAAAACATGGAAGACCCTCGAAAAGATGGGCTGACACAGGGTCTGCAGTAGTGGCCTGAAGCCTAACAACATTTGTGGGCTGGCACAGGTTGGGGCACTGTTTCTCTCTGTTGTATATAGAGTCACTGTGAGTCAGAGGCAACTCAACAGCACCTAACAACAGCACTATCTAGTTAGTGATTCCCTTTCCCACCTTTCCCCTCCCTTATAACTATCAAGGACTTTTCTATTTTAAGTAAAACTTTTCCTGGCTTTTATGATAGCAGTCTGATGCAATACTTGTTCTTTTGTGACTAATTTCATTCAGCACTGTCTTCATGTTTTGAGACGTTTCACAGACTCGTCACTGTTCTTTATCATTCTGTAGCGGTCTCTATTTGTCTAACCAGTCACCTGTTGGTGGCCCTCGGGTTGTGTTCCTCTTTTTCCTACTGTGAATAATGCTGCTCTTATTTCTCCTGAATCTGTCCCTAACAGTGTGATTACTGGATCGCATGGTGTTTCCAGTTGTATCTTCTTAGGGACTTGCCGTATCATTCTACAGTGTTTGTACCATTTTCCATTCCTACCAGCAGTGCATAAGAGTTCCAATCTCCCCACAACCTCTCCAACCAAAAACCCACTGCCGTTGAGTCACTTCTGACTCACAGTGACCCCATATGATGGAGCAGAACTGCCCCGTAGAGTTTCCAAGGAGTTCCTGGCTGATTCGAACCGCCGGCCTTTTGGTTAGCCAGCTCTCAGTCACTACGCCACCAGGTTTACGCCTAATTCTGTTGAGCACTGACTCTGGGATACGGACAACTGCACACTGCGGTCATCAGCTCAGACTTCCTTTTGCCACAGAGGGTCCTGGGTTGGATTCTGTCTTAGTCTCCCAGGGTTGCTGTAACAGGCATACCACAAACGGACAGCCTGAGCAAACAGAAATCTATTGTCTCACAATCCAAGAGGCTGGGCGCTGGCACTCAGGGGAGGCTGTCTCTGTCAGCTCTGAGGGAAAACCCTTTTCTCAGCCTCTCTAGCTCCAGTGTGGCATCAGTCTGTCTGCTCGGGGCTCACTTGTTTCTGTGTCTAACCTGCTGCTTTTATATCCTAGAAGTCCTTAGGTTTCTGTGCTCTTATTACCATACAGAAAAAACCCTATTTTCAAATGGGGCTGGATCCAGAGGTAGTTGTCCTGTGCCACACAGTGGATTCCTGCTCACAGACAGCTGGTGGCACAACGAGGAGCTTTGGTGGTGCAGCTGTGAGGCGCTCAGCTGCCAACTGGCAGGTAGAGGTTAGAAGGCCACTGCGGCTCCAGAGGAAAAGGACTTGACAATCACTCCCGTAAAGATGACAGCCTGGGCAACCTACAGGCAGTCCTACCCTGGCACTTGGGGTCACCGTGAGTCCACAGCCAAAGGAGTTAGGGGCCCAGCACTCCTTCTGCAGGGAACAATTCAGTCCACAACAGTTCCCATCACCTGCCGTTTTGCTGTCTTCAGCAGGACCAACATCACCTTCACTGTGGATACAACCTGCCCGGCTTTTGAGGAGTTCCCAGGTGCTGGTGCCAGTGATGGCCAAGACAGCCCAGACTCCCACCTGCACGCGAAGTCCTCCCTGGCACACGGTGTCCAAGCAGCTTTGACGCTGGCATGGGGAAAGATCCCCTTCCCTCCCTCTCAGGGCCAAGTCTTCGAGGAGGAGCCAGAAGGTGGGTGCAGAGCAGCACCCCCCAGCATCGCTTTCTCCCTAGAACCACTGCCTGCCCAGGCTGACCTGGTCAGCAGCTCTAAGTCGTCCCAGGGGACCTGTCGCCATACCAGAGGGGATGTCTCCTACTTACGAGTTGCTGTTGTTGTTAGGTGCCATCGAGTCATCTCTGACTGTGACCCCCGTCCTGAGCCATCCTCACAATCGCCGTCATGTCTGAGCCCACTATGATGGCCCCTGCATCAGCCCATCTTGCTGAGGGTCTTCATCTTTCTACCTTCTGATACAGCGCTGGAAAGACAACCCTTAGATTGGCAGGCCGTCCAAGTACAACCGGGGAAGAGCTGCCCGTCAGAGTGAAGTCAGCCTGAGTGACACTGCTGGAGCAAAGCTTCCAGGGGCCCCATCTGCCGAGGAAGCTCAGCTCAGAAGGAGACAGAAGAGCTGAAACACCCGTCAGCAACAGGAAGCCCGGGATGCTCCCAGAGGGAAGCCCAGTGAAACTTTTTATGTTTCCAAGAAAACTTGCATCTGGGAAGAGGGGTGTTTCTTCCACAAGGACACTGAGAAGCAGTGGGCAGGGAGCAACATCACACACAGGATGCAGGTAAAATGCAAGCCCAAACCAGACCAGATCCACTGCCGTTGAGTCGATTCCAACTCATAGCGGCCCACAGGGCATCCAATGCTGTAAATTGACAGAAGCTAACAGCCACATCTTTGTCCCTGCAAGTGACTGGTGAATTCAAACAACTAATCTTTTGGTTAGCAGCTGAGAACTTTAACCACTGTACCATCATGGCTTCTATAGATAAGACACACACTCGTGTACACATATACATACAGGCACACACTGCTGTCTAGTCAACTCAGACTCATAGCAACCCTACAGGACAAAACAGAACTGCCCCAAAGGGTCTCCAAGGAATGACTGGTAGATTTGAACTGTAAACCTTTGGGTTAGCAGCCAGGCTCTTAACCACTGCACCACTGGGGCTCCTGGTAAGACACAAAAAACAAACCCACCGCTGTTGGGTTGATTTGGCCATCCTGAGGAGAGACCTTGAGAGCCAGCACGACTGGGAGGCGGGTGGTGGGTGGGGTCTACGAAAAATGTCTGCGCCCACGCTCCTGCCCCATGAGCCTTTGCCTGCTGTCCCAGTGTGGCTCCACCAGGAGTGCCCCAAGAGGGTGGCTCTAATAAACAGAAGCGGATTTTCCGTAGTTTAAGAGACTGGAAATCTGAATGCGGGGCGCCGGCTCCAAGGGAAGGCTCTCTTCTGTTCCGGGAGTGGGTCCTCTCCTTCAGCTTCTCTTCCTTGGCTGGTGGCATCTCTCTTCCCCTGCTGTGGCACTTTCTTCTTTGTGTCCCATCTACTCTTTTTATGTCTCTAAGGGAGTTGGCTTACAAAGGTGGCCTGTCTTAGTCGTCTAACGCAGCTGTACCGGAAACACTACCAGTGGATGGCTTTAGCAAAGAGAAGTTTATTTCTTATCAGTGAAAAAGGAGGCTGAAAGTCCAAATTCAGGGCATCAGCCCCAGGGGAAGGCTCTCCTTCTGTACGGGCTCTGGAGGAAGGTCCTAGGCTGCATCAGTCTCCCTGTGGTCTGGAAGAAGCTCTGCGCAGGAACCTCAGACCCAAGGATGTGCTCTGCTGGGGGCTCTGCTTTCCTGGTGGCACGAGGTCCCCAATTCTCTCAGCTTTCTTCTCTCTTTTATGTTCCAAGAGATCACCGCAAGGCACAGTGCAATCTTTATAGATCAAGTCTCACCTTAATAACCCAACTGCCTCCCATCCTCCCTCATTAACATCATAGAGGCAGGATTTATAACAGAGAGGACTGTCATGGCCTGGCCCAAGTGACGGATACACACATTTTTTGGTGGGGGACACAATTCAATCCACATGGCTCTACACTGACACGTTCTCATTAACGTAATAAAGAAAACCCCTTTCCCAAATGGGAAAATCGCCACTGATAAAGAAGTTAGGATTTACAGCACATATTCTGCAGACACCATTCCATCCACACGCCTACTTAGAGGAGTGTGGGGCGCCCCTGGCTGGTCCCATCATAGAGGAGCTTTGAGGTTGGGAGAACATTCTAGGGAGTCGGGGGAACTCTGGAGTGTGCTCCTAAGTAGCCTCGTGACCCGGGGGCCACCCCCCTGAGTCAGTTTGTTCCCAGGCTGAGTTAGAGTTGTTCTGAGGACAAAGGTTGTCTCTCCTGTTGACACAAGATGCAGCCCCACAAGATCCCTGACCACAAGTGCTGCTCAGGGTGTCTTTTACAAGAGGGAGAAGGTGACATGGCCCCTCACCTTGCAGTGTTGTCAGAATTAAAAAGAGAACAAATGCTAAGAGGCAAGCGTGATGCCTAAACCCAGTGAGGCCCGTCGCGTGGCGGCTGGTCCCTACGGCAAGGATCATGGTAAGGTTCCCACACACCTCTGAATGTGAGGCTAGACTATGGCCTCCTGCCTGCTTTCCAGTGTCATCCCAGGACCTGGGACTTCGGCAGTAGCAGGTCTTGTTGGTCTTCCAGGACTGCAGGCCTCCATTCTTTTTTTTTAATTATGATTGAGTGAAAATGTACAATCCCATACGAATTTGCATGCCCGCCTGTGAGCAGCTCCTGCTGCTCTCCCTGTCCGGTGACAGCGCACTCCTCCTCACCATTCCGTACATGGCATATCCCCCTAACAATCTCCTGTCCCCTCCTCTCCACCCTCTCCCCCGCCTCCAGTGAGAAGTCAGCAGGACAATATCCTATAGATGCACAGAACCATAAAGTGCACACGCAATATGGTCACTCTATGTCGGCAAGTCCCATCCATTCCTGTCCAAAGAGTTGATCGCCATTACGATTTACGGACAGGGGCAGGATGAGGGCCAAGGGCCATGCTCCCAGTGGAACCCTGAGGCCCCTGGACCATTAATTGCTGTCTTTTAGTGGAGATCTCGGGGTGCTTTTTATTCACTTTGGGGTGGGAAAGACTCTCTTAGCAAAACGCTGGTTAAGGCAGGCCTCCATTCTTGACACTGATCCAGGACATCTGTGCTTGGAGGGATTGCTGGCTGGGGGTTAGGGCACCAGACAGTGTCCACCAAAAAGATATGCTGAAGTTCTGGTCCCAGAACCTTTGAACAAGACCTATATGCAAATAGGATCTTTGAAAGATGCTATCATTTGAGTTAGCATGAGGTCACTGAAGGAAGCCAAAAACTAAGCCCACTGCTGATGAATTGATTCCAACTCGTGGTCACCCTATAGGACAGAGTAGAACTGCCTTGCAGGGTTTCCAAGGAGCAGCTGGTGGACTTCAGCTGCCAATCTTTTTGTTAGCAGGGAAGCTAACCACTGTGTCACCAGGGTTCTGTGCTGAGGTGGTATGGATTCTAACCCAATCTGAGCAGTGTCCTGTGAAAGGGAGAGACAGAGACAGGGAGGCAGGGGAAAGACAGCCGCGTGAAGACGCTTCTACACTCCAAGGGACACCTGCAACTACCGGAAATTGGGAGAGACCAGAAAAGATCTTCCCCTGGAGACTTTGAGAGGGGGCAGCACTCACCAACACCCTAAATTCAGACCTCTGGCATCTAGAACTGTGAGCCGGCAAATTTCTGCTCTTGTAAACCTCCCAGTCTGTGGAATTTTGTTATTGCGGCATTGGGAAACCCGTATGGTCTCCTTGTTGTGCTGTCCAACTACCGAGAAGTGTTTTCTTTCTTCCTCATCTTTTTTTAAAACTAAACATAGGCTTTCCTTTGGGGAAGTTACTTATGGAGTATGTGTGTATGTGTGTTGTACACACTTCTATGTCTTCCCCAGGAAGTCACAAGGTGACCCACCAACAGGCGTATCCAGCCCTCATCTTTCTTCAGGTCACCCTGGAGAAGACTCCTCAAACAGGGACAGGCTCACCTTTGCGTGAAGCTACTGGACTGGAATGTCAGTGCCTGTATCTCCACTACCGCTTTGCAAAAGGGATCCTCAGCATTACACTGTGTGTGACACTACTACGCCCTCCCAGCGACAATGGCTTCCTGGTAAACGTCAAACAGGATCGGTGAGTGGACATCCTTGGTTTGTTCCTAATCTGAGGGAGAACAGTCATTGCCATCAAGTCAATTCCACCTCATAGCTATCCCAAAGACAGAGTACAACTGCACTGTAGGGTTCCCAAGGCTGTAAATCCTTACAGGAGTAGGCTACCCCGTCTTTCCCCCACAGAGTGGCTGGTGGTTTGAACCACTGACTTTTGGTTCACAGCTGAGCACCTAACGCACTGAGTTACCACTGACTACAGTGTTAGCCTCAGGTGTCTTGTCTTTTATAGATGACCTCTGTCTTGCAAAGAAAGTTCCATCTATTAGACTTTGCTGAGAGCTACTTTTTTGAATCGTAAAGTCCATTGTTGTCGCTGCTGTGTCCATCCATCTCCTCGAGGGTCTTCCTCTTTTCTCTGACCCTCGACTCTGTGAAGTATGTTGTCCTTCTCCAGGAGCTGATCTTTCCTGAAAACATGTCCAAAGTATGTAAGACACGATCTTACCATCGTTGCTCCCAAGGAGCACTCTGCGTATACTTCTTCCGGAACAGATCTGTTCGTTCCTTTGGCAGTCCATGGTACATTTAACATTCTTCTCTCAAACACTAAAATCCACAGGCATCAATTCTTCTGTCGTCTTTGTTCATTGTCCAGCTTTCATATAGGTATGACGCGATTGAAAATACAATGGTTTGGGCCAGGGGCACTTTAGTCGTCAAGGTGACATCTTTACTTTTAAATACTTTAACGAGGTCCTTTGCAGCAGAGTTTCACATTGCAATGCATCTTTTGATTTCTTGACTGCTGCTTCCATGGGCATTGATTGTAGACTCAAGTGAAATGAAATCCTTGGCAACCTCAATCTTTTCTTCATACATGACAATGACGGCAGCCAAGAACAAGACGGTTTGGGCCAAAGGATATGCCAGTCTGGAAGAAGAAGACACAGAAGCAAAAGAACTTGGATTTGAGAATACCTCGGCTATAAAAACAGGCAGCACACAAACTTCAGTGCTCCCACTGGTCTTGAGTGGAGACCCTGAGCTGTATGAGTTCTGGAGCCAATGGGACCTTGAGGGTCACTAGGTTCAAATGGACCACAGACTCTAGCCCCATCCTTCCATGTGCCTGGGTGGCCTAGTCACTTTGTGGCTGGGCTACTCTAGTCCTGTGGTCAGCAGGTGCTGCTGATGCCTGCACTCAGCTTGTGTGATGCCCAGGCCGTCTCCCACACCTCCCAGCCCACTGCCACCTCAGAGGCTGCACCGTATCCACATGCTGCCATGCTGGTTCCAGCCACCTTTGTTGCCACTTGCCTGCTGGCCCTCAGTCGTGTGGTTGGTTGGTGCTTTCAGACACCGTCGCCTGCCGCCTGGTGTCCAATCTGTTGCTGAGACCAGCAGTGCCACCTTTCCACCAAGAATGTGTCCTACAACTTCGTGAGAGTTCCTGCCCCCTGGACCTCACTCCCCATGACCCAGACCTCATTCCCTCCTATCTGGACCAGGTCCCCAACATCACCTTAAGTAAGGACTCAGGTAAAGCTGATGTGCTGTATGTATATCCTCACTTAATCAGTAAAACTAACAGGCTCTTTGGCTGAGTCTTGTTGGTGTTTCAAAGACTCTTGTATAGCTTAAGGCTAAGGCAAATTGGTAGTTAAGGAGAAATTAAACTAACTCATCACACATGTGCAGCCCCAGTGGGACTGCTAGATGAGGCCTACAAGTTGCTTGCGTGTTTATACATGCAAAAGGAGGGTTTGACCCTTGTGTGTACAGAACAGGAATTCTTGCCTGTGGCTAATCTTGCTCGCAGCAGTAGGCCCCATGGCCCATGTCCTCTCCCTTCCGAGGGCAGGAGGCTCACTCCTCCTGCAGAGTGGAGCGCCCTCGGCCGTCCTCAGAGCCAAGGGCCTGGACAGCAGGGCAGGACCCGGCCAGGCCTGAGACACTAGTCTTGCTCTCTCAGCCATCACACGTACCGAGAGTTTAAAGAGTCGCATACACTCAACAGCCCTTCCGCAGACCTGTTTCTTCCCGTTTCTGTCTCTGGAGTAGAACACCTGGACTATTCCAGTCACTTCTTTTGTTCTTGTCTCACATGTCATGAAATAACGTGTTCACGTTGTCACCTCCCAGTTTTTCAGTTTGGGCCTCATCCGCTGATGTCCCTTTAATTAGGGTTCCAGCTCTTGTCACCCTCTCGACGAACATGCATTCATGGACACACCCTTGCCTGCACACACCCTCGCAGGCACACGTACACACCTTCTCACACACACCACGTATACGTTCACTCACACAGATACATGACTTTTGCACTCATTCACACATACCGCAGACCTGCACACTCTCACACAGTCAGCACATACACATTCTCACCACATATACTCACACAGTTCTCTAACCACAGGCACACACCATGTACACATACATCACACACACCACATACACTCACACAGTCACACTCACAGTCACCACACACGCACGGTCACACTCTCACCACATGCACACACTCACACATACTCTTACCACATACACATAATACTCACACACAGACACTTTTACACACCCTGACACATGCTCACCACATACACACACTTTCTCAGCACATACATACTCACACATGCCCATACACCCTCTTGTGTACAGAATACATTCACACACATATACACTCACATATACACACACCCTTACACACATTCCCAGCAGACACAGACACACACACATACACAAATATACACACATTCAGACATACTCCCACATATTATTCACACTGATTCACACACTCCCTTCAGAATGTACACTTACCTCCCCACATTTGCACACACCCACATGCACGCATCATAGACCCTGGGGATGTGCACCTTCAGCCTTCTCTCTTGGGCCAGTGTGGGGGCTTCTGCCCAGGTCTGTCCTGTTCTGCCCTCCCTCATCCCTGACCTTACAGCAAAAGTGCCTTCGAATCTCGTTCTCACCCCTTCTGACTCTTCATAAGCAGTGATCCAGTGAGACGTATTTTGTATGCCCCCCACTCTCCCACACTAGTCAGGTGTCACCAATTATTTGTGGAGGGAATGAAAGTCTCTAATGACAAGAAGAAACCACCCACAGGACACTGAAAAAAGATTTGATGCCAGAGACTTCTAGAAGCCAGTAATGTTTGACCCTTTCTAAAATGCGTGATTTCAATATCTTTCAACTAGAGGTAGTAGTGGAAATAGAAAAGGCTGAATTTAAGGAGGAAGCATTGACTAGGCAACAGGCTGAACGTGGAAGGAGGCCCAGGAGAAGCTGAGCCAAGGAGACTGCCTGCAAGGTGTGGGTGAGCTGTTTGTTCTTGTCTCCAGAATAATGCGGCTCACAGTTGACATCAGTGTTTGTGTGCAGGGCACAGCTGGGCTGGAATCTGCCTGGCAGTTCTCTGGGTGTGAGGGCCCTGACGGTTCACATACAGCCAGTCGCCCCAGGGCCCAGTCTGTGTCCAGCTTGCATGGGTGTCTAGAGAAGAAGTTGAGGACAGAAAAGCAGTGGTTGCCACACAGGAATCCTACTGCACGTCAGCCAGCTTCGGGGCTGGGCAGCTCAGTTGGCCTGTAGGCCCCTGTGGGCAACTTTTCCTCCTCCCCCTGCCTGGTGCCCTGGGGCTCCCAGGGAGAGCGATACTGCAGCCTGGTTTCTTTGGGAATTCTTGGGGACGCTTCAGCTCTGCAGTGCCAGCCAGCCCTGCCTCCCCTCTCAGACCCTGCACTCATAAAGCCTGTCCCAGTGGTCACTGTGCTGCCCCTGAGCCTGCAACCTGTTCCTGGTGCCTTAGATCTGGGCCCTCTACCCTGCCTGAGAAATGCCAAGAGTGTTCTTCCCTTTGGGTTTCCTACCCACAGATGTTTGCACCTAACATTATAATTCTTCATCTTCTTGAGCCACACTTTGAAATCTTCTGTTCAGCTCTTATACGTCGTTATTTCTTGCTTTTGCTACATTCAAGAGCAAATGGCAGAGTCTCTTCTGACATCCTCTTCAGTCTTTTCTTCCTTGCCTGTCTTTCTAACGACCTCACGCTTTCCTCATGTATGATGTCCCTGATATCACCCCCAAACTTTCTGGTCTTTTGTCATTAGTGTTCAGTGTATCGAGTCTGTTCTTGAGAAGAGGGTCTTTAAATTGAGATGGGATATACTGAAAGTCATGTTTTTATTCTTGTGGAGTTGTTCTAATTGTCTTCAACTTCAGACTGAAGTCGTATAGAAGAAACTGATGGCCTGTTGCATGGTCAGCCTAGGGCCTTGTTCTGGCAGATGACATCGAGCTTTCCCATCATCTCTTTCCACGGATGCAGTCAATTTGATTCCTGTGTATTCCATCTGGTAAGATCCCCATGGAGAGTCGCCATTTATATTGTTGAAAAAAAGTCTTTGCAATGAAGTTATTGCCCTTTCAAAATGAAATCCTGCTATCACTGGCGTCATTTCTGTCACCAAGGCCATATTGTCCAACTACTGAGCCTTCTTCTTGGTTCTAACTTTTGCACTTATCACCAGTAATTATCAATTCATCTTAATGGCGTGCTCGACCAATTTCAGACTGCAGAAGTTGACAGAAATCTTCCTTTTCTTCATCTCTGGCAGTCGTGGTGGGTCTGAGAGTTTGAGTCGTAGCTGTGTTCAGTGGTTTCCTCGCAGGTGTGTGGATACTACCCTGTCATTGGCAGTGCTGTGCTTCCGGATGGATCTCGCAATGTTTTTCTACATGATAAACCCGACACTGTTCCTGAAGAAAACATTCAAGCCACAAGTTGCAATATGGAAGGATCCTACAGGGGAAGGGTTAAACAACGCAGGAAGCATCCAAGGAAGATGGAAGAGACAATGGAGAGGAGAGGACAAGTGTTGGCTGAGTGGATACTGGAAATAAAGAGAGAAGAAAAGCGTGAGCTGTCACAGGGTGAAGAAAGCAAACAGAGCTGCAGAGAGGTGGGTATAAGAGACTGACTCAGATTGGAAACTTTCACTTAGGCACAATAAAAATATTTTTGAAAAGAAGATGGAAGGAATACACGGAGCTGCTATGTCGCTGCAAGTCAGAGCCGACTGGATGGCACCTAACGACAACAGCAGCTCCCCAAAGAACTGGTCAGCACCCAGCTGTCTCAGGAGGCCACATGGGATCAGGAGCTGATGGTACTGAAGGAGGGGGTCCAAGCTGCACTGAAGGCTTTGCCAGGGAGGCTCCAGGAATTGGCAGAATACCCACCAAGGTAGCTCAACGAAAGGATGCACCACTAGAGCTGCTCACTTATCTACGCCAAGAAACCTACGCAACAGCTACCTGCCCAGCCTACTGGAAGGGATTCCCATTTGTACCCACTCCAAAGTAAGATAATTCAACAGAATGTGGAAATTATTGAACAGTATCATTAACATTACATGCAAGTAAAAAATTGCTCAAGATCATTCAAAAGCAATTGCAGGAGTTTATTGACAGGGAACTTCCAGAAATTCAGGCCAGATTCAGAAGAGGATGCAGAACAAGGAATATCACTGCTGATACCAGCTGGATCCTGGATGAAAGAATACCAGCAAGAGGTTTATCTGTGTTTTATTGACTAAGCAAAGGCATTCAACTGTGTAGGTCGTAAGAAATTGAGGATAATGTTTTGAAAAATGGGAATGCCAGGACATTTAATTATGCTCACAAAGAACCAGTACTTAGACCACGAGACAGTTGTTTGAACAGAACAAAGGGATGCTGCATGGTTTACAGTCGGGAAAGGTGTGTGTCAGTGTTGTGTCCTTTCACCGTACCTTTGCAATCTGTGTACTGAGCAAATAATCCTAGAAGCCAGACTATGTGAAGAACGAGGCATCAGGATTGGAGGCATACTCGTTAACAACATGCGTTACACAAATGACACAACCTTGTTTGCTGAAAATAAAGAGAATCTGATGAAGACCAAAGACCACAGCCCTCAGGGTGGATTGAATCTCAACATAAAGAAAACAAAAATCCTCACAACTGGACCAGTAAACAACAGCATGGTAAATGGAGACAAGATTGAAGTTATCAAGGATTTCATTTTACTGGGATCCACAATCAACACCCACGGAAGCAGCAGTCATGAAATCATAGGACACATTGCGTTGGGTAAATTTTTTCCAAAAGATTTCTTTGAAGTTTTAAGAAGCAAAGGTGTCACTTTAAAGAATAAGGTGTACCTGATCCAAGCTGTGTGTTTTGCTGGACCAAGAACAAGACGGAAAAAGAATCAATACCTTTGGATTGTAGTGTTGAACAGTACCGAGTAGACCATGGACTGTCAGAAGAAGGAACAAGTTTATGTCAGAAGAAACTACAGCCAGAATGCTCCTTAGAAGCCAGGAGGAGAGACTTTCTCTCACATACTTTTCTCTCACCCCTGGACTGAGTGTTCCCCGGTCTTGTCTCTCAGGAAGGCCCACCGTTTTCCAAACACCTCACCGCTCCTACCCGCACCAGAGTGCTGCCCCCTTGGTAGAACCTCAAGGGATAACTTGGCTGTGTGATTTATAGCCTACACTGCCCAATACAGCATTTAAGTTTCTATTTTCACAGCGGGTGGATCTTGTCTCTCTAACGTGTGGTTGGGACAGGGACAATATCATTCATTCATTTATTGATAGCTCCTGCAGTTAACAATGATAGTATTTCCTGACCCCAAAATTGTGATGCATGGGCTCTGAAACAAGACAGGCATTTTTGAAAGAGGATCATCGCGGATATCTGGGACAAGTGTCAAGCACCAGCACCTCGGTCTGTGTGTGCGGGGTTGGGGACGGAGGGTGGGGGCGGAGTGCAAAGAGGTGGGAGATGCCTGCAATCTGAAAGCCTCCCTCTGCCAAGGAAGCCTGGGCGCAAGCAATGAAGGAGGGAACGAGGGAGCAAAAACGTGAATGGGAACAAGCGAATAAATGGGAATAAGTGATGAATGGGAACCAGTGAATGGCTGGGGACGAGGGAGTCAGTGGGAACGACTGAATGAATGGAAAGGAGCGAATGAGCGATTTCGGGAGGGACGGTTCCCGGCCGCTGGGTGGAGGCTGTTTCCCCGGGTCTGGGCTTGGGTGGCACACGGTCTCTCCAGCCACAGGCGTGAAGGAGCCCCCGCGGCTGCATTCGCCGCCCGCAGACTCTGAGCGCCAACAGGGCGCCCCCTCCCCGCAGTGGTACGTGCCACTCCGCGCTCCGTGGACCGTCTGCCGCTCAACATGTTGAATGGAAGGCGCCGGACCGGAAGTGGAAGGGACCACTGGGGAATGGGCAGAGGGGGAGCCTTGGGTTTCTTGTCTTCATTGAGAACAGACGCGATGAACATGGAGTTCCATGTGCGTCTTATGTAAAGAGAGCGGCAGGCCCCGCAGCCAATGGGAGTGTGCTGCTCGCCGGTCCCGCCCCCTTCGGTATGCAGATGAGTCGGCTCCACGGCCAATGGGCGGCGCGGGGGCGGGCCGACGCGCGCGGTCACGTTTTCCACTATGTGACAGCGGCGGCCCGGGAAGCTGCTACTGGGGCTGCTGAGACGCTGCCTGGCGGGCGGACGGGCGGGCAGACAGACGGCTCAGCGGGGACACGGGGCGCGTCGGTGAGTGGGGCCCGGGGCGCGGGGCGCCTCGGCGAGTGCGGCCGGGACGCGGGCGGGGCCGGCAGGTGGCGATCGCCCTCGGCCGCCGGTCGCGCTTACGTAACCGCTGGCCCGGAGCCGGCGGGTCTGGGGTCCGCGCTTGGGCAGGTCACGAGTCTGCGCCCCGGGTGTGGGGTGGGCACGGGGGCGTGGCGGGGGTCCGCGTCCTGAGTCTGGGGCCCACGCGCTGGGTCTGAGGTCCCCGCCCCAGGTCTGGGGCCAGCGTCCTGGGTCTGGGGTCGCACTCTGGCGTGGCTGAGGTTTCTGCCACTGGCCAGGGATCGGCACTGGGGCGTGGCTGAGGGTGTCTGCCCTGGACCTGGGATATCCCCGTCCCTGTCTGGGCTCGGCACTCTGGCGGGGCTGGAGTCTGTGCCCCAGTTCTAGGTTCGGCGCCCCGGGTCTGGGGTCCACGCGCTGGGCCTGGCGTCGGTGCTTCGCAGGGTTTGCTCTCAGGGGGGTCAGGGATCCAAGCAGGAGGCAGCGCCCGACTGCCTCCCCGACTCCTCTGCCACGGGCGTGCGAACCCCAAGTGTTATGGACGTGTTATGGACGATTTGAATCCTCCAGGCTTGACAGTGGCGCTGGAGTTGGGGGGTGTGTGCAGGCAATTCAATCTATATTGATAGTAACGCTGTTGGGGCTGTGTACGTGCTGGGCCTCACTCCTGCAAACCTCCACAGTAGAGGTGGGTAGTGTTGGTGCTCATTTTATTGATCAAGAAACTGAGTTCCAATGAGGTTTGATGGCTTCTCTGAGGCCATACAAGTGTTCCTCCTGCCATCGAAGGTCAGTCCTGCTGTCCCTGGGTACATAGAGAGCCCTTTGCGATGCGAGTGCCCCCATCTGAGGCCAGACAAGTCTCAGGCTACTGATGGGACAGTGGCCAAGTGCCCACTGTACCCGGGGCACTGGTCCTCTAGCTGCAAAATACCTGTGCCAAGCCAGGCCTAGGACACTGATGATGGCATCTCGGGTGATGCACAGCTCTCTGGCCACCCTGGACCCCCTTGTCTAGAAGGGGGCCTCCCCTAGCTGGCCTGTGCTTTGTGGTGGGTCAGTCTCACCACCCCACTGTGGTACCCCTAAGCTGCTGAGCCCTAAGGTGCAGATGGGGGCAGGCATAGTGGGGGAAGGGTAGCAAGCAGCCTCCAGCCTCCTCTGCCTCCGGGAGGGGGTTAACAAGGCTGTTGCCAGGGTTTCCGTGAGCCACACAGAGAGTTTGGAAAGCTGATTCATGCCTCACAGAAGGACAGAGCCAGACGTAGCAGGGAATCACCCAGGGTTAGACAGAGAGGGAAACTGAGGCCTGGACACATGCTAGACATGCTCCCAGGGTGTGTGTAGGGGGCGGGAGGCACAGGGCAGTGTCTCCAGGTCTTTTTGTCACTCGTAGGGGTCTTGATCAGGTCAGGCCGAGCTCTAGGTTCTATGAATACCTGTAATCGGAGGGCAAGGCCTGGGGTCTCCCGAGTATTCAGACCACAGTGAGGTGGCAGAGCTCCCTCGTGGCCATCTCTTCCCCCAGCCTGACTATGCCAGGGGGGATGCTTGTCCTCCCCACATCTGGGCTTTCTGGTCCAGGGCTGGGTTTGCTGGAGAAGGGAGATAGGACAAAGGCTGTGATTGGAAATTGGGTTATAAATCTGAGTCTAGTCGCCTAGGTAAGGCGCGTGCGTGCAAAAAGGGAGGAGATCCATTTTTTGTGTTTTAAGTAGAAGCTGCGTGATCGGCCACCGCAGGGACGGGTGCTGTGGGCGTTCTGCCAGCTTCCAAGTTTTCCACTTCTGTAATCGCCGGTGATTCACCCAGAAAAAGCAGAGCCAGGTGGAGCTCTGACTGACAGGTGGGAGCCCGGCCGCAGTGCCGGCAGCAGTGCTAGGGATGCCCACCCCTCACACCAGGCCTCAGCTGCCGTCCTGTGGGTGTCCCCCAGACAGGTGCTCCCCAGGCTGCATTTCAGAGCCTGCTAGGAGTCCTGTTCTGGTAGGAAGGTTTTCCCAGGCACTGTGCAGAGTAGGGAAAGCCTGGCAACCTAGTGGTTAAGAGCTACGTCCACTAACTGGAAAGCTCAGCAGTTCGAATCCACCACATGCTCCTCGAAAACTGTATGGGGCAGTTCTACCCTGTCCTGTAGGGGCACCATGAGCCGAACTTGACTCAGTGGCAGTGGGATTTTAGTTGGTACCCAGGAGGGAAGGAGACCTGGTGGTGCAGTGGTTAAGGGGTTCAGTTGGTGGCTCAAGGCCGCCAGCTGCTCCCCAAATGGAGAGGGGTGTGGCCGTCACTTTCATGAAGACTACAGCCTTGGAAACCCTCTGGGGTGGTTCTCGTCTGTCCTGCAGGGTCACTGGCCACTCAAGGGCAGTGGGCTTGGGTTTGGGATGCAGGGTGGAACAGTTTCTGACATGCTTGTTCCTGCCTGTGCGGTAGCAGTAGCCTGGGACATTGGTCCGTGTGCTGGATCCAAAATGCTGGAGGGAAACTGCTGCCAGTCCCCCTGTGCATGCGTCTCCTGCTCTCATCCAGGACAGTCTGCGAAGGCACGGCTCTGTCTTTAACCCTTTGGTTACCGTTGGAATAGTGGTATGCTTGCCCGTTTTTAGTATCGTCCGGTTCTCATGCACTTAGCATTGAGGTGGGACCCTTTTGTCACGTGTGAAGCACAGGTGACCAGAGTTGGAGTCTCAGTGCTATATAGGTGACGCTTCTTAGGTATGTTAGTTCTGTCAATGCTTGCCTTCCCCCCCTTTATTTTTGTGGGGTGAAGCCCACAAGCACAGCTGTCGCTTTTCTGTGATAGTTAGGGAGCCCTGATGGGTGCGTTTTGCTTTTTCTGTGTCATATTGGAAAACCAGAAGCTCCCCCACGTAACCTAATGGGAAGGTCCATGCGGTAAATTCTTCACGTAGCTCTCATTGGTCTACTGTCCAGGAGCCTTGGTGCTGCAGTGGTTAAGAGCTCAGCTGCTAGCCAGAAGGTCAGCAGGTTGAACCCACGAGCTGCTCCTTGGAAACCCTGTAGGGCCATTCTGCTCTGTCCTATAGGGTCACTGTGAGTTGGAATTGAGTTGAAGGTAACAAGTTTGCTTTTATTGTTTTTAGTATGTTGCCATAACACAGACTGGTGGCAGCAGAATGCCACTTGTCTTTTTGGTGGCTTGTATTACCAGATCATGTTTCTCAAAACCCATACTACCAACCAGAACTTTAAACACACCACATTAGTAAGCATGCTTTCCAATACGAAAAAGACGTGCCACCAAAAACATTTTTAGAAGAATAAAACTTTGCTAACAGCGCTGTAACTTCACCCAGCTCCTGCCAACCACGTGGCTCTGTGGAGTCCCCGGGCGCTGGCAGGACAGCCGTGCACAGTCCAGAAAAAGAAGGACGCTTGTGATGCTGTCTTCAGTGTCTGAAGACCGCTCTGTTGGACAAACCCGACCAGAACCACAGAACCACACTGCCGCCCCGTACTCCTGCCCTGCCGACGCCCCAGGGAGAGCCAGGAAGCCTAAAAGAGGGCCTGTGACAGGTCACCCGCCCCCCAAAGCACAGGGGGTGTCCCCTGGGGGCTCAGGCCCTGGAATCAACGGTCTGCTCCTTTCATACAGGGTTGTGGCAGGTTTCTGACTTTGTTTCCAAAGTTTGTAGCAGATGAGAGGTAGCACTTGGGCAGGGCAGGTGGTCACACTGGGGGGTGGTGACCTGGGATGGGGGCCAGGGGTGGAGTCAAGGCCACAGTTAAACAGGGTGGCGGTTCAGAAACTGTCATGAGAATTGCTAGACTGTAGTCCCCAGCCCCTCGTGGCCCCTGAAAGTCTTGCCATCGAGTCAATTCTGACTCATGGTGAGCTGCAGGAGAGAGTAGAACTAACTGCCCCACTGAGCTTCTAAGGAGCGCCTGGAGGATTCGAACTGCTCAGCTTCTGATTGGCAGCCAAAGCTCTTAACCACTATGCCACCAGGGTCTTGTAGGATTCCTACATGTCCTTCCGGGGGTAGCAGAGAAATGAAAGTGCATCCTTGAAGAAAAGATGCTACTCACCTGAGTTAAAGTGAGAAAAGCTGGGCTGTGTAAGGAGCTGATGGATCACAGAGCTTCCTAGAAATCACAGCTCTCTAGCGTGAGCCCACTCGCTGAGACTCACTCTGGGAAACTCATGTTTTTGCTGTTTTAAAACGTTGTCCAGCTCCCCGTGTGAGCCTTTTAAAACGAGACGGAGAGCATCCAAAGCCTTGGTCTGTGGCTCCACGCTGCCCCTGCCCCCTGCCACCCCTTCCCCTGCCATAGCTCTTTTCCATATTTGGAGGCCTCGTCACCTCTTTCTCTGTACTGAGCTGTTGCCATGGAGACTGTGTTTGTTGAGCAGGACAAACATTTTCTCTGGATTAAGGCTCAGGGGAACTGGCTGCTGCCGGAAGTAGCAGGCTTGCTCTGTGCAGACCGCAGGACATGGGGACTGAATAGGGCGGTCAGATCCCTGTGACGCGAGCTGGGGACCAGACAGACCGGAACACGGTGGGGGGATTCAGGCTGGGTGCTTGGGACACTGTGCCTGGGAGGGTCATCAGAGGCCCCACCTCTGGGGCTGGGGGCTGTATCCATCTTGTGAACAGGCTTTCCAGAACACCTTATGCTTTGGGTTTTTTAAAAAATAATAATGATGGTCGTGTACAATTAAAGCTTACAGTGATTTCTGAGTCACAGGAAGTTTATTTTCCCTTTGGCTCGAGCGTATTGATTGCAAGACTTCACCAGTGCTGGTGACGTGTGGGGACCCAGGGTCAGGCTTCTTTTGTCGCTGTGTGTGTACGTGTTTGTGTGAGTGTGTGTGTGTGTGTGTGTGTGAGAGAGAGAGAGAGAGAGAGAGTGAGTGTGTGTGTGTGTGTGAGAGAGAGAGAGAGAGAGAGAGTGTGTGTGTGTGTGTTACTATTTGAAAAGGACTAACCGAAAACAGGAAACCCTGGTGGCGCATAGTGGGTTAAGTGCTAACGTCTGCTAACCAAGAGGTCTACAGTTCAAATCCACCAAGCACTCTTTGGAAACTCTACGGGGGCAGTCTTGCTCTGACCTCTAGACTCACTGTGAGTTGGACCCCACTTGACGGCGGTAGGTTTTTAGCAGAAAGCAAGGAACACTGGTTAAGAGCTACAGTTGTTAGTTAACCAAACGGTCAGCAGTTCTAATCTACCAGCTGCTTGGAAACCTGTGGGGCCATTCTCCTCTGTCCTTTGGGGTACTTATGAGTCAGAATCCACTTATTGTCAGTGGGTCTTTGACCCAGAAGGAAACAGAGCAGTCTGTGTCATCTCAGCTCTTAACCTCCCGCCTCCCAGCTCCCTGCAGCTACCCCTCCCCTGCGTGAAGCTGACCCCAGGCTCTGTGACCGCACCCAGCTGCCCTCTGTAAATCCCTCTGGCGGTGGAGGCAACCTCACCACCCAAGGTGTGGCTGTGAGACCAGAGCCAGGGCTGTGAAGCCGTCACACTTTTCCTGGGCCTGGCCATCCTGTGACCCATGGACAGACTCCTCCAGGGGCCAGCAGAGGGTCTGGAGGGCAGGCGGGCGGTCACCTGGAGGCTACCCTTACCCCTTCTGCCCTCTGGATCATGAGCACCCCTCCAAGGACATGCAGGTTCCAGGGCTGTGCCCTAATGGCCATTCTGGTCTGCAGGGGGCACCCTAACATCAGCAGATGGCAGGAGACACTCCTGTCCAGGTTTTGCCAATTAGGCACATGGGTCTGCTGAGCTGTCTGTGCTGTGTGACCCATTTTCTGGAGTAATGAGGTTTCAGGTGGGTTCAGTTTAGCTTCAGGTTTCATATTTCTGACACGCTTGCCTTACCCTGTCAGCAAAGAGGTCTATCTTCTACCCACGGTGGCCCCTGTGGCGCCCGTGTGTCATGCGCAGACAGCTTCCAGTGGGAAGACCCCCAGACTGACAGTCAGGGGAAGAGGCTGGGTCCAGGTGCGATCCCTGCTTCCCCCTGCCTGCGTCTGCTGCCTGGTGGAGGTGTCCGCGCAGCGTGGTTCCTCTGGTGCCGGCCTCCGTGGCAATGGTTCGACTCCACTTCCATCGCTTCCGCCGCTGCCCGGGATGAGCAGGGATGAGCCGTGGCCGTGAACACCCCTGTAGGGTGGCACTTACTGAGTGCTGGGAGGCAGGGACTGCCACTACCCTGTGTCAGAGATGAGTGAGCCGTGTCACAGAGCAGGGAGGGAGCTTGTCCAAGGCCACACAGCCGGGAAGTGGTGGGACCCTGTGAAAACTCAGTCACCCAGGGCTGTTCGCTTAACCCCTCTGCTGTGCCGGTCACTGTGACAGTTTGTCACAGCAGATGGGCCAGCTGCTTGTCTGGAGAGAGAGAGGTGTGGATGAGATGGGTGCTGGGGGGCGAGCAATGACAGAATACCCTTGACACTGTGGGGGGCCCCTTACAGCTCTCCTGAGCCGTGGCAAGAGTCCCTGAGAGGTCTCTTTGCCCCTACCCTGCAGTACTCTTACAGTGGAAGTGAGGTTTTACACAAAACTCCCCGTTACACTCAGAATAAAAGCCAGGGTCCTGACTGGACACTCAACGCCCTGCGTGGTCTGGTCCACCACTTCTCTGACCTCAGGTCATCCTCCCTTGCTCTGCTCCAGGCTCATCCACGCTCCTTAAACAGGTCAGGCACTCTCCTGCCTCAGGGCCTTTGCACTTGCTCTTCCCTTCTCCTAGAACTTTAGTCTCCACTGTCTGCCTGCCTCACTGTTAGATCTGTGATGGTCTGGGTTCTGCTGAAGTTAGACTCTGAGGCAGGGCTGCAGTCCTGGAGCTTAGGTACAAGCCACAGTGGTGCAGTGGTTAAGAACATGGCTGCTCACTGTAGTCGGCAGTTGGGAGGCCCTCGGTGCTCCTCGGAAGCCCTCTGCAGCAGTTCTCTGAGTTGAAATGGACTTAACTACAACGGGTTGGTTTTTACAGATTTGGGGTGGAAGCTGAGGGTGGCAAGAGCGAGGAAAGGACATGCGGAGAAGGCTGGGAAGCACAGACAGGAGGATGCCCTAGTGATGGCCCTGTGACACAGAGACACCAGCCGGTCGCTCAGCTCCAGGGTCTCATCAGAAAGGCTGTGAAAAGGGAAGGAAAGGTCCCAAACAGAGCAGAGAAGAAACGTAGGACAAAAAAATCTCGCTCGTGAAGAAAGATTGGACCTGCTGGCATGATGGAGCGGGGAGAGCCCCAAGACGATGGCCCTGAGACACCTCTCTGACACGGAACTGCGGGCATTCCCAGAGACCGCCTTCCAGTGGAGCGGTCGCCGGGCCTGTAAACAGTGACACCCGGAGGGATCGTGCCTGCAGAATAAACGATGATCCAAGGCCAGGAGGTCAGCATCTGCTGAAAGGAAAGATGAGGTAGGTGGGGGAGGGCGGGAAGAACAGACCAAAGGAAACAGGGGTCCCAGGGCGGAAATGGGGATCCTGGGGTAGAAGTGGGGACCCCAGGGTGGAAATGGGGATGGACCTTAGGATAGAAACGGGGGTCCCTGGGCAGAAGAGGGGGGAGTGCTGAGACAGTGCAGGGACCACAGCCGGTATTTTGGAAGACTCAGTGTCAGCTCCGTCCAATGGGAGATGAACTCGCTCGGTAAACGTTCACCTAAAACACAACCAGATGTGTTTTTCAAAAGGAAGCTTCCTGCTGATGGCTCTTTGGGGCTTCTCGTATTTCACACAAGCTGGACAGATCTCTGTGCACACAGGCCCACACCTCTTTGTGTGGATGTACCAGCTTGTCTGTGGGATGAAGTCCCAGCTGTGGTGGGCAGTGCGTGCTGTTGGCATTGCTGATCAAACAGCCAGACCAGTTGCCGTGGAGTCAGTTCGGACTCTTGGTGACCCCGATCTAAGTCAGAGCAGAACTGTGCCCCCTCGGGTTCTCAGGGCTGTGACTTTCCCGAAGCAGATCTCCAGACCTGTCTTCTGAGGAATGCTGGGTGGGTTTTGTCAACGTTAGCTGGGGGACCTGATCTCTGCCATCAGGCGCTGCAGAGTCGAGCATCTTCTAGGGATAACAAAGATTGTGGTTTGTGGTTTGTGTTGCAGAAGACACAGTATTGATAAGGTGACCGACGGAGCCTGGTCAGCCACACAGCTACGATTCTTCCTGGCGGTTGTGAAGTGGCCACAGGAACCTCCAACTCAATCAAAAACCAAGTACTACCTGCGCCTCCTATGGTCCCCTGCTTTTTGCCAATGAAAAGCACCCCAAAAATCTATGCTGGGTCTTTTCCCACTCATGGGGAATGACCTGTACCCTCTTTGGAACATACTTTCCGTTAATAAACTTTTGTGTCATTTGCTACCAAAAAGGATGCATCCTCATGTGCTTTGGGGGAGGGGAGCCCAGTTTGCCCCCTGTCTGGAGACCAAACTTGCTAGCCTGATATCCTGTGTCCAAATGAGATCACTCAGGGTCTGATCAGCTCCACCACCTTGATAGGCTTGAACCTCTAACGTTTCCTCTGGCCGTTGAGTGCTTAGCCATCTGTAACACAGGAAATTTGAAACCAGCCCTGTTGTTGCGGGGTCAATTCCGGCTCCTAGTGGCCCTACCGAACCGAGGAGAGCTGCCCCCATCGGGTCTCCAAGGAGCGGATGGTGTGCTCAGACTGCTGACCTTTTGATTCGCAGCCAAGCTCTTAACCACGATGCCACCAGGGCCTCACTGTGCAGGGACCCCCAAATGTCCGTGGGAAGAACTACATTATCAGACCCGAGAGTGGGAGAGGCCGGTAGCCCTTCTTACCAATACCGACGGTGACTCTTCTGTCAGTTTGGGGTGCCCTAAGGAAACGCTGGTGGCATAGTGGTTAAGTGCTGTGGCTGCTAACCAGAAGGTTGGCAGTTCAGATCCACTAGGCGCTCCTTGGAAATTCTGTAAGGTAGTTCCCTGTGTCCTGTTGGGTCGCTAGGAGTCAGAATTAACTCAGCAGCAGTGAGTTTGGTTTTCGTAAGGGCTCACCAGAAACCTTGGTGGCACGGTGGTGAAGGGCACAGCTGGTAACCGAAAGGTTGGCCATGTGAGGCCACCAGGAGCTTCTTGGGAGCTTGTGGGGCAGTTCTCCGTCCTTCCTGTAGGGTCACTCTGAGTTGGCATTGCCTGGACAGCTGTGGGTTTGGGATTAAGGCCTCACTGTTGTTGCATTTTCCCGGTGGAGGTGAGCGTCTCTCTTGAATGCCCAGGCCTCTGGAGCCCTCCTGGAACGGCCCTGTGCTGCATCTGCAGGTAGCCTCTCCCTTCCAGTCTGCTTTGTTCTTCTCCCGTCTAGTTAACCTGGTTGAATTACCTAGAACCTTCCTGAAATGCTTGGTGAGACCAGAAGTGGTCTCACTTGCTGTGCCCCTCACTGTTGTCAGAGCGACGCTGGTGTCCAGCTTCTGTGTCGTTTGGGATCCAGGTCAGTGCAGCCGACGAAGACCATGCTGACAGCCTCTCCCTCTCGGACTTGCCCCCCAGGACTGTGTGCCGACAGTATCTTCCGAAAACTGAATGTCTGAAACGTCCCAGCCAGTCTGGCTTTTCCTCTTGTGGGTATTTCCTCTTTGTTGCTGTTTACCTGTGTGTCTCTTGAACCTGGTTGTGCATTGGTAGGATTTCTTCATCTTTGGGGATACAGTTATTCCTGGGGACGTTGGCCTCTTGCCTGGTGCTCAGGGTGTCCCTTAATCAGCAGATTCAAATCTGACTTCAGCTCACAATGATTTTCTTCCCACGCGTCTTTGGTTAGGGGTTCTATTTTGTTTTTCTGGCGTCTCCTTCCCAAAGAGCTGTGATCCGCAGACGGAAACTGGTCTCCATCTCTTTCCTCTCCTCGAGTTCCATGTTTGTCTTTCTTCTTTGCCTTTTGGTTTAATTTTTCTTGTTCTGGTGAACATATGCACGACAAACCCTATACCATCTCAACAATTCCTGCTTGCACACTTCAGTAACACGGATTACACCCTTCAGCTTGTGCATCCCCACTGTCCTCACTGTCCAGAGGATTCCGCCACCACTGAGGTCATGGATTGAAATGGGTCTACTTAGAAATGTGTGTAGCAAATGGGCTAGGCCATGATTCTGTGATTTGCGGTGTTGTGTGATTTTCCTGTGTGCTGTGAACTTTCCCTCTGTGATGTTAATGAGGGTGGCAGTTGTGTTGGTGGGCAGGGCTCAGTCTGTAAGATCATTTTGTGCCTTGAGTCAGTTTCTTGAATTATAAAAGAAAGAACCTAGCAGAGAGAGTTGGGGACCTCATACCACCAAAAAAGCAGTGTCAGGAACGGAGTGTATCCTTTGGAAAGGACGTGGGGTCCCTGTGCCTCAGAAGCTGCAAGTCCAGGGGAGGATTGATGACAAGGACCTTCCTCCAGAGCCAGCAGAGAGAACCTTCCCTTGGAGCTGGTGCCCTGGATTTGGACTTGGAGCCTAGTGGACTGGGCCAGAATAAACCTGGTCTTTTTAAAGCCATCTGCTTGTGGCATCTGTTACAGCAGAACTAGATGACACAGCCAGCCAGCATCGGCTCCGTTTCCCAAGCAGTGACTCCCACTTGCCCCTTCCTCCCACCCCAGTAACCACCAATAATAATCTTGGATGTCTGTGTATTTGCTTATTTCACATAAGCAAGGTCACACTGTATTTGTCCTTTGGGGACTGACTGAGTCTGCTCGGCCTGAGGTTTTCAGGGTTCAGCCATGTTGTCACGTTCCTCAGGATTCCATGTGACTGAGTGGTGTTCCGTTGTGTATATCACTACATTTTTGTATGCATGTAACCACTGATGGACACCGTCTGCATTTTAAAAAGCTCCCCCCACTGTCCTCCACCTCTCTGACACCAGCTCTCCATCCTGGACCCTGAGCTTTGTCCTCTAGTTGTCCACCCTTCTGCCCCTTGTTGCACTGAAGCCCACCTTTCTGGGGTCTTCATCCTGGGTACCAAGTGGACGCTGCCCTGAGTGCTTGTGAGTCAGGGTTATGTGCACCCCGTGTCTGCTGCACCCCTTTTCCAAAGCCACGTGGTGGTGTTATCTTGTTTATTGATTCGTGCACAAGTGAAGGTTTGGTCAAACCCGCTGTATTCCAAAAATACTGTGATGACTTCCCCATGGGTCCAGTTCTCTCACCTAGAGGCCAGTTGGGCTGTCCTACCCCAAGAGGAGCTAGAGCCCGTGAGGCAGGGTGCAGGGTAATGCCTGGGCCTGTTGTTGGGGTTGGCTGCCTGCTGGGTTGGCTCCACATTGACTCAATAAGAGATGGCTTCAGTGATCCACGGCTTTTCACTGGCTGATGCTTTAGTGGTTAAGTGCTCTGGCTGCTAACCAGAAGGTCGGCAGTTCAAATCCACCAGATGCTCCTCGGAAACTCTGTCAGGCCAGTTCTACTACATCTGTAGGTTTGCTGTGAGTCGGAGTTAACAGCATGGCATTGGTTTGGTTTTAATGTTTGAGAAGTAGATGGCCAGGCCTTTCTTCCTAGTCTTAGTGTAGAAGCTCCACTGGAAACTGTCAGCCATTGGTGACCTTGCTAGTGTTTGAGATACTAGTAGTATTTGAAATATCAGTGGCATAGTGTCTGAGTTGTGTAGTGCTGCTGTAACAGAAGTACCACAAGTGGATGGCTTTACCAGGAAGTTTTTTCTCCCATTCCAATGAGCTAGAAGTTCGAATTCAGGGCACCGACTCCAGAGGAAGGCTGTCTCTCTGTCAGCCTGAAGGAAGGTCTTTGTTATCCATCTTCCCTTGGTCTGAGAACATCTCAGTGCAGGACCCTCAGAGCCAAAGGATGCAGTCTGTTCCTGGTACGGCTTTCTGGGTGGTATGAGGTCCCCTGTCTCTCTGCTCATGTCTCTCTTTTATAACTCAAAACGATTGCTTAAGACATTATTCAGTCTTGTAGAGTTCATCATATAAATGCCACTAACCCATGTTATTAAATCACAGTGATAGATTTGTAACATGCAGGAATGTATTGTCAGATAGTGGACAGTCATACAGTACTGGGTCTTATGGCCCAGCCAAATTAATACAGACATGGGTGGGGGGCTACTTTAATCCATGACGTAAACCTTGCGGCTTCATAGCAACATGCACACCCCCGCAGTACCACGGACTGACTGACGCGGGTGGTAAAATGCGGGGATCGGTCAGCAGGGTGTCCACGCGACCACTCCAGGGATGACCTGTGCGTGTTCCTTTCTAATGCTTGATGTCTCTTCTCTCGTTGGCCAGCTGAATCCAGGAACCCACCATGAATGGATATGCTGACTTTCCTCCCAGCCCCAGGGACCCCTCCAAGAGCCTGCTGGCACCCGAACACGGCCGAGCCCTGCTGCAGGAAGACACCGAGATGAGCAGTGGCTGCAGCGGAAATGAGTCCAGTGAGAACTGCGCCCCGGGGCAGGGCAGTGACCGTGACCACGGCAAGGGGCTGGAGATGCTGGTGGGGCCGCCAGATGCCCACCCGGGGTAGGTCCCCCTGCTGGCTGCTTGGGTCCAAGCCAGGCATCTTCTTTGCAGTGTGGTTGTTTGTCTTATCTTTAAGTATGAATTCCCAAGTTTTCCAGGGTTTTGCAAGTCTTATTAACTCAGCTCGCTCATTGCCCCAGTGCTGCAGACATGTAGCATGCTGGGTGGCTGATGGAAGGGTCAGTGGTTGAGGTTCACCCGGAGGCTCTGAGGAAAGACCCGGTGATCTCCTTCTAGAAAGTCTGCTGTTGAAACCCGTGTGGAGCACAGCTGTGCTCTGACACACGTGGGGTGCTGGCAGTCAGAGCTGACGCCACGGCTGTTGATTCGCTCTTCCTTAATGCCCCTATGTTGAGTTTGATTAGCCGATTGCCAGCAGAAGCCGCGTAGTGAATAGACAGGGATCTTGGGGTCCGGGGGTGGTGACCCACTGACAGCTACTTTCAGCCACCTGAAGGGCTCCGAGAAAGTGAACCGGCTCTTTGTCGTGGGCTCCATCTCCCTTGCTTCATCTTCCGGGAACCCTGGTGGCTCAGTGGTTAAGCACTACATCTGCTCACCAGAAGGTCAACAGTTCAGGTCCACCAGGCGCTCCTTGGAAACCATGGGGCAGTTCTACTCTGTCGTGTAGGGTTGCTGTGAGTTGGGATTGACTCAGTGGCCGTGGGTTTCCTTCATCTTCCTGGCACAGGTAACCCCCCCGCTGTGCAAAAGTAGAGTAAGCATTATCGTGAAACCTTTTGTGATCAGAATGGTATAAAGTGAAGGAACAATTACTGTTAATTAAAATGGGAAAGATTTTGGAGTGTTCCCAGACACCAGAGATAACCTACCAGGTCATACCAGGCAGCACAGAAAACGCTCACACACTCTCTGAGACTCCTCACCTCTCAGGACAGAGCTTGCTAACAGACGCACCTGATCTGAGATGCCCACGGACACAGCTCCGGGCCGTGGCAGCTGGGTGCTGAGGTGCAGGGTGCCCTTCGCAGAAAGGAGCTTGGGGCCACCGTTGTCACTGCTGCTGGCTTGTGCACTGCCTCATGACCAGCTCCCTGCAAACCAACCATGAACCTTTTTCTGTGAAAGCAAAAGCCCTCTTTGAATTTCTGCCACAGCAAACAGCCCGGTAGAGGTCTTGTGTAAGATCGAGGTGGCACAGAGTGAACTTGGGAAAAGCAGAGACACCTGCATCTGATTGTTACGCTCCAGTTCTGCCTTAACCTTGTGTTGCTGTGTTAGGTCTCTGGGTGTGTTGCCTACCCTGCTGTCCACAGCTGGGCAGAGGGGCCTGAGGTGGCTGGAGACCTCATCCTTCTGAGCTCCCCTATGACGTCCTTCTTGCAGCTCAAGTGCCTTCAGCCTGATGATGGCCAAGTCTGAACACAACCCGTCGACAAGCGGCTGCAGGTGAGGCCCCCGGTTGTTGCGGCCTAAGTCAGTCCCCTCTCGTGGTGGCCCGTGTGCTCCAGGGTGGAACTGCTGCGTGATTTGGGGGCTTTAGATAAATCCGATTTGCTCTTAGAGTTCATTGTTTGAGGTGGTGTGGTTTTCTTCAAGCTTATGCTGAGGTGTCAGCCTGCACAGCTGTCTTGTTGGGAACATAGCCGCGGCCTGGCTTCTGCAGCAGACGTGGGCCTCTGCCTGCCCACCCTGGGGCCTCCAGGCTGCTCCGACCCCCTCGATGGCGCTGTAGTGCCTGTGATGCGTCCCAGGACGTCTCTGCTCCCAGCTCCACGTAAACAGCCCTTGTCTGGGTGCTGACACATTCACCCAGAACACTCCTTCTCTTTTGAGCACTGGACACCACTTTATGGTCCCATCTGCAGACACAGTTCCGTCCTCTCTGGACAGAATCTAGTCCTCAATCCCGGGCATCAGGCACTTGCCCCAGAGACCTACTTCTCCTGCTGTCCTCCCTGCACCTCTGATCATAGCGACACCCACCCCCATCAGCTGGAGCCACCTGTCCTGTCTTCTTCCCGTCTCCTGGTATCTGTCACCATGACAGCCCATCTCACTGTTCCCCGCTTCCCTGACATCTTCCTGTGCTCGTGATGGTGACGTCTGTTTGCGAGAAGTGGCTTTGCGGTCCTCTGGGATCCCTCAGCCCCCAGCCCAGGTCAGCAGGTGTAGACGGATGTCAGACAGGTGTGACAGCAGAGGAGAGCCTGCCGCAGCAGGACACACGTGGCCCCCAGAGGGGCGTGGCAGGGGTGGGGGGCAGCTGCACGGGTGGTGATTTCTCTGGACACAAGCCACCTGTCAGCACTGAACACCGCAAATGAGGAAGAGACAGGTAATCACTCGCAGGTCCGGAGGAGAGCACGCTCCGCACCGCACCACTCACCCGGAGCCAAGGAAGGGGAGCACCAGGGTCAGAGGAAGTGGGCGGGGCTAGGCTCAGCCCTTAATGGGGTCCCTGCGGGGAGAGCACTTCATTCCACAGCTTGGAGACTGTGGCTGATTTACAGCAAGTGGCGGGAAATCCAGGGTCCGGGAGGACAAATCGGTCAGAAGTGGCGTGGAGTCCTCATCTGGGTTTCCAGATGTGACGTGTGCTTCTGAGCTGTTCTCTAGATTTCTCATGCTGCTGTGAGGTGAGTTAGGAAGAGCAGCAGCAGGCTGCGGTTTTAAAATAAGTAACATTTAAGGATTATGCAGAACCCCTGGTGGTGCAGTGGTTAGTGCTACGTCTGCTAACCAAAAGGTCGGCAGTTGAGGTCCACCAGGCACTCCTTGGAAACTCTGTGGAGCAGTTCCACTCAATCCTGTGGGGTCACTGAGTCATAACTGGCTTGACGGCGGTGAGTTTGGTTTTGGGGGTTAATGTTTAAGCAGAGGCCAGGAGGAAAGGGCTGCCGAGCCATCAGGAATGGAGCTTGGGTTCCAGGACAGTGCCATCCACTCTGCTGACGGCTGCAGCACCCACAGGTCGGCCAGCAGGCTGCGCAGATGGCACTCTGCTCCAAGTGCTGGGGAGGGTGCTGTGGTGGACAGGCTTCTCCCACGTTAGGCTGGAGCTGAAGATTTTCAGGGGACGACAGTGACTCTTGACCAGGGAATGTCTAGCAGTGTCTGGACGCAGTTTTGGTGGTTACTATTAGAGCAAGTGGCACTGGCATCTGGTGGGGAAAAGCTCTGGACCCAACAGTGCCCACCACAAGGGGTGACCTGGCCCCCGGTGTCCATGGCACCAGGATTGAGAAACCTGGGCTGGAGACAGGTCTCTGCAGAGCAGGGCAGTGGTCAGCTAACGTTGGGTCGTCTGTCTCTGATCCCTTAGCAGTGAGCAGTCGGGCAAAGCGGATGTGCGCAGGGAGCTGGTGAAGACCCTGAGGGGGCTGAAGGCCCACCTCCCGATGGACGGGAAGGCCAAAGGGCGGGCCAGCACACTGGCCACCCTCGAGTATGCCCTGCGGAGCGTGAAGCAGGTGAAAGGTAGGCACTGAGCACGGTGTCCCCACCTACACAAACGAGCTCCGTGTCCCAAGTCACAGCTTGGAGCGTGTTGGCTTTCTGAAGCTCAGTCCTGCAGTAGCGGCTTTGAGTGCTTGCTTCTTTGCACCTCCAGAAACTCCAGGCTCCCCCAGATCCACATGGGGTCTCCTGCTCTTCAGTGATATGAGACAGAATTCAGAAATCTGCCTGTCCCTGGATGAGGCCCACGGGAGGCAGAGGTCCTGCCACAACTCTGCAGGAGGAGTGTGCCGGCAGGTCTGGGTTAAACTCCAGGACACAGCCTGGGCTCTTCTCTGCTGTGGGCAGTGTGGCCCCAGGGGTGCCTCTGTCCTGTAGGGCTCACAGTGATGTCAGAGATGGGCTTTGTCACCCCAAAGCCTTCAGCCAAGGGGTGTACAGACAGAGTCACCCCATCTCCAGATTCCCTCCTGAATGATTGATTTCAGATGTGGTTTCTTGTCCTTTTGTGATCTCTCACAGCTGGTCCCAGGTGGCCAGGGTCAGTGATGAGGTCAGGCAGGGACTGCGCGGGGGTCCTCTGCAGAGTGCCGGGGCTGCACCCCAGTTGCCAACCTTGTTGGAGCACATGTACCCACTTGGTGGCCATATGATCTAAAGTAATTTATTATTTTAAAACTTCTGACTTTTGGAGGAAAGTCTCCAGGTTTCTGTATATTATTTTGCCGTCACTCCATATGTCCAGAGGGATAACATGTGTATCCCACTTTTTCATCTGAGGGAGGTCAAGCTCCCAGTCCTGGCGGCTGTCAGCCACCCCTTAGTTCACGTGCTGACGGGACCCCCGTTTCTCTGCAGCTAATGAAGAATATTACCAGCTGTTAATGTCCAGTGACAGCCACCTGTCCAGCGTGGACGTGCCCTCCTACACCGTTGAGGAGCTCGAGAGCGTGACCTCCGAGCATGTCGCCAAGAACGTGGTGCGTGTCCTGTCTCACGGCGTTTCCTTCTCCCGGGCTCTAGTGCGGGAGAGCGGTGTCTGAGGAAACGCGCTCAGACCTGGGAAAGGGAAAGCTGGTCGTTGCGGAGGTCACAGCCAGGCCTCAGATGCCTGCCTCATCCCTGGGACCTGGGCTTCTCCTCCAGGCCAGCTCCCAGCTGCACCTCCACTGGTGTCAGGAACGGTCCTCACCCTGACCAAGCCAAGGCGTCTGTGTCTCCCGATGCCCTGGCAGGTGGGTGGGGCCCAGCTCGGCAACTGTCCTTCATTTGTCCAGTCCTGTGTGACCAGGCGTGGAGGAGCGGGGCTGTGAACCTGCTTTGTGGGTGTCCCTGGGCAGTGCTGATGGTCACCGACCTCAGCTGCTACCTGAAAGCTGGGGTGCTCGAGTCCCCCCCAGGCCCTTCAGAAGAAAGGCCTGGCTGTCTGCTTCTGAAACTCAGCCACTGGAAACCCACAGAGCGCAGCCCCCTCTGACAGACACGGGTCACTGTGAGTCAGTGAACTCCAGGCCAACCAGTTTGCTGGCTCGGGGACCCCAAAGCTCACACAGTTTTCCCTCTGTGGAGTCTGCAGTAGCCTCTGCAAGTAGGCCCCTTAGAGACCTGGAGGGGTCAGTACGAAGCCCTCCGCAGCCCAGTTTTCAGTCGAGAGCCCAGGCCTGAGGGTCCACGTTGGGACCCCATGTGCCTGACTGCTGGTCTGGAGCGAGGCCCAGCTGAGCCCCCCAGTCCTCCTCCACTCCCCTTCTCCCAGCACCCCCATTCTCAGGGAGACTCCTCATGACTGCACCCCCGGGGAGCCCTGCTGGGCCCTCATGCACAGACCCCAGCTGGCACTTCTCTCCCGGGCACAGGGGCCTTCCAGAAAGGAAGCATGGCCGGCAGTTAGTGTGCCAGCCGGGCAGGCATGGAGTGGGGGTCCCTGGGCCACCTCCGAGCCCCCCTCAGCTGGATGCCGCAGCCTGTGTACTCACTCCCGTAGAGCATTGGAATTGTGTGTTTGCTGTTGCGGTGCTCTCTGGGCCTGCCTGTGTGGGGGAGACAGTGTTGTGCTGACGGCTGGGGGGTGCTCAGAGGTGGATGCGCCTAGCGGGCCACCACATGGGGGGTCAAGCCCACCAGAGGTGCCTCAGAGGAAAGGCCTGGTGATCAGCTGACCACTCAGCTGTCAGAACCCCTGCGGCTCACAGTTCCACTCTGGCGCCCTGGGGGCTGGGGCACGGGTCAGAGCTGAGCAGATGGTGCCAGGAAGAGTTCTTCCGGTTGAAGCTGAGGCGGGGGCCTGGAGACCTCACCCAACCCTCCCCGGGGCCCTGTGCCCCAGCTCCAAGCCTGCCCCCTGCAGCACCTGCCGTGGCTTGGGGAGGCTTGGAATGTTTGCTCCTGCCCTGCCCTTGCCCCATGGTCCCTTCGTTCCTCTCCAGGACATGTTTGCCGTTGGCGTGTCCTTGGTGACGGGGAAAGTCCTGTATATCTCCAACCAAGTGGCATCCATCTTTCACTGCAAGAGGGACACCTTCACCAACGCCAAGTTCGTGGGGTTCTTGGCGCCTCAGGACGTCAGCGTGTTCCACAGCTGCACCACCCCACACCGGCTGCCGTCCTGGGGCACCTGCTGTGGAGCAGGTGAGGCCCCGGGGGCATGGGGACAGGTAACAGGGGGACCTCCCTCCAAGTGAGGGGCAGGTGAGGCCTGAGGAGGGTATGGGGGTAGGGACAGGCGACAGGGGGTCCGGGAACCCAGGCGAGGTGCTTATTCTCCCCATCCCCTCTGAGGAAGGATCACCGACCCTAGAGAGGTGTCAGCGCCCTCTCTGGCAAAGATAAAAAGGTAAGATTATCTGTCTGTGTCTTTAGAATGAATTTCATACGTTTCAGAAAGGAAAAACGTTTCAGAAGATTCTGAGACCTGTTAGACAATTTGAGAAACAAAGTTTGTCTTGAGAAGTTGGGAGTTGAACATGGCCCCGCAGAGTGGGGTGGAGGGCCGAGTTACTGTCAGCTACGGCAGGCTCTCTGCTCGGGAAGGCAGGTGCTCCCCTTGCAGCCCCAGGGTGTCAGGAGCAGGCGTCACACGTCACAAGGTGACTTCTGTAGCATTGCAAACCCAGGCCTGCCACCATCCTGACCAGGAACCCCAGCAGCTTCGTGGGGCCCAGCCCCTCACCTGGCACAGGGTCACCGATCCCCACCGTGCCCAGTGCCCCTTCAGGCTCCCAGATGAGGCTCTCCCAGTGCTGCTCCCCATCTCCTCCCTGTCCACAAACCATCCTGCATGAGAGGGTTGAGGGAAGATCACAGCTGTCCACTGTTCACTCCATGGCTGTACCTGCTGCCAACAGGCCACTGTGGATGTATGTGTGATCTGCTTTGAGGCCAGCTCCCAAAAGGTAGAGCCACTCACTGCGGGCATCAGCGATGGTCTACTGCGGGCATCAGTGATGGTCTCACTGCGGGCATCAGTGATGGTCTGCTGCGGGCATCAGTGATGGTCTGCTGCGGGCATCAGTGATGGTCTGCTGCGGGCATCAATGATGGTCTCACTGCGGGCATCAGTGATGGTCTCCTGCGGGCATCAGTGATGGTCTGCTGCGGGCATCAGTGATGGTCTGCTGCGGGCATCAGTGATGGTCTCACTGCGGGCATCAGTGATGGTCTGCTGCGGGCATCAGTGATGGTCTGCTGCGGGCATCAGTGATGGTCTCACTGCAGGCATCAGTGATGGTCTCCTGCGGGCATCAGTGATGGTCTGCTGCGGGCATCAGTGATGGTCTGCTGCGGGCATCAGTGATGGTCTCACTGCGGGCATCAGTGATTGTGCCATCGTGCCTTTCCTCCCAGATTCCAACATAAAGATTGTCAAGTCAGATCACTGAGCTTGCTTGGCACCCCTGAGGACCCTGTGGGCACAGCAGGTGGCTGCAAGGCAGGGACATCATGCTGTGGTGTATTGGTAGCGTGGACGGCCTATGCTGTCCCCTGGGCAGGTACCCCAGAGCTATTGCCAGTGTGAAGCAGAAGGACTGGGAGGCTGCTCAGGGGCCCCTCCAGGGCTGTCACCTGATGCTGTTGTCTGTAGCCCGTGACTGTCATTCTTATTCTGTGGGTTAGAGGACGTGTCTAAGCTTTCTTTCCTGGAAGCCTCCTCTCAAGTATCGTGGAGACACCCGACCCTCGCTTGCTGACCTGAGGTTTTCATGGGCACTCAGAGTACGTCAGCATGTTGGCAGAAAGCCCTGTGAGCTCTGAGGTGCCCGAGGTTGTTTATATTAGAAATGAACACCCCAAAAGCTATCACTGGGAATGTGCAAGGCCTAAGCCCTGGTGGCACCGGGATTAAACACGTGGTAACCAAACGGCTGGCTATTCAAGTGCACCAGCTGCTTGGGGAAGAGGGATGTGGCCGTCTGCTTCTGTGAAGGCCTCTGGCCTAGGAAGCGGAGTTGGTGTGGGTGGAAGCCCCTCGATGGCAGTGGGTTTGGGTCTGGTACGTGAACGCTCTGAACCTCAGTGGCGCGTCTCCCAGGGCTGAGGTGTTACTTGGCTGCTGCAGGGTTTGAGCGCCGCTGTGACTGGGTGGAGCTGGGTTTAGTCTTACTTCACCTGCGTGCTGAGCAAGGAATCCAAGTGGACTGTGTGAAGAACGCAGCGTCAGGGTCAGTGGGAGACCCGTCAGCACCCGGTGGCATGCAGTGGACACAGCCCTGCCTGCTGGAAGGGGAGGGGCCGCAAAGCTCTTACTGATGGGGACCGAGGACCACAGCCTCCACGTCACGACACCAGAAATCCCCACCACGGGGCCGGCGAGCAACATCCGATAAACGGAGAAAAGACTGAAGCGGTGAAGGGTTTCGTTTGACTTGGGTCCACAATCAACGCCCATGGAGGCAGCAGTCAAATCAAATGACAGCATATGTCAGGCAAATCTGCTGCAGAAGACTGCCTTAAAAAGTTAAAATGGGAAGACGTCACTTTAAGGACCCATGCCGTGGCATTTTCTGTCTCCTCGTGTGAGTGCTAAAGCCAGACAATGAAGGAAGCGGACCGAACAACGGGCGCCTTTGAACGGTGGTGCCGACGGGGACTCCTGACGAAGCCGTGGGGGCAGCGGAGGGAGTTACTCTGTCTCGGAAACACAGCCAGAGTGACCGTGAAAGGCCGGGGTGCCGAGGTGTCACCTCCTGTACTCAGGACGCGTCATCGAGACGGCTGAGTCCCTGGAGAGGGACGTCCTGCTTGGTCAAGTAGTGTGTCAGTGAGGACAGGAAGACTCTCAGCAAGGCAGGCTGACACAGCAGCTGCAACAGAAGGCGTGAGCAGCACTCGGTGGCCCGGGGCCCAGCCGTGTTCTATTCTGTTGGGTGGGGGTCTGCATGAGTCACAACCAACTTGGCGGCACTGACAGTATATTTTAGCCCGAGACAGTGACAGGACGTTTCTGGTCTGAGGGGTTCACTTGGTGCCTCCCTGAATGGACAGTTCACGCCAACCCTGTCTGTGCCTCCCTTTAAAATCCCAGTGCTGTTGAGTCGATTCTGACTCAGAGCGACCCTCCAGGACCGAGCAGACGGCCCGTCTGCAGGCGGGTGGGAACATGGCCCTGTCTGTGTTTATCGGCTTGGCGGGACGAGTGACTCAGGACTTTCTGTTGTAGATTCTTTTGCTCAGGAGCACGTGGAGGAGAAGTCTTTCTTTTGTCGTGTCAGGTAAGCCCCGAAACAGGTTCCTGAGCTAGAAGACACGCAAGTATGGCCCCATAAGACCCTGACTTGGGGCTCTGGGGGTGCACAGCACATCCTTAGCAGCTGACGGTGCAGAGGATGATGGGGTGGGACCTGCTGCCCGTCGTTCTGGGGTCTGGAATCCTGTGGAGGAGATTGCCCACCCTGCTGGGCCAGGGGGACAGTCCCAACTCATTTCCACAAAACGCACTGATTATGTACAGGCCTGGGGGGCACCTGCACCGAGTGGACAGTGTGGACCTTGCAGATGGGCTTTTCATGGGGACCCATGGAGTCGGCAGTGCATGTGGGCCCTGAAAGCTCGTGGAACCTGTTACCCACATGTGTGCGTTCCTGGGGAGTCCCATTGGCTGGCAGCAGGTCCTTGGCCCCACACAGGGTGACGAATGAGTGTCGCTGCAGTGCCTGGAGTGCCTGGGGGCAGATGCATGCCCACAGAAGTGGGGGTCTGAAGTCCCACTGCATGGTGTTGTGTCCCAAGTGCAGTGCACGCACTGGGGGAGGGTGACAAGGACCTCGCCCTTCCACACAAAGGGAAACCCAGGGGAAATGTGGGAACCAGAGTGGTGGGCACAGCCACTGGGGCACATGGATAGACAGTGGGCACAGTCCTAAAGCGGGTGGACAGGTGGGTTTAGGGCTGCCCAGCATCCTGTGACTGGGCCAGCACCTCTCACAGCGCCAGCCTGCCCGCTGTGGGTGGAGGCGCTGATGGATCAAAGGGATGGTCCAGAGAACCCACTACCTACTGGCCATGCAGTAACCTGCCCTCCCTGGTTTTGTGACTCCAGTCCTGTGGGATTTCTCTGTCCTCCGCAGTGTCGGGAAGACCCCTGAGAACAAGGCCCACTACCGTCCCTTCCGCATGACGCCTTACCTTGTCAAGGTGCGGGAGCCCCGGAGACCCGAGAGCCAGCTGTGCTGCGTCCTGCTGGCCGAGAAGGTGCACTCCGGCTACGAAGGTAACCGCCAGCCCATGGCAGGCATCCAGGGTTCTGTCCCCATCTGTCAAGATGACCCCTAGCTGGGCGTCTGTTCTGACTCGCGGTGAGCCCGATGTGACAGACGGAAACAGCTCCGTAGGGTTTTCTTAGCTGTGGCGTGAACAGGAGGAGATCACCAGGCTTCCCTCCAAGGCACTGCTGGCTGGGGGAGTTCCAACTGCCACTGCTTCAGTTAGCCGCTGAGCGCAAACCATCTGTGCCACCCAGGGACCTCCCTGGGTGTCACTTGTATAAAATCAGCTCAAACCCTGTTTCTCTGGCCCAGCCTGAAATTCCACCTGCATCCTCCTGGCAGGCTCTTCTTGAGTCCCAGACCTTCTTCATGCCCTGTGGGCCCTGGACTCCCACATACGCAGGCTGTAGCTGTGGCCCTGGGCCCCTTGTCCCCTCCCCTGGTTCTCCTGCCTGCGTGCAGACCTTGAGAACAGCCCTGGACCGGTGTGGCTCTGGTCCTTCCCATCCCCTGCATGGCCCCTGCCCCTGCTTCAAGCTGCAAACAGGACAGAGACACTGTCCCTCCCACCACAGCCCACCCCCAGCCCGTGCTGAGTGTCCCTCATCCCCTGCAGGCACTGGCTCTCGGGACAAGTGAGTCACTGTGGTAAAACACCCATGCCCAGCATTCCAGTGGCTGCCCCTAGCCCCCCATCATCTCTGCCTGGAGGTCCTGTCACCATGCTCCCACTCCTGGTCACCCCAGTCCACCCTACAGATAGATCTGGGGTTCTCACTTTGCACCCAGAGGCCCTGTGGCACTTTGCCAGCTCAATTGTACCTTCTTTTGATGTCTCATCCTAGACTCCTTGTGTGGCATCACAGTCACACCATGCTTATACTGGTGGCCCTGTGTCTGCCGGGAGTCCAGGTGCTCACGCCGTGACCCTGAGAGCCAGAGTTAGTCACCCACTTTTAGAGTGCACTGAAGACGGGCACTGTGTGGAGCCACTTGCCAGCGGGGCTCTGCTTTGGTCCCTACATGACTGCATTTCTGATCTCTTGCTCGTGCTGTCTTTTTGAAAGAAGTGCTCCTGAAAAAGGAGAGAAATGGTGTTTGGGGTACATGACTTCCTTCAAACACTTGATGTGTTACTGCACGTACAACCATCTCTCCCAAATACTAAATTAAGATGGAGAGGGATTACTTAGCTTTTGGAGCCCTGGTGGCCCAGTGGTTAAGAGCTCGGCACTCCCCAGAAGGTCAGCAGTTCAAATCCACCAGCCGCTCCTTGGAAAACATGCGGGACGTTTCTCCGTGGCCTGTGGGGTCACTGTGAGTCAGAATGGACTTGTTGGAAGCAAGTTCACCGAGCTCGGAACAAGCTGTTTCCCAAAATGATCAGTCTCCTCCATGAATGAAAATGTTTGGAATGAGTGTTTGGTCATCTGAGGGAAGTTTGGGGTCTGTGAGTTTTTTTACACAAATCATCCAGCCTTTTGCCACTCTAGAAGCCATGAAGTTGCCCAAGGCAGTGATGTCTGATGAGAATTTTGAATCCAGCCACTTGAGTTATTAACAACTAACTTGTTTAGCTCACTCTTGCTTTGGTCTTAAAAATAAAAAAGATGGCCCAGCACAGTGGGCCGCGACGAACCTCCCTGTCCTGGTGAGGGTTTGGGTCACAGCGGTGATTGCTAGTTCACCAGAGTCTGCAAAGCCAGCCCAGGCCATTGCTGGCACAGTGGGAGACCTGAGCGCAACGCAGCCTATCCGTGGAGGTTTCAGTCCTGGGTCCCTGTTGCTGTGATGGTGAACATGTTTTGGGAGAGCTTCCAGTCTAAGGCAGCAGGGTGGATTATCCCACAGCAAGGTAAGCATGGTGCTTACCTTGCTTTCTAGATCATCAATAACAAACAACTTCACTTTTTTTTCACATCAATAATGGAGCTTCTAGGTCTGGCTGGCATCTCTCTCTCTGCCAACCCCACAGTGCCTTCCTACAGAATCAAGGCCTCTTTTGACACTGGCAGTCCCTGACAGGGGCAGATGACCCAGCCAGCAAGGTAAGCACAGGCCCTCTTGTGCTTACTTCCTGATCTGGAGTGAACAGTTTCACTTGGGAGACTGTTTCCTGCAGGCAACCTGGTAAGCAAGGTGAGCTCTGTGCTTACCTCACCTCTTGGCTCATCTGGCCATGAAGGTGGACTTGGCAGAGTGGCTGGATCCTCTCCTCCTCACAACAGTCCAATCCTATGTGTGCAGTGTCACCATAAATCACCCTCCCGCCAGCAACCACCCAAAGCTGGCCCACGGAGAAGTTGTCAGGGCCAGCTGGTGGCTGGCCATCAAGGGGTGTCTGCTAGGCTCCTCTGCAGTTCAGAGTCCACTTTTAACTTTTTCTTTAGCTTCTCAGTATCCTCTCTGAGTCTGTGTGGGTGTTTTCTGTAAGTTAAAATGCAAAGACACTGAATAGTATTTCCTGGAGTTACACACACCTGCACTGTTCTGTTCTTGCAGCCCCCAGAATTCCTCCCGAGAAGAGAATCTTCACCACCACGCATACACCCAATTGCTTGTTCCAGGACGTGGATGAGAGGTAAGCGGGTCGATGTCACAACCTCTGGCAGCCTGGCCTCTCACACGCTCGCTTGTCTTGGAATCCGTGTCTGTCACCACCCAGTTCCCTCGCGAGATATGTGGTGTATCAGTCTTTCCTTGGGAGGGACACACTGACAGCCAGACAGAGCTCAGCATGTCCACGTTTTTGTCATGGAAGACCACTTACGATAAAGCTAAGGCTGCCTATTGATGTCGCATGTGGGGTCACTGCCGTATGTTTAACTGTATTCTCCAGTTGTCATCCGGTGGGCCATCACTCCTGGTGGCCCATGGGTGTCAGAGCAGAACTGCTCCATAGATTTTCAGTGGCTGGCGTGTTGGAGGTGGACGGCCAGGCCTTTCTCTGTGACACCTCTGGATGGGCTCAGACCTCCAGTCTTACTCAGTTGGCAGCTGAGTGCGTTAATGTTTGTGCCACCCATGGGCTCGTTGAACTATATATGGATAGTGAAGCAGTCACGGGCTTGCTGTTGTCATTAGCTGCCATCGAGCTGATCCCAGCGTTCAGCAGAGCCGAGCCCCCCGGATCCCGGGCCACCCTCACGGTCACTGCTGTGCGTGAGCCTGTTGTGGCGGCCGTCTCACCGGAGGTCTCCTCTCTCGCTGACCACCTGCCTTACCAAGAAGGATGAAATGACAGAGGAGACCCTCCTAGGACGCGAGCCCTGTGTAAACAGGCCCGCTGGAAAGCTGCTGGTCGGCCTCATCGAGCCTGCCTTTATTACCCTACTCAAAGACATTGAAGTGGTGAAGATGTCACCTTGAAAACTGGGGTGCACCTGACCCAAGCTGTGGTGCTTTCAGTTGCATCATATGCGTGTAAAAGCTGGGCAGTGACTAAGGAAGACAGAAGGATTGATGCCTTTGAGTGGTGGTGTTGGAGAAGAATGTTGGATGTACCATGGATGACCTAAAGACCAAACGATCTGTTCTAGAAGAAGGACCACCAGAGTGCTCCTTGGAAGCAAAGATGGTGAGACTGCGTTAGGGCTAACCCTAACCCTGACTTTGGACATGTTGTCAGGAAGCGTCGGTCCCTGGAGAAGGACATCGTGCTTGGTAAAGTAGAGGGTCAGTGAAGAATAAGACCCTCCACAAGATGGAACGACACAGTGGCTGCAGCAGTGGGTTTAAGCATAAAAAGAGTTGTTGACCTGGCACAGGACCAGGCAGTGTTTCTTTCTGCTGTACGTAGGCTCACTACAGCACGTGGCAACAGCTAAAGACACTCGAGAAGCAAGGCACGCCCTGGCACACACCTAACCGAGGCACACTGGGGGTGCTGTGCAGGGCTGTGGTTAGCGTGGAGCTAGAGATGCCACTGGCAGGGTCCCAGCAGGGCCGTGTTCGCCACTTGATGTATGTCTAAGCTGCTGGGGAGGGTCATCCAGTCCTGACCCCAGGCTGCTCATAGGGTGCTGAGTAGCTGTGAATGACCCTGATGGCATCTGGATTTCTGATGTCCCAGAGGGCTCTGGATCAGCAAGCCTTGGCCCATGTCCCCTCCCCACATTCACGCGGAAGCCTGAAGAGCTGACTGCTTCTGGCCGTGGTTGGGGAGGCTGACGGAGAAGCTTGCTGTGGCTAGGCCTTCTGGACGGGCCGGGGCCCACCAGGGGGTGCCGTCAGGGTGGCATCCTCCCTACTCGGCATGGCTGGCCTCAGGTTGCCGGCCATGGAGCCTCCTGAGGCGTCCTACTCTCTGGGCAGCGAGGAGCCCACCGGGCCAGCTCCCTCCAGCAGAATCACCAGAGACATGGTTGCAAAGCAGGTTCCTGGGTCACACAGCCCTGCAGAGGTAGGACGCCCAAAGCTGTCGTTCAGCGGCCCAGGAGATGTTTGTACATCTGAAAATCTGAGGGCTCCCATTCGCAGCCCCCCACCCAGGAGTCTGTCTTATACCTGCGAGAAGGTGCTGGTGCCCGTGGCATTCTGGAACCTTGCTATTAAAGCAGGTAGCCCAGCACACAAAGGCCGGAGGTCAGGTGGGCGCGCAGAGCTCCTTCCCTGCCTGCCTTCTGCCCCTCCTCCCTTCCTCCCTCTCCTCCTGTGGCCAAGCCTGGAGCTGAGAGGACGCCAGGAACCTCATGTGCGTTGTAGGGGAAGGAAAACATGTTTTGGTGAAAGCACCTCAGACAAGGAGGAGACAATCAAAGACCAACAGTAGCTGACAAGCAAGGCCCACATCACAGGAAAGGGGGCAGCTCTGCCCTGAGGACTCAGAGGAAGGCTGTGCTTCCATGTGACCAGAAGGGTTCAAGAGAATGTCTGGTTAACACAGGAGGCCAGGCCAACAGGACAAGCCATGGAGCACCAGCGTGCCCCCGAGAGGGCAGAACAGAGGCCCTGGGAGGGACAGCAGTGTGTCTGACACGGGGCATGACAGACAGCCGGTGCGCTAGGAGAGACAGGAACGTGTCTGACCCGGGGGTGGGAGAGGGAGGCATGACGACTTGGAGCAAAGGTCCCCAGCCCCATGCGGTGATTCCAGAAGAAAGCGCCACCCCAAACCTGACTAGACACAGTGCCGAAACTGCAGGGGACATCTTCCCAGGTTGGACAGAGGACAGAGGATGCAAACAGGGGGTCCTTGGTCCCAGACAGAATCAACACAGGACTGCTCGGGACAGACTTTTGAATAACACGAAAAGAAAGAAAAGAGCTTGAAAACATCTAAGAAGGTACACAGGTATCCAGATTTCCCATTTCAGAAAAGAACTCATGAAGCCAAGGGACCCGCATTCTAAGGGTGAGGTCTCAGCAGGGCAGGGTCTCCGCGGGGCAGGGTCTCCGCGGGGCAGGGTCTCCGCGGGGCAGGGTCTCCGCGGGGCAGGGTCTCCGCGGGGCAGGGTCTCCGCAGGGCAGGGCAGGGCTTTCTTGCCCATTACAGACTCGAGGGCTGACAGTCTGTTCCCTCATTAGCTGAGCAGCTGATGCTTCTCCGTGAGCCTGATCCCCAAAGGTTGATTGTTGGGGAACGGGAGGTTTCTCCAGTTGAGTGAGGTGATTCTCGGATTCCCTGGGTGATGTGAAGGGTTAATGCGCTTGGCCACTAACCGAAAAGTTGGCAGTTCAAGTCCACCACGAGGCACCTCAGAAGGCAGACCTGGCTCTCCCCTTCCCAAAGATCAGAGTCACTGGCACCCACTGTGTGCAGGCTGCACTGGCCCACGGGGTGTCACCGCGAGTTGGGAACAACTAGATGGCGATGAACCTTTTGGGTGGGAAGGGTTCTGAGATGTACCACTGCCCTTTCTGACGCTGCCCCATGTGGCTCCTGCAGTGTAGACGCAGTGTAGACTCGGCTAAGTGTCCCTGGGTCTGCTTCCCTCCAGGGCGGTCCCCCTCCTGGGCTACCTGCCTCAGGACCTGTTGGAGAGCCCGGTTCTGCTGCAGCTGCACCCGAGTGACAGGCCTCTGATGCTGGCCATCCACAGGAAGGGTAGGTCCTTTGGGTGGCAGTCCTGCGCGGTCACACAGCACCTCCTGAGATGGGTCCACAAGCCCCCACGGGCCACGTCCGTCAGTGGATGCGCAGAGGACAGCTCACTGCCTCCCTGCTCCCAAAATCCAGGTGCTGGCCTGGAGTGGAGTGGGCACTTTACTGGCCATGGCACAAGCCTTGGGCACCTTATTTCCACTGTGACTGCTGCTGGGGGGGATGGGGTGCATGTTGGAGACGGACACGTGCTGTGGTGCCCAGGTCAGCTCTGGCCCAGGTGGGAAGTGGACAACATGACTCTCACTGAGGCCTGTCCCTGCAGACACAGGCAGCTCTGAGCTTCCCCAGATAAGGGTGCTTCCTCGTTAACTGGAACCCAGCTGGGGAGTGCACCCCAAGATACAGACTGGCACTCAGGGGAAGCTGTCCCCTCACAGCAGCCACAAGCAGAAATGGGGGGTCAGGGCCAGTGAGCTTGTTGGGGTCACTGTCCTGAGGGCTGTCCCCTCCCCCAGTTCTGCGGTCAGGTGGGCAGCCTTTCAACTATTCGCCCCTCCGCTTCCGCGTCCGGAATGGCGAATACATCACCCTGGACACCAGCTGGTCCAGCTTCGTCAACCCCTGGAGCCGGAAGATCGCCTTCGTCATCGGCAGGCACAAAGTCAGGGTGTGAGCGCTCCGGGGGCCTGGCTGGGTGGGGTGCCCGGCGCCCGGCTGTCCTCCTCACTAGCTTGTGGCGTGGGGTGGAAGGAGGGGCTGGGGCCGTGAGTGGAGGATTCCCTCCAGCTGCGTGACTGTGCTGGGAGACAGGTGAGGGGAGCAAGAGGGGAGGGACCTGGTTCCCGGAGCCTGCCGGGTGGGGGTGAGCAGAGCGGTGAGTGGGGTGGGCACCAGCGAGTGGAGGAGTGGGCCGCCCTGGGGTGTTGGCGCAGGCCCATGGAGAGCCTTGCCTGACAGGCCACTTACCCCATGCAGGGGCCCCTTGAATGAAGATGTGTTTGCGGACCAGCCAGCTGTGGAGGAGAAGACCGTGCACCCCAGCACCCAGGAGCTCACGGAGCAGATCCACCGGCTGCTGCTGCAGGTACGGGCTGTGCTCAGAGTGGCCCTGGGCCCAGGACTGCCCACCCTGTCCCCGGCCGGGTCCCCACCTCACCAGTGTCTGCTCAGGGTGTGAGGACTGCGCCCCTGTCCCTTGCCAGGCCCCCTCTTAACTAGCGTCCACTCCTCATCCTGGGCCTTCCCTGTCTGTCAGGTCCACTCAGACGTCTCTCCCGTTGATCTCTATACTGTCCCCTGTGGCCTATCAGGGCCACCCCAAGATGGTCTGGCATGCGCATGGCTGTTCCCAGCCCCAGGGAGCCCAGCCGCAAACACTCGGGGTGTCTGTGTCAGCGCTTGCATCCTGTGTGTACGGTGAGGGGCTCTCCAGCCCCCGTCCTGACTGATTCTATGTCGCTGACCCTGGTGGCCCTTTGCCTCTTCGGTAGTGGATGTTTGGGGCCCTGTCACTGCCACCCCCTTGGTGGTAGATGTCTGGGGCCCAGGTTCTGTCACCCCCTCAGCAGTGGACATCTGGGGTCCCAGGCCCTGTCCTCACCTCGGTAGTAGATGTCTGGGGCCCCAAGCACTGTCCTCCCCTCGCTAATAGACATTTGGGGCGCAGGCACTGGCACCCCCTCAGTGGACATCTGGGGCCCAGGCACTTTGGAGCTGGAGCTAGAGCTTAGCTCCCAGGTTCAGATCCCAGTGCCCATCACCCTCAGCCTGGGGCTGCGTGGCCTCTGACAGGTAACCAGGTGCCTCTCTGTGAAGTGAGAGTATAAGGACATAGTTCATTGTCCCCTGCAATGCTTCTGTGCCCACCCTCTGTGAAGCCAGGGAGCGAGGCTGTAGTTCATGCCCCCCAGTCGCCGTAGCACTCACTCCAGTCCACCCTCCCCACACCCATCCCCCGTAGCCCATCACCTGCAGCACTCACACCTGTCCACTGTCCCCCACAGCTCGTCCCCCACAGCAGCCGCGCCCGTGCGCTGTCCCCAGGGCACTCACGCCCATCCACTTTCCCCCGCAGCCCGTGCCCCACAGCGGCTCTAGTGGCTACAGCAGCCTGGGCAGCAACGGGTCCCACGAGCCCCTCAGGAGCCACACGTCCTCCAGCGACAGCAATGGCCACGAGGACACCTGCCAGAAGAAGCCTGTACGTCCCCCACCTGTCTATCCCAGGGAGCCAGGCTAGGGACACTGGCCCTGCAGTCCAGCAGTGGTCCTTGGTTGTTCCCAGAGTCCTCCTTCCTGGTCATGGTTACTCAGAGATGCTCATCTCGGGAGGCCAGGAGGCCAGGATCAATAGCTGAAGACTTGGATGAAATTCCTTTAAAGCAGATAAATCAAGGAAAGATTAAATTTCTTTAAAGTGGATAAATCAAGCAAAGATTGAACTGTGGGGAAGAAATGAAACCTTTTTCTAATGTAATTTTTTGTTGTCATTGTTGAAAGTGTGCACAGCAGAATACGTATCGGTTCAATCATTTCACCTTCAATAATTAGTGACACTGATTATTCTTCAAGTTGTGGGACCATTTTTACCCTCTTTGTCCACACTGTCCCTCTCCTGTTCACAGGAACTCACTGACCCCCAAGCTTCTTATCCAATCTTTCCAGTTGCTTCTGTGGCCCGTTGATCCTGTGTAGCTAGTTTTTAAAAGAATGCAAAGCTCATGGCAGTCATTCTTCACTAATTTTGCTGAAACTGTTGTGTGGTGGTGCAGTGGCTAAGCCCTGCAGCTGCTCCCAGAAGGTCTGCAGTTCAAGTCCACCCGGCAGTCCTTAGTAACTCTACGGGGTAATTCTACTTTGTCTGTGGGGTCACTGTGTGTCGGACTTGACTTCACAGCAGTGAGTTTGGTTTTGGCTATTGTTTGGCTTAACAGAGATGACATGGGATATTTTTTGTTTGAGGTTTAAAGATTCTTTCAGGGCAAAGTTTTGGATGTCTGTTCAGCTTCATTGGCTCCAGGAAGTCTAAATTCTATGGGAATTTGAAATTCTATTTTACATTTTTACTCCTTTTGATAAGAATTTGGAAGAAAAAGTTTTGATTTGCTGATTCAAGTTTTTTTTTTTAATCATTATTATTGAGAATCATACTGCATTTATTTTTCCTGACCTACAGTTAAATTCTTATTCAGAAATTTTAAATGGTACTGGAACTATTTTGGCTGTTCACTAAGACCAGCGCGTAGAGTTCTCACAGGGTTACTGAGATGCTTCTTTTCTTTTTCTTCAAGGAAAGTTGTAAAAATGGTACCAAGGCCAAAAACAAAAGTCGTTCTTCTCAGGGCCCCGGAGAACAAGAGAAAAAACCTGTCACCGGTAAAAGAACCTCTCAGCATTTACTTAATGGAACTTGAGTTGAAGGAAGGGGACAGGGAACCTGGGTTTAACCTGAACTCTGGGTGACGGAGAACCCTAGTCCCCTTTGATGACACAAGGGCACTCACGTAGGCAGCCAACCAAATGGAGCTCAGTGCTGTGCAGCGGGTTCCAGCTCGTGGAACCCAAGTGCTGCAGAGTGGCTCCAGCCCACAGGATTTTCTTGGCTTGACCCTGGCGTGGAGGAGACCCCGGGGGATGTTCACCTGCTGTATGAACGGCTGGTGGCTTGAATCCATCCAGCAGCCCTTACAGCCATAAAAACCCCAGGGAGCACAGTTCCGCTCTACACGCATGGGGTCGCCGTGAGCTGGAACTGCCTTGATGGCAGCTTGTGACACCATCCTGACAGAAGCAGGATACCGGGATGGATTCAGCCGGGGAGACATGAGTACCACATTTGGCCCCCGATGCCCTACAGGGGCTCGAGAGCATCCTCATGGCCCTGAGTGTCCCCAGAAGCCATGCTTTTCCCTGGTTCTCACTCTGCAGAGGGGCCCTGTGATTCACGTGCTTAGACTGCAAATGCTTTATAAATCCTGAGTGGCCTCTTCAGGGAGGGAGACAGATAGGAAATGAAAGGACAGCCGTGTCATTCTCACAGAACTGCAGAACTATCCCCCTGTTCCGATGAAGGCGGCCACAGCCACGGCCAAGGATGGCCCGGGCATTGGCTTCCCCAAGACAGCCCTCCCCGAGGAGCTGGCCTGCCAGGCCCAGCCCGCTGGCTCCTACCAGCAAGCCAGCTGCCTGGACAGCGTCATCAGGTGAGCCTGCCGCCCATCGCTGCTCACGCTCTCCCGCCCGGGTGCTGCGTGAAGCCTTGCCCAACATCCGTCCTTCCATCCGTCTGTCTGTCCACACAGGTACCTGGAGAGCTGCAGTGAGGCCACCACGCTGAAAAGGAAGTGTGATTTCCCAGCCAGCACCCTGGCCTTTAACCCCAGTGACAAGCGCAAAGCGACTGGAGGTAGCTTGCCTGCTTTGAGCTGTGAGCCTGTGAGGCTGTTCATCCCCGACCAGGGATCCAGGAGTCCCTGAGGGGCTGCCGAGGGCCCCTTATTCCCTCCCCCATTAACCCCGATCGGTCTCCCTCAATAAATAGAGGGCCATTACAAACACGGGAAATCACCCTGCAGCTTCCTTCCTACCAGCTTGGGCAGGGGCTCTGCTCCCGGGGGCCTTGGCCTCTGACAGCAGGACCTGCCAGGGCTACTGGAGTCCTGGTGGTCCCCGGCCCTCCTTGTACAGCTTGCCAGCCTCACAACGCCATGCACGCCTCTGGGAGCAGTGGCCTGCAGACGCGCACACTCCTCACAGTCCAAGCCATTCTCAGCCACATGTGGTCGGGGAAGTTACTGCTGGGTACAGCCTGGGTCAGAGAGTGGGGTGTCAGCTGGCAGAGAAAGTGGTTAGACAGGCAGGCCAAGCAAACCTACGGCCTGCCTGCAGACAGGAGGGCTAAGTACGTGCTGTAACGAGGGCTAGCTCATTTCTGCCTCTGGAGTCTGCGTGCCTCCCCTGCAGGCCGTAGCAGGGTGCCTGGTTCCGGGCGGAGGGTCCTGCCCAGAGTTCCCGGAAGCTGCCCGGTGCAGGAGTCCTTAGGTGGTGCAAACAGTGAAGTGCTCAGCTGTGCACTGAAAGGGTGTCAGAACCCCCCAGAGGTGCCTTGGAGGGAAGCCTTCACCGTCTGCTCCCAAAAGGTCACAGTCATCAGAAGCCACACGGAGCACGTTTCTACTCTGCCACATGTGGGCGGATGGACTCAAAGGCAACTGATGATAGCCCGATCTTGCTGTCCCCAGGGAGTCAGGATTCGAGTGCACAGCTGTCCCCATTCAGAGCCTCATGGTCTCCACCCCTTCCATGAACACGCACCGAGGACAGGCAGTCACCAGCCAAGCCCAGAACGTTGCTGGGATGGGACAGTGCAGCAAGGACCCATGGGTGTTCACGTGCCATTGGGACTGGTGGTATTAACTACAGCTGCTGACACTCCATTCTCCTGTCTGCTCCGTCCCTCTCTGCAGAGACAGCCTCAAAGGCGGCCGTGGCCCTGCCGAAGCCTGCCGAGACAGACAGCCAAGCAGACGTCGGCACACACCTGGCCTCACGGGCAGCCCTGCCCGGCAAAGCGGAGAGCGTGGTGTCCCTCAGCAGCCAGTGCAGCTATAGCAGCACCATCGTCCACGTCGGGGACAAGAAGCCACAGCCTGAGCTAGGTGTGCCATTCCATTAGTTCTTTGATGGTGTCGAGAGTATTCTGGTTTTAAAAATAAGTTTCTCTAAGTCAGTCACAGAAACCCTGGTGGCCTAGTAGTTAAGTGCTATGGGTGATCAATAAAAGGTCAGCAGTTCAAATCCACCAGGCATTCCTTGGAAACTCTACGGGGCCATTCTTCTCTGTCCTATGAGGTTGCTGTGAGTCGGAATCAACTCAACAGCAGTGGGTTTTTTTGTTGCTTAAGTGACCCTACGGGGGCAAATGTTGTATGATCTCGTTTGTGTGAACTATCTGGAGTAGACTGACGTATAGGCACGGAAGTTTATTAGTGGTGCCAGGGGTGGGGGAGATGGGGAGGCAGAGTCGTCGTTGAGGCAGTATTGAATTTCCGTTTATGCTAATGGGAAATCGGGTGATGGATGCTGGTGATAGTTACATGATGGTTCCCAGTGTGATTGATGTGATTGGGGTCCCTAAATCCTTTGTGTGAAAAAGCTGAATTGGCAAATGTGTTGTATGTATTTTTACTCCTCAAAAGACTTACCTGGGTAGGAGGAAAAGCTAATTTAAGCTCAGAAGAACCCACACTAGCCCAAAAGGTGGAGTCCAGAAATCCAGCTGCATAAAATGCAGGTGGTGCAGCCAGCCAGGGCTGTGACACCCTGTCCTGATCACCTGTGCTTTGGTGTCACCTAGTGATAGTTGTCTGTTCCAGTTTAAATGTGAAAGGAGTGAGTGCTTATCCTAACAGAGACCAGACCAAACCCACTGCTGTCAAGTCCATTCCTACTCATAGCGACCCCATAGGGCAGGGTAGAACTGCCCCATTGGTTTTCCAAGGGGCACCTGGTGGATTCAAACTGCTGACCTTTGGCAGACATAGCACTGAAACCACTGCGCCACCGGGGTCTCCAAACCCAGTGCCATCGAGCTGGAAATGCTGGTGGTGCAGTGATTAAGTGCTTCGTCTGTTAGCCAGGTCAGCAGTTCACATCCGCCGGCTCCTCCTGGCAAACTCTCTGGGGCAGCATAGACCAGTAAAGGGAAATTTGCCTGCAAAAGTGGAGGGCACTGAGGGCCAGAAGAAAGAGGTGGGCGATTCCAGGGTGACAGCAAAGGAACTTATTAGAGAGACTCACAGATGAGAGAAGTCCCGGGCAGCTGCATGCCCAAAGCAGTTCTCTGCGGCCAGCAGCAGGAAGGCAAAGATTTTATAGTGGTGATGGACAGTGGTGACTGCATGTCAGGGAGTGTAGACTGCCGTGACACAGGAGGAGGCATGAGGGCAGCCATGTTTGGCCTCACAAAGCCTGTTTCCCCTTCAGTTCACCCCATGAGACTGGCTCTTCCAATCTGGCTCGTCCCCTCTCTTGAGCTGCAGTGAGAGACCTTGTTCCCTCCCCACCAGGAACAGATACATTAGTGGGCTTGGTCGGGCGCCATGTGGTACCCACACATGCACAAGAGACAGAGAAGGTAACTGTGCCTAGAATGGGGCGGGGGGGAGTGGTGCTTCTCTGAAAAGGAGAAGAAAGAGGGAGACAGAAGGCAGCCAAGGGTCTAGCCTCCAGATCAGAGAAGGTTCTCGGCCCAAGATGTTTGCTTAGCAGCCTGGATGGAAGGGGCAGAGGCCACACAGCAGACCATCCCCGACAGTGGTGGTCCTGCACCCATCCCAGCCTGCAGGACTGAGTAGATTCAGGGACCTGCATTAGCTGGTGCTGAGAGAAGACACAACAGGGGAACCCTGCCACCACCCCACTTCCCTTGATGGAGTGTGGCTCCTCTGCCTGGCCTCTCCCTCCTGTGAGACCTCCACAGTCCTCTTTAGTTGTCCCTGCTTGATGGGGCCAGCATAGCATTCAGAAGCCAGTGCAGGTTGTAACAAGGGTTATAGCCAACAGTGGCTGTCTGTCACCCTGGGCTTTCTTGTTCCTCCGAGTGCCTGGGGACACTGGCTGTTATCCCTGAATATTCTTGTTCTTCCCAAGCACCCGTGGTTGTTCTTTACTGGGAAGTGGGAAATGAGGAGGAGCCAAGTCTATCTCTGAGGTTCAGCCCCCACACCCTCTTTCTGGGCAGCCTGTGAGGCCCCTTCTGTGTCCTATCCCCGTGTACCCCAAGTTCCACAAATTCCAAAACCCGGAAAGACATATCCCATCCACCTTAGCCTGTTGTGTCTTAAAAGCTGAGGAGAACTTAGGAATATTTGCAGGGCAGAGCGTGAAACCCCAAGGTGCCTGATTTGCAGCTTGCCTGGAAGGCTGGTTCCCAAGCCAGGAGGGTAGCCAGGCTTTTCTGTCCCCATCGTTTGTCTGTTAGTTGGTGGGTCACACTGCCGTGCTGTGGCTTTACACATGCTTATGTATGCAGTAATTACTATTGCAACTCGAGGCCTGAATTTTTTCTTCACTTCTTTCAGCTTAAATAAATGCAGAATGTGTTCTTCCCTTCGGGTTTTCTGTTTCCAGCACCTGTCACTGTAGTTATTTGGTATTCTTGAGCTGCCCGTTGAAACCTTCTCTCCGGTCTTGTACCTTGTCATTCCTCCCCTTCGCTTTAGCTGCTCGACGTTGGAGAGCAAGTTTCAGAGTCTCTTCTGACATACAGTTTGATCTTTTCTTTCTTTCCTGTCTTTTGAGCGACCTCTTGCTCTTTTCATGGATGATGTCTTTGATGTCATTCCACAATTTGTGTGATCTTTGCTCGTTACTGTTCCATGCATCAAATCTGTTCTGGAGATGATGGTCTTTAAACAATCGAGAGGGATGCACTCAGGGTCCTACTTTGGCTCTTGTGGACTTGTTCTAATTTTCTGCAGTTTCCGTTTGAATCTGCATGTGGGCATTGATGATCTGTGGCACAGATCTGTGCCACAGTCAGCACTTGGTCTGGTTCTGACTGCTGGCAGGGACCTTTTCCATCGTCTTTTTCCACAGATGCAGTCAATCTGGTTCCTGTGTAATCTGTCTGGTGAGGTCCATGTACATATAGTCACCATTGGGTTGGTGAGAAAGGTATTTGCAACAAAGAAGTCATTGGTCTTGCAAAATTCTGTCGCACAATCTCTGGCATCATTCCTGTCACCACAGCTGTGTTTTCCAACTACCAATCCTTCTTCATTTCCAACTTTCGCATTCCGATCATCAGTGATTATCAATGCATCCTGATTGTATGTTCAATCAATTTTGGACTGCAGAAGGTGGTAAAAATCTTCAATTTCTTCATCTTTGACCTTGATGACATGTGCAAAGAGCTGGAAATAGAAAACTGTTTTAGTCAGCTAGGGCTGCTATGACAGAAATACCACAGAGTGGATGGCTTTAACAAAGGAAGCTTCATTCTTAAACAGTCCAGTCGGCTGCAAGTCCATATTCAGGGTGTCCGCTCCAGGGGAAGGTTTCCCCCTTGTCGGCTCTGGAGGAAAGTCCGGTACTGCATCAGTCTTTGTCCAGGGAGCGTCTTGGCACAGGAACCTCAGGTCTGAAGGACCCGCTCTTCTCCCTGTGCTACTTTCTTGATGGTACCAGGTTCCCAATTCTCTGCTTGCTTCTCTTTCCTTTTCTCTCTTGCAGGCTGAAAAGATTAAGGGTGGGACAATCCACACTCCAGGGAAACGCCTTTTACAGTGGAGCAGGGAGCTGATCTTGTAAGGGATTCACAGTCCCACCCTAATCCTTTAACACACAACATAGGAAAACCACACAATGGAGGACAGTCACAAGATCCTGGGAATCATGGCCCAGCCACGTGGCTATACATATTTTTGGGGGGATACAATTCAATCCATGACAAAAAACAAAAGGAAAGCACATGTTTTGCATTTCTCAGACTGAAAGAACTGAAGAAAAAATTCAGGTCTTGAGTTGCAATAGTGAAAGACCCTACAGGGAAAAGACCAAAAGACTCAGGAAGCATCGAAAGAAGACGGAAGGGAGACTCAGAGTTAGTGTACTGAGAAGAACTGGTCGGTGTGCAGCCGTGTGAAGAGGCAGCATGTGATCAGGCTCCAGTGGTACTGAAGGAGGAGGTCCAATCAGCACTGAAGGCACTGGCGAGAAACAAGGCTCCGGGGATTGATGGAGTGGCAGCTGAGAGATTTTGGCAAACGCATACAGCTCTGGAAGTGCTCACTCGTCTGTGCCAAGAAGTTTGGAGGACAGCTACCTGGCCAACCAACTGGAAGAGGTCCATATTTATGCCTATTCCAAAGAAAGGTGATCCACCTGAGTGTGGAAATCACTGAACGATATCGTTAATACCACATGCAAGTGAAATGTTGTTAAAGATCATTCAAAGGACTGCAACAGTGTGTTGACAAGGAACTGACAGAAATTCAGTCCAGATTCAGACGAGGACACGGAACTGGGGATGTCACTGATGATGTCAGGTGGATCTTGGCTGAAAGCAGAGAATACGAGAAAGATGTTTGTGTTTCACTGACTGCAAAGCATTCAACTATGTGGATCATAGCACATTATGGTTAATGTTGCAGAGTGGAAGTTCCAAAACACCTAACTGTGCTCATGAAGAATCTGTACTTGGATCAAGAGACAGTCGGGAAAACAGAACAAGGGGACACTGCATGGTTGAAAGTCAGGAGAAGTGTGCATCAGGGTTGTGTCCTGTCACCATACCTTTCCAGTCAGCATGCCAACAAATAATCTGAGAAGCTGGATTATATGAAGAAGAACAAGGCATCAGGATTGGAGGACAACGCATAGACAACCTGCCTTATGCAGATAACACCACCTTACATGCTGGAAGTGAAGAAGGTTTGAAACACTGATGAAGATCAAGGACCACAGCCGTCAACATGGATTGCACCTCCACATCAAGAACCCAAATCCTCACAACTGGACCAGTAAGCAACATTGTGATAAATGGAGAAACGATGAGATTTCGTTCTCCTGGGATCCACAATCAATGCCCATGGAAGCAGCAATCAAGAAGTCAAAAGATGGATTGCATTGGGAAAACCTGCTGCAAGGGATCTCTTTAAAATGTTGAAAAGTAAATAGGTCACCTTGAAGACAAAGGTGCACTTGACCCAAGCCATGGCATTTTTAATCACATCATATGCATGCAAGAGCTAGACAACGAACAAAGAAAACAGAAGAAGAATTGACACCTTTGAATTGTGTTGGAAAAGAATGTTGAAGGTGTCATGGACCGCCAGAAGACCAACAGTTCTGTTCTGGAAGGACAAGCAGAGTGCTCCTTGGGGGCGAAGATGGCGAGACTGTGTCTTACATGCTTTGGGCATGTCATCAAGAGGGATCAGTCTGTGGAGAAGGACATTATGCTCGGTAGAGTGGAGGGTCGGCGAAACAGAGGAAGACCCTCAACAAAATAAATTGACACAGTGGCTGCAACCATGGGCTTAAGCATAAAATGGCAGTGGGCACGGCGCAGGACCGGACAGTGTTGAATTCTGTTGTTCACAGGTCGCTGTGAGTCGGAACCAAGTTGACGGTACCTGACAACAACGTACCTGCAGTCTGGGAGTGTTTGTTTTTTATTGGTAATACTACACATAACAGAACATTGACTGATTCATTCAGCAGTTCGTGCATGTAATTCAGGGACGCTGATCATGTTCATCTCCCAGTGGCGTCACTGTCAGCACCGTTCTCGTCCACGTTTTTGCAGCACCGCTAACAGAAACTCAGTGTCCGTAAGCAAGGGATACCTGCCCTCTTCTTCCTGCTCCCCGTAACCACTGGTGAGCTGTGGTCTCCACATACGGGTGACAACCTGTTAGAGGACGCCTCAGTATTTCCACTAATAGAGAGCCATAGCAGAGTAAGATTCTGCCCTGTCAAAGGCGGAAAACCTCTGAGACCCAGAAAAACAAGGCTGTCTAGTCAAGGTCTGGCTCTCACAGGTTTCACAGAATTTGCCCATTTTACCTAAGTAGGATTTGACAGTATTTGCCCTTTTTATACAGTTTGAGTTTTTTTTCATTAGTTTTATTAAAGTAAAAGATGACATGCAGACCAGCCAGTCTTTGATCTCTGTTCCAGAAATGATGGAGGATGCCGCCAGCGGGGCCGAGTCCCTGAGTGGCCCGGACGGCCCAGGGCTGAGCTGCAGCCTGGGCCCCGAGAAAGAGCCTTTCAAGAGGCTGGGCCTCACCAAGGAGGTGCTGGCCGCCCACACACAGAAGGAGGAGCAGAGTTTCCTGCACAAGTTCAGGGAGACGCACCGACTCCGCACGCTCCGGCCCTGCTGCCATCGTTCTGACCAGGAAAGGCCCAGGGGGCAGCCGAGCGAGCCGAGTAAGTGACCACTAATGCCTGGGCTCACCACTGGTTTCTTTACTGCTTTATTCTGGACGGTAGCAAGTCTGGCGCTGGTTTCCCGGTAGGAAATGTTGAGGTCCCTGGTGGCACAGACAGCGTGCACTTGGCTGCTAACCCGAGGGTCAGCAGTTTGAACCCCGTCAGCGGCTCTGCAGAGGGAGACTGATGAGCTGCTTTGTGATGACTACAGCCCATCCAGCCCTTTGGGGCAGTTCTGCTTGGTAAAACGGGGGTGGGTCTTCTAAGTCACAGGCCTGCCACAGCAAGGAAAATTCAGCAAGGAAACATGAAATGTCCTTAGTCCAGGTGGCAGTCATCTAGAGGACAGCCATCTGGCCACCCCAAGGTGGAATTACTGGCTCTGGGACTGTCTTAAGGATGCAGATGGAGCTGTAAACAGTAGGGACAGTCACAGCTGGCCGCCTAAAAGTGGCAATGTCCCCATGGGGCACAAAGCCAGGCTGCTGCAGGGCTGTAGTGCTGGCAGGGAAACCGTTATCGCCTGGATGCACCCTAGACAGAGGACCTGACCCTCAGAGAGGCAGGTCAGGTCCCTGGGGCTGAGGGGCCATTTGTGCGACACTGGAGGAGGGAGGGAACCCCAGACTGACCCCAGAGTGCGGAGCTGTGCACGTCTCCCCAAAGGTGTGCCCTATTGCGTCGCCCTGTTGGGGGCTGGTCTCCAGACCCAAAAGTTGAGCAGAGTCCTTGGGCACACTGAGCACCTTTAGGCCGAGGGCTACGAGACCATCAGAGGTCCCAGAAAAGCAAAACAGACCAGTTTCTTCACTCCTGTACTGGACCCGGGAGCCCAGAGCTCAGCTCCAGACCCCAGCCTCTGTCTCAGGCCCCACAGCTGGCCCCTGCTGGCCACAGACCCTACCTTCTGCCTGGCCCCAGGCTCCAGAACAGAGTCAGAGCCTGTGAGCCCCACAGACATGGCCTGCAGGACCCCTGTTCCTCCTGGGTCTGGCAGGCACTTGGCAGGAGTGCTGAGAAGCAAGAGCCTTCCACAGTGAAACCTTTCTGCCACTTGTCTTCTCCCTCCTCCTTAAACTCCAGGCTGCCACCTGGAAATTAGAAGGTTTCCTCCATCACCCCAGCAGACCCAGCCCTGCTCGCCCCAACCGCTGCATTTTATGCAGTGCACAGGCTGCACATCTGTCCACAGCTGCCCTGCCCAGAGCCTGAGGAGGGTCCCAGAGGCCCAGTTCTCCAGCGCTGGTACCAGCAGGGGCACGCTTTCCCATGGGATGGACACCAGATACAGGCTGACTCAGCAGTAGGCGTGGGCTGGCCAGGTCACTCTCAGCTTGTCACAGGCAGGAGGGCCCCTTGGCACATCTGGGAGGAGGCAGCCCCTTCTAAAGAGCCCCAAGTTACCCTGAGTGGCCTGAGGAGAAAAACTGGGGGCTCCTAAACCCATCTGTTGTCCGGGGACACCCACCACAGACACGGCACAGATGCCAAGCTGATAGTCTGTGCCCCGAGCCCCAGCCTGGCCCAGGGGGTCCCTGGGGATCGCCCGTGAGTTCCATCTCCTGGAGAAGGTGTGGTCTCTGCACACTCAGCACTTGGCGGTGTGGTGCTGCAAACACTTGTCCCGTGTCCGTTTGGGCCCCATAGTCTCCCATTTGGGGTGCAGTCACAGCCTTCGTTTGCAGCAGAAACAGGAACCGTCTCTTTAAGGGGTGGTAGAGAATGGAGGTGTGGCATTGAAAAGTAAAAAGGTTACATAAGGGGTGTGGATCCGCCTCTCGGATTTCACATACCAATAACTATGCCCCTAATGTGGGGGTACCCCGTAAAACTGCTTTATGCTGACAAATAAAACTTTTTGACACCCCTTTAGGCTGTGCTGGAAACCCTGGTAGTGTAGTGGTTAAGAGTTCAGCTGCTAACCAAAAGGTCGGCAGTTTAAATCCACCAGCCACTCTTGGAAACCCTAGAAAGCAGTTCTGCTCTGTTGTTAGGATTCCTGTGAGTCAGAATCGACTCAGCAGCAGCAGGTCCGGTGTTTCTGGTTTATGATCACTATAATTTCATAAAAGAAGGGACCTGTTAATGCCAGGAGCAAACGAAAATGGGGTCTCGCAGGAGAGGGCAGAGCTGGTCCTCCCCACCCCACTGAGGATGGTGGGTGCCAGGAGCCCACAGGGTGGGAACAAGGGCCGCTGACCATGGGTGTGCCCTCGTGTCTCTGAGACGCAGCGTAGTGGGCAGGGCTGCGTAATTACACAAAACGTGAACTCCTGTGATTTTCGTGTTCTTCTAGCTGCTCCTGGACTAAGGCAAGCTTCTGGGGTGGCTTTATCGTGGAAGAAGTCCAGGAAGAACAGAAAGCTCAAGTCCAAGCGGGCCAAGTCACGCCCCTCATCCAGGAGCATGGTGTCGGGAGGGCCGCTGCCTGCCCGCGCCCCGCTCACAGGCCTCAATGCCACGGCCTGGTCACCATCCAACACTCCCCACTCCAGCTGTCCTGCTGTGCCCTTCCGCTCCCCCACCTGCCCCCTGCCTGTGTTTCCCACACCAAGGCCAGTGGCAGCAGCACCCATGGCCCCCCACACTGGCTTTGCAGTGCCCGTGGGTGCCCAGCCTGACTTGGTAGCCCAGTCCTTGCCATTTACAGCCCCTCTGGCTCCGGTCATGGCGTTTGTGCTGCCCAGCTACCCCCTCCCCGCTGCCATGGCCCCCAGCCTACCCCAGTCCTTCTTCCCCAGCCAGACCAGCTTTCCCGGCCACCCTGAGATGATCCCAGAACCAATGTTCCCCAGTCAGACCCCATCCCCCACACAGCTGTACACCTGTCCCCTGGGAGAGCAAAGGCAGCTGGCATCGCGTGCAGCCACCCCTGTCACCCCGTCGTCAACCACAGGCCCCACGGGCCGAGTCTCACCCCAACTCTTCCAGTCCCGAGGCAGCTCACCCCTGCAGCTCAACCTGCTGCAGCTGGAGGAGGCCCCCGAGGGTGGCCCTGCGCCTGTGGGGCCTGACGCCAAGCCAGTCCAGTCCAGGGACCACCCACCAAAGGCACGGCCCACTGTAAGTATTTCCTGATGTGTCCCTCCAGGGCCAGCAGCAGACACAGATGCCGTGTGTGGCAGCTGGCCGCACGCTTACCTCACACGGGGACGACTGTCAGGCCCCCAGGGCCGCTCCATCCTATTTGGATGCTGACATGAACGCACATGCTGGGATGAGCGTCTTTCAGACACCAGAGCAGATGCACTGGGGCTTTTTAGTGTCTGGGGACCCAAACCCAGTGGGAGAGTTTGTCTGACAGCCACTGTGGGCTCCACGTGGTGACAGGTGACTTCATGACTTGTTAGGGTACTGTTGGGCCTCAGGTCTTCAGCGATGGCTGTGGAGGTAAAGCCCAGGAGGGGCCCGTCCAGAACCAGGCTCCTTGGCAGCCCAGCCACAGATGGGGAGGAGCCGGGGAGGTCCCCCAGCTCCCTCCTCAGAAGCCCCAGGGCCCTGCCTGCCCCTGGAATTCCAGTCCAGTTAATGGCAATGTCACTGTCTCCCATTAAACACCCTGAGGTGTGTCGCAGGTTCCCGGGAGAGGACAGGATGTGGGCTTGCCGAGGAGGAAGTGGCCGGGGCCCTGCCGTGCCCAGAAAAGGGAGGGGAGCCTGGCGGCATGTGAGCTCCCCCAGGACTTGTGCAGGCTGTGACTCCTGGGTCTGGGGCCCTGGGCCTGCTGTCCACATTCCCAGAACCCGAAGGTCAGGGGAGCTCCCTGGGCCCAGTCCTTCACTGCTGCCCTTCGCAGCTCAGCACCTGCCTCTGGGCCTTGGTATGCTGCTGCAGGTGGTGTACAGACCCCGTGTTTGCCACCACTGAGGACAGGGACAAGCGTCATGCTTCCTGTACTGGGCCTTTCTGGTTCCCGGTGGCTTTTCTGAGAGTAGATTTCACTCACTGGCGTTGATGCACCGTAAGGGAACTTGCCAGTGTGGTCCCTGTGATGAGAGTCACAGTGTGGCCGCCTCCGTCACGTCCAGGAAGGGAGGGACAGCCCCCTCTAGAGGAACTTCTCAGTGTGGTCCGGGTGATGAGAGTCAGTGTGTGGCTCCTTCCTCACTGTAGGGGAACTTTGCGGCGTAGCCCAGGGTATGAGATCCATGTGTGGCTGCCTTCCTCAGGGCCTGCTCAGTGTAGCCCGGATGAGGAGATTCATCCTTTGTGTGGCTCCCTTCCTTAGCAGCTGGGAAAGGGGGAACAGCACTCTCTAGAGGCATGAACTCCTATAGTTAATGACTTTGTTCTGGGCAGCAGCCTCTGCAGCAGCCCCATGTGCTCCCACTTCCCCCGCCCCTGCCTGTTCCCTCCGCCTTTCCATGTGTGCCATGTCCCAGTGTGTATCTCCTTCCGAGTGCCCTCAGGCTGCCCTAAGAGAGCACTACAATGTGGGTGGCGTTAACAGAAATGTGTGCCGTCATGACGTGGGAGTCCAAACCAGGGTGTTGGCCACGATGATTCCTTCTGAGGTGGAGATGGACAGCCTGTCCCTGTCTCTCTCCTGGCTTCTGGTGGCTTCTGGCCATCCTTGTTTAATAGCCTCATCACTTCAGGAAGCAGCCCTGGTGAAAGAAGCTTCTGGCTTCCCTTGGCCATCTTCTTTCTGTGTTTCTCTCTCTGTGTCTGATCTTCCTGAAGGTGGGGAGTGCTGGAGGGTCAGGGCCCTTGACCAGCTTGGAGCGCTGGGGGCACGCTGGTTAAGAGCTACAGCTGCTAACCAAGAGGGTGGCAATTTGAATCCACCAAGCACTCCCTGCAAGCTCTCTGGGCAGCTCCACCCTGTTCTATGGGGTCACTGCTGTTGTTAGGTGCTGCCGACTCCGTTCGGACTCATAGCGACCCCTGAACAACAGAACAAAACCCTACCCGGGCCCGCAGGACGCCCACAGTCGTTCTTATGCTCAGCCCTGTTGTTGCAGCCACTGGGTCAGTCTGTCTCGTTGAGGGTCTTCCTCTTTTTCGCTGACCCTCCACACTGCCAGGCACAATGCTCTTCTCCAGGGGCTGAACCCTCCTGACAACGTGTCCAGTGTGTAAGACACGGTCTCGCCATCCTTGCTTCCGAGGAGCGCTGTGGTTGTAGTTCCTCCAGAAAAGATCTGTTCTTTTGGTGGTCTGTGGTACATGCGGCGTCCTTCGCCAGCACCGCAGTTCAGAGGCCTCGATTCTCATGTCTTTCTGATTCATTGTCCAGCTTTGAGATGCCTATCATGCAGTTGAAAACACTGTGGCTTGGGTCAGGCGTGTCTTAGTCCTCAGCCAGCCCCAAGTGCCGTTGAGTCGGATCTGACTCGTGGCAACCCTAGGGTGACTACTTATCAATACTCTAAAGAGGTCCTTTGCAGCTGTAGGGTCGCTGTGAGTTGGGTGGCGGTGGGTTTGGGTTCAGTGTCTCACCTGTGTGGAGCCTTGGTGGCACAGTGGTGAAGAGCTGAGCTCCTGACTGGCAGGTGTCGCACACCCACCTGCCTGGCCTGGAGGGTCACTGTGAGTCAGTGCTCACGCCTTGGCAACAGGTTGGTTTGGTTTCGTCACCAGCATGACCTCATGTTAACCTTCAAAGATCTACTTCCAAGCCGACTCACATTCTCAAGCCCAAGGCCAGGTCTTCAGCATATGTGTTTTTGGGGGGACACAGTTCACTCTGTCCCGTCCCCCGTAAGCCACAGTTTCTTCTCTCTGCTTCTAAAGCTCGAGGAACCCTTGGAGGCTCAGCACAGTGACACCCTCTCCACGTCCAGTGGCCTACTCGACCTCCTGCTGAGTGAGGACCTCTGCTCGGCCTCAGGCTCAGCCCTGTCAGGGAGCGGCACCTCTGCCACCTCGGAGTCTCTGGGCTCCAGGTCGCTGGGCTGCACGGCATCCAGGAGTGGGACAGGTATGTGGGACAGCAGGTGTATTCATGCTGCATCATCTTTAGGGGGCTGGAAAATTCTTTTGTGGTGCAAGTGGGTGTCCCCCGCTTCCTAGCACCCCAGGGGCATCAGTGTTCAGGGCAAACTCTCAGGTGCACACAGCTGAGCTGCAGACAGGTGTTGGGCTGGTACTGCTACCACGTGGTCCCCAAGCCCAGGCAGACACACGCTCTACCCATGGCTGTCCCCAGTCCAGCCACAGGACCGAAAGCCTGACCTCACTGCCTGGCATCTATTGCCAGCGTCACTGTGGGCTTTGCCCCCGTCCGGGCCCTGGTGGACTCCCACAGACTCCGTAGGATGCCCCGGGAGCCGCAAATGGCTCCCCTTTCTGCGTTTGTCCCAGGTGCATATACGTGGGTGTGGCCGCATGAGAGTTAACTGCTTGAGGTGCTTATGATAGAAGTGTACGTAACTGTCTGCATATCCAAGGCACCCGGCTACACGGTACCTTCCGTGGGCACCCCCTGTGTGAGGCTCGTGGGGAACTGTCTTGAGGCCAGCAGGACTGTGGTCAGTGTGTTTGTGTCCCAGACAGAGCTGCGTGACAAAGTACCACCGGGTGGGCAGCTCGGAGCCACGGACATTTGTTGTTGCAGTTCTGGGGGCTGGGGGTCAGAATTTGGGGTGTCACGAGGCCAGGCTGTCTTCACAAGCTCCAGGGGAAGGCCCTGTCTTGTCTCTCCAGAGGTGCCATAGCCCTGTGTGGTCCCTGGTTTGCAGGGCAGCATAACCTCATGGTCACACAGCCGCCCTCCGTCTGGCCCTCTCTCTGGGCCTCTTTACCTGCCTCTGCAAAAGTGCCCCCCACTCCGGCGTGCTCTTATGCTAACCGATAACATTTCCCAATAAGGTCACATTCCTAGGGGTACAGGGGTTAGGGTTCCAGTGGACCTTGTCAGGGGATGCCACCGACCTATTCACTCAGCCCCTTGGTGGCACAGACGGTTGGCACACTTACCTGCTGACTGAGACAGCAGAGGCTGGAGTCTGTCCACCCAGAGGTGCCTCTGAGGAAAGCCCTAGAGATCTGCTTCCGAAAGTTCAGGCACCGAGAGCCACAGGGAGCCCGGTTCTCCTCAGGCACACACAGGGCCGCCACGGCCGGTAGCTGGCCCACCGCCTGTCACAGTCAGCGCGTCCCTGACGTAGGAAGTCGCAGCTGCGCTTCTCGGTGGTCTTCTCTCAGGTGGAAGACAGTGAGCCCCTCGGACACAGAAGGAACCCTGGGGCTCGAGCCCACCTGCTGCTCCGTGGAGAGAAGGACGGTAGTACAATGTGGCAGTCTGCTCCTAGAGGACGTAGCCTGGGAGGCCCCCAACGCGGTCCTCCTCTGTCCTGTAGGCTCACTGCTGCTCAGAAAGCGCTCGGCAGCAGTGGGCTTCAGGGCACCAAGGGAGGTCTTCTAAGACCTCCCCCAACCCCACCCTTGGACCTGCCTGAACTGCTCTGACTCTCAGGGCCCCCCAGTGGAGAGTTGTCTCCATGGCACAAAACCTAAGCACACCCATGCTGTCAAGTCGATGCCGACACATAGTGACCCTGTAGGACACAGTAGAAATGCCTCACAGAGTTTCCCAGGAGCACCTGGTGGACTTGAAGGGGTGACCTTTTGGTGAGCAGCCATAGCACTTAACCAGAGTTTCCATCTCTGTGGTACACCAGCTGAAACCCTGCTGTAAAATCACCCCGATGCGTCAGGAGCTGGATAGGGAAGGGGAAGACTCATCAGCGCAGGTCCTCAGTGCCTGACCAGACCCTTCCATCCACTCTGAAATGGTCCTGCCTTTCATAAGCTTACCAGGCAAGGTTTGACGGCTGTGTCCCAGAGCCCTCACCTGGCACGTTCTGTGTTTTTAAAGGCAGCGGTGACACAAGACACACCAGCCAGTATTTTGGAAGCGTTGACTCTTCGGAGAAGAATCACAGAGCAAAGCCAAGTGCGGGTGTGGGCGAGAGTGAGCGTCTCATGAAATACGTGCTCCAGGACCCCATCTGGCTGCTGATGGCCAACACGGACAGCAGTGTCATGATGACATACCAGATGCCTGCCCGGTAACCCCTCATCTTGTCCTCCAGTGAAGGAAGGGCAGAGTTAAGGATGCCCCCCAAACAAGGCAACCAGGTGGGATGAGACCCCCCTCAGGAGCAGCTAAAGGAGAAGCAGGGTCCTCTGTACGTGATCTGCTTGTTCCATGAGTGGGCGGTGTGGGCTGTGCAATCTGTTGCCCTGTTGAGGGGCCAGGCCACAGGTCTCCACCGGGGGCCGGTGCTCCACACTTCCATAGCCTTGGTGCAGATGTTTCCTGTGCCCTGTTGTCCCAGAGCCTTTGGGGTAGTGGGGTGGTAGAGGAGGGTTTTAGGGTTGAGGTGGCAACCTTGGGTTGTCCCTAGCCTCTGACTGCATGCCAGCCTGTTTTAACAGGGAGGACATGGTCCTGTCGTACAGAGTGCCCCTCAGTAGGGGAAGCTTGGGGACAGGAGTAGAGATTAACCCCTGAGACTGCAAAAAGCCTGACCTTGGTGTGGCTGCCATCTGGCCCAGCATCAGCCCAGTGGCAAGAGAAGGTTACTGTTTAGTTAATCTGGTACTGCTCTAACAGAAATACCACGAGTGGATGGCTTTAACAAAGCAAAGTTTGTTCTTACACAGTCCAGTAGGTTGCAAGTCCACATTCGGGGTGTCTGCTCCAGGGGAAAGACTTTCCCTCTGTCGGCTCTGGAGGAAAGTCCTTATGTTGTATCAGCCTCAGGTCAAGGGCATCTTGGCGCAAGAACCTCAGGTCTGAAGGGTGCACTCTACTCCCAGTGCCACTTGCTTGATGGTGTGAGGTTCCCACTCTCTGCTTGCCTCCCTTTCCCTTTACCCCTTGTAGGATAAAAGGATAGAGGGTGGCGCAAGCTGTGCTCCGGGGAAGCTCCCTTTACGGTGAAGCAGGGGGTGACCTCAGGAAGGGAGTGACAGTTCCACCCTCATCCTCTCTAACATAATCCACTCTGCTAACCAAAGGCAGAAATCAGAATTTACAGCATCAGAAAATCATAAAATGAAGGGCTGTCACAGAAACAGGGAATCCTGGCCCCCCCCAAATTACTGCACATATTTGGGGAGGGACACAGTTCAATCCATGACGTCTACAACGAGAACCCCCCAGCCCCACAGTGCTGGCACCAAGGCAGCAGTCCCTGGAAGGTGCACCCAGCCTGCGGACTGTAAAGGTGGCCCCAATCCACCTGGAAGGTTCATGAAAGACGGGTTGGTGGTCAGCTTCCATGGGGACTACAGCCAGGAGACCCCGTGAGCCTGGTCCTGGCCTGGGACACATGGGGTCACTACGGGCCGTCACTGATTTGGTTTGGGACTGTTCTGGCGCTGATCCAGGGTCCCTAGGTGGTGTAAGCCGTTAGTGTGCTCTGCTGAGCCAAAAGGTTGGAGATTCAACTACCTGCAGGGGGATCTTGGAAGAAAGACTTGGCCGTCTACTGCCCCAAAGTGGCACTGAAAACCGTGTGGGAGCACAGGGAGTCACCGTGAGCCAGAGTCTGCTCATGGGCATCTCAAGGGCAACTGGTTGATGCTGAACTGGGCCTCAGGGTACAGGGAGCTTCTGCCAGTACCTGGCTCACAGGTCTCACTTCAAATAAGAGGAAAACTGCCGCACACAGTAGCATCCTAATAGAAAACCTAGAGGTTACTCGTGGGAGATGATGTTCCCTGACATAAGGTAGTTTATTTTAAATGAAAAAGCAGTTTGCATTGAATAAAATCATCTAATGCTATGTTGTTGGTATCAAAAGAGTTGGTAAGAAAATTAACGTTTTTGTTAACAGACAGGCCTCCTAAAGCCTCCTGAACCTGACCGATCTCTCGCTGTTTTGTAAAGAGATCCCAAGGACGTCCTGAAGGAGGACAGAGAGAAGCTGAGAGCACTGCGCAAGCTTCAGCCGCAGTTCACGGCGGCCCAGAAGCAGGAACTCTGTGAGGTCCACCCCTGGGTGCAGGCGGGCGGCCTGCCTGTGGCTGTGGATGTGCAGGTGGGTGCCCCTAAACTGTCCTCGACACTTAGCAACTCAAGACAAGAAACGTTTCATCTCATGCAGAGTTTTCAGGAGCAGGATTTGAGTGTGGCTTAGCTGTGTGGTTCTGGCCAAGGGTCTTGTGAGAGGCTGACGTGAGCTGGTGGCTGGGGCTTCTGCTGTCTGGAGGCTTGGAGTGTCTCTTTCCAGGGTGGCCAGGTCACACGCCAGTCTCAGCAGTGCTGGCTGGTGGCAGGAGGCCTCCCAGTTGGCTGCCTAGGGAGCCTTCCGAGTAGCAGCTCTTCCCCCTGAGCAAGTGACCCGAGGGTACACTACCTTTTATGACCGAGTCTCAGAAGCTGCACACTGTCCCCTGCACCACACTGTCCATGTTAGAAGTGTCCACATATAAGAGGAGAGTGGCTAAGCCCTCCTTGAGGAGGGGAGAACAGCAAACTTGTACAAGTATTTAAAAAACAGCTCAGTCACCTCCCCTGTGACCTACTGTGCACACGCCCTGTGCCCCTCCCCTCTCCGCGTGCTCACCCACTCCTGCCTTTGCACTGTTTTTAGCCTACTGCTAACCACCTTTGAAGGGACTCTGTAAATTCTGGTTCCATTTATTCCCCTCTCCCCAACAAGGGCACAGCTCCCCAGGGCAGGGGTTTGCTCTGTCTTGTTCACTGCTGGGTCCTCAGCAGCTCAGAACTCTGACAAGCACTTAGCAGACAGCTGAGAAATGCATAAATGAGACAAGTACACTGCTGTTGTCCCATCTTACAGATTAGAAGACTGAGGTTCAGGGTAGGTAGCTAACTTACTCCAGGCCCCAGGAGCAGAAAGGGGTGCAGCTGCAAATGGAGGCTGATCTTGCTGGTCTGTAGTGTGTCCTTGCTACACACAGCTGCCACCCCAGAGGAGTCCTGGCTGCCTGCCAGAGTGCTGGCCCTCTCAACTTCCTGGCCATGGGGGACTTGGGGTGCTGGTTGTCTTGACTGCCTGGCTGTGGGGGACTCGGGATGCTGGTTGCCTTGACTGCCGGGCCATGGGGGACTCAGGTGCTGGCCCTCTAGACTGCCTGGCGTTGGGGGACTCGAGGTGCTGGCACTGACAGCAGAGGACCCAGCAGCTCCTTCCAGAGGCTTCCTGGCTCCAGGCCTCTGTGCCAGCAGCTTCTCCCCATCGGGCCAACCCTGGTCACTGTGACCTTCCTGGAGCTGGATTGCTTTTATGTAACTAAATGCTCATTTTTATCACCAATTTCCCATTTCCTTCTAAGGAATGTGTTTACTGTGAAGACAAGGGAAATGTTACCTTTTATACGCCATCTGAGGAAGACCTTCCCACTCCAGGAGCACCGTTGGAGGAAGACGTTCCCACACGGGCAACACCGTCTGAGGGAGGCCTTCCCGCTCTGGGACTCAGCGGAGCCACAGACACCACAGAACAGAAGGGGTGCCCTCTGAGTCAGGAGGACCAAGGGCAGACGTAGCTGCCCCTCTACCCAGCCCAGGGACAGACTGACAGACAAGCCTGGCCAGAGACATCATGTCTGTTTCTCACGAAATGAGCTTGTGTGCTTACATGGCTTCTTTGTTTTAGGGAAGAAAAGCACTGCTTATCTGAAAGGGCGACTTAAAATGCCGTGGAAGTAGGAGGGATTGGGAGGAAAAGTTTCTCTATCTCACATAAACGTGAGAGGCCGGAGGAGAGATGTTCGTGCTAATTGAACTTGGAAAGACTCGGAAACGCCTCTCTGTGAGTACACAGGAGCTGCCTCAGCTCTGCCGGCTGTCACTGCACCCCGTGTCCCCTGACCTCCAGCACACTTTCCTGCTGTCAAACCACATGTGACCAACGCTCAATATGCCACGTGCAACTCTGCCTTCCAGAACTTTCTGGAGTGTCTTTGGACTGGGGTCTGACAGTGTCACAGAAATGCTCAGATTGAATTCTGCTCTCTCTCTGGCCAGGGCTGATGTCTGTCTGAATCATTTCCTCAGATCGCAGATGGAGACAGCGGCCTCCACTTTCCCTTCACAGTGGTCTTCACCAAGTGGCTCTGTGTGTAGTCTGTACCCCTGCAGCTTTGCCTTCAGGGGCTGCGGTGGTCAGCACCTTGACCTGGCGTGACTTTTGTTGCTCAAGACCAAAGGTGAAATGCTCCTCTAGGTAGGGATTCCTAGTGGTTTGTGCGGCCAGCTCCATCAGATAAAGCACGCCCAGGCCTGGATGCCTCTGCATCATCCGTGCATCCATCTCAGCCAGCACAGCTGTTGGGTGGTCAGTCACCTCATAAGAGTGACTGCCCTCTGCAAAGCTGGCACCTCAGTGAGGTCAGTGACTGTCGGTTGGCCACACGGGCCACTGGTGTTTGTAAGGTGGATGTGGCCGAGATGGAGCTGAACCCGCTGCTTCTCCCAGCAGAGTGCCACGTGAGCCGGTGTCCCACAGCTGCCACCGCACCATGTCCTTGGGCTGCAGCAAGCTCAACTGGCTTCACGATGTCCCCAGTGGATGCCCAGCCCAGACCTTTACAAGTCACACCTTGCCTGGTGCAGCGGCCACCTCCGCCGGCTGACAAGACACCCACACCGTGGTTACTGTTAGGTCCTTCTGACACTTGAGGAGCCTCAGGCCAGCACTCCAACTTGTTTTGTTTTGTTTTGTTTTTCTTTGCTCTGCAAAACCTCATTTGGCATCGTGCATCCCAAAGTGTAATAGCAGTCCCTAGTGGCAATGAGAAGTTACCCCAGAGGGACAGTTGACTTGAAGGAAAGTGGCAGCAGGTTCCTGGTTCTTTGACAGAGAAACTGCTAGGAGACCGGGTGGAGTCTCCTTCTAAGCCTCTTAGTGTTCATAGTTAGACCACTTTACGCCTGAATGTCAACGTCACTTTTCATAAACCCAAACATAAAAACACTTTTCTCCCTCCACAATGTTAACGTCCCCTGCAATACCCAGGGTCTGGTAGGTAGCAGCAGCCCGTGCACATCTGTGGAAAGGAGACGCTCCGAACTACTTCCAGCTTCTGAAACTGGGTGGTCATGGTGACATCACCTAAACGCCACGACAGTCTCCCTCTGCCATGACGGATGTTGGCCGGAAATGCTGTTTCTCTGAATTTATCTCCGTTACTGTCCACCTGTGTAGCTTCAGCGCTGACCCCAGCTTGGTAGATGCGTTCTGTGAACCTGCTGACCTGGCGCCGAGTGACCCACTTCCCTCAGCACATGCACTTACACAGGTGTGATACAAGCTGTCAAGTTTTAACTGAGCCTTCTTTTTAACGTTTCTAGAAAGAGAGGGAAGCGCACTGTCGGAGCTTGCGCCGTGCTGTGCTGAGCCTGGCCGGGGCAGCAGTGGTCCCTGAGCAGACCCCGCTTCCCGCCCCGAGCGCGATACGGTTCTCTGACAGCTTGTGTCTTTTTATGACTTTCTGGCCTTTTAGAACATTGGTAAATAAAGCAGGTATATTTTTATTTTTAACCGTCTGTGCTTCTTAATGTTGCCGTCAGTGGCATCAAGTCTGTTCTGACCCTGGCGGCCTCGTGCAGGCAGAGCACAGCTGCTCCCTGCAGAGTTCAAGTGGCCTTCGGGAAGCAGTTTGCAGGCCTTTATTCCGAGGCGCATCTGGGTGGATTTGAACTCGCAGCCTGTCAGCCAGTGATGGAGTGTCAGTGCACTTCAGAGGAAAGCCCAAATAACAGGGGCAAAGAGTGGCCTCTGTTTGAAAGAACTTGAGGAATTCTGTGTTCTGGGATCTTCCACCACAAGGCCCTCCTCTCCCTGACTCAGTTTTCTAACTGTTTGTTTCTTGCTGGTCCCCAGTTCTCTGTGTGTGTGTGTGTGTGCGCGCGCGCACGCCTGGGTGCACGTGTGTGTGTTACCACTGAAGCCAGAATGAGCTGGGCACGATGCAGGTTGAATCATATAACCCACAGCCGGCCATGGGCTTTTCACTTGCAAATGAAGGATGTGGTTGCCTGGCACAGTGCCTAGTGCCCCCCCTACTCTGCCGTGACCTCAGGCCCCCACACTGTACCCTGCCTGTCACTTAGTGCTCCCCTCCACTCTGCGGTGCTGGTGACCTCAAGCCCCCACACTGTTCCCTTCCTGGCCTGTGGCACTCTGGCTGTCTGGGCTGGCTTCCTGAGCGAAGGCTGTGGGGCTGAAGGCTGCCCTTGTCAGAGAAGGCTCTGAATCCTACCGGGGAGGGGCAGACAGTGCAGCCAAACTGCCCACCCCATCCCTTTCCACGAAAGAGATGACGCTGGGTGGGCCAGGACAGGGGAGACCTGCTCCTCTGCCCTTCGCCTGGCACACCAGGACACTGGGGGCTGAGTAGGGAGGTGGGCACGTCCTGGACCCTGGCAAGGTAGTGGTGGGTCGAGGATCACTACTCTCTGCTTCCAGGCCTGACCACCCAATCCCCCTGCTGAGTGAACCATATGGCAAATCCCCCTGTGCTAGAGGCCTCTGCAGTGGCCCTGAATGGCCAGATGTGGCTGTTCATCTCTGAATTTCTGAGTCTGTGGGGGACTCCTAATTGCATTTTTATTTCTCATATGACCCCAGAAGTGCCCCCACCCTCCTTTATTCCAAACCAAAAGGAGCTTCTCGGAGCCTCCCGGGCAGCTTGCCCACAAGGGGCTGTGACTGCTGCCGGCTGGCTGCCGCCTTTGTTCCCCCGGGATTTATGGCCTGCCACCCCTGCTGCTAAGCGGTCCCCCTGTGGCCACCCCAGCCCTGCTCAGCCTCTGCTGGCTGCTGTACTAGATCTGTGGGATCAAAGGGCCCAAATGCTCAGAAGTCTGTGCTGAAGTGACTTTTGAAGGCAGGCTGTGTCCCAGGGACAAATGGCAGGAAGCAGGTCAGCTAGTGGAGGCCTCTCCAGGAAGGGTAGAAGGCCTGGTAGCCCTGAGATGGGTTGCCAGGCTTTGGGGAGAGAGAGGCCTGGCTAGCCAGCTAGTGGGAAATGAGGCTGACTGCACACCTTCCATTCCTAGCCACAATCATGGATTGGAGGGGCTTGCCCACCCTGCTTCATCCTCATGTTTCCTTCCTCTTGGTGACACTGAGGTATGTCCCAGTGCTTAATCTCTTCTTCCCTCAATGCTAGGCTATGTTTGCAAAGCTACACTTGGTAAGGTAAATCTTTTGAGGCCCCTGTCCTCCCCTCAGCTTCTTCCCCTTCCCATCTCCTGTTACCTGTCCTTTTGTTTTTCCAGGGTTAACTGTAGGTCATTCTCCAAAACCACAGTTCAGCTTTCCTTTGCCTTGTCTGTACCCCACCTGCAGACTGATCGTAAATGTGGATGCCCTGTGAACAGTGTTCCGTTGTGACTGTGAAACGCTGCTGAGCCAAACAGTGCACTAAGATCACGTTTCCTTTCTTGTTCAACTGTCTGTTTTTCCTGGAGTTTGTAATTGCCTTTCATTTTTTTGTTTCTACCATTTGCCTTGACCATGCTCTGTTCCTCTGTTCCCCATCCAGTCAGTCCCCCCCATCCAATCAGTTCCCCCTCCAGTCAGGTGTTCTACTGGCTTCCTACTGTGCCCTGAACACCATGTTCCAGGATGAACTTGCCTTTCATGGAGAGCTTCTAAAACACCCACTTGTTCTCATTCATTTGGGTAATGGGTGAGGTACCAATTCACAAACAGGAGTGCAAAAAACACCTGTGTTTAGGTTCCCATGTTTTTCTCAAAGTGGTGGGGACTGAATCTCAATTACCTGTGGGGTCTTCAGTGGCAGGATGTCTAGGTGCTGGCAAATGAGAGTAGAGCCATAGCTGGCTATGGATCCGGCCCACACCCTGTCAACCCTGCTGATGTGGATAAGGGATCATTTGGGTTTCTAAGCAGCCAGTATAAGATGAGAGAAGACAGCTGGGGTTTTTTGGCTTGTTGGGGACACTGAGGACAATGGGGTAAGTGAAGTAAGGTGCTAAATTCATGCAGAGTGAACTGCGGGAGCAGCCACAAAGCAAAGTCAGAGCAGACGGGAGTCCAGCAGAAAGGGGTCCCAAGTGGTTACAGAAGGGAGTAGAATCTTCGACCTCTGGTCAAGCTCAGCTGCTGTGAAGCCTGTAGAAGCCTTTCTACACAAGCCCAATGTGGAAGGGTCACAGGAAAGGCAAGGTATACATGGGCTTACTCCTGCTCACTCACTAATCCCTAGTGCCAAATTTCACTCCTTCACCTATCAAAACCAAACCCACTGCCATTGAGTAGTGTCCAAGAGCTCAGGGTAGAGCTGCTCCCATAGGGTTTCCAAGGAGCGCCTGGTGGATATGAACTGCTGGCCTTTTCGTTAGCAGACATGGCACTTAACTGCTACGCCCCCTGGGCTTCCTCGCCTATCAAAGTGTTGGTGAAACCCCTGTGCAACTGCCCTAAGATTAATCAGTGAACACAGCTAAACCCCTGCCTGTGTTTATTGATTAACTGTCCCTGCTTCAACAGGAAGGCTCCAGACCCAGAGCAGGGGCCACACCCTCTCTGCCCTTTGCTTTTTCACCCTTTCCAGCTGCTTTCTCTACCCATCTAGGGTTTGGGGCTGGGCTTTCTGCACACAGGGGAACAGGTAGGGCAAGGGCCATAGCTCAGACCATGCCCTTGACCTGGGAGACTCACAGCCTGGGGAACACAGACCAGAATCTGATGCTCCCAGCTCCCGGTGGGTAGCTGAACCAAAAGGCCAGCGTTAGTGTGGTGTCAGCAGCCCCTTCCCACTGGAGCGGCTGAGAGGGACCTGGAGACCTGAACCATTAGAAGCCCAGCGGAGGGGGTCCGGGGTGTTGGAGGTCGTGGCCAGGTGCCTGAAGAGCCCCGGCTGCAACAACGGTACTAGCGCCCTGACTCTGCACAGAGCCCCGAGGGCGCAGGGTGGGCCAGGGTCCTGAGGCGCTGCCCAACCTCCGGTTGGGCCGTGGGCCCGCGTCAAGCCCCTAGCTTGGCAGGGCTCAGCGGCAGATGGGCCGCCCAGGCGGGGGTCGGGCGTCTGGCAGACACAAATGCTCCCGCCTCCGCCTGAGCAGGACAAAGCCGGCCAGGGACAAAGGCGCGGCCAACACCTGTCGCTCTTGGCGCGGCCACCGCTTTTCTCCGCTGAGGCGGCTGCAGCTGCCAACTGTCACGGGCATCAAGTTACCGCGGGGCCAGACGGTGGCCCCCGAGGACTGATGAGGGGGCAGCTTGTTGGGAGGGGCTGAGGAGCACAAGGAGCCAGGAGGCGGCGGTGGGCACAGGGGGACCCAGAGGGCGGGGGGGAACCTACGGGGACGCACAGCAGAGGCGGGCAGGGTGCCAAGGGGGCAGGACTGGGGATCTAGAGAGCAGGGACCCATGGGGCTGGAACCAAGGAAGGCGCGCCGGCTGGTATGGGGACACTGGAGGTCTTGGGAAAAGGAGCCAGCGCGAGGCTGTCCACCGACCCGCACCCTGGGGATCCGCGGCCACCCAGGCAGGGACCCGGAGCCCCTCCAGGACCACAGACTGCGGGCTTGACTACGGCTGTGTCAGTGGGACTCCAGCCCCTAGGACCCTAGTCCAGAGCGCTCATCCCACAGAGCGCGAGTGTGGAAGAATGAACGAGGGAGCGAATAAAAGAATGACCTGCGAGCGACTGCGCCCCTGCTCACACGCACGGCAGACGGAGAGGGGTGTGCTGAGGGGAGGGCAGACCCGCTCACCCCGGGTTCAGCTCCAAGGTCGCGCCTCCTCCGCTGCCAGCCGCGGTGGGGTCGCGCGGGGACCCGGGAGGGTCGAGCCGAGGCCGCGGGGCCCACCCCGCCCGCGGCCACGCCCCGCCAGCTGCCGGCCGCCCGGCGGAGGGGCCGCACAAAGCGCGTCTCTGCCATTGGCTGGGCAACCCCAGCGGGTCGACGGCGGCGCAAGGGCTCAGCCAATCGGCGCATTGATATGCAAATAGGCGTCCATAAAACGGATGGCCGGCCGCGCCGCGGGGCAGGCGGGAGTGGGCGGCGGCCGGCGGCCGAGGGGTGCGGGAACGTGGGGTGCTCCTGGGCGGGGCTGGCCATGGCTCCGTGTCTGGTGCCCTGCCGGGACCGCGCAGGCCGGGAGGACGAGGATGGATGGGAGGCACGGGGCGACCGCAAGGTGCGGGCCGGGACCGGGACCCGGACGGGGCCGGGGAGGTCTGTGGGGCTCGGGGCGGGGCCGCGATGGTGAGCGGCGGGGTCGGGCTCAAGCCGCCGCTCCTGCAGGCTCGCAAACCCCTGGTGGAGAAGAAGCGGCGCGCCCGCATCAACGAGAGCCTGCAAGAGCTGAGGCTGCTGCTGGCCGGTGCCGAGGTGAGGCCCGGGACTGAGGGGCCGAGCGGGCCGGGTGCGGCCCGAGCCGGTCTCACTACCTCCCGCCGGCCCCGGCAGGTGCAGGCCAAGCTGGAGAACGCCGAGGTGCTGGAGCTGACTGTGCGGCGAGTGCAGGGCGCGCTACGGGGCCGCGCGCGCGGTGAGTGGCGGCGGGGCACACGGGCGGCGAGGGGGTCCCGGGATGAGCCCCTGCGCGCGCTCACAGGGGCGCGGCTCTCTCCCTTTCACCCGGGCGCAGACCGCGAGCAACTGCAGGCAGAGGCGAGCGAGCGCTTCGCCGCCGGCTACATCCAGTGCATGCACGAAGTGCACACATTCGTGTCCACGTGCCAGGCCATCGATGCCACAGTGGCCGCTGAGCTCCTCAACCACCTGCTGGAGTCCATGCCGCTGCGCGAGGGCGGCAGCTTCCGGGATCTGCTGGGGGACGCGCTGACCGGGCCATCGGGAGGAGCCCCTGGGCAGAGCGGCCGGCAGACACGAGGGGCCTTGGGGTCCCCGCTGCCCAGCCCCCCGGTCTCCGGAGAAGACCTGTGCTCCGACCTGGAGGAGACTAGCGAGGCTGAACTGAGCCGGTTACCTGCAGAGGGGCCAGACCTGGTTTCCGCGGCCCTAGGCAGCCTGACTGCAGCCCCAGCAGGGCACAGCGTCTGGAGGCCCTGGTGACCGATGCCCGCGTGGGGCCTCCTGCAGTTGGCCGGGCCTTCCCTTGTCGGCTCTGCCCTCTCCCTGGAGTCAGGATCCGGTAGGGAGCGAGCCCTGGATGTCTCCAGGTCTGCCTCCCACCTGCCCCAGCAGGGCAGCCCCATGACCAGCCTGGCCAGCCCCTGGCCCTGGCTCTTTCTTGGAGCCCACCGCTCCCAGGGTTAAGGGGGCGTATCACAGTCAGGAGGAGGGCTTGGAGTTCCCAGCCTTTCCAGCTTCACCAGTGTCAGGCACTGTGGGGGCCCGGGGGGCGGAGGTGACCACCAGGATGGTACTGGGCTCCAGTGTCACGCACAAGGGAGCCAACAGGTGCCAGCAGCCCTGGCCTGTGCGGAAGCTTGAACTTGCCCTTCAAGGAGGAGGCAGAAGAGGTTGAACATGTGGCTTTTTTTTTCTTTAGCACACTTGAGTTTACTAGGGCTGTTCCAGTTTTATTAAATAAAGGATTTTGGCGAGTGAGTTACCCTTCTGAAGTTTTCCTGAGTGGTGTGGGGTCATAATGTGTCAGGTGTGTCAGTGCCAGACTGAGAATGGGATTTCTTGTATCTGACATTGGCAGTTATCTTTTTAAAATGTCCCACACTTCCATCAGCAAAGTGACTGGTGGTAGAGACAGTGGGCAGTTCCACAGGGCTTTCCACGTCCTCAGGCCTACTCCCCCCACGCATCATGGGAGCTCTGGAAGTGGCTCCAGGGACACAGGCTTTGTCCCCAGAGTAACTAAGCCTAGGGTAACAGCTGCCCCTGGGCTTCTCTTACTGGAGAACTTCCAGAAGGAAAGCTTGGTGGTGTAGTGGTTAGGTGCTGCTCACCAAAAGGTCGGCAGTTCAAATCCACCAGGTGCTCCTCGGAAACCCTGTGGGGCCGCTCCAGTAGGGTTGCTGAGTCAGAATGGACTCGGCAGCAGTGGGTAGTGGGTAAGAATGAATTGCTAGTCGTTTGGTTTGACAGGCTCCAGGAACGTGTTGCAATGTCAGCCATCTGTGTCGTCACATTTCTTGGATGAAGAGGGAACTTTCCCCTGCGAGGAGACCCACCCTGCCCATTGCTGGAGTGAAATTGCCATGGCCCCAGGCAAGGTGGACGGGCAGTCCAGCTGGGCCCAGGAGGTCGGAAACCTCCGGGAAGGAGGGGGCAGGCTGGGCCCCTAGGTAGGTCCTGCAGTAGCACCTGTCATTGGGCAGCCACGCGCAGCTGAGCCAGCCAACACGGGTCGCCCTGGCTAAACCCAGGTGTTGGCAGAGGGGTGTTCCTTCCTGGAGGCTCTGGGGTGAACCTGCTTCCTTGCCTTGTGCAGCTTGAGGCCACCCACATTCCTTGTCTTCAAGGCCCGCCACCTCCTATCTATCTGGGCACCTTTTCTTTCCCCTCTCAAGTACCTTTGTGAGCACACTGGCCCACCCAGATGATCCAGGACAAACTTCTCCTTTTAAGGTCCTCGTCACATCTGCAGAGCCTCCTTTGCCACATCAGGGCACATATTTGCAGGTTCCAGGGTTAGGACAGTTGACACCTTTGGGGCTGTCATTCTGCCCTCCTCATGGCAGTGCGGGACCAGCCTCTGTGTGGGCCCTGGGAGCCGTCATCAGCTGTCATCTCATCAGTGACTGCTCTCTCCACTGCATCCTGGATCTCTCTCTCTTTCCTTCTAGATCATTCTCACCTGCCTGCACACTGTACCTCTCTCATCTGAACCCCAAGTGCCCTGTTAGCCACATTTCTGCTCTAAAGAAAAATGCCTTGAGAGCATCGTTGAGACTCCCTGGCCCCCCTCCTCACTCTCCTCCCCTCTTTCACCTCTCTCCTCTCTGGCTATTGTCCTCATCGGGAACTCCAACAGTGCCCATGGCTTCAAATCCAGAGGTCACATCTGACTGTCAACTTAGGCCAAGCACAGGTTAGCACCCCTTACGATCACCACTCCCACCACTCTGAAACACTCTCTTCTCCCAACAGACCCGGGAGGGTCTTCTCACCTCACTGACCACCGTCTGTCTCCTGTACTAGGTACTCCTCTCTCTGGACTTGCAGAGAGTAGGTATCTCCCAGGCTCTGTCTTCAGCCCTTCTCCTGTTACTCATCCTGCCCCCAGCGACACTATTCAGGTCCTGTGGCTTAGTCCATCTGTTCACCCTGGCTTCCCAGTCCGCATGTCCTTCTGTCTGCTCAGCGTCCCTACTCGGACGTCAGCTGGGTGTCGCCAGCTCACCAGGGCCCCCACACTGCTGTCCACTCCCCAGACTCTGTCCCTCACCCAGCCTCGCACTTGCTCTTCACCACTAGCCACCACAGTTACCTCTCTGTCATCTTTTCCTGCCACCTACCTGTAGCCAAGCCCAAGGGCTCTGCTTCTGCATTCTGTCTCGCGCCTCCTCATCTTGGCCACTAACCTAGTCAAGACGTTGTCATTTTTAATTGAGACTTCTGTAACAGGCTTCCACACTTCGGTCTGGGATAGCCACTCAGGCTCCACAAGCATGCGGGCAATCGCTTCCCCCCGCATCTTAACAAGTGTCAAGGAGGGTCCACCCCTCTCTGCACCCCCTTCTAGGCTGGACCTGACCTCGACTCCTCTCGGGTCAGGCCAGGCCCTGGGCCCTTGCTCAGCTTTCTGCACACCGCACCCTGCGCTGGATCTCTGCTGCGTGGCAGCTAGGCAGTCTTCACTCCCATATCCTCCAGGGTACCCTCCCAGAGCCCCCAGCTCTCGGCCTTAAGTCCCCAGCAGATGGCAGTTATCCTGCCCTATCCGAGTCTACACGCTTCTTAGGATGGAGGTGGTCGCCCCCCGCCGCAAGCAACGGGAGAGACCAGCGCGCAGGGCCGGAGCCAGTGCGGATCGACCAAGGGGACTCTAGGAACCCCGGAGCAGGAGGGATCCCAGAAGCGGTCTGCGACACCGGAAGAGCATTTGGTTTGGGCCACGCCCACGCCCCGCCACCACCCAGCCGAGGTGAGCTGCCAGGCCTTCTGGGAAATGTAGTTTTCACCCTTCGACTTCCCCTTCCCTGAGGCTTCAGTAGGCCTGGCCAGGACTACAACTCCCAGAGGCCTCCCTGGTCCAACGGCCGCTCCCGCCGCTGCCACGAGCGTCGAAGCCCGCGCGCCGTGTCCCAACGGTGCCTAGCTGGCTCGTCCCGTCTGTTAGGCGACATTTGGGCCAGCGAAGGTTGAATTGCCGTCTCTCCGGCACCCTTGGGACCATGAGAGGAAGCAGTGAAGATGGGCTGGTGGCTTCCCGGCCCCCATAGGGACACCCGGCAGCCAGAGCCAGGCGTGAGGGAGAAGCAGGGAAGCCAGTGCCTCCAGGGCATCCGTGTCACTGACCCAGGGCTTCGGTTGTCTGAAAAGCATCCCAGGCTGCCACGGAAGTGGACGACGCCTGAGGCCGGGGATGGAGGAGGTCATTTCAGGCTGGGGAGTGGAAGCAGGTTTCTCAAGGAGCGAAGACACACCTTAGAGACTGTGTCAGGGACACGGCTCTGATTTTCTCAGCGTTCCTTCTGCGAGTGTCGTGAACAGCTGTGCCGAAGAACAGACCAGAGATGAACAGGTCCTGCAGTCTGTTAAAAGCCAGCATCACCGTGTAGGGACAATGTGGCATGTCTGCCTTGGTCGTGGCATGCTTGGTCGAGGGTGGCCCCGAAGCCCAGATCTTATCAAATGATTAATGTCACCCTTGCTTTTCAGTGTGCCTGAAAGGAGGAGGGACAAGGGTTTAGCCGATGGCTCAGAAGCCCCCTAGCTCCTCATAGGCGCTCCCAGACGTGTTTTTTCTATCCTGTCAAAAACACCTGTCCTCTTTGGGGACCCAGCCCTCCGGCTGCACTGGCTCTGCTCCCCGTTGTTGCCAGTTTCCTCTCTCTGATAGATTCATGATCACTTTAACCTCGGTAAACACCAGTATGCACTCTTAGGCGACTCAGTCACTGACGTACTGTGGCCCCCGTCATTCCTCACTGCTGTCCTGACTCCAAAGCCTGAAGCTCCAGCCTCTGTCTGGTCCCTCTCCGGGGAAGCTGGCCTCGTGGGCTCTCCTGGTTAATGTCCTACTGTTTCCTTTACAGTCGGACTTCTTGAAAAGAGTCTGTTTTATTTTTTCTCATCCCATTTGCTCTTCACAGATTTTTAGCTGCTGCCTTTCCCACCCTCAACTGGACGCTGGTGGCAGGGTCTCCAGGGAACTTCCAGTTGCCAAGCTGACTCTTCAGTTCTGGTCTTCCCTAAGCTTGGCAGTGTGTGACACTTGACTAACCCGTGTTTCCAAGAATGCTGTTCTCTGTCTGGTTGAATTCTCTTCAACCACTGCTTTCCAAGCTCTTTTCCTCGGCACCCCCTTCGCCAGACCCCGCCTCCCCTTCCTGCTCCGCCCTCTAAGACTCCGTGCACACCGTGTGATCTTCATGGTGCCACCTGTGTTTCTGAGTCCAGAAGCCGTTTCCAGCTCAGTCCCCTCTCCGGCCAAGTTCATCTAGATGCCTCTTCATTGTCACCTCTTGGGTGTGTCACGGGTTCTTGCCTTTCAGCGAGCTCAAAGCGGAACTGGACTTGCATTCCAGGTCCCCAAGGACAGCATCCCAGCCAGTTGTCATCCCCTGAAGCAGAAACCCGAGAGCCCGTCTGTATGGCGGCCTTTGCTTTAGCTGCCCTGTGTCAGCAGTGCCAGAAACGGTCACCTCTGCTACCGTACTAGAGTGAGTGAACGAAGGAACAGGCTAGGGGTTCTCAGACCTGTCCTTTGTGCTTTTTGCCGGAAGTTGCAGGCTTAGTTCTGATCCTCTCTCACCTGGAGGAGTCCCATGAAGACTCACTTATCCAGCAGCACCTTCTGAACTTCAGCCCTCTCAAAAACCTGCCTGGGCCTCCCGGAGCCCAAGCCAGAACTCAGTAGCTTCTCATCTAGGGCCTCCACCTGGGGTTCCACCGCTGCCGGGAGGGTGCCTTGCTGCCCGGCTGACCCACCACCCACTTTGCCTTCTGGTGAACAGGACATGCCAAATTGAAGCCCCCCTGGCTTTTGCTGGGAAACCCAGGTGGCCTAGCTGTTAAGTACTGCGGCTGCTAACCAAAAGGTCAGTAGTTCAGACCCACCGGTGCACCCTACTCTTTCCTGTATGAGTCAGAATCGACTCCGTGGCCCCGCATATGGTTCTTGGGTTCATCTTGGCTGCGTTACGCTCCTTCATGTGCTTGGGGTGCCCCTCCCTGGGCCGTTTGTCTGTCCTTCGCCCGCTGGGCTTCCGTGATTTGCCCCTGTGACGCGTTCTGCATGAGGCCTGTCTGGCTCACCCCGTGTTTTGTGGAGATTCCACGGTTGCTTCTATTTCTCTGAGGGCACATTTCAGAAAACCTTGATTCATTCCCTAGATATCTCATGGGTGCCTACTGTTGGTCAGGCGCTGTTCTGGCAGTTGTAGAGAAACAAGCTTCTGCTGGAGCTTAGACTCTCATCGGGAGGAATGAACAATAAGTACATGATACGGCAAGCCAGGAAGATCAGGCCATCAGGTCCAGGGACAAGGATGGGTGTGCCGGAACAGGGGGCAGCAGCTCAAGAGAAATTGATCAGGGAGACCGTCTTCGGCAGATAGTCACTGAAGACGCATCTGAGCAGAGCAGAGGGAAGCAGAGTGACCCACTGAGCAGCCCCCCCAAGAGAACGTTCCAGGTAAAGTGACCAGCCGGCACAGAGGCCCTGAGGGACAGATAGCCAAGAGCAGTGGGGCTGGAGCTGAGGGCCTGAAAAAATGTACATTTCTTCTGGCCTTTTAAACAATGCTTCTTGTCTTCTCTGTTTCTCTGGGTAACAACAGCAATAACCAATGCATGTATCGTGCACTTATCAGGGCCATGCCAGGGTCCTGTTGTAAAGAGCCCCCCCACCACACACACACTACGTCTTCCCACAGTGTGGTGGCCGCTCTCTGTGGTAAGCATCACTGGTCTCCATTTCACAGATGAGGAAACTGAGACTCCAGTAGCTTAAGCAGCCTTAAAGGCGAGCAGCACAGAAGCGGAACCGTGAAGTCCAAGTCTCCCCTCCGTCTTGCTCTTCCCTGCCTTTGCCTCTCTCGCCAAAAGTAACCACAGTGGGGGTGTCTTGAAGTTTTGTGGGTGACCTGCTAGAGGCTTTGTAAGCTTTTGCAAGCACATGTATCTAGGATAAGTGTCTTCTTTTTCACACAAATGGGACCATTTTACAGAGACCCTGGTGGCACAGTGGTTAAGAATTATGGCTGCTAACCTAAGGGTCAGCAGTTCAAATCCAGCAGGTGCTCCTTGGAAACTATGGGGCAGTCCTGCTGTGTCCTGTAGGGTTGGTAGGACTTGGAATCAAGTGGATAGCAGTGCCTATTCTGCAACAGTTTTCAGACTAACTGTAGAATCACTCAGCAATGTAGACGGGCACCTGCTAGGCGCCTGGCGCTGCCAGCACAGGGTTGGTGAGGGCAGTGTGCTCCCTTGTGCACTTCACCTGGCGCACCTGTCCATGTCAGGACCTGCAGCCCCTCCCACTCACCGTCCCGCTGCTGAAAGCTAGCCGAGGCTTTCCAAGGCTTGTCGAGCATCTTTGCAGCTCTGCCCAGAAGCTCTCCAGAATGGCTGGGCAAAAAGGGTGTCGTTGAAGTGTCTGTAATGCTGTCCGACTGCTGCCCTGAGAGGGTGCCACCTTCGGCACCCGCGCACAGCTTCCCAGGGCAACGACAGCTACCTCCCTCCTGCATCCGTTGACTAAGGCAAAGTTTTCCTTTTGAAATTAGGGGTGGATATTGAATTTTTGGAAACCTTGGTGGCGTAGTGGGTTAAGTGCCACCTCTGCTAACTAAAAGGTCAGCAGTTTGAATACACCAGGCACTCCTTTGAAACTCTAGGGGGCAGCTGTACTCTGACCTCTAGGGTCACCATGAGTCAGACCCAACTCGACGGCAATGGGTACTGAATTTTGGGGGTGTCTTTTGGCATCTTTTGAGATAATTACATGTCTTCTAGTTTTTGCCCTCTGACCTCTTGATACTGGGGGGTTTGTGACTGGACTCACAACCACTGTACCATGCTGGTGTTTTCCTGACAAACCCCAGGTGGTCATGGCAGCCTCAGGACTCTGCGGAGTGCAGCTCTTAATGTCATTTCATGTGGGACAACTGCCTCATGACTGCAGGGATGTCCTGTCGTGTGCCTTCGTGGGCCCTTGGTGTCAGGTTTGACATAGGTGTTTAGCTGCCTTGATGAAGAGACCGGCAGCCTCGTTTCTGTTCTCTGGACCGGTTTATATCGTGTGAGCTTTCCAAACCAGCCTACTCCTGAGGCCATTCCCACTCATCACAACCCTGTGTGACAGTGGAGAGGCACCTCACGGGTGGCCCAGGCTGACGTCTCTGTGCAAGCAGAGTGGCAGGTCTTTGTTCCCACAGAGCAGTGGGGCCTTTGAACCTCTGAACTTTCTTCAGCAGTCATGCATTTAACCACTGTGCCACCAGGGCTCCCCAAAACATCAGGAGCAGCAGGGTGACATTCAGTTGTCAGCATTCACACAGACGTCACCTGGGCCTAGTGCTCTGTCCTGCTGGGCTGTTTCAGAATATTTTCCTAAGCCCACGTGGCTAGGTGGGCTTTTTGTTTGGAGTCCATCTCCTGAATTTGTGTCTCTGCTCCTCTCCCCCACTTTGTCTCCTTCTTCCTTTGCCTCTCCTCCCTGTGTCTCCCTCCTTTCTCCATCTCTCTAAGCAGCTGTCTCTCCATTTGCAAGATGGGAGTCGTCACCGTAGCCGCCTTGCTTGGAGGGTAAACGGAACACCCTGTGAAGCCCCTCGCCCGCACCTCTTGTGGGTTGGACATGCTTGCACTCAGTCTGCACCCTGCTCTCTCTCTGGCGTCTCTTCTCCCTTTGCCGCCCTCCTCTCTGTCTGTCTCCTTGGCTCTCTCCTCCCCGCCACCCTCACTCTTCCGTCTGGTCCCTTCCTCCACCTCTGCCTCCCTTGAGCTCCACCCACTCGGCTGCCTTGCTGCTTGCTCTCTTCAGCCTCCTTCCAGCGGGGTGGGTGCAGAGGGGCCAGTCCAGCCTCTGCAGGGGCTGCCGATGCTCCTCTGCCCTGTCCCGCCGCTGCAGGGTCAAGTTCCGAGCGTCCCCCAGGCAAGACTTTGGCTCCCGTGTTTACCAGGCAGAGAGAGAGCGGTCAGCAGAAGTGTGCCCCACTGTCCCAGGTGAGTCCTGTGGGAGGCAGCTGATCCCATGAGGGCGGGGGGCAGACAGCACCCCTGTTGGTCTTGACTCTGGCAGCTGAAAGGGGCCAACAGCCTTTGTGCTGAGAACCAGTGCAGGGTCAGAGTTTCAGTGGGGGCTTGAGGCTTCATGAAAGAGCCCAGGCTTTGTTAGGGATGAGGGGGCCAAAGTCAAGAGGACATGCACGGTTCCCACATGAACTCACCTGTAGGATGGGGCAGGCGGTGATCCCAAAGGCCAGTTCCCTGTGTCAGGGGGCTCCTGAGACCAGGCTCCTGAAGTTCCTGGGGCACCAGGCTCTTGCTTTTCATCACGAGGCCACAGCCTAAGACCAGCCTGCACTCACTGCACCCCCTGAATGTCCTCCAGAGGTGGCTGTCTCTGGATGCTGTACAGGACAGCAGGGTCTGGACCCTGAACCAGTGCCCTGTAGCCACCGCAGGGTGGGGAACTGAGAAGGAATCCCGGTGGCTGGCTGTAAACAGGAGACAGTCCACCACCTGCGGGGGGAAGCGGGCCTCTGCCTGAAAACTGGCATCCCAGAGGACACAGGCATTTCCTGGCAAGGACTATGAGAGACGAGTCACAGCACTAGGAGTTCAGAAGAGGGGCTGATGACGGCCGATTCCTCGAAGGCAGGCAGGCTGCCCAAAGGTGGTGGCCTGTGAGCCCTGCAGGAGGGTATGCTCTTGTCAGGTGGATGGAGCAGGTCTGAGGGTGGAGGTGGGGGTCTCAGCGTAGAGGGTAGGGGTCTGAAGGTGAAGAGTGCCTGAAGATGGAGGTAGAGAATCTGACAGGAGCGGAGGCTCAGCCAGGAGGACCGGTGGCCTCTCAGACCCCAGCCGATTGCGTGCCTGAGTCTGCCTTGAGCCAGTCTGCTGGGAACTCTGGTCCCTGCTCCGAGGAAATCAGGATGGTGAGGCAGCTTCCCTGTGGGGTGGCTGTGACCGTAACGTCCCTGTTTTACCTCTTCTCTCCCGTAGGATGCAGCGCCTGCACGCATGCTACCTTCATACCTGCGACTGGGATCGCATTCGTCAGCCGCATCCTGGCAATAGGGACGGATGAGTCATCACACTCCATGCAGCCCAGCCACATGTCCTGTGGCCCCTGGGCTATGAGGGGCTGATCTGGGGACACCCAGCAAGGGGTGGCAGTGCCAAACTTGCAGAGTCAGATGGCTCAGACCACCCACCCTGTATGAGGAGCCCCGCACCCCACCCTTGCTCTATGTATGATCTGTTGCTGCGTAAGTTGTCCCACAGGTTAGAACAAATTGCCTCTTCCTAGGGTCTCCTGGGTCAGTAGTCCAGGGGCATCCTCTCACAGGCTGCACTCAGCTGTCATTTGGGTTGTGGTCTCATCTGAAGGCTCCCCTGGGGTGCTTACTGGCAGGATTCAGTCCCTGACATGCTATTAGACAGAAGAAACGGTTCTTTTTCTGCTTTGGGGCAGGAGACCTCTGTTCCTCACATGGCCCTTCCTGAGGACAGCTCACAACATGGTGCCCGCTGGTGCCGCAGAGGGTGGGAGAGCACAGGCAAGGTGGCACCTCACTGGCTTGGCTGTTGCTGGCTAGCTTTACACACACTAGGGGATTAGATGACATGAGGCGTACACACCAGGAGACAGGGCTCAGTGGCGCCATCCTAAAGGCTGCCCCCACATCCAGACCCCGCCCTCCTGTCTGTGTTCTTTCTACCACCCCCGGCCTGCAGGGGTGACCACACCCTGGGGGCACAGTACTGGTTCAGGATATCGGCACACAGTGCCGTTTTGAAGCACACAGAACCAGTGGTGAGACCTGATTACAGCCAGAACGTCCCCTGCTGTAGCAAGGGGCAGTGCACTCACGTAGCACTCCTGTCAGTTGCAGCCAACCCTGCTGGAACCTTCCAGAGCCATCACAATGGTTTTCAATTCCTATTTCCTGTGGCCCATCGGGCATCATTTCCTAAGCTCATGAGCTATTTGTGCTTTTCTCAGGGCCAGCCCCCTACTCCCCACCCCCATCATTCTGTGCTTCCAGACATCCCCTGGTAGTGTAATACTGGGAGTAGAGGGACAGGAAGGGAACCCCAAGAAGGAAGCATAGGACAGCAGCACCCCAGGGCCCCTTGGCGACCTTGAATGTATCCACATTGACCACATGGACAAGGCTTAACCCATGGCTGATGCCCTGTCTGGACGGACCCCTTCTGCCTCTCCTGGAGTACCAGGGCAGGGGACACCTGGCGAGGTCTCTCCCACCTCATCCCCTGGGAGACTGTCAGGACAGTTCTCATCCCTCCCAGGTTTTGAGGCCAGAGACATCCTGCGTCAGCACCTGAGTGCCCAGCTGCGGCATGATGAGGGCTTCTCCACCCCGTGGAGCCCTGTTGTCTGTGATGCAGGCATCTGGGCACTCTTCTGTCACCCTGCTACAGGGCCATGGGAGCTGGCACCTGCTCTTCTTTCCTTGATGACATAATAAAGCACTTGTCTGTCCGCTTATCACTCTGTCGGGGCTTGCATGCTGCTGTGGTGCTGGAAGCTTGCCACTGGTATGTAGATACCAGCAGGGTCACCCATGGGGGATGGGTTGCGGCTAAGCTTCTAGACTCAGACAGACCACAAAGACGGACCCAGCAGGCTACTTCTGAAAAGAATGAGCCAGGGAAAAACTTATGAAACTGTCAGGGCTCTTTATTTCTTTACCAGCTGATGGGTCGGCCTTGCCTGTAACTTGACAGAGTGGTAGAACCATGGGTGGAGGTGAGGGAAGGGTTTCAGACCCTGTGTAGCTGGCATCGCCTTTGCCCAGAGTGGGTGCCCTGCTCTGTCCCTCCTTTCCTCCAAGATGTGATGCAGCCCCTTAAGGCTCAGTCCCTTCTCCCCTTAGAATGTCTTATTGTAACCAGATCCTCCTGCCCCAGCCATCTACCTGAGAAGCAGAAGGTGACGGCTGCCATCCAGCTGGCCCAGGTGTGATCTGGGGGCAGGCTTGGGGAAGCAGGCTTTTGCTCTGAAGTGGCTGGTAGAACAGTAAGGTAATGGCATCATTTAGTATAAATCTAGTGGACAGGGAGACTAACCAGGTGACTGGTGAGGCAGCCCCCCATCACTCTCACTAGCCAGGACACGGGGGTATTGGGTCAGTTTTGTGGCTCAGACAGTACTGTTCCCTGTCTTCCAACGATTTTAGAGGCGTCTACTTTGGTCTTGGACCCCTGGTTGCTCAGCAGTTAACCACAGGTCGGCAGTTCAAATCAACCAGCCGCCCCTTGGAAGCCCTATGGGACAGTGCTACTGTGTCTTACAGGGTTGCTCTAAATTGGAACCAACTTGAGGGCAATGGGTTTGGTTTTTTTCTTCTTTGTTCCCTTTCAGTGTTTTGTCTTGATCCTGGCCCGGCTAGGTGTGCCAGGGCAGTTCATAGGGACATGGGGCCAGGAGGGAGTACCAGGCAGCTCCCCGACGTCAGCGGCGCCCCATCCGCCCCGGGCTCCATGCTAACGCAGAGACGCCACCCAAACCTCACTCTCCTGGGGCTAAGGTGGTGGGATAGAAGCCTGACGTGGGCTGATGAAACGACGGGGCAGTTGTGAGAAGTCTCACAAGGCCTTTCCGGGTACGAGGGGGTCACTCCGGGTGCCCTGAACTGAAACAGCTCCCCTCGCCCCAACCCCAGCCTTCGCCTCGGCGGGAAACATGGCGACCGCTCTCGTCACTTCCGCCTTTTCAAGTACGCGCTCTGGCCCTGGCGCAAAAAATGGGCCTTTGCGCATGCGCCTGAGTCTCCCCGCCCCCTCCTCGAAGTCCCGCCCCAACGCGAGTAGGACTCTGGGGCGGCCAGGCACGCCGCTGGCCGATTGGCGGAGCTCCTGGCCCGGCCCCCGTTGATTGACAGCGCCGGCCGCCCCGCCCCCGCCGCTGCCGCCGCCGCCGCCGCCGCCGCCGCCCGGTGTGAGCCCGGCCGCTAGTCGCGGGCTGCGCTCTTCCTCCGCTGCCGACGCCGTCGCTGACGCAATGGACCTGTTCGGGGACCTACCGGAGCCTGAGCGCTCGCCGCGCCCGGCTGCCGGTAAGCGCACTGGCCGGCCCGCGGGACGGAGGCCGGGCGGCGGCCTGAGGCTGCGGGCCTGCAACTGCCGGGCCCCGTGTTGCAGACGGGAGCCCCTCGCGGTCCCGAGGCCGCTTCCGCCATGTTCGCTGCGCAGGCCGGAAAGGCCCTGCGGCGGGCGGCGGGCCTGCGGGCTCTGGCGCTGGGCCGCGGCCCTTTGTGCGGCCGCCCGGCACGTGCTGCTCGCGGGCGGAGACGGGCCTGCGGTCGGGGTGCCGTGGAGGCGCCGTGGGCCGGCCTGGTCGGGGCCGCGCCCAGGCGAACCGAGCCTCGGTCCGAACCTCCGGCCCGCTTTCGACGGACCCCGGGGCCGGATTCCACGCCCTGGGCGAGCGCTCCGGGCGCAGAATCCCGGGGCGGCCCATGGCGCCCCGCGCGCGGAAACAGGGTTTTTGCCTTTTAGACGTCAGTGTTCCAGGCGAGGTGCAACTTCCACAGGGTCGGGTTTTTTTTTGTTTTTTTTTTAATCATCGATTTATTCTTGCACGATTTCGAAGCTGGAAGAAAGCACTCTCAGTAATGGTGTGGGTTTATACTTCCTGGTCGTTTTTGTTTTTCCTGGATCTCTGGAAACCCCGAAGTTAGAGCGTGGGCTCGTCTCCCACGCCCTGCGGAGTGTCAGTTACCCGCGTTACAGGCTGTTGACGCGTCCGTGGCTTTCTGTGTCTCCAGGCTTAATCGGCACTGAGTTCCAGCTGGGTGCTGCACTTAAGGCCCCTTCTCCAGACCTGGACGGCAGATAGCCTGGAAAACTTGGCAGACAAACTCAAATTTCATGCCCATCTCAGACCTCCTGAATCAGAACCCTCTGGGTGAGGTCCTGAATCAGTGCTTTGTTTTGATTTTTTTAAATAACTTTACTGGTGTTCCTCCTCAGTGTTGCAAATTCACGGTGCAGAACATTAGTTCTGCAGCTTCTGCATGTTGAGTTTGTTTCCTAAATCACCCAGGTGATGCCAGTTACGTGAGGACCAGTGTTGTAGGAAAAACAAGGATGAAGAGGCCTCTCAGGCTTTACTTTCTAAGTGTAATTCTGAATGCAGATGATTGTCATTAAAGGTACAGCACGGGGTGAACCCAGGTGTGTCAGGAGAGCTGTGCCCCGCAGAATTTTCAAGGCCATCACCTTTTCTGAGCAGATAGTCTGGCCTTTCTTTCAGGGTGCCTCTGGGTGAGTGAGCTGCTGGCCTTGGGTTAACTGTCTGCGCCGCCTCCAAGGAGAGAAGGTCAGGACTGAGAGCGCAGCCCACCCTAGGACAGATGTTGACTGTCCCTTGAGTGAGACTTTGGCAGGAGGTGGGATTTGAATGGAACCTCGGAGGATGGGTGGATCAGAGGTTGACAGCTGGGGGAGCAGGGGTGCGGATGAGGGCACAGCTACTCAAGGGGGATGCAGTGGTCTCTAGTTTGCCTGAACAACATACATGTGGGTGTGTAGGTGTACGTGTGGGTACACACAGCCAGTCTTTCAGGCCATTCTGGAATTATCTTTTCCCCACCATCATTTCTCCCCACCTGATGGTCCAGAAGCATTCAAATAGCTGGTCTTTGAGTGTGAACTTGATTTGTTTTTCAGGTGATCTCACTTCTAGTTCCAGTGCATTAAAGCTTGTGGCTTTACACAGTGCCCTGGTGGCTCAGTGGTTAAGTGTTTGGCTGCTGACCGAGAGAACAGTAGTCTGACTCTGTTGGCTGCTCCTTGAGAACTCTGGGGGCGGCAGTCCAGCTGTCCCAGGGGGGGAGGTCACTGTGAGTTGGAATCAACTCATTGGCAAAGGGCACTCTTGGAATAAAGTTGGAGTTCGCGAATATGACTGCCAACCTATTGTTTTTCTTTTTTTAAAAAAAACGGTTAACTCGCATCGGCTCAGGGAAGGCGCCCAGGAGATGGCGCCGTCAGGGTCCCGTTGCTGCCATGTCCCTGTGACTGACATGCCTGGGTGTCAGAGTAGAGTGAGCGCTGTGTGGGGTTTTCAGAAGCAGATCTCAGGGCTTTCTTCTGAGGTGCCTCTGGGTGGACTTGAACCCCACTCAGCCTTAGGGTGAGCAGCTGAGCACCTTATCCCTGTGCACCACCCAGGAACTCCTTCGATGACCCCAAACCTGGCACTTTTAAGTCTTGAAAATTCCTGTTTGCAGGCTGTAGTCAGGTACAGTGGAGAGGATACATCTGTCACTGTCTCCAGCCTCGAGCTCCCTACCTTGGGCCGGATGACAGGGTGCCAGGGTTGGTTGCACCATGCAAGCTGTGAGGGCCCAGGCAGAGTCACGGGTCCTGGCCAGCTGAGTGTCTTTAAGACAGAGAGCATGTTTTTTGGGTTTGTAGCTGAGACAGAATTGGGAGTCAGGTGTACTTTAACAGGTGGTTACCAAAACCCAGGCCCATTGCTGTGGACTTGATTCCAGCTCACAGCGACCCGATGGGACAGAGTAGAATTGCCCCATAGAGCTTTCAAGGAGCACCTCGTGGATTGGAACCGCTGACCTGTTGGTGAGCAGTGGGAACTCTTTAACTACTGTACCACCAACTTTTTAAACAGGCGGTTAGTTTACTAACAGGAAATTTAGTAGGTTCAAAAATAAAAGTCATTCGAACAAGAACAGGTTCTGATGTCAGATTCTTGAGAAAGTAGTGTGATTTTATGTATTTATACACCATACTTTGTTTCAGAAAATTAATCACATTGATTGATAAATTGACATTAAAAATGGCATAAATGTTGACTACTGCATCAGCCATCTACTGCAGCTGTAAAAGAAATACCGGAAGTGGATGACTTGAACAAAGAGAAATTTATTTTCCCACAGAAACACAGTAAAAGTCCAACTTCAGGGTATCACTTCCAAGGGAACGCTTTTCCTGTTGGTTCTGGAGGAAGGTCCTTGTGGTCAGTCTCCCCCTGAGTGGGGAGCTTCTCAGGTGAAGGGACTTTCAGTCCAATTGGTGCGCTCTGCTTCCTTCCCGTCTTTCCTGGTGGTGTGAGGTTCTGACTCTGTGCTAGCTTCTTTTGTATTCCATGAAATTGCCTCAGCGCACACTGCCACCTTGTAGAGTTCTGCTTCATCAATAGGACCATGCCCTCCGCCCTCATTAACAAACCAAAAAACCAAACCCACTGCCATCAAGTTGATTGGGACTGGGCAACCCTATAGGACAGGTAGAACTGCCCCGTAGAGTTTTCAGGGAGCACCTGGTGGGTCTGCACTGCTGACATTTTGGTGAGCAGATGGGGCAGTTGACCACTGCACCACCAGGGTTTCCTCATTAACATAGAGGCAGGATTTGTGACAGACAGGAAAATCACAGTGCTGGGAATCATGGCCCAGCCAAAGTGATACATTATGTCGGGGGGGGGGGGCACAATTCAGTCCCTGGCGGTCACATCAAGGAGTCGGCAGGGTGATACTCAACTGCCCCAGCCCACAGGACACTTTCACTGCATATGTGAGTGCCCCAAGTATCCTAGCAAATGAGGGAACAATTGACAATAACAGAAAACAACTGGTTATTTTCACAGCGCCCAAAAATGCGGTCAGTCCGATTTCCAGCTGTAGCTTTGCATCTTCTGGAAATCGGTGGCGGTGGCTCCTGTTCCCAGCAGAGTGAGATCACACCCCCGACATCTGTAGCTCCCAGTGGTGTGGCCCGCACTGTCATCACCTCCGATCTGGTCGCCATTATGTGAGCTCTGAACTGGAATAGCTGTTTAAAAGGAAGCAGAAAACCAAAACTTACTGCTGTAGAGTCGATGCTGACTCACAGTGACCCTGTGCAGTCCTGAATGGATTTTGTAAAAACACAGTGTCCAAAGAGGAATACTGTCCTTCCCAGACCACGTTAAGCGTTGTATGTTTACTTCTTCGATTTTTGTTTTGTTTTAAAAGTAATCCTAATGTCTCTATGCCAGGCCTGAAGAAAAATATACAAAGAATGCATTCAGTATTTGCAAGTATTGTACTAAGTTAGTAATTCATCCCAGTGTTTACAAGTTTTGAGTCTTGAGTGAAGTTTTTGAAGTGCATATAGCTTACTTGAAAGAGGAATGTAGTTATTCATAGAAAAAGTGGAACTTCTCTGCTGTCCTGCACCTAAACGTGTTGCCTGAAGTGCTGTTACCAAGATGAAACTCCGGAGTCTTTTTTGATCACTCGCCTTGATGCCTGTCTCAGAGATGGGCTCTTGGGGGCAGGTCGGGAGAATCTGGAGTTCTGCGTAACATTCGTAAGATGGACAATTTGCTTGGTGACTCAGACCCGTCACAGGCATCAGGGTTTAAAAGCGCTGCGGCAGGCACTCGGCCTCGGCTGCTGAGGTGCGCGTCTCACCTGCTGCCGTGACACGGTACAAGGAGCCCTGGGAGAGGGCCATCAGGCTCCTGAGAGGCCAGCAGTTCAGACACATGGCTGCTCCTCAGAGATGTGGCAGTCGCCTGCCCTGAAGATGACAGCCTTGGAAACCCCAAGGACAGGTCTCCCTTGTCCTCTAGGTTTGCTGGGAGTTGGAGCTGACTTGGTGGGGACGGGTTTGGGTTGTTCACTGGGGGTACACTGTAAAACGGGTGGTCAGTGGTCAAGACGGAATGAATGTTTGCCTGTTCGAGCTGTCTGAAAAGTGTTTCTTTAGAAAAGACTGACAGATCTGAATATAGATAGAGGTGAAGACAGTGGAGGAAGAACACAGGACCATTCAGGTCATAAAAAATACGATGACATGATCTGCAGGACAAAAGACGCCCTAAGGTGAAAGGCAAACTGAGAGGAAATACCTGCAATACTTGTGACTGAGAGGTACTTTGCACATGTTACCTTGAGGGACCAGTCACTGGAGAAGGACATCATGCTCGGTCAAGTAGAGGGTCAGCGAAAAAGAGGAGAAGACCCTTGACAAGATGGACTGACACAGTGGCTCAAGCACAACGATTGCAAATTGAAACTGCTCCTGTCCTGTGCCTGGCGATCTAGCTGATACAGTCAGGGTGTGTGTAAGGGTGTGGAAACCAAACCCATCGCCATGGAGTCAGTTTCAACACAGGATGTCCCTGCAGGACAGAGCAGGACTGCCCTGTAGGATTTCTTAAGTGGTCATTTCTACAGGAGCAGGTCACCAAGTCTTTTGTCCTGCAGAGCCGCTGGTTGGGTGCACGCTGCAGTCTTTTATGTTACCCCGGTGTTTACCTGCTGCGCCCCTGTGCTGCTCGTAAGGAAGCGTCCTGGGCCGTGAAGTGTCGTCCAGAAAGCAGGAAACAGGCTGACTGCAGCAGGGAGGGGATTGGGTGGGGTGTATAGGTGTCACCAGAGGGAATCCCGTGATCAGGTCCGGGTGACCTGTGTGGTGCCTGCCCTGTCAGTCAGTGGAACGCTGTGTTGTGCGGAGCGTGACTTTAGTTCTGAGAAATATAAATGCCCATATGCTGTATGGGAGCATAGAGAATAAGTGGAATAGTATACACCAAACTCTTCCTGTAACTCAGCAGTGGGAGGGTGGGATGGTGGAGACTTTTTAAAATAATTTTTGTGGTGTTTAGAAAATAATCTGCATTTTGTTGTTGAGAAAAAAGTTCAGTTATGCAGACTTGTGGAGGCAAAGTGATGTCAGGTCTTGTCTTCCTTTATTATGTGTGGTGATGTAATTAACCTAGACATGCTCAGCTTGAGAGTATTTCGTGAGTCCATCACCACAGTGGATTATTTCCTCTGGACTGGACTTCAGAATGTAATTACCTGGAGAAAAAAATCCTGATCCTGCCAAGGTGCCATCAAGTCACTTCCGACTGAGAGACCATGTGCACCACTGAGGGAAACGCTGTCCGGTCGCTCTGTCCTCACGTGTGAGGCTGGAGCCTGGTGTTGCAGCCACTGTGTCAGTCCGTCTCTGAGTGTTGTCTTCTTTCTCACTGACCCTCCGCTTTACCAAGGGAGATGTCCTTCTCCAGAGCCGGGGCCTTCCTGATAGCCCACACTTACAGTCTCACTGTCGTCACTTCGAGGGAGCGTTGCGGCTGTACTTCTTCCAGAATGCGCTTGGTTGTGCTGGCGTGGTATATCGGAGCTCTGTGCCAGCCCCGTAATTCAGAGGTGTCCCTCCCTCAGTCTTCCGTACTGGTTGTCCAACCTTTGCATGCATACGGGGCGATTGAAAATACCACAGCTTAGGTTAGGCACACCTTTCTCCTCAGAGTGACCTCTTTGCTTTTTAACGCTTTAAGGAGATCTCTTGCAGTATATTTGCCCACTGCAGTATTATCCTTTGATTTCTTGATTGCTGCTTTCGTGGGCACCACTTGTCAGTTTGTCCGACTCTGGTGGCTTGTGTGTTGCTGTGACGCTGGCAGCGACGCCAGCAGCATTTCAGACAGCAGCAGGACCCCCCGCGGCAGACGGGTTTCAGTGGAGCCCGGACTGAGATTAGGAGGAAGGCCTGGACGGCCTCAGGTAACCAGCCTGCAGCCGACGTGGTCTTCACAAGGCCCGAAGGCTCACCCCCAGCTCAGAGGCACTCGGGATACAGCTGGGGAAGAGCTGCCTCTCGTTTAGGGTCAACCTGGATGTGGGTCAAGGAAAGCTGTGGGACCCTCAGGTGCTCATGTGGCTTGACTCGGAAGAAAAGCTGCAGACATGTAATCGCAAATGGAGTGTGGAACATGTGCAGTATGAATCTGGGAAAATTGGAGAAAAAATTGAAGTGGAATGCATAGAGGTTGGCGACCCAGGCGTTAGTGAGCTGAAGGGACTGTTGTAGGCCGTTTTGAATCAGGTGATCGTCTCTGACACATTAAAGAGGAATGCTGTCGCGTTCTTCAAAGGTGTTGTTTCCAAGATCTGCCCCGAAGTACAGAGCTGCCGTGATGGGGGAGTATCTGTACCCTACCAGGAAGGTCAGTTAATGAGACTGTTACTTAAGTTTATGCTCCAGCCGTTAAGGCCCAAGATGAAGGAACTGAGATTTTACCAGTGCTGAGATCTGAAATTGATGAAACGTGCAATCAGGATGCATTGGTAATTACTGAAGGCAAAAAATCTAGATGAGTTTAGTGAAAAAACATTTTCAGTCTTGTTTCATTGTTTATTAGGGTTCTTATATTTAGGACTTTGGGACCTCTTCAAGAGTTTGCATGAAGGTCCCACTTTGTCCGGTGATACTTATCCAAAATAGAATATAAGATTCTGATTGACGAGTTCTGTTCCCTAGCATCTGTGACCTATGTATCTTTTTTCTTTAATGATTGAGTGAAAATGTACAATCCCATATAAATTTGCATGCCTGCTTATGTGCAGCTCCCCCTGCTCTCCCTGCCCGGTGACAGTGCACTCCTCTCCGTTTAGGTCCTATCCTCCTAACAATCTCCTGTCCCCTCCTCTCCACCTTCTACCCTGCCTCCAGTAAGAAGTCAGCAGGATGACATCCTGTAGATGTATGGAACCATAAAGTGCAGTACACACATGATGTGGTCCCTCTGTGTCACCAAGTCCCATTCCTGTCAGAAGAATTGACCTGTGTTAGGGTTTATGGACAAGGGTGGCATCAGGGCCAGGGGCCATGCTCCCAGGGGAACCCCAAGGCCTCTGGACCATCAGTTATGGTCCTTTTGTGGAGATCTCAGGGTGCACCCCTTTTTATTCTCGTGTTGCCAGCAAGACTCAACTTTGTGAGCCTGATCACGACTATCACTGGTGGTGGCTGGGCACCATCTGGTTCTTCTGATAATCTGGATATGTTTTAAGAATCCAGATATAAGCCAAGTCTGATACTTTTGATGATGTGAAAGGTATTCCAGAGATGTTACAGAGCCTGGGTGTTCTCTTCAAGGCTTGTTGTCCAGTTAAGTGAGATGGCCCATGTTAGGGCCCAGAGCCAAGTGTTTGTCTGGAGCGCACAGTGTCTTGCCAAGAGCAGGCACTTGAAATTGGCCATCCCAGGACTGACTGCCCTCCCTGCTGCCCTGGCAGTGTGGATAGTCCCAGTACCTCCTCAGAAGACCGTTGTGCTGAAGGAGCTGAAATGCATAGAGAACCTAGAAAAGTATCTGACAGGTGGTGTCACAGCCATTCTTACTTTCATAAACCATTTTCAGTTGTGGCCAATGAAAGCATAAAATTATCCCAAAGTACCATGGATAATATTCCAGAACCAGAAAGAAGGCAACAGTGGGCTTAGTCTACTCAGTACACTTTCTGGGATGGTTCTCATTTGGGGGCACTGTCTGTGACAAAGAGTTGTGGTCAGATTCCTTGAGAGGTGGGGTGTCTGGCTAGTGCCCAGCTAGCGTGGGTGAGGGACAGACTCTGTGGTACCCGGATGGTGGGGTGGCAGCGGAGCAGTGTGGATGGGTCGTCTTCTTCAGAAAGGGAACTCTGATGAGTGGAAAGGGCTGGTGGCCGTCAGGGTGCTTCCTCCTGGATGTCTGTGAACACAGCCATTGTTCCGGCCCTCTCTTAGGAGAGGGGACATTTTCATTGTTGGGCCCAGCACAGTTTGGTCTCCTTGGAAGTGGCCTCTCCTACCATGTTTCCTTCGAATGCAGTTTTTGCCTGAGACCCGGTAGTTTCGGTCATTTGGGAGAAACATGAAAGTCATTTTGCTTTTGCTTAGTTTGAGAGGAGAACAGTTTCATGGCACAGATAATTTTCATTTCCATTAGGGCTATAAAGCAAAAGAGATGTATTTTGTTACATCGAGTTTCTTAGATATTTTAAGTACTTCTGACCTAAAGGTCCCTGAAGAAATTTCCTTTCTTGGAGCTTACAATTTTTAAGTTTTTATTTTTCAAAGAGAATTGATAGGCAGCTTGTTTCTACATGAGAAAAAGGAAGTTGGACAAAGCTCACAGGCATAAGGATTTGTTTGTTTGAGTGACTTGGTCTTCAGGCAGGTGCGTTTGAGGACTTGAGTTTGGGGAACAAGAGAAGACCAATGTGTCAAAGCTCAGGACTCAATTCACCCCAAATCCCTGGGTGCCAGTTCATTTCCATCTCTTGAATACTTTGGATAGAATTTGGGGGACAGCTGGGGAGGGAGGAGCCGTGGTAGAATCTTGTGCGGGAAGGAGGCAGTGGGCATCAGCGTTGGAGACAGGCGCTTCTCGAGTGTGAATCTTCAGGGCCTTAAGTGAAGAGATTCCCGGGCTCTGTCCCCAGGCTCCCCTCCCAGGTAGGTATTGCTCTGGGCACTGGGCTGGCGTAAGAGGGACCTGGCTGACCAGTGTTGTTCCCTGGGGCTGTCACTACCTACATGCTTGGGGTTGGAGATTCTGGTTGCTGGTTAATTCAGAGTGCTGCTGAAACAACGAATTTCTAAAAACCTGTAAACTTCTGAAGAGAAAGGCCTCCTGATTCTGAAATTTTGTCTTGAACAAAATTGTTGTTTTCCTTGGTCTAGAATCAGGGTTTTTTTCCCAGGGTTCTCTTATAATGAAATACTTTAGGATAGTTGTTGTTTGGGATGATGAAATTATCGGAAAGATACTTGTTTTCCTTAAAGTACCCCATGACCCATAAAATATTTGGTGGGACGCTGCTTGTTGCTTTTACATGAACTCTGACTGTGTGTGGAACCACGCAGCTAACCAGAAGGTTGGCGGTTCCCCTCAGCCACCGGCTCCTCGGGAACCTTGTGGAGCAGTTCTCTGTCCTGTAGGGTCGCTGGGAGTTGGAATCGGCAGCAGCGGGTTCGGTTTTGGTCTCATAACTGTCCATGTTACATAGCAGTGAGCAACAATACTCTAAAAATGGAATGGTGTCCACTAGGTATGGGACATTTTGAGCAGTGACTTTGTCACCCAGTGACGGAGAGCACCCCTGTGGCCCTGCCCTCACTAAGTGGCGTTTCTGTGTTCCAGGGAAGGACGCCCAGAGGGGACCTCTGCTCTTTGACGACCTCCCCCCGGCCAGCAGTACTGACTCAGGTACAGTCTTCAGGCTCACCCAGGTGTGTGTCAGCGTCTCTACTCATCCTGGGGTTGTAGTGGTCTCAATCTCTCTCCCTTTCCCCCGTTTTCAACACGCAGATGTTTTAGGTGTTGGACTGTCTTAAGTTTGGGATCAGGTAAGGCTTCAGGTAAGGCAGAGAATCCACCAGCTGCCAGCCCTGAGAGGCCTGCGTCCAAGTGGCTAGCCATCTCCTGGTTCCTCGGAGTGTGTACTGTGCTAGCGGAAACACAGTGAACGCTTAAGGGCAGATTTGCTTCCTCTGAGGGGACAGGCCTTTTGTGAAAAGGTTCAGGATACTGTTGACTGCCGGCTGAGCACCACTGGAGAGACCGAGGTTTCGGCTGCTCTCGCCAACCTCACTTCGGTGTCCCGGTGGGATGAATTCTGGAACTGAAGCCGGGGCAGCTCGGTGGGCTCACTGGGTGTTCTGCTGTGTTTCAGGGCCGGGGGGACCTTTGCTCTTTGATGATCTCCCGCCTGCTGGCAGTGGTGATTCAGGTAAGTGGTAGGAAAAACAAGAACTCCGGGGTGTTGTCAGTAATACTGGGAAGCCTGTGAGCTCTGGAACTCAACGGGGCAGCCTTAGTTTTCTAGGTCTTGATAGTTTTCTGCCTCTGATGGTACTGTGTACAGGTTGTCTGTCGCTGTGTGTTAGTGGAAAATATTTGCATTTCTCTTTTCTGACAGGTTTCTGTCTTACACAGATTCCAGCTTTCACAGACTTTACTGTACATGTTCTTACAGGTTTCAGTGATTGAGGATGGTGTTAAGTCATGGCACAATGTAAGGGTTATTTAGTAAAACTAATTGGGGGCCGTGGGGTAGATGCAGGGAGGAGAGCTTCAGGACTGTGTCACTCTTACAGTGATTTTTTTTTCCTTCTATAGGGTCATGGTGAGTCAGAGTTGAGTCAACAGTGGTGGGTTTTCTGGGGGTGCAGCCTTCAAAGCTGACTTAATAAAGAGTTCAGGAATTGACTGAACCGTGTTGCTGGTTTTTCTGTTGAAATCTCTGAGTCTGTTCTTGTGCTCCTCGCTGTGGTCTTAAGAGACCCACGTGGGTCAGCAGGTGTTCTCAGTGTGTGAAATACAGCCAGCAAAGCGGTTTTCAGATCCTGAACCTGTTCAGGGCTCTTTTGTTTTATGCCACTTGGATGAGAAAGAGGTGGATCCTAAGTGCAGTCTGAGTGTCCTTCGGAGACTCAGGTACAGACCACATACAAAGGTTTTCTTGAAATGTAAAGCTTCAGTTGACTGTTTTCTAGTCCATTTGTCCACGTCCCCACAATCAGATGATTACTTTCCTTTATGCCAAGCCTGTTGGCATTGCTCTGTCTGCTCCCATAAGGGGAAACTCTTGTCTTGTGTCCCAGTTACATCAGAGGGAAGACTAGAGCAGCGCTCTGTGTTGTCATGGCAGCAGCGTAGTTGCGCTTCTCACTGAGAAGGTGCTCATGTGTGGAACTCCCCCGGGGTGGGCGTCCTGTCTCGTCACACCCATCCTCCACTGGGGAGCCTTGTGCCCATTCTGTGTTGTTGGAGAGCGCTTTCTGCTTTTCTAGTGGATTTTTACCATAAAATCATTGAAACTGGTTTAGAAAGTACAGATTACATAGTATGGTTTCTGCATCATCTAATTTAGGAATTAGGAAGTTTCCTTTCCAGAGCTGTGAATCCATACCAAAAAACCAAGCGTTCTTGTAGTCACAGTTCAGCCTGAAACCTTCTCGGTCTATTTATGAGAATTTGAGTTCTGGACCCCACTTTTTTCCTGCTGTATCAGAGATTCTCTCTTGTCCCTGTCAGGGTGGTCATGATTGGCAGCTGGGCACTGTCTGTTCTGGTCTCAGGCTGATGGAGTCCCTAGTTTATGGGGTACCTTCTGTCTCTTGGGCTAAAACATCTTTAAAACCCTTTTGTGACCCATGGGACATAAGTATCCCAACTTCCGGAGTTTTTTGGAAGGAGGTAGCTGGTTTTCCTGTGTCTGTCTCCAAGGTTGAGCCTTATTTTAGGTGACGCTCGTGGATGTGTGAGTTTTCTAAACTGTGACAAGTTTGCCTGTACTTCTGTGAGATAGGCCTCCTCACAGCGCCTCAGTTCTTAGGAGAACGTGTCGAGGGAACGTCATTCATCATAGTGGCCGTTGTATACAGCTGTTATTGGCTCTCTGCTTTTCTAACTTCTAAAAGGTAAAGAATGCTATTGTAAGTAAGGAAGACTGCATTGCAGTGGTTCTTGTCATGAGACTTGAATCCCCTAAGTTATTTTTACCCTGCATTCAATCTTAGGGCCAGTCATTGCTTTCACATGTAACAGGTGGCATGCACCCTGTGAGCAGTTCTGCAGGATTCCAGGGCAGCTGTTTCTGCTTTTTAGCTGTTAGTACTGCTTCTGTTCCAGTGAATACATGGCAGTGTTAATTGTCCTGAGGTTTTTCAGCTTCCTTTACTTTTGTATGGTCTCTAAGTACCATATTTGCAGTAATTACAGTGCTAATTTTCCTGGATAAAAAGGGTTCATGGCTTTATTTGCACTTGTAACTGTTGATTTTCCGGTAAGAAAGAGTGTGTTATACCTATGTTTAAACATTGCATAATAAATAATAAGGCTAATGGGGAGACTGGAATAAAAAGCATGTGCAGTCACTCAGAGGTACTTCCATGCTTTACTTCATGGTTTGCACATTTTCAAGAAATAAAATTTTAAAATTAAAAAAAAATTTATCCTTGACTCACATATCAGTATTTGCTATGTCCTGGGACTGCTGGGACACACGTCATCCCACATAATGGGTATCAGTTCATAACTTTATGACAGGGATTCTGAGTTGACCCTTTAATCCCTATCTTTCATTAGTGAAAGCACATAGTGGGAACAAAAAAAAATTCAAAGGAGAGCATAATTAAGTCTTAAAGGGGTTAACATAATAATATAGAAACAATAATAATGTTTTGGTATATGTCACAAAGCAGCCCTCATTATGAACAGTTGAATGCACCTTGAATTTTTAATGTGACAGGCTTAATGAGGGCTGGTGTGTCACTACATGAGGGGGACATTTGTAACTGGGGACTGCCCATGCCCATGATACATGTGGTCGTCACACAGCGTACAGGTCGCATACCATGCTGTTTTGCAGGACGTGTTGTTGGTGTTACGTGAATGACCATATGTAGAGTCTTGTATTGATATTTTTGAATGCCTGAGAAAAGATGCATTCTCCAGCTTGCAAGAACCATTGACAAAGTTGACTAGGCCATAAACTAAATCAATAAAGAGTTTCACATAGAGACCACATTCTCTGAGTAGAGTGTGATTAGGTTAAATGTCAGTAGTGCTGTTTTAGGGATTTGTCTCTTTTGGGAACTTGAAAGGAAGGTGCTTTCCTGACGAACCACTGACGGAAGCTAAGGAACAGGCACTGGGGACAGCTCTGTCGGCAGCGTCCTTCACGCTCTCAGTTAACACGCTTCACTGTGTGGGGTGCAGTGAATGTACTGACACCACGCGGCTGGAGAAATCGGTCGGTCTGTCAGTGACATGGCCTCTCCTGGCCTCAGCACTCAGATGGCTGGCAGAGAGTAGTCGAAAAAGCAGTCAAGTGCTTTTCGCCCCAATGCTGAGATTCTCCCAGGGCCATTCCCTGTGACAGCAGTTGCCCTCCTTGGGCACTTGGTGCGCTGGCCACAGTGGCAGATGCCTCATATAGCACATCTGTGCTGACCTCAAACCACCCTGAGATAACAGTACTCTCCCGTGTTACAGATGCGGAAACTGAGGCAGGAAGGCTGATTAATTACCTTGCTGTGAAGTCACAGTTCCTGCCAAGAGGGGCAGAACTGTCTGGGAACAGAGACCTCACTGGTCCTAAGGTGCACACCTTGTCAGCACAGCCGAGCCCTCAGTGGTGCCTTTGAGTTCAGATCTGTCCCTCCGTGGTCAGAAAGGGGGTGTGCGGCCCTGCCTTGCCCTTGGGAGTATGTCTGTTTTTTAAGTCATGACGTGACCTTGTTTCTGCCCTGTTGGGAGCACTGACACCTTTCTGTGAACTTGCCCGTCAGTTCTTCAAGGATCCTGTTAATCCAGCAGGGCCTGCAGATTTGCAGCAGTGTGATGTGGCCCCACCTTATTAGCATGTATTTTTATCACTGGGAAGGCTTTCTTTCAGGTGGTGTTTTGCTGTGGCCTTCCTGGCCGTGCCCTGGAGGACTGCCCTTCCTGCTGGCTGTCACTGCAGTGCCTCTGTGTGCACCGGTTCTGGCCAGGAGCATCTGTCCGGAGCGCCGGGGGCTGGTCTGGTGGGTAGTCCTCCTCCGACGGTCTACAGCTGTGTTCCTGCCTGGCCTTCTGCTTTGCTTCCAGGTCCCCCTGCCGCCCTGGTGTCGCTGATGGCGAAGAGCGAAGGGAAGGGAGCAAAGAGGAAACCCTCTGAAGAGGAGAAGAATGGCAGTGAAGAGCTTGTGGAAAAGAAAGTTTGTAAAGGTTTTCAGACAGTTTGAAAACAAACGTATTAGATTCCATGTTCTAAAAACGGCCCAGAGCAAAAGACAGCTCAGCTGACCCTAACACTGCGCATCTGTTCTTTAGAAGTCGGTCTGTGCTCACCTGGGTGCTCTTGCCCTTTTGACTCCCTTGTTTCTCTGACACTGCCTTTGGTCTGATGGGGCACTCCTTGCTTCCTCAAGAGAGAGGATACGGCCGTCGTTGGTTAGCCTCCTGTAGGAACCAGCTGGTCACTGAGCATCCAGCTTTTCTCTAACCCCTCCTGCCTTAGCCTGTGTCCTGCTGGGCCTCTGGGTTCTGAAGTTGCCCTGTCTGCAGTTTCTCAAGAGAGAGCCTCACTCTAGAAAGCACAGCTGGGAGTCATAGTCTTGTCACCTGTCGAGCGAGTAGGGAGAGTGTTGGAAATGCCAGCTGAGGGGAAGTACTGCGGGCTTGGCTGACTGCTCTGGCCGGGTCACCTCCAGCAAGGGGCAGAGGGCCTCATGGGTGAGGGGTCTCCCTCAGCTCTGCCAGTGACCCGCACAGCACCGGGCTTATAGCCAGAAGCATTGCCTGAAATGCTGTGTGTTGTCATACTTTGAGGGGGGCCAGAAAACAGGCTCCCACTTGCCTGGCCATCAGACAGCTTTGTGACCCCGGTGGGCTCCTCCATCCTTTCTGCATCAGTTAAAGTGAGAGCGACTGGCTGCTCCAATTCATCCTTGGCCTCAAGCAAGACAATACGTATTTTGGGGTATCTGTAGAGACCCCGGTGCGTGGCAGTCAGCGCTGCAGCTGCTCGCTGAAAGTCAGCAGTTCAGATTCGCCAGGCACTCCTTGGGAACTCCGTGGGGCCGTTCTTGGTCCTTCCGAGTTGCTATGAATTGGAGTTGACGATGTTTGAGTGTTTTATTAATCAGGGCGTTGGGACCTGGAGGTAGTGGTCAGAAGCTTGATGTGCTCACCAAAAGGTCAGCAACTGGAATCCCCCAGCTGCCCCTTGGGAACCCCGTAGGGCAGTTTCAGTCCTGTAGGGTCACTGTGAGTTGGAGGAGACTCACTGGCACATAACAGCATCATCAGGGACCCCGGTGGCACAGTGGGGAGAGCTCAGCTGCTCACCCAGAGGTTGGCAGTGCGGGTGCACCACCTGCTTCTTGGAAACCCTATGGGACGATTCTTCTCTGTCCTGTTAAGGTCACTGTGAGTTGGAATTGACTTTGACAGCAGTGAGCTTGGGTTTATTTGGCCCGGGGAATTTGGGACAAACTACTGACTCGCTTTTCTGTAAGCTAGAAGTTTTTTCTGTCCTAGCTGGATCATTGCCAGGATTGCATTCTCACAGTTTCTTCCCTGGTTTGAGTCCCACTTGCTGTGGCTGCTAACCGAAAGGTCGGCGGTGGGAGTCTGCCGGACGGTCCTCGGAGACTGTCCTGTCAGAACGGTTGTCCGCTGCCCTGTCAGACCCTGTGAGTTGGAGTACACTCAGTGGCACTGGGTTTTGATTGTCCTCGGTCTGCGAGAGGCTGGCGCTCGGACTTCCAGTTCCCTGGACTCGGACGATTCTGTCCTGACACAGTTGTGTCGTGTCACTGCCCCACTGCTTAACTCCCAGAGACCACCCCATCCCCCAGAGCCCTGGTGGTAGTTAGGGCTGGGGGCCCCGGAGGTTGCTCACCGAGCGTTGCTGAGTAAAGCAGCCGCGGCTTCTCTGCCGGCTCTGGGCCCGGGCTTCCCCGGGGTGGGGCCCAGTGTTGTACTGGCCTTGTTCTCCACAGCCTCGTCGGTGATCTTGGGCCTGAAGGGCTACGTGGCCGAGCGGAAGGGTGAGCGGGAGGAGATGCAGGACGCCCATGTCATCCTGAATGACATCACCGAGGAGTGTCGGCCCCCATCGTCCCTCATGTGAGTGCCTGTGCCCCTGTACGCCTGGCCCGTAGTGACCCACCTGCCCTGACTGCAGCTCCGGCCTGCCTCCAGCTGCATTGGTCAGAGAAACTGACACGTGACTTGAGCTGTGTCTGCATCAGTGTTCTCAGCTCAAGTGCTTCTGGCCCCCCCCCCGAGGACATTTGTCAGTGCTATGGGAGAAAGACGTGACAGTCAGTATGCGTAAAGATGGAGACTCCTTACTCTGTCCTGTAGGGCCACCAGGAGTTGGAATTGACAGCAGTGGGTTTGGTTTTGTATTGGGGGGACATTTTTTGGTCATAACTCAGGCATGAAGGTTGTTGCTGGCATTGCCCCCCCCCGCCGCGCCCCATACACACACAGCAGAATGACTAAACCCCATGAGTCCATTGTGCTGAAGTTGAGACAGCTGTCCCTTACAAAGAGCAGAGAATGGTCACCTGGCTCCAAATGTCTCTTGTGCTGATGTTGAGAACCCACCCCCCGCCACCAGACAGCACGCACGAGTCACCCACCCCGGAATGTCCACAGCGCTGGGTTTGTAAACCCCCCCCTACAGGTGGACTACCTGGCTCCAAGTGACCACAGTGCTGGAATTGAGGACAGTCCTCCCAACATAGGCACACAGAGAAGGAGCTGGCCCAGATGTCCTAAGTGCTGGGGTGGAAATGTCCACGTGGGCTGGCCATGTTTGCTGGTGTGGCTATTACTGCCTTCAAAGCTCTGATGTCCTGTCAGCGGGTGGTGAGAGCTGTCACTAGGTCACTCGGCATGCAAGCCCAGGAGTCTGCATGCTTGTTTCTCATGTGGATTCAGCTCAGGCGCCTAGGTAGTCTCAGTCACCAGATGTGTGGTGCAGGCCCTCCCCTACAGTGATTTCTGTAGGCACAGGGCTCTGGCTGCAGGCACTGAGACAGGCAGGGGGCTAACGGCTGTCCCAGGGTGCCTGTGAGGAAGACGTGTCCCCCTCTGCCTGAGCCTAGGTGAAGGAACTGCTGCTGCTCTGAGCGTCCAGCCTGGGGAAGTCACCAACTGTTTGTTCCTTTCCCTCGGTTACATTTCCCCCCCCCCCGAGTCCAGGAGAATGGCTCAGGGTGTGCTTGAGGGCCCTGCTTCCTGCACAGGATGACTCAGCCCGCAGAGCCCAGGCGGCGCAGAGAGGGGAGGTGGAGGCGCTGGGAACAGAAAGGGAGAGAGGTGTATCTGGAAGGAAAGGTTTAGATTCTTGCATCATAGGTTAAACGCAGGCCACTTAGCTTTTGATGATCAGATACCGTTGGTCATGGTTCTGAGGCCTGTGTGGGCCTCCCGCTGAGAACAGTGCCCTCTAACACCACCGTTCCGCTCACCAGGCTGGACGCGGCTGATTGCCAGAGAGCCAGGTCTGACTAGTCCCAGGTACTTGTGGACCTACTCTTCTTGCCCATTGCTCAGTCCAGTTGCTCAGCCTTCCTTTGATGTTCAGGGCCCCTAGAATGTCACCTGTAATGGACTCCTTTTTGTCCTCGGGGTCTTTGTTGTTAGAGGGATCGCAGGAAGCACTGGCTGCTCCAGATCTTGGCCCAGCCTCCTGTGCTGGAGCTGAGAACCCTGCTCAGCGGGACCCGACACCGCACTGTGGCGCTTCAGGACAGGCTTCTCTTGGCGGGGAACTGAGGAGCTGGTAGGCGGGACCCAGAAACGCTAGAGACCGAGAGGGCCTGGGGTGGGGAGCCCCTGGTTAGTGAGTGGTTACTGGAGAGCTTATGCAGGTAGTCAGGGCCCAGAAAGGACAAAAAGCCAGAGTGGCACTGGGAGAAGCAGATAGTGAGATGTTCCCACAGCCGTATAGACTTGAGGGAAGCCTTCTGGGTGAGCCTTTAGACGTGGGGGAACAGCAGCCAGAGGGCAGGATGCATGGTGGTCACCTCTGGCCGTTTCACAGTATGCTGGCACCGTTTTGTCCAGTAGAGGAGGCCAGGCCCGAGAAGAGAGGCCCTTCAGAGCAGCTGATCACATCTGGAGGTGGGGCAGGTGAGGGTGGAGGTTGTGTGCACTCCATCCTGTAAGGCCTGTTATTTGCCAGGATTAGGGGTTTGCCCCAGGAAGGACTTGAGGAGAGCCCTAGAGGGCAGATCTGTGGGGAGGGACAAGGTTTCACCAGGAAACTGCCCAGTACAGACCCAGACCTGGTGAAGATGAGACTCAGCTGATGGTTCTGATCTGTAAACTCTGTGGTTGTGCGTGCCATTGAGTCAGTGGTGACTCGTGACGGCCCCACATGCCCCAGAGAGAGCTGCACTGTTGGGTTGTCTTGGCTGCAGTCTAACAGAAGTGGCTCGTCAGGCCTGTTGTTCACAGAGCCGCGGGGTGGGCTTGAACCGTTTGCCCTGGGGTTAGCACACAGGCTGTGCGTAGCACCCAGGGACTGAGCTGGCAAGCAGATGAGGGTGCTGCTCTTATGAGAAGGAATTCCAGAAATGTTTAAGAGGGCAGCTCTGGGTGACAGAGGCCGCTGCCCGTTGGCATTTCTGTTGCTTCCTCCAGCAGCAGTTGATGACTGCACACCCCTCACGTCATGTGTAGGAGCTCCGCGGTGGCACAGAGGGTGGCGTGCTTAACTGCCAGCTGGGAGGTTGGCGGTTTGAAACACCCAAAGGCACCACAGAAGACAGGCCTGGCAGTCAACTTCTGGAAGATCACAGCCCAGGAAACACTGTGGGACAGTTCTGCCACTTTGGGGGGGTCGATTACCATAAGTTGAAATTAGCATGATGGCAGCTGACAACAGCCTCATCTACAAGAGGCGTTTGTTTTGTTGGAGAAAACTTGAGACTAGGAGCGAGACGGATGAGACAGCCCGCTAGGGTCTGATGTCGGGCAAAGTATATTTGAGTACAGTTCTGGGACTCACCTCCCTCTGACCCACCTACCTGGGTCAGCAGCTGTCAGTCTGGTCTGTGTTCAAAGCAGAATCTCATGAAAATAGGAAAAAGGTCTGGACTCTAAGAGAGTTGATCTGGAGTGAAAAGTGAGTTAACAGATCTTGAATTTTTGAAATGGTGAGTTTCTAACATGGAATTTTAAGGTGCCTTGTGAGCTACTCAGACGTGTGCCCTCGTCGGTGGTGCCACTCCTGTTCGAGTCGTAACAGGGCGGGCTCCGTCTCCCCTTCATGAAGCCCCGCTTTGGGGATGAGATGGAAGTGCTTTCCGGGGGCCTCACGGGGCCTCACGGGCTGTCCCTTGACTCTTGCAGCGCTCGCGTTTCCTACTTCGCAGTTTTCGATGGTCATGGTGGAATTCGAGCCTCGAAATTCGCCGCACAGAATTTGCATCAGAACTTAATCAGGAAATTTCCGAAAGGTGAGTCTCAGAAAGAAATTGATCAGACTGTGTTCGGCTTTCTGGGTGACTGCTGTGGGTCAGTGACCAATGTCCTTTGGGCTTGAGCAGAGAGTAATGGTTCTTCAGAGGGGACTCCAGGTTTCTGCAGATGTGGCCTGGTGCTGCTCGCATCTGAGTGGCTGGCATCTCTTGTGAATGTTTGGATGCACATGAGCTGCTTGCCTTTGTACTGGGGGAACTAGAAAGACAGAGCACATGGCGCTGTCCCGGGGGGAGGAAGCACCAAGGTCAGTGGCAAGCTAACGGGAACCGGAACGTGCCTGCCTTGACTGAGCGTGCGTTCTCTTTTGGTTTCTCTGGGGCAGGAGATGTAGTCAGTGTGGAGAAAACCGTGAAGCGGTGCCTCCTAGACACTTTCAAGCACACCGACGAGGAGTTCCTTAAACAAGCTTCTAGCCAGTGAGTATGAGCAAATGCACGCGACGTGGCGTGTGTATTGTTTTCCTAGCTGCGTTCCAGGTCTTCTGATACAGTCTAACACCGATGCTCCTGTCCTCAAAGTGCACTGCAGCACAGAGGAGCTTGTATCTGTCAGCTGAACCTGAAACAAAAGGCCGTATCTGGGAAGTGGCCCTTTCGAGGTCAAAGACACTTTCCCTTCAACTTGGGGGATGACTCTCCAGTGCTAGCCTGCTGGTGGTGACTGTGTTTCTGCTGTTTCCACCCAGGAAGCCTGCTTGGAAAGATGGGTCCACTGCCACGTGTGTTCTGGCTGTCGACAACACTCTGTACATCGCCAACCTTGGAGACAGTCGGGTATGTGGTCCTGGAGCTGTGGCCTCAGGTAAAGGCACACTCTGGGGGGGAAGCCAGTGTGGTGAGCACGTGCTGCGTGAGACGACACTGGGATGCGGGGTCGGCCTGTGCCCTGCAGCGAGCCTCCCTGCGGAACCGAACCCAGGGCTCCTGCAGCCAGCGGTGCCATGGCTGGTACTCTGAAATGACTCGTGTGCTTAAACGCTTTTCTCTTCTCCTTCCTCCTGGGGACAGTAGGTGGTACTGCGGGTCAATCTCATAGGTATGCAAGCAGCGCAGGTGGTTTTGTAACATCATTTCCTGGCCTCAGACAGTGGTTGGCAGTTTCATAGTAACTCGAAAGCCGTGTCTAGAAAGATTGCAACATAAACTGCCATTTACCCACTGAGTTCTGTCTGTGTGGTCAAGGGAGAAAGCTCAGGGTCGTTGGTTCCCACTGGTGACACCTGTGCGCCCCGTGCGTCTGACTGACTTTGGTCCTGGCTCCCCTGTCAGGACCATTGTCAACTCTGTCATCACTTTGTGGCCCACTCCAGGGTCCCTTCAGTCCACAGTTAAGCAGCTTCTTCGAAGAAAACCTGGGTTAGCTGCCTCCAGCCGTACTCGTCCAGTTGCTTTTAGGGTGATCAGTGTTTGCATTCTCATCATCTGCAGTAGATTGTCTCAAGTAGTAGAACACAGGCGTTTCATCAAGACAACATAAAAAATAGCACAGGTGAGACTGGCAAAACAGTTTGGAGTCAGACCCAGATTTGAATTCTGGTGTTGCTGTGTGACGTTAGGTAAGTTCTTTGTCCTCTGGGCCTCAGCGCCTTCCTCTGACGTAGACACAGTGAACCTACCCCAGCGTCCTCCTCTGTGAGACACACAGTGAACCCCCCTCAGCGTCCTTCTCTGTGAGACAGACACAGTGAACCCCCCAGCGTCCTCCTCTGTGAGACAGACACAGTAAACCCGCCTCAGCGTCCTCCTCTGTGAGACAGACACAGTGAACCCCCCCAGCGTCCTCCTCTGTGAGACAGACACAGTGAACCCGCCCAGCGTCCTCCTCTGTGAGACAGACACAGTGAACCCCCCCAGCGTCCTCCTCTGTGAGACAGACACAGTGAACCCCCCAGCGGCGTCCTCTGTGAGACAGACACAGTGAACCCGCCCAGCGTCCTCCTCTGTGAGACAGACACAGTGAACCCCCCCAGCGTCCTCCTCTGTGAGACAGACACAGTGAACCCCCCAGCGTCCTCCTCTGTGAGACAGACACAGTGAACCCCCCAGCGTCCTCCTCTGTGAGACAGACACAGTGAACCCCCCCAGCGTCCTCCTCTGTGAGACAGACACAGTGAACCCCCTCAGCATCCTCCTCTGTGAGACACAGACAGTGAACACCCCTCAGCGTCCTCCTCTGTGAGACAGACACAGTGAACCCGCCTCAGCGTCCTCCTCTGTGAGACACAGACACAGTGAACCCCCTCAGCATCCTCCTCTGTGAGACACAGACAGTGAACCCCCCTCAGCACCCTCCTCTGTGAGACAGACACAGTGAACCCCCTCAGCGTCCTCCTCTGTGAGACAGACACTGAACCCCCTCAGCGTCCTCCTCTGTGAGACAGACACAGTGAACCCCCTCAGCGTCCTCCTCTGTGAGACAGACACAGTGAACCCCCTCAGCGTCCTCCTCTGTGAGACAGACACAGTGAACCCCCTCAGCGTCCTCCTCTGTGAGACAGACACAGTGAACCCCCTCAGCGTCCTCCTCTGTGAGACAGACACAGTGAACCCCCTCGGCGTCCTCTGTGAGGCACAGTGAACCCCCCTCGGCGTCCTCCCCTCTGAGACACAGACAGCGAGGAGCACGTAGTAACCCTTAGCAGCGCGTTAAGGCTCACGCGCAAGTAGATGTGTAAGGCTGGGGGTGGGGCACTGCCAGGGGAATGTCCGTTTAGCTTTGCAGACAGGTTGGCCACAGCCCAGAGGGGACGAGTCGTTGGTTCTGGTCATCCAGCACCGCTTGTACAGGTGGTGACTGAGGGCCAGGCCTCCCTCTGTGTTGGGTTTCCAGAGCCTGCCTTGCTGTTGCCCTGCCTGATGCTGGGGTCTTGGAGCATGTGTGTGTTGGCTGCTAGTTCCACAGTACCCATTCTCTTCAGTGGGTGACACAGGTGCCGAGCTCGCTGAACTCACTTGTCTGCGCTCACTGTCCCCAGGCCATCCTGTGCCGCTACAATGAGGAGAGTCAGAAACACGCGGCCCTGAGCCTCAGCAAAGAGCACAACCCCACCCAGTACGAGGAGCGGATGCGGATACAAAAGGCTGGGGGCAACGTGAGGTAAGGGACCCGACTTGGGGAGGCATCACTTCAGGGTGATGACCCTCCACCTGAGGGCCACGCTGTGCCGGGAGAAAGACAGCATGTGGACCAGGGATGGTTCCCCTCAGCTGACAGGGGTGAAGCCTGTCACAGGTTCCCTGGTGGCAGCAGTTTCTCTGTGCCTAGGAACTTTCACAAACATTTAGGTATCACAGCTGGATAAACTACGCTTTGGGGTGAGTTCTCCTGAGACAATGTGAGGTGGTTAGGGCAGTGCGTCTTGTTGGTGTGGGCAGACTGCCTGGGCCCTGGGCCCTGGGCCCTGGAGGACAGTGGTGCTAGCTCGGGCCGCTTCTGGTGGGAGCCGTCTTCAGCGATGCCCTCGTTTCATCTTGGAAGACCGTGTGCCTTCTCTAGATCAACATCTGTCCCCTGTCAGGTAGCTGAAACCCAAAAAGGGAAACGTGGCCGTCGAGCCTGCTCCAACTCACAGCAAACCTTTAGGACCGAGTCAGAGCACTCCTGTTTCCAAGGAGTAGCTGGTAGATGGAAGTGCTGACCTTTTCATTAGCAGCCAGCAATCACTGTGCCACCAAGACATCAAGGTAGCTAAGGAGGGTATAAGTTGGTGTAGACCTGAGCGGTCCCTTTAGGGGCTTTGCGTGGTCATTTGGTCCCAGTTTTTTCTGGTTCATTTTACCATTTGACCATTGGCATTTGATTTTCTGTTGGAGGTGAGCGAAGTTACGTGACTAGAAGATTGCAGTCACTGGTCCATCAGGTGCAGCTTCTCCCTGGCACACTGGGAGGTCTCTGCTGTTGTATCCAGCAGAAGGGAGCCTTTGGTGACTGAGACCTCTGGAGAACAGTGAGCTCACAGGGTCAAGAGCTCAGTCAAGCTCCCGATGGAATAAGGGGCCAGCACAAGCAGTGATGGCCCCGTTGGCTTGGGTTCGGACCGAGGACAGTGCTCCTGGCCCACTTTCTGCTGCTGTGACCACTGGTCAATGCCGAGCGTGTGACCTGTTCTCCACTTTCCTGCCTTACCACTTCAGAGTTGTGTTTTCTGAGCTCCTTGAAGAGTTGGACATTGCGAGTCCTATGGGGGTGAACGATTGGTAATTGGGAAATACAGACTTGGTGGTAGAAACAACACTGGCTATTGTGTGATAGAATATTGTGAGACCAGTGACTGTTTCGTTGCAAATACTTGTTATCAACAACATAGTGACTGTATGCATGAACTCACCAGATAAAAAAATATACAGGAATCAAATTGACCGCATTTGTGGAAACGTGATGGAAAAGCTCAGTGTCGTCTGTCAGAACAGGGCCAAGGGAGGACTGTGGAAAGACCATCAATTGATCAAGCAAGTTGAAGAAAATTAGACAAAGTCCACGGGAGCCAAAAGTGTATGACCTTGAGTATGTCCCACTGGAGTTTAAAGACCATTTTAAGAAAAGATTTGCGTTACTGAACACTCATGACCCGCTAAGTTGTGGGATGGCATCAGGGACATCATACATGAAGAAAGCAAGAGGTCACTAAAAAGACAGGCAAGAAAGAGGAGACCAAAACAGATGTCAGAGACTCGGAAACTTGATCTTGAAGGAGGGTAGTTAGAGAAGAAGAAGTGAAGTAAAAGAGCTAGAAACAAATTTTAAAGAGCAGCTCAAAAAGACAGGAGCTTTACGGAAATGGGCGTCGACCTGGAGATAGAAAAGCGAAAGGAAAGAAAATGCTCAGGATTTCTAAAGCTGAAAGAATTGAAAAAAAATTCAAGCTTTGAGTTAGAACATTGATGGATTCTACAGGAAAATGTTAACACACAGAGCATCACAAGATAGAAGACAGTCACGATACCAGAAGGAATCGGTTGACATTCAGCCGTTTCAGGAGGTGGTATATGGTCAGGAGCCCATAGTGCTGGAGGGAGACGTCCACGTTGCACTGAAAGCCTTGGTGGAAAACACGGTTCCGGGAGCTGGTGGAATGCCAACTGAGAGGTTTCAGTAGACCAGGGTAGGGCAGGGAACATTCTGTTGTCTGTGCCAAGAAACTTAAAAGACAGCTGCCTGGCCAGACAACGGGCAGAAATCCATATTGCCAATTTCAAAGAAAGGCAGTCCAACACAATGCAGAAACACTATCATTAATGTCACATGCAAGTTAAAATTCTGCTGAAGATCATTCAAAAGTGGTCATAGCCGCACACTGGGAGGGAACTGCTAGAAATTCAAACTGGATTGAAAAGAAGAAGCAAGGAGACAGGGACATTGCTTGGTTTAAAGTCGGGACAGGTGTGTGTCGAGGTGGTGTCCTTTTGCTGTACTGACTCAGTTTGTGTGTCGAGCAAGTGATCTAAGAAAATGGGCCACCTGAAGCAGAGCTGGGTGTCCAGGTTGGAGGGCGACTGGTAAACCACCTGCTGTATGCAGACAGCACAGCATCGTGTGCTGAAAGAGAAGAAGATTTAATGAGTTCTGAAACCACAGCCTTCAGTGGATTACAGCTCAGTGTCAAGAAGAAAAAAATCCTCACGACAAATAAGCAACATCATGACCAGTAGAGACAAGATTGAAGTTGTCAAGGATTTCATTTTACTTGGATCCACCATCAGCGCCCATAGAAGCAGCAGTTAGGAGATGGATAGATGGATTGTGTTGAGCAAGCCTGCTGTAAAAGATGTGTTCGAAGTGTTAAAAGGCAAAGATGTTGCTCTAAGGACTCAGGTGTAGCTGACCCAGACCGATTTGCCTCATAGGCACGTGAAGATGGGACGATGAATAAAAGAAGAACTGACGCCTTTCAGTTGTGGTGTTGGAGAAGAAAACTGAGTGTACCCTGGACTGCCAGAACAGACCGTAGCCATCCTAGGGAAGGGTGCTCTTTGAAATACACATGGTGATTTATCTCACTTCAGAGACGTTACCAGGAGGGACCAGTCCCTGCAGAAGGACGTGCCTGGTGAAGTAGAAGGTCAGCAAGAGAGAGGAGTCCTGATGAGACAGCTGGACACGGTGCCTGCAGCATCGTGAGGATGGCACAGGCCTGTCCGTTCTGTTGTACATAGAGTCCCCAGAAGTTGGAACCGACCTGACAACAGCACCACGGCTGTCAGTGGGGTCAGCTGTGTGGCCCTTGCTGCTGCTGTCCCCGGGCCTCTGCTCGGGAGGTACAGTGTTGAGACGGGCATGGATGCTGTTTGCCCAGGGCGAGGGTGACCCCGCCCTGAGCACTGTTTGCAGACTCAGAGAAGGGCCAGGGTCGGGGCCCTGTCTCCTGTTCTCATTCTCCTCTCACTGTTCCTGTTGTAGCTTCTGTGCCTGCAGGGACGGAGCCCGGACACACAGGGACAGACAGACAGACGTGCCCCCTCACCCATCTGAAAGCGAAGCAGTTGCCAGGCTGCCGTTCTTGTTCATTGTTCCTGTCTCAGGGTTTCCCCCAAGGTCTTTTTTTTTTTTTTTTTTTCTATTTAACACGACTGAGTGAAAATGCACATTCACTTATAAATTTACATGCCCACCTATATGCAGCTTCCACTGCTGTCCCTGTCCGGTGACTGCACACTATTCCTCTCTGCTCCTACCTGTCTCATCCTCCCAACAGCCTCCTTTCCCCTCCATCCACTCCCCTTCCTCCAGCCAGAGGTCAGCAAGATGATATCCTATAGATGTATAGAACCATAAAGTGCAGCCAATATATGGTCCCTCTGCATTGCCAAGTCCAATCCATTCCTGTCCAAAGAGTGGAGCTTTGTTGTAATTTATGGGAACGGGCAGCATCAGGGCTGGGGGCCATGCTCTCAGAGGAACCCCAAAACCACTGGACCATCAATTGAGGTCTTTTAGTGGAGATCTCATGATGCACCCCTTTTTATTCTTGTGTTGCCAGTGAGACTCCTCTTTGTGAGCTCCATCGTGGCTATCACTGGTGGTGGCCAGGCACCATCCGGTTCTTCTGGTCCCAAGTCGATGTAGGCACCCACTCTTGTGGGTCTCTCTGTCTTCTCGGTTGTCTTTACCGCATGTCGTTTTGGTCCTTGGTGAGCATCCGTTCCTGCTGAGTTGGGACCATTTGCTGTGTCCTCGGATGGCAGCTTGGCAGCTTTTAAGGCCCCAGACGCCACTCACCAATGTGGGGTGCAGAGAGCTCTCTTAGCAAAACGCTAGTTGTGCCAATTGGCCTGGAATTCGCCTAAGAGCATGGTCCCCCACCCCTCGCCCCAGCTACTCTATCCTTGCAGTATTGAGTTAAGATGGAAGGAGTACTCAAGTTATGCTAAAGTCCACATAATGTTGTTCTTGTTTCTAATGTGTGCTATCACTGCTTTCTCCCAGCCACATTTCTAGCAACTATCTAAACTAAACCCTCCCCCGTCACCCTCCCTCCCTACCCTCCCTTGCAGCTGTCAAAGAGTCTTTTCTTCTGTACACAAGTCTGTTTTTGAGATCTTATCGTAGAGGTCTCATACAGTATTTGTCCCTTTGTCGCTGACTACTTTCACTCAACATAATGGCTTCCAGTTGAAACCAGGTTAGGAGATGTTTCCTGGAATCATCGTTATTCTTTATCATTGCGTAGTGCTCCATTGAGTATATGTACCATAGTTTACCTATCCATTCTCCTGTTGTTGGGCATCTGGGTTGATTCCATCTTTTTGCTATCGTGAACTGTGCTGCGGTAAACATTCTGCTTCATGTGTCCGTTGGTGTGAAAGGCCTTGATTCTGTAGGATATATTCCAAGTATTGGAATTACTGGGTCAAATGGTATATCAATATCCATTTTTTTAAGGAAGCGCCAGGTTGCCTTCCAAAGAGGCTGGACCATTTTGCAACCCCACCAACAGTGTAGGAGGGTTCCACTTTCTCCACAGCCTCTCCAGCATTTGTTGTTTTGTGTTTTCTGGATCCTGGCCAATCTTGTTGGGGTGAGATGGTATCTCATTGTTGTCTTGATTTGAATTTCTTTAATAACTAAAGATCGTGAACATGTCCACATGTGTTTTTTGGCTGCCTGGATCTCCTCTTTAGTGAAGTGTCTGTCCATCTCGTTTGCCCATCGCTTAATTGGATGGTTTATCTTCTTCTGATTGATATTCTGTAGTATCTTATAGATTATGGAGATCAGGTGTCAGTCTGACATAGAGTTGCCAAATATTTTTTCCCACTCTGTGGGTGTTCTTTTAATTCTCTTAATAAAGTTTTTGGATGAGCAAAAGTGTTTGATTCTTAATAGTTCTCATTTATCTGTTTTTCTCTTCTGTTGATTGAGGTTTCTTTGACAGATTTTGGAGTCTGTCCACATTGTGTATTAAAACTTCCATTGTTGTTCCTACCTTTTCTTGGATGAGCTTTATCGTTTTAGGTTTGATATTTAGGTCTTTTATCCAGTTGGAGTTGGTTTTTGTATAAGGTGTAAGATATGGATCTTGATTCAGTTTACTGCAGATGGATAACCAATTTTGCCAGCACCATTTGTTGAAGAGACTGTTTTTACCCCAGTTTAATGTCTTAGGGCCTTTGTCAAATATCAACTGTTCATAGGCAGATGGTGTCATCTCTGGGGTCTCAATTCTGTTCCATTGATTGATCTGTCTGTTCTTGTACCAGTACCAGGCTGTTTTGACCACTGTGGCAGTGTAGTATGTTCTAAGGTCAGGTAATGAGAGGCCTCCCAGTGTGTTCTTCTTCTTTAGTAGTACCTTACTTATCCGGGGCTTCTTCCCTTTCCAAACAAAATTGGTGATTTGTTTCTCCATCTCATTAAAAAATGATGCTGGAACTTGTATTGGGTTTGCATTATATAAATAAATTGCTTTGGGTAAAATAGACATTCTCACAATGTTAAGTCTTCCTATCCATGAGCAGGGTAGGTTTTTCCCTTTATCTAAGTCTCTCTTAGTTTCTTGTAGTAAGGGCTTGTAGTTCTCTTTGTAAAGGTCTGTTGTTTCTCTGGTTCGATTAATTCCTAGGTACTTTATCTTCTTAGGGGCTATCATAAATGGTATTGATTTGATAATTTCCTCCTTAACAGTCTCATTGTTGGTATAAAGGAATCCTACGGATTTACTTATGTTTATCTTGTATCCTGAGACTTTGCTGAACTCTTCTATCAGTTTGAGTAGCTTACTTATAGATTCCTTGGGGTTCTCTGCATATACAATCATATCATCTGCGAACAGGGAGATTTTAACTTCCTCTTTGCCGATGCAGATGCCCTTTATTTCTTCGTCTTGTCTAATTGCTCTGGCTACAACTTCTAGCACAATGTTGAATAGGAGAGGTGACAGTGGGCATCCTTGTCTAGTTCCTGATCTCAAGGGAAAGTCTTTCAGTCTCTCTCCATCCAGGATGATGTGGGCAATTGGCTTTGTATAAATGGCCCTTATTGTGTTGAGGAATTTGCCGTCTGTGCCCATTTTGCTAAGAGTTTTTAGCATGAATGGGTGTTGGACTTTATCAAATGCCTTTCCTGCATCAATGGACAAAATCAGGTGATCCTTGTCTTTTGTGTTATTTATGTGGTTAATCACATTAATTGTTTTCCTGATGTTGAACCAGCTTTGCATCCCTGGTAAGAATCCTACTTGGTCATGATGGATTATTTTCATGATATGTTGTTGTATTCTGTTGGCAAGAATTTTGTTGAAGATTTTTGCATCTAGGTTCATGATAATTGGTCTGTAGTTCTCTGTCTTTGTTGGATCTTTCCCTGGCTTAGGTATCAGGGTTATGCTGGCTTCATAGAATGAGTTTGGGAGTACTCCATCCCTTTCTATACTGTGAAATAGTCTCAGTAGTATTGGCGATAACTCTTCTCTAAATGCTTGGTAGAATTCTGCCGTGAAGCCATGTGGGCCTGGACTTTTTTGGGTTGGCAGTGTTTTGATGACCTTTTCAATCTCTTCCTTTGTGATGGGTTTATTAAGTTGTTCTGCTTCACGTTGTGATAATTTGGGTAGGTGGTATGAGTCAAGGAACTGGTCCATGTCCCCTAGGTTTTCAAATTTGTTAGAGTACAGTCTTTCATAGTATTCTGTTATGATATTTTTTATTTCTGTTGCATCTGGTGACAACTCCCCTCTCATTTCTAATTTGGGTTATTTGTTTCCTTTCCTGCTTTTCTTTAATAAGTTTAGCCAGTGGTATATCAATTTTGTTGATCTTTTCAAAAAGCCAGCTTTTGGTCTTTTCAATTTTTTCGTTTGTTTTTCTATTCTCTAATTCATTTAGCTCTGCTCTGATCTTTATGATCTCATTTCTTCTGGTGCCTGAGGGGTTCCTCTGTTGTTCTCTTTCTACTTGTTCAAGCTGTAGAGTTAGTTCCTTGATTTGGTTTCTTTCTTCCTTCCAGATGTGTGCATTTATGGAGATAAACAGACCTCTGAGCACTGCTTTGGCTGTATCCCATAGGTTCTGGTAGGAAGTGTTTTCATTCTCATTGGAATCCATGAATTTCTTTAATTCATCCCTGATTTCCTCTATAACGCATGTTTTTTTGAGCAAGATGTTCTTCAGTTTCCAAGAGTTGCACTTTCTATCTATGTTTTTTCTGCTATTGATTTCAACTTTTATGGCTTTATGATCTGAGAAGATGCTTTGCAGTAATTCAGTGGTATGGATTTTGTTGAGCATTGCATTATGGCCTATCACGTGGTCAATTCTGGAGAATGTTCCATGTGCACTGGAGAAGAAGGTGTAGTAGTCTGCTGATGGGTGGAAAGTTCTGTGTGTATCAATGAGGTTTAGTTGGTTAATTGTGTCAATGAGGTCTTCTGTATCTTTACTGAGCTTTTTTCTAGATGATCTGTCTAGTAAAGAGAATGGAGTGTTAAAGTCTCCCACTATTATTGTGGAGTCATCTAACTCTCTTTTGAGCGTAGTCAGTGTTTCTTCAACATATTTAGGTGCTCTGACATTAGGTGCATAAATATTTACTATAGTTAAGTCTTGCTTGTGTACTGAACCTTTCAGCAATAAATAGTGTCCGTCTTTGTCCACAGTGGTGGATTTGACATTAAAATTGACTTTGTCTGAGATTAGAATTGCCACCCCTGCTCTTCTTTGTTCATTGTTAGCTTGATATATATTCTTCCATCCTTTAATTTTCAGTTTGTTCCTGTCTTTAGGTCTCAAGTGAGTTTCTTGTAGACAACATATGGATGGGTCGTGTCTTTTGATCCAAGATGACACTCGATGTCTCTTTACTGGAGCATTCAGTCCATTCACATTCAATGTAATTATTGATAGGCATGTGTTCACTGCTGCCACTGTGATATGTTTATTTTTATGTTGATGTTTTCTCTGTTGTTCTTATTAGTCTGTTCTGGGACACTCTTTTTTTGTGAGTTGATTTTTCACCTTTTTCAGAGCTGGTTTTATAGTTGTTGAGACTCCTGTGTTACATTTCTTGAAATGGTATGATACATCTTTGTTGTGCTTTACAGCTGCCCCTATGAACCCCCTAAATAAACTATTTATAAACTCAGTTTTAATTACTACCAGTCTTGTCATCTTCCTCTCCATCTGGAAGGACTATAACGACTGTAATACACCCCTCTTTTTATTATGATGACACCATAGTTTTCATGATGATCACTGGATTGCTTCTTTCCATATCAAAGCTGTGATTTACTTTGGAGCCTTCCCTAAATGAGTAGAGTATTGAGTAGTGTGTCGTTCTAAAATATAAAGTTAGTAGTTTCGTTCTTACTAAGCCAAAGCCAAGAACTTCTTTCAGTATTTCTTGTAGTTTGGGTTTGGTTTTTACAAAGTCTCTGAGTTTCTGTTTATCTGGGAATGTCTTAATTTCATTTTTGTATTTGAAAGATAGTTTTGCAGGATATATAATTCTTGGTTGGAAGTTCTTCTCCTTCAAGACTTTGAATGTGTCGTGCCACTGTGTCTGTGCCAGCATCGTTTCTGCTGAGAAACCTAACGAGAGCTTACAGGGTTTCCCTCTGAATGTTAGCTTTGCCTTGAGTCTTGCTGCCTTTAAGAGTTGCTGCTTATGTTTCATTTTGTTAAGCTTGATTATAATATGTCTTGGAGTCTTTCTTTTGAGATCTATATTGGGTGGCGTACGATATGCATCTGAGATGTCTATATTCTCTTCCTTCATGATTTCTGGGAAGTTTTCTTTCAGCAGCTCAGCAACAATACTCTCTGTGTTCTCCGATGTCTCACCCTGTTCAGGGACTCCAATTAATCGAAGGTTGTTCCTCTTAATAGAGTCCCACATGCTTCTTAATGTTTCTTCATTTTTCTTGTTTCTTTTTTCTGATTTCTGCTCATAGACGCTGGCATCAGTAGCTCTGTCTTCCATGTCAGAAATTCTTTTTTCCATTTGTTCCATTCTGTTTTCTTGGCTTTGCATGGAAGTTTGTATGTCTTTGATTTTCTTCTTGATCTGTTGGATTTCAGAGTACTGGTGTTCCATCAGATCGAACAACTTGCTTAATTTTTCATTTTGTTCTGCTGCATTTTGTATAAGGTCTAGAAGGGCTCTGTATATAATCAATTTGTATTCATTTCCTGATGCCTTCATAAAAGTTTCTTCATCTGGAAAACTCCTTGGTTGCTTTGTTTGGGAGCCTTCTGAAGCCATGAGTGATTGCTTGTATGCCACAATTGCCTGTTGCTTTTTGGGTCCCATGTGAGTATATAGAGGCTGGAAGAGGTACTATAAGGATGGATTGCAGATGTTTCTCTAGGCTGACTTCAAATGTAAAGCAAAAGGTATCTGACCAGTTCACAAGTCAGTTAGGTTTTCAGGTGTAGAGGTCCCTCTTCTCATCTGACAAAGTAAGCGCCACTATATCCAACCCCAGATGATAACTAACTAGTTCAGAATACAGCAATGCTACTGCCCTGGTGGCCTCTGCTGATGGGGCCTAGCCTTAGGCGACACTGTGTTGAGTACTGGTTTTGTGATAGAAAAGCGCTCTCCTGTGGGCAGGCTCTGGCTCCCAAGCTAAGAATTAGGTCCAGCTGCGGCCACCGTATCCAAGATGGCGTCCTCCACACAGGCAGCAGACAGGGGGGCTAAAGATGCCGAGAGGCAGCTATTCCTCTGCTTCTGTTGCAGGGTACCCAACGTAGGCAGCACTGTGCAAAATCACTACTTTTCTGATGGAGAAGCGCTGTCCCGTTTGCGGGCGCTGTTTCCCAGGCTAAGAACGAGGTCCCGCTAAAGTCTCGGTACCAACATGGCGTCCCGCACCCTGACCGCGGAGCTCCGCACAAACCCCGCTGAGGCAGCTACAAAACGAAAGGCTCACCATGGCTAGGTTAACAGAGTCCCGAGCCTGGCTCTCAGAATATGGGAATTTCGCCTGCCTATATCCCCTCAGCAGCGTGTCTGAGTCCAGCCGCCAGGCAAGACCCAGCTCCGCCCGCCGGCCGTGACAGAGGAAAAAGTCAGTCACACTGGTGCGTTTACCTTCCGTCCGTGAGAGCCGGGGCTAGCCAGGAGCGGGAGTCAGCGAGAGAGAGGAGGGTTTTCGCTGAGTGGTATGAAGTCCCAATTAACAGCCCTGTGCCGTGTCCTGAGGCTGATTAGGTGATCAGAATGCTCTGTTTGTCAGTTCAGGTCTCGGTTTCCAGAGGGATAGAAGGAGACGCGGGCTTAGTCCGCCATCTGGACTCCGCCCCCCCCAAGTTCTTTACTTAACTGTAACGTTAGCTGGCTGTTGTCTCATCAGCTTTGTCCCATTGTGACCTCATGCATGTCAGCGCAGAGCTGTGCTCCACAGGTTCGCAGTGGGGGTCTCAGAAGCAGCTAGCCAGGCTTTTCTTCTGAGGTGCCTGTGAGCAGCGTGACCCTCCGGCCTTCAGTCACAGCCGAGTGCTTCAGCACTGCACCACACGGGCCCGTGACTTCTGTGTGTGTAGGTCTTCTAACAGGGTGCATCTTCCTAACTCATCTCATCGCCGTGCATGCTTCCCACACAGCCTCCAAGTCTTAGTATCAAAGTGAGCAGTATTGGTGGGGCTAGGGGGTCTCACAGCCCTCCTCTGCTGGGGTCACCTCACTGCGGACGGACAGAGCCACACAGAGAGGGCGGGTGTTCCCCGTGCTGTGTCGCCCTCCTCTGCTGGGGTCACTCACTGTGGATGGACAGAGCCACACAGAGCAACTGTCAGTGTCCCCTGTGGTGTGGAACCTCACTGGTGGTGGACTCCCTTGTTTGCCACATTGGGATCGTCCCACTCTGTGTTAAACGTGTCTCTGGTTAAACATCTCAGTGAGAAGCCATGGTGGCCAATCTTCCAGCATTGTGCTCCTTCGTGACAGCGAAGGATGTCTCGCTTTGTGTCCCAAGGAAGGCAGCTGGCCAACGGAGATGTGCCCGCCCAGGTCTAAAACGTGGCAGTGCCGGGTGCCAGGGCATTCAGGCCGTGTCGGGTGCTGGGACCTGCGCGGGTGCAGCGCTCGGACAGTTCTGGAGTCCGCCTCTGGGTCTGTCCGTAGCACCTGCCACAGGAGAGCTCAGGGGTTGGGCATCTGCTGCTTGGCAACTGTCACGGGAGGGCGGAGCCCACTTCCCACCTGTGCTCTGCAGACGCCGTGTTTCCCGAGACAGAGTGCTAGAGGAGCCTGGTCAGAGCAGGAGGCCCAGCATCCCTGCCCGTCTGTGTCTTGAGGGTGATGAAAGACCCAGGACCGGGATTTCAGCTAAAGGATATGGCAGGAGGGCTCTGCTGGATGGGGTGCCCGTGAGTAGGACAGCAGTTGTCTGGTCAGCAGGGAGAACCTGGAGAAAAACAACGCGTGCGGCAAAGGCTGACGTGCCTGAGGGCGGGACAGAGGTCCCAGGGACACCGGGACTGAGCAGCGGGGCAAGCTGGCTTGGTGGGCCAGGGCTCCGCCGTCCTGGGTAGGGGCCGGAGGAAGGCTTTGTAGCAGGTTTGGGGAGGAAGAGGCCGCTAGCCGTGCTTCCTGCTGCACCTCGCAGACGTGTTGGGGACCTGGCCAGGTGCGTGGCATGTGGGGCAGGTGGCAGCTGAGGAGGGCTGGGGCAGAGGCCCGCGGGGCCAACTCCTGACAAGACTTCTGCTGAGGATGCACGTGGCGTAGCTTGTCGCTCATGGGACGTGCTTCCCAGGGCTGGCAGCTCCAACGGGCTTGTCATCTGGTGGGCACACAGCACCCGGAGGGGGAGCAAGGGCCAGCCTGCCACGTGACCACCACGTTTTCTGAAACATGAGTGGCTTTTCCTGGCTGAGAAGTTGTGTTCAGTGTTACTTTCTGTGTTCTTACGTCAGTTACAGTATGTGGAGCCGGGGCGGGTGCCGGGGGGTCCCGTTTTTCTCCTGCTCTCTGCGTGTGGCGCTGCCCCGAATGAGAAGGAGGTGCAGGTCCTGCAGGCTCCTGTTCCTCTTCACCAGATGCAGGAATCGCTTTCCACTTGCCGTGCTTGGCTGTGCCAGCCTTGGCGGGGCTTCCTGAGGCTGTGCTACCGACGGTCACTGTCTTTGTCCTTGCCAGCATTCGCCGTTCCAGCTGTTCTTAACCCTGGCCGCGTGCTTGAGTCCCTTGAACTCCTTCAAGGTGGAAAAACAAGCAGCATGAAGCAGTGGCAGGCATCCAGGTCCCCAGGTCCCTGTCTTTGGGGCGCGGCCTGCACGCTGGCATTTGTCTCAGTGATGGGAACCGCTGCTGGCATCACGTCCATGGCTGGGGGATATGCCACCTGGCAGCCCCCCAGGGCACCGCTCCCGTTCCTGGAGGCCCCCAGCACCACAGGCCAGAGAGCAGCCACGTGGTGGCCAGTTGAACAGATGGCACAAGGCTGAGACTTCTCTCTGGGAGAGGCAGGAAGGGGTGGCCTCACGGGTTCCCCATCCCGAGGCCACTGTCAGCTTTAGGACTGGCCTCAGTGCTGGGGACCCAGACTGCCAGGTGGGGCTGAGGGTGTCCTCTTCATTTCAGGGACGGGCGCGTCTTGGGTGTGCTGGAGGTGTCCCGCTCCATTGGAGACGGGCAGTACAAGCGCTGCGGGGTCACGTCGGTGCCTGACATCAGACGTTGCCAGCTGACCCCTAACGACAGGTAAGCGCCCCCGCGTGCACAGGTGGACCCATGGGGCCTCGTTGCTCTTCTCGACGGGTTTGCTGTGTGACAAACCTTGGGTGGGGCGGGGGGGCGGGTCTCAGCCTGTGCCGGGCCCTGGAAGCCGGGGTCAGAGGATGGGATTTGGGTGGGTTGTGGTGACACGTTCACATGTAGGGGACCCGTGTGGAAATGCATTGTCATTGTGGTCCGTGTGTCATCTTGGGGGCCTCTGGGAGACTGCAGTGGGTGAATGGGTCTGTGTGGTAAATGAGAGGGTTTTTCCTGACAGGGGACTCACAGGCATGAGGGGACAGGAGTATAGTCAGTCGGGTCCTAGTGGTGGGGAGATCACCATCTCCCCAGGGGCCTTTGAGGACAGCTGTGAGGGCCTTGTGTCCTGAATTTTGGGGTGACAGCTGGTAGAGATCAGGGAGGTTTGGTCAGCAGAGCCAGGAGATCTGAGGAAGAGACTGCGTGGGTACCACCTGCTGTCAGAGCTGCTGAGGACTAGCCCCCCGGCCCAGCAGACGGTGCCAGTGGAGCAGGCAGGGAAGAGCCAGGCCCCCCCAGGAAGGAGATCCGAGGAAAGCTCAGGGAAAGGGGACTCAGGACTGAGGGGACAGGGTGCAGAGAGGCCAGATGGCAGCCCAGTAATCCCTCCCAGGTGAGGCCTGGGCCGTGGCTTCCAGTGCCTGGGACACAGGACCTACCTCAGCCTGCTCCCCATTGTGTCCCCACCCATCTCAGCCTTGAGGGTTCCCAGCAGTCCCCTGTGGTTTTCTAAAGGATGCCTCCGAGAAGTCCTCAGATACCAGCCTGGACTGGTCCCTGTCTGTGTGCTGTGCTGGTTGTTTCGGGCAGTGGGGGGTTCCACGTCACTGTGCCAGGTGACTCAGGTGGGGCCTCGCCCACTGTCCATGTCCTCACGAGGCCCCCACAGACCCATGCCCAGGGGTGCTGACTGACACCCAGAGGTGGTCAGAGCCCTGTGTGTTACAGCGAGAACAGGAATGGAGCATGGCCTTGTCCGGTCCAGTGTGGGCAGGGATATGGAGGGAGAGGGGCAGAACCGTGCTCTTACACAGCAGGGGGGTGGTCTCTCCGGGATCTAGACCCACTTCCTCACTGTCACACTCTCACCATCACCTGTGTCAGGGGACGTGGCTCCAGGCCTGAGGCAGGTAGGTCCAGCACTTGGTGCCGTAGCCAGGGCTCTTTGTGACCTACAGCCATGTCCCCCAGCAGCCCCTGTGGTTGGTGTTGGCCGTGCCTCTGTTCCTCGGGGAAGGGCACGCCCAAGTCCAGTGGACAGCACGTCTCCCCGTGGGTGTGGTGAGGTGCTCCTCTCGGTCTCCCAGAGGTCAGGCTGGTGTAGAACCGTCAGTCTTGAGGTGGACAGCTGCTCATTTCACTGCCGTCCCTGGGGCGCTCCTGGTCTGCTCAGACCCCTCGTGTCCCTCGTGTCCCAGGTTCATTTTGCTGGCCTGTGATGGCCTCTTCAAGGTCTTCACGCCAGAAGAAGCTGTGAACTTCATCCTGTCTTGCCTTGAGGTGAGAGCTGTCCCAAGGGAGTGCTGATGGCCCCTTGGCACCGTGGGGTTGACAGCAGTAGAGGCCCCCTGTGACCCCACCCTGCACTCACCTGGTGGGCTGTGCGGAGGCCCCCACCCCCTTGTATGAGTGCCAGCCCTCCCTGGGTGGACACGGTCACTGTGCTGCCTGCCCTGAGGGAGCCCGTGGAGCGGGTCCCCCTCTGGGCAACAGTCCCAGGAGGGGACCGGGGTGTGGGTCGTCCTGCCAGTGCTGTCCTCTCCTGTCCGGCAGGATGACAAGATCCAGACCCGGGAAGGGAAGCCCGCCATGGACGCCCGCTACGAGGCGGCCTGCAATCGGCTGGCCAGCAAGGCGGTGCAGCGGGGCTCGGCTGACAACGTCACAGTCATGGTGGTGCGGATCGGCCAGTGAGGGCCAGCAGGCCGGGGCGCCCCGGGGTCACTGCGTGCACACGTGTGGGACTCCGTGCTTGTAAATAAAGGTTCTGGGTTTTTTGTTTTTTCTCGTCCTGATCTTCTGAGTGTCCCACCAGCTTGGACAACTTGACCCTTTGAAAATGCTGTGCATCTTCCCTGATTGAACTCACTGGGCATCTTAGTGGCTCACGCTCAGTTGCCCACAGATGGCTGTCAGCGTGGTGCAGTCGTGCACAGGTTGCTTGGTCTCAGCTGTGTCATCCCATGTTAGATGAAGAGGTGTCCTCTTAGACAAGGCCAGGCTGGTGGCCAGCCCAGGGTGCTTCTGTGGCCTCTCAGAAGAGGAGGATTTCAGCAGTTCCACAGTGTGCGTCCAGGTGTGTCTAAGGGAAGAGCCTGAGGTCCTGGGTCACCTGTGGGTAGTGTGCCGGTCAGCTCACCAGCAGCAGCAAGGAGTACCCCTGAACCCACACACGACTGGTGTCAGCTGGGAGAGGGCTCTGGAGGACGGATCCCGGGCTGGGAGATGTGGGAGCCCACGAGGGGCATCTCAGTGCAGCCTGCCCTCCAGCTTCCCTGAGGAGCAGGTACCCTGGTGGCCGCGATCTGGTGCTGACGGGGCCTCTCGTGAGACGTCACTGGGAGCAGAAGGCAAGTCACTGGTCATGTCTGACCCCTGCCTGGCACACACAACGTTAGCGTGTCTCCTGGGATTGAATTCTGTGTCTTATGCCCGTCAGGGCAGGCCCACAGGTTACACAGGCTGTACACACACACGGGAGGAAGACATCAGCCGGGTGTGCACCCCAGGAAATGCGGTGAGCCAGACACCTGCACATTTGTTCAGTGTCTTCCTACAGCCGACAGCATTGGTGCCCACTGCAGGTCCAGCTGCCCCCAGCCCCGCCGTCAGGGAGGCCTTCCACCTGCCACGCCCCCCTCCGCCCCTCCTCTCGGGCCCCAGTGGGCTTGGGGCTCTTGCCGCCTCCGACGGTCTCCCTGGCTCACTGAGGCTCTGTTGTGTCCGCCCGTTGCTGTCACTCAGTGATGAGGTGACAGCTCCCAAGTGCCTACACCACCCCCCCACGAAGCCGGTTACATCAAGATCCCATCTGGTGATGCTGCACAATAAAGACTCCAGTCAGCGGCTATGTGACAGATACTCAGTGTTGAGGAAGTAAGAGATACGAAGTTTTTCAGGGGAAAAGATAATTTCTCTGAAATATCTGGATGCAGAGTGAAATCCAGAAAGGGTGTGGTCAGCCACCCTTATCGGGGCTTGGGGAGGACAGGCCCCAGGCCAGTGGGCTTCCTGGTAGGGCGGGGGCCAATCCTACTGGGAACCCGCCGAGGGCTGGGGGTTGGAGTGTGTGCTGCCCTGTGAGGGGCCTCGGGAGGGAGACACTGCATTCTGGGGTATAGGGGAGTACTCGGGGCTCCTGGGGATCACTCAGGCCAGGCCACGGGTCCTGGGTCAGCCAGAAGGTTCAGGTGACCATGACTACTGCCCCTTCTCTAGCCCCCTAAGGTCCTGTGCTGACCTGCCCCTCGGAGCCAGTGGGGCTGCAGGAGAGCTTGCTTGGTCAGGGCCCTGGGCTCGAAGGCTTCCACACCCCGGCACACTGATCCCTCTGCCTACTCCTGGGACCTGCCCCTGGGTGCCTGTCACTGCTCTGAGGACAGTGGCCGTGAGTGGGACAGCTGCCCTGCGTTCCAGAGCTGGCCTGACCCTGCTAGCCCTGGGGGCCAGCCTCTGCTTCTTCGGTTCAGGCCAGGGCTGTAGCCCGTCTGCAGAGATGTTCCTCATCTCTGCCTGGAAGAGAGTCTAGGCAGTGGGTCAGACCTTCCCCTTAGACAGGGACAGAGATGGCCTCAGCCTCTGGAGGGGGTGGGGCTGTCTGTGTTCTGAGGACCTGCTGAGGCCCACCTGCAGGGTGAGTGCATTAGGGCTGGGCCTGCATGTGTCCCCAGTGACACCTGACCCAGACTGCTCACTCATCCAGCAGCCCCTGGCCAGCCCCTCTGGTCACTGAAGGCCACAGGCTGGCAGAAGGCACAGCTGGGGGTCGGGAGGCAGGTGAGGACAGGTCTGAGATGGCAGCAAAGCAGGGAAAGGCAGAGCCAGCCTGGGCACCGAAGCCTCTGAGCAGACCCAGTGGCCGCCTCTCCACATGGGTGCCCTGTGTTCACTGGAACACCAGAAGGATGGGAAGAGGCTGGGCCGCGGGAGAGACACCAGAGCCACCCACAAAAGAGGGTCTGGCCCGCAGCTGGGGCTTCCTAGGGCACAAAGGGCACAAAGGGCATGAGGAAGTGGTGTGTCTGGGCACACTGAGCCAGGCAGAAGCTTCCAGAATAACTACCCAAGGGGGATCTGCTCTTAACAGACCCCCTGAAGTGGGCTCCAGGCTTCATGTCACCTCAGGCTGCAAGGTGGTGGGGACAGCAGTTTGGGTGGGCTTCCTCCTGCCTGTGGCCACAGCTACCCCATCAGTGTCCAGGAGATGGCTCCTGCCCCTTCTGTGTCCGTCCCATGGTGACAAGCCTGCAGCGCCGCTTACACCCCAAGCAGGACAGCGCTGAAGCGTGAGCCGCTGCGCACCGTGACAGGGGAGCCACTGGCGTTGTCCAGGAAGACGGAGGCGTACTGCCCGGGCTGCAGGGGGAGTGAGGGGACAGCAAGACCTGAGGGCAACCAGCCACCCTCCCTGGTCAGCCCCATGTGGGAGGGGGCGAGTGCCAGGGCTCAGCCCAGCATCTCCAACAGACCCAGTGTTTTCTCCTGGCTGGAAGCCAGGCCCCCAGCCAGCGAGTTGGGGACAGGCCTCGCCTGAACTGAGGGCCACCAGGTGCAGAGACTGCAGGCACTGCCCCCAAGCTGGCCACCTGGTGTGCCACAGGAAGGCACCTGGCCTCTCCTGGGGAAGGGGTGGGGGCACTGGCAGGCTGCGTCAGCTGGATGCCTGGCAGTCCTGGAGGCTTGGGGTCAGGGCCTTCCCGACAAAACCTCTGCGTGATTCCGGACCAGTTCACCTTTCGGTGGCTTGGTCCCCCTATCTGTAGAAGGGGGACAGTAAGGGGACGTCAAAGCACCGCCTGGCAGTCAGGACTAAGGATCTAGGTGGCTGCCCTTTCCTCTGTCATGAATCCCCATGCAGTTTCTTGACTGTCGGCTAAAATCGCCACTTTGGGTTTCGTGTAGGCTCCATCTGCCTCCCCACTCCTGTAATCTGCCTCCCTCCTCATGGGTTGACCTTCCTTTGTCCCCCTTCAGTGTGACACTGGGTAACGGGCACCCAGGGGTCTGGAGACTGCAGAGCACCCGCCTGCTGACGAGCAGGCAGCCACAGGGGAAGGGCTTGGGGTTTGGGTCCCTAGGCCCAGACGAGCGGGAGCACTGGGTGTCGGCGACTGCCCAGGCCTGTGGCTGGAACACCTGAGGGCCCACCCTGCTGGTGGCCCTGCGCCGTGCTGAGGGGGCACCCCTCCACGTAAGATCTCACCTGCAGATACAGGACACCGTTGACAGCAATGGTGAAAAGATCACTGCTGCTCTCCAGCCCCGTGACAGCCTCCAGGGAGCTATGACCAGAAGGAGACTGGGTTAGTCCCCCTGGGGTCCCCTCTGCCTGCTCAGGGCTGGCCACGTCTATGCATGTCCAGCAGGGCCACGCCAGTGTCTTCCAGAGACCCCCATCAGCACCACAGGGTGCTCCCAACCCCAGCACCACCCAGCGCCCTCCCCGTGCAGGGGAGGCCCCAGCCAGGGCCTGCAGGGTGGTAAGGACCCTCTGCAGAGCAGGGAAGGCATGTCAAGCCCCGGTGAGACGCTGGGGGTGGGGGGCACGGGAGGAGGGGTTGAGGAGCTGCTCAGACGGTCCAGGCTGAGGGCCTGACAAGCCCTACAGGTCACCATCCTCCATCCCTTCCACACCTGCCTCGCAGGGCCTACTCTGTGCTCTTCTGGGTAGTAGGGACACAGAACGTGACCCAGGCAGGCCCTCACGGTGCATGGATGAAGGGCCGCAGACTGACAGAGAGTGGCCGTGTGGTGTAAAGTCCCTGGTAAGGCAGGGGCAGGGCGGGAGTGTGGTGGCGAACAGAGCCGTCGGGGAGACCTCTGCGGAGGGGACGTTGACGTCTGAAGCCCCCAGCGCAGAGGGAAGCCCCGTGGCTGGCTGGGGAAGAGACCGGGCCTCCCAGGAAAAGTCAGGGAATGCTAAGACCGAGTGGCCGCCGGAGTCCATCGCTGACAGCCCCCTGGCCGCTATGAAGGCAGGCTGCAGTGACAGGATACCAGGAAGGAGGTGTCGTGGACCCGGGCAGCAGTGGCGGCTGAGACAGGGAAGAGGGTGGGTTCAGGGGTCAGGACGTGGTGAGGATGGAGTTGGAAAGCATCCTGGAGAAACTGGGGTGGCAGCCTGTCTAATGAGACGTTGGCCCTCCAGTGGCCAGGTGAGGAAGGTTGCTGGGAGTGCAGGTGCCTGGGAACCCCAACTCACGCGTTGTGCTGGCACCGGGACTGGATGCAAATTAGTAGGCGCAAACGGTCCCGCGCACGCGGCGACCCCCGTCTCGGCGACTCCACCAGCGCTGCGGGACAGGAACGCGGGGTCAAGAGGAGGAGTGGGGCGGGCCTGACCCCGGGGACAGGCAGGGGCGTGGTCTTGGGGCGGGGACAGGATCCCTACAGGGCGAAACCGACAGGGACCCGGAAGCGTAGTCTCGGTGATCCCATGCGGGGCGCCGGCAGGGAATGGAGCGGGGTCCTGTGGGGGGGGGGGGTCTTTGCTGCTGGGGCGGGGACCGGGGCGGGGACATGGGCGTGGCCCCGGGCGGGACGGGGCGTCTCGGGGGGCGGTCCTTCGGTCTCTCCTTGGCAGCGGGCCTCACCCACGTGCAGCGCCGCAGCGAAGGCGTAGAAGCCGCCCACAGGCGCCGTGTACTGGCCGCTGGTCAGGTTCAGGCCGGAACCGCGGCAGAAGGCGCCCTCGGCGTCGGGCTGCGGGGATGGCGTCGGTCACTCAGGTCTCTCGGATCCCTCGGCTTGCCCCAGCCCCGCGGACTCACCACGTGGTAGAGGCCCAGCTCGTGCAGCGAGCGCCGCTCCACCGGCGCGTCCCGGCGCAGGCGGCAGTGGAAGGCGGCGTCCAGGCGCGGCAGGCCCGGGCCCAGGGGCGCGGCCAGCAGGGCCAGGACGCCGGCCGCCTCCTCCTCCGGCTCCTCGACGGGCGCGTTGGCCGGGCCAGGGCTCGCGGGGCCGCTGCTGCACCGGCAAGGTCCGGGCTCCGCACGCTCGCGCTGCCTCACTGCGCCTGTGCAGAGCAAGCTGTGGCCGCGCCGGGGACCCCCGCACGCTCGTCCCGGGGGTGCTCCGAACAAAGACCCCGGCCCATTCTGACACACGTGCGGCCCCCGGAGTCCGGGGAACCCCCCCACCCCAAACTGCTTCGTGGGCCTGTCGCCCTTCTCGCTTTCGCTCGTGGGGGGCTCTGCGCTGGCTGGCTCTCTCTGGGCGCACCTCGCCCCTCTAGTCTACGCGGGCTTTCTCCTTCACGTTCAGTTTTGACTCTATTTACCTGTTTATCAGACAGTGCGCTGACTTAAGCCAGCCAGGGGCTCTTTGAAAGCAGCTGGGGGTGAGTAAAGGGCAACAAGCAGTGCGCTGGGTCCGGAGCGGGCATGTTTAAGTGGCCAGCGGGCTGAACTGAAAACGGGATAGCCAAAGCCAGTAGGCCCGCCCCGCCCACGGTTCTGGCCTGAACCTGACCACCCCAGGGAGGCTGGGGTGAAGGAAGGTGATGGGGCTCCGGGAGGAGAGGCTTCTGGCCTGGAGGTCACCCGGAGAGCACCCAGTATGCCACGGCCCCTCATGTAGTGTGGGCCAGACATGGTCGGGTGAAACTGTGGGGTTCACTGCCAGTCCACAGGGAGTCCAGGGCCCTGGGCTGAAGCCTCAGAAGGCTGGGTGGCAGGGCGTCTCCACGCTTGGCCACTGGGCTCAGCCCTGTGCTCTCCCCAGGCCAGGCAATGACCTGAGTCCCTCACACCACCCCTGCCCATGCCGGCCGCCGTCTGGTGCAATCCCCAAGGCTATGTGGCCGGGACCCCGGTCTGTCTTGGGGAAGACGCTGGGTGCTGCAGTCAGGAGACCTCGGTGCCTGGAGCACGCCTCTTACCACCCTGCTTGGAAGAATGGGGTGAGGAAATCTGGCAGGCATTGGTGCCACAGCTGAGTATTGGTGTATCAGCTGAGTTTGGGGAGCCCTGGCCCCTCCCAGCTGGGCTCAGCAGACTTCCAGGTGGGGCAGTTGAGTGTTAGCCCCCGAGACCGAGTCCACCTTCCTCCACAGGCCGGCCAGCTCCCCCACACCTCCCACCCCTGGTCTCTGCCCCTGAGCAGACATGGAGTGGGCAGGGCCCACCAGGCCAGCTTGGCAGCATCTCCTTGCCTGGGCATTCAGCAGGTGCCACTTAAGTGCTTGCTGCTGTGAAGTCCGGCCCCCCAGGCCCCCGTCCCAGCCCTGCGCACAGCTGTGTGTGCCCCCACCAGGTGCACAGCCCTACCTCTCAGCAGCAGCTGGAGCTCCTTCAGCAGCACTTCGGGAGGGGTGATGGGGCCCGGGGGGCCTTGGGGCCCAGGGGGCCCAGGGGGTCCCGGCAAGCCCAGCTGAAAGGGAAGCACTGCAGTCAGGGGCCTGAGGGAGAAGGCTGGAAGCTGCCGCCCCATCAAGACCATGCGATGAGTCCCTGTCCGGGCCAGGCCTCAGAGGAAGGGACCAGATTGTCAGAACCACCCCGTGTGTCCCCCAGCTGCCAGGAGGCCCCTTGTTCCCAGTCACCTGGCAGGCTCCCTGACTGCTGGACTGGCCAGGATCGATGGTGAGCAGCGGGGGTGGGGGAGAGGGAGGGCGCCATGGGGCTGCCTGGCATTCTAGGTGGTGGGTTCCCCCGGGCCCTGGCACACTGCATGTGCCCTGACTCCGGGCTGAGGGTGAGGGTCTCTGCTGGGTTGAGAGGGTCGGGGTGGCCTGTGGGAGCTGGCCAGGTGGGGAAGGCTAACAGGCAGAGGTCCTCACGGGCATGCTCACACTCAGCTACACACACTCCACAACACATGCACTGGCACATACACTGGCTCACACTTGTACATTCACACACTACACGCAGACATACTGTCACACCCTTACACATTCTAACAATCACACACATACACCCCACACGTGCACACACTTGTACTCATACTGACATGCACACACATACATTCACACACCACACACACACATACTGTCACACCCTGACACATTGTAACACTCAGTCACACACTCATGTACACTCCACATGTGCACACACCTATACCCTCTACCACACACCCAGGCCCTCGCATGGTGCGCCTGCAGGGGCTGCTGTCACCTTCAGCCTCTTGGCCTTGGCCCTGTGTCTCCTCCTGCCATTGATGCCCTTGTCACTCTGACGCACGAAAAGCATCCAGGTGTCCCGGGGGTCAATGCCGTGTGCCCGCTGGGTGAGGGGGTCCTGGAACACAGCCAGCCCGAGGAGGTTGCTCCCCGCCTGCTGTCGAGCACAGCCTCTGCATGCAGTGCTTCTGTGAGGGCCTGACCTGCAGGCAAGGCCCCGTCCCTGGCCACAGGGGTGCCCCGAGGCCCTGAAACACCCCAGCTCCCCTCCTGCAGACACACAAGGACCTGCCCTGGGAGCAGCCACCCACACTTGGACCCTGTGTGGAGGGAGAACAGACCCAGGGTGTGGACTGAGTGGTGGGTGGGAATCCTGGGCCCACTGGGGCACTGGACCCCCCATCAGCCTTGTTTCCTTGACATGAGCTGGGGTGAAAGCACCTCCCAGATCTCTGAGTGGGGGCAGCACTATGGGTGCCTTGGGAGAGGTGACACACTTTCAGCAGACAGGCCCGTCTGCCCCGCAGGCTGGAGCTCCAGGGAGGCGGACTTCCACCCCAGGTCCACGGCAGGTCCCAGGGCAGGACCCGCACAGTCTCTGCTCAGGACTCCCAAGCCCATGGGCCAGAGTAAAGGCGGGATGGTTCCAGGAGCACCTGTCCCAGGCATGCCCCCGTCTCGTCACTCAGCAAGGTTTTAGAAGAGGCTCTTGGCGCTCTGGGCGGTGGCTTGGGAGTGACCTGGCATCGTCTGGGAAGAAGTCAGGCTCAGAAGGGCTTCATGAGGCCATGGACGACAGTCCCAGGGGAAGGACTGACCACAGCTTTGGAGCTGGTCAGGCCCTTCTGTCAACGACAGAGGCCGCTCTGCAGGGCCTAGGGCTTTCCTTCTGGAGCTTGCCAATCAGTGCATGGCTTGGTGAAGATGGCAGTTTCAGCATTAGAGGGACTGGGTTCAAATCCAGCCTGGCAGCAGCTGAGGTAACCAGGGCAGCTGGTGTGGAAAGGAGAAGGGCCTTGAAGTGCCCTGTGACCACACAGAACCCCTCTGAGCTTCCCCTTAGGCAGTCAGCTCTGAGCAGCGCTGCCCTGCTGGTCCATCCGTGGATGCCTGGACACTGAGGTCTGGGGACAGACTGGGAGGCCAGGCTTGGGGGAGGGCAGAAGTAGGTGGAGTGCCGGGAGACCGAGAGTTGGGCCTGCGCCATGTGAGCTGGAGGCTGGGCAGCAGAGTTCCCCAGCACCCAGGGGCAGCCACAGAAAGGTGCCTGAGAGCCTGGGGACCCAGCGGCCTTGGTGCTTTCTGGGCCCCCCAAAAGAGAGGGTCCAAGGCTGAAAGTCCACCTGAAAGCACTCCCTCTCTATCGGTGTCCCCGGATTTGGGGTGCTTGCTGGTGATGGAGCCTGGACAACTGGCCACCCTGTCACTGGGAGCACTCCCAGAGGCTGCCGCCTGTCTGGGTGGGGTCCCTGGGGAAGCTGGGGAGTGCATGGGGTGGGGGATCCTGTGGAGGGCATGCTGGCTGGCTGTCACCCGCCCCCACTCCGTTAGGGTATATGCCCCCACCATCCGTGACTCAGTGGGATGCTCAGATCAGAGTCACCCTCAGCATGAGTGAGACCCAAACGACCCCCGGTCCTGGCCTCCCCAGCCCATCCCACCCTGTTAGAATTTCACCCCACCCCAGTGCCCTCACCCTGGGATGGAAGGCACTGTGCTAAAGATCACCATTCAGCGGCCACTCAAAGAAAAGCTATCGCTGTTCCCCAGCTGCACACACCCTGCCTTCCCCCTACCCACAGGGACCCCCCACCCACCCACGAAATAGAACAGGCGCCGGTCATGTGCTGCCAAGGAGCCCCGGTGGTGCAGTGGTTAAACCCACCAATCCCTCCCAGGGAGGTGGAGGTGGCAGTCAGCGTCCGTCCAGATTAAGGCCAAACTCACTGCTCTCATGTCGATTCCAGCTCATAATAACGCCGCGGGATACAGCAGAACTGCCCCACCGAGCTTCCAAGGAGCAGCTCGCAGATTCCAACTGCCAGCTGTTTGCTTAGCCACTGTAGAACTTCATGACGCAACCAGGGTTTTCCCACAAATATTACAACCTGGGAACCCCGAGGGGGCGTCGTACTGTGTCCTGTGTTGCCACTAGGAGTGGAAATCTACCGCAAGGGGGTTGATCCTGCTTTGAATGCGCTCCCACTTTGACAAGGGCATTCTTGCCAACGCAGTGACAGCCCCATCATTTACACTAACAGGGTTTTTCACGGGTCTAGGAGATGTTCGCCGTAATGCTGAAGAATCACCCAGAGAGCCAAGGTCAAGACCGCCCTTTGGGGGGACCTCGCGGGCAGACGGGCGACTAAACCAACTCTACATCTCACCAGCGCTGAAGTTAGGCGTTTTTCTCCCCACTTGGAAACTGCGGTCCCGCCCGCGAGGCCGCGCTTCCCAGCCTCCAAAACAAGCGCCATGCCCCTCCGCCGGTGGGGAAACTGAGGCCCAGAGGGGCCGGGCTCTCCTGGAGCGCTCAGGCCAGGGCGGCTGCCCGCGGGTCCGCAGGTGCGTCCAACCGCGGGACGCGCGTCTTACCGGCTGCAGGTGGCTGTCGCCGGGGCCCGCGGGCAGCTCGTTCCCGGGCGGCGGCTCCTGGGGGGCGGGCGCGCCGGGCCGCGGGGGCCCGAGGTCCGCGGCGACAGCGGCGGCGGCGGCGGCGAGGAGGCCCGCGCACGCGAGCAGCGGCCCGGCTCCCGCAGGTCGGCGGCCCGGGGCCATGCGGGCGGCGGCGGCGGCGTCCCCTCGGCGATCCCCGCGGCGGGCCCGGCTCAGGGCGTCTCCCGGGCCCGCAGGGGCCGCGCCTTATAACGGGCTTGAGCCCCCGCTCCCCAGTGCGCCCCCTCCCGGCCTGGCGCCCGCTACACTGGCGGGGGGGCGGGGAAGGGGCGGGCTCTCAGATGGAGGGGCGCGAGGGAGGGAGGGGGCGAGAGGGGGCGCGGGATAGGCAAGGGGCGCGGAGAGCACACTAGCGGTAGCTCCGTGATGCTCGCGAATCCGCCCCATCCCTGCTCCAGGACTCCACCCCTCCCCCTACCTGCTCTGTAGAGCGCTTCAGCTTCGCGGGGGCTGGGGCGACCCCATTCCCGGCCCGGGGTGCCCCGCCCCTGTCTCTGCCCCGCGAGTCCTCTGTGAACACAGGCTGAGCACACAGGAGGAGGGAGGAATCCAGTGCCCATCCTTTTCACGGGCCGGGTTCCCTTATTTCCCGGGCAGCCTCCTTCTCCCTGTAGCTGGGTCCCCTTGAATCCAGGGTCGGGGTGCGGAACTAAGGAATAAGGCTGCCAGCTGCCCACCGGGGCCAGTGCAGAGGCCCACTCCAGCTCTAGAAGAGGCAGGACCCCACCGAAGCCTCCAGGTGCCCCTCCATGTAAAGAGCAGTCCCCTGAGCTGAGCCCAGGCCCTGCCTGGGTGTCTCCCCGCCGTGATAAGGAAGTGGCATGCAGATAGTTAGCAGTGAGCTCTCTGCGCCCTGCCCTGCAGCTGCCTGCGTCCCCGGACAGTAAATCTTGTCAAAGAATGGGTGACCACAGCTAGGGAAACCCAACTTCCCAATGTCAGCCGCAGAGCAGTGATTTTCCAAAGATCCGATAAAGAGATCCTGATCAAAAGGGGGGGAGGGGACACAGAATTTAAAATTCTCACAGAATCCAGACTTTCTGGAGCTGTGGAGGCTGCATGAACCCCAGAAACGGTCAACCTAAGGTAATCTTTAAACCTTCAAGCAAAAAGATTCTCTGAAGTCTTCTTTCACCCAAACAGCAGTTTGGCTCAATTATGCCTTCAGCATTGTGTTCTTCTAGAACTTTCCATATGAGATCCAGTGGGCAATGGCAACTGGAAAGGTTAGATGGGAAACTTAAGGTGCAGTGAGTTGGTGTTGAGGAGGAGGGACTCCTCAGAAAAGGAGGGCAAGAAGAGCCACACAGCTGAGGGAAGTCTTCAGTGTCACTGCCTTGTATGTGTGGGAATTGTTGAACTGGTGTGCATTCTGCTGTGTGTGTTCTTAACAACAAATAAATCACACACACACAAGGTCCTAAAATTAAGTTCATGAACTTAATTGTTCTAAGAGCTATATACCTCACTGCTGAATTTTGCTATAGTCACCTTCAAAGTATTCCTCCCGAGAAGCTGTGCACCTATGTCAGCACCTAGCCCACTCTTCAAAGCGATTTTGGAACTCCTTCTGGAATAGCCATTGCATACGGTGGCACTATGGCAAACTCACCAGCTTAGTTGTATAGTTGTCTGTGAGGGAGTTTTTAGCCAGTAAACAAGTAACTGTATTGGAACACCCTTCCTACTCACCTGATCTGGGCCCCAGTGATATTTTTCTTTACCTGAAGATAAAGGAAATATTGAAAGGAAGACATTTGGATAACATTCAGGATGTCAAGAGTAAATACAATGACAGCTCTGATGGCCATTCCAGAAAGAGTTCCAGTATTGCTTTGAAGGGTGGACTAGGTGCTGGTGTTGGTGCATAGCTTCCCAAGGGGAGGACTTCAAAGGTGACTGTAGCAATATTCAGCAGTGAGGTATGTAGCACTTTTTCTAGGCTGAGTTTGTGAACTTAACCAGCAGTCCTCATATAAAAGCCCTGATTTTCATCCCTTTAAGGCAAGCCATGTCAGGAGAAGAGGCCCCTGGCTGACCACTTCCAAAGTGGACTCATGGGACAGAGAACTGGCACCAGGAACCAACAAGGGTTGCTGCTCCCAGGCTAGGGAAGCGGGGTTCTCCTGGTCGTGGCTTTGGGGAGGACAAGTCTAGGGCTTTTAAGCCTTCACCTGATGGGACACAGGTTAGTGGAGGGGATGGAGGTGAAAAATGGGAAGTATTTGACACATTAGAAAAAGCATGATATCGATGCTAACCTTCTTTGTGAAGCTCCCCTCTTCCTGCAGGCCCATGCAGCAGTCTGGGGAAGGCAGGTTAAGTTCCTGCCCCACCCAGGGGTCAGTGTGTCCCAAGGGCTTTTTCTGTGGAGACGTTGTTCAGTGGCAAAGTAGCAGCTGCTAAAATGAAGTTCTGTCTTTAAAATCTGATCTTAAAAAATGATTTTTTGTTTGTTTGTTTTAAATTATCAATGAAATTTTTAACAAAGGTAAAATTCCTATAGAAATTGCAGCTCCCTAAGAATGCGGCTGAGACACCCTGGCTTCCATAACACACACACCACAAAGTATTGAAACTTCTTTTGTTGTGCAAGCTGTCAGCTGCTTCATCACAATAAGGACACCCAGACACCAAACCCATGCCACCAAGTTGACTCCGACTCCCAGTGACACTACAAGACAGAGGAGAACCGCCCCACGAGGTTTGCAAGGAGCGGCTGGTAGATTTGAACTTCCCATCTTTTTGTTTGTAGCCATGCTGTTAACCACTTTGTCACCAGGGCTCCTCAAGTGAGGCTGCTCGGTCACAGATGTGGGGGCGTCGTGCGGCTGTTGTTGTTGTCGTGAAGTGCCGCTGAGTCGCTTCTGAATCACGATGACCCCGTGCGCAACAGAACTAAACCCTGCCCAGTCCTGCTCCATGTGCGCAACTGTTTTTATGCTTCAGCCCATTGTTGCGGCCACTGTGTCAACCCATCTCGTCGAGGGTCGTCCTCTTTTCACTGACCCTCCACTCTACCGAGCATGAGGTCCTCCTCCAGGGACTGCTCCCTCCTGACCACATGTCCAAAGTGTGTAAGACGCAGTCTCACCATCTTTGCTTCCAAGGAGAACTCCGGTTGTGCTTCTTCCAGAACAGATCGGTTTGAACTTCTGGCGGTCCACTGGACCTTCAGCATTCTTCTCCAGCACCACAGTTCTAAGGCATTGTTTCCTCTGCCTTCCTTGTTCACCACCGTACTGTAAGAGAGAAGGAAGAATTTCTCTGGGGGCTTCCATTTCTGATCCAACTTGCGACATCTGAGACAAAGCTTGGGGTGGGGACTTCTTTGTGACCTTGTTCTGTGTGCTGGGTGTAGGCTTCAAGGTTGAACATTTCTGGATGTTTGGTTCAGTTTCGTTTATTCAGGTACCGTCTCTGAGGACCACACAGCACCGAGGGTGGACTGTCCTCTGTTGCTGAAACCTGCCACTTCACTGGCAGAGGGGGCCTTCCTGTCCTCAGAAGGACAGAGCCCCGACCACACTGCCTCCAAGGCACTCCCCAACTCACCCGGGGCATGGCCACGGCAGCAGAGCTGGGCTCCGTGCCAGGTCGGGTGCTCTTCCCCGTATGGCACAGTCCTATCTCCACAGCCACACGTGTGGCTCCTCTGAGCACTTCCTGTGCCGGTTGTTACTGTCGAATCAGCTCCAGACCCATGGCCACGCCACGTGTGACCGAACCAAACACAGCTGTCCTTCGCCACCCATGATGGATGGTGGGTCAGACTGTGGTGACCCGTGGGCACTTACTGGTGGATTTTCAGAAGGTCACCAGGCCTTTCTTCCCAGTCTACCAGCGTCCTAGCAATGCACATGCCTCTTCTAACAGACGGGCAGGGGCTGCACTTGAGGTGCTGGAAGTTGAACCCCGGTCTCCATCAGGAAAGGCAGAAATTCTACCACTGAGCCATGACTGACCACTCCTTCCTGTCCTAGTTGGAGCTAAATATGAGTTAGGACCCCACAAGCTTCAAATAACAAAGAGGCCCCTCTGAAGGAAATGTGACTCTGAATTTATTGTAAGCCAACTGGGTTTCCCACAAGTATGGGCTCTGTGCTGGGGGCCTGGTGGTGGGCCTGCCCAGGACAAGTAAGCACTGGGCTGGGAAGGAAGCCTGGGGAAGCAGGTGTGGCTGGCCACTTGGGTAGGCTGGGCCTCTGTCCCCTGGAGAAGGCCAGTGGGGCAGAGGGAAGGGCTGAGACTTGCAACCAGGGCCAGGCCCACCAGATATGGCCTAATTGTCCTGCGGCGTCTTGGGGCCTTGGTTTTCTCTCCAGTGAGCTGGAGTTAGAGAGTGGGTGCCTTCAAGGTCTGAGCAATTGAGGGCCATGCTAAGTCCTTCACACCATGTCATGGGGAGATGTCCACAGGCTTGCATGACTACTGATGTGCTGGGCTTCAGAGCCCAGGAAGACCCTGCTTTGGATCTGTTCAGCAAGCCCTGTCTCCTCATGGCTGTCTGGGGTAAAAGTTGCCTGTGGCTTATGGAAGAGGACATGTCTCAGGTTTTTAGGCAGTCACTCCTCAGAGACTCAGTTTGCTGATCTGTAAAGTAGGCACAATACCAGTGTTTGGCCTTAGCCCTCACTGCCATTCTGTGGCTCACAAGGGCCATGTGGGCAGATGACACCAGGAGGAAGGTGGCTTTGATGCAGGGGTACAGACCAGGCTGCTGGGGGGCTGCTCCTGGGTGGCTGACCTGGATTCTGCCCACAGGGCATGGGGTCCAGGGCCTCCAGGGCGGGAGGTGGTCTGCCCAGCCTGTCGCTACAAGAAGGTGAAGCTCAGGCCTCACCGCCTTTGGCCATGAGGGGGCAGGGCACATGATCCCTAAGCTGCCAGCCTCCCTTCGTTGCCATCTCACAGTGGGTGCCCACATCAGGCTAGCGTGGAGGAAGGGGCCGTTGCCATGTGAAAAACAGTTATTTTCCCAAACAGTGAACAACCTAGTGATGTCATGGGTCCTGCCTGCTGAAGGGCCCAAATCAAATCGGTTCTGGTCCCAGTGCGGCCCCTGTAACACTATCTCGAGGTGACGACTCAGGGCCCAGGCAGGCCAGCAGGGGGCTGTGGGCACCAAGCGTCACATTCCAGAGTGCCTTCTACTCAGTGGAGGGCAAGGGTCACCCAGAAACGGGACTGTGGTGGCACCAGACCCCCTTCCTCCCTCAACCACTCCCCTAGGCTTCAGGAGTGGGGTACCCTTTGGGACAGTGGGCACCTCCCAGGGTGGAAGTCCTCGGTGAATGGCCACTGCTCACGGTGGCTCCCCCACACGCCTTCACGCCTGGCTGAAATCTAATCTTCATTCTTGGACCTTCATGTCACTGCTGGGCCCTGGTTTCCCAGCAGCCTGACACTGTCAAGCTGTTCCCACTCTTCTTCCTGCCTCCAGAGGAAGGCCTTTAGCTGATGAAGTCATGGGAACGGACACTCCTTTGTCCTCGAAAACAGTGGGAGCCGCAGTCAGCTGTGTGTGGCCTCCCGGTGGACAGGCGGGCAGCCTGTGCTGGTCACCGAGCCTTTCAAGCACACAACATTGTCTAATTCTCAAATTATGTGCTATCCTATTATACAGATAAGGAAACTGAGGCTCAGATCCATAATGACAAAGGTGCTAAACAAAACCTCTCTTCCAGATCCAGCCCCCTCAACTGGTGGCCAGCAGCTCTGAAGAACTCACAGACTCAGTTCTATGCAACCAGGCTTGACTCCATTCCTGCCACGTGCCCAGCCCAGTGCCAGGTGCTGGGAATACAGCTGATGCCCCTGGATGCCTCTAATGGGAAGAGTCCTCTCTGCTTTACCCAGAGGGTCTCTTGGTTGGCCTTCTGCCGGTTGTCTCCCTGTTCTGCAAAGAGAAACTTTCAAAAACAAGTTTTCAGGTAACCTCTCTGTTCACTGTAAGACGGCAGGTACCAGTGGCTCCACTTCAAAGGTTTCTGCTGTTTTCTAAGAATCACATTCTTAAACACGACTGTAATCAAAACAACTCAGATGTTTCACCAAGGAGCTCTACAAAGGGACCATCTGCGAATGGGTGTGGAGTCAGGCTGACGAGATGCTCAACATCATCTGTCGTCAAGGAGACACAAGCCACAGCCGCAGTGAGAGGCAGCTCTGCACCCACCAGGATGGCTACAGTGGTAATAAAAACAGCTGCAGATGGTAACAAGGGCACAGTGGGACTGTCACTCATTCTCACAAAATGTAAAATGGTGCAGCTGCTGCGTGAAACAGCCTGGCGGGCCCTCACGACACTAATAGAAGGGGAAAGGGGGAGTCTTTGCTTAGGGGTACTGGGTTTCTGTTCATGGTGGTGGAGTAATTCAGATATGGATAGTGGTGATGGTGGCACAGTGATGAACACAATCCATGCCACTCTGTGGTACATGTACAAAGTGTTGAATTGACAAATGTTTTATCACATGTATTTTCTTGCCACAATAAAACCATTTTTTAAAAAGAGTTAACTATAGAAAGCTGACTGCCAAAATCATCCTAAATGGAGAGAATTTGAAAGCAGTCCCCTTGTGAACAGGAACTAGACAAAGATGCCCTTTGCCACCACTTATTCAACATTCTGCTAGAGATCCTAGCCAAAGCAATCAGGCAAGAAAAATAAATAAAAGGCATACAGATTGGTAAGGAAGAAGTAGAAGTATCTGTGCTTGCAGATAATAGGATCTTATACACAGAAAACCCTAAAGTAGCCACACGCATGCAAAAAGAACTACTGGAACTAACAAGAGTTCAGCAAAATGTCAGGATACAACATAAACAAAGAGTTAAATACAGAATATCACAAGACCCAGTGATTTCATGCCTAGGTATATGCCCCAAAGAATTGCACACAGGTATTCAAATACCTGCACATGACTGTTCACTGCAGCACAATTCACAGAAGCCAAAAGGTGGAAACAACCCAGCTGTCCACCAACAAACAAAGTGTGTTACCTACAGACAAGGAAACACTGTCCAGCCAGGTCAGGTCTTGGTGCACACTATAATTGGATGAACCCAGAAAACATTATGCTGGTTAAAATATATCAGTCACAAAGGGACAAAAATTGGTGTGAGGGCACGTATATGAAATAACTAGACTAGGTAAGTATGTAGAAACCAGTTTATTAGTGGTTAGCAGGGTGTCCTGGATTGAACTGTGTCCCCCTAGAAGTGTGTATAGTCACTGGCTAGGCCATCATTCCCAATATTTTGTGATTTTCCTATGGTATACATCCTAACCTCCACCTGTGGCTGATAGGATGACGTTAAAAGAGGATTAGGGTGGGACTGCAGCACCCTTGCTAAGGGAGTTTCTTTGGAGTGCGGCTTGCACCACCCTTTATCCTTTCATCCTACAGGACATAAAAAGAGAGGGACACAAGCAGAGAACTGGAAACCTCACACCATCAAGAAAGCAGCACCGGGAGAAGAGCTTCCTTCAGACCTGAGATTCCTACACCAAAATACTCCTCGACCAAAGACCGATGCAACACAAGGACTTTCCTCCACAGCCAACAGAGGGAAAGCCTTCCCCAAGAGAGGACACCCTGAATTTGGACTTGTAGCCTACTGGACTGTGTGAGAATAAACTTTCCTTTGTTAAAGCCATCCACTTATGGTATGTCTCTTAGAGAAGCACTAGCTGACTAAAACACAGGGTCAGGAAGGAAGAGAAAGGGGGCTCCCTTGCTTAAGGAATTCTGAACTTAGGTTTAGGGTGATGGGAAAAGTTGGAAACAGATCGTGGTGACGTTTGAATGACAAGGAAAATAGGACTCACGTCCCGGAATTGTACAGGTGTAGAACGAGGGAGAGGCAAGCCATTTGTTACATATGGTATCCATTTACCACACTAAGATGAAAGAAAAGTGCATACACTCCCCCCTCAAAAATCCAGTTATCAAAGCATGTAAAACAATGTTGAACTGGTAGCTGTTTTGTTTTATAGATATATAGATGAGGTCTGACAACTAAAGGTTCACGATCTCATCCTAGAAAAGTGCTACATACCTCCTTGCTGAATCACTATGGTCACCTTCAAAGCACTCACCAGAGCTCCCTTGGAATTACCATGTGACCCTGAAATCCCATTCCTACATGTCTATATACCCAAAGAATTAAAACAGTTATTCTAATACTTGTATGTTAGTGTTCACTGCAGCACAATTCACAGTAGCTAAGTGGGGAACAAGCCAGGTGCCTGTCCGTGGATGAACCACTTAACTACACTGCCACCAGGGCTTCCAGTGGGCAAATAGAGAAACAAAAATGGAGTATGTCCATAAAAGGGACCAGAGTCTTGTTAACATGCCACAACATGGGACAGCCTCCAACACGTGATGCTGAGTGACAGACGCCAGTGACAAGGGCCCAGTACTGTGTGATTCCATCTCTATGACATGCCCAAATGAGGGGAGTTCGTACAGTCAGAAAGCAGACTGGTGGCTGCCAGTGCCTGGGGGAGGGAAACAGGGGGACTGCCAACGGGGATAATGCTTTGTGGGCTCCATCTGGGTCTTGCAGGCCAACTCAGTTCTCCCACAAGGAATGTGCCTCTGAAGTCAGGCCTTGCCTTTGAGGACTGGAGGGACCTAGGGACACCTGGCCCTTCATCCCTCTCATGAGAGTGCAGGGGTGCCAGGGACCTCTCGTGGCATGATGGGCGCTAGGGGAGGCTGTGGCCGAGCCGTGGAGAGGACCTCTAGATCCAGAGGAGGTGAGAGGCTCGTAGGCCTCAGAGGGTCAAAACAAGCTGGGTAGGGACCCACAACCCAGCCTGCACTCTGTATTGTCTGAGGGGGTCAATGAGGAGGGGTGTCTGCACTTCAGCACCTGGTGGTGGGGGTTGCTCAGGACATTGCGAAGGAATGAGGGGGTGTTCAGCCACTTGTGGTTGGGACCTGAGTCAGGGCTCAGGCCTGGGGCTGCCTGAGCCCCCAGATCTACACCACTGTGTGGGGAGAGTCCACAGGCCCACTGCCCCCTAGAAGTATCCACAGACTTTCTGGTGGGCTTCAGCTGCTGAGCGTTTCCTTGTGGATAAAGAACATACTTGGAAGCCAACTGCTCTGAGAAATGAGGGTGCTATAGGCCCAGGAGAAGCCCTCCCCGTCACCACACTTCGGTGGCCCTGTCCCCAGCCCAGTGTCCCAGCCTCCATGCTCCCACCTTCTTCCTACTGCCTCTGTGGATGCTGCCTTCTTGGGGTTGACACAGGGGCCAGATGCCAGCCTGTGGACCCGTGGTGGGGCAGCTGGGCGTAGTGTGGTGGGTGGGGAACCTTAGCTCCTAGAGGGGAGGCAGGGCCTGAGGCCACACACACAGTGCACTCAGGCCTGGTGCTAGCCTCGCAGGCCCTTCCTGCCCTGCTGACACCATGGCCTCAGCATCCTGGGCCTCTCTGTGTCAGTGCTCTGCTCCTTCAGACATCCTGGTGGGACCAAGCTGGGGACAGCCAGCCCTCAGAGGGTGCTTTCAGGCCTGACCCTACTTTCCGCACCCTGGACCCTGAGGACAGGAGGGCAGTGTCTCAGAGTGGGCAGGGACCCAGAGTTCACAGCTGGTGTGCAGTTTCATATGTGGCCTCCAGGACCAAGCTGCATCTTCTGTGCTGTCCCCTGGACGTTCTGGGGGCCTGAGCCCAACAAAGCCCCTAGGGGACACACAGCTCCAAGTGAACTCGTCCAGAGAAAGAAAGGGGCCACTCAGCTGGCAGCCTTGGCAGCCCCTCCTCCGATGAGGAGCAGTGGTTGGGGACCCCACAGCCCAGAGCTAGTGCTCGGGGATGCCGCCGAAGGGCTGTGTCCACTGAGCCACGTCCAGGAAGACGGCCGAGGCGTCATGGTAGAGCCAGAGGCGGGGCAGGGCGCCATGGCGGGTCCAGGTGTCACGTGTGTGGTCATACACCTCCATCTCTACGTGGTAGTCGCCATCCATGCCCTGCCAGCGGCCACCCGTCACATAGAGAGCGTCCCCCAGAGGCACCAGTGCTCCATTCTCATGCAGGCTGTGCAGGGGCTGCACCTGCAGGGATGGGGGCAGGGGGCAGGGCTGGAGGGCTGCGGGTGGTGGGTCAGTGCCCTGGGAAGGGGTCAGGGCTAGGGACAGTGGACAGCAGGTCAGGGCAGTGAGCAGGGGTCAGGGACAGAAGGTGGGATCAGGGGATCGGGGCCAGAGCCAGTGGTCAGGGCTGGGCAACATGGGTGAGCAGTCAGAACCCACGGGCAAGCGTGGACAACACGGAGTCCACACACTCCCATCTGGGGCTCACTCCAGTCTCTCTGCAGCTCCACACCTCTACTTCCACCCAGGAGCCTTTCAGACTCTCCCTTGGGGGGACCCCACTGCTCCATTCCCTGATCTGTGTCTCTCAGGCTGGCACCGGAGCCCATGTCTGCCCAGGCCTAAAGTGGAGGAGTGGTATGGGGTGGGGACATCGAGGCCTGAGCCCAGAGCAGCCTGCCAGGGTCCTGGCTTCATAGCAGTTCTTGCAGGGGCCTTCCATGGCTCTGACCCACAGACACAGAGAGGTTATGCATCACCCACCAGAGGGCCCTGGTCCCCCCATGCACCCCATGCTTGGCCGTGTTCTTGGGAGTTCCCTGGAGAGCGTCTATGGGGTGAGGCTGGAGGGGGATGAGGGCCTTCTGGAGGAGTCCAGGTGGGCCAGAGGGAGGGCAGAGTGGGCCTCCACAGGAAGACAGGTACCAGGGGGCATACCCCAGGCCAGAGAACAATAGTGGTACCATCTCTGCTGTGGCTCTGTCCCACAGGATGGCCTGGGGGATGACCACTGTGGCCCATGAAGTAAGCCCCTGCTGGCAGGGCCCAGGGTGCACCTGCTTCCTGTGGTCATGGGTCAGCTGAGCGCTGACACCAGAGACAGCTGTGGGCAGCAGGGGTGGCTACAGGACTCTGGGGGCAGGTGGGCTGGGCCTGGAGCACCCCACTTGATAATGAGGTGTGTCCCAGGGGCCCCTGCTGCTGGCCCTGTGTCAGGGAAGCTGCTTCAAGAGGGAATTGATAAGGGCCACACTTCCTATCTGGGGCTCGCCGCGGTCTCCAGTGCCTGGAGCTGCCACCTTCCACCTGCTCCCTGACATGGCCCCGGGGTGGGGTGATGCTCTACACAGGCGACCTCTCAGCTGACCACCCTCAGAGCCCATCCCTGCCCACGGCAGAAGGTAGTCACAGGCCTGGGAGTCCCTGGCTGTCCTCTCTGAACCCCTGGTGAGTGGAGCTGACTCTGCTCCCCAACAAGGAGGGTGGGCCACCTCCTGGAGAAGATGGGGTGCTTGGGATGGGACTACGGAGGGTGACCCCAGCCCTGGGCCGCACCTCCGTCACCCTTGAGGCTACTGCCCACCTGACCTTGACTGCTGTCCTGCTGTGGGCCACAGCCCACCACCTCTGTCCCCAGGCCTGCTCCCCGCTTGTCTGGAATCCTGAGCAGGTGCTCTGGTGCAGGGGGACCCTGCTCCCTGTCAGTGAGACCTACCTTCTGCCACAGGTTGGCCCCAGGGTCATACATGTAGACCTTCTTGGTATTGTCCCCGATGAGGTAGAGGGTGCCATGCAGAGCTGCGCAGCGTGGCGAAGACAGGTACTTGGGGAGGAAGGGTGAGGCGATCACGCTCCACACATCTGTGGGGACACAGAGGCTCCTGGAGGGTGCATCATGGTCCCCCTCACCTGCTTCCACTGTCCTGGGGGGCTAATCCAAGGAATGGGGATGCTGGGCATGGCAGGCCTCTCCCCTGAGTGATCTTGGGCTGGTGCCCCCTGACCCTCAGTCTCCTCGTCTGTCACCCACTGTGTGAGGTAGCGAGAGTCTCACGGGGCTGAGTCCCGGCCCCTCCCTGTCCCCTGCTCCCTCCAGGAGGCAGAGGGGCAGGACTTCCTGACAAGGCAGCTGACAGGTGAGGTGTTGATGGGATACAGGTGTCCCCTGGAGCCTTGTCCCAGGGAGAGGGCTTTAAGGGGCTTGGAGGGCCTGGCCTGGCCCCCTGCCCACCCCACGCTGACTGGGGTCAACTAGGAAACCAGGTCAGCATCGCCGGGACCCCGGGGTCCTGGGAGCACTTGGCACATGTCTGCGCATAGGTCCTCCCTTCCACCTGGAGGTGGGTGGGCTCAGCAGACGGAACAAGGTGAGACCTTGGCCAGGAAGGCCACCTTGCCAGCAGGAGGTGAGCTGGGCCTCGACCCCAGCCAGTGTTGCATTTCATGAGGAGCAGGTGGCCGGGCACGTTTCAGGACCCAGGCTTCCGGTGGGCTCCACGGCCACCTCCCCGGGCCACCTCCCCGGGCCACAGCCCCATTTGTTGATTGTTTTTGCTGCTCTGCGCTGAAGCCTGGGCGAGGCAGGCAAGGGGCCCCAGATCCCCCGAGACACCCTGCACCTCTAGGCTGGGATGCCTGTCCCAGTGGTGACAGCTGGGTCCTCGGAGGGGAATCCCCCAGCCCCTGGCATCCTCCACTGCCTCCTCTAGCTGTCTGTCTTCCTGTCACCTGGACCCCCACTCCCACTCCTGCTCCCAGTCGTGGTGGGGCTGTCCCCTGCAGGGAAGAATAAATGGTCCCCACTTCCTCCAGTCCACTCCCCAGAACCCCCAGGCCCCCCAGGCCCCCAGAATTCTGGCATCACAGACGGGCACCCTGCCTCTCCCCTGGCTGCCGTGCCCCTGGTGCCTGCTCCCCCTGCAGCTCTGCACCTCTGATAGGACTGTACCCCACAGAGAAGGTCCTGGGGTCTCTGCTCTTGCTTAGTGTCTCTCTGTGCCCTTCCACATATGGGGGACTGCAAGCAGGTCCCCCAACACACCTGTGACTGGGTGGTAACACCGCAGGCAGGGTCGTTATCCACACACACACACCTGTGAGCGGGTTGTGGCACCAGCGGGATCTCACACACCCCCCACCCCCCACCCAGCTGTCACCGGGTGGTAGCACCGCCAGCAGGATCTCACACCCCCCACACACCTGTCACCGGGTGGTAGCACTGCAGGGCCAGCGCGTTGTACTTGCAGGCGCTGGAGCCCACCAGGTAGAGGCGACCCCGGCAGCCGGCGGCCGAGAAGTTGCTGACGTACTTGAGGGCCGGGCTCACCGGCGTCCAGCTGTCTGTGTAGGGGTCGTAGCTCTCCACCTCCACCACACCCAGGGCGGTGCCTGCGGGGCAGGGGCAGGGCTGCTGCGGGTGGGGGCCGGGCGAGGCTCCCGGAAAGGGGGGTGGCCGGTGCACCCCGGGGAAGGCCCGGGCCCTGGAGCCCCAGGCGGGAGGGGAGACAGAACCTGAGCAGGTGGGCTCACCTCCTCCAGGAGCTGCACCTGGACCTTCACCTGAACCACCCTGCGTTGTGACCCTGCCTCGTGCCTCAGCTCTTCCCTGCTGCTGCCCCCATGGGGTCTGGGGGCGACAACAGGGACCTGTCTACGTAATGAGGTACCTGCCTCTTCCTGGGCCTGGGCCTCAGCCCCTGGCAGAACTTGGGGGCCCTGAGGTTCTCTCAGCTCGGACAGGCCTTGGACGTGCAGCCACCGAGAACAGGGCCCAGCTGTGGCGGTGAGGGCAGCTGCAGGATCAGCCGGTCATCTCGTCGGGGGAAACATAGGGACCACGAGGTCACGTGGTCGCATACCGCCCCCAGTCTGCAGAGCACCCGGCTGCTGGACCTGCATTCCTATCATAAGTGCTGGGGTGCTGGGGGGCATAAGTCAGGTCCTTGTTCTCAGGCTTGGGGGGGTGCAGAAAGGACAGTAACAAGGAGCCTGTGGTGAGGCCTCCCCAGGAGTGACCTGCTCAGCGCAACTGAGGCTCTAGGAAGCCGTGGTGGGCACTGCTGGTAACCCGAGACCAGGTCCCAGCAGCAATCTGGGGACGTGAGTTTCCCTCTGTCGGGGCCGGAGTGTCAGCATCACCCCGGGGAAGCTCTGTGGGCAGAGCCCAGGCTCGAGGCAGGCGTGCCCCCATCAGCACACCCATGAGGGGGGATGGGGCTGTCACTGCAGGAGGGGAGGCCCCCAGGCCAGGAGGGGCGATGGGAGTGGCGAGGGCTCACCTCCGACGGCGTAGATCTCCCCGTTGAGGGCGGCGCTGGCATGGTTCGTCCGGGCCTTCAGCATGGGCGCCACGGGCCTCCAGGCCGCCTCCTTCAGGGGGAAGCACCAGGCCTGCGTGGTTGACCAGGTGTCCGTCTTCGAGCCCCTCGAGCCACCTGCAGGAGAGTCTTTGTCCGTATGACATCCACCTGCCCTTCTGTGCCTCTGCCAGCCCACGTGGGGCCCTCACGAGCCCATCGTCTCTGGCCAGTGGTGGCTGGGTATCCCACCAAGCCATGTTGTCACGGTCTGTGACTTAGAAGACCCGCATGACTGAGCTGAACTGTCCCATGGGGGCTCGTTGACCTCAGTCTTCACGGAAGCAGATAGCCAGGCCTTTCTGTCTCGGTGTTATCTGCTGGGCCTAAGCCATTTGCAGCACCAGAGGCCTCCAGGCCATGATTTCCCGTGAACTCTGGGCTGCCAGGCACCGGAACAGGTGGAGACTGTGGGCAACAAAGAGATGCCCAGAATGGGACCCCTCCTCTGGAGGGTGCAGCCTTGCTGTGTGACTTCGGCCAGCTCCCTCACTCCCCAGACAAGGGAGCCAGGTCAGTGATTTCCAGCTTCCTGTCCTCGGAAGCTGCCCCCCAGCCAGATCCTACAAGGAGTTTCTGCAGAGTGCCCGCCCCCTCATCCCCCACCCCCGTGAACTGGTCCTTCTGGGTCCCCCTGGGGTCAGCAACCCAGTGGGCCTGCCCTCCCTGGGTTCCACATCAGGCCATGTGCCCAAGACAATACCATGCACACATGTGGCCCGCAATTTTACACATTCTGCTTTTCATGTGTGTGGAAAGTTCTGGAAGAGGTGGGTTCCCCTGGCTTGATTCTGCAGGGCCATGGCTGCCCACCTGTGACATAGATGTTGTTGTTGAGTGCCGCCAGCGAGAAGCCCCACTTGTGGTAGTCAGGGAAGTCGGGGAGCGCCATCCACTGCTCTGTGGGGGAGAGGGCAGGGAGGGCGCTGGGCTCCGCTGGGCGCTGGGCTCTGGCCGGGCCCCACCCTCACCCAGCCTTCTCTTGCAGTGGGGACAGTGTCATGGATTGAAATGTGTCCCCACCAAAATGGGTGTCAGCCTGGCTAAGCCGTGATCCCTGCTGTTGTGTGGTTGTCCTCAATTTTGTGATCTGACGTGACTGTCTTCTGTCTCATAAATCCTATCCTCTGTGACCGTGACAAGGTACGATTACAGGCAGTTATGTTAATGAGGCAGGACAGCCCCCACAGCGTTAGGGTCTGTCTCCAGTCAATCTCTTGGAGATATAAAAGAGAAATGAGCAGAGAGGAGAGAGATCTCATGCCACCAAGGAAGAAGAAGTTGGGGGCCATGTCTTTTGGACCCAGGGTTCCCCACACGAGAAGCTGCTCCAGTCCGGGAGGACCGATGACAAGGACCTGAGAGACAGCCTTCCCCTGGAGCTGTGTCCTAAAGGTGGATTGTCAGCCTTCTGGACTGTAAGAGAATAAACTTCTCTTTGTCAGAGCTGCTCACTTGCGTTATCTCTGTGACAGCAGCGCGAGGCGACTAGAAGAGCAGCAGTGTCCTCCCCGGGGAGAGGAGGGGATTCAGAGTCTAGGGACCCCACATGAGGCCGGAGGCTAGCCTGGTGCTCACCAAAGCGCCTCCCTCTCCACGTCACTCCCTAGCGCCTGGCTCCCTGGGGGACACTAATGGTCCCCTGATACAGTGACCAGCAGCTCAGGTTCCAGAGCCCAAGGCCGCACTTGGATGCTGCAGCTGACCCGCTGAGCCCGCACCGAGGCTGGTGCACAGCCTGACCTGCAGGGTGTCAACCCAGCCCTTTTGCTCCCTCTCTCCCTCCCTTCCTTTCTCCCTCCCTTGCTCTCTCCCTGCCTCCTTCCTTTCCTTTCCCTCTTGCAGGTGACCTGAGCTGCTTCTCTGTCCCTGGGCAGCCAGGGCACATAGGGACAGACAGGAGCAGACAATTCAGATTCAAATCTGCCCTCCCTGGGTTCCATATCAGGCCATGCACCCAAGACAATACCATGCACCCATGTGGCCCGCAATTTTACACATTCTGCTTTTCATGTGCGTGGAAAGTTCTGGAAGAGGTGGGTTCCCCTGACTTGGCCTAGACTAAGCCCCAGCCTTGATTTCCCCATCTGCAGGAGCAAGTGATCCCACCGCTCGTGGTGGGTACGAGGCTACGGGCAGGGACACAGCATCCCTCACAGGCAGTGACTGCCAGGTTTATTGCCCCTGTCCTCGTCAGGGGCCCAGTGACACCCCGGGTGAGACTTGCCTTCGTGGAGCTTACATGGAGTAAACTGGGGCAAGAGACGAGAAAATGCTGTGAAACAACCAAACGAGCCTGCAAATGTGAGAGTGTTCCAGAAGACACATGATGCCAGGGACATACTCACCCAGCGGACTTGGCTGTTTACAATGTTTTCGAGACATGCTGAGTTCTGGCCTCCCTGGGAGCCTGCCCGGCTGGGCCATGGTAGAGCTGGCACAGTGGACGGGACGGAGTGTCCCCCTGACTCATGTCTGTGTCACCCCAGGGTGGGACTGCCCAGCAGCCACCATCTTCTGCCTGCCAGCCACCCCCTCCCTGATGAGGTTGTGGGACAGCTGCTCCCAGGTGGAGCCAGACCTCACTCGTCTCCTGACGTCAGTCCCAAATCCCTCTTGTCAGCCCCTAACTGGGGGCAGCTGCCAGCCACTGACGTGATGGGGTGGCTGGCCACCTGCCTGGTGGCCCAGGACCCCAGCCAGCCTCCTGTGCCTTCCAAAATCTTCTCTTGGGCCAGCAAAGCCAGACCCCCACCCAGAGCTTCACTGCCCAGCCTCAGCCCACACCTCAGCCCTGCACCCAGTGAGGCAGGTGAGGAAGCTGGGGCCCAGGGAGGTGACGTGACCTGCTCGGGGGCCAGAATTGAAGCCCCATTTGGGGTGACCCTAAACTTGAGCTCCCACCCCATCAGAGCCGCCTGCACCCTCTTAGACCTCTGTTCTCTCCTGGGGCAGAGGTTCCATGGGGCCATAGGGCAGGCCACCAAGAGGAAGAAGCTGCCAGGCTGCCACCCTGCCCATAGCCACCCTCTGGCACTCTGGGCAGTGGTGCCTAGACCCTACACACAGGCCCCGGGACCACACAAGACCCAAGGTGGGGCTCGGGGAGTGAGTGCGGGCAGGGGAAAGCTACCCTGCCTCTTGACCCCAGCTCTGGTGCAGGGGCGAGGGGGGCCGAGTGCTGGGCCCAGCAGGGGCTACTCACTGGCCTTAGTGTTGTAGAAGGTGAAGTTCCCAGGGCGGGGCGCCGGCTCCTCACCTGGCTCTCCATCCTCCTCCAGCGCCCGCCCACCCACCACGACCAGGACCTCCTCCAGCTTCTGCTGGAGTACCAGCAGCGCCTGTCGGGCCAGGAGAGCTGTGGTCAGAGGGACTCTGGACCACCACCAGGCAGGCCTCCTGGCCGTTTCTAGGCAGAGCACGACCTGCTTGTTTCGGGGCAGCTGTGGGCCCTGGGTGTGTCTGTGGGTCACATACACATGGGTGGGGAGGGCCTCCACATGCCTGTATGAGTGTGTACATAGGCACATACATGTGTGCATGTACACAAAAGTATGCGAATATATATGTGTGTGAATGCAATGCATACATGTGTACGTGTGTAAGAGCACACACGGTACATGTATTTGTGTGCATATGTGAGCACACACTTGTGTATACAAGCATCTGTGTAGATGTGGTATGCTTGTGTGCACATGTAAGCACACAAGCTCACACAGGCATGAGCACATGTGAGCTCACACAGGCGTGCATCCATGTACATATATACACATGCACATCCTGTGCATACGTAAGCTTGCACAAATGTGCACACATGTACATGCATGTGTCATGCACACATTTGCATGTGTACACATACGTGAGTGGATGTGCACACCTGTGCACGTGTGCGCACGTGTGTGCCTGCACATATATGTGCATGTGTGTACGCCCACATGTGTGCCGTGGAGCTGACAGTGGTGCCGAGTGCTGAGCCCCGTGGAGAGAGGGGCCCTGGTGTGCTCTGAGAGGTTGATCCCCTCAAAGCAGTCAACACATGCCTTTGGAGATGTGCCTGCAGCCACGTTTGAACCTGACCTGTCCAGCACCTGTCCTGATTCATCAGGCCCTCCGCCCAGGAGTTCCTGCTCCTGGGGGCTAAGTGGCCACACTAGGACAGCTGGCCAGTGGTAATCACTAGGGCAGGTCCCTGCCAGTCTATATGAGCCCGCTGCTCACAGCTCCCCAGGTCCTGGACTCCCCTCTCCACTTTGGCTGGACTGCCTAACACTAGGCCACCTGGGTCCCCAGAACCAGCTCCAGCCCTGATATCCAGGCCCAGGGGGTCAGCATTAATTATTTGCTCACTGCACACACCCTCTGGCCTGAGGACCACCCACCTTAGTAACTCTTTGTCATTAGACTTGGGCCCTGGGGCACGGGGGCAGCGAATGATCACTCTGCTTTTTGTCTCAGCCATACCCTGCTGATACTGCATCAGGACCCCTGGCCAGTACAAACAAGAGTGCCCCCCAGAACTGCCTTCCTGGGTGGTAGATGATGGTCGCTGCCATGCTGCTCCAGCCTCCACACCTGTGACCAAAACACCTACTGCCATCGAGTCAACTCTGACCCACAGAGAGAACTGCTAGGACAGAGCAGAACTGCTCTGCGGAGTCTTCAAAGAGCAGCTGGCGGATTCAAACTGCCGGCCTTTTGGCAAGCAGACGAGCTCTCAACCACCCCGCCACTGGGGCTCAGCAATGCCATCAGGACAGGCGGTGACATTTTCCAGATGAGACCCCCTTTCCATGCTGTCCTGCTCCTCTCACTCCTCAAGACCCAGCTCAAATGCTGCTCCTCTAGGCCCTTCTGGGGCTGCCCGCAGGCCTCCACTCACCCCGCCCCCAGCAGTGGCCTGGGCCCTGTTGCAGAGGTGGCCCCACTCAGTGGTGGCTTCCTCAGGACAGGGCTTGGTCTTGTCACTTCTGGGCCCACTTCCCCTCACACCCAGGACCTGGCATACATGGGGCACACCTGTATGTGAGGGGTGAGTGGCAGTGCCCTCACAGGGAGTTAGCCCCAGAGGATAAGAGTTGCAAGGTTCGGGGGCATTTGGGGGTGTCTATGCCTCGCTCTGCCTCCCTGTGCAGATGGGTCTCTGGGGCCTCCTGTCATGGATTGAATTGTGTTCCTCCCAGGCCCCCGAAAAAAGAGCTGTTTTGAGTTCTAACTGCTGTGCGGGTAAGTGTGGTCTCATCAGGGTTAGGGCTTCCGGCTGGCTGTCAGCTAGTGAGACCACACTGGGTTGGGGGGGCCCTAACCCTACTCCTCTCTGCTGAAAAAACTCATTGCTGTTGAGTCCATTTTGAGTCACAGCCACCCTAAAAGACAAACTGTAACCGCCCCATAGAGTTTTCAGGGAGCACCTGGCAGATTTGAACTGCTGATCTTTTGGTTAGCAGCTGTAGCGCTTATCCATGAGGCCACCAAGGTTTACAAGCCCCCTCCCAGCCCAAGGGTGTTCTACAAAAGGAGAGAACAGTCACAGACAGGGAGACACACAAGGGGGGGACACCCTGTGAGCATCTGTCCACAAACAGGAACATCCACTACAGAAGCTGAAGGAGAAAGAAAGAGGCTTCCCCTGGAGCCCGCAGAGAGAGCACACGGCCACCCACGGAAGTTGGACTTGCTGTTTCCACAACCAGGAGACAATAGGTGTCTGTTCTTTAAGGCCAGTTGCATTGAGGTCTTTTGCTACAGCAGCCCAGGGCACTCATCTGTCGCTGGGGGCCACAGATGTTTGTGCTGCACTGCTAGCTGAAAGACAAGTGGTTCAGAGCCACCCAAGGGTGCTGCAGAAGGATGTACTGGGGAACTCTCCGTAAAGATTACAGCCAGCACCGGGAAGGCAACACAACTGGACTAAAGCAAAAGCTAACAAGTTTCCTGAACACAACTAAACACTTTGAAGGACAGAGTATGGGGTGCTGGGGTCTGGGGACCCTGGTTTCAGGGGGTTTCTAGACCAACTCACATAGCAAAGTTTATTAAGGAAGTGTTCTGCATCCCACTTTGCTTAAGTGGCACCTGGGGTTTTCAAAGCCAGTGAGCCGCTGTCTCAGGTGGGTCAACGGGTCCTAACCCACTCGGAGCAGAGGAGAGTGAAGAACACCAAAGACACGAGGGAAATAAGAGCCCAAGAGACAGCAAGGGCCACATAAATCAGAGACTCCACCAGCCTGAGACCAGAAGAACTAGATGGTGCCCGGCTACCCCCAATAACCGCCCTGCCAGGGAACACAGCAGAGTGCCTGACAGAGCAGGAGAAAACTGGAGTGTGGAATTCAAATTCTGGTCTAGTAAAAAGACCGGCCTTAATGGTCTGACTGAGATCAAAGGGACCCCTGAAGCCGTGGTCCCCAGAAGCTTTGTTAAAAATAAAAAGATCACAGTCAAGAAAACCTATGGCGGAGCAGCTCTGTGACAAGTGGGCTCTCCGTGAGTAGGAATCAGCATGATGATGACAGGCTCTAGGACACTCACACAGCCCTTTTCTCTGCTTCCCCTGAGCAGAAGCTGAGCGTCCCCACTCACCGCGCTGCTGCCGTGGGACAGAGCTGCCCGGCACAGCTCAGACGCCTGGATCAGTGGCTCCGAGGCCAGCAGCCGCTGCACACAGGGCTGGGGCAGGGCCCCCAGGGGCACCAGGCCCAGCAGCTCAGGCAGGTGGGGGGCCCGGGCCTGCGGGTCGTGACGCACCCAGCGCAGGAGGGCCTCCAGCCGCCTCTGCTCCGGCTGCACTTGCAGCAGGTCACTGGCCAGGCAGGTGGCCAGTCGCTCTCGGGGCAGCTGCAGGAACTCGTCCTCCCGGGCCACTGCCTCGAAGTTTTCCCGCAGGAAGGCCCAGGCCTTGGCTGCCACGCCCAGCAGGCCCTGCTGCTCCCCGAACTCACAGATGCCCAGGCAGTTGGTGGCGTCCAGCTGCTGCTGCAGGTAGCGGCCGCAGACCTTCTGGATGGCAGGGAAGTGCAGGCGCGCGGCCGTGCGCGTCAGGGCCTCCACGTTGCCCTGGGTGATGGTCAGCCGGCCAGTGTACACAAAGTCCACCAGCTGTCCCACCGCCGCCGGCTCCACGTCCCGCAGCTCCACGCGCGCCGAGAAGCTCTCGGCAAAGTCGCCCGCAAACATGGCATGGAAGTACGGGCTGCTGAGCGCCAGGAGGCCACGGTGGCAGGGCAGCTCCTGGCCGCCCACCAGCAGCGTGACGTCGGCCAGCTTGGGCTGCGAGCGCAGGCGCTGCAGGCCATCCAGCATGTCCTGGGCGTGTGAGGGCAGCTGGAAGTCCAGGTCGTCCACGTTCTGGACCATGGTGACAGCGTCCACACCTCTGTGACCCACCTGTTCACGGAAGAAAGCCTAGTGGCTTGCCGAGCTCCTGGGGAGAGAAGGGAGATGTGTCAGCAAGGGGCGGAAGGTCACATGTGTCTGAGTCACTGTGGGCTGTATGTCTATCTGTCCTTCCCATTCCCTGGTAAGCACTGCCTGAGCGCCGAGGATCGGTGAGCCCTTCCCTCTCCTCTTGCTTACCAGACCTCTGACCTTTCCCACCAAGCAGTCACTGTTGTTAGGTGCCACTGAGTCAGATCTGACTCCATGACCCCACGCACAACAGCACGGAACACCGCCTGGTCCCGTGCCGTGCCCGCAGTCCCCGCTGTGCTTGAGCCCACTGTTGCAGCCGCTGTGTCTGTCCACCTCGTTGAGGGTCTGCCTTCTTCTCACTGACCCCCACTTCACCAAGCGTGACGTCCTTCCCCAGGGACTGACCCCTCCTGACAGCATGTCCAAAGCGTGTGAGATGCAGTTTCGCCCTCCTGGCTTCTAAGGAGTGGTTCTGCTGCCTTCCGCGACAGATCGGTTTGTTCTTCCAGCAGCCGTGGCCCACTCAGTGATCATAACCAACAGTGTCATTCAAGGGTGTCACCTCTTTGGTCTTTCTTATTCATTGTCCAACTTTCACATGCACATGAGGTGATCAAAAATGCCATGGTCTGGGTCAGGCGACGCACTTGGCTTGGCTTGGCTTCCCTCAAGGGTGGAGACCCGTGCTGTTCCCATTTTACAGTGTGACAACTGGGGCCCAGAGGGCAGGAGACCTATCCCAGACCAGGCACACAGGGCAGATGGGGCCAGCAAGAGACCCCCCCCGCCCCGACGTCGCGTCCACAGCTCTAAATGACCCAGAATAACACCCCACCCCAAGCATGGGACTCCTTGTAGCTCCTCTGCTCCCAGGCTTGACATCGCTGGTGGGGTGTAGAGCTGTCCAAAAGGAGCTCTGCTCCACCAGCACTCCCTGCTTGGGTATGCGTGCAGCCTGAGCCTACTGTGACCTGGCTGGGTGACTTTGGGTAGGTCCTGGTCCTCTCTGGCTCCTCGGCAGATGTGACAGGGCTGAGCAGTCTCCCTCATGCACTGCCCACACACGACCTCCTTCAGTCCTCACAGCACTGCTGTGCTGAATGCTGCAGCCAACCCTTTCACAGGTGGGGAAACCAAGGCACAGAGCACTGAAGTCACTTGCCCAAGGTCTCACAGCTAGCAAGTGGTGGGATTTGAACTCAGAGCCATGCTCAGGGGCCCATGCTCTGAACCCTATAATTCCAGAGCACTATGCAGAATCTAAAGACAAACCCAGGCTGAGGAAATTTCTGGAGGGCGTTGTTTTTTTTTAATATAACTGAGTGAAAATGTACATTCCTGTATAAATTTACATGCCCCCCTATATGCAGCTTCCACTGCTGTCCCTGTCCACTGACAGCACACTATTCCTCTCTGCTCCATACATGTCTCATCCTCCCAACAGCCTCCTTTCCCCTCCTCTCCACCCACTCCCCTTCCTCCAGCCAGAGGTCAGCAGGATGATATCCTATAGATGCATAGAACCATAAAGTGCATCCAATACATGGTCACTCTGCATTGCCAAGTCCAATCCATTCGTGTCCAAAGAGTGGAACTTCGTTATGATTTATGGGTAAGGGCAGCATCGGGGCCAGGGGCCATGCTCTCAGGGGAACCCTGAAACCGCTGGACCATCAATTGAGGTCTTTTAGTGGAGATCTCAGGATGCACCCCTTTGTATTCTTGTGTTGCCAGTGAGACTCAAATCTGTGAGCTCCATTGCGGCTATCACTGGTGGTGGCCGGGCACCACCCGGATGTTCCGGTCCCAAGTTGATGTAGGCACCCACTCATGTGGGTCTCTCTATCTTCTGGGTTGTCTTTACCCCATGTCATTTTGGTCCTTGGTGAGCATCCGTTCCTGCTGAGTTGGGACCATTTGCTGTGTCCTCAGATGGCATCTTGGCAGCTTTTAAGACCCCAGATGCCACTCACCAATGCGGGGTGCAGAGAGCCAAGGAGGGTGGTTTTAAATGACACCACAATGCTTGTACCCATTTCAGCATTTATTTCTTTCTATGTCACTTGATCGTGGAGTCCCTGGGCATTGCAGATGATTAATATGCTCAGCTGCTATCTGAAAGGCTGGGAGATTCACACCAAGTTGCCTCGATAGAGAAACCTGGCAACCTACTACCTGAAAAACAGCTGTCGAGGTGCCATGGAGCAGAGTTCCCCTCTGACACACAGAGGGTGGCCGTTAGACAAAGTCAACTTGACAGCGGCTGGTTTCGGTTCTTGGTTATTTCTTGTGATTACTTTGTCCTAAGGAAATCACCCCAAGGAGCAGCAGTCTGCACTAAGGCGTCGCCACTCTCAGCACCCCCAGCAGCAAAAGCCGCACTGCAGGGCAACGTCATTCCACCGGGGGGCGCCTCGCTGGGCCCTCAGGGACGAGCCGCCCAGGGGACTCGGGCTCAGGACAGAGGACCAGGCGGCTGAGGACGCCTGTGGCGAGGTCCAAGGAGGAGCTTGCTGGCGGCGAAAGCACGAGTCCCCTCCGCCTCCACCCACCCACGGCCCCAAGGCCAGGAAGCACCCAGGCCTGCCCGTTGGGGTCCGTGCCCAGGGACACGTGTGTCCACCTCCGCTCGCCACTGGGGGGCGCTCTGGCCTAGGACGGAGCTCTGCCCTCCTCGGGAGCCCGCGTGGGCGAGGGGACTCTGCTTGGCCGTGCCACGGACCCGCATTCCTGCCGTCGCTGTGTGCACTTTGGACAGCTGATGCGAGGACAGGGGCCAGAAGACAGGCGGGAGCGGCCGGCTACATTCCTCGGGGCTTTGGGGGCGTCTGCTGCAGTGGTTTCCCTGCAGCACCCCAGTACGGCGCGGGGGGTATGAGGAACTCTCCCGAAGGGGTACGTACAGGCTTATACGTGCTTCTTCACTCATCTCTAGGGCACAATTTCACCCGATATCCTGAAGCCAGCAAAAAGTTTGCCCTCCAGTTGAGCAGCTAGCGCAGATAAGCCTCTGAGCACTTTGCATGCTAGGCAGTCGGCCCCTGCCGGCAGGTGTCTGCGGGGGCCCATCACCCTGCAGCCCACACGTGGAGTGGGCCGGGAGCACTGGAAGAGCTGGGAGCTGGGCGGCAGGAGGGAGGAGGCCACCCTGACGGAGTAATGAAGGGTCTTGCCCCACCTCAAGCCAGTGACTGCCTGCTTCAACACCAGGACACCCAGGTCTCCCGCCCATGGAGGGAAGATGTCCACGGAGCCCTACCCCACCCTGAAGGCCCGGCTTGGCCGTGTGGGGGTGCCTCTTCCCTGAGCCACCACATTGCCATCCTTGGGGCACGCGGGGCTGCTGGCCACAAGCTCTCAGCCTGACCCAGCACCTGGGTGGGTGCCCACCTCCCCTCCAAGGCCTTCACCCTACCTCTCAATCAGCTCTGTACACTGTCACTGTGGACCCAGGCGCAGAACAGGACTGCCGAGCGACAGAGAGTGGCAGGAGCAGGAAAAGGACCTGCCAAGTGGCCACGTGGGGAGACGGGGTATTTTTAGCCTCTGCCTTCTGTGAGGGAGGGCAGGAGGACTGGGCCAGTTGGGGACATCACTGTGACTGTCAGCTCCGAAGCCCTCCCTGGGCCCTGGCATGACCGTCGGCCAGGACAGAGAGCCAGAGAGCAGGAGACAGCAGGACAGGGAAGGGCCTGTCATCTTGGCCTGGACCCTGTCCTACAGGGCTGGGCCAGCCCGAGCACTTCCCTGCCTGGTGGCCCGTGAGCCTTAGTTTCCTCTTCTGGAAGCAGGGACCAGGCCAGGGCTCGGAAAATCCTGATGGAGGGAGAAGCCCAGGGCTGAACGCTGGGGGTGTCCAAGGGCATTGGCCTCACTGTCTCTTCCGAAGGCCCCTGTGTGACCCCTTGGCCCTTCATCAGGTGGGAAAAAGTTGGTATCATGGAAGAATACAGGCCAGTCCACCAAGTCTTTGGGAATGTGGGGTCCATGGAGGCAGTGGGAGTCTTTGTGGGTAGAAGGTGGAGTGAAGAGATGTCTCGGGTATCCCACCAGCTGGTCACAGGGTTGTGGGGCCCGAGGGTCCCTTCCAACCCCTACCATCCCACGGCACCAGGCATCCCTGGGCATGGGGACAGCTGAGAAATGGGGTCATTTTGAAGGGCGGGGAAGTGGCTCTGGCTGCCGCCACCAGGCATGGGTAATGACAGTCAGCCCTCAGCCCTCGCACTGGACTCTGAGGCCGCAGGCCTTGCTGGGAGTTGGGGGACTGCCCCCAGGGGCTGCAGGTGTCTCCAGACACCCTTATGCTAGTGGTGAAGAAGAGCACAGCTTCCCAGCTGAGGGGCTTCTGGGGTGCGAGAGGAGCTCCCGGCCTCCGTGTGGAGTGGCTGGGCAGTGTCCCAACTGTCAGCCCCTCCTTCTTTCCGTGAGTCCCACGTACTGGTGACAACGTGTTCTGGCGCTAGGCCTGGGAAGGGTCAGTCTGACTGGGGACCGGCCTCAAGGCCTCACAGATCCAAGAGGCCCAGGTGGCCCTGAGATGACTGTTCTCACAGGGTTAGCAACTTCTCGAGGGCCTTACGGTGTGGTGACAGCTGCATTTCAGCAGCTGGCCCTTCTACCTGCAGGGGAATGAGTGTGAGGCGGCCTGACCTCCTGAAGTCTGCAGTCTAGTGGACGAGACAGTCATTAAGCGACTAAGACAACCCTTCATTAGCTAATTGCAAGTTCCAAGGTGACTCCTCGGCAAACCTGGTGGTATGGTGGGTAAGTACTATGCCTGCTAACCGAAAGGTTGGCAGTTCCAGCCCACCAGGTGCTCTTGGAAACCCCATGGGGCAGCTCTACTCGGTCCTATCGGGTCACTGAGTGGGAATCGGCTTGACAGCGGCAGGTTTCCGTTGTTGAGGTGGTTCCCTACTCGGTTCCTTCACAGGTTTCTGGATTCCAAGCTACCCTACCCGGCCGCGGAGCAGACTGGCCTCAGCCCAGCCCACCTCATCTCACCCCAACCCTGTCCCGGGTAGACCCAAGACTCTCCTCTCCCCTGGGTTGGTGTCCAGGTCCATCACGGGGAGGATGCTGGAGAGCAGATGGAGGTGTCGGGCTTACCCCGAGCCCCATGCCCTGTGTTTGCGGGCAGCACAGAGAGGGCGAGTGCACTCCCAGCTGAGGCCAGAGGACGTGAGGACAGGGGATTCTGGTGACAGGGCTGGCTCCCCGAGGGAGCGGAGCGGGGCCAAGAGCGGAGGCCTGGTGGAGCTGGGGACAGGAGACCCGGCACCTCAAGTGACAGGTCAGTGTGGGAAACTCGACACCAGGGCTCAGCAGAGCCTCGTGGCCCCACTGCTGCCCCGTGGTGCTGTTTTTAAAAATATGCCTCCTATTTCATCCTGATAAAACTCTGCACGTTGTGGAAAATTTGGAAAACACAGAAAAACAAAGAGAGAATTCCACCAGAGTGACAGTCACCAGAAGCCTCTTCCCCAAATTAGAATTAAACTGAACCTATGATTTTGAGTCACTTGGTATCATGTCATGAGCATTTTCTGATGTCACTGCACAGTCTTTGAAAACATGATCTTAAGTTTCATCACTCTGTCACAGTTTGGGAATTGTCTATTAATGGACATTCAGGTTGTTTTTCACTTGGGACTGTTATAACTAACCCACTGTGGTTACTTCCCAGCACAGATTCAGACCATGAAGTCACCAAGTTAAAATGCATGACTGTGTTTAACACTCTGGATGCACACATCAGAGGGTACAAACCTTGTGAGCACCCACTTTCTACAAACCACCCAGTTGCAGTTTAGTTGACTCTGATTCACAGCAACTCTGTGTGTGTCAGACTGGAATAGTTTCACAGGGTGTCTGAGTCACCTAGTGCTGCTATAACAGAAATACCACTAATTTGAAACAGGGGAGAATGAAGGACATCAAAGATATAAGGAAAATATGAGTCCAAGAGACAGAAAGGGCCACATAAACCAGAGCCTACATCAGCACGAGACTGGAAGAACTGGATGGTGCCCGGCCACCGCCAGTGCCTCCCCAGACAGGGACACACAACAAAGACCCACTGACAAAGCAGAAGAAAAATAGGGTGCAGAACCAAAACTATATTCAAAAAGCCAGATTTCATAGTTTGACAGACTGGAGGGCCCCCAGGAGACATGGTCCCCAGACCCTCCGTTAGCCCGGAGCTGAAACCATTCCTGAAGCCAACACTTCAGGCAAAGATTGGATTGGATTATAAACCCTAACATGACACTGGCCAAGAGTGTGCTTCTTGTCTTACGTAGATACATGGGACTGACCGGGCAGCGCCTGACCAGAGAGGTGATGAGAGGCCGGAGGGGGACAGGAGCTGGCTGAATAGACCTGGAAAATACAGGGTAGAAAGGAGGAGCATGCTGTCACTGCCTGGGAGAGCAGCTAGAGTCACACAGAGTGCCTGTGCAAGGTTCTGTATGGCAAATCAGATTGGAAACTTTCACTCAAAACACAATAACATATATGTTTTTTAATTAAAAAAAAAAAAAAAGGAAGACGGAAACACCATGAACTGACGGCTTCAACAAACAAAAGTTTCTTCTCTCACAGCCTAGAAGTCCGGATTCAGGCCGTCAGCGCCAGGAGAAGGCCTTCTCTCTGCTGGTTCTGGAGGAGGTTCCTGTCACCAGTCTCCTCTGGTCTGGCAGCGTCTCAGCACAGGAACCCTGGATCCTAAGTGTGCACTCTGCTCCTGGTGCTGCTCTCTTGGTGGCATGAAGTACCCCTGCCTCTCTGCTGGCTTCTCTCTTTTATATTGCAGAAGAGATTGGCTTAAGGCCCAGCCTAATCTCATACATCTCATGCATGAGATTACTGTAACTACTACTGTTGTTAGGGGCATCAAGTCGGTTCCGACTGACAGCAACCCTGTGAACAACAGAACGAAACACTATCTCATTAATGTCATAGTGACAGGATTTGCAGAACATACGAAAATGACATCCGTTGACAAAATGGTACACAACCACATGATACTGGGAATCATGACCTGGCCAGTTTGACAAGAGATTATCTGGGGACCCGGTTCAATCCTTGATACAGGCTTTTCAGTGGCCATGACCTTTGGGGAGTAGATAGCCAGGCCTTTCTTCCGAGGTGCCTCTGGGTGGACTCCAACTACCAGATTCCTGCGTTAGCAGTCAGGCTCGTGACCACAGAGCCATCCTGAGGCACCAGACCAAACACAGAGACACTGCAGGACAGAGTGGAACTGCCCTAAGGGTCCCCAAGGCCGCCGTCCTTATGGAAGCAGGAGGCCACGTCTTTCTCCAGAGGAGCAGCTCCTGGGTTTGAACTGTTGAACTTTGCTTAACAGCAGAGTGCTTAACAACCGCGTCACCACGGCTCCTTAAATAAATACAAACCGAAACCCACTGCCGCTGAGTTGACTCTGGCTCACGGCAACCCTATAAGACAGGGTAGAACTGGCCCATTGGGTATCTAAGGCTGTGTTTATGGAAGGTGACTCAAGGTGCCCGTGTGGAAGCAGACGGCCAAGTCTTTCTCCCATGGATTCAAACTGCTGATATTTTGGTTCGCAGCTGCAGCCGAGTGCTTAACCACTGGGGGACCAGGGCTCCCCCAGAAACTGCAGCAGGAGGTCAAACTGCCCAAATCACTTCTGGCATCTCACGGCTTTGCTTGTTCTCAGCATCTCTCATTCCACCTGGGATTTATTACGGGTATCGGTCATCCTCATTGCTGTGATGGTTGGCCACTGCCTCCAGTGTCATCACCAGCCACTCCTTCTTTGTCCACAGAAACGTCTTCCATGTGAGAAGTGTTGGGCTCCCTCTATTCTGATCTGTGGCTCTGGGTGGTGGCACTGTTTGGCTTACCACTGCTCTGTGACTGTGATATTCTCATATCTGAAAGAAAGCCCTCTTCGTCACTCCTCTTGAAAGCTCTTCAGGTCTGCTCTATTACCCACCTTCTGCTATGTAACAAACTACGACGACATTTAATGTCTTGAAACAAGCATCACTTATTATCTAGCGTGGTGGTATCCGTGGGTCGGGGTTCTGGCTCAGGACTTCATAGAGTTCATCAAGGAACCACTGTGGCTGCAGCCGTCTGAAGGCTGGACTGGGGCTGGGGAGTGAGGCTGACGTTCCTCCCACGTGATCCCTGCCCCGAGACGGCTTACCACATGGTGACGGCTTCCCTGAGAGACAGAGTGACGAAGCTGGAACCTCAGTGTCTTTTATAACCTAGTGGCAGTGACATCTACAGCCTGGGCCATCTTTCATTGGTATGACAGTGGAGGGGACAACACACGGTGACCATCTGAAGGCAGGGTCACCAAGGCCTTCTTAGAGGCTGGCCACCATGGCTGGCTTTATGCATTCTTTCAAATGAGCTTTTGGGTGATTAAAAATAAAGAGCAGGATTTTGCATTAAACGTGTACACTGATCCATGAGAATTTATACACTTAGCACCTGTCATGGACTGATTTGTGTCTCCCAAAATAGCTGCCAACTTAGGTGGGCCATGAGCCCCAGTTGGTGTGACTGTCCACAGTTCGTGTGACTTCCCTGTGTTGCCAGTCCTATGAAATGAGACGGATCAGTGGCAGCTACATCAATGAGATCTATAAGATTTGATAGTGTCTTACGGCAACTTCTTTGAGACATGAAAGAGAGAACTGAGCAGAGAGACAGGGGGACCTCATACCGCCAAGACAGGAGCACCGGGAGAACAGTGTGTCCTTTGGACACAGGGTTCCCATGCTGAGAAGCTCCTGGTCCAGGGGACCACTGATGGCAAGGACCTTCCTCCAGAGCTGACAGAGAGCCTTCTCCTGGAACTGATGCCCTGAATTTGGACTTCTAGATGCCAGGCTGTAAGGCAATAAATTTCACTGAGTCAAAGCTATCCACTGAGGTGTTTTGTTATAGCAGCACTAGATGACTAAGACGCCGTCTGTATTCCAGTCACTGGGGAATGAGGTGGCATGCCAACCAGGCATTTCCCATCTGGGCCAGAGGAATGGGCTCCCTTTTCCAGGCCTGGGTTTTGCACCTTCTTCCAGCTGCCCCACTAAGTCCCTGTCGCCTCCAGGGTTGTCATGGAGTGTTTTGCAGGTAACAGCCCCCTCACAGCTGAGAGTGCGGCCAACCCCTGCTTCCTCGGTGACAGCTGCTCCTGACAGCTGAGCCGCTGTGGCTGGACAGTGTTACTGAGTGTTGTAAAAACGGCCTTCCCAGCCCCACCCCAGCCCGAGGGGCTAAGAATGGGGGTGTGGGGGGCAGCTCCAGGTTTTTAGAAGTCCCTGGAGGCAGGGTGAGGGCAGCGTTCCAGCAGTGTCCCTCCCGCCTCCCCCCTACCCTCTCCACCCGCCTCCTTCCCCTCCCCCTCCTGACTGCCCCAGCAGAGTGCCTTCTCCCCATTCCAGGCTACAAGCCTGAATCTGAGTCCCCTGCACCCCCACCTGACTCATCGACTTGGAACCCTGGACCACCACCCCCACCAACCCCTGCTGCAAGCGCCTGGTGGCCGGACAGGCCCCGAAGCCACGGGGAGATGTGCACCCTCAGCGGTAGAGGGACTCCTCCTCGGCCGTGGAGGGACTCACCCATGGCCACGGAGAGCAATAGGAATGCCCTGAGCCCGAAGCACTGGCCCTGGCTCAGTGTCCTCCCTACTCTGGCCAGAAAGTGACCTCTGTCCATCCCGTCGCCCCCACCCCCCACTTGCTGGGCCCTGGAGACAATAGGCAGTATTACGAAGGGTCTGTTCCGCAAGGTACTGGAGCACTGGAAATCTTCTGTCCCCCTAGCTTAGGGCTCCCCCAGCCCCACCCCCTGGATGCACCCGGCCAGCCACAGGAGACACCATCGGACCAGCCTTCGTCCACGTGCATCTGTCAGGATTCTGGCCAAAAGCCACGCCTACCCGCCAGGGGTCAGGGCGTCACATTGTCCGAGCCCCCTGCTTGCTGCCTGAGCCCAGGTCAGCCCTGTGCATCCATGTGACAGAAGAGAAAGTGGAGGCTCCAGTGGCTGAGGGCCATGTCACCAGTGTCCACTTGGAGCTCAGCTTCAGACTGGTCTGCACTGCTATTCCTGGGACCCCCAGGAGCTTGTGAGTGAGGGACATAGGGAGTGTCGCCAGGAACGAGTGTCTTTATTTCATAAGCACACAGTCAGGGCAGCTCACCCACGAGGGCCCCATTGCTGGGGGAAGGCAGGGGAGCCAGCCTCATAGCTACCCTCAGGGTACTCTCCCAGGGGAGAGCCACTGGCTGGTCTGCCCGGTGCTTGCTGCCCTCTCCTGCCCTGGCAGCACCCTCGCCCACCCTTTTGTCTCCATTCTCCGTGTCCCTCCCATGGGACGTCCAGGTCTCCTTGCTGAGACGGCATGTCTGGAGGGGTGTGCTCACTCAACAGCCAGGCCGCTACCCTCCGAGCTCTGGCCCGTCAGTCTCAAGGGCTGGTCTCCTTGTCTCTCTGCCCCCAGCGCATCTTCATTTCCCATGGGCCAGGTGGGGACACCACGGGGGCCTTTCCGAGGCCTGAGAAGGCTTATCTGTCCCTCTGTAGAGCCCTGCCTCAGCCCCAAGTGGGCCTCCCTCAGGAAGACCTAGGCGGTGGAAGATTCCAGAAGTCTCCTTACTACACACTGCTGGCTGGGCACCTCTCACAGCAGCACAGCCCCTCTGCCCAGTCCATGGGCTATGGCCTGCCGTCCAGGGCCCCACAGTCTGGGGGTGGCCCATCCTCCAGCTTGCCCTGGGGACTCTGACAGGCAGAGAAGCTCGGGCTGGAAGCAGCGGTTAGCCAGCCACTCGGGGTTCCCTGCCAGCTGCCATGTTCTCGGGGGCCCTCTGATGGTGGGAGTCATCTCCTGTCCTCAGTCACTTGGCTCCTGGCAGCCCCACCCCACAAGACAGACTGCTGTCCAAGGGCCCAGTGAAGCCCTGGCTCCCTAGAGTCCAGAAGCTTCCATTTGTGGGCTGGCGCTGGCCCCCAGCTCAGAAGCCCCCTCCCCGTGTTTGCTGTTTGTATCTCAGCTCCCGTGGCCTGGAGGGGCTGTCAGCTGAGCCTCCTCCCAGGCAGACTGTGCACCCCCCGCAGGGGTGGGGGTGGACTCTAGCTGGGAGGGTGGGAGCCACCTGTCTGTGGCAGTTAACTGGTGACTGGTGTTTGTCAGTATGGGCCACTTCCCTGACCTAGAGAACTCAGGAGGGCCTTGGGGTCTGGAAGGAGAGTGTGTCTGGCTCACGAGGTCCCCTTCTTCCCACCCCCAGCTTTCCCATCAGGAAAGCTGAAGAAAACAGAGGCCTGGAGAGGTGAAGGAGCAAGGCCCAAGGTCAGAGAGAGAACAGAGGCTGGACCAGGGCCTGAGGCAGCTCTCCCAAGCTCAGGTACAGGCTGGACCCAAGGTGTGGACAGGGCAGGCCCCCAGCACCAGAGAAACAGAGGGACTGGACGCTCAGGGGGATGCAGAGCAGCTGAAGGGCCCCAAGCAGGAGGCACAGGTGGTAAAGTGAGCCGGGCAGCCGGTGGGCCACCCTGCAGAGAGCCCCACGGCTGGAGGAGGAGTCATTCAACTCTGGGGTCAGGTCTGACCCTGCACAGAGCCCCACGGCTGGAGGAGGCATCGAAGGGCTCCTGGGGTTCAGTCTCTGAATCTGGGCCCAGGAGAAGGAGCAGCACCTGTCACAGGTGCAGGCCTGGAGGGGGCACCAAGCCCATGGGGTACCTGCTGGTCATGCAGGGGGCTCACCTGACCACCAGGTAGAAGGAAAGTGGAAGTGGGCACCCATGGCACCCCAAGTCCCCCCAGGGTCCTGGAGGCAGCCGTCTCACTCCCCAAAGTTGAACATCTCTGCCTCCTTCTCCTTCCAGAAGGCAAAGCTCCTGTGGATATAGCCGCAGATGTCCTCATCGCTGAAACTGCCCTGCTGGCTGCCGGGCCCCTGGACATGAGGCTGGGGGCCACCGCTGGGCACCACGGCAGGCTGCGAAGTCAGGTCCGACCTGCAGCCCCCGGGCTCTGCGTCCCAGGCGGGGCCCCCGCGGGCGCCGAAGAACCGGGCTTTCATGTCCTCAAAGCTGTCGGTCCAGGTGCGGCGGCCAGCAGCCACCTCGTCGGTCACTGCTCTGTGAAAGGCCCGCACGGCCTCCCAGCCGTGGGCGCCCAGATGCTCGAAGACCTCGAAGCAGAGTAGGTGGCGCATCTTGCGTTCCTCAGGTGGCAGGTCGCACTCCAGGAGCTGGAAGTAGCCCAGCATGAAAAGGTCCAGTGACAGGCTGTCGTAGGGCACCAGTGCCCCGTCCACGTGAGGTAGGAACTGCTCCGGCGACAGGATACCGCGCGGTCGCCGGCTCAGCCGCCGCAGCTGCCGGGCGGGCACATGGGCCAGGATGGCCTTCCAGTGGCCCAGCAGGTGGGCGACAATGCTTCGCTGCTGCCACAGATGGCCAAGCCGCGGGCCCTCGCTGGGTGGCGGGGAGGGCGGTGGGGAGGGCGGCCGGGGGCCGCGGGAGCGGCGGGCCTCCAGGGTCCTGCAGGCAGCGGTCTTGAGGGCGGGCGTGTAGGCCGACTTCTTCCAGTGGCCGAGGAACAGGACGACAATGCGCTCCTTGCGCAGGCTGTTGGGGTCCAGGCCCGGCGCCGCGCCCGCCTCCGACGGGGCCTCCTCGCAGCTGATGCCGGAGTCGCTGGCCTCCTCGGTGTCACCTGGCCCCAGCTCCCCCAGCCCCGGGCCACCGCGTGGCTGCGGAAGGGCCGCCCAGCAGCCTCTCGGGCACCGCTCGGTCTGGGACCCCGGCTCACAGCACCCCGGGATTGGGACGCCTACCAGGCCGGCCAAGCTTGCCTCGAAGTTTCCACGCAGCGACCGCACAGACACCCCGCACTCCTGGATCTCCAGCTGTGCCGCACTGCGTGGGGGGATGGTCGGGGCCGCCCTGGGGGCTGCGTCCGGGGGCGGGTCGCCTGGCCGCTCCACCCCGTGCGCCGCCAGCCCGTTGACGCCCCGCAGCAGCAGTGACAGGCTGCGCACTAGCCGCGCCATGTGGCCGCACCAGAAAGGCAGCGGCTGCCCGCCCGGGCCCCTGGCCGCCTCGGCCACCTCCGCCTGGCCCTCGGGCAGCGCTGCTGCTGGAGCCTCGGCCTCCTCGGCCTCCGGTCCCGGCGCCCGGGACAGGAAGTGGCTATTGACCGTGATGCTGACCAAGGGCTCGGGCAGCAGGGCCTGCAGCTCGGCGGCCAGCCGGCCCAGCTCGCTCTCGTACTCCTGGCAGCGGCGTCGGAGCTGTAGGTCTGCGATCTGCTTCTCCAGGTACACCAGGTCGTCCTCCGTGAGCAGCTCCCCGAAGGGCCCCAGGATGGCCTGGTGGGCCTGGGAGTACCGCCAGGCAGCCTGCTCCGCGGTGCCCTGGCTCCTGCCGCCCTCCTGGGCACGGAGAGAGCAGGGTCAGCACGGTGGTGGCGCGGCGCCAGATCACCCTGGGACCCTCACCCAACCTTCAGGCACCCTGGCCTGAATGAAGAAGAAATGAGGTGCCTGGCCAACCCAAGTACTGTGCTAGAGGCCCAGGGCAGGCACCCAGCCCCACTGGGTCCCCTTCTTCCCTTCATAAGAGGCTGAATCATCTCTGCTCTGCACCCCATCTTCTAACCCCCCTCTCACCTCCTCCGTGTTTACTCCACAGGGTCTCCCCACAAAACTCCCCACAAAATTCTGGAAACTTCTTTGTTTAGGCAGCAGGCTGGAATGGATGGCCTCAAGAGCTATGAGCAGCCAACATCACCCTTGTCCTTCTCCCATGCCTCATCTTGGCACAGGACATTGCCCTGGATGTCCACAGTCTGGGGGACACAAAAGTGTGCCCACTCAGCATGTGCAGGCTCCTCTACACTCCAGCACCCTGAGGAGGCACTGCTATGGACAGTCACAGGCGAGGAGACCCTTCTGAGACCTTGTCACCACTTGGTGGCTGACAGGCCAGGGACTGAGTGGTACCCTGTCTCTTCCACCCAGGAGGGCTCAAGGCAGCAGTCACTGGCCCAGGCAGGGTGTCTGGTCCAGGGGACCTCCAGGCTCTGGTTCACTGTGGCTAATGTCAGCCAGGCTGTGCCAGTCCACCCTCCATCTCCTGAGTGCTCAGCCTCCTGGTGGTCCTGGGTCCTCGTGAGGGTCACTCTTATCTCCGGGAAAGACCCCACGGAGCTTCCTAGATAAGCTGCAGACTCCCCCCTTGCCTGGCTCTCAACCCGACAGCCTGGGCCAGGGTGGGCCTCCAGGCCAGTGCTGAGCCATAGTTCCGCAATGATGGAAGTGTGTGTGCTGTCCAATTCAGTCGCCACCAGCCACCAGTGGCCACAATACCTGGAGTGTGGCTGGTGTGACTGAGGCACCAAGTTTTCCTTTCACTCGACTTGAAGGCGTGCGGGCTGAAATAGCCACGGGGAGCTGCTGTTCGGGTCCTGGACAGCTCAGGTCTAGACCAAGAACTTACCCACAGCGCCACAGGGAGGGTGGTACAAAACCCTTCCGCCTGCCCCGCCTATTCCCCACCGTCCCGCCCGCTCCTCCCCTCTCTGGGCCCCGCCCACCTCGCCTCCAGGCCCCTACCCTCCAGCCCGCTAGGCTCCGCCCCTCCGCCCTCCCACCTCTCCTCCCCACGCTCCGCCCCCCGTCCACCAGGCCTCGCTCCGGCCCTCCAGGCCCGCCCCCTCACCCGGGCCCGCCCCCACCCCTCCAGGCCCCGCCCCGGGCCCCACCTGGGCCTCTGGCGCCCCCTTGACACTGAGGCGCGCCTGTAGCTTCCGCACCATCACTTGCCGCTTCCACTCGGGGATGGGCCGGCCGCGCTCATCCCGCGTGGGTACCAGCCCGTCCAGGTCACCCGAGGGCAGCCCTTCCAGGCGCAGCGCGCCCAAGCCGTCGGGGCCGTCCGCCACTGTCTCCGCCCCCTGTGCGTGAGTGAGGGGTTCACGCGCTGCAGGGTCCCAGGGAAACCGATCCCGGGATGGGCGGGGCGGGGTAGTCGGAGAGGAAAGGCGGAGGGGAGACCCCAGACAGACTCCCAGTCTTCGGACCGATAGCCAAACCTTCCGTGTCCCCTGCGTGGGGGGCCTAGGTGTATTGGGATGGCGGCTAGCTGAGAGGAGCAACTTGTCACCACGGAGCGTTTCCCAATCTCCTGTGAGCACAAAACTTCTCCCAAAGAGTTCCCGATCTGTTCTGGGGAAGGCTGGGCGGGATTTATACGGGTCTCCCCAACGCCCCAGGAAAGAGGGAGGAGAAGGGGGAGCAGGCCTCTTCAGCTGGTCCCAGGACTGGCTGGGGGCCACTGAAGAGGACAGAGACGCCCTAGGCCCACCGTCCCCAGGACACTGTCTCTCTGGCCTCGTAGTGGCAGCTCCAGGGAGCGCAGAAGTCAGGGGGAGGGACTGGGGCTCCTTAAGATGACAGAGAAAGGCACCCACACTTTCCACAACAGGTGACAAACTGCGTTTCTCTGGGACATGCCTCATGGCTGGCTGCCCTGAAATCCCCCTTCTCCTCAGAACCAGGGGCATCCTCAGGAGCCAGCGGGGGCACCCAGGTCTTAGAGGGCCTGGGGTCCACCCTGCCAGGAGGAAGGACCTGAGGCTACTTGGGAGTGGCCCTCAGTCCTTGAAAGTGGACTCGGTGAGAGGCAGACGAACTTGGGAGACTGGGACCCTGAGGGCAGGGACGCACCGTCGGGGCAGCCATGGCACTGATGGTGGCCTTCGGGGGGACCGTGCAAATGGTCTGCTCCCTAGGGGGAGGCGGGTCAGGCCAGGCCGGGCTGAGGTACACGGCAGCTGGGAAGAAAGAGACCTGGGGTCACAGGGGCTTCCAGCGAGGGTGAGGACAGCAGAAATAGCCCCTGAGCCCCCCAGCCTGGGGGCAGAAAGCACCCCTAGAACTCCCTCCAGAAGCAGCTCGCCTCTTACTGACCTGAGGGCACAGGCCTTCCTGAACGATTCCCACGCTGCAGCCCAGGACCCAGCCAGCCCTCCCCCACTACCCTCAGGGCCCCACGGGGTACACCAATTGCTGGATGTTCTCTGCAGGGTCAGCCGAGTCTGCATCTTACCCCCTCCCATCCCACTCAGCCCGCCTCATGGCCCACCTGCCCCGCCCTGGAAGGTGGGGTGTTCAGTGGCCCTTTGGGGTCACTGAGCTTGGTCCCTCACTCTCCACCACACATGGATTCATGTGCACAGGCAGGCCCACACGTGCACAGTCAGGAACACAGATACGCACGCATACACACGTGCACGCTTAAGTGTTCCTGCCATAACCCGGGTTAAGAAGCACACTGCCTCCCCCTCCAGGCAGGCACACACCCAGGCACACACTAGGCGGGGGCTGGGGCGGGGCGGGGGGCTAGGCGGGGGCTGGGGCGGGGCGGAGGCTGGGCTGTGGACAGGCAGGGTAGTGGCCGGGTGGGCTATGCTGAGCTGGGCTGGGGGTTACAAATGGTCTCTGTGGAAATGTCTCACCCCAAGAGAGCCATGAAGACAGTAAATGTCCCCAGAGGAGGGCAGTGGAGGGGCCCACGCAGGCTGCCTGGTGTGCCCCATCCCCTACCCCGGCAGGGCCAAGCCCGCAACCCCAGAGTCCCGCCGAGTGAGCGGGTACTTACTGCTGGGCCTCCTGAGCCCGGAGCCCTCTCTTCTTCCCTCCTCCAAGGAGGGCCTGGCGGCCGACAGTGGGGGAGGGGGAAATGGGGGTGGCGGAGGTGTCATCAGCAGCGGCACCTGTGGGTGGACAGGCCTGGTCAGCAGAGGCCCTGTAGGGCCTTGGCTTGGTTGTTGCTGGCTCTGTCAGGTGGGTCATGGGGGTGGGGCCCGCCAGGGCAAGGCCCAGGCCAGCTTTCCTGGGGAAGTGGCAGGAGGGCCAGGAACAGGAGTGACAGGCCTGTCTCTTCCATCTGTCCCACTCTCCCTCCACACTGGGCGACAGGGTCCCCAAACTACCCCACAGCTCGCTGTCCTCCCTGCCCCTTGCCGTGCCCCTCCACCAGCTTGAACGTCCCCTGTCCTGGGGCCGGTCTCCAGGATCCCCCCGCCCCACGGAGGGGGAACGGCAGCTCCAAGGCGGGGCCAGGGGCTGGAGTCTGGCTTTCACGCACCTCACAAAGGCCTCACTTGAGCTGTACACACACACACGGGCGACACGCGCAGACATGCATGCTCACACATGTGTGGTTCAAGCGCATACAGGCTCACATTCACGTGACACCTTGCACACACGCACACACGTGCCATATACATGCAGACACATGCAACATGTATGCATGCTCACATCGGTCACACCCTGTTTGAGTCTGATGGTGCTGAGATCAAGCCCCGGGCCCCTCTCCCTGACCTTGTGATCTGTCGGTGCCTCCGGGCAGATGGCAACAGACCAGGAGCAGGGGGCATGTGCCCAGCAGCTGAGGCCACAGGGCATCACCTCACTCTGAAGTGAGGACCCTGAGGCCTGGAGCACAGGCCACACAGAGGTCGGGGCACACAGACCTCTGCTCTTGGCCCAGCTGCCTTCTCAGAGGCGTGCCCACTCCCCACCCCACCCCACAGCCTCGGCAGGGACATGCCTCCCCCTACAGAGAGGACAGCGGGTGCCACAGCTGTGGCAGGGACCCCAACAGGTGCAGGCCCCCACAGCAGCCCGCCCAGCCCCTGAGCACAGGGAACCCGGTGAACAGGGTTCTCAGCCCACAAGCTGGGCTGCATGGCTCTCAGGCTTCTTCTGGCAGGCACACTGTCCTCACAGCCCCCGGGTGGGGTGCAGACTGGGAACGGCCAGGGCTAGCACCTGAGCAGGACCCCCAAGCCCAGAGCCCCGCAGATCAGCCCCCAGGAGCTGGTATGGGGCGTCCACACCCAGCCCCTGCAGGGGCTCCTCCTCACCACCTCCGGGGCTGCTGACCACCAGAGGGGCCTCAGCTCTGTCCCCCACCACGGGCGCTCTGGCGAGGGGACTGGTAGCACCAACCCCTCACCCCCGGCCCCCTGCATCTCCTAGAGGCGTCCAGTACCACTCTGAGCTCTAAGGCAGGCAGTTTCTGCATGGTGATACCTGGGTGGTGCCCGATTGGGTCCCTCACAACAGTCTGCCTCGGAGATCAGCCCCTCAGCTCCTCCCTCCAGGGGACAGTGAAAGTGGGAGGTGGCCCTCAATTGGGGGGATGAGGTTGATACAGTCCTGGCAGAGGCCAGGGCAGGGCCCTTGGACCAATCAGCCCCATTTCAGGACGTGTGTCTTTGGCAGAGCACCCCGTGGGTGGCACAGAAAAGCACTCAGAGGTCACTGCCCCCAATTCAGTGCTGTTGAGAGTCTGAGCAAGGTGACCAGGCCCTGGCCTCCTCGAGCCTCCCCTGCCCACGGCTGAGGTGAGGTCACACCTCTCAGCGAACAGGGGGCTGACCCCCAGCACCTGCGGGGCCGCCCCAGCCAGGAGAGGCCTGCACCCACCACCTCATCCCCTGGTCCCCTCCTACCCAGGACCCTGTGCCCACCACCTGGCACTCACTCCTTCAGGGATCCAGACCGGCGATGCAGAGCTGACCAAGTGGCCGTTGGCATCAGGGGGCTGTCTCAGCAGCCACCCCTGGAATGGAGGTGGAGGTCGGAGCCTCCCAGCTGCATGAATATTTGAAGGCTGAGGTGTCAGGTGGCCAGGCGGGCTTGGGCTGGGGCGTGGGATCCCTTACATGGCTCAGGCGCCACAAGAGCTGAACCGAGGAGACCCCAGAGCCCTAGGTCACAGCAACTCTCACAGGGGACCCTTTCCGGAAGAGAAGCCACCGAGAGAAAGCTTTCCCCTACACTAGTGCAGCTCCTGGGCAAGATGGGGAAACTGAGGCTCCGAGAGCACAGAGGCTTGCTCAGGGCGCCCTGCAGGGATGCAGCGGCCTCCAACAGGCCCGAAGGCCCCTCAGCGTTTGGTCCCAGAGGCCCTGGCAGTGGCAGCAGAAGGCAGGTGGCTGGGCGTGGGGGAGGAGCAGTCTTGGGGAGGGTCGGTCTGCCCGGGGGTTGGGGCATCTTGGCTCCCATGGCTAGCCCTGGGCCTGCCCGGAAGGCAAACCTCAGACATACTCCACTGTGCCAACTGGGAGCCGCCCCCAGGAAAGAGACCTGGCTTACTGCCAGCTACGGAAGTATAGGTTCCCTGGGCTCAGGGCTGCTCAGCTTTCAACAACCCACTGTGCACATGCACCCCTCAGGACCACCCCAGGACCTGGGGAGCAAAGGAGCAAAGGAGCAAAGGAGCGGTGACCCCGCTGCTGTGTTGGATGAAGTCCCTGGTGGCAGTCAGAGGTCGACAGTTCGGACCCACGCACCAGCGATGCAGAGGAAAATCCTGGCGCTTTTCTTCCATAAAGCTTACAGCCCAGAAATCTCTATGGGGAAGTCTACGCTGTTAACTGATGGCGTTTCCTGTGGCTTAGAATAGACTCGGCCCCAGCTGGTTTGTCTCTTTTTGGTTTGATCTCAGACCCGGAAGTCCCAGCCTCTCGCCAGAAACCAAGAATCCGTCACAAGCTGACCAGAGCCGACAGAAGCATGGACAAAGCTGGGGACTGACTGTTGGCCGCTGGTCAGCAGAAGACCCAGCCCCTTGCCAGCGGGGCCACTTGACAGTGTCTCTGCCGCCTGCCCAGCCTGGACAGAGCCAAGCCTCACAGGGCCTCTCCCTCCTCCTCTTCCACCTAACCCACTACCCATGGCTGTCGAGTCGATTCCGACTCATAGCAACCCTATAGGACAGAGTAGAACCGCCCCATAGAGTTTCCAAGGAGCACCTGATGGATTTGAACTGCTGACCTTTCAGTTAGCAGATCGAGCCCTCACTGCTGTGTCACCAGGTTTAGGACCCCTCATTACCCACGTCCCCATAGAATCTACTGCCACGTGGGCAGATGGAGACGCTGTCCCTCCATCCCTTGGGGCAGATGAGGGGCTTGGCAGGGGTGGCAGCAGCCCTGTCATCTGGGGAAGGTGGAGGGGGCAGTCAGTTCAGGCCTCAGGGTCGTGGCCGTTGGCCCACACGCTTCTTCCTTCCCTGCCCTCACTCCCACCGCCAGCCCCCTCCCTGGCCCATCTTCAGGAATAACCTACAGAGGTGCTGGGATGGCAAGGGTGACCAAAGCCCAGAAGCCTGGGGCTGGCCAGCACCGTCAGGACTTGGCAGACAGGCTGTGACTGCTGCCAGTGTGAGGATGAGGTCTCTGAATCCTGACAGGCCCAGGAGTCTGACTGTGTTGTCCCAGGTGCCGGAGAAGCCATGACCCTGTACTTGATACCCTCAGGCCACGGACACCAACCAAATCTGGGTTCAGGCTGGGGTCCTGGGGGGCCTGGGGCCTGGGCTGCTCCCAGCCCGGGCATCGCGTGTGGGCGTACCTGGAGGGTGGGCAGGGGGTGGCCGTGCTGGCCTGACCTGGAGCCTTCCCGGGTACTCTTTTCCTGTGTTTTTGGTGAGATTTGAGCAGTGGCATGTTGGCCATGCATTATACATGCCGAGCCGGATTACAGGCCTGTAATGCCACCCAGGCCGAGAAAATCATGACCCAGGGATCAGCGACACCACACGGCAGAGATTCGGTTACTGGCTGGGAGGACAGTCCCCGCACCTGCCTGAAGGAGGAGACAGCTGGGGGAGTCCCCGGCCTGACCCCGGGCCTCAGTTTCCCCATCTGGAAGGGGCCCTGGTAGTACAGTGGTCAAAGGGCTCAAATGCTAATAAAGAGGTCAGCAGTTTGGGCCTGGTCTGGGCTCTGGTCCACCCGGAGGGACCTGGGTGGCAGAAGTGGTTGGCTGTGGGCTGCTAATGACAAGATTGGTGGTTCATACCTAGCCAGGGCACTGCAGAAGAAAGGCCTGGCAATCTGCTTCCATGAAGGTTGCAGGGGAAAAAAACTTACGATCCCAGAATGCTAGCAGCTGACAGGATTCCCCTGGCCGTCCGGACCCAGGGAGGGGATTAGCCAGGATCCAGCCACTGTGTCCAGGCTGTGCTGGGATTTGATAGGGATTTTATTTGCTCTTCCATCCCATTTTATGGATGAGAAACTTGAGGTTCAAGCTGCTCAGGGCCTGCTGGTGCCAGCGGGCATGGGTTCTAACCAGTGCTCCACCTCCAGAGTCCAGGTTCTTCCTGAGCCCACCTCCCTCTCTCCTTTCTCTGGTCTGCAGGGGGGCTGCAGGCCATGTGGGATGCGGCCACCAGAAGGGTGAGTAAGATGCTGGAGGCGTGCTGTGAGCTCAAGCTCTGCACACAGACCTCATTGCCCAACAGAGCCAAACTCAGAGGTGGCCAGGTGGGCTTTGAGGGTGAGGCTGGAGGGCTGCCCCCATGGCTATGCCAGCTCCTGCCCCATCCCAGGTCACAGAAGCCCACCCTCTAATTATGCAGATGGGGTCCCAAGCCTAGGAAAGGACAGGCACTTGGCCAGGGGTGAGCGAGGGAGGAGGCCCGGTTGGGCTTGGGTTCTCTGAGGTCCCACAAACCCCCAGGGGTACATTTCCCACAGAGGAGACCAGCTGCCACCCATCCAGCCTGTTCCCAGGCTGCTTCCCTTGGGACTCAAGTACGCTGGAGGTAGAGACAGCTGCTGTGTTGTGGGGACAATGACAGGTTTCAGCACCTTCTTCGAGGCTAGCAGGAAGAAGGTGGTGCAGTGACCTCTAGATATTGCATTTCCATCAATATTGCATCAGGCACACCTCCCCCAGCCCGGTCTCCAGCTGGCAGCTGCCCTCCCCACTCAGCAGGGACCCAGCAGGCCTGGGGGCCAGGGGCCTCCCAGCCACTGGCTGGCAATCTTGCTCCACACCCAGTGCTCCCCTCCCCCGTCCTCTGGAGCAGAGGCACCCGAGGAGCCCTGTGTTCCCTGAAGTAGGTTTGGCAGTGGCAGGTTGGATTAGACCTCCTATGTGTGTGAGCCTGGCTTGGTGGGTCACCAGCACTAAAGCAGCCCACACCCATAGGCAGATGGAATGAAGCACTTCCCAGAACCTTCCATCACTGAGGTCACACTGGAGCAGATCCTGCGGGAGCCGAGCGGGCCCTGACCCTAATGGCTTCTGAGTGGAGTCTCATAAAAAGGGGAAAGAGCCAGAGAGCAGCAGACACGGATGACGCCACAAGAAGATGCAGGCAGTCGCAGTCGCCAGCCCAAAAGGGCCAGGATGGCCATCAGCTGCTAGGGGCCAAAGGACACACAGAAGGACTTTCCCCCAGGGCCAATGGTCTTAATCACCGCTTGTGGCTTCCAGAGGGAGAAAACCAGTGCCTCTGCGTCTGCTGTCAGTACCGCTTCCTCGTTCCGGTCTGGGTGGTAGTGCACTGGGAGAGCGCATGACACGGGTGTTTAAAAAATTATGTCAATGCTAAGATAAAAAACAAACCAATGGCTTGTTTCTTCAGCACCTGCTCACTGGCTCCCTCCCTCACTCGGTCCTGCACTCACTCACCTGTGGCCCAGGAAACAGCATTCCATGACCAAATTCAGTCCCAGCCCTGGTCTATCCCCAGATACTGTCACAGGACTTGTCATGGCCCAGCCATAGCCACAGGCCCTGTCATGGCCCCGATCCAGGTTCAACCACCACCACAAGCCCTGTCACGGCCTAGGCTCAGTCACAGGCCCTGTCATTGCCCTGGTCCAGCTCTAGCCCCCACCACTGGCCTTGTCACAGCCCAGCCCCAGCCACAGGCCCTGTCACAGCCTGTCACAGCCTCACCCCAGCTTCAGCCACCCGTAGCCAGGCCCTTTCTCCTGGCAAACAGCACGTCAAGGCATGGGTGCACAGGACCAAGCCAACCTCACCGGCTGGGCCATGTCCCGCAGGTACTGGGCACAGTCCTGGTGTCCATGGTACTCGGCCAGGTCCGCCGCCGTGTAGCCATCTTCATCCCGGAGGGACGGGTCCACGTGGTGGGAGACCAGGGTCTGGCAGCACTGTCAGAGGAGAGCACACGGGTGACCAGTGACAGTTGCAGGGACATGAGGGCCAGTGGGGACCAGGAGCCACACACTCCACTTAGACAGGACTAGGGCCTTGTCCAGTGACCCCTCCTCTCCCCAGTCCCCACCCTCTGCCAGGCACAACTTGTAGAGCAGCCCCTCTAACGACAGGTCTCGCCCTCCTTGTCCAGACGAGGCTGGGGGGTGCCGAGGTGAAGGATTGCACCCACGCACAGCTCTCAGGTCGGGGGCTGAGCCAGACCCCAACCCGGCACCAGACCTGGCCTCACCCTCCTAGCTCCGGGCTCCACGTTCCAGCACAGAGCCTGTCCCCATGCCCTCTGAGGCCTGCAGGCTTCAACAAGAAGGAACAGGAGTCGGGGGTTCAGCCCGGCCCCAGGCTCCCAGAACTCAGCCAGTTCCCCTGTGTCCTTGACACCCTAACCCCCCAGCCTGTCCCTTCCTGGGTAGTGAGGGGGACACCTCCTCGACACATCTGCCCTCTTGAGGGGATGCTCACCTTGACGCCAGGTTTTGGGGTTTCCTCCTGTCTCTCTGCCTTCCCACATGTCTGAGCCCCCAGCGTAGGTGAGCGGAGACCCTCCTCACATCACGCTGGCATGCTGGGCCAGCCTCAACTCCCCACCTGGTCAAAGGCCATTGCCCACTGCCCACCCTTCCCAGCTGGCTCTCTCGGGGGGTCCTGGATGGGAACTGGGAGGAAGGGGGAGGGGAATAAGGTTGGGGCTGGCGGAGGGAGGGGGTCTGGAGGTGTGGACAGCTGGCGGAAATTTGGGTTCATGGACTCTGATGAAGGAGAAAGGCTTCGGGAACATCTCTGTAAACTCTGAGGCCCCTTTGAGGTGCTCAGGAAAACAGAGGTCCCTTCCTCTGTGGATCTTCGCTCCTGGAACTGTTGTGGCTTGGATCAAAGCACTGCCTTAGACTGGATCAGTCGGCCCTCAGCTCCCTGTGGCTCACAGAGTTCAACTGAAAACTGAGGCCCAAGGGGACCTACCGCCCCAGAGCACAGGCTGCTCGCCTCTACGGGGTGCAGTTAGCCTCCCTCTGACCCCTGAGGCAGTGCTTCAGACAGGAGGTGGCTAAGAGGGCTGCAGAGGCGTCAGGCTGGCAGTCAATGCTGGATTACAGCAAAACCTCAAAACCAAGCCCATTGCCATGGAGTCGATTCAGCCTCAACCATAACCCTCAGGACAAAGCGGAGCTGCCCCACGGGGTTTCCGAGGCTGTAAATCTCTACAGAAGCCGACTGCAGCACCACTCTCCCCCAGGGCAGCTGGTGGATTCAGACTGCAGTCAAGCAGTCTTAACCACCAGTGCTCCCTGAATTATCACCAGGAGGCTGAAACCCCTGTGAGGGATGGGCCCATGAGGACAGCCTGGCACTGAGGCCACAGGGACCCAGGTCACATCCTGGTTCTACTAGTTGCCAGTCAGTGAGCTGGGCAAAGAACTCCATCCCTCTGAGAAGCAGGGACAATGACACCAATGCACAAACACTTTGTGTGGGCTGCTGACCTACAGGACAGGGCACCACGGAAGAAAGGCCTGGCAATCTGCGTCCATGAAAGATTACCGCCATGAGAGCCCTGTGGAGCAGTCTATTGTGCACACATGGGATCATCTCAAGTCAGAATCTACCCGGCAGAAATCAACCACTAGCAAACACAACACCCCCCCTTTCCTTGTCAAGGACGCCCCAGCTGTTCAGCCAGCAGGAGGACCTCAGGGGTGGAGGACCATCTGGCCACAGTGGTGAGTCAAGGCTCAGCCACATTATCGTGGTCCCCTCCCCCCTTTGGGTGCTGAATGCCTGGCTCCAGATGGACTCCTGAGCATTCTGCCTAGCCGATGTAAGAGGAGGGGCCTCAGGAGGGCTTCCCGGGAGGCCCTTCCTCCTGCCCTGAGTGGGCCCAGGCCTGAGGCAGCCCCCATCCTGAACCGAATGGACAAGGCTTGGGAAGGCTGTCACCTTGGTTTGAATGGACGAGGCCTGAGGAGGCTGTCACCTTGACTTGAATGGACGAGGCCTGAGGAGGCCACACTTGAATTGAATGGACACAGCTTGAGGAGGCCGTCATCTTGAACTGAACAGATGTGGCCTGAGGAGGCTGTCATCTTGACCTGAATGGACACAGTCTGAGGCAGCCACTGTCTTGGAACCACTCTGCTGAGGGCGGTGGTCCAAGGACAGATGAAGCCGAGACTGGCTGGCCCTGCTTACACATGAGTCCCCCTCTGGAGCTGCCACCTCGGCTATACTGAGAACACTCTTCTGCATTTAGACTACTGTCCCCAAGGCTTGTGAGGGACCAGTCTGCCCAGCACATTTGTTGTAAAGGCCCTGAGGGCAAATATTTTGGGACCCATAGCCCCTGAGTCTGCAGTCCACCGCTCCACTCCACTCCAGATGCCAAAAGCAGCCATGAACGCTCCCAGAACACATCTGTGTGCCTGCACTCTGGAGAAACTGTATTCACGGACACTGAATGTTTCATTTAACAAGTTTCGAGTGTGAAGAAATACTTTCCTTTTGTTTTGTTTCTCAACCATTTTAAAATGTGAAAACACTTCTTAGCCCGCAGGGCCTTCTGAAAACAGGCAGTGGGCAGGAACCGGGCAGCAGCATCGTGGGCCCTGCCCCGAGGGCTGCTGGGAGGCTGAAGGATGAAGACATGGGGAGACAATGCCAGACGTGGCCAAGGAAGCAGGTGTGTGGGAGGGGAGGCTGAGGCCCAAGGGGGTGGTCGCCGGGGGGGCCAGCATGGATGGGCACCCTCTCCCGAGAGCTGGAGGGGCTCTGGGCTGGAGTGGGGTATTGGAGGGACAGGGTGAACTGAAGGGAGAGCAGACCCTGCCCCCGAGGGAGGGGGCCACTGAGGAGGCTGGGCGCATGTTGTGGCAGAAGTGGTCCTGAGTGCAGAGACTCGGAGAAAGATGATTTTGAGAAGAGCTGTGGTCTCGGAGCTGAGTCTCCTAGACTTTCTTCAAAAGACCCTGGCAGGACCCCAAGGACCACCAACTACTATTTGCTGCCAGACTGCACTTCTCCCACGTGAGGTGGCTGGGACCAGCACCTGGGGCCTCAGGGACACTTCATGTCCCGGTTGGGAACAGAATCTCAGCCCAGGACGGGGTACTCAGCTGCGCCTCCAAGGAGAATCCTCCCTTTTGGACAAGGAGCCCTGGTGGCCCATGGTTAACAGCCTGGCTGCTCAACCAGAGGCCAGCAGCTCAAATCCAGCAGCTGCTCCTTGGCCATTCTAAGGGCAGTTCTACTCTCTCCTATAGGGTTCCTATGAGTTGGAGTCGCTGTCAATGGCAGTGGGTTTTAGTTTGGTCTTTTAAGATAGATAAAACCCGTTGGGTTGATTCCAACTCACAGCGACCCTACAGGACAGGGTAGAAATGCCCTGGAAGGTTTCCGAGGCAGTGAGTCAGAATCGACTCGACGACACTAGGTGTGGTTCTGGTCAATCTTTGGGAAGGTGACTGCCACATCTTTCTCCTGCTGCGTGGCTGGTGAGTCTGAACAGCTGACCCTTCCGCTAACAGCTCAGTGCTGAATCGATGCCCCCCCAGTGAAAACGAGGAAGGCCCTCCGTGGGTCAGGGCACAGCGGCCGCATGAGCAGCCCGGGCAGCCGTACTTGTGAGGCCAGCCCGGACCGAGCACTGTTTTGTTCTGCTGTACACAGGGTCGCTCGGAAGCAGAATGGGCCTGACAGCACCTAACAACAGTGGAGCCTTGGGGCACAGCGGCCAGGAGCTCAGACCACCAACCAAAACACAGGCAGTCCGAATGAACCAGGTGCTCCTTGGAACACTGGGAGCAGTTCTCCTCTGCCCTATGGTGTTGCTGAGTCAGAATGGATTCAACCGCAACGGATTGGGGTTTGGATCCTGGTTTTGTCACTTGGTCTTGAGCCTCAGTCTACCCATTTGTGAAAGGGGACAACACAAACCCCTCTTGCAGGGCTGTTGTGAGGACCAGGGGGTGTAGTCAGTGAGGGCCACACCTAGAGACTGCTCAGGGACGAATTTTCTAGTCTCACACCCTGATGGCCAGTCTTGTCCACACGTGGCTCACCTCCAACTGCCCGTTCTCAGCTGCGTCGTGGAGTGGGGTCCCACCCCAGGAGTCTCTCATGATGGGGGCGCCCATGAGCAGAAGCCGGTCCAGAATGGGCGTGTGTCCTCCCCGGGCTGCAAAGTGGAGGGCTGTAGCCCCCTCGTTGTCCCTCGCTGTCAGGCCGATGTCTGTGAATGTGACCTGGGGCAGAGGAGCAGGGGGCAGTAGGCCAGGGGACCCGGGCTGGACTTGGGGGGAGACAGTTCCCCAGGGGAGGGGAAGGGGCAGGGAGAGCCAGGTGGGGCCTCTGCCACAGAAGCTGTGCCTGCTGGGGATGCAAGAGCTCCACCAATTGCCCCCAAGCTTGGGGGTAGACTAGTTCTTTGGACCCCTTAGATAGCATGACAGCCAGGGCTCACTCTGGGGATGCATGAGCCCCAGTATTTTATATTTTGCGACTCCCTAGTCTATAAATCTGTCCCAGCCCAACTCTTAACCCAAATACCCCCAGGGATGATCTCATGCATCAAATGAAAACACCCACATCTGGCACCTAGGGGCCCCATTTACTGATCAGAGAAGCAGGGAAGAGGGAGGGGTAGAGGGAAGGGGGAGGTAGGAGACAGGCAGGGGAGACAGAGGGAGGAGGGGGAGGGGGGAGGGGGAGAAAGGGTGGAAGAGGGACAGAAGAAGGGCGTGAGGGGAAGAACTGGGGGGGGGCCAGAGAGAGGTGCCCAGCAGATGGGTCTCAGTCGGCTTTCAGCGGGGTCTCCTCCAGCCAAGTCAGCACCCTCCAGCAGCTCCCCAGTGCCCTCAGGAAGAGCTCAGGGCCCCAGTTGCCCACCCCACCATACTCCTGCTCAGGGACCAGGCTCTCCCACTTTGCTGGAGTGTGTCTTTCTTTAGAGCTGGCTGTGGGCCCAGCCACTGCCCAGCCACCTCCTGTCCAGCGTGATCTCCTGGGGAAGCCCATCCCTACCTGTCACCTGGGTCTCTGTAAGCAGAGGGCTGAAGAGTCCCCTATGGGTCTGGCCAGAGAGGGACCAGAGAGGGCCAGAGAGGGGTGAGAGCTGGTCCTCCTCGGGGGACACTGCCCTAGCCTGGCCTGAATGAAGGCTAAGGGGCCTAGGCCTGGTGTGGCCAGCGCTGGCCACAGGAAATTCAGCCCCTGGGGTGCCACCCACCCTGACTCCTTGGGGCAGCAGGGCCCTAGAGGTCGAAAGTGGACTGCCCCACCCCTGGATGGGGCCCTGTGGGCTGGAGACCCTTCTACCCAGTAGCTCAGGGGCAGGTTGGGGCACGCAGTGGTTAGGGCTGTGGGCCGCTGGGCTGCCCACACGGAGCCTGGTGTCCCCCAGAGGGACTTGGTGACCTGCAGTAGCCCGGGTTTCTTGGCCTTGCTGTCCAGTCCACCTGCCCCCCAACCACCCTGTGGGTGTCCACTCCCACAGTGGGCAAACTGAGTCCCAGAGGTGCCCCTCAGTCTGGGATCCTGGCCCTGCTGGCTCCAAGGCCCGAAGGAGCCGGGCTCCAGAGTTCCTGGGACCCCTTACCCCGCAGCCGGTCACCCTCTTACCAGCCAGACCACAAGCGAGTAGTGGCCGCGGGCGGCGGCGGCGTGCAGCGCACTCATGCCGTCCAGGGCGCGCAGGTGCACGTCGGCGCCGCAGTCCTTCACCAGGAACTGGGCCAGGTGCAGGTGGCCCTCCTGGCAGGCCAGGTAGAGCGGGGAGGCGCCGCTGCGCGTCCGCCGGTTCTTGGAGCTGCAGGGGAGGGAGGAGGCTCAGAGGCGCCGGGCGAGAGGCAGCGCGGCGCGGGCAGGGGGCTGCGTGAGCCCAGGGCCGCCCCTCCGGCTCCCACCGGCTCACAGGAACCGCAGGCGCAAGGGTTGCAAGGCCCCACGGTCAGCAGGGGCGGCAGTGGAGGAGGGGCCCCCGTCGCGGAGCCCCCGACGCCCATCGCTCTGTGAGCTGCGGGGTTCGCCGGCAGGGGGCGCCCTTCCCAGGCTGCGCGGACGGGGCGGAGCCCGCAGTGGGGCAGCACGGGGGACAGCGCCCCCTGGCGGCGGTCCCGTGCCGGTGAGCCCCGAGGACACAGCTGCTCACAGGGTCGCTGTGAGTCGGAATCTACTCGACGGCAGTGGGTCTGGGTTTCTTGTTGGTTGGAGACCCGGGGACCACTCTGTGAAAAGCCTCGCCGTGGGCAAGACACCTGGTCAGGGCCGGGCCACGCACAGCGAACAGAGCAGAATCTTGGGCTTCCTGCAGGCCGCTCTGCCCTCAGCCGCTGCAGAGGTCATGGGAGGGCAGTGACCGAGCTGTAGAGAGGGCTGTCCTCTGTCTGAGCTGACTGCGGCCCTGGCGTCCCGATCCAGCCCTGCCCATGGGACATGACCTGGATGAGCTTCCCTAACTCCTGCAGCCGCTGACTCAGGTTCTGGAGTTCCCCCGTGGGGCTCCCCAGGTGGCCCAGTGCAGCAGAAACACCCAGCTATGCCTTTTCTCTCCTCCAGGCCTCTGGGTCCAGGTTACAGCACCAATCTTTCCAAACCCAAGAGGGTCACAGGCCTGGACTTGATTCTGGATTCTCAGTTGTTTTGTGCAGAGAATTGAGCACAACTCACCCAGGCACCTCTCTGCCTCTGGGTCCCGTCTGAGCAACATTAGGGCTCCTGGGGTGTCCCTGAGATGGCAAATGCATGCACCATGCTCACCTGGTCCTCGGTGCTGAGGGACTGGGACCCCACTGCAAGAGGGGGTGGGGGAGAGGTCCCTGGGGGAGTGACCTGCTCTCCTGAACACCTGATAGCCCTTTTTCAATCTGATGGGAGTCCCAGCAACTCTGGGACCCTCCCCAGGGGAGCCATGGCTGCACGGTAACAGAAAGTACAGTCATGGGTGTCAGCTGACAGAGGGGGAAACTGAGGCCCGGAGCACTGAACAGCTTGCTCAGAGGCATTTGCCTGGGTTTGAATCCCTCCTCACCTCTTCCCCAGGCCCTGATAGAACCAGACCCGCCCCTTCTTCAGGCCCCAGGGCAATGAGGGGGACTCACATGGGACCCTGGTGGTGGTCTCTGGGTCACTTGAGCAGTCCCTGGCTTTGGAACTCTGATGGGCTTGTTCTGCCAGTGCAGGGGCTGGGCCCTGTGCCCATGAGCCCGGGAGCCACTCATGGGCCAGCAGGTGCACCCATGGTATAGTGGGGGGCCTCTGGGCACTTTCTGGGGTAGAGGGCCCTCAGCTATCACCCGATGAAGGGCAGGCAGCCACCAGTGCTGGGTGAGGCCAAGATGACCTGGGCCTGAGACAATCTGGACCCCACAACCAGTTGAGAGGAGCAGCTGCCTCTGAGTTCTGATGGGAGCTGCCCAGTGGGAAGAGAGAAATAGGATGTGTGTGAATGTGTGTGTGTGTATGTATTGTGAGTGTGGTACTTAAGTGAGTATGAGTGTGCAAGTGTGTGAGTCTGTGTGTGAGTGTGTTGTATGAGTAGGTGTATGTGAGAGTACTTATGAGGGGGTGTGTGTGTTCGTAAGCGTGTGCGCAACAGTGTCTGTAAGTCACTGTGTGTGTTTGTGTGTGAATGTGTGAGAGTGTTGAAAAAACTGCCGTTGAGTGGATTCTGTCTCACAGAGACCTTGTAGGACTGCTCCACAGCACCTCCAAGGGGTGCCTTTTGGTTAGCAGCCCTAGCTCCTAACCACTACACCACCGGGCTTTCTGTGAGTGTTAGTGGATAAGTGATAAGTGGATGTGTTCTTATGTGTGTGTGTGTGCGTGAGTATGTGTGTAATGGTGTGTATAAGTGATGTGCATGTATGAGTGAGCGTGTCTCTGAGTGGGTGTTAGTGTGATACGTGACTGTGTGTGTGAGCATGTACATGTGAACCTGCGTGGACAGTGTACGTGGGAGTGCATGGGAGTGTATGTGTATGAGAATGTGAAGTCTCCTGGTTTTCAAATAGTGGCAGCTATTTTAAAAACTGTGGTTCCAGAAGACCACCACCCCAGTTGGGTGGCCAGGCGTGGGTGGCCCATTGGGTGTCTGGGGAAGGCTCACAGAGAGCACAGACCAGGGATGCAGGCCGCCCCACCCTGGGCTGTTGGACTTGGCCTGGGGCAGGTGGGCTCACCAGACGTCCAGATAAGCCCTTCCCTCAGAAGGGAAAGGCCTAGGGCTGTGCACCGGGCAGAACAGCCGGTAACAAGACAGAAGGCAGTGTTGAGGGCTGAGCGGACGGGAGAGCTCCCCTCTCGACAAGAAGCAGCCCCGAGAAATGAGTCCTGAGCCCAGCACCTGCTGTGCCTGCACCTCACAAGCGCCCGTTACCACAAGGACTGTCCGTATGGGGACAAGGGCCGCAGAAAGCCGAAGACCGATGGGACCTCCTCTACCAACCTCTGCCGGCTAGGCCTGCCCTCTCATTATCCTCACTTGGTGTGGACACAGAGCCACCGGTCTCGAGGGCTTCCAGCGTGGCAGGTGCGTTCAGGCTGTCTGAGGGGCTGCCCTAAGTTCTCCATTTACTTCCTGTGACTGGAGGGTAACCCGTGGGCCATCTCTGCCTGCTGCCCCCATGGCTTCCTGTTGGGCTGGTCTTCCTGACCTTCTCACCAGCTCCACCCCTGACAGAATGCTCACCTCCCTTTCCCTGCCTTACACCTGTGCTGCCCCTCTGCCCAGGTAGACATCGAGGCCCTGCCAGGACCCCTACTCTGAGCTCCACACCCCTTCGCTCCCAACTCCCCTCCTGGGGACAGTGTGTCCGTTCCCAAGAGCCCTGCTAAGGCCACCTGCGCAGTCCCCCTCCCTGCCCTCTCCCCTCAGTGCAGATGCCCACCTGCTGTGCGCAGCTACCAGGAGCTTCAGGCAGGTCAGGTCTCCACTGACAGCAGCGTGGTGCAGGGGCAAGGCCCCCTCCAGAGTCTCTAGTGTCGCTGTGTGGCCCTCACGGAGCAGCCACTCCACCACCACTGGGTGTCCAAAGCGGGCAGCCAGGTGCAGTGGGGAGACACCCGAGGCATCTTGGTCCTGCCGAAGCCAAGGGTGAGACCTTGAGCCAGGTGGCCGCGTGGACCACCCCCGCTGGCAACACCACCGTGGGCCCTGCTGAGGCTACACTTGAAGACCCTGATGTAAAGGCTCCCTGCAGTCAACAGGAGCAAGGAGGATCTTGCCACCAGGACTGTGCTTTCAAAGCCACAGCCAGGTGTTCTGCTCCAGGTACAGGGCAGGGCTGGGACCTCAACCTAGGTCAGCAGCTGCCCAGTTCTTCTCTCGCCAGTGGTGCCTGGGACAGTCTCATGGATGGAATTGTGTCCCCTCAAAATATTGTCAGTTTGGTTAGGTCATGATTCCATGTGTTGTGCAACTTTTACCATTTTGTCATCTGAAGAGATATACAAGATTGGATACTGTCTTATGCCAGTCTTTGTGAGATATAAAAGAGTAATGAACAGAGACTTGGGGACCTTATACCACCAAGAAAGCAGTGCCAGGACTGGAGCATGTCCTTTGGACCTGAGGTTCCTGTGCTGAGATGTTCCAAGACCAGAGGTAGACTGATGATCTGGCCTTCCTCCAGAGCTGACAAGGAGAGAAAGCTTTCTCCTGGAGCAGAAGCCCTGAATTCAGACCTGCAGCCTACTGGACTGTGAGAAAATGAACTTCTCTTTGTTGTTACATCATCCACTTGTAGTATGTCTGTTACAGCAGCACTAGATGACCAAGACAGAATTTGGTACTGGGAGTAGGGTGCTGCTCTAACAGATACCTAAAGTGTGACAGCAGTTTTGAAACTGTGAGTGGATAGAGGACCACCAGCAGCAGAGAAGCAGCAGAAGAACCAGGAGACCAGTGTGGGATGGTACTGGAGCTGACCCACTGAGCGAGACAGCTGTATGCCTCAGGGCGGGAGGCTTCCTGGTTGAGTTGGTTACCTCCAAACACTTACTGATGGAGCTAGGCCTGCTGACCCACAGAGTGAGAGAGCTTACAGGTTTGCTGGTGGAGTGGGAAGCCACTACCGAGCTTTGGAACACTTGTCCCAGCAGGGCAAATGCAGGTGTGAGGCCAAAGGAGCTGAGGACCCAAGAAACTTGGAAGCAGAAGCTGAAGAGACAAGGAACACAGGAAACTGAGCTCCCTGTCTCAAAAGGTATGTCCAGGACCTTGGGGTCTCAAAGGGTGGCATCACCACTCTTTAGTGTACCTAAAGCTGAGGAAGCAGAGTTGCTGTCCCAGGGGGCCTGGAAGGTGAGCTGAGGCCCAGGTCCAAAGGGCCTCCACTCAGAATTCGGAGAGTACAGCCAATATGTAGAATCTAGAGGGCAGGGACATCGTGTAAATTGTCTCAGAGAACAGGGGATTATTTTCCAGCCTTGAGGGCTAGTGCAACGTGTTCTGCTGACTCGCTTGGTGCCTGTTATACCTTCTTTCCCTGAAATTTCTCCCATTTGTGATGGAAATGTCCAGCTTGTGCCTGTTCTGCCATTGTGCCTTTAGAAGCAGATAACTTGTGTTCTAAATTTCATAGATGAAGAGGAATTTTCACCTCTGCTATGATATGATGAGGTGAATATGTTTTACGTGGGACAAGGACACGAATTTTAGGGGCCAAAGGATGGGATATAGCGAGTTGAATTGTGTCCCCCAAAATATCTGTCAACTTCGTTAGCCATGACTCCCAGTATGGTGTGATTGTTGGCCTTTTTGTCATTTGATGAGATATACAAGAATAGTGTCTTAACAGAGTTATAAAAGAAGCGAGCAGAAAGACATGGGGACCTCACACCCCCAAGAAAGCAGCCCCAGGAGCAGAGTGCATCCTGTAGTCCTGAAGTTGCTGCGTTGAGATGCTCCCAGACCAAGGGAAGAATGATGACCTTCCCCTAGAGCTGAGAGAGAGAGAAAACCTTCCCCTGGAGCCAGCACCCTGCATTTGGACTTGCAGCCTGCTGGACTGTGAGAGAACCAAGTTCTCTTTGTTCAAGCTACCTACTTGTGGTATTTGTTATAGCAGCACTAGATGATCAAGATGGATGGGCTCGTGAGCCTTGGCAGGTCCCAGGAAACCAGGGGTATTGACCAACACCCATCAGCCACAGGCCTGGGTGTTCCCAAGGGTCTGTGACAAAAGTACACCAGAAGTGGGCACAGTTCTTACTGGGGGCTCTGGGTTCTCTGCTGTGAACAGGGGTACAGAGGCCACCCTGGCCTCTCCCTGTCTCCCCTTCCACGGACCCAGCAGGCCTCTCTAGTCTTTGGGAGAGGGTTGTCCTGCTGGGAGCTGGCCCACCAAACAATGTTTCATGGACAGTGGCAGTCCTCTGCCTCCCTCCATAAGGGGGATGGGCAGGCAGGAAAAGAGGAGATGGGTCCCGGAGAAATGTTCAGACAGAACATTGGGTACCTGTACAACCCTCCTCTTTCTGATGCTCCCACCTTCTGCCCACTCCCCACATGGCAGCACCTTGGGGCTAGTCCACATGGTGCCCGCGGCTGCCAGTCTCACCTGCTTCTCTGCAGACCTGTCCCAGATGCTTTGCAAACAAGGCCCTAGGGATCAGGCTGATTAGGGTAAGGGGTTCTGAACACTAGCAAGACCCTCACTGTCCGAGCTAAGGGTTCCCATTCATGGAGGGCTCTGTGGACGGTGTGGGAGATGGAGGCAGGAGAGCGGCAGGTAGTTTTCCACTGAGGACAAGGTGCTCTAGAAGACAGTCTTGGCTTTCTAGGAATGTATGCTGGTTTGGGGGTGGACTGGGACTCACACTCAGCTCAGTGGCCACACAGAGGCAGACCCTCTGACTGCTGTCCTTGGGGACACAAATGCCCAGACTTCGGGAGCCCAAGATGGGACCCTGGGCCCATGGCTGGGACACCTGGGGGTTCATACATCCTTCACTCACCAGGGCCATGGCTGTCCCAGGTCGGTGTGACAACCAGAGGTTCATACATCCCACACTCCCTGGGGCTCCATGGCTGTCTCAGGCCGGTGGACACTCACTTACCTGCAGGCCACAGCCTCCCTCACGGACAAGCCAGCAGAGCTCAGCCAGGTGGCCAGTGGCAGCAGCATCGTGGGCTGGTGTGGCCCCATTGTGGGCCCGCTGGTTGCCGGGCAGCCGGGCCCGTTGCACCAGAAGCTTCACACAGTCCAGGTGGCCGGTGCGGGCGGCGTGGTGCACCAGGCCAGCTCCTAGGGTATCAGTGGAGCCTCGACCCAGAGCCCCATCCTCCAGCAGCCGTTCCAAGGTGGCCAGGTCCCCCTGCTTCGCAGCTGCGAGTGCCCGCTGCTCTGCCATGCTTAGCCTGGCTGCCTCAGCACCCCACACCCCAGCAACGCAGCACCTGGCACCCCGGCCAGCTCTCTGTGGTGCTTGTATGCACGCACGCAGGCACGCAGGCCAGGCTTCCTGTTTCAGGCGTGGACAGAAGCCCTGGGATCTGGTTACCTGATAAGTAGCCCAGAGGGCAGATGGGAGGCGGTGATGGGGGGCAGGGGCTGGGGGGCTAACAGCCTACCCACACTCCCTCCTGGAGGGCTGCAACGATGGCTGAAGGCTGCAGAAAAGGGGCCACAGCAGGGCCCTGTAGCTTGAGGGGGAGATGCAGTGGCTGTGCATGCGAATGGCCAGGTCTTGCCCACATGCTGGCTGGGGGTTGGGACAGCAGAGCAAGGAAGTGGGCTTACAGTGGCTGTCCTGATGAATGTCACGCATCTAGTGCATCTGCACGTTGCTAATGTCCCCTGGGGAAGCCCTGGTGGCACAGTGGGTTAAATGCTCTCTCTGCTAACCTTAAAGGTCAACAGTTCAAATTCACCAGGAGCTCCTTGGAAATGCTATAGGGCAGTTTTATTCTGACTTCCAGGGTCACTATGACTGAGATTGGACTCAACGGCAGCAGATTTGGGTTTAATGTCCCCTTGAGAGACAGGCTGGAGTGTTTGTTTTTCCATGAACTTTGTGTGGACCATCCTGACTGTGAGCTGGCCAGAGCAGTCCATGGGTGGTGGGTGGCTGACCTGTCCATAATAGGTCTTTTCCTGTGGACTTAGTGTCAGGTGTTTGAGCACTTAGGGCTCCATCCTGGCCCTGAGCAGGCCGACACAGGGTTGGAAATAGGGGGCTCTTTCCTGGAGACACAGTTCGAGGAGTGTTTTGAGTATTGAGTGCCCATTGTTGCCGTGGAGACCTAAGGGTATGCTTTTCCCTAAAATTGAACTACAGGAGTCTTCAACGAGCCCCTGCCTCATCTGGCCCCTGCTTCACCTGGCTCCTGCCTCACCTGACTCCTGCCTCACCTGACCCCTGCCTCACCGGACCTGTGTCGATAGAAACCTCGCCAACCCTGATGGAACGGGGTGGTGGTGGAGTGGGCCCCTCGCTGTCCCTTTGTGGGTGCTGTTGGCCTTGCAGGCTGTGTCCCCACTGGAGCCTGGACAGGTCTGAGGTGGGGCCAGTGGCTTGGTTCCCCCTGACCACAGTGGACCAGTCTCTGTAGCTGCAAAGATCCACTTGGGGTTTTAGAGCCACCTGCCAGGCATCTTTCCCAGACTGTCCTTGAGTGGGGCAGGACACCCATAGAACCTGATGGACCCCACAGATCACGCCCACTTCCAAGGGGCTCCCAGAAAGCCTCAGCGGTTCACGGGGCTAATAACAGTGCTGTGATAGGATGGAATTACAGCCCATCCCTCCCATCCCCACAGCCGCCAACCTGCATACACAGCCCCTGCGGGGACAAGCACTTCCTGCTCTGAGAAGGGCACCAGGATGGGGCATCTGCACACACTCAGAAAACTTCAACTGAGGCATGTTTTATTAGCATGTCTTAATAAAGTATTTTATTAGGATGTTTAATTTCCGACCGCCATTTGCCTACACCGTAACGCTTCACATTAAAAAGGTTATTTTGTTAAAAACGAACCCTGTGTAAACATCCCCACAACATAGCACGTGGTGTTAGAATGCCACAAGGTGCTCTGTAAAGACAGGAGAATCCTTGTGGATGAGACTAAGACGAAGGCTGGGTCAGAGGCCAGCCAGGGTTAGACGCCGCTGACTTCCCACCTTGAGAAGGAGCAGAAGCTCTAAGCATGGCTGCTGCCCATACTCAGCTGTGTCCACCTAAGTCCCAAGAGGCCAGGGCAGGGCAGCGTGGTGGCACTGATGGCCTGGTCTCCGGGAGCAGAGTGGACACTGCTGGGCAAAGGTGTGGCTGGGAGGCTTCAGGAAGCCAAGTGCTGGGACAAGCAGGGCAGAATGTAAGTCTCCTGTCTTCATAAGCACAGCGGACTGACAGTGGACAATGAACATCGGGATCTTATCATCTGGATACAAGCATCACCTCCCAGGAAACTGCCCAGGTGTTTCCACTTCCACCTGCACATCTGGCAGCAGAGACAAGTGACTGTCCTATGGGGCGTGTGTGTTCTAGGTCTATGACAGAGTGTCCGTCCTATGGAGCGTGTGTGTGTGTCCTGAGTCTATGGGTGACTGTCCTATGTGGTGTGTGCACCTTGGGCCTGAGTCACCATTCTATGAAGGTACACGTCCCCGGGCCTGAGTGACCATTCTATGTTGGTGTGTGTGTCCTGAGCCTACTGGTGACCTTTCTATATGGGTATGTGTGCCATGGTCCTGAGTGACTGTCCTACATGGGCTTGTGTGTCTTGGGCCTAGGAGTGACCTTCCTATGCAGCCATGTGTGTCCTGGGCCTGAATGACTATCCTATGTTGGTGTGTGTGTCCTGAGCCTGAGTGAGTATGTGGGTATCTGTGTCCTGGGCCTGAGTGTCCCATGTGGGCTTGTGTGTCCTGGGCCTAGAAGTGACCTTCCTATGCAGGTGTGTGTGTCCTGAGCCTGACTGACTGTCCTATATGGGCATGTATCCTAGGCCTATGAGTGACGTCCTATATGGATGTGTCCCTCTGCCTGAGTGACCATCATATTGGTTTCTGTATCTCAGGCCTGAGAGACTGTCCTTTGTGGATACATGTGTCCTGGGCCTATGAGTGACCATCACATGTGGGTGTGTTTCCTGGGCCTATGAATGACTGTCACATGTGGGCACATGTGTCCTGGGCCTATGTGACCATCTTTTGTGGATGCATGTGTCCTGGGTCTATGAGTGACTATCACATGTGGGTGTGTGTGTCCTGGGCCAGAGTAACCATCTCACGGGGCATCCGTCCTATTCTGTGAGGGATTTGTGTGCCCAGCAGCACCCCCAGGACTCCCTCAGGAAGAGGAAGATCAGAGCACCTCTGCTCCTGAGTCATCAGCCCTCACAGGACAGGGCCAAACAAAGATGTGGAGAAGTCAGGAAGATGGTCACACCAGACTATTGTTCCAGCTAGTGCTGGGGGCACATGCGGTATGCCTGTGTGCCACCCTGGGGGACATGTGGGATGCATCTTTGCGAGCTGCCCAGGGCAAGGGAGGTGCCAATGCTGCAGCTCTGGGTATGGGGGAGCAGAGCACTGAGGTCTGTGCTGACAGTGGGAGGTGCTTCCTCAGCCCTAGGCAGGGCCCTCCAGCTGGGCCACAGCCTGCTTCAGGTCCTCCACGACCAGGTCCACCTCGGCCTGGGTGGTGCTGCGCCCCACGCTGAGCCGGAGTGCGTTCCTGGCCACATCCAAGGGGATGCCACAGCTGAGCAGCACCGGTGAGGGCCTAGGGGGCAGAGGGGTCCATCAGCTCTCTCCCTGTCCTGCTCCTCTGGACACAGGAGAAGACACTGTCCATCCTGCTCCCTGTCAAGACACTGAGCTGGGCCTCCTGCCCGAGGCCAAGGCCCCCCCACTACATTTTTAGCACCCACCTCTAAGCCTAGCTCTTGCCTCCACCTCCCCGTCCTGGGCTCTCCCCCAAAGGACACCCCAACAGACATACCTCTAAGCCACCCATCTGCAGTTCCAGATCCTGCTCAAGGCCCTGCTCACCCCCTGGCCTCAGGTCCTCACAGCTCTAGGTCTTTCTACCCTGCAGTGGGGACACCTGCCCACCTAGCAAGCTGGGCCCTCAGCACTAAGCTCTGGAGTGATGAGACTTTCTCCTGGAGGAGCTTAAGGAGTCTCAGGGAGACATATACTCAAACAGGAAACGCAGACCTTCCCCTCTCTGCAAAGCCCCTCTTCTCCTAGTTCAGCCCAGAGGCCACTTCCTCCAGGAAGCCCACTCTCTCCTCCCCTCCTCCAGGTTATTGTAGGTGGGGCCTCCACTTCTCCACTGTCCTGTGACAATGTCAGGCAGTGATGCAGTGACTCCATCACACTGTGAGGATGCACATGGGAATACTTACTGGTCCCCAAGGTCCGAGTGGCATGCAGCTCCCACGCTGGCTAGCAGTGTCCTGCACTGGGCGAGCACCAGGCGGCCTGTGCAGAACAGGGTATTCCTGAGACTGGAGCTCTGCCCCAACTCTGCTTGCCCATGCATAGTCTGCCTAGTCTGTCCCCATCTCTGTGCCTCTACAGAGTACTGGAGGGGCAGCCCTGCTCGGGACAGATGTCTATGCAAGAGCCACATAAATGCCTCCTCCTCTGGGTGGTATGACAGCAGGTGCTGCTGGCTTTAACTCCTTGACATTCAAGGGCAAGTTTCAGAGTATCTTCTGACATCCATTTTGGTTGGCCTGTAGAACAGACCATCAATTGCTCATAAGCAAGTTCAAGTTGAAGCTGAAGAAAATCTGAACAAGTCCATCAGAGCCCAAGTATGACCTTGGACACATCCCACCTGAGGTTAGAGACCATCTCAAGAAGCGACTTGATGTGCTGACCATTAATGACCGAAGACGAGTTGTGGAATGACAATGACATCATACACAGAGAAAGCAACAGTCATTCAAAGGACAAGAGCAAAAGAAAGACCAAGACAGGCATCAGAAGAGACTCTGAAAGGACAGCTAGCTAGTCTAAAATGTGGTCTCGTGTTCTTAGCTAAGCACACCGGGGCGGGTGCTGACGACTGTGGAGAGCTGAGTGATCAGATGCCTCAGGAAATGAGCGGTCAGAGAACGAAGATGCTGATGGCCAGAGCCTCATGGACCAGCCACCCACAGCGCTGGGCCGAGCCTTTACAGCTGCACAACTGTCTTATGATGACATCGCTGTCCTATGACAACCCCGCTGTTCTGTAACTATGGAGCTGTCCTACCTCAGCACAGCTGTCCTGTGACAGCCCAGCTGTCCCACGGCAAAGTAATGGTCCTGTGACAGTGTAGCTGGCCCATGACAATGGAGCTGTTCTATGGAGCAAGAGTGAGAAGTGCTGGATGTGACAGGAACTGTGCGGCCCAGGACCCAGAGCAACCACAGCGGAGAGACAAGAGGAGCTAGTCGGTCACCTTGAAGTTGAGGTCCTCGGATGGAGAAGTTACAGGTGTTGGGGAGTCGCTCTGTCCCTGGAAATTGGCTGTTGAGATGGATTCTCTTCTTACCAAATTCAGTCTGCAAAGGTCAACGAAAGACTGAGAGACAGTGTCACAACCTCCACCCCACGGCCATCTGTTTGAACTTGATACTTTTCTGGGAAACGAAACCCCGACGCAGAAGCGCAGTAACTGACTGACACGCAGCTACTTGTAATAATTCAGGCCTGACTAGGAAAAGTGGGGGACACTGAACCTTCTGAATAAATATGGACCTTGCAGAGACAACGGCTAGACGTGTACCACTGGTACACTTTCAGCACACGCCCGTGACGGAGACCACCCACTCAGCGACGTGTCTCTCGGGGGAATGACTCCAGCTGGAGTGGTTTCACCCTGTCTCCCCTTCCTCGTCACCACAGCGTATTTTCTCCAGTCAGCTTCCCAGCCGGACTTCACAAACACAGCTCGCTCTGTCCAGCTCAGCCAGCCCTGTCCCCTCCCCAGTGAGTGGTCCCTCACTGCCATCACCCATCTGCTCCCTGGCATCGCCCCTCCTGGTGAGGATGGCCACCATGGCCCTGCTGGTAGCTCTGCTCACCTGCAGCCTCGCCTCCAGGTAGTCCCTGACCTCCCTCATGTGGGCCTCGTAGGCTTCACAGTTCTCAATCACCAGCTCTGCAGCCTGGGGACACAGAAATGGGGCTGTGAGCACCGACGCCAGGTTGCACACCCCATCATCGCAAAAATCCCATCATCTCAATGCCCGTCACCACAAAACCCCCGCCATCCCCAAGCCCCATCATCCCAAAACCTGCATTATTCCCAAACCCCATCCATCATTACAAAACCTCCATTATTGCAAAATCCATCATCCCCAAACCGAGGGAACAAGAGAACTTCAGAGAGCAGAAGGCCATCTCCTCAAACCTGAGAGCCTTCTAAGCTGACAGGATTGACTGAGCACCTTTGCCCTCAAGCAGCTCTGGTCTTGCAGCGGTTAAGAGCTACAGCTGCAAACTAGAGGGTCGGCAGTTCAAATCTACTAGCTGCTCCTTGGGAACTGTGTGAGGCGGTTCTACTGTGTCACACAGCGTCGGTTATCAGTCAGAATCGACTTGACAGCAGTGGCCTGGGTCTTTTGGACCTGTGCCAAGGGCCACCTCAGGAGCTTCAAGAGCCTCGTCTTTTTTCAACAGCATCTGACTGAAAGTTCGGATGAGCCCAGAGGAGATCCCAGTCTCCAGGGAAAATCTGGCCAAGAGTGAGACAGGCAGTGGTGAGACTGTGCCCCTGTGGTGGGTAGAGCGATGGAGAGGACGAGGAGACCTTTGAAGGGGATGGTGGCAGGGTGAAGGGAGCCACCACTGGCTGGGTGCTGTGTGGATGGAGAAGGTCCTCCCTGGACAGAAAGGCTGGGTGGCAGGTGTAGCATGTGTGATGCAGAGCATGCAGGGTAGAGACCTGGTGACCCCATGGTCCTGTGCAGTGGGGCGAGTGTGGCCAGGGTTGAACAAGAGGGTGATGCAGCATCCTTGGAGGCTGGGTGCGGATGGAAACAGGAGGCTCAGAGAGGCTGGAGGACAGCCAGGTGAAGGGATGGTGTGGTCTAGGGCTGGAGATGGACAGGAGGCAGAGCAGAAGGGACTGGGGGCTGCAGCAGATGGAATCAGGAGTCAGGAGTGTGGAGACGGTGAGAAGATGGACTGGCTGTTGGCTGGCTGACATGGAGCCACCAGGGAGGTGCCTAAGAGTAGTGGGGGACATCAGTTGGCAGCTCAGGAGAGGCCAGGTCACTGTGGAGGTATCCGAGAACAGTGGGGGACACGGGTCTGCAGCTCAGGAGAGGCCAGGTCACTGTGGAGGTGCCTGAGAACTGTGGGGGACACGGGTCTACAGCTCAGGAGAGGCCAGGCTAGAGAAGTGATGTTAAAGACTGTGCCCAGGACATGTGCGCAGCTGTGCAACAGAGGGGTCCCCCAGAAAGGCTGGGAGCCCCACAGGCACTCACAGCTAAGGGGCCATCTACCTGGGTGCAGGACCCGAACTCCAGTAAAGAGATCAGACACGATGCTGGTCTGGTGGACTGGAGGGTCCCCAGAAGAACATGCCCCTCCCCTGACCCTCTGTTAGCCCAGAACTAAAGCCATTCCCAAAGGCAGCTCTTCCAACAAAAATTAGACTGAACTAGAAAAGACGATACTGGCCAAGAGTGTGCCTCTTAGTTCAAGTTGATACATGAGGCTAACTGGGCAGCCCCTGTCCAGAGGCGAGACAGAGGGCAGAGGGGGACAGGGGCTGGTTGAAAGGACATGGGAAATACAGGGTGGGAAGGAAGAGTGTGCTGTCACATTGTAGGGAGAACAACTGGGTCACATAGCAATATTTGTGCAAGTTTTTGTCTGGAAAATTGACTTGAATTGTAAACTCTCACTTAAAACAGAATTTAAAAAAGCCCGATTCCAGCTCTGCCCACTCGGTCACACGGGGTTGCCACGAATCAGAATCGACTCCGTGGCTGACAGCAGCCCCAGTGAGCCCTGGGCACCCAGTAAAGCCTCTGGGGAAACCGACTGGCAAGGCAAGTGATCAACCTGTTCCAGGTCACCAAAAGCAACGAGAAAGAACTCCGCCCCTCCCCACTACCGGCAACCCGCACAGAGGCCGCAGCACCCCTGCCCCAGACAGAGCAGGCCAGTGGTCCTGCGAAGCATCCCCAGAGGCAGCTTACCTTCCCGAGGCCGGCAATCATCGCGGTGTTCTCGGTCCTGTAAGAGACACCGGGTTGGTTCTGTCCTAGTGCACAGCAGACACACAGAGCAAAGAGGTCACAGTTGAAACTGGTCCCAGGAAGGAGTCCTGTTCACAGGGCAACGCCACATCCACACCCCAAAGGCTTCCACGGACGTTGTTACAGCCCAGCCCTGATCCAGGGCGTCAAGCAGTGATGAGCTAAGTGGGGTGTCCAAAGTGCATCACTCCAGGTGGGCCCTGCCCTGCCATGGGGTGATCAGCTTTTGCCAGGGCCCCAAGTTCTCTCTTTGGTCACTAACGGAATCTGGGGAAGGAATTCGCTGTTAGCGACTGCCTGAGTACCAGTTTACGACATGTCACCTTCACGCTAAGCCGAGTCTCAGCGGTCGTGCGGGAGGATCCCTTGTTACAGGGACTCCAGCATCAGCAAACAAGGGGTGTGTGCACGTGTGCCTGTGCACTTGTGGATGTGTATGCAGGTGGTGGGGTGTGTGCATGTAGTAATGCGTGTGGTGTCTGTGTGCATTTGGTGTGTGCACGCTGAGTGTGCTAAGATGTACATACACGTGAGTATGCATGCACGAGGCGGTGTGTGTGTATGTGTGCTGATGTAAGTAGGCTGTGAGTGTGCTTGTGTTCAGGTGGGGTATGTCGGCTACTATGTACGCATACAAGTATGCCTTGTGTGTGCTCTGTGTGCATGTATATGTGGGGATGGGGTGCATGTGTGCAGGGGGTGGGGACTGTGCATGTGTGCTTATGTGAGTGTGCTTGTGGTGGTGGTGCTGTGTGCACATGCATGGTGTATACACGCAGGGTGTGTGCACGTGCAGTGAGGTGTGTGTGGAATGTCAGTGTGTGGGATGTGTCCATGTGAGATGTGTGTGTGAGGTGTGTCTGTGTGTATACGTAAGTAGTGCTGTATGTGTGTGCCTGTGGGGGGGTGTGGGGGGTGTGCATAAGGAGTGTTATGAGGTGTGTGTACATGCATGCAGTGGGGTGTGTGGGTGTATGTAGTGTGTGCGTGGTGTATGTGCTTACGTGTATATGGGTGTGTATGTCTGTGTCAGTGATTGTGAAGAACTGTGTGTCTGTGTACATGAGTGTGTGTCTGTGTACCCGAGTGCATGTGACAGGAGAGGGACAGGAGAGCTGCCTGAAGCCCAGTGACTCTCGCACTGGGATCCTACCAACTGAAGGGCTCTTTGCTTCATTTCCATGAAAATAAACAGCATTGACTGTTTGGTTTTGGTGAATAAACTCTTGCTCAGCCCTTGGAACTGGATCCTGCTTGCCGACCAGTAGACGACAAGATAAACAGATGTGCAGCAGGTGACAGCGACAGGACCTGACCGCACCGACCCTATTCTGACTGCCGTTTGACCGCTGAGCTCCATTCCCCAGGGATGTGTGGTCAGGTGGCAGGTTCCAGGTACCAGCTGGGCGGGGATGGAGAGGCCAGGGCTCGGCTGTCCCGTGTGCATGCAAGTGGATTACTGTGTCGTGGCTGGTCCCCTTCATCACCACACAGTGTACCCCCTATGTCTCTAACAATTCCAGTTTCTCTAGAGACTGTGTCATTTGACATGAGTTCAGTCCCCCTTTCCTTGCACTGATGTTCGCATGATGCATCTTTTCCCACCCCTTTTTAACCTGCCTATGTAACTGTATTTGAAGTAAACTAACAACTAGATCATGTTTCTTCATTTATTCTGCCAATTCCTGTCTTTTAATTGGTGTATGCAGAACATTTACATTGTAGAATCACATGCAGGCATAAGATATAACACAAAAAGAGATTCCGTGTACCTTTTACACTGAAGGTAATTTAAGGCCTGTCTGTCAAAGTTTTTTTTTCCTTCCTGATTGTCCTGTTTTTCATTTCTTTTTTATTGATTGCCTCTGCCTTGCTGTGGGTTACTTGAGCAGTGTTTAGATTTTGATTTATATGTAGTATTTCTGAGTATCTTTTCCTATAGAGATTTTTTAAACTGTTACTATATGTATTACATTATATATATGTAACTTATCATGTAAACCCATGATAGCCAAAAAAGCCAAGTGCCGTCGAGTCGGACCCATGATAGACAATGTTATAATTTTTGCTTAAACCATCAAGCATAATTTAGAAAACTAAAGAGAAGGAAAGCCTATTGCACTTACCTGGCCATGTTCTTTCTTTCTTCCTAATGGTTTACGATTCCTTCTTTCATTGTTCTAGTGGCACAGAGGTGTTAGCAGTTCAAATCTATGGTTCAAAGCTCCTTGGAAACTCTAAGGGGCAGTTCTACTATGACCTATAGGGTCACTATGAGTCAGAGTCGATTCAATGGCAATGGATTTAATTTTTTTTTTTTTCTGTTTAGAAAGTTTTTTTTTTTTTTAAGTTATTTTCTTAGGATACATCTGCTAGCTACACATTTTGGTTTTTTCTCACCTGAGAATGTCTTGATTTCACCTTCATTCCTAAGGGATATTTTTCACTGTATATGGGATTCTCAGTTGGTGCTCCTTTTCTTTCAGTATTTGAAAAATATTGTGCCACTTTTTTCTGGCCTCCATGGTTTCTGATGAGAGAAATCTGTCCTTTCAACAGTTTTTCTCCTGTTGGCAAGGTGTCATTCTTTTTTCATGGTTTTTTTCCTGTCTTTTATTTTTAGAAATTTAATTATGATAAATCCTGTCATGAATTTCTTTGGGTTTACCCTGTTTGGGGTTTCCTCTGATTCTTGAATCTGTAAATTTATGTTTATTGCCAAATTTGGGAAATCATGTTACGTTCTCATCACTGTTCTCTTTCTATTCTCCTTCTGGGACTTCAGAAGGAGAGCTTTTATCAGAGTCTCGCTGTCTCTGTCTCTCTGTTCAGTGTTTTGCCAGTCTATTTCTTCTCTGTTGTTCAGTTTGGGTAATTTGTACTGTTCTTTCAGTTCACTGATTCTTTCCTCTGTTCCACCTATTCTGCTGTTGAGCTCATCCACTGAGCTTTTTATTTTGGTTACTGCTGTTTTTAGTTCTAAAATTTCCATTTGGTTCTTCTTTACATTTCTTTCTTCGCCGAGACTTCATTTTCATTCGTTCCAAGAGGCCTTGTAACGGCTCCCTGAAGAATTTTTACTGTGCCTGCTGTAATGTCTTTGTCTGATCATTCTAACGTCACTGTTACTGCAACCACTGACTGCCACTTTTCACTCAGTTTGAGATCTTGCTGATTCTTAGTACGAGGAGTGATTTCTATCTATTTATTTATAACTGAAACCTGGACATTTTAGTATTGCGCTATGAGACTCTGGCCCTTATTTAAACCTTCTGTCACAGGGGTCTTCTCCCAGCCAACTTTGGAAGGAACATGGGGTGTGCCATCTCAATACTTCCAGGAGTTATCAGAAGGGAAACCAGGGTGCTTCTCCATAACGCTGCTGTTCCCATTGTTGGGAGAACTGTTCAGAGCACCTCTCAACCACAGTGCTCCAGCAGCATCTCTCTGGTGGGCTGCACTACCATAACAAGACTATTTATGGCACCTCACACTGACAGATGGCTTCCTCTGTACCAGCACTAGGATGTCAGCCTTATAGACAACTTCATCTTAGCCTCATTTTACCTGATGAGGAAACTGAGGCCAAGGAGGGTGAATGCTATACCTAGTTCATGCAGCTAACCTGCATGAACTGACCTGGTAGTGCCAGGTCAGACCCGGCTGGGTGTTCCTGGCCACAAATTCATACTCTCACCACATCTGCTGCCATGGGAAAGTGGGTGCTTAGAAACAATGGAAAAAAAGAGTTTCCTTCATCTTGTTTTGAGTCACCCCAGCGCCTGCTTATCTTGTGAGCCCATCTACTCAGACTGAGTTTTCCTGGGCTGCTCTCTATGAATGACACCCCCAGGAGACTGGAGAAGCACCGGAGAAGCACCACAGTGTTTCTTTACAAAGTCTCTATTCTACACACAAACGGCAGGGCCGCGGGGCCAGGGACTTCATCAGCTTCAAGCTTACCCTGGCCTGAAGTTCCGTTCTTGCCCACCTCCAAACAGCATAGGGTAGAGAGGGGTCAGTTCACCAAGGCCTCTCACGTACAGTGCTCCAATCCGAGGGCCATAGAACTGAAACGAGAAGTCCGTCACTTATTCAATGAGAACTTTCTGCAGATCTGCTCTGTATACGTGCTGAGAGCTTGGTGGCACACAGGAGAGACGCTGTGTGATGGGGCTAGCCTTCAGCTATGCCACCCATCACACCAATGGACCTGGAGGACAGGCAGGCTGGCACCGGGCACTCGTGCCCAGCTCTGTGGCAGGTGGAGCTCCCACACATGCCACATTACAGGATTTGTCAGAAAAGGTGGGCACTAGAGAAAAGCCATGGGCTTTTCTTACACACAATTCCATGTTTTCAAATCCACATCATGCAAGAAAAAATGAAGTGCCACACTGTCAAACATTCACTTGGAAACTAGCTGAGGGTTGTGCTTCCAAAGAGAATACTAGATGGGTTTCAGGTCCCAGTCAGCCATTGGAAAGGTAAGCAAACGAGTCAGGAGATCCTCATTCTATCTCTTTGCCTCCCTGCTCCACCTTCAAGATGAGCGTCTCCAAACCTAAGCTTTCCCACAAGTTAGAAAAAGCTACACTATGTAGAGTTCCATATCTTTTGCCTCTGGTGGTGGCAGGGGTCTGTGTGTGGGCTGGACCCCACCCACCCTACATTCCTCCCTTGGCCTCAACACCCTGGGGAAGATTTGCCCACCTCGCTGTCCCAGCCCTGTTTGGGCCACAGTGCTCCCACATGTTCCCACCACAGCACTCATGGCCCCCTAGCTGGGCTGGTCCCCCCTTCCAGGAGCTTCCTGAGGCATGGACTCCAGCAGGCATCCGGGCTAACAGAGGAGCACGTGAGTAACCTGCGTGGGTCGGGGAGGAGCTGTTCCGATGTACCTTGTGCCCCACGATGGTGAGGAAGTCCACCCCCAGGTCCTCCACATCCACGCGCCTCTTGCCCAGCGCCTGCGCCGCGTCCGTGTGCACGAGGACTTGGGACAGTCCCGAGGCCGCCCGCCGGGAGTTCAGGGCTTTGATGCCTCGGCTGATTTCAGGGACGCGCTGCAGTGGGGCAACAACTGTTGAGTGTGTGACTTTGATTTGGTGAAGACCAACTGAACGAGGTGAGGGGTGATTGGGGACAGCGAGAAACGGTCACAAAATTGAAGAACAGAGAAAAAGCAGCAGCCCAAGGAGAGAGACACTAGCTGCCAGCAGAGTCTAAGGTCCCTGCTCTCCCACTAAACTTTCCCGCAAGAAGAAGAAGGAAAAAAGAACTGATTCACCATGATGACACCAGTCTCGTTGTTGGCCAGCATGATGGTCACGAGGCACGTGGTGGGCCGGATAGCAGCGAGGACATCGTCTACTTCCGCCTGCCCACTCACCTTAGACACCGGGACAAAGGTGACCTCTGAGGTACAAAACACAAGTACCTAGGTCAGTGACACATATAAGCCTCTCTTGAACGCTCATGTAGACATAACCCCCAAATCCAAACCCATTACCGTCAATTCTGACTCACAGAAATCCTATAGGACAGGGTAGAACTGCCCCGCCAGCGTTTCTAAGGAACACCCGGGAGATTCAAATTGCGGACCTTTTCGTTAGCAGATGTAGCTCTCAACGACTATGCCAGCGTGGCTTCCTCATTTAAATATAGCTTAAAAAAAACATTTTCCACAAGAATTTGTAAATACCCATTATCATACCACCCAGAAACAACTACTGTCAGATATTCTGACGTGGAAATTCCTTCAGTACAGTTTCAGTTGGTGAATTCATCTCATGGAACACACAAGCCATTCTGCTTCCAGTGGGATGAAGGCCTGCTCTCAACTGACAAACCAAACTGTCAGGCTGATTCTGATCCCTAAAGACCTTCAGCTTAACACTCCAAGCGCTCACTCTTCATTTACTCAACACTGAACCAACATCTGCTAAGCACCTACTTATGCCAGGTGCTCAGGAGCTCAGCATTGCAGAAGGAAAACAGGAGGAAATGATCAGAGGGAAGGTCCCAGTTCAGAATGGCAGAGCATGTATGTATCCCTATCCCCCTCTAAGTCCCACTGAAATGAGAGAAGAGATATTTTCCTACATAAGAATTGCATTACAATATAAAGACAGGCCATATCTTGTGGACCAGCAATTTTGAGGAATCTCTGGAGTATGGAAAGGTGATGGCATTAGATTCACAGGAGCAAAAAAAGAAAAGCATTCCACACACCAAAAGGCCAAAGTCAACTCCACAGGGTTTCTGAGGGGCAACTGTGGACTCAAGCTGCCGATCTTTTGGTCTCCAGCCAGAGCTCTTAACAACTGTGCCACTAGGGCTCCAAAGCTGGTTTACCATATGAAAATCAATTAATGTAATGCATGAAACCAGCAGAATAAAGGACAAAGCCTACATGATCATCATAATGTCAAACCAACCCACTGCTGTCCACTCAGTTCCGACTCATAGTGACCCTACAGGATGCAGAACTGCCCCACAGGGTTTTCAATGAGCAGCCTGCAGATTCGAGCTGCTGAACATTTGGTTAGCAGCCAAGCTCTTAACCACTGTGCCACCAGTCCCCCTAATCACTGTAACAGACAGAAAAAAAGCATTTGACTAAATCCAGTACCCCCTACAATAAAAACCACTCAAAAATTAGGAATGGAAGGAAATTTCTTCAGCCTGATAAAAGGCATCTATGAAAATCCACAGCTAGCATCATGCTTAATGGCTTTCTCCTTAAGATCAAAAACAAGACCAGAATGTCCACTCTTACCACTTTCATCCAACGCCATACTGGAGGTTCTAGTCAGGACAATGAGGCAAGAATAAAACAGCATTCAGATTGGAAGCTCAAGAAAACCAAACATGTTGCCATCAAGTTGATTCTGATTCAAAGTGACTCTACAGGACAGGATTTTCAGGAGTGGCTGGTGGATTCACACTGTCAACCTTTTGGTTAGCAACTGGAGTTCTTAATCACTGCACCACCAGGGCTCCCAGATTGGAAATGAAAAGGTAAAACTATTACTATTGGCAAATCACATGACTTTGTACAAAGACCTCCTCTAAAGAATTTACTAAAAAACCTTTAGAATAAATCAACTCAGCAAGGTTACAATACATAAGATTAATACACAAAAACTAACTATATTTCTTAACATTAGCAATGTACAACCCAACAGTGAAATTACACAAACAATTCTACATAAAATAGCACTGAAAGAATAAAATACTTAAGAGTAAATCTAACAACAAAAATAGAAAGCTTCTACTCTGAAAACTAAAGATTGTGGGAAGAAATTAAAGCCCTAAATAAGTGGGAAGACATCCTATGTTCATGTATTTAGAGATTTCATATTGGTTAAGAGAGCAGCACTTCCCCCAAACGATTTCTATATACAAGATCATCTCCATTAAACTGTCAACTGGTTTTCTTTTTTTTTTTTTTTTTGCAGAAATTCACAAGCCAATCCTAAAATTCATAATGAGATACAAGGGACTCAGAATAGTCAATCAAAACAATCTTGAAAACAAATCCAAAGGACTTACAAATTCCCGATTTCAAAACTTAGGCAAAGCTACAGTAATCAGTGCATGCGGTACTGGCTGAAGATGTGTAGATCAAACAGACAGCTGAGAGACCAGAAATAAATTTCCAAATTTACAGTCAATTGATTTTTGACAAAGGTTCTGAGACAATTCAACAGGAAAAAGACTCTTCATCCAATGGCTGGGACAAATGGAACCATGTGCAAAAGAATGAATTTGGACCATTATCTTACACCATATGTAAAAATTAACTCACAATAGGTCACAGATCTACAGTGTAAGAGCCAGAAGTATAAGACTCTTAAAACCTTTCTAGAGCCATGGAGGGTAAATGGACCCCTGAAACAACTGCCCTGACATACTCTTTAAGCCTTAAACCAAAAATAACCCCGGAAGTCTTCTTAAAACTGAACAATAGTTTAGCTTAACTAGTAAAAGACATCTGCCTTTAGCACTGTGTTCTTTTAAGAGCTATCAACAGGGCATCAAACTGCTAACAGCAGCTTGAAAGCTCTGACAGGGGTCTTGGGGGTCAGTGAACTTATGTTAGAGAAAGAGGAGCAGCTCAGAAAAGGTTAGTGAGATGGCTGCACACCTTGAAGGATGTCATCCTTGTCACTAAATTGTAAATACAGAAACTACTGAATTGTTATGTGCTTTGCTCTGTGTATTCTCAACAACAAAATTTGGAAAAAAAACACACAGAAAAACAGGAGTTTCAAAGGATACCATCAAGAAAGTGAAAAGATAACACAGAAAGGGCCAAAAATATTTGCAAGTCACATATCTGATAAGGGAGTTGTATCTAGAATACATAAGGACTCTTGCAACACAATAACAAAATGACAAATGGTCCAGTTAAAAAAGGAGCAAAGGATGTACACAGATATCTCTCTAAAGAAGATACACAAATGGCCACTAACCAATCCAAAACAACCAGACTTGTTGGCATCAAGTCAGTTCCAACTCCTGTGCTGCAGAATAGACCATGTGTCACAGAGCATCACTACTCAGTGGGGTTCCTCGGCTGCATCCTTTACGGAAGCAGATTGATGGGTCTTCCTCCCATGAAACCATTGGGTGGATTTCAACTGCAGTTACCAGCCACCTGCCTGATGGCCGCACCATCAGGGATCCTGGTCTTAGGCAAGCAGTCAGGCACTGCCTAGCAACTTCTGCAGTGTTCCTATCACTGGTCATCAGGGAAATGCAAATCAAAGCCACAGTGAGGCCCCACGTGGTGCCACTACAGTGGCTAGAACCAACAGATAATAACAAATGGTGGTGAGGATGTCGAGAAACCGGAATCCTCATACACTACTGGTGGGAATGTGAACTGGTACAGTCATTTGGAAAGCAAAGACTAAGGATAAACACAGTTATCATGTGACTCAGCAATTCCACTGCTCCCACCTGCCCACCAGGCTCCTCTCACCTGCCTACCAGGCTCCTTCCTCCTACCTGCCCATGGGGAATATATTCAAGAGAAATGGAAACATGTCCACACAAAAACTGTACACAGATGTTCATAGCAGTTTTATTCACAATAGCCCCTAAAAGGAAACAACCCAGATGTCCATCAATTGGTGAATGCACCCACATGCAGGGGCCTATTATTCATGGGTGAGAAGGAAGGAGGTCCTGGTGCAGGCTACAACACGGATGAACCTTGAAAACAGGATGCAGAGTGGAGGAAGCCAGTCACACAAGGCCACAGTGTGTGTTTACAGAGCAAGTCAGTCTACAGGGATGGAAAGGGCTGCCTTCAGGTAGGGGGAGGAGCCTGGAGGAAATGGGGAGTTAACGGTAACAGGAATGAGGTTTCTTTTGGGGATGAGGAAAGTGTTCTGAAGCTGACTGTGGTGACGGATGCAACTCTGAACCCTCAAACACACTCTATGATGCCCTTTAAGTGGGTGGGCTGTACGGTGTGGCACGTGGAGAATCACACAAGCTGACATGCAAACAAGAATAACTGGGAGGTATAGGGGGAGGGATGTGAGGTCATCCTGAGTCCGCCTCTCGTTCGTCAGATGGGGGTCAACCAACAGCCGACCAACGACAAGGAGCACGTGCTTCCAAGCTGTTTAGCTCTAAGTCAGAAGGATCTGAGGTTATGGTGGCCATCACATGGAGAACTAAAGGCACAGCGCAGCAGGGCTTCCCCGAGGAGGAGGACCGGGCCGAGGCAGGGGAGACCTTCGCCATCCTTTTAAATTATTTCCATCACTTGTTTGTCCATGCTTCTTTTTGAAAAATCTTGTTAATTTTTTAAAAGATACAGTGAACAGTAATTAATAACTGCCTTCACCAAGTTGCTCTTCCCTGTGTGAGCAGCCACACAGACAGACAGACAAACCATGGATTGACAGGAACTACAACTTAAGTCAGAACTGACATAACGGCAAACAACAGCACCAACTCACATAAGTAAAGAAAATCTGATTGGACTTATTAAAAAGTTAAATTGGTGACAACTTTATCCTGACAGTCGAAACCCTTTGTCTGATACTGTCACCTGCTGGCAAGATCATAAAGAGAATGACCTTCCTGGGAGTGAGGCAGGAAAACCCACAGCAGGGTTCTGTTGTCCAGTCACACAATCAGTTTACAGCCCCTTTGTCTTGGTGACAAGATTCTTTCTCCTTATTTACCTTCAGGTCCAGGCCAGTTAGATGAGAAGCCAAAGTTCAGCAGAAAGTCACTTTCTTATTTAAAAAGATTTTTAATCTTGACTCAGAGTTAGGAAAAAAATTAATAAAAAACTGTTCCCAAGTTACTGGCGCACAGCCCGAGATCCCGTTATACCCTCCTGAGACCTCCACCACAGGCAAAGTGAAAGGACAAATTCACAGTGCCTGCCACACACGACACTGGCAAGGCACAAGTCACCCCAGGCCCCTAGCTGGGCGTCAGTCTCTACAACAATCTTCACAGGAGCAGGCTGCCACAGATGAGACCTTTCACTTAGCATGTGAGCGCTTAACAGTTGTGACACCACGGCTCCTTTAGTCCTGTTCCAAAGGAGCCCTGGTTGCCAGGTGGTCAGTGCTACTGCTGCTAACCAAAAGGTCGGCAGTTCAAACGCACCAGCCACACCCTGGAAACCCTGTGGGCAGTTCCACTCTGCCCTTTAGCAGGAATCGGGTATTTAAAGTTGGATACTTAAAACACACAGGGTTTGAAATATCATTTGCTCCTAAAATGCAAACGGATCATCAAGTTTTCCACAGGGGACTGCGGAGGTGTTCACTGACCTCCTGAGTGATGCAGGTGACCTTTGCACCTGCGGGGAACAGCCACATGATGGGGTGAGTCAGGCACAGCCCCGTGAGCAGGTCCGTCCACAGCGCCACGAGCCCAGGGCCGCGCAGGGGCAGGGTGCTGTCCGGGGCCACTCACCGGCAGTGCCTTCTGCCTGCAGGTGCTCCAGGGGCAGGCGGATGGAGTCATGCTCCACGGTGCAGGTGACAATGTGTGGCTTGGCCCCATTTCCCAGGGGCTCTGTCCCATCCTCGCTGGCTGTCTGGTTTCCATGGAAATGTTTCACAGCAGAGTGGATCACTAAATTGTTTGACTGCAGAGATGAAGTGCAAAAAATGTTTACCAAACTATCCTCAGGGGAGAGAGAATGATGGGCTCTCTTGTTCATGGTTTCTTCTGTGGCTGACATTAAAAAAGAATAAAACAACAGTCTCAGACCCAAGTTCCTAAGCTTCATCTCTTAAAAGGACAAAGGACACAGATCTGGTGGTTTCAAGTTTTCAAAAACTTCTGAGTTCACGTCCAGTCAGTTACGCCTGCTTGGCTGCCAGCTGCGTTATGCACTGTTAGTGCTATAAACAGGTCAACAGTGTTTCCCTAGGCACTCCCGCCGCTGGTGAGAGTGCAAACTAGCACAGATTCCGCCAGAGCCATCTGCTCTATCTGCCACAACAGAAAACGCGAAACAACAAAAAAACCTCAAACCCAAAGCCGTTGAGTCAATCAAGTTTCCAAGGAGCAAGTTGGGCTCAGTAACTCTGTTCCTACAATGGGATCCCAGCACTGTCAGGACAGGAGATTTGTCCCCTGCAGCCTTGCTATGCCAGCAAAATAGTGTCAAGACCCTTCGAGGTCCATTGTTTTTGCTGACCTTCTACCTTACCAAACACGAAGCCCTTCTCCAGTGACCAGTCTCTCCTGGTGACTAGTCGGTGAGCCAGTCTCGTGCCCCTTGTCTCTAAGGAGCACTCTGGTTGCATTTCCTTCAGCTGGTTCATGCAGCCCGTGGTACATTCCAGTCTTTGCTAACACCACAGAGCAAATGCATCAAGTCTTCTGATACTTAGGGGGTCACTTCCTTTCTTTATATGCATATATACTCTTTCATTTCCTCGGCAAGCATCCCTAAACAATACTGTTTATTTTGCTTATTTTTGACTTTCACATGAACTGAGTTGAATTAAATGTATTTTTTCCTCCACTGATGACTCAATCTATTCAACTACCTGAAAACGGCCCACACTGTGCCGGGTCACTGGCTTGTGCTGGGCCAGGTCACTTAGTTGCTGTGTCCTGAGTCACTCACTTGTACTTTGCTACAAGTCACCTGACTGAGCTATGCTATGAGCCACTTGTGAACCACCACTCTGTACTGAGAAGGGTTACCATGCTGCGGACACTGAACTGCGCCCCCGAGACAGCTGAGGAGGACCAGGCGTGCCTCACCAGAGCGGAGGTGCGGCAGGTCCGACCAAGGTGGAAAGACAGTGCTGATTCACTGCCCTCGACAAGCCCGGTCACACCCTGGTAGAAAACAGAAGCCCAGCACCTTGGTTCTCAGCCCAGGAGACAGGGGTCCTCTTGGCTCACTCGCCTGGAGACCCCCGGCAGTAGCACTTCACAGGGTCCTTTGGACAGGACGAGGTGGGGGCTGCACACCGTCGGTCTCTGCGGTGGCTGTGTAACAGGTGAGCCAGACGACCCTGAACAGCTCCTCGGCCCTCCGCTGAGGCCGTGCTCATCCTTGCTGGTCCCGGGAGCTCCTGAGGCTGATGTCCACAGTCCATCCTGATTGGGCAGTTTCCAAGAAAATGCAGGATGGTGGCACTCCCCATGACAACTAGGCTCCAGACTGACCCCATGATGGCCCCACTAGGCAGCTGGAGTCCAGGGGGCTGTCCCCCTACAGCCAAAGGAGGCCAGGGGCCCCGGGTGGTGATTCACAATGTGCAGGGGCCTGGTGGCTCCCGAGAGCTCCGCCAAGCTGCTGTGGCTCCACTGTCCGCTAAGGTGCTCCCTGGATGACCTCTTTGACTCATCCAGGCCACCGCCAGTAGCTGTACGGATTCCGCTGTGTGACTGTCACAACGTACTGACGTCGGTTGTTGTTAGGCGCCATCGCGTTGGTTTCAAGTCATAACGACCTATGCACAAAAGAATGAAACACTGTCTAGTCCTGCACCCTGTCCCCAATCGTTTTTACACTTAAGCTGACTGTTGCAGCCACTGTCTACCCGTTCTGGTTCTGAGGATGCTGACATCATCCCCAGTTTGGGGACTGTGAACAACGTCGCCATCAACACTCCAGTGCTCACACCGTAGTGCAGGTGCGCCTGGCGCTTCTAGGACAGAGCCCTAAGGAGGGGGGCACGGCTTCAGGGTCACCAGATACCACCTACCTGCTTTTCCAACGGGTCATCAGTGTACACCCCACCGGCACTAGCCCACATCACCGGGTTTGGCCCCTCTGCTGGGCGTGTAGAGGTGGCGCCACGTGGCTTGCTCTGATCACTAACCAGGCCAAGAATCCCTTCACATGATGAACCCATTTGAGCCTGTCTTTTGTCAAGTGCCATTCAACGTTCCTGAAACGGGTTCTTGTCCATTTTTCTACCTGGCCATCTGTCTCTTAATGACTTGTAGGACTTCCTCTATGCCAAGGACACCAGTCTTTGGCCAGCTGTGTACATAAATCCTTTCGCCCACATTCTAGTGAGTCTTCTCATCTCCCTCAGACTGTCCCTTAATAAACCACAGTTTGGTGCTCGGTTTTGTTCTCTGTATGGAACTCATCAGTCTCTTCCTCTGCAGTGAACGTGTTCTGTGTTTAAGAAATCCAGAACTCTCCAGCATCAGGCAGACACTTGCTCACATTATCTCCTAAAAGCTGTATACATGTTGCCTTCCACAGTTAGGTCTTCATTCCACCTGGAGGTATTTCTGTTCTGCGTGGCGTGCAGCAGGAGCCCCATTTCCTTTGTCCTTCATGAGCGTTCAGTGCCCCAGAACCACTCCCTGAAGAAATACTCTCCCTCCCTTCTCTGCTGTGCTGCCTCCGTCATGAATGATGACCTCGGAATCTTCATCTAACTCAGCAAACTGTGAGAGCAAAGAGGGCACTGCGACAGTCACAACAGGATGACAGCCATATCCCGGACACGTGCTTATCCTTGCCCTTTGACAAGCGTCCACGTGATCATGACTCTGGTTCTCATCCACCGTTTCACCTCACCCTGAAGCCACCTGCCTTCATCAGTAGTACTTCACAAAAGCCGTCTTCAATGCGTTCCCAATCTTTAAGAAGTCTTTGACATTCCTGGCTTTCATATTTCCTTATACGTCAGTTTGTGAGATTGTACCTAACAAGTGTCAATTTTCTTTTTTTAATTTTTTTACTTTTATTGTGATTAAGTCAAAGTATCTCATGCCCACCTATCTGTAGCTCCCTCGGCTCTCCCCACCTGGTGACAGCATGCTCCTCCTATCCACCCTATATATCTAGTCACCTCTTAACAAGCATCTGTTCCCCTCATTACCACCTCTTCTCTCCCATCTAGAAAGAGACCAGTAGGACCGCCTCCTCTACATGCACAGAACTGTAAAGTATGCACAACATATGGTCACACTGGGTCCCCGAATCCAGTCCACCCTTGTCTGAAGAGTTGACCTCATTACTGGTTTCCAGGCAGGGACAGCAGCAGGTCTAGAGGCCACGTTCCCAGGGAATCCTCCAGGCTGTTGGACCATCAATTCAGGTCTTTTAGTAGAGTTCTTGGGCTATGCACCTCTTTTTCTCGTGTTGCCTCTGGGACTCTACATTGTGTCCCCTGTCACAGCTGTCTCTGGTGGTGGCAGGGCACCATTTGGTTCTTCCAGTCTCATGTTGATACAGTTCCCCTTTCATATTGGCCCTTCTGTCTCCTGGGCTCTTTTCCCTCCTATCTTTGCTGTTCTCGGTCATCATCTGTTCCAGGTAAGTTTGGGTCATTTATTTGGTGTACCTCAGATGGCAGCTTGCTAGCTTTTAAGTCCCCAGATGCCACTCACTCATACACGGCACAGAAGACTCTCTTAGCAATAGGCTAGTTATGTAAACTGGCCTCGTTGTCCCCTGAATACATGGTCTCCAGTCCCCTGTCTGTGCTACTCTACCCTTGGAAATATTGGGTTTAGAAAACCTTTCAGTTTATGGTGGAGTCCAGTTAAGCTGATCTGCTCTCCACTGGGTGCTGTCACTGCTGTCACCCACCAAATTTCTATCAACTGTCTAATCTATGTGCAACCCTCCCTTCCTCCCATCCTTGTAGCCAACAAAGAGTCTCTTCTTCTGTACTTAAGTCTGTTTTTAAGTCCTTATAGCAGCGGTCTCATACAGTAGTTGTCCTTTTGCAGCTGACTGATTTCACTAAGCATAATGTCTTCCAGTCGAAATCAGGTTGTGAGATACTTCCTAAAATGCTCATTGGTCTTTATCATAGCACAGTATTCCATTGAGTATATATACCATAGTCCATCTGTCCATTCATCTGTTGACAGGCATCTAGGTTGATTCCATCATTTTGCTGTTGTGGACAGTGCTGCGATGAACATTCCTGTGCATGCATCTGTTTGTGTGACAGCCTTTGTTTCTGTAGGATATATTCTGAGCAGTGGGATTACTGGATCAAATGGTCTATCTATTTGAAGCTTTTTAAGGAAGCACCAGATTGCTTTCCAAAGAGATTGTACCATTTTGCAACCCCACCAGCCTCTCAGCACCCTCTCCAGTATTTGTTGTTTTCTGTTTTTTGGATTATGGCCAGCCTTGTTGGGGTGAGATGGTATCGCATTTTAGTTTCAATTTGGATTTCTCTAAAAGCTAATGATCATGAGCATTTCCTCATCTGTCTGTTGGCTGCCTGGATGTCTGTGGTGAAGTGTCTGCCCAGCTCTTTTGCCTATTGCTTAAATAGGTTACTCACACCTTTTCTTGTCCATATTTTGCAGTACCTTGTAGATTATGGGTATCAGACACCAATCCAACATACAGTTGCCAAATATTTTTTTCCTGTTCTGTAGGTGATCTTTTAACACTCTTGATAAAGTCTTTGGATGAGCAAAAGTGTTTGATTCTCAGTAGTTCCCATTTACCTACTCTCTCTTTTGTTGTTCATGTGTTGTTGGTCAGATTTTGTAGTCCAAGCCATGTACCAGAACTTCCATTGTTGACCCTATTTTTTCTTGCATGATCTGTATCATTTTAGGTTTGATATTTAGGTCTTTGATCCATTTGGAGTTAGTTTTTGTGTAAGGTGTGAGATACGGGTCCTCTTTCAGTTTTTTGCAGGTGACTATCCAATTTTGCCAGCACCATTTGTTAAACACTGTTTTTACCCAGTCTATGATCTTGGGGCCTTTGTCAAATATCAACTGTTTGTAAGAGGATGGTGACATCTCTGGAGTCTCAACTCTGTTCCATTGGTCTGTATGTCTGTTTCTACCAGTACCAGGCTGTTTTGATTACTGCGGCAGTGGAATAGGTTCTAAGGTCGGGAAGTGTGAGGCCTCCCACTGTGCTCCTCTTCTTCAGTGGTGCTTTACTTATCTGGAGTTTCCTCCCTTTACAAACAAAGTTGGTGATTTGTTTCTCCACCCCATTAAAAAATGTCACTGGAATTTGTATTGGGACTGTATTACATATATAAATCACTTTGGGTAGAACAGACATTTTCAGAATGTTAATTCTTCCTATCCGTGAGCAGGGTAGGTTTCTCCACTTGTGTGAGCCTTTTTTGGTTTCTTGCAGTAAAGTCTTGGAGTTCTCTCCGTATAGGTCTCTTGCTTCTCTGCTTAGATTAAAAGTGTCAAAATTTTGGAAGTGGTTACACTGAATCTCCAGATCAATTTGGAAAAAACTGACATATTTATAGTATGAGGTCTTCCAATCCATAAACAGGGTATGGTGGAGTAACAAATGCTAGAAATTTTACCAAGTATAGCAATAGTTATTAGTTAAGATAGTCAACCTCTTCATTCATAGGAAAGAGTGGGATTATCTCTTCTCTGCTCAACTGGAAATGCTGGCAGCATAGTGGTGAAGGGCTATGTCTGCTAACCAAAAGTCAGTGGTTCAAATCTGCCAGGTGATCCTTGGAGACTATGTTTGGTTTTGCTCAATTAATCACATTCTTGCGATTATTTTCTTACACCTCACCCCCATACACCTGTAACTTAGTTCACTCTTTCTTTCCCCAAATCCTCCTATAAAACTTGCTGGCAGGCTCTGAGATGTTGAGACAGTTTCTGGGTACAACCTGCCACCTTCTCAGATTTCCCGCAATCTGAATAAAGTGCTCTTAAGATTCTATCCCTGTCTCTGTGTATTGGTTTAGTAGTCACAGGCAGCGTGAACTCTGTGACCAGCTTTTCTCCAGTAACAGGTACATGTCTCTGTTTAGCTATATCTTTACAATCTCTCAGTAGTATTTTTGACCTTGCTGGTCCAGGTCTTATGCACTTTTAATTTTACTAGATTTATTTCCTAAGTACTGGATATTTCTTGGTACTCTAGTAAATATGTGTTTGCTGCTGGTATACAAAGCACAATTCATTTCTGTACCTAATAACTCTGCTACATGTTCTTATTAATTCTAAGAATCCTCTGCTACACATTCCTATTAATTGTAAGAATGCAGCCACAGATTCTTTTGGGTTTTCTTTGTGGATACAGAGTGCTGTGTCTAGGTGAGCACTGTGCTTTCCTTTCTGGCAAAGGAACTAGATGGTTGGTGTCACTAACCAAGCAGAGACTGTGGTGCCCACTGCCTGTCTTCAAGAATTTTCTACCCATTTAAAATGTAAGTACTTTGGAATGGGTGAAAGCTCAAACCTTTAGTAAGGCCAACACCTTAATAGGGACTCAAAGGGACAACTCCAGGCAAACATGATGGAAAACCTCTCTTTATTGAAATAACAATGCAATGCAAGATAATCCACGCATCCTGTTACAAACAGCCTATCAGCCACCCAGAACTGACTTAAAGGACAAATGGTACCTAAATATACCTAGATAGTTTTCAAAATAACAAGATGAAGAAGCATTATTGTTTCTTTTAAAAAAAGCAAAGCCACACTCTATTTTCCTGTCATAACTTGCACAGAAACACACCAAATCTTTGTCTAGTAATGTTACCTCTGTGCCGCCAGAAGTGAAGATGATGTCTGGAGGCTTGCCACCTATCATCTTGGCTAGGCTTTCCCGGGCAGCATTTATTATCTCCTTGGCCTTTCTACCTTGAAGGACAAAAAAGGAGATTTATTAGCATTGCTGTCCCAAGGGCAGTCAGCACTAGTTTGAAAGAATGACTAGACACCACAAAGGGAAAGCTAGGCACAGGCAATGCTAGGAAGAGACCCATCCCACTGACAGGAGCTCGAGGCTACATGGCAACCTAGAAATAACTTGGCAAATGGGCAGTAGGTGGGCATTAGCAGTCAGAGGAAACACTGAGATTTAAGTAACTTAGTGGGAACCACAAACAGCTATTGAAGAAAAGAGGACGCCCGGGAATGCAGAATTCCCTAAGACGCGGTATTCTTCTTACCAGACACTAGAGGAGAGGGGAAGCTGGGGGCATCTGCCTGGCTTCCCGTTCATCAAGACAGGAGAGTGAAAGATGGAAGAATTGGCTTAAAAGCAGGCTGCAAGACAACAAAAATAAGCAAAAATAGAACTCATGACTCTTCAACAAGAAGTCCAAAGCCTTGTCTCACATTGCAGGTCTCTCTGGATTAGTGTCTCAGGGATAGTCTTGCTTTCAAATGAGGAATGGGTCCATGTTCTACCTAGTGTCACCAGCGGGCACACAACCCAAGGATGAAAGAGATGAGCCTGGGTTGGCAGTTCCAACACTGCCAGTGATGGTTCTATCAGCCAGCAGTCTCTAGGCTGTTTGGGCCATACATCCTTAATTGTAACAAGAAACGAAACACGTACCCCATAGTTCTCTCTCCATATATCTGTCTATAGTATTACATACATTATAAAATCCATAAAAATGTAAAAGGATGAAACAGAAATGAATATGGAGAATACACCCCTTAAGGCTTCTGTTTAGACATGAATTATAGGTAGTGAAGATTCTTAGGTCAAACTAGTCCTTTTAATTAGTGATACATTAAAAGTGCCATGATAAACTGTCATAAATTAAGGTACATGCTATCAGCTCCATTTGGGATGTCACTTAAATGCTGTCCACCAGACATGTTTCCATGTTTCCCCTAAAAGCCTCTCCTCTGAGAAGCCACCAGGTCAATTCCACAGCTGCAACTCCTGTCCTGCTTCATTGTTCCTTCTCCACCCATCGCTGGTGCTGGTGTGGCATGTCGCCTTTCTAACTTTTCAGTGCGCTTAGAGACACACACCTCCATACAAGCATTTTACAGGATTTTCTTTTCAAAAACAGGTTTTATAATTTACATACTGTTTTGCAATAACTTCCTTTTCCCATTTGTCCAACAAGTCTTGGAGCCCTTTGTAAGTAAGGCCCCAGGAAGCACCTCACTACCACTAGGTACCTATCAGAACCACTGCAAGGAAAAGACTGACCGTTGCAAGTGGTGAGAAGCACGTGGAGGAACCGGAAAGCTCACATTCCACTAGTGGAAATGGAAAATGGTGCAACCAATTTGGAGAGAGTTTGGCAGTTTCTTCAAAAGTGAAATGTACAACTACTACTCAAGCCAGCCATTCACTACTAGGTATTTATGATAAATATCATTTACCCAAGAGAAAAAACAACAGTCCAGCTAAAGACTCAGCCCCACATGTTCACAGCGGCTTAGTAAGTAACAGAAAGGAAAAAGGAAAGAGCTCCAGTGTCCCCCAACAGACAGATGCATTGACAAATCATGCTGTCCTGCGTGCCATGGAATACTGACATTGTCCAGTTGATTCTGTCTCAAGGCCACCCTGCGTGTGTTGGAGAACTGTGCTCCATGCGGTTTTCAATGGCTGATTTTTGGAAGTGGGTGATGAGGCCTTTCCTCTGAAGTGCCCCTATGTGGACTCAAACCATTAAGTTTTCAGTTAGCAGCTGAGCACATCAACTGTCTGCAACACTCACGGACCTCAACAGCATTCTACTCCACAAGAAACAAGAACTGACTGTTGAAATATCCAGAAATATAGATGAAACTAAGCCATCAGGACAAGTGGAAGAGGCCAGGCAAAAACAGGACATGCTATGTGATTCCAGGGGTATAAAACCCCAGAAAATACAGTCATCCAGAGTGACAGAAGACACACCAGTGCTTGCCCAGGGGCTGGGAGGGTAGGGATTACAAAGGGCGTCCCAGAAATTTCTGGAAGTCACGGAAATTATTAGCTAGGCTGTGGGGGTTGTTCCAGGGTGCATACATATGTTGAAAGTTGTCAAGCTTGACACTTCACTTGGTTTACTGTATACTGGTTACACCTCAGTAAGGCTGTCAAGGGGTGTCACCAGCCTCCTTTCTTGACCGCAGTGTTGGATCTACACACCGACTAGGGGAAGAAACCAACGAGTCCCCAAGCCCAGTGGTGTGTCAAGAGCCTGCGGAGTGCCCACCCTCAGAATCACATCCTCCTACAGATGCACGACAATACCCAGAAACAACTTTTTGGTTGCTGTTTTCATTTACTTAAAACCCACTGTTATCGAGTCAGTTCTGACTAACAGCAACCCACACAGCAGAGCAGGGCTGCCCCACAGGCCTCCAAGGAGCAGCTGCCCTTTGGGTTAGCAGCCAAGCTCTTGACCACTGCTCCACAAGGGTTCCCTTTCTTTACTTAATAATTCATATTTTCAAAAAGGATCTAATACCACTTGCAATCAACAGGCAGTCCCAGGCAAATGGGAATACAGGCTGTAAAATCAGGTTTAATTTCCTAGGTGGGAAATGCACTGTGGTTTCCACCAAAGTCCAGGTGGGCACATTCCACATCACTGCTGACTGCATGGTCAGGACCAGCATGAATCCCTGAACAGGGACCCGGTCCTCACCTTTCCATATCCTTGACCTCTCACCAGCTGCCCGAGTGGCACTTTCTTGAAGCTCCAGCCACCCACAGCTGGATTAGAGCTGACAGTTAGGACCCTTCTCTGACCTAGCCACCCTGAGCCAGGTCAGAACACACAGGTAGGACCATCCTTCAGACTGTGTCCATGTGGACCTCCTCTAACGCCAGCCGCCAGGGCTGGATCAGAGTACTTGCGGGAGGACTCTGCCCTTCAGACTGCCTTTAGGCACACGTGCCTGCCCCTGCGGGCTCTCGTTCCCCTGTGAGTTTGTGGATGCCTTGGAGCGGCTCACAGAACTGAGAGAGTGTATCCATGCTCACAGTGATCCATTTACTCTACCCAGAGACGACAAAAAGAGCCATACGAGATGCTGTCTGGGAGGGGGCCACCCAGCCTTCCACAGGTTAGCTGACCGGGGAGGGTCTGTGCACCTCCCACTCATTTATACACCTTCTCAGGTGCTATTCAGAGGCTGCACGTCATAACCAAAAACAAACATAAACCTGTCACTGTGTTGATTTCGACTCAGAGCAACCCCACAAGACAGAGTATAACTGCTCCACATGGTTTCCAAGGAGCATCTGGTGGATTTCAACTGCCAGTCACTATGCCACGTAAATAATAACCAAAAAACCCACAGCTGTCAAGCTGAGTCTGACTTATCATGACCCCTATAGAGACAGCAGAACTGCCTCACAGCGTTTCCAAGGAGCGCCTGGTGGATTTGCACTGCCAATCTTTGGTTAGCAGCCACAGCTCTTAAGTGCTATGCTGCCAGGGTTTTCAAATACGATAAAGGTCTCAAATGCTGGGGGATTCCAAGGGCCGTCTTTCAGGAAAGGAGCCCAGGTAGCTGGTCAAGTGCCCTGCTAACTGAAACACAGCCAGCTGTTCCGGAAGAAGAGACCTGGGGATCTGCTCCTATAAGGATTACAGCCAAGGAAACCCTATACGATAGTTCTGCTGTGTTTTATAGGGTATCCCTGAGTTAGAAATCAACTCTACAGCACACAACAACAATATCTTCCAGAAACCAAACACATGGTGATTTAGGATAACATTCTTGTTCTCCAGAGACATTTAGGTATTTTGGGGTACACTATCATGTGGCTTTGGCATCAAGCTATTTGTAACTTACTTTCAAATTTGTCAGGAAAAAATGCGGCAAAGTGTAAATAATTGGCGAATCTAGCTATAGGAAACACAAGCTATCATTACACTATTCTTTCAAGTTTTCTGCAGATGTTATGTGTTTCATACAAGGCTTCGTGGGGAAAAGCGATCTCTTTAATAAAGAACATTAGCACAAATGGATATCCATCTGCAAAGATGTGAAACAAGATCCATATCCCACACCATGCACAAAAACTAACTCAAAAGGACCAAAGACCTACATATAAAATTCACAACAATAAACGTCATGGAAGTAAAAATAGGGACAATGCTAGGAGCACTAAACAGAATACAAAACATCACAAACACCAGAAAACAGACAACAGGGAACTCCTGAAAACCAAACACTTAAGCTCAGTCAAAGATTCCATCAAAAGAGTAAAAAGACAACCTACAGACTGGGAAAGGTTTTTGTACATGATAAATATGATCAGCATCTAATCTCCAAAATCTATATGATATTGCAAAATCTCAAAAAAAGGCAATTAAAAAATGGGCAAAGGTGTGATAGAGCTCACAAAGTTGAGTCTCACTAGCAACACAAGAACAAAAAGGGGTGCACCCTGAGATCTCCACTAGAAGACTGCAATTGATGGCCCAGGGGCCTCGGAGTTCCCCTGAGAGCATGGCCCCTGGCCCTGATGCTGCCCCTGTCCATAAATCATAATGGAGGTCAACTCTTCGGATAGGAATGGATTGGACTTGGTGACACAGAGTAACCATATCGTGTGTGCACTTTATGGTTTTATGCATCTATAGGATGTCGTCCTGCTGACCTTTCACTGGAGGCGGAGGAGTTGGTGTAGGGGAGGGGACAGGAGATTGTTTGGGGAATAAGACATGTATGGAGCGGAGACGAAGAGTGCTGTCACCAGGCAGGGACAGCAGTGGGAGCTGCATATAGGTGGACATGCAAATTTATATGGGAATGTACATTTTCATTCAATCATAATTAAAAAAAAAACGGGCAAAGGATACGAACAGACACTTCACAAAGAAGACATTCAGGCTAACAGACACATGAGGAAATGCTCGTGATCATTAGCCACTGGAAAAATCCAAGTCAAAACTACAGTGAAATACCGTGTCATCCCCAAGAGTCTGGCATTAATCCAAAAAACACAAAACAGTAAGTGTTGGGAAGGCTCTGGAGAGGCTGACACAGGTACACTGCTGGTGGGAACGTACAGTGGTACAACCACTTTGGAAATCACTTCAGCATTTTCTCAAAAGGCTTGAAATAGAAATATCTATGATCCAGCAATCCCGCTGCTCAGAATACACCCTAGAGAAATAAGGGCTGTGACCTGAATAGACAATGCACACGAGTGTTTATTTCAGCACTGTCCACAACAGTAAAGAGATGGAATGAACCTAGGTGCCCATCGGCAGATAAATGGACACACAAACTACTGAATGATACAGAATAGGGAATTTGAAAAACATCTCACAATAGGAAGGAATGTGGAAGGCATTATGCTGAGTGAAATTAGTTGCAAAAGGACATATATTGTATGAGAGCACGATTACAAGGACTCAAGAAATGGTTTAAATACAGAAGAGAGCAGTCTTTAACAGTCACAAGGGTGCGGAGGACAGGAAAGGGGTTTTCATTAATTAGGCAATAGGCAAGAATTCTGTTAGGTGAAGGGAGGGGCGACACATGGGAGGAGAAGTCAGCACAATTGAACTAGAACCAAAAGCTGAAAGGTTCCTAAGGTAACCCAATGCTCTGAAGGACAGAGGAGCAGGGACAGGAACAGGGGTCCAGGGACCATGGTGTCAGGGGACATCCAGGTCAACCGGCATAACAAAGCTTATTAAGAAAATGTTCTGCATCTGACTTTGGTGAGCTGCATCCGGGTCTTAAAAGCTAGCAAGTGGCCATCTAAGAAGCATCAACTGGTCCCAACACACCTGGGCTACATAATCTAGAGACAACACCCGAATGAGACCAGAAAAACTAGGTAGTACCTGGCCACCGTCAATGACCACCCTGACACGGAACTCAACAAAGAGTCCATGACACAGCAGCAGAAAAACAGGGCACAGAATTTAAACTCTCGTAAAAAGACAAGACTTAATGGTCTGACAGACTGGAGAGTCCCCAGAAGACATAATCACTGACTTTCTGTTAGCCCAGAACAGAAACCATTCCTGAGGCCAACTCTTCAGACAAGGACTGGACTGGACTATAACACATAAAACGATTCTGGCAAAGAGTCTGCTTCTTGGCTTGAGTAGATACAGGAGACTAACTGGGCAGCTCCTGTCCGGAGGCGAGATGAGGGCAGATGGGAACAAGAGCTAGGTGAGTGGACACAGGAAACACAAGGCGGAGAGGAGCAGCGTGCTGTCCCGGGGTGGGGAGAGCGGCTAGAGTTACACAGCAATGTGTGCGTGTCTAAGTTTTTCTATGCAAACTGATTTAGATGGTGAACTTTCATTTAAAGCACGATAAAACATTTTAAAAAAGAATAAATTAGGAACAGGTATGTTTATTACCAAAGTATTTAAAGATAGTTTTAACTTCCACAGAGTCAGGATTACATGTGATCTTGACGATGATGCTTTAACATGTATTTTGCAAATTTTAGAAGGATTGAGATAGGGTTGTGAAAGGGTTTCCATACGTACTGCTAATATAAAGTACCTCTTCATAAGACGTGCTCCTTGGAAACTCTACGGGGCAGTTCTACTCTGACCTCTAAGGTCGCTATGAGTTGGACATGACTCAATGGCAGTGGGTTTGTTTTTTTGTTTTTTTTGGTTTTATAAGACACATCTTTTCTTTCATCTGGGAAATGGAGACAACAAAGCCTGAGATTATACGGGTTCAAGCTTATGGTACAAGCAATGCTTAACTTAGAAAACTGGACTTCTCAGGGAAAAAAACTACCAAAATTTACAGATGTCACGAATTGAACTCTGTCCCCCACAAAATGTGTGTAGTCATTTGGCTGGGCCATCATCCCCAATATTTTGTGACTTTCCTAGGCCATACATCCTAATCTCTGCCTGTGGCTAACAGACAGGATAGGATGGCAGGGCCCTTGTAGAGGAGTTTCCCTGCAGCGTGGCTTGCGCCATCTTTTATCTTTGCACCCTACAGGGGTCAAAGAGAGGGAAGCAAGCAGAGCATCCCACCATCAAGAGAGCGGCACTGAGAGCAGAGTGCATCCTTCTGACTGGATGTTCCTGCGCCAAGATGCTCCCCAACAAAGACCACTGCAACACAAAGACCTTCCTCCAGAACCGACAGATGGAAAGCCTTCCCCTGGAGCGGACACCCTGAATTTGGACTTGTAGCCTGCTGGACTACGTAAGAATAAACTGTTCTTTGTTAAAGCCATTCTCTCTTGATACTTCTGTTACAGCAGCACCAGCTGACTGAGACAAAGCCACGGATGTGACATGAATGGAATGCCCTGTCAAAGCAGAGTGATCCCGGGGGTGTGAAGTTCCTCTGCAGGGACCGCCGCCTCCCATCACTCCCCTGCAGTGAATTTGGCCATGTGGGCTTCACCTGCTTCACCCAGAGTTACCTGCTGGGTAAGAACTGCTGGGGTTCCCCCAGGCTTCCCACATGGCCTCCGTCATGGCCTGGATGACCTCCGGCTCCAGGGGCGTGGTGGCATTGTAGTCCATGTAAACTTTTCTTAGGGAGAGAAAAGAGGAGTGTGAATGCACAGGGGCTGGACAAATGATGCCCAGGGCTGGTGGCACCCCGCGCCACACCTGGGTACTCTGCAAGCCCTCCCGACTCTTGGGAGATGGACACAGGCTCTCCAGTATCCTCGTATTTGCTGGCTTCCTTTATAATGACACAATAATATAATAATACATAAAAGATATATCACATCTAACACTACACATATAATACATATAGTTATATAGATAATTATATAGTAATATATAATCATAGGGTCGTTATGAGTCAGAATTGACTCAAGGGCAATTTTTTTTTTAATTTAAATAACTGATAGAGGATTGTCTTGCTGCTGTTACTAGTGTTAGGTGCTGACAGTTGACGCACAGTGACTGCGTGTGACACAGCAGCAGTGCCCATAGGGTTCCCCAGCCTCTAATCTTGAGGCAAACAGATCCCCAGATCTTTCTCTGGTGAGTTTCACCTGCAACCTTTTGGTCAGTGCTGAGCACTTCACCGCCGTGCCATCACGGCTGCCTGGGCCGTCTGCTGATTTTCAGAACCGTTTTCTGCACCTGAGAAGGCTTAATGGTATGTCAGGCTCAAGCCACAGGCCTGACTGCTGTCAATGACACGTCACTGGCTGGGGCCACACATTCCCCAGGGCTCTTTGGTTTTTAATCTCACCAAGTGTTCCCAGTCCCCCTTCCTGCAAAGATCTGGGAGGCTCTAGAGGATCTGGGTGCCCAGTCCCCCAATTCTTCCATTCCTCATTCTGCTCCCACACCCCTGCCTTCCAAGTGGCAGGCTTTGTCCCTGCTGTTCCTGTGGACAGTCCCCACCCCGTCCCCACCCAACTTCCTTAGGTCTTCGCTCCTTGACCCTGGAGGACCTTCCTAGGGGCTCTATTTAAATGTGCACTCAGTGTCCTCCCCTGTTCTCATCCCACACATCATCACCTGGCAGGCTACACGTGCTCCAGAGAATGTACCCTAGTGTGGGCTCCGTGCGCACATGGGGCTTTGTCATTCCGTACACCAATGCACTGGCCACAATGAGAGCAGTAACTGGCACAGTAAAACCAAAAAACCTGTTCCATCAAGGTGATTCCAATTCATAGTGATCCTACAGGACAGAGTAGAACTGCCTCATAGGGTTTCCAAGGAGCAGCTGCTGGATTCAAACTGCTGGCCTTTAGTTATGATTTCAGAGATAACACTGGAGCCACTATTTCCTGTCCTAGAATGTGACCCAGCTGGAACCAGACTCACAAGGCCTCACGGGGACACACCAACATGGCCCTGAGATGAAAAGATAACAGTCAGGACAACCTTGGATAACATCTTTTGGGGAACCTTTCACATAAACAAACCATCAACATACCATAAAAGACCTCCATACTTTCTACTCCTATCTTTTTCTGCTAGCATTCAGTTAAGTAATAAGATTTGTTGAACCAATGACTGTCATTACTGAAACCTGTACCAATAATTGTTAAGAAAGATGATTCAAAACACAGGATCAGTTTCTAGCCAATCTGTGAAAAGGTGAAGCTTTCAATGACTGTAGCCACCTGTGATGTTAATATATACCAATGATTTAGTGACATCCCTGAGCCTGGCAGCATGCCTGTCCGTTTTCCATTCTCACCTACTCTCAGACATTCCTAGGGCTGGAGCAGACGCAGCTCTGGCAGCATGCCTGTCCACTTCCTCCCTTTTGCCTTTTTGAACATGCTGAATAAACCTCCCTTTTGCTTCACTAACCATTGTGATCTTTTTACCCTAGAACAGTTTGCAGCCAAGCTCTTAGCCACTGTGCCCCCAGAGCTCCTCAGTGGGTAGGGGCTCACTGTATCAGATGACAAAGTGAATGTCACAGAAGATATCAATTCCCTGAAAGAATCCTCAAACTTATCTGTATATCTTTTTCCTAATACCAAGCCTTCAGAAACTATAATGGTTTATGTATATAGTAGGTAAATCTGCCTAATGTTATTAACATCAGTATCTGATTTTCAAGTCAGTCATGGTGTTTAAAGCAATCACATGGAGAAGTGTATTACCCATGGCTGCTAAGCTACACTGGGATTTTTAAAATCATGTAGCATGATTGAACATCTGTTAATTTTAATGCATTTTTCCTGAAGATACTCAAAACCAACCAACAGGTACAAGACTTTAGAAAATATGATCGGCCATCCTTGAAATTCCATCATAATCTAGTCCCGCTGTGATGTTGTACGTGCACGTAATCCATTCACATTTCCCAGAAATAAATACCCCAAACTCTCTCCAGCTAGCTAGTGGTTTCTGGGTAACGAAGGCTTTTCAATCTGCTACACTGCTGAACTAATTTATGGCTTGAACTACAGACGAATATTTTACATTTTGCTTAATTACTTCGTATTTCCTCAAACCGCTACCAGTATTGGATGGGAAAAGTAAACTCAACTGGTTTCCTATCAAAAATACAATGATAAAAAAGCCACTGGGAGCCCTTCAGTTCGCTAGGGCATGTTTATCCAGCTCTCTTCTCTCCGACCCAACCAAAGCAGAATGCCTGAAGAGAGATGGTCTGACTTACGCCTGGGTCCAAATGCTACACAGATATCCTAGGGCTGGGTAATCCTGTTCCTGAGTGGGAAAAATAAACCCAGACTCAGAAACTCTCGCCGAGGCGGCGGTTCCTGGAGGAAGCCGAGCGGACTGGAAGCGCTTCCCGCCTTCCCCCTCTCTTTACCCGTTAACTCCTTTCTCGGAGACTCAGGCTGGCAGCCCGGAAAACATCCCTCGTCATGCAGTCACTGCTTCAACAATTGTGAGAGCCATCTGCAATACACCCCCTTCTCCCCATTTCCACCGCCACCACGACAGTCCAAACTGGCAGACCCTCCCGCACAACTACCAAAAATCCCAAGTCCTCTCCGGCCACGCGGGGGAACCCCTTGGCCTGCCCCGGGCCGCTGCGGATCCTCCAGGCACGCTGTGCCCAGTGTCTGCAGGGCTGACCCCCGCCTGTCACCCCAGATTTAGCGCCACTCCTACAAGCCTCCCGGGCCGCGCCGCGCGTCCGACGGCTCTCGGAGCCAGCGCCCCGATTCGGCCTCTTTGGCGCTGGGCCCCGCTGCCACCCCGGGACCGAGGGTGCCCACAGCAGGGTGCCCTCGCGGCGCACCTCTCCGGTGGGCTCTCGTCTCGGCGGCCCCGCGCGTCCTTCCTCGCCGCCACCGCCACCGCCGCCGCCGCCATGCCTGCCCTCCCGCCCTCGGCCCGCTCGCCCGACCCCTCCGACGCGAGGAGCTCGCCCACTGCCGCCTCAGCGCCCCCGAGCGGCGGGGAGCAGGAGGCAGGGCCCTGAGATCGGAAGGCGCCAGGATTGGCTGAGCTGCGCACACCTGACCAATCCTCAGGCTTCCGGGGCCCGCGGCGGCGACCCATTGGCTGTGGAAGGTCAGGTGATGGGGAGGGTGGGCGGTACCCCGGGCGCGTCACTGAGGGGCGGAGCTGAGGTGTGGCGGAAGCCGTCGGTTTGAGCGCCCGGGTTCGCCGAGTGTCCGGGCGTCAGTTACCGAGACGGGGTGACCCTCACTTTCCTCTTCGCTTCCTGTGGCTCCAGCCTTCGGAGCGCGTTGCAAGGGCCCCAGGAGCGTCGCTCTCCAAGTAGAGCGCCCCGAAAGCAGCGAGTTGGCAATCAGTGGTCTAGCCGAGAGAGCGGCAGATGTGGACGTGAGGAGACCGGGATGGAGGGGACCTGGACCTGGGGAGACCGGCGCCTGAGGAGGCTGGGATGGAGGGGCGCAGCTTCTGAGGGGAGGTGGTTGGGAGGGCACACGGCCAGGAGGGGACCGGGACGCCAGGGGCCGGCGCGTGGGCAGCCTGGGGCCGGAGAAAAGAGCAGGAGGAGGGGCGAAGAAGGGGTGAGGGTTCTGTGTGAGGCGCCCTGCGGCCGGGGCACTCTCTGAGTTCGCGCTTCCGCGCCCGCGTCTCCTCCTGGCCCCCAGCCCCGCACTGTGAGCTCTGCGGGAGCGGGGACCTGTCCCTTCTGGTACCGCGTTCGCTACTTGAACGGGAGAATGGCACGGGGACACACAGTGCAATGTGTGAAGGTGGCAGGTGGAGGGAGCCCAGGGACCACTGACAGGTGGCTGGTCTCCAAGATTCGTCTCAAGCGCTCCTCGTACCTGCCGCGGTTGTTCCTTGGGTGCAGTCCGTTCCTTCCCGACTCCTGGCGACCCTGTGCACGACAGAAGGAAACACCACCCGGGCTGTGCCAGCCCCGCAGTCTTGTCGTGCTCGCGGCCGTTGTTTTAGGCACGGTGCCAGCCTGTCTGGTTGAGGGTCGTCCTCTTGTTCGCTGACCGTCTGCGAAGCACCATGTCCTCCCCCAGGGACATGTCCGAAGTGCAGGGGATGTCATCTCGCCGTTCTTGCTCCTGAGGAGCATCTGGTTGTACTTCTTCCCAGACAGATGCTGTGCTTTCTTTGGGCGGCTCACGACGTGCTCGGTAGTCTTCGCCAACACTGATTCAAACGCATCAACTCCGTGGTCTTCTTTCTTGACTGTCTGGCCTTTGTGTGCATGTGAGGTGGTTGAAAACACTGTGGCCTGGGTCAGCTTAGCCACTGACCACTTTAAGAAAAAAAAAATAAGTGCACTGAAAAGCCAGATGGACATAGCTGAAGAGAGAATCGGTGAGCGAAATGCCCGAGCCTGGGACTTCGGTCAGATTTTTGCTCATGTAGAAGAGGAAAATACGGAAGTAAAGAGAGCCGTCAGACACCGTCATTCTCAGCTGGGGAGCGGCGTTACCTGCCAAGAACGGCTTGGAAGTGCCCGGCGGTGATTCTGGTGCTCTGAGTTTCCGGGGAGTCGCGGGCACGCACGGCCCGGGGTGCAGTGCTTAAGGGCACGTCCGCTAACCAAGGGCTGGCGGTGCAGACCCACCGGGCAGTCCTCAGAAACGCTACGGAGCAGTTCTACTCTGTCCTAGAGGGTCGCCCTAAGTCAGAATCAACTCGACAGCGGTGGGTTTGGTTTTGTTTTTTGTTTTTTTTAGAGGGGATGCAGAGCCTTAGTTGCACTGTGGTTAAACACTGTGTCTGTTAACCAAGGGGTCAGCAGTTTCATTCCACCAGCCATTGGAAATCCTATGGGGCAGTTCTGTGCTGTCTACAGGGGCACTGAGTCAGAATCAGTGGCATCGTGTTTAGTTTGGTGTTTGGAAGGCATACGTGCTGCTATAAACATCCTACAAGGCCTAGAAGACAACTTACGATGCAGCCCCAAGTGTCAGGAGTGCCAAAGCTGAGAACCCGTTGTGTAGACACACACATTCATTTGGCCTATTTCTTTTGCCTGCAGGACTTCCCTCAAAATGTCTTGTAGTGCTGGTCTGCTGGTATGACTTCTTTCAGCTCTTATGTGTCTGTTTTTAAAAAATATTGTTCCCTCACCTTTGATATTTTCTCTAGATACGGTAATTCTAGCCTGACATTTTCCCCTCAGTGCTTTAAAGATGCTTCTCCACATTGTCTTCCAGCTTGCATAGCTTACACTGAGAGCAATCTGGTCCCTCATCTCTTTTCCTTTTTTTTTTCAATTTTAATTGTAACAAATCTGTGTTACTTAGTTGTAAATGGATTTAGCAGAACTTGTTAAACTGTTCATGTCCCCCAGATGGGGCTGCCTGCTTGTCTTTCCTTAAAAAACTCTCCTGCCATCTAGTCAATTCTGACTCATAGTGACCCTATAAGACTTTCAAGGAGTACCTGGTGGATTCGAACTGCTGACCTTTAGGTTAGCAGCTGTAGCTCTTAATCAGGATCCTCCCTAGGTGTGCCGCAGTCCTCCCCACCCGGTTCCCCAGGGGAGGGAAGGCTGGGAAAGTCTTTATGAAAGATGGGCTCCAGCCTTTTGAGCCCTGCCCCCACTTGAGCCATGGTGGGGACACTGGAGAGGGGGAAGGCCTGCCTAGGAACGATGTCCATCACAGCTGTCTCAGCCATGTCCCTGGAGTGGGGACCGAAGCTTGGGACGACCTACTCAAGAACTAAAAAATACCATTTATTCCTTTATATGCCAGCCGCAGCAAAGATATCGCCCCAGAATTACGTGTCAGGGAGCTGGGGAATGGGGGTGGGTGAGAAAGGGGAGCTCGGCAAGGTGATTTGCACGGAGAGGACGAGGCAGCGCTGGCTCTCCCGGTGGGAAGGTAGGAGCCCCCCTTCCTGAATCGGCTGCTTTCAAAATTTTATGGTATCACTGAAGTAAGCAGTTTGATTGTGATGTGACTTGGTACAGTTTTTCTGTGTTATTGTGCATTGGCTGTGATGACCTTGGATGTGTGGATTTATAGCGTTTGTCAGTTTGGAACTGTTTCCGTCCTTTCTCCTGCTTTTCTGTTTCCCTGTTCTGGCAGACCTTACGAGTACATTAGGAGCTGGAGATGGACCCAAAGCTCATTAAAGTTTTGGGGCTTTGTTTTGTCTCCTCAGTTTCAGTCATTTCTATCGCCACGAGGTCCGACAGTCAAGCCTGCGAACTGAATTGCTGTAGGCGCTCCATGCCTCGTTGCTGAATATCACTACGTCGCTTTTGAAGTCCTCCCCTCGGGAAGCTATACAGCGCTTAGTCCGCCCTTCAAAGCAATTTTGGAACTCTCTGGAATGGCTGGTGCACTCGGTGTCGCGGTGGCGAGTTCACGAACTTAATTGTCTAGTTGTCTGTGAGGGAGTTTTCAGCCAGTAAACAAATAACTGCATTGGAACACCCTCCCCACTCACCTGATCTGGCCCCAGTGACTGCTTTCTTTGCCTGAAGATAAATAAAATATTGACAGGGTGACATTTTCATGACATTCAGGACATCAGGGGTAACATGATGACAGCTCTGATCTCTGTTCTAGAAAAAGAGTTCCAAAATTACTTTGAAGGGTGGAGTAGGCACTGGTGTTAGTGATGATAGTGATGCCCAGCAATCAGGTGTGTAGCGTGTTTTCTAGAATGAGTTCACAAACTTAATTGTCAGACCTCGTGTATCCAAATTCATCAATCTCGTCTTCTGTGATAGCTAACCTACTGTGTTCTTCATCACAGAGATCCATTTTTCTTCTGTAAATTGAATTTCCATCTTTTTAAATATTTTCCTTATTTTTACCTAATATACTCATCCTCTACCTTCTTGAACTGTTTCAACACCTCACCTATTGTATTTGTAACTTTGGGGTCTCTCTGTTTGTTTTTTTTCTTACCGTGAATCTCATTTTCTTTGTTGCATAATTTCTAGTTTTTAGTGCATGCCAAGATATCTACTTTTAATTGAAATATGAGTATTTTTAATTGAGTATTTTCTTGAGGTAATTGTAAAATCCCATGCAGTTATAATCATACAGGGATATTTTGCCCAGGTTTCCACAATGGTAACATCTTGCAAAACTGTAGTACCATCTCACGATCAGGATGTTGTCATTGAGTCTGTTGTCCTTGTTCAGATTTCCGGTTTTGCTTTCCCTGTCTGTGTGTGTGTTTAGTCCCATGTGTTTGTGTTACCTGTGGGTTCCTGGTTCTGCCGCCCCAAACATGATGTCAGTTTTGTCATCACAAGGATCCCTGGTGTTGCCTTTTATGAACACACGCACTCCTCCCATCCCTAACTACTGGCTATCACTAAACTGTCCCCTGTATCTAAAATTGTGGTGGTTATTAGTTTTTAAAAATGTGTTATATACATAAAGACACAGAGTATGCTACCTTTGGGATTTTTTTTTTTTTTCTCGTAGCGTAATCCCTTAGATATTCATCTGAGTTGTTGGAAATAGCTCCTTCCTTTTCATGGCACGTTTGACCACAGGGAGGCTGAGGGACGTGTGAGCTGGTTCCAGCCTACAGCAGTAATGAATAGGGCTGTATGAACTGTGGGAAACCGATTTTTGTGTGAACATAAGGTTTCAATCCTTTCGGATAAATAGGAGCACAGATGCGTCTGACCCAACAAATGAAATCCCCAACTACACTTGTGTATTTGTCTATTTCTTCTTCCGACTCCATCAGTTTTTACTTCATGCACTTTCAGGCTCTTGTATAACATTTAGGATTGCTGTGTTTTCCTGGTGGTGAACCATTTAACGTTATGAAATCTCTGTCTTTGTTTCTGGCAAACTTTCTTTACTCTGAAGTCTAAATTATGAATATCAATTTAGTCACTCCTGCTTTTTTTAAAAATACATTTTGCATGCTGTAACGTATCTGTTTCCATTCTTTTAATTTGCTGTCTTGAAATTCGTTGCAAGTTTTTGTAAATGCCATGTAATTTTTAAGAAACATTTTATTATACTGTAAGTGAAAATTTACAATGCAAATCAATTTGCCATATAAAACCCTGCACACGTATCTCTATGCAACTTCAGATGTTCTCCCAACTCCATGACAGCACACTCCTCCTTTCCACCCCACACTTCGCTTGTTCATTCAACAAACTCCTGTCCCCTCTTCTCCACCCTCCCATCTCACCTCTAGACCGGTGCTGCTCTGACAGCCTTGTATGTATATTTAAGCCAAGAAACACCTAATTCACAGCATCACTGTATGTCTTATTTTGTTGTCAGGAGCTGTGGAGTCAGTTCCAACTCACAGTGACCCTCTGCACAACAGAACAAAACACTACCTGGTCCTGCGCCATGCCCACAATAATTTTTATGTGTAAGACCATTATTGTAGTCGCTGTGTCAGTCCATCTTGTTGAGGGTCATCCTCTTTTTCACTGACCCTGTACTTGGCCAAGCATGATGTCCTTCTCCAGGCATTGATCCCCCGTCACAAAGTGTCCAAAATATGTAAGACGTAGTCTTTCCCTCGTTGCTCCTGAGGAGCTCTCTGGGTGTCCTTCTGCCAGAACACGTTTGTTTGTTCCTCCGGCGGTCCACGGCATGTTCGATATTCTTCTCCAGCACCACAGTTCACATGCGTCAGTTCTTCTTCTGTCTTCCGTATGCCTTGTCCAGGTTTTGCATGCCTGTGATGCAACTGAAAATACCATGGCTTTGGTCAGGTGCACCTTAGTCTTCAAGGTGACATCTTTCCTTTCAAGAGGTCCTTTGCAGCACATTTTCCCAATGCAGTGAGTCTTTTGATTTCTTGACTGCTGCTTTCATGGGTGTTGATTGTGGAACCAAGTAAAATGAAATTCTTGACGACTTCAATCCTTTCTTCATTTATGATGAGGTTGCTTACTGGTCCAGTTGTGAAGATTTTGGTTTTCTTGACGTTGAAGTGCAATCCATACTGAAGGCTGTGGTCTTTGATCCTCATCAGTAAGTGTTTAAAATATTCACTTTCAGCAATCAGATTGTTAGTCTTCCTCCAACCCTGATGACTACTTTTTCTTCCTGTAGTCCAGCTTCTCAGATTATTTGCTTGGCATGCAGACTGAAAAGGTATGGTGAAAGGATACAACCCTGATATACACCTTTCCTGACTTTTAACCATGCAGTGTCTCCTTGTTCTGTTCGCACGACTGCCTTTTGATCCACATACAGATTCCTCATGAACGCAGTTAAGTGTTCTGGAGTTCCCATTCTTTGCAATGTTACCCATGATTTGTTATGGTCCATGCAGTCAAATGTCCTTATGTAATCAATGAAAAACAGGTAAACATCTTTCTGGTGTTCTCTGCTTTCGGCCAAGATCCATCTGATATCAGCAGTGATATCCCTGGTTCCATGTCCTCTTGCAAATCTTGCTTGGATTTCTGGCAGTTCCCTGTCAATATACTGATGCAGTCACTTTTGAATGAGTTTTAGCAAAATTTCATCTGTGTGTGATATTAAGAATATTGTTTGATAGCTTCTGCATTCAGCTGGATCACCTTTCTTGGGAACAAGGCATAAATATGGATCTCTTCCAGTCAGTTGGGCAGGTAGCTGTCCTCCCAATTTCGTGGCACAGGTGAGTGAGCACTTCCTGTGCTGCACCTGTTTGTTGCACCATCCCAGCTGATAGCCTGTCAGTTCCTGGACCTTGTTATACACCAATGCCTTCAATGCATCTTCGACTCTCCCTTCAGTGCCTTTGGTTCCTGCTCATGTGAGGTACGCTACATTTGAAACGGCCCAACGTCAACCGGCTCTTTCCAGCGTGATGGCTCTGTGTAGTCCTTCTATCTTCTTTTGATGCTTTCTGAGATGTTTAATATTTTCCCTATAGAATCCTTCACTATTGCAGCATGAAGCTTGAATTTTTCTTTAGTTCTTTCAGCTGGAGAAATGCAGAGCATGTTCTTCCCTTTTTATTTTCTATTTCCAGTTCTTTGAACATGTCATTATAATACCTTACTTTGTCTTTTCAAGTGACTTTTGAAATCTTCTGTAGAGTTCTTTTATTTCATCATTTCTTCCTTTTGCTTTAGCTTCTCGACATTCAAGAGTAAGCTGCAGAGTCTCTTCAAATATCTAATTTGGTCTTTTTTTCCTGTCTTCCTAATGACGTCTTGCTTTCTTCAAGGATGGTACCTTTCGTGTCATTCCACAACTTGTCTGGTCTTTAGTCATTAGTGTTTAACGCATCAAATCTGTTCTTTAGATAGTGTCTAAACTCAAGTGGGATACACTCAAGGTCATATTTTGGCTCTCATGGGCTTTTTCTAAACTTCCTCAGTTTCAATTTAAACTTACATATAAGCAATTTGTGGTCTGTGCTGTGGTAACCACTAGATCTTATAGTGCATTTCCATTCTTGGCTGGAGAGTTGACTTTGGTACTGGTTTCAACTATGAGCTATTAAGGGGTTATGTTCTGAGGTGACTGTCCAGGATGTCAGACTGTCAAGTCTGGTCTTTATTTAATAGAGTTCTAATTCTGCACACCATTTTTCTCCCACTTCATCAGGGACTCTACAGTGTATACTGCATCAGTCATTGGTGGTTGCTGGGCACATCTGTTTCTTCTGGTCTTGTGCTGATGTAGTCTCTCAGTCATCTGTCCCCTTCTGTCTGTTCGGCTCATACTGTCCTCAGGTCTTTGATGTTCTTTGTTCTCCACTCCACTAAAGCTTGGTAGCTTTTAAGATCCAAGATGCCACTCACCTAAATGGGATGCAGAACATTTTCTTAAAGAAAGAAGTTATGCCAATTGACCTAGCTGTCCTCTGAAACCATGGTCCCCAGAACTGTGCCCCTGCTACTCTGACCTTCAAAATGTTGGGTTGTATTTAGGAAACTTTTTATCTTTTGTGTGGTTCAGCAGTTTTAATCTCCCTTCTACTGCAGGCTGTCGCTGCCTTTACTTAACCCAGTTCTTACTTACTGTCTAATCTATGAATACCTTTCTCCCTTCCACCCCTCCCTTGTAATCATCAAAGGTTGTTTTCTTGAGTGTTTAAACTTTTTCTTGAGTCCATATATTTGTGGTCTCATACAATATTTGTCCTTTTGCAACTCATTTCCCTCAGCACACTGTCTTCCAGATGACTCCACGGTGTCAGAGGTTTTCCGAGATCGTCATTGTTCTTTATCATGGCATAGTGTTCCACTGTGTGAACGTGCCAGTCTGTTTATCCACTTATCTGTTGGTGTGTGTTGGGATTTGGCTGGGCCGTAATGCCTGGCATCATGAATGCTGCAGACCCTGCCTCTGTGCTGTTAACGAGGGAGGATGGGTGGCAGTTGTATTTGTGGGGCATGACTCAATGTGTAAGATTGTCTTGTGCCTTGAGGCAGTCTCTTGAGATATAAGGAAAGAAGCTAGGTGAGATTTGGGGACCTCATACCCCCCAAAACTGTGCTGGAAGCTGAGCATGTCCTTTGGAAAGGGCCAGGGTCCCTGAACCTCAGAAGCTTCCAATTCAGGGGAAGATTGACAGGGACCTTCCTCCAGATCTGGCAGACAGAAGAGAAAGCCCTCCCCTGGAGGTCACACCGTGAATTTGGACTTTTAGCTTAGTGGACTGTTGTGACACAATTTCTCTTTAAAGTAATCCACTTGTATTTCTGTTAAAGCAGCATAAGATGGCTAAGACATCTGCATTGACTAACATCCGAAAGGCAGTCTCGCACATTGTGTCAGGTTTTCAGTGGTTGCAGGTGGAGAGCAAACACGACCCTCGTTACTCCATCTTGGCAGTCAGCACACTCCCCTGGCCTTTGTAGCTCGTATCTCCTCGCTAGAGGTTTGTCTGTTTTCTTATGCATTCTGGGAAACTTTCTCCAAGTTCTCTCTGTACTGACAATTTATTTCAGCCTCAACCCTGCCTTTTGCTGCTGTGAATTTAACTATTATTTCACTCAAAGCCTTTTTATACTTCTGTTCTGTTACCTTTTTGATTTCCGCCTACTGTCTCCATGGGACTTGATTCTTAGACCAAGGTACCCCTTACTGCTTTCTCCTAAACATGAGTTTTTTTCCCCCTGAAACTTTCCCTTCAATTCTACACTTTATTTCCAGAGTCATGTTCATCATTGCAGTCTCATCACACACACACACACACACACACACACACACACGAGGCCTGACAGTTCACGAACTTATCCTAGAAAGTGCTACATACTTCATTGCTGAATATCACTAACGTCACCTTTGAAGTACTCCCGTTGAGCAGCTGTGCACCAACACCAGTGCCTAGTACACCCTTCCAAGCAATTTTGGAACGCTTTCTGGAATGGCCATCAGAGCTGTCATCATATTACCCTTGATGTCCTGAATGGCATCCAAATGTCTCTCAATATTTCCTTTATCTTTGGGTAAAGAAAAAAGTCATTGGGGGCCAGATCAGGTGAGTGAGGAGGATGTTCCAATACAGTTATTTGTTTGCTGGCTAAAAACGCCCTCCCAGACGTGCCATGTGAGCTAGTGCCCTGTCGTGATGCAAGAGCCATGAGTTGTTGGCGAAAAGTTCAGGTCGTTTTCTTCTAACTTGTCCATGCAGCCTTTTCAGCACTTCCAAGTAGTAAACTTGGTTAACTTTTTGTCCAGTTGGTACAAATTCATAATGAACAATCCCTCTGATACAAAAAAAGATCAACACTTCATTTTGACTCTTGATTAGGATCAGCGGAACTTTTTTGGTTGTGGAGAATTGGCTGACTTCCATTGGGCACTTTGGTCTTTGTTTCAGGGTTGTGTTCCTATCGATTTTGTCGATCTTTAAAGAAAAACTTTTGGTCTTGTTAACTCTTCCAGTCATTTTTCTGTTCTCTAATTCCTTTAGAACTGCTCTAATTACTTGCCTTTTTCTGGCACTTGAAGGGTTCTTTTGTCACTCTTTCTACTTGTTTGAGTTGTAGGGTTCTTTGATTTGGGTCATTTCCTCTTTTAGGATGTGTGCATTTACTGAGATAAACTGACCTCTGAGCACTGCCTTTGCTGTGTACCATAGTTTTTGGTAGGACATGTTTTCATTCTTATTTGAGTCTATGAATTTCTTTATTTCATCTTTGATCTCTTCCATAACCCAGAAGTTTTTGAGCAAAGTGTTTAGTTCCTATGTGTTTGATTTGTCACCCTCGGTCTTTCTATTAATTTCAACTTTTAGGACTTTATGGTCTGAGAACATGCTTTGCTGTATTTCAGTGCTTTAGATTTTGTTAAGACTTACCTATGGCCTAATATGTGGTCTATTCTGGAGAATGTTCCATGGGCATTGGAAAAGGTGTACTTGTCTGTTGTTGGATTGAGTGTTGTGTATATAAGGCTGAGTTGGCTGATTGTGGCATTCCAATTTTCTGTTATTATTAAGCTTCTGTCTGGATGTTCTGGCCATCACCAAAAGTGGTGTGTTGAAGTCTGTCTCACTTTTCAATGCTGATAGTTTGGTTTGATGTATTTAGAATCCCTGATATTAGGTGCATAAATTACCTTGGTATATATTTTTCCATCCTTTGAATTTCAGTGTTTCTTTAAGTCTAAGGTGTGGCACTTGTAGGCAACATAGGATTTTTTTTTTTAATCCATTCTGCTCCTCTTTGTCCCTGTATTGATGCATTTAACCTATCTACATTCAGTGTAATTATTGACAGGTATGAATTTAATGCTTTCATTTTCATGTCTTTTGTGTGTTGTTCATAGTTTCTTTATTCCACTTAATTGTTTGTGCTGAGTCATTTTTCTTTATGGATTTTCTTTTCATGTTTTTCTTTGTTGGTTTTATATTTGCTGAGATTTCTTGATTTTGTTTCTTAGTTTGATATGTAAGATTGTTCCCTATGTGGTTATCTTAACATTTACCCTCAATGTTCTATGTTCAAACCATTTAATTCCATTATATTACCTTGACTTCCTCTCCACATGTAAGATCTATGAACACATTTTTTGGTCGGTCTTTTTAATATAATGTCATCATTATATACCGAGATGTCTGTTTTCCTATTTTTACTGTTTTAGCTTTATTTTTGTGGCTTCTCTGTGTGTATTAATACCTGTACGCTCTCTCCTGCATTGTATTCTTGTGTATATATCTGATGTTATTGATCTAAAGAACTTCCTTCAGTGTTTCTTGTAATTTCAGTTTGCTTTTTGCAAATTCTCTAAACTTTTTTATCTGGAAATTCCTATTTTTGCCATCAAATTTTAGAGACAATTTTGCAGAATATATAATTCTTGGCTGGCAGTCTTTTCCCATCAAGGCATCCCATTGCTTTCTTGCCAGAATGGTTTTGCTGGGCAATTTGAGCTTAGTGTTATTGACTCTCCCTTGTAGGCTATTTTTTGTTTAAGCCTAACTGCCTTTAAAAACATTGCCTTGTCTTTATAGTTCTGGTAAGATTGATTACATCTTCATGGTTTCTTTTGGGAGGGGGAGAGAATGTACCTTGTGTGGAGCTCAATCAACATCTTGGATATCTTTTTGTCTTTTGTGGCATTAGGGAAGTTTACTGTCAACATATCTCCAACAATTCTCTTTTGTATTTTCTATGTCCCCCATTCTTGTACTGCAATCATTTGTAAATCACTCGTCTTCACAGAAGAATATAACACATAACTCTTAATGATTCATTTAAAAAATTATTTTTTAAACTGACTTTTCTTTAAATATGCTGGTGTCAGTTGCTTTATCTTCAGTCTCACTAAGTTTTCATTCCATTGCCTCATTTCTGCTCCTTGGACTTTCTATTGAATTGTCTAACTCTGTAATTTTATTGTTAATCTGCATAAAGTTGTCACTCAAATGTTTCTTGCAGGCTGTTTTTCACTATGCTCTGCTGCACTTTGCCTCATCTCCTTCCTGATGTCTTGAAGGATTTTAAACATTCTTGTTTCACAGTCTACCTCTGATAATTGCAGGAAGTCTTTTTCACCTGGAAAATTTGTTGTTTGGGTTTTCTGAAGCCATCGTGGCCTGCTTCTTTAAATGATTTAAAATGGACTCCTCTCCATGCCATCAGACAACTGTAATTTATTTGTTTGGTTGTATTCTATACTTACTTGGTTTTTAGGTGCCCAGATAGGCTGGCTGTGTGCCAAAAGCCAGGTGCCGTGGAGTTGGATCCCACTCATGGCCCTCGGCTGTGTGAGCTAGCTTAATTAGTAGAGCCTTAAAAATTCCAACACCCTTCACTGGGTGGTCAGAATTGAGGTAAGCACAGGCCATCCAGTTAGTATGGGTGATTTGTACGGGCTCAGGGTTTTGGTTGGGAGTTGGTGGAGAAAGATGGGCAGAGTTCCCACCTCATGGAGTTGGCAGACCTCCCTCCCCACCCTGGTTTCCCGCTCCAAGTCCGGGAGAATAGCTCAGGGTGCTTAAGAGGTCCCACTTCTGGCCCAGGTACTGCATCAGTGTTTGGCACCTGGTGCAGAGCAGGGAACGGAGGGGACAGCACAGGGGAAAAAGGAGAGATCAGTCCACAGTGAATATTTAAAATCCATACGAGTTCACAAGCACTTAGCTTAGTGACACTCAGATGGAAGTCCTCTGCAATTCTGCGGGCACTATCATCCAAAGCTCACCTTCCCCACTGCGAAAGATGTGCTCCGCTTGCTGCTGCTGTTCGTGGCACCACCACGGCCACACTGGCAGTAGCAGTTCCCTCTGCAGGGTGTGGGTTTAATTCTAGGTGAGTTAGTTGCTTTTTGACCCCCTCTCCTCTCCCTGTCACACAGTTCAATCTCCCAGTTCCCCCTGTTATATTCAGGGCTCTTACAGTATCCTATATAGTCTGTTCAGTTGTTTTTCTGGTTCTTCCTTGTTACAAGGATCACAGAATGTGTGTGCTTACTCCACCACCTTAAACTCACTTCCTCAAACATTTCTTAAGCTCCTGCTATTTATTCAACGTTAAACATTTCACTGCAAAACTCAACCGAAATGGTTACTAGTAACACAGGCTGAGATAAGGTCCTGCATTCTAGATGCTGATCCTTGGGAGGCAGGAATACTTATGTGACCAGTTGCCATCCACACCCTAGGTGCTTCCTGAAGCCTGGGCGAGATTATGAGGCTATCTCCTTAAGCCTCTGCATGTAAGAGCACGAAACAGCTTTACAGAGACCTCGTTATCTGAACTGAACCTTGGAAGCACTCTAAGGACAAAAGACAGGTGTTTTGGAGACAGCAGACCTCACCCCTGGGCATGAAAGCACTGCTTCAAGGCTCAGGCTGCTGGGGCATGGACTGCCAGGGATGACGGCGAGGTGGGCAGGCCTGATTCCAATGGCCTCCGTATGCCAAGCCCAGGGGCCGGGGGTGTGTTCAGGAGGCAATGAGAAGATGCCACCTGGTGTAAAATACATTGCAGAACCCCTCCCTGGCAAGAGTCGGGAAGACATGAAAAGGCCATCCCAGCAGAGTTTTGGTCTCACCAGGTGTTAGGCAGACCTCCCTCCAGCCCACTGTTCTCTGTCCCTCTGAGGCACTCAGTGATGACCCTACCCAGAGTACCTCACTGCAGCATTCCCCTGGTCAACAGGCTTTCTCTTTTCAGACTCCTAGGAACAGGAAACATGTCACATACAGCGCTGCCCCCTGCTTCTAGGTCCTCATCCGCAACACGCAGGGAAGACATGGGTGAATAGAGCTGGAATTTTTTTAAAAAACAGATGTTTGCTAAGATCAGTAGCTTAGTTTCAGAAACAATTTTCCAATACTGAGCACCATCCACAACACAAGAGACAAGTTGTGTGGAAGGTCAGTGATGTCTTACACTGGGGTGATGAAAATTCAACACAGAAAAATACAACCAGTGTGGATATGTGAGTCCAGGAGGCTAGAGGGGGCCTGACAGGCACCACATGGGTCGTGGGAGTGGGAACTGACCCACAGGCACACACATGAACTGGGCCCAGGGGGTCCCAGCCAACTCCAGCCCTCCCCCTTCTAGCTCAGGCGCCTCTGATATACTCAACCCGTGCACCGTGTGGGTGTCCTGCTGACAGGGCTCTGCCAGCCCCGGGAACTCTAGGGCCTGCATGCTCCTGATGACTGGCCCTATCTCCTGGTGAATTTACTAAAAAGCTCTGGCTCAGAGAATTTGGCGATGAAAGTGATTGAGTCCTAGATGACTTTTGTAAAAAGGGGAATTCTGTCATTCAAGGTGATCAAATAATTAGATGCTCTCACCAGGTAGTGCCTTGGTGGTGCAGGGGTAACGGCTTGGCTGCCAATCAGACCGACACCTCGAAGCCGCCAGCCGCTCCGCGGAAACCACACAGGGCATTTCTGCTCACCTGACAGCAACATACAGTCCTCAACAGGCCAACCTGAATGTATGTCCACGATCATACATTTTAAGTGGATGAAGATGGAAACAGTCTTGGAATAGTAAATACACTAACACATATTGAGCCTCCTTGTTAAAGACTGCAATTACTGGCTTACTTGTTATTAGGATTTTACGTGAAAAAAAAATTGTTTGGTACCAGCAAAAAACCCTGAAGTTAACTGGAGTTTCTGATGTTTCAGGCCTCCCAGTAAGGAGGTCTGATTTGTAATCAGCAAGTACAGAGGGCACCAAACATTTCCTAGGGGAAGAAACCAGGAACAAAGCCACACTTTCAAAGTATTCCTTTAAAAAAGAGGGCAGGGTAGCCTTGGGGACGAGTGGGGTTTCTTTTTGTTTCTTTACTGAAAACCATTTTTTGGTGACCTGCACTGCCAGGAGTTTGACCTTTGGGATTACTCTGGGACACCCTAGAGCTAGAGATGAGCTGGGGTTGGGGGCCGTGCAGAGCTGGCCTGAGCGGGAGCAGGGCGCTGCCACTAACTGCACCAAGGGCTTTTCAGCAACGTGTGTGTGGGATCCCTGCAGCTGAGAATCAGGACTGCGGAAACGGTAACAATTTAACCTGCCAAATACTACGGCACGTGTTCTTTTCAAAGACGGTACACTCAGGAAACACATCTCAGCTGCTATTCACCGTTTGACCCAGCTCAGCAGTGACATCCGTGTTGGGCCACAGGGACTTCTCTCTAGCAGGCTGTCACCTGGCTGAATTTGCCCCTGGGGAAATCATACCACCAGCCCTCAGAGATCTCGGTGCCTGGGGGTTTCAACAGTTATGTGTGGCTTCCCGGACAGCACACTAACACTCATACCCTCCACCAGAAACACAAGGACAAGGCCCAGGGCCACAGGAGAGAGAAGGGCAGAGCTCGGCCAGCAGGCAACCCATGTAGGAACTATGCCTCTGCTCCTCAGCAGGAAAACAGCAGAGGGGCAGGCCCACACAGAGATGCTGGGGAGCATGTAATTCAGAGCACAGCGTTCCTCGAGAGACGTCTATCCTGAGTTATTTCCAAATCTCCTATACCAATTTCAAAGGGACACTCATGACCCTCTTTTTTCCAAAGCAGTCACAGTATGACCTGGGAGTCAGGACACAAAGGTTTGTCTGTCCAATGACACCAAGAGGATCACTTCCCTGAGGCCGACCCTGCGCCCTTCAGCTCCAGACTCCCACCCCCCAGCAGATCGGAGGTCACGTCGCCCGTTGTGGGGTACACGGGCCAGAGTCCCAGTGCTGCTTTGCAGACCCTGAGAAGCCACAGGGTCGGTGTTTTACAATGAGGGCCGACGGCATCCACTGATCCACTGCCCAACACAGGCCAGCTGCTTCCTGGGACGGACTGGGGCGGGTGGCTCCTGGCAAAGGCAACCCATCTTGAAAGGTTTCCACCAGATGGAACGGGATGAATCAATGACCTGGAAATGCCATTTCTGAAGAATATTTTCCCTGGCAAATGCCATTATACCGTGCAACTAAGCTGAGGTCAGAACTGGCCACAGAGATGATCCCTTTCACCGTGGCCCGGGGGCATACTACGTTTGTAAGGCACCCTGAATCGAAGTTCCCATGTAACTCTCGGCAACAGAACCCCCACTGGGGGAAGTGCAGTGACTGGCTCCTGGGGAGGGCACTGGGGCAGAGTACAGGTGCTCCCAATGTGCCTTGCACCGTGACGGCTCAGGGCATCTGCAAGGGCACTGGGCAAGGCTCCACGGACAAGCGGGCACGTTCCTGCCAGCCTGGCTAAGTGGGGGGCACACGCAGAGGACGGCCCTCCAACCTCCAAGAAGGGGGCCCTCCAGAGTACAAACAGGTGTGGCCTGGTTTGCCACTTGCCCGTTTCCATGACACACCGATTTCACACCCAGAAGGGATGTGAAAAGCACACAGGCCATAAGCTGCAGGTGTCAGATGGGGAGTCTGGAAGCCATACCCTGCAGAGGCCAGGCAGACAGGAGGGAAACCCTACGAGCATTTGTCCCGCATTCGCTCCCCCTGGTTTCCACTTGTAGATACTGCGGTGTTCTCACTGATGTGTGTTACCCCAACTGGTGCAACGCCCAGTCCTCCAGGCCTGGGAGGTGCACCCCAGACAGTGTTATGGCCTGTGGCACACGCAGGAGGCTGCGGGGACGTGTGAGATGGCATCTCACATGTGCCCGACTGCTGCAGTCTTTCTTACATCCTCATGGCACGGGAAGGGTCCCCTTCTGATGAACAGCTCCCAGGCGGTGCCTCAGGTGGGCAATCACTCCCCGGTGGCAGACCACACACGCCCACCAAGCTGGGCACTGGCAGGTCCCTCTGGACTCCTGCTGTCTCTAACGATCCACACTGTTCCAAAACCTTAGCACACCTGGTCCTGAAAGAGCTCGTTTTTAGAGCCAATTCTCACTGTGTGTGGACAGAACAAATCGTGTCTCGTATTTTCTCTGTATTTCTCTTCAATAGTTTCTTGACCCAGCATCTTTCTGTCTGCTTTATACAATGAAAATACAAACTAAATGAGAATAGAAAAAAATAATTAAACTGTACAAATTACAAATCTGTTCCAAAATATACTTACATTAAATAAAATACGCATCTCAGTAAGGTAGACAGTAAATGATCATACGCGTTCTGGGAAGCTTCGGGACATCTGGGTGAGGCCGCATTCATGGAAGGAGCTAGGAGAATGTGCATCCAAGAACTGTCCCTTACTGTCATTCTGGGGTTACAATGAACACGTCATTAGCGGCACTTGTGCAGGAGACGCTGTGTTTGGAAGGGGAAAGCAAGCTCTAGCCTTGATTCTGAGTTCATTATGACCTGGCGAGAATTCCATCAGCAGCCTATACAGCACAGTTTCAAACACAGTGAACAGGTGAAGGGAAGCAGACAACTCTTTAGAACCCAAATCACATTTCCTTGCTGTATTTATGTTGCCTTCTCCGTCTAACATGGGCTGTCACGAAGCTTTTCTTCTTCGGTACAACACGGTCACGGACTGGCATGGCCCAGGGGACGGAGAGGGCACATGAGGGCAGGGACGGAGGGGCTCGCTCTGGCTGGTTGAGAGAATGTGGTGGCGCGATCCCCAGTCCTGCGGGCCTCTCCCTGTATCATCTGGCATACCGCTTGATGTAGTCTTCCACCTTGTTCCGGAAGTCCTCCTGGAGCAGGGGTCAGAGAGAGGAGGCAGGGGCTGAGTCAGTGAAAGGCAGCCCACCCTGCAGAAGTCGGGCCCACGGAGTGGTGTGGTCACCCTGGGGGACCTGGAGCCTTGCGGGGCATCAGCGTATCTACCCCCACTGCTGCCTCGCGTGCGGGCTCCAGAAGAGGTGCACTGCAGGGCTGAGACAGAGAGCAGGGGTGAGGCCACACCAGGAAGAGCCTGTCTCTGGACCCTGCACACCTGCCCACTCCTCTTGGCCATGCGGGCCCCACCCGGGCAGCGGTGCGGCCGAGCCACACCCTCACACAGCAGGGCTGCTGAGGCCCTGGGTGGCGCCCCCAAGTGGGAGTGCTGCCGTGGTCCACACTGTGACCAGCAAGAGCCTCTGGGACTCAGGAACACCCTGTTCTGCTGTCCCACAGGGTGTGGGGCAAAGGCCTCTGGCCATGAAGGAAGGAACAAGAGGCCTCTGGGAGCTGGCATGGAAGCCAGGAGTCCAAAAAGTGACCTCAGCTTGGGTGCAGGGCCCCCAGGTACCCATGAGGAGCCTGCTCAGCTCAGGCGCCAGCCTTTAGCAGCACGACACCCAGCGATCCGAAAGATGGTTCTCAGCCCCTGCTCATCTACAAGACTGGCTAGGTCACTGCCACCCTCAGGGCCCCACTGCCTGGGTCCATCAAGGAACAAGTGTAGTACTAGCAACTGTGAGGATGTGGCACGGGTCTCCGCTGGCCTGATCTGTGGTTCTGCATGTCCCACCATGCTGGTGCTGAGTGGGAGCTCCAGTGTTCACCCTGCCAGTGACAGCGGCCATGAGAGGCTGGGACTGCCCTCAGGGTGTTGGTGCTGTGGTGGGCTCCTCTGGTCGGGTGCCCACCGAGACCCCTCCAGCACCTAAGCCCCAGTTCTAATGCTGTGGGTGTGGCCGCACGGCCTGCTGACCTTCTCCGGGGGACAGTGGTGACCGCGGCCCTATCCAGGCGGGCTGATGGCAGAGCTGCAGCCCCATCCGTAGGGCAACAGGGGGTGGTCCCACCCAGCCAGGCACAGCCCCAACCTGTAGCCGGCCACCCACAAGGCCACCCCAGGGTGCCAGCAGACCAACGTCAGCTCACAAGAGGCCTCTGCATGAGCTCTCAGTATGTGAGTGGGGAAGCCCCTAGAGCCTGCCCACTTGTCACCGCTGTGCCCTGCCACTACACTCAGGACAGAGCCCAGGGCCCACAGGCTGAGGGAGCGTCCCTGCTCTGCTGTCACCTCCCACCAGCCCGAGCACCGCTTGCTATCTCATCTGCAGGGGCTGCCTGGGCCCTGACGGGGCTCTGCACTGATGCTGTGTGGTCGTGGTAAAGCTGCTGGGCTTCTCGAGCCTGTCCCCTCAGCACCCAGTGGGCACAGGACAGGGCCTCCTCACGAGTGCTGATGAGAAAGCCATGCACTGTATGTGAACTTTGAGAACCTGGTGGCGTAGCAGTTAAGAGTTCATAGTCTGAACCCCCCAGGAGCCCCTTGAGAACCCTACGGGGCAGTCCTATTCTATCCTATAGGGACACCAGGAGTCGGAATCGACTTAGCAGCAAAGGGTTTTGGTTTTTGGGGGGTGGCTTAATACATGAATTTTATCATTGACAGAGATCATAGTTATCACAAGAAATATGTTCTCTGGCACCTGGAACAGGCCATTCAGGGTTACCAAGAAAAGAAACGGAAGACTGAGTAATGAGTACGAGTCTAGCATTTGAGCTAAAAGCAAAAACCAGGTGAGATGTCTTCAGGGGCATCACGCCTAGGAAAAGGTCTGCAAAGGAAACAGCATCCCGAGGGCCATGGTTTCTTAATTCTCTCTCACCTACGCCTGTGATCTCCTCACGCCCTCGAGACCTGCCTGTGATCCCCATTTCTTCAGACCCCTGCGCCCCCCATGGCTACGGTTCCTTCCCTCTCCCTCTCCCAAGTCTCACTGATTTCTCCCCCGCCATACCCTCACACCTCCGCGGCGTCTTCCTTGACCCCCACTCAGTCCGAGGCCCACCCGTGTGTGACACCTCCACCCCGTCACCTGTCTGTGGTTTCTGCGCTCTCCCTCACACAGGCCTGTGGTCTCTCCCTTCTCCTCCACACGCTGAAGGTCCCTCCGCTCTCCCTCCAACATGTCTGGTTTCTCTGTCCTCCTCCACACACCTCCACGTGTCCTCACCCTGCCACACGCATGTCTAGACGGCCAGCAAAGGCAGCCTGGCTCCTACTGCACTCCACCAGGAAACTGCAGCCAGCAGCACCTCTCTGACCCGGGGTGGAACGCCTCTCTCTGAGACCACTCACGGTCACTGCAGCACCGCTTATGCTGTTGTCGTCAGGTGCTGCCGAGCCAGCTGCCCCGCGTGACACGGTAGCGTCACGAGCAACGCCGCCCCGCCCCGCCCCTCCTCACCATCTCAGCCGTGTCTGAGTCTGCTGCTGCTGACACCACAGTTACAAACTGCTTCCGTGACAGCCCCATCCTGGGCTCCGTGACTCTCCGTACCTCACTGACCTAACTGACAGAAGGTAACCCCTCCCTGTCCTCAGTGCGTCCCAGACGGCAGCTCCGTCACCGGCTCACCTTGTCCCGTAAGTGATGCTCTGCGGCTTCGATATTCAGTGGGTCATCAAAATTCAAAAGATCCTTAAAAAGAGAGAAACTTGACGTCAGCCATGGGAAGAACCTGCTTTTCTGCTGCTACACGTCTTCAGGTTGGGAAGCAGGCAACACAAGTCCAACAAGCTGAGGCAGACTGGCCTGGAGACTTGAGAAATTCGGTAAGAGCCAATGTTCCCTGGTGGTGACAGTGTTACACATGGGTATTTTTTTCAAAATGGTGACAACGGCTGATTGGGTGACACTGGAGCTACCACTGGGAATTCCAGTTTGGTGACAAATGGAGGAAACAGGGATCACATTGATTTCTCCTCTTTTTAATAACTGCAAAATGAAAATTGCTCTTGTTAAGAACATTTAAAAAATAAACAGCACAATTCCTTCACTAAAAATATGTTTTCCTGTTACGTGAGTTGCTGATGAACCACTTTGCCTCTATAAGGCTAAGCGTTCAGCTCGGACCTCATAATTCACCTGCATGAGCGTCACGCCCCATCTCAGCCGTGACACCATCTGCAACCTCACTGAACACCAGGCCCTGCCACCAGGTGGCCTGGCCCCTGGTTCACAACAGACACTCAAGTCCAGATCCGAGGCCACATCTGATCCTGACACTCACCGTTCTTCTTGAAAACCAGTCACTGCTTTCCACAGCATGCCACGTATAATGGACCATTTAAAGACAAGGACAGTTCTCAGCACCACGTTAGATTGGGGCTTGCACTCCTCACTTGGGAGGAAGTATGAGTGTAACTGACCCATCACATCACAAACAGCAAAGAAAAATCACAAACCTTTGTGATCATTTACAGCTGCAAAATCAGATTTCAAGTCTTGGAAACAGGCCAAAATATAAAATGCAGTTTATGAGTTATCCCATGTACCATAAAAATTATGTCAACAGATGAAATTCCTTATCTTTTTTATCACTATCTATACGCCTGTCACGGATTGGATTGTGTCCCCCCAGATGGGTGTAGCAGTTTGGATAGACCCTGTTGCTGGTCTTGTGGGATGTTTCTGTACCTTGTAGCCCCCGCCTCTAGGATGTTACTGGGGGCAGATGGGCAGCGCAGTGCTGGCGGGCAGGGCTCCGTGTATGAGACTGTACCGGGCCCTGGGGCAGTCTCTTCAGGTTAGACGAGAAACACGCAGCAAAGACACAGTGCAGAGAGCAGAGCCCGTCTTCAGAGACAGGTCCCTGTGCCTCAGGAGCTCCCAGTCCCAGGGGAAGGCTGACCACGGAGACCTTCCTCCACAGCCAACAGAGTGCCCCCTGCCCCCCGAGTTGATGCCTGCGTTTTAGCTTAGTCTTCTGTGACAAATAAATTTCTTTTTGTTCAAGAGTCCTCTTGTGACATTTCTGTTACAGCAGCACTAGGTGACTGAAGAGAGTGCCCTGCAGTGAACACCGGTCAGAACAACCACTACAGACCACATGGGCACCTCAGATTGGCTCTTCAGAATTCAGAAGGCCTGGGCAGAGCACCAGGAGAAGAAGTGGGGAGCTAACGTGGCTGTATCCAATTTCTTTAAAAACAAACGACACGTCCAAAGAGCCAGTGCTCCTGAGCCAGGGACACGATGGGCCGGCCTCACCATACCTGCGAACATTCCAGAGTGATCAGCAACTTATTTTGCCAGCCATACCCAGGGGTGAGTTCCTTAAATTATCCCAAACATTGGTTTTCAGAGAAGCCAGCTGAGACCTCACTCAGCGACAGGCAGAGAGGAGAGAAGTGACTGACTGCTGTGCGTCCGAAGAGCTACGGTCAGGACCAGGGGATTGAACCAGGGGAGCAAGAAACCGCACAGGAGTGACACTCACAGTAAGTCCTACCCATCCCCAAAGCCCCCACAGCAGGAACCGCCTGGATGTCTACACGCCTGTGTAACCAAGAACAGGCAGCTCCCTGCAAAAAAGGAATCGCTCCCGTCCCCATCACTGACGTGCTCACCCAGCTCTACCTGGGCACAGACGTGCCGTGAAAACCTGCCCTCCACTGGCTCTGGGGCACAGCCCGCAGGCCTGCTCTCCTCCCCGCTGCCCTCCCCGCTGTCCTCCCCACTGCCCTCCCCGCTCTCCTCTCTGCTGTCCTCCCTGCTGCCCTCCCTGCAGTGTCTTCACCTTCCAGTCGAGACTTCTCTCGAGAGCCCTTCCGGTCTCCCCGCCTGCCGTTAACTCCCTGGTAGCAGACAGCCAGTGACAGCTGCTTCACAAGCCACAGGGCCTATGGGAGGTGTGACAGGTTCTGGAGGGATCCATGTGGCTGCTGAGGACAGTGACGGGTGTGTGGACCCTGGAAAGGCCTGTGGCAGCACCTGTCCTCTCTGGTCCCTCAACCAAAGTACTGAACTACAGCAGGGCACAAGCCCCGGGCAGGTCGGAGCCGCACCTGCCTCGGGGCTCCTGCCCGACCCTCAGTGGGAGAGCCACGAGCAGAACGACGGCCGGCTCACTGGGCCAGCAGGCTCGGGGTGGCGGGGCCCAGGCTACAGAACTACCACCCGCGGGGATGAGGACAATCCTGGAACAACTGGGAAGTGTGTGTACGTCCACTGTGCCACGGGCACTCATGAGGAACTTCAATGTGCCATTCACCAGCGGCAGGAGGCAGGCAGGTGGTAGGGCTCAGTCTGGAGGCCTGGGGTCGTGCTGAAGGGGCACAGGACCGTGGGAGGAGGGGGACCGGCAGCTCCGGCCCCAGGCAGGTCCCCAGTGCTCCCGGAAAGCCGACCATCGTGGGCCTGCAGTCAGCTGAGAGGCACTCTTCTCAGAGGAAGGAGCTAAGGTTGTAACAACATTGCAAAATGTGATCACAGGCAGATCTCTCAAGCTTAATTCCAGTAAAGCTCTTTTCCTGACTCCAAAAAACCAAAAACCAAACCTGCTGCCATCGAGTCAATCTCAACACACAGCCACTCTACAGGACAGAGAAGAACTGCCCCACAGAGTTTCCAAGAACTGCCTGGAGGATTTGAACTGCTAACCTTTTGGTTATCAGCTGCAGCTCTTAACTACACCGCCAGTAAACTCAGAACATTAAAATTCGAAGGAACAAGTAAACCAGAGGGTGAAATCCCCTTATGACGGCGTTCAGCTGTGCCCTCCCCAGAGCCAGGGCCTGCACCTTCTCCTGGAGGACGGGGCCCACAGCCCATCGGTGCCGCACCTTCTCCCTGAGGACCCTGCCCTCTGGCAGCGCTGCATTCATTCTAAGACCAGGCCTCGGATGTCAGGGTAGGTGGGCACAGGACTTTCCTCCAAACCAGGATACCTGCATGGCTGGCTCAGCTGGGGACTGGGCCACCCCACTCAGAGGGGGGCTCAGTTGACGAGACTGGCCCGCTACCCCTAGAAGCCAGGGGAACTCCTGTCTCCTGCAGACAGAGAGCGGCTGCTCTGGATTCTCACACCGCAACTAGCTCGATCCCACCTGCTGCCCGCCTGCCCCCGCCCCGACCCATAACAGTGCAATGGACAAGAGGAGTGCACGTGAGCATTGCTTTTCTGGGAGTCTGAGCTCTCTCATGTCATCCTTAATGTGAGGGTTAAAAGTCAGAGTCAAGGAAACAAAGAAAACACTGCACTTCTGATCAACATACTTACAGTAAACAAAGAGTTCAATCCCCAAACAACATCCTGAAACAAGGAGAAAACAAGTTTCAGGTGCCTGATTATTGAAAGTATGTGAAATCCATGCCAACAGCCACATGCCACACCGCACCCAGACTCACCTTTGGCATGAGTCACCTGAATTCGGACAGAGGCAGCACCCCGCCCCCAGCCCCACCAGAGTGCTGCACCTCACGGCAGCAGGTGGAGGACGAGGCTCAGCGGGGCCAGCACTGCGCCATGTGGCCCACAGGTCCTCGGGCACAGGTATAGCTTCACATGCAATCCAGCTGCCAACACCAAACACTATCCAGACCTCTCATATCACCTTGAAACCCACATGCTCCTTTTAGCTTCCTGAGGCCACAGATACGCCCCATGACCCCACTGGCTCTTAATAACTTCAAAGTTATGACGCAGATCAAGGGAGGCCAACATTTTCAAGGACTGGACATTTTCATTCAAGTAAAATTGAAACCAGCATTCTCCCTGGGCTGAGCCATGGCTGTGACCTGATCACATAGGCCTCCGCATGAGACGAAGCCCCTCATCCTTTCGGGGAGTTTTCCCTCCCATCGGGCCTTGCTGTTTTGGCAGCTTCTCTCAAGTGTCCACCCGCGCCCATCCTGACCTCGCGCTGTGTGAGCTGGTGCTGGGAACGAGGACGGCTGGCGGGCCACCTCAGGGGACAGGTAGAAGGGTGTGCCAGTGGACCAGGGGCCGCCCTGGGAGGTGACTTAGCACAGAGGACCAGGGAGGGAAGCTGGCTGGGGGACGGCACCACACCCACCTTCAGTGTCCGCGTGGGAGCCCAGCCAGTGCCATCAATCGAATGTTCTCGCAGTAAACTGGGAGAGACACAGAAAGCACAGGATTAGGCAGGAGCAGCCCTTGGTCACTCGGCACCATGGGGGGCTCTGTGCACACCACTACACTTTCTCCTGTTCTGCTCTTGGCACTCAAGCTGTACAGGACACTCACAGTTCATGTCAAGGTGTGTCACACCTGCAGTGTGACGCCCGTGAGGGTTAAATGTCCTGTCCAGAGACCCCCAGCCATCAAGTGGGGGCTGCACTCCCACCCGGGGGTCTGGCACTGGCCCTGCAAATGGCTGCACACTGCTTCACAAGAGGACAGAATGAAACAGAGGAAAAAGCCCAAAGACTCAACTTCCGATTGGTTTTGCTTGAATTAAGTTGACTCAACATTTCAGCTCTCTGCCTTACGGGGAGCGAACGTGAGTCAAGTGGTAAAGGAAGGCACTAATCCTGCACGACCCCGAGTGCCCTAGGCCACAGGCCGATGGGCACGCAGAGCACAGCCAGCACCTCTGTAGGCCTGATGTCCACAGTTTATTTTCTGGATCCCATCCGTCCTACTCTCCTCTCTCAGCTAAAACCACCCACGTGCCGTGAACGCACGTGAACGCAGGTCCTCACTGAACGCGCCAGGCTGGGGCCCCGGGCATGGGGGCAGCAGACAGGCACAGGTCCGGGGCAGCTGGGGGACTTCAGCCCCTGGCGGTCTCACCAGGGCCCTAGGTGTGCTTCCCAGACCTCCCACAGAGGCAGTGACACTCTACACAAAGCCAGCGGCCAAGCTCACAGTATGTAGGTGCAGGGCAAAGAGAAAGAGAAGGAACTTGCCTCAGACAGATGTCTCCTGTCTCTGTGATGTTGGGGTGCCAGATTCTGGTCAGGCATTTCACTTTGGGGGGCTGTGAATCAGAAGAGGGAGATCACAACGATGGTCTTTCCAAACCATGGCAGGTGCATCTACACCCCGGGGGCAGTCTCTCAGTCACAGCTGTCCGACCATAGCCCGGGACAGGGCCACACCAGAGGCGGTCTCTCAGTGACAGCTGCCTGCCCACAGTGCAGCACAGGGCCACACTAGGGGGTAGTCTCTCAGTCACAGCCATCTGCGCACAGCCCAGCGCACGGCCTCCTGGCAGTCGGTCACTGAAGGCCACCCCTCACCAAGCACACATCGACACCTGACTAGGGGCTCCCTTTGCACCCGCAGGAATGTGTTTTCACTCCAGGTCCACCGCTGCTGTCCTTCTGGACCTCCTGCCGGGACACCCACAGCACCTGCAGAGGCTCAGTGTCCTCCTGTGTGAGCTGGGGCACCCTGTGGTGCGGCCGGGGAAGATGAGGCTCAGTTCACCCCGGGTACGTGTTCAGTGCTCTCGGGGCTCCAGGACGCCCTGCACTACAAGTCACCATGCAGTGGGTGAAGGTGACTGCTCCTTCAACAAGTGACCTGGCCCCACGGCTACAGGTTCCTGATGACACTACCCCAGCACACACCTGCCAGGTTAAAGTTTTGGCCCGTTTTTCTTTAAAAGTGTGTATACAGCACACAGGAACAACGTGCAGCAATATGCGACATCAGTTATGACTGCTTTTGTGATTTCTCCACTATAAGAGCAATTCACATTCATTTAAGAAAAAGACAACAGAAATAAGAGGGAAAGACAGGTGTACATACATTCCTCCCTTCAGCAACACGCTATGAACACCTGACACGTCTTCTGAGAACCTGCCTAGGACATGCACATCCACTTTTCACAGAATGGGGACCGTGCCCACCTGTTGCATGGCGTCAGTTTCCACCAGCCCTTTGGGCGGCCTTCCAGCTCTCCTGTGGGCAGACTGGCACTTAGGGGACCGCCAGCGTATCACTGCACTTCTGGTAGCACCAGCCCCCAGCACAAACTGTGCCACGTCAATGCTACCCTTGGCCGACACCTTCCATTATTTCTTCAGAACAAAGCCAAGGAGAAGGGCTATCCGGTCAGAAACACAGCTTCTGACCAGGACCATGTGCCCTTGCTTCTGAGAAGGCTGTGGCGAGGTGGTGCCCACAGCTCCAGTCCTCGGGCCACACGGGGGCGTGCCTCCAATTGCTATGCAACAGATGGCATCTCAAGGTGTCTCATCAGACAAGTCGTCACTAAGACACTGAAGTCACCAACCCTCTGTCAACTGGGGCCACACTTTCCCAGGTCTCCTTCTGTATTAATTCTTACAGAACTTATGTTTATAATCCAATTATTACGTCTCATGTCATACTCAGAAGATACCTTGCCCCATCCCACATGGGAGTAACTCCTCTCCGGTGCTTTTCCTAGTGCACTTAGCCCTATCTTTTAATCTGCACAATACAAGCCAACTTTAGTAGCCCCCGATGAACTTCCTTTCTGATTTCAAATGGCCACAGGATCAAGAGACTCTGCCAAATTACTGAATCAAATGTGAATACTATGTGTCCAAGGACGCGTGTGTGAGTGTGTCCTGCTCCTCCCACGAGGCCCCAACTGCAAGGTTAAGCAGGTAAGCACCCTGTCCAGCAGGTAACTGAGCCCAGCCAGCCTGGGGCTAGGGGGCACCAGTGCCTCCAGTATCTGAAGGAGCCCAAAAGGCTGAGCTCGCTCTCCGTCCCATGACAGGTTCCTCTGAGCAGAGTCCCCGACACGTGCTCAGCCCACTCGGGGCCTGCTGCATCTCCCAGGGGTTTGGTTCTCTCCTTCTTGCTCCTTCCCACCTTCTGTTCCGGAGCTATGCCGACACTGACTGCTCCTCTATACCCAGGACAGAGAGCACAGCTCTGCGCCAGAAGTCTGCACCCTGGGTTTGGACACAGCACGTTCCAAACAGAACCCTCTGTCACCAGTGCTGGGTACTGCCACCAGAACAGGACACACACTCAATACCTTCTGTCTCCTGCTGCCCCCATATCCGTGCCAGCTGGCGCTGTCCTCTACTCCACCTCACTGCTAAGAATGTCACAGGATTGACACTGCACGGTTCGTTCAGTGGAGCACCGGCAAACCATCTGGGAAAACAGGGCACTGCTCGGGGCTGCAGTCCAGGTGCATCCCCACTCCACACGGAAGATCCAGAATCTAAGAGCCCCGGGCAGAGGAGACTGAGAATCCCAGGTCTGAGAGCCCATGAGAAACTCTGTGTAATGCGGAAAAGCTGAGACAAGCAGGTCAGACGACAGGAGCCAAACAAAAACCCCACAAATTCTGACAAGTCAACAAGAAACACACAAATTGAGAACACAGACAATCATCACAGCAGAGCCAAGAAAAAAGTTTTATCTAATTTATATAAGGAATTTTTGTAAGTCTCTCTGCATTCTTCCCCAGGTTTCAGGACCAAGGGGCTTTTCAAACAGTCAGTGAGGACAGGGCCGGCACAACCTCTCGGCAGGGTGACGCAGTAACCTGTACCAAGGGTCTCAAGCTGAGTGCCACGTGCTCAACCCTCCGAATCCGACCTGCAGGAACCAGCCTGAAGAAGACAGGAGGACAGGACGCCGCACTGGATGCGGGACACACCTCACTGCACACTTTGTCCCAGGGTCTCATGGCCTGAGACCTAAGAAGGGCTTTTCTATCTTTAAAGGCTGTTTTTGTTGTTTCAAAAAAGAACGTGACAGAGACCGACCACATCCCAGAGCCCGCAGTGTTTCCCACCAGGCCCTTCACAGTCAGTCTACTTCGTGTCATCACACAACTTGGCCAGCAAGCTGTTTAAAACTGTGGTCCCTCTGTGCAACCCAGAAACAATGTCATGATATGTAACATCATTCGCCAGATGACCAGGTCACCAGCCATGTGCAGTGTGACTCCCTTTGTCACCTGACTACATACTGTCTGTAACATGTCAACACATTAACAGTGCACAGCCACTGTTTCTACATTTCCTACAGTCAATAGTACATTACACTCTGTGGCCATCCTGACGGCTCTTCAACAAGTATTTATGACCACGTGGCAGGGCTGCCTTCCCTACCCGCTTCAGGGCTGGCCGTGGCCATGGCACCTGACCTGGCCAGTCATATGTGAGGGACACGACTCACGCCACTCCCAGGAGGCAGTCAGCACCCAAACGAAGAGCCACGTGCCCTCCTCCCACCTCCTTTGGCCTCTGGGGACGGAGGACACTGGGCGGAGCCTCCACTCACCCACCTGACACGCAGCGGGAGCCAGAAACAACCTTCTGCTATATGCTGGCTGCTTCCAGAAACCATTGGAACTGTCCCCAGATCCTAAACATCTGTCCGAACCCAAACCTCTCACTTGGAGATGGTGTCTGTCCAGCCAGGGTTCTCATTTACGATTTGGAAAAGAGAGCAAGGCTTGGCAGACAGCAGGACAGTGGACAGGCAGGAAGTCCCCATTCCCACCCCGACTCTGCTCTACCCACAAACTGTATCTCAAAAAGGAATTTCATGCAGTAATGATGAATTTCTACAGAAAAAGGTTTGACCTCAAGCCAAACAGCGCTGCAGGGCACGTGGGGGGTACCTGACAGGACCCCTCTTCCCCGACAGCAGAGCACGTGACCACAACAGGAGGACAATCGGACCCAGGGCATCCCCAATGCCCACTTCCTCAGGTTCACGGGGGCCTAATATACCACCTGATGTTTCCGCCTCGGGGACAGGCCTGGAGCGGGTGAGAAGCCGTCAGGGGCAGGCCTGTGTCAGCAGCTCTTCCGGACCGCCAGAGGGCCCTTCCTGCCGGACTGCAGACGCCCGATGAAACGCTCACATCTGAGTCTCCCCTTCTCTCCCTCACTGGCCCCCGCCCCAGTCCACCACTCAAGTCCTCCTCGTCAATGGACTTGAGCGATCTCACCTGCATCGCCGGTCCCCCAATCTGCCATTGTCAGGGTGGAAACGTCACTGACAACACCCGCCCCAGCTTGGAGAACAGTCAAGTCAAGACTCCTCAAATTCTGCTGCTGCTTCAAACTTGAGCAGCCCCGACCACTCTTTGAAAGCCATCCCGCGGGCTCTCAGCTGAGCTTTTGTGAGCTCCCAGGTTCCCACTGCTTCTCAGCAGCTCTGTCCTCGGCTGCACCTGTCCCTCCACACGGCGTTTTTATACTTTAGCTGCCACTTCCCTACCTGGTGTGTGAATTCCTCAAAACGAGGACTGTCACACTACCGAGTGTGGTGCCTGGAGCCCGACAGCGCACTGCTGAGGAGCTACGGTGTGCTGCAGCTGCTCACCGAAGGCTCTGCCGCTCACATCCACCAGCTGCTCCCGGGGGGCCTGTGGAGCAGTCCTCCTGTCCTGTCGGGTCGCCAGGGGTCGGGACTGACCTCACGGCAATGAGTTAGGCCATCATTTCCAGGATAACTACCGTTGCCTAAGAGGGACTACAGGTAGCTGTGGGTACAGAGGACCTACAGTTGAACTACAGTCACCCTTCTCTTCTCAACTTCAAGAACACACATTTCCAAGTCTTCTGGAATCTGGCTGCTGTACCATACACAAAATACTGTCTTGGACAAAATGCTTTTCTCTTGGACAAAATGCTTTTCTCTTGGACAAAATGCTTTTCTCTTGGACAAAATGCTTTTCCCTCAGTGCCATATTTGGCAAACACAATCCTTGTCAACTCTGCAGGCAGTGCACACAGGAAGCACCTGGGCGCTCAGGTCCCCCCGGGGGTCGTCTCCTGGGCACACCTGGGCACCCGGGAAAACTGCCCAGCACAGAGCTCTCACTTGATATTCACTCAAGAAAAGAACTGTTCTGCTAAAACCCTAAAGGCCGCCAACGAGTAACACCAGCCGCACAGCTTCACGGCCTGCCCCTCGGGTGCAGGGGTGCAGGGGCTGGGCAGCGGCGGCAGAGGCTCCCGGGCAGGGGCGGAGGCCAAAGGGGAAGACAGGCAGCGGCCAGGCGCGTTACTCACCACCATGTTGTAGGCGTCAGGGACTTCCGTCTCAAACTGGAACTTTCCACCCTGGTAGTAACCCTCATCTATCAAAAAACAAAGAAGAAAACAAGAAGTCCTTTAAATTAAAAAAAAAGGGAAACAAAAACCAAACGCTTTAATAGGCTGCGGCAAAACAGACATCAAATAACACAGACATTCAAATAACATCTTTGACACTAGCAGGCGGTAGAGTTGAAACTACAGAATCAATGGACTGGAAAGCCAATTAGGGGAAATTTTGATATGGAAGGATGGGATGGAGAGATGTCACACCAGCCTTGAGGATGGTCTGTGGCATCTAGCATGGGTCATAGTTTTCCTAAAGGACCAGACGGCAGACTGACAGTGGCGTCCACAGGCGGCAGCAGCTGGTAGAGTAACGTGTCGCTCTGGCTGGGAACAGGGCACTCGAGGCCGGCTCTAGCGGAGGGGCCAGCCCAGCCAGTGCAGACCTGGGCCCAGCATGGCGTGGCGCTTGGGCTCTGGGCTTCCTCCCGCATGCCTTCCGGGACCTCCACTCTCTTCTGAAGGCAGTGGCAAACATGTGTCTGTTCCCCAGTGTTGGCCAGGCCACACAGGCTGAGGAGACAGCAGCTCTGGTGTGATTCACTGTTCACCCCTAGGGCCGAGAACAGCGCCTGGTGGAGGGGTGAGCAAGTGCGTGCTGTGTGAACGGAAGTCATGGGTGGCGCAGGGAGGACCCCGGTCAGCTCTCCTGAGCCTCCCTCGGGGACTGGTGTCCTGTCGGGAGGCCAGCAGTGAGTGGGGGAACGAGTCACTTAAGCAGGGTGGTTATATATACGGTGACATGGAGGTGTGAGGGACCCCAGGTGCTGAGGTGAGGCAGTGTAGCCAGGCAGTCAGAGCAACACCAGTGAGAAGGAGCCCCAGAGGAGAATGCCAGCCAGCCTGACCCAGGTGGTGCCTGACTTCTGGGAGATGGGACTCCCCCAGCTGTGGACATTCACGGGCATGGCAGGGGCGTCCCTCATTTCTCCTTTCAAAGTCTTAACTCAGCTGCCATCAGTCCTGCAAGAGAACTTTTCAAGGACACAGCCTCTTAGGCACAAAATACTTGGAGAACAGCCCAAATACTTGGAGAACAGTCTCCCGCTCTGCTGCTGACCACCACACGGGGTCCAGGACCAGCCACACCCTCGAGTGCCCTGTTCCCAGCCAGAGCGACACGTTACTCTACCAGCTGCTGCTACCTGTGGACGCCACTGTCAGTCTGCCGTCTGGTCCTTTAGGAAAAACTATGACCCACGCTAGACGCCACAGTCCATCCTCAAGGCTGGTGTGACATCTCTCCATCCCATCCTTCCACATCAAAATTTTCCCTAATTGGCTTTCCATTCCACTGATTCTGTAGTTTCAACTCTACCGCCTGCTAGTGTCAAAGATGTTATTTGGCCTAGTATTTTGATATTGCCGTATGCTTTCTGTCCCAGTCAAGTTCTCATTTAATAATTACTGGAACCATATCTTCATTCACTGAAAACTGACTGCAGGCATGTTCTAACTTCTCTTCTGTTTCAGGGACTACATCAGAAGGTGACCTGCTTCTGAGCCAGTACAGCTTCCGCCTCCTCTAGGGCATAGAGCTTTGTGATCTGGTCGAAGCTATTGACTGGAGTTGGCCAGAAATGCCACCAGCCAAGCCAAGTGCCACAGTTCAACCTAAAAGGCAGCCAGGGATCAGACTGGAGGTACTTCCATTTCCTGAGAGTTTCTTAAGTAGTAGCCACTGAAAATTCTGACCCAACCCCTGGCCTGTCCTCAAGTCTGCCTTCCCCACTGAAGAGCAAAAAGAGGCCTGCCCAGGCACAGCGGGGGGACAGCAGAGGGGCAGCGGGGTTCACTGACAGTGTTCGTGGCCATGATCACCTCACGGCACCAGATACCATTTCAAAGTCTGGGACATGCCACCTCTGGGTTCGTGTCTACAGCTGCTGCAGCTGCAAGCACTCTGCCTCAGAGGTGACCGTGGCTCACAGTCTGCCCGTCTGTCCCCCACCGCCCACAGCTGTGCTGTGGAGCTTACTCCCTCCTGCTTCCAGGAGCCCAGGCTAGTCTTCAGATACGTGAGGGGTCTCCCTGGGAGATCGGTGACTGACTGTCCAACAGGCATGTGGGCACGGACAGCTCCAAGAGAACTGATTTCCAGATGTTCACATCCATATGGACTCTGTCCTAAAATGACCCTCTGACGACACACCAGGTCACAGCATCAGGACAGTCTTCCTTCTCATCCCCCGCCTCCCCGGCCATTAGGAAGAAAAGCATGCTTCTCACCTCTGCCCCAGAGGTGTAATGGAACCCCGGAGGACAAAAGGGTCCTGTGACCCACGGGACACCATGGCACTCAGGGCACGGTGGGAGGACGTGCCTTCCCCACCTCACACCCATCTCTGTGAAGGGCAAAGCCAGGGGTCCTCATCAGAACCCCTGGGGTCAGGCTGGAGTGTTCAGACACGTCCTAACGCCGGTGGCAGGGCTATCGACACTCCCCTCGAGTGACCTCACACTTCCCTCCATGACCGCAGAAAAAGGGTGCAGCACCCCCGCAAGCAGCACGCCAAGAGAGCACCAAGACACAGCACCTGTGACCCCTTCCCCTGCCCAGGTGGCCAGCTCCACGCCCGACCAAGGCGAGGTGGCGAGACGGCTGTCCGAGGGTGCAGGTGGTAAGGCACGAGAAGCGCAGCGAGGCGCTGGCAGCCCGCTCTGACAGCCAGAGCTAGGCTGGCCAGGCTGGCCCGTGGGAGGAGACGGCAGGCACTCCCGACACGGTGAGTGCCCCACACCCGAAGCTCCGGGCTGACGACCAACACAGAGAACACAAGACACAGTTTCTGAGGTATTCTACCGTAAGGCTCTGTTGAAATGAACAGCAGTGTAATCTCCAGTCCGAGTATTTCAGGTAAAAGAAGATACCTCAAAGCGAAAGAACGACAAGATGACTAATGGCCACTCGACGGGTCTTGAGGAAGTCGCTTTGGTGCATGCCTCAGAAACTGCCGAGTGAAAGGCCTCTGACGACAGGATGACAAGGCCTTCGGTGAGCCAGGAGGTTTCCAACGCTCAGCTTCCAGCAAAAGGGAAGAAGGTGCTAAGTCGGCAGTCAGGGGACACACTGAGAACATGTGTCACATGACATCAGAAGCACCGGCATGCTGCCACACCTAATGCCTTTCATTCCTGTCGACTCACTTACGTGAACAAGCATTTCTCAGCGCTTCTGTCTGTGAAGGCCAAATGCAGGAAGGAAACTGACACTGGACCTTCTTTCAAAAATAAAGAACAGCATCCAGACACAACTACACGAAATGCTAATCCTGACCCGTGCTTTCTCAAATAAAACGTTTCTTTTGTGATTAACAGTGGACATCAGCACTACACTGCTCTGACTCACTCATCTGTTCAGCAAACATGTGACAGGCGCCCCCTCTGTACCCGCACTGCTCTAGCACGGTGACCCGCCGATAACGAGAGAGAACCACGCCTGCCCTCAGGAGGCTTCTATTCCAGTGGGAGGTAGACCAGTAGCATGAGTTAGTAAACACCGTCAGGCAAGGCGGGACAGCGTGGTCTGGGAGCGTGGGGACCGGTACAGAGGGTCTGCGGGAAAGGCCCCTGGGAGGGAACAGGAAGACAGCCCGTGAGGTGCCGGTGCCCACGGGATACTGGGGAAGGGCTGGAGAGACCGGGAGCTGAGGCCAAAGAGGGGACAAGCAGAGGCGACACGCGGCCTGCGGGCTGCTTCAGTGTCGGCTTTGATTGGAGGGAGGCGGGGCACGGTGCGTTCTAGGCAGAGGAGAGCCCTGAGCACAGTGCAGAGGCACTGACTCTTCTCGGGGCCCCTTACTGTCCAGCTTTCCCACGCACATGAGGCGACTGGAAACACCACGGCATGGGTCAGGCGCACCTCAGTCCTTCTCTGCACTGACCAGTCCTAATTCTGGAGCTGTTTGCCAGTGCTGACAGAAGCATGGCTCTGAATGGATGAAAACCCCATGGTGTCAGGCACATTTTGAGGGCAGGCAGATGTTTATCCTTCTTCCACTGATAGCAGAGGGCAGGAGCCACGGCCATGCCAGGACACACTGCCCCCACACAGGGGCAGACAACGCACCTAGGGAGCAGCAGAGCATGGGCTCCGCGTGGTGACCACAGCCCGGTGAGCACCCGTCACGAGCATCAGTGCTGCGTGACTGTGTCCCTTCTGTCTGACAGGACAGGGAATCCCTATACACACAGTCATGCTCCTGAGCGGTGAGGAGAACCCCACTGCAGCCCTACACGTGCTGTCAAGTCAGAACAGTGATGAGAGTCAGCACGAGCTCACCCATTTCATCCAGAGGTCACTCCCACACGACAGAAACAAGCCTAAACAATCAGCACGTCTGAGTGACCAAGAGCACCCACAGGCTCCTGCGTGGGGCTGGAGGGATGGGCATAGGGGGAAAGGATCCCCGATGGCCAGGAAAATGACTGATGAAGGCTGAGAGAAGAAGAAGTTCCCGTGACAAACACACGACGGGCCGACGCCTCAGGAAACGCTGCCCTTCTGAAAACAGCCAGTGGCACGGGACAGTCCAGGGCCTAGTGCTCGTCACGTTCCACATAAAGTTAGAGGTCACCAGGAAAGCACTCAAGGGTGCACAATACCGCTTGCTATAAATCAGCAAGTGTTTAGGAAGGCAGCAGAAGAACGCTCTGTCATCCCTTACAAGTTTAAGCTCTCAATCAGGTATCTACAAACATCAGGTGTCCGGAACACCCATCTCTACCGACAGTGCTTTGTTCTCAGCTGTCCCCAGGGCCTCCCAGTCCAGAAGGACAAAGCTTTGTCTCTGCTGTCTCTAGTGCCCTCCCAGTCCAGAGGGACAAAACTTTGCTCTCCCTCTGTCCCCAATGCCCTCCTAAGCCCATAGGGACAAAGCTTTGCCCTCCACTGTACCCTAGGGCCCTCCCAACCCACGGGGACAAAGCCTTACTCTCCTCTGTCCCCACTGCCCTCCCAGCCGAGAGGGACGAAGCTTTGTCCTCTGCTGTCCCCAGTGCCCTCCTGGCCCAGAAATATGGCAGTGGACTCAGTTGGTGGAACCTGTCCCAGAACCCTTTGCACAACACCCAGACAACATTTTAAAACATTTTCAGGCAGTTTGATCTGGGCCTTCTCTCATCATAAAATACCTTCTACCCCCACCCAAAAAACCTAACCCGCCCACAGGGAGAGAGAAAACAAAAGCCAAACCCGCTGCTGTCGATTCCCATCAGTGAGCCAACACGCTTGTGCAGAACTGCCCCAGAGGTCTGCCAGGAGGGCGGCTGGGGGACGGGAACCACTGACCTTTTGGTGAGTGGCTGAGCTCCCAGCCAGCAGGTCAGCCAGCAGGCTGCTGCCGCTCCACACCGGGGGCCAGCTGGGGCAAAGGCTCGGCTCACTCACAGCTGACTTCTGTACCCGTCCTACTTTGCCATTAGCTAGTGACCCGTGACCCTCAGTTTCTCACTCCCTTTCTGTCCTGCAGTAAATTCACACTGTGGGGATCCTCCTCAGGACTCCCTGCTCTCTGGCACTTTCTTCTGTATTCCCATCCAGCCCCCAGCAGCCCCAACTGTTGGCAGTGAAGAGGCTGCTGCCCCCTCTCCAACAGACAAGGTGGGCTGCAGGCAGCATCAACACCTGTGCCTATGGGGGCTGTGTGGTCACTAGAAACACACAAGTCCTCCCTGGAGCCGGTCCAGATCAACCAAAGGGACAGGTTGCCACCCTCCGCCAGCTGGGAGGCCAACCACTGTTACACGGTGCCGACACACACAGCTGCCCACCTCTGCCTGCTTCTGTGCCTGGCACGCGATCTCATCCTCCTGACTGCCCAAGAGAGAGGCACTCTCTGCCCACCGCAGCCCCAGACAGGCATGCTGTGGCCTACAGGTCAGCACTTTAACTCAGGTCATCCCAGTGGGAAGGGTCATGCTGGGACCTGTAGGCCGGTGCCTCACGCCTGCAGCCTCGGAGCTCACTGACTACACTGTCGAGGTTCACACCTCTCTGCTCGGGTGCACACTGAGGGCCTCGGAGGAAGGTGAAGACTCTTCAGGCAACCACAGTGCACAAGTCTCACAGGGGACGGTCACTCAGGTCGTAACTTTTAAAAAGCCAGAGAGGACAAAAACCAGCAGTCACAGACCTGGGCATCCTTTAAACTGTGCTGCTAAAAACCAACCAAGACACTGACAAAGGCAAGGTCATTACCTGGGGTCACGGTCAGCTGGAAGCAGTGAAGCTTGTCTGGGTCGGGAAAGTGCACTCGGCAGGTACCTGCGAGAGAGAACACACAGGCCGCTCTGAGACCCCAGCGCCAGCACCCGTGCTCTGGACCCGGGGGACACTGACCCTAGCAGGGGGCGGGGTGACTCTGTCACTCATGGGGCAGACCAGCGTCATCCCCCCGGCTGACACCTCCTGTGGGGGGCAGACTCCTCCATGTGATGGCAGTCATGCTAATACACTGAACTACAACCACTGACCCTCACTGTGTGTTTGTTTCACTATGTTCTTTTACTAATTAATTCCAAACCAAGACTTTTCCTTCAACCTTTAAATATCCACTAAAAATAAAGGGCTTTCCTGTAATTTCAAGAATTACCCCACTTTCTAAAGAAGAAACCACACCCCAGCCAGAGGGATTAATGAATGGGTAGGGATGGGGCATCTCTTCTAACTCAACACAGAAAAACCAGGAAAAGGACCGAGGCCAACCTCGAGTCTGCTCACTCCCACCCCAGCCCCTCCGGCCCACCAGGGTCTGCGCAAGTGAAGGAGTGCGTGCGCACCAGGGCTTCACCACCGCTCCCATCTTGTTTGGTTGGGGAAAGTCTTCATAGCCTACCTACTGACTCACAGCTTGTTTGTTGGTGAAGTGACAATTTGCTGACTCAGATGGCCATGTTCTGTGCCCACTTGTCCCCCAAGCCAGAAGGTGTCAGCATTAGGACAAAAGGTCCAAAAGCTCCCCACTGGGAGAAGAGCTGCTGGCTCTAGAGGCAGAGAGGGGAAGCTGGCTGTACCCCACATCTGCCTCTCCACACAGAAGTCAGTCGTAAATATCCATGGAATCAGCGAATCAGCACACAGGGAAGAAACCCATGTAGAAACCCGCTCTGTTTAGCTTTATAAACTCAGCAAATACTCTACTAAACTCTTGGGTCACCTGCTGACTTAATTTTGTACAAGTCCCACTGAAAATATTTGCCTAGTTTTGCAACAATCTGAACTTTCATACTGGTGATGATTGCACAATGTGACTGATATAACCAGTCACATGGAATTATATGCATGAAAAATGTGGAACTGGCTCCTGCCGGGTTTTTTACTTCTGTAACTAACAAAAGGAATAATGTAGAAAATTTCTCTTTTGTACTTGTTATAATAAAATCGTAAAAAATAAAAAAACAGGGGAATTCAAATGCGGACTTGGCAATGGCTTTAGACACCATGCAGCCCAAGGTCCTCAACTATCAGACAGGACACAGCCCAGAGGGGTTTATGACTCACACAAGGCCACACAGGTTACCAACAGAAACTAATTCCCAGTTAATAAGTAGTCCACCTCCCCCATGCCCCACCCCCTTCATCTCATTACTTCATACGCACATCACATATGCAACACTTAGATATGAGATACGACACAGAGAAACAACCCAGGAGCACTGGCTGGGTGTCATCAGTAAATAGATAACTTCTGCTAGAATCCCAAGAGGCCTCCGTCTGGTTACGATTAGAAAACCAAGGTCAAGCAAATTCTTGAGACATTTTGACTGAGATCCAAAGAAACATTTCACATCACAACCTATCACGCTTGTATGTAAACATTAAAAATAAAGCACCAAGAAATAATAAATAGCCTTACTATACAAGCATACTCTGGCATGTTCTATGTGACTCTATTTTTCAAATAGCTGCCTCTGGCCTATGAAACTAATTTCACATCATGTAAAGGTTTCAACCACAGTTATCTTCCTGCTTGAGATGAAGGCTGGAATTGGCACTCTCATGCCCATACTGAACGGGCTACCACGTTAAAATCAATGTTCTCTGTAGCACCAGCCCAAACCAAGACAGAGGGAGACAGACAGAGAGACAGACACACACACAGACGTTTCTTCAGCCTCAGAACTACTGTTCTGCTTTTGTCCTTTAGAGGAAGGCTTACAGAGGTTTCTCACTCAATTGTCAGTGCACATACTGCTTCAGGACACTGGCTACCAACCCCACAACACATCAGCACTCTCTCTTCCCAACCCTGGCTTCCCTATTCCCAGCTCTCCTGTCTGCTTCCGTGTTCTGGGCCTGGCCCCTGCGCTGGCTTCCCCTTGAGTCTCCTGTTGTATGGGACTGTCTCCTCTTTGGCTGAAGAGTGAACCTCTGGAGGGATTTCATCACTGAGCTGAAAGGGTGTCTGGGGCCACATATAAAGCCTCCCCACTCTGTCAGACACACAATTCTGGTCAGTCTGAGTTAGAATTTGTTCTGTATTTTTTCGAGCTGTCCAGAACCCTCTGCTATGACCCTTTCAGTCAGTGACGGCAGCTGGGCCCTGCTGAGCTGTGCTGGACGGAGTCCGGCAGAGGCCTTTGTAGCCATGGTCCATGAGGCCTTGGGGCTCATCTTTCTGTGTCTTCAGTGTACTTCATTTCTCCTTGCGCCCCGAGGGGTGAGACCATTGGACTACCCTAGATGGCTACTCACAGGCTTTGAGACCCAGCAGAATGCAGAACGTTTTCTGTATAAACTAGATTATGCCAACTGAGCTCGATGGTCCCCGAGATCCTGGTCCCCAAAGCTCCTGGACCCAACAATTCTGTCCCTCACGGAGTCTAGATGTGTCCGCGGAGCTCCCAGGAGCTACCCTTGGACAAGCCGTGCTGGCTTCCCCAGTAGTGTGGAACGTCCTACCCTTCCCCCAAATTACCCCTTACCTACTGTCTATTTAGCATTTTCCCCTCCCCGTAACCATCAAAGATTGTTCTTTTTGTGTGTCTTTTCATGTGGTTTTGTAGTAACAACTAGTATTTGTCCTTCTGTGACTGACTTGTTTCACCTCAGCACAACGCTCCCCACACTGAGACGGTTCACAGATTCCCCACTGTCCTTCCCTGTCGCCTGACACTCCACTGTGCCACGGCCCCGCCGGTTCACCCATCCACCTGCTGACGGGCACCTGGGCTGATTCCCCGTTTTGCTGTTGTGAACAGTGTTGCAGTGAACTTGAGTGCATGTGTCTGCTTCTGTGAGGGCTCTTACTTCCCTAGGATAGATCCCTAGGGGCAGGCCTGCCGGATCACGCCCTGTTTCTATTTCTAGCATTCTAAGGAAGTGCCACAATGTTTTCCAAAACGGTTGTACAATTTTGCAATCCCACCAGCAGTTCCGATCTCCTCACATCCTCAGCAAAATTTGTTATTTCCTGTTTGTTTGATTCACGTCAGTAACGCTGGGATGAGGTGTTCTCTCTCAGTGTGGTTTTGATTCGTATTTCTCTGTTGGTTAGTGATCTCAAGCATTTCCTCACCGTGTCTGTCGGCCATGCGAATGTCATCTTTGGTGAAGTGTTTCTTCATTTCCTTTGCCCACTTTCAGTGGAATGATTTGTGTTTCTGTTGTGAAGGTGTTGGATTTTCTTGAAGATTTTAGAGCTTAGACTTGTGTTTGATTTGTAACAGCTACATGGCTTTTCCCTATTCTGTAGGTTCTCTTTTGGTAAAGTCTTCTGATGACCATGTTTAAGTTTCAGATGATCTCAATCATCTAGTTTTGACTTCTGCAGTTTGTATTTTGTCTTGAAGTTTATCTAAGTATTGCCACTCCTGCTCTTTTTTAGCAGCTATTTGCTTTATGTACTTTTTTCCATTATTTGATTTTTAATAAATTTATGTCTTTGTTTGTAAGATGTGTTTCTTGTAGACAACATAGTAACGGATCTTGTTTTTTCCCTCATCCATTCTGCCACTCCCTCTTTATGGGTGCGTTTAGGCCATTTACATTCAGTGTAATCGCTGATAGACTGCTTCTCCTTGGAGTGTTGACATTCTCTGCTACTCTTACACTCCTGGGCCAAATCACTTTTGTTTGTGGATTTCTTTTTCATATCTTTTGTTTTAGTAGATTCTGTTTGTATCAAGACTTTTTCTGCTCCGATCAGTAGGTTTTTTAACTTTGTGGTTACCCTAAAATTACCCTCATCTTCCTAATTTGAACCAGTCTGTTAATGAATTCATTTCTCCTTGCCTTCCATGCCATTAGAAAGTCCCACACCTATACTGTTTATTCCCTTTTTTATTGTTCTGATGTTGTTGCATTTACAGAGTAATCTTTCTGGTTCCCTGTTGTAATTCTTTTCATTGTGGGTAGTCCTTGAGAGTTCTCTTCCTAGGCTGCTATCTGGCAGGTACAATCTCGCATCCTGGACTCAGGCAATAGTCTGATATTGCTCGTTCTCAGACTGACAGATGCCCTTTAATAATTTTTATAATTTTGATTTGTTTTTTACCTATACCCTTAATTCCTGTGTATCTGGAAATGTCCTCACTTCATCATATACGAGTAAGAGTTTTGCAGGATATATTATTCTCAGTTGGTTATTTATTTTTTCATGTTTCACACATGTTATCCCATTGCCTTCTTGCCCACGTTTTCCGCTGAACAATGAAAACTTAATGTTTCCATGCTGTGCGTGACTTTTTGTTTTTCTCAAACTGCTCTCAGAAATTTTTGTCTTTCATTCTAGCAAGTATGACTATGAAATGCTTTGCTGGTTTTCTTTTAGGATCCATCCTATGTAGGATTCATTGAACTTCCTGGAAGCTCAGTTTTTCATTTTTTATAGTATCAAGGAAGTTTTCTGTCAGCAGTTCTTCAATACCCCTCCCTGTTTTGCATTTTCTCTTCCTGTTCAGGAACTCTGATCAGTTGTAAATTTTTACTTTTGATTGTATCTCACATAATTCTCAGAGCTTCTTCATTTTTCTTTGTTCTTTCTTCTGATTTTTCCTCAGTGTTACATCCAAGGTTTGTCTTCAATTTTGCTGATTCTGTCCTCTGTCATTTTCAAACCTGCTCCTCAGCTCTTTTGTGACACTGTCCATTTCTCAAATCTTTCTGTTTCTGTTTTGGATTTCTCATTGGTGTTTCTGTACTAGCTAGCTGTGAAATTATTTTTGGCATTTTTTTCCCTGTATTATTTTCATGACTTCTTTCCTGAATCTGTCTGGTTTTCTCCTCATCTGTATCTGCTTTTGGCTTCAATTCCTGGACAGCTCTGAACGTGAGAGATCTGGATTCCGTCAGGTAGTTCTAGCGCCTTTTCTGCTGCTGGAAAGTCATCCGCTGTTTTATTTTGGGTGCCTCTGGAAATACCTGTTCCTGTTTTTTGTATATTCCGATACCGTCTGCTGTCTCCACGGCACTCAGTAGCTATTTTCTTCATTTATTGACTATAGATCTGTTTGTTTCATCCTGCTTTTCTATTTTATCTGGTTATGTTGGAGCAAGTGGGCTGTGAGTTCTTCATTGTTTGCTTGTCTGTGGTCAACATACTTTCTACCTCCGTGCCCTGTGGGCAGAGCCAGCTGCACAGCTGTGGTGCAGCAGACAGGTCTGGCTGAAGGGGAGGCTTTGGGATGCGCTGTTTGCGGCACATACCAGGACTGACACAGGCCAGGCCAGGAGTCAGTGCTGGGCAGGTCCTGGTGGGCTGTGCTGTGCTGCTCTGGGATCTAACACTCAGTACACGGTGCATGCAGGCAGGAAAGAGGGGAGGCTGTGACGTGTGACCTAGGATGGGTACAGGAGGCAGCAGAGAGAAACAGGCACCAAAAACATACAGGAAGAGTGCAGCCTGCCACTGGTAAGGAGAGATGAGAAACTGAGAAATGGATAAAGAGAGAAAAATGACTAGTAAGAATCTGGAAACAGAAAGAATGGGCCTTGGGGTCTCACCAGTGCAGCTGCAAAAACTGGAGAGGCACCTCCTAGGCTTGCGGCACAGCCTGGCAACAAGGGTTGGAGGTGTCACACAGCACCAGGGACCCAGGACACAAGACAAGAAGTACCACGAGAGGAGAACTGAGAAATGGAGAGGCAGAAAGTGAAAAAATGATAAAAAGAAAGAAAAACCCACCCCCAGGAATCCCATCAACACTGCTTCTCAGACTGGGGAAGCAGGTCCTCCATTGGGCAGTTCAGCTTGACAGAAGGGGCTCCCAAGCAAGGGAAAGAAAAAGACAGCTAACCGGCAGGTAACACAACACACAGCCAAGCAAAGCGAAAAAACCCAAAAACGCCCTGAGGAACCCACCGGGGTGGCATCACAGACCCATGGAACTGTTCCCCGGCTGGGTGGTACTTCACAGCCTCTCCAGAAGAACAGAAGTCACATGGAGGCAGGTGTCCAAGAGAAAGGGAGGGGAGGTGACAGGAGGCCCACAATGCAAAAGCAATGGGAAAGGCAACACCAGCTACAGACGAATGACACTCAGGGAGCGGGCCAGCGTGGGCGGGCAAATCCCACAGGCCAGCACAGAGGCAGTTTCCTACCAGCCGAGAGACTGCAGCCAGCAAGAAGCAGAGGGCCCACAGGTGTGTGTGGGTGTTGGGGCAGGTCGGGGTGGCTGGAAAAGGTGAGGGTTAGGAGAGCGCACACTGCTGGTCACCCAGTGATCCGTGTGGGTCCTGCCAGGAGGTCCCTGCAGTTGCTTTCCTGTAGCCCATGTCCTCTGACGGGGTGGGTTGAATCCAAGGGACACAGATGCTGCATTGTCCGGCCACGGCAGTCAGCCAGGGAGCGATGGTGGTGGAGTACAGGGAGAGGATGAGGGTGGGAAAGCGTGCCCTGCTGGTTACCAGCTCTGTCTCTCACAGAGACTTCCATGAAGTTGCTGTTCTGAGCTCCCTGTCCCCTGATCTCTAACAGGAGTCCAAGATGGCAAATCTAGGCTGCATTAGCTGATGGGAGCATGGCTTGTATCTCTTCTCATGCTGTTCTGTCAGTTTCTCACTCTGCTTGGTGTTTGGCTGAGTTCTTTATCTCTTCATTTGACACTTCAGGTTCCAGGACTGACACCTGTCTCTGTTTTACTTAGCTTTGGGGGCCTTGACCATGGAAGAAGGACATGCTACCTCTGTCTGTGGTGCCACACTGATCACAAGTCTCAGAAATAGCTTTAAACTAACTCTGACGATAAAAAGTTGTAATTCAAAGAGTGCTAAAATGTTCTAAATTTCCTGACCGTGGTCTCATGAGATGTAGAGGCAGAAGGAATACTGGGAAAATAAGGAAACTTTACACGTGTCACGTAAGGGAGCGCCACGGGGAGCGAGCCTGCGGAGACTGACAGGCTCACGGGGGGCAGGGCCGCGGTCCCGGGGGGCCTGGAGCAGAACCCGGGGGCCTAGGACTCCGGGCAGCTTGTCTTCTGTCCTCAGACACAGAACTTCCAGGACAACAGACAAGCAGAGGGCTACCCGCTCCTGAGTCGTGCACCTGTCACCAAGGGAAGCGGTGAGAAACCCGACACAGCTCGCCTCTGACGTCCTCAGGAGACGTACGGCACCGGCGAGCTGTGTTCACAGCACTTGTGATACTACCTCTTATCAAAGGCCCCCACAATGTTGCTACTTTTTGATACAGAATTAAAATTCATACCTAACAGACGAAAAACAAGTTTTCTGCTGTGCAAGGAAAGTATTAAAACAACATGATCTTTCTCCATGCAATTATTTTATAGGACTTAAGGAGTGGCCAGCGCCACTATACTTACAAGGTAAATTAGCTTCAAGTTCTGCAACCTCTGTGGAAACAAAGAGATCAGTGTTAACACCAGCCAACTACTCCACGTAACACCACCAGCTCTACTTTGCCAACTTCCTCTGGAATACTGAGGAAAGAACTAGACTGAAACTCACATGGTGTGTAAAGTGCAGACTTTAAATCATGACTTGAAAGGCATCCATGAGTGCAGGGCTTTAAAATTCACCCTAATTTGAATGAGAAATCATCTGAAATCAACACAGAATCACCTATAGGTAAGGTCACTGACGTATGTTGGAAAATCCTGTTCCCAGCAATCTGGACTCCAGCCTCACTGCCCAGCTCATTCCTGGGTCTATCCCAGTGGGATCTCTGCACCCAAGGACGCTGGTCTGTCCCCCTTGGGAAAGGACCTCTGTGCTTCTTTCCTGAAGGGCCTGTCCAGTCTGTGCTCCATGGAACAAGCGCCCTACCTCCAATGAGGCCCCCCACTGGGCCTCACTGCTGCTGACAACACTAGCTAGGCCTGTGGCCCACGTCCCTGCAGCCGCAGTCCTTAGCCTTGGTTCTCTGTGCCAGACTGGGGCCCCCTTCTGAGGTCACTCACTCAGTGTTTAAGCACAGCCAGTGACATTCTGCCAGTGCAGGGCCCTGAGCCCCACCCCCTTGTGAGAGAGGCATCACTCCTGAACCCCCTGGGCAGGAAGGCAGGCTGTGCCCCAGAGACATCATATGGCAGGACCTGAGGTCCCCTGAGCTGAGGCTAGAGCCTCAGCCTAAGTTCTGAGCTGGCTTTGAGTCACTAGATAAAAGTTAGGCCTTCGGAGGTAGAAAAAGGCACGATCTAAGCAGACCAACTAGCAATGTGCAAAGCGGAGAACACAGAAACTGGAAGGCACAGCGTGGCCGGCATAAAACACACAAAAACCACAACACCCACAGCAGTGACAGGAAACAAGGCCGAAAACTAGGGCGGGGGTGGGCGGGGCAGGCGGTAAAAATTCTAGACTTCACCTGGCCACAAAAGGGAACCCTTAGAGATTTCTAAGCAAGAGTGTCTATGCTTTGCCTCAAGAGGACAGCTTCCAGAAGGGTTAGCTAAGCTGCAGGACAGGAGCCTGACAGGGTGAGGGGCCGAGTGAGGAATGAGGAGGGTCAGAGGGCCAGAGCCAACTGAGAGGCTCCGACAACAGGGAGGGGGCCACAGGGACACCAAGGTGCTTCCGACGGTGACGTGACCAGGCGGAGCCAGGGTGGAAGTGTGGGAGAGCCCCAGAAGAGGGAGCCCTGAAGACGGATGTCACTTGACATCATGAGATTGGACAAGCCTCACCAAGGAGACACTGGTCGGAAAAGAGGCCAGGGAGAACACAGACGAAAGGAGTGGGGACATCAGACACGAGATGGGCTGAGGAGCAGGGGAAATCCCAGGAACGCAGGGACACAGACAGATCCCATCTGAGACCATGGGGACCCCTGGGGAATAAGAGCTGAAAAGGCCACCAGTTGGGGCCTCAAAATGGCAGGGCACAAGTGGAGAGAGTGAAATCAGATGATGACAAATCAGGAAGCCAACGGCTGTCACGATGTCAACGCCACAGGTACAGAGGCTCTATCCGTAAGTCAGGAGGGTGGACAAGGAGGCGCAGAGCCCGGCGTGCAGAGGGAAGCCAGGAGGCACTGGGGGAAGCCGGCAGATGGCTCTGTCCGGGCTGAGGGTCTGGGAGAGCCGCAGGCCTCTGGGCCTCAGCTGTCTGTGCAGTGACAGACATCTGGGCAGTCAGGTCTAACCATGACGCCCACAGCTCCAGGGCACAGGCACCTGAAAAAGACAAAAGGGGAGGGCAGGAGAGGGGCTGGAAGAGGCCAAGGCTGGCTCTGTCCTGTTCTCGGGCTGGCATACCCAGGTGTGGCCAGGGGCGCGTCTTCCCTCTTGGGGAGCTGAATGTGCAGACAAGGCGGTAAGAGCTGACCCTCCTCTCACTGAGAACGGAAAAGGATCGTGCCCACAACCACAGGTAGGCCTGGAGCTCAGCGTCTCAGCAGAGCTGTGTTGCACATTAAAAACAAAACCATGACCTTGTGACAGCTCACTACTGCCACTCATACCAACAACACAAGTCTTGACTTTTGTCTGCCTAACCTTGGCCAGCCTCTCTGCACTTCCACACCAACCTGAGCCCCCAGAAACCCCATCATGACCTGTCACCCGGCTTCACGAAAACTTAACACGTGCTTTCAAATGCACTCTGGAAGCAAGCTGTCTGAGACTGCCCACTGGTCACAGACAGGGAAAAAGCATGACCCAGGGGACAGGAGGACAGCGAGGCCTCTGACCAGGGCTAAAGAGGGCGACAAGGGTGGGAGTGGATGGCATGGGCAGCAGAACCTGCCCATCACATACAGGGCGGGGGGTGGGCCACTGGGGCTCACAGTGCTGGCAGGTGACAGGCAGGGCACCTCACTAGGCCCTGGTTGCACCATATGACCTCTTGAGGAGTCTGGGTTTTTTGCTTTTCTAACAGCTTGCTGAGGCACAACTTCCATACCATAAAACTGACCCATTCTGGGTGCTGAATTCAGTGATTTTTTTGGTAAATTTTGGAACTCTGTACCCGTCACTGAGAAACCCTGGTGGCATAGTGATTAAGTGCTACAGCTGCTACCCAAGAGGTCAGCAGTTCACACCTGCCAGGTGCTCCTTGGAAACTCTACGGGACAGGTCTGCTCTGTTCTGCAGGGTCACTACGAGCTGGAGTTGACTGGACGGCAGTGGGTTTGGTTTTCTGTACCCATCACCACCATCCAGTACCCGCTGACAGTTAGAAACTCCTGATGCCCCAGCCCAATTAAACCAAAAGACTGAGTGCTGTCACTGTCCAGGTAGAGGACACCCCCGTGCCCCATGGTGACTGTGCACACACAGCTACGGAAACCCGCCAATTGAGTGACCAGTCCTGCTCTACAGGATGTGACCCAGCGGAAGCCCAGACACAGGCGTCCTGCCGCATTTCCGTGCTCAGTGAACCGGGACAGGGCTGCAGTGCGGGCTCACACAGGCCAGAGGGACAGTCTGGGGCACGGGACCCTCACGGAGATGCCGGTACCACGGTCCAGCACAGGCCAGCTCACGCACTCCCTGGGAACTGCCACACAACGAGCGCCTTCTAAACCCCAAATGACGGCAACTGACAGCAGCGTCAACCTCGAGTGACCGTGAGGACGACAGCCGAGGGACAGACAAACAGCTGCACGTATGGCGGTTCTTCACCAGCGGCCTTCCTGCCCGAAGGACACAGCCCTCACCTGTCAGGCAGCGAGAGATGACAGGTATCTTCAAGTTGCTAGAAATCTCGCCCATTCCACTCACTCGCCACGTTTCTGCCAGGCCCCTGGCACCCCGTACCACTCCATGGCTGCACAACTTCCTTCTAACTCTCCTTCTCCACTGCTGGCCAGGCCACAGTGCCCAGCCAGGGCATGACTGTGCAGTCAGATCACAAACCCTTCCTCGATAGGCCACATGCTCCACACCCTCAGCCTCCAGCCCGGGGCCCCGGGGCGTGGCACACACTGGTAGCCAGGAAGTGTGTAAGGACAGGGCGGTGCTCTGTGGAAATGCCCTCTGCAGCCTGGGCAGCACCCCCTTGCATGGCTGAGGACCCAGCCATCCCACGGGCCCTTCAGAGGGCCTGCTCTGTGCCTCCCCTGCCTGGGTATAGGTTCACTGATACTTATCCCTCCAGCCAAGCACTTAAATACCAGCCTGGTGACCAAGTGCCTCCTCTCCCTGTGGACAGGCCACCTCCTCCTGGGCCCTGCTCTAGGTCCCCTCCCAACCCCCCACCAGCCACAGGCTGCTAAACCTCTGGACAGCCTGACAGGACAGCCATCAGAGGCCAACCCACCACTCAGGCTCTGTGCAGGGACTAGTGCAAGGACAGCAGCTCTGAAGAAGAGTGGGCTCCTTCTAGCCTCCTCCACGAAGCAGAGGAATGAAGTCAGCATGACGCAGCGGCCACAGGAAGGCTGCAGGCCCTAGGGCCTCGCTATTCCTGCTGGCACTAATTTGGCCTGGAGATCACAGAGGTAGATGCACCCTATACTTCCCTAGACACTGGGAACAGATAGCATGGGCAGCCCAGCCCCCACTGGCCAAAAGGGGACCACCTGAGCAGGCTCAAGTCCAGGCTGACCCAACCTAGGCTGCCCACAAGTCTGCCCCCTCTCATTCCCGTAATTCCAGGCCCAGCCCGTTTCAGTTCAGTTCTCAATCTCCACCTGAACGTAGGCGGCTAGAGGCAAGTTCCTGGCCAGAGCCCTGGGGACTCTGGGGTCACCAACACTGACTTGTCTCACCGCAGATGCCCAGTGAGTAAGCCCACGTGAGAATGGGTGGAGACACACCATGCTCAGTGAGCCACGTTAGAGGGGCCAAATTTCTGGCAGACCAGGAGCGACCCTGGCTCTGAAGGCTTTTTAAGGGGTGGAGAGCACTCCTAGGCGAGGAACTTGATGGACTTGGGACACACCCAGTGTGCAATCCCAGGCACCCCGACAGCTCTGGGGCCCCAACCCTGACCAGGAACACTTGGGATGTCCCTGCCCCGCGCTGCTGCTGGAAGTGCCTCTCCAGTTCCAGCCTGGGAGCAAAGAACCAGCAGGGTTGGGAAAATAGAGGCGCCCACAGGGAAACCCTTGCCCACACAGGAAGGCCTCACCCTGGCGGCCATTTGTCAGTGGGGCTTCCCAGCTACTGCCTCCCTCGCCCGTGGGAGCCACACCAGGAGAGCAGGGTACCAGTTGTGCAGTCGCTCTCAGGAGCCTGCCCTGCCAGCCTGTGACCGCCCACACCGGTCAGCTCACCGGACCTCACACCACGGGAGGCCGAGCAGGGCAGCAGGCTGGCTGCATGACAAAGAAATTCACCTGTCAGGTCCCCTCAAACCTGGGCTGCCAGAGCCCGCCTTCCACTCTGTTCTTCCCCACAGAGCGCCCAGGCTGCCTGACCCGTCGGCCCTGGGCCACACCCCCAAAAGGGGCACCATTTGATGACTCAGTGAGGCCTGCACCTCCTGGGCCCTGAAAACGCCGCACCCCGCAGGACAGTGATCGCACACCTCCTGAATCCTGAGGCCTGGCTCATTTGGCTCCTGGCTTCCACAGCACATCACACCCTTGAAGCCAGAGCATGCAAAGAGGGTCAGGCCCTACCAGGCCCAGCCACGCAAGGCTCCCCAGCCCACAGCTTCCCCCGCCCCCCAGCATTTCTGGCAGCCTCTGAGCATGTGGTGTTCTCACCGTCTGGGCAGGTGAAAAACTCTTCCTACTCTGCGCAGTGACGTGGATCACATTTACGTGGCCTTTTGTAACTCCCACCAAATGATGGGGTGGGGCTATGCAAATTAGGTACTTGTGGCCCAAGACAGAGACTCAAAGTTTGCTGATCCGGCCCGTAAGGTGCACAGCACCCTTGTGGGGGTGGGACCACGCAAGCAGTGTACAGAAGCTCGACAAGGGGACTGGTCAGCTCTGCTAGCCCATATGGCTTAAAATGAGCCATCCCAGAGGTGGAAAGAAAGGACCTCACTACACCAGGAAGAAGAGATGCACACGGAGGAGCTCCTCCTCTGGACGTGGGTCCCGGCGCTGAGGACCTCCAGACCCCAAAGGCCAGGAGACAGCTCAACACCTGAGACTGCACATGATGGCAAGACGCAGAGCTAGAGATGCAGCAGCGACAAGACCGGGAGACCAGCATGAGACACCATGGTGGCTTCCCAGCCCGCAGACCAAGTTGTCTACAATGGCCACGCCAACCCACAGGCAGGAGACCCCAGCACCTTCCGGTGGAGGCTTGCTGGTGGGATGGGGTGCGCCAGAAATTTACTGCCAGAGCTGAAGAGCTTTTTAACACTTCCCAGCACAGCGAGGCCACAGAGCCCAGGGGCTGAGGGCCAGAGAGGTCAGCCTGCAGACACGGCTGAGGAGAGCCTGTCCTGAAGAACTGTGTCCCAAGTCACTGCTGACCCTGAACTGCAGCCTGTAGCTCTGGATGGAGAGTGGTCTGTCAGTTCTGTGTGGTCACTGCAGTGGACTATCAAACCCAGCAGAGACAGAAAGTGTCAAGGGAGGGACAGCTGGTGTCAGCTGGTAAAAAGGTTGGAGGAGGAGGTATGTTTCACCTCCACCACGTGGCAATCAACTCTGTTCCAAGTGTCTGAAGCTTGGGGCTGACCATAGTGGGGCGTCTAACCCCAGTTTACGTCTTAGCCATTGTTAAAACTACTTTGTCATCTATCTTTATAAGATCATCAGCTTTTTATAGCTTGGCTCTGATTTGACTTCATTTGGTACTTAATCCTTATACATGCTCTACACGGCACTTGTCAATCTGGGTTAACCACATGACCACGCTGGCTGGCACCAACCTGGCCAACCCTGGGTCAGCACCACCCAGGCCAGCTTTGGTGAACTGCTCCATTTTGGGAACTGCGGTGCCCCGTGGGGGTGTGGCTGTGCAGGGGTGGATGCTGGCTCCCTCCCCTGCTCCTGAAGCTGGAGCAGCTCAGAGGCCTGCTTCTCCCCCAGCCCCCTTCTTACATTCCATCTTTAGCTCATCAGCCACCAGGCTGTTTTTCGGAGAGCCCAGTCAGGATCTAGAAGCAGGACAGAGGAGAACAAAGCAGCGAACACACCCTGTCACCACCAGCCACTACCCTCCTGTTCTCATTTTTTCCTACGCTCAGCAGACGCTTGCTTCTGGACATGCCAAACACACACTGTGCCATCATTAGACGCATTCCAGGACACACCAACGCTGGTGATCCTCACACCAGCCCCTAATGACACGAGAATAGGCAGCTGTGACCGGCAATATCATCTCGCTTTGCTTTCTACCTGCTATAACCTTAAGCCGTGTAAATATGTGCTGTAAGATACAGCCCACGTGCTGCAAACCCTAAAGTCCCACAGGTCAGGAACTGTCTCCCACTGTGAAATCCTCGTGACTTAGGGAAATTCTCTTTGCACTCTGCAGCTGTAGATGAATGGGGACAAAATTTAGGCAAACACACAAAGGCTTGTATATTGTCATACACACACTGACACGCAGGGCGGACAGTCTGCTCAGAAATGAGGTCTTCCGTCATCAGCACAAAGAGAACAGCAGAGTGCCAGGAGGCTAGTCAGCTGTGAATTCCCTGAAGACAACCGAGTGCCCAGAGGCTCCCTTCCACCTTCTGACCCAAATACAATGAGCTGGGAGGATCTCAACCCAAACAGAGCTTGCGGAGTTGATTCCAGGTCTTAGTGATGCCACAGCTACACTGTAAGAGCTACCCTAACTCTACTCCCTCCCTTTATGGACAGGAAACCATGGTGCCGAGAAGTCAGGAACAAATACTACACACGCACAAACACACACACTCTCTCTCTCTCACACAAACATATGCTCACACACGTGCATACACTTTTTCACACGCATACACACACACACTCCCGGTCAGGTAAGGGCCGCACCACACAAGGCTGGGTAGGGTGACTCAAGGCCTGTGTTCTCAGCATTAGCTGCTGGCAGAGCCTGTAGAGGACACTCGTGTGTGTCAGACACGCTCCTTTCTCACACCACTTCCCTGCCACGTGTGTTCTCTGTGTCTAAACAGCACGGAGGCTCTCTGCTGTAGGCAGTGAGTGGGTCGAGTTTTCAGTGATGCCCAGCAAGTACCGCCTGCAGCTGCAGGCCACTGTCCATCCCGCAGTGCCTCTCCCTGCAGCGGCGGCTCTGGGACAGAGACAGCCCCGCCATTACCTTTGACCAACAGCTTGTCCCTCACAGACACCCTCCGGGTGGAGTCGGAAGCCATGGCTGATGAGCGGGGCCCTTTGAGACCATCATCCCGCTTCAATTTGCTTGCAAGGGTCAGCATCACGGCCGCCTTTACCCTAGAACAGGAACACACGCGGTCAAGGACACGTCTCTAGACACTGACACTGAGAAAAGCATACAGGCTTGAAAAGCTTTCTTCTCAGACACAGGAGGTGTGATGCTATGACTGAGTCATTTCTTAACAAATTTGGGTCATCTCTATTTCTATTTTCTATCAGCTGAATTTCTAAGTACCAATTAAAACTTTCAAGGGTCATGCATCTAGCAAACATTCACTGTGAACTCACTAGGTGCTAGGCGTGTGTGCCAGGCCCGGGGCACAATGGTGACAAAGCCTCATGGGGTAGTCCAGGGGAGTCCCTGGAGTGCCTTGAGCAGTGTGCCACCACACTGAAGGGTTGAAAAGGTCCAACACCATACACTGGTGATCCACCTGCCCCTGCAGTCCATTCAGCCACCACAGACTTGGGTGCAGTGCCCTCTGGGGGAGTCGGGGCCCCACGATGCTTTGCTTTCCTTCTTCAATAAAAGCTGTGGCAAAACTGGTCCCCGAATTTCCAATCCAGGCAGCACCTCTGCTCCCCACCCCCTGTCCATTTTACAGTCGGGAACCCCAGAAAGCAGCTGTCCAAGGCTGCTAGAAGCCAACCCAGAAACACTGTGCCCACCCTTCTTGGAGACGATGGTAATACTTTCATCTTCAGGGTGATGGAGCTTCAGGTGTACAGATATACATCACAACTGTTCACACTGTACTCTAAACACATACCCTTTCATGTACTTCAATCACACCTCAGTTAAACTGACAAAAATGTGGACAAACCCAACACCAGTGTCCCTGTTCCATGGGCTGTCTCCCCAGAGATCTGCACAGAGGCCCAGATCACACCCAGAAGCACAGGCATCTTCCAGGCTCTGTCCTGGGCATGAAAGCTGCTAGCTCCCTTGAGGGGGTAACTTCACAAAGGGGGAGGGTGCAGGTGAGCAGCAGCAGCCTGTGACGGCTTCTGCCCACAGCTACCAGGGCATGCAGGGCTGTGGAGAGCCCAGTTCTCTTGCTGCGTCCCCACCTGGAATGATCCCATCAGGAATCCCGTACGCAGATCTGGACCACAAGCAGCACTGGCCTCCCTAGCCCAGTCACGGCCATGCGCCTGATTAAGCACCTCAGTCCTGCCACACAGTCAGGTCACCTGACTATAGGCCAAGATGTACCTTCCTCACCCTGGGGTCAGCTGGACGCACTGGGCACTACAGCACGTAGACCTGGCTTTTATCCCCTGACTGACCTCAGCAACATGAACCTGGCAAAAATAAAAAATATGATGACAGCACATGGAGGGCTCGGTAGGCAGCGTCACAAAACCGAGCCTGTGGACGGACAAGGGTCAGGGCACACACCTGCACCACGTCCAGCTCTCCAGACAGCCACATGACAGCCGGCCCTCAGGAAACCCCGGCCAAAGCAGTCATTTCACAGAAACAAAGATTCCATCACCACGAAAATTCTTCTGTGACTCTGTTGTCTGAGGACTGCTCTGAACTCCTCTTTACATCCTCCTGCCACCCCACACAAACCCTGGTGGAGCAGTGGTTAAGAGCTACAGCTGCTCACCAAAAGGTCAGCAATTCACATCTACCAGGCGCTCCTTGGAAATTCCATGCAGCAGTTCTACCCTGTCCAATAGGGTCATTATGAGTTAAAATCAACTCAGTGACAATGGGTTTTTTTTTTGGCTTACCACCCTGCAAAAGAGCCTTGGTGGTGCAGTGATTAAGCACTCAGCTGCTAACCAAAAGGTCAGCAGCACAAACCCACCAGGCCCTCTGTAGGAGAAAGATGCAGCAGCTTCCATAAAGGTTACAGACTTAGGAGCCCTACAGGATAGTTCTACTCTGTCCTATATGGCCGCTCTACGTCAGACTCAGCTCGATGGCAACAGGATTTTGGTACCGCCCTGCAGCTCCTCTCTGCAGGCGAAGCCCCATACTTCATCCCGAAAGGGTCAGATTCTCGACTTGTTCTCTTCAACACTTGTGACCTAAAATAAAACACTGACTGTGTAAGGCAGAAGAAAAACAAACACCAACGTCTTCTTTACCACAGATGATCATAGGGAACCTGCTTCCCTAACGGTCTGGGGAACCCAGTATACAACGGCCATCCATTCCTCCAGTTTGTAACCTTCTCCCATTCCACTTCAGGGGTAAGTCAAACGCATAATTTAGGAATGTTTCCATAGCTATTACACTAACTCTGTATAAAGGGATTTGAACAAAAATAACTATTCGAGTTGTGAAGAAGTTAGTGGGATACCTATAACTGCCTCAGAATTCTCTTTTCTACATTAGGTTCCTATTCTGAGGATCTGGCGTAAACCAAACTTCCCCTTCACTGTGGATCACACTGACAGGGGCAGCATTTCGGGTAACAGATCTGCTCCTTGACCCAGTACGCTAAGGTGCTAAGGTCCACAAGCAGCCATGTGCCCAGGGAAGTTCCTCCTCTGGCTGGGACTTGCTTTCCAGCTGTTCAAAGAGGAGGATTCTGTATCACTGTATAGCTCAGTGTTAGCATGTAGCAGCAAAATCAGGCCATGCCATCTGTGCCAGGACACTTGGGGCCAGTCAAGTGGGGGGGGGTGAACCTGTTCACTTCTAACTCTTCCTGCCCTTTAGAAGTCCCAATCTAAGTGTCAAAGATGGAACTGCAGAGAACACTCAACTTGTCCAGCCAAACGGGTCTAGAAGAGGATACCAAGAAGTCCACACCCACTCTCGTTCAGAATGCAGTGCCCAGCAAACCCTCACCCGGCAGCGTCCCCCTGGCTGGCTGGCCAACCTCTGGTGTCCAGCTCCCTGTATTTTCAGTAATAAATCTGCACCCTACTGCTGGTCCACCATCTGCAAGGCACCTACGTCCGGGTGGGATCACCGAGTCCCACACTGCCAACCCTCGGGGTTTCTGCCTTCAGACATCTCTCCCACCTGTCCTCTCCCCCTACCTGTGCTGGATCCTAGACCGTCACCTCCCCCCCATATACACACCAAGAATCCTCCACACCAGGTACCACTCCCCAACACCACGCTCATTTCACATAGGTTCTATTCATCCTGACATCCAGGACCGCAATGGCCCTTCCGTGTTCTCCATCCCTTCCACTGAGGCTCTGCCCAGACCCTACCATCACCTCCTCCAAGAAGCCTTCTTAGGCGACTCCAGTCCATCCCTATCCCACTTGCGGGCAAGAGGGATATGTAAAGAGGGGCAGAGGTACACTTGGGCACTTCGTAAGGAAACCAAGCCCGGGGAGGGGCGGACCACGCCCAGATCACAAACGAGTGGAACCAGACCAGAATCCGGGACTCAGAGGCACTAATCCTTCCAAGATGTCCTCCCTGCTCCTCGCCCGTCCCCACACCAGCCTTGGCGCCCCCAATTGGGGGAAGCGCCCCCTGGTATTCCTGCATCCATCCCACTGCTGGAAGCGGGAGTGCCCGCCACCCCCGGGCCCACTGCTCCCAAGGCCTAGCCTAACTCTCCCACCAGTTGACAGTCCAGCGCCTGCGTCCGAGTCCCTCCTGCCACCCGGGAGCCGTGACCTTGGGCGTGGCTCGCGGTCCCTCCCACCCCCCGTTCCCTACCGTGAAATGGAGCCGGCGGCCCCCGGCAGCGGCGCCGAAGGGATCTGGGTGCAGCGCCGCACAGGCCCGCACCGGCGGGCTAGCGCGGTTCCCGTCCCTAACGTGCCCTTGCCCGCCGAACCGCCCCGTCCACCAACCGGGGCCTCGCAGGCCGGGGCCGCCCGAAGGCCCCGCGCCCCACCGGAGGAGCGCGGCCTGAGGCGGCCCGGCGCGAGCCCAGAGGCCCGGGGGCCCGGGCGGCGCGCCCCGCGCCCCTCCCCGAGAGCCGGCGGCCTCACCTGGACACCCCGATACAGGCGAGGCGGCCCGGGGCCCAACACCATGCCCCGCCCGCTCGGCGGCGGCGGCGGCGGCGGCGGCGAGAAGCTCCCCCTCACACCGCGCCGGGTCCGACGGCGAGACCGGAAGTGGAGGGGCGGGGACTCACCCGCTCTCTGGGGCGGCGGCGCTTCTGAGCGGGCGCTTTAAAAAAAAAAAATTCAAACTCCCGAAGAACTTTATTTGGAGCCTGACACGCGAACAGTGGCGTGCGCAGACGTGGCGGGGCTCGGCGGCGGCCGGCGCGGGCCTCGCTGATTGGCAGACGTTATGCCGGGGGCGGGCACGGGCCCTCAGGCCCCCTATGATTGGCGCGTGGCGGCCAGGGGCGCGGCCGGGCGTGGGTCCGCGGAGCATGCTGCGTAACTTCTGCGCCGGGCGCTGGGGCGTCTGCGCGGTGCTGTTGACCCATTCATTTCTTCAGGACTCGGTTCCGAAAGCCCGGCCCGGAGGCGCGGCCGGCCAGGAGCCGGCGGCTTTCGTTTCGGGGTTGTCAGCCGCCTACCTGGCTCGGTGCCTGGAGTGCAGAGGTCCGAGCCTGCCCCGGCAGCCTGAAGTGTAGACAGGTCGAGGGGGCCGGTGATGCGACGTGCAGACTGTCCCTCCTGGGTGCCTGCGGCGAGCGTGGATCCGACTGTGTGGATCCTTCCTATCCTCGCCCTAAGGCTTTCAGTAGTCCTTTGATCCGCTGGAGCAGTGGTTAGTGCTATGGCTGCTAACCAAAAGGTCAGCAGTTCAGACCCACCAGGCGCTCCTCGGAAACTACTGGGCAGTTCTGCTCTGTCCTGTAGGATCTCTATGAGTCTGAATGGAATCGGCTTGACAGCAGTGGTTTTGGTTTTGGTTTGATCTCTTTAAACATTTTATTTTAAACTGTTGAGACTATCCACAGCAGAATAGACACTGATTCAACAATTTCTACCTGTACAATCCCGCGACGTGGCTTATTACATCCTTCAAATTGGGCAACTGTTCTCACCCTCCTTTTTTCCAAATTGTTTCCTCCAGCTTGACATAAACACACTTCCCCCAGACTTCCTAATCTACCTTTGGATTTGGTGCTGTCAATCTGATTCCACTTGGATACTTCTTTAAAAGAGCTCTCAAAGCAGACATTCTTTGTAAATTGTTCTTTCCTCTGTGCTGGAGTCCTGCTCTCAAACTCTGTCTGCTGGTGTCTCTCTCCATCCACTGTGATTGGTAATAGACCGCCCTGGGGGGGGGTCAGGTGCCTGGTGAAGCAGTCAGCCCAGCTGCTCTTGAAATGCCAGCTTGACCACGTAAACGGGGGTGGGGGGTGGGGGTGGGGAGGGTGCTAGAACTTTATTTTGAAAGCCCCACAGAACTGGTTTTAGACAGTGGGCGTCAGGTTTTCTTTCCAAGACAGTGGTTCTGAGTGAGTGGCAGAGGGAAACTGGGCAGAAGGAAAAGGAATAAAGACAAAACTCAGTTATTCCTTCTGCTTGGAAACAGTCCCCTTCTTCGCCTGCTAACGCCTGCACTATCTTAAGTGTAGATGTCACTTTTTCAGAGGTGTTCCCTCTGCCAGCAGGGCACCCAGGCCCTCTGTGTCTTCACTAGAGCCCAGAGCTTCCTCTGCTAGGGCCCAGCACTCCCTGCTATTCTGTCCCCCTGACTAAGCTCCGCTCAGGCTCCCAGCCTCCTCCCCGCCTCCCATCTCAGGACCTGGCACAGAACAAGTAGTCAAAATCACTGCTGATAAATAGTGCCCAAACTTGTGGCAGAGTCCTGGAAAGCCAAGACGAGGGCTTGAAGCAAGGCACTGCCTGAAGGGACGGCTGGAACGGCTTGGGGACTTACATGCTTTGTTCACTAAGTGGCACTGCCTCTGACAAAAACTGCACTTTGCACAGACCCAGATCTCACCCGTATCAATAAAGCAAACCGTTTCTAAGTCCATTTCATGAACTGCCTCATGCCTTCATCTAAGGCTTTTTTAGTGCTTGGGGAAAAAAAAAAAGCCATCTAGTTGATCTGACTCATAGCAACCCCATAAGATCTGGTAGAATTGCCTCTATAGGTTTCAAAGACTAATCTTTACAGAAGTCCACTGCCACATCTTTCTCCTACAGAGTGGCTGGTGGTTTGAACCGCTAACCTTTTGTGTAGCAGCTGAGTGCTTAACCTCTGTGCCACCAGGGCTCTTTAGTTGGGCAAGGTGGGCTTGGATTACTAGGGTTACTCAGATTAATTTCCTAGAGCTTCTGTAACGAAATGCCACAAATCAAGTGGCCTATAGGAACTGCGGTGTACTGGCACTCAGATCTGGAGACTAGAAGTCTGAATTCAGGGTGCTGGTTGGGGCATGTTCTCCCTAAAGTCTCCAGGAAAGGATGCTTCCTTGTCTGTCCCAGCTCCTGGTGGCCCAGGTGGTCCTGACCCTGCAACTGCAGCGTAACTCCAAGCTCACATGGTTGTCCTCCCTCTATTTCCCTGTCTGCCCTTTAAATGAGCACACCACTCAGGCGAGGTCAAGACTCTCCTACTCCAGGGTGACCTCAGGTGAACTCACCTGACAGCATCTTCACAGGCCCCATTTCCAACCAACAGGTGCCAGGAAGCCCTGGTAGCACGGTGGTTAAGAGCTCTGCCTGCTAACCAAACAACTAGTGGTTCAAATCCACCAGGTGCTCTCTGGAAACTTTATAGGGCAGTTCTACTTTGTCATTGATGCCTTTGCATTACGCTGCTGCTGAGGAATATTGAACATACCATGGACCACCAGCAGAACAAATATCTCTCTCTTAGGAGAAGTACAGCCAAAGTGCTCCTTAGAAACGAGGAGGACAAGACTTTGTCTCACGTACTCCGGGCTCATAGAAGAGACCAGTCTCTGGAGAAGGACATCGGCTTGGTAGAGCAGAGGGTCAGTGAAAACAGGGAAGACCCTTGATGGGATGGACTGACACCATGGCCATGGTCATAGGCTCAAACTCAACGAGGAGGGTGAGGTTTGGATTGCAAGGTCTGGCAGCATTCTGTTGTACATACGGCCGCTATGAGTCAGAACTGACTCCATAACACCTAGCAAGAAGAGAGGCGAGTACGTGAAGTGAAATTTGGGGGTTCACAATTCAGCCCATAGCACTACTAGTACTGTCATGAGCACAGAGGGGCCTGGCAGGCAGCGGAGCAGGCAATTAGATTCCCAGCAGTATGGCTTTAGTTATGTATCTGGTGTAATTAAGTTTTCTCTGCTCTCAAAACTGGCCCCCCAGGAAAAACATTCATGTTTCCCTTTATTTGTTTGAAACACAATAACATGGGCTGTGATGGTTTTCTTGGGTAGCAGCTGAATCTGATCGGTGTTGTCTGTATCTTTTACTGTAGGATTGAAGGAAACCCCGATGGCAGAGGTTAGAGTTCAGCTGCTGAGAAGACAATATTAAACCTTTGGAATTTCCTGAATAGTCAAGGAATCGTTTATGGGTTTAAAACCTCTGGACTGGAAGAAGGACAAGATGGTACCCACTCCTGACTGACCTTTCTAATCAGGGCCACCAGAGATGGACTCTGGTAGAAAGGGAGAAAAATGTGGAACAGAGCCTCGCATTCCTAAAAAACTAAATTAGAAAAACAAACAAACAGATTTACTGGATTGGCTGAAACTGGAGAACTCCCTGATACTCTCCCTTTGAGATGCTCTTCAGACCTTATACCAGTCTAGCCCTTGACTTCTCCTTGTAGCTAAATTACAAATGGACTCAAAAAATAGTGATTATCACCCCTGAGTGCCAAGCTGAGAATGTGATGGGGGGGGAAACTGGATGAACGTAAATGGAGCAACCAGAGAGAAATCCTGAGAGTGTCAGTGGGGCCGGCGTCACCGAGCCGCTGGAGTCCACGCTGTGGAACGGGAGGCCCAGCTGTTGCGTACTCCTTCACCGAGCGTATGATAAAATACCATGAAACAAAGAGTGCGAAGACTCTGGGGGCTACACCTGAAGATTTGTGCAAGTGAAAGGAGCAGTATTCAATCAGTCGTGTTCCGATGAGCCAGGTTCATCTTCTACTCTATTTCCTCCTTTTCTGTTAGATTTTTAAAATATTTTGTTTTGCTTTAAGTGAAAGTTTACAATCTAGGTAAACTTGTCATATGAAGCCCTGTGCCTGCACAGCTACACAGCAGGATGTCCCCCGTCCTATGACAGCACCCTCCTGTCCAGCCTGTTTCCTATCTCCCTTTCCTCTTTAAAACCTCACTGTAAGCAGTCTGTGTCCAGCCGCTTGTTTCTTTAGAAATGGCCCCCTGTATGCATACAGAATCACTGCTCGAATAAACTGTATGTGTGTTACTGATTCATCTTTCCTTCAATTGTTTTTTGACACATCGACGACCCATGAGCCGTGGTTGTGTGGCACAAACAGTTTGCACTTGGTTACTGACCTAAAGGTCGGCCATGTGAACGCACCCAGCAGGGCTGCGTGAGCAAGGTTCCCTTGATCTGCGTCCCCAAAAGATGACAGGAAAACTCTATAGAGCAAGCAGTTCTGCTCTGTGATATAGGAGGCTACCATGAGTCAGAACTGACCCCACGTCTGGGAGGGGGAGAGTCAGGGCCACCAAGAGGCCCAGCGCTGAGCCCAGTGTGAGTGGTAACGCTTGGGTTGGTCCAAGGTGGAGCCGAGGTCCTAGAACACACTGACTATTTGACACCCCATTCAGATCGATGCTCTCCTTTAAATGATCAGCATTTATGTGACAGAGAAAGAGAAGCTGATTTTCCACTTCCTTTGTTGAGAGCTGAGACCATGACAATGAAAAAAACATCCTAACGGTTCCTCCTTTAGGAGGGCAAGTGTTTGCACCCTAATGGCTCCCCCTTTAGGACGGAAAGTGTTCCTAGTGTTCCCTCCTCAGTTCTACTTGCAAACTCCCCAACCTGAAACTTTCTTGGGAGGCACATGTACCAGGGAAATGGTCTCCAAAAGTGTTTAAAATTCAGTTAGTAAAATGAGTCATTTGTTCTTGGTGAAGCATATATAATTCACGCACGATTCCGATCCGGAGGTTTTAGCAGACTGTAGTTACTGAAAAGTCTGCAAGCAGGAAGACATTGACACACTTCTGCATAAAAACGGGAGAAACGGAATACATTTAGCCAAGTACCTTTAAAGGAAGGCGCTTAAAGGGGTGCTGGAACTGTGCTCTGGGGTATCGAAGCTCTGGGGAGGGTGGATGAATGCAGCTCCTGCCTCGGGTCACAGAGAGCTGGTTTAGGAAGTGAGCCGAAGCCCATTGCTGGCAGGTTGGTCCCAACACGTGGAGACCCTATTGGACAGAATGAACGGCCCCATGAGGTTTCCAGGGAGCACCTGGTAGATTTGAACTCCTGACCTTGTGGTCAGCAGCTGTAGCTGTCAGCCACTACACCAGCACGGGTCCTGTAGTCAAATGGAATAAAATTTAGAAGACATTGTATTTTGCCTCATCTAAAATGAGGCAAACTATGCAAAATAATCCAAAAACACACTTTTAGGAGGGGAGTTTTCTCTTGCAAATATATTTATCAAAAACGGAAGTCTGGATGGAGGCAAAAGACAGCACCTGTGAGTCTATTGGGGCTGAAGTGTTTATGTTTCAATTAAAAATTAGAATTAAGAATATGCTCCATGTAGCAGAATCTAACCTGACCTTACGAGGAACCTCATTGCCTGTAGTGACAGCCTTTTCTCAGTTACAAATATTATTACAAACACTGTGGTAGGCAGAGAGAATGTCAACAATTTTAAAGGTAGTAGCCGTCAAATACAGCTTTGGAGAGTCAAGCAATTTTTGAAAATATTTAAGACAGTACTGGGAAAAAAAACACACTCTTCAAGAGAAATATTAATGACACAGTATTAGAGATAGAAGGCTAAGGAACAAATTAATGTATATGTATGTACCAAGAATTATTGTGCTCATGCTATTTTTATCTTGAAATACAGAAAACCAAAACCAAGTCAAACCCATTGCCACTGATTGATTCCAACTCATAGCGACCCTGTGGACAGAGTAGAAGTGCCCCATGGAGTTTCCAAGGAATGCCTGGGAGATTCAGACTGCTGACCTCTTGGTTAATAGCACATCACTTGACCTCTATGTCACCAGGTTTCCAAAGAGACTGTCCAAATTATTTTTATGAAGTAGGCATATTATTAATGCACCAATCTGACCCCCAAATAACACAAAGAATAAAAGAAAACTATGAAGCAATTTAATATATGAATACTGATGCAAGTCATTTAAATAAACAACTCAGGGACCATCAAAAGAAGATGGAAGGAATACCCAGAGTCATCATACTGGAAAGAACAGGTAGAGGTTCAACCATTTCAAGAGGTAGTGTATGACCAGGAACCAATGATACTGAAGGAGGAAGTCAAAGCTGCATTGCAGGCACTGGCGAAAAACAAGGCTCCAGGAATTGACAGAATATCAATTGGGTATTTCAACAAGCAGATGCAGCGGCGGAAGTGGTCACTTATCTATACCAATAAATTTGGAGGACAGTTGCTTGGCCAACTAACTGGAAAAGACCCATATTTAGCCCATTCCAAAGAAAAGTGATCCAACAGAAAGCAGAAATTACCAAACAATCTTGTTAAGAGTAAACACAAATAAAATTTTGCTCAAGATCATTCAAAAGCAACTGCAACAGTATACTGACAAGGAATGCCAGAAATTCAAGCTGGATTCAGAAGAGGACTTGGAACCAGGGATATCATTGCTGACAGCAGATGGATCTTGGCTGAAAGCAGAGAGAATCAGAAAGGTTTACCTGGTTTCACTGGCTACACAAAGACATTCGACTGTGGGAATTATAACAAATTATGGATAACATTGCAGACAATGGGAGTTCCAGAACACTTAATTGTGCTCATGGGGAGTCTGTACATGGATCAAGAGGCAGTCATGTGAACAGAGGAAGGAGGCACTGCATGGTTTAAAGTCTGGATGGGTGTGCATCAGTGTTGTGTCCTTTCGCCATACATTTTCAACCTGTATGCTGAGCAAATAATGTGACAAGCTGGATTCTACAAAGAAGAATGAGGCTTCAGGATTGGAGGATGACTCGTTAACAACCTGTGTTACGCTGGGAGTGAAGAAGCTTTGAAACACTTACTGATGAGGATCAACGACCACAGCCTTCAGTATGGATTGCACCTCAACATCAAGAAAACAAAAATCCTCACAACTGGACCTGTAAGCAACATCATCACAAATGGAGACAGGATTGAGGTGGTCAATGATTTCATTTTACTTGGGCCCACAAACAACAACCATGGAAGCAGAAGTCAAGAAATCAAAGGAAGTGTTGCATTGGGAAGATCCGCTGCAAAGGATCTCTTTAAAGTATTGAAGAGTAAAGATATCACCTTGAAGACTAGGTGCGACTCAGGCCATGGTATTCTCAGTCACATTATATGCATGTGAAAGCTGGACAGTGAATAAAGAAGACAGAAGAAGAATCGATGCTTTTGAATTGCGGTGCTGGAGAAGACTGTTGAATGTACCATGGACCGCCAAAATAACAAACAGATCTGTTCTGGAAGAAGTACAACCAGGGCGCTCCTTAGAAGCAAAGATGGCGAGACTGTGTTTTACGTACTTTGGACGTGTTGTCAGGAAAGATCAGTCCCTGGCGAAGAACTTCATGCTTGGTAAAGTGGAGGGTCAGCGAAAAAGAGGAAGATCCTCGATGAGATGGATCGACACAGTGGCTGCAGCAACTGGCTTAAGCATAAAAATGATTGTGGACATGGGGCAGGACCAGGTAGTGTTTCATTGTGTTATGCATGGGTGGCTTTGAGTCAGAACTGACTGGGCAGCATGTAACAACAACAATAACAACACCGATGCAAGTGTCTTAGACAAAATAGTAGCCAACAGATTCCAAGAGCTTAGCAAAAGAATAATACACCATGGACCAAAAGGATTGATTGCAAGAAAGCAAGAATAGCCAGTGTAAGATAATTTTAAAATTTAATTTGCCATATTAGTAGATCAAAGGAGAAAAAATATATAACCATCTCCGTAGATGCTAAAAGGGCTTTTGATAACATTTTAAAAAATTCTTAATTTTTTGTTATGATTAAGTGAAAGTATACAATCCAAGCCAATTTTACATGCCCACCTTTCTGCAACTCTATCTGTTCTCCTCACTCTGTGAGAGCACACTCCTCCTTTTCACTTTTTACTTCTAGTATCCTCTTAATGAACACCTGTCCCCTCCTCTCCACTTTCTCCTCTCCCACTTAGAAACAAACCAGTAGGACAGATTGCTATACATGTATAGAACCATGAAGTTCACACATCACATGCATCACTCTATGCCCTTAAGTCTACTCCATTCTCAGTCTGAAGTGTTGACTAAGTGGTTTCAGGTCTGCGCCAGTGGCAAGTCTAGGGGCCATGTTTCCAGGGGACCTTCCAGGCTGTCAGACCACCAATTCTGGTCTTTTAGTAGAGTTCTTGATCTGCACACCTCTTTTTCTCAGGCTATGTCAGGGGCTCTACACTGTGTCCCTTATCAAGGCTGCCTTTGGTGGTGGCCAGGCACCATCTTGTTTCTCTGGTCTCATGGTGATACAGTCTCCCGTTCATATGGGTCCTTCTGTCTCCTCGGCTCGTTTTTCCTCATGTCCTTGATGTTCTTGGTTGTCATCTTTTCCAGGTGAATTGGAACATAAACCTCAGCCAAATAGGATTAAATGGAACCCTCACCTGATGAACTATGTCCACTTCAACCCAAAGGCTCTGCACAGAGTCACAGCTTTAGAAACCCTATGCAGTTGCTATGAGTTGGCATCAACTTAAGGGCATTCAGGAGTGGGTAGTAACATAATTTAATCAGAAAACAAAATTGTAAGCATAAACATGGGAAGACTGGGTAAGATTATCATTGTTTGAAGGTGATATGATTGCACCTGGAAAATCCAAAAGAAACAACTGAAAATGATTAATAAATGAAAATCAGAATCCTTCATTTATAACAGTTGGTTAGAAGACACACCAAAGATCCCAGTTCTACCAGCATGTGGGAGAAAGTGCCTACAAAAAGACAGAACACGCAACACACAAGATCTACACAAAGAAATAAGAAAATAACTACTGAAGACACAAGAGAAGACAAAAATACACCACAAAAGCCCAGGGGGTGGGAGACGCATAGGAAAATTCTTTCATAAACCTCAATGCGAGGAGGGCTCTATTAGATATGACACAAAATTGTGAAACTTTTAAAGAAGACATTGATAAAACTAAGAGAGAAAAATCCTACAAAAACAACAACAAGCAAAGGCAAAAAAGGACAAAGTGAGCGGAAATGTCCACTTTATAATAAACCCCTCAAACCAACAAGGACAAAAACCTTATACAGTGAAATGGGTGAGAGCCAGAACTCAACGAGACTGCCCTGCTTTTCCGGGTCTTGAAAGTGTTCAACCTTTGACAGGTGTGGTCTTATCATTTTTCTGAAGTTCTCCTTTAGGGGAAGATATTGGAGTTTTCCTTCTCTGATAGGTTTCTACCTTACACAGGTTCTAGCTTTTACAGGTTTTAGTATAATAGGTAAGAATCTGAATTGACAGGTCACAGAAAAGTACTTAGAAAAAATATAAGTGTGTCTTAAACATATGAAAAGAAGCTTAGGGTTGCTTGTAGGATAAATGCAATCTAAAACCCACGAAGATGTGATTTTTCACCTATGATTGGTGAAAAGGTTAAAAATGAACACATTTTTGTTTTGTTGGGACTGTAAACTGGTGTAGAACTTGCTGAGGACAATCTGGTGGTGTCTACCAAAGTTACAGCTGCGTGTGCCTTCTGACTCCACAGTGCTGCTTACAGGAAAAACCCCTTGGATACATGATGCAGACACAAAGCCATTCATCACCATGTTGTGGAATCACAGTGTCCCAAAGGGCAGTTCTAAAGGTCCATCAATAGACAACCAGTTCAATACACAATGAAATATTAGGTAGCCATAAAAAGCGTAAGAATCTTTTCGGGTACTATTACTGAAAAAGCGCTAAGACATGTTTTGCCTTAGGCTGGGTTCTCTAGAGAAGCAAATCCAGTGAAGCATGTACAAGGACTGCCACTGAAATTCACAAACTCATCCTAGAAAAAACGCTACAGACCTCATTGCTGGATATCATGACAGTCACCTTCAATCTTCTCCCCTTGGGAAGCTATGCACTGATGCCAGCACCTAGTCCACCCTTCAAAGCAATTTGGGATCTCTTTTTCTGTAACGGCCACCGCTTATAAAGATTATGCAGTCATTTTTTTTTAAAAATTGTGTTCTAAGTAAGAGTTTACAATTCAAGTCCGTTTCTGGTGTAAAAGCTTATACATACTTTCTTATGTGACCCTAGGGGCTCTCCCGAACCTCTGACAGCACACTCTTCTTTTTCTCCCTGGGTTTCCTGTGTCCATTCAGCCAGCTCCTGTCCCCCTCTGCCTTCTCATCTCACCTCTGGACATGAGCTGCCCAGTTAGACTCCTGTATCTACTTAAGCCAAGAAGCACACTCTTTGCCAGTATCATTTTATGTCTTAAAAGCCAGTCTGATCTTTGTCTGAGTGGCTGCTTCGGGTATGGTTTCAGTTCTGGGCTGACAGAGAGCCCAGGTGCCATGTCTTCTGGAGACCCTGCAGTTTGTCAGCCCATTAAATCTGTTCTTTTTACTAGAGTTTGAGTTCTGTACCCCACATATCTCCTGGTCCATCACGGACTCTGTAGAGTTCACTGTCAGAGCAGTCCTTGGTGGTGGCTGGGCACCATCTAGCTCCTCAAGTCTCATGCTGATGGAGTCTCTGGTTTATATGGTCCCTTTCTGTCTCTTGGGCTCATGTTTCCCTTATGTCATTGATGTTCTTCATTCCCCTCTGCTCCAGGCGGGTTGGGACTAATTGATGTTTGTAGATGGTTGTTTGCTAGCTTTTAAGATTTCAGACGCCACTCACCAAAGCGTATGAAGAACATTTCAGTAAAGTTTGTTATGCTGGTTGAGCTAAATATCCCCTGAAACCATGGTCTCCAGATTCCTGCGCCCACTACCCTGTCCCTAGAAGTCTTTGGTTGTAGCCAGGAAACTTCTTAGCTTTCGATTTGGTCCAGTTGTGGTGGGGAAAGTAAGAACCTAATAAAGTTCACTTAGGTTATCAAGCTGCATTCTATCTCCTGCCTCAATTACCACTCTCAGACCAAATGTTACTACCATGAGAATTCTCACCCTGAGACTGGATTGGCATGTCTGCATTCCTCTCCCTATCTCTGAAGAAACAGAATGGATTACGACCTCAGAGAGAGGTAACAAAATTTTGGGTAATTCCCGCTGTTTGATTTTTCTGTGACAAACATCACCCCTTTGAATTCTGGCTATAAAAACCAGAAATGGAACTCAAGAGGAACAGTTTTGGACTTGCTGTCCCCCAAATTGCTGGCACATCTGCAAATAAAATTTTCCTTGAACCCCACGCTACCTCTGAATTTTTGGCTAGACTGACAGGCGTCATGAACTTGCTTGAGTTCTGCAGCAGTTGTGTTGACTTTTCCTGTACTGTGTGTTGCCCACCTCCCACCTAAAATCATGCTTGTCTTCTGTCTAATTAGTGAATATTCCTCTCCCTCCCTCCTACCCTCAGAAGCATCAAAGATTGTTTTCTTCTGTGTTTAAGCCTTTTCTTGAGTCAGTGTGACAGTGTTTTCATGTAATACTTGTCCTTTCCTGCAGTCATTTTTAAAAATTATTTTTTAATTGAAAAGTCACTTACAAAACAGTATGAGCCCGTTTTTTAAGTGTATCTCTATTACCTATCAGTCTAAGTATAAATTAAAACTTGGAAGGCTATATGACAGAAATGAATGTTAAAATTATCTGAGTGGCTATCAAGGTTTTACTTCCTTTTTTCTTGTCACCCTGTAGTTTCTCCAATATACAGATTGTTTCTATAATAGTTATTTTTAAATATCATTTGGCATGACAAGAAATAGAGGAAATCTGCTAACAAGTCGAACGCCTATCAACAGAGGCCTAACTACCGAGGTTAATGAGGTTGTGGTGTATTGATTTATTAACTACAGCTAATTAATTCCATCAAACTGTGCGCCTGACACAGCTTGTAAACACTGGCAATTCTCGCCTTCTGCACTGTACAGCGAATAGGCGCTCGTTTTAAGGGGGTGGTGCAGGAGAGGGTAAGCGAGAGAGGGCAGACACTCAGCGGGGCTTCTGGGGACCCCCGACCGCTCCGGGCCCTGGAGGCGGCCTCGCCTCGCCAGCGCCCCTGGCGGCAGCTCCCGGAACTGCGTGAGGCCGACCCGAAGCTCACCCCCGGGCGCCGCAGGGCCCTGGCGCCGAAGCCCTCGCTGTTCCGGCTGCAGCCGCAGCCCGGCCGAGCCCCGCAGGCCTCTCCTTTCAGCAGCAACCCCACAGCCCCATGACAACAGCTCCGGAGTCTCCGCAGCCGCGGCCTGCATCCCACCCCGCAGCCCAAGCCTGCAGCTCCAGTTCCGCTGCAACAGCCCAGCAGTGCCACCCCGCAGCCCCAGCCAGCACCCCCACAGTGTAGCCCCTGCTCCTCAGGCCCCGCAGCCCCAGCTGCACCCTCCATCCTGCAGCCCCAACCTGCACCCGCATCCCGGAGCCCCAGCCTGTGCCCCCACCATTCAGTCCTAGTCTGCACCCCTGTAACTGCAATTGCCGATCCGTGCTGCCTGTAGGCAAAGCCAACACTGAGACAGGAGGTGAGTTGATTAAATTACCTTTATTGAGTGCAGACACACAAGAGGCAAGGAGGAATCAGCTCCTCCAAAGCTTGCCTGCATGCATAGGCTAAGCCTGGAGGTTATATAAGTTGATTAAGCGGGGGGGAGTACGCTGGTTAATATTTTTCCGTGTCTGCACAAGTAATTCTTTCGCTGTCTCAGCAATATTCTTTGCGGGGGTCTCCATGGCTTCAGCAAGGCGGGGCTTGATAATCGTCTAAACTACCTGGTGATTAGGTCCAGTAGTCTTAGACAATAACTGAAGAGGGATAAATAGAACAATTAATCACCGCTCCTAAGAGGAAAGAATGGTGTGACTTAGGACCAGTCCGAGGTAAATTCTAACGGATGGGGGAAATCAAGCTCTCAGGACTCAGTGTTTATAACAAGGTTGTTTCAACTACTGTGCTGCTGCTTGTAATAACATGGGTCGGGCTGGCCGAGGGCCTGCCTTTCACCCCCACCCCGCAGTCCCAGTCTGCCTACCACCCACTCCCACCCCGACCCCGCAGCCTCGGTCTGCACTCCTGCACTGAAGCCCCAGCCTGCACCCCACCCCCACCTCCCAGATCCAGCCTGCACCCTCCAGCCCCCACCCCCAAGTCCAAGCCTGTACCCCCACCCCACAGCCCTCCCCCAGTGGCTCCAGCCCCCTCCATCCTACCGCCGCCGAGCCGACTTCAGTTTTCTCTGCAGAGTGGCCTGTCCTGCAGGGAGGCGCTCTCTCCTTCATTCTCCGTAGTCACCTGACAGCCAGGTGTCTTCCAGGCCCACAGGGGGATAGGAAAGGCCTCAGAGGCGCTGGGCACAGTCTGGACGCAGGCCTTCTCTGGTCCACCTTTCTTGCTTTTATCTTCTGAGACGCTGGGACTAGAAACAAGAAAACAGTTTTATCTTTGAAACTATGGCTCTCCCAAAACCCATCACCGGGAATTCGCTGTTCTCTTGGTCAAACCACAAAAGCCAAATCCACGGCCGCTGAGTCACTTCTGAGTCGCCCCAACCCTGTAGGATGGAGTGGAGCTGCCCCGTTGGATTTCCTCCCCGTCCTCCTCGCGGCCGCAGACCGCCCAGTCGACGTTCCCCAGGGCACCTGGCGCGTGTGCGTCACCTACCCGCGTCTCCGTGCCTAGCCCAGCACCCGACTGGTGGGCTGCCCCCGCTCTAGGGTGTTGAGAAACCAATTCCATTCATTAATTACAACCTCGAGGGACTGGCCTGGTTTAGGAAGCAGTGAGTGTGGGGATGGGCACGGTGGCACGGATTATGGTGATGATGTGATTGACGTCACTCCACTGCCCACCTGGAGAAGTTGGATTCCCAAATGTCATGTTGTGCTTACCTTTACAACAACAAGAAAACACTGGGGTCTGGCAAGACGGGGGAGGGGGGAGATGGGAAGGAGGTGCTGGTCGGCGGCCTGGGGTCAGGGCCGGGGAGTGGAGCATGAGAGCCAGGGCAGGGGGAGGTTTGAAGGGCTTGAGGCCTTCTGCACTCAGAGTCTGCATAGGCTGAGCCATGTCCCCAGTGTTAGGAAGGGGACGGAGTCATTCCTGGGGATACATGCAAATCCCCCCTCAACCATGTCCTGTCCCAGTCTCAGAGTTTACCCACAGCATGTCCTGTTGGAGACATTCAGCTTTCCTGGGGGCACAGTGCAGAGCCAGCCCTGGGCCTGATGGCTGGGAACCAGAGCAACTCATGGAGCTGCAGTGGGGGCCTCTAAGCCACGGTGTCACAAAGAGATGGCTCCTGAGGGCCGCTGAGGCAGGCACAGTCTGCCGGCAGCGATGGTCCAGTCTTGGGGAGGGAAGCCCACTTATTCTTATGGTACCAGAGGTGCAAACCCCTGGACACACAGCTGCAGGGAGACCCTCTCCCTACCCTCACCCACCTGGAACCCTCAATTTCTAAGGGTTCCTGCAGTCTTGGGCCCAAGGGAGGCTGAATAGGAGAGAGAGCTGGAGACTTGAACTCAGAGAGACTTAGCTTCACAGGCTGGCTCCAGCTACATGCTCAGGAGCACCTGGGCACATGGCTGTCCCTCTCCATGCCTCAGTCTCCCTATCTGCAAAATGGGCATAACCCCTGGGCTGACGAAGGCTGAGAGAGCAGAGGACAGAGAAGCAGGTTCTCCTCACCCTCCTCCCCTCTTCTCACAGCAGCGAGAGGATTCTGCAGGCACCCTCCTTCTTCTCCCCTGCTCTCCCGTGGACCACCTGGCTTTCCCTAGAAACTCAAGAAATTATTTGTTTCTCTCTCTCTTCTTACTGCTTTGTTCTATTTAAAAAAAGGAAGAAAATTTGCTCACAGACACAATGACTTCAGGGAGGGGGAAAACTGTCATTCTCAACAAAGCTGGGACGGCAGCGGCTCTGGGAGGTGCTGGCAGTGGGCAGTCCCCGGGGGTCTCCACTGAGACCCCTTGTTCTGGCTCTCCTAATGGCAACATGTGTGTGGGGAGCAGCTCAGAGAAGGTCTTTCTTCACTCTTGGGATGCTTCTGCTGCGTTTCATTTCCAGCTTTGCTCCAGTGCCATCCTGCACTCATTTCTGTGGCGAATTACATTCCATTCTGACCTCAGGGGGCTGCCGAGGCCCCTGGAAAAGCTAGGGGCACCTCTCCTGGTTGGAGGAGGTGGGCCTCTCTACAGGCTAAGGCCTGGGCCCCTGCAGGAGGAGAAGACCCTCCCACTGACCACTGGAGCTTTTCCTACTTCCACGTGATCACGCTGGTGCACTCCTTATCTCAGCTGCAGGCTCAGTAGTGTGGAGGCAGAGATCCACTGAGAGAGCGAGAGAGAGGGATGCCCAGGTCAGCCAGCTTCTAGACCCTCCCACACAAATGAGTCCTTGTGGCCAACATTAGCTGAGGCTTACGAAATGCTGTCCTTATTTTCAGCAAGTGATCAGGATCACTTGAAGCAGTGACAGATGGCATGTAGTGATGGTCTCCCCTAAACTTTTTCTATGAAGATTCAAAGGGCAGTTGTGTTTGTAATATACAGAAACAGGTCTTAAACCTCATCTTAAACCTTCCTTTTACTCCCTCCAAAACCCCCAGTTTCCGCTGTGCTCCCCGAACCCATTACCCCTCACCCCTCACCCAAATATGCACCCTGTGGCAGGTGGTCTGCTCTCCGGAGCTGAAACACTCCCCATCAGGGTGAGAGAGATAACTGACACTAAGTCACCTTCCCACTCGCACACAAGGACTGCCAACGGAATTCGTGAACTCATCCCAGAACAAGTGCTCCAGGCCTCATTGCTGAATGTCACCACGGTCACCTCAGAAGCGCTCCCCTTGGGAAGCTATGCACCGATGCCAGCGCCTAGTCCACTCTTCAAAGCAACCTTGGAACTTTTTTTCTGGAAAGGTCATCAGAGCTGTCATCCTATACCTGTCATCAAAATGTCTTTCTTTCAATATTTCCTTTGTATTTGGGTAAAGAGAAAAGTCACTGGGGGACAGATGAGGTGAGTAGGGAGGGGGATCCAATATGATTATTTGTTTACTGCCTAAAAATCCCTCACAGACTAGACAATTAAGTTTGTTGTCACTGTGCACAATGGCCATTCCAGAAAGAGTTCCAAAATTACTCTGCAGGGTAGACTGAGCACTGGCGTTGGTGCAGAGCTCCCCAAAGGGAGGACTTTGAAGGTGACCACAGCAATGATATTCAGCAATGAGGTGTGTAGCGCTTAGAACAATTACGTCCCCGAACTTAAATTGTCCAACCTCATAGTTATCAGAGAGGTTAAGTCGTGGCTCCAAGTCACACAGCTAAAAAGGGGTGCAGCTGGGATTCAGATCGGGCCAAGACTGCATTTAGGAGTTCCTGGGTGATACAAACAGTGAAGCACTTGGCTGCTACCTGACAGTGGTTGGTTCAAATCTACCCAGAGATGTCTTGGAAGAAACACCTGAGGACAAACGGTGTGGTGGCCTCAGACCATGTGGTGCCTAAGTTTAGGGGAAGGAGAGAGAATCCAGACCACTGCCAGCCCAAGGCTCATTCTTCTGTGAGATCAAACTCACCCCACACTTGAACCTTTTTCCACATCTGACACCAGCTGCCCTCCCCTGCCCCCTGGCACTCTCTACTTCTCTGCTGGGTCCAATAATTCTTTGTGACAGCCACACAGAATTAACTCACAGGCCATCCTCCCAGTCGGAGCTGATAAGGGACAGAATAGGCTACAATCCAGGATTACCGTCAGCTTGGACATGAGAGGAACAGCTTAGGATGCCATTCTTCAACCAGGACAGCTTCTCAGCCACTGCTGCTGGGTCCTCATTCTCGGCTTGGGCCCTGGTTCTTGGCCTCCAGCCCTTGGTCCTTCTCGGGAAGTGTCACAAGGCTCTTCAGCTCCACTGATGAGTCCCAGAATGCACCCACTCCACTAGGAAGACGTGGGCGGAAGACACTCAGCTCTCTTGCTCTGTGGGTCAGCAAGCCTAGCCTGCCCGTACCATGCTGCTGCTGTCTCATGCTGTCTCCAGTGTTCCAGCACTCTCTGGCTGCTGGGACTAGGAGACCTCAGCACAGGGACCCTACGTCCAAAGGATTCACACTGTTCTCGGCTCTTCTTCTTGGTGGCAGTGAGGTACCCTTTTCTGCCTCTAGGATTGGCTCCCTTTAAACCCAGGGAAACAGTAAAGCTGACCAATCCCCTGTAAGGCTTTTGTGCACCTCGTTTGCACAGTCACATTCCTGCCAGGGTTCCATGTACTTTATCTGCGTTACCGGCCGGCTATCCAGTCACACTGATGGGCCACAGTCATCTTGTTTGCATAATTTCACCTAGTCATTTTGTGGAATCCTAAGACCACGGCTTGTTGTTGTTGTTAGCTGCCATTGAGTTGGTTCCGACTCACAGCAACCCTATGAACAACAGAGCCAAACCCTGCGTGGTCTTGCGCCATGTCCACAATCGTTTTTATGCTTAAGCCCACTGTTGCGGCCACTGTGTCAATCCATCTCGTTGAGGCTCTTCCTCTTTTTCGCTGACCCTCCAGTCTACCGAGCACGATGTCCTTCTCCAGGGACTGGTCTTTCCTGACCATATGTCCCAAGTATGTAAGATGCAGTCTTGCCATCTTTGCTTTCAAGGAGCACTCTGGTTGGACTTCTTCCAGAACAGATCTGTTGGTTCTTTTGGAGGTCCACGGGACATTCAACATTCTTCTCCAACACCACAACTCAAAATTCTTCTGTCTTCTTTGCTCATGGTCCAGCTTTCGCATGTGAATGGTGGCTAGCAGGACTATGTTAAAGCAATTCCTGGCACTGCAGCCTGGCCCTCCACTTCTGAAAACCCAGCTGTTGAAAAGTCTGCAGAGTGCAGTTCTATTCTGACACATGTGGGGTTGCCCTAAGTCAGAATAGACTCGACAGCAATGGGTTTTGTTTCATCAGAACCCGAAATCAAATTGACGGCACTGGGCTTGGCTTGAGTCTACCCCCGGTTTGCTAACTATGGCATCAGGCAGCCTTCCATGGCTGGGGAGACGCTGTCCCAATACCTGGGATGTGACAGCTGGACCTGAGCTGTACTGTGTGGTCACCATGGTTGCAGTACACAAGCAGGGCACTTACAGCTTACACACATGCACCACAACTGAGATCCTCCTGTTTCCCTCTTTTGTAATCTACTTTTTCCAATCACCGCTATATGATAAGAAAAATTCCCCATGTAATTAATTCTAGGAAACACTCTTTTTTTCCATCACCTGGGTTTCATCTGACTTCTCAGCTCTCTAACGCTGGGCTTGGAGTTGTTTCCACTCATTCACTCTCAGCAGTGACTCTGGGTGAGGCTCCTCCTCTCACATCCTTCTGCTTGTCTCTGACTGTGTCCTTGGAATAAACCCCTGGAAGCCAAATTCCTGGGAATACACATTTTAAGACTTTCGGTACATATTTCTAAAAGGGTCCTCCAGATGACTGAACCCATTTTCATTTTGACCAGTGAGAGGTGGTTTGCATTCCCTGAGTGCTCGGTGTTTCCTTCCGGAGGGAAGAGCACGTTCCGCTGCGCCTTCTCTCCCGCCCGGTCCCCAGGCGGCCTGCTCCCTGCGAAGCTGCTATTTGACCAGAATGCCCTTCCTTTGAAGATTAAGTTGAATCCAAACTGCTGCTTGGTTTTCCGGAAACCATCTCCCAAGCAGCCCTCTCCCCAGGAGCTCATGCACGCAGACGGCTCTGGGAATAACGGTCTCTCCCAGTGACTGAACTTCTTCCCTTTTTTGGGTGTTTTGACTTCCTAATGATTTTTTTCTGTCAATTTCCACAGCAAAGTCCCACAGAAGGGCCCACTGTGCCAGCACGGACACCGATGAGGCCAGGCAATCTTGTTCAGTACTGTTGAGTCCTCTCCCACTTATGGCGACCTCATTCATGCAGGGTGGCACTGTGTACCACAGAGCTTTTCAGACTGGGACCTTTAGGAAGCAGGTTGCCAGGCCTGTCTTCCGAGGTAGCTCTGGGTGGCTTTGAACTGTGAACCTTTAGGCTTGTGTTTGAACACTAAACTGTTTGCACCTTTGTTTTCAGGTTAAAATGAGGCCTCCTTAGCCAACCTCGCAGGCATTCCAGGCTCTCCCTAGGGGCTCACCCTCTCTCAACTGTCTAAGAAGCCCAGAGCTTCCTCAGCTTAAAGAAGATGCCCCGCTTCCAAGCAGCCCTCCAAGATTGCCCATGGAGGGGTCCAAGATAGAGCGGTTCTCAAGACTACCTGCCCCATCAACACCCCAGGAGGGAGAAGCTACAAAGTCAGGTTGTAAAGTGAGGGGAGAAGCAGCTGGGGGGGGGTCTGCACTTTGCCTCGGCCCCCCTTCCACTGTCCAGATAAACCAAACCCAACCAAACCTTTGTTGTTGAGCTGGTTCTGACTTCTGGCAGCCCCATGTGTTACAGAGTAGAAATGGGCCCTCAGGGTTTTCTTGGCTGTGATCTTTACAGAAGCAGAATGCCGGGCCTTGCTTGCGAGGTGCCATGGGGTAGATTTGAACTGCCAACCTTGAAGTTAGTAGACTAGCACAAACTGCCTGCACCACCTAGGGACACCACTTCCCAGCAGGCCCTGGGAAAGCCTTGGGAGGGAAGAAGAGGACACAGGTAGGGGAAGGGGGCTAGTGGGGACTGAGCCGTGCCCCGTGGGGGTTGAAGCCCAGCACCACCCTGCTCTCCCTGTCCCACACTGGCTCCTGGACGTGGGTGGGCCTGAGGAGGCCACTGCTTCCCCAGTGCAGCTGGAGGGGCCCAGCATCATTCCATGTGACCTTGGAGGCTTCCCTTCTGTCCGGGGACAGTGCTGGGTCAGACCTCTTAGGGTGTCCTTGTCCACCTGTCTTCAGTAGAAGGAGTACTCAGAATAGTGTTTCCAGGAGCAGTTTGCAAGTCATCTTAGAAATTCACTTTCCTTTAAAAGTCGGCCACCTGTATATAACAGCCCCAGCTGAGGAGAGGGGCCATTCCAGGCCAGCCATGTGGGGTACAAGTGGCTGAGGGTGGTGGCTTCCCATGGGATGCAGGAGAGGACCACCATCAAGCACTGACTGTGTTTCCCACGAGACGTGCCAGAATCCTGATCCACAGTCCCAGGGATGTGATTCAGAGTTTCTGCTAAGCTAAGGGGGTGGTGTCACTACGAGCTGTGACCCTGGTGGGTAGGGTCCAGGAGTGGCTGGCCTTGCCTGCGGGTGCATGAACTGTCTTAGCACTCAGAGACAAGGAAGCAGAGAACACAGAAAGTGTCCTTGGTCCTCCAGCCTCCACAGCAGAGCTGCCTCTTCTTTTCAGAGGGAATTTCCAGACCAGGTACAAGTATGTGGTTGTCATGTTTTGTCTAGTTGGTCCCAATTCACAGTGACCCCGTATATAACAGAACAGAGCACTGCCCGGTCCTGGGCCATGCCCATAACCATTGTTACACTTGAGCCCATAGTTGCAGCCACTGTGTTAATCCTTCTCACTGAGGGTCTTCCTCTTTTTTGCCGACCCTCTACTTTACCAAGCATGATGTCCTTCTCCAGGGACTGGTCCCTCCTGATGACACATCCCAAGTATGTGAGAGGGAGTCTCAGCATCCTCACTTTGAAGGAGCACTCTGGCTGCTCTTCTTCCAAGCATGCTCCAGATCCTGCATCCACCTAGTCATCATCTGGCATCCTCTGGCTTTGGGATTCTTCAGTCTGCTCAGCACCTGAGTCACTGGCCTAACATCAGACCCACTTGTCTTGCATATTGTCAGCCCCTGCAGCTATCTCAGTCAGGAACGCCCTTCACAGGTGCTCACGGGCAATTGCAAAGTCAGACATAGATTTCTAGAATTATGCATCCCCTGTTCTCCTCCAGGAGCTGGGAGAGTCAGAGAGGGATGGTACTGGGAAGTCCATTCTGTCTGAAAAAAAACTCAAAACCCAAACTCACTGCTGTCACGTCGATTCTGACTATAGTGACCCTACAGAAGAGAGTAGAACTGCCCCGTAGAGTTTCCAAGGAGCACCTGGTAGATCTGAACTGCCAATCTCTTGGTTAGCAGCCGTAGCACTTAACCACTATGCCACCGGGGTTTCCTCTGCCTGAAGGTATCCTAATAATAGCTTTCATGGGTGCAGAGTCCCTGCTTGGCTCTGAGCCCCCAGATGACTTTGGGTTGCATCCTGAGGATGGCCTTACCAGCTTTCAGTTGCTCGAGGCAGGAGTGACCCAGGGCCCAGCTCCTGGCTCTGAGACCATTCTTGGTGGTGTGGAGGCCACACCTGTCCCACACTGCCCCTCTGGGAGCCAGGCCTTGGGGAAGCCAGGCTATCAACAGGGGGCCCCTGAGGGGTGCTGCCATGCAGAGAGGTGGGACCCCCTCCACAGGGACAGGGCCTGTGAGGCCATCAAAAGTGGACACTTCCTTGGCAATGGACACTGGTAAACCTCACGGAACCCAGCTTTTTGCTGGGAGCTTGGTCCTCTGAGTGGGGCCGCTCGTCTGTGCAGGGCAGTGGCGAAGGGGGTACTAGCAGAATCACCTGAGGCTCCTTAAGCCCACACACAGCACATCAGCCCAAGTGGGGGCCTCACGGACACTGTCCCCCACAAGGGCCCTGCAAGGAGTACTTTCTGCTAGACAAAACAGAATCTCACAGGGCTGGCCTTTCTCCCCCCACCTCACCACTCCCAGTGTGCTGTCAGCTACTGTCCTCGACACACGGTGACCTCTTGGACAACTGGACCTAAAGTGCCCATTCCTGTGCCCTCCTCATACCCAGCTACGAACTAGACTGCTGCCTAAGGTCCCCAGTGGCTCATTTTCAGAAGTGGGGCACCAGGCCTTTCTTCCTTGTCTGTGTGGGTCTGGAAGCCCTGCCGACACCGGCTCAGGGTCACAGCCACACAGCAGCCTCCAGGGGCCGGCGGCGGCTGTGCGCGTGTGCACTGACTGGGAACTGAACCGGGGTCTCCTGCGTGCAGGGTGAGCGTTCGAGCTCTGAGCCACCACTGCTCACAGAGCCCCAAGGTAGCTGTTAGGAAAGGAAGACCTCGTTGCGTTTAATGACCAGCTTTCGGTCCCCAGCTACGACGCTGGGATAAGCAGTCGGCCAGAGATGAGGGCACCGCCTGGTGCTGTTCAAGCACAGAGTGAGAAGCAGAGATCAGGACTCCACCCCGCAGTGATGCCCCGCTACCTTCCAGCACCTCGGTTGCCCTTTGGGGGTCACTGCTGCCTTGGTGAGGGGCTTTTAAGGTGAATGCGTGGGCTCAGGACCCCTGGAAACGCTGGGGCCTCTGGGGCCGCAGGAAGGGGGGTAGGGTGAGCCTCCGGGAGCCCCTTCCACTTACCCGACGCCTTCCTTCCTCTGGTGCCGCCAGACCACGGTCATCGTCACCAGCACGGTCACCATGATGGGCAGCATGAGGAAGGGGCACAGGATGCCTTTTGGGGGGTCCTCAACGCTCTGCGGGCCGCGGCAGGTCAGGAAGAAGCGCTTGTGGACGGCGATGAAGAAGCGGTCGGACTCGGAGCTGGGCCAGTGGCAGCGCAGCTTGGCGGCCACGAACTTGGTGCAGTCAGTCAGCTCTCCATAGTTCCTGCGGGAGAGGGCAGGCAGGGGCCAGTCAGCTCCCGGGCAGCGGCTGGCGGGCCACTGGCTCCCGGAAGCTGGGCCTGGCCAGGCAGCTCTGCGGCCCCAGCCCCAGCGTTGTGCCTGGCTCTGGAGGTGTCTGGGGGGGCCCCCTGGATGTCCCACTCATACTCTGACCCTGGAGGGAGAGCTGGGACTGAGAGGCGTCCCTCCCAGCCCTGGAGTTTTAGGGCCCTGGTGGCACAGTAATTAAGAGCTAGAGCTGCTAAGCAAACGGTCAACAGTTCAAATCTGCTAGGCACTCCTTGGAAACTCTATAGGTGCGGTTCTGCTCTGTTCTATAGGGTTGCTACGCTATGAGTCAAAATCGCCGCCACAGCAATGGGTTTGGTTTTTGGGGGGTGGGTGTCATACACAGGGCAGGGTAGAAAGGAGGACAGCCCAGGGCTCTGCCTTTGGAGGCTGACAGAGCAGCACTGTCTCCTGTCTCTGGGTGTCCTCTGTCATCCAAGCATGGTCCACCCTCAACCTGGAACACTCTTCCACAGGAATCCATGGGACTCAGCATGAGGACCCCCATACCACCACTGTAGGCTAAACTGTGTCCCCAGAAAGTTATGTTGAAGTCCTAAGGCGGGGGACTCACGGACACGACCCTGGCTGCAAATAGGGTCTCTGAAGATGTCGTCAGTGACGTTAACCCGAGGACATACTGGTGCATCGTGGTCCTGACCCCATGTGACTAGTGTCCTTAAGCAAACCCAAACCGAACCCATTGTGAGGAGTCACTTCCAACTGGTGGCGCCCCCACCTGCTGCAGGAAAGAATTGCTCCATAGGGTTTTCTTGGCTGCGACCTTTACAGAGGCAGACTGGCAGGACTTTCTTCTGCTGTACCACTGTTGTTAGGTGCCATTGAGTCAGTTTCGACTCAGAGCAACCGGTGCCCAACAGAAGGAAACCCTGCCCGGTCCTGCACCTTCCCCATCGTCGTTGGTATGTCTGAGCCCATCGTTGCAGCCACTGTGTCGGTCCGCCTCCGTGGAGGTCTTCCTCTTTTTTGCTGACCCTCTACTTTATCAAGCATGATGTCCTTCTCCAGGGACTGATCCCTCCTGATAAAATGTCCAAAGTACGTGAGGTGAAGTCTAAGGAGCATTGTTCTCCTGGCAGTCCATGGTATATTAAACATACCATCCAGGAGGTGATTAAAAGTACTATGGCTTGCCTTGGACTCTTTTAGCCCAGAATTGAAGCCATACCTGAAGACAGCTCTTCAGACAAACACTGGGCTGGACTATGAGACATAAAATGATACTGATGAAGAGTGTGTTTCTTGGCTGCAGTAGATGCACGAGGCTAAGTGGACGGCTCCTGTCTGGAGGTGAGATGAGAGGGCGGAGAGGGACAGGAGCTGGTTGAATGAACACAGGAAACAGGGTGGAGAGGACGAGTGTGCTGTCACAGGGTGGGGAGAGCAGCTAGAGTCACACAGTGTGTGTGCCAAGTTTTCTAAGACAGATGGACTCGGATGGTACACTTTCACTTAAAACACAGTAACATATTTAAAAAGAAAAAAAGGTACCATGACGGGCAGGCGCTCCTTAGTCCTCAGAGTGACATCTTTGCATTTTAACACTTTAAAGAGATCTCTTGCAGCTGATTTGCTCAATGAAATATGTTGTTTGGCTTCTTTCTTTTTTAAAATTATTGTACTGTAGATGAAGGTTCACAAGTCAAACCAGCTTCTCACTAACAACACGTACATGTGTTGTTTTGTCTCATTGGCAAGCACCCCACAACATGTCACCACTCACCCTTCTCTACCTTGGGTTCCCTATTTCCAGTCTCATATTGTTTGATTTCTTGAGCGCTGCTCCACGGGCATCGATCGTGGGTCCACGTAGAAGGCCAGCTTCAGCCTCGTCTCTGCTCATCATGAGGTTGCTTGTTGGTCCAGCTGGGAGGGTTTCTGCTTTCTTGATGCCGAGTGTAACCCATAGTGAAGGCTAAGGGGCCACTGAAGGGATTCAGACTGCCAACTTCCAGGCTAGTTCGTAACTCCAAACCAGACCCATTGCTGTTGAGTCAATTCCAACTCACAGACACTCTGCAGGACACAGCAACTGCCTCATAGGGTTTCTAGACTGTGATCTTTATGGGAACAGACTGCCACACCTTTCTCACTTTGCAGCTGAGCTCTTAACCACTGCGCCACCAGGGAGTGAAAGACCGAGGGTTGTTGACTCAGTTTACCACAAAGAGGAGGAGGCTGGGTGACGGAGCTCCAGGGAGGCTTGCCTCCCTGGGTTAGAGAAGAGGACAGCCCAGGTCTGTGCTCAGTGGGGTCTCTTCTGAAGCAGGACAGACAGGTGGGAGTACAGAAGGGGCTTCCTCTCCAGCATGGACTCTTATTTATTAAAAACATCATTTTGGTGGTTGCCTGCTGTGTGCTGAGCACCATCCTGGGTACTAAGATTGCAAGTGTCAGCAAAACGGACACAAATCCTGTCCCTGTGGTGCCTGCACTCCCTGCACAAAATTAATGGGCATCATCACAGAATGCAAGGTGCTAAGTGCTGCAGGCACTGGGGAGATGAGGGCTGGGGGCCGGAAAGGTGGGTGTCTTCATTTCCTACAGCTGCTGAGACAAGTGACCACAAATCCAGGGCTTGAAACAACAGAAGTTTAGTCTAGAAGGCTGAAAGTAAAGTGCCAGAGATCCTTCCTTGATTCTCAGCTTCTGGTGCCCAAAGGGTCGTCAGTTCAAATCCCCCAGCCGCTCCTTGCAACCCCCGTGGGGCAGCTCTGTTCCGTTCCTACGGAGTTGCTATAAGTCAGAGTGGACTTGGCAGCAACGGGTTGGGTCTGGGTATTCCTCAGTCCAGAGTCCCCAGGTGGTGCACATAGTTCATGGGCTTGGCTGCTGACAGAAAGGTTTGGGGTTTGAGTCCATCCAGAGGTGCCCCAGAAGAAAGGCCTGGCAGCAAACTTCTGAAACCCCAATGGAGCATCCTTCCGCTCTGACATACACGGGTGATTGGGGTCTGGAGTTCATTCCACAGCAGCTTGACGTACAGGCCGTCAGGAGACAGCTGATCCTAAAACGTGTCCCCTGTCCCCCTGGGGCTTGAGCAGGAGAGCCGAGATGCCTGTACAAGGAGATGCTGGCATGTCTGGGCTTCCTACGGGGAACAGGAAGGTCCCTGACCCAGGAGGCCATGACACGAGGCCCTGTGCTGAGGCCAAACATGGCAGGCTATTCTGGGACCAGGCAGTCTCCCCTTGAAATATCACCCTTCCCATCTGTAATGCTGCCCACATCTAAAAATACCTCCAACATACAGCTGGCTGCCCATTTCATCCTCTTTATTTATACAGAGGTGACAGCTGAAATTTTCAATAAATACTGTGAGCTCCATCAGCAATGGGGCACTCAAAGAAAGAACTCTCTTCCAAGTGCAGGCGTGCTCCTGTCCCAAAGAGCACAGTACTGATGGGGGGGGGGCCTGAAAAATCTAGCAAAATAGTCTTGCTATATCCCTTTGTTTTTAGTTCTAATGTAACTGAAGGAAACCTTGGTGGCCCCATGGTTAAGTGCTACATCTCTTCTCCAAAATGTTGGCAGTTTGAATCCACCAGCTGCTCCTGGGAACACCATGGGGCAGTTCTGCTCTGTCTATAGAGCTGCTATGAGTTGGAATTGACTTAACAGCAATTTTCTTTTTTTTTAAGGTTTTGTGTGACTGAAGAATTATCCTTTTTTAGTCTGGAACTTTCTATTCTGGGTCCACAAGCAAACTTTGCACAGAATGTTCCGGAGTGCCAGTGTGGAGTTCTCAACATGTCTGCCTCCCAGTCAAGGCTTAGGGCACCGTGATTCCCTGGGATTCATTACTTGTTGATGAGAAAGCGTCCCACTGATGTCCACAGGTGAGTCACCTGGTCTAGGATGCACCGTGTCCACACGCTGGTCCTGACACGGGAACCAGAGGGTCAGTGAGGAAGAGGAGACCCTTGACAAGGTGGGCTGACACAGCGGCTGTAACAGCAGGCTCAAGCACAGCCATCGTGAGGACCAGGCACTGCCTGGTTCCACTGTAGATGGGGCTGCTACGGGTCAGAATTGACTTGACAGATTGGGGCCGTCTTCCCCTGGAGCTGGCACCCTGAATTTTAGCTTCCTAAACTGTGAGAAAAGACATCTGTTGGTTAAAGCCACTATGTGTGGCATCTGTGACATCAGAACTGAGATGCCAGGAGACAGGACGTGGTGCTATTTCAGGGGCCGCAGCTGGGAGACAAGGTTGGGCCGAGGCTTGAGGAGAGCCTTCCGGGCTTTGCTGTCCTCTGCCAACCTTCCCTGCCCAGGCCGGAAGCGTGAGGCTGAGGGCTGCCTTCTCTCGGCCCTGCCTCTGCCTGCCGAGGAGTCACCCCCAAGCCTGCAGTCTCTGCCTTGCTCTCCACTTGTTTTCTCTGCAGCCCTAGTCACCCCACCACTTGTGGAACCCCCTTCCTGTAGGGGTGCGGTGCGTTTTTCTCCTGGAGGGTTCACTGTGGGAAACCAGCCCTGGGAACGCCCTCTCACAGCTGGGGGTGCTTAATTGGCACTCCTGCTCCCCACTGGAAGTCCTGGAGCTAGGAACCCCGGGACGATGCAGTGCATGAGGCGTGCAGTTGCACACGGGGGGTGGGGAGGGCTCAAATGGAAGGCAGCCCTTCCTCCCGAGATGGGACCAAGCGTGGAGCCTCTGGCGGGGAGAATTGGGGGTATCACAAGCCGACTTCCTGAGGACAGCGAGGGCGGGCACGGCACCCGAGGAGGGCGTGTGGAGTTGCGGGGGTCTCCGGGGCGCGGAGAGGCGCAAGACCTGCTCCCGCGGGGCCTCTGTCTCCAGCGAAGGCCCTGCTCCCGGTGCCCGAGATCTCCCCACCACCCTGCCCCGCCGCCGTCTCAGCCCCTGCCGTGGCTGCTCAGGGAAGGCACGGCCGCCAGGGGGCGCTCCCTGCTCGAGGCTGCTCTCTGGGCTCCCCTGCTTCCTCCACGTGGGCACTCACCAACCTGGACCCACGTCCTTCCTCGGGCTCCCCTCACTCCTTTTTCTCCTCTGACACCTGTGACCTGCCGCCCCAAGCCATGTCCTGACCCACATCCAGGGGGTCAACACGCCCTGGTTCTCACACCCCCCCAGCCTGACTCTGCTGGTGCCAAGCCTGTCCATTCCAAGCCCAGGGGGCCCCTGGCCGGGGAGACAGCAAACTTCATGGCGGGGTCATCACAGCTCACGTTTCTAATACTTTCCACCCCACGGGGGCCTGGGGGTCCTCGCAGCTGTCAGTCCCCGATTAGACCTGGCTCCTCCCCTCCCAGCCACAGCCATGCCAGCAATGCCTCCGGTCCGCCTCCGTGCTGCGCCCAGGCTCAGCCTCCTGGCTCTCCTGACCGAGCCTCAGACCTGCCCGCAACACCCCACTCCAGACCATCACTGCTCCCCAGCACCTAAGCTCCGTGCAGACACCTCCACCTGGTGCCTAGCTCCCCACGGAGGCCCCCCCAGCTCATCACCCTCGACTGTCCTGCTCTCCAGCCACATTCTAGCCATGGTGGCCTTATCCCCTGTTATGAACTGAATTTTGCCCACCAAAAGGTGACGTGCCAAGTGCACACCTGTCAACAAGACCTAGAAACAGGGGATTTGAAGATGTCTCTGGGACAGCGCCAGTCCTGAGCCTGTCCTTTGACAAGAAGAGGAGACACAGATCGGGCAGGAAGACGGCCCTCCCTGTGACTGCAGAGCTGTAGGTGAAAACTAAGGGCCTCAGGCCACAGAAGCTGGGAGAAACGCCTTCGGGGACAGCCTGGCCGTGCTGACACCCCCAGTTGAGACCATGAGCCTCCCGAACTGTGACGTTCTGCTGTTTTCTCCTCACAAGCTGCTCCTGTTTCCATTACTTGACCCCAACTCACGGCACCCCACCTGTGCGGAGAGAGCAGAACTCTCCGCGGGGCCTTCCAGGCGGGGCAGGATTGGACACAGACTGCCAGGCCTGTCTTCCAAGGTGCTTGTATCAACAACAACAACAAAAGTCCTTCACACTGAGTCGACTCTGACTCACAGCAACCCTGTGGGGCAGAGCAGAACTACCTCATAGGGGTTCCAAGGAGCACTTGGTGGATTTGAACTGCAGACCTGGTTAGCAGCCAAGCTCTTTGTGTGCAGCCAGGGCTCCGTATCCAAAACTGTGGCCACCAAGTCGATTCTGACTCCTAGTGACCCTATAGGACACAGTAGAACTGTCCCATAGAGTTTCCAAGGAGTGCCCGGTGGATTCAAACTGCCCACCTTTTGGTTAGTGGGAGCACTTTACCACTGCACCACCAGTCGCTTCTTATAACCCTGTACAGCAGGGTTTATTTCAGGAACACTTTAAGCTTGTTACTATAAAACCACACTTCAACATCTCAGAGAAAGATTAAAAAACCCACATGATCATCCCAATGCATGTTAAGAAGGCATTTGATACAATTCCTTCTCATTAAGAAGAAAACAACTCTTATTAAAAAGAAAATCTGGAAAGCTAGCAAGAGGCTTTCCTTAACGTGATCTAACTTCTCTATCTCAAGCTCACAGCAAGCGTCCTGTTTATCACAGGAGTGTTGCAGGTATTTGCATGGAAGTCAGGAGAATGTTGATTTAATTTTCAGGTGGTCAAGTCTGTCTTTTCCTGTGTAGTTTCTGTCTTTGGTGTGAGGGGCCCCACCCGAGATTTGGTCAGTGGTCATGGGGAACCTTTCCAAAGGAGAAGACGCTGGCCGCTCACCGCAAAGCTTCCTCTGTTTACAATGAACTGCCATGTGGCTTGGCCTTCCTGAGACAGGAGGGAGGCTGTGAGCAGGGTCGGGATGGCTTCTCTGTACAAGAGGCCGCAGAAGGAACAGCGGGGTCAGTGCCTTCCCTGTGTATGTCAGTCATGCAGCCGTGGGGCTAACTTTTCCCATCAGCACACGCATGCATCAGTGCTGCCTGGCTCTATGGGGTCGGCTGTTTTTCTGGATGCTGGCGACACATATAAGAAAGTCTTGCAAATTGGTTAAAAACGTGGTATCATTTCAGCTGTCATCACACGGGACATGTTTGTTGGGCTTCTAGGACCCAAATAAGCTGCCTGCTGATGTCTGGCATCCCTGAGGCTTTCAGTGGGTCTGGAAGAAGATGGATATCGTCTAATCAAACCCTGCCTAGGTCCATCAGAACTCAGGGAAAGATGCAACGAGGCCAAGTGTGAGAAGTCGTTACAGATCTGTGCCAGCCCAAGACCCACGGCAGGCGACCTTTAAGGGAAGCCTCGGGGGTTCTCATAATATTTGTGCTACAGGTGGAATTACTGACCGTCGTAAAGTCCTAGCCCTGTGTCTGAATGTGACCTGATCTGGAACCAAGAGCCTCAGCTGCTAAGCTAATGACATTATGTTAATGAGGTCATTTCCCAGTATGACGGGCCCTCAACCCAATCCTTGCTGAAGAATGTCCTATAAAAAGAGCAGAAGAGACACAGGCACATGTGGGAAGGACAGATGCCATGTGAGGACCATCTACCAAGCAGAGGGACACCACCAGTGCGAGGACAGAGGCCATTAGCGCAGCCCAGAGCCCAATCGATCTGAGCTTCCAGAACCTGAGAAAACCAATTTCTGATCTTTACACCCTTCCACTTGTGGTGTTTTTTTGGTGAGAATAAACAAAAAAACCCACAAGCCCACTACCATCAAGTCGATTCCAACCCCTAGCAATCTCATATCCAAGGTTTGGTTTTTCGGTTAGTGACAGTAGCCCTAGCAAACTAACATAAATGGCATGCAAACACATTCTCTAAGATGCATCTCTCCAAGCTTCAGTACAATTTACTCCCTTCTGTTGCTCAAAGGGGCTTCTGATCTCTTATTAGCAAACCAGTTTCCCCAGAGAGCGAAAGACAGGCCAGCAGTGTTCCTGTCGGCGGAACTATGGAATTGTGCCCATGCGTCCTTGAAGTTTCCACTTAGCGCCCCTGGGCCAGTAGCTAGCAGAAAATGCCACAGCAAGGCTGGACGCAAATTCCACCTCCTGGCCTTCATTACCAGCTCACAGGCTAGAAACATTACTTCTCGCACTGACCGCTGGGCACTTGCCAAACTGTGACAATAACAGGCTCCCCTTCTCTCCTGAGTGCGCACGAAGTTTATGCACCTTTGGGGGGTCAGGGAACCAACAGGAAGAGATGGAACAGGGGCCGAGGGTTTCCACAGCCACAGAGGGGGACAGAGGGCAGCGCCCTATGCACCCACGGCCAAAGTAGAACATGCTGTAGGCTGCTAATGAGCTGGGACCCAGTGGGCACACACATCTCTCTGCACTCTCTGCAGTTTGGAAAACCGACACCAGTCACGTGCCTCTGTGGCCTTATTTCACCACTGCATCACCCTGCCCCTGGGGCCGTTGGTTCTGGACCTCTCCAGCCACGCTCCCCTTCTGGCCCAAGGCGAGTCTGCTCTCCTGGCCTGAGATGCTCCACCAGGGAAGCCTGTCCGTGACATTACAGGGTCAGGTGAGTTGGGGAGCTAGGGCGCATCACTCACAGGGAGTCTCTGGGTGGGCAGACGGTTACTGCGTTTGGGTCCTCACTGAAAGGTTGGGGTTCGAGTCAGCCCTGAGGGTGTGGGATGTCAGGGCATCCCAGGGAAAAGGAGGCTGAGGTCAAGTTTTTTGAGCCCTGAGTTCCCAAGTCTGGCTCCAGGCCTCTTCCAGGCTGAGGAATGGTTTTTGTCCACTTGCCGTGAAGTCAGCTCCAACTCGTATCAAGCCCTACTCACGCTCCCATGGATCTGACGCACGGTGACGCCGTGTGCCTCCAAACAGAGCCTCGGGAGAAAACCCTGACAGGCCGCTTTCAAAGAACCAACACTGGAAATCCTACAGCAATCCCAAGGAACGCGATTCTGCTGTAACTGCCACAGGGTCCCATGAATCACTGTCCCCTCAGCAGCAGCTGGTTCTCCGAGTCCGTCAGTGGCGCAAACGCTGAATGCTCGGTTACTAACAGAAGGGTTGGCAGTTCGTGTCCACCCAGAGGGGCTTCAGAAGAAAGGCCTGGTGACCTACTTCTGAAGATCAGCCATCGAGAGCACTGCGGAGCACGGATCTGTTCGGAGACACACGGCGTCACCGTGCGTCAGATCCATGGGAGCGTGAGTAGGGCTTGATACGAGTTGGAGCTGACTTCACGGCAAGTGGACAAAAACCATTCCTCAGCCTGGAAGAGGCCTGGAGCCAGACTAGGGAACTCAGGGCTCAAAAAACTTGACCTCAGCCTCCTTTTCCCTGGAGCCACCCAATGCCCTGACACAGCAGCGTCTCCCAGGCACGCACTGACAGTTGCCGGCTTCAGTTCCAGTTCTGGCCCCACCTTCATCTCTCTGCACCCACGCAAGGGGGTCTTGTCTGTCCCAGTGAAAGATGACCCGCCCTCTGGCCCCCTAGGCCCTGTGGTCCCTACAGGCATGGTGGATTTTGCATTTCCTCTTCTGTGCTGAGGATTCCTGCTCCCCATTTCTATGGGAGGTGGAGGGAGAAGCTGGGTGGCAGGTGGGTGTGGTGGTGGCACTGGGGCTGACAGGACCGGCTGGCGTGCGGTGGGGGCAGTAGCTATAGGAATAGGGATCTCACCCACGGGAGGTAGGGGGCTACTGTCAACCCCTGTGTGGTGATTGGGGCAGCTGAGGGCTTTGCAGACAGGCCTCTCCCTTCCCCGCAGCACATGTCTAACCAACGGGCCCCACAGACACCCCTCTGCTCCGTCACCCACAAAGCAGCATGTGTGACAACTCATGGCCTCCAGGTGCCAGGAACGAGGACTGGCCCTTGATAATTTTCCTTTCTTGAAACTTTCTGGAACATTGCAAGAAAGGGCAATCAAGGCTGTAGTCTGCAGCTGAACTGGAGAATGAAAACCAGACCAGCATCTCATGACATCTATCATGCACTTGGAATGAGATCCCTGATGGCGTGCAGCCTTGGAGGCCAGGATGTGGGGACTGTCCTTCCAGCCACACCCTGGCATCTCTCACGTGAGTTGTCAGCTTCCTGCAGCTAGAAACCACAGCCACCAACTTGCAGCTGGGGACATACACACTGACTGTCTCACTGTCCTGGCCATCGGGAGCTCACAGCAGATTTTAAACAAAACAAGACAGAAACTGACATCTGTTGCCATCAAACTGATTACAGCTCCTACGACCCTGTGAGACCCACAAGTCAGAGCAGAACCGCCCTATCAGGCTTCCACAGTTGTGGTCTTTACAGGAATAGACCGCCACATCTTTCTCCTACAGAGTGGCTGATGGGTTTGAGTCCCACAGTCGGTTTTGCAGGGTAAAGTCATGAGCGGTCTTCCTTCTCCAGGGGCAGGGTTTTCAACAGGCTTTGTTTGGTGAGCCTCTGCTGGGAATTTGCGTTTCCACCCCAGATACCAAACTCATTACCGGCGAGTGCATCCCCACTCACAGCGGAGCCCTGGTGGCCAAGTGGTTAAGAGTTCTGACTGCTCACCAGAGGTCCTTTGAGTGCCCCATGGGGCATATCTACCCTGCCTCATAGGGTCGCCATGAGTTGGAATTGACTTGACGGCACACAACCACCCCAGACAGACTGAATCAGAATCTACATTTTAACAAGATGCGCAGGTGATTCTTTCTCTTGTTGTCAGGTGCCGTCGGGTCAGTTCTGACTCACGGACCCTACGCAGGACAGAGAGCACACGGCCCGCTCCCACGCCGCCCTCAAGGTCGCGGTTGTTTGAGCCCACTGCTGAAGCCGCTGTGTCCGTCCGTCTCGCTGAGGGTCTGCCTCTTGTTCGCTGACTCTCTACTTTACCCAGTGTGATGTCCTTCTCTAGGGACTGGTTCCTCCTGACAGCATGTCCAGACCATGGGAGAAGAGGTCTCACCCTCCTTGCTTCTAAGGAGCGCTCTGGCTGTTCTTCTTCCAAGAAAGGTTTGTTCCTTCTCCGGGCAGCTGGTTGTATCTTCAGTATTCTCCACCAGCCCTACAGTTCAAAGGCATCCATTCTTCGGCAGTCTTCCTCAGTCCCTGTCCAGCTTTTGCCTGGAGGTGAGGCAATTGAAAAACCCAGATTCTCGCGTGTAGTCTGAACTAGCGCCGCTCTGCTGGTGGTTCTCAGAACTGACCCCTAGCCTGCAGCATCAGCATCACGTAGGAGCTTGTGGGGAAGGCATGTTCCCAGCAGAGGGTAGAACTGGAAGAAACAGGTTGGAAGCCCCGTCCAGGGGAGACAGAGCCCTTCCCTAGGCTGCTCCAGCTTCTAGAGGCTGCTCACATCACTCCCAGCTCCTCTGAGGAGGAGGACCTCAGGAGGACCCCCTGACCACCCAATCCCAACCCTTCCTTTCTCCCCCCAGAGGACCTGTCACCGCAGTTGCCACCTGGACAATGTAGGTCGAGCACCCCCACTGAAGGTCATTGGCTGGACCTCCTCTGCGAGGGTAGGGGGCAAGGCTCTCTCTCAGGACAGGATGAGCCAGCCAGGCCAGGGGTGTGGCAAGGAGAAGGCCACCTGGGTGTGCTGGAACACCCCTCTGGGTACATACACCCTCAGTCACTCTGGCTGTCTGTGTCACGGGAGCACACACCCTTCCTTAGCTGTGAGTTCTACACAGGTGCACCCAACTTCAAGGACACCTCACCCAGGTCCCTCCAAGCTCTTAAAGACATGTAACATCACAGTATCACCACCCCCACCTCCGCTGCCTTGGGAGGAGCCCAGGCTCAGCCCATCACAGGCCAGGGCACCCAGCACAGGATGACCAGCCAGAGGACTGTCCATTTCCTGCAGTGCATCATGCAGGGTGGATGGCTCCTACAGGGTGCAGCCAGCTGTCATCGCTATGGTGGGGAGCTGCCCCAGGCCCAGGACTTTTCCCTTAAACTCCCACCCCCAACCTGAGGCCCTCTGGGGGGCCTGGTCTGGCCACCCAGAAGGACCCAGTCCCACAGTCTCCAGCCCTGCAGTCCCTGCCCTGGGCCACCGTTTCCACTCCTCAGCACTTTAGCCATGACCCACCTCCCCCTTTGGGGAAGCAACCCCAGTGGGAGTCCTCTGGGCTTTGTGGTGCCTCCTCGTTCTTGGGCTGTGGCCTCTGGAGGATAGTAACCTGCTGTGTCCCTGGGCCCTAGTGTGTGTGTGCAGTGGGCCCAGCACAGAGTGCAGAATCTCCCTGCATGGCAAGCCTGGGGCAGGAGGAGATGGCAAGGATAGAGAAATAGAGTTGCAAGGGCCCCAGCCACCACGGGGAACCAGGCATCAGGACCGTGAGATCCCCTCTGGCAGGGGATCTGAGCCACATCCTGTCCTCCCAGGTGGGTGAGGGTCAGGAGCTGGCATATCTTTTGGATCGGGACTTTCGCACTGGGAGCCCCCTGGGACAGGGACACAGAGAGAGCTTGAGCTGTAACCCTGAAGATGGTGACAGATGGTGGCAAGAAAGACCTGGCAGCAAGAGATGCCACAGAGGGCTTCCCGGTTCACAGAGAAAGCTCAGTGCCATTGGGCAGATGCCTAGGGTCGGGGAGAGGCGTGCCTGTGAGCATGGTTAGGAGGGGGCTGCCCTGATGAGAGAACCATGTCCTTGGGTGTTCTTGAGCCCCAAATGTAAACCCTCTAATCAAGAGTGTGGTCCATGAGTTTTGTGTGGTTGTTGCAAGGACTTAACAAAGCCAGAAGAGAAACAGAGTGCCATGGGATGGAGAGTTGGTGTCAGAATTGCTAAAGATGGTGGACAGAGGAACCTTATCTGACCTTCACCTCATAGGATCAGCTTTGCTCTATCAATTTTGGTTCCCTGTCCCCTTGTGGAGTTGGAGGAGGCCTGACACTGTCCCCATGCTGTTTTTACAACTGTGAAGGTTCTTCAATATAAAACAAGTCAAAACAAGTTACTTGCAATGGGGAAAGGGCTTTTGGAATCTTGTGTCTGGCTTCCCCAGACTTTAGCACATGTGCCTTTTTCCTTTGTGATTGTCCTGTGTGTCCTGAATCACAGTCACAAGTAAGGTAACATGCAGAGTCCTGGAGTTCTTCTAGGGAATTACTGAACAGGGGGTAGGGGGTGGGTCATGGAGACCCCAGCTCAGGTTCATACGAGGTAGCACTCTAAAACCGTGTGTACACATAGCAAAAGTGATCATCCCAACACAGTCTCAGAAACATTTTAAGCTAAAAGGAACACTCGCAGGCAACTATGCATAAAGGAGCTTCAATTAGAAAAAAAAAAAATCAAAATCCCTTTTGCTTTTTCTGGGACACAGTAAGAGCCAAAGACAAAGGAACAACAGCAGACCCATCAGCCTGTCAAGCTGCCACTCACAAGCCAATGCAGCAGGAATTGCCTTACACATTTTTCACTTCTGGTAATGTATTAAACACACACTCATTGCATGGATCTGCTTCAAATACCTGTCTGAATTGAAGAGAAACATGTAAAAAGGAATGATGATGTTGAGAAGAATGAGATGTGCTTGAATTAACAACCTATTGGCAAAGATAAGCAAACAAAAGCCTTGCTAGAACAAGTTATTACTGATGAGAGTAAGCAAATACCAACAATAAAAACAATCCAATTAAAAAAGGGACAAAGGACTTGAATAGTTCTTTCTCCAGAGAAAATATACACATGGCCAATCAGATATTAAACTCCTTTTAGAGAAACACAAACTGAAATGGCAGTGAGATACCGCCTCACATCCACTAGGATGGCTACTATCAGGAAAAATGAAAGCTAACAAGGGTTGGTGACATTGTGGAGACACTGGAATGCTCACCCATTGCTGGTGGTGCAGGCACGATGGAAAACAGCTCTGTGGTCCCTCAAAAAGTTAAACAAACATGGAGCACTACGCAATGATAAAGAATAACGATGATTCCAGGAAACATCTCCTAATCTGGTTTCAACTGGAAGATATTATGTTGAGTGAAAGTAGTCAGTGACAAAGGGACAAATACTGTATGAGACCTCCACGATAAGATCTCAAAAACAGATTTGTGTATAGAAGAAGACTCTTTGACAGCTGCAAGGGTAGGGAGGGTAGGGAGGGAGGGCGAGGGGGGGAGGGCTTAGTTTAGATAGTTGCTAGAAATCTGGTTGGGAGAAAGCAGTGATAGCACACATTAGAAACAAGAACATTAAATGGACTTCAGCATAACTTGAGTACTCCTTCCATCTTAACCCAATTTTGCAAGGACAGAGTAGCTGGGGCAGGGGGCAGGGGACCATGCTCTTAGGCGAAATCGAGGCCAATTGGCACAACTAGCATTTTGCTAAGAGAGTTCTCTGCACCCCACATTGGTGAGTGGAGTCTGGGGTCTTAAAAGCTGCCAAGCTGCCATCTGAGGACACAGCAAATAGTCCCAACTCAGCAGGAATGGATGCTCACTGAGGACCAAAATGACATGCGGTAAAGACAACCTAGAAGACAGAGAGACCCGCAAGAGTGGGTGCCTTCATCGACTTGGGACTGGAAGAACCAGATGGTGCCCGGCCACCACCAGTGATAGCCACGATGGAGCTCACTAGGTTGAGTCTCGCTGGCAACACAAGAATAAAAAGAGGTGCATCCTGAGATCTCCACTAAAAGACCTCAATTGATGGTCCAGCAGTTTCGGGGTTCCCCTGACAGCATGGCCCCCGGCCCTGAGGTTGCCCTTACCCATAAATTATAACAAAGGTCCACTCTTTGGACAGGAATGGATTGGACTTGGCAATGCAGAGTGACCATATATTGGTTGCACTTTATGGTTCTATACATCTATAGGATATCATCCTGCTGACCTCTGGCTGGAGGAAGGAGAGTGGATGGAGAGGAGGAGAAAGGAGACTGTTGGGAGGATGAGACATGTATGGAGCAGAGAGGAATAGTGTGCTGTTACCGGACATGTAGAGCAGTGGAAGCTGCATATAGGTGGGCATGTAAATTTATATGGGAATGTACATTTTCACTCAGTCATCTTAAATAAAAAAGAAAAAAAAAGTTAAACACAGAATTACCATAAGACCCAGCAATTCCACACCTAGGTATATACCCAAGAGACTTTAAAGCAGAAACTCAGTCACTTGTACATCAACATTCACTGTCACACTATTGACAGTGGCCAAAAGGTGGAAACAACCCATGTCCATCAACAGATGGATGGATAAACAAAGTACAGTTACACACATGATGGGCTGTTCTTCAGCTAAAGAGAAATGGAGTTCTGATATATGCTAACAGCATGGACAAACCTTGACAGACTCAAACTGGCCAATACTGGTCCATTTTAGATACCAATGCCTCGAGTATCAGTGTTTATGAGTTCTATTGAATCATTAAGGATTTCCTTCTCCCAGATCCATACTTTGCATGTTCTACTTTCTGATTGTTAAAGGATGTTTGCAGCTGTTTCTTCTCAGGTGGAACCCTGCCACATCAGCCAGTGGAGACCCTGAAGGTTTTACCCAATTCACATCATTAACGTTGACTCGACTTTGAGAGGCAGCTTTTCCCCAGCTATATTCTGAGTCCCTTCCAAGCTAGGAGCTCATTTTCTGGCACTATATCTGAGTGTTCTGCTGCTATTCATAAGGTTTTCTCCAGCCAGTTCTTTTCAGAAGTAGACTGCCGGCTCATTCTTCCCAGTCTGTCTTAGTCTGGAAGCTCAGCTGAAACCTGCCCACCATGGGGGACCCTCCTGGTATCTGAATACTGGTGGCATAACTCCCAGCTTCACAGCAACCTGCCAGCTCCCACAGTAGGATAAACTGACAGATAAGTAGGGAAAGTCAGACATAAAGGGACAAATACAGTATGATCTCACTTACATAAAACGGAAATCCTGGTGGTGTAGTGGTTAAGTGTTTTGTAGGCCAACCCAAACGCCAGCAGTTCAAATCTGCCAAGTGGGCCTTTGAAACTCTATTGGGCAGTTTTATTCTGACCAATAGGGTCAATATGAGTTGGAATCAACTCAAAGGCAGTGGCTAATTTTTATTTATTTTTTTGGTGGCACTTATATGAAATTTCTAGAATAGACCAACGTACAGAGACTAAGTTCATTTGGAGTGACTAGTGGCTACAGACCTGGAATCTATCCCACCTGAACTTAGAGGCCATCTAAAGAATAGGTTTGACACCCTGAACACTAATGACCAAAGACCAGATGAATTATGGGGTGACAATCAAGGACGTCATTCATTCAAAAAGCAAGAGGTCATTAAAAAGATAGGAAAGAAAGAAAAGACCAAAATGGATGTCAGAAGAGACTCTGAAACTTGCTCTTGAACATCGAGTAGCTAAAGCCAAAGGAATAAATGAGGAAGTAAAAGAGCTGAACAGAAGATTTCAAAGGGAGGCTTTAGAAGACAAAATGTTACAATGGCATGTGCAAAGAGCTGGAGATAGAAAACCAAAAGGGAAAAACACATCTGCATTTCTGAAGCTGAAAGAATTGAAGAAAAAATTCAAGCCTTGAGTTGCTATACTGAAGGATTCTTTAGGGATAACATTAAATGACACAGGAAGCATCAAAAAAAGATGGAAGGAAGACACAGAGTTCTTATACCAAAAAGGATGGGTCAGTGTTCAACCACTTCAGGAGGAAACATACGATCAGGAACTGATGGTACTAAACGAAGAAGGTGAAGCTGCACTGAAGGCTTTGGTGAAATAGAAGCCTCCCGGGATTGATGGGCTGTCCACTGAGATGCCAAAACAAATGGATGCAGCTCTACAAGCACTCACTCTTCCATGTCAAGAAATTCTGAAGACAGCTGCCTGGCCAGCTAACTGGAAAAAACTCGTTTTCATGCATATTCCCAAGAAGGGTGATCCAGTGAATACAGAAACTGTCAAACAATATCATCAATCTCACACGCAAGTAAAACTCTGCAGAAGATCACTCAAAAGCGGCTGCTGCAGTGTACCAACAGGGAACTGCCAGAAATTCTGCCTGGAAGAGGATGTCACATAGAACCTGGGATGTTTGTCATATGGATCCTGGCTGAAAGCAGAGAATACCGGAAAGATGTTTACCTGTGTTTCATTGACTATGCAAAGGCTTTCAAGGACGTGGATCATAACAAATTATGGCTAACACTGCCAAGAATGGGAATTCCAGAACACTTAGTGGTGCTCATGAGGAATCTGTATATAGTTCAAGAGGCAGTTCGGACAGAACAAGGGGACACTGCATGGTTTAAAGTCAGGAAAGGTGTGCATCGGGGTTATATCTTTTCACCACATTTGTTCAATCTGTATGCTGAGTACATAATCCAAGAAACTGGACTATGTGAAGAAGAAAGAGGCATCTGGGTTGGAGGAAGACTCATTAACAATCCAAGTTATGCAGATAACACAATCTTACTTGCTGAAAGTGAAGAGGACTTGAAGCACCTAGGGATGAAGATCAAAGACCACACCCTTCAGTATGGATCACACTGCATCATCAGGAAAACAGAAGTCCTCACAACTGAGCCCTAAAGCAACATCATGATAAATGGAGCAAGGACTGAGATTGTCTAGGATTTCCTTTCACTCAGCTCCGCAGCAACACTCACAGAAGCGGCAGGCAGGAAATCCAGATGCCACACTGGGCGGATCTGTCGCAAAAGACCTCTTGGAAGTGTTAAAAAGCAAAGCTGTCACCTTGGAGACTAAGGTGAAGCCGACCCAAGCCAGGGTATTTTCAATCCCATCATATGCCCGTGAAAGTTGGACGGTGAATAAGGAAGATGTGAGCACTGAATATTGAATATACCACGGACTCCGAAACAAAGGAAGAAATCTGTCTTGGAAGAAGTGCCACCAGAGTGCTCCTTAGAAGAAAGGATGGTGAGACTTCACCTCCCCTGTTTTGGACATGTGATCAGGAGGGGCCAGTCCCTGGAGAAGGCCATCATGCTGGGTAAAGGAGGGGGTCACAACACAGGTCTCAACGAGACACACTGACCTGGCCGCCCAACAATGGGCTCACACACACGATTGTGAGGATGGAGCAGGACCCGACGGCATGTCGTTCTGTTGTCCACACGGTGACTCGACGGCATCTCACAACACCAACAACACAACAGTGAGAGGTGTGCACAGTAAAACAGGGGGAAACAGGGCCAACCTGCACGCCGCCATCTCCGTAAACCTAGCGCTCACCAACTCGGGGGACACGGGCGTTTCCGTGTGCCGCCAGCAGGTTTATGAATTGGTGTTCTCAGAAGGGTGGCTGGGCAAAACCTATCAGGAAGCGAAGACTATTCGTATCACGTGCAGTTGTTAGCTTGGGTGTAAGAATTCTAATTTATACGAAATGAATCAAAAGTAGAAGAAAGCCTGTAGGCATGGACGCTGTTACAGACCAGGCAAGACCCAGAGCCGACCAATGCACTCAGGCTCAGCAGGACCGGGTCACCTCAGTTTGCCTGTCCCACCCACAGCCCGCACTTCCTGGGGGTGAAGGTGGGTAACGGCGCCAACAGCGGCTGAAGAGACATCGGGGGTCACCCAGTGCTGCCTTGGGACAAAGTCCTGGTGATCTACTTCTGAAGAGTCAGCTCCCGAGTGCTGCTCTATGCGACAACAGTGGGGTTTCGGGGTCAGAGTCCATGGGACAGCAACTGGTGGCCCTTGAGACAGGCTGTGCCATCCAGCCTGGCTGAGCAAGTATTTTGAGGAAAGTGAGCTCTCCGTTTTCTAGATCCAGCGCTAGGTGTCTACCTCAGTGTGCAGCCTATGTGCCCAGGGCTTAAGTCTCGTAAGACACCTGGTGGGTGGGTGATGGGGACTGTCCCCAAATCACCCGTGGGCAGGGCAGATGCTGGCCTGCAGGCTTCCTGAAGGCCTCCCTGCTGGCCCGAGGGCAACCCTGGCTCTGCGTGTGCTCAGAGAAGCCAGCCACTGAGTGAGCCCGAAGGGGCAGAGCAGGGAGCCCTGGGGCTGTAGGGGTGGGTGAGGCGGTGGGGGCAGGGTGAGCACGGGGTGAGTGTGCAGCGTCAGGGTGACCAGGGCCCACCTGCTCCCACCCCTCCCACCTGCCCAGCCTGTACTGCAGTCAGCCCCCGGGATGTTGCGGCCCCAGTGAGGCTGGGCCCTATTTGTTGGACAGCCAGGCCTTCCTCATACTCTGCATGGCCCAGAAGGTTCCAGGGCTTTCTGGGCAGAGTCTGAGGGCTGGGTGGGGGCGGGAGACGAGCTTCAGCAGCTCCTGTCACCGAGATGCAGCCCACCTGCCTGTCCTTCCGCTCCCGGTGGGGATCTGCTTCATGTCGCCCCAGCTCTGACCTCTTAAATGGAAACAAGCCCGAGTGCGTCCCCAAACCCAGGAGGTGACAAAATAGAGCTGTTCATCACCTGATGGAAACAGATGTCACTGCAGGCCAGCCAGGGTCCAGCACCATCACCGCTGTATCTGGACGGGCATCCGTCTGTCTGCACCTTCCTCCCAGCCGTCTATCCCCAGCCCCACATGGAACACCCCCTCAATGGCCGCTGCAGATGCATTCTTGGGAGCTTTCTGAGAAAGGCATTGGGGTCCCTCCTCCCCAGCTCCCTGAGGCCTGGGTGGGGAGTGGATGTACAGACTCTGCTGCACTTCTGCCCCCTCCTACCCATCTCAGGAGCCCAGTCCTGGTGTCTGAAGCCCCAAGTCACGTCTCTTCTCCCCTACAGCGCCCTGCTCCCAGCTCTGCATGTCCCCAAGAGCAGCCTTGGCTGAGCCCCTTGGATGGATTTTGGGGGCCTAGCAGTGCCCTGTTGTGGGAACTGACATTGTTGGGGGTGGCTTTGTGCAGCCATGTCTTCACTGGGGGGAACAGTGACATGCCCACAGGCTCTGCCCAGATGGTGCCAGAGGGCTCCTCCAATTGCTGTCTTTGAGTGGGTGAGGGTGAGTGTCCCTCCCTGAGGCCCTGTCCCCTGTCCCGCAGCAGCACCTGAGACCCAGGGGCCCCCCTGCCAGGCTTGTTGAGCAGCATAGATGCCAACAGACCGGGGGGCTGACGAGGACCCTCAGCCTAGCCCCATTTCTTCCCCAGCTGAGAAACCAGCAAGAATGGCTGCCCCGTCCAGTCACAGACACTCACAGGTGACATTCTCAGGGGGCTGGGGTGGGAGTGAAGGCAGGCAGCAGGCATCTCCCACCCCTCACAGCGGAATGCCACCCATGGCTCCAGGGCTGGGGCCAGGAGCACCTGCCCTGCAGACCCGGCCAGGGGTGCGGTGGGGTGGAAGCCCTCCCACGGCTTCCTCCTCCTCCCCCTTCCTCAGGCCATGGCCAGAGAGGCTCCTCCGGGTCTGGACTCTGCCCCTGTGTCCATCCCTGGAGGCAGGACCACACACCTGGGGTGTGAGTTTGGGGGTGTGATTGAGCAGTCTGCAGAGGCCTGGAAAGACTACCTCTGAGGGCCTCAGAAAGTGTGGGCTGAGGCTCAGGGCCGGGGAGTGGGCTTGGGGGTGGGTGTGCCTCCCAGCCGTGGCAGACAGGGAAACTCCTGAAAGAACTGGCCTCCTGCCTGGTGCCAACCGCAGATGGGGCCAGAGCTGGAGGGACCCCATCTTCAAAGGCACCCAGACCTGGCCATGCTGGGAACCTCGGCTTGGAGGGCCTGTCCAGTGTCTAGGGGCTTACAGTGGCCCCGCCTCCCAAAGCAGCTGACTGCAGGGGTGGGGCACCTCGGGTGGGGGCCTGGGGTGGCCCAGCCGAGGTCGCGGTGGCGAGGAGGGTGACAAGGAGGGTGACTGCCCTGCCGGGAGCCCTGCTGACTTCAGGACGACGCCTGGCTCTTGGTCACTCCTGGCCCCAGCCGCAGCCGCTCCAGCACTGCTGCAGGCTTCAGAAGGACTTCCTGAGCTGCGTCTTCACGGGGACACACAAAGAGGGCTTTGTTTCCGGCGGCAGGGTGGGAAGATGTGGCAGGCCCCAGGGTCCACATGCCTGCACCAGCCAGCAGTCCCCGGCACCAGCTTTACCTGGTCAGTGTCCCGGGATGGCCCATGGGGCCAGGAGGCCCCACCCCAGACCTGGGCTGCTGGGGGCCTCCTCCTTCCATCTGCAGCCCGAGGCAGAGGAGGGAGATCCTCTGGGGCTGATGGACAGTGGCCTGTAACTGGGACGGGCAGGAGGAGCAGGAACCCCCGTAGGCTCAGGGGCCAGGACTAAGGCCCTTTTCTTCAGTGACAGGGTCGGGGGTGCCCCTTCCTTGACAGGAAGAGAGGCCAAGGGGGGATGAGGTGAGGGGGACATGAGCATCAAAGAACCAGAGACTGAGGGAGGCAGGATGAGGCCCTGTGGCCCCTTTCCCCTAAACACACAGACTGTCCCATATGTATGTATATGTATGAAGAAGGAATACCCCACCCTTGTCTGGGGCTCAGTCCCCTTCTTCTCAGAGCCCATGTCTGTCTGTCCATGTTACTGGTGTCTTCCTAGTTCTTGGGAATGTCCTGGGATAGTTCCTCTGACTTATGATTCTGTGGGACACAGAATACTCTGCACAGGGAGGCACCCACTCATGACGGGTCCAGGGGAAGGGGTGGCCCAGAGGACAGTGAATTTCAACACTGCTGTACTAGTCCACTTATGGCTTGTGGGACACTCTGACCCCAAGATCGTCTTCCATGATTTTTTGGCAGATGAAGGGATCCTCAGCCCAAGGGGAGAGCCCCACATTGAAAGATGGGAGCAAGCACACCTTCCCCTCCAGGTGGCGGTCACCCATCCACTGTCCACCTGTCATCTTAGTGCCTCCTCCTGTGGCACGTGCTCCTTGTGAAAGGTCAGCAGGCCAGGCCTCAGGAGAAGCACCCACGGCAACTCAAGAGCAGGGGTCTGCCAAAATGCACAGCCAGGAAACAGGTGCTGCGACTTCAGAGGAGGCTTTGTCTGGGCAGCAGAAGGACACGCCACCTGTGCCCAGCCCCCCCCGTCAGCTCTCTGTCCCCACAACCTACCACCAGTGTGAGGTGTCCATCAGATGCACCCCTTGTGTTCGTTTCCAGTGAACGATTACCAGCCCACGCGTGGACACGCACCAGTGTCTGTGACCCCACCAATCCCTGCAAACCTTCTGGGCTCCTCAGGCCCCGTGTGGCCCCGTGGGGCCCCGTGGTGATAGAATCGAAGGACCAGACTTGCATCCGTGCGTTTTCAGGGTGTTCCCCTTCCTTTCACCCCCTCCCCCGTACCCCCAGGATGACCCCGGCCCGCTGGGAAGCAGCAACAAAGGTGAGAACATGCATTGTGGAAACACCAGGTTCTGACCCCCACTTGCCCAGCCAGGCAAGGACGTGCTCTGGGCGGGGAGGGCCCCAGGACCCCAGGCTCAGCCTGTGGGTGGGAGGCAGGACCTCGGCAGGAAGATGAAGGGGTGCAGGGAAGAGTCTTGGGGAGCTGTGCTTGGTGTGCCCCCTGAACCCTGATGACATTGGTCCCATTCTTCTGTCAGCACCAAGACAGGATGAGGCGAGGCCAGATGGAGGGACCCAGCAGGGACGTCCCCGAAGACAGGGAATGGCGCCGCAAAGTGTCGCCCAGAGGCCCCCTGCATCCTCAGGCCTCTCCATTTGGACCCCGGCTCCCGTTCCTGGGAGCCCCCTTACGGGGCTCCAGCCTCCACCTTGGGGGTCTCCTCCCCTACGTTCTTCCCACCCACCTGTCTCCCCCAGGTCTAGCAAGGGCTGTCCGGGACCGCGACTTACCCCATGGTCTTGTCCCAGTCGCACCAGTTGCTGCGGCCCAGGGCCTCCATGGTCTTGTGGAAGTGCTTGAGGCACACCTCCTGGATGACCGGGCGGTAGTGCGGGTTCATGCAGGCCGTGGCCGCCGTGAAGAGATGGTAGACTGCAGGACGAGACCACCACGGCGGCGTCAAGCCGGCCACCCGCCACGGCCCCGCCCCCAGCCCCACCCTCCTCCACCCCGTCCCGTGTCCCGCCCCAGGGCGTCCCCAGGAGAAGGGCGCGCTCTCCGCCCGACTCCGAGGCCACACCGGCCTCTGCCAACCTCTGCGCCCACTCGTGGCCCCCTTCCACGACCAGGTCCACGCCCCAGCCCCGGGCCTGGCAGCCAGGAGGACACGGTGCGCTTCTGAACAGTCCCTGAGATTCTAGCACCCTTTCTTCGCCCCTGCGGGCAGCGAGGGTCCCAGTGCACCCCTACATGCTCTGTGCAGGGCAAAGGTCAGGGCGACGTTCACGGGCCCCTCTGCTTGCAGGGAGAAACTGCCAGGTGTCCCCAGTGCTTACACTGGCCAGGGCAGAGCCTTTTACACGTGCACCAACCCTCAGGATGGGAGGGCCGCATGGAGTTCCCGGGGCTTCCCCACGGCCCTCCCCTCTTCTGGATGGCTAGCCCGGGCAGGCCCACCCAGCCTGGCGGAGCCCAGCCCTCCTGGAGGCCCACATGCGTGTCTGAGTATTTACAAGGTATGAACTAGCTTCCTGTTAAACTAAGTATGTTCTACGCCCCGAGGAGACATGAGTTGTCAGCAGCTGGGTACTGTCACAGCTTGCTTTGTTCTCCCAAGGCGCAGGCTAGCTCTGGGGGCGGGAGAGCTTCTCTGGTGCTCCCCCACTCGCCCCCTCCATGCCTCCCCCGCGACACCTCTTCCTTCTCAGCAGAGTGTCATTTTCTCAGTTTCTCCATGGGCTGGCAGGGGAGGGGGCTATCACTCCCTGTTTAAGACTTAGCTTTTGGCCCATTTGCTTGCCCTCTTATCCCCTTTACGCAAGCCCCTAGATGGTGGGTGTCCTTCGCCCACAAGGGGCTCCTGGCCTCACCTCTGCCAGCACTGCCCTTCCAAGTTCCCGGAAGAAACCGAGGTGGCTGGCTGGCTGGGTGATGGATGAACAGATGGATGGGAGGGTGCACCAACGGAGGGGTGAAATGGCAGGTGGCTGGATGGACAAGTGGGTGCGTGCAGGTGTGCATGGATGGGTGAACATGAATGGAAGGGTGGGTGCGTGGGTGGGCGGGAGGAAGGGTGGGGGATGGGTGGAAGGAAGTGCGGACGGTGGATGGACAGAGGACAGATGGGTGGTGGGCGGGTGGGTGGATAGATGGGGTGGGTAGGTGGAACGGGGGGTCAGTGAGTGGTCGGGTGGCTGGATAGTTGGAATACGGGGTGGATGGATAGATACGGGTAGGTGAATGGGTGGCTGGGTGGGTGAGTGGGTGGTTGGGTGGACGGGTGGATGGAAGGGCGGGTAGATGGATAAAGGATGGGGGTAGGTGAACGGGGGATGGGTGGGTGGGTGGGTGGATGGAAGGGAGGGTAGATGAGTGGATTCCACAGCCCAGAGAGCAGGGCACTGACCCTGCTCACAGCTGGGCCCCAGAATGGACTGTGTAGCAGGTGACAGTGAAGCCTCAGATGGGGCAGAGGTGACTGGTTCACAAGTGATCAGGCTGACATGGGGGGACTGGGCAAACAGGTGGGGTTACAGGCAGCAGAGGCCATGTGCTGTGTCAAGCAAACAGAAGGGCAGAGTGACCGTAGGCAGCCCATGGCCTCTGGGGGGGTTGGAGTCTGGCTGGGCACAGAGGCACCAAGCAGGAAGCTGGGTAACCCCAGCAGGTGCACAGCTCATGTCCCTGTGAGGTCCCAGGAGAGGGGATGCCTGGGCTGGCCAGGTCGGGAATGTGGGGAGGCCAGTGCTTCCCACAGTGGGGTGAGCAGATCCTGCAGGCAGAGAAAGCTCTTTGAGAGGGGACAGGTGGGGACACCAAACAGTCTGCTGTCCAGGCTGTGCTCGCGCCTCTCTGGTGGGGGTGGGGTGAGGGACTCTGGTCTGGGGACCTCTTGATCAGAGGGAGCCTGGGTTTCTGCAGAACGCTGGGACCTCTGCTGACATCCTGGGGAAGTAGCCGAGTGACACCGCGGGAAGGACCCTCGAGGGATGGCCGAGGCCCTGCTCTGCGCCTCATGCTCAGTGAGGGTTTTTGTGGGACCTGAGGCCTGTGGACTCCACCTGAGCGTGAGACTGTGTGAGACAGCTGATGCGTGCACCAGGCGACAGCCCCCAGGCTGCAGTGGCAGCCACAGCAACAGGCACATTTCATGTCAATGACAGTAGTCTGCGTTCAGCTGGAGCTAAAACACAGCTCAGATCACTACACAGGATGACAGGGGCCCGAATGAGGGTGGAGACCCCGGAGGTTCAGGAGAACCTTGAAATGGGTCCATGTTTCAGGCACAGGAGAGGAAATAGGACTGAAAAAAAGGTGCCCTAAGTGTCTAAACGAGCCATCTGGGGCCATGTGGGTCCCCCTCTGCGTGGACAGTGTCTGCTCCTTCCCGGCTCAGGGGGTCCTGGGGCCAGCGTGAGGGGTGTGGGGAGAATTCCCGCCTGGGTGAGGGGTGTGCGTGCTGGGACATGGCTGAGGAGTCCAGAGGTGGGGCTCAGAGCAAATGCTCCCTGTTGCCACTGTGGGGGAAACAAGCAGCAGAGAACCCTAAGCAAATACCCAAGAAAAGGGTGTCTGAGGGCTCCCCAGGGGCAGCAGCCTCTGTGACCTCAGCTCTTCGGTGACCTGCAAAGCCTCACACGGGCTCGTGGGCCATGTGGATGTTATGTCTGTGCCTGTGTCTAGCAGACAGGCTGGTCCTGCTGGGCCTTATTTTATGTTGAGGGTAAGAGAGAGAGACAAGAGAGCCAAAGACAGAGAGAGAGACAGAGACAGGCAGGGGCTGAGAGCTGCAGACCTGTGACGCTCCTCCAAAGGCATGACGTGGGTGGCAGCAGAGTGGTTGCCAGGGAGCCCGCTCCAGACTGAGGCTAGAGTTAAAAATAGCTCCTCCCTGGTGCTGCCAAGGCAGGCCCGCCTCGGAGCTGGGGGAGGGGCAGCCCGCCACCCAGCGCCCTGCGCTAACCATTGCTAGGCACTGCCCAGGTGCCCCCCCCACCCCCCCGACCTCACAGTGCTTGAGCAGGTCTCACCTCTCCAGCTGCTTCTTGGGACTTCTGAGTCAAATCGTCAAATCGCCTGTCCCCAGGGCATCTCCAGGGTTAAGATGACCCGAGAGAGTCCCTGGACACCCAGAGGCCTGACCCCAGCCCTGCAGGGGAGTCCCGCTGAGGTGCTGGCTTTGGCTTCCCATCCATGCCAATGGCAGGCCAGTGAGTGTCGCCTCAGGGAGTCTCTGGGGTGCTCTCCTCTGTCCCTCCCAGCTCTGTGCTGCAGTTAGGGGACACTAGGAATCCCACACATTAGATCATGGTACATTGTTACAGGTTGGAATATGTCCCCCCAAAGCTATGTTGAAGTCTAGACCCCAGCAGCCCAGCCCCCATGAGCAGGCTAGCCTATGGGTGGCTCACTCAGCTTCCCTGCCCCCTGGGTCTCCAGCACCCCATCAGCTGACCCCTCTGTCAGCAGGAGGGGCCCACAGAGTGGGCTGAGCTGTACTGGGTGTTGGGGTTGGGGCCCAAGCAGGGTCAGCCAGCCACATTCATGGCACACAAAGGGTTATGCTAATATGGTGTGATGTGGGCTCTGACAGGGTGTGCTGGGACACAGGAGAGGGTCGCTGTTCCCATGGTGGCCGGTGACTAGGGAAAGCTCCTGGAGTCTAGGTGGTTGTCCTGGTGAGGGGTTGTGTGGCGCTGGAGGACAAAGAAGAGGGGCAGAGGTGACAGCCACACTGTGAGAGGTCCCGGCATAAATGCAGGTGACCCCGCAAGGCTGGCCAGAGGAGGAAGGAGGGAGGGCATGGCTGTGAGCCCACACTCCTAACCACAGAGGAGGGGGGAGCCCAGCCGCGGCAGCGCTGCTTGGAATTCTTGTGTGACATCTCATTAAAGCAATGTCAAGAACACATGGAAATGATACTGTGTCAGGAAAGGAAGGCCTGTCCCTGAGAAGCAGTGACGTCTGCCCCAAGAGCTGCAGTGACGTCTGCCCCAAGAGCGGCAGCGACGCCTGCCCCAAGAGTGGCAGTGACGTCATCACGTGAAAATGGACAGGTCTCATGCAGCTGGAGAGGCCCCTACTGTGCTGGGTGGAATTAGCTCTCCTCACTGAGGAGACAGCCCCAAGGTCATTCTCCCTGGGAGCAAGGACACCCTTCTAGGGGCTCTGGGTGTGGGGTGCAGTGGGGGCCCAATACATCTCTGGTGTGGCGGGGGCAGGGCAGGCCAGAGCTGATCAGTGTCCCACTGCACCTCACCACCCCATGAGGCCACTGAGGCAGAGAGGCAGCTGATGCCATCACCCTGTGGGTGCCAGTAGCCCTGCCACCCTGGCCCCTGGATCTCCCTGCTCTTCTCTGCAGCCCTGTCTCTTCCTTCAGGAGCACCCCTCCCCCACAGTCCCCACAGCCCTAGCCACACCCTGTGAGGTCCACTGAGCCCCTGTACCCCCTAGACACTTTCCTGTGAGGCATAGACACCCAGCTCCATCACTGAGCACCCCACCTTAAAGGGGTCTCCCCTGGGGTCAAGAGCTGCCAGAGGGCTGTCCACACTGCAGAGGGTGGGACCCTCAGGGAGACAGGTGCTGTGCCTGCAGGAGGGAGGATGCCTTAGGGGGCCGAGCATTTTAACTGGACTTCACAGGCCACGTGGCAATGCCTCCCCACAAATAACTATGTCCCTTCAGGAAGGATTCCACCTGGAGCAATGCCTTATTGGGAGCTGCTGAAGGGACAGTGGTGGCTTCTTGCCTTCTATGGGAGACTGGGTTCAATTCCCAGCCAAGGCACCTCCTGCAAGGCCACCACTTGCCTTGCTGCTGTGACACTGACCGGGCTTCATGGGGGGCTTCCAGATCAGACAGACCAGGAAGAAAGGCCTAGGGGCCTCCGTCTGAACGCTCAGCCAGTGAAGCCCCTGTGGGTCACAGCAGTCCCATCCACGGGACCCTGAGGACAGCTCAGGACTCCACCAGTCAGGAGGCTCCACAGTAGCTAAGACAAACTGCTTAGCATCTGTCCAGTCTGGATGCAGTCCCTCCCTGCCCCAGGCTGGAATGGACTGTCCGCACCCTGACTGGTGTGCCCTGTGGAAGGAAGATGGAAAATCCAGAAACTTCTCCCTGTAGCTCAGTACACAGAGAGACGAGACATCCCGGATGTGGATTCCAGGATCAGTGGACCTGCGGCCTCCAGACTAACAGAGGCCGGGGCCAAGGCAGGCACGTGCCTGTTCCCAGGGTGGACCCCAGTGAGCCTCTCTGTGGAGGTCACAGCCAGCATGCCCCATGTGCGGAGCAGACAGCTCAGGCGTCTGTCACAACCCCAGTCCTCTGCCAGTTCTGCTCTTCTCTGAGGCTGAGACTTCAGGCAGCAGGTGTGGCATGCACAGTGTCACCATGAGCTGAAAGGCTGACGGTCTGAATGCATTCAGGGGCTCCAGGGGGACAGGCCTGACCACCTGCTTCGGACAGGTCATGGCCTTTGGACTGGTTCTGCTCTGCACACGGGGGTCGCTAGGAGTGAGAAGGCACTTGATGGCAACTCCGCAGCAGCGTGGAAGATTCTGGAGGCCGAAAAGCACAGGGGAAGCTCAAAGCGACCCTCGGCAGAGCAGGGGCAGAAAGGGAGGGGACCGACGATCGTGTGATCCGGTGACCACGGCAGTTCTTGGAATGATGGCGTCATTTTTAAAAGAAAAAATGGCGCAGAGGCACTCTGGGTGGCTGAGCCCCCGTCACCAGGGAGACGAGGCGAGCGCCACCGCCTGGGGACGACGTGAACTGCAGGTGCGTAGCAGCCCACCCCGGGCCCCTGCGACACTCACTGACTGACCACCTTGTCAAGCTGGGTTGGTTTGTCCAAGATCTTACCTGACCCAGACCTCCCAGAGCGGTGATTTCAGAGATGCTGAGTTTCCCCCCAGACGCTGGACTCTCTCCTTTGCTAAACAGGGAGGGTCTCTGCATGGGACCGTGACACTGGGCTTGATTTTCACAAATGTCAGATGCGCAGCTTGCGGACTCCAGCAGCTGGCATTTATGTATTTATTTACGGGAAACAATGACGCCACCTTGCTCTGCGCCATGCTCACAGAGAGGTGCCTGTCTCTCTGGGAGCTACGTCACCTCTAGCAGGTCCTAACAGAACCGAGGAGAGTCCTGTGATTGTCAGGCTTTGCTTTTTCCGTCATTTCAGCCAGAACCCTACATGGGCGAGATCTGTGATCAGGTTATGTCACCTCTAATCAGATGCTAATGATCCCAGTTTGGGTGGCTTTTTGTGTGGCTGTGGCACTGCTGGTGAACTTAACCAGTGGGGAAATGAGGCCTTCCTTGTGTCCTGGGCAGCACCAGGAGCCCTGGTGGCGCAGTGCTTAAGGTTAGGCTGCTAACCAAAAGGTCCGCAGTCTGCCCCTCCAGGCGCCCCTGGAAGCCCCGTGCAGAAGCTCTCTGTCCTGTGGCGCAGCTATGACAGCAGTGGGCGGGGCTTGGTTTTGGTGCAGTCCTGACGCAGCCCAGGTGGCGCAGATAGTTTTGGTTCAACTACGCACACAGAAATGAGCAGTCCAAACCCACCTGGCCGCCCCGTGCAGGTCAGGCCTGCTGTCCACCCCACAGAGATCACGTCCACAAAACCCTGCAGCAGCTCTGTTATGTACCATACCAGGCGGCCAATGGTCGTCATCAACTGAATGGCAGTCAGTTTGGTTTCTCTTTTCTGTTTTTTGGGGGGGAGGCAGTCCTAAGCCCCCGTCTCCTCTCAGTTCCCTGAGTCAGGCTCCACGGAGCTGCTTTGGAAGCTATGAAAATTACTTCAGTGGTCATACCCTTCACCAGGACCAGCTCTGAGGCCACCATCACCCACGCTGAGCAAGGTTCATAGATCCCAGGGAAAATTCAAGAGGGCTTCCCAGGGCCCCCCCCGCCCCCCCCACTTCAGCAACCTGCTCAGTTTTCACCAAAAGATAGCTAAGGCATGAAATGACGCCGTGGCCGAAGATGTCTGCGGAGGGTTCTCGACTAATACACTGAGAAGAGATGAGGGACAGGAAAGACAGGATGGCCCTCCATGCCTTGGTAAATGCTGCCGCGTCTGGCATCGCCACTGCGTCACTACTGGGTTCCGATCTGCCATCTCTCCAAACAGAAAGCTATGGCAGCAACAGGGTGACCCTCTTTGAATTTGTATCAGCCCCCAAATGCCAAGTCAAAACAAACAAAATAAGAGCTGTGGAAATGTCTCAGAAAGAATGGAGAATGTCCTCACTCCAGTCAAGGGCATCCCGGGGAGGTTTTTTTTGTTTTTGTTTAAAGCAAGTAAATCACTGTCGCCACTGCAGGTGACAATGCATCGGATTTTCAGCTTTGATGAATTATCGGGTACGCCACAGGGATTCTGCTTCCCAAACACCTAGGCTACCAGGTGTCAGCTTCGAGATGCTGCCCACACGAGCCTAGGGGAAGGGGGGAGCCCTGCTCCGGCTGGAGCCGCAGCGGCCAAGCCGAGGAGGAAAGGATCCTGCACCCCATTTTCTCTCTGTAAACAAGTTTCCGAGGCACCGTGCAGACACGGTGCCCCAGTGGCATCCCAAAGCTGCCCTTGCTCCCCGGGAGGTACCTTCCCGCGTGCCCCGGCCCATCTCCGTCCCCATGGCACCCAGCCCAGGCACTCGGACTGCGTGCTGGCTGGGGGACCCTCCTATCCCAGGTCCCCGAGCCCATACTCACCCACGAGCAGCCAGAGGCCGCGCTGCTGGAGGCCTAAGGCCATGGTGCGCAATCAAGCTGCTGCCGCGTGCCGCGCCGGGAGAGGACTGCGCACTGCCGGACGGGGACGCAGCCGGCGGCGGACAGAGCCAGGACCGCAATGGGAGGGCTGAGCGCTGCGGCGTGACTGCAGGGGCGGCGCCAGGCGGTGGGCGGGGTGCGGTCCTGCGCGCAGCACCTGCCGGCGGGGGCGCTGCGACCGCAGTGCGCAGGCGCGCATCGCGCGGCCCACCCTTGCCCGAAAGCTCGGTATTGTGACCCGTGGACACGCACGTACACGGGAGGGTCTTCAGACAGCTGCGGGCCGGGGTGGGGTGGGATGAGGCGGCATCTCAGCGCCATCTTCTCCCCGGCTCTGACCACTCCTGCTAGGGCCACTTGGCCAAAAAAAAAAAAGGCCAAGCCCCAACTCTGGTACCCACCTTCCCCTGAGGCGCACCTCGGGGACCCTGTGGAACAAAGCTGGCCCAGGCCTATGGGGAGAACACATGTGCAAGAGCATACTGGGACACATGCCTCGCTCCACAGGATGAGGAGCGGCCAGCGGTGTGGGCAGGCTGGCGCTCAGAGACCCTGAGAGACCCCCACAGCGCCTCCCACCAGGCGGGGCGGCGGGAGGGTCCGAAACGGGGCTTCCCAGCCTCGTGGGGATTGTGACCCGAACTCGGGGCACTGGGAACTGCCAAGTGGGAATATGGCAGGGCCAGACTGTCTGGGTTGCAGGCATCCTGGGCCCTTCAGAGAGAAATCAACAGGGTCGTCTTGTTTACACACGGTGGGAGGCAAGGGTTCTGTTCTTGGAGTGACCCTTGGGAGTGCTAGAGCCCCTGCCTTTTCAGGTTGGCTCTGGGAGGCCGCAGCACGGGGCCGCTAGGCTGGGCCCTCCTGGAGATGGCTGACTTCCTGAGGGCATTTATGCACACGCCAAGGGTGAAGTGCCACCGCTGGAGAGGAAGAATCATCATCCCTCTCCGCAGTGCGGCAACTGGCGTCAGCACAGAGCCCGGCACGCGGTGTGGTCAGTCGGTGCCGCAGACCAGACTGCTCCTCCTCCTGCAGAAGGGACCGCAATGCGGCCGCAGCCCGGAGCCGGCTGCCACCTGCCGTCAGCTGGGAGAACAGGCCTGGCGCGCTCCCGGCCGGCCAGCCAGCGCGCCCCAGGCCCGGCCAGCAGGCGCCCGTGCCGCTGGGGAACGGCGGCCGGGCAGGCTAGTGAAGCGCGCTAGACGCCTGTCCCTTAGGAGACAAGGGTGCACGATGGGTTTCGGAACCCGAGGCACCTGCCACCGTGGGGCTCGCACTCCATCGCAACCCTTCCAGCTTGTGGCCCACGTCCTTCTCGGCTGCCTTCTCACAGGGCTCCTCCTCATCACCCAGGGCACCCGGTCTCCGTGTTCTCATCTCCAGCCTCAGCTGGGCCTGTCTTCCCCTTTGCTTGCTGAAGCCCAGCTGTCACAGGAGGCAGGTTGCAGGGGAGGCCCCTCACTCTGTCTCCTCTACCACTCCCTTTCTCACACTGCCTCTGCAGGCCCAGGTCCTAGGACGCCAGACCTCCCACATGGCCCCCACAGGCCCAGGTCCCAACATGTCAGGGGCCCAGGTACCAACATGTCAGACCGGGGACCCTCACACGGCCCTACAGGCCTAGGTCCGGCTGAAGAGCTCGGGGGGGCTGACCCTGCAGGCACTCTCCTGATCTCTGCATCTGCACCTGGAGCCTGGGTGAGACACCTCAATCATTCCTACAGGTCATTCCTTGGCAAAGGTTGTGACTCTCCGACTTGCCCCCACAGACCTGACAGACAAGGGGCTGGCCACGTCCAGCAACTGCTCGATTCTCACGGGCGGTGGTTCTGACCGCTAACGAGACAAGAGCTCTGCCCGGGATGGGCCTTAAGCTTCAACCACTGAAGAGGGAGCCAACGGCTGCCTGAGTGTGTACCTGAGATGGCTGACACAATCCAGAACGGTTGACAAGATCTGGGCAGCACAACTTAAAACTGAAAACCAACATTAACGATGACCTCCACTTCCAGACACTATGGTGCTGGCGAAGAGTATGAAACACACATCAGCCTTCCAGATGGACGAGCAAAACCGTCCGGAAAGCACAGCAGACCCGCCCCTAGAAGCAAGGAGAGCAAGATGTCATCTCACATACTTGGACCTGTTGTCAGGATGGACCAGTCTCTGGAGAAGGACATCGTGCTTGGGAAATTAGAAGGTCACCTTTTTAGTCGCCCGGTACTGCTCTAATAGAAAATACCACGAGTGGAAGGCTTTACAAAGAGAAATTTTATCGACACAGTCTGGTAAGCTGCAAATCCACTTATTAAGCTACAGATCCATTCAATAGGAGAAACTGTCCCAGTACGGCGGGCGGAGTCCAAGTTCCCGGAGAGCATCTCGTGCAGGAACCTCAGGTCCAAGTGGACGGGCTCTGCTCTCGGTGCTGCCTTCTCGGTGGTGTGAGTTTCTCAGCTCTCTCTGCTCACCTCTCCCCGATGTCCCACAGCTGGTGACCGGAGTCCCGCCTCGCCAGCACAGTAGCTGCCCCTCTCCCTCATCAACACTGCAGAGGCAGGATTCACAGCACCTGGGAGGAAGGGCACCCTACTGGGACTCAAAGCCAAGGCAAATCAACACCTACATTTTCTGGGGGACACAAGGCAATCCATGGCAGACACTGAAAGAGAAAGACCCTCCACAAGACAGATGGCACAGCAGCGTGGGTGGCCCAGGACCAGGCAGGGGTTCATTCTGTTGGACACAGGGCCGCCACGAGTCACCCACGATGTGACAGCACCTAATGACACCACAAGTTCCATGTGAATCAGTAACAGGCACTTACGCGACAGCTCACTGGCTACGGCTGTTCCCTCCAGCTTCAGGCAGAGATGCAGACTCTGAAACCACCTTCTCTTGTTCCTGACAGCTTTCTAGTGGTAACTGCAGCTGCCTTAGTTTCCTGCTGTGGTTAGCACCGTACCACAAATTTGGTAGCTGGGATTACACCACCACACACTGTTACACACTTCTAGGGGTCAGAAGCTGCTCTAGATTGAACTGTGTCCCCCCTAAACCGTGTGTAGCCATCTGGCTGGGCCACCATTCCCAAACTTTCTTGATTCTCCTATACTATAGATCCTAATTTCTGCCTGTGGCTAATACACAGGATGATGTTAAAAGAGGATTAGGATGGGACTGCAGCCCCCTTGCTGAGGGCGTTTCCTTGCAGTGTGGCTGGTACCATCTTTTACCCTTTCATCCTGCGGGAGATAGAGAGAAGCCAGCAGAGAATTGGGAACCTCACACCATCAAGAAAGCAGCACCAGGAGTACAGCGCATCCTTCAGACCTGACATTCCTGCACAGACGCTCTCTGACCAAAGACTGATACAATACAAGGACTTTCCTCCAGAGCTGACAAAGAGGGAAAGCCTTCCCCCGGAGCAGACACCCTAAATTCAGGCTTGTACCTTCTGGACTGTGTAAGAATAAACATTTCTCTTTCTGAAGCCATCCACTCACATATTTCTGTTAGATCAGTACCAGATGTCTAAAACAGAAGCCCAACCCTGGCCTCCCTGGGCTAAAATCAAGGTGCTGGCAGGGCTGCATCCAGGACACCCCAAAGGCAGGGTTTACTGCACGGAGGAACATCACACGATGTGGGAAGAGCAGCCCAGCCACATGGCTGCATGCGTTTCCAGTGGTGGCACAATACCGCCCACAACAACTGGTGTTCTCTGCTTTCAACTAAAATGTGTCTGACTCAGCAGCGAGGGCCCTGGTTCCACATCCTCTTCTGCATTTGCTCTGAGTGTCTGCCATGCACTGCTGCAGCTGTTTTTGAATGATCTTCAGCAAAATTTTACTTTCACGTGGTATTAGTAATATTGCTGGATAAATGTTAAATGTGCAGCTGCGTAACAACCAATTCACCGCTTAGAGCAGAAAATGCCCTTTGATCTGCAAAAGTTCCCTGTTTCTGTGGGCAAGACTTTCCGTTTACAGACATACACATACCAACATACACATACACTGCTTTAGGCACAAGTTTACAGCTCAAGTTAACTCCTGATACAGAATCTACACACACCTTGCTGTGTGACATCAGCTACAGCCCCCACAATGGGATGGCACTCTACCTTTCCACCCCAGGTTATCTTGTGTCCATCCAGCCAGCTCCTGTCCCTTCCTGCCTTCTCATCCTGCCTCTAGGCAAGAGCTTAGGTATCTGACTGAACCAAGAATCACATTCTTCACAAGCAGTATTTTATGTTTTACAGTCCAGTCTCATTGCCTGAAGAGTGGCCTTGGAGGACGGTTTTAGCTCCGGGTCATCAGTGTCTAGGGGCCACAGCGTGAAGGGCTCCCCTAGTCTCAGAGAAAACATTAAGTCTGGTCTTTTCATGCACATTTGAGTTCTGCTTCACATCTGCTGTCTGGGATTTGTTGCAGGGAGAATGTTGTGAAATAGGAGCAGAGACACACCAGTCTGAGAGCCCAGGGAAATTTATCTGAAGAAAGAGTGGGGTCTGAACCAACGAGTGGTTCGGCCCACCCCTGGCTACTAGGGCAAGTGTTTTACAAAGTTCTGATGAGGCAGTGTGGGGTACAGGGATTTATGGCTTAATAAGGAAAAGAATGTTTAATTAAAAGAGAAGAGGAGGTAGCAAGACTTTCCGGTAAGAGGATTTATGGTCTGATAAAGAAGTGCTGATTAGAAGGGGGGCGGAAAGGTCTGTTAGGGTCAAGGTTTGATAGGGGAAGACCTTGGATTAGGTGGGTAGGGTGGCAGGTGTGAAGTTTTGTTGGTGGTCCAATTCCTGTGGGCTGTCTGGGAGGAAAGGCAGGGGAAGATGGCTTATGCGAAACTTCCCTGAGTTCCAGGGGCTGAGCTCCCTCACAGTCCTCTGTTGTGGTCTGTCAGAGTGACCACTGGTGGTAGCTGGGTACCATCTACTTTTTCTGGTCTCGGGGTGACAAGAGTTTATGTGGCCCTGGGCTAATATTTCCACTGTGTCTTTGGTGATTTTCATTCTCCTTTGCTCCAGATGGGCGGGGACCAACTGATGTGTCACAGACGGCTGCTTGCAAACTTTTAACACCCCTGACATCATTAACATTTTCTTAATTAATGTTGTTACGGCAACTGACCTAGATGTCCGCTGAGAAACCATGACCCCTGGGCCCCAGCCTGGCTCCTCTGTCTCTCAGTGTTCAGTCCTGTTCAACAAGCTTCGCTTTTGCTTTGGTCCCCCTGTGCGGTCCCTGTCCTTGCGTTTTCCTTCATTCACTGACATGATTCTTGTCCACTGTCTGTCCAGTCAGTGAATTCCCCTCTATCCTCAAAGAGTATCTTCTTCTGGGTTTAAAGTTTTTGACAACAACTTTATTTCTTAGTAGTTGACAGTTACTGTTTCAAATAGAATTTCTGTGTCAGATGCAGCACTGTAGTCTCAGTGTTTTTTCCCAGAAGGAATTCCACTTCATTGGATCTTCTCAAGAACACGTGACCAGGTGAGCGTTTCCAACTGCTGCCAGCACGCTGAAGATAACGTTCACTCCACGACGCAGATGGATTAAACAGGAACTTCAAAGGTGGCCTCTTAAGACAAACCACCATGGAATTTAACATATGATAAAAATACCAAAATGCAGTCAGAAGACCCTCTGAGACTTGCTCTTGAACATTAAGTAGTTAAAGCCAAAGGAAGAAATAATGAAATGAAAGAACTAAACACAAGATTTCAAAAGGCAGCTTGAGAAGACAAAGTATCATAATGACGTGTGCAGAGAGTGGAAACAGGAAAACAAAAGGAAAGAACACGCTCTGCCTTTCTCAAGCTGAAAGAACAGAAGAAAATGTTCAAGCCTCAAGTTGAAATAGTGAAGGATTCTTCAGGGAAATTATGAAACCACTCAGGAATCACCCAAAGAAGATGCAAGGAATACAGAGTTATCACACCTGAAAGAACTGGTCAGCGTCCAGCCATTTCTGCTGTGATTTCAGAGGCAGCACGTGATCAGGAGCTCAGGGAGCTGGAGGCAGGAGTCCCCACTGCTCTGCAGACACCGGGGAGGACGGCTGGAGGACGGACGGGGTTCCGGTGGAGGTGCTTCAGCAGGTGGATGCAGCACTGGGAGTGCTCGCTCGTCAATGCCAAGAAATTCGGAAGACAGGGACCTGGCCAAACGACTGGAAGAGATCCATATTTATGCCCGTTCCCAAGACAGGTGATACAACTGAATGTGGAAATCATCAATCAGTATCATTAACATCCTACACAAATAAAATTTTAGGCAAAATAATTTCAAAAGCAGCTGCAGAAGTATACTGACAGGAAACTACCAGAAATTCAAGCTGGATTCAGAAGAGGATGTGGAACCAGGGTCATCATTGCTAGTATCAGATGGATCTTGGCTGAAAGTAGAAAATATCAAAAAGATGTTTACCTGTGTTTTACTGACTGCAAAGGCATTCAACTGTATGGATCAAAATACATTGTGGCTAACACTGCAGAGAATGGGAATTCCAGAACACTGAGTTGCGCTCATGAGGAGTCCACACACGGATCCAAGAGGCAGCTGTTAGGACAGAACGAGGGGATGCTGAACGGTTTAAAGTCAGGGAAGGTGTGTGTCAGGGCTGTGCCCTTTCATCATACCTACTCCATCTGTACACCGAGCAAATCATCCGAGAAGCTGGACTCTATGACAAGGAGCGAGGCATCCAGTCTGGAGGACAACTCACTAAGCACCTGCATTATGCAGATGACACAGCCCCGCTTGCCAATCGTGACGAGGACCCGAAGCACTTACTGAGGAAGATTGAAGACCACAGCCTTCAATACAGATCACACCTCAACATCAAGAAACAAAAGTCCTCACAACTGGACCAACAAGTAGCTTCATGATAAATGGAGAAAGGACTGAGGTTGTCAAAGATTTCAGTTTACTGGGTCCACAATCAACGCCCACGGAAGCAGCAGTCAAGAAATCAAAAGATGCACCGCACTGGGCAAATGTGCTACAAAAGGTCTCTGAAGTGTTGAAAAGCAAAGACGTCCCTGTCTTAAGCCATTTGGTGCTGCTCCAACAGGAACACAAGCAAACAGCTTTAAAACAGGAAATCTTTTTGTCCCAGTCTAGTAGGCAAAATGTCCAAATTCAGGGGGTCAGCTCCTGGGCACGGCTTTCTCTGCTGGCTCTGGAGAAGGTCCCTGTCACCATCTCCCCAGAACCACAAACTTCTGTGAACAGGGACGCTCAGGTCATTTCTCAGGAACATGTTCTGGTCCTGAGCAGTGGTTCTTGGTGGTATGAGGCCCCCCAACTCTGCTTGCTTTCCTTTCCTTCATATTCCAAGAGATTTCCTCAAGGCACAATACAGTCTGACACATCGTATCCTGCCCTGCCAAAACAACTGTCCCCTGTCAACATCACAGAGGTAGGCTTTACAACATACAGGAATATCACACAATACTGTAAATCATGGCCTAGCCAAATTGCTACACATTTTTGGGGACATATGATTCAAACCATGACAGTCCCTTTGTACACTAAGACGAGACTGACCGATTTTCAACCTCATCACACACATGTGAAAGCTGGACAACAAATAACAAAGACAGAAGATGAGCAGACACCTCTGAACCGTGGTGCTGGAGAAGAATGTTGAATATCTCATGGACTGTCAAAAGAACAAACAGACCTGTTCTGGAAGAAGTACAACCAGAGTGCTCCAGACAGGCCAGGATAGTGAGACCAGGTCTTACATACTTGGGACATGCTCTTAGGAAGGACCAATCCCTGGAGGACATCGCGCGTGGTGGAGCAGAGGGTTAGTGAGACACAGGAAGACCTTCGGGAGACGGGCGGACACAGCAGCGGCGCCAGCGGGCTTCCGCCCAGAGCAGTCGCTGGCAGGGTCTTGCTCTGGGCTGGAACTGCCTCAGCGGCACCTCCCCAGCAGCGACCCGCACAACTCTGCGAGTCTACTCGTTTGATACATGTCCAGAACCAATGACTGCTACTTCTTTAATTAGGTTCTTTTAAACTATATTTTATATTCTGGTACTTAGTGCCTGGTAGTTACTCAGGTAGATCTGGTAATAACTAAGACAAACTAATATATGAAATATAACCTTATTCTCAGAAATTTGATACAAGAGAAAGATTTGGAAAACCAGGAGTTCTAACCTCTATGCATACCTTCTGTAGGTACCAGGCAGCCTTTAATTTACACTTGGAAAACGCCATCACACCTGTTGCAAGTACTGAATGTCCAGTGATACTACAGTAAGCTGCCTTTATTAAATGCAAACACATCAAATATACATGTTTATCAGTGTTAAGTGGGTAATTTTTTGTCACATGACAACAGCTGAACACTGAATACCCTCAACATAATATTTGAGGAAAGGCACAGTTACGTGTTTATTTGACTATTAGTAAAAATTTAGCTTTCCACAGTATGTCACTTTAATAAAGTAAGCAGTTAGCCAACTTTATGTACACATGATGGTCAGAGAAGGGTAACACTGGGCTTTAAAAACTCTTCTAGTTTAGATCCTAACATAACACAGGCAATATGCTGGACATAGGACTGCACCACAGCTGATCTGGGTTCACGCCTCTGGGTGAAAAGAGAACTACGTCAGCACGTGTGCTTGCTGAGGCCCTCATGCATTCCATGTGGCGCAGTCACTGAGTGTCCTGGAAGTGTACGCACCCACAGCTCTAACTCTCAGGTGTCTTCCAGACACAGATTCGCTGGCTGTATCTACTATTCTAGGGTCCAACCTAAGAGCCTTAGACGACTCAGTCTACCAGGCAGGCCCCTGTGTTAAGCAAACTACAGTGTTCATCTCTGTAAATCGTTTCACAAACTCAGCGACAGTAACAATCTTCTCTTAGGCAGTATTTTAATAAACTGACTTAACAAAGGTTTTCTTATTTATCTAAAATATGTAGCTTAAAGTCTCTAAGTCACAAGTCTGAAATACAGTCTATAACAACGTTATCCTTAAACTTTAAGTAGAAGTCTTAACATTGTAGAAAGAAGAGTTGCTAGATTTTAAGGGAGGCTGACAAGCAGGACATTGTAAACAATTCTTCCACAGAATGTTTCTGTCATTTTGCTATCACCACAGCTCTTTCCTGGTGCCACAGAATGTTCTCTGGAGGAGGGCATTCACGCTGTCCAAGGGAAGTCTACAAGAGAAGTCGACAAAAGTCTGTGGGTTATGCTAAAGCCAATACTCCAGCAAAGTATGTATTTACATGAGACTCGACCACCTGTCACTAACCCATTTCTCACAGATGTGAGTGGCACAGCATTAACTTTCTCAATCACGATTCCCCCATAATCATATGTGGTCATGTCACCAAACTAATGTACTTTATTTCACTCATTTTAGTTCTGCTTCCATTTTTTAGGGCTGAGTTTTCCCTTTTTGTTGTAATTTTGTATCTGCACATGAGGAGTTTAGCCTCCAAAGCCAGAACCAAGTTGAGTCCCCTCCCCAGAGGTTTGGCCTCTGTCGGGAACCCGCTCCCCTGCTGTCCTCACCTCACCAATCCCTAGAGGACATCAAGCGTGGCAGAGCAGAGGGTCAGTGAGACTCTGACACCGACTCAGTCACAGGGAGCACCAGGTGTCACCTACACAGAGAACCTCAGGGGCGCTTTAAAGGAGCAAAGCCAACTGTCCTCGTGGTAAGCACATGTCCCTGTTCTGCATCACACGCTGCTCACTGGCCCTCACTGGATGTGCTCAGAGAGCCCCCCAGCTTGCTCCGCACCCAACGTACGCAGCCACATCACGCCTGCTGACGCAGGGGGGTTTCACCACGCGTTCCTGAACGTGCTACTGTCATCACTGTGACTCAGTGCGTCCTTTCTTTCAAGTGTGGAGTTTTCTATTTATCTTTTCATTATCCATTATTTCAATACCCTGGTATCTGAGACTTGTTGTATAATCCAGTACACGGTCAGATTTTGTAACTATTTCAGAAGACACGAAGAGACCTTATTTTGCAGTTGTTTCATGAACCATGAACGACCAAAGAGTAGGTTACTGGGTTGCTCTGATCTGCAGCAGTGCCTGCTTCCTTCACCTGATGCTTCTGTCAGTTACAGAGCTGTGGTGAAGTCCCTCACTGGGACTGCAGACTTGCTGAGTTCTCCTGGATGTCTGGGAGCACCTGCTCTGTGTATTCTGAACAAGGTGTATTAGATGGATGAGAATTCAGCACTGCTGTTTATTTCTGGGAAATTGTGTATTTCATTTTCAGTTGGTGATTTTATTTCAGAGTCTACCTGGACTGACACTAACATAGCACGGTTCTCTTTTCCCATCTTTTTATCTGTTGATATGCTAAATGTTTTAGGTTTGTCTATACAAATTGCATAGTTTGTTTTAAAAAGCCAGTTTCAGTCCTTAATAGGGTACGCAGTATTGTAGGATATGTATACTTAATGACTGCTGTACCGGGTAGCTATCATTTTACTAGGCACTCTCTGATTGTCTTGCCTATGCCTTTATTACCGCCTTCTGCACTACTTTTACCTCTGCCCCAACCCGTATCAGCATTAAGATGTCTATGCATTTTACCACTGTTTTACTGTGGACTCTAGGGGTTACAACACCCACTTTCCACTTACCCAGGTCTGGTATTAACCGGTTAGTGTAACTGGCTGAACACCAGTACTCCTGATTCTGGGGGTTGGAGGCTCTGGCGTGTGCTAGCCAGAGGGTGCCCAGTGACGGTGCCCAGTAGAGACCCTGGGCACTGAGTGTCTTATTAGCTTAATGGCAGATGACGTTTCACACACATGGTCGTCACGTGCTGCAGGACTCTGCGGGAAGCCCGTGCCAGCTTTCTCCTGGACTCGGCCCCGTGGGCCTTTCGCTTGGCTGACGTCACCTTGCCTTTGCCTGCTGTAAGGCCACAGCCCTGCGCACAGCCACACGCCGAGTCCTGTGTGCCCTCCCTGTGATTCACTGAACCCAGAGACTACCCTGGGGTTCTCAGTCTGGTCCACCTGACTGCTCCCTACACTGTGAGGGGCTTCAAGCAGTCACTGTACTGAATGTGTCCCCACTTGCACTCCTTGTGTCATCTGAATGCTCTGTCAGCGCACGTGCGGACGAGAGCACAGAGCTCACACACACAGCCGCTGCCCCGGTTCTGACTCGCAGTGGCACTGTGAGCAGCAGTGAAACACTGCCAGGTCCCACCCGCCCTCACAGGTGCCACTGCGCTGGTGCTCAGTGCTGCAACCACCACGTCCCCCCATCTCTCGGTGGTCTCCCTCTTTGGCTGACCCTATTTTACTAGGGTAGACGTCCTTCTCCAGAGACTGACCCCTTGTGATCACATGTTCGAAGGATGCAGGATGAAGTCTCACCATCCTTGTTTCTAAGAATACTCTGGCTGTACCTCTTTCAAGACAAATTTGTTCATTCTTCTGGCAGTCCATTGTGTATTTAATATTCTTTGCAAATAATCGTTATTTAAAGGTATCAGTTCTTTGTCGGTATAGCTTGGGTCTGGTGCACCTTAGTTTTTAAAGTAGCATCTTTGCTTTCTAACATTTTAAAGAGGTGTTTCTGTTGCGTGTGTGTAGCAGATCTGCCCAGCGCATCATTGTATTTCTTGACTGTTGTCTCCATAGGCACTGACTGTGGATCCAGGTGAAACACAACCCTTCACAATGTCACTGTTTCCTCTGTTCATCACTGTGCTTGTTCACGCAGTCATGAGTTTTGTTTTCTGTTGAGGTATCATCCACATTGAAAGTTTTAGTCTTTGATTTTTGTAAATGCTTGAAGTCCCCTTTGCTGCATTCAGCAAGCAAGGTTGTGCCACCTACATGCTGTTCATTCCCTTCCCTCCAACCCAAATGCCCTGCTCTTCATCACGTCCAGGGGGCTCAGGAACACAATTAGGGCTTCTGGAATTCCCATTCTTTGCAACTCTTTTCCTACTCTTTTTGTCTTCTCATAAAAGCAGGGTCCTGTAATATTGTCCTTTTGTGACTATTCATTCAGCATAACATTCTCCGGCTGCATCCATACTGTAACACATATGAAGACTTCATTTCTCTTTCATCCTTCAATCAGATGACGCACATTTAAGTGGTTTCCACCCTTCCACTGTGCACAGTGTCTGCTTTCCAATCTTTCGGGTCTGCCCCTAGGAGTAGAAACGCTGGGTCATCTGCCAGTTCTGTTGCTTCAGTTTTTGAGCCAGCACCACCGTTTCCCACAGTGCCTGTACCATTCGGCACTCCACCACTCCTGTCGTGCAGTTTTTCTCCGATGTGCTTAAGTCTGTATTTTTCATGTTTGGGACTAGAAACAGCTTTGTTTGAAAACTGGCTTGCTATTTTTCATCATTTAAAAAAAGTTGTGATCCTTTTCTTCCACAGTCTGTGTCTGCTCCCTCTCCGCTCTCCTCACATCGTGCCTCCTGCCTTCCCTTCCACATCTTCATCTTTCGGGGCTGTATCCCACAGCTTCTCCCGACCTGCTTCTCGTTTTCTGCGGCTGTCTTCTCTTCGGCAGAACCTCGTTTTCTCTTCAGTCGTGCATTAGGTGCAAGTCTGTAGCTCAAGCTAACTTCTTCAGAAATTTACACCCATGCTGCTTGTAATGCTGTCTGTAATCCCTGCAGTGTGACAGCACCTCCTCCTTGCCACCTGTCCACTTCCTGCCTTTTTGCTTTCCTCTTGGTAGGTGCCCAGTTAGTTTCGTGTATTTGACTGAGCTGAGCAGCACACTCCTCATTTGTGGTACTGTTTATCAATCTGCCTAACCTTTGTTTGCAAAGTGGGCTTTGGGAGTAGTTTCACTTCTGACTTAGCAGAGTGTCCATGGACCACAGTCTCAGCAGTTCCTCCAGTCTCTGGCAGACTGGTAAGGCTGGTCTTTTTCCATGAATTTGAATTCTGGTCTACATTTTCCTCTCATTCTGTTGTGACCCGTCAGCACGGTCAGCAGTGGTGGCTGGGCATCATCTGGTTCTTACAGGCTCAGGCTGATAGAGCCTCCAGTTTATTTGGTCCTTTGGTCCAGAATCCCGTGCTTCCTGTTCTTCCATTCTCCTTCTCACTGGACAAGAAAGGATCAACAGATGTACCTCAGATGGCCACTGACACCACTCACCAAAGGGGTATATACATCATTTCTTTATCAATTGTTAGGCCTACTGACCTAGCTGTCCCGAGACCATGGTCTTCAGCCATAGCCCCTTGAAGCAAACCTCTGTGCTATTGCTTTGGTCCAGGTGTGCCACCTGTTGTGCTCTCTTCTCCCCCCTCATCACAGCTGACACCTGTCTACCGTCTCGTCAGCAATTTCTCTATCCCCACCATTCCCACCTTGGTAACCACCAAAGAATGTTTCTACATGTAAACTTTTTCCTGGCTTCTTACACTAGTGGTCTCATACAGTATTAGTTCTTTTGTGATTGACTTACTCCCTTAGCATAATATACCCCAGATTCATCCATGCCATGAGTCAGTTTTAACTGAGTTCTTAACTTTTATTTTTAATTAAGGCAATCTCTATTTCAAAAAATTTTTTCAGTTCTCAATCCTTTGTCTTCTTGAACATACATTTCCTCATGTAGCTTTTGTTGTGCCACATGCCACCTTCAAAATGTAGTAGCGTAAGACCACCACCATCTGTTTACCCTGCAACCCCTCCAGGCCGCCTCATCCGGACACTCCTCTTCACCCGGGCTGAGCTCACTGGCACACCTGCGGGCCGCCTCATCCGGGCACTCCTTTTCACCCGCGCTGAGCTCACTGGTGCACCTGTGGTCTGCTGCCGGTCTGATGGGTGGTCCTGCTGATGGATGCAGAGTTTGAGACCAGCTGGCTGGAATCCCTGGATATTCTTCACAGAGCCTCCCATGTTCCAGTGGGTTGTCTGGGCTTCCTCACATCACACTGGCCCAGTCCAAAAGACAGCAGTGACCAAGGCCTCTAGAGGACTAGGCTTAGAAGTGGCACTACCTGTCAAAGCAAATCAAGAGGCCACCCCAGATTCATAGAGGTGTGACAAAGACATTTCTGGATGGAATGAGCTGGGGTATCATATGGCAAAGGGGTATGGATAAAGAAGGGCAATAATGACAGCCATTTTCATAAACCCTATCACCTAAAGGCAGACTCGCTTTTTTCTTTTTTCCACGTGTCTGATAACTTGCAGATTCTGATAACTTGGAATCTGCAGTTTCTATGATAGTGTTCTTGCTGACTTTTACTTATGTGGTCTTACTTATGATTTGTAATTTCTACTTATAAACTAATTTTTACAAAGTTATTGGTAGAAATAATTTGAGGACTCGAGTGGTATTACTTCTTTTATAGAATTCTTAACCCTCATTTCTTCCAGGCGTCCAGTAGGACTAGTAACCTCACTGAGTCTCAACTGAGTCACGGAGGACTGTGTGACGCGGGGTTACAAAACCTCTGAGGAGCCGCCTACTTGGGGTTTTAGTTTACTCCTAGAGTACAGGCCTCTGGGGCCTCAGCCCCCATGCTGAGATTCTCTAAGGCTCTGTGATCCCCTTGGCAAGTCAGGCTTTCAATGCCCATGACCCCCTGGTGGCGTAGTGGTTAAGTGCTAAGTCTGCTAACCAGAAGGCTGGCAGTTCAAATCCACCGGGCACTCCTTGGAAACTCTATAGAGCAGTTCTACTCTGTCGCAGAGCTGCTGAGAGCTGCTGACTCGTAATCGACTCAACAGCACTGGCGGTGTGTGTGGCTGGGAAGCTATCAGCAAAGTCCTTCTAACTCACCTCCCTGCCCCTCTACAGATAACACCAGGGGAAAAGCAACTCCAAGTGGGCCTAATTCCGAGACTCATCTTCTCTGTCCCTGGCCTGGTAATTCATCACTTACCCTGTTAGCAGGTATTCTCTACATTTAACTTTTCTACTAGTTCCTTGTGGACAGTTGGTTAGAACCACTGTCCTGGACTGAATTACAAACCCCTAGAATGAGTGTATCATTTTGGGTGGGCCGTGATTCTTGATACTGCGTGGCCTTCCATGTGGTCAGTCCTGTCCCTGGGATTTGTTGAGGGAGGACAGGCCACAGCTGTGTGGGCCAGACAGGACTCCACCACGAGATGGGATTGTGCCTTGAGGACATTTCTTGAAATATAAAAGACATGAGAGCACTGGGAGACAGGGGCCTCCTACCACCAGGAACGCGGTACTGGGAGCTGGGTGAGTCCTTGGGACCTATGGGCCCTGTGTGGAAGAACGCCCTGCCTGGGGGGTCAGGGGGGGCCAGCGTGGGCCGACACAAAGGCTGACAGCTGGAAAGCCCTCCCCTGGAGATGACGCCCTGACTTTGGACTTTTACTCGACTGTCAGGCAATGAACTTCTCTGTCACACCACCCACCAGCGCTACTCCTGCCACAGCGGCACCTGATGGCTGCGACAGCCACCTAGACAGCCAGAACGGGTAACTCCCACCATTTTACCAAAAAAAGATTTTACATTTGTGTGTGGGAATTCTTTTTTTTCCTTCAAATCCTTTTTTTATTATGACTGAGTCAAAATGTACATTACCACATAAATTTACATGCCCACCTATATGCAGCTTCCACTGCTCTCCCTGCCCAGTGACAGCACACTATTCCTCTCTGCTCCACACACGTCTCATCCTCCCAGCAGTCTCCTTTTCCCCTCCTCTCTACCCCCTCTCCTTCCTCCAGCCAGAGGTCAACAGGATGATATCCTATAGAGGCACAGAACCATAAAGTGCATCCAATACATGGTCACTCTGCATCACCAAGTCCAATCCATTCATGTCCAAAGAGTGGACCTTGTTATGATTTACGGGCAAGGGCAGCATCAGAGCCGAGGGCCATGGTCCCAGGAGAACCCCGAAGCTGTTGGACCATCAACTGCAGTCTTTTAGTGGAGATCTCAATGTGCATCCCTTTTTATTCTTGTGTTGCCAGTGAGACTCAACTTAGTGAGCTCCATCGTGGCTATCACTGGGGGTAGCCAGGCACCATCCGGTTCTTCTGGTGCCAAGTCGATGTAGGCACCCACTCATGTGGGTCTCTCTATCTTCTGCGTTGTCTTTCCCCCATGTTATTTTGGTCTTCGGTGAGCATCCGTTCTTGCTGAGTTGGGACCATTTTGCTGTGCCCTCGGATGGCAGCTTGGCAGCTTTTAAGACCCAGACACTACTCCCCAATGTGGGATGCAGACAGCCCTCTTGGCAAAATGCTAGTTGTGCCAATTGGCCTCAATTTCACCTAAGAGCATGGTCCCCTGCCCCAGCTACTGTGTCCTTGCAGTATTGGGTTAAGATGGAAAGAGTATTTAAGTTATGCTGAAGTCCACTTAATATTGTTTTTGTTTCTAATGTATGCTATCACCGGTTTCACCCAACCAAATTTCTACCCACTATCTAATCTAAACCCTCCCCTACTCGCTCTCCCTCCCTCCCCTCCCTTGCAGCCATCAAAGTGTATGGGAATTCTAAAACACATCCACCAATTTTTTGACATTTCCCTCTTCCAGCGGCAGAGCTCAGTATCTCTCCCTTCAGGGTGGGCTGTTACGGTGACTCCCACTGGATACACAGAATGCAGGCAGGAATGAGGAAGCATGACTCTGGAGGGAAGACATGGTAGGCCTGGCAGCTTCCACCCTGCTCTCTCTCGGTGTCTCTCGCTCTGGGGGAAGCCACTGTCACAATGCAAACCCATTTCAGCAATGCTATAAAGAGGCCTGTGTGGTGAGGAGAACAGGGTCCTGCCTGCCCACAGCCATGAAGTGAGGACTCTGGGAGCAGACCTGCAGTCAGCCTTTGTGTGACGACAGCCCCGGCGACCGTCCCGAGAGACCCTGAGCTACCAGGTTCACTGTTAGGGAACTGTAAGGGACACTATAAGGACACTGTTAGGGAACATGTGTGTGTCAGGCTAAGTCGCGCAGCTCTGCGCTGGCTTGTTTTGCTACAATACTTAAAGTGTTTATTTAAATATAAACATAGATTACTTAAATACAGAAGAATATCATCTTACCTCTTTATTGCTTCTTTTATTCCTAACGGGAAGCAGAGTTTTTCAGAACAGATGAAGTCATGTCCACAATAGTGTTGATGGAGAAGCCACTCAGAAAGCCCTTGTGGCCCAGTCTAACTTCCTGAAGGGCAGTGACAAGACGGTCTCTGGGCACGAGGAAAACACACGTGAGCACCGTCACTGGCCAACTGACACATTCCCAGCACAGCTTGGTTACTGCACTGAGCTGTACTTTTTCACATTGGACATTTAACCCCCCCCACCTGCCGTGTCAGCCCCACCTGCCGACTTCCGGGTGCAGCTCCGCCAGTCTCCTCAGGATCTTGGTGAAACTGCGCAGGTTCAGGGCATCTGGAGGCACAAAGTGAGCAGGCATCTCAGGTAGTAACTCAGTCGATTCAATCTCGTTGCAATTCTTCTTGACACCCTAAATAAGAATTTTTAAACTTTTTAAAAATCAGTCAATAGTATCATCACACAGATATAATCCAGTTTATTCAATTAAAATTTAAATTTATAAACAGCAAAAGTAAAATAAAAACTCTTTAAGAAATTTACTCTGGTTTGGAACTAGTTCAATTGAATTGACTTGAATTGTGCCAAAGGCTGTGTACGGAGACACACGCCAGGCAGGTTTACTCAGAGTGGTGGTGACGTCTGCAAAGCGCCATCTAAGGAGCCTCTCTTGGCCAGCATTCCTCATCAGAAGCACAGAGGACACTTAGGGACGTAACTCTTTCCTTAATCCTCCCAGTTCTCCCCAAAGGCAGAACACAACTATAGCTCCATCCTGGATCCAGAGAGCGGGGCCCATAACATGCACTGGGTGTCACAAAGCTTAGAGCATTCAGGTTTGATTCTTCTACTTACCTGACAGAGAAAGTCTTGGCAAGTAATAGTTCTAAATACTCATATCTTATTCTGTAAACATATAAGGAACACAAGCAAAATGTCCAGAACTGTAACATAAGCCATGGGAAAATCTAGTCATGTAAAATACTGCCCCCTCTACTAGGGATCTTATAATCCAATTAAAGAGGTCACATAAAGGTGAAATCATTAGTTACCATTAACAAGAAAAGTAAGCTTTAAACTACATGAAACAGTGTAAACCCACAGAAGTGCACTGAAGTAGGAGTTGAGACCTGAAGACCTGGGTGACAACCCCTGTCACAACAGAACACTGTCTGCTGTGCATCCCTTGATGACTGCCTTGTCTCTTCCCCCAGAGGGAAGCCCCACGAGTCCACACCAAGGTTTGTCTCCTGGTCTCTGCGGCCTTCCCAGTGCCCATAATAGTGCACCCAACTGTTCAATGGAAAAAGAACCGTTCAGGATACAACAGACTGGGACAGCTGAAACCACAGAGATCTCCAAGAAAGGGCCACATCACGGGCAAACAACAACAGTACCAGCTAACAGTGGCCGAGCACATTCTCTATGTCAGGCGCAGGGGAAATAACTGCTCAGAGTCTGAGAAAATGAAAACGTGACAAGCAGTTGCTGGAAAGGTAACAGAGCTTGAAGCAGAGTTTAACAGAGATGGTAACAGGAACTTCTCTACCTACACACTCCTAGCCATAACCCAAGGCGCTGTGTTACACCATATAACCTTCCCTCCGCCAAGAACAGATCACAGATGTTGACCACTAGTGACCAAAGACATCATCTATGAAGAGAGCAACAGGTCATTAACAAGACAGGAATGAAAGAGCCAGAAGAGACCCTGAAACTTGCTTTCAAACATCGAGTGGCTGAGGTAAAAGGAAGGAATGGTGAAGTAAAAGAGCTCAACAGAAGATTTCAAAGAGCAGCTCGAGAAGACAAAACCAAGTATTATAATGACACGTGCAAGGAGCTGGAAACAGAAAACCAGAAGGAAAGAACACATTCTGCATTTCTCAAGCTGAAAGAACTGAAGAAAAAACTCAGGTCTCAAGTTGCAATAGTGAAGGATTCTACAGGGAAGATGTTAAACAACTCATGGAGCATCAAAAGAAGATGGAAGGAATACAGAGAGTCATCACACCAGAAAGAACTGGTCAGTGTTCAGCCATCTGAAGAGGTGACATGTGACCAGGAACCAACGGTACCGAAGGAAGTAGAAGCTGCACTGAATCCACTGGTGAGAAACAAGGCTCAGGAACTGATGGAATATCAGTTGCGATATTTCAACAAACATGCAGCACTAGAAGTGCTCACTTGTCTACACCAAGAAATCTGGAAGACAGCTACCTGGCCAACTGGCTGGAAGAGATCCATATTCGTGCCCATTCCAAAGAAAGGTGATCCAACCGAAAGCAAAAACTACCGAACTGTATCATCAGTATCACATGCAAATAAAATTCTGCTCCAGATAATTCAAAAGCGACTGCAACGGTATACTGACAAGGAACTGCCAAAAATTCAAGCTGGATTCATAAGAGGACATGGAGCCAGGGATATCATTGCTGATGTCAGATGGATGTTGGCTGAAAGCAGGGAATGCCAGGAAGCTGTTTACCTGTGTTTCATTGACTATGCAAAGTCACTTGACTGTGTGGGTCATAACAAATTACAGCTAACACTGCAGAGAATGGGAATACCAGAACACTTCATTGTGCGCTTAAGGAATCTGTACATGGATCAAGAGACAGATGTGTGACAGAACAAGGAGACACCACATGGTTTAAAGTCAGGAGAGGTGTGCATCACGGTTGTATCCTTTCACTATGCCTTTTCAATGTGTATGCCGAGCAAATAATCCAAGAAGCTGGATTATATGAAGGAGAATGAGGTGTCAGGATTGAAGGATGACTCATTAACAACCTACATTATGTGCATGATATCTTACTTGCTGGAAGCAAAGAAGATCTAGGACCCCACACAACCTTCAGTACGGAACGCACTTCGACACCAAGTAGACTAAAATCCTCACAGCTGTACTGGTAAGCAACATTGTCATAAATGGACAAAGGAATGAGGTTGTCAAGGTTTTTGTTTTACTTGGGTTCACAATCAGTGTCCATGGAAGCAGCAGTCAAGAAATCAGAAGACACAATGCACTGGGAAAATCTGCTGTGAAGGACTTTCTTAAAGTATTGAAAAGTAAAGATATCACCTTGAAGACTAAAGTGTGCCTGACTCAATCCATGCTATTTTCAATCGCATCAAATGCATGCAAAAGCTGGACAATGAACAAATAAAAAGTGATGTTATATCCTACAGAAGCAAGGGCATCACACGACCACACACGTGCACATGAATGTTCACTGCAGCACAGTCCACAACAGCAAAAAGATGGAATCAACCCAGATGCCCAACAGCAGATGAACGGATAAACAAACTGTGGTACATATATTCAGTGGAACACCATGCAATGATAAAGAACAATGACAATTTGAGGAAGCATGTCATAACTTGATTTCAATTGGAAGACATTATGCTGAATGAAATTAGTTAGTGACACCAGGACAAATACTATATGGGACCCCTACTGCAAGGACTTAAAAACAGACTCATGTACAGAAGAAAAGACTCTTTGATGGCTGCCAAGTGGGGCAGGGAGGAAGGAAGAGGGCTGGTTATAGATAGTTGATGGAAATTTGGTTGAGTGAAATCAGTGACAGCACACATTAGCAAGACGATCAACTGGATTTCAACATAACCTAGAAACTCTCCCAATCTTAACCCAATATTGCAAGGACAGAGTAGCACAGGCAGGGGTCCAGGGACCACATTCTGGGGGACATCAAGACCAAATGGCATAACTAGTGTAGTGCTAAGACTGTCTTCTCCATCCCATATTGGTGAGTGCCGTCTGGGGTCTTAAAAGCCAGCAAGCTGCCATCTGAGGTACACCAAATGGTCCCAACTCAGCTGGAACAGATGATCACCAATGACAAAAACGACATGGGGGAAAGAGAACCCAGAAGACAGAAAGACTCATGTGAATGGACGACTGCATCAACACGTGACCAGAAGAACCAGATGGTGCCCAGCCACCACCAGTGGCAACCATGACAGGGCTCACAAAGTTGAGTCCCAGTGGCAACATGAGAAAAAAAAGGGGTGCGCCCTGAGAACTCCACTAAAAGACCTCAACTGATGGTCTGAAGGCCTGGGGATTCCCCTGGGAGCATGACCCCTACACCTGATGCTGCCCCTGTTCATAAATCATTACTGAGGTCAACTCCTCGGACAAGAATGGACTGGACTCCATGACACGAAGTGACCATATTGTGTGTGCCCTTTATGGTTCTGTTCATCTATAGGATGTCACCCAACTGCCCTCTTACTAGAGGGGAACGGAGAGGGTGGAGAAGAGGGTACAGGAGATTGTTAAGAGAATATGACATGTATAGAACTGAAAGGAGGAGTGTGCTGTCACCAGGCAAGGAGAGCAGTCGGAGCTGTACACAGACGAGCATGCAAATCTAAACTGGATTGTACACTTTCCCTCGGTCACAAAAATAAATAATAAAATAAAATAAAGAATTGTTGATGCCTTTGAATTGTGATAATGGATAAAACTACACTGTGGACCATCAAAAGAACAAACATTTTTTTCTGAAAGAAATACAACCGAAGTGCTCCTTGGAAGCAAAGATGGCAAGACTGTGTCTTACACATACTTTGGGTATGCTGTCATGAAGGATCAGTCCCTGAAAAAGGACATCACGCTGGGGAAAGTGGTGGGTCAGCGAAAAAGAGGAAGACCTTCAACGAGACAGACTGGTACAGTGGCTGCTACAACAGGCTTAAGCATGAAAATGATTGTGGATACAGCTCAAGACTGGGCAATCTTTCTGTTGTTCAGTGGGTCACTAGGTATCGGCACTGACTCAACGGCACCTCCTAACAACAGCTGCCAAGCCCATGGACCACCGCCACCAATGACCTGGCCTGGAGTATTATCACCTAAACTAATGAACACAAAACCACAGGTTACACTGGTGAGCTCCCCAGTCTAAGAGTCGTGGAAGTGGAACAGAAAGCAAGTGAGCGAGTCCAGTGACGACACACGCTGAAACTGCAGAGCCAGAAGTAAGGAGGGCCGGGGACAAGGCCCAACCCCACTGCCGTCAAGCTGATCTCGACTTACACTGGAAACTCTGGTGGCACAGTGGCCGAGCGCTGCTGGTGCTAACCGAGAGGCCAGCAGTCCGAGCCCACCAGGTGCACCAAGGAAACCCTGGTGGCAGCTCTACTCTGTCCTATAGAGGTCGCTGTGCGTCAGAATCAACAGCAATGGGTTTGATTTTATTTTCAGTTTTAAAGCCCAAACCCAAGTTGCAGCAGGGATGAGCCCCAACCTGACAGGGAGAAGCAGCAGACAGGGCAGCAGTTTCTATGGAAAGGAGCCCGTAGGCACACACTTATCTGAAAGGTCTGAGGTTTGAATGGCAAGAGAAAAGACCTGGTGGTCTGCTCTCCTCAAGATGACAGACCAGGAAACCTTACGGGGCAGTTCTCCTGTCCTGTAGAGCTATCTGGGTCAGAATCAACTCAGTGCCGCACAACAAGTGACAGTGGAAACAGCAAATTAAGGAAAATTTTAGACACTGACGTCAGACTGTTAGAACAAAGGAGAGAAGCAATCAGAGAAACTGAAAAAACAGATTTAAACTACTTGTTTATAGACATCATCAGTATGGCTGATGATAGCAAAGGAACGCAGTTCAGTGAAGATCTTGGCAGGGTCAGGAAGAGCTGCAGGCCAGCGCAAGTGGACAGCAGGCCTGTGAGGGGAAACGGCCTGGCTGATGGCACAGAAGAGGGTAGACCGGTTCCAGGCACTGAGAGATAAGGGACACAGCACACAGTCCTTTTACTTTACTCTGAAGGGAAAACCCAGACTTACTTAACAGACACTTACTATTTCATTCATTTATTTAAAAAGCGCTTGCTCTTCTGACATCTGGATTCAAATGATGGCAATAAAAATCCCAGATCGACAAACTGCATTGTAAAGGTCACACAGAAACACTGAGAGTGCTGCTGCTGTTGCTGGCTGCCCTCAGTTGAGTTCTAACTCACAGAAGGCCTGCACCCAACAAATGGAAGCACTGCCTGGTCCTCCGCCATGCCCACAGCTGTTACCCTTGAGCCCACTGCTGCAGCCACTGTCACTCTATCTCTTTGAGGGTCTTCGTCTGCTTTGCTGGCCCTCCACTCTACCAAGCATGACATCCTTCTCCAGGACTGATCCCTCCTGACAACGTGTCTTGCCATCCTTGCTTCCAAGGAGCAGCCTGGCTGTGCTTCTTCCATGACAGACCTGTTGGTTCTTCAGGTGGCCTATAGTCCGTTCAGTATTCTCCTTTATTCACTGCCTAGCTTTCACGTGCATACAAGGCAATGGGAAACACCCCAGTCTGGGTCAGGGGCATCTTGGCCTTCAAGGGAAAACCTTGCTTTTCAAACATTTTGAAGTCTTTTGCAGGACTTATGCCCAATGCAATGTGACTTTGGATTTCCTGACTGCCGCTTCGTGGATGATGACTGTGGACCCAAGTAAAATGAAGTCCTTGCCAACTTTAATCTTTTCTCTGTTTATCACGATGTTGCTTATTGGTTCAGTTTGAGGATGTTTATGTTGAAGTGTAATCCACACCGAAGGCTCTGCTCTTCGTCAGTAAACGCTTCAAGTCCTCTTCCCCTTCAGGAAGCAGGGCTGTGTCATCTGCACACTGCATGCTGTTAATGAGTCCTCCTCCAATGCTGATGCCTCGCTCTTCACACAGCCCGGGTGTTCAGCACACAGACGGCATCAATACTGTAAAAGGACACCGCCCTGGGCACACCTTTCCTGACTTTAGATCATGCAGTGTCCCCTTGTTCTGCTGGAACCTTCTCATCTGTGCACAGGTTCCTTGTGAACACAATTAAGTGGTCTGGAATTCCCGTTCTTTGCAATGTTATCCACAATTTGGTGTGATCCATACAGTCATTAAGTCTTTGTGTAATCAATAAAATACAGATAATCACCTTTTTGGTAGTCTCTGCTTTCAGCTAGCATCCATCTACCATCAGCAATGACACTGACTAGAGTACCCAAAACAATTTTGAAGGACAACAAAAACAACTCACTGTACCTGATTTTAAGACTTTAAGCTACAGGAATCAAGACAGCCTAGTACTGGCAGGAAGGTAGACCAACAGATTGATGACACATCGTGGACCTCATGGAATGAACAACTGACAGACCAGCACCACAGACCCAAGGAACGAGCTACTGACTGACAGATGCCATACCACGGGCCTCCAGGAATGAACTACTGCTAGATGCCACACCACACACCTCAAGGAAGGGACAGCTGACAGACGCCACACCACAAACCTCAAGGGCATTAAGGCATGGTGAAGACATCAGATCTACCATGTGACAAAGTAGATTCCTTTCCATAACATTCTGAAAAGGTAATTATAAGAACAAGAAACAGATCAGAGTGGGAGTAGACTGTCTGTAACTGCTGTGTATCTCAGCGTGGGCGGCACTAAAGTCTATCTCCATTTGTCTAAACTGACATCAGAATTTTTCTGTGCGTAAATTAAAGAAAAAATTGCTGAACGCCTACTTCATGCCAGGGCTTCTGAAGACAAAAGACTGAACAAGACAAACATCATCACCTCCCACGTGTGGTTTAGAATCCCAGTGAGGCAGAAATGAGGGTACATTAGACTCCTGCATTTTATGATTTTAGAACAATTATGAGACAAGTTTAACTGTGAAAAAAGGCATGATGGAATTATAATTATAATTACTTAAGGAACAATCTAAGGAACAATACTGCCCCAAAATAAAGTTACACAAAGACTGCAAAGCACTGGCAACGAGGTTTGCCGAAGTTACCGAGCAACACGGAGCCGTACAGGTCAGGATGGATCCCAGGGCGAGAAGGATTCAGAACGCAGGCTCCCACTGCCACTTCAACACTACCCATGCTGGCGTTACTTATTTTACAAACTACACAGAGCAACATGCCGCATACAAAGGCCACCTACAGGCTCAGTCCCAGAAACTGACCTTCTGGCTAAAAGAGAAGAACTCACTGTCTGGCTCAGACCCAAGCTGCCTTGGTCTAGTTCTGGGCAATCGAGAAACGGAGATGGCCGAGCTGACCTCTTTGTTGGTGCTTTTGTCTCCATTATTCAAATCAGGCTTGTTTGCACTTCTGGAGGACAGCGGGGACATGTGCTCCCCCGGTGTCCTGAGCAGACGCACGTTCACTGACTGCCCGTGTATTTCCACCCCATTCATTTCCTGCACGGCCATCTTGGCGTCGCTGCTTGTTGTAAACACAACAGATGCGTACCTGAAACACAGAAGCAGAAAACCACAAAGGTCTTTGTTAAAACTTTGAATTGCCTCAAACTTGGCTAAAATGTGTTTTTTTTACAAGTATAGCTCCTCTGAGAAACAAAATACTCCAGTCTACCTTGAGATTAAGAAGAATATTTATTTAGTATAAAGAAATAAAAGACAAACTAAAAATGGGAAATGAAAGATAGTAACGCATTATTCAATATTTCTTGTGAATTATCTCCTGTCAATTTTATACTGAAACTTAATATTTTAGAAAACTCAAATTCCTAAAACAGTTATTAGAAATATCTCTGTATCTAAGACAAAAATACAACGGTCAACTACATTTCTACTCATCATTGAACACTGAGAAAGTATTTAAAAAGATACTCCTTAAAAGAATAGAAAAATAAGACAAGCAAGCAGTAAACCCAACAGAAGATGGGGCAGGAGGTGTTTGGACAGCGACCAACTCCAGGAGGGAGGCGGGACGGTTCTCAGAAGAAGGGGTAAAGAAAAACGGATTAGTTCTTAGAACAAGGTCTTACATACAATAACAATAATAATAAATCAAGTATTAATTAGAAAAATACAAAAAAATAAATGCAAGAAAGTAAGATAAAAGAAGCAATCAGTAAATAAGAAATGTTAAATGAATCTAAGGACCAATTCTGTGCAACAAAAGGCAACAAAACTGAGCCCACTCCCTCCCCCCCGAAAACAACAAACTGAAGGAGAAATGAGGTCCAGTAGGAGACAGCAGGCAATTACATTTTTCTAAAAAATCCTGTGTAAGTAGTTCAGGTTTTCAAGTTTGTTGTCATAGAGGCATACCAAGCATTAATTCTTTTAAATCGTTAATACAGATTTTAAAAAAGGTTAGAAACCTAAATAGAACTGTTAGTGTCCCATCAAGCAGGCTGGACGGGATGGAGGTACACACTGAGAAGCCCTGGTCTGCGACAGTGTGGATGGACATACAGACACCGAACCTGAAGTGTGCTTGTTTTCCACTGAAGATGCTAGAGACAGAGTCTCTCAACTCCCTGTACTTAACCTGCCTTTTCTAGGTTTTCACACAGACCCCTAAAGGACACCTGGACATCTTTTTAACTCAGTACTGAAGTCACTCCTGAGGGTGACCCTTCAGCCCAAGATCAGACTAAATAACCCACAATCAAACCCACTGCCGCTGTGTCGATTCCAGCTCCTCTAGATGAGACAGGCCCATGAACCACAGCCAGACTACACGGGCCCACCAGCTCTGGAGAGGGACAAGAGGGCGGGAGAAGAGATGGACGCTGCCAACAGGGGGTACAAGGTGGAGAAGTGGTCAGCGTGGACATCTCACGGGACTGAAAACCTATCTCATAAAAGAATATACTTAATGTTTAACTAGAAACTGCTCTGTAAACCTTCGTCTAAAGTACAAAAAAATGAAAAAATTCATACAGATGTATAATGCTTCAAGTAAGAAGGAAATAAGTTTTTTTTAAAGTAAGTCAGTAAGATACTAGAAGAATCTTTCATATTGAGCAATAATTCCAGGATTACACCATCAATACAGTAAAATGCATTCATGTCATCATCAATCGGCCAAATAAGAAAAAAAGGGTGTAATCCTAGCAGATCCACTTAAGACAAGACTCAACACCTCTTCTTGATAAACTTCAACCCCAACTACAGATAGGATCCTTCTTAACTGTTATTTTGTATCTGAAATCAATAACTATCATTTCTACTGGTAAAACTGAGAAGGCATTTCCATTCAACTGTGACAATTAGTAGTTGATACTTTTAAAAGTTCTGACAGTGTCTCAAGACAGAAAGTAGCAATGTTAAGGACTGGACAAGACTATCTGTAGATGGCAGAACCATCTATCTTAACCACAAAAAAAGCATCAACTAAAAAGTATTTATAATCAGAAGTAACAATACAATTTTCGGAGCACCTACTATGTGCCAGGCTTGTCCTCCGTGGTGTCCCTGGGCTGACTCCCAGCGGCCCCGCAACAACGCCATGAAGGCACTACTGCTGTTGTCCTCACCTCACAGGTCAACAGCCTGAAGCACAGAAAGGTTAAAAAAGTGCCCAAGACGGTTCTGTTACTGCCCCTTCTCCTAACAAATGTACTTCACTGGCTCTAAAAAATGGTATTGAAACAAGATAAAATGCTTTAAAAAAGACTGTATACGTCATCACTAACAAGTTAAGAAGTATAATGAAAGGATCCCATGAAGATAGCCCCAGTGAACAACTGCCATTCTGTGTCACTGAGTCTGTCTCAACTAGCCTGGGGATGTCCCCATGGCCAAGCCCTTGAGTTTCACCAGGCAACTGACATCTCCTACAGAACCTACGGCATGTGGCAGACACGCACTAAATTTCCGTTTCGTGAATTGAGGAAACTTACCTGTAACTGGTAGAATGATAAATTGAAATCTCAGAAATTTGGTATTTTTGGAAAAGAGACCTTAAATCAGCCTACAAAAAGAGAAACCACAGTTTGTTCAGGATAGATAACAAATAACCGAAGCAAAAGCAGAAATGAAAATGAAGATCAAGAAAGAAATGGCAGCATACCTCAGACACAGAAGGGCAGAGACCGCCGACGTGGACCAAATACCCTTTATCTTTTCGTAAAGGCTCAGTGCTCTCTGTTTCTTCTAATAGAGAAATGTAATATACAACAGAGGGTTACCAAAGTGTACTGTCACTTTTAAGACAAAACGTGAAATTGGTCAAACACTTCATTTTTCTTTATTGAACTATTAGAAAGCTTAATATCAATGTATTAGTAAAAATCAGCATTAGACTGAAGCCTGGGCCTTCCATCATCTTAAAAAGGCTAGATTTATTGACAGTACTTTTTCATCCCCAAAATGATCAACAACCCCCAAACAAAGCCATCAACCAACTCACAGCTGAAACAAGTGGACAGAATACCGTCTGAACTGGGGGCTGCCTGTGGGCCTCCTGTTCCCTGCGCAAGGACTGGCTGGGGCCAGCAGGCCAAGTGCTCTTCACCTGCACCTCTCTGCTGGGAAACCAGACCAGCAGTGCTAGCAGGGAGTTGGCCTGATCACAGAGCCCTGGCGACAGAGTGGTTAAGAGCTTAGCTGCTAACTAAACGGTCAGCATCGACAGTTCCAATCCACCAGCTGCCCCTCGGAAAATCTATGGGACAGTTGGGCTCTGTCCTAAAGGGCTGCCATGAGTTGGCATCCGCTCGAAGGCACCAACAACAGCCTGACCACCACAGCTGACAATAACAGGACAAACGATTCAGACCATGCTAGGGTTAAGTGCTACGACTGCAAACCAAAAGGCTGGCAGTTCACACCCACCAGGTGCTTCTTGGCAGGTCTGCAGAGGCAGTTCTACTCTGTCCCATATGTCACTATGAGTTAGAAAGGACTCCGAAGCAGTGGGTTTCATTTGGGGGTTTATAGTTTGGAACATGGAAGCAGCAGTCAACAAATCAAGATGCTTTGCTTTGGGAAAATCTGCTGCAAAAGACCTCTTAAGTGTTGAAAAGTCAAGATGTCACCTCAAAGACTTAAGGTGCACCTGACCCAAACCATAATATTCTCAATCGCATCATATGCATGTGAAAGCTGGACAATGAATAAGGAAGATAGAAGAACTGATGCCTTTGAATTGTGGTGTTGGATAAGAATACTGAATGTATCATGGACTGCCAAAAGAACAAACAGATCTGTCCTGAAAGAAGTACAACCAGAGCGCTTCTTGGAAGCAAAGACAGTGAGAACGCATCTTACATACTTGGGACACGTTGTCAGGAGAATCAGTCCCTAGAGAAGAATATCATGCTTGGTAGAGTCAAGGGTCAGCAGAAAAGAGAAAGACCCTCAACAAGACGGACTGACTCAGTGGCTGCAACAACGGGCCAAAGGACAAACTTGATTGTGGGTCCAGCCCAGACTAGGCACTGTTTTCTTTTGCTCTGTTCTGTTGTGCACAGGGTCGCCATGAGTCAGGACTGACTTGAGGACACCTACTAACAACACCACAGTCTGGGGACAGGCACAGGTGACGGAGCTACTCAGCTGTCAGCTGTTAAGTGAAAGGTGGGTGGCTAGAACCCTCAACAGGAACCATCTTCCCATCTCCTATAGAGCGCAGCCCCGGCGACCCTGTGGGGCAGTTCTGCTCTGCCCTGCAGGCTCACTACGAGGCAGGACTGACTCCGCAGCACTCAACAACACGGCGTGGAGACCACAGACACAGGATCAGACATCTATTCCTTTCTAGTCTGATGGACAGTTTCTACTCTGAAGGGAGTCTGGTCAAAAACAAAAATAAATTTAACTGAGCTGAGATTCTTTTAACACTATTCTCCATACTTCAGACTGCCAGGAGGAAGAACATATCTATCTCAGAAGTACAGCCAGGACGCTCCTTACAAGTAAGATGGCCAGAGTGCATCTCATGTGCTTTGGACATGTTATCAGGAAGGAACAATTCCTGTAGAAAGCCATCAGGCTGGGTAAAACACAGGGTCAGGGATACAAAGCAAGACCCTCAGCCAGATGGACTGACACGGCAGCTGGAGCAGTGGGGTAAAGGCAGCCACCACTGTGAGGACGGCGCGGGACCGGGCGCTGCTTCCTTCTGCTGTATGCGGTATGGCTACCAGTCGGCTCGGATGCCGCGGCACCTAGCAACAGTGACATCAGTGCCTCCACCTGCCACACAGAAGTACTCCACAGATACTTGTTGAATACATTATGGGAGTAGCCTTTGTGGTTTTTAGTTTTTATGTAACAGAAGGAATCTGTACATATTGTTCTTCCACTAAATAATAAGAACAGCTTAACATTTCCATGTGCTTCCCAAGCTCCAGGCAACATTCCAAGTGCTCTGCAGTAGGCACTGTTATCACACCGATTTTACAGGTGAGGCTCCTGAGGTCTGGGAGTTGGCGTCACCAACTGAGTCAGCGGCAGGGCTGGAATCAAGGTGGTCTTCATCTTCAGCAATGACACCCACGCTGTCGTTAACTTGCTGACCTCTCTGGACTCCCTTCTATAGAGCAGGTAGTGAAACTATCTTCACAATTTACATTTTGACATTGAAATGAGAGTGCAGGAAGGAGCTAGACTACAGCAGAAAAGGGCAGCGGTAAGAATCAGCATCGGCTGTACCCATTACCTTGCCTTTCACAGTTGCATACAAAGCACAGACTGAATTCTCTGTGGACTGGATGTCATGTCCAGCACTAGGAATGCGCTGTTAAGGAAACACACAGAGACTCGACTTCACTGAGCTCAAGGGAGGGTGTGGGAAAGCAGTCACGGTATCAAACCAACAAAATACCTAGTAGGCGATAGGTGATATGCACAAAAATAACACAAGGGAAATAAAAAAGCAGTTGTAATAAAATTAGATGATATACAGTACCAGACATTTTAATTGTCTGTATTACATACATGTGTAATGACATGAATAAAAGGTTAGTCACTAAAATAGTAGTTATAGCAAGGTAGATAAATCTCAGGTAGTTTTAATTTCCTTATACTTGTATTTTTTGTTTCAAAATCTTATTAAGCATTATTTACAAAATTAGAGGAGGAGGAAAACAGTAAAACCACTGCTACCTTGAAAAATTTTAAAAACCCACTGAAGTCTAGAGGAAGTAAACAAAGGAAGGTAGTTGGCACAGACACCCTCAGTGCGAGACGGGCAGTAACTATCCCAGACACCAGGGAAAACTCTTGAGACTGTGACCAGACTACACTTCTGAAATGGACAAAATCATAGAAAATGCACAGTTGTCATCTGTCTGTCGGATGCATGAGTGCTGGCTGCCTGATGGACGTAGAAGCTTGTCTATGCACCGTGACAGGCCAGCCACCCCAAGCCACACAGACTGGTGAGGGCTGGAGGGAAGAGCTCCTGCAGGCCACTGAGCTGGCCTCAGCGGAGGGTGAACGGAGGCCCTCTGCCTGCCAGCCAACCCCAGAGGGAAGGTTTCAGTGGACAGCTCTGGAAAGTTCTCAGCTGACTTACTCTTCACAAAACCAATGTCCAAATGGTCAGTTTCTTCAGTTTTTATAAAGAAATGCCATAAACAGACATAAAATACTAAAACTGGTCAGCACTCCCAAATGACAAATGAGCCACTTTACGGTTTCTCAGTAAATTGGTAAGAACCAACCTAGTGGAAACGCTGGATCCCATCTGTCTTGTCCTATCTGATTCTCTTGTATTCTCGAGATATCAACGCCTGTAAGGTTCTCTTTAGCATCGAACCAGTCTTCACTTAGTTCTTGATAATTTTTGTGATCTAAGAAATTGAAAACAACCAGGTATGAATTATGTGTCATGCTTAATCCTCCAAGAAGGTACCTAAAAAACTGCTAGTTTTATGTATCAACCTAAACACAGAGATCATCAAAATGAGAACCAAGCATGGAGATTCTGAGATTTTTCAGTGGCCCCAAAACAAAAAGCACTTTTCAAACTGAGTGACTGCCTTCCCAGCTTTCTTTAATCAACCAATCAACCAAGATTCTCCGTTTAATAAGCTTTTATTTTCTGATTTTGAAGAAAATGCTATTAGGTCATCCTGACTCATAGTGACCCTGTAAGACAGAGTAGAACTGTCCCATAGGGTTTCCAAGGAACATCTAGTGGATTTGAAACACCAACCTTTTGGTTAAGGCCACAACTCTTAACCACTGCACCACCAAGAAGAGATTTATATGAACTACATACAAAATAACAGTAAAATAAAGCAACTGAGCAGTGCTGCAGCTCTTCATTTCATTAAAAGATGAAATAAAAATCATTCTGGAATGACCATCATCATCTTTACAGAAAACAAAACTAAAACATACACAAGCAGACACAAGAAAAAAATGTTCAGATTGGAAACCATGAGCCACAAGATTAAGACTCCGCCAGCATCACCCATCAGGTCTGGTAAGCCACCTGCAAGCTGTTGAGTGGAGCAGTAAGAACACATTCAATGACTAGAACGATGCATTCAGTCAATTAAAACATCTTATTTAATGAACAAATGATAGGGATAATTTTAACCTCATTATACTTGTTGTCTACTTATTACCTAGAGAAGAAATCACAGCCTGTTTCACTGACCTTTATCCTCAAGTGTCAGCTGACTGAAGTTTTCCTTTACATCACCACCATTTGAACCGTCTTTCTTAAGTGACACATCTTGTTCAGGGTGATAATTGTCAGGTAGTAAAGACATCTAAGGATTACAATAATAAAACTACAACAGGTTAACGACTAGCACATGCTGTGCCCTCACTCTGGGACCACCACTCTTCAGCCCTCGCCACAAGGAGGGCTCATAGCAAGAAATGCTATCTTCAGCCCATGCTAGAGGTTGGCACCACACAGCTCATGAGTCAAGGTTCACACCTTGGCAGCCCACACACAGTGCCCATGAGCGAATACTGCCACAGCCCGCAGGGTGTGGCTCACAGACACTGGAAGTACTTGTGCTTGCGGTGGTTTCTGGAGGCACACAGGGAAGTCCTTTCATGTCAACGTACAAGAACTATAGATTTAATATGTGTTTATGTGGATCTCTCACCTATGGGAAGCAACACAGTAAAATCTGTGAAATCGGGAACTCACAGGAGGCAGATACCAGCCAGAGAAAGGACACTCACGTGTTTTCCACTAACAGGCAGTGACACCCAAGTAGTGAGACTGTACCCTATCACAGGCAGGACACCTGCGTAGCCTGGAGAAACAAGGCTGTCTGTGGGGTTCTGCCTGTCACAGGCTTCACTCCAGTTCTCTTTATTTTAAAAGGACAACTGTTTAAAGCAAAACACACAGTAAATAGCATTACAGGCAGTAAGCGCATGGCTATAGCAGAACATGCAGACAGCACGAGACGGCTAGGATGGGGAAACACTGCACACACCACCCTGGTTTTCACACAGGCGGCTAAAGGAATGTAACGAGACATTATCAGAAGGTGACAGACACGTAAAACACCGTCTTATAACCAAAACTAGGATTGTAAAAAGTGTGTCTGCATTCTGTACATTTGAAACTGATTTCCCGCTCCCCCTAAAATCAGCTGAGGGTTGTACCACTGCCATCACATGGTCAAAGAAAGAAAGCCTCTACAACATGACACATCACTGAAACCAACAAGTTGTTTAAGCAAACTGTAAGGAATGTGAGGAAAGAAAAATCTACTTTTGGATCTGCGAGATGGAGAACATGTATCTTAATGAAAGGAAACACGAATCCATCAAGTATTGCACTTCTGGCTTTGGACTCCACCTTGTTGACGGCTACTCTGCTATTCAAGTTTTACTAATGGAACCTCAGCTTTAGACTGAAGTCAGAAGAGAAATCCCTGCTAGCTGTCCTAACCATCGCCTTGCTCGAATGGGATGAAAAAGGTATTTCTACATTGCTTCACAGTTTGCAGAGTGCCTTCCAAATTTTCTTTGAGGAATAAAAGATGGTGAAAAACAAGGAAAGGTATTCCCATCATTTAAACAAAGGAGAATTACCGCTCTCCCCTGTGGGAAACTAATGTCAAGTTCCTCTCTCCACCTCATGAGATGAAGGTGCCCGGTCATCGGCTTTCACTGCACCAGGTCATCATGATGATGGCCACACACTAGGGTTTGCCTGGCACAGCCCAGGTGTATGCCTGTTTTCAAGGGCAAATTAATAACATCACACTGCCTTTCACCATCAAAAGTCTCTGAGCTTGATGATAAATTCACCCTGTTCAATGTTTGGAAACCCTGGTGGTGCAGTGATTAAGGGCTACACCTGCTAAAAAGGTCAGCAGTTCAAATCCACCAGGTGCTCCTTGGAAACTATGGAACAGTTCTTACAGGGTTGCCAAGAGTCAGAACTGACTCAACGGCAGTGGTTTTTTTTTTTTTTTAATTTGAACAGGACTAAACTAAAGACACTCTTATGTTCCTTTTAATCAGTTATACCCTCCAACGGTGGCACATAGAAGGAGCTAGATCGTGCAAATTCATGACGGCTAGGGCTGACTGTGCTGAAGCCATCCAAGTCAAGATGATAAACCTGCGGAGTGACTTTTGAAAGACCCTCACCTGAGACGGGGTCCTTTTCAGGCTGTCATTATCACACACACTTGGACGCTCTGGCTCGGAGTCAGCTCCTAAAATGCTGAACAGACCGGCATTTTCTTAAAACAGATACACCATGTCCTAAGTGTGAAAAACAACCAACTTCAAAAATCAACTGAACTAAGCAATTCTTAGGTCTACTGAATTCTAAAGTGAGTGACACTGTAACTTACACATGTGTTTCTCCTTTCATTAGCTAGGAAAAAAAGAAAAAAAATCTGTTTAAAATGTTTTGTCTAAATAAAGCTAAAAGCTTTATTTATAACACATTCATACATACCTTGAAAGCAAAAGCAGAAAAGGTGGATAATAACTTTGATTCTACTGACAATGGGGGCAGCTCCTCCAGTGGAACGCCTTGGTGAATTTTCTCTTTCAAGCCCATGTACCGAGCCTTCAAGTCTCCCAGCACAGACAGTAGTGCTAAGCCTAATTCTTTCTGAACAGGATTACTTAGTAAGTTCCTGTTCAAAAAAAGTTAAGTTCATAAAAACTATTTAGACTCAAGTTATCCACTTAACTAATTCTAATTCTGCTAGGATCTTCAAAAACATTTCTTTGGAATGCTTAGTAAAATCAAACAAACCCAAGTTCCTAGCTGTGTTTTTCCAGGGGGTGTATAAGCAACAGCAAATAATAAGAGAGAATGTGGTGTGACATCAGGCAAGACCCTCCAAGTGACTTCATCCTCACATGGACTTCTTAAAGTAACAGAACATCTCTCTTTCCACTGCATTTTTCTTCCTGATCGCAGACTGCTGCCCCTCTAAGAAACTCAGAAGTCATCACTTTTTCAGATCCATGACCCACAGGCCAGCTAAGGAGCCCAGTGACAATCTACCTTTCATCTTATCTTCAACACAGAACACTGGAAAGATTTTCCAGGGTGAATTTAAAGGCAGTCCTGTTTCCGTGAAGATAAAGATTTTACAGGAACCATCACCTATTTACTCCTTCCTTATTTTCCATCACAAGTCTGTAAATGTCCCCACAGTGGCGGCGGCACATCTGATAGTGGACATTTAGCAGGTGCAGCTCAGCGGCCACAGCTCTCTGGAGCACCTTCTGGCAGTGCTGGCACGGACACGGCTTCTCCAGCTCTCTAGAAAGGTGAAGTTCCCTTTAAAGTAAGACAGGATTAGACATGATTCCAAACATCGTCTATGTTAGTGACAGGCCTCTAGAAACAGAGCTTAAATTTCTGAGGTTGCCCTGTCGAGTTTAAATAAATTTATACTAAAGACAGAAGACATTATTCCTCAGCTTTCTTTCATACAAAAAGGAATGTGACATAAAGTAATGATTTTATTTATCCAGAATTAGTAGATTTCCTATCTAAATCAAGCTTTGGGTAAGATTTTTAAAAGTTGTGAGCATTTTGGATGGAAACTGTTCTTTTAAACAGAAAGACGTAATTCACATTTTTGTTAATCATTAAGTCATTATGATGAGTAAAAATCTGCCGAGCTGAGTGGTGGCTCAACCACAGGTCCGACCACTGACGATGGTGAGGAGGGCACAGGGCCAGGCAGTGTCTCGTCCCAATGCACACAGGGTCACTGTGAGTCAGAACCATCTCAGCAGCCCCTAGCAACACCACCACAACCCCAAACACCAGGTCACTAGGTATTGAGAGCATTAGAAGCTTCTGGAGGTCTTCCCTTGCTACCAGTTACCACTTTCAGCTATTTTCAATGCTTTTGCCTTTTCTGTCACAGTAAAATTAAACTCATTAGATGAGTGAAGCAAACAGCAAACTAATGTGGCCTCTAAGAGGTTCCCCTACCTCGGGTTATCTATTGTGTTCTGAAAAACGCAAATTACACGATAGGCTAAAAAGCGTAAAATAACAATAGTGCAAATTTGATTTTTCAAATATAGTTTTCCATGGGTGCTATTCTATTTTGGTCTACCAAGAGATCAGATGGAAGCCAATGGCATCAACCAATCATTATGGATTTGGCTTCAATACATCAAGCTAAAAACATCATGACTATTGGAAGGAATTAGCAATGCTCAGTTTTCAGTAAGTGAAAAAGTGTCTGACCATTCTGTCTTGTTTTACTATTGACCTATTTGACAGCACCCGGGTGACACAGAGCTTTTCCTGAATTCCCTCACAGCCATCATTCCAAGTACTCACAAACGCTGTTTCCCCAGATGCATCTGTAAGCTTACACATCTGACGTACCTCTCAGGATGCTTCCGAAACTCCTTGACATCAAGTGTCTTTACCTCCAGAGAATCCTGAAAACATTATTTAAACTCAAGTGAGAAATCCATGACAAATGACATATTTTGGGGGCTGCACACTGGCAAAATTAAAGCCCAACTTCTAACCAGTTACTGAGGCAGCAGGCGCCACCAGAGCGTGGAGCCGTGGGCAGTGTCCTCCTCCTCTCCCCACCCCCCCTTGTTCTGACAGAAACCTCAGAGTCCCTGCTACAAGTCAAGGACCCGAGGTGCTGGCTTGGCACACACTGCCCCGTCACCAAGGCCAGTGTAACCTGACCATCATTCATGATGGCTTTACCTTATTTGGGAAACGACCGCTGGGTGTTAAACTGTCCGCCGAGAGAGACTTCTCTGGTCCTCTCACCACAGCCATCGGTGGGTCGGCACGGGCCTGACCGTCTGAGCAGTCTGTGTTACAGGCCACACTCCGCCTCTCGCTCTGCCCCACGCCTGGCCGTCTCTTGTTCATCATCGTGATCTCGGTGTTGCTCGCCGTGGATACCGCGGCAGGCCTTGCACTCGTCGCTCTGTTGGTGGTGAAGCACGCCCTGAAATCACTGCTCACGTCCACTGTCTGGTGAACCGTAACTGTACGACTTGCAGCACCTGTCACTGGTTTAGGACTTGTCCCTTCCATGTCACAGGAGCATGTTTTAGTTGTGGCATTTCTATCAGAAGCTTTTGGGGAGCTATCCTCTCCTGCCTGACTCTCTCTGGCCGCAGTCCTTGGTAGAGTGACTGAAAAATCCAAGACTGAGTCAGAGGTGTTTTGCAGAACTTGGTAACGTGAATCTTCACAGGCAGCCAAGACTGAGTCATCAAAAACAGAGGTCCAGGAGGCTCGCCGCTCTTCCCAGGGTGGCAGAGACGTCTCAAAAGGTTCTGCCTGGACTAACGCACTTGGATTTTCGAGGCGCTGTAGCATATTCTTCTCAGCAACTGTATTTCCACAAAAATCTTTGCTTTCAGTTATTTGAGATTTCATTTTATCAGTATAAATTTTAGCATCTAGTGCTTTCTGAGGGTTCAAGAAACCACTCTTAGATTCTAGGTTTTCAGGAGAACTACTGTTTAATATAAAGTCATCAAATACTGTATGGTATGTTAAACTAGTCTCTGCTTCATTAGGCTTTTCATGCCTTAGTTCGTGATACTCTCCTAACGTAACAGAATTCTGAAGTTTGGAGACATCTCCTCGGCCATAACCGTCAAAGAACTCTAAAGAGATGACAGACCCACTTCCCAGCTTAACACGGCTATCTTCCTGATGGCCAGCACAGCCTGCTTCAGAAGCTGAATTTCTCAATCCAATGGTCTCCAGATTTGATAGACTTGATGGTTCTGTTTGACAAGATAAACAGCTGCTCCCACACTCCTGCTCCGCTGCACTGTGGTACTCCTGCTGGGAGTCCTCCTCCAGAGCCCACGTGAGCAGCCCTGCAGCGGGATCTTGACAATTCTCATCTGAAAGCCTGTAGATTCTTCCCAGGTCACGAGTTTGACTAGTGTGATGTTCCAAGAAATCAAAAAACAGTTCCTCTCTTGTCTGCATTTCACATTTAAATTCTGAATTTAAATGCATGTGGCTTTCATTTTTTAGTTTTGATTCTGAATAACATACAGAGTATGTTTCGTTTGAGGACTCACAGTCAAGACTGTCTTCAAACTCACTTGACTGAGAGTGAGCACTCCTTCTGCTGGCATCTTCGCTGCCTGAGAAAGACGGCTCCAGCAGGTCCTTCAGATCAGTAGTGCTGGTTTCCTTGTCATTAGCTCTGTCCTCTGATGTGGAATCCCAGTCTTTATCAGGAACAGAAAATTCAGTTTCTTTACAACCACTGGAAAATATTAACAGCTTTCCTTTCTTTGAATCAGAAGGTTCATCTGATTAAAAAAAAGACAATAAAATGTAAATAACAGCAACAATACAGATGCTGAACACTAGGAAAGCCCTCAGACATAGTCCATGACAGACCTCTCTTAGGGCCAAGATTCTCCTGCAACTCTTTCAATGGCCATGACAGAAAACTTACTTCTTATAAAATTATTTCACAAATCTTTGGTGCTTCCTAGTACTAGCCTAGGCTTGAAGAAACAGAGTAAGAGACCACACAGGTGCAGCCTCTAACTGCTCCATCTTTTGACGAGGGTGAGAAGCAGCCCAGGTGAACATAACGCAGCTAATAGGGTGCTGTCCCGCAGATGAAGCAACCAAACGCTGGGAGGAAAGACGTGTTTTGAAACAAAATAGAAATTTACCTTAGGCAAACCAAACAGCACATGCAAAGTTAGCTCTGTGACTGAATACCGAGTTTTCAGGAAACTGTGAGGCAACCCAGCTGGACTGAAGTGCTCCCTGGGAGTGACAGGGGATGTGACCAGGAGAGGCCTCTCTGAGACTGTGAAAGGGCTCTTGTGATGAGCTACGGAGTCTGTCTTTTCATCCAAGGCCACAGAGGATCACAGGAAGCTTCTCCAAGGGTCATCAGGGGACTGGGGTTGAGTGTCAGACCACTATGACAGTAGTACTTGAAAGCCTGAAAGGGTAAACCAGAGTGCAGAAGCAGGAATGGACAGGAAGGGACTGACCCCAGTTTTACAACAAACGACAAGACCTGGTGGCCAGTGAGACATGAAGACAAATAAGCTTGAAATCAGTGGCCATCATGTATTTTTTTGACTGAGATCACAGAATACACTTTATACCATGACCTAATACATATTTATATTGCCTATAGAAGTGAAACAATCTTTACACAATAATTACTCCATTTCCAGTGTACTGTTATTTTCTATGTCATTAAACAAAAGCTGATTGCAACTGGCTAAGCTGACTTCATGACCCACCAATAGGTTGCCACCTGCTTAAACACTGCTCTAACATAATGCTAAGGTTTGCAACTTGGAATTACAGTTGAAGGGTAATATACAGAGGTAAAGAGATGGGGACTCAGTGAATAGACTTTGAAGGTGGAGAGGAAGACAGTGACTTAGTTCTGGGCAAGAGGAATTTGAGATTCCTAAGAGACCACCCAGGTACAGATACAGGTTGGAAGTCAGAGACCACCCAGGTACAGACACAGGTTAGAAGCCAGAGACCACCCAGGTACTGACACAAGTTAGAAGTCAGAGACCACCCAGATACAGACACAGGTTAGAAGTCAAGAGACCACCCAGATACCATAGATACAGGTTAGAAGAACACTAGAGTCGGTTTCAGTTTATAATCTTATAATCTTGGAAGGTGATGGTGTTTTTCGTAGAGATTTGCAGCAGTTCTTTTTGTATTTGGATATTAACCTATTGTGTTTTATATTTATAAGACAAGTGAATTTTTTCCTAGTTCATTCTTATCTATTAACTCTTCTATACTATCTTGTTATATCCTAGTTCTTTATTTCATTAAATAGATTAGCTTTTTCTTTTTTGGCTTTCTTTTTTCTGTTTTGGCTTTCCCTACCTCATGACTGGAAACCCTGGTAGTACAGTAGATTAAGTGCTATGTCTGCTAACCAACAGGTCGGCTGTTCAAATCCACCAGGTGGTCCTTGGAAAACTTTAGCGGGTAGTTCTACTTTGAGCTCTAGAGCTGCTATTAGTTGGACCCGACTCCATGGCAGTGGGTTATTTTACCTCATGATTATGAAAGTATTCCCCAGTAATGTCTTCTAATCTTTTACGTGACTATGTTTTTAACACTCAGCCTTCTTACTTCACAGGTAGGTTCTTCTCCATTATGAAGTACTGTTGTTAGGTGCTGCTGCAATAGCACTGACCCATGGCGACCAGATGTACAACAGAATGAAATTAAACTATTTTTTTCCCTCAGAATGTACAGCCAATTGTCCTAACACGACTTGCTGAACAACCCATTGTTTTCCTTCTGAATGCAATTTTTTTAATAAAATTCTAAAGTTCTTTTAACTGTTTCATAATTCCCTTAGAGTCTACTTATCTTTTCATACAACTATTTCATACTATTTTTTAATAACCATAGCAATGGAAGATATTTTTATATTTGGGTGGTGATTTTTCCCTTTTTACAAAATATTTCCCTAGTTTCCTCCTTTAGATATTTCTTTAAGTTTACTGTTTTGGGAAGAGTTTTTTTATTTCATGAGAAACTCTAATGAGATTTATTGGAAAGAGAGAGAACCACTATCACATCTAATCTCTAGCCGCCTTTCCTTAGATTTCCAAGAACATGTACTACAGAATAGAAATTACATTGTTTGGTACATTAGGGTTCCTGACTGATATCCCCATTGTATGACTTTATCACTTAAAATGACTGTCTTAACAATGCTGACTGCCTCTATTATATTTTATTAATAATATCATTCCTAATTTTTAAGTTCATTTGTCTCTTAACTTACTACCTTTTTATAATAAGCCTTTCTTTTCTATTTTAAACACATCTCATGAACAGTGTAGGATGGGATTTCTGTTTTAGCCTAGAATGTCTTTTCATAATTTAAATCTCATATGCCTGTATGTACGCACATTATCTGTGAGCAGTTTTCAAAATGCTGGCTGGATAGAAACTCCGCTTTCCCTTCTCTGCATCTTCCATTTCTCCAAGAGGTCTTGCCTAAGCTGCCTATGTCTACCAAAAAGCACTGGGGTTGAGTTTGCTAAATTAAAGACATGCCAACTTACCCACACTACTGGAAGACTTAAGACCTGGAAACAATGAAGGGACAGCTGTCGGCCTCAATTACACTTAGCACCCTGCCCCACCAGAATGAAACCAACTTGCCTGGTGCCTCACCTTTCTGGAAGTTTCCTCCACTCTTATAGCTGTCTTTATCAGAAGCTGTTCCCACTACTGCAGTGCTCTCCATAATTCAAGGATGAATATTCTAGAAAAGGTATAAATATTGACTATTATACTTGGCATTACATTAGGAAGAAATATTAGAAATACAAGAATAATTTTGGCTAAGTGGCAATTACAGTCAATGATTCTACTCATTAGAGGGGTTGCAGCTGACAGTTGCCATCCAGAGCACCCCAACTCATGGTGACCCCACAGTATGGCAACATTATACACAAGACAGGCATGGGAAGGGGAGCTAACTACAAATGAGCAGGATGAATTTTATTAGGGGGATAAACGTTCTAAAAACAGATTTGTGGTGATGGTACCGTCATTTGACAAAGTTACTAAAAAAATCAATTGTACACTTGAACTGAGTAAAATATACCTCACTAGAGCTATTTAAGAAAAAGTCAATGATAATGGCTCTTAGAACACAGCTTTATATGAGGACGCTCAAGTGAAGACACTGGTAGGAAGAACGAGGTACCTCAGGGAAGACACAACTGATCCCCAAGGAGATCAGCATAAGAAATACTGTGCAAATCCATGAAAGCATTTTGAGTCTTCTGGGCCCTACTTATTTCTAGTGTCCACACCCAAAACAGCTGAGGTATTGTTCAATGGAACTATAGTGATCAGCTATCACAAAGCTTTCTAGTGAGGTTGAGGGGAAAAAAATATTTTTTGCTTAAATGAACTATTTCAATTAACCGCCCTGCACAAATTATCTAAATTCACTTTCCTTGTTCTAAAATGACAAGGGATTGTAAAACAAAGGTAAGAACTCAGCTCCATAAAGGCAGTTTATTTGACTTTAAACCCTGACCGTGTTACATAATTAAAAACTAAAACAAGCAAACAAACCCACAGAGAACGCAAAAGATCAAAACCTATAGCATGGCCAAAGAACATGTGCACACACACCCACACACTCGGGTGGTAAAGTAGTTAACCGCTTGCCCGCTAACCAAAAGCTCAGCAGTTTGAATCGACCAGCCTCTCCTTGGAAACCCTATGTGGCAGTTCTACTCTGTCCTCTAGGGTCGCTATGAGTTTGTTAGTGGCTTTAGAACACAAGCACCTAACTAAAGAATCTAGAAAAGAACAAAACAAAAACTAGGCTAGAACTGGCTAATATAAGTGATTTCAATAGAAGTCAAGCGCTACTCTTTAGAAAGAACAGCAAGAGTAGGTATATATCCAGAAAAATCTCACTGACAGGACTGAAACAAAAATTAGCAGTAAGACAACAAAATATATTTTACCATGAGATAATAAAGGGGTGTTTTTAAAAATGGGGAGACTGCTGTCATAGGCCTCATGTTGTATGTTTTGCTTCTTTCAGAAGTCAGTCTTGCACTGTCCACTTACTTCAGAGTAATGGCTCCACAAACGGGGCCTAGTTTTCCAGTTGTTTTATGGCAACACAGCAGACCAAGTCTCTGTCAATCTGTCATCTCCAGAAGCATCAATATACTTAACAGTATGTTCTCTGATGACAGTATCAGTGAAACAAAGAAACAAACAAAAAACTCTGCCACTTCAGTTCCAACTCTTGGTTGGGTGTCACAGCAGAAATGTGCTCCACAGTGTCGCCAATGGCTGATTTTTCATGAGCAGATCACCAGCCCCTTCTTCTGAAGCACCTCTGGGTGGACCTGAACCTCTAACCCTTCAGTCATCTGCTGAAAGTCAATCATTTGCACCACCCAGGGACTCCAGGAACAGTATAATCAATGTCGTTAAAAAAAAGTAACATATTCCTCAAATATATAGAAATTAAACTACACTGCTTTAAACAATCCAGCGGTAAAGGAATGTGTCACAATGGAAATCAGGAAATATTTTGAACCTAATTGTTATGAAAATACAACATACATAAAGTCTATGGGATGCAGATACAACAGTGCTGAGGGAAGTTTGTGGCTTTAAACACATATATTAGAAAATAAGAAAGTTTTAAAATCAATGCTCTAAGTTCTATTTTAAGAAACTAACAGAGTAATAAAACTGGTCAGTCCTTGTCATGGTTTGAATTGTGTCCCCCCAAAAATGTGTGCAGCCACGTGGCTGGGATATGGTTCCCAGTATCTTGGGACTGTCCTCCATTGTGTGGTTTTGCTAACCTGTATGTTAAAGGATTAGGGTGGGGCTGTGAATTCCTGCTATGGGGGAAGTTTCCCTGGAGTATGGCTTGCCCCACCCTTAATGCTTTTGGCTTGCAAGGAATGAAAGGAAAAAGAACCACGGACAATTTGAGAACCTCGCTACCATCAAGCAAGCAGCACTGGGAGCAGAGCGCGTAGTTCAGACCAGAGGTTCTTGCGTTAGGACATTCCCTGGACAATGACTGATGCAATACCGGACTTTCCTCCAGAGCCGTCAAGGGGAAAGTCTTTCCCTGGAGCGGACACCCTGAATATGGACTTGCAACCTACCAGACTGTGTAAGAATAAACCTTTCTTTGTTAAAGTCATCCACTCTGTGGTATTTCTGTTAGAGCAGCCCTAGCTGACTAAAACAGTCCTTAACAAGACATCTAAAAAATGAGAAAACATAAATTACCAGTATCATGAATAGAAAAGGGACCTCACCACAGAACTTACAAACCTGAAAATGATTAACAGGGGATAAAATGAACAACTTTTTGCCAGTAACTTCTACAACTCAGATGAACAGATTTCTTTGAAAATCATAATCTTCCAAAATGGGAGAAAAAAATTCTGAATAGGCCTGTATCTCTTAAGGAAATATGTAATTAAAAACCTTCCCTCAAAGAGAATTCAAGAGACTTCTGGCCAATACAGCACCACAGGCAGAAGCACCATGCCAGTCATTCACAGCAAAGACCCCAAAAACTAAGTAAAACAGAAACAAACACCAATCTTGGAATCTGAAAGATCAAATGAAGAGATAAAAGTTCTCAGCCAAAAGGAACTGGCAGAGAACAGAGAGTAAGAAGAGATGTGAGAGGAACCCCTTATCAACTCAGTCAGCATGGATTTGCAATCTTGGACTCCTGTCTGACATTGGCAGACAGGGAGCACAGGAAAGCAGATTTACACAAACTCAGCAGAAGACAAGGCCCCTCCCCCCCCAGCTAGATGAAACAGAGATCTACAGTCAGTAAACAGAGAAAACAACTACTGAATGACCCCAAGGCAGCAGAAAATACCAAAACATATAAAGAAAACAGGACAGGGTGGTTCTGGTAGGTGTCCAAAATAAAACACCAGATGATTTTTCAGCAGAAAAAAAAAAAACACTACAATTATTTTACAGGGCATTTAAATCTTTGATATTCCAAGCTATCCAAGAGTTGAAGCAAAAAAACAGACAAAAAAGAGGGAAAGAAATACACAAATTCATGGAAGAGGAAGAATTAATGAAAACAATACGGGAACAAAATGCTAAAATAAATTCACAATGAGAAATCATGAAAGAACAACAAACAGATGGAAACAGTATTCATTTATAAACATTAACTACGCATTTATCATATGGCCAACGCACTAAGTATTTTAATTCAGTCTTCAGAATTTGTTACCTAGGCACAAACACCCAATTTTATAGCTAAAATACTCCACTTTACAAATGAAATGAGGCTGTGGTCCTGCCCTAGGGAGGCAGCTGATACGTATCAAAGACCAAATTTTAAATCCAAGGAGTCTAATTAATTGCAGGACTCTAACTTGAACATTATACTCTCAATTCCTTCTAAATGCAAGAACAGAACACCTCCCCCCACCCCATCCCCCAAATACACCAAAGCCATTGCCTTCAAGTCAATTTCGACTGATAGCTACCCTACTGGACAGAGGAGAACTGCCTCCGAGTTGCCAAGGAGTCCCTGGTGGATTCCAATTTCTGATCTTTAGGTACTCAGCTGCAGCACTTAACCACCATCACCACGGTTTTCAAGAACAGAATGTTATATATTGAAAAAAATAAAAATAACCCATTGCTCTCAAGCTGATTTCAACTCACAGCAGCCCTGCAGAATAAAGCAGAAATGTTGCATATGGTTGCCAAGAAGCACCTGGTAATTTGAACTGCTGACCTTTTTGCTAGGCAGCTGTAGCTCTTATGACACCAGCTTTTCCAAATACAAGTTAATTAAAACATTACTGGATAAAGTCCATCTTTTTCCTCCTCTGGCTCTCAAACAGAAAGTAAATGTAAAAAATCTTGATGAGTAGTAAGATCTTAGTACAATGAAAATATTAACAAATCATGCATCTGATATGGGTCTTGTATCCAGAATACATAAAAGAACTCTCACAACTCAACCACAAAAAAGACCAATAACTCAACTAAAAAATGTGCAAAGGATATGAATCGACATTTCTCCCTCAAATTCTTAAGGAAATGCTAATCAAAATCACAATCAGACACCAGACATACCCACTAGGATGGCTATGCAATTAAACACACACACACACCAAAAACAGTAAGTGTTGTCAAGTATGTGGAGAAACTGGAACACCCACCCTGCCGGTGAGAAAACAGTGCACCTACTACCGGTTACGCCAGGTGGTTCTTCAAAGTATCACATCACCATAAAAAAAAAAAAAAGCCAAAACAAACGAGTTGCCTTTGAGGCAACTCCACTCATAGTTACCCTGCAGGCAGATGGGAACTGTCCCCAAGAGTTTCCAAGGAGTGCCTAGTGGATTTGAATTGACAGCCTTTCGGTTAGCAGCCACAGCACTTCACCGCTAGCCACCAGGGTTTCCACAATGACCACATGTCCCAGCAATTCCGCTCCCACGTATCTGCCCCATAGCACTGAAAACAGGTGTTTAAACAAAAATTTGCACACGAATGTCCACTGCAGCCAGCCTCACAACATCCAGAAGGTGGAAACAGGCCAAGCACCCACGAAGAGATGAACAAATGCACAAAACGTTGTGTATCCGTACAACGGAACACGTTGCAGCCATAAAAAGGAAGGAGGTACTAATACGCACCACAGCAGGGGGGAACCTTCAAACTAACGTAGTTAAGTGCTGTCTGGTGGATTCTGACTCATTGTGACCCCATTACACTAAGGGAAAGAAGCTTCTGGATAATTCCACTTACAGGAAATCTCCAGAATCGGCAACTCTAGGCAGAAGGAGGGTTAGCTGTAGCCGGAAATTATTAGATAGTGGTGATGGCTGCATACCACCACAAATGTATACTCATCACAGAATTGGACACTTGAACTCGGGTAAAATGGTCGGTTCTACCCTATATATTTCACGACGAAAAACAATAAAACAAAACCAGATGAATGAATTGACACTTTCTCTAGAGAGAATGACTGCATCCAAAGCCAGGTCACGCGACTGGGCTCCGACGAGTTTTCGGGGTGCGCCTGCCGGGCGCCCGCGGGGAACCAAACAAAGTTGCCGCAGCGGGCTGTTCTGGAGCTCCAGGGCCACCTGACGCGCCCAAGCGGGCTGGCGCCTCGACCCTTGCCCACCTTCTCCCCAGGACCGCCCGCGAAGCCACAGACTGCTCGGGCACGCCGGCTGCGACGCCGGCCACCCAGGCTTCGCCGCCGCCGCCGCCGCCGCCAGACGGTACCTGGTTGCCCCACCGTCGCCGGCCCCCACGCCCCGGCTCTGCAGGCCTGCAGATGGGCCCTGCCCACAGCTCTGCGCGTCCACACCTGCCGCGCCGCACAGCCGTGTCAGTAGGTCGCCGCCGCCGCCGCCGCCCCACGTGAGACGCCCGCTCTCCTCACCGCCGCCGCCTCAGGGACGCGGCGCTCTGCGCCGGCTCAGCCGCGGCGCCCCACGGGTAACGGCCGCCGGCAGCCCGCCCACCGCCTGGGTGGCACGCTCCCATTGGTGAGCTCGAACAGGAGCACATTATGATTGGCCCCCGGCGTGCGGGCGCGAAAGCTAGGAAAAAGGCGCGGACTTGTGGTGGGAGGAGAGGGATCACGGGAGGTCGGCGCCACCGGAGGGTGGAGAGCTTGCTGTGCAAATGCCGCCACGTGAAAATCCCTGCCGGCTGAGGCCAAATCGTCCATTTGGCTTTGGTTACATACGCATTTCTCTAATCTTTGAATATTGCGTTATACTTACCCAAATCATTAAAAAAATAAAACAAAAGCGGCTCATACCTAAAACCTATTGCCGTCCTTTTTATTCCCACTCATAGTGACCCAATAGGACAGAGTAGAAATGCCCTGTAGGATTTCCAAGCCTGTAAATGTTTTTGCAATCTGACTGCCACGTCTTTCTCTTGCAGCTGCCAGCCTTTTGGTTCCAGTCTAGCACTTAACCACTGCACCACCACGCCTCCATATATGGGGCCCCAGTGGCACAGTGCTTAAGAGGTACCACAGAAAACCAGAAGGTCAGCAGTTCGAACCCACCAGCCTCTTCTTAGAAACCCTGTGGAGGAAGTTCTACTCTGTCCTATAGGGTTGCTATGAGTCAGAATCTACTAGACAGCATCGGGTTTGGTTTGATTTACATCCAGACTGAGGGCTGCACTAGGCTGGACCCTGTAGGCCGCTAAGGTGACTGGCATCTGGGGTGGGGCGTCTGGTTCTGAGCAGCAGTGACCTAAAGAGGTGACTCTGGAGGTGTGGCCCTGGGAAGTCAGTCCTCATGGTAAAACGGCCAGAAATGTGTTACACTCCGAGCTCCTGTCACTTCTTGCTTGACCCGTCTCATACAGAGTCTCTAGAAACGTCTTTGTTATCCTGAACAAAAGCCTGTCAACTGTTCACTCAGCTGTTGTTCCCACCTCAACCTGTGAGTGTACCCGAATGGGTCATCCCTTTGCTTCACATGTCAACATTTGCCCCACTCAGGACAGTGACCACAGCCATCCCTCTGTAGGAGTATCAGGATGCAAGAACAGAGGCAGACACAACATCCGAGTGGCCGATAAGATGTTGCACCATGAGTGGACAAGGACCCGCCAGGCTAAGAACAGACAACCTGTCATCAGCACCCAGAAAACATCGGGGGTCGCGAGAGGAAAAGTAACTAGCAAGGCTTGGGGTCAATAATATGCTTGATTTAATCACACCATACACTCACAGTTAAGCGAAGGAAGGGGAGGTGCTAGCACCAGGGCACAAAGCACTCCTATTCACGTTACTTAAGAACTCTTATCTGCATTTGCATGAGTTGGGAACTCTCATCTGCATAAGTTAAACCCCCCCCCCAGGGTCCACAGGGTCCCACAGGGACTGCAGCGGTTGTGTCATGACATTAGTATGTCAACACACTCATTTCCCTAAAAGAGGGTTTCACTCTAAGGAATTTAAGGATTGACTGTGCTCGCACCATTCTGACCTCTGGAGAATCCAAACTAGACTTTTATGATGACAAGATGTCTCCGAGGTGAAGTAGGCAGGACCCCCACACCAAGCTCAAGCTTCAACATAAGCCTCCTCACAGTCACTGGAAGCAGGCCGTTTAGATGTCAGGAGGATGATAAGGCATCTCAGAGATAGATCAGCCAAGAGGATGGCACAGGAGACTCAGGCAGCAACGGGAAAAGTCACAGTCACGAACCAGGCCTTCCGGATGAAGCAGACGAAGGTTGACAGGCCTCAGGATAAGTTCACAGCACAGCAGACCGGCGGGCACAGACTCTCAGAAGGAAGCTGCACGCCTCAGATCCAGAGTCCTGGATTTTTAAGACAAGTTGTTTACTTGGTTCTGGTTGCTATTATCCAGTCGAGAGGGTCTTATCTTCTGGTACATCAAGTTGTTGACTTCTTCCTGATTGATTATGGTCTTTGTCATTTCCCTGGCCATCTGTGGCCATGTCCATCTGGCAGTTGTTTTCCTCATCTTTGCCGTGACCGTGGATTTTCTCACTGTCTTACTTAGCTTAAGCACAGCCATTTTGTGTTTTAATGGTTTAGCCAATTCATGGTTTAGCCAATTTTAGATTATGTTGATGACAAGACTGCACTTTGCTATATAGTCTATTTTCACGTATATATATGTATATGCACACACACATACATATACTCATTTCAATCCACCCCTGATTCTAAGGAATTAAATGCAGAAAGAATCGAGAGAAATACATATTTTTATGATGTTTTAAGGTGTAGTACATTTTAAAGTTAAAAGAACAATAAATGCCATAAAAAGGACTAGTATGCCTCAATAAACCTTAATAAATACAATGCTACTTTACAACTTAAATTTAGTAAGTTTGAACAGTTAAATTATCGTGAAAATTACAAATGTTAACAATTATTAAATACTAACAATTATTAATGAATGTTAATAATTTCATCTTTAGTGAACCTTAATAATTAGCTAGTAAATTATAATAGCCTTAATATAGAAACCATCTAAGTAGTTTCACTTTTACATAATTTGACGCAAATTATTTTGCAACATATTTTGAAACGTATAGAAGTAAACAGGATAGTAAGAAGAATAACAGCGGCATACAATAAATTTTCCCAAATTGTGTGTGCAACATCTTTAAATCCAGTGGCAATCCAGAAAAAAGGGTTCCAATTTTTCCAAGCACCTGTACATAGTGAGGTGGTAGTTTTAATATAGAGGAACTTTTTTATTAATTGAGAGAAAGAGCATTGCTTAGTAATATGTTTTGTGGTTTCAATTATCTGTGAAGAATTGAGTGTTTAATATATTTTGTGCCTTAATTAGATGTTCTACGTCTTGTTTAGTTTTACCAACGTATTTAATGTTTTCTTCAGCATCTTTATGTATTTCTTGTAAAATACATTGATTTTGTTGTATTATCTGGTCTACATGTTTGGTGTTAATCCATTCTACTTGCGTAATCTGAAATTTATAAGACTGAGGTAATTCATAATCAGAATCATTAGGTATATAATTGGTTAACTTGGTTACATTTCAGTATAAACTTTGAATTGTAACATTTATAGCATTTACTGACTTAACACATTCATTATCCATTTCTATGTACTCATCTTCCCCTTCAGTATGATTATAAAACATTGGTTTAGCCTTTTCTCGACAAATAATCAAAGCATATTCTCCTGTATTGTAAAATATCAGGTCTACCAGTTTGAATCACACCCTGTGTGTCTGCAGGGTGCTGGAAAGGTGAGCTGTGCTAGACTGGGGTGTGGTTCCATGGGTAAGCCACAGAGCCTTTGTCAAGGGGGAGGCTCTGCCACGGTGGCAGACGGGCGGGAGGACGGCCGAGCATCGGCAGGACGAGTAACTGGAACAGGAGACACCAGATCTCATCTTTTCCGAGATGAAATACTCCCACTTAACAAGGGGAGTCACCGTGGGCTCAGGTGCCCTCCTTGCGCTGGCTGCCTTCCTCTTCCCCTCTTTGGACTTTTTTGTGTACTGTCTCCAGATACTCCCCACCAGCCCTGGAGGTGGGGGGGCCCTTTCTTCTCTTAGTTGGGGTCCCTTACACCTGTGTGTCTAAGTAGACGCCCAGAACTGTCTTTGCTTCTGAGCACTTCTACTGTGTTTGAAATTACATAATTGATTTGGGTTTGTTCTGTTTTTGATACGCAATTTTACACTTTTATGCAATCTACCTGCCTTTTTATGATTGCAGGGTTTTCAGCAAGAAAACTTTACCCTACCCAGAGTTCTGAATGTACCAAAAAAAAAAAAAAAAAACACTGCTTTCCAGTGGATTCAGACTCCTAGTGACCCTGTGACACAGAGTAGAGCTACTCCACGGAGTTTCCAGGGAGCACCTGGCAGATTCGAATTGCCAGCCATCTGGTTAGCAGACATAGCACTTTACCACTATGCCACTGGGGTTTCCAGAATCCTGAATATAATAGTCACAGAATATTTTCACCGATATTTTTGTGACTTGATGCTTTACAGTCAATATTTGCTTGCAGTTTTAGGCTATCTTAACATTATTTATGTGTCTTTAATGCAGAAAACCATGTAGAGGAAAAATGAGAATCTCCTGTAATCTTCCCCAGAGAGCCTCACTGTGTATGTTTGAGGGGAGCTGAATAGACAGGGAGCCAATCCAGCTCTCCCATGTGGATGCTTGATAAAGCAGAGGACCATGGAAAAAGAGGGAGAGCCTCAAGGAGATGGGCTGACACAGTGGCTGCAACAGTGGGCTTCAGTGTGAGAAGGACTGTGGGCACGGTGCAGCACCAGGCAGTGTTTTGTTCTGCTGTGCACAGGGTTGCTGTGAGTCGGTACCAACTCGCTGGCACCTAACAACAACACGTGGACAGCAGTACCCCTTCACTCTCTGCACTGGAACTGTTAAAATATTTTATTTCAGACATATCTGCTGAGTTCATGCTGTGTCTCAGGCAGGCCCCAGCACTCAGAACCTAAGGCAACACTTCCCTAAGAACATACAATCTGGCTGATGCCAGAGAGAGTTTATTTGAGGCTAAAACCTGTGGGACAGACCTAGGTGCAGAAGAGCAAGGTATGGCTTTGGAGGTACCTCGATGAGACGGAGCCCACCCTGGGAATCCACAGGAAGCACAGCCAGAGAACCACGGTGGCAAACCCAGAGGGGCCCCCGTGAACCGGGCAGAGCCCTCCTGGACCTGTCTGGCCTCCGTCCTTTATAACATCCATGGTGTCTGGTAAAGGCCGTTTACTTCCCTCTCCGTCTGCTTTCAAAAATTTCTAGGCTGGTCACAATTCTTTTCCCCTTCAAGATGATGATTAGAAAATCTTTCTGAGATTTCCACGAGGAACATAAGAAATCTGTACACCTGGGACAAAGTTAACGAGGTGCCGCGAGGCCGGTACTGCTTAGGCGCAGCTCGCATGTGTGAGAGCAGCCCCCTGCTCCTCCGGGCTTTCAGTCACTGATGTTGTAGAAGGAGACCTCCAGGCCTTTCCCTGGAGGCCCCTCTGGGTGGACTCCAACTCCCCGCTTCCCGCGAGTACCACGGGATGGGTGCTATTTGTGGTTACCATGTGTCATGAATTCAAGTGTGTTCTCAAAAAAATTACATGTAGAAATTTGGCTGTGCCATGATCCTCGGTATTGTGTGTGCTGCAAACCTGTCCCTGTGATGTAAATGACAGAGGATGAATGGCAGTTGTGTTGGTGGGGCAGGACTTGTTGTATAAAAGTGTTGTGTGCCTGGAGGCTGTAAAGGAAAGACGCTCACACAGAGGGCTGGGGGCCTCCTAACACCAACAGTGAAAGCACTGTGGGAGCTGAGGGCGTCCTCTGAAAGGACCACAGTCCCCACGCCTCTGAAGCTTCTGGTTGAGGAGGAGGTTGACAACAAGGACCCTCCTCCAGAGCTAGCAGACAAAGCTTCCCCTGGGGATGAACCTTGAATTTGGACTTTTAGCCGACTGGACTGTGACGAAATAAAGTCTTTCTTTTCGAAGACATCCACTTGTGGTATTTTTGTTAAAGCAGCACTAGATGGCTAAGATACCATCCCTCTCTCTTCTCTTTTTCAAATTTTTATCTCTCTCAGCAGAGTGTGCAGATTCCCTGTTAGAGGTTCATATGTGTCTTGTTGAAGCTATTACTATTGTTTCTGCTTTTTCAGGAGTTCTGGTTTGTTTACCTGTTTTGCTATTATGAATGACACCCTCTCATAACAGTCTCTAAGTGGTCAGTGCTGAGATACAGGAAAACAGCTAATTTCAGACATTGATCACATACCCTATATTTCAACGAAGTGTCATTAAATTCCAGATTTTGCGGTAGAGGATGTGATACTTATTTTGCCTCTTTTCCAATATTTGTATCTTATTACTATTTTGTGTTTTGTTAAGTTGTCTGAATCTTCTGTAAATGTGTTAAAGTGTATCTAGGTTATCTAGTGCTGCTGTAACAGAAATACCACTAGGGGATAGCTCTAACAAAGAGAAGTTTATTCTCACAGTAAAGTAGGCCAGAAGTCCAAATTCAAGGCCTGGGTGCTGGGGGAAGGCTCTCTCACTCTGCAGCCTTGCTATCAGTCTGCCCTGGACTGGGAGCTTCTCTGTGCGTGGATGACCGGTCCTAAGGATGCACTCTGCTGATGACACTGCTTTGTTGCTGGTATGGGGCCCCCTTTCCTGCTCATCTCGTTTTCCTTTTTGTGTCTTGAAAGCTGAAAGGTGCTGCAGATGCTTTGCCTTGGATCAGGGTGCTTGGCTGCTGACCAAAGTCTGGAGGACTGAGGTCACCCAAAGAGCCTAGGAAGAAAGGGCTGGTGAGCTGCTTTCAAAGTATTGGCTGTTGAAAACTCTGCTAATCACGGTTCTCTTCGGGCACATGGGATGGCCGTGAGTCAGAATCCACTTGACAGCCACTTTTCTTTTTAATTGGTAGGCTGGAGCTTTAGTCGGTAGTAGGCTGTGGAAACTGTTCATATCCTACCCCTCTTTAAAAACACATTTAAAGATAGAGTGGGTAATAGAGACACTTTCTGCAAGCTGGTGGTTTTGAAAATCTGTGTACAAATTTCCTTGACTCTCCTCCTACCTTCAAGAAGTAGAATTTTATTTCCCGGCCTTGTGTGTCAGAAGTGATGGCATGTCCCTTCCAAGACTGTTTTTGTTAGATGCCATCGAGCCAGTTCCTACTCACAGCGACCCTGGGTACAACAGAACAGAATACTGCCCCGTCCTGTGCTGTGCCCACAATCATTTTGATCCTTAAGCCCATTGTTGCAGCCACTGTGTCAGTCCAGCTCGTTGAGGGTCTTCTTCTTTTTCTCCGACCCTTTGCTTCACCAAGCATGATGCCCTTCTCCAGGGACTGATCCCTCCTGACAACATGTTCAAAGTGCATAAGACATACTCTCAACATCCTTGATTCTAAGGAGCTCTCTGGTTGTACTTCCTTCCAAGATGAGGTTATGAAAACGCTGTGGCTTCCACCTTGGGGTCTCCCTCTCAGATCTCTCACTCTGGAGGGAGCAAGCTGCCATGTCCTGAGAAGTTTTGTTTGTTTAAGGCCCTCTGGTTAGGTTCTGAAGCCTCCAGCCAACTGCCAGCAAGGAGGGAGGCTGGGCAGTGACCATAAGCATGAGCTTGGGAAATAAATGACTCCCCCTCCCGGTTGAACTTCCAGATGACTGCAGTCCCAACAGCCAGCTTCACTGCCACCTGGGGTGGGGGGGTGCCCAGAGCTCGAACCACCCACCTCCCTCCCTCCCAGATTCCTGACCTGCAGATACGTGTGATGGCGTTCACACTTCTTGTTTTAAGCAGCTAAGTGTTGGGACCATTTCTTACACAAGAGGTAACTAACACAGTGAACTTTACAGAAAGTTTCTTCTCAACAGCCTAAATAGAGCTGACAGAGCAGTCACCTGAGTTCAGAATCAAAGGTCCAACAAAAATTTTTTAGTGATGTTCTACAAGATCTGAATTGATAAGTTCGGCTGGCTTAAAAAGAGTTGCACAAAAAAGAAAACTATTTTAGTTTGAGAGATGGTAAAATAAACAACTATAGTTGGGGAAATTTTATTAGAAAATTATGAAAGACTGAAAAATACTTCAGAAAAGTGGAAAAAGCTTTAAGCTTGTCTGATACAAGACACTTTTAACAATACCAAAGATGGATTGATTTGAAATTTGAAAAATTTTGCAGATACTTTATTTTTTAGCTTTAGATGTGCTGTTGGATATAAAGACTACTATCCAATTAATGCTCTGGGTACATTTTGTTTCAAAAGACTTCAGATTTACAAAGAAATACCAATTTGCATGCAAAAAACTTCAACTTATGGTATGAGTATTTTAAAATCTGCTGCATCTAGCAAAGAAGTTCAGCTGGATATGAAACACTTCGTTTCTGTTATGATGGATAGTGCTTTACATACATCAGGCCCAAAATGCAGGTTTACTGGAATTTTAAAACAAAAGACTGATATTTCTTTTATTGCTTCATTTTGCCAAGTAATCTATGTGGAAAATATCTGTGCTCAGTTTCCTGAAGCAGTCCATGAAAAAGATCATGGACATAATTGGTAAAGTCATTCTGCATACATGCACTCCTGCTCTGTGACTCACTACCAGTTAAACAGAACCGTGGCGATGAAAAGCAAGGGTTTCATGATCTTGTATTCTTTGTCAAAATTTATTTGTTGAGTGATGAAAAACGTTTAAATACACTTACTGCACCATTAAATTAAATCCCAAGATTTTCTTAAAAGTAAAAGGAATGTCCATCAAATATTCAATAATTGAAGATAAAGTGACAGTGTGATCTGTTTTCTCACCGAAGCCACACTGGGTGTGAACAAGCTAAATTTGAAGCTCCAAGGGAAAAGTATTTTTTTAGTGACCTGTCTCAGCAGGTAGAATAATTTATGTTGAAATGGTAACTTTTTTTTTTTTTAGGATAGTTATTCTAATTAACTTATTTATACATTGAAAAAAAGCTTATTGTGATTAAGTGAAAGTTTACAGGCCAAGTCAGTTTATCATACAGAATCCAGAAAACTCGCCTCTCTGCAATTCCATCCGCTCTCCTCACCCTGTGACAGCACACTCTTCTGCTCTTCACTTCCAGTATCCACGTGTGGTTGTCAGGATTATGTCAACTTGGCTAGTCCATATTTGGCTGCTGTATTAAGTGGCAGGGCAGGGTTTGTGGTGGCTTCCCGCCCCTCAGCTCTCGTCTCTCGACCTTCCACTACTGCTGCTGGTCTGCTCACGTAGCCAGGAGCTCCTGCTCTCTTCTTCCGGCGTCTGGTTCTGGGACTTGAACTAGCAGCTGTTGGACTCATCAGTCCTTACAGTCGGCACTTGAGAGTCCTGCTCCCTGGCCTGCCGATCCTGGGTTCGCCAGCCTCTGTCGTTTCGTCTTGCCACCATCTTGGGATCCACTGACCTACACAAGCAGTGATCTAGAACTCTGGTCTCTGACCTGCTGACTTTGGGTTCCTCAGTTTCTGTGGCCACGAGCCTTGTGCCAGAACTTGGGACATTCAGCTTCTGTGATTACGTGAGCTGTTTCCTATATCTGTATCTGTCTATCTATATATTATAAATCTTTCCTTGTACCTACACGTATTACTGGTTTTGCTTCCCTAGAAAACCCAGTCCAAGACACCACGTGACCAACAGTTGTCCCCTCCTGTCCACCCTCTCTTTCCCCCTCTAAAAAGAATCCAGCAGGACAGCCTCATATACATATTAAACCATCTGTGTCCTGACATCCAGTCCATTCCTTGTTTGAAGTGCTGGCTTCGGTACTGGTCTCAGCTCTGGGCCAGCAGCAAGTCCCGGGGCCATGTTCCCAGGGGACCCTTCAGGTTGTCGGACCCTCCAGTCTGGTCTTTTAGCAGAGGGCTAGGTCTGCACGCCCCTTTCTCTCCTGCTGCATCAGGGACTTTACAGGAAACTTTTCATAATGCAAATCAACGTTAATTATTTTTACAAATGAGTCAATATGTAGATTTTAATTGCATTTGTCAGTGTTATGTAAATAAACTGAAAAAAATAGGAAAAATTTGACTGTGTTGTTGCAATTGCTACACAGACAGCTGCTTTTGGATTTACGCATGGTCTGCCTCGGGATCTGACTGTCAAGATGCTGCTGAGTCAGCACAAGAGATGACGAATTCACTTGGCAGACAGAGTTTTGACAAAGATGTACTTTTGCTTCAGGGTCAGAGCAATTATTTCAAAAAAGAGAAATCAGTTTGGCCAATGTGGGTGCAGTTATTCAAGAAAAGTGATTTCTGGTACTCGATCAATTGATTGAAGACATGTTTGGAACAACTCAGGCAAGGAACCTATGTTTTCAAGAATAAACTTTATGAAATCTAAATACAGATTGATTATTTCTGATGAAATTTTAGCATCGGAATTGAAATTTGCTGTAAACATACAATCTACATGGATCTGAAGACTTGTATTAAAAAAAAAAACATAAAATACCTCCAATAATAATTTTTAACTATTTAACAGATGGCGAAATGACAGTATTTGGGATGTACTGTGTTAAAACATGTTGAAGTTTCATTACTAAAATGAAAATGAATTTTACCTGCTTTGTCTTTTTCACTGTGACTATTAGAAAACTGGGAATTAGGAATGTGGCTCACAATATGTTTCCATTGGCTGGTGCTGCCCTAGATTTTCCAGTGGCCAAATCTTTTGCATCCATTAGGTTTCAGTTCAAATGTCACCTCATCCATGAAGTCTTCCCTGACCAGCCAGCTAAAGCAGTACCCTGTTCCCCGACCCCGCCGTTCTTGACACCACGTACACTAGCTCACTCTTTGCCATTCTCCAGGCCTTCTTCTTGGTAGCACTCTTCCCTGTCTGCACTGCTGTCTGCCGTTTACAAGCATGTTACCAGCAGCCACTGCCCACCCCTCACGCAGTAGACGCACCTGAGCAATGTTTAGCCATTACGATGAACTCCAGAGAGGCCACCTTCCAGACATTTCACAAAGCCTGTCTTAATAAAAACATGGACGAATGTACACACAATTAGGTGCTTGAAAACAAAAATACTTAAAATTATAGTAAAAAGCAGACGTCTGCTTCTACCAGGGCAGATGCCTAGGTGGTAAACACTGGCTCTGGCAGCTCCGCCCCCTGGCTGGCTGCACCCTTGTCCTGCTGCCCAGCCTCCTTTTCTCATCTGCTAAATCCATGTATTTTGTTGCCAAGCTTGCCCTTGACCCTCGACCCAGAAGAAAAAGAAATGCAAAGATAGGAAGAAGAAGGAAGGGAGGGAGGGAGGGAAAAGAAACCAACCCCATCGCCACCAAGTATATTACAATTCATAGCTTCCTCACAGGACAGAGTGGAAGGGCCCTACGGGGTTTGAAAGAATGCTGTGCTCTTTACAAAAGCTGACAGCCACATCTCCCACAGAGAGGGAGGTAGGTTGGAACCACAAACCTTTTGGTTAGCAGCCAAGTACTTGACCACTGCTCCACCAGGGCTCTGTGCTGTCATTGTGTTCACTTGCAATCTCCTGTGTTTTACTTCCTGAAATCTCAACTCGGCTAAACCCTAGTGCTTAGCGCACATGCCCTAGTTTAAAAGCCAGATGTCTCTTCCTCCAAGAGCACAGGGATTGATTGCCTGAGCAGTCCACGGGAGGCAGGCACGGTAATTGTGCTCTTCTTTGAAGACATCAGAACTGAATTATACCTGGATTTTAAAAGACAGTGGATTTAAAGGTTTTGATGTGGAAATATTAAGTCACATTATCTCCAAACTTCATTTTGCAAAACTAAGTGCGGAAGTTTTGCACTTCAAGCCAAACCCATTGACATCGAGTGGTTTCCAACACATAGCGACGCTGTAGAACTGCCCTGCAGGCTTCCAAAGGACAGCGTGGTGGATTCAGTCGACCTTTTGGTCAGCAGCCACAGGGTATCTATAAAATCCCAGCGTGGCTGAGTAGGACTAGGAAGATCCAAGTGAAAAAAATCCAAGCAGGGAAGAGTGGTGCAGAGAAGGCACCCTTGCCCTCGGGCCAAGGATAGGTGGCAGGGATGCCACCTCTTCCAAGCCACAGAGAGCCAGATCACAGAGGTTATCTTCAGGAGTGTGTGGGTTAGCAGTGGTAGTGGCCTAGAAGGCTAGACAGGGAGGAAGCATCCTCAAACTATCGCCTTTGGCTATTTCCATTTTCCACATCCCACGTGACATATAAACCTCGTGGGATTTCAGAATTGATAATGTAATCCCAAAACCAAGCCCACTGCTGGGGTCGATTCTGACTTGGGGTGACCCTATAGGACAGGGTAGAACTGCTCAAGAGTTTCCAAGGAGAACCTGGTAGATCCAAACTCTTGACCTTTTGGTTAGTAGACTAAACAACCAGTACACCACTAGGGTTTCCTGATAGAGAAGGAACTATCTCTAGTTCGGAACCCTTACCCAGGGCCATGGGGTTCTCTTATGCTACCGCTTGCTGGGAGGAGGCAGTTGCTAAGGGAAACAACCCAGCTACAGCCAGGACAACTTGGCTCAAGAAGGCGGGGTCCACTCAGCATTTAGGCACCCAGGGACTGGCCACAGGTGCTCAGGCCTCTTCTGGCTGAGAGGGGAGTGTGGCAGGCAGGGGGCTGGGCATTCGCAAGAGACACACCAGTAGGGCCGGCTGTGGCACCGTTCCTGTGGTGCTCTTGGCTGCCCATGGTATGCTCACGGCTCACTAGTCCCGGGCCACGGTTTTCCAGTGGCCAGCCTCAGCCCATTAGTGCCCGTCTAACCTAGACAAGTCACTTGTCTGCCACTCAGTGGGCAGCAGCCCCGACCTGCCCAGTGAGGCCTGAGTCTCAGCCTTTTGGGGCAGCAGAGACCCACTGTCAAGCTTGTCCTTTCTGCAGGTTCTGTGAGCCCTAGGCATTCTTTATTTTTACTGTTACTATTCCGTTTCTGCTGTAGGTACCAGCTGACAGAGCTAGTCAGCTTCTCATTAGCCCACCAGCACACACACTGACGGCTAACCAACGGACGTCACTGCGCTTCCCTTTCCCGCTCTCGGTTCCCTGTTTTCCTTTGTCCAGTGTTCCTGCCCCTCCCTGCCTTCTCATCTTTCTCTTGGGCCTGTGTGCCCATCTACTCTTGTGTACGTCATTGAACTATGAAGCATGTTCTTCACACGTGTTATTACTGTTTGTCCCATAGACCTGCCTAACCTCTGGCTGAAGGGTGACCTCCAGAGTGCTTCAGTACTGAGTCAAAAGGGTGTTGGGGGCCACACTCTTGGGGTCTCTAGAATCTCTGTCAGACCAGAAAGTCTTGCCCTTTTGTGACTTTGAATTGTGTTCTCTATTTTTCTCCTGCTCTGTCCAGGACTCTCTTGTTATCCCCGTCAGAGGAGTAGGGGGTGGCCACTGGGTACCACCTAGTTGTTCCAGACTCAGTCTGGCGGAAGCTGTGGCAGTTGTGTTCTGTTAGCCCTTAGGACTGATCTTTCCCTTATAGTTTTGCTCTTCTTCATTCTCCTTTGTTCTAGCTGGGATGGGACCAGCAGATATATCTGAGATGGCCAACTGCAGCCTTCTAAGATCCCAGGACACTACTCACCCCAGTTGGATGGAGAACATTTTCTTTATGAACTGTGTGATGACAATTAAACTGGATGTTCCTCTAGACAATGGTCCCTAGCTTGGTAACTTGGTTGGTCCCCCAGGGAGTTTGGAGGTGTCTGTGAAGCTTCCACAACTTTGCCTTGGTCAGGTTCTGCTGACTTCTCCAGTACTGTGTACGCCTTACCTTTTACCCTATGGCATTCTTCAGTGTTCTTCTTTCTCATGCTTCTTGAGAGTCGATCCCTCATGACAGGCTGGTCATTCTTTGTATTCCATTTTCCCTGGTCAAAAATTATCCAGCATTCTCTGTTTTCTGATTGGGTCTCAGTTGACAGATTTTATTTTAAAGAGAACTTGGAAGTTGAATCCTTCTAAGTACAGTGTCAAACTTGGAAGTCTCCTAGATCATTCTGGGGTTGTTCTCTATGTTGCTGGGGAGATTTGGGGTTCTCGCAGGACTGCGGAGGGGTGGGTTTCCGTACGGCAGCACTGGCTTTGAAGGGGCAGCAGAGGCACCCGGTCTCAGGCAGTGGGGAGTGGGTTAGACACTGCAGGATTTTATCCAGTGGAGTACTCAAGACGGTCTGAACTGTATGACCCCGTGGGTACAAGGAGATAAGAACTTCTCTCCTATCACAGGAAACACAGCCTTACATATCCTGGGTGCATATGTTGCTGGGGGAGGACTCACAGGACCTTGATGCTCTGCCGGAAGTGTTTTCTTAATTATATCAATGGAACTCCGTGTCCTCTGTGTGAGTACCCTCAAAGTGTCAACAGAAAGCGCAGTTCCAGATGATACTGTCTTGGCTTGCATTTGCTAATATGCTGCGAGGCTTAACCAGCCACATTTGAAACACAAAATACATGAATAAGAAAAAAAATCATCAGAAGTCTGTTTTTGAGAAGCCGACTTTCTCTCCTTTTGCCCTTGGATACGTCATAATTGCCCTTCCTCTGGTCTCCTACTTCTTCAGCTCACCTTTTATTCTAAGTGCACCAACTCAGAAAAGGTATCTTTATTTATTTTTAAACAGGAAATGAAAAATGAACTGATTTCATATGAATGATAAATAAAAAGATGATCTAAAGTATACAAAGCAATTAGTACAAATTAGTTAAACGAAGACCTTCTTTCTCAGTGGGGAGGGGAATAAAGACCACACTACTAAATTCCTTTACCGTTTCATTTTTTTAATTTTTCTACGAGTACATTCTTTAAAAGAAGTTAACAACTTCAATTCCAAATATAAGGATTAAATAACGCAAATGAAAAGCACTCATTTTCAGTGAAACTATTGCCTAATTACCCTGAAAAGATGTATTCTTATGACTGAACAGATGCAAAAATCCCTTAGAAAAGCTTCGTTTGTTGCCTGTAAAGAGTCTTCTTAAGGTCACTTTTACCGCTCAGCCCAGCCCCGTGCTTCCAGTGAAAGAGCAGGCTCGGTAACGGCTGTGGCCCCGCAGGGCTTCCTGTGGGAAGAGCGCAGACTAAGAGATACTACTGACGCCGCTCCGGCTGTTGAGTCAGCTAGGAAAGGAAGGCCCAGCACTGGAACATTTCCCTTTAATTTTCAGCAAGACACAATGAACAGAAATGCAAGTCCTATCTCAATCATTAGGGTATGACCACTGGAAGTGGCGATACGAGGCTGCCATGCCATCCAGACACAGAGCTTGTGCGAGGCCCACTGTGCTTATTTGGTCACCTGCAGGTTCTGAGTGTCAGCCCCATGTGGCTCGGGGTCTACAGATAGAGGCTTTAGGTGACTTTGGCTCCCAGTGACCCATGGGCTGGTGGCACAGACAGCCATTGGTCACCATGGCCCTCTCCTCTGCTAGGTGGGGTAGAAGCACGTTCCCAGCCAGGAACAGAGAGAAGCCTATGAAACAGCCTTCTTGACTGACTGGCCCTTTGCCTGTTCTAAGCGGGCATTTACTGCTGGGACAAGAGGGCACTCCTATTTGCTTTCATTTTTTCCAGGCGCTTCACCAGGTGACCGTTGCTGACCTCCAGCTCCTCAGTTTTGTCCAGTGCACAGCGAAGCTGGAAGCAAAGAGGAAAGAGAGGCCATGAACTCTGTGGAACACGCTTCTTCCACACATGTGACTGGGCTCTGTGTTGCTGAGACTCCAGTCCTGCTAAAAAATACATTATAACTTGGATCCCTTGACATCCTCAAAGCACACATACATACACAGGTATGTATGTAAGTGTTTTTCTGACAAAGACTTCAGGTTCAGTTAAAAACCACCACCACTACCATCTAGCTATGTACAGTATGGTACTGTCATGATAGAAGAGAGATATCAGGATAAATGGAGAAGAAACTGAAGTTGTCAGCAACTTCATTCTTGGATCCAAAATCAATGTCTACAGAAGGAGCAGTCAAAAAATCAGCTGACAACTCATATTTGGGTAAATCTGCTGCAAAAGACCTCTTTAAAGTTTTAGAAATCAAAGACATCAAGCCACGGTCTTTTCAAGTCACACCATATACATGCAAAAGCTGGACAGTGTAAAAAGGGAGACAGAAGAAAAATGGATGTGTTTGAATTACAGGGCTGTTAAGGAATACTAAATATACCATAGCTGCTGGAAGAATCAACAAATTAGTCTTAGAACAAATATAAACAGAACGCTCCTTAGAAGCAAGGCTGGGCAAGACTTCGGGTTGCTCACTTTGGATGTGTCTCTAGGAAAGACCAATCCCTAGAAAAGAACATCGTGTTTGACAAAGCAGAGGGCCAGTGGAGATGACGGAGGCCCCGAATGAGACGGACTCCTGCAACAGCCACAACAGCGGCCTCAATCCTGAAGATGGTGGGGGCCCGCGTACTGTTCCATTCTGTTACACACAAGGTCTCCTCGAGTCAGGGCTGACTTGACAGCAGCCAATAACCATATGGCACTTCTGAATGTTTTGGGATGATAACCATAGCGAATAACTCAGGAGTAGCTTTAACTGGAATAAATCCTTCCTCTGGGTTCCCAAGTGGATTATTGTTCAGTACCCATTCTTTTTCTAGAAATAGCCTAGTAAATTTACCTCTCTTTGGAGTTTTCGTTTTTCAGCCTTAAGCTCATCTTCTACTTTTTCTGCATTTTCAGCAGCCGATTTATAACGTGACACTTGACTCTCTAACCTTATGACCTACAAGGAAAAACCGTGTGCGTAAATCCATAGGCCTGTTTCCTTTCTCCAAATATGCTGTCATTTGAAATAAAAGGGTGTGGTTTAATAAATGGGAAAATACATCATGCAAATAATTATGACATAGCATTTATGGATTTTACGGGTTCTAGCCATGCAGGTCATTCATTTGCGATTTTGAATCGTCTCTCACTGGCACTTCTAAGGACTTATTTTCTCCTTGACCCTAATCTAAAAGGATATGCCCACACTGCTGATCCTCTGCTGCTCGTACTCCCATCTCACTCCTTTTGGGGATTATTCTGTTACAGAACGGGTATGTTGAGGCAGGCAGAAGAATGCTGGTGAGGCAAAGGTCCCACCAGGTCCTCAGCTCCAGTCTGGTCTCTCCTGGGGGAGGGATGGGGAAGTGGATGGAGGGGAGGAAAGGCAAGGAAATAACAGACAGAAAAGTAAAAGGAGGCTTTGAGATGGTGTTCCATAGTTGAGGAGTGAAGGCTGACTTAAGATCTGAATTCTTTTGAGGCCAAAGTTCGTGCTTCACGAAACACTTGCTGTGGGTGCTGTTCTCATTTGTTTCTATGACAACTTTAGAAAGTTTCAGCCACATAGACCCACAAAGGAGGGGAAACGACATCTGTTTTTTAACTACTTCTTTGGTAACAGCAGAGTCCTCAGGGCATGTGTGTGTGTGTGTGTGTTTGTGTGTGTGCAAGTGGTTAATGCATTCAGCTGCTAACCAAAAGGCTGGGGGTTGAAGTCCACCCAGAGGTGCCTTAGAAGACAGGCCTGGCAATCAACTTCTGAAGAATCAGCCACTGAAACCCTATGGAGCACAGTTCCTTCTCTCACACACCTGCAGTCACCATGACTTGCAGTTGACTCCATGGCAACTGGTTCTTTTGGTTGGTAAGGACACAATGGGAACCCTGGTGGTACAGTGGGGAAGAGCTGGGCTGCTAACCAAAAAGCTGGCAGTTCAAATCCACCAGCCACTCCTCAGAACCCCTGTGGGGCAGCTGTGTCCTACAGGGTCACTGAAGTGGAACTGATGTGACTGCAATGGGTAAGGACACAATTTGCACTGGGCTGAGGACACTGGACACGGGAATGGCCCACACCTAGAATCCAGGGAGAGAATGGCTGGCTGGCTGGAAAGGCTGAAGGTCCAGGTGGTAGGAGGTCCCAACATGACGTGTGTTTAAACTAATGAAATTATTTTTAAAGAATGAATTTATGAAAACTTCCAAGCCATTCTAGCTTTCTCCTATAACTAGGCATTGCTTGTAAAACATTAATGTCCCCAATAACATTGCAAACCTCAATAATAATCTCCCTCTCTCTCTGTGAGAAATATACAGAGAGACCTGCTGCTTGAATGCAGCACCCCTGGGACCGCTTCTGGGTGTAAAAGCCTCTGTTTCTCTTCGTCTCAGCCCCCAAGGGTGACCTGCGGCCAGCCAGACCTGTGGGTCACCGGTTTAGCGGGCCACTCCTGCTCAGAGTATGCACGTACATTTTGCTCTAATGCAGTTATCTCCTGCTCAGATTTTGCAAGTTTAAATTTGAGGTCGCTGATCTGTCTGTTGGCATCCCCTAAAGGGAAAGAGAAGGAAGATCTGTTAGGCTCTCGGGCTTTTAAAGGGGTAAAGTGACAGTAACGGGGCACTGGGCCTCATGTCCGAATCATCTTAGAAATCTGTGCATTCTAAACTGTGGATGCAGACCAGGGAGATAGCACTGCCTTGCCACATGCCCACATTGGGGGGATGCACCCCACCCCTTGACATCAGACCCAGCCAAGGAGAAGAGCACTTATGGGGGAAGAAGGCAAAGAAGTGGTGGGGAGTAAAAGGAGGGGCGAGAGAGACTGGGCCTCACTTCATCTCCCTTCAATCAGCTTCTAGGAGTCCTTGGACTGCATGAGGAGTTAAGCACTGATTGCTAACTGGAAGGTTGCTGGTTCAAGCCCACCCAGAGAACCCTCAGAAGAAAGCCTGGTGATCTCCTTCTGAAAGATCGTAGCCGCTGACTGGATGCACAGAGTCACAGTGAGTTGAACGGGACTCAATAGCAGCTGGGTTTTTTTTGGAAGCCTGTTTCTAATTTGTTGGCATAGACAAATACCTTCCAATCTTTCTGTATGACTGGCAGATCAAGAGACTGCAGTGTTCAGCAGAGGAATGTGTTTCCCACCAGCACTTCCTAGGATGGTTCTGGGCGTGCATCGGGCCACCTGCTTTATTGCACGTGCTCACACAGCAACGCCCGCCTGCCAGTCCACCCCACCTGCCTCTGGCCTGTAAAGAAACGCCTCTGCTCTTCTGTACGCAAGGGCTGTGTCGGGGACACAGGGAACAGCGGGTACTCTTTGCCCTGGCAGTTTCTCTCCTCTGGACAAGTATAAAAACAGCGAGCACAGGAGTGTTCACGTCTACACGAGAGCTGCCATTTACTTTGCAGATCCATGACATGCATGTCTGTCCCGTTTTCCAAGACGCTGTCTTCAGGCCGCAGGCTGTCCGGCTTGTCCTCCTTCTGTCTCTGTTCCAGCTGCCCCTTGAGTTTCCTCACCTGAAAACACCATGGGTAAAATATGTGAAATTGTCTATGCCACACCAGACCGACACGCTAAGCTTAGAAACGATCAGAAAGAGAGCAAGAAGTACTGTGTACATGAAAACTGACACCCCGTCTATATGACTGGCCCTGCCTCGCAGCTACTCACTGTGTCTTGGTGGCATCACAGAGACAGGGACTACATAATCAAGAGCATTACAAGAGTGGACTAAAAGTGTACCGTCCACCAGGCAGGTAGGTAGAGCGTCTCTCTACCTCTGCTAAAGAAATTAACCAAAATGAGTTAAATAAACAAACCCTAGAATTAGTAATCTTATCAGAATAGGCAGTGCAGAGAATCACGCTTATGACATCAAGTGTGAATTATTTTATGAGTTATACAATAATGATATTTCATTTGGGTGAAAAGTTACTACTGCAACTGAAATCTCTCTTGAATTCAAGAGGAGACTGTACATAAAAATACTTGAAATGCTGACTGTTGGCTGCCATGGAGTAGATTCCGACTCACGGCGACCCCTGTGTGCAGAGCAGAACTGCTCTGTGGGGTTTCCGAGGCGGCAGCACCTCGGAAGCAGATGGCCAAGCCTGTCTTCCGAGGGGCCTCCGGGTGGGTTGCCTAGCCATTTGGCTAGTTCTCGAGTGCTTCACTGTCAGAACAAGTTTGTCTAGAAGTTATCAAATCAGTGTGTTATCAAGCCCTGCTTTATTGACAAGAAGCCAGAAAAAAGGCCACCTGGAGGCTTCTGGGTACAGTGGCACTGAAATGAAGTCCCCAGTAAACCTGGGTGATTCCTCACAGAGCCTGGTCAGGGATTTGCTAGCTTTCAGAGAGTTCTCAGCCTCCACACACCTCTCCTCTCTCTCAGGGTGGGTAAAACGTGGAATAGGACCAAACCACGATGACCACGGCTGCAGAACTTTCTGGCGTTCAGTGGAGAGTCTCCCAAGCCCTCTTCGTGTAAAACTTCCCATGTATGAGGAACTGTCTGTAGGAGATCACCTGCCTTGTTACCCAAGACACACACCACACAAACACTGAAAACCTAAATCGTTGGCGTGGAGTCTATTTGGACTCAAAGTGACCCTGTGGGACAGAGAACTGCCCAAAGGATTTCCAAGGAGCAGCTGGTGCATTTGAAGCGTCAGCCTTTCTGTCAGCAGCTGCGTCCTTAACCACTGTGCCACCAGGGCTCCTCCACACAAGCCCAGCGCACTTGAATTAAATATAACCCAGTAGTATACGCTACTTTTTAGAAAATAAGCATGGAATTCTGAAAGTAGATTTTTAGAAAAGATCACGGCAATTTCAGTAGCATTCTCTGTCCGCATTTAGTGCTCTGTCTAACTCTGAGAGAGACTGTGAACAGAGTACGGCAAACACAGTCCACTAGGCCTGGGAAGAAAACGTAGGAATTACGTTTTCTTAGAGAGGGGTAGTGGAACGAGTTAATAACTGTTCTACATGAAAGAAAGACCAACTAGGACACCGACGTCATATTGCTCGAGGTGGCACACAGCAGTGACGATAAACCGACACTGACCCACTCCAATGCTGAGACGCCTGATGGGCAGGGCTGCTCCTTGCTGGGAAGGCTCAGGATGAACGGGCAGACAACCTGCTTCTCAGGACAATCAGGAGAAGCGGCATTAGGAATGACTCAGTAACGTTCACCTGGCAGCCGCTCACCGAGCCTTCTACACATGACGATTCACGTGAAACGCCCCGACTTGCGGTGACCCACACACGTGGAACACAGTGCTGGCCAGTCCCGAGCCATCCTCGGGATCAGCTGCGCAGAGGACCACCATGATCTGCGGGACTTTCACACCAGGACTCTGGTCTGTCTGACTGAGGACGCTCCGCTGAAACCTGTCCAGCATCACAGCAACACAGAGAGGTCCACTGACAGACAGGTGGGTGCTGGTCGCACGGGAGGGGCCCTGGCCAGGAACTGAACCCAGGTCTCCGGCAGGGAAGGTGAGAAGTCTACAGCTGAGCCACCACTGCCCTTGTCTCTCCTACTGAGGTAAGAATATTAGGAACATGGGCTGCCTGGATGATCGCTATCAAGCATCAAGCATCGGGGGTTTCCGGACGAGGCACGAAGTTGGGATGGGAAGAATCAAGTGGGGGAACTCGTGATGCAGTGTAAAAAGAGGGTTACCTGTTCCCGTAAGCATTCCCGTTCATCCACCAGCTTTTTCAACCTAATATCTAAAGAAATCAGAAAGACACAGGTTTAGATAAATCCATGTGTGATGCATCTGGGCACACTGTTAAACCAAAGAATGATCATTCAGGTTAGTGAAATTAATGATGAAGGTCATTCTACACGTACCACAATGAATGAGGTCACAGACAGGACTGGGGGACAGGTCAGCCAGGGGAGTGCGTGTCAACCTCCCAGAACATGCGTGTCACGTCCGGAGCAGCTTCCGGTGCATGCAAACGGGCTAATCTTCTACTTTAGGGTGCCATGCAAGAACTCTAGGGCCAAACCACGCTGTAACACAAGATCTCACAGGCTCATGGTTGACATCATTAGCAAGGCACAGACACACCTATGGTCACAAGGACGTACTCTCAGCATCTTAACTACCCTTGCGTTCCTGAGCTCATGCCCCAGAACTTCTCTTTTCTCGTCTACTTGTCAGCATCCGAGTTCTCACAGGGTGTTTACTAATCCTAAGACTACAGACTACAAGTCTGCTCACACAGCGACACCAAGCTGTTATTCTCTGTAGGAAAAGTACTGTAACAGCTTAGGGTCCTGTAATTCCAGGCAGGTGTGTGAGTATGTGCATACATAAGGCTCTCTTCAGCCCCAAACACATCGCTGACATGATCATTTCAGGGACGTCATTCCCAGATGGGGAATGGGAAACCAAGACCTGGGGGGGATCTGTGGTCTGGGCAAAATCCCATGCCATCAGGTGACAGCAGCATGATGTGGTTGGTGGTGCTGACGTGTCCTCTGTCTTCTGTGCCAGGCACTGTTCTAACTGGGGCATCCCCTTAATGCATCTTCATTTTCATCAAGAAAAACATCTATCCACATTCTAATTTAAGTTTCAAGCTTTCTCTCTCAATTTTTTTTTAAAGAAAACAAACTTACATTGTTATTCTGAAAGGCACAGTAACAAAAGAAACAAAAACCAGGACGTTAAACATAAGGTAAATGAAATTTGTGGCTTGTTTGAGGTCTGTTTTACGTTACATACAATCCAGTTGCTTTAACAGGTGTTCCAGTCCTTCCCTTCCATGAACCTACCCAACGCTGAAAAAAACAAAAAACTAGTTCTATACCCAACTCTGTCATTCAACATCAATTTCCATTGTTGTCTTACACATTTCATCCTCTCTGACACAAAGTACAGGCATCATACTCCAAAGACACCAGAAAGGGGTCCGGCAACTCACAGATTAGACAAATCTATTTTATTTTGTGCTAACAGAATTCAGACTCACGAGGGTTGATAGAAAAGCACGTAGTAATGATGCTAGCCCTCCACCAAAACAAACAAAAAAGCAAATAAAAAAGAAGGGTAGAGTCACCTTCAGTGGTGAGAATACGAAACAGAAGAGCGAAAACTCTGAAGGAGGAGAAATTTTAAACCAGAACTGAGGAAGGAAATGAAAACGGAACAGGTGAAAGAAAACAGGTAATGCAGCAAATGATGGGATGCGAAGAAAATAAAGAGCACGGTTTTTCTCACAGCTTTAAAAGTCAGCACATCTCAGCTGTCGGAGGCACGGCGGTACGCCAGCGACACGCCGTGACGATACTTACCGAGCAAGGTGACCGGAATCGATCGCTTCCCCGTGTTTACTCGGCCAGTGGGGCACTGCTCGGCTCACAAACACACACACTAGTCATCTGGAGACAGCGACCGCAGTTTTTAGACAGCGAAGTCAGATTGTCCCAAATCTAGGGTGTTCCCTCATGCTGGGGGGTTAAAGTAAGTCAGCTGACTGACTTTAAAGGTACAAAGGGTTATGTAAAAAAAAAAAATCTGTCTTTTGTATCTTAAATACCCACTAACTTTCTGATATTCATTTGTGACTCCTGAAACAAGATTGGTTTTGTGGAAAACCGCCCAGCCCACAAGCCCTCCCTTGTCCCTCTTGCTCTCCGGTCCTCTGTCCTTGGTTTGCCTGCCCACAGGCAGAATGAGGTCTGCTAACCATGACGAGAAGCAGTTTGCCATGTGACGGCACCTTTCAGGGTCCTGTCTAGATTTCATCCTCGCGCTCCAAGAAGCAGGCTCTAGGCCCATGATCGGTGAGGTGAGGCAGCTTTCTCATGCTGTCACTGGGTGTTGACAAGTCAGTTATGACTCAGAGCCACCCATGGGACTGAGAAGAACTGTCCCTATAGGGTTTCCTAGGCTGTAATCTTCTCGGGAGCAGATTGCCAGGTCTTTTCCCCAACGGGGCCACTGGTGGATTTGAACTGTTGACCTTTCAGTTAGCAGCTGAGCTCCTGACCAGTGTGTCACCACGGCTTGCTCATAGGGAGCATTCTTCATTCTGTGGCTTAATCTCAGCCACCACAGGGCACAGGTCTCCCTGCTCCACCACCGAGGAGCACTGCCCCCCACCCAACCCACCCAGATTGCCACCAGGAGCTGGGGAGGTCTCTCTGGAAGCCTGCTCACTGGTGCTTTCCATACTCCCTCTGTGCATGGACTCGGTTCATCCCCCCTGATGCCAGCCTCCCCCCCCAGGGGCTCCTGCTGTCTTGTCAGCTGCCATCAAGTCAGCCCCCTGACTCCTGGCAACCCCACGCATCCCAGAGCAGAACTGCTCTGCAACGTTTTTGTAGCTGGTCGCTTTACAGGAGTGGCTTGCCAGGCCTTTCTTCCGTGGGGCTGATGAGCGAGGTGGGAACCACCAACTCTGGGTGAGCAGCTAACGGCAAGCTGGCTGTGCCCCCCAGGGACTTCCAGGGAGTCTATCACAGGACCCAGGGCCTGGGCAGAAGGGAACTGCTTCTCTACTGCAGGCTGCCTGGGCTGAGTCCAGCTGAAGAGTGGGAGACGTGCACTTCTCCCAAAACGTCTATGCCTTTGATGTCAGGGAATGAGTCAGGAGGGAAGAAGGGAACAGCAAAAGGATGTCTGTCCCCGAAAGACAGAGTTTTACAGACCCATAAAATCACAGCACTGATGAAGTACACATGTGCCCTCAGCTGCCCAAACATCCGGAAGGGATGTCACCCTTACGTTTCCTTGACAGGACGGCCACGGGGACTCTCTGGACAATGTGGGCTCCTAGGAAAGGGTTTCTTATAGACAACAAGAACCCAGAACGAGCATTCCAGGGTCCCTGAGAACAGGGACATCAACAAGTTCAGGTCAGCAGGTCTTCTGCAACTGAACATACTAAAAATTATACAAAGTAGTCGCTGCGACATGTTCTTAATATGATGCTGAAAAATGCTTTAAAACACGTTATTGCTTCTGACCTTCACAGATTTCAAAATAATAACCTACAATGAAAAACTCTCGGTTGCCTTTCCCTATTTTGTGTATCTGTAATTATAATTAAGTATATTTTTGAAAAGAGACTTACATTTTTATGGACAGTAGCCAAGTTCTGGTTGGGGCTGAAACATACCTAAGCTTTTGGATTTTAAGGCATCGGTCCTAAATGTTTTATCCTGTTCTGTCACATAACATCATTTTAGGGACCTATGTGACTTTGGGAATGTGGCTGACAGGTAACCTTTCGATTCCTGTCTGAGTTTTATCTCTTGACACTGAAATCTTCCTACACTGCCTTCTCTATTTCCATGCCCATGCAGACTGAGTATTCTGAATTTGACCATTTCTTGATCCCTAGGTGCCCCTCCTGTGAACATCAGTGTCTCAGCTGGGCTATGATGTCATCACGCTCTTGGGGCACAGTGATCAGTGTCGGAGTGAAGGCCTCTCCACGAACAAGACATGGCTTGGACATGGTTTGGTTCTTCTCTTCAGATGTCTTTTTTGGCTCATTTCCTGATTGTCAGCTGTCTGCTCCCCACAGAGTCCTATCTGCTTGGTCACTGAAGAAATGCCTTCCAGATAGGACATGACCCAAACAGCTCACTAAGTACCTGAGACTGCAGGGTGGCCCAGCTGAGGCACGAGAAGTCTGTCATCGTGGCCATAAATGTACTCTTGAACAACGTGAGAAAGAAAGGAAACAACTTCAGTGGGTCCATGATTCTACCAGCTAGTGAGCTGGATTGTTGAGTCCCTTCCCAAGAGGCCTTTAAAAGTAGGAATGAGAGGCATTTTCCAAGGCAATGTGAGTACAGTTTTGATGGTAGGTAGCTAACCTAAAACCCTGTGAAGCTGATGGGGTTGATTCTCCAGCAAACCTCCTATTTTTTCATTTCTATGGCCTAACTGGAGAGGATGCATCTTGCTCACGATCCTTCACCTCAAGACTCTGAGACAAAAACAGTCATTTATTCGGCATTTTCGTCATACTCTTCAAAAAACAGTCTTAACCACTGGCACGTACATATGGGGACGTGACAAGCTGGAGCCCTTCTCAGCTGGAGTTCCTCATCAGAACCACAGCAGACTACATAAGCAACGATCTTCTTAGCTCTCTGGAGGCTGGTCCCACGTCAGACCCGCCCAGATGCCCAGAAAAGAGAATACTCAGTACTCACGAAGGGCACCGGGCATGAATCTTGTGTACAGGCCCAGTGGAGACTTAGGTTCCAGGAGACGTCACTTTCAAGATGTATTATGTGAAACATTAGCCAGAATCAGACCTCAAGCAGCCAGAGAGTGGGACCAGAGGCTCTTACCTTTATAAAATGTTTTTATTTCCATCACATAATAACAGAATTGCCTCAAATTTTATTGAGGTTTCGGTCTTTGTGTACTCAATTCTACCTTGTGACAGTAATACGAAGTCATGTAATCTCATAAAGTGACAACAGCATTCATGAAGTATACTCTCCTGTGATTTTTATATTTCACAATTATTTTTCTGAATGCCTTTATACAGAAAACATATGTTCCCTTTAGGCAGATCACAATAAGAAATTTCCAGTCAGAACACACAGAAAAATAGCAAATGAAAGGATTTATACTAAAATGACCCAACTATTTAAAAAACAAAACAGACTGAAACCCCGGTGTGGCCTAAACAGCCAGATCAGTTACTTTCTGTAAGGCTCTTTGGAATTACGAGCAGACATTTCAAACAGTAAGTCACTTTTGGGTTGAAAAGAATCTCAGTTTTAAAAAAATGACTCTCCTCTGCCCAGATAGTTCAATGCAGTACGGCACGCCATTGCAACAGATCTCTTTCAGAATTAATTTAAAAAAAGAAATCAGAATCTTCACCTACAACGGATTTGGTACATAATCAGTATAAAATGAAGTCAAAAATCTCCGGCAAAGTCAACTTAGGGAGCATCCACAGTGAGGTCCCAAAGTACTGGTTTGAAATCAAATAGTTCCATGAGGTACTCGTGAAAAAGCTCTCGCTAGTGCTTGAACTCATCCACTCACTAACCCTAAAATGATCAGATGCCTCCTGAGGTGCCTAGGTTATCAGTTGGTGGCCTGCGTGCTATATGGCCGCTATTTGTCTCCTTTAAATAAAAAACACTGTACCAGTTACAATGTGCATCTTAAAATCATGTAGGAAAGTACACAGAGCTGAATGAGACACATTCAATATCAACTAAACTCCCAGCATGGAAATCTCCGCACTTGGATTTGGTCCTTTTGCTGGATGCAGATCCACGTGGTCAAGAATGCCTGCCTTCAAGTCGCCTAAGGCACACGGTCAACATCTCTCGTCGGATTTGAAGCAGGGATAGAAACAGTGCGTAGGATGGTTTGACACCTCTGCAATGCTCTCAGTCACGAGAGAGGTGCCTGTCTCTGTAAGCTGGGTGACAACCCTAACGACTGGCTAGAAATCTAAGGGTTAATAGTCAACCATGTAAAAAGAGTAGATAACCTGGTAGTTGACTGTCATACAGGGCATCGAGGTTTAGAACTTTTAGGCAAATCGCCAGCAGAGAGAAAAGAGCGGTATCTCCGGGCCCTCGGACCCACTGTGCGCACAGCCTCAGGTCCTCTCTACGCCTCCCCCTTCCGGCTGCCCCCGTGTCCCCGCCGCAGCTCAGGACATGGTGCAGTCTTCCTTGCCCCTGCCCTTCTCGCTTCCACCTCTGGTGTCTTCTTTGCCTCCCACCTCCCCGTCACCAGCCTCTCCTGCTGGGGCCGCCAAAGCATCGTCTTCTAGACTATCGTTGTCCAGCACTTCTTCGGCGGCCTCACTCGGCTGCTCTGATGTCACACAGCTCTCTGCGCCTGCTGTCCGGGGGGCAGCCCCGACTTCCCTGGAGGGTCCGCTCTCCCCGACCTCACCGCCGGGCTGCCCAGGACGGCTCTCAGCGGCGCTCTCTCTCCCCTCGTCGTCTTGTGAAGCCCTTCCATCTAATTCTGCACTGCTGACACTGCCGTCTCTACCAGCTCCTCCTTTCCCTACCTCAGTTCTCATGTTGTCACCTTCTCGGTCAAGTTCTCCATCGAGCTCAACCTGAGGACTCTCTGGACACTCGGCGTCGTCACTGTTCCCTGCCACCAGTTTTGGTTTCATGTCTTTGGTTTGATCGTCTGCGGCGTCTCCTGCTGGTTTCTCCTCTGGCGATTGTGCCTCCACCTCCTCCTTGATGTCACTGAAATCTGTGTTCTGGAAGGCTGGCTCTTCCTTGGCTTCGTTATGGGTTTCTATAGAGACTGGTGATTTTTTCTTCTTATTTTTCTTCTTCTTGTTCTTTGCCTTCCTTGGAGAAGAGTCCAAGGTCAATCCTGGCTGGCCGCTCTTTTCGTCATCAGGTTCTTTCGGATCTACGGGTTCGCTCCCAGTGTCCACCTTACCTGTCTCTGCTGCCTTCTCATGGCTGCTCTCGGCTGCTGCAGAGCAAGGGATGGTTTGGACTTCTGAGGGGCTCTCCCCGACCGATTCTGTGTCATCTTCCCCTTCGTGTTCCCTGCCTACCTCTGCATTCCCAGTTGGGGCCTCCTTGAGCTTGGCTTCCTCCTGGTGAGCGAGTTCCTTCTCAAAGCTGCGAGCTGTGTTTGGGCTGTGATTTTCATCCTGATTCCCCGTGTCTTTACTGTCCTCTGGGGGCCCCGAGGCCACTAGGCCCACTTGCTGCCCAACGTTAGCTATGTCTGCCTTGACCACACTCTCTGGGGGGCTCCCGAGCTGTGCCCTAGTGTCTGCACTGCTCGCCCTTTCAACCTCTGGTACGTGCAAGGGAACCGCTTCCTGGCACGGCTCTGCGCTGGCCTCTCCCAAGTTGGTTTTAAAATCTTCTTGTTCGCCCTTTTTCTGCTTTTCTGCAGATTCTTCCCTTTCGGTTTCGGCATCCGGGGTGCTGCTGCGGGGCCGCTCCGCCACAGGGCCTCGGCTCTCACTGCCTGAATCACCCAGGCACTCGGGTCCCACTAGGGAAGCCCTTGTCCTGCCACCTGGTGTGGTCGCGACCTGCTCCTCAGTGTCTGCACTCGATGCTTCTGGGGATGAGGCCTTGTTTTCAGAGGTCTTCTGGTCCTGGGTGCTGTCACCAGGCTGTGACTCCTCTGCGTTCACACAGTCCTTTCCTCTGTCCCCTCGGTGGTACTGCTCACGCTCAGCGTCCTGCGTGATTTCTCCTTTCCCCACATCTGCCACCATTTCCTTTGTCACCTCCACGTCATTGGCTCTTCCTAAAAGACCATTGAGAAAATTGAAGGGGCCACATGACACGGTGACCACTTGATAATAAGGTAAATGTAAGCACATGTCCTAACTCCCACCCAGCCCACTCCTCAGTTGACAGAATCCTCAAGACTACAGGCAACAGAAGCGTCACCAGGTCCCCACAGTGGGCAGCCAGGCAGCCTCTCTGCTAGTGATCTCTAGATCAGCAAAGGCCACCGCCACCCGCCGAAAGCCAAGAGTGGTTTCTGGCACCATCTTGCGTGAGCTGATTTTTTTAAAGGTGAAGTTAAGTTTTAACCAAAGAAAGAGCTTCGGATCAGGCAGCAAAAGAACCCACATAGCACCGAGCTTCAGGCAGGGACCTGAAGCTTCAGGGAGGGACCTGTCCCCATTTCTAAGTACACATCTTGGTGACTCTTGCTTTCTCTGCTGTCAGACGCGTATCACATCCCCCTAAGGGGTTCCACCGTGGCTTTCTAAAGGGATATTCAAGCTACATGGAGAAACTCAGCCTCCTGGGCACTGTTTTGGAAAGGAAAGAGCTCACACGATGTCAACGGAAATCCGCCTTCCACCACTCAATCAGTGTCAGTCTCCCTGAAACACCTCAAGCCTGTGCCCTAAAACATTCACTCCTTTCCTAAGGGTGGCACCCCAGCAGGAAGGGAGTGCTTGAGATCAAAGTAGACACTCTGTTAGACAACAACTCATACCTCAGTTAAAGAACTATCACTGCTTTGGAAGGAGCAGCTATGTTTGGGGTTCACCAAACAAATGGAACACAGCACATGGACTGCCATCCCACCTCAAGTCAAGTCTGTGACTTCACAGGCTTGGGGTGTCCCTGGGGGAGGTCCTTTCCCCAGGGAAAATGGGGAAACATTAGACATTCTGTTCAGAGTTAGCTTTACCGGCCCCTTTAAAATTCCTGTTACTGTATCTATCTCACAATGCACATCTTTTACTAATGAGATGGAATACATAGGTAAGTTAAAAATAAAAATATACATTGGGATATTTTCCCCAATTTTTTATCCATAAAGACATGTGATCAAAAAACAGTGGGAAGCTACTTTGGAAACCTGTTTGTGATCCCTTCAGCATCTTACAAACTGCTGTCAGAGAGCTGGGCCACAGGCGTTCAGACAGGGACTCCATGATCAAGTCCCTAGCTGCTCGGGAAGTGCATGCAGCCGGGACAGAAGCTCATTATTCATATTCGTTCAACAGTTTGGACACAGCTGAAAGAACTGCAATTTCTTTGACCGATACAGTTATCATAAAGATAACATAGCACCTCCCCGGGGAACAAACCTTGAGAATCTGGGGGCTACAGGTGCCTGCATTTCCATAAATACAAGCAGGATGGAAAGCTTTTAGGTTGAAAGCAGAATTCTGGACCCTGACCTTATTCTAGCCTCACTTTAAAAAGCTGGAATACAGCCAGAACCAGGACATGTGAGACCTTATTTGTGGCTGCAACCTGAGGTTTAGACCCCCAAATCGGAAGGTTTGCCCCAAATTCAGACACCAAGATAATATCCCGCAGAGGGGCACGAATCAGTGAACCTGTCTGGCTAAGTGTACAGTGTATAAGCTACTTCTGCTATCTGCTGGACTCCCTGGTTTATGTTCTTCCAGAAGCTACAAAGCAGAGCTCCACCTGTGACAGAGGCAGAAATGTTTAGATGGAAATGAGGGTGCTGCCTCAGAGGTGGGCATGCTCAGTCTCCATGGTAAGGAACCCCCTCTGCACTGGTCACACCAGTTGTCTGCCCACCTCAAACTGTGGCTCATCTCAGGCACCAGCTCAGCGTCTAAGGCACCAGACACCTAAGAACACGTAATGGGATACGGCGTGTGCTGGGCTTATAGAGACACCACCGTACTACGAGCTTCCTCTGCGGGCTGTTTGTGTACTTCTGTAACAGAACACGCTACAAAAAGCCACACTTGGTGTGTCACTGAGAGCAAACCATGGAGTTACTGTCAAAATTGCCCTAAGTCGGGGAGTCTTCTTCGAAGCCAGGGTGATGTGAACTTAAGCCATCAGTGGTGAACAAAGGGAGATGCATGCCAGGACACGCTTGGGAGGTGGCCCCGTGAAGTGACAGACAGACGGCATGCCATGTGACTGTTAATTGATCAGCAGAGATGACTTTAACTGTAACAATGCACGGAAGGTGAATTGATGCTGATGGCAGAGGTGGAAAACCGCGGCCGAGACAGACTTACCCAGCGTCCCGTCTCCGGTCGGCTTGAGGGCGTGTAGCTCTTCTTTCATCATCTGGGCAGAATCCCGGTGGCCAAGGCTAGTTAGAGTGGCTGAAGTCTCCCCATTGGTAGCTATTTCTGAATTGAGGATTATTCCATGTTTCTGGAAACAAAAACAGGCTTACTGTAACACTCACAGTGTGGCGCTAGGGTAACTCTCTTTTAGTAACAACGACAGTAATAGCAGCAGGAAGAAACTGTCCCTCCTGAAGCCGAGGAGGCCACGCAGAGACTGGGGACTAGGCTATCAACAGACACGGCTCTGGGATCTGCTCCACGTCTGCACTCCCTGCGGACAAGGTCCCATCAACAGGCATCCCTTCTAACCAGCGCTCGCTGCCTGAGGGCCTCCGCAGGCTGGGACGCCTGAGTGCAGCACTGCTGAGGGCCTTTCAGTGTGGAGACCCTGGCCGTGTTCTCTAAACCGAGAGACCAGGATGATGAAGGAAACACGAACGCATCCCGAAGGAGTGCACAAAACTGACAACCCAGATGGGGCGAGACGGCGGCTAGGAGCCCCCGCGGTGCAGCGGTCAAAGCACTCCGCTGCAAACGGGGAGGTCAGCAGTTTGGGCCCGCCAGCTGCTCACAGATGTGGCGATCACAGTCTTAGAGACCCGGTGGGGCACTACTACTCTGACCTAAAGGGTCGCTTTGTGGTGGCCCTGACTGCAGCAGCAGATTCAAGACGGTGGCTAGAATGCTCGGGAAATTCCAAGGACCAGAAAAGACGCTCACTGCTCAATGGAGGCTGTGCGGAGGGTGTCCTCTCCTCAACCCAGGACCCACTTCCCCAGCGAGCTCTCCCGGTCACCTCCTCTGCCCACCGCTGTTCCTCCAGTGTCTGCAGGCAGCACCAGCACTGCACCCCTCACACGGCTGAGTCAGCGTGGGGCTGCGTGAGGCCAGGGACAGCACCCAACCCGGTCACCTCAGCGCTGCGCCTGTGCCCTCGGGTCTCAGGCTCCAGCGGCGACCCCAGAGCCTAGCAATGCACCGTGACTTCCCAGTCAGCTTCTAGGGACCATCGCATGGCCACGCCCGTGCTCATCACTGCCCCCTCGGGGCTCTGGGAACCCACTCAGACCTCTGGGCCCAGTGCTGTCTGCTGGCTTTTCACCAGGTCCAGGCAGCAGCTGGTGACATGGCCCAGGGAGGATTGGGAACATCCCCCTCCCTCACTGCAGCATGTTTCATAGACTCACTGCTCACCTAAGACCTTGTACAGCTAGGGGACTCTTTAAATTTGAAGCTTTCTTAAAAACAAGCAAGGAAGTTCTCTAATTTCAGTAATCCCCTGAAGAATTTATAAAGGAGTCTGAGAAAGAATTTAGGCAGCGCATCTATAAATTGCTGGCAGTCTGCGCTGTACTCAATGCCTGCACACCCCAGCGGCCAGGGGCAGACAGGCCCCGCTGCGCCTACGCTCCCTCTTGCTTCTTCGTCAGCCTGAGATTTGAACTGATTAACAGAGCCAGGAGCAACAACATGGAACGAATGAACGCTGGACAACACGGAACGAATGAACGCTGGCACGCACACGCATGCCTTCCCGAGCACCCCAGAATCTGCTGCTGTCTCCTGGCTGCTTATAAACTGTCCTTGGGCTCCGTACCTTCAGTTCCTGCTGCAGAACGGCTACTTCATCTCTAAGGTCATCGCGTTCACTCCTTATGGAATCAAAGAACTCTTTCTGCCTTTCTAAGGCCTGAGCGTGCAGTGGTGCAGAGAGAGAGAAGAAGAGTTGGACTGGTGAGCACAGTACTTAAGAAGCAGGGCTAAGACTAGGTTTCTACTGTACTCTCGAGCATGAGCAGTTTTATGACATTAGACGGAATGTGCTTAGAAACACAGACACAACGCACGCTGTCAGCACCTGTCAGCACATGCAAACCAAGAAAGACACAGTTCATGCTCCCGGACTGGTTCTGACCTTTGGAGGCACGGCGCCAGGGCGCGCGGCACGGAGGACTATGGCATGTGCAGCAGTTCTAGCCCCGTCTGTGGTTTCACAGCTTTGGGTGAGAGAACCAACAGAAGCAATGTACCCATTTAAATGAGGGACAAATAAAGAACAGAGGAGAGAAATGTTTAAGAACCCCTGAAAGGAGAACCGCTTTGGCATTGATGTAGATTCTTCTTCTATGTTTTTGCCCTTGTCACATTCACTGGTGGCATAGTGGTTACGTGTTATGTCTGCTAACCAGAAGGGTGGCAATTCAACTCCACCAGGCGCTCCCTGGAAACTCTATGGGGCAGTTCTACTCTGTCTATGGGGTAGCTGTGAGTCAGAAACGACTCAACTGCAGTGTGTCGGGTTTGGCTTTTGTCACATACAGTGGTCCTCAAGCCAAACGATATACACAAATCCTTCTTAAGTGTCCACGAGAAAACAGGGTGTGCCTCTGGCTGTCAATGTATGGGTGACATGCCCAACATCTAAGGCTTTGTTCAGAAGCCATGCAGCGCCAGCAACTACTTTTAGGAAATGGTTTGTTGCTATGCACGGTGGCAGTGACTTTGTGGTGTTCCTGTCCTCCTCGTCCCCCCTGACTGAATGCAGGTGAGTTTCCCTCCTTCTCTCATGGAGAGAAGGAGCCTGAGCAGTCTTCCTGGGGTAGATTTGAAGTTGGGCACACATGGAACATTGCACCCGCTACCTTGCGGATTCCCACACCCTCTGTGAGAAAGCACAGTCACGCTGGGAAGGGAACTAGCATGTTCTGAACCTCTGCACATCAGCCCTGCTGCAGAACGTCTTCCGTGCCCCATGGACCTCAGCCCCGCACACAGCACACACATCCAGGATGGTCAGCTTCACTCCGTCAGCTTCAAACTGAGTTCTCGCCACTTGGAGCGAGTGAGCATGTTCACCGTAATTCGGTGCCCTGTGGCAGGTGGGGGGGGCATGCACACTCGCACACACTTTCTGCAAACCAAATGCTCTCAGAGTAGACAATCTGCCAAGCTGACTGCCTGACAGGGTGGATTTTCAAAGGCACAATGGTCCTACCCCTATCTTTTTGTCTTTCCACTCTATCGTTTCCTGAAGATCAGAAATCTCCCTGATATAACCCGCCTGTTTGTGCTGTAGCTGTCGGATTTCCTGAGGGATAGGAACAGACAGAAAGAAAGGAGATAAAGGGTTAAACAGGAAGAAAAACTCCAGGGACTGATAAGCTGAGCGCTCTGTGCGGCATCGCTGAGACCATGCTCAGGCAGCATTTTAACTCTTTAACCCTGACTCCAGCGTCTGTGTTCCCGGCTTTTCCAGTGTTCTACTCTCCACTTTGGTGAATTCCTTCTAGAGTACTGACTACATTTAGAAAACAAACAAGACCTTCTATATTCATTTTCTGTTGCTGCTATAACAGATTATCATAAGTTTAGTGGCTTAAAATAACACATGCTGTTTTGCTGATCGTTACGGAGGTCGGAAGACCAACACAGGTCTCATGGGGCTGAAATCCAAGTGTGACCAGGGCTGCACTCCTTCTGGAGGCTCGAGGGCACAGTCTATTCTGTGCCTCTCTCAGGTTCTGGAGGCCACCGGCACCCCCTGGCTCCGGGCCCCCTCATCACACCACTCCAGCCTCTGCTGTGTCACCCTCATCTCCTCCCTGCGCCTCTGTTCTTCCTGCCTCCCTCTCACAAGGTCGCTTGTCTCTGAACGCGGGGCCCACCTGGAAAACCCAGGATCACCTTCCCATCCCAAGGCCCCTAACTGAATCACATCAGTGACGTCCCCCACACATAAGGTAACAGTATCCAGGGATAAGGATGTGGACATCTTTGGGGGGCCACAAGTCTGTCTTCCACATCTCTCCACAACAGATACAAAACCACCCAGGAATGAGGTGATTCTTCACCACTGACAGGGACCATTTCCTTCAGCAGACACAGAATTTGCCTAAACTCAGTTTTTGAAGCCAACTGTTAACTTGAGCAACAAACCAATAAAACCCAAGACAAAGAGGAGAAACAGGAAGATGCTACCTACTTCAAGCATTTCTTCTCTTTGCTTCAGTGCCTCCTTCACCTCGGCAAACTGAAACTGCAGCACGCTGTGGGCATGCTTCTCCCGTTCCAGCTCCTGCAGAGAGAGGAGACGGAGTTGAGGTGGGAGAGGGAGCCGAGAGTGCGGAGGCGGAGCTGAGACGGGGAGGCGGAGCTGAGACGGGGAGGCGGAGCTGAGACGCGGAGGCGGAGCTGAGACGCGGAGGCGGAGCTGAGATGGGGAGGTGGAGCTGAGACGGGGAGGCGGAGCTGATATGGGGAGGCGGAGCCGGGGAGTGCAGGTGAAGCTGGGGGGGCGGAGCTAAAAGGGAAGGTGGAGCTGAGAGGCGGGGGGCGGAGCTGGGAGTAGGAGAGGCGGAGCTGAGATGGGGAGGCGGAGCTGAGATGGGGAGGTGGAGCTGGGAGTGTGGAAGGCAGAGCTGAGTGGGGAGGTGGTGCTGAGGTGGGGAGGCGGGGCTGAGAGGAGGGGAGGTGGAGCAGAGTGGGGAGGGAGAGCTGAGGGGAGGCAGAGCTGAGAGTAGGGGAGGAGAGGTGGAGAGGAGAAGGTGGGGCTGAGACGAGGAGGTGGGGCTGAGAGGAGGGGAGGCGGGGCTGAGACGAGGAGGTAGGGCTGAGATGAGGAGGTGGGGCTGAGATGGGGAGGCGGGGCTGAGAGGAGGGGAGGCGGGGCTGAGGGGGGAGGCGTGGCTGAGAGCAGAGATCACGCTTCCAGCTCAGCTGAGAGTAGGCCCTTCTGGGAGCCTAACAAAGACGTGCTGGTTCATAAATGCAGTAACTGTGGTTTTCTCAGGAAGTAAATGAATACCACTTTCTTAAGATCCTTGACACTTGCCAATGACCATTTCTGTATGGTGCTGGCTGATGACAAAATGCCAAATACGGAATGTATATGGACAGGAAATTCTGCACCTGGCTCAGGGGGGCTGACTCACAAACATGTGATTGTTTCACAGGCCTGCTTCTTCGTGGTGATGTTTTTGTCTAAAACACCTATCCTTCTCCTAGCAAAGCTGTCTGTGGTTTACACATTGAAATTATAATATTTCCAGCCACTCAGTGAAGAACATGGTATTCTTATTCCCAGCCGTCTCAGCTTCCTGGACAACTGGGGATCCCCCCCCCCACAAATATGTACATGAAGCCCTGGGGATGCATGGAAATGTGGCAGTCTGTTTCTGTGGAGATTCACAGCCCTGGGAACCCTAGGGAATCATTCTACTTTATCATACAGGGTAATGAAGCTCAATCAGTTTGAAGGTAACTTTATTTTAATTTTTAATATGTTACTGTGTCTTAAGTGGAAAGTTTATAATCCAATTCGTCACATGAAAACTGACACACAGTACTGTGTAACTCTAGCTGCTCTCCCCACCCAGTGACAGCACTCTCCTTTCCACCCTGTATTTTCTGTGTCTATTCAACCACCTCCTGTGCCCCTCTGTCTTCTCATTTTGCCTCTGGACAGGAGCTGCTCAGCTGGTGTCTTGTGTTTACTTAAGCCAAGAAGCAGACTCTATGGAAGCATCACTTTATGTCTAATAGGCCAGTCCCATCTTTGTCTGAAGAATTGACTTTGGGCATGGTTTCAGCTCTGGGCTAGCAGACAGTCCAGGGCTCATGTCTTCCAGGGACCCTCCAGTCTGTTGGACCATGAAGTCTGGTCTTTTTAACAGAGTCTGAGTTCTGCACCCCATTTTTCTCCTACTTTGTCAGGGACTCTGTTATTATGTTGGTTTTGCTGACAGACATGCACACACACCAACAGAGACACACACACACACGTCTGTATCTGTATCTGTCTAGCTGCTATTCTTTGTAAGGAAACCTGGTAGTGCTAGGGTGCAGTACTCTGCTATTACCCCAAAGGTTGGCAGTTCAACCCCCCTTGCTGCTCCCTTGGAGAAAGACCCGGCAGTCTCCTCCCGTAAGGATTACAGCCCAGGAAATGCCATGGGGCAGTTCTGCTTTGTCAGGTAGGGACACCGCAAGCAGAAACTGACTCGGCACCGGCTACCGACACCACTGTCCCCTCTCACACAGCGTACTTTGCTCTTCTCTTCATACTGCCGCCTCGACTCAGCCAGCTGTTCCTCCAGCTCCAGCAGTGTGTCCTTCAGGGTGTCCACCTGGTACATGAAGTTTGTCTTCTCGTTGTCCAGCTGGGCATTGGACACCATCGCCTTCTTGTACTTCTCTTCCACCTCGGCCAGGGAGTCCTGGAGAAACCAGGGCCGAGTTGTGAACGCATAGCGAGAAAACAAAATGCCGATGAGTTCCGTGTTCCTTGTGAAATTAAATTTTAAAAAGATCTCAATTCAGACCTCTTTAGTGTAAATGACTCAGAATACGAAACACTTAGCAATTTCCAATGCGTAGAAGTTCCTTCTCAGATTGATCAAATTCGCATCACTCAGAAAGTTGGTTATGAACTGTGACCTGGTGGTGCAATGGTGGGAGCTTGGCTGTTAACTGAAAGGTCAGCAGTTCAAACCCACCAGCAGCTCTGTGGCAGTACAGACCTGGCGACCCATTTCCGTAAAGGTTATGGCATAGGAAAACCTATGGGACAAGTTTGACCTTGCCGCAGAGGGTTGCTAGGAGCTGGAATGGATTGAATGACACACAACGGCAGTCCCAGAGAGGATGGCCATTTATACCCTCGCCAGAACAATGGGCATACAGCACAGGAAAGGTTTGGGTCCTTACAGGCAGGACAACCACTGACTCTTTGGGCAAATGTGACACTGTAGTTAATACCAACAAGGGACACTCTATGATTCCTGAGCCAAGAAGCTTCCTGTTTTAGTGTGGCAGAGTTGTTCAACAGGTTTCTGAAATAATCCAGACACCCAACCAGAACCTGGGACAAGGCCCATGAGTGGTGCTGGGAAAAGTCAGCACTTGCCAAAAGCTACTGATGCCCCAAACTGGGAAGGGATTAAGAGTAATTCCAGATTCTTGACCTGCATGAAAACAGGTTGCACAGGTCTCACTGGGAGGTTCTGGAGAGACAAAGGTCACCCCTTTGGAAGGACAGCTAGCAAAGAGATCAGCAAGGTCCCAGGGTGATTTCACTGCTTGTCTCGGCCCTGGGGGGTTCTCATTTAGATTCCTAAATGTAATGGGGAAAGGGCTCCAGGACAGCAGAGAGGGGACTCACCATGGGGACAGCCAAGGAGCTAAAGAAACACGTGCACTGCTCAGCCCAGCGCACGCTGTGCTACGGGAGGCCTCCTGCAGACCACCTTGGCCTCCCCCTGCACTCCCAAACTGCAGGGACAACTTTGTGTGGGACCAGTGGTTCCCGGTCCAGCTTGATGGCTCTGCATGAGTTACAAGCCAGAGTCTTGATGTCTCCGTTGGTAGCACAGAGGCTAAGTGCTCAGCTGCTAAAGAGGAGGCTGGCAGGCTGGACCCACCCAGAGGCTTCCTGGGAGAAAGACTAGGTGACATGCTTCTGTAACCATCACAGCCTAGTAAACCCTGTGGGCGGCTCCGCTCTGTCACACGGGGTCGCTACAGTCAGAGCTGACTTGACAGCACCCAACAACAAAAGACATGCGACAAACATGAGAATGGCCATAGAGTCATGTGATCTGTGTCACCCTCTGTCTGGTGGCCCAGGTGATAATGAGTTCTGACTTCTTTCTAGGCAAGGCTTTGAAACAGTTCTTTCTAGTTTGATGCCCTGCTGAGACTCTGCCTTTGCTCCCCAGACATGCTGAATCGGAATCTACATTTTAGTGAGATCCTAGACGATTCTGTCCTGAAGATCTTATTAAAATGTAGATTCTGATTCAGTATATTTTGTGTGTGTGGTGGGGGGTGGAAATGGAAATTCTTAGTTGGGGGTGAACCGAAAAGAACTGGTTTGAAGCCTTGTTTCCAGGTACTTTCTGGGAGCTGTCAAGGCAGGAACAGAGCTGTGGCCAACTGCTAGACGGGTAATCGACCACAAGTGACCCAGTGAAGACAGAGAAAGAACACACGGTCACTGGATGCAGACTTGCCGGTGGACATCAAACATCTCGACTAGCAGGCTAACTGAAATATTGCTTGCAAGCAACTACTGGGGGAGGTGAGCACACAGCATGCACTGGGAACACGCATTAGTAACCTTCCCACTGAGAAGCTACAAGTTTGGGTTCAAAACTGCACTCGGGCAAGTGGCGCGTGCCCACGGCCTGGCCAGCACCACTGCCACTCGGGGCTCTATGGTATGGAGCCCAGGGGGCACGCAGCACGCACTGTGAATGACTCCCTCGTGGCTTGTTGTGTCTTAGGCTGGGTTAGTGTCACAAGCCCACACCGTGCCAGCTGGTACCTTCATCTCCTTCAGCCCCTGCATGTATTTGCCTTCTACGTCCTGAATCTGGTCCTTCAGCTCACTGAGCTCCTGGGGAAACAGCCACAGACGCAGAGGAGGTCAAGGGAAAACTCCACCGTGACCCCACGCAAGAAAGGCCAGCCCCTGACTCCTTCTGTGCCTACAGAAAGTGTTTCTCCTTTGGGTGGTCTGAGTACCCATTTTCCTTTTCAGTTTTAAAAGGAAAATCAAGAAAATTCAAGTTTAGGTGTAGCTAACATTGTCATTTCCTTGTATAGTGCAAGCAGCCTACAATCAGCTGCTACCCTAAAGTTTTGTGGGTTGACCCTATTTGGAGGTGCTGCGGAGGAAAGGTCTGGTGATCTGCTTCTATGAAGACTACAGTCAGGAACACTCCACAGCACAGCTCTGCACTGTCACACACAGGGATACCAGGAGTCAGAACCAACCCCGTGGCATAGCGCTGCACCGTGACACATAGGGACATGAGGAGCCCAAACCATTGGAGGGCTGTGCCACCCAGGGGCACCTCAGAAGAAAGGCCTGGCAGCCTGCCTCCCCAAATGCCACTGCTGACCCTGTGGGGCGCACAGCTCTCCTCTGACATGCGGGGTGCCATGAGTCGGGGTGGCCTTGACGGTCACTGGAAGTTTTCACATAAATGAAGCCAAAATCAGACTCCTGGGAATTCCTCCCTCTGACCTTGGCTCTGACCTCTCAACTATACAACGTTGGATGACTTTTTTACAAAGTTGGGCTAATATCCCAAGCCTACATTTAACCTTCTTCCCTTCCAGTCTTCTCTCTTGAGATGCGCTGCCCCGGTCACTGTGGGAACTGCCATTGTGTTTCTGAGGGTTGCTGTGAGCCTGGCACTATGCTCAGTGCCAAAGAGATAGATTACTTACATTCTAGCGGGAGGAAAAAAACATTAAAACGTAATGTCCTGAGGTCCATGAGCAGCTTACTGCAGATGGAAAGGCAGAGGGGACGGTCACTCAGAGGAAGGGTGACATGAACACACCTGCTGTGGTCTGGGTACAGCATACAACCTGGTGTCCAATACTATCCAGAAAATGCAGACTGAGTGTCTAGGCATGCTAGGTACACAAAGGTGACCATCCACACAGGTGGTCAGTGCTCTGGAAAGGTATGGCCAGAGAGTGGGGACAGGAACATAGTCTGCCCTGGTGAGTGGGCCCAGATCAGAAGTGGCTTTCCAGAGACGATGCTAACTGAGGTCTGGTGTTGCCACAACACCATGTCCATGGGAGGGAGAGGAGGCAGGGCTGACAGCCAGAATTTTAAGAATGAAATCTTCTATCTGAAGACAGGTTTTCATAGAAGTTTAAGTTTTAAGGAAGTGAAGAAGTCTTACCTTGATTTCCCTAATGGAGGCCTCAGTGTCGATGGAGACGGACGTGTCTCCACTCCCTCTGCGGGAGGATGTCCCACCCAGAGAGGCGAGGGTGGCTGCGGATAGGCTGGGCATGTTGCGAGACCCCTAGAACATTGGAAGGGATCAAACGCAACTTCAGATAAAACCAACAGGACTTAGAGGACTGAGATGACAGTGTCTTTAACTCAAAGCCCTGGTGGTATAGTGGTTAAGAGCTACATCTGTTAACCAAAAGGTCAGCAGTTCGAGTCCACCAGCTGCTCCTTGGAAACCTCATGGGGCAGTTCTACTCTGCCCTAGAGGGTCGCTGTGAGTCAGAAACAACTCAGTGGCACTGGGTTTGGTTTTCTGGTTTTACTTGAATTCAGTTTCCAAATGGGAAATCTTCAGGGGGTCTTGTGGTAAGCAGTACAGAGAGTTTATTTTGTGGGACGATGAGAGAACTCCAGAATTTGTCTGGTTTGACCTTGAGCTGTGTGGTTAGTCTTATAGTGAATACCTCTGTGTTCTGCAGGATTTTAATTTGTTCTGGCAGTGACCCTGAGGGAGCTCCCTGGAGAGATTGGACATTGGCCAGGTGGGTCACTAACTGGTCCAACGCTCACACAATATTGACATCTCTGTTAAACATCCAGTGACAGCTTTTCTTATAAGTTCCAACCATAAATGCTGGGGCCTTCTGGCTTTACAATAACATACCACAAAGGCTGACAGCAACTCCTTACCTTCTCAGTAAAGTCTTTTTCTGGTCTCTCTTCAACCTGCAGAAGAAGACAGACAAGCATCAAATACTTCAAAGCATTCAAAAGACTCCGTGGATTCAGGGTGTCAGGTACTTGAACCACGTCCCCTCCAAAACGTGTGTAGCAATTTGGCTAGGCCATGATTCCTGGTACTGTGTGATGTTGTCTTATGTTATAAACCCTCCCTCTGTGATGTTAATGACGCAGGATGGGAGGGCAGTTGTGTCACTGGGGCAGGACTCCGTGCGTAAGACTGCACCGTGTCTTGCGGCAATCTCTTGGGATATAAAGCAACGGGAGGCAAGCAGAGTCGGGAACCTCACAGAGTCGGGAACCTCACAGAGTCGGGAACCTCATACCACCAAGAAAGCAGTGTTGAGAGCAGAGTAAATCTTTGCAAGAGACCTGGGGTCCCTGTGCCTCAGAGACTCCCCCAGTACAAGGGAAGACTGACAACAAAGGCCTTCTCCAGAGCCAGCAGAGAAAGTCTTCCGTTGGACCTGATGCCCTGAACTTGGACTTGTAGGCTTCTGGACTGTGACAGAATAAAAATGTCCCTTTTGAAAGCCATCCCCTTGTGGTATTTCTGGGACAGCAGCAACCAGATGACTCAGACATCGGGAAAGGGGGTCATAAAACAAAGCATTAGCCCCTCTTTGTTTTTAACGACAACTTTGCGGAGTGTCCACGTGTGTCGGGTGGGCAGTGTGGACACAGTGGTGCACAGCACAGCTCAGTAGGTGGGCAGCCTGAATCCTGTGGGTCTCAAATGTTTACCGTTCCCACCAGAAGGTAACTAGGTCACTATAAAACACATACTGATGGTGGAAAGACACAAAACAAGGGATTCATTATAGAGCTCAATTGGACACGTTTACTCTGTAGATTTCTCACAATTCTCAGGTTGTTCTTGACAAAGGAGGGAGTAACATGGGGCTGTTTGCTGACACACATTGGGTGTTTATCTGGGAAGTATACACATGACAATGAGTATTTCATATGATTTCACAACTATGACACCAGACCCTCGGGGAATGTCAGGGGTTCCCAATTGTCCAGTCTTTTCATCACAGTCAGAGGCCCGGAGAACCCTGGTCTCATGTTCTGAGTTGGGAAGACAATTTCACGTTTCAAATGTGGTTCTTCTCTCCACTTACAAATAAAAACAACAACAATAACAAACTCCCCAAACCCGTTGCCACTGAGTTGATTCCGACTCATAGGACCCTACAGTACAGAGAAGAACTACCCCACAGTGTTTCCAAGGAGCGCTTGGTGGATTTGAACTGCCGACCTTCTGGCGAGCAGCCATACATTTAACCACTGCATCACCGGGACTCCAAGGAATAAGAATAAAAGTATCCTCGAAATAAATACTTTCCACTTCAAGTTTTCCAGTTGTTTTTCCACTCTCTAATTCATTTAGTTCTGCTCTAATTTTCAAGACCTATTTTCTTCTGGTGGCTGAAGGGTTCCTCTATTGCTCTCTTTCTATTTGTTCAAGCTGTAGGGTTACTTCTTTAGTTTGGGCCCTTTCTTCCTTCCAGATGTGTGCATTTGTAGAGATAAACTGCCCTCTGAGCACTGCTTTGGCTGCATCCCATAGGTTTTGGTAGGATGTGTTTTTATTCTCATTTGAACCCATGAATTTCCTTATTTTGTCCTTGATTTCTTCTACAACCCATGGCTTCTTGAGCAAGGTGTCGCAGTTCCCATGAGTTCCAATTTCTATCTACATTTCTTCTGCTACGGATTTCAACTTTTATGGCTTTATGGTCTGAGAAGATGCTTCGTAGTAATTCCATGGTTTGGGTTTTGCTGAGATTTGCTTTACATCCTAACACAAGGTCTATTCTGGAAAATGTTCCACGTGCACTGGAGAGGAAAGTGTACTATCTGTTGATGTGTAGAAAGTTTTGTATATGTCAATTAGGTCTAATTGGTTAATTGTTGTAATAAGATCTTCAGTGTCTTTACTGAGCTTTTTTCTAGATGATGTCCATTACTGAAAGTGGAGTACTGAAGTCTCCCACTATTACTGTGGAGTGATCTATCTCATTTTCAATATAGTCAGTGCTTGTTTGATGTATTTAGATGCTCTAGTTTGGCTAGTATTGGGCACATAAATATTTAATATTGTTAAGTCCTGCTTTGCATGGAACCTTTCAGCAATAATTAGTGACTGTCCTTGGCCATGATGGTGGACTTTACATTAAAATCTATTTTATCTGAGATTAGTGCTGCCACACCTGCTCTTTTTTTGTTTATTGTTAGCTTGGTATATATTATTCTGTCCTTTCATTTTCAGTTTGTTCCCATCTTTATGTCTAAGGTATGTTTCTTGTAGACAGCCTATACACAGGTCATGTCTTTTGATCCAAGATGTCACTCACTGTCTCTTTATTGGTGTGTTCAGTCCATTTACATTCAGTGTAATTATTGATAGGTATGTGTTTAGTGCTGTCATTTTGATGTATTTATTTCTGTGTTGGTGTTTTCTATGTAGCTCTTGATATTCTGTTGTGGGTCATTTTTCTTTATGGGTTGACTTTTCATCTTCTTCAGTGTTGGTTTTGTGTTTGTTGAGACTCCTGTCTTATGTTTCTTGTTTTAATATGTTGCATTGTTACTGTGCTTTGTGGCTGCCCCTATGATCCCCCTTAATGCTATAAGCTTAAACCCACTTTTAACTTCTAAAATATCTTATTAACTTCCTCTCCATCTGAAAGGATTATAACCACTGCAGCATATCCCTCTTTTTAATGTGATGGTACCTTACTTTTCATGATATGATCACTAGTTTCCTTCTCTTAATATTACAGCTTTGATTGAGTCGTGTGCCTTCCTGAACTGTGTAGGTTTTGGGATGTTGTGTCCTGCATCGTCTTTTTAAATATACACTTAATGGTTTTGTTTTTGTAAGCAAAGAGCTTCTTTCAGTATTTCTTGTAGTTTTGGTTTGGTTTTTACAAAGTCTCCAAGCTTCTGTTTATCTGTGAATGTCTTAATTTCATCTTCATATTCGAAAGACAGTTTAGCAGGATATATAAGTCTTGGTTTGGAAGTTTTTCTCCTTCAAGGCTTGAACATGTCATCCCACTGCCTCCATGCCAACATCGTTTCTGCCCAGAAATCAGATGAAAAGCCTACAGGGCTTCCCTCTGAATGTCAGCTTTGCTTTGAGTCTCATTGCCTCTAAGAGTTTCTGCCTATGTTTCATTTTATTAAGCTTGATTATATTGTGTCTTAGAGTCTTTCTTTTGGAGTCTGATTTTTGTGGCATTTGATACACATCCTAGATGTCTATGTCGTCTTCTTGCATGATTTCAGGGATTTCTCTGTCAGCAACAACAACACTGTTTTCAGCTATCCCTCCCTGTTCAGGAACTTCAATTAACTGTAGATTATTCCTCTTGATAGAGTCCCATATGTTTCTTAATGCTCCTTTGTTTTTCTTATTTCCTCTGATTTGTCCTCATAAATGCTGGTGTCAGTTGACCTATCTTCAAGGTCACTAAGTCTGACTTCCAGTTCACCAGCTCTGTTCTTTTGGCTTTGAACTGTCTAAGTCTATAATTTTGTTACTGATCTGCTGGATTTCAGAATGGTGATGTTCCATCAGTTCAAACAGTTTGCTTAATTTTTCATTTTGTTCTGCTGCATTTTGTTTTATTTCTAGGAGGGCTCTCTAGATAACTCTTTTGTACTCAACCTCCGACAGTTTTAGAAAGGCTTCTTCATCTGGGAAATTTTTTGATTCTTTATTTTGGGAGTTTTCTGGAGCCATGGTTGGTTGTTTCTTTAAATTCTTGGTGGTGGTCTGTTGCTTTTGGGACATCTTGACACTGTTTAGTTTCTCTGGTGTTGCCTCACCAGGAGCTGAGGCATAGTTCTGAGAAGCGAGCTGGTCACCAGCCACCTCTGTGTACTCTAGTGGACTCTCTGGGGTGGCAGGCTCTGCCTCCTACCTGGCAAAGACACCACGCTACTTATGGAGTCACTGGGGGAATGTCAACTGACCCTATGATGTAGGTCAGTAAAGGCTAGAAGAGATGCCATCTGCCTGCTCAGCAGTTATTTCTCTAGGTGGTCTTATTTTAAAAAAACTACAAGCTATATGACAGCTTCCAAAGTCAGTCAGGCTGTCAGGTGTGGCAGGTCCCTCCTTAACTGTCCCCAGATGCTATGATATAGTTCAAAGTAGCAAGGGGCTACTGCCTTGCTGCCATCGCCTGCCAGGTCCTACCTGTGAGGCAGCACTGTGCTAAACACAGCCTTTCTGCTGGAAAATCACTCCCCAGACTGGCACTGCCTCCCAGCCTGGGGATTAACTAAGGCACTTGGCTTGGCTTTGGTTGGGTGACTCCACTTCTCAGCCGACCAAGACGGCATTCTGGTCAAGCTGCCCCTTCCACCGTGAAACAGAAATCTATGTCATAGCTCAGGAAAGAGAGGGTGGAGGGGCCGTTGTGTCCTCAGTCCACTGCCAGGCTCTCAAAATGTGGCTGTCCCACACACTGTCTCTCCACTGCAGCACATGCTGTTCTTTGCAGCACTGCTGCTCAGCTGGCAAACAAAAAGGAAAAAAAGTTAAAAGTGCCAGTGTCTTCAGCCTGCATGTGTGGCCGCTCAGCAGGAGCAGGGCTCAGCAAGAGAGAGAAAATTTCCTGTTTGGTGGCACGTGGTCCAATCTGACAGCCCTATGCTGTGCCCTAGGGCTCAAGGGGGTCCAGAAAGCTCCATTTAATTATCAATCCAGGCCTTAGTTTTCAGAGGGAATTAAGGAGTGTCTAGTCTGCCATACTGATTCTTTATTTTGGGAGTTTTCTGGAGCCATGGTTGGTTGCTTCTTTAAATTCTTGGTGGTGGTCTGTTGCTATGTCCCAATCTGCCATATCTAGTCTGCCCCCCTCCATTTCAAATAACCATGGAAACTCCAGCTGTCTAGCACCCAATCTTTTAGGGGAATTAATTCAGTAAACCTCCTGGGCACAAAGCCTTCATTCCCAGGAAGTGCACAGTGGACTACAGAGCAAATATGGGTAAACCTGAAAATATAGAAGGAAATGTAGCTATTGGGGAAAGGGAAGGTCATTTTCAGAGGTCACCCAGTCACCACTCAGACCAGCTCTGTTCCACAGCTGACAGGGTATGTTCTCCGACTGCTCGCCTGGAACAGATCAATCTTATGTGCAAACAAACCAAGCTCTGGACACCCACTGGTTCACTGAGACATCTGTGCCCATAACAGAGGGCCTCCACCCAATTGCTGTGGAGGGCTTCTTGTGAGAAAGATGAGAAAGGATGCCCAAGTCAGAACACCAGGTGCTGGGGTGGTGGGGCGCTGGGGTGCTGGGGTGGTGGGTGGCATGGTCTGCCTGGCCTTTCAACAGACCCCTTTGTTCTGTGCAGCTTCATTTGTTACCATAAGCAGACACTGCTTTTGTCAAGCGGAAAACAGAAAACAAGGAAAAGGAAAGAAAACACCAAAGCTCTGGCGTGTTCTTTTTATGGTTAAAATGGAGTCTTAGCCCTCAAGTACATACAGGCTCTGAATGGGACTCCCAGGGGTGTGTTCTGAAGTAGAGACCATGCAGGGAAAGACTAAGCTATAAACGAAAGTTACAGCAAATCTATGATGAATCATTATTCTCAATCTCTACTGCACATGTTAAGGAAATGCTACTGTGTTTGTTTTCCTGGTTCGAAAAACAAGAAGAAAAACCAAGCTCATTGCTGTTAAGTCAGTTCTGACTCATGGCAACCTGACAGGACAGAACTACCTCACAGGGCTTCCAAGGAGCTGTGGGGTGTATGTATTTGTTCCCTTAAGAAAGTATGGGGAAACCTGGTGGCGTAGTGGTTACATGCTACACCTGCTAGTCACAAGGTCAGCAGTTCAAACCTGCCAGACGGTCCTTGGGAACCCCATGGGGCAGTTCTACTTTGTTGATAGGGTCGCTATGAGTTGGCACTGACTCGACAGCGGGTTTGGGGTTTAAGGAAGTATGCAGGATGGGTGCATGTGGGATGAGACAGCGCGTCCCACTAGAGGGCAGCCGTGTGCACTCTGAGCGCCGCGAGGCCCACAGACAGAAGGCGCCAGCTGCAGCCACTGTTACCCAAGTTCCCTGGCCACCCAATAAATCAGGGGTGGATCAGTAAATCAGACGGCTGTTCAGTTCTGACACAAAGCAGAACACTTGGTCTCTGAAAATAATGGGCAGATGTTTCAAACAGAAGAGAGGAAGGTGTAGCTCAAGGATTTTTAAGCAATGTCTCAGGGTGGGGAGGTCCCTGCGTGGGGATGCACTCCATTGCAACAGGGCCCTCTGTCATACCGCCCACAGGACCCTGGATAAACTGAGAAGCCACTGTGAAACCTGCCTCCTACCTGGGACGGTGACCTGTGCGACACTGCCTGGATAACTGGGCTGTGGCCAAGGAGAAACCCACTAACAGACCTCCTTCTTCCTGGCTCTGCAAAGGTGTCGCTGGCCTGACTTTCCAGATAAAGCTTGCCAGGCTGAGCACCTGGCAGCGGTGGAGGGGACGCCCAGCTAGGACCGAGGGTCTGCCACTAGAGAGGCCTGGCCACACTGCAGCCGTCAGCCTCTGCCCTGGCAGTCTGCTGCAGTCTGCTCCCTGCAGTGCAGCCTGCTCCCCCCAGGGAGAAAGGACAGAGTCCTGGACAGCTGGACACTGTGCCTTCTGAGGATTCTGACTAGACTGGTCAGCGTCCCTCCAACTGACAAGCCCAAATACGTCCGCTAGCGCTTTCTGTTTGCCTAATGCAGTTGCCCTGGGGACTTAGAAAAGGAAAAATTATTCAGGTTCAGGGCCGGATGGTGTGTTCTGGAAATGCAGGGAAGCCAAGGACAGTGGAGATGTGTCTTCTGGACGTGCTCCTGGCGCCAGGGAAGCACGGCTTTCTTGGGCCTTGGGTTCTGGATGTTGTCAGTGTAACAGTGAGTGACAGGTGGCTCTGGTCTCCCCAAGAACTTCTGCATGTTCCAGAGACGTCTCTGCAGTTCTAACAAGCAAACGTCAGAGGTGTCTCCTGCTTCGGTGTCCCCAACCAAGATGAGGTGCCCAGCATGGAGCAGGAGGACGCCCCACCTCCTGCAGGACCCCGATCTATGCCGACAAGTCCACTGTGTTCGAGGAGCAGCGGCCTCAGGAGTGGGGGGTCATCCACTTGTAATGAATGGCTAGGCCAGCTCTGTCCGATATTTAAGAGCTGCAGATTCAGAGCTCGCATTCAGAATGCAGCGTACATACCTACACACGCAAACACACACACACATGTCTTCCCACTTATAAATGCAGGTTAAGCAAAAAAAATAGACGAAGTAGGACGGGCCCCAGGACTCCCCACCTGCTGCAGTTCTGGGGTCCTGCACCTTCCCCACAGCCTGAGCCCCAGTGGAATGGCAGGGAAGTGGCGAACCAGGGACAGGACTCATGGGCAGGCTGCAACGTTCGGGTCCGTAACAGACAACATTCCAAACAGTAAAAGTCAATCTTTTACATTTTTAAATTGTTAAAAAACCAAAACATTAAACATAAAACCCAGCACACCCATGCAGGGGTACCCGTCACCCGGCCCCCAGCTTCCCTCCTCCCACTGAGCCCCTGGAAGGCCCTGCTGGCAGCCTCTCACACGGCGCTGCAGAAACGTAGCAGGACCACCCTAACAGCACTGGGAGGAGGAGTAGTCTTCACTTTTTCCCAATTCCACATTCTATGTAGACATGAAATAAGGCAGAAAAACCTTCTGGCTTCATCTTAGGCTTGGGTTTTGGAGGTGGGGGTCACTCTGAGCAAACAGAGAAGTAAGTATGAAAAAGATGAGGAAGAGGAGAGGAAGACGGCCATGGGGCGAGACCGAGCCGGGGACAGACTCACCACGGGGCTGGCGCGGGCCGAGCTGGCCCGGGAGGAGGCGCGGGAGCCGGAGGGCAGGTGGCCGCTGTGCTCCGAGGGCTGTGCGGGCGGCACCAGACACAGATGGAAACAGAGGAGGACGGTGAGCCGGGGGTGAGGACGCTGGGTGCCCGAGAGAAAGCTCGGGCAGCGAGCTACGAGCCACACGCAGTGCAGAAAGGAGCTGGTTAGGGTTAGAGAGCGCGTGCCCCTGGGGGACGGCGGCTGTGCCTCCCCACGTTCAAGTGGTGCCCGTCCGGCAGAAGCGCAGTTACTGACATGCTAACAGAACACCGGATTCTCAGTTAATACAAAGAAAACACACAGCTCCTGTTTAACTTGGGTGTGGTGTCACAGCTCAGTCCCACACAGATGACAACCCCACAGGCACAAAAATAACTGTGTTTGAGAGAAACCAGAGTGGTTTCCCGGCACAGAAACTGGCAGGGAACTCCGCTGCCCAGCTACAGAGGATTTTCCTTCCCTGCTATCCTCACAAGGAGAGACAGAGTTAGGGTTAGTGCAAAATTATGTCTGCTTTAGTAGAACTTCTTATAGCGGTGAAAATATACACAACAAACATTCATCAATACAACTTCTATGTAAGTTTTCCCAAAAGTACCAGACTACATTTTACCTAGCTGCCTGCACATATTTATTTAGCTCTGTGTGTATCCATCTGTCCGTAGGTCTGTCCTTCCATTCCTCAGTCCACCCACCTACCCAGCCTCCGATCCACCCTCCTATTCGTCCATCCACCCGTTAACCCACCCACCTACTCATCCACCCGTCCATCCGTCCATCTGTCCATCCATCCGCCCTCCCATTCACTCATTCACCCATCCACTCACCCACCCACCCACCCTCCCATTCACTCATTCACCTGTCCACTCATTCACCTACTCACCCACCCACCCCTCTGTCCAAACTGTCTCTCTCCTTTGTAAAGGAAAACAGCAGCAGCTCACAGATCTGGAAGCAATTGCCTCTTAACTTTGATTTGTATTTGCACTTGTGTTAGTCCTTACAGAATTTTCATGTTATTAAAACAACAACAACAAATTCTTCTTTTCCTCTTGAGCCAGGTGTGGGCTGGGGCAGCACCAGCTGACCAGGAGCACAGGATAGAAAACCCTTTCTGAGGACTATTTCTTGAGAGAGACCTGCACAGCCCCCAGGGGTGCTACCTGGTGGGTGAACCTGTTCTGTGCTGAAGGGCCCCCAACGGCAGCCTCCTAGAGGGCCGCACGTGCACACCTGGGCCAGGTGCTGACCTCGTTCATGGCCTCACGGCCCTACCAGGGAGCAGAGAGCCTTTTCCCCAGGCAAACACCAGGTGCCGGGCACCTCTAGGCATCCGTGCCTCTCACCTCCAGGGCCAGCTCTCTGCTTCTGGTCTACCTCCCCTAGCTGCACGTGCTCCACTGTACTGCAGATGGGGCTATTTCTCCCACTGACTGAGCATATCTCTCCCACTGAACATTCCAATGGCCTGTCACAGTGTTCAGGAACTTGAAACCTATTTCACATAGTAGGCCTGAGACATTAAAAAATCACACCCATGCAATATGAAAATGAATAAATGTTTACACTTCAACAGAACTAACAGTAACCCAAACTAAAGTCAACACTGTTGGGTTGTTTCAGACTCACAGGGACCCTACAGACAGAGTAAAACTGCCCCATAGTTTCCAAGGAGTGCCTGGTGGATTTGAACTGCTGACCTTTTGGTGAGCAGCCACAGCACTAACCACTGCACCACCAGGGTTTTGAACCAATGCTGTATCAAGTTAAATAACTGTTCAAGTCAATTCATGGAAATTCTAAAGAAAACTGTTCAGTATAGATTTCCTTAGCTGGTGGCCAAGCCTTAGCTGGTAGGGATTCCTAAATGGTGACTTACAGAAAAATCATAAGTTATAGACCCAGGTTACTATGCAGCCAGTTAATTTCAAGGATTCTGAAACGTACTGAGCGAACCACTGTATTTAACGTGGGGCTTGGAGCATCCTTGTGATATTTGGGGACGGGGCTCTGAAGGCAGGCCAATCAGGGCTGAAGCTGGCTTCCAGCTGCCTGGTGCCAGCTGTCAGAAGCCCCGAGTGGGAATGCGCACTCCCCCCGTCAGCAGGCACTGTGCCAGCACGTCCCCAGGGCCATGCAGGACAGCAGAGGACACGGGGCCACAGAACCACAGAAACCCCCTTACAGCTCTGGAGCTGGAGGCACTGCCCCGCCAGGCCCTGCCAAGGATGCCCTCGTCAAGCACCGATGCCTGTAAGGAAAGCACAGGACAGACGTCACGCCAGGACAGACAGCCACACAGCCTCCCTGTGTCCAAGTCCCAGGAATCCCTAGAGACATCAGCTCTGGAAGACACACACGCGTGAGGGGCGTGTCCTCAGAAACAGCAGATAAAAAACTTGCAGCGGAGGGCCCTGGGCAGAGTGCCTGGGGCAGAGCAAGGGACTGGAGAGAGAGGAGGGAGGGAGGGAGGGAGAGGTAGATGACAAACGAGAGACAGACAGAAAGACAGATGACAGGGTGACAGAGAGAGGGAGAAAAAGCAGCTTTAGTCACCATCAGTGGCATGCAATTTAATCTCTGACAGATCATTTAAAGTGGTTATTTTAAAATATCACTCCATGGGAAGTAAAAACTGACTAACTCAGACTGTTAAGAAAGCAGACAGCCCACATGCCCTGAAGTCGGGTCTGGCAGCCTCACACTTGACACACGGACTGCCACAACAGGCCCAAGCCCCACGAGGACGGCGGGCACAGCGCAGGACCGGGCAGTGGCTTCTTCTGTTGTGTGCAGGGTCCCCATGAGTCGAGACCAACCCAACGGCACCTCACAACATCCTTGTGTTTGGTTTAAATGATCATTCAAGTATTAAATTATGGTAATTACAGTATTAATGCTGAATAATTCTTTAAACACTGATAAACAGAAGAGAGCTCGGGGTGCAGTGGTTCAAAGCTCCCTGCTAACTCAAAGGTGCTCCTTGAAAACTCTACAGGACAGCTCTACTCTGTCTTACAGGGTTTCTGTGAGTTGGAATCGACTCAATATAAATGGGTATTATAACAAGGTAACAGAAAACAGCATATTTGACGAACTTGAAAATCCCGTGTTGATTAGGAGCATCCGACACTGTAAACGGCCGTGTCAAACCTGCCTACATTTAGGGGAGCTTCACTTTTCTCTGCTCCCCCTGAGGGCACCTCAGCCTTTCTCTGGCGGCTAGGATCTAATTCAGGGTAGCTACGCCGGAATGGTTACATTTCAGCTCCCCGCACAGCACAGACACTGGTATTTAAAACTGTCACCTCCCCAGGTCACCTGGCCAAATGGATGTGTGTGCTGGGAGGTCACCAAGTGCGGAGAAGCAGCTCACCTTTTCTTCTTCCCAGTACCTGTCGCTGTCAAGCTGATCCGACTCACGGCGACCGGGCTGTCACAGAGGAGAACTGCCCTGCCGGGCTTTCCTGGCTGTCATCTTTACCGATGGCCAGGCACGCAGGGTTGCCTGCGGCTGCCCACCTTTAGGTCAGCATCTGACTGCCAACTGCCTGCGCTGCCCAGGCTGCTGCCCTGTTCTTGCCTAACAGCGCCCTAGCTCGCATCTCCCTGGAAACCAGAGCAACTGGGACCGGAAGGGCCACCAGCCAGGGCCAGCTGAAGTGGACCGACAAGCACCAGGGCCACGGGGACACTGCAGGTGAGAGAGTAATCCCAACATTCCAGCTGCTGTGGGGCGGAGGGGGAGAGGACGGTGCCCATGAGTGGGGAGGCGTCCAAACCCATGTGTGCGCTGGTGTGGGCAGGCTGTGTGGCAGGGGGCACAGGCACAGGTACACACGCACCCTGTAGCTCCCGGTGGGCCGAGCCGCACTGCACGGGTAGGAGGGCTGGAAAGGAAGGCAGAGGGCAGGTTTGAAGGACCTCAAAGGAACAGTGACAGACGGCAACCTCACGCAGGAAGGACACACGGCCACCTCCCATGGGACGGACAGACAGCAATCTCACTCTGGAAAGGCAACGGTTTCAGCGGCCACGAGGGCCAGGCTACAGGGCAGCGGTTAGAGGGAAAGCAGGTCACAGCACTGGGCTTTCAGCAAGTCTGACTGCGCACAAGAGGGGTGGCCCTGAGGCGGGAGCTAGAAACAGGAACCTTCCCCACACCGCGGACACTGACCTTCTAGTCACCTCTTTACAGGCAGTTCTGGCCGGAAGGGTCAGGGAGTGAGAGGGAGGTGCTGGTGACATGCTGAACATCGACAGCGCAGACCCCTCGGTGGGGAAGGCCAACAGCATGTAGACGGCAGGTGACGCCAACCAGTGGCTGCCGCGCCCACCCGGCCACGGGCACGTCGGCCATGTCAGAGTGCCACCGTGTCCGCGCGGCATTCAGTAGCCGGGCGTTCCCAAGCGGACCACCAGGCCTTTCTCTGGCGCTGTCTCTGGGTCGGTTCATACTGCCCACCGTGCGGTTAGCCTCTGAGTGTTTAACACTTGGTGCTACCTGGGGACTTGGGCACTGGAGTCCCCAACCCAGACGCACTGTGGCCAAGTTGGCTCTGACTCCCAGTGACCCTGTAGGACAGGGCAGAACTGCCTGGCATGGTTTCCAAGGCCATAAATCTTTACGGGAGCATCTTCCCCCACGGGGGTGCCAGTGGGTTGGAGCCACTGACCTGGGAGTTAGCAGCCACACACCTAAACCACCGCACCACCAGGGTTCCTCAGGAAGGCCCATAAGGAAAACAATCCACTGCCACCGAGTCAATTCCAACTCACAGAGACCCTACAGGACAGAGTAGAACTGCCTTATGGAGTTTCCAAGGAGCGTCCGGTGGATTTGAACTGCCGACTCTCTGGTGAGCAGCCAAGCTCTTAAGCATTGTACCACCAGGGTTCCCAGCAAGGCACTTGGGGGTTTGTGAGGCACAACACTGCCACACACCAAGGGGCACAGAAACTGCGTGTTTGTTTCTGATAGCACCTGTGAAGACACAACAGGGAGAAGGAGGGCCTCCCAGTGGTCAGGGCTGGCCCTGAGGAAGTGCTCAGGGGCCTGGTTAAGAGCTCAGCAGCTGAACAAAAGGTCTGAGGTTCAAATCTACTAGCTGCTCCTTGGAAACCCTATGGGGCAGTTCTAAGCTGCCCTACAGGGTCGCTAGGGCTTGGAATCAACTTGACGGCAGTGAGTTGTTTTCTTTTAAAGCCCACACAAGGGGACTCCAGGCCTAGCCTGCACACTGCCTGGGGAGTGGAGCGCTAGGGCACAAAATGCCCAGAGACCAGGCTACCAGACAGTCAGTGACTTGTGTTACCAGAGGCCACCAACTGCACAGCACAAGGTGAGGCACCGAGTTACCAGCAGAGCAGGCCAACATGCAGGAGATGACAACTCAGCTTCTAAACCATGTCTGTCACTTTCCATTTGACACTTTCGGGTCTCAGAACAAGACTGGTACAGCCGTAGCTGAAAGGCCCAGCCCTTCAGGCCCCGCGGACACAGGAAGGCAAGCGGGGAGTGGGCAGCAGAGGCACAAGCAGCCCCCCAACTCCTCAGAGCCCGGGCAGCCAGGCAAGGCTTGCTGACCTTCCAAATTGCTTCCTGGATACCTTCATAGGAGGAAAAGAAAAACAAAAAACAAACGAAACCCCCCAAACGGGGAACAATTGGTGGAAAAGGAGGAGAGACTCCAGAGACCAATTTGTTGGGCTTGAGCTTTGGAAAACACACATTTAATAATTAAAAAAAAAAAAAAAACTCATGGGCTGTCTTCTTCCTCAACTCCCTTTTCCTATATTAGGACCTTTTAAAAAGGCTAGAAAGGTCTTAGCAAATCAGGGAAGCCAACGAAAACACCCCTGAGCTCTGCTCTCTCACAGGGGACGCACAGAAGAGGCGGAAGTGTTCCCATAAGTTTAACCGGCAATGCTGGGGGCACACAGAGGAGGGAGGTGGAGGAGGGAGGCACTGGAAGGCAGGACACAGACCTTGCTACCCTCCTGGGCAGACAGGGGCTCGGCAGCAAGGCTGCTACCGGGGAGCCTGTGGTCCCAGCAGGAGGGCCCCTGAAACCAGAACAGTCGGACGGACGGGAGGGCCGAGAACTGAGGTGCCTCGGCACCTCAGACGGAACTCCCTTCTGCAGGACAGACGTGGGGCGGCTGGCAGCAGGCTGTCCCGCCCGGGCCCAGGCCCAGACAAGACCTGGAGCCACAGCTGTCCCAGGCACCGCCCTGTTCACCTGGCTCCTCAGCCTGGGGGAGCTGCCGCCTGGCTGGCCTCCTTCCTATTGACTCTTTAATGCTCAGTGGACAGTGACATCCCCTGCTGGGGCATCTGTGGCAGTTCCTTCTCCCTGTCCTTCTGTCCAGCATCTACTTGCCGCTGCCGCCGTGTGTCTCTTGTGGGTCTCTCTTCCGTTCTGGAACGAGGCGCTTCCAGAGCACCCAGCTTGTCTCACTGGTGTCTCTCTGTGATCCCGGGCCCCACTCAACCCCAATCCCATCTAAACTCCTTTCTTAATGCGTGTGTGCGTGAGCAGGAACCTTAACCGGGACGAGCGTGTCTGACCGAGGGCTTCGCAGTCACTTAGAAATCTCGGCCACGTGCCGCCTGCCCCTGCACTCTGGGAAGGGTCTCGACTGTGCAGTCGTGTGAGTTTGGTTTCAGGCTGATTGTCACTCCATGTCTAGCCTGTCTCCTGAGAAACCGCCACCACGCTGACATCCGCCCCACGAAGGACTCCTGTTTTCAAGACCACACCAGGGAATTTCAAGGCCTTCTTATCTTCTTTCCTGATTAATTCTAACTGTGAACTGCCCACCGGGATCCCTTCTGTCATAGAGCTGCTTGAATACTGTCCCTCACATCCCAGCTGGCACAGCTGAATGTGAGAGACACCAGTGCAAGGAGAACTTAAACGAACTTAAACAAACTTAAACGACTCTCGCTCCCAAACGGGACCAATTAGCCGAGCAAATGTAAATTTGGAAAACAGACATGGGAAAACAAAAACAGGAGAGACGGTGTGAGAGCGGGTGCTGCAGCACACGGAGCACACGGCACGCTACGAAACCTGTGGAGGAACTCGAATGGGAACCAACCCGCGTCTCCTCCCTGGACGATGAGAAGGCGGACGCTCTGCTGTCGCTGCTGACGCTGGAATTCTGAGCACCGAGAGGAGACGTTGTCAGTGCCAGCACTCGCTGGTCCCAAAGTGCTGCCCATCCATCCAAAAGGCAACAGCAGGGAAGAGGCAAAGGAGCAGAGCCCAGCCAGCGCTGGCACTCCGGGAAGGCTGTTCAAGACCAGGACGCAGCCGGCCGGCTGACATTCTCAGCAACCTGTCCACCGCCTACGCTCTGTCCTACAGTCCAACGTCTACTTCCCCAGTGCCATGCGGCTTGCATGGGACCGTGCAAATTCACGTCACCAGCGTTACTTGTGATCACCTGCCGAATTGCGTGATGCCCTGTCTATGTGGCCTCTTAATCTGAATCTTCCTTACTGAACACCTTCTCATTCAAAAACAAAAACAAAAAACAAAACAGTTTTGGTGGAGACAATTCTGACTCATGGTGACACCATGTGCCACTCAGAGGACCTGCGCTCCCCAGGGTTTCCTGGGCTCGGGTCTTTCTGGAAGCAGGCGGACAGCCAGGGTTTCTCTTGTGGCACCACTGGGTGGGGGTGAGCCACCAACTTTTTGATTACAAGTCAAGCATGAACCGTCTGTGCTACCAGAGGCGTTGCAAATCTTAAAAAAAAAAAAAAAAAAAGACTCAACTCACTGCCATGAAGATGATTCCAACTCACGGCGACCCTTCAGGGCAGAGCAGAAGTGCTCATAGGGTTTCTTTCTTGCAAAATTCCCAATTTTTCTCTGGCCTCAGTATCCCTGGGAGATGCAAGGCTCCCCTGCAGCTTGGAAGGCAAGTGGGTCCCCAGAGAGCTGGCCCTGCCCCCAGCTGCTCCCAAACATTTACCCATAGCACACAAGGGCCCTGAGGGCCATTTCAGTGGTGACTCCAATATACCCTTTAACAACGTCAGATTCCCATGTGAGTCTGGAGGGTGGTAGCAGAGACATGTTCAAGTCACACATGAAGACGTAAAATGGTCAAAATGACCCAGCTTCCCTCACTGTCCCCTAAATAATTCAGCACCTCTCCCAGGATGAGAGACTGCAGGTTTCTGAGTTCCTTGGTGGTGCAGTGGTTAAGAGCTACAGCTGCTAACCAAGGAGCTGGTGGTTCAAACTCACCTGCTGCTCTCCAGAAACCCCATGGGCCAGTTCTTCTCTGTCCTACAGGACTGTGGGACAGACTCGGAGGCCATGGGTTGATAAATGAAGGGGTCTCGGTAGCACTGTGGTTAAGCGCTCACTGGTAACTGAAGTCTCTGGTTTGACCCCACCAGCTGCTCTGGGGGAGAAACATGGCACATCGCTGGCCTGGACACCCCAAAGGGCAGTTCTACTTGGCCCTAAAGGCTCGCTACGAGCTGCAGTCAGCTTGGGTGTGTTTTTTGGGTTTATGAGAGAAACAGGTATTTCTAAACTCTCATCCCCAGTTGGCTGGTTGATCCCTTCCCATAAGCAGGTATCTCCGGCATCTATGATCCTACATCTGTTCCTGTCGTGTTCTTCCTGGCACTGTTCCTGGAGAGTGCTCTGCTTGAGTGATGTCCCATATGTGACACCTCATTCCACGTGGTGTCTCGGACTTTCTAATGATTATTATTTCCTGTTCAGTTTGCAAGCCAATTTCATATCCAGTTTCACACTCGGGTGAGTAATCTTAGAAGTGGCTTCCTTTGCATTTGAACGCTAAGGCTGCTGCTTCGAGCTAACTAAATCATGGAGCACGCTTTCACTGCCACCACATTCAAATACAAAAATTCAAGTCTAGGGATGCCATCTGCAATGCCACCAATGTGTTGGGAAGGGCACCTTAGGGACAGCCTAGAGAAAAAGGGTAGTGGCTGGACTGCTGAACTTCACTAACTTCCAGCTCTAAGCTAGGAATCTTTGTGATCGATTATTGGTTCTTTGTGAAACAACACAGGTAAGGGAAAACGTTCCTAACTGGATGAGAGAAGAGTCTGAGGAGCGGTCCAGGGGCCGTTACGAAATGCAGGGGTTCTCATCCTTCTTGCCGGCCCCGAGCATTGCGGCCAGCTGGGCCGAGAGCGTCCCTCTCCCCCACAGGACAAAATAGGGTGCTGTCTGTGCCTGTCCTGCTTTGCCCTGAAGAAAAGCATGAGAGAGCCGGACAACGTCCAAGGGGAGTCAGCGTAAAGGGCAAAATAAGTGGGAAGACCAAATCCAACAACCTAGTGTGGTTGAGTCAACTTCGCCACACAGCGACCTACAGGACAGAGTAGAACTGCCCCATAGAATTTCCAAGGAGCACCTGGCGGATCTGAACTGCTGACCTTTTGGGGAGCAGCTGTAGCCCTTAACCTCTGCGCCATCAGAATCTCCAAGCAGGAAGACACAACTTTTAAATCGGGAGTTTTCCCCATTTCCAAATAGCAAAAGTTTGACTGACATAAGACAGATGCGTCTGCGGTCCTGAAGAGAAAGAGGGAGAAACCTGACCAGCCAGTTCCAGACAGCTGACACTGGGCGGGGGCGGTGTCACCTCCCTGAAGCCTGAAAACGCAACTCAAGTTTATATATCACCATATAAAATATCTTGATGTCTAACAGAAGTTAAAAGAGGTGCTAGTGGACAGAACTAGTAATTGTAGCACTCTAAGAAACACGGGCAAGGACAGGAAGGTCTCACAGCCTTCAGCCCACCTTGCTGCAGGGGAAGCCTGGTTACAATGTTTCCAGTTTAACAGTGTGAAATCCCCAAGGGCTGCCCTTCCTGATCCACTCAGCCCACCCAGCTCCTGTGTCCTCCTGGGCCCCAGTGCTGTCGCTCCCTGCCACCCCTGCTGTCCCCACCACCCCACCACTCTCCGGGGTCAGCAGTCCAGAAGAGCAGTCACTTTTCTTCCCTCTGTTGTCTTGAGCTCTGCAGGTGAACACAGCCTGCAGTCTCTGTGTTGTTAGGACAAACTCCAAAACTACAAATGAGACAGGGAGAACTAGGAAAAGGTGGGATGTAAGCATACCGGTAAGCTGAATACACTTAGTACACACTCATCTACACTGGCACCTAAAGAACAAACAAAAAACATCGAAAAAACCCACAACTATTGCTTTCAAGTTGATGCCAACTCAGAGTGACTCCATGTGACACAGCAGAGCTGCCACAGGGTTCCCAAGGCTGTAACGCTTGCAGAAGCCGATGGCCACGCTTTTCTCCCTCGTGGGTTCAAACTGCTGACCTCTCAGTTAGCAGTCAGACCCTAACCACTGTACCACCAGGGCTCCTTTTACGTGCCCACAGGGCAACAAAATAAGGAAGGAGCTGCTATTCACTTCCTGATCTTTTCTTTTTAAACTCAGAGATGCTTATCAACGCTGATTTCTTATGCTAACACCTAGCTGCCTGCTAGCTGAGAAGCTGGAGCTTTTATTCTATCCTGTGCTAAGGGAAAAACAGAGAGACCCCACTTGTCAGACAATGAAGCCAAGAAGCTACTCAACCAATATTTTTTAAAAGTGTTGCAACAACCTGATTGAATTATGTGCCAGGAAGACGCACTGTACTGACCCTGCCCGGTCTTCTGCTCAGGGACTGGGATCCGTCATAACCGTTTGTCTGTTTCAGGGAAGAAAAGCAGAGAAAGGGACATCAGCAGAGACATGGAGACACAGGCACAGCTTGGCAGGGAAGCGAGTGGTTTACGTGCTGTGTGGGGTGGTAGGGTGGGGGAGCCGTCTTTATGGGGCCTAACAGGGTGGACACAGCCTAGAAACGGCACACGAGTGGCACCTCAGGCAGGTGTCTGAGGGTCCCCCAGCTCTGCGCCCCTGGGCTCTGTCTGCACGCCTAGTTGTGAGCTTTGTCAGAATGCAGACACATTGCTACGTGGCAGGTTTCCCAGGGAGGGTCTCCCGCCCGCCTGCATCACGGCCGCCGGGTGTGCTGCTGGAGACCTCGGCGACCTCTGCCCTTTGACCGGCCCCCCTCAGGCCAGCCTGCTCTGAAGCGACGCTGGGAAATACTGCCACGAGACCGGACAGAGCCAGGACGTACAGAAATCGCTACTTCTGAAAGGGGATAAAAACACACGAATAGATGCCCTTTCCAAACCGGCTACTCTAGCAGTGACTTGTGCATAGTCAGAACACCCATGCCGACCATGCAGTTAAACTCTAAGCATCACAGACCCTCACACGCCACCACACACAAGCCCACTGCTGGCGTCTGGATTAGTAGCGTCAGATGGCTGCTTTCTACGTGAATCAAGACAGGTTGCCTTCAAAGGGTGTTACAGATGGCACACAGAAGAAAGGTACAATCGAGATGCTTCGGTGTAACACCTGATGCATTTAACTTAAAACAGTAAGAAAACCAAGGGGGAAAAAAATCCAAAATGTGTTCCTGGCCATCACTGATCCAGTACATAACTGTTCCATCAGGGGCTGGCCTTCCAACATACTTCACTTTGACTTTCAAACAACAAAACTAATAATCTAAAAATATGTTGCTAATAAATCTAATTATTTAAGGAGCAGAAGAGCTGCCAGAAATAGTGTCGTGCAAATCTTCCTGCAGTGCTAACTGCTGAAGTGCCCTGTGGATAAAAGGAACTTGAGTATTTCCTGAGGAGCGGTTCTGTGAACCTAATCCCACGTTTTTGTACTCCCCACTCTCGGCGGCAGGCCTCGCCCTCCCTTGGCTAAGACGTCTGTGCCTGCCAGGCTGGGCTGCCTGCTGCCTCTGGGGTATCCCCCTCGCTTGGGTTCTCGAGGTCCCACCTTGCCTAGGGCGGGCAGCAGCTTCACTTGGAAACCCAGAGGACCGAGTGTGCCACGCACAGGCACGTCTTATTATCACCTTCAAGGGGGAAAACAAATTTTCAAAACAAACTTACTGAATCGTTTTTAAATGCAGTGGAATAATGCAGCATGAAATGCTTTTAAGTGGAGTCCTTAGTGTGAAGACACGCATTAAACACAGCTGTGACAGCGCGGGGGCCCTGGTGTAACAGTGGCTCAGAGCACAGCTGCTCACCAAAGATGAGCAGGTCACATCCACCAGGTGCTTCCTGGAATCCATGTGGGGCAGTTCTATTTGCCCTACAGGGTCACTAAGATTCAGAATCGCCTCGACAGCAACAGGTTTTTTGTTTTGTTTGTTGTATGGTAACTTCAGTACTGAGTCACTTTAATACCAAACACTCTTTCTGGATAAGATCTGGGTTTGCTTGTTTTAGACGGTGCTAAAGTTTACAGGTATTCAGAGATGTAAGCAAGGAAACGTCCACACACAGACTAAAGACAGCATTTCCCAAGTTTAAATCTAAAGTCTTCATTTTTGTTACTGTAACTGGGATCTCCTTCACAGAGCACTGTCCGGCAAAATCCAGACGTTCCCCTGAGTCTGCATGGACAGGAGGTTAGACAATCATGGGTTGTGGTCAGGTAAGACAACTAGGGGAAATTTAGACCAAGGCTTTGGGATTCTTCAGTCTGATTTTAGTTCCCTGGAAGCAAGAATCTACCTTGTTCCTCCTGTATCCACAGCTGTTAGCATAATGCAGAGCCAAGGTGGGCGCCCACAACTACCTGGAGACTGGGTCCCCACTAGGATTCCAGAATCTTCTCCAAGAGGAGGGGCAGTCCCCCACGGTCCCCAAGGTAAACAGGTGGATGGCGTATCTATCTTTTTTGACAAAGATGTACTTGCGATTTTAGAAACACACCCATCAGGTTAGTGGCAATATAAAGGTTATCACGTCATTAGGTGTCACACAACACGGTGAGGAACCCCACACGACAAAGCTTATTCGACCCATCTCACCCAGGCGAAGGCGCCTCCGAACTCCATGTCAGGCTGTGACTGTTGGAACAGAGGTGGGAGGGGGAGACAACAGAGAGAGGACAGATTCAATCAAAGGCAGCAGAATCCCAAATAAGGATGGCAGAACCCCAAACAAAGACAGAAGAACCCAAAACAAAGACAGCAGAACCCAAAACAACAGCGGCAGAGCCCCAAACAAAGACGGGCACTCCTGGACATCTGAACAAGATTCCATTTCCAGCTTGAGTTCTAAGATCCCATGTTGCCTTGGTCACCTAGTGCTGCTACAACACAAACACCACAGTGGACAGCTTTCCCAGGAGCAGTTTATTCTCTCCCAGTCCTGTGGGCCCCAAGCCTGCGCTCAGGATGCTGGCGCCAGGGGAAGGCTTTCTCTCTCCGTCGGTCTGGAGAAGGTCCTTGGGTGGCACCAGTCTCCCTGGGTCTGGGAGCATCTCCGTGCAAGAACCTCAGGACCAAAGGATGTGGGCTGCTTCCAGCACTGCTTCCTTGGGGTTCTGGGGTCCCCCTCTGCCTGCCTCCCTTTTATCTCTTGTAAGATGAAAGGTGCTGCAGCCCCATCCCAGGGAAACTGCCTTTACACTGGATCAGAGAGGTGACCTTAGGCAGGGTGTCACAGTCCCACCCGAATCTTCAACATACTCCAATCTTGCCTCATTAACCACAGGCAGAGGTTAGGACTGCAATCCCAAAGACAGAGGACCACTACCCTATACTGACGATCACGGCCCAGCCAAACTGCTACATGGTCAGGGGGAGGACAAAATTCAGTCCATGACACATATGTTTACAAAAACAATACACCACAGAGTGATCTGTCAGGGATTTAGTAACATTAAACAGAACTTCAAGACACATGTCACTGTAATTCACAAAATCTGAAATGGGTTGAGCAGCTTTGTTTCCTTTCTCTACAAAAATACCTTCTTTTTATAGCAGAGGAGAAGGCCTCACTGCCAGCTTCTAAATCATAAAAATGCACAACTTAGGGAAGCCAAAGTGTAGATGTTTCTGAGATAAATGCCTTCACAAAAATGAGGAAAGCAAAACTTTTGTTTTCTGGGGCAATTGGATGGTTATTACCATTGCTGAGCTGAATGAAAGGTGCCTGTGTTTTACAAAGTTCAGAAAATGAGAGAGGTGATCTGATATTAGAACTCGACAAACGGAAGAATTCCGAACGTCAAAGGAACATCATCGGCCCACACAGAGACGGAGTGGGATGAGGGTCTCTCCGGCATGCTGGTTGTGCTGTCTTGCTGGGACGGGCCAACAGGCCAAGGTCAGAGCTGGCCTCCCAGCTTGTGGACAGCATGTGTCCACTAGGCCCCCAGGAAGGGGACACTGGTCTGGTGCCGAGAACTGTGACCCTGAGCGAGCCTCTGACCACCCTGGGCTTGCTTCTGCACCTGACAGACCAGCAGGCTTAACTGCCATCTCCAGGCTGCGAGTTCTCCGTCTCCGTGGTTCTAAAAGAGTCTGTTTCTTTAGAGCGAGTAGTTCTTCACAGAAAGTTGAGCAAACTACTTTTGCTGGGGATGAAAATCCCACTGCACCTCCTAACAAATGTCCCTGATATCCCGGCAAAGGACTGTCTCCAGCAAAGTTATCCAACTGACTTCCGGTTAGAGCGAATGAAAACGAAGTGGGCCCCAGCACATCACCCCGGCACTCCCCGGTACCGGGACGGTACTGTGACGGTACCATGACGATCCCGTGATGGTTCTGAATGCTTTAGGATCAGAAAACCTGAGAATTTTACAAAGGAACAGCTTCTGGTCCCAAAGCTATGCAACCGCACACAACATCTTGCACGCCAGTTCAGCTTGTCGAGAAATCAAATGAGACAGGGCACTGGGCCAAGTGCCTGCAAACGACTGCTTTCAAGTGTTACAACGTACAGATGTCACTCTGGGGGCTAAGGCGCAGCTGACCCACCTACGGTATTTTCAGTCACCTCACAGACATGCAAAAGCTGGACAATGACTACGGAAGATCCAAGAAGACGACTGGATGTCTTGGATCAGGGTGACGGGGGAGCGGTGCTGAGCGGTGCTGACTACAGACTCCAGGGACCTGCACAAGAACTGACAGCCTGTTTTGGAAGCAGCCACCAGGCTGCTGCTTAGAAGCAAGGGTGCTGCGACTTGGTTTCACATACTCTGGGCATGTTGTCAGGAGGGATCAGTCCTTCACCAGGCTTGGTAAAACAGACAGCAGAAAAGATTACGTCCCTCAGTGAGATGCACCGACACAGTGGCTGCAATCAGGGGCTGAGACACAGCAGTGACTCTGCAGGTGGCACCGGGCCTGTTGGTGTCTTTTCTACTGTACACAGTGTTGTTGTGGGTTGCAGCAACTCAGCTGAGCCTGACAATAAAGGATTTGGAGAGAGCACATCTGGATGGAGACATCGGGATTCTGTAGAGTACATTTTGAAGGAGACATTGGGATTCTGTCTCCATTTTTTTTTCTGGAACTCACCTCAATCTGGTTTTGGTCTCACTATTTCCACCAAAAACTCCTTTGTCAAGACCACCGATGTCCTCCATGATCCCAATACCAACGGCCAATTCTCAGTCTCACTCTTGGATGCCTGCTCCTGTCCCTCCTCCTCGAAACAGCAGTTTCTTCACTTGGTATCAAGGACATTCCAAGACATACTCTCCCGCACCTGCTCAGCAGTTACGATTTCTGTGCTTTGTCTACGGATTCTGAAAACTGAGTTTTACATTTACAATATTCTGGTTTAATTAATCTTACTCACAGCAGACAGTCTGCAGCAAAGTTTACACTGTTCAGGAGGTCTCCACTGTCTCAGGAGAAAGTTCCAGATGGCTAGGTAGCTCTTAGGGCTTCCCATTTGACCAGCAACACAATCACTCCCAGAACACAGAGCGAGTGAACAGGTGATCGACTACGTCTCCCCTTCAGGTCTGTCTGCTTCTATGAAGAAGGAGCCACCTGAATGATTGCATCTGTAGGAAGTCTGGTGTAACGTTACCATTTAATGGTCACGGAGATTAAAAACAACCACCAACCTTCAGCTTTATCTAGTGCTTAAATAAAATGGAGTGGCCTAGTTATTAACCTAGTTATTGCTGTGCTGAGATGTAAGTTCACCTCTGCAGTCAAATACATTGACCTGCCCAGACGCATTTACCAGTTTAAAGCACCAAGGGAGACAGTTTCTCTCCCTCAGTGCTCAAAGCATGTGGCATTTTCTGAGTACAGCTATGAAGATTTTGGGGGAATGTTTACGGAAAAATATGCATTTGTGTCTTGGAAATTCCAGCTGTTGGTGAAGAGATGTATTTTACTGTAGCTATTCTGAAGGGACAGGCTCCTCCAATGTGCCACTCAGCAGCTGAGACCTGCAAAGCGCCACAAAAGCATCGCTGATGAGCATGATCGTGTGACAGGTACAGCTGGGAAGTTAACTTTCATGGCCATTGCTCATGTTACCGGGGACCATGCGTGCGAACGGTGAGGGGACCGTGTGTGCAAACGGGCAAGCAGACATAAGAGAAGTGTCCTCCCCTTCCTGTTCATCACACTAGCACAGCCGAGACAGCATTAACAAAGGATGGGGAGTCCTGTGATGTGGACCCCCACAAAAGTGATTTCCAGTCATGAGAGAAGGATGCAAGGTAGGCATTTGGGTTATGAAACCTCTCCCCAGGGGTGAGCGTCTCGTTTCAGGTGGATCCCCAGGGCAACTCTCCAGGGAGAAGGAAGGAGGCCCGGGGGGACAGGGCAAAGACCCTACACTGTCCATGCAAACACAAGCATGCTGGTACTGACCCTCAGGCTGCCGCGACTACCCACTGACATACGATCATCTTCATCGGAGGCCTACGAGGAGAGAGGACGAGAATAACCATGAGGTGACAGCACACACACAGGGGAGCCACACTCAAGTCTCCGAGAGGGCTCAGGTGCCCCCTGCCACCCCACGGGACGCAAGCCCAGGTCCTCAGCAATGTGTGTGACCTACAGGCTGTTTATGCAGGACCGCTTCTGGGCGGCATGGGTTCAGATTCATTTTGTCAAAGCTGTGTCCCTTACTTCCCTGGTGACTTACCAACACAGTGCATAGTACTATGGAAATTATTCATGTGTCTCCAGGAGCAAAAAAACATCAAACCTTTGTGAACGTGTTAATACTTGAAAATTTCTGGAATACATCCCCCTCACCAGAGGTCAAAATGCTCAAGGCTGCCCTTAGGGCCTCTGTTTTGGTAACAAATCCCAGTAGGGCCTGTGGGAGCGGGAACCTGTGTAAGGTGGGAACCTGACCTTGATGGAAATCCCAGGTATCTTCCACTCACAGAGAGCGACAGGAAGGGGCAGGACAGCACCCCGGTTCCGGCGGGAAAACTCGGGGCGGCCCAGAAAAGCAAGGCAGCCTTGTTACTGGGTTCCGGCTCTCAGAGTTCTCACTGTGATTAACTTATTTTGAAAACCTTACTAACACTTGGACAGTACACACACGTTTCAGCTGTTAAAAGCCCAAATCAGACTCCAGTCCAAACCCGAAGGAACGAGAAGGTACTGACCGAGGTGCTCCTTCTGGATCTACGCGAGTAGCGCTCACTGTCTTCCTACCGAAGCAAAGAAGAAGGGACAGAAAAGTTAGGCAGACAGACAGACAGACGAGGGCAGGAGCCCAACGAGTCTCGACAGACCAAGTACTGGTAGTACTGCACTCCTGACGTGAACGTCCACCAAATACTCGCTTTGCTTTCATTCAAAGGTTCCCATTAAACCCCTGGGGAGAACACTCTCTTCTAAAGGCTGGGAAGCAGCGCACAACAGGCCGCAGGCTTCACTCTGGCTTAGAAGTGAAGCCAGGCCTTCGCTTCTTTTGGCCTCTGTGACCTGGTGCATTGAAAGCACCCTGCTTATTCTCTAACATACCCAACCTCTCCGTATCTAATACACACCCAGGAGGGATTATCGCCTTCTACCTGAGACATTTTGTGGCTTCTAAACATAAACACTGAGACACTGGCTGTACAGTGGTTAGCGCTACCGCTGCTAACCAAGAGGTGAGCAGTTCAAATCCACCAGGTGCTCCCTGGAAACTCTGTGTGGTGGTTCTATTCTGGCCCATGGGGTCACTATGAGTCAGAACCAACCTAATGGCACCTGAGAACATCTACACAGAAATCACAGTGGCGTAGTGGGTAAGTGCTATAGCTGTTAACCAAAAGGCAAGCACTTCAGATCTGCCAGGAGCTCTGTGGAAATTCTATGGGGCATTTCCAGTCTGTCCTATAGGGTCAGAATCGACTTGATGGCAAAGGTTTTTTTGCACACACACACACACACACAATCTTCTGTATTTGGACATCTTTGAAATTGGGGTGTATCTACTAATTAAACCTTCTCAAAATTATAGCCAGCAGCATTTCTCTTTCTCAGTGGTATATAAAACAAATATGTATCTTTTAACTGTATCTTAGGAGTTGATAAAGCACTTTGCCCCATGCTTCACTAGCCTAAGATGACGGCTTATATATGATAAAGGTTGGATTTAAGCTTTTTTTGTCCAACGGAGGAAGCAGATGTTCTTTGTCCTGCAAAACTGTTCTCTGTGATATTATGTACAGCTGCTAAGACTCCGGGGGACGCTTTTAGTTCCTTTAAAGTGTTTGTATGCATGTTGTTGTTGTTAGGTGCAGATGAGTGGATTCTGACTCAAAGTGACCCCACTGAACACAGCAGAACTTCCCCCTAGGGCTTCCTGGGCTGGAGCCTTCACGGCAGCAGGTGGCCAGGTCTCTCTCCAGTGACTCAACAGCAATTGGGTTTTTTTAATCATGAGAAGTGAGTCAGTTCTCAATTAAAAAGAAACAGAGGACGTTCTAGGAAACAGGTTGGGAAGGCATAGGGGTTTTCTTGCCACAAACAGCGGCACCAGGGGACACACTGGACGAGGTGAGGAGAGGGTACAGCGAGGGGAACGGGGAGGTCCTATCAAGGCCAGAGGAGGTGACAGGCCAGGAGGTGGCAGTTATGAGTGAATGAAAGAGCACAATGCCACTTCTGGGTTCCAACCAGAACTTGGTGAGAGGTATGACTGTATTTCTAGAAAGTTCTCATGGCAGGGGGCACAAGCTCAGCCTACGTGTCCCCTCTAGGAGAGTCTTCTGCAAGGGAAGCCAAGGAGGCTGTGGTAGCAGGGGTCCCCAACCCTGGCGGCCAGCAGTCTCCAGGAGTCAGCTGCTGCTAAACCCAAGCCCAAGCCTGCTGCCATGGAGTCCCTTTTGCCTCCTGACGGCCCCGCAAGTTACAGAGCAGAACTGCTCCCAGGGGAAGGCTGCAGGTTGCCAGGCCTTTGTTTTGTGGTTGCTGGGTGGGTGCAGACTGCCAGCCTTAGGTTATTAAAACCATAACCCACTGCTGTCCAGTTGACTCTGACTCACAGCGACCCTACAGGACAGAGCAGAACGGCCCCGTAGACTTTCCAAGGAGCGCCTGGTGGATCTGAACTGTTGACCTGGTTAGCAGCTGTAACACTAACCACTGTGCAACCACATTACAGTTGAGCACCAGCTGTTTACATCAGCCAGGCCAAAGGGCTGAATTGGGACCGTCTCTAACCAGACTTCACACAGAGACGAAACCAATCAGAAATGAGATGCAGAAATCCCCGGACGACAGCTCTCAGTGTGAAATTACCGTGCAAGAGGGAGCTGTGCACACAATCACAGTGCATCAGAATTAAATCAGAAACCATTTAAGTGTCTTAAATCGTAGTCGAGGCCTACCATCCACTGCTCGATGTCACCCCATTTTGTATCCAGCCCATAATATTTCTAAAGACAGAAAGGAGAGAAGGTTAGGCAAGAAGTCACATGGTGATGGCATATGACACTGTTGGGACATGCACTTCCACGGCCCCGTGGTGAAGGGAGAGACCAAGGCAAAGCAGTCATGCGTGTTCTGCAGAGGGAGGATGCTGCCACCCCGGCTGGCCTGGGGGCTGCAGAGCCAGCGAGAAAGAGACCCCTACCTCCCTGCAGACCGCTCCCACTCCCGTGTGGGGCGGAGGCATGGGGACCAGGCATTGACACTCAGACTGGCAGCATGTCAAGCTCCTCTGGCAAGTTGCCGGTGCCTTCTAAACACACGCAGGGAGAAAGCTGTTTAAGAGAAGCAAAGCTGACAGCCACTCCCAAGGGGCTGACATTGGGGCGAGAAACCCTAGGGGGCGGGAGAGGCTGCAGACCGGTCTCCAGGTCTCCAGCACGCTGAACGCAGCTCTCCGATTTCTGTTCTGCAAGTGGGCACAGCAGAAAATGCTGAGGCGTCTGTACAGGTGGCGAGAAGAGGTCTGGGCGCGGGGAAGACGTGCACGCAGCGCTGCGGGCCGCATTCAGAGCTTCCCGGGGCTGACGTCTCGGTGCGTTCACCCGGCTCGGAGGGCACGGTGGTATCAGAGAATGGGTGGCTACCAGCTGTCACTCTATACAGCCGTTCTAAAACGAGGTGGAAACCCAGGAGCTGCCTCCCCTAAGGAGGGTCTGCCTCTTGTCCCCACCTTCCCTCAGTGTCTACTGTGACAAGCCGTGAACAGCTGAGCACAGTTCCTTCTCCTTTGACACAGATGTCGTTTTCCCTTGCACAGTAGACAGCTTTCAGAAGACAAAAAACACTGGATGCTGGAGGCAGACATTAGTTTTGGAAACTGTGTTCCAGCAGCCAAAACATGCAGCGTCTGGTTCTGTTTCAGTTGACTTGGAAGGATGGCCAAGCTTAGAAGAGGCTGTGCCCTAACTTGGTTGCACGGCTGTCTCCGCGGGCTGGCGGGAAGCAGCGAGCCGGGAGAGGAGAAAGCAGGGGGAGACGCCAAGGATGCTTTCAAAATTCAGCTGAGAGAGACCCCGATAGACTGAGCGTTCCAGCCACATCTGTTTCTATACGTGGCTTTCCTCAGAATAAAAATTCAGGTGGGAAATAAAAGCAGTCATTTCCCAAAGTCTGGTTTCAGCTCAGGTGTCAGTGAACCATAAGCGATGAACAGCTCTTTCGTTTGCCATCAGTGCCAACTCCAGTCACATCCACCCCACCCTGAAGGTCACCTGTGAAAAGGGATGCCAACACTCTCCTTCCCACATGGCTTAAGGACAAAGTGGGAAGGACAGTATGTTTCACAGGAGGAAGGGATCTTTATAAATCCTCAATCTAATAATTTAAATTCCAGAGGAAGTCTGTATTATCAGTTTTTCCGGTTTCCCAGTTGCCTCTCGGCTCCATCCCACACCTATATTATCAAATACTGCTCACTCCACATTGTGCTTGTCATGATAAAAAGAACCAGTATTCAAAACCTTCCCTCTGGCTCACAGATGACTCTATTAGTAGGTGCTGTAATTCTAGCTCCACTTCCTCACCAGTCCTTGGGGCCACGCCCCCCAAAGTAGTCAGTGCCGTAAACCAGTCACCCCGGTGTTAGCTACAGGCACCAGCACAGCAGACTCCAGTAAAGGGGAAACAACTTCCGAGGAGAGCCGCTGGGATCAGCAGGTGAGTCATGCAGAGGCCAGAGCCGAGCTAAGGTGGAAGGCGTTTGACTTTTCAGAAGTCGCTTTAATCCAGTGGCAGAGAAACCACTCTGAGAAAAGCTGGCAGCCTGGGAGAGGTTAAATGGCTAGAGAGGGTTTTCTTCTCGCAGGCCTCGGTGACAAGGAAGGCCACTACCTGGGACATACCTTCAGCATATGGACAGGTACCTGCCTCGCCACGGAGGACCTGGGAGCTTCCCCTACGGTCACTTGGCACACAAGTGAACGGCATCCTAAAAATCAGTGATTGGTGAGTTACCAGCAAGAAACTGAGTGACTCAGATGTGGACAGGTGTGAATTCCACTGTGAGTGACCAGAGTGTCGTCAGTGGCACTAGATCACCGAGTCTGGCCCCGCTGGTTACGACACAGGCAGCTGGCCTTGCCTTTCCCCGGTCCTGTGGTCAGTGGCCTCTACAGCTGGTGTGGAAGTCTGCTTTCAGGGGACATTTCAACATGTGGACTCTGGAAAAACGAACGCAGTCAGAATAGATTCTGGCACCTGTTTAGCTGACTCCTTTGTGCCCTTTCGGACAGCACGCATGCGGAGGGAAGAGGCAGAACCGAAAACCGATGCCCTGCTGCTGAGTCAGCTCCAGCTCATGGCGACCCCACGGGATGGCGCAGAAGCACCCCCGGAGCTTCCGAGGCTGTCACCTTCACGGAGCAGATGGCCATGTCCTTCTCCCTAAGAGCAGCTGCTGAGTTTGAACTGCTGATCTTCTGGTCGAGCGTTTACCTGGGGCCCCACCAGGAACCCTGGCGAGGACAGTCGGGGAGGCGCTCTGGAATGACAGCTAGCAGAGGAATCCATCGAGGCACCGATCATGTGTTTCAGTCTCCGAATTGAAGTCAGCTGATGTGGATTTTCTTGGCTGCTCTGAGAGAAACTGTCCAGGTGGGTGGCTGTCCAGTTGACGCTGACTCCCGATGGCCCCATGTGTGCAGAATAGAACTGCCCCCTGGGGTCTTCAGGGGGTGACTTTCTGAAGCAGGATCACCAGGCCTGTCTTCTGAGGTGCCTCTGGAGGCTGGGGGTGGGAGCCACCACACTTTTGTCATTTAAGCCACCCAGGACTCCATCCATAACTAAATAAATGTATTTTAGGAACTGCTATCGATTTCATAACGGACTGACTAAGTTCACTGGTGGGGAAGACTCATTACAGTCTACGAGCCCCTACTCCATTACTGCTGAAGCATGGGTCTCTTTTCGTGTCTGTCCCTAGCTCTCTGCCTGGCCTGCTTTGTGTATTTATTCTAACCCACAGCTGCGCCCACCAAATGCCGGGGAGCAGAACTGCCCACGAGGCTACTACGTCCAGCAGAGCACGGAGGGAGCTGAATTCTACGCTAGTGAATTTTATTCTTTTATCGTCACTTTCGTTTTTAATGCAGGTTTTTAAACCAGTATGTAATCATCTTCCCAACCAAACCCACTGCTGTCAAGTCAACTCCGACCCCTAGTGACTGTACAGGACAGAGCAGAACTGCCCCACTGAGTTTCCAAGGAGCACCTGGCTGATCCAACCTGCTGACCTTTTGGTTAGCACACGTAGCACTTAACCGCTACACCACCAGGGTCAACCAAGTGCTTGCTAATTTGCAGTGATGTTTTTAAAGTTTTCTAATAAAATCAGCTGAGATTATCTTTCTTTTTAAATATCTGATTTCAAAAGGGTTCCTAAGTTTCAAAATATGATTTTTGTCTTAGCATAATATTTCTCTTTTTCTTTCTCAAAGAAATGGTTTTCTGAATTTCTTAATGAAAACAGACGAGAGAAGCATTAGGTCCACAGAAATGGGTCTGACGGTTGTTCTGTGCAGGCATATGGGCAGGGGACCAAAGCATTCGTGCTCAAACACATTCATAAACCAAGCAGTAAGAAAAGCACTAAGAACTTTTGTGCATCTTCAAAGCAAAGCGTTAATTTTAGAAGGCAGCCAGGCCCTTGGCAAAGAAAAGCAGTCCATGCAAACCAGAAAGTAAACAAGGAACAGCGTACCTTTTGAACCTGATAGATCTACAGAGAAGGATAAAACAAAAAAGAGGGAAAGATAAAATCTCATTAAAGAACTAGCAACATCAGAGAGACAAGTCACATAAATACCTAGAAATGAGAATAAAAGAACCATACTGAGAGAGGGAAAAAAAAACCCTCAACGGTCAATACTCGTAAAATATGAATCGAAAACCTCCTTTATGGCTCCACTGAAGGACATAGTGATTCCACCACTTCTCCGACACTATGCCCCAGAGATACTGGAGAATTCCAGATGCACCCACGAGACTCCCTATGGAGTCTGCTACTACCCCAGTGCAGAAGTCCACATAACCTTCTAGAGTGATCAATGGAAAATAGAGGACTTTTTCATTTTCAATTTCAAATGTTCTTTTCATATTGATAAAACTTGAGCCAAAAAATGCAGATGCTTAATTGCAAAGTCAACTGATCCAACTTATACACAGTGAAGACGCTTTGATGCTCTCAGCTGCACGGATACAAACAGAAAACCAGGAGAATTCCAGCTAAACAGAGTGAACACTCGGCTGTAACCAAAATACTTAAATAAAACGAAACAAACAAAAACCATGGCTTATTATCATAGGCAGACATTTGTCGGCTTCAGTGGTTTCTTTAGCTTTTGTGGTAATCTCTAGGTAAGAGGGAGGTGTCACCCACTGGTGGCCTCATTCGTTCGCTCAACAAACCATGTGCTGCGTCAGGCACTGCTGAAGCCCTGCCACTGTGGTGACGAGGCGCACAGGTGAAGAGTCAGCCTCATGCCCACACTGAACCTCCCCATGATGCACAGAGGTGCAGCCTGTCGTCACTATTTTCCCGTTTTAGTGCAGGTTCTGCCGTGAAGTCCAAGGTTCAGATGGAGTGCCCCAGGAATATGCACCTTCTTCCCTAACAAGCCCATTATAAAGGAACTCCTGAGGCTACGAAACAGCCCCCAGAGCACGGCCAGCGTGAGCTGCAGCTGGCTTCAGCACTGGTGACAATCACCAGTACAGAGAGCTTCACGGGTCACTGCAGCGGGGCCTGGGCTGGCCTCGGGGTCTGGGCAAACCAGCAGGCAGCTCACTGTCCTGGCCCCCAAGCTCTGCTGGGCTTGGTGAGACACCTAAAGTAGCACACTTAGACGACAAATACTAGTGGTTCTGGACTCCTCCCACACTGTCCTTGGGGGTCCCTGCCCCCTAGGTGGCTGCACTCACCACCTGCCTCCAGCCCCCAAACCCTGGCCCCCAGCTTCCCATTCTCGGACTCCAGGGAAGCTCAGCTACATGGGGTCTGGGTGTCCTGTTCAGAGACACTTGGGTGAGTTGGGACGGTGGCTGACACAGATGGAAACAGCCGAGTCTCAAGTTCCATACTCGTAAGTGTGGAGCTGACCAGTCAGGCACAGATCTTCCAGGGCATATTAATTTCCACTTAATCAACAGGTTGGAATGTCACTGCCTCAGGCTACAGGATTGAATAACCTCAAATCGGGTGAGCTGGGCTAATAATAGCCGGACCCCAAGAAGGGGGCGTGTGTGGCGAGTGGTGGGGTTAGCTCCCCGGGTACTCTCCCAGCCACATGAAGCACCTCCCTGAAACTGCCTGCTGGGCCCTCAGCTCAGGTCCTTCTTCCCTGTACATGTATGTGCAAATGCATGTGTGCACATGGGCACACTCCCTTGATGTGGGTCAAACCAAGAAACAGCTAAATGCCCTGTAACTACTTCTGTAAAACTCCTTCGGACAGTGGTGTCCAGCTTGGTGTTCAATACTGCCTTTGTTATTTTTTATGTCCAGGTGACTCCAGCTCACGGCGACACCACGTGCATGGAGCAGAATTGCCCCGCAGGGTTTCCAAGGCTGTGCCTTTTCAAAAGTAGATTGCCAGGCCTTTCGTTCATGCCACCCAGGGACTCTGTTTAACATTATAACAAATACCATTTGTTTTTCCAGCTACGCTTCCATTCACAAGAAGACTGGGATCATGTGGATCAGACAGACCCCTCCTTGTAGTGGGTGCCAGGATGCTCACAGCTAACTTGCATCCCATGGTTGCCTTTTGTTTGCATTTACTGTTGACTCTGCTCTTGGACCCTAAGGCAGAGAAGCATACTGACAGGAAAACATGCTTGGTTATCAGTTAGTACTAGATCTAAATTTTGGCTCAGTGATTTATGAGCTACAGGGAACGCTGTCCAGTCTAAGTTCTGTCTACCTCAACTATCAAACATGGGACGACCCAATCACAGGCTGTACATAAAGTTACCCAAGCTAAAGCCGAGACACAGCCAGGCTCCATCAGTGTCCACGCCACCCCCACTCCGTTCTCTTTTACTCGTAATAAAATATACACACTTTCAATTAAAAACCTTCCAAATCCTTTTTTGAAGAAACAGACATACACTTCAAACAGTAATACTCTCATGTCCACAAGCTATGGCAGCAAAATTGCTGTTTTCTTTTATAAATGAGTGCAGCTAACTAGACCGATAAACCAGAGAGTTCTATCTGATCCCCGTGGTCTCAGCCTTCTCTGCACCCCGTCTTCCACTGTCTCCCTGAGCCCCTGCCTCCTTGATCTGGACTGAGGTGGGCATATAACAAGGTTCTGCCTGTAATGCTTGGCCTTGGCTTTGAGAACATGTGGCTTTCCTAAGTTAAACACACAAACACAAAAAAATACCAGACCCACTGCCTGTGAGTAGAGTCCAAGTCACAGCAACTCTAAAGCCCAGGGCAGAACTGCCTCACAGGGCTTCCAAGGAGCGTCTGGTGGATCTGAACGGCCGGCCTTCTGGTAAGCCGACGTGGCTCCTACGCGTCGCACTGCCAGGGTCCCCTTTGCTGAGTTAGAGCTGCCTGAACTCAGGGCCAGCCCTGCTCACCCCAGGGGGCTGCTGGTGCTCCTGCCCCAGCAGGCCCTGCCCCCCACAGCTGTCTGACCCCATGTGGGTCACTCGCAGCCTGAAGCTGGTCAGTGACAGTCACAGGATGTGACTGTGGAGGGGCAAAACGCAGCCCTGGGAGCCTTCACTCAACAGCGGCCACCAGCGAGGCGGCAGGAGGTAGGATCTGAACACTGCAGCCGTGATGAGGGGGTGACGGGACAGCAGGAATGGGAACGTTTCACATGTGGGGCGAGCTGTCCAACAATACCAACCCAGGAGGAGGGTGGAACACTCACGGTACCCAAACTGTCACCTAAACGCTGCCCCTGCGTGCACCTGAGGGCTGGGCACCAAAGTGTGTCCCCGTGAGACACCCCATGGTGCCTGTGGGAGGCTGGATGCGGCCATCACTGTGATCCGCTCAAACGCCTTTACAGTGAGGACGGAACGTGCTGTTGGAATGGAGAGTTTCAAAGTTCTGATGGCATCTACCCGCCAAGTGACATCCGTGTGTGTGGCAGGACGTGCCAATTGTGGTGTCTTTAACCCTCCTCTCCAGCTGCCTCACTCTGCCCCAAGACCAGTCCTCAGGGCGCAGTGCAGACCTAGAAGGCACAGGCAGCGCTCTGGGCTCTGGGCCTGGCTCAGCGGCCCTGGGACCCCACATCCCTCCTGTGTGTGTGGCCTGGGGGTGGTTCTGTGGACCTCGCTGGGCTCTGTGTGGGTGACGAGAGCCGGTCGAGGCCTCCAGCAGCCGCCATGTCTGGCCACCCCCAACTGCCTATTTTATATAAAATTTAATGGCCAAGACTCAAAGCTTGGTACCTTCAGAGAGTATGTAAGTCAATTCTCTAGAGAAATAGAGCCAATCAGGAGATACATATTTGGTGAAGGGGGAGAGGGAACAGAAAGAGAGAGAGAATCATTTTGAAGAATGAGTTCACAAGATTACAGGGACTGGCAACTCCCCAAACCAGGAGGTCAGGCAGGAATCCCAGCAATCTTGTCCATTTCCGGCCTTGAAACAATCCTTCCTTCCTTAGCAAGCTGCCGGTTTTTGCTACCCAGGCCTTTAGCAGGTGGGTGGAGACCTGCCCACGCAGCGGAAGGTGAACCCCTTTACTGGGGGCCAACAGATGCAAGTGCTAATCACATGCAAATGCCTTGGGAGCAACACTGGTCACAGGCAGCCTGACACTGTGACAGGCCAGCAGAGCCAGCCAGGAGGGCGGGGGTCCTTAACCGTCACAGGCAGCCCTGAGTTTCTGCAGCCTGCAATAAAATACAAACACCCACGGCCAACGAGTTGCTTCTGACTCCAGCAGCCCTGGAGGGTCCCGCAGAACTGCCTCCATGGGGTTTCCGGTAGCAGACCTGACCATCTGTCTCCCCAAGAGCACCTTCTGGTTGGCAGGTAAGCACTTCAACCTCTGTGCCACCAGGGCCCTGACATACAGGGCCTCAGCAACAGACCACTCTTAGGTTGTAGAATTAAAACTCAGCAGAGGAGCTGAGCTACGTCCGCTGGCCAGGAAGAGATGGATGCTTTGCCCTTGAAGGAGGCCATTCATGTAAACAGCTTCTTGGCTTAATTCCTCTTAACCTTTTCTTTCTAAATAAAGGACGTTTTGCCAGAGAACTTTGTGCTGGTGACACAGTGTCACAGGCATATGTACACAAACCCCATGATTAAAGACAAACCAACAGCAGACTGGCTGCCATCGAGTGTGTCCTGATGCACACTGACCCCACCGGACAGAGCATTACTGCCCGCTGGCTTTCCTGTGGATTCAACTGCTGACCTTTTGGCTAGCAGCTGAACTCTTAACCACTGTGATAATTAAGAATATGGAAGGTGTTCTGTCTGAATGTGTAATCTGAACAATAAACCTGTATGCACATGTGAGATTGACTGGTAAGGCGGACGGTCAGTGACAGAGAGGAAGACCCATGATGAGACGGACTGACACAGGGGCTGCAGCAGTGGGTCCAGCATCACAGCTGCAGTGAGGCCGGGGCGGGCCCGGGCAGGGCTCGGTTCTGCCACGGGCGCGGTCACGGGGCAGGAACCGACGTGATGGCATCTCACAACAACAACATATGATGCACTAATCCATTTTTGGTTTTATTTGAAATCTACAGTCACCGTCTTGGGGAGAGCCAGCATCTCTTAAGTCTAAGATTACCAGCAACACCATGGAGACCAGGAGGCGGAGCCACCGACAGACCCCCCACGGCCATCAGCTTCCTCGGAGTCCCCTGGTTCAGTTCCGAAGGCAGCCCCAGTCCTGGGGCAGGTGGCCCCTGTGTCCCGGGAAAGGCTCACAGGGCAGAGGCAGGGCGAGCTGTAATTCACTAAGCTGCGGCAAAACCGGACGGAACAACAAAACGCCGGGCAAGTTCTTCCTACAACCCTTTTACAACCTTGATAAAAAGGAGTCGGGGGCTGAGGCGGCCCAGGCTGTGGGGTCCCCGCAATGGTAATGGAAGGAGGTGGAGGGGAGCCTTCAGTGACCTCGGCCATGGGGAAAGCGTCAAGCTTCAGGTGGCAGACTGTGAATGCCGATGAAGAAGTCACCACCCCCGGGTCAGCCACATCAAGTCCCTCTGCCATCCTTGGCTTCTACAGAAGACAGCCGGGGGCCCACAGGGCCTGCCCAGAGCAGACTCCTGTCACCGACAGACATGAAGAGAGACCAGCACCAGGGGGTTTGAAACAGCGACTGGGAGTTCATTACTTTACAACTCTACATTTCGAAATCCAGCTTGGAATAAAATAAAAATAATATTCCACTAGGTGGCCTCCAGTAATCACATTTATTCAAGATTCTAAGTGCATGGGAGTGTACTGATGTCAAGACCCTCAGAAGGTGGAAGTGTCCCCATCTCAGGCACACACATGACAGTGGCCCTCGAAACCACAGGACCTTCCCCCTCTTCTCCAGCAATCTGTCCACATACTGCCCTCTGGAACTGTCCCTGAAACTGCTTCATGACTGACTGCCCGGGGTCAGCGCTGCTCAGGGGCAGCCTGGGCTTTATGGGAATGTGTTATTCTGGTCCTGATCCTGAGGCCTTCACACCCTTACCTCTCCCTGAGCAGAGACACTGAGCGGAGGGCAGGGGCCTCCAGCTGGACTTCAGGCCTTTCTAAGTTTCAGCTCACTCACAATGGTCAAATACTTCATGTGAAAATCCAGGAGTTATCTACTTCCCCATTTTAAGACAGTAAGTGGGGCTCTGGGTGGAAAAAGGTGATACCCAGGCTCCCCTGAGCACAGGGGATTAAACAAAGTGCAAGACCAAACCAAACCAAACCAAATCCACTCCCACTGAGTTGATTCTGACTCACGGCAACCCTACAGGACAGAGTAGAACTGCCGCATAGTTTCCAAGGAGCACCTGCTAGATTTGAACTGCCGACCTTCTTGCTAGCAGATGTAGCACTTAACCACTGTGCCCCCAGGGTTTGCAAAGCAAGCACAGACAGTAAAATTCTGAGTCTATTCTAGAGGCAAAATGCCACCAAGGCTGGAGAAGCTCTTTACAACTGTTTTTAAATTCACGGCGAGGGAAAGCAGTGTCACCAACTCTCGAACGTTCGCTCAGTCTTTGCTCGCCTGTGAACACAGCACACTATCAAAAACACACTCAAGGCTGCTGTCACATCTGCTGGTTTGCTTGGGTGGCTTCTGGTGATGGCTGGAATGTGGCATGGCTCCTTTTGGAGGGACCAGTGTCATCTCTCGGCCCGATCACTGCAGGGCCTGCTGGGGGACACCCTGCCACCCTCTTCACTGGGGCCATGGAGTCACTACTGTCCTTAAACTCTTGGGCCCAAGTTTCCAGCCATCCCCAACTGAGTCTTCAGACCCCATGGAAGCGTTTTCCCCCCAAACTCAAGACTGGCCACGTGTCCACCCTCCCTCACACATTCCCAGTGCCCGGCGGTGGTCATACTCCCGCAGGGCAACAACAGGCACATCAAACAGCAGTCCACGAAAGCTGACCTTCCCCAGACAGCAGCCGGCAACCTTTGTCCCACCCAGCAACTGCAAATCCCCGTAACAAGGAAAGCCCTAGGGGAGGGAGGGGGAGGCGTGACATGGATGGCCCCTCAGGCCCTCTGCAGAGCGGGGGGGGCTTCCAGGGGAACCTGACAGAGAGGGAAACATCTTCATCCAACATGCTGCCTTCAAGGTCAGGGCAGGGCTCGCACTCTGTGACCCACAGAGCCATCACACCTGACTTCTGGCACCAGTTTGGATTATACACACAAGCTGCCAAGTGTACCAAGCAGGTGTGCAGACACACACCTCCCTATCCCTCCGCCCAGGACGGCGGTGTCTTCAGTGACTATTTCACCTGCAGGTTTCCCTGTTCTCTGTGTCACGTGGGGCTTCAGGCTGAAGCCCCAAAACCTAATTACAACTATAAAAACACAGGAGGGGGGCATTTTTACACAAGGCAACTTTGTCAGCTTTAAGAAACATCAATAACCTGTTCTTGTTTCAGCTTGTTTCACCTCGTAAGGTGGAGTAGGCAGATTCCAGCTCCTGAGGCTGAGACTCAGCACCTCTGGGTTGTGTCCAGCCAGAGAGCTGAGCTAGGCACTGCAGGGACAAGTGGCTGTGTCTACAGGAAAACTGCTGTGGCAGCTGCAGGCACATGGAGTGTCTCAGTGGTATGATCTCCTGGGCCTGACCTTGGACAAAAATCACATGGCCAGACGCATTCCAGCCACGAGCAGTGTCCGGGGAACAGGTGAGTCCACAGCCAACAGGTGCCTCTGCACGTGCACCCAGCACCTGGAATAAACGCCACGGTCCCCAGGACGCATGGACCCTGAGCCTCACCTCTTTCTGCTGTCGCTCCAGCTCCCGCAGGCGGATCTCGCGGGCCTCAGCACGGGCCGCACGCTTCGCAGCCAGCCTGGCCTCCGCCTGGAAGAGACAGGAAGAGACGCGGTTAGCAAGGCCGCCCTTGGAAGAAGGCTTGTTTGGAGTTTTATAAATGCACAGCAAGAAACTCGACTGCTAGGGGTTAAAAGGCTCATTGGTGTCACAGCAAAAACCAAGAATAAAACCCAAACCCTCTGCCATCGAGTCAGTTCTGACTCATACCAACCATCCAGGACAGAGCAGAACTGCCCCACAGAGTTGCCAAGGAGCACCTGGCAGATCTGAATGTCGGCCTTTGGGTTAGCAGACAGAGCACTTAACCACCACGACACCAGGGTTTCCACAGTAACAATAGTGGCAGTTACTGTAATAATCACCACCATCTATCCAAAAAACAAAACCAAATCCACTGCCATCGAGTCGATTCCAACTCACAGCAACCCTGTAGGACGGAGCAGAACTGCCCCACAGAGTTTTGGAGGCATGTCTGGCGGATTTGAACTGCTGATCCTTCGGTTAGCGGCCGCAGCACTTAACCATTACGGCACCAGGGTTTCCACCGTGGATCCAGGCCCTAACAGGTTGGTCTCATAGGAATCACAGCAGAACGGTCCTTAGACGCGAGGATGGAGAGACCTGGAGTCACTTACTTTGGTCTTGTCACCAGGAATGACCCATGGCTCAACAAGGATATGACGGCTGGTGACACAGAGGATGAGTGACGCGAAGGACACTCCCCATGAGGTGGAGGGACACAACAGGCTTGACAACGGGCCCAAGGACGTCCAGGAGCACGAAGCTGGTGCCACACGGGGCCAGGCTCCACCGTGTCACGTATGAGGTCACCAGGGGCCCAGGCCAAGGCTGGCCGGGGTCAGCTGACGCCAGCAACAACAGTCACTCCCGCCCGCCCCACACCAGGCAGATGCTATACTGTCCCTGTTTCTAAGGGACGGACCTAAGGCACACAGGGTGGGCGCTATGCTCAAAGTCACACAGCCCCTTCGTGGCAGGCTAGTCTTGGAACCCAGGCAGCCTGGCTCTGTGTCTGAGCTGTCGGTCACCTGCCTCTCTGTGGCCATGATGGATGCACAGAGTACAGCGTCAGGGCTGCACGTGCCTGTGGGGCCTGGAGAGGTCACAGGGCCTGGCAGCAGAGACCCCGACTCCTGTCCTCAGTGCTGTCCAGCCCCTTCTCACCACACCCCGCTGCCCTTGGCCTCCCGCTCCTCACTCGCAGTGCTGGGCATTCCCACCACCTTCCAGACAGGCCACAGTGACAGCTCTCAGTGTCAAAGCTCCCCTCATATTAAAGGAGAGGCCCCAGGCAATGCTCTTCTGAGCTTCCACGTTTTCCTAGACGACCCCGAAAACGCCTGCCCAGCCACGCCCGGCCTTCAGGCACTGGCTCACATCTCTGTGGACCCTTCCTCACTGGTTCCTTGGTCTGATCCCCAGGAGGCCAGCAGTGTGAGTGGATGATTCCGGCTGCCCGATGCCCAACACACCCGCCTTCTCTCCAGAGGTTCTGGAAATGACACAATGTTGACATCGCTCATTGCTCCCTAACCTTTTTTTATCTCTTAAATTTTTTTTTTACTGTGAGTAAGTGAAAGTTTTACAATCCAAGTCAATTTTGCATAGCTGTCTCTCTGCAGCTCTCTCCACTCTCCTCCCCCTGTGACAGCACACTGTTCTTTTCCACTGCTTACCTCCAGTATCCACTCAACCAACCCCTGTCCCCTCCTCTCCACCCTCTCCTCTCCCCTCCAGAAAGAAACCAGTTGGACAGCCTCCTATAAACACATAAAACCATGAAGAACACACTCCACATGTCACTCTGTGTCCCCATGTCCACTCCAATCTTTGTCTGAAGAGTTGACCTCAGTACGGTTTCAGGTCTGGGCCAGCAGCAGATCTAGGGGCCACGTTGCCATGGGACCACCCAGGCTGTCAGACCATCTATTCTGGTCTTTTGATAGAGTTCCCTAGATGTCATGAATTGAATTGTGTCCCCCCAAAAATATGTGTTGCCATGTGGCTGGGCCATGATTCCCAGTATCTTGTGACTGTCCTCCGTTTTGTGGCTTTTCCTATGCTGCATGTTAAAGGATTAGGGTGGGACTGTAAATCTCTTTGTAGGGTCACCTCCCTGCTCCACTGTAAAGGGAGTTTCCCTGGAGTGTGGCTTGTCCCACCCTTAATCCTTTCATCCTGCAAGAGATAAAAGGAAAGGGAAACAGGCAGAGAATCAGGAACCTCACATCACCAAGAAAGCAGCACAGGGAGAAGAGCAGGTCCTTGAGACCTGAGGTTCCTGTGCCAGGATGTTCCCTGGACAAAGACTGATGCAATACCGGACATTCCTCCAGAGCCGACAAGGGGGAAAACTACCCCCTGGGGCGGATACCTTGAATTTGGACTTGCAGCCTGCCAGACTGTGCAAGAATAGATCTTCCTTTGTTAAAGCCATGCACTCGGTGGTATTTCTGTTAGAGCAGCTCTAGCTGAGTAAAACTAAATTAATTCTCAAGTGCTCAATGGAAAATCACAGCTGTGTCAGGACTTGGGACCCCACCACCCTTTTCCGTTTTCTAGGCCCTGCTACGATGTGTAAAGGGATCCAGCAACACAGGTGGGAAGGGGACAGATGGGACAGAAAGGACCTCTAGCCTGACAGCCTGCTCAAGGGCGAGCAGAACCACCAAGGTCATGCCAAGTGCAGCCTACCCCAGGCCTTCTGCAAATCCCAGGCTGAGTGCTGGCCTGCTTCATTTTTACATTGGTCCAAACCAGGTCAGAGGTGTCATCGGCAGTGTCAGCCCAGGAGGGTGGGTGGGAAGTGCCGGGAGGGGGCCAGGGGGAATGGCGGTGGGGCATGGAACACAAAAGACGGGGGGTGTAGAGGGATGAGAACATAAGACAGGGGAGAGGTCTGCGGATGGGCACAGTGGGGCTGGAGTGCGCTGGGGCGAGACGGCCGCCGGGCCCCGTGCACACCCAGCACAGCCACCTCCTGCTGAGTACGAGCGGGGCCTGTGACTGGTGGGATGTCACTCCTGTGATCAGATCACCTTATAAGGCAAAAGTGAAGGAGACTTGCTGATGTAACTAGGGTCACTGTTTTAGTCAGCTAGTGCTGCTCTAACAGAAACACCGCCAAGTGGATGGCTTTATCAAAGGAAGGTTTACCCTTACACAGTCCGGCAGGCTGCAAGTCTGAATTCCCGGTGTCCGCGCCACAGGAAGGCTTTCCCTCTGTCGCTTCTGGAGGAAAGCCCTAGTGCTGCCTCAGTCTTTGGTCAGGGAGCGTCCTGACGCGGGGACCCCAGGCCCAAGGCTGCTGTACCCCCAGTGCTTTCTTGATGGCGCAGGCTCCCAATTCCCAGCTGGCTTCCCTCTCTTTTGATCTCCCACAGGGAAACTCCCTTAGCAAGGGTGTGGCAGTCCCAAGTAATCCTAGTATCAGCCGCAGACAGAGATTCGGGTTTACAGCATGGGAATAATGACTGAAGTACCAGGAATGATGGCCCAGCCAAAGGGCTACACACATTTCAGGGGGGACACAGTTCAATCCACGACAGCCACTGATCAGCCGGCTGTGAGGGGGCCTGACCCCATCAGGCATGTTGGGAGGGGTTGTCTCGAAGCCAAGAGATGCACCTGCTGGCTTTGAAGACATGAGCTGTCCTGCTGTAAGGGAGCTGGTGAGGGGGCCACACAGCCAGGACCTGTAGCTGGCTTCTTGGAACTGAAAGCAGCAGAGAAACGGGACCTCAGTTCCACAGCCCATGGAAATGACCTCTGCTGACAGGCACGTGAGCACGGAGAAGCCTCTGAGCTCCAAAAAGGAGCGCGGTGGGCCTCGTGAGGCCCTGTGCAGAGGGCCCGCTGAGACCCCGAGACGCCAAATGTGTGCTGACCCAAGCAGCCACGTTTCGGCCATCTGCAGCTGCCAGAGGCGGGTGAGGTCTGGTGGCAGGGTTGCTGTGGCAGGAGGCCAGCCTGAGTCCCTGTGTGCCCAAGAGTGCCCCCTTTGCCTTCTCCCGGCCTGCCCAGCCCCCCGCCTCCCCTGGCTCGCCTGAGCCCTGAGACGGTGGCAAAGACTCTAGCAGGGCCACCTGCCTGAGTGGGATTAACCTGCTGTATTTAGGGGTGTCCCTGAGGGGTTCCCACCAGCCGGGAACAGGGCCACCAGATGGGGACCGGAATCCAGCAACTCTCATGGGGCCTGCCCTCCACCCAGCACACAGCTCCCATTATAGCCTGTCCAGTCCAATGCGTGTGTCCTGTCGAGGAGGGTACGAGCACCCAAAGACTAAAATCTGCATCCCCCAATTTGAGGGATGCAAGACTTGGGCTATACAGTGACCAAATATACAAGTCAAGCTGAAGAAGAAGCCCTTTCTGAGGACACTCGCAGACCACCCCCTCTAAGACAGCTCTGTTTCTGGGTCAGCACAGACCAGGTCAGTTTCCCGGCAGCCTCAGCCCACTAGCGCAGGTGGGCTGTCCAGGGCAGGGTAGTCTGTAATTCAGCGCAGTTGGCAGGGTCTGCTCCCCTCCCCATCTAAAGCACCCAGGTCTTAGGAGTCTTATGTGACTCATATCTGGAAAACAAGGCCCCACAAGCACAGGAAGTGGCGACAGCCAGCCTTGATTCTGAGAATCTGGCTCAGGAAGAACCAGCGGATACAAGAGCCAACATGTAAACTGTGCACAGGCTGCTCACATGTGACTCCAGGAGCTCAGAGCATCCCCCTTCTCGGCAGGGTCACCCTCGACACCAGCCTGTGAGTAAGTTTCCAGAGGATGCCCAGAAGAGAAACCATACAAAGGTCTAATAGCACGAGGCACCTTCAAACACAGACACCGCCAGGAACCTCAGGACAGCACAGAGCCAACAGGTCACCTGAACCTCCAAAATGACCATCCTGGGGTCACCAAAGGTAACAGTTGAAAAAGAGTCACTAAATGAACAAAGACTATAAAACAGCTCGTGGCCCACTCAGCGCTGGGTACCCATGAATTTCTGGTTCAGTGGGAGGACCCACTCCTTCCATGCAGGAGGCCCGGGCCTGATTCCCAGCCAGCCCACCTCAGCACAGCCAGCACCCGTCTGCGGGCAGAGGGTGGCATGCTGTCCCATGCTGACTGTGTTCCAGCGGCGCTTCCAGACTGAGAAAGACAAGGACGAAAGACCTGGTGATCTACACCTGAAAATCAGCCACCAAAATCTCTGGGTGTCATGTCTGGCCCTCAGCCAATCATGAGGAAGGCACGAGATTTGTTAGAGTGTGCAAGGTCACCGTGCACCAGCTTGAGTCCTTATCAGTGACATCTCAAATGGCACCTGCTGGGCCATGTCCAAGGCACTCCCACCCACCTGTCCAGGCCCCTGGAGGCATGGCTGCCTGCCCGTCCGGGCCCCTGGACGTGCTCCTGCCCTCCCGTCCAGGCCCCTCGAGGCACCTGCCCAGCCATCCAGGCTCCTGGAGGCACTCCTGCCCACCTCATCCCCCCAGCCCCAGGTGCGCCTCCCAGGGATCAGTGAACCTCAACCAGGGCCTCGTAGCACAGGCCTAGCTCTATCTCCCATCTGGTGAAGATCTGTACCTTTTTTTTTAATAAAATACAAAACCGCATGCTTGATGTCGCAGCCGTGGCGAGCTGCTTTATGAGATCTCAAACCCCTTCACTTTCAGCCACACTTAGCTGGCAGGGGACGGCCGACGGGCCCTCAGTCCCTCCTGTCCCAACATGGCCTCACACAGCCCTGCCTCATGGAGCCCCAGGAGCTGGTGGGGAAGGACTTCCTCTTGGCCCCCGCCCACCCAGTCACGGGGCTCTGGAAAGGGGTGCCTCTGGATCTGCACCCCCTCCTCTGCTCAACCCCATTCTTGCTGCAGTTCATAGGAACCAGTGAAGGACGAGACAGCAAACTCTCAGATCCAGCTTCTGGTGACCTGGGGGAGGGGTGAGGTGGGGTATAAGTGGTGCTAAGTGGGTCACTGCTGAAGCCGGGGACAGGCACACGCTGCTGCACCCCAGTGGTGCTCCAAGCGGGAGCTCCCAGCTCCCCGGCACCACCATCTGGGAACTCACCAGTTAGAGCAGCTGGGGGTGGGGGGGTGGTCAGGGAGAGTCAGAGACAGAGAGACAGAGACGAAAGGCAGGCAGCAGAGAGACAGTCAAGGAGCCCAAGGAGAGGCGCAGATCTGGCTGCCACACCGCGAAAGCTGAGGCTTGGCCAGGTTTCTGCGGACACCGGCTCAATGCTCCGGTCCTTAGCTGAGGGTCAGAGCAAGGTGGGAACCGCCTCCCGCCCACACTTGTTGGCTGCGAGGCAGAGTTCTGCCTGACCCCCCTCACAGACAGAGTTGGTCCCGTCCCCTGACCTTGCAGGTCCCAGCTTAGATACCCCCGTCAGTTTTCTAAGGCCCGGGTTTTCGTGAAGGTGGGACGCCAGGGAAGGGAAGCCTCCATCTGACACCGAGTCACCTCATTCCAGTCATTTTAAAAAACCAAATGCCTGGAAACCAGAAGAATGGACACAGAGAACCCAGGGTGGAAAGATAGAGGGGAGGGGACAGTGCCGACCCACTGCTCAGGTCACAGCCAATGTGCTCAGTACGCTGTGCATAAAGGTTTGAATGAAAAACTAAAGTGCCTTATAAACTTCCACCTGATGCTTTGTGCTAAACCCAGGGCTTAGAAAACTGCACGTGGGGTCCTTGCTGGGACAGGAGAAGGGACGGAGATGGCCGACTCTTCCTGTGAGGGGGACAGGCAGAACTCCGCCTTCCTGGCCAACAGGTGTGGGAGAGAGGTCAGCTCCGGAAACACAATTAAGAAAAAAAAAGACCCAACACCAGAGCCACTGGCTCCAAAGTTTCACTTTTGTCCTTTATGTCAACCTACACTGACACACAGTGCTCAGACCGAGGACACACGTGCTGGTGAGAGACCCTAACAACACACAAACCTGCCGAAGCTTGAACCCATGACCTCCCGATGGGAATAACAACAGGGCATCCAGGCTCCAAAGCTAACTGTGTGGCTCTCAGGGCTCAAAGGTCCAGGATCCCGGGGCCAGAGCCCCAGGGTGCAGGGCTGGGCTGGGCAGAAACAGTCACACGGGGTCCCCTCCCGGCTGCACAGCCCAGGCAGCAGCCACGTAGTGAAGGCTGCTGTGCCGTGTGCAGGTAGGTCCTGGCTGCTCGGGCTCCAACCGATGGCAGAGCAGACATGCTCCTGCCAGAGCAGGATATGAGGAGTGGGACAGTGGTCTGTGCAGGCTGGCTGTGTCCTGACTACCTGGCCACCAGCTCAGTGCACCAGGTGACTGGCTTCAAGTCACAGTGGTTGATAGGTGTCTAAGGAAGCTGGCTCCCTTCCACGGTCAGGGAGTTCAGTACATGTCAGTATGGGCTGGGGACTGGGGCAGCAGAGCTAGACAGAGAAGTTCCAGAGTGGGTGCAGCTAGAGGAGGACCCCACTCATGTCCTAGCCACCTCCACGGTGCAGAGTCCCAAGGCTCTGGTACAAGGATTTGGTCCCTACCTGTCCTTGTGCTTGTGGCAGAGTTTTTGTAAGAACAAGGAGATTCTGCCCCCATGTGGGCAGCCACCCCAATACCCTGAATCCCAATTCCAACAACCTTTGGGGGCTCTATTAGTCTTGTGTTATCTGTGCTGTGGAGCTGAAACTGCTGCACTGCCTGGATTTCCCCGCATGCGTCCTTCCGAGAACAGCTGTTGTCAGTGGCTGTGGAGCTGACCTCGGCTCTGGGCCTCTTCCCGCGTGCACAGCTGCACCGCTCAGCAGGGTCTCCAAGGCGGTCACTTTGCAGAATCCATCGCCAGGCCGGTCTTTTGGCTGACAGTCCAGTGCTTCACTGTCTGTGCCACCTAGGGACTCTGTGTTAAAGATCAGAGGCTGGACAAACATCCATGGAAGGGAATTCACGGCTGCCTGGAGAGACATGGGTGTTTGCAGGAGGCTGGTGCCAGAGATTTCTGAAAAGCGACCAATGAATGGCCCTATTAGGGACTCCCGCTCTTCCTACATCCTCAGCTCAGAGGCTCTTCCGGGATGCAATCATAGTATGGAATCTGGTATCCCTGGACCCCTCACTCTTCAGAAAAAGTTCTCATCCTCCTTTTAAACCCTATATTTATACCCAGAGAGCACATCAGGGGTTCATGGAGCTGCCTCCAGGTGAGAGAGCTGAGATGGTTTCCGGCCAGTGCACGCCATGTGTGGCCACCCACCCAGTGTGTCAGTGGAGGTTGTGGGTTGCTGTAAGCTGACTGGTCTCAGCAGAGCTCCCGGCTACGATGGGCTGGAAGGGAAAGTAGGCAGTCTGCTTCTGAAAGCCCACCGATGAAACCCTGTGGATGACAAGGTTCCGATTCACAATGGATGTGCGATGGAGGGCACAAGACGGGCAGCATTTCCTTCCATGGGGCCTGTGGTTACTGCAAGTCAGGGGTTGACACCATGGCCACTAACAGTTACACCTGGGAGTCCCAGAGAGCTACACGGAAGCTGGAAGGGATCTACCAGCTGAACTTCCTCCGTCAGTTCTCAAGAAATGGGTCTGAGATGCTTTTGCACCACTTCCTCTTTGGAGTGAGAGAGTAGTGGGATTTTCAGAGGTGTCATCTAGACAGCTGGCATAGCAGCACTGGAAGCCAGCCCCCACCTCTCCCCTCTACAGTGCCCAGAGGAGACTGTCATAGTTTATCTAGTGCTGCTATCACAACATACCATTAGTGCATGGCTTTAACAAAGAGAAATACATTCTCTCAAAGTCTAGAAGGATAGAAGTCCAAATTCAAGGTGCCAGCTTTAGGCAAAGATTCTGGTGGCTCTGGGGAAGATCCTTGTGATTAACCTTCTCCTGGACTAGGAGTTTCTCAGGCCCAGGAACCCTGGGTCCAGAGGATGTGCTGTTTTCCTGGCACTGTGTTCTTGGTGGCCTGAGGTCTGCCTGTCTCTCTGCTTGCTTCTCTCTTTTAAGTCTCAAAAAAGACTGTCTTAAAACACAACCGAGTCCTGTAGGCTGAGTCCTGCCTCATTCACTGTCTCTAATCCTGCCTTATTAACATCATCGAGGTAGGACTTACAACACACAGGAAAGTCACCTCCAATGACAGAATGGTGGACAATCACACACTAGCAGTCATGGCTGATTGAGTCGACACCTATTTTAGGGGAACACAGTTCAGTCTATGGCAGACACTGTCACCATGCAACTAGTGACCATGGTGCTCTTGGTGGTGGGATGCTAACCTCCCAGGAAGGGCTTTGAGAGGAGGCTGTCCTCAGCATACCTGTAATGGCTTGTGCCCACAGAAAAGGGGCCTGAGCCTCAGAACAGCAGCTCTGTGTCTGACCAGACAGGAGACGGCAGTGGCACCAGCTACACGCTGTGGCCCTTCTCAGACGTACGAGGGAAATGCTGCGTGAGGGCTGTGCAGAGAAAGGCATCTGTTGTCCGCTGTAAAGCCTCCTACTCACGGGAGAAAGCTCTGACACTGATTACACGCATTGTTCTCAGTCTCTAGGTTTTAGAATCCAACAGAATTGAAAAACTTGGCAGCATTTCTTTTTTCAGGCTACATGATACACTATAGCTATATTTACAACCTTTTGGGAAAGGCATCACGGATGTACTTAGAGTTCGTTCATGTGCATGGAGTGGGAGTGGGAGTGTGCCTCCCAGAGACACAAGCTGAGGCCTAAAGTGGCTGAAAAGAACCAGTTCAGCTTGGAAGCCAGCAACCTCCGGCCAGTATCTGATTCCTCTGCAGGACTCCAAGGTCTGTCTGGGGCTCTCTGATGAACACACGCACTGGCCAAGTTCAGGTGACACTGGCTGCATCCTGCAGTTCCAGTGTGTGGCAGATACAGCTGTGTGCTGCAGCTATGAGGAGGTGACACAGAACCCCCTGCCGCTGCCAGGCTGTCTGTGCTCCAGGAAGTGACTGACACAAGCACTGACGCTGGCTTCCCAGGCAAACCCCCGGCTCCTCTGACTCGGTGACTCTAAAAATAGCTTGCTTTTCGGCAGCTGAGCCGAGTGGCCAAGGAGTCCTTCTGCTCAGGGGGAGTGAGGACAAGGCTTGCATCTCTGATGACAGCCAGCTGCTGGCCCCTGTCATGTTTCCACGGTCCCCAAGCTCCTTGGCTGACAGGTGTGTGTCACTTTAGTCTCCAGGAAAGACAGACTCAGCCTTTTGGGATGTTTGCATGGTCAGGCAGCAAGGTAGCTCCCCAATGGGCACCAGAAGGGACTCTGCCTTCACAGTCACGGTGATGTCGGCCACTATGGAGGACACTGGGGCTGCAGTGGTGGATGGCGGCAGTGCCAACACAGAGATGGCACCTGGGAAGTGCTGGGAGAGTTCTGACAATAGCAGGGTGCCCCTCATATTCAGGGGGTAGGGACCGGGTGCCAGCCACCCCACCCTGCAGACAGGCACACACACGGAGGGTAGGAATGGCTGCCCAGCTTGGAGAGTCATCAGGGTCGCTGATTTGTATATGTGGAAATGGCTGATTTGGTGTGTTTTTGCCAAGCACGCTTTCAACAACAACAACACTTAAAAAAAGTGGCTAGGGATGCACGCTGCATCGGGCAGGGTTTCAAATCCTGGGCTGAAAAGAGGTGCCCCTCTCGAGCAACGCCAGCATGGTGCCTGGTCCCCTGTGTCACTGCAAGAGCATGGGGCCACATGGCTGGCGTCAGTGTCACTGCTGAAGCCACAGGACACGTGGGGCACACCTGTGTCAGTTTTACTTGAAGATTTGGAGGGTGTGACGTTAAAAGACGGACATTAAACTAGTTACTTAAAACAGTCTGCTTTTCATCAGAGTCCACTATGGTGCGGACTGTAAAATTACCATGGATTTTAAAAGAGCTGCCTTCAAAGGAGCCTTCCACCGGGCCAGGCTGCTCCTGCAGGGTGGTGCCCCAGGAGCTGGGCACCTTCCTCGGCCCTTGGGGGACACCGCTGGAAAGTTCCTGAGGTGCAGCGTGCCGACAGTCTGTAAGCTGTGGCTGCAGCTCTCTCATGTAAATTGTCCTAGGATGATGGAGGCTGTCCTGAAGCAGAATTTCCAGTCTGAGAAACCAGTTTTGCCTCTCTCCCACACTAGTCACGTGAGCTTGGGCAAATAAATCCCTCTATCTTCTGACCATCAGCCTTGATTACAGAGTGGCAGGCTGGGGAGAGGGAGGACATGGCTCCAGAATCTCGGAGCACTGCCTTCTGTGGAATTCTACGGCTCTGTGCCAGAGGTGAGCGGCCTACACGGACACAGTCCACAGAATTCTCTTTCCCCTTTTGCTCCAGACTTAGCTGTTTCAAATCAATAAATAACAATTAAGTCTTTTAAAAGCACCCCCTCTATCAAGCAACAAACTTCTGTTACTGGTAACAGAACAAGGGAGGCCACTTTATCAAGTGCAGTGCTTAATAACCTCCACCACTGTAAGGCAATCTCGGATACGGGATGCTAATCAGAACGATCCGAGCTATCTTCCCTGCGGGTGACTTTGTTCGTGCTCTCACTGCCTTCTTCTGCCTCTCCTGTCTGCCCGCTCCGGACCAGGGGACCGGTTTCTGTTTAGCCACCAAATCTGGGCCCCACCCCGTCACCTTTACCCACAGTCTCTGGGATCTCTCCCGCAAACCCACACATCTAAGGTTTCAGAAAACATTTGAACCATTTCTGCTCAGAACAAGGCGAGACCTCGCGGTACCAGGGACGTCCTACCCTGGGCAACAGCGACCATGCTCCCCTCCCCTAGACTCAGCGGATACTCGTAGTCAGGGGCTGAACGGTGTTGCCCCCCAAATATGTTTCAGAGCCCTAGCCCTGTGGATACAAACAAATTTGGGAATAGGGTTTTCCTTGTCATCCCAATGAGGCCAAATCAGTGTACGGGTGTGTCTTAAATCTAATTACAGCTGAGATAATCAAAGAGAAGATTAGACACACAGAAGCCGGCACCAACAAGGAAAAGATCGTTGCCACCTGGGCAACTCCAAGGAAGTGGGGGACGCCAATGCTAGAGAGGCCAGAGATAAGGACCTCCCCCACAGAGGTGACAGAGAGCCTTCCCCGCCAGCTGACTCTCTAAAGTTAGACTTCCAGTATCCTAAACTGCAAGAAAATACATTTCTGTTTGTGGAAGCCATCTGCTTATGGCATTTCTGTTATAGCATGACTGGAAGACGAAGACACTTCTGGAACCAGCTATAAAAGAAAGTGAAGCCGTCATTTCTCTCCCCAAAGAGTAGTAGGTCTGTTTGCATAGGGGAAGAGCTCCACTTAGGGAAAAAGGCTTCCGCCTGAGCAGTTCCACCCCACGTGGATGTCAGTAAGAGTTGCGGAGTCACTAGCGTACGAAGCAGTGGGAAACCCAGTTCTCGCGGCTTTTATGCTTCTGTTCTCCTTATTTAGAAAATTGGACCCCTACAAGTTCAACTGCCTGAAAGTCAGCAGATGCCAAAAATGAAACTCTGGTAAGAAAGCTTCTTTAGAAACAAGCACGCTTGTCTCAAGAAGCCCCCTTAGTCAAGAGACATCCCTCGGCCGCAGTAGTGGGCCGTGCGAGCCCAAGGCACAAACAGGAGCTGACCCCAGAAATGAGAACAGATAGGAGCAGCTGTATGCTGGATGTGTCCCTTCTGCCAGGCCTGCCCCAAACACGGTGTCCCGTGGGGGCAGGGCAGAAGGGGCATCAGCAGTACGGCTGGTCCTGGGGTCACTCCCTCTGCCCGGTGGGCTTGGCACAGCCACCTGTCTGTACAGTGGCGGTGACAGAGCTACTGACTCCTCATGAGGTCACAACAAGAGTTGTGAAGACAGGATTTCTACCCCGGCACTTCTCACAACAGCCCCAAGGTGGAAACAGCCAAAACACACACCAACAGGCACAGGGATAAACATGATGTGGTGTACAGACACCCCCACAAACCCAAACCCACCGCTGCTGAAGGTGATTCTGACTCATAGGCACCCCAGAGACAGAGCAGAACTGCCCCTATAGCTTCCAAGGAGTGCCTGGTGGCTGAACTGCCGACGCTTCGGTGAGCAGTCACAGCACTTACCACTGCGCCACCAGGGTTTCTGGAATCCTCAGCCACAGAGTGCGATGAAGTCCTGGCACACACCGCCAACAAGGAGCCCGCACAGAGGCATCACACTGCGCGAACTGAGTGTGGCGGAAGGGCAGATACCGCACGACGTCACTTCCGTGGAATGAACACACAGCCAATCAAAGAGAAGGGCAGTGGCGAGGGGCGTCCTGCTTAGGGGCACAAAGTTTCTGTTCGTGGTGGTGGAATGATCCAGGAAAGGACAGCCAGAGTGCCGGCACCACGGGAGCGTGCAACCAGTGTCAGTGAACTGTAAGTGTACACACTGCAGAGAAGGTGCCTGTACGTCAGCAAGAAGGATGCGTACATGCCGTAGAGAGGGTGTACGTCACTGAGATGGACATGGACACACTGTGGAGAGGGTGTACGTCAAAGAGATGTGTGTGTACAAACTGTGGAGAGGGTGTACATCAGCAAGCTGTATAGGTACACACTGTAAAGAGAGTGCATGTCAGCGAGCTGTATGTGTGCAAACCGTGGAGAGGGCATATGCTTTGTTATGTACATTTTTACAACAAAAAATATAAAAGAGTTCCACATAAAACACAAACAGGAGGACGCAGCAAGGTTGAGCAGTGTCACCGGTTTTAATGACTTTCACAGCATCTTCTATAACAGGTGGTACGACTCTCGTGGTACAAATGCTGTCCAGATAAAGCTGACACGCACAAGGCAGAGAGAAACACGCCAGGGCACCCGCCTCCCCTGGGAGGGGGGAGGTTATCACAGGAAGTAGTGGGGTTCGGCCAACCCACAGCTGAAGCCCGAGCCTCACTTTCCTTCCCCGAGGAAAACAACACACCAACTGCCACATATTTAAAAAACAGAAACAAAGAAACCCCACTGCTGTCCAGTCAATTCCGACTCACAGTGACCTACGGGATGGAGCAGAACGGCCCTGGAGAGTTTTCACGGAGCACTTGGTGGATCTGAACTGCTTACCTTTGGGTAAGCAGACGGAGCACCTTAACCACGGCACCACCAGGGTTTCTGCCACATTCCAAAGACATGAGGACCTCAGATGCTGTTGCAAACAGACGAATGCAACATTCTCATTCAAACTCACAGTGACTCCTCGCTATAACTGAGGATGAATTACTTCTCCAGTACCAAGTAGCTGTATTTCAGATTCAACACAAGACTACTTAGATGTTTTGAAAGTTGCTAAGTTACATCACTAAGGAGAAGCTGCCTGAAATGCCGAGTCTCCCCAAAAGGATGGCTACACCCCAGAACACACCTGTGCGCTGCTTTTCAGTTTCTGTTTTGGAAAGTGGCCTAAAGAGGGAAGGCAGACTGGCTGTCATCAAGCACATGGTCACTCTGAAGGATCACCTCTTGAATATTGGCAAAAGAAAGATTGTTATAGCTTGGGAGAAGGAAGCTAATTTACTCAAGTTTATCTAGACAGACTGAAAAACAAAAATTCTTCCAGGTCCATTCCACAAAAATGTTTTTTCATTAAAAGAAAAAAAAAAAAAACCTAAAATGTGGGGCCTTAAAATAAAACAGTAAGCTAACTAAAACTCCTCACGTATTGGGATCTAATGTACGTCTCACATACATCGGGATGGACCAGATTTAAGGACTAAAAAATAGACCAGCAACTTGACCGTCATGGCTCTGGGGCTCTGTGCAGAATGCTCTTAATATTTGGGAAACACTGGCATTCAGGAGGAAGGAATTGTAAACAATTCCTTCGCTGAGTCACAGAGCCTGATTTTGGGGGATAACAAATCCCTCTTGAACATTGCCTTTTGAGGAGACAACATCAGGCCTCACTTGCCTTTGCCATGCCGTGGCCATTGGCTAAGAGCCTGGCTCTAATCAGGTAATACTCCAATCAACGTCACACAGCATGGTTTTGCATCTATAAATAACTTGGCTTCCTGTGCACAGTGCAAGTGGCCGCTTAGACTGCAGGTCTAGAAATCGGCACAAGAGGCTTCTGCTGTGTGCTATGAGCTCAGGCTGTGCAGAGAGGAACTCGGAGACAAAACGGGAAACTCTGTCTCCACTTCTGCCCCAGTGGGTCACTCTTTGACACTATTAGAAAAGACTTGAACTTGTTAGTTTCCCATCATAAGTGCTTTGGAAAATGACACACAGTGATGTATCTGAGGGAGTCGGGGGCTCTCAGCACAAAATCCCAACCCGAGCTGCAGCAGGGCCCCCATCTGGGCGCTGGCCTCAGCCACGGGAGTCCACGTGCACCCCTTTCAGCACCCAGAACGTGGGCTGAGACCTACAACAGCCACTTGGAAAGGGACCTGTGAGCCTGTGTGGGCTGGCCCTACCTGCCGAGCTTTGGTCATTTATAAGGCCTTCGTGCTAATTAGTATGTGGCAAGAGACTGGGATGACTCAACATGCCATCAACTCGAGGAAGTTACAAAAGCTAAAGATGTGAGCAAGTTAAAACGGTCTGCAGCGGATCCCCTCATGCAGCTCCGGGGCGGACACTGCCCAGCCTCCAGGGGGAGCATGCCAGCCTGGCCTCCTCCCCGCCAGGACCCCGGCTTCCTGCCCTGCCAGTGTGGCCTCTGGCCCTCTCCCACCACGAAGACCCCCAGGCCCACCACACGCTGCAGCAGTGAGGACTCGGGGTGGAATTCTCGCCTTCCATGCCAGAGATCTGGGTTCCACTCCTGACCAACGCGCCTAATGCACAACTCCCCCTCACTGGTCAGCAGACACGTGTGGGCTGCTGTCATGCTGAACAGTCTTCAGTGGACCTACCGGACTGAGAGAGACTAGGAGGAAAGGGCTGGTGATGTGTCCCTCACATTCAGCCAGGGAAACCCTACAAATCCCAGTGGTCCTGTCTGCAGCTGATCTTGGGGCAGGGTGGCACCGGGCAGCATTTCCTTCTGTGGTACATCATGTCACCACATGTCATGGCAGCTATCAGCAACTACAGCTCCAGGACCCAGGGGCACTTCCTGCAGGACATAAGGTGGCATAACCAGCCTGAAATGACCACCAGTCCCCAGGTGGGACAGTGCATGGTGTGGTGGCCATGGATGACTCCCACAGCAGTGTGCCCCACCTCTGCCCATCTCCCGCCTTCCTGACACTACCGCTCAACCTTCCCTCAGGTGCCGCCTCTTCCACCACAGAGCGACCTCTGCCTCCGCACATGGGGCCTGTCTCACTCCTGTACACACCATGGTGTGCTGTGCTGCTGAGTTGATTCCACTCCCAGCGACCCCACAGGACAGGGCAGACCTGCCCCACTGAGGTCCCAGACTGTAATCTTCACGTGAGCGGAAGAACAGGTCTTTTCTTCCAAGGGCTGACTGGCTAGGGGTGCTGAGCCCTTGTGGCAGCAGAGTGGCCTTGTAGCCTCTGTCGCCCCTCCCCACACCCCAGTAGAGTTTTCTTGCGATTATCTGCTGTTTTAAAAAGCTCCCGTAACCTTGAGTTGCCACTGAGTTGCTGCAGGTTGATATTCTCTTGCTGGCAACTGTCGGAATCTAAGGTTTCAGAATGGAAAGGTTTCTGGGATTTCAGAAGGTCAGTAAGATGGCCCACAAGCCCGTGAAAGCCGGACAATGAATACAGGCCGACTGAAGAATGAACACCTCTGAATCACAGTGCTGGCGAAGAATAAAGAACAGAGCACGGACTGCCAGCAGGAGGAACCCGTCTGTCCCGGCAGAAACACCGCCAAACGCTCCACTGTAGGCATGTTTTCAGGAGGGACAGTCCCTGGAGAATGACATCGAGCCTGGTAAAGCAGAGGGTCAGTGAAAAGAGAGGCGGACCCTCAGTGCGGCAGGCGGGCACAGCGGCTACCGCGCGGGGCTCTACTGTAACGACGGTGGGGATGGCGTGGGACGGGGCAGGGTCTCGTTCTGCTGTACGCGGGTCACTACGAGCGGGCACTGACCTGACGGCGCCTAACAGGACGCACATCCCACAACTGTAACCGTGCTGCATCCAGCTGTTAACCAACACAACACAGAGGCTGCAGAGACAGACACGAATCAACAACGGCTGCGAACGGCCTCACTGAGGTCAGCTTTCACTGCCAAAGGAATTTCTGCCACCAACTTAGAGAACAAACTTTTGGTTTTCAGAACTGACAGGGTTCTGGCATGAGGGGAGAGGGACGGTGGGCCGTGCAGGTGAAACACCTGCTTTTATTCCTTTTAGGACCGCGACAGTGCTATGCAATCTTAACTCAGGCCAGAGTCAAGGTCCGCGGTGCTAAGCAGAGGATGTGACCCGTAGCTTAAGTGTATCCAGCTGTTGTCCCCACAGGAAGGGGACACTGTAGCCAGTGCCTCATTGTTTTCACAGTGAGGGGATGCTGTAGCCAGCTCTTCACTGTTCCCAGTTGTTCCCACAACAAGGAGGCATGTAGTCAGCACCTCACTGTTCTTAGCAGTTCCTACAGTAAGGAGACACTGTAGCCAGCACCTCACTGCTGCCAGCTGTTGTCCCCACAGTAAGGAGTCACTGTAGCAACACCTTAGTCTTCCCAGCTATTGTCCCCACAAGAAGGGGACACGTAGCTAGTACCTGACTGTACCCAGCTGTTGTCCCCACAGTAAGGGAGACGCTGCAGCCACCACCTCACTGTTCCCACAGTAAGGGGACACCGTAGCCAGCACTTCACTGTTCTCACAGGAAGGGGACACTGCAGCCAGTGCCTGACTGTACCCAGCTGTTGTCACCCCAGTAAGGGTACACTGCAGCCAGTGCCTGCCTATACATAGCTGTTGTTCCCACAGTAAGGGGACACTGAAGCCATTGCCTGACGGTTGCCAGCTGTTGTCACCCCAGTAAGTGGACACTATAGTAGCACCTCACTGTCACCAGCTGTTCCCACAGTAAGGAGACCTGTAGGCAGCACCTCACTGTTCCCAGCTGTGGTGCCCACAGTAAGGGGACACTGTATCAGCACCTCACTCTTCCCAGCTGTTGTCCCCACAGTAAGAGGACACTGTAGCCAGCGCCTCAGTGTTCCCAGCTGTTTCCCTGGCCCAGGTGTTTGCCCTTCTCCCCTAGAATCTTGCCGAGGACCACCATTCACCTTGTTCCCACCGTATCTGGTTTGCCCAGGCAGCTCCTCTGGCGCCCCGGGCATCTCGGCAACACCCAACCTTCCTCATTTCCAGGGCCCTTCACTGATGGTAGCTGGTGGATCTCTCTCTGAGTCCTCAGGGCTCTAGAAGCATCTTATGTTACCAGTGTTAGCCAGCCCCAGAAGTCTGGCTCGCAGCCCCACCTCTCAATAAGGGCAGAGGATCTGCACACCGAACCCCTTGACATGCTCCCCAGGGCACTGAGTGCACGGTCATCAGCGGCCCAGGCCCTGCCTCTCTTGGCTGCCTCCCAAGCAGCCCCTCCAAGGGCAGGGACAACTTACTCATCTCTGAGCCCTGTCCACACCCAGTGTGTGATTAATCCCTAGCCAGGGAATAAGCCATTGTTTAGGGTTCATGCTTTCATGAAGGTGCCCCCCAAACTCCACCAAGTGTAGATACAGTCTTTTTCTCTCTTCAGTATTAGACCAATAAAACATCTTACCAAAGTGCACCCATACTTTCATACACCTCCATTCACACTACAGGCTGCACGGATACGGGTCATTGGGTCATTTCAGTCCTTCCCCATCTCACTTCCTGCCTCATCCATGTCAAGCTCCCCCATAGCTGTGGTACCACTACAGGGCCTGGAACTGGGTTACAGGGAAGTCCCACAGGTAGAGGGCCCTGTCCAGCCCCCAGAGGGCAGCTAATGTCAATTTGGGGTCTTAAGCTCTGGGGGAGCTGCACAGATGCGGCTCAGCCCCCAGTGACCTGAAGCTTCAGAGCAAACCAAGTGCCCGGAAACCACGCCCGCTCCAGAGGGCGACAGCCTCCAGGAAGGGAAGCGGCTCTGGGCCCCGGTTCCTGGGTGTTGGTGTCTGTTGAACACTAATCCAGCAGTTCCATGTGAAACTCTAGAACGCATGCAGGTCTCAGACCTCGTCGCTGGCTGATTCGTGGGTCACAGTCGACCCACTGGGAGAAGCCAGTTAGAGAAAATCACCCCACACAGAGATCACACTGCGTTTCCTTGCGGCCAGGGGTCCTACGAGGAAGGAGTCTTTCGAAACGCCAAGGGGATGTTAGTGCCACTGAGACCCCGCTCATAGCCCCCCACTAAAAAGGGGGTCTGCTGACTTGGCGCCCCCACCCCACGCCTCATTTCAGCTCCTGGAAGACCCAGCGGGCGGTGCCGGCTGACCGTTGGACCGAGGTCAGCAGGGAGGGCAGTCTCCTGAGGACAGAGGTCCTGGGCAGTGGGGAAAGTTACTGCAAAGTCCCCGTCGCTTACCAGTCGCTGAGCCTCGGGGCTCAGGCAGTCAATTTCCGTGTTGCGCACGGCGGGGGAGCTCGCCATCGCGCCGGCCACGTTCGCCACTGAAGGCACCTCGGGAGCACACCCGGGGGTCCGCGAGCTAGGACCTCAGCGCAGCCTCATCCCTAACGCGGCGCTCGGACACTGACCCGCTCGACCGCAGAAGCGCGAACCGCTGTCGCCGGGAGCCGCCGAGGGTGCTGGGACTCGGGCGCGGCCAGCGGGGCAGGGCGGGGCGCAGGTGGCCGCGGGCCGCCGGGAGCGGTGACGCCCTTTCGCCCGGCCCCGCCCCGTCCCCCCGGCCCGGCCCCCGTGCGCCCCGCCCCTCCAGCCCGCCGCGGCCCCTGCCCCTCCGGCCCGCCCCGTCCCGCCCCGCCCCGCCGCGCGCCCCGCCCCCGACTTGCACGCCCCCTTCTTGCCCCGCCCCCATCCTGCAGCAGCCCTGCCTGCCCCTCGATCGCTCCCTGATCTCTGCCGGCCCACTTCGGTTAGCCCTGCCCCACAGCGCGCGCCCTGGCCTGACCCATCCTCGGTCCGCCCCGCCACCGTCCCGCACCCTTCCCCGCACGTCTCGAGGCTTGGGCGCTCCCCGCCGGCTCCCACACGAGCCCTGGTCCCGCCCACCTCACGGCTCCGCCCCTTCCGCGCTCTATGGCACCGCCCCCTTCCGGCCCGCCCCGCCCTCTGCGCCCCGCCCCACCCACTCCTTGCGGACCGCGAGAGCCGGGGCGCGGCAGCAAATCACTACCTGAAGCCCGTAAAGGTGTGGCCGAAAAGGCAGTAGGAAAACACGGGCCCAGGCAGCTAGCCCGCGGGGACTAGAGTTAGCAGGGAGGAGGACAGCGATCGGAGGGGTTCATGGGAAGAGGGGCTGCGGGATAAGGTTACTGGGAAGTGGCCAGCAAGGGACAGAAGCCCTCGGGGGCCCAGGCCGCCGGATGGAGGGACCTGCAGGGGGCGGGGTCCGCCGGGGGGTGGAGAGGCCGGCGGGACCGCGGCTTGTGCGAGGCGGGGCCCTGAAGGGGCGGGGCTAAGTAGGGGGTGGAGCCTGAGAGGAGGAAGGGTCCCATGGGGGCGGGAATAGCATAGGGAGGGGCCCAAGGCGGAGGGCTTACGTTGAGCGTCGCCGCCCCTGCTAGTCCAGGGGAATCCCCTTAACGCGTCACCCCGAGAAGGGCCGGCTTCTAGGCCCGCTGTCACGGCCCACATCGGAGAGGACGGGCATCCAGGCTGGCGAACCCCTTGTGTGGCAGGCTCACCATCCACCCACTGCGGCGCTGTGTGCGCTCCAGACGCACAGACACCTGCCCTAGGCGCAAGTCCGAGCGAGCACCAGTGGTATCGGGTAGGAGGTTGCAGCGGTGCCGGCCGCACTGGTGACCATGTCACGGGGGTGACCCCTCACGCTCCAGAGATATGTGGAGACCAACCTAGGCAGGACACGAACTGCTGCAGAAGGCCAGCCTCCGCTTCAGCCAGTCCCGCTTCAGCCGGTACCCTTACAGCTGTGTTTGGGCGAGGGTCTCGGCTAGGGAGTCCCTACGTTCGCTGGAGGATCCCCATGTCCCGAGACCGCGCTTCTTTCCGTTGCCGAGATCATTGTTCACCTTGATATCGGGGGAGGGGGCGCAATTTAGGGGCTGCACCTAGGCGCTGGGATTGGGAGGCAGCGATTGGCTCTGGGCTCTCGTTCCCGCCCCGCCCCGGTGCCCAAGTCTCCAGCGCACGAGGCTGCGGCTGGGGTGTCCTGACTCCGGCACAGGTTCGTGCACCGCCGTGGGAGCCCCGGGGTCTCCCCCTCTGTTCACTCGGTGGAGGCTGGAAAGCAGGGTCCCTGCGCGTGGCAAGGATCGGAATCTTAGCACTGCTCCCGTCCTGGGCAGGTAAAATCCGCGTCCCAGGGGAGAGCAGCGAGCGTTTCCTGAACTTGCCCTCTCGGAGCCGCAAGGAATGCAAGGAAACCCCACGGGGCTCCAGAGGGAGGTCAGGCCTGTGCTGGCCACGCCAGGGGCCGGCTGTGCCTGGAATCTCCATGGCCCCTGAGTTCTGTCCCTGTACACGCCGGCTCCTGACTCTGTCCTGGGGACTTTACAGACTTTTCTTTAATTAAACGCGGAGTTTCTGACGGCCACCTTTCGGCCCCAAAGAGGGTATCCCCAAAACAGCACGGCCCTGCCGGATGCTCTGCAGCGGTAGCTGCAGGAAGGTCCCCGAGGCACCACGACTGACACGTAAATGTTACACCCCCAAACGCCCCAAGCTCTTGGGAACCTGTCAGCGCATGGCTTGCTCTTCCCTTTCACGGTGGACAGCGCGTCCCTGAAAGCCCCAGAGAGAAAACCACATGTCCCTGAAAGCTAGAGAGAAAACCGAAATGAAACCTGCTGCCATCCAGTGCATTCTGACTGACAGCACCCCTACAGGGAGAAGCTTCACTAGTTCCCGGGCATCGCTGGCCTGCGGTGCCCCAGAGCAGCCTGGGCGCCAGGGACCCAGCAGAGGCAGGCAGGCGAGTAGGATGCCTGTTGCCCTCATCTCTGCGTCGTCTTCCCTGAAATCTAGATCCTGTCCCTTGGAGGGGCTCAGCCTCTGACCCCCTGCCAAGAGGAGCAAACCTCAAAGGACAAGAAGACTCCTGTGTTCCTTAAGTCCTATGCTCACTGGGGAGAAGACAGTACAGGCAGAGTGGTGGGAAACCAGACATCCGGGCCCAGGCACAAAGTGGACTGTCGGGGGTGGGGGGGGGCTTCCGAGGAAGGGCTTCAGGGAGGAAGGTGTCATTGCCAGTTAAGGAAGGTGGGTTTTGGGGACGAGAGGATCTGATTTGGGAGAGAGAAGGTGGAAGGAAAAGAGAGGCTAAGAGAAGGCTAGGAAGCACTCCCCCTGCCCCCGAAATCACCAGGTTTCTACTTAGATCATTAACAAAGATCTTCCCTTTGATAGATTATATAAAATAACTTTCAAAGAGAACGAAAGGCTGTAACATTTAAAATTAACAGTATGATCTTTGATTGTTTATAAAGTTAAATGGACTGGAGAAAATAACTTGGAACCTTCTTCATAAACAAATACTGAATTCAAAGTGGAAAAGTAATGATAGTGTTAATAACAACTTCACAAGTGACAGTGATAGCAGGTAATAACGTAGCCTCCCGCAGAGACTTCAGGGGCACATTCTGATCCAAGTCGGTGGCTTCAGGGCTACCAGAGAGCCCCTGGCGGGGCAAATGGTTAAGGCCCTTGGCCACTAACCAAAGGCCAGTCGTTGGAGCCCACCCCGAGGTGCCCCAGAAGAAAGCCCTGGCCCCCTATTTTCAGTGGCCAGCCACCGAGAGCCCTGTAGGGCACAGTTCCACTTTGACACACGTGGGGTCGTCATGAGCCAGTCACAACCCTCTGACGGCATTTCTCAGAAAAAGGCACGGAGATAGGCTTTCCCCTGCCGGTCTCAGGCGGGTGCACAGGGAGCCTCCTGCCGAGGCCTGTGGCCGCCACCCCAGCACCAGCCTCACTTCACGAAAACCACTCAGAGAAATGGGCCAGCTGGCAGGAGCCCAAGTAAAACAGGCTGGTTTAGTTGCCTGGCCTGCCACATACTGTATGACCCTGAGCAAGTTACTCAGCTTGTGGCACTGATGGTGACTGTAACACTTGAATGTCGGTGGCAGTGGGGACCAAGCACACGAGCATGCTGTCTGCACTGGGCACAGCCAGTGTGCACTGCGGTGCTAGGCAAGGGCCGTATCCTCTTAGTGCAATGAAAGAACAAATCAGCCTTGACCCTTCACCGCTGCTCCGGACAGAGTCCCCAGGCTTGGTGCCATCTTTTTAGCATGGAGGTCATCTGACCAAGAAGGACCTAGAACCACAACAGGTTAAAATGGTTAGGAACCAGGGTGACCAGAGGAAGGACAGACTCCTCTCTCCTTCGCAAAGCTGTGGGAGGGGCTGGCTGCAGGCAGAGGAGGTAGGCTGAGCCAGGACCCCACTAGGGAGGAAGGAGTGACTAGCTGACCATTCTTAGTTCTGGGAACAAAGCAGCCAAGCCAGCAATAAAGTAACAGTGATGCATGAGAGGCTTCTTATTGTACTAAGTAAACCAAAAAGCAAACAAAAACCAAACCTGTCGCTGTCAAGCTGATTCTGACTCACAGTGACCCTGTAGGACAGGGGAGGACTGCTCCGTAGAGTTTCCTAGGAGCACCTGGTGGATATGAACTGCTGACCTTCTGGTTAGCTGACGTAGCCCTAACCACTACACCACCAGGGTTTCCTTCCTCTAAGTAGTAGCATATTAAAGAAACTGCTTTCTTAGCATCCTTCATGGGGTGGGGGTCAGTCCCAGGAGGGGGCCCATCAGAACCGTCACTAGCTCCAGTACCACGTCCAAGTCTGTACAGCGAGATGAACGCTTAATGTAACTTCAATGGTGTGACGATTTAGTTCTGGGGCCCCCAGGACAGAGTGCCCTCAGTTGATTTGATGTAAACAGCTCTCTAATGAGAAAAGAGGGCACTGATGGCTCAGCGGCAGAATTCTCACCTTCTGTGAGGGAGACCGAGGTTCGATTCCTGGGCAGTGTGCTTCACACACTACCAACACCCGTCGGCCGTGGAGTCTCCATGGTGCTGTGATGCTGAATGGATTTACTCACGGCTTTGAGACTCAGACAAGGAAGAAAGGCTTGGCGACCTTTTTGTGAAAATCAGCCAGTGAGAGCCCTATGGGTGACAACGGTCTGATAGAAGCCCTTTGTGGGTATGGGGCAGGAGCGGGCAGCATCCTAGGGGGTTGTGATGAGGTCTCTGTGAGCTGGCGGCTGATGTGAAGGCAGCCAGCGAGATTTCAGCAACCAGTGAAAAGGGGCCCCCACTGAAGCCCCCTCCCAAGGCGGCAACACCACTTAGGAGGGCGATTCACGACCGGCAAGAACCCCTACACCGGGCACCAGGAAGGGACAGAAGTGGGTGTGGTGGGACAACAGACAATTAGGGCACGTGAACCTTGCAGGACATCAGGTTTTTATCCCAGGACGCACAGCGGTAAACGAGTCATCGCAGGGTGACACAAAACCCTCTCCCTGGAAACCTGCCACCAGCCAGTCAGCTTGGACCCGCAGAGACCCTGTAGACAGACAGCCCCGCCCCCAGGGCTTCCGGGGGCTGGAAGCCTGCACCGCCCAGCTTCCCAGCCCTAGGGCGGTCGGGGAGGAATCTCAGTGTGCCTTTAAATGGGTGAACTCCTGGGTGGAGACCCTCAAGGGAGGGAACAGTGACATGGGATCCCCAGGGGAGCTGTCCACCTGGGGCACACCCTCAGGGAGCTGCAGTGTTGGCTTTAAACAGGGCTGCGAGGTCAAGGACGCGGGCTACCGTCTTTGGTGGGGATGCTCAGTGCATTCCTAACAGGGTGGCCCTGAATTTCCTTCCAAGCTGCCAGCAGTGAATGACCCATACACAGGCCAGGTCACCGGCAAACCCCAGGACTCTACTGCCAGCTGTAGGCGGGGCTACCGCAGGCTTTGTGAAGCCCTGCTTCTGCAGGTGGCTTAAAGGTGGCCGGGCTGGTGGGCCAATGTCCCGCTCGTCCGCCTCTGCGCTCTGGAAACAAGTCACCTGTCTGACCCTGACGCCTGCTCTCAGGGAGGGGCCACAGGCAGGAGTTTCACCTCCCAAAGGGACTTGGGAGAAAAGCACTCAAGGCGAACAGAACAGTCTAATTTTGCTGCAGGAACATTAGAATCATAGGTCACCGGCAAACGCCAGAACATGTCACTGACGGGGACCACACCCAAACCCGGCCTGTTGTGTTTCCATGGCGCCCGCCTGTGGCAGACTTCCCCTGCTCTGCCTCCTCCTGTGGTTTGGTGACACCCAGGAGTCTTCACCACAGCTGAGTGGGGGTGTAGGGGGCAACGCGGGGCGGGGGCAACGCGGGGCGGGGGGGGCTGGATAGGGGACAGCAGGGTGTCACGGGCAGTCTGGGGGCAATGTGGGGGTGGTGTGGGGGGCAGCGTGGCAGAACAGAATAGGGGGCATTGTTGGGAGGGTGGCGTGAGGGGCCACGGCGGGGGCTGTGGGTGGGGGCATGGTGGGGAGTGGGCAGTGTGTGGGGCAGCATGGGGGGCACAGTGGGGGCAGCAGCGGGCATGGTGTGGAGGGCTGCAGGGGGCATCATGGAGGCAGTGTGGGGAGGACAGGGTGCCGCGCAGAGGCCACAGCGGCCAGGAGACCACAGGAGGCCGCTTCCCTAGTGGACTGTAAGTCTCTTCTCCAGACGAGGAGCCGCTGGTGCGGCAGGCGCCTCTCAGCGCCCCAGGGAGCTCCCGCTTACATCTTCACTGTACCCGGGTCCTTTGGATAAGTGTCTAAAACACTCTGTTATCAACGTGAGTACACTAAATGGCCACCCAGGATCGCAAGCACCTCTGGCATGAAAAGCACTTGGCACACACGCTGTCCACACACCAAGGCTCCCAGGGTGACATCACACACCCACCGGTGACCGGTGAAGGAGTGCAGCCAGGTTTCCACCAACCCTGGTTCCCTGCAGTGCATGCCTGGGACTACAGCCAGAGGTCCCTCCACCGGCCACACAGGGGGCAGGCCTGACCCCGGGGCCAGGGGCGCCCCCGTCCCAGCCACACAGGGAGCAAGCCCTCATGGACCGTCCCACGGCTGAGTCTGACGCCTCCCTTCCACCCCTGTGCTGGGGCGCCGGCACAGGAGGGCGCCCAGTCAGTGCCAGAAGCCCCCTCCCTGGCAGGGCCAGGACTCTGCCTGTCTCAAGTGGACAGAAGCAGGGAGGATGAGAAGGTCAGGGTGCTGTCCTGGTTCACAGACCAGATGGCCCCTGAACACTCGCGCTGTCCTGCTGTTACACATGGCGGCACACAGAACTCCCACGCTGCCCACGGCACAGGCACTACCATCATCTTCCACCCGCTTCAGGAAGACTATGGGTTTCAGAGAGGTCAAGCTCCTTGCCCAAAGCTGCACAGCTCGTGCCAGAGTAGGATTCAAAATTCTGAAGGGCGACCCGAAGCCCACCCTCTGAGGCTGCAGTGCCCAGTTCAAGGGTGAGTCTGCCAGCGTTCCGGGCTCCTCCTGACCTCTCAGTGCGGAACATCTCTCCTGTCCCGGAGGACACAAAGAGGCTCCTGCTGCACTTTGTCCCTGGTCCCCTAGCCGTGCAGTCAGCACATAGGATGCTTGCAATCGATATTCGTCACATCAAACAGAGCTGAAATGACAGTCACACACAGTTCCAAGCATTGCAGACATGACCTTGACTTCCCACCTCAATGGGTGAGGCTGGTCTGAGGGTTTCCCAAGCATAACACAACTGATACAGTAAAGTCGTGCCAGTAAAGGCTTCTGAAGTGTACATGGCTCCAACCTTCTGACACTCCCTCACCCTGGCCTCACCCAGGAACGCACAGGAACAGACTCAGCGGCTAACCGAAGGGCCAGGTGTTTGAGTCCACCCAGAGGTGCCTCAGAAGAAAGAACTGGAGATCTGCTGTCCAAAGACCAGCCACTGAAACCCCAGGGGCATGCAGTTCCACTCTGACACACCGGGGGGCGCCATGAGCGGGAATCGACTCGATGTCAAGTGACCAAACCAAACCACGCAGCTTGGAACCTAGGCAAGTCATGGATACGGCTGTTTGGATGGATGGATAGACAACTCTCACCAAACTGGAAGTCTCTGTTTTATGATTAAAATTCATCAATCCCAAGTATTTTAAACTTCTTTTACAAAAGACGAGGAAACCCTGGGGCCATAGTGGCTAAGAGCTCCATTTGCTAACCAAAGACACTGGTTGGCAGTTCCAATCTGCCAGGCACTCCTTGGAAACTCTATGGGGCAGTTCTACTCTGTCCCATAGGGTTGCTAGAAGTGGGAATTGACTTGATGGCCGTGAAGTTGGTTTGAGTTTTTACAAAAGACATGCTTTTAGGATTTCTTTCTCTCTTTGCGTACTACTTAGCACCCGGCAAGTCACAACACGCCCCTCCCCCCCCAAGAGTCCTTGTATCACAATGGTTAAGTGCTTGCCCGGTGAAAGCTCCGGGGTTTGAACCCTGGGTGAGAAAGGACCTGGTGATCTGCTCCAGTAAAGAGTAAAGATTAAACCCTAGGAAACCCCATGGGCAACTCTGCCATACAGGATTACTTTTACATTTAATAGGCGTCATGGCTTGAACTGTGTTCCCCTAAGTATCTGTGCAGCAATTCAGCTAGGCTAAGATTCCTGGTATTGCTCATGTTCCTCCATGCTGTAAACTCTGTCTCTGTGATGTTAACGAGGGTGGATGGGTGGCAGTTGTGTTGGTGGGGAAGACTCAATGCGTAAGATTGTCCTGTGCCTTGAGGCAGTCTCTTGAGCTACAAAGAAAAGAAGCCCCCAGAGAGACTGGGGGACCTCATACCACCAAGAAGCTGTGACAGGCACTGAGCATATCCTTGGGAAAAGACCAGGGTCCCTGCACCTCAGAAGCTTCCAGGTCAGGAGAAGATGGGCAATAAAGACCTCTAGCAGAGAAAGCATTTCCCTGGAGCTGATGCCCTGAATTTGGACTTTTAGCCTACTGGATTGTGACAAAATAAAGTTTCTCTTCTTAAAGCCATACACTTGCAGTATCTCTGTTAAAAACAGCACTAGATGACTTGGACAATAGGTGTAGATATATATATTTTTTAATTTAAAATATTTCACTGTGTTTTCAGTGAAGATTTACACAGCAAATTCGGTCCCCATTTGACAATTTCTACACAATTTGTTCAGAGACATCGGCTACACTTTTCATCGTGTGTCAACTTTCTCATCATTTCCGTTCCAATTGTCCTATTTCCAGTAATCGGTCTAGTTTCCCCTCCCCTTGCCTTCTCCTCTTTGTTTTTGAGTAAATGTTGACTGTTTCGTCTCACATGCGTGATTTTTAAAAGAATCAGAGGACTCACGGATGGTGTTTATTTTATGCCAAGCCAGCCAAGCCAAGTGCCGTCGAGTCAGATCCGACTCTGTTATTTAGCTAAAAGAGGACCTTGTGGAATTGTTTCAGGTTAAGGATTAAGGAGCATCTCAAGGCAATAGCCTCAGGGAGTCCCCCAGTCTTGGGTGGTCCAGTCAGTCTGGACTATCTAAGAGTCTGAGTCAGTTCCACATTTTGTTCCCATTCTGTCAGGATCCATCTACTGTGTTCTTGATCAGAACGCTTGGCGGGGGCAGCTGGGTACCATCTAGTTCTTATGGTCTCAGGGGAGATGAGGTCGTGGTTCATGTAGACTGCTAGTCCCGGGCATTACTTTCTTCTGAGTCTTTGGTTTCCTTCTTTCTCTTTTACTCTAGGCATGTAAAGACCAATAACTGTTGTCTTTGAGGGCTGTTCACAAGCTTTTAAGATCCCAAACTAAGAGGCAGAATGCCAAGTACTGTTGTTGTTGTTAGATGCCTTTAGGTCGCTTCCGACTTGTAGCGACCGTATGCACAACAGAACCAAACACTGCCCAGTCCTGCACCTGCCGACCGAGATATTCCACAAGATTATGGTCTCAACCCTTCAGACCTACGTAAACCAATCCTGGAGTTGTCCAGTTAAGCCTGAGTATCCACCTTTGTGCCCTTCATGTGCTTTACTGAGTATATATGAATGCATACATTTACACATGTATAGAGGAAAAACAAACCCATTGCCGTCCAGTTGATTCTGACTCATAGTGACCCTATAGCCTGAGGAGAATTGCCCCACAGGGCTTCCAGGGAGCACCTGGTGGATTTGAATCGCTGACTTTTTGTTAGCAGCTGTAGCACTAACCACTACACCACTAGGGCTTCCACTTACATAAGACACATTTGCATACATACACACCTATATATACCACATATATACACACATAATACATACCTGTACACTTGTATCCATGTCTACGTACATACATATGCCCACTTCCATACAGATGCATCTATAAACTCTCACGTATATACACACATGTGCACACCCACACACTTGTATGCATGCATACCTACATATATATATTAAAAAAAACTCCACTGCCATTGAGTCAATTCCAACTCATAGGGACCCTACAGGACAGGGTAGAACCACCCAGTAGCGTTTCAGAGGAGTGCCTGGTGGATCCGAACTGCCGACCTTTTGGTGAGCAGCTGTGGCACTTAACCACTAGCCACCAGGGTTTCTGCACATGTCATAGCACTTATGGAAAGCACTCTTTTTCCCTGAATGCTCCTTAGTGACATCCTTTACCTTGGTCAAGCTGTGCACACATCACCCATGTTTGCTGCCAACACAACTAACGGATTTGACTTACAATGGTTAAGGCAGGTAGTGAGTTTGGTTTGGATTGAATTAAATTTGCGTCATTGCGATCAATACACTTTCAGTTTTTTAATTGTGGCAAACATAAATTTAAAAAGCTTCTGCCGTTTCAACCAAGTTGACATGTTCAGTTCTGTGACATCGGTGACAGTCACCATGCTTGCTGAAACCGAATTTGAAGCAGTGGCAGAAAACTTCAGTGGCTGAGTCTGACCAGGGTTGTAGCACCAGAGGTATTAATTGGTCTGAGGTGATGATTAACCTGTCTGTCGTTAGCTGAAAGGTCTGTGGTTTGAGCCCACTCCTGTGCTCTGAGGGAGAAAAACCCACTGCTGTTGAATCGGTCTGACTCATAGTGACCCTAGAGGTCAGAGTAGAACTGCCCCATAGAGTTTCCAAGGAGCCCCTGGCGGATCCTAATGGCCAATCTTTTGGTTAGCAGATGTAGCACTTAACCCACTATGCCACCAGGGTCTCCTGGGTGAGAAAGGACACAGCGATTTCCTTTCCTACAGATCACAGCCAAGAAAACTTGAGGGGGCAGTTCTGCTCTGTCACACAGAGTCTCTATGAGTCAAAATCTACTTGATGACACCCTACAGGAGCAGCGAGGTGATGAGAAAGACGAAAGGTTCTATGTTTCATAGGGTGAGGCACCGATGGGGCAGGACAAGACACGGAAGAGATGACTGGTGAGATGGAAGCAGGGGTCACAGAAGTCTGGGGAGGGCTGGTGAGTGCCAGCGCTAAATGACACAGCCAGGGCACAGAGCACAGAGTCCGAGAAAGTCTTTAATTTGCAGGATTGATGACTATAAAAGGATTGATTATTGCTAAGTGGGCATTACCCAGGTAAGCACAGGCTTCCTTGTGCTTACTAATCTGTATTGTACAATTTCACATGGGTTTCAAAGGTGTGGCAAAACTGCACTGCAGCGTAGTAAGTAGGCACAAGGAAGCTCCTGCTTACCTTGCCGGCTGGCTCATCCCCCCGCCCCCACCTGCCAGGGACTGTACATTTGGAAAGAGGTTTTGATTCTGCAGGAAGGGGCCGGGAGGTTGCAAGCGGGACATGTGATGGTTCAGACTGTGTGTCACCCTGGCTGGACCATGGTTCTCAGTGTTTGGGCATTTGTATAATATTGGGGTCACCCACGTGATGGAATCTGCTGGTGGTACTGGCAGGGGCAGGGCCCGTGGTGGCTAACCTCCCCCTCAGCCTTGGTCTCTCCACGTTTGCCACCTGCTTCCCATCTGCCCACTGTGCTGAGGTTTCGGCCTGTTGTGGATCCAGCAGCTGCCTCCCTTGTCTGCTGGCAGCTGGGTCTCAGGACTTGAGCCCGTAGCTTGCCCATGCATCTCTGGCCTCATCCGTCCTCACAGCCTGGGAGTGAGTCCTGGGCTCAGCAGTGCCTGCAGCTGTGTCAATCAGGCCAAGCCTGTGGTCTTTTCTGCTGTCTTGGGATTCGTCACCCTTCACAGCCTGCAAGCAGGAAGCCTGGTCTCCGACCTGCCGACCTTGAGTTTATCCTCTTCCATGGCTGCATGAGGCTTGTAGTCTCACCCATGACTTGGGATGTTTCAGCCTCTTTAACTGCCTGGGCTCTTTCCTTGATTTAAATCTCTATCTGTCTCTGTTTATATACCCTCATGGTTTTGTTTCTCTAGAGAACTCAACCTAAGACTGAACAAACAGCAGCCATACACCTAGAAGGAGAATCTTTGATGTGGTGAAAAAATGTGAAACTGTTCACTATAGGTGGTCTCGTAAGTCAGGTAAGCACCATGTACTTTTCACTTACTGGAGAATGCACCCCTAGTTACTGCATCAGTCTGTTGTTAAAATTCTACAATTAAACCTTTTCTGGGACTTCTGCAGGTATGATAAATGACTGTCCGCAGCCCAAGGGGAAGGGGAAGGGCTGTGGCCAGTGGAGATTTGTGTTTGTCTACCTGTCTTTATGGAAGGAATAGACCTGGGTGTGTTTGGAAGCTGAAGGGCAAGGGTCAAAGGATGGTGAGAAAAGATAGGCTGGGGCAGAGAGAGACTGACAGGGTGGCAGCTGTCAGGCACTGTCACCAGGAGTGGACTCTAGGGGTTCAGTTTGATTCTAAGCTAAATGGGGATGAGGAAACTAAGAGTTGATGGATAAGAGAAGATCTGTTTGTGGTGTGGGCTGGATGGCAGAGATGGGGAGAAGCAAGCCCAGGCGGGGACCAGAGCGGAAGAACCTGCCTGCAGAGCTGTGCCTGGCCAGCCAGGGGCCACCGTGCTCAGCGTGTACATAGGGCCTGCAGGTGCTCCAGGGAACACAGCGACGCAGCTGCTGCTGGAGTCAGACTCACCTTTAAAGTAATGTCTAATTAATGTCACGCTGGAATTAAGTTTGTCTCTGAAAGTACCCACAGCGACCCGGAAAAAATGTATTCATTTTTCCAATCCACCCCTCAGAATCAGCCATCCTGAATAGCAGACCAGAAGGATCACAGAAACATCCCCCCAAACGATAACCAAGGAAACCCCACAAACACCTCAATCAAGCACCTCTTAGGAAAAGCAATTGTTTTTCGTGAACAAAATACACTGCAAGTCTCAATGTATTATTTTCTAAAAATATCGAAAGCAAGAAAACCAAAATCCTATGTGCGTTTCTCACCAGGTAAGAGTGAGCACTGCAAATTCCCCTCAGTTGAATGTAGTGCTGAGAGAATAATATCAAACATGCTGTCAGGATGGTCTGTTTAAAATGCTCTTGATCAGAACAGATAGTCGCGAAGGAAAGTAACTTTCCATTCTCTACAACCGTACCCCCTAGTTAGCAGAACTGTTGAACTAGTTTTGACTGCTAGCGATGCTATAGGATAGCGTAGAACCACCGTGTAGGGCTTCCAAGATTGCAATCTTCACAGAAGCAGATGGCCACATCTTTCTCCTGCGAAGCAGTTAGTGGATTTGAACCCCTGACCCTTCAGTCCGCAGCCAACTGCTTAACCACTGTGTCACCCAGGCTCTGCCCAGCATACCTCACTAACAGTAAATAAATGTTTCAATATATACCTAGGCACAGGAAACGACTATTTAAAAAAAATGATAAAGGCAAGGTGCTTTCCTAATACATCCTTATGTGGCTTTGAGCCCCATCATCCTGCCTGTGAGCTTAGAATTCTAGAAAAGAGAGGCTTTTCCTAACAAACAGAGCCACGAAATACATCTTTACACTACTGGCTGAGAAATTCAGGAATCCACCAGCTTACAAATGTGATGGACATGTGTCATTCACTGAAAGGTAATTGACAGACACAGGACTTTCTAATCTGGGTATAAACAGTATGCTAGCCAGCAGGGAGACTGAAGAGCACCTTAGGGAGAATTTAGAAGTTTAGGAGACACAGAGCCATTAGCAGAAATGAGACACCTCGTGCCTAATTTTCCCAAGAAAATGAATTCCCTCCGGGAAAATACAGACAGCAACACTTATCAGCACAGTACTAAAACTCCACACCCGCACACTGGTGTAAAATTTTTTTCCCCTTTTGTACGCAAGACCCTGAATTTGTTCCAAGAAAAGTCATCAACTTTTAGACTACAGAAAAGTGCCAGGTTAGCGGACAGTTCCTTATCCTCAACTTGTATGAAATGGGTATCTTTACAGAGGATGCTAAAACACAATAGAAAAGAAGTCTCACCTTTGAAAAATGAAGATGGCTAGATGCACTGAAAAGGAGATTTAAGGAAGAGCAAAGAATCGCTGTCTGGAGGGACGCTGGGCATGAGAGTGGAAATTCTGGAAGAACTGGAGATCAAATAGACACTCCTGACCACGTCACAGCCGAGCACAGGCACAGAGGTCAATTAAAGCACTGTCATACCCTCCGTCTCACCAACGGACCGCCTTTGCACGGTGGACGGGCGTGGCCTTCCGCACCCACTGAGGCTTCCCTCTCACGCTTCTGATCATGGGCTTAATTTCAGCGAACCCACCAGGTGTCCTCCTGGTGGACTGTGACTCCTGGGGACACACTCCACGTGTACCAGCACAGAACTGTGCTCTGTAGGGTTTTTAGAGGCTGATTTTTCAGTAACCGATGGCCAGGCCTTTCTTCTGAGGGTCTCTGGGTAGACTCGAACCCCTAACCTTTTATTCAGCAGCTAAGTGCATTAACCATTTGTGCACCCAAGGACTCACTTAGTTATTCGGGTTACACTGAAGCCCCTTCCCCCATTTTCACTTCCCTGGAGGGACCCATATTAATCAAGGGGTTGGACTTGACGCAGACAAACTAACGGAGGTGTGGAGCAGCGTTTCCCTTCCTGGGCGCTACTGATGCCCTGTGTCAGACTGTTCTTTGTGGGTGGGGCGGGTGCTGTCCCGAGCACTGCGGAATGGTTCACAGCATCCCTGGCCTCTGCATACTAGAGGCGAGTAGCATCTCCATCCAGGTTGAGACGACCAGAAATACCTGCAGGCATTCATTGCCAAGTATCTTCCAGGACAACACTGCCCTAGGCGAGCACTCCTAACCTACAGGGACTTGGGCCTTCCTCAGAGGCACTCGCACACGGAAGCTCCCTGACTCGGAGGCAGGCGTGTCCCATGCAGAAATGCGATGACGTCCTGGTCGGGGCAGAGCACTGGGAGACACCATCCGGTACCTGTCGTCCTCAGCTTCATCAAGTCAGAACGCCAGAGCAGGGCGTCAGGGAGAAAGTTGGTACCCAGGACCGCCACGCTGCTACAGGCTGCGGGCAGAAGCAGCCCAAACCTTCATGAGATACTCCCTCATCCAGACCAGAACACCAAACCCACCGCTGTTGAGTTCATTCCAACTCATAGCGACCCTACAGGACACAGCAGAATGACCCCGTAGGGTTTCCAGGGCTGTAAGCTTTACAGAAGCCAACTGCCACCTCTTTCGCCCGCATGCTGGTGGGTGGCTTTGCAGCGCCATCCACTCAGTTAACAGCTGAGTGCTCAGTCACTGTGTCACAGGGCTCCTTCCATCACCCGGAGGAGACGCTTCAGCGGCCCCTTCCACGGGATGGGGGACAGGCTATAAGACCCCTCAACACGTCCTGAGCAGAAAAGACGGGGAACGTGCCCGTGTGACAGGCGTGGGCCTCGCGTCTGGCACAGAGGAAGTGATGTGGGAAGGACTGCTTGTGCTCTGCCTGTCATTTTAAAGGGCACTGACAGTTTTCCTGTCAGCCCAGGGAACCTGGAATCACAGTCTACGTCCAGAGTAGAGAAATCGCTGGCATCATCTGGCCATACTTAGCCAGCCTGCATCAGTTGAAAGAGGAATCCCTGGTGGGGCAGTGGTTAAGTGCTACAGCTGCTAACCAAGAGGTCAGCAGTTTGAACGTGCCAGGTGGTCCCTGGAGTCTCTCTGGAGCAGTTCTCCTTGGTCCTATAGGGTAGCTATGAGTCAGAATCGACTCGATGGCAGTGGGTCAGTGGGTGGTGGGTTGAAAGCTCCCACCAGCGTTCCTGGAACGCCGCTCCTTGAGACAGCTGCCACCTGCCAGCCCGGCGCGTCCCCATCACCTTACTGCTCTCCCATCACCTTACTGCGCCTCCCAAACTCAAGCTTCCCGTCTTCCATTCCCTTTTTGTTTTGTGTGTTAGGGGCTGTAGAGTCGGTTCTGACTCACGGTGGTCCTATGGGACAGAGTAGAAATGCATGGGGTTTCCAAGGAGTGACTGGTGGATTCCAACTGGATTCCAACTGCTGACCTTTTCGTTAGCAGACGAGCTCTTCACCACTGCTCCACCAGGGCTGAGCTCTGTCTTTGGACAAGCACATCATGAATACAAGTGTTAAAGGTGCACACATACGGTGAGAGACTGGCTGGGAGCACAGAGCAGACAAAAGGCCTGCTCTCATCAAGGGCTGGACCTGGGGACCTGTCCTTCTTACATTGCTTTTTCAGAATATCCTTCAATATTGTTAAAATGTCTTTTCTTTTTCTGAAAGCAACATTAGGTTAAACAGCTCGGACTTAGCAAATAGAAAAGGATTCTGCTTGAACAGGGAGCTAAAAGTTTGTTTGGCAGACTCTGCAGGCTTCCAAAAAAATAAATTGAAATTCACTCTCATTGTTCTTTTTAAAAAGTTTCTTGGCTGATCTCACTGTTTATTCTTCCAGATTGATTTTAGAGTCTATGTGTTTAAGCTCTAAGTCAAGCTCCCCCTGAACTGGGATTTTATTTGAATTGCACTGTACTTACAAACTATTGGGGGTGGGTTACCCTCTCATCAGCTGTGAGTCTTCCCATTCAGGCAGAAGGCATCTCTGCATTTTTGTGTTCTTCTAATATACCCATCAGCAAATTGTTATCTTTCTATAGCCCAAACACAAACCCAGTGTCATCCAATCAGTTCTACAGGACAGATTAGAACTAGCCCCACAAAGTTTCCTAGGAGCAGCTGGGAGATTCAAACTGCTGATTTTTTTTGGATAGCAACCGGAATCCTTAACCATTGTGCTACCAAGGCTCCTCTCTTTATACGAAAACCCAAACAAAACCCAAACAAAAAACCAAACCCACCGTCATCAAATGAAATCTGACTCACAGTGACTCTACAGGGCACAGCAGAATGGCCCATAGAGCTTTCAAGGAGCCCCTGCTGGATGTGAACTGCCAACCTTCTGGCTAGCAGCCAGAGCACTTTGCCACTGCGCCACCAGGGTTTCCCTTCTTTATATAGGTACCGCCTGTTCTTTGTTTCTCTAGGCTACTTTAAATAGATCCTCACAACTGGACCAGCACGCAATGTGGTCACACATGGAGAAAGGACTGAAGTTGTCAAGGACTTCCTTTTACTTGGGCCCACAATCAACATCCATGGAAGCAGAAGTCAGGAAATCAAAAGACTCATTGCATTTGGAAAATTGCTGCCCAGGACCACTTTAAAGAATTGAAAAGTAAGAATGTCACCTTAAAGACTAAGGTGCCCTTGATAGAAGCCACGGTATTTTCAATTGCATCATATGCACGTGACAGCTGGACCATGAACACAGATGACAGAAGAACTGATGCCTTTGAATCACGGTGTTGGAGAAGAATGCTGAGTGGACCATGGACCGCCGAAAGAACAAACAGATCTGTTTTGGAAGGAGTTCAACCAGAGTGCTCCCTGGAAGCATAATTTGGACATGTTGTCAGGAAGGTCAGTCCCTGCGGAAGGACATCATGCTTGGTAGAGCGCAGGGTCAGCGAAAATGAGGAAACCTTTGATGTGATAGATTAACACGGTGGCCACAACCATGGGCTGAAGCATAGGAACAACTGTGGACGTGGGACAGGACGGGGCAGGGCTTCGCTCTGCTGTTCACAGGGTCGCCGTGAGTCAGAACCGACTCCACGGCACCTAACAACAATGCAAATGCTATGGATTTTTGTTTGTACAAACAAACCATCTTAGTGAACCCTCAGTCTTATTCTGTATTTATTTTTCTGATGCTGCTGTGAAGCTGGTTGCTCTGACTGTGACCTGGTGCACAACGGAATAAAACCCTGCCTGGTCCTGCGCCATCCCCACAGTCGTTGTGATGCTTGAGCCCCTTGTTGGAGTCAGGGTGTCAGTCCGTCTCACTGAGGGTCCTCCTCTTTGTGGCTGACTCTCTGCTTTACCAAGTGTAGTGGTCAGGAGCTACGTCTGCTAACCAAAAAGACGTCAGTTCAAATCCGCCAGGCGCTCCTCGGAAACTCTATGGCGCAGTTCTACTCTGTCCCACAGGGTCGCCATGAGTCAGAATCGACTCAACAACAGAGGGTTTGTTTGTTCTGGGTTCTTAGCCATCTAGCGCTGCTTTAACAGAAACACCACAAGTGATGGCTTTAAAAAGAGAAATTTTGGTTCAGTCCAGTCCAGTAGGTTAAATGTTCAAATTCAGGATGTCAGCTCCAGGGCTGAGGTTTTCTGTGCTGGCTCCGGAGGACGGTCCATGTTGTCAGTCTTCCCCCAGACTGGGAGCTTCTGAGGCTCGGAGACTCCGGTCCTTCCCAAAGGACGCACTCGGCTGCGAGCACTGCTTTCTTGGTGGTATGAGGTCCCCAAATCTCTGTTTGCCTCTCTTTCCTTTATACCCCAAGATGCTGCCCCAAGATGCAATACATAACCTTACACAGGAAGTCCTGCCCCACCAACTCAGTTGCTGCCCATCCTCCCTCACAAACGTCACAGAGGTAGAGGTTACAACATAAAGGAACGTCACACAATACCGGGAATCCTGGCACAGCCTAGCCACCACATGCATTTTTGGGGGAACACAATTCAGTCCATGACACCAAGCATGATGTCCTTCTCTGGGGACTGGTCCCCTCTGATAACACGTCCAGAGTAGGTGACTCATCCTTCATTTTTCTGATTAGACACATCCGTAATCTGCAGGCAATTACACATTGTATCTGCTCCTGTTCAGAAGCTCTGTCGCTGGCTTCTTCCCCTGCCTGGACATCAGAAGACTCACCACCATTCCAACCCGACGGCGGCCCTGGCCTCTCCATCGCTTTGGGAATCCCACACTCGGCAATTAGGGAGGCGACAGGCAGCACGGCTTTGTGAGTAAGCTCCGTGGGCGAGTGGGTGGGCTTCCACGGCCCGGCGCAGGCTGCAGACGTGTCTGGATCTGAAGAGCACTGAAACCGGCGCATCCCGTCAGCGGGGAGAGGTGGCGGAAAGTGCTGGGAGGCTGCCAGGCCCAAGTTTCCCGGCCAGGCGCTTGGATGAATAAAAGATTAACAGGTGAAGGAATAATAGCTAAGCCAGTGAAAAGCTAATCACTGTTGTCAGTGTCAGAAGACAATTGTTTTCTGCAGCGACAGGCACCATCAGAGAGTGAGGAGAGGTTTGTACTTGGGTGTCAGCACTGCCCGGGCTTGACTCTTTGCCTCGTGCTGGCTGTTAGCCTTGGGAAAGTTACAGCTCCTCTCTTGGTGCCTCAGTTTGCTCATCTGTAAAATGAGGACAGTGCAGGGCAGCGTTTCGTTCTGTTGTACACAGGGTCGCGGTGAGTTGGGAGCCCCTCCAGGGTACCCGGCAACGACAGGCTGGGGCTGATACCAGCACCTAGTTCACAGGGACCGTGAGGACTAGATCAGTGACTGCTGGCTTTGTTGTTGCTGGGTGCCGTCCAGTCGACTGTGTGACAGAGTAGACCTGTGTCACAGGGCTTCCCAGGCTGCAATCTTCACGGATGCGGCCGGCCGGGTCCTTTGCCCACTGGTGTGTTCTAACTGGCACCGGGTGGAGAACTTTGGGCTTGGGGCTGAGTGCAAAGCCTCTGTGCCACCAGGACGGCTTTGTTCCTGGTCGTTACTTCAATCCACAAAACGTGACGAGCAGGTGTGTGTAATGCACCCGACCTCTGCCTGCAGGGGAGTGTGGGCGCGAACCCGTGTCCCAGGCAAATCCAGCCCCGCCCACCCCCTTTCCTGCCACAGCCCAGGTGGCCTTCTACTCCGTCCTCTGTCCCTACAGCTGGAGCCCGGGGGCTGTACTGCACACTGGCGCAGTGTGCAGTTTACACAAGTGTGTAAACCACGGAACCCCGGTTTTAACTGGAACCCTAACTCCGAGACTCCAGCAGGACAACCATGTCGCTCTCCTGAAACAAGAGTCCCGGACCTTACACAGTTCTTGAAGGCACCCTGTGACTTCTCAGTTGATTGAGACTTCCTACTTTTAAAATAAAACCCCATAGCCCATCCCTACTTTACACTGCTTGGAGCTGGCGAGCCACATGAATGGGTGTGACCACGTCCTCACAAGAATGGTGTAAGGCAACACCAGCCTGTGAACTTCCCCTTTGGGGTGAAACCTGCTGTATAGGTTTTTGCAAAAGGGGAACTCATCTGCCCACATTGCAGCAACGAACTCAGAGAAAACACAAAGACAAAACTTTCCAAACCTTCCAGGTCTAAAAAGCCCAAATGTGTCCAGCTACTGTTCAGCTGACTTCCACTCCGGGCACACCCCCCATGGGTCAGAGGGAGGACTCAGCTCAGTGGGGTTTTCAGGGGCTGGTTGTTGAGAATTGGGGGCCTGGCCTTTCTTCTGAGGCCTTTCTGGGTGTACTGCCAGCCCCTGTGCTATTAGCCGGGCATCTTGCTCTCTGTGCCATCTGGGGCCTCCCACAGCTGGAATACTCTTTAATTACTCCAAATAAATGTTCCACTCTTAAAATCCTGTAGCATGGCTTCTGATCTGTAGCTCTCTCGATCTGCTGGAGAAGGTGCGGCGCGGGGCAGCAAGGCTGACATCAGGGGACAGAGACGCCTGGGGCAGGTGGTCACCCCAGCCGCCTCCTCCATGGCTGGCAAGAAGGACTGGGAAGGTGAGAGGCTCCTATCGGTTTAATTTTAGCAAATCCTGTGACGGGACAAAGGGGCTCCTGTGACTGAGATCCAGGTCTGCTGGTGGTTACCGAGGGGGTAGGAGTCGGGGAGAAGGAAGGCTCATCGAGTTTCTGTGGAAGATGACGGGAAAACTCAGATACCCTTCATGGTGGTGGCTGAACCACAGGAGGACATGACTGCTGTTGCTGGGTGACGCTGAGTCAGTTCCCACTCCCAGAGACCCCATGTCCAACAGGATGAAATGTTGCTGTGACATCTGAGCCCACCGCTGCAGCCCTGTGTCAGCCCACCTCACTGAGGGTCTTTCTCTTTTTCACCGACCCACTGCTTTGCCAAGCGTGATGTCCTTCTGCAGGGACTGCTCCCTCCTGACCACGCGTCCGAAGGATGTGAGACGTAGCCTCACCACCCTCACTCCTGTGGAGCAGTCCAATGGTACCTCTTCCAAGACAGATTTGTCCGTGCTTCTGGTGGTCTGCGGTGTGTGGTCCAGCATTCTTGGCCAATACCACCATTCCCGTACAATTAGGAACATGTTTAATGTCACCACACTAGCGCTATTTTTGGGGTGCACTTTTGTGGGGACAGAACCACAGGTTAAAAGTTTTCCCTCGCAAGAGTGGCTGAGTCAGCTCTGGTCCACGGCATCCTCTCCAGCTGTAAAAATGGTGTAATAACAAGTAGGGAAGAGAGTGCAGAAATTCTTGTGACGGTGTTGAGACTGCGTGTGTGTGTGTGTGCGCATACGTGCATACGTACCCCCAATTACGTTTCTGCAAAAACGAACAGTGACCACCTGAGGGAAGGTGTCACAACAGAGCTATGGCTGTCTTTATGTTATAACAAGGGGATACAGAACTTTTCCCTCTATTTTCTGACATTTTTCTTCAGTGAACATGTAGTGCTTTAGAAAAAGTAGGGCTGGTAACATACAGTTCAATTTCCTCCCTAACTGATCTGAAAAGACAGGAAGAACAGAAAGAAGAAAACCTAACGCCTTGTGTCTCCGTTGCTGCGTGCTGTCAGGCCAATTCTGACTCACAGCGACCCTCTAGGACACAGCAGAACTGCCCCATGGTCTTTCCAAGGCTGTGTCCTTCATTGCCATTAATGTTCTCTGGGGCTGGGCTCACCAACCGCAGGCCTGTAGCAGTCAGGGTCTCAGTCACCTCACCACCAGGGTGTCTTCTTCGTGTCCCCACAGGCTTTGAGAATCAGCCCAGGAACCTGCCGTTAATCAGGCTGGTTACCACACTTTCAGTTCTTGCCTGTTTCTGTGTAAAGGACATCTTGTGGGCTGCTGACGCCTGCCGAATGTCCCCAGACTAATACTCCAGACCAATACTTGTAAGTGCATAAAACAAACTGCAAAGAGTTACAAGGAAAGAGATTATCCCAAAACACATGATTGAGTATATTTTTCAGTTGTGATACAGTATCAAAGTCCTGCAGGAAAAAAGAAACTGTACCAGTTATAGAATAGAAATGACTGGATATAGAGTCACTAATGGGGTAGACGACACAAGGCAGAGTGGACTCAAGTGATGTCAGGATGATCATTTCAGGAACAGCCAGGCTGGGGGACAAAGGAATGGTTTACAGGGCCCCCATGTCTTGGTGACCCACGCCTCTGAGGACAGGGCACTTCAGGTTCTCTGGGAGCGCAAGACAGCCGTTTCCAGGAGTGTGGAAAAATCCAGAAAGCAAAGCAGTTGCCGCTGCCAGGGTGCAGCCCAGTTGCTGGGGTAATGCTGACGGAAACAGGAAGTGGGCAGGAAGGGGCCCAGCCCTCCCCCCGGCCCTACCCTCCCCCCTGCCTCCCTTCAGCGCCACCCCCAGCAGAGCTGAACAGGCACCAAGGGCAAAGCAGAGAGGTGGCTTAGGGAGCGAGTGAGGATGGGGGCTGGGAGCTGAGAGCTGGGCTTGGTCATCAGCACCCACGTGTTCCTGTATTGGCACCTTCAGGAGTAGATCTAACATCTACTGACAAAGCCACACAGTGACGCCCATCAGGGACCTCCCTCGGGCCTCACAACGCCTGTAGGGTGATATAAAAATATCTGTGATTTCTGATAGTTGACAAAGTCTCACGTGCAAGGTCTGACAACTAAGTTTGCAAACTCAACCTAGAAAAAGTGCTACATACTTCATTGCTGAGTATCACTATGGTCACTTTCAAAGTCTTCCCCTTGGGAAGCTAGGTGCCAATGCCAATGCCAGTGCCTAGTCTACCCTTCAAAGCAATTTTGGAACTCTTGCCGGAATGGCCACTGAGCATGGTGGCACGGTAACAAGCTTGTGAACTTAACCGGCTAGTTGTTTGTGAGGGAGCTTTTACCCAGTAAACAAATAACTGTATTGGAACACCCTCCCTACTCACCTGATCTGCCCCCCAGTGACTTTTTTCTTTATCTGAAGACAAATGAAATATTGAAAGGAGGACACTTTGGTGACATTCAGGACATCGAGTATAATATGACGAGGGCTCTGGTGGTCATTCCAGAAAGAGTTCCCAAATTGCTTTGAAAGGTGGGCCTGGCATCAGTGCCTAGCTTCCCACGGGGAGGACTTTGAAGGTGACCATAGTGATATTCAGCAATGAGGGATGTAGCACTTTTTCTAGGATGAGTTCACGAACTTAACTGGCAGTCCTCGTATGTTAAAGGGTTTGCTATTTAAACATTAGCTGATATCACTGAAGTGTGATTATCAAGCCTCAGAGCTTGGCTGACGTTTCTGAATAAGAGGTTGTTTTGATCAGATTACGAAGAAAACACTCTAGGAAAAGCCCTAGATAGTCAAGCCAGCCAAGTGCCGTCGAATCGGATCCGAATGAGGGTGACCGTAGCCTTAGAGAACATAGTGAAATCTCGCTGGGTGACCGATCATTTGTGGTGCAGCGGTTCAGAGCTCAGCTGCTGTCCAAACACTGAGCAGTCCGGATCAGCCAGGCACTCCTGGGAAACCCAGTCAGACAGCTCTGCTCCATCCTGTAGGGCTGCTCTGAGTTGGCCTCCATGCAATTCCAACAGGTGTGGTTTGGTTTTTTTGGTTTAATTTGCAGTTTGTGAGAAACGTGAATAAAACAGAATAGATTAAAACAAAACTGTCAGTCTTGTTTTAAAATCCATTGGACACTTGTCCTTGGTACAAGCCCATGGACAAGGTTATGTATATATTTTTAGAGAATTTCTACATAAAAGAAAACAATTTCCTCATAGGAAACTGCTGCATGTGCCTACTTCTACTTATGTAATTGTCCGCTTTCAAAAGCTATTTACTGAAATATCATGCTTGTAAACAGTTTTATTTGTATGAAGTCACACCATTAAATAAGACATGCAAAAACCAAAATAAGGAAAAGAAACTCTCAGGCTGGTGAGCACTGAGGAAGCATTAAGGAGAAATGTCGTGAGACAGGTCAGCTACATCACTTAAATGCAATTTACCGAGACATATTGTCTTCACATATTTCTAACGGAAAACACACACACAAGCACATACACGCACACTCCGCATGTACCAGCCAACTAGTTGCCATGGAGCCAGCTTCGCTTATGGTGACTCCACACGTATCAGGGCAGAACTGCAATCCAGAGGGTGCAGCTGTAACTTCAGAAGCAGATTGCTAGGTCTTTCCTCCTACGTACTTCTGGTGGGTTTCAGCCACCGAGCTTTTGATCAGAAGTGGAGAGCTTAACTGTCAGCCCCACCGAGGGACTCTGCATACATGTAAAAACCAAACCAACCCACCGCCGTCGAGTTGATGCTGACTCACAGTGATCCTACAGACAGAGTAAAACTGCCCCATAATGTTTCCAGGGAGCACCTGGTGGATTCGAAGTGCTGACCTTTTGGTGAGCAGACGTAACAAAGACCGCTGAGCCACCAGGGGAAAGGCAATACTAAATAATTAGAGTTGCCGGTGGGTCCTGGCACCTGCCCAGCTTCTCCCAAAAGGGCCACAGAAACAGGGTACAAAAGTCTCCACGCCTCACTCCCCTTTGCTCTGGTTTTGTCCCCCTCCTGACCCTCCCCGTCTTCCTCTCACCTGTGTCTCCGGCTTCCCCAAGTATTTCTAACACATGTCTTTGTAGTTGTTGCTAGAATACAAAAGACTCACAAAACACACTGATCACTGTCATGGGATCACCCTTGACTGGAAACCCTGGTGGTGCTGTGGTCAGGTGCTACAGCTGCTCACCAGAAGGTCGGCAGCTCAAATCCGCCAGACACTCCTTGGCAACTCTATGGGGCACTTCTACTCCATCTATAGGGTTGCTATGAGTTGGAATCGACTCGACAGCAGTAGGTTTGGTTTCTTGGCTTTCACCTGTGACTTGAAAGTGTCCAGTGGTGCCTGAGAGTCAGCAAAGAGGAGGGAGGGGAATCTCTACTGCACCTCCCTGGGCTTCTCACCTGTGACAAACCAGTGCGCTTCCTCGGGACCGTGGGCTGGGCCTGGACCGTCTTCATAAACGGAGAGTAAGTGTTCCAGACCATTAGCTGCCTGAAGGGCCTCTGGCTTGCAGCCCGGTGCCCACCCAGCAGCTGGTAGCCGCCCACCCTGGTCCACCACCCAGGTGCAGGCAGGCACAAGTTCACTGCTCAGCACTTTCTCAAAGAGAACTGCAGATGTTATTTATGCAGGAGAACGGCCATCTGGATTGACAGGGTTCCCTGAGCTCAAAATTCCTGGCCCCCTTTGGGTCGCAGCAGGCGGGTTCTTCGGGTGAGATGCTCCAGCTGTCTCCAGATCTAACGCCGGGCAGCCAGGGCTGCTGCAGGCTGCGGCGCCAGTGTCTGCTGCCTTCTGCTGGCCACTCCGGGAAGCACCGCCGACCAGGAGAGCCAAGGGGACCAAACGGCAGCATCGGCCGGGACATCGGCCTGGTCACACGAGCCTGGTGTGCTTTCAGAGGCTCCCCTGCTTTCATTTGTTTTGTTCCCCGACAGCCCTAGGAAGAGGATGGTGAAGATGCGGTACCAAGGTGCAGACAGGTGAAGGGCGGCAGAGGTCCCACAACCAGCAAGTGCTGGAGCCAGAATCTGAATGCAGTATCCTGAAATGGAGACTCACAGATGAGAAACGTGAGCACTTGGGGTGTCTGCTCTCACGGAACCCGCAGACAGCCCTGAGAACCTGCTGTCATCACCCCCACGGTGACACTGAGGCAACGAACGCTGGGAGGAACAGCGTCCTCAGGGTGACCCGGGAAGGGGACGGTAGCGCCGACCCTTTTCTACCCCACCCCGGGTTCCATCAGACAGGTGCTGTTTCCTCCTCCTGAAAGTTCAGGCATGACCCGGCCTCGGCGGCTGACCCCGGCTGCCAAGGCATTACCGCATCTGCAGCCCAGGTGCAAAGTGACTGCACCCAGGTCACGGCCCAACAGACACCTAGGACCTGGGACTCAGACCTCTGGGTGTGCAGCAACCTCGATTTCAAAGACCCTGCTTCCTGCCCCCGCCCCCGCGCTGACCACCTCAGACAGCTCTGTCTGCTCATGTCTGCCTTTCTTTCCTCCAGGGAAAGCCCAGCGGACAGATTGCCCTTGGAGTCTGTGGTCCATTTCCCTCTTGACGGTTCTCAGTGGGGGGCCACCATTTGTGAGATGGCCACGAACAGAGGGAACTACACGCTGCCCAGCTGGGTTTCATTAAACGACTTGTGACTAACATCCACACCTGTCCAGAAGTGGACTCGAGCAGGCTGTCTGTGCGATGCTCTCTGTCAATCAACACACCTGACAACCGCAGACCACGCAGCTCTGTTAGGAGGCTGCTAGCCAGCAACTGTTTTCTAGGAGACAAAGCAATGGAATAGCCGAACATGTTTACTGAGACGGTGTTATTCTTAAAGCATGTTTTGGCACTCACATGAGGTGGGATCATTGCTTTGGTCCTGCTCCCACCCAGTCTGCAGCCGTCACTCCCCGCTCAGCATACCGTGACAGTGTCAGCATCTGACACACACAGTCCAGCAGGAGAATCTGCTTCGGGACCTTCCACTGTCTGCGGAGTTGGATCTCTTTGACGCAAGAAGGAACGCATTCAATTTCCAACCTCTGCTGGGGACAATAGTCGCCACAGCCACAAAAGACATTAAGAAGTAACCTACAAATCTACAGGAAAACAGGAATCAACACTCTCAGGCATGTTTTGACAATTCGAAAAAGAGCTTCAAATCACGAAGAATCAGAGAGCTACTGGATGGGACTGATGGAGTTTGCAAAGACTAGCAGTCATCACCCTCCTTAATTCTGCGTGTGAGAGAGGCTTCCATGTGAGAGGGGCCTCCGTGTGAGAGAGGCTTCGGTATGAGAGAGGCCTCCGAGTGAGAGGGGCCTCCATGTGAGAGGGGCCTCCATGTGAGAGGGGCCTCCGAGTGAGAGGGGCCTCCGTGTGAGAGGGGCCTCCGAGTGAGCGGGACCTCCGAGTGAGAGGGGCCTCGGTGTGAGAGGGGCCTCCGAGTGAGAGGGTCCTCCATGTGAGAGGGGCCTCGGTGAGAGAGGGGCCTCCGAGTGAGAGGGGCCTCCGAGTGAGAGGGTCCTCCATGTGAGAGGGGCCTCCGAGTGAGAGGGGCCTCCGTGTGAGAGGAGCGGGGCCTCCGAGTGAGCGGGGCCTCCGAGTGAGCGGGGCCTCCGAGTGAGCGGGGCCTCCGAGTGAGGGGCCTCGGTGTGAGAGGGGCCTCGGTGTGAGAGGGGCCTCGGTGAGAGAGGGGCCTCGGTGTGAGAGGGGCCTCGGTGAGAGAGGGGCCTCGGTGTGAGAGGGGCCTCGGTGTGAGAGGGGCCTCGGTGTGAGAGGGGCCTCGGTGTGAGAGGGGCCTCGGTGTGAGAGGGGCCTCGGTGTGAGAGGGGCCTCCGAGTGAGAGGGGCCTCGGTGTGAGAGGGGCCTCGGTGTGAGAGGGGCCTCGGTGTGAGAGGGGCCTCCGAGTGAGGGGCCTCCGTGTGAGAGGGGCCTCGGTGTGAGAGGGGCCTCGGTGTGAGAGGGGCCTCGGTGTGAGAGGGGCCTCGGTGTGAGAGGGGCCTCGGTGTGAGAGGGGCCTCGGTGTGAGAGGGGCCTCGGTGTGAGAGGGGCCTCGGTGTGAGAGGGGCCTCGGTGTGAGAGGGGCCTCGGTGTGAGAGGGGCCTCGGTGTGAGAGGGGCCTCGGAGTGAGAGGGGCCTCCGTGTGAGAGGGGCCTCCGAGTGAGAGGGGCCTCCGAGTGAGAGGGGCCTCCGTGTGAGAGGGGCCTCCGTGTGAGAGGGGCCTCCGTGTGAGAGGGGCCTCCGTGTGAGAGGGGCCTCCGTGTGAGAGAGGCTTCCGAGTGAGAGGCTTTCAGAGACACAGAGGCATATCTCATCAGATACAATCTTTCTGGAAAGCACTTTGGAAACAGTATCAAGATCTTTAAATATGTGTACACTGCCTACATTTATTATTGCACTGCTACTATTCTAATTTAAGGAAAAAAGCTGAAGCACAGAATTACTTACTCTTCAAAATGCTCACTGCAATGTTATCATCCACAACAGTAAACACACAAATACAAAAACAACCTAAACACCCAACAGGAGGACATGGAGACATACTGGAACGTTCTCAGTATCAGACAAGCCAGTCTCTGTGAATCAGTTCTGACTCATGGTGTCCCAGGAGAACCACGCTGTGCTGGGTTTTCAGCAGCTGGGCTTTTCAACAGCAGGTCCCCAGGACTTTCTTCTGAGGTGCCTCTCAGTTAACAGCTAAGTGCACTAACCATTGAACAACCCAGGGACTCAGCACTGTCATGACACACAGTCACTGACATGTCTGGCAGAGAATTTAACATGAGGGATGTGCTTATTTGTTTCTTTAAAGCAAGAAGAATTAAAAATATACACGCAGCATTTTGAAATACAAAATGGAGAGCATATGTATTTTTAAAGTCCTAATAAAAGCAGTAGGCAGGCGAAACACAATTATAATAGGTGTTACCAGATGTTACGCTTGGTGACAGTACCAAGCATAACTTTTATTTTCTGTTAATGCCTAGATTTTCCTCATTATTTTTCTATGATAAACATGTATTGCAGCATATAAAATGATTACATTTTTTCTTTCATCAATATGAATTCTTTGTTGATTATGATTTTTTTCGTCTATTCAACTAAAAACTATATACAACTAAACTGTATTAGTATTCTCCCCAGCACAGATTGCCAAAGCCAAGTGCCGTCAGGTCTGATATTAGCAATGGAATATGTTCCTTGCTGCCTTAAAGAGATCCCCCTCCCCATACATAATAGGTGAGCCCCTCCCCACCACCAGGAAAAGGGGCGAGAAAACCAAAATGCAAACCTCTGGGGACTGCTGATGAAAGAGAAACCTAGTGACAGCGGTCCTCACTGCCACCCAGTGTTGGCACCGCTCACAGGCTTTACTGCAGGGAACCTGTTTGTAGACCACCTGTGTACCTGATGGGGGGTGAGGCTGGCGTGTGTCAGGTAGGAGCCACACTGCCTGTGGGTTCTCCTCTATGACACTCATCACGAGCCTGTGAATGACAGTCATTGCTCCAGCAAGGTTAAACAATCTTCCCAGAACCATGTGGCTAGTCCTGAGTGAGGAGGAGTCCAGCATGGATTCTCCGGCTCCTGCTCGCCCCAGGACCCTGTGCTGCCTCCACCAGGAAGGCCACAGGCTTGCAGGGACCACTGACGCAGGATGCAAGTTGCCATAGAAACCCCCAGCATTCGACGAGCAGAACTCTCCAGATGCTTCTGCCAATCAAACTGGCGAGGAAGAACCATGCCAGAAGGACCCGGTGTGGACCCAAGGAGTCCTGATGGCATGCTGGTCAAGTGCCTGGCTGCTACCTGGCAGGTCAGCTGTTTGAACCTGCTGAACTGCTCTTCTGGGGAAAAGACCTGACCATCTCCTGTGACAATTACAGGCTGGGCAGCCTTGTTGGGCAGCTCTCCTCTGTCACACACGGCCCTGAGGAGCTGGGGTCAACTTGACGGGACCCCACCACAGCGTGGATTTAGCTTGATGTTCTTCAGAATTGAGAAGGCCTGTGCTTGCGGCAGTGAGAGGCCTCGGCCACCCAGACTTCTCCCAGCTTTTGTTTCTTGTTGGGTCAACTCAGCCCACGTGGAAACACTTCTAACCCTTGTGGCACCAACACACGCACACATACACACACATGCACACATACACATACACGCACACATGGTGCCGCTTTTACACAGCATCCAGTTTTAATATTAACCAAGTTTATGGACAGCATATATGATTTGGCAGTTTCGTGGCATGAAATTAGTTACTCAGAATGGAACCCCACTGTTCAGCTCTGCGCTGGTAATAAAGAAGGTGGTCCAGTGAGACGTTCCGGCCCCGGGTGCCTCTAGGAGAAAAACGCATTCCCATCTGGAGTGGACTGCAGTCCTGGCTCTCTGATGGGAGGCCTTCCAGAAAAGCCGGGGGCCGTATGTTTTGTGGATCCTAGATACCTAAGTAAAGCACTCTCTAATCTGCAAGACATACAGATAACACATAGCGATTACTTCAGTTACATATCTGTACGCTTTGTACATAATGTATACATATGCTGTGTCTAAAATCATGGACTCACAAATTAAAATGATCTTAAATACAATATTAAAACCTTAGGAGAACATTTCACTCTAGTAAACACAAAGTGTTTCTTTTCCTTTAAAAAATAAAAACCACTAAACTAAATTACCACTATATTTAGCTTGTATCTTTATCTGAAGCCATTAGGCTTGAGTTTCATTGACTTCAAAAAGCGCCTAAGTAATTGCTTTATTCCACAATAAGAAAGGCTGCGTTATGTCATAAAAAGCTCCCTTTAACACTGAGTCAGTAATTAAATTGTAGGCATCTGGTTTGACAGACGCACTAAGAACGCAAACACCCTTCAGATTCCTCGCGAGCCACTGCTAGACCCGAAGACCAGCCTGGGTCACCTACTAGCTTCCAAGGCAAACCCTCCACTGGATTCATGGCAGAGACCCGAGCTGTCACTAAGCTCTGCAAAGCCACACTGAGGTGGCGTGAAAAATCAGCCAGCTCCAAGAGTCAGTCTTCAAAATACCCATGCCCTCTGAATGCCTCACTTCCAGCAATAATCAAAGATGCGTGGAAACAGGGTTAGACGTGGGCCCTGCTTTGCACGTAATTCACAGCAGAGAAGAAGGAGACTCGAGGGAACCAACATGGCAAGTTCGCAGTGAAGCCTGTGAGAGCCGGAACGCATGGGGACTGCTGAGGCTTCCGCCTTCCACAGGGTGCAGTCTTTCCTCTTTCTGTGCCTTGTTTTCATGGAAAACTCCTTCTCTAACAGGTTACTGGAAACCCTGGTGGTGTAGTGGTTAAGGGCTACAGCTGCTAACCAAAAGGTCACCAGTTCAAATCTGCCAGGCACTCCCTGGAAACTCTATAGGGCAGTTCTCCTCTGTCCTAGGAGTCACTACAGGTCAGAAGTGACTCAACAGCAGTGAGTTTGGATTTCTGGTTTAACAGGTTAAACAAAGCCTGCTGCCTCGGAACCACGATCTTACACAGAATGCGACTTCCTTCTTTCTGATAAACAGGGCATCAAGCTTTGGACCATGATTGCCCTGTCTCTGGACCCCCGTCTTCTGTGGATGGAGTCAGACGGAGGCCCCTGCTCCTACAGCCGTGCCCCTCAACAGAAGGCCATCCCACCCGGAGTCAGGCCGCCCAGTGCCCACTGGGGTGTGACCACTGGCTGCCCAAGTGACTGCTCCATCACTGTGTATTTTTCCTCTCTGAAAGGACCTGTCCCCACCTACTTCTGGCACTGCTGGAAGATGAAAGTCAAGCACCTGGAATGTGACAAACACTCAACAAGGACCAGGAACCATGGTCTTGAACAAGAAGTCTGACTCCTGGAACAGCCTGCTGCTGGGGTTAGCTGCCATCTGGTCTGTTCCGGGTGGGCGACCCCACGAACCACAGAACGAAACAGGCCCAGTCCCTCACCACCGTGACATGCGTCACTGGGTCTCAGCCACTGTCACAGCCCCTGGGTCAGTCCTCTGCTTCACTGACCTGCTGCTTTGCTCAGCTTCGATGCCCTTCTCCAGGGACTGGTCCCTCCTGCCAACACGTCCAATGTACACGAGATGAAGCGTCACCATCCTTGCTTCCAAGGAGCATCCTGACGGTCCTTCTTCCGGACAGATCTGTTCCGTCTGGCAGTCCACGGTGCACACAATATTCTTTGCCAACACCATTATTCAAAAGTATCAATTCTTCCGTGATCTTCCTTGTTCACTGTCCAGCTTTCTTGTACACACGAAGCCAACCAAAGCCAAAGCTGCCGTCAAGTAGATTCCAACTCACAGCGACCCTCACAGGTCCGACTAGAACCACTCCACAGAGTTTCCAAGGAGCGCCTGGCCGATGGGAACTGCTGACTTTTGGGCGGGCAGCCACAGCACTTAACCACTGCACCACCACGGTTTCCGCGGACACATGGGGTGACTGAAAATGCCATGGCTTCGGTCAGGTGGGCCTTAGTTCTCAAAGTGCTACATCTCCTTGTCAACACTTGAACGAGGTCCTTTGCAGCAGGCTTGCCAGACGAAACGCAGATATTAGCCTGCAAGTGGCTCTTGTTAAATCTTCCAGGGACAGTGTCCCTGGGTTGCAGAGCGTCCCCTCAAGACTCACACCCACCCAGAACCTGTGAAGATTACTGTTTGTGGAAATAGGGTCTTTGTAGCTGGGTAGAGTAGCCCCTAATCTAGTTTCATCCTCATGACAAGAGAAAATAGTGACAAAGAGAATGCCACGTGACGACGGAGTGATATAGCTACAAGCCAAGGGATATCAAGGACCACCGCGACCATCACATGGTGGAAGAGACAGAGAAGATGCTCCCACAGAGCCTTCAGAGCGACCGTGGCCTCACTGACACCCTGACCTAGGACTCTGGCTTCTGAACTGGGGGGGAACACATTTTGGCCAAGTCTCCAGTGACTGGCCTTGGTCACGGCCGTCTAGGAGGCCAGCACAGGATGGATACAGACATCCAACAGGAGGCGCAGTGACACTGCTGAGAACCCAGACGCTCTAGGTGAAGGGCTGCTTGGCTGGATACTGAAATGAGCCGTAAGGTCAGGAGCTGAGTGACAGCCAGCAGCAGAGCTGCTGGGTAGGCTGGACAGCAAGGATGCCTGAGCAGACGGGACAGCAGGCACACCAGAGCAGGCACACCTGGGCAGGCAGGGGGGGTGGTGCACACCTGGGCAGGCAGGGAGGGTGGGGGCATAGCTGGGCAGGCAGGGCGGGTGGGGGCACACCTGGGCAGGCAGGGTGGGTGGGGGCACACCTGGGTGGGCAGGGTGGGTGGGGGCACACCTGGGCAGGCAGGGTGGGCGGTACAGAGCTGGGCAGGCAGGGTGGGCGGGGCACACCTGGGCAGACACACCAGAGCAGGCACACCTGGGCAGGCAGGGCGGGTGGGGGCACAGCTGGGCAGGCAGGGCGGGTGGGGGCACACCTGGGCAGGCAGGGCAGGTGGGGGCACACCTGGGCAGGCAGGGCGGGTGGGGGCACAGCTGGGCAGGCAGGGCGGGTGGGGGCACACCTGGGCAGGCAGGGCAGGTGGGGGCACACCTGGGCAGGCAGGGTGGGTGGGGCACACCTGGGCAGGCAGGGCAGGTGGGGACACAGCTGGGCAGGCGGGGTGGGTGGTGCACACCTGGGCAGGCAGGGCGGGTGGGGGCATAGCTGGGCAGGCAGGGCAGGTGGAGGCACAGCTGGGCAGACACGGCAGCAAGCACACAAGAGCAGGGCAGTGGGCACACCTGGGCCGGCAGGGCAGTGGGCACACATGGGAAGGGCAGAGCAACAGGCACATGCGTAGATGAAATCAGTCGCACTGAAGAGCAAGCAGCCTGCCTTGGGGGACAGCTGTTACACCGGCTGCTGAGAGCCCAGCCCTCTGCCTTGAGCTCTGTGCTGGCTGCATCTTGGCCCCCCACGTCCGGTCACCGGGGTCCTTCTGCCTCCACAGCACCACGGAAACCACCCTGTGGGACACTGGGGCCTCGTGAATGCACATCTGAGCAGCATTCTCCTCGTGGCCTGGTTCTCTCTGCTGAGTTCCTTCCCCTCCGGCCCCAGACCCCCCCCCACCCCGGTCTCCTCTGGTGGTCTCTGTCCCCTGGGCTCCATCACCAGCCCTCTGTTCCTCCAGTCTCCCTGTGAGGTCTCACGGAGCCACGTGGCTTCAGCCACCACTGACTGCGGGCCACTCCCCTCTGACTCTCACCGGGAGCCCAGAGATCCCGCAGACACACCTCTTTCCCTCTTGTCCCTCAGGGTGGTCACAATCAATCATTTTTCAAAACCAATGATTCCGATCATTTTCATGAAACCAGTACCAGTTTTTCAAGTTAGCTCATGCCGTTGAATTCAGAGGAAATAGGTTTTGCCATCCACAGTGGGCTCTGGAGGGGCAGGCCGAGGCCGTCCTGGTGACAGGCACCATCTGAATTCAGACTTACGGCAAACACCAATTTCCGGTCAGCAGTGACACGGCTGTGCGCGTCTACAAATCCGAGAGAGAGGCAACAAATACACTCTGTTACTGAATCTGAAGAAAAGTATTTCTCCTTGTCCTGTGTAAGGACAAGGACCCAGCGCATTAAAGACAAGTCTCACGGTGGCACTCACGAACATGCTGTCCTCGAGGCCCAGGCACACAAGGTCCAAGTCCTCAGCCTGATTTTACCTCTGCCCAAGGGAATCCCAGCAACTCCAGGTTCTGAGGGCTCATGGGAGGGAAGCAGCCCTGAGGCACCGTCTTAAGCTAACAGCAGGGTTGGCGGTTCAAATCTACAACCCTCCAAATCCATGGCCCTCCCCCCAGAGACAGAGGTGGCAGTCGGCTTCAGCCAAGAGGACAGCCTTGGGGACGCCACGGGTAGCTCTGCACTGTCCTAGAGGGCGGCTCTGCTTTGGCATCTGCAGCTAAATGGGTCAGGGGAGTCCCCGGGTGGTGCAAACAGATAAATGCTTGGGTACGGGCCAGCAGGCTGGCAGTTCAAGCCCACCCAGAGATGCCTCAGAAGAAGCCGCCCTGGCCGCTGGCTCCCCAGGGTCGCAGCCTTGCAAACCCAGCGGAGCAGCTCCGCTCTGCACTCAGGGTCACCGTGCGCCAGAATCGACCCCCTGGCACCTCATAACAACCACCACAGCAGAAGGCAGGCAGGGAGGGAAACGGGAGCTGCCACTTCGGGGTGCTGGATTTCTGTTAAGGCTGATGAGAAACAGTGGGAGTGGGCGGCGGTGACGGCAGCGGGGGGGTGGTCATTCATGTCACCGCACTGTGCTCATCAACATGGCCGGAACCACAAGGTTTTGTCAGACATTTTTCACCATAATAAAACCAAACCCCGAACTCCGGATCACAGCAATCTGAGCTGCAACCAGGACCCGGTGGCACTTTGTTGTGTATGGGGTCGTCGCGATCAGGGGTGGACTGGACAGCAGCCATCAGCGAGACCCTTCCAGCACTGAGCTGTGATTGTCATTTTATTTAGTGTCTTTGATCTAGGAAAGTGTCCACCAACTGTACCCGTCTGGCTTGACCAGACCACTCAGTGTGCTTTCTCAGCAGGTGACAGTCCAAGAGCCACACAGGGGTGGATCCCAGCTGCTCTCCACCAAGTCCCTGAGCTTCCTAATGCCACCCTGCCCCCTAAACAGAGGGAGCCGCCCCCATGCCTGTCCCACACACCTCGCTAATAAAGACACCACGCAGAGCACACATCAGTGTGTCCACAAGGCCGAGTGACAACATCAGAAGAAACGAGGTGAGAGAAGTGCTAAGACAGGAGCCTGACTCAGAGTGACTTCCAGATGGACAGTGTTTAATTTAACAGCCACCGCCTCTCGAGAAGGCTCTGCATTCCTCTCTGTTGACTCCACTTGGCCAGAACAGCTGCTGCTTCCTGGCCAGCCACCTCCGTGGGCGGGAGTGCAAGCAGTGAGCAGGCCTGGTGGATGGACAGACGGATGGATGGACTAACGCGGGTGTGGCGGGACAGGCCACACGGTCCCAGTTCCTTCAACTGCAAATGGTCAGCAGACATGGCAGGAAGCTGACCACGCTACTACCAGCTGGAGTCGTTTCAGGGCCCCAGCGCAGGGAAGGTCTTATCCACTGGGCCCATCTGGGCAGCTGAGACCAGGTCAGGCCAGACCCACCCCTGGTGAGCTCACCATGTCCAGATTAAAACATGTCAAGTTCTAAAACTGTGATGCAAACACAGAGGGACTCCTGACCCGAGGCCCCAAACAGGTGACGCAGGTATGGAGACCCACAGCCCACCAAATACGATCCCGGTCCACCGTGGCGCTGCTGTGTGGGCTGGGGCATCGGGCCTTGGGCAGTGGGTCAAGTACAGCCTGAAGGCAAGGCTGGCCTTCTGGGTTTTTCTAACAGCTTCACTGAGGTCTAACTTAACATATTCTAAAACTCACCTGTGTTAGATGCACAATTCAATGCTTTTAGGTAAATTTATGGAGCTGGGTGACCACTGGAAACACTGTTGGCGTAGTGGTTAAGAGTTACGTCTGCTAGCCAAAAAGTCAGCAGTTCAAATGCACCAGATGCTCCTTGGAAACTGTATGGGACAGTTCTACTCTGTCCTATAGGGTCACTATGAGTTGGAACTGACTCGGTGGCAGCGGGTTTTTGGTTGGGGGCGACCATCACCACAATCTAATTTTAGCGTATTTCTATCATTCAAAGATAGCTGCTTTACCATCAAGTCGGGCAAGCACAGGCTAATCCGTGCTTACTTACTCGTCTGCAGTGAAGGGGTTCATGTGGGTTTCACACTGCTTACCTGGCTGACTAGGGCACCTGCCCCACCAGGGACTGTAAATTTGAAAAAAGCCTTTGATTGGGTAGGAAGGTGCTGTGGGGTTGGCAGAGACATAGATGCCAGCCTGACCTAGAAGCTCCATGTTTGATGTGGTGACAAAACGTGAAATTGTTCACTCTTGATGATCTGGTAAGCAAAGAAAGCACTGTGCTTACCACATCTATTGGCTAATCTGTCCCCGTGTTTTATAACTATTTTTATCATTTGGTATGATTAGCTTTGCACAGCACTTCTTGGAGGTACCACTAGCCCTGCCTGAGAGATCTAATACTCTATCAGAAACTTACTGGGTTTGTCATTGCCTCTAAGACCACCACGGAGTCCCTGGGTAGGAACCGCTACACACTCGAACACTAACCAAACAGTCAGTGGTTCAGGTCTACCCGGAGATATCTTGGAAGGAAGAACGGAAGGTCTACTTCTGAAAAATCAGCCACTCAAAACCCCGGGCAGCACTGTTGTCCCGTGACACTTGGGGCATCACCACGAGTTGACGTCAACTCTGTGGCCGCCAGTCCTGGTTTCAGTTGCCATGGAGACGCCAGCAGCCAGAAGCGAATCTCCTTCTTCATCTTCACGGTGTGTTCCATGCGTCGTTCCTCCTCTCCCACACAGGAAAGCTCCTGTGCAGCACGGCAGTCCAGTCTCTCTTACGTCCACCCCAATCTGGTGTCAACCCACAACTCCACGGACCCAAGAGCGAGGTGGCCTCTGGGGCCATTCCAGACCACAGGGACTGAGGGATAGACCTGTGACCAGAGACACAAAGCATGAAAAGCACAAAGATCCTTCACCATCTGCCACCGAGAGCCGTGTGAAGGACACAATCTTCTTTCCAGCCAAATAAAGCACGATCTAAAAAGACAGCCAGTAGGCCCGGAGCCTGACCCACAGTCGGCGCCAGCCTCCCAGTGCTCTCAGCTGCCTGGGGCCAATGGGATAACGCTTATTCCGGGGTTGGGGGGTGCTGCCAGACCCAAGGTCAGCGTGGGGCCCCCCGGACAGGCCCGAGCCGTGAGTCTGTCTTCGGGGTCCCCAGAAGCCACGGGACATGGTGGGCTGCCACGGTTGTGACCACGGCTGTGAGTGGGGCAGGGGGCTCTTCTTGGTTTTTAGTGTGTTGGTTTTGAGGGTTCTTTTGCAGACCTGGCTGTAGCATCACACCCAGAAAGGAAAGAGGAAATTCTTGAAAAGACGCCACTCTTTCAGGAATCTGAGAAACTCAGGGGAGGGGTGACAAAACCAAAATCTAAACCCCTTGCTGTTGAGTCAATTCCCACTCCCAGTGACCCTGTAAGACCGAGGAGCGCCTGGTGGATCTGAACCACCAACCTTTTGGTTAGCGGCCATAGCACTTAACTACTGCACCACCAGGCTTACGAGGTGATAAATTGCTTAGTTTTAGGCAAATTCAAATAAAAAAAAAAGGAAACCCTAGTGGTCTCATGGTTACAAGCTACAGCTGCTGACCAAAAGGTGAGCAGTTTGAATCCACCAGGTGTCCCTTGGAAACTCTATGGGGCAGTTCTGCTCTGTCCTGTAGGGTCACTGAGGTGGATTTGACTTGATAGCTGTTTTTTTTTGTTTGTTTGTTTTTGAGGCAAAAAATGGCCCCAGTCGCCCCGCATAGAAGGCCACTGAGCTGAGGGTCAAAGCCCCGTGATTTGCCCAAGTCCACGCGCACGCTGAGAGAGAAGCAGCCGAGGCTCGGGCAGCCCACATCCGCCTCTCACATTGGCTGCAGGCAGCACCTGGGTGCTTGAGAAACATGCCTGCGATGTGGGCCACCCACCTTCAGAAGAGGCTGGCCCCCGAAGTCGGAGAGGAGGAACGTGGGGTGCACAGGGGCTGGGAAGGCACGGCTGGCCGCCGGGACCACCTCCAGTCTCCAGCTTCTCAAGACGTGTGCTGGGCCAGACGCCCCGGGCCGGCTGGTGTGCGGGCCGCCCTCGGGGCTGGGGGCTGGCCGAGAAGCTGGCCCCTCAGAGGAGCTCTCACGTGGGAACGAACATCAAGCTGACTCCGACTCACAGAGACCCAGAAGACAGAGCGGAACTTGGGCTTTCAGGGCTGTAATTTTTAAACTATGATTTAGATGAAAGTTTGCAGCTCCAGTTGATGTCTTCCACAAACATTTACACAGATATTGTCATGTGACGTCAGTCACAGTCCCTACAACGAGACAGCACCCTCCCCCTTTCCACCCTGGGTTTCTGGGTCCCTTCACCCAGCCCCCGTCATCCCTCTCTGCCTTCTCACCCTGCCTGCGCGCAGGAGGTGACCGTTTAGTTTCGAGTATCTGATTGAACTAAGAATAATATTTTATGTCCTATAGTCCAGTCTAATCTTCCTCTTAAGAGTGGACTTCAGAAACGGTTAGTTCTGGGTTAACAGAGAATCTGAGGGCCACAGTTTCAGGGGCATCTCCAGTCTCCGTCAGACCCTTAAGTCTGGGTCTTTTGGGATGCACCTGCCACATCTTTCTCCCCGGGGCATGAACCGCCGGCCATTCCATTAGCAGCCGAGCGCTTTAACCACTGCGCCATCAGGGCTCCCCCAGGGCTCCAGACCAGCCCCGTTTCCCGTCTTCTCGTGGAAACACCCAGAAGGCACCAGGAAGGAACGCTGTCTACCATCAGGCCCAGCTGAGGACCGGCGGAACAGGCGCTGACTAGACGTCACGTCAGTGTTGCCTGAGGGTACACCGTGTGCTCCAGGCCCTGCAGCTGGGACACGGGGCAGATGCCCAGGCCTGCACCCCACCAGTCATGCACCTGCTGAGCTGCTCCACCCAGAAGGGGTGCTTGCTCCTTTCCAGGGTGCACCTGTGGCTGGGTCTTCCTCCTTCCCAGGGCACATCTGGGGCTGGTCTTCCTCTTTCCCGGGGTGTGCTGGGGGCTGGGTCCTCCTCCAGGAGGGACTTCTGTTTCCCACTCACACACAAACCCTCAGGATGGCTGGGAAACCTGGCACGGGACCAGCTGCCCATGTGTTGCCCATTCTGCTCTCTACTCTGCTACCAGGAGGAAGAGCAAACAGCGGGGGACAATCAGGTGGCCTCATGGGCTGGGCACAGCAGTGAAGCATGGTGACAGAGAACGGTGGTGATGAGACGTGTGTGTCCAGAGCAACAGGTGCTGGGAAAAGAGCTCCTTCACCCCCTAACCTGCCACACAGGACCCCAGAGAAGGGTGGGCCACCTGTCGGGGCTTTCTGGGAAACACAATGCTTGCATGTGCGTGTGTGTATATAGACACTCATGTGATATACAGACAGACAGACACATATATATATGTATGTATGGAGCCCTGGTGGCCGACTGGTTGAAAAGAGCCCAGCTGCAGTTCAAACCCGCCAGGCGCTCCTCCACCAAGACAGGCAGAAGCCCTGCTGTGCTGAGACGGGCATCCAGTACGGGCAGGAGAGACACTTTGTTGCTTCAGGCCTTCGAGGTTTGAGGGGTGTTGGTTACTGTATCATAGCGTGGCTCATCCTGGCTGATCCAGAGCGTTTTTGAATGTTAACATCAGAGAAAGGAGTGTTTGAAATGGAAAATGTCAATCTGGGAAGAAGGGTACTGATGGTACGGAAAACGGGGTAAGATGTCCAAGCGAGGTAACCCCCCAGCCCAACCAAACCCACTGCCATTGAATCGGGTTATAGCGACCCTAGAGGTCAGAGTAGAACTGCCCCACAGAGTTTACAAGGTGTAACTGGCGGATTTGAACTGATGACCTTTTGGTGAGCAGACGGAGACCTTACCGCCATGCCACCAGGGTTTCCCCCCAAAAGGACAGGACTGTCACAATCCTGTATGAACTCAGCATGACCTTGGATGTCTAAAGCAGAACCAACAGAAACAAAGGAAAAGGCAGCAGGGGAAGAAGGCAAGGAACTTCTCCCTACAACTCGGTTTGTTCACTTTCAACATGGAAACAACAGTAGCGAGGAGCCCTGGGTGCAAAGAGTCGGCGTGTTGGCCTGCTAGCTGAGAGGTTCGAGGTTTGAGTTCTCCCGAGGCGCCTCAGAAGACAGGCCTGGCAAGCTGCTCCCGGAAACTCAGCCACCAAAGACCCAGCGGAGCTCTGTTCCACCCCGAGACACACGAGGCTGCCACAAGTTGGAAAGGACCCAATGGCAGAGGGTATGGCTGGGGGGCTATTATTTTCAGCAAAAGTTAAAAACCAGAGCCGTTGACAGAATTATCTTCTCGGATGTATACTGTTCCTGCTTGTTCCAGAATTTAAACAAGAACTTAGAGAAATTCTGCTTCCAGCTGCTGGTGGTTTTGGGGGGAAGCAGAGAACAGATCAAACAGTAGGGGTACCTGCCACAGCAGCCTCTCAGCCTGGCTCTGCAGCCCCTCCTTGTCGGGACACTGACTGGGAAGCCAGCTCTCACCAACACCTCTGGACCGATCCCAGGGATGGTGCAGGACCCAGGGGTCTGTGAGGAGGGGCTGATGCCACTGCAGCGAGCCACAGTGTCAGCCTGGACAGGCTCTGCAGGACCAGGGCACCTCCTCGAGGTGAAGGTCAGACACCGACAGCTATTTATTGCACCTGGCGGGGTATTTTAACACACCTCAGTTCCTCCAGTCCAGACCCCAGGGCCAGAGGGACAGCCACAAGGGAGAATGTGCCGCACACACAATCCCAGCCGCCTGGCCTGGGGCAGTGCCATCTGGCACAGGTGAGCTTTCCTGGCTGCGGTGCCCACCTTTTTAGGGCATGCAACCTCATCCCTCTGGCGGCGGGCAAAGCGACCCAACTGTGAGGACAGAGTCCTGTCGTCGGGGCTCCACCCTGGGATGATTCAAAGGCTTTTGCCAAGTGGAAACATCACAAAAGAGGTAAATAGAGAAACAACAGGTGGAAGAAGTCACAGACGTGGCATGTGGGGAACGAGGGGACAATTACAGGAATGGATGGAAAAGGATTTGTCATGCTGGTTTTAACTCTCCACTCTAGGTCCTGTGACCAGACAGCAGTGTGGTCGCTAGCTTCCCGGCAGTTTTTAATGTTGACATCAGAGAAAGGAGTGTTGGAAATGGAAAAAGTCAATCCAGGAAGAAGGATACTGATGGTACTGAAAACTGGGTAAGACGCCCAAGCAAGGTAACCGCCAAACCCAACCAAACCAATGAAGGCTAAAGCCTTCATTATAAACTGTCCTGGTGGGGATGACAAGCGACAGTGTCAGCCTGCCACCTCCGGAGGATTAGGTGCTCAGGAGCAGACCTCACTCATGCGGCATCCGAGTCCCTGAGAGCTTGTTAAAGCAGCTGGCTGGGTCCCGCCCCTGGGTTCCTGACTCCGCGGGCTTGGGAACCAGCATGTCTGAGGGCTGCCAGGGTGCCAACCCTGCTGCCGGGAGACCGCACGCTGAGAACCCCTGCTCTAAGTGAGTACTGGCCCCCCAACAATCCCACCCTGGGGGCTCTGCTTACTCCAGGTTCGTTGAACACCTCAACAGCTACCAGCTCCTGAGACCCCCTGTGCAGGAGTGACCGGATCATGTTGATCAGCGGATGGACTGACGGGAGCCAGCGGACCTGACTGCGCCCATGATGGACCAACGGGTCTCACACGACCAAAAAGTCAAAACCAAACCCACTGCCACTGTGCTGACTCTGTGCACAGCGGAACCGCTCCACGGGGTTTCTTGGCTGCGACCTTTACAGAGCGGATTCCGCGGGGCCTTCTTCCGTGGGGCCCCTAGTGGGTTCAACCCATCAGCCTCGAGGTCAGCAGTTGAGCACAGTGTCTGCACCGCACAGTCAGCATCTGCAGAATGTAACGGGAAGGCCTGAGCCAAAGAGAGAGAGGTTGCTGCAGGTACCGTTTATGGCAAAAGCCACATGCAGACCCGAGCCCAGCGCCTTCTCTGCCTGGTGGCGGAAGGTCGGATTCAGTAGCACCCTTTTGCCTGTTACTGACAGTGAGAGCTACCTGTGGGACGGGCCTCACAGCAGTGGTTTCTCCAGGCAAGTTTGCAGAACAAAAAGATTTCAGTGACACTGAGAGAGAAGTGGGAAGACCCTATGCCCCCTGACTCACACTGAACGGTGTGTGTCTGTGTCTCCTGCCCTTGGCTAGTCAGTCACCCTGGTCCAGTCTAGAATCTGGGACCCTGATACTGGACAGACGCATCATTTCAGGCCCAGACACCCATCAGCCTGGTGCTTCTCCTGGCCAGTGCTTTGCCCCTCCCAGCTGGCGGGCACCTCTTTGAAGATGTCCACACTCACGGTTACTCGGTGTCTGGTTTAGCACCCATGTTGGGCCAGCACTGCTCACTACCTCTCTGGTCCGTCCTAAGTGCCCAGTGTAGGGGCAGCGGCCATGGGCAGCGTCTCACCACGGCTGTCAGAGGGCCAACCCCATGCTGCTCAGCCACGGGCAAAGCGGCTCTTGGCAGCTCTAACAGCTGGGGCTGGACGTGTAATGACTGTCCCATACTCTGAGCGGGCCACTGTGCCTTCTCTAGGGGGAATGAGTTTCTGGAGCACCAGACACAGGACCACATCCTGCATCACAGGGGTGTGGCCCTCCTGGGATGTCGGGCTGCACACGGGCCACTTGTCTCAGCACACTGGCCACAGGTAGGACCAGGACATCTCAGACAGGGAGGAAGGCAGCCTCAGCTCCTCAGGACGACACTCAAAGGCCACTTTCCACGGCTCTGACCTTCCTGCCCCCTCACTCATCTGTCATTTTGTGGGGGCTCTGAGTTGCTGGGTGCTGGAAGCTATGCCACCAGTATTTGAGTACTAGCATGAGCACCCACAGAGGACGGGTCTCAGTGGACCTTCTGGATTCAGACAAAGAAGAAGGACCCAACAATCTAATTCTCAGAATGAGTCGGTGAAGAAATCCCCACGGGTCACAACAGAACACTGCCTGACACCTGCCGGGAGACAGACCCCCTAGGTTGGAAGACACTTGAAATATACACGGCTGCAGCCGGGGACATAAGCACGTCAATGCCAGTGACCGTGGCACAGGACTGAGCAACGGTTCCTTCTGTGGTTGATGTGGTCACCGCGAGTTGACACTGGATCCATGCGGTGGACCACATTCCATCCACTTTACCTCCCCAGAGGCAGCTAGAAGATATTGTTGCTCCTGTAACTCAAGGCTCAGCCCATCACCCTGTTGATAGCGCCTGTGGCATCGAACACAGCCAAGTCTGATCACGTCTGCAGCTGACTCCTAGTTTGCTGGGAGCCTGCATAGACTGCTCCAAGATACATGAAGCCCTCTGCTCTCACTCTGTCATTGCTGCTACGGTGCAATGAATTACTTTAGGTGGCCCTTGGAGCCACAGCCTTGTGACTCCCACAGAATGATCGGGTGGGACTACGCAAATAAGGGGCTTGTGGCATTTTGAGGGAGACTGGGCAGCCTCTAACAATGCAAATAAGGTGTATGGAGCCTGTTACAGATAAATTGTGCCCCCAGCAGCAGGAATTCTGAGAGGACCTGGGTTTCTGTAGCCACAGCAGCGATTCAGAGCTCCAGGCACACCCCTCATGGTGGCAGGACAATGCGAAACAATGACTCTCCACCGGGCCCACGTTGTCCCCTGGGTGACATCTGGCAGTGTCTGGGGAAACTGTTGGTTGTCAGAACTGGAGGTGGAAGCATCTGGTAGGGACAGGGCAGGGCTGCTGCTGGTCCTGCAATGCACAGGACAGCCCCCACAGCAAAGAATGCTCCCTAAAAGTTAACAGTGTCAAAGCTGAGAAATCCTGATGCAAAACAGAGTACAGGAAAAACTTTAGAAGCTGGAAAATGGAGCTGGGAAGCCAAGTGATCACTGCCTCGTCTCAGCCTGCGCGGCTACCACCTCGTCTTGGCTCCCGCGGCAGGTCTGGGCTGGAGCTGGCTCCAGGTGTGATATAAAAACAGGCAGGTCGTTCAGGAAGCCTCCAAAAGTGAGATAAGCCCAGAGGTCAGCAGCCAAGAAGGAGCCCTGGGGAAGCAGCCCGGTATCTCCCAAGACGCTGACCTCAAGAGCCGGCACCCGGGCTCTGCTGCCTGAGTGTGAAACTGCGTGAAGATCCTGATGGCTTCTCACAGCTGGCTCTGAAATCCAGGAGCAGGAAACAAAAACAAAACTAAAAAACGGGGGCTGGGGAGTCCTCACCATCCACGGAGCCCCGACACTAAACACACATGTGGGTGGTGCACCGTCCACACACTTGGAGGCCTACAAAGGCCGATGGTGCGAGCCCCCCAGGCTGTGGCTCACGAAGTGAGCCCCCCACGATGCACCTCATGAGCAACGCCTGGGAACACAGCTGGGAAAAGCTCTCTGGGTACAGTCCTGCCCCGCCACACGTGGGCCGCCCTGAGTTCGAGTCTGCTCGATGGCGGTGGGTCTGGCCTTGTTATGAGCACTTTTGCTCTGAGATCTTCTAACTGTCCCAAAGGCTGTCCTCCCCTCCTGACGGGGGACTGCTAAGGCCCGTTTTCCTCACCTCCTTCCAGGTGACTGTCCTCCCCTCCCCGCAGCTCACCCTGGCCTCACGAGGAAGAGGCTCCCCCCACCTGTGGAGCAGGGCCCTGGGGTGCACCCTGACCAGGCGAGCACAGAGTCAGCACAGGTGGAAATGCCCCCTCTGGGTAACAGGCGGCAGGCTGAGCACTCCCTGCTCATGGCATCCCTGTACAGCCACACAAGGCAGTGCTGTTCCTCCTTTATGGACAAAGGAGAGGGGACGTGGACCTGGGCACCCGTTGACGGTCACTCCACTTCAAACAGCTGGCCACACTCCCTCCAACACTCTGCGCACTGCTGGTGGCCAGCTCTCTGGCCCTGCGTCACCACAGTCAGCCCTGCACCAGATCAGCATGGTGCACCCGTGTCACCACATCTTGCCTCTTCCGTGTCCTTTGTCAGTGACAAGCAGACCCATGGGGCTTCCTGCTGTAACGTGACACAGAGCACACCTCCACGACAGCATGTTCCAGCCAGCGACAAACGCCGCTCTTGAGCTGCACCGTACAACATGCCACCACTAGGCACATGTGGTTACTGAAATTCAAATTCATAAAAATAAAAATTTAAAACCCAGTTTGCCAGTCACACTAGCCCCATTTCAGTAACTCAGACAGCACCCAACAACACCCAAAACCATTGCCATCGAGTCAATTCTGGTTCCTAGTGACCCCACAGGACAGAGTAGAGCTACCCTGCAGGGTTTCTGAGGTGCTCTTCCCTTTTTATTCTTGTACTTTAGATGGAGGTTTATAGAGCAACAGTGGACAGACATCCTGCTTTGGGACACTGGTTGCCATCCCCCTAACATGCCAACACTCTCTTCTGGGCCTGGGATTCACCGGCCCCTCCTGCCTTCTGGGTCTGGCCCTGGGCTGGCTGCCCCTTCAGTCTCATTGGCTGAAGGGAGAACCTCAGCAGGGACTTTAGTCCTGATTAAAAGGGTGTCTGGGGGGGTGTCTGGGGGCCGTACTCTCAGGGCTACTCCGGTCTCTGTCAGACCAGTAAGTCTCTCTGCGTGTGTGTTTTAGAATTTTTTTGCATCTCCGTTTCTCTCCCTCTCTGTCCAGGACCCTCTGTTGTGACCCCTGTCAGAGCAGTCCAAGGTGTAGCTGGGCACCAGCTGGTTGTGCTGGACTCCGTCTGGTGGAGACCGTGTACTTGTGGTCCCTTAGTCCTCTGGACTCTCTTTCCCTGCATCTTTGGTTTCCTCTCTGGCTCCAGACAGGGTGGGACAGTGGGGTATTTTAGCTGGCTGGTCACAAGCTTTTAGGACTCCAGACATTATTCATGAAAGTAGAATGCAGAATGTAGAATGCATCACTGAGCTCACTGTCTCCTGAGACCATGGTCTCCAGCCCTCAGCCCAGTGATTTAGTCCCTCAGGGAGTCTGGCCACGTCTGTGAAGCTTCCAGGACCTTGACAAGACTCTTTAAGGAAGCTGACTGCCACGTCCTTCTCCCGAGGGGTGGCCGGGGGGCTCCAGTGCCCACCTTTCAGTTAGAAGGTGGTTAACTATCACACCACTAGGGCCCCTTTATGTGCCTAAAACATGTCCTAAAAGAAGGTAAAAGAGAAATCAAGGCCAAGGCTAGGAAGATGGATACATTTAAGTGACAGAGGTTAAGACACAATGAACAGCTTCAGATCTCCTGATTTTTAAATATATTTACTTATTAGCATGACCGGAGGAACTCAGCTGCCAACCGAAAGGTCAGCAGTCTGAATCCGCCAGTGGCTCCTTGGAACCCTACTGGGCGTTCCCCTGTGTCCTGCAGGGTCGCTGTGAGTCAGAATCGGCTCAGCGGCAGCGGGTGTGACCACTGCGTGACCTTCTCATCTGCACCAGGGAGCCAAGCAGTGGGTGGGAACGCTGTGCCGGAATTCTCCAGCAGAGGCTCCTGACGGCCCTGGCCTCCGTGTGCTCGCTGGTCCACGGGTTCACCCGCTGGACCCTGGCAGCACAGGGGTTCAGGGCTTGGTCAGCAGTTCAAATCCACCCAGCGCTCCTCCTTGGAAACCCTATGGAGCAGTTCTGCTCTGTCCTACAGGGCGGCTACAAGTCAGAGTCAACTTAACTGCGATGGTTTTTATTTTTTTAGACCGGACTACATTCTGTTTACTAAAGTCCGTAGATATTTTATGTTGGTCTTGTGCCAAGTATATCTCAGATCTTAGAGAACTTTCCAAGCAAGTAAACGAACTATTCTTGAATCCAGAAGATATGAAAACCTTATAGGCACATGTGTTTCTGTGCATGTAATGTATATGTACTAAAAACAAAAAACAAAACCACTGTTGTTGAGTTGGGTCTGACTCGCAGCGACCCTAGAGGTCAGGGCAGAACTGCTCCGTCGCGTTTCCAAGGAGCACCTGGAGGATTTGAACTGCTGACCTCTTGGTTAGTAGACGTAGCACTTAACCCACTATGCCACCAGGGTTTCCAATGTCTCTGTCTGTGTAAGGTATATGCACAGACACATGTATATGTAAAGTATACACATTATATATACAATTAATGTATACACATATGTAACGTATATTTATATACGTACATGTATATGTAATGTCTATGTCTATGTAATATATATACATATATATACATTTAGTAACTCTCTTTGCTGATTCTGCATCTTATTCTAATTTCAGTCAAAGAACGCCATAGTCACTGGTTTCCATGTCGGGCTGTATGGAAACCAGAGGCTGGCTGTTCGCCCCTGTGTAAACCTCAGCTAAACATCTGACTTTCTTTAAAGAAACACAGAAGCCAAAAGCCCCCGGCCAGCGCCAGTGGCTAAGAACTGGGCTGCAAATAGAAAGGCTGGCAAGACAAACCCACCCCTGGGCACCTTGGAAGCAAGGTCTGGTGACTGGCTTCTGAAAGCTCACAGCCACAAAAAATAGTCCATGGGGCAGCTCTGCTCTATGCCCATAGGTTACCATGAGCATGGACAGGCTCCGCGGCAACTAACAACAACAAACCGGATATCCCGAATGTCATCAAAATCCCTTCCTTTCAATATTTCCTTGATCTTCAGGCAAAGAAAAAAGTCCCTGGGGGCCAGATCAGGTGAGTAGGGAGGGGTTCCAATACAGTTTTTTGTGTACTGGCTAAAAACTCCTGCACCGACTACTAGACACTTAAGTTGGTGAACTTGCCACCGCGCTACTGGGCACAACGGCCTTTACTGAAAGAGTTCCAAAATTGCTTTGAAAGGTGGTGCATAGCTTCCTAAGAGGAGTACTTAGAAAGAGCCCATTGTGATATTCAGCAGCGAGGCGTGTACACTTAGGACAATGAAGTCCACAGACTTGACTGTCAGACCTGGTATGCTGTGAGCCCTGCCTCTGTGATGTCAGTGAGGGCGGGTGTGTGGCCGTTCTGCGGGTAGGGCAGGACTCCATGTGTACGGCTGGTTTGGTGCCCCGAGGCAAGCGGAGCAAGCAGAGTCGGATAGTTCATGCCACCAAGAAGCAGTGACATAAGCAGAGGACATCCTTTGGAAAAGACCTGAGTTCCCTGGCCTCAGAAGCTCCCAGTCTAGGTGAAGACAGATGACAAAGACCTTCCTCCAGAGCCACCAAAGACTTCCCTGGAGCTGGTGCCCTAAAACTGGACTTGCAGCCTACTGCAGTGTGACAAATAATATTTCTCTTTTAAAAGCCATCCACTTATGGTATTTCTGTTACAGCAGCACCAGATCGTAAGACAAACACCAAGCATGAAAAGCTACATGTGACTCACCTGCCTGCTTTCTACTGTGGGTTCTGCCTGTGTTTCTTTACGCAAATGTAGGGCCAGGACATGTTTTTTTTCACAATGGACAACATGTTGTACTCACTCCCTACAGACTGCTTTTTTCAGCTAACAGTATATTCTGAATATCATCTCATAAAGCATAGAAACCTTCACCCACAGGAAAAATTTATTTTTAACAGAGAACGCTATACGCAGCCCAACCATCAGGTGAGTGTGAGGGTAAAATAAAAACATTTTCCGACGCGCAAACACTCGGAAAATGTGTTCCTTCTCTGAAAGCTGCTGGAGGATGTGTTTCAGCAAAACAGGAGAGTGATACAAGAAATAGGGCAATATTGAATTCAGAAAATAAGGATTCAACACAAGAAAAGTGGCAGAAGGGGGTCTCAGAATGGTGGTAAAGGGCAGAGAAGCTGTGCCCAACCTTGAGATCATTCTGGGCAGACCCGATCTGGGGGACAGAGACCTCCAGGAGGAAGAGCTCCAGGGAGAGTCAGATGGGATTGATGGGGGATCAGATTTGTTTCATCATAGAAGAGAACACTGTGGGTCCTGTTGAAAAGCTGGTGAGGAATGGGGGATAGCTAGGCCCAGAGACTGCAGACAAACCTACCAACAGGAAAAGGTCGACTCCAGAGTCAGCCACGAGTTACACAAGGAAGGAAACACTGCAGCATGCTACACGGCTCTACAAACCACACTACTCACATAGTCGGCAACACGATCATCACCAGCAGCCTTGACGGAGGGTTTACTGCTGCCCGTCGTTGTTCTGAGGTTTCTTCATGAAACAGCTCATTGTGCTCTCCTCACTGCCTTGTCAGAAGTACACACTCAGATTTTTGCCGTGTCAGGCTCAGAGTGATGCAGCAACTTGCTGGAGGTCACTGACTCAGGGGCAGAATCCAGATGTGAGCCCGTCTAAGGGCCTCACTCCTGCTGGTCAGTACTTAACTTAGCTCAGTCCTACAATGTCACTATGCCGTGGTAATGAGGAGACAGAAAAGTGGGGAGACGGCCTCGCTGGGCCTGTGAACACCGAGCCCTCATCTTCCCAAACAGAAAGCCAGCTGATAGTATTAAAATTGATAATCAATAAACAGCGCATCCATATGTTATTTATAAACACAAAGACAACTACCAGGAAGCCCCGGGGGCATAGCGGTTAAGTGCTCCGTCCACTAACCAAAAAGTTGGCAGTTCAAATCTGCCAGGCGCTCCTTGGAAACTCTATGGGTCAGTTCTACTCTGACCTCCAGGGTTGCTGTGAGCTGGACCTGACTCGACGGCAGTGGGCTTGGTTTTTCGGAAGTCATTTAAATGACTTGGATTCTTCTGAGTGACGTGAGAGGCCACTGGGGAGTTCTAGTCAGAGAAGTGACGTGGCCTGGCATTTTAAAAGGATCAGTCAGTTGCTCTGTAGAGAACAGTCTGAGAACATGAGGCGAAGATAAAAGCATACACACACACAGACACACACCGTATATGGGGCAGTTCTACTCTGTCCTACAAGGTCGTTATGAGTTAGAACCGACTCAGGGGTAACGAGTTTTTACACACACACTTGTTGCAGTTGTGGCTGTGGTTGTCACGTGCCACTGAGTTGGTTCCAACTCACAGCAGCCCCACATACAGTAGAAGGAAACCTGCTCGGTCCTGGGCCATCCTCACAACTGTTGCCAGGCCTGAGCCCATGGTTGCAGCCACTGGGTCAGCCCATCTCACGGAGGGTCTTCCTCCTTATCGCCGACCCTCTGCTTTACCAAGCATGATGTCCTTTTCCAGGAACGGTTCCCTCCTGATAACTTGTCCAAAGTGAACAAGACGAAGTCTCATCATTATCCCTTCTGAAGAGCGCTCTGGCCTGTCTGTCCTCCCAGATGTCCATGGCCTCCTCAACGCTCTTGGCTAACACCGTAGTTCAAAGCTATCGATTCCTCTTTGGCTTCTTTTTCTTTTATAGGAGGTGACTGACAATACCGCGGCTTGGGTCAGGTGTACCTCAAGGTGACATCTTTGCTTGTTAAGACTTTAAGGAGGTCTTTGCAGCAGTCTGATTTCTGGACCACGGCTCCCATGGGTGCTGGCTGTGGATCCCAGTGAAGTGGAATCCCAGAAGAGAGCAGCACCCATGCCAGCCCAGCATGAGAAACCAACAGACAAGTGGCATCACACACACATCTAACTACACGTGTGTGCACATGTAACTCTGATTAAATAAACACTGATTTTTAGAAGACAAAAGAATAAGAAGGCTGAGAAGACCATGGGACTCTCTCCCATAAAGGGTTTGCCTCGTAACTCAGAGGTCAATTGAGGGTCACAGTCCCAGCGATGGGATGGAAGTCAGTTTGTGCCTGAAGAACACTGCCTGGAATCGGGCTTTGGAAGGAGGCAGGAAACTGGACGATGACGTGGCCCCGGTTACCAGATGACCTCAGGCGATTCGCCTTGCATCTCTGAGTCCATCTTTTCCACGTCAGACACGAGTTGCCATGGCGACCCCATGTGCATCGTTGGAGTTGAAGTGGACCCCACAGCGTTTGCAGGGGCGGATTCTGTGGCAGGGGATGGCCAGACCTTTCTTCCGTGGCACCTCTGGGCGGACTCGAGGCTCCATCCCTTTGGTCAGCAGCCACGTGTGTTGGCTCCCTGCACCACCTGGGGGTACCTCACCGCCAACAGAGCCACTACAAAATCTTCACTAGAATTTATAAATATCATCGTGGCAGTGAAACCCCTAAGAGTTCCTGGCATGCTGTAGGTCGCACGAGAAACCCAAACTCTCGCTCTCTCCTGCCCTCTCCCGTATCCCAGCAAGGCACAGAGGTGACAGGTACACCTGGAACGAGGTCTCTGATTTCCACTCTATAGTGCAGCAATTCACGAAGCCCTGCCATCCACACACAGGTCACAACCCCAACCATGAAAGCCACGAACCACTAGAGACCCACCCAGCTGGCTCTCTGATAGACACAGCTGTGGGGTGGGGCCTGCTGTCCACTGCACACCAGTGGGCTGCCCTGAACTAGGTTTTCTGAGTTTCGTCTCCCACCAGAAGGTTCTTGCTGGGGATCATGGAAAGAGGCTACGGTCCCAGGCTGTAGTGTTTGCTGCCACTGTCTGCAATGCTGATCTTGCAGCATTTCTAATTCTTTGTAGACGATGGGCCATGATGTGTGTGCACGTGTGCCTGTGTGGGTGTGTGCATGCGCACATGTGTCTGGAGGATCAGCTTGGGGGTGGTTTGAGTAGAAATTTAGGCAGTTCTTGCTCAGAGATCCTGGGCCCTTCAGGACATTTAATGACCCTCGCCTGTCCCCCAGGTCACAGCAGACTCCCTTGACTGCAAAACAACGGGAACCCCGGCTGACCTCTGCTGGCCAGTGTCCACTTGGCTTTATCCTCTGTCCAGCCTTGGGAATTCACGGGGAAAAGGGCCCGAAGGTGAGGGCTCCTGGAAAGTGTGAGAAGACACTGCACACTAAGGTGAAGGTATGATCTGACACCGTGTCATCTGAGGCCGTAGGGCTGAGACCCGGGCCAGCGCCTCACACTGGCTTGGACCACAGCCCGGGAGAACCCAGCCGAGTGCCAGGGAGGCTGAGGTGAAGGGTCCAGTTGAGCCAGGGCTTTGGGGCCATTCTGTGACACAGGCGTCCCTGCCTGGTGTGACTGGTTTGTGTACTTGGCCACTAACCAAATGGCTAGCAGCAGCAGGTTTGCCTTTTCTGTTGTGTACTTCGGAGGATCCCCAAGTTAGATTCTAACATGGCTTTTCACGCATCACTTCTTAGTTTCTGTAAAGAGCCTCTTCACTGACAGGCGTCCTCTGGGTTGCTTCCGGCATCGTAAGGGCAACATCAACTCCCCGTGGACGCCCGTGGAATGAAAAATCCGGGACACTACCAAAAATTACTCGCAGGATGTTAAACTCAGAAGTACAGAAACATTTTTCCACTTTCAACACCCCTCTCCCCGGATGCGATACGCCCCGTTTGCGCCGTCAGTGACGGTGAGCTCCCAGGAGAGCTGGCTCGGCCCTTTTCCTGACAACGTCTCTTTTGAATTCCACCTTAGACAAGACCGTGAAAAACTACCCTCACGTGCAATGTGTCTGCGGCACTTTACCGCTGTTCCCTACCCACTGCCTGCAGTTCCAACCCGAGTGTCACTCTGGGACACAAGGTGTCACTGCAAAGGGGTGTCTCTCCACGCTTCCTGCTCCAGGCCACCGAAGTCCAGACCCCTGAGACACCAGTGAGTCAGCTCCGACTCATGGCGACCCTACGTGTGACAGTGCGCCACTGCCCCGCAGGGTTTTCCTGGCTGGGATCTTGTCGGCACGGCTCGCCAGGCCCTCCCTCCAGGGGCCGGGTGGGTTTGAAGTCCCCGCCCTCAGGTTAGCAGCCTCGCCCACGGATCTTCGAGAAAGTCCCAGCCCCCTGGGAGGTAGCGGCTGGCTCTCCCCGAGGGCCCCGTGCCCCTCCCCACTGGCTCCCCACTGGCACCCCACTCTCCCCTGACCCACCATGCCTTGCAGCATGCACGCTGGACGCCTGGCCAGGGTCCACTCTGCCATGCCCTTTCTCACGGGTGCCCGGCTTTCACCGTGGCCCTCCGCCTCCCCACGGACCCCACCGAGGAAGCCCCCTGCGTTCCGGAGCACACCCGGACTCTACCCCAGCTAACCGCCTGGGGTCACAGCTTGGCTCAGGAGGGCTGGGAGGGCCGGGAGGGCTGGGGGACCCGTGGCTGTAGCTGTGAGCTCTCAGCAGACAGCCACCAGGACAGGCCGGTCAGCAGCGACACAGCTAGCTGGCCTCTGCAAAGCAGGTAAGCCTGGGACACAGCCACCCCACAGAGCCTGGCACAGCCTAGGTGCCCAAGAGCAGCCATAAGGAAAAGGGTCCACAGCCCAGGGTGGCTGACTGGGAGCCTGCCTGCCCTGGGGCCTTCGACTCCAGGGGGTTTATTCTGTCTTGTTGAGGCTTGCTGGCTGGGGTTCATGTCACTGGTGACCAACTCACCCTGACTGTACACCCTTCAAGAGCACTTCTAGGCGGCGCTGCTTCCAGGAACCTGCCGCTACAGGTTGATCTGTGGCCCCCAAATATGTTGGCATGCTAATCCCTGATGCTGTGTGTGTGACCTGGCCTGGAGCAGTGTCTCTGCAGATGTCATTAGTCGAGGCAGTGTGAAGTCAGGCCTGTGTGCGGGTCCCGATGCAACCCAACAGGTGTTCTTATGAAAGAGGAGGCAAGACAGAAACCAGGGGTGCAGAGGGAAAGCCCGGGGCTGCCGGAGGGTGGGAGGGATGAGGACAGACCTCTTTAGACCCTCGGCAAGGAGCACGGCCCTGGGGACACCCTGGCTTCCGGCCTCCAGAGCTGCGAGGGAGCACATTTCTGCTGTCTGAAGCCACCTAGTTGGTGTTGCTTTGCTGCAGTGGCCCCGGGAGACAAATATGCCATCTCTGAGCACCATTCCTAGTCCCGCTACCACTGCAGACTCTCACTTGCAGTCCTTCAGGGCCACCTACCCCACTGCCATCGAGTCGATTCCAACTCATAATAGGACAGAATAGAACTGCCCCGTATGGTTCCCAAGGTGGTAATCCCTACTCGCCTGGGGAGGTGGAGGGTCAGCAAAAAAGAGGAAGACCCCTAACAAGACGGACAGGCTCAGCGGCTGCACCGACGGACTCCCGCATGAAAACGACGGTGGGCACGGCACAGGCCCGGGCGGTGTTGTGCTCTGCCGTGCGAGGGTCGCTGTGAGCTGGAATCAGCCCAACAGCACCTGACAGCAGTGGTCTTTCCTCACATGTCTGTCTGTTTACTGTACCGTGGGAGCTGCCGTGTTGCTGCGATGCTGGCAGTCACACATCAGGGTTCCAATGCTGGCAGCGTCACCCACGGTGCAGGACTTTCAGCTGAACCTGCAAACTCAGATAGACTCCTTAGCCCGTGGAAAACTCAAGCGTGGCGGAACACTGTCTGGAGCAGAGCCTGACGATGTGCCCCCCGGGTTGGGGGCCCAAACCTAACGACAGCTGTGGGCACAGCGCAGCACTGGGGCGGAGGGGCATGCAGGGGCGCTGTGGTCCTGAACTGACTTGACGGCACTGGCCACAGCCACCTTCACGGGAGCAGACTGCCACACGCTGCGGAGCGGCTGCTCTTTCACACCGCCAGTCTCTGGGTTCGCAGGCGAGCGCTCGGCCACTGCACCACCAGGGGCCCATCAGGGCCCTCCGTCCAGGCCGCTTCTTAGCTCATCACAGAGCCCCTCCCCACCTGGTGGCCTGAACATCATGACCTTGAACCCCTTGACTCAAGGAATGCACAGGACAGCACTGGAATGATGGATACAAACATCTGTGGACTTTTACAAGGACTCGACGCGCAGACATCTGCCATCTGAGCGGTGGCTGCAGTGGTCACAGCTGGGAAACAGAATTCAATTTGTGGCAAAACACAACATGTTGCACCTGCTTCTTCCGACAGAGTAAGAGTATGACCGTCTGTTAGAAATATGACCCGCTCAGTACTCGGGGCCACTGGAGCCCTGGCTGGCTTTGACTGGGCGGTATGTGGGTCGGTAGATCGTATACTTACTGATTACTTCCTGGATGCTCTAAGACCCCAGTCCCAACCCACTGCTGTCGAGTCAGTTCTGACTTACAGGGATCCTACAGGACTGAGCATGACTGTCGCACAGAATTACCAATGAGCGCCCAGTGGATTTGAACTGCCGACCTTTTGGTTAGCAGGTAAGCTCTTAGCCAGCAGGGTTTTTTCCATTTCCGTCTTAGAGGTGACAGAAGGTAGGCTCAGATGGGGCTGAGGAAACCCCTTCTCGGAGCACACGGCTGGTGAGGACCCGGGCAGTTCTGGCCAGCAGGTCTGACCCCAGAGTCTATCTTTGTAAGGATAGCCCTCATCTCCTGGGTAGGAAGCAAGACAGGTCGCAGCTCAGTGGGACCTGGCGGGCTGCTGGCCCGGGAGAATTCCTGAGCACTTAGTTTCTGGCTATTTTTATCAAACGCAGCAGATGAGAAGAGGTAGGTTGGGGACCTCTCATTCTTCTCATTCCGTGTCCGGCCAAGTGACCTGAAACCAAGGCCCAGGATTCGCCAGTTACCTCCGCCTCCCGGCAAACACTTGTGTGGTCTCAGGGCCATATATAAATGTCCGTCTTCACGGGAGAGGATTGTATTCAAGCTGCTACATTTAGCAAAGGGTTATATTTAGCCTATTGGAAAAAAGGGCTGCTGATCTACGTCTGGCTTACCAGCCATTGAGAACCCATGGAGCACAGTTCCAGGCTGACACACACGGGGTCACCACGAGTTGGAGGCCCTCTGATGTTAGGAGACCCTGAGTGGCGCAAACGGTTGAGCGCTTGGCTGCTGGTGCAAAGGGTGGAGATCACAGCCCACCCAGAGCTGCCTCGGAAGGAAGGGCTGGAGGTCCACTTCCGAAAGGTCACAGCCCCTGAATCCCTGTGTGCAGTCCACTTGGAGACACGCGGGTCACCATGGGTCAGTGCAGGGGACTCGACAACCACAGATACATTCAGGCAACGGCACTGAAGAGCCAGGCCATTCTCTTTGTTAGCTAATGTAACGCACCCACTAGCGGACAGCACGCATCACCTGTCTGGGTGTCACCTGCTACAGGCAGACAACAAATGATGAAGCAAGGTGACTGCCACGGAGGGCACAGGGAGTCAGAGTGTGGGGAGCCGACTGGAGGCCAGGAGACATACCCCAGGGGGCGATGTGGGAGATCAGAGTCGGCAGGCCTTGAGGGATGAATAGGAGTTAGTCTGTGGAGGCCTTTCCCCTCTCATAGAAAGAGAAATGAGTCTTTACTCATTCAACAATCAACAAATACCGAATGACTGCCTGTGTCCACAGAAGCCAAGCCAGGCACTTAGAGGCGAAACCACCCAGTACCAGTTAAAGAGCTAAAAACCCAAACCCAAACCAGCTGCAGCTGAGCTGACGGGGACTCCCGGCGGTGCCAGGCAGGTCAGAGGGGAACTGAGCCCCGCAGCTCTGAAGAGCTGATTTCTCAGGGGCGATCCCCAGCCTTTTTTTCTGAGGTGCTTCTGCATGAACCCGAACCTCCAGCCTGGGTTAGCAGCTCAGTGCGGTAACAACTCACTCCCCAGGGACTCCGTCACACGGCCCCTGTCACTCACTGCACCCTGGAGGACAGAGCCCAGCGGCCCCACAGAGTTTCCAAGGAGTGGCTGGCAGATTCACACGGACGACCTTTTCGGTTAGTGGCCAAGCTTTTAGGGTCTGCACCCCAGAGCTCAAGACAGACCCCAGTACAGGCTGACAGGTGGCACCAGAGACATCACTGTTACTTGTGTCAGGTGCCATCAGGTCAGTTTTGTGTCTCTTTGACCCCCTAACACAACAGAACTGCCTGATAGGAAGTCCCTGGCTGTAAATGTACGGGAGCAGACTGGCAGGTCTTTCTCCCGCAGAGCCACTGGGGGGGTCTCCACTCAGGCTTTCAGTTAGAAGGCGAGCACTTAACCGCGGCACCACCATGGCTGCTCAAGCAGGCGCTCCTAACACTTGGAAGTTTGTCTGTGGAGAACGTGCCAGGTACACTCAGAGATCGCGCTAGGAGCGGAGCTGCTGCGGTGCACACACGTTCCTTTTTGTTCGTTTGCTTTGAATAGGTCATTTACGCACACACACACAACTCAAAAGCTACCAGGGGACCCCAGGAAAAATTAAGCCTCCTTTCCCCTCAGTGACATCCATCCCTCCTTGAAGCTGCCGTCACCGATCTGCTGCAGAGCTTTCCAGTGCCACTTAACTGGTTCACCCTCCATGTGTGGAAGGCACGTGGGAGGAGAAGACCACGTCCCAGGCCCTGTGACTGCACAGAGCGGAGTCCTCACCTATGGGATCTATGTAACCTGCTCTGCTTGGGGACACTTTGAGGAGACTGTCAGTGTGCCCTGACGGATTCCAGCTTCAGTCCAGAGACAGGATCACTGCGACCCCCTAAGAGACAGTGACCATCCCCCCAGCACATTCATCCCCGAGCTGCCATTCAGGTTACCATCCCCACAGGCCCGGAGTAATTTCAGCAGTGCCATGTAGGCTCTGGGGAGCGTTCATAGCCTCCAGGCTGGGCCTATCAGTCTGTCCCCCACCCCCACAATGCGGCACGACAAAGCAGGCGCACTGACCCCCAGCTGCAGGGCCCGCCCACTGTGGACTGCCAGTACCGTCCCCATTCCGGCTTGCCGCCGTTGGGGGCTGTAGCCGATGAGGGCGGAGGGCAGGGCAGTGTCCCTGGCCTGTACCTAGGCGAAGGACGCGAAGGATCACCAGCCATGTCCAGAGATCCGGGCCTGAGCCCCTGCCTGCCTGCAGAGGCTGGGCCCCACCAGGCGAATGGACCCACTCGCGGCCATGTGGGCGGACCGGTGCCTGCCGGCCACCGCGCCCCGGGCGCAGCAGGGCACATAACGGGCCAGGCGGGCTTCCCGCGTCCCCAGCTCACCTCGCGCGCAATCTGGTTCAGCGCGTCGTCTTCGGCAGACAGCCGCTCCCGGTTGGGGAGCCGCTTGCGGCCGGAGCCCTGCGTACCCATGTCCATCGGTTGCCTTGCCGTACTGCCACGGCCCCGCCACCCCGCGCTCGCCCGGCTCCGACCCGGCCTCGCCTCGCCCCTCCCTCCGCCGCGGCGTCATGGCGTCATTGGGCGCGGGGACGCCGGCAGGCCGGGGGGACCTGGGGGCCGGTGGCCCCTGAGCTCGCGGGAGCTGGCTGGGGGCCAGGGAACTCTGGGAGTACCTATACAGCCAGGGCGCAGATACGCCGCGGGGGCCACAGTTCTAGGGCGCAGGGATGGTGGCGAAGCCGCAGTCCGGGGGAACAACAGGGACTAGGGGACATGGGGGGGGGCGAAGGGCTTGGGGACAAGAGGCCCGGGAGCGATGGAGCCTGGGGCGACGACGGGACTCGGGGGTACGCCTGGAGGTTGGGATTGTGAGGCTGGCGGGAACTCCGAGGGCGCAGGGATGGCAGAGATGCGGAAGGAACTAGGTGCAGAGACCGCCGAGGGGCGGAGATGGGGTGTGGGGACCGCGGGGCCCGGGAGGCGTGGAGATGATGCAGAGGCGGGAGTGGGATGGCAGAGGCCATGGGCGCGGAAAGTTAGGGGCCTGGAGCGTGGAGACAGCGGGGACCGTGGGGGCGTGGAGATCGCACGGGCTTTGGAAAGAGTGCAGAGATTCTGGGGCCCCGTGGAAAGGGAGACTCTGGTGGTCGTTGGAGGCCTGCAGAGACTCTCAGGTGGGCAGCTAAAGACTGTGGACACCCACCAAACCAGACTGCTGTGGCGCGCCGCTGGAAGGCTCCCAGGGTTTGGGTTGCTGGCGGGTTTTGCCCTTCAGGGGGATAATGCGAAATGCATTCTGTCCTCTGCCTGGGTTCTTGGGGTCAGGGACTGTCACCAACAGGAGTGGGAGACCGGTCCACGTGCGTTCAAGCCCTGCCATGGCCCTATTGTGTGACTTTGGGTAGCCTGAGAGGGACTAGGTTGCAGCAGGTTCTGAATAAACAATAGTGCTAACTTAAGCATTCTTTGTCTTTACATACATGTCTTCCATGCACACGTCTCCCTCTGCCCCTTGAAAGAGGATGCTTGTCACTTCGCTTCTGTGTCCTCAGCTTCTTGGGGACTGACATGTTGGTAACTCTCAATAAACACTTGCTGAAAAAGGATGAATTTAGCTAAGCTCTCTGATGCTTAGTTCCTTACTGTAAACTGAAGAATTAGACAAGGTGCACGAAGCCCTGTGTCCTGGGTGAATGCTGAGTAACTGTGACCGGGCTACACTGAGTGAGGAAGAGAGATACAGGCAAAAACGGAGTCTAGAGAGTGACCAGTGTGTTTGCGGTTTAGGGGGAATCTCAGCCTGGCTGGGACCTGTCAAGGGAGGGAGGGAGGGCAGCTGTGGGAGAGGAGAGGGGACAGTTGGGAAAGAATTCTGAAGGGGAAAGAAGTCATTCGTGCTGGTTGCCCATGACCCTGTTTCTCAGCAGGAGAAGGTATCTCAAAGTCTTTGGATGCCCAAGTAGGACCTAAGTCTGTCTGATGTTATCCACTCCCTGTTCCCCTTTCTATCAGAATCCAAGACAATTATACTACCTGTTTCACACCTGGAGACAGGAACACGCTTCACAGAGTACCAAGCGCTTCACAGACATGCAGAGGCCAACTTAAGGGAAGGTCCCTCAGAAAGTGGGGGTCTCCGAGAGCCTAGGTTAGGAGGCACGTGCACTGTGGAACTCACATGGAGCTTCTGTCCCTGGCCCAATGTTCCCCTGTTCAGGAGCTCACTGAGCCGGGGAGGGGCATTAGTGACCATCCGAAGAGGGGTCATCAGTCTGCATGAAGACTCATGGCCTGTGGGACATAATACCCTCTGCAGGATGTTCACGTGGACCCTGGGATGACTCACTCTGGGTTAACAGAGTCACCCAAGCCCCTTGGACATAATGCACTCTGGCGGACATTCATGTGCACCCTGGGATGGCTCACTCTGGATGCACGGTCACCCAGGTGGTCCACCTTTGTCACTCATATTTCAGCTTGCCTCTTCCTCATCCTTATAATTCAGTGGATGGAGGGTGGAGAGCCCTCACTTTGGGTTACATGTGGAGAGAGGCTGGGGAGCATTTTAGCACCCTTCCCCCACAGGGTGGTTTGAAGGTCAGGAAAAAGAATGCTTCCTCCCTGCACAGAACTTGGAGCCAGCATCATTCCCGGGGGCCTGGCTGAGGTTATGTCTGGATGACACTTGGGAGGTGAAGAGTTTATCTTCTGTGGTGTGCTGGCCATTTTCATCTTCCTCTTGCTGTACTTCGTGTGCAAAATAGCAACACAGCTAACAGAAAATTGGACCCATCTCCCACTCCAACCTGATTTTGCCGTCCTATGTTATTTCTTCTCCCAGAATACCACCTTTTGCACTTTTCCACATTTCTTGGAGAGAAAGCTTTGAACTCGTCTATCTCCTTTCTCTTCTAAATCCAATCAGATGCGCCAACCAAGGTTTTTCTTCATTTCTATCTGATTATTTTTAGACGCTGTTTGAAATTTTGCTGACACCACCAGGGTCTGTGCCTGGTTCACTACCTTAACTTACTCGTGGATTACTTGCAGCTGCCTGGGCCAGTTGTCTCCAAGGTGGGAGGCATAGAACAGTCCACTGGCATACAGGAGGAATTGGCTATGTTTTCTATTGATTTATATGTTAAATTAAAAATAACAAAATGCATACTAACCCTGGTGGTGTAGTGGGTTCAAGGTTACCACTGATAACCAAAAGATTGGTTATTGAAATCCACCAGACACTCCTTGAATACTCTATGGGGCAGTTCTACTCTGGCCTCTAGGGTTGCCACAGTGGACAGATGTCAGCTGAGGTTCTAGACTAGAACAGACTAGGAGGAAGGACCCGGCAGTCTACTTCTGAAAAGAATTAGCCAATGGAAACCTTATAAGTAGCAGCAGAACACCATCAGAAACAGCACTGGAAAAGGAGCCACCCCCCCATCATTGGAAGGCTCTCGGAAGATGACTTGTGAAGACCTGCCTCCTCAAAGGTGCGTCGGCTTTAATGATGAAGGTGGAGTCAAGATTTCAGGGCCTTCATTTGCTGATGTGACATGACTCAAAATGAGAAGAAGCAGTTGCAAATATCCATTAACAATCAGAATGTGGAAAGTGTGATGTATGGATCCAAGAAAACAGGAAGTTTTCAAAAGTGAAGCAAAATGCATAAACATCGATATCCTAGCCATTAGTGAGCTGAAGTGGACTGGTCTTGACCATCCATTTTGAATCAGACAATCATGTGATCTACTGCAGTGACAACTTAAACAGGAATGGTTTGCATTCATCTTCAAAAAGAACATTTCAGGATCTATCCTGAGGTACAATGCTGTCAGTTACAGGATAATCTCCACACACCTACAAAAGAGATCAGTTAATACGACTGTTATTCAAATTTATGCACCGACCACTAAGGCCACAGATGAAGAAACTGGAGATCTTAAGTAGCTTCTACAGTCTGAAATTGATCAAACATGCAATCAGTATGCATTGGTAAGTACTGGTGATTGGAATGCAAAAGTTGGAAACAAAGAAGAAGGATCGGTAGCTGGACATTCGGCCGCGATGATAGAAGTGATGCTGGAGATCACACGGTCGAATTTTGCAAGACCAACGACTTCTTCACTGCAAACGTCCTTTTCCATTGACATAAACAGTCACCATACGTGTGGACCTTGCCTGATGAAATGCACGAGGAATCAGGTTCACTTCATCTATGGAAAGAGATGATGGAAAACTCGTTATCATCAATCGGAACAAGGCCAGGGGTTGACTGCAAAATGGACCATCAATGGCTCATATGCAAGTTCAAGTTGAAACTGAAGAAAATCAGAACAAGTCCATGAGAACCAAAGTATGACCTTGAGTATGTCCCACCTGAGTTTAGAGACCGTCTCGAGAATAGATTTGACGTATTGAACACTAATGATCGAAGGCAGGACGAGTTGTGGGATGACATCAACGATGTCATCCATGAAAGAAAAAAATAGGTCATTAAGGAAATAGGACAGAAAGACCAAAACCGATGTCTGGCACCCATCTCAGTAGTTACAGCTAAAGGAAACTACAACGATGTAAAAGACCTAAACAGAAGATTTCCAAGGGCAGCTCAAGAAGACAAAATAAAGCATTATAAGGACTTGTGCAAAGAGCTAGAAACAGAAAACCAAAGGGGAAGAACATGCTCTGCATTTCTTCAGCTGAAAGAATCGAGGAAAAAATTCAAGCCTCAAGTTGCAATAGTGAAGGATTCTACAGGGAAAATATTAAATGGCTCAGGAAGCATCAAAAGAAGATGCAAGGAAGACACAGAGGCATGGTACTGAGATGAATCGGTGGATGTTCAACCTTTTCAGGAGATAGAATATGATCAGGAACCGATGCTACTGAAGGAAGAAGTCCAAGCTGCACTGAAGGTATCAGTGAAAAACAAAACCCCAGGAAACGACAGAACATTGACTGAGACGTTTCAACCAACAGATGCAGTGCTGGAAGGGCTCACTTGCCTTTGTCAAGAAGTTTGGAGGACATCTGTCTGTCCAACCGGCTGGAAGAGATCCATGTTTGTGCTCATTCCCCAGAAAGGTGGTCCAACTGAATGCATAAATTGCCAAACAATATCGTTAGTATCACATGCAGGTAAAATTTTGCTGAATATCATTCAAAAGCATTTGTATCAATACATCAATAGGGAACTGCTGGGACTTCAGGCTGGATTCAGAAGAGGATGTGGAAGCAGAGATATCATTGCTGATGTCAGATGGATCTTGGCTGGAAGCCAAGAATACCGGAAAGATGCTCACTTGTGTTCTATTGACTTTGCAAAGGTATTTGACTGTGTAGATCATAACAAAATATAGATAACATTGTGAAGAATGGGAATTTCAGAACACTTAATTGTGCTCATAGGGAATCTATACACGGAGCAAGAGGCGGTTGTATGAAACAACAAGGGGACACTGGATGGTTTAAAGTTAGGAAAGGTGTGCACTGTATCTTTTTTATCGTAACTATTTAAATACTGGATGTGCAGTGAATAATGTGAGGATCTAGACGGCAGGAAGAAAAAAGGGGCATCAGGATTGGAAGAAGTCACATTAACCTGCTTTGTACAGATGACACAACCTTGTGTACTAAATGTGAAGTTAAAAGACTACACCCTGCTCTATGGATTATACCTCAGCATAAAGAAAACAAAAATCCTGACAAGTGGACCAATAAGCAGAAAATGTCATGATAAGTGGAGAAAAGACTGAGGTTGTCAAGGATTTCATTTTACTTGAATCTTCAAGCAGCAGTCAAGAAATAGAAAGATGTGCTGTGCTGGGCAAATCTGCTGTGAAAGAGCTCTTTAAACTGTTGAGAAGCAAAGATGTCACCTTGAAAACTCAGCTGCGCCTGACCTAAGCTGCATTATTTTCAATCCCATCACGTCATATGCATGTGAAACGTGGACAGTGAATAAGGAAGACTGGAGAAGAACCAATGCGTTTGAGCTGTGGTGTTGGTGATGGTCTGTGGATACACTGCAGACTGCCAGCAGAATGAACACATCTGTCTCGGAGGACATGCAACCTGAACACTCCTTAGAAGCATGGATGGCGAAGACATGTCTTATGGACTCTGGGCGTGTTGTCAGGAGGGATCAGACCTCGGAGAAGGACGTTGTGCTGGGTCAAGTACAGGGTCAGTGAAAAAGAGGGAGTCCTTTAAAGAGATGGAATGACACAGTGGCTGCCACCATAGGCTGAAGTGTGACAACTGTGAGGACGGTGCAGGACTGGGCAGGGTTTCTTCCTACTGTCCACAGGGTCGCTATGAGTGGGAGCTGGCCTGACAGCACCTAACAACAACAACAACAACAGTAACAAAGGCCCCAGGCTCAGATGGCTTCACTGGTGACATCTATCAGGCAGTTGATGATGAGATGATATCCACCTGAGAGCCCTGGGGGTGCAGCGGTTAAACGCTGGACTGCTCATCAAAAGATTGGCAGTTTGAATCCACCTGTCACTCCTTGGAAACCCTATGGGATGGTTCTATTTTGTCCTATGGGGTCACTTCGAGTTGAAATTGACTCAACAGCAACGGGTTTCTTCACAGGATATCCATCTTTGACACATCCTTTTAAATACAGGAGAGAATAATCAGCAAACCAACTTATGAGACCAGTAAGACACTGATATAATAAAAACCTGATAAGGATATTATAAGAACATTCTAAACCAATATACCTCATCAATATATACACAAGCAGTCCCTGGGTTATAAAGAGTCCTGCTTCTAAGCCTATCTTTAAATTGAATCTGTATGTAAGTTGGAGCAGTTAGGCATGGTTCATGTCTAAAGTGAGTGTGAAATGTTTGTCTTAGTATACAGTGTGTCTTTCTATGAATATGAAAATTAAAGAAACGCTTTCAGATACTCTAAAACGTCATTAAATAGTAACACAGTGGTAGTAACAATAACGTTTTGATGCCTGTCATAAGGTAGTGCCCATTTGTTATTAGAAACCACTGTAGGTACCTGAAATGTTTAATACAATAGGCTTTACGGGAATTGGTTTGTAACTGTGGGTGGGGCATGCATCATTCCAGGTTGCCTGCGTACTTAATACAGATATCTAAAATAGATAGTCTAAACAGGTAAGGAGCTATCTACAACTCCACAACAAAATCTTGATAAAGTTGAGCAATATAGAAAAAGATGATACATCATGACCAACTGTGGTTTATTTCAGAAATGTAAAACTCATTTAATATTAGGATGTCTGTCAGTGTAATTCAAACATCATCAGAATAAAAGGGGAAAGCAAAATCATCTGAAGAGATATTCAGACAGTATTTGACAAAATTTAGTATATCCATTCACAATTAAAAAAAAAACTTACAGCTAGCTAGAACTAGAAGGGAACTTCTTGATCTGATAAAGGGTACCTATCAAAAACCCTATACTATGAGTTGGAATTGACTCGATGGCAGTGAGTTTGGTTTTGGTTTAATGTTGGATGACTTCCTTCTAAGAGTGGGACAAGGCAAAAGTATCTATTCTTGCCACATCTACGCAATATTGTACTGGAAGTTTTTGTCGGTAGACTAAGACAAGAAAAAAAAAAAGATATAATGTTTGGAACGGAATTAGGAGAACCACCCTTGTCTACAGACATCATGATTGCAATGCAGAAAAAATTTTAAGAAACCTGGAAAAAAAATGATAGAAGTAGTAAGTGAGTTTATCAAGATGAAGTATTTAAAAAAATCAGCTATGTTTTCTACACTGTTGTTGTAGTTAGGGGCTGTCAAGTCAGTTCGGACTCACAGTGACCCGATGCATAGCAGAATGAAATATTGCCCCATCCTGCTCCATGCCCATAATTGTTTTTATACTTAAGCCCATCACTGCCACCACCATGTCAGACCATCTCATGGAGGGTCTTCCTCTTTTTTGCTGACCCTCCACTGCACTAAGCGTGATGTCCTTCTCCAGGGACTGATTGCTCCTGACAACATGTCCAAAGTATGTTAAATGCAGTCTCACTATCTTTGCTTGTAAGGGGCACTCTGGTTGTACTTCTTCCAGAACCCATCTGTTTGTTCTTTTGTGAGTCCATGGAACATTCAATATTCTTCTCCAACACCACAATTCAAAGGCATCAATTCTTCTTCGGACTTCCTTATTCACTGTTCAGCTTTCACATGCATATGATGTGATTGAAAATGCCACGGCTTGGGTCAGGTGCACTTTCGTCTTCAAGGTGACATCTTTATTTTTCAGTACTTTAAAGAGATCCTTTGTAGCAGGTTTTCCCAATGCAATGTGTCTTTTCAGATTTCTTGACTGCTGCTTCCGTGGGCATTGTTTGTGGATCTAAGTAAAATGAAATCCCTGACAACCTCATTCCTTTCTCCATTTATTGTGATGTTTCTTACTGGTCCACTTGTGAGGATTTTTGTTTTCTTGATGTTGAGGTATAATCAACACTGAAGGCTGTGGTCTTTGACCTTCATCTGTGTTTCAAATCCTCTTCACTTCCAACAAGCAGGGTTGCGTCATCCACATAACAGGTTTTTAAGGAGTCTTCCTCTAAACCTGACGCTTTGTTCGTATGCTGAATTATTTGCTCAGCATACAGACTGAAAAGGTGTGGTGAAAGGATGCAAGCTTGACGTACACCCTTCCTGAGTGTAAACTATGCAGTGTCCCCTTGTTCTGTTCACACGACTGTCTCTTGACCCATGTACAGATTACTCACGAGCACAACTGAGTGTTCTGGAATTCCTATTCTCCACAATATTAGCCATCATTTGTTATAACTCACACAGTTGAATGTTTTCTTGTAGTCACCCAAGCACAGGTGCCATCTTTCTGGTTTTTCAGCCAACACTTATCGGATAACAGCCCTGATATCCCCGGTTCCACATCCTCTTCTCAATCGGGCCTGAATTTCTGGCAGTTCCTTGTCAGTATACTGTTCAGCTGCTTTTGAATGATTTTTAGCAGAATTTTACTTGCAGGCGATATTAGCACTACGGTTTGATAATTTCCTGCATTCAGTTGGATCGCCTTTCTTGGCAATAGGCATAAAGACGGATCTCTTCCAGTCGGTTGGCCAGGTAGCTGCCCTCCAGATGTCTTGGCATAGATGAGTGAGCACTTCTAGAGCTGCATGCTTGTTGAAATGTCTCAATGGATGTTTCCTCAGCTCCTGGAGCCTTGTTTTTCACCAGTGACTTCAGCGCAGTTTTGACTTCTTCCTAAAGTACCGTTGGTTCCTGATCATATGCTTTCTCCTCAAATGGTCAAACACTGATCAGTTCTTTCTGGTGTAACGACTCTGTGTGTTGTTTCCATCTTCCTTTGATGCTCCCTGAATCGTTTAATACTTTTCCTGTGGAATCCTTCATTATTGCAACTCGAGGCTTAAATATTTTCTTTAGTTCCTTCAGCTTGAGAAATGCAGAGTGAGTTTTTACCTTTTGGTTTTCTATCTCCAGCTCTTTGCACGTGTCGTCAGAATACTTGGTCCTATTGAACTGCCCTCTGAAATCTTCTGTTTGGGTCTTTTACTTCGCCATTCTTTCATTTTGCTTTAGCTGCATGACGCTAGGGTCGCCATGAGTCAGATCTGACTCGACGGCACTCGGCTTGGCTGGCATGACACCACCGAGCAAGTTTTAGAGTCTTTTATGATATCTAATTTGGTCTTTTCTTTCTTTCCTGTCTTTTTAACGACATCTTGCTCTCTTCATGGCTAATCTCTTTGATGTCACGCCACAACTTATCTGGTCTTCGGTCGTTAGTGTTCAATGCATCAAATCTGTTCTCAAGATGTTCTCTAAACTCAGGGGGTTACCAACAACTGGAAAATAAAAGTTCTGAAGATACTACCTGCAGTATTATCAAAAACAAAACCGTCAGGAACAATTTTAACCTTGAAACACATAGGACATCGCAGGTAGATAGGAAGACCTAAACAAAGCGATGTTCTGTATTAAGTCCTTAATAATGTTAAGAGGTCACTTCTCCTGGTTGATGTACAGATGCAAAAGGGATTTAAATCCAAATCCCAGGACTTGGTTGCAGAAACCAGAGCTAATTCAACCATTAATATAGAAAGGACCAAGCATTGGAAAACCAATCTGGAAAAGAGAGAGCTCACGGTGTAATGGTAAGACTTACTGTAAACTTCGTTGTTGTACACCGTTGAGTCGAGGATTTCCTGGAGGGAGCCCTAGTGGTGCAGCGGTTAAGTGCTCGGCTGTTCCCTAGAAGCCTGGTGGTCTGAGTGCACCAGCCACCCTGTGGGAGAAGGATCGGGTGAGCTGCGCCCCTGAAGATGTGCAGCCTTACAAACCCTGTGGAGGTGGCTCTACTCTGGCCCAGAGGGCCACTGCGAGTCAGGATTGACTCAACAGCAAGGGGTGTTTTGGGTTGGGGACTCTTTATAGGATCAGATTGTCAGGTGTTCTCTCCCACACACTGGCTCCTGGGTTCAAATCCCCGCTGTCCTGTGAGCAGCCGAGCCCAGAGGTTGGCACCAGGGCAATGAGGGTAGTGAGTTTGGGTGGTGCTGCCTGAGGAACAAGGGGCCCCGGGGTGCTGACAAGAGAGGGGTCAGCATGGCAAACTGGGAGCTTGATTGGGATCTGACCTTCCAGAACTGGGAGAAAATGTTTCTCTTCCCTGAAGTCCTTGCACCGCTCGTCCTCTTGCGATGCTGCGTGACAGTGGCTCCCGGGGGCTGAGAACTGACCAGACCAACTATCGGTGACGGTGTCGAGCACGTACAACTATCATGCTGATGTCATGGGTGGAAGTGTGTCCCCCCAAATGTATGTCAGTATGGTTAGGCCATGATTCCCAGTATTGTGTGGTTGTTCCCTATTTTGTGATTGTAACTTTCTGTTAAAGAGGACCAGGGGAGGGGATTGGAACAACCGTGCTGAGGTCGCGTCCCCTAGTCAAGGTACAGGGAGTTTTCCAGAGGTGTGGCCTCCACTGCCTTTTATCTTGCAAGAGACAAAATGAAAAAGAGCCAGCAGAGCCAAGCTGCCATTCGAGGGCACAGCAAAATGGTCCCAATTCAGCAGGAACGGGTGGTCACCAAGGACCAAAATGACATGCCTTAAAGACAGTCTAGAAGACAGAGAATCCTGCAAGAGTGGGTGCCTTCATCGACCTGGGACCGGAAGAACCGGATGGTGCCCAGCCACCACCAGTGATAGCCACGATGGAGCTCACTAGGTTGAGTCTCACTGGCAACACAAGAATAAAAAGGGGTGCATCCTGAGATCTCCACTAAAAGACCTCAGTTGATGGTCCAGCGGTTTCAGGGTTCCCCTGAGAGCATGGCCCCCAGCCTTGATGCTGCCCTTACCCATAAATTATAATGAAGGTCCACTCTTTGGACAGGAATGGATTGGACTTGGCAATGGAGAGTGCCCACATATTGGATGCACTTTATGGTTCTATGCATCTATAGGATATCATGCTGCTGACCTCTGGCTGGAGGAAGGGGAGTGGATGGAGGGGAAAGGAGGCTGTTGGGAGGATGAGACGTGTGGAGCAGAGAGGAATAGTGAGCTGTCACCGGACAGGGAGAGCAGTGGAAGCTGCATATAGGTGGGCATGTAAATTTATATGGGAATGTACATTTTCACTCAGTCATGTTAAATAAAAAATAAAAAAAAAAATAAAAAAAGAAAAAGAGCCAGCAGAGAGTGGAGACCCCTTAGCACCGAGAAAGAAGCACCAGGGGCACAAAGTGTCCTTTGGACCTGAGGTACCTGTGTGAAGAAGCCCCCAGCCCAGGGGAAGGCTGATGACAAGGACCTTCCTCCAGAGCTGAGAAAGTCTTCTCCTGGAGCTGATGCCCTGAACTGGGACTTGCGGCCTCTTGGACTGTGAGAACAAGTTTCTTTCTGTTACAGAGCTCCACTCACGCTGCACTGGAGACTCAGACACAGACTATTTCCTATAGTGTGTCCACAAGAAATGAAAACACCTCTACAACAAAGACACGTACAAAAACGTACATTTCAGCTTTATTCAGAGCTGAAAACAACCCAAGTGTCCATTAACGGGTGAGGGGACCAACATCCCCAGCACTGCCACTCAGCAGTAACAAGAGACGAACCGGTAGCACGGGCAACAACGTGGATGAATCTCCAAACCATCACGCTGGGCCAAAGAAGGCAGACACGGAAGAAGTGCACTCCACTTATATGACATTCTGAAATGGGTAGAACTAAGCGGTTGTTATGAGCCATGGAGTCGATTCCCACTCAGTGATCTCACGTGGGGTGCGGGGAGGCCCTGCCCGGTCCTGCATCATCCTCACGGTTTTTGCTGAGAGCTCACTGTTGCAGCCCCTGTCTCAGTCCGTCTCGTTGAGGGGCTGCCTCTCTTTTGATGCCTCTCTCCTCCACCAAGCATGACGTCTTTCTACAGGGACGGTCCCTCCTGATAACATGTCCCAAGCATGTGAGATCGTTACAGCAGAGAAATCAGAGTTTGTGCCATCTGCTGCAAGGCCAGTCCCTGAGACAGGAGGTTAGGGTAAATCAAATCAAAGATTTTATTGGTATGCTAGCTCACACAGAGTGGCAGAGGAGATAGCTCCTCTGAAAATCTGCCCTGACCATTGTTTCCTGCAAGGGTTTCTAAAAGGTGAGGCTACGTGTTAGGGTCAGAGGTAGGGAATGTGAGGGGTTAGGGAATACACTTTGAAGAGAAACCTAGGCTTTTTCAATCCTGTTGATCTTTCTTGGCTGTTTGAGCAATAAGGTACCAGCGGCCACCCGGGCCTACAGTCTCACAGGCCGTTACCAGTCTTCTGGGACATGAGCATCAGTTTGGGCACCAGTTCAGTCACCTGGAAGAGAAGAAAATTCCAAATAAATCATTGGCTGTGCCCTCCCTATTTTCTTGTCTAAGTCCTCAAGTGTTGGCCTGAAACTCAGTGACCAGCCCGGAGCCCAGGTACCGGGGTAGGAGGTGTTATCCCCTGGACCACAGCGAAGTTGCTGAATTCTTGTCAGTGTTTGTCAAGGCTGTGAGTTTTCCTCTTAGTTTCGCCATCTGGGCCCTGTGGAATGTGAGTGTTATGTTTCCCAAGGCAGGGGAGTGTTGGGGCAATCTCTTTGGAGCAAAGCTGCTTGGGCCTCCAGACTCAGTTTCCCCCGGTTGCTAGAAGAACTATGCTTTGGAGGCCCCCCACTTTCAAGATGACATCTTACCATCCTTGCTTCCAAGGAGCGCTCTGGCTGTACTTCTTCCAAGACAGATTTGTTTGTTCGTCTGGCATCTAGGGTGCATTCAACAGTTTTCTCCAACACCACAGTTCAAAGGCGTCCATTCTTCCGCAGTCTTCCTCTTTCACTGTCTGGCTCTTGCATGCATGCACGTGAGGTGGTTGAAAATACCATGGCTTCAGTCAGGTGCGCCTTAGTCCTTCAATTGACATCTTTGCTTTTCAGCACTTTAAAGAAGTTTTCAACAGCAAATTTTCCTGGTGCAATCTACTGTTTGATTTCTTGACTGCTGCTTTCCTGAGCGTTAACTGGGGGTCCAAGTATAAGGAAATCTTTGACAACTTCCTTCTTTTCTCTGTTTATCAGACCGTTGCTTGCTGGTCCCGTTGTAAGAATCTTTGTTTCCTCGATGTTGAGCTGTAACCCGTAAGGAAGGCTGTGGCCTTTGATCTCCATTAGTACGTGCTTCAAGACCTCGTCACTTTCCCCAAGGAAGGTCACGTCACCCGTGTAACACAGGTTATTAGTAAGTCTTCCTTCAGTCCTGAGACCTCATTCCTCTTTCTATAGCCCAGTTTCTTGGATTATTTGCTTAGCACACAGGTTGAATCAATGTGGTGGAAGGACGTAACCCTGACATACACCTCTCCTGACTAAACTACACAGTGTCCTTTGCCTTTCTGTTTATGTAAAGGTTCCACATAAACACAGGTCAGTGTTCTGAAATTCCTATTTTAGCAATGTTATCTGTAATTTGTCATGATCCAGATGGTCAAATGCTTTTACACAGCCAATAAAAGACAGCTGAACATCTTTCTAGTATTCTCCGCTTTCAGCCAAGACATACCTGGCATCAGCAGTGATATCTCTTGTTCTAGGCCCTCTTCTGAGTCCAGCTTGAATTTTGGGCAAGTCTACTTAACTACTCAGCTACAGTGATAGAAATCATGACAGTGGTTATCTTTGGAGCATGGTTGGACTGACTGCAAAGGAACATCACAGAACTTTGTAGAGTCATGGAATACTGTACACCTTTGTAGAGGTGTCACATTGGATGACAAACCATTCCAGTTTACCTGGGACCGTAGAGGTTTCTGGGACACAGGGCTTTCAATGTTAAAGGTGAAACAGTCCCTGGAAAACCGGGGCGAGTTCATTGTCCTATGTCTGCATATACATGTCTGTCAAAACTCTCGGAATTGTAGTATACATAAATTATATTTCAATAAAAAGGAGATGCTGATGGGAAAATGACTAAACAAATGAGAACACAAGCAGGCATTAGGAAAGAGCATTTGAATTAACTCATAGTTTTAATGTCGTGACTTTGGGAAGGATGCTGACTTTGGGACTGCCCGACCCTCCCCCTGTTGCTCTTGTTTCTCTCTCAGGATGAATGGACACCTTTGAGTGACGGTGCTGATGACAAATGTTGGCGGTACCATGGACTGCCCAAAGAGCAGATCTTTACTGGAGGAAGGACAGCCAGAGGGCTCCTTAGAAGGGTGGTGACGTTAATGGCTCACACGCTTCGGACCTATTGTCAGGAAGGACCTGTCCCTGGAGGAGGACATCATGCTTGGTGGGGGATCAGTGAAAGAGAAGACGACCCTCAACAAGGTGGACTGACGCGGCGGCTGTGACAGGGAGCTCAAGCGTGACGTTGGTTGTGGTCGTGGCGCAGGACCGAGCAGTGTTGCGTTCAGTTGTGTGTGGTGTGACTGTGAGCTGGAACTGCACTGACGGCACCCCACAACAACAGCAACAACAGGGTGAAACAACGCTGTGCCGGGGGATTTGGGGGGTAGCACGGCTGGCCTCCGTCTTCTGGGAGAGCTGTTCGCTGGGCATGCTGCTTTTCTGCTGGAGGTCCACAGCTGTCACCAGGACTGACAGATGAGAAGAGGAGTCACCCTCCATCCCAGCGCGGCTAGTGTCCCCCTTGTGAAAGCAGTCAAGAACCTCATTTCCTTTATTTTTCCTTCCCTGCCAGCTAATCACGTGTCCTGTGCTCCTTGCTGTACGTACCCTCTGTATTCTATAACCTGGGTCTCTGAGTGTCTGTAAACCAAAGGCAGAGCCTGTGTGTCCTGGGCTGTGTTTGGGTTTTGCTGCCGTTTCCCAGTAGGTACTGGGGCAGAGACCTTTGTCGTGGGCTGGCTTCTTCGTGGTCTTTGGTGGTCTGTACACATTAATGTGTCCAGTGAGATATTCTGAGTCTGAAATCCGCTGTTTACTCACAGCAGCTAGCTACAGCCGCATTTCCTCTTGAGAAATCCCAGTATTTATGAGCAAAACTCCATCCCTGCTGACGGCCGCACTCGCTCTCCAGAATAGAAAGCTAGGCCAGCGCTTCAGAGCCCTCCCCGGTCACAGGAAGCAGCTGGCTGTATTTTTGGCTTGACAGCTCTCCTGATTTGCCCATTTTTAAATAGCACAAACAAGTTATCAAGTTTTTGGTATGCTGAATAGTGCTCTGAAGCCATCTGCAAGACAAAGGCATCGGAAGTTTTTCTGGGTGCAGGACTTTCTGGGCCAGTGAGTCTTTGCCTGGTTTTACTCTTGCCAGCAGCCGTGCTCAGGGGCGACCAAGATACAGCCAGCATCCCATCTATTTCAGGAATGCAGTAGAAAAAGTCTGCCACTTCCTTCCTTGTACCCTGTGCTCGAGCTGAATTCCTTCTACCAACATCCCCGCATGGAGGGCAGGTTTTGAAATTGGACATGAACAGTTTATAAAATTCTTCCTTACCCCAAGCAGAACAAAGATGGTGGGATCGCCTTCCAATGGAGCATTTTTCTGACAGACAATAAAAGATAACCACAGTGCAAGAAATAGCCTCCGGGGAGGGCTTGGCACGGCTCTGGGGACACATAGGTGCTCCATACGAGGTCTGACAATGAAAATTGTGAACCATCATAGAAAAAGTGCTACAAGCCTCACTGCTGACTATCACTGTGGTCACCCTTGAAGCACTCCCCTTGGGAAGCTAGGCACCAACGTCTGTGCCTAGTCCACCCTCCAGAGTAATTTCGGAACTCTTTTTCAGAGCTGTCATTGTATTTCCCTTGACATCCTGAGTGTCATCAAAATGTCTTGCTTTCAACATTTCCTGTATCTTCAGGTAAAGGAAAAAGTCACTGGGAGCCAGATCAGGTGGGTAGGAAGGGTGTTTCAATACAGTTGTTTGTTTACTGGCTAAAAACTCCGTCACAGACAACTATCCAGTTAGGTTTGCTCACTTGCCACTGTGCCATCATGCACAACGGCCATTCCAGAAAGAGTTCCAAAATTGCTTTGAAGGGTGGTCTAGGTGCTGGTGTCAGTGTATAGCTTCCCAAGGGGAGGAATTTGCAGGTGACTTTAGTGATATTCAGAAATGAGGAGTGTAGCACTTAGAACAAGTAAGTTCTCAGACCTAATTGCTGGATCTTGTAGATGGCTTACTGTGAGGGCCGTGCTCTAGAGCACGGGATGGGAGAGAGACCCATCCCACTACCAGGGGTCTCCAGGCACCAGAAGGAGTGGGAAACAGAGTGAGGAAAACAACCTGTTTGTGTCATGGGTTGAGTTGTGTCCCCCCAGGCTGGGTGTGGAGTCTTAACCGCTGTAACTACGGTTGTGACTCTGCTTGGGAATAGGGTTTTCTTTGTTATGTTAACACGGCCACACCGTTGTAGCCTGTGACTTAGACCTGATCACAGCCTAGATATAGACCCAGCTGACTAAGCAGAGAAGAGAGCCAGCACCCAGGTCAGAGAGGACAGGTGGGAATCCTCAAGAAAAGGGGGACTCCGGGTGCCTGAAGCCAAGACAACGTCACCCCCAGACTGGTGCCCTGCGTTTGGACGTTTAACCTCCTAAACTGTGAGACAGCAGGTTCCTGGTCTTCAAAGCCATCTGACTGCGGTAAGTCTGTCACAGCAGGAAACACAATCCAAACACCCCTTCGGGTTCTGACTCACAGTGACCCTGGAGGACAGAGCAGAAGTGTCACACAGGGTCTGCAAGGCTGTCATCTTTACAGCAGTGCATAGCCATATCTCTGTCCCAGGAGCGGCTTGAGTGTTCAGACCACTGAGCTTTCAGTTAGCGGCTGAGTGCTTTCATCACCGTGCCACCAGAGTCCCGTGTTATAGCAACACGGGAAACTGCAACTGCTGTGTCTTGTTGGGAGGGTCAGCACGGAGCGTCTGCTTTCACGATGGATGTGACTTCTCTCCAGCGGGAGGAGTGGTGGCACAGGGCAGTCTGGGCAGGGGTGACCTGGTTCTCACATTGTCCTCATGGGCCATGGTGTGAGGCCACCTGGAGTGTGGAGGTGGAGGTCTCAGACCCTCTCTGTGGGCTCATAGGGTCTCCCATCCTGCTCCTCCTGGAATGAGGGGGACGTCGGCTGTTGGGCACAGCTGCTGGCTGCTCTGAGAGACTGAACCTGACACACTCCCATCAGGGAGGTGGAGGCCTTTGGCTCTGGAGGGGCTGGGCTGGGCCTGACCCTGGGGAGGTGGGGGACACTCCAGACGCAGCCAAGACACCGTGACAAAGACGTGCCAGTGCCCATACGAGAGGAACAAAGAAGTAATGGGAGGTCTGTGCTGTGTGTGTGCGTAGTTGTGTACGTGCATGTGTGTTCCTGTATGTAAGTGTGCACGTACACATACATGTGCATGTGCTTATGTGTGCATGTGCCTGTGTATATGGGCATGTGTACGTGTGTACCTGAATGTGTGCACTGTCTACACATGAGTGCATGAGCACACCCGTGTGTGTGTCAGTGCATGCAGTCTTGTTTCTGCGTGTAGGTGTGCATACATGTACATGTGTGTGCATACATGCTTGTGTGTGCACACTTGTGTGTCCCTGCATGAATGCTCCTGTGCATGCATACATGCATGTGTATTTTTGTGTGTGTGTGTCATCACTCAGGCTGTGTGTCACCTTGGCTGGACCGTGATTTCTCAGTGGCCGGGCAGCTGCAGTGTAGTTTTCCAGCCGTGTGGCGTTGGCTCCCCTGCTGGGTGAGGGAGGTAAATGTGAGCACCCAACAAAGGCCACTCAGGTTACTAAGCTACGTTCCATCCTCTGCCTCAGACACCATCCTCAGCGGACCTGCAGGCCTGCCTTCCTCTGCCTGTCTCTGAGGAAAGAGAATTGATTAGAACTTCATCTGTCTATCTCTGAGAAAACTGAGAACTGATTAAGACCTCAGAGACAGAATGAAATTTGGGGTAATTCACACTGTTTAATAGATGTAATGAAACCTTGTGATGTAATGAAGTCTTGTGACTCCTATTATTCTATGGCAAACACCAACCCCTTTGTATTCTGGCTGTAAAAACCACTGGAAATATAACCCAAATGGGTTATATTTTTTGAGGGGAAACTATTCTCGCTGTCCTCTGGATTTGCTGGCTATGGGCAAATGAAGCAGTGAATCTCATGCCATCTCTGAATTTTCGCTGTCAGTGACAAGCGGAATCAACCTGCTTCAGTTCAGCAGCACTGAGAGTCGATATCATGCGATCACCCTCAAAGTAGGATTGGCTGTGAGCAGCCCATGAGATGAAAGGGAGGTTCCTTAATGGTGTTCCCTGGATTGAACACGAGGTCTGATAGTGAAGTCTGGGAGCTTAATTGCCCTAAGTGCTACATCCCTTATTGCTGAACATCACTATGATCATCTCAGAGGTACTCCCACTGGGAAGCTGTGCTCAGATGCCAGCACTAAAGCAACCTTGGAACTCTTTCTGGAATGGTCATTGACACGGTGGTATTGTGGCAAATGTGCAAACTTAGTTGTGTAGTTGTCTTTGAGAGAGTTTTTTAGCGAGTGAACAAATAACTGTATTGGAACACCACCCCTACTCACCCGATCTGGCCCAAAGATCAAGGAAACATGGAAAGGCAGACATTTGGAAGACATTCAGGACATCCAGGGTCATAGAATGACAGCTCCGATGGCCATTCCAGAAAAAGAATTCCAAAATTGCTTTGAAGGTGGACTAGTCTCTGGAGTAGGTACATAGCTTCCCAAGGGGAGTACTTTGAAGGTGACCGCAGTATATTCAGCAGTGGGGTACGTAGGACTTCTTCTAGGATGAGTTCATGAACTTAATGGCCAGCCCTCATATGTACACTAGGACAAAACCCTGCCCAGTCCTGTGCCGTGCCCACAGTTGTTGTCATGCTTGAGCCCATTGTTGCGGCCACTGTGTCTATCTGTCTCGTTCAAGATCTTCGTTTTTTTTGGCTGGTACTCATAACTTCCCTTCACGGTTTGGCTTCTTCATTTGACTGTGTAGCACAGTGGTTAAAAAAGACACGGATCTGAGTCCTGGTTCAGTAGCTACATAAGTGACTTCAGGGAAATCTAGAAACATCTCTGAGCATTAGTGTTCTCCATTCCTAACTTGGGAGTAACAATTATCTTTCTCTGCTATTTTTTTGGGAGGATCCACTGTTACAATTTATATAAACACCCAGCAGGGTGCTGGCAAGCCCGCAGTAAGTGACAGGTATTCTTTGATTATAGTCAGCAAGCACAGTGGTAACAGTTCTGCTACTGTGTGACTAATTGAAAAAGAGGAGAAAAAGTTAAGGCAGAGGTCCTGACCTTGAAAGAAAAGGGAGACAGAGAATTAATTTACGTGGGAGCACACCTAGGGCAGGGTGCCCCCCGGCAATATTGGAAAGAAGAGGTATTAGTCTGGTTTTGTTGAAGGAATCCATCTGATGAAGACCCTCAGAAGTCATTAAAAACTTAATCCAAGGGAGAGGTGAAGCAGGGGGCTCCGGGTCGTCTGCTCCAGAGGCCTGGGACCCCTAGATGGTCTTGCAGCTTATCACCTTGTTGGGGAGACAGGGCAGCCCCTCTCTGAGACCGCACTTGTAGCTCCAGGGTCTCAAGTTCAGCCTTCTCTGCTCTCGTACCAGCAGGGGGCAGTGGTGCGTGGCGGCCATGTCTGCTGAGTGTAAACTTTCTGGAAAGTTCCAGCTGTCGACTCTCTTGCCAAACCGTAGGTGTTATTATTCTTTGCTAATCTGACTCCCGGGCTGATTTAATCTGCGTCTGTCAGCACTGGTGCAGCTGGACGCCTCTGCCTCGGCTTCTCAGACATGTAAGATCCGAGTCTCAGGCACTGCTTCCATACATCTTGGCCCACTTTTTCTATGAAGGAGTCAGACTAATTTTATGAATTAATGGTGTTAAGTAGCACATGTGGGGCAACGAGTTTTTTCAGTTTTCTGTGAGCATTTTTGTTTTATTCTTGGTGGGTCAGCATCTGGGCAACTTGGGAGTAGCCAGGCAGGGGCGAGTCCTGGATGGTTGGTCTAGAGAGACGGTCAAGGCCAGCCATACCTACTACGAAGGCTCGAGGGAGCAGGCCTGTTCTGGGTTGTTGCTGTGTGCCGTCTGGTTGCTTCCAACTCACAGTGACCCCAAGTGACTGAGTAGGGCTGCTGTACAAGGTTCTCTGGGCTGTGTAATCCTTACGGAAGTAGATAGCTGGGTCCTTCTGCAGCAGACCTAAAGGTTGGTTTGAAGCACAGCTCTATCTGTTACCTGTCAAGTACTTAACCACTGAGCCCCCAGAGCTCCTTAGACTGTGTGCAGAGCTAGGGAAGCTAGTTCCAGGGTCCGGAAGGTGAGGGATAGGATCTGGGACCCCAGGCTAGGGCGCAGTGACCGTATCTCAGGTCCAACAAGTAAAGTGAGTGCCTGACCCAGGACTCCAGCAACAAGGGAGTCTTTGTCAGAACGACTTTGTCTGACACAAACCCCCAAACCAAACCCATGGCCATCCTGTCAATTCCACCTCATAGCAACTGTATAAGACCGAGCAGAACTGCCTCATAGAGTTTCCAAGGACCGCCTGGTGGATTCAAACTGCTGACCTTCTGGTTTGTAGCTGTAGTACTTAACCACTAGGCAACGTTGTTTCCTCAACTACCCGTCAAACGTCGATGATGTTGGGGAGGAAGCCTATCCATCACCCAGCTCTGCACATGCCAGGATCTTGCCTTAGTCTTCACAATAATTTTAAAAGTGAAGTGATGTTATTTCCACTTTACCAGAGGGAAAACTGAGGTTTAGAGACAACGTAGCCAGAGGTCACGACACTGTGACATAGTGCTGGGCTTTCTTATTTGCTGTCCAGCTTTCACATACGTAGGAGGTGCTTGGAAATACCACATTTGGTGAGATGTACCCTTGTCCTCAAAGTGACCTTTTTCCGCTTCAACACTTTAAAGAGGCCTTTTGCAGCAGATAGACCTAGGGCAGTATGTTGCCAAAACTGGTGCAAGTTTGCTCTGCCTGTCACTGTAGCCAAAAACTCAGAGAAAGCGTTGGGTTCAAGGAATAATTTATTTGCAGGCTTGCTAGCAATCTGGGAGACAGTGAGTCAAAAGCTGTCCCCATTTGGGTTACATTTCTAGTGGTTTTCATAGCCAGAATTCAAAGGGGTAGGGGTTTGTCACAGAACAATAAATAGTCAGGAGTCACAAGGTTTCATTATGTTGTAAGGTTTCTTTACATCTAACGAACAGTGTCAATTACCCAAAATTTCATTATCTTTCTCTAAGGTCGTAATCGACTCTATATTCTCAGAGAAGGGAGATGAAGAGACAGGGAGAGGAATGCAGACCTGCTAGTCCCGTCTGAGGGTGGGTAATTGAGGCAGAAGATGAACTGTGGCCTAGTAACCCAAGTGACCTCTGTTAGGTTTGCACGTTTACCAACAACCACTCAGTCTGATTTCTCGACTGCTGGTTCCACTCCCATCTAAGCAAACTGAAATCCTTGACAACCTCAGGCTCTTCTCTGTTTATTGTGATGTTGCTTATTGGACCAATTGTGGGGACTTTTGTTTTCTTGATGTTGAGGTGTAATCCATACTGAAGGCTGTGGTCTTTCCTTTTCGTCAACAACTGTTTCAAGTCCTCTTCACTTTCAGCAAGCCAGGCTGTGCCATCTGCACAAAGCAGGTTGTTCGTGAGCCTTCCTCCAATCTCGATGCCCCTTTCTCCTTCCGTAGTCCCGCTTCCGGGATATTGGTTCAGCATACAGACTGAATAATCATGGTGAAAAGATGCAACCCTGACGCACACCTTCCTTGACTTGAAACCACACAATGCCCACTGCCTCTGTTCCAGTGACTGCCTCTGGATCCCTGCAGCTTTTCCTGGTGGGCACCGCTCAGCCACCTGCAGGGGAGAGTAGCCCTGCCTTGTCGGGTCTCCCAGGCTGCGATCTTTATGGAAGCAGGCTGCCACCCTTTCTCTCAAGTAGCAGCTGGTGAGGTTGAACCACTGACCTTTTAGTTAGCGGTCAAGCGATTAACCCCCGTGCCGCAGATGCTCAGTAAGAGCTGGCTTGTCACCTCAGGGTCTGTCCAGTTGCTTCTGATTCTTGGTGACTCCACGTGTTACTGAGCGGGGCTGGGAGCCGCAGAACTTCTTTGGTTGCACTTTTCACAGAAGCAGATTGCCGGGTGTTTCTCCTGTGGCTCCTCTGAGTGAGTCTGAATCACTTACTTCTCCATTAGCAGGATCTGCGTCTATTTTTGTAACCTTTCTGGTCAAAGAGTAGCTACCGAATTGGACAAGACCCTCACGCCTGTCCCCCCTGCCCACGTGTCCACCGCGGGCCATGTTCCCTCAACCGCGCACCCCTTGTCCCTCCCCTTCTAGCACCCCACCCTCACTCTGACTCCTCAGGGCTCCCCTTTCCTCCACAGTGTTGGCCAGTCCACCCCCCCAGTTGTGCCCTTTGTCCCTCTGTGCCTTGGTTGCCACCCTCAGCTGCAGGTACCTGTCCTGTTCCTGATGGGCACTGGCCACATCCAGGCAGGACTTTGATTTATGTCCTCTGCTCTCCTGTGGCTGCCCAGCCTGGCAGGCGGCCAGGTGCCAAGGGAGTTGTTGAGCCAAGGAATGTGACTTAGTGGCAGAAACCTGCGGGGAATTTTCCACTGAGATAAGCGCAGTGAGGGTGGAGACTTGTGGGCAGACAGGACCACGTCCGTTTATCTCCAAGGCCTCGGGAGATAGGAGAGCTCTGGAAGAATGGACTGAGATAGCCATCAGGTTGCGACATTGCTCAGCAGGCCACCCACGGAGCAAGGGGAGGCACTGACAGTCTCCAGCCCACTTCTACCAGGTTCCATGGGCAGAATAGGGCAGTGGTCTCTCTGGGGGGACGGGGTGCAGAGTGCACATCTTGACGCTATCAGTGGAGTTAACACTAAAATGACCCAAAGGTTGGTGGTGACAGGTGGGCTGGCGCCACTGGGGTACGGGCTACCCAGGCAGTGGAGTTGCTAGGGTTGGGGTCACCTGTACCCAGTGCGGTAACTCATTACCACACCCCCACCACCAGCCAGTCATTGGGGCTGGTGTCATCTGATGTGGTGAGCTGTCTTCCTCTCCCCTCCCCCACCATCACCCACCGCTTGGCCAACGGGAGAAGGAGAGGGCTAAGGACAGGTGAGGAGGGGTGGGGTCATACGATGCTTGGCCCTGGGTGGGGGTGGGGAGAGACAGCCCTTCTAGCTATGGGGAGCGGTGAGGTGATTTCTACAGGCAGGCCCCTCCCATCCCGGGCCAGGGGTGGGGGACACCAGGAGTTACCGTGCTGCGTGACACCGACCCGAGTGACACCACTGGAGTAGTGTCCCTCGGCACTTGTGCTGGAAAGATGTTGAGGCATTCGCTACGTGAACAACGTGAGGGGACACGGATCTTCGGGTGGCAGTTTGCAGTATCTGCCACCAGCCCTGATCACTCATCTTGGGTCTTGGCAGGTCAAGCTTCCCCGAAGTGACACCAGATAGCACATGGGGAGGAAGTCTCAACAGGCTGGCTTGCACGGAGAGGCACCCAAGGGAGTGGACGTCGGCGGGGGAGGGGCAGTCCCAGAATTTCTCTGTAGACAAGTGGGCGGAGGCCAAACACCAGTGGGCAGGGGTGTTGGAGGGACAGTTTGGACCCCAGGTGAGGCCCCTCCCGTCGTCCCCAGGCCTGGCTGGCCTTCCTTGTTATTGTCACCAGGTGCCCCCGGTTGTGACCCAGTGACCCCAGGGACAGCAGAATGACTCGTTGTCTGGCCCTGTAGCGCTCTCACGGTGGCAAGTGTGGATGCTGGGGGGGGTGTTGCGGCCCCTGCGGCCGTCCATCTGGTGGAGGGTCTTCTCCTTCACTGACCCTCTGCTTTACCAAGCGGGATGTCCCTCCCCAGGGGCTAGTCCTACCTGATGTAGTCTGGCAACCCTCACTTCTAAGGAGCACCCTGACTGCACTTCTCCCAAGACTGATTTGTCCGTTTGTCCTGGCAGTCCGTGGTGCATTCCATATTCTCCCCCAACACCGTGATTCAAAGGTGTCCATTCTTCTTCCATCTTCCCTTTTCAGTGTCCAGCTTTCACATGCGTAGTGAGGTAGGTGACTGAAAGACTGCGGCTTGGGTCAGACACACTTTAATCTTCAAAGTGACACCTTCACTTTCTAACACTTCAGACAGATCTTTTGCAGGTGTGTTCCCTAATGGAACATGTCACTAGGCTGCTCCTGTGGGCATTGACTGTGGACCCAAGGGGTCCAGCCTTGGGGCTGTGTGACTCCGCGTGGGCACATGAGTGTGTGTGCTGTGTAGGTGAGCTCACTAAATGGTGTCAGTGTGATGTGACGCTGTGACATGTGGCCTCCGGCCCAGCCCTTCACCACCTTCTCTCCCAGCCAACTAAAGGTCCCACCCTGGGGTCTCATGAAAGAAAGGCCTGGTGATCTGCTTCCTTTAGGGTGACAGCCAAGAGAACTTCCTGGGGCACCTCTGCTCTGACACACACAGGTGGCTGTGAGTCACAACACGCTTGACGACGTCAACAACCAATGCTGACACGGGGTCCTGGACAGTGGGAGTGGTGCACACCAGAGGCTGGAGGTCGGTGTTCACCCACTGGTGCCTTGGGAGGAAGGCCTGCCAATCTGCTGCTCAAAAACCGGTCACTGAAAATTCCACGGGGCACAGGTGGATGTGTGTGTGGTCCAGCAACTGAGTCCATGAACCTAATTGTTCCAAGGGCTGCATGCCTCACTGCTGAATGTCACCAGGGTGTCCTTTGAAGTCCTCCCCTTGGGAAGCCATGCACTGATGCCAGCGCCTAGTCTACCCTTCAAAGCAATTTTGGAGCTTTTTCTGGAAGGGCCATTGTGCAGGGTGGCCCAGAGGCAAGTTCACAAACTTAATTGTGTAGTTGCCTATGAGGGAGTTTTAGCCAGTAAACAGGTAACTGGATTGGAATACTGTCCGCACTCACCTGATCTGGCCCCCGATGACTTTTTCCTTGCCAGAAGATAAAGAAAGTATTGAAAAGAAGACATTTGGATGATGTATACGATGACAGCTCTGATGGCCATTCAAGAGAAAGAGTTCCAAACTTGCTTTCAAGTGTGGACTAGGCACTGGCACCAGTGCATAGCTTCCCAAGAGAAGGACTTGCAAGGTGATCCTGGTGATATTCAGCAGTGAGGTGGGTAGGACTGTTTTTAAGGACGAGTTCACCAACTTAATTGTCAGACTTCATATGGAGATGCTGTGAGTCAGCCTTGATGGCAGCTGGTTTTGGCCTGGCTAGGAGAATGTTGGACATCCTGGTAGTACAGTGGTTAGGTACTGCATCGCTCACCAAAGGTCAGTAGTTGGAATCTTCTGGGCGCTCCTTGGAAACGGTAGAGCAGTCCTGTTCTGTCCTATAGGGTTGTTGTGTGTCGGCATTGACTGGATGGCAGCGGGTTGGATTTTCTGTTAGTTTGTTTATGAGAGAGTGTAAGGAAAACTGATTTTGCTGTCTGTGTTCACAGCTGACACGTTTCTACCTCTGTCTCAGACACCCCAGCATCCAGCACCCTCAGACTCTGAAACCTTATCTCAAAAGTATTATTCCATCACCAGCAGGTGGGGAATTCCAGGCTGGTGAAGAATTCTGGGACCAAGAGGAAATCCCTCCACTCGGAAATCCCTCCACCCTCCTGCCACCTCCCGCCACAGGGACACCTGGTGGCTGAGATCCGTGGAGGGACTGGGTGTGAAAAAGCATGGTAAGGACTTTAGGGAAACAACACCTCTACCCGGCGGCACCAGCCAGGACACGGTGTCTGACCCAGACTAGCGTAACCCGGTTGCCTCTGAGTCCCATTGTGGGTTGGCGGGAGTTGGCCGGCCACTGCAGAACAAATTAGCTGGCTGGACCCAAATGTGGCTGTCTTCTCGGGGCTGTAGGTTTCAAGTGCAACAGAGGCTCATCACAGCACTGGGGAAGGGGCCCAGGCCGTCCTGGGGGGAGGCCCTGGGCCACAGCTGACACTAGGATTTGGGGACAGTGATGTGAAAGGCACTGCCCAGCGCTGCCCAGGCGCACTGGTGACTTCCGGTGGTGCCAGGTGCCTGACTTGCCTGCTTCATGCCCACCTCCTGCCCGGCCCTGCCCAGCCCTGAGTGAGCACATGACCTCAGCCAGACCTTGCCCCTAAGCTGGGAGGCCCGTGGCTGCTCAGCCACCTGCCTGAGCCTGCCACTCTGCCCTGCCCGCCCGGGCACTGCTTTTGGGTGGAGAAGAGCCCTCTGCCTGACTGGCTGCAGCCCTGTCCACTGCACCTGTTGGGGACACCATCCCAGGAGGAGTGAGGTTGGGGCAGGTAGTGACCTGCGGGACCCAGTGGTGGCAGGTTGGCTGGTGCCCTGAGATGCCCTGCCTGGGAGTCGTGAGTCATTTTTCAAACTGCTGAGAACTTGTGGAGGGAGAAGGAGTGTGTGTATTGTGTGTATGTGTGTGTGTATACTGTGAGATATGTGTGTGTGATGTGTACTTGTGGGTATGTGGAGTGGTCTGTGTGTACTATGTGGGCTGTGTGTGTACAATGTGGGGTGTGTGTGCATACTGTGTATGTGTCTGACCTATATGGTACGTGTGTGAGAGTAGTGTGCGTGGTGTGTGGGTACTATGTGTGATGTACGTGTACTGTGTGTGGTGTATGTACTCTGTGTGTGCTACATGTGGGGTGTGTTTCCGTGTGTGTTGTGTGTGCATACTGTGTATGTGTTTGTTCTATATAGTGTTGTGTGTGTGAGTGTGAGAGTAGTGTGTGTGTGTATTATGTGTGGTGTGTGTGTGCTATGTGTGCACGTACCTGTGGGTATACTGTGTGGTGTGTGTGCTGTGTGCTGCGTGTGTGTGCAGTATTGTGTACTGCATGTAATGTGTGTGAGGAGTGGCATGTGTGTCTGTATGTTGTGTGTAGTGCATGTGTGTGGCACGTGTGCTGTGTGTGTCATGTAGTTTGTGTGATGTGTATTTTGTGTGTATATGACATGTATGTGTGGTGTGTGCGGCATGTGTGCCGTATGTCTGTATTATGTGTGGCGTATCTGTGTAGTGTGTGTTTCTGTGTGTGTGGTATTTATAGTGTGAGGTGTGCAGTGCATGTATGTGTGTATGGCCTGTCTACATGCGGTACATATGTGTAGTGCACGCACACACACATGTGGTACATGTATGTGTGACCCGTGTGCTGTGTGTTCATACTACGTGTGGTGTGTCTGTACTATATTTGGTATATATACTACACGTACTGTGTATATTACATGTAGTGTGTCTATGTGTAGTGTGTGTGTGCTATGTATGTGTCTGTACTACATGATGTGTGTGTGAGTAGTATATAGGAGCTATGTGTAGGGTATGTGTCCATGTGTGTCTATGAATGGTGTGTCTCTCTGTGTGGTATGTAGTATATGGTGCGTTGTGTGTGTGTGTGTGTGTGTGTGTGTGAATGTGCCTGTGTGCACACTGTCAGAGGGACAAAGCTGGGGCTTGTCTTGGTGGATCAGGGGGCCCTTGTTCAGATCCCCAGGGACACCTGAGGTCAAGCTTCTGGAAAAGGTCCCTATTTCAGGATGTGCTGGCCTCAGGACATTCCTGGGCGAAGCCTGGGGGTAAAGTCACCAGGAGAGGCCCATGGAGGGACTCAGGCCAACAGGCTCAAACTGTGCAACTCACACTCTGTTGATGTCCAGTGAGTGTGTCCAGCCTGGCCGTGGAATCTCTGTGAATCCAACTCTGTGTGCACTTCTCCCGTCTGCTGTCCTGTAACTGGTGGTGACAGGGTTTCTGAAAGAAGTCAGAGTGATCTGTGTTCTCTACAAGTCTGGGCAAGGCTGACACCCAGGACAGGCGGTGTGGTGGTGGTCTCCTCAAATCAGGAGCACCCCTGGAATTGCCTAACTGGGAACAGAACCAGCACAGAGCTGTTGTGTTTGCTTGCTTTCCTTTCCCCTCGGTGGAGAGAAGAGCCTGCTGGGAACTGGAAAGCCCTGAATGGAGACACGTGGGGGGACAGTCCCCATAGTCCTAGAATCCTGGGCTGCTCCTCTGCCTTCAGACAGCCTCCGAACAACACCATCTGGGTGAAATTCTAGAGGCCCATCAGATGTCGCCTGTGGAGTTTTCTTTCTAAACCTCTGATTGCTGAATGCAACAGCGTAGAACTGCACAAAAAGTTAAACACAAAAATACTCAGTGTGGCCTTGTCCCTAACAGAGAGAAAAATTAAAGTCAAGGAAAAATCCAGTAATGGGAAATGACTCAGCAAATTGGGATAATTGTTGGAATGTCATGTGGTCATTAAACCCAGTGTTTCTGAAGCATAAATAGCAATGTGGGGAACTGCTTTTGATATATGCATATTTTTTAAGAAGACAGGATGCAATAATTTTCTTTTAAGACTGTGGGTTTTGGTTTGTTTTTAAGATTCATGGGGCAAAACCTGGCAGAACTTAGGGCATGTATCATTCATGGTTATGATGGGGGTGTGAGGCCGTGAGTCACTTCTCTGCTTTTCATATGGAAAAATACATGTCTCTATTTATGGTCAAATACCACTTTTGAAACCAAGAGCTGTATCGCTGAAGGAATGAAGTGCTGGTATCTGGCGTCCGGGTAACAGCACGTTCATTCATACCGCACTTCTTTTGCTTCATTCAGACGCGACTTGGGGTGAAGATCTTCTTGACTCAAAGCATTTGCCTGTAAGTAAACAACCAACCAGTGGTCATGAAGTCGATTCTGACTCCTGGGCACCCCACGGTGTCAGAGTGGAACTGTGCTCCAGAACGTCTTCAGGGGCTGATAGTTTAGGAGCAGATGGCCAGGCCTTGCTGACTGGGCACCTCTTCATGGACTGCTGACCTTGTGGTCAGCAGCCCAGTTCCACTATGCCTGCAGGATCCAGGAATTCTGTGCAGAATAAGGAGCAAAGACAACGGGAAGGGGTATCTTTGGCTCTGAGGCATCTTACAACTTTCTGTGGATAATCCGTACTGTACAAATTGATGGATCTTTCTTCCTAGTAAAGTGTCTTAACAAGCACTTGTCACAAGAAGCCAGTCTTTAATAGCCTGAGATGACCTGGAAAGTTCAGAAACTCCATTCACAGAGATGGTTTGTAAATTTGTGTGTTGCTTTGGCTGTTAGGTGTCCCCAAGTCGATTCTGACTCACAGCGACCCAAAAGGACAGAGGAGACCTGCCCCACAGGGTTTTCTCAGAGGACTGCACCTGGTCTTCATCCTCCGGAGCTGCACATGTGTTACAAAACCAGCAGCCTTTCGCTCGGCAGCTGAGTGTTTAACCCTTGTGCTATTGGGGTCCTTTGTGAATTTAGACTTCTATGGAAGTGACCACCTTTTTCCAGAGTCCGAGTCACTGGGCATCCTGGGCCAGACTTACAGGGATGCTGTTCTTATCTTTAAAGCAGGTCCTGCCCTTGTCTGCTTTCTGAAATCATAAGAGAGCCCAGTGAACCTGTCAGACTTGGGGACAGTGGGCTGTGGCGTTCGTCTTGTGTCTTTGTCATAGAACAACTGTGGAGCCTCTCAGCTGGGCAGGGTGACGCCTGGTACCTAGGAGCTTCTTGGTCACTTGTACCAGGAGCTTGGCGAGAACCTTGCCAGTCTGGGTCTACCTGCTCCAGGGAGGTGGCCTGTCCACTAGGCCTGCTCAGCTCCAGACCCTGGGCTCAGGGCTCCATCAGCAGGCTTGGCCTTGAGGTGTGCTCTCCTGCTGTCCTTGTCCACCCTGAGCTGAGTGGCCAATGTGAAGGGTTTTCAGCGTGTCCTGAGGTTGTTTTCGGTCTCCCTTTTAACGTTATCCCAACTTATGGCTTGATGAGCGGCTGGGGCTCGACCAACAGTGAAACCACGCTGTGGGGACAGCACGTCTGTCTGTCCCGTTAGGGCTTCCAGCTGAGCCCTTTCCTCATCCACTCACTCATGAAATAGTTACCGCATGCTGCGTGAGTTTGTCTGCAGTTGTGGTACATGCTGTCACAAACTGAGTGGCTTCAAACAGCAGAATCTATTCCCTGCCAGTCCTGGTGCGTGTTGTCACTGCCGGCTGCTGTCAGGCAGCTCCTGCCTCCTGCGACCCTGCATGCCGCGGAACGGAAGGCTGCCCAGCCGCACCAGGCCCACAGCGCTCACTCTGACGGGGCCTGCTGTTGTGGCCGCTGTGCCAGCCCATCTCGCTGAGGGTCTTCCTCTTTATCTCTGACCCCTACTCTGTGACACGTAATGTCCTTCTTCCAGGACTCATCCCTCCTGATAACACAACCCAAGTGTGTTTGTTCTGTCTTGTGGCTGCCTAAAGAAGAGTTAACATCCTCTTCTGACACCACAATTTTTTTGGATCAACTCTTTGGTCTTCCTTCTTCACTGCCAGCTTTCGCATGCACAGGAGGCCATGGAAAATACCGTGGTTTGGGTCAGGTGCACCTCGGTCTTCAAGGTGATGTGTTTTGCTTTCCTATACTTTTCAGAGGTCTTTTGCAGCAGGTTTGCCTAGAGCAATGCTGCCTTTGGTTTCTTGACTGCTCCTTCCTTGGGCACTGATTGTGGATCCAAGCGAAATGAAATCCTCGACAACTTCATCTTTTCTCCATTTATCATGATGCTGCTTACAGGCTCGGTTGTGAGAATTTTTGTTTCCTGATGTTGAGGTGTAATCCCTACTGAAGACTGTGGTCTTCGATCTTCATCCGTCAGTGCTTCAAGTCCTCTTCCCCTTTGGCAAGCAGGGTCCTGTCACCTGTACATCACAGGTTGTTAATTAGTCTTCTCCCAACCCCGATACCTAGTTCTTCTTCACCTTGTCTCGCTTCTTGTGTTCCTTGCTCCGTGTACAGATTGAATCAGTATGGTGAAGGGACACAACCCTGATGTACAGCTTTCCTGGTTTTAAACCACGTACTCTTCCCTTGTTCTCCTCAAACTGCCTCTTTGTCTACACACAGGTCCCCCATGTGCACGGCGAGGTGCTCTGTGATTCTCATTCACTTGATCTGGCCCCCAGTGACCTTTTTCTTTACTCAAAGATAAAGGAAATTTGAAAGGACAACACTTTGATGACATTCAGGACATCAACAGTAATACAATGACAGCTCTGATGGTCATTCCAGAAAAAGTATTTCAAAATTGCTTTCAAGGGTGAATTAGATGCTGCCATTGGTGCGTAGCTCCCCAAGGGGAGGACTTTGAAGGTGACTTGAGTGATATTTAGCAATGAGGTACGTAGCACTTTCTCTAGGATGAGCTTGCGGACTGAATTGGCAGTCCTCATACGTTCAAGAACAAAATTTCTGAGTCTCCCCTGACATCCATTGGTAATTTCTTGCTTCCTTTCCTTTTTAATCACCTCTTGCTTTCTTCGTGGAGGATGCCACTGATGCCATCCCACAGCTCGTCTGGTCTTCAGTCCCTAATGTGCAGTGTGTTGGATCTACCTTTAGACAGTCTGAAAAATCAGGCGGGATACACTCAAAGTTGTATTTCGGCTCTCATGGACTTGTTTTAATTTCTTCAGCTTCAAGCTGAACTTGCGTGTGAGCAGTGGACGGTTTGTGCAGCAGTCACCCCCCAGCCTTGTTCTGAATCATGCCATCGAACTTTTCTATCATCTCTTTCCAAAGATGTCACCAAGCTGATCGCTGTGCATTCCATCTGGTGAGGCTCACGTGTATAGTGGCTGTTTACATTTTTGAAAAAGGTATTTGCGAGAATAAGTCACTGGTCTTGTTGTGGTTGTTAGGTGCCGTCGAGTCAGTTCTGACTCACAGCGACCCTGTGAACAACAGAACGAAACACTGCCCGGTGTTGTGCCACGTCCACAATTGTTTTTATGCTTAAGCCCATTGTGGTGGCCACTGTGTTGATCTGTCTCGTCGAGGGTCTTCCTCTTTTTCGTTGACCCTCCACTGTACCAAGCCTGATGTCCTTCTGCAGGGAATGATCTTTCCTGACAACGTGTTCAAAGTACGTTAGATGGAGACTGGTCTTGTTAGAGTCTACCAGGTGATCTCTGAGGTCACGTCTGCCACCAAGGCTGTATTTTCCAACTAGCAACACTTTTTCTTTGTTTCCCACTTTCACTTTCCAATCACAGCTGCAGACACCCGCTACTAAGCCCTTAATGGGACGGACTGCATGCGAATCTAGGAAAACTGGAAAGGCTTATAGGTGAAATGGATTGTATCCTGGGCTTCAGTGAGCTGAAATGGACTGTTATTGGCTGTGGTGAGTCAAACAATCATATGGTCCACCAAACCAGGAACAACAGGTGGAGCAGAAACGGCATCACATTTATCGTTAAAAAGAGCATTTCAAGATTTACCCTGAAGTATACCACTGTCGGTGATCGATAATATCCAAAGAAAACCAGTTTGTATGACTATTATTCAAGTTCACCTACCAGTCACCGAGGCCGAACTTGATCAAACATGCAATTCAGATGCACTGATAATTACTGGTGATTGAAATTGAAAAGTTGGAAACAAGGGAGAGGGTCCTGGAGGCTAGAAGTCCTGAGTCAGTGCAAAAGGGCTGTGTCCTCTCGGAAGGCTCCAGGAGCAGCTCCTTCCTTGTCCCTCCAGCTCTGTTGACCCCAGGCACCCAGCTGCAGGATGGCTCCAGTCCCCGCCTCCATGGTCAGATGCTGTCTTCCCTCTCGGTCCTTCTGTGTGTCTCATTTCTCCTTTTTATCAAGACACTAGTCACGCCGGGCTAGGTCCCTCTGCTCTAATATGACCTCATATTAACTTTAACCTCATTTAGCTCATTCCATCTACAAAGACCCTATATCCAAACACGGCCACACCCACAGGTACCAGGAGCTAGAATCTCAAGTTATCTTTTTGGTTGCCACGACTGAATCCTTAATAGTAACTCAACTGGCAATAAACACCTACTAAATATTCAGTGAATACAGCCTTTGTTTTCTTTGAAGATTACCACCCAAGGAAGGAGATACAACTTTAATTCAATAATTACATCCATCAAACCTCATTAGAGGCTTCAGCTGGTGAGAGAGATGCCATGGTAAAAATGTTATTCAAGTTGGTGTACAGTTACAAGCAGATACTGTCAAAGAGGAGGCATCCAAACCCACCGCCGTCAAGTTGATTCAGACTCATGGCGATCTACGGGACAGAGTAGAGCCACCCCATAGAACTTCTGAGGAGCACATGGTGGATTTGTACTGCCAGCCTTTGGGTGAGCAGATGTTGTACTTGGTTACTACGCCAACCAGGGTTTCCAAGAAGAGGAGCAGGGAACCGTAAACTCTCCGATTGAAAGACTCTTTGTCTATGAATCCCTACTTGTGTGTGTGTATAGGGTTGAGAGAGGCAGCGTGGCTCAGCGGTAGAATTCTCGCCTTCCAGGCAGGAAACTTGGGTTCGATTCCCAGTCAGTTCCTCCTCGGGTGCAGCGAGCACCTGCCTGTCAGCTGCTATGAAGCTCAGCAGTTTATAGCAGCGTTTCCAGGTGAGAAAGACTAGGAAAAAAGGCCTGGCAACTGGATTCCAGATATCAGCCCCTGAAAACTCGACGAGACATGACGGTCTGACCTGCAGCTGCTCATGGGATGGTGCAGGCCCGGGCAGTGTTTCTTTCCGTTGTGTACAGGGGCACGATGCGCTGGGGGCCTGCTCTGTGGCAGCTAACAGCCATCCATGTGGTGGACACGTAGCCCTGTTTCGCCTTCACAGGCTTGTCTCTCTGCGCTGAGTGGGCTGTACTACAGTGGAGGGGTGGCCGAGCCCGCAGGGGGGAGGTTCCTGCCCATGGCTCAGGGACCTGTGGGAGGAGTGGCTGTGGCTTGAGTGTTGGTTCTGGGCTTGTTGGAGGGGGAAACAGCCCTTTCCTGCCCCCTGGACTGGGCTGTTGTGTGTCTGTGGCATCTGGATGTCCTGGGATGACCAGACAGGGCAGGGCTGGGCAGGGTGGCCCTTGTCTTGACCCTGTGCCTTTCAGAGTCTCTCCTTGGCTGCTCCAGCCTGAGCCCTAGTTCTCCAAATACTCCCACTCTGCTTCAAGGCTTCAAATATTGTCCTGGGCTCAGGCAAATATTTGAAAACCCAGGGAACACCTTGTTTGGCTGGTGTTTGTTGAGCACCTATTAGGTGCTAAGGGCTACCGGGTGGTGCAAATGGTTGTACAGTTGGCTATTAGCCGAGAGGATGGTGGTTCAAGTCCACCGAGAGGCCCCTCAGAAGAAAGTCCTGGTGACCTGCTTCCCAAAACCTCGTGGAGCCGCGTTCTGCTCGGCCACTCATGGAGTCACCTCGGATTGGAGCCAGTGTGACAGCAGTGGCTTTGGGTTTCAGTGAACTGGCAGACCCAGGCAACAGTCACCAGTGAATGAGAACTTCCCTATGGGACAACTGAAGGTCCTTTTCTCCAGCGGCGAGGGCACCCATGCTCCCAGGCATTCTTACCAGAAAATTGAGCCTGTAGCTGAGCAGATGTCTCTTTGGGACTTCTGGGAGAGGACTGGATGGTCACAGAGGGGTGCAATTGGCAATACCCCCAAACTATAGGACGGACAGCCTGACTTCATCCACAAATAAATCACAAAGAAAAAACTACATGTACATGCTGAAAGCTGCAGAGGGTGTAATACGATAAGCTGAGATTTGCCTCACAGTAAGGGGGTCTCAGGCTGTGGGTGGGATGAAGTGGGCTGTTGGGGTCAGTGGGCGGAGGTGGGTGACACATAGATGAAGCCGCATGCATTGGACGGGTCTGTCCCTCGTGGTACGTGTGGGGAATTTTCCATAATAACTATGTGCTGACTCCTGAATTTATTTTGACCCATGGCTGTCCTGCTCCAGCGCTGTGACTTTTGGGGTTTTCCATCCAAGGAGAAAGGCTGCAAAGTCTTGGGATTCCCTGAAACATCAACTTCTATTTTCAGAAAGGTTTTTTGGAAGCACCAGCTGTAACTCATGAACAAGGGCTCAGAAAGCAGATTCTCTGCGGGGGGGTTAAGCATTGTTAAGAAGTGAGAAGTGATGGAATGACGTTAAGATGTTGTGATAATATTGCTGCTGTTCACTGCTGTCCAGTCAACTCTGACTCCTGGTGATGTCACGTGCAACAGGAGAAAATGGTGCCGGGGTCCCACATCATCCTGATGCTAGCTGGCGCATCCGAGTCCACTGCTGTGGCTTTGTGCCGACCCGTGACACCGAAGGCCTCCCTGGCCCTTTGCTCTCCCCAACAAGATGCCCTCCTCTAGCGACGGATTGTTCCTAAGGATGCTCCCAGGGCAAGCAAGTTGGGCAGTGTTCCGTTGTGATCTACAAGGTTGTCAGTGGTCACTTTGTGGACAGAAGTCCAAGCTGCACTAACCAGGAGCAGGAGTCAAGGATCCAGGGATTGGTGGAATACCAGTGGAGATGCTTCCACAAATGGACGCAATGTTGGGAGCGTTCACTCATCTATGCCAAGAAATTGGGAGGACAGCTACCTGGCTAGACGACTGCAAGACATCTGTATCTGCACCTATCCGAAGAAAGGTGATCCATCCAAAGACGAAAATTATGAAATAACATAATCAATACTGTGGGAAGTAAGTTTTGCTGAAGACAATTCAAAAGTGGTTGCAACAGCACGTCTGCAGGAGACTGCTAGAAAGTGAAGCTGGATTCAGAAGAGGACGTGGAACCAGGGATATTGTCACTGATGTCAGCTGGGTCTTGGCTGAAAACAGACGATACCAGGAAGATTTTCCCTGTATTTTATGGACTATGCAAACATATTTGACTGCATGGAGTAAATCATAACAAATTGCGAATAACATTGACAAGAATGGGAATTCCAGAACACTCAGCTGTGCTCATGAGGAATCTGTAGATGGATCAAGAGGCAGTCACGTGAACAGAACAAGGGGACACTGCGTGGCTTAGAGTCAGGAAAGGTGTGTGTCAGGGTTGTACCCTTTCACCGTACTTACGCAGTCTGTATGCCGAGAAGCTGGTCTACATGAGGAAGGAGGCGTTAGGATTGAAGGAAGGCTCATTAACAACCTGCGTGACACGGCGGACACAACCCTGCCTTCTGATATTGAGGAGGAGATTGAGATACTTGCTGATGAAGATCAAAGGCCACAGCCTTCAGTGCACGTTCCACCTCAGCATCAGGAAAACTGAAATCCTGACGAGTGGATCAGTAATCATCAACGTGACACACGGGGAGAGGACCAGGGCTGTCACGGATTTCATTTTACTTGGGTCCCAGTCAAGACCCGTGGAAGCAGCCGTCAAGAAATCAAGTCACATATTAGATCTTCTGCAAAAGACCTTTTCAAAGTGTTGAAGAGCAAAGACATCACGGAGGACTGTGGTGCCTGACCAAGCCACAGTGTTTCCTATCAGCTCATGCTCATGCAAAAGCTGAAAATGGATGAGGAAGACTGAGAAGAACTGATGCCTTTGAATTACAGCTCTGGTTAAGAATACTGCCTATACCACGGACTCCTGGAAGAAGAAGCAAACGTGCCTTGGAAGAAGTGCATCCAGATGCTGCACTTAGAAATGAGGATGCAAGGTTTTCCTGCACGGACTTTGGTCATGGCATCTGGAGGGATCAGGCCCCAGAGAAGGGCGTCACACCTGGTAGAGTAGAGGGTCAGCAAAAAGAGGAAGACCCTCAAGGAGATGGACTGGCACAGTGGCTAAAACAAAGGGCCCAAGTCAAACCGTGATGTGAGGGTGACTCAGGACTGGGTACTGTCTCGTTCTGTCACAGAGGGCTGCTAGGAGTCAGGAGGGACTCGATGGCACCTAACAGCAACCACTTGTGGAAGCAGGTCTTCAGGTCTTGCTTCCCGGCCTGGACACTCAGCTGAAGGCTGTCCACCGTGAGCGAAGGGTCACCGATGTCGGGAATACTGGTGGGAGAGCTTCCAGCGTCCTGGCAACATGGAAGCTTCCGCTACGTGACAAAGTGGCACACGGGTGGTGGACGATAGCTGTCAGCACACTCAGTGCTGTAGGGCACGGCGGAGCTGCCCCAGGGAGTTTCCAAGGAGCACCTGGTGGGTCTGAATGGCCAGCCTTTTGGTCAGCAGCTGGAGCACTTAACCACTGCGTCACCAGGGCTCCATGCTGACGCTATTAGTCCTGGCCTGCAGCCGCTGGTGATGCACCTCAGTTTACGGGCAGAGCTCGCTGTGTTCCTACACAAACCTACACTGCAGGGTACCCGTGGGGAGATAGGGTGCAGGGGGAGCAGGGGTGTGCACCCCGTTGTCACCTGTGGCTTGCATCCTGGTTTGAGGCCATCTGTCTGACACAGTGTGGACAGTCCCACGTGGCTTCGACTCCCTGAGCTCACTCGCCCACTGCAAACACGTGTCTCTTCACAGGGCATGGCACAGGCAGGTAGGATCCCACCACCCGGGGCCACCTGGAACCCACCCCGTGTCTTCAAGCTGGTTCTCCTGGGGAGTGGCTCCGTGGGCAAGTCCAGCCTGGCTCTCCGGTATGTCAAGAATGACTTCAAGAGCATCCTGCCCACCGTGGGATGTAAGTGGCAGAGTGACAGGGTACCTCTAGCAGCTGAGCCCCTGGGATGTCAGGCACTGAGCGGCTGATGGATAGGTTGGACATTCAAGCCCACCCATGTGTGCCTCAGAACAAAGGTCTGGCCGTCTCCTTCCTAAATGTCAGTGACTGAGAACACTGTGGAGCTGAGTTCTGCTCTGACTCACACAGGTCACTTGAGTCACCCTCAGCATCATAGTAGATGGTACCGGTTTTAGTAAAGGAGCCAGAGCCACTGACTCCAGGGGTGGGAGCTGACAGAGAGCCCTCTTGAGGTGGCCTGTGCTCAGTGTTTGTGTCTGGGACCTCAGGGGCGCCCAGCATGGGGTGCAGGTGCAGCAGGGCAGTGGCGGGTGGAGGCGTGGCGGGGTGGAGGTGGGAGCAGGCCCTGCAGGGTAGAGGTGTCCTCGACAGTCAGGCCAAGGATTCAGAACACGGTGCAGAAACACCCTTCCCTTCACTTTGGGGGTCTCCCAGCTGGGGTCTGCAGAGGGTGGGGAAGCAGGGCCCCTGGCCCCAAACGGCTGGCTTCATGAGAGGTTCTATGGGTTTGAGGAGGGGTCCAGATGGCCTGCCAGGCCCTGCCCACACTGATGCCCAGACCAGCTGGCCCTTTCCTCCCTGTGCCCTCCCAGGTGGCCTAAAGAGCTCCTCCTTCTGATTGCACTTGGCTTCCCAGCAGAGCCTGATAGGGGTTGGGGAGCATAGGAAGGGGTGCCTGGGAGGAGATACCCTCTCTCCACCTGACTCAGAGAGGCTACAACTTCACATAAGCCTCTTTGGATGTTTGCTGAAGTCCTCCCGCCTGGGCCCCACCTAAAACAGAAGAACCCAAAGGGGATCGGTATGCTGATCCCCTGAGGGGACCGTGGAGGGCTGCCTGCCTGTGGGATTGGAGTTTTGGTGCCAGATTCCGACTTGGTCCGTGTCTCTGAATGCATCCAACACTCATCCACCCACTCACCCGTGCACTCACCATCTCAGCAGGTATTACTGGGCAGGGAGCTCTCACCCGCGTCAGGCGTGGAGGGTCCCACGGGGAGACGAACAGGCAGCCCCCGAGCCCTGGAGCCTCCTTTGCAGACCGGCCAGTCTTCTCTAAGGCACCTCCTGAGGGGTATCCTAGGGCCCAGGGGTGGCCCTGACTTACTGCTCCTTGCTGCAAGCTTTCTCTGTGACGCCGTTTGGAAAGCTGGTGATACCCAGTGCCGATGTGGGGATGTGACACCCAGTGCCGATGTGGGGATGTGCAAGCGGAAGTCAGAATCAGTCACAGACCCGCTGGGCTTTCTGCGCAGCAGCTCTGTTCTGTCCTTTAGAGCCAGAAATGAAGCAGGAAATGGCTTGATGCCAATGGTTTTCTTCTTCCCTCCCTCCCTCCATCCCTCCCTCCCTCCATTCCTCCCTCTCCCCTCCCTTCCCTTTCCCCTCTCTCTTCCTCCCTCCCTCCCTCCATCTCTCCCTCTTCCCTCCCTTCCCTTTCCCCTCTCCCTTCCTCCTTCCCTCCCTTCCTTCCTCTTCTCTGTTGTTCTCTAAACTGAGAACCTTGTGAAGTCAAGCATCTCTGGAAAGAACTCATCTTTCCACGTTCCCCTGTAACTGGTACCGAGGCCACCATGTCTACAAAATGGACGAGCAATACAAAGAGATCTTCCCTTTGCAGACTTGTTCACCAAAGACAGAGCTTTTCAGTAAGTTGGCAAGGTAGAAAAAAGAGGATAAAAGTCAGCAGCTTGTTAAAAGTCAGCCTCTTGTTGTCAGCTGCCCTCCAGTTGAGGCTGGTGCAGCAGAAGGGCACGTTGCCCGTTCCTGTGCCCTCGTCACCGTCTTTGGCAAACCTGAGTTCGTCGCCGTGGCCACTGTGTGCTGCGAGTGCTTTGCACCCAGGGCTCAACCTCCAGCGCTGCCCCGGGCAGTGCCCCACAAGCTCCACGGGGTTTCCCTTCGCCGGCTTTGGCAGTAGATGGCCAGGCCCTTCTTAGAAAGTCTTGTCTTAATCTGGAAGCTTCACTGAAATCTGTCCACTGTAGGTGACCCTGCTGGTGTTTGGACCCTGGTGGCACAGCTTTCAGCATCACAGCGACCCACCAGCCCCTGCACTAGGGCAGACTGACAGACTGACAGACAGGTCATGGGAATTTTCAAACAGTCACCTTGTGATTCGGGGCAGGTTAAGAGCTTGGCTGCTCATCCAAGGCCTGGCAGTCTGACTCTACTAAGCGTCCCTTGGAAACCCCATGGGCAGCTCTACTCTGTGCTGTAGGGTCACTGTGTTGGAATTGACTCAATGGCAAGCTGTTAGGATGCCAGCTAGAGGGAAATCCTAGTTAATTCTCACAGAGCATTCCTCGTCCAGTCTGGGGCTCCTCTGCTCACCGGGGGGATGGCACTCCAGCTTTTAGACCCGCAGGAGAGAGAGGATGGGCCACCCAGACAGGAGAAGGCACGTCGTTAGTGGGCAGGTGGCTGCGGCTGGAAGGGGTTCTCTTTTTCTGGGGATCTTCTGTTAACATTCGCAGGGGACAATAGAGGAAGGACCCCACTGTGTTGCAATGGGCTGTGATGTAAAACAATATGCCACACGGGCACCAGTCACAATCCAGTCCCTACAAATGTGCACATAACTTATCTGTGCTGGCGTGTTCTAGAACTGGGAAGAAACTCCTGGTTTTTGGCTTGATCTCCCCACCTCCACGCATAGTTCTTGCCAGTATCATCTCAGGCAACGTGGCCAAATCTGTTTGAAATTTTTGGCATTTCTTAAAATAACACTGTTGACTTTTAGTCATGGAGCTGTGATTCATGTTGCCGGTGGATTTCACAACAAGGAAGATAAATGTGTGTGTTGGGGGCTGGAGTCCAGGAGGCTGGGGGCAGGGCGGTTACTGAGATGCCTCCACAGGGGTGAATACATGGGATAGCTGAGGGAGGTCACCTGGGATACCCGGGTGGGGTTACCTGGGATGCAGAGGGTAGGGGCAGTGGGGGCGGGGCGTGGAGGTGGAGATTACCTGGGACATCTCTCCAAGGACTCACCTGTCGGGTGTGACAACTTTCTCCAGCGAGGTGAGGTTCTGCTCCCCGTAATTATCCAAACCTTGGCTCAGGTGTCACTATGGCTTGGACTGGACACCTTGGAAACGAGACACTGGAGGGGCCCGGGAGAGGGCACAGGGGCAGGAGGGCAGGATGTTCCTCAGGAAGGGTTAGTGAGCTGAGCAGCTGTCCATGTGGCCGATGCTAGAAGACCCCGGGGACACTGAAGAACTTTCTAGGTGGGGCAGAGGAAGAAGATCCTCCAAGCAGGGGCGTGGGGGTGGGAGTGTCACAATGACGCTGGGGGTTAGCTGGAGCTGACGGGGTGGCTAGAGGAGGGGCTGGTCAGATCATGTCACTTCTTTACAAGATTACTGTGACAGCCTGGTGACAGACGCTGGACATGCGGAGGACTCTGCAGCCACAGATTTCTTTCTCTTTTAAAAATAATATTTAATTTGTGCATCTGGTGAACGTTTACACAGTAAATCCAGTTCCCACTTGACAGTTTCCGTACACATTGTTCAGGGACACTAGTTTCATTTTCCACAGTGTGTCAACCTTCTGTTGACCTGTGTTCTGGCTGTCCTTGGTCCAGTGCTTAGCCCACGGATGTCTGAGTCAGATCCCTGGGGGTGTGTCCCCCTGCCCAAAGCCTCTCCAAATCGACAACAGACCTATGGCAAACGTTGCTAGCAGCCTGACTTACCCACTGCTGCTGGGTCGATTCTAACTCAGTCACCCCGTAAGTCAGCATAGTTATCCACAAGGTCTCCAGGGCTGTAAATCTTCACAGAGACAGATGTCCCCATCTTTCTTCCATGAGGCAGCTGGTGGCTTCAAACACGATCTCTTGGTTACCTGCCACTCAGGACCCTTGGATCTGCTTTGTGGGCTGCGGGACACCCTGAGGGATGGGTGGCAGGGAGCAAGGTTTCTGAGCTGGGGCTGGTGCCTGTCCCGTCCAGGCCGCGGACACTAGCACCTCCTAAAGGCAGCTCTTTTATTTCAGGTGCCTTCTTCACCAAGGTGGTACACGCGGGTGCCATCTCCCTCAAGCTCGAGATCTGGGACACGGCCGGCCAGGAGAAGTACCACAGCGTCTGCCACCTCTACTTTCGGGGTGCCCATGCTGCACTGCTCGTCTATGACATCACCAGCAAGGTGAGTGAGCTGTGCCTCTTCTCGCTGTGTCACGGGCCAGGTGCGGCCGTGTTCTGAGGGAGTCTGTCGCTGCTGTGCCCAGGTCCCAGACTTGGTCACCAGGGTCTCCTTCCAGCTGGCTCTTATGTCCTTTCGACTGCGCTTTCTGGTAATGCCCAGAAGTCCAGTGTTAGTACTTTGTGGTAAAGTTACACCGACTAAGGGACAGCATTTCGGTGCACGTCCGTCACCTCCTCCAGGAAGCCCTCCAGCTCAGTTGGGCTTCATAGCCCCCAGAACTCTTACACACAGTCTTGCTCCAGTTGTCACTTTGTTCCTCTGATGCGCACCAAGTTGGCGAGGAAGACCTGACAGACTTGGGCCAGACACAGGCCCTGTCTGCACAGCGTGTCGTTCAGGTAGGAGCTCGTCACAAGTCACTGCCTGGGGCTGCTGGATCAGCTTTCGCTCACGGTGTCCCCCACGTGTCTAAGCACACTTGTGCTCCATCGGTTTACCACGGCTGGTTTTTCGGGAGGGGGTGGCCAGGACTTTCTGCTGAGGTGCTTCTGGGGGACTTGACCCTCCAACCTCCAGGTCAGCAGCCAGGAAGATTAACCATTTGCTCCACATGAACAAACAGACGGCCAGGCAGCCGTTACCACCCAGCCTATTCTGACTCACGACAGCCCCGCACGTCACAGGGCAGTGCTGTGCTCCACTGGGCTTCCTTGGCCGTCACCTTTGTGGGCGCAGATCACCCAGCCTTTCTCCTGAGGTGGCACTGGCTGGGTTTGAACCTCCACCTTCTTTGGCTAGCAGCTGAATGCACTCGCTATTTGCGCCACTCAGGGACCCCCAGAGGCAGGTATGCAGGTAGCACCAGGCAGGCCTGGTCTGGCCAGAGCCCCTCAGAGGGACAGCGGTCCAGCAGCGTAGGGCGGACGTCCTGCAGAGAAATGGGGACTAGCTGTGTTGGGGTAGGCAGGGCAGGGCAGGGACTGTGGGCCCGTGAGCAGGAAGGAGGAAAACGGAACAGCGTGGGTGAAAGCTCAGAGGCCAGGGGACACAGGGCAGGATCTGGGGGAGCAGCAAGTGGTGTCACAGTGTGGTGAGAGGTGGCAGGGTTGTGACAAGGGCTGACTTGGTCCAGGCAGAGAGAAGGAGCCTGTTGTTTGCTTCATGGGGTACTGGAGTTAGGATCGGGGTTTGGGGTGATAGCCACTCTAAACTCTCCTGCACAGAGCGGTCCTCTAGGGGCAGCCACTGGTACAGGCTCCTGGAGCTCGAGGCCTGACCGAGATACCTGAGGTCTCAGTCTCCTGTCTCTCGGGGGAGGGGACGGGTGGGCCTGAGCAGCTGGCCTGGGTCCCAGCAGCACACAAAGCTGGAGAAAGGCCTGGCCGCTGGTCCCCAGAGGAACAGGGACTGTCACCACTGCATCACGTGACAGCTTACTCCTTGTGACGGTTGTGCGGCTTCTGTCTTTCCGGGAGTGGGTCTCACCTGGCGTCTTAAAACCCTTTCACAGGAGTCCTTCCTCAGGGCGCAGCGCTGGCTGCGAGACCTGGAGGGTGACGTGCTGCCGGCAGAAGTCGTGCTGATGCTGGTGGGCAACAAGACGGACCTCCGCACGCAGCGCCAGGTGACCTACGAGGTGCGTCTTGGCAGGCCCCGTCACCGTGTCCCCAGGGAGAAAGCAGCAAAGGCTCCATCCTCCACGGAGGACCTGTGCAGACCTACACACACGGGCCTGAGGCATACACGCACCCACACGCCTGCACGTGTGTATGCATGCACATCCCCACACATGTGCAGGCACACACCTACACACACGTGCATACATGTAAACACACATCCTCATGCACGCCCATGCACGCACACCCGTCCAGGCACACACCCACACTCACACATATACACACATGCCCCCACGCACACTTCCCCATGACTGCACACACACACACACGCACCGGCACTGTGTAGGGTGGCTAGAAACAAAGGCAGCAGGCACCCTGCTGGGGAAGGTGGCGGGGCTCAGGGCAAGCCTCTCGACTGTTGGCCAGCCACCCTGCCCGGCTGCGGCTGCCGGAAGCAGGAAGTCAGTGGCTGAGGGACGCCAGGGCAGCAGCTACCCAGGGGCCTGGGCTGTACACCATACTAATGACCAGTGACTTCAAGGCCTCCAAGGACCCTAGAAGCCCACCCTGCCTTCCTTCCTCACTCCGCATCTCCGCACCAATGGCCTAGCCTCAGTGGTCAGGAGCCAGGGAGACTACAGCACCATCCCTGGGAGCTGGGCAGGGGGACTTACCTGGGCCAGAGGCAAGGCCGGCTGGCAGACAGCTGATTGTAAAACACCTGGCTTTTCATTTTATCATAATTTCAGAATTACAAGAATGATGACAAATAGTACCCTCAGACAGCCTTGTCCAAGCCTCCTCACCACTGACCTCTCACGCCAGCCCAGGACGGATGTGGCCATCGGGAAAGACGTGTAGTGTCCTGCAGTACTGCTCTGTAGGGCTGCGCCACACTGCACCGCCCCTCAGGCGCCTTCTTTTCCGAGTTTGGCCCTAGAGTTGGCAGGTGGGGGCATCTTCAGGCTGGTTCCACGTCCTCTCAGCCTGCCCATCCCTCTCTGAGCACACCACAGCATGTGCCAGAGCCATCAAGCACTTTCTCGGCCGTCTCTCCGCCAAGGAGCTCTCGCCCTGTCCTCTGGAGAATGAATTTAAAAACCAAGATGTGTGTTCTGGGGGTGCTCAGGCCTTCTGGGTGACGTGACAATGGGCTCTCCTGGGACCCGTCAGACTGGAGGACAAGCCCTTCCCTCGAGCTCGCCTGGAACCCACCACGTGGTGGGGCAGAGGGGGTGTTTGAGTCTCATTTATGTTGTCCAGATGCAGGCGGCAGAAATCGGGGTAGCGCGGCAGTTAGGCTCTGCAGCTGCTCGGCAGTAGGTCAGCCAATCGAATCCAACAGCTGTACCATAGGGCTGTCCCGTCCTGTCCTACAAGGTCACTGAGAGTCAGAACCTACTCTACGGCAAAGGGTGGAAACCCCGGTGGCATAGTGGTTACGTGCTACGTCTGCTGACCAAAGGTTGGCACTTCATATCGGCCAGGTGTTCCTGGCAAACTCGATGGGACAGTTCTACCCTGATCTACAGAGTCGCTGTGAGTCAGAATCGACTTGATGGCAGTGGGCTTGAGTTCAGATCTACGCTGTGGACCCCCTTGTGGCACGGTGGTTAACAAGGTGCCTTCTGACAAAAGGTTCCCAGGTGGAACCTACCAGGGGCTCCTTGGGGACCCCAAGGGGCTGTTCTACTTTGTCCTGCAGGGTGGCTTTGAGTTGGAGTCAAGTTGACAGCAGTGGGTTTAATGGACAGATGTGGGCTCTGTGAGGTCACCAAGTTCCCCACCCATGTGGGATCACCTTTCCTTGGAAAATGCAGGTGAACAGTGGTTCCTCTCAGGTAGAGCTGCAGACTGCTGCTCACCTGGGGACTGGCAGGGGTGCACATCTTCTCCCTGGTTGCTGAAATCCCATTCTGCGCTCACATTGTCTCCTAAGGCTGCTCTCCAGTATCCACCCCATGCCCACCCATCCAAGCAGGGCCCCCGCTGCGTCTCCTCCTGTTGCCAACACACTAGCGACCAGGCTGTGAGGAAGAAGCAGGTTTTCCAGTTGTGTGGGCAGGAGACTGAGTGACACTGTGGCTCAGGCCAGAAAACATTCCCCTCCTGTACTCTGTCCCTGAGGTCCCCAGCCTTCCCAGCCCCGTGGGCCTTCTCTCCCGTGGCCAGAGTCCCTCCCTGGCTGCCTGGTCAATTCCCACTCTCTCTGTTGGGAAGTTTGTTTCCCTTTATGACGATCCAGTTCTTTCCTGGTCTCTGCTCCCCTCAGGAGCCAGCAGGGACCCCCAAAGACCTGCCCTCCCCACACACGAGTAGGGTCTTGCCCTCAAGGCCCAAGTGGCTGTCTGTCCTCCTTGCCTTCTCTTTGCTGTTGTCTGTCTCCATAGCCTCCTTCTTTGCCTGCACCCTCGACCACCCCAAGATGCTCCAGGCCTGTCTGACGCTTTCTCTGCCAGTTCCCCCAAGGAGTTCTCTTCCCTTTTATTGGAGGATGGATTTAGAAATCAAGATCTGTGTTCTAGGGGTGCTCACGCCTCCTGGGTGACATGGCTGTGGATGCAGAAAGGGACTGTGTGGGAGGCACCGTGCACACCAGGCTGATCCCCTGAGGGACCACCGAGGCAGGGGACAGGGTAGGGGACTGGCCTTCCGGGGAGAGAGCAGCCTGGCTTCCTGGGAGAGGGGAAGATGGAGAGGTGAGGAGAAGTCAGAGGAATGTGGGGACAAAGGGGAGAGCTGCAGGGTGCCATGGGCCCCTCGGAGCCAGCATTGCAGGTGATGCTCCCCTGGGAAGAAATGGGGTTTACAGCCTGCTGGCCCGCGGAGCTGTGTCCCTGAGCACTGCCACCTGAGGGTTGTGAGGCCAGGTGGGCAGTTAACACAGGGGCAGGGGTCCGGTAGGGAGGTGAGCAGAGGGCAGCTGTGGGGCCTGTGTTTGGGGGACCAACTGTGAATCAGGAGAGAATGGGGGGCTGACAGCCGGTGCCGTGGACACAAGGGACAGGACCCAAAGGGTTGAGGCCTGGGGAAGGCCAGCTTCTCACCTCACCTCCTCTGGGGGCGACCTCTGTCGACCAGGGAACATGGGGGACTCCCGGGGCCCTTCATATGCCTGTGTCCTGTGTGTCACACCAGGGAGGGCCCACCTGCCCGTGTCCCGTGCAGAGGCCTGACCCTCTGTGGCAGCACGATGGCTTCTTCAGGGGAGGGGCTGAGGGGTCCCGAGGGGACAGTGCTGCTCTCTCCCCCTCCTCAGCTTCCTCGGTCCTCGGCGTCTTTGTCCTGCAGCCCTCTGTCTGTCCTCTTTCACACACACACTGGTCAGGGGGCATTAGAACCCACCTTCCTCTGCTAATGACACCCCCAGACGTCTCCAGCACTTTGGGGAACATGATCTGTCCGTAATGGGGGGGTGACTGCTCTCCCGAGTGATGCCGGGCTCTGTGGCTGCTCCTCCAGGAGGGGAAGGAGTTTGCAGAGAGCAGGAAGCTGCTGTTTATAGAGGCTTCAGCCAAGCTGGACCACCAGGTGACCGAGGCCTTCAGCACCGTGGGTGAGCGAGGGTCTGTGAGGGACGGGGGAGGGGAGAGGGGCCACCACCTGTCGCTTGGCCTTCTTCTCGGGGTCAGTGCACTCTGGGAGTGACACACTGAGCGAGAGGGCGGAGAGGCCTTGTCGGAAGGCTCTAGGTCAATGCCGGGGAGCAGTCTCCCCACGGTGGCCGTGGTCTGGAGGGTGTGTGCCAGGTTGGGGACTGCCCTCCCTGGCTAAGCATCCCTCCTCTGTCTTCCACAGCCAGAGAACTACTGCAAAGAGAAGAGACGGTGGGCCAGACACAAAGGGGGGACCCCGGGGTGGCTCTCAACAGGGAGCCCCCCAGGCAGGCCAAATGCTGTGCCCGCTAGAAGCAGACTCTCCAGGGGTCCATGGGGGAACACCCAGAAGACACACCTTGGCCCAGAACCTGCCAGGAGCCATGCTGACCGTGACCCTGGATTCTGACCTGCTCTTATTTCTGGTGGGACCTGAGCCTGGAGGTCCCGAGGACGGTGACATTCATGCAAAACCACTTCTCTAAGTTGCTGGGCATCCTTGTCAAATACAGGGTCCACAAGAGTCCTGTCTGATTTCCGGGTGCTGGCCAGGGCACTGCCCCACCTGGACTCCCAGGCCGTCCTCGGCTGCTTCATCCTAGGACACAGCGGGAGGCAAAGTTGGCAGGGAGCAAGAATCTGGAGAGGACTGATTGTCACGATGGGCAGACGCCTTTCTTCCAGCTCTGGGCGGCAGCTGGGCCCACTTGGGGGGATGGGCTGGGCCCATCTAGGGGAGGTCCAAGGGTTCTGGATCTCAGTGAGGGCCCCTGAGGGGAAAGGATGGCATCTGTTGGAGGGTGGCGGGGAGTGCCAGCCCCCTCCTCTCTTTTCTCCCAGCTGTGACTTCCCGGAAGCCATGTCTGTGCCCCAGGTATTTGAGACTCTGTAACTTTCAGCTTAAGGTGCTGACTACACAGCTCCTGAAAGGCAGCGTGTTTGCAGGGTCGGGCTGGAGCTGACTTCACCAGGGCCGCTGTCCACGTGTTCCAGAGCGCTCACGTGAACAGAACAAAGAGGTGGCCTGTGAGGCCGGCAGTGGCCAGCGGTCCATGCGACACTTCTCTAGATGGCACCAGGTCCAGCGTCAGCGAGTCGACTCTGGCTCAAGGCGGCCCGATGCACGTCACCGTTCAGCTGTGCTCCACCGAGTCTACCGTGGCTGATCTGTGGGAGCAGATTGCCAGGACCTTCTTCCGAAGGGGCCTCTGGGTGGCCTGGAGCCTTTCTCCTTTGGATCAGCAGCCAGGAACTGTTGGCAGCCCCAGGGGTTTCTCTGTTCCTCTCTCATCCAGCTCCCCTTAGTGACAGGGGCTCTGTCACTGTCTCGGAGGTCACCTGGAGACCTTGCTTCTGCTTGGGCTCCTTCTTGGTGCTGGATGTGGCAAAGTGGTGACCACCTGTGGGGTGAGGTTGGTTTGCCTCTGGTCCCAGGTCTGTGCTGGAGGTGGACGCGGCTCGGACTCTCCCCACACAGCCTGCATTTCCTGGCGCTTTTTCTGAGAGTGGGGCTGTGGCCGCTCAGTGGCCGAGTCCTCACCTTCCCTGCGGAAGACCCAGGTCGACTCCCAGCTATGAACCCCATTGGGCAGCGGTCACCTGCTTGTCCGTGGAGGCTGCCGTGTCGCTGTGATGCTCAACGGGGTTCAGTGGAACTTCCAGAACAAGACAGACTCGGAAGAAAGGTCTGGCATCAACGTGTGACGGTCAGCTGAAGACAGAGATCTGACCTGAAGCTGGTCCTGGGGTGGCACAGGACTGGGTCGTGTGGCGTCCCCACCAGCCGAGGGCTGACTCAACTCCAGCTGACAACAAAGGTCCTAGGAAAAGCTTCTCGTAGGGTCTCCTGCTCCTTTGGCTCCTGATCTTCTGGAAAAGCTAAAGAGGACTAAAGGAGATAGGTGCTTAGGGGACAGCATACTTCCTGGGACAGCCGCAGAGGTGAAAGCTGACTTCTGGCTGTGGTGCCAGACGCAGTTCTGAGGGCTGGGAAGACTGGGCAGTTTCGTAGTCTGAGCATTCCTTAGGAAGTCACGCTGGGCACCAGGTGTCGGTGGGACCTCCCTCTGGGGCCCCCAGCCGCTGACAGTTCTGGGAACGCCCTCCACCCCGGCAGGGCCGCCCGGGGGCGGAGCGAGGCGGGTGCTGCCCCTGGCCACCAGGTGGCGCTCCCGCCCCACCGAAGTCGGCTGGCCGGCTGGTTTGGAGGGTTCCCGGGACCCCCGCTTCGCTGAAGAACAAAACCCGGGCGCTCCAAGGAGTTTCTGAGGAGCCCACAGATGAGGTGGGGGGATGGTGGTGTTCGCAGGATGTCCCATCCGCGGTGCCACAACCCTCGCCCATCCCGTGAGCTCTCACTGGTGCTACAATTTATTACTAGAAGTATGCGTATATTAAAATTATATTAAATATATGAGGATGTGAATATAAAATTATATGAGAATGAGACTCATTTCCCCCAGGAGTCTGCCATGGTCCCTCCACGATGGAAGGGAAGCTGTCTGTGGTCCCAGACCCTGCTGCCCCATCTCCTAGGCCGTGGTGGCCCACCTCCCTCTGATTCACTGTCCTACACCTGTGGGGAGCTGAAATCACGGGGAGCGTCAGAGAGCAGCAAGGCTGCCTTTCCCCTAGAGGCCCAGGCTAAGTCCCCCTGCGGGGTGAGCTGGGTGTCCCGAACTCCAACCCCCTTGCAGGGAAACCTCATCTCAGGTAAGGTGGAGGGCCCTGTGGGGACAGGGTGCAGTCTGTCTTTTTTTTCTTTGAGTTTCCAGGACCTGGAATCAAATCAATGGTAACCAGTTTGTTTACGTCTTGGATACCAGGTCAGACCCCAGGTGGCACAATGGTTTGTAGTGGACGATCAGCCTGAGGGGTTCCGGTTTGGACCCACCCATCGGTACCAGGGAAGGATGTCCTGGAAATCTGCTGCTGAAAAGGTGACAGTCGGGCAGTCCCACCATATGACATGTGGGCGGGGTCACCATGACTTGGCGTCGGCTTGACGGCCACAGGTTTGAGTTTGGTTGGATGTGAGGCTGTGCTCACACCAGGTGCCGGGCAAAGGATGTGTTGAGCAAGGGAGTGATGACTGTTTTCTCGGAGCCTGAAGAAAAGACAGTGTCCCCCCAACAGCCGCCAACCCCCACCCCTGGCAATGTCTGTGGAGCTCTTGTGGGTGACCAGTGCTTCACCTCGACCTTGACGGGGGCCCGCACCAGAAAAACCCAAGCCTGTTGTTCTTGAGTTGATGTCGACTCCTAGGGACCCTACAGGACAGAGGAGAGCTGCCCCACAGAGCTTCCAAGGAGCACCTGGTGGGTTTGAACTGCTGACCTTTTGGTTAGCAGATGGTGCACGTAACCACTGTGCCACCAGGGCATGGGGGTTTAACAGGGTACCTGTGGTCACTCTGAAACCAGGGACAGCAGTGGTGGAGAGCTGGAAGATGGCCTCCCACCTAGGAGTATGTGGGGTGGGCAGAGGACACGCTCTGCTCCCAGTACTTCTTTGCTGGTGGTAGAAGGTCCCCAACTCTTGGCTTCCCTGTCCTCTATAGCCTGGGAGATTACCTCAGGTCACAATACACTGTCACACACTAAGTCCTGCCTGCTCCACCAACACAGCCACCCCGCAGCCTCCCTCATCACAGAGGCAGCGTTTGCAACATCTAGGAACAGCACCGAGTGCTGGGAATCAGGGCCCAGCCAGGCTGCTGCGCACACTTTGAGGAAGGAGGGCACAAGTGAATCCACGACATCCAGATTCTCCAAGGACGACTGGCTCCTGGACCTCACGGCACCCTGGGGGAGGTCAGTCCACGTACCCACTTACCTGGTCTGTTCAAGAGCCAGTGTGTGTGTGTGGTAGGGGGAGGTGGCAGGGGGGCCAAGACAGGGAGAGGGTTATAAGTGACACCTAAGGGGCACCTCTGCTGACCCCGCCTGGGATGCAGGCTTTTCCACTTCTGGTCTTGATTCTGTTGAACATGTTCCCCTTTGAGGCCCTGGATGCCCCCGCTTCTTCAGGCAGCCTGACCCGGCTCGGGGCCTGTGCCCCTCCTGCTGGGACCCGACTCTTGTCTCTGAAGACTTGCACCCTGTTGGGGCTCCCACTGGCTGCACGTGGAACAACTTGAGCTTCAAAAATTCCTTACAGAGTGATGGGCAAACAAAAGTCCTCCCTCTCAATAATGAGAAAGGGGAAAGAGAAGAGGGAGAGTTCTTTGGAAGGGTTCAGGCAATAAGTGTGGAAGAAAATGGAGCGTTCCCATGGTGTGACCCCTGATGGAAGAAGTGCTCCCAGACAGGATGTTTAGGGGGTGTTTCCATCATTGGCATCGAGCGTGTGGGTAACAGGGTGCCAGCAGGGGGCCAAGGTACCTGCAGCAGGTCTGTGGTGGGACTTGAGGCCCTGGAGCACCTGTCAGCTGTAACACCATAGGAGGGACCCAGAGCACTCCTGGTCGTGCTGGGAAACCTCCCCACCTACCATTCAGGTCACAGAAGACACCGAGGACAGAGGACAAGACACGACCCCTTGGGAATGGTGCTCCGTGTCTGCGCCCTTCCATAAGACAACTGCTCTGGCCCTTGAAACCGTCAACATGGTGACAAAGTGGGATGACCAGAGGACTGCCGTGCACTGAGACAGGTTAAAAAGAGACCTTAGATGCCACCTGAGACTTTGGGCTGGATCCTGACCCCAAAATAAAAAGAAGAGGCCCTAGGATTTCTTGTCATGAGGATTTCTGAGAACAGATTGCAAACTTGATGCTTTTATGGAGTCCAGTGCCTTTCCTAGGTTTGTTGATGGCTTTGTGGTTACGTGGGACATTGTTCTTACTCTTGGGGAAGCACGTCCTGATGTCTGCAGCTTACTTTCAAATGGTAGAGGAAAGGAGAGGAGAGAGGGAAGGGGATGGGGAGAAAGGGAACGGAGCAGGGTTGGGGGAAGAGGTAAAGTCAACACAGCAGAAATATTCCTATGTGATGAGACTGAGTATGAGGACACTCGCTACCGTAACTTCCCACATGTCTGTCTCTCTGAACGGTTTTACAAAAGGAGCTGTGGACATAGATGTCCTTGACCGACACCAGGTGGCCTTCTGTTTCCTTGGACCTCGTCCTAGACAGCAGTGAGGGGGACTGGTGATGGAAGCAGACAGAAAGACAGACATTGGAGAAGGAGGGCTGGCTTACCCCTAACCTCCCTGGGTGACAGTGGTGAGTGGTGGCAGCTTGAATGCTCTCTGGCCCCAGTGCTGTCCCTTGGAGACCATGGGGGCTGCCTAGTTGTGGCGGTTGGTGGCTGAGCCTTGTCCCCTTCTGCATGGCCTCCTCTGGGTGGTGGCCATCACCCATGACCCCGGAGTCTCTGAGGGAGGCGGTCTTAGGTCATTGCCCTGATAAGCAGACATCCAGCTGTGGCCAGTGACCTTCTGGTCCTCTGCTTTGCAGCTGCTGGATGTGTCCTGGGGTCCCCTGGCCCTAGCCAGTGCAGGCAGCCCCTGGCCAGCTTCTGTTCCCTTGCCTAGCCCCAGCTTTGGGTGGATCCCCCTGGGACCAAATGCCACTAGAGGATTGCCTGCTTAGTGATCACTCAGCCCTGGTCCTCTTCTCACCTCCCATCTGTCCCCTGCCTACCCAGCCTGTGCCCCCAGACTGCCCATCTAAGGTGGCCTGTTCCCTAGAGGTGTTTGTCCTTGTGCCTCCTGAGTCCAGAGTCCACTGTTGTACCCATTAAGTCCTCTACACTCTGTTCCTGTCCTTGCCTCATGATGGGCTGAGACCTCCCAAGGCCACCCCCTAACCTCTTGTCATCTCTTTTGTCCCCATGAGCTTGCCTTGTCTCGGGGAGGCAAGTGTTCCAGGGACTTTCCTTGGAGGGAACTGGCTTGGTTGACGCCCTCAGCTCTGTGGCTTGTCCGGTGGTGGCTGGGGAACTGAAAGGGGATGGATCTCCAGGACTTGGCCCTGAGTGGCTGGCCCGGCCAGCTCGGCTGCCTCTCGCTGGCCAGTGAGCCCTGGACCTGCCTTCCTCACCACGCGGCATGGGCAGCTGGGACTCTAGCCCTGAGGCTGCTCTAGAATCTGACTACCGTACCCTCTCGGGTGTGTGTCTGGGCTCCAGGCAGAGTCCTGAGACTGATGTCTGAAGGCCGAGGCCTGATGGCACCCATCTTTGGGTAGGGCATCACTGGCTAGGAAAGGGGTTCACACTCAGAAGCCCCCTCTCTCTGAGCTGGGCGGCCATATGGGCGCAGGGTTCACTGTGGAAACTGAGGCACAAGGAAGCCAAGGAGCAGCCATGTCAAAGAGTGACAGCTGTGGTGAGGAGACACGGAGCAGGTGACACTGGAGAGCACGTGGGATGGGGAAACAGGGGGCAAGTGATGCTGTGGAGAGCACCGAGGGATGGGGAGGCAGGGGGCAGGTGACGCTGTGGATAGCATCGAGGGATGGGGAGACAGGGGACAGGTGATGCCATGGAGAGCACCATGGGATGGGGAGGCAGGGGGCAGGTGACGCTGTGGAGAGCATCGAGGGATGGGGAGACAGGGGACAGGTGATGCCATGGAGAGCACCATGGGATGGGGAGGCAGGGGGCAGGTGACACTGTGGAGAGCACTATGGGTCCCCTCTGCTTTTGACGGGCCACACTAGCACACTCAGCTGCCCCTTCTCCCCGGACAGGACCAAGAAGTAAGCTGCTCTGGGCTGAGGCAGGGATGAGAGCACTGAGGAGGGGACCGGGGGCGGGGTTGGGTTTCCTCTGGGGCATGTCACTCTATGGGATGCACGCACCCATGGAATCCTTCAAAGGGCACCATGTGAGGGCCTTCAAAGGGCCTGGGGGAGATGGCAGGTGGGAGGTGGGAGACTGAGGATGGTTGGAGCCCATGCCTCCTGTTGGGGCCCCCGGGCTGGTCACAGGTCACTTCCTCTGTGGAGCAGAGTCTAGGTTTCCTTCTGGGCTACACTTCACACGCCATGTGGAGCTGTGTTGACCCTGACAGTCACCTGCTTCAGGGTGCAAACGGTGAGCACGCTCTGCTGCCCACTGAAAGCTTGGAGGCTCAAGGTCATCCATCAAGTCCAGGTGCTTCAGAGGAAAGGCCTGGCAACCTATTGCCCCAAACCAGCCACTGAAATCCCCGTGGAGTACATTTCCATTGACTCTGACACCCACGCAGTCACCATGATACGGAGTTGCACCTGTGCCAACTGTCCTGTGGTCCCAGGTGGTGGAAACCATTGACGCACTTGGCTGCTCAGCTAACATCAGACATTTATGAGCCCCCTGGCAATGCAGTGGGAACCCTGGTGTCCTGATGTTTAGTGCTGCGTCTGTTAACCAGAAGTTCAGCAGTTCAAATTTGCCTGGTGGTCCTTGGAAACTCTATGGGGTAGTTCTACTCTGACCTGTAGGGTGGCTGTGAGTTGGAACCAACTCAGCAGCATTGATTGGGGCAGTTAAGAGATACGTCTGCTAACCAGAAAGTCAGCAGTATGGATCCAAGGGACACCTTGGAAAGACCATGGGGCCGTTCTAGGCTGTCCTGTAGGGTCACTATGAGTCAGAACTGACCGCACAGCAATGAGTTTGGCTTCTGATTGGTGGTGCAGTGGTTAGCAGCTATGTCTGCTAACTGGAAGGTCAGTAGTTTGAATCCAGCCGGTGGTCTTTGGAAACCCCATGGGGTAGCTCTGCTCTGTCCTACAGAGTCCCTGTGAGTCAGAACCGGCTGCACAGAAGCAGGTTTGTTTCTTGTCGGAGGGGCCTTGGAAGGAAGGCCTGGTGATCTCCTGAAAGGACCCAGCCACTGTGCTCCCTGAAGCGCCTTTCTGCTCTGCATAGACAGGGCCTTCATGAGCGACAGTGGCCTTGGTGGCACTGTCTCACCCTAGCTTTCCACACAAAGAGCCCTTCCCTACCCCCCGTCACATGGTGCCACCGTCTCCACGCAGCCAGAGCTTTTATTTGGGGTGAAGGAGAAGCAACTGGGGAGGAGGAGGCAGCGGGTGGGGAGGACCCCCCAGTTATTCTCTCGATGAACTGGGTCGTCCTCTGTCCTGTGAGGGCCTGGCGTCAAGGACCAGGGTGAAGCAGGCTGGTTGCCGCCAGAAGCCCCGCCTAGGGGCTCCCTCTGGGGCTGCCTGCCTCCTGCCGAAGCGACCCACAGGCCTGAAGCCCCTGGCTGTGTACCAGGCCGGGTTGATGTTAGGGGCTGTGGAGGTGAGAAGAGAGGTGTGAGCCGGTGTCACAGAGCTCACCTGGCAGCTGCCCGGTACCCCGGCATTGGGGGACTCCAGTCCCATGGGAAGGTTTCAGAAAGTGGGGATTCAGAGCTACTCAGGGTCAGCTTCTCTTCTCGCTTTGTGGGGGTGATGAGATGTGACCCCTTACTTCCCCGACCCAGGACAGAGCAGGGGTGGGAGCTCAGGGGCACAGCCTGCATGCAGGGGCCTGCTATACCGCACAGTCTGGCTGGCATGAGGGTGGCCGGGAGGCAGGGGCACTCACTGCGGGCCTCCATGGAGTGAGGGGGGGCTCGGTTGGTGGCCCCCCGCAGGGCCAAGCCCAGCAGGAGCGCGCACAGGAGCCAGGCCGGCTTTGCCTTCATCACCCTGGTGCCTGTTGGGTAAGCCGGCCCTCGGGGGGACTCCTCACGGGGAGGCTGGTGCCTGGGAACAGAGGACAAACGGCAGAGCCTTGTCAGCACACGTGCACACAAGCCTGGGGCTCCTGAAAGAGGAGAGGGTGGACTATGTGTGCACACCAGTGTGTGACACAGAACATGCATATGCATGTAAGGGTGTATATGTGTGCATACCTGTGCTCGAGAGGGTGTCCTTGTGTGCAAAAGTCTATAACAATATGTACATGAAAGAGCATCTGAGTGCATGTGTATGCATGCTGGTGTGTGCCTGTGTACATGCACGTGTGTACACTTAAGAACTGTATGTGTGTGAGTGCATGCATATGTGTGTACACACCAATATGTGCGTATGTATGTGAAAGCAAATGCTGATGCTTGAGAGTGTATGGGTGCATATGCACATGTGTGTGCACGCACGTGTGTGTATATAAAACAGTGGTGCATTGGGATGATTGTACACACATGTATGTGTGTGCATGTGTGTATGTAGGTAACAGTATGTGCTGTGTGTAAGAGTGTATGTGGCATAAGTATATGTATCATGGATGCATATTCATGCATATATGTGCACACTACACAATCATGTGTGTACATATGAGAACACGTGTATGTGAGTCTAGGTGTGAATGTGTATATGTGTACCTGCATATATGTACCTGTGTTTGTGAGTGTGTGTATGTAAGAGAGCATGCACATGTGAGGATGTGTGTGCACACATACATTCGTGTATCTTGTATACTTGCATGCATGTGAGTTAACATAAGACAGTACTGCACACGTGTGACTGTATGTATGCTTATATGTACACACCTGCACACACATATATACATGTGTGTGAACATGTATGTATACAAGTTCTGGCCTTTAAGTTTGCAAACTTATTCTCAAGAAAGTGCTAGAGGCCTCGCTGCTGATCACTATGGTCACCTTTGAAGTACTCACCTTGGGGGCACTCTGCTATGCACCAATGCCAGTGCTGGGACCACTCTCCAGAGCAAGTTTGGGGACCCTTTTTCTGGAATAGCCATGAGAGCTGTGGTATTACCCCCGATGTCCTGAATGTCATCCAAATGTCTTCCTTTCAACGTGTGTTTTATCTTCTGGTAAAGAAGAAAGTTACTGGGGGCCAGATCAGGTGAGCAGGGAGGGTGGTCCTATACAGTTATTTGTTGGCTGGTTAAAAACTCCCTCACAGACAGTGCTGTGTGAGCTGTTGCATTGTCGTGATGCAAGAGCCAGGGACTGTTGGTGAAAAGTTTGGGTCATTTTTGTCTAACTTTTGCACACAACCTTTACAGCACCTCCAAATAGTAAACTTGGTTAACTGTTTGTCCAGTTGGTACAAATTAATAATAAACAATCCCTCTGATATAGAAACAACTTAGCAACACCACTGAGACTTTTGCTATGGACTGACATAACTTTTTTGGTCACGGAGAATTGGCTGACTTCCATTGTGCACTTTGGTTCAGAGTCATGTTGGTGCATCCATGTTTCATCACCAGTGATACACATGGTCCCAAACATAGTCCTGCCTCTTCAAAAGGTCTTAGCAAACTTTCACTCGCCTTTGCTCTTGTTTATCAATGAGCTCTTTCGGGACCTTTTTTTTTTTTTTTTTTTTTTAACTGTGATTGAGTGGAAATGTACAATTCAATTTAAATTTCCATGCCTGCCTATCTGCAGCTCCTTCTGCTCCCCTTGCCCGGTGACAGCGCATTCCTCCTTTCCTTTCTATACATGTCATATTCCCTTAACAATCTCCTGTCCCCTCTTCTCCACCCTCTCCACACCCCTCTAGTGAGAGGCCAGTAGGACGACATCCTATAGATGCACAGAACCATAAAGTGCACACACCACATGGTCACTCTGTGTTCCTGAGTCCAGTCCATTCCTGTCAGAGGAGCTGATCTGAGTACAGATGTATGATCTGGGGCGGCATGAGGTCTAGGGACCAGGCTCCGAAAAGGAACCCTAGGCCTTCAGAGCAGTCTTCAGAGAGGCCTTCAGAACTTCAGACCTTCAGTGGCGGTCTTTTAGTGGAGTTCTTAGGGTGCACCCCTTTTTTCCTTGTGTTGCCACTGGGAACCAACATCATGAGCCCCATCACGGCTGTCATGGGTGGTGGCCAGCCACCATCTGGTTCTTCTGTTCCTATGTTGACAGTCACCCATTCGCGTGGGTCTTTCTGTCTTCTGTCATGTCATTGCTGTCTTTGGTGATCATCTATTCTAGCTCAGGTGGGAGAATTTGGAGAATATCTCACGGCAGCTTGCTAGCTTTTAAGACTTCAGACTCACCAATATGGGGTGCAGAAGACACTCTTAACTGTAGCCTAGTTATGCCAATTGGACTTGATGGTTTGGGACCAGTTTTGTACACACCTTTCTTACACCAAGATTTTCAGTTAAATGATTTTCCTGTTTCTTTATTGATGTTTACTTGGTCTGCAATACTTCTTTCAACACGCAATTCCATGAATTTTTGCAATGCTTTCAGCAGTTCTGCTCGTTAGTGGCTGCTCTGACCCCTCTTCATTAGTGAACTTTCTCTCCCCTCAGAAAATCATTTAATCCATTGTGCATTGCCATTGTCTTTGTGATGTTATCCCCGTGAGCTTGGACTAACATGTCCCTAATTTCACTTCCACTCTTGCCAACTTTAACAAGAAACTTAATGTCGATTCGTTGCTCTAATTCAAGCTCCACCCAAAGACATGCAGCAGCAGGAATGAATGTCACTTAGCAAGACACTGCCACACGTTGGCATGAATGCCACCACGAGACGCCGATACATGGAGGTTATGAAACTGTACCGGGGGTTTGTACAGTGCTGCCAATGTAAGCCCATGACGGCAAGTTCATGAACTTGATCGTCAGACCTCATATACGCGTATGTGAGTGTGTGTTCATGCATCCCTGTGTGCATAGGCGTGTGTGTATATCAGAGCATGTGCACATGTGTGAGAGTGTGTCTTTCAGTGCATATGTACAAGTGTGTTTGTATGTGTGTGCATGTATATAAGACCCCATGTGCACACATGTGAAAGTGTATCTGTGTATGTGTACAGGTGTGTATGTGCATGCATGTATATATGTGTATGTGTGTATGTACTTGAGAGTAAGTGCAGATGTGAGAGTATATGTGTATACATGTGTGTACACACATGCATGCATGTAACGTGTGCTTGTATGTATATAGGAGAATATGTGCACTTGTGAGTGTGTGTGTGCATTTGTACAATGCGTGTGCCTGCCAACGGGTGTGTACATGTGGTTTAGAACACGTGTTGATATAGTGTGAGTGTTCTTGTGTATCTGCGTACATTCACGTGTATGTGTGTGTATGCGCACGTGTAAGTACGTGTGTACTTAAGACACCATGTTCATGTGTGTGAGTGCATGTCTGCATGTGTACATCCAAAGGTGCATGTGGGTGAGGGAGCATGTGTACGTATGACAGTGTGTGTGATGTCTGCCGATGCACACACATGCAGACTCGTGTGCCCCTAGCTGCAGATAACTCTGGCTCTGGAAAGTTGTTCTCCCTCTCGGGGTCCCATCCTTTTCCATGTGACTTGGAGAATGAATGAGAGGACCGTGAGTCAGCCCCTGGGTAGTGTGGGAAGGTGCTGTCTGTGAATGATTTGGTCTGTCTGTCTGTCTGTGTTAGGGAACCAGGAAGGAGGGGGCCTCTCTGAAGCCTGTGTGCCTCAGGCTCTCATGCCCCCCTGGGTACCCTGGCAGGGAGGACAGTGGGGAGAAGGCAGGGAGGCTGTCCCCGGAGCGAGGGGAGCTGTCACACGGGGTTGATGTGAGTTGGAATCACGGTGAAATGGACCAGGGTCACTGTGGGCAACGGAGAATGTGAAACCCAGGCGCTGGAAGCTTCTTCCTCGGGCACTGCTGTGAGGGTGTAGCCCCCGAGGTGGTGCTGGTGTGTGTCAGTGTGTGTATGCGTGAATCTCCACCACCAACAGCAGCCCCTTTCATGCTTACAGACCCAGGGGTGTGTCACATGTCTGGTTGGGGTGGGGGGTCCCCAGCCTGGGGGAAGTTTGGCAGCTAGTGTGAAAGCAGAGAGGGAAGAATGAACTAAACTGTGGGGGGTGGAGTGTATTCTTGTTTGTGGGGACCCATGAACGAACCTGTCTCAGGGGACCCATGAGAGAACCCATCTCAGGGGACTCATCAATGAACCCATCTCAGGGGACTCATCAATGAACCCATCTCAGGGGACTCATCAATGAACCCATCTCAGGGGACCCATGAATGAACCTGTCTCAGGGGACCCATAAATGAGTGTGTCTCAAGGGCCTCAAGACTAGCCCACCCTGGGGACCCACCTGTGAGCTGATTCTGGCCCCCTCCCCAACCGTGAGCCTGTCCCAGCAGACCATCAGCAGCCCTTAGCTCCTGTCAGAGACCTGCTTCTCTACGAGCTGGGTATCTCTTTCTGCACAGGGGATGCCTTCACCTCCGATGGCCCTGGACACTGTGTGAACCTCCTGGTTGCTGCCCAGCCTGTCCTCAGAGTCCTGGCAAAACCTGACCCGTGACTAGGTGGGGAGTGACTCGGGCAGCAAGCTATGCTGCAGGCTACTCACCTGCTCCGCAGAAGCCAGGCAAGAGGTCCTCAGGAGTCAGAGGATACGTCCCCAGGAGCCAGGGCAGAGGTGTGTGTGGCTGCAGAGAGGCGTGAGGCCAGGCGGCTGCCGTCCTTTTATTGTCCCTCCAGGAAGCAGCCCCAAGCCACCCCCCATGCGCTGTGGCTTCCTGTCACCTCTTGCCCCTCAACACGGCCGCCTCCCTCCCAGGGGTCATCAGGAGAGGGTGTCTTTGTCTTCTCTCTTTTTTTGTTTCTCTCTCTTTCCTTTTAAAGACTCTCATCAGTGCAGTGATCTGTTCCTTCCTGGGTGCTACAATTTCATTTTGGCCAAGTGGCTTTTAAACCAGATTACCGCCCCTCTTCACAGTGGCTTTGGGCAAATAACACAGCCAAGTGTCCATTAAGTCGGGGAGCTGCTCTGGGAGGTAGGACAACCATGGGGGCCTCTCTCTTCCCTCATTAAGTCATTCTCTGTAAGTGGACAAAGGAAGTGGGAGAACCGCCAGGATCTAACACTGTTTTACTTTCTCTCAGTCCTTGTTCCATTACTGACAAAGGTTTTCATGGTGGCATTTGCTGCAGGGCATCTTTCATCCTGATCCTCTAACTTAAAATAAGACTGTAAATGTTTCCCGGGCTTTTACAGAGTCTTTACGATTATTGCTTAAAATAAAACAATTTTATTGTTACAAAACAAACATTTATTATTGCTAGGGAATACATTCTTATTATAAAAGCAGTTCAAGTACATGAAAAAATGGACAGCAGACAGAAAAAGAGACAAAATCAGTGATAATGTCAAAGAAGCCATCCTTTTCCACCTTTGATTGCTTCCTCCTAGAGGGTCTCCCGTGTATTTTACAGGTGTGTTCATCACCCTTGATGTGATGCTAAGTCTTGTTCGTCCTGCCTAACTTTGTAACTGCCATTTCCTCAAGCTGTTAGATCTGTATTCGTGAGCCATTGGAAATAAGAAGACTTTACCATTTCACAGGTAATCAGGAACGTAAATCCTTTTGAATACTTGTGTTGTTGTGTTAGCTGCTATCACGTGGGCCTCTGAGTCACAGCAACCCCATACACACTGGGGACAAACGTGCCATCCTATGACCGAATGGGGATGGACTGCTGTGCTCCATGGGGATTTTGTTGGCTGAGTTTTGGAACCTGATTGCCGGGCCTTTCTTCCTAGTCTTCTTACTTGGTTTTGTACCTTGAGGCAGTCTCTTGAGATGTAAAAGAAAGAAACTAGCAGAGAGATTGGGGGACCTCACACCACAAAGGAGCAGCGCTAAGAGCAGTGCTAGGAGCAGAGCACATCCTTTGGACTTGGGGACCCTCAGCCTCAGAAACTCCCAGTCCAGGGCAAGATGACAATGACCTTTTTCCAGAGCCTACAGAGAAAGACTTCCTCTGGAGCTGATGCCTTGAACTTGGACTTGTAGCTTACTGGACTGTGGGAAAATAAAGTCTCTCTTTGTTTAAGCCACCCACCGTGCTAGTTCTGTTACAGCAGCACTAGATGACTTAGACACTCAGGGACACACTTGGAGCCACTAGGACCATTTGTTTCTTCTTCGACTTCTAGGAGCTCACAATGACTTTAATTAGTGAATAAGGAAGGGTGCACACAAGAAGAGGAATCATTACTGTTTCATTTTGCTAGGAATCTTTTAACATTTGTGTTGCGCTCTCAGTGGGGAGCAGCTTTCATTCTCAGGAGAGGCTGTTTTTTCTTTTCCACAAACCACAGCAGATTCTGAAGCCTGGTCATTCTGGTCAACCAGGTACCCATTTCTGCAAAGCTACCTTTCTGCTGCGACCTGGTGTGGGAGATTGTCCTGGGGATTCAGAGGCCTAACGAGGTCTTCCTGGTGACCAAGATGCAGGAACTTGTTCAGGAGCAGCAGAGGGCGCAATAATGGCCACATGCTTGGGGCTGTGACCAGGAGGAAGCCCAGGAGACTCACTGGCCAGGGCTCCCTGGCATCATTTCTGCATTTCCTCCTCTGAGTTGGCCTTTCAGTCAGATAAAACCACTGACCGATTCAAGTGAGAAAGCCAAAGCAGACCCCAAAGTCACTTTAGAAGGTACAAACCAGAGGAAACCAAACCCATCACCTTCAAGGCAATCAAAATCAGGGTGACCTCACGTGCGTCAGAGTAGAACTGTGCTCCATGGGACTTGGACGGCTATGACCTTTCAGAAGCAGGTCACCAGGCCTGTCTTCCGCGGCACCCCTGGGGTAATTCCGGTTCTCAACGTTTTGGTTAGTAGCTGAGGGTTTGCATCACGCAAGGACTCCATAGAAGGTGTGGAGGAGCACAAGGCGGCTTCCAGCTCCATCTGGGCACCAGCTCCAGCTGGGCTGCTTCACCCTCAGGGCTCAGCACCCACCTCTGTAAACCAGCTGTCAGATGGGTAGAGCAAGTGCGTCCAGGGCAGGCACGGAGCAGGTACCTGCAGGTGAGTGTGATCGCTGTTAGGACATCCACAGGCCTCTCCAGGGCATCCCCGATGGCTCCACAGGAAACAGGATGAGCTGCACACGTCCCAGACTGCCCACGGTGGAGGAGAGCGAGGTGGAGGTGGTGGCTGGTTCCCCTGCCATAGCAGATGTCACTGATTGGTCCCGGGTCTCTTTCCTTGGCTTCCACTCAGCTCTGCTTACCTGCCTGGAGACCTGCCACACACGTCCACCAGGCTGCCAGCCCTCTGTGTTGGGTATGGGACATAAGTCTTCCTGTGTCCGTGACACCATCTGCCTTCTAAGGTGGTGATTTCTTCTGGTCAGTGCAGGTGACTCACATGGTAGCTGTGGGGGTGGGAGTGTCTGCCCCCTTGTTACTTTGCTGGTCAGATTCAGTCTTTTGCCCTGGTGGCCTATTTCCTTCTCTAATGACACCTACACAAACACACCCAGCCCTGGCCACGCTGTGGTGGACATGGTCAAGGACATCCCCACCCTCACCCGTGATCTCCCTGGTGGACACAGTCAAAGACATCCCCACCCTGACCCACGCTCTCCCTGGTGGACGCGGCCAAGGACACCTGCACAGAAACACTCCCGGCCCCTGCTCTGGTGGACACTGTCAAGGAGAGAACCACCCCACCCGTGCTTTGAAGCAGGCGATGCAGGACAGCCGCACAGCTGGGGCCTTGACTCTGTCACCCTGTCTGTTCCATTTGTGAGGGTGGGGCCGGGAAGCCGCGAATGGGAGGGGCTAAAGGCCACACCCCAGAGGCCTCCTTCAGCACAGTCCTAAAGGTGAGAAATCCTGGGGCGCTTTCTCACAGGTGGAGTCGGCTGGCCGGGAGTCCATGGGTGCTGTCAGTGAGGGTGCGGGAACTGAAGATCTGAGCAGCATGGTCTTGTCACGGGGAGGGGGGTGGGTGCACAGGGGGACCATGACAGGAGACGTTTCTTCTTGTTTTTTTTCCCCTGAGTGACTCAGGGTAGAAAATGCAGATAAAACGGAGGGAAGGCAATGTGGGGCATCTTTGCTGCTCTGCCTTGTTCCCGGTGAATTACCCCTTTAGGGCTGGTGGGTCATCACGGGTTTCTGTGAAACAAACACACTTACACACATAAGTTGCACAGACTGGAGTGCACACACACATAAATGTGCATCACACTCGTGATTGTGCACACTGATACACACATGGGAGTGCACATAGTACACATGAGAGCACACGCTGATGTGAATAGGTGAGGGTGCACCTGGGTACACACAGGGGAGCATGTGCACAGGTGTACACGAGTGCGTGCACAGATATGCCATCATGAATACAGCGACACGTGTGCACATGCCAATACCATGTGAGTGTGCACCCAGGTACACACAGGGGAGCATGTGCACAGGTGTACCTATGTGAGTGTGTGCAATGATATGCACACAGGAGTGTGTATAGTGATATAAGTGGGTGTCCACACACCATACTTACGTGAGTGTGCACAGACACGTACATGAGTGGGCTCATGATACTCACTTGAGTGTGAGCATAGATAACCACATGTGGGTGTGCACCGTGTGGTACATGATGTCCACATGCATGTGGATGCATGTGTTTGAGTGTGCACACTGATACATCCACATGAGTGTGCAGAGATGCACCCACATTCATGGCACTGACACACACACAAGTGCACACACACATACACATGCAAATATGCACACAGACACATATATGTGAGCAGGCACACTGGTATTTTCATTAGTGTGCACACAGAGACATACATGTGAATGTGCACACACACACGTGAGAGTGCACACTGATACAGATGACAGCATTTACACAGACAGGACCTTGCCCAGTGCTATTGTTTCCTGGGGTCTGCAACGAGGCCAGGAAGCCGATTCTGCAGACGGCCCCTCCCAAGAAGCCAGGGGGCTGCCTTGGGCTCTGGTGTCCTTGGTCGGGACTCAACTGGACAACCTTCATAGCACTGTGGGTGGGTGGGGGGTGTCCTCACATCTCAGGGTCTGTCACCTTCCCTGGAGCTGAGACCATCCCGGGGCAGCGAGGCCCTGGACAAGCCACTGTCCATCGCACCTGTTTTAATATGTCTTTGTTACCGTGTCCTTTGGGTTCTTTATGAAATGTTTCTGGTTTTCTTTTAGATCTTTTGCAGACTTGACTTAACTTTTGGCTTTGAGTCTCTGGTTTTAATTCTTGCTGTTTATCCCAGTTTCCTTTACTCTAAGTGCTTTAATACAAATACATAAATCCTACAGGTTATAGGAGTTTAAAGATTCTTCAAGAAACGAGAAAAAACATTACTGCAAAGATGTGGTTGGCCTTCCCCTTCCTCCCGTTGGGATTTCTCTGCGTCAGGGAACCGCGATACACTGACTTCCGGTCAAAGGGTTCGTCATCGCTGCCTTTGGGGGAAACAGAGAGGGCACTTTTCTAATCACAAACTCACCCCAAACAAATGCCTTCACCTCCTAAACAATAAAAGTAGTGTAAAAAGAGACACAGCCCCCATTTCTGCAGCATTGTTTTTGACAAACCATTCACGTTAGGGGAGCATCACGCGGTGACACTTCAGTCTGCTCTTTCTCTTTTCTGTTAGAGTGGGTGTTCAAATCCACCCTCACTGTGGCCCTAGAAATCCCTGCATGGCAAGACGAGAGAACACCTTCTCACGGCAGTCTTTGGGGCTTACCCTCTCCTTCTCACTAATCCCCTGATGAGATAATGGGCCAGCGGGCACTTGGAACTCAGACTCTTGGGACGAAGGAGCTGCCCTCAGGCGGCAGAGCTGGGGTGTTTGGCCGCCAACACTAGTGACCTATGTTGGCTTGTGCCCACAGGTGAGCCTTCAGGTGGGCAGACTCAGGTACCAGCCTCATTTCCCGCTACAAACATGATCTTTGGGATCCTAGCCCTTAAAGCCACTGGGGAATGCCCTTGGGCAGCATGTGCCACTCAAACCGCTTCTGGCAGCCCCCCTGGCAGGCATCTTGCTGGCCACACAGCCACCTGCTCCAGACACCGGGCAGGGATTCCTCGCTGAAGAGTCAGCGGGGGTTCAACCTGACTGCAAGCCGGGCGCTCTGGGGCTGCAAAGCAGAAGCTGGAACAGAGGTGGGGGCAGATGAGACACAGTGGCGAGATGACAGGGACAGGACTAAGCACAGACTGCCATGTGGCTCTGAGGAGCAGATGCAGAGCCCTCCCGAGTTGACGCCACCGTGCTTGGCCCAGAAGGATGGGCAGGCATGGTTTCACGCGGCAGAGCTGGGAGAAGCAGACACACTGGGCAGAAGGCACGGAGACATTACTTCAGCTTTGCGTGGGGACTCTGAGGCTGACGTGCGGCTGGGAAGTGTGTGCTGTCTAGTGTGCAGACAAGAGTGGGCATGGAGGTGGGGCAGGGGTCTGTGTGTGGGATGCTGGGCTGGCAGATCTGATTTCATTTTGTGGGCAGGTGGGAGCCAGAGACTGTTCATGAGCAGAGGCAGGGCAGGAAGAGGGCTACCTTCAGGACCATGGCTCTGCTGGTGTTTGAAAGATGGGGTAATGAGGTCAAAGGTGAGGTGCAGGGGTAACAGACAAGTAGGGGATGTACCCCAAACACTAATGCAACAATGTATTCTGTTGTTCTCACACGTGAAGGTTTCAGGGACAATGGGCATGAGGTGGGGTGTCCCATGGCACAGAGAGATGTCCACCTCCGCCCTGAGCTCCTTTCCCAGACCCCGGGGGCCGCAGGCAGATGGCAATTCTTACCTGGACGGTTAGGGGGATGGCTGAACTTCCTCATGAGAAGGTGGGGTGCAGCCATGACCTGGGGAAAGAAGACGTCACGGCTTCACTCAATCTTGTGCTTGCTAGGGACACTGAGGGCTAGTTTGAGCTTCTTGTCAACCAGGTCAACTGTCTTCTGCTCTCTGGCAATATTCGAACCCTTAACCATGTTAAAAGGCATGTTATCAGTAAATTAAGCACCAAAGACTGCACAGAAAAAGAGAGTTATTGATTTTGGAGAACTGTCACCTTTGGGGACATGGTGGCAAGAGCCCAGACTCAGCTCCGTAGACTGGGGTTCCATTCCAGCTCTAGCACTTGCTGCCACGAGTTATAGGCAGTTTATTTACCCTCTCTGAGCCTCAGTCTCCTCTCCTGGAAAATGGGCCAGTAAGTCTCTTCATAGGGATAGTGGGATATGGATAGGTGTGGGTCTTGCATCTTTTCTTCCCTGACATAGTATGGGCACAAAAACCCATTTCTTGCCAATCAAGAAACTGGAGAAGAGAAGGCTCGAGAAATTCATTCTCTGTTTGTACTTTTCCAGGGTGAAGAGAGAGACTATGAGCTAATTCCTTTGGAAATGTTTTCCAAGGCTTACTTTCCTAGAATTTGCTAGCTGGTTTTGGGGTTCACTGTGGCTGTCCCAGTGAAGGGTTGCAACATCAGGGTCCAGGAGCCTGGGGTGAGACCTCTTTGTCACTTAGGATCTGTATGATCCTAATCCATTTCATCAACCTCCCCTAGCCTTTGGGAGGGACCTGAAACATATGCCTGGCTTTTTCTGGGGTGACTGGGAATGGTGCCCCTAGGGAAAAGTAGGCGCGCTGGTGGCACAGCGGTGAGAGCTCAGCTGCTAACCAACAGGTGGGCAGTTTGAGTCCACCAACAACCTCTTGGAAACCCTCTGCAGCTGTCCTACTCTGTCCGAGAGGGTCTCTAACTGTTGGAACCAGCTTGATGGCCATGGCTCCATCCACCTAAACTCAGTGGTCCCCATAGCACCCTCGCAGGGCACTCTGCCTCCGTCATCACCTGCCATCGTCCTGCCACGGCTGTCAGCACCTGTGTCTCAGGTAGACTGTCCCCAGGCTGAGCCTGTGCAGGAGGGTCAGCAGTGACTGGGAATGGGTGCCGTCCAGGGTGGCCCTTCCAGCCCCCTGTTACACAACATGACTCTGGGGTGGACTGACATGTTGTGAGATGTCTGGACAGGACAGAGCCAAGGTTCCCCTCTACTTTTTCCTGGGAATTCCTGGACGAACACCTGCCCCAGAGCCCCAAGTCGGTGTGTGCCTCTCAGCAGCCTGACAGGGTGCCCAGGGTCTAAAGTCCGTGCAGTTCAGTGCTATCTTGGGTGGATCTGTGTTCCCCCAAGATGTGTGTCAACTTGGTAACACGTGATTCCCGGCATTGTGTGATTTCCCACCGCTTTGTCATCTGCTGTGGCTTTCCTTTGTGTTGTCAATGCTGGTTCTTCGATGCTCACAAGGCAGGACTAGAGGTAGTTACATTAAGGAGGCAGGGCTCACCTACGGGACTAGGGTGAGCCTACAGTCAGCCTCAAGATTTAAAAGAGAGAAGGAAACAGAGAGGAAGGGGACCTCCTACCCTCAAGGCAGCAGAGCCAGAAGAAGGGGACGTCCTTTGGACCTGGGGTCCCCTTGAGGAGGCTCCTAGTCCAGGGAGAGATTGATGACAAGGACCTTCCTCCAGGGCCAGCAGAGAGAAGGTCCCCTGCTGGAGCTGAGGCCCTGAAATTGGACTTGTAGCCTACTGGACAGTGAGAGAATAAACCTGTCTTTGTTGAAGTCATCCACTTGTGGTACTTCTGTCACAGCAGTGCCAGAGGACCAGTGCCCCCACACCAGTGACAGCAGGGACTCACAGCCTTGTGCCCATTTTTGTTCTTTGCCAGACTCTTGAGTTTGGATGGAAGAACACCTACCTTGACCTCACTTGAAAGGTCTGGGTTTGGATCCTCGGGGCTTTGGTCCAACTTCCCAGCAAGCCGAGGGAGGAATACCTGGAGGGCAAGGAAGGAGCACTGGATGGCCATTCTCCTCAAACATCTGGTCAAGAATGCTGGGGTAGCATATCGGCCCCCCAGTGCCCCCAAACCACTCCAGCATCCTGGGATTGGAATTGTCAGGTTGAACAATACAAACACAGAACACCCAGTTAAACCTGAATACCAGATCAAGAATACTGTTTTGTGTAAGGATGTCCCACACAGAGCCCAGGTGGTACAGTGATGCAGCATGTGGCCTCTAACTGGGAGCTTAGCAGTGAGAATCCACCAACTGCTTCTTGGAAACCCTATAGGGCACTCTACTCTGACTTGTAGGGTTGCTGTGAGTCAGAATTGACTCAATGGCAGTGGCTTTGGTTTCGTTTTTTTATGTCCCAAATGTTGCATGGGATACACTTACAGTAGAAAGTTCTTCCTTGTTTATCTGAAATTCACATTTGTCTGGTGTTCTGTATTTTAACTAGCAACCTATCTGGGACTCCCCTGAGAGCATCTTTTACTCTACCCCCAGTTCCCCTTGCCCGTGTGGTTTTGCTGGAAGAACCCGGACTGGAATCAGGGGGAAGGGTTTCTGCTCTGGGGACGGGTCCCTAGGGACCTGCGTCCCTGCAGTCTAATCACCCGTTGCTGTCGATGGACTCCAACTGACAGTGACCATCAAGGACAGATAGAACTGTCCCACAGGTCTCTAAGGCTGTAATCTTTAAGGAAGCAGATCTGTTTTTGGTGGGAAATGACAAAAACCAACCAAGAAGAGTCACAAGGCAGGCACAATTTACCACATGGCTGTTTAGGAAACAGAGGCTTGCAGTCTAAGAGAAAGGGAGGTAGCTGGCCAGGGCTCCTGGTCTCAGCCCACGGTAACGCCCTGTGGCTCCCGGGCCGTCTCTGATGGCGCTCTCTCCTGCAGGGGCCGCCACGTGCCTGCACTCACCGGGATGCTTGACTTCCTCCGGGGCTTTCCCGAAGGCCTCACTGTGAGCCCTGCAGCCCGCAGGGCAGCAATCCTGGACTCGATGTAGGACACCTGGGAGAAGAGCAGACAGACAGACAGACAGATGGACATGCAGACAGCATTCAGACGTAACAGGAGAGCAGCTGCCCTCTGCTTCACTCGTGGAGCCAATTTTACGGTTGTTTGCCGCTACAATGGGCTGTCTAAGCTGAGGCAGTTTCTGGTGGTCCTATTCTTCTTCCCTGGTTCCTGGAGAGGGGGCTAGGTGTTCTCTGAGGGACACGCACCAGGTGGATGGAGAAAGGGGATCAGTGTGCTTTCCGGAGGCACACTGGGTATCTGACTTCATCAGAGATTGAAGGAGGAGCAGCGACTAGGGAAGGGCCTGGCTGGGGCTCTGCGGGACAGGCTGCTCCCATCGGGTGCGGGTTCTGTGGAGGCCAGGCAAACTGCCTTCCTGGCTGGGTTTCAAACCCCACCTGGACCCAGCGTTCAGCACCCTCACCCGGCCCCATTCCCCCCCTCCTACAGCAGCAGAGGGAGGTCACGGATGCAGAAGCCCGTCTTCTCTCTCGGTTCAGATCCTTCCACCAGCTCCCCCGATTCTCCCGATTCTCCCTCCCCCCCTTAGGGCCCTCTGTGCTCTGCCCGCCTCCCGGGCCCGCCTTCCCTCCACCTCGTTCTCTCTGCTGCAGGCTCAGCGCTACACAGTGACACTCAACACACCAGGCTTGAAGCCACTCCCAGGATTCCGCCCTTGCTGTTCCCTTTTCCCACCCTTTTCCCAATGCTCCCTTCTGTCCCCTTATGAAGTGGTCCCACTGAGTGCTCTGTTATTGGTTCTGCCTTCTCAGCCCTCCGCGTGAACTGACGGATACCGTTGGTTTGAGTTTGTCGCTACCCACTGAAACACGCTGCGTGAAGGCTGTGTCTTGCCTAAGACCTATGCAGCGGCAGGTGCCGAGTACTGCAAACCACCTGCCACGTTTTAGTATCTGACAACGATCTGAATGCCGGAGGAACAAGTGGACGAAATTCCTCCACCCGGCTCACTCCTCCTAGTGCGAACAGCTCTGGATGACGTGGCCCTTTCGTAGAGGGCTGGACACTTAATGACGAGAAGATAGAGAAGGAGCTGGGACACAAGGTGTCCCTGAGGTCCGGGGCTGACACTGTCTTCTCTGTGACTCTCCATTCCCCTAGCTGTCCTTGGCACTGCCTTTTGGCCTTTGTGCATCAATACCATGCCACGTGCTAAACCCAGACTCAACTCTGCTATCTAAGCTTGGGCTGGTGGGGTGACCTTCAGGACAGGGTCTTGCCCTGAGCCTGGGGGCCCTAAATGCTGGTTGCCTCTGGGCTGCTCTACACGGCACAGGATGGGCGTGGCAAGTACTCAGCCCCTCTCTCCCTCCGTGGTGGGGAACCCTGGCTGTCCTTCACAGGGTCAAACTGGAATAAGGGGGCAGAAGAGGGGGCTTTAGGGAAGCTCACTGGTGGTGCCGGACCTGCCATGAACACTCTGTCTCCCGTCACCACGATCTCCCTCCGGCCAGGGGCACTACCTCGCTCTCTGCCTGCTGGACTTGGGAGGCTGCCACGGCCACTCTGTCCTTCAGGTCCAGTAGCTCCTCGTCCGTGGTCCTGGGGGGTGGAGTGTAGTCCTGGGGGCCCTGAAGCTCTGGCTCCCATCTGTCTGTCTGTCCCTCAGTTCCACACACCTGGGGATGAGAAAGGCCATAGTTGACAGCCAGCTCAAGGGGCTTCAGGATTCCCACAGAGATGAGTGCCCACGGCTTTCTTCCCCGTCCCCTCCTGGAGCTGCTGGCCTGCAGCCTGGGCAGGGACTATGAGTGGGCCCTTAGTGCCAACGGCCGGCAGGCCTGGAGTTGGCTGCTGCCATGGATCGAGTGGAGTCTCCCCAAATATGTGTTAGAATCCTAGCTCTGTGGATGTCAGCTTATTTTCAAACAGGGTTTTGTTTGTGAAGTTGATGAGACCATGTCAGCATGGGGCCGCCCTAACCCTCATCGCCACTGAGAATGACAGGGAGCAGGTTAGACATGGGAAGACGGACTTCCTGGAGGACCAGCTACAAACCCAGGAGGCCAGGAGTGCACGGGACACGTGCAGGAAGGAAGCCACACGGCCAAGACCGCTCAGGGGCTTCCAGCCTGGGGAACTGTGGGACAACAAATTCCTGGGCTTTAAAGCTCCTACTGGTGGCACTCTGTCATAGCAGCACCAGGTGACTGAGACACTATCTGTGCCATGGGATGTGGGGGGCGTTTTATAGCTGGGTGGCCAGGACCATGGAATCCGGCCCCCACCTCTGCCTGGGTGCTGCCCAACACTCTGGTCATGGCCTCACCTTTGGGGTCGCTCCCAGGAGGCCCTCACCAGCAGCACCCCTGACTGGTGTGTCCCAGCCCCCCTCTTCCTCTGATGAGGCGTCCTGGTCACTGATGTTGCTGGTCAGCTGCTCCAGCTTTCTCCTCAGGGTCTCCTCTTCCAGGTCGGCCTCCGAGTGCAAGTCGTCAGCCTGGAGCTGCAATGAACAAAGGGTGAACGAGTGCCCCCAGGCTTCCCGCGGTCTGGAAGCACCGTTCCAGGCAGGCAAGGTACGGGGCACTCGGCCGTGTCCCTGAAGCTGCTGAAGCTCCCGCTGGGCCTGTGGTCCCCACCCCCCTCTAACCGAGCTTCCCCCAGCTCAGACCCCACAGACCAGGGCTCTCCGCATGGCTGAGACCCGCCGTTTTCAACAAGACATTGAGTTTCCTGGGTGGCCTGACTGGATGCCAAATCCCCAGAGTCCCTGGGGTACAAATGGCTAGCGTGCTTGGCTGCCAGCTGAGAGGCTGGAGATTCTGTCCATTGAGAGGTGCCACAGAAGAGAGGTCTGGTGATCCGAAAGGCAGCAGTGTTTAGAGACAAGCTACTGAACCGCCACACAGAACAACGCTGCTCTGATACGCATGGGGTTCCCACGAGCCAGGGCCTTCTTGGCAACTGGCGCTGGCCCCCCTAGATCGGGTCCGCATGCCCTTTCTTTCGGCTTCTAGCTCTGGAACTAAGGTGTTTAAGCAAGATGGCATCCTGGATGTCTAGATCTTGCCAGCTGGGGACTTGTGGGCCTGTTGGGGTTTACTTCCAGGTTCTCTGTTCTTGCCTGGGGTGAAGCTGGAGGCACACCGTGGCTAGATGGCCTCCTGTGCATAGAAGTGTGGTGTCCCCTAGGGCTCTGGGTTCTGTCCTGAACTTGACGCTGGCCACAGCATCCGCACCACTGTCACTCCCTCATCCCCGTGCACTGAGCATCTCTTACAGTAACAGACGGGCCCACAGGAGCACCATCTCTGTGACTTAGGAAAATTGCAGACAAAGCTGTGAGACCACGATGGGAGGCACCCTTCATACCGGTGCCTTCTTGAGTTTAGGGCCAGAAACGCCTGTCATGCTGGGTAAACCTTTCTCTGGCCTCAGACAGGCTTCATAGAACGCCCCTGTACAGGCAGCTTCCAGGCTGCAGATGAGACCCGCTCCTGGTGTGTCTTCTGGCTCACCGCGTAGGCAAGTCAGAACAGGTACATGGTTCTTACTTAACCTCACTGCAAGAAACCCTGGTGGCGTACTGGTTAAAGTGCTACATCTGCTAACCAGAAGGTCAGCAGCTCGAATCTACCAGGCGCTCCTTGATAACTCTACGGGGCAGTTCTACTCTGTCCTACAGGGTCCCTATTAGTCAGAATCGACAGCAAGGGGTTTGGGATTTTCGGTTAGCAAGAAACTTAACTGGGTCTGGTAGCACACTGGTTAAGCGCTCGACTGTTAGCCCAAAGTCTGCTGGTTCAAGCCCACCTAGTGACCCTGTGGAGGGGAAAGCTCCTTACTCTCATAAAGCTCTCAGGCTAGGAAAGCCTGTGTCGTTGCATCCTGTCACACGGGGTCACTATGAGGTGGAACTAACTCAACGGCACCCAACAACACACAACAGTAAGAAACTCAGAGCTGAACTTGGCCCTGACCTCGGGCGGGCCTCTCAGTCCATGCTTTCTTGAAGGGAGTTTTCAGCTTTTGTCCTGACTTTTGTGGAGTGGGATGACAGCTGTAAGTGGGGCTGTGGCACGAATGGGGGCTGGAAGGAAGGGGACTAACAGCACCGGGCCTCCCCTAGGGGGGTCTCTGCCTCCGTAGCCTGCTTTCCTGTCGAGGCCAGGCCGGGCACAAGGAGGGGCCGTGACTCTGGCCTGTGGTTCTCCGGGGCCTGACGGCAGCTTAGCTCATTTCCCGTGTACGTGGATGAGAAACTGTGGAGCACCTCTGAGAAAGGGGAGCCCAGGGCTGCCTGTCAGGTGGGACCCCGTGGGGCACCCGAGATGGGTGGGGGCTTGGAGTCTGCTGGAAACAGGGGCCTTTTCCACTGTGTAAGCAAGTAAATGTGTGCACACACACTCATGCACACACAGGTAGGTACACACATGTAGATACAGCACACACGCACAAGGTGCATACACTCACTCGCACACAGGCTTACGTGCTCAAACACACAGACACACGTACACAGGCACATACACACAGACACATATGTACACAGACACAGAGTGACACACCTACATGGGTTCACACACACACGTAGACACGCACACAGGCACATACACACAGACACATATGTACACAGACACAGAGTGACACACCTACCTGGGTTCACACACACACATAGACACGCATGTACACAGGTATACAGCCACAGCACCGCCATACACGCACACAAAGGTGCACACGGTTAGATACACACAATCACACACATCTATACAGAGTCACACAGGCACACACAGATACACACGGTACACACATGTTTACAGAGTCACGTACACAGGCACAGCAATCACAAATGCACATGCAGTCACCACAGGCACACACTCCTGCACACAGTTACGTGAACACACAGTCACACACGCACTCACACAAACACAGTCACACGTGCCACATTGGTACACTCACGTGAGTGCCCACACCCTGACGCAGACCTTGAGTTTCTGTTGCATTCACTCCCAGTTTGGGTTTACGGACAGTGTGGGAGGAGACCCCATCGCACCTCAGGGGACGGGGGCCAGGGTCGCCCAGAGGCTGTAGGCCTGAGCAGGGTCCCAGGAGCATCTGTGCTGGGCTCCCCCGAGAGGCTTCACACCAGCCGCCTTGGTTCTTGCTCACCCCGTGCCCAGCCCACAGACACGTAGTTCAGGACACGGCTGGCGACAGCAGTCTGGGTGCACAGGTGACCCCATGTAGACATGTTGTGTAAACATACCTGGCTACCCAAGTGGGTACAGGGGCCCAAATGACAGGTGGTGGAGGCCGAGAAGCTCCTCCTGCTGTCATGTGAGCTGCCCAGCCCGCTTCAGCCAGGCTGCTAGGACGTCTGCTAGGACGTGCCCAGTCACACGTGCCTGTCTGCGAGGACGTGCCCAGCATGGCATCACCTGGGCCACCTGGGAGGCAGGCCCGTGTTCTCCAGGTAGGTCAGCAAGTGCTCCATGGCTGACACACACTCATTCAGCTCAAAGGTCCCCAGCAGAGGGAGAGAAAGCGGCCAGAGGTGCCGGCAGAGTTGGACACAGCACCTTTTTCCACGGAGGCCCCAGCTCCAGAAGCCAGGAGCACAGCGCAGGTTACTATCAGCTGGGAAATTCAGTCTACACACAATTTCTGAGCCCAAGTGTCCTGGACACCAAGCCAAAGTTGGGGAGCAGTACCAAGAGAGTGGGTGACAGGTTTGGTAAGCCAAGGGAGCTAACACAAGAGAAGGGATGCTGTCACGACCCACGTGTGGGCGCCGTCTCTGCTGACACAGACCAGCCCAGGAGGGCTGAACTAACCCAGCCACCCGGGCCCAAGTTAGAGTCATTAGCTACTGTCGTCGGCTGCTCTGTGTCCCCCCAGAGTATCTGTCCGCTTGGCTGGGCCGTGAGTCCCAGTGTTGTGTGGCTGTCCACGATGTCACGCGAATTCTCTGTGTGTTGTGAATCCCGTCACCGTGAGGAAACGAGATGGGTAAGTGGCGGTTACAGCGACGGGATCTACGAGATGAGACAGCGTCTTCAGCCGGTCTCTTCTGAGATACACAGGACAGAAGCGAGCAGAGAGACACAGGAACCTCAGATCCCCGAGAAAACAGTGCTGGAAGTGGACCACATCCTTTAGACCCAAAGTTCATGTGCGGCGATGCTCCCAGACTCAGGGCAGACCGACCTATCACCTTCCTCCAGAGCTGACGGCAAAAGCCTCCCCATGGGGCTGGTCCCCTGAATTTGGACTTCTAGCTTACTGGGCCGTGAGAAAGGAAACTTCTCTTTGTTAAAGCTACCCACCTGTGGGATTTCCATTACAGCAGCACTAGGTGACCAAGGACAGCTACTAAAGCTCGGGGCCTCAGGTGGAGCAGGTAGCATGCCAAACGGTAACCCAAAATGGCCCAAAGTGCTATCCTGTCCCCTGCGTCATCAGACACTGAGTCACCTTATGGCCATTAGCTCCCAGACGGAGATGTGAGAAAATCGATGCTTTTTCTACTTTCTCCCGCCTGCCATTATCTCACTGACTGCTCCCCTTGTTTTAAAGGCCGGAAGCAGCAGGTCAGAGGGAAGAGCCCAGGCATTGTGTGGCCGGTAATTAACTGGATCTCTGCAGCATCGAGCACTCCGAGTGGGCAGGCCAGCCGGAGGAGAACAACACCTAATGACACACGCCCACACCAGGGGCTGGGGTAGGAGAGGAGCTGTCGCCCATGCCGGGGTGGCCACCGGTAATTGGGGGCACCTCCAGGCACAGAGGAGGTGGCTACTCCCCTTGGGAGACTCTGCTTAGCTGATAGCCTTTGTCCCCCTGAGAACACAGTTGGCATCACTTGAGGCCACCTCTTCAGAGGTGGGGAAGGAGTGTCCCGAGGTGACCAGTGTCCCTGTAAAATGCCACACGGAGTGAAGAAGAAAGACGAGCACTCCACCACGACCAGTGGGCACATGCTCATCCTGGCCCCTGGAGGGAAACCGAGGTGTCTGGTGGGCTGCATCTTGGGTGGGCAGGGAGGCAGCTGGCGGCTGGGAGCCCAGTGAGGCGCTGGGCTGCGATGGGAGATCGGTAGGTTCAGCGCTGCTTTCTGACAAGACCCTGTCCACATGCAGGCCCCCCTGAGGGTGGGTGGTGGTGGCCAGGACTGCAAGGATGTGAGAGATACACCCAAGCCCTGGCCTTCTGCCGGCATGGAGAGCCACTGGGCCCCCGTCCTGACAGCCCCAGGGAGCACCCACTTTTCAAAGTCTTGTGAGCAGCTGCGCCCTGCTGGCATTCCTCAGGTCCCCTGGTCTAGAGCAGGGAGGGCTATGGCCACACATCAGTGCACCGGCTGCGGGGCTGGGGCCTGACGATGCAGGCCCCTGTGGGCTCCATTGGTGAGGGCCGCCCTCTGCTTCACATGAGGATGCAAAACCGGGAGAGGACGTCTAGTGTTTCAGATGCTAAAGCAACATGTGTGGTTTACACACGCAACAGAATCACAGGGGATGGATTAAAATGAGCAGCCGTATCCGGTGACTCTTTTACGGGGACGTGATGTCAGGCTCTGCACCCAACACTGCTCCGGCTCCCCTGGGCTGGCTTCAGGGGTTGAGGGGTGCCCTAACCTGCTCCCTGCTCTATCTCAGCCCCCTGAAAGCTTCATCACACCACACCCCTCTTGGCAGGATAATCATTTGTATGAAGCCTACTGATCAGACTCAGCCAGACAGTCATTGCCATGAGTATAGCAAAAGCAGACAGCAGATACGGGAGGTGGCGGGGACGGATCACACAGCAAGCATTACTGCCCAAAACGCTCTGTCCTGTCCAGCCCGTCTCCCACAGTGTGCATCTGTGGGTCCTGGGCTAGGGACACCACTCTCAGCGATGAGCACCTGGGAGGCACAGATGGTCACCGTGTTCCTCTGGTACCCGGAAGGCTACAGGTTTGAATTCAGCCAGCCTCTGCATGTGTCAGAGCAGAACTCACAGGGTTGTCTGATCTGGGTTTTCGGAAGTAGACACCAGGCCTTTCTTCCAGGGGCCTCGGGGTGGACTTACACTCCAGCTGTCCGGTTATCGGGGAGTACGCTAACTCACCTGCACCCCCAGGGCTCTGTGCTAACTGAGCTCCTTTGTAAAAGGATGCTGACCAGGCCGCCGGATGCTGGAAGGAGGGGCAGGGCTGTCTGATGTAAGAAGTGCCGAGTGCTCCTTAGAAGCAAAGGTGGGAAGACTGTCTCTCATACTTTGGACATGTTATCAGGAGGGACCAGGCCCTGGGGGACACCCTGCTTGGTTAAGCAGAAGGAGAAAGACCCTCAACCACACGGACTGACACGGAGGCTGCGACAGTGGGCAGGGGGCTCCAGCATCACAGTGATTGTGAGGACGGCCCAGGACCAGACAGGGCTTCGCCCCTTTGTACACAGGGCCACTGAGGGTCAGGACTGATTTCACAGCACCTGACAAACACGGAAAACTTCCACTTCTTTCCAATGACTTGCTGTTGGGGTGAAAATGTTCCCCTTAAATAGGGCACAGGGTTGGCTGCTCCTGTGCCATTGTTACCTGACTCTCAGAAGAAGTCCAGCTTCTCTGTTCTGCATGGTGAGAGGCTGTCCTAAGGTCTCTGACAGAGTCCTCGTCTGAGGCATCTGCATCGGCTGAGTCCTGGGGCAGGAGCTGCTCTCTCCTGATGACACCTTTGGAGCAAGAGCAGGTTTGGGTTACTCGGATGTTAGACCTGAAAGCCAACAGGTGGGCTACTTCCAGGGAAGAGAAATGAGAGCAAGAGAGGTAAGACCATCACCGTGGTCAAAGGAGGGAGGAGCTGACCTCATCCAGAGATCTCTGGGAAAACACGGGTCTTACCCTGGCAGTCGTCTGAGGGTTTTTTCCTACTGTCACTGAGTCAGGTCTGACTCGTAGTGACCCTATAGGTCAGAGTAGAACTGCCCCACAGAGTTTCCAAGGAACACCTGGCAGATTTGAACTGCTGACCTTTTTGTTAGCAGACATAGCACTTAACCCACTATGCCACCAAGGTTGTGGGGTCTGAAGTTATCTCTTTTGAGTGTGCACGTTGAAAAAAAAGAATAATTCGTTTATTGACTAGTGCACATTTTACATCCTAATTGAAAGCAGAAAATATTTTAAAAAAAAACCTGACAGATGGTAAGCAGCACATGAAAGTGCTGTGTTGTTCTTAGGTGCCACCAAGTTGTTTCCGATCCGTAGCAACCCTATGCACAACAGAACGAAACACTGTGCAGTCCTGCACCACGTCCACAAGGATTTTTGTGCTTAAGTCCATTAGAAGTGACTTGATTGAAAAGATATTGCAGGAACGTGATTTTCAGTCTTCTAACTGTGTAACTTGTAGAAAACATTTAAATTTTCAGTGGCATAAACTTTCAGTGTTGACTTTAAAAACCAGCACTGGACACGGCCGTGTAGGGATTCCTTCCCTTGACTTCAGTAACAAATCAGCGTACCTCCTGTGGTGGCTGGGGAACATCCAGCAGATGCCAACTCATGCTGACAATGTGGCAGAGGAGAACTGCCCCGGGACTTTTCTAGGCTGGTGTCTTCCTGGGAGCAGATGTCCAGGTCTTCTCCCATGGATGTACGTATTTTTTAAAGTCATTTTTGCAAAGCAAATAAAATAAGGAGGCTACACTAGATTCCAGAGGACAGTCCCCATCTAGGATGCCCCCATCTGTGGAGGTGACTTCCAGAAGTCCTTGTGGATGGGCCACTGCTGGTCATTTTGGATGCTAGACTGGCGACCTGCAGACCTGGGGGGCACACGTCAATTGTGGCACGATGTGTTGATTCCTGGGCTCTGGAGATAAGGTGTGGTGTGTCGGGTGGGAGTGCAGGGGGTAGATGCCGTAAAACAAAAATGTTTTAGACTCAATGGAAAAGGGTAGTCAGTGGGGGAGGGGTGCTGGCTGTCCCTGGTATCCTCACTGAGCTCAGCCACCCACACCCCTGGTTGACCTGGATGGAGAAGCCCAGCACCAGGAGGCTGGGAGTACAAGGAAGGTTGACACTCACACAGGGGAAAGCCGACCAGAAGATCACAGGTATTTCTATGCTTGTGTCTCAGTCCTGTGACTCCTGCCAACAACCCAGACGATGGAGTCGGGTGCCTTTTCTCTTTTCCTTGGGAGCACGCTCAGCCTACCCTTCCTGGGAGACCACGCAGAGCAGAGATGGGCAGCCACTACATCAGCCATCCTGCTGTCCTGCCAACCACACGAGGAGCCCAGCCGAGGGCAGCTGTGTCATTAGCTGCAGATGAGATCCCGACCAAGGATGAAGGAAATAGGGTTATTAATTCACGGACGGAATGAAACTCCAACCTCGGAAGTGCCCCATTCGTAGTTTTCTCTTTGCATTGTGCACTGTCTCCTGCCCTCCTCGGAAACCCTGGGCACAGTGGTTAAGAGTTATGACTGTTAACTGCAAGGTCAGTAGTTCAAACCCACCAGTTGCTTCTCAGAAATGCTATGGGGCACTTCCACTCTGCCCTATAGGGTTGCTATGAGTTAGAATTCACTTGATGGCAGTAGGTTTGGGCTTGGTTTCCACCCACCTCCCTGCCCCACACCCCCATCCCAGATGTTCAGGTGACTGGGGTCGCAGGAGGAACTGAGAGTCTGCGCAAGCCTTGGTCCTGTGAGGGGGTCAGTGTGTGCCCACTCATTCATTACTGACCAGTTGCTGTGAAGTCAGTCCTGAACCATGGCGCCCCCGTGTGTGCCGGAGGGGCGCTGCGTGCATAAGGTGTTCAAGAGCTAGTTTTTTCTTCCAAGGCACCTCTACGTGGACTGGCATCTCTAGTTTTTCAGTTAGCAGCCACGCCTGTTAACCGTTTGCACCACCCAGACTCCAGTCATTACTCAGGGGGCAGTGAAGGCCCACCTCCCTCCTCCCACCCTCCAGAGTCCCCAGGAGCCTAATCATCCTGAGACATCACATCGCTATGGTCTCTACAGTACAACAAAGGTAAAACGGAAATGCCACGGGTTTCCTTGCAGACAGTGTCTCAGTGAGGATCCCCTGAATCTGGCTCCATGCAGCCGTGAAGCACAGGCACGTTTGCGGGGCTGCCGGGCCTCCTCTCTGGTCGTGAGGGTGTTCGTGTGAACGGTGCCCCAAACTCCTGACCCTCAGAGTACACAGCCACAGGGCACAGGAGAAGACAGCAATCTGGGGGGAGTCTGCCGATTACATTATGAAGCTAGGCTGGCTGACAACAAGATTAAATTGAGCAGATGGTGACGTGTGGCACTTAAAGACCAGTTGATGGAGGGCCCTGGGCGGGTGTGACGTCCAAGGACATCGATCGGCCGGCAGCCTGCACCAGATGGGGTGGCAGGAGCCCCGATGGGGCTGGGTGGCCAGTGGCCCTGCTGGTCTCAGGGAACCAGCTCAGCCTCCTCCTAACAGGTGGCAAGGACCCAGGCACCCAGCCCTGGACAATGTGGGTGGCATTTTCCAGGGCTGCATGTGCTGAACAGGCATGTCAAAGGCAGGGCTCTTAAGGCAGCGTGGCATGAACGTGCACTCTGCTAACCACAACGCTGGAGGTTTCCTCTACCCCGAAGGGCATCTGAAGACAGGCCTAGGGTTCTGTTTCCAGAAGACAGCAGGCCTTGAAAGCCCAGGGGAGTACCGTTTGACTTCCCACCCCACGGGGCCGCCACGAGTCACGGTGGTTTCTGTGGTCTGCATGGATTGGGGCCAAGGGGCAGGTTTCCTGGAGGTCCCCCGCTGTGGACAGTGGGTCTGGGGAACACTGGCCAAGGCACCCACCCAGGGCTGTCCCACAGGTGTCTCCTGATGGGTAGAGCTCAGCAAGGGTGTGCTGTCCGACGGATGAGGAGACGTCTCTCTGGGCTCCTGGACCAGGCTGGGACCCAGAAATCCCCTTGTCAACCTCATCTCCCACCAGAGTGTCCTGCAAGGTGGCATCCTCCACAGCTGGGTCACCTGGGAGGGACTGAGCACAGGGCACCATCAGATTTAAAAGCTCCTTGGAATGCAGGTCTTTCAGGTCTGCTCCCTGCCCACCATGGCCCAGAGCTTGTTATGACCATATGGCCCTCAGATACTGCTTCTCTACACTGCCACCTCTGTCTGGCACCGGCCACCTGTCCTTGAGGTTTCGGGGAGCAGACACTGAAGCCCACTGACCTGCAGGCGGTCCATAGCCCCAGGGACAGGGGACGAGTGCAGGACATGATGGCAGGGCTGAGTGGAATCATCTGAGTCGTCCTCCAGGTCTAGGTTGTGGACAGCGAGGAGGCGCTTCTTCTGAGCAATATGGAGGGTCAGCATCAATTCACTGGCGGACAGCATCCTCGCCCATTCTTAGCCCAGAGTTCGGCCAGCTGGGGGTCCAGCCTGACCTTCCAGCAGGCTGTGCCCACCCACACCTATCCTTGTGTTTCCCATGTTAAAGCTCCACAGTGCTCAGTGATCTCTGAGTGAGGAAGGAGGCTCTGTGAGCTCAGCTACATTATTAGTGGGGGCCTTGGGATGTTCCTGGTTCAAGAGGTCAGAGCCTGAAGGGGCTCCTGGCTCAGGTAGGTGGGGTGGTAAGAAAGGACTTACTTGGCTGCCACAGGGGTGGGCCTGGGCCACTGGATCCAGCTCTCCATCCCCAGCTGCCTGCTCATTGTCTCTACTGTTCTCACCAGGGGTCTGTTCAGGATCACCTAAGACAGACGCCAGAGACTCCACCAGGGAGAGCCAGAGACAACCTGCCCATCTTTCCATCCATCCATCATTGATCGATCAATCAATTGGTCAATTGATCGATCTATCCTTCCATCCACCATCCATCCTCCATCCCTCCCTCCACCCTTCCCTCCATCCGTCCGTCCGTCCGTCCATCCGCCCGTCCGTCCATCCTTCCATCCACCCATCCATCATCTATCCATCCACCCACGCACTCAACCACCCACTCATCCAACTATCCATCTGCCCATCTTTCCACCCATTCACCTGCCTATCCACCCATCTGTCCATCCATCCATCCGTCCATCCGTCCACCCGTCCACCCATCCACCTGTCCACCCTCCCACCCGTCCACCCACCCGTCCATCCATCATCCAACCATCCCTTCATCCCTCCATCCCTCCATTCCTCCATCCATCCACTGATCCATCCACTGATCCACTGATCCACCGATCCACCAATCCATCTGTCGATTCATCAATCCAGCGATCCATCGATCCATCGATCGATCAATCCATCCATCCACCCATCCACCCATCCACCCAGGGGGAGGATGACCCACTCAGCAATGTAAGGTAAGATCTGTCCTCCTTGTGCTTACTTACAAATCTGTAGTGAAATTGTTCAAGCACAAGGAAGCCTGTGCTTACCTTGCTGACCAGGTCACCCAGCTTGTCTGGGAGTGTAAATATGAAAAGAAACTTTGAACTGGTACGAAGGTGCTGTGAGACTGGAAGGGAGACAGAGGCCAGCCAGACCTAGAGGCAGAGCATCTGATGTGGTGGAAAAATGTGAAACTGTTCATTACAGATGATCTGGTAAGCAAGGGGAGCACCGTGCTTACTTTGGTGTTGGATATTCCACCCCTATATCCATTCACCCACTCAGACACCTTCAGACAAGCCCCTCTGCTGACAAAACCCTGTCCAGGCAGCAATCAGAACCAGTCCAAACCACAGCATCAGACTGGCACTTTACCTCATCAGAACATTGTTTCAGAACTCTGCAGGGTTGACACGGAGTCCTTGAGGGGTGCAAATTAACACGGCTGCTGGCTGAAAGGCTGGGGGCTCTAGCCCACCCAGAGGCACCTCTGAAGAAAGGCGTTGTGGCCTACTTCCCCAGCCCCCCTGGAGCCCCTTTCACCCTGACACACATGGGGCCACATGAGTCGGAATCTGGCAGCTGGTTTGACGTGGGACTGAGATTTCCTGACCACTTGTGACAGGAGGTGACGAGAGCACTGCCCAACCCACCTGCAGCCTGAGTGACTTACTGTGGACGTCCGGAGAGCTAGGCACCTGGGCAGGTGAATCTATGAGGAAAGAGAAGGCTCTGAGAATAGACGTTTCCGGAAGCACCGCGGGCTGGACCAGGGGCTGGTGGCCCTCCTTCCCATGCTGTCGGGGCTGGTTTCCTGGGATGGTGGTCCAGTTAGGGAGAGCTTCAGGAGATACCCCCACCCCTCTCCCGGCTCCTCTCAGAATATTTGGGTGGGACAGAGCTCTGGAGGCCTGTGGGTCACGAGGTCTGCATCAGGCCCGGTTGGGCAGGGTTTTAAAACATTCACTTTGAGAATTTAGTTTTTAATTTTAAATTTTTAGGCATGACTTCCCAGTTTTTGTGCTCTGTCTGTCCTCGTGACCTTTTTAAAGGATTGAATTATGTCCCCTGTACCCCAAAAGAAACACGCAAGTCCTCACCCTCCTCCCTGGTGTGATCTGCTTGGAAATAGGGGTTCCTTTTGTTATGTCAATGAGGCCATCCCTGCACAGGATGCCTAGAAACCTAATCCTTCTGAACAGTGTTTTAGGAAGAGAGCAAAAGGGAGACAGATACACATGGGGAACACAGAAGTCACATGAGACCCATCAACAAGCCAGGAAGTGTCCCAGCTCACGGAGAAACCAGAAGCCAGGAGACAACCTCGCAGAAGCAATCGGCTTTTAGCCTCCCAACCGAGGAGGAAATAAAGCCACCCCCTTGTGGTGTGGTGTTACGGGGGACCTTGTAAGCCAGCTACCTCTCTTTATGTGAACTGCTCTTAGGACGTGATGTATGGGCCAGCCCCAGGTTACGAAAGTCCAGCTTAGTACAACCTATAGCTAAGGACGAGCCCCTGGAAAGCCAGCCGTACTACAAATCTGAGGCAGATACAACAGTTCATTTTAACAAACGGGAGCTACTTTGTAACAGACATGAAATCATCGGCAGCAGTATTACTGACTTTTTATGTCAAAGATGTTTTAGAGCATCTGCCAGTGTTTCTTTAATGTTTTTATGCATAAAACCATGTGCTATATTCTAAGAGAAACATTTGACTGACTTTAGATCTTACGGGACCTCATTGTTCTGACTTTCCTACAAATACTGCGTTAAAGACAGACTTAGCAATGGAACTCGTCTGTAATCTGGGGATCGCCTGTGCTAGAGGAACCTGGCAGGAGAACACAGCCCCTGAGGAATCCATCCGAGGTCAGAACCCAGACCTTCAGCCTGACCGAGCCAGAGCCTCCTGCTGCCCCACAGCGCCACCTCCTGGAGAGCTGGAAAGTGGCCGGTTTGGGGCTGTGCTGACTTCCCTGCTCTGGAGTGGCTGTGACTTTTACAAATCAGGGACTCCTAGCTACACCCCAGACCACATGAAACCTGTTGTTGTGGAGTCACTCCGGTAATGCCATGTGTTTCGGAGACCTGCAGTCCATGGGTTTCTTGGTGGCTGATTTCCGGGAAGTAGATCACCAAGCCTCTCCCTGGAGGCTCCTCCAGGCGGGCTAGAGCCAAGGGTGTGAGCTGTGTGCACCCGCCAGGTTCTCCAAAGCCCACCCCCAGCCCTGGAATATGCTGGCGGAGGTCCAGGCATCTGAAAACCACTGGGAGAGGTCTGCTGCCCTTCTCCAGGGAATGGGTCACTTTGGGGGTTCACCTTCCTCCTGAGTCCTGCTGTGAGCATGGGCTGGACAGAGCTGTCTGCTGGTGGAAGACGGTTTGTCCTAAGGAGACACCCAGGCTGGCTTCTGGCTGGCCGGGTGGAGTGTGTGGACGTAGGGAGCTGTGGAAAGCACACTCCAGCCAGGACAGAGATGACAGCCACCAAGGACACTTGAGGGTGCACTGTAGAGGGAGGAGGTATAGCAGGGCTTCCCCCTCAAGGGTAGGTTGAAGTTACCTGCCCATGTCACTGGGGTACATCTCATCTTGTCTGAGGTCTCAGCACAATTCTTGGAGGGCCTGTGTTCCCTCTCAGACATGTCCCAGTTGGGATGATTGTCACACACTCCCACCCGGAAGTCTGGCCACCCCAGGGGTCTGCTGCTCCATGGGGCCGAGGATGCCCCTATGGTCTCAGTCCTAAATTAAATGATGAGTTACTGTGCCTGGGAACTTCCTATACTGGACCCTGAGACCAGGAATGTTCTGAGGGGTCTGCCCACCTGCTGCTCCTCATTTATCTTAAGGATTGGATTGTGTACCCCGAGATACTTGCGGAAGTCCTAACCCCTGGTACCAGTGGGCACGACCTTGGCTGGAAATAGGATCTGTGAAGATCCTATCCCTTAAGTGAACTTGAAGTCATGTTGGAGCAGGGTGGGTCCTTGTCCACAGTGGCTGGCATCCTTCTAAGAGAAGAGGTACTCAGAGGCAGGCACACGCAGAGGACAGCCACACGCAGACAGAGGCAGAGACTGTAGCGCTGCTGCCACAAGCCAAGGAACGCAATGACTGCCAGCCATCAGCAGAGGCTGGAGACAGGCCTGGGGCAGGCTCATCCTCAGAGACTCAGGAGGAACCAATCGGCAGATACCCTGGTCCAGACCCCACCTCCAGGGCTGTGAGACCCCGCCTCTAGTGTTGTGAGACACCGCCTCCAGAGCTGTGAAACATGCCCCCAGAGCTGTGAGACCCTGCCTTCAGGGCTGTGAGACCCCACCCCCAGAGCTGTGAGACCCTGCCTTCAGGGCTGTGAGACCCCACCCCCAGAGCTGTGAGAGCCTGTCCCTAGGGCTGTGAGACCCCACCCCCAGAGCTGTGAGATCCCAACCCCAGAGCTGTGAGACCCTGCCTTCAGGGCTGTGAGATCCCACCCCCAGAGCTGTGAGACCCTGCCTCCAGAGCTGTGAGTTTACACGAGACCACAAACACCCCTTCTTGTAGGACCCCCGTTTGTAGTAACTAGTTAGGGCAGTCTGGCAAACAAAGACGCTACCTGTACCTGAAGCTTTAAGGTACAAACACAAACACGGTGCTTTCCTGGGGGGCTGGGGGAGACCCTTGGCTGAGTCATGGCAAGGATGCCCAACCTAAGGAGCCCCGGTCTGCCCTGGACATGCCTGAGGCTGCTGGAGTCAGGGACTACCGAATGGCCCTGGGGACTCACCTGGGGCCCTCCAGAGGGAAAGACCTAAGACTCTGAGACCCCAAGACCCCTAAACTCAGACCTGGTTCAGGGGGCTGTGTGGCTGAATGCTGGCCGGGCTGAGTGGCAGAAGCCTGGATCCAGGTGGCAGTGACAAAGCTCTGCTGCCCCATAAACATGGCTTCGTGACCTCCTCCAGAGTTTAGGAGAAATGCCCACTACCCCTCCCTAAAGTGTTCTCCTGGGTCCCTTAGAGGCAGACACATTTAGAGTGAACTTATCACAGCTGCAAGACCAGCCTGGATGTCAAGTTCATCAAGAAATAAACACCCGGATTCAAAATATTACAGAACCCATGATTGCCTTACAGCAGATTTCTCTAGATCTTGATAATCCCTGGTGTCCCCAGCTGACACAAATTGCTAATGCATCAGCTGCTAACCGAGTGTTTGGAGATGCCACTTTACCCAGAAGCACCGCAGAGGAAAGGCCTGGTGATCTACTGCCAAAAATCAGCCATGGAAAGCCTGTGGAGCACAGTGACACTGGCACATGGGCGGTTGCCACAAGTTGGGGTTGACTTGACAGCAACTGGTTTGGCTTTTGGTTTGGATAGTCATCAGAACCCTGTGGAACACTTGTTGAAAACTGAACATCCAGGCCCCAGTTAGCTGCTCCGGGGAAGAAGGGTTTGGAGACCGTGTAGCACAGACAAACACCTTGGGGACCCGGCTGGCAGCCGTGTTGGAGAACTTTGGCTAAGAGTCTTCTGTGAACTCGGAAAGCTCCAGAAAAAACACAGCTTCACTGGTGGGAAGTCAGCCCCACACAGGACTTCCAAGGAGGCCAGCCCAGAGGGACGCAGAGGTCTGCACTGCCTATGAGAAGCAGCTGACCCCACGGAAGACTCCAGAACGGGAATGAGCAGAGAGGTGCACACAGGTTCAAAGGAATCGTCTGGTCCTGAAGCACTAGGACCATCTGGGAGCGAGGGGACGGTGGTCTGGCTGTGCCGTGGCCCTCAGCCTTACCTGCAGCCTGCAGCCTCCCCGAGAGAGACCGTACCACCTTGGCGCTTCCGAATCGCTTGAAGCGGGCCCGCACGTGCTCATAGTACCACTCGAGGGAGCCCACCTTCACGACCCTGCAGACACAGACGGGTGATGTCTGGGGCATGACCAGTGTGCAGCCGCCACAGGCATGCCATGCCTGCCTTCACTGCCAGCCCCACTGGGGACCTTGCCAGACCAGAGCCCATGGGGCCGTCTGACTCAGGGGACACACAAACCCAGAGCCCATGGGGCTGTCTGACCCAGGGGACACATCAACCCAGAGTCCACAGGGCTGTCTGGCCGGGGGACACATCAACACAGTGCGTGTGGGGCTATCTGACCAGGGGAAGCATGAAGCCCAGAGCCCACGGGGCCATCAGACCTGGAGGATGTGTGGTTTACAGAGGTGTGTGATCTAGGGGGACATGCAGCCCAGAGCCCACGGCGCCATTAAACCAGGAGGGACATGCAGCCCAGAGCCCACGGGGCCATTAGACCCGAAGGATGCATGGCTCCCAGGTGGTCAGATCCGAGGCCACTCACCTGGCCAGGCGGCAGGGATCGCACAGCCAGCCCTGCTCCCCAGTGTGGGCACTGCCGCAGCCCCTGCATGTGAAGAGGTGGCAGTCCAGGCATTGCCTCTTGCTGTTCACCAGTAGCCGGTAGGGCTGCAGGCAGTGCGCACAGTGGGTCTCATTCAGGTGAGCCGCGTCCAGCAGCAGCTCCCTCTTGCTGTTTTCCTTCTTAATCTTGCCCTTCAAGTCCCTGAAAGAAATGTCAGGAAGACAAGCTTTAGACTTGGACACAGGGGCATACAGACGTGCACACAGACATAGAGACACACATGCGTGCATACACATACACAGACATGCAGACACACTCCGATGGACACAGAGAAAAACAGACATAAAAGCATAGATACACAGACAGACTTGGATAGAGACATGCACACAGACATTCACAGACAGAGAGACACACATAGACAAACACAGAGACACACGTGTGTACACACAGACATATGAGGTTTGACAATTAAATCCATGAACTCATCCTACAAAAAGTGCTACATCCCTCATTGCTGAACATCACTGTGGTCGCCTTCAAAGTCCTCCCCGTGGGAGGCTACACAGCAATGCCAGCACCTAGTCCACCCTTCAAAGCCATTTTGGAACTCTTTCTGGAACGGCCATCAGAGCTGTCATTGTATTACCACCCTTGATGACCTGAATGTCATCAAAACATCTTCAACACTTGCTTATCTTTGGTTAAAGGAGAAAGTCATTGGGGGCCAGATCGGGTGAGTAAGAAGGGTGTTCCAACACAGTTACTGGTTTACTGGCTAAAAATTCCCTCACAGACAACTAGACAATGAAGTTCGTGAACTTGGCACTGTGCCACCGTGTGCAGTGACCATTCCGGAAAGAGTTCCGCAATGGTTTGAAAGGTGAACTAGGTGCTGGCATTGGTGCATAGCTTCCCAAGGAGAGTACGTGGAAGGTGACCATAGCGATATTCAGCAATGAGGTATGTAGCCCTTAGAAAAATTAAGTTTGTTATTTTAATCATCGGTCCTCATAAACAGAGAGCCACACACAGACACACAGTCACACAGACAGATGCATACATACACAAAGACACACACTGACATACTTATGAACACACAGATGCACATAGTTACATAGAAAGACATACACAAAGAAGCACACAGACACACATATATATACACATACAGACACACAGACACACACACAGACAGATGCAGTCACATAGACATAGACACACAGAGACACATGCAAAGTCACATAGACACAGACACACACAAATAGACACACATACACAAACACAGGATACTTTCTCATCCAGACGGACAGATACCCTGGAAATTTCACATGCAGAAATGTGGGCCAACGTTGGACAAAGGCACCCGCAGTAGTCTACCACTTCCAGCACGCCCCACCCAGTGTCCTTAGGAGGGCAGACCAATAGGCCAGGTTCCAACATGAGCACTTTGGTATTTCAGAGAAGCACACTCCCCATGGAAACAGCGTTGTACTGAAACACTTTGGTGATCTTGTGTTGCCTTGGGTTTCCAGGCAGTGTGTCTGTGACCTCCATCACTGCCCAGGGACCATGAGCTACCGAGATTCAGGGCACAGGGTGGGGCAGTCCCACCACTGCCCACACCACCTCACAGAACCCGCATATCATGAGAGTAGGCCTCACAGAGCCCTGAACCCTACGCTCACATCCTCTCCCCAGAGGAACCCCAACGCTGAGATTGTGCTGAGCACCCAGTGCCCACCCTCCCTTAGCAGGGTGTGAGTGGTGGCTCCGGGGGCCTAGCAGCCCCAGGGCATACCCTGGTCAGACCACATGGTTCATTCCCCAGAATCATCCAGTCGCCCCGTCTAATGAGCTAGCAGGAGGTTAGAGAAGAGAGAAGAAACCAGAAGTGCAGGTTGTAATGTTTAAGGTTAACTTGGCTGGGCCATGGTTCTAAGTGGTTTGACAGTTATGACACGGTTTGGCAGTTGTGTAAGGATGTGGTCACTTCCCTCATGAGATCTGATATGATGTAATCACCTGCATGATGGGATCTGCTGTGAGGGGCCAATCAGCTGAAAGGGAGTTTCCTGGGGGTGTGGCCTGCATCCTGCATCCAATCTAAGTGGACTTTCTGGCAAGGCTTGTGGGCTTTTGCTGGCTCTGGATCCTGAAGCTGGCTCCTGCTCATCTGACCTCCTTGGGATTCTGCTAGCTGTTTATCTGGGGCCTCGCCTGCCAGTGTTGGGATCTGTCAGTCTTTGTAGCCTCTGAGCAAGAGCCCTGCTGTCTGACCTGCCGATTTGGGGTTCACTGGTCCCTGCAGCTATGTGTCAGGAGAAACTCTTATCTTGACCCAAGGACTTGGGAGGTTCTGGCCTCTGCAATAGCATCAGTCATTTCCTTGACGTGAGTCTTTCTTCCTATGCATGCTGATTTGTTTCACTGGTTTTGCTTCTCCCGAGAACCCAGCCTAACACACAGCATTCGACAGAGCAACAGAGAAGATGCAAGGGAGTGAGGCGGTGGGCAGAAGAGGAAAGGGGTGGGTTACTCACAAAGCAAGGCACTTATTTACCAATCCACAGTGAACAAAATTCAGTGAAAATGTGAAATTGTGCACTTCAGATCAATAAACAAAAAACCATCTAGCCCATGTGTGCCTTGCTTACTGTAAGCTGCTGGGTGCCGTGTATACTGGCCATGTGTGTATACTAGCCCATGCGTGCTGTGCTTACTGTAAGCTGCTGGGTGCCGTGTATACTGGCTAATCGGGCCTGAGTTAGCAGCTCACAGTTAACGACAACACCAGGTTGTCATCTCGTTGTGACGGTTGGGAAGCTTCACAAGAGTAGAATCTGGAAGGCAGACTGTTACACCTCCCCAGAGTCCACAGATGGTGGAAACAACTATGTTCTGAGCTTTCACTGGAAGGTGAGAGGTTACAGTCTCCCCAGATGCACCTTGGAGGCAAGGCCTGGTGATCAAGTTCCAGAAACAGAGCCACTGGGCACCCTGTGGAGCATTCCTACTCTGACACCCACAGAGTGGCCATGTGCAGTGTGATGGCTTGCTTTTGTGTGGGTTTTTTAGCCACGGGCTTGTAACTATCCATCAGCTGTTTGGACGAGACTGTGCAGATATTGGTGATTGTCGCCCACAGGTGGGATTAGTTCATTCTGTCATGCTGCTGGGCTGGAAATGTGCCACCCCCAAGGTGGGGAGACAGGAGAGCCCACCACCGCCAAGGAAGAATAATCAGGGGCCAGCATGGCCTTTGGAACTGGGATCCCTGCGCTGAGAAGGTCCTAGAACCAGGAGAGAGAGACAGAAGGCAGAGAGAGAGAGAGAGAGAGAGAGAGAGAGAGAGAGAGAGAGAGAGAGAGAGAGAGAGAGATGTCACACCAAAGGCAAAGACCCAGAGGCAGGAGACGGTGCAGTGGGCTTCCTGGCCCACAGAGAAAAAGCTGATTGCCTTCAGGGAGAGGCCAAGGGCCAGGGAGAAGCCCACCTGTGATCACAGCTGGGGAGAGTCGTCCTGATGGAAGAACTGCATCCCGAGTGCTCCTGAGCCTGAATTGTAACCCGTCACTTCCCTAATAAACCTCATAATTGTGAGTGTGCTCTGTGAGTTCTGTGTGACCACTGCCCTGAATGACCACACCCAGCACAGAAGTAGAGAGCACTTTGGGAGGGACAGATGGTGTCAGGCTTGGTAGAGATGGCAGAGAGAGGCATGGCCGACCTCCCTCTGTGGGACTCAGCCACGTTGATCTTGGCTCTCCTTTCCCCTGGTGAAGTGACGGGAGGTCAGGATCTGTCCTGGCTGTTTTTACATGGAGTCAGAGTAGACCCAGGAGTTACTTGTTAGAAGTGGACTCGAGGTCTTGAGGTCTTTCCCTGTGGGATGGCCAGAGTGAGTTCAGTTCCACGTCTGCCCAGTGCAGCACAGCTGAAAGGACTTGCTGAGTTTCCAGAGCAGGCATCACCTGGCATTCCGGGAAAACCGCAGCTCTCCTAGGCCATCGGCTGTTGACTGCTCCAGCTTCCCAGGGAGGCAGCCAAGGCCAGCCACTGTGAAATCTGCCCAGGTGGGCGACAGGTGCATTTTGTTCTGGGTTTCAGACAACGTCTGCCAAACATAACAGTTTTGGTTTTGTTGTTGCTGTCAGGTGCCGTCCAGTTGGTTCTGACTCACAGCGACCCTGCGAAGAACCGAATGAAACGCTGCCCGGTCCTGCACCACGGCCACAACCATTTTTAGGCTTAAGCCCATTGTTGCAGCCACTGGGTCAATCCATCTCATCAAGGGTCTTCCTCTTTTTCACTGACCCACCACTCTAAAAGCATGATGTCCTTCTCCAGGGACTGATCCCTCCTGACAACACATCTGAAGTATGTGAGACACAGTCTCTCCATCTTTGCTTCCCAGGAGAACTCTGGTTGGACTTCCTCAAGAATGGATCTGTTTGTTCTTCTGGCAGTCTGTGGCACGTGTAGCCAAAATTCTTCTCCACCACGATTCAAAGGCATGAATTCTTCTCCTGTCTTCTTTGTTCATTGTCCAGCTTTCACATGGTTTTAGATGAGATGAAATGAATCCACTGTGACGGACATTTAGGTATTGAGACTCCAGGTGCTGTGGCCTCTCAGAACACGGATGCCCAGAGCACGGCCCATGTGAAGGGAGAGGGCCCCGGGGTGATTCTCGGGGCCGCGAGTGAGGACTCATGGTTTCCAGGGCCTTGGCCAACCTTCTCTGACTTCCCCCTCCCACCTTTTGAGAGAAGACCCTTAAGTCAGAGGCAAAAAGGAAACTCAGGCTGTGGTTTTGAAAAGAAAGCAAAAGGGACCAATGAGGTGTTGGAGCCCAGGACGAGCCCTGTAACTCACAACAGACACAAAGCTGCGGTGGCAGGAGGAAGGCTTTGTCTCAAACAGAACTTCATGGACCACATGGCTCCATGTACGGAGAGGGCTTGTTTTGTCCGTTCCCTCCCTGGATGTGATTGGGTAGCCAGGTGATTGGGTAGCCACCCTGGGTGGGCAGGCTGGTGCAGCCTCTCTCCTAGGAGTGTCCCCTCATCTCTTTCCAGGCAGAGCTGGGCCCTGGGGCTCACACAGCAGGAAGGATACACGGACAGGTACTGTACCCTGAGGGGCGAGGCACCTTAAACGCAGCCAGGAAGGGTGCTGGCAGTGGCTGGAGGCTGGCATTTCCCACGTGCAGAATTTGGGAGAAAGTGCGGTTCCACCCACCTAATGAGTCTGCGTCACAACACAGCGCCCCTTTTCATGGCTGGAAGGAGACAGTGATGCTGCCCTCGTCTTGCTGAGTAGCACCAGGCAGATGGTGGTTGCTGGCCGGGCATAGCACCCTGACCTGGGCTTCTGCCGGACGGGTGAGGGCCAAGCAGCACAAACACCCGCTCACAGCAGCGGCTAGGTCACACCTGAGGCACCCCGACTGCAGGTGCCGGTGCATCTGCCGTCCAAAGCCCAACCTGCAGCTATGCACCGAAAGTCTCCTGACGCTGAAGGTTTGGGTTAAGGCCCCTCTGAGTGCGATTCATGAGCAGAAACAGAAAAATGCCGCAGAGAGTCACCTCGGTGTGTGCACCTGGGTGTGAGAAGGTACAGGCTCAGGAGTGACAAGGCGGAGACAGCAGAGGACACCAAGCTGAGACGGGAAGCCCCTGGCTCTGCTGACTGAGGAGGGAACACAGCTGGCTAAAACAAAGATCTTTAAAAGCAAAGATGTCACAGTGATGAAAAGCCATGATCTCTTCAATCACCTCATGGGCATGGGAAAGCTACGCAACAGAAAAAGGAGAGCCAAGAAGAAATGATACATTTGAATTGTGATGCTGGTGGAGAATACTGCATACACCTCAGACTATCGAAGAAACGAACCAATCAGTCTTAGAAGGAATAGAACCTGGGGGTTCCTTAGAAGTGAGGATGACCACCTGGACTTGCCTGCTTCGCAGATGTCACCCAGAAGGGCCAGTGGCTAGAAAATGACATCACATTTGGTAAAGCAGAAGGTCAGCAGAGTAAAGGGAAACCTTTGTGAGATGGGCTAACGCGGCAGCCACAGCAATGGCCTCACACACACACACCCATGATGGACAGGAGGGCGCAGGACTGGGCGTCGTGTCATTCTGTCACAGGTAAGGTCACCGTGAATCAGAGCTAGCTTTGCGGCAACCACCCACACAACCTTGAAACTATTTCCATAACAACACAGGGACGGTAGTTGCCTTTTTTGCTGTGTCGACGCCGGTGCCGGTGCTGGTGTTGCTGGGGCCACAACACACACCAGGGCTGGGGCACTTCATGCACCGCACCCTCACAGCAAGGGAAAGAAAGAGGGCAGACAGGGGTGTGAGGAAAAGAGAAGGAAGGGAAAGGGGAGAAGGGAAAGGGAAGAAAAGCGAATTCAATGGAGAATGCTCTGGAAGACACAGCAGCAATGATTAATCTTATGTGACCCTCAGACACATCTCCTTAATGTCCTGTGTGGTGACACAGGGTCCACACAAGAAGCTCTCCAGCTGTACCATGAAGGAGGCTGGATGCCTTTGTGGGAGGAACTGGGTGTGCGCTGCAGTTGTGACCTCAATTAAATGGTTTTTCCAAGAAACACCCGCTTCACTTGAAAGAACTTCTGAGAGATGATGAGTGACTCCCACTTGGATGGCTGGCAGACAGGTCCTCGAACATGAACAAAGGAAGCCTGTTCCTCCAAGGAAAACAAGTGACAACATTTGTTACAAGGATACAGTTCAAGCTTTCAAGCACTGAGGGGGATTTGGGATAACTTGTGTCTGCCACCGTGAGTTTCACAGTTTTGCAAGACTTTACAGGTTTCTGATAAGGTCGGCAGTGATGTTAATGAGAACCGTGTCCTAGTTACGTGTGGTGAAATGCGTCAACGTTCGGGACACCTGCATAGCTCCACCAACCAGGCTTCACCAAGTGACTGACCTCACAAAGTCATGCATGGCTAAGAAATCTACTCCAAGAGTTGTGTATGCCCACCAGCTGATCTCACTGAAACGATGTATAGAAGTTCACGGATACAGTTTCAGATTCCACTGGTATTACCATTGAACCTCACTGCAACAGTGTACAAAAGTGCATGGATACAGTTTCAGATTATGTTGGTATTACCATTGAACCTCACTGCAACAGTATATAAAAGTTCATGGATACAGTTTCAGATTCCATGTTGCAACTGACATTTGAGAAACCATCAATTGTTGGGTTCTCACAGAGCACCAAAGACAGTCTCCATAATTATCTGAATGTCTTTTAAAGTGCTGTGTGTTGTGGTTAGTTGCTGTTGAATTGATTCTAACACATGGCGACCACGTGTTACAAGGCAGAACTGTCCCCTAAGGTTTTCTTGATTGCAATGTTGACATCCAGGAGTCCAGATGGCACAGAGGTTAAAGCACTCAGCTGTTAACTGAAAGTAACTGGTTCGAACTCACCAGCCACCACTCTACAGGAGGAGGAAGAGGTGGTAATCTGCTTCCATCAAAATTACAGCCTAGTAACTGCCTGTGGGGGTCGTTCCACTCTATCCGACAGGGTAGCTGTGAGTTGGAATTGACTCCATGGTGATGGGCTTAATCTCAACAGAGGCAAAGTGCAGTGCTGCTAGCGGAGTTCACACAGCTGACCTGTAAGTGCGCAGCTGAGCACCAAGCGTGTGTGCCACCCGGGGACCTGTCCAGCTTCTAGAGGCCAGCTGGGCTCCTTGGCTCACAGCACCTTCGTCTCCCTTCAAAGCCAGCAACAGTGGGTCGAGTCCTTGTCACCCCAGGTCACTCAGACCCCTGTGCTTTTCTGCCTCTCCTCTCCACCGACTTCGTCGTCAGGTCGGGTCCACCCGGAAACCCAGAGCACTCCCTGTGTCCGTGCCAGCTGGCTGGCCACCCTAATTCCATCCGTGACCTTCCTTCTCCTGGACCCTAGACTAATATGTCCTCAGGGTGTGGGTGCTAGAAGTGGTCGTGTTTTCCCAGGGGGCCTCTACCCCCTGTTCCGTCTACTAGGCAGCAACACTGCCAGAGCCCTGAGGGGTGACCGTGTGAGCTAAGAGTTTACTCCCAGCGGAGTGGAGCGGGAGACAGTTAGATGCAAAGCCTACCACCGCTGCCACTCCTGAGAAGACAGTTTACTCAAAGACATACCCCAGGTGACTGAGAGACGAATCCCAAGAGTGACCCTAAGGATGGAAATTAGGGCCCTCAGAACGGTGTGCTGCGGCCCCATAAGGACCAATGAGTCACAGACTTAAGGGACAGAATGATTACAAGTAAGGCGACCAGACGAAACACACCCCAAACTCAAACCCAAACCACCGCATCAAGTCTCTTCCAACTCACAGTGACACTACAAGACAGAGCGGTACTACCCCACGGGGTTTCCGAGGCTGCCATCGTCACCGAAGCGGACTGCCACCTCTTTCTCCCATAGGAGCCCCTGGGTGGGTTAGAACAGCCACCCCTCCAGCTAGCAGTCAAGTGCTTAACCACTGCGCCACCACGGCTGTTCAAAACTAAACAGCTACTGACAGAGGACCAACATAACGCAGTCATTACATGATTGGAAAGCTCCAGAGGGTGTGAATCAGTGTTGGGAATGACACCGAGGGAAGCAGAACCCGCCCAAATCCTCTGAAGTCCTTTGAAGGAAGGCAGAGGGAGGAAGAAAGGGGTGACGCAGGACAGAGCGAAGCTTCACCATGGTCCCCGAACTGAGGAGCTCACAGATGGGCGTTAGGTGGGGGTTACCCCTCAGCTCTGCACTGGTAGGCTTTTCCCCCTCCGGCCCTGGACCCGTGAGCCTGGAGTTGTCTGTCTCAGACGTCAAGAAGCCAGAACAGGATGACTGCAAGTTCCTTCTCCAGCCAGCCGTGGTTTGCCCGCCGTGAAGACTGTCCCGAGGTGTTCTCTGGAATTCCGGTCTGTTGACAGAGATGATGAGTCCACGGCACCACCTGTTTGCCTTTCGGGGTCAGCACTGCAGGACTAATATTTGCTTTGTGGGCAGTCCCTTTAAAGTGCAGGGTGTTCTATTTAGGGATCTCAGCCTTCACCCGAGGGTGTGAGTCAGATGAGATGCCCACACCGTTTTTGCCTTTCACCCTGGGTTTAGGAATGCCCCGTCCATGGTGACATCCACACAGTAAGTTACTGAGAAGACTCAGCCCTGCAGAGAGCAAAAAGGGCCCTGGTGGTGCATGGCTAAACACTCAGCTGCTAGTTGAAAGGCCGGCGGTTCAAACCCCCCAGCTGCACCATTTGGAAAGATGTGGCAGCCTACTTCTGTAAAGGTCACAGCCTTGGACACCTGAAGGGGCAGTTCTGCTCTGTCCTGCAGGGTCATCTGGGTTAGAGGGGCTTGAAGGCAATGGGTGTAGGCGGTGATGAACACACCAGCAGCGAGGACGGGCTCGGCAGCGTCCAGGCTGATGCTGGTGTCTTTGTCTCTGGTCTGTTCTGGAGAAAGAGGAGTCCAGCAGCTGTGATGGTCAGCTGGGGGCTGCCCCCAAGAAGGGAAGTGCTTCCCACTGGCCGTCAAGTCAATCCCGACTCATGGCGCCCCCACGTGGGTCAGAGTAGAACCATGCTCCCTAACATTTTCTGGGTCTTCAGAAGCAGATCACCAGCTCTTTCTTTCCAAGTGCTTCTGGGGGACTTGAGTCCACAAACTTTCTGTTAGCAGCCAAGCTTGTTAGTGAACTGAGTGCACCTCCCAGCTTCTTTGTATTTGTATGACTTCCATAAAGTAATAACATGATTATCTTTTTTGTACTTAAGGCCTTTTTAACACCCAAGTCACACGCATTTTTACAGAACACTTAGAGGACAGAGATAAACAGTAATACAGAACAGTGCACAGCTGGACATCCACCCCCCCCCCCGACATGTCCTGGCACTGTTCTGAGCTGGGCAGCCACCTTGTCCTGCTGCCTACCTGTGGGTGGTGGTGACAACATCACTGGGTGCCTGAGGACTAAAGGAGGCAACACAGACAAAGCCCTGGGTTCTCATCATGTCTGCCTTCAAAAATAACAATCGGGTCCCTTTTATGGAAACCTGGCTGGTGTAGTGGTGAGGAGACATGGCTGCTAACCAAATGGTCAGCAGTTTGAACACACCAGGAGCTCCTTGGAAATCCTTTATGCTAATTCTCTGGCTTGGAAGGGCACTGTGAGTCAGAACTGACCGAACAGCAACAGGCCTGGGTCCCTTCTATGGTCACGTGCTGGTGACATAGCAGAGAAGACAACAGAGGCTGCGTGGAGCTTGCACACCAGAGACGGACACAGTTGTGGAATGAGTCGGTGGCTAGCATAGCGCCAGGTAGACGCTAAGGTGCTGACACCGTGCCAGCTGAGTGCTGAGTGCGGCGAGAGAGACTTACCGTGCTATCCAGAAAGAGAGAGTGTTGGGAGTGACAGTGGTCATCTTGGAGTAGTCAAGGGAAGCTGCTTGGAGGAGGCAACATTTGAGAGATGACTGAGTGACTTAAGGAGAGAGAAAAAGGCAATAAGGACAGCGGATGGCAGGCGTGGTGGGAACAGGCCTGGTGTGTCAGTGAGATGGTAAGGTGGCCTGGGCTAGAACAAGACAGGGGGCAGGCAGGGTGAGGAGTAAGAGAGGAGGTCAGCGAGGTCAGCCTGGCGGCCGGGGTGAGGTTCTGTGGGCTAACTAACCTTCACACAGCTCTTGCCCGTTACAGTACGTGTATTTATTGTTAGGTGCCGGGGGGGCAGTGCCAACTCACAGCAACCCCGTGTGTAAGGGAGCAGAGCCCGGCTTGGCCCTGTGCCATGCTCACGGTCACTCACAATCGCCGCCTTGTGGGAGCCTGTTGTTGCAGCTGCTGTGTCAGTCCCTGTCCGGGAGGGTCTCTGCCTTTTTCCTGGACCCTCTCCTTTACCACGCATGACATCCTTCAGGGACTGGCCCCTCCTGATAGCATATCCAAAGCCAGTGTGAGATCAGATCTCCCCACCTCCCTTCCAAGAAGCATCTGGCCATTTTTTCTCCAAGATGGGCTTGTTCATTCTTCTAGAAGTCAGTGGTAGAAACAGGATCCCCAGTGGGGCAAGGGGCAAGGGGCAAGGGTCAGGCTGCTAACCAAAAGATCCAAGGTTCTCGCCCACCGGTCACTCGCAGGGACAACGATGTGGCAGTCTGCTTCCATAAAGATTTACAGCCTTGGAAATCCCATGGGGGCAGTTCTACTCTGTCCTCTACTCTGTCCTATAGGGTCATTATGGGTTGGCAATGAGTTTTTATTTTTTAACTATATGGTCAATATTTGGCCAGCACCATAATTCAAATACACTGATTCTTCTTCAGTCTTCCTTATTGATTGTCCAGCTTTCACACACATATGAAGCAACTAAAAATATGTCATAGCTTGGACTAGGACCACCTTAGTTCTCAAAGTGACATCTTACCTTTTTAAGATTTTAAACAGTTTTTTTGTAACAGGTTTTCCCAGTGCAATGTATTGTTTGAGTTCCTGACTGCTGTGTATTTCTGGTGGTGTAGTGGGTAATTACTGTGTCTGCTAACCAAAAGTCAGCAGCTCAAATCCAGCAGGTGCTCCTTGGAAACTGCATGGGGCAGTTGCCCTCAGTCTATAGGGTCACTATGAGCTGGAATTGACTCTGTAGCAGTGGGTTCTGGGTATGTGTCTAGATATCTCATGTTTATACTTCATTTTAATTTTTTTTAGAGCATGATGTTCTCTTTTTATTTTTTTGTTGAGCTTTTCATATTTCTATTTTAGACAGTTTTTTCCTGTGTATTTTCTAACTGGTTATTTTTGATGTACACCAAAGGCACACTGATTGGTTTTCTGAAACATTCCTTTGTAATAGCTGGATTACTAAATATACCTTTTCTAGGTGTTACAGATAACTGCATTGACTTCATTATCTTCAGATAGTAGTGTTGGCTCTCCTGCCCACAGGTGCACAGTTTATTTTGTTATTTTGTCTGATTGCATTGGCTAGCACTTCTAGGAGAGTGTTAAGTTGTAGCAGTGATGACAGAATCCGACTCCGCTGGAGTGACAGGCAATCTAGGAGGGGTCCTGATGCAGAGAGGAGTATCTTTTTCTGCCAACATCTGGGATGTTCTTCTTTCCACTGATCCATAGAAGACCCTCAGGACACAAAACCAGCAACAGGAGGGCCATGCCAGTCTCCTCCAGCATCTGAAATACTCCCAGGTTCAGAGTTTACCCCTAGCAAGGCACATGCTGTAACACAGCACTGAGAAGAACTTAATGGCAGGAATCAGGTGTTAAATCAAATCTGTCCTAAAACACATCTCTTGTGGCCAATGCCATTAACATAATCATTTCATACTTCTTTGCATTTTTGATTTTTTCGGAGTGCAGAACCATGACCTGAAGGGAAGCCAGGAATAATTTTCTGCCGAGTACAATAAACACCTCATTCCCAAATCCCAAACTGAGCGTGCCAAATTTACTGAGAGATTTATATCTGCCCAGGGGCTAATTCAGAGTTAAGACGGGCTATCCTTGTCCTTCTCGGTATACCCCTCCAAGTAGGGTGTATGCAGGGAGAATGCATGCTGTCTTCTCTCCACGGGTGCCTCCTCCTCCAGCACTCAGACTCCAGGGGCAAATCCCTTTCTGTCATTTCTGGGAGCAGCTGTACAGGTTGCTAGCACGTCAGTCAGCACTGCTCTCTGCAGTAAACGAGGATTCTATTTGGAAGATCACCTTTTAGGCTCTTGTGGAGAGAGATGGCTAAGCCTTGCCAGATTTTGCTTTCCACAACTGGACGTGGCCCTGGTCCCCTGGGGGAGGCCTGCTTTGCTCTATGACGCTCTTCTGATGGGATGTCTTCAGTGCGGCCTGAGTAAGGCGTACCCTGGTTAAGGGATCAGAGACTTTGGTATTAATGAGACAAGTTTTCTAGCCACAGAAACAAGATGGTCCTTTTTCCTTTGGGATGTCTGAGACCCAGGCCAGCACATCTGTCCTGTGGTTGCCTGATGAGACTTAAGGGGACCTGGTCTCACTAATGTGGGAGGAGGCGTGGGAAGGTTCACACAGATGCTGCACCAACGTCCGCAACCCAGATGGTGCTGACTGCGGAGAGAACGCAGGGCCGCATGTCTCCTCACTCGTGTTTCTGTGAGCTCGGTGAACATTCAATTGTACATGCTTTTTAGTTCTGTTGTCTTCAAATTTGTAAATGTAGCAAATTGGCTATTTGGTCCCTTGGCAAATTGTCCTTCAGCGAATCAAACCACTGCCCACCTGACTTATTCAGAATAGAAAACTTCTTTCTAAGTAATACATGGTTTTTTGTTTCATGGTATTCCTTTTTTCCAGTAACTTTGCTCCTTTGACCACGTTGGGAGGTTTCACCCTTCTGGTCTGTCCACTGGGGTCATTTTTAGAGAAGGTAGGACACGTGACAGTTCTATCTGAACCATTCTCATACTGCTAAGTGAGTAACCTCCACCCCCTTAGTGGCCACTTGAGGAAGGTTTTCTGCACTCAGCCCATGGCTGAGTCATAGACAAAGGCATACATAACTGGGGGGGGGATGTGAGGACTCCACAGAGGTCAAGGAAAAAGGAAAGACATGCTGCAGAAAACCAGGGACTGGTGACCAGGAAGGGTTGGTGATTTGTGCTGAAACTGGTTCCATGCACAGACTGATGTGGACAAGAGCTGGCGAAGAAGGGGCTGATTGTTTTCGAAATCATCTTCAGTTTCACAAAGGGCTTCTGATATTGCAGCCAACTAGCTGGGCAGAACGAGTTTAGCATCAAGAACCCACACATCCTCATTCTACCCTTGTTTTAGTCCACACTGTCCTAAGCCTCCACACTGCCCAGCCTGTGCAGAACAGAGCCCGGGTCGCCTTCTGACCTCAAGCTGCTCATCACAGCCACCTTCATGACCACGTGCCCTGGCCCCTGTGGCCCCAGAAGTCATGAGGGTTGGTTGGGAAATGGCTTCTCATGGGATTGAGAAGTGCGGACTCTCTCTCCTGTGTCCAGTGGGACAGTGAGGAGGGATCACAAACACTGAAAGGACAAGAGTACAAAGACCTCTTCACCAAAGATCCCTCTGCCCTGTACTTCCTGAATACAATGCCAGCTAGAAAAGTATTTGCATAATAATAATCCACCAGAGTGACGCTCTCTGGGCTTCAGTAGTCTTAGCTTAAAGGCCCAGGGTAGGGCAATGGTCTGTGCTCGACTGTGCCCCTGACGGCTGGCTGTTCAAACTCACCCATGAATCCGACAGAAGAGAAGCCCTGGAGACCTGCTTTGTGAAGCTCACAGACGAGAAAACCTATGGAGCAGTCCTGCTGGGTAGCACGTGGGGTCGCCGTGACTCGGAATCAACTCGACCGCAGCCAGTAGCAATGCTTTTGAGTAGAGACTATCTTGTTGAACGTTATCCGCACACAACATCCCTCATGTGCCACTCCAGCGCCTGTTATGTGCTGGGAACACATCTGGGGACTGCAGGTGCAGAAGAGAACAAAGCTCTCGAAGATCCCGCCCTCGTTGAGACTGTGTCCAATCAGGGGAGAGGGAAGAGACACAGAACCAGGGAGGGAGACGCTCAGGGGAGCATCTGGGAAGAGAAGGTGGGACAGCGGAAAAATGACCCTAAAAGACATAACCACATCTGCATCCCCGGAAACCATAAATGTTACCTGATGCAGAGAAAAAGAAAGTCTTTGCAGGTATGATTAAGTGAAGGAAGCTGAGATAGGGAGATTTTCCCGGGTTAGCCAGTGCAGCCTAACAGTGATTGCAGCGTCCTCATGAGAGGGAGGCAGACAGACACCTGAGTTTAGACAACACAGACATGGTGACATGGCCAAGGTCGCAGAGACTGGAGCTCTGTGCCACAAGCAAGGAAAGCCTGCAGCCACCAGAAACCGGAAGAGGCAAGGAGCACCTTCCCCCAGAGGCCCTGGGGGCCTCCCAAAATGTGAGAGAAGGACGTGGTGTGGTTTAAAGCCACCCGGTTTGCTGTCCTTTTTTTCAGCAGCCACAGGACTCTCATACACTGCCTTGGCGTCTGCAGCACCCTCTGCTGTGGCCTCCCTCCCAGGTGTTCGCGGGGCCTCTCTGCACCTGCTGGAAGTCTCTGCTCAAGCGATGGCTCCTCCAGGGGCCTCTAGTCCACAGAGAGGAGCCCCGGTGGCCAGGGGCGAAGCAGGTGGCTGCTAACTGAAAATCTGGCAGTTCAAATCCACCAGCTGCTCGGCAGGAGAAAAGACCCGCTGACCTGCTTCGGTCATGATTACAGCCCAGGAAACCCCATGGGGGCTGTTCTGCTCTGTCCTGTGGGGTCCCTATGAGTCAGAAACAACAGCATGCAACAACAACAACAACAAATCCACAAAAGACACAAGACAACAAGTGGGTCCAGTGGAGAAATAAGCATTCAGGGCTTGCGGGGAGGAACACAAGAGGCGAAGGGCATGCATTCAACAGTGGTGGGTGGCCTCCAGGCCCAGGCAATGGAGAGAGGGCGCAGCACGGAGTGGGGGTCATCACAGCCCACACCAGTGCACAGAAAGGCAGAAAGCCAGCCCTCATCCCACAAACATTACAGCCCAACATTCCCATGTGCCATTCTAAGCTCTTTCCCTCCTGAAATTTCACGGCCTAAGAATGGTGTTATTGTCTGACTTGCTTGCTTTGGACATGTCATCAGGAAGGACCGACTGCGGGAGGAGGACAGCTGGCTTGGCGGGACAGAGGGCCAGTGAGAGTGACAGAGAGCCTCAGTGAGATGCCTGGGCAGGAGGGCCATGTGATGAAGTCACGCAGGCTGGTGGTCACGAGGGTGACAGAAGGCCAGTGCTTGGTCCTGCTGCATGTAATGTCACCGTAAGTCAGAGGGAGCTGACAGTGACAACAGGCATCACCTGCTTAGGATGTGGTATCACCCCAGCAGCCAGGCCGAGCTGCAGTAAGACCACTCAGGAGACATCCAGATGTAAGGTGGACAGCTGGATCAATTATTTCAGTTATGAGGAAATCAAGCTCAGAAAGTGTATTGTTTCCCAGAGTTGGACTTCCTGGCCAGTGTTCCTGGCCCTTCCCCCCACCAGAGAGCACCCCAAGGAGGTGGCCCCTCAGGAAGCCTTCAGGGACCATGGGGTCTCCATGGGCTTGGCCATAACACACTCACTCTAGTCTTTCTTCTTCTTTTCTTCTCAGATCGAAATCCCGTTGAACGACTTCCCAGATGTGCTTGGCCTCTTCATCAGTGAGCTTGGAAAGATCCAGTTTCTTCCCCATCTTGGCTTCCCGTCGGGATCTCACCTGAAACATCACACAGTTTTAGGGGTCAGTCCCAGGAAACCTTAGGATGCTGGGAAATTCCCAGAGTAAGAGGCACAACTGAGAGCAATTAATTTCTCCAGAGGTTGGTCTGTCTCTGGATGGAGCGATTTGTTTCTAAACAGGCAAGTGTCTGTGGGGACACTTGTAGAACTTAAGAAGAAACTGAGTCTATGGATAAAATCTCCCTACTACCCTAAGAACTGATGCCTTTGAATTAGGGTTTTGATGGCGACTACTGATGACCCCGTAGACTACCAAAAGAACTGTCTTGAAAGAAGTACAGCCAGAACGCTCCTTAGAGGCAAGGATGCGAGACTTCATCACACAGATTTTGGACATGTTACCCGGAGGGACCAGTCCCTGGAGAAGGACATCGTGCTCAGTGAAAAATAGGGAAAACCTCAATGAGATGGACCGACACAGTGGCTGCAACGCTGGGTGCAAGTCTACAGTGACAATGGAGATGGCACAGAACTGAGTGGTGTTTGTTCTGTTGTGCAGGCATTGCTAGGAGTTGTACCCAACAATGTCCCACCTTCTGGTACTTCTGGCAACACAGAAAGGAAAACACTGACTTGGTTGCTGCGTCCCTTATGCCCTTTCCACAGTGAAATAAATGTCAGTGGAGTCAGCAGCAGATGACACTTCCCTTCCCCTTGTCCTGTCACTGTGCCCTCAGTGAGCTGGACTGACGTAGTAGCCACGATCATGGACACAAGTACATCTGAGATCGTGAAGATGGCACCAGGTTGGGCAAGGTTTTCTTCTGTTATACATGAGGGTACCCCTAGTTGGAGATGGTTCAACACCAACTAACCCAACAACATTGTGCTTTGTGTTTGTTTTTGAGCCAAGAGGAGATGCAACCCCCAGAGACATGGCAGCCTTAGAGCCCTGGAGTGAGGAGGGGACAGTGCAGAAAAGAGACCAAGTCCATGTCAGATTCAGAGTCCAGTTGTTGAGTCTCCTGTGTCCTCCTCTGCTCAGGGTGGCATGTAGGGCAGGGGTGGCCAGAAAGACTGAGTCATTAAGACCCTACCACCCAGAAGTCTTCACAGTCCTCTGGACTTTGGGGAGGGGGTGTTCAAGTTTGCCACATGATGGGGACAAGTCATGAGGGAGCCCTGAGTCCCTGAGAGACTACACTGGCATGATTTTCTCTGTGATTGAAACACTGACATACTTTCATGGTGGGCAAAAGTCACCCGAGTGTAAGAAGAACCAACCACCTGAGCTAAACTATTAGGCGAGCTCCATCCAGTCAGGGGACGTCACCAGTGGGAGGTTGCAGGGCAGTGACTCTCAATTCTGGCCATAAATGAATGTTGTCTGGGAGCTCCGAGGCATGCCCAGCCCCACTCTCACAGATTCTGGTTAGAATCGAGCCCTCAGTAGAATAATAACCAGCAATGCACTTGCCTGTCCCCTTGGGCTCAGCTCACAGAGACCCCAGCTGTGCAGGGTACTACTGTGCCATTGGGTTTTCAAGGCTGAGACCTTTGGAGGCAGATCGCCTGGCTGAGGACCCTCTGGGTGGGGTCAAACTGCCCACCTTTTGTCAGCTGCTGAGCATGTTAACTATTCACTCCACCCGAAGACTCCTCACAGCAGATCCACTCAGGGTGCTGTGTGATGTGTGTTTCTAGATAACCCTCTGATTAGGAACTGAAGCTTCAGTGCTACAAAGCCCCTTCCTCAACTACAATAAATCTGATCTCGGTCAATGTCAAGGGAAGAGGGGAGAAAATTCAAAGTCAAAAGCCAAGGTAAGTCACAATACTCAAAATGTGGTCTGTGACCAACAGCATCACCTGGGAGCTTACTGAGAATGCTGATTCTCAGGCCCTTCCCAGAACTCCTGACTCAGCACTTGTATTTTAACAAGATCCTCAGGTAGCCAGTGTGCCCATCAGGGACTGCTGATCCTGCTGGTCCTCCGTCTTTGAGAAGCAAAGCTCTAGTGCAGACTTACTGAGCTGGGAGGGGAAGGGCCAAGCCACAGAGAGCCTTGGTTTGAATGTCCTGCAGAGGGTGTGTCAGTGGGATGAGGCAGGGCAGTTGTGCCATGGTGGTGGCTGAGTAGAGAGTGAGGTCAGGCGCTTCGGCTGGCTTCTCATACGGAGAAAGGACAGCAGATACTGTCACTACTACTGGGTATAGAATTAGAGGTATTACTATACCAGGGTTGTCTCCTTTCACTACACCTATTCAGTCTGTGGAAACCCTGGATGCCAAATGGTTAGTGCTACATTTGGCAGTTCAAATCTGCCTGCCACTCCTTGGAAACTCTATGGAGAAGTCCTACTCTGACCTACAGTTCTCCTGTGAATCAGAATTGACTTGACGGCAGTGGGTTTGATTTGGGGTTTATTCAGTGTGTGTGCTGAGCAAATAATCAGAGAAGCTTGACTATACGAAGAAGAAAAGGGCATCAGGACTTGAGGAAGACTCATAAACAACCCACATTATGCAGATGACACCACCCTGCTTGCTGGAAGTGAAGAAATCTTGAGACACTTACTGATGAAGATCAAAGACCACAGCCTTCTGCACAGACGACACCTCAGCATAAAGAAAACAAAAGTCCTCATGATTAGGACCAGTGCACAACGTCATGATGAATGGAGAAAAGACTGAAGCTGTCCAGGATTTCATTTTACTTGGATCCATGATCAATACCCACGGAAACAGCAGTCAAGAAATCAAAAGATGCATTGCATTGGGAAAATCTGCTGCAAAGATCTCTTTAAAGTGCGGAAAAGCAAAGATGCCACCTTGAAGATTAAGATGCTCCAGACCCAAGCCATAGTATCTTCAGTTGCACCATACCCATGTAAAAGCTTGACAGACAGAAGAAGGATTGATGACTTGGGATCACGGTTTTGGAGAAGAATGCTGAAGGCACCACGGACCGCCGAAAGAATAAGTCAATCTGTCCTGGCCCAAGTACAACCAGAATACCCCTTAGAAGCAAGAGGGCAGGATTTAGTTTCATGTTCTTTGGGTGTGTTATCAGGAGGGATCCGTCCCCTGGAGAAAGACATCATGCTCAGGAAAGCAGAGGGTCAGCGTAAAAGCAGAAGACCCTCAAGGAGATGGACGGGCACAGTGGCTGCCACAATCGGCTCTAGCATAAAGACAACTGGAAGGATGGCATGGGACTGAGCTGTGTCTTATTCTGTTATACCAGGGTCACTACGAGCCAGAACCGACTTGATGGCACCTAAGGCCACCAACAACATTAACCATACCAGGTAGGACATCACCCCTGAATATCTGCATCGTGGGTGACACTGCCACCTCCACTCACTCCCCAGATAGGACTTCCTTGACGACCCAGTAGTTTCCATGCCACCCATACTTCTTCCCGAGACCCACCCCACCCTCGTCTCTTGAATGTGTCTTCAGAGCTCCTGCCGTCTGGGGAAGTCATGTTAGTTATTCTCTGCCCAGACTCCAGGAGGACAACCCTTCTGTCTCTTTCCCTAACCAGGTCACATAGGCTCTACGTGGGGCCCTACACAGGGAGCCCTATGGCCCAAGGACCAGGCTGCTACAGCCAGAGCAGCTCTGCTCCAGGCTCCGAGGCTCTGGGGAGGATTTTCTTTGGGTAATGTGTCCTGCTGTGGGTAATTAAAAGTTTGAGAACCACTCAGTTTTCCCCAAGGGTTTCTGTCACTTTTCTCAGCAACAGCAGAAAATGGGTCCACTCGTGTGGTTTCAATGAGAGGCCGGAAACCAGCAGAATGAATTCTGCCCTTGCATTCTGAAAGCATCTCTTGTTTAGTGCTGCTGACTAACTGAAGGCCTTGGTCAGGGAGCTGTTGGTAAGACCCAGTATCAGACAGAATGAACTTTGTTTTGGTGGCCCAAGAGGTTGACTATGAAAAATGGCCTTTTCTGGGTAAGGCTGAAATAACCACTTAAAACGAAATTTTCTGCAGAGGCCCCCCAGTACCACAACTGCCGGCTGAATTGTTCCCTGTTTTGTGCCTTGAAATCGGTGACAAAGAATTTCCTAACTTTTCTACTCTACCCAAAATGCTGCTTGTGCAAGACATCCTGGAAGGCCGGCCCGACATGCTGGAATCAAAAGTTTCTCATTTTAACTTGAACATAACTTTTGGACAAGAAAGCGTTAAAACCAAACTCATTCCTGATGCTCCCTTAAGGCTGGAAGTTTTCTAATTTTTCAAAACCTGGGACAAAAAGTTCTTTTCTGACAGATGACTGAGATATATTCATTTTTATTTTTCACCATTTTTGGAAGAAAAAAATATCTAAGAAGAGCATTCATTGAAATTCTATTTTGAGAACAGATGAAATGACTGTGACCATCAGCTGACTGGTCATCACAGTCTATTGTCTTAAAACCAAGCTAAGCCTGCTGCCCTTTGGGTAGATTCCAACTCACAGCAACCCTATAGACAGAGTAGCACTGCCCCAGAGGGTTTCCGTGGAAAAGCTGGTAGATTCAAACAGCTGATCCTTTGCTTAGCAGCCACAGCTCCTAACCACTGCACCACCAGGACTCCATTCTCCTAAGCTAAGAGTCAAAATGCCATGTCTCATTTTAAGAAATTGAAGTCCTGAGGAGTGAGGGAGAAAAGCAAAAATAAAAGGGGCAAACTGGAGTGTGATGAGCAAGGGGACTTGTGTAAAGTCACTACTGAGAAAGCGCTTCATAAAGGAGAGGGTCGGCGACCAAGGGGAAGTCCCTTAACAAGGTGGGCAGACACAGTGGCTGCAGCAATGGGCTCCAGCCTATCAATGACGGTGGGCACGGTGTGGGCCCAGGCAGTGTCTCCTTCAGTTGTGCGTAGGGTCTCTACGAGTGAGACCTGACTTGACAGCACCTAACAACCACCACAACACTGAGTGAGCTGGGAAAGTCTTGAATACACACCGACTACTAGAAAGACAAACATTAGTCTCAGAAATACAATCACAATGCTCCTTAGAAATGAGAAGGGTGATAGCTCAGTCAGCTGGTTCCTGTCATGAGTAAATACCCATGCCTAAAAAAGGTATCAAAATGTTTGGTAAAGTCAGGGGCTGGTGAAAACCAGGGGAACCCTCATGCGATGAGCAGACACAACAGTCCCAACAGTGAACTCACACGTACCAGCCGTCACGGAGATGCCCAGGGCTGGACAAGGTTGCCTTCTGTTACTCACAGGTCACCCTGAGCCAGAGCTGCTGTGACGGCAATGACCACCAGGCCAGAACCGACGTCCTAGAGGCTTTGTGCTGGGCGGACTCTGTCTCCTATCCTCTCACCTCTCCCTGCCCTCAAGCCACTTTCTCTACTAGTAACGCTCACCTATCATAAGGATAGCACCTTGGTTTCCCAGCTGAAACAGCAAGGAGAGGTCAGGGATGCTAAAAATGAGGAGCACAGAGCATGCCGGGCCTAGAGGTACCTGTGGCTTCCCTGGCGAGGGGGTTCTGCGAGGAGAAGAGCCACTGTCAGCGGAAGCAGGACAGGTGGCCTGAAGTGGGGCTGAAGACATAAACAGGCGGAATGTGAGGGGGGGGCCTCAGTGAGAGGGTGGTCAGAGCCCCCCACACTCAGAGAGACATTGCTGCAGATGGGTGGAGCACCATCCCCGAGGGTCTAGAACAGCCACAAATTCTCAAGGAAGCTCTGTTTAACAAAGCTGACCATGGGGGACTATAGATGAGAGAAATGGGCAACCAACACAGCCCACCCAAGAGACAAGGGTTGGCACTTCACGGGCCCCACCCTCAGTGGTCGGTGTGTCACACCACAGTGACTGGTGTGCTGTGATACAGGGGTCTGCACCACCACTGTCTCAAATACCAGGAGGTTGCCCACGGTAGACAGGCTCTGGCAGACATTCCAGATGAAGACAGACTAGGAAAAAAGGCTTGGCAATCCCCTGCCAGAAATCAGCCACTGAAAACCCTACTGATCACAGCAGGAAGTTGCCTGGTACGATACTGGAAGGTGAGGTCCCAGACTGGAAGGTGCTCAGAATATCAGCGGCCTCAACAGCAGACTCAAGCGTACCAACGATAGAGAAAACAGTGCAGGACTGGGCAACTTTGTCTTCCGTTGGCTATGGAGTTGCCATGGTAACTAACAAAAACACTTCACAGATAAGGGTTCACCTGAAAATTTTACTCTAGGGCAAGTTTTTAGCTCCACTCCAGCTTCCCGGAGAGCAGGAAGTGCAGAGAGAAGAGGGGAGAGAAAGCCTCTCTAAAGTCTGAAATGCCCCCCAGGCACAGTTCAGAGGAGAGGGTGTGAGGATGTGGAGAGTGAGCCGGGGGTCTGTGGTCCACAGCAAGGCCTTTATCTACTGCCATACATCTTCCCAGGAATCAGTTATCAAACTGTGGAGACTTAAAGCTTAAAAAACTACCTCCAGAAAGCAACTGTAACTCAAGCAGAGAATGTGTTTGACTTTAGCATTAAAATGACCAAGCCCAAAGTTTCTGACATTTTGGGCACCTTTGTTAACATACTCTGGGGTGGCAACAGCCTTTGGCATGCAGAAGGGGAGCCGCGGGTGGGGGTGCGCAGGGGCGGGCCCTTCATCACAGACATCTCGCAGTCCATCTCCTCCACCGGGCACCTTCAGACCCTGATCTCTACCTGGTGCACCTCTTCACAGAGCAATCAAGGACGGGGGTTCCCAGACACGGTGGGCAGAGGACGTGGAGTGTGCAGGGTGGCCTGGGGACCTGCCCTGGCTGAGGGGGGTCACCTCCTGGAGGAAGGGCAGACTAGTCCAGGCGCCATGTATTCTTTTTTCCACTTCTGTGCAGACAGTTTTCTAATCATGAGATTCTGAGCAAAGCACTTTGGATCTATGCCTGCTCAGCTGCTCAGATGTAATCACTGTTTCATCTTAGAGGCTGCTGGCCCTTCCTGATGGGGGAATGGTTACGGCGGGGGGGAGGGGGTGACGTGAGGTCACGAGCAGAGAGGAAATACTGGTTTCCACAGCTGCCAGCTAGATAGCCTGGACCCGGGCCCCTGAATGTCCGTGCTGTATAGTCTTAACCGACTGAAGATCTATCGGGGTGTTTTGGCCAAACTGAAGAGAATGTGGGGTGCAGGGGGGCTTCTGCCTGGAAGAAGGAAGGTTTGGCTTTGTCACCACGGGCCTGGTGCCCTGGGCAACTTTAGCACAGTTTTGGTTTTGAGGGATCACCCACCAGAGCAAACAGCAACTGGAGAGCAAAGCCACCGTCCCTTGTAACTTCCCACCTATCAACGACCAGGAACTTTCTCTGACTCAGAACCCGGGTGTGTGCCTGTGTGCCCGGTGTTCCTGCTGATAACGACAATACAGACACCTCCAAGTTAACCCTCTGAGGTCATTTTCCAAGTGTTATCTTTTAGCTTGCCTGGGTGCTTGTTTCTGAGGACAGGCCTGACGCCCATGGGTGGGGACTGCACGCCCAGCCTCCATCAGCAGTTAGACAAACAGATGCCCACCCAGAGGGGCTGTTCGTGTCTCTGCAGGTGTGCCCAGGGTTCCTGTGGGGTAGTCCTGACTTCCCAAGCTTGGATGCATTGGGAGGAGGTTCTACTCCTTCTCTTCCCTTGCCGTTTCTCCCTGCTTTCTGGGCAGTTGGGGGCAAATCTCTTAGCCATGAACAGAGCCTCTGTATTTGCAGGGCAGGTCCTGACACTGGTCCCTGTGGCAAGTCCTGGTCCTGAGGCTGAGGCTGCAGAAGGGGACAGGGCTGAAAGCCCAGCTGAGTGCCTTTTACTCCAGCTCCAGCAGCCCTGTCCTGGGGCTCAGTTTTCCCATCTGTACAGTGGACAGTGGTTGATCTAGCTGTTTGACCTCTCTGCCCTCCTAAGCCCTGTGCGATCACAGGGAATGAGAAGTGAGTAGGGGGAGGGAGTCCCGGGTGAGGCATAGCCGGACGGTGAGTCACTTCTGAAAGAAAGGCTGTCAGCTTGGAAGGCAGGTCCACCTAGCCACTGTGCAAGTGTGCAGTCACCCGCTGTCACTGCGGGTCAGCAAAGCCGGCCCAGTGAGCTGACAGGGCTCGGGGTCCCTCCACCGTCCTCCACCAGACACCCTCTCAGCTGGCTGTACTGTGCAGTTTGTCACCAGGGCCCCAACCAACCAGCCTCGTTAGTAGCTGCTGTGTGCGGGCACTGTCCCAAGTCCTTACGTGTGTCCTGAGCCACTCCTGAGGGCGCCTCTGTTGTCCCACCTTTTGGACACAACACTAAGCTGGGCACAGCAGAGGAGCCTGGAGACCTGTGGTTGACACCGGAGAGTCTAGGGACGGGATGGGCCTGGGTGCAGACCTTGGGGCTGGGCTTTTGCCAGCTGAAGAGGAAGCTCTGGCTTGAGCCAGTGGGCTGAATGGGGTCGACAGGCAGGTGGAGGGACAGGCACCTGAGGACAGACACACGCCTGCAGGCAGCCAGCAAGCAACTGGAACCTGAGGCGGCCACGTCTTGGCCAGCTGCAGCCCAGCTCTCTGGCCATACTTCCCAGCCAGAGGTGTGCTGGCTGGTACCTCCTGCTCCTAGCTGCCCTGCTAGCACCCATTATTACCCCTTTGCCCCTCACAATATGTAAACAAGGTAAAAAAAAAAACCCCATAAAAGAACCGAAAGAAAGAAAAGAACAAAACAGGCCTCACCCTAAGTTTCCTGTGAAAAGGAAGCATGTTTGTAGGATTTAGTTTAAGTCCCCAGGGAAAAGGCATCTGAACTCATGAGTTCTGGGGATTTGTAAGCAAGATCCAGCGAGAGTGGGGACCCCGGGCCAGAGACCCTGATGTCCACTGTTCACAGACCCTGTCCACCTCTCCACTCAGGGTGGACAGAATCTAGGGGCTTGTGGAGACAAAATGGTAAGCCCCATAAAACCTGGGCTTTTAAAGGCCCAGAAAAAAAGCTGGCAGGTCCACCCCCTCAGCGTGGAAGACAGGGCCTCTCCCAGGAGATAGGCTGCAGCCCAGACACACGACTTTCCCCAAACAGCCCTGGGTCCCTCGATCCCAGAGTCTGTCCCCAGCTCTGCAGCCTCTGCCTCTTTGGGGCTGCAGAGCTGCCATGGTTTTTGCCCAAAGCGGGTCCCCAAGACCCAGACCAGTGTGATCATGGTCCCCAGGTAAAGACTGGGGAATGGGATTCGGAAGCCGGGGCTCCTGTTCCTCACCTGGGAGAACAGAGGTCCAGGGGCCGGAGGTGTCCTCACCCCTGTGGGGCTGCACACGTGCCAAGGCTCCTCCCGGGGCCCCTGTCCTGGGCACCACCTTCTGGCCACCGCTCCCCTTCTCTGTGCACTCACCGGCCTCTCTCCGGGACCGACGCGCAGCCCTGCCTGGACTCTGGGCTTCCTCTCCGGGCCTTGCAGGTAAAGGACGGCGACAAGGTGGGGCGCACGGAGCCAGACCTGGCGTAGGGTGCGGGAGCTTAGGGCGGGGCAGGACGGTGGGGACCAGGTAGTGCACACTGAGCCAGGCCAGGAGGCAAAGGACCGGGCGGGGCGCAGGGCACAGCAGCTGGCTGGCTCCCGCCGGGCGCAACAGGCGGGCAGCCAGAGAGGCCAGCGGCCGCTGTCTGGGTCATGTGGTTCGCCTGTCCCCGCCCAGCTCAGGGACCGCAGGCAGCTCTCTGGGTGCCGGGCCGGGCAAGGGACGAGGTGGGCGACCGGAGAGCCCTTGAGGGAGGGAGGCTCCAGGGCAGGGGTACTCCTAGTTTCTTCCCCTAGGTCCGCTGCAGTGGGAAAGGCAGGCGGCCAGGGCGTGGGGGAGGAGAGCGAGAGAGAGCAAAAGGTGTTGCGCGCACACCTAGCCGGGTTTGAGGGTCTGCAGCGGCTTTGCCAAGAGAAGTAAGGCGGCCAGACCCACCTTCTGGGAGCGTGCCCTCGAGGATTACCCTCATCCCAACCCTCTAGCTTTGCAGTAGGGGCCTGAGGCTTGGACACATGAAGGAATTGCCCAAAGCCACTGACTAGTAAGTGGGACTGCAACCAGTGGGACTTGGAGCCCAGGGTGTCCCGACGCAGACCCCATGTCCCTCCCCACCTTCGGTCCCACAGCATCAGCAGGTGTTCAGAAAGTCATCCGCAGTTAGGCAGCCCCGCTGTGCCAGGGGACTCTACCAAGAACGGCTCTGCAGGACTCTCACCCGCGGCTCTTGGCAGACTCAGAACACACGCGGGGAGAGCGGCAGCGCATTGATGGGACCAAGCGCTGCGGGGCCGACCGAAGATAGGGTCCTGGGGAGCCACCCTCCAGACTCTGCGATGCCCAACGCCTGTCCGTTCCAGGGTCAGCCGCTGGTGCTGCGCGCTTCAAACGCAGCTAGTCACCAGCCACACGGCCCTCTGCAGCCCACCGGGCCGGCTTGCTCTTCGAAATTCTTTATGGACAGGAAGGGAATCACCTCCGGAGCTGCACCTCAGAACACCCTTGCTCCCTCCTCTCACTCACGCTGGGAAACAATCCAACAAAAAAGCAGGTTTTTTTTGGAAACTTTGTTTGAAATGCATTTTCTATAGCTCAAATTGAGAATCAGATATTAATAGATGTAAAAATCAGTAGTGTTTGCTGAGCAGATATTACTCTCTCCATCGTGGGGAGGAGGAAAGGAAATCTTACAGGGTCCTTGCCGACAGCCCCTGAGATGTTTGTGAGGCTTCCCAAAGCTGAAATGACTCCTATTGGGGCTGCAGGGTGTCCGGTGTGTGCAGGAAGCCTGGAGGTGAATCGGGGCATTTTGGGTTCATGGAGCAGCTCTGGTGGTGCAGTGGTTAAAGCACTCCACCGCCAACCGAAAGGTCAGCAGTCGGAACCCCGATGCGCTGTCCGCTTCCCTAACGATAACAGCATAGGAGACCCGATGGGTCAGCTGAGTCAGAACCAACTGGATGACAGTGGATTTGGGCTTGGCCAGGCCTGCGGGCTGGTCAGGGTAAGTGCTCTCCTGCAGACAGGGTCACCTGGCGTGTCCCAGTGCTGCAAAGACGAAAAACTTACACCAGCCTCTCCACAACCTGTCTGGAAACCCTGCTGCTGTAGCGACTCAGTGCTACTTCTGCAACCCAGCAGACTGGAGACTCAAATCCATCAGGAGTTCCTTGGAAACCCTCTGGGGCCGTTCTCCTCTGTGCTATGGGGTTGCTAAGAGTCAGAATAGACTTGAATGCCATGAGTTTTTTTTTTCTTCCATCACCCATGTGACCCTGTGCTTCTATTGTTGAATTTCCTTATTACTGCTTGTAAAATTACTAGATTCCTTGAGAACTGAGTGGTGGTGTTTTGAAGTGCCACTGAGTCAGTTCCCACCCGCAATGGCACCATGTACCGCAGAGCAGTGTGCTGCCCGCTCCTGCACCAGCTTTCCAGTCGTTGTTGGGCTTGAGCCCATTGTTGCGGCCACTGGGTCAGTCCATCTTGCTGAGGGTCTTCCTATTGTTCGTCGACCCTCTAGTTTACCAAGCATGAGGTCCTTCTCCAGGGACTGGTCCCTTCCCTCCGGCAACACCATCAAAGTATGTGACACGTGGTCTCGCCAACCTTGCTGCGTGAGCATTCTGGCCGTGTTGCTTCTAAGAGAGACTTGTTCGTTCTTCTGCTGCTCCATGAGACAGTCCATATTCTTCACCAACACCATAATTCAAAGCTTTCAGCTCTTCTTTGGTCTTCCTTATTCCTTGTCCAGCTTTTGCATGCATATGAGGTGACTGAAAACACCGTGGCTTGGAGTTGGCACATCTTTGTCCTGAAAGTGACACCTTTGCTTTTTAGCACTTTCAAGGGATTTTTCACAGCAGGTTTGCTCTATGCAACATATCTTTTGATTTCTTGTATATTAATGATATTGTTTGACAATTTCACACTCAGCTGGGTCATCTTTCTTTGCAATGGGTACAAATACGGCACTGTTCTAGTTGGTTGGCCAGGTAGCTGCCCTCCGAATTTCTCGGGGTATACAAGTTAGAGCCTTCAGAGCTGCATCTGTTTGTGGAATCACCTCAGTGCGTATTCAGTGAACTCCTGGAGCCTTGTTTTTCGCCAGTGCCTTCCATGTAGCTTGGACCACTTGCTTTGGTACCAGTGCCTTCCATGTAGCTTGGACCACTTGCTTTGGTACCAGTGCCTTCCATGTAGCTTGGACCACTTCCTTTGGTACCAGTGCCTTCCATGTAGCTTGGGCCACTTCCTTTGGTACCACTGCCTTCCATGTAGCTTGGACCACTTCCTTTGGTACCAGTGCCTTCCATGTAGCTTGGACCACTTCCTTTGGTACCAGTGCCTTCCATGTAGCTTGGGCCACTTCCTTTGGTACCATTGGTCCTTGGGTGTATGCTTCCTGCTGAAATGCCTGAAAACTGACCAGTCCCTTTGGTGCAGTGACCCTGTGCAGCCCTTCCAGCCCCCTTTGGTGCTCCCTTCATTGTTGAATGTTTTCCTCATAGAGTTCTTCGACATTGAAACTCGAGGCTTGGATTTTTTCTTCCGCTCTTTCAGCTGGAGGAATGCCAAGTGCGTTCTTCCTTTTTGGTTTTCCACCCACAGTGCTTTGCACATGGCACTATAACACTTGACCTCATCTTCCTGAGCCACCCCTTGGAAGCTTCTGTTCCGCTCTTTTACTTCACCCTTCTTTCCTTTTGCTTTAGCTACCTGATGTTCAGGAGCGATTTTCAGAGTCTCTTCTGACACCGGATGAGGTCTATTCTTTCCTGTCTTTTTAATGACCGCTTGCGTTCTTCTTGGACGAATATCCTTTCACAGTTCATCAGCGTTCAGTCATTAGTGTTCAGTCTGCCGTATCTGTTCTTGAGACGGTCTCTAAATTCAGGTGGAATATACTCAAGATTGTACTTTGGCTCTCATGAACTTGTTCCAAATTTTCTCAGCTTTAACTTCAACTTGTACATAAGCGGTTGAGCTTGTTCCACAGTCAGCCCGACCTTACTCTGATTGATCGCATTGAGCTTTTCTATCGTCTCTTTCCACATATAGAGTTGATGTGATTCCTGTGTGTTCCGTCTGGTGAAGTCCATGTGTATAGCCTGCCACTGATGTTGTTGAGAAGTGGTATTTGCAATGAAGAGTCATTAGTCTTGCAAAATTGTATCATGCAGCCTCTGGCATTGTTTCTGTCACTAAGCCCACATTTTTCAGCTATGGATCCTCCTTCTTTGTTACCAGTTTTCACATTCCAATGGCCAGTAATTGGCAAGGCAACCTGATTGAATGTTTGATCAATTTTGCACTGCAGGTGTGGGTAAAAATCTTCAGTTTCTTCCTTTTTGACCTTAGCAATTGTTGAGTAAATTTGAATAATAGTCATATTAACTGGTCTTCCTTGTAGGTGCATAGATATTATCCTATAACTGACAGTGTTGTACTTCAGGACAAATCTTGCAATACTCTTTTGAATGATGTATGCAATGCTGTTGCCTTCAATTTCTCATTCCTGGCATACTAGACCATATGATTTTCTGATTCCAAATGGCCAATAGCAGTCCATTTCAGGCCACTAACATCTGGGATACCAATGTTTATACAATCAACTAACTTCTTGATGACTTCCAGTTTTCTTGGATTCATACTTTGTGTACTGATGTTGTGATTGATTTTAGAACTGTAAATTCCTTGAGGGCAGAGTTTTGACAAGTTGCTCATACTGAAATGTAAATGTTCATTCATTTATTTGAAATAGTGTTTTCAAAAATGTGTCATCAAGTTGCATGGTAAAGAATACAAGGAGGATGAAATAAAAATTAAAAAAAAAAATCCAAAAGCCTAATTCTCTCTTACTTCTGGTCCCAGTCCTACTTTCCTAAAGTAATCATTGTTAATGGGGTCTTGTGTTTTCTTTAAGAACTATTCAGTGTGTGCTAGTGTGTGTATGTATGCTCCCATGTGTGCTAGTGTGTGTGTATGTGTGCTTGCAGATAATATAGATATAGACATACGCACGACTTATCTATAGAATAAAATCCTAACTTTAGAACTGCTCAGTCAAATGTTGCTTGCATAATAATGAAGGAAAAACTTAAAATATAAGAACAGGTACTTGCAATTTTTGAGAAAAAAATTTAAATAATAAATTTACAAAAATGCTGAAATAGTCTAAAAAATACAGAAAGTTCCAGGGCAATAACTTTCGCCTATGACCTGTTTGCAAGCAGATGCTGATATGCAAAGTCATTGCTCTAAAGACTTCAGTGTGTGTTTCACATGAACGAGCACAACCTTGTGTTACGTAACTGAAATCCAGTCTATCAAAATCAGCACATGATTCTCATGGAAACTAGACTCTCTGGAGCTATGGAGGCTGAACGAACCCCAAACTATTGCTCTGTAATAATCTCTAAACATTAAATCAAAAATGCACCCTAAACAACAGTTTAGCTTAACTGATAAAGAATGTCTGCCTTGAGCACTGTGCTGTTTTAAGAACTATCCATCGGGGATACAGTGATAAGGGCAGCTGGAAAGATTAGATAGGAACCTTAGGGGGCAGTGAGTGTATGCTCATGAGGGAGAAGCAGCTCAGAAGAGGGTGAGAAAAGTTGCAAGGCTTGAAGTTCATATCTCTGAACTGTATCTGCAGAAGTCATTGAGAGGGTGTCTCACCAACAGTAACAAAAAGAAAATAAATGATTAAAAAAACTAGAAATGATGCATCGTGATCACCTGGTCCTCAAACCTCTTTCAAGTTTTGCCGGTTGTCCCCCAGAGTCTCCTTCAGAGCACAGAGCGCCAGCTGGAATCACGTCTTGTGTGTCTTCAGTTGTCACGTCTCTTCTATTGCTGCTGGTGGTTGGTGTTGAGTTGCCTCCCACTTCCAGAGGGAGGTGTTGCCGGGACCTAGGCCCCGTTCATCGTCATCGCTGGCATGTTTGGGCGCCTTGTCACGGCTGCTGTGTCGATCCACGGCATGGGCAGTTCCCCATGGTTTTGCCAACTCTCTAGTCCTTTTCTACAGACCACGTTAAAAACCAAACAAAAAATCCAGACCCATTGCCTTCAAGTCGATGCCAACTCACAGCGACAGAGCAGGGCAGGGTAGACTTGCCCCCTGGGGTTTCTAAGGCTGTACATCTTTGGGGGGCCGAGGGCCACGTCCTTCTGTGAGGTGGCCGGTGGGTTCCAACTGCTGACCTGTCAGCTGATAGCTAAGTGCTTTAGCCACTGCGCCACCAGGCTGCTTTCCATCTCCTTTGCTCTGGATCCAGCCCCCAGCCGCTTCTTGACTTTCATGACCTTGTCTTGTTTGAACAGTGCTGCCGTTGTCATTGTTAGGTGTCACTGAGCCAATTCCAACTCCCAGTGACCCGTGTGACAGAGCAAAACTGCTCCACAGAGTTTCCTAGGCTGTAATCTTATTTGATTGTCCTTTAGATGCAGGTTTACAGAACAAGCTGGCTTCCCGTCAGTTAGCACATGTATTGTTTAAGGACACATCAGCACCCCCACAACAGGTCCACACACACCCCCCTCAGCCTTGGGTTCCGTGTCACCGGCTTTCCCGTCCCCTCCTGCCTTCTAGTCTGTCTCCCTGCGCTGAGGTGCCTCTTTAGTTTCGTTCTGTTTTGTGAGCCTCTCGAATCTGGTGGAAAGCTGCATCTCGGGAGTGGCTTCACTACTGACCTAAAGGGCATCTGGGAGTTGTACTCTAGGGGTTTCTCCAGTCTCTGTCAGGCCAGTAAGTCTTGTCTTTTTTTGTGAGGTAGAGTTTTGTTCTACATTTTTCTCTTGCACTGTCCAGACCTTCTACGGTGGTCCCTGTTGGAGCAGTCAGCGGCGGTGGCCGGGCACCATCTAGCTGTGCTGGCTCCAGTTTGGTGGAGGCTGAGGTGGTGCTGGGGCCCCTCGGTCTTTTTCCTATGCTGTGATCTTTGTGGAAGCAGATCACCAGGTTTCTCTTCTCACTGGGTGAGTTCGGCTCCCTGTGGTTCACCGCTGAGCACTTACCACTGAACCGCCGGGTCTCCTTGCTGAAACATTACAGGCCCCTTACCTTGTAGACAGATCCTCAGGGTGGGCTTCTCTGTCTTTCGCTTTTGGTGAGACCCGGGTGATGCACGCCAGGCAGGAACCTGCAGGTGTGAGGCCAGGTGTTCTCGCCACACCGTCAGGGCATGCCTGCTCAGATCTGCCTGTCACTGCTCATTGTCACTGTCACCCTACAGTGAAGGTAGTCCCTGCTCAGATTTGCCTGTCACTGCTCATGTTTACTGTCACCCGATGGTGAAGGTGGTGTCTGCCAGACTTCTCCACTGCCCCATTGTTCCCTCCCCTTGGCAATCAGTAACCACTTTGTGGGGAAGAACTCACGCTTTTTAATTTTTCACAAACAGCGCGAATGATAGCCCCAAACATCTTTGTATACTTTGTCCAGTACCCAACCCAGTGTCTTTTACTAAGCTGTCTTCATTTGATTTCTCCACTTTAGCTATTTCAAGGGACAGGAGAGGGGACAGAGAAGAGAGGAGAAGGGCGTGTGGTGCGGCTTGGTGGCTCCTGGCCGGGACCTTGGGGCTTGGTGGTTTCTCTGTACCCCAGTGTTCTGGACCTTCTTGGGCCTTACCCTTAGGGGCTCGGCCCACTCCTGGCTCTCAGCTCCTCAGAGCCCCTGTGTGCCTCTTGGGGGCCTCTGACTCACTTCCTTGTCTCTGGCCTTGGGATTCATCCTTCCTTGTTCACTTGCTTTGGGGTAAGTCTGCTTTTCAAGACATCATGCTTCGACCCTTCGTTTGATGGGTGAGGAAACCTGGGCCCCAATCCAAACCAAAAAATCCAGTGCATTTGAGCATTTGAGTTGATTCCAACTCCTGGAGAGCCAACAGGAGAGAGTAGACCTGCCCTAGAGGGCTTCCAGGGAGTGGCTGCTGGATTCAACTCGCTGAACTTTCAGTTAGCAGCCAGGCGCGAACCGTAGCAACCCTCTAGGACAGAGGAGAACTGCCCCACAGGGTCTCCAAGAATGACCGGCCTTCTAGTTAGCAGATGCACTCTTAACCTGTTGCTATCCAGTGGCTTCTGTACACAGTGGGGGGGGGGGGTGAATGGTGGACGCCAGAGGGCAGTAGAGGGCCTTTTCCGCCTCCTTCTTCCAACAGCGGCTGTTAGGGGACCAGGGCGGACACTATGTGGAGGGACAGATGGCTGCCTGGGCCACGCCAGCAGGTAGATTGGCAGGGAAGACAGGCCTCAGGGGAGGGACCTTTTATTTCACCAGGTGAGAGTCCCCTAACTTCAGGGCATTGGGTGATGCAAACAGGTAACACGCTCGCCTGCTGTCTACAAGGCTGGAGGTTAGAGTCCACTGCAGGTGTGTTGGGGTTCTCCTCAGGAACAGTCAGCCACTGAAAACCCTTTGGGGCGCAGTTCTACTCTGACAAACGCGAGGTGGTCAGAGTCGGCAGCTGGTACTTGATCAGAGGCGGTGGGTCCAACTGAGCTTGTGTTGCGTACTTTTGAGTCAATTCTGACTCATAGTGACCCCACAGGACAGAGGAAAGCTGCCTCACGGGGTTTCCAGTGCTGTCATCTTTAGGAAAGAAGGTCACGAGGTCTTCCTAGTGTGGAGCAGCCAGGGGCCAAGGCACCAACTTTTGGTTCTGAGCCTCTCCCTTCTTCTGGAGTTGGTCTTTTCCCTGTGGTCCGATGTCACCCTTTGCCTTCTCTCCTGGGGAAGCACATGTCAGAGGCAAGAGACAGTTTCCTTGTCCTCAGTGTTTCATTCTACAGCCCCCACCCCGCGGCAAGGTTAAGGCACTCGGAAAGACAGAACTCACAACCTCAACCGGAGCCCCGGTGTGACAGTGGTTAAGAGCTCCGCTGCTGGGCAGTCCAAAGCCCAGCAATTCAAATCCACCAGCTGCTCCCTGAACCCCCAGAGGGCAGCTCTACTGTGTTCTTCAGGGTCTCAAGTCAGAGTCAGGGCAACGGGTTGGGTTTGGCTTTCAGTCTTATTTTGGCAACACACTCCTCCCTCCTCTGACCATGAGAGATTAGATTTAGATGATGGCGAGGGGGTCCACTGAACCAGAGGCCAGCAGAGAGTCAGGCTCTCCCGGAGGAAGGATGCCCTTGACTCTTATACAGTCTGACAACTCAGCTGGGCTTCTGGGAGCTTCTGGCTCATGTGAACACATCTCTTTTTCTAGATTAGCTTAATCAAGGGCTTCAGCCACCGAGGACTCAGGAATCAAGGGAAACTTGCCCACCGTCACACAGATTCAAACCCTAGTCTGGAGGTCTCCAAGTCCCTCCTGGGCTTATCTGTGCCTCCAGGGCAGGACCCGCCACTGCAGGGTGCCCTGTGAATGGTGCCCACCAAGCCGGAGCCACACAGCGGCCAAGAGCCCACACCTGGAGCCCCTCTGGCGTGGTCTGCTGGGCACACGTGGGAGCCACCCTGCAGGTCCGCGGACACATCCCTCCAGACCTCACAGAGTGGTCATTGCCTCACCCCAAATCATTACCCTCAAACTGGGTGCCATGGTTCTGGGTCTTTTTGGTTCACCTTCCTAATTCCTAGAAGTGGCCTGCTTTTAGTTTTAATATCACTAATTGCATTCATCACTCACATTAAACTCATTTTTAAAGGAAAACATGTATTTTATTGTTTCAGGTGAAAGTTTCCACAGCAGATCAGGTTCCCCCTTAACAACTTTTATATAAATTGCTCCCTGCCATTGGTTAGTTTTAACAACGGTCAGCAGTCTCATGATTTCCAGTCTGTTTGCTCGTTTCCATTGATTTGGCTTTCCTTCCTCTCCTGGCCCCCTGATCTTTATTTCTGGGTCAGCACAGCGACCTGGAAGCGGCTTCTTTCCTAATCTGGCTGCAGGCAGCCCAGGTCAGAGATGGCCCACCCTACTAGGCCTGGAAGCCCCCCGGGACCCCGGGTGCCCTCTGCTGGCCAGGGCAGTTACTGCGCCGATCGAGCCTCTTGAAGAGCCCCAGCCCCCAGGGCAGAGCGCTTCCATGCCACCTGGGCAGCAAGGGGCAGTCTCCACAGCTGACACCTGCTTGCTGTGTCCAACTGCCCCACGTGCCCATCTGCCTGGCTCTGGTGGGGGGCCCGCGTGAGGCTACCGACTCCTCGCACCTAGTCCCACCCCAGCTGTGAGCAGGTGGGGCCCCTGCTTGCGTCTGCGTATCCGGGGCTCAGGCAATCGCAGATGCCTGCTGCCTGGACCTACGTGGCTGGCTCGCACACTGGTGTTCTCTCCTGCAGGGCTTGCCACGTCTCTGGCATCTGGCGACAAGGTCTTGGAATCTTACACTGCGCATGCTCAGACGCCTGGCTGCTGGGTCAGCAGTGGCCTTGCCAGGCGACACTGGGGGAAAACCTGGAATGGATCTCCGCTGGCCACGGAGCGCCTCCGGAGCAGCTTTCCAAGTCACAGAGGAGCCACCACCAGGGGCGTCTAGGGCACAGCTGCGGGCAGAGACTGGTAGGGGGCTTTCGGCACCCCAGCTCAGCGGTGGGTTCCCACTCGGACAGGACCAGAAACACAGGACACTGGCAGCTGAGCGGAAGCTTTGCTGTGAGGAGGAGTCCTTCATTCTCCAGAATCCAGATGCTGAAAGTCCGCAGCGCTGCCCTGGTGGTTTGCTGTCTTCAGCGAAGCCTTCCTGGTTTGGGGAACTTGCTGTTTATTTTGGTTCTTAAAGAGTCCCTGTATCTGGCCTTTCTACAGACTGCCATCATGGCCCTGGTTGATAAAGCGACTTAGCAGCAGTTCAGATCCCCCAGACGTTCCTTGGAAACTCGATGGGGAAGTTCTGCTGTGCCCTATAGGACTGCTGTGAGTTAGAATTGACTCGATGGCGCTGGTTTTCTTTTTTCCCTTAAAGGAGATCTGGTGGTGTAGTGGTTAAGTAGTGGTTAAGTGCTACACAGCTGCTAATCAAAAGATCAGCAGTTCACATCCCCCAGGTGCTTCTTGGAAACTCTATGAGGCAGTTCTATTCCATCCATAGGGTCGGTATGAGTCGGAATTGGCTTGACAGCACTGGGGTTGGTTTTTTGGTTTGTAAAGGCAAAAAGGGTGGTTATGTGCTACGTCTGCTAATCAGAGGTTAATTGGTAGTTCGAAACTATATCAGCTGCTCCTTGGAAACTCGGTGAGGCAGATTTCCTCTGTCTGTGGGGTCACGGTGAGTTGGAACCCACAGCAGTGGGTTTGGTTTCTTTGGTTAAGGGGCCCCAGTGGCATAACCCTTACGCCCTCAGCTACTAGCTGAAAGGTCTGTAGCTCCAAGTCACCCAGCGTCTCCATGGGAGGAAAACCCGACTATCTGCCCCTGTAGAGATGCCAGGCCGGGAGACCCTATGAGGCAGTTCTGCTTTGTCACGTGGGGTTGCTCTGAGTTTCAGTCGACTAGATGGCACTCGACAGCAACAACAACATCGGAAGACAGTGAAGTGCTAGGCTATGAACTGAAATGTCGAAAGTTCGAGCCCAAACAGAAGTGCCTCGGAAGAAATGCCTGGGGATCAGCTCCTGAAAGCTGAACTGCTGAGCACCTCATGGGGCGCAGCTCGGCCCTGACCCACGAGAGGTCGCTGTGAGTCAGAACCAGCTCTGTAGCACGTGAAATCACCAGCATGAACTTCCTTCTTTCTCTCTCCCTTTCTGTTTTCTACTCATTTTTATAAGAGGAAAGCACATCATTCAAATAATTGTGCCCCCCACTATCCAGGTGAGAACACAGGACTGCCGGAGCTGAGGGTAGAGCTGGCCCTTTGCCCGTGACAGCTGGAGTTGTTGGGGTGCGGCTGGTGGGTGGGGATCCAGAGACTTCACAGGAAAGGAAAGCTGGGGCCACAGCAACCTGGGACACGTGTCCAGGGGTGAAGCCCAGGGCCACCTGTGCCTCTGACTTCCTGACCTTGGCTTCTTCACTCTCCCGACCAAGGCTGGCCATGGGCTCTGTGAAGGACCCCATAGGAGGGTGGACAGAAGAGCCGCAGACAGGGAGAAAATGTTCGCTGACCGTGTGTCTGACCAAGGGGCAGCATCTAGTGACCAAAGGGTTTTCTTTCTCCTGGGATCTAGCTATCTGGCCCTTTGAGAAGCCCTGGTGACAGACTGGTTAAGTGCTTGTCTGGTAATGAAAAGGTCAGCAGTTCGAATCCCAGTCCACCAGCTGCTCCTTGGAAACCCTGTGGGGGCAGCTCTACCCTGCCCTATAGGGTTGCTGTGAGTTGGAATCAACTTGATGGCCACAGGTGTGGTTTGGTTTGGTCCACCTGGAGGAGGTAACCTTTGCCCGGTTGTATTCTGAGTGCCTTTGAACCTGAGGGTCTCATCTTCCATCTGATACCTGATGGTATCAGACATTGTTCCTCGGCTACTTGTAGGGTTTTTGCTGGCCAGTTTCTTCAGATGCAGACTCCAGGTCCTTCTTTCTGGTCTGTCTTCGTTTGGGAGCACTCCTGAAACCTTCCTATCATAGGGGACCCTACTGGTATTTCAGTTCCAGTGGTATACCTACCAGCATCACAGCAAAACACAAACCACCACAATACCTCATGTGATAACCTGACCAACGAGCAGTGCTTGGAAAGAACAGGTTTAGCCTGGATCTGAGTGGGTGGCTCTGGGCCGGCTGTTGGAGCTACAGCGTCAGTTCTGGAGCCATTTCCCACGTTTCGATCAACAGCTGGATGCAATTTATCTCTTGAAGTACTTCTCTGCATTTTATGGATTCTTTAACTAATCCCAGCTGTGCCCTAACCAGCCCAGCCTCTTGGACTTATCTGATTAATCATCTTGTGTTTGAAAGGGTCCACAGAGGGAAGACTTTGACTTGGGAGCCATATACATTAATTTACTGAGGTCAGGCTTCCATTCTTGTTCAGTTCTCAAGTCGAGCAGAGTTCCTTGAGGACAAAATCAAAATGAAACTTGGACCGTTCCTAAAAGGAGAAGCTCGCCGTGGCAGATACGGAGGCAAGCCATCTGGATCTCTGTTTAAGAAAGAAACTTCCTATGAAGCTGGAGGAGTGGGTTAACTGGAAGCCGGCACCCTCCATGACTTTGTGGTTCCTTAGAGACCAAGCTCTTCGTAAGCAGCTCCCCAACAAGAACAGAGCGCCATGGGGAGCGCCTGATGAGGTCTGCCCAGTGCGGGACTCCCCTTGGGGCTGGCCAGCAGGTTGTCAGCATAGCACTGGTGTCCGGGGGTCTTCTGCGTGGGTCCTCCTCCTCCCCCCCCGACCTGAATCATGGTCTGAAGCTTTCCCCTGCTTCCCCTGCCTGCTCATGTCCTTTTTTCACAGACACTGCCAGTGACGAGGAACCCTGGTGGCGCAGTGGTGAAGAGCGCAGCTTCTAACCAAGAGGTCAGCACCTTGAACCCACCAGCCACTCCTTGGAAGTGCTATGGGGAAGTTTTATTCTGTCCTAGAGGGTTACTATGAGTTGGAATTCACTTGACAGCAGCAAGCAATGGGTTAACCCACAGTAGCTGTCTTTCACATCTAACTCTGCCATGGTGTCTGCTTTCTAGAAGACCTGAAGCCCAACCTCTTCTTTCGGCTAGGGCCCAGTTTGGACAACAGAGTCTAGGCTGGAACTTTCAGATAGATGGCCTTGGTTTATATAGGTGGTGGAAAGAGGTTAACACACTAGAGAGACACACAAGACCTTGACCACAGCAGGAAGTCACTATCCCCCTTGGGCCTAGAGGGTCTAACACAGGCGGAGGTGTTACTGGTGCCCAAGAAAGGAAGTTACTGGTGCCCCAAGGAAGCTAGAGCCATAGAGGGGTGGGTGATAATAGCTAGCTTGTTGTGAATTAAATTGTGGTCACCCCCTCCCCCCCAGGGGTCTGGCTACCATGGTTTCAGGGGACATCTAGGCTAATTGGCACATATAAGTTGTTTTTTTTTTTTTTAAAAGAAAATGTTTTGTATACTACTTTAATGAGTGGCCTCTTGGGTCTTAAAAGCTAGCAAGTGGCCATCTAAGTAGCATCAGCTGGTCCCAACCCACCGGAGGCAGAAAGAAAAAAAGGACATTCAAGACAGGAGGAAAAATGAGCCCAGCAGACAGAAGGGGCCATGTGATACAGAGACAATATCACCGTGAGACCAGAGGAACTAGATGGTGCCCGGCCACCACCAATGACTGCCCTGACGGAGACCATGGTGTAAAATCCCTTACGTAGCAGGAGAAAAATGGATGTGCAGAACTCGAATTCTATTAACAGAACCAGACTTGATGTTCTGTCAGACTGGAGGGTCCTCTGAAGATAGGGCCCTGGACTCTCTGTTAGCCCAGAACTGAATCCAGTAGCAAAGTCGACTCTTCAGACAAAGATTAGAGTGGACTCTAGTGCACAGAGTGATGCTGGTGAAGATTATGCTTCTTGGCTTAACTGTATCCCTGAGGCTTTCTGAGCAGCTCTTGTCCAGATGTGAGATGAGAAGGTGGAGGGGACAGGAGCTGGCTGAATGGACACAGGAGGTACAGGCTGGAGAGGAGGAGTGTGCTGTCACAGGGTGGGAGTGAGAGGAGGAGAGCAGTTAGAGTAGCGCAGTGGTGTGTGTACAGGGTTTTATATGGCAAATCGATTCGGATTGTAAACTTCCACTGTAAGCAAAATGAAACATTAAAAAAAAATTGTGTGTCCCACCCCAAAAGAGATGTTGACATCCTAACTCCCGTACCACAATATGGCTCTTTCCGGAAAGAGGGTTTTGCTTTTGCTGTTAGTGAAGTCGCCTTGGAGTGGCGTGGACCCTAACCTGACGCTTTCTGAGGGTGCTACATGCTGGCTAGGTGGGGACAGCTGTCATGGTTGTTTCAGTGATTCAGTGGGGATGGATGACTTTTTGGAAGGTGGGCTGGCCCCTGGCCTGTTTTCTTTCTGATTCCTGGGCTGACCTTCCTTTCTTCTGCTCTGAATGCAGGGGAAACACATTCCCAGGCCTCCTGTCTTCCAGCTGTGGCTGGGCTTAGCCAGGAGCAGGGAGAACGAGGGGGTGGAGGGAGGGAGAGGGAGAAGTCAGGGTGTCTCTTTCTCACCGTCCACTTTGCAGCCATCTGAAGCAGTGGCTGTGCTTTTGTTCCCTGTAACAGAAACATGAGGAGGGGGTGGCTTTGAAAAACAGAAATTCATTGTCTGACAGCTCTGGAGGCGAGGAGCCCAGTTCAGGGTGTCGTCCGTGAGAACCTGTCTGAATCTTTGAGAAAAACCCTCTGATGCCTCCCTCCTGGCTCCCTGTGGCTGCGGGAGATCTAGACTGCCTGGACTTGGGGGTTCGTCGGACTCCGTTGTCGCATGGCTGTTCTGTTCTACGTGTGTGTGGGTCTCCATGTCCGTGTCATTCCCTGATGGTTGCTGACTTCTCCTCTCCACTAACTGAGGGACTCTTGGACTTCTCTGTTATTCCAACACAGATGGAAACAGGGAAAATCAGAGTAACAGTAGCAGCAGCATCCGCATAGATGGAGCCCTGAGTGATCGCGACTCTGCCCACTTTATGAATGAAGAGTGACATTCGGAGAGGGCAAGTCACGTGACTAATGAATGCCTCACGGCTGGTGAGCAGTGGGGTCGTTCCTGCGCCAACCCTGGTCTGTCCACGCCTGTGCCCACTCTCCTGATGACCAACTGTTTGCAGGCGTTCAGTGGTGACTCACATCCTGTCTCCTGGCTCCTTCCGGCTCCTTCCACCTTCACTTACACATCAAGGGGTTCTGTTGTTCTTGGAGTTCCTCCTGGGTTCTCCACCTTTGCTCTCAGGTGACACCCTGAACTGAGCACAGGGCTATGAAAGGGCCCACCAACATCCTGCCCAACGGGGACAGCCTGGGTGCTGCAATGATGTTGTCTCCTCCCCGGCGAGGTGAGGAGCAGCAGATTCCACCCCTGAGAGGGATAAAGTCCTTTCCACTCTGGCAACACCACAGACTATCCTGGCTGCTAAGTACTGATGTTACTAAGCTCTTGTCTTCTCTGGTTTAGTAACAGCCATGGAATCTTAGCCTGGGAAGGTCCCCAGGCCCTGGTAGTGGTCTCTAAGACCAGCCAAGACCAAGCAAAAAGTTGGGTGGGCCACACTGCTTTCCAGAAGAGGGGCCCCAGGCCACACTCCCACCAGCTGTGTACAGGAGACTCTGCTCCTTAGAGACTCACCAATGCTAGGGGCATCCTTGAGAGAAAGCAGAGGAGGGCACAGGGGTAGTATTATGGGTTGGATTGTATCTTCCATAAAGACATGCTGAAGTACTAACCCCAGCGCCTGTGAGCGTCGCCTTGCTTGGAAATGGGGTGTCTGAAGACGTTAGCAGCTAAGGTCACGTGAGGTCACAGTGGCACCGGTGAATCCTAACCCAGTGTGAGTGGTGTCCTATAAAGACAGGAAGAGACATAGACTCACAGAAGGAAGATGGCTGTGTGACAGTGCATCTACATGTCCAGCAGCCCCTGCGACCTTCCAGGAGCTGGGAGAGGCCAGGCAGGGTCTTCTGGAGACTTCGGAGGCAGTATGGCCCAGCTGATACGTTGATGTGGATTTCTGGCTTCCAGAACTCTGAGAAATACATTTCTATTCTTGTGAGTTAGCCAGTTCATGATATTTTGTTATGACCCGCGCCAAAAAAACCCTGTTGCCATTGAGAAGATTCCAACTCATAGCGACCCTCCAGGATGGAGTAGAATTGCCCCATTGCTTTTTCCAGGCGTGGCTGGTGGGTTCACACTGCTGACCCTGGGGATAGCAGTTGAGCAGTTAACCACTGCGCCACCAGTGCTCTAGGAAGCTCATGTTTCCCTGAGCAATTTAACCCATCTGGGGGCCTTTCCTGCTCCACCCCTGCTGGGAAAGAGGGGAATTAGCGGTGTTGGGGAGAACTGGAGAAAGCCATCTATGGGCTCACTTTGTGACCCTTCAGAACATGGTTTCCAAAGGAAGATGCACTGAAAGCTGCAGACAGCTGACTTTGGGCACACGGTCCTGAAGCTCAGCCGGTTGATGAATCAAGGGCACCTGTGACTCTAGAAGCCATGCATTGCTGAACACTGCTGTCACTGGGCTTCACTGGCCAGCTGGTCTTCTCTGGGCTTGCCCTTCCCCCCACCTCTTCCTTCTTTGCTGACTTTTTTCTTTCCGTGATGCCTTGCAAAGACCCCAACCTTCTGGTTCTACCCCCACAGGGCAAAGACTACCCTGCCCCCTACTGAACACAGGCAGTCCCTAAGGCAGGAAGGAGCTCTGTTTCTAAGTCTGCCTCCAAGTTGGACTTGTAGGTAAGTCAGAACAGACGCATACAGCTGTTACCTGGCCTTATTTAGTGCAAGAAAGGAGCCCTGGGGTGCAGTTCAAGCCTACCTATGGATCCTTGGAAACTCGATGGGTCGCTCCTAATCTGTGCTGTGGGACTGATGGTAGTGGCAAGCTGTTTCGTTTTTTTTTTTTTTTTAGTGCAAGAATAGGCCTGAAGTCTTTCCAGTGATTGAAAGCCTGCGCCTGCAGCAAGTGAACACGATTCTGATAAAGAATTTGTTACGAGTAGGGCTTGGCTTGGAAACCCTGCTGGCATGGTGGTTAGGCAGTTCAGATCTGCCAGTCACTTTTTGGAAACTATGGGGCAGTTCTGCTCTATTTATAGGGTCATTGGGAGTTGGAATTGACTCGACTGCAGCAGGTTTGGTTTCAGGATTGGCTCAATCTTTTCCAAACCAAACCCTAACCCATTTCCATTGATCTAGCCATCTGGTACAGCTCTAACAGAAACACCACAAGTGGGTGGATTTAGCAAAGACAAGTTTGTTCTTATGCAGTCCAGTAGGTTACAAGTCCGAGTCCAGGGGTCAGCTCCTGAGGAAGAGCTTTCCCTCTGTCAGCCGTGGAGGAAGATCCTTGTGCCGTATGAATCCTTGGTGGCAGAGCATCTTGGCCCAGGAACCTCAGTTCTGAAGGACGTGCTCTTCTCCCAGTGCTGCTTTCTTGATGGTGTGAGGTTCCCAGCTCTCTGCTTGCTTCCCTTTCCTTTTATCCCTTGTAGTGCGAAAGGATAAAGGGTGGTGCAAGTCATACCCCAGGGAAACTTCCTTTATACTGGAGCTGGGAGGTGATCTTAGGAGGGGATTTACAGTCCCACCCTAATCTTCTTTAACATACAGCATAGGAAAAATCACTAAATGGAGGACAGTCATAAAATATTGGGAATCATGGCCCAGCCACACAGCTACACACATCTTTGGGGGGCACAGCTCAATCCATGACAGCCATCAAGTGGATTATGACTCATAGTGACCCTACAGGACCGAGTTGAACTGCCCCATAGAGCACCTGGTAGATTCAAACTGCTGACCTTTTGGTGAGCAGCGAGGCTTTTAACCAGAGTGCCACAAGGGCTCCAGCCTTTTCAAAGTGAGGGCAAATTTATATGACATGAAAGGGTCAGTACCAGTTGTCCTTAAGTCAGAGGTCCCTAGCTTGGGGTCTTCCTGCGTCCATTCTAATAAATTGCTCCCCTCACCCCAAGATTGTACCACTGTGGAAAATGTAATTCTGTTTTCCTGAGTGACTGGACATGTTTATGCAGGACTCCAAATGACTCAAGAGCCTTTGCCGGATGGTTCTGGAAGGCTCTGTGGAGCTGACTCGCTGCGCAGCCGGATCTGGGCGTACGTGCGCTGGGGCAGTCTGCACACACAGCTGTACACAGAGTACACGGGGCTCCTGACGCCTTAGGCGGTGCTGAGGGTGGGGGGCCTCCCTGAGCTGTGGTTTGGCCCTCCCTGCCAAACATGAGTCATGTGTCTATTTTTAGCAGTACGACTCACTGAGGTGGGCCAGGGTTTACGATAGTGGCTCTCTAAGTTCTGAGTCCCTGTTTGCTGGGTTGAATGGCTGGACAGGCTGGGTACTTGGTGTTTTCCATCTGATACATCTGGACTTGTGACTCTTAGCAAGGCTAGTGAAGACGGGCGTGGAGGGAAGGAATGTTAACCGATTAGGGAATCGTTGATGTTATGACAGTTACATTTGCTGAATGGTATTAAGGGTGCTGCAAGCGGAGTAACACACTTACTACAAACTTCAATTATGCTACCCATGGCAGACAAGGCTAAGTGATCACGATGCTTTCTCCCTCTCTGTGCACAGGCTCAGACAGAGCTCTGTGATCCATTAGCAATGCCTGTCTGTCAGTGGAGGAGACCTGGTGGTAAGTTGGTAAAGTGCGAGGCTGCTCGCCAAAAGATTGGCGGTTCAATTCCACTGGCTGTGTTGCAGGAGGGAAGTGTGGCAGTCTGCTTCCATAAAGATTACAGCGTGGGAAGCCTCATGGGGCAGTTCTACTCTGTACTGTAGCATCGCAACGAATCAGAATCAACTCTATGACAACGTTTTTTTTTTTTTGGTCCTTAAGGGTGGGAAGAGGAAATCTCTAAGTCTCCTTGCTTTGAGAGAGCTGGTGTAGAATTTACTCATTGGCTGGAGTGTGCCTATCTCTCTGTTATTGACAGCAGTTCACTGGTGTGTGCCAGTGAAGCCAGTGGGCTTCCAACTCATGATGCCCCCACATGTGTCAGACCAGCACTGTGCTCTGCTGGGTTTTCCATGGTGAATTCTCATGGGGGAATTGCCAGGACTTTCTTGTGAGGCACCTCAGGGTGGACTAGCACCCCATGCTCTTGGTTAGCAGCGAGTGTGTTAACATCTGCACCACCCAGGGGCTGGCTCCATCTGTGACCCAGGCTATGCCTCGGACTGCACAGTTCCCATTGGCTGATTTTTGCCACTCGATCACCAGCCCTTTCTTCCTAGTCTCTCTTAGTCTGCAGGTTTTGCTGTCAAGTGTTCGGCATCAGTGCAGCACTTTATAGTCAACATAAAACAGCACAGTGTTTGTTTTATTCTGACTATAAAGATATGACTTTCTGGACTGGAGCTCAGAGCTCAGAGGTCGCTGCCATCTCACCATCCACACCCTAACTCCTGTACCTGTTGCCACCTGGGCCTGGTCAGGGTGGTCCTGCCTCCTTGCTTCAGTTCTGCCTGGGTTCTGTCACATGGTAGGAGAGGGATCCCGTGTGGGAAGAAGTCCCATCCTGTTCCGCCTCTGCTCATGAGTCTGAGGCGTCTCCTCTCACTCAGAGTAACAGCCACAGTCCCTGCCAGGCCCCCTTCGAGGGCCCCGTGACCTGGCTCCTCGCCTGATGTTCCAGAACTTTCTGTCCCGTTGTTTCCCTCTGGCCTCCCTGGACTCGGCAGAGTCCTCACGGAAGCTGCTGCTCTCCTCGGCAGGGCTTCTCTCACTGTCTGGAACATTCTTTCCCCCCCTTTGGGTTTGTACTCGGCAGTCACCTTCTCAGGGAGGGGCTCTCAACCTCAGCCTGATTGCCCAGCTGTTGTTGTCAGGTGCTGCCAAGGCGGTCCCCACTCCTAGCGACCCCATGTCCATCAGGACCCTGCCCGGCCCTGCGGTGGGCCCACAGTCACTGCTGTGTTGGTGCCCGCTGTACAGCCCTGGTGTCAGTCTGCCTCGTGGAGGGTCTTCCCCGAGTTCATTGCCTTGCTGCATCGCTAAGCTAATGGGCGTCTCCAGGGACTGTGCCCCCTGCCAACACGTCCAACGTTTGTGAGACACAGTCTCACCACCCTTGCTTCTAAGGAGCACTCCAGTTTTGCTTCTTCCAAGACAGATGTGTGTGTTCTTTTGGCCACCCAGCTGTTACCACTCCTATACACAGCACACACTTACTTGTCTAGACCGGTTATGTCTCTCCTTACAGAATGCAGTCTCCAAAGGACAGGAGATTAGACTGTCCTGTTCTCCAATCTCATTTGAATAAAGATGAGCAGTGTCTGCCATGTGGAAGGTTCTAGAAACATGCTTGTTGAGCAAATGAATGGGTAGGCGGAGGGCAGTACTTTGTGATGCCCCACAGCTGTTTCTGGCGGGAGAAGACAGACTTTATCAGCATCAGAAACAGCAGGGCAGTGTCTCATGACTTGAGAGACTGAGGCCACTCTAACCTTCCCACTAGTGACATCCCTGATGAGCTGTGCTCCGTGGGCTTTACGGGAAGAGTCTCAGTGGTGTGGGAATTGAGGAAGAGACCAGCCTGGCCCTTCACAAACGTGACTCCCTGGCACTCTGCTGTCCGGAGCTGGCTGTGTCAACAGTAGGTCCCCCTGCTCCGAGTGTGCTGTGTTAGTGTGGCTGGTTCCAAATAGGAAACAGTCGGGTTTCCTGAGGGTTCCTTTTTTTGAAAAAAAAAATTCTTGACAAGCTGCTAGCTTGGAGGTGATGTGCAGGCTGAGAAACTGGGCTGAGATGTCACCAGGCAAGCCACCGGCACATGCAGGGCTCAGACTCTATACAGGAGGATGGAAGAAGCCTTTGGAGGGGTCTTCTGAGACAGCTCTGGGGGAGTGCCCCCAGGTGAGCAGAGACTAGGGGCAGAGGAGAGAGGAAGAGAGCAGAAGGAGAAGGGAGAGGGGAGAGAGAGAGGGAGAGGGAGGGAGGGAGAGGCCAGGGAAGAGAGGGGAGGGGACAGGGAGAGTGAAGGGGAGGAAGGGGGAGGGGAGAGGTTGGAGGTGGAGAGGGAGGGGGAAGAGAGCAGGTGGGAGTAGGAAGGGGGAGAGAAAGTGAGACAAGGACAGAGGGAGAAGAGATGAGGTGGGGAGAGACGGAGTGATGGAGGGAGGAGAGAAGAGAGCGAATGAGAGTAGAGATGGAAGGGGGAGGGGAGAGAGGCAGGGAGGGGAGGAGACGGGGTAGGGGGGACTAGGTGAGGGGAGGAGAAAAGGAAGGGTTAGGGTTGGGAGTAGAGGGGAGGGTACGGTAGGGGGAGGGGAAGAGAGGAGTGGAGGGGTGGGGAGAGACAGGTTCTGAGATGCACAGCCCCAGTGGGTCTGGTCGGTGGACCCCTCTGCTCTGTCCCCCTCCAGCTGGAGGGTCCCACATTTTGGCCGTGCCCTGCCCTGCCTGGTGGGGAGGGAGTGACAGGGAACACAGGAACAAATAAACTCCCACTCAGAAATGGGCCACGGACAGATCATGTTTTCCCACTTCTTTTTTCTGCTGCAGTGTGGAGAGAAAGCTTGTCTGGACCTTCTCAGGGCGTCTTAGCTCTCTCCTTCCTGGGCGTTCCCTCCCAACCTGGCAGAAACCACTCAGGTCAGGAAGTGTCACAGGATAAGGGGACCACACTGTCGTGGACCCTCCACATGCCTTTGTCGGGGGCTAGGGGCTGGCCTGGCCCCCCACTATTATCTGGGGTAGTTACTGGTCGGGCCCAGTCTCCCAACCATCGTCCAGAGTAGGGGCTGGGCTGGCCTCCACCATTGTCTGGAGTAGGACCTGGGCTGGCCCAGGAGTCCAGGCCCTGCAATTGTCCCTAAGTCCAAATAGGCAAGCTGTGGTGGCCCCTGGTACATGCTGGAATAGAGGAAGTATAACCCTGCACCCTGTTCTCCTGAGTCTTCCTACCCCTGTAACATTGGGGTATTTGGGAGACCTGTACCTGGTCTCCCCATCTTTTCTTAAGTAGCTCTCCAAGGACAGGCCTGAAATAACACTTGAACGAGATGCCCTCCATGTCCCCTCCTGCCCCCTGTCTTGGGAGTCCTCCTTGTGGGGCTGGAAGGGTCCTGGGTCACTTGGCTCAGCCCCTTCCATGAGCTGGGGGCTCCTGAAGGCCACCACCTGTCCTGAGGTCTAGAAGGTAAGTGTGTGGAGAGACTTTCTGTGGTTGGGGACTTCTCATGGGCTCCAGACTCCCTGTAGGTCACCCAGGGATCCCATCCACTGAAGCTGGTTCAGGGCCTCAGGCCATGACACCCAGACCTCAGCTCTGTCCCTTGTGCTGTCACTCTCCTGAAATCGCTGTCACCAGAGACACAGTGAGGCTCAGGGCACCCAGGAGAGCTGGCGCTGCCCTCCGAGGTGAGGGGTCCTCCGGGCCGGTATGGGGGAGAGGAGCACCTTGCCAGCAGGGCTCACCGCCCACTCTGGTCACAGGGTCTCGGCCTGCTGGGTTCTCCACTGACCCCCAAGGCTGAGAACAGGGCCTGACACTCGGTTGCTGCTCCATCCTCGTGACTAGACCTACACACCGTGAGGCCCTGGCCCCTCTCAGTAATCCCGAAGCAGTTAGCGGTGTGGGTGGTCTTTCCTGAGAAGGGGGAGACCCTCAGCGAGACGGACTCATGTGGTGGCTGCACAGGAGGCACAAGCAGAGCATCGCCTGTGACGATGGCACAGGACCGGGCAGGGTTTCCTTCTGTCACACAGAGGGTCACTGAGTCAGAACTGACTCGATAGCACCTAACAAAACCAAGAACGCCGGTTTTCTAGGCCCCCTGTCACCGACCAGGTGGCTGAGAACCATGGGAACGTGTTCTCTGGCTGTTCTCAAGGCTAGAAGTCTGAAAGCGAGGTGTCGGCAGGGCCGTGCTCTCGGGGGGCGCATGGAGGGAATCCTTGTACCATGGCTTCTAGTGGCTCTGGGTGTCCTTGGCTTGTGGCCCCATCACTCCTATCTCTGCTTCTGTCTCCATATGGCTGGCTTCTCTCTGCCGGGTGGCTTCTTCTTACAAGGACACCAGTCAGATGGGGTTAGGACCCTGCCCACTCTGGGTGGACCTCATGTCAACTGTTACATCTTCAAAGACTAAGGTCCCTTCACAGGTGGAGGGGTTAGGACTGCAGCATACCCTTTTCTGCGGACACAAGTCAGCCCATACCGGAAAGCCAACTCCGCAGACGTTGAGTTGATTCTGATTCATGGTGGCCCTATGGGACAGAGGAGAACTGCCCTGTAGAGTTTCCCAGGAGCACCTGGAAGATTCGAACTGCTGACCTTTTGATTAGTGGCCATAGCACTTAATCACTATGCCACTAGGGTTTCCGGTCTGCCCATAACATTGGGAAAGGAGAGAGTCTGTGGATTAAAGGAAAATTCCTCTGGGACCCTCCAGACACAGGCACAAATTAGAGCGTCACTTTCCACTGGCTGTTGGATTCCAGGTGTCACTTTCAGTCTTTCAGGCCTCGATTTCCTGACTGGACAACGGTGGGAACAGAAGTCCAGGGAGCAGAACTGCACAAGGAATCTGACGAGGCCACAGGCGGGAGGCTGCGGGATGGGCCTGGCGCTCGAGGCTTATCTGTTTCTCCCCAGGGAGGCGATGACGGGTGTTTGGCAGAAGGGCGTGCTTGGCCACGTTACCTAGGGCGGATGGCATTTCCTTTGTCCTGGAAGATGCTTGTGCTTGGTGGACAAGCTGGCCTGCGTGCGTCACAGGGGAGGGAGCCGCAGGACCACCATCTGGGAGTCGACATGGGGGAGGCACCTGAGGACAGGCTGGGAGCAAGAGAGGAAAGGAGAAGGTGGAGGTGCCAGGCCTGCTTTCGCCAGCTTGGGCCGCTCTAACAGAAACACCACCGAGGGGACGGCTCTAACAAAGGAAGGGTTATTCTCACACAGTCCGGTAGGCTACAAGTCCAAATTCAGGATGTCCGCTCCAGGGGAAGGCTTTCTCCTTGTCGGCTCTGGAGGAAAGTCTGGTATTGCATCAGTCTCTGTCCAGGGAGCGTCTTAGCGCAGGAACCTCAGGTCTGAAGGATGCGCTCTTCTCTCGATGCTGCTTGCTTGATGGTGTGAGGTTCCCAATTCTCAGCTTGCTTCTCTTTCCTTTCATCTCTTGCAGGATGAAAGGATTAACGGTGGAGCAAGCCATACTCCAGGGAAACTCTCTTTACAGTGGATCAGGAAGGTGAGCTTATAAAGGGATTTACAGTCCCACCCTAACCCTTTAACACACAGCATAGGAAAACCACACAATGGAGGACAGTCACAAGATACTGGAAATCATGGCCCAGTCACGTGGCTACATGTATTTTTGGGGAGACACAATTCAATCCATGACAAAGGCCAAGGTCAAGGTGAATCAGGGACCACTGCTCTTCTTGGTTTCCCTTGGAAATGAAAAGAGTCACACAGAATATCAGAGCAGAAGTGACCTCCCGGGCCCTCCTCAGTGACTAGTTGTCTGTCTGCCACCACCTCCCCTCACTGCCCTGTCACTTTCATTTCAAAGGCCTGTTTTTTCTCTGGAATGATGACATACTCAGGTGTCACAAGGAGGACTTTGGACACTGCTGTTGTTAGCAGCAGAAACCCTGGTGGCACTCCCTGATAGTCAAGGGCTATGATGGCTACCCCAAAGCGGGCAGTGCCACCTACCAGGTTGTCCTTGGAAACTGTTTGGGGCGGTTCTACCCTGCTCTACAGGGTCACTGGGAGTCCGAATCGACTCAGCGACAGTGGGCTTGGTTTTATTGCTAGTAACAAATGCATTTGGCTTCCCCCCACCCCTTTTTAGTTGAAAAATAAAAAAGCTATTCATATAACACTGCCTTAGGATTACATGTGCCCTGAGGCTGTTTCTCATTATGCTGACCTGGGCTTTTCCTCATGGGCTCCAAGCCTCTTGCTCCTCCATGAAGTCCTGGGAGTCGCCCCACGGGAGGAGGGCCTGTTTAGATAACACGAGAAGGTGCTAACAGCTTTATGTTTAGGGTTGATGATGCTGTGATATCTTTGGCAATCCATGCATGTGCACATTAAATTTCATTTACTGTAGTTGAATTCTATACTGTTAGCCAAAAATCAGACTGCGTGGCTTGAGATATCAAATTTCCGTTTTCCCCCTCCCTGATGAAGGAATGTTTTTTATTTGGAACGCCTAACAGAGGCATAAAAATAATACCACATGTGGTTTTGCATTTCACAGACTCTCTGCTGAAAAGAATCAAGTGGAAAGTGTTCCCAGCCTCATGGACAACCATGGCTGACTCGTCATGAGTGCACTGAGGTGGTTTTGGTTTTTAATGCACACTACTGAGTTTGGGGGAGAAGACCAGTCGACCATAGGACTGCATTCATCCATCCCCATTTGACGAGTTCCACTGTCCATTTCAACACAACCATTTGTCAGACTGAGACCTCCCTTGGTCCCTTCTGTCATTCCACAGATGTCTGGGTCCCTGCCACATGTCTATGAGGCAGCCGTGCTCAGTGGTAGAGTTCTCATCTTCCATGCAGGAGACCCAGGTTTGATTCCTGGCCAGTGCACGTCACGCAAAGCCAGCACTTGTCTGTCAGTAAGGCTGGCATGTTGCTGTGATGACAAACAGATGTCACCTGGGTTTCCAGACTCAGGGAGACCAGGAAGAAAGGCCTGGCAATCTACTTCCCAACATAAGCCCATGGAAACCCTGCAGAGCACCACAGTGTGACACTCAGCTGACCATGTGATGGCCTCAAACAGGACAGCATTTTGTCCCCTCCCTTGTGCGTGGGATCCCCATGCGCTGGGATGACAACAGGAAGCTATGTGTGTGTGCAGACTCCGGGGTCTGAAGACTGACCCAGCTGCCCTGGCCCAGTCCTCTTAGAGCTGATGTCATGGCGGAGCAGACGTTGGAAGATGATTCCAACAGAGACTAGTGCGCTGTGGGCGCCCCTGGGCTGGGGCTTCTTACAGGAGGGTCTCTGCAGGGGATGCTTGAGCCGAACTGAGGAGCAGCCTAGCTGGGGAACGGGGCTGCAGACAACAGAGGGAGCAAGTGGTCCAGGGTAGGGGACAACCCCTGATGCCACGGCTCAGCCACCGCCCTGGGGTGCGCAGCATTCAGTCCCCATGTCCCTGGGCTGCTCCCGGTCTGCTATCTCCTGGAATGCTGGGGGCCCGTGGGCCTGGCTGTACCTTCCCTGGGGCCATGAAGCAGTCAAAGTCCCTGCCCCTCATCCTCCTCCCCTCCCCTGTCCTTTTCCGGGTGCTGTCCCTACTCCTCCTCCCTCCACCTCACGGCCTTTCCCTCTGCTCTTCACTTCCTATTCTGAAATGAAAATAAACCCTCTGCCTCCAGTCAATGCCTACTCTGCAACCCTATACACCGGAGCCCAACTGTCGTCCCCCACGGTTTCCAGAAACAGCCAGCCCTGTCTTCTTCCATCAGAGCTGCTGGGGGGGGGGGGCTGCTGTTGGGGGTGCTGCCGGTGGGTGTGCTGCTGGAGTGATGCTGGGGGGCTGTTAGTGGGGAGCTGCTGGCGGGGTATCTGCTAGTGGGTGAACTGCTGTTGGGGCTGCTGTTGGGGAGCTGCTGGGAGGTGAATTGCTGTTGGGGCTGCTGCTGGGGGAGTTGCTGGTGGGAGCTGCTAGTGGGAGAGCTCCTGGGGGCAGCTGCTGGTGGGGGCTTTTGTTGGGGGCTGTTGTTAGGGGACATCTGGGGGAGCTGCTGGGTGGAGCAGCTGGTGGGGGGCTGCTGGTGGGGAGCTTTTGGGGTGAACTGCTGATGGGGCCTGTTGGTGGGGAGCTACTTGGGTTGCTGCTGGTGGGGGGCTGTTGGGGAGAGCTGCTAGTGGGAGAGCTGCTGGTGGGGGGTTGTTAGTAGGGGAGCTGTTAGTGGGGAAGCTGCTGGTGGGGGAGCTGCTGGTGGGGAGGTTGTTGGTGGGGGGATTGTTGGTGGGGGAGCTGCTGGTGGGGGGCTGTTGGTGGGTTCCAATCACCAGCGATTTGGTCAGCTGCTGAGCACTTAAACACTGCACCACCAGAGCTCCCTATGGAAGTGAAAACTGCCTCACCTTGGGAGTCCCTGGGTGGCACAAACGGTTAACACACTCATCTGCTGCCCGAAAGGTCGGCAGTGTGAACTCACCTAGTGGTTCCTGGGGACAAATACCATGTGGGCTGCCCCTGTAATAATAGTTAGAGCCCAGAAAATATTATGGGACAGTTGTGGTCTGTCACATGGGGTCTCTCTGAGTCAAAGAGACCAACGGCACCCACTAACAGGAACAATCTCACCTTGAGTGTCCGCGGGCAGTGCGGGGGTGAAGTGCTTGGCTGCTCGCCCAGTAAAATCCTAAACTGCAAAAACACTAAAGAGCTTGCTGTCTGCATACGGACATAGTGAGATGGGGCGCTCTGCTCACTTTCTGTTTTCCCAGCTGCAAAACCACTCCTTTTGTTTCCTCTTAGGACATTTTGGGGAGCGGTGCAGATGGTTATGCACCCAGCTGCTCACCCAAAGGTTGGAGGTTCAAGTCTGCCCGGGAGTGCCTCCGAAGAAAGGTCTGGCAATCCCTTTTTAAAATATCAGCCACTGAAAACCTTACAGGATACAGTTCTACCCTGACATCCATGGGTGGTACCACGAAGCAGGATCCACTTGACAGCAGCTGGTCTTTAATCTCCTGTCGGCCTCTGCTTCCTGGTAGGGGGAACAGAAGCAGATTTTAGAAAGCGTGGCCTTGTGGCTGGCTAAACAGCGTCTGACCTAGATCCGTTTCCCAAGCTCATGAATGGAGGCTGCCCAGTTCGGCTTCCCCAGCTGGCTCCTGCTGAAGCGTCCCCCCTCCCTTGTCCCTCTGGTGGAGGGTGCTGTTTGAGCCGTGGTGTTTCAGTTCTGCCCAGGTGTCTGCTCCGTGGGATCACCAGGCCCCTGGCCCCCGGCCCTGAATACCTTTGTTTCGTTTTTGTGGTGCCCAGAGACACATCTATGGAGAGCTGGCTGAGAATCGGGCTGGGTGTGACTCCATCTGTGGAAAAAACACAATGTTTCCTTCCCCAGAATGTGATCCACATGACTATCAGCCCGGCAGGATTCACGAGGCCTTGGCACAGGCAGGCCCCGGGGCTGGGGCTCTCTGGGATCTGCCGTTCTGCCCTTGGAACTCTTGCCGGCTGTCAGTCGCCCACGAAGACACTGTGCTTCCAAGCCTTTGCCCGTGTGGGGTCCCGGTTTGCCCATGCTGGGGACGGGGTGGCAGCATCTAGGCCACGCAGGAGAGGTCAAGCTGGGACACCAGGAGCAGGATGCCTGGCCACAGGAGGCTGCCAGGTGATGTGGGAGGGAGGCCAGCAAGAGCTGCAGCAGGCAGCACCCTCTGGCCACTGCGGCTTTCCAGGACCACCTGGGGCTAGGGGCTCCTATAGGGCCCCTTGGAAACCCTGGTGACATAGTGGTTAAGAGTGACAATTGCTAACCGAGAGACTGGCAGTTCCAATCTGCCAGGTGCTCCTTGGAAACCATGGGGCAGTTCTACTCTGTCCTGCAGAGTTGCAATGACTTGGGTTTGGTTTTTTTCATTCATGTCTCCTGGGTCTGGAAAACTATCTTCTCCAAATATTGCACACTTTTTTTCTCTGCAAAAACAGCAAAATCCCAATGGCTGATGCTGTCGTGTGAAGTGAAGAGAAAGAGAAGAGTCACAGAGCTAAACTGCTCACAGTCAGAAGATGACTTTGTGGAGGGCTTTGGCTGCGTGTCTCTGTTTCTGGAGGACTTCTGGCTGTGTTTATCTGTCACAGAACCGCAGGCTCTGTTCAAATGTTCACGTAGGTCATATTTTGTGTGACGAGACAGATTACAAGCTGTGGTGAGATTCACAAATCCAAGAAAGTTATCAGGACACAGCCCTTCGGACGCTGAGGGTCTCGTGTTTAACCAGCTCCTGTGTTTAACAGGCTCCGCTCTCTGCAGGCTGCCTGTGAGCCCCTCAGAGGCAGAAATCCTCGCCTGAGTCTTTGCAGACCGCTTGACGCAGCCCTGAGAACCCAGGTGGTGCTCAAGGAAAGCTGGGCGTGAATGAGGAAGACAGAAGAAGAGCCGGTGCCCTTGAACTAGGCTGTTGGAGAAGAATATTGGATACACCACGGCGCCAGGAGAAGGACTAAATCTGTCTTGGAAGAAGCACAGCCAGAGTGCTCCTTAGAAGGGAGAACGGTGTGACTGCATCTCACATGCTTTGGACCTGTTGTCGGGAGGGATCCGTCCCTGCAGGAGGACATCGTGCTGGGTAGAGTGAGGGTGAGTGGAAGAGAGGAAGACCCTCAAGGCGATGGACTGACGCAGTGGCCACAACAAGGGCTCAGGCTGGTCACGAGCAGGGTGCAGGGTCCGGCTGTGCCCATTTCTGTTGTCCACAGGGTGGCTGTTAGTCAGAACTGACTCAGCGGCGCTAACAACAGCAACAGCCACGAGAAACGTTTAGGGAGTGAGTCATTCAGAAGCTGCACGAGCCTTGGAGTCTCTGGGTGGTGCAATGGTTAATGCGCTTGGCCACTAACAGAAAGGCTGGGGATTCCAGTCCCCCCAAGGCCCCGCCGAAGAAAGGCCTGGCAATCTGTCCCCAAAAGTCAGCCACTGGAGGCTCTATAGAGCAGTTCTCCTCTGACTCGATGACAACTGGTTCAGTGAAGGAAACGGGCCCGTCCCCTTGGTGTGACTGTCAGGAAAGATTCTGCGCTGACGGGGGACTCATAGCAGCTCATGACCCCACTGTGAGTGCCGTCAGCAGCTGTCAGGACTGGATTCTGAGGGGGCATACACCTGTCCTGCCCGGGCACTCAGGGTGTGGGCGAGCTGTCACGCATCCTGATGGACGAGCCTGTGCATCCGTGACGACGAGCTGGGCTGGAGGGGCTTGGGTTGCCGGAAACCCAAACCCACTGCTGTGAGTCGATTCCGACTCACGGCGACCCCGTAGGTCAGAGTGGAACAGCCCCAAAGAGTTTCCAAAGATTCGACCTGCTGACCTTTTGGTAGCAGCTGTAGCTAGTAACCACTCACCACCGAGGTTTTCTTGACTGCGTTTTAGAGGCTGGTGCAAACAGTTCACGTACTTGGCCGCTCATCCAAATGTTCAGGTCCACCCAGAGGTGCCCCAGAGGGAAGGCCTGGTGATCCACTTCCCAAAAGACATCCACTGAAAACCCTGGGGAGCGCAGCGCTAGTCATGTGTTGAGTTAATCACATGATAAACGGCTCTGTTTGTAAGGGCTGACCCAGCAGCATCTGGCAGGGTGTGGACTTCAGTTTTGGTCTTTGCCCCTGCCTCAGTGACCCAGTGGTGAGGTGGGAGACACCACAGCCCCATAATGGCCTGGGAGCATCTGACAAGCAGCCACATCCATGGCACCCCAGTTTCCCCAAGGCTGATGTTCCTGTGGGAGGGTCTGGTGTCCCCTGACATCTTGGTCTGCCCTTGCAGACCCTGCCTCTGGGGAGCTGTTGTGGCCTGCACTAGACAATGGCCCACGCTCTGCTGGTGTGTCCCTTCCCTCCGGACACTGCGGCCACCTCTGCCTCCACCTGGATGCCTGCCACCTGCAGACTCCCCAAGGTGCCCAGCTAAGCTGCCTTTCTACAGAAGCGGGATGCTTCTCTCCTCTGGTTTGGGGGCCACACTTGGTGGCATGAATGACCAACTGGTGAGATGTGGGGATCCAGCCAGAAGCAGGAGGCAAACCCAGCGGGGGTGAGGGCTGAGGCAGAGAAGGAGTGTGGGGGAGCACCTGGGGAGTTTGGGGGACAGGAGACGTAGGAGATACAACTGCATAGAAGGACTCAGGCTACGTGACAGTTTCAGGAAGTTTTCGGGGAATGACAGTGGCTGTCACCTGGGTGATTTTGAAAGACCCAACCATGAACGTGTGTGTGTCTGCTGCTTTCAGTAATCACTGGGTGGCCGGCGTGTTGGTTGGCACGAGACTCTGTGGACATGGGGCTCCTGGCCCTTGGTCCGGAAGGAGCGGGGCTGACGGTGGGAGCAGGGGGCCTTCTGGGGCTGGAGCTCAGCCAAGGCTGGGCTGAGGAGGAGAGTGGAGGAAGCTGCCTTAATTACAAAGTGCTGTTGTAGCAGAAATATCACAAGTGGGTGGCTTTAGGGACAGAAATCTATTTTCTCACAGTTTGTTGTTGTTGTTAGGTGGCCCTGAGTCAGCTCCAACCCACGTCGAGACCCTGTGTGCAACAGCAAAACCCTGCCCGGTCCGGGGTCATCTGCACAATCGTTGCCGGGCTCCAGCCCGCTGTTGCAGCCCCCGGGTCAGGCCCTCTCCTTGGGGGTCTTCCTCTCCTTCACTGAACCTCTGCTTTCCCAAGCAGGAGGTCCTTCTCCAGGGACGGGTCCCTCTGACAACACGTCCAAAGTATGCGAGACATAGTCTCGCCATCTTTGCTTCTGAGAAGCACTCTGACTGTAATTCTTCCAAGATAAATTTGTCCATTCTTCCAGCAGTCCATGGTGCATTCGTTATTCTTAGCCCACACCGTAACCCACAGGCCTCAATCTGTCTTCAGTCTTCCTTGTTCCATGTCCAGCTTTCACACACATAGGCCAAGTCAAGCCAAGTGCCGTCGAGTTGGATTTGATTGAAAACACCATGACTTGGGTCAGGGGTCCCTTAGTCCCCATGGTGACATCTTTGATTTTTAATACTCTAAAGAGGTCTTTTGCGGCAGATTTGCCCAATGCAATGGGTCGTTTGAGCTCTTAACTGCTGCTTCTGTGGGCGTCACAATTTAGGAGGCTAGACGTTTGAATTCAGGGTGCTGGCTCTAAGGTAGGCTCTCCCAGTTGGCTCTGGGAGGAGGGGTCCTGGTCTCAGTTTCTCTAGCATTCTTCTCAACATTTCTTTGAGGTCTGCAAGGGGGCCTATCTTTCCTCCACCGCAGCTAGCTTCTGTGTCTAATCTGTAACTTTGTATCTCAAAAGTAATTGATTTAAGACGTCCTTCTGAAATCTGTGGCCTGGAACAGCAAAGTAAACACTACTCCCAAAGGAGATCCTGTCCACAGGGCATTGTTGCTGCTGATTGCCGGGGAGTGGACACAGAATCACAGACTCGCAGTGACCCTGTGTGTGTGCAGGGTAGAACTGCTCCACAGGGTTTTCAAGGGCATGACCTTTTGAAAGCAGATTGCCAGGCTTTTCTTTCGAGGTACCTCAGCCGACCTTTTGGAGAGTACTAGGGTGCTCAGCTGTTTCACCACCCAGAGGTTCTTTCCTACAGGCCTAACCAGGGAAACCAAACCTGTTGTTGTTGATTCTGACTCATTAACATCCCTATAGGACAGAGGAGAACGGTCTCCATAGGGTTTCCAAGGAAGCTCTAGAGGCGCTCTGGTTAAGTGCTATGTCTGCTAACCGAAAGGTCAGCAGTTCAAATCCACCAGGTGTTGCTTGGAAAGTCGATGAGGCAGTTCTACTCTGCTCTATAGGGTCTCTATGAGTCGGAATTGACTCAATAGCACTTTTTTTTGTTTAAACTTTACAGATGCAGAGTTCTGGATCTTTCTCCCTTGGAGGGGCTGGTCGGTTGGAACTGCTGTTTGGTTGGCAGCCAAGCGCGTTAACTGCTGAACCACTAGCGCTCCTCTGGGGAAGCTGGAGTCTCAGTGTCACCCTCTGATGTGGAGAAGAATGTGGGTCTGTGACAGGGAACAAGTGGAAGGACATTGGCTGACTGTCCTCTCCCCAGAGCACCTGGCCTTTAAACATTCTTTGTTTAAATCCTTGGTTCAAGGATTTGTTTAAACTCCTTGTCTGAAGGAGGGATAACAACTCTTGCAGGGGGAGAGCTCCTCTGAATCTTCATTCATGAGCCTACAGGGGTGCGGAGGGGGGTACGGGGCAGACCAGCTTCTCCAGGGTGTGGCTCGCAGTGGATGATGTCAGCTCCCGGGTCCCCATCTGGGCTTGCAGACCCTGGGCTGGGACGTGGCCCCAGCCTTGCTCACTCCCTGGCCATCCGGTACTCTGTCCTCCCACTGAAGACTGACCCAAGAGGTACTTCTAGTGCTTCAGTTCCAGGTGACCAAGCCCCCATTTGTCCACGTCCCAAGAGGACACTGCGACGGGGTGGTGTCTCCATCCAAAGGAGGAACTGGGGTGATGATTTTAGGCAACGTGGTAATTACATCAGAAGTGGGCATGCCGGGGTGTAGGCGCTCCTCCAGTGACGGCCGTGGGACATGGCAGCAGTGACCAGAAAGCATAGAGAGGAAACTGAGGCAGCATATGTGAATGGGGGGACAGCACCCCGGAAATGAAGCATGACAGTGGTTGCCTGACTTGAAGACTGTCATCAGCGTCCCCGAACTGTACGGGCAGGAACTGTTGAGCTGGTACCTGTTCTTCTGTCTGTATTCTCAACAACAACAAAAATAACTTTTTTTTTTCAAAAAAAAAAGAAGAAAGAGAAGCCAGTGGAGCCAGCTCTGCTCTGACACCTGTGGGCTGCCAAGAGCTAGAGCGGAGCTGACAGCAAAAATAACCAAAACAACAACAAATACGACCAAAATGCATCTGACCCGGAAGGAAGAGTCACAGCGGAAGACTGACATGGACTCGGGAGGGGTGGGGGCGTCTGCCGGTTGCCCGGTGAGATTCCACAACGGGCGTGTCCCTCCTGTTGGACCCCCGCGGCCCAGGAGCCTTCTGGGACCAGCGCTCCTGCAGCGGCAGTGTGTGGGTCAGCGGAAAAGCCGTGCAGGCCGGGGGCTGGTTAACACGTGCTGGGATCGGCCCGGTGTGAATAGAGACGTTTGTAGTCTAGGTGGTGCCTTAAGAGAGTCACACAGGGGAGGTGGCCAGAAGGGGGAAGTCTGGGTGCTTTCCCTTTTATTAAATTTCTGGGTGTGGAAGAGAAACAGAGGTGCTGGAATCTCAGAGGGACCTGAGGGCCGTCTGGTCCACCTCTGGGCTGCAGGGAGGAAGGAACTGGAGGTGCATGGCTCTGCAGCGATCTGCTGTTGCATGTGTGACACAGATGACACCAGGACCAAAGGTCACAATGGGAGGCTTTCAAGGCACGCATTGTTTCAAGGGTAGCTTGCTCCAGCCTTTACCTTCAGAGCACACACAGAACAAGGGCTTTCCAGCTCCTCCTGAGTCCCTCTTCTCCTAAGGACCCCAAAGTGCAGTCGCTTCTGTGAATGCCTCTCCTGGAGGCTGGAAGACGGCAGCTCTCTTCACTCTGTCCCTCTGCATCTTCATGGGTATAGTCAAGCGTCACTCCTTCTGGGGACCTGGAGAAAGGACGTCTTTAACTCCTTCACCCTGAGAGGCGGCCTGGGCTCCATACACCATACACCATGCAAGGGGGTCCCCTACCCTCCTGCCATACAGACAATCGTGATCTCCATGAGGAAGGTGGCCATGTGCCTGTGTCCAGGGGCCCCTGAAGATATATAGGAAAGAGGGGAGGAAGGCAGGGAAGCTTCTAGAATCTACTTTGAGGTATGTTAGCTTGTTAGTAAGCCCAAGTGGTTCCAGAAGAGGTGATGTAGGATCGGGACCTATTTGCTGGGCAGTTTCCACTGATGACCTCCTGGAGGTGATGTGGGGTGAGGGGAACCATGAGGACAACAGAACGCAGGCTCAAGAGTGTCCACAGGCGCAAATGTGACTAGGGCATCATGACCGTCACGGCACAGTGACCATTCCTGCCAGGCACAGCCCAGCTGTGGGGATGTCCACCTCCACACTACCATGTTGCATTCTCTGTGCACACCCCCAGCCCTCACCAAGCCAGCACTTGGGTGCCCTTCTCCCCACTGCCTCCCTCTTATGAAAACTCCTATTCATCCCTCAAGACCCAGTTCAGGCACCTTCTCTCCCAGGAAGCCTTGTATAACCTTATATCCAGGACTTACTAAGGATGCAGATTCCCAGGATCCCCCGAAGTGGACTCTGGAGGGACAAGAGTGGGTGAGGTAGATGGAGATGGTGGTGGGGAACTGGTATTTATAATAAACTCCCCAGGAAGAATTCTGACATGCAGCTGGGTTTGCAATTACTGCTCTGCTTGAAATATGGCCAATAAAGAAATAAAGTACACACACACACACACACACACACACATATATATATTTGTAAGCTTCATTCAGCTAGCTCTTCAAATTCCCCCAGACAGGAACAAAACCCCCTCAGATTCTGGACAAGACATCCCAAATGAACATGCTTAACTTGACAGTGGGGCCAAGTGCTGAGTTTGACTATATTGTCCCGGGATAATAAAACCAAACCTACTGCCATCAAGTTGATACTGACTCAGGAAACAAGAATATATGTGCAAACCTACCTCTAAGAGCCGAGACCACTGAGTATTGGGAGACTACCGTAATAACTGTAATAGCCGAGCAGTCCCTGACATTCTACAGACATGGGCCACACTCTGTCCTGAGCACTTTACCTGTATTAACTCATGGGGTCCTTATAGCACCCTATAGGTAAGTGTTACTACCATCTCTGTTTCATAGCAAGAGCTGAGCCCGGCAGACCCTGAGTCACTGGCCTCAGCTGGCTCAGTGCCGACGGCATTTGGGACATTCTGGCTCACCCCTGGCTTAGGTCTGGTTCCCTGGAAGCAGAGCCCCCAGACCAGGTTGTCCTGCAAGGGAAGAAGTGGCCCAAGGGGCGGGGTCAGGTCAATCAACACAGCCACGCTGACTGAACTGGACAGTGTCCTCCAAACCAGGCCTGGTCTGGGGTCAGAGGGAAGACTGGGAGGCCGGACCCGCGGGTGCTGTTTACAATGCTCATGGTGGTTGGTCACTGACGCCGGTAGTCAGCTGAAAAGGACTGAGCATCCCCCAAACGCCTTGGATCAGCCACGCGCCTCCACGGGCCTCCCTTGATCCCCATCCTCATGGCCCTGGAGGGGCTGAAGGGCATAGGACCAGGGTGTGCTCATTCAGGTCCCTGTCTCAGGATGCTCGGCCCTGCAGCTGCACAGGCAGGACCGGCAGGTGGCCACGCGCGCCTGGGCTGCGCTGCGTCTCTGCCCAGCCTCTCCCTCTCCTCAGGGTCAAGAGTCTTCCAGCCAGAGCCTCCCCACCACCCAGCCGCTGGGTTACCTACTTCCCAGGAGAGTGCGCCGGTGTAGGTCCGCCCAGCCCTTTGTTGTGCGTCTGGCAGCGCTAGGCGACCACACTGAGGCGCGCGCCCTGGCGCGTGGCGCAGGAGTCTCAGCCCAGCCCACCGGAGGGAGGCCCCAAGGACTCAGAGCAAAGCCACCGCATCCCTCGCTGGGGGGCCAGTGGACAGAGGAGGCGCTGTTCAAGCTTTCCAGGCAGAGAAGAAGGGAGATGACATCGCAAGCACAGAGGACGGTTCTGGTCGTTAGGAAATTCCAAGGCGCTTTGATTTTTACATTTGCCAGAAAGTTCTTCGGCCTTTCACTTACTCCTCCCACTAGTCCCCATGACAACCCCCACCAGACCTGAAAGACTATCCTTATTTTATCACAAAGCAGGAGCATCCATGGAGAACTTTTGAGATTCGAGTCCTCCCCTTTGCCCTGATGGCACCACTCGGCACTCTGCCCCTCATTTCTGTTTCTGGATTAATAACAGCATCCGTGATACAGCGTTTCGTTTTCTTCTGCGGTTGTCTCCCTGCCCCCAGCCCTAGGCAATCACTAGTCTACTTCTGTGTCTACACGTCTGTCTAGATGTTTTACATAAATGAATTCACACGAAACATGGCCCTTTTGTGGCTGGCGTCTTTCACTTGGCGAAATGTTCTCAAGGCTCATCCGTATTGTAGTGTGTCTTAGTATTCATTCCTTTTTATTGCCAAATAATATGCCATTGCATGGAATTGTCACGTTTTGTTTATTTGTTTATCCATCAGAGCTGTGGTATCGCAGAGGGTGTGTGTTCATCTGAACAGAAAGGCTGGCGTTTTCAGCCCACCAGCTCGTGCTCAGAAACCCTAGGGGACATTAATTTGTACTCTGTTCTATAGGGTCCAACTATGAGTTGGAATGGACTTGATGACAACATATTTTTTTAAACTTTTTGTTCATCAGTCAGTTGATGGATATGTGCCTTGTTTCCACTTTTGGTTGCTATGAATAATACTGCTGTGGCATTCACGTCCAAGTTTAAGTGTTGTTTTAGTCAGCTAGGGCTTCTCTAACAGAAATACCATAGAGTGGATGGCTTTAACAAAGGAAAGTTTATTCTTACATAGTCCAGTAGGCTGCAAGTCCAAATGCAGGATGTGTGCTCCAGGAGAAGGCTTTCCCCCTTGTCGACTCTGGAGGAAATTTCCTGTGTTGCATCAGTCTTTGTCCAAGGAGCATCTTGGCACAGAACCTCAGGTCTGAATGATGCCGTCTTCTCCTGGTGCTGCTTTCTTGATAGTATGAGGTTCCCAATTCTCTGCTTGCTTCCCTTTCCTTTTATCTCTTGTAGGATGAAAGGATCAAGAGTGGGGCCAGCCATACTCCAGGGAAACTCCTTTTACAGTGGAGCAGGGAGGTAATCTTATAAAGGGATTTAAAGTCCCACCTTAATCATTTACCATACAGCACAGGAAAACCACTAAATTGAGGACAATCACAAAATACTGGGAATCATGGCCTAGCCCCATGGTTAATACATAGTTTGGGGGGGACACAATTCAATCCATGACATCTGTGAACATGTTTCCAGTTCTCTTGAGTATGTACCTAGAATTGCTGGGTCATGTGGTAACTCTGCATTTAACCTTTTCAGTAACAACCAGATTGCCTTCAAAGTTGCGACAGTGTGCATTTTCATCAGCAAGCTGTAAAATTCCCATTTCTCTGTGTATTCCCCACCTCTTGTTAGTGTGCCTTTTTGATCAGCGCCATCCTGGTGAGTGGGCAGTGACAGCTCGTTGAGGTTTTGCTTGGCATTTCCCTGACGGCTAATTGTGCTCTGACTCCTTCTGTGTGCTCTTTCTTTCTGTTTAAAGCACCTCCACAAAGTCCCATGGATTCTGAAGGTGGGTACTGGTCCCTCTCCTGGAGCTCACATCCCATCTTGAAGGTCATCGGAGGTGGCAGGGCCGCAGGAGACAGCCCAGAGAAGGTATAAGAGCCCAAGCTCTGTCAGACTGTCTGAACTCCGACTCTACCCGTTATCAGCTGGGTGGTCTCAGACAATGGTCTTCACCGTATTTGGGGCCGTTCATGCTGTTGCTTGGGTCCCCACTCATAGCATCTTGTGTAAGTATCCTATATGCAGCGGGGTGAAATACTGCCTTGTCCTTTCCATCCTCACAATCGTTTTTACGCTTGAGCCCGTTGTTGCAGCCACCGTGTCAGTCCACCTTGCTGAGGCTCTTCCTCTCTTTCACTGGCCTTCTCCTTTACCAAGCATGACATCCTTTTCCAAGGACTGATCCCTCCTGACCACATGTCCAAAGTACGTGAGACAGAGTTGTATTTGGGGTCCGATAATTGTAAGCTGTCATTGTCATCATTGTCAGTTGGCCAATTTCCTGTGAACCACAATGAGCCCCCAAAGGGGCCTTTAGATATATGAAAATTTTGAGGGAGACGACACATGACATCGTACAGATATTGAGTGAACTGGTTTGAGTGGAAACTGAAGAAAATTAGAACAAGTCCACAAGAGCCGAAGTATGCCCTTGGGTAAATCCCTCCTGAGTTTAAAGATCATCTCAGGAACAGAGTTCATGTGCTGACCACTAATGACTGAAGAGCAGGCAAGCTGAGGGATGACATCAAAGACGTCATCCATGAAGACAGCAAGAGGTCATTAAAATGACAGGAAAGAAAGAAGCCAAACTGGTTGTCAGATGTGGCTCTGAAACTTGCTCTTGAACTCTGAGCAGCTAAAGCAAAACAAAAGAATGGTGGAGTGAAGTACCTAAACAGAAGATTTCAACGGGCAGCTCGAGAAGGCAAAATAAAGCATTATTATGACATGTGCAAACAGCTGGAAATGGAAAACTGGAAGGGAAGAACAGTTCTGCATTTCACTGAAAGAACTGAAGAAAAAAATTCAAGCCTCAAGGATTCTACAGGGGAAATATTAGATGACTCAGGGAGCATCAAAAGAAGATGGGAGGAATACACAGAGTCATTATACAGAAAGAACTGGCCAGTGTCCAGCCATTTGAAGAGGTGACATGTGATCAGGAACAAGTGGTCCTGGAGGAAGAAGTCAAAGCTGCACTGAAGGCATTGGCAAAAAACAAGTCTCCAGGAATTGATGGACTATCAACTAAGATGTTTTAACAAGCAGACGCAGCAGTGAAAGTGCTCACTCATCTATGCCGAGAAATCTGGAGGTCAGCTACCTGGCCAACCAACTGGAAGATAGCTGTATTTATGCCCATTCCCAAGAAAAGGAATCCAACTGAATGCGGAAATTTCCAAACTATATCATTAATATTGCACGCAAGTAAAATTTTGCTCAAGGTCATTGAAAAGTGACTGCAACAGGACATTGACAAGGAACGTCCAGAAATTCAAGCTGGATCCAGAAGAGGACATGGAACCAGAAATATCACTGCTGATGTCTGACGGATCTTGGCTGAAAGCAGAGAATACCAGCAAGATGTTTACTTGTGTTTCATTGGCTATGCAAAGGCATCTGACTGTGTGGGTCATGATAAATTATGGCTAACATTGTGTGGAGAACAGGGATTTCAGGATACTGAATTGTGTTCTTAAGGAATCTTTATATGGTTCAAGAGCCAGTTGTACAAACAGAACAAAGGGATGCTACATGGTTCAAAGTCAGGAAAGTTTTGTGTCAGGGTCATATCCTTTCACCATACCTTTTCAATCTGTATGCTGAGCAAATAATCTGAGAACCTGGATTACATGAAGAAGAACAAGGCATCAGGATAGAAGGATGATTCAATAACACCCTGCATTATGCAGACAACACCACCTTACTTGATAGAATTGAAGATTTGAGACAGTTACTGATGAAGATCAAGGACCACAGCCCTCAGGATGGACTGCACCTCAACATCAAGAAAACAAAAATCCTCACAACTGGACCAGTAGCAACATTGTCATGAATGGAGAAAGGACTGAGGTTGTCAAGGATTTCATTTTACTTGGATCCACAGTCAACACCTATGGAAGCAGCAGTTAAGAAATCAAAAGATGCATTGCATTGGGAAAATCTGCTGCAAGGGATCTTTTCAAAGCCCTGAAAAGTAAAGATGTCACCTTGAAGACTAAAGTGCACCTGATCCAAGCCATGGTATTTTCAGTTGCACCAGGGACATGTGAAAACTAAACAATGAACAAAGATGATGGAAGAAGAATTGATGCCTTTGAATTGTGGTGTTGGAGAAGAATGTTGAATGTAGCATGGACCACCAAAAGAACAAACAGATTTATTTTGGAAGAAGTATAACCAGAGTGCGCCTTGGAAGCAAAGATGGCGAGACTGTGTCTTACATATTTGAACATGTCAGCAGGAAGGATCAATCCCTGCTTGGTAGAGTGGAGGGTCAGCAAAAAAGAGGAAGACCTTCAATGAGATGGATCGACACTGTGGCTGCAACAATGGGCTTAAGGGCTTAAGCATAAAAACAATTATGGACATGGTGCAAGACTGGGCAGTGTTTTGTTCTGTGACACACAAGGTCACTATGAGTCAGAACCAACTTGATGGCACCTCACACCAGCAGCTTCTAGTTTGAGGGAGTTCACCATTTCAACATTTGAAAACACCATTTTGTAATAATTATTGTGATAAAAAGCAAGTATCATAAAAATCAGTGAAGACCAAGAAATGAGGGTGTTGATGGTTGGTGACCATAAGATTTGAGAAGCTTTGTAGCTCCCTTAGCCACACACATTACCATTCTTTAAATTTCTGTGTATTATTTTTTCAGATGCCCACTATAGTGTTAGGACATGATAGCTTTATTAGCTTTACAAAGTTGTTTGGACCTAACTACTTAATAAACAAAGCTGTCATGTACTTTGGGAACCCTGGTGGCATAGTGGGTTAAGTGCTATGTCTGGTAACTAAAAGATCGGCGGTTCAAATCCACTAGGCACTCCTTGGAAACTCTACAGGGCAGTTCTAGTGACCTATAGGGTCACTATGAGTTGGACCTGACTCGATGGCAGTGGGTTTGGTTATTTTTTTTGATCATCTATTTCAGCTTAGGAACACTATGACAAATTTCTGAGATACAAAGGATGCCCTGACTGAGGAAATTTGGAAATCTTTTAAATTTTCCTTAATGTTCAAAACTAGAAAAGGCAGATCCTGGTCTTCTTAAACCCAAAGGACGAGCTCCAGGTCTCAAGGCTGGCTCTGGTAAACAGAGACCAGAAGACCGGGAGCTGTGGTGACAGAGAAAGGAAGAGCACGTCTAGGGGGCAATGGGGTGCTCCAAAGGGACAAATTCCAAAATGGTACCGGGGCCAAGCTTGCTTTGGATGGTGTCTCCTTCCCAGGCTGTGGGTGGGTTAGGGGCACCGAGAGCCCCAGAGTCCAACAGAGCTGTTCAAAAGCCCTTGCTAAGGAGTCCCACCAAATGGAAGACTAAATCATTTTCATTTTGGAGCTTGATCAGAAAGTAGAGCTTTGCCCTCAATCCTGTATTTGTCCTGTCTTTCATTTTTGCAGAAACCCTGGTGCCATAGTGGTTAAGAGTGGCAGTTCACAAGTGCTCCTTGGAAACTCTATGGGGCCATTGTACTCCATCCTATAGTGTTGCCATGAGTCAGAATTGACTCGATGACAATGAGTTTTTAATTTTTGTGTACCAAACTTGGGTTTTGTACATAGTCAAGTTCTTAAAGACTCGTGACTCAAAACATGTTTCTTGAAGGCTGCTTTGTGATCTTGAATATTTTAGTTTTGGATGTAAGCCAAGGACTGGAAAGCTAGCAAGGAGGGGTAAAGGAAGCCTGTGTCTTTCCCCGTGAGAATTCAGAGATATGACCACTTAGTTGCTTGGATGACATGAGAGACAAAACAAGGTCCTCCCATTACGTGGAAACCCTGGCGATGTAATGGTTAAGTGCTATGGCTGCTAACCAGAAGCTTAGCAGTTGGAATCGACCAGGCCCCCTTTGGAGACCCGATAGGGTAATCCTACTCTGTCCTCTAGAGTTGCCAGGAGTAAGACTTGACTCAACAGCAATGGCTTTGGGTTTTTTTTTTTTTTTTTATTTGTTATGTGAAAGTAAATGTTCTTGATAGTATGTTTTCTAACAAAGATCTAAATGGTGAAAAATTGTCTTCATTCTGAGGCTGTAAACAGGCGGAATAGAGAAAAACTCAGTGTTTGACTGAGGAAGTTTGTGGTTAAGGGTGAGAGAACAGAGCAGCCCACAGGGAGAACTGAAGAAGAATCAGAAGAAGGAGCCCAGCGCTTGCTGGGGGTGGGAGTGGGGGCTGGGCCCAGCCCTAATTCTGGCTCGGTCTCCTTGTGACCTGCGGAGTCATGGTCTGCTCTTGTTTCAGTGTCGTCCTCTGTAAGAGTTTGTACTAGGTGCTTTCTTTAGGAAACAGAAAGTTCTCCAGTTCTCTACTTCTGTGGGTAGACACATTTTAGCATAAGGCTGGGCATCTTCCCTGGCACCAGCAATTCAGACAGATTTCTGAGAAATGAGAGACTTGAGGGTCTTCAGATGTTTGTTAGACTGGAGAGAAAGCCGAGAGGTAACACACGCATTTACTCGGCCAAGTGAGAATGTCTGGCTGTGGTCTGCGCTGTGGTTCTGGTGGGCCATGACTTCGTTGGTAGGCTGGCATTGGAGGACACTGGGTTCCCCTCCAGCTGTCTTGCAGAATTCATCTCAGCAGATAGCACGATGCTCTGAGAAGTGGAGGGAGAGCAAAAGAATGTGGCGACAGAGTGAGGAACAGAAGAAGAACGCATCAAGAGGGTTTGTGGTTCTGGGCCCTCTGCCCAAGCCCACTTGGTACCCAGGCACCTTGGGGGCTGCGTTTGGGGCCCAGAGAAAGTCTTTTCTTCCTTTCCTGCAGCCCACCAGAAAGAAGCGCTGGGTTTACTTGCTGCAGCTGAGATCTCAGCTTGGCCACTGTTTTAGTTATCTAGTGCTGCTTTAACAGAATTGCCGCAAGTGGATGGCTTTACACAGAGGAATTTTATTTGTCACAGTGCAGAAAGTTAAAAGTCCCAATTCAGGATGTCAGCTCCAGCGGAAGGCTGTCTCTGCTTTTTGGTGGCGTGAGGTCCCAGATGTCTCTGCTGCCTTCTCTCCCTTATATCACAAGAGACTTCCTCAAGGCACAAAACAGTCTTACACTGAATCCTGCCTCACAAACACAACTGCCACCATCTACCCTCGTTAACATCACGGAGGCAGGAATTCCAATATGAAGGAACATGACACAATACCAAGAATATAAGGACCCAGCCAAACTGCTACAGATTTTTTAGGGAACACAAGTCAATCCATGACAGTCACCTATTAAAAGTGTGAACTCAGACACATTTCTTAACTGCTCTGAGTGTCAGCTTCCTCAAGGGTAGATGGCCCTGGTGGCAGTCGTCCTCATGGGCAATTGCTAGGGCTGGGTGCAATAAAGCATGAGACACCATTGACAGTGGGTCTGCATACCCTGCTGGCCATTTTGGTTTGATGAAAGAGAAGAGGTCCCCAAGGAGGCTTCCTGTTTTGAGGCCCCCTCTGCAGGACCTGGCCTCCCGGCAGTTACTCAGAGAGCTGACAGTGATGGCTCCTCAGGGACATGCCTCACAGCAGAGGCGCCAGTCAGGTGCCCCTATACAGTATCAGGTGATGAAGAAGATTAAAACCCAAGCAAGAAGCAAGACTCATGCTCAGCCTGACAGATGTCCTGCAGCTCTCAGAGCGGGGCAGATGCGATTAGGTCTTTGCAAGAGACTCCAAGTCACACTGAGGATGGAGCAGAAGCATCAGGGCTTGGGAGGGACAGTCATCTTATAAAGAGGCTAGGGAGGTGTCCAAGTCAAAGGGATGAACAAAGACCACCCTTGAATGACCACTTGCTGGTGAGCTGCAGAACCTCTTCCAGACAAAGCAGAGATGTCACTTGGCATCTGGTACTGCTCTGACAGAAATACCATGAATGGATGGCTTTAACAAAGAAAAGTTTATTCTGTCAAGTCTGAATTCAAGGCATCAGCTCTAGTGGAAGACTGTCTCCACTGGCTCTGGAGGAGGGTCTTTGTCATCAGTCTTCCCTTAGCTTGGGAGCTTCTGAGGCACAGGGACCTTGAGTGCAAAAGACATGACATGATCTGCTCCCAGCACTGCTTGTTGCCTGCTATTACGAGGTCCCTAACTCTTTGCTTGCTATCCCTTCCTTTCCAAGAGATGGCCTCAGCACACAAATATAATCCTACACGTTAAGTCCTGCCCCACCAACACAATCATTGTCCATCCTCTCTCATTAACATAACAGAGGCAGAATTTACAACGTACAGGAGCATCACCCAGTACAGGGAATCATCCCCTAGCGAAACTGCTACTCACATGTTTGGAGGACACAATTCAATCTGTGAAGGATTGTGTCTTAATCTCTTCTGCAAAAGGGAAGTGAGCAGAGAGACTCGGACTTCATACCCAAAAATGAAAGCCAGAACAATAGTGCATCCTTTGTGCCCAAGATCTTGGCACTGAGAAGCTCCTAGAACAGGGGAAGATCAATGACTAAGATCTTACCCCAGAGGTAACAGGAAGAGACAGCCATTTCTAGACTCTTAGATTGTGAGAGAATAAGTTTGTTAATGTCATCCATTTGTGGCATTTCCATTGCAACAGCACTAGGTGTCTTAGATAGCCAGCATATTAAAAAAAAAAATAAAATAAAATAAAAAGAGAGCCTATCCTACACCATCCATGTGCACTCTTTGGAATTATAAATTCAAGTACAGGGGATAGCAGGTGAAGTCCAAGCAGCAGAACTGTTTCTTATCATCAGTAAGTGGTTTACCAGAAATGTTCAAGAAGTCCTCCAGTACCTGGCACGCAGATGAAAAAGTGAAGACTAGAACTGGACCCTGTGGAACAAGAGGCTGGACGTATTCAGAAGAAAACAGAACGTGGATGTGGCAGACACTTACATCTCAGGAAGCATCTTCTGCCATCTTTGTAGTCTGTAACCGTTGGGTCTGTAGTGTCACATAGGGTTGCTGTGAGTTGGAATCCATGAGACAGCACACGACACTGACTAGAATTAATTTGGAGGGGACATCAGTGGTCCAGTGGTAGGATCCTCACCTTCTTTGGGGGAGACCCAGGTTCCATTCTAGCCAAAGCACCTCACACACAGCCACCACTTGTCTCTCAGTGGAAGCTTACCTGGTGCAATGATGCTAAACAGATCCCAATACAGCTTCCAGACTAAGACACACTAGGAAGAAAGGCCTGGGGATCTATTTCTAAGTAGTGGTCAGTGAAAACCCTGTGATTTGCAACAGTCCTGATCCATAACCAGTTATAGGGATGGTCTCAGGACCAGGCAGTATTTCCACGTTGTTGCACATGGGGCACCATGAGTCAGCAGCTGACTTGGCAGCAGCTAGTGACAACAACTATTCATTCCATTCCCCAAAGAAGGTCACCCTCAGTGCCCTCAGTGGCATTAAGCCACAAACAATCCAAAAGACAAACCCATTGCTTTTGAGTTCATTCCAACTCTGTAGGATTTTGGTTGTGCCGCGATTCCTGGTATTGTGTATGCTGTAACCTCTGCCGGTATGATGTTAATGAGGGGGGATGAGCACCAGCTGTGTTGGTGGGGTGGGACTCCACGTGTGAGGTTGGTTTGTGCCATGAGGCAGTCTCTTGAGATATAAAGGAAGGCAGAGCTAGCACAGAGAATTGAGAACCTCATACCATCAAGAAAGCCGCCCTGGGAGTAGAGTGCATCCTTCAGACGTGAGGTTCCTGTGCCAAGGTGCTCCTTGACCAAAGACTGATGCAACACAAGGGGATTCCTCCAGAGCCAATGAAGGGGGAAAGCCTTTCCCTAGAGTAGACACCCTGAATTCAGACTTATAGCCTACTGGACTATGTAAGAATAAACTTTTCTTTTCTAAAGCCACCCACTCATGTTATTTCTGTTAGAGCAGCACTATTTGACTAAGACAATCTCGATCTTTTCTCTGTTGATAATGGGAGTAGCTTATTAGTTCAGTCGTGAGACTTTTTTTTTAAAAAATTTGTTTTCATATTGAGTTTCACTCCATACAGCATCTACTGCTTAATAAGTGTTTGCAGAGAGAACTAAAGAAGGAATGAACACAGACACCACCAAGATGACCAAGCATCATGTTCTTCTGCGGCCTTTTTAAATGTGCTGTCTCAAATATTTTAAAACACAAAAGGTGCAGTGAATCTCATTGACAAAATCAGGTAAGCTGGGGAACAGCTCTCAGAATCATCTTTTCTAAGCAGGCAAAATTCCTTGAAACGTAGAATAGACACAGCAGTTTATTTGGACTTAAAGAAATCCAGATACATATATATAGCAATATTGAGCTGTTTTTGGACTCCCTCCCTAAATAAGCCTTTTGTCTTAGAAGAATGATTAATAAGAGCACTCTCTGGAGGGCGTGGTGTCATGGTGCAGCTGGAGGTTCTCAGTGTGCTTTAAGCCCAAGGACCACTCTCTTTGGCAGGGGACCTTACCCCACGGGCAATCTCCTGTGCCAGTCCAGATATCCTTTTCAGATCATCAAGGATGGGCTTTCTGTCCTCGTTCATAATGACACTGGAGTCTGCTTGCATCACATCGCAAAGCGTTTGGGAAGACTAGCTCAGCAAAGGTATCTCAGAGGAAGGCTCTCTGGCTTCAGTGTCCTGTCAGGCAAACCCTCAAACTCGAGGTATCAAGGAGCAGTAAAGCACCTTGTGGTGGTGTGTAAGCTGGTGAACACCAGTTGCCTTATAAGGCCATTTGGTCTGTACCATGGATCTCAAAAAAGTGCCAACTTTTTAGTTTTCGGTGATGAAACTAGAGCAAGCTTGCATATATAAACGGGTCCCCACAAGTTTTTGTGTTGAAGCCAACAATCCATTGCTCCAAACTGAAAACAAACGCCCTGCAGGGAAATCAGCTCAGGCACCCAGCTCGATGTGTCTGCTGAGGACCCTCTGTCAGCTGCTCGCACCTGAATTGTCTTTAGGAAATTTGAAAACTAAGAGTTTTACTTGCTTCTTGATTATGTTTTTCACTCTTCTTAAACAGGGAATTAGAAAAAGAAATCAACCAATGTTCAGCTCTTCTCTGTCCCATGCTTCCCAAAGCCACACTAACTCTTTCTTCTGTTGGCGTCCCTGGATGGTGCAAACAGCTGATGTGTTCCATGCTCCCTGACCGGCTGGGAGTTCGAGTCCACCCAGAGACAGCGCTGAAGACAGGCCTGGTGACCTGCTTCTGAAACCAGCTACTGAAGACCATACTGAGCACAGCTCTACTGGGACACACGGGGTCGCCAGGCGTCGGACCCGACGCCAGCTGGTTTTCCTCTGATTTCCTCAGTGAATCTGTGTGAACCCACTTAGATGGGTCGTGTCTGATTTTCAGTTACAAACACTTTCTGACTTTTTTCTATGGAAATGGCTGTTTCTCTTTCTTATGTCAGCCTACAATAATTATTCAGTGTTCACCAGCCCACACTCCCCCTAAGGTCGGTGCGTTCATTTCCTGGGGTCACCATAACAAAGCGTCCCAAAGTGGATGGCTTATAAGAACAGAAATGTGCTATCTCGTAATTCTGGAAGCTGAAATCCAAACCAACTGGTTGACTTCCTCCAAAACCTCTAGAGGAAGAGCGTTGGTGGCAAGTGGTTAAGAGACTGGCTGCTAAACAGAAAATCAGCGGTTCAAATCCACTAGGCTTGGAAACACCATGGAGCAGTTCTATTTGGTCCCATAGGGTCACCATTGGTCCAAGTTGATTCAACGGTAATCAGTTTGACTTGGGATTATATTATTATGGTAGTTAACTATGGCCTCCTGTTCATTTTTCTCTCTACCTGTATAGCGTTATTCACCAAATTCCCTTCAGTGATCACCACATGCAACACTAATCTGTGTTTTTAGGTTCACTGGGACCTCTGTTGGGAGCTCTGTGCCCTCATGCCCCTGCCTGAGCCCACTGATCTTAGGGCACAGACTATTGTCCCTTATCATTGTATTAATATCCCAAGACTACTGTAACCTGGTACCACAAACTGGGAGGCTTGTAAGAACAGAAGTGTGCTCACAACTTGGGAACCTAGAAATCTGAATTCAGGGTGTCAGCAGCCCCCCACTCCCTGAAGCCCCTAGGGAAAGGGCCCCTCTTGTTGCTCCCAGCTTCTAGTATCCCCTGACCCATGTCCCTTGGCTTGTAGAGGCCTTTTCACATGGCCTTCTTCCTTTTGTGTTTCTTCTCCTTTTTACAGGCTATCATCTATATTAGAGAGCCCTGATGACACTGTGGAAACCACGGTCATAGTGGTGAAGTGTTATGGTTGCTAACCAAAAGGTCAGCAGTTCAAACCCTCCTGGTGCTCCTTGGAAGCTCTCTGGGGCCGTTCTTCTCCATCCTATAGAGTCTCAGTGGGTTGGAACTGACTTGATGGCTAAGGGTTTGATTCAGTACTCACAGTGGGTTGGGGCCCATTTCACCCCAGTATTCTCACGTTAGTTAATAGCATCTTTGAAGACTCTACTTCCAAACAAGGTCAGGTAACAGGTATGGCGGTTAGGACTTTTACATTACGTACCTTTTTTTGAGGGAACACAATTCAATCCATAACAGTCATCAGCATAGAAGCGTCCTTTACTCGCGTTCTGCTTTGGAGTGCTGTTGCCTGCCGCCCTTCTCTTCCCCTTTCTGGCTTTTCTTTCTCATTTTGCCGGAACGCACCCATCAGCAGGCTCCTGAGATAAGGTAACGGGAAACGTCAGGCGCCATTGAGTCAATTCCCACTCCAGCAGACCCAGACCTTTCAGAAGCAGAGCTCCAGCCTCGTGTTCTGAGACATCTCTGGGTGGGCTGGAACCATTCAGCTTCAGTTGGCAGTCAAGTGTTTAGCCATTCGCACCACCTGGGGACCCTGATGGGAGGTAACTGGAAATAATCTTCCAAGGACTTACCTAATTGCGTCTTTACTTTTCTCTTAATTTAGTTCTAGGTTGAAAATAGATGATTTTTCCCCCAGACTTTTTAAGGGCTTGCTTTACTGTCCCCTCGTTCCTAGTGTCACTGCTGAGAAGGTCTGACAGCTGTTCTCCATCCTTTGCATAAGCTCCCAGTCTGTTTTTAACTTCTAAAACTTTTCAGGACCGTCTCTGCATTGTCAGCGTTGCAGAATGTCACGGTGACACCCTTTGCTGAGTGAGGGTCCTTCTTTGTTCCTTGTCTCCCTGTTCAATATGGGGCCTCGTGTCTCCCAATTCTGGGAGATTTTTGATGTTGCTTATGTGGTCATCTTCTCCTCACTGCTTTTGATTCTTTCACTCTGTTCTTTGGTTTTGTAGGTGTTGCACCATCTCGGTGGGCCGGAAGTGTTCTTTCTAGTCTTCCCTGACTTATCTTCTCTCTCCTGGACTTTTGTCACACTGGGTACCCCAGGTGGAAGTAAGGGTGCCCTCTTCTGGCCTCCCCAAGCACTTACTCTGTGCTCAGGCCTGGATGGTCCCTGGAGTATAAGATTCTTGAGCAGTCTCCACTGCTGAATCCTGCTGGCACGAGCTCCTCCTCTCCCCGGCGCTGCTCTTTTTGACACAATAGCCCCTTAGTCCACGTCTGTGGAATAAGTGAATGAATGAAGACACTGAGATGACATGCACACCGGTGCTAAAACTAACAGGCGTTGGACGTTATGCCTGTGAGAAACGTGTTCCTAAGGCTGAGATTGTTGAGAAAGCCAAGCCGTCCATTCTTTACAAATGGAAATTTATATTTCAAGGTGAAAAAAAGAGTCAGAACTGCAACTTTCTGGTATTCTAATAATTATAAAACCAAACATCTCCTTGCTCAAAAATTTTGACTCCAGATCAACAGCAAAAATTTCTTGGCCGCTCTCACATTTGGGTTTGACATCCTTGAAATTAATCAGCTGAGCCTGGTGTACAGCCTACAGAATCCTTGGAAGAATGCTTTATTTTTAACTGGGGTGACTTTACACCAAGTTTCCAAGGTGTTGGGATCTGACTGATACCCAGTGTCGGCTTCTGTCTCCCCAGGATGGAGGTAATTTAGTGATTTAGGTGGTCCCCCCAAGTTCCTGAGTCAAGGTTAACATCAAACTCTTCTGATGAGTCTTTTATTTGCAAAAGTATGTAACATATTAGAAAGTCAAAAGACGTGCTTTAGAATTCCATGTCCTTGGCTGTGTCTTGCTGGCTTGATGTCCTAACGAATGTCTAGTTTTCACATTTCAGGCTTTTGAGTCTACATACCATTCAGACATAAAGACTTCACTGCCAGTGTTTCTGGAGTGGAAAAATGGTTAAAAAAATCAAGGTAGGAAGATGGGATACAGTTTTATTAAGTCAGGTATAGTCACAGATCTATAGTAGTAACTGGAAACCCTGGTAGTGCAGTGGATTAAGTGCTACATCTGCTAACCAAAAGGCCAGCAGCTGAAATTCACCAGGCACTCCTGGGAAACTCTATGGGGCAGTTCTACTATGACCTACATGGTCGCCGTGAATCGGACTCGACTTGTTGGCAGAGAGATTTTTTATAGTAGTAATTATAGTAATAGCCTGACATGCTATCTAAGACTTATTTTAGAAAGTTGTCTTCTGATCGTTTTTCTAGACTGCAGTAATAAAGTATTATGGGTGGTGTTAAAAGACAAAGATGTCACCTCAAAGACTAAGGTGCACCTGACCCAAGACATGGTGTTTCCAGTTGCCTCATATGCACTTGCTGGACAGTCAGTAAAGAGGACAGAAGAAGAATTGATGCCTTTAAATTATGGTATTGGCAAAGAATATTGTATATACCACAGAGTGCCAGAAAAATGAACGGATTTGTCTTGGAAGAGGCACAGCCAGAGGACTCTTTAGTGTTATGAATATAATTCAGATTAGTTTCAAAAATGAATAAGTAGAGGCTCGCATATTCAAAGGCAGAGTTGAGATGGAAGTGGTAGAAGAACTACAGAGCTGGCTTGACTGCCCAGATGCTGGGAGCCAGGAAGCCATATTACTCTGTCCTCTCCTCTCTGCTTCCTTCTTCCTGACCAATTTTCCCCAGCTGGTGGTGGACATGGCAGCTCTTGGCTTGTATCTCATTACGTCACAGCCGTCCAGGGCTGGGAATTGGCTGGCTCTCAGAGAAGTTAAGAAACCCAGGGCAGGGCTGTGATTGGACCTCTTCGGTCACATGCCCATCCCTGGACCAATCAGTGGAGATGGTGGTGGAAAGTGCTGCAGGAGGATGGCAGATCCCTTTTGAACCATGTGATTCAAGTCCAGGAAGGGCATTTCCCAGAATCAGGGAAGTGCTTGTCCAGGCAAATGACACTACAGACATTCCCTGCTGGGAGTGTATTTTCCTTCATAACTTGGAATAGTTGAATAGTTTGAAGGGAAATTTCGTTAACCTTTAGACTCTCAAAAGTCTCAGAAACAGCCTTAAACACACAGCAGAACGGAGTTGGGGAAGAATTGCACCTGTGTGCACATACAAGTCCTGGGAAGCAGGAGACAGGCGACTAGGCCTGTGCATTCCTGTTCCTGAGACTGGGATTCAGTCAGGTTGACCCCAGAGATTTAGAGTGAAGGTGGCAGGTTAGGGCAGGGATGGTGTTGTTGTGTGCCACTGAGTCCATTCGGACTCATAGAGGTGGTGTAAGACAGAGTAGAGCTGCCTCCTAGGGGTCCCCAGGCTGGAATCTTTATAGCGGAGCCCTAGTCACTTGGTGACTAAGTGTTGGTCTGCCAACCATAAGGTAGAGAGTTCAGATCCACCAGCCATTCCTTGGAAACACCATGGGAAAGTTCTACGCTGTTCTGTAGGGTCACCGTGGGTTGGAATTGACTCAGTGGCAACAGGTTTGGTTTTGGTAATCTCTCAGGGAGTACATCACCAGGTCTTCCCTCTGAGGAGCACTGCTGCGTGTGACCCGCTCACCTCTTGGGTAGCAGCCCAGGGCTCTAACCACAGCACCACCAAGCCTTCTTGGGGATGATGGGAGGGTGGAAATCAGGAAGGGTTGTGTGAGGCCAGTATAGTCCAGGTTCCCAGGAGGTGGGCACTGGACTCGTTCTGGTGGCCACCGTGCCCAGCGTCCACTCCTGTGTGTGAGGATGCTGAGTCAGTGAAAGCTTAGCTGACTCGCCACAGCCGGTCTGGGGCAGATAGCAGTGTAGGAGACACCAGCCCCTCATTCCCAGACAGGCCGTCAGCTTTGCATCCTGCTACTCAAGAAGGCTTAAACCTGGCTCAGAGATAGAATGAGGGATCCACGCTGGCCTCCTAATTGTGGGGTCCGCGGAAACCTCAAATCCTCTTTCTTCAGTCTCTGGTGTTGGCTTGAGACAGTAGTGTGGCCTGGATTTGGACCTCATCTTCAGGGTGACTGGGAAGCAAGCCTCCCCTCCACCAAGATGAGAGCCAGCCTCTCAACAAGCAAGTCTACGAGGTCTGACAAGTCCACAAACCTAACTGTTCTTAAGTGCTACATACCTCACTGCTGAATATCACTATGGTCACCTCCAAGGTACTCTCCTTGGCAAGCTGTGTGCCAGTGCCAGCACCCACTGCACCCTTCAAAGCGATTTTTGAACTCTTTCTGGAATGACCATTGCGCACAGTGGCACGGCGGCGAGTTTGCAGACTTTACTGCATAGTTGCCTGTGAGGGAGATTTCAGCCAGCAAATAAATAGCTGTATCAGAACACCTGCCCTACTCACCTGATCTGATCCCCAATGACTTTTTTCTTTACCTGAAGATAAAAGAAATATTAAAAGGAAGACATTTTGATGACATCAAGACATCAAGGGTAATACAACAACAGCTTGGTCCAGAAAAAGAGTTCCAAAACTGCTTTAAAGGGTGGACTAGGTGATGACGTTGGTGCAAAGTTTCCCAGGGGGAGTACTCGGAAGGGGACCGTAGTGACGTTCAGCAATGAGCATGTAGCACCTTTTCTAGTGTGAGCACATGAACTGAACTGGCAGGCTTCCATTAACTTGACCGCAGGTGCAGATGCTTGCTGAGGACAGGGGGTGCTGGGGTTGGCAGACAGGCCCCCTTAGGCCCAGCCACCTGTAGGAATTTGGCTTTTAGAGACAGTGCTTGCTCAGTGCTTCCTGGGTCAGCAAGCCTGAGGGTTAACGCATAGAGATGGTTGCTGTCTGTAGAACTGGGTGCTGCTGAACCTGATGGGTGAGCTAAGGAGTCCTCCAGGGTCGTTTGGGTAGGATGGGGTCCTTGACTGGCCCTGACTTGACACCCACCACTTCCCTTCGCTCACCCGGGGAGAAGGCCACCGCTTGCTCTCCAGTGCAGGAGTTTGTACATGTTGGTTCTCTTCCTGGTGATGTGCTCTTGGTCAGAGACTTGTAGTGCCCTCCTCTTTGCTTCTCAGGCAGAGTTGGGTTGTATTTGTCCAAAGACTGAGTTGTTCACTGATCTGTCAGCGTATTGAACTGTGGTGGCTTTCACGCTGCTGTGAGGCTGAAAGCAATGCCACTGGTATCTTAAATACCAGCAAGGTCACTGTCATGGACTGAATTGTGTCCCCTCCAAAATGTGTGTGTGCAGCAATTTGGCTGGGCTATGATTGCTGGTATTGTGTGGTGTTCCCGTAAATTGTAAATCCTGCCTTTGTGATGTTAAGAAGGGAGGACGTGCAGCAGGCCATCTCTTGAGATATAAAAGAAAGAAGCTAGAGGGACATTTAGGGGACCTCACAGTCCCAAGAAGCAGTGCCAGGAACAGAGCACGTCCTTTCAAAGGGACCCAGGGCCCCTGCACCTTAGAAGCTGCCAGTCTGGGGAAAGATTGACGACACAGTCCTTCCTCTAGAGCTGAAAGCCTTCTGCTGGAGCTGATGCCCAGAGTTTAGACTTCTAGCCTACTGGACTGTGACAGAATAAAATTTCTCTTTTTACCACTTGTGATATTTCTGTTCCAGCAGCGGTAGGTGCCCAAGACAGTTACCTGTGGAGAACAGATTTCAGCAGAACTTCCAGACTAAGGCAGACTAGGAAGAAAAGCCTGGTGATCTACTTCTACAAATTAGCAAGTGAAAACCCCTTGGAGTCATGATTAAATACTCAAGTGTAAGGCCCTTTATGAATACTTTAAGGGTATCCATTGGGTGTCTTACCAGGAATCTGAGGGGATTTTGTTCATGTCTAGGAGAGTTTGAATGGGGACACATCTGATAAGCCCTCCCTGTGTTGACCTTATCTGCAGTGCGCTGTGCTGCTTGGAGCACAAGGTTGTAGTCTAAGGGTGTCTTGTTTGCAGGCAGCCTGCTGTTGAAGAATTGTAGCACCCAGTACCAAACTCACTACTGTGTACCAGGAATGCGGTAGCCGGTGTCCTTGTACTCCTAGGCCCTGTCCTTGCCTACCCAGGAGGAAGGATGCAGGCGGCAGATCAGCTCCCACATGGGAGCATCGTCTTCCCACACTCCACATGGGCTGTGTCCTTCAGGACCCAGAGCTCTGCTCCTTTCTTCTTCATTTAAGGGAAAATATATAAATAAAACCTAAAGGTATCTGAGGGGTCAGTTCCAGCTGGTGACAAGCCCTGGGTTACAGAGGAGCACTGGGCTGCAGATGGTTTTCTTGGCTCTCATCTTCATGGAAGCAGATTGCCAGGCCTGTCTTGTGGGCACTGCTAGTGGGTCTTTAGGTTAGAGGCCGAGTGAAAACGGTTTCTGCCACCGAGGCGTCCGGCAGGAAATGCCACAGTCCGGGTTTCCATCCCTGTTCCTGGGCCTGACTTCCTGAGAGCTGAGCCTCTAGGGGGCAGAGAAGGGACAAGGCCTTTTAAGTTCTCAGCTGCAGGAAGGGAGCCGAGCATCTTTTCTTATGAGCCGTTTCCTCTCTTCCCTGAATTTGAAGGAGATGATCCAGAGCAGAAACTTAACCATGTAGCTCTGCTGCTAATCCAAAGGTCGGCAGTTCACATCCACCAGCTGATCCTTGGAAACCTTGTAGGGCAGTTCTGTTCTGTGCTACTGATAGAGTAACAACTGAAGGAAATTTTACTTAATAACTATAGGGAACTCTTAATTAAGATAGTTGATCTCTTCCTTTATTCACAAGCAGGAGTGTAAAGACTCCTTTTCTGCGTGATTAATCACAAGGCTTTCATGATTCTTTGCTAGACCTCACCCCCTCACACCTGGAACCTATTTCCTCCTCCTTTCCCTAAATCCTTCCATAAAACTGTTGGTAGGCTCTGAGATGGATGCTGAGATGGGTTTTAGGATACCAAGCCACCATCTTCTGACATTGCCTGCAACCTGAATAAAATGCTCTTAAAAGACTGAATCCCTGTCTCTGCACACTGGTTTAGTGGGGACAGGCAGCAGGACTCTGCGACCGAATTGTCTCAGGTAACACTGTAAGCTCACTGGGGATCAGAGCTGATTCAATGGCAATGGTTTGTTTTGTTTCTTCTTTTACTCTTCCATTTGGCTTTGGGAGGATCTGAAGTTGAAAGCGATCTTTAGACATCTCTGTGTTTCACATTAGGTGGCTTTTCACCCAGGCCATGCCTTGAGGGGAGCAGTGAAGACTTGGGTTGTCCAGGACTGGGGTTCAAACTGGGCTTGCTGACTAACCCAGGTGGGAGACTGATGATGCCATCCTCTTGGAATAGTCATGTGTCAGTGACAGGAAAATATCTTTACACCTACAAGGAAGGCCAGTTAATACAATTATCATTCAAGTTTGTGAAGCAATCACTAAGGCCAAAGATTAAGAAACTGAAGATTTTTACGAGCTTTAACAGTCCAAAATTGATGGAACACACAGTCAGGATGCACTGATAATCACTGGTGCCAAGCCAGGTAAGTGCCGTCGAGTTGGATCTGATTCATGGCGACCACTGGTGACTGGAATACGAAAGTTGGAAACAAAGCAGAAAGATTGGTAGTTGGAAAATATGGCCTTGGTGATGGAAATAATGCCAGAGATAGCATAATAAAGTTTTGCAAGACCAACGACTTCTTTTCTGCAAATATCTTTTTTTACCAAAGTAAAAGGCCACTATACACACGGGCGTTGTGAGGTGAAATATACAGGAATCAAATAGACCATATCTGTGCAAAGAGATGATGGAAAAGCTCCATATCAGCAGTCAAAACAAGACCAGTGCCGACTGTGGCACAGACCACTGATTGCTCATATGCAAGTTCAAACTGAAACTGAAGAAAATCGGAGCAAGTCCTCGAGATCCAAGGTACGACCTTGAGGATATCCCACCTGAGACCATTTCCAAAAGGGATTTGATGCACTGAACACTAATGATCGAAGACCAGACAACCTGTGGAATAACATCAAAGACAATCACCGGGAAGAAGTCATTCGGAAGAAAGAAAAGAAAGAAAAGACCAAACTGGAGGTCAGAGGAGAGTCTGAAACTCGTTTTTGAACACTGAGTAGCTAAAGCGAAAAGAAGAAATGATGAAGTAAAAAAACTGAAAATTTCAAAGAGTGAATTGAGAAGACAAAGTATTATAATGACATGTGCAAAGAGCTGGAGATAGAAAACCCAAAGGGAGGTACATGTTCTGCATTTATTGAGCTAAAAGAACCAAAGTCAAAATTCAAGCCTCCAGTCGCAGTGGTGATGGATTCTACAGGGAAAGTATCAAATGACTCAAGGAGCATCAAGAGAAGATGGAAGGAACACACAGAGTCATTTTACCAGAGAGAACTGGTAGACGTTCCACCATTTCTAGAGGTAGCATATGTGATCAGGAACTGATGGTAATGAAGGAAGAAGTTGAAGCTCCACTGAAGTCCCTGGTGAAAAACAAAGCTCCAGGAATTGATGGAATACCAAGTGACGTGTTTCAGCAAAGGGATGCAGTTCTGGAGGTGCTCAATTGTGTGTGCTAAGAAGCTTGGAGGAGAGCTATGTGGCCAACCGACTGGAAGCTATCCATATTTATGCCTACTCCCAGGAAACACGATCCAACAAAATGTGGAAATTGTGAAACGATATCATTAATGTCATGCACAAGAAAGAATTTGCTAAAAATTATTCAAAAGTGACTACAGCAGTATACTGACGAGGAATGACTAGAAATTCAAGTCAGATTAAGAAGAGGATGTGGAACCAGGGATATCATTGCTGATGTCGGATGGATCTTGGCTGAAAGCAGAGAATGCCAGAAAGACGTTTACCTGTGTTTCATTGACTATGCAAAGGCATTCAGCCTCATGGATAATAACAGATTATGGACACCGTTGTGGAGAATGGGAATTCCAGAACACTTAAGTGTGCTCCTGAGGTGTAAGTGGATCAAGAAACAGTCCTGCAAAAAACAAAATGAAACAAAACAAGAGGACACTGCATGGTTTAAAGTCAGGAAAGGTGTGCATCAGGGTCATATCCTTTCACCATACCTTTTCGATCTGTATGCTGAGGAAATAATCTGAGACGCTGCATTATATAAAGAATGAGACATCAGGACTGGTGGAGGACTCATTAATAACCTGTGTTACCAGATGACACCACCTTGCTTGCTGGAAGTCAAGAAGATTTGAAACACTTACTGATGGAGATCAAGGACCACAGCCTTCAGTATGGACTGCACCTCAACATCAAGGAACAAAAATTCTCACAACTGGACCAGTAAGCAACATTGTCATAAATGGAGACAGGATTGAGGTTGTCAAGGATTTCATTTTACTTGGTTCCGTAATCAGCACCCATGGAAGCAGCAGTCAAGAAATTCAAAGATGCATTAGATTGGGAAAATGTGCTGTCAAAGACTTCTTTATACTATTGAAAAGATGTCACCTTGAAGACTAACATGTGTCTGGCCCAAGCCATAGTACTTTTAATTGCATCGTATGTGTGCGAAAGCTGGATAATGAATAAGGAAGATGAACAAAATTGACACTTTTGAACTGTGATGCTGGAGAAGAATATTGAACATACCATGGGCTGCCGAAAGAACAGACAAATCTGTTCTGAAAGAAGTACAGCCAGAGGGCTTCCTGGAAGCAAGGATGGTGAGACTGTATCTTGGATGCTTGGAACATGTTGTCAGGAGGGGTCAGACCCTGGAGATGGACACCATAGTATGTGTTTTAGTTATCTGGCGCTGCTTTAACAGAAACACCAAAAGTGGATGGTTTTAAAAAGGGAAATTTTATTAGTCACAGCCAAGTAGAGTCTAGAAGTCCAAATTTAGGATGTCAGTTCCAGGCGAAGGCTCTCTCTGCTGGCACTGGAGGACGGTTGTTGTCATTAATCTTCCCCTGAATTGGAAGCTTCTGAGGTGTAGGGACCCTGGTCCTTGCAGAAGGACGCTCTCAGCTCCTGGCAGTGCTTCTCCACGGTATGAGGTCCCCCAGATCTCATCTTGCCTCCCTTTCTTTTGTATCCCAAGAGGCTGTCCGAAGCCACAATACAATTCCACACATTAAGTCTTGCTCTATCAACTCAACTGAAGCCCATCCACCCTCATTAACTCCACAGAGGCAAGATTTACAGCAGGGAGGGCACCACTCAATACCAGGAATCATGGCCCAGGCAAACGACTACAGATTTTTGGGGCAATACAATTCAATCCATAAGATTCTACCCTTTGTTCCCTAAAAAAATCACATCCTTGCAACACGTAAAACATAAAATAACAACAACAAAAAAAAAAACCAAAAAACAACCCCAGTGCCATCAAGGTCTGACATTTAAGTTCCTGAACTCATTCTAGAAAAACTGCCACATGACCTCATTGCTGAATATCACTATGGTCACCTTTGAAGTACTCCCCTTGGGAAGCTATGCTGGGTTTCCAGCACCTGGTCCATCCTTCAAAGCATTTTGGAACTTTTTTTCTGAAATGGCCTTCAGAGCTGTTGTCTTACTGCCACTGATGTCCTGAATGTCATCCAAATACTTTTGTTTCAATATTTCCTTTATCTTCAGGTAAAGAAAAAAGTCATTGGGGGACAGATCAGGTGAGTAGGGAGGGTGTTTCAATACAGTTATTTGTTTACTGGCTAAAAACTCCCTCATTGACAACTAGACAATTAAGTTGCGAACTTGCCATCGTGACACTACACAATGGCCATACCAGAAAGTTCCAAAACCTCTTTGAAGGGTGGGCTAGATACTGGCATCCATGCATAGCTTCCCAAGGGGAGGACTTTGACGATGACTGTTCATCAATGAGGCATGTAGCACCTAGATCAACTATGCTTGTGTGCTTGTCAGACTGAGTATTCACCCCATCATAGCAAAAGTCTTAAGTGCAAGCCCAAAATTCAGAAATTACTCTTCAGCTCTAAAATATAGAATGCAAGTTATCTGCTTCCAAGATACAATGCCAGAACAGGTAGGCACAAGTTAGACGCTTCCACTACAAATGGGAGATAGAAGACAAAACAGGCCACAAGCAAGTTAGCAAAACACATTACAGTAGGTCTTAAAACTTTGAAGCTAATCTTTCATTCTCTGAAGCAGTTTTCTCAATGGCCCTGCCCCCCAGATGCTAAGTATCAGCCACTCTGTCCAGATTTTAAGTGGAAGTCTCCTGGCCCTATACGACAGCTCTGTCCTCTAGGCCAGCTGTGACACAACTCTGCCCTTCAGCTTTAGGGGCACTCTAAGACCAATCGAGTGGCAATTCTACCCTTATAAACCCAGGAAGCCACGGCTCCATACTTTCAAATCCCTGACCATACCTTTGAGACGGAGGTAGCTCAGTGTTTTGTGCTCTTTGTCTCCTTGGCTTCTGCTTCCTGTGGCCTCACAGCCCAGGCCTCAGGCCCGCATCTGCCCTGCTGGGGCAAGTGTTCCGAAGCTCTTTACCTTCACTGATTCAAGTGCACAGAGGCACCCTACTCTGCCAGGAAACCTCTGTGCACAGGCACACAGCTCTTTTGCTTCATGGATTGGCTCCAGTGCTGTCTCATGCTGGTCTGGTTTTGCTTCTGCTGCTGTTGCTGGTCCTCTGCTCTTGTTTCTAACCATCTATGCCTTCTTTGCTGTTACCACTTCTCCTTGACTCCTTCTGAGTCTTCTGTCCATTCACAGTTTCAAAACTGCTCCTAGATTTTATGTGTTTGTTAGAGCAGCACCCCACTCCTGGTACCAAATTCTGTTTTAGTTATCTGCTTCTGCTTTAACAGAAATGCCACAAGTGGATGGCTTTACAATGAGAATTTTTTTTTTGTCACAGTCTAGTAGGCTAAAAGTCCAAATCTAGTGTGTCAGTTCCAGGGGAAGTCTTTCTCTGCTGGCACTGGAGGAAGGCTGTTGTCAATCTGCCCCTGGACTGGAAGATTCTGAGGTGCAAGGATTCCAGTCCTTCCTAAAGGATGCTCTTAGCTGCTGACACTGCTTCTTTGTGGAAAAAAGTCCCCCCAAATCTCAGCTTGCCTCCTTTTCTTTTATATCCCAAGAGGCCACCCCAAGCCACAATACAATCTCACACATTGTCTTTCCTGTCCCATGAACTCAACTGTAGACCATTCTCTCTCATTACCATTACAGAAACAGGATTTACAACAGGGAAGATGTCACACAATACCAGGAATAACAGTCTAGCTAAATTGCTACACATTTTGGGGGGAACACAGTTCAATCCATGACACTGGGTAAGGTAGAGGGTCAATGAAAAAGAGAAAGACCCTCAAGTGTATGGGTTGACACAGTGGCTGCAAGGACAGGCTTCAGCATAAAAATGACTGTGGGCATGGCGTAGGACCAGGCAGTGTTTCATTCTTTTGTTCATACGGTTGCTGTAAGTTGGAACCAACTCAACAGCACCTAGCAACATTATAAAATGGGACCACAGCTTCACTAACCAAAAAATGCTGTATTTACTGAACTAGGACAGAGTCCTGAATGGTACCAATGCTTGGCTGCTAACAGAAGGTTGGAGGTTCAAGTCCACCCAGAGGTAGGTCAGAAGAAAGACTTGGCAATCTATGGCTGAAAGGTCCAAACAACCCAAAACCAAACCAGTTGCTGCCCAGTCGATTCTTCCTCATGGCAACCCCCCTGTCACAGATGAGAGCTGTGTTCCATGGGGTTTTCAATGGCTGGTATTTTACGGAACCAGATTGCCAGAACTTTCGTTGGAGGCACCTTTGGGGTGGGTTTGAATGGCTGTCAGTAGCTCAGCACTTAATGGTTGGCACCACTCAGGGCCTCTTTGTGGAAGGCCCTTGTAAGCCCTATGGGGCACTGTTGTTCTCTCCTGACACACATGGAGTCACCAGGAGACCAAGCGGACTGGATGGCAGCTGATATTTAAAAAGGTACAGGGCAGAGATATCTGTGATAAAAGAGATAAAGAATGCTGAAGTGTTTTGACATCTGCAAAGTCTTGTAGAACAAACACACGTTCTTCCTGAAGAATTTTCCCGAATCTCCAAGTGAGAGAACTGTTCTCACTCTTCTTGTGTCCTGGAAGGGGACCCTTTGTCTCTCAATCTGACACGCTGTTTGTAGGACTGAAAAGAAAAAGAAAAAAAAAACCACGAGTCTCCTCTGGGTGCCTTCTCATGGCAAAGAGGGCTTGGTGAACAGTGAGTCGAGTTGATTTTTAGCTGCTGGTTTTGAAGAGTTCAAAGGGGAGACTATTGAAGTATTGAATCAGAAGCTTCAAGAAAAACCAGGCGGGTGTGGTATGGGTGGAAGGGAGCTGTATTTCCTGTTTTCCTTTTGGATGGTCTTGGAAAACATTGCAGGAAAACCATGGAGACCCACGAAGAAATTCCAAAATTCATTCTCCCGGCCACTCAGGGCCCAGCCCAAAAGGTGATGAGGCCAAGTGGTTGCCGTTTTTCTTTTTTAAGAGTGGGGGTTTGCAGGAGCCCAGCTAAGCACCCGTAGTGGAGACAGCACACAGAGGGTGACATCAGCCCGCAGCGGGGGCCAGGAGCAACAGAGGGAGGGAGTCTGGTTTTCATTTACAGTTTGGGTCGGTCTGCAGTGAGGAGGGGGGAGAGGAGGGCAGAGGCGGGGAGGAGGAGGAGGAGCTGGAGGAAGCCCTGACTGTACCCCTGGACCCCATCCAGTCTAGTCAGGACCTCAGTCCTGTATCAAAGGCACTCCATTCTCTAGGACTCCAGCCTCCTGCAGCGACTGTGAGGGAGCCTTCTTGCTCTGCTCTTGGGGTCCCTCTGCTTTGGTGGGGAAAGGCCAGGAAGAAAAGGGCCTTGAGGGTGGGAGCTCAGTATGCCTCAGATCTCAGCCTAATCAAATCTACGAGTCCCAGGACATCAAGCACCTCGAGCCCTCTCAGGTAAGTGCCATCTGCTTTGCTGTCGGCCAACATTTGCTGCAAGTAGGACGTGCTTCCAAACCCAGGTGGCCACTTCTACACAGTGTTAGAGACTCCGTTAGGGTCCATTTCTGCCCATGGTTCAGGTTTCTGGAAGGTTCTGTCGATTTTTCTTTCTCAGTTTGTGGCAACTGGATCGAGACCGTGATTTGTCTATGAGACCCAGCAGTATCGCTGCTGAGGGTGCCGTGAGCTGCCCCGAGTCTCTCTTCTGGGCTTCTCTGGGGCTGACGGCAAGGCTTTGCACCTCGTGATTTATTTGGCGTCCTGCCCTTCTTCTGGAACTCAGCTGGAATCTGCTTTGTTTGCAGAGGGTCTTTGCCGAGGAACACACGGGCTCGCTAGGGAGTGGCTGCCCTGGAGATTTTCCTGAGCTCTCTGACTAGGGTATCAGGTCGGGGTGCATCAGGCGAGTTTTCTGCCCAGGCCACCCAGGGCAAGGGTTGGGGAGCATCCCTGAGCCACTGTGCGGCTGGGGTCAGTTTGGCACCAGGCTCAGGGCCAAGGTCAGTGTTACCTGGTGATTCCCGCCAGTGTTTTGTTCTTTGGAACCTGAAGGTGCTGTCGGAGTTGTCCTTTGGGGTTTCTGTAAGGAGCTGCAGGGCTCAGAAGAGAAGGAGTTCAGTGACTGGATGGCCTGCTGAGTGGATAGGCCTGGGCCCCCAACGACTCGGGGCAGCCTGTGCTGCCAGATGGGAGGCCAGTGCCAAGCTGGGAGGTCCCTGAGTTGTTCCATGCTGGGAGGGCCATGTGGGGGTGAATCTGCCGGCAGCAGGGATGGGGTTTGGAGTGTGGCGCTGGTCCTTGTGTGCTGAGGAGGGGACTGTACACATACAGCTGCCAGCCCTTCTGGGGACCTGGTGTGAGGGTCCAATACGTTAGAAAACGGACCAGGATGGGTGGGGTGACAGGGGGCAGCATCTAGTCAGAGTGATGGAGAGTGGCAGATGGAAAGTCAGCATTTCACAGCCCATGGGGCCATAGAGGCTGATCCAAGCCCCAAGGGTAATCTCTAAGTGTAGGGGAGTGTCCTCCCCCAGTGGGAAAGGAGGGACGTTGGCCCACACCAGTGACCTCTGTCCACAGCCAGCCCTAGAGAAGGACCTTAAACTCTTGGAACTGCTAGCTTGCTCAGCTATCATGTGGCTGGATGACTCTCAGCTTGGGAGCCCCACCTTCCCAGAACCCCATTCTTGACTTCCAAAAACCAGCAGAAATGGCTGGTGTCCAAATGGCTCCTGTCCAAAATGATACCGAAAAATGGTGATCTGTTGATGAGATTACTGGAACTTTGGGGTTCTTTGCTGGGCTAAAGGCAATAAAGACAGTCTTGGTTGAAAGCCACTGGCATCCTCTCTCCCTAGTTTTGAAGATAAAGATCCAGAGGTTCAGAGGTGCTAAGGCACCTGGCCTTGGTCCCAGAACTGGTGGGTGTGAAGGTGGCAGTGATACAGTCATTATTGTAGGAAATTATAGGGCAGGTCAGGTAGCCACGGGGAATCCCAAACTACTTCCATCTAGATTTGGAATAAGATATTTGTTTTGTCCCAGGAGATAATTCTTCCCTGCTACGCTCTATTTAAAGTAAGGTGAAAATTAGTCTACACTCCCTAAGGATGCCCCGGCTAATAGCAAAAGGAGAGCCAGGCACATGATCTGGACCCTGGCAACAGAATATTGCTGTGTGACCAGGAGGTAGGAGTGGTCAGTTGTTCTGCAGGCCACCTCTAGGATCTGGGGGCCAAGAGAGAGCCCTTGAGTTCTGTGTTGCTTGTTTCAGAGGGTGACGGCTTGCAGGTCGGGTGGAGAGGGGCTTTGCTTGATACTCTGGACATAGGAATGGCCATGCAGTCTGGATATCTGTTTTTGTCTAGGCACAGGCTTCTCAAGGCCATAACACTGCTTCATCCTTCTCCTTTCCTCACCCACAGCATGGACAGAAGTAGCGGAAAACCATTAGGAGGTCTTGGGTAGGGGAGAGGATTTGGGAAAAGAAGTTCATGGCCGGAGTGAAGTCTAGCTGTCCTAGCTCTTGTCTATCAGGGCATGGAAGGGTGTGGCCAGTGCACCTTCTGGGGAGATGGCAGCAGAACTTTCTAGAATGTCATCTGTCATCCAGGGCTTTTCCATCACTTGTGGGGGGGCACTGTGGCTGTGGCACTCAGGTGATGGGATATATGGCAAAAGTCCAAACTTGGGCTCATGGTGACATCTTTGACACGCACCATGCACTAGGCATCTGTCTGCATAGGCCTTATATTCCTCTCTGCACTTCCTCAGCAGCAGGTCCCCCTTATCTGCAGGGGGTACTTTCCAAGACCCCCCCGTGCGTGTCTGAAACAGCACAGTCTGAAACATATGTATAAATTACGGATTAGGCACCGTAAGAACTTAGCAACAAAAGCTAGGAATCAAAGAGAACACTTAGAATAACACACTGTAATAAAAGTTCCGTGAGTGGATGATGGAGCAGGACAGGAGGAGATTTCATCCTGTTTCTCATTTAACGTTTTCAACCATGGGGGATGGAAACTGTGGAGAGTGAAGCCGGGGGTCAGGAGGGCTACCGTCCTTCCAAAGCACTTAGGGCGGGCTGTGCCTCACGTTCTCTTTCTGAGTGTCTTTTGCAGTTTTTACATCTTAGAATTTAACATGTCATGGATGGCAAAGTGATATCCCTGGGGGGACGTGGTGAACCACGGTGAACACGCTCAGCCAATAACCGAAACACTGGCGGTCTGAGCCCACCCAGAGGTGCCCTGGAAGAAAGGCCTGGTGATCTACCTCTGAAGGACCAGCCCTCAGAGTTCCCAGCGTGGACAGTTCTAGCCTCGCATGTGTGGGCTCAGCATGAGTTGCAGCAACAGTGACTTACAAAAAAGGATAAAGTAGGAAGGAATCCCTCCATTCCATTTGCTATTTGGGTTTCCACTGAGGTTTTCCTATCGATCTCACTTATGGGTTAGGAGTCCGCAGGTGCCCGCTCATGGAGCCAGATGGAGGCGAGGCTGCCTTTGTCACGAGCTAGTGAAGGTTTGCTGCCAAGGAGACTCATGCCTTCCCCTGCTCTGTGGGCGGACAGTTTGGTGGAGGGCGATCTTTGCAGGGATCTGTGCCTCCAGCCACTTTGACGTGAAATTCCACATTCAGCTTTTAAAATCTACTATTAGTAATGGATTCTGCCACCTTGGAGTTTCTTGCTGGCATGCTCGTGGCATAGCCAAATTTTCTTTGACAAGCAGCTTTTGTCATTCCTCTTTTTGGAGGAGGATGAGTAGTTGGTGTTTCCTGGGGAGAAGCTGTGGGCTGTTTCCATGTCTGCGTGGAAAAGTCTGGACCACAGACAGCTTTTCCACAGTGACTCCACACGAAATTTTCCGTGGTGTCTTAGTTGGCAAAGCAGGTGGGGAAACCAACCCACTACTCCATAAATACTTGACGGTTTGGGGAGTGGGCTGGCATAAAAAAAAAAATCCTATTAGTAGCTCTAGCTAACAGAATGAAAGTCTGAAATAATTTGAGTTTTAAAGCAAGGAAACTTTAAAAGGTCCCTGCTAATTCAGACAGTTGCAAGTTAGCCAAGGATGAGTCTCTTCATTCCTCTGTTTCCATACATATTTTTTCTGTCAAAATGTAAAAATTCTGGGAGGCAGTCCTACCTTTAAAAAGACAAAGACGAAGCTTACCCCTCTACACTAAAGACAGCGTGGATATTGGCTCCCAGGGACACACCCAGGGTCCTCACTGTCAGAGGGGAATTCTCTACAGGAAGTCCTCACGCTGATTTTGAAGACATGCAAGTTTGAATACTTAGTATAACACTTCTGTTTGGGGATGGAGATGACATTTTGAGAGCCACGTTCCTGCCGGGATAGCGGGTTCTGGAGTTGCACTGTGGTCCTACTTCCTCTAGAGGGCAGTGTGTTCCTCCTAGCCCCAGAAAAATCCCAACAGGAGTTTGCTGGGAGTGCCCAGGGCTGGATGGAGTTTCAGGGTCTGTGGGGAGTCAGCTAACGCTGCTCTGCAGCAGCCCTGACCTGACAACTGTTTCCACTGGTTGATTCTTCTTCTTAAAATTCATGACTGTTTGTCATACTGCTGTGGCTGGGAGCTGTGGGGTTGAATCTGACTTCCAGCAGCCCCATGTGACAGAGTAGAGCTGCTTCATGGAGTTGCCAAGCTGTCATCTCTATGGGAGCATATCAGCAGCACGTCCTTTGCAGAGCTGCTGGAGGTGGTGGGTGGTTGAACTGCCAGCCTTGGACCAGCGGCCGAGTGTTAACCATGCGGCAACCATATTCTAATGATACTAGGAGACATACATTAGAAGTGCTTGCTTTTTTCCATGCTCAGGTACGAATCTACCTGAGACGAAATTATGCTTTGAAGTGAAGCATTCTGCACTACAGAACAGCTGCATTTTGAGGGCACTAAGCAACTGAGAGGAAACACTGGTGGCTAGTGCTATGGCTGCTAGCCGGAAGGTCGGCAGTTCAGATCCACCAGGCACTCTTGGAATGTCTGTGGGGCAGTTCTGCTCTGTCCTTAGGGTGGCCACGAGTCAGAATCACCTTGATGGCAGTGGGTTTGGTTTAGATTGGGAAGCAGTTGAGAATTTTTGCAGGGGAACGTTTTATCTGCATCTGATAACCTTGGAAACCCTGGCAGCACAGTGGTTGGATGCTATGGCAGCTAATCAAACTATCGTCAGTTCAAATCTACCAGGCACTCCGGGGAAACGGTGGGGTAGTTCTGCTCTGTTCTATAGGATTGCTATGGTTTGAACTCTACTCGATGGCAGAAGCTTAAAGTAACGATAGGAGGGTGCTGGGGGACCAATGAAGAGTCACATACTTAGGCATGTCATATCCATGGACAAATTTCAAGTTTGGGGACTGGAAGGGTGTTAACAGCAACTGATTGGTGACTCTCATGCTTTTCTGCTACCTGTCCTAAGCTATGTTCTATAGTGAAAAACTTATTTAACATATTTAAAAAAGTACATGCCAGCTGTGATTATAAAAACCCACTGCTATGATTATAGATTAGCTCATTTTTCCCATGGAAACCCTGGTGGCATAGTGGTTAAGAGTTCGGCTGCTAACCAGTGGGTCAGCAATTTGAATCCACGAGGTGCTCCTTGGCAACCCTGTGGGGCTGTTCTACTTTGTCCTGTAGGGTTGCTACGAGTGGGAACCAAATTGACAGCAATGGATTTTTTTTTCTTTATTTACTTTTCCTGTTTGTTAGCCCAAACCCATATAACTCCCCTAAGGTTTACGCCTGTTAGCCTGAGCCTGCGGCTCTTAGGGTTCGGGGCTGTGGAATTCCAGCTCAAGGCAGAGACAGGGCTCCCGCGCTGCAGGCAGTCCGCGTGCTCTGACGTTCAGTTAAGCTCTGCAAGTCCTGCTCTGCTCCACTGCCCTGTGCTTGGGGTCAGGAAGCAGGAGGGGACAAAAATTATGGAGACACAGTGCTGGCTCCTCTGGTTGTCCACTGTGATTTCCCTTTGACTATTAAGTTGCTGAGTGGCACAAATGATGTGGGCTCCAGACTAACCTAGGGGCTGGCAGCTCAGACCCACCCAATGGCACTGCAAAAGAAATGCCTGCTGATCTGCTGCCATCAAGATGACTGACAAAAAGGCCCCGGGGAGCAGTCGGACTCCGTGGCACAGAGGGTCGCCTTAAGTCAGGATTGATTCAAAGGCAACACGTTCGGCTTTTTTGTGTGTTTGAAATACTGAATTTGAAAATATTGAATTCTTTCTCCAGGCCCTTTATACTTGAGGGGAAGAAATGGCATCCCGACAAGTGCATTACTGGTTCAAGGTCACGGTGCTTATAGTAGACGCAAGGTGTCTGAATTTTCTCTGGCACCGTCTAGTGTTTCAATAGGCTGACATCTGAGACCCCGCCTTAAGGGGGAGCTGCTACGTTGTAGAGCACTACTGAGCAGAAAGGCACTTCTCTCCACTTCTTCGGTGTAGCAAATACTGTGTTTAGCAGAGAGGTAATTGTTGTTTGCAACAAAAGGAAAAAATCTGGAAAGGCAAAGGAAAGAGGACAAGTAAAACAAATACTCAGCATTCTGCCAAACCCTCTCCCCAAGGCCAGCTGCTGGTTTTTGTCAGGATTCGGCCGTGTTTAGCACTGCAGCCTCCTGCTGCTCCCTTGAATTCTAAGTCGCAGGAAATTTCAGAGAAACAGCTGAGGCAGGAGCAGCCTGAGGCAAGTCCAGCGGGGAACGCGCTGGGAAAAATCACTCCTGTTGGTGCTCTACGTTTGATTCTCGTGGACCGGACGTCAGGTTTGGCCCTGGCAGGAAAAGCTCCATGAATTGGTTTAATGTCAAAACTGGAGATTGAACAGCAGCTGGAGATGACTCAGGTCTCGAGGGAAGCCGTTCCAGGAAACTGGTTCTTACTTCTGGAATCTTCACTAGCTGATTCAGCAGCCCGGTGGAGGCGGCCAGAGCCAGAGCCAGCTCAGAGGAGCCCACAAATGGCACTAAGACCCCAGAGGGCAGCAGGGGGCTCTGGGGTTGAAAAATCTGAAACCAAACCTGTTGACGTCAAGTGACCCTGTAGGACAGAGTCGAACTGCCCATAGCATTTCCAAGGGGTGTCTGGTGAATTTGTACATGTCAAACTCTGGGCTGGCAGTTGAGCCCTTAACTACTGCACTACCAGGATTTCCTGTGTCTGAAAAAGGAGGAGGGAATTCCAAGGTAACAAATGGAAGAAAGCAGTTGCAGAAACACTGTCTGTAAGGACAGGGGACAGTTATCTTTATTGCACTGTGAAAAAAAAACACAGCTAGGAGAGATTAACTGACCGATAACTGGAGATTACAGTAAAAAAAACAAATCCCAAACAAAAAACCCCTGGCTATGAAGTCAGTTCTGACTCACAGTGGCCCTAAAGGACAGAGTAGAACTACTTCACACAGCCTCCAAGGAGCAGCAGGTAGTTTCGAACGGCCAACCTTTTGGTTAGCAGCTGAGCTCTTAACCACTGAGCAACCCTTCCCAGGACTTTACGCCAACGCCAGTGTTGATGAGATTTTATTAGATGTTTCAACTGAAGCTTTTTTAAATCTTAATTTTAAATAATTTGACCCCTGCAGGGTTGCTATGTATCTGAAACAACCCAAAGTCAATGAGTCTCCTTGCCTGTAGGGGTCCAGGTGGCCACAGTGGTTTATGCTCAGCTGCTGAGCTGAGGGTGGGCAGCTGGGACACCCCCCAGTGGCTCCCGGGAAGAAAGGCCTGTCAACCCACTTCCGTCAAGACGACAGCTGAGAACAATCTCTGGAGGAGTCCTGCTCAGGGACGTGTGTGCATGCTGGGCGTTGGGGGCTGACTGGGTGGTAACTAACAGCGCTAGCATACACATTGCCAGTGAGTTGATTCTGACTCACAGCAATCCTGCAGGACAGAGTAGAAGTACCTGGGGGATTTGAACTGCTGACCTTTTGGTTGGCCCCTGAGCTGTCAGCCACTGTACCAGCAGGGCTCCCAACAATGACATAAACCCCAAATCCCACTACTATTGTGTCGATCCCTACTCACAGAGACCCCATGGGACAGAGTTGAACTGCCCCATAGTTTCCAAGGAACGCCTGGTGGATTCAAACCACCAACCTTTGGGTGAGCATCCATAGCACTGAACTGCTCTGCCAGTGAGGTTCCCCACTGTATACTAGATTACAAACCAGGCTAGAAATCAAACCAATTTGTCATTTTTCCTTACAGTGTGAGAGCCTTTTGACACTTGGCTTTAATTCTTGCACCATAAACAGCATGGCTTTGGAGAGGTCGTCAGTACTGAAGTCAGATGCTCCAAAGGAAGGGACAGGAGAACTTTCTAGAGGGGGTCTGCATCTGACACACTATGGAATATGAGGCTGCACTGGAAGCTTTGTGCAATTTCTGTTGAAGCATTTTTTATTTTTTTTAAATGCACTCTCTTCCTCATGTTAAAGCTGAGCTGGTTTCTGCCTAATGTTTACAACTAGCAGTATAAATGGAGACAAAGTCTTGTCTGACTGCTGTGTGTTTGAGAATTGAAAAATACTTCTTACGTCTGCACAGTGGAATGCTCCAGCAGATATGCAAGGTTCTGCTTCATGGCATGTGGGCCTTGCCAAGCCAAGTGTCGTCAAGTGGGATCTCCAACTCATGGCAACCTGAGAGGCCAGAGTAAAACTGCCCTCTAGAGTATTCAAGGAGCGCCTACGTGGGCTTTAGGAATACACTTTTAAAAGAAATTTCTGAAAACCTAGGCTTGAGGCCAGGCATGGTGCTGAGAGCACTCCTACACTGCCGCGCTGAGGTGAGAGGTGGTGGCCAGACAAGTGGTGTTAGTCAGCTAGTGCTGCTCTATCAGAAACACCGCCAAGTGCATGGCTTTAACAGGGGAAAGTTCATTCTTACACAGTCTTAGGCTTTAGGTCTGAATTCAGGGTGTGCACTCCGGGGGAAGACTTTCCCCCTTGTTGGCTCTGGAGGAAAGTCCTTGTATTGCATTAGTCTCTGTTCAGGAAGCATCTTGGCGCAGAAACCTCAGGTCTGAAGGATGTGCTTGCCCACGGTGCTGCTTTCTTGATGGTATGAGCTCCCAAACCATTCGCTTGGTTCCCTTTCCTTTTATCTCTTGTAGGATGAAAGGGTAAAAGGTGGTGCAAGCCACACTCCAGGGAAACTTCCCTTACAGAGGAGCAGGTAGGTCATCTCATGAGGGGATTTACAGTTCCACCCTAATCCTCTCTAGCATAATCCACTGTGTTATCCACAGGCAGGGATTAGGATTTACAGCATCAGAAAATCACAGACCGGAGGGCAATCACAGAATGCAAAGAATCTCCACCCACCCAAATTACTACATGTATTTTTGGGGGGGACACAATTCAATCCATGTCAGAAGTCCAAGAGTCCTCTTTCTGTATTACTTTATGATAGCACAGGGGAGGCCGAGAAAACCCCATTTTCCTTGATCTTACCAGGAAGAGATGAAGCAACCAAAGGAGGCCGAGCTGGGGGTGCTCATCACTCTGGCACCCAAAGGGCTTTGGGAACGCGCTCAGATCCCGGGTCAATCAGATTACTGTTTACGCATGTTGGCACACTGCCAACCTTATTCTCCCTCTGACTATTTTCGTCAAGTAGACATGTGAGGCTGGAGCTATAAAATGAAACAATAAAAAGCCCAGTTTTGGATGTGTTTAAGAGTGGTTCTAAATTTTTGGCTTCTGAGGATTCCTCAAGATCTCTGAAACAGCAACAGCATCTTAAATGCTCCCAGCCTTCTTTCCTAATCAGAGGATCTAATAAATCCTCTGAATGTCCTCCTTGAACTATGGATGGGTCCCCCTTTCCCTGGATCCAGGCAACGAAGGGGAGAGAGAGTGAAAAAAAAGAGGGAGCGGGGATGCTTCCTTTCTTGTGGTCAACAACTGAATGTGTGCTGGAAACTTGAGACCCCCATGGTTTACAGAAATGCAACTCTGCCCACTTCTCCGGAGGGACTCTGTGGCTTTTCTGCTTGGTCTTGGGCTCCGTCTATAGCCCTCACTCAAACTGAGAGCTTAAGAGTTAAGAAAAATCCCAGAACAAGATAGGAGGAACAGCCTGGTTTTCAAAGACCAAATAAATGACTTCAAAATGGGTGCTCTGGGTGTATTTAAGCCTTTGTTTCAAAATTATTTCCTTGTGTGCATGTGTGCATCCCTTTAAAAAAAAAGGTTTCCAGACGTGGCAAATGAAAACACTTTTGAATAACAGGCTTAATGAAAACTAATTTCACAGGACTGCAAAATAGGTTGGAAAAGTCTTTGGAAGATGGACTGAACATGATTTCAAAGGAAGCGTTGTGTAAGGCAGCCTTTATACCAAGAGGTGTCTTCTACAGTTTCAAGTAGACAGCTGTGAAACAATAGAAAAAGGCACCTCTCAAGTCCTTTTTAGAATGAGACAGAGTTAAAAATAAGTAAATCACTAGGAAGTCAAGAATGAAAATGTGATGAGTCCTCTTACTGGCTCCGCTGCCTTCAGGACTGAGGGTAGAGGCTGCTCAGCAAGGCCTGACCGCACACAGCCTCAGGGCCTCCAGCAGCCAGCTCTGAACGTCTGTGTATGAAAGAACAAGCCATCAGACAATTAGGTTCTGTTGAAGTAGACTGTGGTTTGTCACCACCAAGGAAGTCTATTTTTTCCCCAAAAGACATGGGGAGTTTTCTCAAGATTGGGGCCAAACCTGGCAGAGTCTCCGTCTCTGGAGTTTCCTGGGCTTCATCCTGTGCATGGGCTTTAGAAATGAAGACTTGTGCTGGGATTTTGGATCTTTCTTGTACTGTCTATGTGTGACCTTGGGCAGATCACTTTGCCTCATCTGGGTTCCTATTCCCAGGGAAACTATAGCCAACGGATGGGGGTGGGGCATGAAATCCCACACCTGGAGAGCAGAGCTCAAAATATATGATCTGTACTGTCTTGTCTGTCTTTTAAATAACCTACGTGAAACATTTCTCTGAGATTCACTGCTAGAAAATCCAGTCTTATAAATTGAGACTCTAGGATATGATAAATGGCAGTGTAGGTTGGATTGCAAAGGGTTATATTAGCAACTTGATATTTCACTGTTGGGTTGGGGGCCATTGAACCACATGACTGGCCCCTAAGCTTGATGGCAGGAAAAGGTGCATTTATTCCAAGGCATTTGTCCCTCCTGGGGACCCACTCAACCAATCCACATGCATAGATCAGTCGTGGTGGTGCCTGGATGTCTCATAATCTCATAGGGCGCGTCCCTGCCCTTCCTTGTCAGAGTTTCAAGAGTGCTTCTCTTCTCCTCTTCCTTGTCTATCCTTCTCTCCTCTCCTCTCTCTCTTTCTATCCCCTCTTCTTCTCCCTTCTTCTGTCCTTTCCCCTCCCCTTCCCCTCGTTTGCCTCCTCTTCCCAATACTTGGATAGACTTCAGAAAAGATAATTCCTATCTACTGTAGGTTTATTTCGCTGCTTTGTGTCCCAGTGGAACATGCTTCATTTAGGGAGCTGCCCTTTTTAAAGGTTAAACACTGGTGGCATAGTGGCTAAATGCTGAAATCCACTAGCTGCCCTTGGACAGTCTATGAGGGCCATGAGTTGGGATCAACTCAATAGCAGTGGGCTTGGTTGGTTTTGGTCTTAGAAAGAAAAATCTTTACACATGTTTTTCAACCAGCTTAAACCTCATTTTCCTTGGAGAATTGTTGAAGGAAGCCGATAGTGGCTTAGAAAGACATGACGGATTTCATGCTACTGTGACTTAGATGTCACCTGGGCAGTGCAAATGACAAACACATCTGCCTGGTGATCATAACTTAGGAGGTGTGAGTCCACCTAGAGGCACCATAGAGAAAGACCGGGCAATCTACTCTTGAAAATCCTAGCCACTGAGACCCATATGGGACCCAGTTCCATGCTGACACACGTGAAGTCACCATGAGTTGGAGTTGACTCCATGACCACTTTAATTTTTTTATTCATGATTAAAAATCCAATGTTCTGTGCTAGAATCAACAGTAGCATGTACATAGTATATTCCAAAGTGTGGATTGTCAATTAATTGAGGACCAAATCAAAACCTGTTGCCACTGTGTTGCTTTCAAGTCGCAGAGACCCTGCAGGGCAGAGTGTAACTTCCCCTTAGGGCCTCCAGGGCTATAATCTTTACAGAAATCAACAACCACATCTTTCTCCTGTGGAGGGACTGGTGGGTTTGAACCACTGATCTTTCAGTTCACAGCTGAGCACTTAACCACTGCACCACTAAAGCTCCTTTCTAAACAGGTAAAGGAACCTGCCAGCGTTATTACATTGACATTCACTTAGCTACTCTCTGCCGTCGTCCTTGAGTTGATTCTGACCCACAGTCACCTTGTAGGCAAAGTAGCACTGTCCTCTAGGGACTCCAAGGCTGTGTTTGCTATTTGTGGAAGCAGACTGCCATGTCTTTCTCCCACGGAGTTGCTGGTTGGTTTGAACCACCAACTTTGGGTTAGCAGCCAAGTGCTTAAGCACTGTGCCATCAGGGCTCCTTAACTGAGGACATACATACAGAATCATAGACAGTGCATTCCTTTTCTAGATTTTAAAGAAGAGCTCAGGCCTGGGTCTAGTGTAATGAGGGAGGTAGGGAGGGTCCTGTGGAAGGTGTGAACGATTCCCAGGTGGAGCACGGGCCTCTACTGGAGGAGGATGGGGCAGCACTAGGCTGTGGGCATGGCAGGGTGTCCACAGAGGAGGTGGCAGGTCAACCAGCCAAGCAGTGGGTTTTTATACTGCCCACAGGGGTTCTGTGAGCATGTACGTGGCTTGGATTTGACCAGAACGTGGGACAGTGTCGTACTAAAGTGCCGCATCTTGATGGCCACTCTTATAGATTGCAAATGTCGGTGTCCAGTAGAGGTTAACCATTCAAGCCAAGAAGACTGGGTATTGTCACCACTCGCTCCTGTGTGGCAGAGGGAAGGGCTCTTCTGAGGACTGGCCCTGCAGAGGTCACCACAACTGACTTTTCTGCTCACTACTGACCCATTTCCAGCAGAAGATATTGGTAGAAGTTTTCATTTTAGCCTCTAGCGTCATGACCTGAAGGTCTTTTGAGTCACAGGGTACCTTAGTTTCATCACAGTCATACTTCTGGTTGACTTTCCTTGGAAATGCGAAGCCACAAGTAGGTCTTGGAGTTCTTCCCCTTTGGTGTGGTTTCATCTTTCTCTACCTCTCTGGGTTCTGGCAGATGAGGCCGACAGCCTCCCTCTCTTTCTGACCAGTGGGTCACGGGTTTCACCTCCAGACCTGCCTCCCTCTGAGCCTGACCTCAAGCTGTTTGCTGTCAGGTGTTGTGGAGTCAGCCCAATGTACAACAGAATGAAATATTGTACTCACAATCCTTGCTGTGCTTGAGCCCATCGACACTGCCACTGTGATGTTCTGTCTCATTGAGGATCTTCCTCTTTTTGGCTGACCTTCTACTTCACCAAGCATGATGCCTTTCTTCAGTGACTGGTCCCTTGTTATGATAAGTTTGCAGTAAGCAAGACGAAGTCTGGCCATCCTTGTTTCTAAGAAGTACTCCGGCTGTGCTTCCTGCAAGACTGATTTGTTTCTTCTGAAAATCCGTGGTATATTTAGTATAGAGAGAAACACCGACATATTAATGTATACAGATATTTGCAAATTCCTGTGGCCCGGGACAGGTAGACACTTGGGCAGATGGAGGTGCTGTTAGCTGGTGCTTAAGAGTTTAGCCAGCTCAGATGTGGCAATGGGTACCCACAGCTCCCAAAGTGGGTGCTGTGGAACTAGTCTCACAGAGTGCTAATAAGCATTATGGAAAAAACATATGAAAAATACATTTAGGAAATTCTGGAAAACTCCCGGCCCCCAAGTTGATGTTATTGGACCTGAGAATTAGAGGGTGAAGAGATAGACAAGAACATTTGGGGGTGAGGGTGCTTTTCTGGTTTAGGATTGGGAGAGAAGGGAAAAGTCTTGGTGACACAGGTTGCCGAGCGGAAGGTGAGCTCAGCGGCTTGAAGTCTGCTTTACAGTCACTGCTGGTGCACCAGACGGTGAGACACAGCGGTCAGCCCTTGAGTCTGGTGTGGAGCCCTGCTAACGAAGTCTCCGTGGGCCTCTCCATTCTGAGACTGAGCTTGGCAACAGCAGGTTTTCACTGGAGGGAAAGTGCTAAATATCAACAGAGAGCAAAGGCAAGATTGGAGAGTGTGTGGGCTGCTGAGGAGCCTGGGTCATGCAGAGGCTCAGAGCTATGGTTGGATAGTTAGAATCCACCAGTTGCTCCCTGGACACCCGATAGGACAACTCTGCTTTGTCCTCTAGGGTCACTGTGAGTCAGAATCAACTCCCTAGCCACGGTTTTGGTACAGGCTGCTGTTGCTGAGTTTCCACATGTGATGTTTTAGTAAAGCCCAGATTGGGACTTAAGCTTCTAGGGCTTTCTTCTAATGTGGCTTACTGAGGGAGGTTGGTGTCACAAGCTGACTTCTTTTGCATTGAGTGACTTTACCCCGATCTATTTCCGCACTGCCATTTGCTTGGAAACAGACTGTTCTGCCCATCTCTGTCTGGCAGGAAAGAAGTTGTAACTGCATAGTTACTAGCCAATGTAATGCAGTCACCAAATTCAGATCTTCACTTAGATGTTTGATGAAATTTCTCTTCATGAAAAAAGATAAATCATTGACCCACTAGGGAGTAATTTGATTAAAGCAACAGGACAGTTTCAGATTGTGGAAAAACTGCTATGAATGTCTATTGTAAAACATGTAGTTGTGTTCTTCCTGTTTGTTTAAGAGTGTTCAGCTGGGACAGTGCGTGGCTCCGTCAGAGGGTGGGTTGATCCTACACTTTCTAAGAGGCCTGCAGTCTCATTAGACAGAGAGCCACCTACCTGCCTCTCAGCCATCTATCAACTTTCCTTCACTCCTTCACTTGTTCTTTTCTTCTGTCATTTCTTCCTCCTTCCCTCTTTCCTTCCTCCCTCCTTTGATTTTTTCATCATCTGTCTATGTATGCATGTATGTATGTATCTAGCTATCACATATCTCTGTCTGTCCATGCATCTATCTGTCCATCCACACAGCCACATATCCAGGCGTGCATCCACCATCTATCCATACATCCATGTATCCATCTATCCATCCACTCATCCGCCTGTCTCTCTGCCTGTTTGTCTGCCTATCTATCCATCCACCCATTGATCCATCGACCCATCGACCCATCGACCCACCAATCCATTCACCCATCCACCCACCCACCCACCCATTCATCCACCTATCCGCCCACCCGTCCGTCCACCCACCCATCCCCTCCTCCCTCCCTCCCTCCCTCCCTCCCTCTCTCCACCCACTTACCTACCTATTTTCTATGTGTTTGCTGCTAGTTCAAGGAATATGTCAGAAAGTCATCTTGGAAATCTAAAAAGGGCAGAGAAAACAGTGTTTCTTGTTTCCCAATGGTTTGTGCAGTGCAAGCAAAGCTGAATGTCCCCTCTGCCTTATTTTCTCTCCTAGGTCCATACTTGGTGCTTACACAGATTCAAAATGAGGAAGCACCGACATTTGCCCTTTGTGGCCCTCTTTTGCCTCTTTCTCTCAGGCTTTCCCACGATACGTGCCCAACAACAAGCAGGTAAGACCCGAGACGTCTCTTAGTTTCATTAAAAGCAGCCTTGCTTGCTGATTTTAGATCTTAGCCACCACGAGCTTAAGGTAGAGCCCAGAAATGTTTTGAAGAGATAGATAAGCCATTTACTGTAGGGTATTTGTTAGCTATAGAACTTCCCGAATACTCCTTATCTAGTAAGAGATGACTTACTGAAACTTGAGTTTGATACGCTGGAGTTGGTTTGCAAGTGGTTTATTTGTATTTTGGATGTGAACAGAGTGTTTGTGTCTTGACTGTCTCACCATCTGAGGAGGTTTTCCGTGTTTCAGATGCTGGTTGTTTGCTGCAGGTGTTAAGTCCGGGGGAGACAAGCCATAAAAGAAAAAATGTTCATGAAAGACAAAGGTCCCCCTCTCTATAACTCTGTACAGAGATTGTTTTCCTGTTTCTTGTCCCTGGATCTTTAAAGAATCCTTTGCTAAAACTATTAATAAAAATAAAAAAGATCCTAACGAATTCTGTTAAGACTCTGCCTGTAGAATTTTAGAAAGCTAGAAATGCTTCTTGCATTTAAAACAGTAGTTCATAAGCTGGGTGGGGTGAGCTGGATCTCCCTCTCTTTTGCATGGGAAGCTGGGGACCCTGATAGAGGCTCAGATGGAAGGAAGCTACATTCACCTCAGGGGCAAAGACACCTTGGCTGGGGTATCAGCTCAGTGGGGTTTGCCAAGCCCAGGATCCTCTGTGTGAAGCCCACCTGGCCCACAGCCAGAGGGGGGCACTCCCAACGCTGAAGCCCTGAAGCCCTTCACCTCCCGCTTCTACCCTTGTGGGAGAACGAGCTCCATCTTTGAAAGACCTAACGAACGTTTGATGTCTCTGAAGGCTTTTGCTGGCTCTGAAAAATTAGTTAGAGCACCTCTCGTTAGGCTCAAGAGTCTGAGAAAAATGAGACCTCTGTCCTTCTCTGCAGACTCACAAGTCTTCCTTATTTAAGCGAGGCATTTTTTTTTACATTTGTTTTTCTAGCAAATTACTCAAAGCACTGGGAGTCCGTTAATGTAAAACAGAAATAGTTTTCCTTTTCCTTCTGCCAAGGCCTGCTTTCATACCCCAATCTGAGGAAAGAATTTGGAAAGTGTCGGTTTCCGAATTCCGTGGTAAGGTAGCCTTCCGGTCTAATCAGGTGGGTGTTGGGGTCAAGCTGCCATAATGCATCCTGCTGGAAGCAGCAAGCACCCCAGGAAAAATTGGTTATTTCTCCAACTGGGGCACATTCCTGGTTCATGAGTGGTGGTCATTGCATGTGGAACTTGGGTCAATGGTCAGGCTCTACCGGCTGTTAAGGCCACGTGTCCAGGCCCTCTGCTTTTCAGGTAAGTGGTCTATCTGCCCTTATTGCAAGTGAGAGGGACACGACTTAGCAACAGTGTAGTGTGAGCTGGGTTCTTTTCAGTATGCTTTCACGCTGATAGGAAACAAGGGTTTGAACAGTAGAAAAATCTAAACCAATGTCTTTTTTTAAAGATGTCAAAAATGGTGCTGCTGCCGATATAATATTTCTAGTGGATTCCTCTTGGAACATTGGAAAGGAGCACTTCCCACTTGTTCGGGAGTTTCTATATGATGTTATAAAATCTTTAGCTGTGGGAGAAAATGATTTCCGTTTTGCTCTGGTCCAATTCGGCGGAAACCCACACACTGAGTTCCTGTTAAACACCTATCGTTCGAAACAAGAAGTCCTTTCTCATATTTCCAACATGTCTTATATTGGGGGAAGCAATCAGACTGGAAAAGGATTAGGATACGTAATGCAAAACCACCTCACTGAGGCTGCTGGAAGCCGGGCCAGTGACGGAGTCCCGCAGGTTATTGTAGTGTTAACTGATGGACGCTCGGAGGACGGCCTGGCTCTGCCCTCAGCGGAACTTAAGTCTGCTGGCCTCAACGTCTTTGCCGTTGGAGTTGAGGATGCAGATGAAGGCGCATTAAAAGAAATAGCAAGTGAACCGCTCAATACTCATGTTTTCAACCTAGAGAATTTTACCTCCCTGCATGACATAGTAGGAAACTTAGTGTCCTGTGTTCGTTCGTCCGTGGCTCCAGAAAGGGCTGGAGACACAGGGACCCTTAAAGACATCACAGGTAATGGCAATTTCGCCAAGCTGCTCCCTGCCCTGCTGTTCTGTGGAGACGGGCGTGGTAACTGCTGGCATTAAAGCAACACTGTGGCTAAGACGGCGCTGGTGGTGGGAGATTAGGGAAGAGATGAGTATTCAAGGATGTAAAAACAAAGGTTTGAATATTCTACTGTAGTCTCTCTCTAAAACCGAGCATTCATTGACAACAGAGTTATTTGTTTATTTTTACTTTTGAGACAACTAATATTTTACAGCATTCTGATTTCATGACCCCATTAGGGATACTTCCACATTTCTTAGAAAAGACACCCTAAACTTGGCTGGACAGGTATCGAATAAAAATGCCTTGAGTCTGTTACTGGAATGGACCACTTGTTTCCTGAAAGACAGCTCCGTGTCCCATAGTCATGAGCTGAGAAGGGAAAGAGCCCATCTGCCTGTGTTCACTAGATGACACCAAGCTCCCCTCTTCTGCTCTGTGGAATCTGTTTCAGAGAATTGGTAGACTTAGAATTGGAGGAAACCTTAGATATGGTCTAGCCTAAAGCTACTTTGAAGAAGTTGGGCCCTTGAGACAGTAAATGACGTGTGTTTAGAGGGAGTGCACTTACAGGAAGTGTCAGAGCTGAAAGCCCTGTGTTCTGGCTCTTCTTTCACCTTCTCCGCGTCGTGGCCATGGCTGTGTCCACAGAGATGCTGCTGATCCCAATAGTGCTCAGCAGCGCCACCCTGGAAGAACCCAGGGTGCGTGAGCATTGCCAGTGACAGGTGCAGGACTAACTGGGAGGCAGGCTGTTTAACTACCAAGCCTATTGACTCTCCTTCTGATTCTAAGTTTCCCAAAGAGCAATGAGGAAGGAATTTGACAAGTAAATTTTAAACTGTACCATCCCAGGGTAGTTTTGAGCAGTCTCCGGGGTAGGCTAACCCACCAGGGATGGGCAGGGCAGAGGGAGCTTCCTTTGTTAGACAATGAGTCTCTGTGACCATTTGATGGCTGACTGCAGCAAATTCTGGGTAGAATGGGCCTGAGGTTAAAGTCGAATCAAAGAACAGCAGAGGAGAAATGAGCTCAAGAAAGGAGGAGAGATAGTACTGCCTCTGAGAGGGAGGAAAGAGAGAAGAGAGGGCTGTGTGTCTGGGATTTGGAGGTGGGTAGAAAGCAAGCTTAGAGTGTTCAAGCTGAACCCACACCAACCAACCTCCATAAAGGGAGGTGACACACAGAGAGGCAGTGGGTCTTGGAACTTGGAGGAACTTGAAGTTATTTTTGAACAGTTGCCACAGAGATGGACTGAGGCGTTAGAGAATGCTGATGATGTAATTTCTGACCCTCAGTGATGCTCGGTCATTGGCAGACAGTACGAGCCGCTGGCCATTAGTGGGCCTCCATGGCTTTCTGTGGTTATCTCGGGCACTCCAGGTCAGAAGAGATGACCAAGTTTAGTGTTAGCAAAGAAGGAATGACAGAGTCCAGGAGAACACTTGCTTGTGAGGGAAATCTAGTGTAGTGACAAGCAAATTCCCCCAAAAGCCCACCGTGAGGTCCTGGTCGGGGGAAGCTGGGGTGGGGACTCCTGAAAAGCCAGAGTGTGAGAGGGAAAGGTGAAGGTGAGGACCCCCAAAGACAGCTGCATCTGAACAGGAGGATACTGCTGTCTACAGAAGGGGACACTTTAGAGGGCAGGTCTGGTGTGGAGGAACTTCAAGTGATGACATTAGATTGCCATAGGCAGGGAGCACTGAAGACTCAAGGGGCTGGTGTTCAGAGGGACTGTTCACACAGATGTTAACGTCTCTGGAGACGAAGGTGGGGTGTGGAGTGTGGACGCAGGCTGAGCATGATTTAACTGAAATCCTTCAAGAAGGTTGGAGAACTATGTGTAGCTACAAAACAAAGAAATAGATAACTATTTGAATGAGAAAGAGTGAATGAGTGAGCCATTCTAAGCAGGGACCAAGATAGAGAAGAAGTGATCACAGGGGAAACAAGTCTGTGGCCAGCTTTTCCTCCAAGTTTGTGAGAACAGTTACCACCTAGGGGATTTCAGGAGGCAGGAGGCAGCTGGTGGAATGTAGCCAGACCCTGGCTAATTCAGGGTGGCTGGAATGGGAAGAAAAGAGGGTTGAGACTTTGAAGCACAAATCATGCAATCTGAAGAGTCAACGGGGGTGGGGCTCATTGAAGGGCTGAGAGCAGGAGACAGCTCAGGACAGTCAGGGTCTGCTGGTAGTGCAGCGGCCTAGCACCAGGCTGCTGGCTGAGAGCTTCGGGGCTGCAGTCCACAAAGCATTCCATGGAAGAAAGATGGCAGTTTGCCTTCATAAAGATGGCAGCTCAACTCTGTTCTATAGAGTCAGTACATGTCAGAACCAATTGGTCGGCTGTGAGTTTGGCTTAGCTTAGGGAAAGAGTGCCACACGGTGATTTTTTGTGACAGTTATTCAGAAAGCAGGAGACAAGAAGCAGGGCTACTGATATCAGCAGAACAGCTGGAGGGGGACAGGTTTTGCTAAGAGATGGGTTTCAGAGCTAAGCAAACTCAAGGTGTTGGAGAAGGTTGTTTGTAAAATGGTTTCCCAAATGGTTCCTTGTGATTTTGGCTTTGATAGGGATAGAGTGGTAACATCCCTGTTGACTGGGCAGTGAGAGGATTGAGAGTCATGTTCAGATTATTGATTTATGGCACTTAAAAGAGAAGGCTTTTTAATGGGCATTTATAAAAAAAAGGAGAGGCTCCTGATTCCAAATCATATTTCTCTTGTGGCATGATGACCCCGTATCCATCCTGTCGTATTATAGGAAAAGAAGGCAGATGTCCTCAAGAACACCCCCAACAAAGCCTCCCAGGTTGCCATGAAATGATAAAAGGCTGTCTACCATGGCCTACTCTTCGTTTTCTATGGTACTGCTAGTGTCACTGATTCATTGCATTCTGAATACAGGGAGAAAGACAAACCCATAATGAAAACTAACAAAGAGGATCAGTAGAAAAATGGGGCATCTTTTCTTTATGCTGTGTGGGCCAATCCTGGAAAACGAGCAGACAAATTTTCCTTTATATTTCACCATTGTATAAAAAAACAAACAGATTTACATATCGAACGCTAAATGGGCCCAGTAATGTAGTATGTTTCCACACAGATGATAAAACCTTTGTTTTTATGCCAAGAAAACATCTCTATCTTCTGGTGTTCAAGCCGCTTGCAGCACAAAGGTGGAATATTAATCCTTTAATGTTGTCTTTTCTAATTAACCTCATTCTGCAATTCCTCCAGTATCATGTTCCATTGCATGTTCCATAAAAAATGATAGTAGCAATAATCATAAATCTCTGCTTACAATTTGGGGGAAGAGTATAAAGAGAGTATTGCAGTGTTTACTAGTAAATTACGATCTTAGCTTGCCATTGGTTACCCATGAGTTAGGTAACTTTTTCCTGTAGCGTGTCCTTAATCATAAAACACACATATGTTTACAATATTTATGATCACCAGTGTTCAAAGTAAATTCCACTCAATCAGTTGCTAAATGTGATCAGTTGTGATTTTTGAAATCACTTTGCTGTCCTTTTAAGAGGGCTACGAAGAAGATAGTCCTGGTGGTGTTGTGCTTAAGAACTTGGCTGCTAACCCAAAGGTGGGCAGTTCAGATCCATAGCCGCTCCTGTGAAGCCCTATAGGACAGTTCTATTCTGTCCTATAGGGTTACTTTGAGTCAGGATCAACTGGATGACAGTGGGTTTTGTTTTCCTACGACCAAGAGACAAACCTTCACGCTAAAGTCAGGGGTCAAGGTGACGGAGAATCTGTGAGGATCTCAGCATGAACTCCCCCTGCCAAATACAAAGATCTGAACATTTCTGAAACACATGTGTGATTTTGTATTTTGCATATGAAGTAAGAATGTAAGCTAAGGAAGGCATCATGCCCACACAAATGTGCTCAGGAAAACAATGTTTTCTGTGGTGTTTATGATTTTTTCCATGGACATTTTCAAAAATTTCCACCCTAGAAAATACCACAGAAACATATGAGGTGTGAGCCATTAAAGGAGAAAGCCAAGGAGCTCCAAATTTTATTTGATTTCAGACAGATCTGATTACTCCCAGAGTTGCACTGGTCATTGGTATGCCTTGCTAGACCCAAACAACCATGATCTTCTGCCCACTCGAGGCTTTGGCTCTCCTGGATAACCAAGCATGCTTGTGTGTGTGCCATCATGTGCGTGTAAGACAAGGATGTTTTATTGTCAGTCATGACAGTTATTCAGCATTTTTCTATGACCCACTGTGGTAGATACGCCTTTTAGAAGTGAAATATTCATGAAGGTTTTTTTTGGGTGGGAGGTCATTTTACCTTATATATACTGTGAATTTCAACCAAAAATTACCCACAAAATTAGTAAGAGAGCGGTCACGCTGTGATTTAGCCATTGTTTCTTTTGTTGACCCTATGGTGATAGTTAAGCCAGTAAGTGGAAGACCCTTCCCTGTCCCTCAAGGTCATTTATTTGGGCCTGGGGGATGTTGAGGGTTTTGTGTGATGTCATTTTCATAGCCTCTGTCTTATGCAATAATGCTACCATTTCTGTGACCTACTGTGTCATTCACACGACCGGACCCTTAATCCCACCCAAAGATCCTTCAAGAAACTTATACTTTGGATAAAGACTGGCAACTACCTTGGCTTTCTTAACAGCAAAGACTTGATTTTATTTAATACTTTGGTGTGACAGTTTTTAAAAACACAAGATCTTAACAGCTGCAAAAAAAGAAAAATATTGTCCTTCACATAGGTGTTAGAAAAAGAATCGAGACATCAGTGTTTCCAAGTCAGTATGCTAACTAAAAGGTCAGCAGTTCAAATCCACCATGCGCTCCTTGGAAGCTCTGTGGGGCAGTTCTACTCTGATCTCTAGGGTAGCTATGAATAGGACCGTACTTCACTGCAGTGTTTTTTTTTTTTTTTTTAAATCTTTCCTGGTGCAAAGGATCCATCTACAAAGATACTGTCAGGAAATTTCATGTTTCTAAGTTTGGGAAAGAGAGTGGGTCTGTTTCTAGTGATTTGTGTTTCAATTTACGTAAGGAGAGTGCTTGGCTGAGAATAAAATTCCACTGTCACAAAATTCTATAAGACAAAATATAAAACAAAATTTGTAGCCCATTGCTGCAGTGAAAACAAATTTTACTGGCCCAAGGACAAAGTAACTGTGAATATAAAATGGTCATTGTCATCACAAAGGTCAGAATATAATTACTATATGTGTTCACACAAAATCTCTTCCTGTTCCAAACACATGCTTAAGTTAGTGCACATATTTACTGGAACAACTTCGTGTTTCCTCTATTTTAAATCACTGTGATGTAAATGCCCTAGCAGGACCTCTGAAGTTTTTAGATCTGTTTGTCAAGTGCTTCTACAGAGCCCCACTCTCAGTAATGGTGTGGGAATTTTATGTTCACCACTATGGGGGAGTAAGAGGTCTTGATGAACCATTTTTACAGCCATCGCTACAGCCCCAGAGCTAATTCTGGTTAAGGGTTGCCCACAGTCCCAGCAGACAATCAGTTTAGTACGTCATAAAAATAATGTTGGATAATTGTGTCATGACTGGTTGCATATCACCCTGTTTAACATCGTTCTGCATTACATGACTGAATACAGAGGCAACAACAAAACTAAATGCACAAAACATTTAGCCCAAGCAATTGCGTTTCACACAACTAAGCAGCTCACAAGAAAGCCAAATCAAAATTTCATCAAGGTATTTTAAAATAAAACATTTTACATGTAGTTTTAGCTCTCCCTCTCAGATTCATATTTGTATGTGTTCCACTACTTTTATCTTTTAAAGAAAGATGGGATGACGAATCACCAGACTTGTGGATTCTGTTTTGCAGTTGTGGATTTGTACTAAAAAATTCTCATTATCACTTAAGAAGTCTGGAGGAATGTCCAAAATTTAGAAATTTCTTTGGATTTTTGCCAATCAATTCATTTATTTTCCCCTGTAGATGTGAGAATGCAGAATTCCAAGCAACTACATTCCCTTGCAAACTTAGTGGAACTTTCCAGAAGAGGCCCTAAGATTTCTGCCCAAGAAAACGAGATACAGTGTTCTGAAATTTGACTAGCACAATGATGTAGCTGAAAATATGAAATACATGCTCTTACTTTTCCCGATCATTTCTAAAAGTTGCCTCTTATCCATTCAGAATGCAGACCTGAAAAAGAATGTCACATTCCTTAATCAACATGTATTTCATTTGTCTGTATATCGTGTTTCTTGTTGGTTTCCAAAGAAACATGTCAGAACACTGAAAGGATGCATGTTGTCACTTGTTCTAATGCTTTCACATTTTTTGCATTTCTTTCTCTTAAAGCACAAGATTCTGCTGACATTATTTTCCTTATTGACGGATCAAACAACACCGGAAGTGGGCATTTCGCAGTCATTCGAGACTTCCTTGTGAATCTCCTTGACAGACTTTCGATTGGGACTCAGCAGATTCGAGTGGGGGTGGTCCAGTATAGCGATGAGCCCAGAACCATGTTCTCCTTGAACTCCTACTCTACCAAGTCTCAGGTTCTGGAGGCAGTGAAGGCCCTCAGGTTCATCGGTGGGGAGTTGGCCAACATTGGCCTTGCCCTTGACTTTGTGGTGGAGAATCACTTCACCCGGGAAGGGGGCAGCCGAGTGGAGGAAAGGGTTCCCCAGGTGTTAGTCCTCGTAAGTGCTGGGCCTTCTAGTGACGAGATCCGTGATGGCGTGGTAGCCCTGAAACAGGCTAGTGTATTCTCGTTCGGTCTTGGCGCTCAGGCTGCTTCCAGAGCAGAGCTCCAGCACATAGCTACCGATGACACCTTGGTGTTTACTGTCCCGGAATTCCATAGCTTTGGGGACCTCCAGGAGACATTACTGCCGTACATTGTTGGAGTGGCCCAAAGACACATTGTCTTGCAACCCCCAACCATTGTCACTGAAGGTATGTATGCTCTTCTTGATGTGGCTATGGGTGGGGTGTGTTGTGTGTGTTGGTTTTGTAGAAGGAAAGTGGGCCCCAGAATGACTCACCTCAGGAGAGCCTGTAAGTACCAAACTATCCAGTCCTTCTGTGCTTAGGTCCTGGGTGCAGTGTTTGTGATTGTTGCTGTATTTGAAAGACTGAAGATTGTTGAATGGGTGAACTGCCAAGGAAGCATACTTTCAAGGCTAGCTCAGCCAAGACAGGCAGCATCACTGTGTTACCTACCTACAGTCCATAAAAACAAACCAAACATGTTGCAGTTGAGTCTATTCTGGCTCATAGCAACCCTACGGGATGGAGAAGAACTTTTCCATAGGGTTTCCAAGGAGCAGCTGGTGGATTTGAGCTGTCGACCTTTCAGTGAACAGCTGAACTCTTAGCCACTAAGCCACCAGGACTCCACTTAGAGTTCAGTCATCCTAAAAATGGATCTGATGGAACTTATTGGGTGGTGGCAGGATCTATGGTGGTGTTGTGCTTAAAGCACTTAGCTGGTAACTGAAAGTTTGGCAGGTCAATCCCACCAAATGCTCCCAGTCTGCTTCTGGAAAAGATTTACAACCTTGGAAATCCTATGGGGTAGTTCAATTCTGTCCTAGAGGGTTGGTTGCTAAGACTCAGAATTGAACTCATTGGCAGTGGGTGGAGGAGTGGGTGGTGCAGACAGTTAGGGTGCTCAGATGCTAACTGAAAGGTTCAGCATTTCAGTCCACCCAAAGGCACCTTGGAAGAAAGACCTGGTGATCTCCTGCTGAAACATGAGCCACTGAAAACCTTATGGAGCCCATTTCTACTCTAATATACCAGGGGTCACTAGGACTCTGAGGTGACTTGACAGCAACTAGTTTTTATTACAATTCTAAGAAAATTAGTGCCAGATAGCGGTATTAGTCTCTAAGATCAACATGTTAAAGGTGCACTCAGACAAAGAATCTCCTTCCAAAAGCAAGGGTGGAGCGCATGGTGAGAACAGCTCCCTGAAAGTCCTTTGTGCTGGGGCTGTTGGGGATTCGATTTCTTCTGAAGGTAAGAAATAACAAAATATTCATTCAGTGAGGGTTCTCTGAACACTTTTCTCTGTGCTTACCAAGTTTAGCAGTGATTCTTTGGAGGGGCAAGATGATGACATACGCTGAAATGTAAGGCCCTGGCTAAACAACCACAGATGTGATTCAACAAAAGAGAAAACCAGTCAAGTCACGTAACGGACATGCATTTAACAAACCAGGGAGGCGGGGGGTGCATTTGCCGAACTGAAATCCAAGTAGAGGGGAATTTGAAGTATGACAATTACAAAGACGGTAGGTCCTATTCCCCTGAGTCCCACTGACGCAGATCTCAGATGGTCAAAGAGTTTGTTACTGACGGCGTTAAACGTGTTGCTGAGTGGGGTAAATCAGAATTGATAGGAAATTGCATTGGAAAATTCTTTTGCTATTTCTAAACATATCTCTGGTTGGAATAATTTCAATATTAGAGTAACATAAAGGGACAGCTGGCATTCCATCAGAAGGAACACCAGGGGCAGGCAGGGATGTCCCCATTTGTCCCAGCTTAGAGATGAGGAGAGAACTGGAGTTCTGAGTGTTGAGGGATCTTATCAGAATCTCAGTCACGTAGAGGCAGCGGTAGGTGTAGTCCCCAGGCTGTCTACCTGTTGGCAGGAAACCCTGTGAACACGAACATTCTGCTTCTTAGAAATAACAGAGGGTCTCAGGGGTGTGGTGGAAGGCTCTTATACAATGGCACTCCAGAGGAGCAGGGGACAGGCACAGGCTCCTCCCCTTGGTCAGTTATTCTGAGACAGAATAACTGGTGGCAGTAACTTCATGACCCAGGTCAGGGCATTGGGCTGCCACTCAGTGAATTAGTGACACAGTGGCCCATTAATTGTTACATTTCCAGGTGTAGCTTACACCCTGGGAGCCCGTAACAAAATTAATTCTCGTTTGTATAACCTTGTTAGTCTTATTCCTCACTGTGTTCCTTGTGCTGAAACAGATGATTGCGGATATTTGTTGAAGGAATACTGAGGCTGTGATGTAAGTCCTGGATGCCCTCTGCAACCAATGATTCCAGTTTTCTTGGGTTGATCAATGCAGCTTCATTGTTTTTATTTGTTCTCTTAGTTAAATAGCACACAGTTCCATTTACAAAGTAAATTTGCTAATAAAACACTGCTGTTTTTTCTCATTTTACAAATACAGAATATGGGGAGTCTTCTTTTTGAAGAAGGGTGGTCAATAATTTAAAAATGCACTTTTTTTTGGAAGATGTGCCATTGTATGAAATTGAGAGAGCAGCACTTGAAATCTTAAACAAAAACAAACAGACAAACAACCCACCTCTACCCATTCAAATACATGTGGAGTTGACCTCTGAGGAGACTTTGCTCATCATTAGCTGTAGTAACTGAGTGGAAGCAAGGTTGTATCATTGCATTTGCTTACAAGGGTTATTTAATGCAAACAGAGTCAACGTGCACAATCCATTGCAGTGATTTTAAAACAGGGCCTTTATATTTTAGTAATGAAAAAAGCAGGAAGCTAGCTCAGGTTGGTGACATCTTTTCTAAAGCACACAATGAATTCTGGATGACAGAGCTGCCCTGTGTCCTGGTGATGTGGTAAGACAAGCCTATGTCAAGTTTACTTTCTGGAGGATTTTTTTAATAATATTTATTCAAATTGGTAAGGCCAACCCAGGATGGCTTGTTTTTCATCTAAGTGTCTAGCTTTTTCCTCTCACTTGGTGGGATGCTACCACAGACCAGAGTCCTTCGGGAGAGCTGATAGAGAGGTGAGAACTTTGGACACAATGATAAGTGGAAATGGACAGGGAAGGACAATGGAAATGGGGGGTGTTGACTTGTCTGAGATCACTTCCATCTTGGTGTCATTCCCTGCAACTCTGGCAAATAGGAGAACAATCTGGGGAGGCTACAGCCTCTTTTGGCTTCCCTGGGAGTGTGTATTTTTGGAAACAAACCATTTAGAGTCATTGCATAGGTAGTCAGGAAGTTCCACGGCTGTGGTCAGGGAGATCCGGCTTCTGGTCCTAGGTCTTCTGCTGATCAGCTGTCTGAGCCAGGGAAGGTCCCATGAACATCTTCAGGCTCTGGGTCTTGAAATTATGGCTAAAGAGTTCAAGTAGATGAAAACAGTTCCATTCTAGGAGAAGGTTTAAATTCCTTGTTATTAATGGGTAGCACATTGCCATAATTTAATTTTTCCCTAGCTTACTAGCATTTTACAAACACTATTTTTAATCCTAGCAATTAATTTATAGTCAACAGATGTTGAAGATGTGTCACTATGTCTATATGTCCGTGTCTAAATCCATGTCAATGTCTACATGTCTATGGCTCAGTCTAGGCCTATACATTGATGTTGGTAAGTCTGTGTCTATGTCTGTGTCTGTCTCAGCTACCTTGTACTGCTGCAACAGAAGTGTCGCAGTGATTGGCTTTAAGGAACACAAATGGATGTTCTCAGAGTTCAGGAGGCTGCACATCTGAATTCAAGGCACGGCTCTAATGGGGAGGTCCTGCCTTGTCTGTTTTATCTTCCAGTAGCTGTACTGATTCCTAACACCCAGGGCTTGTCCCTGTAGCTCTCTCTGTCATCTGCCATCATCTGCCCTTCTCTGTTTCCATTTTGCTCTTCTTATAACTCTGCAGTGATTAGGTTTAGAGCCCACCCTACTCAGGTATGATCTAATTAGCATGAAAAGGGAAGTACTATTTCTGAAGGTGATTAGATCCACAGGGGGTTAGATTTAAATACAATTCAATATCTATCTCTACTTCCTTATCCACATCCATATATCTGTATCTCTTCCATCTCTGTGCATCTGTATTTACATAGCTTTCATCTCTATTTGGAAAGCACCAGAGGGAGGAGAAGAAGGCAGAGGCATGGGGTCCTCATCACCTTAGAGCAAGCAAGAAGTGAGAATTCCACATGTCTGTGTGTCTACTTGAAGTCTGAGGATCTGACATTCATTGTTTAGATCCCAGCTTGATGCCAAAGCAACAGTCATTGGACACTTTATCTCTGTATACTTTCAGATCTTTTTCTTATAGAAGTGAGTTTAGACCAACAATGTCAATATCATCACATCTCAAGCGAAAGTGTTACAAAATTGAATTGCCATATGAGATGCCTATCAGAACAGAGAGAGTGACAAAGGGCTCCGCAACTCAGTATGATGCCTTCATAAATTAATAAACCAATGGCAGAATCTCCCCTGTAGGTTTAACTACCTGAGCTCTAATGACTCTTGAAAACTCGAGTTTCTGGAGAAGTCTGCTGGTTCGATCCATCCTTCGTTCCACGGGTCAGGTAGGGCATCTATACACTGATGCAGCATTTCCCCGGCTGAAACGTCATTCATAAACTACTTCAAGGAAGTGATTTTTTTGATGCCTTTCTGCTTTGTGACTGCACTTTAAGATATCATAGTCTCAATGCATTATTTAAGACCTTTACACAGAGTACTTTCAAAGAAAGTCCTTCCCTACTGCTTGCTGGTTTTGAGGTCCATTTTCCTTTTAATAAGTTATTAATGCCAAGTGATTTTTTCCCCCACCTGGAAAACAGAACTAGAGAGGGAAATGTGCACGCTCCTCCAGCATTTGCATTTAGGAATGTGTGCTCTGTGAAATCAACACCAGGAAGTCATGGGCTCACTGAGCACATCCAGGATGCTCCTTTAAGGATTACGACGGCTTCCTTTAGGCCTTGGAAATCTAAGCTGTGTATTTATGGCAGAAAAGAGTCTCCTGCCTCTTAAGTGTCGGCACATTGAACCAACAGCTGCTAACGCAAATTTTGTTTTTGTGCAATTCTTTTGTAAAAAGTATAAAAGTGTGTTGGATAGGGAAGGGAAGGGTACAACTGTAAACATTCATCTTATGACAACTTGCAGCCTAGAATCCCCCAGTGACTTCACACTGGCCAGAGCAAATGGGAGCATCCATTAAATGGAGCTCCCTCTCTAGAGAAGCTTGTTCAGTGTGACTGGTAAGGCTCTTCTTCTCACTGTGTCATGTTGTTACCTGCAGTCACTGAAGTCAACAAGAGGGATACAGTCTTCCTATAGAGTCATTGCTGAGTATGACTGGTAAGGCCGTCTTCTTCACTGTGTTGTGTTGCTGTCTGCTATCAGTGAAGTCAACAAGATGGACATAGTCTTCCTCTAGAGTCGAGTCATTGTTGAGTATGATTGGTAATGTCCCATCTCACTGCGTCATGTTGCTACCTGCAATCACTGAAATCAAGAGGGATATAGTCTTCCTCTAGAGTAGAGAGTCGTTGTTGAGTATGACTGGTAAGGGGGTTGTTCTCACTGTGTCGTGTTGCTGCCTGCAGTCATTGAAGTCAACAAGAGGGACATAGTCTTCCTCGTAGATGGCTCCTCTACACTGGGACTGGCCAACTTCAATGCAATCCGAGACTTCATTGTCAAGGTCATCCAGAGGCTGGAGATTGGACAGGACCTTATCCAGGTGGCAGTGGCTCAATTTGCAGACACTGTAAGGCCTGAGTTTTATTTTAACACCTACTCCACCAAAAGGGAAATCATGAATGCTGTGCGGCGAATGAAGTCCGTAAACGGCTCGGCCCTGTACGTGGGCGCTGCACTGGACTTCATCCGCAACAACCTGTTCACTAGTGCGGCCGGCTACCGGGCTGCCGAGAGGGTGCCCAAGCTCTTGGTGCTGATCCTGGGCGGTAAGTCCCTAGACGAAGTCAGCCAGCCGGCCCAGGAGCTGAAGACAAGCGGCATCATGGCTTTCGCCATTGGGAACCAGGCTGCCGACCAGGCGGAGCTGCGAGAGATCGCTTTCGACTCCTCCCTGGTGTTCGTCCCTGCCGAGTTCCGGGTGGCCCCTTTGCAGGGCATGCTGCCCAGCTTGCTGGCACCCCTCAGGACCCTCTCTGGAACCACTGAAGGTATGGTGGGGACAGCATCAGACACACAATAGGGTGGTCTTGAGGTGGAAGCTTTGAAATACAGCAAAAGAAAGTTGTGTTTGTGTTTAGCTAACAAACACTGAATGCAGACAACAGTTACATGAGAAAAACCACAGCAGTAAACAAAGGTTCCCTTTTACCCCGAGTAAAGAGATGTATAGTTTAAAGTGTCCTACATTAAGAATGAGGTGACTTAGACCAGAGGGCCCGGGGTCACCTATTGTTGAGGGGTGTGGCTGTGGCAGTCGCTTCAGCTCTTGTTCCTGGTCAGCCCCAGTGCTGCTCTGTTGCTCAGGTGACTGCTGCCCACCCTCTTCCCTCCACTGTTGGGACTTAGCCTGCCTCCTTCTTGTGCTGAGTCTCCTTTAGTGGCCCCACCTGGCTAGGGTATGACATAGTGTCCTCAGCTTTCAACAGTCATCGCTTTCTGATAAGGGACTTCATTCTAGGAGAAGGCATATTGAATGAAAGGATGTGAAGACTGCTTACATGGTGGTTCTTCAGATCTGTCATGTCATGTGATGATCACTGAAATGTTATTTTTGAGGCAATGTGAAGGTTAATGGCTATGAGTTGAATATGCAAACATCACCGTCCTCAATGAAGATGAATCTCTCGAAAGCAAACCTTTCCACCTCACATGTTTCCGTAGGGATTGTTCGTTGCATGAACTGTGTTGCATGGGTGCATGTCTTCTCTTGAGACTTTCTTATCTTTCTAAAGCCACATTCTAATTGCTTTCCTTTTCTTTAAAACTTCTAATCCTCACGTTTATAGCCAAAGTTCAACTTGATAGAACATAGGATGCAATTCATGGTGAAGTCTGCATTTTAGTGAGGCATCAGGAAAGAAATGGGAAATTCCAATGTTAAGGGTGCATGTGAGATGCACTGGAGGAAGCATACTCATTTGAGACTTGTATTTCTTATTCTCTGCATGTGTGATCTCAACTAGACAAAGCAAGGAGTCTCCATGAATATATTCTAATCCCCTCTTGGGGAAATTCCCATACAGCCCTATTTAACGATTACCTGACAGTGCTATGACTCCCAATAGGAAAAGAATATCAGCACAGAATGACAAATGGGAGGTGTTAGACATACTTCAAAGTGAGAGGAGACCACTTTGATTGATTTTTTAAGCCTTAAGGGGCTCATATTCTCCTGGTGAACGTCAGTAAACTGAAAATCCCTGGGTGGTGCGAAGGGTTAATGTGCTTGACTGGTAACTACAAGGTTGGAGGTTGGAGTCCACCCATAGGCACCTTGGAAGAAAGACCTGGCAATCTACTCCCCCCAAAACCAGTTCTATTCTGACACTCAGGAGATCCCTGTCAGTTGGCATCAACCTGATGACGGCAGATAGGTTTCAGTTTTGGGTAAGCAGTTTTTATACTGTAGCTAGAGAGATCTCAGTTTGTAGGATCCAGCTGTGCAGCAGCACATCTGGCTATGATTGCGGGCCCATGCATGCGTGACACGGGAGGGCACAGCACACTTGTGGAGTCTACTTCCGAGGGAGGAATGTTCTGTTGGAGGATTCCCATCATTTTGGTTGGCTGCACAATTTCAAACTTTGGCACTGAATCTTTGTGTGAGCCAATGTGGCTCTCAACGCACCTCACCACCACTTGCCACCTGGAGGAAAATATGCAGCCGCCTGCCATATTTTACGGGACGGACATGCTTTGCCACTCTGATTGTCTCTGTGTTCTCAATGTTGGCATGTGTGCACGTGTTGTGTGCACACATGGTGAGACCCTCTGGGTCACATATGTCTCACTCTGTTTTCTGTGCCCCACTGCAGTTCGCATAAACAAAAGGGATATCATCTTTCTTTTGGATGGATCATTCAACGTTGGAAAAGCCAACTTCCCCTATGTGCGCGACTTTGTAACGAACCTAGTTAACAGCCTTGATGTCAGACACGACAATATTCGCATTGGTTTAGTGCAATTTAGTGACACCCCCGTAACGGAGTTCTCTCTAGACACATACCAGACAAAGGCAGATCTGCTGGCCCGACTGAGGCAGCTGCAGCTCTTAGGAGGCTCGGGCCTGAACGTGGGCTCCGCCTTGAGCTTCGTGCATGCCAACCACTTCACCGAAGCGGGCGGCAGCCGGATCCGAGACCACGTGCCCCAGCTCCTGCTCCTGCTCATGGCCGGGCGGTCCAAGGACTCCTATGTGCAGGCCGCCAATGCACTAGCACGTGCAGGTGTGCTGACATTTTGTGTGGGCACTGACCAGGCGGATAAGGCTCAGCTCGAGCAGATTGCTTTTAATCCGAGCCTGGTGTATCTCATGGATGATTTCAGCTCCCTGCCAGCTCTGCCTCAGCAGCTGATTCAGCCCCTAACCACTTATGTTAGTGGAGGCGTGGAGGAAGTTCCACTCGCCCAGCCAGGTAAACCCACTTAGCGTGCGGGCTCCCCCTCTCTCCTTAGTGATCATCCTGGAGGGCACTTGGTTAATCTGAGCCCAAGAGTATCAGAAATCCTTTGAATGGGTGCATGAGACACTGTACCAGCAAGTCAAGATTCTCTGTCTTTAGAAGCAAAATTAGGCAGTTGGCATCCACGGGCTGCTTTTGGGGAGAAAGCTGTGGCGGTCAGCTGCTGTAAGGGTTATAGCCTTGGGAACTCTGCGGGGCAGTTCTACTCTGTCTTGTAGTGTCAGCGTCAGTCAGAATCGATTCAGTGGCAATGGATCTGGTTTTCTCTAGAACATGCTTTAGGGTATTCCTTGATGAAAGCAAGTAGAGCCACTTTGGCTCAGGTTTTGCTGTGTTGTCCCACTCTACACGGAAGAGTCTGCCAAGATTCTGGAGTTCAAATCCAGATGGATGTGACAAAAATGAGAAGGAGAGAGAGCCCCCTTCAGACATGAATATGCCCTGGGGCCATTGAAACATTGCCATTGCGGTCTTGACCTGATATCTTAATGTTCAAGACCCACTGGCAGGTTTTTTGTTTCAAGCCCAGCGAAGGTTGCATCTTTATCCAATAGCAAAACGGTTTCCCAAAGAAGCCTAGATTTTTTTTTTCCTAAAATTCATGAGTGGACAGGCATGAAGCATCAGTTCTACCCACCCTGGCACCACAGCAATGGGTAAGCAAGACTGTGCCGACTGGAGCCCAGTCCCTGGAGTTCTGAGAACTGCATGAAACGAAAATAGTGATCCCATTGCCCTAGTCACCTCCAGTGGGCTGCTACTCATGCTTTGTCATCTTGTTACAGAAGAGTGACAAACACTGAGAGAGGACCTGTCCTGCACAGCAGTGGCAGGCACTGCTTTGAGTCCTAATCTGTAAACTCACATTTAATAAAGATAAGTCAAGTAGAGCAGACACGCGGCCATTCAGTTACGGTGGGTGCTTAAGGCACATGGGTCTTTATCAGTAGACAAGGAGAACCACATTTTCAATAGTTTTATTTGTAACAATTTGAAAATTTGTCTGTCCCCTGAGTGTGAACCCCAGAACAGAGCCCTGTGGGTTGCTATCTTTGCTTCACTTTGCTGATGAAGCCTGGTGTCAGCTTGGATGGATCCAGCTGGTCATCTTGTTGCTTTGCAAATGTGCACTGTTTTGAAGCAGGACTGCTGAATTACAGCTGGCATGGTCCTTTCTCCTCTTGCTGGTATGATGGTAGTCAACAGCCATTGTCAAGTGCAGGTGGTGCTAGGCTGAAGTTGGTTTGGTGCTTGCTGATCTCTCTTCTTTCACTGTGTCCTCATCTACTTTTATCGTAGAGAGCAAGCGAGACATCCTGTTCCTCTTTGATGGCTCAGCCAACCTCTTGGGGCAGTTCTCAGGTGTCCGGGACTTCCTCTATAAGGTCATCGATGAGCTGGACGTGAAGCCCGATGGGACCCGGATTGCGGTGGCTCAGTACAGTGATGATGTCAAGGTGGAGTCTCGTTTTGATGAGCATCAGAATAAGCCTGAGATCCTGAACGTAGTGAAGAAAATGAAGCTGAAGACCGGCAAGGCCCTCAACCTGGGCTATGCCCTTGATTACGCACAGCGACACATCTTTGTGAGGTCGGCAGGGAGCCGGATTGAGGACAGAGTGCCTCAATTCCTGGTGCTGCTGGTGGCGGGCAGGTCATCCGACCGTTTGGAAGGACCTGCCGATAACCTCAGGCAGAGTCCCATGGTGCCTTTCATCTTACAAGCCAAGAATGCAGACCCTACTGAGTTAGAGAAGCTAGTGCCATCTCCTGCCTTCATACTGGTTGCTGAACCACTTCCCAAGATTGGAGAGCTCCAACCCCAGATCGTGAACCTTGTAAAAACAGTTTCCAGCGGGACGCCAGCACCAGGTATGGCTTCTACAGCCCAGGGCACTGGTTTGTGAGTTGACAGAGGCTACTGGCTTGTAGTCCTAAGACAGAGGAAGCCTCCATGGGTTCCCATAGAAGGCTGAGATCTGCTCTGGTTTCTGCAGAAATAATAGAACCTGAATTGTTTCTTCCCCTGGCATTGGCTCTCTGACCACCTGCTTCTGTAAAGATCACAGCCAGGAAGACTTTAGGGAGCAGTTCTGCTCTGTAACACATGGGGTTGCCATGAGTTAGAATCGACTGGTTCCCAATTTTTTAATTTAATTTTTTTTATTTTTATTTAATGTAACTGAGTGAAAATGTGCATTCACGTATAAATTTACATGCCCACCTGTATGCAGCTTCCACTGCTCTCCCTGTCCGGTGACTGCACACTATTCCTCTCTGCTCCATACATGTCTCATCCTCCCAACAACCTCCTTTCCCCTCCTCTCTGTCCACTCCCCTTCCTCCAGCCAGAGGTCAGCAAGATGATATCCTGTAGATGTACAGAACCACAAAGTGCTTCCAATATATGATCACTCTGCATTGCTAAGTCCAACCCATTCTTGTCCAAAGAGTGGACCTTTGTTATAATTTATGGGAAAGGGCAGTATCAGGGCCGGGGGCCATGCTCTCAGAGGAACCCCAAAATCGCTAGACCATCAGTTGAAGTCTTTTAGTGGAGGTCTCATGATGCACCCCTTTTTATTCTTGTGTTGCCAGTGAGACTCCTCTCTGTGAGCTCCATCGTGGCTATCACTGGTGGTGGCCGGGCACCATCCGGTTCTTCCGGTCCCAATTCAATGTAGGCACCCACTCTTGTGGTTCTCTCTGTTTTCTCGGTTGTCTTTACCACATGTCATTTTGGTCCTCGGTGAGCATCCGTTCCTGCTGAGTTGGGACCATTTGCTGTGTCCTCGGATGGCAGCTTGGCAGCTTTTAAGACCCCAGACGCCACTCACCAATGTGGGGTGCAGAGAGCCCTCTTAGCAAAACGCTAGTTGTGCCAATTGGCCTCGCTTTCACCTAAGAGCATGGGCCCCTGCCCCCTGCCCCAGCTACTCTATCCTTGCAGTATTGAGTCAAGATGGAAGGAGTACTCAAGTTATGCTGAAGTCCACTTAATGTTGTTCTTGTTTCTAATGTGTGCTATCACCGTTTTCTCCCAACTAGATTTCTAGTAACTATCTAAACTAAACCCTCCCCCCACCCTCCCTCCCTCTCCTCCCTTGCAGCTGTCAAAGAGTCTTTTCTTCTATACACAAGTCTGTTTTTGAGGTCTTATCGTAGAGGTCTCATACAGTATTTGTCCCTTTGTCGCTGACTACTTTCACTCAACATAATGTGTTCCAGTTGAAACCAGGTTAGGAGATGTTTCCTGGAATCATCGTTATTCTTTATCATTGTGTAGTGCTCCATTGAGTATATGTACCATAGTTTACCCATCCATTCTTCTATTGTTGGGCATCTGGGTTGATTCCATCTTTTTGCTATCGTGGACTGTGCTGCGGTAAACATTCTGGTGCATGTGTCCATTGGTGTGAAAGGCCTTGAATCTGTAGGATATATTCCAAGTAGTGGAATTACTGGGTCAAATGGTATATCGATATCCATTTTTTTAAGGAAGCGCCAGATTGCCTTCCAAAGAGGCTGGACCATTTTGCAACCCCACCAACAGTGTAGGAGGGTTCCACTTTCTCCACAGCCTCTCCAGCATTTGTTGTTTTGTGTTTTCTGGATCATGGCCAATTTTGTTGGGGTGAGATGGTATCTCATTGTTGTCTTGATTTGAATTTCTTTAATAACTAAAGATCGTGAACATGTCCGCATGTGTTTTTGGCTGCCTGGATCTCCTCTTTAGTGAAGTGTCTGTCCATCTCCTTTGCCCATCGCTTAATTGGATGGTTTATCTTCTTATTGATATTTTGTAGTATCTTATAGATTATGGAGATCAGGTGTCGGTCTGACATAGAGTTGCCAAATATTTTTTCCCATTCTGTGGGTGTTCTTTTAATTCTATTAATAAAGTCTTTGGATGAGCAAAAATGTTTGATTCTTAATAGTTCCCATTTATCTACTTTCTCTTCTGTTGATTGAGGTTTCTTTGACAGATTTTGGAGTCTGTCCTCATTGTGTATTAAAACTTCCATTGTTGTTCCTACCTTTTCTTGGATGAGCTTTATTGTTTTAGGTTTGATATTTAGGTCTTTTATCCAGTTGGAGTTAGTTTTTGTATAAGGTGTAAGATATGGATCTTGATTCAGTTTATTGCAGATGGATAACCAATTTTGCCAGCACCATTTGTTGAAGATACTGTTTTTACCCCAGTTTAATGTCTTAGGGCCTTTGTCGAATATCAACTGTTCATAGGCAGATGGTGTCATCTCTGGGGTCTCAATTCTGTTCCATTGATCCATCTGTCTGTTCTTGTACCAGTACCAGGCTGTTTTGACCACTGTGGCAGTGTAGTATGTTCTAAGGTCGGGTAATGAGAGGCCTCCCAGTGTGTTCTTCTTCTTTAGTAGTACCTTACTCATCCAGGGCTTCTTCCCTTTCCAAACAAAATTGGTGATTTGTTTCTCCATCTCATTAAAAAATGATGCTGGAACTTGTATTGGGATTGCATTATATAAATAAATTGCTTTGGGTAAAATAGACATTTTCACAATGTTAAGTCTTCCTATCCATGAGCAGGGTAGGTTTTTCCATTTATCTAAGTCTCTCTTAGTTTCTTGTAGCAAGGGCTTGTAGTTTTCTTTGTAAAGGTCTGTTGTTTCTCTGGTTAGATTAATTCCTAGGTACTTTATCTTCTTAGGGGCTATCGTAAATGGTATTGATTTGATAATTTCCTCCTTAACAGCCTCGTTGTTGGTATAAAGGAATCCTACTGATTTACTTATGTTTATCTTGTATCCTGAGACTTTGCTGAACTCTTCTATCAGTTTGAGTAGCTTACTTATAGATTCATTGGGATTGTCTAAATATACAATCATATCATCTGCGAACAGGGAGATTTTAACTTCCTCTTTGCCGATGCAGATGCCCTTTATTTCTTGGTCTTGTCTAATTGCTCTGGCTAGAACTTCTAGCACAATGTTGAATAGGAGAGGTGAGAGTGGGCATCCTTGTCTAGTTCCTGATCTCAAGGGAAAGTCTTTCAATCTCTCTCCATTTAGGATGATATGGGCAATTGGCTTTGTATAAATGGCCCTTATTGTGTTGAGGAATTTGCCGTCTATGCCCATTTTGCTAAGAGTTTTTAGCATGAATGGGTGTTGGATTTTATCAAATGCCTTTTCTGCATCGATGGACAAAATCAGGTGATCCTTGTCTTTTGTGTTATTTATGTGGTTTATCACATTAATTGTTTTCCTGATGTTGAACCAGCCTTGCATTCCTGGTATGAATCCCACTTGGTCATGATGGATTATTTTCTTGATATGTTGTTGTATTCTGTTGGCAAGAATTTTGTTGAAGATTTTTGCATCTAGGTTCATGAGTGATATCGGTCTGTAGTTCTCTGTCTTTGTTCGATCTTTCCCTGGCTTAGGTACCAGGGTTATGCTGGCTTCATAGAATGAGTTTGGGAGTACTCCATCTCTTTCTATACTGTGAAATAATCTCAGTAGTATTGGGGATAACTCTTCTCTAAATGCTTGGTAGAATTCTGCTGTGAAGCCATCTGGGCCCGGACTTTTTTTGGTTGGCAGTGTTTTGATGACCTTTTCAATCTCTTCCTTTGTGATGGGTTTATTAAGTTGTTCTGCCTCATGTTGTGATAATTTGGGTAGGTGGTATGAGTCAAGGAATTGGTCCATTTCCCCTAGGTTTTCAAATTTGTTAGAGTACAGTCTTTCATAGTATTCTGTTATGATATTTTTGATTTCTGTTGCATCTGTGGTGACAACTCCCCTCTCATTTCTAATTTGGGTTATTTGTTTCCTTTCCTGCTTTTCTTTAGTAAGTTTAGCCAATGGTTTATCAATTTTGTTGATCTTTTCAAAAAACCAGCTTTTGGTCTTTTCAATTTTTTTTCTATTCTCTAATTCATTTAGCTCTGCTCTAATCTTTATGATCTCCTTTCTTCTGGTGCCCGAGGGGTTCCTCTGTTGTTCTCTTTCTACTTGTTCAAGCTGTAGAGTTAGTTCCTTGATTTGGTTTCTTTCTTCCTTCCCGATGTGTGCATTTATGGAGATAAACAGACCTCTGAGCACTGCTTTGGCTGTATCCCATAGGTTCTGGTAGGAAGTGTTTTCGTTCTCATTGGAATCCATGAATTTCTTTAATTCATCATTGATTTCCTTTATAACCCATGTGTTTTTGAGCAAGATGTTGTTCAGTTTCCAAGAGTTCCACTTTCTATCTATGTTTTTTCTGCTATTGATTTCAACTTTGATGGCTTTATGATCTGAGAAGATGCTTTGCATTAATTCAACGGTATAGATTTTGTTGAGCATTGCATTATGGCCTATCACGTTGTCAATTCTGGAGAATGTTCCATGTGCACTGGAGAAGACGGTGTAGTTGTCTGCTGATGGGTGGAAAGTTCTGTATATATCAATGAGGTTTAGTTGGTTAATTGTGTCAATGAGGTCTTCTGTATCTTTACTGAGCTTTTTTCTAGATGATCTGTCTAGTAATGAGAGTGGAGTGTTAAAGTCTCCCACTATTATTGTGGAGTCATCTAACTCTCTTTTGAGTGTAGTCAGTGTTTCTTCAACATATTTAGGTGCTCTGGCATTAGGTGCATAAATATTTAATATAGTTAAGTCTTGCTTGTGTACTGAACCTTTCAGCAATAAATAGTGACCATCTTTGTCCACGATGGTGGATTTGACATTAAAATTGATTTTGTCTGAGATTAGAATTGCCACCCCTGCTCTTCTTTGTTCATTGTTAGCTTGATATATATTCTTCCATCCTTTAATTTTCAGTTTATTCCTGTCTTTAGGTCTCAAGTGAGTTTCTTGTAGACAACATATGGATGGGTCGTGTCTTTTGATCCAGGATGACACTCGGTGTCTCTTTACTGGAGCATTCAGTCCATTCACATTCAATGTGATTATTGATAGGTATGTGTTCACTGCTGCCATTGTGATATGTTTATTTTTATGTTGATGTTTTCTCTGTTGTTCTTATTAGTCTGTTCTGGGACACTCTTTTTTGTGAGTTGATTTTTCACCTTTTTCAGAGCTGGTTTTATAGTTGTTGAGACTTGTGTGTTAGATTTCTTGAAATGGTATGATACATCTTTGTTGTGCTTTACAGCTGCCCCTATGAACCCCCTTAATAAACTATTTATAAACCCAATTTTAATTTCTACCAGTCTGGTCATCTTCCTCTCCATCTGGAAAGACTATAACGACTGTAGTACATCCCTCTTTTTATTATGATGACACCATAGTTTTCATGATGATCACTGGATTGCTTCTTTCCATATCAAAGCTGTGATTTACTTTGGAGCCTTCCCTAAATGAATAGAGTATTGAGTAGTGTGTCGTTCTAAAATATAAAGTTAGTGGTTTTGTTCTTCTAAGCCAAAGCCAAGAACTTCTTTCAGTATTTCTTGTAGTTTGGGTTTGGTTTTTACAAAGTCTCTGAGTTTCTGTTTATCTGGGAATGTCTTAATTTCATTTTCGTATTTGAAAGACAGTTTTGCAGGATATATAATTCTTGGTTGGAAGTTCTTCTCCTTCAAGACTCTGAATGTGTCATGCCACTGTCTCCGTGCCAGTATGGTTTCTGCTGAGAAATCTGACGAGAGCCTACAGGGTTTCCCTCTGAATGTTAGCTTTGCTTTGAGTCTTGCTGCCTTTAAGAGTTGCTGCTTATGTTTCATTTTGTTAAGCTTGATTATAATATGTCTTGGAGTCTTTCTTTTGAGATCTATATTGGGTGGTGTACGATATGCGTCTGAGATGTTTATATTCTCTTCCTTCATGATTTCTGGGAAGTTTTCTTTCAGCAGCTCAGCAACAATACTCTCTGTGTTCTCAGATGTCTCACCCTGTTCAGGGACTCCAATTAATCGAAGGTTGTTCCTCTTAATAGAGTCCCACATGCTTCTTAATGTTTCTTCATTTTTCTTGTTTCTTTTTGCTGATTTCTGCTCATAGACGCTGGCATCAGTAGCTCTGTCTTCCAAGTCAGAAATTCTTTTTTCCATTTGTTCCATTCTGTTTTCTTGGCTTTGCATGGAAGTTTCTATGTCTTTGATTTTCTTCTTGATCTGTTGGATTTCAGAGTACTGGTGTTCCATCAGATCGAACAACTTGCTTAATTTTTCACTTTGTTCTGCTGCATTTTGTGTAAGGTCTAGAAGGGCTCTGTATATAATCAATTTGTATTCACTTCCTGATGCTTTCATAAAAGTTTCTTCATCTGGAAAACTCCTTGGTTGCTTTATTTGGGAGCCTTCTGAAGCCATGAGTGATTGCTTGTATGCCACAATTGTCGGTTGCTTTTTGGGTCCCATGAGACTATATAGAGGCTGGAAGAGGTACTGTGAGGATGGATTGCAAATGTTTCTATAGGCTGTCTTCAAATGTAAAGCAAAAGGTACCTGACCACTTCACAAGTCAATTAGGTTTTCAGGTGTAGAGGTCCCACTTCTCAACTGGCAAAGTAAGCACCACTATATCCAACCCTAGATGATACAAACTAGTTCAGAATACAGCAATGCTACTGCTCTGTTGGCTTCTGCTGACAGGGCCTAGCCTTAGCCAACACTGCGTCGAGTACTGGCTTTGTGATAGAAAAGCGCTCTCCTGTGGGCAGGCTCTGGCTCCCAAGCTAAGAATTAGGTCCAGCTGCGGCCACCGTACCCAAGATGGCGTCCTCCACACAGGCAGCAGACAGAGGGGCTGAAGGTGCCGAGAGTCAGTGATTCCTCTGCTTCTGTTGCAGGGCCCCCAGTGTAGGCAGCTCTGTGCAAAATCACTGCTTTTCTGGCGGAGAAGCGCTGTCCTGTTTGCAGGCGCTGGCTCCCAGGCTAAGAACGAGGTCCCGCTAAAATCTCGGCACCAACTTGCCGTCCCGCACCCTGACCGCGGAGCTCCGCACAAACCCCGCTGAGGCAGCTACAAAACGAAAGGCTCAAAGTGTCTAGACTAACAGAGTCCCGAGCCTGGCTCTCTAATATGGGAATTTCGCCGGCCTATCCCCCCAGCAGCGCATCTGAGTCCAGCCGCCGGGCAAGACCCAGCTCCGCCCGCCGGCCGCGACAGAGGAAAAAAAAGTCAAAATGGTGCGTTTACCTTCCGTCCGTGAGAGCCGGGGCTAGCTGGGAGCGGGAGTCAGCGAGAGAGAGGAGGGTTTTCGCTGAGTGGTATGAAGTCCCAATTAACAGCTCTGTGCCGGGTCCTGAGGCTGATTAGGTGATCAGAAGGCTCTGTTTGATTGTCAGTTCAGGTCTTGGTTTCGAGAGGGATAAAAGGAGATGTGGGCTTAGTCCGCCATCTGGACTCCGCCCCCTAATTTTATTTTTTAAAAATGTATTTGGATGTTTGACTCTCTTGCTGATCCCTAGGACAAAACAGAAGAATCAGGATGATTTTTTAAAAGGATGTCAGACTATAAGACACATTAAGCATATCTAGGTGGTTAAAAATTCTCTTTTTCAATGTACAACTTTTACTATATGTATAATAAATGCATATGTCATGCTTCCATTATAGCTAAAACAGTCATTATAACCCCTATTGTCGTTATAAAAACAAAAACCTTACTGCCGTCGAGTCAATTCCAACTCATAGCAACCTTATAGGACAGAACAGAACTCCCCTGTTGAGTTTCTAAGGGGCACCTGGCAGATCTGAACTGCCCATCTTTTGGTTAGCAGCTTTGCTACTTAACCATTTGCCACCAGAGTTTCCATCGTTATTTTAAGTGGGTGTTAATTCTCAGTGAGCATTCCCGTTCAGTATATTTAGTTCCTTTCCTACACTCAATAATGTTAGAAAGCATTGGAGGTATAAGGAAATTCCCATCATAAACACTGCATTAAACTGTCTAACTGCCTGTGGACACTGCCATGACTTTGTGGTTAATCACTTTGTGTTTCGGGCTAAAAATGCAGTGGAAAGAATGCTTACCTTTGCGTATCATCCTTCTGGTTAAAAACTAAGCTTCCAGAGAATCTACAGTGACTGTGGGTCATGCTTGCCGTTGGTTCTGGATTGTAAGCAGGAGATCTGGGCTGCCTTTTCCCCCACTAAGTCACTAGTGACTTGCAGCAGGTCACCTGAAACCTCAATGTCCCGTCTAGGTAATGGTCATGTCTAGGTTGGCTCTGCTATCCAGTTTCTCACCCAATCAGAAAAAAGGTGAACACACCATTGAACGTTAATAAGACAACGCGATTCATGCTTTGGAAAATTCTAAAAGGAAAAGGCTGTATATTCATATATGAGTCTCCTGTTGTTGCTGTAACAAAGCACCACATACCTGGTGGCTGAAAACAACACAAATTTATTATCTTATGGTTCTGGAGGACAAAAGTCCCAAATCTGCCTGAGCAGGATAAAACTGAGGTGCTAGCAGGCTTGTGCTCCTTCTCAAGGCTCCAAGGAGGAAGACATGACCTTGCTTTTTCCAGCTTCTCAAGGTCATTCGCATACCTTGGCTTGTGGCCTCTTCCTCCAATCCACCTGTGTAGCAACTTCTTGTCTCTCTGACCTCTGCTTTCCTCCTTCCCTCTTTGGGGCCATTGTTCAGATGACCACACTTAGTATGAAACTGCCACTCTTTTGTCCTGTGTGAGTCATCAAGGCCTTCATTTCAGTTTCAGCTGAAAAGGATGTTGTTTTCCTGATTGACGGCTCTGATGGCGTCAGAAGCGGTTTCCCCCTGTTGAAAGAGTTTGTCCAGAGACTGGTGGAGAGCCTGGACGTGGGCCAGGATCGGGTCCGTGTGGCATTGGTGCAGTACAGTGACCGGACCAGGCCCGAGTTCTACCTGAATTCATACACAGACCAGCAGGGAGTCATCAACGCCGTACGCAGGCTGACCCTTCTTGGGGGACCGATTCCCAACACTGGGGCTGCCTTGGAGTTTGTCCTGAAGAATATCCTCATTAGCTCAGTGGGTAGCAGGATTGCAGAAGGTGTCCCCCAGCTTCTGATTGTCCTCACGGCTGACAGATCCGGGGACGATGTGCAGGGCCCCTCAGTGGTCCTCAAGAGGGGTGGGGCGGTGCCCATTGGCATCGGCATTGGGAATGCTGACATCTCAGAGATGCAGACCATCTCCTTCATCCCGGACTTCGCCTTGGCCATCCCCACCTTCCGGCATCTGGGGACCATCCAGCAGGTCGTTTCTGAGAGAGTAACCCAGCTCAACCGCGAAAAGCTGGAAAAGTTTCTGCCACCGAGTCCAGGTAAGGAGGGTGATTACCTGGGTCTACTTGTTTGGGTGACAGGCTGTGGACAGTTCTCCATGTGGATTCTTCTGCAAGTGTATGGAAAATGGAGTTACATGGAAAACCAGGAAGCAGTTGCCTTATCTGGCCTTGGTAGCTGGAAATGGCAGAGGCTTGCTGGGAGGTTGAGATTTGTATCTCTGAGAGGAGCATCGATTTAGCTCATAATTCTGACTCTGTAACTCCGCATAAGAAGGCTGTGTATTGATGTCGTAAGGGACACAGGTTCCAACATCCCCCTAGTAGATCTAGCCATCAGCCTCTGTGACCAGGCATGGAATCTGATCACTGAAACTCTTTGAAATGTCCAGGGCTCACTCTGATTTCACTCCAGGGACTGCCATTTTCCATATAATAGTTGTGATTAGGGGCCCTTGCCTGCCAGGGGCGACTCTGTGACACCCTGAGAGATGGTTCATTAACTCTAAGAATTTCTTGTCAGTGAAAGTGAAACCGTGGTAACGTTTGATTCACAGGTGATGGCAGCAAGAGGGATGTAGTTTTCCTTATTGACGGGTCCCAAAGTGCTGGACCTGAGTTTCAGTACATCCGCCTGCTCATCGAGAGGCTGGTCGACTCCCTGGATGTGGGCTTTGACACCACCCGTGTTGCGGTGATCCAGTTCAGCGAGGACCCTAAGGTGGAGTTTCTGCTGAATGCCCACACAAGCAAGGATGAGGTCCAGAATGCTGTGAGGAGACTGAGGCCCAAAGGTGGCAGACAAGCCAATGTGGGAGGGGCCTTGGAGTATGTATCAAAGAACATCTTCAAGAGGCCACTGGGCAGCCGCATCGAAGAAGGTGTCCCCCAGTTCTTGGTCCTCATCTTGTCCAGGAAGTCTGATGATGAGGTAGCTGACTCAGCAGCAGAGATCAAGCAGTTTGGGGTGGCACCTTTTCCTGTTGCCAGGAATGTGGACCAGGAGGAGCTGGTTAAGATCTCTCTTAGCCCCGAATATGTGTTCTCTGTGAGCACCTTCAGGGAGCTGCCCAGCCTGGAGCAGAGACTGCTGACTCCCATCACAACCCTGACTTCGGAACAAATTCGACGTATCCTGGCCAGCACAAGCTATCCTCCTCCAGGTAAGACGTGCTTTTTTTTTCCCCTCTGAGTGTTTTCAGTACAAAAAGAATTAACAGTCTCAAGATGTGTGGCGGTCACGCTAAGTTAAATTAAAATAAAGGAGTACTTGGTAGTGCTCCTTACCCTTGTGTGGTCAGTGGCCTCCAGCCCAGAGCCGTCAGGACATACTTGTGGTTGGACAGGTTGGGAGTCTGTGAGCCATGGTAAACCATAGGGTTTTTCAGCAAGAGAATGTCATAAAGGACTTAAGACAGGATTGGAACTTGTGATAGGTGATTTGGGGGAAGGTTTAAGGGGATTTTGCCCTGGGTTGGATGTTGTCAAGAAGTAGAGATAGTTCTATGAGTTGTTATTTTAATAAGTCTTATCTGGTGGCATAGTGGTTAAGGGCTATGGCTGCTAACCAAGAGGTTGGCAGTTCAAATCTACCAGGCACTCCTTAGAAGCCCTGTGGGGCAGTTCTACTCTGTCTGTAGATACACAAAGAGTCGAATTGACTTGATGGCAGTGCGTTTGGGTGTTTTTTTTTTTTTTTCTGGCATCTAGAAGAGGGGAAGTCTAGAGCAGGGTTAAAGCTCTAATTGGTGAAGAAGCGGCAGTTGTCTGTATTATCTGGGACAGGGTGATGGTTAGTTATTTTTGTGGCTCAGACAATGTGCTTTGTGTTTGTGTTCGGGCAGGCTTATAAAGTGGTCTTGTTTCTGCCTCGGTGTATCATGGTCACAGAATGGCCTGTCTGGTGTTGACAGGAAAGCACTTCTGTTGAACAAGAGAAGGCAATGCCCGGCTGGGTGAGCTGGGTCAGCTCCTAGATGTTAGGGACTGCTTTTCTCTTTCTCAGTGACACAGTCCACTGAACTTCTGCTATATCACATTTGCACCATAAATAGCCCAGTGATTTAGGAGACAAAAGACAGGTTGGAATTTGTTGAGTGGCAACTTAGGAGTGATCTGATAAAATGGGCTCTGAGAAGTACCTTGAACTCTAACTAGTGGGAAAACTTGAGCTTGTCTTTCCCAGGAATGGAGGATTAATTTCATAGTTAAAATTTGATTTGTATAGATGAAATAATAATGGAAATAAAATCTTTGTAGGAATGTTAGAGGTAAGGGAGCAAAAAGGAATACCATGAATAGACAAACACCTGGGAAGTCTACTGTGGCTTGGTGCACATAGAATTGTACTGTGACCACTCTGCCCCTGATGGGGTGGGACAGGGTGGCGATGAAGGCTGGAGAGATGTCAGGGCATGTTGGGCCAGAGGCCGGGCATTCGGAAGCCACTAGCCAAGTGGGATTCTAGGTAGTCTCTTGTGCTCCTTTGGCCTCATCTGCCTCTGTCTTTTGTAGAACAAAGATGTTAGTGAACCCATGGTTCCAGTCTCTTCTGGTAGTGATGGTTCACAGTTCTGTCTACTACTGTAGAACAGAATTCATTTCTAAATGCTGTTCACTTTTTTCCTTTTAATTAGTGACAACTCAGACCATAAAATCAAGATTCCAATAGATTAAACTCAAAAAGTTTTGGAGAACTTAAACTATCTCAGGAAGGGGAAATTATTTGAGTGAAAAAGATCCAATTTTTAATGGTTGACTTTAAAAAAGGTCAATAGATAAATAATATGCACACATCAAGATATATTTATAAAGTTTATTGATATTATGGTGTAACATAACACAAAGTTCTCAATATGATGCAAAATACAGAAGCAAAAGCCAATGAGGGTTAGTCATATACTGGACTGTCCTCTTTTTTGTGTTTTCTCCTCAGCTGTTGAGAGTGATGCTGCTGACATCGTCTTTCTAATTGATAGTTCTGATGCTGTTCAGACTGATGGTGTTGCACATATTCGAGACTTTGTTACCAGGATTGTTCGAAGACTCAATATTGGTCCCAATAAAGTGAGGATTGGTCTGGTGCAGTTCAGCAATGATGTCTTCCCAGAGTTCTATCTGAAGACTCATAAATCCCAGGCCGCAGTGCTTGATGCCATACGTCGCCTCAGGTTCAAAGGAGGGTCTCCACTGAACACTGGCAGAGCTCTGGAATTCGTGGCAAGAAATTTCTTTGTGAAGTCAGCTGGAAGCCGGATAGAAGATGGTGTACCTCAACATCTTGTCCTGTTTCTTGGTGGAAACTCCCAGGATGATGTCTCCAAGTCTTCAAGGGTGATAAGCTCCTCTGGGATTGCGAGCTTAGGGGTGGGAGACCGCAATGTTGACAGGACTGAGCTACAGACCATCACCAACGACCCCAGGCTGGTCTTCACCGTGCAAGAGTTTAGACAGCTGCCTAACATAGAAGAAAGGGTCATCAACTCATTTGGACCCTCTGGGGCCACCCCTGCACCTCCAGGTGTAGACACACCTGCGCCCCCACGGCCAGGTATGAGTTGTGTGACCTGTGACTGCAGAAATAATAGTCATTTTTTAAAGGATAATTGAAAAGATTGTTTTTAAATTAAATACTAATTTTACTAAAGTTTCAATAAGAAGTTAATTTGATCAATATTTAAATCTAGATTTGAAATGAAAAATAATAGGCATTCATTTTAATATTTGTCTTCTTTCAAGATAGTATTTCTGCAGCTATTAGAAATTCAATATTGGACATATAATCCAGTTTGAAATTGTAGGAAATATATCCTATGAAGTATGTGGACCCTGATTCTTTCATCACTTCTGAGATTAATTGCAATCCTATAGAAAAGCTCTATGAAGGTGTCTCGAGAGTTGATCACTGGCCTTCAGTATTGGACAGAATTTTTGAAATCAACCACCCCAAGCCTTGTTGAGCATGACTTTGAGGTCAGCCTATGCCCAGTAGTGGGACATCCACCCTAGTGAGACACTCCTTCTTCTTGGACAGGACTGATTATTGAGGAGGGACTCCCTGGGGGAACTGTCCACTAAAATCTTCTACCTCTTGTCCATGGTTTAACCATCTGGGCCATCAAGAACAAACTGAATTCCTCCTTCAGCCCACATCTCTGCCCTACTCTTATCCCTTCTTGGCTCTCCTCTAGATGATGGCCATGCCACATACAAAACAAATGATTAGGATTGGTTTAGGAGCTGCACTCTGTATTCCTGTTTGGCTCTTTCATTGCCTTTCTCCATCTGAATTATGGCCCTTCTCATACAAGCTCCTGATCTCCCCTCTTCTCTCCTCCAACCTCAATTGTGTGATTATAATTAGGGAATAATCCCCAAATAACATTGATTTTTAGAAGGCTGCCTCAAGGCTTTCAGCATAATGGCACTTGTTCCTCCAAAGATTCATGGGATCCCCTTCTCATTTTCCCACCAGCTTCTCTAGACCTTTTGTGTCCTGCCTCTGGTATAACTCCCCTCATTCTGACTGGAGACTATCACTTACTTTTGACCATAAAGAAAGAGTATAGTGATATTCCCAGAAACACTCAAGATCACGGACCATTTAATCTAGGTCTCTATGGATTCCTTGGATACTGTCGCTCTGCCAGGAGTAATTTGGGCTCAGTTTCACTGTGATCTCATGTTTCCTTCCCTTTTTGTTTAGAGGAATTAGCATTTACCTCCTTGTTGTTGTCACGATTTTTCGGGCGTAGACTGGCCTCAAAGTCATGCTCATCAGGGCATGGGTTGGCTGACTTCAAAGATTCTGTCTAATACTGAAAGCCAGTAAATCTATGATTAATTCTCAATACATGTTCATAGAGCTTTTTGTTAATGGTTGTGGATTTGAGAACTAGAAAGGCGTGGGTTAAAGTGAAGGAATGGCTCATTTCCATTAGTTTGATTTACCTTTTATGTATTTGTGTTCTGATACAGAACTCATGTGTCTCCTCATTTCCTTGTTAATCATGTTTAGAGGAAAAGAAAGCAGACATCGTGTTCCTGTTGGATGGTTCCATCAATTTGCGGAGGGACAGTTTCCAGGAGGTACTCCGTTTTGTGTCTGGAATTGTGGACACAGTTTATGAAGGTGGCGACTCCATCCAGGTGGGGTTAGTACAGTACAATTCTGACCCCACTGATGAGTTTTTCCTGAGGGACTTTTCCACCAAGGAGCAGATTATTGATGCCATCAACAAAGTGGTCTACAAAGGGGGTCGACATGCTAACACCAAGGTGGGCATCGAGCACCTGAGGATGAACCATTTTGTGCCCGAGGCAGGCAGCCGCCTGGACCAGAGAGTTCCACAGATTGCATTTGTGATCACGGGAGGGAAGTCCATAGTGGATGCTCAGGAGGCAAGCCAGATGCTCACCCAGAGAGGTGTCAAGGTGTTTGCAGTGGGCGTGGGGAACATCGACTCAGAGGAGGTTGGGAAGATAGCATCCAACAGTGCCACAGCATTCCGAGTGGGGAGCGTGCCAGAGCTGTCAGAGCTGAGCGAGCAAGTTCTGGAAACACTGCATGACGCAATGCGTGAAACTTTATGTCCTGGTATCTCTGATGTCTCAAAAGGTAACTTCCGTTATGTGCCTATTCTCAATCTTGTCCTTGACAAAAACTTTTTTTTGCAAAAATATACACAGCAAAGATACATCATTTCAAGAAATTCTACATGTACAATTCAATGACACTGTTTACATTCGTCAAGTTGTGTAATCATTCTTGCTATTGTTTTCCAATTTACTCAACCACTGTTCACATAAACTCTGCTACCTAAGTTTCTCATCTAACCTTTCAAGCTGCTCTTGTCAACTGAGTCCATGTAGACCAATCTTTGAAAGAGCACCATGCTCAAGCCAGACATACTTGACTAATAAAGCTAAATAAATTATTGTTTGGTTCAAAGCAGACTTTTGAGGAAAATTTTGGTTTGAGGTTTAATGCTCAAAGGTGATCTCAGGGCAATAGTTTCTGGTGTTCCATCCATCCTGAAAGTATCTTCATATTTGCAAGATGTTTACTTATTGGGTACTGTAAATTTCTTAAGCACTTGGTTACTTCAGACATTTGCTTATATCCAACTAAAAGCTGATTAAGTCCTGGTGATCACTCAGCTGCAACTGCAGTACATTCTTCTAGGATAAGAGTATAAGTCTTTTCTCATCCTTACAAGATTTAGTCTTTTTATTCTATTCTTTGATCCAAGTAATGATGCAACTTACTGGTCCCTACTTCTGTTTATAGATTTATTGGATCGTTCGCTTGTTACCAGAGCATTTGAGTTTTCAGTCATTTGAGTGTGTTTAATTTCAACTGCGAACTTGGGTTGCATCTCAAAACCTACTGAAGATTGTCATGCCAACATTGATTAACATCACCAAAAAGCAAACTTGTATTAAAATGGCCTACAGTTTTGTTTCCTAATAATTGGCATCATTTTTTCTCAAGAGAGAGATAAATCTAATTGTTTCTCAAAGCTCTTATGTAGATTTCATTTTATCTATGAATACCATGCCCTGGTCCACGTCCTGGGAGATGCCAGTCATGGGTATAAGTGGTGTTTGTCTCTTCAGCCTTGACATGGAGCTCATTGTCTGCCTTTCTCCTTTTCAGCCTGTAATGTTGATGTGATTCTGGGATTTGATGGTTCAAGAGATCAGAACATATTTGTGGCCCAGAAGGGGCTTGAGTCCAAGGTGGACACCATCTTGAATAGAATCAGCCAGATGCAAAGGATCAGCTGTACTGGCAACCAGACACCCACGGTGAGAGTGTCTGTGGTGGCCAACACGCCATCGGGGCCAGTGGAGGCCTTTGGCTTTGATGAGTACCAGCCTGATATGTACGAGAAGTTCCAGAGTATGCGCAACCAGCATCCCTACATCCTCAATGCCGACACACTGAAGGTCTATCAGAATGCGTTCCGGCTGTCCTCACCAAACAATGTTAAGGTGAGAGAGAGCTCTCCCTTGTTCACATGCTTCTGTGTATTTTCTGGGCTTTCACTTAAGAGACAACACCTGGTGTCTGGAAGCCCCTCACTCAATTGTAGATATTCTCTTCATGATTGACTGGGTTGGTAATATGTATACTGGGAAGTCCCTTACTTATTCACTGATCATCACAGCCTGAAATATGATGTTATTATAGCCTAAAATGATGATTATAAACTATAAAAAGAATCTTGTTGTTGTTAGGTGCCATCATGCCAGTTCATAGGGACCCTATGTACAACAGAAGGAAACATTGCCCTAGTAATCAATAATTAAGCTTGACTGAGTTGAACTGGTGATTAATTCGTGTTTAATTATAGTTGTATCCATTAAATAGGCCATGTTTTTGACCTATAATTCTCTTTCTGTGTGTGTATATATATATATATATGCATGTATGTATAAAACAAAATCAAAACCAAACCCACTGCCACAGAGTCAACTCTGACTCATGGTGACACTATGGGACAGCACAGATCTGCCCTAGAGGGTTTCCAAGCATGTAATCTTTATGGAAGCCAACTGCTACACTTTCTTCTGTGGACTGGCTGGTGGGTTCAAACCACTAATCTTTTGGTTAGCAGCCAAGCACTTGAACCACTGTACCACCAATATACATTTACACATATAAACAGAAGCTCCATAACTCAAATAACAGAAGGAGATAAACTGTTTTTGTTGTCATGGGTACTAACCTCTAACCATACATCTGATACGTCATTTACCCCACAACAATAATAAAGGACTGCAAGTGTAGGAGAATCACTGCTTGACCTTGACCCTCAGTTTCCACACCTTGAATTAGATTGTCTCTTGGTTCCCTTCTAGTAGTCTTAGATGCTGCTTCTCCATCTGAACTGAGCTGTGACACATCTTTTCTTTCTAGGTGGTCATTCACTTCACTGATGGGGTAGATGGGGATTTGGGTGCTTTACAAAGAGCATCCGAGGAACTCCAACAAGAAGGTAGGTTTGATGACATACTACACATGAAGATTTAGCTGACTGAGGCAGGGGTATGCTGCTCTGCTTGGGGAGTGGATACTTGGTTATCAGGTCGTTGAGGACACAGCATCTGTGGGAGGGCTGTTCCCCAGCATCTTGATCCTTCATTGCCTGCAAGGGGTAATGGAGCAGGGCTAACAGGGGCTGTTTACAGACATGCATATCTTTATCAGTAGTCCTGCACAAGCCTCACAGAGTTGTAAATCTCTGACTCAGTTAGAAACACTCTAACTGAGCATGATGTTCTTCGCAGAACGATGTGAAGAATTCATTCATCCAGTTCCATCATACAACCCAGAAATTAGTTTGCAGGCACAAAATATTGCTGCATTTTCTGTTTGCAGTGATCCCGACTCAAAAATACTCTACTATTTAAATAAGAATGTACTTAAATTATATAAAATAAATAATACAAACATACTTATCAAGTTCACAGTAATGGGGTAAGTAAAGATGCCTCATATCAACTGTAATATCTGACTGTTTATTTGCTTTGGGATCTGGTAGCTCTATCAAAGGAAAAAGAAAAGAAAAAAAAGGTTGCCAACACCAAAGATATGAAAAGGATTTACAGTAGTGACATTTATTATAAACACACAAATGTTGTCATTGAGTTAGTTCCAACATGTAGGATGCAGTATGACAAAGTAGAACTGTTCTATAGGCTTTCTGGGGAGGGCTGGTGGATTCTAGCTGCTAACCTTCTGGACAGCAGCTGAATTCTTAACTACTGCACTGCCTGGGCTCCTGGCTCGTTATGAACACATTCTATTCATTAGTTTGCCTTTTCTGGAGAAATGGAAAGGAGACTACCATTTTGGAGGTATGGCATTTCAGTTCCTCCATAGGCATGTATGTGTAATGTAAATCTAGAGTTAGAGGCTGTGCACGCAATTATGCTTCATGAATGCTGCATTTCTAGTAGTATGTTTAGTTACTGATCTGTCTGAAACAATTGCCCAGAAAATTCCAAAGTTTCTACATTTCAATTCTTTAAAGAGACAATTGGTTCCATTAAAAATGTTTTATAGTTAGTTTTTCCAAAGAAAGAGAGAAAAGGCAGGTCAGTTATAAAGGTGTTTCATCTCTCCAGTGCTTGGGTAAATCTGATGAAGTATGCCCTCCCGGCAGGTGTGCACGCACTGATCTTCGTGGGCCTGGAGAGGGTGGCTGAGCTGGAAAGGCTGATGCAGCTGGAGTTCGGGCGGGGCTTCATGTACAACAGGCCCTTGAGGGTGAACTTGCTGGATCTGGATTATGAACTAGCAGAGCAACTTGTAAGTCCTTCCATGTCTGTGCCAGTTGGTGTAAGTGCTGCTGATTTCAGCAATTCAAGATAACCAAATCCATGACAGCACTGTCACCAAAACAGGCCACGTGTTTTATACCTCATTTGTTCTATAATATCCAAGAACTATGAACATATAAGAACCAGTACTTGACCTTGGCCCTTGGTTTCCTCAGCTGCAGAATGAGGAATGTGAACATGATAATCTCTCTGTTTCCTGACAGTTATCATCGGAAGAATGGGGAGGAGTCACATGGGTAACTTGATTCACTTCAGTCCCTTGAACAAGTGGCTGCTGAGTCAATGCCAACTCATGGCAGTCTCCTCTGTGTCAGAGCAGAACTGGGTTCCACTGGCTTTTCAGGGGCTGCTTTTTCGCAAGTAGCTCTCCAGGCCTCTCTTCAGAGGTGCTCCTGGGTGGATTTGAACTTACCACCTTTCAATGAGCGGCCAAGCTTGATGATGTTGGCACCTCTTAGGGACCCCTGATTCACTGAGGACCTGTCATATTGTGGTCACAGGAAAGAATCCTGGAGGCAGAGATATCAGATCACTGTAAAATGGGTCTCTAGGGTTTCCCATAGTCCTTGAGTAGCTGCTCCTTTAGTGCATTTTTCATTGATGAGATTTCTGGGAATGTAAAACTTTATGAGTCATCGTCTTCTACTAGGAAGCAGTCTGCAGAGTGTCCAAACTTCCGTGATAAAAGCAAAACCATGTTCAGAAGAAGGATACCCACTGTTGGATGGAGAAGAACTTGCATCACCTTCTCTTCCTCTTGTTTCCTGTGGCTCCTTGATGACCCTGAGACAACCAAATTCATTGCCATTGAGTCAGTTCTGACTCACAGTGACCTTCTAGGACAGTGACCCTCTAGTGAACCTCTCCCCCATAAGGTTTCCAAGGAGCAGCTGGTAACTTTGAACTGCTGACCTTTTGGTTAGCAGCTGAGCTCTTAACCACCAAGGCACTGGTGCTCTAGTCCTTCCTGAAAAGGAGGTGTTAGCTCCTGGACGCAGGCAAGGGCTTGGGACAGCCCAAGGTGCTGGGAGTGGGAATGGGTGCTGGAGAAAGTAAGGCTGAATCTTGGACTTACAAAATTTCTGGTGGTGAAAGCAGTGGATGCTGCTATGTGAATGGGCTGGACTGCGTCTGCCTGTCCTTCCCTCACCCTTCTTTCCAGGGCTGGAATTAGGATGTGTTAATTGGATGGGGGATGGTGGTTAGATGAATCATCTGGGACACAGGAGAAGCTGAAAATTCTAGTAAGTTCACTGCAAGAGAAAGAGTGTGGCCTCCACTGGCTCGTTAGTTACCACTGATGCCACGCATGGCACCCCTGTGCACAGCATCCCCTTGCCCAAGTAGAACAAACTGTAGCCCAGCCCTACACCATCTTCATGGCCACTGGGCATGCCTGAGCCCGTCGCTGAGTGCTGCCAATCTAGGAGCTCCTCTCCTAGCACTGCACTAGCCAATATTCTCTTGTGGCACATGGAGTTTTCATTGGCTAATATTCAGGAGTAGATCGCCAGGCCTTTCTCCCTATAGTGGAAGCTCCACTGAAACTTGTCCACCGTGGTGACCTTGTTAGTATTCGAAACAACAGTGGCACAGTTTCCAGCATCGTAGCAACAGGCACGCTACCACAGTATGACACACTGACAGACAGGTGGTAGTTTACCACGAGTTTAGCAGATAGGAACACATTTTGGGTGTGTGTTGGCAATAGAGTGTCCCAAAACAGAGGCAGAGGCACACCAGTCAGAGCGTCCAGTAAAGTTTATTGGAAGAGAAAGAGTGTGAGGTCTGAACCGAGGGTGGCTCAGCCTGCCTCTCCCCAGTAGGGCAAGTTTTTTATACTTTAAAGTTCTGGTGATGTAGCATGGGGTGAGGGGGCTTATGGTTTGATAAGGAAAGAAAGGGAAGAGGAGTAGCAAGAAATTCTGGTTAGGGCATTTATGGCCTGATAAGGAAGAAGTGTTGATTAGGAGGGGTGGGGGGTAAGATTTGTTTATGGCCAAGGTTTTGATAAGGGAAGGGCTTTGGCTAGGAGGGTGAGGGTGGCAGGCATAAAGTGATTTATGGTTCTACCAGGTGGGCATACTCGGCTGTTTTTGGTCATCCCTGTGGGGCGTGCTTACCAGGCTGTTTACAGTTAATGGTGGGGTCTGATCATTGGATAGGACAACTCCCTGAATTTCAGGGACAGAGTCTTCTCAGTGACCTCCACAGAGTCCCCTCAGTGTCCACTTTCCACATAAGAGCAGGGGCTGGGATGGGAAGAGGATGTCAAGTGTCTGCTAGGAGTCAGAGGCACCAGTGGCCCAGAGCTGAGTGTGTGTGACTTCAGGGCCAGGTCTGCACTCATCTGCCCCACCCCCCCACAGCTATCCTGGAAGCTGGCATCATATTCTGTGACTATAACCACTGTGCAGAGCAAGAACTTGCTACACATCTGTACTTTGGAGCTGCCACCAGACCTGGTCATTTGCAATTTGTCAGGTTTCACTGTTATCTGTTAAAGATATGTAAATTCTATGTAACATTTGAAACATGCGTATCTGCATTGGAAACTTCTAGAAGCAAGGCTAGCTTGCTGCTGTGGACGTGAGTTATTACACTTGCTTTCCTCTCGGTGCTCCTCCCCGGGGATGAACCCCTCCTGAGTTCAGCTGCCACAAGGGACTTCTCTCTCTGTGAAAACCCACAAGCAGCAGGTTTCCACTTTCATAGACCTGGATGCTTTTCTGCAGGCACCTCTTGAGGCACGACCGTTTTCTCTCTCTTGTCCTAGGACAACATCGCTGAGAAGACCTGCTGTGGGATTCCCTGCAAGTGCTCTGGACAAAGAGGAGACCGTGGGCCCATTGGCAATGTCGGGCCGAAGGTACAGTGATTACTCCCCATTTTCTTACACCTGAGACCAGCGTCCAGGAGTCTGGCATTGCTCTGGCTGGGTGATTTCTCTTATATCACAGCATGGAGCTGGATAAATGAGAGGAAAGGAGATTCCCACTGTGTAGAACAAGAAACCCGAGTTGCAGACCCATGATAAAGATGGTTTAACAGTTGCTGTTGAATTGACCACAACTCATGGAGGCCCCGTGTATGTCAGAATAGAATGTGCTCTGCAGGGTCTTCAATGGCTGATTTTTCAGAAGTAGATCACCAGGTTTTTCTTCTGAAACACCTTTGGGTAGACTCAGACTTCTACACTTTCAGTTAGCCACCAAGTGCTTTAACTATTTGCAATTTCCAGGGACTCCAAAGATGGCTTAGGAAGGTCCGATGATTACTACCGTCTCTCTTTCTGAGGGACGTTGTGAGCAGCTTCTCTTTAACAAGCTGGCTATTTGTTCCAGAGTGATGTCAAAACCAGCAGGCATCGTTGACCGGTGATCTGTCTGCAGTGGTCAGCGAGGTCCTTCCCATCTGCCTTTCAGTGGGAAACACATTTACTTGGCAGAGAAGACCCTGAAAGATACCAATAGAAAGAATATTATACAGATGTAATGAGTAGAAAACGCTACGAAGTTGCAAGAAATGATGGCGTGCTCACTTTGAACACTGCCCTACTTAACAGATGGGCAGCATGTTGTCGTGAGCGCCACTGAGCCAGTTCCAACTCAAAGTGACCCCGTGTACAACAGAACAAACTACTGCCCAGTCCTGGGCCACCCTCACAATCATTGTGATGCTTGAGCCGTTGTTGCAACCATTATGCCAGTCCATCTTGTTGAGGGTCTCACTGTTTTTCACTGACCCTCTGCTTCAGCAACCACAATGTCCTTCTCCAGGGACTGATCCCTCCTGATCTCACATCCTAAGTATGTGAGACAAAGTCTTGCTACCCTTGCTTCCAAGGAGCAAAGAATACCCTAAGGTTAACCAAGGACCCAATTTGCTTTGTTTTAGGGCATCTCCGGAGAAGATGGCTACCGAGGGTATCCTGGAGATGAGGGTGGACCGGTGAGTGGGAGCTGTGGACTATGTGGTTTTATTCCCCCTGGACTGAGTTATGGGGTTCTTGGCTGGCTCAGTTTCTAGTGATCTTGGGAGGAAACTTAATTTTGAACTTCCTAACAATAGTACCGGGATTTCTGCATTATGGAAGATCACGCAATGACTTAACAAAGTAAGACACATACGCAGGGCTAGGACCTGCGGGCTTTCAAAGGTTCTGCTTTGGAGGGAGGGAGCCATGGTTTCTGTGAACGAAGACCACCTAGTGTGTCGTTCTGGAATCACTGCTGAGTTACACACGGGAGCTGGGAGTAAGCTGCGGGTGGCGGGCTGGCCAGGGCTGCAGGGCGCCTCCTTCCGGCAGAGCCTCTGGGGGTGGGAAGATTTGTTTGAGTGGGGTCCTCGACAGTGAAGGAGTTCACTTGAGTTTGGGTTACACTCTAGCAGCAGTGCCCTCAGGGGCAGTCCCCAGGTAGACGCTGGTCTGAGAGATCCGAGAGTTGTCCAACAGCCCTAGAATAAGGCCCAGCCCCGTGACTGGGAGAAAGGGGCTCTCAGGAAGCAGTGAGGTCCCCAGGGCCGGCTAGTGCTGGTGTCAGTGCTGGGACCTCATGGGAACTGGGGACCCGGAAAGGGACAGACAGCTGCTGGGCTCTCCTTGGGGGTCCGCATCTCTTGTTGCTTGAGTGTCCAGGTCTCTTACTCACCCTGGGCACACACTCTGTCAGACTCTTTTTCCTCCAGGACAGAGATTTGTAGGTTCAAAGCCCACCCTGTACCATAGCTGGGGAGCCAACAAGGGGCAGGCAGCTCTCTGGGTTCTCCAGGGGGTGTCCAGTGCCGACACTGACCCTGTGTCCAGGTTCCACTCACCCTGGATGTGTCAACTCCATCCAGACTCCACTTTCTCCAGAGGTGGGGTGCAGGGTCAGGGTCCAGCCCAGCCCTGATGAGGGGACAGGCTGTGGAGAGTCACTGGCTGGCTCATGTGGCTGGTCCAAGCTCCAGCACATACCTCCTCAGTGATGAGCTCTCAGTGGATAGGGCATGATGAGAGGCTTCGACTTTCAACATGTCTCTTTTCTCTTACAACAGGGAGAACGAGGCCCGCCCGGTGTGAACGGCACCCAGGGTTTCCAGGGCTGCCCTGGGCAGCGGGGAATAAAGGTGTGAAGGAGGGTGATGCTGCTTTTGGGGTGGGGTCTGGGTGCAAGAGGTGGAGCAGGTCTTTCCAAGGCCTCAGTGGAGAAAGGCCGAGTGTGCCCTGTGCCCAGAGCCCAGCAGTCTCCTTGGAGAAGCTGGCTCACAGCTGGGGGGGCCTCTAACAATGGAGATATCATTTCCCATGGGGATGCACAGGCGTCTGGGAAAAGGCAGAGCACAGACGTGGGGCAGGGGGAGAAGGCTGGCGGCTGCGGCAAAGAGCCAGAAGAGTGGACAGTCCTGTGGAAGATTCTTTGACGGGAAAGGTTTGGATTCAAGGCTGCCAGACGGGCTCCTTCAGTTGCTCACATCTGAGAGAAAGCAAGTACAGAAGGAAAGGACCAGCCAGATACAGGGTCTGTGAAATGCCCTTTCATTGGCCTTCAGTGGCCCTTTCCCTGGCTCGGAAGACCCATCCCTCTCACCCAGGGATCCAAGGCCCTCCCGAGCGTCTGGTCACAGTCCAGCCAGCTTTATTACCAGGCATGTGATGCAGGGAGAGAGGAAGCCAGCCAGCAGATGTGTCTCCACTGCTGGTGTTTCAGACACTGTGACTTTCAAGTCAGTGGGACAGGGAGACGGAGCATTTCCCCCTTGGCCCTGAGTGACCAGCCTTGTAGAAGGGGCACTAACACTTTCACCTCTGCCTTTGCCTTCCAGGGCTCTCGTGGATTCCCAGGAGAGAAGGTATACAAGCTTGGTTTTGTTTGTTTATGTAAACATTCCCAGTATTTCTTGTTTTTCCTTTGCTGCTTAGCTTTCTAGCCTCATCTGTGTGTTGTATTCCCTCTCAGGGAGAATTAGGCGAAATCGGGCTGGATGGTCTGGATGGTGAAGATGTAAGTGATTTTACCCTCTATGTTCAAATGCTTTGGCTCTCAAGACTGTAGTGACTAACACTTCAGTCTTCTTTAGAAGTTGCGCCAGCAATGACGTGCTATCATTGTCTTTGACAGGGAGACCAAGGGCTGCCTGGTTCTTCTGGAGAGAAGGGAAATTTTGGAAGAAGGGTATGTATCTTTGGATAGAGCTGCTGGTACTGGAAAACAGATTCTTTTAGGGAATATTTATTTCCTGGACTCTTACCTGATAAACCTACTTCCTCCAGGCAGTCTTCCTTGGTTCCCCTCCAAGTGTGTTCATGATATTCCTAGTATCTGTGTCACCTCTAAACACATCCCATTTTCTTGTTTAGGCTGTAGGTACCACAAGGCAGGGCCTGAGTTTGTTGCATGATCAATATATCTCCAGTATCTGACAGAGAGCAGATCCCCAGTAGGTATTTGTGTATTTACTGAACAAATCAGACACATTTCTAAGCAGTTTGCCCTTCACACAAATGAGTGATTTACCAACACTATTCTACTGTGACATATGAGCTGAAGAAGGCGATTTTAAGATCAAGATCAAAATTTGAAGTCATAGCTAATCTTTTGCCTCCTTGTGTGTGTGTGTTTATCTAGGGTGATAAAGGACCCAAAGGAGACAAAGGAGAAAGAGGGGACATTGGTCTCAGAGGGGACCCGGTAAGGAACATCTCCTCGTTGGCCATTTAGATCTGAGTCTAGGGATGAGGGCAGTGGGGGGCAGTGGGGGACACTGGGGGACTGTGGGTATGGAAAGAAGAATTTTGCTGTTGAGATTGCATGAAGCTTGACAGAGCATGTGGCTGTTCCTGTCCCTATAATGTGGGTTGTTGTCGATGGGCTGGATGAAAGTTTGACTCCAGATGGTGCAGGTAGACTTTAGAAGTGCCTTTGAGATGTAGTCTCAGGACACTGCAGATCTGTGTGTGGAGTCGTCTCTTCTTGTTCTATGGCACTGGAAGACCTATAAGCAAACCCCCCTCCCAGCACCCAGGACAGACTCCCTGCGCTGTGGCTGAGGGGAAGGCAAGAGTGACCTCTAATCCTGTGGCTGTTTGGGGAGCTCCATCTGCTGGGGTGGAAGAACCAGCACCTGCTGTTTGGGGCTCAAACTGGTTTGCTGACCCCACAGCTGGTTCTGTCTTGGCTGGATGGACACCATCTGGGTGGATGGGCCTTTGAGCGGTATCGTGGTGTGGTCACTAAGCCTTTCCCATAGGGACTGTCTGGCTTTAGCTACTACGGCTTTCTGTGCATGTGTGCCTTGTGACTCTATTCATATGTTTGCAGGGTGACTCCGGGAGAGACGGGCAGCAACAAGGACCCAAAGGCGAAACCGGGGAGATTGGCCCCATGGTGAGTACTCCTGTGGTCCTGGACCCCCCTCCTCTTGGCTTGTCCTCAGTCCTTGAACTTGGTTAATGAGCACCACCCTGAGGGCTCCTTTATTGGTGGGGAGCAGAGCCCTCAATGAAATGGGCTATGCATGTCCCGGACCAAAGCCACTCTTCCCAAACGGGGTCCTCTCTGCAGATTTTATGCCCTGGGTAGGGGGCTACCCAAAAGGCTGCAGATGTGAATCCATCCAGAGGTGGTGAGCACTGGCTAAGAGCTTGGCTGCTAACCCAAAGGCCAGTACTTCAAATCTACCGGGTGCTCCCGAGAAACTCTGGGGCAGTTCCAGTCTGTCCAACAGGGTCTCTACGAGTCAGAGTCCACTTGACAGCCACGGGATTTTAGAGGTGCCTAGGAACTAAGGGCTGTCACTGTCTGCCTAAAAAATTGGCCATTGAAAGCCCCATGGGGCACGATCCTCCTCTGACCCACACGGACAAGGTGCTGAAAGTTAGAGTGGACTCAGTGATGACCGGGGGTGGGGTGGGGTGCAGTGGGGTGGGGTGGGTGCGGCAGTGCTGACAGAAGTGCCTGTAGGGGCTGAAGTGTGATGAAGTGTGGGCACAGGGATGTCCAGCTGCCTCAGTGCGCCTACAGACAGGCACTTCCTCTGCACGTTGGTCTCCTTTCCCACTGCGCCTTGTGTGAGATTCAAGGGCTGGCCAGTCTTCCCTGCAGAGAGTCTCATATCCTGCTTTTCCTCACCAGGGCCTCCCTGGCAGAGACGGCGTTTCCGGAGGACCTGGAGACCCAGGGAAGGATGTGAGTGCCTCTTGGGGCTGGGACGGGGGCTTCGGGGTCTTTTCTGCAAGAGCCATACAAATCTGTGACTTTTCACCAAAGGCTGTTTGTGGGGTTTCTGAGCATGAGTTGGCTGTTTATGGGGTTTTGGGGTATGAGAGGGCTGTTAGTGAGGTTTCTGAATGTGTGAGAGTCTTTTGTGGGATTTCTAGGTGCTAGAGGGCCATCAGTTGAATTTCCTCTGCTCGTTGAGAGTGGTGGAACCAGTCAGTGAGATTTTTAAAAGTCTTGTTATCCAAATCTTGCTGCACATAAAAATGTTTCTTTCTTACCCTTTACTCTGCACTCCATCCTCTTCCCCCTACCCATCCTGTTCCTTCAAACTAACAGTAAGTGGCAAACCCAACAAAGACCCTTAACCACAAACACCTTTACTGTTTTAAAATGCTTGGGCAGGTTTTATCTCACTAAGGATCTTCGAAATCCATCTGAAATACTGGACGAGAGAGAGAAAGGGACAAGAAGGCTGAAGAGGTTGTCTACTTTTATAATTTTTTTCTGGAGGTGCTGAAACGTGAACAGTGGAGCCAGATTGAGTCCCCTCACTCCTGGAATCTGGAAATTGCCTTTTCCAGAAGTTTTGGAAACATTTGTCGAAGGGTAGTTCATTGAATGCTGAGCTTCTGAGTCTTGTTGAGGGAATGCCGATGACAAGGCAATGTGAAGGGTACAATGACATTATCTGGAAGCCACCAGAAGCCCAGGAAACAGAGAATTTAGACCCAGTGTCTGGGAAAAGGTAGTCCCTGTGTGGAAGGTAGTGATCTCGTAGTTTGTCAGTCCTCAGGGAAGACCAGAGAGCTGGTGGGTACCCAGGACAAGTCTCCGTTCAGAGAGTAGTGAGGCATCAGAGGGCCACAGTGGGATTATCCAGTCATTTCCCAAGTGGCAGAAAGGACAATTAGGAGCATCACCAGCTGGAACGTCTAAGGAAAGACACTTTCATGGGCAGGAGTTTTTAAAAGAATGACTCATTCCTCATCAAATAACCTATTTCTGTAATGGGTGTAATGTTACTTTTCCAAGCCAGAGGAAAGCTTGAATTTTTAAAAGGTTTGAGCATTTTTTGAAATAATGAGCTGTGTAATGAGAAAGAAATGAGGACATGCTCATCAATTGTTAGAATGTGCTATTACAACTCAGCTTGCACACGGAGCCAAGACATGCTTTCATGGAAAGGACTTAAAATAGAGTAAGACAAGCAGTTGGTTTTAATTCTATGCACGTGGTAGAAACTTGGACTTGAATTTGGTGCCATAAAGGTTCTTGCAGACTCAGTTTTTCCCTGAGGCAGCAGGGGACCGACTGGGTAGCCTCCTGCCCTGTCCCTGAGCACCCCCCTGTACCCGGCTGACCCCCAGATGAGGTGTGCCTTGGAAGCTATGTCACCAACTACTGCCCTCTTGAGCCCCCACAGGCTGCCCTGGCCTGAGCAAGGTGTCACAGAGCCCTGCTGACCCCTATAGTTCTGTACAATGTCCCTTGGGGAAAGGCCAGGCCAGATGGTTGCTCTGTGGAAGAGGGCAGTGACCCCCATGCTCTCCCACTTTCCATAAGCCATCCAAGGAAGGAAGCCAAGGTTACCCATTGAAGCTCCTGCCACTAGAGTGAGGGATGACACAATGGGTGACCTTGAACATCATCTGGCTGGGCCACTGGGGGTAGAGAGCCTGGTTCTCGGGTTGAGGCAGTAGGTGGCCCAAGTCCCATGTCCTGGTCTCCAGAACACTGCCCTTACCCTGGGAAAGACCCAGCCTGTGCACCGCACCCCAGCCAACACCCATCTGTCAGTGGGAGCTTGTGTGTTCCTGTGACGCTGAACAGGTTTCTGCACAGCTTTCAGACTAGCACAGCTGATAAAGGGAGGCTGGGTGACCTCTTTGTGAAAACGCACCAGTGAAAGCCCTAAGGGTCACGTGGGACACCACCAGCATCCGGACCCTTTGTGCCTCGGGTTGCAGGGAATCAGAGCTGCTTCCACAGCCTCTAATAGCCACACTGGAAAGAGACACCCCGTTCGGGCTTTCCTACTCCAAGCCTCCTTCCTAAGAGGAAGAGGTCACAGAGTGGGAACTAACAGATGAGTCCTTCAGAGATCCCAGGTGTATCTGAACTAAGGTCATCCCCGGAGCATCATGGGAGGGCTGTCCAGTCATGGGGCCCACCTGCAGGCCCCAGGTCTTGGGGTCCATGCCTGTGCCCACTGGATCCTTCACTCAACTGAAGATGTGTTCCATTTGGCCAGGACAGTTTGGAGAACGTGGGACTCCTTTTCGTTATAACTGGAAACCCCTTTGGTGTAGTGGTTAAGTGCTATAGCTGCCAACCAAAAGGCCGGCAGTTCAAATGTACCAGGTGCTCCTTGGAAACCCCATGGGGCAGTTCTACCCTGTCTTGTAGGGTCACTATGATTCAGAGTCGACTGGACTGCAGCAGGTTTAGTTTCTTTTTCATTTTCCACTGTGGCTGAAAACCCTAGTGGTGTGGTGTTAGGTGTTGTGGCTGCTAACTAAAAGGCAGGCCCTTCGAATCCGTGAAGGACTCCTTGGAAACTCTGTGGGCCAGTTCTGCTCTGTCCTAGAGGGTGGTTATGAGTCAGAATTGACTAGACAGGCACAGGGATTTTCTCCCCATTATTACTAAAGTGCTTCATTACTTCTCGTGACAGCTAGGAAAGTGGAAGAAAAAGACACAGGTTGGCCTTCTTCCTCCACATTCCTTATCTGAAATTGAGGAGGTGGGATGTGCAGCCAGAACGAGTCATTATTTGGCTTGGGCAATTGACCCAGGAGCGTGGAAGCATAACTCCCCTAAACAGAGGGAAGGAGGAAGGGTGGTCTTTAATTTTTATTTTTTTAATTGTGCTTTAAGTGTAAGTTTATGATTTGAGTCGCTTTGTCATACAAAACCTTGTACACACACCTCTATTTAACTCCAGCTTCTCTCCTCATTCTGTGATAACGCACTCCTCTTTCCACCCTGTGTTTCCTGTGTCCATTCAGCCAACTCCTGTCCCCCTCTGCCCTCTTATCTCACCTCCAGGCAGGAGCTGCCCGGTTAGCCTCATGCATCAACTTCAGCCAAGAAGCACACTTATCACCAGCTTCATTTTATGTGTTATAGTCCAGTCCAATCTTTGTCTGAAGAGTTGGCTTTGGGAATGGTGTTGGCTCCAAGCTAAAAGAGAATCCAGGGACCGTGTCTTCCAGGGACCCTTCATCAAGTCTGGTCTTTTTAATAGAGATCCAGTTCTGCTATATCAAGGACTCTTTGTTGAGTTCCCTGTAAGAGCAGTCATCGGTGAGGGCTGGGCATCATGTAGTTCTTTGGGTATCATGCTGATGTAGTCTGTGGATTATGTGGCCCTTTCTGTCTTTGGGGCATATATTTTCCTTATGTCTTTGATGTTTTTCATTTTCCTTTGCTCCTGGTGGATTGGGACAAACTGATGCTTCCTAGAGGGTTACCGTGAGTAGGAATTAGCCTGACAGTCCTGGGTTTGGTTTAGTTTTGGAGAAAGCTGCTTGCTAGCTTCTAAGACTGTGAACAAGGAAACAGACATTTTTCTGTGGGTGTCCTGACTGCTACCTGGGCAGAGCTATCCACTGAGAGAAGGATGAGTATGGGTTAAGTCACAGAGACCAGCTCCCAGCCTGGGTCCCTGGCAGTCCTATCTCCCCTCACAGACTGTGTGACCTCTCCTTCCGCAGGGTGGCTTTGGCCGAAGGGGCCCAGTAGGAAGCAAGGTAAGCCCCGGAAGTGGGAGCCTCTTTACTGTAGTTGTGATTTCACTCACCGTGCCCTCACGGGATAGTATTCCTCCAAGAGCCTAATCTCAGCTCAGCCCATGAGTGGGAAATGCTGTCTCCCCAAGGCCATCCAGGCTCTCTAGCTCTGCTGTCTTTCCCACCAGTGTCTTCTGCAAAGGCCTGTGACCATGGCTAACCACAGATGGGGAGAGGGGAAGGAGGGAGGTCAACTGAGGACACAGGACACAGGTCACCTCTCCATAATGCACCCTCTTGTCTGACCACCAGTGGGCATACCTCCCAGAGCCTCAGTCTTCTCCCCTGGGTGAAGGGGGGTGGTTAGAGCCCAAGGACAAGTAAGTCCAGAGTGAGAAGCAACTACAAGAACACAAACATCAGCTGGCGCTGTGCCTCCCGAAGGGTCCCCTCTCGGGTTAGCCACCTACACCCCCGCTCAGGTCTTCATCTCCTTGTCTAGAGAGCATTCTGGGACAAAGAGCTGAGTGGATGTAAGCCATTCTGACCCCTCCCTGAATCCTCTCTTGTTTCCAGGGCAACAAGGGCAACCCAGGCCAGGCTGGCTTTGTGGGAGAACAGGGGACCAGAGGTGCACAGGTCAGTAACCCTCGGGTGACTGTATGTCTTGTCATAAGCACTCCTGATGGTTTTGCATTTTTAAAATTGAGGTAAAATTCATATCACACAAAATTAACCATTTTTATGTGTCTGATCTAGTGGCATAAGTAACTATAGTGTTGTTCAAATACCTCCTCTACCTACTTTCAAAACACTTCATTACCCGCTGAAAGAGACCTCATACCCAATAAGCAGTCACTCCCAATTTGCCCCCTTGCAGCCCCTGAAAACCACCATTGGCTTCCCGCCTATTCCAGATGCTTCACGTAGATGGGATCATATGACGTGTGTCCTCTGGCACCTGGCTTCTTTCACTTAGTGTGTGTTCAAGGTTCGTCCATGTGGTAGCATGTGTCAGAACTTCATTCCTTTTTTCCTTTCGGTGGTATCAGCAGTGACAGCAGGGTTGGTGTCACCCAGTGCAATCACCCGTGATGTCACCCCCCAGCCCATGGCCTTCTTCCTGCCCCAGACCATACAGAATCCTTGGTCAGGTTCTCTGTACTCACATTACCAGTAAACTGTAATTCCCACATATCACTGCTTTCCCTTTCACGACTACGTCATTCTCAAATAAGTACCTGCTGTAGGTTCACGAATACTAATTACCACTGTGTTGTACCTAAAACACTAGAAAACCTGACAGAGTCAGCAACTCTAAAAGCTCCGGGTGTAAGGACATCAACAGCCTGTGCTGTCACAGCTAAGACACAAAGAAGATCTTCTCCATTGGCTCTGGGTGGCAGACGTGAGGCTGTGATCTGCAGGTCATACAGGTGCCACCTTGAGGCTCCTGACGGAGTCACCTGAGTCCAGCACTGATGCTGACCTTTTACCTCCTCAGGGTCCCCCTGGCCCCAGTGGTCCTCCAGGCCTGAGCGGTGAACAGGGCATCCCTGGACCTCGGGTGAGTCGGCCTCCATCCCACGCCCTCTCTGTAGCTAGACGGATAGATGCTTCGCGGAGGAGGGCAACAGGCTGCTTGGCTGACGTGACTGTAGACAGACCTTCCCCTCAGCCTCAGTCTTGGGCAGTGCAGACCCTGAATTTCCAGGCCAGGGGCTAGTTCACTCCCAAGGAAGTGAGGTACCCCTTTACTCCATGCTTCAGGGACTGCTAAGCCCGCATGTGTAGCCCAGGAATGCCACTAACATATACAGTCAGAAGCAGATAGTGGAGACTTGGAGATAAATAGCCAGTCATTCCTTACAAGCCTGGGTGGCAGGCAAGGGCTGGACTCACCTCGTCTCTGAAGCTGTTGGGCAAAACCATGTGAAACCTGGTATGTCACTTGCCCCTGAGTAGATTCCAACTCATAACAGCTGTGTGTGTGTGGACACAAACTGCCCATCAGCTGAGTCTGGTAACCACTTGTGTGACCCGGATGCACAAAACCAAATCCAATCCACCAAGATTCTTAGATTAGACTGAAGTGTTTCACATTGGGTTCACAGAGGTATACCCCCAGTCAGCATTTTGCAAAGGAGCTCCCTGTTGTCAAGTTCAACAAGGAAGCTGCTGCTTAGACTTTCTCTGAGCTCAGACGTCAGTCTGTATCTCAGCTGGGGACCAGCTACAATGGCTGTCCCTGCTTTCCTGTCTGATAGGACGTTCATCGAGGGCGTCCCGTCACTGATTACAAGGGAATAAGAAAAACCAAACCAAAACCTAGCGTTGTTGAATTGATTCCAACTCATGGTGACCCTATGGAACAGAGTAGAATTGCCCCACAGAGTTTCCAAGAAGCACCGGCGTATTTGAACTGCTGACGTTTTGGTTAGCAGATACAGCACTTAACTCCTATGCTAGCAGGGTTTCCTACAAAGGAATCCTCAAAAACTCACTGCCGTAGAGTCAGGTCAGACTCATAGCTACCATAGAGGTCAGAGTAGAACTGCCCCATGGAGTTATCAAGGAGGGCCTGGTGGATTTGAACTGCTAACCTTTTGGTTAGCAGACGTAGCACTTACCACTACACCATGAGGGCTTCCTACAAGGGAGTAGTGATGAATAATGCACTTGCTACACAACTACACAGAAATGTTTCACAAGGAAGCAGACAGGTGCTTTGTGAAGGCATTTGTTTCCGTAGACACACCTTTCCAGACTTGACATCTGACAAACGGTTTCAAAGCTTCTGTGTATGCTATGTGTTTACTTTCATTTAACTTCTAGTTGATTGAAATTTTAAGGGGATGTGGGGCAAAGCTATTCAGATGGCTCACCACTAACCCCAGCACCATGCTGCCCACCATCTAGGTTTTGCTGCACATATTAGGATCATTTCTGGTCTTGGTATCCAGAGTTATTTGTATTCACTGATGTGTTGGTTCACTTCTAACAGAACTTCATACCCCCGTCTATGTAGCTTCTTACTGTGGGGGACACGAAGAGAGAGGGGAAACAAGGTCCCATCTTATCTGAGTGCTTGTCCGGCCAACAACACTGTCGCTGCTGTTGTTAGATGCTGTCCACTCAGAGTGACCCCTTGCACAGGAATCGAACCCCGCCTGGTCCTGTGCCCCCCGCACGACACTTGCTGTGCTTCAGCCCATTGTTGCAGCCACTGTGCCAGTTCAGCGTGTGGAGGGCCTTCCTCTTTGCTGGCCCTCTGCCCGATCGCACACGATGCCCCTCTCCAAGGGTCTGGACTGGTCCCTTTGATACGGACATTATTTAATAGGCACATTAGTAACTGCAACTTGCGAGAACCAGATCCAGAGTCACTGGTAAGGCCGTGGGTCCGCACAGCGCCTCCGGGGCTGAGAAGCCGCTTCCACGCATGTTGGCAGGAAGTCTTCAGCCCGGTGCTGTGCCCGTGCTGGGAGTTGTGGGTGACGCAGGCGGCGTCCCCTCCGCGTCTGACCTCTGATTCCAGCAGAGGTGGGTTGGAGGGCTTGAGAGAGGCTGCTCGGACGGTGGCATGTTTCACTGACAAACCTTTCTCCTTCTGCTGTAGGGAGCCGGGGGGACCGCAGGGGGTCCTGGAGAACGCGGCAGAATCGGTCCCCAGGGAAGAAAGGTTGGTCCAGAGTAAAGTGGAACTCGTTTCTCAAGGGCAGGCACCTTGCGTGATGCTACACGTCGCTTTTCCCTCATTTGTCCATCTGTCTGTCTGTTTAGTTTGGATAGACCCTCTGTTCACTGCAGGTCTTTCCCATACCAGCTGCCCCTGTTGAGAGCCATCTCAGCAAGCAGGATGACCTTCCCCACAGAGGGGAACACAGGCTGGGGCTCAGGGTGCTGGCATTCTGGAATGTCCCGTCAGCTGATGGATGATCTGATCCGACTGTACCCTGGCTGTGTAAGGAGGTCTGGAGAGCCTTTTGAGCTTTCAGAAACAGCAGCGCTTAGTCTGTTTCAGCATCCTATAGACACACGTTGTCTAAATCCTGACAGTGCACAGAGCTCTCTGCTGAGTGTAGATAAAGCAGGTTTGTTATCTGAAGGCTGTCTGAGAACCTGCTTCCCATCAACTTTGAGGAAAGCCAAGACAGATCACAACATATCTGAGAAGATAACATATTTCAGAGGGGCGGTTGTCCTTAGAAATATGCTTAGCACCCATGGCTCTGTGAGATCCTGTTTGGGAAACTTTTATTTAGGACTGGAGAGGGTCTGTTACAGCAGCAGCAACAGGGAAGATGCTTCTATTGGTCTTTATTTAAATGTCTTCTCAGGAAAAGGAATGTGTCCATGGGAATCCAGAGCTTCCCATGGGGTAGTGTTGGGTTTCACTGCAGATTTCAAAGCTCACAAACTTTGTGTCTTCCTTCTCCCCCTATTTCTTTCTCTTCCCAACTGAGATGCCACACCCCTGACCACCATGTCCGTGATGATAAAAAGAGCAAACACAAAACTTTCCTCATTCTTTCCCAGAAGTCCATATATGAGTGTTGCGTTTAACAAAATCACTTCATCAAAACAAAGAGATAACGTAAAGGGAGCCCTAGCAGCTGGGGGAACCTGACAGGTGACGTGACCCAGAAGGAATGCAGGACTTGAAATCAGCTGTAGACCTTTGGGCATCTCAGCCTTATTTTTCTTCCTAGGGGGAGCCTGGAGAGCCGGGACCTCGGGGAGGCACTGGGAGCCGTGGTCCTCGCGGGGAGACAGTAAGTTCAAGATGCACTTGGTGGCCCCGGCTGTCTGAGTCATTGCTGAAAGGTTCAAGAAGTGAGGCGATAGGACCCTGGTCTGGGTCAGCTTTTTAACCTTGCAAACTGGGGTGGGTTACAGATGGAGAAGACTTGAACCTTGCTTCTCATAGTACTGGGAGCTTTGGGTGTTCAGTGGTTAAGTTCTCAGACACTAACCAAACGGTCGGTTGTTTGGAGCCCACTAACCATTCCCTGGAAGAAAGACGCTGCAGTCTGCTCCTGTACGGATTGCAGCTCAGCCCTGAAAACCCTATGGGGCAGTTCTATTCTGTTCTATTCCATGACTATGAGTCAAAATTGGCTTGATGGCAACTCCTTTTAAAAAATGTCATTGAAAAATAATTTCTCAGCAAAAAAAAATGTAAGGTATTTTTTTTTTTTTTTTTAGAAAAAAAAAAAAGAGACATCTGTTGTTCAGTGGAAATTTTTCTAAATTGAATCACCACTCCTGAAAACTATCTAAACAGACCAGGTGGAGCTGACAGTTATCAAAGCTTGAAGTTTAAAAAGTATTTCTCTTGAGTGGGCAAATTCTCAGCAGTGAATGAAAAAAAATGTGCTTTTTCTTTGAGTCCTGAATACCCTGTTCCCCAGTGGTAAAATAGTATCATTGTTTTAGGATAAGTCCATGAGCTGAAAATCAGACTACATGGATATTATTAGCCTTGGCTTTGCCACTTACAAAGAAGTAAGGGATTGGGGAGGGAATCAGGTCTTAAAATCTACCCAAATCATTAAAGGAAATCTCTTTCTGAATCTGTTTTCATAAGTTTGGGAGCCACAGATGAAAGAACTTTAAAAACATACACTGCTCCTTTAAGACTATCAGTTATGTTTTGCTGTGTATATTCTCAACAACAGCAAAATAAAACAAATTATTAAAAACATGGTCAGTTAACTAAGTAGCATGTTATGTGCATGCATCAGACGTATTAATACATACTCAGTATCAGTTCTTTTGGTTCTTTGGCAACGAGCATGGTGTCGAGTTCTGGATGCTGCACTGAGGACACAGTAAGGGTGGATTTCAAATATGAAGAGGTGGGCATTTGGGGAGAAGCAGTCTGGAATCTGGTGCCCAGAAGGAAGGGATGGAGTTGGGGGATGGGGTAAGATGAACACAGATGACTCAGGAGGGGCTGAAGGAGAGTTTCCACTCTTCTTCTTTGAACAGATCAAAGACTCGTAAACCAAAAAAAAAACCACACCCGTTGCCATCAAGTCCATTCTGACCCTATAGGACAGAGCAGAACTGCTCCACAGAGTTTCCAAGGAGTCCCTGGTGGATTCGAACTGCTGACCTTTGGTTAGTAGATGTAGCACTTAACCACTATGCCACCAGACTCATAGAGGTGCAGAATTAAAGGGGGGAGAAATAAAGAGCCCTGTCAACGGGAAGACGGTCTGGTTCTCTGAGTCTTTTGTTCCGTATCAAAACTGTATCTCCTGCAAGTTCTTAGAAGTTTCTCTGTATTTTGAGCTTACCAGCACCGTTTTGAAAAGAGGTTCCCCCAGAGCCATCACTTAGGAACATGGTCATGCTTTCCAGCTGGAGGAGAGGCAGCAACACGAAGAGCCCCTGATTCTGGACCTGGACCCTGGAACACTTCAGGGACTCAAGGGTCTTCTGCTTAGATGGCTCTGGAGAGAAACGGCTGCAGGATGCTCTGACACGTGGCTTACAGTCATGCTGTCTTTCTCTCCTTAGGGAGATGACGGGCGTGATGGTGTGGGCATCGAAGGACACCAAGGCAAGAAGGTAGGTGTCTGCTGAGGGTTCTGGGACAGCCCCATGCCAGGCGGCTCCCAGGACAACTTTTTTTTTTTTCCAGTTGTGATGAAGTCAAAGTATACGATCCACATCAATTTTGCATGCCCGCCTATCTGCAGCAACTTCTATTCTCCTTGCCTGGTGACAGCACATTCCTCCTTCTCTTTCTTAACAAACTCTTGTCCCCTCCTCTCCCCCCTCTTCTCTCCCATCTAGAAATAGATAAGTAGGACAGCATCCTATAAATGCAAAGAACCATAAAGTACACATCCCATGTGCTCACACTGCGTCCCCGGATCCAGTCCGTTTTTGTTCAAAGAGTTGACCTTAGAAGTGTTTCTGGTCAGGGGCATTATCAGGTCTAGAGGCCACATTTCCAGAGGATCCTCCAGGTTGTCAAACCATCAGTTCTAGTCTTTAGTAGAGCTCTTGAGCTGCACCCCTCTTTTTCTCATGTTGCCACAGGGACTCAACATTGTAAGCCCCATCACGACTGTCTTGGATGGTGGCTGGGCACCATCTGGTTCTTCCGATCACATGTTGATGCAGTCTCACATTCACGGGCGTCCTTCTGCCCCCTGAGCTTCCAAGGACAACTTCTGACATGTCGTATTTTTAAGTGATTATCTCCTTTTCCCATGAAGTCACTTGTGTTTTAGTGATTTTTGTTTCTGGATGACTCTACAAACATGCCTTTCATCTCAAGATCAATATATTGTAGACGAGTTTAAATTAAGGCCAAATACTGAGTCACATATTTATATTTTACAGGGAGAAAGAGGATTCCCTGGATACCCAGGACCGAAGGTAAATATTCCACAGTGGTAAAATAGTAACATTATTGTAGGCTTGGCATTGTAGGATAAATTTGGTTTGTCCGTGGACTAAAAATCCAGTCATGTTGGCTCAGGCCTTGGCTTTGTCACTTAAAAACCAGCTCACCCTGGAGAAGACCCCACTCTTCCTGAGACATCACACAGTGATGACATCACAGCCTTTTCATGGTGTTTGTGAGGATTATATGAAAGAGCACTGCAACAAAAGTGCTTTGAAAACTGTAAAACACTGGAATTTGTATGATATTATTGGTTAAGTAAACTAAGAATAGGGGGCAGCAGATGTTCAGTGATAGAATGCTCACCTTCCACACAGGAGACCCAGGTTTGATTCCTGGTCAGTGCTCTTGATGCACAGACACCACCTGTCTGTCAGTGGAGGCTTGTGTGCTGTCAGGATGCTGAACAGGCTTTAGCAGAGCTTCCAGACTAAGTCAACTAGGAAGCACAAAAGCCCTGTGGATCACAACGGCCCAATACTGTTGTGTGCTGGGTTGCCATGAGTCAGGGGTTTGTAACAACAAAGGAAAGCTGGATCTGCAAATGCTGCCATATGCTCTATATAGCCCAGTGGAAATGTGAATTAAAGTTGGCCATTGGAGGCCATGGGAAAGGTAACCTAGGAGCCCCACAGAGGGGCTGCCCAGGATGTTCACCTAAACTTTCCTATTCCCAACTTCATGCCCCTCTCCTTGACTCTCTTCCCAGGGCACTCCTGGTGAGCCCGGGGTGGATGGAGCACCAGGACCCAAGGGAATCCGAGGCCGGAGGGTAAGTCTGTGTGCAGGTGGAAGGTGAGAGGTGAGGGGTGAGAGGTGGGAGGCAGCATGCTCTAGTGACATCTCCAGGGCATCCTTGAACATCATTGGTCCTCACCTGCAGCTTGGCCAGTGATGGTCTGGGTGGGCACAAAAGAATCTGAAGCCTCAGGCTGATGTCATCAGAAGCCTTGTGGTTGTGATCTGCAACTGTCCCCCTTCAACTAAGCTCCCTTAGAGGGAGGTCCTGAGTGCCCCTCCCTCTAAGAAACCTCAAGAACCAGTACCCAAAGCTCATCTCCACGTGACACCAGAGAGGCCCAAGGCTCAAAGTAGATAACATTGTGTACCTGGGCAGGGATCACAGCCATTCCCACCACATGGCGAGGTGACAGGATTTAACCAGGTACCCAAGCTGCTCATGAGTGTACTAGGCTCACGGACCAACCAGGACTTCTAACCCCGTTGCCAGAGAAGGCTCTTTTTCCTGAAGCCCAGCTTCTGGTTCTTGACTCATGTCTCCTTTGGATGTTTGCTGATCCTTCTAAGATTGCAGAGTCTTAAATTAGCAGACTGTGGTCTAGATATAGTCAAGGTTGCTATCCGTTACTTTTATCCTAACAGTTTTTTTAAAAAACAATCCTTGTAATTATCCTTCCGACTTGATCAGTGCAGACGTCAAGCTGCTGCTTCTAGACAGAGTTTGAAAACACTGGCTTTATCATCTACACTGACCAGTTTTCGAATTAACTGCCAGTTAATGGTTCTCTTGTGTGTCCACAGATAATCTTTTTAGTGGTTCCGAGAGAAGCACTTTTATCTACTAGATGGCGTAGGTGGGGAGATGTATATCAGCTTTGTTAAGGTTACTTGTCCTTACGCTTGAACTTTGGGGACATTTCGGCTCCTTTGAAGTTGAACGATTTCTCTGATGATGGAGGAAGTCACACTAGGTTACCTTTTCTATCCCTTCAAGAGTTGGGAACTTGACATTGTTGGCTACACTTTAGCTACTGTCACTCTGTCCTCTCTAGGGCAATTCTGGACCTCCAGGCATAGTTGGACAGAAGGGCGACCCTGGCTACCCAGGACCATCTGTGAGTACTGACCCGGTTCCAGCTGAGCCTCATTCTCTCATGTCAGGGCTGGGTGACTTTACCTGTGGTCCCAGAAGACTTTCCACTGCCTCCTGTCTTCCCAAATAAGATTCACTGTATTGTCTTCTACCTTTGCCTGTTGGTTTTAACCACAGCTCTTCCGATTCTACAATGGGGAAGGGTTTTTGAGGCTTAGAAAGTTAAAAAAAAAATTGCTTGTGGCACTCTGCTGTCACAGATGCACTGTAATTTGCATTTACAGTTTTCTGGTACAGGTTTGTTTGTAGGAGAAACATGACAGGACTAATGTAAATACTTCTTGCTTGTACACTGAAGAAGTAGTATAATTATGTCTAATTGTGGCTTGGGAAATACTTCTTCTGACTTATTAAATCCTTAAGGGCATTACTGACTTACAAATTTAAAGCCACGAATTGCCCTACCACCAGAAGCCAGTCCATTTGCTGCCCTCCTTCCATCTTCTCCTTTTTTAACCAATGTCTTGGTTTCAGGTCTTTGAATTTTGTCTTGTTTCCCATATTGAAATGGATGAGGTTCAAAGAAGAGTGGAGAAGATAGCTCAGGAGGGGAAGAACCAGTCCCAGAAGGAAAGGCTGAGGGATTAGTTGGGCTAAAGCCTGGACAGAAAGCCTGAGTTGGGTAGATGTGATTATTGTCTTTAGTGACTGAAGTGCTTAGTGGGGAATGCTGAGCTAGTTTGTAGTAGAAGATTAAACAGGCAGAAACAATGATATGGTAGCTTGCCTAAGTGACCCAGAGTGGGGCCACCATTGGAGTGGCAGTGTAGTGGGACCCAAGGCTGAGGGCAGCTGTTGGTCTATTGTGCGGCAACTGGATATAGCATCCACCTGGGATGCTTTTGTGATGACGGTGAAGGTGAAGGTGAGCTGAATGATTCCTCACTGCCCCTTCTCAAAACTGGATGAATGAAGCCAGCAAATGGAAGGAAGCTCTTCTTTTAGGAGAAGTGGCCTTAGACGTATGCCCAGGTGTGTGGTTTCTGCCCAGGGTCTCAGGCTTTAGTTCAAGAGATAGGGGATCTCACAAGGGAGACACTGTTGTTCTCAGAGTCTTGTCATGTTTGTTCTTCAAGCACTAAAGTCAAGTTTATAGAGAGCCTCAGCTATCCTAAATGAGCGAGGTCGGCCCAGTTCTACCCACTTGCCTCTGGCAAGTGTCTGGAAGCCCAAGACTGTTCCTTCTAGTTCCCCATCTGGTGCTTTTGCTACCGTTCTCAGCCTTCTCTTCCTTGATTTTACAGGGCTACAAAGGGAACAGAGGGGACTCAGTTGACGTAAGTTACACATGCCCGAGATAGTCATTACTTTGTAAGCCTTTTCTCTACTGTCCTTAGACATATTCTTTGTTTTCTCTTAAAGCAATGTGGCCTTGTTCAAAGCATCAGAGATAAATGTCGTGAGTACCTGATTTTGTATTGCTTGTGAACAATCTGGAAATGCTGGCAGTGTAGTGGGTTAAGTACTTCCTCTGCTAGCCTAAAAGGCTGGCAGTTCTGATTCATCAGATGCTCCTTGGGAACCCTATGGGGCAGTTCTACTCTGGCCCATAGGGTCACTGTGAGTTGGAATTGACTCAACGGCAGTGGGTTTGGTTTTCTTGGGGAGGGATGGCTAATTTATGTTTTCACAATGGCAAGTCTCACGTGGTAATCATGCCTTTTGCCTTTCTCTTTGTTTCTTTCACAGCTTGCTGCTATGGTAAGTTGATTCCAGTGGGCTGACCTTCTGAGTAAACAAAGAACTGTTTTCCAATAAGTCAAATGTGCCTTTGAAAATCCTCCCTTTCCACAGGGCCCTTGGAGTGTCCCGTCTTCCCGACAGAACTGGCCTTTGCTTTGGACACCTCTGAGGGGGTCACTGAGGACACCTTTAACCGAATGAGAGATGTGCTCTTGAGGATTGTGGGTGATCTGACCATTGCTGAGAGCAACTGCCCGAGAGGGGCCCGTGTCGCTGTGGTCACCTATAATAATGAAGTGACCACTGAAATCCGGTTTGCAGACTCCAAGAAGAAGTCTGGCCTCTTGGACAAGATCAACAACCTTCAAATATCTCTGACATCCAAGCAACAGAGTCTGGAAACTGCCATGTCATTTGTGGCTAGAAACACATTTAAACGAGTGCGGCATGGGTTCTTGATGAGGAAGGTGGCTGTTTTCTTCAGCAGCAGACCCACTAGAGCATCCCCGCAGCTCCGAGAGGCTGTGCTGAAGCTCTCAGATGCGGGCATTACACCTTTGTTCCTTACGAGCCAAGAGGACCGGCAGCTCATCAATGCTTTGCAGGTGTGTGCTCTGTGGACTCCGTTGGCCCCTCTCTTTCCTTAGTGGACTCTAGAATGTTCTCATGCCCTTCTACTCTCTTCTGGGTGGATTCACATCTCATAGATCCTGAAAGGTTCTCGATGAGGCTCGTCTGACTGAGACCTTCTTTAGTCAGAGGTCCAGGACAGCCTTCTGACATTAGATAGACATACACATGCCTGTCCCTTATTTCTGCCTGGCCCCTCCTTCCATGGTGAACAGTTCTTGCCAATCAATGAGACTTTGTGTCTTCATCTACCAGATCAAGATGTTAGCATTGTTTGATATGTTCCATCTACCCACAAGGGTTATAGTGTGACTCATTTGCTTTTTTTCATGAGATCCTTGGACATCTGGGTCAGTGCTGAGTCTCTTCCTTGGACTAAATGTACTTCCAAGATGACCCTAGGGCCCCCAGAACAAGTGTGTGACCCTATACTGAACATGGACTTCTCAGGACAGTTGTTGACTGTTGCATCACTCCAACCTTATTGAGAATAAGGAGATCTTGTCGTTAGTGAGGGGCTCAAGTGAGAATGAGAGACACTGCACTCTAAAGTCTGTGGGCTATTAATGCCTCATTCACTCTTTACCCTCCAGCCCTGGAGAAGCGCCACCTAGGGCTGGCCCGGAGGCCCTTTAATGTCTTAGTGATGTCCCTGAGACCCCACTGACCATACCACCCTCATCTGCACCAGCCTTTAAATTTTTCCTCAGCCAGGTGGAAGCCTGAGGGTCAGCCTGGGGATAGGCTAAATGTCTTTGTCACTGCTTAGAGAAATGGACAGTTTAATTACTATAAGAAGTTAATTAATATTTATTTGTACCAATTCTGCTAGGCACTGTTCAAGTCACATGGATAGTGGGTATAGAGGGAAAGAACCCTAAGCTGGAAGGGTCAGGAGGCTTTGAGTCTAGTTCTTACCCATTCACTTTCTAGCTTCGAGTTATTTAGTAAAACACAGTCGTGTCATTTCACCCTTCCTGGTAAAGTAAAAGACCTGAACACAGGATTTCAAAGGGTAGCTTGAGAAGACAAAATCAAGTATTATAGTGACATGTGCAAAGGCTGGAAATGAAAAACCAGAAGGGAAGACCACATTCTGCATTTCTCAAGCTGAAAGAACTGAAGAAAAAATTCAAGCCTACAGTTGCAATAATGTAGGATTCTATAGGGAAAATATTAGGTGACTCAGGGAGCAGAAAACAAGGTGGAAGGAATACACAGAGTCATTACAGCAGAAAGAACTGATAGATGTTCAGCCATTTGAAGAGGCAGCATACGATCTGTAACTGATGGTACTGAAGGAAGAAGTCAAAGTTGCACTGAAGGCACTGGCAAAAAACAAGGCTCCAGGAACTGATGGGCTATCAATTGAGACATTTCAACAAATAGATGCAATGCTGAAAGTGCTAACTCATCTATTGCAAGAAATCTGGAGGACAGCTGCCTGGACAACTGACAGAAAGAGATCCATATTTAGGCCCATTGCAAAGAAAGGTGACCCAACTGAATGTGGAAATTACCGAGCAGTATCATTAATATCACACAAAAGTAAAATTTTGCTCAAGATCATTCAAAACTGACTGCAACAGTGTAGTGACAAGGAACTGCCAGAAATTCAAGTTGGATTCAGTAGAGGATGTGGAACCAGGGATGTCATTGCTGATGTCAGATAGATCTTGGCTACAAGCAGAGAATACCAGAAAGATGTTTACCTGTGTTCCATTGATGATGCAAAGACATTCGACTGTGTGGATCAGAATAAATTATGGCTAACTTTGTGGAGAACAGGAATTCCAGAACACTGAATTGTGCTCTTAAGGAATTTGTATATGGATTGTTTTAGTCAGCTAGGGCTGCTGTAACAGAAATACCACAGAGTGGATGGCTTTAAGAAAGGAAGATTTATTCTTACACAGTCTGGTAGGCTACAAGTCCATATTCAGGGTGTCCGCTTCAGGGGAAGGCTTTCCCCCTTGTTGGCTCTGGAGGAAAGTCCGCTGTTGCGTCAGTCTTTGTCCAGAGAGCGTCTTGGCACAGGAACCTCAGAACATGCTCTTCTCCCTGTGCTGCTTGCTTGATGGTGTGAGGCTCCCAATTTTCTGCTTGCTTCTCTTTCCTTTTATCTTTTTCAGGATGAAAAGATAAAGGGTGGTGCAAGCCATGCTCTAGGGAAACTCCCTTTACAGTGGAGCAGGGAGGTGATCCTATGAAGGGATTTACAGCCCCAACCTAAACCTTTAACATACAGCATAGGAAAATCACAAAATGGAGGACAGTCACAAGATACTGAGAATCATGGCCCAGCCACATGACTACACATATTTTTGAGGGGACACAATTCAATCCATGACATGAATCAAGACACAGTCGTGCAAAAAGAACAAGGGGACACTGCATGGTTTAAAGTCAGGAAAGGTGTGCATCAGGTTGTATCCTTTTACCATCTTTTCAATCTGCATGCTGAGCAAATAATCCAAGAAGCTGGGTTGTATGAAGAAGAACAAGGCATCAGGATTGTAAGATGACTCATTAGCAACTTGCATTATGCAGATGACACCACTTTACTTACCGAAAGTGAAGATTTGAAACACTTACTGATAAGGTGAAGGACCACAATCTTCAGTATGGTTTATGGATTATACTTCAACATGAAGAAAACAAAAATCCTCACAACTGGACCAGTAAGCAACATTGTGCTAAATGGAGAAAGGATAGAGGTTGTCAAGGATTTCATTTTACAAGGGTCCACAATCAACGTGCGTGGAAGCAGCAGTCAAGAAATTAAAGGCACATTGCACCAGGAAAATTTGCTGCCAAGGACCTCTTTCAAGTATTGAAAAGTAAAGATGTCACCTTGAAGACTATGATGCACCTGACCCAAGCCATGGTATTTTCAATGGCATCATACGCGTGTGAAGGCTGGACAATGAACAAAGAAGAGTGAAGAATTGATGCCTTTGAATTGTGGTGTTGGAGAGGAATGTTGAATGTACCATGGACCGCCAAAAGAACAAACAGGTCTGTTCTGGAAGAAGTGTTATAGCAGCGCTCCTTGGAAGCAGAGACAGCAAGACTGTGTTTTACAACTTCAGACATGCTGTCAGGAAGGATTAGTTCCTGGAAAAGGACATCATGCTAGGTAGAGTGGAGGATCAGTGAAAAAGAGGAAGACTCTCCATGAGATGGACTGACACGGTGGCTGCAACAACGGGCTTAAGCGTGAAAACAATGGCGGGACATGGTGCAAGGCCTAGCAGGGTTTCGGTCTCTTGTTCACAGGATTGCTGTGAGTCAGAACCAACTCGGTGGCACGTAACAACATGCCATGTCACGTTCCTGTGCCTGAGATTGCTCATCTGTGACGACTGAATTGGATGAGATGCTCCCTAACGTCTTTCCTTCCAACTTGAATATTCTGTGGTTGTACCACATCATAGCTGTGTTACTACCTCCATGTCTGTTCTGCCAAACGGAGGGCAAGTTAGAGCATAGATTCCTGGTCTTGGGAATTGAGTCTTAAACTTGGGCAGCCAACCACGTGTCCTCTGAGGATCAACTGACAGGCACGTTCCTTGGTGTGGGCTGAGCGACCCAGAACATGTCATTTCCTTAGGTCACGGTTGCAGCAAGATTAGAAAGTCATTATTCAATGAATGACAGCTGACTGGTTGCCAAGCAAGACCCAATCTGTAATGTGTGGGACTTTTAGAGTCTCTTAGAGGGAATTCCATTCCTGGATTTGCCATTGCTTCCCTTTCTAAACCTGCGTGATTGGGAAGGATGGAGCTAACTTCCGTTAGCTGCAGTTATTACTGCTAAAAATAAGGATGCCGTTGAAATGCCCACTCTTTGCTAGAAGACATGCCAGACACCTTGCATACATAACCTAATTTAAGTCACCCCATAACCTCACTGCGAAGATATCACTATTCCTATTTTGCAGGCAAGGAAACTAGGCCCCAGAGAGAGGTTAAGTAATTTTTTGGGGGGTCAAGGAGAATATATAGCAGAGGAACTTCCATTTCATTACTTCTGAACAGTTATATTCATTGCTCCCTGTTAGCCCTCCTACCACCCCCCCAAAATAAAAGAAAGAGAAGTAAAAACAAATAAACAGAAATCAAACCTAGAAGACACTGATGAATGTTGGAGACCTTATTTTATGGCCATGGTGTTGATTTCTGCCTGATTCATACTTTTAAACAGTTACTTATTGCTTGCATGCCTACCAAGTGTTTCCTTTTGTGTAACCCAGATCAATAACACCGCCGTGGGACATGCACTTGTTCTACCTGCTCAGGGAGACCTCACCGACTTCTTGAAGAATGTCTTGACTTGTCATGTATGCCTGGGTAAGGAGTTTCTCTGCTTAGTTATGTTTGCAGTAAAAGTTATACCCATACAGGGACTTTTGAGTGAATAACTGTAGTCTGTGTGAAGAGTTTGAGTTATAAGAACTCAAATAACAAAGGTTTGCAAAATGCTATAAAGTAGTTTGTATATTTAAAATGGACCCTCCCCCATGACATAATTCATTTTTATAAGTAACAAATTAAATTTTTACCTTGGATTCTGGAATTTAAATGTTTGGTTCTAGTGACTTTTCTAGAACATTTTTCTTGAAAGAGCGGCAAAGAATTAAAGCAATTTCCTTATTGCTGTGATGTAGTAACAATGACTTAGTTTTCAGCTTGTTTCGTCTAATAAGTATTAAGTGATAAAAACTGAAATCTGGCCCCTGTAGTGGCCTTATTGTTGTTAGTTGCTAGGTGACCTTCCGCACCCCAAACGGTGCTCAGTCCTGTGCCGTCCTCATGATCACTGGTCTGATTGTTGTGGCCATGGTGTCAGTCCATCTCATTGAGGGGTCCCTCATTATTGTCGGCCAAACACGATGTCATTTTCTAGTGAGTGGTCTTTTCTGATGACGTATTCAAAGTACTTCAACTGAAATCTCACCGTCCGTGCTTCTAAGGAGCATTCAGGTCGTATTTCTTCTAAGAGTGAAATGGGCCGCATGACAGAAGGTGCTTTTTGTTGGAGCCCTGGCGGTGCAGTAGTTAAGAGCTATGGTGAGCTATGGCTGCTAACCAAAAGGGAGGCAGTTTGAATCTACCAGCTGCTCCTTGGGAACCCGATGGGACAGTTCTGTCCTGTCCTGTCTGGTTGCTGTGTGTTGGAATTGACTCAACAGCAATAAGTTTTGCTTTCTTTCTTTTTTATACTGTATGACTGTTTTAATGGCCTCAGACTCCCAAGAGATTGGCGTGCAGTAGTTCCCCATGGGATTCACAGAATAACAGAGTCACCATACTTCTTTTTAGACATCTGCAACATCGACCCATCCTGTGGATTTGGCACCTGGAGGCCAGTGTTCAGGGACAGGAGGGCAGCTGGCAGTGATGAAGATGTCGATGTGGCTTTCATCTTAGACAGCTCTGAGACGACAACACCATTCCAGTTCAATGAGATGAAGAAGTACATCACATACCTGGTCAGACAGCTGGATGTGAGCCAGGACCCCAAGGCCTCCCAGCACCTTGCAAGAGTGGCGGTGGTACAGCACACGCCCTTTGCCTTCCTGGGGAATGCCAGCCTGCTGCCCGTGAAGGTGGAGTTCTCCTTGACTGACTATGGCTCCAAGGAGAAGCTGCTGGAGTTTCTCAGCAGTGGAATGACCCAGCTGCAGGGAACCAGGGCCTTAGGCAGTGCCATTGAATACACTGTAGAGAACATCTTTGAAAGGGCCCCCAACCCCCGGGACCTGAAAGTCGTGGTTCTGATGCTGACCGGTGAGGTGCGGAAGCAGCAGCTGGAGGAGGCTCGGCAAGCCATCCTGCAGGCCAAATGCAAGGGCTACTTCTTCGTGGTTCTGGGCATCGGCCGGAAGGTGAACGTCAAGGAGGTGTATGGCTTTGCCAGTGAGCCGAATGACGTTTTCTTCAAGCTTGTGGACAAATCACCCGAACTCAATGAGGAACCTTTGATGCGTTTTGCCCGGTTGTTGCCTTCCTTCATCGGCAGTAAGTCCTGTGTTGGTGGCGAGGGTCCTTAGGCCGGTGGGGCTGGGGAGTAGCAGCGCAGGAAAGACAGCCAGTTCATCATTCTAACTTTTTCACTCATTCAACAAATATAAAAGTACTGACTACATGCTAGACACTCTTTTAACAACCAGAGATACCTGCGAACAACACAAACACAAATCCCTGTCCTCACTAATTTTTCCAGTCACATTTGCCTGGGTACCTCTCAATGATGAGATGACGTCCCATTACAGTCCAATGGGCAACTGGGTCATGTACTCAGAGTGTACAGGGCCTAATGTGTGGCACGTCCTAAGAGACAGGTATCTGGTTGGCAGCAGTCAGGGAGGGTATCAGTGAGGATGTGCATTGATCTAGGCTAAGCCATTAGCCTTCATGCTTGGATTCTCCGGGCCACTGCCAAGGTGGTTCTCTGTCCCCAGACTGCCTTCCACCTCTGCTCCAGTTGCAAATCCACTGTGGTCTTTAAAACGCAGCTCCTTGCTGTTTTAGTCAGCTGGTGCTGCTCTTACAGAAATACCACAAGTAGACGACTCTAAAAGAGAAATTGTATTCATCACAGTCCAGTCGGCTAAAAGTCTGAATTCAGGCCATCAGCTCCCAGGGAAGGCTTTATTTGCTGACACTGGAGGAAAGTCCTTGTGGGGAATCTTCCCCTGGACTGGAAGCTTCTGAGGTGCAGGGACCCTGGTCCTTTCCAAAGGATGCACTTAGCTCCCAACACTGCTTTTGGGTGGTAAGCGGTCCCCGAATATCAGCCAGCCTCGCTTCCTTTATCTGTCAAGAGACCTCCTCAAAGCACAACACAGACTCATACGTTGAATCTCGCTCCACCGACACAACTGCCACTCATCTACCCTTATTAACATCACAGAGGCAGGAATTCCAACGTGGAGGGACACCTTACAGTACCAGGAATTACTGCCTAGCCAAACTGCTAGAGAACACAGGCCAATCCGTGACACCCACAGCCCTGCTCACTAGAGATGTGCTCTGGTCCTTAGGCCTCTTCAGCATGAGTCGGGGTGCTGTGCCACCAGGAACTCAGTCTCTCTCCCGTGGCCTGGTGGGAATAGAGTTACAGCTCTGTGGCTGCAGCAGAAGGAGGCCTGGTAGCACAGAGGCTAGGCGGTTGGCTGCTAACTGAAAGATCAGGGGTTCAAAACCACTAGTTAGTCCCTGGGAGAAGGGTGTGGCAGTCTGCTTCCAGGACGACTGACAGCCTTGCAAAGCCTAGGGAGCAGTCCTGCTCCATCCTATACAGTTGCTGTGAGTCAGAACCTTCTCTGTGGTGATGGATTTGGATTTTTAGGTTTGGGCCCAGCAGGCTCTTTGAGACTGTGTTTAGTTCTTATTTGTATTCCCCAGATTCCAGTGCAGGGCGTGACACAGAGTAGGCACGGGAGAACTACTGAACAGATGAGAGGGGTTTATAGGGAATTAGCAAACATACATATGTATGCTGAAAGTCTGAGTAGCCCTGGTAGTGCACGCAGTGGCTAAGAGCTCAGCTGCTAACTGAAAGGTCAGCAGTTCAAATCCACTAGCCACTCTGCTAGAGAAAGATCCTGGCCATGGAAACCCCATGAGGCAGGTCTGCTCTGTCCTACAGGGTCTCCATGAGTTGGAATGGGCTTGACAACAGTGGGTTTGGGTTTGGTTTGGTGTACTAACAGTCTATTATCCAGTAAAACATGGAGATCTATGAAAACAGAATCCATATTTGTGAAGGCCTACAAGCCTGGTGGTGTAGTGGTAAAGTGCTATGTCTGCTAACCAAAATATTTGCAGTTTGAATCCACCAGGTGCTCCTTGGAAACTCTTATGGAGCAGTTCTAGTCTGTCCTGTCAGGTCACTATGAATTGGAATTGACATGATGGCACTGGATTTTTATTTGTTTGTTTATTCCCCAAAAGAATTAGGGAAAAATGGTTAAGCAAAGATAAGTCAGTTTACCCCAGGCCCATTGCTCTTCTCTCTCTAAAAAAAAGAAAAAAACCTTAAAAGTGAAGAAGATTTAGAAAAGCTTTGTTAAAAAAAGCTTTGGAAAATATTTAAATCCCTTTGATTTGATGTTTAAGAGCCTGGAACTTGTTCAACTGATTTTTCTTCTTCCCATGTCTCCTTCCTCGTGCTGAGTAAATCTCATCTTTAGCTGAATGACTCAAATATCTCCAGTAAGAAGATAATGGCTTGAGATGCTTAGTATATCAGGAGTTGTAATAGTCAATGTTTAAAGTCACTTGATGTTTAAAAGCAGTTAGTTCAACAAATCATTGTGGGCCAACTTCTCTGTGACCTATTTAACTCAACAGCAGATTGATTTCAATTTGTGCATGATTTAAATGAAGTTAAAATGTTTTTCTCTGTCTCTCTAGGTGAGAATGCTTTTTACTTGTCCCCAGATATCAGAAAACAATGTGACTGGTTCCAAGGGGACCAGCCAGCAAAGAATTCTGTGAAGTTTGGGCACAAACACATGTAAGTGATTATAATCATTGGCTCAAAAGATGGAAGGCTAGAAGGGATACAGATCTCTTACTTTATGGGTCATGGAGGATTTTGAGGTCCAGAAAACATGACTTCCCAAAGGCCATGTGGGTTATTGGTCTTGAAGTACTTGGAATTATCAGTAAGCTTTTGCTGTGTAAGAAACTGCTCTAAACTTACTGGCTTAAAACCACTACCATTTATTTACTTTATAATTCTGTGGATTAGTATTTTTAGGCTGGGCTCAGCAGGGCAATTCTTCTTGCCTCTCCTGGACTCACTTTTATGTTCGTGGACAGCTTCCAGTCAGCTGTGAATGGATGATCTAGGATGGTGTCAGCTGGGATAGCACCTCTTGGCTCTATGGTGCAAGGTCTCCTGAGGCCTAGGCTAGAATTGGCATATGGTTACTTCTGGTGTCCTTTACCGGCCAAAGTGTTCCCCAGCGTCAGCCTAGATTCAAGGGAGAGGAGCTAGGCTTGACGGGAGGACCTATGGCATCACCTTCTGTAGGGGATGGACGTAGTAAATGTGACTACTTGGTGCCATTTGTACAACTGATCTGCCATAGCCTGCATGCGAAGAATTGGAAAGATCAGATACAGTATATAAAAAGTAGACTTCAAATTCTCCTCAGAATTACTAATGCTGTAACAGCACAAGCGGTGATCCCTCTGATATCACTGACAGAGTTGCTTAGTCTTCCAGGAAGACAGGGTAGGGAGCTGGCCGATGGGCTGAGGCCGTGGTGCCCACGGTGGTGCCGGCATCTTCTCTCTGCTCAGTGACCTCGTTCTGGCTCCAGGAGCAGAAAGGAGAGGAGAGCAGTGGGCCACATGACAAGAGGCGTGGGTGAGGGACGTGGTGGCAGGAACTAAACTCAAGTGACAGCGGTGAAGCCCGTGGCAGCAGCAGGACCCTCAACAGAATCCCACAGAGTTCACACTTGGGCAGATGCAGGAGTGCTGATTTTTGAGCCTTGATGAGCTATGGATTAAAGTTATTCTTGAAAGAGTTTGTGGCTTATTCCTGGCTGACCCAGAGGGTGGGGAAAGACAGCCCATTCCTCTTGACTGCAAACCTTTCTCTCTATCACCCCTGAAGCCCTCCAGCTCTTGCCTTAGTCCTTGGAGAGAATGGTTTCCAGCTTCACCACACCAAAATTCAGCACATGACAAAATTAAACAAAAACACAAACAATAAGGCATATATTTATATATAATTACAAATAAAAAACTAGTGTCATGGAGTTGATTCCAATTTATGGTAATCCCACTTGTGACAGAGCAGAATTGTGTTCCATAGGCTTTTTCAGAAATAGATTGCCAGGCCTTTCTTCTGAGGTGTCTGTGGGTAGACTTGAACCCCCATCTTTCATCTTGCAGCCTAGTGCATTAACCATCTGCACCATCCAGGGACACCCTATTTTAGACAGCAGGCAAGAATCTGCCCAGGTGGGTTTAACGTGTAATTTGTTCAAACAGAAACATCCCGAATAATGTTACTTCAAGTCCTACAACCAAACCCATGACCACAACGCGGCCAGTGACCACAACAAAGCAGGTGACCACCACCACAAAACCAACAGCTGTTGTGAATCTGCCACCTGCAAAGCCAGCTGCTGCAAAGCCGGCGCCGGTGAGACCTGTGGTTGCCAAGCCCGAGGTCCCCAAGACGGCCGCTGGACAACCCGTGGCAGCGGTGAAGCCCGCGTCAGCAGCAGTGCCCGTGTCAGCAGCAATGTCCGGGACAGTGTCGAAGACTGTGGCAGCAGCGAAGCCCGTGGCGGCGGTGAAGCCCGTGGCGGCGGTGAAGCCTGTGGCAGCGGCAAAGCCTGTGACAGCGGCAAAGCCCGTGGCGGCGGTGAAGCCTGTGACAGCGGCAAAGCCCGCGGCAGAGGTGAAGCCGGCCCCTCAGAGGCCAGTCGCAGAAAAACCTGTGGCTGCAGCAAAACCGGTAGCCGACCAGCCTGCAGCCTGGAAGCCTGAGGTCACCGGGCCACAGGCGGCCAAACCAGCTGACGTCAAGCCGGTCACCACCAAGCCTGGGGGTAAGCAAGCCCAGCTAGGGCTGTCACAGCTTCTGTCCCTGTTTTCAGGTCCTTGTCCCTAGAAGTCTGTTTGGGTACTGTACCTGTTACTGCTGAGTGCACTGTGGTTCACAGGATTCCACATAATCAGTAGAGCTGCACTTGGGAGTAGACTGCCAGGCCTTTCTTCTGCAGTGCCTGTGGGTTGACTTGGACATCCCGGCTTTCAGATGACAGCTGAGCGTGTTAACTGTTTGTAGCACCCAGGGACTCAAAGCCTATTCATGAAACTAGCCCCCAGTGACTATCCAGTTAATTCCAACTCGCGGTGACCCCATACATGTCAGAGGAGAGCTGTGTCCTGCAGCTTTCCTTGTGGCCATGAACTTTCAGAAGCAGATCTCCAGGCCTCCCTTCTGAGGTGCCTCTGGGTGGATTTGCTCTGCCAACCTTTCAGTTAGCAGTGAAGTGCTTAAGACTTGTACCACCCAGCGCTCCCAGCTGTCTACAGAGAAAGCACAGTCACCGATCGGTATTCACAGGTCTGTAATTTACAGGGGCATCTTGGTGCTTTAGGAAGCTATGGTTTTGTGTCATGCTGTGCGGCTGGCACATCTTGTGCGTAGAGCAGGTGATGTGGGTCTCAGCGCCTCTTCAGCCGGCTTCATCCAGTCTCCCACCCTGGTGTCCTGAACCTTTCCTCCTCATTCTGCCTGAGATGTCTGGGAGCGCCAGGCAACAATCCTAGAAATCCAGTGTCTTCAGCTGAAGGGATGACTTTCTCAGTAGAAGCTGAGTCTGGGCCTCATTTGGGGAGCAGAGAGAGAAAGAAAGACAAGTCTGTTGTGTGCTCATTAGAGGTGAAGCAGATGTTTCTGGGCTTGGGCTCTGGGGTCAGATCCACCTCACTTTGAGTTGGCCTCAAGAGGAGGCGGGGTGCACCCTATGCAGACCTTGTCCCTGCAGGGAGCAAGTCACCTGCAGAAGAGACACCGCGGTGTGTGCTATGGCCGTATCTATGGGTTTTAGCTTAACAAACTGGAACAAAGTCAACCCTGGATGACTGGTCCTGCCCCTAATGACTGAAGTCCCGTTATTGACCGTGTGAGGAACCCTGAGGTCACAGTGGTTAAAGCACTCAGCTGCCAGCCAGAAAGATGGGCAGTTTTTCAAACCCATCAGCCTCTCTGTGAGAGAAAGACATGGCTCTCTGCTTCTGTAAAGATAACAGCTTTGGGAACCCTACAGACAATCCTACTTGGCCCTGCTGGTCCCTGTGAATCGGAATGTACTCAACAGCAGTGGGTTTAGTACTGATCAGGAGGGTATTAGGTTCTAGACTGAATTAGTTATGGGACAAAACCAGCCACCGGCATCAAGTATTCTGACACGTGGCGCCCCTATGTGTGTCAGAGTAAAAGTGTGATCTCTAGAGTTTTCATGGCCGTGATCTTTTGAGACCAGATTGCCAGGCCTGTCTTCTGATGTGTCTCCCGGTGGCTGTGAACTGCCCATCTTTTGGTTAGTAACTGAGAGCTTAACCATGTGTTCTACTGAACAACTCCTGCACATGCGGGCTAGGTGGGTCTAATGAGCCACAAGGATATTATTTTATTTTTCTTTCAAGGAAGATCCTGGAAGACTCCCTAGAATGTCACGGACTATTTAGAAAGGTGAAGAAAGTGTCTTCTCGAGAAAGATGGGAATTTTCCATTTTATGGACAGAGGGAGAGCAGAAATTCCTTTACAAGGATTTTATGTTACACCCTAAAGTTTTATGACAATGTATTTTAAAAGGTGGCGCTCTTTTTGTATAGAGCAGTTAACTTCAGGTTAGCACCCCAGGCCTCACGTCTGCCATCATCTCAGTCACAGGAGAGACTGTCAATGAAGGTAGAAGCGGTGGCTATGTACCCACTGACGACTGATTAGATTCCTGATAACTGTGGATTCCATATTTGCTGGTTCTTGTGAAATTGTAAGAAGAAGAATTTCTCAGGAGCTTGAGGGCGAAATCCCCTGCCACATGTAGCTGTGGGAAACAACTGCCTCCTGACCCCCACTTTCAGGTCCCCTGTCTTATCTGTGTGTAGTTTATCTACTGTCTGTCCTCTGCTTGGACTTGTCTTGCAGTACGGGTTTCCCGAGCGGTCCACGTTTCCGAGATCACAGAGAACAGCGCCAAGCTGCACTGGGACAGGCCTGAGCCCCCCGGTCCGTATTTCTACGACCTCACCGTCACATCAGCCCAGGACCAGTCCCTGGTTCTGAGGCAGAACCTCACAGGCACGGACCGTGTCATTGGAGGTCTCCACGCCGGGCAGACCTACCACGTCTCTGTGGTCTGCTACCTGAGGTCGCAGGTCAGAGCGACCTACCAAAGCAGCTTCAGTACAAGTGAGTATGCAGGTGGGTGCCCTGACGGGCCTGGCGTTGCCACCCGTTGGGGCCGCCTCGATGGCAGCTGACGGTGACCCACTGCGGCTCTTTACTGCCCGTCCCCGTCTGTGTTTCCTGTTCCGTGGTTGGTGGACAGAGGATGCCGCTGAGACTCACTGCCTTTTTAGGGAGGACGTGGGGCAAGTCGCCCCACCCTGGGGACCCCAGGGCATCTACAGCCACCGCAGGAAGGACATTGGCCTCCCCCTGCCCCGTCTCCACGTCCTGACTGTCCCTTGTCATCTGCTGTCCTTGAGCTCCTCTGTTCCCCTGGGAACCTGCTTGGAGCTGCTATTCCAACCTCCCTTAATTACTCCTCCTCTTTCCAAATTCTTCAGATCCCTGTGCCCCGTCCTTCTCGAACCCTGCTGCTCCTAGAATGAGGATTGAGAAGTCCCCCCAGTCCCCGCTCCCCATGGAGTGAAGCCCGGGGGGTGAGGTGGTTGAGAGCTCAGGATGTTAACCAAGAGGACGGAGGTGTGAATCCACAATCCTCTCCTTAGAAAACCCGTGGAGCAGTTGTCTGTCCAATTGGTTGGCTATCAGTTGGAATTGAGTACTGAGTCAACGGCACACATCAACAACCACAGAACATGCTCATGTAAACAAGAGTCCAAAAGACCCACTCAGATCCAGAGCTCTCTTTCCCGGGGTAACAGACCAAGAGCTTGTGTGGGAGATGAGAGGATTTGCTCCAGAGTTGCGGAGCTCGCTGAGTCTGTGGACAGGTAGACCCAAGGGGCAGCCCCTACACCTGAGTGCAGGCGGAGAGAGCTCAGGGGTCTGGGGCATGAAGGACACTCACTGCAGAAAGCAAACTTGTGTCAGCTGCTGAGGATTCTTAAGCTTTTCTGTTTCTGATGGAGTCACTGGTTGCTTGTATTTTTTTTTTCTTTTTAGAGAAAACACAGCCACCACCTCCCCAACTAGCAAGGTCAGCCTCTAGTGCAGGCATCAATCTGATGGTGAACACGGAGCCCTTGGTTGACATGGAAACAGGTGAGTTGTGAAAATACCAAGTTCATTAGTGGAGGTAAGAGACGCGTTCTTCCTAAAACTCTAAAGCCTCTGAAATCTTGAGTCTAACTCTTCTGAGACTGAATGCTAAGTCTCAGGCCACGTATGCCTTCTGCCCAGGAAGTTCCAAATTATGTTTGGGTGGCCCAGCATGGTTTTATTCTGCACATTCCAAGTTGTAAGGGCCGTTTACCTTGCCTGTCCCTAGGCTCTTAAGGGAAATTGAATGGGAATTGCTTTTGGGGCTTCAGCCAGCAATTCATGTACCCGTTAGTCATTTCCTGTATGCCTCAGAATGGGGCTGGAGTCGATTTGTGGTCTGCGATGCTGAAGGGAGTAGGGTTCCATCCACCCAGTAATTTAATCTAATAAAAAGCAGCTCAGACGCACACAAAGTAACCCAGATTGTTGTTGTTGTGAGGCGCCATGGAGTCGCTTCCGGTTCCTGGTGACCCTGTGCCCAGCAGAATGAACCACTGCCGGGTCCTGCCTCGTCCTCTCCATCGTTGTCATGCCTGAGGCCACTGTTGCGGTCGTGATGTCAGTCCATCCCTTTGAGTGTCTTCCTCTCTCTGCTGACCCTCTACTTTACCAAGTGTGAGGTCCTCTTGAGCTCATATCTAAAGCGTATGAGACCAAGTCTCATTTCTAAGGAGCATTCTAGCCATACTTCTTCCAAGACAGATCTGTTTCTTCTTTTGGTAATACAGGCTGTATTCAGTACTCTTTGCCATCACCAGGTTAAACCCAAACCCACTGCCATCAAGTCAATTCTAACTCACAGCAACCCTAGAGAACAGAGTAGAACTGCCCCATAGAGTTTCCAAGGAGTGCTGGTGGATTTGAACTGCTGACCTTTTGATTAACAGCTATAGAGCTTAACCACTATGCCATCACTAGATTGGAACCCCTGAAACAGAGTTTTGGATGTGACCATGGGTGTTCTGGTCTTAATTCCCTAAGCATACCTCATGGTTCTATCCACTGTCTCACTATCTTGGGTGCCTGAGACCCAGAGCATTGGCACGCCTTTCATGTTAGACCATTGAGAAGTGGGTTGTGGTTCAGGACTTGCTGGCTCTTAGTCCCCTTTGTCCTTGGCTGGTGGAACTCTGCTGCTGAAGAGACCCTGTAGTCCCTCCTTCAGCTACGCCTGAGCCGGGATCTCGCACCTGCAAGAAGCTGGCCATTCAAGTGGTAGATACATTTTGTTAAGAGTGTTCAGCAAAGGGTGTTATTCAATCAAGAATCAAAGCTGCATGGAGATTTAGATATATTATTGACCCAGAGACACCAAAACAGGAAGTGTCCACTTCTCCCTGGAGAGTCCATAATTTCTGATGCCTTGGCCACAGTTAGAAAAAGGAAAGCCTATCTCTTTATGATGTTTATTTCTATCATTGACAATAATATCAAGTGTTTGTTGAGTGCCTAGCTGCTTTTGTGCTGTGCAAGATTTGAAGGCAGTTGTGCCCTTTGAGGGAGCCCAAGGGGGACAGAGGTTAAGTGCTCCACTGCTAACTGCAAGGTCAGTGGTCTGACCCACCAGCTGCTCAGCAGGAGAGTGATGTGGCCGTCTGCTTCTGTGAACATCACACCCTTGGAAACTCTGTGTGGCCATTCTACTCAGCCTTTTAGGGTCACTGTGGGTTGGAACTGACTCAGCAGCAGTTGGTTTGCATTTTGGCTTGATGTCTTTTCAGTAAGTGTTGCTTTTTCAGAAGTGATAGTGTGTGGTTTTTGAGACAATCATGTACATGTTCTGTATTTTACTCTTTCCGCTGTAAGTTTTTTTTTTGTTTAAAGGTACTCCTTCCTATAATTTGCCTTTCCTGTAGGGCCTAGCTCATTTATCTTAAATAAGCTTTGATGGCACTAGTGTTCTCTGACTCGACACCCTTGTCTTTTTAGGCTGCTAGAGAGTAGAGGCCACTTGGTTCTTTGAATTGCTTTTAAGGGAAATAGTGTCTACTGCTGCTGTGCTTCACTAGATGGACTTTCTTTTGAAATTAGAGATTAATAGAGAGATCTGTATGTCTATTTAGCATCACCAATGACAAAACCCAAATCTGTTACTGTTGAGTTGATTCTGATTTACAGCGCCCCGTTGGGCAGAGTGGAACTGCTGCACCGGGTTTCCAAGGCAACTGCCGCAGCTTTCTCCCCGGGGCAGGGTGGAGTTCAAGCTGCCAGCCTTCTGGTTAGCAGCCAAGCCCCTAACCCCGCGTCACCGGACTCCTTGACATCTATTTGTTCATGTATGTAGTGCTACATGTCTACAACATACACCTCTGTATGCGTGTGTAAGTTGTGTGGTAAAGTAGAGGTTCAGCAGAATTGAAGAGAACGCTCTGTGAGATGGATTGACACAGTAACCTCAACAATGGAATGAAACATACCAAAGATCACGGAGACAGGGCAGGGCTGGACAAAGATCACGGAGACAGCGCAGCGCTGGACAAATGTTCCTCTCTGTTATGCATCAAGTAGCTGTCAGTCAGAGTCAACTCGATGGTTGCTAACAACACTTACTGTTAGTTGTAGGGCCACAACTCAGACTGACATTTGGTATCAGGAGTTACTAGAAAGAAGGTAGCCAAGTCAGTGTAGAAACTGTAAGACTATTGTATACACCAATGTGTAATAAGGATATATAAATGAATGACTTTCAGAATTAGAAAAGGCTTTAAAATAGTTTGCTTCTGGGAGTAAGCTTAGGATTTAGTCTGTATTATGGATCAGCATGTGTTTTTCAAATCTCGACGGCACTTGGCTTGGCTGGCTACCCTTTCCAGTGGAAATATCAATAGAAAAATGGAAAATTATCTTGAGATAATTTTAAAAATATACTCAATTGTCCTTTAAGTGAAAGTTGACAATCTAAGTCAACTTGTCATACAAAAACTTATGCACACATGGCTTGTGTAACTCTGGCTGCTCTCCCTACCCTGTGACAGCACACTCCTCCTTTCCACTCTGTATTTCCCATGTCCATTCAACCAGCTCCTGTGCCCCCCGTCCTCTTATCTCACCTCAGGACAGGAGCTGCCTGGATAGCTTCATGTACCTACTTATGCCAAGAAGCACACTGTTCGCCAGTATTGCTTTTTATCTTGATATAATTTACGGGGAGAATCTAGCAATTCATGATAGACTGGGTGATGAAGTTTTAAGTCCTTAGGGATTGTATAAAATATTTTCCAAAAAGTTTTAGTGTTGTGATTTTCAACTCAAATTAAACAAAGAAATAGAAGTAACAGTGTGGAGTAAAGGGTGGAGTGTACGAGAATACTTAAATGTCAATCTTGTGATTTCCACTCGTAATTAGTTTTTTGTGTCTCACGTTAAGGGACCATAAGCAGGCCATTGTCCCTGGCCCTGCTGGTACTGTGGCTTCTAACCTACTTATTCCCACTATTGAGGTGCTGCCCTTAGGCTTCCCCAACACAAGCTTGAGCACAGAGAGAAGCCACAAGAGAGCATCTTTCTCCACAGATGGAAATCACGATAGATTCAACCTTGACTTCAAATTGACTGCGGGCTGTGTCTATACTTTCCCACCTGCATACACAGGGCTACTCTTACCCCGATGCAGGATGGGGAATTGGAAATTTTAAGCCAACTCAGTGTTTTGTTGAGTGAAAATGATTTTGAGGCAACTGGACTGCCAATTTGAGTCTGTCTTTAAGTTTCTTAGGCACGGTCCAGAAAAGACAAGAATGTAAACAGTGTTTAATGAATATAAACAAACCAGTCTTGAAACAGGAATCTGGCTGAGCTGTTTGGTTTCTTAATGTTGGGTCACAGGTTCAGAATTAAGAAGGTTTTTGAATTCTAACCTTCAGCATTTAGATTTCCTCTCTCTATATGATAAAGAGAAAACAATTTTTGAAAATAGGGCTTGTGCTTTCTTCCAAGCCTGCAAATAGTTTGATATAGGTAGATCTGAAAACGTTTTCTTTTGTAGGGATTGTTACATAAACCTCAAACTTAAGGAGGTACGTGATCTCTCACTATTTCACGTGAGTGTGCGTGTGTGGGCACAATGCTCACTCAGAGAATTTATCTTATGTATTATACAAAACAAATCCTCAATTACTGGCTTATCTGTCTGTGTTAAAGAAGAGTTTCAGGGTTCAGAACTGCCAAAGTAACTAACGAAATGCATGACAGTCATCTCAAAGAACTTTAGAAATTAGCCATTGGTAGAACTGGCCATATCATATCATCTGAGCAGATGCAGAAATTAAACTGAAAAGGAAAAGAAAACTCAAACCCACTGCCATCAAGTTGGTTCTGATTCATCATGGCCCTATAGGGCAGGGTAGAACTGCTCCATAGTGTTTTCAAGGAGTAGATGGTGAATTTGAACTACCAATCTTTTGGTTAGTAGCTAAGATCTTAAGCACTGGGTCACAAAGGCTCCAAATAGACATTAATAAGTTATTCATACACTCTTAACTCAGCTCCAGAGGAAGTAAGTTCACCAATATAGTTCTTATTTTTTGATGCTGAGATGTATCACTTTTTTCCTTTATCACACCTATGAAAAAGGAATGTCACTTGCAACTGATGGTATGTTGTGGTTTATTGACAGTAGTTTGTGTTATTTAGCAGAATACAAAATAATGTGTCACAAAACCCAGATGTTTCAGCACTGGTGACAGGCAGAATTTGGTTTGCTGTCCTCTAGCCAGAGGTGTATCATTGGTTAGCACAATAGGATGCAATGGGAGAAACACTGATTTTATGTTAGTAATAATTTAAAGTCTTAATTTAGACCCACCAGCGGAAGTCAGCTTAACAGCTACCAATATTTCTTCTACTTGGGCAGAGCAAAAGAGCAGTCTTTAAGGCTGTCCGTTTACTGCTGAGTGAGAACGCGTTGGCACCAGCCATGTTTGGCTTATGTTGGTCCTCAAAGCTTAGCTGTCTTTTTATTGTTGTTGCTGTACTGTGATGTAGAAAAGTCTTTTGAAAGAAGTCTATTGGTCAAGATCTGAAGTAGCAAAGAGTCCAAAACTTAACCACAACTACCTTTAAAATAGGGTTAAAAATACAAAATGTGTCTTTGGTATGCTTCAAGCCAATCAATACAGAGAAGTAGATGAAAGATTTTTTTTTTCCATTTAAGCAAATCACACATGCTTTCAAGGTCTGGAAGGATTTTGGGGGCTCTGTCAACAAAACCAGGCTCGAAGGCTGTTAAAGCTTGTTCTTGTTGTTTGAAATCATTAAATGGATAAGGAATTTATGCACAGTTGCAGTGTAAACACTTCCCACACCCTTTCTCCTTGGTCAGAGAAACGCTCATGCAGTGATAGCTTGCTGGTTTGGAGCAAGCCCACACTATGGAAACCTATCCTCTGGAAATCAAACCAGAAGAAGTCACCTCCTTCCACTTCATCCTGTCTTCTCTTCCAAACAATAATCATTTTTTTTCTGATCATAAAATTAATAGACATTCATTGTGAGGAATTGGACAATGTACAGGCAAACACGAGTAAGGAAATCTGATTCCCGATGATAGCACTGATGGTCATTGGTGACCGTAATTAATGACGTGATGTGTAGCCTGTCCAGCTCTCCTATGACTGCTGTGTGTGGCCATGTAATGGGCACAGATGCTTATGTATCCTTATTGCAGAAATGGGGTGCATTTCTTAGGGTGCCCTTCAACCCCTCATTCTTGTTTTATGATGTGCTAGGTTGGCTCTGTGTCTTCTGTGAACCTAAGGGATTCCGTGAGCAGAGTTTTAGCCAGAAATTGCGTGTGCATAAATTTTCTTTCTTGTGACTGGACACCCGCTGAAGCCCAGGAGCCCTGGTGGTGTAATGGTTAACAGCTTGGCTAATAATTTAAAAGATTTGTAGTTCAAATCTACCAGCCTGTCTTTGGAAACCCTGTGAGGCAGTTTTACTCTATCCTGAAGGGTCGCTGTGAGTCAGAACTGGCTTGGTGGCACCTAACAACAGCAGCCACTGGAGCCCACTGGCTGATACTGAGATAAAATGCCGAATGTTTTTACCAGATGGTGATCTGAATCAGGCAGCCCTTTAAAAGTTCTTCTTACAAAGGAAATTTGTCTACATTGCTATTAACTCTGCTTCCAGGCAACAGGGAGTGGGAGTGGGTCATTGATAATTCCCATACCTTATTGTCTTTCAGGATTCCACTGGATTCTCAGTATAAGCAAGAGAACATTAGTGAACATGTGGCCGAGACTGCACCCAACGGTGCAATCTCATGTTGTGCAGACAGCTTGAATGATTAATGGCTGGGTCCAGGACTTGGGCTGAGAACAAGCCGGATCAAGCTCAATGAGTCCAATCATCCCTCAGGGACCTGTAGGAAATTTAGACTTTTCTATTTTGGCCTTAAAACAGTTGTTTTAGCGTATATAGACAGAGCTGAGAAGAGTCATTTGGATGTAAACCAAGAGATCAGCAGTTCAAACCCACCAGCTGCTTCTTGGAAGCCCCATGGGGGCAGTTCTAGTCTATCCTGTGGGGTCTCTGTGAGTCAGAATCAACTCGACAACAATGGGTTTGGTGGTTTCTTTTTTTTTTTTTAATAAGAATTGTCCTGTCAAGATGATACAGAATTCAAAAGCTATAAGACTTCCTGGGAACATGAAATTTCCTGTTCATATGCTTAAAAAATAAAGAACAGCAGACTTTAGTCTTTCAACAGTGTGGGCTCACATGCATCTGTTTCTGTGGCTTTTCATAAATCTGTAAGTCCATAACAAGAATGGCCTTTGATTCTATTTGTGATTCTTATAGTACCTTTGCAGTGAGCTTCTTGAGTATAGGATGTAAAATTCAAGAGTCATAATTTGGTACTGGGCCATTTAGATGAAAATCCAAAGAAACTGGAAAGCCCCCATCATGACAGGGAACACAGCAGCCCTGAAGTGATACCTGTCAGTTGAGTGTCCCTGGACCTGGGCTGGTTTATGGGATCTGGTTTAAAAGAGTCCAAGGCTGTGGAACTCACTAATTAAACTCAGATGGCCAGGACTGAAGAACACTCCGAGCAAATAAAGTCAAACTAACATGGATCACTTGCAGAACACCTTGAGGGTGGAAGGGGAGATTATGAGGCCCCCGTTTGTCCAGGTCGCCCCCTAACAGGGAAACTCACTAATGCATGAGTAATACATTTTGGTGGCTGAGTGGTTCTGAGTTGTTCCATCCTCTCTGACATTCTTTGAAAGACAGGCATTTTCCTTCTATCACACACCTTTGGAAGAAAGAAGGTTGTTTTCTTAACCGGTCACTGTTTCATTCTGGCTTCAGTGGGTCTTCATAAGCTCATGGCAGTGCAGTTGGCCTTTCTGGGACTGGGAGGCTTTATAACCAGGACGTGAAGTGTGGGACATCTACCAGCTTTCATGGTTGAGTTGTAGCTTCCCCACGGGAACCAGCGGAGTGTGTTAGCCCCACTCTGAGCCCTCAGTCCTGGGTCCCTTGGAGTCTATTTCATCATGGGTGACTCCAGCTTGGATTCTCTACCTCTACCACTTAACCCACCAAACTCATTGCTGTTGATTCTGACTCATAGCAACCCTATAAGTCTTCCTTTTATTTTTGAAACCAATCAGGAATGAAGACGTTCACCACCTCTGTGGATGGCAGCAGCCTGAGGTAGCTCAGGATAAAGGCAAAGGGAAACTGTATACCATTTATGGACAAGTAGGATGATTCCTACATGTTAGTGACTCCTGTAAACACAAAGAATTATCGGCTCCAGGAAGTCTTCTCGATAGGTTAGGGTTGTCCAACTTGCAGCCAGCACTTGGCATCAATGCCTCTCCTTCCCACGCAATCTGGTGTTTCCCAGACACTCAGGGGCTTACCAGAAAGCTCTGTAAACAGAAGCTGTGCTGTGTGAGGGCTGCAGACTTTCCTTGTTGGGCATAAAGGAGACTGGAGATCTTCCCTTGCAGCTGGCCTCCATCAGAAGTGTGCATTTAAAACTTGAACTTCCTTAACTGGAAAAAGAAGACTTCTCTTGCTTGAAAATAGCTTTGCCGCAGCACATTTTTGCCTTCTTTGAATTTACTTCAGTGTTAGCAGCTCTGTTTTACTTACTTGTTTAGTCTGGCAGACCACGACAGCGCTCAGCTGCGCATGTGCAAACACACTCACACACAGACACGCACACACTCATACATGCGCGTGTACACACGCATAGCTCATGGAGGATTTTTCTTCTCCACTTTAACTTTTATTTCCCCAGATTATGGTAAAATACAAAGCCTTCACTTTCAACTGCGTTTCTGATACAATTTAATTGCCATTTTCTCTCAAGTAGGAAACTCCAAGGTTTTAAAAAAAAAAAATCAATTTATTCTCTGGGGATTTGGCTCCAAAGGAATTAGAATATAAACGGGCCAGTGATCAAAAAGGGGGAAGATGAATTCACTCGTTTTGAATTATTCAATACTGATAGCTAACATTTATCTTACTACCTTTAGTTAATGAAGTTTTTATAATCAGTATAATTATATTTATTTTTTGCAATGTTATAAACGATTGTGCACATTAGCCAGTGAGGGAACCAAGACTGGGGAAAGTGATAGAGGCAGAATTCTCCACCTGGAGTGCCCCTTCTCTACCAGCCCCTAACACTGAGGCAGAGTGACGCACCTACCCTAATTCGTGATCTTTGTTCACCTCCCTATTAAAGATATATGCAAGTTGCCAAAAGAAGCCGGAACTTGCAGAAATTTCGTGTTAAAATGGTACTATGATTCGGAGACCAAAAGCTGTGCACGATTTTGGTACGGAGGCTGTGGTGGAAATGAAAACAGATTCAATTCACAGAAAGAATGTGAAAAGGTTTGCGTTTCTGGTAAGTGACCATTCTTTTGCAAGTGATATAAGTGCTTCAGAGACCAAATTTGCCTTTTACAAATGTTCAGATTGTGATGATTGTGATACATTATGAAAAAGAAAATCAACTGTAGCCCCAGATAAGAGAGGTACAGGAGTAAAGCACATGAAATACGTTTTATGGATTATTATTTTGTTTCTTAAAGACATACCAGTAAACTTGCATTTTTACCAGTAAAGAAACACAGAAATATTGTCTCTCTTTGGAAATGTTCCTAAGTCTCTGTTATTGTATCAAGCATGATGATTAAGAAGACTGTATCATGAACAACTATAGACGGTATCAAAGATGAAGAACTGCTGAATATCCTTCTTTAATTTTGTTTCCTAGAAGTAATAATGGTGATACAGGGGACCATCCAATAGCTCCATCACATTGGACAACTGGATTGGTTATAAAATAAGAACATCTTTAAACAGAGCCTGGGGCCAGTACAACAATGGACAGAGCACAGCTTGTCTAAAGGCTTGGTAGATGATGCAGGGAACAGAATGGGCTTAGGGTCTCAAACAAACACCAGACAAAAAGTCATAGAAACCACTGAAGGGATTTGAGCAGGAAAGTGAAATTATCCATGAAAACCAGAGGCAAAGAAGTCACTCTCATGACAAACACATGGTGTTCTTTTTGGTCAGTAATGTGCTTGTTCCCCCCTCTTCTTCTCTTTCCACCTGTCACTGTGTCCGGCCCCCTACTGATGTCCAGTACTCATCAACCCCGGAGCCGTCACTGTGATAGGAACCTAGACTTGGCCAGCCAGCAACACTTACCTCTGAAAGAAGAAGGAGTCAGCCATTTCCAACTCGTCTTTGCAGAAGCTCTGGGTACAGATGGCTTTGCACTGTACCATCTCATGCTTTGACTTACACTCAAACTCGAGAGGAGGTGTTCGCTGCATGTCCTATCAATATGGTGCTAAGTGTGTCTGTGGACCCAAAGCTCTTTGTCTCCAGGCAATTACCTTGTATATCCTGAACGTTGTGTAATAGTTACCCACTGCTGGTGTTTATGTGAACATTTCTATAAACTCAAATTCCCTCTGGAGTTTCATGTTATGCCTGTTTCAGGTCAATGCAAAGTCTTAGAAAGTAACCCCAACTTCACAGCTACTCTGTATACTTCTGCTTGGTTCATTTTTTTCACTCCCTTAATTAAGCATGATTTTACATGGAAAGCCTGTGTATGGTGGATAAAGAAGAGTTCAATTTTCCATTTTTCCCCCCAGTTTCCTGGATTGGATTTCAAGCTAATGTTCTTCTTTTAAAGCCTGTACCAAATGATGTAGTTAGGATGAAGCAACAGCACTTAATCTAGGTTTACTGCTGGGACCAGTGTCTTGATTAAATAATTTTTACCAAGTCATAAATATAGAATATTTTTGGCATTTCTCTAATGTTGTAGGTTTTTTTTTTTTAAATGGGGGAGGGGCTAATTTTAATTTTAAAAATTTTAGGAAATTTATACAAAGAAACTTTTTAATAAAGTATATTGAAAGGGTTGTGGTGTTGTTGGCTGTCTTGTTTCCATAGCACTGATTGTCAGAATCACACTTAGGTTAGGGAGATTGGGCCAGTTCAGGTCCATGATCTAGGGAACCAGCCTTTTATGTCCAGATCTCTTATCCAGGGCAAGAGAGATTTATCAGACAGTTTGTGGAGACCTGATAGTGATGGATATCCTTTCATTCATGGATTCAGGCTGCACCCTCTCTAATGTCCCATGGCCAAATGGGTCTCATTCTTGACCACAGGATCTTTGAAATCTTATGGTCTGTTATCACCTCGTCTTACTTGTGATCCGGGCCCAGACTCTCAGCCTCAGCCTTTGTCCCTGTCCTTCTGGTCCCAATCCCTGGTTCTTTCCTTGAGGTTCAGTTTGCCTTCACCCACAATAGCTGAGAGATAAGATACCATTTCCTGAGGACCCTCCTGATACCATTTTATGGAGTCTGAAAGACAAGCATGAGCTCCTCCCCCACTTAAAGACTCTTTCCTCTTGTTTTCAGAGTTAGCACAAAAAACAAACAAAAATAAATATTTGAACAAACATATGATGCCGCTTGTATGCAACATCTAGAATAGGTAAGTGTATGAGATCAAACTTTATTATCAGGAGCAAAAAAAAGAGGGAAAACAAAAGTGCAACACATTGTTTAGAGGATGCTGAGCTTCTGTTAGGATGGTAAAAAATTTGGAAATGAGTAGTGCTGATGATTGAACAACATGGTAAACACAATGATTATTGTGGAATTTTACATGTGAAGAATGTTGAAATACCAAATATCTAATTACATGTATATTTATAACAGTAAAACAAACAAAAATACATATTGAGATGGCCCCCAAATTTCACGTGGGAAGAAAACTGAATTTACTTGGCAAAATGTGTTTACCCTGACACATAATGAAGATGGAGCTGAGGAGACAGGCCAAGATGGTGGAGTAGACAGACACTTTCTGTGACCCTCCAACAACAAAGACCACAAAGAACAAATCAATGTAGTACACATGCATTGTAGGAGCCCTGAACTTCAAAGGGAAAGTAGAGAAATTAGACTGAGCAACAGTGAAGAGAGAGTATTGCCAGAAGTACACAGGATTCCACAGACCTGACCTATCGGGAAATGGCTGAGGCCACAGTGGTGAGCTAAATGGTGGAGGCTGGTGGGAATCCTTCTCGGCAGGAACAATTGCCTTGAGAATCCACTCATGTCCCTAGAACTAGTGAGAAACAGCCCGGATCATCAGAAGCTAAGTGTTTGCGTGTAACCTAATGCATGCACAGATCTAAATATTTCCTTAAAGATAGCTCTCCACTCTCTCAGTGCTCCCTCTTCCCTTTTCTGTACTGAGCTTGGCTCAGGAGTCTGATGTCATTAACTGAGCCAGAAGTGGGACTTCTTAAACCAACCTGAGTCATTCTCCCCCTCCTGTCTCTGCACTGCACCCAGCTCTGGAATCTGATGCCGTTAATTATGCTGGAAGTAGGACTTCTTAAGCCACCCTGAGTCATTCTCTAAGACTTGAGGATGAGGCAGACAATTAAACAAACTGGGTCAACAGGGAGAAAAAAATTCTGCCCACTCCTGCAAGTTGAAAAATCAGGGCAGGAACTATTCCTTCACCTAGATTCAGACATAAGGGGATATGCCATCCTCACAGACACTCAAGGATGGCTGTTAACCCCCTGCCTTTTTTAGTGATGGCAGACTGACATCTGTGCCTACCCCAATCACCCCTGACTATCTATGTAGGACAGTGAGTGAGAGCCTGCACAGCATACTTAGTGACTGACTACCTGATCATCTGGATTAAATCTATATAAGAAAATTAAATCAATTCTTGGGCTCCTATGTTTATTAACAGCTCTAGTTACCTGATGACAGGATATTAGAGCTTCAAAGACAACAATAACCAAGCTATCATACACCATCATGCTATTTAGACATTTCAAAACAAAAAGCTAGAACACAGTAAGGAACCATAAGATAAATATAATTTACTGATGGCTTGGACACAGCAGTCAATTTCAAATCACTTGAAGAAGAAGATCACAGTCTCTTCAGAAAACTTCCTGGAATTATCAGAGGTAGAATACAAAAGATTAATATTTAGAACTCTTCCAGAGAAGAGGAAGGAGATGAGACAAAAATGCATCACAGCATAAAGGCAAACTGAACAGGCTGCAAGAAAGCATGCAGTGGCAAGAATTAGAAATTCAGAAAATTGATAATAAAATTACCAAATTTGACAACTCGATAGAAAGGCAGAGAAGCAGAATTGAGGTGATGAAAGGCTGAAATAATGAGACTGATGATAAAGCACTTGACATCAACATATCTGAAGAAAAATCAGATTAAAGAGTTCAAAAATATCAAGAAACACTAAGAATTATGAGCAACTCTATGAAGAGCAGTAATCTAGAGTACCAAAACAGAGAAAGATAACAGAAAACACAAAGAGAATTGTGGGAAATTTGCTGATAGAAAACTTCCCTCATATCACGAAAGATGAGAATATAACTATCCAAGGTGCTCATTGACCTGTAAACAAAGTAGATCCCAAAAGAAAGACACCAAGATACATTGTAGTCAAATGTGTGAAAACTAAAGATAAGGAGACACTTTTAAAAATGGCAAGGATAGACCTTCATGGCGTAGTGGTTAAATGCTACAGCTGCTAACTGAAAGATCAACAGTTTGAATCCAACAGATGTTCCTTGGAAATTCTGTGGGGCAGTTCTACCCTGTCCTATAGGGTAGCTATAAGTTGGAACCAACTTGACAGCAATGGGTTTGGTTCCCTCCCCACTTAAGGAATAAACAAAAAGGAGAATCAGTAAGACTAAGCTCACGCTACTCAGCAGAAACCATGCAGACAAGAAGGCAATGGGATGACATAAACAAAGCCTTGAAGGAAAATAATTGCCAGTCACGAATCTTATATGTAGCTAAATTGTCTCTCAAATTTGATAGTGAAATTAGGAGATTTCTAGGTAAACAGAAATTTAGGGGATTTGCGAAAACCTAATGAAAATTACAAGAAATACTGAAGAGAGTTCTTTGGTTAGAAAATCAATAACACCAAGTATTAACCCAAGATCAGAACACAAACAGAGCAACTGGATATCAACCCAAACAGGAAAATACAAGAACAAATCATAGGAAAACACTGAAAATAGGGAAACAGAAACATTATTACAGAAGCATTATAACACAAAAGAGATACTTAGAAGAAAATGTAGTCATAGATCTTCCTTATGGAGAGGAAGCCATGGTGATGTAAAGAGATTAAAGATTGGTTTAAATTTAGGAATTTGGGGCTGAATATTAAGGTAAATACAAAGGAAACCATCAATCCTATGCAGCAAAATAAAAAAAAAACAAGACAAAGATGAAGTCTCCACAAATATAAAACCACCAACATTGAAAAAGAAGAAAAGAAATTTGATAAGGAAAAAAGACTCAAGACAGAAAATTAAATGGAATAAAAATTGTCTACAACATACACAAAAAGATATCAAAATGACAGTACTGAGCTCATACCTATCAGTAATCACACTGAGTGTAAATAGACTAGTTACACCAATAAAGAGATGCAGAGTGGCAGGTTGGATTAAAAAATATATGACCCCCACAAATATATATATATATAACCCATCTATGTGCTGCCTACAGGAGAAACATCTTAGACTCAAAGATACAAGCAAACTAAATCTCCAAGGATGGAGAAAAAAATATATCAAGCTAGCAACATTCACGAAGACCAGAAGTGGCAATATTATTCTCTGATGAAATAAATTTTAACATAAAATCTACCACTTTGGGTAAGAAAGGACTTTATACAATGATTAAAGGATCATTACCCAGGAAGACATAACCATATTAAGTATTTATACACCCAATAAGAGGGCTCCAAAATATAGAAAACAAACACTAACTGCACTGAAAACAGAAATAGATAGCTCCAAATTAATAGTAGAGGACTTTAACATACCACTTTCAGTGAAGGACAGAACATTTAGACAAAAAGCTCAATAAAGATAAGGAAGATCTAAATGCGGTAGTCAACCAAATAGACCTCATAGACACATACAGAACACTCTACCCAGGATCAGCCAAGTATATTTTCTTTTCCAATGCACATGGAACATTTTCCAGAACAGACCATACATTAGGCAGTAAAGGAATCCTTAATAAAATTCAAAGTATTGAAATATTACAAAGCATATTTTCAGACCACAAAGCCATACACATGGAAATCAGTAAGAGAAAAAAGAAGGGGAAAAAGAAATAAAAAACATGGAAACTGAACATGACCTTGCTCAAAACTGACTGGGTTACAGAAGAAATCAAGAATGGAATAAAGAAATTCATAGATTCAAATGAGAATAAAAACACATCCTACCAGAACCTATGGGATATAGAAAAATAGTGCTCAGAGGTTAATTTATCTCAATAAATGCTCACATCAAAAAGTGAGAAAGGGCTCAAATCAAATAATTAACTCTATAACTAGAACAAGTGGAAAGAGAGCAGCAAAAGTACCCCTCTAGCACCAGAAGAAAGAAAATAACAAAAATTAGAGCAGAGCAAAATGAATTAGAGACTAGAAAAACAATCAAAAGAGTCAACAAGGTCAAAGTTGTTTTTTGAAAAGATCAACAAAATTGATAAACTATTGCACAAACTGAAGAAAAACAGGAAAGGAAGCAAATAAGTCAAATCGGAAATGAGATGGGTAATATCATAAAAGACCCAACTGAAATTAAAAGAAACATAACAAAATAGTATGAAAAATTGTACTCTAATAAATTTGAAAACCTAGAGGAAATGGTCAAATTTCTAGAAACACATTACCTACCAAAAGTAGCATGCAGAGAAGCAGAACAACTAAACCCATCACAAAAGAAGAGATTGACAAGATAATTTTAAAACTCACAATTTAAAAAAGCCCTGGTCCTGATGGCTTCAATAGAGAATTCTACAAAACTTTTAGAGAAGAGTTAATACCACTATTTCCGAAGGTATTCCACGGCATAGAAGAGGATGGAATACTCCCAAATTCATACTATGAAGCCAGCATAACTCTGATACTCAAATTAGGTAAAGACAGCACAAAAAAGGAAAATTAGAAACCAATATTTCTCATGAACTTAGAAGCAAAAATCCTCAACAAAATCCAGCCAGTAGAATTCAACAACATATCAAAACAAGTTATCACTACGACCAAGTGGGATTCATACCAAGGATGCAGGGATGGTTCAACACGATATAACAATTACTATAATCAAACACATAAATAAAACAAAAGAGAAAAATCACTTGATTTTATCAACTGATTCAGAAAAGGCAAGTCCAACACCCATTCATGTTAAAAATGCTCAAAAATTGAGAATTGAAGGGAAATTCCTTAACATAATAAGTGGCATCTATGCAAAACCTGTAGCCAACACCATTCCAAAGGGAGAGAGTCTGAAAGCATTCCCCTTAAGAGTGGGAACCACAGAAGTATGTTCATTGTCACCATTCTTATTCAACATTGTCCTGGAGGTTCTAACCAGAACAGTCATGCAAGATAAAGAGGTTAAAGTGTATCCAAATTGGTAGGGAAGAAGTAAAAATATCTCTATATGCAGATGGTACGATCTTATACACAGAAATCTCTAAAGAAGTCACAGACTCAAACACACACACACACACACAAGAACAACAACTAAAACTCTCCTGGAACTAACAGAAGAGTTCAACAAAGTATAAGGATACAAGATAAACATACCTAAGTCGGTTGGAATCCTTTACACCAACAAAGAGAACATCAAGGATGAAATCACTAAATCAATTTCACTTACAATAGCCCCCCAAAAGATAAAATACTTAGGAATACATCTAACCAGAGACATAAAAGACCTATAGAAAGAAAATTACAAGACCCTACTGCAAGATACCAACAGGGACATACATAAGTGGAGAAACCTATCTTGCTCCTGGATAGGAAGACTTAACATCATGAAAATATCTTTCTATCCAAAGTGGTAAAATCCCTATGGATACAGTAAAATCCCAACACAAATTTCAGTGGAATGTATGTGTCAACTTGTCTGGACTATGATTCTCCATGTTTTGGCAGCTGTGTTGGGGCAGGGCTTGTGTTGGCTTCCCCACCTCAGCCCTCATCTCTCCACCTTCCACTACCTTCTGTCTGCTCATGCTGCCAGTAGCTCCTGTTCTCTTCTTGTGCCTGGTTCCTGGGACTTGAACTAGCAGCTCTTGGGATTCACCAACCCTCACAGCCTGGAGTAAAAGTCCTGTTCCCTGACTGGCCAGGGTTCTGCAGCCCCCGCAGTTCCGTGAATCAGCAGAAATTTTGCTGTCTCACCTGGCATCTTGGGATTTGCTGACCTTGGGTTGGAGCTGGAACTGTAATCTCTGACCTTCTAACCTTGAGTTCGCCAGTTTGCATGGCTGCATGAGGCTTTCACTCCCACCCAGAATTTGGGACATTTCAGTTTTTCTTCTGTGCTTAAACCTTTTAAGTCATTATAACAGTGGTCTCACACAATATTTGTCCTTTTGCAACTAATTTCTCTCAGTATAATGTGTTCCAGATGACTCCATGTTACCAGATGTTTCCTAAGATAATCATTGTTCTTTATCGTTACATAGTAAGTATTCCATTATATAGCATAATTTATTTATCCATTTATCTGGTGATGGCCACCTAGATTGATTCTATCTTTTTGCTGTTGTGGACAATGCTGCAATAAACAATGATGTGCATGTATCTTTTTGTGTGATAGCCCTCATCGCTGTAAGGTATATTCCAAGTGCAATTGTTGGACCATACAGTATTTCTATTTCTAGCTTTTTAAGAAAATACTAAATACAAAGCAGTCGTACCCTGTTACATTCCCACCAGCAGTGTAGAAGAGTTCCAGTCTCTCCACAACCTCTCCAACATTTAATATTTTGTGTTTCTTGGATTAATGCCAGCCTTGTTGTAGTGAGATTGAATGTCACCGTACTTTTGATTGATTTGGATTTCTCTAATGTCTAACTATTGTGAGCATTTTCTCATGTACCTGTTAGCTGCCTAGATGTCTTCTTTGGTGAAGTGTCTGTTTAATTGGGTTATTTATCCTTTTATTGCTGAGGTTTTGCAGTACCTTGTAGATTACGGAGATTAGATGACAATTTGATTTGCGGTAGACAGAAATTCTTTCCCAGTCTGTGGGTAGTCTTTTCACTCTTCTGGTGAAGTCATTGGATGAGCGAAAGTGTTTGATTTTTAGGAGTTGCCAGTTACCTATTTTCTCTTCTGGTGTTTGTACACTGTTAGTAATATTTTATAGTCTGTTTCTGCAGTGTAATAGGGTTTCCAGCATTGTTTCTATTTTTTTCTTCATGAACTTCATTGTTTCAGATTTTATATTTAGGTCGTTGATATTTTGTGCTAGTTTTTGTGCATGGTGTCAGGTATGGGTCTTATTTCATTGTTTCACAGATGGATATCCAGTTATGCCAACACCATTTGTTGAAACAACTGTCTTTTCCACAGCTTACAGACTTTGGATCTTTATCAAATATCAGATGCTTATACGTGGATGATGTTATATCTGTATTCTCAATTCTTGTCTCTTCTGGCAAACAACACACCAAATCATCCCTTCCTTCTGATACGTCCCTAGTATGCTCCAGGTCACATTAATCTCTCCCTCTTGTCAGCATGAGGTTAACCTAACAGATTCACAAGGAGCTCAGTAGTAGTCTTGAATTCTCTTCAGACGCCTGTTTTTTTCCTCGGTAGCAAATTTAGCATTCTGGAACTTTCTCTGTGATGCCCACCTCAAATTTCTCTAGCTCCACAGTAATAACCCCTTTCCATGCCTCAGTTGGCCTATCTCCTCCCCAGGCTGAGTGTGATCACCTAAGTTCATTCCATTGAAGCAAAGCCATGTGTGCAGTGGGGTATAGGACCAGGAACATCACTAGCCTCATGGGTGGACATAAACACGAGAGTCTTAGCATTTTGAATCCCCACTCCCAACTCAGCTATGTTGACCCACCACTAACCAATAGGTAATACTGAAAAGATGACAGTCTAATTCTTTCTCTTTCTAGCCACTTTTGGTTGGTAGAACCATCACTACTGTATTTGAAGAATGAGTCCTATCCATTTTAGATGTCAGATTCAAAGTCTTTCTGCTCTTAACACCAGGACAGGCTAGACTTGCAGCTCTGGATGGAGTGGATTGGAAAAGGACACGGCTTTCTCTCCTGCACCTTCATTCTTGTCCTCCAGGCCACCAGGCTCTGTCTTGGAGTTCCTTACTGGACTTCACTGTCTGTTGATTGCTACTGACTCTCTGTCAGTTAGCTTTGACCTGCCTTGTCTCTTTGTCTGCAGAAGGTCTCTTGTGGGGCAGTAGATTGGTTCTCTCGAGGAATCTGTAGGGACTTAGCTTAGGCAAACTGACTTTAGTGAACTCTTCCTCCCATTCCATACCCCTCTGTTGGGAAGTCTATTTCACACAATCTTGGTGCCCTGGTCCCTCCATCTAGCAGACCGCTCTCTAGGGGCAAAGTATAAGAAAGTTGGCTTGAGTCCATCAGAAGCTCACATCACCTTGTCAAGCCAACTGGCTTCCTTTTTCAGCTCAACCACCTGCTTATTCTGCAGGACCAGTGGTCAAGAAACTTTCATTTGAGAGCTCATCTCCAGCTCCTGACTTGTGGCTGTTATGAATTGAATTGTCTCCCCCCAAAATACGTGTTGTAAATTCTAACCCTTCTACCTGTGGGAAGCAGCCTAGTGGGGCAGTAGTCATGATGGTCAATTGCTATTCAAAATATCAGCAGTTCAAAATCACAGGTAGCTCCATGGGAGAAACATGTGACAGTCTGCTTCTGTCAAGATTTACAGACTTGAAAATCCCATGGGATCACTAGGATTCCCAAGTGACTAGAAGGCAGTAGGTTTGGTTTTGAGTTTTTAAACCTGTGGATGTAATTCCATCTGGAAATAGGGTTTTCTTGGCTAGGTTAGTGAGGCCATATCAGCACAGGGTGTGTTTTAAGCAGTCGCCTTTCAGCTACAAAAAAGGTGAATTAAGCACATAGAAGCAATAATAACAGAGAGGAAAATGCACATTGCATAAAGATCACCAAGGAACAGAAGTCACAAAGAACCAAGGACCTGCTACCTAAGAGCTGACAGAGGAAGACTTTCCCTTGAGCTGGAACCCCGAATTTACACTTCTTGTCTCCTAAAATGTGAGAAAACAAATATCTGCTCATTCAAGTTACCCAGTTTTAGTGTTTCTGTTGTTATAGCAGAACTACCGAACTAAGGGGTGGGAAGGGGTGATCCAGACGTGCCCCGTCATGGACTGAACTGTGTCCTCCCAAAAGATACGTCAAAGTTCTAACACACTGGTACTGTGAATGTGACCTGGTTTGGAAATGTCATCACTGATGATGTTCCCAGCCAACATGAGTTTGTAGCAAAGTGGAGAAGACACATGGAGAGACAGAAGAGGAAAGAAATATCTACCCACTAAGGAGCATCAAGAAATTCCTGGGGCCACCAAACCTGTGGGTGCCCCTGAACCTCCAACCTCTTAGTTAGCTGAGCATATTAATTGCTGGTGCCACTCAGGGACTTCCAGGGGAAAGGGGTGAGGGCTAACCTACCTTTGTCTATCTGTGGTGTAACTGTTCACTCATGCACAGTTTCTCTTCTTACCTCTTACCCTCCTTGAGAGAATAGTCAGCACATCAAAACATTCTCAAATAGATGTGCATCCTCCACACATTTACTAGAAATAGACGTTATCCTGAGCATTTCTGGAGAGTAAGGGAAAGACGTGTTCACCAAGCTCTGTGAAGCTTCACTTCATACAAATACCCTTTCACGAGCTGTTCCCACATGCAAAAACTCTCTCTCCCAACAGTGAAGTCCAATAGTCCCCTCCTGTTCCCTCACATGGAAATTCCATCTGGCAAGGTCCATGTGTATAGCTGCTGTTTATGTTGTTGAAAGAGGAATTTCCAATAAATAAGTCACTGGTCTTGCAAAGTTCTGTCATGCCATCTCCAGCTTTGTTTCTTTCACCAAGACCACATTTTCAACTACCTATCTTTTTTTATTTCTGACTTTCCCATTGAAATCACCGGTAACTGATAATATGTCTTGATTACATGACCTACAACTGCTAACCAAAAGGCTGACGGTTCAATTCCAACAGGCACTCCTTGGAAACTCTACAGGGCAATTCTACCCTGTCCTATGGGGCTTCTGTGAGTGATGAGCGATGAGGAATCAACTTGATGGCAATGGGTTTGTTTGTTTGGCTTTGTTATTCTTGCCTGCCCCAGCTACTTAAGATTTCCTGCATCCCCAGGGCAGCCTCAGTTTCCCCTTGGCTAAGGTACTTCACCTGGGAGAACAAAATGGAGGAATATCAGTGTCTTGCTGCTTGGACTTGTCTTGCTTCTGGCAGTGTTCACATGGTGTTCTGTTCACCACAACACGTTAAAAAACACAAAAACTTTACACACAATGAAGTGTACTTTGAGAAACCTTTACATACATTAAAGGCACTCATTTTAAGTTGTGCTATTTAGGAGTTTTGACTACAGTCAAGGCGTATTTTTAAGTTGCAGGACCCCTGACCCTCCTGACCAACAGTGGATCTCTCTAAGACCTACTCTTTCCCAGACCAGCCCACCAACTCTGTGTCTTTCCTTGAATCCTGGCTTGTTCCTGACCCCAGCATCTTCACAGTTCTCTCTGCAACAGCTTCCATCCTGGTCCTGTGAGAAGTGGATCTGGTCAGCAAGAAATAAACTTTGACTGGGGCAAGGAACTGAGACTCTTGGGTGGTTCTGATAGCTAGTGTTACTTTAATTAAGATGATCAACCTTGATCCAGTGGTAGTTGTGTGTCAGACAACTAATTGACTGCTTCACACATGCAATCTCAGGCAATATAGTTCAGAAGCCATAGTCTTCTGAATTTACAGATGATGAAACAGAGGTTCAGAGAGGTCCAGTCCACCAGCTACTACTGCAGGAAGAAGGCTGCTTCTGAGGAGTCATGGTGACCAGGGCTGCCTAGGGTATGTTGGTTCCTGGCTGATGGTTACTCATTCTCCAGAAGGTTCTTCCTGTTCCTCTGCAAGGAGGATTTGAGCTAAGGCACTACACCTTCCAGCACAAAACTTTCCCAGACCCTGTTCAAAACCTGTTATGCCTAATGGACAATGTTTCTCTCTATCCTTCTCCCTTCCTTTTATTACAGCCTTTCCCACCTCGTTTTCATTATTCAAAGCTTCCCTGGCGTAGGAAAGGACTTGGAACTGTTGGATGTTCTGACACACAGTAAATGGCTTGTGCAGGTGACCTGTGCTGAGTGCAGACGGCCTGGGCCTCTGAGGTCAAGTCCTTGGACATCTGTTTGGACTCAGCATTAGCACATACCGGCCCTTCCAGCATCTTCGCTGCGTTTGTGAACACTAGTACTTTCTACTCCCCATACTTATTTACAGTTTTTGACATAATTGCAAGAAAAGCACAGCCTGTGTCAGGTGCCAGCCTTTCTGCATGAAGCCATCATTGTGAAACCTCAAGATCAATCTGAAATTTCTTCTGTGTAGTGATTCATTTCTAGGGAATGGTTCACAATCTTCTGCCAAATTTCCCTGGCTGTCAGCTTTTCAACCCAATCTAACTGTTCTTCAGAAGCCAGCCTCTCCGGGTTCCACCCATCCGGACATGGCTCCTGGAGAAGCTGAGGGCTGATGGCACGGATCAGCTGGGCTGTGGTCCAGGCCCTGCCTTCTCGTCTATTCCCTCTATGACTGGAGCTTTCTGGCCTGAGATTTGAGGCCTCCTTCCTTTGTAGCTGAAGTGCCACTGGTGAGATGCTCTTAGATTCACTGAATTCCCAGAGGTCTGTCTGTTTGCTCGGGATCCTGTGCTCTCGGGGCTGGACCACCCCCCAAAGTTCCCGAGGCTCAGCTGGGATCCAGCTTATGTATCCCTTTCCACATTTTTAATTGATTCTGTGAACCCTGACGTGAGCATGAGATTGCTGACGAGCAAAATACCAAAAAGTAGCATTTAAAAATCCAGTTATTGTAAAAATCCATCTGGTAGTAGGTGACTTGGTGATAGTGGGTGGGAAGTAACAAAAGAAGAAAGAGCTTCTTTGTAACGGACCCGCGATCTGGAAAATAGATACCATTTTCCCGTCTTGAGTCAGAGACGTCTGTGGAAACCTTCACTCTGCTGTTGTGAAAAGTCCTCCAGGAGAAGGCATTCGGGCATCTGCAGAGGGACTTAGCCAAGCATGTTTGAATGCAAGAGGAATGTCGGATTTCCAGTATTTGCATGAACTTTCCAGTAGGTGTTACAAACAGAAACAGTTATCATAATAAAATGTGTGGAGCTTGCATAGTGGAGAAAAAATATTTCTGTCTACAAAGACTCAACTGAGACAGCTGCATTTGATACAGGTTCTGGCTCGAGGGACTGACTGATTACTGGTAAACCCCAACGCAGACCCCCAACAAAGATTTGGTTGCAGGTGGTTTGTTTGGAAAAGTATCCCAGGAAGCAAAAACGAAGAAATCGAGGAGACAGAAAACTGAGAAAAGTCAATAAAGAAGTGAATTTATGAGCAAGTTACTACTGGGAACAGCTGGGCTGATTCCAGTTGAGAGTCGTTGAGATTGCAGGGAATGTGAAGGGGAAAGGGAAGCTGGATGCTTGTCTACTGATTCTCCTCTTTCAGCTGGAGACATCAAGTGCCCTGCACTCCCAGGCTGCCTGCACGCACCTGCTAGAGAAAGCCCTCAGGCAGAGAAGCAGAGATGTAGCCCTTGAGGTGGGGTGCTGGCTGACACACCGGCTGCCCGCTGCAGCTGCAGGGAACCTCAGTGGTGGGCTCAGGAGCAGGGAGGGCTGTGACAGTCTCGGCCATGAAAATACAGACCAGAAGTGGAAACAAAATCAAGCGGGCGGGAGAGAGCTGCCTGGACAAAAACTCCAGTGCACACAGTGCAGGCTGCTGCGGTGTTTCTGATGGACAGAAGTGGGGAGACTCTTATTGAGCCAAGATCCTGAATCCTTAGGATAAGCACTCTGTTATGTGTGAATTTCTACTGGATGATGGTCAGCATGGTTTTCCAGTAAAGTATCACCTGCTGTCCAGTGGTCCAGGGGCTCCAGGGAGTGTAACAGAGCCTCTGACACGTCTGTGATGTGTATTTCTTGCTGTGTTCTGGCTGAGCCTTCATAGTTCCTGCTTATTTGCAGACCTTGGCCTTCTCGAATTCTCTTTGTTATTGTATGCGATTCACTATCCTTCTAGTGAAATCATTGTCTTGTATATCAACCAAGATTCATTTGTTGCTTACAATCTGAGATTCAGACTGGTATCCACTCATTCAGCCATTCATTTGATGAACATTTCTTGAGCACCTGGCATATGCCAGGCATCATATGAGGCATAGGGGAGAAGGCAGTGGGCAACATACACTTCTCGCCCTACTGGAGCTTACGGTCCAGCAAAAGAGCTGAACAGTGTCATGGAATGAACTGTGTCCCCCAAAAACGTGTGCAGCGATGTGGCTGGACCGTGATTCCCAGTGTTGCGTGATTTTCCTGTATATTGTAAATCTTGCCTCTGTGATGTTAATCATGGAGGATAGATGACAGTCTGTTGGTGGAACACAACTCAGTGTTTGAGACTGTATTGTGCCTTGAGGCACTCTCTTGGAGTAGAAAGGAAAAGGAGGCAAGTGCCACCGAAAAAGCAGTGCCATCGGCGTAGGATAGGATCCCTGTGAGTGGGAAGCTCTCAGGCCAGGGGAAGATTGACAATAAGGACCTTCTTCCAGAGCCAACAGAGACAGCCTTTCCCTGGAACTGAGGCCCTGAATTTGCACTTTCAGCCTACTTTTCTGTGACAAAACAAATTTCCCTTGTGAAAGCCATCCACTTGTGGTATTTCTGTTACGGCAGCAGTAGGTGACTGAGTCAGATGGTGAACTGTTCGTCTGTCTTGGCCGCGAGGCTCTGAGGAGCTACAGGGATCTCCCTCCGGCCTTTCTTGGCTTCTAAGCCAAGATCCAAGGCACCAGAAGGGGAGTCGTGGAAAGACCCGAGGGAAGAGAGATCCAGACAGAGGAGAGAGCCACTGCCTTGCAGGCCCGGGGGAGGGAGAGAAGTGAGAGACAGCAAGGAGGCCATCACGACGGGGCCAAAACAGCCAAAGGAAGGAGTTTTAAGAGGAGTGGAAGTCAGAGAGAGTTCAGCCAGTTTAGAATACATAAACCTGTCACGTCTGGTGAAGAATTGGTTGATTTTACTATAAATGCAATGGAAAGACATTGAAGGTTTTAAACAAGGAAGAGCAGGAATTGATTTGATAAACTACGTCTACGTGTGAATGGCCTAGAGAGGGCCCAGTGACAATGGGGACAGCACAGGACCAGACCACAGCTGGAGAAGTGTCTAGTCACAGCTGCGGCAGTGTCTAGAGAGGGAAGGTGGAGACTGAACAAGGCGCTGGCCTGAAGGTACAGGAGGAGGGACTTTTGGTACCTCGTCACAGCGACTCTGGCAATGCACCTACCACCTTTCTGTTAGTTTGCTGTACTGCGGTGGCTCGTGGGTGGCTGTGACGCTGGGAGCTACACCACCAGCACTTCTAATACCAGCGGGGTCACTCATGGTGGCCCGGTTCTAGGAGAGCTGCCAGACTAAGACGAGGAAGAGAGGACGGGAGACTTGTTTCTGAAAATTAGCCAATGAAAATTCCATGGATCACAATAGAGCATTGTCCCAGAGAGGGCCGGAAGGTGTGTCCCCTCGGTTGGAAAGCACACACACTGCACAGCGGAGTAAGTAATGGACTCAGACATATCAGTGACCATGAGGGTGGCACAGGACTGGGCAACAGCCTCTTCTGCCATGAGTCAGAGCCAACTCTGTGACAACTGACAGCAACCGCAACAACAGTGGCAGGTGACTAAGATGTGAACTGTTACGAGGCCCCAAAGAAAAATTAAAATACAAACAGAGCCAGACTGCCCAATGAGCAAGGTACAACGGACCTACCTGTGCTTACGCACCAATCTGCAGTGAATGATTTCACCTGTTCCCCCGCAGTCAAAGATGGGGGAACCCGTGTGAAGCGGCTCCCTGCAGAGGAGCAAGTAGACACAGTGAAGCCTGTGACGATCTTGCTTGGTGCAAGCTGGTGGCCACTGATTCATCTTCCTCTGGGAAACCAAACTTCCCAGCTTTGGTTAATGGGAAACACTTGAGCTAATGGATTTAGCTGACCTTGGAAGCTGTGGCCGTGACTTCTTCACTGTAGGCCAAATGAGCTCACATGGGACTGTCAACTCAACTGCCCCAACCCACCACCAGCTCCCTTTATCTCTAGGTTTGGGTATTGGTGGTCTGTGCCCAGCCCTCCAGCCCACACCGAGTTCTCCACTTTCTTGATTTCTGGGGCCTCCAGTCATTGGTGGGCCAAATCTAACGCTATACGGCATCGTGGTGGATATAAGTTTAGTGCTATGTGAAAATATTTCCACTTTTAATCCAGCCTGGTTTTCTTTCTGTATTTCAGACGACTTCAGCAATAGCATGCCTCATCCTTATCTATATGCAATACACAATTTATTGAATTGCCCACCTCAAAGGAATCAAGGCTTGTGATGATAATGACCCAACTTCTGGATAACGAAAATGCATGATTAACCGTTCTCCGAAACAAAAGTGTCTGCGTGTGCCATATTATTCAAAATAAAGGTCCCAAATTAGGATACATTCAAATTCTGTTCTGTTCTGCTCTGCTTTATTAATCTTATTCTGTCTTGGAATATGCTTAGAGAGCCATTTCTTTCTGTGAGGCTGTCTTGGGGAGGACTTGAGTCTGGAGATTTGGTCTGTTTCATATCAGTCTCTAAACTGGACTTGGACTGTAAAGGAAATGTCTCAGGAGACTTGATGGGCGTGGTCAGAGCTCGCCGCAGTGACTCATCCAAGCCAAGTGTTTCCCCGGGTGACCAGAACGCAAGCTAACTGCCCTCTCAAATCCTTCTCCTTATTGGAATTTCGACATAAAAATGCCTAAGTTGGGACTTGTTAGCCAAATAGCTGTGTCCAAAGAGTTCTCTGGGTTGGAAGGCCACCCCTGACCCTGGATTTAGGTGCTGACCCCTGTGCCGTGCTCTGAGCATCTCCTGCCTTTTAAGGGAACGCACTCTGCTCTGGAGGCTCTTGGCTGGAGCTTTTACACAGGCACCCAGTGCCTGCCACCGAGCTGGGATGCAGCCGCCAGTGTGGCAGAAGACTGCTAAAAATAGGGGGTGTCCTTCAACCAGCTTTGCTGCGGCAACCATTTTCATCTGCCTCTAGAGTATAGGGGTTGTCTCCTCGTTCAGCCGAGATCATGCCAATTCCCTTGTTTGGGAAAACTGCTACTGGAACTGCACTCCAAATGAATTTTTGTTTTTCAGAGGAATGGAGACTCTTGACCCCTCACTGCCTCTTGTACTTGCCCCGACTGTGAGTCCGCAGCTTTCTTTGCTCCCTCAGGACCCAGGAGTCCTCAGCTTTTTCACCAGAGAATTTCACAGCAGGCACAGTGAGATCGTGCCCAGGAAAAGTGTTAGCATTGCTGTGACTCTGTCCCCAAGACTATGCTCAGGCTCAGTTCCTGGTATTTTTGGGGATTCATTTGGGATACATGGGCTAGATGGGGTCACAGACTCCATGGCCTTCAAGGGCTGGGGAGGTTTTTGAATGAATCAGGCTAGAGGAGGAATAAGGCAATAGGGAGGGCTGGGGCTTGAGGCAAAGTAGGGGAGAAATGTTCATCTTACAGGCATTAAGGCTTTTAACACAGTGCTGCCAAAAAAATAAATAAAATAAAAAGTCTTCTAGGGAAAGCTGGTCCCTGGACCACCAGTTTGCAATCTCTGGTTTAGAGGTGCTGGGTTAGAAATGATTTCCAAGTAAAGATGGCTGTGTAGGATTGGATGTATGTGTCAGAGTGAAGCTTTGCAGTTTTCCCCTGGAAATGACGATCCTGACATGTGTTGCTGTTGTGAATGGCCACTGAGTCACCTCTGACTCACAATGCCCTTGCGTGTAACACTGTGTCACCTAGGTCTGCGCTGTCTTCATGTTTTTTAACATGACTGAGTCCGTCGCAGCTAGGGAATCAGTCCATCTCACCAGCAACTTTCCTCATTTTCATTGGCCCACCATGCTGCTAAAGGATATGTGTTGCTAGAAAGAAACCATGTCAGATAAGGATCCTGGACATCAGAATCGTTGAACGTGACCTTGTCAAGAGGACTGCACTGACAGTGTGGCTTAGAGACTTCACTGAAAGTAGGTATTGGAGGACGAGAGTTGCTGTAGCTGTGTGAAGTCCTGTTGTGGTAGGCAAGGATGTTTTGGTCAACAGTAACTAGAGTTCCTGACACTGTGCGGGTGAGCCACCTGACACTCTGCAGTTGAGAGTCCTGACACCCTGCGAGTAAGCATCTTGACATGTTGCAGGTGAGCGTCCTGACACTGCACAGTCAGGTGAGTGGCTTGACGCTGTGCAGGTGAGGGTCCCGGATGAAGTGGACACCTAGGGCTACAAAGAAAGAGCCAACCAGTTTACAATGTGAACCAACTGCTGAAGTTGTTTTCTCATACAAAGCATGGAGCAAGAAGCTCCTGGAAGCAAAACTGCAGGCCAGGGCCTGCTTCTCAAATAGGCCCGAGGGATGTGATCTCCTGTGGCCGTCCTGTTATCATCCCTGGTCATTGTGAACCCCAGGCGGATCTCAGGGCACTCACCCTAGGTGGGTGGATGCACGTGTGGAATTTTCGTGTCTAACTCCTTTAGGGTTTGTTTAGTCAGCAAACACTCAGTGCTGTGTATTCCGCAGCATTTGCTCTGTGGGTGAAAGGAGTCTTTGTTCACACAGCCCAGTAGGGGAACCACGTATGAGATGTATTTGCAGTGCCTGGTGACACGAGCTTTGATAAAGAAGCATACATGGTTGAGAAGCGCTCTGCAGACCTGCTGTGGTGGGTGCTGCTGATGCTGCCAGTCCGTCCCGACTTGTGGTGAGCCCAGGCGTTACAGCCCAGGAGGTGTTCTTAGCTGCCCCCTTAATGGAAGCAAATCACCAGGCTTTCCTTCCATGGTACTGCTGGGTGTGCCAAACTGCCGACATTTAGGTCAGTGTTGTTTCCGTGTGCCATCGAGTCACCTCTGACTCCTAGTGACGGTGTGGGACAGAGTAGAACTGCCCCACGGAGTTTCCTAGGCTGTCATCTGTGCGTGAGCAGATCATCACGTCTTTGCTTCTGCCAAGTTGCTGGTTGGTTGGAATCGCCAACCTGTGGTTAGCAGCTGAGCACTTAACTACCGCACAACCAAGTTCCTTTAGGTGAGCAGCTGAGTGCCACCTGTTAACACTGCCCAGGGCCCTAGATACTGTTAGAGGCAGCTGGGATAAGAGAATGACTATCTTGGCTCTTGCTTTTACATGGCGTTTAAAGAGAGACGTGCAGACAAGGAAAGGGAAGACGCGGCAGATCTTGAAGGGTCCTGCTTGTTATACAAAATGGTTCATTTTTAATACAGCAAGCCAAGAGGGACACTGACTAAGATCGAAGCAAACAAATGACTTGATTCCCCTCTGTTACACCTGGGCGACCTACCCTTGGCTTCCTGTTGTAATGAGCTCTCAGATTCCTGCCAGGTGGAAAAGGGAGGCAGGCAGAAGGCAGTTCACAGTCAGCTAGAGGGCCGTAACAACGTCCCTTATTAGGGCTGTGTCGGAGGTGAAAAAGTGTGGCAGAATGCAGCCGTATAGAAAGAGAAGACTTTGTGGCTGGCTGGAGGTGACCATGAGGACAGGGGTGAGTCAGAGATGTCTCCCAGCTGACAGTTTATATAACTGGGGGCCTGGCGGATCATTTCTGAAGACAGGAAGTACATCATGAGTTATAGACTGGGCAAGAAAAGAAGGAATCCAAGAAACAAATGGTTTGGAGTTTCTTAGGAGATTGTGCACTAATGAACAGGAAGTTAGACCCACGCAGCTGAGGGGGGCTGGGGAGTCCGTCGGGAGATGAAGGCTTGGAAGGAGTGTGGTGCAGCCGAAGCCTTCCTTGGGCTTAAATGGTTTGCCTGGAGAGTATGTGTGAGCTAAAGCAAAGCAGGGCAAGCTCTGGGGACAGACCCGGGGGCAGAACTTCAACAGAGGGTGACCCACAATGGGAGGGCAGTGGGTGAATGAGGAAGGTCAGTTCTAGAAGCCAAAAGTGTGCCGGGTGGGGGGGGGACGGAGGAGGTGGGGAGTAGGGGTGGGGGGGGGCAGAATTCCTAGAAGAACATTCAGCACTTCCTGACCAGGTCACGTTTCCTGCTGTGAACAACGATACCGCAGCACTGTGTTACTAAAGCTGGACCTCTCGTAGGTCTGCACGGATCCCAGTTATAGCCACGCACCTCTTTGGAACTCCTGTGATCTTTCCGCCTTTTCACTGTTGTTTATACATTTCTCTGCTTCTTCAGAGCCAGTGGGGAGGAGCAGAATCTGTGGGCCAAACACATGCATGTCTTTATGTCTTTGGTGTGCAACATTAAATTGTCTGACAAAGAAGTTATACCAGTTTACCCTCTCACTAATGGTATTTGGGGAACCCTAGTGGAGCAGTGGTTAAGAGCTCAGCAGCTAACCAAAAGATCGGTAGTTCAAATCTACTAGCCTCTCTTTGGAAATCTTATAGGGCAGTTCTATTCTGCCCTCCAGGGTCACTGTGAGTCTGAAGCATCTTGATGGCACCTAACAGCAATGATCTTTGGAAAGAGGAAGGACCTGGCAACCCACTCCTGAAAGATTACAGTCTAGACAACCCTACGAGGCAGCTCTCCTCTGTTCCAGGAGGTGGTTAGGAATCAGAAGCCACTCCTGGCGCACATCAACAATGGTCTTTGAAACACTTTACTTCTTTGATGAGGTTTTGTTGATCTTATTAAATCATGGCACATTTGGCATGTGAGAAGTAATATTTCTTTAACTTCTTTAATGAGTAGTGAAGTTAAATTTTTGAGACAATGAAATGATCCTAACTGACTGTGAAAAGACTAGCAGTAACATCAATGTGCACCAGGGACTGTGCTCTGTGCCCAGCTTACACCATCTCGTTGGACCCTCCCAATACTGATGGGAGCTCTTCATGTTGAAGATGGAGTGTGTCTTAGCCATCTAGTGCTGCTGTAACAAAAACAGAGCAGGAAAAAAGAACCGGTTCTCTGTCATGTAGATTCCTTCTGTGAGCCCCTCTCCTAGCTGTGGGTGTCTGTGGGCAATTCTTGACATTCCTTTGCCTGTAGACAGGTCTCCACGTGGCCTCTGTCTCTGTTCCCCATCTACCCTTATATGTATCTCTGCTTGTTCTGCTCTTCTTATAAGACACTTCTCAGAAGAGGAATGACCCTTAGGACCCTCCCTACTCCCAGGAACATAACAAAAGAAAACACTATTTCCAAACAAGTTCAGGTTAATAAGTACAAGGGTTAGGACTGTCACCTGTCTCCTGGGGGGACACAGTTCAACCCCCAACACAGCAGAGGCTCAGACAGATTTCATAATTAGCTGGTGTGTGGTCCATCGGGCTTTAGCATTGAACTAGTCTGAAAGTCTGAGTTGCCCATCTGGGCTCATTGGCTTACTTTTCTTTGGGGCCTATTTGTTTTAAATTGTTCTCTACTTACTAAGTCCCCCACTCATCTGTCAGTTTGTCATACTGTGGGGACTTGCATGTTGCTGTGATGCTGGAAGCCATGCGACCAGTATTCAGGTACCAGCAGGGTCCCCCACGGTGGACAGGTTTCAGCTGAGCTTCCAGACCAAGACAAACTAGGAAGAAGGACCTGGCAGTCTACTTCTGACAAGAATTAGCTGGTGAAAATCTTATGAATAGCAGCAGAACACTGTCAGGTACAGTGCAGGCAAACAGTCAACTGGGGAGGAGCTGCCTCCTCAGAGTAGAGTCGATCTTAATGAAGTGGATGGAGTAAGCCCTTTGGGATCTTCATTTGCCGATGTGCCATAACTCAAAATAAGATGAAACAGCTGCAAACATCCGTTAATAATCAGGACATGGAATGCACAAAGTATGAATCCAGGAAAATTAGAAATTGTCAAGAATGAAAAGGAATACACAAACATAAACACTGATATTCTAGGCATTAGTGAACTGAAATAGAACAACATTGGCCGTTTTGAATCCAACAATCATATGGTCTACTATGCTGGGAGGGAAAACTTGAAGAGGCGTAGTGTTGTATTCTTCATCAAAAAGAACATTTCAAGATCTGTCCTGAAGTACGGTGTTGTCAGTGACAGGATAATATCCACACACCTACAAGAAAGACCAGTTAATAGGACTATTATTCAAATTTATGCACCAAACATTAAGGCCAAAGATAAAGAGACTGAAGATTTTTATCAGCTTCTGCAGTCTGAAATTGATCGAACATGTAATTAGGATGCATTGATAATTACTGGTGATTGGAATACAGAAGCTGGAAACAAAGAAGAAGGGTTGGCGGTTGGAAAATATGGCCTTGAAATGATGCTGGAGATCACATGACAGAAGTTTGCAAGACTGATAACTTCTTCGTTGTAAATACCTTTTTTAATCAACGCGAGTGGCAACTGTACACATAGACCTCACCAGATGGCATACGCAAGGACGAAACTGACTACATCTGTGAAAAAAGACAATGGAAAAGCTCCATGTTGGCAGTCAGAACACGACCAGATGCTGACTGTGGCCCAGACCATTGACTGTTCATCTGCAAGTTCAAATTGAAACTGAAGAAAATTAGAATAAATCCACTAGAGTCAATGTATCACCTTGGGTACATCCCACCTGAGTTTAAAGACCATCTCAAGAACAAATTTGATGTGTTGATGACTGAAGAGCAGATGAACAAAGACATCATTCATGAAGAAAGCAAGAGGTCATTAAAAAGACAAGAAAGAAAGAAAAGACCAAATTGGGTGTCAGAAGAGACTCTGAAACTTGTTTTTGAACATTGAGCAGCTAAAGCAAAAGGAGGGAATGAAAAAGTAAAAGACCTAAACAGAAGAGTTCAAAGGGCAGCTGGAGAAGACAAAATCAAGTATTATAATGACATGTGCAAAGAACTGGAAATAGAAAACCAAAAGGGAAGAAAACCTGAAGCTGGAAAAACTGAAGAAAAAATTCAAGCCTCGAGTTGCAATAGTGAAGGATTCTACAGGGAAAATACTAAAGGTCTCAGGTAGCGTCCAAAGACAAGGGAAGGAATACACAGAGTCGTTATATCAGAAAGAACTGGTCAGTGTTCAGCCATTTGAAGAAGTAGCATATGATCAGGAACTGATGGTACTGAAGGAAGAAGTCCAGGCACTTAAGGCATTGATGAAAAACAAGGCTCCAGGAACTGATGGAGTACCGACAGAGGTATTTCAACAACCAGATGCAGCACTGGAAGTGCTCAGTCATCTGTGCCAAGAAATTCGGAGGACAGCTACCTGGCCAACTGACTGGAAGAAATCCATATTTATGCCCATTCTGAAGAAAGGTGATCCAACCTAACGTGGAAATTATCAAACAATATTTTGAATATCACATGCAAATAAAATTTTGCTCAAGATCATTCAAAAGCGACTACAACAGTATATTGACAGAGAACTGCCAGAAACTCAAGTCGGATTCCAGAAGAGGATGTGGAACCAGGGATATCGTTGCTGATGTCAGATAGATCTTGGCTACAAGCAGAGAATACCAGAAAGATGTTTACCTATGTTTCGTTGACTATGCAAAGGCATTCAACGGTGTGGATCACAACGTATTATGGCTAACATTGCGGAGAGTGGGAATTGTAGAACACATAATTTGCACTTAAGGAATCTGTACATGGATCAAGAGACAGTCATTCGAACAAGACAAGGGAGCACTGCGTGGTTTAAAGCCAGGAGAGGCATGTTTTACAGTTGTATCCTTTCACCAGACCTTTTCAATCTGTATACTGAGCAAATAATTAGAGAAAATGGATTATATGGAGAGGAATAGGCATCAGGATTGGAGGACAACTCATTAATGACAGCACCTTCCTTTTTAGAAGTGAAGAGAATTTGAAACACTTACTGATGAAGACCAAGGGCCACAGCCTTCAGTACGGACTGCACCTCAACGTCAGGAAAACAAAAATCCTCACAACTGAACCAGTAAGCAACATCGTTATGAATGGAGAAAGGATTGAGGTTGTCAAGGATTTCATTTTACTTGTTTCCGCAGTCAACGCCCATGGAAGCAGCGGTCAAAACATCAAAAGACACCCCGCACTGGGAAAATCTGCTGCAAAGGGCCTCTTTACAGTATTGAGTACTAAAGATGTCACCTGGAAGGCTAAGATGAATCTGACCCAAGCTGTGGTATTTTCAGTCGCATTATGTACATATGAAAGCTGGAAATGAACAAGGAAGACAGAAGAACTGATCCCTTTGAACTGTGGTGCTGGAGAAGAATATTGAATGTGCCATGGACCACCAAAAGAGCGAACAGAAGGAAATACAACCAGAGTGCTCCTTGAAAGCAAAGATGTTTAGATTGTATCTTACGTACTTTGCATGTGCTGTCCGGACAAGGACATCATGCTTAGGAGAATGGAGGGTCAGTGCAAAAGAGGAAGACCCTCAATGAGATGGACTGACACAGTGGCTGCAACAATGGGCTTAAGTTTAGAGTGACTGTGGACATACTGTAAGACCTAGGAGTGTTTCGTTCCATTCTGCGTAGGGTCGTTATGAGGCAGACCCAACTTGACAGCACCTAACAACAATTTACAAAGTGACTTCCACCAATGATGCAAATTTGAAAATGATTTGTCATTGCCTTTAGTTGTACTGCTTTAAATTTTTATGAATGCAAACCTATTATTGTTAATTTTATTCCTTTACAAGCCGTCTCTGTGGCCATGCTTAAAAAAGCCACTATACTTTCCTATTGGAAGTGTAGAGTAGTGGATGCCGTTTGGGTGTCTGTGCTGCCCTGGCACCTGTTCTCCCCCATACTGAGGCTCAAGAGGCCACTGTACTCCAGGAACCATGGCCAAGGGCAAGACCCCAGGGCAAGCAGTGATTGTTTGCAAAAGAAGTAATTTTCAAGATCACTTTAAGGTCAGGGGAAACCCTGGTGGCGTAGTGGTTAAGTGCTACATCTGTTGACCAAAAGATTGGTGGTTGAAGTCTGCTAGGCATTCCTTGGATACACTGTGGGGCAGTTCCACTCTGACCTATAGGGTCGCTATGAGTCTGAATCAACTGGATGACAGTGGCTTTAGCGTTAGGGTCAGGAGTTGAGAGTGGCCAGAACCTGGAGGTCTCTAGTCTTGTTTAGAATTTCCAGACTACCTAAAAAAAGATTCAAGAAGCAGCTCACCAGGTTTCTGTCCAAACCCAAACGAAACCCATTGCTGTTGAGTGGATTCTGACTCACAGTGACCCTAGAGGGCAGGATAGCACTGCCCCCTAGAGTTTCCAAGGAGTGCCTGGTGGATTCTAACTGCCCACTTTTTGGTTAACAGCTGTAGCACTTAACCAGTACACCTCTGGAGGAACACTATTGCTCTGTTGCCAGGGCAACCACCCCCGACTTTGGTGAGCTGGGAACCCTGGGTTTTTTGGCACTTGGCTGGCATTTGTCCTTGGGTCCCAGCAGTGCTAGATTATCCAATAAGCAAGGTAAGCATGGGCTTACTTGTGCTTACTTACTAATGTGTAGTGGACAGTTTCATGTGGGTTTTGTAGTAAAAGCCATGTGAAATTGTTCGCTATAGATCAGTACATGTGATGGATTGAATTGGGCCGGTAAAACTGAATGTCAACTTGAGTAGGCCGTAAGTCCCAGTATTGTGTGTCTATCCTCCATTTTATGATTGTAATTTTACTTTAAAGAGGATTAGACTGGGTGGAGTGTAACACTCTTACTAAGGTCACGTCCTTGGGCCAGTGCAAAGGGGGTTTCTCTGAAGCATGGCCCTGCACTGTCTCTTGTCTTGGAAACAGTGGTGGCATAGCGAGCAAATGCGACATCTGCTAACCAAAAGGTCGGCAGTTTGAATCTACCAGGTGCTCCTTGGAAACTCTATGGAGCATTCTACTCTGTCCTGTAGGGTTGCTGTGAGTTGCACTGGACTTGACAGCTGTGGGGTTAAATCTTTTCTTTTTGGTTTATCTCTTGTCTTACAAGAGATAAAAGGAAAGCAGGCAGAGAGTTGGGAACTTCATACCACCAAGAAAGCAGTGCAGAGAGCAGAGCACATCCTTTGGACCCTGCGTTCTTGAGCAGAGAAGCTCCGAGTCCCAAGACTGATGACAAGGACCTTTCTCCAGAGTGGACACAGAAAGAAAGCCTTCTGCTGAAGCTGGCACCCTGAACTTAGACTTTAGCTGACAGACTGTGAGAAAATAAATTTCTCTTTGGTAAAGCCGTCTGCTCGTGGTACCTGTGGTACAGCCGCGCTAGGTGACAGAGACAGTAAGAAAGCACAGGTGAGCCCACGCTGTCTGTCTCAGGCAGCTGGTGCTGCTTTAACAGAAATACTACTAGTGGGTGGTTTCAGAAAGAGAAATTTTATTGTCACAGTCTGGTAAGCTACAAGTCCATCTGTATGAGAAATTTTCACAGTGTGGCTGGCTAAGAGTTCAAGTTCAATATGAGTGCATCAGGTTCCCAGCATTCTGCTCACTTCTCTTTCATTTTATCTCCCAAGAGATGACCTCACCACGAGCCAAGCCTGTAGATGGAGTCCCAGCTCACCGACACAACTGCTACCCATTCTCTGTTGTTACCATTGTAGAGGTAGCACACACAACACACAGGAGAAATCGTGTCACATCAGGACTCACTGCCTAGCCAGATCAATACACATCGTTTTGGAGGGACACAATGCAACTCGTAATTCCTTGAATATTGAATAAGTCATCCCTGGCCTCAAGAATGAACAGATGGATCCTGATTCTATGTGGAGTCACAACAGGGAAAGGACAGGCCGCCACAGCCCGGGGGCACAGCAGCAGTAGCGCTGTGGCAAAGCACTGCGGCTGTCAACAGCCACACTCCTCTACGGCAGGGTGCTGGGGCTGTGTGTACTTCCTGCTGTCACCTTGGCACAAGGCATGGGAGAAGTGGCAGCTGGCATCACGTCTGCTATGTGTCTCTTGATTGCCTGCACCTCAGAGTATAGGCTCTCTTTCCTTCTTTAGGTCGGGAAGATACTTTATTTGGTGGAAACATGCTTGCAGCCTAGGGGAATTTTATCAGGCTGCTTGTAAGTTATACAAGATGTCATTCTGCAAATGTGTGCAGTGGTTAGTGGGGGCTAATCTGGGAGTCTGCTGAGCGGGATGTCTTATCACCCTGTTGGGACTCGCTCATCATCGCCTTCTGCATTCTTTCTTCTTCCTCAGTCTCGGGTCATGTGGAGAGGGGGAGCCTGGGGGGGCAGGGGGAGGCAGGGGAGGGTAGGATAGGGGAGGGTAAGGCAGGGGAGGGGAGAGGAGGGGAAGGTAGCGGAGGGGAGGGGAGCAGTGGGAAGGGGAGGGGAGCAGCGGGAAGGGGTGGGTAATGGGAGGGAGGCAGGGGAGTGTAGGGTAGAGTAGGCTAAAGTAGGGAAGGGGAGAGGAGGGGAGGGTAGTGGAGGGGAGGGAAGCAGTGGGAAGGGGAGGGAATGGAATGGGAGTGGAGAGGGGATGGAAGGGGGAAAAAGTGTTTTAGTCATCTGCGCTTCTATAATAGACATACCACAAGGGGCTGGGTCCAACAAACATCATTTATTCCCTCACAGTCTAATAGGCTAGAAGTCCAAATCAGGGTGTCAGCTCCAGGGGAAAGACTTGGTCTCTGTAAACTCTGAAGGAAGGTCCTTGTCATCAGTCTTCCCCTGGAGTATGACTTCTTAGCATGGGGGACCCTCGTTCAAACGGTACACTGTTTTGTTGATTCTTCATTCTTGACGGTGGGAGGTCCCATCTGTCTGCTCACTTTTCTCATTTACATCTCAGAGACTGACTTAAGACTCAAATTCTTCTTGTAGACTGAGTCTTGCCTGGTTAACATAACTGCCTCTAATCCTGCATCATTAACAGCATAGAAGTAGAGTTTACAGCAGACAGGAAAATCACCTCAGATGACAAATGATGTATCACACAGTACTGGGAATCATGGCCTAGCCAAGCTGATGCATAATTTTGGGGGGACACAATTCTATCCATGACAGAAGGCAAGGGAAGAGAAGGTACGGTAAGTTAGTGAAGGGAAAGGAGGCAGAGGGGAGAAGGAGAGGAGAGGGGGAGAAAGGAGTAGGTGTCTGGGTTTTTCAGAGGCTTCTAGGCCCCTCTTCAGTCACTGAGGAAAAATGACAGTATGTGACAATTTATGGGAAGTTCCCTTTTTGTGGTTATGCTGCTTAATTTATTTTTTCTGTTATTGATTACTAAATAAAAACCAAACCCACTGCCATCGTGTTGATTCTGACTCACAGCAACCCTACAGGACACGGCAGAACTGCATATAGAGTTCCCAAGGAGCACCTGGTGGATTTGAACTGCCGCCTCTTTGGTTCGCAGATGTAGCACTCAACCACTATACCACGAGGGTTTCCATAACTAAAATAGTATACAGAAAATACCTACCCGTATTTATGCCTAGTATTCTTGTTTTTTTAATTTAATTATCCAAGACATGTATTTAAATTTAATATGAAGTGGAAAGTAGGATTTTGTTTCCTCAGATTACTGCATCGTTTTCTCAACAACGTTTGTTGGTGTAATAACATCTTGCTACAAATAATAGTATTTGGGTATTGTTGTTGTTGTTAGGTGCCCTGGAGTTGGCTCTAGCTCATGGCGACCACAGGTACAGCAGAACGACACACTTCCCAGTCCTGTATCACCCTCACAGTTATGGTCAGGCTTGGGCCCACTGTGGTCGCACTGCGTCAGTCCATCCCCCAGGGGCTCCCTCTTTTTCGCTGACCCTCTACTTTACCGAACATGACGTCCTTCTCAAAAACCAGTCCCTCCTGATGTCTGAAGAAAGTGAGACAACGTCTTGCCATCCTTACCTCTAAGGAGTGTTCTGACTGTACTTTTCCTAAGACAGATTTGCTTGTTCTCTGACTGTCCATGGTATGTTCAATGTACTTTGCCAACAATGTGATTCCAAGGCATCAATTCTCCTTCTGTCTTACTTGTTCATTGTCCAGCTTCTGTATAGATGTGAGGTAATTGCAAACACCGTGTCGGGGCAGCGCACCTTAGTCTTCAAGGTGGTGTCTTTGCCTTTGAACACTAAGGAGGTCTGTTGCGGCAGATTTGCCGGATTCACGGCATCATTGGATTTCTTTACAGCTGTGTGTTGACAGTGGATCAGAGTAAAATGAAACCCTGAACAACTTCAAACTTTTCTCCATTTATCACAATGTTGCTTACTGGTCTAGTAGTGAGCATTTTTGTTTTCTTGATGCTGAGGTATAACCCATACAGAAGGCTGTGGTCTTTGCTATTAACTTCCAATATCTATGATGTTGTTGTTAGGCTCCGCCAAGTTAGTTCTGACTCATAATGATCCTATGAACAACACAACGAAAAACTGCCTGGTCTTGTGCCCCATCCGCAATCATTTTTATGCTTAAGCTCATCATTGCAGCCACTGCATCGAGAGTCTTCCTTTTTTTTCGCTGACCCTCCACTCTAGCAAGCATGATGTCCTTCTCCAGGGACTGATCTTTCCAGATAACACGTCTAAAGTCCGGAAGACTCAGTCTCGTCATCTTTGCTTCCAAGGAGCACTCTGGTTGGGCTTCTTCCAGAACAGATCTGTTGGTTCTTTTGGTGGTCCATGGTATATCTAACATCCCTCTCCAACGCCATAATTCAGAGGCGTCCATTCTTCTTCTGTCTTCTTTGTTCATGGTCCAGCTTTCACATGCATATGATCTGATTGAAAACACCTCCAATATTTATGGCTGTCATTTATTTTTCTTGTTTTCATAAGCTTCCTATTACTTACAGATCATGGCATCATAGAAAGCAATTCTATCTTCACTGGAAAAGACTTGTCCAATGTTGTTTCATTCTAGTTCCTAAATTCATAATTTTAAAAGTTGTGCTATGTATTTTTTTAGTACTCTTTCTAGTTTGTTGAGGTTTTTAAAATTAGGAATAAATGTGGATTTTTATGAAAATATTTTCTTCAGGTTGGTAATTACAGCTCAGAAAATTTCTCTGGAAATTTATTCTGGTCTATTCATAACTTCCTCAGTTCAGAGCAACTCTGTAGTGTACTTCAAGTTGTAGAATCCACAGTGGAGCAGGCCAAGGCTTTCTTCTGAGACCACAAACATGTGTAACAACACAGTGCAATATCATTGTATTTGACATTAGGAAGTTCATGAATATGATCACCGTTGCAAAAATATTCTAGGGATTCTTCTTTCTCCCAAGGGTCTCTCTTAATCCTTTGATGTCTGGGATGTTCACAGAACACAGACATCACAGAAAACACATCACCTGTTTTCTTAATTGTCAACTTTTTCATCTCTATTCTGCCAGGCTCTGTGATTCTTGAAGTCTTTCAATGTCCTTTTTACTTACTGTGCTAAATCCTACACCTTGGAAAAAGTCTTCAGTTTAATTTTGTAGTTGGTTTTGTTCATGGCTACATTGCTCTCCTGCAAAAGACATCTTTAAAGTGTTAAACACTGTGCTAAACAGCACACCTTAAACAGTAACCTTCAAGACTAAAACATGCCTGACTCAAGCCATGGTATTTTCAGTCACGTCATATGCATGTGAAAGCTGGACAATGAACAAAGAAGACAGAAGAAGAATTGATGCCTTTGAATTGTGATGTTGGAGAAGAGTGTTCAATGTATGATGGACCGCCAAAAGAACAAATAGATCTGTTCTGGAAGAAGTCCAACCAGAGTACTGGTTGGAAGGAAAGATGGCAAGACTTCGTCTCACATACTTTGGACATGTTGTCAGGAAACATCAGTCCCTGGAGAAGGACATCATGCTTGGTAGAGTGGAGGGTCAGTGAAGAAGAGGAAGACCCTCAATGAGATGGATTGACACAGTGGCCGCAACAATGGGCTTAAGCATAAAAACAACTGTGGACATGGTACAAGACCAGTCAGTATTTCTTTCTGTTGTTCATAGGGTCACTATGAGTCAGAATTCACTCAGCAGTGCCTAACAGCAATAAACAGCCAAGATGTCACTTTGAGGATTAAGGTGCCCCTGACCCAAGACATGGTGTTTTCAGGTGCCTTACATGCGTGCAAAAGCTGGACAATGAATAAGGAAGACTGAAAGAAAACTGATGCCTTTGAGCTACAGTGTTGGTGAAGAGTATTGAATGTGCCATGGACTGCCAAACAATGAACAAATCTTTCTTGGAAGAAGTACGGCCATAGAGGCAAGGATGACAAGACTAATCTCACATACTTTGGATATTTGTCAGGAAGGACTAGTCCCTGGAGAAGGACATCATGCTTTGTAAAGTAGAGGGTCAGCAAAAGAGAAGAAGGCCCTCAGTGACATGGATTGACACAGTGGCTACAACAATGGGCTCAAGCATGGCACTGGTTGTGACTCTGGTCAGGGCAGTGTTTCCTTCTGTCATACACAGGGTTGCTATGAGCCAGAACCAACTGGACAGAACCTAACAACAACAGAAACAGTGTCCCTCACAGGCCCAGAGAACCTCTTGTTCCATGCGCGTGTATAGAATGGTGAGTATATGAATGGGTGTTGGCTGCTAGGTGCCAAAGGCTACTAGGGTGTCATTAGGGACCACACTGAAGAAAGGTCTTCTGAAAATCCGTCAGTGAAAACCCGACGGATCACAATAGTCCAATCAACAGTCTATCACAGGAATGATGCTATCTTTCATTTCAGTGAGTAAGGGGTCTCCATGAGTGGGGAGCCAACTTGATGATGAATGACAATGGGGACTGCTCAGTGTGACACACCCAGGTCCTGCTGAAGGCAAACTCTTGCCTTGGCCCCAAAGGCTGTGGGCTCCCAAATCCTTGTCCAAGGAAGACAGGAAGCCAAGTGTTCGATTTGATGCCAGCTCTAGGACAGTGTCTGGGGTCCTCATTCTCTAGGAGATCAGAAGCGGTGTTCGGGCTGCTCAGAGGACCCCCTACATCCTTGTCGACTGACACATAGGAACTAGAATTATTGTCTTACTTTACTGCAGTCTCTCAGTTCTTTTCTGTTTTACTCCACAGTCACTAGTTCTTGAGTTGTTCTTATTTTGTTCCTTCCAAATCATATAAAGTTTTCGCTTCTGTGATCTTTTAATCTTTTGTAACAACATCTGGCTATTCATAATTCCAGTTTTGTTACTTCATTGTACCTTTCTAAATTTAAAAGCATTTTTAGGGTTTTTAGTTATCTTTCCATTCCTTTTAAAATTAACTTTGTGGACTTTAAGCCTTGGGTTTTGATTTATTTTTACTGCTATTGAGTTAGCTTTTTTCCTTTGGAGACTTTTTAGTTTTATCATAAGACAGACAAATTCAACCAGCATATGGGGACCATCTGTGAGGCTGCCACTTGTCTCTTTGATCCAGCAGACCGGATCCTTCTGAAACTCTCTGTGGAAATTAGAATGCTGCACAGAGCCTGTGTCAAGTCTTAAGTCAACGGAGTCGTGATAGAATGGGTTTTGGAGCCAGTCCACAGCCCCTTGAGCATGTAAGAACTTTCTTTTTGGAAATAGCTTCTGTGATGCTGATAAGCACCAGGTGACCAAGTTACTTAAGTTCCTAGCCATGGCCAGCTGCCTAGCCTACCTACCTGTGAAGTCAGGTGTGCCTGCAACACTCTGCCATTTAGCGCAATGTGTGGGTTGGCTCAAGCAGTGTCTGAAGACACAAGAAATTGCCATGAACATCAGTTGGTCCCAATCCACCTGGACCAGAAGTAAACAGTGGACACCAAGGACAGGATGAAAATATGGACCCACCAGATGGAAGGCGCCATGTGTGCCAGAGTCTGTATCAGCATGGGACCAGAAGAACTAGATAGTATCCAGCCACCACTAATGACTGCCCAGATGTGGTGCATGGTATGGAGCCCCAGGTATTGTGGGAGAAGGGTTACAGGGCAGAGCTAGAAGTCTACCAAAGGACCAAACTTGATGATCCATCAGACTGGAAGGCCCTGGGAGTGTAGCCCCTAGACTCTTGAACCCAAATCGCATCCAACACTGGGGCCAGCTCCCCAGACAAAGACTGGATTGAACTATACAAAACATGGAACGAGGCTGACGGTGAATAAACCTCGGGACTTAAAGATGCATACAGGGCTGTTATAGAAGCACATCGCTGGGGGTGAGATGACAGGGTGAGGGGGGTCAGATCTTGGCCAAGGGCTCATGGGAAGTTCTGGATGAAAGGGGGAAGTGTGCTGTCATGGGGATGGGGGAAAGTAGGGGAGAGTAGTTAGAACAGAGTAGCTATGAAAGTTCTGGATGCTATATGACAAATTGATATAGATTGTAAAATTGTTTTTACATCACAATAAAATTTATTAAAAAAAAGAAATTGGCATTCCTACTTCTGTCACACTGCCACCCCTCGCCCATCCCACTCTCATGATTGGCTTACTGAGGAAAGGAAAAATTGTCCATGGTGGCACAAGTGGTTGAAGACTTGGCTGCTAACTGAAAGGCTGGTGGTTTGAATTTCCACAGCAGCTCTGCAGGAGAAAGACCTGGTGATCTGTTCCTGTAAAGACTACAGTCCAAGAAAACCTATGCGGCAGCTTTGTCACTGGAGACTACTATAAGTCAGAATCAACTCTATGACACACAAAATCAGCTGCAAGACATGCCAATGACATATGATAGTATACTCACGCAACGTTCAACTCTTGTTCAAGAGTACTCTAGAAGAATAGCAGAGTGGGGAAAAGCCTCCCAAAGTCAGAACCTTGAGCAACTGGTCTTGTCCACTTTGCATGGCATAATGATAATAATAGCAACAGTAACAATAACAACAGGTGATCCTTGTGTACCAGGCAATGTCCTAGTAACAGCTTTCATAGTAACCAGGACAGAAGTGGGAGAGATGAGGATCCGCGCTGATTCGTGGGCAGTAACAAGAGAGTCGAGGACTTGAAGGGAGCAAAGGCCGAAGGAGTAGAAATAGGGAGGTTTTGGGTAAAAGAAATAAACCCTGGATCTGGGGACACTGACATCCCAAATCAAAGCCCACCCGAAGTTCCCCACTCTAGGGGATTCCCTTAGTAATAAAACGGATGGCGTGACTCGACCTGTAAATCTTAGTCAGCTTCTTTCCTGAGACACCTCAAGGTCTTGATCAATGGGCTATACATCAAACTGTCCCTGGAGACTGTGATGAAGACTATGTACAGGATCAGCTATAAGGACTTCATTAAGGCTGGTCTGGCCATTGCCTCTGCTGTATAGCAGACCTGCCAGCCACATGACCAACCCCAGCTTCCTGATGTGGTACTTTGACTGTACCGGACAACAAGGCCATGGCAGACTGATAATTTTGGACCCAGTCTCCCTTCAGAGAACAGCCAATTGTCTATGTGAAACGGACACGTATTCTGAAATCGAGTTTGGAAAATACTTGAGTTTTCCTTCTCTGATAGTTTGCCGCCTTACATAGGTTCCAGCTTTTGCAGGTTTTATTGCATAAAGTTCTCATTTTTGACTAAGAGTGAATCTGTCTGGAGTCATGTTATAAGGCTGGAAGCTTTGATACCATGACGAATCCTGAGCTTAAGGCTAAAGGCAGTGTTCAGTTATCCACAGAAGTTGGTCTTGTATGAATTAAGGAAAACATTTGTTTCTGTGTTAGTCATGGAGAATCTTGTGGTCTTGTGTGGGTTAGGGGTTGGCTAGGTCACATAAGGGCAGTTCTCCAGTTATGAACAAGATCCTCTCCTAAGTCTAGCTTCAAGTCAAATTTATAGGTAAGTCAGACTAGTACATATGGTTCTCATTTAGCATCTGTTAGTCAAATGTTAAGTGACTAAGAGTGGTTAAGAGCATGGCTGCTAACCAAAAGACTGGCAGTTTGAATTTACCAGCTGCTCCTTGGAAACACTACAGCGCAGTTCTACTCTGTCTTACAGGGTTAATCTGAGTCAGAATTGACTCAACAGCAATGGGGAAGTCGAATGTCTTAGTAGGCAGTATATATTTTATCTTTCTATGTATATAAAACACCTAATGTAACACTTTCAAATACACTAAAACATTGTAAACACAGTATTACAGTAAAGGATAATAATGACATAGTAATAATAAAAGTAACTACATACAGTATGGATTGCACCTCAACATCAAGAAAACAAAATTCCTCACCGCTGGACCAGTAAGCAACATCATGATAAAAGGAGAAAGGATTGATGGTATCAGGGATTTCATTTTATTTGGTTCCACAATCAGTGCCCATGGAGGCCACAGTCGAGAAATCAAAAGACACATCGCATCAGCAAAATCTGCTGCAAAGGACCTCTCTAAAGTATTGAAAAATAGTACTGTCACCTTGAAGACTAAGGTGTGCCTGAGTCAAGCCATGGTAGTTTCAATTGCATCGTATGTATGCAAAAACTAGACAATGAATAAGAAAGACAGAGAATTGATGCCTTTGAATTGCGGTGTTGAAGAAGAGCATTGCGTGTATCACAGACTGCCAGAAGAACAAAGAGATCTGCTCTGTAAGATGTACAGCACGTGCTTCTTGCTCCTTGGAAGCAAAGATAGAGAGACTGCACCTTACACTCTTTGGACATGTTGTCAGGAGGGATCAGTCCCTGGAGACGGACATCATGCTTGGCAAAGTAGAGGGTCAGTGAAAAAGAGGGAGACCCTCAAGGAGATGGATTAACACAGTACCTACAACAATGGGCCTAAGCATAAAAACAATCGTGTGCGTGGTGCAGGACTGGGCAGCATTTCATTCTGTTGTACATAGGGTTGCTGTAAGAACTGACTCCACGACACCTAACAACAACCACATGTATGGTATTATACTCAGAGAGTAATGAGTGCATTTGTTATTATGAACAATTGTTTTTAACTCTATTTTACTACAATGGGATTTATGTCATTCTGTTCTTTGGTACCAATTATCTATAAGAAGAATGTTCACAACCTGGGGCTGCCTGCCCCTTATTGTGCTTAATTCTTTCAACAGTCCTACAAAGAATGTACTGTAGTGAGGGAGGTATTATGATGAGAAAGTTACCATGGTGAAGAAGATACCACGATGTAGTCACCACGAAGAGGAAGTACCATAGCAAGGAGCGTAGAGGTGTTGTGGTGGAGAAGGTAGGACAGTGAAGGCTATACCGCAGGGAAGACGGCACCGTATCACGGAAGGCGCTGTTACGAGGCAGGTGCCATGATGAACATAAAGTGATGACGAATGTACCATGGTGAGGAAGGTACCATGATGAGGAAAGTATTACAAATCCATTTTACAGATAAGGACATCAAGCTCAGTGGCTAAGTCGAAGTCACTCATTTGGCAAGGGAGAGGTGCACTTTGCCTTTGCCCGTAATCCTTGTGTCACCACGTCTCAGCCACCTCTGGTAGCAGCTGTGTGTTTCAGATGGGAAGCCCAGAAAACACATGCTCATCACTAACTTTGGTTAGTGAGTGGCACCAGTTAGCAAGTGACTGTCCATGCAGGAGATCTGACGTCTGAAACTTTTTCGTGGGCATCAGTGGTGTTTTAGTCTGTCCTTCAGCCCAGGACACAGGGCCATTCATAAGGTGAGTTATCAAAAGCATTCCTTCAACGTGATTGTCTTACTCCTTTCTTTGCATGAGCTCTCCCCCAAGTGTTAGGGTGTCTAAAGCACATTCATGCATATCTACCAGGGTGTGAAGTATGACACCCGTTTTGTTTAAACAAAGCAGTATTCCCGTTCTCTTAGCATTAGTACTACTAACGCTTTCGTACATATGCATTGCTTGTAGCCTCAGAACTGTCCAGGTGTAGGAGATGCACCTTTAGGGAACTTGTCGCCAGTGGAATTTACCTGGGGTTTGAATCCTGACCTGTGACGTTTCTGGGCTGGCAGAAGATCCTGAGGCAGAGCCATAAAAGATGTGTCATGGATGGCAGCATGATTGCCTAAACCGTATAGCAGTGTGCAGCATGCTTGCAGTTTTCCTAGCACAAGCTTATTATTTCAACTAACTTGATAGCTAGGGGAGACAAGCAGGACCAAGACTACGCTCATTTTATGGATAAGAAAGAGAAGAATCTCAGCAGCTTGTCTAAAGTCCTATAAGATAGACCTGGTTACATGACTCAGGCCTTTGGATTTTCCCTTTTAACAGCACCAAACCAAACCCATTGCCACTGAGTTGTCAAGAAAGATCTGTCTCTGGAGAAGGACATCACGCTTAGTAGAGTGGAGGGCCAGCAAAAAAGAGGAAGACCCTTGAGGAGATGGACTGACACAGTGGCTGCAACAATGGGCTTAAGCATAAAAACAATTGTGGGCATGGTGCAAGACTGGGAAGTCTTCCGTTCTGTTATTCGTAGGGTCGCTACGAGTCAGAACCGACTCGATGGCACCTAACAACAACAACAAACCAAAACTCACTCCCAGTGAGTTGACTCAGACTCGTAACAACCCTATAGGACAGAATAGAACTGCCCCATGTACCACTTGCCTGAAGCAGAGACCCATAGGTGCTGAGAAGACAGAACACAAGGACAAGCGAGCTCTGCAGAGAACGGAAATGACAGGACACTAAGTGAAATTGATACTATTTTATAAATTTTGGGTGTGTTAATAATTATATTTTTCCTTTTCGTTTCAGTTTGATAGAGCATAATTACACATTGAAATCTCTCTCATAGACCATACAAGAACACACCAGTGGCACTGTAATCACGTGACTTATGACATCATTTGGTCCTGTGCAAAGCAAACAGAAACACATTTTAAGATTGAGCTCCCTGGATATCTGTATCACTACCTTGGTGATCACTCATGTCCCCATCAGGCATCAGCAGTAGTCCAGGGAACTGTGAATTCACAGCACTGAAGGATAGAAAGTGAGTGTACAAGGTTTCAAGTATTATTTCACAATGAGATTTGTGAAGGACTGACCAACAGTGTATGACAAATACGTGCGGTGATTTCCAATTGCCTTGTAAGTATTGTCTCTTATGACTTTCTCAAGCCTGGAAAATAAAAGTACGTGCTCCAAATGAATTTTGTTTGACTTACTAACTTTCAAATACAAATTTTTGTGTTAACATCCAAATTAAAATGTAAATTTTATGTGATAAATATTGACTGTTCTGTAAATCTTATTTATTTTCAGTTATTCAAATTTATTTGCCATGGTAAAAACAAATTTAAAGGGTGACATCATTTTATATCTAGGTGAAAAGAAATGGCAACTACTAAACAGAACACAAAAATGAAAGCTCACAGAAGATAAAAAGGATGTGTGAATCCCTAAAGACAAACTCTTGCATGTGATATTAATGATATTGTTTGACAATTTCCACATTTGGATGCATCTCCTTTTTGGGGAATGGTCATTAATATGGATCTTTTCCAACTGGTCGGCCAGATAGCTGTCTTCCAAATTTCTTGGCATAGATAAGTGAGCACGTCCAGGGCTGCAGCTGTTTGTTGAAACATCTCAATTGACATTCCATCAGTTTCTGGAGCCTTCAGTGCATCTCAGGCTTCTTCTTGTAATGCCATCAGTTCCTGATCATGTGCTACTTCCTGAAATAGTTGAACATTGACCAATTCTTTTCAGTGTAACCACTCTGTGTATTCCTTCTTCTTTTGATGCTTCTAGCATTTATTTAGTATTTTCCCTGTAGAATCTGTGAGTATTGCCACTCAAGGCTTTTTCTTCAATTTGTTTAGTTTTAGAAATGCTGAGTGTGTTTGTCTTTTGGTTTTCTAACTCTAAGTCTTTTCACATGTCATCATAATACTTTACTTTGTCTCACCAAGCCACCTTTTGAAATTTTCTGTTCAGCTCTTTTACTCAATCATTTCTTACTGTTGCTTTAACTACTGGATATTCAAGAGTAAATTTCTGACATCCAGTTTGGTCTTCTCTTTCTTTTCTGTCTTTTTAGTGACCTCTTGCTTTCTTCTTGGGTGGTGTCTTTGATGCCATTCCACAACTCATCAGTCTTTGATAATTAGTGTTCAATGCATCAAATCTACTCACAAGACGGTCTCTACATTCAGGTGGAATCTACTGATGGTAGTAGTTTGACTCTCATGAACTTGCTATATCAACAGGAGCTGCCTGAAATTCAAACCAGCTTCAGATGAGGACATGGAACCAGGGATATTGTTGCTGATGTCAGATGAATCCTAGCTGAAAGCAGAGAATACCAGAAAGACGTTTATCTGTGTTTTATTGAGTCTGCTAAGGCGTTCAACCACATGCGTCATAACAAACTATGGTTAACATTGTAGACAACGAGAATTCCGGGACATTTAATTGTGCTCATAAGGAATCTGTACACAGATCAACAGGCAGTTGTTCAAACAGTAAAAGGGGACATTGCATTGTTTAAAGTTAGGAAAGGTGTGCATCAGTGTTGTATCACTTCATCACACTTACTTAATCTGTGCACTGGGAAAATACTCACAGAAACTGAGTTACGTGAAGAACAGGTCATCAGGATTGAGAGAAGACTGATTAACAACACGTAACATGCAGATGACACAACCTTGCTTGCTGAAAGCAAAGAGAACCTAAAGTGTTTGCCGATAGAGATCACAGACTACAGCCTTCAGTGCAGTTTATACCTCAATGTAAAGAGTACAAAAATCCTTACAACAGGACCAGTAAGCAACATCATGATAAACTGAAAAAATAACAAAATCATCAAGGATTTCATTTTACTTGGATCCACAATCAACGTCCATGGAAGCAGCAGTCAAGAAACCAGATAACGTATTGCATTGGGCAAACATCATGACATTGAAGGAATTGCAAATCAAGTACTTAACTATTTATGTGGTTAGCAAAACTGATTTTGCGAAGTGCAGAGGCTGGTCCTATAAAAATGCTGCCAATATGTCAGGGTGCTGAAGAGCAAAGATGTCACTTTGAGGACTAAGGTGCACCTGACTCAACCCTCCTAACATGCATTCTAAAGGTGGACAATGAATAAAGAAGACCAAAGAAGAACTTACGCCTTTGAATTGAGGTGTTGGAAAAAAACACTAAGTATATCTTAACCTCCCAAGAACAAACAAATCTGTCTTGGAAGAAGTACAGCCAGAATGCTCATTAGAAGTACGGATGGCAAGAACTTCACTTACATATTTTTGGCATGTTTTCGGGAGGGAGAAGGACATCATGCTTAGTAAGGTAGAGGGTCAGCAAAAAGAGAAGACCCTTGACAAGGTGGATTGACACAGTGGCTGCAACAACGGGTTCAAACATAGCGATGACTATGAGGATATCACAATACCAGGCAGTGTTCTGTTCTGTTCTGTTGTATATTTGGTTGCCATAAATTGGAAGCAACTTGACTGCATGTAACAACAACAATAAGCTTAAAACATCACGACATTGAAGGAATTGCAAATCAAGCACTTAACTATTTATGTGGTTAGCAAAACTGATTTTTCCAAGTGCAGAGGCTGGTCCCTATGAAAATACTGCCAATATGTCAGGGTGTTCTAAAGACACGCAATAGAAAATGTTAGAATGTAGTGAATTGGCCATTTTTATACCATGTGCTGTACACTCTTTTAAGCTTGTACGATGTAAGGAAGTAGGTTATTGTCCTGAAGTAGTTGATTTTTTTCCCTCTCTTCGTTATGCTATGTATTTTTGCTCACTTCTACTCACAAATGGACAGTTCTTAAAACATGTTTATGCAAGTTTTGAGTATTAAAAATGTCTTTATAATACATGCTGGGAAGCACATGCTTAGCAATGTGTGCAAGCCTACAGTCACGTGCTCAGATGCTAGATGTCTTAGGAAATATTGCTGAAGACCTGACACAACAAGAAGATACCCAAAGAGAAACTGAAATCCTCACCAACAAAATGTAAACGCATTTATATTGGGCTAACATACTGCAATGTTTTCATCATTTAAATCAAACTCTCCAAGATTCAGAAGTAAATTTAAAGATATATACAGATTTTTACCAGTCATTAACAGGGTATTTATATAACTTAAAAGAACACTTTGAAAATTTTGAAAACACAGTGAAACAAACATTGCCAAATACTGATTATCAAGCGCGCCACCATCACAGATGCATTAGAGAAAAAGAAGTAAATGACAGAAGTGTCACCGAGTGCCAGAGATCAGTTTTGAGAAACCAGATACCACACGATCATTGACACGCTCAAATCTTGTGTGAAGAGAAGGTCAAAAATGCCTGAAGTTCTTTTGAATAGATTTTCCTGCTTAAAAGCTGTGGATATACCCAATGCGGAATGCAAGAAGGCATCCAGGAAATTAGCGCAGGCACATCCCAATCACTTAAGTGTGACAATATCATTCTCATGTGCAAATTGATTACAGATTCAGGAAAAGACAAATTTTACTCGTGTAGGCATGTGTGATTCCATAACAGAAGACAAAATACAATGCGTGTTTCCCAATGTTGAAATTTCTTTGCATATATTCCTAACTCTAATGATAACAAACTACAACAGAATACCCATTTTCATCCCTAACGTGACTTTAAGAACCTTCAGTGTACAATTGTTCAAGAAAGACTTGACTCATTATCTTCAAAATGTGTGGAAGTAGATATTGTTCAGCAACTAAACTGTGATAAAATCACTGAAAAATTTGTAAGAGTAAAACATAGAAATAAGTATTCTTTTTTATTATGATTGAATGAAAATGTACATTTCCATATAAATTTGCGTGCTCACCTATGTGCAGTTCCCACTCCTCTCCCTGTCCGCCTCTCCATCCACTCACCTTCCTTCGGTAAGAGGTCGGCAGGATGATGTTCTATAGATACATAGAACCATAAAGTGCCCACAAGATATGGTCACTGCATTGCCAAGTCCACTCCATAGCTGTCCAAAGAGTTGATCTTCATTACGATTTATGGACAGGGCAGCATCAGGGGTAGGGGCCATGCTCCCAGGGGAACTCTGAGGCCCCTGGACCATCAGTTGCTGTCTTTTAGTAGAGATCTCAAGGTACACCCCTATTTATTCTCATGTTGCCAGTGAGGCTCAATTTTCTGAGCTCTATTGCGGCTATCACTGGCGGTGGCTGGACACCATCCAGTTCTTCCGGTCCTGAGTGGATGTAGAGACCCACTCACATGGGTTTTTCTGTCTTCTGGGTTCTCTTTCCCCCATGTCATTCGGGTCCTCAGAGGTTGTCCGATCCTGTTGAGTTGGGACTATTTGCTGTATCCTCAGATGGCAACTTGGCAGCTTTCAAGACTCCAGACACCACTCGCCAATATGGGGTGCAGTGAGCCCTCAATAGCAAAACACTGGTTATGCCAATTGGCTTCAATTTTGCCTGAGAGCATGGTCCCTGATCTCCTACCCCAGTTACTCTGTCCATGCAATATTGGGTTGGGATGTGAGGAGTACTCAAGTTATGCTGAAGTCCAGTTAATACTGATCTTTGGAAAGAAGTATTTTTAGTTATAATGTATTAGAGATTGTCATGAATTGAACTATGTCCCCTGAAAAATGTGTGTGGCCATCTGGCTGGGCCATCAGTCCTAATATTCTGTGATTGTCCTCCATTTTGTAATTTTCTTATGCTGTAAATCCTAATTTCTGCCTGTGGGTAATAGAGGATTAGGTTGGAACTGTAAAACCTTTTCTAAGATCACCTCCCTACTCCAGTGTAAAGGGAGTTTCCCTGGAGTGTGGCTTGCACCACCTTTTACCCTACAAAAGATAAAAGGAAAAGAGAAGCAAGTTGGGAGTTGGGAACCTCACACCATCAAGAAAGCAGCACCAGGAGCAGAATGCATCCTTCAGACCAGAGGTTCCTGTGCAAAGATGTTCCACAACCAAAGACTGATGTGACACAAGGACTTTCCTCCTGAGCCAACAAGGAGAGAAAGTCTTTCCTTGGAGCAGACACCCTAAATTTGGGCTTGTAGCTTACTAGACTGTGTAAGAATAATCTTTTCTTTTCTTCTTCTTTTTTTTTTTTTAGGCCATCCACTTGTGATATTTCTGTGTTGCTTCTGACTCGTAGTGACCCTATAGATCTGTCTAAAAATAAATCACAGTAATTTGTTATATTTGTTTTTTGATTATTAAATTTTCATTTATGACATCTTTTTATTGCTCATTTATAAATATAGAATTTTTTTATGAAACTTGCTTCAAAACTGAAGTAGAAACCAAGCAAGACTGGTAACAGTCAATTTTTTGTTGTGGGAGATCAAGAGAATTTTAGATTGATCATTGAAATAACTAAGTTCACTGACTTGTTTTCTTTGTGGTAGGATACATGGAATGTTCTTTTTATAGAAAATGTATTATATAACAAAAATGTCAGTACCCTGCGGTGATGGCTTTGATTGTGTGTCGGTTTGGCTGGGCCATGATCTCTGTGGTTTGGCAATCATATGTTTTGATCAGTTTCGTGTTGAGATTTGATATAACTTGATGGCCATCATGATGGGGTCTGCTATGAGTAGTCAACCAGTTGAAATGGAGTTTTCTTGAGTATATGGCCTGGATCAAATGTAAGTGGATATTCTGGCAAGGCTCAGGGACTTTTGTTTACTCTCGATCCTGCAGTTGTCTCCTGCTCATCTGACCTCCAGTTCTGGGACTTGAGCTAGCTAGCAGCTTACCTTAGTCTTGCTTGTGGATTTTGGAATTCATGGATCTTTGATTTTCACTGCCTGTGAGCAACAACCCTGCTCTCTGACATGCCGACTTTGGATTTGCCAACCCCTGCAGCTATGCTAACCAGGAGAAACCTCCAGCCTGACCCATGGACTTGCGATCTTCCAGTGCATCAGCCATTACTTGATACACATCCTTCTTTATGTATATTTATATGCTTTACTGGTTTTGCTTCTCTAGAGAACCCAGCCTAAGACGTCCACACTCACTGAAAATTCTGTAATCCAGTTCATCTCATACTGTTAGAATGTCATGTGCCACTTTTCTGCTCAGTTGCTAGCATTGTTAGGTGCCTTCAAGTTGGTTCTTGCTCATAGTGAAGCTATGCACAATGGAAGGAAACATTGCCTGGTTGTGCTCCATCCTCACAACTGTCGTACTTGAGCCCATTATTGCAGCTACTGTGTCAATCCACCTGTGGGTCTTCCTATTGTTTGCCGACCCTTTGCTTTGCCAAGTATAGGGGACTTCTCTAGGGACTTGTCCCTCGTAAAACATGTCCAAAGTATGCTAGATGAAGTCTCACCATCTTTGCTTCTAAGAAACATTCTGGTTGTACTTCCTCCAAGAAAGACTTTTGTTTGTTCTTTAGACAGTCAGTGGTATATTCAGTATTTTTTCTGAATGCCGTAATTCAAAGACACCAATTCTTCAGTTTTTCTTACTCACTGTCTAGCTTTTGCATGCATGTGAGGAGACTGAAAATACCATGGCTTGGGTCAGTCCTGCCTTAATCCTTAATCCTTAAAGTGGCATCTTTGATTTGAACACTTTAAAGAGGTCTTTTGCAGAAGATTTGCCCAACACAACATGTCATTTGGTTTCTTAACTGCTACCTCTATGTGTGTTGATTGTGGATTCAAGTAAATTGGAATTCGTGGCAACTTCACTCTTTATTTATCATGATATTGCTTATTGGACCTGTTATGAAGATTTTTGTTTAATTTCTGTTGAGGTGTAATTCTTGCTGAAGATTGTGGTCTTTGATCTTCATTGGCAAGTGCTTCAAGTACTTTTTGCTTTTAGAAAGCAAGATTGTGTCATTTGTATATCACAGATTGTTGATAAGTCTTCTTCTAATCCTGATGCCCTGTTTGTCTTCACATATTACAGCTTCTTGCATACATTTGCTCAGCATATGGACTGAATAGGAAAGGTCAAAGGATACAACCCTGATGCACACCTTTCCTGACTTTAAACCAGCAGTGTCCCCTTGTTTTGTTAGAATGACTGACTTTTGATCTATGTACAGTTAAGTGTTCTGAAAATCCCATTATTCACAATGTTATCTACAATTTGTTATAATCCCACAGAGAGTAAATAAATAAAACACAGGTAAACATCTTTCTTGTATTCTCTACTTTAATTCAGGGTCTATCTGGAATCAACAATGATATACCTAATTCCAATATTATAGTCACATTTAAAGAGTTACATCATAGATAACACACACACACACACACACACACACACACACACACACAACTAAAATAAAACCACTGATGTTGAGTTGATTCCAACTCACAGAGACTCTGACAGAGTAGAACTGCTCCACAGAGTTTCCAAGCAGTACCTGGTGAATTTGAACTGCCAAATTTTTGGTTAGCAGCCATAACACTTAACTTCTGTGTCACCGGAGTTTCACACACACTCATGTGTGTGTGTGTGTGTGTGTGTGTGTGTGTGTCATATATCCCATTGAAATGCTTGAATAACCAGAGAAAGGGGCATCACAGGTAAGCAGCATTTAGGGCCCTTGCATGCTTTAATCTGACCCTGGTAGCAGACTGCCGCATCTTTCTCCGGAAGAGTACCTGGTAGGTTTGAAGCACTGATTCTTCAGTTAGGAGATGCGTGCTGCACCACTTGACCCTGAGGCTTCCTTGACAGCACGAAGGAAGACAGTTGTCACTAACTGGAAGGTAACCAGTTTGAACTCACTGCTGTTACTCTACTCTACTCAGCGGATGATCTGAGGGAAATGACTACTCTAATTCTAGTTGTCAACTCCCATATTACTCATTTACTGCTGTGACAGAATGTGGTTGACACAGTGGGTCACCTGTTCTTCATCAAGGCATTTGACAAGCTTTGTATGATCTATTGTGGACATGCTGGAGAGATCTGGGGTAGAGGCTGGTATAACTAGGTAGATTGCTAACTGACTAATTGTGTCCAAAGGAATTGTTCACTCAGTAACCCAACATTTTTTGGTTTTGTGTTTCATAGCACAAGTTATTTTTAGGTGCCATCTACTTGGTTCCAACTCATGGCAACCCTATATACAGCAGAGCGAAACACTGTTCTAATTCTAGAACATTCAGCATTTTAATAGCACCGTGGCCAGAAATGTAGTAGTCACAACAATTACTTTTACAGATGGCAAGAACCTGGAAGGAGCAGTGAAGAGACCTTGAGAGAAGTGACTGAATCTGTAAAGAATTACTTTAACGGGCACAAATTTCTTCCCCTAGTTCTGCACATAAACTATCTTCCCATATAACCAGGAATCAGTTGTCCTTGAGTTGACTCCGAATCATGGCAACTTCCCATTGTAGGATAAAAGAATAGCAGTAAATTAATAGTAGTTCAATTTTAGTGGTAGCTCAATACCTAGAATTATAAAACAGTATTACATTGAAATGGGACTTTTGTGAGAAACTGAACTGCTGAAACTAAGAGTAGTAAGTTAGTAATTGTAAGTTGTTGTTGTTAGGTGCCATCAACTTGGTTCCAACTCATGGCAACCCTGTACACAACAGAGCAAAACCCTGCCTGGTCCTGCACTGTCCTCACAGTCTTTGTTAAGCTTGAATCTACTGTTGGCAGCCACTGTGTCTGTTTATTCTATTGATGGTCTCTTCTTTTTCTTTTTTTTTCCTATTAAGTTCCAAACCAACCAAACCCTCTGCTATCAAGTCAATTCCGACTCGTAGTGACCCAACAGGACAAGGCAGAACTGCCCAGGGAGTACGTATTAGATTTAAACTGCTTGCCTGCCTATCTGCAGCTCCCTCTGTTCTCCTTGCCTGGTGACAGCACACTCCTCCTTTCCATTCTATACATGTCATAATCTCTTAACAATCTCTTGTCCCCTCCTCTCCACCCTCTCCACTCCCCTCTAGTAAGAGGTTAGTAGGACAGTACCGTATAGATGCATAGAACCATAAAATGCACACACGATATGGTCACTCTATGTCCCTGAGTCCCGTCCGTTCCTGTCTGAAGAGTTGAACTCAGTAGTGATTTATGATCAGGGTCAGCATCAAGTCTAGGGGCTGTGCTCCCAGAGGAAACCCGAGGCTTTTGGACAGTCACTTGCCATCGTTTAGTGGAGTTCTTAGGGTACATCCCTTTTTATTTCTTGTGTTGCCACTGGGACTCAACATTGTGAGCCCCATCATGAGCTGCCAACTTTTTGGTTAGCAGTTGATGCTTAGCTACTACACCATAAGAACTCCTTCGAGTAAGTAACGTCTTGCAAATATCTCAAAGATTTAATCAATGTTAATATCAGTTCAAGGAGCCCTGACAGCATGTGGTTAAAGCACTTGGCTGCTAACTGCAAGTTTGGTGGAGTGAACCCACTGTCTTAGGCTGGGTTCTCTAGAGAAACAAAACCAGTAAGGCATACAGCTACACATAGAAGGACATTTAAATCAAAGAAACAGCTCACTCAATTTAGAATGTCCCAAGGCTGTGGGTTAGCATGGAGATTTCTCACAGTTCATGCTGGTCAACCCATCATCGGCAGATTGGAAAGCAGGGCTCTTGCTCACAGGTTGTGAATATCAACTACGCCCAAGATTGCCGGGCAAGACCTCAAGTCTTCTGATTCATGTAGCTGCAAGGGACTGCTGAGCTCAAAACTTGCAGGTAAGCTTTCAAGAATCTGAAGTCAGATGAACAGGGGACAGCCACAGGATCCAGACTGAGCAAAATGCCGAATCTCCACTTATCAGATACAGACCACACCTCCGAGGAAACTTAGTTTAAACTAGTTGGCTACTTACAGTAGGAAATGATTACACACAAGGTCAGACAATTAAGCCTGCCATCCTAATTGTTGTAAGCGCTGTATACCTCACTACTGAATATCACTACTGTCACCTTCAAAGCACTCCCCTTGGGAAGCTACGTGCAGATGCCAGCAGTTAGTCCAAGCTTCAAAGCAATTTTGGAACTCTTTTTCTGGAATGGCCATTGTGCATGGTGTCACAGTGGCAAATTCACAACCTTAATCATATAGTTGTCTTGGAGGGAATTTTTATCCAGTAAACAAACAGCTGTATTGAAACACAAGCCTGCTCACCTCATCTGGCCCCCAGTGACTTCCATCTTTACCCGAAGATAAAGGAAATACTGAAAGGAAGACATTTTGATGACCTTCAGGACCTCAAGGGTAATATGATGACAGCTCTTATGGCCATTCCAGAAAAAGAGTTCCAAAATTGCTTTGAAGGGTGGGCTAGGTGCTGATGTTGGTACATAGCTTCCCAAGAGGAGGACTTCAAAGGCGACCATAGTGATAGTCAGCGATGAGGAATGTAGCACTTTTCCTAGGATCAGTTTGGGAACTTAATTGGCAGTCCTTGTACAAATACTGAGAATAATGGCAAAGCCAAGCTGACATACAGTCTTAACCATCATACCCACTCAGTAGTTCTATGGGAGAAAGGCCTCTTGATTGCTTCTGTGAAAGATCTGTAGCCTTGTAAACCCAATGGGGCAGTTATGCTCTGTCCTTCAGTTTCATCATGAGTCTTAATCAACTAGAGGGCAATAGGTTTGGTTTTTGGTACTATCAGTTCAATGTGCATAAACAGTGTAATCACCCACTGAAAAGCTAGTTTGGAGGTATGTAAGTTTATAGAAATATGATATCTAGATAGAGATCTGATTAGAGCACACCTAAGGAACTGTAATGAATATTGAACATACCATGGACTTCTGAAAGAACAAACAGATCTGTACTGGAAGAAGTACAACCGGAGTGTTCCTCAGAAGCAAGGATGGTGAGACTATGTCTTACATACTTTGAGCATGTTGTAAGGAGGGGTCAATCCCTGGAAGAACACATCACTCATAGCGATGCAGAGGGTTAGTGACAAAGAGGAAAGCCGTCAACAAAATGGACTGACACAATGGCTGGAACAATAGGCTTAAGCATAAAAATAATTAAGAGCATGGCACAGGACCAGGCAGTGTTTCCTTCTGCTGCACATAGGGTTACTATGAGCTGGAGTCACCGAACAATAGCAACAGTGAATTGTCACGCTTTGAGGGGTGTCTTAGTCAGCTGGTGCTGCTTTAACAGAAATGTCACAAGTGAATGGCTTTATTAAGAGAAATTTATTCATCACAGTCCACTAGCTTAATGCTCACATTCACGGTTTCTCTGCTGGCTCCAGAGGAAGGTCCTCAACATCATCTTCCCCCATATTGGAAGCTTCTGAGGAGCAAGGACCCTGCTACTTTCCCAAAGGACATACTCTTCTCCTGTCACGGCTTTCTTTCTTGATGGTATGTGGTCCCTATTTTAGTCAGCTAGTGCTGCTCTAACACAAGTGCCATGAGTGGATGGCTTTAACAAATGAAGGTTTATTCTCTCACAGTTGGGTAGGCTGTGAGTCCAAATTCAGGATGTCTGCTCCAGGGGAAGGCTTTCCCCCTTGTTGGCTCTGGAGGAAACTCCAGTGTTGCATCAGTCTTTGTCCAGGGAGCATCTTGGCACAGAAACCTCAGGTCTGAAGAATCCACTCTTTTCCCGATGGTGTGAGGTTCCCAATTCTCTGCTTTCTTCTCTTTCCTTTTATCTCTTGTAGGACAAAGGGTTAAGGGTGGGGCAAGCCATACTCCAGGGGAAACTCCCTTTACAGTGGAGCAGGGAAGTGATCTTATAAAGGGATTTACAGTCCTACACTAATCCTTCAACATACAGCACAGGAAAATCACCAAATAGAGGATAATCACAAAATATTGGGAATCATGGCCTGGCCATATGGCTACACATATTTTTGGTGGGACATAATTCAATCCATGACAGTCCCCAAATCTCTCTGCTAGCTCTTTCCTTTGTATCTCAAGAGATAGCCTCAAGGCACAATACAGTCTTATACATTGAGTCCTGCCCCAGCAGCACAGTGGTAACCCACCATCCCCCATTAACATCATAGAGGCAGTATTTACAGCATGCAGGAACACCACACCACACCAGGAATCATGGCCCAGCCTAACCACCGCACATATATTTTGGGGAACACAATTCAATCCATTACGTTCCACTCTTTGTTGCCTAAAAAATCACATCCTTGCAACACACAAAATATATTCACCCCATCATAGCAAAAGTTTTAAGTCCAAGTCCAAAACCTAGCAATTCCTTTTCAGCTGTGAAATCTAGATTGTCTCAAGGCACAATACTACATTACACATTCTCCTCACTCACACAACCACCACACATCTTCCCTTATTAACATGATAGAGGCAGGGTTTACAACACCTAGGAGCATACACAATACTGGGAATCATGGCCCAGCCAAAACACCACAGGCATTTTGGGGGAACACAATTGAATCCATGACAAGGAGCCCACGTAATCTGGACGTGTTGTCAGGAAGGACGGATCCCTGGAGTAGGACATCGTACTCGGTAAAGTGGGGCCAGTGAGAAAGAGGAAGACCCTGGAGGACAGGGGCTGACACAGCAGCTGCGACAGTGGGCTCAAGCCTAACAATGACGCAGGCCTGGCACAGGACCGGGCAGTGCTTTGTTCTTTTGTGCGTAGGGACTCTCTCAGTCAGAACCACCTTGATGGTACCCAGCAACAACAACAACAATAACAATAACAACAATAAAGGAGCCCAGAGTTACACTGCAGAATATGCAGGAACGTGAGTCCGGACGGCAGAGGTGGTGCCAGCTCCTGTCCTGCCAGCAACGGTTACAGGAACCAAAGCTCTTCACTGTGGTGAAGAGAAGACACAGAGTTGAGGGATGGGGCAGGTTAATCAGCGAGCATGGTGCACACCAGTCTGCATGGAGCAAGGTATGCAAGGGCTTAACTGTGGTAAGCAATTTTACAGGGGTTTCACCATGGCTTTGACGTGGTCGGGGAGAGGTGAAATTGTTCACTGCAGATTGGCAGTAAAGTACAATTGTGCATAGATTGGGTAATCCAGCCCTGGTAAGAGGTAATTAACCCCACTCCCCAAAATTCTTAAGTTGATTCTGAGTCATAGTGACCTAATAGGACAGAGAAGAGCTGTTCTGTTGGATTTCCGAGGAATAGCTGGTCAGCTCGAGCTGCCCACCTTTTGGTTAGCGACTGAGCTCTTAACCACTACACCAGCAAAACTCCCAGAGGTTATGTTCAGGTTTAGAAGCAGATCAGATGGTAGACAGTGACACAGGCCACACAGAGCTGGGGCTGGTTCTTTATTCCTAACACACTCAATCCCAGACTGTCTAAACACTTTGAAAGGGAGGCGGCTGCTGCTCAAAGCCATAGGGCTTTGATGCCATGAGAGTTTATTCAGAAAATACTCCATGGCAGAGAAGAAAGTCATGCTGGTTTTGTAGAGTAAGAAGATTTTTGATGCAGGCATGCCTGAGGTGTCCCAAGAAGTCCTCAAGGGGCAGAAAAAGCAGCAATCAGATTTGAGACATGAGAACAGGCAGCTATAGGGAAGAGCTTTGCCATTAAACATGTATTTGTAGACAGAAATCTACCTACAAAGTTCATGTTGCTGGCTCTGCCACTTGTTCCTGCTGCAGCCTTGTAGATGGGGTGATGCAGATGCCTGCACCCTAATAATCCCTGCATGGTGGAAACATGCTACATTACCTGGAAAAAGGGAATTAATTAAGACCACAGATTGAATTAAGTTTGCTAATTAGCAAAAGGGACCCTGGTGGCACAGTGGTTAAGCATTGGGTTGATAAATAAAAGATTGGCAGTTCAAATGTCCAAGGTGCTCCTTGGAAACACTGTGGGGCACTTCTACTCTGTCCTATAGGGTTGTTATAAGTTGGAATTGACTCAACAACAAGGTATTTTTTTGTTTTTGTTTTTAATCAGCAAATAAGGACCCCTGGTTGCATGATGGTTAAGGTCTGGGGTTTGAACCCCCAGTGGCTCCATGGGAGAAAATACCTGGTGATCTGCTCCTGCAAAGATTGCAGCCTAAGAAAGCCCATGAGGCAGATCTGTTCTGTCTTATAGGGTTGCCATAGCTGGAATCAAATCAGTGGCATACATCAACAGTAACCAGCAAGTAGAGAGATTGTCCTGGATTGTGCAGAGGGGTCCAAGGCAGTTATAAACCCCAAACCAAAGCAGTTGTTGTGCACCTAGTTCTGACTCACAGGAACCTCTTGTGTGCATAGTGGAACTGTGTTCCACACTGTTTTCAAGACTGTGACCTTTTAGATGCAGATTGCCAGGCCTTTCTTACAAGGTGTCTTTGAGTGGGTTTGAACTGTCAACCTTTTGATGAGTAGTCAAGCATTTAACCACAGGCTACACTTCCTTAAAAGTGGGAGAGTGGGAAGGGGAAGAGAGTGAAAAGAGAAACGTAACATTGAAAGCAGGTTCCGACTGATGTTAGGTTCCTGGTTCTGAGAATGGGAAATGAGGGGTCCACGAGCCAACAAATGCAGGTGAACACTTCACTCTGGATAGTTCTCTCAAAAGCTGACACTGTAATGACAAGGCATTGACGGACAGAGCCAGCTGGTCAGTGAAGTCCAGTCCCCTTTGTTTTGACATACCCCAGGACTCTATTTCCCAAGGTCTCTGAGGGTTATATATGGTCCTATAACCAAGTCCTCTGCAATCAGATGTGCAAAATGATGCATCCCAATTACTAGCCAGCGGCCTAGGAAATGTCTCGCCATTGCTGTGCACATCCGTCCACGCTTCACTATCTTCTGTTCCCAGATTCTGGGAGGACGGAGCTGTGGGACGGCAGGAGCACGGGTCCCTGAATGACTGAATGGAAGGGAGCAGACCTACTAAGTTGAATGCCCACCCAGAACAGCTATGGGAACAAGACACACAGCTTTCACAGTGTTGACTCATTACATGTTTATGCCTATTTGTTACTACGTCAGCTTAGCATACTGGCTTAGTCACCCAGCGCTAGTGTTAGAGAAAGACCACAGTGGGTATCTTTAACGAAGAAAAATCTATTCTGTCATAGATCAGTAGACTAAAAGTCCAAATTCAGGGTGTCAGCTCCAGGGGATGGCCTTCTCTGTTGGCTCTGGAGGAAGGTCTTGTCGTCAATCTTCCCCTGAAGTGGGAACTTCTGAGGTTCAGAGGCCATGCGTTCGAACACCGTGCTCTGCTCCCAGCACTCAGCACTGCTTCTTGCTCGGTGGTGTGAGGTCCCCCACTTTGTGCTTGCTTTCCTTTCCTTGATATCCCAAGAGATTGCTTCAAGGCCCGGGTGGTCTGACACAATCAGTCCTGCCCCACCAGCACAGCCACCAGCCGTCCTCCCTCACTGACATCGTGGGGGCAGGCTCTGCAGCTTACAGGAGCGTCACACAAAGCCAGGAATCGAGGCCTAGTCAAAATAATACACACATTATGGAAGGAACAAGACTCAATCCATGGCACTTACCCTAAGGAACAGAGAGAGTAAATAAATCCGTAAGTGGTGATAGGTAACTGTTAAAGCAGAAAAATACAGCAGAGTAAGCCAACTGAGTCAGGTGTGTGTCTGGGCATGTGTGTAGGAAGGGCAGGCTGGGTATGTGCAGGCAGTGTGTGTTTATAAAGGATGCGGAGGGAGGGCTTTTCTGCAAAGAAGTTATTTGCACAGATGACAGAAGGAAGTGAAGCTGTGAACTGTTCTCAGAGACACCAGGCAGAATGGGAGTGGCGGCGGCCGTGAGAGAATATCCCAGAAAAAATCCCAAACCAAGACATTGCCACCGAATTGACGCAGACTCATAGTGACCCTACAGGACAGAGTAGAACTGCCTCAGAGGTTTCCGAGGCTGTCGTCTTTCTGGAAGCAGACCACCGTGTCTTTCTCCCGCAGAGCAGCTGGTGAGTTTGAATGTTGAAATTTTGGTTAACAGCCTAGTGAGCTTAACCACTGTGCCACCAGGACTGCTTGTCCCAGGAAGAAGTGACCACAAATGTGATGGCTCTGAGATGGGCACATGTTTGGTTCGGGCCCAAAGAAGCTAGCATTCTAAATTCTTCTGACTCTTTCACGGTATCTTCATTCTGTTTATGAGATTCCCTCCTTTTCCTTATCAGTACTGAAACTTGAGGTTTAGGTATGGGGTGTGCAGAGAATTCCCCTGATGCAGTTTATCTAATGCTATATTTGTCTAAAATTTAGTGCATTATATTTCTGGCAATGGGAAGAAAGAACTTCTCTTAACAAAGAATAAATCTGTCCTGCTGTTCTTCCTCTGTTTTCAGGGAGAAACCTGGGACCAGAGCTCACATTATCTTTCAACTCATCACTTAATGTATAAAGAGGGAATCAAAGCCTTTCGATGTCAGAACATCTGCTAATAAAGCTTTTAAAGCAGCAGCCTCAGCAGGCATGTGGTTTGAGCCCAAGAAAACAGAAGGAATTGTCAGCCTTCCTTCCAAGGATGGAGGGATCTCAGCGGCCAACCTGTCTCTGCTCAGCCAATTCCACATGTTAACGTTAGTTGCTTGCATTTTTATCTTTTGTAAAATATTGTACTTGCAAATAACAGACACATTAAGCAATAGAGTGTAGTTTCTGGACTACTGTTGAGTTGGTTCATGGAATTCACAGCCATAGAGCCACAGACTTGGTGCTGCCTGGCCCCAGTCTCCGGTCTCAGCATTATTCTGCATGCACAGTGCTTGCTTCACCACGATGCCTCCATCTACCCGGGATGGCCTAAACGCGACACAAATTGTCTGAAAGGAACTAAATCAGCACAAAGAATGTTTGCAAAGTAAGACATACCAAAGAAGTAAAGAACAGGAGAGAGGAAATAACTGGGTGTTTGAGACGTACACAGGAGAGAAAAGTCCATTGCCGCTGAGTGACTGCCAACCCATAGTGACTACAGGACAGAGCCAAAGTGCCCAAGAGGGTTTCCAGGGAGAAGATGGTGCGTGTGAACTGCTGACCTTTCGGTTGACAGCCAAACTCTTAATACATGTATGTAACCCCCAAATACCAGACCTGCTGCCATCAAGTCAATTCCAGCTCATAGTAGCTTACAGGGCAGTGTAGAACTGCCCATAGGGTTTCCAAGGAGCTACTGCTGATGTCAACAATATCAAAACTACACAAACCCTGTGTATCACTTTCTTTATACTGAAAAAGCTGATAACTAGTAGCACTGCCCATAGCTTAGTCACATAAGCATTGAAGTCACATTGACTGGGTTCAAATCCCAGCTTCACCACTTATGATCGGTTCACAAAGCATTTAACTTAGAGGGTTGTTGTAAGGATTTAAAAAAAATGTTTATAAAGTACATGCTAAGGCCCTGGGAACACAATAAACTCCCGATAAGTAATACATCTTAGCTGTAATATACTTTGGGACCTACACATCATCTGATTCTCTCTCATAGGCTGTTTGTCTCCTTCCTGTCCCTGTTCCTAAAATCAGAAAACCACAACCAAAGCCATTACTGGGGAGTAGATTCTGATTCATAGCAATTCTGTAGAACTGATTCTGTAGGACAGTAGAACTGCCCACAGGGTTTCCAAGGAGCAACTGGTGGCTTCTAACTGCCAGCGTTTGGGTTAGCAGCTGAGCTCTTGACCACTGTGCAACCAGGGCACTAGCTCCTAAAGGCACTATTACCTCTTACCGCCTCAGGGTAAGGTTAAGAAATAGACTTGATATTCTGCTCTTTATGGGGCTTCGTGTCCTTTCAGTGAGCACACAGTGGAATTCTTCAAACGTTCTACCTGTTTCCACCTGTAGCCCATCCAACTAGCAGGTAGTGGCCCAGGTGACGAATTCTGACCAACGGAGGGAGTTGAGTGTTTACTGTTGAGATTGTGAAAGACCCAGGCTCTTTCTCTTTTTCTCTTGTTCAAAAACATTCAGCTGTTTTTTTCTTATTGTTTTAAATATACAGATAATGTAACTTTGGGCACTTCAGCATTTTCCAGTTGTACAGTTCAAGGCTACTAATGATGTCAGTTGTGTTGAACCGCCATCACCAATATCCACTGCCAAATTTTCCATCACCGGAAACAGAAACTCAGCGCCTCCTAAACGGTGATTTCCCTCCTTCTGCCTCCCTCCCGTCCCTGGTTAATCACCATTAAACTCTCGTCTCCCTACACAGCTCTACATGTTTGCCTGTCCTAGACAGTTCACATGACTGAGATCATACAACATTTGTCCTTTCCTGATCACCTTATTTCATTCAGTGTAGTGTTTTCATGGTTCATTCACCTTGTGCCGTGTAGCAGGGATTCGTATCTTTTTATGCCTTCCCTTTGAAATGACTGGCACTGTGACTAGGGGAAAAGTACCTAATTGACTGGATCAATTGTTAGGCAAAAATATTTTGGTATAACTATTTTTTTTTCTCCTATGACACAGGCCACTGAAGATAGATCTAGACATGTCATTTGCTTTTATGAAAAACACCAAATTTGATTTTTTAAAACACTGATTTGATATAGATGAATTCCAAAAAATTTCTTGGAGTTTTATGGTGAACCCATACAGCCCAGCACTGGAATATACCAGTAGTATATCAAGGAAAGAGACAGTGTTTGGAGTAAGTTTAAACCAGCTGTGATATTTTCATTTATGTAACTTTTCCATGTCTCAGTTTCTGAACTGTAAAATGGGGATAATTTTACAGCTGAAGAACAAAGAAACCAGCAAGCCAGATGCTGCAGAGAGCCAGGTTCTGTGCCAGACCATCAGGCCTGTCTCCACAGCACAGTGCTTCTTCGGTTTGTGGGCAAGTAACTTATCTTTGCTGCGTCTCAGTTTCATAATCTGTAGAATGGAGCTGACAGTACTTACTTAGTAGAGTTAGTGTGAGAATTTATATGAGTTAACATTCCCAGCATTATTGGTACATAACGCTATGTTAACTACCTCTTCTCTTGAAACATTTGTTTAAAATGTCAATGCCATGTCTTGTTAGCACAATATATAATTGCTCTTCCAATTTTCTGTTTTTATTTCATCAAACACTTACATTTTATCTAACTCTCATTTTACTTAAATCTCTCATGCTAGTAAATTCCCCCTTTGATCTACATTTCAAAGCTGAAAACTGAGAAAATTATCGACTTGAAAGATGGCAGCCAACAAGAAATGACGTGGAAGGGTAGAAGTTCTTCTATAAAAGGAGATCCGCTGAGTAAACAGTCCCTGAAGTGTCCTGAGCGAGGTCCAGATGAGTAATGATTTATGAACGGGAAATCTGGGTCGGCTTCGCTTCAGCTAAACAGTGTGGGTAGATGGAAACCAGATGTCTAACCTTTATCACAAAGGTCCACCAAGCCAGCGCGTGAGGGGCCAGCGAGAGGGAAGGAGGAAGAGCAACAGCAGGCAGAGAAGCCATGGAGGTGCACATGGGGCTCCCAGGGGCACACACACAGCCAGCAGGGAGGAGAAGGCAGGGGACAAAAGAGGACCCAGGAGGGAGCCAGCCAAGCAGGCACTCAGGGAACTGCAATGCTCTCCAAGCGCAACTCATAAAATGACCCATCAGCCAGCAAACCTGATGGCGTGCAGGACATATGTTTTGTTTTAACACACGTTCCCAGGGCAACCGGCTGAAAAAGTTCAGACATTTTTATTGACTGCAACTAGCTGAGATATATAGAGAGTGTGTGTGTACGTGTGTAATGACATAAAATACTTATGCTACATTTAAAAATATATCTCAGTGGAATACCTCATTTTCCCCCAGTTAAATCTCTGACAGAGTTCAGTTTCCTAAAAGCTGAAACAAGACGGACTTTTAATACAAGCCTAGCAAATCTGAGAAAATGTAGGTGTGTATTTTTCCTTATTGCCAGGCTGTTTGATTCAAAAGAAATCAGAACTCTAGACTTAGGAGTCAGAAAACCACCACCCGGGAGCTGGTTCTGGTTCACTGTCCATTTTTGTATAACACACAAGACATTTGTCTACTTACTTTTAAGGGGCTGTAAAAGAGAAGATGCCGTAAGACTGCATGTAGCAGGAAATGGGAAAAATAGTTATTCTTTAGTCCTTTACAGAAGGACTCCTCCTCTAGCATATGGAAACTGTGGCGGCACAGTGGTTAAGTGCTACAGCAGTCCAAATCGGCCAGGTGCTCCTTAGAAACTCTGTGTAGCGGTTCTACTTTGACGTACAGGGTCACTGTATGTTAGAATCGACTCAACAGCAGTGGATTTGGGTTTGGGATCCAGCATATAATGATATTGCAAGTGAAGTCAGCATATATAATAATAAAACAGATTAACAATAATTTATACAAGCTCAACAATCCTTAGGGATATTTTTGCTGGCTGTTGTAGGCCAGGTGGGTGCAGTTCTACTCGATAGCTTCATGCTCTGCCACCATCCCAAACGGGACAAGCTAACAAGAAGCACACATGGAAAAAGTAGGGGTGGAAACGTTGCTCCCTGGCCACCTCACCAGGAAAGCACAGGACGTTCTAGGTCCGTGTGGAGTGTCAGCTGCCAAGCTCTGAGCTGGTGTCCACCCTTGTAGTAGTGAGGTAGCGATGAGCTGTGAAAAGTCACTAAGAATACGTCTTGGACTTTGGAGAGAGCCAAAGGATAAGGTCAATACAGAGAGGCAGGTACCAGATGACCTTTCTTAGATAAAATGACCCTGATCAGGTAACGCTGAGTCTAATACTGACAGAGAGAAAAACAACCATTAAGCTAATGGTGACTAAATGTTATGGAGTATTTATAGTGTGCAAGGCACTGTCGAGTCAAGGATTCATTTTACTTCGATCCACAACTGATACCCGGGGAAGCAGCAATCAAGAAATCAAATACCACGTTGCACTGGGGAAATCTGCTTCCAAAAACATCTTTAAAGTGTCTAAAGGCAAAGATGTCACTTTTAGGACTAAGTTGTGCCTGATCCAAGCCATGATGTTTTCAATCATCTTATAAGCATGCAGAAGATGGGCAACGAATAACAGACATCAGAAGAACTGGTGCCTTTGCACCAGTGTTGGTAGAGAATGCTGAATGTTCCATGGACTGCCAGAAACAGAAGCAAATCTGTTTTGGAAGACATACAGGCAGAACGCTGCTTAGAAGCAAGGATGGAAAGACTTCATCTCACACACTTTGGATATGTTGTCACAAGAGACCAGTTTCTGGTTGATAGAGGGTCGGTGACAGGGAGGAGGACCCCCCCCCAGCAAGATGGGTGGACGCAGTGGTCTCAGCAACGGGCTCAGGCATAACGAGAACCGTGAGGACAGCTCAGGACCGGGCAGCATTGCGTTTTGTCCTACTTAAGGTTGCTATGGCTACCAACAACAACAGCCACTGCGCAAAGTACTTCTGCATTATCACGTTAAGTCCTCATAATGAGCTTCTTCGCTCATGAACAAAGAAGACAGAAGAGGTATCGATGCCTTTGAATTGTAGTGTTGGAGAAGAACGAGTGTACCATGGACCGCCAAAGCAACAAACAGATCTGTTCTGGAAGAAGTACAACCACAGTGCTTCTTGGAAGCAGAGATGACAAGACTGTATCTCACATACTGCGGACACGTTATCAGGAAAGATCAATCCCTGGAGAAGGACTTCATGCTTGGTAGAGTGGAGGGTCAGCGAAAAAGAGGAAGACCCTCCACAAGATGTATTGACATAGTGGCCGCAACAATGGACTTAAGCGTAAAAACAATTGTGGACATGGCACTAGACCGGGCAGAGTTTCGCTGTGTTGCTCATAGGGTCACTGTGAGTTGGAACCAAATCGATGGCACCTAACAACAACAATGAGCTTCTGATGATGAAGGCACAGACTTAGAGGCGAAATAACATTTCCAAAGTCAAATAGCTGTTAAGGGGCAGAGCTGCGGTCTGAGAATACATTTGGAATTGCCGCTCCGCTGTTTCTCAGAGGTTTAATATCAAATGTTTGTCCACAAATAGGCAGGAGGCAAACGTAATTGGAAACTAGGTCTTTACTAACCTGCTGCTGTTGAGTAGGTTCTGACTTCTGGCTGCCCCGTCTCTTAAGGCACACAGCTGTAATTCTTACAGAAGCAGACTGCCAGAACTTTCTTCTGTGGCAACACTTGGGCAGGTTTGACTCACCTGCCTTTTGGTTAGTTGTCCAGTGCAAACTGTTTCACACCACCCAGTGGCCCTTATTAGGCATGTTTTATTTCATTTTTGTTTCCAAAATTATGGTAACAAACACCTAAGCTCTGAGGTCTCATTCTAGACTTCACCTTTGGTGAAGTCGGACATGTGTCATGCCAGGCTAGCTCCCATGTTCTGGACTACCTAAAGACCTCATTTCTCAGAAGGCTCTGACTCTCACTTTTTTCTTGTGGCAAGGCCTGTTTCTTGGTGCTCAGGACAACTGACTCTTGACTTGATCCCACTTAGAAATGAACCTCTTCATGGAATTATGTGTATCTTTCTGGAACTTCTTCAGAATGGTCAGTGGTCCCTTAGTGAGTGATTGTGCAAAGCACTAAAGACCAGCAAGTCTCCACATGGGAGAGCCAGACTGTGACTCATGAGGGTGGACATGGCGAGCTGACCACAGCCACAGCCACACAGAGCTTTCCTCACACAAGGAGGATGCTGGTCTACTGGGACATCAGAGTCCCTCTCAGGAATTCAGTCTGCATGTTGTTGTCGTTGTTAGGTGCTGTCCGGTTGGTTCTGACTCATAGAGACCCTTTGCACGACAGAACGAAACACTGTCTGGGTCACCACCATGTTCATGATCTTTTTTTTTTTCCTTAAGCCCATTGTTGCAGCTACTGTATCAGTCCATCTTGTTGAGGGTCTTCCTCTTTTTAACTGTCTACTTTGCCAAGCATGATGCCCTTCTCTAGGGATTGATCCCTCCTGACAACATGTCCAAAGTATGTGAGATGCAGTTTTATCATCTTTGCTTGCGAGGCGCGCTCTGGTTGTGCTTCTTCCAGAATTGATCTGTTGTTCTTTTGAAAGCCCATGGTATGTTCAATATTCTTCTCCAATACCACAATTCAAAAGCATCAATTCTTTTGTCTTCATCATTCATTGTCCAGCTTTCGCATGCATATACCACAACTGAAGATACCGTGGCTTGGGTGAGGCACACCTTAGACTTCAAGGTGACATCTTGGCTTTTCAACAATTTAAAGAGGTCTTTTGAGGCAGATTTTTATTTTTTTCATAAAGATTTACAACTTTGGAAGTCCTGTGGTGGCAGTTCAGCTCTGTCCTCTGGGGACATTGTGAATTGGAATGAACTCAACAGCAATAGGTTTGGTTTGGGGTAGACATAAAAGAAGTTGCAGCTGTAGCAAACTATGCCATTTCAATGACGGTTTGATTCCCAAATCCTTCAGGCCGGTACTCTGCTTGTGGGATCCTTGGCTGAGGGAGATACTGAGTGTTTTCCGCATTGAGGTCAAAGGACTTTGAAATGCTTTTCGTGGGATCTCTCCCAAACCAGCCTGTCTTTGAGAAATCCAACCACGCAGAAGTGGCCGACTTCCTGACAGGGCTGTGGTCACTAGGCCTTCTGTTCTATGAAGTTGCCATCCTTGGGGAATGTGGCCAAGACTCCCCCAGAGCCTTATTATTTCCTTCATGGCTGATGTTCTCAATGAGTCAGATCACTTTGGAAGCAAGATTACATCGCATTTCACACTGAGCCTTGGAAGAGGAATCTGAGGGAATTCACAGCTGAGGCAGGACTCAGTTCCCCTGCACGAGCGGGGCGGGGCTCTGATGTCTCAGTTGTGTCAGAGTTGCAGTCATTCCCTTCTGATTTTGACTCCTTGATACTGGAAGTGGGTCAGGATTTTCTTTAGACCTCTAGAATTGGCTTGTCTATGACTTCTCCTCTGGACTTCATCGTTAACCTACTGCATCCCTGTCTGGTGAGACTGTGAAGGTTGCCGTAGTCACCCAGCGTCGCTATAGCAGACATACCACAAGTGGATGACTTTAACAAAGAGAACTTCATTCTCCCAGTCAAGAAAGCTAAAAGTCAAAATGTAGGGCATCAGCTCCAGGGGAAGGCTTTTTCTGTTGGCTCTGGAGGAAATTTCTTGTCGTTCCTTTCCCCTGTTCAAGGAGTTTCTCTGTGCAGGAACCCCAGGTCCAAAGAACATGCTTTGTTTTCTTAGTGGTATGAGATTCCCACTCTCCGCTTGCTTTTCTTTCCTTTTATCTCTTCTAGGGTTAAAGGATAAAAGGTGGTGCAAGCTACACTCCAGGGAAATTCCCTTAGTGTTCTGTAGTCCAACCTTTATTCTCTCTTAACATAATCCTGTCTATTACCCACAGAGATTAGAATTTACAGTGCAGAAAAATCCCAAGCTGGAGAGCAATCACACAACACTGGCCCTGCCAGATTTATGTAAGTACTTTGGTGCAGACACAATTTAATCCATTACAGTGCTATTGAGCTGGTTCTCACAGCAACCCTGTGTGCCATAGAATAAAACCCGGCCTGGTCCCATGCTATCCTCACTATCTTTGCTATGCTTGAGCCCACTGTTGTAGCCGCTGTGCTGATCCATCTTGTTCAGGGTCTTTCTCTTGTTGACTCTCTACTTTACCAAATATGATGTCCTTCTCCAGGTACTGATCTCTCCTGACAACATATCCAATGTATATGAAATAAAGTCTCACCTTGCTTACATTTAAGGAGCATTCTGACTGTACCTCTACCAAGACGGATTTGTTTGTTCTTCCAGCAAGCCATGGTATGTTCAATATTCTTTGCCAACAACATAATTCAAAGGCATCAGTTCTCCTTTTGGTTGTCTTTATTCATTGTCTAGCTTTTTCATGAGTATGAAGTGATTAAAAACACCATGACTTGGGTCAGCACATCTTAGCCAATGTGTCATTTGATTTCCTGACCACCACTTCCATGGATGTTGATTATGAATCCAAGTAAAATGAAATCTTTGATGGCTTCAATCTTTTATCTGTTTATTGTGATATTGCTTGGTCCATTGGATGGGGTTCCTCTTCACTGAAACAGAAAGCCAGCCAGGTAAGATTATTTAATTAGCTTCCAGGTTCAACAGTTCAATGAGCCAGTACCTGTTTCCCAGTTTATTCGTACTAATGGAGGTGTTACACGAGCCTTCGGTAGAGTCTAGCACAACTCTTGGAAGACTTCCACACTGTCAAACATTCTCTGCAGTCTAGTATTTCCTTTGAGCATCCTGATGACCTGGTGAGGTTGGCTATGAAAGAATTATTTGTCCTGTTTTACAGTGGAGTAAAAATATGGCTTTACAGTATACCCTGCTAGGGGAGCTTCAAGTGTCAAATTGAAATGGAGGGTGATGGAAAGAATGATCTACAACTCCTCAGACAAATGTTGAGCTGGTATATAAGACACAAAATGATAGTGGTGAAGGGTGTGCTTCTTTGCTTGGGCAGATACAGGAGACTAACGAGGTAGCTTCTGTCCAGAGGTGAGAGGAAACAACAGAGGGGGACAGGAGTTGATTAAACGGACATGGGAAGTACAGGGTAGAGGGGAAGAGGGCGCTATTACAGTGCAGAGAGGGCAGCTAGGGTCACCGGGTAAAGTGTGCGTGAGCTTTTGTATGAGAAACTGACTCAAATTATAAACTTTAACTTGAAAACACAGTGAAGAAATTTATAATAAGAATAATAAAAAGAAAGTCCTAAATTATGTTGCTAAAAGAGGGAAATCTCAGTAATTTCAAGCCCACGTGACAGAAATTGTATAGTGGGACCTCTTGTCATCTGGAACACATCAGAATGACTTCGTCCAGGAACTGCCATGTCAGTTGGCCTCTTGGGGCCAATTTTTAATCCCAAGGCATTGGTGAGGGTGACTGAAAAGGTTTTTGGAAAATATAGATGATGACTGATTCTCAAGATTTCTATTGAGTGCTACTGAAGATATTTTCCTTTCTGGATGATTCATTGGGGAATTTAATACAACATGGGATAGGGAACTGTCTCTGCTTTTATCATTTCTTGGACCGTCCTTGCTAGATCAGCCCCCCAACCCCCAATTCAACATTACTTGTCATATTTTCTCCAAATCTAAATGCATACAGACATTTAAAAAAAATTCAAGTGCAGGAGTTTATATCCATCTCTTTTAAATTCCATCTCATAGGGTTGGCTCCTTCTTCTAGTCTCCTGCTGTGCAAAAGGAGTGAGCTAGAGTGGAGCCTAACTGCCCTTTACAGTTCTAACTTTCTCCAGCATTGTGTTGCTTGCTAAGGTCTTGCCACATCAAGAGCAACTTGATGAAAGACCATCTGAAATTCAGACACGAGTCTGTTGAAGACCTTCCTCAGGAGCCATCAGTAAAGGTGAGCTATAGGAATCTCAGGGATGAGAAATACTTCCTGTTCGTTTTTCCTTAGGGTGTCTGGTTCAGAATAAAACAATGTGTGGACAGCCCAGAAAGCACAGACTCTGAAGGTACTGTTGGCCCTCTTACACTGTCCTTGACTCACCAAGCTCTGTTGGCTGCTATCTCCAACCCACAGACCTCTATGCTTCTTCTCTCTCCTCAGTCTCACCTGCTCTGGTCAAAGCACATTGCTCTGAATTCCCTTTTCTCTCCCATGAACCTTGATCTTGGATACCTGTAGCTCTGTCTCTTGCATCATCAGTGTCTTTCTTCCACACCATTCCCATGAGTGCTCTAACAGTTCCCATCCTATGACCAATAAAGAAAATGTCAGCAAATTTCTTTTACTCCATGGACTTTTCCAGGTACCCTTCTCAGCTCTGTTTTATGATTGAAACTCCCCGTCTTTTCCTCTCTTTAAAACACCACAATTTGGTTCTGTTCCCACTAAAATTGCTGTTCCCCAGCTCATCAGTGACCACACTGCCAAATTCCATAGATTGGACTCTGGTTGTCTTACCTCAACTACCAGTGCATTTTAGTACTGTTGACCTCTCCCTCCCTGAAGGCTGTTCTTGTCTTGGGTTCCGTGACCGCTCTCTCCTCCTTTGCCTTGCAGACATGGAGACCTTCTTCTCTGTTCACTGCAGGGTCCTGCTCGTTCTGGACCGTGTCAGTGTCTTTGTTTCACTTTATGGCCCCCTTTGGGCTTTGTGCCTCTTTCCATATGGATGGAACATGGAAACCACTGACATGGTTCTGGGAAGATTTGGCAGGAGTGATGGCAAGGCTAAAACCAGCCTTCAGAGTTGAGAGGCATTAAGAGATAAAGCAAGAGGGTTCTGATCTTGGATTGAATTGTGTCTTCTGCAAGAATGTATGTACCAGTTTGACTGGGACGTGATTCCCAGTATTGTATGATTGCCTACCATTTTGATAGAATTTTCTTATGTGTTGTAGATTCTATCACTATGATTTAGTAAGATGGGTTAGTAGCAGATATGTTAATGAGATCTACAGGACTGGATAGTGTCTTCAGCCAATTTCTTCTGAGATATGAAAGAGAAAGGCGAGCACAAAGACACAGGGACCTCACATGACCAAGCAAGCACTGTCAGGAGCAGAGTATGTCCTTTAGACCTGAGGTTCCTGTGCTGAGATGTGCCCAGACCAAAGGAACACTCATGCAACACAAGGACCTTCTTTTAGAGCTGTCAGAGAGAGAGTGCCTTCCCTGGAGCAGGTGCCCTAAATTTGGACTTGCAGCCCACTGGTCTGTGACAGAATAAACTCCTCTTCGTTACAACCATCCACTGTGGTATTTCTGTTATAGCAGTGCTAGATGACTAACACAGTTCCTCACCTCCAGTTTAAAGTAAAAATGTCCCAGCAAGTGGAGGCAGACTTATGTAGGCAAAACAGTTGCAAATACTAGCTATGAAAAGGGCCATTCAGTGTTTACATACACTGCAAAATACTTTTAAAACAATAATCACCAAGTTATGTTCAAAGGTGTAGTGCAGCAGATATTTCTCTTCCTTTAAAATGGTTCATTTGGTAGGTGGATTCTGGAATGAACCCTTGACCAGCATATACAGTACGTTAGTCACTGCTAGGTGACAAGAAGCCACTTTGAAAACTAGTTGTAACTCAACTGGTGCCAAGCCAAGGAGCCTGTTCTCAATTCCAGGACAAGACTAGAAGATTAACGCCTTCTTAAGGGATCTTGCCAATCAGATCATCACTCAGAAAACCCAGTAGTCAAGTGAGAGCTGTCAGGACAGAATAATTGAATAAAAAATCTAGGCTGAAGCCTCGACAGTTAGCTCACTGAACAATCTGGAAGAACATGATCCATTTCAGCAGATAGGATCAATTGTCAAATTTGTTTTGATGTCCCATCATCGCCTGTAACCATTAAAAATCTTCTTTCTGAAAATAGAGTGGATCTATCGAGTATGAGCACTGACCAAGAAAACATCTAGAGAACCAACCACTTTGACAATGAAAACAAAGGGTGACAAGCTACCATTACCCCTAGTACTGAGCAAGAGCATGCATTGGACAAGTGTCTCCTATATTTACCAGCTGGAGTAGGTGAAGAGCTGCATCAAAGACTGTCAAAAATCTATCAACCTGTGAACTGATTGTCAACATTTTCTTGCTCTGATACTAGTTCCTGAAAAAAAAATTAAAAAGGCAAGTATTCCTTGGTCTCTGCGTAATCTAAGTATAAGAATTTATGACCACACACTAATTAACATGTTGAAGTTAACATTTGGCCTCCAGGAAATTTAACTAGGTAAATTCTAAACAATGTGTAAATCATGGAATTTTGCATTGCTACTTAGAAAAAACATAATTGCATACAAGCCCTGTCTTTTAAGCAGATATAAATTTTCTTCCTTGAGTCCAGTTGAACTGGGGTACAAAGCAGCATTGTACAAGTTTCTACTAATCACTTCCTGATGGATTTGGAGGTGGTACCTTTTGCTCCAGGACAGAGTTCTGTTCATAGCTATTGACATTTCCAAGATACAAGCACCTAAATGGAGGCTCTTCTATCTACCGAATAGAATTCAACATACCGGTGACAATAGACTTAAGGCATGTCCCTTAAAGGCACTTGATCCCTGTAGAGCTAGCAATGGGGAAGACAAGGAGACATTCCATTCTAGTTATTTTGTGGAGGTTTTTCTCTTAACATCCTCTTCTACGGACTCCTGAACCGGGGATGCTGCCAAAGAGATGGCCCGAAGAGCCAGGCTGCCAGTTTTCTGGGGTGGAAGGCAGAGCTCCCACCCATCCCTCTTTATTCCCTCTCCCCAGATGGGATGCCATTGCCCACAGGAACTCTGCCAGCAGGCGCAAGAACAGACACTGACTAATGCCTTTTCCCACTTGGCAGTCAACCACCCAGTATGGAAAAAGAATTCAAACTTCAATTTAGAGCTTTGCAACTAGTACTTTACAAATGAAAGGACAATGGAAAAGTCATAGGAAATATAGCAGCTCCCTTCGTCTGTTTTAACGGGGAGACATACTTTGGCTTAGTACTGACGATCATAATAACCCAGTTGCCATTGAGCGACTCTGGCTCATGGCAGCCCCACGTGTGTCAGAGGGGAACCGTGCTCTGTGAGGTTTGCCATGGCTGATTTTTCAGAAGTAGGTCACCAGGCCTTTCTTTTGAGGTGTCTTTCCCTGGTGTACCTGAACCACCAGTCTTTCAGCAAGCAATCAAGTGCATTAACCGCTGGCACTGCGAACATAATAAGATGTTGTATTTCCGTAGGGGCTGCTTTACGTATTCGTTAACTGAGATTTTTTTTTTTTTTAACATTGCTCTAGTTACTAGGCCGGTCCATGACAACAGCAGATCAATGTACCCAGTAAAAAATCCTGTAGTGATCCCATTAAAAAAATTGACGACATTTTATTTCTTTGTATGCCAGAGTGCTATAGAAGAAGTTCTGCTCAGAAAGTCACCTTTCTAGCTTGACTTGTAGGACACTGAAAGGTGGAGATAAGAACAAGGTTTGGGAGCCAAGGGTGTCCAGGACTGCGCCTGGCTGCTGCAAGCAGTTAATGTACTCAGCTGCCGTCCGAAAGGCTGACAGTTGGAGCCCACCCAGAGCCACCTCAGAAGAGAGGTCTGTCTGGAGCGCTACTTCTGCCAGATCAAGTCTCTGAAACTCTTACAAAGCACAGTTCAACTCTGACATACCCGGGGTTTCCATGAGTTGGAGTTGACTTCACAGTAGCTGATAACTGGCTTTGGTGAAGTCCAGGATACCGCTGATCCCTGTCTATGGGGATGAAGCAAGCTGTAGACACTCTCTGAGCTCTAGTTTTGTCTGTGTCACATAGATAATACATGTTTTAGAGGATTCATGTAAGAATTAGGGATTTGTCTAAAAGGTCTCTGTAAGTAGGTGCTCAGAATCACAGGGTGGGCTAATGCTTAATGGTAGGAATCCACCTGGCAGTGACACGGAAGAAAGGCTTGGAAATCTCCTTCCGTAAGACTGAAACAAAGCACCAAGCCTATTCCAACTCAGAGTGACCCTATAGGACAGGGTAGAATTGCCTCACGGGGTTTCCAAGGCTGCCCCGTCTTTCTCCGTTGGTGCAGCTGGTGGTTTTGAACTCCCGATGCTTTGGTCAGTAGCCAGTGCCCTAACCACGGCAGCAGGAGAGCTTCTTTTCCTGTAAGATCACAGCCCCTGAAAACCCTGTGGGATGTGGGTTTACTCTGATACTTGTTGAGTTGCCACAACTCAGAATCAGCTAGAGGGCACTGGATTGGGCTGGTATGTAAGCAGAAACTTGGAGTTCCTGAGCGGTACAAATGCTTAACAAGCTCAATTGCTAACTGAGAGACAGGAGGTTCAGAAGAAAGACCTGGAGATCTACGTCCAAAAAGTCACCTCATGAGAAGCACATGGGACGCAGTTCTGCTCTGGCACTTGTGGGGTCCCCGTGTGTCCAAGTTAACAGCACAGTAACTGGTAAGTGGGCTATTTTGTTTTCTTCACCTAGTGTTTCTAGTGTAGGCTTCACTGTGCTCAGACTTCCTGGCTAACGCTCAAGAGGTGTTACCATCTTCTTTTCTGCCAGCGATTCTATGGAGTAGGGGCCTCAGCAGCCCCTTTGGTGGAGAAGTAGATGACATGCCCAAGTTGTCACCCAGCAAGGGGTTGAGCTGGGATTTGAACGCAGGCGCAGCAGATCCAGAGCCTGAGCTCTCTGCCCTCTCAGGAGCATCTGCAAAGAGCAGGTCCTTGCAAAGAGATGGTCCTGAGGGGTTGTGAGATACTCCCTTACCACCAGCGAGTGGTGCATCCTGTGGCTGGGGAATGAAGCAGGCAGCCCGCCAAGGACAAAAGAAAGTGTGAGGACGAAGACAGGGCCAGAGAGGAAGGCAGGGCTGAGTCTGCACCCCTGGGGAAGACCAGTCCTGGATGGACGGAGGAGAAGGACCGGGCAGGAGGAGGGTGCAGAGCAGGTGTGGCCCGCTTCACAATGTCCCCACTCCCCCTAGAAGGCAGTGACAGCAGACAGCGTCCTGTAAACGGGTCCACACAGTCCCTGTGGATCAGCACCAACTGCTTTCCTAGAGCTGGATACGCACGTCAGAATTGAAGCTCTCTCAAGAGCTGTTCTTTGTATGTAGGAGGCGAGGTCTGGAAACTTCCAGAAGCGGCAAATGCCTCACCCAGCGTGATCATTTCTGAATTATTTTCTTTGGCAGACTGGCCTTTTAGGTTGATCCAAACCCGTCGTCACCCACTCCTGACAATTCCAAAAAGGGCACGGTGCACAGGAGCGACACTGGACCTGGGCGACCAGACTCTTGTATGAAGAAGCTATTTTCACAGATACAGACTTTTTACCATAGAAACGCATGAAGTCACTGGGGACAGAAATAGAACCAGTTCCACCTCATTCCTTCCAGAATAAAGTGATTTTCAGGAGTTTGTCAGTTGTTAGGAGAAGAATAAGATGCTCTATTTTTATGGAGGTGGGTGAAGCGGGTGCGGTCCCGGTACAACTTGGGCACGTTAACGAGCCGTCTGAGGAAAGCTATGAATCTCGTCACAGGTGGCACCTCCCACCAGGATGAGATTCATGGTCTACAGGCTGAACAACAATACAGTATTCACGGGTGCAAGGAAACCTACAAAGAGAGGAACGTGGCATTTGTTTCATGGGATTGTGGGACTGGTTCCCATGTCTTTTCCCAGGACTGTTTCATTTTTTTTGGAAAGACTTGGAGGCAAAAAACTATTTTTAACAATATCTGTATGATTACAAAAGTAACAAATAATCATTGAGGAATGCCAGGAGAATAAAAACTGTTGTTGGGAGAAGACAAACCCCAGCATCAGCCTCAGGGCTGGCTATTAACTCTAAGGGCCATTTTGATGTATGGCTTCTGTTCTTCATTCTACATTTTTAAAGAAAATGATAATAATTTATGCACTTGCTTTTCTTCTCTTAAGGTTATACTCTGAATATTGGCATGGTTTCTTTCACTCTTAATTTCATGTTTGTAATTTTAATCAGAATTACATTGCTATCACAATTAATGTTTCAAATAACACTATTATTTGAAACATTTAATTACATGTAATTACCATGTATTTATAAATTATACATATTAACAACATTGTATATTACATTATGATATACTAGATATAACAAAATTATATCTTACATGTGTTAATATACAATGTTAAATAATAAATATATATTATACACATGGAAACCCTGGTGCCATAGCAGTTAAGTGCTATGGCTGCTAACAAGAAGGTTGGCAGTTCAGATCCTCTAGGTGCTCCCTGGAAACTCTATGGGGCAGTTCTACGCTCTCTAAAGGGTTGTTATGAGTCAGAATTGACTCGACAGCACTCAGTTTTATGTTACGTATGACTAGTCTAATCATCTATGTAATTTTTTTGCTGTTGTCTCATATAATATTAACATATAACATATGATTCATGTCTTTAAACCTTCTATAGCTCACCATCACTGAACGATATCCACCTTTCATATTTGGTGTCAGGTCTTCAAGTATTGTCCACCCATCGCTGTATATGGAAAGGTTCTGCCTTGGACTTGCTTTTCACCGACAGCTTGGAGGAGACATATTTCCCCGAGCCAACAGAGACTCTCCTGCCACAATTCATACGATGTTTGCATGGAATCCCACTATTTGCCTCTTCAGTTATTATTTATTTTTGGTCATATAGGTTTCTTTCAGTGTCTCATGATTCTAACGAGGGTGAGATGAAGAGCTTTCCTGCCAGCAGCCTTCCCAGGATGACTTCCTGAAAATCTTTGGGCTGGGCCAGAGGGCACGGGATCAGATGGCTCCCTGAACACACGCCAGTGAGCTGCATTTCCTTGGAAACAGAGTTCACTTCTTCACATCTTTGTCAATAAGGAGTTTCGTGAATGTCCTTTTCATTTGTCACCTAGTTTTGAGGATGATAATCTTACTGATTTCAAATGTCAATCCCTTGATACTGTATTTCTTCTTGGTAATTTTTCAAATATTGTGCCCTTTTCTTTCAGTTTGAATACATGTACCGTTCTCTTAATGATTTGTGTTTTTGGTACATTAGAAAGAGTGTACTTTGTCACGATGGAACTATTGAAATCCTTTCACTTATTTGTTTTTCAGTTGAATTGCAGTGTTTCTAAAGACACCAAATGTCTTTATACAGCAAGTCATTTCTTCAGGATCTTGGCCTGAGGGCTTGCTTAGAAAAGTCTTTGCTGCCCTGAAGCATAAGTTTAACTGATCTTTCTGTAGTAAATTCAGGCTTTTTAAGTACATTTAATCATTTAATCCACAGCAGTTCACATCTGCCAGGTACTCCTTGGAAACTCTACGGAGCAGTTCCACTCTGGCCTATAGGGTTGCTATACTAAACAGCAGCATATCTGGTTTGGTTTTTATTTGGTCAATTTTCAGGCAGCTAGAGAAGGAAGGAAATAATTTATGGGTCTAGCGTGAAATTAGAGCTTCTTTTGGCAAGTAGTCAGCTTTTCCGGTAGCATCATCTACCTCTTAATTTTAAATATCACATTCTCTCCGTTTTGTTTACAGGAAACTAATTCACGCTGGAGTCACATGGAGCCAGTGTGAACTGAGTTGGACTAGAGACACTCTTTCTGGTGTCACGCAGCCCTGCACTGAGCTCTTTTAGGGGAGGAGGAGAGAGGAAGGTAAAGCAGTGGGTGAGGAAAGACTCAGGGACACGTGCTGGTTTGGGAATGACCCCAATCCTGAGTCTACCTTGGACAAACTGCGGTGTTTGGGGTCAGCTGTCTGTTCTCCCTCAGGCCCAGCCTCCTCTCTCACAAGAGCAAGGGTAAAGGCCTGAAGACCTCCTTTGGCTGCTGGGCCTCAGGAACGACAGGGTAGTGCCTGCAGTGTGGGAGGGAATCCGCTTAGTGGCCTGCGGTCAGTAGGCCATGGGGAATTAGTGGAGCCTCTGCCCCTGTGAGTCAGCGCAGCAGTGTGCATGCCCAAGCCGGTAGCTGCAAAGACAAGTGTGAACACGGGCTCCACCGATGTGCTGGTCGGCGTGGGTTTAGGGAAAGAATGGGGCCACCTTGATTCTGGGTGCTGCTGAGACTCTCTTTTTGGCTCCAGTAACTGGTTTGCTAGGAAACCTGGTCTCAGACAAAATTTTCTTTGTTCTGCCTGCTGTTGGTGGCTTTTTGTTTGGTTGGTTTATAATCAAATCAGTTGCCAAGAATTTAGAAACCAGGGAATACCACAAACAGGCTTTCTCTTAAAAAAATGTTTGTTTATGAAAAATGATGAGGTTCTGCAGACCTTGCATTCTAACACAGACACGACTGCCAATTTCGGAGACCCTTGTCCCCATAACCACCTATTGTTTCACGGTGGGATAATTAGCTGTCACTGGTCACCACTCTTGTGCTGTTTCTCCTCTAGTAAAAAAGGGGAATGAAATCATCCTGATACCCTTCTTGGACTCTGTAAAAAATGAGGAAATAAAGGCAAAACAAGAAGAAGACAGTTCCCAAGAGGACAAAAGATGAGTGAGCCAGCTGATGTGTGAAAGTGAGAAGGAATGTGGTCTTTTTTTTAATTCAATAACTGGTGTGGTGCCAAAACACTCCCGTGAATGAGACGAACAAAGAATTGGCCAGACATCAGGGTGAGTTTGTAAAAGAGTGTCTCAAGATCATGGTAGACATTATATGTTCTGAGGAGACACAGCTATTTGGGAATATAAATCTGGCTGAAGACACTGTGGTTCTGTCTGCTGTAGACAGAACTAAGAACTTACCTGAAGAGTTGTGAGAAAAAGTTAAGCATTGTAGCTTTATTTTCTTCAAATGATGAGGGTCTGGACCTAAGCAGTATTCCCCCATAAGCCGTACTTACATGAGGTAGAATGCTTCTTACGTACAGAAGCTTTGGGCCTGTCATGCAAGAAGGTCCAGAGGTTGAGAAGGGAGTTAGTGGAAAATACTGAGAAAAGTCTTAAAGTTTAACATGTTGTTATTAGTTGACTCACGGTGACCACATGTACAATAGAAGGAAATATTGTCTGGTCCTGTGTTATCTTCATGATTGTTGAGACGGTCAAGTTCACTGTTGTGGCCACTGTGTATTTGAAGTGTCTTCTGACCTGGAGATTCCTCTTCCAGCACTATGTTGAACACTGTTCTGTGTGACCCACAGGGTTTTTATTGGCTGATTTTTGGAAGTAGGTCACCTGGTCCTTCTTCCTAGTGTGTCTTAGTCTGGAAGCCCTAGGAAAGCTGTTCACTGTGAATAACCCTGCTGGTATTTGAAATACCATTGGCATGGCTTCCAACATGATAGCTACACATAACCCACCACGGTATGACCAACTGACAGGTGAGCGGTGGGTAGTTTAACACAGACTAGTCAAAATGATCATGTGACCACAGGCTGGCCCATCTAATAGCTGCTTCAAGTGCTGGGCTTGTCAAAAAGTTAAATTTACAATGGCTTTCTCCAACAAAAGACTCTGTTTGTCCATTGCATCATGGCCCAGGAAATGCTTTGTGCTAAAAGTGAAATAGGGCACCTCTTGCTCATATAATTAACAATGCCAAGCCCACATGTTCCTAGGCTGAGCCCACTTGATTCAATACTTGGCTTGTGGAATCGCGTGTTAGTGTGATGTTTGGCTGTGTTACACGAGGGTCAGGTGCTTTAGCTGGGGAGTGGTGATGAAAAGCTGTTTTAAACTGTTAAGAGGAAACATCTTTCAAGGAAAAATTCCCTATGCTCAGAAGCAAATATGCAATTAAAGGCTCCCTCAGCTTTTCCATAAATTCAACAACCTACCTACACACTTGGAAGTTTTTTCTTCCTTCCCTGTGGCAGTCACAACTTCTTACATAAATTGGGAATTCAGTTCTTTTATTCCTAGCAAACTTGTCTTCCAGAAAATCATGTAAACTGATATGCCCCTCTCCACTTTTTTTTTCCTCCTGGCCCAGCCTGAAGTACTGCCTTCAAACTGCAGAGCTGAAAGTTAAAACCTCAAAACGATTTTCTTCTTTCAAACTTTACAGAAATGATGGGACAGTGTTCTGTGTACCTGCCTCATCTTATGTGGCAACAGGAAGGAAAACTCTAAGTGGAAGTTATTGAACTTCTCATCCATTTAACAGAGAAAACTAAATAAAGGAAACTAGAATACCAGAACCTACTAACGTATAGATAGAAAAATCATTAGATAAAGATGTGGCTCCTATGTTCACATTTGCGAAGAGCAAATGCAAAATACAGCACCTGCTCCTGACACCTTGGTAGAGAAAAGATTTTGCTTCTACATCAAAGGACTAATAGATTTCCAACAAACAACTGAATAAGGGCATCTTTTTTTTGCATTTATTTTCCAGTTTTTCACTTAAAATAAAAGCTTTAATGCCAAGTTGCCTCATGGTTCATAAAATTAAACTTTCAATTTGTTCTTTGGCTGCTGCTTTTCTAATCTACAGGTTTCTTCACTTTTTTATGCTTCTGCCTGGTCCTCGGAGGCATCTAAGTTTGTGACCCCTGGGCTGCAGTTTACTGGGGAAGCCCAGTTCCTGCTCAAGTGGGACTGTAGCCAGAGCTTTCAGGAACCAACTGATTGGGGTTGGTGTTGGACCTCAAGGAATGACGGCAGAAGGGGTGACCAGATCTCCAGTGGAGACCAGGAGTTGAACCTGAGACCCCAAAAGGGATCTGCACAGTGGCCTAGAGATGGTTGTGGGTGAGCAAGAGTGTCCCCGGCAAGTGACAGCACCCAAGAAGTGATGATGTGGCAGGGTCATGCATGGGGTTTGGAACAGGACAGCACTTTGGGACCTAGCTGAGTCCCAGATCTTGGTCAGTTTAGGAGTAGAAGACTGATGAGGGAGGGAAATAACTAATTTCTTGGAATAGGGGTAAAGGACCACTCTGAAAAACAAGAATTACGACCATCCTTGAAGCCCTGATTGATGAAGCAGTCTATATAGGTTATACTTAAAACAAAACAAAACAAAACAAACAAACAACAAAAAAAAAACCTCTCTATTTTTTAGAGTAGTTTTAGAATTACAAAAAAGTTATGAAGATAGTACAGGGAGTTCCTTATACCCCGTACTCAGCTTACTCTGTTATTGACCTTTTATATTATTAGTATGGAATATTTGTTGCATATAATGAGCTGATATTGTTAGATTACGATTAACTAAAATTCATGCTTTATTCACATTTCCATAGTTTTAAAGTGTTGTCTTAGGCGGGGTTCTATAGAGAAGCAAAACCTGTAAAGCATATAAACACATACAGAGAGAGAGATTTGCATCAAGGAAGCAGCTCACATGATTGTCAAGGCTGAAATGTCCCAAGTCCTGGATCAGGATAGAGGCCTCTCCCAGTTCGCACAGCTACGGAAGCTAGGGAACCCAAGATCGGAGATCAGGGCTACCCCAGTGTCTCAGGCTGGGTCGTAAGCTGTGGAGGTCAGCAGGTCCCACGATGGCAGGCAGGGCTGCAGATTCCCTCCTGATTTACCCAGCTGCAGGGGCTGGGAACCCAAGGCGGGCAGACAGGGGTGCAGGACCCCTACCCACAGGCTGGGAAGACCAAAGAATACTGAGATCAGCAGGTAAGGTGCTCAGTCGAGTCCCAAGAACCGGAGGTCAGAGACAAGAGAAGAAGCTGCTGGAGCCACAACAATCCAAAACCTTTGGCAAGGTAAGCAGGAAGGAAGTAGGTGGCGGGAGGAAGACAGATGAAGACTGAGGAGGCCACAAGCTGCCACAGTTCCTGCCCACATCAGTACCACTCAACAGATTGCATCACGGAGGTGATCCCAGCATCCTACAACTGCCAGAGTGCTGGTAGTCATGGCCCAGCCATGCTGACACCACACCGTCTTAACCACCACACCAACACGTTGTCCCCCATCCGCAGGATCTCATCCGGGATAGCACATTTCATTGATGCTCGTGTTTCCTTAGTCTCCTCTTGGCTGTGACAGTTTCTCAGACTTCCCTTGTTTTTGATAATAATGATAGTTTTGAGGCATACTGGTCAGGTACGTTGTAGAATGTCCCTCCATCAGGATTTATCTGACTTTTTCTCATGACTAGACTGGAGTCATGTTTCAAGGGAGGGAAATCACAGAAATAAACTCCTATTCTCATCACATTCTATCAGAGGTACATGCTATCGACAAAACTCACCAGGTTGGTGCTGACTTGGATTATCTTGCCTGGGTGGTACTTGTTAGGTTTCTCCAGTGCAAAGTTAATCTCTTCCCTCTTCCCAGTCTCCATTCTTTGGAAGAAAGTCAGTATGTGCAGTCCATGCTTAAAGGATCAGGAGTTGTATTTCACTTCCTTGAGGACAAAATGTCTGCACAAAGGTATGCAGGCTACACTTTTGAATTATGGCTTTTGTTTCTGTGTGATACTCTTTACAAGGCACCATAATTTACTTAAGATGGAATGTTAGATCTTTTCTATTTTTCTGCTTTTCACTACTAACTGAATTATATGAGCTATGCTCAGTGAATCCATAAGTAAGTGTAAGTATATATAATGGAGCAGTTTTAGAGGAATTTGTCTCAGCCCATTAGTTCACAACAACTCTTTCAGAAGTTTTCAAACAAGAAGCATATGCTGCAAGGTATCAGGTCCTCCTGGCCACAGAAGAGTTCCTTGGCTCTTTCTTGCCCACTCTTTTTCCTAGCTAGAAGCACTGATCCATTGAGGGTGTGCAGGATATTACATACTTGGTTGGTGGCTTTGCTCTGGCCTTCAGCTCCCCAATGACCTCTCTTCCTTTGCTGTTTTGTATCCATATTTCATATTTGTGTATTCATATTTGTCCAGTGGGAAGGAGTAAATTATCAGTCATCTTTGACGTCTCTAGGTAGCCACACTGTCAAAGAATTCTCACACAGGATGGGAGTAGATGTTCAATTTAAGTATTTTCTGAAACATGAATGGCCACCTCAAGAACTCCACTAAAAGACTGCAACCGGTGGTCCAGTGGCCTGGACATTCCCCTGAGAGCATGGCCACTAGACCTGCTGCTGTCCCTGACCAGACAACATTACTAAGGTCAACTCTTCGGACAGGAATGGATTGGTCTCAGGGACACAGGACACAGTGTGACCATATGGTGTGTGTACTTCATGTTTCTATGCGTCTATAGGACACGGTCCTACTTGTCTCCTACTAGACGGGAGAGGACAGGGGCAGAGAGAGGGGACAGGATGTTGTTAAGAGGATACAACATATGTAGAATGAGAAGGAGAAGTGTGCTGTCAGCGGGCAAGGAGAACAGAAGGTGCTGCAGATAGGCGGGCTTGCAAATTTAATTTGGATTGTATACGTTCACTTAATCACACACACACACAGAAAAACAAAAACAAAAAAACCAAGAATGGCCAAGCTGATCATTGTGGAACAGACTAAGGATGGGCACTGGAAACCAAGTCTGCCTCAGTGAGCTTTGGCTAACTTGCTAGTTGTCATCCTCTGCCACAGTTGTTTTACCCTCTACTGCTTTCAATGAGCCCTGATGATGCAGTAGTTAAAAGCGTGGTAGCTAACCAAAAGGTCAGCAGTTTGAATCCACCAGTTGATTCTTAGAAACCCTATGGGGAGTTCTACTATGTCCTGTAGGGTCACCATGAGTTGGAATTGACTCAACAGCAACATATTAGGTTTGGTGTTGCTCTCAAAGCTTTATTTTGGTGCAATCTCTTGACTTCTTTCTGATTTTTCCACTCTTGAATTCCACAGGACATGCAACTAGAAATTAGTACTTTAGTATCTAAGCCCCTTGCCCCCTTGTCTCTGGATTTATGTCTTATAACTTAGATCTTATCATCACTTTTAATTGTTTTATTTAAAACAGTCCTGAAAGATCCAATTGTACAGTGCTACATATATAGGCAGTCCCGTGTAGGGTGTGGGACCAACTTGAGGGTTGTGGAGTGGGAAAATCAACCACCCAACCAGTGAGCCAATCAACTAACCAGCACACCAATCAGTGTACCATCCACGAATCCATGCATCCACACATTCGTGCATCCATCTACCCATCCATCCACTCAGTCAGCCAACTAATCAACTGACAAGAATGAGTCTGGTCTCCAATATAACTGAGTTGCAGTTACAGCATTACTATTGCTAAAGAGTGACTCATTCTCTTAGAGGTTTTTTCACTTGCAAAATGGAGATGAGACTACACAGTATTGTACATAAAAATACCTCACATGCAGCAATTGTGACCTCCTTTCTCTTCTTTCTCTGTTTCCCCCTCTTTTACTGACTTTCTCCACCTTTTAGAGGCAACAGAATAAAAACTACTGTCTTCCAGGGAAACCTCAGACCTGGGAAATAAGACATGTCGAGGGCCCATAATGGCTGGGGAAGTCTCACCTGAATCTGTTATACTCTAACCTGCTAACCAAGCCACTCTTACCTCAGGTAACTCTGGCAGGACTGTCAAGAAACACTTGTGTGAATGACAATTTTTTTTTTCCTAGAAGTCCCGAGTTGTAAAACCACATGTTAAAATTTGACCCAATCCACCTCCTTTCTTTCTTTCATCCAAATTGTGACATATTTAATTTAATGCTTATAGAAAATAACAACTGAATCTTAGAGCCTTTGGTCTAAAATGGAAACAAGCTAACACCCCATAATAAGGAAATGTTTAAGAAATACAGATATTATCTGCTGGGTGGGATGAGGATGATAAAACAAAACCATAAACGTAGCACCCAGCGTAGACCCCCGCATAAAAGTCCCTCTTCTTATGGGCAGGTTTGAAATTTTGAAAAAATCAATGTAAAATAAGTTACATTGTGCTCATGTCATTGTAATTTGAAAGATATTCTTAGCTGGTTTACATATTTGGCTCCTGTGTGTTTTTTTGTTCTGTTTGCATTCTGAAAATTGCTTCATGACATATTAGCTAAAGGCAGGACTCTGTTTTATAGAATGCACTATACGTTTTTACTCAGAGAGCATGATAGCCCAAATTCACAGCTCTAAGAACCAAGCGGTTGAAGTAATTCCTTTCACTACTATACCTAAGACACCACTTGTAGAATTTTGACAACTTTGAGTTCTGCTGGCTTGGAAAGTTTATTTTGCCAGAGGGGGTGTGCTTCCTTCAGGGCGTACAACAATAGTTCCACCAAATCGGAGAATGAGACTTCGTTTGGTTATTATGTCATTTTTGTGGCACTGAACCAAGAGCCCCCAAAATAAATAAATAAAACAAATTTTTTACCTCACTGGGTAGCATGACAGATCTATTACCAAGGGGGTAATGGGGAGATTAGGGTGTTGCTATGCAAAGGAAGACTGTGCCTTTAGTCCAGGAGATTCTCTGAACGATGCTTAGCACTTCCGTGGAAGTACTAGGTCATGCAAATAATTAAGCATTCAGCTGCTAGTTTAAAGGTTGACAATTTCAACTCATCTGGAGGCACCTTGTAAGACAAGCCTGGAAATCTCAGAGGTCAGACACTTGAAAATTCTGGAATTGATTCTACAGCAACAATAACAATAGAAAACTAGAACAAGCTCCCCACTCCCACATATAAAAATATAAAAGGGCAGGTGACCGAGGGCTCAGATCTTTGGGAAACGAAGGTTTGGCTTTCTCTACTGCAGCTCAGGTTCTTGCTGAGGGCAAGGAAATGGAGAATGAGCCATGAAAATAAGAAGCTATTAGAGACCTATATGGCCCCATGACAAACTACAGAAATGGGCATTGTCCATGGAGTTGTTTACAGAAACAAGCTTTGTAAATGTTCTATTTGCCAGTTTTACATTAGCCACTGTGTTCTCTCTCCTTCCCATTATGTGTGTGTATATATATGTATGAATATATATATGTTATAATTTATGTAACAAAATATTTAGCAAGACTGTGATTGAATTTGAGGAATAAATAACTTACCTAATGATTGATACAAGGACTACTGGTACTGTGTGTCTCCTCATCTTGGAGAAAAGGTAAAAATCTCTTCACCTGTAAGGCAAGTAGCTGTAGCTGTATCTTGTTGGAAAATCTGGTGGCTTAGTGGGTTAAGTGCTATAGCTGCTAACCAGAAGGTTGACAGTTCAAATACACCAGGTGCTCCTTGGAAACTCTATGGGGCAGTTCTACTCTTCCCAATAGGGTCACTATGATTTGAGATAGACTTGATGGTAGATGGTTTGCCTTGGTTTTTTATCTTGTTAGGTCGAAGTAGAGCTATTTGGTTGCTGCACAGGAGTTCAAATGTGTGTAGAAGGGCACCTCTGAAAGCTGAGCAGCCAAAGGGGCAAAATGTACCGGCTATTGATTAACAGCCTTTCATTTCCAAATTTATCCTTCATTGCCTGCTCTGCAAAAGTGGAGATGGGCCTTTTATATATTTTTGCTTTGCTAGCTGACACAATTATTTGTCAGCAGATGCTACCCGAAAGACATTGAAGGACAGAGAGTTTTTTTCTTCTTGGTTCCAGTGTTGTCTTGGTAGGCTTTGATAGTGTTTGTCTTGTCTAGGGTCAGGCTTCTTCAATGCAGTTGACTTCTTCAATGTTCAGTTTTTTTTTTAAAACCCTGTAGCATGCCCAGTGCCCATCTCTTGTTTCACAAAAAGCTTCTCCAGCACTAGGCTTTTGTAGCATTCATGCTTAATCAGTGCCAACCTCTTGCATGTGATGTTTCCAGCACCCCTATTTCTGCAACATGGGGGGATTCCCAGCTGGGACTTCTGCAGCATGGTAGCCTTTCCAAGGTTCAGCTCATTAGTACGTGGCATCTAGCAGTTTCCCCAAGCACCTCCTACTCTGTGGTTTTGTAGCAGACTACCTCTATGGAGACAGCTGCCCATAAGCAGTTCCTTCTGGGATTCTAGAGGACATGTGTCCAACAAGGTCTAGAGGGTAGATCTGGAAAGCTCTACTAGTGTGACACTACAGCAACTTCTCTGTGGCTGTGCCCTTTCCTGCAAGATCTGGAGAGAAAGAGCACTCCCTTGGGTGTTCTATTGCAATCCTTATGTCTGCTTCTCCAATGTTCGTTAACAACTCTCTTTAGTTCTTATTATCCAGTCCTTTATTACTCCAATCCCCTGGTTTAGTCAATAATTCTTCATATTAAACTTTCCATGCTCAAATTACTGTGTGGTTTCTACTTCCTGATGGAACTACAATCGATACATGACTATAATTGTTTGAGCAGAAAAATACAAAATTGAGAATTGGGGGGAAAAATATCCACACTGCACTGAATAAACAGCATACTGCTGACATGATTGGAATTAGAAACATTCTTAACTGATTTATACATTTGGTTCCTGTGTGTCTTCTGTCTTGTTTGTGTTCCTGAAATAATTTTATAAAATATCACTTGAAGACAGTCCCAGCAGTTCATTTTCTCTGGTTTTGATTGGCTTATTGTGAAAAATGCCTCCATTTCAGGAAAAGTCTGAAAGCCAAATCCCTCAACCATTTGCCAGCTTAAGCTGGGTCAATCTGTAAACCATCTGGGCCTTAGGATAGTTTAAAATGGGATACGGATGATGGAATTTTACCAAATCTAACGTGTGCTTGTTTGTGAATTCCTTGCATCTCATTTTGTGACCTCAAACTGAAATCTTAAATAATAATAATAATAGTAAAATAGCCCAGGACTTCAAAGGAAAATTGATTTTTAATTTCATAGTGGAATGGCAATAAGACCAAAACCCTGACAGCTGGACAGGATACAATGTTGGAAAAGCACTTCTTCTCATGATAACAGCCTTGTCAATCCCAGATTGGGAGATGTCTCCTCCAGGGGCAACCAGAGCAGGCATAGTTGTCTGATTTTGATTTCTGGGAGTTGTTTTTCTCTCACTAAGGCTGGCTTCATTTTCCTCCATCTGTTAAATCAAAAATCATCTGGATCATTTTTTATTTGAGCAAAAAGCTGTGTTTCTTGTCAAATAAACAGATTTTGAGTTTGTATTCTTGAAACACCCCTGAATCCTCTCTGGCCCTTCCTTGTGATTTAAAGCCCCCCTTCCACATCTGTACACATGAATAAGGGGTCAGAAAACACTTCTGTGCATGGCTGTCATGTCTATTCATGAAGCCTTGTGGTTAAGACATGTGTCATTGGGGAACTAGGTGGAAGGAAACCTTTATTACTACAAATTTCTTAATTTTTTGTAATAGCATGTGTTTTCAGAATTGAAATGCATTCTTACTAACTGAGTGTATTTAAAGTTTTGGTGGGTAATAGAGATTTTGAGACATATGACCTGGTAATACAAGCCACCCATAAAGTGAATGGCACTGAGGCATCATGGATCTCTGGTATGATAATACACAAATGAGAACTAGAGAATTTGTTGTGGGCATCTTTCCATAGTGGTTAGTGCTATAGCTGCTAACCAAAAGATTGTCATTTCAAATCCGCCAGGCCTACCTTGGAAACTCTATGGAGCAGTCCTACTCCACCCTATAGGGTTGCTGTGAGTTGCAATCTACTTGATGGCAGTGGGTTTGGGGTTTGTTTTTCCATGATGCCACTTACGGAACCTTTTTCTGACACAGATAAACCAAAACAAGCCCATCAGGGATCCCTAACTATCAGATAGGAAAGCTATAACTATACTTGCAAGCTTTATCATGCAGAAATAAAGGAGAAAAAGAAAAAGTTCAGAGAACTAACACACTCAGGAAGGATCACCTAATAGAATGTCCAGCCTACACAGTAGTGGTCCTGTGCCAGTAGTAAGGCTCCAGCTGCAGTCTGCTGAGCTTCACGCATGTCAGTAGCCTCTACTGACAAATAATTGACATCAGAATGTTGCCTGATGTTATGTGCATTATGACAGAATTATACTTTACCTCTGAAGGTCCAGAGTCGTAAGAAGTGGCTGGGAGAACTTAAGGAAATGCCATAAAAGACTTTTAAAGAAGGAGCTATCATCTCCAGAACAAAGTCAGCAGAGGTGCCAGTGTTTGTGCATCTTCTTTCTTCCAGATTAGTCTGAAATCTGTGCAGACAAAAAGGAGGTGTGGTGTTTAAGGAGAAATATATGGTTTCCGCTCGGTGGCTTACTTGCTGTTGGTCTTGGGAGTTACTTCCCCACTCTGGGTTGGAGCTTCCATACTGGTGATGTGAGGAGCTGGGATTCCTCTCAGCTAAGGAATGTTATTACCTGAAATTTCCTTATAAATGTGAACAACCCACCATAGAGACACCGGCAGAACAACAAGTTATGGATTTCCTTTGAGTGTATGCTGAGATACACCATGTCAAAGCACTGTGTTCACCTCCTCTGGCCACTGAAATAAAGATAACTAAGCTTTCCAAGGGATGTTTCATAGCATACCAGGCCCATAAGATGGCCTGGGAAAAAACAAGGATTGGGAGGCTGAACTGATAGAAGGTGCCAAGCCAATTAGGGTGTGGCCTGGGGGAAGAGTGGAACTGATCACTCAGATGTGAGTCCCACCTGGGCTCTAAGGAAGAAGGTTGAAGGTGAGATCCTTGCAATTCTTATGAAGCCAGAAGACAGCTCATCTGGGATTTGAGACACTTGCTAGGTGACCCTCCTGTGTTTCTTCCTTGGACTCTAAGTGAACATCTGCAAAGCAGTTTTGTTGTTGTTAGGTGCTGTTGAGCTGATTTGGGCTCATAGTGACTGCATGCACGCAGAATAAAACTTTTCCTGGTCCTGTGCCACGCACACAGCGCTGCTGTGCTTGAGCCCGTTGTTGCAGCCACTGTGTCAATTCATCTCTCTCAGGGTCTTCCTCTTTTTTGCCGGCCCTTTAATTTACCAACCATGATGTCCTTCTCCTGGAACACGTCTCTCCTGGTAACGCATGCAAAGGACAGCTGGAAGGCTCCAGGATGGCGAGGCTGTGTCTCAAGGTCTTTGGGAGAAGAGTACTAACACTGAGGAAAGGGGTGCCAACCTTTTCACAAGGTGGTGAAACCTCACTCTCTGGGGGCAAGCTGTCAGAATCTGGCCCAATCCTGCCGTTTTCCAAAGAAGGAGACACATTACATAGTAGAGTAGTTGTGGGGTTTCATCTCCCAACTCCCAGGCACACCGGGAGCCCGTCCACCACCCACCTCCCTGTATTCCTCCTCTTACTCGCTCTGCCTCTGGGTACAGCCTTCTTCTAGTGCTCGATCCAAACCCACGGGGAGAAACAATGGCACCAGGAGACGTGTGGTCCTTTGGGGAAGCTTTAGTCCGTTTCAACAAAGCATTCTTGAGTACTTAAGTGTTGTAAAGATCAAACAAAGCAGTGCATGTGAGCCTGGACAGGTGGCTTTAAGAACCTGCTTTAAAATATCACTTTGATTCACTGACTTAACCATTATTTATTAGGTGTTCACTGTGGACCTGATTTAATGAGCCTGATAAGGAGCCTTGGGGACGTACCAATTAAGCTGCTGACCAAAAGGTTAGGGGCTCAAATCTACCCAGCCACTCCACACGAGAAAGACCTTGCCATTTGCTCTTTTAAAGGCAACAATCTAGAAAACCTTATTGGGCACTTCTACTCTGTCACATGGTGCCACTATTAGTTAAAAACCAACCAAACAGCACCTAACACCACCACCAACAATAATAATGGACCCGATTTTACTCAGACCATAGAGATACAGCAGAGACCAATAAGGACCCCACACCTGCTCTCAAAATTCTTACCTTCTACTGATACAAGCCACTGAGCAAAGATACTCAAGTTCCACATACAGTGTCTATGACTTTTAAAGTTTTTTTTTTTAAGAGACTAGAAATTTAGAAGTAGCCCAAGACTACAATTCAGGATAATAGGGTGCTGGAGCCTAGGCATCTATCTGTGGCTGTACTAATCTTTTCCTAATAAAGAGACACCCACACTTGCCTCCCTCTGTTTCATAAAGATGAGATAGAGAGGCTGTTAGATGGAGAGCTTGCTGAATTCCTGCCTGTTTGCACTATTCACTGTGATTGTAGTTTTCATACAAGAATGAGTTGTCTTTTGTGTTTGAACATTTAGAAGCATAAACCAGCCATTTAAGGCAAATTTAGATTCAGCCTAAATCTTGAGTCTTTATTCTAATGTTCTAATCATGCTCCTGATGCAATAGCTGATACTGGGCGAGACAGGAAGAGGCCTCCCTGCACACAGTTCATGAAAGAGACCGAGCAGCCAGAACAGCCAAGTGAGTCATCTGCATCTTGTAACGTTAGGGGCCAGTTTCTCCCACTCCTGTCTGAGATGTCTCAGGGGCTCTGAAAACACTCAGGACTCAGGGATAGCTTAATGTATGGGTTAGTCTTTCAGTTAAAAAAAAAGACCCAAGAATGCTGTGTGTTTGAAATTTCTTCGGAAGAAAAAAGTCACCATGGACTATTTGATATTTGGGCCTCAAACCACAAGCTTATATCTGGCCTAAGTGATTCTTTGAGAAACTTGTGGTAAAAATGACATGGCAACTCCCACTTAAACACATAACATTTGTGTAGCATTAGTCACTAACCAAGAGCCGTGGTGTTTGGTTTAAAAATGGTAATGATAGATATCTTGGAAACAAACAAGATGTCCCAAAGGAAAACAAACAAACAAAAAATGACATAAATTTAACAGGATGAACGGTTTCTACCACATTTAGTTTTTTGGGAAGCTGAGTATTTGAATTTGATCAATAAAATTCAATGAGTTATTCAAAATACTGTTTAAGAAGCCATATTTCCAGAGATTTCCTTTCACTCTGTGAAGTCTATTTTTGGTGTAAGTTTCCAGTGTAGCAAGCTCGAGGGTGTTTACTCTCTTCTGGTGATTTGTGCCCAGTGAAAATTTGGTAATGTCTGTGTGTTTCATTTCTAGAAGAAATACCCCTACGGAATTTGAGGGCTTGACTATTCCCATGGAGGTTTTCTTTTTCCTGGAACTTTTCAAAAATCGTTTCAATTAATTCTTAATTTAGGGAGACTATGGGAATTTGAATTACTGTTCAAAATTTTGTTGCTCAAATCTTATTTTCCTCATAATTTAAATTGTGATTTATATGAACAGTAAACTCAAACCAAAACCCAAACCTGCTGTCATAGAGCCAATCCTAATTCGTAACAGCACTATAGGACAGAGTAGAACTGCCCCATAGGGTTTCCAAAGAGTGGCTGGTGGATTCAAAGTGCTAATTCGTGGGTTAGCAGCCAAGCTCTTAACCACTGTTCCACCAGGGCTATATTATATGTTATAATTCCATGACAAAATTGTTATATATAACCTGTAACACTGTAATACGAAATTCCATGATGAAACTGGCTCAGGAGAGGAGGGTAATAATAATTATAACTGAAGTTTTTGGATCACTTGACAAACTCGTTATGTGCAATCACATTTAGTCTCCCTAACACCCCTATGACATGGAATCCCAACCCTCCCCTGTTACAATGCCCTTAACATTCCAGTAAATTTTTCCCAGTGCACTTAGACTCAAAGCAAGACTAAATGATTTTCAGTAGGTGTGTCCAACCATCCCAAGAGTAGTTCCTGTGGTATCTGATAGATATCTGTGTTTCCTTTGAAGTTTAAAAATATCACATGGTGCCCCTACGAGTTCACTGTGGTACCCTGAGGTGCCCTGGGGTGCAGTTTGGGAACCATGACCTCATGAGCCTGAGGGAGTTGAACCAAGATTACATAGCTGGTAAGAAGTAATGGATCTGGAAGGCAAAGCTCGGATGGCTGCTTTCAGAATCCACATTTTAGTCTCTGTCCTTATCATCCACAGAATTTTTAGTTTTTGTGTTTTAAGTAAAAATTTACAGCCGAAGTTAGTTTCTCATCTGAAAATTTATACAGAAATTGTTATGCGACTGCAGCTGTTCTGTCTGTATCTCCGCAGCACACTCAACCTTCCCGTCCCAGATTCCCGGGTCCCTTCATCCAGCTCCTTTCCCTTTCCTCCTTCTCATCTCACCTCAGGACAGAAGTTGCACATTTAGTCTCATGTATGAACTTAAGACCAAGAAGCACACTCATCATGGGTATCATTTTATGTCTCATAGTCCAGTCTGATCGCTGTCTGAAGAGTTGGCTTCAGGAATCACTTTAGTTTTGGGCTAACAGCAAGTCCAGTGGCCATGCCTCTTTGGGTCCCTTCAGTCTCAGACTGACCATTATGCCCAATCTTCTTACATGACTTTGAGTTGTGTGTCCCACTTTTCTGCTGCTCCATCAGAGGCTCTTGGTTGTGTCTCCTACCAGGGCAGTTGTGGGGGGTAGTCAAGCACTATCTAATTCTTCTGGTCTCAGGCTGATGAAGTCTTTTGTTTATGTGACTGTTTCTGTTTCTCAGGCTCATATTTTCCTTGACTATTTAGTGATCTTCATTCTCCATTGCTCCTCGTGGATTAGGACTAATCAGTGCATCCTACATAGCTGGTTACTACCTTTTAAGACTCTGGACGTCGCTCACCAAAGTGAGGTGCAGAATGTTTTCTTAATAAACTTTTTTATGTCAGTTGTTGTGGGTTGACAACTACACAAACTATGTGTAGTAATTTGGCTGGGTCCTCAGGATTCCCTGTATTCTGTGGTTGCCCTCCATTTTGTGATTTTCTGATACTGTAAATCCTAATCTCTGTCTATGGCTGATAGGATGATTATGTTAAACGAGGATTAGGGTGGGACTGTAACACCCTTGTGGAGGGAGTTTCCCTGGAGTGCGGCTCGTATCATCTTTTATCCTTTTCTCCTACAAGAGATAAAAAGAGAGAAGCAAGCAGAGAATTGGGAAACTCACACCATCAAGAAAGCAGCCCTAGGAGACCTGGAGACCTGAAGTTTCTGCACCAAGATGCTCCCTGAACAAAGACTGATGCAACACAAGGACTTTTCCTCCAGAGAAACAAGGGGGAAAGTCTTCCTTTGGACTTGTAACCTGCCAGACTGTGTAAGACTGAACATTTCTCTTTTTAAAGCCACCCACTCATGGTGTTTCCGTTAAGGCAGCACTAGCTGACTAAAATACCAATTGACCACAACCCCTAGACCTCTGTCCTTGCTACTCTGTCCCTCAAAGTGTTTGGTTGTACTCAGGAAACTTCTTAGCTTTTGGTTTCATCCGGTTGTGCTGGTTTTTCACATATTGCATGTTGTCTTTCCCTTCACCTTAGGGTAATTCTTGCCCGTAGACCTTATACCATATGAAAAATTCCAGGATTTCAAGACTGAATGGCATACGCAGAGAGAAAGATTTGAGATGGATATCAATGGCAACTGAGAAAAGAGAATGACTTGTTGTTAGGTGCTGTTGAGCCAGTTCCAACTTATAGAGACACTGAACAACAGACTGAAACACTGCCTGGCCTTGCGTTATGTCCACAATCGTTTTTATACTTAAGCCTATTGTCGTGGCCACCGTGTCAATCCATCTCGTCTGTGGTTTCCCTCTTTTTCTCTGACCCTCCACTCTACCAAGCATGAGGTACTTCTCCAGGAACTGATCCCTCCTGACAATATATCCGAAGATGCGGTCTTGCCATCTTTGCTTCTAAGGAGCATTCTGCTTGTACTTCTCCCACAACAGACCTGTTTATTCTTCTGGTTGTCCATGGTTCGTTCTACATTCTTCTCCAACACCACAATTCAAAAGCATCAGTTCTTCTTCCATCTTTTTTGTTCATTGTCCATCTTTCATGGTCAGGCACACCTTAGTCTCCAAGGTGACATCTTCAGTTTTCAATATTTGAAAGAGATTCTTGGCAGCAGATTTTCCCAGTGTAATGAATCTTTTGATGTCTTGACCACTGCTTCTATGCTTCTATGGGCATTGATTGCGGAAACAAGCAAAATGAAATCCTTGGCAACCTCAGTCTTTTCTACATCTATCATGGTGTTGCTCTCTGGTCCAGTTCTTAGGACTTCTGTCTTCTTGACATTGAGGTGCAATTCATACTGAAGGCTGAGGTCCTTGATCCTCATCACTAAGTGTTTCAAATCTTCTCCACTTCCAGCAAGTAAGGTGGTATCATCTGTGTAGCACAGGTTGTTAATGAGTTGTCCTCCAATCCTGATGCCTTGTTCTTCTTTGTAGAATACAGCTGCTCAGATTATTTGTGCAGCATACAGGTTGAAGAGCTATGGTGACAGGACACAACCTTGATGTACACCTTTCCTGACTTTAAACCATGCAGTGTCCCTGTTTTAGTCAGCTAGGGCTGCTCTAACAGAAATATCACAGAGTAGATGCAGTCCAGTAGGCTATGAGTCCATATTCAGGGTGTCCACCCCAGGGGAAGGCTTTCCCCCTTGTTGGCTTTGGAGGAAAGTCTCATATTGCATCAGTCTTTGTCCAGGGAACATCTTGGCACAGGAACTTCAGGTCTGAAGGATGCGCTTTTCTTCCCGTGCTGCTTGCTTGATGGTACGAGGTTCCCAATTCTCAGCCTGTTTTCCTTTCTTTTTATCTCTCATAGGATGAAAGGATTAAGCCATACTCCAGGGAAATTCCCTTTACAGTGGAGCAGGGAGGTAATCCAATGAAAGGATTTACAGCCCCACCCTAATCCTTTAACATACTGCATAGGAAAACCACAAAATGGAGCACAGTCACAAGATACTGGGAATCATGGCCCAGCCACATGGCTACACATATTTTTTGGGGGGACACAATTCAACCATGACAGTCCCCTTGTTCTGTTCACATAACTGCGTTTTGATCCATATGCAGATTCCTTAACAGCACAATTAGGTGTTCTGTAATTTCCATTCTCTGCAATGTTAGCCATACTTTGTTATGATCCACACAGCTAAATGCCTTTGAATAGTCAATGAAACATAAGTAAATATCTTTCTGGTATTGTCTGCTTTCAGCCAAGATCCATCTGACATCAGCAATGATATCCCTAGCTCCACATCCTCTTCTGAATCCATCTTGAATTTCTGGGAGTTCCTTGTCAACTTACTGTTGCAGTCACTTTTGAATGATCTTGAGTAAAATTTTACTTGCATGTGATATTAACGACATTGTTCGGTAATTTCTCCATTTGGTTGAATTGCCCTTCTTTGGAATGGGCATAAATATATCTCTCTTCCAGTCAGTTGGCCAGGTAGCTGTCCTCCAAATTTCTTGGCATAGACAAGTGAACACTTCCAGCACTGCTGATATCTCAGTTGATATTCCATCAATTCCTGGAGCTTTGCTTTTCAGCAATGCCTTTAATGCATCTTTGACTTCTTCCTTCAGTACCACTGGTTTCTGATCATATGCTACCTCTTCAAATGACTGAACATCAACCAGTTCTTTCTGATGTAATGATTCTGTGTATTACTTCCATCTGCTTTTGATTCTCCTGAGTTGTTTAATATTTTCCCTGTAGAATCTTTCACTATTGCAACTTGAGCCTTGAGTTTTTTCTTTGGTTCTTTTAGCTTGAGAAATGCAGAGCATGTTCTTCAGTTTTTGGTTGTCTATCTCCAGCTCTTTGCATTTGTCATTTTAATATTTTACTCTGTCTTCTCAAGCTGCCCTTTGAAATCTTCTGTTTAGGTCTTTTATTTTGTCATTCCTTTTTTTTACTTTAGCTGTTCAACATTCAAGAGCAAGTTTCAGAGTCTCTTCTGACAGCCAATTTCGTCTTCTCTTTCTTTGCTGTCTTTTTAATGACCTCTTGCTCCCTTCATGGATGATGTCTTTGATATCATTCCACAATTCATCTGGTCTTCAGTCATTGGTGATCAGTACATCAAATCTGTTCTTGAGATGGTTTTTAAACTCAGGACAGATACAGAATGATTGTAAGAATTATTTAGAACCAATTCATTCTTCTTACATACTTTTATTCATTTATTCATTTCATGCATTGATCTAGATAATATTTAAGTTTTAAGCCAAAAATATCCCCTGAAGTCTTCTTAAAGTCAGACAACAGTTTAGCTTAACAATTGAAAAGTTTGCCTGTGTATTATGCTCTTTTAAGAACTATGTATTGAGATCTAATTGACAGCAGCTACTCAAAAGATTAGATAGTAACCTCAGGCTGAGTTCTCTAGAGCAGCGAAACCAGTGAAGCATTCAGATGAGTAGGTAAATTGTTAGTTCAAGTCCAAGAACAGAGGTCAGATAATGATAAACAGGATACAGAACCTAGAGCAAGAAGAACCTTACTGGAACATATGTTTATATCCTAGAGTCAGGTCACATCCTAGAGAAAATTCTCCCTCAACCGATTGGCTGCTCCCAGATCTCATCATGAAGTTGATCACATCATTATGTAGCTATCAAACCACTGAAAAAAAAATCACAGCCCAGGCAACTTGATGTTTGACCTTAGCTATCATGGGAAACTCACGGGGCAGTAAATTTATGTTAATAGGGAGAACAAATCAGAGAAGGACAATGAGAACAACTTGAAGAATGTAATCAATGTCACTGGTATGCAGAAGCTGTTAAACTGGTATATGTTTTGCTGTATATATTCTTAACAACAACAAAATACATACAAATTTTAAAAATATCTATTGTACTGAACTAGGCCTTGGGGAGTTCACAGTCTACAGAGAGATGAGGTGAGTTACATGCACTATGAAAGAAGGTTTTGTGGATGCAGGGAGCACAGAGTAGCAAGTCTATGCCAGGCTGGGTTGGAGGGCAGAGAGACGAACAGAGTTAGAACAGAGACAGCAGCAAAATGGGAGAAGCAACTCAAGCAGAGCAATGCCAGTAAAGAGTAGACCAGCTGCCTGGAAACGGCACAACCCTGTCAAGACTGTACTTGTGTATCATAACTCCAAGTGCCTGTGTACTGCTGACTTATTTACTTTGTATCCTCTTCATCAGACTCCTCTATTTATGCATTCATCACTTTAAAGCTTCTGTGATGTGCACAGACTCTAAGATTCATGTTTTCTTTTGACTGATGGTGGTGAGATTTACACTTGCTCCCTATCAAATTCGAAAATAGAAATTTAATGCCTTATACTGCAACCTCGATAGACACATCCAAATTTCCTGAGGGACTGAATTACCGGGTTGAAGGCTGTGCAGGCCATCGTCTCAGAGAACATCTAGCTCAACTGGCGTAACATAGCTGAAGAAGAAAATATTCTACATTCTACATTGTTGAGCACTGTCGGGAGTCTTAAAAACCTGTGATGGCCATCTAACGCGTGCTACTGGTCTCACCCTGCTGGAAGCAAAGAAGAAGGAAGAAATCCAAAGACACAAGGGAATAACCAGTCCAAAGGACTAAGGACTACAACTACCACAGTCTCCACCAGCTTGAGTCCACCACAGCCAGATGGATGGTTCTTGGCTACCACCATTGGCTGCTCTGACAGAGATCACAACTGATGGTTCCTAACAGAGCTGGAGGAAAATGGAGAACAGAATTCTAATTCACAGCAAAATTCCAGACTTACTGGCCTGACAGAGACCGGAGAAATCCCAAGACTAAGGCCGTTGGCTACCCTTACAGCTCAGCAGTGAAGTCATCCCTGAGGTTCACCCTTCAGCCAAAGATTAGACAGGTCCATAAAACAAAATGAGACTAATGGGGCACACTAGCCCAGGGGGAAGGACTAGTAAGCAGAAAGGGACAGGAAAGCTGGCAATAGGGAGCCCAAGGCTGAGAAGGAGAGTTTTGACAAGTCATGGGGTTGGTAACCAATGTCACAAAAAGCAGTCTGTGTACTAATTGTTAAATGTGAAACTAGTTTGTTCTGTAAACCTTCAACTAAACACAATGATAAAAAAGAAATTTAGTCCCTTAAAAACTTTTACTTGTGTGAGTGCTTCCTTATTTAAACCCAATAAGTCATGTATTGCTCCACCCTTTGCTCAATGCTGAATAACTCTTCCTTATTGCTGGAATCACTTTTTCCTTGGAAAAGGCAGTATTTACAAATGCAGCAATTCCACACGCAGTGATTGAGCACCTACTTGTAAAGTGACTCAGAAACAGTCACTACTGACAGCACACAGGAGAAAAGAGGTCAGCACAGCTGGACTATACCCACACTTAAGAAGTGTCCTAAATAGAACCCAACAATTTGAAAGACAGTAGCAGGGCAAGTTGGGTGAACACGGTTATAAAGAATATCTAGGTCAATTGGTATGACATTTTTTTTTAACTGAAGTATTCTGTATCCCACTTTGGTGAGAGGTACCTGGGATCTTAAAAGTTAGCAGGTGGCCATCTAAGTAGCACCAATTGGTCCCAACCCACCTGAAGCAGAGAATAAAGGGCACAAAAAACATGAGGGAAATAGGAGCCCAAGAGACAGAAGTGGCTATTTGATGCAGAGACTACACCAGTGTGAGATCAGAAGAACTGGATGGTTGGTACCCGGCTGCCACCAGTGACTGAGTGCCCTGAGAGGGAACACACCATAGAACCCCTGACAGAGTGGGAGCAAAATCGGTGTGCAGAACTCGAACGCTATGAGAAGACCAGATTCGATGGTCGGACAGACTGGAGGGTCCCCTGAGGACATGGCCCTCAGTTTCTGTTAGCCCAGAGCTGAAACTGTCCCTGAAGTCAATGATTTAGACAAAAATTGGGCTAGACTGTAAGACGCAGAATGATGCTAACAAAGCGAACGCTTCTTGGCTTACGTAGATACACGACGCTAACTGGGCAGCTCCTGTGTAGAGGTAAAGTGAGAGGGTGGAGGGGGACAGGAGCTGATTGAATGGGTGCAGGAAATACAGAGTGGAAAGGAGTGTGCTGTCACAGGGTAGGGAGAGCTGCTGGAGTCACACAGTGTGTGTGTGTGCATGGTTGTGTATGATAAATTGATGTGGATTGTAAATTTTCACTTCAAGCACAAAAAAATAGTTTTTAAAAAGAGAGAAAGAAAAGAAATAGTAGTCTTGTCTGGTGCTTAGTCTGGTGGGGAGAGTCAAGAGAACCCCAGGCACAGAGCACAAAATGAAAGGCTACAGGGCAGAGTTGGGATCTTTGGAGTAAATAAGAGCAGGGATCAGAGAGGCGCAGAATCTCAGCCAGAGGGAACACCGTGTGTGAGGGTCTGGAGACCTGAAGCAACATAACTACTGGAATAGAGCATGGCCTTGTAGCAGGACCTGACCACCTCAGTAGATCATGGCCACATGACCAGAAAACGACCACTTGAGAAGCACATAGTCACTTCAATAAAACATGACCACTTCAGCAGAACGTGATTACATGAGAGCAGAACATGATCACTAGAGAAGTACATTGTTGCCTGAGCAGAACACGGCCATGTGAACAGCATGTGGCCACTTCAGCAGCACATGGCCACCTAAGACCAACATGATTACCTCAGCAAAGCACAGCCATAGAGGAGACCACGGTTACCTCAGCAGAACGGAGCTCCAGAACAGAACATGGTCACCTCAGTAGAAGATAGTCCCCATCTAGAACATGGCCCTGTGAAGAGAATGTGGTCACTTCAGCAGCACATGACCATCTAAGCATAACATAGCTGCCTCTGCAGAACATGGCCACGTGAACAGAAAATAACCACCAGAGAAGAACATAGCTGGCTGAGCAGAACATGGCCTCAGCAGAACACGGCCTCGCTGCAGAACACGGCTGCCAGGCAGTGGATAGCAAGTAGCTGAGAATGACTAGACTGTAGAAAGCTGGTAAGAGTGCCTTTAGAAGGGACTGAAAGCAGGCAGGGGCCAGGGCTCAGCTGGGTTCACCTTGTTGGAAAGATTAGCTTTTTTTGTGGCCATTGAAGGATTTTAAGCAGAAAAGGGATGATAACTTCAGCCATCTGGCCCATCAAAGCAGTCACGGATATGCAAAATTTATACCATTTAAAATAAATTTTGTAGCCATTATTTTCACCATCATCATTCAACTAATATTGATTGGGCTTCTCTCGTGTGCCTGGTGCCATTGTGAAAATAGCTTTGGAGGACAGACTTCTTTCTGGTAGGAGGTCTTGGGGGAGCCGAATGCTGAATCAGAAGGACCTCAACTGTCTTCTCTGGTCTTTCTGTCTCCATTTCCCCTTTCATTTCCTTGCCAAGTAGAAAGAAAAAGAAGCTAAACTTCAGGATGCTGTTGACTTTTACGAAAACCCCTTGTTGATTTTTGTCCAAACTGACAATTTGTGTTTATTCCAAACGATAGGGAACAACTCCCAGGTCATCATCTCACGCTGAATACATTCCGCTCTTGGCTTAGACTGAAAAAAAGTTAAAAATCGTATCTTTTAAGAATATATTTACAAACATTTAGACAGGGCATAAGAGTATTTCTTATTTTTGTTTTTCCCTAAGATGGGAACATGGTGATTGTTTTCACACTACTAGATTCGGGCCTAAACTTGCTTCTTCTCCCAATGTGGTAGGTCTCTGCCATTTCACTTTGACATTTTCACATTCAGAAGTTCCAATGAGATAGACATCCTTCTCTCTCTCTCTCTCTCTCTGAGAGTGTGTGTGTGTAAAGAAAGAGCTCTAGAGAGTTCTAGAAGCTCAACAACCTCTTGTTTGCTGTGAGTTGAAGTAGGTGAAGTAGACACCAGATCCTGCCCCACTGTTCTCTCAGCCTTTGTGATGATCTAGCAGTTGACTTTCATGGCCTCTATCAACAGGTGCCCTTGACCTTTACCTTCACCTTCCTGTAGCGTTTAGCTAATGTGAAGCATGAGAAGGAAGTTGGAAGACGAAAGTAAACTAAGGTCTGAGTATTTACCCCCTGGGTGCCGCCCCCCACAGGATCTCTTTGGTTTGACTACATCCCTCCATCCACTGAAGACCACGCCTCGTCTCAGGCTCCTGTCTCCCAACCCTCTCTGGGTTCCGTGAGCTTTCTTTGCCTTTGCCTTTTGAACCTGGAGTGGAGTCCCACACTATCTGCTGCTGGTTTCCCTAAACCCACCTCAAATTACCCTGTTGGATGTGCCACTGAAAGGTATGACTTTTACCCAGACCCTCCCTGATGCAGACATTGATGAACTACACTGACAACTACACAGGTGGTTTTGTACAGGTGGACTTCCCTGAGAAGTGGAAGAAGCCTGAAGTTGGTGCCCAAAAAAGCACAAAGCAAAGATGTCACCTGTTAAAGTAGTTGCCATAGAAGTTGCAGTCTGCAGTTTTTTCACTTTTAAAATGAAGAGGTAATTTGCCCACGGTGAAATGTACCTGTTTTAGGGTACAGCTCTGAGAATTTTGACCAACATATTCAACCATGTCACAATCAAGATACAGATGAGTTTCCTCACAAATTCTTCACACAGTTTCTTCTTGTGTCTTAGAAGTCAACTCACTAGACCCTCTTCTACTTGTGCTAGTCCACTTTGATTCCTGGGTCCCCCAGTGTATCAGAGTAGAACTGTGTTCCTTGGGGATTTCAATGGCTGATCTTCTCAAAAGTAGATCACCACCCTTTATTCCAAGGTGCCTCTGGATACCCTTGTACTTCCAAATTTTTGGTAGCAGCCAAATACATTCACTATTTGTACCACCCAGAGACTTAATAGGAAATGTCATCAATTAGAAACAACCGATCATCTATCACCATAGTTTACTGCATAGAAATACCACCATGCTGTCCCTGCATCTCATTATAGTAATTGTGTCGCCCTTGCTCCTGATGGTTAACTGCTGTTCTCTGGTGCAATCACTCAGATCTCATCATTACTGTTACATCAGGTCGGGGAGTCCATTTCAGTGTAGGACGTCTCCTTTCAACCCCACTTACAGAGGATAGTGCGGCGGAACTTCCCCAAGATCATTGTTAAGTGCCACTGAGTTGGCTTAATTCAAAGAGACCCGATGGACAGCAGAAGGAAACCCTGCCCGGTCCTGCGCCATCCTCACAGTCTTTGTTATGGTCGCGCCTGTTGCTGCAGCCACCGTGTCAATCATCTCGTCTGCATCTTCCTTTTTGTTGCTGATCCTCTGCTTTCCTGCCTGGCATCCTTCTCCAGGGACTGGTCCATGTGTGCAAGATGAAGTCCTGTCATCCTCACTTCGAAGGGACACTCTGTCTGCACTTTTTACAAGTCAACCTTGTTTGCTATTCTGGCAGTCCATGGGATGTTCGTATTCTTTACCAGCATCGTAATTCAAAGGCAACAATTTTAATTGGCCTTTGTTATTCACTGCCCATCTTTAGCCTGCATGTGAAGCAATTGAAAATATCATGGATCAGGCTGGGCACACTTTAGATCTCAAAGTGACATCTTTGCTTTTTAACACTTTAAGAAGGTTTTTTTTGCAGATGTACCCATGTAATATGTCATTTGATTTCCTGACTGCTGCTTCCACAGGCATTGATGGGGATCAAAGTAAAATGAAATCGCTGACGACCTCAACCTTTTCTCTACCTGTCATTGTGATGCTTACTGGTGCAGTTGTAAGAACTTTTGTTTTCTTCGTATCAAGGTGTAATCCCAATTGAAGGCTGTGATCTTTGACCTCCATCGGTAAGTGCTTCAAGTCCTCTTCCCGTTCAGCAAGCAAGATTGTGTAATTTGCATATCACAGGTTGTTAGTTTTCCACCAACACTGATGCCATGATCTTCTTCACATAGTCCAGTTTCTTAAATTGTTTGCGCAACATACGCATTAAGTATCATGAAAGGATATAACTGCACTACACAGTTTTCCTGACTTTAAACCAGGCAGTACCTCTTGCTCTGTTCAAATGACTGCCTCTTGGTCTACATACACCTTCTACATAAGCACAGTTAAGTATTCTGGAAGTCCTATCCTAAGGATACTGGTTCAGTTCCTTAGTGAAGGTCCTTTGAGCCCAGCTGGGGACAGAGGAAATGTGAAGGTAAATGGGACTCACATAATGAAACCTACTTATTTACACTCATTTTTCTAATCTTTTCTCTCCCCATGGCATGAAGTTGTGACATTTTGACCTCACTGAATGTAGGTCACCACTGAATCCAAGTTTCAGTCAATGAACAATGCCAACTATTAAAGTCATTCCAGCTGTGGAAGCTAGAACATTAAATTTTGTAAAAAGTGTTCCTGTATTGTCAAGTGCAGCCAGATCCAGAGTTATAGCTCATCCTTCTTGGTCTGACACCCTTAAAATCTACATGCCAGAAGAGAATGGCAGCACTGTGCCGTGTTTTGGGTACATAAGCATTCACTTTTGCTGGGGGCCTTACAGCTGTTCTTTGAGACATGCAGATCTGAGAGCCCAGTTACGGGAATGGAGGCAAAGAGAAGCAGGGAGGCTGGGTCCTGAGGGGCATGGCATTCCCTCACCTTCCCAAATGAAGTGACTGTGGAGGGACTGAAGCGTAAAGAGACGGCCGCATTTGCACTCTGTCATTAGAACCTACCGTAATGGGGCATGACCACTCCTTGCTCCCACCATTCCCTGTTCCCACTTTCTCATGCCTTGCACCACCTCCTCAATGGATACCTTCTTGTTTGATAACTTGTCTCGCCTCTACCAAGGTGGTGGCCCAGGTTGAGCAAGGCTGTTAAGAATGGGTTCTATGTTCTTAACAAGAAAGCCTGGCATGTATCACACATACTTAGCTCTAAAAATAATCAACTACACAACTAGTAGACAATGTAAAAAGGAAGACTGAAGAAGAATCAATGCATTCAAATTATGGTATTGGTGAAAAATGTTGAATATACTACAGACTGAAAGAAGAACGAATAAATCTGTTTTGGAAGAAGCACAATCAGAATGCTCCTTAAAAGTGCACATGGTGGGACTTCATCTTGCTTACTTTGGGTGTGTTATTAGGAGGGAGCAGGCCTTGGAGAAGGACATCATGAGGTAAAGTAGAGCCAAAAGAAGAAGACCCTCAACAAGCTGGATTGATACAGCGGCTGCAACAGTGGGTTCAAATAGACCTTCTATTGTGAGAATGACACAGGGGTTGCCGTGATTGAAAGCAGCCAGATGGCTCCCGACACCAGCAACAACAATAGCTAGTTAGGAGTTCCTGTGCCCGAGTGTGAGGACTTGTACACATTTTCACAATAAAAGGAGTCCTAGGATTCTTTCCCGGCCTTAGTCACTTGGGGTAGCGTTGGATGCCTCCATAAAGGGGCGTGTTTCTGGGAAGCGAGGTGGTGGGGCTCATGAAGAGATGCTAGCCAACCATTCCTTGTTCATGAGACAGCTTCTCCTTGTCTCTAACGTTCTGAGGCTTTCTGCCCTCTCTTCCCTTTGGATATAACTACTGCCTATAAAACTGCTCAGCCAAAGCCTAAAATTGTCTCCTCAGCAATGAGGTGTTAGTGACTCATAGTCACCTGGCCTCTACTGTTTTGGTGTCAGAATGAAACACCGGCCCGTCCTGTGCCACAGTCACCATGGTTGTTGTGCTTAATCCCACTGCTGCAACCACTGCGTCAGTCCCTCTTGTTGAGGCTCTTCCTTTTTGCTGACCTTCTACTTTACCAAGCCTGATGTCTTTTTCTAGGGCATGGTCCCTCCTAATAACACTTTCAAAGTCCACAAGACAAAGTCTTGCCATCCTTGTTCCTAAGTAGTGTTCTGACTGTACATCTTTTGAGACAGACTTGTTCAATTTTCTGCCAGTCCATGGTCTAGTCAATATTCTTCACCAACACCGAAATTTAAAGGCCTGGGTTCTTCAGTCTTCCTTATTCACTGATCAGTCTTCAAATGCATATAAGTCTACTGGCAATATCATGGTTTTGGTTGGTCCTCAAAGACAATCTTTGCTTTATAACTTTAGAATGAAGTCACTTGCAGCAGCTTTGCTAAAAGCAATGTGCCATTTGATTCCTTCACTGCCTGCTTCCATGGTTGTTGATTATGGATCCAAGTAAATATATCCTAATAGAATGATGGAAAAGCTTACTGGAGGCTCAGATATTCTGCTTAGTTGAGGACATTGTACCCCAGGGCGCAACAGAGGAACTAAGTTAACACTTGAGGTTTGAGTCACAGCTCCGTTAGCTAGAATATGTAGGTTTGGGCAACAAAAGGGGCTCAGCTGGCACTCTCACTGTCATTCGCAGAATCAACTTGTAGAATTTGTTCTTCCTGTCCTTGAAGCATCAGGCTCTGCTGGAGCACAGGTCCTGATTCCAGGGATGGGACTCCCTCCAAGAACATAGTGTTCCACTGATTCATATGCCGTGAGCACAGACGGTTCGTTTTATGGACTTGTCATGCCAGTGGATTAGCATGTAAGTAAAGTGGGAAAATTGACTTCTGTCTTCAGGATCTAAGGTTGCTCCTGAAAAGAGGGGAATCCATGGGAGCTTCGGATTCACTGAAGCATTTCCTGGGAAACCTGGGTGGTGTAGTGGTTAAGAGCTATAGCTGCTAACCAAAAGGTCAGCAGTTTAACTCCACTGTGAGTCGAAATCGATTCAATGGCAATAGGTGTTTTTTTGTTTTCTGTTTTCTATTTATTTTTTTCATTTTTGCTATGATGTCAACACCAGGCAATGTTGTGATCATGACCTGACAAAAGCGAGGCAATCAAGCACTCAGACCCTTCGGGGTGAAGGTCAGGTCTTCAGGCAAGAAACCTAGCCCAGCTAAGTGTCAGCAAAAGATGAGAAGGATCTGGAAAAAGTGGTGACGGATAGCATTCAAAGTCTCTGGGTCCATTGTGTGTTTTTCTGCTAATCTGAATCTGTTAAGAGTTTTGTAGAGTTTGGGGCCAACCACCACCTTGAAGTCTCAGTCCCTGCTTGCGTGTATTGTAGGGCAAGGGTTCAACATATCATGTAATCTCTAGGGTCTCTCCACACTCCTTCTTGGCTTACCCAGATCTCAGCTCTAACTGTGGTGGAAAGCTCTCTTTGGGTTGCCACTCATATTTTGCTGACCACTCGGGTCTCAAGCGTAAGCCTCCATCTTTCACGTTTTCCTTGCCCTCCTCTTATAATGTGAATATGTCCCGGTGACACCCTATGTGGCACAGAAACTGGTAAAGACATGTTTCCTCCTTCGATTTGTGGGGGACCAATTCTAAGAGACATTCTATGGGTTCCTTCCAAAGCCTTGGGTGGAGTCAACGCACACTGCCCACAGCAGTGGTCCCAGTAATACTGCTGATGGAGTTTTCCTCGTTCCCTCATCATCCCTAGCTTCTCACTGCTATTCACTAAGACCTCATTTCAATAGAACAGTTTCATACTGATTATTGGGTTAAGCTCTACCTTCAGGGCAATGGGACGGGGACAATTCTGGGTTTGGACATTTTCCTTCCCAGAGATGGGTTAACAGCTCCAAGAAGCTCAACCATAATTATATAGGGCCAGCAGCGTAGTGCGAGTGGGTCAGTCGCCAGTCACTAGGAAAGCAGCTGCCTCTGGAGCTCCTTGCCCACTTTTATCCCACATGCCCTCTGGGTGAATATAACTCCGGCAAGTGACATTTACAAAGGGCCCCAGGTGCTGTTTCACCTGTCCTTACCTTACAACTGAGCAATAGGTATGCATTTCCTAATTGCCTGGCATCCATCTAAGCACATTCTTGGAAAAAGTTCAGTGTAGGATCTTTCTCCCAATCATACCTCTCCCCGTTCATCCCCATCACTGTGGTTGTTAATGCACTTACTGGGGCTCTTGAACTAGACCCTGTGGTGGCTTCCTTGATTCCCGCTCTAACTTCCTTACATCTAGTTATCAGTTATACCTCTGGAAAGTCTCTCCGCCTCCCCCCTTTCCTTCAGTTCCACGTGCCCCTGTTCCATGTTTAACAATTATTTCAAAACCAGTGTGTCTTTCTGTGTCATCGGCCCATTCACTGTTCACAGTTACTCATCGCTTTTACCAATATATCGCCCTAAAACGCATCTCAGTCATTCACTCAACAAACATTTTTTGATGGCCCATATATTCCAGTAGCAGTGAAGAAGGACAAAATGTAACCTCTTTGGTTTAGTTTTCAGAAGTTGACTTAGTTCACAAGCTCACCCAAGTCTGTGGGTTTTTTTTCAGCTTCCACGTATCATGGTGGAGTTCCAAGGGGCTGACCACTGGGCATTCAAGTACTAGAATTTGATTTGGATCATTAAAACTCTGAATAAGAGGAGATGTTTTTTGATCTTGTGCTATTCTAAGACATAAGAGACTCACTTGATAGAAGCAGATGAAAATTAACTCTGACTAAGATGGAGATACAGACTGAGTCTTGTGACTTGAAACAAGAAGATTTGGGGAGGAAAAATAGAGAGAGATTCTTGCCAGTTTTCTGGAACCATTTGTATTGGTGTTGGCACAGTGCAGGCAGGCTCCCACACAGCAACGGCTCTGTGCTGTCAGAAGAAGTCCAAGCACAATTGTCAGCAAGGAATTCAGCCTGGAAGGCTTACCTCATTATCGTTACTCAATCTGTTTGCTTCTGTAAGACTTGAACCCTGGACTACCCCACAGAATCTGATCCATCATCTTGCTTCATCGACTGAACTCTGGCCACATGTCCTGACTGTATTCTTCACTTAAATGGAGTTTCAGTCCTTTTCCCATGCTCCCTTAGTGCTCCGATCACACAACCCACCTGCTGTTCTTTCCATTGTTTGACTCACGAGTTGATAGCAGTGGAGCCAGAGAAGAAAGCTTTGGGACCAAATGAGAACATGTAAGTGGCACTGAGAGCAAAAGAATCTTACCTTCTGCAGCAGAGTGTGCGGAAAAACAGATTTGAGGGGGTAGGGAGGGCTGAAAGGAGGAATTGGGGAAGGTAGCAAGATGGACATGGGCGGAAGAGTAAGGAAGTCTGAAGATGGAGGAGATTCATGAGCAGGTTATATGGGGAAAGCTAGAGGACGTCTGGATCTTGGCTGTTGTTGTTTGCTGCCCTGGAGTTGATTCCGACTGCCAATGGCCCTATGTACAACATAAAGAAACACTGCCCTGTCCTGTGCCGTCCCCACAATATTTGCTGTGTCCGAGCCCACTGTTGTCGCCACTGTGTCACTCGGTCTCATTGAGAGTCTTCCTCTTTGGGCTGACCTTCCACTTTACAAAGCATGACGTCTTTCTCCAGAGATAGTCCCATCTGAAAATGTGCCCAAAGTATGTGAGATGATGTCTCACCATCCTTGCTTCCGATGAGCACTCTGGCTGTACTTCTTTGAATATAAATTTGTTTGGTTTTCTAGCAGTCCATGGTATAGTCAATATTCTTTGCCAATGCCATAGTTCAAAGGCATCAATTCTGATTCATAGAGACCCTGTAAGACAGAGAAGAACATATGTACGAGGAAATTGAAAATCCCATGGCTTGGGTCAGGTACACCTTTGCTCCTTAACACTTTGAAGAGATCTTTTGCAACAAATTTGCCCACTGCAATGCAGCATTTAATTTATGAACTGCTGTTTTCATGGATGTTGATTATTGATCTAAGTAAAATGAAATTCTTGACAACTTCTTTTTTTCTCTGTTTGTTGTGAAGCTGATTATCGGTCCAGTTGTGAGGATTTTCAATTTCTTTATGTTGAAGTATAATCCATGGATCTTGGCTAGGAGAATTCATGATATCTCTTTGTCAAATGAGCTGAAGTGTTCCCCACAAGACAGAGGTACTGTAGAGGTAGGCAGGTAACCGATGGAGGCCAGAAGGATGGAGTTTGGTGGCGACCTTGTCAGTAATAAGTTAGGTCACTTACCTCTCCCAAGCACTAGATGACAGATGGGTCCTCTAGTGGGTAGTGTTCATTGGTTACCTAAGAACGTCTGCATTTTCCACTAGGGATGCTACTTCTACCACATCAGACATGATTCACACCATAAGGGACACCCTCATGAGATTGTCAATTATCACCAACCACTTGGATCTTTGGAATTTCCCTAGTTCCCCTACTACTTTTGATTTTTCACCTGTTTTCAGTTGTCTCAGCCCCACCACATTCTTCCAACAAATTTCTTTTAGGGTTGAGTTAGAGTCCATTTCTGTTGGCTGCAGAACAACTAGCAACAACTTCTGTTGGCTGCAGATTCTTTTTGCTTCCAATACTCTGGCAGTTCGAGAAGCAGACTACCATGAATTTGGAGGGGACACTGTGTCACAGACAGGCTGTTTATCTGAGAGATGTTTCCAGGCCTGACAGAGCCCAACCAGAAGGTGACTCCACCTTCTTTTGCCTCCTTTCCAAGAAAACACCTAAGGCGTAGGCTGTCCCATTGGAGGTCTTTGTGGAGAAGTCAGTCAGACTCAACTAGATGGCAGTGAACAATTACAGCAGTCTTTAGAGTGGTGCCCTTAGGTGCTGTGGGCCATTCAGTTCCATGGCAGTATCTCCAGGGTCTTCTGAGGAAAAGAGGATTTACTGTGTGTCCATGCTCCTCTGCCCATTAATGGGACTTGCTCTTGTCTTGTCTGTTTAATATATTTTCTTCATACATTTTTATTTGAAAAAATTGCTTCTTGTTACTGAAAGAAAAGCTAAAAGCCACAGCTTTGAGAGACTCAGCTCTTGAGAGTTTTCCCAGATGGAAATTCCCAGAAAGTCTGGTACTACTTTGTTAATGACCACTGCTCTCCAGGGCTGGTGACTGTCCATCGTCAGAATGCGTGTGGGCGTGGAAGTGGTTTGCTGACAACCCTGAGCTGAGAGCTCAGTTATCCTGACTGTGCCCCCCACGTGCTCTAGCATGACTTAACTAACGGGGGAGGTTCATGGAGTAAAAACGTTCGCAACACGATTGCCAACAGCTCACTGAAAGGAGGTCCCTTCTGGAAGGACACTGGAAGCCATTTCAGGGAAGCCTCCTTCCCTAAGGCTACAGGGTTGTGTGCATGACTCAATCAGATGAGTCCAGAATGCCCGGCTTCCCACAAGCAGCACAGCAGAGTGGGGTTAACACTGGCCTCTGTGGCTGGAGGAACAGAGACACAAAAAGGGATAGCGGTCCCACAGTGACCATGGCGAGAGGTGAGGCAGAGACTGAAGGTACGCTGCTATGTTAGGCATGGTGAGCGTCTCAGTCAATAATCAGAAGAAAGTAAGGGACTGGATAACCTTATCTGGGAATAGTCAGAGCAGAGGTTGACACAGCGATGGCTAAGAGCAGATGAGCCCTGGGATCTCAAGACTAAAAAAGTGAGAGAGAATTTTCAACAACAGATTTAAGAGTTGATTTGTTTAGTGTAGGGATATAGGCAAGGCTTTAGAGGGATTCCTGATGAGTGACGTATAAATATTACAAATTATAGATACTGTTTTTTGGTTATTTACTTCCTTTGACACTCTGCATCTATTATTTAATTTCATTCTTGAAACATACACGTAAACTGTAGGACATCCTTCATCTAAGATTTATCACACACACACACACACACACACACACACACACACACACACACACACACAACCTGGAGACAGTCAATGACTTCCTAGGGGCATCTGCTAGTAAGTGGCAGATGTGGTTTGAATGCTGACCTGCCTGACTGAAAGTTTCTTATACCTTTACCTACATGATGAAAACAAAAGTGACAATTTTAGTGTTACATAGCATATAAAAGAACCGTGTCAGAATATGCTTAAAATGCTTTATAACTCCTCTTCACCTAAAAAGAAAAAATTACAAACAACAATGTATGTTGGCCAAACAACTGGAGTGTCTACAGAATTTATGGGCAACCTCTGTAGAAACGTCAAAGACATTTTATTCTTCTCATAAATTGAGTTCCAACCTATTGAAAAACCCCAATACCTCTCCCATTTTAACCATTAAAAATGAGGTTACTCTGCTTTCCATTTCTCTCTGCCCGTGCCACCACCAATGCGTGTGCCACCCTGGTCTTCAGCCTGAATCCAAGAGCCCTCTGTCTGATCTTCCCACATCTGCTTATGGCCCTCCAGTGCTTCTGCACCCACAGCCAAATGGCCTTTGAAGGATGTTAATTCTACTCAGAATCCTTCAGTGAATTCCCGCTCTTTGCGAGATGACTTCCCATAGGTCTTTAAAATCAGGTCCTGGTTCCTCAACCTCTTAAGCCCTCCCTTCACCTCCCTGAAACAGTCCCATTCCTCCTGTGGGTCTCAGCAGAGAAGGCTTTCTCTGAGAGAAGACCTCTGCAGTCCCCTAAATGAGAACATTACAGAGTCAAGGGACACTCTCTGGGTGTAGTGTAGCAGTTGTGCTTGTAAATTTAGCCATCTGAGCAGATGAAGAGCATACCGTAAGTCATCTGTATGCCCACCAGGGTGCTTGGTACATATTTATACTCAATTGCTATGGATTCCATCCTGACTCAAGACAAAGAATCAGCTTTGTCATGAGACTAAACTCAGGGGTTAAGTGTACTTTCTGGTTTGGGCCACTTTGGAGCCATCTTGGAGATGTGTACGTGTTCACGTGTATATGTGACGTGCAAGTACAAGCATGTTCACGCATAGGACAGGCGAATGGATGCTGTTTAGTCAATTCAACCAGTTTTCATGACTGTGTGGGACTGTTTTGTGGCATTTTGGTTGGCTAGATGTGGCCACACAACTTCGCAGGGAACACACTTACTGGTTTATGCATTATTGCAGAATTCGGACCTACTAGCAAAGACTATTAAGGCTAGCAACAGAACCAGAGGGTAAAAGGAACCGCTGGGGGACAAATCCCATAACAGAATCCCCGAGATGCACCTTGTGCCCAGTCAGCACTCCTCTGGAGGGAGGCTTGTGTGTCGCTGTGACTCTTAATGGGCTTCAGGGGTGATCCCAGACTGGGACAAACTGGGAAGGACACTTAGCCATCTGCTTCTGAGAATAAGCCAGCGAAAGCCCTACAGATCATGAAGGTCCAATCCACCGTCAGTCATGGAGATGGCACAGGACCAGGTAACACTCGATTCTACTGTCCGTGATGGCAGACTCCACAGCTAACAACAACAACCAGTGTTCTAGAGAGACGAGGAGGGCAATCTCTGGCCGGGACCATCAGAATGGCAAGGAGATTTTTCTGCTTGAACGTCTGATCACAGGAATGTTTGCTCAGCTATGTGCTGGTGATGTCATTTGGCACTCAAACACAGAGACCAGCCCCATGCTGGCTTGCTTTCTGACTGATAAGTGAAGAGAAGACTTCCAAGGATGTGTACATCTGTGCAGACAGGAGTGGTAACTTTACACTGTCTCCCTGGTTGCTCAACTTTAGGGAAACTGAGGAAGCAGTAGAAATGGATAGCTCGTTTTCTAATCAAAACCTAGCTCCCAAAAGAAATTTTTAGACATGTGAGTTTTGAGGCCCATAATGGTGGGGTCATATTGTTTTGGTGAAAACCAACCTCACCATATGTAAACTTTGCCTGAAAAGTTATTATAGGTCAAGTTTTTTATGCAGAGAGAATAAGTTCTCATCAGATATTTAATCAATATTGAGTTAAGCCAATCAGTTGTTCATGACACAAAAATGCTGTAGCAGAATTATTCCAGCTCCGTAGTCTATTTTTTTTTTAACCTAATAAAATTAATTTTTTTTCCTCTGTGAGCAATGAGGTCGTTTCTCCAGACACATTATAAACAGGAAGCAGGCCATCTGCAGTCGTTTTATCTCTTCTCAGTGTCAGGCCACCTGCATTGCGCCTCAAGCCAGCTCTGCTCCATGTGATGGTGCCATCTCTGCTAAGGAAACTCTGGCTTTTAAAAGAGGTGTTTTGCTAAGAGACAAGACCCTAAGGATGCCACATTTAACATCACTGCCCTTTTGTGTTAAGAAAGAGAAACAAATGAAGGAAACAATACAAATGTGACCAGATAAGAAAGAGTCCAACTAGAATGAGCATTAGATGCAAGGATGGCAAGACTTTGTCTCATGTATGTTGGATGTGTTATCAGGAGGGACCAGGTCCTGGGGAAGGACATTGTGCTTGGCAAATTAGAAGGTCAACAAAAAGAGGAAGACCATCAAGGCATTGGATTCACACAGTGGCCACAACAGCGGGCTCGAGAATAACAATGGTGAGGATGTCTCAGGACCAGGGAGTGTTCATTCTAATATATTCGGTGTCACTACGAACTGGAAAACAGCTAGACAGCAGCAACAGGTACAAAGATGTGCAGCCCATGCAGAATGATCTTGATCTGGGAATTAGAGAACGGACAAGAACCACCCACTGAGGCATCACTTTTAATTAGCTATGTGACCTGAGGCAAAGTACATACCTTCCCTGGGTTTCTTTTTATTTGCAACAAGAGGATTTGGGCAGATAAAATGGATTCAGATGTAAAGATAGGAACAAATGGGTAAGATCCTGGGTAACACAAACTTGAACACATTCAACTTCTGACTGAAAGGTTGGAGGTTCAAGTTCACCCAAGGGTGCCTCAGAAGAAAGGCCTAGAAACAGACATACTTCTAAAAATCAGCCATTGAAAGCCTTGTGAAGGACAGATCTCCTCCGACACACCTGTAACCTCCGTGAGTTGGAATCCACTCAGTGGCAAACAGAAAGAAAAAAGTAATGAGTCTGGTCTAAACCGTATGATCAGGCTGACTTCGTTATCAGTTTGGGAAGGAAAGATGGCACCATGGATAAACGTGTTGCCTTTGAGTACGTTCTGATCCACAGTGACTCTAAGATAGAGTAGAACTTCCTGTAGGATTTTTAAGGAGTGGCTGGTGTGTTTGAACTACCACCCTTCTAGTTAGCAGCGGAGCTGTTAATCACTGTGAAGTGAATTGCATTAGGTCTTCACATTGTACGAAACACTACAGTCAACTCTAACCTTTAGGAACGAAGAAGTTGTTGTGAGGTGTCATTGAGTCAGTTCCAACTCTCAGTGACATATGACAGAACAGAACACTGCCCAGTCCTGTGCCATCCTCCCAGTCTTTTCTGCACTGAAGCCCACTGTTGTAGTTGCTCTGCCTGTCCATCTCAGTGAGCAGCTTTCCCTTTTCGGCAGATCCTCTGCTTTACCAAGCATTATGTCCTCCTCCAGGGACTGATCCCTCCTGATAATGTGTCCAAAGAATGTTGGATGACGTATCGCCATCCTCATGTCTAACAAGCATTTCGGCTGCACTTCTTCAGGGACCGTTTTGTTCCTTCTTTTGGCATTCTGTAGCATATTCAACATTCTTTACTGATACCTTAATTCAAAGGCATCAGTTGTTTTCGCACTTCTTTATTCATCCTGGTGGTGTAGTGGGTTATGTGCTACCACTGCTAACCACAAGGTCAGCAGTTCAAATCTACCAGGCGCTCCTTGAATACTTGGGGGGTCAGTTCTACCCTGGCCCCTAGGGTCTCCATAAGTCGGATCCGACTCAACGACACTTGGCTGGCTTATTCACTGTGCAGCTTTCACATGCATATGATGCGATTGAAGACCCCATGATGTCAGGCTGGACAACCTTAGTCGTCAGAGTGAAACTTGCTTTTTTAATGCTTGAAAGAGATTTTTTTTTTAATTATGATTGAGGGAAAATATACATTCCCATATAAATTTGCATGCCCACCTATGTGCAGCTCCCACTGCTCTCCCTGCCCAGCGACAGCACACTCTTCCTCTCTGATCCATACATGTCTCATCCTCCCAACAGTCTCCTTTCCCCTCCTCTCCACCCACTCCCCTTTCTCCAGTCAGAGATCAGCAGGATGATATCCTATAGATGCACAGAGCCATAAAGTGCACCCAATATATAGTCACTCTGCATTGCCAAGTCCAATCCCTTGCTGTCCAAAGAGCGGACCTTCATTATGATTCATGGACAAGGGCAGCATCAGGGCTGGGGGCCATGCTCCCAGGGGAACCTCGAGGGCGCTGGACCATCACTTGCAGTCTTTTAGTGGAGATCTCAGGATGCAACCCTTTTCATTCTTGTGTTAACAGTTGAAAGAGGTTTTTTGTGGCAGATTTGCCCAAAGGGGTACCTCATCGGACTTTGATTCCTCCTTCCATGGGTATTGATTGCGGATCCAAGTAAAATGAAATACTTGATGACTTCAATCTTTTCTCCGTTTATTATGAAATTGCTTATTGGTCCAGTTGTGAGGATTTTTGCTTTCTCTACGTAAGGTGCAACAAAAGCTGTGGTCTCAGGTCTTCATGTGCTTCAAATCCTCACTTTCAGTCAGCAAGGTAGTGTCATTTGTGTCATGTGTTAATGAGTCTGGCTCCAGTCCCAATGCCCTAATCATCATACAGTCCTGCCTCTTGTATTATTTGTGCAGTACACAGATTGAATAAGTATGGTGAAAGGATACAACCCTGCTGCACACTCTACCTGATTTTAACCCCCAAAACAATAATAGTTATAGATAAATGATAATTTCACAAAGGCAAAGGATTTAATTCATCATAGAAGCAAAAGAATTCACAAAAGAGAAGATTCACAGTGTTGTTCAAATGAAAAACCCAATAGAGACTTAGGGGAAATATCGGAAAGGATTGATACCCTTTGCCAATTTTTTTAATCTTTAAATTGATAGTTTTCATGTACTTCATTATTGATTTTATTTTTAGTTCTTCGATAAGGTGTGAAGTTGAACTTTTAAGTGCTTGTTTTCCTTTTAAGAGTTTCTTCTTTTAAGTATTTGGTTACATCATTTACATAAATTGGTGTGTTCATCTTTTTTGTATGGATTGAAAGAACTCATTGCATACTAAGGAAATTAACCATTATCTCTTACATGTAGCAAATATTTTCTCTTATATCTTATTGGTAATTGGAAGAGTTAATGTAGAATTTTCTTTTAACATTTTTTTCTTTGAAAATAATACTTTTTATATATTTGAATCCATTTCCTGTGTAAATTTTGGCTTTGAAATAATCAGTGTGTCTAGATTTTTCTTGTGCTAAGTATGAGAGTGACAACTTACAAACTTTTGATGTGTCCCAGAGGAAACATCAAGTCCAGGCTTATGAGATTAAGTCTTTCCTTACTTTCTCTCTCTGTCTCTCTGCTACCTCTAGAATTTGAGTCTGAGTCACGGTGTCTGCAAGGAACAGCTGTCTAGTCTCCTGCTAGGCATAGGAAGGGTGGTCTCCTAGCTTTTCCAGGGTGAGGAGGAGATTTTGTCCTCCTAGTGTTTTTATTTAGACTTCCCCTCACTCCAGGTTTCAGGAATCCCATGGTCTCCAGATTCTGAGGCTTGTCGGGGTTTAGGGGTACACAATAGAAGTTCCTGGGTAATGCAAACTCTTAAGTGATTGGCTACTAACCTATAGGTTGGCAGTTTAAATCCATCCAAGGTACCCTGGAAGAAAGTTCTGGTGATCAACATCCAAAAGATCACAACCACAGAAAACTGTGTGGAGCACAGGTCTACTCAGTAAACACATGAGTCACCGTGAAACAGAATCGACTCAGTCTCGGTGGTGACACGTGATGGCTAATTTTTTAATACCTCTCTCTTTCATTGCCCGTAGCAGTATGTCTCAGTTTTCACACCGAGGGGAACTCTAGGGAATCAGTTAATGAGTACCTTAACGGCTTTCTGTATCACAAAACAGCAGGTAGCTGTCTTTCTGGTCTTGTTGGCATTTCAGTTGGGTGGCATTTTTATTCATCTGCTTTCTTCAGGAATGGAACAAAGATGAACATGTATGTTTGATCCGCTGTGTTCATTCGGAAGCCTGTCTAGCTATCATAGTTTTACGTCTGGTATCCTGAAATATGACTTGTTCAAATTAAAGTATGTTGTGGGCATAAAGCACACAATGGATTTCAAAGACTTGGTAGACACAAAAAAGTGTTAAATCTCTCATTGGTGGTTTATATGTTGATTACGTGTTGAAGGGATCATATTTTGGACACATTAATGGAACATATTAAGATTAATTTTGTCAATTTAAAAGATTTTAATGTCACTACTAGACCACATCATCTCCAGCTGCTGTTAGAAATCTTCTGTTCATCTCTTTTACTTCACCATTTCTTCCTGTTGCTTTAGCTACTGGATGTTCAACACCAAGTTTCAGCCAGAGTATCTTCTGACATTCATTTTGGTCTTCTCTTTCTTTTCTATCTTTTTTATGCCTTTTGCTTTCTTCGTGTATAATGGCCTTTTGCTTTCTTCATGTATAATGTCCTTGATGCCATTCTACAACTCATCTGGTCTTTGGTCATTACTGTTTGGTGTGTGAAATCTACTTTTCAGATGGCCTCTAAAATTCAGATGGGAGGTACTCCAGTCATACCTTGACTCTCATGAACTTGTTCTAATTTTCCTCTGCTGCCAGTTGAACTTGCATAAAACATGGTCTGTCTGTTTCACAGTTGGACCCTGGTCTTGTTCTGACTGATGATATCAGAGTTTTCCATTATCTCTTTATACATCTGTAGTCAGTTTGATTCCTGTGTATTCCATCTAGTGAGGTCCAAGTGTATAAAATCCCAGAACCACTGCTGTTGATTCTGACTCATAGTGACCCTATAGGACAGAGTGGAAATGCCTCGTAGAGTTTCCAAGAAGCACTTGTGAGACTTGAACCACCGACCTTTTGGTTAGCAGCCATAGCACTTAACCAGTGCACCACTGCACCACCAGGGTTTCCGTTCCAGTGTATAATCACCATTTATGTTGCTGCAGAAGGTGTTTGCAGTAAAGTCGTTGGTCTGGCAAAATTCTGTCACGCAATCTCTGACATCATTTCTATGACCAAGACCACATTTCCCAACTACTGATCCTTCTTCATTTCCATCTTTCACCTTCTAATCACCAGTAATTATCAATGCATCTTGACTGTATGTTTGATCTGCTTCAGACTGCAGAAGCTGGTAGGAAACTTTAATTTCTTCATCTTTGGCCTTAGTGGTTGGTGAGTAAATCTGAATAATAGTTGTATTAACTGCTTTTCCTTGTAGGTATATGGATATTATTCTGCTACTAACAGTGTTGTACTTCAGCATAGATCTTGAAATGTTCTTTTCAGCAGCGAATGCAACACCATCGCTCTGCATTCACAGCGTAGCAGACCGTATGATTATCCTGATTCAGAATGGCCCATGCCAGTCTGTTTCAGCTTACTAACACCTAGAGTACCAATGTCTATGTGTTCCTTTTCATTTGTGACAATTTAATTTTTCTTAGAGTCATACTTAGTATTGCATACATTCTGCATTCTAATTATTTATGGATATTTGCATCTGTTTTCTTATCATTTTGGATAATAAGGAATACAAATGGAAGTCCCAAAAGGTGGACTGACTTCAGAGACCATCTCAAGAACAGATTGACTCACTGAACACAGGTGATTAAATACTAGAAAAGTTGTGGAAGGACATCGAGTACATCACACACGATGAAAGCAAAAGGTCATTAAAAAGTCAGGAAAGGAAAGATCAAAGTGGATATCAGAAAAGACTCTGAACTTGCTGTTGAACTTAGAGTAACTAAGGTGAAAGGAAGGAGCGATGACGTAAAAGAGCGGAATGGAAGATTTCAAAGGGCAGCTCTAGAAGGCATAAAATATCGCAATGACATATGCAAAGACCCGGAGATAGAAAACCAAAAGTGTTGAAAGAATTGAGTAAAAAAAATTCAAGTCTGAAGTTGCAATAGTGGAGGATTCTACAGGCAGAGTACTGAGTGATGCGGGCAACACCAAAAACTTAAGATGGAAGGAATAGTTGGTCAGCATTCAACATCTTTAGGAGATAGTATATGATCAAGGACCAACGATCCTGAAGGAGGAACCCAAGCTGTGCTGAAGGCCTTAACAGAAACAAGGCTCCTAGCATGGGTGGAATACCAATTCAAATGTTTCAACAATGGATGCAGTGCTGGAAGTGCTCACTTATCTATGCGGGGAAATCTGGGAGACAGATATCTGGCTAGCTGACTGAAAGAGATCCATATCTGCACCCATTCCAAAGAAAGATGATCTAATAGTATGTGGAAATTATTGAGCAATATCATTACTATCAGACATAGGAGAAATTTTGCTGAATTTAATTCAAAACCAGTTGCAGCAGTGTATTGCCAGAAATTGATGCCAGATTCAGGAGATGATATGTAAAGAGGAATATCATTGCTGGTGTCCATAGGCTAAATGCAGGGAAAACTAGAAAGAGGTTTACCTGTGTTTTATCGACAGAATTTGACTGTATGGGTCATAACAAATTATGAACAGCATCATAGAGAAGGAGAATTCCAGAATACTTCATAGTGCTCATGAGGAGCCTGTGCTTAAATCAAGAGGAAGTCATTTGAATAGAACAAAAGGATTCTGTGTGGTTTAAAGTTAGGAAAGGGGTATATCAGGGTTGTGTCTTTTCATCACACTTAAGTAGTCTGTGTACTAAGCAAATAATCTGAGAAGCGGGACTCTGTGAAGAAGAAGAGGGCATCAGGATTAGAGGAAGGCTCACTAACAACTTCCATTATGCAGATGATGCAACCCTGCTAGCCAAAAGCGAAGAGGACTTGAAGCATGTACTGATGAAGATCAAAGACCGCAGCCTACAATATGGATTACATGTCAACATCAAGAAAACAAAAATCCTCACAACTGGACCGATAAGCAATATCATGATAAACGGAGAAAGACTTGAATTGTCAAAGAATTCCTTGTTCTTGGTTCCACAATCAATGCCTATGGAAGCAGAAGCCAAGAAATCAAATAACTTATTAAATGGTATATATAAACTCCAAAATATCTCTTTAAAGTATAAGAAAGCAAGAATGTCACCATGGAGACTAAAGTGCACCTGACCCAAGCCGTGGTGTTTTCAGTCACTTCATATGCACTCTTAGCAGCAGGTGAGTAAGGAGGGGCTTGAGGTCCCTGAGTGGTGGCACTGAGTCCACCTGCCTGCTCCCCGGAAGAAGAGCTTGATGTCCTTCCTCTGCCAGCACTGCAGCCATGGCGACCGTATGCAGCAGCTCTGCTCTGGAAAACCTGGTTTTGCCCTGAGTCGGAATAAACTCAGTGGCAGTAGGTTCAGTTCTGTTTCTAGGGGGTAGCTTTCCTTAATGGTTTATGCTTTAACTTTGCTTAAGAAGTAATTTTCTTTATATTTATCACAACTTATTCTTGATTTTGTCAGTTTGGGGGGAGTAGTTGAGTTTTTGTATACACATGTATCCATGTGTGTGCACCATGTAGGTGCATGTGTGCCATGCATGTAAATATGTGTTCGTGTAAGTGTGTGTGTGTGTGTGTGTGTGTGTGTGTGTGTGTGTGTGCGCGCCTGTGTTATGCATGCATGCATGTACATATATATGCAAGCCTGGACAGACAAGTGGCAACATCAAGCTTTAGGAGTCATTCACACCTACAGATTTTGCCAGAGGGAATAGAAGACTCTCATAACTGGTCTTTGACCTTTAGTTCACAGTGATCCTGCTTGCCCCCAAGTAGCTCAATCTGTACCTGGAACTGAACTGGTCCAGTTAGCAAGACCCCTGGAACATTCCTTCCCTTTGCATCCATTTTTGCTACTACAACCCAGGTGCAACAGGCAATCCAGTGTTGCCCTTGAGAAGCCATTGCAAGTGGAGAGAACAGGCCAATCATTTTCTGCCAAGTCTGCTCTAATAATCAGCAGATGCATATCTGCTCTGTGGCCTGCTACAAATAGTCTCTCTCCTCAGGAAATGAATAGCTTCACATGAAATGACCCATCCCTATAACTTCAGAGCAAGTCAGTAGCTGTGTTGAGTTGATCCTGACACATGGTGGTTCTGACACGGCAACCTCATATGTGTCAGAGTACAGCTATGTTCTTCAGGGTTTTCAATGGTGGTGACCTTTGGGAAGCAGACTGCCAAGTCATACTTCCAAGGCACCTCTGGGTGGACTTGGATCTCCAAGAATTTGGTTAGCAGCTGTTTTAGTCAGCTAGGGCTGCTCTAACAGAAATACCACAGAGTGGATGGCTTTAACAAAGAAAGATTTATTCTTACACAGTCCAGTAGGTTCCAAGTGCATATTCAGGGTGTCGGCTCCAGGGAAAGACTTTCCCCTTGTCGGCTCTGGAGGAAAGTCCGGTATTGCATCAGTCTTTGTCCAGGGAGCGTCCTCACTCAAGAACCTCTGGTCTGAACCACGCGTTCTGCTCCTGGTGCTGCTTGCTTGATGGTAGCTTTCTCAAATTGTCCTTTGTTTCTTTGTTTCTTTTTCCTTTTATTCCTTGCAAGCTAAAAGCATTAAGGGTGGGGCAAGCCATACTCCAGGGAAACTCCCCCTACAGCAAGCATTTACAGCCCCACCCTAATCCTTTAACATACAGGTTAGCAAAACCACACAATGGAGGACAGTCCCAAGATACCGGGAACCATATCCCAGCCACGTGGCTGCACACATTTTTGGGGGGACACAATTCAAACCATGACAGCAGCCAAGTAAGTTTACCATTTGTACCACCAGAGACCACCTCTCCCTGACTTTCTGTCCCTGGCCAGGCCAGAGTCACATCCCTGTGGCACCTCTTGCCATCTTGATGCCAGCAAGCTCAGCACCAGTGGCACAGGGTTGGGGGTGCAGACTCTACCCAGATCCGCTGGGAGTCACTCTTTGTTGATGCTGTCTCTAGGGTACCATATTTTCCCAAGGTCAGGGACCCTGCAGGGTGATAGATAGCCTGTTGCTTAACACATATTTATTGAAAATTACTGACGATGAACAGCTGCTTTCTGTATCTGCCAAGTGATATGTTTTCATAATTCTTTTTTATTTTGAAAAAAAATTGGATTCGTTGGGAGGAAGAGATCCAAACGCACAATTGCAAAGCTCAGGTTCCCGAGCATCGCAGACCTCTGATGTTGCGGCCTGCCCTGGCTGCCCGGCTGTAGCTCTGCTCTGTCACACTGTCGTGCAGCATCTCCCAGAGTGGACACCCAGGTCCCACAGAGACACAATCACCAGTGCAAGGCATCCCGAAGACCTTCATTTTTCTGAAGGTGGAAGAGAGACTTGTTCTGTGTCTCTTAGAACACAAGTATCAGCAAATATCTTCCTCCACAGTTCTGTCCTTTCTCCGAAGCAAAGGCAACACATCCTCCTTCTGCTTGTCCTCCCTGTGCGAAATACACACATGCACGTGTGCACACACACGTGCACATGCACATACATGCACACATTGTACAGACATACATGCACAAACACACAAACAGGCACAGACATATACACTTTCTCCTAGCTTTCCATGTTTTGTGATCCAGACAGCCCTTCCCTGTGACAAACCTGGAACTAGCTTCTGACTGCATTTGGTCTCACTCAGAAAAAGAAAAACTTGGATACAAGTTAATTGTTCTAAGTGCTACATAACTTGTTGCTGAATTTCATTACTGTCACTTTGAAGTCCTCCCCTTGAGAAGCTATGCACTGATGCCAGCACCTAGCCCATCCTTCAAAGCAGTTTTGGAACTCTTTCTAGAATGGCCATTGCACACAGTGGCAAAGTGGCAAGTTTGTGAACTTAATTGTCTAGCTGTCCCTGAGGGAATTTTTAGTCAGTGAACAAATACCTGTATTGGAACACCTTCTCTACTCATCTGATCTGGCCCCCAATGGCGTTTTCTTTGCCCAAAGATAAAGGAAATATTGAGAGGAAGACATTTTGTTGACATTTAGGACACCATGGATCGTATAAGGACAGCTCTAATGGCCATTCCAGAAAAAGAGTTCCAAAATTGCTCCGAAGGGTGGGCTTGGCGCTGTTACAGGGCAGTTTTACCTTGTGCTGTCATGTCTCTCTGAGTCCGTACAGACCCGAGGGCATCTAATGACAACCAGAACAAAGCACTCTGGTCAGAGCTGTCATGGTTATCCAATTACAACAATGCCTCACATCACGTGAGTTCATCTGCACCCATCACACGCATGCTCCGTTGTTTTCCTTGCCCCCAGTGTTTTATATTCAGGGATGTTGCCAGATTTTCTGGTGTTTTAGCTCAAATTTTGTGGTAATTAGCATTTGTGAATCTATGATAGTAATTTTTTAAGGAATTAAGTAGTAACTAAAAGAAATGAAGAAAAAGCAAAAGAGTTCCACTGTTATCAACTAACGATGCCGTAATTCAACTGTAGAAAGATTACAAAACAATTGTGGAAGCTCTATGGGGCATTTCTACTCTGTCACATAGGGTTGCTATGAATTGAAGTCAACTGGACGGTACTGGGTTGTTTGGGAGGGCGAGGTGGGGGTTAGACTCTCAGCAGTGAGAGATGTAGCAGTCTGCTTCTGTCAAGATTGCAGTCTTATGGGACAACTCTGCTCCACCCTGTGAAGATGCTGTCAGTCAGGACCAACTCGACAGCCACGGGTTAAAGCTGGCAACGTTAGATTTAACAACGTTAAGTGCTCTTGTTGTATCATCGAGTCCGTTCTAACTTACAGCACCCTGATGTACAGCAGAATGAAACACTGTCTGGTCCTCTGCTGTCCTCTCAATCATTATTATATTTGAGCCCGTTGTTACAGCCACTGTACCAGCTTACACATAGGGAAATCACATCAGGTCACAAAGTGCTGGATGACCACACAATACAGGGAATCATGGCCTATCCAAGTTGACACATATTTTCAGGGACACGGTTCAGTTCATGACACCATCTCATCGAGGGTTTCTCCTGCCTTCATTTGTCCTCCACCTGCCCAAACATGGTGCTCATTCTGAAGATCCACCTAGGTGAGCCACTCAGGGCCTTGGGCAACATTTTGTGATCAGTAGAGTTTTCACTGGTTAATTTTTGGAAGTAGATCACCTGGCCTTTCTTCCTAGTCTGTCTTAGTTTGGAAGCCCTGCTGAAACCTGTCCACCATGGGACACCCTGCTGATATTTGAAATACCAGTGGCATAGCTTCCTGCATCTTAGCAACAACACATAAGCCACCACAACATAGCAAACTAGCTTCATACTGACCCTGTACCTCCCCCAATGGGCCGGCCTGGCATGTGGAAATACTTCTAGTGAAAAATGATGGCTTTAGAATGTTCAATGTGGAATTAATTATCTCGTTTAACGGTGCATGACAAGGCAACAGCCTGTGTTTCCTCCATTAATCAGCATTTGGGTCTAATTTCGCTGACACGATACAGATTATAATCAGCACACTGCTAAAATTATTTGCACTGGGTGCACCCATTGAACAAGATTTATTACTAAGGGACATCCATGAATAGTGGATACAATTACCCCAGAACCCATTGTTACCTGACCCCAGCATACGGGCCATATCTCTTCTTTCTAAACTTGGTCTTAGGTGTTGATCTCATGAAGAATCTCCTATTCATTCTGCTAATCTCCCATGCCTGAGTCAAGACTGCCTCCTTTTTTCTTTTTCTTTTTTTCATTATCATAGTCTAAGCTCATTTCCCTGCCCATGGGGTGTAATCTTAGTAGTTCTCGAAAAATGGACTGCATTTAATTATTTAGTCTAGGGCAGTGAACCAACAGCCAAAAGTAGTGGTGAGAGTTATTACTCTTTCTGGGAGGAATCATTTTAACAACCTAGGGAGCCGTTTCCCAAGGCTCACTGCCCTGAGGACTCCGTCAAAGAATGAAGAACATTCACCACTGTCACGTGTAGTAGGGTCTGCTCCCATGGCTGCATGGCCAGCTGCCCAGCACCAGGTGGCACCTTTGATGTCAAAGATTTTGGAGAAGGCTGAAACAACTTCCCCCTCTACCCAGAAGGATGGCTTCTCTCCTTTGGGACAACTGATGATCGTGCCTTCAGGAAAGCAATGCTTTGCAGGAGGCATCTTGTTCTCATAGTGGCCTGCCACTCCCCTCCTAAGCTGTTGAAGTTTGAACGCATGACTCCCTTAGCTGCTCATGGCCATGGGTGAACACAGGTTTTCCCCATGGAGGACACACAGTGTTGCTGAGAAGGCAGGTGAAGGACTTCTCTGAAGTGGATGCAGGGTGTGGGACAGATTGGATCATCTTTTTCTCTTTTTCTCCCTTTGCCAGGAGAGTGAGAACCTTCTCAGGAGCCAGAGGTGAACCATCTCCAGACTGGACACAGATCTTTTTTAAGAGAGTGTTGCTCTGATTTTCCCCTAAAGAGCATCATGTGTGTGACTGCTGATCAAAGCCAAGTGCTCGCAGAGCACTGGCAATGTTGGGAAAATGAAAACAACCTCCCATATTAAATGCAAAGGCAATGTTGATGGGGGTGCCAATCCCACCAGGATGGCCCTGGGAGTGTTTTGGAGTGGGAGGTGGGAAAGCCCTGCTGTGTGTGATCTGCGGACTTTACTGGCCTCGTCATCCGATTTGCGATATTCCAAGGTCATTTCCTTTTTCTTTTTATAAGGGGGGCTTCTAGTATCTCTCTGACTTGGATCATGTCTGTATCACAGCAAGGGATAAAATCAGACTCCTCTAGGGCAGACTCTTCAAATTTCCCTGAATGTAGAAGACAGCCAAACAGCATACTGAGGCATACTCAAGTGTCGGGGAATAGAGCACTGCTGCCTGTCCCTGTCACTGCAACCTCCCAAGTGAACGTCCGTGCATCTGGGGACAATTATACTACGCTATGAAGCTATGACTATACACCCAACTTGGTCACAATATTCACGAACCTGTATATTGTGATTCTTTCCAAGTGACAACTTGGTTTTGTGGGCACACCTGGGGCGGACTTCTCCATGAGATTTGGTGAACTTAAGGAATCTGAGAGCCACACGAAATCAGTAACTCCAGAGGAAGCAGGGCCGTGCCCTTCTGGTGAGGGAGCACAAGTCCCTGGGGCCAGGAAGCATGTTAGACGTGCTGGCACTAGCTGGATGTTGCGGCATTGTGTTAAGGGTGGGACAAGCTCCACACCACAGCATGGCAATGCAAACACACCTTGTGGCCTGAACCAAGCCTCTGGGGGAATGTCTGAGTGGTGCAAGGACCCCGCGGTGGGAACCTCTCTGCTCCTTCTCACCTTCGTTTTTCCTTCCTATGCAAAAAAGGCATCTTAAGAGCTTCTCCTGAAGATGATTGATGTTTTAACCAAATGATGTGCTTTTTGTGATACAGATACTGATCGTATATAACTGGGTGAATGAAACCATGTCTACTCCATCCCAGGTAAAGAGTGTGGAAAACCAAAGTCAAAACCATTGCCATCAAGATGATTCCAACTCATGACAACTCCGCGTGATCAGTAGAAATGCCACACAGTGTCCCTTAGGCTGTCATCCTTTGGGAAGCAGGGGTCCTTACCAAGTCTGCAGAGTGGAAGGCACGTTTTTACAAGCAATGTGCAAGGCGGTTGGTATCAGCTTCACCTAGGTCTTAGGGGCAGCGACTCCAGTAGGTGAAGAAGATTGAACCTGGACAGGTGTGTCATGGCTGTGATCTCACCAACAGTCCTGCTTGGCAGTCACCCTCCCCATTTCCTGACCTACTTCCTAGGCCTGAGTCCCAGCAACTAATAGGAAACCATCATCCCACCTCGCTGCTGGACTATACCGCCGGATTACTCCATCTGCCGCTGGGTTTGGCTCTTACCTGCACACACAGGGTAGACTGTGTTTCGCAGGATCTCCGACAGCCACTTTTTCAGAGGCTGATTGTCATCAGGACTGCCTTCTGAGGTGTTTCTGGGTGGACTCACACCATCACCCTTTGGGTTAGCAGTAGAGCACTTAATCGTTTGTGTGACACGCATCCCAAAATTTCCTTAGAAGAAACTAAAGGAGTGGTTTTGTGGTTAGAAAGAAGAGAAAGAAACAAGAACCTTTCATTTCGATGTTTCTGGGTACAGACCACAACTGTGTATGCATTTTACCAAAGCTTAGATTTTTACTAGGAGTTCTGTCTGTATCTCAGCAGTCAGGAAGGCTGGGTTCCTGCTTCGGGAGTTGCAGAGTCTAGCAAACCTCAAAGAGCTTGGCTAATTCAGATTGAACTGACTCATCTTCCTTTCCCACCCCGATGGATGGCTTCTGTCCTTTGGGGCCACTAATGATCAAACAGTCTGGCTTTATCATCATCACCAGTGGTATCTGCGCTTCTCGACGGGCCACCGTTCTAGGCCTTTCCCTTGAGGACAGTTAGGAAGCCCTCGGGCTGGGCAAAGTAGGGGGCACTTCCTTTCCTTTCGGCTCATCAGTGCCTGGGGGCAACTGCCAGGGGGTTCAAAAGTTCAGTGCTGGCTCTGGGGCCCTGTTGTGAATTAGATCTCACTCAGGACTCGGGTCCATTTTGATTTTTTAAAGAGCATCAAAAATTAAAGCAAGGACAAATAAGATGAAATAGAATCCCTTTTGAAAGACGAAACTGTTCTAGATGTGCCCCTCCCCCATGTTTAATTGAAAGATACCTTCTTATCCTTAATAACAGATAACTATTATATAGATTGTTAACAATCAGAACTGTGGGTAATTACCGTTAACATTTTCTTGTTAAAGTGTTGTCATTGCTAGGGTGAGAATACAGATAACAGAACCTTCACCCTGTTGGCATGTTTCATGTGTACATTTGGTGACGTTAACCACGGTCTCCGTGTCACTGCTCTCTGGTACCATGTTTTTCAGACCCCCTCAACAGAAACTCAGTGTCCTCGGCTGGTCCTGTGATTTTTAAAACGGAATCACGCAGAGTTGCTTGTGGAACGTGTGCAATTGACGACCACGGGCGGCAGACGGGGAAAGCCTGGCCCAGCGGGGATTTTGATGTCGGTCTCGCGCAGATACGTGGCGCAGACAGGCTAACCAGGGAAGACTGGGAGGGTGTTGTTGCTGTGCCATCACAACTGAAAGCGTCTGTGCTAATGACTGCCTTTCAAGGTTTCCGCGAGTGGCTCTGCTGGCTGTGTATAGGACTCAGAGAGAAACCAGGAAAGGGGCCCTGAGCCTGACAGCGAACAATTTGATGAGATTATGCAAATTTTGAGGAACTGTTGGGGAAGAATTTTCCCTTGTGCCTGGTGGCACCTTTATGTCCCTACCAAAGAAAGAGAAAGTGGATCCGCTGAGGCCAGCCAGGGAATAGCATGCATTCTTCTTCCTGCTGCTGTCGCAGAGACTTGTACCCTTTCCTGACCCTGTCCGAGTCAACGGCAGTTTCCACAGTCCCAGCCCCCACATCCAGCGAACTGTCAAGTTTCACAGAAAGCAGCTTCCCCCTCCTCTCTGGGGTCTCTCCCATGTGTCAACTCTGTCCCATCTGTGTGAACAAAACCTATCCTTTGCAGAAATTCTTCATTTCCTGGCCGCTGGTTAAGCCAACAGAGCTGAAGGCCCAGATGTGACCCAGTGCTTACAAAACACAGGCCCCCATGGGTAGTACTTGCGCTAGTGTCCCGGTGTGGGGGCCCAGGATCTGGGAGACGGCTCTCCCAGCCAAGGCTTTGAACTGGTTTGCTCTGGTTTGGACTGCTGCTGAGAACTGGAATTTTCACCCAGATATATGGACTCAGGTATCAGGGCTGAAAACCCTCCCTGGGGTGTTTCTGATGTGTAATGCGCTAGGAGAACCAAGGCTCTACCAGCATCTCTGGGAGCTGGTCCCTCAACAGCAACATCACCGTTGCCTGGGAATTCATTAGAAATGCACCTTCTCAGCAGGGGTTTGGAGCCTGGGTCGGGTGCAAGGAGGCACCCTGGCTGGCGAGCCCCTGGGAGTTTCCTTCTTGACAAACAGGTTCTCTTCCAGGGAAGATGGGCTGTTTCATTGCTGTCTCTGGTCTTTGGTTAACCCAGTGCCTTTGTCATTTTGTGGTGTCTTCTCTCAAGCGTGTCCCCTCTTTCTTCCCAGATGCAGGAAAGCAGAAGAAAAGTTCAGAACCGATGCTCAGCACAGGACTGAACCTACAGACCACCCAGCACCTGGAGGGTGGCGATTGTTGTCAGGGACCGGTGAGTCAGTTTCAAATCATGGTGACCCCTGTGACAGAGCAAAACTGCCCATAGTGTTCCCCGGGTGGTAATCATCACAGGAGGAGCCTGGTGGTTCAGTGGTTAACAGCCCAGCTGCTAACCAAAAGGTCGGCAGTTTGAATCCACTGGCTGGGCCTTGCAAACCCTCAGGAGTTCTTCCACTATGCTCTACAGGGCTGCTATGAGTAAGAATCAACTCAGTGGCAATGGGTTTGGTTGTTTGGAGGTAATTTTTATGAGAGCAAATCTCTGGGTCTTTGCTCCCGGGGAGTCACTGGGTGGGGTTCTAACAGCCAACTTTTGGGTGGCTGCTGGGCCCTTGGGTTTTGTCAAAATAGTGACTGGGAAAGCAAAACGAGGCAGCAGTGGTTGGCACATCCAGCTGCTTGCCCGCCTAACCACCCAAGTGCCCGGGGGCCTAGGGTGCTGCTCCAAGGGGCCGGGGTGGGTGCAGTCATGAATCAGTCTGCTTTTCACTACACTTTTATTTTTTACATACGTGTTTTTCTTTTTTATTGTACTTTAGATGAAGGTTTATGGGACAAACTAGTTTCTCAATAAACAGTGCATGTTTTGTTTTATGACTTGGGTTAACAACCCTACAGGTCAACGCTGTCTCTTCTTGACCCTGGGTTCCCGGTTACCAGCTTCTCTGTCCCTGCCTGCCTTCTCGTCCTTGCCCCTGGGCTGGCGTGCCCCTTAAGTCACATTTGGTTTTACAGGCCTGTCTAGTCTCTCGCTGAAGGGTGAATCTCAGGGATGACCTCATTATTGAACTAAGGGGTCCCCGGGGGTCATACTCCTGGGCTTTACACAGTTTCTGTCAGGCCACTAAGTCTGGTCTTCTGCGTGTGTGAGAGAGAGTTAGAATTTCGTCCTACGTTTCTCTCCAGCTGTGACTAGGGACCTCTCTTGCAATTACTGTCAAAGCAGTTAGTGGCAGTAGCCAGGTACCATCTAGTTGTGCTAGACTCAGTCTGGTAGGGACCGTGGGAGGTGTGTTCCCTTAGCCCTTTGGCATAATCTTTTCCTTGCGTCTTTAGTTCCCTTCATTTTTTCTTGCTCCAGAAGGGGTGAGACAGTGGAGTACCTTACAGGATCACTCACAGGCTTTTAAGACCCCAGGGAGTTATGAATTCTTGAAGGGTGTGGCAGTCAGGCCAGTCCCAGGGGTATGGCAAGAACTTCCTGGTCCTCTTGTGTCACTGTGATAATACCAGTGCTCAGGATCCTACTTGGACACACAGCAGTGTGTAGGCTGTGGCCATTACAGGCCCACAACCCAGCTCCCTGAGACCTGGGGTGGCACCATAGGGTGCTTCTGCAAGGCCTTTCTAGCCATGGTCTTGTAATTCCCACTCAGGTGATTGGGCAGGACTGGGTGGCAGGGTGATGGCGGTTCACCAAGAGGACTGTCCAGTTTTGCTATCTGTTACCTGTCGACGGCACTTGGCTTTGGCCTACCTGACTGGGGTCCATGCCCTAGAGCAGTCAAGCCAATAAAACATATTCCCAGTTGGAAAGAGGAAGAAGGTTTATTGGGAGGTGTGATGCCACCAGAGACTCGACACGCAGACTGTTCTCCATGGAGTCGCAAAAGAGAACTTTTACATCAGAGTTTATGTATCATTTCAACAAGAAATACTTCACGTTTTTAAGCACACAGCCCACAGATAACTGCATACATCACAAAATAGTCACAAGAAATTCTTTATTAAGCTACCGACACATACGTCAGACACCTGGACTCTAATCTGCTTGTTTGTAAGAGGCAAAGACAAAACCTATACAAAAATTCCTCAGCTCGTGAAACTAGCCTGCCAAGTTCACTCTGAGACAAGGAGCAAGAAAGTTGTGGACACACAAAATGCCAGGCAGCCTTCCTCCTCACAGGCATCAGCCTCAGACTGTTGGTTTTGGTTCTTTCTCCTTCTTGTGAAGGTACAGTAGGTCACACATGGTACCCACCATGCCTTCTTAATAGACAGGCGATTGGAAATTCACTGGGCAGTTCAGTATAAAGGCCAAGGATGAAGCTATGAATTTGGAGATTGAGGTAGACCGATACTCCCAAAGATCCCTGCTCTCATCACTACAACCTGTGAATGCCACCTTGTGTTTCAGTGGTAGAATCCTTGCCTTCTGTGTAGGGGATCTGAGTTTGATTCCCACCCAGTGCACCTCATGCTCAGCTACCACGCTGCATCAGTGGAGACTCAAGTGTGGCTATGAGGCTGACAGGTTTCAAGTGTAGTGTCCAGACTCAGAAGAATTGGGAAGAAAGGCTTGGCGATCAACTTCAGAAATCAGCCAGTGAAAACCCTGTGAACCACAATGGTCTGATCCTCGGCTGGTCACGGAATGACACGGGACTGGGAGGTTTTGTTCCATCGTTTGTGTGATCACCATGAGTGGTGCCAACGCCGTAGCAGCTACCAACAACAACAGGGCAAAAAATGGGTCTTTGCAGATGTGATTAAAATAGGGCCTGGAGATGGGATGGCTCAGGGGCAGATACTTGGCTCTGCTTCTGCAGCCCGGGAGTTCTTCGGATCCATGACTATCTTCACGTGACATCTCTTCTCACCCACACCACCAATTTGTGTTTCCTTTTTTCTGTCTAAGGAACCCTGGTGGTGCAGTGATTAAAGCCATTGACTGCCAACCAAAAGATCAGAAGTTCAAAACTACCAGTGGCTTCATGGGTAGTGTGTGGCAGCCAGCTTCTGTGAAGATTTACAGCCTTGAAAACCCTGTGAGGCAGTTCCACCCTACCCGACAGGGTCACCGTGAGTTGGAATGTTGGAATCTTCTCAACGGCAGTGGATTTGGGAAACCCTGGCAGTATAGCAGTTAAATGCTATTGCTGTTAGCCAAAAGGTTGGCAGTTCAAATCCACCAAGGCACTCCTTGGAAACTCCAGGGGTCAGTACTACTCCATCCTGTGGCGCTGCTGTGAGGAGGAATGGAGTCAACTGCAGTGGATTTTGAGTTTGCTATGGGGCTCCTTACCACTCCAAAATGATTAGATTTAGGGCACACCTTACGCTGGCATCACCTTGTTAACACAGCACAGAAACTTTATTTCCAGATAGAATTACATCCACAGCTATAGAGGGGAGGATTCTAACAACTTTCTTGGGGCAGGGGGTACAATTCCATCCATAACTTTTCCTCAAAGGCAAGACTTATTGAAGCGATTCCCTTTTAACATCCTCCCTTCCCTGAAACTCAGAGAACTGCTGCTTGTCCCCTTTCTCCTTACTGAGACATTGCCCAAGAGCCTGCAACAAAGGGCTTGAGAAAATACTTTCTAATTTCCAGAGTTAATGGAATAGCCCTTAATGTCCCCCAAAAGACTGCCCATCTTTTAATTCAAATTCCAACAGTATGAATGTTTCCAGTCCCTGGATTAGAACTTTAAAGAGCAAAAATAGTTCTTCCTTCGGTCAGCAGTCCTTAGCTTGAGGCAACCCCTGTGGGAAGTTCTACTTGTCTGCAGGGTGGGATGACGGTGAGAAATTAGGAACAAATGCTTGGGCTGCAGACTTCCAAAGCTCTGGAGGGACCAGCATGCCCATGGGACTCAGAATTTGACTCATATTAGGGCAGTGACTGTAACCAGACCACTGTGGCCAGGGGACAGCCAAAGGGGTGAGTCAGCCTCAGGGCCTCCCATTGCCTCCTCTATCTGCCCACAGCTTCCTGGTTCTGGGCTGCCGTACACACAAAGGCAAGGCCAAGACAGCACCACCAGATCAGATTTCCCACTTCCAAGAAAGTCTTCTTGGTGTCAGAGTTAGTCACAGCGGAGTGCGGTAGTTGAGTGTTTTCTGATGAATTTTTTTCCCAAAAAAAAGGTTGAACACATGAAAGATGTAAGCTCAGACATGGCCAAACCTGGCCTAATAAAAAATTGGACTGTTGGGAGTACATATAAAAATTAATTTGATTCCCCAAAGCCCGGTACCCCTTGTATGTAATTGCCTTGTGAAGACTGCAAAAATGCGAACCCTAAAACTTTCTAGAAACTTGAGCAATCATCAAAGAAGCTGTGGTTAGGACAACTCTTCCTCTGAAACAGTTTGCACTGGTCCTGCTAGGGAGTTGTCAGGTCCCAGCAACCTCAGTGCTGGTGTGTGTCCTTCTGGGCAGAGATGCCCAGGGGTCCCCGGTCTCCTAGTCACACCATGCTTCTCTCAAGGCATCCTAGCAGCATTGCAGTGGAGTGTTAGTCCCCAGCGTAGTTCACTCAGTCCCCTACACTTTCCAGGGCTCTATCCTTGCAAATTTATATTTGGAGAAAAAACAAAAGTGAAAAAAGGGAAAGTGATTCTTTGGAGGAAGACAAGTTCAAGCTCTGTTCACTCTCCTCTACCATTCTTACCATATGTCTTCCTGGCACCACGGTTTATGAATGAATTTATTCTCAGTGTGGAAAAGTGACTCTAGTTACTGTGTAGAGGACCAATTTTGGGGACGATGACCATATGTTTTCACTTACAGGGATTGTCCCAGTTAGGCTGTGTTGGCCTGGCATAGCTATCATCAGTGGTCAAGTTCATCCAGGCTAGAGAAGATGGCAACTTGGAACATGTAGGCGGCCTTGGCAATGGAGAGAACTGGAGACAGGTGAGCTTTTTTCAATTAGCCTATAAAACCAGCTGCCCTTGACTCACTTCTAGCTCACGGCGGCCCTGTGGGGACCAGAGGAGAATTGTGCTCCACAGGGTTTTCAGTGGCTGGTTTTGTTGGGAGTAGATCATCAAGGCTTTCTTCTGAGACATCTCTGGCTGGACCTGAACTTCCAATATTTCTATCAGTAGATGAGCACTTTAGCTTTTGCACCACCCCTGAACTCAAGATCAACCTATAGGATGTATTGGATGTCAGTGATGAAAGGAAAAAGAATAATCAAGAGTACCTTCTAGATTTGACCAAGCCATTTATAACTACATGAATAACAAAAAGAGGCACTGGAAGTTGTTACAGAAAGCAATCCAATATTACCTTTTTTTAGTTTTGTCCGTTAGTCCTTACCAAATCACTGATGATTCAACATAGGTCCTGTTGACATAACGTCCTGTGAAAAAAAAATCAAAACCCATTGCCATCTAATCAATTCTGACTGATAGCTACCCTATAGGACAGAGCAGACCTGCTTCATGGGGTTTCAAAGGAGTGCCTGGTGGATTTGAACTGCTGGCTTTTTGGTTAGCAGCCATAACCACTTAACCACTATATCACCAGGGTTTCCATTAGGAAAAATACATTGTAAGAAAATCGAATTTTCCCCTCAAGTCTGAAATAGTCCAAGTTAATTTAGAGAACATCTTTATGATAATGTAGCTAAATCGTGAGTAACTCTCTTAACAAAAGGCAAGCCTGGAACGAAAAAGTGAAACCTCCAGCCTTCCGTTGTCATTGCTGATACAGCACCTGATGAGTTGTCACTGACTCATGGTAACCCTGTGTACAACAGAATGAAATGTTTCCTGGTCCTGTTAGTATGCTTGAGTTCATCACTGTGGCCAACGTCTGTTTTGACTTAAGGGGCTGTCCAAGTCATCTCGTGCTGCTGTAACAGAAATAGGACAAGCGGATGTCTTTAACAAGGAGAAATTTATTCTCTCACAATCTAGAGAGATGACCAAATTCAGGATGTCAGCTCCAGGTGAAGGCTTTCTCTCTCTGTCAGCTCTGGGGTAAGGTCCTTGTCATCAATATTCTCATGGTCTAGGAGCTTCTCTGATAGGAATCCTGGGTCCAACGGACATGTTCTACTCCCAGCACTGCTTTTCTTGGTGGTATGAGGTCCCATGTCTCTCTCCTCCTTTCTCTCTTCTATATCTCAAACAAGATTTCCTTGAAATGCAATCTAATCTTGTAGATCTCGTCAATGTAACTACCACTTGTGGTTAGGTGCCGTCGAGTCATTTCCAAGTCGTAGCAACCCTATGAACAACAGAACAAACCATTGCCCAGTCTTGTGCCATGTCCACAATTGTTTTTATGCTTAAAAACAATTTTTTTTAACCGCCATTAATCCATCTCATTAACGTCTTACTGATAGGATTTGCAACACGTAGGGAAATCCCATTAGGTGACAAATGGTAGACAATTGTACAATACTGAGAATCGTGGCCTATCCAGAGACACGTATCTTGGAGGACACAACTCAATCCATGAACAGAACTCCTCTTCCAGAAGTATACAAGACAGTATTTTGTTGTGATCTGTAGGGTTTTCATTGGCTGATTTTTGAAGTAGTCTACCAGGCCCTTTCTTCCTAGTCTGTCTTAGTCTGGCTGGTCTACTGAAACCTGTCCACCATGAGTGGTCCTGCTGGTATTTGAAATTCCAGTGCACCAAGCCAGCCAAGTGCCGTCGCAACATGCAAATCACCACAGTAGGATAAACTGACAGATGGGTGGTGGAAACTGACATTGCTATTTCTTGGTTGCTTTACCCAGTACATTTTCCCAGTCTAAAACCAAAGTTTCATTTGATTTCTAACTAGGAGAAAAACTGATCAAGTCTCACAATCATCTCTTTGTTGGAAAGCTATTGTTGTTAGGTGCCATCGAGTCAGTTGCAACTCACAGTGACCCTACGCATAACAGAACGAAACACTGCCTGGTCCGGGGCCATGTCCACAAGCATTTTTTATGCTGAAGCCCACTGTCACAGTCAGTGTCAAGCCATATTACTGAGGGCCTTCCACTTTTCTGCTGACCTTCTACTTTACCAAACATGTCCTTCTCCAGGGATTTATCCCTCTTGAAAACGTCTCCAAAATATGTGAGACACAATCTTGCGATCCGTGCTTTCAAGGAGCACGCTGGTTGTACTTCTTCCAGAATGGATCTGTTTGTTCTTCTGGCGGTCCACGGTCCATTCAAGATTCTTCTCCAACACTACAATTGAAAGACGTCAATTATTCTGTCTTCTTTATTCATTGTCCAGCTTTCACATGCATACAGTACAGTTGAAAATACAATGGTTTGGGTCAGGCACACCTTAATCTTCAAGGTAACGTCTTTAATTTTCAATGCATTAAAGAGATCCTTTGCAGCAGATTTTCCCAGGGCACTGCATCTTCTATTTCCTTACTGATCCTGCCACGGGCGTTGATTGTGGAACCAAGTAAAACAAAATTCTTGACAACCTCAATCCTTTCTCCATTTATCATGACATAGCTTACTGGTCCAGTTGTGACATTTTTTGTTTTCTTGATGTTGAAGTACAATCCATACTGAAGGCTGTGGTCTTTGATCTTCATTAGTAAGTGTTTCAAAACGTTTTCACTTTCACCAAGCCAAGTTGTTTCATACACATAACACAAATTGTCAATAAGTGTTCCTCCAATCATGATACCTTGTTCTTCTTCATGTAGTCCAGCTTCTTGGATTATTTGCTCAGTGTGCAGATTGAAAAGGTGTACTGAAAGGATACAATCCTGATGCACGTCTTTCCTGACTTTAAACCATGCAGTGTCTCCCTGTTCCGTTCACATGACTGCCTCTTGATCCATATACAGATTCCTGATGAGCACAATAAGTGTTCTGGAATTCCCACTCTCCACAATATCATCCATAATTTGTTGTGATCGACATAGTCAAATGCTTTTGTATAGTCAGTGAAACACAGGTAAACATTTTTCTGGTATTCTGTGCTTTCAGCCAAGATCCATCTGACATCAACAATGACATTTCTCGTTCTGTGGCTTCTGTATCTGGCTTGAATGTCTGGCAGTTCCCTGTCAATATACTGCTGCAGTCACTTTTGAATGAACTTGAGCAAAATTTTACACGTATGTGATATTAATGACGTGGTTTGACAATTTCCACATTTGGCCAAATCACCTTTCTTGGGGATAGACATAAATACGGTCTCTTTCAGTTGGTTGGCCAGGTAACTGTCTTCCAAATTTCTTGGCATAGACGAGTGAGCACTTCCAGCACCGCATCAATTTGCTGAAACACGCCAATTGATATTTCATCAATTCCCAGAGCCTTGTTTTCACCAACGCCTTCAATGTAGCTTCAACTCCTTCCTTCAGTACCATCAGTTCCTGATCACATGCTACCTCTTCAAACGGCTGAACGTCTACCAGTTCTTGCTGGTGAAATGACCCTGTGTATTCCTCCCATCCTTTTCTTTTTTGATGCTTCCTGAGTTGCTTCATATGTCCCCTCTGGAATCTTTCATTATTGCAATTTGAGGCTTGAATATTTTCTTCAGATCTTTCAGCTTGAGAAATGCAGAGTGTGTTCTTCCCTTTGGATTTCCTGTCTCCAGCTCCTTGCACATGTCATCACAATACTTTGTCTTTTTGAGCTGTCCTTTGAAATCTTCAGTTCTTTTATCTCATAATTTCTTTCTTCTACTTTAGCTACTCAACATTCAAGAACAAGTTTGAGTCTCTTCTAACATCCATTGTAGTCTTCTCTTTTTTCTTTCTTTTAAATGACCTCTTGCTTTCTTTATATATGATATCTTTGATGTGGCATGACTTAAAATGAAAATAAATAGCTGCAAACATCCATTAAAAATTAGAATGTGGAACATATGAAGTATGAATTTAGGGTAACTGGAAATCATCAGAAATAAAATAGAATACATAAACATTGATACTCCAGGCACTGGTGAGCTGAAATAGACTAGTATCAGGCATTCTGAATCAAACAGTCATATGGTCTACTCCGCCAGGAATGAAAACTTGAAGAGGAACAGTGTTGCATTCGTCATCAGAAAGAACATTTCAAGATCTGTCTTGAAGTACAGTACTGTCAGAGATAGGATAATATTTGTATGCCTACAAAGAAGGCCAGTTAATACGACTGTCATTCAAATTTATGCAGCAACTACTAAGGCTAGAGATGAAGAAATTGAAGATTTCTACCAGCTTCTGCAGTCTGAAATTGATTGAATATGCTAAAGGGGGTTTCATAATTACTGGTGACTGAATGAAAAAATTCATGACAAGAAGGACTGGTAGCTGGAAAATACAGCCTTGGTGACGGAGATGATGCCAGAGATGGCATGATAGAATTTTACAAGATTGACAACTTCTTCACTGCAGAAAATCTTTTTTCACCCATATAAACAGTGACCATACACACGGACTTTGCTGCACGGACTCCACAGGGAGCAAATCCGCTATGGAAAGAGCCAAAGCATGACCTTCAGTATATCCCACCTGGGCTTAGAGGCCACTCAAGAGCAGATTTGGTGTGTTGAATAGTAGTGACCGAAGACCAGAAAAGTCGTGGAATGACACGTTGTAGATAAGCTAATAAACAGGATAAAGCCCCCCGAAAGAGAGGGCACAAACAGACAGGGTAAAGTCTTGGAGGGGTATAGGGAACTGGACCGAACTCTGTGGTTTTTGTATTGCAAAGCTGTACCACCCCCACTGACAAGCTCCTGTCCTTAGGGAAAGGGTCAAATCACCCCTGCTTCCTAAGGAGGAAATGGTGGGGAGAAGGCAGTCTGGAAATTTGTGGAATATGCCTGAATTTTGCACCAGATATGCTAGCAATCCATCCTAAACCCTATAGCTTATTAGTTACGTTTTTGGGAAAGTAACGTGACATCTCCAGCCTGTGTGCATCATGTAGATACAATTTGGGCTATCACAGTGATTCACCGAGTGTACTTCTCATGTATGGACGTTCAACAAACACCACGTCAGTTGCTCAAAAAACCTGCCACTTAATGGTAGAAACCCTGAGAGAACTGCAAATACAGAGGTGATTTTTTTAAAAAGCATCTTTCTGAGATGGGAAAATCACTTTAAAAATATTCATAGAATGCTTAACAGCATGTACATACAGCAATATCCAGTTGAGTAAAAAAATCACTGAAGTAAAAAAGTTTAAGGACATCTTGTTTTCTGCTGTGATTCAAGAGTCTTGTGTAAAAAGCAATATTGGTTATTTTATAACTTCTGCTTATAAAACTAAGTTGTTACTCCGAAAGTGATAAAGGGAACGGAAATCAGATCCTTAGAAAACCCTACGCTAACTCCAAAGACTTTGTCACTCGATTTCTCGCCCAGTGTCGTGGATTGAACTGTGTACCCCTCAAAAACGCATGTATCAGTTTAGCTGAGCCATGATTCCTCGTATTGTGTGGTTGTCCTCCATTTGCAACTCTAATTTTATGTTCAGAGGCTTAGGGTGGGATTGTCACACACTTACTAGGGTCACATCCTTGATTTAAATCGAAAGAACTTGCCCTGGGGATGCAGCCGGCAGTACCTTTTATCTACAAGAGACAGAAGGAAAAGGAAGGAAGCAGAAAGTTAGGGAGCCCAGACCACCCAGAAATCAGTGCTAGAAGCAAAGCACATCCTCTGGACCCAGGGTCTCTGCCTGAGAAGACCTAGTCTGGGGGAAGATTGATGAAAAGGGCAAGAGAGGGAGAAAGCCTTCCCCTGGAGTGACACCTGAATTTGGACTTTTAGGTTAGTTTAATATAAAGAAAAACATTTCTCTTTGTTAAAGCCGTCCACTTGTGGTATTTCTGTTATAGCAGCGCTAGATTACTGAGACACCTAGTTTTACTATTTAATTCCTTATTCTCTTAAATCGTGTCATGAGCAGAGGAGAGAGGAGGTGTGCACAGCGAATGGACAGAAGTGCAAAGCCAGACCAAGCAGCCCTGCCATCAGACGAGAAATGCTGTAACTCCCAGGGTCCTGTTGCTGTCCAGTCCATTTTGACTCAGGAGGGTCCCTTTCTGGTCAGAGTAGAACTGTGCCCCTGGAGTTTCCAGTGGCGGTAATCCTCCCTAAGTATGTAACCAGCACATCCCCAACAGTGCCCTGACTTCCTGCCTGCACACCGTTTGGTCCACACGGTGTAATGAGAACAGCCCAGGCTCAGGGACAGTCACACACGAATCCTAGCAGCAGGACCGGGAGCTCCTCACAATAACCACATTTTAAAATTTCAACACTTCTGTAAAATGCTATTATTTTTAGACCGAATACTGCAGATTCTGCCTGTCAAGTTGAAAACTGCCATCTGATCCAAGTTTAAACACAAAGAGAACTACGCATGGAAATGTCTGGGTCTCGTGTGATGTTGTGGGGCACCACAGAGTTCTCATTGACCCGTGGGGATCCCACGTAGCAGAGGAGAGCTGTTCACAGGGTTTGAGAGCTGCGAGCTGTGTGGGAGCAGATCTCCAGGTGCTTCTTCCAGGGAGGGGCTGGGGGCTCCTCCCACCAGCCATTCAGTTAGCTGCCGAGCACTTGACTGTTGTGCCACCAGGGGTCCTAGGGTCGCACGGTAAAGCTCAGGACTTAGCATGGGTGTAACTTCTTTAACTGGGCAGACTGAACCAAACAATCCATGTGGAACATCTTCTGGAAACATAAATCTAGGGAGACTCTTCAAACCTTCTGCATAATCTCCCTATGTGGTTAGTAGACCCTCTTGAGATGATTATGACTCCTGCTTGCTGAGACCCTGTGCCTGACAGAATGAAACCCTGCCCGGTCCTGTGGCCCTCCTCGCAGTCGCTGTCCCTGGCCACTGAGTCAGTCCATCTTGTTGAGGGTCTTCCTCTTTTTCACTGATCCTCTACTTAACCAAGCATGATGTCCTTCCCCAGGGACTGGTCCCTCCTGATGACATGTCCTCAATCTGTGCGATAAAGTCTCATCACCGTCACTTCTAGTGAGCGTTCTGGTTGTACTGCTTCCAAGACAGATCCATTTGTTCTCTTGATGGCCCACGCTGTGTTAAGTGTTCATCACCAACACCATAATTCAAAGGCATCAGCTTTTCTTCAGTCTGCCTTTTCATTGCCCAGCTTTCACATCCATACAAGGTTACTGAAGACAGCCTGGCTTACGTCAGGCCCACCTGACTCCTTAAACTGCTCGCTTTGCTTTTTAATCCTTTGAGGAAGTCGTTCATAGCAGATTTGCCCAACGCAATGAGTCATTTGATGTCTTGACTCCTGTCTTCTACAGGAGTTGACTGTGGGTTCAAGAACCACACAAGCCACCACAGTATGACAAACCAACAGATACACCAGGAATCTCCTCGTACAAGGACTGACGGTTAAGCCTGTAAACATAATTGTTCTAAGTGCTACATTCCTCGTAGCTGAATATCACTACGGTTGCCTTTGAAGTACTCCCCTTGGGAAGCTACGCACCAGTGCCAGCAGCTAACTCACCCTTCAAAGCAATTTTGGAGCACTTTCTGGAATGGCCATTGCACACAGTGGCACAGTGGCAAGTTGGTGAACTTAATCACATAATTGTCTGTGAGGGAGTCTTTTAGCCATTAAACAAATAACTGTATTGGAACACCCTTCCTACTCACCTGACCTGGCCGCCAGTGACTTTTTCTTTACCCAAAGCTAAAGGAAATACTGAAAGGAAAACATTTTGATGACATTCAGGCCCTCAAGGTTAATACGATGACAGCTCTGATGGCCATTACACGAAAAGAGTGCCCAAATTGCTTTGAAGGGTAGACTAAGTGCTTCCATCAGTGCGGAGTTTCCCAGGGGGAGGACTTACAGGTGACTATAGTGACGTTCAGCAATGAGGTACGCAGCACTTTGCTAAGATGAGTTTGAGAACTTCCTTGTCAGACCTCGTATGTTCTCTTATTACCTTACACCTCTCTGAACTTCAGTGCCCAGCTGCTCTCCGGAGGTGCTTGTCCCCAGACCTGTCCCGATACCCTCTGCTGTGCTCTTTGCTCTGTGTGGCGTGATGAAGAGAAGAGGATTTGTATGAGTTTCCTGAGGCTGCCATTGAAAGTATCAAAAACTGGGTGACTAAAACAACATTAATTTATTCTCAGTTCTGGAGGCTTAGCAGTTCAAATTCAAGGTGTTGACAAAGCCGTACTCTGTCTGAAGGCTCTAGGGGAGAATTCATCTCTTATGCTGAGTTCTCTAGAGAAGCAATACCTGTGAAGAGTATATATATACATACAGAGAAAGATTTATGCCAAGGAAATGTCTCCTGCAATTGTAGAGTCTGAAAAGTCTCAAGTTCATGGTCAGGCTGGAGGCTTTTCCTGACTCACAGAGCTGCAGGGGGTGATGAATCCAAGACCAGCACAAAAGTTACTAGCTCAAGTCCCAGAGTCAGAGATCAAATGAACAAGAGCCAGAAGAAGGACCAAGAGCTAGTGAAAGCCCTTGTCCAAATGTCCACATGTATTGAATGCTGACTACACCCACAAGGAAACACCCTTTCAGCTCACTGGCCGCTCATAGCAGATCTCATTACGTGGGTGATTACATTACATCTGATCTCATCATGGAGGTGATTACATCACCACACAGTTGCCAAACTGTGTCGCAACTGCCAAACCACTGAGAATCATGGCCCGGCCAAGCTGACACACAACCTTAACTGTCATACCTTCCTTGTCTCTTGCAGTTTCCAGTGGCCCCATGTGTTCCTTGGCTTGTGACAGCATCACTGCAACCCCTGGCTCTGTCTCCATGTGGCCATCCTCTCCGTGCCTGTCTGAGACCCTTCTCCTCTTCTCCAGCAGCTTCTCCTGTCAGCTCTTCCATTACCTGCCCACCAACCTGGCTATGTGACCTCTGCTGCCTAGGGACCGGATGACTGAAGTTGTTTTGTGGCTTTCCTTCCTGGGAGCCGGAGGCCTTATCATTGCAGCCTGTTGCTGTCTTCTTTGTTCCAAACCCTCCCCGAGTACTGTTCTTCTCCAGAACACATCTTTGATCATTTGACAGGAATCTGGCACTCCTGTAAGATTCTTCTAGAATTTATATCATTGTTTTCACAATGGAACATTCCACAGTGATGCCCTTAAAATGTATTCTGTTTAATTCTGAGTGGGTTGAGGACAGAGCTGGCCTTGAAACGGGCCACCTTGGAGTCAGCAGCCACAAGCGTGACTGCATCCTCTTCAGCCTGGGAATCTGCGAGCTGTGAGTGGGGAAGACTCATTTAGGGGAGGGCAAAATGTAGACTTGCTAATGAGCCCCGTATAAAAGACATTCCTAAGGCCTTTGTGATCACTGGCAGTGACATTTGCAAAGAATTTTTTCTCTGACGCCGCTTCTGTTACCCCAGGCTGTAGTTTCTGATTCTGACGTGGGGCCGTGGAAGCCTTTAGTTCTGATGAAGATTTAGATGGAAAACTGCTTGGCAAAGTCTAAAATCAAGAAGAGGTGACATCCATTGCTAGCGCTGCCCTAGTGGAGATGTACTATTCCAGCATTTGAGTCAGCTGTTCGCAGATCCATCAAAGAGTCCAGTTTAGATTCTAGAATGGCTGTATGGCACAGAATAAGGCCTTTGAGCCTGCGAGACTCCAATCCCATCTCTACCAGTCAACACCATGCAGTCTGAGAGGCTCCATGCTTTTATTCCCTCACCTCAAAGTGAACACAGCAGTAACTCACCGCTATGAGCTGGCGGTGTGGAGTCAGAACAATGCAGCAGAGCTGGCCACAGAAAGCGCTGTCCTACAAGACCATAAACCCCAGGCATGAAGTCCCCCTCAGTGCTGTTGCTCCCCTGGGGCTGAGTCATCTCTCCTAGGTGGTGGCCTTGGGAATGCGAAATCGTCTATTTAATCCTCAGTCTCTGAGTCTGTGGAATGGGGACAATAACACCACGAGCCTCGCAGGTGGTGATGAAGATGGAGGTGACAAATCACATGAGGTGCCTAAACAGCAGTACATGGCTTGCGGTAGGTAATGGGGAGTCCCACAAGATCTAGCTGCCTGGAAGAGGCAGAGCACACCTGGTATGTTAGCCACCTAGAGCTGCTGTGACACAAGTGCCACAAGGGGTAGCTTTAAGGAACAGGCTTTCAATATCTCGATGTTTCAGGGGCTAAATTCCAAATCAGAGTCTCAGCTGTACTGTTTCCTTCCCTGTGGGCAGTCCCAGGCACCCCTTGGTCCTTTGGTGCTCCTGGGCTGGTAGGCGATCCTCACCTGGTGTGTCTTCCCGCTGTGTGTGTCCTTGTGTCTGTCCTGCTCTTTACAGAACTCCGAAGTCACCAGGTAGGACTGACGGGGTTTGGGATTCCCCCTGCACTGTTATGGCCTTATTAACATAACAAAAGAAGCACCTATTTCCCAAATGGTTACGTACACAAGTACCCAAATGAAAAACAAAACAAACAAGAAACCACTGCCACTGAGTTGATTTTGACTCACAGAGCCCCTATGAGAGAGAGTAGAACTTCCCCAAGGAGCATTTGGTTGGATTCGAACTGCCGACCTGTCAGTTAGCAACCGTAACTCTTAATTGCTATGCCACCAGGGTTTCTAGTATGGGGACAAGGATGAGGAATTCAATACACACTTGGGGGGAACACAGTTCAATCCATAATATTGTGTCTTGGAGGAGGGACACCAGGGCTTGGAGGAGGCATACGCAGACATCACTGCAAATGATATAGCCCCAGGTTGAAGACAGACTTCATCCAGGTCACCTCACAGAGGTTTCAAGGAAGCTCTGGGTGTCACCACTGACCAAAGGCCGAGTGAAGCTGCTTAACTCTGTCCGTCAACCTGCCCTATGACTGCCCCAGCCTCCCTGTGGCAAAGGGGCTGAGCGGCAATGCAGAGAGGCCCAGGAGAGCAGCACAGGCAGGACATCTGCACAGACTCATCCTGAAAGTAGGTGCTGTGGGTGCTCAGGTGCCTGGTCGAAGCTGGGCATCAGTCTAGAGACTCCGATGCTAGTCAAGGCGGAGGAACTATTTTCCCATTGAGACAGAGACTGGCCACCTCATGCTAAGACTTGATGTCTTGTTTCCAAAAAGTGTTCCAGATCATTTGTTTCTCTACTTTCTTTTAAGAAAGAGAGTTGTCTTTTTCCTTTGTTTTTCCTCTAGTCTTCAGCCTCAGACAAAACATAGCCGTGTGCCAGCTGCCTTCTTGCCTTTACACCACAGGTTTCAATTAGGGAGGTGGGGTAGGGAGTCATGCTGAGAAGTTCCAGGCCCCATGTCTGGGAAGGGAGCACCCAGCTGGAGAACCCTCAAAGCCACTGTTTGGAGCCCTTTAAACCCTAAGTCAAGGCCTAGAGCAGGGCCCTTCAGAGGTAGCGTGCCCAATGTGCAGCAATCCCCCAGAGTTTTCCCGTGGAACCCCGAAAGAGTCCTTATAAGCTATCTGATGTTACACTCCAGTTATTTCCAGGCTGTTGCTTGCAGACCCATTCATTCACTGGACATCCCAAAGTATCTGCCGTGTGCCAGGCAAGATCCCCCCAATCTCGGTCTCAGTGGTATACCACAGCTGGGTGGAGACAAACAGTAATCAAACAACAATGCAAAGAGCAGAACAACCAGTGCCGGGACGGAAAGCACAGGGAGCCAGGCATGCGTCCTGCGGGGAGAGCCCATTTATTCCAGTTTCCTTGGGAAAGTGGAATTTTAGTTGAGCCTTGACAAATGTGTGAATGTGCTCATCCGCTGTGTTAAATGGGGTCCCCCGGAGAGAGATCCTGAGACTCCAGCTGTGTGCAGAAGGACTGCCAGTGTGGGCTCTCAGGATATTTGTAGGTAGGGGTGTCACACGGGGCTGGGAGGTCAGCGGCATCCTTGTAGACCTGGGGCATCTGGTGTTCTGGGTGATGCTTGAACTTGCCAAGGATTGGGACAGGCAGTGTGAGTGACCTGATTTTCCCTGACGCATACAACCCATTCAAAAGCGGGATGTCCCCAAGCCCACTGTTAGGTTCAATGAGTCACTATTAGGACTCACAGAACACACACACACGCACGCAGACACAGACACACACACGCACAGCCATTATAACCACTGCTGTGGATAACAACACGAGACACCAACAAAAGGGGGAAGCACACGTGGAAGGGTCTGGGGGATTTAAGTGGAGTTGGGAGAGTAATGCTCACTGTGCTCAGCAACAACGTGTGCCAGCGTGCAAGGAGTATCTTCAGCCAGGGAAAGTCTCCTGAGCCTCGTCTTCCGGAGTTTTCATTAGGGTTCAGCCACATTCACATGGGTGATGATCCACGCAGCGGATCTGAGTCCCGGCCCTGCTCCAGAAGTCAAGACCAAATCTACCTGCATGAGTCATGTTAATAGCACGGATGATCTGAGGTGGCTCAGGCCCTAGGTGAAGAGACACTCTTATCAGCCAGGTAATTCCAAAGGCTTGGAGGTCTCCTCCTATGGGCTGGGGGCAAGAGCAAAGGGCAAGGTTAATCCTTTACTGCACAGAAAAAGCCAATTTACGGAGAGTAGTGGGCAGGGAGAAAGCACTACATCCTGAGACAGATACTCATAGAGCTCCCAAAGGTCTAGATATTTTTCTTTTCTAAACCCTGAAAGAGTTGAGAAGTAAAACCAAGATAAACCCTGAAAGCCAATATGCCATCTTCATTATTGATTGGGATCAGATTGCTTGGAGTGGGAATCCAATAGGCCTGCTGATGGAATGCTGAACTTGGCAGACATCTCCTGGAAATCTGAGCAGCTCTGGACCAGGACCAAAGGGTGTGGACCCTCTTCAGGTGGCTAGCTCCCAGGAGAAGAGCTGCAAGGCCCAGCTGGGCCTGCCCTGCTGCTACCAGGCAGATAAGTCACTCCAGTCACCCCAGAGACTGAGGGAGCAGTGGGTGGAAAAAGCCTGGTGTTGAGCTAAATGAGCTTTTGTCCCGGGAGGAAACCTTGGAAGTTGGGAAAGAAGCCTTGTGGTTGGGGTGCTCAGTTAGGAGGAGATGGATGACCGGTGTGGCGTGATGTCTATGTTCTGTCTGGGACCTGAGCCTCTTTCACTGACTGAAGGACCTATCAAGAAGAAATTCCACAAACCTCACTAGCACATGGGCTGTTTACCCACAGATTTCTCTGCTGTGGGGAACAGGGTCTAGCCTCCCAGCAAGGCTGACTTCACCACAGGTGCCTCGGCTCTCTTCTCCTTCCACCTGCTCAAGGACCCATCTCTACCAAGTCTCCTCTCTGTCTTCCATCATGCTTTTCTTCTTACGCGAACTTATTCACATCAGTCTACAAATGTGTCATTTCTCCTCTCTTGATTAGAAGAAAAACGCTTCTTTCTGACCACTCTTTAAGTCAACCTCCTACTGAAAACGTTGGATAAAATATTTTTTTTTGCAATCATCATAAAAACATGGGTGATCTGACAATATCATAAAAAATCAACAGCCATTAAATGCACCTGGTTTTCCTCCTGTTTTTCTGGATATTTCTCTAGCTTCTCCTTTGTCCATCCTCTCCTCATTTATAAATATTATAGTAGTCCTGGGCTCAGCCATGAGACGTCTTCTCTATCTGCACAAAATCCCTGGGTGATCTCACTCAGTATTTTAAACATCATCAAATGCTGATGGTGCTCATATCTAAATGAGTTGCTCTCTACACTCTTCTCAGCATCTAAAAAAGTTCCTAGCACATGGTAACTTTTCAATAAGTACCTGGTGGATAAAAGAATAACTGGATTGCCTAAATCTCCACATAATACACCTTTGGAGGAAACAAAAGCCTTTGGATTGGGGCTCAATATTTCACGAGAGCAAGCAGGATTCTCTCAGCGGCAGCTCCTCCTGGGACAGGAGCATGGCCTATATAACGTCTCCATGCCTCCCAGGTGTTCAGAAGGTTTTATGAACTGGTAGCATCCTTTCTTCCTTTTGTTGTTCAGTGAGGGACATAAGGAAAGATTTGCATTTCCTTGAGGAGTTTTGGATTGACTCCATGCTGAGCTTGTATCAGTTGGAGTCCAGATTTCATCTGAGCTAAATTGTCAACAGAACTTAAAGATACTTCCTAGGCCCTTGTTACCAAGATAAGGATATAGCCAGAACGTTTTATTTCCAAGCCTATATCTGATCATTGGAACTCTAAGCCCTCAGGTTGATGTCCTTGTTAGTAGCCATTGACACAACCCCTGATTGTTGGTGAGCCAGTGCACAAGGGAACAAAACACTGCCTGGTCCCACACCATCCCCCTGGCTGCTTGTAGATCAGACCACTCTGATCCAGGGGGTGCTCCCTGGTTGACTTTCATAAGTAGAGGTGTAAGAGAGAGGAGACACGCTGCCTGATGGGAATGCATTTCTCCTTCCCAGTGATTCCAAAGGTTGGATCTAATGACCGATAAGCTCAAAGGCCATTGAAAGGAGGAGTCCACAGGCCTGTGAGTGGTGTGGGAAGGAAGGACCAGCCTGTGAGGAGTTGGAGTCTCAGCAAGATATTGACTACTTCATCGTCTCGGCTTGGACCTAGATCAAGCCCTAGATGCCTACAGCCTACATTTTACGTAGTCGGAGAAAGAGATGTGATTTTCATGAAGGAACAGATCGTGTGCATTTTTGATACGAACTTTCTGCAAAATAGGGCATTCTGTCTGCTTCAGCAAGGAAATGGAACTTGTCAGCTTGTAGCTGAACTTCTGTGAAAATAGCTTGGTTTGCAAGCTTAGTTAAGTGTTTAGGAATGAATATTTATGAGGTCCAGCCAGCTAGGCTTGTAAAAAAATTGTCTGGGCTACTGAAATGTCTTCTCCCTTCCTCTCGACAAGTGAAGCCTGCAACTAGTCTCGTGCATTTCCTGAGAATGAATAACGACTCCAGAACTTTTTTATATTTTCTGGAAGTCTGTCACAGTTACAAATATTATGTTCAAAATATTTTAAATGAATTAAAAAAATTTTTTTACTGTGATTAAGTGGAAGTTTATAATCCAAGTCAGTTTGCCATACAAAACCCTAAGCACCCACCTCTATCCAACTGTCTGCTCTCCTCAGCCTGTGACAGCACACTCATCCTGTCCATTCTTCATTTGCAGTATCCACTCAGTCGACATCTGTCCCTTCCTCTCCAACCTCTCCTCCCCTCTCTAAAAACAGGCCAGTTGGACACCCATATACATATATATATGTATTAAAAAAAACATAAAGTACACATACCAACTGTATCACTCTGCATCCCTTAGACCAGTCCAATCTTTGTCTGAAGTTTTGGCTCCAGTACTGGTCTCAGCTCCGGGCTAGCACCATGTTCTCAGGGGATCCTGCAGGCTGTCAAACCATCAAGTCTTGTCTATGTAATAGAGTTCTTGATCTGTACACCCCTTTTCCTCATGCCATGTCAGGAACTATACATCATGTTCCCAGACGGGGCTGTCTTTGGTGGTGGCTGGTCAACTTCTAGTTCTTCTGTTCACCTGCTGATGTAGTCTCACAATCATAGGGACCCTTCTGTCTCCTGGGATCGTATTTTCCTCATGTTTTTGATGTAGGTGGTTTTCATCTGCTCCAGGTGTGTTGGGACCAATTGACATTCCTTAGATAGAGTTTGATGGCTTTTAAAATCCAAGGTGCCACTCACCAATATAGTATGCAGAACAATGAAATTATTTTTTACAATTTGCCTGACAATCTTTAAAACAGAACTAGAATTTGAAACTGAGGAGATACGAAAGGCACTTCAAGAACAGTAAGGAAGTGGCCTTCTTGGCCTTGCTGAAGGACAGAGAAAGCATCCACTAGACAAGTCTCTGCATGGATGAGGGTCCTGAGGGCTCAGAGAAGAACATGGACTCGAGGGTTAGTCTGCCTGTCCCACTGACCTTCCAACCTGTGATATTGCTGAAGTCCCCCGGAAGCAGCACTTACTCAGCCTAGCCAAGGGCACAAGAGCTTCTAAAGGTGGACATCACGACAGACGGACTAGCTGATACTCCTGTTAAGGGCTGAGACTTCCCAGATATGGGAGCTGGGTTTTCATCATGATCCAGGTGTCTTTCCTATTTCCACAACTGTGAGCTGAGATCTGGGAATACTTTCTATTCTAATCCAAGAAACGAAACTATGAGATTCTGTACCTGGAGGAAGAGGCCTTAGGTGAATCCTAAGAAAGCCCTGGACAACCCTGATGATTAGGATACTCAAGTATATCACGCCAAGGTAGTTTCAGGTGGAAAGCAAGAGCAGTTTAGCCCTCCCCAACAATGGGGGGAAGAGTTGGAGGACAGTGTCTGTGGCCTTTCTTTATGACCTGTCATGCCGTGTATCCATGCCTGTATATGATTATGAATAAAACCTCAATGTTTTAATGCCAGGAATGGTTTTCACTAGGCATCTAAAGAGAATCTAGTGTTTCTATAACAGAAATACAACAAGTGGATGGCTTTAGCAAAGAGAAATTGATTCTTTCACAGTCTGGAAGACTGGAAGTCCAAATTCAGGGGCCATCTTCAGGGGAAGGTTTCCTGTGTCTGTCATTTCTGGAGGAAGGTGCTTGTCATCAATCTTCCCCTGGTTGAGGAGCTTCTTGGGCACAAAGACCTCAACTCCAAATTATGTGTTCTGCTCCCAGCACTGCTTTCTTGGTGGTATGAGATCCTTTGTCTCTCTGTTTTCTTCTCTCTTTTATATCTCTATATTTTCTCAATACACAATCCAGACTTGTAGACTGGGTCCTATCTCATTAATATAACTGCTGCTAATCCATCTCACTAACATCATAGAGATAGTATTTACAACACATAGGAAACTCATCTCAGATGGCAAAATGGTGGCTGATGATACACTACTAGCAGTCAAGTCCTTAGAATAGTTGATACACATCTTTTTAGGGAGCACAATTTGATCTCTATCATTTTCTTTGAAGATGATTTTTAACAAGTCTCCCCAAGGTGGGTCTTTCACCTACCCGGATCCAGAAGGCAGTTAGTAACAGAGGATACATCTCTACATCATCTCAGTGACCTCAGCAAGTTACAGTGGAGTTCTATGACACAATTCTAGCCCTCCAAACACCTATAATCTATTAGATGGGAAGCTCAGGCGCCAGGTTCACCTGGTAGTGCAAATGGTTAACATGCCCAGCTGTAACTGTAAGGTTGGAGGTTCAAGTCCAGCCGGAGTGACTTGGAAGACAGGCCTGGTGGTCTGCTTCTGACCGTTAGCTGTGAAAACCCTGGGAAGCACAGTTCTCTCTTGACATACATGGGTCGCCATGAGTAGGAGCTGACGCAACAGTAACATTGGGGTGGTGAAAAGTTCATCTCCTGGAGACAATGCACAAACATGACCTTCTGGGTCTTCACAAACTCTGTAGAGAGATGACACTGAATGGGATGATTTGGCTTCTCTGAAAAGGAGAGATAGTGTAGACCCAGACAATGTGACTTGCCTAAAATAATACAATGAATCACAGACAGAATAACAAAGAAAACACAATCCCCAGGCTTGAAGTCTAGTTTTCAATCCATGAACATATTTTCCTTTTCTTACTAGAAGAAAGGGATGGATTAAAACAAATCCATAAAAATACTATAAAGTCTTACTTCAGTGATGCTATTGATCTATAAAAAAGCCTGATGTTTTATCTCAAGTAGAGAGCTTGCCAATTTTGTATGTATTTATAAGAAGTAAAATTAGATGGCCCCCACATGTCAGTCAGTTTTGTCATACTGTGGAAGCCTGTGTGCTACCAGCAGGGTCACCCATGGTAGACAGGTTTAGGCAGAGCTTTCAGACTGGGAAGAAAGACCTGGCAGTCTACTTCTGAAAATAACTAGCCAGTGAAAACTTTATGAACAGCCGTGAAACACTGTCAGGTAGAGTGCTGAAAATGAGCCCCGAGTGTTGGAAGGGACGCAAAAGAATACAGGGGAAGGGTTGCCTTCTCAAAGTAGAGTCAACCTTAATGGCATGGATGCAATCAAGCTTTTGGGACCTTCATTCGTTCACGTGGCATGGCTCAAAAGAACAAGAAACAGCTATAAACATCCATTAATAATCAAAACATGGAATGTATGAAGGATTAATCTAGGAAGATTGGAAATCATCAAAAATGAAATGGAACATGGAAACAGCGATATCCCAGGCATTAGTGAGCTAAAGTGGGCTGGCATTGGCCACTTTGAATCAGGCAGTCATATGGTCTACTATGCCAGGAATGACAGCGCGAAGAGGAATGGTGTTGCATTCACTGTCAAAAAGAACATTTCAAGGTCTATCCTGAAGTACAGTGCTGTCAGTGATAGAATAATATCCATAAACGTACAGGTAAGACCATTTAATATGACTGTTATTCAAATTTACACATCAAACACTAAGACTAAAGATGAAGAAATTGAAGATTTTTACCAGCTTCTACAGTCTGAAATTGATTAAGCACGCAATCAGCATGCATTGGTAATTACTGGTGATTGAAAACCATGGCCTTGATGACTGGCGTGATGCCAGAGATCGTGTGATAGAATTTTGTACACCAGTGACGTCTTCATTGCAAATACCTTTGTTCACCAATGTGAACAGCAACTATACATAAGGACCTGACCAGATGGAATACACGGGAATCAAATTGACTACATTTGTGGAGAGAGACGACGGAAAACCTCAGCATCAGCAGTCTGAATGAGGCCAGGTGCCATTGTGGCAGAGACCATCAATTGCTCATATGCAAGTTCAAATTGAAACTAAAGAAAATTAGAAAAAGTCCGCAAGAGCCAAGGTACAACCTTGAGTATATCCCATCTGAGTTTAGAGATGACTCCAAGAATACGAGGACCGACAGTTAAGTTCACAGACTCATCCCAGAAAAAATACTACATTCTTCATTGCTGAATATCACTATGGTTACCTTGGAAATACTCCCCTTGGGAAGCTATATACCAATGCCAGCATCTAGTCTACCCTTCAAAGCAATTTTGGAACTCTTTTACTGGAATGGCCACCAGAGCTGTCATTATATTACCCCTAATGCCCTGAATGTCATCAAAATGTCTTCCTTTCAGTATTTCTTTTATCACTGGCTAAAGAAAAGTCATTGGGGGCGAGATCAGGTGAGTAGGGAGGCTGTTCCAACATAGCTATTTGTTTACTAGCTAAAAACTCCCTCACAGACAACTATACAATTAAGTTCATGAACTTGGTACCATGCCGCCGTGTGCAATGGCCATTCCAGAAAGAGTTCCAAAGTTGCTTTGAAGGGTGGACTAGGCACCGACATTGGTGCATAGCATCCCAAGGGGAGTACTTCCAACATGGCCATACTGATATTCAACAATGAAGTATATAGAACTTAGAACAATTAAGTTCACAGACTTAATTGTCAGACCTCATAGACTTGATTTGTTGAACATTACTGACTGAGACCAGATGAGCTCTGGTCAAAGACACCATACCTGAAGAAAGGAAGAGATCATTAAAAAGAAAGAAAAGACCTAACTGAATGACAGAAGAGTGTTTGAAACTTGCTCTTGAATTTCAAGTAGCTAAAGCAAAAGTAAGAAATGATGAAGTAAAAGAACTTAATAGAAGTTTTCAAATGGCAGTTAAAGAACACAAAACATTACAATGACACGTGTAAAGAACTGCAGATAAAAAACCCAAATGAATATGCTCGACATTTTTCAAGCCAAAAGTAAGAAAAAAATACAAAACTCGAGTTGCAATAGTGAAGGATTCTACTGAGAAAACATTTTTAAAATGAAGCAAGAAGCATCAAAGAAGACAGAAGGAATACACAGAGTAGTTATACCAAGAAGAATTGGTCAACATCTAATCATTTCAAGAGGCGGCATAGAATCGGGATCGATGATTCTGAAGGAAGAAGTCAAACTGCATTGAAGGCATTGGCGAAAAACAAGGTTCCTGGAACTGGTGGAATATCAGTTGAAATGTTTCAGCAAATGAATGCAGGATACACACAAAAAATTGGAGACTACTACTTGAGCAACTGACTGGAAGATATCTATATTTGTGCCTATTCCCAAGAAAGCTGATTTGGGTGAATGCATAAATTATCGAAGAATATCATTAATATCATACACAAGTAAAATTTTGCTAAAGATCATTGAAAAGTGAATGCAGCATTGCATTAACAAGGAACTAACAGAAATTCAGGCTGGATTCAGAATAGAATGTGGAACCAGGGATATCAGTGCTGATATCAGATGGGTCCTGGATGAAAGCAGACAATACCAGAAAGATGTGTTTTATTGACTATGCAAAGACATTTGACTGTGTAGATCCTAAAAAATTATGGATAATATTGCAGAGAATGGGAATTCTAGAACATTTAATTGTACCCATGAGGAATCTGCACATGGATCAAGAGGCAGTGCTTCAAACAGAACAAGGAGACAATGCATGGTTTAAAGTCAGTGAAGTGTGCCATCAGAATTGTGTCCCTGAATCACACCTGTTCAACCTGTATGCTGAGCAAACATTCCAAGAAGCTGAACTATACGAAGATGAATAGAGCATCCTAATTGGAGGAAGTCTTATTAACAGCTTGCTTTATGCTGATGGCACAAGCTTGCTTGCTGAAAGTGAAGAAAACTTGAAATACTTACTGATGAAGATCAAAGACCACAGCCTTCAGTATGGATTACATCTCAATATCAAGAAAACAAAGGTCCTCACAACTAGACCAATAAGCAACATCATGATACTCAGAGAAAAGATTGATGTTGTCAAGAATTTCATCTTACTTGGATTCACAATCAATGCCTAGGGACACAACAGTGAAGAAATTGGAAGATACATTGCACTGGGAAAATCTGCTGCAAAGGACCTCTTTAAAGTGTTGAAAAGCGAAGATGTCATCTTGAAGACTAAGGTGTGCCTGGTCCAAGCCACGGTATTTTCAAAAGTATCTTATGTATATGAAAGCTGGACAACAAATAAGGAAGACAGAAGAATTGACATCTTTAAATTATGGTGTTGGAGAAGGATGTTGAATGTACCATGGACTGCCAAAAGAACAAACAGATCTGCTCTGGAAAAAGTCCAACCAGAGTGCTCCTTGGCAGCAAAGATGATGAGACTGAGTCTTACATACTTTGGACATGTTATTAGGAAGGATCAGTCCTTGGAGAAGGGCCTCATGCTTGGTAGAGTGGAGAGTCAGGGAAAAAGAGGAAGACCCTCTAGGAGATGAACCCACGCAGTGGCTGCAACAAGGGCTTCAAGCATAACAATAAAGTGGGGCGTGGCACAGGGTCAGACACTGTTTCATTTTGCTGTTCGTGGGGTCGCTGCAAGTCAGAACTGACTCCCTGGTACCTAACAACAGCAACAAAATTAGATGGATTCTGCCAAGCCACGTGCCATCTAGAAGTAGAAAAAATACTTTGTGCACTTAGGGTCTGATTCATTTTTTTCATTTATTCATGTAAGAAATGTTTTTAACTTCTTCTTATACACAAACCTCATGTTCGTAAACAAGTATGCTATAATTTCTCCCCACAAATTGTTACCATTAATTTCCAGACGGTGTTCCAGTTTGTCAGCCAAGAGTGGAAGAGAGAGCACACAAAACAAAATCAGAAATGAGAAGTGAGAGAGAATTACCAAAAGATAAAATGTTTAAAAATTATAAGACTATTTATGTACAACTCCATAAAAAATTCATTGGGTAACATGTGGTTTTAACCTGATGAATTTTTTATCTTGAAGCTATTCTGAATACAAACATTTTAAGTAGAGTTGCAAGAGCCTTGATGAATTCGTGACAAGCTATTATTTTCTAGAGTGAACCCCATTAGAGCAAATAAAATTCTTTGTTTAATTTTCTATGCATCAAAATAAATAGTTTTTCAGTTTTCTTTATATTTTGGAATTATTTCCTTCAAGATCAATTTTCTTAAGGTACAAAAGAGAGTTACAATAACATTCAGTATCTGGATCTTCAATTCATTAATTTTATTGGTCATTGCTCCCGGTAACATAAGGTTTTCTTTTATGGACATCAGTTCTTATTTTGACCAAGTCTAATTTTCATGTCAGACTTTGAACATCTAAATCTTGACAGGAAGATTTGATTTTCTTTCAAAATTTTATCGATACACTAACTCTGTGCAGTTTTGTTATCAGTTTAATTTTGTATTGATTTTTTCTACAAACTTTCTTACCTGTGAATTGGATGCAAAACTTCTTTGATTTTGAATAATCTGTGAGAACATTTTGAGCAAATTTCCTTGCGAAATAGAAACAGAGATGCAAGAAGAAAAGAATGCCAGCTGTAGACGAGCTAAGAGAGGTAAGATAGCTGGAGAAAGGGAGACGCCAAAAGCCAGACTAGAGGAGGACAGACAGACTGCGGATGTGCTTAAAAGGCTCCCGAAATAAAAGGATTGCCAAGGTGCAGGCTCAGACACTGCACTTCTAACCATTCCACACTTTGGGAAGCACATTCTGTCCTTAGCTTTTTGATAATATATTATCTTGGTTGTCTTCCTACCTTATGAGATATTTCTCATTTTCTCTTGCACTTTCATCTGTCTCTGCCTAGATATTTCATGTTAAATATCCTCAACATTTGGTCCTCTTTTCTTTCCTCTTCCAAACATGCAGTTTAATCATTGATGAGTTTGTTTGCACCCATGGCTATAAATACCATTGATTTAACTAGAAAACACCGTTCGAATCAATCTAATTGTCTGAATCACCAAGGGTAAAATGTTACCTTGGTCATCTCTGAACTAGTGCTCAAATGTACTTGCCTACCTACCTTCATCAACTATTGCTCTTGACTCTCCTCTCTCAAATTCTTTTTCCCTAGGGCAGCAAAGTGATCTTTTCAAAAGGTCCTATTGAGACTCCCATTATAAATATACGGGAAAAATATTTGAAGGTATAATGGATAAAAAGTATCAAAATTGGATGAAAAAAATTCAAGTACAAGCTCAACAAACTAGCACAAGATAGCAAAAAAAAAAAACAAACCTACATCCAAACATATCATAATTAAATTGCTTAAAACCACTATGAAACTTGAACCAGCATAATGAGCATCTTTGCTCCTAATGTTATTTATAATTGTTTCCTGAGTAAATAAAGACATACCTTAATTAAAAGCCAGAAGGTGAGTGTTCTCTTTTCATCAGTTGTCTCAAAGGATATGCACTGAGGACCAAACCAAAAACTCACTGCTGCTGAGTCAATTCTGACTCACGGTGGCCCTATAGGACAGAGTAGAACTGCTCCATAGAGTTTCCAAGGAGTGCCAGATTTGAACTGCTGACCTTAAGCCACCTGCGACAGCAAAGGTTAATCAAGAGAAGCAAGAATAAGATGCCGGGAACATGAACTCTATGATAGATGCGTGAGTCATTAACACTTTCATGCTTATTCACTCATCTTAGCATGAGACACAATAGATTGACACCTTTTCTCTTGGTCTTCACTTCTCAACAGTGAGATATGATGCACATAGAAGACTAAGTATCAGAAACTCTGATATGAAGTATCAGGTGGTGTGCAAGAGTTTCTACAAGAGTTACCACATTAAACCTTTAAAACAACCCAGGTAGGGAAGATATGAGTGTTGCCATTTTACGGGTGAGAAAACTGAGTCTCAGAAAGTTTAAGAAACTTGTTGTTGATTGGTGCTGTCGAATTGGTTCTGATTTATAGCAACCCTGTGGACAACAGAACTAAAAGCAACTCTATGACACTCTCTTAATTGTTATTCCTGAGTCCATTGTTGCAGTCACTGGGTCAACCTGTTTCACTGAGGATCTTCTTTGCTTTGGAAGCTAAGCGTAATGTCCTGCTCAGGGGACTGATCCTTTCTGATAACATGTCCAAAGTACTTTAGATGATGTCTTGCCATCCCAGCTTCCAAAGACCACTCTGGTGGTACTTCTTCCAAAACTCATTGTGTTTTTCTGTCACTCAAGGGTCTATTCAGTACTCTACACCAATACCATAACTCAAAGTTATTGATTCTTCTTTGGTCTACCTTATTCATAATTGCTCAGTCTTAACATGCATATGTAAGAAATTTGTTAAAGGTGGCAAAGTGTTAACGTTTGAATAGCTACCAGATCTGCCTGACTTCTGAATGTCTGGTCTACACTCTAAAGACAATAGGCGTTGGGATCAGCCATGTGCAGACATGTTTCCTTGGTGGTCTCTTTGGTCTTATAGTCATATACTTTCTAGGATATCTGAGAAAGCAAAAGAAGTCATTGGGTGATGCTCAACTACCAGCCAAAATGTTGGTGGTTCAAATTCATCCAGAGGTGCCTTGGAAGACAGGCCTGGTGACCTGCATCCCAAGGTCACAGCCTTGAAAACTCTATGGAGTAGTTCAACTCTGTGTACACAAGGTCACCATGAGTCAATAAAAGACTTGATGGCAACTGACAACAGCTACGCAGAGAAAACAAAATATAATGCTGGAATACGTGGTAAAATTCCATTGGAATAACACGACTTTAATAGCACCAACATTTCAAGCTCAGCTTCTAGAAAGGAAGACTAATGTCACCCAAATCAACTCAAGTCTAATTCCTTTAAAGGATTCGCACCCGTCAGCTTCCTTCCCTTTTTGTTCCTTATTTTATTGATCTCAAACGCCAAAAGTTCAATCAGAGGCCTGTTCTCGTTCTCCGTTGGACTCTCAGTCAGCATTCTTGAGGAGTGGCCAATTTACTTCTTGACTTGAAACAAGGACATCTCTTCTACTTTCTTTTTTTAATTTCCGTAGTTTGGATACTCTTGAGGAGAGTTAGTCCATGTGCCGGTACAATCTCTTCTGGAATAAAGGAATTAGGACAGCTGGAATGCATTTGACAGGAAGCCTGTTTATCCCGGCTGAGCAGCCCTAAGGCACACGGTTAGCCTTGGGAGCTTCTTGTGAGTATCTTGGATAACTATGCCCCATCCCATTTCCTTCTGGGCGATTTCTTATCCACACCACCAGGGTTTCCTAATCAATGTTACTTGACAAAAATATGCCATATCCTCTTTGTCTTTTGAGTCTGGTTGTTTGGTGAAAAGTTTTGCCTCTGTGTAAATAATTTAGCTTTAAGCTAGTTGGAAACCCCAGTGGTGTAGTATTCAAAAGCTGCAGCTGCTAACCCAAAAGTTGACAGTTCAAATTTGCCAGGTGCTCCTTGGAAATTCTATGGGGCAGTTCTATTCTGTTCTGTAGGGTTTCCATAAGTCAGAACTGAGTCGATGGCAGTGGGTTTTCAGATTTTAAGCCAACTGGAGGAGGCAGCCATCAAGTACCCCAATGGCGGCCACTGAGCACATTTGAGAAGGAGTTCTCTGTGTGCTTTTTTAGTGATTGAAAGGTGAAGGAGTCAGAGTGACTCTCATTACATCTTTGTTGTAAATCTTAATATATCCAAGAATATTGACCTTGAGCTCCCCAAGGACAGGGAACTGCTTCCCACATAGCATTATGTCTCCAGGGCATAACATGGGACTGAGACCATGTGGAGCCTCACAAATGTTGATTATACTCAAATCCTGGTCCCTAAGGAATACTTTCAGTAATAGAGAAAAGCAAGCCACCTGAGGAGCAGTGAATTGCTTTGATATGACACTCTGGCCATGGTCTTTGACTCCCACTGAATGATTGGACAGGTTTACGCAAAGAAAGTGCTTGTGGCCACCAAGGGGACTGGACAGTTTTGCTAGGTGCATGGAACTCTTCCAGAGGAATGAAGATGCAATAAGATGCATGGAACTCTTGTATGGGATTGGTCCGTTTAGCCATCCTGTTAGGGTTCAAGGTAGCCAGTCTCAGAGTCTAAGAGGGGAACCTCGTCACCATCAAGAACGAGCAGGAGTAGAGCACACTGCACGCGGACTCAGGGTCCCTGTTATGAGGTCCTCTTAGACCCAGGAAGAGAGAGAACATCAACACTGTAGGTGGCAGCATCATGAGACGGCGGGAACCAGGAGAGCCACGAGGCAATGCAGTGGTGTTTGGGGCTTTGAGGGAGCTGGACACCTGTAAGCAGGCAGCTTCTGGGTTGAGTTTGGAGCTTCTGAGTGGAATGGGGCATCTCTGGGCACTTAATGTGGAGCTACAGAGCTTTGTAACGCTTGTCTAAGCAGGACAGAGGCCAGACCAAGGGCTGAGGGCCAAGAGTTGAGGGCGGAATGCCAAGGGCTAAGAGAGGCTTGTAGGCACAGCCAAAGAGAAGCTGTTCTGATCAAAGCCTGCTCCTGAGTTTTAACCTGTTGTTAGGTGCTGTTGAGTTGGTTCTGACTCACAGCAATCCTACACACAACACAAGGAAGCCCTGCCTGCTCCAGCGCTGTCGTCCCCATTGCTGCTGTGACTGAGCCCATTGTCGTAGCCACCATGTGTCAGCACATCTCACTGAGGGTTGTTTTAGTCATCTGGTGCTCTGTGGCACTGTGGTGTTTTAGTCTCATCTGGCACTGTGGTGTTTTAGTCATCCACCACAAAGTGGATGGCCTTAACAAAAAAAGGCTTATTCTTACACAGTTCAGTAGGCTGCAAATCCCAATTCTGGTGTCCCCACCAGGGAACAGCTTTCTCTCTTCGTTGGCTCTGGAGGATGGTCCTCGTGTTGTATCAGTCTTTGTCCAGGGAGCATCTTGGTGCAGGAACCTTGAATCTGAAGAATGCACACTACTACTGGTGCTGCTTTCTTGATGGTATGAGATTCCCAAATTTCTCTGCTAGCTTCTTTCCTTTCTATCTCAAGATCCTGCCTCACAGCACAAACCAATCTAACACGTTGAGCCCTCCCCCACCAACACAACCGTCGTTCACTCACCCTCATTAACATCGTAGAGGCAGGACTTACAAAACGGAAGAACGCAACACAATACCAGAAAGCATGGCCTAGCCAAATTGCTACTCAGATTTTTGGGGAGCACAATTCAAACCATGGCAAGGATCTTCCTCTTTTTCACAGTCCCTCTACCAAGCGTGATATCCTCCTCCAGGGACTGGTCACTCCTGACAACATGTCCGAAGTATGTAAGACGTAGTCTCGCCATCCTCGCTTTCAAGGAGCACTCTGGTTGCACACATATTACCTTCCTGATAAACCCCGTAGTCACTGGTGTGTAACAGGAGCATATATGTGAAGTCATCACACTAGCAGGCAGGTGGCATATGAAAGAGATGAGGATGGAACCAGAGCTAAAGATTGCAGTGAACATACACCTGACGTTGGTGACCGGTGACACTTTAAGTTGACATGACATGCTGGCTTGGATCAATGAGTCTCTGCAGTTGCATCTGACAAAGATGCAGTTGTGCTCAAGGGCTGCCTACTGTCAGTTTGCAGACGTGCCTTCCCTGGGTGTCATCACCTTGAAGAAAGTAAAACTCCAAGCTAAGCTAGAACATGAATATACCCAGAACTCTAAAATGCTACAAGTCAATTGTAAGAGAATAGCTGTTGACAAAATTATCCTGGCAGGCAAATAGTAAAAGGAAAGTTTTAGGACAATTTTGAATTTGCTCAGTTGTTTAGAAGCTTTCTGATGCAAACTATGTTGGAAAAGACTGTGACCCTGCAGCTGCCAGACAAGGTAAAGTCATTGCAGTGGCATCTTCCCTTGTCGCTCCAGCTCCGAGTAAGTCCAAGAACCTCTCAGCACAAGAGGTGCTGAGAACAACTGACTGCAGAGCCTAAGGCTGGCCTGGGCGTGAAGAGCAAGGATCCCGGGGTGGGGACGATGATGCTGCTGAGCTGACGCAGGAGGTCAACATACGGAAGCCTACCCATCAAAGATCAGGAGAAGGAGAGTTCTGCTTTGGAAAGCTAAGGAACACTACATTGATTTGCCAGGAGAATGAGGGGGAAAGCACCCTTGTGCTGCAAAGAATTGTGGACATCCTCTATGCCACAGACAGAGTGTAGTGATGCCTGATGAAGAGGGTCCCCAGGAGGAACAAGAAGATTTTTAGCAGTCTGGGCCAGAAGAGCAACATCTGACTTCTTCACTCCAAATCATGTGCTCAGTTGTAATATCCTCCCTTTTACAATTCTTAGTGGACTCACTGGTTTCTTTGCATAAACAAAAATTGACCTCTTAAAATGAACTTTGCAGAAGTCTCTGTCCTGTTCCCATAAATTTGTGCTGGGTGCTTTTCCCTTGCAGCAGGGCTGTGTTAGCATCTCGTTGGCTCACCTAGAGGACAGAGAGACTGACCGTGGGGGCACATCACGTGGTTAATGGAGAAGGTGTCGGTAGGGAAATATGAAGACCGAATTACTTTCTAAGCTAATGGGAAATCCTGGCCACGTATAATAAGTAAACACCTTAAGAGTATTAACAAAATTAAAAGCCCTTTGTCCTTAGTATGGTCTATGCCATCTGTGTGGCCATTGGAATGAATTATCAAACCCAGCAGAGGGCAAGAGGGTGCCATGGGAGGAATGGCTGGTGTCAGAAGTGGTGAAAAGGGTGGAGAACGGTGAAACACCTGACCCTCGCCTTATTGGGCTGGTGGTGACCTTGATTCTCTCTCTTCCTCCTGAAATTAGGCATGTCTTCTTTACACAGCTCCAAGCCAGTGGTGGTTGGGAAATGACGGCCCAATACCTGGAGTACTTACTCTCTCAGGTGGGTGTACTTTTCCAAATTGAGCCCACTGATGTCACTGCTCATTAATAACCTTGAGATTTGCTTTCTTACCTTCCCCATCTCCATAATGAATTTTGAAGTCCCATCTGTTGCCTTCCTTTCCTTCGCCCGCTGGATACTCCTCCTCTGGAGGGAGGCAAAGGCTCTTGCTAAGGCGAATTCTCATGCAGATCATGCTACATGACCCCACCTGTTGGCCCAGCACACATGTTGCCATGGTTACTGCTTGGAGTGGGACAACAAGAATATTGAGGTCCTCAGAAGGTATTTCCTCTGAGACCATAATTCCATGAGCTTAGCTCTGAATGTTTTGTTCTCCATCAAGTGCAAGCTTCAGATTATTTCCCAGAAACTGGCAACGAAGCCTTTCAACATCACTCATGTTTTACTTCCACGCTGGGGAGAACTCGCTAACCAAATAAATAACATCTGGTGCAGTTCTCCCCCCGAATCTATCCCCATCTGACATCCACCAGTGTGGTTTCTAATGTGGCGGTATTTCTCAGGTAGAAATGGAAAGCTTTCCTAACACTTACTGCAGGTGCCCAGACCACCATCTCTGTCCAGAACCAGAGATTTCCCTGTAGAAATAATACCAAGTATTGGGCTTTCTCTCCCTTGGGCAAAAATCATGATAAACCTTTATCAATTCCAGGAAGAGCTGGCCTGAGGAATGACCTAGTTAGCTTTTCTCTAAGCTGAACTTCGGGAATGTACAAACCTTCCACAGGACACAGTCCTACCCAGCTGTGCTGTAACCCCATGGTACCCACCCACACAGCTCTGAAGACCTTCCCCCTCAATGTAGTAGACGGCTTTCAGTGAGTCATCCAATCGCCCTAGCTTCCCCCACACTGGGGGTCCTGCTCCATGTGGGCCTGGAATGCAGTCAGTGACCTTGAATTCAAACCACTGTGGATCTTCCCATCTGAAAACTGTTCTAGGGACATCATGCTGCTAGGAGTGGAGAGCAAACCTGTTTGCAATATACAGACAGTGAAGACCTTTCCCCAACATCTTATATACTCTGGTATTACTTGGCAAAAATCCACGTGGTAGCATTTTAGTTCCAACACAACTTACTTCTCAATAATTGATGTGAAAGCCAGCACTGTTATTAACAGAATCCTCTTTCACACCCAGAAGTGTCTTGATCTGTGCAGTAAGTCATATGGTTGCCCTTTCTCTGATTGGTTGGTCACTAAGTCATAAGGTCACCTTATGTCACCTGCATTTTCCAACTTCCCTAATATCTGACCTCAGTGTTCCCAGTGAAGGTGGCCCATGAACACCGACCCCACTTTCCCCTGGACATCCTACCTCTGTTCAAACGTGTCTGGGTTTTTTGCCACAGGCCTCATCATTGTCATAGTCAATAAAGGGATATGGCAATACCTCAGGTACATTTTTTAACTGAGAAAAATTTATATGCTTTGAGGGGCACGTATCTGAAGTGTACAATTTGATGCCATTTGATTAATGTATATGCAATGGTGGAATTAACACCCATCAAGACAGAGACCACCCCCATCTTCTGAAAGTTCCTTCCTGTCTCCTCCATTCAACTTCTGCCCCCTTGGGCAACTTGACTTAGCATGAGATAGTTTTGCCTGTGTTTGAGAAACTCAAAGATTTTTCTAGATTTTTTATTTTTATTGAATGTTAATTTAATTCTGTTGTCATCAGACTGTTAAAATGTCACTTTTCTGGAATTTGTTTTGATCTCTTCGAGGACCCAGCAGAAGATCTTCCTCGGTAAGAGCTCTGCAGTGACGTGGAAGGAATATGTATTCTGCAGTTCTTCGGTGACATGCACCATGAATACCAATGTATTTGATTCTGTTCAAGTCATCTATATCCTCACTGACACTTTTGCTTAGGCTTCTCATCACGCCATATTCTGTTCAGAGGAAGGGCAGCTGTTCTTTTTTATTATGACTGAGTGAAAATGTACATTCTCATATAAATTTACGTGCCCACCTATATGCAGCTTCCACTGCTCTCCCTGTCCGGTGACAGCTCACTATTCCTCTCTGCTCCATACATGTCTCATCCTTCCAACAGCCTCCTTTCCTCTCCTCTCCATCCACTCTCCTTCCTCCAGCCAGAGGTCAGCAGGATGATATCCTATAGATGTATAGAACCATAAAGAGCATCCAATGTATGGTCACTCTCCATCGTCAAGTCCAATCCATTCGTGTCAGAAGAGTGGAACTTCGTTATGATTTATGGGCAAGGGCAGCATCAGGGCCAGGGGCCATGCTCCCAGGGGAACCCTGAAGCCACTGGACCATCAACTGTGGTCTTTTAGTGGAGATCTCAGGGTGCACCCCTTTTTATTCTTGTGTTGCCAGTGAGACTCAACTTAGTGAGCTCCATCACGGCTATCACTGGTGGTGGCTGGGCACCATCTGGTTCTTCCGGTCCCAAGTCGATGTAGGCACCCACTCATGTGGGTCTCTCTATCTTCTAGGTTGTTTTTACCCCATGTCATTTTGGTCCTCAGTGAGCATCTGTTCTTGCTGAGTTGGGACCATTTGCTGTGCCCTTGGATGGCAGCTTGGCAGCTTTTAAGACCCCATACACCACTCACCAATGTGAGGTGCCGAGAGCCCTCTTAGCAAAATGCTACTTGTGCCAATTGGCCTCGATTTCACCTAAGAGCATGGTCCCCGGCACCCTGTCCCAGCTACTCTGTCCTTGCAATATTGGGTTAAGATGGAAGGAGTATTCAAGTTATGTTGAAGTCCACTTAATATTGTTCTTGTTTCTAATGTGTGCTATCACTGATTTCACCCAACCAAATTTCTACCAACTATCTAATCTAAACCCTCCCCCCTTTGCCCTCCCTTCGTCTCCTCCCTTGCAGCCATCAAAGAGTCTTTTCTTCTATACATAAGTTTGTTTTTGAGATCTTATCGTAGGGGTCTCATACAATATTTGTCTTTTTGTCGCTGACTACTTTCACTCAATATAATGTCTTCCAGTTGAAACCAGGTTATGAGATGTTTCCTGGAATCATCATTATTCTTTATCATTGCATAGTGCTCCATTGAGTATATATACCACAGTTTACCTGTCCATTCCTCTGTTGTTGGGCATCTAGGTTGATTCCATCTTTTTGCTATCATGGACTGTGCTGCAATAAACATTCTTGTGGATGTGTCTGTTGGTGTGAAAGGGCTTGATTCTGTAGGATATATTCCAAGTAGTGGAATTACTGGGTCAAATGGTATATTGATATCCATTTTTTTTAAGGAAGCACTAGATTGCTTTCCAAAGAGGCTGGACCACTTTGCAACCCCACCAACAGTTCAGGAGGGTTCCACTTTCTCCACAGCCTCTCCATAATTTGTTGTTTGGTGTTTTTTTTGGATCATGGCCAACCTTGCTGGGGTGAGATGGTATCTCATTGTTGTCTTGATTTGAATTTCTTTAATAACTAAAGATCGTGAACATGACTGCATGTGTTTTTTGGCTGCCTGGGTCTCCTCTTTAGAGAAATGTCTGTCCATCTCCTTTGCCCATCACTTAATTGGGTGATTTATCTTCTTCTTATTGATATTTTGTAGTATCTTATAGATTTTTGAGATCAGACATCGGTCTGACATACAAATATTTTTTTCCCATTCTGTAGGTGGCCTTTTAATTCTATTAATAAAGTCTTTGGATGAGCAAAAATGTTTGATTCTTAATAGTTCCCATTTATCTATTTTCTGTTCTGTTGACTGTGGTTTGTTTGACAGATTTTGAAGTCTGTCTACGTTGTGTATTAAAACTTCCACTGTTGTTACCTTTTTTTGGATGAGCTTTATCGTTTTAGGTTTGATATTTAGGTCTTTTACCCAGTTGGAGTTGGTTTTTGTATAAGGTATAAGATACGGATCTTGTTTCAATTTATTGCAGATGGATATCCAATTTTGCCAGCACCATTTGTTGAAGATACTGTTTTACCGCAGTTTAAGGTCTTAGGGCCTTTGTCAAATATCAGCTGTTCATAGGTAGATGGTGTCATCTCTGGGGTCTCAATTCTGTTCCATTGATCGATCTGTCTGTTCTTGTACCAGTACCAGGCTGTTTTGACCACTGTTGCAGTATAGTATGTTCTAAGGTCAGGTAATGAGAGGCCTCCCAGTGTGTTCTACTTCTTTAGTAGCACCTTACTTATCCATGGCTTCTTCCTTTTCCAAACAAATTTGGTGATTTGTTTCTCCATCTCATTAAAAAATGACACTGGAACTTGTATTGAGATTGCATTATATAAGTAGATTGCTTTGGGTAAAATAGACATTTTTACGATGTTAAGTCTTCCTATCCATAAGCAGCATAGATTTTTCCGTTTATCTAAGTCTCTTAGTTTCTTGTAGTAAGAGCTTGTAGTTCTGTTTGTAAAGGTCTGTTATTTCTCTGGTTAGATTAATTCCTAGGTACTTTATCTTCCTAGGGGCTATAGTAAATGGTATTGATTTGATGACTCGATGGCACATGGCTTGGCTTAATGATTTCTTTGTCAACAATGTTATTGTTGTCTACTTATGTTTATCTTGTATCCTGAGACTTTGCTGAACTCTTCTATCAGTTTGAGTGGTTTACTTATAGATTCCTTGGGATTCTCTGCATATACAATCATATCATCTGCAAACAGGGAGATTTTGACTTCTTCTTTGCTGATGCAGATGCCCTTTATTTCTTGGTCTTGTCTAATTTCTCTGGATAGAACTCTTAGTGCAATGTTGAATAGGAGAGGTGAGAGTGGGCATCCTTGTCTAGTTCCTGTTATCAAGGCTCTTTCAGTCTCTCTCCATTCAGGATGACGTAAGCAGTTGGCTTTGTATAAATGACCCTGGTTGTGTTGAGGAATTTTCTGTCTATGCCTATTTTGCTAAGAGTTTTTAGCATGAATGAGTGTTGGACTTTGTCAAATGGCTATTCTGCATCAATGGACAAAATCAGGTGATTCTTGTCTTTTGTGATATTTATGTGGTTAATCACATTAATTGTTTTTCTGATGTTGAACCAGTCTTGCATCCCTGGTATGAATCCAACTTGGTCATGATGGATTATTTTTTCGATATGTTGTTGTATTCTATTGGCAAGAATTTTGTTGAAGATTTTGCATCTAGATTCATGAGTGATATTGGTCTGTAGTTCTCCTTTTTTGCTGGGTCTTTTCCTGGCTTTGGTGTCACGGTTATGCTAGCTTCATAGAAGGAGTTTGGGAGTATGAGCAGCTGTCCTTGAAGTTGATGGTTCTCAGTGAGTCAACCAACAGAGTTTCCATTCCCTGTGCATATTTTTATGTAGCTCAGGCTATGAAATCATGCCAGAGGTTAGTTGTGTCTCTGCTGGGAATGTATACGTAGAGAGAGCCAGCATTCAAAACTCCCCAAGCCTGGACCACCTGCTTGCACAGGCAGTTATGTGGAAGGAGTTTGGACGCATCCTGGTATCCATTCCTCCTCCCCTCTGCTAGCTGTTCTCCAAGGGAGTGATTCATGCAGGGGCAATGGGCAAGTGGGAGACAGAAACAAAACAAAACAAAAACCATTGCCATAAAGTCAACCCTGACTCATAGCAACCCCATAGGACACAGCAGAACACCCTATGGGGTTTCCAAAGAGTGGCTGGTGGACTTGAACTGCTGACATTTGGGATAGCAGCTGAACACTTAACCACCATGTCACCTATGGGAGACAGAGCACTGATTTACCAGTGGCTGAGTAAGTGCCAGACTATCTTCTTCTCTAACCCCCATATCAGAAGTTTCTTTGCAGGACACTGGTTAGAGGATGTGACCTAGGTCAGAAGCCCCTACATGAAGGTTGGAGCCAATTCCAAGTTTAGCTGGCCACTTACTGGGCAGGACAGAGCTGGTGGACCTGCACAGTGTCTGGCATGCTGTTGTCAGCTGTGTTAATTCCAGCTTAGGGTGATGTTAGATACAACATAAAGAAGCACTTCCCTGTCCTGTAGTGTCCTCATGATTTTTGGCATGTGGGGATCCATTGTTGTGGCTGTTATGTCACGCTAGGTTGTGGGGGACTCACCACATGACTACACAGGGTCACAGCAGAAAACCTGATGTGCTAACACACAACACAGGAAGCCAGAGCAATAGGACTGGCAACTAACTAGTCCTAGTGACCCTGTTACACCAAGAAGGCCCAAAGAAAACCAAGTGGCTAGACCCTGCCCTTGTGGAAGGGAGCTGGCCAAGGGGGGGAGATGAGAAATGGACACATTTCAGAGGGGAGAGGCCAGAGTGTGCTGCCGCCACGGTGGAAGCTGAGGGGATGAAGAAAGCAGTTGTCTCCCCCTTGCCTTAAATCCTCTGTGTCCCTTTTAGGCTTCACACCAGCTGGTCTGTTGTCTCTTGGTTGTGTGTCTGCACACAGTTGATAACTCATGAGGAAGCAGTGGGTTCTAGAAAAATAATGTGGAATAAAACTCTGGGATATGAAACCAGTAAATTTTGACCTACAGACAGAGAGGAACACTGGTGATGCAGTGGTTAAGAGCTCAGCTAGTCTCTAAAAGGGCGGTGGTTCGACTCTACCAGTTGTGTCTTGGAAGCCTCATGGGGCAATTCTACTCTGTCTTACAGGGTCACTATCAGTTGGAATTGACTCGAAGCTTTGCTTGTAAAGGCAGAAAAGAGGCTAAAATCACAGAAGCATTGTTCAAAGTTAGGCCCCAACAGCTAAACAGATGTCTGTTTCTACAAGTCCTGAGACACTCACACAGGCAGCCAGAAAGTCGGTAACATTCTGCTGCAAGAGAAAGCAGGGGATTTTCACGAACATAGTTGTTTTAGCAGCGGACACTGCGTGGTCTGGCAGAATACCAGCAGCACCTACTAGTAAGAATTGTCTTTTACAACATGGTGAAGCCCACGGCACGCAGAGCATCACTGGCTCTTGGATGATACTCAGCAATCTCCAGAAAAGTCTCGAGAGATGGTTTGTTCCATCATCACCAAAACGATATGGCTGTGGAACGGAACGGGGAGGATGCCCACACCATCTCCTACGAGGGCAGGGCTACTGCATTAGTGGTGGGGGTGGGGAGTCAGTGGGGGGGTGTACCTCACAAGGGGCTGACCCGGCCCCAGGGTTCTGGGAGTTCAGCTGGCCACTGTCACTAATGTTCTTGTTCAGTGTGAGGAAAAATGATGAAATTTGAAAAGAACCAAATTCCATCCCCTGAGTACACGCACCATCAGCACATTATGCAGAGAAATGGCAGAAAGCCCAACAATCTGGTTGTTTGCTTGTTTTCTACTGAGTTGGAAGTGGTTTTCAAGGACAAGTTCCTGAGTGGTGCGAACAGTTACCACTCACGTCTGCTAACTGAAATGGTGGAGGTGTATGTCTGCCCAGAGGTGCTATGGAAAAAGGCCTGGTGACCTGCTTCCCCAAATTCAGCCACGGGAAACCTGACAGAGCACAGCTCTCCTCTGACATGCACGGCGCTGCCGTGAGTCGGAGTCAACTCAAGGGTAACTGTTAGGTGAGGAGGAAGCTGTCCACCTGAAGTTTTGAAATGAGGATGAGATTTCACACCCTGATCTCAGTTCTCTGGCAGCGTCAACTCTAACTGTTCCTTGATTTCAAGTTGGGTGATCAAATAGAGTACGTCAGCAGTAAATGTCTTGAACAGCCTATATCTTACACTTCAGAATTTTTTTTTTAAGATGAAATAACAACGCTTGTTAAAGAAAGCCATCGTGTGCCAATGGCTGGAGTGCTCATCACTGACCACGTGCTCTTCATTCTCTTTACTAGACAGAGGGCACGACTGGCGTGGGCCGTTAAACGTTCAGAACCATGTCCAGACGCTGCAGCAACGATGAAGAGCTGCTTCCCAGAACTGGCTGTATCCACACAGTGGATTTGACATCATCACAGACTTAGTATATGTTGTTTACAAACTTGCAAAACAGAGTACAAGATAAAAATCCTTCTCCGCACACCTTCCACTCACTTGAGGTAACCACTCTTAACCGTCTCAAATGTTCCATTCAGCCGTTTCTTCTGTGCACGTGCAAACACTTGCACACACAAGCTCACACACAGAGACGTGAAAGTCTGATGGCAGATGAGGTAATTTGTTCTTTCATACTCAAATAAAATTGTCTGACACCTCATGCTGCCTGCTGTGGGTAGTTGGGTTCCTCCCATCACCTGGGACTCAATTAGGGAGGGGCATGGGTCACATTTCTCTTGTTCCCTCTGTGTGGTGGCTCTGGTTCTCACTGCAGGGGTTCAGGGATTGGCTGACACGCTGCCTTGAGCACGTGGTGCTCATCTTTAAAATCCCTGAGGGCAGAGGGTCGAGTCAACCATACTTTTTAGTTCATGAAGCATTATCATTGAGGATCTATGCTAGGTTCACTGGTCTATTTTTCTGTCTGTCCATCTGTCTATCCACCTGACTATCCTTCTGTGTATCCATTCGTCCACCTATCCGCCCATCCATCCATCTACCCATCCAGCCACCCATCTACCTATCCACTTGCGCACTCATCCACCTATGCTTTTACCCACCCATCCATCCGTCGGTCCGTCGGTCCGTCCGTCCGTCCGTCCATCCGTCCATCCATCCTTCCATCTGTCCATGGACTCAGATACCCCAATGATGACAATCACAAGGATGGCGTAGAACTGGGCAATGTTTTGTTCTGTTGTACACAAGATTGCTGTGAGTCAAAGCCAATTCAACAGCAACTAACAACATGTAGGGTTAAAACTACCACCTGCATATGGTGGCTTTCATGTTGCTATGATGCTGGAAACAATACCATCAGTATTTCAAATACCAGCATTTTCACCCCTGGGTGGACAGATTTCAGTGGAGCTTCCAGGCTAAGACAGACTATGAAGAAAGGCCTGGCCATCCAATTCCAAAATTTAGCCAATATAAACCCTGTAGATCACAACAGGATGTTTTATGACACAGTACTGGAAGGTGATCCCTCTAGTCTAGAAGACATTCAAAACACTCAATGGTCACAATAACGGATCCAAACAGCCCAGTACTGATGAAGATGGGGCAGGGCTGGGTGACATTTTGCTCTGTCATTCACGGGTCCCCATGAGTCAAGCTAACTCAACAGTGGCCAACAATGAGAGGGGGTTATAGAGTGAAAACCCAAATGGTGAAAAGAACAAAATTCAGTAACAAGCAAAAGATTGTTGTCATCGTTGTTAGGTGCCATGGAGTTGGGTCAGACTCACAGAGACCCTATGGACAACAGAATGAAACACTGCCTGGTCCTTCACCATGCCCCAATTATTCTTATGCTTGAGCCCATTGTTGCAGCCACTGTGTCAGTCTGTCTTGTGGAAGGTCTTTCTATTTTTTGCTGACCTTCTAATTCACCAAGCCTGATGTCCTTCTCCAGGGATTGATCCCTCCTGACAACATATCCCAAGTATGTAAGACTTAAGTCTCATGATCTTTGCTTCTCAGGAACACTCTGGCTGTACTTCTTCCAAGACAGATTTGTTCACTCTTTTGATAACCTATAGTATATTCAATATTCTTCACCAATACCACAGCTCAAGGCTTTTGTTTCTTCTTTGGTCTTTCTTATTCATTGTCCAGCTCTCACATACAATTGAAAACACCTCAGGCTACTGTTTTAGGTTGGCTTTTCTAGGAAAACAAAACCAGTAACATGTTTAATATGTACAGAGAAAGATTTATGCAAAGAAAACAGCTCATGCAATTGTAGAAGCTGAAATGTCCCAAGTCCTGGATCGGAGTACAAGCCTCACGCAGCCGTGAAGGGCGGCAACCCCAGGGTTGGCAGGTTAGAGGTTAGCGTTCCTGCTCTCAGGCTGTGAGGATTGGGGAATCCCAAGATGGAGGCAAGACTGCAAGGTTTCTGCTGATTCATGGCTCTGTAGGGGCTGGCAACTTCAGGATCTCATACTCTGAGGCCTGAAGGGTTGATGAATCCCAGGAGCTCCTCATCCAAGTCCCAAGAATGAAATGTAAAAAGACAAAAGAGTAGGGGCTGTTGGCAGTTAAGCTGATAGAGTAGATGGCTGAAAGTGGGGATATAAAGGCTGAGGGTGGGATCACCACAGGCCCTTTATATAGCTGCCAAAACACTAAGAATCATAGTTCAGCCAAGTTGACACACAGTCTTAACCACTACATTCACCTTAGTCTTCAAGGTAACATCTTTACTTTTCAATACTTCATTTATTTTAATTTGATTTAATTTAATTTTTTAAATTTATTTATTGTGATTGGGTGAAAATATTCAATCCAGTAAAGAGGTTGTTTGCAGCAAATTTCTCCAATGCAATGCACCTTGCACCTTTTGATTTCTTGACTGCTGCTTCCATGTGTCTGGATTGTGGATCCAAATAAAATGAAATCTTGACCTCAACCTTTTCTCTGTTTAGCATGATGTTGCTTTTTGGTCCATTTGTAGGATTTTTGTTTTCTTGATGTTGAGGTGTAATCCAAACTGAAGGCTGTTGTCTTTGATCTTCCTTAGTAAGTGCTTCAAGTCCTCTTCCGTTTCAGTGAAGAGGCAAAAGATTAGAAAAGAAAAAATAAAATTCTCTTTTTTTTGGCAGATTATGTGGTTGCTCACAAACGAAATTAAAAGAATCTATAAACCATTCTTTTTTATTTACTTACTGTGATTGAGTGAAAGTGTGCAATCCAGTTTAAATTTCCATGCCTGCCTACATGTAGCTCCTTCTGCTGTCCTTGCCTGGTAACAGCACACTCCTCCTTTCCCTTCTATACATGTCATATCCTCTTAACAATCTCCTGTACCTTCTTCTCCATCCTCTCCACTCCTCTCTAGTAAGAGGCCAGTAGGATGACATCCTATAGATGCATAGAACCATAAAAAGCACACACGATATGATCACTCTGTGTCACCAAGTCCAGTCCATTCTCATCTGAAGAGTTGACTTCAGTAGTGTTTTATGATCAGGGGCAGCATCGGGTCTAGAGGTCATGCTCCCAGGGGAACCCCCAGGCCTTCAGACCATCAATTGTGGTCTTTTAGTGGAGTTCTCAGGGTGCACCCCTTTCTATTTTTGTGTTGCCACTGGGACTAAACCATTCTTAAAAACTGAATTCAGCAAGGTTTTAACTGTAAGTTTGAAGCAACAGCATTCTGGAACACTAGCAACTCATAGCAATCCTATAGGACACAGTAGAACTGCCCCAACGGGTTTCCAGTGAGCAACTAATGGATTTGAACTGCCATACTTTTTATTAGCAACCTAAGTGGGCCACCAGAACTCCAAAAATGTATTAGAAAATGTACAACTAAATACTTATTCATGATGGCATCAAGCTACAAAGATTCTTATCCTTGTTAGGCACCAGTGAATAGGTTCCATTGAGTCATTTCTGACCCTATGTACACCAGAACAAAACAATGTCCAGTCCTGTGCCATCTTCACAACGGCTGTTATGCTTAGGTGCAAAGTCCTCATGGTTTTTAATGAACGCAACAAGCTGGTTGGAAACTTTGTGCAACAGAGCAAGGGCCCCAAATGGTCAGGCTATTTAAGAATGAGTGGGAGAGATTCACCCAACCAAGTAATGAAACTTCTTGAAAAGCCCTACTACTTAAAACAGTGAGACAAATAAGCCAATGAAATAGAAGTCAGAGTTAAGAAAATGCCCCTCTTGCCCTCACACACATGGGAAGCAACAGATAGTATCCTGAGGCTGTTTAGGAAACAGAGCAAGAAGAGCTAGTTAAAGACCTGTATAATTAAAAGCATTGTAGCACTAGGAATAAGAAAAATTTCTTAAAGAAAATACACACCATATGCCACACACACAAACAGATCGAAGAATCTGGCTAACTGCAGAAACTCTGGTGGTGTAGTGGTTAAGAGCTCCACTGCTAACCAAGAGGCCAGCTGTTGCAATCTACCAGGTGCTCCTTGGAAACCATGCAGAGCAGTTCTAGCCTGTCCTGTATGGTTGTTATGATAATATATAATATGGTAATAGACACAATGGAAAGAGGTTGGGTCATCGAGTCATTGGGTCAGCACAGCAAAAAAAATACTGACGTTTGAGGCAAATCCTTGACTAAAAGTTACATGGGACATATAAAATTTACCACAGTATGAGTATTGGAAATTATAAATAAGGACCTCGTTGTCAGTTACCACCGACTCAGCTCTGGCTTGCGGCGACTGTGGGTACAACACAGAACAAAACCTGGTCCTGTCCTGCACACCGTTCTTTATCGTCTGTAGGCCCCAGTCCATTGCTGTGGCCATAGTGTACACTGAGTGCCTTCTGAGCCAGCAAACTCACACTTTATTCTCATTTGATTCTGTGAATGTCTTTGTTCAGTCCTTGATTTCTTTCAGAACCCAGTAGTTTTTGAGTACAGTGTTGTTCAGTTTCCATGTGTTTGATTTTTTTTTTCTTTTCCATCTTTTTTCTGTTACTGATTTCTGTTTTTATGGCTTTATGGTCAGAAAAGATGCTTTGTGATGTTTCAATGCTTTGAATGTTGTTAGGGCTTTCTTTATGGCCTAATATGTGGTCTATTCTGGAAAATGTTTCATGTGGATTGAAAAAAAAGTGTACTTGGCTGCTGTTGGGTGGAATGTTTTGTATATGTTTATGAAGTAAAGTTGGTTGATTGTGGCATTTATATTTTTCTCTGTATTCATTGAGCTATTTTTTTGGGGGGGGTGGGGATATTCTGTCCTTCACAGAAAGTGGTGTGTTGAAGTCTCCTACTATTATTATAGAGCTGCCTATTTCTGTTTTCAATGCAACTGGAGTTTGTTTTACGCATTTTAGAGCCTTGTCATTGGGTATGTAAACATTTAATATTGTTAAGTCCTCTTAAGAGTATGAAGTATTGATCCTTTAATCATTACACAAGGTCTAAAAACTAAGTCAATGGACCTAATTGTTCTAAGTGCCACATACCTCATTGCAGAATATAACGATGGTCACCTTTGAAGTCCTCCCCTTGGGAAGTTATGCACCAACAGCAGTGCCTAGTCCACCCTTCAAAGCAATTTTGGAACTGTTTCCGGAATCACCATTGTGCGCAGTGGCACAGTGGCAAGTTTGCAAACTTTAACTGTACAGTTGTCTGTGAGAGAGTTTTTGTCAGTAAACTAGTTAACCATATTGGAACACCCTCCCTAACTCACCTGATTTGACTTTTATTTTCATCCGAAGATAAAGCAAATATTGAAAGGAAAACATTTGGATGACATTCAGGACATCATGGTTAATACGATGACAGCTCTAGTGGCCATTCCAGAAAAAGTTCCTAAATTGCTTTAAAGGGTGGAGTGGGTGCTGGGACTGGTATATAGCTTCCCAAGGGGAGGACTTCGAAGGTGACATTAGTGATATTCAGCAATGAGGTATGTAGCACTTAATTGGCAATCCTCGTCTAGTGTCCTTCCTAATCCAATGTGGTGGATTTTACTTTAAAATCTATTTTATCAGAAGTTAATACTATTGCCACTTTTGCTCTTTTTAAATATTGTTTGCACAATGTGTTTTTCCCATTCTTTGAATTTTAGCTTGTTTGTATCCAAATCTAAGGTGTGTTTAGGTGGGTGTCATGGATTGAATTGTGTCCCCCCAAAAATATGTGTAGCCATGTGGCAGGGTCATGATTCCCGCTATCTGTGACTGTTCTCCATTTTGTGGTTTTCCTATGCTGTATGTTAAAGGATTAGGGTGGGACTGTAAATCCCTTTATAAGATCACCTCTCTACTCCATTGTAAAGGGAGGTTCCCTGGAATATAGCTCGCCCCACCCTTAATCCTTTCATCCTGCAAGAGATAAAAGGAAAGAGAAGCAAGCAGAGAACTGGGAACCTCGTACCATCAAGCAAGCAGCACCGAGAGAAGAGCGCGTCCTTCGGACCTGAGGTTCCTGCACCAAGATGCTCTCTGGACAAACACTGATGCAATACTGGACTTTCCTCCAGAGCCAACAACAGGAAAGCCTTCCCCTGGAGTGGACACCCTGAATATAGACTTGCAGCCTACCAGACTATGGAAGAATAAACCTTCCTTTGTTAAAGCCATCCACTCTGTGGTATTTCTGTTAGAGCAGCCCTAGCTGACTAAAACAGTGGGTTATAGATGGATCTTTTTTTAACCCAACCTACCACTCTCTGTCTCTTCATTGGTGCATTTAATCCATTTACAGTGTAATTATTGATAGGTATGAGTTTGCTGTTGTTAGGTGCCATCAAGTCAGTTCCAACCCATAGCAACATTATGTACAACGGAATAAAACACTACCTGGTCCTGAACCATGCCCACAATATTTTTATGCTTAAGTGCATTGCCAAGTGACGCCGAGTCGGGTCCAACTCATGGCGACCCTAGGGGCAATTGCTACAGGCAGTGTGTCAGTTCATCTTGTTGAGGGTCTTCCTTTTTCACTGATAGTCGTTAACAAGCATGATGTCTTTCTCCAGGGACTAATCCCTCCTGACAGCATGTCCAAAGTATGTGAGACTTAGTCTTGCTACCCTCACTTATAAGGAGCACATTGGCCATACATCTTCCAAGACAAGTTTATTCATTCTTTTGGCAATACATGGTATATTCAATTATCTTCACCATGAGTTTAGTGCTGTTATTTTGATGTCTTTCTTTATGCATTGTTTTCTTAGTCATCTAGTGCTGCTATAGCAGAAGTACCACAAGTGGATGGTTTTAACAAAGAGTAATTTTATTGTGTCACAGGTCAGTAGGCTGCAAGTCCAAATTCAGGGCATCTGCTCCCAGGGAAGGCTTTCTCTGGTTGTTTTGGAGGAAGGTCCCTGTCTTCAATCTTTTCCTGGACTGGGAATTTCTGTTGCACAGGAACTCCAAGTCCTTTCCAAAGGATGTGCTCAGCTCCTGGCATTGCTTCTCGGTGCTATGAAATCCCCGTATCTCTCTGTCAGCTTCTTTCTTTTATATTTCAAGAGATTGCCTCAAAGCACAAAACAATTTTACACACTGAGTACTACTCCAGTAACACAACTGTCACCGATCCTCCCTCATTAACGTCATAGAAGAAGCGTTTACAGCATATAGAAACATCATACGATACTAGGAATCCTGGCTTAGCCAAATGGCTACACACATTCTGGGGGACAAAACAGTTCAATCTGTGACCACTGTAGAACAGTTTTTTTGTTCCACTTAATTGTCTATGCTAAGCTGTTTTTCTTTCTGGGTTTTGTTTTCATTGTTGTTGGTTTTGTATTTGCTAACACTTTCTGTTTTTCTTGTTTTTTATTTTGATTGCTTAAGATCATTAATTTCCTTTGTGGTCACGTTCATATTTATCCCTGTTTTTCTAAATTTAAACCAGTCTTTAATTTCTTTGTATCTCCTTGACTTCCCCTCCATATGAAAGATCTATGACTATATAGGATCTATGACTGTACATTTTTTAAGTACCTCTTTTTCATTATAATGTTGCTATGTTTTGCACAATGACATCTCTGTTTCCCCGTTTTCAGTGTTTTGTGTTTATTTTTGTGATAACCCTGTTGCTATCCAGTTGCACAGTTCTATTCTTGGGTTGTTACCTCATGTTATTGATTATCTAATCAAAGGACTCCCTTTAGTATTTCTTGCAAATTTGGTTTGGATTTCAAGTTTCCTAATTTCTGTTATCTAGAAATGTCCTAATTTTGTGGTCATATTTAAGAGATGGTTTTTCTGGATATGTAAATCTTATTTGGCTATTATTTTCCTTCAAAGCTTTGCTGATGTCACCCCATTGCCTTTTTGCGTGTATGATTTCTGCTGAGTAATCTGAGCTTAGTCTGATTGACATTTCACAATTTTTTTCTATCCCTAGGCACTTTTAAAACTGTTTCTTTATCTTTAATTTTGGCAACTTTGATTATAATATGCATTGGTGTCTTTCTTTTAGGATCTACCCTGTGTGATGTTTGATGAGCATCTTGGATAGATGCTTCTCATCTTTCATAATATCAGGGAAGCTTTCTGTCAACAAATCTTCAACAATTCTGTATTTCTATTACCCACTGCATCCCTATTCTGTTACACCAACCATTCATAAATTATTCCTCTTGATAGAGAAGCATAATTCTTAGTAATTCTTGATTTTTAAAAATTCTTTTATCTGGTTTTTCTTCAAATATGTTGGTGTCATATGCTTTATCTCCAATCTAAGTAGTTTGCCCTTCCATTTCCTCAATTCTGATTCTTTGATTTTCTACTGCATTGTCTACTTTTGTGATTTTTTAAATTAATTTTCCAGTTTCTACTTCCTGTATCTCTATGCTTTCTTGAAGCCTGTTCAATTTGCCATCATACTGTGCTGCATTTTGCCTCATCTTCTTCCTGACACTTGAAGAGTTCTACTACTGATCCTTTGTATCCTACCTTTGATAATTCCAAGAAATTCTCTTCATCCTGAAAATTTGTTTTTTGTTTTGAGAGATTTCAGGAGCCGTCATGCTCTACCACTTTAACTGATTTGATATTGACTTTTGTCTTTGAGCCATTAGTAAGTTGCTTATCTTACGTTTGCTGACTGTGTTCTAGCTTCTTGTTTTAGTTTCTTTTGAAATGTCCAAATAAGCTGTTCATGTGCACTAGTTTGGTTATTGGCACCTTTGAAGCACTAGCATCCTGTCACTAGGTGGTTAGAGCTGTTACTAGACATGCAAACCCAGGTATCTGTTTACTTTTCGTGTATGGATTCAGCTCAGGTATACAGGTGACAATCAGTCATCAAGTGTGGTACAGGCTCTCCTCTATAGTCCTAGATGGGCCAGGGTGATTGGTGTAGACCCAGGTATCTGGCTGCATGTGCTGAGAAAGACAGGGGTCTGACAGCCATCTCTAAGTGTCTGTGAGGAAGGCATATCCCCTTATGACTGTTCTAGAATAACTGTATCTGCCCTGAATTTCTGGCTCTATTGAATTAGTGTATATTTCCCCCTCCCTGTTTGTTAAATTGTTCTCTCTCTGAGCCTAGGAGAATGGCTCAAGGTGCATATAGAATCCTACTTCTGGCTCAAGTAATGGCATCAGACTCTGGAGCCAAATGCAGTGCAGAGAAGGGAGGGGGAAGAGTGGGGAAAAGGGAGAAAAGTTTATCCCAAAGGAAAGTTTTAGATCCACATGTGGTAGGTTAGACAGAAGTCACTTAACTTTTGATGGTCAAGTGACGCTCTTCACAATGGTTCCAGAGGCATGAAAGCACTCTCCATTGCATCTCTCCCACTGAGGGCGATCTCTGAAAATGCCACTGTTTCACTCACCACACTGGCTGCAGCAAGTCCTTGTGGTCAGGTCCAGCTAGTCCTAGGTACTTTTGGACCTACTCTCTCTTTCTGTCTCTCAGTCCAATTTCTCAACTTTCCCTTTGATGTTCAGGCCTTCTAGAATGTCACGTATAATTGATTCATTTGTGCTTTGGGGTCTCTACTGTTAAAGGGATCACAGGAAGCACTTGAATACTCCACTGTCTGAGCCCTGCCTTCTCACACACTTTAAATAAAATAAATACTTTTTTCCCATCTCCATCCCTTCCCTCCTTGGTAATCATCAAAGATGATTTCTGTGTGTAAACTTCTCCATGAGTTTTTACAGCGGTATACCCACACAATACCTATCCCTCTGTGAGTGACTGATTTCACTTATCTTACTCTCCTCTAGTTTGCTCCGTGTTATGAGATGCCATCTAATGTCACAGGCACCATCTGCAGAAAAGACTGTCCTTTTCCCATTTGATGAACTTTGCACCCCATTGAAGATCAGGTGACTACAGGTGGATGGATTTACATCTGGGTTCTCAATTCTGCTCCATTGGTTAGCTCCATTAGTATCTGTTGTTGTACTAGTACAAGGTGTCTTTGTTTCTAAGGCATGTCTCTTGTAAACAGCATACAAGGTCTGACAATTAGGTTAATAAACTCATCCTAGAAAAAGTGCCAAAAATGTCATTACTGAATATCACTATGGTCTCCCGACTCGATGGCACTTGGCTGGCTTGGCATGGTCATCTTCAAAGTACTCCCACTGAGAAGCTATGCAGCGATGACTGTGCCTAGCCTACCCTTCAAAGTGATTTTGGAACTCTTTTTCTGGAATGTCCGTCAGAACTGTTGTTGTATTACCCTTGATGTCCTGAATATCAGTACAATGTCTTCCTTTCAATATTTCCTTTATCTTCAGATAAGAAAAAAGTGATTGGGGGCCAGATAAGGTGAGTAAGGAGTGCTTCCATACAGTTATTTATTTATTGGCTAAAAACTCCCTACCAGACAGTGCCATGTGAGCTGGTGCATTGTTGTGATGCAAGAGACATGAGCTGCTGGCAAGAAGTTTAAGCTATTTTCATTTAAGTTTTTCATGCAGCCCTTTCAGCGCTTCCAAACAGTGAGCATGGTTAACTGTTCAGTTGATACAAATTCCTAATGAACAATCCATCTAATATCAAAAAAGGCTAGGAACATCATTTTCACTCTTGATTTGGACTGACAGAAATCTTTTGGTTGTGGGGAATTGGATAACTTCCATTGTGTATTTTGACACTTTGTTTCAGGGTTGTGTTGGTACACCCATGTTTCATCACTAGTGATAACACAGCCCAAAACATTGTCTTGCCTCTCCAAAAGGTCTTGGCAAACTTCAGCTCTCTTTTGCTTTACTTTATCAATGAGCTCTTTGGGGACCTTTTTCACACACCTTTCTCATGCCAAGATTTTTAGTTAAGATTTTCCTGTTTATCAATATTTACTTAGTCTACTATGTTACTCACAGTCAGCCAATGATTTTGACAGAAAATTCAATGAAGTTTTGTAACGTTTTCATCAGTTCTGTTCACTACTGGGTGCTCTGATCTCTCTTCACCAGTGATGTTTTCTTTCCCCTTGGAAAAACATTTAATCTGTTTGTACACTTTGATTTTCCTCACGGCGTTATCTCCATAGACTTGGACTAAGACGTCCCCGATTTCACTTCCATCCTCGCCAGTTTAACAAGAAGTCAGATGTTTGTTGATTGCTCTAATTCAATCTCTGACATTCTTGCAATGGCATACAAAATACACGCGACAGTAATGAATGGCCCTTAGCAAGACACTACCACATGTTGACAGAACCACAGTTGTGAGACACTGATATACAAAGGTTATGAGATTTTATTGAGTTGTTTACACAGTGCTGCCAAGGTAAGCACATGGTGGCAAGTTTGTGAACTTAATTGTCAGATCTGGTATTGATGAATCCTGTTTTTTATCCATTCTGTCACTCTCTGTCTCTTCACAAGCACATTTAGGTCATTTACATTCAGTGTAATTGTTAACAGGTATAAATTTACTGCAGTCATTGCGTAGTGCTTTTTTTGTGGTACTGACATTCTCTTTGTTCCTCTTATTCTCCTGTGCTAACTTCCTCTGGTTTGTAGATTTCTTTTGTTTTTGTAGATTTTGATTTTATTGAGACTTTATGTTTTCCTTCTTTATTGTGATAAGTAGGTTTATTAACTTTCTTTGGGATTACCTTGAAATTTACCAGTCTCCCTAGGTTTGAACCAGTCTATTGTTGCCTGGTAATGTCTTGCTTTCCCTGCCCTTAGAAAGTTCTGTACTTAGACCGTGTGTCCCTCTTTTATTGTACTGACATTGCTGTCATTTGCAGATTAACCTCTCTGGTTACCTGTTGTAATTCTTTTGGTTTTGGATGATCCTCAAGAGGTTGCTGTCTGGCTGGTAAAATCTTGCATCCTAGATTCAGGATGCGATCTGATTATTATTCTCTGACCAAAGGACTCTCATTAATAATTTTTTTGTAAGTTTGGTTTGGTTTTTACATATTCACTTAATTGGTGTTTTCCTGGAAGTGTCCTAATTTCACCAGTGTATTTGAACAAGAGTTTTTCAGGTTTCGTTATTCTTGATTGGCAATTTTTTTTTCTTTCAAGGTTTTTTATACATATCATCCCATTGCCTTCTTGCCTGCATGAGTTCTGCCAAATAATCAGAGCTTAGTCTTATTGTTTCTCCTCTGTATGTGACTTTTTGTTTTTCTCAAGCTGCTCTCAAATTTCTCTCTGCCTTTAGTTTTAGTGAGTGCAACTATAATATGCCTTAATAATTTTCTTTTAGGATCTATTCTATATGTGGTTTGTTGAGTCTCTTGGATGGTCAGCTTTGAATCTTTCATGATATTAGGGGTGTTTTCTGTCAGCAGTTCTTAAATAATCCTGTAACTGATCATGTGAAAATTTTTGCTTTTGATTGTATCCCACATAATTCTCAGGGTTTCCTCATTTTCACCCTTGCTTTTTCCTGATTTTTCCTCAGAGACATATATCCAAGCGTTTATTTTCAATTTTGCTGATCCCATGTTTCATCAGTTTAAATTTGCTCCTCAACCTTCTTACTACCTGTCCACTTCTGAAACCTTTTTGCTTATCTTTTGGATTTCTAGTTGTTGTTTTTGTACGATTTCTGATTGTTAATTTATTTTTGCACTTTGTTGTTGTGTTGTTTTCACAGATTCTTCCATGAATTCCCCTAATTTTTTTCTTTTTTGTCTGCTTATCCTTCAACTGTCGATGATTCTGAATATCGTAAAGATTTGAATTCCTTATTAGATAATTCCAGTGCCTTTCCGTCTGCTGGGAGGTCATCTGGTGTTCTATTGTGGATGCCTACTGGAAACTTCCTGTTCTTTTTATTTAATTTTTTATAGTTTTGATATTATCTACATAGTTATTCAGGCCATTCGGTAGTCATTTTGTTTATTGTTTATTGTTCATAAGCCTGTTTGTTTTGTCCTTTTCTGTCAGAGAAGGTGGACTGTATGTCCTTTGGTGTTTGTTTGTGGTAATGACATTTTTTTCAGTGGGCAGGGCTAGTTGCTCAGCTATGGTGCAGCAGGGAAGGTCCAGTGGGTGATCTGTGCTCTGCTGGTGGCTCTGAAGGTATTTTCAGGACCTCCTGTCTGCTGATCTCCAGTACAGGTGTACTGAATGTAAGCCACACAGATTCTGCACTTCCTGGCTGGCTTAGTCACCACAGCTACCCAGGAGGCATCAAAGTCAGAGCAGCAAGGAGAAGATGGGGATGGGAAAGCATGACTTTGTTCTTTCCAGATACCTCTGTAAGTGTGCTCTCCTGTACTCCCCAGCTGCTGACCTCCAATGCAGTTATAGAGAATCAAAGCCACAAAGATGCTGTTACTTCCCAGTTGGCTGAAGCACTGCACCTAGCCAGTTGGAGGTACAGCAGTGGGGAGAATATGGGGCGATGGCCTTGCTTGTCATCAGGTGCTCTGTCCTTTGCTGAGACCTCTAGAAGTCTGCTCTTTTGTGCTCCCTGTCTGCCAGTCTCCAACAGGTGTCCAAGATGGTGAATCCCTGCTAGGGAACTCTCTCTTCTATCTCTTGTCACTCTCTGTTTTCTGTCAGTTTCTTATTCCACTTGCTTTGGGCTGAGACTTTTATCTCTTCTCTTGACACTTCACATTTATGATGTAGTACTTCTGTCTATGGTGCCATGCTAACTGTAAGGGAAAAAATAGTTTAAATCTGAACAAACAAGCAAATAATAAACACTGCAATAAAAAATAGGCAACATGCATGAATTACATATATATTGTCTTAGTCAGCTAGTACTGTTGTAACAGAAATACCACAGGTGGATGGCTTTAACAGACAAGTTTATTCTTATACAGTCCAGTATGCTACAAGTCCAATTTAGGGTGTCCTCTCATGGGGAAGGTTTTCCATCTTTGTCATCTCTGAAGGAAGATCCTTTGTTGCATCAGTCTTTCTTTGATTTGAAAACATCTCAGTGCAGGAAACTCAGGTCCCAAGGAGAAGCTCTGCTCCCAGTGTTGCTGTCTTGGTGGTATAAGGTCCCCTAACTCTCTACTTCTCTTTCCTTTTATCTCTTGTAAGATAAAAGGAGGAAACCCTGGTGGCATAGCAGTTAAGTGCTATGGCTGCTAACCAAAAGGGTCAGCGGGTCAAATTCAGCAGGTGCTCTCTATAAACTCTATGGGGTAGTTCTACTCTGATCTATAGGGTCACTACTAGTTGGAATCCACTTGACAGCACTGGGTTTTTTGGTTTAGAATAAAAGGTGATGTAAGCCAACTCCAGGGAAACTCCCTTAGTAAGGGTGTTGCAGTCTCACCCTAGAACTTCTTGGCATAATTTTATCTATTAACCAGAGGCAGAGATCAGGATTTATAGCACAGGAAAATCACAAAAGGGAGGGTAGTCACATAATACTGGGCATGATAGCCCAGCCCAATTGCTACACCCATTTTCAGGGGACACAGTTCAACTGATGACATACATACATACATACCCAAATTTAGATTGAAAACTATGGTGAAAGGACACACCCTGACATATACCTTTCCTGATTTTAAACCATGAAGTGTCCCCCTGTTCTGCTCATATATCTGCCTTTTTTTTATTTATAGTAAATGAATAAAATTTTTAACATCTATCAATTATCTTATCTATGATAAACTCTCAGTCCCCACCCATCCATGTAGCCAACAGTCGATTTTAAACCATGAAGTGTCCCCCTGTTCTGCTCACATATCTGCCTTTTTTTATTAATTATAGTAAATGAATAAAATTTTGAACATCTATCAATTATCTTATCTATGATAAACTCTCAGTCCCCACCCATCCATGTAGCCAACACAATCGTTTTCTTCAGTGGATAGTTCTCTTGTTAAGTCCTTATAACAGAGATCTCAGACAAAATTTGTCCTTTTGACATTGATTGATTTCATTCACCATGATCTCTTCTGAAAAAGACCATGTTATGTTTTCTAAAATCGTCGTTGTTTTTTTATCATAGCATAAGGTTCCACTGAGTATATGTACCATAGTTTGCTTATCCATTCATCTGTTGATGGGCATCGGGGTTGATTTGCACTTTTTGCTATTGCGGACTGTGCTATAACAAGCATTCATGTACATGTGTCTGTTAGTGTGACAACTTTTGATTCTGAAGGATAAATTCTGAGCAGTGGAATTACAGGATCAAATAGTATATCTATCTCCAGCTTCTTAAGGAAGCACCAGACTGTTTTCCAAAGAGGCTGTACCATTTTGGAATCCCACCAGCAGTATAGGCCAAAGCCAGCCAAGTGCCATCGAGTTGGATCCGACTCATGGTGACCCTAGTATAGGAGAGTTTCAATTTCTCCACAGCCTCTCCAGCATTTGTTGTTTTGTGTTTTTTGCATCATGGCCAACCTTGTTGGGGTGAAATGGTATCTCATTGTAGTTTTGATTTGAATTTCTTTAACAGTTAATGATCATGAACAATTCTGCATGTGTCATTCAGCTGCCTGGATATCCTCTTTAGAGAAATGTCTGTCCATCTCCTTTGGCCATCATTTAATTGGATTATTTATCCTTTTCTTGTTGATATTCTGTAATACCTTATAGATTATGGAGATCAGACATTGTTCTGACATAGAGTTGCCAAATATTTTTTCCCATTCTGTAGGTGGTCTTTTGATTCTTTGGAAGGAGTCTTTGGATGGGCAAAAGTGTCTGATTCTTAGTAGTTCCCACTTATTTATTTTCTCTTCTGTTGAATGTGCTTTGTTTGTCAGATTTTGAAGTCTGTCTACATTGTATATTAAAACTTCCATTGTTGACCCTATTTTATCTTGGATGAGCTTTATCATTTTAGATTTTATGTTTAGGTCTTTTAACCTGTTTGAGTTGATTTTTGTATAAAATGTGAGATATGGCTTGGCTTCCATTTATTGCAGATGGATATCCAACTTTGCCAGCACCATTTGTTAAAGAGACCGTTCTTACCCCAGTTTAAAATCTTGGAGCCTTTGTCAAATATCAACTGTTCATAGGACAATGGTGGCATCTCTGGGGTCTAAACTCTGCTCCATTGGTCTATATGTCTCTGTGTACTAGTACCTGGCTATTTTGACTACTGTGGCAGTGTAATAGGTTCTAAAGTTAGATAGTGAGAGGTCTCCCAGTGTGTTCTTCTTCTTCAGTAGTGCTTTACTTATCTAACGTTTCTCACCTTTCCAAAGATGATGATTTGTTTCTCCATCTCATTAAAAAGTGTCACTGGAATTTGTATTGGGATTGCATTATATAAGTAGATTGCTTTGGGCAAAATAGACATTTTCACAATGTTGAGTCTTTCTATCCATGAGCAGGGTAGATTACTCCATTTATGTAAATCTCTCCTAGTTTCTTATAGTAAGGTCTTGTAGTTCTCTTTGTAAAGCTCTCTTATTTCTCCAGTTAGATTTATTCCTGGGTATTTTATCTCCTTGGGGGCTACAGTAAATGGACTTGGTTTGATGATTTCTTCTTTAATAACCTTGCTGTTGGTATAAAGGAATCCTACTGATTTACTTATGTTTAGCTTGTATCACGCTACTTTGCTGAACTCCTCTATTAGTTCCAATAGTTTACTTACAGATTTCTTTGGATTCTCTGTATAAACAATCATATCATCTGCACATAGGGAGATTTTTACTTTTTCATTGCTGATATGGATGCCCTTTATTTCTTTCTCTTGTTTAATTTCTCTGGATAGAACTTCTAGCACAACGTTGAAAAGAAGTGGTGAGAGTTGGCATCGTTGTCTAGTTCCTATTCTCAAAGGGAATTCTTTCAGTCTTTCATCATTCAGGATGATGAAGGCAGCTGGCTTTGTGTAGATGCTACTGCTCGCATTGAGGAATTTCCCCTCTATTCCTATTTTTCTGAGAGTTTTAAGCATGAACGGGTGTTGAACTTTGTCAATGCCTTTTCTGCATCAATTGACAAAATCAGGTGATTCTTATCTTTTGTGTTATTAATGTGGTTGATTACATTAATTGATTTTCTGATGTTCAAACAGCCTTGCATCCCTGGAGTGGAACCAACTTGATCATGGTGAATGATTTTTTTTTTTTACATGCTGTTGAATTCTATTGGCTAGAATTTTGGTGAAGATTTTTGCATCTAGGTTCATGGGTGACATTGGTCTGTAATTTTCTTTTTTTGTGGGATCTTTCCCTGGCTTTAGTATCAGGGCTATGCCAACTTCATAGAATGAATTTGTGAGTATTCTATCCATTTCTATGGTGTGAAATAGCCTCAATAATATCAGACTTAGCTCTTCTCTAAAAGTTTGGTAGAATTCTCTGGTGAAGCCTTCTGGGCCAGGACTTTTTTTGGTTGGCAGATTTTTGATGATTTTTTTCAATCTTTTCCTTTGCAATAGATTTATTAAATTGATCTACTTCTCCTTGTGATAATCCTAGTGAGTGATATGAATCTAGAAATTTGTCCATTTCCTCTAGGTTTTCAAACCTGTTAGAGTACAGCCTTTCATAGTATTCTGTTATGGTATTTTTTTATTTCAGCTGAGTCTGTTGTAACTATTCCCACCTCATTTCTTAATCAGGTTATTTGTATCTTCTGCTGTTTTTCTTTTGCGAGTTTAGCCAACAGTTTATCAATTTGGTTGATCTTTTCAAGGAAGCAGCTTTTGGTTTTGTTAATTTTTTCAATTGCTTTTCTATTTTCTAATCCATTTAGTTCTGCTCTAAACCTTATAATCTGTTTTATTCTGGTGTCTGAGGGATTCTTCTGTTGCTCTCTTTCTACTTGTTCAAGCTGTAAGTTTAGTTCTTTAATTTGGGCCCTTTCTTCTTTCCAAATGTGTGCAGTTATAAACTGTATATATGCTTTTTGATCTGTGTACAGATTCCTCATGAGCACAATTAAATCTTCTGGAATTCCTACTGTCTGCAATTTTAGCCATAATTTGTTATGATCCACACAGCTGAATGCCTTTGCATAGTCAATGGAACACAGGCAAACATCTTTCTGGTATTCTCTGCTTTCAGCCAAGATCCACTGGACATCAGCAATGCTATCCCTGGTTCCATGTCTTTGTCTGAATATGGCTTGAATGTTTGGCAGTTCCTTGTCAATCTACTGTTGCAGTTGCTTTTGAATGATCTTGAGCAAAATTTTACTTGTGTATGATATTAATGCTATTGTTTGGTAATTTCCACAATTTGGTTGGATTACCCTTTTTTGGAACGTGTGTAAATATGGATCTCCCAGTCAGTTGGCCAGGTAGCTGTCCTTCAAATTTCTTGGCATAGACAAGTGAGCGCTTCCAGTGCTGCTCTGCATCTGGATTACATGAAGAAGAACAAGGCATCAGGAATGGATGAAGACCCATTAACAATCTGTGTTACACAGATGACATCACCTTACTTGCTGGAAGTGAAGAGAATTTGAAACACTTACTGATGAAGATCAACAATCACAGCCTTCAGTATGGATTGCACCTCAACATCAAGAAAATAAAAATTCTCACAGCTGGAGCAGTAAACAAGATTGTAATAAATGGAGAAAGGATTGAGGCTGTCAAGTATTTCATTTTATTTGTTTCTGCAATCAACACCATGGAAGCAGAAGTCAAGAAATCAAAAGATACATTGCAGTAGAAAAATCTGTTGCAAAGGACTTCTTTAAAATATTGAAGAACAAATATGTCACCTTGAAGACTAAGGTGCAACTGATCCAAGCCATAGTGTTTTCAGTCACATCATACGCATATGAAAGCTGGACAATGAACAAGAAAGACAGGAGAAACACTGATGCCTTTGAATTGTAGTGCTGGAGAAGAATACTGAACGTATCATGGATCTGTACGTATCATGGACTGCCAAAAGAACAAACATCTGTTCTAGAAGAAGTACAACCAGAGTGCTCCTTGGAAGCAAAGATGACAAGTCTGCATCTTACATACTTTGGACATGTTGTCAGAAAAGATCAGTCCCTGGAGAAGGACATCATGCTTGGTAGAGCAGAGGGTCAGGGAAAAAAAGGAAGATCCTTGAGAAGATGGATTGATACAGTGGCCGCAACAACAGTCTTAAGCATAAAAATGATTGTGGACATGGCACAACACAGGACAGTGTTTCATTCTGTCGTGCAGAGGGTCACTGTGAGTCAGACCTGACTTGACAGCATCTAACAACAACTCGTATTCAAATAACTAATAAACTTTCGAAAAGATGCCTACTTTCACTACTGAGTTAAAGAAAATTCAAATTAACGTCGACAGAGACAAAGTGAGATGCTTTTATCTTTTCAACTGGCAAACCTCACAGTTAAGGCACTAAAATCTATAATGATTTGACAAAACTGGTTTTGCAAAAGTTTGCAACTAATTTTCAGAGGTCATTAGACCCATAGGTATTGTCTGTTCCTCAGTCTCCATTAAACTGTCGAACTCAGTTAAACAGTTAAACAGGAAGCACAGAGTCTGCGGCCTTGCCTGCTTATCTCACTTTCCTCACGAGGCCCAGGCCCTCGCTGACAGCCCCATGACTGCCTGGCCTGTCCTCTTTCTTAAGACAAAGCTTTCCTGAAACATGTTATGCCCTGTAAGAAGAGGCAGGAGTCTTGAGTGGCACAAACAGTTAAGCACTCAGCTACTAGCCACAAGGTTTGTGGTTCAAATCCCCCTGGAGCTTCCTTGGAAGACAGGTCTGGCATTCTGCTTCTAAAAGAGATAGCTTCCGAAAGGCAAGTTCTTTCATATTTTTGTTTCCATAGAATCTAGGGATGGATAACCACAAGGTTGTGAATAAAAAATGATTAAGAAAAGTCTTTGACTGGGAGTCTCTATCTGGAATCTTCCTGGGAACTCCTAGTCCTTTCCTCCCAAATCTCTTTCTTGAAAACTCTGTGCAGTTAGTATGTACCTCTGCCCTGCTCATTGTTATTGGAAGTTTCCATCGAGTCGGTTTCTCCTGATGAGGACCCCACATATGCAGTGTCAAACTGCTTTGTACACAGGTCACCATCGGTAGGAACTGAGTCAGTGGCAACTTACATCAACAACAAGCAGTGGGGGCGCTGACCTACTGCAGTCTGCTACAATCGTCTTTCTGCAGGTGTGGGTGACATCCCACATAGTGTGGTGACCTCTCAAAGGGGTCTCCTCATCCAACAGTAAGTCTACAGTGAAGATTTCAGACCCTTGGACAATCCCGTAACAGACATCTGGAAGGCAGATGGCCCTTTGAGAAAACCTCCTTTAGTTAAACTCCTAAGCCAAGAACTGTGACTGAACATCTGCCCTAAATGTCATAGAACGTTCAGCCATCACCACACTCTATCCCTGCCAGTCCCTCCTGAGTGAGAACCTCCACAGATGTCCCTCCCACCACTTCCTTTCCACAGCTAACCCGAATAACTTTTTAGCTTCTTCATCTAAATCTTCTTCTTTCCTGTTCTTGCCTTCCCAGGGTCTACTGTCCCTCCAGACACAGGATTTCTTTCCTCCAGATTTTAGCCTTTTGGGACAGATCTTTAATCACTCAGTTAAGCTGAAGAACTTCCAAACAGAAACAACGTGAAGCACTGTGGTTAAGTCTTGGGGTAGAAGTGAGAGTCTGCATTTCCTGACTCCCCCTAATGACTTCTCATGTGATGCTGGCTGGACGGTTAGACTTCTTCTGGTCCAAGTTTGTACTAAGCTGTTTAGGACATTTCTCAATTAAAAATGAGGCGTTACATGGTGTGTATTTTTTTTTCAGTTTCCATAGAACCTAGGGATGGAAACCAAGGGGTCATGGGAAAAAAAAAGATGAAATAAATGCCTTTGATTAGGAGCCTTTCTCAGAGCCATCCTGGAAAAGCCCAAGTTCTCTGTTTATAAGACTCTCTTGCAAAAATATGCAAAGAAGGAAATAAAGCTCACCAATAATTCAAAACAATCAAAGGAAAACATTAAAAAAAATTTTTTTTGTAGCATTTCATATGTATTTATCTAGACGGTATCACATATTAACCTTGTTATATTGTTTCTACAACCATCACATTATTGTAATTTCCCTATGTCAATAAGTAGTCTTCAGAAATTTGATTTTTCACACTGACTAGTACATGAGACACTCCTGACTACTAGAAAGATGAGGACTTCCAATTAATTTCACAAACTATCCTAGAAAAAGTGTTACATATCTTATTGCTGAATATCACTATGGTCTCCTTTGAAGTACTCTCCTTGGGACACTATGTACCAATGCCAGTGTCTAGGCCACCCTTCAGAGCAATTTTGGAATTCTTGTTCTGGAATGATCATCAAAGCTGTCATTGTATTACCCTTGATGTCCTGATTATCATCACAATGTCTTCCTTTCAATATTTCCTTTGTCTTCCATAAAGAAACCAGTCATTAAGGGCCAGATTAGGTGAACAGGGAGAGTGCTCCGATACAGTTACACGTTTCCTGGCTAAAAACTCCCCCCTAAACAACCAGACAATTTAGCCCACATACTTGCCACGGTGCCACTGTGGACAGTGGCCATTCCAGAAAGAGTTCCAAAATTGCTTTGCAGGGTGGGCTAGGCATTGGCATCAGCACACAGCTTCCCAAGAGGAGGACTTGAAGGTGACTGTAGTGAGATTCAGCAACGAAGTGTGTAGCACTCAGAATGTAAGTTCACAGACTTAATGGTTGGACCTCGTATGATCACATACCATTATCACCATTGCAAATAATTTTAAAATGCGTGTTCTCAAACATGGAATTTTTTTTCCCGTTGTCATCTCTACAGAGGGATTTATTGGGTCAAAGGTTACAAAAGTGCTCATTTCTTTTGAAAAATGCTGTCACTGTGCCATGGAGAGGAACCGGGCTGGGGAATGCCCCCGCCCCAGCTAGTAGAGACACCTTTGCTTTCATGTTCATAAGCATTCTCCACTGTGGTCACCATGTTACAGTCTTCGGTATGTCACAGCTCAGCTTCTGGACTTCCCTACTGGTGTTGGAGCCAGGCGTCATGGGCTGGGACCTCTGTTCTAGGACTTGTTGCTCCTCCTTTGGTCTGGGCCAATGCTTGACAAAATGCCTCCTTGGGAATCTAGGCAATGCAGCTCTTTATTTTATCTTCTAACTCAGACACCTTGTCTGTCCCTTTCTTTCACATTTGATGTATGTCCCCATGGAAGTGGGATGGGGACTCTTGGAGAGCCATGATATCCAAGTACCCCTCCTTAATGACAATGAGCCTTGAACTACACAGCAGACTATCTGATCTCCAGTGATTAGAGTGGCTAAAGTACTAGTGTGCTGGCCAATGGCAAAAACAAAAAAGATGTTCTCTGGGCTATGAGACAGAGTGATGCTGGTGAAGAATGTGTTCCTTGGTTTAAATATATATATATGAGGATGCTGGTGCAGCTCCTGTTCAGAGATGAGATGAGAGGGTGGAGAAGAGCAGACAGGAGTTGGCTGAGTGAACATGGGAAGTATAATGTGGGAAGGAGGAGTGTGCTGACACTGAGTGCGGACAGCAGCTAGAGTTACACAGTGGTATGCGTGTGGAGTTTCATATGGCAAGTTGACCTGGACTGTAAACTTTCACTTAAAGCACAATAAAATATTTTTAAAAGAAAAAGAGAGAGAGAGACCTTCTTCTCTGGCTGTTCCAAAGCACATTCTGAAGAAGTGGGTGGTGTGCAGGACAGGCCACTGACATTCAACTTCTTGTCAAAGCCTTCTTTGCCTTCCCCCAAACAGTTCTCTGTAGTGCACCTCATGGTTACAAGATGAACACTCTCCTCCAGGGCCCCTCGGAAGTCTTTTAAGGCCTCCATTGCCTTGTTTAAGGAGTCCCAGTTTTCCAGTGGTTAAAGCATTCAGCTGTTAACTCAGAGATGAGTAGTTCAAACCCATCGGGGAAAGATGTGGCAATCTGTGAAGGTTTGCAGCCTTGAGAACCCTATGGAGAAGTCCTGTAGGCTCACTGTGAGTCAGAGTGACTCAATGGCTGTGGGTCTGGTTTTTTGTTGCCTTGTTAAACAGATGATTAAAAACTACCTGGGCATGCAAATGAAGCATGGTTAAAGTTAGGCTTTTTTCACAAGACAACAGCCAAAGCTTTAGAGAAGGGCATCCCAAGACAATGCCAATCCAATTACCTAGCACTTCCTTTCTTTTTCAATGAAACCTTCTTGCATGAATCCACAAGCCCCTGGTGGAGCAGGGTGGCCCCTGCTGCTATCCCTGGGCTGCACGTCTTCGCCATGTATTCCCTGTCTACTTCTTACTTCTTCTGCCCAGTTTCCACTGAGCACTGAACCTTATGACTGAGGCTCACTGAGATCCACAGCAGAAGCAGGAAGCCCTTTCAGTGGCTCCACAGAAAAATAATTTGTCATTTCCCTTAGGGTAACTCAGAGGGAAAGCCCCAGAAGCTGGCTCACTTTCCTGCCAGTGAACAGGACATAAGGACTAGTCCGACTTGTCTACAGTGACACAGTTAGGGGCTCTGAGGGGACATGGTAGCAATACAAAATGTGGCTCTCATTCAAAAGGTGCTTGAATCTGCAGCTCTTCTCCCAACATCAGCTTTAGCAGTGGTGTAAGAATTATGTGCAGCCCGATCTTCAACCAGAATTCTGCAATAAATAGACTTCCTCAGAGTATTTCTCATGCATGACTCCAAATTAGAACAAACAGGTGCAAACATTCATTAATAATCAAAATGTGCGATATAAGAAATCTAGGAAAATTGGAAGTTTGTAAAAAATCTGATAGAATGAATAAATGTCAACATCTTCAGCATTAGCAAGCTGAAATGGACTGGTATTGGCTGTTTTGGGCCCCAAAACCATATGGTCTACTATGTGGAAATAACAAATGGAAGAGGAATGGTGTCGCATTCATCATCAAAAAGAACATTTCAAGATCTACTCTGAAGTGCAACGCTGTCCGTGCAGGATGATATCTATATACCTACTGGCACCTGGAATATGAAAGCTGGAAAGAAAGAAGGTTATGGAGTTGGAAAATATGGGCTTCATGACAGAAACAACACCAGAGATGGCATGAGAGACAGTTGCAGGACCGATGACTTCTTTATTGACAATACCTTTTTTCAACAATGTAAATAGTGACAATATACAGGATCTCCAGCTTTCGGCTGAAACTGAAGAAAATGACAACTCCAAGAGGACCCGCTGTCTGAATTCAGAGACCGTCTCATGAACAGATTTGATGCACTGAACACTAAAGACTGAAGACCAGACACACTGTGGAAGGATATTATACAGGAAGAAAGCAAGAGTTATTAAAAAATTACAGGAAAAAGAGAAGATTCAAGTGGGTATAGCTAAAGCGACAGGAAGATGATGAAGGAGAAGAGCAAAACAGAGAATTCCCACCGGTGGCTCAAGAAGACGTGTCATAAAGACTTGTGCAAAGACTCGGAGATCGAAGCCGAAAGGGAAGAACATGCTCAGTGTTTCTCAAGGTGAAAAAAATGAAGAAAAAAAATTCACGCCTCAAGCTGCGTTTTTGAAGGATTGTAAATACAGTGAAAATACTGAAGGGCTCAGGAAGCATCTACAGAAAATGAAAGGAATACAGAGTCACTATACCAAAAAGAACTGGTCCACATTCAACCATTTCTGGAGGTAACATAACATCAAGAACTGACCCTACTGAGGAAAGAGGTTCAAGCCACACTGAATGAACTGGGGAACAACCAAGCTCCAGGAACTGGGATGTCTCCACAAGTGGACGCAGTACTGGAAGTTCTTCACTTGTCTGCACCAAGAAATCTGGAAGACAGCTACCTGGCCAAGAGACTAGAAAAGATCCATATTTGTATGCATTCCAAAGAATGGTGATCCAACACAATGCAGAAATTGTCGAAGGACCTCTTCAAAGTATTCAAAAGTAGGATGTCACCTTGAAGACTAAAACGTGTCTGACCCAAGTCATGATATTTTCAATCATATGCATGTGAAAGCTGGACCATGAACAAAGAAGACAGAAGAATTGATGCCTTTGAATTACGGTGTTGGAGAAGGAAGTTGAATGTACCATGGACTGCCAAAAAACCAAACAGACCTGTTCTGGAAGAAGTCCAACCAGAGTGCTCCTTGGAAGCAAAGATGGCAAGACTGAGTCTTACATACTTGGGACATGTTGTCAGGAAAGATCAGTTCCTAGAGAAGGACATGATGCTTGGTAGAGTGGAGGGTCAGCAAAAAAGAGGAAGACCCTTGACGTGACGGATCAACACAGTGGCCACAACAATGGGCTTAAGCATAAAATCAATTGTGGACATGGTGCAAGACTGGGCAGTGTTTTGTTCTGCTGTTCCTAGGGTCGCTATGCGTCAGAACCAACTGGATGGCACCTAACAACAACAACAGGCAAACCTGGTGCCGTGTTTTTTGCCCTACATCTAATCTATAACACGGAGCATTTGAGGAGGGAGGGACAGACTCCAGAATCTGAACTCAGCAGCCTCCGCGCCAATCCAGTCCTTGCTGGTCAAAAGCTGAGCCATCTCCGGCAGCTCATGCTCTCTGGTCTCCAGACACCTCTCCGGGAACACAGTGACAGTGTCTGAGGACCAGATGTGCAGTGGGCTCCCCATGGTAAGAGGATGAAGCCATTGGCTGCCGTTCTGATGTCCCAATTCCTTGCTGTGGCCCTGGAGAGGCAGGACTCACTGTCACCTCCTTCACATCCCAGAACAATGAAGCATGAAAGGAAAGTGGTGGGGAAGAAGAGTGGCATCCTCTCCTGTCCACAAAGAGGACACGGACCCCGGGAGATAACCGGTAAACACAGTACACATAGGCTTACAGTATATGAGGCACCTGTCATGGGTGGAACTATATTCCCCCAAATATGTTTATCAATTTAGCTGGCTATGATTCCCAGTATTGCATTATTGCCCATCATTTTGTCTTCTGATGTCATTTTCCTGTGTTGTAAATCCTGTCACTCTGATGTTCATAAAATGGATAAGCAACAGTTACGTTTTATGTCTTCTGAGACATAAAAGAGAAGCACCAGAGAGACAGGGGGACTTCACACCGCCAAGAAAGCAACCCTGGGAACAGAGGGCAGCCTTTCGACTTGAGGTCCCTGCCTTAACAAGCTCCTAGCCCAGGAGAAGACAAATGATAAGGGCCTTCCTCCAGAGCCAGCACAGACAGAAAGCCTTCCCCTGGAGCTCGACTGTGAGAGAATCAACTTCTGTCTGTTAACACCACCCACTTGTGCTATTCCTGTTACAGCAACCGTGATGACTAAGATGTACTTATGAGCCTAATTGTTACTAATCTGTAGTGAACAATTTCACAAGGGTGCAAACCAGGTGCAATTGTGTACTACGGATTACCGAGCATCACTGAGTCTGGGCGCACCTGTGTACCGAGCATCACTGAGTCTGGGCGCACCTGTGTACCGAGCATCACTAAGACTGGGTGTGCCTTGTGTACTGGGGAATCCATCCTGTGACAGACCCCAGAGAAGGGAGCAACCTGCCTGATGGAGGCAAGAATGTCACTTTACCAGCCCCAAGAGGGAGGCACTTGTCTCAGGGTTGACCAGATGGTCCCATCTCTGCACATCCATGCAGGCAAAGTCTGGACCTGGGAGGCTCAGGGCCACCTCTGAGATGCTCTGCTGGCCTGGGATGCCGTGTGTGGCTGGGCTGACGTTGTGGGTGCAGACAGGTAACCTGGAAAAGTGTTCTGCATGTCAATCACCTTGGATGTGAGGTGGGATTAAGAAAGACACCTTCATCAGGTTGCCTTGAGGATTAAAGGACATAATCCATGTCATACTGATGCTGTCACTGAGGAAGTATCAATAACTTGTCCTTGCTGTTAACCGAGGCCAGGGAAATACAGTTTAAATGACCGCACACACAGCTGCTGCCATAGAGAACAGTCTGGCAGGTCCTCATAGGCACCAACATGAAGCTACCAAACGACCCAGCAATCCCACTCCTGGGCATGCAACACATGTCCATGCAGAAACATACACACATGTTCACAGGAGCACTATTCATAAATGGCCCCAAACTGAGACCAAGTCAAGTACCTATCAGCAGATGAACGGACCAATCAAACATGGTCCGTCCACACGGCAGACTATTACTCAGCAATCAGGAGAAATGGCACCTCTGATCCGTGCTCGGACAAGACGAACCTTGAGGACATGCTGAGGGAAGGAAACCAGACACAAAATGTCACATACTTCATGATGTCGTTCAGGTGAAATACCCAGACCAGGCAACTGTGTAATGATAGAAAGATCAGTGCTTGCCCAGAGGTGCACTAATTAAGCCTTTGGCTGCTAACTAGAAATTTAAAAGTTCAAATCCACCAGCTGCTTCCTGGAAAACTTATGGGGCAGCTCTCCTCTGTCCTACAGACTCACTGTCTTAGTCATCTAGTGCTGCTGTAACAGAAATACCATGAGTGCATGGCTTTAACAAGGAGAAATTTTACCCTGTCACTGTCCAGTAGGCTACAAGTCCAAATTCGAGATGTAGGCTCCAGAGGAAGTCTGTCTCTGTTGGCTCTGGAGGAAGGTCCTTGTCATGAATCTTCGGCAGGGCAGGGAGCTTCTGCGAAGCAAGGACCCTGGGTCCTTCCTGAAGGATGCACTTTGCTCCAGGCACTACTTCTTGGTGGCAGGAGGTCCCCTACTCTCTGCTTGCATCCTTTTCTTTTGTATCTTAAGAAAATTGCCTCGAGGCACAATATAGTCCTTACCCTGAGCCCTGCTCTACCTACACAACTACTGCCCTTCCCCCTTCATTAACATCACCGAGGAAGGGTTCACAGCACGAAAAAATATCACACAAAATCAGGAACACCACCTGGTATCACACAATTCAATCCATAATAGTCACTGTGAGTCAAAATGGACTTGAAGGCCACAGGTAGAGGACTAAGGGCACCTGGGGGGAGAAACAGATGACATCTAAAGGGTACGGGGCTTCCTTTTGGAGTGACTGCTGCCCATCTGTGTGAGTAACCAACAGCCGTTGAGTTGTACACTAGAAGGGGGTGGCTGTGTGCTGTGTCAACTAGAGCTCAGCAAAGCTGTTTAGGAGAAGGAATGAGAAGTGCTCTCTCAGACCCCAGCCTGAGCAGCTTCTGAAGAGCACAGAGGACACGGAGCCCACTGAGAACCGCTCCCTGGCACAGCCCCGTAGGCCGGGTTGCGCTGAGCGGGCCCCTGGCCCATGCAGCTGCCCCGGGCTGCAGCACTGACTCATGTTTTCTGGGGTTCCCCTGTGGAACACACACCGTCTGGAGGCGGCAGCACCCACTCGCATGGTCCCCATCACCCTTTGCCTGATTAGCATGGAATTCCTGTACGCTTCCTCCAGTTGTCCTCGCTAGGTCACAGCTCCAGATTCTGCTGACACAGGGAACGCAGCGGGACAACCGAAAGGGCTAATCATTGTAAAATACTGATTAAAAATCCTTATCCGACCTGACAGGCTGACTAGAAACTAACCTGGAGACTGAGGTTGTTTGGGGGATCCTTCCCAGGGGACAGAGCCAGGTAACATCACCGACCAGAGACCTGAGACAGCTCCCAAGTCCAGAGAACATCCCATCTCCTCTAACAGCCCTCCGGGACTCTGGCTCACTTTGTGACCCAGCCTAATGACCTCTGAACCCTTGGCTTGAGACGATGGCATCACCCACCTTGAGACTCCAGACAGCCCACGGACAAACCACGTCCAGGGGACACCACAGCTCCTGCAACAACCTTCGGTGACTCTCGCTCGCCTTGCGACTCCAGGCCTTGCCCCAGGACCTGAGATCACTGCCCAGATTAACATCATGGCTCCTGGACAACCAACCAACCTGGTGACCAGTGACACCCATCAGGCCCCTGAATAGTGCCCCCTTTTCTGTAACCTTTCCTCCTTCCTACAGAAACCCCCGGCCTGAGATGAGCTGTCACAGTGGTTTCGAGGGTGCTAACCGTATTCTCCGATTCTCAGATCCTTAGTATAAGGTGCCGCTGTATTCTCAGATTGCTAGCCATCTGAAGAAGGCACAGTCCCTCCCCGGCTCTAGGTCTGGCTTGGTGGCGATGGGCAGCGCGACACTGTGACCGGGTTTTCCGGTTCCATGACTGCCTTCAAACCCAAGACCGACTCACCCCGCGGGGGTGTCTGTCCGAGGAACGCTAGGGTGTAGGCCACACTCCCTGCCCGTGGGCAGCGCTGCAGTGCCCTTTGAGGTCTGTCTCTGATTTCTGCTCTTTCGCAGACGAGACTGCAGAACGTCACATGATCGTTAGCATCTCCACAGCGTCCCCAGCAGGCCACTTTATGGCTGAGGTAGTGAGGACAGCTAAAGCTCACCAAACCAGCTTCCACTGAGCTGATTCTGAGTCCTAGTGATCCCACAGGACGGAGAAGAACTGCCCGATGGCGTCTCCAACGCTGTCCTCTTTAGGAAAGCAGACTGCCACATGTGTCTCCTGCAGAGTTGGTGGTAGGTTTCAACCACCCACCTGTCGGTTAGTGGCCGAGGGTCCAGCCACTGGGCCACCAAGTTCCCTGAGGACTGTTCGAGGTCTCAGATTACCACGGCCCTTAACAGCTAACCAAGCAGCTGTTCCCCTTTGCGAGGGCATCTGCACGGCCTCTAGCTGGCAGTTGGAGGGTTTATTCTTCCCGTCGTGCAGGTGTACAGGGACCTGTCCAGTGACATCAGCCCCCAAGCAAACCCAAACAAAAGCCCTGGGGTGGACTGCATCCCACGGGCGCCCATAGGCCTCCAGGTGGAACTGCGATCCACGGGTTTTCAATGGCTGAGTTTTTCAGTAGTGAATCGCCAGGCCTTACATCCAAGGTGCCTCCAGGTGGACTTGAACCTTCACCTTCCTGGCTGTCATCTGAGTACAAGACTGTCCGTGCCACTCACAGACTCCTAACTAAGCCCCAACCTGTGTTAAAGACAGAACGTTGGTGGCCTAAGGAAACACTGGCTACAGCCTGAAGTGGGGTCACGGTGGCCTTCTCATCAGCTCTGCACTGTTGGCCTGTCCCTGGGGGGATGGTGAGGAGCTGGGCACTGGCTGAGTGACCCAGGGGCAGTGACTCACTTCCCCAGGCCTCAGTTTCCCTCCCTGAGTTGGGGAAGATAATTATTCCTCGGAGGACAGTGATGGCTCCGTGTTGGAACTCTCACCTTCCGTGTGGGAGACCAGGTTCAATTCCCGGCCCATGTACTTCATGGGCAGGCGTCACTCGTCTGTCGCTGGAGGCTAGAGTGTTGCTCCAGTGCTGAGCAGGCGTCCGAAGAGCATGCAGACTCAGAGAGACCAGGGAAAAAGGCCTGGCTGTCTGCTTGCTAGAGTCAGCCAAGGCAAGCCCTGCGGATCACAGCGGTCGACCAGCAGCCTGTCACAGGGAATGTGCAGAACTGGTCAGCATTTCATTCCACTGTGTGTGGGGTCCCCATGAGTTGGGGTGACCTGAGAGCAGCCACTGAGAGCAGCAAGGAGCCCTTCAAACCTCCTCCCTCCTCCAGACCTCCTCCGGCTTCAAACTGTATCTGCGGGTCAGGCTGACCTCACTCCTCAGGAGGCTCTTCTCCTCCCCTTCGCTCTCCTTTGCTGGCCACCTGTCATGGCCTTCAGCACACAGTTCTTCTGGCTAGGATCCCAGGGTCTGGGTGCCAGAGGTGGGGTGCCTGTCTCCTGAGGCTCAGATGGGCACTCTGCAATGAGCAGGTACAGAGGTGGGTGTGTGGGCCCCCACCATCAAAAGGGACGTAGTCAGGGGGCAGGCGTCTTTAAGCTGCCTTCGAGGGTGCACAGTGCCAGGAGGCCAAGGGGAAAGGGTGGAGGTGGCAGGATGTTGGGAGATTGCTGGGAGCCGGGACCCTGAGACAGGAAAGCTGGACGCTGGAGAAAGTGACCAGCTGGGCTTCAGGCGGGTGCGGTCAGTGTGGCCACGCTGCGGAGAAGTCACGCTGGGGAGGAGTCATGCTGCAGAGAGGACACACTGCAGGGAAGTCACGTAGAAAGAAAAGAGAACAAGATGTGGAAGCTGGCAACCAGGAGGCTGCTGGGAAAAGGGGCTTCTGTTGAATTGTGGGTTGAAAGTCAGCTTCCAGTGACCCGAGAACAAACACTGAGGTGGAGGAACAGACACAGGGAACGCTGCTCTTTCTAGAGACGGAGGAGGAGGGGAAATGTGGGAACTTGGAGAGCCAGAACAAGGAGTGTTTCCATTTGTTTTGCTTTGATTCTTTTAGGGTCGGGGGGGGGCGGGGGTAGTGGGAGACTCAAGTAGTTTGGATACTCAGTAGTACAGTGGTTAAGAGCTCAGCTGCTTACCCAAAGCTGGGAGTTTGAATCCAGCAGCTGCTCGCTGGGGACTCTGTGAGGCAGCTCTTCTCTGCCTTCCAGGGCTGGTAATGAATCGGAGTTGACTCTGTGGCCACGGTGTGCTTGTGGTTCGGTGGCTGTCACCAGTGGAAAGGGGCTGATTGATCCAGGGAAGTCCAGGAAGAAGGCAGAAGCTGTGCGCAGGGGAGGGGATTGTTTCAGGAGGTTTAACGACGTCCCCATGAGTCGGATCCGACTCGACGGCACTTGGCTTGGCTGGCCCTCAATACTTGGCTCCCTAGGAGTCACTAGGATTAGTATTTCAAACCCACCCAGAGGCCCCTTGGAAGAAAGACCTGGTGATCTACTTCTGAAAAATCAGCCCCTGGAAACCCCGTGGAGCACAGCCCTCCGCTGAATATGCTGGGGCTGCTTCAGCTGGAGCAGACTCACGGCACTTGGTTTGGTTTGTGGTTCCCTGGCTCTCAGCTGAAATGTCACAGGTAGCCTCTAAGGCCCCCACCCAGGGGTTTTCTTCAGCGAGAAGCCCCCCCACCCCACACCCAGCAGAAGAGTGGCTGCCCTGCCTCCCCTCCCCGGGTGGCAGTGTTTGCATCCCGCTTCCTCCAGGCAGCGGGCACAGATGGTGGCACTCAGCATCATTGGCTCCTCGGCTGGTGTTGGCTCCTAGGCCAGAGCTTGCTGAAGGTGCAGGGACAGTGAGGAGTGCAGCAGCACCTGCAGGTCCCCTTGCTCATCCAGTCCCCCATTTAGGGACAGCTGGCCGAGGACAGCCCTTAATCACAGCTACCCTGAGGATGGACTGTTTAGCAAAGGATTTATGGCAACAGAGATTTGCCTGTGGCAGGAAGAAGTGAATCAGTACAGTCTAGTCTCCTCCTTAGGTTTCCCTGCCGAGAAAGACCCTGACCCTTTAGATTCTGAGTAAGAAGCCCCAGGAAATACAGGGTACCTTTCGGGGCTGCTGTTGGCACCTGGGCCACCTCCCCGTGTTGCAAGGGTGCCACCTTGTGGAGGACCGAGGTGACAGCAGGTACTGCAAACGTTCCCTCCGCAGACCTGTGGCCCTCCCTCTGGACCACTAATGGCACTCACCTTGTCGCCTTGTAATCAGCGGTGCCAGGCTCCCCGGAAGGTCTGCAGTTTGAAGCCACCAGCCACACCTCAGATACCCTATCGGGCGGTCCTCCCTGACTCTACAGCAGGTGGGTATCTCTAAAGGGAGCTTTGAGGAGACCGTGGCTACTTCCACTGAGTCAACTCCAACTCCTAGCGACCCCACGGGGTTTCGAAGTCTTTAAACGTCTGTGAGGTAGTTCTATTCTCTCACAGGGTTCCTACGCCGTGAATTGGCTTGATGGTGACAGATTACAGGACACACTTCTGGAGACCTTTGACCTTTTTTTGCACTTGATCTTGACCATAATTCTGGAATATGGTATTATTATCTCTTTACAGGTAACAACAGGCACAGTTACCGTCCAGTGCGATTCTGTCTCCTGGTGATGGGTGTATTACACGGTACAATTTCTCGGTAGGGTTTTCTTGGCTGTTTTCTTTAAGGAAGCATATTCCCAGAGCTTTCTCCAACAGCAGCTGGGTTTCAACCTCTAATTGTTAGGTTAGTAGTTGATTGCAAACCACTTGCCCTACCCAGGGACCTCACCGAAATGAAAAAATGAGCAGCAACAGCACAGTTCCTATAGAGCCAACTCCAGTTCACAGCCACCCTGCATGGCAGAGCCTAGCTGTTCCCCCATGGCATCTTCAGTGGCAGATTTGTCAGAACTGGATCGCCTTGCCTTTCTTCCAGGGCACCTCGGGGTGGACACGAACTCCAACCTTCTGGTGCTGAGCACGTTAACTGTCTGCACCAGCCAAGGCCTTGGAGCTGATCTCTAGAGGCTGGAAAGGAAAAGGAAGAGGATTCTGCCCTCCAGGCCCCAGGTGGTACCTTGGTGTGAGCCCAGGGAAACTGAGGGCAGGCTTCCAGCCTCCAGAATTGTAAGCGAGTGACTGTGTGTGGTTCTCAGCTGCCACACTGGGGCTGCTTGTTACAGCAGGTACCGGGAACTGATACAGACTAAGAGAGACCCATAGGGGCGTCACAGTGGCCACTGAGGCACGTACAGCTAGGGTCTGTGTCTTGTTTCCTCAGCTCTGCCTTCACTGTCTCTGTAACGTTTTCAGAATTCTTTGGCCTCTGTAAGTATCATGGTGTGTCAGTGAAGGTCTGAACTCTGGCTCATCTCTGTCCATGCCAGCTCTGCACTCCCATGTGCAAACAGCACTGTCCAGCTGGGCCGAACCTTCTTGCAAACCCCTTTCTCTTCAAACACGCTTCTTAAAAACTTTCTTTTCGTTCTTGTCAATGTAATGCACCCACGTAACTCAAAGAGGTCAAGCAGTGCTAGGAGACTGGGGAAAATAAGACACCGTCCCACAACCCAAGCCTTCTCACCTTCAGTCTACACTTCCTATCTTTACAAGATTGTATTTTATTTCATATTTCTAAATAATACTTGCCCTGGTGTATCTTGGGTAATGAAAATTTGACAGTGTCTCTTGACTGACAGTCTAGAAAGGAGGACAGGGACTTTTCTCTGTTCACCTCGCCCCGTCCTGACTCCACTCCCTTTTTCCAGTAGGATTAAGCCGTAGGAGTGTATGCTGTTCTTGTTAAGTGCCGTCAGTCCGTTCCCACGCACAGTGAGCCTGTGTAGAACACGCTGCCACGTTGCCCTGTCCTGGGCCACCCTCACAGTTGTGGTGACACCTGAGCCCGTCATCGCAGCCCCTGTGTCAGTCCCTCTTGTCAAGAGAATTGTTTTTTGCTGACTACCCACCCTCTTCTCACTTTACCAAGCATGATGTCCTTCTCCAGGGACTGGTCCTTCCTGATAGCATGTCCAAACTATGTGAGATGAAGTCAGACTATCCTCCCTTCTAAGGAACACTCTGGCTGTCCTTTCAATTTGTTCATTCTTCTGGCAGTCCACGGTATATTCAATAATAAAACACCACAATTCACAGGCATCTATTCTTCTGTCTTCTCTATTCATTGTCCAGCTTTTACATGCATGGAAGGCAACTGGACACACTGTGACTTGGGTCAGGTGCACCTTAGTCCTTACGGTGACATCTTTGCTTTTCAATATTTTAAAGAGGTCCTTTGCAGCAGCTTTGCCCAGTGCTGTGCATCTTGGTATCTTGACTGCTTCTCCCTTCAGTGTTGATTGTGGATCCTGTAAAATGAAATCTTGGACAACCTCGGTCTTGCCTTCATTTATCATAGTGCTGCTTATCAGTCCATCTGTTTTTTCAGTGCTGAGCTACTATCCACGCTGAAGGCTGAGGTCTCTGATCTTCATCAGTAAGAGCTTCGTGTCCTCTTCACTCTCAGTGGGCAAGGTCATGGCATCTGCAGAACGCAGGCTATTAATGAGTCCTCCTCCGTATTTGATGCCTCCTTCTTCTGCATAGAGTCCAGCTTCTCAGATTATTTTGCTCAGCATACACAGTCAATACTAGACCAGACCAGATCCATTGCAAAAGGCCCTATTCCAACTCATAGCGACCCTATAGACAGAGTAGAACTGCCCCATAGAGTTTGCAAGGACCACCTGGTGCATTCCAACTGCTGACCTTGTGGTTAGCAGCCATAATACTTAACCACTATGCCACCAGGGTTTCAAGAGAGTGAACAGGTAGGTGAAAAGATACAACCCTGATGCATACGCATACCTCTCTAGAGTTTAAACTATGCAGCATCCCTTAGTTTTTTTGGAATGACCACCTCCTGGTCTGTGTACAGGTTCTTTACCAACACAATTAAGCATCCTGAAATTCCATTCTTTGCAATGTGATCCATAACTTGCTATGATCCACGCAGTTGAATGTCTTTGCACAGTCAATAAAACACAAGTAAACATGTTTCTGGTATAAGATTTTGTAAATACTGTTTGCTACTAAAATTTTTTATTGTACAACCTTTTTTCTCTGAGTTAGTGATGGCATCAGTTTTTATTTACTTTTAGAAGTGACCTTTCTGATCTGACAGATGCCCAGCCGCAGTGTCATCTTCCAGATGCTTGAAGACATTGCAAAGATCTGCCAGAGCCATCGTTTCCCTTACAGCCATTGGGGACAGGGAGCCAGAATTAGACCAGGTAAAGTCTCAGGCTGCAGGGCTGCAGGCTTGCTGCTTCTTGTTGATAAAAAGAATGGATTGGCAAAGAAATAAATAAAAGATTTCCCGGGCAGCACAAAGGGATAAGCTCCTCGGCTGCTAACCAAATGGTCCAAGATCCGAGGCTACCCAGAGGCCCCTCAGAAGAAGGGCCTGGTGGCCAGTTCTGAAAACACAGCCACTGAAAAGCTTGTGGAACACACTCCTCCTCTGGCCACACGGGGTTGCTGCGAGTCAGAGCCGGCAGCTAACAAGCACAGCAAAGCAAAGCAAGGCAACTACTTTTCAGGAGAAGGAGTTACAGAAAGGTGGGGGAGAGGAGGCTGCGTCCCCAGAGCAATGCCACTTGCCAGGCTCTCTGGCCTGGGGAAGGTGGTTGTGGAGGAGACCCTTTTGGAGTTGGAGGGCCCAGAGGTCGGTGGCAGAGAACACGACCATCACCCCAAACCCGTTGCTCTCAAGCTGATTCTGACTCAGAGACCTTGCAGGACGTAGTAGAACTGCCCCACGGAGCTTCCAAGGAGCAGCTGGTGGATTCCTACTGCTGACCTTTGGATTAGCGGCTAAGCTCTTAACCACTGCACTCCCAGACTCTGTGGATGCTATCAGAGCTAGTTAAATAAATGAGGAGCAGCCTGAAAGTGGTAGTGTTAGTGGGCGTAGTAAAAACTGTCATTGCCCTTCTGCTGGTCCTCATGAAGATTTTGAGGTTGTTTTCCGGGGCCCTAAAGCTGTTCTTCTTCATCAATGATCAGACAAGATGATGCCCAGTTATAGCCCAGCACCCAGGACATCATCCCAGCTGACCTCTGGTACCAGGAGACCTACACCTCACCCCCTCCTTTTCTTAAATCCGCCTATAAAAACCTGCTGGGCTCAGCTGAGATGTTGAGATGGGTTTTAGGGTAACAACCGGCTGTCTTCTGAGATTGACAGCAATCTGAATAAATCTCTTAAAGCGTTCAATCCCTGCCTTTGTGTATCGGTTTAGTAGTGACAGGTGGCATGAGTCTGAGACCAGGTTTTGTCCAGTAAACAAAAGGAGTCATATTCTGAGGGCAAAAAATAACCAAGTAACCTCAGATTTGGGGGCCCCAAGGTGCTCTCAGTACTGGGGTCCTCTCTCCTGCCCGGATCTGCTGTTCTGAAGCCCAGGAGAGAGGCTCCCTCCATCATGGTACCCCTCTGCAGCTGAGACCCAGCATACAGGGCACTGGTCCCAGCTCTTCTGTGGGGCGGCTGCTGCATGTGACCTCACACACTGTGACAGCATCTCGAGAGCTGACTGTGGTGACAGTGTTTGTACTTGCTTACTTCCCAACCAGACAAGTAGTAAATGTTAAGAAACACACAGCAACAAGCTCTCTGGTAAGTCCACTGCCTGTGACCTCAATCAAGGACAGCAGGACTCACCCATCCCTGCTCCCACTTGCAGAGACAGGAGCAAGCTGTGAGTCAAGAGGTCTGATTTGGGAGAGAGAACATCAGAGGCGTTATTCCCTGGCCTTAAGTGCAAAGAATGGGACCCAGCTGGAGCTGGGCACATGAGGGCACATCTTCTCCCCCGAGATACAGACAAGTGCTAGGATAAGTCAATGTGGTTCAGTCAGTTCTGACTCAGAGTGACCCTATGGACAGAGTAGAACCACCCCATAGAGTTTCCAAGGAGTGCCTTGCGGGCTTGAACTGCCGACCTTTTGGTTAGCAAACATAGTGCTTAACCCACTATGCCACCAAATCTTGGAAATTATCTTTTAGGAAAGAAAAGTATCTTTTAGGGAACCTTCCACATAAGCCAATAGAACAGAACACAAAAGCGTCTCTGTTAGCATCTAGTGCATAGACATCCACTGGACCAATCAAAACCCTCCTTATGGAAACCTGGAGCAATGATTATTAAGAAAACCAAACCCACTGCCATCGAGTTGATTGTACACACAGTGATGGCAGAAGACAGGGTAGAACTGACCCATAGAGTTTCCACGGAGCACTTGGTGGATTCGAACGGCTGACCTTCTGGTTAGCAGTCTCAGCTCTTCACCCCTACACCACCAGGGTTTCCAGTTGTTAAGAACCCATAAGATTCAAAATGTAGGATCACCAAGCAGCAGTTTTTAGCCAGTCGGTGAGAAGGTCAGGCTTTCAACGTCTCTACCAACCCTGCGATGTTAACATAAGCTGGCCTTGCTGTCACCTTTGCAGAACCACGGGAGATCTGGCCGCATGTCTAAGCCTTTTAGAATAGATGCTGAGTAAACTTGGCTTGGCTTTGCTGAACTTTATAATGTTCTCGTTGACGGCACATCCCGAGAGGCCGTCTCACTGTTGAGGTTGTTGTTGGGGGCTGTGATGTCAATTCTGGCTCACAGTGCCCCCTGTGACACTGCAGAAGTGCCACACGGGGTATTCTGGGCTGTCACGTTTACAAGAACAGGTGGCTGGGTCTGTCTCCCATGGAGCCACTGGCTGGGTTTGAACAGCCGGCCTCTCAGTTAGATTCCCCAAAAAAGCAAGCTTCGGTTTAAAAGAAGTGAGTATGGGACACAGCGTGGTGAGATGGGAAGCGGGCTTACCTATGGGGTAGGATAGACATGGGGTCTGTTCCCGGCCTGCCATTCACTAGTGTGGGGTCTCCTGCGGGGTCCTGCACCTCCCTGGGCCTCCACTTCCTCATCTGTAACAGGAGGATGACAAGAGCAGCCTGCCAGGATCCTGGGAGGATCCAGAAAATACTGCCTTCGAGGGGTTCCTTTAGTTGCGAGTCTCTGGGAGGTACCAACAGGTGGAGTGCTCTGGCCGCTGTTGGAAAGATGGGAGGTTCAAGGTCACCCAGAGGAACCCTGGAGTAAGACCTGCTGATCTACCATCACCAACACTTTAGCCACTGGAAAACAGGAGCACAGCTCTCCTCTGAGACATCGCTGGCATTTTTCCTCCTTCCCTGGCCTCTAGCCGGCCTCTCTTGCCGTGAGTAACAGGGGAGGTATACAGGGCCCTTTGAGGGCTGCCAGCATGGGTGGCGCTGGGCACCCCACACCCAGCCCTGTATTTACCGTGAGAGCGCACGGCGGCTCAGTCTATGATTCAGGTCATCTAACCACTGTCCTCAGACACCTCAGTAGCCCACCCAGCTGGTGCACACACTCGTCCCTCATGGAATGTCCCTGTTCTTCTCAGCAAACACTCAGTGGCTTTGAACTCTGCCTGCCCTTCGAACAGCCAGGCAAGGCCAAAGAAGCCAAAGCCACCTACTTGTGTCCTCCCCTATATAGGGTCGCTGTGAGCTGGGATCGACTTGAAAGCAACAGGTTTGGTTGAGTGTGGCCCTGATCTCTGGCTGTTTGTTTGCTGAAATCTCTGCTACCCAGAGTTAGAGCTGGCTGCCGGGAACAGCCTTGTAACTTTCTACCCGTAGCTCACAGGAGTAATTAGTCCAAAGTAACAGTGATGAGCTCAGAGGCTCCCACTGGACTCTCCTGTGACCGCCCAGGACAGCTCCTCTGCCTCCCCCAGTGGCCAGGTGGACGGCGTTCACGTGACCTGAGTCAGCCGGAGGACAGAGAGGACACAGACAGGGCCCAGAAGGGTGGGCAGAGGACCCACTCTTGATTCCATTTTCAATTCCTCTGCCAATGTCCTACGAGGCCAGCTTGTATTAAGTGGCTGTTTGTCTTAACCGATGAACAGGTGATAGGGAGAGGGATGGCGGAACAGCCTAGTCAGCAGCCTGGGTGTTCCCTAGGCGCTGCTTTGAGAGAGGGGGCCCCACATCCTGTCACCCCCTGTGCTACTTTGCTCAGGGGTGAACCCCTGGGAACGTCTGATGGGATTTGGGTGTAGGGTGAGCTCGGGTGGAAGGAGCACAGGTGGAAAGGAGGGTGATCATTCCCAAAGGAGAAATGGGAGGGTGTTGCCATAGGAACAGGAATGGGGTGCAGATGGGAGCCGGACCGAATCCCCACCTGCACCTGGAAGGCTGACTGCCCCCATACACAACCAGGGGATCCATCAGGGCCTGGCTTACTTCAGCACCGCCTCCTGCACAGGGGGACCTCTTGGCAAGAAGACTGGGTAAAGGCCATGGCTGGTGGGGCCACGCTGTCCCCTACCTCAGCACTTTGCACAGCACAAGGATGCTGGTCACAGCCCACGTGCTGCCACTGAGCCTGGCTTGCTGCAAATGCTTCATCCATGTCAGCTTTCGATGGGGACAAAGCCTTCTCCACGCACACAGCAGACTCCCCATTCTTCTTTGGTGGTCCACGGGCTGGCCTCCCATTCTGAGGTCCACCTGGTGGAGTGAAGAGTCCCCCCAGATGGACTGAAGGTGGGGCAGAGCCTGTAGGGAAGTGGGAGGCTTGGACTGCTCCGCAGAACCCCTGAGGTGAGCAGCCAGCAGCCCGGCACCTGTGGAGGGGAGAACCCACGGGAAGGAGGGCAGAAGAACTCAGCCTGGGAGCCGGTCTGGGGGCTGAAACCCCAGCTCACCCCTTGGAGGTAAGAGCTTCCAGGTGACAGGCTCTCAAAACCCACCCTCTTCCTCTTCAAAGCCAAGAGAGCGATACAACTCCCTCTTCAGCGAGCTGTAGAGATTTTCAATAGTTTCTTTGCATTATCGTGGTGAAATACACATAAAATTTACTGTTTTGATCATTTTTAGGCCTACAGTATAGTGGTAGTAAGCACATTCACAGTGTTGTGTCATAACAACTATCTATTTCCAGAAATTTTGCATCACCCCAAACAGAAACTGAGTACCCGTTCGGCAACAGCTCCTGGTCTTAGCTACCTAGTGGCGCTGTAGCAGAAATACCGCAAAGGGATGGCATTAAAAAACAGGAATGTATTCTCTCCCAGTTTACAAAGCTAGAAGTCCAAATTCACGGTGCCAGCTCCGGGGTAAGGCTTCCTCTCTCTGCTGGCTCTGGGGGAAGGTCCTTGTCCTCAGTCTTTCTGTGGTCTCAGTGCAAGGACCCGGGCCCAACTTATGCACTCTTCGCCTGGGTCTTGTGTCTTGTGGTGTGAGGTCACCCTGTCTCTCTGCTCCCTTCTGTTTTTTATATCTCAGAAGAGAGTGGCTTCTGACACTAACAAATCTTACCCATTAGGTCCTGCCTCATTAACCGAACTGCCTCTAATCTTGCCTCATTAACGTCATAGAGGCAGGATTTACAGCACAGAGGAGAATCACATCAGGTGACAGAATGGTGGACAACCAAACAATATTGAGAATCATGGCCTAGCCAAGTTGGCACACGTTTTGGGGGCACACAGTTCAACCCGTAACATTTCCCATGCCTCTCTCCTCTAAGCCTCCAAAACTTTTACTTTTTGTCTCTATTGAATTTGCTTACTCTAGATATTTTATGGTATTGGCAAAAAATATTGACTATACTACAGACTGCTGAAAAATCAAACAAGTCTGTCTTGGAAGAAGTACAACCAGAATACTCCTTTGAAGTAAGGATGGTGGGACTTCATCGCTCATGCTTTGGACATGTTGTCAGGAGGGGTCAGTCCCTGGGTCAGGACATCATGTTTGGTAGAGTGGAAGGTCAGCAAAAAAGAGGAAGACCTTCAACAAAGTGGATTGACACAAGGCTGCAACGGTGAGCTTAACTGTAGAAATGATTGTGGATATGGCATCAGTCTGGGCGGTTTTTCACTCTGTTGTGCATGTGGTCATTGGCAGTTGGAACCAGCTCAGCAGCACCTAACAACAACAGCAAAAGGTTATCAATAGGGAGGCTCAGGAGATTTATTAATAACAAAAACTCAATTTCTAGTCATGCATGTTTTGCTGATTTGCATGATATTGTTTATATTACTGCTCATGACTACAATTTTATGTCAAATACGCACTGGTCTTACACTGTGCTGTGAAAGTTAGCCCTGGTTTACACAACATAATCATTAACTGTATTAAAACTGTACCACAAAGGCCACCGTGATTTCCAGGGGCCCTGCTACCGACAAGGTGGAAAACTCCCGCTATTGCATCTGAGCTTGTTGTTGTTGTTAGTGGCCTCTGAGGTGGTGCTGATACAGAGTGACTGTATTAGTCATCGAGTGCTGCTATAACAGGAATACCACAAGTGGATGGTTGCAGCAAACAGATTTATTCTCCCACAGATTGGGAGGCTAGAAATCCCAATTCAGGATGCCAGTTCTAGGGGAAGGCTTCCTGTCTTTGTTGGCGGTGGAGGAAGGTCCTCGTCATGTACCGTCTACTGGTACAAAGGACACACTCCACTCTCAGCTCTTCCTACACGATGGTATGAGGTGCCTCTCAGCTCAGCTGGCTTCTCTCTTTTATACCTTAAAAGAGAACTAACTGCAGATACAACCTAATCTTAGAGATTGCATCCTGCTTCAGTCACATACCTGCACCCTTCCAGTCCTGCCTCACTGATACCACGTTGTTGTTGTCAGGTGCCGTCAAGTCTGTTCTCACTCGTAGAGACCCTGTGCACAACGGAACACAGTAAAACCCTGCCTGATCCTGCGCCATCCACACAGTTGTTATCCTTGGCCCCTTGTTGCAATCACTGTGTCAACCCATCTTCTTGGAAGTCTCTTTCTTTCTCACTGACTCTCGAGTTTACCAAGCATGATCTCCTTCTCCAGAGACTGATCCCTCCTGACAGCATGTGCAAAGTATGTGAGATGCAGTCTCGCCATCTTTGCTTCCAAGGACCACTTGGGTTTTACTTCTTCCACAACAGATCTGTTGGTTCTTTTGGCGGTCTGTGCTACAGTCAATATTCTTCAATGATATTGCAGTTCGAAGGCGTCAATTGTTTTCTGGTCTTTCTTATTCATTGCCAAGCTTTGGCATGCATATAAAGTGATTGAAACCACTGTGGTTTGGATTAGGCACACCTTTGTCCTCAAGGCGACATCGTTGCTTTTTAACACTTAAAAAAACCTCTTGCTGCCAGTTCAGCCAGTGCCATGCATCTTTTGATTTCTTGACTGACTCTTCCATGGGTGTTTATTGTGGATCCAAGAAAAATGAAATCCTTGACAACCTCAGTTCTTTCTCCAATTATTAAGATGTTGCTTATTGGTGCAGTTGTGAGGATTTTTGTTTCCTTGATGTTAAAGTGTAATCCACACTGAAGCTTGTGCTGTTTGATGTTCATCAATAAGTGTTTCTAATGCTCTTCACTCTCAGCAAGCAACGTTGTGTCATCTGCATAAAGCAGGTTCTTAATGAGTCTTGCTCCAATCCTGATGTCTCATTCTTCTCCATATAGTCCATCTTCTCAGATTATTTGCTCAACATAGAGGGTGATTAGTATGGTGAAAGGAAACAACTCTGACACAGACTTTTCCTGACTTTAAACCATGCAGTGTCCCCTTGTTCTGTTTAAACAACTGTCTCTTGATCCCCTTACAGATTCCTCATGAGCACAATTAAGTGTTCTGGAATGCCCATTCTCTGCAACATTATCAGTAATTTGTTATGATCCAGTCAAATGCCTCACCACAGTTGACAAATACTGTAAACATAATTCTGGTATTCTCTGTTTTCAGCTAGGATCCATCTGACATCAGTAATGATATCTCTGGTTCCACATCCCCTTCTGAATCTGCAGAAATTTGGGACACATCCCTGTTAATGTGCTGCTGCAACTGCTTTTGAATGATCATCAGTAAAATTTTGTTTGCATGTGGTATTAATGACATTATTTGATAACAGTGTATGTGGTTGGGTCACTTTTTTGGGGGGAATCAATATAAATACAGATTTCTTCCAACTGGTTGTCTGGATAGCTGTCCTCCCAGTTTCTCGGGAGAGTGAGCACTTCCAAGTCTGCGTCTACTTGTTGAAACATCTCGGTTGATTTTCCATCAATATCTGGACGGTCATTTTTCACCAGTTCCTTCAGTGTAGCTTGAACTTTTTCCTTCAGTACTGTTGATTCCTGATCACACATTATCTCCTGAAATGGCTGAATGTTAACCAGTTCCTTTCTATACAGTGGATCTGTGTATTCCTTCCATTGTCTTTTGATGCTTCCTGCATTGTTTAATATTTTCCCCATAGAACCCTTTGCTATTGCAACTCAAGGCTTGAAGTTTTTCTTCAGTTCTTTCAGTGCGAGAAACGCAGAGCACGTTCTTCTTCCCTTTCAGTTTTCTGCCTCCAGTTCTTTGCATATGTCGTCATAGTACTTGACTTCGTCTTCTTGAAATCTTCTCTTCAGTTCTTTTACTTTGTTCTTTCTTTCTTTTGTTTTAGCTACTTGATGCTCAAGAGCAAGTTTCAGAGCCTTGACTTGATGTTTACTTAGGTCTTTCTTTCCTGACTTATTAACGGCCTCTTGCTTTCTTCACGTATGAGGCCCTTGTTGTCATTGCACAGCCTGTATGATCTTTGGTCCTTAGCATTCAATATATCGCATCTATTCTTGAGATAGTCTCTATTCAGATGTCATATACTTAAGGTCATTGTTTGGCTCTTGAGGACTTGTTTTAATTTCTGGAGTCTCAACTTACACTTCCATATGATAAATTACATACAAGTAATTTTGCTCTAACATACATTGGATGTCTATGAGCTGGGACTGACTTGATGGCACTGAACAGCAACAGTGTGAGTAGTTAATAGTCTGATTCAAAGTCATCCCCTGGCCCTGTTACAGCCGAAAATATTGAGTCTTTCCACTGTGTCTCTCCACAGATGTAGTCAATGTGATTCCCGTGTATTCCATCTGGTGATATCTGTGTTTATGGTCACAGTTTATATGTTGAAAGGTGGTATTTGCAATGAAGTTGTTGGTTTTGCAAAACTCTATCATGAGACCTCTGGCAGTTTCTATCACCAAGGCCATGCTTTCCAACTAATGATCCTTCTTTGTTTCCAACTTTTGCATTCCAATCACCAGTAATTATCAATGCATCCTGACTGCATATTGGATCAATTTCAGACTGTAGATGCTGGTAAAAATCTTCAATTATTCCTTCATCTTTGGCCTTAGTGGTTGGTGTGTAAATTTGGAGAATAGTCGTATTAATTGGTCTTCCTTGTTGGCATATAGATATTATCCTATCACTGGCAGCATAGTACTTCTGGGCAGACCTTGAAATGTTCTTTTTGAGGATGGATACAGCACCGATCTTCTTTTAGTTGTCATTCCTGTCACAGTAGGCCATTGTGAATGGCCTACAGCCATAGGAGGCCAGTCCGGTTCAAAATTTCCAGTACCAGCACTTGAGCTTGCTGTTCACTTGATGGCTGTTCACTTTTCCAGATTTATACTTTGTGCATCCCAGGTTGTAAGTATTAATGGGCATTTGCAGCTATTTTTTCTCATTTTGAAATGGTGCCACATCTGATGGAGCTGCACTGATTAACATCATGCCTGGGTCAAGCTCGCTGCTGTTGAGTTGATCCCAACTCATAGTGATTCTATAGGACAGAGTAGAGCTGCCCCATAGAGTTTCCTGTGAGTGCATGGTAGATTTCAACTGCTGACCTTTTGATTAGCAGCTGTAGCACTTAACTACTACATCACCAGGGTCTCCACACTGACATCACAGAGGGTAGGATTTACAACACATCGAATCACAAATGGAGGGCAACCACATAATACTGGGAACCACGGCCTAACCAAGTTGACACATATTTGGGTGTAGCAGGATGCAATTCCATCCATGACAGTCATCTTACGTGTAACAGAATGAAACATTGCTGGGTCCTGTGCTACCTCTGTGATTTGGATACGTCTGGCCCACGGCTGTGTCTGTTGTGGCAGTGCATCTCATGGAGGGTTTCCTCCTTTGCAGTGGCCTTCTGCCAAGTGTAATGTGTTTTTCCTCCATTGGTGGATCTCTCCTGATGACATGATAAGTGAGTACGTGGGCCGCGTGCTGCCATCCTCACTTCTGAGGAACACTTGGGTTGTGTGTCTTCTAATATTGAGTTGTTCATTCTTATGGCTGAAGGTAGACGTATCTATTGGTACCCAAGGAATGCAGAGGCTTGTAGCAGCTCTGGCTTCTTGCTGAGTGATACTGGACATGCCAGTCCTGGTCCCTGGGGGTCTGCAAGAAGGCCCACAGGGCTGTGCTGACATGCCAACACTTAAACAGAAACTGCAGCCCTTAAAGACACAGCCAGGCCCAAGGAAAAGACCAGAGTGAGAGCTGAAAGCGCACAGTCACTATGACGTGAATCCTAAGCGGTGCTCTGGTTAAACTTCTGCAGCAGCTAATCCAACAGTCACAAACCTTTTCTGCAAAGGGTAGAGGGAAATGTAGAAGGTCACCTGGAGTCTTAGCTTGAACACTGCTTTGTGAACATAGCGCATTTAAGGAAGAAATAAAATAGTTCTACACAAACTTTTAGAAAAGAAGAAGGAACACATCCTAACTGATTACACAAGGCCAGCATAGCTCCCCTACTGATAGTCTCCAGAGACATTACTTAAAATCAGGACTGAGGTAAGGGTTTCTGCTCTCACCATTTCTGTTCAGTGTTGTACCAGAGGATCTGACTAATGCATTGAGATAAAGGGAAAAAATATATACATTTTTATATAAAATGTAGTATGCACATACACACGTCTTCCCACATACACACACACACACACACACACACACACACACACATACATGTAAGAAAGAAGTTAAACTATTTATTTCACGGAAGTCATGTACGTAGAAAATCTTGAAGAATCTATGAGGAAAGCTGCTAAGATTGCAAACTCCAAAAAACTCAAACCAGTTGCCATCAAGTTGATTTTGACTCATGGTGACATCTCGTGTACAGAGTAGGACGACACTCAACAGGATTTTCAAGGTCATGACCTTTAGGAAACGGGATCACCAGGACTTTCATCCAGGGTGTCTCTGGGTGGGTTCAGACCACTGACATTTGTGTTAGCCTTTGAGTGGTTAATCATTGCACTACCCTGGGGCCGAGATTGCAGGATAAGTTCATTACGTAAGCATTGATGGTAGCTGTATATACTAGAAACAAAAGCAGAGGAAGAAAATTCTATAACACCATTTACAGTAGCATCCAGAAACATGAAATATCTAGGAATATATTTAACAAAATATGTCTAAGACTCATACATTGAAAATAGCAAAACACCACTGAGAAAAGAAATGGAAGACTTAAATGGAGAAATACAGCATGCTTGTGAATGGCAAGATTCAATATTGTTCAATGTCAGTTCTCCTCACATTGATCAAAAGATTCAACATAATCTTAGAATCTGGGCAAGTTTTTTGAATAGGATTTTTACAAGCTTATTCTAAAATTTACATAGAAACACAAATAGCCCATTGTTGTCAGGTGCCGTTGAGATGATTCTGACTCATACTGACCCCACGTACAGCAGAACTAAATGCTACCCTGTGCTGTGCCACCCTGGCAACTGGTGTTGTGCTTCGGTCTTCCTTGCTCATTGTCTGGCTTTTGCAGGCGTATAAGGCAAGTAAAAGTAGTATGGCTTGGGTCAAGCACACCTTGGTCTTCAAGGTGACATCTTTGTTTTTCAACACTTTAAAGATGTCTTTTGCAGAAGATTTTCCCAACACGATGAGACCTTTGACTTCTTGATTACTACTTCTATGGGCATTGACTGTAGATCCACATAAAATGAAATCCTTAACAACGTCAATCTTTTCTCCATTTATCTTGGTGTTTATTGGACCAGTTGTGAGCATTTTTGTTTTATGTTGAGGAGTAATCCATACTGAAGGCTGTAGTCTTTGATCTTTATCAGTAAGTGCTTTAAGTTCTCTTCACTTTCAGCAAGCAAGATTGATCTGAATACTGCAGGATGTTAATGAGTCTTCCTCCAGTCCCGATGCCCTGGTCTTCCTCATACAGTTCAGCTTCTTCTTTGTTTCAAGTACAGACTAAGTATGGTTGAAGGATACAGCTCTGACATATACCTTTGCTGGCTTGATACATTACAAGAATCAAAACAATTAGGAAAAAAACAAGTTGGAAGACTTTGAGTACATATTTTAAGACAATTTGCACAGCTATAGTCATCTACACAGAGGGATACCAGTTGACAGTAGACATGAAGATCACTGGAACAAAATAAGACCTCCAGAAATATGTCTACACATCTGTGGTCAGTTGATTTGTGACAAAGATAATTCAAAGAGAAAAGCATGTTTGTTTTGTTTTGTCTTTTCTTTCAACAAATGGTTCTGGAAAAGCTGGATATTCATACAGGGGGAAATTTTAACCTTGATTCTTACTTCAATGCATATACAAAAGTAATTTGAAATGGATCATTGGCCCAATCAGAAAGATAAAATCATAAAGTTTCTGGAACTGGAAAACAGACCATCTTTATAATCATGAAAAACCAAAAGGAAAAAAACCAGAAAAACCAAACCTGGTGCTGTCAAGTAAATTCTAACTCACAGTGGCTCTATACACAGAGGAGAACTACTCCACAGAGTTGCCAAGGAGCACCTGGTGGATTTAAACTGTGGCTCTTTTAATTAGCAGCCATAGCACTTAACCACTACATCACCAGGGTTTCCACACAGTCATGAGGTATACCAACATTTCTTAGACAGGATCCAAAAAGCATTGAACATAGAAGAGAAAAAAATTGACTAAATAATAGACTCAGCAAAATTAAAACTTGTCTTCTTTGAACAACTCTTCCAAGAAAGTAAAAAGGCAGATCAGAGACTGAGAGGAAAGAGTCTGAAAACACGTATTTGATAGAGAACTTACTTCCAGAACATATAAAGAACTCTTGTAACTCAGTAATCGGAAGGCACACACAACACAAGGTGGCTGTCTTAGTCATCTAGTGCTACTATAACAGAAATACCACATGGCTTTAACAAAGAAAAACTCATACTCTTGTAGTCTAGACTAGAATTCAGAGTGCTAGCTCCAGGGGAAGATTTTCACTCTCTGTCAGCTCTGGGGGAAGGTCCTCGTCTTCAATCTCTCCCAGTTGAGGAGCCTGTCAGTGCAGGGATCCCAGGTCCAAGGATGAGCTCTTTTCCTGGCTCTTATTCCTTGGTGGTGTGTTCACTTTGCTCTTTTATGTCCCAAAAGAGATTGACTGGAGATACAACCTAATCTTACTGACTGAGTCTTCACTCATTCACACACCTGCCTCTGATTCTACGTTATTAATATCACAAAGGTAGGATTTACAAGACACAGGAAAAGTGCATCAGAAGACAAAACGGTAGACAATCACACAGTACTGGGAATCATGGCCTTGCCAAGTTGACACACATTCTAGGAGGCAGGGAGATGACAATTCCAGGGGCAAAAACTGAGTAGCTACTTTACAAAAAGAAGATTTATAAAGACATACAAATGGGATGGGAAAAAGAGGAGGATGCTCGAGGAGATTGATTAATACAGTGGCTGTAACAATAGGCTCAAATGGAAAAAACAGTTGTGAAGATGGTGCAGGACTGGACACTACTTACTTCTGTAGTTCATGGGATCACTGTGCTTTGACACTGACTCAGTGACACCTCACAGCAACAACATGAATAGTCAATAAGCACATGAAAGGAGGCTCAACATCATTAGTGCTATTATTAGTCATCAGTGGAATGATTTGTTAATTAAAATCCCAATGAGACACCACTACAGACCCATCAGAATGGCTGAAGTTAAAAGCTGACAACACAGAGGTGGCAGTCAGTGGCCAAATGGTGCCCAGAGGTTTGGGTGGTGCCTCCAAGAAAACAGGCTCCTTGACCTCCCACCTGTGAGCCAAGTGTTGGTAAGTGCTCCCTGTGTCCTCTTGCCCTTCACTCTGGTCACAGGAGCCCTACAGCATCCAGCTGGCATTGCCCCCAGTGCAGGAGGACTCAGCACCGGCTTCCCATGGGACTCCCTTTCCACTGCATTGTAGTTTTCTGTGTGGCTTCCTTGCCTGTCCCTACCACATCCCAAAACCTCTGACCACACTTTGGCAGGCCTCTCGGAGGTGCCTTGCTAGCCTTAAGATGTACTCAGGGCTCCCGGCTTCCAAAGACATTCCCTTTCACCCCTTTATGTGCAAAAGCAGGAGAGCTGCAGACTCATCATTTCTCCAGAGCGCATCTTAAACTATAGAAATCCAACGGCTGTGAGTCTGGCAAAACACAGAGGGGGTCTTGCCAAGCCTCTTGCCTTAATTTTGAAGTCTGTGTTAAACGGAAGAAAAACATGAATCTTCTGTTTCTAGTATAATTTTTTTCTGAGATCTTGCAAAATGGCTGTATGAGTTATTCAGTTTTCAAAGACGCCTCTGGAGTATCAAGGGCTTGGAGAGTCCAGAAGCAGAAGGAAAACAATAAAACCAGCAACATGTTTGAGTGTTTTATCTGCCAAGAAACCGTGTGACTTGGGAGATTCTACCCGAGACAACGCTGTCTGTCTCACCCCTCTTGGCAGGCTGTGTGGGGCAGACAAGGACATAGAGGGTGGAGATGGTACATACATTCTAAATGGAAATTAGGGTCACATTTCTCTGTCTTCAGGACTTTCCCATTAGCAGGAAGATGTGAACAGGACCCAAGAGGTTTAACCCGGGAGAAAAATCAAGTAGGGACTCTGTTTTGGAAGTTAGACTCCAGTTTCTGTGAGGAAACTAAAAACAGATGGCTCCCTGATCATTCATTCTGAAACCGAGTAAGCCCAGTTCAGTATTCAGCTTGCTCTAGCCTCTTACACATTTCTGGAATGTTATGGAGAAAACATAAAACTGGAGGCCAAACTTATGCATGCTGAATAGAATAAAAGCTTATTTAAATGTGGTTTCCTCCACCTTATAATGCTTGTGAATATAAATGTGAGACTCAACTCAAACTCAACAACTGATGGAAAAAAGAAAATATCCACCCTGCATGGTAAATGCGTGGACAGAAACCAACTAAAGTGGACTGAGGAAAGATGTGGGGAAATTGGGACAGTGCCTGAAAACAGTTGTTGAAGAAGGTTGTCTGGGAAGGGAGCAGGGAGACAGGACAGCAGCTGCAGGAAGATGAGAGTGGGGAGGAAGCATATGAGGACTGATAATTAAGTTTGTGAACTCATCCTAGAAAAAGTGCTACACGCATCATTGCTGAATGTCACTACAGTTGCCTCTGAAATACTTCCCTTGGGAAGGTATGCACAAATGCCAATGTCTTCAAAGCAAGCTGGGAACTCTCTCTGGAATGGCCATCAGAGCTGTCGTTGTATGACCCTTGATGTGCTGAATGTCATCCAAATATCTTCCTTTCAGTATTTCCTTTATCTTCAGATAAAAAAAAGTCACTGGGGGCCAGATCAGGTGAGTAGGGAGGGTGTTCAAATACAGTTGTTTGCTGGCTGAAAGCTCCCTCACTGACAACTATACAATTAAGTTCACAAACTTGCCACTGTGGCACCGTGCCCCATGGCCATTCCAGAAAGAGTTCCAAAATTGTTTTGAAGGATGGAGTAGGTGCCGGCACGGGTACACAGTTTCCCAAGGAGAGTACTGGTGACCATAGTGATATTCAGCAGTGATGCATGTAGCACTTAGAACAATTAAGTTAGCAGACTTAATTGTCAGACCTTGTGTGTGTGTGTGTGTGTGTGTGTGTGTGTGTGTGTGTGTGTGCAGATAAAGAGGGAGGGAAGAGGATGGGGAGGATAAATTGATGGAAAGAGAAAATAAGCCAAGAGGAAAGGGAACAGGAGAAGTAGAGGGGAGGGAGGGAGAGGGAAGGGGAGGGGAAGGCAAGAGAGACTTATTTCAAGGAACTTGTCAGTCTAAAATCCACAGCTCAGGCAGCAGGCTGGAAACCCTGGCAGTCTGGGGTCTGGAATCTCTAGGGCAAGTGGAGGACCAGATATTCTGGTCTTGAGACAGAATCCTCCTTTGGGAAACCTCGGTTTTTCCATCTTAAGACCCTTGACTGACAGAATCAGGCCCACCCACAATGTGGAGGATCACTTTCTACTCTTCAGACTGGCTGACTGCAAGTGAATTAGGGGTGAGTATCTTCACAGCTGGAAACCCTGGTGGTGTAGTAATTAAGTGTTATCACTGCTAACCAAAAGGTTGGCAGTTCAAATCTGCCAGGCCCTCCCTGGAAACTCTATGGAGTGGTTCTACTTCATCTTGTAGGATTGCTATAAGTCAGAATCAACTCTATGACACTAACTTTGGTTTGATTTTTTTTAATCTTCACGACAATGCTGAGACCAAACTACTGGGCACCACAACCCAGCCAAGGTGACACATGACATTCATTATCATGACCCCTCCACCTGAGCCATCGCCCCTAGCACCGGGTCCACGCAGGAGGGTGCAGAACAGCCACCCTGAAAGCGCCACACCAATGTGGACATGTCAGGCAGGGTTTCATTTCAACATTTTTGTCTTGTGTAACCCTCATAAAAATCGTACCCAGTTGGTGCTGACATTAGGTCTATTTTGCAGATGAGGAAACTGAAGCCCAAAGATCACACACCAATAATGAACCATCTTCAGACAAGAACCGACTTAGCTCTGTCGCTGAGGCCACAGCTAGGGTGATCTTCAGGGTGACAAAAGATAGTGCCTTAGGCGGGGTTCTCTAGAGGTGCAAGACCAGCAAAGTGTGTATCTAAATACATACACGTTGTTGTTGTTGTTGCTGTTGTTAGGTGCCGTAGAGTTCATTCTGACTCATAGCAACCCAGTGTACCACAGAACGAAACACTGCCTGGTCTTGTGCCATGTCCACAATAGTTTTTATGCTTAAGCACGTTGTTGCGGCTACTGTGTCAATCCATCTCATCAAGAATCTTCCTCTTTTATGTTTACCTTCCACTCTATCAAGCAGGATGTCCTTTTCCAGAGACCAATCCTTCCTGACAATGTGTCCAAAGTATGTAAGGCGCAGTCTTGTCATCTTTGCTTCCAAGGAGCGCTCTGGTAGTACTTCTTTAGAATAGATCTGTTTGTTCTTTTGGTGATCCATGGGACATTCAACTTTCTTCTCCAGCACCACAATTCAAAGCCATCAATTCTTTTGTCTTCTCTGTTTATCGTCTGGCTTTCACATGCATATGATGCGACTGAAAATACCATGGCTTGGGTCTGGTGCACTTTAGTCTTCAAGGTGACATCTTTACTTTTCAGTACTCTAAAGAGATCCTTTGCAGCAGATTTTCCCAGTGCAGTGCATCTTTGGATTTCTTGACTGCTGCTTCCATGGGCATTGACTGTGACCCAAGTAAAATAAAGTCCTTGACAATCTCAATCCTTTCTCCATTTATGATGATTGCTTATTGGTCCAATTGTGAGGATTTTTGTTTTCTTGATGTTAAGGTGCACTCTGTACTGAAGGCTGTGGTCCTTGATCTTCATCAGTAAGTGTTTCAAATCTTACTCAGTTCCAGCAAACAAGGTGGTCTCATCTGTGTTAACACAGGTTGTTAATGAGCCATCCTCCAGTCCTGATGCCTCATTCTTCTTCATATAATCCAGCTTCTTGGATTATTCACTTGGCATACAGATTGAAAAGGTATGGTGAAGAGATATGCACACCTTTCCTGACTTTAAACCAGGCAGTGTTCCCTTGTTCTTTTGCACGACTTCCTCTCGACCCATACACAGTTTCCTGAAAAGCACAATTAAGTGTCCTGGCATTCCCATTTTCTGCAATGTTAGCCATAAAAACACACATTGAGAGAGATTTATTACCAGGAAATGGCTGATAAAATTGCAGAGGCTGGCGAGTCCCAAATCCGTGGATCAGGCAGCAGGCTGGAGGCTTCTCCTGACTGATATGGTTGCAGGATCTGATGAACTGAAAGTCAGGGTGTCAGGTGGCAGACTGCTGGCTCGCATCCCAAGAACCAAAGGTCAGAGGACAATGAAACAGATGCAGGATTGAAGGAGAGAGTTTTGCCAGTACATCTATATATATTGGATGTAGACCACATTCCACAAGGAAACCCCCTTCCAAATGGTTGGCTTCTCACATCACATGTCAAAGTGGAAGGTAATTACATCATGTCTGTCAAACCACTGAGCCAAGTTGACACATAACATTAACCATTACAGGGACTCCCCCACTGCCTACCTTCTCACCCAAATCTGGCCCATCTTAAGTTGTAGATAAAGGACTACCAGAGTGACCAGCTCAGAAACTTCTGGCTGAGTTGCTCCCTGCCAACTCCCATATGTTCCCTGTCCACTAGCTATCCCACTGCTTTTCCATCTCCAGAGACTCTTGTTCTGACTTTGGGGGTGTTTATGACCCACAAAGACCCAATCATCTGTAAGAAGAGGGGAACTTCTACTGGAGATTGACACCCAGTAGGAATAACCGTAACGGCTACCAGTGTCTCCTGTCTGCGATTTGTGTCTTAGCCAATTCAGGCTAGGACCGGCCCACACCCCACGGCCTCTGCCCACTCAGCTGCTGACCTTGCAGCATCTGCTGAAATTGTCCCACAGCCTCCCAACCAGATGATCTCAGCATTTTGAGTCTGAGGCTCATCATAGATTGAATCATGCCCCTCAAAACACATGTGTAGCAATTTTGGTAGGCCGTGATTCCTGGTGATGTTTCTTTCTGCTGTAAACCCCGCCTGTATGGTATTAATGAGGGAGGATGGGAGTCAGTTGTGTTGGCAAGGCAAGACTTAGTGTGTGAGATCACACTGTGCCTTGAGCAGTCTCTTGGGATACAGAGAGAGTCAGGGACCTCATACCATCAGGAAAGAAGCAGTGCCAGGAGCAGAGCGTGTCCTTTGGAAAGGACCCAGGGTCCCTGCACATTGGAAGCTCTCACTCCAGGGAAAGGTTGATGACGAAGACTTTCCCCCAGAGCTGACAGAGAATATCTTCCCCTGGAGCCGATGACTTAATTTGGACTTGTAGCCTACAGGACTGTGACAGGAAAAATGTTCCCCTTTCAAAGTCAGCCACTTGTGGTATTTCTGTTATATCAGCACTAGACAGACTCTTTGAGGCCCTAACCAGAGATTCCCTGCGCTTTCTTCCCGGGAAGACCTTTCCAATGCCTGCATGATGTGTCACGGCTGGGACCTCTTTCCCTCAATCTCATCCGTCTTTTCTGTATGTTGAAGACATTTTCCAACGTTTCCTGCCTGTGGCTCTCAAAGTTTCCTGTTTTCCAGAGCTAATTCAGCTCTTAGCAACGTTCTTAGGACTACTCAGTCGTTGTTCAGTCGTGGGAGTTTGGAGGAGAGAAAATTTCACTCTCTGGGTTTAAATTGGTGCCATGAGCACACAGGGAAGTATCGGGGCTGCAAGAGGAAAATACGTGACCACAAGGCTTGGGGTCAGTAACGAGCTGTATTTACTATCTCAGTTAAGAACACACTTGTGCCTATACCTTGGTGAAAAACACACTTATGTATATACCTTGGTTAACACACACACGCCTATGTATGCCAAGCCAAGTGCCATCGAGTAGGATCTGAATAGGTTAAAAAACACACACAATCAAATACAGACAGGGAAAGGTGCTGGTGTCCCAAAGCCCCCATTAGGCTACATTGGTTCTATTAATTTAAAGCCACGCACAGGTTCATACTGGGTCCCACAGGGACTGTGTTTCTGTCGTGACATTAGTGCGCCATCACTCAGCCTTCCCTAAAAGCTGGTTTCACAGTTGAACTTGAGGACATCATTCAGATGTCAGGAGAGTCCGGAGTGGGATTTCGCAACGGTGAAGCATCTCGGAAGTGGGTCCTGCAGAAACAGCACGGTGGCGTCGTCACCAATGGAAGACAGTCATGGTTCCTCAAACCAGGCCTTCAAGGATGAAGCTGATCAGGATCGGGTCACAGCGTGTCAGCAGACCAGCGGACACAGACTCTCAGGAGGAGACTGCACACCATTTCAAAATGGTCCATCTTTGGAATAAGGGGAACAAAGGCAAGGCTAAGAAGTTACCAGTCAACCCAGAGCGCAACGCTCATGTACCTGGGGCATGTGTGTGCAAACAGCATGCATTAGGGGAGGAAGGGGAAAGCTTTTTCAGGAATGCAGTCTTAAAAGGGAAGACTTCAGTGACATCCAGGATAGACTGCTTACCCTCCGTAGTAGTCAGCCAATGGGGAACTGGAGGGGGGGGGCGGGACTTGAGAATTAGGGGATAAAAAGCCTTGTAAGGAACTGTTTTGGCCTGCTCAGCCTGCCTCCTTTGTGGGCTTGTGTGCCCCGATTTTGGCAAAATTGAATAACAAAGCCTTGTCCTTGCTAATTTGGTTCTGATTGGAATTCTTGGGCACTCGTCAGGTAGACAGATCCTGGTAATAACCAATCGTTGACTTCACAAGGGATAAGGCAGTCTGCCCCAGACATTGGGGTCCGGGTTGCGGTCTTACGCCGACCTGGCAGTTGACAGCAGGGATCAACGGTATCCAGAGTGCCAACAAGTTATTTAAACAAGTAAACAAGTTATTTACTTAGTTCTGGTTGCTATTGCCCAGTCCCTAAGTTTTATCTTCTGGCACCTCAAGTTGTTGACTTCTTTCCAGCTGGTTGCCATCTCCCTCAGCCCGCTGACCACCGGCCGCTGCACCCACCTGGTGGCTGTTTTTCTCACTCTGCCTTCCTTCACCATGACTTTGCATTTTCTCACTGCCTTACTTAGCTTAAGCACAGCCATTTTATATTGCAATACTTTGGCCAATTTTTAACTTAGCTTCTGCTTATGACAAGACTGTCTTTTAGCATGCCTCCTCACTACAGTAGGGAATACCAGTTGTGTGGTGGTTCAGCACTGTGGCCGCTAACCTCAGTGCTGACAGCTCTGTAAGTGGAAAATTGTCTCTTGGTTCTTGTCATCAGTGTGAGAAAAAATTCCAACAAAGAGACAGGTACACACAACAAGCTAAGGGTGGGAAAGAGTTTTAACAGGGGACAGTACTTGGCAAGGACTGCCAAGCAGAGCTTCTTGGAGAAAAGGTCTGAGAGCCCAATTCCCTGCACCCTCCCGGGTTTTGTACTTGCATTTTTCTCTCCCTCCAGAAGTTCTGGTTCTGTCTGCCGATTGGTCCCTTTGGCAGGCCGATGCTGGCCTTGTGTTCTCTTTGGCTGGAATGGATGGCTCTTTGTTGGTTCATCAGTGCTCATCAGGCACTTGGCTCTTTTGGTGTATAAATGCTTGTGTGTTTGTTTTTCCTGCCCCTGGTTGTTGAGCCTCTGTACTCTAACAGTTCGAATCTACTAGGCCCTCCTGGGAAACACTATATGGGGCAGTTCTGCTCTGTCCTGTAGGGCCTCTGTGAGTCAGAATCAACTTGACAACAGTGGATTTGGTTTTCATGGGTTTGGAGCTTAAATGACTATCTTGAACCACAAATGGAAGACTTCTAACTGTACAAGTATCTCCTCTGTGAAGAGAGTTAGCTCAGGATAGAGAGCACGATTCTGGGCAGCCCTGCCTGGGGGAGACTGGAAGTGGCAGCAGCCCCTGTCTCAGGCCTCTCTGACCTGACACCTTTCTGTCACTGGCCCACAAAGCAGCTGTTCTCTCAGGAGAACAGAAAGATCCAGAGGGAAGGGGTTTGATGTGTGCCTGTGGCTAGAAACTCCACCTCTCTAGAAGAGTTTTACCCTTTCACTGTGGTTAGAGAGGGTATGTAATGAACAGTACTGAGTAGTCTATGTCCTGAAAATGCAATTTTCCCACCCACAGCTGAGGCAACCAGCCAGGCCATTCCCTCCAGCCAAGGAAAAGATGGCCTATGGGAACATGAGTCAATGGTCTTGGCCCTGGGGAGGGCGGTGGCCCCAAGTTTCCTGTGAGGATCATTCAGTCTGTTCCCACCCATCTGAATGCCCGGGAAGCTATACCGCAAGAAACCCACAGGTCATGGTACAGTTTTTAGGGAGGAGCAAAGAAGTCTCCATCAGTTTGAGTGACTTCCTAGGGACTCCTGGTCTGCTCTGTGAAGCCCCCAGGTAGGTGAAGGTAGGGTCTCAGGCTCAGACATCACAATTGCCAATCCACTCTTCTGGGATCTATGACCTGCAGTTGTACCCTGACCCCTAGAGTCATGCCCTATTGGACCAAATTATGCTTCTCCCACCCTTTGGTCTTGTCAGTCACTCAGAAGACTGTCACCACCACTAGAGCCCTTGCAGAGGGACACAGGGGCCTGGCTTTGGTAGCTGTCTGGTTCAATGGTAGTTAGGCTCTCTGCAGGAGTTGATGTAACCATTTTGGATGTTTCTTCTTTTGTAAACTTCAAATTATAAGCATATTCTATGTTACTAATACAATATTTATTGGAAAAGTTGCTTAGCAGCCCTGTAATTTTGTTTCATGTATATCTGCAAGAATTTTTAAGCTTTCCTATGTTTAAATGTGGAATCTTGGTGGCACAGGGGTGTAGAGCTAGGGCTACTAACCAAAAGGCTAGCATTTCACTTCTAGTAGTCACTCCTTGGAAACTCTATGGGGTGGTTCTACTCTTCCTTACAGGGTTGCTGTGAGTTGGATTGACTCAGTGGCAGTGGGTTTGATTTTTTCTTTTAATGATTGAATGTTTCAGGTTTTTTTTTTTCAAGTTTAGTGTTATAAAAAATGTCGACATAAAACCCTGCCTAATATTTTACATAATTTGGTTTCGTCCTTAGAATAGATTCCCAGAGAGAAAATTAATGAGTAAATGGATACATTTTCCCATCTCCTAAAATGTATTGCAAATTTCATTTCAAAAGTTTTGAAATGGCATATATTCACTCCAGCTGTGTTTGAAAATGTTGATTTTCTTACACTATTTCTAGCTTTGAGCAATCTCACTTAAGCACAGAGGAAAAGAAAACAAACTTTGCTAATTCAAAACAATTCCACACATAACAAGATGCAAATGAAGACAGGAATACCTCTCCCCATGGTTCAACAGGAAATTTCCTTCCCAGTGCAGAGGTTTATAATATTTCAACTGAGTGAACAGAAACAAATCTGGGAAAAATCTAAGATTGAAGTGTTCTTTGAAATGCTATCTCATTGATAAAGATGGTTATCTCATCAGTGTTCTAATCTTTCTCCTTCCTAAAAGCTAAACTACAGGCATGAAGGTAAGTGGGCCATTGACTGGGCTCTCAGACTTGATCTGATACCAACCGACAATGTTAGCCAGCCAGCCTCTGAGACTGGAACCCCTCATTCAGCTCCCTGTGGGCTGTATTCAGATTTGTCAGGCATGTTCTGTGCTCTTGACCTGAGGTAATGTGCATTACAAGAAGACAGAGAGCTAAGAAGGTGCTTAAAAGTGTCAAATGATTTGGGTCCATGCCCTGGAGCAGTCGAGCTAATGAAACACACTGAAACACACTCCAAGTCGGAAAGAGGAAAAAGGTTTATTGGGAGGTGTGATACCACTGGAGACTCGACAGCAACGCAGGCTGTTCTCCATGGACTTGCAAAAGACAAGTTTTGCATAAGAGTTTGTGCATCATTTTGGCAAGGATTAGTTCATACTGTTAAGCACATAGCCCACAGATGATTTTATGCATCCCAAAATAACCACGGGAGACTCTTTACTAAACTACAGATATGTATTGGACTCTAATCTGTGTGTTTGTAACAGGCAGAAACAAAACTTATGTAAAAATTCCTCGGCTAGGGGAAATAGCCTGCCAAGTCCACTCTGACTGAGATAAGGCACAAGACAGAAAGTTGTAGATAAAACAGATGCCAGAAAGCCTTCTGAGCTGCTGTCTCACAGGCTAAAGGCCTTTTTCCTAGGAGAGCAAAGAAGGGAGGGAGACCAAGGCCACAGCAGCTGAGAGGGCTCTGTGCCCCTTTGGAAAGAGGCCCATGTAGCTGGTGCAATCAAAAACATTTACAGACTAGTACGAGTATCATTATGGCATCAGTTATGTCAAGCTCTCAACTACTCACTTTGAAAAAGAAAAAACATGTGGGAAGGTATTAGGGTCCTGGAAGTAATCTGGCTTCCCATGGGTAGAAGTGAAACACAGGAAAGGAACTGGTTGTTATCTTACTGTTTTTCACATACAGAATGTAACAGGAAACTAAAATAGGACATAAACCATGGCAAGTGAACTGAAGCCTGTTGCAGGTCAGACAGCTGAGAAGCAGTGACACCCCAGCAGCACTGAGCACACCTGGTACCTGTATCTTGGTGTCTAAGAAACATTCTCCAGTTAAAGGAACCATGGTTCCTTGGAGAAAGAGATGACACCAGGGCTGGGACATGGAAAGTGCAAGAGGAGCCAGGAAACTTTTGTTTGGATCCTGCCAAAACGGGAGCCGATCTGAAGGACCTCACAGTGACTAATCCTAGGGCTGATGGGGAACAGTGCCTGGTAGTAGTGGGTAGTAATGAGTAAGAGACTATAACTCCTGGAGGACAAATAAACACCCATGAGTCCGTACTAGCACAAATAAATAATTCAGTGAAAAGTAGGAACAAACAGATAGCTCTTTTTGCAGTAAAAAGACAGTTAATAAATCTGGAAGGAAATGATGGAATTACGACACCATTACTTGCAGGCAAGGATCATTAACGGATGCTAAATTAGTGAGTGAAAGTACGCTGAGAAACAGGAATAGTCACATAGCATGTAATACATGTCATCGTTGTTGTTAGGTGTTGTCGAGCCAGTTCTGACTCACAGCAACCCCACACACAACGGAAGAAAATGTCACCAGGTCCCGTGTCACCTCTGCAATTATTGATGTCCTTGAGTCCATTACTGGTGCAGCCATTTGTGCCTTCCAGCCTAGGGGGCTTGCCTTCCAGCACTGGACCAGACAGTGTTCTGTTGCTGCCCAGAGGGTTTTTACTAGCTAATTTTCGGAAGTAGATCACAAGGTCTTTCTTCTGAGTTTGTTTAGTCTGGAAGTCCCACTGAGACCTGTTCACCACGAGTGACCCTGCTCACATTTGAAATACAGGTGCCGCAGCATCTAGCATCACAGCAACACACAAGCCACTGCAGTATGACAAAGTAACGGAAAGGTTGCAGCAGAGTATATACTTGCTACCGTTGAGTTGATTCTAACTCATAGCGACCCTATTGGACAGAGTAAAATCACCCCACCAGGTTTCCAAGGACTGCCTGGTGAACTTCCAGTTGGCACTGACCTCTTAACTACAAGGCCACCAGGGTTTCCAGTAGAGTACGTGAAACCAAACCAAACAAACAAAAAACTCACTGCTGCTGAGTCGATTCCAACTCTTAGTGACCCTATAGGACAGAGTAGAACTGCTTCATAGGGTTTCTAAGGAGTGCCTGACAGGTTTGAACTGCCAGACTTTGGGTCAGCAGGCATAGCAATTAACCACAACACCACCAAGGTTTCTGGCAGAGTACACAGCACTTACTAATTACAGAAGGAGAAACAGCAACTTCAGTGAGCAAATCTGACAGATGCCACATTAATTAACAGCTCAAGTTCCTGTCACTGGTAATAAGATGTACTGACCTCACGGACTTCTGATGTGTTCAGAGTGGCACAGTGTTGCTTCTGTGGTACCCTAGGAAGATGTATGGCCTCAGTCTCATTGTGAGAAAATGGGCAAACCCAAAGCATCCACAAATTCTTCCTTTGTGTCAAGGTCACAAAAGACAAAGAAAGATTAAGAAACTTTTCCAGATTGGAGGAAACTATGGAGTCTGACTGCTCAGTGAAATTTGGGATTCTGGACTGGATCCATGACCTTTGTGAAGCAATTGGTGATATCTGAAGGAGGTCTCTAAGTTAGTTAACAGTGTTATATCGATGTTAGTATCCTGGAGTTTTTAGTTGTACTGTGCTTACTTCAGCTAGTAACATTTGAAGAAGCTGAAGGAAGAGTATACCAAAAATTTTCAACTATTTTTGTATCTGTATTGTAAGTATTGAAGCCTGATAGTACAATGATTGAGTTCAGTTGCTAACCCAAAGGTCAGCAGTTCAAATGCATCAGCCACACCTTGGAAACCCAATGGGACAGTTCTACTGTGTCCTGTAGTGTCGCCATGAATTGGAATGAACTTGATGATACCCAACAAAACCATAATAACAACTGTGAGTTGTGAATTACTGCCAAATAAAAGACAAGAAGAAGGGGGGGAAGGAAAAGTGAGGGATATGCACAACTGTCACCAAATACCACGAGCAAGCTGGCTTTGCATCCTCTTGTTCCTGACACGTTTATTCATAGCAGATCTTTTACCATGAAAAAACAGCCAAGATATAGAATAATGACTCACAAGGCTACTGTCCTCAGAGATTGGTTGCTTCTCTTCTGGGCAGGGAATAGTCTTTTTTAATATACACATTCTAGGTGGGCACATTAAGGCTTCATGCCCTTAGTGAGTTACGGGTAAGCAGCTGGCTTCTCTCGCAGCCAAGATCTTTCACACATTCAATGAAGAAGGAATTTCTTTTAAACTTTATTTAAAATAAAATAAAAAATAATACACAGAAATTTAAAACGATCTCCACTTGTAAAGGCAATTATGACTGTGTCCTTCTTCACTGTAGAAAGTCCTTCACTGACTGCCTTGTACTTTCTCATCAGTAGCTTCGTGTTTTAGCCGCCTGTCAGCATGGTTCTTTGTCTACCTTAAAAATACTGCTTTTTGGCTTACAGAGACTTTGAATGTTCACTGTGCACTGTTTCAAAAGCACAGAAGGGTGCAAAAAAGAAGGCATGTTTGCTTGGAGGGCGCGGAGCTTATGGAGGAGCAGTCTGGGAGAGGACAGCGATCACGCTGGCACCCCACGAACATTGTCATTGGCATCCCTGAGTCATCTGTGCAGAGATGGCTATGTCAGTGGAAGTTTTGCTGTGGGTAATTTCACACAATAATAAAGAGAAAATGAAAATCACATGTACTGCCACCCACAGAGACCACCATGGCAGCCCTCCCCTGAGACTCTTTTCTTATCTCCTTAATCTGGAGTGGCTGCATGTGATTCCACTGAAGATGCCACAAAAGCTGGTGAGCCGACACTTTGTTGATCAACACTTAGATGACTGGCAAACCTTGCCTGCTATAAAAGACAGTACAGAAGGACCGTTTCTTGCTTATAAATATTTCCACAGAGCTCTCTTCTCTGTCTGGATGATGTGCAAAGTGGAACTCATGCATTTTTAAAAATGCATCATTGGTTTTCTTTGTTTTTAGGCTGCCCATTGCCTTCCAGAAACTGCCATCAGTTAAGGCTCCCATCTGCAATGTCTGGGCCTTTATGTTTTGTACCTTCACCAAGGGGTGCACTCATGTTTTCAGATCCTTGTCAAATCTGCTGTGACTGTTTTACACTGGAAACCCTGGTAGTATAGTTGTTAAGTGCCATGTCTGCTAACCAAAAGGTCAGCAGTTCGAATCCACCAGGCACACCTTGGAAACTCTACGAGGCAGTCCTACTCTGTCCTATAGGATTGCTAGGAGTTGGAAATGACTTGAGAACAATAGGTTTAGCTTGTTTGTTTCTTTGTTTGTTTTACACTTAATCGGTGGACCAGCTAGCCAAGTGCCCTTTATTGAATCAGACATCTGTCTCTTCATCACCCATTTCAGCTGTCATTACCGTCATGCAGAAAACATTCAGTTCCAGATTTTCTATTCTTCTTATCTTGTCTTGTGTGCACGTGTGTGCCAGCATCAACGTGGTTATTCACGATACCTCTGATGTATTTCAGCACGTGAGTGCCGATGTCCTCTCATTATCCTTGAAACAAAAATGCCAAGCCAGTCAAGTGCCGTCCAGTTGTACTTCCTTGAATATTTTTATCTGTGTTTTTTAAAATAAAATTTCCAAATGTTTCACTAGGACTTTGATTACATTGCGTTTGATTTATTAATCACTTGAAAAGAAAAACTGATTGCCTGAACAATACTGAGCCATTCATTAAGTCATCTGGCTTGGGCTCTTCCTTGAAAAGACACAAACTAACAGCATGTTGCTGTGAGGTGCCCCTGAGTCGGTTCTAACTGATCCTGACCCCACGCACAACAGGACCAAACACCGCCTGGCCCTTTTCCACTCTCACACCCATCGTCATGCTTCAGCCACTGTTACAGCCGCTGTGTTCATTTGTCTTATTGGGGGTCTTCCTTTCTTTCCCGGACCCTCTACGTTAGCGAGCGTGATGTCCTTCTCCCGGGATTTATCCTCTCCTGATAATGTGTCCAAAGTAAGTGAAAAGACGTCTTCACCATCCTCGCTTCCAACGGACATTCTGCTTGTACATCTTCCAGGAAAGATTATCTGATGGCAGTCCATGATATATTCGATATTCTTGACCAACACCACAATTCTAAGGCACCAACTCTGGCTTGGTTTTCCTTATTCATTAAGCTTTCATGTGTGTCAGACATAAGTGAAAATACCATAGCTTGACACCTAAGAGTTTATTTAAAAGTCTTGGGAGTCAAACTCGTTAGGGAAGGGACTGTCTTTTAGTGGTGAGCATCAGCAGTAACAGTTACCCAAAACCAACTGTGTTCGCTATGGAAAGATCATGTTGAACTAATCATACAAATCCCTGACAGACTGTCCTGATTAAAACAGAACACAAACTAGCATTTATAGGAACACTTAGCAAAGATTAAATGAGAATACTACAAAACTACATAATCAAGGCATTTTTCAGAAGTATGCCTTTGAGTTCCTGCACTGAGTTCAGACACAGCCAGCTTGCTCCCTAGTTAAAGGCCACCTTCAGTTGATTTAGCCACTGGAACACTTCAGTGCAATACAAGGCAGCAACAAGTCTTCCAACTGGAATGTTCCAGTTTGAATTCCTGTGAGAATCTGCATTTCTGGCAGGTTCCCTGGAGATGCCAATGCTCCTGGTTAGGGACCAATTCTGAGAATCTCTAGTAGAGCCGTGGTCCTCAAAGTGTATTTGTTGTACCTAAGAATCACCTGAGGAGCTGGTGAAAACGCAGATTCTGACTCAGTATGTCTGGGGATGGAAACAGAAAATCTCAGCAGGGGTTCGAGCTGGAGCCAACTGGTTTGAAGCTCGGGCAAATAAGATAGACTCTCCAGCCGACTTTATCATAAAATGAAACAACAGTCCAGTGAAGGTCAATCACACACAAGGTCAATCAAACACATCCCCTCTTCCTTGCACCCACTGTCTGGCATGTACACAAAACAACAGATGACTTCCATCAGACCACGTCCGTACAGGCTTCTGGGTTTAGAAGGAGCCTTAATCTTTTGTATATTTTATAAACTTTACTCCACGAAATCCCCGAAAAGAGACCCAGCAGAGTAACAGGAAATGTTCAGTCATCCTGGGAGCCGGAGAAGGCACCATCCAAGTCCTGGATATCCCGACCACTGTCAGGAAGGGACGGGGCCACAGCAGGACGGAGTCAAGCAACTTCCAGAGGGAGTTCAGTTCACGGGGAATGAATTTCAGTACTGCTTCAGCCCCACTGAGGGGCACGCTCGCCTTCAGGACCTGTGGGCAGAGGGGTGAGGAGGGTGGCCAGCTGGGGGAGTGGGCGTTCTGGTGCGTCAGCTTTGCTCAAGCTTGCCCCTTCCAAGCCCACTGAAAGTGGGGGCGAAGGCTCAGTGCCCCCTGCTGGCTGAAAGACATCATAGCGTGTGCCGGACAGTGAGAGGAGACTGTTCGGTACCAGAAGGTAGGGGAAGTCTGTCTTTTCACCTGCGGTGGTTGTTGTTGGTTCATTTTTTATGGCAGGGTTTCTTAACCTTGGCACTGCTGACAGTTTGGGCCAGATAATTCTGTCACAGGGGCTGTCCTGTGCCTGTAGGATACCCAGTTGCCCACTAGAAGGCAGTAGTCTCTTCACTCTCCAGCTGGGACAACAGAATGCAGCCAACATGGCCAAGTGCCCAGTTTGGCAAACTTGCCCCTAGCTGAAAACAACTGATTTAGAGCAATATGAACCTGTTGCTACAGAGTCCAACTTACAGTGACCCCTCGTGTCCCAGGACAACTGCCCCCTTAGTGTCTTCATGGCTGTGGCCTTTCTGATGGGCGGCTCTTCTTTTTGAGATGCATCTGGTGGGTTTGAACCTCCGGCCTTCTGAGTGGCAGCTGAGTGCTTCACTGTCTGCATCACAAGAGACCCCTGTGATGTGGGGCAGTAGAGAGTGTAAGGCTTTGGACAAACAGACTGTGTTTCTGACAGCCACAGTATCTCAGTGTACTTGCACGGAAATAAGGGGCTGCTTCCCTGCTGAGCAGAAACCCTGGTGGTGCGGTGGTTAAGTCCTATGGCTGTTAACCAGAAGGTGCACAGATCGAATCCACCAGGTGCTCCTTAGAAACTCCATAGGGCAGCTCTACTCTGTCCCATAGGGTCTCTGTGAGTCAGAATGGTCTTGACAGCAGTGGGTCTCCCTCCTGAGCAGCAGCTCACCCAGGTAAGGTGCAGTCTCAAGGTCAAACTCTTGAAAGAACTGCTTCCGTTGTTCAAGGCTACTTTGCTAGGGAACTACAGGCTCTGCCTCAGCCCCAAAGATGGCTTTTCTGTAACATATACCCAAAAGATCAAGTTGAGGTTTTCTTATCACCTTTACAAAGTACTTGAGACCAGACTAGCTACTGAGGAATGGGCACAGGCTAGAATCAGACAGAGCTCAGGAGCCTGCTTGCACCCTTTTCCACCTGCGTGAGGTCCAATTCCACACATGTGTGAGGTGTGATTCTCTTATATTGTGAAACATATGTCATCCATGGGAGTCGCTGCAGGCCAAGATGACAGGTGGCATCTAGCAGTGCCCTGCTTGCGCGCTTTTCTCCTGTGGTACATGGTGGGCTTCCAGTCACTCAGGGCTCTCCCGGGTGTCCACCGACACCCCGGGGAGCAGCGCCGTCAGTAGGACTGTTGCGATGTCCCATTCTGCACATCCTTTGGTTTCTCCTCATGAACTGGGCAAAACTGAGAGCCTGGCTTCAGCCAACAGAAAACAGAACATGTGACTTTTATAAACATGCCTGAATGAACACAGAATAACCCCAAATAAGCAAACGGGGGTGGCATGCTGAAAGAGAAGGCTTTGTGGTCTCATAATCCGTGCAGCCCAGGCTGGCACAGGAGGCGGGGTGAGGGTTGGGTGGTGGCAGGGTTGGGACCATGTAGGGTGGGGTGAGGGTGGGGTGCAGGCTGGGTGGGGACGGGGAGAGGGTGAGAGGTAGCTGACTGGGCCCAAGATGAAAACCAGTTTTGTGGTGCTGATGTAAACTGGGTGTTGGTGAAGGAGCCCTGTCTCAGAGCCTGTCCCAGAGAAATAAGTGTGCGAAAGGTGAAGAGAGAAGAGGGTGCGGAGAGAAGCCTGCGTGTGTACCTGTGCGACGCAGGTTCACGCTCACACACAGACTCTTACACAACAGTCATACACAGACCTCCAAACACAGACTCTCAAACAGACCGTCTCACCCACACACTCTCACACAAGAATCGCATGCAGACCTCACAGACTCACACACACACACACACACACACACACACACTTTCTCAGGTTCTCACACACACTGACACTCACACAGACCTACACAACCGTCACACGCAGACCTTACAAACTCTCACACATACACATTCACACTCTTACACAGACTCACACACAGACCTCACACTCAGACTCACACAAAAGATTGTCTCTCTCACACAGTAACTCACACAATGCAGACTCATACATACTCGTATACAACAATCATACACAGACCTCACGCCAATTCTCACATCGTCTCACACACTCACACACGTAGTCACACATGTGTGCACACTCACACGTACTCTTACACAACAGTCATGCAGACCTCATACACACCCAGATTCTCACACATACTCTCACACACAGACTCCACCACCATCACACGCTCAGACTAACACACCAGCTCGCGCATACAGATTCTCCTTCCCTCTCACACACACACACAGACTCACACGCATACTCAGAATCACACACAGACTCCCCCTCTGTCTCACACTCACACAGACTCTCACACATAGTCACACAGAGGCTCTCCCTCCCTCCCTCCCACACACACAGTCACACACAGAGACCCTGGCCCCTCCCTCCCACCCACACGCACACTCCCACACTCCCACACTCCCATGCAGTACTAGTCCCTAAGAAGTGGCGCGGCTTCTATTTCCCTTGGTGACTCAGGGATCCCAGGAGGAAGAGGCGGCCTGTGGTCTTGGCACCCCAGTCCACCCCGTCCACCCAGACGATCTTCCCGTGATGAGTCACAAGCCTCATGTTTGTGTAACCACTTCAAGAAGCCTGGATTTGGACCAGGGGCTTTGGTGGGCCGCAGGGAACGTGAAGTGGGAGCGGGGTGGGAACGGAAAGCAGGGTGACTCCTGACGGTGACTTAGAAAGAGGCTGGGCCAAAATGCCAGCTCAAGCCGGTGTGGTTCCCTGGCTTCCAGCTAGAATGGACACAGGGCCGGGCCTCCCTGAGGCTCTTGAGACCAGGGAGGAGCCTAACTTTGTGTTAGAGCGCCCCCCAGGGCCCGCAGGGTGCAAGGGTCTCCCTGCACCCCGCATGGAGGAGGGACCAGGCCCAGCTGTCCACATGGTCGACCTGGAGGCCGTGGAACCTTCTACAGATGGATTTGACTGGTCTGGGCTGTCCTGCCCGCAAAGAAATTAAGCCTCCACCGCAAACCTCATGCACGAACGTAGCCTGACAAGCTGAGAGCCCAGGCAGCCTGTGGAAATGTTTTCATTTCTTCTGTGATGACACTCCTAAAAACCCCAGGAAAACAAGAGATTGGAGTAAACAAAGCAGCAGCCAGAAACTTCTGGGAGAGCCTTTACCTGACAGCTGCTGACACAAATCAAGATGAAGGGCAAAATAAAGATAATGTCTGCATTTGTTTCTCAAGCTCTTTTGTCTAAAAAAAAAAATTTTTAAGGCAAAGGGAAAAACAGGACCTTTAAGCTGCCAGAAGTGCATGAAGCAAAGAGATTTGTTTCAACTGCTTGTCAGCAATTGAAATCTAGTGAGTTACTGAGGCCCAGCTACAACTGTCTTTAAAGCGTTCCTTCTTGCCAGGCCAGCTGTCCTGCATTTTGGGGTCTTCGTGAACCAAGTCAGCACCTCCCTCTCCTGAATGCTGATGATCTCTGGGGACACAGGGGAAGGCCTCCAAGCTCTCCCTGGGGAACACACCCCTTAGAGGGGAGCAGCCTAGGGCAGGGAAGCTGTCTCTGAAGAAGGAGTGAGCCTGCTGACCCAATACCTTGACTTAATACATTTATTTGTTTTGCAAGTCCAAACATTACTCCAATTTGGATGATACCAAAGTGGCTCTAATTTTACCCTTTTTTGGGTAGAAAAGCTTGACCAATACACACAAAAAAAGACCAGTAGTAATCTGTTCCTTGGTGTCACAGTGGTTAAGGTTCAACTGCTGACTGCAGGGTTGGTGGTTCAAGGCCACCAACTGCTCCCTGAGAGAAGGATGTGGCAGTCTGCTTTTAGGAAGATTTGAGTCTTGGGCCCGGCGGGACACTTCCGCTCTACCCTACAGGATCACTGTTAGTCGGAATTAACTGCACAGCACTCAGCTACAATGATGACTCTTCGGTTCTAGTGTGACATTTTAGAAAACAAATTTACATTTACTGTGCCTCCCCTTTTTGGTGTAGACAGGAAAACACAATGCAACAACTCAATAGACTTAAATGGATACCTTTGGACAATGGAAAAATCTTCCATTTTTGTGTTTTTAATTACAACATTGGATTGTAACTGCCAAAGGCTCTAAATAGACTTTGGCGTTAGTTCAGCGGTTCATTACTCCAGTAAACCATTTGTTCCCCTGATGCAAACAGGCACACAAACAGGGAGGGTCTACACTCATCTGTGTCTTCACTCAGGTATGGATTTCGGTGAGTTTCACTTCCATTTTCATCTAGTTCAAACAATAGGTTTTCTAATTTCTTCTGAGACTTCTTTGAGTCATCAGCTATTGAAAAGTGTTTTGTTTCAAATAGCTTCCAAATGTTTGGGGATTTTCCACCTTTCTTTCTGTTATTAATTTCAAATTTAACTCCACTGGGATCTGAGACTACACTTGGTAAGGTTCCCAGTCTTTTAAATTCACTAAGGGGTGTTTTCCACCACATAAGAAGTAGCAGCCAACATCCATCAATAATGAGAATGTGGAATGGATGAAGTGTGAATCTAGGAAAATTGGAAATCACCCAATGTGAAATGGAACGCATACACACCAATACCCTGGGCAATAGTGAGCCCAGGTGGACTGGTGTTGGCCACCTCCAATTGGATAATCACATGGTCTATTATTCTGGGAATGACAACTTGATGAAGAACAGCATTGCATTCTTTGTCAGAAAGAACATTTTAAGATCTGTCCTGAAGTACAATGCTGCCAGTGACAGGATAACATCCACCTGCCTATAAGGAAGGCCAGTCAAAATGACTGTTATTCAAATTTACCCACCTACCACTTACATGCAAGATGAGGAAATTGTAGATTTTCACCAACGTCTTCAGTCCCAAACTGATGAGACACACAATCAAGATGCATTGACAATTACTAGTGACAGGGATGTGAAAGCTGGAAATGAAGGAGAAGGACGGGTGGCAGGAAAACTTGGCCTCGGTGATAGACACTGTTGAAATGAGGAAGGGCGCGATAAAGCCAAGCCCCAGGAAACAATTTAGTAGCAGAAAATTCCATAAAATAATCTCACCTTTGTCTACAAAACACTGTCAGAAGACAAGCCTGGGGGCAACCTTGCAAGTGACCCCTAGATCTTGACCACATTTTACAATTAATAGGAGTTAACCAATCAATGTAAAGGTCAGTTCACCCTCCCTGCTTTTCAATCTCATGACTTAAATACTGGGCACTGAGGAAACTCGTGGTCGCCCCCTGCTTTGCGTAGCTTGGGGTACGTCCCTGATGCACCAGTATTTTTCCTATTGGGCATATTTTTTAATAAAATTTAACCTTTAAAGTAACAGTGTCGCATCTTGAAAATCACAGACCCTAACATTTGGGGGCTCTCCCGGGATTTCAAGAGCGACCTCCGCGGCCGGCCGATCTGGTTTGGACCTCACCGGTGAGTCTGGATATTGTCTGTCTGTGCTCGAGCTCTGGTTCTGGGACTCACTAAGAGAGAATCTGGACACAGAACTGCTCTCTTGAGTCGGAGGCTGGGGGACACCTCAGCTGTCCATCTGGGCGGGCACCGCTGGTTCCTTTTTTGGTTCTGCGGCCTGTAAATCCCGCATCTGGTTTTTTGTTTTGTTTCTTCCGTGACCGGTCTGTGTCTGTTCCGTTGTCTGTTTGATTGTGTTGTTTGTCCTGATTGTTACTTTTGCCACCATGGGGCAATCTTCTTCTCACTCTATAACACCCCTGGACCTGTTCCTTAACCACTTTTCTGATTTCCAGAAACGAGCCCGAGACTTCGGCAAGGTGCGATCAGGAAAACTCTGCACACTTTGTAATCTGGAGTGGCCTGCCTTCGGTACTGGATGGCCACCCACGGGATCCCTAGACATTAAACAAACCCATTCTGTTTTTCAGGTCATCTTTGGCGATCTGGGTCACCCTGACCAAATGCCCTACATTATTGCTTGGCAGGACCTCCTCAGGCGGCCACCTGCGTGGCTGCAACCCTATGTTCCCCCTAAACAGCCTCCTACAACCTTGGCGGTTCAGGGCTCCTCGAAACCCCCGCCAGCTTCCCTTCCTCCATCCAATTCCTCTGACCCCGACGACTTACTGAGTCTCCCACCTCCCAACCCCCCAGTGCCCGTTTCTCCTCCTGCCACCGCTGGGGCCAAGGGAGCCAAAGCCAGTCTCCGTGGCCTGTATAGGGTCCCCGCAGACCCTCCAGTCCCAACTGCTCCCCCGACCCCCGCCACTTCTGTGGTACCACCTTCCTCTGACCTCCAGAGCCCAGCTCATACCCGTTCAGGTCGATCTTTTCAACCACTTACAGAACCCTCTCCTCATATTTTCCCCTTGCGAGCTATAGGACACATGACTGAGGCTGGGACCCCATTCTTGGTCTATACTCCCTTTACAACCTCTGATCTTTACAACTGGAAAATGCAGAATCCCCCTTTTTCTGAAAAACCTCAAGCCTTGATATCCCTCTTAGAAACCATCTTTGTAACACACCAGCCCACCTGGGAAGACATACAGCAACTTCTCCAAGCCCTCTTTACTACTGAGGAGAGGACTAAGATTGTTTCCCTAGCCAGAAAACAGGTGCCGGGAGATGATGGAAACTTTACAAGTGATTTAGATGAAATTAACCATGCTTTTCCCCTGACTCGCCCGAATTGGGACCCAAACACCACTGCAGGTAAGCAGCGCCTAACTGTCTACCGCCAGATTCTTATGGGGGTCTCCGGGCCACTGCTAGGGGCCCCACAAATTTGTCTAAAGTAACACAGGTAATTCAGGAACCCTCAGAATCCCCAGCAGCCTTTCTGGAATGACTGATGGAGGCATACCGCACATATACTCCCATTGACCCTGAGTCTCCTGAAAATCAACGGGCCATTAATATAGCCTTCATGGGACAGTCGGCCTCTGACATCAAAAGAAAAATACAAAAAATAGAAGGATTTGAGGGAAAGAACCTATCCGAGCTGATGGAAATTGCTATGAAAACCTTCAATAACCGTGAACTACCAGAAGACAAACAAGCCAAAAAGGTAAGCAGAATCCTCCTGGCAGAAGCCCAGGGCCACGCACTGATGCGCCCTTGGGAAAAGAAACCAAATCAGATGAGGAAGCCAGGAAGGCCTCCCCTGCAGAGAAACCAGTGTGCCTACTGCAAGGAAATCAGACATTGGAAGGGTGAGTGTCCCAAAAGAAAGCCCTCTCCAAAGGTTCTTAACCTAGAGGCCTGAGGGCGTCAGGGCTCACTGGTCCCCCCTGAGCCCAGGGTAACCTTAAAAGTAGGGGGACACCCAGTAGAATTCATGGTCGACACCGGGGCTAGCGACTCAGTTCTAACTGAACCCCTAGGGCCCATAACCGAGACCAAAACCCTAGCACGGGGAGCTACTGGAATCGGTGCCTACTCATGGACTACTAAGCGAAAAATAGACCTGGGAACTAAAACTGTCTCACACTCCTTCATGGTCATGCCTGAATGCCCATACTCTTTACTTGGAAGAGACTTGTTATCAAAAATGCAAGCAACTATCCCCTTTACTGGAAGTCATGCTTACCTGACACCCCAAGTCAATGTGGTAGCCCCTTTAGAGGAAGAATACAGACTTTATGATGATTCTGACAGGGTCCCCCACTCCATTCTCCTGGTATCAGTAGATCAACTGATCAAAGAGATTCCTCAGGTTTGGGCTGAAAACAACTCCCCAGGGCTGGCCAAACACCAACCACCAGTTATAGTGACTTTAAAACGGTCTGCTGACCCGATTCAGGTGCGACAGTACCCCATTGCTTCAGAAGCGAGGAAGGGGATCAGGGCCTACATTCAAAGACTCAGGAAACATGGAATACTAGTGCCCTGCCTGTCACCCTGGAATACCCCCCTCCTGCCGGTGAGGAAGGCAGGAGGGCTGGACTACAGACCAGTCCAGAATTTGAGGGAGGTCAATAAAAGAGTGGAGGATATCCACCCCACTGTTCCGAACCCGTACACACTTCTGAGCTCTCTGTCACCAGAACACCAGGTGTATTCAGTACTAGATTTAAAAGACGCATTCTTCAGCATACCCCTGAGCCCACAGAGTCAGCCGCTCTTCGCCTTCGAATGGCAGGACCCAGAAGATGGCTTCAGTGGACAGCTGACCTGGACACGTCTGCCACAAGGGTTCAAGAATTCCCCCACCATCTTTGATGAGGCCCTTCATCGGGACCTACGTGAGTATAGACATCAGTGGCCTGACATTTCCCTTCTACAATACGTAGATGACTTATTACTTGGGGCACCTGACGAGGACATTTGCTTAAAGGCCACCAAGTCCCTGTTAACTCTCTTGGCGGAGTTGGGATATCGAGTCTCTGCTAAAAAGGCACAGGTCTGCATCCAGGAGGCGACTTACTTGGGTTTCCAACTCAAGGGGGGACAGCGTTCCCTATCCAAAGCAAGAAAACAGACTATCCTTGGGATTCCCACCCCACGTACGCCACAGCAGGTAAGGGAGTTCCTGGGGTCCGCTGGGTTCTGTCGGCTCTGGATCCCAGAATTTGCAGAGATAGCATGCCCCCTATACGAGCTGACCCGAGGAAAAGAAAAGAATTTTATATGGACTAAAGAAGCAGAGCAGGCTTTCCAGACTATAAAGAAGTCACTCCTGGGGGCACCAGCATGGGCGTTACCCAACCTGGAAAAGCCCTTCTGTCTTGGTTGGAATGGTGTCCCCCCAAAAATGTGTGCAGCCGTGTGGCTGGGATATGGTTCCCAGTATCTTGGAAATGTCCTCCATTGTGTGGCTTTGCTAACTGTGTGTTAAAAGATTAGGGTGGGGCTACGAATTCTGCATAGGATTACTTCCCTGTCCTGCTGTAGGGGGAGTTTCCCCAGAGTGTGGCTTGTCCCACCATTAATGCTTTCAGAAAAAAAGGAGAAAGAAACAAAGGACAATTGAGAACCTCGCTACCATCAAGCAAGCAGCACCGGGAGCAGAGCGCGTCTTTCAGACCAGAGGTTCTTGCGTGAGGACGCTCCCTGGACAAAGACTGATGCAATACCGGACTTTCCTCCAGAGCCGACAAGGGGAAAGTCTTTCCCTGGAGCGGACACCCTGAATATGGACTTGCAACCTACTGGGCTGTGTAAGAATAAATCTTTCTTTGTTAAAGCCATCCACTCTGTGGTATTTCTGTTAGAGCAGCCTAGCTTGGCGGAGTTGGGATATCGAGTCTCTGCTAAAAAGGCACAGGTCTGCGTCCAGGAGGTGACTTACTTGGGTTTCCAACTCAAGGGGGTACAGCGTTCCCTATCCAAAGCAAGAAAACAGACTATCCTTGGGATTCCCACCCCACGTACGCCACGGCAGGTAAGGGAGTTCCTGGGGTCCACTGGGTTCTGTCGGCTCTGGATTCCAGAATTTGCAGAGATAGCATGCCCCCTATAGGAGCTGACCCGAGGAAAAGAAAAGAATTTTATATGGACTAAAGAAGCAGAGCAGGTTTTCCAGACTATAAAGAAGTCACTCCTGGGGGCACCAGCGTTGGTGTTACCCAACCTGGAAAAGCCCTTCCAACTATACATCGATGAAAATAAAGGAATAGCCAAGGGAGTCCTTACCCAGACACTCGGCCCATGGAAAAGGCCGGTGGCCTATCTGTCTAAAAAGCTAGACCCAGTGGCCTCAGGATGGCCAAGGTGCCTTAGAATTGTCGCAGCTGCCGCTCAACTAGCAAAGGACTCTGATAAATTGACTATGGGACAGCCCCTGACCATCACTACCCCCCATGCCATTGAGGGAGTCCTGCGTAGCCCGCCTCACAAATGGATTTCCAATGCCCGGCTAACCCACTACCGGTCTTTATTACTAGATCAGCCCCAAGTTGTGTTTGCTTCTAGCTCAGCCCTCAACCCAGCCACGCTGCTGCCTGATCCAGACCTGGAGGCCGAACCACACGACTGCACTGAGGTGCTCGACCAACAACACGGCCTTCGCCGAGATCTTACAGACGTTCCCCTGTGGGACCCTGATCTCAGTCTGTTCACTGATGGGAGCAGTTTCATCAAGGATGGCACCAGGTACGCAGGGGCGGCAGTGGTAGCCAAAGATCAGGTCCTCTGGTCACGAGCCCTATCTGGAACATCAGCACAACAGGCAGAGCTCATAGCACTCACTGAGGCACTGAGACTAGGGGCTGACAAGGCAGTCAACGTCTATACTGACAGCAGGTATGCCTTTGCTACCGCACATGTACATGGGGCCATCTACCAGGAACGGGGATTGCTCACAGCAGAAGGAAAAACTATTAAAAATAAACAAGAAATATTAGATTTACTTGCAGCTATTTGGCTGCCCACAAAGCTATCCATCATCCATTGCCCCGGACATCAGTGGTCTGAAACAGTGGAAGCCCGAGGCAATAATCTGGCGGACCGAGCAGCTAGGGAAGCCGCCCTCAGCCTCCCGGAGATCAATTCTATCCAGCTCCCTGAGCCAACCTTTCCCAAAGAGCCCACCTACACCCTAGAGGATACCCTCCTGCACAAGAAGATTCCAGGAACAAAACAGGAGAAAGGATGGTGCTATACCTCGGGAGGACTCCCCATTCTCCCTCAAAAACTGGGAGAGGAACTCGTCTGCCAGATCCACCAGACTACCCACTTGGGAGCAGCAAAAATCCAGGAACTTCTGTCTCCAAAGTACTATATTCCCCATCTACCCCGGCTGGCTGAACGAATAGCACACACCTGCCAAGGCTGCCAAGCTACTAATGCAGCCAGATCTGGTAAGGCCCACCAAGGTAAGAGAGAAAGAGGCACTATGCCTGGAGTACATTGGGAACTGGACTTCACTGAAATTAAGCCCGGCAGATATGGATATAAGTACCTTTTAGTTTTCATAGACACATTCTCTGGTTGGACTGAAGCGTTTCCCACTAAGAGAGAAACAGCTCAGATAGTCTCAAAAAAACTCCTGGAAGAACTTATACCTAGGTTTGGGGTTCCGTTGACACTAGGATCAGACAATGGCTCTGCCTTTGTGGCCATAGTCTCTCAGGGAGTAGCGTCTGTTCTGGGGATTAATTGGAAATTACATTGTGCCTATCACCCCCAGAGTTCAGCACAGGTAGAGAGGATGAACCGGACCCTTAAGGAGACCTTAACCAAATTGACCCTAGAAACTGGAGGTGACTGGACGGCCCTGCTTCCCTTTGCCTTGATGTGTGTGTGTAATTCTCCCTACCTCCAAGGCCTAACGCCCTATGAAATTGTTTTTGGAAGGCCACCACCCCTCTGCCCTAAACCAAGGGATGACATGCTTGCTGAAATCTGTAATCATGACCTGCTTAAGTCCCTCCAGGCCCTGCAGAAAACTCAAGATCTACTCTTCCCCTTGTTGAGACACCTCCATGATCTCCCTCCTGTAGAGCCACATCAGTTTCAACCGGGTGATCTGGTTTGGATCCGGAGACACCAGAAGGAGACTTTGGAGCCCCACTGGAAAGGACCTCATACGGTGATCCTAACAACTCCAACTGCTGCCAAAGTCGACGGGATCCGACCCTGGGTCCATCACTCCCACCTAAAAAAAGCAACACTAGACTCTGACCCTCGATGGAAGGTGCAACAACATCCCGAGGACCCCCTCAAGCTGCGCCTTGTCCCAGCTCTATCTTCAGCCTGATCACGTGGGTCCTGTGGGGTCTCCTGTTACCAGCCATGGCTACCCGATCAACCAACCCACACCAACCAGCGATCTACAGGTGGATCCTCACTGGCCCTGAGACAGCTCCAAGAGACCTCGGCCGGCAAGTTCAGGAACTGACCCTAACCAGCCCTCCCGAGGTAACTTCACCAGTTTTTCACCTTGATTTATGTGACCTTGTAGGAGACTCTCATGCAGACAGCGGACTCAGTTCATGTATGCTAAAAGGTGACCCTTGCCGCTGCAGGGGTGGGTGGGGCTGTGCTACTGACTGCCTCATGCGACAACTGGCCAAACAACAATTTTACGTCTGTCCCGGGGTTAATGACTATGGATCATGTGGAGGAACAAATGACTATTTCTGTTATGCATGGGGCTGTGAAACCAATGCACCCTGGATCAGAGAAGATAGGGACCTTATTAGGGTCAGTCAAGCTAAAAATGAGACCAGTCAGAACAGACGAAACCCCATTTCCATATCTCTAACTGAACGAGGGAAAAATACAAGAGGTTGGGAGGCAGGAAAAATCTGGGGACTCAGGCTGTACCTTTTGGGGTATGATTGGGGACTCCTCTTCAAGATTCAGAGGCTGCCACAGCCCTATAGCCCCCCACCAGTCGCCATTGGGCCAGCAGCCCCCAACCCAGTTGGCCCAAGGGAGCCCACGACGAGACCCTTCCCAACAAAAAAGAACTACACCCAAGCCTTACCCTCTGGCCGGATTCCTCCCACAGTACCTCCCCCACATAACAGTAGTCCTGGCACGAGTACCTTATACTCACTACTGAATTTTACCTACAACTATCTCAATTCATCTACTAACTTGACTAGAGAGGACTGTTGGCTATGCTTAGATCCTAGGCCCCCTTTTTATACCAGATGGGCCACTGAAAGAAACCTGTCCGCAGAGTCTCATCCAGGCTCCAAGTGTTCATGGGGAAGGTTTCCAGTGATAACACTCCAGAAAGTCACAGAATCTGGGTTGTGTGTGCTGAATAAGGAGGGATCCTTGGACAGTTTCCCTTATTTACGGCACCTCTGTACTAGAATGTACCGGGCTAATTCCTCTGCTGTATATTTGGTGCCACCTAACGATACTTGGTTCGCATGTACCACCGGATTAACTCCCTGTATACATCAGCAGGTGCTCACAAAAGACAGTTTGTGTGTACTCGTTACCTTGTTCCCACAAGTATATTATCTCCCTGTAAGTACTTATCTGGAAGCCCTGCCAGAACCTGCTTACCCTTTTAGACGAGATAAGAGAGATTTTGGGGCCTCGACTATCCTCCTCACCGTCCTAGTGGGGGCAGGGATAGCCACCGGAGTGGGGACAGGAACAGCCACTTTAATAAAAGGAGATCAGAATTATCAGGCATTAAACAAAATTATAGACTCTGATCTGGCTGAATTGGAGAGGTCCATCCATCATCTAGAGAACTCCCTAGATTCCTTAGCTGAGATGGTACTCCAGAACAGGAGGGGCCTTGATCTGCTCTTCCTCCAACAGGGGAGACTGTGTCAAGCCCTAGGAGAACAATGCTGTTTTTATGTAAATCACTCAGGTATAGTCAGAGACAGTCTGGCTACAGTCAGAAAGCGATTAGAAGACCGAGCAAGAATTAGGGAACAAAAACGGAACTGGTATGAGTCTCTGTTCTCCCGGTCCCCGTAGCTGACCACCCTCATCACTGCGTTAACAGGACCACTGGTCCTGTTCATCCTAGCTTTAACTTTGGGTCCCTGCATTCTAAATAAACTACTTAAATTCATACGAGAGAGACTGGCTACAGTCCAGCTCCTGGTCCTAAAACATCTGCCCCAGTACCAGGCCTACCACACCCCTGAACAGCCAGGACCTTGATCAGCCCTACACCTACTCAGAGTCTAAGATTTGACTCTGGAATAAGAACTCAAGGGGGGAATGTTGAAATGAGGAAGGGCGCGATAAAGCCAAGCCCCAGGAAACAATTTAGTAGCAGAAAATTCCATAAAATAATCTCACCTTTGTCTACAAAACACTGTCAGAAGACAAGCCTGGGAGCAACCTTGCAAGTGACCCCTAGACCTTGACCACATTTTACAATTAATAGGAGTTAACCAATCAATGTAAAGGTCAGTTTACTCTCCCTGCTTTTCAATCTCATGACTTAAATACTGGGTGCTGAGGAAACTCGTGGTCGCCCCCTGCTTTGCGTAGCTTGGGGTGCGTCCCTGGTGCACCAGTATTTTTCCTATTGGGCACATTTTTTAATAAAATTTAACCTTTAAAGTAACAGTGTCGCATCTTGAAAATCACGGACCCTAACAGACACAACTACGGAGAGCTCGTGAGAGAACTGGGCCAGACCAGTGAACTTCTTTACTGTAAGTATCTTTTTTTCAACAACACAAATGGCAGCTGCACATGTGGATCTCAGTGGTTGAAAAGCACAGGAATCAAACTGATTGTATGTGTGGAAAGAAACAAGAGAACAACTCAATATCGTCAGTTAGGACAAGGCCAGGGGACAAGTCTTGCACAGATCAGTAGCAGCTTATATGCAAGTTCAGCTTGAAGCTGATGAAAATTAAAACAAGTCTGCAATAGCCAAGATTCCACCTGGAGTGTATCCTACCTGAATTTGGAGAACTTCTCAGGAAAAGATCCGAGACCCTGAGCACCGGTGACCAAAGACCAGAGGAGTGGTGAGCTGCTGTGAAGGCCATCATGTATGAAGATGGGAAAAGGTCGTTAAAAATGAAGACCAAAACAGATGTCAGAAGAGACTCTGAAACTTGATTTGAATGCAGAGAAGCTAAAGCAAGTGGAAGAAACGATGAAGTAGAAAAGCTTATCTTAGTCATCTAGTGCTGCTGTAACAGAAATACCTCAGGCAAATGGCTACAACAAAGAGATCTATGCCCTCACAGTCCAGGAGATTAGAAGTCCAAACTCAGAGTGCCAGCTGCAGGAGAAGTCTTTCTTTCTCTGTGGGGCTCTGGGGGAAGGTCCTTGTCATCAATCGTCCCCAGGTTTAGGAGCTTCTCTGAGCAGAAACTGTGTTTCCAAAGGGTGTGATCTGCCCCTGGTGTCGCTGTCTAGGTGGCACGAGGCCCCTGTGACTCTCTGCTTGCTTCTCTCTTCTATATCTCTAAAGAGATTGACTCAAGACACAATCTAATCTTGTAGATTGAGTCCTCCCTCATTGATATACTTGCCTTTAACCCAGACTCATTAACAACATAAAACAAAGAAAGAAACAAACAAAAAAAACCCACTAGTGTTGAGTGATTCCAACTCATAGCAATCCTCATAGAGATCAGAGTCACTACATGTAAGAAAATCTCTTCAGTGGACAATCACACAATACTGGGAATCATGATAGATGTAGGGGGAGGGCACAATTCAGGCCATAACAGAGATGAAAAGATCTTCTCTGTTCATGGCTGCAGAAGACAAAGGAGAGTATTATTATGACATGTGCAAAGACCTGGAGATAGAAAACCAAAATGGGAGAATATGCTCAGTGTTTCTCAAGCTGAAAGAATTGAAGGAAAAACTCAAGACTGGAGTTGCATGTTTGAAGTATTCTCTGGACAAAATATTGAATGATGCAGGAAGCATCAAAAGAAGATGGAAGGACCACGGAGAAACACCATACAGAAAAGAGCTGGTCAATGTTCAACCACTTCAAAAGGTAGTATAAGATCGAAAACTGGTGACATTGAAGGAGGAAGTCCAAGCTGCACTGAAGGCATGGGAAGAACAAGGCTTCAGGAATTGACGGAATACCAATGGAGATGTTTCAGCAAATGGATGCAGCGCTGGAAGTGCTCACTCATTGATGCCGAGAAATTTGGAGGGCAGCTACCTGGCCAACCAACTGAAGTGTTCCGTATTTATGGCTATCTCCTAGAAAGGTGATTCAACAGAATGCAGAAATTATCAAACAACATCATTAATACTACATAGCATTAAAGCTATGATGGTAATTCAGAAATGATCACATCAGTACATTGACAAAGAACAGTCAGGCATTCAAAACAGGTTCAGAAGAGGATACGGAACCAGGGATATCACTGCTTACACCAGAGGGATCCTGGTTGAACATTGTGGTGGTCAGGATTATGTCAGCTTGGCTACTACCTATTTGGCTGCTGTATTAAGTGGCAGGGCGGGGTTTGTGGTAGCTCCCTGCCCCTCGGCTCTCATCTTGTGACACTGGACTACGGCTGCTGATCGCTCACGTGGCCAGGAGTTCCTGCTCTCTTGTTCCAGCATCTGGTTCCGGGACTTGAGCTAGCAGCGGTTGGGCTCATTAGTCCTTACAGTCGGCACTTGAGAGTCCTGCTCCCCGACCTGCCAATCCTGCGCTCGCCAGCCTCTGCCCAGTCCTGCTCCCTGACCTGCCGATCCTGGGTTCGCCACCTTTGTCACTTCGTCTCGCCACCAGCTTGGGATCCACTGACCTACACAACCGGTGATCTGCAACTCTGGTCTCTGATTTGCTGACCTTGGGTTCCTCAGCTTCCGTGGACACTTGAGGCTTGTGCCAGAGCTTGGGACATTCAGCTTCTGTGATTACGTGAGCTGTTTCCTATATTCTATCTATCTATCTATCTGTCTATATATATATATTATAAATCTTTCCTTGTACCTACACATGTTACTGGTTTTGCTTCCCTAGAAAACCCAGCCTAAGACAAACATGTACTGGGAAGATGTTTACTTGTGTTTTCTTGATGTTACACCAGAAGGATGCTGGCTGAACATGTACCAGACTTGATTAGGTGAAGGCATTCAACTGTGTGGATCATGACAACTTAAGGATAACACTTCTGAGAAGAATGAGAATTCCAGAACTCTTAATTGTGCTCATGAGGAAGTGAACATACATCAAGAGACAGTCATTTGAACAAGGCGACACCATGTGGTTTAAAGTCAGGAAAGGTGTGCGTCAGGGTTGTATCCTTTCATCATACTTATTCGATCTGTATGCAGAGTAAATACTTGGAGAAACTGGGCTATATGAAGAAGAACAGGGCATCAAAATTGGAGAAAGCCTCATTAAAAACCTGCCTTATGCAGATGACACAACCTTGTTAGCTGAAAGTGAGGAACACTTGAAGCACTTATTGATGAAGATAAGAGACCACAGCCTTCAGCATGGATTGCACCTCAACAGCAAGAAAATAAAACTCCTCACAACTGGACCAGTAAGCAACACCATGATAAACAAAGAATGAAAATGTCAAGGATTTCATTTTACTTGGGTCCACCATCAAAGCCCAGGGAAGCAGCAGCCAAGAAATCTGCTGCAAAAGACCTGTACAAACTGTTCAAAAGCAGAGATGTCACCTCAAACACTAAGGCATGCCTGACCCAAGCCGTGGTATTTTCTATCACCTCATATGCATGTGAAAGCTGGACAGTGAATAGGGAAGACAGAAGGAGAATTGATGCCTTTGAATTACGGCTTTGGAGAACAATATCGAAATACACCACGGATGCCAAAAGAATGACCAAGTGTGTTTTGGAAAAAGTACAGCTGAGATGCTCATTGGAAGTGAGAATGGTGAGACTGTCTCACATACTTTGGACGTGCATCAGAAGGAACCAGTCCCTGGAGGAGGATATCATGCTTGGCAAAGTAGATGGTCAGTGAAAAAGAGGAAGACCCTCAACAAGATGGACTGACATGGTGGCTGCAACCACAGGCTGAAGTACAGCAACAATTATGAGAACGGTGCAGGATGGGGCAGAGTTTTGTTCTGTTGTACGTATGATACGGCTCATTGGCACCTAACAATGGCAAGGTGTGTTTTATGGCCCAGAATGTGGTCTATCTTGGTGAATGTGTTATACCAGCTTGAGAAGAAGGCACACTGTGCTGCGGCTGGAAAGAGTGCTCTGGACACATCCATCAGGTCAAGTCCATTGGTACTGGTTCGGATCATGTCCTTCCTCAAGCATTTGTGCCTGTTTCATCTACTGATGCCTGACCGTGGTGGTGAATTTGTCTGCTTTACTTTGGGCTGTATCATTCTTTGACTTCTGTGATGCTCTACTGTTAGGTATATACACCTTCAGTACTGTTACCTCTCAGTGCAGGACTGAGTGGTGTGTATCTCATGATGCCTCTTTCTACCCCTAGAATCTTCCTTAGTTTGCGATTGGCTTCCTCTGAATACAGCTACTCCAACTTTCTTGTGTTGTTAGTGTGGTGTACCTTTCTCCATCCACTTCCTGTTAATCTGTCTAGTTTTCCTGTAGACAGCCTGTCAGAGCTGATATGAGAACCATCCCTTTATTTTCTATTTTTGTTTAGATCCTTGAATAGTCTATAATTGACCCCCTTCCCCATAGTGGCCTTTTCATGTTTAAGTATCAAGCTTGTCTATATCTCATTGAAGTGGGGAGATTTTCCTCTTTTTCTATTCTGCAATAGCATTTTGGGGTTTGGGTTTTTGTTTAAGACTGAGTTTTTTTCAAAGCAGGGTGCCGAAGCCCGTCACCCACAAAGACCTCTGTGAGCAAAGCTACAAGCCTCTGTGATGGCAGACGGACGCATCTCACCCCTGACATATTGCTGGCTGTATATTTTTCATCATAATTAAACTCTCCTCAAAAATAACCCCTCACCTCCCTGCACAAGGACAAACGCCCAGCCCAGGAATGTCAGGGCCGACCCAGCCCTGCTGACTTCCCCCAACTGCACTTCCCCCCCATGTGAAAAGAATGATCATTTTTAGAACAGTTTAAGAAAGGCATAGTGTGGTGGTCAGGATTATGTCAACTTGGCTACTACCTATTTGGCTGCTGTATTAAGTGGCAGGGCGGGGTTTGTGGTGGCTTCCTGCCCCTCGGCTCTCATCTCGTGACCCTGGACTACAGCTGCTGATCGCTCACGTGACCAGGAGCTGCTGCTCTCTCTTGTTCCAGCGTCTGGTTCTGGGACTTGAGCTAGCGGCTGTTGGGCTCATCAGTCCTTACAGTCGGCACGTGAGAGTCCTGCTCCCTGACCTGCCAATCCTGCGCTCGCCAGCCTCTGCTCAGTCCTGCTCCCTGACCTGCCGATCTTGGGTTCTCCAGCCTCTGTCACTTCGCCTCGCCACCAGCTTGGGACCCACCGACCTCCAGCCTCTGTTGCATCGTCTCGCCGCCAGCTTGGGATCCACTGACCCACACAACCGGTGATCTGCAACTCTGGTCTCTGACTTGCTGACCTTGGGTTCCTCAGCTTCCGTGGACACGTGAGGCTTGTGCCAGAGCTTGGGACATTCAGCTTCTGTGATTACGTGAGCTGTTTCCTATATTTGTATCTATCTATCTGTCTATATATATATATATTATAAATCTTTCCTAATACCTACACGTGTTACTGGTTTTGCTTCCCTAGAAAACCCAGCCTAAGACAATTTGGTACCGGGAGTGGTTCTAGGGAAACAAAATTGTAAAAATGAATCCTTTCAAGTGGTTCTTGAGTCTAGCAAGTAGTAACACTGTTGCTAACTCTGCTCCTGTCGGTAAAAATCCGTGGGCTGAGGTGGCGGTACATATCCGCAAAATAGCCCCACCGATAGATCAGATATTGGTGAAAGGTGACCCTCAGGGTGAAAACATGTGTGATGACTTTTCGAAATTATGTGTGGATGAGCAGTACAAGGAAGTTGGGTGGCTGGTCCTACTTGCATTAGATAAGCTGGTGAAGGAAAAAGATGAGCTCAGGGCCTCAGAATCAAAGCTCTCGTGTCGTGTAAGAGACCTCAAAGCTGCTGCTTGTGCTTTAAAAGAAAACCTCATTACTTGTAATAGCAGAGCCGAAACTGCTGAAAGCCAAACTCAGATGCTTATCGTTAGAGTGGCGGAATTGCAACGCCAGCTCAATTGCCAATCTCGAGAAGTATCTGAAATTAAAGTGAGGGCATTGATTGGGCAGAAATGGGACCCTGCAACTTGGAATGGAGACATATGGGAGGATGATATGGAAGCTGGGGACGCTGAGCCCCTCACTTCCAGTAAAGCTCTCCTGTCAGCTGAACCACACCCATGTGAAGGGATTACTTCGCCTTTGTCTGCGAAACCGCCCCGCCCAGTAAAGCCATTATCCCCTCCGCTCCAACCTAATGAGATTAGCTGCAGCCCCCCTGCCGCTGAAGAGCGCCTGCCAGAGCCATTGCCTGGGGCGCGGCCTAAGGCAGAGGTTTTCCGAGAGCCTGCTGAAGATTCTAAGAACACTTCGGCAGTGCCAATTTTGGCTTCTAGGCCTGTAACTAGACTTAAATCCAAGCAAGCTCCAAAAGGTGAAGTACAAAGTGTGATCCAGGAGGAGATACGCTATACTCCAAAGGAACTACTTGACTTTTCTAACACATACAAACAGAAACCTGGGGAATATGCTTGGGAATGGCTGTTAAGGGTGTGGGATAATGGTGCAAGGAACATGACTGGAAGATTGGAGACAAGGATTTATGGGGGAGAGGTATGTGGATAGACCTCTCTGAATGGGCCAAACAAGTGAAGATATTTGTGTCTCATGTGAATGCTCATCAAAGAGTAACCTCAGCAGAGGATGAGTTTAACAATCAAGTGGATAGGATGACCCGTTCTGTGGGAACCAATCATCCTCTTTCTCCGGCTACCTCTGTCATTGCTCAGTGGGCCCATGAACAAAGTGGTCATGGTGGCAGGGACAGTGCTTATGCATGGGCTCAGCAACATGGGCTCCCGCTCACCAAGGCTGACTTGGCTACAGCCACTGCTGAGTGCCCAATTTGCCAGCAGCAGAGACCAACACTGAGTCCTCGATATGGCACTGTTCCTCGAGGTGATCAGCCGGCAACCTGGTGGCAAGTTGATTACATTGGACCGCTTCCATCATGGAAAGGAAAGCGTTTTGTCCTTACTGGGATAGATACTTACTCTGGATATGGATTTGCCTACCCAGCACGACATGCTTCTGCCAAAACTACCATCCGTGGACTTACAGAATGCCTCATCCACCGTCATGGAATCCCACACAGCATTGCCTCTGATCAAGGGACTCACTTCACAGCAAATGAAGTGCGGCAGTGGGCCCATGCTCACGGAATTCACTGGTCTTACCATGTTCCCCATCATCCTGAAGCAGCTGGCTTGATAGAACGATGGAATGGTCTCCTGAAGACACAATTACGCTGCCAGCTAGGTGGCAGTACCTTGCAGGGTTGGGGAAATGTTCTCCAGGAGGCTGTGTATGCTCTAAACCAGCGTCCAATATACGGTGCTGTTTCTCCTATTGCCAGGATTCATGGGTCCAGGAATCAAGGGGTGGAAACGGGAGTGGCACCACTCACTGTTACCCCTAGTGACCCACTTGCAAGATTTTTGCTTCCTGTCCCCATGACTTTATGTTCTGCAGGACTAAATGTCTTAGTTCCGAAGGGAGGAATGCTGCCGCCTGGAGACACATCAACGATTCCACTGAACTGGAAGCTAAAATTGCCACCAGGCCATTTTGGGCTCCTTGTACCTCTGGATCAACAGACAAAGAAGGGAGTTACAATACTGGCCAGTGTGATTGATCCTGACTATGAAGATGAAATTGGATTGACATTACATAACGGAAGTAAAGAGGAGTATGTTTGGAATGCAGGAGATCCCTTAGGACGCCTCCTAGTACTACCATGTCCTGTGATTAAGGTCAATGGAAAACTACAGCAACCCAACTCCAAAATGAGTGATAATAGCCCAGACCCTTCAGGAATGAAGGTTTGGGTCACCTCACCAGGCAAGGAACCACAACCAGCTGAGGTACTTGCTGAGGGCAAAGGGAATACAGAATGGGTTGTAGAAGAAGGTAGTTCTAAATATCAGTTACGGCCACGTGACCAGTTGCAGAAACGAGGACTGTAATTGCTATGAGTATTCCTGCTTTGTATGTGTGTATTGGATATTTTGTTTACTTATGAAACATAAGATGTAAATGGGTTAATGCATTTTCAGTTGTACATGTGTTAGTTATATCATGTTGACATAAGTATGACTTTGTAACTGTACCCCTTCAGAGACTGTGCATGGTAAGGTGAGATGTGTGAAGATGCCAAGTTGACAAGGGGTGGACTGTGGTGGTCAGGATTATGTCAACTTGGCTACTACCTATTTGGCTGCTGTATTAAGTGGCAGGGCGGGGTTTGTGGTGGCTTCCTGCCCCTCGGCTCTCATCTCGTGACCCTGGACTACAGCTGCTGATCGCTCACGTGACCAGGAGCTGCTGCTCTCTCTTGTTCCAGCGTCTGGTTCTGGGACTTGAGCTAGCGGCTGTTGGGCTCATCAGTCCTTACAGTCGGCACGTGAGAGTCCTGCTCCCTGACCTGCCAATCCTGCGCTCGCCAGCCTCTGCTCAGTCCTGCTCCCTGACCTGCCGATCTTGGGTTCTCCAGCCTCTGTCACTTCGCCTCGCCACCAGCTTGGGACCCACCGACCTCCAGCCTCTGTTGCATCGTCTCGCCGCCAGCTTGGGATCCACTGACCCACACAACCGGTGATCTGCAACTCTGGTCTCTGACTTGCTGACCTTGGGTTCCTCAGCTTCCGTGGACACGTGAGGCTTGTGCCAGAGCTTGGGACATTCAGCTTCTGTGATTACGTGAGCTGTTTCCTATATTTGTATCTATCTATCTGTCTATATATATATATATTATAAATCTTTCCTAATACCTACACGTGTTACTGGTTTTGCTTCCCTAGAAAACCCAGCCTAAGACACATAGGGTGGGGGACGGTAGGTGTTTACTGTCCCCGCAGGAGATAAAATAAAGGGCAAAGTAGGAACAAATAGAGATTATAACCTTTAGACCCTTCCTCCTGTACCTTTTAACCTTGAGATATAAGTAGGGCTGATTGAGCTCTAGGCATAACTTTGTTTTCACTGTCAATTACACACCTGCCTCGGGCCATTATCTAGAAAGCCTTGACAATTAATAAGATCATGAGGTTTCAGTTTCAAGTTAGCTAATAGCTCGTGTAGTTGGGGGGGCAGAGTAAAAATCACGTCACCTCAAGATCACGAGGTTTCTGTTTCAAATTAGCCAATGACGAGGTTTTGGTTTCAAATTAGCCAATGGTTGTGTGGTCAGGGGGGTGGAAATTACATCTGGCGACTATAAATAATAATAAAGTAAGACAGCCGCTCTCTCTTCTCTTGGTCGGGCTGCCTTTAAACCAAAAAACTCTTTCCTGTCTCTCTCAATTCTTTTCCCACTGACGCCTCTCCCTCCCTCAGTGCAGGACCCCAAAAAGTTGTCGGGGCTGGCTCCCGGCAGCAGGGCAAAAACCTATGAGGCAGTGGTGTTGCTGTGCATTTTAAATAACTATTTCCACGACTTTAATGATTATAAAGATGTCCAAGTTTTCTTCTTGAGTTTTCATTTCTAAGAAAAATGTACATTTTACCTATAGGCTGAAAGTTACTGGCCAAAAGTTAGTCACAGTGGTAGTCAGGAAAGGAGCCTGGTAGCACACAAGTTACGTGTTCAGCTGCTGATCGAGAGGCTGGTGGTTAGAACATAGCAGCTGCTCCATGACAGAAATGACCTTGCAAACTGGTCCTGTAAAGACGACGACGTTGGAGATCCTATGGGCAAGTTCTACTCTGTTCTATAGGGCAGCGATGAGTCAGATTCACAGCTTGAACCAACAGCAATGGGTCCCCTGTTTTGGTAACTGGAATAAAGATCCCCTGGAGTTGTTAATGCCCCGATTCACAGCTCCTGACTGTTATCCGTTAAAGAGGACTTCACAGATGTGATTAACATTGCAGTTGTTGCTGTTGTTAGTCACTGTTGGGTTGGTTCTGACTCATAGCGACCCTGTGAACAACAGAGCAAAGTGCTGCCCAGTCCTGTGCCGTCCTCGCGGTCGTGGTCACTGTCACGCTTGAGCCCATGGTTGCAGCCACTGTGTCAGTCCATCTCCTGGAGGGTCATCTTCTTTTTCACTGACTCTTCGTTGATAACACGTCCAGAGTTCCCCAATATCTTAATTCAAAGGCATCAATTCTCTGGTCTTCCTTATTCTTTGTTCAGCTTTCACATGCATATGAGGCAAGTAAAATGCCATGGCTTGGATCAGAGGGATTGTCAGGGACTGAATTGTGTTCCCTAAAAAATCTGTAGCAATTTGACTAGGCCATAATTCCTGGTCTTGTGTGAGGTTCCTTCATGTTGCAATTCCTGCCTCCGATTTTAATGACGGTGGAGGGACAGCAGCTGTGTTGGCAGAAAAAGATTCAAGGTGTAAACTTGTTTTGTGCCCTGAGACAGTCTCTTGAGATATAAAGGCAAGGGGCTAGCAGAGACATTTTAGAGACCTCGTATCATGAAAAAGCAGTGCCAGGAGATGAGTATGTCCTTTGGAAAGGACCAGGGTCCCTGTGCCTCAGAAGCTTTCAGTCCAGGGGAAGATTGATGACAAGGACCTTCCTCCAGTGCCAGCACAGAAAGCCTTCTCCTGGAGCTGACAACTTGAATTTGGACTTTTAGCTTACTGGACTGTGACAAATAAAATTTCTCTTTTTAAAGCCATCCACTGGTGGTATTTCTGTTAAAGCAGAACTAGGTGACTAAAGCAGGTACTTTAGACTTTACTTTTGAACACTTTAAAGAGGCCTTTTGCAGCAGATTTGTCCAGTGCAATCCATCATTTAATTTCTTGACTGCTGCTTCTCTGCTCATTGATTATGGGTCCCAGTAACATGAGACCCTTGTCAACTTCATTCATGATCATGATGTTATTTATTGATCTAAGGTGAGGATTTTGGATTAACTCCTACAGATCTTAAAACAGGGAAATTATTTTGAACAACCTGGGTGGGCCCTGTCTATTTATAAAAAACCCCAGTGCAGTTGAGTCAATTCTGACCCTATAGGATGGAGTAGAACTGCTCCGTAGAGTTTCCAAGGAGCGCCGGGTGGATTGGAACTGCTGACCTTTTTGGCTAGCAGCCATAGCACTTACCCCACTGCGCCACCATGGTTTCCTGTCTGTTAGTATGAGCCGTTAAAAGCAGAGAACTCCCTGGCTGGAGTGAGTGAGATTCCAAGCATGAGAAGGCTCCAGCCCCCCCCCCCCCCTGCTGGCTCTGAGATGCAGGGTCATGCTCAGTGACAGGAAGGAGGCCTCTAGAAACTGAAGGTGACCCCTGGCTGATCACCAGCAAGTGAAAAGAGAATGCAGTCCTATAACCACAGCAAACTGAGTTCAGCCACAACCTGAATGAATTACAAGTGGAAATTTTTCCCAGAGTCTCCAGTGAGGAACGTTTATCAGCCAACACGTTGAGAGCTGGGTTGAATGTCAGACCTGCAAAACCGAGATCACCAGTTTGCACAGTTTTAACTGTCCAAGTTTATGGTCATCTCTTCTGATAGTAACAGAAAACTAATGTAGTAGTATTGTGGCTTTTAAATGTCCACTGTTCACGATGCATTTAGTTTCTCCCCTTGGTTGGACCTGGCCCAAGATTTGTCTTCTCAGCTTTACCTGTTAGTTGTTCACTTTCCCTCTTTTTACATTTAATTAATGTTTGCTTTCTTTCATTATTTTCTACCTGTTCTTTTCTTTGGGGAAACCCATCAGAAAAAGTTGAACATAGAAAATGGAAAGAAAGCCTTGAAGAACAAAAGAAGTGGAAATTATCAGTAATCCTAACGTCTATTGACAACTGTGTGTAAACATTTTGGTATATTTCCTTCGGTTATTTTATTTTCTTCAGCAAAACTAGTGAGCTGTTTTGTTCTTTCACTTATTCTGCCCTGCACATGTTCTTCACGTGTTGTTTCACACATCATTTATTATATGGTTATGCCACATCACTTTTTCAGTCAGTAACTATAGTAAACACTCCCACAGCACTTTCTAATTTCCAAAAATAGAAATGTCAACAAACTTGGAAAGGTGTGTCCTGTCTGGCAGGACTTGCCAGTCATCTGGACACGGGCTTCCGAGAAAGTAACATTACTGCAGCATGAAGAGCATGAAGCCAGGAGGGAACTCCTCAGACCGGGCTCCCTGAGTGACAGGGAAGCCGGGCTTACACGTGATTTGGGCAGCAAGATGGTGCCCGCACAGATGTACTGGGGAGGGAACATTCTAGAAGGCAGCCAGGAACAGGGAGGTGACACGGTTCTTGTCTGTTGGAATTGGGTTGGGGTGATGACTTTCCTTCTGAGTGCTCCCTCCCGCTGCTTCATCCTCTGCTGAGGTGAGTCGGCAAGTCCCACTGTTGAAATGAGGAAGGGCGCGGTAAAAAATTCGAGGTATTAAAGAAAGCTCCAGGAAACAACTTAATAGCAGAAAATACCATAGAATAATCTCACCTTTGTCTGACAAAACACTGTCACAAGACAAGCCTGGGGGCAACTTTGCAAGTGACAGCCTGCAAGTGACCCCTAGACCCTGACCACATTTTACAACTAATAGGAGTTAACCAATCAAAGTAAAGGTCAGTTCACCCTCCCTGCTTTGCAATCTCACAACTTAAATACTGGGCACTGAGGAAACTCGTTGTCGCCCCCTGCTCTGTGTCGCTTGGGGTGCGTCCCTGGTGCACCAGTATTTTTCCTATTGGGCATATTTTTTTTTAATAAAATTTAACCTTTAAAGTAACAGTGTCACATCTTGAAAATCACAGACCCTAACACCACAAGGTCCCTCTGTGCGTACAGGGTGGGCCAAATCTGGTCTGGGCTAGCATTAAGTGAAACCCAAGGCTGAAAAGGCCTCTCCAGGTGCAGGGTGCTCAAAACTAAGGGGACCTGAGAGACATTGCTTCAGATCACCCCTACACATGGGGAAAGACATGACCTCCACATTCCACAAGTCCCAGGCAGGAAGCCAGGGTAGGCCCCTGTCAGGGAGGGGCCCTCGTCAGGGTGGGGCCCTCATAGGTTCCCCTAGAGATTCAGTGAACACAGGCAATGAATGACACCTTTTGTCTTGATAAAACCAATGATAGAAGGATCAAATAGGAGGCCTTGGAGGATGGAGAAGCAACTTGTGTTTGGGCATTCTTCTTCTAGGTTACTGGCCAGATGACATCTAACACCACTTTGTTTTCCTTGGTGGCTGGTGATGGCCTGTGAGAACCTGCGAGAACCTGCGAGACTGTGAAGAAGACCCCCCCTCAGTCGGCCTCCACCCAGTTGACCTCCACTCAGTTGACCCCCACGTGCCCCAACTTCCCCACACTGTTCCCTACATCTGTATGTGGTCTTTCCCTTTAAATACTGTGACCTTGCCTGACCAATTCGGGCAGGCTTTGAGGATGAGACTACCTCCCCATCGCTTTGCAAATAAAACCTTTGATCTCACCTCAAAGCTCCTGTCTCAGTGAATTGGTGGTTAGCCAAACTCCTGGGCTTTTCTGGTAACATAAGGACTAATGGAAATTTACTGGCATTTAGTAGGGTCAGGTTACACAAACTTGTTGCTGTTGGGTCAGTTCCAACTTAGAGCAACCTGACAGGACACAGTACAATTGCCCTGCGGGTTTCCCAAAGGGACAGTGATGGATTCAAACTGCAGACTTTGGTTAGCAGTCTAGCTTTTAACCATTGCGCACCAGAGTTACAAGCACTTACATGCAATAGCTCGTTTAATCCCATTACAGTTCTTGTATTAGATGTTTGCTTTGTAGCAGGAAAAAGATAAGTTCAGCCTGTGGAGCAGAAAACACCTCAAACACCATCTTGGTTGTAGAGGAAGGGGCTGTTTATCAGCTAGAGATGCAGCGGATGGAGTCCAGTCTGAGAAATAGCCAAGCACCCTGTTCCATCATCAGACACATCTATTTATATGTTTTTCAAGAAAGCAGACAAAGGAATTCCATATATTCTCTTAATTGGCAGTTACAGGTATACAGATTTTCATATTGTATTTCTACTGGTCCAGCACACTTAAAGCAGTTAGCATTAAGTTTTATGGGAAGAAGCTCCCCCCTCCTTAGAAACTGGGCTTATCAGGGATTTCTGTGGGGGAGGAGGGAGCATCCCGGGCTGGCGCTGGAGAGAGGCATCTGGACTTGAACCTTCTCCTTAGAAAGTGAGCTTATCTCAGGATCTCCATGGGGAGGAAACTGGTATCTGATGCCCCAGCCCTGATCTGGGCATCAGGCGGAAAGCAGGCATTGATTTGAACGGGGTTTGGGAAGTCTTCACAAAGCGAACTAGTGCCTTCTTATCTAAGCACTGTAACAAAAGTCACCTCCTCAGGTGAATTCACCTTTCACGGAGGAAAGTACATAGACTTGGGTGTGAGGGCAGAGGTCACATTCAGCAGGCCAGACAGACCCCTCATTTTCGAAGGTCTGATGTCATGCATTCCAGCCCTTTCCAGCTGTTTACAATCACTCATATACAGGCTCACAAGCCCTGTACCCAGGCCTTCTGGAATTTAAGTGGTATCTTCTTAAAAGCTTTTTCTTCGTCTCTCAGCTTTGTAAACACTGCTTTACGTTTCTAAGTAACGCAGTGGTGAAGATGCTTACCCCAGACCTTCAGCCACAACTCAGATGACTTCTTTAGAAAACAACCACGGGCAGCAAAATCAATGGCTGGGGTGGCTGAGTGATCTTTGAAGTGTTTAAATAGGCAGCTTTGACCTGAACACACCACAGGGAAGGCTCTCAGGAGGCTTGTTCTCCTTCAGAAACCTTCTATCTGATCAGCTACCCATGGCCCCAGGAGGACACCAGAATCTTCTCTGATCTCTGCTGTGCTGAGGGACCCCCAAGGAGTGGCAGTTCAGTGTGCGAGCTCAGACAAGCAGCTCAGGCTTCCTGGCTTCTCCACGTGCTGCCTGACCGCGGGCAAGTGACCCTCACTGTCACTGGGTGCAAATTGGAGACAGAGAGTTTTGTGGGGATGAAATATTCAGGGGCATATTAGCCAACAGACAAGATAAGCATGGTGTTCACCTTCTTACCAGATCATCTGGAGTGAGCAACTGGTGTTGCTATTTTTTACGTCAAAGACTCTGCCTCTAGGTCTGGCTGATGAGATTCTGCCTCTAATATCTTCCTGCTGATTCTAAGCATCTTTTCAAATGTACAGCCCCTGACGGAGATGGGTGACCCAGTCCGCAAGGTCAGCATGGGCTGCTTGGGCTTCTTGACTTCCCTGCAGTGAACACTTCCAAGGATAAGGTGACACCCGGGTGTAAGTGTCCACTGCAGATGATCTGGACAGCCAGGTAGCACTGGGCTCACCTAGCCTGCTGGATAGTCCACTCTTGGAAATACTGTATATAAAGACTATGGCAGTGTGCAAAATTAAAGAACTTTATTCACACGTTGAATAATCAGCTGTTACTGGGCTGACTGCAGCTCACGGTAACGTCACACATGTCTGAGTAGAAATGTGCCTAGCAGCATCTCCAGTCTGTGATCTTTTCAGCTGTAGATTGCCAGGCCTTTCTTCCAGGCACCTCTGGGTGGACTCGAACCCCCAGTGTTTCAGTGAGTCGCCACTCACCCCACCTAGTGACTTCCAGAACTTGAAGTATGCAGAGCAGCAGCCTCTCCTATGAAGGCAAAGGGACACCAGGCCACAGAGCAAAGGTGTCACTCTGCATACATGGGCCTGCCTCCCAGCAGCAGTCTGTCAGGTCAGTGTGATGGCTGGATGTCAGGGCTGAGAAATCCAGGCAGTATTCTTTCAGAAATACCAAAACATCTTCCTTTATCAGTTCAGGAAAACTTGCCTTCAGAGAAGGCAGCGAGCTGGGCTCAAGGATGTTAATTTATTTCCCCATATGTACAGAAATGCATTCAGGACAGGGAGAAAAAGAGGACATGAGGCTGGTGAACAGAGGGAAAGAAAGATGTGAAATTTAGAGACAAAAGAAACGCAGGTCATGCGCTCGTGGAGAGCTGCTGGTCACAGACCCTAGAGCAGGCTCTGAGGTCCAGGCTGTGGGCGGGGAGGGAGGCCTGGCAGCCCTGCACGAGGAGGCACTCCAGGCCACTGAAGCCGGAGAGGAAGTTCTCACTGGGGGATGATGGGAAGTCCCTGTAACAAAGTTCCTGGTGGTAGGAATGACTGCATTTCTACCCCTGGTACAGAACCGGGTGGGTTTCCTCAGGCTGCTTCTCAGAATTACCTGCTGCTGCTGTCACCGAAATACCCTAAGTGGGGGCTTCAACACTCATCTCACAGCACGAGAGGCTGGATGTCAGAGTTCACGACACTGTCTCTGGGGGAGATTTTGTTATTTGAAAAGCCCAGGGGTTTGGCCACCTGCCGCAGTTTACTGACACAGGAGCTTTTGGGGTTTTATTTGCACGTCGGCATTGCAAAGGGACAGGGAGATATTCTCATCCTCAAATCCTGTCCAAATGGATCAAGCAAAGCCTGAGTATTTAAAGGGAAAGGCCACGTGCGGATGTAAGGAAAAATGTGGACAGCTGGGGCATCTGGGGGCCAGCTGAGTGGGAGTCAGCTTGTTGAAATGAGGAAGGGTGCAGTAAAAATTCGAGGTATTAAAGACAGCCCCAGGAAATAACTTAATAGCAGAAAATATAGAATAATCTCACCTTTGTCTTACAAAACACTGTCACAAGACAAGCCTGGGGGCAACCTTGCAAGTGACAGCCTGCAAGTGACCCCTAGAACTTGACCACATTTCACAACTAATAGGAGTTAACCAATCAATGTAAAGGTCAGTTCACCTTCCCTGCTTTGCAATCTCACGACTTAAATACTGGGCGCTGAGGAAACTCGTCGTCGCCCCCTGCTCTGGGTAGCTTGGGGTGCGTCCCTGGTGCACCAGTATTTTTCCTAGTGGGCATATTTTTTAATAAAATTTAACCTTTAAAGTAACAGTGTCGCATCTTGAAAATCGCGGACCCTAACATTTGGGGGCTTTCCCGGGATTTCAAGAGCGACTTCTGCGGCCGGCCGATCTGGTTTGACCTCACCCGTGAGTCTGGATATTGTCTGTCTGTGCTCGAGCTCTGGTTCTGGGACTCACTAAGAGAGAATCTGGACGCAGAATTGCTCTCTGAGTCGGAGGCTGGGGGACGCCTCAGCTCTCCATCTGGGCGGGCACCGCTGGTTCCTTTCTCCGTTCTGCGGCCTGTAAATCCCACATCTGGTTTTTGTTTCGTTTCTTCTGTGACCGGTCTGTGTCTGTTTGATTGTGTTGTTTGTCCTGATTGTTACTTTTGCCGCCATGGGGCAATGTTCTTCTCACTCTGTAACACCCCTAGACCTATTCCTTAACCACTTTCAGATTTCCAGAAACGAGCCCGAGACTTCAGCAAGGTGCAGTCAGGAAAACTCCGCACACTTTGTAATCTGGAATGGCCGGCCTTTGGTACTGGATGGCCACTCACGGGATCCCTAGACATTAAACAAACCCATTCTGTTTTTCAGGTCATCTTTGGCGATCCGGGTCACCCTGACCAAATGCCATACATTGTTGCTTGGCAAGACCTCCTCAGGCGGCCACCTGTGTGGCTGCAACCCTATGATCCCCCTAAACAACCTCCTACAACCCTGGTGGCTCAGGACTCCTCAAAACCCCCGCCAGCTTCCTTTCCTCCATCTGATTCCTCTGATTGAGTCTCCCACTTCCCTACCCCCCAGTTCCCATTTCTCCTCCTGCTGCCACCGGGGCTGAGGGAGGCAAAGCCAGTCTCCGTGGCCTGTATAGGGTCCCTGCAGACCCTCCAGTCCCGACTGCTCCCCCGACCCCCGCCACTTGTGCAGCACCACCTTCCTCTGACCTCCAGAGCCCAGCCCATAGCTGCTCAGGTCGATCTTTCCAACCACTTATAGAACCCTCCCTCATATTTTCCCCTTGCGAGCTATAGGGCACATGACGGAGGCTGGGACCCCCTTCTTGGTGTATACTCCTTTTACCTTGATACCCCTCTTAGAAACCACGTGCAACAACTTCTCCAAGCCCTCTTGACCACTGAGGAGAGGGCTAAGATTGTTTCCCTAGCCAGAAAACAGGTGCGGGGAGATGATGGAAACTTTACTAGTGGTTTAGATGAGATTAACCAGGCTTTTCCCCTGACCCGCCCAAATTGGGACCCAAACACCGCTGCAGGTAAGCAGCGCCTGTCTACCGCCAGATTCTTATGGAGGGTCTCCGGGCCGCCGCTAGGCACCCCACAAATTTGTCTAAAGTAACACAAGTAATTCAGGAACCCTCAGAATCCCCAGCAGCCTTTCTGGAATGACTGATGGAAGCATACTGCACATATACTCCCATTGACCCTGAGTCTTCCAAAAATCAACGGGCCATTAACAGAGCCTTCGTGGGACAGTCAGCCCCTGACATCAAAAGAAAAATACAAAAATAGAAGGATTTGAGGGAAAGAATCTATCCAAGCTGATGGAAATTGCTATGAAAACCTTCAATAACCGCGAACTACCAGAAGACAAACAAGCCAAAAAGGTAAGCAGGATCCTTCTGGCAGAAGCCCAGGGCCACATGCCACTGTGCCCTTGGGAGAAGAAACCAGATCAGACGAGGAAGCCAGGAAAGCCTCCCCTGCAGAGAAACCAGTGTGCCTACTGCAAGGAAATTGGACATTGGAAGGGTGAGTGTCCCTAAAGAAAGCCCCCTCCAAAGGTTCTTAACCTAGAGGCCTGAGGGCGTCAGGGCTCACTGGCCCCGCCCCGGAGCCCAGGGTAACCTTAAAAATAAGGGGACAGCCAGTAGAATTCATGGTCGACACCGGGGCTAGCAACTCAGTTCTAATTGAACCCCTAGGACCCATAACTGAAACCAAAACCCTAGCACGAGGAGCTACTGGGATTAATGCCTACTCATGGACTGACGAACGATCTGGGAGCTAAGACTGTCTCCCTGTCGTTTACAGTAATGCCTGAATGCCCGTGCTCTTTACTTGCAGGAGACTTGTTATCAAAAAATGCAGATGACTATCCACTTTACTGGAAATCATGCTTACCTGACATCCCAAGTTAATGTGGTAGCCCCTTTAGAGGGAGAATACAGACTTTATGATGATTCTGATAGGGGCCCCTGCTCTATCCTTGTGATATCAGTGGATCAATTGATCAAAGAGATTCCTCAGGTTTGGGCTGAAAACAACTCCCCAGGGCTGGCCAAACACCAACCACTGGTTATAGTGACTTTAAAACCATCTGCTGACCTGATTCAGGTACGGTAGTACCCCATTACACCAGAAGCAAGGAAAGGGATCAGGGCCCACATTCAAAGACTCAGGAAACATGGAATACTAGTGCCCTGCCAGTCACCCTGGAATACTCCCCTCCTGCCAGTGAGGAAGGCAGGAGGGCTGGACTCCAGACCAGTTCTAACCCGTACACTCTCCTGAGCTCTCTGTCACCAGAACACCGGGTATATTCAGTGCTGGATTTAAAGGATGCATTCTTCAGTATACCCCTGAGCCCACAGAGTCAGCCGCTCTTCACCTTTGAATGGCAGGACCCGGAAGATGGCTTCAGTGGGCAGCTGACCTGGACCCACCTGCCACAAGGGTTCAAGAACTCTCCCACCATCTTTGAGGCCCTTCATCGGGACTTACGTGAGTACAGGTATCAGTGGCCTGACATTTCACTTCTACGATATGTAGATGATTTATTACTCGAGGTACCCGATGAGGACACTTGTTTAAAGGCCACCAAGTCCCTGTTAACTCTCTTGGTGAAATTGGGATATTGAGTCTCCACTAAAAAGACACAGGTCTACGTCCGGGAGGTGACTTACATCGGTTTCCAACTCAAGGGGAGACAACACAACACTCCCTATCCAAAACAAGAAAACAGACTATCCTTGGGATTCCCACCCCATGTACGTCGCGGCAGGTGAGGGAGTTCTTGGGGTCCGCTAGGTTCTGTCGGCTCCAGATCCCAGGTTTTGCAGAAATAGCGTGCCCACTATCCGAGCTGACCCGAGAAAAGGAAAAGAATTTTATATGGACTAAAGAAACAGAGCAGGCTTTCCAGACTATAAAGAAGTCACTCCTGGAGACACCAGCATTAGCATTACCCAACCTGGAAAAGCCCTTCCAACTATACATTGATAAAAATAAAAGAATAGTCAAGGGAGTCCTCACTCAGACACTCGGCCCATGGAAAAGGCCGGTGGCCTATCTGTCTAAACAGCTAGACCCAGTGGCCTCAGGATGGCCAAGGTGCTTTGAATTGTTGCGGCCACTGCTCAACTAGCAAAAGACTCTGATAAACTGACTATGGGACAGCCCCTGACCATCACTACCCCGCATGCCATCGAGAGAGTCCTGTGTAGCCCGCCTCATAAATGGGTTTCCAATGCCCAGCTAACCCACTACCAGTCTTTATTACTAGATCAGCCCCGAGTCATGTTTGCTTCTAGCTCAGCCTTCAACCCAGCCACGCTGCTGCCTGATCCGGACCTGGAGGCCGAACCGCATGACTGCACTGAGGTGCTTAGCCAACAACACGGCCTTCGCCAAGATCTTGTGGACGTTCCCTTGCGGGACCCTGATCTCACTTTGTTCACTGATGGGAGCAATTTTATCAGGGACGGCACCAGGTACACAGGGCAGCGGTGGTAGCCGAAGATCGGGAACATCAGCGCAACGGGCTGCCTTCTCAATGCCAGTGGGGGCTCGTGGTGGGAGCTGGAGCATATCTACAGCCAGCACAGCCACATCCATGATAAGCTGAGTCGCACAGCCCGAGTTCTGGACAGACCCCGCCACAGCGCCAGCACTGCCAACGCAGGCCCCATCACTGGCTCTGCCGCTCCACGCTGCCCAGTCAACTTTGACACTCCATTAGCGGTGCTATGAAAGGAGATGGTGGTACTGCGACAACTGGACATGTCGCTGCTGTGCCAGCTGTGAGGTCTGTATGAGTCAATCCAGGACTATAAGCACCTGTGCCAAGACTTGAGCCTGTACCAGGATCTGTCCTCGTCCCTGAACTCTGACAGCTCCTACCCACCAGATCCGGCCTCTCAGATGACGAGGAGCCTCCTGACGCCAGCCTGTCCCCTGACTCACCAGCCCTCACTGTGCCCCAGACGCACAATGCCCGTGACCAGTGGCTATGAGATGCCTTCCACATCATGGGGCTGAAACAATGGAAGACCGAGGCAATAACCTAGCCAACCGAGCAGCTAAGGAAGCTGCCCTCAGCCTCCTGGAGATCAATTGTATCCAGCTCCCCGAGCCAACCCTTCCCGAAGAGCCCACCTAGAAGAGAAGAAAGGATGACACTATACTTCGGGAAGGCCCCCCATTCTCCCTCAAAAATTGGGACAGAAGCTCGTCCACCAGATCCACCAGACCACCCATCTGGGAACAACAAAAATCCAGGAACTTCTGTCTCCAACGTACTACATACCCTAACTATCCCGGCTTACTGAACGAATAACACATACCTGCCAAGCCACTAATGCAGGCAGCTCTGGTAAGGCCCACCAAGGTAAGAGAGAAAGAGGCACTATGCCTGCAGTACATTGAGAGCTGGACTTTACTGAAATTAAGCCCGGCAGATATGGATATAAGTACCTTTTAGTTTTCATAGACACATTCTCTGGTTGGACTGAGGCATTTCCCACTAAGAGAGAGACAGCACAAGTAGTTTCAAAAAAAAAACTCGTGGAAGAACTCATACCTAGGTTTGGGGTTCTGCTGATACTAGGATCGGACAATGGCCCTGCCTTTATGGCCATAGTCTCTCAGGGAGTAACATCTGTCCTGGGGATTAATTGGAAACTACATTGTGCCTATCACCCCCAGAGTTCGGGACAGGTAGAGAGGATGAATCGGACCCTTAAGGAGGCCTTAACCAAATTGACCCTAGAAACTGGCGGTGACTAGATGGCCCTGCTTCCCTTTGCCTTAATGCGTGTGTGTAATTCTCCCTACCTCCAAGGCTTCACGTCCTATGAAATTGTTTTCGGGAGGCCACACCCCTCTGCCCTAAACCAAGGGATGACATACTTGCTGAAATTTCTAATCATGACCTGCTTAAGTCCCTCCAGGCCCTGCAGAAAACTCAAGATCTGCTTTTCCCCTTGTTGAGATGCCTCCACAATCTCCCTCCTGTAAAGCCACATCAGTTTCAGCCAGGGGTCTAGTCTGGGTCCTGAGACACCAAAAGGAGAAGGACCCCACACAGTAATCCTGACAACCCCCACTGCCGTCAAGGTTGACAGGATCCGGCCCTGGGTCTGTCACTCCCATCTACCGTCAATGGAAGGTGCGACAACATACTGGCCCTGAGGCGACTCCAAGAAACCTTGGCTGGCAAGTTCAAGAACTGACCCTAACCGGCCCTACCGAGGTGACTTCACCAGTTTTTCACCTTGATTCATGTGACCTTGTGGGGGGTTCTATAGGCTCACAGCTTAAGAAAGACCCATACCCGGTTCGTGCACACAGAACACTCATAAATACTGGGGGATGTATACATGCTGATGGGTGGGGGTGTGCTACTAACTGCCTCATGCAACAACTGGCTAAGAAACAATTTTACGTCTGTCCCGGGGCTAATGTCTATGGATCATGTTGAGGAACAAACGATTATTTCTGTTATACATGGTGCTGTGAAACCATACACCCTGGATCAGGGAAAACAGGGGACCTCATTAGGATCAGTTGAGTTCTCCTGGCCTCCATGGCTGACCACCCTCGTCACTGCGTTAACAGGACCACTTGTCCTCTTCATCTTAACTTTAACTGTGGGTCCCTACATTCTAAATTACTTAAATTCATATGAGAAAAACTAGCCAGCTCCTGGTCCTAAAACATCAGCCCCAACACCCTACCACCCCCTGAACAGCCAGGACCTTGATCAGCCTGGCACCCACTCAGAGTGTAAGATTTGACTCTGGAATAAGAACTCAAGGGGGGAATGTTGAAACGAGGAAGGACGCGGTAAAAATTGGAGGTATTAAAGACAGCCCCAGGAAACAACTTAATAGCAGAAAATATAGAATAATCTCACCTTTGTCTTACAAAACACTGTCACAAGACAAGCCTGGGGGCAACCTTGCAAGTGACAGCCTGCAAGTGACCCCTAGACCTTGACCACATTGCAACTAATAGGAGTTAACCAATCAATGTAAAGGTCAGTTCACCCTCCCTGCTTGGCAATTTCACGACTTAAATACTGGGCGCTGAGGAAACTTGTCGTCACCCCCTGCTCTGTGTAGCTTGGGGTGCGTCCCTGGTGCACCAGTATTTTTCCTATTGGGCATATTTTTAAATAAAATTTAACCTTTAAAGTAACAGTGTTGCATCTTGAAAATCACAGACCCTAACAAGCTGGGTCAAGGTCGATTGGGTAGAGGTCTGCTTCACAACGTCCCGGGGCATCACTGGACTCCAAAGTGGGGTTAGACTCTTCTGGCCAGGAACCTAGAAGAACAATGCTCAAGCCCAACTTTTCCACCCTCCCTGCCTCCTGCTTGATTCTCTCATCATCGGCTTTATCAACACAGAAGTCACGTATTGCCTATGCTTCACTGAGTCTGCAGCGGAGCCTACAGAGGGCCGCACCCCAGGGTTGCCTCCTGGGGCTTGTGCAGTGTGGAGGTCGTGTCTTTCCTTTAGTGTTAGATGTGATCTGAAATAACGTTGCCCGGGCTCCCTTAGTTTTGAGCACCCCTGGTGTGGAGGCTAGTTCAGCCTCCGGTTTCACTTTCTGTCTCGGTTAGCTCTGGAGGAAGGTCCTTACCCTTTTGGCTTCTGTTCCTTTGGGATTTTCACGTGGCCTGGCATCCGGCTTCTTCTCCCATCTGTGCTGGCATCGTCTGCTTTTCTGTGTCTCAGAAGGGACTGACTGAAGACACAGCCCACACCACCACTGCTGCCTCACGGACAGAAAAGGGAGAGCCTGCTTCCCAGTGGGATTAGAACCACAGCATTGGGGGTAGGATTCCCAACATGTTTTGGGGGGCACAGTTGAATCGGCAACAGCCCTGCAATACAAGCACACTGCGCCCACCCAGCATGGAGAGGCCCCCCAAACCTCCCTGCACACAGGAATGCCTGAGCTCTCGGTAAAATGCATATTTTGACCCCGTAGGAATGGAACTCCTGGGTGATGCCCGGCTTGTGGTCTGGGATTGACCTTTCGAGTGTCACCACTTTGGGAGTCCTCCAGGAATCTCATTTCCACAGCAGAGCCTTAGAGGAGCCTAGAGAGGAGAGCACAGGGAGCTGATTTGCTGAGAAGAGGAGCAGCCAGAGGCCGGGCCACGGCCCCTTGGGCTGACTTTCCCAGACCGAAGCACAAGTGAGTACTTCCCACAAAGTGGACCATGTCCTCAGCGGACCCGGCTGGGTCCCCCTTGGGCCAGTGACTGTCTTTGATTGTTCTGTCTCTTAGCAAACATCCAGAATAACTTGGTTAGATTTCCTTTTTTTAAATGGTACAATTGAATTTGATCTTCTAAGTTTATAAAGTATAAATGTGTGAAAGCCTCCCAAAAAACGATTCAGCTCCAATCTATGAAGTTTCTCTCCTGCCAAACCTGAGCAAACTCAGCCATTCCTCTGCCATGACAGAAGCAGCTGGAGTCTCGGGGGCTGACACAGCCAACAAAACAACAAACACCAGAGATGACGTCTCTTCAAAAGCATCTAAGAGCTCAGAGGCAGTGTCAGCAGGCTTTAGCCACTTGTCTCTCTGCAGGGGCTGTGCCCACTGCTACGAGGGACAGTGGTGTGATATTTAAAGAGGAGAGCAATTGGAGGGTCGCCTAGCATTACGGGAATCATGGCAGCATACCTGAAACAGTGAGAGACCGAGGGCCTTGAGGGACACCTGGCTCCCGGCAGCTGGCTTTCAGTATCTCACCTCCAGAGGGTCTGACAACCCAGCATCTACCTGCCTGTGTGGCTCCTCCCAGCAGCTCCCTCTGCTGCCCTAGGGAAGCGGCGGGTGACGGGCAGCAAAGCAGCTCTGCAGCTTCTGAGCCCAGGGCAGCAGCTCTGGTCACAGGAAAGATGGCCCACCACAGACAGTAATCAAGCAGTTAGTCCAGACATAGTGAAAATGTTTCTAAAAACCTTTCACCTTTTTAAATCAGGTCCTTTAAAATTGTCTTGGGTAAAACACGAGCAAGGTAGGGGACACTCTGGCAGTTCCATTCACATACTTTGTGTTTTATGGGAAACTGGGCTCAAGATTCTAGAGTGCCAGTTGGTTGGAAATCTGGATTTTAAGGGTGGCATCTAGCAGGCATCAGGGTGCCTGCCTGATGGGCTGGCCATTTCTTCCATCGATTTTTGGGGTGTCATTCACCCCAAGACTTCACTGACACCCTAATCCAGTTTTTAAGTCCTGTTATTTAGCTGACATGGAAGAAAGGCCTGGGGATCTCCTTCTAAAAAGGTCAGCCACTGAAAACCCCGTGTGGCTTTGTTCCACTCTGACCACATGGGGTAACCTAGCTTCCTGGCTGATGGGCACAGGCCACCTGTGAAGAGGTTCTCTGTCACCTTAGAGATTATTATGCAGGCAGGCTTCCTGCTGTCTGTCCTGAATCACTCTTCTTACAGAACAGGGCACAGGTGAGCGATCAGAACACTGCTGAACCCCAGCTCCTCTTTGGTGGCTCCTGAGCGGACTCCCGAGTAGGAAGCTGCCTGGTTCCCCTTTTATTCCAAGCAGCAGCATTGCCTGCAGCTCCCCCAGGAGTTAGGAAAGCCAGGATTCTCACCTAGGACGTATACACTCTAGTTGGGTGGGCAGAGGCAGCAGGGGGCTCCAAACTCACTCATTTCTGGGCAGCATCCTGTTTTTCCACTATCTCCCGTGATTGAGGAGACTCCCCACCATCACTTCAATCCAGACACATGGTCTTCTCCACTACATTCTGGAAACTTCCTTTATGCTGCCACTGCCATTGAGTCAACTCCGACTCATAGTGACACTAAAGGACAGAGTGGAGCTGCCCAGCAGTTTCCAAGGAGTGCCCAGTGGAGGCAAGCGGCCACCCTTCTGGTTAGCAGCCATAGCACTGAACCACTACGCCCTCGTTTCTTCCTTTACTCAGAGAAGCAATACAGTCAGAGAAAAGTTCCTACTTTGCTCAGCTGCAAAAAATGATCAGAAAGGAAGGTTCTTGTCAACTCCACCTAAAACGCAAATACCAGCTTCATCTGTCTGCATAGGGTTTTTCCAAAGAGTGCCTGGCAGATTCAGATTGCCCACAGCTTGGTCCGCAGCTATAGCTCTTAACAATGAAGCCACTGGGGTTTCTCAATTTGCAGTGTTCTGGACAACTCTACAGTGCTGTGAAGTCTAGGGCTAGCTTGTGAACAAAGGGGTGCTTGCTCCAGCTCATGGCTTGCTCCAGCTGAGTCAATAGGTGTCTTTGTCTTCATGTAGTTTACAGGTTAGAAACGCCCTGAACACACTCAAAGCTTGGAGACTCACGGAAAACAGCCGTTCCCTCCCAGAAGGTCTAACAACCCCTACACTCTTTGCTGAGTTGCCAGACATTTCTGAACACTCCTTCCAGTACATTCCATGGTTTTTCTATCAGTTTGAATGCTTCCTACTGGCCTGTCCGCCAGCTGCATTTTTCCTAGTGCTTTGTCCCTGGTTTGTGCCGTGAGTGGCCCAGCCTCTTGAGCTCACCAGACACTGCCAGAAAAGTCAGCACTGCTTGACGGTTCTGGATATAGTCTTTTGATCTCCCACCCTAAGCCAAAGGAGCTGTGATTTTTAAGTGCTCGGCTGCTAAGCACAAGAGTAGCAGCCTGAACCCACAGAGCAGCTCCACAAGGGGAAGACCTGGCTGCCTGCTCCCCTGGGTGAATCCCACTCTATCTTGTGAGATCACTGTGAGTCTGCCTCAATTTGACAGAGAACATGTGCGTGCACACAGGCAAAATGCCAAGCAAATAAGGAGACCTGGTGGTGCAATGGTCAGTGCCTAACCGCTAAACAAAAGGTAAGCAGTTTGAACCCACCCCACAGCTCCTGAGGCAACATACCTTGTGACTGATTCCTGTAAGGACCACATTCCTGTAAAGGTCGCACAAGTGGAAATTCTATTCCACGGCACCTAATGACCTCAGGCAAAAGAAACACTCAGCCCTTGCGCTGGAGAGCAAAGAGCTGTGTTTTAGGTTCTGAAGTGCCCACTTCTGTCCCTGCAGCATCACGGACAAGCCACAAGACCTACCTGCAGGACACGGGGGTCTTACTGTGGGGGGGGCTGCAGGATACAGTGTCTCCCCGTGGGGGACCTGTCCTGGCAAGACGGTGATCGTGCGGCCACCAGGTCAGTGAACACCCCAGAAAAAGGAAGCTGCGGGTCACTCCTGCAAGGTCTCCTCTCTCCTGAATCTTGGTCCCCCACTCCTCACTGCCTCTGGGGCTCCCCGGGGCTTTCAGGTGATTTCTGAAGGTGCTGTCTTCGGCACTTCTCAGCACAGCTGGCAACTGTGTCACCAACTCTAATCAGAAGTGGAGATCCATGTGTTCTCGCCCCGTCTTCCTCACCCTGCCTATTTCTGATAGAAACTCAGCGTCCGGTGTCGATCCTGGCATTCCAGACCGGCTGACTGCTTATCGAGGCGCTCATCTCTTGGATCCCCACATCTCGTGGAAAGCCTTCCTGATGTCCATTTTCTATTGCATCACGAAAGCTGCCTGGATGGTGCCAGCTGCCACCAGGCGCCCATTGCACTGGCCTGCCCCAGTGGCACGGTGCCAGCCTGGATGGCTGTGGCCCTGGGGGAGATGCCCACCCATAGCAACTGCACTTGATGGAGATCTGCCCCACAGGGTTTCCATGGCTGCTATCTGGACAGAAATCCCGTGGCCTCTTCCTCCTGTCAAGTGGCTGGTGGACGCCAACCGCCGACCGCTCTGTCAGCAGAGCGCTTACCCACTGCGCCAGGACTCGTCACTGCCCTGTATTCTGCTGGTCACCCAGCCCCACGTTCGCACTGCGGCGGACTCCATCCACCACCACAAACAGGGCCCCTGGCGCAAACTGCATGCAGGCCTCGCTGTTCCAGACCAACATCGCTCCTTTCTCAGGGCCGGCGTCTTGACTTCCGGAATTCCTACTTCCTCAGTTATGAAACAGGTGGTTTAACAACATGACACACCTCTCAGAGTTAAATGAAACTACAATTTAGAAACTGCAGATCAGTGTTTCTTGGATTGGACTTTACCTTAGTGTTAGCATTATCAGCATTGCTGATTTTTCAGATCTGGTGCTAAGCTGGCCATCTGATCACTCTCTGTTCTGAGATAAACTGGAGCGCATTCTCAGGCATCGAAAACAGCGGGGACTCGAGTAGCAGGACGGGGGTGATCACAGTGAGAAGACAAGGTGCCGGGGTGGGAAGACAGCTGCTTGTCACAGGCAGGAGGGCAGTGCCCACTCACACAAGCCCTGAGGAAGCTGGGCTGCCCCACACAGAGCCTAACCCTGTCTGTAGGACAATGTAGTGCCAGCTAACAGGACTTCTAGCGTGTGAACATGTGCAGGTCCTTTGGGTTCAGCTGGGAACCTCGTACCTGAAAGACACTGACACACTACAAATGTGTCCCCAGAAACGAGGTCAAGAGTGGAATTTCCAGGAACTACGCTACGAAACGGTGGAAGAATGCCATTAAATATTTACTGAACAAATGCAGAATGAATGAACCAGAGGGTATTCCAACCCAAAAATACAATAAACAAGGTCAGATGGTAAGGGGGTCACACAAGAAATGAAAGCTACATTCAGTATTCTCCACAGAGCAGGGCCGGCACCGAGGCCAATGTGAGCAGATGCAGGGGCCGCAGACTCGCCCCCACGGCTTCCATCCGGGACAGCGCCCTGCAGGCAGTGCCCCTTCCGAGAGGAGGCCCCACATGAGCCTCCTCACCAGCACCCGAAATGAGCTCTGCCCCCAGCGAGTCCTCCGGCGCGGGCAGCGGTGCACTGGCCCCGTCGGGAGAGACCACAGTGACGGCCTCGGTTCCGAAGGACACGGTGCTCTAGCCCGCCGCTGGCCTCGGCACTCTACGTCAGGGATTCCCCGGAGGTGGGGAGGAAGAGAAGCGTCTCCCCCGGAGAGGAGGAAGCAGAGTCCCAGCAGCGTGGCGGCTGCCTTCAGCAGACAGTCTCCCCAGGCCTGCGGTCACTGAGCCGGCAGGACAGCCGGCAGAAGGACAGAGCGGCAGCTGCACGCTGCACGGAGCACCGGGCCATGCTTCACGAGGCACCAGGAAGTGCACACCAGCCACCAGCGCTGACGGGCTCAAGCTGTCACATATCACCCGCCGAGAACCCTCTCAGCCGCCAGTCAGCACAGCGTCTAAGGGTGAGATATGTACAATGTACTGGGCATCACAGGGGCGCGCCGTCATCCACTTCGCCGGGGAGCTTCATCCATCCGAGAACTACAACAGACACTTGACATTTCTCCACCTGTCCGCACACGGGACCCTGAGGGCGGATCGTGAACTCAGTTCTCAAGAAAAGCCACATAGTCGGTCAGCCTGGCTAACTGCTGCTCGTTGGGGATCGGGGGGACCGGAGCTGGCTCTGTGGGGCGGAGAGAGAAGGCGGGTAAGTTACATGCTCGGGTACAAAGCCCTGGCCCCACCCCGCTCCCTGGGGCCTTTGTTCTGAAGGAGGAGGGACTTTCTCAGCTGACCTTGATTTTAGACACTTTAGGTCTCTGGAAGGCCCTGGGAAATCCTGGCAGTGTAGTAGTTAAGCGCCTCCGCTGCTAACCAAAAGGCAGGCAGCTGGAATCTGCCAGGCATGCCCTGGAAACTCTATGGGGCAGTTCTGCTCTGTCTACAGGGTCACTATGAATCACTGTCAACTCTGTGGCAGTGGGCGTGGCCTCGGTACGAGGCCTCTGCATTTTGTCCGGGGTCAGGGAGCAGAAGCCCCACGTCTCGTTAGCACTGGATCCCCGGGCTGAGACCAGGGGCGGGGCTGGCTCCGCTGCTGTCACGGAAGTACTCCATGTGAGGGTTAAGAACACGGAACTTGTTAACATTCCACGTGTCTCCCTCAGAGGCAGCTAGAGACGTCCTCACGGGGCCCCCGCCCTCACGGCTTCTGGCCTGCCCAACGAATAAACCCCACAGCCTACAGCGGTGCTGTCGTGTGCAAGAAGGCCCAGAGTTCCCTGGCCACCACGAGCCTACAGTCGAGCCTTTACGTCCCCACTGGTCAGCCTGGGGTCTCCTGTGAGTGACGCAAGGAGCAGTCTCAGGACTCTGTCACTCAATACTGCAGGAGGCTCTACAGGCGGGGGCAGAGGGTGCCGCCACCCCCATGCGAGCTGCAGACAGAGCGCACAGTGCTCACCTGCAGCCAGCTGTCCTGTGAGAGGCTAATGCGACACTGAACACAGAGCTTACCTCCCTGTTCACAAGGGTGGAGCTCAGGCAAGCTAGAGACACATAAAGAAGAGCTTAAGAACAACAAAACATTTTTAAGATATATATGAAAACACATACCTGACAGGGGAATAAACCTGCTGAAGGAAACATCTGGGCCTCCTGCAACTGAAGAAGGAGCATTTAGAGTCCAACCCCCTGAGGAGCCCTCCCTTCCCATGGGGCCTGCAGTCAAGGCCTTTCCCTGACCTGGGCACACTGAGACCATGTGAGCCTTACTAGGGAGCCAACAACGTCTACACCACAGGGACTCAGAGCAGGTGGCAACAAAGGTGGCTTGAAGCAGCCGCAGGAGGGCTCTCCGCAGTGGGCAGCGGCCTGGCAGGGGCAGCCAATCCACAGGAGGAGCGTCAAGTGAAGTGCTGAGGGGGAGACATGTTCCCCGGGGACAGAGAAGGCCGGGGACGGGAACTCAGAGCAAGAAGTCAGGACAGGTGGCCTGGTCTCAGGCCAGATAACTACGTCAGCACTTCGCCACTGAAGGTCTTTGCTTAGAGGACTCTCTATATGACTTCAGTGCTTGACTACAAGGAGAAAAAAGACTATCTGAATACCTGAAAAAGCTCACAGCGGCTGGGGTCAGCAGTCTAGGTACAATAAACACGGCCCAGCCAGAAACGCTCCATGAGGGAAGGACAGGAGGTGAGGACTCAGGGGAATTGTAGCTGTGATTTTAAATAGTAGCAACACCTACATAAAACACCATTTCAACAGGACATGCACTTTTGAATGCTCAGGCTCCTTCCTAACTCTCAGTCTGTAGCCCTCTGTGTTTAAAAGTTGAGTCCCGCCCACTTGGTTAGGTCTGCCGACTTGGTATCAGATGCGTCATTCAAACTCAGCGCCTCAAACACTGAAGCAAAGGCCACTCAGAAACTGGGTGAAGGGCGCCCCCTACCTGGCTTTTTGGGCATAACCATCCTTGTGGTCGAGTCAGCTTGCCATCCTTGTTCTAATATGCCTGAAAACGTATATTGAACACAAAGATGAATAAAAAACTTTCCATTTAACAGAGTCTACATTCTATCAAAGACGTTAATGGTACAGGAGACTGCCTTTTTGGTTTAAGCTGTTACATATACTTTGACATACCATGTAGACAGCATTCTCAACCATACTGGTGTTTGAACTAATTCTCACACACATGAAAGCTTGATTTTACTCCAGAAGCACTGGGCTGCTAACCAAAAGATCAGCAGCGGAGACCCACGTGCCCTGTGGGAGGAAGGTGTGGCATCTTGCTTCCGTGAAGCGACAGACGTGGACACCCCGGGAGGCAGCGGCCCCAGGGGGTGACTGCGAGGCAGCCCTGACTTGATGGCAACAGGTATTTGGTGGGGTTAAAGGGTGGCATAATTACTAACAGATGCCTAGTTTTCTACAAAACACACACTATGCTCCGAATCTAACGGTATTAAAAACAGACAAAAGGAAACTTAAAGGTACCTGGTGACCCTGGTCACTGTATTAACAACAATGACGGTGATGACAAAGCCAGCAGCTGACAGACACCACGGTCACTTTACGTGATCATCACAAGCCAGCCTAACTGGGAAAGGCCTTGTCCCCCAGCAGAGGAGGTCAGTGGCGCGGGGGGAGCTGGGGTGATGGAAAAGCAGGATCCAAACCTGCTGTGGGGTGGATTACTTAACACAGGCCTTCTAGGCCTAGTCTTTGCGGTTCCCACAAGATGACTGGGTCAGGCTATGCAAATGAGGTGCTTGTGGCTCAGCAAGGGGACTGGACAGCTTGTTGCTAGGTAACTAAGGTATGTAAAGCCTGGGACGGTGTGTCGAAGTGACTGGGCCATGATTGGCAGTTACGTAATGCTGTAGGCATACTTCACTTTTGTGATCTGATGTAATTACCCCCATTTCTGATGTGGAATAGATCCTAGCCTCTATGCCTGCTACAAGAGCCCTGGTGGTGCAGTGGTTAAAACTCTAAGCCACAAACCAAAGGCCCAGCTGTTCAAACCCACCAGCTACTCTGCAGGAGAAAGATACGGCACTCTGCATCCATAAAGATTTACAGCCTTGGAAACGACCTAAGACACCTGTACTCTGTCCAACAGGGTCGCTGGGAGTCAGAATTTACTTGATAGCAGGTGTGTCTTTTGTTTTTGTGTCACGCCTGTTATGGCCCCATTTCCAAGGACGTTGTCCACTATGTTAAGGAGGCAGGATTAGGTGGGATGTACCTCGACTCATCACCTTCCTACAGAGCGTGACTCGAGTCACCACCCTTACTGCAGTACCCTTACTCCGATGACCCCCTGGCACTGCCTTGCTCAAGGAGGCCAGCTTTCCTTAAGGGCACCATCTGTGTTCAGTCCTGTGGTGCTCTGACAAAGCCAGAGCCCCGGTGGTGTTGCAGTTAAGTGCTAGGCTGCTAACTGAAAGGTCAGCAGGTCAAAGCACCAGTTCTTCCACAGGAGAAAACACGTGGCTGCCTGCTTCTGTACAGATTCACAGCCTTGGAAACCTTGGGGGGCAGTTCTGTTCTGTCCCACAGGGAAGGAGTTGGAATCCACTCAACAGCAGTTGGTCTGGAAAAGTTCTCTCTTTTGCTCTGGATCCTGCATCTGGCTCATCATCATCTGACCTCCGGTTCTTGAACGTGGAGCCAGCAGCCTACCACCTGTTCTGATGTGCCAGCTTCAGCCGCCCTGAAAACCAGCAGCCTGCTGTCTGACCTGCCAATCGCACAGGTTCATCAGCCTCTCTGAGCACGTGAGCCAGGAGACGCCTCCAGCTCGACACCTAGCACCTGGATTTGGGATTTCTCAGCTTTCACAATGGTACGAGCTAGTTCTACCACAGTTCAGGAGTTCTGGGAGATGCTGCAGTGGATTATGGAACCCCAAGATGAGAGGGAGAGCACCAGGGGAGGAGGAGTAGCTGATCTGAGAGCCAATGGGGCAGGACAGCAGCTTGGGGGAGCCGGAACTTCATGAGAGCTTCAATCTCTGCTGTTCACAGAAGTCAGCTGTGCTGGCCTCACAGAAGACACATTCATTCACAACTCAACAGCCAGCTAATGGATGGACTCTGGAGTACATTACATATCAAATAGTACTTTATGGATCATTTTCAAGAGGACAGCCAACACCAGTGAGGGTTGGAATAGTCAGGAACAGCATGATTTCATTATCCTGTCCACTGTGTGTCCAGAACGCTGCTGGGCTGAGGCACAGGGTGTAGTGCCCGAGGCAGCTCATGTTTCGGCTGGAGAACCACAGCACAACCACTGGGGAACAATAAAGCAACAAACACAAAGCCAAGCGGGCCACGACACAGTGGGGTAAAGCACTCCGTGGCGGCACAGCAAGGTGAGGGGGTCTGGGCACCACGGGGGAAACACAGATGCAGAAGCAAGTCTGGTGGGCGGGGGTTTAGAACAGGGAGCCAGCGGACCTCGGCCAAGGACAACGGGCTGACAAGGGACGCTGGCCTGAGGGTGAGTTCATAGGGACTTCTCACGTGAGCAACAAGGTGAACTGAGATGTGTTTTCTCTCTCTCTTACGCACACACAAGCACATTCACGTATCAACATGTTAACCTTCAGATAAAAAGAAATGATTTTAAAAGCTGTTGCTGTTACGTGCCATCAATTCACAGGGACCCTGCACACAAACCACGAGTTGCTTCTTAACTCATCTGACGGCAAAACCTGATCAGAACCACTATGGTCTATTTACAGTCTCTGAACATCCGTGTGTATGGGTGTGTGGGGGTGAGCACAATCCTTGCTGCACAGACCCTGGACATGCATGGTTAAGGGGTGCTGCTTCCCCCAATCCTGCAGAGAGTCTATGCAATAATGTTTCATAAACCCCCAAAACCAAACCCATTGCCACTGAGTCAACTCTGACTTCCACAAATCCTACAGGACAGACTCAGGCTGCCACCTGGGGTGTCCTGGGCTGCAACCCTGACAGCAGCACACCACCGCCTCTTCCTCCTGCCAAACACCCAGTGGGTGTGAACTGCTGACCCTTTCAGACAGCAGCTGAGGGGGCTTAACCACTGTTCCACCAGCGTTCCTTGATCCACAGAGATGTTTCATGATACAATCAAACTTGCCAACGCTGGAACTTGTCTAAGGCAGCAATCTGTCAGAGAAGAAAACCCAAAAATTTTCCAGGAAAAATGCACAACAGCAGAGCATTAGGCTGTACCCCATGAAAGCTGGAAAGCTGGAAAAACCAGGGGGTCTTGTGGAATTCCAGCTCTCACAGGGCCTATGGCCGCTGCTGGGACACCAATGTCTGAGCTGCACAAACCCTCTGGTTCCCAGGGTTCAGATACGGAACTGGTGACCAAAAATTCCCATCTCCAGCTTCCTTTGTTCTTATAAACAGAAAGCAAGCCAGCGCTACCTTTCACAGCCTCTTCCACAGGGAGCCCGACGAAGGCCGCAAAGTCGTCAGCAATGATGGAGGTGTAGGCTTGGGACACCAGGGCGAAGGCTCGTCCTCTGGTGGCATCTGCGGGCAGGGACAGGGAGCAGGCAGCAGATCAACAGAGCAGACATTTGCAAAACACGTTATTACGCTACTGTCCTTGGCTCATTTTATGGAGCAGCAAGACCAGATCAACCCAACAGTTTGTGTGCTTACCGGTACAGACCCACATGCCTTACCTGCTTGGGTGTGCTTAAACCTACGCCTGTCTTTCTTACATTGTCTCTTACACCAAAAATCTCTCAGAGGACAGTGGAAATCCAAAGACAGGAAAAAAGACTCAAATTGTAAGGCAGTCTCATTTAAATACATCTATGCTCTTGGGATATAAACTTTGTTTTTATTTCCCTAAGGAATGCGAGACTTGCACTCGTGATGAAGACACGTCAGAGCCCAGGGTGCAGCCTGACGGCCGCTGGAGAGCCCAGCAGACCGCGTTCCCGTCAGCCCCAGGCTGCCCACTCACAGCCCTTCACCAGCCCTGGACCGGAGGGCGCACAGCAGTGGTCGTCTCGCGGGAGGGTCTCAGCGTGGACTCCACCGCCGGCAGGTGAGCCCTCCTGCCACCTTCCTGTCCTGCCCTCACGGCGTCACTCCAGTTCAGAGCTATCAGTGCCACCCTGGGAGCCTCAGCCTCAGCAGAAAGGGGCTGCCAGACCAGCCAGCGACAGAAATTCCTCCCCGCAAATAACATCTGGGAGTTTTCCAAGGCTTACCAACCCACGTGACACCAACGCACAACGGAGATAGTTGATAAACAGACAGGAGAAAGTCACTGCGGCTGGCCCACCTGCCTGCCCAGCACCCACCAGGGTCGCCAGGGGTGCGGGAACTATTTTGTATTTTACTCTCCACATCCAACAAGCGAGCGTACGTGTAAAAAGGCAGCTCCGTGCCAGGCTGGCCCAGTCCTGGCCGTCACTCAGGTGGTCTCACTCTGCCTCCCCTCGAAACCCTGGGAGTGCAGCGGTGAAGCGCTACGGCTGTTACCGGAAGGTCGGCAGTCTGACTCTGCCGGCGCTCCGTGGAGACTGCCAGGGCAGTTTTACCCTGCTCTACAGGCGGCTAGGGTCCAAATCACCTTGACAGCAACAGGTCTTTTTCTCGGTCCTGGGCCTGGCCTGCCCTCTGCTGAGTGACTCCAAGTTACGTCCCATTCCCGGAGCTGCCTGTCAACAGCCCTACAGCCCTAAATCACGGTGACCTCTGCGCCTCCTGAAGTCCCTGGTCTTGCTCACACAGCCTACTTAATAACTCATCCTTTCTCCTTTGCCCTGCTCTCTCCCAGCCACCCTAGTCATCTCAGTTACATCCCACGCTCCCGACAGGAAGGACTGTCCCTTGTATCCTTCTGTCCCCGCGGGCACCAGGCACCAAGCCTTCCATGAAGCATGTGATGGGCAGCCCTTCTCCAGGCCCCACTAACACGGCCCCTGACCCTACCCCGGAGCCAAAGGCGACAGTGGCCTCCTCTCTGGTGCCTTACCAGTCCTCGCTGCCTTTCACCACTCCCTACAGTGAGGTCATTCTAGGACAAAGTCAGAAAAGGATGACATCTAAGCATGTGACTGTTTTCACTAGGAAACAAATGCTTGTGACAAATGCCACAGACTGAATGCAGCAGCGACTGAAGCCTGCTAGAGAAGATGCGCTCCAGACTGGCTCCCGTAGGAACACAGCCCCGCTTATGAACGTGGGCGTCTGCAGACACTCCAGGGGAGCACAGCTGTGTGTCAGAAAGACCTGTGTCCTTGTCCTGCCCGCTGGGTAACACTGGGGAAACTCACAGGTGGAACTCAGGGCCACTGAGGTCTGCTCCGACACAGGGAGGCTGGGCTGTACCCTACCGTTCCCAGGCACCCCTAGGGCACTCTCCCCGCCAGCCAGCTGCCCACCCTGCACCCAGGCAGCCCAGAGCCCTGTTAGTTCTATCTAGGCCAACAAGAAGCACTGTGTCTTGTCACTTCTGTTGTTTACACTGATATGGCTTTAACACTCCAGAATTCAGTGCATCCGAAAAGCAGTCTTTCTCCTCTAATCAAACTATACTTGTTGCTGTTTAGTCGATTCCGACTCGCAGTGGCCCTACAGGACAGAGAACTGCCTCCAGAGGGTTGGCCGGTGGCTCTGAACTGCCAACCTTTTGGTTAGCTGCCGAGTTCTCAACCGCTGCACCACAAGGGCTCCCCTTCCTCTCTAGACCCTGTAAGGCTCACATCCCTTATCAAGCGAGGAGTACATGAGGACCCCAAAAGTCCCCAAAGCCACCACTGTGGCGTCACGTCTGCTGCACAGCAATCCTAAAGGACTCAGTTGAGCTGCCCTGTAAGGTTCCCAGAAACAGCTGGTGGATTCAAATCACCGGGCTCCCGGCTGGGAGCCAAGTGCTCCCCCACTGCCCCACCAGGACCCTGCTTCTGGTTTCTGCTCATGGCCTCCTCCAGGGCGGAAGGCGGACCGGGAGGACAGGGCTCCCAGTGGAGACGGGGGAACAACAAACAACAAGGGGACAACAGATATAAAAGAAGCCCCTGCAGGAACGTTCAGAAGACGGCTCAACGGCAAAGCAGGAAGACTGGAAGCAGGCGCTGGGGTCGGGAGGAAGGTCGGGCAGGTTTCTCCTGAGGGTCGTGCCCTGCTGCACCTTGCTGTTTGCGTTCAAAGCTAGTAACCCAAGTATCTGGGCATCGAAACCCTGAGTGGGTGAGCTGTAAGGTCCAGAAGCTGGACACAAGGTATGTCCAGCGTGAGGGCTACGAAGTCCACAGTGCGGTCCCTGCTTTCAGACACGTTGGATTTCTAAAATTTCAACCAGTCAACATGTTGAACTTATCAGAGTACTGCAAGAGTTCATTTTAGTGGCCAAAACAAAACCTGCTACACACAGGAGCAATTTCAATCTAGAATTAAGAGACAGTGAGAGCCCTACCTGCTGATAAGACTATCGAATAACATGAAATAAAGGCGCATGCTTATCCCAAAGTGACTGCTAAGTCACCCATCTGAGAAAGCCTTCTGAAGGCTGCCCCGCTCGCCGGGCACAGTGTCTCCACCTCTGAGCCCAGTGCTGACCCACTTCCCCTCGGCGGCGCTCAGGGCACAGGTTACGTTTTATTTAAGGCGTAACTACCACGATACCTCTCAGTGCTGCCATGATGGGCTGGACCGTCTCTGACCACTGGTGGGCATTGATGGTCGTGTAGATTCCAGGGAAGTCTCTCTGCCAGATTCTCTGTCCCACTGACCAAATCCCCCCAAGCTCAGAATTTGCCTGCAACAAACATTCACTGATGATTTACCAACCTGAATCTCAAAACATTACACCATAAATGCCATTAAACTTGTTAGCTGTATCATTAAAACATAGAATTTTAACAATCAAGAAGTAAATAACATTTTCAGCCCAGTAACTATCAAAAAGGTCTCTAAACATCATGAGCAGTTGTGTAAGTTTCATCTGTACTTTTGACATAAATTTTATTGTAATAGGAAATTAAGGTTTCAGAAAACAGCCCCAAAACATTTCAGACATAAGCCTGGGAATTCACTTTCTTAAACATTTTTGGTTTTTAGTGTTTTATGTATGTTTCACACACACACAAAATAGAGACACAACACCTCTTTATGTGCTCACATAAAGTTTATAGTGAATTAAGCAGTAGCCAGACGGCTCCTACAGATGTGAAGTTTCAGGAAGCACACAGCGCAGCTTCTCTAAGAGTTCCTGCACATAGCACTGAAACCACATGTATTATTTACATTCTTTCTTTAAGCCAGTGCAGTGGAGGAACACTTCAATCTTAATAGGACGTGTGGAAAAAAAAGACAGCGTAAAATACTAGTTTGATATGCTACTGCTGCTCAGCAACATGCAAACATGTTATGATGAAATCCTGGTAACATCTAAATGCTAAGAAATTCACTTTGTGATTATGCTAGACAGAAGATCACAAGAAATTAAAAATTTGCTTCATTCCACTTTGGAAGAAACTCTTAAGAGGTTATTTTTAATCTAACTTGCCAAGCAAAATAAGAAATCTAAAATTCTAAATGGCAGAGTGACTGTAAGGCTGTGTACAGCACATCAGAGCTTTGTAGGAAATTCGGTTACTGGGCCAGTTTCAAATGAAGCTCCGTTTGATACCCCATCCTCCAGACGAGTACATAAAGCAGATCTAAGCGGACCCGGGGGGCTAACTGGTAGATTTCTCTTACAAGAAATGTCTCAAGAAGGCTGATCAGTAGGAGCTGAGCACAGATTTCTAAACTATCCAAAAGAGTTAAAATTTTCCACTAGAGGAATTCGAAGATCTATTCTTCACCTGAAATACTAGTTTAATGCCTATTTCTATAAACCACATAGGAAAGAAAACAGACCATCTGAGAGGCAGCGATTGACACACACCTATGATGCCCTCCCCCCACCCCCGTGAAAGCCGTTACTCTACAAAGGGAGCAGATACACTAAAATACTCACGGATTTGATAGCAGGGGGGATTCTCTTCCACAGATATCTTGCATTATTCCTAATTTGCACCGTCCCAACAACAAAAAAGAAATCAACAACAAAAAGTAATCATTTCAATTAACATCGGCACTTTCTGGGTTCCAACACAAACATAATGATGCATACTCTAAAACACACTCTGCACAATAGAGCGGAATGTAACCGGACATGCATGTGTCCAGGGAAACCGAAGTGGATCCCCAGGTAAAGTTACATGAAATGTTTTTATCAAAAAGTACCATTTTTCATGACTTTATTAAAGAACCAGGGCCTATGTTGTGGCAACAGCACACTAAAAACACAAAGGTTAAGGCAGAAAAATTGTCCAAATAACGTATTTCAACACAAATAAATTGATATAGCCTCCACGCTCTGGCATTCCCTGGCACTGTCCACAGTACACAAAGCAATCTCCTCATCATGACCTTGGATTTCAAAACTTGAACCAGAGCAAACATATGATGATGGAATTACAAAAAATAAGACAGAATTTATACAAAACATGTGTAGTAAGAATCTGGTATTTAGTTCTGAAAAGGTATGAAAAAAACAGAAAGTAAACCACAATCTGTACTGGTAATTCTCTAAGGGTTGTACAGTCATCAGGACTCTGAGTCATCTGCACAGCTGTGCTCTCTGGTTTTTCTTCACAGAACATGAATAATTAAAAAAAAAAGCTCTCAAGAGATCTCATATGTTTTGGTAACAAATTCTTAGCTTTCTCAAAAAATGCTGCCTTTCAGCTTCTCTTAGACAACAGATTAAACATGAACTTATGTCAACAGACATCATTAAAAAGTTAGTAAGAAAACAAAGTCAACAGAGGTTAAGGAATCTAGCACATAACATTGACTGATACTGCAGTGTCTCCTAACAAACTGAAATATTTTTAGAAGGTACATGTAAAACAAATGCCATGAAAATAACTCAGCCGAATCATGAATTATTGAGTTATGCTTCACAGTGAGATAGGCGTAGGAGGTGTTACAAGAAAAAGACAGAGCCCGTTGTGCCTGTGACTTAGCGTGCCACTTCAAAGCAAGGGTGAAGGTGTCTAACTTTGGGGACGCTACTGCTGTTCATTTTAGGCAGAAGGTACGTACATGTCATTGTGGAGCAGATACAAAGCCAGAAGCTGACCATACACAGGGGCTGTGGCAACTCCTCCAGGAGCCTAGACGCCAAAAATCAAAGAGAAAAGCCTTACCTCTTATTTAAAAAAAATAGGACTTTGCTATTACAATGCATATGTTACGCCAAGTGCCCCTATTATATACACAAAAAAGGTGACAAAGGTACCAAAGGAATCATCCAAGTTTAGACCTGTGGTCAGTTGGGATTTATGTCCCTCTGGGTCTTAGTTTCTTCATCTATACATGATATCTAATTGGGGTTCCTTTCCAAGTTTTAAGACTCTAAGTTAAGTGGCTTTACTATACAAGAGACAAACATCCAGAACCAATTCCTAAAATATTATGACTCTATGATAACAAATATGTTGACTACTCAAGTACCAGTAAATGAGTGAGGAACAGAACAGCATTGCAGCTGAGTTACAGACATTTCTTCCCCCACTGAACTTCAGAAAACACTTTCTAAGTAGTTTTCATTAATGAGCTCTGGCTGTTCTTTCCTTTGATGAATTACACCCGTGCTTTGCTTTTAAGTGTCTGTCTTTAAAAAGACTAAAAATTAACCTGAATAACCAAACATAACTTTCACTAGTCTTGTTAACGGCAAAACAGCAAATTTACTTGGTAACCGCATTATGAAAATAAGGCTTTAAGAAACAAGAAAAGGTTACTGCTTGGTCTCTATGTAGGTGGGTGGGTGCCTGCACAAATGTCTTAATAAAACCCACATTGCACCTCCCCCTGGAAAACGAGAAATAAAGTTGTACGACTAGTCTAATTAGTATAAAAAGCATATTGGTGAACGTTAGGAGCAAAGATGCCGATATGTGTTTTGGTTTCTGCCTCACAAGCTGAAAACAACGAACAAGTTAAGTAGCGACAAAAGCTTTGTATAAGGAATACGATCCTATGCTCTGAAAAGCAAACACACACATTGGAACACATAGTAAAAAGTAAAACGTTTATCGTTCTCAGAAGGGGATGGACACCACAAATCGTTAACCAAACAGTCACAGCATAAGCAACGGAAAGGTTTTACTTGTGTAGGAAGGAACTGAAAGTTGGTAATACGGTAAGAGGTCCCAAATCGTACTGACGCCAAGGGGGGTCAAAAATCAAAATACACCGCACCGGACAGCGTTAAGTTCCCTTCTCCTATCGTTTCTCGCTTTGGATGGGACAAACAAGCCATGTAGCAGGACAGTCGAGTTTACAAGCCTAAGAAACAAACCCAACCCGAGTCACACAAGAACCGCCACCTACGGGGAAAAGGCGAGGGGTGTGACTGACAGGTGGTCAGACAGTGGCGTTGTGACAAGCGCCGGCGCCGCTCGTCCCTCGAGGTCACGTCCCGACGCTCCGCGGCGGAGAGAGCGGCGGCGGCCTGGGCTCCACAGGCCCAGCCCCGGCGCCGCTCCCCGGCCCGGCCACCCCGGGGCCCGTTACCCTGGAAACCGGAGCCGCCCGGGCCTGCCCGCGACCCCGCGGCTTCCCTCCGCCGACCCGAATCGTACCTCGAGCTCCTGGTTCTCGCACTGATCTAGCAACTTTTTGAAACTGAATGCACTCTCAGCCATCACCGCCACTGGCATCTTCCCCGCCGGTCCCGCCGCCGCACCTTCCGAGAGCCAGACCCCACACTGTCCCCAGGAGCGTCGCGCCGGCGATGACGTAAAAAGCCTCCGCCGCCAACGAGAGTCCGCAGCCACTCGCAGGCGCGCCTTAGGTGTCGGTGCGTCCTCAGACGTCACTGCGTCGCGGGATAGACGGGCGGGGGAGTCGTGGCCGCTCTGGCCGGCCTCTCGATGCTCTGGAGGACCAGCCTGGCCTCGCCGGAAGTCGGTGTCGGGACTCAAGGTCAAGTACCCAAACGGAGGAATTTGTGCTGGCGTGAGGACGCCTGATGCAGACAGCCCAGACACAGACAATCATAAACTTGCAATAACAGCAATTCCTCTAGAAGCACAGTGGAACACTTATGTGTAATAAGAAAAGAATGAGCCCAGCTGTGCTGGTCAATGCACTGTCTGGCGTATTGGACAACACCCTGCTCTTACTAAGTGCCTAAGTCATGTTTGCCTGCACGAGACTTCTGTGTTCAGCTGCCTGGTTATCATCTCCACTTTGAGGCCTAATAGGCACGCAGACTTAGGTTCAAGTCCTAACCTGAGTCTGTTCACCAGACTCTCTTGGTCTGCATCCCCTCAATCTCAGTAAAGGGTCACGCCATCCGTCCCTGCTCCGCTCTGCACACCCCACATGGAAGACTCATTAAATCCCTGCTGTTCTGCCTTGAGAATACATCCAGAACCACAACCTGCTCCGCCCTGAGCCCCTTCAACAGATGGGCTTCCACCCCTGCCTCCCTCCAGCCTGTTCTTCACACAGGAGCCCAAATGATTACTCTGAAACATAAATCAATTTTTGTTATTGCTGTTTTCAAATCCGTGAACTCTGAAGGTCTTTCCACTGTTTTCAAAGCCTAAACCAAAATACCCACTGCCATGGAGTTGATTCCAACTCATAGTGACCCTATAGTGATACTCTATGATCCAAATTCCAGCTGCTCTCCAACTCTGCTCCAGCATTTGCGCTCCTTTGTTTTCTCTGGGGTGCTGTGTGCTAGCAAACAGTATACATATTATGTATTATGGATCCATTTATTCACCACTAAACCTTAGGCAGAAACCTTGGTGATGTAGTGGGTTAAGTGCCACGTCTGCTAACCAAAAGGCTGGCAGTTCAAATCCGCCAGGCACTCCTTGGAAACTCCATGAGACAGATCTACTCTGAACACTAGGGTTGCTATGAGTCGTACCTAACCCGACAGCAGTGGGTTTTGTTTGGTTTGGTGAACCTTAGGCACCCCCACCCTCCACCCTAGGGTTAAGGCTTTGCTCTGTTTCCAGATGGCTTCACTAGTGAATTCTACCAAACATTTAAAGAAGGATTAATGCCGATTCCTCACAAACTATTCCCCAAAATAAGACAGGACAGTTTACACTCACTTTATGAGGCTAGTGTTACCCTAATACCAAACACACATAAAGCATCACAAGAAAACAACAGACTGAAATCTATTATGACTATAGATATAAAAGTCCTATACAAAACACAAAGTAAATCTAGTATGTTGATTACATGGCTATGGCCAAGTGAGATTTAGCCCAAGAATGCAAGGTGGGTTTAACATTCAAAAATCTGTTAATGTAATTTATCCTGTCAAAAGAATAAAATGCCAAATCCATAGATTCAGAAAAAGTATGTGACAAAAATCCAATATTCGCTTCATGATAAAAACACTGGACAAACTAGGAATGGAAGGGCATCCACGAGAACACATGATTTGCAGCATACTTAACATACTTAACAGGGGAAGGCTAACTCCTGTGGGCAATGAATCACCGTACAAGGAGAAACTGGACCTCTGTCTTCGGTTCCTGAGAGATAATGTTAGGAACTTACGGCACAACTGAAGTACCTTTTGTTGTCTAGGGTCCCCGATGGTAGAGTGATGGAGCGCTCAGCTGTTAACCTAAAAGGGTCTGCAGTTTAAATCCACCATTGGCTCCCTGGAAACCCCCTGGAACAGCTCTACCCTGTCTTATAGGGTTTCTATGAGTTGGAATCAACTGGATGGCAATGGGTTTTTATCTAAGCCTAAAGACTGTGCTGGAGGACTTATGCCGATAAGTTCGGGGCTGGCCAAGCCAGAAGGACCATGTTATGAGCTAATATCAGCTGATCTCGGGAAGAGAGGGGAGCATGATTCATATGCAACAAGGCCCTTATGATGACTGTGCAGTGTGGTCCCAATCATGGATATGTAGCAAAGCTAATAAGGGCTCTGGACACAGAAGCCTCAGGGGCTTCCTGGTTGGTGAAAGATGTCCATGCATGTGAGACAGTAGTGAGCTTTTTTTGGAATATGGAAAGCCGTCATTGAGAATACTCCCAGACCTCATTCCTGGGAGTCTTTGAAGACCCTCAAGGATGCTTATCTAACCCAGGAAAAGAATTACTCAGGGAGACTTTGTTTTCCCACAAGAGAAATCTTCATGGGAAAACAAAAGCACTTTGAAGGAGGCAGCGGCAGAATATGCAGGCTGTGCCACTGAAGGAGCTTGGGGGTGGGTTTTTATAGCCCATCTATGTCCAGGGTATAGCTATGGACAACAAATCAGCAATGGGGATCTGAAGTATTTCTGTTTTGACAGGTAGCTGCTTGTCCCCTAGCTGTATATGCATGCAGACTTTGAGACAGTACCTGCCCTGGGGGCTTCTGGGAGTGGTGGCAGGACTTATTATGGGGTGTCACACCTGTACAATTGCTTACTTTCTTGGTTTAATTCCCCAGTCCTGATTATAGCTCTCTGGTGCCCCTGTTGGTAGGATATCACCTCTATCTTGTCTGTGCATGCCTCAGAATTGGGTCTAAACCGGCTTCTGTGAAAAACAACGTTAAGGATAATTTAAGCAATTCATTACCGGATGTGGGTGAGAAAATGAATTGCTTATCACTGAAATGTTCCAGGATGTGGTTAGGCTGGCTCTCCACATCCCTGTCTCAGCTTCACTATGCTGATCCTGATTTGTATCTCTTTGTTATAATAAATCTGTAACCACAGTAAACTACTTTCTGTGAGTTCTGTGAGTTGTTTCTGTGATCATCAAACCCCAAGGAATAATGGGAGCCAGCAGGTGAAAGTGAGGAAGTCCAGGAGAGGCCCTCAAGCTCATGATTGACATCTCAAACGAGTAGTGGGAAAAACCCAAATTTGTGGCCAGTGGGTTAGAGATAAGGGTATCATGTGGACTTCCATGCTTGTGGCTGGCATCTGTCCACTTGGCAATCTGAAGAATGGTGTCCTTTTGGCTTGTGAGATCTGACCTAGCTTCAGGTGGCTAGGGTCAGAAAGAGAAAGTGCTGTGAGGGGAGAGGGTGTCAGAGATGATTGAGAAGCGGGAAAGTGAGGATCTGAGGAAGGCTTACATTTTGGGGGTTAGATTTTTGTAAATTTTTGTCGGAAAAATGCTTTTCCCCCAAGATGAAGAACAGAATGAAGATGTCCTCTACCATGACTTCTATTCCACCTTTCCCTGGAGGTTCCAGCCAGGGCATTTTAGGTTTAGGGCTGTTGATGTAGCCAAGAACAGGATGACAGATTGCTCAAGTACTTCTACTGGACCAGTGGCTGAGAGGGAAATTTGTGTCCCTGACATGTGAAATTTCACTTTGAGCTCTTGGGCAAGGCACCCCCGTGGATGGTCCTGTGGTGGATGTCGCAATTTCACTAAGCAGGGTGGCAGGACGCAATGAGTCATGACAGCAGTCTTAGCCTTGGACTAAATGTCCTGCCCTTGGAAAGTTATCACAGGGAAACAATGACAAAACAGGAAATAAGCTACAGCTAAGACACGTGCCAAATCCTGAAGTCCAATAGCTAAACCATCACATGACCTAACGCATGAGTGGCTAAGCCTGCTGTGGTCCACGTGTTAGTCTCTTGGGGCTGCCATAACAGAGCACCCCCAAGGGGTGGCTTTAAAGAGCAGACATTTGTTGTCTCACAGTTCTAGAGGCCAGAAGACCATGTCAGTGCCTCCTCCTTGTCAGTTCCTCTTGGAGGCTTTGCAAGAGGAGCAGGTAGGAGCCGCTGTCCTTGTTTCCAGTGGCGGTGGCAATCCTGGGAGTTTCCATGCTACTTCTCCAGGCATCTGCTTCTGTAACATGGGCTGTATGTCTGTCTTCCCCTAGGTGAGACTCCATCTCCAAGATTGCTCATCTCCTTTAGGAGGCAACTCCAAGAAGGGTTTGCAATTAAAGCCCACCCTATGCTGTAATGACTGTGCTCATATTTATGAGTGTATCAATAAATACTAGCAAGGAATAAAGAAGTGAAAACAGTTGGAAGGTTTTGATGGTTAAAGGTTATATGTCAGCAGGGCTAGATCATGATTCTCCGTGGTTTGGCAGATGTAAGGCCGTCATTGTCTGTGATGTGGTCTGTTGGAAGCAGACCATCAGTTGAAAAGGCAGCTTCCTCGGGGACGTGGCCTCCCTCCAGCACAGACAGATGTGATGGCATAACTTGCCCTCACTTGATCCTGCTTTCCACCTGTCGTTCTCTAACCTGTGATTCGTGGGACATGAGCCAGCAGCCTGCTATCTGACCAGCAGTTTTAGGGTTCATCAGACCCTACAAACCATGAGTCAGAAGAAATCTTCAGCCTGAAAGCTGACTCACAGAATGTGGGTCTTGCCCGCCTCCATAACTGCACGACCCATTTCCTTGAAGTAACTCTATCCCCCCGACATCTATGTATACACATACGTACATGCACACATATATACATATATGCATATATGTAACATATATGTGTGTGTGATATGCAGATGACACAATCTTCCCAAAAATAGAGGACTGAAAGCACTAACTGGTCAAGGTCAAAGAGTACAGTCTTCAGTACGGATTACACCTTAACGAAAAGAAAACAAAAGTCACTAATGGACCAATAAGCAACAGCTTGATACATGGACAAAATATTGAAGTCATCAAAGATTTCACTTTATTGGATCAACAATCAACACCCATGAGAACAGAGGCGAAGACATCAACCAACATGTTGCATTGGGCAAATTGGCCACAAAAGAAGTGTTGGAGTGTTCAAAAGCAAAGATGTCATTTTGAGGACTAAGGTCCCTGACCCCAGTTGTGGTGTTTTCAATAACCTCATGTGTATATGAAATTTGGACAATGAATAAGAAAGAGTGAAGAAGAACTAATGCCTTTGAATTATGGTGTTGACAAAAAATATACCACGGGTTGCCAGAAGACTGAACAAATCTGTCTTAGGAGAAGTACAGCCAGAGTGCCCCTCGAAAGCAAGGATGGTGAGACTTCATCTCAGATTCTTTGGACATGCTATCAGGTGTCACCAGTACCTGGGGAAAGACATCATACTTGCTAACGTAGGGGTCAGCTAAAATGAGAAAGACCCTTGAGGAGATGGACTGATACGATGACCGAAACGATGGGCTCCAGCAAAGGCACAAAAGTGAAGTTGTGAGCATGGTGCAGGACCAGGCAGTGTTTCCTTGTGTTGTGTCAGGGCTTGGCGGTGAGTCAAAACTGACTTGAGAGCAACCTAAGTCTGCCTGTGTATGTAAATGCAACACACATGCGTGTGTGTATACACGTATTGGTTTTACTCCTCTAGGGAATCCAGTCTAAGAAATTTGGTGCAAAGAAGGGTTCTTCAGGAACAAAATCATTCAGGGTGAATTTGCTAAATTGACTCTCCAGTTTGGCTAGCTTTAAAGGCACTGATGACTGTACCTCCTACTGGAGGTAGGTACACTGCTAATCTATGACCTGATGTGGCAACATTATTGTTAGGTGGCACCAGGTTTGTTCCTACTCATAGCAACCGCAAGTACAACAGAATGAAATACTGCCCAGTCCTGCGTCATCCTCGCAATCATTAGGCTTGAGCCTCAAGTTTCAGCCACTGTGTCAATCCATCTCCTTAAAGGTATTCCTCTTCGTCGCTGATCCCCTACTTCACTGGGCATGATGCTCTTCTCCAAGGGTTGATACCTCCCGACGACACGAAGTCTCTCCATCCTTGCTTCTAAGGAATATTCTGGTTGTACTCCTTTTAGAGCGATTTTGTTCAACCTCTTGGCATGTCCTGATATATTGAATACTAGGACTGCCAGTTAAGTCTGCAAACGCATTCTGGAAAAAGTGCTACTTATCTGATAGCTAAATATCGCTACAGTCACTTTCAAAGTACTCCCCTTGGGAAGCTGTGCACAGATGCCAGCACATAGTCCATCCTTCAAAACAATTTTGCGACTGTCTGAAATGGTCATCAGAGCTCTTGTCATACTAATCTTGGTATCCTGAATGTCATCAGAATGTCTTCCTTTCAATACTTCCTTTATCTTCGGGTAAAGAAATAAGTCACTGGGGGCCAGATCAGGTGAGTAGGGATGATGTTCCAATGCGGTTATTTGTTTACTGGCTTAGAAACTATACAGTTAAGTTCATGAACTTGGCACTGTGCCACCATACACAACGGCCGTTCCAGAAAGAGTTCCAAAATTGCTTTGAAGGGTGGACTGAGCTCTGGCATCAATGTACAGCTTTCCAAGGGGAGGACTTTGAAGGTGATTTTAGTGATATTCAGCAATGAGGTATGTAACACTTAGAACAACTAAGTTCGTGGACTTAAAAGTCAGACCTCACATTCATCTACAACACCACGATTGAAAAGCATCAGTTACTCTTCCATCTTCCTTATTCATTGCCCAGCTTTTGCATGCTTATGATGTGACTAAAAATACTATGGCTTGGGTCAGGCAACACTTTAGCCTTCAAGGTGATGTCTTTACTTCTTAACACTTTAAAGGAATCTTTTGCAGCAGATGTGCCAGTGTAATGCATGTTTTGATTTCTTGACTGCTGTGTCCATGGCTGTCGATTATGGATCCAAGTAAAATGAATTTTTTGGCAACTTCAGTCTTTTTGTTTATTGTGATATTGCTTATTGGTCCAGTGGTGAGGTCTTTTGTTTTCTTAATGTTGAGCTGTAATCCATACTGAAAGCCATGGTCTTTGATCTTCATCAATAAGTGCTTCAAGTCTTCACTTTCATCAATCAAGGTTGTGTCATCTGCATAGTTCAGGTTGATAGTGAGCCTTTTGCCAATTCTGATGCTGCATTCTTATTCAAATAGTCCAGCTTCTTGGATCATTTGCTCATCATACAGACTGAATAGCTTTAATGAACCAATACCACCCTGACACACACCTTTTCCAACTTTAAACCGGAAATTGTTTGTTCGTTCTGTTAGAACAACTGCCTCTTAGTCTACATGTGGCTTTCTCATGGGCATAACTAAAGGTGCTAAAATTTCCACCTTTCACAATGTTATTAATAATTGATTATGATCCAAAACTCAAATGTCTTTGCAGGCAAATGTTCAACACAGGTAGACATCTTTCTGGTATTCTTTGCCTTCAACCAGGATCCATCTGACATCAGCTTTGATATCCCTGGTTCCATGTCCTTGTGAATCGAGTTTGAATTTCTTTCAGTTCCCTGTCAATACACTGCTGCGGCTGCTTTTGAAGGATCTTCAGCAAACTTTTACTTGCACGTGATATTAATGATGTCGCTTGATAATTTCAACATTCAGTTGGATTACCTTTCTCGGAAACAGGAATAAATACGCATTATTTCCATTCAGTTGGTCAGGTAGCCTTGTTCCAAATTTCTTGGCATAGTGAGCACTTGTAATGCTGTGTCTGTCTGTTGAAACATCTCGGTTGCTACTCCATCAGTTCCTGGAACTTTGTTTTCTGTCACTGCTTTCAGTGCAACTTCAGCTTCTTCTTTCGCTACTATCAGTTCCTGATCATGTGCTACCTCCTGAAATGGTTGAATGTCAACCTTTTCTTCTTCTTCTTCTTTTTTTTTGGTATAGTGACTCTAATATATTCCTCCCCACTTCTTTTGATGTCTTGTGTATCACTTAATATTTTTCCTGTAGAATCACTTGATATTGAAACTTGAGGTTTAATTTTTTTCTTCATTCTTTCAGCTTGAGGAATGCTGAGTATATTCTTCGCTTTTGGTTTTCTTTCTCCAGATCTTTGCAAAAGTCATTATAATACTTTACTTTGTCTTCTCGAGTCACCTTTGAAATCTTCTGTTCAGCTCTTTTACTTTATCATTTCTTCTTTTTGCTTTAGCTACTTGAAATTCAAAAGCAAATTTCAAAGTTTCTTCTGACATCCATTTTGATCTTTCTTTCCTATCTTTGTAATGAGCTTATTTTATCCATCTATAATGTCTTTGATGTCATTCCATAACTCATCTGGTCTTTGGTCATTAGTGTTCAGCCTGTCAAAGGCATTCTTAAGATGGCCTCTAAATTCAAGGTTCGATATACTCAAGGTTATACTTTGGCTTTCACGGATTGTTACTAATTTTCTTCATTTTCAACTTGAACTTTCATATGAGCAATTGATGGTCTGTTCCACAGTCAGCCCTCAGCCTTGTTCTTAATGGTTGTGTTAAAATTTTCCATTGTCTCTTTCCACAGCTGTAATCAACTTGATTCCTCTGTCTTCCATCTGGTGAAGTCCATGTGTATAGTTGTTATGTTGGTGAAAAAAGGTATTTGCGATGAAGAAGACATTGGTCTTATAAAATATTATCACGGAGGCTCCAACACTGTTTCTATTACTACGGCTGTGTTTTCCAACTTCTCATCCTTCACCTATTTCAGAGGTTGAAACAGACATACAGAAAATATCATCACCAATATATTAAATATTTGTAAGAGACAAGGTTTTGGGTGATTGCATATTTGATACTTTTCTGCAATTTTGTCTCAATGAGGACTATAAGGAAGCTGGCTAGTTGGTCCTGGTTTTGCAAGATAAGGTGGTGAAAGAAAGAATCTCAGGGCTTCAGAATCACAACATAAGCACCACACAAAAAAAGTGAAATTTGCCACTAGTGCTCTGAAAGAAAGCTTTACTGTGTTGTAGTAACAGAAGAAATGTTTCCCCAAACCAAACCCAGAGTCTTACAGTAAGTGGCCAAATTGCAATGTCAATTGAATCCCCAAACTTGAATGAAGTTTTAAGTTAAAGTGAGGGCATTGATTGTGAAGAAATGGGATCTTGAAGTTTGGGATGGAGACATTTGGGCGTATAATCAGAAAGACAGGGACAATGAGCCCTTAAATTCCATTGAATCACTCCTGCCAACAGCATGAGCACTTGTACTCTCATCTGAAGAGACTACTCCATCTAAGCACCCTTGCAATAGATGTGCCTGAAGAGTCTCTGTCTGATAAGTCACCTGGGGTGCCCCCTAGGGTGTTGTCTGGGGTTCCTTACAAGATGTGGCTGAATGTCCCTAATACCACCGCCACCATCCATTTTTGCTTCTTGACCTATAACTAGATTTAAGTCCCAGTAAGCCCTGAGAGGTAAAGTACAATGCGTGACTCCGAGTGAGATGTGCTGCACTCCAAAAGAGCTTCCTGATTCTTCTACTACATATAATTAGAAGCCCAGGGAGTATGTACGGGAATGGCTATTAAGGGTGTAGGATAATGGTTCAAGGTACACGAAGTTAGATCTGTCTGAGTTTATTGATATGGGCCTACTAAATACAGATCCTTCATACTTTGTTTTAGCTCCAGAAGTTAGAAAAAAATTGAATAGCTTATTTTGTTGGTTCACTGAAGAATGGATTAGGTGGAGACCTACACTCCATCAAGTTGAAATGCCACCAGCTTGGCATATTGTAGAATAAGGTATCTAAAAGCTTAGGGAAGTTGGCATGCTAGAGTGTATTTATCAGAATGAACCACAAACCCACCCATAAAGTGTCAAGAGGTTATTTTTCTTTTACCACAGTGATCAGGAATGCATTTGTGAAGGGAGCCCCAGCATCCTTGAAGACTGCCATTATTACTGTTTTATGTAAGTCAGATTTAATGGTAAAAACGGTCTCTGTTTAACAAAATAGCAAAGCCAAAGCAATATTGCATTCCTAGAGGGACTTCAGAGGTTATCGCCACCATCAAGGACCTAGAAGATATAGGGATGGTGATTCCTACCACATCCCCACTCAAATCACCAATTTGGCCTAGACAGAAAACAGATGGACCTTCATAGTGGATTATCGTAAACTCAGCCAGGTGACTCCTCCAATTGTGGGGCTGCTGCAGATGTGGTTTCCTTGCTTGAGCAAATTAATACATCTCTTGGCACCTGGTATGTAGCTGTTGATTTGACTAATGATTTTTTTCTCCAGACCTGTTTTGAACGATTACCAAAAACAGTTTGCCTACATTTGTCAAGGCCAGCACCTTCACTGTCCGCCTTCAGTGGTATGTCAGCTCTCTAGCTCTGTGCCATAATTTAGTCTTGCAGAAAACTTAGTTGTCTTTCTTTTTCACAAGACATCACACTGAACCAGGACATAGATGACATTATGATTATTGGACCTACTAAGGAAGAAGTAGTCAGTGAATCTAGACTTGATTGAGTTATAAAGTTTGCCATGCATAGTAGCATTCCATCATTAAATGGAGGTGGTATATGTGAGATAGGGCTTAAGTGGGACCTGAATGCACAAGTTTAGTTGCAGGAGGAGGTTTGCCCAAATGCCCGCAGTCTCCACTTCTGTCACATTACTTTCCCTGTCTGGTCTCATGGGGAGTTTCTTGCAATCAGTTGACACAGGAAGACAAATCTCACACCTGTTTACAGGTAGTTCCGCATGATATGCCACAACCACTTGAAAGCAAACAGTGACAGCACTAAAGCCTTTCTGGGGCTTCCCAGAAAGACGGTAATGAATGGAAACTATCCCATTGGGCAGAACACTGAACACTGTACCTGGTTGCTCAATTTGCTTGGAAGGAGAAATAGCCAGATGTGCAATTTAACATTGATCCATAGGCTGTAGTCTACTGTTTGACTGGATGGTCAGGGACTTGGAATGAACATGACTGGAAAATCAGTGACAAAGAAATATAGGGAAGAGATATGTAGATAGCCTTCTCTGGATGGGCCAAACAAGTGAAGATATTTGTGTCTCGTGTGAATGCTCACCAGAAGGTGACCTTAGCAATGGGAGATTTTAACAATCAGGTGGATAGGATAATACATTCTGTGGAAACCAGTCAGTCTCTTTTCCAAATTGTTCCTATCATTGCCCAATGGGCTCACAAGCAAAGTGGCCATGGTGGCAGGGATGAAGGTTATGCATGGACACAGCAACATGGACTTCTACTTACCAAGGCCAACTTGGCTATGACCGCTGTTGAGTGACTCATCTACTAGCAGTAGAGACCAACACTGAGATCACAATGTGGTACCGTTCCTAGGGAAATGACCAGCAACGTCGTGGCAGATTGATTTCGTTGGACCACTTCCACCATGGAAAGAACATCATTTCATTCTTTCTGGGATAGAGACTTACTCTGGATATGGATTTACCTTCTCAGCAGCCAACACTTCTGCTAAGACTACTACCTGGGAACTTAGAGCATACTTTATTCACTGTCATAGTATCTCACACAGCACTGCCTTGGGTGAAAGAACTCACTTCACAGTAAATGAAGTGCAGTAGTGGGCTCATGCTCATGGAATTCACTGGCCTTACCATGTTCCCCATCATCCTGAAGCAGGTGGCTTGACAGAATGATGGAATGGCCTTCTAAAGATGCAATTGCAGTGCTAGCTAGGTGGCAATGCTTTGTAGGATTGGGGCAATGTTCTCCAGGAGGCTGTATATTCTCTAAACTGGTGTCCAACGTATGCTGCAGTTTCTCCTGTAGCCTGGATTCATGAGTTCAGGAGTCAAGGGGTGGAAATGGGAGTGGCACTACTCACTGTTACCCCTGGTGGCCCACTTGCAAAATTTTTGCTTTCTGTCCTTGTGACCCAATCCTCTGTGGGTCTAGAGGTTTTTTTTTCTCAAAGAAGGAATGTACCCATCTGTAGACACAATGCTGATTCTGTTAAATGGAAGTTAAGAATGTCACCTGGCCTCTTTGGGCTATTTATGCCTCTGAGTCCATAGGCAAAAAACAAAGTTACCGTGTTGACTGATATGACTGATCCTGATTACCAAGTGGAAATGAGATTGATACTACGTAATGGAGGCAAAGAAGAGTATGTCTTGAATATAGGAGATTCATTAGTTAATTAAGATTCTCTTAGTAACTACCATGTCCTCTGATTAAAGTCAATGGATAACTACAGCAACTCAGTTCTAACATGACTATTAGTGGTACAAATCCTTCAGGAATGTCTGTTTGGGTCATTCTATCAGGTAAGGAATCATGACCAGTTGAGGTGCTTGCTGAAGGCAATGGGAATACAGAATGGGTGGTGGACAAAAGCATTTCCAAGTATTAGCTAAGACCACACGACCCCTTGCAAAAATGAAGAGTTAATTGCTTTTAGTATTTCTGCCCTGTTTTTCTTCATAGGCGTATGTGTGTGTGCATAGCAGACGTCTTTGTTTTCTTCCTTCTGTTATTTCATTACTTATTATGAAACACAATATGTAAACAGTGCTAGTGCATTTTTGGTTGTATGCATGTTGCTTGTATAATGTTAGGTGCAAGTGTGATTTACGGTGATCTTTATTTCGAGGTTACGTACGGTCTAAGGAGACATTTGCAGGTGCCAAGTTGACAAGGGGTGGACTGTGCTGATTAAAGTTGTGTGCCACCTTGGCCTGGCTATGACTCTCAGTGGTTTAGTAGATACAGTGTGTCATGGATTGAATTATGTCCTCCCCAAAATATGTGTAGTCATGTGGCTGGGCCATGATTCCCAGTGTCTTGTGATTGTCCTCCATTGTGTGGTTTTCCTATGCTGTACATTAAAGGATTAGTGTGGGGCTGTAAATCCCTTCATAGGATCACCTCCCTGCTCCACTGTAAAGGGAGTTTCCCTGGAGTATGGCTTGCTCCACCCTTAATCCTTTCACCCTACAAGAGACAAAAGGACAGGGAAGCGAGCAGAGAACAGGAAACCTCACAGCATCAAGAAAGCAGCACCGGGAGAAGGGCACATCCTTTAGACTTGGGGTTCCTGCACTGAGATGCTCCCTGGACAAAGACTGATGGAATACCAGGCTTTCCTCCAGAGCCGACAAGGAGAAAGCCTTTCCCTGGAGCGGACACCCTGAGTATGGACTTGTAGCCTACCAGACTGTGTAAGAATAATCTTTCCTTTGTTAAAGCCATCCACTCTGTGGTATTTCAGTTAGAGCAACCCTAGCTGACTAAAGCACAGTGTAATCACCGAGCATGAAGTGACCCGATCTGAGCAGCCAATCAGTTGGAAGGGCCATTTCCTCAGGGGTGCAGCCGGTATCCATGATAGGTAGATGTTCTGGCAAAGCTCGCCCTATGAAATCCTGCATCGAACTCATCATCCTTTAACTTCTGGTTCTTGGGACTGCAGGCACAGTCTGTCATCTGAGCTGCTGGTTTTAGGTTTGTCAGCCTCTGCAACCCTGAGTCAAGAGACATGTCCAACCAGTCTCCCAACCTGCAAATTAAGGACTAGCTTGTCAGCCTGCACATCTGCGTGAGCCATTTCCTTGTAATAAATCAGCATGTACACACCCTGTGTGTATATGTATTTACATGTATACACGTCACAGGTTTTCTCTGGAAACTCTGGTGGTGTAGTGGTTAAGTGCTAGGGCTGCCAACCAAAAGGTCAGTGGTTCAAATCCACCAGTTGCTCCTTGGAAACTCCGTGAGGCAGTTCTTCTCTGTCCTACAGGGTTGCTATGAATCAGAAGTGACTTGATGTCTGTGGATTTGGTTTTGATTGGATTTGCTCCTCTGGAGAGCCCACCTTAAGACACAGGTTAAATGGACTAGAGTGTGAACAAAAAAAATGTCCTGTAAGATTCACTCTAATGCTGTAAAATTTTTTTAATGATGATTTTTCTCCCCAGATTTCACACAACTTTAACAATCCAAACATAAAAGGGACATATCTCTTTCTTTTTTCTCCCCCTTTTTACTAATGCGTATGTTCACAGGTGAATAATGAAAGAGAACATTTTTGCAAAACTTCAGAAAAGCTGTGGCACCAGGGGCACATCAACGTTAGGGCAAGTTTGGAGGAATAAAGTTAAGCTGTCCAAATGGATGACAGTGTCAGCAGCAAAGGGATTATAAATAAAGCATGGAAGAAAAGCAAATGCAGAAGGGAAGACAGGGGACAGCCTGATAAGTCGCTAACAGGGTGGTCTTTGAGCACACCAACGTTGTTCAAAGCCTCTTTGCACACTCATGATTTATTTCCTTTGGAAGAGGGGTCTCCTACCTAACAACATGAGTGGGCATGCAGAACAATTCATTATGCTTTTATAAAAGTCATATTTTATTGTGTTTTCAGTGATGGCTTACACAGCACTTTAGGTTCCCATTGAACAATTTCTACCCAGATTGTTCAGTGGCATTGGCTCCGCTCTTCCCCATGTGTGAACACCCTCGTTAGTTCCATTCTGGCTGTTCGGTTTCCATTCATCTATTTTTCCCCATTATGCTCTTTATTTCTGATTTTATTTTTAACTCTGTCGGTCCCTTGGGGCAGTATCTCATCTGCTTATTGTCTTGTGAGCACTTGACCTGCTGCTGGTCACGGTAGGTACTCAGCAAAGGTTTTTTGAATGGTTGCTGATTAAAATTGCTTGCGTGTTTTTTTTCATCTCCTGGTGAATGCAGCCCCTGGCTTTCTCCTCCTTTTGACCCATCCCCATCCTCACTTCCTTTTCTTTTGCCTTTATAGCTCCTTGCAGCAGTTCCCAGTGGTACTTTCAGCTCGAGTCAGTTCCGACGAAGAGAACCCTCTTCAAGGTCACAAGCTGTCTGGATGCTCTGTCCTCCCCACTGAGAAGGAACTGGCTCTCTGCATGCCCTCAGATCTCCCTTCAGGAGCCCTCCAGGAAGGCTCTTACTTTCAGAGACCCTAGGATGGGGCAGCTGTATGGAATTCCCAGAATTCCTCTCTGCTCTCTTTGTACACGTCCTCTCCCATTGTTGTTGTTAGGTACTGTTGAGTCAGTTCCAACTCATAGCAATCCTGTGCACAAGAGAAGAAAGCCCTGCCCCGTCTTGCACCATGTCCACAATTGTCTTTATGCTTAAGCCCAGTGTTGCTGCCACTGTGTAAATCCATCTCGTTGAGGGTCTTCCTCTTTTTCACTGATCCTCCACTTTACTAAGCATGATGTCCTTCTCCAGGGACTGATCCCTCCTGACAGCCTGTCTAAAGTGTGTAAGATGCTGTCTCACTGACTTTGCTTCCAAGGAGCACTCTGGTTGTACTTCTTCCAGAACAGATCCGTTTGTTCTTTTGACAGTCCATACTACAATAATATTCTTCTCCAACATCACAATTCTAAGGCATAAATTCTTCTTCTGTCCTCTTTATTCATTGTCCAGCTTTTGCATGTATGTGAAAATACTACTGCTTGGGTCCGGTGCACCTTAGTCTTCAAGGTGATGTCTTTACTTTTCAACACTTGAAAGAGGTTCTTTGCAGCAGATTTTCCCAATGCAGTGCATATTTTGATTTCTTGACCACTGCTTCCATGGACGTTGATTGTGGACCCAAGTAAAACGAAATCCTTGACAACCTCAATCCTTTCTTCGTTTGTCACTGTGTTGCTGACTGGTCCAGTTGTGAGGATGTTTATTTTCTTCATGTTGAGGTGCAATCCATACTGAAGGCTGTGGTCCTTGATCTTCATCAGTAGGTGTTTCGAATTCTCTTCACTTCCAGCAAGCGAGGTTGTATCATCTGTATAATGCAGGTTGTTAATGAGTCGTCCTCCAAACCTGATGCCTTACTCTTCTGTGTAGTCCAGCGTCTCACTTATTTGTTTGGCATGCAGATTGAAAAGGTATGGTGAAAGGATGCAACCCTGACACATACCTTTCCTGACTTTAAACAATGCAGTGTCCACTTGTTCTGTTTGCACGACTGCCTGTTGACCCATGTACAGATTCTTTAAAAGCACAAATAAGTCTCTGTAATCCCCATCCACTCCACTAGTGCCTGATACCTTGGCCTGTGGCACTAGTTTCTGCCCCACCTCACTTTCAACTCATATCTGCTAATGACTTCTGTCTTCTTCACTCTTCCAAGCCTTGAGAATCAATCATACACCAGACCATTCCCACTTGGTTGGAACTCTGATATTCTACACAGTTCTCTTGACTTTTCTCCTGTCATGTGAGGTCATCTCTTTCATGCCCAGCCTTTGACAGAGAGTTTTTGGGCACATACAGCACTCTTGAAACTAAATCAGAGAAGGAGGACTTATGGCAGGAACACCACCACTTCCCTAGCCACTGACCTGGCCGACACTACTGATCAATCACAGCCTTCTTTCCCATGAGCGTGGTGGCCTCAGAGTCCTCCTCAGCTAGGAACGTCAGCCAGACCCTACCCAATGACCTGGCATGGAAAGTGAGACTTGTTGGGATCCCCGCACTAGGATGAAGGCTGCTGCCAGCCAGTTTGCCCTGACTTTCGGAAAGTTCCCATATCCTGGGTGCTTGATCAGATGTCCTCGTGTTGAGCCTTTGCAGGAGTGCCATCAAGGTTGTTACTTCCCCTCAGGCCGCCCTCTGGCTGCTCCTTCTTCTGCCTCGCTGGATCAGCCTCCCAAGGCTCCTAGCATGCTTTGTGCAGGAGGGCCTCTGATCATGACGACCAGCAAGCCTAACACAGCCTGACGCCCGCAGCAAACACCCGAGAACCACCTGTGGGTTCTCTTTGATGCCTTAGCCCACAGTATCTCCATGTAGCCCCATGTCAGCCTTCTCAAGGTCACCTTGATTGATCTTGTGCACTCTGGACTGAAAACCCACAGCCCAGAATGAGAACCTCCTGCTACTGAGCCCCCAGCGGGCCCAGCCCAGCCTCCTTCAACTAGCCCATGATCGATCACGTTGTCAGAGGAATGATTTGTGCCTTACTCAAATCAGAGCAGACTCTGCAGCTGCTTAATGCTGTTGTCATCATGTGCCTTAGATTTGACTGTGATTCATGGTGTTATGAATTCGATTGTTTCCCCTCAAAATGTGTGTTATAAATCCAAACCTCTGTGCTTGTGTTTGTAATTCCATTTGGGAATGGGTTGATTTTGTTACGTTAATTAAAAAAAAAAAAATCCACTGCACTGGAGGGGCTCTGTCTCACAGTGACTCTATAGAACTGTCCCATAGGGCTTCCACAGAGTGCCTGGAGTATTTGAGCTGTCAGCTTTTGGGTTAGCAGCCATAGCTCTCAGCCACTAGGCCACCAGGGTTTCCACAGCAACATGCAAGCTCCACTGACAGACTGGTGGTGGCCGAGGGGCGTGGTCAGGAAGTGGAACCCAGATCTCGCACCTGGAAGGCGAGAGTTCTACCATACACAGAACCACTGCTGAACTGATGCAAGGTGAACCTCGAGTCAATCTCTTCTGAGATGTAAAACAGACTAAACAAGCAAATTAGGTAGCAGAGATGGGGGGAGACAGATGCCAAGCCACACGAAAATCTCTGGAGGAGCAGAAGCTCAAAAGGGACAAAGACCTTGAACCTGACAGTGAGAAAGCCTTTCACTACAGCAGGCACCTTGGATTGTGACTTCAAACCTCCTGAACTTGAGAAAGAAAAATTTCTGCTTGTTGGAGCCACCCTCTTGTGGTGTTTCTGCTATAGCAGCACTAGATAGTTAAGATGCATAGCAGCAACCCTATAGGACAACGTAGAACTGCCCCACATGGCTTCGAAGACTGTAATCCCTCCAGCAGCCAGATCTCATCCCTCGTGGAGCAGCTAGTGGGTTCAAACCACAGGACTTTTTCTTAGCAGCTTGGCCCTTAACAATTCAGGTGCCAGGGCTCCTTGATAGGAAAGCAACATTTAGTGGAGTGAGATATATAGGAATTTTGGAAACTCGAACAGAGGGCGTCATGTGTTTTGTGACATCAAAGCAGGAACTGCCATGTGTCCCCCATGTAGTTTAAAGCAGAGGGTTTGAGGGCGCACCCTTGAGTCCTAGTGATTTGCTAGGGTCCTCGAGCCCCCAAGGAGCCAATTCCTCTGCCTGTAAACCTCGGGGCTTTGTGCTGGGCTGTGAGGGACTGAATCCCGTTACTCTCAGGTCTGTGCCTGGGCTAGTAACTGCTGATTGTTAATAACGACATGAGTGCAACCAGATTGGAGCCAGGTTGGGGTATTCCATAAATCTTATTCATACTGGGTTTTCAGATGTGTCTTTGTAAATATACGCTAGCAGAAAGAAAGCATTAGTCTTCAGTTTCTGGAGGGGACTCAATCTGGGGAAACAATTTCCACTTCTTTTTGGAAATCTTGGTGGTGCGGTGGTTAAGGGCTACATCGGCTAACCAAAAGGTTGGCAGTTCAAGTCTGCTAGGCACTTCCTAGAAACCCTGTGGGACAATTCTACTGTATACTGTAGGGTGAGCATGGGTAGGAATCGACTTGATAGCACTGGGTTTGGTTTGGGTCAACCAAAAACCCTAGTGTCCAGTCAGTGCCGACTCATAGTGACCTTACAGGACAGAGAAGAACTGCTCCATAGGGTTTCCAAGGAGCGCCTGGCGGATTTGAACTGCTGACGTTTTGGTTAGCAGCCATAGCACTTAACCACTGCATCCCCAGGGCCCCCTTGGGTTAAGGAACAGGGCACCGCAGCCGGGGGACAGCTGGAGCCCTCTCGGTACACTATCAGATGTTGCCACCAGGTGGCGGTGCAGCACCGTGTAGACCTTGAACTTCCCGCTGGACTCAAGAGCCCTCCGTTAGAAATGGTCTCATTTCAGCCTTTCTTTTCCACTTTAGTTAATTTCTCCCCTTTAGAATTACTTTGTCAGTGGAAAGCACCGACACTGTGCTTTTCTCGGGTCCCTCAGGCCTGTGGTCTCCTGTTTTGGGTCCAAGTCCAGGGGACTTTGGGCGAGGCTTCGAGTAAGTCACTGTCAAACCGGATGGGGTTTCGGGGTGAGCAGGAGAGGAGGCGTTGGGGCAGACTCTCCGTGGGCAGACCTCCGTCTCAGAGGGGAAGTGAGGACTGCAGGGAGCAAGCCCTATGGCTCCTTGCAGCAGCTCACAGCCCCAAACCAGGCTCTCACCGTCGTCTCCTGGGGTGGGGGGTGGGGGTGGGGGGGAAGAGACTTTGTTCACAGTAGCTTTCTGCAGCCTTCAGGACCTCCTCTAGTGGGCATGTGGGCCTCAGAGGTCTTTTTAGACTCCATTCTGGGGGAGCTACTGTAGGAGAAAGCTACCGTGAGCCACCTTGTCAAGGACTGAATTGTGCTCTCCCCTTCCCCCCCAAATATGTGTGGCCATTCGGCTGGGCAGATTCCTGGTACTGCGTGATGTTCCTATACTCTGCAAACCCTGTGAACAAGAGGATGGACTGCAGCTGTGCTGGCGGAGCAGGACTTATGGGTGAGCCTGTGTTGTGCCTTGAGACCATCTCTTGGGATATGAAGGAAAGGGAAGCAAGCAGAGAGCTGGGGACCTTGTACCACCAAGAAGCAGTGTTGGGAGCACAGCGTGTCCTCTGGAAGGGACCTAGGGTCTCTGCACCTCAGCAGCTCCCAGTCCAGGGGAAGATCTACCACATGGACCTCCCTCCACAGCCAGAAGAGAAAGCCTTCCCCTGGAGCTGATGTCCTGAATTTGGACTTGCAGCCTACGGGACTGACAAAATAAATTCCTCTTTGTTAAAGCCATCTGCTTGTGGCAGTTCTGTTAGAGTAGCACTAGGTGACAAAGAAACAGCTAGGGGGTGTGAAGGTGTCGGTGTTCTGGGTCTTGGGAGATGTTTCTCTGATATAAGCGAGGGTTTCCTTTTCAAAGACATTTAACTGGATTCTAATGACCATTAAGAAAAAGAAAAATATACACCAAACCAACTGTCGTCAAGTCAACGCCCACTCCTAATGACCCCATAGGACAGAGTAGAACTGCCCCACAGAGTTTCCAAGGAGCACATGGCAGATCTGAACTGCTGACCTTGCTGTTAGCGGCTGTAGCACTTAACTGCTGCCACACCAGGGTTTCCTTTAATTAAGCGACAGGTGTTTGTACCATTGGTCATAATCCCCATCACCAGCAACTGAAGAACTGAGCGGAGATCCTTTCTGTTCCAAACTGCCTCCCCACCCGGGGTCTGCTCTGTCTACCGCCCTTACCAAGCTCTCCTCACTCGCATCCATGTCAGTTCTTGTGTCTGGAACCATTCTTCTGTTAAGTACCTACTACGTCCATGAACCCTGGTGGCACAGTGCCTGAAAGTGATTGCAAGTTCAGGCTGTAGTTTGAATCCGTCAGCTACTTCTTAGAAACCCTATGGGACAGTCCTACAGTGTTCCATAGGGTTGCTATGAGTCAGAGATGACTCAGCAGGGATGAGCTTGGGTCTTTGGTCCATCCCAGGAGGGGCACCAAGGCGGTGCACATGGTTAACATGCTCAGCTTTTCACCGAAAAGTTGGAGGATTGAGCCCAGTTGCGGGGGCCTTGGAAGAAAAGCGTGGTGATTTACTTCTGCAAAACCAGCCAGTGACAGCCCTAGGGGGCTCAATTCTACGCTGACACCTAGAGTGGTGCCTTGGGTTGAACTGACTTGAAGCAGGGCAGGTGGTCTGTGCCAGGTGCTGCCAGGTGGGTCGCTCCATCCAGCAGCTTCCACAGGGCACCTGGCTTTCCTTTGAGTGAGCCTCAGGGAGCCGGAAGGGGGCTGAGATGAAAGCCGAGGCATTTCTGTTGCCTCATCTGCATCGCATCCCCCTGTGCTGCTTTGTGTTCTTTAGGACACCCCTAAAGATCATCTCATTGTAGGATCAGTTCAAAATACAGGATTTTAAGATATAGGTGAAGTCGAAGTGTGACTGGGACTTCCTAGGTCAGATTCTTTAAGTTCCTCTCAATCTACAAGTGTGTGAAACTAAAGGGATGTTTCCTGTCCCCTACACACTCAGCATATAGCGATGGGACAGGCACAGGATGTCTATAGATGTTCCTGTGCAGAAAAGGGGGAAATGGGAAGGCAAAAGCAATTGCTGGTCCATAGCAATTCTGAAATTCTCCTGTGCACGTGTTAAAGGCTGTTTATTGCTTCCTATGGCTTTGGGCTCCACCCTCCGGGCCCTTGGCTCCACTCTCCAAGACATCCTTGCTTCATTCGTGAAAGCTAGCAGTTCTCAGGGGAATAATGTTCTCAGTCTGTTTCCTGAGAGTACAGTTTTGGGGGGAAAGTGATGGGTTCTTTCATTTTGCGTTGGTTTTCTTTTAATCCAGATCCCTGACAGGGGCAGTAACTAAGAGCTTGGCTGCTAACCCAAAGACCAACAGTTCAAATCCACCAGCCACTCTTTGGAAACCCTCTGAGGCCATTCTAGTGTGTCCTGTAGGGTCCTAGGAAACCCTAGTGGTGCCGTGGTGAAGCGCTACAGCTGATAACCGAAAGGTCAGCAGTTCCAATCCAGCAGGGGCTCCTTGGAAACTCCATGGGGTAGTTCCACTCTGATCTACAGGGTTGGTATGAGTCAGAATCAAATCAACGGCAACGGGCTTGGGTTATAGGGTAACTATAAGTTGGAGGTGACTTCATGATGACGGGACCTTTCAGTCTAAGTTGGCAGTGTCTCTGCTGATAGTGTGGGAGAAAAGTGGATGGGGCTATGATTATTCGGTCCTTCTTAAACTGGGGCCTCTTACGTGGGTCATCTCTGGATTACTTTTTGAACTTTTTTGGTGTATTTTCCATATTCAGTAATAAATGTTTTAAAAAATTGTGTTTAAGTGTATGGTATGAGTGCATGAATCGACAGATCAAGGAACAGATCAGCAAATAACCCAAGAACACATGAAATTTTAACATACAATAAAAGTGGTCTTTCAAACCCCAGAAATGTGTTGGACATTTTAGTAAACGATGTTGAGAGCATTAAAAAGGCACACCTCACACCACGCACGGAAATGAAATCCAGGTGATTGAGAAATGTGAAAGTGAAAAATGAAATTGTGCGAGCATGAGAGAGCAAAACAAGCGAACTCCTCCACGGAGAAAGGGCTTTCCACTGGGCCTCAAAACCAGATGCTAGGAAACAGCAGATGCATAAATGTGGATGTGTACAAATGGAAAAGAAACCTGTGCAGGCAAAGAGAGAAACAATAAACTCATCATAGATGGTTTCTTTTTTTTTTTTTTAAGTAGAAAGTATTAGCAACACATACCAGAAGCACCTGCCAGCCGTCTGTCAGTCTGTCAGTCTGCCATGCTGCAGCAGCTTGTATGCTGCTCTGATGTGGAACAGCTTTTGGCAGGGCTCACAGACGAAGACCAGGAAGAAAGGCCTGGCGACCCGCTGCAGAAAGTTCATCAGTGACAACTCCGCAGATCACAGCAGAACACTATCCAGTAGAGCGCTGGAGCTTGGGCTGTCTAGGTTGGAAGACAACTGTAACAACAAGTAGCCAAACTGATTGCCATCGAGTCAATTCTGATTCACAGCAACCCTACAGGGCACGGCAGAACTGCCCCACAGGGTTTCCAAGGAGCAGCTGGTGGATTTGAACTGCTTACCTTCTGGGGAGCTGCTGTAGCAGTTAACCTCCAGGCCGCCAGGTTGGAAGGCGCTGAAACCCCAAATGGCCACCACAACAGAAGTGAGCACCCCCGTCAGCTTGATACAGACTAGGACTTTTGTACCGGGGGTGACGTGTCACAGCCAACTCGGTGGCAACTAATGCCACCAGAGAGACAAGGTCAATTCATGAACATGTGACAAAATTCTCCAGGGCTATGCAGAGGCAGGGGAAGAGGCCAAGCTCGTGACAGCGCTGCTTTTGAATCTCTCTGTATTTTCCTGGAAGAAAAAACCAGAAAGTGCACCAGAAACTCCCAGGTGACACGAACAATAAAACTGTGTCACAAGATATTCTCAGGACTAGCGTTGTTTGGGAACAAGCTGGGAACAGCTGCAAGATTTGTGCGTTTCTTGTGTCTGTGTAAGAGAGAAAAGAAAGAGACAACAGGTTATTTGACGGACGCAAGGAGAGGGAAATCCCAAAGCAGGCGGCAGGTTTTCATCACAAACATGGCAGGCTATTTTAGGAAGAGCAACTGAAGCTGGAGGGCACTGCCGAGGTCGGTCATGGGTGATCACGGGGTGGCCAGGTTTGAAAGAGCTGGAACTCTCCACCCTGACCCACCTCAGTGTCCATCCAGGACGGGCCCCCGGCTCAGCAGAAACTGCTGTGAGTAGAATCAAAATATTGCAGAAATGGGTTAATGGAGAAATAGGAAAGCAAAGTACAGATAAAATGGGAAGAGGAAAATCACTAGGGAGCCGCTCCACAAAATAACTGATGGAGCATTCTCAGACGTTAGGGGAGCTGCCTGGGGCTGTGGCCCCTATGTGGTCTGAAAACCAAGATCACGGGACAGTGAAGCACAGGAAAGGAGGGAGGTCAAAGCTCAGTAATTTCTATCAGAGCTTACAACGTTCTACACAAAGTACTTTAAGAAAAAGAGAAGGAAAAAGACCAAAAAGACTGTTAGACAAACGGGTGTAGACATGAAAATGCCCAACCCCCGAATACAGATGTGCTGACACATGTGAAAAAACACTCATCTTTCTCTTTAATGAAAATGAAAACATTGAGAGGCGGCATCTCCTGTACCAGATGGGTAGAAATTCAAAAGCTTGACCACAGACAGCGCTGGAGAGGTGGTGGGGGGCAGGCCCCCGTCCACTGCTGGAAGACCTGAGTGGTACAGCTCCGTGGAAGGGACTACACCATATCAACCCCCACCCTTTGGCCCCGCAATGCCCAGAGTCATACTGTTTCAGGTAGGTGTCACGCTTGGGGTCACACGATGTCAACAGAAGCTGGCTGGTAGCTGAAGTCTTAACTGCTAGGCCACTACAGCAAGACATAAATACATGCAATTACAAATGAGCATTTCCTTATGTAATTATAAGACTTGCTTTCCCAGAGGATGACATTCTCTCAGGCAGGCCACCTCTTCAGGAATGTAGCAGCTCCAACCTCAAATTCTCTCAGGTTCAAGTCCAGCAGGAAACGAAATGTCTCTTTCCCAGAAGTCTCAGCTGCAGCGGGATCACACATTCACCCGTAAACCATTTGCTGTGCTGATGCTAGCGAGATGCTCTGATTGGCTTAGGCCAGGTCACATGATCACCCCTGCCCAGAACCTTCGGACAGAGAGATGGAACGGGGTGCTTTCCTCAACTGAACTCTAGGGACAGTTAGGTGAAGTAAGGAGATGAGATGCTAGGTATCAAACCCGGCAGATGATAGCCGACATTCATTGCACGATGACTTTGTGAAGTGGGAGGTGTGGTGCACAGCCTCAGGGTTGCTGAGTGGCTCCAGTGCAGCAGGGCATGTAACATACGTGGGACAGTGCCTGGCACACAGTGGGTGTTGTCTGTTACCATCATTACTGCTTGCCGGCAGAACCATTCTTAACGCCTCACGTGCCATTTAATTCTCACCTACGAGGAAACAGGGATGCCTATGAGGTGGATATTATTGTCTCCGTTCTATAGACAAGAAAATCAAAGCCCAGAAAGGTTGGGTCATTGGCCAAAAGCCTCACAGCTGATGAGAGACGGAGCCAAGATTTGAACCCTGTAGTCTGACTCTGGAGCTCATGTGCTTAGCTGTACTTAGCGCTGCTTTGGGAGGGATGCCTGTTTCACGTACTCGATTCTCATTAGTCACCATAGGTGCTGTTCTTAGGCGCCATCAAGCTGGTTCTGAACTCACAGCACCCAGCATGCAACAGAACAAAACGCTACCTGGTCCTGCACCTCCCTCACAGCTGTTGTCAATGCTGCCATTTGTTAATTAGCACGTGCGTTCTGTCCGTCCTGTCTCTTTGAGGGTCTTCCTCTTTCCTGCTGACCCTGCTCTTTACCAAGCGTGGGGTCCTTCTCCAGGGGTGGACCACTCCCTCCTGATAACGTGTCCAAAGCATGTAAGACACATTCTCCCCTATCCTTGCTTCTAATGAGCATTGTGGCGGTCCTCTCAAGACAGGTTTGTTTATTCTTCTGGAAGTCTGTGGCCTAGTCAATATTCTTGGCTAGCACCATGATTCCCAGTAATTAGATTCTATCAGAGGCACTGAAGGCTCAGAATTACCAAATCCTCAATCACTGCTTCTAGGAGAAATTCAGGGTCAGGTTCCTGCGAGCCTCTGGTCATATTTTTGTCAGTCAGTTAGTACATAGCCTTTTACTTGTAATTTTGCGGGAAGGAGCCCTCGTAAAGCAGTGGTCAAAGCACTCGTTTGCTGGCAGGTTGACTTGTTAGCATGGAACTCCTGGCCAGCAGCACAGTGACACCTGCCTGAACACGGCTGATAGGCAGGACGCACGCGTTTTCCCTGTGAGGGATGTCACAGCCTTGCTCTTAGGAACACTAGAACGATGCTTCAGCCCTATGTCTGGGGCCACTTGAAATAGTAAAGTCACCAACAAAGACCCAAATGTGGAGAGCGTAGCACTAAACAGGCTGTGAAAGGGACCCTGGTTTACAGTCTAAGAGCTGAAGCAAGAGGGTGGAACGTGGCCTTGACTGGGGACATGACTGCTGGGAGGCCAACATTCTTCACTACTGTGCACGTGGCTGTGAACCCCTCGAGTACTGATTTGGGGTTACAAACGCATGTTGGTGAGCAGACAAATTACCAGATACAGACCTTGTGAATAATGAAGGTCAACAATGCGTGGATTGAGCCAGCACCAACAGCGCTGACCTCCACTCTAATTCCCACTCATGGAGACCCCATGCGTGTCCATGACCAAGTGTGCTCCACAGGGTTCTCAATGCTGTTTTGTCAGAAATGGATCTGTGGGACTTTTGTTCTGAGTTGCCACTGGGTAACCTTGAATCCCTAGTCTTTTGATTAGCAGCTGGGCGTACGAACTTGTTGCCACACTATATTGGTAAAATATTCAAATCAAAGCAGAAACAAACCCATCACCCCCAAGTTGGTTCCAACTCATGGAGGCCACACGTGTTACAGAGTAGAGCCGTATTCCATAGGGTGTCTGAGGCTGTAATCTTCATGGGGAAACTTGGTGGTGCAGTGGTTAAGTGCTGTGGCTGCTAACCTAAAGGTCAGCAGTTCAAATCCAGCAGGCGCTCCTTGGAAATCCTATGGAGCAGTTCTGCTCTGTCCTGTAAGGTTGCTGTGAGTTGGAATCGACTCGATGGCAGTGGGTTTTGGTTTGGTTTGGATTGGTCTTGGTGGAAACCGATCCCCAGGTCTTTCTTCCACAGTGCCTCTGCCTGTGTTTGAACTGCTGACCCACAGAGATGAGTGTGAGTCATCTGTGCGCATGATAGCAGAAAGGGGCCCGGGTGGCGTAGCAGTTGAACTTACCAAAAGGTCAGCTGAAGTTCAAACCCACCTGCACCCTTTGGGAGAAAGAGGTGGCCATCTGTTTCTGCAGGATGACAGGCTTAGAAACCCAGTGGAGCAGTTCTCCTCTACCACACAGGGTCCCTCTGAGTTGGAATCGACTTGATGACAGTGAGTTTGGATTTCTTTATAGTTTGCATAATAGCTTAAATTAGATTCTCTCAGTCGCAAATTTTCATGCTGGTTTTAACTTTCAAATCCTTTTAACCGACATGAATGCTTTTAAGAAATAATTCTGAAATACATGAAAATTAGTAATCCCTTCCTGCAATTCTAGCAGATCAAGAGAGTTCAAGTCACTTCTAAAGCTTTCTAAAATTTAGAAAGAGGGAGGAACTTCCATGCTGCGGAAATAAAACTCAATGAATCATGGGAGCCAGGATTAATTCTCAAATTAAGTTGTTATCCTAAGAATTTATGAACAGAGGGATAAAAGAGGCTTAGCAGAATCCCCAGAGGCAGATATTAGATGTGAACATCAAACTTTGCAGCTCCTTGAATGTTATTTATATCATGTCTCTGCTTTGTGGTCGGGGCTGGCAGCCCCAGGCTTGCCATCCTAATGTTTTCTATGGCCAGGATCGCAAGTGGCCGCTGACACCTGGCAGATAGGAGGGTCAGGGGAAGACGAACGGCACACTGAGGAGACCCAGACGTGCTCCTCTCTTGCGGCTGCAGACCATGGCAGGTGGGCAGCGTCTCCAGCTCAAGCTCAGTGCCTTGCCTACTGCTCTGGAAGCTTCACTCAGGATTTTTCCATTTCATAAATTCAGAGATTGTTGGGGTATTAGAAGAAGCACTCCCTCTGCTCTTTGTACTGAGTAGATGCCACCCTCACCTGTGTCCTGGGGACCTGCACAGCTCCTGGGGACAGCTCCAGCCTAGGAGAGTGGGCAGTGCTCCGCATCTAAAGAGAAGCTAAGTGACTGGTTGCTGGAGCTCAGCTGGGGTCAGTGTACACCTCCTCCCTCTGCAAGGGGTTTGGAGACACCCCAAATAGTTCTGTGGTAATTCCTTCCAGGGCTTTGGTGGCTCAGGGGGAGAGTTCTCGTCTTTCAAATGGGATACCTGGGTTTGGTTCCTGGCTGGTATACCCAGTGTGCGGCCACCGCCCGGCTTGTGTGTCGCTAGGATGCTGATAGGATGCCGATGAGGTGTCCGAGGAACTTGACTTGGATGTCTCTTGCTGGCAGCATCACTGAGATTATTGGGCAGGGCAGCACCTAGGCAGGGAGGAAAGCAGGGTCCCGAAGTGGCCCTGGGACTGGCCCTGGGTTCCAAGGCAAAGGTTGCGGGCAGAGTGGGACAGTGTGACCTGTGCCTGAGCACAATGCCCATTGGGAGAGGGGACACTCAGTTTTCTAGCTGCAGGAAGGAGGGGTCAGGACACACAGACTTCTCCTGAGTTTGCTTTGAACTTGCTCCCAGAGCATCTAGCAGCTGCCGCTGAGGGGGCTGCTTCCCAGTGGGGCTACTGAGCAGCAGGCATCAACAAGGGGGTTTCATGGGAGATGGCCAGAGACACTCCAAGATATTGAAAGGATCTTGGGCAGCAGAAAGTTGTGAGTCAGCAGAATTTCAGCACCTGCAATACAGTGAGCTTCTGTGTGTGTACAGGCTGACAATGTCTAGAGATGAGCCGTAAAGTAAGCAAGTTTTTAACCTCCTTGAGCCTCCGTTTTCTCATCTGTAAAATGGGGAATGTAATAGTCACCCCAGAGAGTTGTGGAGACTAACTAGATAATGAGAAAAGTGTCTATTGCTGTCTGCTGCATGTTCTTGTGAGGTGCCGTGAGCTGGCTCAGACTCATAGTGATCCCGTGTATAACTAAAGGAGACACGGTCTGGTCCCATGTCGTCCTCACAATAATAGGCGTATTTGAACTTGTTGCTGCAGCCACTATGTCAGACCATCTTGCTGAGGGTCTCCCTCTTTTTCACCGGCCCTGTGTCCTTCTCCAAGGGTGGATCCCTCCTGATAACATGTCCAAGTCTTTCCATCTTTGCTTCTAAGGAGCATGCTGGCTATACTTCTTCCAAGACAGACTTGGTTGCTCTTCTAGCAAGCCATGGCATGTTCAATATTTTTCACCAGCACCGTAGCTGAAAGGTGTCAATCCTTCTGTGGTCTTCCTTATTCTTCGTCTAGCTTTGGCATGCATACGCCATGACTGAAGACACCATGGCTTGGGTCGGGTGCATCTTAGTCCTCAGGGTGACACTTTTCTTTTTAAGACCTTAAGGAGGTCTTTTTGCAGCAGACGTGCCCAGTGCTATCTACCATTTGCTGCACTGTAGAGACCAGATTCTCCTTCGCCTCCTCCTCTCCCTCTTCGCTCTGTGGCGGTGCGGTGCTCCACTTTGCTCAGCTTTGTGTCTGTTCCCGTTAGGTGGCACCCAGAGCCTCATCAGGCTTCACAACCCGTCTGCTTGGTGATCCAGCACGGAGTCACGCAGCTTCCTGGCCCCGTATGAGGCGTTTGTCTTGCTCAGTTCCCTGACTTTCTCCTGCCACAGGGTATCTGGACGTGGAGGGGATCACTGGTGGTCAGTGACCAGCCTGAAGGGGAGTGGAAGTTTCCTTGTGGGTGGTGGTAGTGGTCTCAGCGTAGAGGTGTTCTGGGGTGTGGGACTATTGTGCGATGGGAGATGGGACCGATCCAAATGGTACTCTAGCGGGAAGACTTGTGCTTTGGAGAGGGTCTGGATACATCACTTTCTGAAAAACAATCCCAGCAAGTTGTCAAGCCAGGTTGTGGAGGGGGAATGGTGTCGGAGGCACAAGGGACATATGGAGGGGGAGGGGCTCTCAAACGGGGTGGTGCAGAGAGAGGTCCGGGAAGGACCGGTGTCACAGTGGTCATAGTGAGAGACCAGAAAGTGGGACATGTCTATCAGGGTGTGTCCGAGGTGGGTCTGCACCCACAGATGACAGGTTGCAGCAGGGTGGGCCCACGGCACCTTTGTTCCAGGGCAGGAGGCTTGAGGGAGAGGCTGGTAGGGGCCCAAGAGCCGACTTCCTGCTAGCCCCGGAGTAGAACTCTGTTTCTGGGGAAAGGGGCTGGTGACAGGAACTTCAGAATTCACCACAAGGTGGTGCTCCCTACAAAAGAATTTTAGCACCAGCTAAACACCAACCCCTAGGCTTAATCCAGGCCTTACCCTGGGCATGCTTTCTTGTGTTTCTCATGGACCGGGACAAAACCTGACCTGGCATTGACCACGGGGCCTAGTTCAGAGCATCAGGTCGCCCTGTGAACTCTGCCGATGACGCTGTTATCAGTGCAACCTTCAAGGAGACCCGCAGACCCTGATCAACCCTGGCATAGCAGCCCAGCAAGACGTGATTTTCTAGAAGCACATACCTTCTCCCCCAGGGCAGAGAAGCCACTTGCTGTGGAGTTGACAATGATTCATGGTGACCCCAGGGGTGGCAGCGTAGAGCTGTGCTCCATCGGGTTTTCAGCAGCTGGGTCTGGGGACATGGACCACTAGAGTTTCTTCCACGGACCTCTTGGTGGACATGCACCTCTATTTGTGTGGCATTCCATGTGCCAGCTGCATCGTGGGGATACCAAGGTACCCACATCCAGGGTACAGAAAGGGGGCAGGCTCAGAGCACAGGGCAGAATGGCCTTCGCTGGGACCCTATATTTATTTTTTCTACTTTTATTATTTTTTTTACTGTGATTGAAAGAGTATAATCCAATTTAAAGGTGCACACCCACCTATCTGTAGTTCCCTCTGCTCTCCTTGCCTGGTGAAAGCACACTCCTCGTTTCTGTTCCACGCATATCAAATCCTCTTAACAATCTCCTGTCCCCTCCTTTCTGCCCTCTCCATGCCCCCCAGTAAGAAGCCAGTAAGACAACATCCTATAGATGCATAGAACCATAAAGTGCACGCCCGATATGGTCACTCTGTGTCCCTGAGTCCAATCTATTCCTGTCTGATGAGTTGACCTCAGTAGTGATTTATGATCAGGGTCAGCATCAGGTCTTGAGGTTATGTTCCCGGGGGAACCCCCAGGCCTTTGGACTACCATTTGTGGTCTTTTAGTGCAGATCTTAGGGTGTACCCCTCTTTTCTTCTTGTTGCCACTGGGACTCGACCTTGTGAGCCCCATCATGGCTGTCATTAGTGGTGGCCAGGCACCATCTGTTTCTTCTGGTCACATGTTCAAAAGTCACCCATTCACGTGGGTCCTTCTGTCTTCTGGAGTCTTCTTCCCTCATGTCGTTGTTGTCCTTGGTGACCATCTGTTCCAGCTGAGTTGGGACCACTTAGTGTACCTCAGATGGCAGCATGGTAGCTTTTAAGACCCCCAGACACCACTCACCAATATGGGGTGCAGAAGACTCATTGTGCCAATTTGCTTCAAAGTCCCCTGAGAGAGTGGTCCCTGTGATTTTTGTCCTAATTCTGCCTTCTAAGGAAATGCAAGAGTTGCAGAAATGATTCTCTGTTTCTATAGCCCTGGGTACCCATGACTTCTGTCCCACCATGCCTGCAGCCTTGTGGGCACCACCACCTCTTGAGAATTTATCAGGAAAACAGGCAGCTGTCCTCTAGGTAGTGTCAACCACGCAGCACTGCGGGACACAGGGCACCACCTGAGGGGCACAGCGAGGTGAAGAGGGCAGCAGGACCCCTGTGCCAATGATGTTCTTCTGGGAAAGGAACTCAGAGCTTTTGAACATCCAAGACAAGTGAGTTTAGTGTCCTTGTGGAAAGCTATGCAGACAGCAGATGGTCCTAGTTCCTTATTTTCCTCTTCACTTAAGTGCTATGGCTGCTAATTATAAGGTCCACAGTTTGAATCCACCAGGCACGCCTTGGAAACTCTATGGTACAGTTCTACTCTGACCTGTAGGGTTGCTCTGAGTCAGAATCTGCTCAGTGGCAGTCAGTTTGGTTTTAGTTTTTCACTTACTAGTTTCTTCATGTTTGTGCGAGCATGTGAGTATATGTGTGTGTGTATAATTGTCCTTCAAAAGTGGCACACAGTGATACGATTCTGGCCTCAGAATGCACGATCTGGGCTTCATCTTTACCTCAGTCTTCATTAAACAACCACACACACAAAGCAAAACAAAACCCTGTGTATTTTTTGTGGGATATGTTGTGTTTCCCAAGAGTTACATGGAAGCCCCAAGCTTGTTACACGGATACCACTGTGGGCTGAGCAGAACAGCTTCTTCTCGTGCCTAATGTACCTCTGCACCTCGACCCCGTACCTCCCAATCTTCCACATTTCTGCCAGACTTCCAGTCCTGGAAACTGAAGATGGGAGGGCAGGGAGGGGAGAAGCCTCATGCTGAGTCAGTCCGGGCAGTGGGGTGGTCTACATCCATGGAGATGTTCTGGGTACCGCCAGGCTGGGCCAGGCACCGCCCCAGCGGGCCTGCAGGCTGAAGACCTGCTCAACAGTGGGAGCTGCGCTGGGTTCTATCCCCGCATACTGATGAAAATGATTCCTAACCAAAAGGTTGGCAGTTCGAATCCACCAGCTGCTCTTTGGAAACCCTGCAGGGCAGTTACACTATGTCCTAGAGGGTTGCTGTGAGTCCAAACACACTCTACATCAACAGGTTTGGTGTTCGGGGTTCTCTAAGAAGGAGATGCAAAGATGGAATTTGATTATGGAATTTACTCAGGGCTGCCATTGCCCCCTACAAAGTATAATATTATGTTTTATAAAAATGTATTGGTTAGGTTACCAATAATTTTTAGTTTTTCTTAAATACATACATACATATGTATATATATATATATATATATATACTTCATATTGTGTTTTTAACAGTGTTTTGAAAACACCAGTGAAAGGATAAGGCTCTCAGAGTGTGTTGTGACTCCCAGTTACCATTAGGGGTGTGTAACAGTGCCACTTGCTTTGGCTTCTGCTGTGACAAAGTGGACCAGGAGGAGCCCTCGCCCAGCGGGGACAGGGTCACGTTGTTCCTCTGCCCTCTTCTGGGCCACTGAGCTCTGAGAATTTTGGGTCTGCCATCTCCCAGAGGCAGAATTGAAATCAGCCCAGGAGGGTTTTAAACCTGAACTCCACAGTCCTCACAAGGCCCTTTTCCAGGTGATCAGCAGAGTGTGTCCAGTGGACTTGGGATCAAGGCCACCTCACATGTGTCAGCATAGAAACATACACCCTAGGGTTTTCAGCGATGGATTTTTCAGAAGTGGGTCACCAGGCCTTTCTTATGAGGCACCGCTGGGTGAACGCGAAAGCCCAGTCCCTTCTTTAGCAGCTGAGCATGTGACCTCTTTCTTTGTACCCTATGTGATGATATGTTTAAACCCAAACAGAACCCAATAAACCCGACGCCCTCAGATAGACTGCGACTCGGGGAGACCCCTTGGTTACAGAGTGTAGCGGCCTTCTGCAGGGTCTCCTTGGCTGTAGTCTTCGTGGAAGAAGATGCCCAGGTCTTTCTTCCGTGACACTTCTGGGTGTCCCTGAACTGCTGGCCCACGGAGGCGAGCGTGCAGCATCGGTGTCCACGCACAAAGCCTCTCGGGGGCCACAAAGGAGCCCTGGTGGTGTGGTAGTCGAGGGCTTACCTGCCCGCCCCAAGGCCAGCGGTTGAAATCCTCCAGCCATCTCTCGGGAGAAAGAGGTGGCAGTCTGCTTCTTTAAAGCCGAGACCTTGAGGAAGCCCGTGGCGCAGCTGCACTCTGTCACGTGGGATCACTAGTGCCTTTGGTTTCTCTTTGGTCAGCAGCTGAGCATGTTAATTGCTGCGCCACCTGTAACTCTGTCTCCAGCCGCAGTCTGTGGTCATTCTCAGCTGCTTCCCAAACCATCAACCCCTCCACCCCTTCAAGGCTACCCAGAGCAGAGATGTTGAGCTTCTACCTCTTCAAACTGCCTCAACTCAGAGGCAACGGCCACCCGACTGGTGTTCCTGTTGAAGCAGCCAGTGTCCACAGACCCCAAATGCCCCATGTCATGCACTGGAATGCCAACACTGGGGACCACAGTCCTCCCCGGCCAGGGGACACTGTAAGGACCCTGTTTCAGTCAGCTAGGGCCGCTCCAACAGAAACACCACCGAGTGGATGGCTTTAACAAAGGAGGGTTTATCCTTACACAGTCTGGTCGGCTGCAAGTCCAAATTCAGAGTGTCTGCTCCAGGGGAAGGCTTTCCCCTTGTCGGCTCTGAAAGAAAGTCCAGTATTCCATCAGTCTTTGTCCAGGGAGCGTCTTGGCACTCAGGTCTGAAGGACCCACTCTTCTCCCGGTGAGCTTTCTTGATGGTGTGAGCTTCGCAATTCTCAGCTTGCTTCCCTTTCCTTTTATCTCTTGCAGGATGAAAGGATTAAGGGTGGGGCAAGCCGTACTCCAGGGAAACTCCCTTTACAGTGGAGCAGGGAGGTGATCCTATAAAGGGATTTACAGTCTCACCTTAATCCTTTAGCATACAGCATAGGAAAACCACCAAATGGAGGACAGTCACAAGATGCTGGGAATCGTGGACCCGTCACATGGCTACACGTATTTTGGGGGGAACACCATTCAATCCATGACAGTTCCCGAAACAAAGAACTTGATCTGTCAAATACTCTTGTGGGTTCTTCTACAATCTCTTTAGCAGTTATCTGGAATATTACAAAATAAATGATTTCATCTCCAGGGTTTTCAGCCCTTTTGTTTGGCAGACACCAGCCTTGGCTGTCCGTGGCCACGTCCCTTCCCTTCTCTGGCCTTCCAACTATCGCCCCACTCCCAGGCCTCATGTAACAAGAATCAGCTTTTTGCCTTCATGATTTCGCTGCTCTAACAAGACGGATACGGTACGGCTTACTTACTGGCTGGCTTTGTTTGACAGTCTTCTGAACTCTACGTAACGCACGAAGCTTCTATCTAACAGCCATTGTTTCTGGAAAAGTGGAAGCCAGTCTTGCCAGCGGTGTTGCCTCCACAGACAGCTGTGAGAAGCAAGCTGTATGAACCAGTCTGGGAAAACGCCTATGTGTGTTCTTAAACACGAACTAATACTGCTAGGCAGCTGTCTTTTGGCTAAGTCTGGGAAGACTTCAATTCCAGCTTTAGGGGCCAGAGTTAGAGATTATTAATGAATTTCTTGGCTTGTTCTTACCACGTCCATTCCTAGAAAGACAACAATGTAACTTATACACACCCCAGAACACACACAGGGGTTGGAGATCGTGAGGAAATTGAGATTTGTTTCCCATCGAGCCCGCCACATGCAATCGACTCCGAGCACCGTGTGGGGACCCTTGTCTCCTGTCCTCCCGTCATCTTCTCTCTGGTCCTGGCAGTCTTTTTAGTTTTGGTACATGGGCCACCACAGGCAGGCTCCGTCACCCCCAAGGGCCTCTACCCACAGCACTTGGGAATGTGGAGACTCCCTGACCTGGTACTCTTTGAGGTAAATGACCTGTAAGTGAAATAAACCCTCCAGTCCTGCGGCATCGGAGACCGTCAGATGTTTCCCGTCTCTTGTAATCATAATGGTCCCTGGATGACCTAAAGTTTGGTGGTTTGAATTCACCCAGAGGTGCCGCAGAAGAAAGCCCTGGCCATCTGCTCCCATAAAGATAATGGTCAAGAAGACCCTATAGTGCAGTTCAGCTCTGTAACACACAAGTTCTCCATGAGGTGAATCTGCTTGGCAAGCATGGATTCTGGGTCTGGGTAATTTTCCTTTCTCACTGTCATGAAATCTCTGTTTCTTTAATCTGCGCAACTAAAGATCTTTTTCCTTCCAGGAAAGAGGTAATAAAGTGTAGCTCAGAAGAAAATTCTATTTTTCCATGTACTAACTATCCCCACTGAGACTGCAGGCAGGGTCCTGAGGCCCAGCATCACCGCCTCTCGGCACTCTGGCACCCACTTTGCCGGTGAGATGGCAGGGCTAGGAAGGCTTCTGCAGGGGGCAGGGGTCGCTGGTCGTTTAATTGTAAAAATATCTGCAGCATCCGTATGTCGTTGCTGTTGGGAGCGGCCTCTGAGTCAGCTCTGACCCGCGGCCACCCCAGGTACAAAACAACAGAATGAGGTCCTGTCCGGTGTGCCCCGTCCTTGTCACTGGCAGGCTTTAGCCCGTTCTTGTGGAGGCTGTGTTTTGAGTGTCTTGCAGCCTGCAGGCCTTGTGTAGCGCCATATTGGACAGCCTTTGTTGTGACCCGTAAGGTTTGCATTGGCTGAGGAAGTAGGCCACCAGGTCTCTGTCCCTAATCTGTCTTAGTCAGGAAGCTCTGCTGACAGCTGTGCACGGTGAGTGACCCTGCTGGTATTTGAAAGGCTTCTGGCATAGCTTCTGGCATCATGACCACACGTAAGCCACCGCAGAAAAACACACCGATGGGTGAGTGGTAGGTAGAGTGTAGGATGCTGTTAGTCTGTGTCCTGGTCAGTTCAGACCGGTAACAATCTTCTGTACAACACACCAAAACACTGCCCTGTCCCAGCCAGCCTCATGGTCATTGTTAGGCTTCAGCCCGTAATTGTAGCCCTGTGTCAGTCAGTCCATCTCGTGAGGGTCTGGATAGAATCCACAGAGATACAGAAATTCAGAGCTGGGCAGTCTGATCGAAGTATAATGTGAGACACATATGTAATTAAAAAAATCTTATAGTCACGTTAAGAAAAGAAAATATGAAGCAGATAAACTTAATTTAAATACTATATCAGCTTTAACTCAACATATCTGAAATATCATTTCAACATGTAAGTAATATAAAAATGATTAATGACACCTTTTGTGTTTTATTCACAAGTCTTAGAAATCTCGTATATATTTCAGACTTAAAACACATCTCAAGACACATGCTAAATTTTCATCTGAAATGTTTGTTCTGTATTTGAATTCCCTAAATTCGGATTTATGAAAGTAGGTTCACATACCATAGAGATATTTTACAATTTTCTAATTATTGAATTGTCAGTTTTTAGTTTTAAATTCATTAAAATAAAACTTTAAAAGTCCAAGTTACCTATCAGAGTAGAGATACCTCAGGGTGGCTGCCAACTACCAAAGAAACCCTGGTGGCACAGTGGTTTAAGTGCTATGTCCGCTAACCAGAAGGTTGGCAGTTCAAATCCCCCAGGTGCTCCTTGGAAGCTCTGTGGAGCAGTTCTGCCCTGTCCTGTAGGGTTGTTATGCGTCTGTATTGACTTGATGGTGGTGTTCGGGTTTTCTAGTAGTTTCCACGCTGGATCTGGGGTTTTTGTTACATGAAAGTTGTTTTTTTTTTTTTTTTTTAATAAACATGAAGTGGCACCCACAGCAGTCACAGTCCTTGGACCCCACACATCTAAATGGGAATTCTAGGACACTGGGAAGAAATGTTGGCCCACAGGACAGCTTTGCTGAGAGGGTTGGAGCTAGACATGTCAAAATTCAGGACACAGTTCCTCAGGCTCTTCAACTATAAACTGTAAGCCTCAAATTGTGTAGAAGTCACACTCATCTCAGCAAGTGACAGCTGGGCCATACTCATGACTGTCCAGTCTGTTCCAGCTCAGACTGTGAAGAGTGACATTGTCACATCTGTCTCCCATGGAGCAGCTGGTGGGGTCATCTTTCTGCTAGTGGTCAAGGGTTCTAACCATTGCGCTACCAGTGTCTCCTGCTCAGTCAAATCCCAGCCTGCTAAGAAACCTTTGGTGATTGGGTTTCCCAGAGCTGGCAGCTTTCTCTTCATGATGAGAGTGTGCACCATGATTCCAGACTCGTTGGCATGACCGAAAGTCCCTGGGTCCTAAGAGTGGCGACCTACCTGTTCTGGTCCTTCCTGATTTGCTTGCTGGTTTCGAGAAAGGCCCCAGTCAGAGCTTGCCCTTTCTCACCCTTCAGCAGTCTGCCTTACACAGCCTCTTAGTGAGGTGTAGTGCTTTCCTGAGGGTGGCCCTTCTAGCCACCGGCTTTGTGACTCCCACACAGTGTCTGGGTAGGACTGTGTGGACAAGATATATGGAACTTGGGATGGCCGAGGTAGTGTGCCACATTGGCCAGGCCGTGATTTGCAGCACGGTGCGGTTGTCCTCTGTTTTCTGTGTTGTGGGTCCTGGCTCCTACGTGTTGCTGAGGCTGCACTGGTGCAGGGTATGTCTTGGGTGGAAGCCTTGCAGGAGCTTCACCCTCACTCAGGTTCTGCCTTTCCCTAGGGTGTGGCTGCACCTAAGGTGTAAGTGTGTGTCCCCGTGACGCTGTCGCTCTCTGTGCCCGGATCCCACGTCCACATCGTCATCAGCTGACCTCCAGTTCCTGGGACTTGAGCCAGATGCCTGCAGTCTCACCTGCCTATTCTGGAATTCCCCACGGGATGGCAGCCTGTCACATCACCTGACTCACGAGCTGCTGCAGCCTGGTGAGCTGGCAGCCTGTGGACTGAGCTGCCCATTTGGGTTTGTCAGTCCCTAAACCCACGGGGGTCTGGAGAAGCCTATCCCCGACTCACAACTTGGGCACTTGCCTGCTTCCACAACTCTGTGAACCATTTCCCTTATGTGGTTCATGAGTTCTGTGAGATGCTGCAGTGAATTAGGGAACCCCAAAGGCAGGAGGGGGAGTGTTGAGGGGAGGGGGAGGAGCTGATGTTGGAGACAGTGAGTGGCCCAGCAGTGTGGAGAAGGTGCACATCTGGGACTTGAACCTCTGCCTCATAGGAACCAGCTTTGTGCTGATCCTTACAAAATAGATTATTAGTTTGCTTAGTTATTGGTTCTGTCATAAGAGAGGTACTACAAATAGATGGCTTATTTTCTCACTGTTTAAGAGCCTCAGAGCCCAAATTAAGGGTGCCAGGTCTCAGGGAAGGATTTCTCTCTGCGTCAGCTCTTGGGGAATATCCTTGTGTCTATGGCTTGTTTCTTGATTTCTTGGAGATCTCCAGTTGGCTTGGTGTCAGTTTTCTTCCTCTCTGCTTCTCTTGCTGGCTCTTCAGATCTCCCTCATATCTCAAAAGAGATTAACTTAAAACGCACCCTACACTAATACTGTCTGTTTAACATAACAAAGATAACTCATTCCAAATGGGATTACAAACACAGGCATGAGCCGAAACCCATTGCTGTCGGGTTGATTCAATTCTGGCTCATAAGAACCCTGTAGAACTGCCCCACGAGATCTCCAAGGAGAGCCCGGTGGATTCAAACTGCTGGCCTTTTTGGTTAGCAGCCAGATTCTTAACCACTGTGCTACCAGGGTTTCCTAAACACAGGCACAGATGTTAGGATTTACAACAAATATTTCTGGAGACACAATTCAATCTATAATTTCCCATCCTTTGGCCCTCTAAAATTCATGTTCTTGCCACATACAAAACACATTCAACCCATCAGATCATCCCAAAAGTCTTAAATCAGCACAGACCAAAAAACAAAACCCATTGCTGTTGAGTCAAGTCTGACTCATGACAACCTTGTAGACAGAGCAGAACTGCTGCATAGAGTTTCCATGGAGCACCTGGCAGATTTAAACCGTCAGTCTTTTGGTTACCAGCTGTAGCACTTAACCACTGCACCACCAGCATTTCCAAATCAACACCAAGTACAAAAATTTCATCTTCTGAATCATCTAAATCAAGTTGGGTGACACTTGAGGCATAGTCCACGCTGGGACAAATTTCTTTTCATCTGTGAATCTATGAAACCCAGAATACAATTTGTGTCTTTCCAAAGTGCAATGGTCAAACAGGTACATGATAGACATTTTCATTACAAATAGGAGAAGCTGGAGGGCAAGAAAGAATGACAGACAGACCCCAAGCAAATCCAAAACCCAGCAGGACAAATTACATTGGCTCTCAGGGCTTGAACATAAACTTTTCTTCTCTGAGACCACCTGGGCAATGTCTCACCCTCTAGACTCTGGGTGTCTGGCCATGTCCTGTGGATTTAGGGTGGAGGTCTCTGGAGTTTGGGCTTCAGTTCCCCCTGCAGGCCCGCTGGGCTGGCAACTCAGTCCCCTCTGCTGTAGGTGGTCCTGTTCTCCTGCTCCATCTGAGTGGCAACCTTGGCCCCTTGGCTTTTCACCAGTCTCATTCTTCTACCCCTCGGGCAAAGCAGCCCTGCCCTTAGATTTGGGGGGCAGCCTCATCTCCCTGACATACCCTCAGGGCAGCTCCGTGCGGAGGTCGGCCATCAGCCTTGTAGACAAAGTCACGAGCTCCTGCAAATGACGGGCTGAAGCATCTCACCTGTGACATGTTTTTTAGCCTACTGTCCTTGATATTATTTGGCTTCCTAATCAAATTTTCTTCAAAAAGATACCCCCTCCTCTCCTGGCACAAGGATCAGGGGAGATGCCTTCTGAGAGGGGCCCCTTTTCTACCCCCTTGGTCTATGAAATAATATCGGGAAAACTGTACAGGAATTTTCTGAGGAAAAAGAGCTCAGAGGAATGATCTCTAACACAGCCAGCTTTGAGAGCAACGAGGCCGGCCCAACCCCTGCTGACTTCCCCCAACTGCACATCCCCACCCATGGGAAAGGAATTATCCTCTTTAGAACAGCTTGAGAAGAACATAGGGTGGGGGACGGTAGATGTTTACTATCCCCGCAGGAGGAGATAAAATAAAGAGCAAAGTAGGAACAAATAGAGATCATAAACTTTAGACCCTTCCTCGTGAACCTTTTAACCCTGAGGTATAAGTAGGGCTGATTGAGCTCGAGGCATCCTTAGGCCATTATCTAAAAAGCCTTGACAGTTAAAAGGATCACCAGGTTTCAGTTAACTAATAGCTCATGTGGCAGGGTAAAAAATTACATCACCTCAAGACCACAAGGTTTTTGGTTTCAAATTTGCCAACCACGAGGTTTTGGTTTTAAACTAGCCAATAGATTGTGTGGTCAGTGGGCAGGGTAAAATTCACGTCACTCTTACTATAAAAACAATAAAGACAGACAGCCTTCTCTCTTGCTCTCTGGGTCGGGCTGCCTTAAACCAGAAAAATCTCTCCTGTCTCCTTGATTCATTTCCCGCCGCGCCGCTCCCTCCCTCCATGCGTGACCCTGTAAAGTGTCGGGGCTGGCTCCCGGCAGCTCCACACTCTGGAACCAAGATGACAAAATCTCAGAGGCAGTGGTCCTACCCTTTGAGATCCAGGAGGTGGTTGTCCCACTCCTTGAATCTGAGGACCCCTGCTCCTTCCAACAGTCCTCATCTTTGAGCCACTGCATGACGGTCTTGTTCTTTTCTTGGAGGATAACAGATGGTGCTCCCTTGGCCTGTTTCCTGCCTGTAGAGTTTCAGAGGCCTACAGTACTTTTTCCCTTTTGTTCTTTCTCTGTCCCCTTAGGTCTAAACTGATAGGGTTTCTGCTGTGGCTGTTGTTTGTTGCCATCCGCCACAGGCTTAATCACTTTAATATAAGATTGTGTGGTCATACGTTTGGCGAACATTCTAGGACACATGTCCTTAGTTTGCACAACAGAACTTTACAAATCTTTAAGTTCTGCTTTCATTTTGCACAGCTCAGCTTTAAGCCCGTCTCTTTTCTGTCACATTTTACATAAGCAGAGTCTTAGCCATCTAGTGCTGCTATAACAGAAATACCACAAATGGACAGGTTTAATAAAGAGAACGCTCTGCTCTCACAGGCTGGGAGACTAGAAGACAAATTTGGAGTACCAGCTCTAAGGGAAGGCTTTATCTTTCTATGAGTTCTGGAGGAAAGTCCTTGGCATCAATCCTCCCACAGTCTAGAAGCTTCTCCTTGTAGGAACCTCAAGTCCAAAGGATATGCTCTGCTCCTGGCACTCATCTCCTGGTGGCATGAGGTTTCTGTGTCTCTTTGCTCCTTTCCCTCTTTTATATCTCAAAAGAGATTGGCTTAAAACGCTGTCTAATCTTATGGACTGGGTCTTGCCTCATTGACATAACTGCCACCGATTCCATCTCATTAACATCATAGGGATAGGACTTACAACAAATAAGAAAATCACATCAGATGACAAAATGTAGATAATCACACATTACTGGTAATCACTGACCAGCCAAGTTGACAAATATTTGGGGGGACACACACTTCAACCCATAAACAGCAGCGAGGAGAAACTGCAGTCCCCTTGAGGTCTTGCTCAGAAATCTCCTCAGCCACATATGCAAGTTCATCACTTAAAACTTCTACCTTCCACCAAACACATGAGCAGAGTTCAGACAAGTTCTTTGGCACTGCTTAAAAAGCATAGCCCTTCCAATCCATTGTCCAATCCTATGTTCATCACTTTCTTTTATTGTTTCAGCAGAAGCACTTTTCGTGTCCACATTTCCAGCAACCTTCTGTGGTTGGCCCCACGTTTATTCTCTAAGAGGATATTTTCCCGTAGTGCCCCTCGTTGCCTTCTGAGCCACCGTCAGAACTGCCTTTGATGTCCACAGTCCCACAGTTCTCTTCGAGGCAGTTGAGGCTTTTACTATAAGGCACCTCTGTACTCGTCCAGCCTCTAATCATTCATTACCCAATTCCAAAACCGCTTCCACACTGTAGGAGTTTGTTGGAATGGCACCCCTGCTTCTCAGTACCAAATTCTGTCTGAGATGTCTAGCGCTGCTCTAGCAGAAATACCACAAGCGATGGCCTTAGCAAACAGAAATTTGCTTTCTCGCAGTTTAGAAGACAGCAGAAATCCTGGTGGTGCAGTGGTTAAATGCTATGGCTGCTAACCAAAAGTTCAGCAGTTCAGATCTGCCAGGTGCTCCTTGGAAACTCTACGTGGCAGTTCTACTCTGTCCTATAAGGTTGCTATGAGTCAGCTTCAACTCAATGGCAATAGGTTTGGTTCTGGTTTTGGTCTAGGAGACTACAAGTCCAAATTCAGAACAATGGCAGGCTCAGGAGAAGGCTTTCTCTTTCCAAGGGCTCTGGGGCAAGGTCCTTGTCGCTTCAGATTACTTCCTGGCTCCTTGGAGATCTATATCCAGGTAACTCTGCATGGCAACAAACTGCTTCTCTGCCAGGCTTGTTTAATTGCCTTTCTAACTCAAAAGAGATTAATTTAAGGCCCACCCTGCATTCTTCCTATCTTATTAACATAACAAAGACAACCCATTCCCAAATGGGGTTGCAACCCACAGGCTTAGAGGTTAGAGCTTACAGCACATATTTGGAGGGGCACAATGCAATCCATAACACCACTAGTTCTGACTGAATTTTGAGGTTGAGAGTATTCTTGCCTTTAATTGGTTTCAGGCCTCCATAAGGACACAGCTCATTCTCAGGAATTCCTGAGTGCAAACTCGAGGTCCCACCCCCGCCGGTCTTGGTCTCTGGCTCCCTTTTCAGACTTGCGTGGGAATGACTTTGCTCTTGAATTTTCCTCTAAAGCCTTTTTGAAGACCTTGATGTATTAACCCTTTAGTTACCTCTTTCCCCCGGTTCCCCCACCCCCATTTTTCTTGCGATGACCAAACTGTTCAGCCTTTGCTGAATTCCCTTTCCTTCTTGAATGTTCCCCCTTGTGTGGGAGGAGAGGGCTGGTGTCTGCATTCACTCTCCTTAGCATATGTGCCAATTATTGACCAGCTTGCCATTGGATGGGATTGTCAGGTTAGCAAATTAACATACTGGATGTCCAATTAAATTTGAATTTCAGGTAAGCAGTTTATCACTTTTAATATGACTTTGTACCTGGTATTTCATGGGATCAGATTGCTAACAGAAACTGAGACAGAAAAGTGAGACAGGATGCTTATGAGGAGGTGAGTCTGTGTCAACAGGGGAAGAAGAGATTGGAGAAGCGGGACAAGAATGGGTTCACAACTGGAAGAACGGAATCAGCACCACAAATTGTACATGGAGAAATCAGTGAATCATTGTACATTTTGCTGTGTCTGTGTTTAACAGCAATAAAATTTATTATCTAAAAATATAATTACTGTTTAATTAGACATTCAAGTGATTCATTATGCTACAAATTATTATCTGAACTTCAAATTTTACTGGGCATCCTACATTTAACCTGGCAGCCCCACTCTGAGGACCTCTTCCTGCCTGAGCTCTGCTCTCCTTGTATCACAGGGACCCCAGTTGCTCAGCCCCTTTGCCCTCCAGAATCTGGAGGGTGAAGAGAAACTAAACTTGTTACCGTCAAGTTGCTTTCGTCTCACAGTGACCCTATTGGACAGTGTAGAACTGCCCCATAGGGCTTCTTTTTTTTTTTTATTATGACTGAGAGAAAATGTACATTCCCATATAAATTTACACGCCCACCTATATGCAGCTTCCACTGCTCTCCCTGTCCGGTGACTGCACACTGTTCCTCTCTGCTCCATACATGTCTCATCCTCCCAACAGTGTCCTTTCCCCTCCTCTCCAACCACTCTCCTTCCTCCAACCAGAGGTCAGCAGGATGATATCCTATAGATGCGTAGAACCATAAAGTGCATCCAATATATGGTCACTCTGCATCACCAAGTCCAATCCATTTATGTCCAAAGAGTGGACCTTTGTTATGATTTACGGGCAAGGGCAGCATCAGGGCCAGGAGCCATGCTCTCGGGGGACCCTGAAGCCGCTGGACCATCAGTTGAGGTCTTTTAGAGGAGATCTCAGGATGCACCCCTTTTTATTCTTGTGTTGACAGTGAGACTCAACTTAGTGAGCTCCATCGAGGCTATCACTGGTGGTGGCTGGGCACCATCCGGCTCTTCCGGTCCCAGGTCTATGTAGGCACCCACTCATGTGGGTCTCTCTATCTTCTGAGTTGTCTTTACCCCATGTCATTTCGGTCCTCGGTGAGCATCCGTTCCTGCTGAGTTGGGACCATTTGCTGTGCCTCAGATGGCAGCTTGGCAGCTTTTAAGACCCCAGACGCCACTCACCAATGTGGGGTGCAGAGAGTCCTCTTAGTAAAATGCTAGTTGTGCCAATTGGCCTCGATTTCACCTAAGAGCATGGTCTCCTGCCTCCTGCCCCAGCTACTCTGTCCTTGCAATATTGGGTTAGGGAAAGAGTACTCAAGTTATGCTGAAGTCCCCTTAATATTGTTCTTGTTTCTAATCTGTGCTATTACCGATTTCTCCCAACGAAATTTCTACCAACTATCTAATGTAAACCCTCCCCCCATCCTCCCTCCACCCCCTCCCTTGCAGCCATCAAAGAGTGTTTTCTTCTATACATAAGTCTGTTTTTGAGATCTTATTGTAGGGGTCTCATACAATATTTGTCCTTTTGTCGCTGACTACTTTCACTCATCATAATGTCTTCCAGTTGAAACCAGGTTAGGAGATGTTTCCTGGAATCATCATTATTTTTTATCATTGCGTAGTGCTCCATTGAGTATATATACCACAGTTTACCTATCCATTCCTTTGTTGTTGGGCTTCTGGGTTGATTTCATCTTTTAGCTATCGTGGATTGTGCTGTGATAAACATTCTTGTGCATGTGTCCACTGGTGTGAAAGGCCTTGATTTTGTAGGCTATATTCCAAGTAGTGGAATTACTGGGTCAAATTGTATATCTGTACCCACTTCTTTAAGGAAGCACCAGATTGCTTTCCAAAGAGGCTGGACCATTTTGCAACCCCACCAATGGTGTGGGAGAGTTCCATTTTCTCCACAGCCTCTCCAGCATTTGTTGTTTTGTGTTTTTTGGATCATGGCCAACCTTGCTGGGGTGAGATGGTATCTCATTGTAGTTTTGATTTGAATTTCTTTAATAACTAAAGATCATGAACACGTCCGCATGTGTTTTTTGGCTGCCTGTATCTCCTCTTTAGAGAAATGTCTGTCGATCTCCTTTGCCCAGTGCTTAACTGGATGATTTATCTTCTTCTTATTGATATTTTCTAGTATCTTATAGATTATGGAGATCAGGCATCGGTCTGACATAGAGTTGTCAAATATTTTTTCCCATTCTATAGGTAGCCTTTTAATTCTATTAATAAAGTCTTTGGATGAGCAAAAGTGTTTGATTCTTAATAGTTCCCATTTATCTATTTTCTCTTCTGTTGATTGTGGTTTGTTTGACAGATTTTGAAGTCTGTTTATGCTGTGTATTAAAACTCCTATTGTTTTGTTGTTCCTACCTTTTGTTGGATGAGCTTTATCATTTTAGGTTTGATATTTAGGTCTTTTATCCAGCTGGAGTTGGTTTTTGTATAAGGTGTAAGATATGGATCTTGTTTCAATTTATTGCAGATGGATATCTAATTTTGCCAGCACCATTTGTTGACCCATAGGGCTTCTAAGAAGCTGCTGGTAGATTCAAACTGCTGACCTTTCAGTTAACAGCCAAGTTCTTGACCACTGCATCCCCGAGGCTCCTGAGTAGGTTTGGTTAAGACTGATGGGCATGAGGACAGCAAGTGCCAGGCTCTGTCTCCTTCTCTTCTTCCAGTGGAGTCTGCAGCCACAGCTGAGCTGCTCCCAGCTTCCAACTTGGATCACAGTATCCCAGGATGCTGGGACATTGTGGGACAGCTTCTTGTTGTGACCACCCCTGCAACCTTGGGGATGGCAGCAGCTGTCTGCTGTCTCCAGTCTCCACACTGCCTTGCTATGCTATTTGGATTCAGATCTGCCAGTACCTGTTTAAGCAATTTCCTGGATTAAATTTCCTCTGCTAGAATACCTAGGATCAGTTCTGTTTTCCTGACTAGATGTTGACTGAGAAGTACAGTTTCTCCTTTCTCTTCTTGTTTCTTAGGGCCCCCTTGCCTTCCTCCCTTCAGCCCATCACAAGTTCTGTCTGCCTCTTCCCTTCTTCCACTGCTTTCTTCCTCAACCATCTACCTACAAAGAAGGCAAAACTAGAGGTTACAACACAGGTACTTGGTGACCAGTAGGAACACATCCAGGTTACTCCTTATGTATACTTAAGTGTCGTCACCAAAACAAAAGAAACGAAAAATGCAAACCTGTTGCCATCATGTCAATTGGCAGGATAGAACTGCCCTACAGAGTTTCCAAGGGGTACCTGGTGGATTTGAATGGCCGTCAGACAGCAGCCGTAGCTCTTAACCAGCACACACACAGGGTTTCCAACAGCTGTCGGTGAAGTAACGTTGCCCTCACGCACCTGGACTCTAACACTGTTATTATAAGAACGGTAAAGCTGGAAATGAGAATAAACCCCCAGAACTCTGACTTAACCGTGGAGAAGGGAGGTGATGAGATAAAGGGATGTACAGTCCCACCCAAATCCTTTAGCATATGGTATAAGAAAATCACGAAATGGAGGACAATCACAAAATCCTTAGAATCATGGCCCAGCCACATGGCTAGACGTATTTTTGGGGGGACACAATTCAATCCATAACAGACAGTGAGATCCAAAGGCAAATTCATGTGTCTGCACTCATAGGGAGAACTTGGGTGCTATAGTGGTTAACTGATATGGCCACTAACCGAAAGGTTGTCAGTTTGAATCCACAAATATACCTTAGAAACCCTATAGGGCAGTCCTACTTTGTCCTGTAGGGTCACTATGAGTCAGATCAGGTCAACATCAATAGGCAGTGGGTATCCTAGTACGACCTCATTTTAACTTAACTGATATTACCCACTCAAAGACCCTACCTCCCAGGCTAAGACTTCAACATAAAGTTTTGGAAAACACAAATCATCCCTGAGTAGTCTAATCTATTTCCCTTGCCTTAGTGTCCTTTCCTTGCACCCCCTACCCCACACAGGGTCCACACAGCCTGTTTTGAGCAGCTCTTGCATTCAACTCATTGGTTTCCATGTTATTTTCTTTTCTCATTTCTTTCTACTTGCAGTTTTAATGTTTCAGCAACACCAAACTTCTTGCTCAAACACACGTTACAGCAACTCACGTCTGTGCTTTTTCTCCTCCTGTCTTTTACCTAGGAATCCGGTGTATTAAAGACTCTCCCCACATAAAACCCTCTCCAGAACTGCATCCTTAGTCCAGATTATTGACTAGCCTACACACCAGTGTAGGTGGCCCTCTCTTTTTCCCTCTAGTTTGATGACTGCAGTGCAATATACTTTATGAATATCTCTATAATTCTATTTGAGGGGCAGAGTTGTATCTAATTGAAGTTTGCCAAGCCAAGAAGTTTAGATAATGTCAAATTGTGGCATAGTGTCCTAGATAAAGAAAGGTAGGAACAGGTATCAATGGAATGCATGACAATAATGGTTATGTGTCAACTTGTCTAGGACATGATTCTCAGTGGTTTCGCAGGTATGACATAAACACTCTCCATGTTGTGATCTGTTGTGAGCAGCCAATCAGTTGAAAGAGGAGTTTCTTTGGAGGTGTGGTCTACATCCAGTAGATGTTCTGACAAACCTCACTCCTTTAATCCAGCATCCAGCTTGCCGTCCTCTGTCCTCCGGGACATGTGCCAGCCTTCTGGCCTGTGGATCTGGGGATTCTCTAGCTCCCGCAGCCCTGTGGGCCTGAAGCTAGCCATCTGAACTGTTGCTTTAGGGTTCCTCAGCCCTTATAACTATGTGAGTCGGGAGAAGGCTGGTGCTTCACTGGTTTTGCCCTTCTAGAGAACCCAGCCTAGGAGGGAATAAATGAATGGAAAGAAAAAGAAAGTCAACTCATCAATTTTTCATCGGTGCTGTTAACCTTTTCTCAGCATGCTTTGGCCTGGGAAGTGAAAGGGTGATAGGAAAGTGGGGTGGAAAACAGATTCAGAGAAAATCAAGACCTAAAAATCCCTCCCTACCTCATAATGGTCATCTCCTTGGGACGGTACTTGGTGGCTAACTGAAGTCAGAAGGTGGAGCACATCCAGAAGCACTCCAGAAGAAAGACTCGGAGATCTCAGCCACTGAGAACCCTTGTTGCCGTTGTTGGGGGCCGTCAGGTTGGTTCTGACTATTAGTGACCCTTTGTACAACAGAACGAAACACAGGTCCTGTGTTATCCTGGCAATTGTTTCTGCTTTAGCCTGTTATTACAGTCGCCATACATCATGGATTAAACGTGTGTAGCAATTTGGCAAAGCCGTGCCTCTTGGTATTGTGTGATGTTGCTATGTGCAATAAACCTTTCTTCTATGATAGTAATGAGAAGATGGGTGGCAGGTGTCTCAGTAGGGCAGGACTGTAAGACTGTGTTGTGCCTTGAGGTAGTCTCTAGGAATGTAAAGGAAAGGGAAGCAAGCTGAGAGCTGGGGACCTCATGCCCTCAGGAAAGAAGCAGCGCTGGGTGCAGGGCACTTCCTTTGGAAAGAACCTGGGGTCCCTGCACATCAGAAGTTCCCAGTCCAAGGGAAGATTGAGGACAAGGACCTTCCTCCAGAGGCAGCAAAGAATGCCTTCCCCTAGAGCTGACATCCTGAATTTGGACTTTTAGCTTACTGGACTGTGACAGAATACAATTTTTTTTATAAAGCCATCCATTTGTGGAATTTCTGTTATAACAGGACTACATCACTGAGATACTGTGTCATTCCATCTCTTCAAGGCTCTTCCTCTTTCTTGTTGATCCTCTATGTTACCAAGCATAATGGCCTTCTCCAGGGACCGGTCCCTCCTGATAACGTGTTCTAAGCATGTGAGATACAGTCTCACCATACTTGCTTCCAAGAAGCACCCTAACTATGCTTCTTCCAAAACAGTTTTTTTCATTCTTCTGGCAGTCCATGGTGTATTCAGTGTTCTCCAACACCACAATTTGAAGGTGTTAGTTCTTTGGTCTTTCTTATTTTTCGAGGCAGTTGAAAACACCACAGTTCAGGTCAGGTGCACCTTATTATTCAAGGTGACATTTTTGCTCTTCAACACTTTGAAGAAGCCTTCTCGGCAGATTTCCACAATGCTGTATGTCCTTTGACTTCTTAACTGCTGCTTCCATGAGGACTGATTATGGATTCAAATAAAATGAAGTCCTTGACAATCTCAATCTTATCTTTGTTTATCATGATACAGCTTGTTGACCCAGTTATGAAGACTTTTGTTTTCTCTATGTTGAGGTGCAATCCATACTGAAGGCTGTGGTCTTTGATATTCATCTGTAAGGGTTTCAAGTCCTTCTCACTTTCAGCAAGCAAGGTTGTGCCATCTGCACAAGACAAGTTGTTAATGGGTCTTCCTCCAGTCCTGATGCTCTGCTCTTCTTCAAATAGTCCATTTGCTCAGCATGCAGATTGAATAACTACAGTGAAAGGACGCAACCCTGACACACCTCTTTCCAGACTTTAAATCGAGCAGTGTCCCCTTGTTCTTTTGGAATGACTGCCTTATGCCCTATGTACAGATTCCTCATGAGAACAATCAAGTGTTCTGAAATTCCCGTTCTCCCCGATGTTATCCGTAATTTGTTATGATCCACACAGTCAGATGCCTTTGCACAGTCAATAGAACAGAAGTAAACATCTTTCTGGCATTCTCTGCTCTCAGCCAAATCCATCTGACACAAGCAATGATACCCTGGTTCCACCTCCTCTTCTGAATCTGGCTTGAATTTCTGGCAGTTCTTTTTCGATATACTGCTGCAGCTGCTTCTGAATGACCTTTAGCAAAATTTTATTTGAAAACCGTCTGGAGCGCAGTTCCATGCTGACATACATGGGGTTGCCATGAGCTGGGGTCGGTCCAAGAACAACTGGCAGATGTCATTAACAGAGACCATCTTTTCAGCCAGAATCTTTGTGTCCACCTTGTTTAGTGTCTGTTGTTCTTGGAAAGTTCTGGGAAAGCACTGCTAGGTCTGTCTGTCTCTCCATTGTCTTGGCTTTGTGCTGACTGAGCTCTGCCCGTGCTCACACATTTTCTTTGAGGTCTGAGGGCAGCCTCAGTAATTCCAGTCACATTCCAGTGCTGCAGGGCCGAGATTACAATCCTCACGTGGAACGAAGCCAAGGGCGTTCCCACGAGGTCTCTCGTCCTAATTTAGAGAACATCACTCTACTCAAGCCTCAAAAGGTATTTCCTTTCTTTCCAAATTCTTGGGCGAGGGAAGCCCCTCGCTCTCATCCTTGCTCTGACTGTACTTAACTAGGAATATTCAGTGTCTGTGCCCAGGACTTCCTCTCTGAAATTAGTGAGCCGACTGAGGGTTTCAAAACACCCCCAAGGCCACATGGTAAAGGTGACACTTCAAATATGTTTTAAGTCCCTGCCTTTTGATGGCTTTTATCTCCTCCAAAGTAAGTCAGAGCTTTCGACAGAGCTGTGAGGACTATTCAGTAAGTGTGAGGACGTGAGTGCCTCATGGACACAGACAGGCTTCTTGCGGAGAGCTTTTCTACCTCACATCACCGAGCGCCGAGCTTTCTTCTCTCCGCAAGAGGACAGTGGATGGCTTCAGATGGGCTGTCGAAGTGTCTTTGCCTGTGAGGCATTCTCACACACGCAAAATGCTAGGTGTGCCCACTTCCTGGGTTCAGTCTTACCAGGTACTAGAAACCAAGGGTTGCATTTCCACATTTGGGAAATTAAGGATTCACTCTTCCTTTTGCTCTGTTTTTTTGCAAACATGGCACCCATGGGTGGTGCAAATGGTTAATGTGCTCTATCATTAATGGGAAGGATGGAAGTTCAAGTCTACCTACAGAGGGGTCCCTGAAGAAAGCTCAGTGATATAGTTCTGAAAAGGCAGCTGCTGGAAAAACCTAGGGTGCAAAGTCCTCCTCTGACACACGCGGGGTCACCACGAGTCAAAACACACTCAGAGGCAGCTGGTTGGCTGGTTGCATGGCACAGATGTTGGGTTCTCTTTTCTGTTTGCTTTGAAGGTAGCTGGGCTCCGGTGTAGTACTCACTGGAGATTCTTCTGAAAGTGGGGAGAGTATTCTAGAAAACCATCTTGTACCACGTTTGTGGTGGGTATTTGCTTTTTGCTTGTTTTCTCTCTTCTTTTGCAACTGTCTCCCTCTTTTTCACTAGGAAATGATCCTTGGTCTATTTCCTGCTGTTTCTGTGGGATTGCTAATCAAGCACCCTCCTCCCACACAGTTCCTCCAAGTTCATGTTTTAAATCCTACCCTGTAGGGGACTTAGAAAGGCCTCTGCACTTGTTCCGAAGAACTTCTCCTCATCCTTCCATATCATGGGTGCCGGGGGGCAGTTAATCAATCATTGTAAAAACTTTGGGGGTGACAACGCTCACCCCCAAATCATTAAATTCTTGAGGCTAGCTTTAATTATGCTTCAGATGTCTGACAGCTTTGAAGCTGTGTTGTCTCACATATGAAAAGTGATCAAATAACCAAACCTAAGTTTTATGAACAAACTCTGAGTGTTGTAGTCCTCAAGTAAACATTGAAAAGTAACAGACGATGGAGAACAGAGAGGAAGCAAAAGTCTAAATGAGCCTTGTTTTCAGCGCTCAGAGTTTTCCGTGTGCAGATTGTTGCATACAGCTGCAGTGATGTGCACTGAAGGGACTTGGTCTGGAATGCTTCAGCTGACATTCTCTTGATTGGTTTCCTCTGTCCTTTTAAACTTCTTTTTTCTTCCTAGACGTAATCCACTGGTTGTCATTGTGAAATCTCCTCTTCATAAGCATCTCCAAGCTTCCTGGTAATCAAACACGCCTATGTCACCATGAAGATGTGATGTGGCCGGGATGGGGTAAGAGGCAGCTTTGGGAAGTTTTCAGGGGTGGGCAGGTGAGCCACACAGCCTTATCACCAGCCAGCCAGACTTGTTTCCTCAAATGTTAGCTCGACAAGGGAATAAGTAAATCAAAGAAACCAGAGCAAGCGTTACCAAGGGAGAACAGATGCTCCTGGCATTTACAAGAATTATACAAGTTTCCTTCACACTAGTTCTGCGAATTAGTCAAGCTTCCTTGGTAGGCTTTATAACATCATTTAAACAATGAACACCGAGAACAGAGTCACCTGAAAACTGCCCAAGCATTATTCAAGCAATGAACACTCAAAAAAAAAAAAAAAGGCTAGGAAAACTGTCCAAAGAGCATACTGTCAGATTTGTTTGATAAAATAAACTAAAAATATTACTATTACAGCTAGCACTTTTTAAGTTTGCTTATTACTTTCCTGACTCGATGGCACTTGACTGGCTGGCTATTACTTTTAAGAAGCAGGTGGCTAGCTCTGCGATTTTAAGTCTTTCCTGTGAGGGCTGGTTCACTTTCATCTGCTCGTAAAGAAGTTGGCCACATCCTAGAAGAAAGAAACTGTGCCCTGTCACATTGTCTTGTGTGGGGGATGTTCATCGGCTACTATGATAAACACTGAATCCTGGTCCCTTCCCTGTCCTGGTTTACCTTGCTCCTAGCTGCTCTGAGGAAGAAATACATATTATCTCCTTTCCTTGCCATTCAAGTGCCTTTTCTTTGACATCAAAGCCTCCTCTGTGATTTCTTTTCTTGTCCCTGCTCTTCACACTGAAGAATGTAGACTCAGCAGTGAGGAAGTCTAGAGTCATTACAAATTATAAATTGTCCCTGGGGTACACATAGTGGTGTTTTGGCAAGTATTGCCTTTCCTGTACTATTGTAAAGGAAGGAGACATTAAAAAAACTAATAACAATCACAAACTCCAAAGTAATTAGGTCATCTGATAATAATCCAAATATTTACATCTGCATGCTTGCAGCAGCAGAATGGGAGAATCCAAGTCATGTTTTGAAGTCGACTTGAATAAGAGCTATTTTTGTCCTAGCAAATATAAATATTTTAAATCACTGTTACATTGCCACATTAATTGCTCTACAGTCTCAGTGACAGACACAGCGGTGGAAGTATGGGATACGCCGTCGGGTGTAGCTTCACCAGTGATGTCCGTGTCCTCCATCGGGCAGCTGAGAGTGTTCTCTTGGCTTTTATGAAAGTATGCCATCTGTGACAGCATGACTTGACTGCTCCATTGGGCTCAGTCTCCAAGGCGGATTAGCGTGGTGACTTAATAGTCAGTGAGACCGACACTGTCCTTTGTTCTTCTGCAGATGATACTACTTAGACAAGAAGATCAAACCTACTTTTGTCAAGTGGTTTTGACTCATCATGACCCTACAGGGCCGAGTAGAGCTGTCCCATGGAGTGGCTGACGGGTTTGAACTACCAGCCTTAGCAGCCAGGCACTGAACTACTGTGTCACTAGCATCAATTAATGACACTTCAATGGGAAATGTAGAGATAAAGACATTAACGAAAAGAAACTCGGTTGTGCTTTTGGTAGCCATGTATGTGAAATGAGTTAGTGAACAGTCAGCTTGGGAGAAAATGCAGAACAGAATTCCACATTCTCCTGGAATTCCAGCTGTCCGGAGCCACAGGGCCAAATAAACACCTAAAACTGTTATCCTGAAGTAATCTTTAAACTTTAAACCTCGAGCCAAAAATAGCTCCTGAAGTTTTCTTTAAACCCAACAGTGGTTTAGCTTAATTAGTAAAGAACACCTGTCCTGGGCACTGTTTCTTCTAAAGAACTATGTGCATGATCTTGAATTGACAGTGGTAGAGACATTATTGTGTTGGTGGAGGAAAAACTCTCAAAAGGAGGCTGGGGAAGGTTGTACACCTTGAAAAATGTGATCAACATCACTGAATTGTATGTGTAGAAATTGTTGAATGGATGTGTGTTTTGCGGGGTACGTTTGCAACAACCACAGAAGAAGATAAAACAAAACATTACACTTAAAGAAAGAAATGGGGTGACTAATAACACAAGCCTGGAAGCCCTGATGGGGTAGTGGTGAAGCACTACATCTGCTAAACAAAAAGTTGGCAGTTCTAATCTGCCAGGTGCTCCGTGGAAACTCTGCGGGGCAGTTTTCTTCTGTCCTATAGGGTCGTTGTGGGTCAGAATCAACTTGATGTCATTGGCTGGATCACACCTATCAGTCTGGGTGGGATTCTTGCTGGGGCTTCTGGGGACACCTCTAGCCTGGACCAGAGATGGGGAATGCCTCCAGACTCCTGCTCTTGTTTCTGTTTTATCCTCAGCACCAGCTAAACACGGACCAGCTTTCCAAGGGCTTTGTATACATCCTCTCACTTCTCAGCCCAGGTCAGGCTTTAGAGTGATCTGCTCGGGAGTGCCACCCCCCCAACATCCCATACTCCCTGCAGTTTCCCAGTTGGTTATGTATGTATTTATATAGTTGTTAGATGTTACGGGCACAACTGTACCCCCCAACTGCCCTAAAATACATGCTGTGAATCTGATTCCCTAGATCTGTGGTTATAATTCCATTTGGGAGTAGGTTTTCTTTGTTATGCTAGTGTAGCAGCTTTCATGTATGGTGGGTATTAAACTAATCATTTTGGAGATATAAAAGGAGCATACTGGAAACCCTGATAGTATAGTGGTTATGTTGTAAGAGCTATGGCTGCCGACCAAAAGGTTGGCAGTTCAAATCTACCGGGTGCCCCTGGAAGGGAAACCCTATGAGGTGTTTCTACTCTGTCCTATAGAGTTACTATGAGACAGAATCAACTTGACGGCAGTGGTCTTTCTTTCGGTTTATTAGATGACAGACCAAGTGAGCAGAGACAGGAAGACACAAGCCACATGCTTGCCAAGAAACGGAGCAGAAGTAGAAGAGACAAGGACCTGTCTGCAGAGCCAGCAGGGATACAGCCTTCCTCTAGAGCCCAACACATTGCTGTTGAGGCCATTCTGACTCATAGCGACTCTATAAGACACAGCAGGACTACCCCATAGAGTTTTCAAGGAGCATCTGGTGGATCTGAACTGCTGACCTTTTGGTTGGCAGAGAAAGCACTGAACCACTATGCCACCAGGGCTTCTAGGCCCTTCCACTGCATGTGATCAGTTTCCCCTAGTTCCCTTTTTTTAAGTTAATATTTTATCTTTTGTTGTTGTTGCAAATGTACCAGCAACACACAGATCAATTCAACAATTTCCACATACAACCCTGAAATGAGTTTTCTCTAGAGCAGGTGCCCTGAATCTGGGCTTCTAGCTCCCTAATCAGCAAGATACTAATTTCTGCTCTTCAAGGTAATCCTCTGATGGTACTTCTGTTATAGTAGCACTAGATGACTAAGACAGTAAGTGACTGTCCCTGTACCCAGTGGAGGGGAGCTCTGTGCAGGCAGGTGCTGTTCTTCATTCTCAGTAGCACAGTCATCAGTGGACGGAGTCCACGCACTGTGCAGAGATCCTGCAGTTCTTTAAAGGGAAAATTAGAAGCAGGGGTATTGATTGAAAAGAAATAAATTGTGCTATGGATGAACAGTATACAGAGACAGATGCATGAACAACCAACGTACAGACAACAGACTGTGTGAGTGTATCATAAGGAAGGACATCTTCCTTAGGATTGGGATAAAGTTCAGGGCCTGGTAGGAGCTCTGGCAGTGCAGCAGTTCAGCGCTTGACTGCTAACCTGAAGGCCAGCGGTTCAAACTCCCCTTCCCTTCTGCTGGAGAAAGCGGTTCAAACTCACCTGCCATTCTGTGGTCTGCTCCCATAAGAATCACACCCCTGGGAATTCTATGGTGCGTTTCTGCTCTGTCCTAGAAGGTTGGAGTTGAAATCCAGTCGACACCTGTGGGTGTAGTGCGTGTGCCCCGTGAGAGGTGCTCAGTCAGCACCTGTGAAGGCGTGACAGTCGGTGCTCACCGGACCTCAGGGAGGCGCAAGTTGCTGTTGTTTTTGGATGTTATGAGTCAGTTCTGAGTCACAACCCTCCTGTGTGGAGTGAAGTAAACACCACCCTGTCCTGCGCTGGCCTCACCATCGTCGCTGTGTTTGAACTCGTCATTGCAGTCACTTTGTCAATCTGTTTTGACGGGGATCTTTGCTGTCTTTCGCTGGCCCTCTACCAAGAATGCTGTCTATCTCTAGGGACTGGTACCTGTGAATGACATGTACAAAGTGTGTGAGATAAAGTCTCACCGTTCTTGCTTACGAGAAGCATTCTGGATGTGCTTCTTGCAAGACAGACTTGCCCCTTCTCCTGGTAGCCTGTGGGATAGTCAGTGTCCATCACCAACTCTGTAATTCGGGGTGTTGATTCTTCTTGATTTTCCTTTCTCATAGCCCAGCTTTCCCACGTACATGAGATACTTAAAGATACCGTGACTTGGGTAAGGGACACCTTAGTCATCAGGCGATATCTTTAGAACATACCACTCCATTTGTGGCTAAGGCTTAAAGAAGATAGGGTGAATGTTCACTTGTGGAGGTGACATACAAGCCCAGTTAACAGCTGCAGGATTCTGAGTACAAGAACCACCTCGGTGTCCTGCTCTCTATGTCCCGTGACATCATGCTGTTGAGCCACAAGCCACCATTGCTGACAGCAAAAACACAACGCCAAAAGAAATACATCAATATTTCACCAAAGTGTGGCAATGTTCTTGGTACAGGTTATTCCTGAGAGGATTTTACACAAAAAGTAAACTAATATTTTTTTATTGTAATAGTTACGTGTTGTCTTAGGCTAGGTTCTTTAGAGAAACAAAGTTAATAAAGCATATGAATACATATAGAGAGAGATTATATAGAGAAAAAGGCTCAGGAGGTTGTAGAAGCTGTATCTCAGTCACCTGGTGCTGCTGTAACAGAAACAAGTAGATGGCTTTAATGAAGAGAAATTTATTCTCTCACAGTCCAATAGGTGACAAGTTCAAATTCAGGGTGCAATCTCCAGGGAAAGTCTCTTTCTCTGTTGGGCATGGAGGAAGGTCCTTGTCATCAGTCTTCCCACAGTTTGAGAGCATCTTAGCACTGGAGGTTGGGTCCAAAGAACACACTCTGCTCCTGCACTGCTTTCTTGGGGGTATGATGTTCCCATGTCTCTCTGCTTGTGTCTCTCTTTTATAAATCAAAAGAGATTAGCTTAAGGCACTAATTGCATAGAACTCATCACTATAACTGCCACTAATCCATCTGCCTTCAGTATGGATTGCACCTCAACACCAAGAAAACAAAAACCTCACAACTGGGCTGGTACACAACATCATCATAAATGGAGAAAAGATTAAGGTTGTCAAGGATTTCATGGATTTCATGGAAGCAGTGGTCAAGAAATCAAACAATGCATTGAAATGGGAAAATTGGCTGCCAAAGACCGCTTTAAAGTATTTAGAAGCAAGGATATCACCCTGAAGACTAAAGTGCACCTGACCCAAGCCATGGTGTTTTCAGTTGCATCATATGCACGCAAAAGCTGGACAGCGAACAGAGAAGACAGAATAAGAATTAATGCCTTTGAATTGTGGTGCTGGAGAAGGATGTTGAATGCATGATGGACCGCCAAAAGAACCAACAGATTTGTTCTGGAAGAAGTACAGTCAGTATGCTTCTTGGAACCAAAGATGGCAAGACTTTGTCTTATGTATTTTGGACATGTCATCAGGAAGGATCAGTTCCTAGAGGAGGACACCACACTTGGTAGAGTGGAGGGTCAGCAAAAAAATAAGGTCCTCGATCAGATGGATTGACACAGGGCCGTAACAATAGGTGTAAACATAAAAATTATTGTGGACATCATGCAAGACTGGGCGGCACATAACAATAACCCCCCTGATTAAATCATAGTTATAAGGGAAGTCTCTTCAAATGACCAAAAAGTGGACAATCACAAAATACTAGGAATCAAAGCCAGTAGACTGACAGACAGATTTTTCAGGGGGACATAATTCAATCCATGGCAGACTAGACTGTCTCACGAGTGGAGGTCAGGCCGGCTGGAGGCTTCTCCCGATTTAAGTAGCTGCAGGGGCTGGCCATCCCAAGACTGGAGGGTCAGACAGCAGGGTTCTTGCTCACAGTCTGTGAAGATGGATGACCCAAGGTCTAAGGTGGGCTGCCAAGAAGGCGGGTAAGCTGCTAGCTCAAGTTCCAAGAACTGGAGGTCAGATGACAGGAGCCAGCTGCAGGGGCCAGAGAAGAAGTCTACATGCTGTGCCAGCAAGTCCACTTATGTTCGATACAGGCCATACTCTCAACAAAACCTCCTTCCACTTGATTGGATCCTCACAGCAGATCTCTTTACAGGGGTGATGATACTGTATCAGATCTCATGATGGAGATGATTACATCATTGTAGGATTGCCAAACCGTATCATTCCTGCCCCGTCACGAAAACCATGGCCCCGCCAGGCTGACACACAGTCCTAACAACTGCAAGTATTTAGTTTAACCTGAGTTAGAGAAAAAAATATAACCGAAACTGGAAGCCAATTTTTCATGACCCTGACTGCCCAGGATGTGGGCCGTTGTGATTGCTCCTGGTTCCAGCTAACGGCGCCCCCGTGTGTTACAGAGCAGAACTGCTCCATAGGATTGTTGTGACCGCAGTCTTCACTGAAGCCCATTGCCCCGTCTTTTCTTAGGCAGGACTGCTAAGTGGATTTGAACTGCTAGGTGAACAGTCAAGCACAAACAGTCTACATCACCTTGGGATCCAGCTGTTGTTGCTGGGTGCTGGGGAATCGATTCCAGCTCACGGTGACTCCACGTGACAGAGCAAAACTGCCCCATGGGGTTTCCTTGGCTGGTGTCTTTATGGGGGCCGATCACCCGGTGTTCTTCCCACGGGGCCACCGGGTGGGTTCGACCCACTCCCCTTTCCATAGCAGCAGCGCACTTAGTTGTCTGCCGCCAGGCTCCTTAGGGGCCAAGGATGGGGTTCCATAATTCAAATTCTCAAAGGAGTCCTTTAAAGGAAAACAGTAAGTAGTTAATGATACCCAGGTGCTTGGCACTCCACAGCAGTGGTTTTTTTTTTTTTTTTTTTTTTTTTTAGGTGCTTAGACAAGGCCAGTGAGCACCCCAGCTGGGGAGACACAGCCTTATGTCATGCAAATTTCACCCTAATGGGAAGCCTTCATCTTTGATCTGTTGCTCCTTTTCACAATTTCCTCTAGCCTCCTTCATGCCATGTTGAAAGTCTTCCGATGGCAAAGGCGGGACACCTTTTCTTGAGCAGGAAAAACCACTGCTTTGTGTGCCTGACAGTAGGGAGGCTTATTTTTCCGTCCTGTGGGGAAACCCTAGACATTGCAGGGTTAGCTCTGCTTTGAAAGGTCCTATCTGCAAACCAGTCCCCCACACAAAGCAGCTCTCTGCTATCTGTCTTGCTTTCTCTGCAAAAAGTTTCTGCTGCCCTGAAATGCAGAGATCAAAGGAAATTTCTTCCCCAGGAGCTGGGAAGAGCCCCTGGGCCATGCAGAAGAGGTGAAAGCCAGCCTTGCCAGGGCCTCTGCCGGCCTGGGTCAGTCAGGTTTGCAGAGGAAGCAACCTCCCCTAATGCATATTTAAATTCTCTCCACTCCCAGCCTGCAAATCACTTAGCTGAGTGCTCCAAAATACTCACTGAAAGGAGAAAGAGCCAGCAATCCTTCTCTTTTTATTTTCTTTCCCAAAGTGGCAAACACCAGTGAACTCAGGGCTTTTTTGCAGTTTGAAAGTACTGCTTAGTGACTTGGGAACAGAGCTGGCCTTCATACCCACGCAGTACAGGAAAACCCCTTTTTCCCACTGGAATGTGAAATCTGAAGAATCAAGAGACGCACAATTATTTCTTATATAAGAAGTAGGTGCTCAAGAAAGATTCACTGATCATGTTTAAAAACTTTTTAAGAAGGTCAAATTATCATTAGCATACAAATAAAAAAATGAACACATGCCAAAGATTTTATTTAACTCATTATTTAGCAGGGGGACCAGTAAGATGTTGTAAGTGGCTCAAAAGAGAATTAAAAAAAAAAAAATACTGCATTGGAGACCCTGGTGGTGCAGTGGTTAAGTGCTATCTATGGCTGTTAACCAAAAGGTCACCAGTTTGAATCTACCAAGTGCTCCTTGGAAACTTACAGGACGGTTCTACTCTGTCCTGTAGGGTCACTGTGAGTCAGAGGTGACTGGACAACAGTGGGTATCAGAGACAGCTGCCAAGGAGCAGACTCTGGCTCACGGTGACCTTATGTAGAACAGAATGAAATGCTGTCCTGTCCTGTGTCACCCCTAGATGGCCCGAGTGTCTTCGTCCATCACCGCAGCCAGGTGCCGTTCCACTTCACCGCGGGCCTTCCTCGCCCTCGCTGGCCCCCTGTGATGTCCTGCTGCAGTGAACAATCTCCCTGGCGACGTGTCCAAAGCAGCGGAGTCGGACAGTGTTTTGTTGGGGTGTGTAAGGTTTTCCTCCGCTGATGTCTGGTCGTCGGTCGCCTGGTCCTCCTTCCCGGGCTGCCCTAGGCTAGAAGTCCAGGGAGACTTGTCCACCGTGAGTGACCCTGCTGGCACGGGGAACGCTGGTGGCACCACTGCCGGGGTCCTAGCAATGTGCAGGTGGGGAGTGGACTTGCCACATCAGGAACACTGAGATGGAGTGACAAGGGGACTTAATGCCAGTCACCACAGCCAACTGTACGTCTGTCGTGTGCGATTCGTTTGTATTTCCGTGGACAAAAATTATCCGCCTTGCTGTCAGTGTGCCACAATCTACACCACTGCAAAACAGCGCCAAGCCAACAACGGAAGGGAGACCTGACCTGGAAAAGTGACTCCTTGTGCATCAGGGTAGAACCCCACGCAGGAGAGCTCTTTAAATGACTAAAGAATTCCTTTCCTTGTCGTTGGAAGTTTCAAGGTGCCCCCTGGCCTGGTAACCATTTAGATAATGGCTTAAATATCCCCTCACTTCCCCCACCCCTTTATTGCCAAGTTGAGTCATTTATGTTTTTTCCTAAGTTATGGTGGGCATGTAAGAGCTCAGATTGCTGAGTTTGTGCGCTTTAAGAGATTAATCCTGTGGAAACTTCCACAGACATCTGCCAGTTCTCCCCCAGAATGTCACACTTTTGGTTTTCCGTTTAAAACTTAGTATAGATCTGCTTTGGAAAACCGCAGGGGCCGTGTGACTTCTGCTTGCCAGCCCTTTGGTACTCTGTGGTCTTGTGAAGTAACAGCACTTACCTGGTGCCACATCGATGACCCCAGTACATTGCTCTTCACTGCTGTCCCGGAAGTCCCACTGGGCTTCCCTCCCTGCCTGTTGTCTCGAGGTGCATTCTTGAACCAGCTATACAAGCAAAACTTCTCCTGTGTCCATGATAACTTGTGAAATACGAGGTTTGACAATTAAGTTTGCAAACTTAATTGCTCTGAGTGCTACCTACCTCATTGCTGAATATCACTGCAGTCACTTGCAAAGTCCTCCCCTTGGGAAGCTATGCACCAATGTCAGTGCCTAGTCCACTCTTCAAAGTAATTCTGGAACTCTTTCTGGAATGACCATTGCACATGGTGGCATGGTGGCAAGTTCACAAACCTATTTGCATAGTTGTCTATGAGTGAGTTTTTAGCCAGTAAACAAATAAGTGTATTAGAACACTCTCCTTACGCCTGATCTGACCCCCAATGACTTTTTCCTTTACCCAAAGATAAAAGAAATATTGAAAGGAACATATTTTGATGACTTTCAGGACACCAAGGGTAAATAACACAACAACAGCTGTAATGGTCATTCCAGAAAAAGAGTTCCCAAATTGCTTTGAAAGGCGGGCTAGGCACTGGCGTCAGTGCATAGCTTTCCAAGGGGAGGACTTGAAGGCGACCACAGTGGTGCTCAGCAATGAGGTCTGCAGCACTTTTTCTAGGATGACTTCACGAACTTCACTGTCAGACCTCATGGTCTCACGGACTAATGCTTCCCTTTTTGAAGTTATTTAAGCAGTGAAGACCTCGACATGCCCTAATTCCATCACTCGGTGGGTGAGCGGTGAGATAAGAGGACAGGAGAAGTGCGGCATTGGGACTGTGGTGTCCTCACAGACCAGTGGACTTGGCCATGGACGGCCAGATGAATGGGAGAATTAGCCTTAGGAGAAATACAACTAGTGCTCTCCTTGGAGGCAAGGGTAGCAAGGCTTCAGCCTGCTTACTTGGACACTTCAACAGGAAAAACTCATCCCTAGAAAAGGACATTGTCTTGGTCATCTGGTACTGCTCTAACTGAGGCACTGCAAGTGGACGGTTTTCCCAAGGACAAGTTTAGGCTTACATAGTCCAGTAGACTGCAAGCTTGAATTCAAGGGAGCACATTCTCTGTCAGCTCTGGGGCAAGGTCTTTGTCTTATACCTGTCTTTCTTTGGTATGACAGCATCTCGGCTCCGGAACCTCAGATCCAAAGGATGTGCTCTGCTCTAGCTGCTGCATTCTTGATGGTGCGAGGTCCCCAAATCTCTCTGCTTGCTTTCCTTTCCTTTTGTCCTTCATAGGATAAAAGGTGGTGCAAGCCACACTCCAGAGAAACTCCCTTAGCAAGAATGTTACAGTCCCACCCTAATCCTCTTGAATGTAATGCATCTATCACCCACAGGCAGAGACCAGGATTTACAGCATGGGAAAATCACAGAATAGAAAATAATCACTCAATGCCAGGGATCACAGCCCAGCAAAATTGCTACACATACTTTTTATTTTTTTATTTAATTTTTTTAACTTTTTTTTTTTTATCATGATTGAATGAAAATCTACATTCCCATATAAATTTGCATGCTCATCTATATGCAGCTTTTACTGCTGTCCCTGCCCGGTGACAGCACACTCTTCCTCTCTGCTCCATATGTGTCTTATCCTCCCAACAGTCTCCTGTCTTCTCCTCTCCACCCATTCCCCTTCCTCCAGTATGAGGTCAACAGGATGACATCCGATAGATGCCTGGAACCATAAAGTGCCCACAAAATACAGTCACTCTGCATCACCAAGTCCAATCCGTTGCTGTTCGAAAAGTTGACCTTCATTATGATTTGTGGACAGGGGCAGCATCAGGGCCAGGGACCGTGCTCCCAGGGGAACCCCGAAGCCCCTGGACCATCAATTGTACGCACACTTTTTTAAGAGGACACAATTCATTCCCTGACAGACATCATGGATAGGTAAAGTAGAAAGTCAGTGAGAATGAGGGAGACCCACCACGAGGGGTGCAGATACAACAGCTCAGGCAGTGGGCTCAAACACACCACCAGTCACAAAGGTGGTGCCGGACAGGCAAAACTTTGTGACTGCTATCAGCGTGACCCCCACCGCTCGCCCAACTCTACACCAAGTTGTTACTCTGTTAGAAGGAGATTTCCACCAAGTTGTTACGGTGTTATAAGTGAGATCCCCACTAGCCCTGACTCCACAGCAAGTACCACAACAGTGTTGCAAAGTGATGCTCCCCTTAGTTGTCCTGAGTTAATAAGAGCAGAGGTCACCTTTAAATACCAAGGCATATCTCTATACCAACCATAGCCAGAGGAATTCACGTTTTCGGTAAACAGTAGAGGTTTGCAGAGCTTAGACAGAAAGGTTGTTGTTAGGTGCCCTCAGTTGGATTCCGACTCACTGGGACCCTGTACACAACAAAACTAACCACTCTCCAGTTGTGCACCATCCTCACAATTGTTAGGCTTGTGTCCACTATTGCAGCGACTGTGTCAGCTCATGTCATCGAGGGTCTTCCCCTTTGGGTTGATCCTCTGCTGTATCAAGCGTGATGTCCTTCCACAGGGACTGATGACTCCTGATATGTGTCCAAAGTGAGACAAAATCTCAGCATCCTTGCTTCTGAAGAAGAGTGGATGGGAGCTGAGGCCGGCGGCTTTCCCGGTGGTGGGTACATTCTGACAACAAGGAACTCTGGTGGCTGTCAATCAGCACCCTCCTTACGCGGGGACACGCCTGGCAGCTCCTGGCTTCATCAAGAACCAATTGTATCAGTCACTTAGCAGTAAATGTAGCAGGAGACGCACCCAGACCAAGTTTTCGTTAAATGGCATATTGTTGTTTTATATTATTCCATTTTGGAGTATACGTTTCTTAAATGACTGGCCTGTCAACATAATGGATCGGCAGTTAACAAATAGCTAGGGGAATACATAAAAAAACAAAATGGTAAATTAGGACAATGACGATACAGGCAATTCAAATAACGGCCCATCAAGCTAAACAGTAAAACACATTTCAGTCACTGGCAAGTTAACATACAGCTACAACAGAGTTTTTCTACTATCAACCCAGAAACAGCAACTCAGTGCTATTAGCCAAACACTGCCATCTGTCTTGTCTAATGAAGGTCATTGATTCAAATGTCATTGGTTTTTAAGGTGTTTCTTTTCCTATTTCCTTTGTAATGTGTGTTGGCAGTGAAGAAGGAGTTTATAAGTTTTACATTTGCACATATTTAAGGAATATTGTAATAAAAGAATCTGCCAGCCACTGAAATCTCTGAAGATTATTTTCTTCTTAATAGGAAGTGACTTAGGTTTGAGTCATGTGACCGTAATGACGTTGTGATCTCGTCTGCCTTTTATGTTCGGATTTTGAAAAATAACGTTTTTTAATGTTTTTATTTTCCTGATGATGATAAAGAAAACCCATGTCACAGAAAAAAGTAATTGTTACACAAAAGAGGCAGAAAGAAGGTGAGAATTGCTTACGGTTGGGCTACTCATGTGGTTTCGACACCTATCCTTTCAGGGGCTTTCTATAAATATTTACTTTTATAAAACAAAAAGAATACCATAGCAGGACTCTTTATTTCCGAATCTGCTTCTATCCCTGAGCAGATGTTGGTGACTGTTACAGGACATTAAAATGAGACTTTCTGCCTGTGAGTTGTGACTGCGAGCCGCACAACGCCATGGATCACTTCCCAAAGTGAGGCGGGAGGGGCCCCTGCAGGAGGACCAGGACAGGGGTGAGGACGCACTTTGTCCTGGCGTTGTTCCATCTCCCAAGCCGGGAGGGACTGAGGATAGGATGGGAGCCAGAGAAGGGTGGGCTGACAAGCTTTGGGGAGAGTTGCCAATGTTCTGAGTATCCCCCACTCTTGCGTGTGTGGGGGGTGGGGGCTATTTCCTGCACCCCTGGAGTCAAGTGAGTGGGCTTCAGTGGGCCCTTAGGCAAGCCTGACTTCCGTCCCTTGGAACTTTGGGAGCAGGAGGCTTGACTCATGCCAAAGGCTGCTTTAGCTGAAGCTGAGACAGCAGAAACCGAGAGACCACGGAATAAAGATGTGTTCAGCTGGACCCCACGGTGCCGCAGGAGGCGTGCGGGGAATGGGTAAAAGCTCGCTGCTTCTTGTCTGTGGCTATGAAGGCACACACAGAAGCACACACACACATGCACACAGGTACATGCATACACATACTCAAAGACTCATGCACACACACACATGTACACACAAATGCGTGCACACATACATGTGTGTACACATCCATGCATGAGCACACACCGACACATACGCACACACGTGCACAGACGCCTTGAAACCGATAAAGAAGTGACAGGATGGTGTATACTTTCTGGTTCCGTGCGTCTACAGGAGGCTGTCCTACGGGTCTCTTTCTAGATGGGAGAGAAAAGGGTGCGGGGGACAGATGGCTGTTAAGAGGGTACTGGATAGGGTGAAAAGGGGGAGCGTGCTGTCACTGGGCGGGGAGAGCAAAGGGAGCTGCAGATAGCAGGCCTGCAACACTGATTTGGACTGTATACTTACACTTAATCACAACAAAAAAATAAAAAGAGGAAGAAAAGAGAGAGAAATGAAAAAGAAGTGACCAGGATAGATCACTAGGGACAAGGAAGGACACAGATGGGAGAGTTCTCATAAAGGAAGTTCCAGTTATTATTTTTTCATCTTTTAGAATGAAATGGTCTTTATGGGGTGCACATTGCGTTTTGGTTCCTTTCCTCTGAGGTCACGAGTGTAAGAGACCTGCCGATGCAGGAGAAAGTGCCAGGCTTGGGGGTGAGCACAACCATAGCGGGTTAGCCTTGGCGGGACCCAGGAACTCTGCAGCGGGCCAGTCTTCCTGCTACAGAATAATGTGGAGAAAGCAATCCTCTGCGAAGACTCTTCTGCTCTCACCTGTTACCTCAGGGAGACACTCTCTGGGCTCAGACCGCAGGGCAGTCTCTATCAGTTAGCAGACGTGCACGAACCATTTCAACTGCAAAACGCTTGTCGTCGTCAAAACCAAACCAAACTCACTGCTGTCGACTCCATTCCGACCCCTAGTGACCCTGTAGGACAGAAGGGGACTGCCTCACAGTGGTCCCAAGGAGCCACAGGTGGATTTGAAATGCCAACTTCCGGTTGGCAGGTGAGCTCTTAACCTCCGTGCCGCCAGGGCTCCTCACCGTCACCAGAGGCACAGAAATCGCATTTCTACTGGCGGGCCCTTCTAAACGTCCGTGGTCCCCTCCTTTTTCTGTGTGAACCCCTGTGTACTCCAGAAGGACTGTGCTTTTTGTTCCCGTGGACACGGATGGAAGGGGTGACATAATGATAAGCACGCAGAAACACGGTCTCTGTTGTCCTAACACTGTAATCTTTGGTGGCTTAATAAGAGAGCAGCTTTGGAGCCAGGCACGCCTGACTGTCATCTGTTCCAACGCGGCGTCTCCGGCGCCTGGTTCTGTGTGTGTCACCGACTGTAGAGACTTTGCCCTGAGCTGGCTCAGTTCCCAGCTCCTCACCACTGATGCTCAGGGTCTGTTTTGTGCTTCTCTGATACTCAGGTGAAATTATGTCTTTGAAAGCCCCCTGCACGACATTTGGACAGTGGTACATGCCCAATAAGTAGTTTTAAAAGATATGATTAAAAAGCAGGTCTGAACGGGATCTAGGCACTCCCAACGGCTGCAAAGTGTTCTGTGAAGGAAGCTGTTCTTTCTTTTCAGTTCTAGAAGGATCGAGGGAATCACCTTGGAACCGAGGAGGGCATCAGGGTTAGACCTAAGAGGGCTGAAGGTGTCAGCTGCACAGGCCTGGACAGCTGGCTTCGGGAGATGATTCTGTGAGCGCCTGCTCAGGCCTCTGCTCCGCCACGAGGAGAGGGTGGTATGTGCCCTAGGGGACCCTATTGGCTTGGTGCTCGCGGAGACTGCAAGCAACCTTTGACAGAATCGATGGAAAAGTGAGGCATTTGTTCCAGGTGACCTGTGGCTGGAGAGCACTCTAGATGCATTGATGGTTGAGCTTTTCATTAAGATCCGTTAGAGTCTAAATCTTGACTTCACTGCTGACTAGCTGGGTAACTCTTGTAAGTCATTTAAACTCTTGGCTCTCAGTGTGCTCATCTGTAAAATGGGGTGATAAGCAACACCTACCTCAGAGCCCTGTCATGTGCATCAAACAAGCACTCTGCCCTGAGAAGCCACGCTGAGATTCACTGCTGCTTGCATTGTCTAAACAGTACACGGTGGCTCAGTGGTTAAGGGTTTGGCTGTTAACTCAAAGATGTGGTTCAAACCCAGCAGCCACTCTATGGAAGAAAGATGTGGCAGTCTGCTACCATAGAGATTCTAGCTTTGGAACCCCTGGGAGGCAGTTCTACTTTGCCCTATAGCGTCATTGGGATTGACTTGATGGCAATGGACTTGGGTTTTTGTTTTGTTTGTTTTTTCACTATGTAAATACCATGGACAACCTTAACAGAGAAACCCCATGACTGTTGCTGAACACTCTAGGGCTTGCTGCAGCATCTAGCTTTGGATAAGCGTTATGCCGGGAAATCACTTAATAAATTGGATTTGGAAGAGAAATGATCTATACAGCCAGACTCTAAGCATCTCCTCTGGGGAACAAAAGACAGAGGAATACAGGCTGTGCTTTATTTGTTCCTGGTCTAGACTGGCATTTGGAATTTTCCTGGCTCTGGGGGAGAACTGTCAACACTAAGCGCTGCATTTCCTTCTCCATCAGTAGCTGGCAATGCAAGACTTTAGTCTCAGCACCAATAGTGTCTTCCCTTGGCAGGGAATATAAGACACATGAGTAGATGCACACTCATTGTCGTCTAGTTGATTCCGACTCACAGTGATCCTATGGGACAGAGCAGAGCTGCTCTGTAGGGTCTGAAGGCTGTGATCTCTACAGAAGCTGCAACCTTCTCCCCAGGTGTGGTTGGTTAGCAGCTAAGAGCTTCACCACCGGGCCACCAGGGCTCCTCTGATCATACATAAAACTAAATAATAATAATAAAGAGAGGTTTAAGAAAGCAGTGAGAAAAGGAAGTGGAAGGGGATGGGAAAGCTCCTGTGGATGGTACAGTTTATAAACAGAATGAAAAAGCAAGCTGGTCACTGTCGAATTGATTCCTACTCACAGCAGACCCATGGACTTGCAAGATTAAGTCCACTCCTTGGCGTTTTCAGTGGCTGGGGTCTTTGGGGGTGGTAGGTTGCCAGGCCTTTCTTCTGAGGTGCCTGTGGGAGGATTTGAACTGCCAACCTCTAGGTTAGTAGCCAAACAATTAGTTGTTTACACAACTTACCCAGGAACTCCTGAGGACCTCATTAAAAAACAAACAAACATACAAAAATTTTGATTCTTCATGACCCTAACAGGCAGGGATCTCAAAATGTCACTAACTAATGAAGTATATCACTAGGTAGTCACTGATAGAAATACTTTGGCAAACTAGTGCAATCAGAGGGAAAATAAATGTACCATGTACTGAACACATCAAAACTGTGAATGAGCAATTGCTTAGCGCTTGGATTGAGCTTGAAGGTCACTAGGTTTAAATAACCGTGGCAAATGTCTAAAAATCACCATCGACTTCAAGTAATTATGAAATGCCTAATTGCATCTGGCACTGGTTTCCTGCTTTAAATAGGTCCAATTAGCACACTTGGGGAAGAAGGGCTGCTCACATGGGAGGTTTAGAAGCTCCCCAGGGTGGAGAGTCCCCACTGGCAGAAAGGAGGCAGATGTGGCAGGGTTCAGCTAGGTATTAGGAGAGAAATGGACAAAGTGTATAAGGCAGAGTATGAAGAAGAGAGCCAGTATCACCTGTACTACTTAAGAAGCACAGATAACAATATTTTCTCTGCCTCTAGAAACCTAGGAAGAGTGTTTCGAGGACTGGAAATCTAGGTTGGGTTTTGCAAGACAAACAGAATTTCTTTTTAGGTGGTCATGGCAGGGATGGATGGGCAGAAGTTTTATGCAGAGAGGACAGCGGGACCCAGGAGGCCCAGGGGCCTCACCATGAACACTCCGTTGCCATTGACTAGATTCCAACTCATGGCAACTCCATGCATGTCAGAGCGGAGCCACACCCCATAGCGTTTTCAGTGGCTGGTTTTTCAGAAGTAGGCGGCTGGACTTTTCTTCTGAAGCACTTCTGGGGCAACTTGAACCTCCAGCTTTCAGTTAGCAGCCAAATGACTCAGTGCATCAGCTGTTGCACCGTCCAGGGACTCACTGATGTCGGGTCAGGGGCACCCTATTGCTGGAACATCCGGGGGTTGCTTAGAGTGTGGGAAGATGTGAAGGGTGGGCAGGGGCCTGTAATGCCCTACTAAGAACACTATGTTTGGTAAAGTAGAGGGTCAGCAAAAGAGAGGAAGACCTTCAATGAGATGGATTGGCACGGTAGCTGCAATAGTGGACTCAAGTGTAACAACAGTTGTGGAGATGGCACAGGACTGGCCAGAGTTTCATTCTGCTGTACATAGGATCACTGTTAAGTCTGAACCAACTCAACGGTATGTAACTACAACAGCAAAAACAAGAAGATGGTGTAACTTGACTTTGCGGACAATGAGGAGCAGGAAAGAATTGCAAGCAGAAGAGAGATCAGCTGACTTGGCATTCTAGTAACATCTTCATTCGTAAGGAAAAGACTCTTTGGAAGAAGTGAGTTCAGGTATCTGAAGATGAATAAGTGAGCCACTGTAGTAGCCCACTCAAGAAGGAGTTGGATTAAGGCTGCCATGGGAGTGACTGGAAAACCTGAGTCTCGAAACATGTTGAGGAGAGGGTATGCCTGGCTGTGGCCGAGCAGAGGAGTCTCCACATGTAGAAGCTCCTTCTGGTTTGGTGCCACCAATCGTGATAGAAAATGGCAGAGCTGGGTGGGAAATGATTCAGTTTGTGCATGTGGAGATGGAGAAGCCCGTGAGACCTGGAGTCAGCAGTTGATGTAGACAGAATCATGAAAAGGAGGATGACTACGGAGTTGTCAAGACGTAGTTACAACTCCGAGGTCCAAGGAGAGACATTGTCTACGGGAGAGAGAATGGTCCGTAAAAATGGGTGAGCAGAGTTGTCATGGATACCTGTCCACCTGATGGGGCACCTCAGAGCCCTCTGGAGGTCTCTGTCAATTTCAGAGCCCTGTGGGAGTGGAGATCAGCTTATGTTCCTTTGAAAATATTCTTTAGGAACAAGTGGGTTGGCACTTCCCCATAAGGCTGATCTAATCAGCCATGCTTCCGCTTTGGAAGGGTTGGTGCGTCCTTCCCACTCTCTCCCGGTTACACAGATACAGGCTTGCAGTGGTTACGTGACTTGCTCAAGGGCAGAGGTTGAGGAGTGATAGAGAGACTTGGGTTCAGATTGCCTGAGTCTGCCATGGGGGTCTTTCTTGTGTTCTGTCCCATCTTCTGCATGACACCATCATGCTTAACTCGATTACTTCAATTGCTTGAGAAGACAGATTGCCGTGGCAGGAGTGGCATTCGATTTCTTCTAGAAAGAAAAGTTTCAGAACTAATGACAGTGTACTTAACCTTTTAATCACTCACAAAATAATGCATTTTTGACACAGGTAAATGAGTATATTGTGGGTGCTAGGTGTGATCAAAAGTTACACTACAGCAGATGTCACCTTTTTTTTACCAGAACTTCTGTAAATATTAAAATAAATAAGTAAACAAAAGAAACGATAAACAGATGACAGTGGAACTGTTCTGACTGAAGGAGAGCAGATGGATCCATACTTGTATCCATACTTGGTTGCCTCTCTGGACCGTTGGTGGGAAGGCATGGGAGCAACTGGTGACCTTCCAGTTGGGTGTTTCCACTGGGGCCACATATAGCTGAAACGAAACACGTGAATGGTGCAGTCCCAGCAATGAGCAGGTGTGGGAAGGGGGAGATCTGTGAGACGCACACGCTCACACACTCGCACGCATGCACACGTCTTGATAGTTATGCATCTTAAATATCAAAGATGAATATGAACTCGGCGACGTTCTTCAGTGAATTACTGTATCAATTGTTGGGTCCTTCTTCCAGATCTGTTTAATCCTACCGTTGTTGTTGTGTGCTGCCCAGCTGATTTCAGCACCTAGCAACCTTGTGCGATAGAATAGAGCTGTCCCATAGGCTTTCCCAGGCTGTCGTCTTTACAGGAGCTGATGGCCAGGTCCTTCCCCCAGGGATGCTGCTGGGTGGATTGGAACAGCTGACCTTTGAGTTCACAGCCAAGTCCTTAATGGATGTCTCACCACGGTCCTTTAGTTTCATCACCCCTGTACAGCAAGTCCAAAATGAGATCCAACTATCACTTGCAAGTGATTACCTGCCTTCTGCCTGAAGTGGACTTCTCAGACCTGTAATCTTGGAGCGTTCTGGAACTAAGACCGTAGCATACTGCGCTGGCCATCTCCCGAAGGCAGCTTTACTCCAATGCCAGCACAGCATGGGTCAGAGGAGAGAGAGATAAGGGAGTTCCTTTGAGGGAATGCAGGACTCACGAAAATCAGTTTTCCCATAACCGCTGCCCTCTGTGGTTCATTAGCGGTGAGCTTCAAAGTGACTGATGGAGTGCCGCTCATTATAACATTATGAACCGATCACAGACGGAATGCAGACCTCTCTGTGTTGCTGTTGCGTAGTCCATGGATTGCCAGAAGAGGGTGAGTACAAATACGGGGAGAGTTAATGCCAGAAGAGAAACTTGAAAGAGAAAAATCCCAGGTAATCATCTGCTGTCACCACTTGTAAGACTCCCTAAGACTTGCAGTCCGGCTTCGTTTCCTACATCTCCAAAAACTTTTGGTCGTAGGTATGTGGCACTCACTTTGACTGTACTGTGTTCAGCAAGAGAATCCACATCACAGAGTGGATGTTTCAAGTCTCACTGAGTACAGAGATCCCCGGGAGCATAGTTGGGCCTGATCTGGCCAGTTCAGCCAAGAGGCCTATCAGCCCTGGATAGCCATGACAAGACCAGTTGCTAACCTGGGGCAAACATTTCCTGTACTTGAACTTCTGCCTTTTCATTTGAACATCAAAACTAACGCCGTCGAGTCAGTCCTGACTCCTAGCAACCCTGTCGGCCAGAGTCAATGGTAGCTTCTCAAAAGGCTGTCAACAAGAAACAAAACTGAACTATTGTGTGTTTTGTTGAGTGTTATTTGTTGTCGTTGCTGAAGGCAAGGATATTATCTTAGAACATGAGTATAGCACACACAAAAAAACTGTTGGATGCAGTAATCAAATGGTCCACAGGGTTTCCAAGGCTGTAAATCTTTAGGGAAGTAAATTGCGACATTTTTTTCCAAAAGTATAGCCACTGGGTTTGGACTGCCAACCTTTCAGGCAAGTGCCTTAACCATTGAATTACTAGGCCTCTCCATTTCAACATAAACCAAAACCCACTGCTGTTGAGTCGATTATGACCTACAGGGACCCTATCAGACAGAGTAGACCTGTACCACAGAGTTTCCAGGGAACGCCTGGTGGATTCAAACTGCCAATCCTCTGGTTAGCAGCTGTAGTTGTGCTGCTGGGGTTTCCACATTTTAACACAGGGAGGTTAAATTCCCCACGAACGTCTTCTTCCAAACAGGTCCCAGGCCTACGGCCCTAAACCCGCACACAGTAGGCACCTGGAGAATTGGGTATTTGCATTTCTGCCTCTTCAGCATACCCCATACTGCCAGGGACAAAGGAGTCCCTAACCTGCTCAGCGGGCTCCCTGGCAGCAGGAACAAACAGCCTGGAGCCTGCATCACTGGGCTGCAGGGAGTCATCGTGCTTCTTAATCAGGGCCACCCCCCAGCTCATCTAGAAAGCTAACATTATTTTTGAAAATTTCCTTTCTGGCATTCTTCAGGGAGTTTTTTTTTTTTTTTTTTTTTACCAGTAGTTGAGCTGAGAAGCTTATTTTGAGAATCAAATCCCAAAAGAGAAAAAGTCAGTGGTAGCTTCTCAAAAGACTGTCAACAAGAAACAAAACTGAACTGCTGTGTGTTTTGTTGAGTGTTGTTGGTTGTCGTTGCTGAAGGCAGGGATATTATCTTAGAACATGAGTATAGCACACAAAAAAAACTGTTGGATGTAGTAATCAAATGTTCTGGAGCTCCCCTGAGTGTCATTCTCAAATAGCTGTCATCGTCCCGTGCATGAAGCCCTTTCTGTTCTGATTGGATCAGCAGACAGCCCACTGGGCTTGGGAAGGCCTATTAAACCTCATTTTGGCCTGTACTCCCACCTAGGGTGTCTTGATTGACACATCTATTATGATGAGTAAGTTGTGCCTGACCCCAGCCATGGTATTCTCATTCACATCATATACATGCCAAAGTTGTGAAATGAATAAGGAAGACAGAAGAAGAATTGATACGTTTAAATTAAGGTGCTGGGGGAGAATATTGAACCATGGACTGCCTAAAGAACAAATAGATCTCTTCTGAAAGAGATACAACCAGCGTGTTCCTTAGAAGCAAGGATGGTGAGACTGCATCTCACATACGAGCACCGCCAATGAAGTTTGTGAACTCATTCTAGAAAAAGCATTACACACCTCACTGCTGAATGTCACTACTGTCACCTTGGAAGCACTCCTCTTGGGAAGCTATGCATTGACACCATTGCCTAGTCTACCCTTCAAAGCAGTTATGGAACTCCTTCTGGAATGGCATTCAGAGCTGTCGTCCTATTGCTCTTGATGGCCTGGATGTCATAGAAATGTCTTCATTTCAATGCTTCCTTTATTTTTAGGTCTTTCCTTTTATCTTTCCTTTGTCATTGGAGGCCAGATCAGGGAAGCAGGGAGAGTGTTCCAACACAATTATTTGTTTACCGGCTAAAAACTCTCTCGCAGACAACTACACAATTGAGCTCATGAAATTGCCGCCATGCCACCATTTGCAATGGCCATTGCAGAAAGAGTTCCCAAATTGCTTTGAAGGGTAGACTAGATGCTGGCATCAGTGCATAGCTTCCCAAGGGGAGTACTTTGGAGGTGACTATAGTGATATTCAGCCGTGAGGTATGCAGCACTTAGAACAATTCAGTTCGTGGATTTAATTGTCTGATCTGGTACTTTGGACATGCTGTCAGGAGGGATCAGTCCCTGGAGAAGGACATCATGCTTGGTAGAGTGGAGGCTCAGTGAAAAAGAGGAAGAACCTGAACAAGATGGATCGACACAGTGGCTGCAGTGGTGGGCTTAAACATAAAAATGATTGTGCACGTGGCGCAGGACAGGACAATATTCCGCTCTGTTTTTCATAGGGTCTCCTTGAGTCAGAAAAGATTCAACGGCACCTGAAAATAACATCAGTGACCACAACATTTTGATGGTCAAATGCGATCAAGAGTATTGAAGGGACTTAGTGAAAGCTCACATCTTTATAAACTGAAGATACCGTTGTCATCGTCAATGGTGACATTAGGGACTCGACGGCACTTGGCTTGGCTTGGCATGCTCAGTCCCAATTTGTGTCCCTTGGGATAACAGTAGCTTCCTTCATGTTGTCCCACTGGCCACCAGGTGGACTCAGCTCCTCTGACTTGGTGGCTGAATATCCCTTTGTTCCTCCCTGGCCCTTCCCTCACAAAGCCACATGCTTGCAACTGGAGCACGCCATTCCTGGCCCTCGGTCAGCCCTCTCAGCTATTAAACTCTCTCCTCCCCCACGGTTTTATGGCTCAGGCCTGGAATAATCTAATGGTCTGGAAGCTTCCTTAAACTCCAGGGAAGAGGTGGAGTAAGAGATGAGGGCATTCAGAGGCTTTCCTTCTCCTGTTGTTACATTTTGTCCAGTTGGTTGTGACTCATAGTGACCCCACGTACAACACAACGACGCACTGCCCAGTCCTGAGCCTTCACCACAACCCTTACGTTGCAGCCACTGTGTCGGTCCATCTCATCGAAGGTCTTCCTCTTCTTCACTGACCCTCTGCTTTACCAAACGTGATGTCCCTCCCTCCTGCAAATATGTCCAAAATGCATGAGACCAAGTCTTCATTTCCAAGTAACATTCTGGCTGTACTTCCTCTAAGACAAACTGGCTCATTCTTCTGGCAGTCCGTGGAGTATCCAGCGTTCCTTGCCAACACCGTGATTCAAAGGCATCGGTCCTTTTCTGGCTGGCCTTACTCACTGTGAGGCTTTTGCAAGCGTGTGAGGTGACTAAAGGTCTCTAAAGCAATGTCTTTGCTTTTTAACACTTGCCTGATGCAGCATGCTGCTTCCGTGGTGGCCACTGTGGATCAAGCAGGGTGACATTCTTACAACACCAGCCTTTTCTCCATTTATCACAGTGTTGCTCATGGAGCCCTTTATGGGATTTTGGTTTTCTTTACATCGAGATGCAATCCACACTGAAGGCTGTAGGTTTTGGTCTTCGTCAGCTAGTGGCTTCAAGTCGTTTTCAGTTTGGGCAAGCAAGGTCGTGTCACCTGCACAAGGCAGGTTGTTAACGAATGTTCCACCAACCCTGATGCCTCCTTCTTCTCCGCGTAGTCTACTTCTTGGACTGACTAAGTACGGTGAAAGGAAGCAACTTTGAAACACCCTTTTCCTGATTTTAAAGTTAGCATTATCTTCTTGATCTGTTAGAAGGACCACCTCTGACAGGCTGCGGTGTATGCAATATTCTTCACCAATATCACAATTGGAATGCTTTAATTCCTCCTTTTTCATTGTCCAGTGTTCACATGTGTATGAGATGATTGAAAAGACCACGGTTTGGGTCAGGCACACCTTAGCCATCACAGGGAAAACCTTGTGGATCACAGCAGAACACTGTTGGGTCTCTAAGACACTCTAAATATTCTCCTCTTGTACTCCCGTGGAAACCCTGGTGGAGTAGTGGTAAAGTGCAGTGGCTGCTAACCAAAAGATCAGCAGTTCAAATTTGCCAGGTCCTCCGTGGAAACTCTATGGGGCAGTTCTACTCTGTCTATATGGTCACTACGAGATAGCACTGACTTGATGGCACTGAGTTTGCCTTCCCTTTTGGTACTCTCCTGCTCCTGAGCATATAGGCCCACAGCAGAGCTTCATCAAGTATTTGCAGAATGAGTGTAGCTCCTGGGCACACAGATCTCTCATCTTCCCTGCTCACACTGCACTTGCTCTCTTGGAGTCACTCAACCATTTACTGCTTTTGTTCCCCTCTTCCCTTCTGGGTCTCTTATCTTCCCCCAGGGTTAACTACGGTCTTCTGAGAGTTGAGTTTAACTCACAGCAACTCCACATGTTACAGTAGAACTGCCCTATAGGCTTGCCAAGGCTGTGATTTTTATGAAAACAGACAGCTGCATCTTTCTCATGTAGAACAGGTGATGGATGGGTTCAAACCACTGATTCTCCAGTGGACCGTGAGCCCTTGCCCACCATGCCTCCGAGGGCTCCTCAGAGTCAAGTCCCCTCCATATCGGGCCTTGAGCCTGTGGTCCCTCGTCCTGCCTGTTTCCATGCCCCCACACTGTTTCTTTCTCCTCATGTCCTCTCTCCCCCCTCAGGCTGCCTCAAGCCCCTGAAGCTCCCCGAGTCCTAGTCTGAGCTTCTGCCTGTCCTGCCAACCTGCTCTCTCCTCGTCTTCTGCCAGCTTCAGTGAATTCTTCCAGTTTTCAAGCAAAAATCTTGGAGGGAACTATAATTCCTCCGTTTTTCTGACACCTCACATGAGAGTCTTTAGTACTGACTTCTGAATCAGGACAGATTTTACTTACCCTTCTCCAGGCCCCGTTGACTTTCTCTTGGATGATCACAATAACCTCTTACCTGGTGTCTCAGCTCTAGCCTTGCCCCATTCCACACTATAGAGGGATCCCACAAGGTGGTATGACAAGCTCAGAGATGATGCCTGGTCAGGCTGATGTGTGCAGTCAGGGGATTCCTCGATCCGCAGCGCTCCCAGTGTGTTGAAGTGGACAGATCTGTCTGCGTGGTTATGGAAAGTTTAAGGTGGCTGGAGTCATAGTGTCGCCATATCCCTGACTTCAGATGAGGCCCAGGAGCTTCTGGAAAGAGCTCAGGCACTGTCCCCAGCTGGAATCCCCACAAACAGAGGGGAGTGGAGAGGACTGCAAAATTCTGTTCCTGAGAGAAAAGTCACTGGAAGCAAGTGAAGAGGCAGAGGGTGGGCAAGGTGAGGAAAGGAGGTGTTGGTAAGACACCTGTTTTACTGTGAAAGCCCTGTTTATTTACGTATTTCCCTTGTGTTTTAGGTGACAGGACAAATTTGTTTCTCATTAAATGGTTAATGCACAGTTGTTTTGTGACATAGTTTGATGACCCTGTGATGTGTCCACAATCTTGCCTTCTCCACCCCAGGTTCCTCGTTTCCACTTGTCCAGTCTCTTGTCCCTTCCTGACTTCTTGTCTTGGCTGTTGGGATGATGTGCTCATTCAGTCTCTTAGATGTAGCATGAACACGAAGCACGGTCCTCCACCATCTGGTTGTTGTTGTTAGGTGTTGCCGAGTCAGCTCTGACTCATAGTGACAGCCTGCACAATAGAATCAAATGCTGCCTCGTCTTGTGACTTTCTCACATTGGTTTTTATGCTCCAGCCTGTTGTTGTAGTCACAGTGTCAATCCACCTCCTGGACAGTCTTCCTCTTTTTGATGACCCAAGCATGATGTCCTTCTCTAGGGACTAATCCCTCCTGGTAGCATGCCCCAAGAACGTTAGACATGTTTGTTTCTCAGCAGCATTCTGGTTGTGTTTCTAAGACAGATTTGTTTGTTCTTTTGGCAGTCTGTGGCACGAGGACTGACAAATTCGTGAACTCATCCTAGAAAAAAGTGTTGCATACCTCATTGCTGAATATCACTGTGGCCACCTTGCAAGTACTCCTCTTGGGAAGCTATCCACCAATGCCAGCACCTAGTCCACCCTTCAAATTAATTTGGGGACTCTTTTTCTGGAATGGCCATCAGAGCTATCCCTGTATTACCCTTGATGCCCTGAATGTCATCCAAATGTCTTCCTTTCAACATTTCCTTTATCTTCAGGTGAAGTAAAAAGTCATTGAGAGCCAGATCAGGCAAGTAGGAGGGTGTTCCAATACACTAATCTGTTTACTGGCTAAAATTTCCCTCACAGACAACTATACAATTAAGTTTACAGACTGGCTACCATGTCACTGTTTACAATGGGCGTTCCAGAAAGAGTTCTAAAATTGCTTTCAAGCGTGGACTAGGCACTGGCATTGGTGTGTAGCTTCCCAAGGGGAGGACTTCAAGGGCAACCATTGTGGTAGTCAGTAATAAGGTATATAGTACTTAGGAGAATTAAGTTCATGGACTTAACTGTCAGATCTCATATATTCAATATTCTTTATCAGTATCACATTTGAAAGGTATCAATTCTTCTTCCTCCTTTGTTATTCACTGTCCAGCTTTTGTGTGCTTATCAAGTGACTGAGAACACTGTAGCTAGGATCAGGCCCACCTTAGTCTTTAAAGTGACATCTTTTCAAAAGTTTAAAGAGATCCTTTGCAGCAGATTTTCACAACGTGGTACATCTTTTGACTTTTTGACTGTTGCTTCCATTGATGTTGGTTTGTGGCTCTAAGTAAAATGGAATCCTTGACAATCTCAATCTTTCCTCTATTTGTCATGATGTTGTTTATTGGTCCAGTTGTCAGGTTTTTTGTTTTTTTTATGCTGAGGGGTAATCCATACTGAAGCCTGTGGTCTTTGATCTTCATTGAGTGTTTCAAGTCTTCTTCACTTTTAGCAAGAAAGTTTGTGTTACCTGCATATTTTAGGTTGTAAGTAAGTCTTCCTTCAATTCTAACGCTCTGTTCTTCTTTCTGTTGTCAGCCCAGCTTCTCAGAGTGTTTGCTCAGCATACAGATTAAAGAGACATGACGGAAGGATAAGACCCCGATGCACACCTTTGCTGATTTCAAACCACGCAGTAACTTTGTTCTGTTTGAATGACTGCCTCTTGATCTATATATAAGTTCTTCGTAAGCCCAATTAACTGTTCTGGAATTTCTGTTCTTTGCAATTTTATCCATAATTTGTTATGAAAAATGTCAAATGCCTCTACATGGTCAGTAAAACATAGGTAAACATCTTTCTGGCATTCTCTGCTTTCAGCCAGGATCCATATGACATCAGCAATGATGTTCCAGATTCCATATAATCTTCTAAATCCAGCCTCAATGTCTGGCAGTTCTTTGTTGATATACTGTTGCAGCTGCAGACAGCCATATGGTCTACTATGCTAGGAATGATAACTTGAAAAGGAATGACTTTGCTTTCATGGTCAAAAAGAATATTTCAAGATCTATCCTGGAGCACAATGCTGTCAGTGATAGGATAATATTTATACACTAACAAGGAAGACAAGTTAACATGAATATTATTCAAATTTACTCACCAACCACTAAGGCCAAAGGTGAAGAAACTGAAGATTTTTACCAGTTTCTGCATTCTGAAATTGATCAAACATGCAATCAGGGTAAATTGATAATTACTGGTGACTGGAATGCAAAAGTTAGAAACAAAGAAAGATTGATAGTTGGAAAACACAGCCTTCCTGATAGAAATGATGCCAGGGACGGCATGGCAGAATTTTGCAAGACCAATGATTTCTTCACTGCAAATGCCTGTGTTCACCAATATAAACAATGACTGTACACAGGGACCTTGCCATATGGAACACATAGGAATCAAATCAACTACATCTGTGGAAAGAGATGATGGAAAAGCTCCATATCCTCAGTTAGAACAAGGCCAGGGGCCAGGGGCTGATTGTGAGACAGACCATCAACTGCTCATATACAAGTTCAAATTGAAACTGAAGAAAATTAGAAGAAGTCCATGAGAACCAAAGTATGACCTACCTGAATTCAAAGGGCATCTCAAGGACAGATCTGATGCATTGAACACTTACGACCAAAGACCAGACAAGTTGTGAAATGACGCTGAAGACATCATACACGAAGAAAGCAAGAGATCATTAAAAAGACAGGAAAGAAGATCAAAACGAATATCAGAAGAAACTCTGAAACTTGTTCTTGAATGTTGAGTAGTTAATGCAAAAGGGGGGAAAAAGGACAAAGTAGAAGTGCTAAAGAGAAGAATTCAAAGTGTGGCTGAAGAAGACAAAGTATTACAATGACAGGTGCAAAGACCTAGTGACAGAAAACCGAAAGGGAAGAATGCACTTGACATTTATCAGACCGAAAGAACTGAAGTGGTTTTTTTTTTGGTGGGTGTGACCTCTAGGGTGGCTATGAGTCGTAACCGACTCAACAGCAGTGGAGAAACTTTACTTTTGTTCCACAGTCTTCTTCCCCTCTTCCCGAGATACTCTCTCTAATCCCTAGGAGCAGCGTTTCGAGGTCCAGTATGGGGAGACACTGGAACCTTCTCTGACCCAGTTTTCCTTCACTCTTTCTTTGAGTGAACAGTTCTATATCCTGAAGAGATAAAATTGAAAGCATTCTATGGGCAGATCGCTCACCTTGATGCTGTGGATCTCCTCTGGAGGAGAACAAAGATGTAGGTAATTTAGAAGATGAAATTACGTTTTGCTCCGGTAGCTACAGCGCAAGAATGGAGGCAGGAGGGGAGGACACAGAGAAAGAATGAGTTAAAGATAGCATCTCCGGGTACATGGTCAACTGCTACCCTCTTAACACCTGGGCCTCCTTTTTGGAAATTGTGGAAGGGAGCTGGCAGTCCAGTTGACTCAGTAATAAACAGCTCAGATGTGACTACTTCTAGCATTTTTTTCTCCAACCTGGAGGTCTAAGAAGTACCTGATTCTATATTTATTTTGTAAGCGTGCACAGAGCTATCTAATACGCACACATTGGGGTAGCTCTTAGGAATGACTCGCTAGTGCTTGTCAGTTTGTCATGCTGTGGGAGCCCGCGTGTTACCGTGGTGCTAGAAGCTACGTCTCTGGGAGTCAAGCGCCAGCAGGGTCCTTCTGGTGGACAGGTGTCAGCTGGGCTTCCAGATAAGACAGGTTCGGAGGAAGGACCAGGAGGTCTACTTCTGAAAAGAATTAGCCAGAGGAATCCTTATGAATAGCAACAGAACATAGCCTGACGTCATACGGGGAAATGAGAAGTTAAAGATGACTTGCTTCTGCAAATATCCTTTTTATAAACAACAAATGATGACTATAGACATATACCTTTCCAGACAGAATACATGGAATCAAATCAATGACATCTGTGGAAAGACAATGGAAAAGCTCAATGTTACCAGTCAGAACAAGGCCAAAGGCCAACTGCAGAACAGACCATCAACTGCTGATAGGCAAGTTCAAGTTGAAGCTGAAGAAAATTAGAACAACTCTACGAAGCCAAAGTATGACCTTGAGTTTATCCCACCTGACTTTTAGGATTACCTGTGGCTGAAACAGAGCACCAGCAGAGAGCACAAGCACCTCAGGAGTCCTAGGTGACTATCAGAGCACTTCAGAGGACCAGCTAGCCTCCGCGAGGTTGCCTTGAGGTAGCTTTTACAAGTGACAGTAGATCTAAGTGCACCATGACAGTGAGTATGGTTAGTCAATTGGAAGTTTTTATTCACTGAAGAACAAATGCTCTCCTTTCCAGAGAATCTCTGGTTGAGTTTTGTCTCAGCCAGAGTCACCACTGTGTCCTGAGGTGGTAGTGGTCTCAAGGACTTACCGATGGTCTCCTGGAGAAATTTCCTGACATCTTCTAGACTTGCAGTTGGGTCTTCCGTCCAATCCACCTCTGACTTTGAGTGCTGACTCCTAGCTGTCTCACCAGAACATGTTGCCAGGAACTCCAGGGTCTGCTTGGGGTGACTCCATCCCAGGCCAAAATGACAGACTTGAGTTGGGGAGAATGAAAGGCAACTTTATCAGTTAGCCAAGCAGGGAGACTGTCAGGGCTGTGTGCCATTCAAAGTTGCCTCTCTAAGGCTTCTCAGGGCAAGCATTTTATGGGGTAAGAGCAAAATGTGGGCATACATCTCTGTTTCACAGGCTGGCGCTCTATAACTTTATATTCAAAGGGCCAGGTCTATTTTTATCGCCCGCAGTGGTGCACTGAGTGGGGCAGGTGGTTTAGTGCTAGTTGGACTTTTTGCTGTCTAAGACAGTCTGGGCTGGCTTTCTTTGTTTGAAAAATGTTCTGTCTTCTTCCAAATGGGGAAGGTCACCTAAGATATTACGATGCCATCACAAACCAGTACCAGCTAGTTTCTCTTGTTACCTTATTATTCTAGGAAGTCTCAGCAAAGAAGTCAACTTCAGGAAGTAGGGCAGAGACAGAGTAGGAGCTATCTGTGAACCTGTGTAACGACGGCGAGCTCACGCACGACAGTGACGGTAAGGACAGCACAGGAGCATGCAAAGTGGTGTTCTGCTGCGCATAGGACTGCTGTGCGTCTGCTCCTGCCTGGTGGTGTTCTGCTATGCGTCTGCACCTGCCTGGTGGTGTTCTGTTGTGCATAGGATTGCTGTGCGTCTGCCCCTGCCTGGTGGTGTTCTGTTGTGCATAGGATTGCTGTGCGTCTGCACCTGCCTGGTGGTGTTCTGTTGTGCATAGGATTGCTGTGAGTTTGCACTGGCCTGGTGATACCCGACAACTACCTATGATTGAAAGGAACCCTACTGGCACGATGGCTAAGTGCCTGGCTGATAACTGACCCATCAAGCGGACTTGGAGTCATGGTGACCCTACATATGTAGACAGAACTGACACACGGGGTCTCCAAAGTTGGGACCTTTTGCAGGCAGATACCCACATGTGTCTTCTGAGGTGCCTCTGAGTGGATTTGAACCACTGGCATTTCTGCTAGTAGTTGAACACTTAGCCACTCATGCCACACAAGGACTCCTGACACAAATAGAATGCCCACTCCCCAAATTTTGATACTCCGTGTACTGTTACACACAGAAGAATTGATGCCTTTGAATTGTGGTGTTGGAGGAGAACACTGAATGTATCACAGACTGCCAAAAGAACCAACAGATCTGTTCTGGAAGAAGTCCAACCAGAGTGCTCCTTGGAAGCAAAGATGGAAAGACTGTGTCACATATCCTTCGGACATGTTGTCAGGAAGGATTGGTCCCTGGAGAAGGACATCATGCTTGGTAGAGTGGAGGGTCAGCAAAAAAGAGGAAGACCCTTGATGAGATGGATTGACACAGTGGCCACAACATGGGCTTAAGCATAAAAACGATTATGGACATGGTGCAAGACCAAGCAGTGTTTTGTTCTATTGTTCATAAGATCACTATGAGCTGGAACCAACTCAACAGCACCTGACAACAACAACTTATACTGTTACACAAAGTGAATCTCCTCCATTTAAAAATATGTCAAGAATATATTGCAGTCAGTACACAACTTTGCTTTAGCTGAACAGAGAAGATAACTATTCAGGGTACAGTTTTGCACATCATTGATCTTTTCCTGTTCTAATGATCGCCAGGCTGGTGATGAAGTATCTAAAGGAACTAACATCTGACTGAGTCATCAAATCTGTCAGAAGGAAATTTAGGATGAGTGTCACAAAAATCTTCATAGCGAGGGGACCTTATGGGACAATAAAATGATTTCCCAAGGAAGTTGTTAAAAATCCATTATGTGAGTCATTTATAAATGTGTTATTTATCAGCATCTCATGAAAAAGATGTTAAAAAGCACATTAGCGGCACCATTCTTACATTGGCAAGATTGACCAGATGTGTTATTAAGACATTTTCATATCCACTGATGATTTAAATTATAGCATCCTAATTTCTTTTAAACAGAATAAAGAATGCTATTTTCTTGTGAGATGAAATGTAACACTAAATTGAAACAATTGCTTTCCCTGAATGAACATGGCAAGTTATTTTTAGTTTTCTTCAATAGCTCTCAATTTGTATTATCAGTGCAAAATAAGAGATCTGTGTAACTTCAAGTGAATATCATTTTTAACAGTGAGATTAGTTACGTGTGTATGTCCTTAGATGACACAAAATTGATGTGTGACTGATTAACACGGTTTGTTAATAATAACATGGTTGTTAGTCCACATTAATTTAAAGTGACCCAAAGGACCACAGGGATGGGAGGTGATGTGGGTATTGTATGGGGACTCTGGGAAGGGCTGTGGGGAAACAGTGGAGCAAGGGGCAGGCCAAGGCTAGGATGGAGGTGGTCTTAAGGACATTTCACCCCTGTCCTTAAGGATGACACAAATTCAGTGTAGTGCATCAAAATGGTATCACTGAAGAGTGTGGCAGACATTTTTAAAAAATCAAACGTAAACACCCCAACGTAGAGGGGAAGTTGATTGGAAAAATATTATTCATTCGTAAATTGTTAGGTGTCACGGAGTCGGTTTTCATCTCACAATAACCCCATGTGACAGGGTGGAACTGCCCCACAGGGTGTCCTAGAAGGTCACCAGGTCTCTCTCCCACAGAGGCTCTGACGCCCAGACTGCCAACCTTTTAGTTATCTTCCATGTGCTTTACTGATTTGCCACCAGGGTCCCTTCTTTCGTAAGAACTACACTCACACATACTGAGGAGACAAGCTTTCTGTGTTTAAAACATCAGCGTAGGGTCACATGCCTCTAGACCTCAAAGTCTGGGAGAAAACGCTACATGTAGCCAGCAAGATAGCAACCACCTCTCTCCTAATTTATACAGCAATCTTAGAGGCACAGAGAAAGCTCCATAATAACGTGTGAAATGACCGGTATAAAGTTCTCCAAGCTACGGAAAATGTCGACGGCTGACTGTCTGCAGGGCTGAGGGACTCAACATGCGACGAACAATAACACCCCAAATTAAGAACATCTGGGGACTCCCGACCAGAGCCCGCCAACGAAAACAGCAATAAAGACGCAGATGAATTTGTACGGAAGGTTAGTGAAGAAGGAAGGCTTTCTTCTTCTTCTTTTTTGGGGGGGAGGAAAAAAAAAGTAATAAGGTTAGCTTCCCGTGGTGAGCTTTGGGGAAATGATTTGATACTGTCTGACTGAGTTTACAACCTGCCATAAGAAAACATTGCTACTTCCCCATTTGGTGAAATAAAATAATTATTAATGTATAAAACATGTAGAGTGTCTTTCATTTTAAAGCAGTAAAAAGCAAAACAAGAAGAAATTGCTATTGAGTTTATTCTGACTCAGCGACCCTACAGGACAGAGTAGAAATTATTAAACAGTGTAATGAATATCACAAACCATAGGGTTTCCAATGAGTGGCTAGTGGATTCAAACTGCTGACCTTTTTTTTTTTAATTATGATTGAGTGAAAATGTACATTTCCATGTAAATTTGCATGCCCACCTATATGCAGATCCCACTGCTCTCCCTGTCTGGTGACAGCACACTCTGCCTCTCTGCTCCATACATGTCTCATCCTTCCAACAATCTCCTATCCCCTCCTCTCCACCCACTCCCCTGCCTCCAATAGGAGTTCAGCAGGATGACATCCTATGGATGTACAGAACCATAAAGTGCACACAACACATGGTCACTCTATGTTGCCAAGTCCAATCCATTCCTGTCCGAAGAGTTGACCTCTATTATGATTTATGGACAGGGGCGGCATCAGGGCCAGGGGCCATGCTTCCAGGGGAACCCCGAAGACCCCAGAACATCAGTTGCCGTCTTTTAGGGGAGATGTCAGGGTGCACCCCTTTTTATTCTTGTGTTGCCAGTGAGATTCAACTTTGTGAGAGCTCCATCATGGCTATCACTAGTGGTGGGCACCATCTGGTTCTTCTGGTCACAAGTCGGTGTAGTCACCCACTCATATGGGTCTGTCTTCTGGGTTCTCTTAACCTCATGTCATTTTGGTCTTTGGGGATCACCCATTGCTGCTGAGTTGGGACCATTAGCTATACCCTCAGATGGCAGCTTGGCAGCTTTTAAGGCCCCAGGTGCCACTCACCAATGTGGGGTGCAGAAGGCTTTCTTAGCAAAACACAGCCAAGCCAAGTTGTGCCAATTTGGCCTTGATTTCCCCCAAGAGCATGGTCCCTGGTCCCCTGCTCCAGCTACTCTATCCTTTCAATATTGGGTTAAGATGGGAGGAGTAATCCTGTTTTGTCGAGGTCCTGTTAATATTGATCTTTGTAATGTGTACTGTCACAGATTTCACCCAACCAAATTTCTATAAACTAATCTAAGCCCTCTCCCTCCCCCTGCTTCCTTTCCCACCCTTGCAGCCATCAAAGAGTCTTTTCTTCTATGTATGAATCTGATTTTAAGTTCTTATCATAGGGGTCTCATACAATATTTGTCCTTTTGCTGCTGACTACTTTCACTCAATATAATGTCCAATTGAAACCAGGTTAAGAGATGTTCTTCAGCATTGCATAGTGTTCCACTGAGTATATATACCATAGTTTACCTATCCATTCCTCTGTTGTTGGACACCTGGGTTGATTCTATGTTTTTGCTATTGTGGACTGTGCTGCAATAAACATTTGTGTGCATGTATAAGTTGCTGTGAATGGCCTTGATTCTGTAGGATATATTCTGAGCAGTGGAATTACTGGGGTCAAATGATATATCTATATCCAGCTTTTTAAGGAAGCACCAGATTGCTTTCCAAAGAGGTTATAGCATTTTGCAATCCCACCAACAGTCTAGGAGAGTTCCACTCTCCCAACAGCCTCTCCAGCATTCGTTGTTTTGCATTTTTTGGGTCATAGCTAGCCTTGTTGGGGTGAGATGGTATCTCATTGTCATTTTGATTTCAACTTCTTTAACAGGTAACGATTGCGAGCATGTCCGCATGTGTTTTTTGGCTGCCTGGATCCCTTTTTTTAGAGAAGTATCTTTTCATTTCCTTTGCCCAGCACTTAATTGGATGATTTGTCCTTTTCTTGTTGATATTTTATAGTGCCTTATAGATTATGGAGATTAGGTGTCAGTCTGATGTATAGTTGCCAAATATTTTTCCCGTTCTGTGGGTGGTCTTTTAATTCTGTTAATAAAGACTTTGGATGAGCAAAAGTGTTTGATTCTTAGTAGTTCCCATTTATCTATTTTCTCTTCTGTTGTTTGTGATTTGTTTGATAGATTTTGAAGTCCGTCTACGTTGTGTATTAAAAGTTCCATTGTTGTTCCTACTTTTTCTTGGATGAGCTTTATCGTTTCAGATTTCATATTTAGGTCTTTTAACCAGTTTGAGTTGGTTTTTGTATAAGGTATAAGATATTAGTCTTTTTTCACTTTATTGCAGATGGATATCTAGTTTTGCCAGCACCATTTTTTGAAGAGATTGTTTTTACCCCAGCATAGCATCTTAGGGCCTTTGTTGAATACCAGCTGTTCATAGGAAGATTATGTCAGCTCTGGGGTCTCAGTTCGGTTCCATTGATCCATCTGCCTTTTTTTGTACCAGTGCCAGGCTGTTTTGACTACTGTGGCAGTGTAATAGGTTCTAAAGTCAGGCAGTGAGAGGCCTCGTGGTGTGTTCTTCTTCTTCAGTAGTGATGTACTTACCCAGGGCTTCTTCCCTTTCTAAACAAAGCTGGTGATTTGTTTCTCCATCTCATTAAAAAATGTCATTGGAAGTTGTATTGGGATTGAAACTGCTGACCTTTAGCTTCACAGCCATAGCTCTTAACCATTGTGACGTCAGGGCTCCTGCAAAACAGCAGAGAAGTAAAAAAATATTACATATATGTACATACATATATGCAAAGACATGTTGTTGTTGTTAGGTAGCATCAACTGAGCTCTAACAGCTACCCTCTTCCCACAGAAGAAAACACAGCCTTGTTTTGTGCTATCCTCACAATTGTTGTTATACTTAAGCCCATTGTTGCAGTCACTTTGTTAGTCTATCTCATTGAAGGTCTTCCTCTCTTTTACTGACCTATACTTGACCAAGCATGCTGCCCTTCTCCAGGGAGTTCCTTCTTGATAATAGATCAAAAGCACATGAGATGACCAAGTTTTGCCACCCTGCATTCAAAGGAGCATTCTGGTTGTAATTTCAAGACAAACTGGTAGCTCATGGTACACAGTCAATATTCTTCACCAAAACCATAGTTAAAGTCATCAATTCTTCTTCTCTTTTCCTTATTCATTGTTTAGCTTGCACATGCAAATGAGGTGATTGAAAACATCGTGGCCTGGGTTAGCTACTTTAGTCTCAAAGTGGTATCTTTGCTTTTTCACGCTTTAGAGAGGCCTTGGCAGCAGATTTGCCCAACGCAATGTGTTGCTTGATTTCTTCACTCACATTTCCTTGGGTGTTGATTGTGGATTCAAGTGAAATGAAATCATTGACAACATCAGCACTTTCATCACTTACCATGATGTTGCTTACTGGTTCAGTTGTGAGAGATTTTTTTTTCTTTATGTTGAGATGTAATCCATACTGAAGGCTGTGGTCTTTGATCGTCATCAGCAAGTGCCTCAAGCATTATTCACTTTCAGGAAGCAAGGACATGTTATCTGTGTGTCGTGGGTTGTTGATGAGTCTTCCTGCAATCTTGATGCTGTCTTCTTCTTCATATTGTCTGGTTTCTCAGATAATCTGCTCAGATTGAATAAGTATGGTGAAAAGATGCAACCTTGACACACACTTTTTACTGATTTTAAACCACAAAATATCCCCTTGTTCTTTCTGAATGACTGCCTTTTGGTCTCTGTACAAGTTCTACATGCACAGAACTAAGTGTCCTAGAATTCCAGTTCTTGTCAATGTTATCCATAATTCGTTATGATCATACAGTTGAATGCTTTTTCGTAGTTAATAAAACACAAGTAAACATCTTTCTGGTATTCTCTGCCTTCAGCCAGCCCCCTTCTGACAACAGTAATGATATTCCTGCTCCAAATCCTCTTCTGAATCTGGCTTGATTTTCTGGCATTTCTCTGTTGATATATTGCTGCAATATTTTTAAAATTATCTTCAGTGAAATTTTAATTGCTCGTGATATTCATGACGTTGTTTAATAATTTCTGCATTCTGTTGGATCACGTTTCTTTGGAAGGGACACAAATGTGGATCTCTTCTGGTTGGTTGGACAAGTAGCTGTCTTCCAGATTTCTTGGAATAGACAAATGAGTACTTCCACCAATGCACTGATTTGCTGAAAAGTCTCACTTGCTGTTCCATCAATTTCTGGAGCTGTTTACCTAGTGCTGTTACAACACAAATACCACAGATGGATGGCTTTAACAAATAGAAATTTATTTTCTCATAGCTGAGTAGGTTACAAGCCTGAATTCAGAGCACTGGCTCTGGGGAAAACCTTTCTGTATTGGCTCAGGATCAGGGAGCTTGTCTCTGCACCTTCTGCTTCCTGGTTCCTCCCCTACCACCATGTGTCTTTGCATCTATCTTATCCCACATCTATTCTGCTCGTTTATCTCTTTTATATCTCCAAAGACATTGACTCATGACACAGCCTGCACTAATCCTGCCTCCCTAACATAACCAAGATAATCCATTCCCAAATAGGATTATGGCACATGATTTGGGGGGGTATAATTCAGCCCATAAAATGTCACACTTTGCCCCCACCATTCCTTTCCTTGCCACACACAAAACGTATTCAACACATCACATCATCTCAAAAGTCTTAAATGAATTCCAAGTCCAAAATATCATCTTCTGAGTCGTTGAAATCAAATATGAGTCAGCATTTAGCTGTATTCCATCCTGGGACAATATAGAATGTAAGTATAGAATATAGAATGACAGTATAGAATGTAAGTTATGTTTTCAGAGTACCAAAGTAGGATGAGTACAAGGAATACATTGCTATTTTGAGTGAAAGAAATTGTAGGGAAATGAGAGAACAGGCACTGAGCAAGTGTGAAATCCAGCAGAACACATTAGATTAGATCTCAAGGTCTGGAAACCATCTTTTGTTTTTTGGGACCGTCAGGGAGACAGCCCCATTCTCCAGACTCCAAGTATTGGCCATGGGCTCTGGATTCTGGATAGAGGCTTCTCAGTTCGGGATGTCAGCTTTATCTCCCAAGCCCACTGATAAGGCAATTCTGCTCCTTTAGCTTTGGGGGGCCCATTATCCTAGTCCATTTCAATGGTAACTCATGTCCTTGGCATAAGACCCATTCTTTTGCCATTTTTGCATGATAATCCTTTGTCATGGATTGAATTGTGCCCCCCCCAAATGTGTGTAGCCATGTGACTGGGCCATGATTCCCAGTATCTTGTGACTGTCCTCCATTTTGTGTTTTTTCCTACGCTGTATGTTAAAGGATTAGGGTGGGACTGCAAATCTCTTTGTAGGATCATCTCCCTGCTCCACTGTAAAGGGAGTTTCCCTGGAGTGTGGCTTGCCCCACCCTTGATCCTTTTATCCTGCAAGAGATAAAAAGAAAGAGAAGCAGGCAGAGAATCAGAAACCGCTAACCATCAAGCAAGCAGCACCTGGAGAAGAGTGTGTCCTTCAGACCTGAGGTTCCTGAGCCAAGATCCTCCCTGGACAAAGACTGATGCAACACTGGACTTTCCTCCAGAGCCAACAAGGGGAAAGCCTTCCCCTGGAGCGGACACCGTGAATATGGACTTGCTGCCTACCGCACTATGTGAGAATAAACTTTCCTTTGTTAAAGCCATCCACTCTGGTATTTCCATTAGAGCAGCCCTAGCTGACTAAAACACCCTTCCTCTTGGCTTTAGATAGTGATATCACCCTTCTGGCGCACCTTAGTGACAGTCCTATACTCCAGAAGACTTGGTGAAGATTTGACTCTTTGAAGCCTAGGAGTCTGTCACCCTACCCGTTGAGATCCGGGAAACCACGACTCCATCCTTTCAAACTCCAAAGTCTCCAGTTCTCATGGTTTTTCCAACAGGCCTGCTGGTCTCTGAGAAGACAACAGAAGCAGCTCCTTTGGCTCACTTCCCGCCTGTAGAATTCCGAGAGGCATACAGTGTTTTTGCCTTTCCTTCTTTCTCTGTCCCCTTCAGTCTAAGCTGATGGGGGATTTGTGCTGTGGCCATTGATTATATACCCCAGTCACAGGGTTACTGTAATTACCAAAAGGTTTCAGCAGCCACATCCCTGGTGAAAATTCTGGTACACATATCCTCAGACTGAACCACAGAATTTTCCAAATCTTTAAGTTCTGTTTTCATTTGTCACAGTTCATTCTAAGCCCATCTCTTTCCTCTTGCATTTTATTATGACTGGCAAGAAATAACCATGCAGACCTTTAATATCTTGCTTAGGAATATCTCCAGCCAGATATCCAAGTTTATGACTTATAAGATCTACCATCCAGCAAACATTTGAATGTAATTCAGACTAGTTGTTCGTCACTGCATAAAAAGCATCACCCTTCTTCTGCTGTCCAGTCACATGTTCACTTTTTTCTTTCGAAGTCTGACCAGAAGTGCTTTTAACATCCATGTTTCCAGAAAAATTCTGTTGCTGGCACTGTATGTATTATTCTGTAAGACGATAATGACGTGTAGAAAGAGCTGGGAACAGAAGGGAAAGGAAGAACATACTCTGCATTTCTCAAGCTGAAAGAATTGAAGAAAACTTCAAGCCTCAAATTGTACTAGTGAAGGATTCTACAAGGAAAATATTGATTGACTCAGAAGGCGTGAAAAGAGGATGGAAGGAATACACAGAAGGACTATACCAAGAAGACCTGGTTGACCTTCAGTCACCTCAAGAGGTGGCACTTGATCAGGGACTGATGCTACCAAAGGAAGAAGTCCAAGCTGCGCTGACGGCCTTGGCGGAAAATGAAGTTCCGGGAACTGATGGAATATCAACTGAGAAGTTTCAACAGATGAATGTGGCTCTGGAGGTGCTCACTCATTTAAGCCAAGAAATTTGGAGGACAGCTACCTGGCCAATCCACAGAAAGAGATCCATATTTACACCTGTTACCAGGAAAGGTGATCCAACCAAGTGTGGAAATTATTGAACAATATCATCAGGATCACAGACAAGTAAAATTTTGCTTAAGATATTTGAAAGTAGTTGTAGTCATATATTGACAGGGACCTACCAGAAATTCTAGCCAGATTCAGAAGAGGACACGGAATCAGCGATACCATTGCTGATGTCAAATGGATCTTGACTGAAAGCAGAGAATACCAGAAAGATGCTTGCTTGTGTTTTATTGACTATGCAAAGGCATTCAGCTGTGTGGATCATAACAAAATATGGCTAACATTGTGGAAAGTGAGAATTCCAGAATATTTAATTGTGCTTCTGAGGAATCTGTACATGGGTCAAGAAGCAGTCCTTCAAACAGAACAAAGGGACACTGCATGGCTTAAGGTCGGGAAAGGTGTGCATTAAGGTTGCGTCTTTTCACCATACTTATTCACTCTGAGGAAACCTTAGTGGTGTAGTTGTTAAGAGCTATGGCTGCTAACCAAAGGGTCAGTGGTTCAAATCCACCAGGCGCTCCTTGGAAATGCTATCAGAGTGGTTCTTCTCTCTTCTATAGGGTCATTATGAGTGGGAACCGACAGCAGTGGGTTTGGTTTTTGGGTTTTGGTATTCTGAATGTGCAACAAGTCACCTGAGAAGCATTGCTATACAAGGAAGAATAGGGCATCAAGATTGTAGGAAGACTCATTAACAACCTGCATTATGCTGATGACACAATCTTGCCTGCTGAAAGCGAAGAGGATTTGAAACACTTACCGACTAAGACCACAGCCTTAAGTACGGATTGTACCTCAACATCAAGAAAACAAAAATCTTCACAAGTGGACCAATGGGCAACATCATGATAAATAGAGAAAAATTGAAGTTTTCAATGATATAATTTTACTTGGGTCCACAATCAACACCCGTGGAAGAAGCAGCCAGGAAATCAAAAGGTACATTTCATTGGAAAAATCTGCTGCTAAAGACCTCTTTAAAGTGTTGAAAAGTAAAGATGTTACCTTGAAGACAGGTACACCTGACCCAAGCCATGGTATTTTCAACCACATCACATGCATGGGAAAGCTGGACAATGAACAGGGAGGACAGAAGAAGAACTGACACCTTTGAATTGTGGTGCTGGGGGAGAACATGAAATATAGCATGGACTGCCCAAAGAGTGAACAAACCTGATGCCTGGCAGACGTACAGGTAGAGTGCTCCTCAGAAGCTAGGGTGGTGAGACTATACCTTGCATGCTTGGGATGTGTTGTCAGGAGGGACGAGCCCCTGGAAGACATCATGCTCGGTGAAGTAGAGGGTCAGTGAAAAAGAGACTGACCTTCAGTGAGACAGGCTGACACAGTGGCTGCAACAACAGGCTTAAGCATAAAAATGATTGTGGACATGGCACAGCACTGGGCAGTGCTCTGTTGTGCATAGGGTCGCTATGGGTCAGAATCAACTCAATGTTGTAAACATTTATAAGCTTTATTGGTTTTGTTTCCTAGAGAACCCAGTCTAAGATATTTGGTATCAAAAGTAGGGTAGTACTGCTAAAACAGAAATGTCACAAGTAAATGATTTTAACAAGCAGAACTTTGTTATCTCACATCTGAGGAGGTTAAAAGTCCAAATGCAGAGCACTAGCTCTGGGGGATGTCTTTCTCCCTCTGAGGGATCTGGAGGAAGGTCCTTGGCTCTTCATTTTCTGCTTCCTGATTCCTTGGAGATCTCCCTCTGTGTGTAGGCATCTGTTTCAGTCATCTAGTGCTGCTGTAACAGACATATCACAAGTGGATGGCTTTAACAAAGAAAAGTGTGAAAGGCGGAAAGGAGCCTGGCGGAAAGATGGCGCCTGGGCCCTTTGACAAAGCCGGACCACACCCTTGCTTACCAGACCTAGGGCTTTCATGGCGCATGCCTGTGGGCAGTGGCCTCCCGCTAGCCTATTGTGGGCCTCCTTCTTGGGAGAGCGTGGCACATGAGGATTGGAGGAATCTAGGTTATAAATTGAGCAAGCAACCTGCAAGGCTTGGCTCGGACCAGCTTGTGGAGAAGCAAGAGAGAGGAGAGAATAAAGTAAGCACCAGGGACCAGCAAGAGAGAGGAGAGAATAAAGTAAGCACCAGGGACCAGCAAGAGAGAGGAGAGAATAAAGTAAGCACCAGGGACCAGCAAGAGAGAGGAGAATAAAGTAAGCAACCAGTAAGAGAGAGGAGAGAATAAAGTAAGCAACCGGCAAGGCGGTTCGAACCCGTGTGTCCTGTCTTCTTTCCGCCGGCGGACAGTTAGGCAGCGACAGAAAAGTTTTTTCTCACACAGTCCAATAGCCTGGACATCTGAATTCAGGATGGTAGCTCCGGAGGAACACACACTCTCTCTGTGGGATCTGGAGGAAGGTCCTTGTGTTGTATCAATTTTTCTTCGGGTTGAGAGCATCTTGGTGCAGGAACTTGGTGAATGATGTGTTCTGTTCTCAATGCTGCTTTCTTGATGGTATTGTGGTCCCTAACTCTCTGCTTTCTTCACTTTCCTTTTATCTCTTGTAGAATAAAAGGTTGTGCAAGCTACACTCCAGGGAAACTCCTTGTACATTGGAGCAAGGAAGTGATCTTAGGAAAAGTGTTGCTGTCTCACCCTACTCTTCTTTAACATAACCCAGTCTATTAACTACAGACAGAGATTAGATTTACAGCACAAGAAAATCACAAAAATGAAGGGCAGTCATACAACAGTGGGAATCATGGCCCAGCCAAATTGCTACACACATTTTTGGGGGGACACAATTCAATCCATGACAGCATCTCTCTCACTCCATCTTTGCTCTGTTTACTTGTTTAATCTCTTTTACATCTCAAAAGAGGTTGACTCAAGACACACCCTACAATAATTGTGCCTCATTCATACAGCTGGAACAACATAGTCCCAAATGGGATTACAGCCTCAGACATGAAGGTTAGGATTTACAACATGTATTTCTGAGAGACACAATTCAGTCCGTAAGGGGAGACTTGCTTTTTGTCAATGCTATCACTGCAGCTTCAGCTTCTTCCTTCAATATCATCAATTTTTCATCACACGCTACCTCCTGAAATGGCTGAAAGTTAACCAGTTCTTTTTGTACACTGACTGTGTGTATTGTTCCATCTTCGCTTGATGCTTCTTGTGCCACTCAATATTTTGCCTATAGAATCTTTCTGTATTTCTTCAGTTCTTTCAATTAAAGTAATGCCAAGTGTGTTCTTCACCTTTGATTTTCTACCTCCAGGTCTTGCACTTGTCATCACAATACTTTGTCTCTTTGAGCCATCTTTTGAAATTTTCTGTTCAGTTCTTTTACTTCAGAATTTTTTTCATTTGTTTTGGCTGCTGTACGTTTCCTGTCTTTTTACTTCATGTATGATGTCCTTCATGTAAGCTCACAACTCATATGGTGTTCAGCCATTAACATTTGATGCATCACATCTCTTGAAATGTTCTCTAAATTCCGGTGGGATATACTCAAGGTCATATTTTAGCTCTTGTAAACTTGTAATTTTCTTTAGGTGCAGTTTGAACTTGCATGTGAGGCATTGGTGGTCTGTTCTGCAGTCAACCCCTAGCCTTATTCTGAGTTTTTCCATCATCTCTTTCCGTAGATATAGTCAATTTGAATCCTGTGTGTTTCAGCTGGTGGTGCCCACATGTGTGGTTGCCATTTATGTTGTTGAAAAAAAGTATTTGCAATGAAATCTCTACTCTTGCAAAATTCTATAATGCCATCTCTGGCATTGTTTCTATAAAAGGCCATGTTTTCCAACAACCAATTATTTTATTATTATTATTAAACTATACAGTTCAAGTCAGTTTTGCATGCCTCCTTCTCTACCACTCTATGTGCTCTCCCCACCCTGTGACAGCATAGTCCTCCCAACAAACACCTGTCCCCTCCTCTCCACCCTCTCCTCTCTAGAAAGAAACCAGTAGGACAGATTCTATAAATGTCTAAAACCATAAAGCACACACACCACAAGCTCACTCTGTGTCTTCTAGTCCATTCTTGGTCTGAAGGGTTGACCTCAGTATTGGTTTCAGGTCCGGGCCAGCAGCAAGTCTAGGGGCCATGTTCACTGGGTAACCTCCAGGCTGTTGGGCCATCAGTTCTAGTCTTTTAGTAGAGCTCTTGATCTGCACTGTCCTTTTTCTCATGTCACGTCAGGGGCTCTACATTGTGTCCCCTATCGAGGCTGTCTTTGATGGCAGCCAGGCACCATTCGGTTTTTCTGGTCTCATGCTGATATAGTCTCCCAATCATATGGGTCCTTCTGTCTCCTGGGATCATTTTTCCTCCTGTTTTTGATGTTCTCAGTCACTGTCTGTTCCAGGTAGGTTGGCATCAGTTGATGTTCTTCAGATGGCAGCTTGATGGCTTTTAAGACTTCAGAAGCCGTTCATCAATAGGGGTTGCAGAAGACTCTTTTAGCAAAAGGCTGATTATGCCAACTGAGCTCAATATTTCCTGAAAACACAGCCCGTAGACCCCTGTCCCTTCTGCTCTGCCCTTTGAAATATTGGGTTGAATTTAGAAAGCCTTTCAGTATACGGTGTAGTCTAGTTATGCCCACCTGTTTGGTGCTGCAGCTCAGCATTGCAGCCAGCCCCTGCCAGGCTCTCAGGCTCAGCAGTCCTAGTGTCCTAGTTAACAAGGATGACGTCTATACCTGTAAGCATCTCAGCTGCTGCCCCAGCAGAAGTGGGACCTTTTGTACTGCCGTCTTGCCTCTGACAAAACTAGTTTCCCCTTCTGGTTGCCTAGTCTGACCTCACTTTCCTCCTCCTGATCTTGGGACTCTGCAAATGTCCACTCTGTTCTGTTCAGTTGTTTTTCTTGGTATTAGTTCTCAGAATGACTAGAGCAGACGTGTGACTAGTCCGCCATCTTGGTCCCACCCCCCAATTCTTTTTCTTTGTTTCCTACTTTAATATTCAATCACCAGAAATTATCAAAGTATTCTGATTGCATGTTCAATCAATTTCAGACTGCAGAAGCTGTTACAAAGCTTAAATGTCCTCATCTTTGGCCTTAGTGGTTGGTGATCAAATTTGAATAATAGTCCTGTTAACATGTCTTCCTTGCTGACATATGGATGTGATCCTATCACTGACAGTATTATACTTCAGAATAAATCATGAAACGTTCTTTTAGACTATGAATGCAATGACAGCGACAGTGAATCTGATGCCATTCCTCTCCAGGCTGTCCTTCCTGGTGTTGCAGATCACACGATTGTCTGACTCCACATGACCAATACCAGTCCATTTCAGTTCTCTAATGACTAGGATGTTTATTTTAAAGCGTTCTATTTCATTTTTAATAATTTGCCATTTTTCCTACTTTCCTACCTCATACGTTCCATGTTCCGATTGTGAATGGATGTTTGCAGCTGTTTCATCTCACATCTTTCTCAGCAAATGAAGGTCTCAAAGCTTGACTCCATGTCATTAAGACTGACTCTAGTTTGAGCAGTCAGCTCTTCCTCAGTTGTCTTTTGAGTGCCTTCCGACCTGATGGGCTCATCTTCCAGCCCTATTTCAATGTTCTGCTGTTACTCATGAGGTACCAATCATCAGCTTTCACAAGTAGACTGTAAGGTCCTTCTTCCTGCTCTCTCTTAGTCTAACAGCTTTGCTGAAACCTGTCCACCATGGGTGACCCTGTCACTATTTGAAATACTGATGGCATAGCTTCCAGTGTCATGACAACTGACAAACCATCACATATGACAGACTGACAGAAAAGTAGTGGTTTACTGTACATAATTATATAGTTGTTTTGAATCAATCAATTGCAGAATATTTTATTTGGGTATTAGGAAACCAGAGTTACCAAGGATTTCATTTTACTTGGATCCACAATCAATGCCCATGAAAGCAGCAGTCAAGAAATTAAAAGACATACTGAATTGAGCAAACCTGCCACTAAAGACCTCTTTAGAGTGTTAAAAAGCAAAGACATCACTATGAGAAGTAAAGTGTACCTCACCCGAGCCATAGTGCTTTCAGTTGCCTCATATGCATGCGAATGCCGGACAATGAAAAAAGAAGACAGAAGAAGAGTTTGAATTATGATGCTGGTGGAGAATACTGAATACACCACCAACTGCCAGAAGAGCAAACAAAGAAGTCCTAGAAGAAAGACAGCCATTTCCTTCTTAGAAGCAAGGATGGTGAAACTTTGTCTCAGTTACTTTGGGTATATTGTCAGAAGAGACCAATCCCTGGAAAAGCCCATCATGCTTAGTAAATAGACGATGAGTGAGACTGGCTGACATGGCGGCTGCAGCAATGAGCTCAAACAGAGCGATGATTCGTTAGGATGACACAGGCCTACTATACTTGGTTACCCGGGGTCACTATGAGTCACAACCTTTTGTTCAAGTCTTAAACAGCATCCACACAAGTGGACCTTACCAAATGGAACACACAAAAATCAAATCAACTACGTCTTGGAAAGAGATGATGGAAAAGCTCAGTACCATCAATCAGAACAAGAAGTGGAGACACGAGGCAAGGACAATCTCAAATTAGGTTTATATTTCTGTTTCTTATGATGATATAAGGCCAGGAAGAGAATCAGATATCTTCTGTGTATTGAGCATTTTGGGGGCAATAAGAAACAGATCCCATTTAAAATAGGTAAAGGGGCAGACTCATCTGCAATTGCTCACATGCAAATTGAGGTTGAAATTGAAGAAAGTTAAAACAAATCTGTGATAGCCAAAACATTCATTATGTTGATGTTTTAATGGGACATAAGGCAAACATAGAAGCTCAAAACTGCTGCTCATACAGTACAAATGGCTGAAAGTATGTATGTCTTTAGATGTCCTACATGTCTGCCAGTTTGTCATACTGTGGCAGTCTGTGTGTTGCTGTGATGCTGGAAGTTATGCCACTGGGTCACTGATGGTTGACAGGCTTTGGATGAGCTTCCAGACTAAAACACACAATGAAGAAGGACCCAGAAGCCTACTTCTGTAAAGAATTACCCAGCAAAAAAACCTTATGAACATCAGCAGAACATTGTCTAAGGTAGTGCTGGAAGATAAGCCCCCCCAGGTCAGAAGGTACCCAAAAGATAACTGGGGAAGCACTGCCTCCTCCAACTAGAGCTGACCTTGATGATGTGGATGGAACCAAGCTTTCAAGGCCTTCATTTGATGGTGCGGCGTGACTCAAAATGAGAAGAAATAGCTGTAAACATTAATAATTGGAACATGAAAGATCTAAAGCATGATCGTAGCAAAACTGAAAATTATCCAAAAAGAAATGGAACACAAAAACGTCAATATCCTAGGCATTAGTGAGCTGAAATGGACAGGTATTGGCCATTCATTTTGAATCAGACAGTCATATGCTCTACTACGCTAGCCAAGCCAAGTGCCATCGAGTCGGATCCGACTTAAAGAATCACAAATTGAAGAGGAATGACATTGTATGCATTATCAAAAAGAACATGTCAAGATCTGTCCTGAAGTACAATGCTGTCAACGTTAAGATAATATCCATGTGTCTATAAGGAAGGCCAGTTAAGATGACTAATATTGAATTTACACACTAACCACTAAAGACCAAAGGTGAAGAAATTGAAGACTTTTTATCAGTTTCTGCAGTCCAAAATTGATCAAAGGTGAAATCAGGATGTATTGATAATTGCTGGTGACTGGAATGCAAAAGTTAGAAACAGAGAAGGATCGGTAGTTGGAAAGTATGACCTTGGTGATAGAAATGATGCCAGAGATCATGTGATAGAGTTTTACAAAACCAACAACTTCGTCATTGTGAATACCTTTTTTCAACAACATAAATGGTGACCATACATGTGGGCCTCACCAGATGGGATGCACAGGAGTCGGTTGACTACACCTGTGGAAAGAGACAATGAAGTTCAAAATTGTCAGTCAGAACAAGGCCAGGGGTCAACTGTGGCACAAACCATCAACTGCTCATACACAAATTCAAATTGAAACTGGAGAAACTAGAATATACCACCTGAGTTGAGAGACCATCTCAAGAACAGCTTTGATGTGTTCAAGGCTGATGACCAAAGACCAGACAAGTTGTAGAATGACATCAAAGACATCATCTGTGAATAAATCAAGAAGTCATTAAAAAGACAGGAAAGAATGAAAATACCAAATTGGATGTCAGAAGAGTTCTGAAATTTGCTCTTGAACATCTAGTAACTAAAGCAAGAGAAAGAAATAATGAAGTAAGAACTGAACAGAAGATTTCAGATGGCAGCTTGAGAAGACTAAGTATTACAATGACAAGTACAAAGGGCTGGAGATAGAAAACTAAAAATGAGGAACACTCTCTGCATTTCTCAAGCTGAAAGAACTGAAGGAAAACTTCAAGCCTCAAATTGCAATAGCAAAGAGAAAATATTAAATGAAGCATCAAAAGAAGATGGAATATACAGTCACTATACTAAAAGAATTCATCAACATTGAACCATTTCAAGAGATAGCACATTATGATTTGGAATCAACTGTATGGAAAGAAGTTGAAGCTGCACTGAAAACTTTGGCAAAAAAACTAGGCTCCAGAAATGGTTGGAATGCCAATGAGATGTTTCAGCAAACAGATGCAGCACTGGAGGTACTCACTCGTCTATGTCAAATCTGGAAGACAGCTGCCTGATCGACTCACTGAAAGAGACCCACACTTAAGCCTATTCCCAAGAAAGGTGATCTGACTGAAAGTGGCATTTATCAAACAATATCATTAGGATCACATGCAAATAAAATATTTGCTAAATGTTATTCAAGAGTGAATTGAGCAGGATATTTAACAGGGAACTGACAGAAATTCAGACCAGATTTGGAAGAGGATATGGAAGCAGAGATATCATTGCTGATGTCAGATCTTGGCTAAAAGCAGAGAACACCAGAAAGATGTTTGCTTAAGTTTTATGGACTATGCAAAAGCATTCAGTTGTGAGGGTCACAATGAATTATGGATAATATGAAGAATGAGAATTCCTGAACACTTAGCTGTGCCCATGAGAAATCTGTACATGGATCAAGAGGCAGTTGTTTCAACAGAACAAGGTACTCATCACGGTTTCAAGTCATGAAAGGTGTGTGCCAGCGTTGTATACTTTCACCATACCTATTCAGTCTGTGGGCAGTGCAAATAACCAGAGAAGCTGGACTACATGAGGGAGAAACGGGCATCAAGAGTGGAGGAAGACTCAACAAGCTGCATTACGCAGGTGAAACCACTTTGCTTGCTCAAAGCAAAGAACGATTGAAATATTGAAGAAGAATAAATATGTAATAAAGAATGACTGAAATATTGAATAAGATCAAAGAACATGGCCTTCTGTATGCATTACACCTCAGCATCAAGAAAACAAAAATCCTCACAAGTAGGCCAATAAGCAACATCGTGATAAATGGAGAAAAAGACTGAAGTTGTCAAGGATTTCATTTTACTTGGTTCCACAATCCACATCCATGGAAGTAGCTGTCAAGAAATCAAAAGATACATTGCATTGTAAAAATCTGCTACAAGAGACCTTGTTAAAGTGTTGAAAAGCGAAGAAGTTACCTCAAATACTAAGGTGTGCCTGGCCCAAGCCATGGTCAATAGCCATTTTCAATAGCATTATATGCATGTGAAAGCTGAAAAATGAATAAGGAAGAGAAAAGAAGAATTGGCATGTTTGAATTGTGGTGTTAGATGAGAATATTGAATATAAGGTCTGACAATTAGGTTTGTGAACTTGGCACGATGTGCTTACATTGGCAGCATTGTACAAACAGTTCAGTAAAGTTTCATAACCTTGGCATTTCAGTGTTTCAGATCTGTGTTTGTGTTGACGTGTGGTGGTATCTGGCTGAATGGCGTTCATTATTGTGGTTGCATGTTTTTGTGTGCGCTCACAAGAATGTTGGAACTTGAATTAGAGCAATGAACAAATATTACATTTCTCGTTAAACTTGGGAAGAGTGGAAGTGAAATCAGGGACATGTTAGTTCAAGTTTATGGGGATAACACCACACAAAAAATGGATTAAAAGCTTTTCTGAGGAGAGAGAAATGTCACTGATGAAGAGAGGTCAGTGCAGCCAGTAATGAGCAGAACTGATTAAAACATTGCAAAAATTCATTGAATTGTGCATCAAAATTGTTGGCTGACTGTGAGAAGCATAGAGGACAAAGTAAGCATCAATAGAGAAACTGTTAGGAAAATCTTGAAGTAAAATTTTAGCATGAGAAATGTGTGTGCAAAAACGGTCCTGAAGGAGATCACCAATGAACAAAAGTAAAAGAGAGTCGAAGTTTGCCAAGACCTTTTGGAGAGGCCCGATGATGTTTTGTGCTGTGTTATCACTCGTGATGAAACATGGGTATATTAATATGACCCTGAAACAAAGCGTCCAAGTGCACAATGGAGGTCAGTCAATTCTCCATAACCGAAAAAGTTCCATCGGTCCAAATCAAGAGTCAAATGATGTTGTTAAACTTTTTTGATATCAGAGGGATTGTTCATTATGAATTTGTACTAACTGGACAAACAGTTAACCAAGTTTACTACTTGGAAGTGCTGAAAAGTCTACATGAAAAGTTAGATGAAAATAACCTGAGCTTTTTGCCAACAACTCATGGCTCTTGCATCACAACAATGCACCAACTCACACAGCTCTGTTTGTGAGGAAATTTTTAGGCAGTAAACTAATAACTATTGGAACACCCTCTCTACTCACCAGATCTGGCCCCCAATGACTTTTTTGTTTACCTGAAGATACAGGAAATGCTGAACGGAAGACACTTGAATGACATTTGGGCATCAAGGGTAATACGAAGACAGCTCTAATAGCCATTCTAGCAACAGAGCTCCAAAATTGCTTTGAAGGACAGACTAGGGGCTGGTGTCAATGCATAGCTTCCCAAGAGGAGTACTTCGAAGGTGACTGTAGTGTTCTTCAGAAATGAGGTAAGAAGCACTTTTTCTAGGATGAGTTTACAAACGTAATTGTCAGACCTCATATGTCATGGACTGCTAAAAGAGCAAACAGATTTGACTTGAAAACACAACCAGACTGCCTCTTGGAAGCACAGATGACCTGACTATGTCTCACAGACTCTGGGGTTGTCATCTGGAGTGATCAAACCCTGGACTGGAGAAAGACATCATGCTTGGTAAAGTGAAAAGTGAAAAAGAGAAAGACCCTCAAGGAGATGGGTTGACGCAGTGGCTGCAACAATGGGCTCGAGCACAACGGTGCCTGCAGGCGTAGCACAGGACCGCGCAGTGTGTCAGTCTGTTGTGCTCAGGGTCACTGTGGGTCAGAACCGGCCTGGTGGCACCGAACAACAAAATGTCCTTCAATGAACACTATCTGTTGTATGTGCTCTGTACTCCTGACTTCCACCTTGAAAACCTCCTGCTTTGTAGGCACTGAGGAAATCTTGAGAGTAACAAAGACTTTGACTTCAAAGACTGCCATTAGTTATGAGTGCAAGAGAACATAGTAGGAGCTCAGCGGAGAAGAAGACAACCCCACGGCATTCACTTCATAATTACGGCCTATTTGACACCTGCCTTCTGTGTGGAGACCCAGTAGACAGATTCAAAGAATTCCTAATCTTATGAATGGTAGGACTGCTAGTGAGACTGCTTTGAGAAATTAACCATAGCACTGACGTCCTACAAAAAAGGACCTGAAATACCCAGATTTGGTGTTGGTTGAATGGTCTGCCTCTGTGTGTTCAGATGGTCCCCCAGTGTGTCTTCCTTCTTGTCTGTCTTATCTGCTCTTTTATGTCTCAAAAGTGATTGGCTTAAATCACACCCCACGTGTAATCATCACGCAAGAGACAGTAAATACGGAGGCCAGAGGAGAAAGTTTATGTGACACTGAGGGCCTGATTCCATCTTTTCTTTGCTTTTTGTACCCTTGCTTGTTGCCCGTTTTGTGTGATGTGTGTTTCTCCTTCCAGAGTTGAGGTCCTCTGTGAAGAGCTGTGTCTTGGAGCCTGAGGAGCCTGCAGAGACGCCCACATGCACCTGCCCTCTGGGTGCCCAGCAGCCATCTGTGTGTGTTAAGAGGACAGTCAAGACCCTCAGTGCCAGGCTCCCCTCCGGGGGACACATTTGACCCCCTGAGGAGGGGCTGTCAATGGCTGGCACCAGGAAGTAATGTGAGCCTTGTCCTAGTATAGGAGGGTGGGCAGGGATGGAGCCTTCACCGGGGCCAGCTCTTTCTGCCCAGTGGGGAGATTGAGGATCAGTGTCCTGAGTTCTCTGAGAGCAGAACTGAAATGGGCACACAGCACCCACACTGTGTCTCACCCGGTGTCCTCCCTCCTCCTTCTAGCATGGAGGTGGGCTGAGTGCCAAGAGGAAGGAGGAGAAGGGAGCCGGATATGAACCAGGGCTGAGGGCGCTGTGGCTCTGTGTTTCCCTGCAGCAGGGCTTAGCACACCCCCCATTGTTAACGGGAGCCAGTGAGTGAGTCCCCAAATAGCTCTGCTGTTCTCTGTAAGTTTCTCATCTCCCTTTTCATTTCACATAGAAGTTTCTGGACACTCTGTGTTTTTCTCTTTTGGGTATAACCTGCAAAGCTCGTTGCTGCGGAGTCGTTTTGACTGATGGTCACCCCACGTGTGTCAGAGTTAAGCTGTACTCCGTAGGGTTTCTGATGGTGAGTTGCTTTTAATGTAGAAAGCCGGACATCTCTCCTGAGGTACCTCTGGGTAGACTTGAGAAGTTCTACACTGACACTCACTACTTTGGGTGCTTGTGTTATCTAGATTCTCTTCCTCCTCTCTGAGTTCACACTCTTGGTCTAAACCAAACCAAGCCACAACAAAAACAATCGTTGTCGTCAGGTTGATGCCAACTCATAGTGACCCTCTAGGACAGAGTAGAACTGCCCCATCGAGTTTCCAAGGAGCTCTGGGTGGACTTGAACTGCCAATGTGTTCTGTATCCTGCCTTGGAGATGTGCGACCTTTGTGAATAAATCCTTGGCAAAGCATGTGCCATTGAGTCGGTGTCATCTCAGGGTGGCCTCAGATGTGTCAGAGCAGAACTGTGCTTTGTAGCGTTGTCACTGGCTGATTTTTCAGAAACAGATCGCCAGGCCTTTCCTCTGACGTGCTTCGGGGTGGACATGAACCTCTAGCCCTCTGGTTAACAGCTGAGTGTATTAACTGTTGGCACCGCAAGGGGACCCTTTGGGTACCATCTTTGATTAAGATGAGCTTTCCCGTATATAAGAACATCATGGGAGCAGTATCTGATCCCCTCCCACCCCACAAGGGTAAGGAAAACCAACATGAACAGGAAGGCCAATCCTTATGAGGTGGTGGCCAGACAAGCTCCTTCTCTCTGCCATATTTACTAATTCTGACACCAGTGGTCCCTCCTACAGCACTCTCTACTTCTTTTCTGGCTTTGACCATTCCTTGCAGTGGTCACACACAACTCACAGACCATACTCAATTGTGGGGTTTGGTAGAGAAGCTACATATCAATTCAGACTCAGGAACACTCAGGACACAGTTCTTCCATCAGGACAGCCTGTCTCTAGCTGTGCTCATAGGCCCACCTCTCCTTGGCCCTCAGTCTCTGCCCACAGCACTCAGCTTTCTGTCATCATGGGCCAGGAGGCCCACCTCTCTGTCTCCTGCTGCAGGCCTCTCCTCCCTTGGAGGCAGTGGGCTCCTCCTTTCTGCTCTGAGATTGGCTATCTTTTAAGGCAAGTTGACCAATTCCCACGGTGGGCCACAATCACCCTATCACAACCACATGGATGGGAGTGACCAGACCCTGGCTTGAAAGGCCACACACAAAAACAATTAATGGCACTGCACAGTCTTGACTCCCAGCATCCTGTCAGCCTCCCCCAGCTCCCCGAGTTCCCTTTTCAAGGACAAGAAATGTGGCTGATCTTGGGAAGGGCTGAAAGAAGAGAGAAACTTCCTCTGACTCATCAGTTGCCCAGTGGATTTGTCTTTCTAGAGTTCTGCTTGTCCAAAACTACTCCCAACCCCTTACGTCTCTGTTTCCACATCAACAGGTCATGAAATCAAACACTGAAGCTCTGGGATCGTGCTTGTTGCTGGAGAAAATAATGATCTATGTACGTGTTTATATGTGTATGTGTGTGCATGTGTGTGTGTGTATGTGTGTGCAAGCACAGTGCCTGATGGAGCTGTCTCTCTGGCTGTTTGAATTACCATGGCAGGTCAACGGTTGGCACAGTGAACCAGATCTGTGGTGGGTGACTTATTCTTCGTGTTCTCATTGGTTTGTCTTCATGTCTACACAGCCTGGTCATGTTCTCAGAAGTATCATTTGAAGAGCTTGTGAAAATGAATTTTCCCTTAGCCAGGAAAGCCAAACCAGACTGTGATATTTGGGGGCTGTAAAGACTTTGTTGTCAGCTGCTGTCCAGTTGACTGACTCATGGCGACGCCACGTGTGCAGAGAAGAACTGTGCTCCATAGGGCCTTCAAGGCTGTGACCTTTTGGAAGCATATAACCAGATACTGGGTCTTTCTTCCCAGACACCTGTGGGTGGATTTGAACCATCAACCTTTGGGTGATAGTAGAGCACCCAACCATTCATGCTGCCCAGGGGTCTATTGTTGTTAGGTGCTGATGAGTTGGTTCCGACTCATAGTGACCCTACGTACAACAGAGAAAACGCTGCCTGGTCCTGTGGCAGGCCCGTGGCACAACTGTTTTTCCACTTAAGTCCATTGTTGCAGCCACTGTGTTGGCATGTCAGTCCGTGTCACTGAGCATCTTCCTCTTTTTCGCTGACCCTCTACTTTACCAAGTGTGATGGTCTCGTTCTGGTAACACGTACAGAGCTTGTAAGATATAGTCTCTCCGTCTTTGCTTCCAAGGAGCACACTGGTTGTACTTCCTCTAGAACAGATCTGTTTGTTCTTTTGGCAGCACATGGTATATTCAATATTCTCCCCCAATGGCGCAATTCAAAGGCATCAGTTCTTTTTCTGTCTTCTTTACTCACTGTCCAGCTTTCACATGTATATGAATTGGCAAACAGCACGGCTTGGGTCAGTAAACTTTGGTCTGCAAAGTAACATCTTTGCTTTTCAACACTTTAAAGAGGTCTTTGGCGGCCAATTTTCCCATTTCAATGCATTATTTGATTTCTTGACTGCTATTTCCATGGATGTTGATTGTGGAACCAAATAAAATGAAATCCTTGACAACCTCAATCTTTTCTCCATTTATCATGATGCTGCTTATTGGTCCCAGTGAGAGGATTTTTGTTTTTCTTATGTTGAGGTGTAATCCATACTGAAGGCTGTGGTCTTTGATCTTCATCGATAAGTGTTTCAAATCCTCTTCCCTTTCAGCAAGCAGGGTTGTTTCACCTGCATTAACACAGGTTGTTAATACGTTTTCCTCCAATCCTGAGGTCCTGTTCTTCTTCATATAGTCCAACTTCTCAAATTATTTGCTTGGCATACAGATTGAATAGGTATGGTTTAAGGATACACCCCTGACACACGCATTTCCTGACATTAGACCACGCAGTGTCCCCTTGTTCTGTTTGAATGACTGCCTCTTGATCTGTGTACAGAGGCCTCATGTGCACAGTTAAGTGTGGAACTCCCTGGTAACCTAGTGAACTATTTTAATGCTCAGCTTTATTGTCATGAGAAAAAGCTCTGGGCTTCCGAGAGGAAGTAAACCCAGTAGAGGCAAGGCGTCATTGGCGTCCCCAGACGGCTGCGTCATCACAGTATAAGGCCGTCAGTGATTTAGAGTCCTGAGAGCCGTGGTCGTGTGCTCAGATACCGACCAAAACGTTAGCGGCCTGAACCTGCCAGCTTCTCTCAGGAAGAAAGACGCGGCAGTGGCTTCCCCAAGGATTTTAGCCTTGGGGTCCTGCGGGGCCAGTTCTACCTCGTCCACAGGGCCGCTATGAATCGGAGCCAACTGAGTAGCAATGGATTAACGGGATTTGTCAACCTGATGTGGGGACCATCCTGGAGTGCTGTTCTGAAGTTACCAAGTGTCTCACCTCTCGCCCTGCACCTGGGCCACAGGTGCCGCATGTGGCTGCTGGGACCAGGTTTTCTCACCAAGTCAGCAGCTTTTTGTTCTGTGGCTGCCAGCAGCCTTCGCACAGCGTCTGCGGGATGACCTCGAGTAATATTCCCATCCCATTAGCAGGTGACAAACCGGGTGAGAGGAGGTGGGAGTTTGCTTACGGAGGTCGCTGCTTGTCCAGAATGACCCCACAGGCCAAATCCCGGCTTTGCTCGGAGGTCTCTTCCTCTTTCCCTTGCTCTCCTCAGGCAGCTAGCTAGCGAGGGCCGTCACTAGCTGCTCCCCTTAGAACTTTCCCGAAGATGGAGATGATTAATCAAAACTGGGCATCACAATGACCCTTTGTCCTCGACGGCATTCCTTCTGCTGGCATCTGACCCTTCCCTCTCAGGGTCAGTGTGCCTTTTCCTGAACTCTTCATGGACAAAACCCAGAGAACAATGGCCCTGCATGTAGCTTTCATGTGCTGGGTAAAACAGAAAGTGTTTTTGTTTCTGGAGGGACAGCAAAAGGGCACAAATCAACCTGATTTTTATCTTCTCATGGAAAAACACGTGTGGGTTTTGAAGAGGACTGCGTTGCATTTGTTTATTTGATTTTGAAAAGCACTGCGATAGCCTTAAAGGAAATGGAAATAAAGGCTCGCCAACCAGGCCTCCCCTCTGACAGTCTTAATCACCTTCAGAGTCCGTGGAGTTCTTGTCCATCACCTACTCAGTTTTTATTCAGCTGTCATCTAGGTTCCCTTTACTTTGGAAAGATCTGTATTGTGATGGAGCTATCTCTTTTAGGTAATAATGTACCATTATTAAAGATTCAAAATATCATTAATTTCCTTCCAGTTCTATTGTGTTCAGCATCTCTCACCATGTCAGCACATTAATCACCTGCCCAGTAGCCTCAGGACTATAGCTTAGCTACCCACTTCAAATAGACATCCGACCACCACAGCCTTGCCCTGGGTGCACAGACAGGACGTTTCATGAGCTGCCAATCCCTTGAAACAGTTCAAGTCTTTTAATGGACACCTACATGGATCAGATATATATATATCTTTTTCCCCTAAATACTGAAAATTAAGGGCCAGGAAAGTTTGTGGAAACAAAGAAACATCCTTATTCTCCTGCCATCCCCGGAGGCAGCCCAACTGTTGAAGACAGGGGGACTTCGCATAGTCATAACCAGAATTCACATGGAGGGATGTTAGCTCCAATCTTGTGTCCTTGGGCTTAGCTAACACCTGCCTAGGAAGCTGAGGCGAGGGCACCAGGGCGGGGGCAGTGAGGATGTAGACATGGGGACAGCTGTGGCTAACCACAGGGTGGTGTCGGCATCAGGGGGTATAGACCAAGGACTTTGGAATCAGAGCATTTGTGTTCAGGTTTAGACCTTAACACACGCTCTTGTTGCTGGAAACCCTGGTGGCTTAGTGGTTAATGCTGTGGCTGCTCACCACGAGGTCAGCAGTTCAAATCCCCTACTCACTCCTTAGAAACCATGTGGGGCAGTTCTACTCTGTCCTACAAGGTTATTACCGGTCAGAATGGGTTCACCAGCAGTCAGCTTGAGTTTGTTGTTGTCTGTTGCTGTTGGGTCAGATCCAGCCAGGATGAGCCCATGTAGAGCAGAACAAAACATTGCCCAGTCCTGTGCCACCCTCACGATTGTTGAGGCCACAGTTTGGGCCACAGTGTGTTTTGAGTTCCTTCTCACCCATCTCGGGGCCTCATCGTCCAGTGCTGTATCAGACAACGTTCTGTTGTGATCCACAGGGTTTTCACAGGCTAATTTTCAGGAGTAGGTCCCCAGGCCATTCTTGCTAGTCTGTCACAGCCTGGAAGTTCTGCCAGCACCCATTCACTCTCGGTGACCCTGCTGGGGGTTGAAGCACTGGTGGGACAGCTGCTAGCAAAACAGCAACACTGGAGACTCCACAGTGGGACATGCTGATGGCCAGATGGCGGTCGCTTCACTGTTGTTGTTGTTAGGTGCCAGTGAGTTGGTTCCAACTAAAAGCAACCCTATGCACAAAAGAGCAAACGCTGCCTGGTCCTGCACTGTTCTCATAATCCTTCTTCTACCCAAGCTCATTGCTGCAGTCACTGTGTCCGTCCGTCTGGCTGAGGGTCGCCCTCCTTCTCACTGATGCTCTACTTTCCCAAGCATGATGTCCTTTTCCAGGGATTGATCCCTTCTGACAACACATCCAAAGTATGTAAGACAGTCTCGCCAGCTTTGCCACCAGGGAACACTCTGGTTGTACTTTTTCCAGAACAGATCTGTTTGTTGTTTTGGTGATCCGTGGTACGTTCAACATTCTTCTCCAACACTACAATTCAAAGGCATCAATTCTTCTTCTGTCTTCCTTATTGGTTGCTCAGCTTTCACATGCACATGATGTGATTGAGAATACCATGGCTTGAGTCAGGCACACCTTAGTCATTAAGATGACATGTTTACTTCTCAACACTTTAAAGAGATCTTTTGCAGCAGAGTTTCCCGGTACAGTATGTGTTTTGATTTCTTGACTGCTGATTCTATGGCTGTTGATTGTGGAAACAGGTAAAATGAAATCCTTGACAACCTCAGTCTTTTCTCCATTTGTCATGAAGTTGCTTACTGGTCCAATCTAAGCATTTTTGTTGATATTGAGGTGCAATCCATCCTGAAGGCTGTGGTCTTTGATCTTCATCAGTAAGTGTTTCAAATCCTCTTCACTTCCAACAACCCAAGTCACTTTAATAACTGTGTGTTATTGGGCAAGTTACATCACCACTCTAATTTGTGTTTTGTCATAGTTAAAACAAATGACACCTATAACTTGTTCGATTAATGCTTCCTGGACATTAGGTGTCACAGGTTGGGGCTATAATGGAGTTCGTAGATGAAGGAGGACACAGACAGCAAAGCAAACATCACATACCAAGTGTGAAGTCACAAGGGTACTCTGCAGGGTGAAGGAGAGCAGCACCAAGTTAGGAGAGCCGTGAGCTGCAACTGGAACTTGTTACTCATATGAGAGAATGAGTTAACTAAGGAGTGGAGGGAACAGCATTCCCTCAGAAAGAACAGAAAGGACAAAGATTCTGCACTGAAATGGAGCACAGTAACCAGGGGACTGTGCCAGTAGGGGGTAAGGGGTCACCTAAAAGAGCCTGTAAAAACACATCGGCACCGCAGATGTGTGTGTGCTCAGTAACAAACTTTCTGTGAAAAGTGCATGCAAACGTTATTTAATTAAACATACATTCTAGGTATTTCTGCTTGATTTATAGTATGAAGCTGTTCCCTCTATAGGTGGTACATTCTTTCATAAAAAATGTTTTTGCAATGGAACATTGCACTTTGTAGTTACATAAACATAAACTCAGGTGACCACCGTGTGTCTGTCATTGTGTTTGTCTGTGGTGGCTTTCACGTTGTTGTGATGCTGGAAGACATGCCACCAATATTTCAAGTATCAGTGTCAACAGGGTCCCCTGTGGTGGACAGCTTTCAGCAGAGCTCCCAGACTAAGACAGGGAACAAAGGCCCAGAGAGAATCAGCCAACAACACAACTGTGGCCCCTGGTAGGGTAGCGTCTGATAGAGTGCTGGAGCAGGAGCCCTGTCAGGTGCAAGGCCCTCAAAAGACACAGTAGACCCAACCGTGGACTGGAGCAGGCCAGCATTTGGGAGGATGACTCAGGACGGCAACATTTCCATCCTCTGTGCACATGATTGTCCTGAGCTGGGGCCAACTTGAAGGCAGTCGAGAGCAAAAAACTCAGACAGCAACACGCAGACGTGGAAACAGCCTTGAAGGCTGTGGAGGCTGGGACCCTGACCTGCTGGACCGCTGAAGACAGAGCACCACATGATAAAGCCCCAGACTGGAAAGGATTTCACAGTGTTTCCTTACTTCGCCTTTAACTGTGCTGTAAAAATCCATTTCTCAACTGGAGCTGAGCGCAGTGGTTTGTGTTTGACAGGCTAAAAATGCTCAGAGCCGTATTTCTTCCAAAGTGGAAAATTACAGTCCCTTTGATGTAGCGTGGCTCTGCCGCCCGGAGCAAGGGAGGGAGAAGAAAGAAAATGCTTTTAAGCAAATGAATGTAAGACTTTGGTTTTTATTTGGGACTTTCAGAACATGCTTTTGATGTGTAAAAATGTGCCTGCCCAAATCCTGAGGTTTGTGATGTAAGTGATGGACAGCTTCCTTTTGGTTTGACTTTTAAGAGGGTCTAGTCCTGAAGGCGCCCTGGTGGCGTGGTGGTTCTGAGCTTGGCTGCTGACCACAAGGTCAGTAGTTCTAATCCACCCTGGAAACCCTGTGGGGCTGTTCTGCAGTGTTGCTTTCAGCTGGAGTGAATTCAACAACATCGGAGCACAGTCCTGAAGGAGCCCCTGTGCGCGGCCAGTGGTGCAAACCCACCAGCTGCCCGATGGGAGAAAGGGGTGGCCATCTCCTACCATAGAGATGACAGTCTGGGAACCCTGCGTGGCAGTTCCACTTGGTCCTATGGGCCACTGTCAGTCAGAATCAATTGGATGTCAACAGTTTTCCTGTTTGCTTGGTTTGGTTTTAATCCTAAAATGTGGAATTTTAAGCAGAACCATGATATGGAAATATGGATTCTTTTATGGTATATGGAAAACCCACTTTTTTTTTTTTTTTTTTAACATAATAGGGTTTTGATATCTGGCAATTTCCTATTAGCTCTGAATGCTATGTGGTTGTTACCCTTCTTGTCCCCTGTGTCCACCACAAGCCAGAAAGATGTTGACTTCCACTTCCTGCTCTCTGTTCCGGTAGAAGAGCAGGGCGCACCGGCGGTGGGAGTCAGCTTGTATCCTGTAGTCGACTGATTGACACGGTGTCCTAGACTTGCCCCACGTGTCCCTGTTGTCTTTGTAACTGTTGCGTTTAATGGCCATATAATGTTCTATCAAGTTGAAGCATCAGGATTTACTTACCTCTCTCTCTCTTATTTACCATTTGACATTAATGTTATTTTTTTCTCTAACAGATGACATGGCGCTGGTAATCATTTTTATTTTCTTTTGTAGTTTATATCTTCTGCTTAACCATGTTCTTTGGATGAACTTCTGGAAGTGGGAAAAACAGACTACACAGTCTAAAAGGTTTAGCTGACCTTGTGATTTGGAAAAGTTGGTCCTAATTTCACATTTTCAACTGTGCAATATTTACATACACACACCTGTGTATATTAAGTTCACGGCAACTTCAACAAAGATGTATGATGTAAACCATTTTTCTAATTTAACTTAATTGTTCTTGTTATTTCTTTTCAAGGACAAATGATATTCTAAGTTCTGGCTTTTTATTCTATAGGGTCGCCGTGAGTCAGATCCAACTCAACGGCACTTGGCTGGCTATTTTAAAAGGGTCTTAAGTCCTTCTATATACACACCACTATTTTGAAGGGTATTACCAATATTAACTACATTTATTGACATAATACATGTAAGGATTTTATCAAAAGTATTTTCTTGTGTGTTTTCATTTAGTTTTTTTTATTTCTCTAATATATTAAAAAAAATAAAAACAGTTCTATCGAGTTGATTCCTACTCACAGTGACCCTATAGAGGATAAAACTTTAAAAATCAGTTTATTATCAGTTTTGCTTTATCCTCTTCAATGCAAAAAAATTTATATTAATCCCTTCTTCAATGGCAGGGTGTTTTCTGCTATTTTTCTCCTATGCCAAAAGCCAAGTGAGATACACTTAAAAGAAAGTATACTAGAAGTGGGTGGCTTTGAAGAACAAGAATTAAGTTTTTCACAGTTTTGGAGACTGAAAGTCTAAATTCAGGGCATCAACTGCAGGAGGCAGTCCTTTGTTGGGACCGCAGGAGTTCCTTAGGGTCTGCCTCAACCTGTGTGTATGTCTGTCTGTTTGAAAGGCTAAAAATGCTCAGAGCCATATTTCTGCCAAAGTGGAAAATTACAGGCCCTTTGCCTGTTTATTTATCCGACTCACTTCACAACTGGACCAACAAATAGCATTAGGAAAAATGGAGAAAAGATGGAAATCGTGAAGGATTTCATTTTACTTGAATCCACAATCAACACCTACGGAAACACCGTCAAGGGATCAGATGACGTAATATGTTAGGCAAATCTGTTGCAAAAGATGGCCTTAATGTGTTAGAAAGCAAAAGTGCCACTTGGAGGTGTGAGGTGTGCCTGATCGATGCCCTGGTGTCTTCAGTAGTCTCACATGTGTGTGAAAGCTAGACCGCTCGTAAATAAGGCAGACTGAAGAGAAATCACTCGTTGCCTTTAAATTACGGGTTGGCAAAGAATACTGCCTATGCCATGGACTGCCAGAAGAAGGAAGAACCCTGCTTTGGAAGAAGTACAGACAGAATGCTCCTCAGGAGCAAGTATAGAGAGACTTGATCTCACATACTTTGGACATGTTATCAGGAGCGGCCAGTTCCTGGAGAAGGACATGGTGTTTGGTAAAGTAGAGGGTCAGCAAAAAAGAGGAAGACCCTGAATGAGACGGGTCAACACAGTGGCTTGTAGAGGTGTGACTGCCGTCTCGCCTCTGTCACCATGTCGCATTCTCCCTGCGCACATCTATGTCCCTTCTCAGAACTACTCATGTTGGATTAGCACCCAGTCTAAGGATCTTATTGTGACATGATAACATCTACAAAGACCCAGTTTCTAAGGAAGGTCACATTCACAGAGATAGGGGTTAGGACTTTAGCACTCAACAGCAACAGGAATAAACAGCGAATTGTATGCATTCTGCTTCGGTGTCTATTTGAAATGTTATTCTTTGCTCCTGTATCCAAGCTCAGTGTCAGCCAGCCCCTTATAGGAAAGCCTAGATTAGAGAGCCACACTCGGAGATAGCCATGTCATTTGCACGGTGCGGCAGGATCAGTAGGCTGACACAGTTTAGAAAATGTTAGCTGTTTTGTTAAAAATGGGTAATCCTTTCATTAAATGACTCTAAGACTATTTTGAAGTGGATGTGAACAATTAAGACCCATAATGCCAAGTGCCAGAGCCACTGCCATCAAGTTGATTCTAACTCAGTGACCCTATAGGACGGAGTAGAACTGCCCCATAGAGTTTCCAAGGAGCACCTGGCAGATTTGAACTGCTGACCCTTTGGTTAGCAGACAGAGCACTTAACTACTATGGCACCAGGGTTTCCATTAAAAACAACAATAAGCCTTCAGAAAACAAAAGTCTGCATTTAAAGATAAACATTTGGAAGTGCTGAAATCAGGCATTCCATGTGTCTGGTCTCCTTCTTTATAGCTTTGTGCTTGGGGCTGTTTGCAATGGACCCCACAGCACCCCTGAATCATCTCCATCATGTCTTTGCCACACACAGGCAGATGTCCTGTGAGACAGGATGAGGCTGGATTAGGAGGCCTTGCTTTAGAATAATGAGGCATTGGGGGATACTTAGCAGCACTTCCTGGGGTGTCCATGCTAAGAGGCTCCCTGTTACAAGCAACAGTGTACGGAGTGTGGGAGCAGACCCAGCCTCCAAGGTCTGCCCGGTGCAGGGCGTGTGTCCTCCCAGCTGAACTGCTCCGGCAGCTCGTTTTTATGGGTTTCTCAGTCACAGACTGAATTGTGTCCCCTGATATATGTGATGGGATGCTAACCTCTCGGCCTGTGGAGAAAGGACTGACATTGCCAAGGCTGTCATTTTACTTGGATCCACAGTCAATGCCCGTGGAAGAGCCTGTCAAAACTTAAGTGCTTCAAGTCTTCTTCAAGTCCGCAGCTGTGTGCTCAAGCCTAATAAAGATCACTGGACCAGCAGGGAGCACAGGACCAGAGAACATTCCATTTCCCACGCATAAGGTCACCACAAGTCACAGCCAACTTGATAGCACCCAACAAACAACACACACAAGTGCACACATACCCGTGTTCCCATTGCAGTTGAGTTGATTCTGACTCATAGCAACCCCACAGGACAGACTAGAACTGTGCCACAGGGTTTCCAAGGAGGACATGGTGAATTCGAACTGCTGACCTTTTGGTTAGCAGTTGTAGCACTCAACCACTATGCCACCAGTGCTTTCATGGACATGTACGTGTATATATGTGTGAGTGTGTGTTACATATATATGTATATACATACTTATGTGTGTGTATGTGTAGGTGGTCCTTGGGAATTTTAAGATAATGTAAGGTCTGAAATTAAGGCCTTGAAAATAGTTCCAAGTGTTACATACCTCATTGCTGATGATCACTATGGTCACCTTTGAAGTACTCCCCCTGGGAAGCTGTGCCCCTATGCCAATGCCTAGGCCACCCTAAACTATTTTGAAATTCTTTCTGGAAGGGCCATTGCGGCACAGTGGCAAGATGGCAAGTCCGCAAACCTCATTGCATAATTGTCTGTGAGGGAGTTTTTAGCCAGTAAACAAACAAGTGTATTGGAACACTTTCCCTACTCACCTGATCTGGCCCCCAGTGATTGTTTTCTTTACCTGAAGATAAAGGAAATAGTGAAAGGAAGACATTTGGATGACATTCAAGACATCAAGGGTAGTACGAAGACAGCTCTGATTGGCCATTCCGGTAAAAGAGTTCCCAAATTGCTTTGAAGGGTGGACTAGCTGCTGGCATCAGTGCATCCCTTCCCAAAGGGAGGACTTCAAAGGTGACCCTAGTGATATTCAGCAACGAGACATGCAGCACTTAGAACAATTAAGTTTGCAGACTTGTCAGACCTCACATGTTTGAAATATTTTTCCTCTGTCTCTCAATCTAGCTATCATTGATGTATCGAGTAATAACTCTAAATGAACACACCCCAACCCCCATTGCTGTAGGAAAAGCTGCGCAGTGTGACACAACAGCCAAGCGTGTAAAAGGGACGAATTGACCAAATATAGCTATAGGCTCCAAAAAGGTGGGCCTGGATTTGGGGACATCAGAAAATGCCAGCCCCTGAAGCAGTAACTGGCAGTGGCCAGTGTCACATGAAGCATAGGCGTCTGTATGTACCTTGACTCCATCCCAAGAAATCAAGGTCAGTACACAGCAGAGCGCTGATGTCCCTGGCGGTGTGAGCAGGGGACTGCGCTTCCGGGAGGAGATCGTCCACGTACAGGGCCTGTGTGGTCAGCCTTGGGCACCTCTGTGTGCAAGGTCCTCTCTCCTAACTCTTTCAGGGCTCTGACAAGTCCTGCAAGGAAAGCTGACAAATCCCATGCCATCCTGAGACCACAGCACTCCTCACTGTGGACTCAAGGTGTTTACCACAGGCTTTGCCCCTGGCTCATGTCAGCCTCATAAAACCATACAAACTGTGATCTTCATTGTCCACGTTTTACAAACAATGAAGCAGAAACTTGCAGAAATGATATAACTTAGTCTAACATGGTTAACCACAGTTCAAAACCACCCAGCAGCTCTATAGGAGAACAACCTGGCACTCTGCTACCACAAGGACGGAAGGAAAAGCAAGTCTATTGCTATCAAGTCAATTCCAACTCATAGCAACCACAGAGTGAAATTGTTCCATAGGGTTTCCAAGAAGTGCTTGGTGGACTCAAACTGCCAACTTTTTGGTTAGCCGCCATAGTTCTCAACCGCTGCACCATCAGGATCTCTCTCATAAAAAGTACAGCCAAGGAAACTTAAGGAATAGATCAGCTCTATGGCACCCAGAAACAACCCTCAAATGGCAAGTACTGGACCTGAAACTGAATCCTGAAAGCTCAACACAGAGCCTGTGCCCTGACATAGCCATGTGGTTTTTCTAGCAATCTCACTGCCTAGCCAAGGGGGGACTCCCAGTTCACCTGGAGGCCGTCCCAGATAAATGGGGCTCCACGGCTGGGTAAAGTGTACTCCTTAAGATCACTTGGCCACTCTCCGTACATAGGTATAAACTCATATCTAATGGAGTTAGCAGTTTTGTATCTAGTTTCATACCTAATGGAAACTCTGGTCGTGTGGTGGTTAAGTGCTATATCTGCTAACCAAAGGTCAGAAGTTCAAATCCTCCAGGTGCTCCTTGGAAACTCTGTGGGGTAATTCTACTCTATCTGTAGGGTTGACCTAAGTTAGAATTGATTGGATCGTAGCAGGTTTGGTTTGGTTTCTCTTTATCCATTGCTTTCCCTATGGCATGTCTTAAATGATCAGTCACCAAAGGTCTTTGGATGGCATCAAAGGTCTTTGGATGGCAATCAGCAGGGTGCCTGGCCTTCAGCAGGGGCTTAGTATAATTTAACTCTTGTCAGAACCTCTGAGTGGTGCAAAAGTTAACACACTCCACTTCTCATGAAAGGTTGGAGATTCAAGTCCACCTAGAGGAACCACAGAAGAAAGATCCAGCAATCTGCTCCTGGACACTCAGCTCTAGAACACGACATAGAGCACAGTGTTACTCTGACACATATGAGGTTACTATGAGTCAGGGTGCAGTCAGTGGCAGCTGGTTAAATTCTTGTCCAGGTTTACTATGCTTTACTTTCCTTTTCATTAAAAACAGGATTTCTTTAAAACTGTTTCTCTGCATGCATGCTAGCGTGGTTTAATTCATCTTGGTTGCATGCATAATTAGTTTTCCAAACTGGGAATTCTCAATAATTGAAATACACACCCCCTAAACATTTGTTTTTTCTTTTTTCCCCCCTCCCCCAGAGCAGAGTTTCCAACAGTAGTCAAAGCTTTACTTTGGCCCCCAATTATGTTACAAGTCTTATTTGAGTCATGTGGCTTTATTGAGACCTGATGTTTCATCCAGGAATATGCCACTCACACAGTGTAAGTGCTTTGCTTTTAATGAGGAACATTTAGACTCTATATCTGTAAGGAAAAGTAAGACTCTGGTGTCTGACATTATGACCAATCCTTTGGGATGTTTGAAATGCTCAACATCTGGGTGCAATAAACAATAATAAGGCCTAATAATGTTTTTTACTGCTCAAGCATCCTCTATAACCTGTCCACAGATTTTTTTTTTAAATGTCCTAACTGAGTAACAGTAAGTTTTAAATCCACAGATACTGTTAGCTTTGTATAGCCTGGGAGTCATTATGCTGGGTCAAGTAGGGATGTACAAACATGACAAGAAGTGCCAGGCTGAGAGACACATTTATCAAATCTCACAGGGAAATGCCTAATGAGTTACATGGAAATGAAACATTCCAACTCTTGAAATGTTGATTTTGTGCTGTATCTTGAGCTAGACACTGTGGACAGAAAGGTCATGCTGCTTAAGACTCCATTGGAGCCAGCAGAGCAACTCAAGAAATTCAGAGTTCAAGTTGCTTAGTTGTTTTTCCCTCTTATTTAACTACATTTGGGTTTTGCACGCTTTTAAATGGACTAAAGAACACCAGCAAGAATTCCATGGATGCATGCAGGAAGACAAGGCCATAATTTATTTGGGAAATTGACCAAAACACAAATAAGTTTCTGGAAAAGGTAAAGAATGACTCAGTGCTGTGTACTTGGCTCCAGCAGGAAAACCAAGGGTTGATAGATGAGGTGTTGGGGGTACCTCCTGCCACTGTAGGATGGAGAACCTGTGGCAAGCTTTTTCCTAATTACCTGCCACTTTCTTTCTCTCTTTGGGAATGTCAGGAAGCTGTCCAGAAAAATAATTGCTTAACGTGGTGGTTGGGTCAAGACATTTTTCCAAGTTATCGAGAAGAAAGAATGAAATATTACATCCAAATCTCTGTCTTGCAAATACTCTATGTGTTGTCCTTACCATAATTCCACCATGAAAACCACTGATACGCTGGGGCTGGCCAATTTATTACCTTCTAAAGTTATGGAAGTGCTATGGGGAATAAAAAAAACAGAAAAATATGGTCTATTCCTGGAAGACACGTAAAGTAACAAAACATTTATAATTAAAAGTAACCAATGATACAAGATGTTGTTTATATAGTAATTATTAGTTATTATATCTTGTTATTATTGGCTATTTATGTAAGTTATTATTAAAAACTGGAATTCATGGGTGGTATACACGGTTGAAGTGCTCAGCTATGAATCAAAAGACTGGAGGTTTTCATCCACCCAGACGCACACTGGAAGACAGGCTTGATCACCTACTTGTTCAAAACCAGCCATTGAAAGCCCTGTAGAGGAGGTAGCCTAGGATGGCAGCTAGTCAGACACACCAATGCTAGTCAGAGACCTGAGAAATCAAGCAAAGCAGATGGAGATGACAGTTCTGCATATCTGAGCATCAAAAGGAATGAGGAAGAATTAAATCAAGCATCAACTGGTAGGAGAAACTGAGTGAAAACAGTAAACAGGGAGAGTTACAGTTTGTCAGTGCCTTGTGAAGTGGCCTCGGGCAGCATGGCTGTCTTGAGACAAAGTGAACAGTGACCCCGCATAAGGAGCGCAGGAAAGCAGCTTCATGGAATTCCCACAAGGGGACAGTACAACTGGGTAGACAAACCAGGAATGAAGCAAGGTGAGCAGGACACAAACCATGTCGAAGAAGGGAAAGCACAGGAAGGTGGAAGAGAGCTCCAAGATGCTGGCAACTACACAGCAGGGAGAGAACCAGAAACCACAGATCAGAACACTCACTAGCATGGTTCCTGCCCACTAGGGTCAGTGGCTCACGTAGAGCAGTAGAATCATAGAGTGCTGGGAGAAGATCTTCTACCTGACCAGATACCAGGCTGCACCCTCTCCTTGCATTTGCTTGGGGCTGGGAGGTCCTGGTTACTGGCAACAGCCTAAAGGGAATCTCCCAGCACCCATGCCTCATGATCAAAGGAACAAGGTTCCCCTCTGCCCACCCTCCTGGTGACTAGCAGGATAAGAAGCTCTACCCTTCCACCCCACCCACCTTGGGTTCACAATACAAGTCTCTTCCTCACCCCCCTTGCAGCCCCACCAATGACATGTGTCCACATTGCCTGCTACCCCTTGCTACTGCCCTGTCCACTTGGTAAGCAGTAGTGCACATTCCTTCACCAACAGAAAACATGCACCTGGCTTGCTGCCCCCTCAACATTCTGTCCACCCAGTGAGCAGCAGCACTGACTTCACCTACAACAACTCTCTGCTGTCTCATCAACCCAGCAAGTGGCAGTGTGTACAAAAACAACAACTAGAAATTCAGAAGACTTTATTAGAAATAGATAACACAATGGAAGGACACAGAAGTGCAACTGAATCAATGGAAGAAAGAATCAGTGAACTAGAGGACAAATCCCTTTGTATTAATTTGTTTGAGAAATGAAGAGAAAAAAGAAAGAGAAGTGAAGAGTCTAAGAGTTATGTGGGAACCATCAAGAGGAATAATTTGTGTGTTATAGGAATTCTGGAAACCTTGATGGTGTGGTTGTGCAGTGTTCCATCTGCTAACCAAAAGATCAGCAGTTCAGATCTGCCAGGAACTTCTTGGAAACTCTGTGATGCAGTTCTACTCTGTTCTACAAGGTTATTATAGAACCCACTGACTCGATGTCAGTGGGTTCTAATAGAAATTCCAGAAAGGAGGAGGAGAAAAAGTACAGGGAGAATTTTTGAAGACATATTGGCAGAAAACTTCTCAAATGTTATGAAAGATGAGAAAATTTCCAGCCCCAAAGTCCAACAAACCCCATACAAAATAGACCTTGAAAGAAATTCATCAAGACATACCATAATCAGATTTTCCAAAACCAAAGAATTCTGAAAACATATTATGAGAAACACAGTATCACTTACAAAGAGGTACCAATAAGACTAAGTGCTGATTTCTCACCAGAAATCATGCAAGCAAGAAGACAATGGGATGACATATCAAACATTCTAAACAAAAAGAATTGTCAGCCCAAAATCATATATCCAGCAAAACTGTCTTTCAAAAATGGTGATGAAACAAAGATATTTCCAGGTAAGCAGAAATTAAGGGAATTTGTAAAAATCAGACCAGCCTTACGAAATTATTAAAGTGAGCCTCTGCAGCACAGTGGCCAAGAACTGAGCTGCTAACCAAAAAGTCAGCAGTTTGAATCCACCAGATTCTCCTTGGAAACAATATGGGACAGTTCTATGCTACCTGACTGAGTCACTCTAAGTCAGAATAGACTTGATGGTAATAGGTGAGGTTTGGTTTTCAGAGAACCAACGTCAGACAACAACTTGAGACAAAGACAAATGGCCACATCACCTGGATACCAAACAAATAAACATTTCACAAAACCAAAATCAAGTTACCAAACAGGGAACCAGAAGTGTTAAGCTACAAATGCCAACAATTTCAAAACAAAAAGGGAGAATAAAAGGTGCAGATGTGGAACTTCCATGTGGAGAGGAAGGGAAGGCAATTTCAAGATATGACAGATTTTAAGTTTAAGATAACAAAGTTAAACTTTGGGACAACTATAAAGAAAATTAATAAATCTACTCACCAAAATCAAGAAGAAAGAAAAAAGTAAAAAAGGCTCCATGAATTCAGCAACAACAATTAGGAGGAAAAGAAAATCAATATACAAAAGAACTCAGCTCGGGAAATAAAGATGAACAAAGAAGCCACCACAAGTAACTATAACAAAATGACAACAATCAATTTGCTTGTAGGTAGTCACTGAATATGAAAGGATTAAATGCACCATTCAAGAGACAGAGAGCTGCAGTTGGATTAAAAAGCATGATCCATCAATATGTTGCCTACAAGAGACACAACTTAGACACAAAGACACAAACAAGTTAAAAATCAAAGGGTGGAAAACTACATCAACCAAGTAGTAACTAAAAGAAGACAGGAATACCAATAATAATTTTGGATAAAATAGATTTTAACTCAAAATCCACTCTAGGAGACAAAAATGGGTGTTACATAAAGATTAAAGAGTCAATTTAGCAAGAAGTCATAGCAATAATCAAAATTTATGTGGTGCCCAATGACAGAGCTTCAAAATACCTAAAATAAACTGAATTAAATGACTCTACAATAACAGTAGGAGACTTTAACAAATCACTTTCAATGATGAATGTAACAATGAGAAACTCAATAAAGATATCAAAACAAAAAAAAAACAAAACGCAGGGCCCAGTGCTGTTGAATTTATTCTGACTCATGGTGACACTACAGGACAGAGTAGAACTGCCCCATGAGAGTTTCCAAACAACTCTTGGTAGATTTGAGCTGCTGACTTTTTGGTTAGCAGCTGTAGTATTTAACCACTCTGCCACTAGGGTTTCAACTCAACTTTGTACGCATACGCAGAACACACAGCCCAATAGCAGCACAGTGCACATTCTTTTCCAATCCATATGGATCATTCTGCAGGATAGATCATATGCTAAGCCAAAAAGCAAGCATCAGTAAATTAGAAAAAAAAAGAAAAGCAATCTTCTTTGACCTTAACATTGTAAAACTAGAAATCTACAAGAGCAAGGAAGAAAATTAAACACATGGAAATGAATAACAGCTTTCTTAAAAACTACAGAGTTACAGAATGAATTAAAAGTGAATGTGAAATATTTAGAATCAACAGAGACTACATCAGCATGAGACTAGAAGAACTAGATGGAGCCTGGCCACCGATGACCGGCCTCATAGGGAACATAATGTAGACTCCCTGATGTAGCAGGATAAAAATGGTAGTACAGAACTTGAACTCTACTAAAAGACCATACTTGATGGTCCAACAGCCTGAAGGGTCCCCAGAGGACATGGTCCCTGCACTCTCTGTTAGCTTAGAGCTGAAACCAGTACTGAAGCCAACTCTCCTGACAAAGATTGGACTGGAATATAAGACACAGAGGGATGCTCATGGTGTGTGAGTAGCTCCTGTCCAGAGGCGAGAGGCGAGGTGGAGGGGGACAGGAGTTGACTGAACAGATATGGGAAGTGCAGGGTGGAAAGGGGGAGTGTGCTGTCACAGGGTGGGGAGAGCAGCCAAAGTTGCATAGCAGTGTGGGTGTAGGGTTTTATATGGCAAGCTGACTCGGATAGTAAACTTTCATTTAAAGCACAATATATATACATGCATATATATATTTTTTTCAATTGAGAATCAAATGAGAATGAAAACACAATGCACTAAGACCTCTGGAAGACATCAAAGGCAGTGTGAAGAGGAAAATTTATAGCAATGAATGTACACATCCAAAAGGAAGAAAGGTCCCAAATCAATAACTTAATCCAACAACTTGAACAAATAGACAAGGAACCACCAAAAAAAGCCCACAGTCACCAGAAAAAAGGAAACAGTTGGCAGAGTGGAAATAAATGAAATAGAAAACCAAGAGAAATAATTAACAAAACTATAAATTGGTTCTTTGAGAAGATCAGTAAAGTTGACAAACCACTGGCCAAACTGACAAAGAAAAAAATAAGAAGACGAAAACAATAAAAATGTGACATGAAGTAAGTGGTGTTACATCCGAACCAACCAAGTTAAAGAGGATCATAACAGAATACTAAGACCAAGCAAAACAGTTGAGAGAGCAAAATAAATGTTTAAATTCCCCTATCAAACACATGGAAACCCTGGTGGCGTAGTAGTTAAGTGCCACATCTGCTAATCGGAAGGTTGAGAGTTCAAATCCACGAGGTGCTTCTTGGAAACTCTGTGGGGCAGTTCTACTCTGTCCTATAGGGTTGCTATGAGTGGGAATTGAGTCAACAGTGGTGACTTTTGGTTTATTAATGAGATAAACTCTCAGATCACATAAAAGCAAAAGAAAATGCATGTCTCCCTCCAGTCAAGCTCCTAAAAAGTGGCCGTGTCCATTAAAGTCCTCAGAAAGTAGGGGCTTTCTGGCCATGGTGGCTTGGTGCTTAAATGCTCAGCTACTAACTGAAAGGTCAGCTGTTTGAACCTACCAGTTGTTCTGTGGGAGACAGATAGGGCAGTTCTACACTGTCCTGTAGGGTTGCTGAGTCAGAATCAACCTGATGGCAGTGGGCTAGTGGAATGTGGTGTCTGCCACCTAACCGACCAGAGAAGCCAGCATTAAAACAACATTCACCCATCCAGCCTTTGTTCCCTTGGTGTTTCTGAGTGCCCGCTGGTGCAGGGTGAGTTGGAGACGACATGAAGGTAAAGAAGCTCTTGGTGGGTGACGTTCAGAGGAGGAAGGCAGATAGGAGAAGCTGTTACTTTGCAAAGAGCCCACGCCATGAAGGGAGGAACAGAGAGCTCGAGAAACCAGCTTGAGACAGAGTAGGGTCATTATACAACTGGTCATTGCATCTCTCAGTTTCACACGGAAAAAAAATCAGATGAAATAGCTAAGAGACACCCATGCACTTAAAATGCAAGCCATGTGTGTTCATTCTAGTTTTTGTATCAACTTTTTTCAACAGGTGCATTGGTGGGCAGTGCACGGAAGGTAGTTGAACAGGGAAGGACTGTAAGTCCCAACATCATGGACTTCCCTGTGCCCTGAGAGTTGTTAATGCTGCATGAAAATGAAAATCCAGTTGCCCAACCTACCCAGAATAGGCCACTGAGGCATGGCACTGTCCAAAGAAGCTAGAAGGACATAATTGCTCAAGACCCCTTATTGCTGGTTGACAGTGGGGCCAGATTTGAGTTCCTCCTCAGTCAAAAGAAGGGTTTGTCACAATTCTGCACATCCATGGAACCCCTTGGTCTGACTATGAGGCTATTACACAGTCTGGCACTTTCACATCTTTTTAAATGATTCAGACTTGCTCTTAGGTTGGGCTCACCCAAAAGTACAACCCAAGAACAAGAGATGTGCACAAGGAAGACATTTAGGATGTCACCCTTGTCTCTCGGAGGTGCAGAGGGTTTGCACTTGACTGCTCACCTCAGGGTTGGCAGCTTGAGTGGGCCCAGCAGCACCGTGAAATAGAGGGCTGGCAATCTGCTTCCATAAAGGTCACAGCCTAGGGAACCCTACAGAGTGGTTCGACTCTGGAACCGCGGGGTTGTCAGGAGTTGGAATTGACTGAACAGCAATAGGTTTTGTTTCTTCTTCCTAGAAAACATTGGTACGTGAGTGGGAAAAGGCACCAGGGAGGGACAGGAAACCAACACGTGGTGCCCCAGTGAGCAGGTCACTGGGCATTCAGGGTTCATGCCTGCCAGGCCCACTGGGAAGCTTCCTGGTTGTCCCATCTGCACAGAGGGAGCTGGGTGCTCATCCACCACTCCTTTTCACTGCGGTGTGAACTTTCCACCTCGTTCAGCCTGGTGTTGCAGCCAGAGACAGCCCTGAAGCAGGGCGTCACAGAAACCTGCATTAAGTAGCTGGGGGCTCATCCAGGGATGTAGGGTGACCCCAGAGGGTGACCACGTGACACTGGTGGGTTCCAATGGTATTGACACGGCCACATCATTATCTTCTCTGTCCTGAGCTGCTGAATGTTTTCTTTGTTAAAATGGCAGCTGTGCCATCTTTCTGCTAACCTAGTATGGCCTCTCTGTCACAATCCTTCCCCTCCCCCCAGCTGTCATTGCTCTCCAACCACAAATGTTTGCTGTGTGCTCACAGCCTTGTGGTGAAGGATGGATGGACATTGTGTACACAGATCCCTCACAAGGCCACGGTGACATTGCTGCAGGGCAGGCCAACACTGTGAAGCATCAGAGTGTCTTCCAGCTTGACTGTAAGTGCCGGGAGAGCAGACAGAGTGAGTCCTGAAAAGGCAGGGAGAGTGTGCAGCTAGTAGAGGATGGGAAGGTGCTGGCTGCACGTAAAGTTTGGTGGCTGTAATAGGTAGGGGCCCAATGGGCGTGCTGGGAGGAGTCAGGGCTGCTCCAAGATCCCATCACTTTTCAAGCCGGGAGAGCCAGGAGGGCCTCTGCTGACAAGGAAAAAGGAAGGCACAGTGCACGCTCCTCTGACGTCTTTCCCAGGTAGAATCCAGGCCATTATTTGAGAAAGCTTGAGGGAGAACACATGACAGACAGCATGTTCTTCAAAACAAAGTATGGCCACTGTTACGTCTTCTCAAACCCTGCTTTTCCCAGGAAGGATCCCCTGAGTGTTTTGTCCCCACATCATACATCTTTCCGCTTAGTGTTCAGGCTGAAAGGAAGCCCTTTGCAGACCTCTCTGTCATCCCCTAAACTCAAGCTTCGCTGGACGTATATAACTTGGAGGAGCAGAGTGAATGAGATTCCTAGGTCCTGCTTCAAACCTATCAAATTACAGTCACCACTGGTGGGCTTCCCTATTTTGAGTCTAGGAGATTTTTTTTTTAATTTGATTATGGTGAAAATGTACATAAAAAAACATATACCATCTCCACAGTTTCTGCATGTACAGCACAGTGACTCAGACTGCATTTGAGTTACGCGAACATTCCTGTGGTTCTTTTCTAACTGCTGCACTACCAACGACATGAACTCATGGCTGCCCAGGAGTTTCTTATGCAGCAAGATGCACTTCTGTGTTTGAGGAGAGGGGCCTCTGCAAGTGCATCCCTCCATTGATCTATCCAGTCATTCGTTCAAAAACTATTTATGGAGTGCCAGACACCAAGTGAGGCATTGGGGACAGTAACGGTCACAACAGACACTGACCTGGCCATCAGAGGTGTTACTTCTTTGTGAGGGAGACAGGCAAAAACAAGACAGGTAAATCATACAGATGGTAGGTGGTAGCACGTTATAGAAAACAGTAAAACAGGGGGAGGGGCCAAGGAATGTGAAGGGCAGCTGAATATTTAACAAATACATTTGGGCTAAATTCCTCTGAGAAGATGACGCGTGGGTTAGGACCAGGACTTTGTTTATTCTGGTTTCAACCTCTACTGAGAATTTGGATTTCCATCCCCAGATGTACTAAATCAGGACCTACAGTCTAACAAGACTCCTAAGTGATAGTGAATTTTGAGAGCCGTTGTTCTTCTAGTGTTCTCGAAAGTAGCAGATTAGCATCAGCTGGGCACTTGTTAGAAATGCAAAATTCAACAGGGATTCCAACCAGAACAAACCAGCCCAAAGCCCTGGGGAAGTCTTAAAGGAGGAGTGAGGTAAAGGGTCTAGCTGTAAGGCAGCGTTGGTCTCTGCCCTTAGCTTCAAGAAAATAACCCTGGGGCTAATTGGAGTACCATGGTCTGGAACACTGAGGCTGAGATAGCTTCAGAGAGCTTCCTGGTTGGTGAAGGGAGGGTGATATATCCTCTCAAAGACACAACAGCCCCACACTGGGAACCTTCCCAGACCTCGCGTGTGTACCTATTCCTTATCACAATCCTGATTTATATGCTTTTACTGTAATAAAACTGGTAGTACAACAGTCCCTCCTCATCTGTGGGGGATACGTCCCAAGACCCCCACAGATGCTTGAAATCATGATGACACCAAATCCTATACACAGCATAATTTCTCCTATACATAATACCTATGATGAAGTTTAACTTATAAGTTGGCCCAGTAAGATTAACAACAATAACTAATAATAAAATAGAACAATTACAACGTGTTGTAAGATTTGCTCTTAACAAAGACCTTAGCAACTTCAGCCTATGTTTTTGTTTTGTCTTCCCTTATTACATAGAGAACTTGCACCTTTTCACTTAAAGGAAGCACTTCAGAACTTCTCTTCGGCATATACAGGTTGCCAGCATCCCTACTGCTGTGCTTTGGGACTGTTATTAAGGAAAACAGAAGTTCGTTGAACCCAAGCAGCTCTGTGATGCTCTGACAGTTGACCTGACAACTGAGAAGGCCACTAAGTGACTAACAGACGGGCAGCATGTGCAGCACGGATACAGTGGACAAAGGGGTGATTCGTGTCCCCGGTAGGGCAGAGTGAGAGGGCACGATTTCCCCAGGCTACTCAGAGCAGCGCACCACAGTTGACTGCCGGTAACAGACACCACAGAGGATGGGGGTAGGGGGTGGGGTGGCTACTACTGTAAGTATAGCATCTTCTGTGAGTTCTTTGAGCTGTTTCAGGGAGAAAATAACCCAAGGATGAGGTCTTCTTAACTTATAAGGTCTGCCCTAGCTCTGGGTGGCTGGATCACAGAGAGAAAGTGCCACATGGGTGCCTGGTATCGGAGTTGATGGAGAAGTGGAAAGCAGTGACAGGACCAGTGTCTACCTTCTGGGAGTTAGTTTTATGCTGATTTGCAGCCACAAAGCTCTATGGTAGGTGGTGATGGAGCTGTCTGTGAAGACTCTCGTGGGATAGGAACCTTGACAGAAGAACCAGTAAGAGCAGTGTCCCAAGCTACATTGTGCCCATGAGTTGTAGAAGGAGCGAGGGGGGCTGTCCAGCTGGGTCGCACTGAGTCAGAGCAGATGACAGAATGTGGGTCCTAGAGGTAGAGTGAGGGGGCCATGTGTGTGCTGAGTTTTACCCGGGTTAAAATGAGAAGTCCTTGCAGAGTTTGAAGCAATGAGTCTTATGTGCAGAATTGTGTTTTTAAGTGGGTCGAACAAACTGGCTGCTGAATTAGAACAGAGAGACAAGATATATACAAGGACACCAGTAGGGAGGCATCTACAAGAATCCAGGTGAAAGGTGCTGACAGATCAAAGGATGCCACCTAGGGGTTCACAGGCCGTGCACTGCACAGCTGTAGGAGGTGCTACTGCACCTATGGAGGAGGAGTGTGACGCAGTGGGCCTGCCTGGGCCAGCGGTCAGCCCTAGATGTGATACAAAGGGAGGAGAATTCTGGGTCTTCTTAGATGGTAAAGCCAACTAGGATTCTCCAACAAGCCTACGTAAGACAAGTTCCCTTTCCCACTGTGAATGTAAACATCTTTTGTTGCTTTTCCCCGTAAGACTCTCCTCTCCTTGCAGGGGAGTAGGGTAGAACTTTGGCTGTGACTCTCAAGAACCCGTACGATGGCACGAAGCACTCCTCTGGATATGGCATAGCTCATCCGTCTCCCAAAAGCCTGGGGAAGGAAAAAGTGGGGAGTGAGCCCTCATCTATCTTTGCAGACAAGGTGCCTGTGAATAGAAAGTCATATTTAGTTAATGACATTGCAGACATTCTTAAGTGTTTTCTGAAGGGAAAAACATTTTGCCCTTGATAGATTTTCTCTTTTACAGGCATCATTAATCACAACATCTTAAGAAATCAATTTCCCTAATAGCAAAGATAATCTATGTCTTGCCAACTGGAAACACCACTTTTGCTTAAGAAACATTGCCTCGTGGTTGATTATTCTTCTTGGCACTAGAAGCAAGAATGCTGTCCGTGAGCCTGGGTTACAGTGATTCACTGAGCAAATGGGAAATTCTCGGGCCAGCAAAGAGTGTTCAAGTATGTTTGCCTTGTCAAGTGGAATCTAACTCACCAGTGAACTTGACAAATGAGTAGAGGCTATGAGAAGACTTGTTCTCCAAACTAGGGGGCAATAAACGTTTTATAGGAAACACTCACACTCACAGTCCAGAACCAAAGACTTCTCAATCAGAAACCAAAACACTGAGCCTGTTGGGTCAATTCCAGCTTATGGTGGCCCTGTAGGACAGAGTAGAACTGCCTCACAGAGTTTCCAAGGAACACCTGGTGGATTGGAACTGCCAGCTCTTTGGTTAGTAGCTGGAGCACTTAACCACTTTGCCACTAGGATTTCCTCTGGATCACAAGGAGGTGTTAATTTAGTCCCACTTCCCCTACAATGTAAAACTCCTGAGCGTCACTGAGAGACAGGCTTCCAGGCTCCCTCTGGACAGTTCCAGGTCTGGGGCTATATAATCTTCTGATGTTTCCTTTTTTTACCAGTTGTTAATCTAAAATTCTGCCCTCCTGTAATTTTCCCCATAGGCTCCTGGGTCTGCCCTCTGGAATTATAAACAATTCATATAGTTCCTTTTTTCAAAGAGATCAAGTCAATAATTAACAATTTACCAGTAGGGGTTGATCTGTGTCTCTCAAAATAGTTAAAGTTCTAACACCTGGTCCCTGTGCAGTGACCTTGGAGACAGATAACCAAAACACAAAACCAAACCCAGGGCCATCAAGTCAATTCCAACTCATAGCGACCCTATAGGACAGAGTAGAACTGCCTCACAGAGTTTCCAAGGAGCGCCTGGCAGATTTGAACTACCAGCCTTTTGGTTAGTAGATGTAGCACTTAGCCGCTATGCCACCAGGGTTTCTGGAGACAGAAACAGATAAGGCACACATAATTAGTTAGGGGGTCAGACTGGAGGAGGGTGAGTCTAGTCCCGTCTCACTAGTGTCCTTATAAAAGAGACACAGAGATGCAGAGGGAAGACTGCCACGTGAAGACAGAGGCGCAGATTGGAGTGATGCAGCCACAAGCCAAGGAAGGCCTGAGACCACCAAAAGCTGGAAGAGGCAGGGAAGAAACCTCCCTTAGGACCTTTAGAGAGAGGGCGGTCCTGCTGATACCTTGATCTCAGACTTCTGGTCTCCAGAACTGTGGGAAATATTTCTGTTGTTTTAAGCCACCTCATTGGGGAAGGCCAATAGTTAACACACTTGGCTGCTCACTGAAAGATTGGAAGTGTGGCCCTACCCAGAGGGATCTCACCAGAAAAGCTGGACAGTTTCCTCTCAGTCGCAGCCACCAAAAAGCCTGTGGGACACAGTTCCACTCTGGCACAAGCGGGGTCACCATGAGCTGGCATTGACTTCATGGCGACTAATTAACTAGATCGCGGAAACCCTGGTGGCTTGGCAGCTAAGTGCTCCATCTGCTAACCATAAAGACTGGCAGGTGAACGCACTAGGTGCTCCCCGGGAACTCTATGGAGCAGTTCTACCTCGTCCTGTAGGGTCGCTCACTGTGAGCAGGAATCGACTCGACGGCAGTGGATCTGGGGTCTTTCCTTTGTTAGGTAGCCCTAGGAAATCAGTGGGCTCACCTTTTCTCACCCAGACTGCCTCATCCCATCCCCCACCTCAGCGAGACAGCCTCAGCAGTGATTTCTGGGAGTGGCCTTTTATCCAGATCACGGCCCCTCTACGGCACACTGTCCCTATGGCACACTCACCCCCTCCTTCCCAGATGGAGCAAGTCCAGGGGCATGCAGAACACCGCCTTATCATTGCCTTGGGTTTTCGAGGTGGGGTTGCTTCGGAGGAAAAAAAAATCCTCACTCTTTTAAAAACAGTGAAGAAACTAACACTTGGTTCAGCCTGCTCAGAGGTTCGGACTCCGTGTCAGAGAGAGACCCCAGACTTGTAAACACACCAGGCTCTGGGTGAACCCTCCCTGGAGAGCCCGGCTGAGTGTGGAAACGCTGACGGCTCTGTGCCTCCCCGCCAGGCCTGACCTCTCACAAATGTGCTTCTAATTAAGCAAGTTCCTCGCTTATCATCCTCCCACCCCCTTCAGATTCCAGCAACTGCATCCAATCATCTCTGCAAGTTCTCGAGTTAATGCTGGGGCTGCTGAGACATTTAGGGGGCTTGAACAGGGGTCCACACTGCCTGCTCCCCACCCATTGCTGGCCGTTGGTCCTCAGCAGGTGAGGGCTTGGGCTCCCTGCCTCTGGTGTCCTGGCAGGGTCACGCGGGGACCTTGCCACATGCTTCACATATCTTTCCTCTGACAGCGGTCAGCAGTTCCAGCCTGGACTGGATGGGGAGGCCATGTCCCCGGGGTGACAGAGTGATCAGCAAAGAGGCTCCTGTCTCTGGTCCAGGGGAGTGCAGCTGCAGAGGGTGTGGGTCATGGAAACTTGCTTCTGTCCCCAAGTAACTCAGAACAGGGTGTCTCTCCTCCAAAAGTAAAAATAACAAAAGGAAAGAATGATCAACAGAAACCCGAAGTCAGCTGAGGAACACTGCGCTCAGGTTTGGATCTCGGAACTCTAACTGCTGGAGTCCCCACGGCTGGGCTTCCAGAGACACTGGGCTGTGGGACACTGCCACACTAAAATGGAAAGGTAGCATTTTCTAAGGGGTGTGAATTTAAGGATATTCTTTAACAAAATGAAAGTCCTGGTGGTGCAGTGGCTAAGTGCTCCATCTGCTCACCAAAAGGTCAGCAGTTCGAATCCTCCAGGTGCTCCTTGAAAACTCTATGGGGCTGTTCTACCCTGTCCTATAGGGTTGCTATGAGTTGGAATTGACTTGACAGTAATGGGTTTGATTTTTCAGATTTCCTTAATACCCAGCAGCATTAGCTAAGCCTTGCTTCGAGAAGGTTCACCCTCTGCTTCTCTGCAGAAGTAAATATGGAATCTGACATCAGGTAAAAATAATTCCCTCCTCCTTGCTTGCTGAGGCAGCCCAGATGGCATATGGATTGAGAGCTATGGCTGCTAACAAAGAGGCTGGGAGTTTGATCCCACCAGGTGGCCCTTGGAAACCCTGTGGGGCAGTTCAGCTCTGTCCTATAGGGTCATAGTCACCTCAATAGCAATGTGTTTTTTTTGTATTTCTTTTGATTTAGCTTGGTGAAAGTGAAGAGGACTGGAAGCACTTAGTGCTGAAGATCAAAGACCACAGTCTTCGGGATGGATTACAACTTAACATAAATAAAACAAAAATCCTCACAACTGGACCAGTAAGCAGCATCATGATAAACAGAGAAAAGACCGACATTGTCAAGGATTTTATTTTCCTTAGACCCACAATCAACATCCATAGAAGTAGTAATCAAGAAGACCTCTTTAAACTGTTAAAAAGTACAGATGTCACTTTGAAGATTAAGGTGTTCCTGCCCCAGACTGTGGTGTTTTCAATCATATCATATGCATGTGAAAGCTGGACAGTGAAAAAGGAAGACAGAAGAAGAATTCACACCTTTGAATTGTGATGTTGGAGAAGAACACTGAATGTACCATGGACGGCCCAAAGAACCAGCAGATCTGTTCTGGAAGAAGTCCAACCAGAGTGCTCCTTGGAAGCCAAGATGGCTTTGGACATGCTGTCAGGAGGGTTCAGTCCCTAAAGAAGGACATCATACTTGGCAAAGTAGAGGGTCAGTGAAAAAGAGGAAGACCCTCAACCAGGTGGACTGAGACAGTGACCGCAACAATGGGCTTAAGCATTAAAACGATTGTGGACATGGTGCAAGACCAGGCAGTGCTTCGTTCTGTTGTTCGCAGCGTTGCCATGAGTTGAAATCAACTTGACGGCATGCGACAACACCACAGGCTGCCGAAAGAATGAACAGATCTCAGAATGGTCCTTAGAAACAAGAATGGGAAGACTGCATCTTAGATACTTTGGACATGACGTCAGGAAGGACCGGCCCCTCCTGCTTGCTAAAGGAGAGGGTCACTGAAAAAGAGGAACCTCAGTGAGACGGGTTGACACAGTGGCTGCAATGGTGGGCTCAAGGATGACAGGGACTGGGCGGGATTTCAGACTGTTGTACGTGAGGTCATTTTGAGTTGGAAACGACAAAACCTAAAACCAACACTGAGATGTGATTGTCAGTGCTCCCTGACAAGCGTCACTCTGTGGGCAGTAGTCACAGCACAAGTTTTAAATCCTGACAGCAAAACCCTGGAACTCTCACCACATTCATCACTAACAAGTACAGGCAATCCCTGACTTACCGTGTATTCAACTTGTGATGAACCACAGTTGACCAACCAACTTTTTTTTTTGATACATCTTATCATTAGTAAGGAAACCCTGGTAGTGCACTGGTTAAGAGCTACAGCTGCTAACCAAAAGGTCAGCAGTTTGAATCCACCAGGCGCTCCTTGGAAACCCTATGAGGCAGTTCTACCCTGTGTGATACGGTCACAATGAGTTGGAGTGGACATGACCTGCAATGGACTTTTGGTTTTTATTATTAGTAATACCAGGTCTGACAATCAAGTCTGTGAACTTCACTTTTCTAATTGCTGCATACCTCATTGCTGAATATCACTATGGTCACCTTTGAAGTACTCCCTTTGGGAAACTATCTACCAATGCCAGTAACTAGTCCACCCTTCAAAGCAATTTTGGAACTCTTTCTGGCATGGCCATTATGCATGGTGACGTGTTGGCAAGTTTGCGAAGTTAACTGTAAAGCCGTCTGTGAGAGAATTTTTAGCCAGTAAACAAATAACTGTATTGAAACACCCTCCCTACTCCTGATCTGGCCCCCAGTGGCTTTTTTCTTTACCCTTAGAGAAAGGAAATACTGAAAGGAAGACATTTGAATGACACTCAGGACATCAGGGGTAATAAGAAGACAGCTCTAATGGCCATTCCGGAAAAAGAGTTCCAAAATTGCTTTGAAGGGTAGACTAGGCCTAGCTTCCCAAGGGGCGAACCTCCAAAGTGACCATATAGGTGGCCAGGTACTCAGCAGTGAGGTATGAAACACTTTTTCTGGGAGGAGTTCATGAACTTAATCGTCCATTCTCCCATGATATTAGGTATACAGGGCACAGGCCCGAGTGCGTTATAAAATGGCAAAATGCGAAAGGCAGTTTTTCACAGGCAAGCCGGCAAAGGAATTTGGAGGCCCTACGGGAGTGAGACTGCTAGAGACAGAAAGACAGACTGATGGAGGAAAAGCCAGGCCGAGGGAACCCGAGCAGAGCAGGCCGCAGCCGGTGTGGACGCTTGTCACACACGGCGCCTGGGCTGGGCGCCTGGCTGAGGACTGTGGGAACCAGACCTCAGTCAGCGTTAAGTGCCCTGAGTGCTTCTAAAACACAGTGCAAGAAACAAAACAAAACATGAGCTAAAAAGAGGAACAAACAGGATTGGACCCTCCATGGGTGTTTCCCCAGGTGGCTGAATGTTTCTGTAATGAAATCACCCTCCTGCTTATAGGATTATCGTTGTTTTGGTCTCCTCGGCTAAGTTGACACTCTCACCAGAATGTCACCTTGAGGCACAGGCTTCTTCAAAGCCAAGGATAAATATAAACAGCAGAAGTAGAAAAAGGTGTGTAGGGTTTGCTCAGAATTGTCTGCTTTCCCTGACGATAACAGAGAGGTCAGCAGTGGGTGGGCGGGTGGTGTAACCTTCAACCGCTCGGGTCTCAGCCAAAAGAGTGACCGGCATAAACACATGTTGACTTTTACTTTTTTCTTTCAACTGGGTCAATTCTCCGGAAAACCAAAACTCCCCAGGATGCTTGGTTTTCATTTTTAAGCTGTTTTCAGAAAAAAGAAGTGAAAAGAGGAATGGGACTGCCTCCCAAAGTCCGGCTGTGCAGGTGGCACGTACCCTCCAGGTGTGTCTGGGGACCTCCTGCTTTGTCACCCCTCCACGATGCCCCTCCTGGTCTCATCACGAAGGTTAGCTCTTAGGCCACCCCAGCATCAATCACCTTCTAGACAGACTCCAAATATTTCAAACAATGTTGAAATCACAGAATTCCCCGACTGATCGTTTTATTGGAAAATGAGAAAGTTGGGAGGGAGAGAAGGAAAATTAGGTACAGCCGGCGTTTTCCACACCCTCTGTGGGTGTTAGCCTGCAGCCAGGGCTCCTGCCTCACCATTCCATAACGAACTGGAAGGTTGCTTCCAGGGTTATGTTACTCTTGGCTGTTACTGTATCATTTCAAGGGGGTCCCTTTCTCTCAGCTCTGCTCAAATCCTTCTGGCAAGTTTAATCTGCTCTAACAGTTTTGCTATTTACTGCTGGAATTTCTGCATCTTAAGAGCACCCTGGGAGTTTAGTGTAGGGACTAATCGACTGACTTACAGTTCTACACCAGGTGGAAAGCAGAGATGCACAAAACACACACAAGGACATAGTGCAGAATTTCTCTGCTAAAAGCGTTCCCACCGGCACAGAAGTGAAGTTCTGGTTTTCAAACTCTGCAGAATCACTGGGTTTAGAGCTTTGGAGTACTTCCGGTGCCCAAAGTGAAGGGTGGGACGGGAGGCTGGGAGTGGGACAGCCCAGGACACTGCAACAGTGAGGCTGTGACCGACTGGTGACGTGCCCTGGGGAATATTCCCTGCTCTCTTGGAGCTTTCTTTTCCTCACTGGCAGAATGAGGTTAATAAATCCCACCTGGGAGAATTGTCCCGGGCCTTGAGGGAGTGATAAAACACCACAAAACCAAACCCAAACCCACGGCTGTCGAGTCCGTTTGAACTCTCAGAGAGCCCAAAGGACAGATCACAGCCGCCCCATAAGGTTTCTGAGGAACCACCGGGGCATTTGAACAGCGAACCTTCTGGTTAGCTGCTGAGCGCTTAATTACTGTGCCACCAGGGCTCCAGAGGTACACTATATTCGCATATATCCGTCTCTGTCCAAACCACTGTCACGAGAAGACTGTCTTCCTTTATCACTGTGTTTTCAGTGCTACATAGTCAGGGACTGATCAGGGGCATCAGAATCCGTTGATTTTTGTTGATGGCACCCAAACTGATAAAACTGTTTCATGAGTTTATTTCACCCTGTTCTCCTAAAGTCCTGGGAACAGCTCATTATTACCCTTCCTGTCTAGATGAGGCAACCACGTCACACAGTTGAAAAGAAGCGATACGGGGACCAGGTAACCGCAAGATGACAGCAATGACGATCACAACGGTGACGGCAGTGACAATGGGGACGAGGATGACGGCGGTGACTAAGTGCTCGGTTCAGTGTTCCAGCATCCAGTTACAGGCAGCAACCCAGTTACAGGACAGCTCCTGCCTGAGAACTGACTGCCAACAAAGCCTATTATATTAAAACTTTGAGTTAAATACAATAACGATGGCACACACTCATCTACGGTGCTCAGGAAAACGCTATGTGGTTTGAAAACAATTCTTAATTGTTTTATATGCATAGAAAGATAACTGTGTATACTATAAACTAAGACAAACATTTGACTGGCATTAGATAAGAACCGTATATTCCTGTTCCAACTTACCTACAAAGTTGACTTACAGACAGACTTAGGAACAGATCTTACTGGTAACCCGAAGGCCGCCGTACTCTTTCAGCATCCTCTTTGGAAGGATTATTACTGCTGTTTCACAGCGGACCTCATCCCATTTCAGAGATACCCCAGGTCAGAAAGCAGGAGAGGAAGAAAACAAGGCTCCAATCCAAGTTCTGCGATCCAGATTCCATCGGAAACCGCAGTTTAGTTCTCTTTTACTGTCTTGAATAATAAATGATATTTGAGAAGAAAGATTCCTTTTGTAGAAGACATTGTAATGAAGATTATTTTAAACAAACAAACAACAAGATTATTTAACAAATACTTTGCACATCTACAAAGTATCAGAGTCTGTACTGGACATTGGGCTGCCATCGAAGTCACCTGCTGATGGAGTACGGTGGCCAGTTACACCAGGTACTTCTTTTCCTCCTGATCTATTTCCAGAACCTCTGGATTGGTCTGTGCCAGCTCCAGCCCAGGAACCACCTCTGCAGGCACCCCAGTGAGTCACCCAGGACCAAGCTGACGGACAGAAAATGGAAGCAGAGAGGAAGCAGACTTCCTTTCCCCTCCCCAGGACGATTCTTCCAAGACTCAGACATTCATTACTGTTACCGTTGCTATTGTTGTTGTTGCTGTGGAGTTGGTGCTGACCCCCACAATATAGCCAAGTGTTGCTTGGTCTGTGCCGTGTTTACAATCACTGGCATGTTTGAGTCCGTTGTTGCAGGGACTGTGTATTTTGTGTGCTTTCTAAGGCAGGGGCTCCCCCACCAGCACTTTATACAACCGTTTCTCTTGTGAGCCACGTGGTTTCCCGCCGGCTGATTTCCGAAGCAGATCGCCACACCTTTCTTCCCAGTCTGCATTAGTCTGCAAGCTTCCGCGAAACCTGTCCACCACAGGTGGCCGTAGTGATGTTTGAAATGCCAGTGGCATAGTTTACAGCATCACAGCCACCTGCAGGCCACCACACAATGACAAATTGGTCCCATAAGATTTAGTCTACAATTGTGCTCGCCACCAGGTGGTGGTCATCTTGTGACATCTCCAACCTCAGACTGGGTCTCTTTATTCTCTGCCTCACTCCGGTCTTCACTCGTCACTACTTCCTGATAAAGTAGATTCATTTTCCTCATACCACCTCTTGGGCCCCGCCTTCTGGGTCCCCCAGGCCAATGAACCAGGACTCAATTGGTAAGTACACAGAATGGGAAGAAGTCATGGGTCTGTCCCTTTAAAAAGTTAAAAGACTTGACTGATTGGACTGAGGGACGAAGAAAGAAAGAGTCCAAGAGGGCTTCCAGGTCACGTCTTAGTTAAATAAGGCCTTATTTAGAAATTAGCAGTTGATGGGCCGTTTTCCCAAGATCCTGCATCCGCGGACTCAGCAGCCCTCAGCGTCTCCCATCCCGGATCTGCTGTGGCGGGAGAGCTGCTAATCCATCTCCTAATAGCAGTCCTGCGAAAGCGGCCATGCAAGAGGAAAACCTTGTAATGCTCTAATGGGTCTCTGTGGTTCGGAGGGAATTTCTGCACATTCTGTCTTATTTAACCCTACAGATGCCCTGTCCAGTAGCAGAGGGGGGTCTGTTGTTCTGCGTGTGTCTTACATCTCTGGGACGTATGAATGTCCTTCTTGGCTGAGGACAGACAGCTGGTTAGCAAGCTGGAGAGGCTTTGGAACTGCAAGAACTGCCACATATTATTAATGGAAGCATCAACTACAGCCACCTCGGAAAGCTGACAGTGTCTACTAAAAGCATACATACCTCATGACTCTGAGATTCTGCCCTTACGTAGGTACCCAACACTAACGCACAGCTGTACTTGCCAAAGACACACAGTTACATGCTCACAGAAGCACTGTGTAATAATCCCAAACTGGAAACTAGGCCAATCCCCATTAACAGCAGACGAGATATGTACCATGCACTATGGGGTTGCCATGAGTAGCAATCAGCTTCACAGCAGTGGCTTTGGCTTTTCTTTACAGCAATACCACAAAGCCCTGGTGGTTAAGAGTTTGGCTACTAATGAAAGGATAAGCCATTCAAACCCACCAGTTGCTCTGTGGAAACCATACGGGGCAGTTCTTCTCTGTGGTGTGAGCTGGAATCAACTCGACAGCAACAGGCTTGATTTTTATTTTACAGTAAAACCGTGAAATACTACATAGCGATGAAAAGGAATGGGAGGTCATGATATACAACAACATTGATAAACTTGCAAACATAATGTTGAACAAAGAAATCTTGTCTCCTACAAGTACATGTTATATCTTTGCATATATATAATTTCAAAAAAATCCTTGAAAGACTAAACCCCAAAGAACCCAAAACCCATTGCTGTTGAGTTGATTCCGACTCAGAACCCTGTAGGACAGAGTAGAACTGCCCCCTAGTTTCCAAGGTGTGTACCTGGTAGACTTGAACAGCTGACTTTTGGGTAGTAGCCATAGCGTTTAACCACCATGCCGTCAGGCTTTCCTTGTGTAACACCACTCGGTGTTTTTAGAAGTCAGGGTGGTAGTTATCCTGGGAGGGATGGAAGGGAGACCTCCTTGGGAAAGTGGGGATTCCAGGGTGGAGTTTCTTCATCTTTTCTATTTCTATCAACAGGCCCACTTATGGGACTACAGAGCTGGCAAAGTGGACTCCGGTACACAAGGGGATACTCAGTGGTGCATAGGCAGGAACTCCTTGTCTTGATTAGGATTGCCTTTCCTTTCTGCAAACTTGCTGGAGGAGAAAGACAAATGTACCGTCAAAAGAACAATCAGATCTGTTCTGGAAAAGTCCACCCAGAGTGCTCCTGGGAAGCCAAGACGGCAAGACTGCATCTTATGTACCTTGGACATGTGGTCAGGAGGGATCAGTCCCTGGAGAAGGACATCAGGCTTGGTAGAGTGGAGGTCATCAAAAAAGAGGAAGACCCTTGACGAGATGGATTGATACAGTGGCTGCAACAATGGGCTTAAGCGTGACAACGATTGCGGGTACACTGCAAGACCGGACAGTGTCTCGTTCTGCTGTTCACAGGGTCACTAGGAGGCAGAACTGAATTGACAACACCTAACCGCAACAGCAACAACAACTCTGCAAACTCAAACATCGTATTTTTCAAAACTGTGCTCCAAATTCACCTTTTCTGAGAAGGCCGTTTGACGTGTCCACCTGCCCCATCCGTATCTGTGTGTGCCGTCTGTCCAGCCGTCCTGGGCACCGCCCTGGTTCTTACTGGTAAGGCGCTGCACCTCGCTGGGCAGAGAAGCCAGTTCGCTGTTCCTCTCATCGGGGTTCACCACGGTGCTGTGAGTGGACCCCAGCTGTAAAGCCGAGAAACCTGATGTGTAGAGAGGCTGACTGCCCTTCTGTGGACCCAGAGGAGGGGCCAGGACCCTGGGCACGGCCACGCATTTCCCTGGTTGCCTGGAGTCCCCAGTCAGGGAGCTGGGAATTCACCTACCTGGCCTCACCCCTCTGCCTTTGCCTCTTTCCACACCCCCCAAAGCTGTCTGCAGCACGGTCACCAGCACTGAATCCAGGCCTTGGCCCAGCACGGGCTAGTTCTGATTGTCATAGCGTCATGTCCTCAGTGGATGTTGGTGATTGAGAGGGAGAACACTCTTCTGAGAGACAAATGGAGTGGATTGCCACCACATTTGTTTAACAACTCCTAATCAAAGTTCCCCAGGCACCTGTCAGTTTGCCACACAGTGGGGGTGCACTTTCTGCTGAGATGCAGGAAGCCATGTCACCAGTATTCAAGTACCGGTGGGGTTGCCCATGGGGGACAGGTTTGGACATGTCACCAGGAGGAGTCAGTCCCTGGAGCAGGACGTCAGGCAGAGGAAGACTGTCAGCGAGAGGGACGGACGCAGTGGCTGCAACAGTGGGCTCAAGCGTAACAACTGTTCTCAAGAGGACGCAGGGGCAGGCGGTGTTTCATTCTGCTGTCCGTCAGGTCCCTGAGAGTCAGAACCAACTGGACCGCACCGAATAACAGCAACAACCCAGTTACTGTAAGGTGCTTCCACTGAATTGTGCCAGGTCCAATGCAAGAAACATTCGCGCCACCTCCTGTTGTCACTGCTGCTGGCCACCGTTTCTAGAGCACCCATTCTGCAGGACTCTAGGGGAGAGACTGAAATATTGTTTTTCCACAGAGGGTCTCTCTTTGTGACGGGGTCGAAGGGCAAGAGATGCTTGGACCAGAGCTGCTGAGTGGGCGCGTGGAGGCAGGGCAGGACGAGGCCAGGCTAAGCGATGCCAGCACCTTCATCTTGCTTTCTGAGGGCTCCCTGGAGGACGAAATGTGGAAGGTGCAGCATGACCCATAGCCATTCTCCAAACTACATTTCTTCTGTGATCTTTTCTTTTCTCACTGAGGTCCAGGTCTGAGGCCCTGCCATGCCCCCACAGCCCTCCACTGGCCACTTCTACCCTCTGTACTTCCTTCCCTACTGTGCACGCAGCCAGGCTGACTGCCAGCCCAGAGCTGTGGTCTCCTCCGCCCACCCCAGCGGCTGCCTTGGCCATCACTGCCCACAGTAGCCCTTAACTTACTGTCTCCTCAGTCTAAACGGCACTTGGCACCAAACACCGCCCAGAGGAACCAAAGTCATGGACACCTATCTATGTCTTTGGTCAGCCTTCAGCCTGAGCCAAACCCGACTTCTTCAGAAGAACCTCCCATGAGCCCACAGACTAGCCCACACCCTGACTGCACTTTGATCTTCCAAAGCTATGAGCAATTGAATTTAAAGGACCAGGGATTAACATTTAAATATCAAATTCCTGCACTGGATTGGAAAGCCTGCAGAGACAATGGCAGTCTCTGTCTAGCTCCCACAGCACCCAGCTGTGGCAGAGGGTTGGGTTGTGGGGAGCGGGGCTTCTTAGATGGCAATTGGGTGGAGGTAGACAGGGTGCTGACTGGTTCCAAGGGCCTTCTTGGCACTTGGAGGTCCCCACCTGGAACGGTCACAGAGCTCCTTGTTCCGGGTTTTATGATAGAAACTAAAGCAAACACCGAGCACTGTTGGCCTCAGCTTGAGTCCCAAAGGCTATGGATTCGTGAAGCCGACCCGTGATTAACAAGGCCTCCGAGTCCGCAGAGCAGGGGGCGGACAGCACTGGGGTCGTTTGTGGAAACAGACTCCACCATACCACCTTGTCACTTCCCTCCCTGTGCTGGTCACACTACCAGTTGCTCTGTTAGCAATGGCTGTGTGTGAGGAAGGATTACTGTTTATTGCCGGGATTTCTACTGCAGGCAAAGTGCTGGTGCTACTGGTAACATTGTTGTTGTCTTCTGGGGAGTCGATTCCCACTTCCAGAGACCCCGAGTGAGAGCGCAGCTTCCCCAGAGGGTTTCCCAGGCTGTCGTCTTTACAGGACCAGGTGACTGGGTCTTTTCTTCCAAGGAGCTAGAGCTGTGTTTGAACTGTTGACCTTTCAGTTAAGAGTCCGGTGCTTAACCACTGATCCACCCAGGCTCCTTAGATACTCTCCTTTATCGGAACCTAGGAGCCCCAATAATGCAATGCCTAAGAGCTTGGCTGCTAACTAAAAGTTTGGCAGTTCAAATCCACCATCTGGTCTCTGGAAACCCTATGGGGCAGTTCTGTTCTGTCATGGCAGGTTGCTGGAAGTTGGGATTGACTCCATGACATCTGGTGTTTTTGTTTGTTTTTTTTTTCTAGATTTCTAAAGGAGTTCCTGTGTAGCATAAATGGTTAACATTCGGCTGCAAACCCAAATCTGGAGGTTCAAATCCACCAGAAGTGCTTCAGAAGAAAACTTTGGGGTTGGGCTTCTAAGGGGCACAGCCAAGGAAGCCCTACGAAGCACCATCTGACTCTGACACGCAGAGTCAGAATTGACTCAGTGGCAACTGGCACTGGCATGAAACCCAAAAGTGCCACATGGGGTTTCCAAAGCTGGAATCCTTACCGAAGCAGATGACTGTGACTTTTTCCCATGTACTGGTCTGTAGGTTTAAACCACTAATTTCTGTTTAGCAGCCAAGCCACCAGGGTCCTGGTCCTGGTATCAGAAATGCAAACCAAACCCCTTGATATCAAGTCATATCAGTTCTGACACATAGCAACCCTATAAGACAGAGCAGAACTGCCCTGTAGGGTTTCCAAGGAGCAGATGGTGGATTCCAACTGCTGACCTTGCAAGTAGCAGCTGTAGCAGCTAACCATTGCACCACCAGGGCTATTTTCTCTCAACTTGATCTCTGGGATCATTTGAACCACCTGCTTGGTAGAAAGGGAATGGCTGGTGGGTCCGCAAGGCAGGGTGCATGACAGTTTCCCAAAAGGGGGACTTCTCCAGCTTTTTTGCACACTAAGGGTGGCCCTAAGCTTTTTCTCATTGTCCCCAGGGATCCTGAATCCAGACTCACATTTCTGCAAGTTCTGCCTCCAAGATCTCCTCTATTGGACTCCCGGGGATGGGGACTTACCTCTTTAGAAGTTCTTTTATTACCTAGATAAAAGTCACTTGTATGCCTTTGGGTGCCCAATTAAAACTTACACAGACAGATGTTGTGGGAGTGGAAGCTCCCTGGTTGTAAATACCCCTCAGCGGCTGCCAGAGGGACAGTGCTGCAGGGGAGTGCCTGTGATGTCAGCGGGAGTGCCTGTGATGTCAGCCACACCCAGAGGCTCATGGGTGTTCCTGCTGAGTGGCAGGCCCCCCTGTCCCCACCAGGCCTTCATATTTGATCCCTTTTGGAACTCTCGACTGTGATTCAAGAGCAAAGAATTAAACAATAAGCTGCTTGTTCCCCATAGAGGCCCTGGGCTGCATAAAATAGCAGATGCAGGAATGTTTGGGGTTCCCAGGAATAAGCTGGGGTGACCCATGGGTCAGGTCTCCAGAGCCAAAGGAGAAAGTGCACAGAGACTTAGAGCAGCTCAGAAGGATGCTGGGAGCGGGGAAAGAGGCTCTCCAGCTCCTGGGTTCCTTCTGGGAGCACCGTGCTGAGGAATGCCTTTTATTTATTTATTTTAAAATGTTCGATTGTGCTTTAAGTGAAAGTTCACAATCCAAGTAAATTTGTCCTACAAAAACTTTCACACACACACACACAATGCTGTGTGACTCTAGCTGCTCTCCCCACCCTGTGAACGCACACTCCTCCTCTCTACCCTGTATTTCTCGTGCCCATTCGACCAGCTCCTGTCCCCCTCCGCCCTCTCATCTCACCTCTGGATGGGAGCTACCCAGTTAATCTCATGTAGCGAACTAAGCCAAGAAGCGCACTCTGCACCAGTATCATTTTGTGTCTTAATAGTCCAGTCCAATTTTTGTCTGAGGAGTTGGCTTCGAGAATGGTTTCAGTTCTAGGCTAACAGAGAGTCCAGGGCCACATTTTCTGGGTACAGTCCAGTCTGCTGGACCATAGGTCTGGTCTTTTCAAGAGAGGTCTAGCCTTGCACACCATTTTTTTCCTGCTGCATCAGGGGGCTTCATGTCATGTTCCGTGTCAGGGCAGTCATTGGTGGTGGCCGGGCACCATCTAGTTCTTCTGGTCTCACACTGATGTGGTCTCTGGCTTACGCGGCCCTTCCTGTCTCCTGAGCTCCTAGTTTCCTCATGTCTTTGGTGTCTTTCATTCTTGAGGAATGCCTTTTAAATAGTCAAGATAATTTAGGAACAACCCAGTTATTTCAAACCTTTGTCAGCTAAATGCAGGTGCCCTGGTGGTGCAGTGTTTAAGTACTCAGCTGCTAACCAAAATGTCAGAGGTTCGAACTCACCAGCTGCTCTAAGGGAGAAAAGACCTAGGGGTCTGCTCTCATAAAGATTAAATCAAAAAAAACTTGCTGCTGTTGAGTCGGTTCTGACTCATAATGATCCTGTAGGTCACAGCACCCACCACAGGCCGTACAACAGCCATGCAACATAATCATTGCCCCACCAGAGTTTCCTTACAAAAATTACAGTCTAGGAAACCCTATGGGGCAGTTTTTCTGTTTTAGACTCGACTCCACAGCACCTAACAACAACAGCCTTAGTCAAATGAGGGAACGGGGGCCCCAGAAGGTGAAGGGGGCAGCTCAGCATCAGAGAGCAGGGGGGGGAAGCAGGGTCTTAGGGGCTGAAGTGTGTCCCTCAAGAAGATCCGTCGAAGTCCTCACTGCACACCTGTGAATGTGCATTGTTTGGAACGAGGGTCTTTGGAGAGGTTGTCAGTTAAGCTAAGACACGTCACACCAGAGCAGAGGGAATCCTGATCCCATCTGAGTGGAGTCCGTTTGAAAGAGAGGAGACACAGGGAGACAAGACGGCCACAGAGAGACACAGCTATAAACCAAGGCATGCTGAGCATCACTGGCCATCACCTCCCTGGAGCCCTCAGGAGGAAGCAAAGCCGGGAGTTCAGACCCTGAGCCTCCAGAGAAGCCAGAGCAGTCCACAAACATTCTGTGAGCCACCCATGCTTGGTGCTTGTTATGGCAGTGCTAGGAGAACAAGACACACAGCCAGTCCAGAACCAGAGTTTTTTTATTTCCAGCCCAGCCCTCCTTTCAAACACATCTCTGATTTTCCTGCCAGACTAAACTGGTTTATCATCAAGTTGGCTCCCACTCATAGGGCCCCATGGGTGTCGGATTAGAACTGTGCTCCAAAGGGTTTTCAACAGCTGATTTTTCCAAAACAGATCACCAGACCTTTCTTCCCAGTCCACCTTTCTTCCCTAGTCCACCCAGTCTTCTCTCTTCTCTGGTGGACTTGAACCTCCAGTGTTTCAGTTAGCAGCTCATTGGATTGGCTGTTTGCACTGCCCTGGGCCTCCTGCAGTAAGGCCTATAATCTGGCTTTACAAAATGACCCTGAAACGCTGAAATAGCAGCTCCAGCTTGCTCAAAGAGAAGAGGGATGACAGGTGGCAGGTAACATGGTTGAGGATGAATGGTCAGGGTATGTGAAGGCTGGGGAGTGTCTTAAGCACCCGTAAGCTGGGAGGAGTTGTCTCTCAGTACCTCCTGCAGGGAGTGCTTTGTAGGCAACAAGCAGCAGGAAGGACCTATGAGGACAGGGACAGAGAAGGACAACCTCCGGCTGGACAGCTGAGGACTGCAGGACGGGGGTCTATGGAGATGCAGGGAGCCTCATTCTTGGTGTCTGATCTCCAGGCATATGTGGACAGAAGGCTGAGAATTCTCATCTGTGCTGAGGTGAGAGTCAAGAGATGCGGAGCAACACAAGGAACAGAGAGTGATGGGAAAATGAAGCAAAGATTCTGTGGAAGATTCCTGATCAAAAGGGGGGAAACATAGAACAGAATTTCAAATTCTCAGAGTATCTGGACTTTCTGGAGATGTGGAGACTGGATGAAACCCTGAAACTATTGCCTGAGGTTATCTTTAAACCTGAAACCAAAACTATCACCTGTACTCATCTCAAAGCCAAGCAATGGTCTGGTCACTGAATAAAGAACACCTTCCTAGAGCTTTGTACTTTTTTAAGATTTATCCATGTGGGATCAGACCAACCGCAGCAACTGAAAAGATTAGCTAGGAAGCATAGGGGGCAATGAGTTAGTGTTAGTAGGGGAGATTGACTTGGAAAAGGAGGGTGAGAATGGCATGTCACCAGTGTCACCAAACTGTACACACTGTTGAGCTGGTACACGTTCTGCTGGATAGATTTTCAACAGCAACAAAAATGAATTCTTAGAAGGAAGCAGAATCAAGAAGACGAAAGGAAAGGCACAATACTGAACAAGGTCACAGTATTGCCACAAAGGATTCTCGGTCCTCTGTCTACGTCAGGAGCCCTGCTCAGCAGGGTTAAGAGCTTGGCTGCCAGCTGAGAGACTGGCAGTTTGAACACACAAGCTGCCCCATGGGGCATTTCTGCTCTGTTCTGCAGGGTCACTATGAGTCAGAATTCACTCAGTTCACTGTCAGGGTATCTGCAAGCCAATGGGTATGTGCGGGAACCTGAAGAAAATAAGAAGAATGTTTACAGCTGAGAGCAGAATTCCCATAGGCTGTCTTTGTTGGGGCCTAGGGATTAGCAGAAGACAAAGAAACACAACACAGTCAGTGCCAACGCCCTGCATTCAAGATGAGTAGGAATTTCAGGGCCTGGAATGTGGAAGGAGGAAAGAGGCGTGGAAAAAGCCAACAACCTCTGCATTCCAGGGCACAGGAGGTGCAGGGGTTTGGGGGTCAGCTGAGGGGCTTTGCAGGCAAAGGAAGGCCTCGCATTTCTAGCATAGATTGAAGTATGCTTCCTCAAAGCATGTGTTATAAATCCTAACTCCTGTGTCCGTGGTTGTAATCTCACCTGGGACTGGGTTGTCTTTGTTATGCTAATGAGGCAGGGGTGGGATAAGGCGTGTTTCCAGTTAATCTTTTTCAAGGCAAAGAGGAACATTAAAAATAGAACAAGTGAGCAGAGAAGATGGGGGAAGACAGATGCTGAGAGACACTTGGAGATCTCCAAGGAACAAGGATGCAGAAGTTTAAGAGACAAGGACCCTCCCCCAGAGCAGACAGAGACAGAAAGACTTCTCATGAACCAGTGCTCTGAATTCCGACTTGTAGCCTCCCACACTGTTGAGAAAGGAAGCTTCTGTTTGTTGGAGCCTTCCACTTGTGGTGTTTCTGTTTTAGTAGCACTGAGTAACTAAGACAACTCATTTTAAGATACGTGAACACCTGGGAGGTGATCTTTTTCTAGACCCTAAATACTCAGTAGGCAATATATCCACCAGCCTTCAGGTGTTTGGGGAGTGAGGTACAGTAGACGGAGAAGGATGAAGGATGAAACTTGTTTCAGCTGGCTGTATCTCATTGTGATAGGGAGAGAGAGCATGTCAAGATGGCAGGTGTTCCTTCAGCCAGTGGACTCTGCAGAAGAAAAGTCTTGGAGCCCAAGCCCCTGGGAATGACTGGTCTATGGAAGCATTCATTGGTTGGGGTGGAAAGGTCAAGCTGACATGGTCTCCATCCTCAGGTCTCTGCAGCTACTGATGACATATGCTTGTAGGCTAGAAGACTAGTGTAATTTATTCTGAAAAGAGGGTTTAGGAACATCCGACTAGCATTTTGGTGGTCATACAGCGTACTGAGGGGTCAATTTTCCATGCAGAACCGGGCCTCGACCAGGACTGGTCTTGAGGGAAAGGGAATTCAGCCAGGAGTCAAGTCAGTTCTAAACAGGGCTTTGTATCTGAGGTGTCATGCTAACTACGAGTGTTTGTTCTCTTACACTTTCTTCTTTTTACCCACTATTGTGGGTGTATTGTGTCTCCCCAAAATGTAAGTGGAAGCCCTAATCCCGCGCCTGTGAACCATGCCTTGGTATGGCCGCAGGATCTTCGAGGCTAACAGGTAAGTTGGTGTGACATCATATGGGGGGGGAGGTCATTCCCCATGCTCATGTTATGCAGACATGTCATCCTTATAAAAGACAAGAAGAGACACAGACAAACGGAAAGAAGAGCTCCGTATTCTAGCCAAGGAATGCCTGGAGCCACCAGCAGGAACAGAGGGATGGGACAGATGATCTCTCAGTGTCCTCGGGAGTCTTCAACACAGCCAACACCCAGACACCAGACTCAGCCTCTGAAATTGTCACAGTCCGTTTGTTTTCTGATAAGCCACTTGAAAAAGATTGTGTTCCCTTCTTCCCTTTTCCTGCCTTTCCTGTTATGGAATTTTTGTTATAAAATTCTTGAAATCTCATCATTTCTTGCCCCGGCCCGCGGGACAAATCAACGAAAGGACGAGGGGGAGCCTGTGAAAGTAAACAGGAAAGGCAGAAAAATGGAAGGCAAGACAAAATTCTGATCAAGCCTCAGTTTTATTATCAAAATGAGGTATATTTATAGCGGTAGGAATAAAGGGAGGGATCAAGTGACGTAGGGATGGAGTGACATTTGGAGTGAGGTAGTTGTCGGCTGGGGATTGGATATACATAGGACTAAGGCAGTGACATCAGGCAGGAAGTTTTTCGCACGCGCGGGCCTTTTGAATTTCGCGGGTGCGGGCTTTTTCAAACTTGGCGTGCGCGGGCTTTTTCAGCCCTACAAGCTTCCTGTATGTCGGGGCCTGGGGGCTCTCCCATGGCTCCCGACAATTTCTTCAAAACCTGCAGTGATTAGGAATGCCTTTGTCTGCAAGTAATAGACTATCCTACTGACAGTGGTCTAAACCACCAGGGCTTCTGTTTCTCACATAATGAGGTGTCTGGAGCCAACACGCCAGAGCTCACCCATGGCATCAGGGACTCTTTCAGTTTTCCACCCCACAGCCCTCAGCAGGCTGGCTTCTTGTGTCCTGGAAGCAAGATGGCTGCCCCAGTGCCAGCCATCAAGTCCACACACCAGGCGGAAATGTGGGTAGCAGAAAGAGAAGGCAGTCATACCAGCAGTGTTTACCCTTCTCATCAGAAAAGCAAAAGTTTTCCAGAAATAGCTCCTCACACCCCAGTGGTCTGACTCGACGGCACTTGGCTTGGCTAGCCATTAATGCTTACCCAAAACTATGCAATTGGTTTCCCAGGTTTCTTAGCCTTTCTTGACATTGGGTTGAGACTATGTGACAAGTTCTGTCCAACAGACCGTGAGTAAAGGCGACCTGAGACACTTCACAGCTAGTACTCAGCACTTTTCTCTTCCTTCTTCGTGAAGATACAGGAACTCAATTTGGCAGACGATGCAGCTATAAAGTGGTTATGCCTCCATCGGCCTGGGGTCCTTGAGTGGCTGTGTGGAACCGAGACCTCAGCAGACACATTCTGGGCATACAGCATGAGGGAGAAGTAAACCCAGGCTGTGCTAAGCTGCTGAGAGGTTAGGGTGAACTTGTTACCCCAGCAGGACTTAGCCTTATACCAGCTCATACAGTCTTGTCGTCCAGAATTTTGTCACCTGCGGAGGTCCGCCATCAGCCTTGTAGACAAAGTCACGAGCTCCTGCAAATGACGGGCTGAAGCATCTCACCTGTGACATGTTTTTTAGCCTACTGTCCTTGATATTATTTGGCTTCCTAATCAAATTTTCTTCAAAAAGATACCCCCTCCTCTCCTGGCACAAGGATCAGGGGAGATGCCTTCTGAGAGGGGCCCCTTTTTACTACCCCCTTGGTCTATGAAATAATATCGGGAAAACCGTACAGGAATTTTCTGAGGAAAAAGAGCTCAGAGGAATGATCTCTAACACAGCCAGCTTTGAGAGCAACGAGGCCGGCCCAACCCCTGCTGACTTCCCCCAACTGCACATCCCCACCCATGTGAAAGGAATTGTCCTCTTTAGAACAGCTTGAGAAGAACATAGGGTGGGGGACAGTAGATGTTTACTATCCCTGCAGGAGGAGATAAAGAGCAAAGTAGGAACAAATAGAGATCATAAACTTTAGACCCTTCCTCGTGAACCTTTTAACCTTGAGGTATAAGTAGGGCTGATTGAGCTCGAGGCATCCATAGGCCATTATCTAAAAAGCTTTGACAGTTAAAAGGATCACCAGGTTTCAGTTAACTAGTAGCTCATGTGGCAGAGTAAAAAATTACATCACCTCAAGACCACGAGGTTTTTGGTTTCAAATTTGCCAACCATGAGGTTTTGGTTTTAAACTAGCCAATAGATTGTGTGGTCAGTGGGCAGGTAAAATTCACGTCACTCTTACTATAAAAACAATAAAGACAGACAGCCTTCTCTCTTGCTCTCTGGGTCGGGCTGCCTTAAACCAGAAAAGTCTTTTCTGTCTCCTTGATTCATTTCCCGCCGCGCCTCTCCCTCCCTCCGTGCGGGACCCTACAAAGTGTTGGGACCGGCTCCCGGCAGTCACCCAGCCACCACTTGTTGCAAAGGAGACCAGAAGGTTAGGCTTTGGGTCTTTCAGTCTCTAGTGGAAGCTGGGCAAGTTAGAAGTGATCAGGGGAATGTGTGTTGGAACTGCCACCTAACAGTCTGCTATGGCATCCTAGACTTGTGCTGAAGCACAGTCCGTGTAGCTAAAATCAGAATGCTACAGACACAAGTTGAACATGGCTGTGTTTACTTAAATTGAGATCACCGTGAAACAAGCTTAAAAGAAAGAGTTATTTTCCTGTTACCACCCTTAACTTGTCTGCTAATTAGGAAAAAGCCACAGTGTCTCAGGTTCGTCAGGCCACCATGAAAAGGAAAACAACCGTTTTGAGAAAATAATGTCAGGCAGACACAGAGAGGGAGGTGGGCTCCCATGGCCACCCCTGTAACTACCTGTGGGCTTGGAAACAACCTCAGCGTGTGAGATGAGGGCTGGAGTTGGTAACAGGACGGCATCATGGTCTGCAGACGTGAAGCCTGGTATTAATGCAGACTGTCTTGTGGAATAAGGAAGAAGAACCGATGGTGGTGTTGTGGTGCTGGAGAAGAATGTTGAATGTACCATGGAGTGCCAAAAGAACAAATAGATCTGTTTTGGAGGAAGTACAACCAGAGTGTTCCTTGGAAACAAAGATGGCAAGACCACGTCTTAGATGCTTTGGACATGTCAGGAGGGATCAGTCCCCGCAAAAGGACATCAAGCTTGGGAGAGTGGGGGATCAGGGATAAAGAGGACCCTCGATGAGATGGATTGACACTGCAGGGATGGCCATAAGCATAAAAACGATTCTGGACATGGTGCAAGGCCGGGCGGTTTTTCATTCTGTTGCGCACAAGGTCACTGTGAGTCAAAAGAACCCTACAATAACAACACCTTGTCAAGGAAGAGAAATGAGAAGGCCCTGACCTGTGAAGGTTAGCGATAAAAATCATGTGGTTGGGAAAGGCCTTGGGAGTTTCAGAGGCTTTCAGGATTCCAAGAGCCCAAGAAGCAAATGAGTTATGCTGGGTGGAGCTGTGCAAAGCAGATGGCAGAGAAACACCAGGGCCGTAGTGGCTCTGGGAGCAGACAAGGTCAGGAGCAGGGAGAGGCTGGCTGGGGAGTTCTGTGGACAGGGTGGGTGTGGGTGAGCTGCCTTACTCAGGGAGCAGCTGGGTCATGGGTCAGAGGGGTGGTTTCCTGAGAGCACAGAACCTATCAGGAAAGTGCTGACCTTTAGTGGGAGCTGCCAGAGAAGCCAAGCAGGAAGGAATTGGGGGCAGCATCCCCCCAAAGAGCTTCCATTTCCATACATCCAGCACCCTAGAGCTCAGAGACTAACACCCCCAGAGGTCCTTCTGCTGCTGTAACACCCATGGTACCCTCCAAAGCCGCTGGCTTAGTGGTTGGAAAGGTGGTAAGGGGATGGATCAGACTGGACAGAAATGTTGAGAAAAGATGTGAGTTGTTAGGGGTTCAAATATGTCTCGCCAAAGCATGAGTTGAAATCCTAACCCAGGTATCTGTAAATGTCTCTGGGTGGTACAGTCAGTGCTCTGGGCTACTAACTAAAAGATTGGAGATGTGAGTCCACGCACAGGCACCTCAAGAGAAATGCCTGGTGATCTACTGCCAAAAAAGTCACCTGTTGGAAACTCGGTGGAGCACAGGTCTTCTCTGACAGACTTATGGTCACCAGGAGTCACAGTTGCCTTGACAGCAACTAGTAAACATACCCCACTTGGAAACAGGGCTTTTATTTTGTTGTGCTAGTGAGATCAAACCAGAGTCCAGTGCCCCTAAACCTAATCCTTTCTGAACAGTAATGAGAGCAGAATAAACACATGTCAAGATGTCACCTTGGAGACTGAGATGTGCCTGAACCAAGCCATGGTATTCTCAATCACAGTCTATGCATGTAAAAGCTGGATAATGAACAAGGAAAACGGAAGAAGAGTTGATGCCTTTCAGTTGTGGTGTTGGAGAATATTGAACATACCATGGACTGCCAGTGAGCAAATAGAAAACTCCTTGGAAGCAAAGATGGCAGGACTGCATCTTACATACCTTGCACATGTTGTCAGTGTATCAGGAATAAAAGATGAGTTTGGCCTGCAGAGCAGAGTGTACCTCGAACACTACTTTGCAGAGGAAGAGGCTTTTACAAGCCGGCAGTGCAGCGGATGGATTCAAGTACGACGGTAGCCGCACATCCGTTCCATTATCAGACATACCTACACATACATTTCCCCAAGAAAGGAGACAAATGGGTTTCCATATATTCTCCTAATTGGCAACTACAATTGGCAACTAGATTTTCATATAGCCTTCCTATTGGCACGATATACTTAAAGAGGTACTAGATCTAGATAAGCAGTTAGCTTTAAGTTACGTGGGAAGAAGCTATCCTCTCCTTAGAAACTGAACTTATCTCTAGGACTTCTGTGGGGGGGGGGTGGGAAGAGGCAGTGTCCTCAGGCTGCTCAGGCTGGTGCTGGAGAGAGGCATCTGGACTATCACCTTCTCCTTAGAAACTGGGCTTATCTCAAGACTTCTATGGTGGAGGAGGGAGTGTCCTCAGGCTGGCCCCCGAGAGAGGCATCTGGACTTCTGGAATTTAAGTAGTATCTTCTTAAAAGCTTTTTCTCCCTATCTCAATCAGGAGGGATCAATCCTTGAAGAAGGACATCATGTTCAGTAAAACAGAGGGTGAGTAAAAAAAGGAAGACCCTCAGCAATACAGGCTAACACAGAGGCTGCAACAATGTGCTTAAGCACGGCAGTGATTATGGGCATGACACAGGACCAGGCAGTGTTTTGCTGTGTTGTGCATCAGATCACTATGAGTTGGAACCGATGTGATGACACCTAACAACCTAATGACGAACACATGGGCATGCACAGAGGAAGAGAGACCCATGGAACACCAAGGGGACTCTAAGGATTGTCAGCAGGCCGTGACAGTGAAGAGAGAGGCTCACAGAGGAGATCATCACAGTCACAATCTTTATTTGGACTTCCAGTCTATAGAACTGTCAGAGAATAAACTTCAATTTTTCAAAGCCACCCATTGTGAGACTTTTTTGTTCTGGCAGCATTAAGTCCAGCAGTTCAGAGACAGCACCCCCATGGCTGTTTGCAAACAGCCCACCCTGGGAGATGGAAGGATAAAGTTCCAGGAGCAGCAACAGTGTATCCCAGTAGCCTTGATCCACACCCCACCTGGAGCTGACCTCTGAATGGTAACAACTGGTTTAAGGCTCCAAGTTCAGACTGCCTCGTGGCAATGGTTTCAAGGGTTTACCCAGCCTCAGTTGCCTCCAAAATTCTGGCTTCTACGAGAATTTAAAATTCTGTTCCTCATTTCCCTCCTTTTGATCAAGAGTCTCCCAGCAAATCTTTGACTAATATGTTCAGTATTGGTGGTCAGGCACCATCCTGTTCTTCTGGTCTGACAGCAAAGGAGGCAGATATTCAGGGAAGCAGCCACATTGTCCATTTCCTCCTATTCCTCTCTTGGGTCACTATCAGTTTAAATTCACACTATGGCAATGGCTTTGAGTTATTATTATTATTATTCCTCTGTTGTTCCAGGAGAATAGAGACCAATTGGTCACTGCTTGCTAACTTTTAAGTCCCCAAGCACTACGCAATGAACGTGGAGGTAGAATGGAAGTTCGGAGAAGCAATACTAGGCCAGCTGATTGGTATGTGCTTTGAAACGATGACCCTAAGCCTCCAAACCAATAAAACAAATCCCATTGGGTGTCAGGTTGTCCATAAACAGCCTCAAAAGCTACTTTTTGTTTTTTAGTAAGACTATGCATAACGCATAATTTGCCCACTAGCCATTTTCTGGGTGTACTGCTTTGTGAGATGGGAAGCTTAGGGGGCAGTGAGTGTATGGTAAATTAGGCAGTGGAGTAAGTTAGAAAACAATAGCAGAAATGCTGGCAACACTGGAGTGTGATCAGTGTCACTGACTTGTTTAGTTGGAAGTTGTTGAAACACAATGTGACTTTGGCTTTGTCTACTTCCATGAAAACAACCAAATTTGAAAAAGAAAGCAAGTGGAGGTGAGATGGGGACTGGTGAGCAAGTCCACTTTCTCTAAACCACACCCCCCAACATCAGCCTCCGGTGACACAGGTGACCTCAGAAACCTGCAGTCCAAGTCCAGGTGAGGTTCCACCCTGTGGTGGCCCTGAAGACAAAGGACAGGAGACAGACATTCCAGGCCAATCCTGGATTTAATCAGCCTAAGCCTACGCTCGTCCTGGGCTGCAGGTTGGCAATAAGAAGCAGGGAAGTTGAAGCCAGAGTTCAATCAAGAGCCTTCGTGTCTGAGCACAAAAATTCCTTCCTAGATGGTAATTCTCCCCGCCCACACTCTGCCCTGCAAATGTACTTTTCTGGGAAAACCACTTTGAAAGGGCACTGGGGAGGGAAGAGCCCAGATGGAATAGAGCATGAGAAGAAATTCCGTTTGCAGGATTTATGTGCCTCATGTGGGCAGAGCATCCCAGTGGAAGGGGACACTCTTCTTAGGCACGGAATTTGCCCTGCAGCCAGCACTCTGCCCTGGCCCTGCTGTCCCTCAGGGCTCTCTCAATAATCCAACACATAATAACAGAATCTTTTAACCAGTCTTATCTGTGTGTTTATTTTACAAGATGTTTCCTGGGCAAACCTTAGCTGTCCAGCTTTTAGATCAAGGTGATCTCCTCTACTTTCATTTGAGGGCACCACAGTCCTCAGCAGCGGGCTGACCGATGGGGACCCAACTCAGAGTGGGGCCCTGCCCTTGCAGAATATTCTTCCAGGGAGCAAGGAGGATTCTGTTACAACTGCCCAAAGGAAAACTCATTTCTCATCACAGTTCTGGGCCTCACCTGTCAGAGGTGTCACTGCGTCTTCCACGTCACCTGCTTGCCCCGCCCCTGCTCCACTAGCAGCCCCCTGTGCCCTCAAGGGAGCGGGCTGCCTTTGACAAGCCATCAGGAGGGCCTTGGGGACAACCAGGCATCTCTCCACGCTTTCACGACCATGTTGATCGGTCCAAGATGCATGACAGAGGACAAGCTTTCAGGCTTTAAACCTTTATCTGTTTTAAAAGAAACAGCAAGCTTACGAGAACATGGAAATGTTGGTAACTGAATACAGAGCTCCAGGTCGGGAGCAGGCCGCTGAGGGCTGCATCCCACTCGTTTAGTGCAGCGTCACGCCTCTGTGGGCCAGAAGTCACTTCCAGAAACAGCATAGAGAACACCTGAAAGACTCCTGAAGTGCGCATACGAAAACTCTCCCTTTGCTCATCCAGGTTTGAATTTTACTTCATTTGCCTGGGCACGGAAATGACACCCTACTTTTGAAAGATTCCAGAACCAGGAGGTCATCCAAGGTGCCGGTGGCCTTTCCTCACAGTGAGCCCCAGACATCCTGATACACACCCCTGGCACAGTGTGTGACGCAGCCCTAGAGGTACAAGGCATACAAGCTCAGCTGCTAAATGCAATATCAGTGCTTCAAACCCACAGAGCAACTCTGTAGAAGAAAGACTTGGTGGTCTGCTCCCCGAAGCATTTCAGCCCAGGAAGCCCTACGGGGCAGCTCTACTCTGTCACGTGGGGGCACTATAAGTCAGAATCGACTCAGTGACACACAGCAGTACCAGGCACATTCAGTCCCTGACCTATCACAAGCTTCTGCTCCAAAAACTCTGTTGTAAATTGGTTCTGATGTAAGTTGAATCTCTCTCTTTTTTAAAGTTTTAATTACTATTGTTTATTTTCACTGTCTTTATAAATCCAGTCTCTGAACATCTGAGAACATCAGCAAATTACAAGCTGCAACACTGTGTGCAATAAATGTTATTAACAACAAGCCAGCCGGCAATAAGAGGTACCAAAAAGAAAAAAAAAATAAAGCTGAACAGATGATTGTGAGCACAGCTCACTGTCACTGGAATCCACCGTAAGTCAGGAATTACCTGTGTGTGTCTCTGTCAAAGCTGATGTGTGACCCCTCCCCAGCCCAGCCCCCAACCTCACTGCCCCAGCTGTTCTGGGTCAGGGGCTGGGAACAGACAGAAACATAGAAGTCCTAGCCCTCAAGCAGTGTGGTTTAATTTAGCACTGCATTTCCCACACTTTGCTATGCTCACGAACACCCAGGGGTCTTGTTAAAATGCAGATTCAGCTTCAGTCGGTCCTGGCTGGATTCAGGATCAGGACTGTCTAACAAGCTCCCGGGATGCTGATGATTTGAGTCCACGGACCATACTTGGAGGAGAAGGGTTGGATCAGTGGTTCCCACAGGTGGTCCCCAGTGAGCAGCAACAGCAAATAGCACCCATTAGAAATGCACATTCCCAGGCCCCACCCCAGCCTTACTGTGTCAGGTGCTCTGGGCTTAGGGTCTGATCATCTGTATTCTAGAGAGCTCGAGTGCAAGCCAGAGTGTCCCAGTTTGAGAAGCACAGGTTCCAGAGAGCATTTAACCAGGAGTGACACAAAGCTGACTTTCAAAGACTCCAAGATGTTGCCAGGCAGTGAGAAAAATGGAGCAGGAGGTGCCCAGGTTGAAGTGAGAGGGAGGCTAGGAAATAGCCCCACACCTAAATTCTTAGCTCCCCAAAATCACGACAACCTGTCTGTGTGTCGTACTGAAGTTGCTTGACTGCTGCTGCGATACTGGAAGCTATCCCGCCAGTATTTCAAACACCTGCAGGGTCACCTGTGGTGGGCAGCTTCCAGCAGAACTTCCAGGCTAAGACAGACTAGGAAGAAAGGCCTGGAGATATACTTTCAAAAACCAGATATATGAAAACACTGTGAATCACAACAGGATTGTGACTTGTTGGCTTTGACACACAAACACCTATTCAGTCACCAGGGGGGACGTCATGTTTGGTGGAGCAGAGGGCCAGTAAGGGTGAGGGGGACTCTCAGTGAGACGGGTTGACACAGTAGTTGCAACAGTGAAGTCCAACATATTGACAGTAATAAGGGGGACAAAGAACTGGGTAACGTGGCCTTCTGTTGTACATGAGGGTCCTATGAGCTGGCTTGATGGCAGCTAACAACCTTGTGTTTGCAGAATGAGTGTGTTTCCTCAGCCGCTGACCTGTCGTTTTTAGGGACTGTGCTGTGCACCCCAGCTGACCTGAGTCAACCACAGAAAGATGGATGTCTGTCAGCAGTAACCTGTGTCTTTCTCCTGCTGTTGAGTGAGCTGACCTTCCTCTGAAGAGAAAGTCTTAGGGTGCAACCAGGCAATTTCCAGCCCAATCCCTTTAAGCCAGCGTCAGACCTTGATTTCAGCTCAGGAAAGTCAAGGCTGCAGAGACTGACTCGGCCTTCACTCATCCAAAGAGAGCTGAGCAGAAAAGACGAGCTTTGGAGGGCAAGATGGGGAGAGGTAGGAGGAGATGGGGAGAGAGAGAAGGTCAAGGAGCAGACAGTGCAGGAGACTGGGAAGACTGTAACAACTGTTAAGTTCAAGAAGGAGGAAGGTATCTGTACTTATATATTTTCAGTCTCTGTAGGTTTGCAGCTTTCAGACATTTTTCAAGTTCCCCCTGCGATGTCTGTTGCTGACCAATTGATACAGAATCATGGCAACCCTACACAACTCAGTGGAACTGTCCGATAGGGTTTCCAAAGAGCGTTGGATAGATCCCAGCAGCCATGGCTCTCAACCCCTCTGCCACCAGGGTTTGAAACTCCTCCCTAGGTGCAGGAAAAGCATGTGTGATCCCAGAACTGGGTAAATGGCAGGGGTCAGCCTGCGAGAGGCTGAAATTGTCTCAATTTTACCTTAAGAGAAAGTGCACACTTTTTATATCATTGCATAGTGTGTGTTGGTTTTAATGTTATAGATGTCTGAGTAAAGTAAATAATCCTGTTATCCCACAGTTAAAGCCCAAGGAGTGAGCTTACCCTGTGCAAAAAAGGGCAGGCAGATTTTGACAGTACAGTTTTTGAATAGGTGACATTTTTAAAACCTGTTGCTGTCAGGTCTTTTTCAACTCATAGCAACTGTATAGGACAGAGTAGAGCTGCTCCATAGGGTTCTAATCTTTATGCAAAAGACCTCTTGAAAGCATTGAAAAGCAAAGACATCACCTTAAAGACTTAGCTGGCCTGATGGAAGCTGTTTTCAATCACCTCATATGCATGTGAAAGCAGTGAATGAATAAAGAAGACTAAAGAGGAATGGATATCTTTGAATTGTGGTGTTGGTAAAGAATACTGACTACATCGTAGACTTCCAGAAGAAGGAACTGATCTGTCTTGGAAGCAGTACAGCCAGAATGCTCTTTAAAAGTGAAGATGGTGAGGACAGGGCTCGGATGGCGGAGTCAATGGATGCTTCCCATGATCCCTTTAACCATAAAAACCCCAAAGAACAAATGAATCCAGTACATGTGACATCCTAACATCAAGGAGAAAGTTGAGAACCCAAAGACCATCAAAGAGAAAGTTGAGTAATTGGGCCCAGCAATAGGGAAGGGGGAATAGTATCCAAAGTACAGAGGATCCCACAGATCTGACATGCTGGGAAACAGCTGCAGCTATAGGATGGTTGGTCTGTCCCCTCCTCAGCAGGTACAATTGTCTGGAAATCCACCAGTGACTCCAGAGCCAGTGAGAGACAGTACCAGTTCACTCAAAGATGTCTTTGCATGTAACCTATGGTGTGTGGATCTGGATATTTTCTGAGAGACACCTGTCTCCCAGTATACCCCCTTCCTTCTCTGCACTGTCCCCACTGCTAGAGTCTGATGCCATTAACTGAGCTGGAATTAGGATTCCTTAAACGTTCGCTGAGCCATTCTCCCCAAATTAGAGGTGGAACAACTTAATAAATTTGGGGAGGGTGGAAGGGAGAATTATGCCAACTCACCTAAGTTGGAAATTCAGAGAGGAAACTGTTCCTTCACCTAGATTCAGACATAAGGGGATATGCCATCCTCACAGACACTCAGGGATGGCTGTTATCCACTTTCTGTCTCAGTGGCTGCAACCAGTCACATGTACCTATAACAATCACACCTGATGATCTAGGACAGTAGGTGAGAGCCTGCTCTACACATATGGTGACTGACTATCTGAACATCTGAGCTGGACCCATAAAAGAAAAGTGGACTTTTAAGCTCCCAAGTCTAGTAACAGCTGTAATCACCTGGTGAAAAGACATTAGAGCTTCAAAGATAAAAATGAACAAACTATCACACATGACTAGTTAATTTGAACATTTCAAAACAAGAAGCTAAAATACGGTAGGCAAACATAAAATAAATAAATAAATAAGATTTAGTTATGGCTTGGAAACAAAAGTCCATATCCAAGCACTTGAAGAAGCAGATCACAACTTCTTCAGAAAACTCCCAAAACAAAGAATCAGATCTTCCAGAGGAAGAGAATTTCCTGGAACTATCAGAGGTAGAACACAAGAGATTAATATTTAGAACTCTTCAAGAGATCAGGAAGGAGATGAGGCAAAATGCAGCAGAGTATAATGACAAATTGAACAAGCTCCAAGAAAACATACAGCAGCAAGAATTATTAATTCAGAGAATTAATAATAAAATTACAGAACTGGAAAACTCAATAGAAAGTCAAAAGAGCAGAATAGAAGCAATGGAAAGCTGACTTAGTGAGACTGAAGATAAAGCACACGACATCAACATATTTGAGGAAAACTCAGATAAAAGAATATAAAAAAATCAAGAAACACTAAAAATTATGTGCGACTATGAAGAAGAATAATCTGTGGGTAACTCGAGTATCAGAACAGGGGTCAATAACAGAAAACAAAGATTTGCTGACAGAAAACTTCTTTGATATTATGAAAGGTTAGAAGATGTCTTTCCAAGATGTTCATCAAACTCCTTACAAGGTAGATGCCCAAAGAAAGATATCAAGGCATATCATAATAAAGTTTGCCAAAAATCGAAAACAAGGAGACATTTTAAAAGTGTCTAGCGTTGCCATGAGTCAGATCTGACTCGATGGCACTTGGCTTGGCTTAGGGATAACCTAAAAGTAACCAACAAAGGAGACTCTATAGCACCAACTTCATATGGAAAGGGAAGAAGGTATGGATAAGTAAAGCATTACTACAGAAGAAAAACAAAGTGAGAGGCCTCATGCTACCTGATTTTAGAAGCTATTACACTGCTATGGTAGTCCAAACATCCTGGTACTGCTACAAAAGCAGATGCATAGATCAACAGAACAGCACTGAAAATCCAGGTGTATAACATCATTCACCTAAGAGCAGCTGATATTTGACTGAGGTCCAACGTCTATAAACTAAGGAAAAGACAGTCTCTTCAATCTGACTCGACGGCACTTGGCTTGGCTACCAGGGCTAGGGTCCCTTCTAGAGGGGGCATTTTGGAGGAACCATGAGAGCCACTGTGTTTGTGAAGATGGGTGAGGGGAAGAAGGTGGGACACCTGGAATGAAGTGAGGCTGTGCTGTGGTGGACATATCTCCTTAGCCAGTCACCCAACCAGCCCTGGCTCCCAGAGTGCCACCTGTGAAGGGTGGAGGGAGTGCCCAGGCAGGTGAGCAGCAGGTACAGCAGGTGGTGGCCGCAGGAAACAACCAGCCAGCAGGAGGTGGGCATGTGCTTCACACTGCCAGACTGGGATGCTGGACAGCTGCTTGGTTGCTAAGCAACTGGCACATCATGAAGAACTCTTCAGTAATCTGGTGACTTCAGCCCTCTGAGATGCCCCTTGTTCTGATCTTGGAGCCCAGATTAACCCTCTAAGCCAGGAGGGGAGGTGGGATGCTGGGAATTAACTCCAGTATGAATTGAATTGTGTTCCCTAAAGAGGTGTGCTGAAGTCCTAATCCATATCTCTATGGGGAAACAAGGCTTTTCTTTGCTGATGTTTTCAGCTGACACCATCATCCTGGAGCAGGGTGGCTCCTGACTGTAGATGATTGATGTCTTCTTATAAGAAGAAGACAGATATGAAAAGGAGTCACATGAAGGAAGACACCATATGAGGACCTGTCTTCCAGCACAAGGGATTGCTGGCAGTCACCAGAAGCAAGGGGAGAAACATTCAGCGGTTTCTCTTGGGGCCCTCAGAAGGCCCTGGTCAGTGTTCCAGGACTGGACTGTGGGACTGGGTGTATCCTTTGGATTCCAACCCAGAAAGTCGACCCTGAGGGTCAAACACAGCCTCCGCCTTAGTCTTTCCCTGCCAGGACAACTGGGGCAAGGAGAGGTTCTAACAGTCCTTGCCTCCAACCCAAGGGATAGGGACCCACACAGCTGCTCAGAGGATGAGGCAGGGTGGGTGGGACAGGCTCACCCTGTCCCATAGCTGTAACCCTACAGGGCAACCAGCCAGCACCTGTGAACACAGCCCGGCTGCCCTGGCTCAGGAAACCCTCCCTGGTCAACGGCCTTTGGGAGCTGCCCAGGCTGCTGACGGTCCAGCTTTGGAACCACAAGGAGAAGGCAGCTGCAGAAGCCCTCTGAACATCTCTCAGGCGTACCCTTATGTCCCCAAAGCTGTAGATTCATTTTTCACAGATGGAGCTTACGACTTTTGGGAAATGACGTAGTTTGCCCAGCCCTGAGTCAGCAGCTGAAATCCACCAGCCCTTCTCTGGAAACCCTCTGAGGTCGTTGCACTCTGACTGTTGCTGTTGTTGCTAAGTTCCCTGGAGTCAGTTCGGATTCCCAGCGACTCCACACACGACAGGAGGAAACACTGCCTGGTCCCGTGCCATCCTCGCGATGCCGTCATCCTTGATCCTTTGTTGCGGCCCACCATGGCAGTCCGTCTCCGTGAGGGACTTCCTCTTCCTCACTGACCCTTCACTATACCGAGTGGGGTGTCCTTGTCAGCATATTCAGAGTATGTGAGGCATAGTCTCAATAGCCTTGCTTCTAAGGAGCACTGTCTGCCTGCAGGGCTGGAATCGACTTGACAGCAGTAGGTTTGGGTTTTTTGGTTTTTTCCACTCTGAAGAGACATGGTTTCTTAGTGGTTAAGAGTTTGGCTGCTAACAAAAATGCTGACAGTGTAAATCTACCAGTTATGTCTCAGAAACCCTCTAGGGCAGTTCTGCTTTGTGCTATAGGGCGGCCACAGAATGTCCTATAGACTCAGTGGCAACCAGGTTGGTTGCGGTCACTTGAACAGACCCAGGGTAGACACTTAAGGCCTCACCTTGACTTTGGTGATGCTCAGTAGAGCCCAAGGGATGCTGACAGGAAAGGTGTCTGACCACAACACTTCCTGTCGCTGCAGAACTCCCGAAGTTGCGATGAAACCCAGGTTCTGCTAAGACAATGCCAGAGACAAACGAAGCGAGCACAAGCTCCTGTCTTCTGGGTAACCACCGCCTGTGAAGGTTGGATTCCTCACGGCGCTCACAGTTCCCCGCATGCAGAGCCTGTGGCCAGGAGATTGTGGGTGGGGCCTGGGAATCCGCCTTCCCAGCGGACCCCCAGGAGACACTGAGGCTGTCTGTCCAGGGACGGCACTGTGGGGAACCGTGGTCTGAGGAGTGGCACCCCACGGCCCTCATTCTTGCTCTTAGACCTCTTCAGTCTGCCCACAGAGAGAACCTGATGGTTCTGATCCTGACACCCAAACCCCAAACCCACTGCTGTCGATCCCGACTCGTAGTGAGCCTGCGGGACAGAGCAGTACTGCTCCATAGAGTTTCCAAGCAGCACCTGGCAACTTGAACTGCCGACCTTTCGGTTAGCAGTCGTAGCACTTGACCACGTGCTGTCAGGATTTCGAACACTGACCGCCAGGCCTTTCAAATTCTACCAGGACGGCTACTTGTGGGCTGTCTCTCCAGGAACTGACAACTCCACCCTCCAAAGGGCTTATTTAGAACTGAGCACTTATGTGTGGCAAGTTGCCTGCCAAATCCCTGACTTAGTTTTTCCCCAGGGAATATTGAGACAAGGAGCCCTGTGGCAGAGTGGTGAGCACTTGGCTGCTAACTGAAAGGCTGGAACACCAACTAGGTGCTCCATGGGAGAAAAGCCCTGGCCATCTTTTCCCGTAAAGATTTACAGCCCAGGACACCTACAGTGCCATCCTGATTGGTCCTAGAGGTTGCCATAAGTCAGAATCCACTCAACAGCACCCAACAGCAGTAATATTCAGTTACCCTTTCTAGAAAATGGATGTTGGAATGGGTTTTTACTGGAAAGTACTCCTTCTGTTGTAAAAAGGCATCACTAGTAAGGAGAGGACACTTAACCTCCCTCTTGACTGGAAGATCTTTGCTACAAAGTGCTGTCACATCCTTGAAAACCAAACCCTTTACCTCTGAGTAGATTCTGACTTGCTGCAGCCCGTGTGTCACCCCCTTGGGTTTTCTTGGCTGTAATCTTCATCGAAGCAGACTGCCAGGTCTCTCTCCACAGTGCCCCTGGGTGGGCTGGAACCACCAACCTTTTGATTAGCAAACCAAAACCAACCCCCATGCCAGTGGGTTAATTCCAACTCATAGACACCTTTTACAACCAAGTAGAACAGCCCCTGTTGGGTTTCCAAGGAAGAGGTAGTAGATTTGAACGCTGACCTCTTGGTTAGCACCTGAGCTCTTAGGCAGTGTACCACGAGGGCTCGTTTGGTTAGTAGCTGAGTGCCCGTGATCTGTGCTTCTCAAGGATCCTTAAAGCCTAAGTTACAGGGAAGGGGGAGATCCAGTGATCTTACAACTGTGGAAAGACTTCCAGCCTGTACTTGGGGGTATGTTGAAAGGTGGCCTCATGGAATCCAGCTTTCGTCCTTCATTCATTCACTCACTCATTCATCTCCATGTTTTTTGGGCTGCAACCACGTACAGAACCCGTCCTGGGACCTATGCTAGGCTGGAGAAGCCCACTGCTGTTTTCCCATTCCAGAATCTCCTTTGAAATCTGGGGGCCCTAGGCCATACTAATATGGCAGTTTTCCTAATTGCAGAGGGGTTTCCTTCTTTCAAAACACTGGGCTCTTGACAGCCACATCTCTTATCTAGGTGGCAGTGTATCATTCTGAAATGGACTGCCCTTTGTGAAGTCAAAATATCTCATGTTTGAGTACCGAACAATTTTATGGATAATTTCAGAACTTGTATTCCAATAAAGATAAGGTAAAGCATTTTAAGCTGGTTTTCATCAGGGGTAATGTGACAGGCCAGCCGGGGAATTATGCAGATAATATCGCATCCCACATCTTGGGGTTGCCCTGGAGACGTGAAATAAGGTTGGCTGAACTGTCTGTTCAGTTTGACTTTTCTCAGTCTGCTCAGTTTGATTTTCTGCCGTCTTGCTCTGCGTGTGCCAGTAACTCACAGGTTTGACCTACTTTATGGGGCCCATATGTTCTCCAGAGGTACGAATGCTTTATTCGGCCCCACGATGATAACAGGCAACAGAACTCTGCTACTTACTATGTGTTTTGGCATCTCTTTCCCTCAACTGCTAGTGCTGTGTAATATTTACTAACCTCTCTGAGAGTGAAAACCAGTTGCGGAATGAGTGTCAGCTCCCGTGAGGGTGTATCTTCCCAGAGCACGTGGCCACGTCAACGGCAGGCCACGCAATCTAAACGCACCTGAGACACGAGCGGCCTCTGCCACAGTGCAGCCTGACTTACCAGGACACCCCATGCTGATGGCAAGGTGGGGTATTGCTAGAAAGATGACGTCTGTCCATCACTTGCCTCCAAACAGGAGTCCTTCAGTGAGGGAGTGGACAAACTGTGGTGAATCCATAAAAAGAAAAACAAATCAAACCCATTGCTATCGAGTCAATTCCAACTCATGAAGCCAGTGATAAAGGAAGTGAGCTATCGAGCCACAGAAAGACGTGGAGGAGTTATGGACACATGGTGCTCAGCAGAAGAAGCCGATCTGAGGAGTCACATGTTATCTGATTCCAACCACATAACATCCCGGAAAAGATAAGAAAAAGAAAACCTATAGACACTGTGATCATTAAGGTTGTACATCAGCTTGACAGAGCCGTGACTCTCAGTGGTTTGAAAGTCGTATAACGATGTCATCACTTCTGTGATGAGATCTGAAATAATAGGGTCACCTCCAGGATGAGATCTGCTGTAGGTAGCCCATCAGTTGAAAGGGCGTTTTCTTGCAGGTGTGGTCTGAGCCCATCACAGATAGGCTTTCTGGAAAACTTATGGGCTTTTGCTCACTCTCCATCTGGCAGCTGGCTTTTGTTCATCTTACTTCCTGGAATTTGTTGGAATTCATTGGTTTTCGCAGCCTGTGAGCCACAGCCTGCCACCAGGCTGGCCGGTCTGGGGCTCAGCAGCCCGTACAGTTACGTGAGTCAGAAGAAACCCCTGGGCTGATGCCCGACTTGGGGTGCTCCAGCCGCTATGACCTCAGGAGCCATTTCCTCAATCTAAATCTCTCTATACACATTATACACTGTTCTGGTTTTGTTCTCTAGGGAACCCAGCCTGAGGTGGTAAACAGATCAGAGGGCACTGAGAGCTCAAGGGGCAGTGAGGGGGATGAGCAGGTGGTGGACATTTTTAAGGCAGTGACACTCCTCTATGTGACAGTGTAAGGACATCACGCGCTTGTCAAAACCCTATTGCTGTTTGTCGCTGTTGAGCTGATTCTGATTCATGATGACCCCATGTGCTATTGGGTGGAGCCATGCCACCTGCTTTCCTTGGGGCTGTAATGTTAATGGAAGGAGAGTCCAGAGCTTTTATTCCATGGTACCACTGGGAGGGTTCAAACTGCCAGCCTTTAGGTTAGTTGATGAATACAAATCGTTTGTGCCATCAAAGGGCCTTGAAAACTATGGACTCTAGTTAGTACTAACATACCAGTATTTGTCAATCAGTTGTAATGATGTACCACAGAAACACAAGATGTTCATATCGGGAAAAACTTTTGGGGGGTGAGTACGGGGCATATGGAACTCTGTGTATCTTCTGTACAATTTTCCTGTAAGCCTAAAACTGCTCTAATGAGTAAAGTCTGTTTTAAAAAGATGACACACTTCCTTCTATTTGTGGTGGTAACAGCGAGCAGATTTCTCCCACCACACCCAGCATTTCTACCCTGAGCCTTGTCATGTGTGGTTAAAAGATGCCATGTATGAAAGGAAACAGAGACCACGAACTGGAGCCTTCCATCTGCTCTTACAAGGGGCAATGCCTTGGCCTGGTAGTGCCTTGGGCCCCTCAGAGGCAAGAATTCGGGGAGGCCAGGGAGGGTCTCCACCAGCCAGGCTGGGTCCGTCTCATGTGCCCATGGCCATCCAGGAGGTAGGGAGGGTGTGCTCAAGAGGTGACAGAGACCACAAGGTCGCACAGAGGAGCCCTGTGCCGGGGTGGATCTCACAGGCACTCTGGCCATGCAGACGAGTCCCTGGGTGCTATGAAGAATTACATGCTGAGCTACTCACCGAGAGGTTAGCGATCAGAGTCCACCCTGAGGTGCTCTGGAAGAAGGGCCTGGAACTCCGCTTCTGAAAGGTCCAGTCAGGAGGACCCTATGGCCCGCAGCTCTGCTTTGACACACGTGGGTCCTCATGAGTTGCAGCTGCCTCCACGGCCGCTGATTAGGGCAGTATATGGTTACTGCCAGGTGGAGTCAGCGTGTGGCGATGGGTTTTTTGGATGGAAAGTAAAAACAAAGAGCCCAGCCCCAGGGATGGTGACACCCACGGCCCTTGTGCAGAGGTGGCGGCTGCAGCCTCCGAGTGCTGGAATGGGGAGAGAAGGAACCCTAACCCAGTGTGCCTGGGTGTCTGGCCAAAGAGCCGTCACACTAGACCTCCGGGGACCCCAGCCTATGGGGGTCTTAGCTGGCGTGATGGAACTATCCCTAAAGTCACAAGAAGAAGCTGATACTAGGGGTCTCCATCCTCTTAGGGGTGAGCGGGACTCTTGGGATTGCAAAGAGAAATGGGACCTGCTTTCATACCCTGACACTGTCTCCCACCCCGTGTCCTGTGTCAAGCCAACCTTCCGTGGCTTTACAAGGTGTGAGAGTCCTTTGAGCTGCACACCGTGGGCTGTCCTGGAGAAAGGATGGGAGGGTGGCGGGCCCTCTGCGTGGTGCAGTCTTTGGTTTCAATCACTCTGTGGTCTGGTGGGTGTTCCACCTCCCCCCAGGATGGAGCCTCCCAAAAACCCATGCCATACCCATGATCTTCTCCCCAGGAGGGTGTTCCATGTCCCCCTGGACTGGAGCCTCCTAGGAACCTCACATGTCCTTGGCACACCCCAGTTTCCACATGACCTTCTCCCTAGGCACAGCCCCAGCATTCCTGAGGGATCTGTAGGGTGGTGTCCCACTCACTGTGGATGGCTTTCCCAACAATGACCCACACCCTTCTGGACTTGCACACTGGACTGGTGCCTGGGACCTTCTGCTTTGCTTTCATGCCCCACGGTGGCCGCCCAGTCTTGACAGCTATTGGAAGAACTCTGGAAATTCTTTGCCTTTTGATCACCGGCCTAGGATTCCTGGCAGCTTTCCCTGGCCAGTATGTGCTCGGTCAGCAGGTCATCCACCCTCAGTCTCCATCTGTGAGTGTCGTTTCCTCCCCTTTCCCCTTCCTTCAGGCCAGTGCCATCACAGCAACCTCTCACTCTCCCACGACCCCCAAGTCTCTGCACTGACATCTTACTGCCGACCTTTCTAGTGTTTGGTTTTTAAAAATAGCTATCCTATCTAAAATTTATTGCATTAAATGCTATGAAGTATGCTCTTAATTCACTGCGTTATGTTTACAGACTTTAGAAATCATTATCAGGGTATCATGGTTTCAAAAAAAAGCAATCCATAGCCACAAAGTTGACTCAGACTCTTGGTGACCCATATGTTACCGAGTAGAGCTGCTCCACAGGGTTTTCTTGGCTGTGATCTTTATGAAAGAAGGTTGCCAGATCTTTCTTCCATGGCTCTGTTGGGTGCTTCTGAACTGCCAATCTTTAGATTAGTAGATGAGTGTGAACCATTTGTGTCACCCAGGGAGCTCTGGATGTCACAGTGTTGTGAGTGGCCATCAAATTGATTTCAACTTATGGAGATTCCATCTGTGCAGAGAACTGCAATTCATGGTGTTTTCAAGGCTGAACAAATGGATCACCAGGCCTGTTTTCCAAGGCGATTCTAGGTTGATTCAAATAGCTAAACTTCCAGTTAACAGTGAAGTACTAACTGTCTGTGCTGTCTTGTATTAAATGTCTGTTTTCCTTCTTGGTATTTTTCTGATACTTGTGCAAGAACACAGACTCTTCCTTCTTGCGTAAACTGTGCTGGGCAACGTGGAAGCCGTGAGCCGCTTGTGGCTTTTGACTGCTTGGAAGGGAGGAGGTAATCCAAATGTCAGAGATTTAGCATGGAAAAGGAATGTCAAGCATCTTATTAGTAATTTTTAAAGATTGATTATATGTTGAAATAATAATATTTTGGGTAGCATCTGTTTCTTTTTATTATTCACAGCTATGGCTTCAGACTTTATAAAAATTCCATGTGTTTGCTTTCTTTCCACTGGAGAGTGTTGCTATGCACACTGCTGTTGTTGTTAGGTGTCAATGAGTTGGTTTCATAGTGAGTCAAAACACTGCCTGGTCCTGTGCCATGCCCACCATCCTGGGTATATTTGAGCCTATTGTTGAAGCCACTGTGCCAGGCCATGAGGGTCATCCTCTTTTTCACTGACCCTCAGTACCAGGGACTGAGCCTTCCCGGCAGCATGGCAAAATTACGTAAGATATAGTCTTGTCATCCTTGCTTCTAAGGAGCACTCTGGTTGCACTTACTTTAAGACAGATCCAGTTGTTCTTTTGGCTGTCTGTGGTGCCTTCAATATTCTTCTCCAACACCACAGTTTCAAGGCATCAATTCTTCTGCCTTCCTTATTCACCGTCCAGTATTGGCACGCATACCATGTAGTGGAAAACACCATGGCTAGGGGCAGGCACACCTTAGTCTTTAAAGTGACATCTGCTTTTCAATCCTTTTTTAAAAATACATATTTTACTTATTTATTGTGATTGAGTGAAAGTGTACAATCCAGTTTAAATTCGCATGCCTGCCTATGTGCAGCTCCTACTGCTCTCCTTGCCCACTGACAGCACACTCCTCTTTTCTGCTCTATACAAGTCATATCCTCTTAACAATCTCCTGTCCCCTTTTTTCAACCCTCTCCCTCCCCTCTAGTAAGAGGCCAGTAGGATGACATCCTATAGATGTATAGAGCCATATAGTGCACAGACAATATGGTCACTCTCTGTTGCCGAGTCCAATCTATTCCTGTCTGAGGAGTTGATCTCAGTTATGATTTACAGACAGGGCAGTATCAGGACTGGGGGCCATGTTCCCAGGGGAACCCCAAGGCCCCTGGACCATCAGTTGCTGTCTTTTCGTGTAGTTCTCAGGGTGCACCTCTTTCTATACTCATGTTGTCATTGACACTCAACTTTGTGAGCCCCATCATGTCTGTTACTAGTGATGGCCAGGCACCATCTGGTTCTTCTGATCACATGTTGATGTAGTCGCCCATTCATGTGGGTCTTTCTGTCTTCTGGGTTCTCTTTCCCCCATGTTGTTTTCATCCTTGGTGATCATCTGTTCCTTCAGAGTTGGAACAATTTAGTGTATCTCAGATGGCAGCTTGCTAGCTTTTAAGACTCCAGACGCCACTCACCAATATGGGGTGAGAAGACTCTCTCAGCAATAGGCTAGTTATGCGAACTGGCCTCGATGTGTCTTGAGAGCATGGTCCCCAAATCCCCGCCCCTGCTACTCTGTCCTTGCAACATTGGGTTAGGATCAGAAGAGTATTCATGTTATGTTGGAGTACAATTAAACTGATCTTTTTTATAATGTGTGCTGTCACTGATTGCACCAAACCAAATTTCTACCAGCTAGTTTATAAATAGCTCTCTCCCTCCCTCCATTCCCTTACAGTTGTCAGAGTCTTTTCTTCTGTACATGAATCTGTTTTTAAGTCCTTATAGTAGGGGCCTCATACAATATTTGTCCTTGTACCACCGACTTATTTCACTCAACATAATGTCTTTCAGTTGAAACCAAGTTATGAGATGCTTCCTAAAATCATCGCCGCTGTTTATCATTGCATAGTGTTCCGCTGAGAGTGTATACCATATTTGTTTATCCATTCATCTGTTGTTGGATATCTCGGTTGATTCCATCGTTTTGCTATTGTGGACTGTGCTGTAATATATATTCATGTGCATGTATCTGCTCATGCGAATGCCCTTCATTCTGTAAGATATATTCCAAGTAGTGGAATTTCTGGGTCAAATGGTATATCTATTTCGAGCTTTTTAAGGAAGTGCCAGGCTGCTTTCCAAAGCAATTGTACCATTTTGCAACCCCACCAGCAGTGTAGGAGAGTTCTCATTTCTCCACAGCTTCTCCAGCATTTGTTGTTTCGTGTTTTTTGGATCATGGCCAGCTTTGTTGGCATGAGACAGTATCTCATCATAGTTTTGATTTGAATTTCTTTAATAGCTAATAATTGTGAACAGTTCTGCCTGTGTCATTCGGCTGCCTGGATCTCCTGTTTAGAGAAGTGTCTGTTCATCTCCTTCACCCATCACTTAATTAGATTACTTACCCTTTTCTTGTTGATATTTTGTAGTACCTTACAGATTATGGAGATCAGATGTGGGTCTGACATATAGTTGTCAGATATTTTCTCCCATTCTGTAGGTGGTTTTTTAATTCTTTTGATAAAGTCTTTGGATAAACAAAACTTTTGATTCTTAGTAGTTCCCACTTATCCATTTTCTCTTCTGTGGATCATGCTTTGTCAGATTTTGAAGTCTGTCCACATTGTGTATTAAAACTTGCATTGTTGATCCTATTTTTTGGGGGGGATTTTTTATTTTTATTGTTTTAGATTTGATATTTAGGTCTTTTATCCAGTTTGAGTTGGTTTTTGTATAAAGCGTAAGATATGGTCCTTGTTTCAGTTTTTTACAGAAGGATATCCAATTTTGCCAGCACCATTTTATTAAAGCCAAGCCAAGTGCCGTCGAGTCAGATGCATTTGTTAAAGAGACTGCTTTTACCCCAGCTTAAAATCTTGGGACTTTATTGAATATTAACTGTTCATAGGAGGATGATGGCATCTCTGGGGTCTCAGCTCTGTTCCATTGGTCTATGTGTCTCTTTTTGTACTAGTACCAGGCTGTTTTCACTACTGTAGCAGTGAGAGGCCTCCCAGTGTGTTCTTTTTCAGTAGTGCTTTTGGAAAGGGGTTTCTTCCCTTTCCAAACAAAGTTGGTGATTTTTTCTCCATCTCATTAAAAAATGTCACTGAAACTTGTATTGGGATTGCATTATATGAGTGGATTGCTTTAGGTAAAATAGACATTTTCACAATGTTAAGTCTTCCTATCCATGAGCAGGGTAGGTTTCTCCATTTATCTAAGTCTCTCTTAGTTTCTTGTAGTAAGGTCTTGTAGTTCTCTTTGTAAAAGTCCTCTATTTCTCTAGTTAGATTTATTCCTAGGTGTTTTATCTTCTTGGGGGCTATAGTAAATGGTATTGATTTAGTGATTTCTTCTTTAATAATCTCTTTGTTGGTATAAAGGAATCTTACTGGTTCACTTACATTTATCTTGTATCCTGAGACTTCGCTGAACTCTTCTATCAGTTTGAGTAGTTTACTTATGGATTCCTTAGGATTCTCTGCATATACAATCATATTATCTGCAAATATGGAGATTTTTACTACAGATACCCTTTATTACTTGGTCTTGTCTAATTGCTCTGGCTAGAACTTCTAGTACAATGTTGAGTAGGAGAGGTGAGAACAGGCAGCCTTGTCTAGCTCCCATTCTCAAAGCAAATTGTTTCAATCTGTCTCCATTCAGGATAACGTAGGCAGCTGGCTTTGTATAAATGGCCCTTATTGCATTAAGGCATTTGCTGTCTATTCCTATTTTGCTGAGAGTTTTTAGCATGCATGGGTGTTGCACTTTATCAAATGCCTTTTCTGCATCAATTGACAAAATCAGGTGATTCTTGTCTTTTGTGTTATTTATGTGTTTTATCACATTAATTGTTTTTCTGATGTTGAACCCGCCTTGCATCCCTGGTATGAATCCAACTTGGTAGTGATGAATTATTTTTTTTTTTTGATATGTTGTTGAATTCTAGGGTCACCATGAGTCGGATCCCACTCGACGGCACTTGGCTTGGCTTGGCTGTTGAATTCTATTGGCAAGTACTGTGTTGAAGACTTTTGTATCTAGGTTCGTGAGTGGCATTGATCTGCAGTTCTCCTTTTCGGTTGGATCTTTCCCTGGCTTTGGCGACAGAGGTCATGCTAGCTTCATAGAATGAATTGGGGAGTGATCCATCCCTTTCTATGCAGTGAAATAGTCTCAGTAGTATTGGAATTAACTCTCCTCTAAAAGCTTGGTACAATCCTATGGTGAAGCCGTCTGGGCCAGGGCTTTTTTTTGGTTGGTAGGTTTTTGATGACTTTTTCAATCTCTTCCATTGTAATGGGTTTATAAAGTTGTTCTGCTTCACCTTGTGGTAATTTTGGTAGGTGATATGAATGTAGGAATTTGTCTATTTCCTCTAGGTTTTCAAATCTGTTAGAGTACAGTCTTTCATAGTATTCTGTTATGATATTTTTGATTTCTGTTGGAACTGTTGTAACATCTCCCATCTCATTTCTTATTTGGGTTATTTGTTTCCTTTCCTGTTTTTCTTTAGTAAGTTCAGCCAGTGGTTTGTCAATTTTGTTGATCTTTTAAAAAAATCAGCTTTTGGTCTTACCAGTTTTTCCAGTTGCTCTTCTAGTCTCTAATTTGTTCAGTTCTGCTCTAATCTTTATGATCTGTTTTCTTCTGGTATATGAGGGATTCCTCTGTTGCTGTCTTTCTACTTATTCAAGCTATAGGGATAGTTCTTTGGTTTGGGTTCTTCCCTCCAGATGTGTGCATTTATACAGATAAACTGACCCCTGCACTGCTTTGGCTTTATCCCATAGATTCTGGTAGGAAGTGTTTTCATTCTCATTGAAATCCATAAATTTCTGTATTTTATCCTTGATTTCTTCTACAACCCATGGCTTTTTGAGCAAGACATTGTTCGGTTTCCATGAGTTTCACTTTCTATCTTTGGTTTTTCTGCTGTTGATTTTGATTTTTATGGCTTTATGATCTGAGAAGACGCTTTGCATTAATTCAATGGTATGGATTTTGTTGAGAATTGCTTTAGGTCCTAACACATGGTCTTTTCTGGAGAATGTTCCATGTGTCCTGGAGTTATCTGCTGATCTGGTGTAGTTATCTGCTGATGGATAGAAAGTTCTGTATATGTCAATGAGATCTAGTTGGTTGATTGTGGCAGTAAGGTCTTCTGCATCTTTATTGAGCTTTTTTCTGGGAGATCTGTCCAATTCTAAAGGTGGAGTGTTGAAGTCTCCCACTAATATTGTGGAGTGATGTATTTCATTTTTTAATGTAGTCAGTGTTTCTTCCGTGTATTTAGATGCTCTAGTATTGGGTGCCATTCCGACTCGACAGCACTTGGCTAGTATTAGGTGCATAAATATTTAATATTATTAAGTTCTGCTTGTGTATTAAACTATCAGCAATTGATAGTATCCGTCCTTGTCCATGATGGTGGACCTGCTCTTCTTTATATATTGTTAGCTTGACATATATTCTTCCATCCTTTAATTTTCAGCTTGTTCATATCTATAAGTTTAAAGTGTGTTTCTTGCAAGCAACACGTAGATGGGTCAAGTCTTTTGATCCAAGATATCACTTATTGTCTCTTTACTGGAGCATTCAGTCCATTTGCATTTAACATAATTATTGATAGGTATGTGTTTGGTGCTGTCATTTTGATGTATTTATTTTTGTGTTTTCTCCATTTCTCTTTATATTCTATTCTGGGACTTTCTTCCTTATGGGTTGATTTTTCACCCTTTTCAGTGTTGGGTTTGTATTACACTTCTTGATTTGATATGTTGCATCTTTATAGTGCTTTGCAGCTATCCCTGTGATCCCCTGTAACAATCTATGTTTAAATCCAATTTTAACTTCTACATATCTTATTAACTTCCTCTCCATCTAGAAGTACTTGTAACTATTGTAGTACATCCCTCTTTTTAATGTGATGATATCATAGTTTTCATGATATGGTCACTGGATCACTTCTTTTCATATTATAGCTTTGATTGAGTTTTGTACCTTCCCTAACTGAGTAGGTTTCTGGATAATGTGTCCTGTATTGCCTCCTAAAATATAGAGTACATGATATTGCTCTTCTAAGCCAAGAGCTTCTTTCACTGTTTCTGGTAGTTTTGGATTGGTTTTTACAAAGTCTCTGAGTTTCTGTTTATCTGCAACTGTCCTGATTTCATTTTCATATTTGAAGGACAGTTTTGCAAGGTATATAATTCCTGATTGGAAGTTTTTCTTTTTGAAGGCTTTGAAAGTGTCATCCCACTGCCTCTGTGCCAGCATCGTTTCAGCTCAGAAGTCAGACAAAAGCTTACAGGGTTTCCTTCTGAACGTTAGCTTTGCTTTGAGTCTTGCTGCCTTTAAGAGTTTCTGTTTCTGTTTCATTTTGTTAAGCTGGATTATAGTATGTCTTGGAGTCTTTCTCTTGGGGTCTACATTGTGTGGCATTTGATACACATCTTGGATATCTATATTCTCTTCTTTCATAATTTCAGGGAAGTTTTCTGTCAGCAGCTCAACAACAATACTCTCTCAGTGTTTTCAGGTGTTCTTCCCTGTTCAGGAACTCCAATTTATCATAGAATATTCCTCTTGATTGAGTCCACATGTTTCTTAACGTTTCTTCATTTTTCTTGTTTCTTTTCTGGGATTTCTCCTCACAGATGCTGGAGTCAGTAGCTCTGTCGTCCAAGTCAGAAAATCTGTTTTCCTTTGTTCAATTCTGTTTACTTGGCTTTAAATTGAATTTTCCCTCTTTGATTTTGTTATTTACCTGTTAGATTTCAGAACGTTGGTGTTTCATCTGTTCAGACAGCTTGCTTAATTTTTCATTTTGCTCTGCTGCATTTTGTATGATATCTAGAGGGGCTCTCTATATAACCCTTTTGTACTTGACCTCCGATAGTTTCAGAAAGGCTTCTTCATCTGGGAAGTTCTTTGGTTCTTTTGGGAGCTTTCTGGAGTCATGGGTGGATTTTTCTTAAAGTGTCTGGCCAAGGTTTGTTGGTTTTTGGGCATCTCAATGTTGTTTAGTTTCTCCAGTGTTACCTACCTTAACAGGATCTGAAGTGCAGTCTGAGAAGGAAGGTGATCACCAATAACCTCTATGTACACCAGCGATTGGACCCAGTGGAATCTCTAGAGTAGCAGGCTCCACCACCTGGATAGCAAAGACGTGGCCCTACTTATGGAGTCACCGGGGGGCCATCAGCTGACCCTATGACGTGGGTCAGTAAGGGCTGGAAGAGACACTGTCAGGATACATCATAGTTATTTCTCTAGCCAAGTGCCGTCGAGTCGGATCTGACTCATGGCGACCCTAGGGGCCAGGGTAGAACTGACCACCAGAGTATTCAAGGAGTGCCTGGGTAGTGTTATTTTGAAAGATAAACGCTATCTGACAGCTTCCAAAATCAGTCAGGCTGTCAAGTTTGCTAGCCCCTCTTTCCATTTTGCAATGTAGGTACCTCTGTATCTGACCCCAGTAGCTGTAATCTAGTTCAAAGTACAGATAGACTCCTGCCCTGCCGTCATCCACCACTGGGCCCCACCTGTAAGGCTACACTGTGCTAAACACATCTTTTCTTCTGGGAAAGAGCTCCCTGGGCTGGCACTGCCTCCCAACCTAGGAATTAGCCCCCGTTGAGGCTTCCATTTGGGTAAGTCTACCTACCAGTCAAACAAGACAGCATCCAACACAAGCTCTCCCACATGCCATGAGATAGCTGAGTCAATGGTGGAGGTTTAGGAAGAGAGGGTGGTGGGGCTGTGGTGCTCTAAGTCCAGAGCTGGGCTCCCCAAATATGGTTATTCTGCCTCTGATCTCATCAGCAGTGTGGCTGAGCTCTGCTGCCAGTTAAGCCCAAGCCCTGCCTGCAAGCTAAGACAGAGAAAAAAAGTTAAAATCACCAGTTACCTTCAGTCCACGAGAGCTGGCCATTCAACAAGAGTGGTGGTCAGTCAAAGAGAAGTTTCCTGTTCAGTAGCATGCAGTTCAAATTGACAGCCCTATGCCATGTCCTAGGGCTCACTGGGTATCCAGAAGGCTCCATTTAATTATCAATCCAGGTCTTAGTTTTCAGAGGGAATTAAGGAGACATGTTTCTAGTCTGCCATCTTGACTCCACTCCCGCTTTTCAATACTTTAAAGAGGTCTTTTGGAGTAGATTTTTTCCAATGCAATGTGTTTTGGTTTCTTGACTGCTCTTCCATGGGTGGTGAGCATGGTTCTAAGTAAAATGAAATCGTTCACAGCTTCATTTTTCCTTCATTTTTCAGTATGTTGCTTACTGCTCTAGTTGTGAGGATTTTCATTTTCTCGATGTTGAGGTCCAGTCTATACCAAAGGCTGTGATGTTTGATCTTCATCAGTAAGAGCTCCCAGTCCTTTTCACTTTCAGCAAGTATTGTTTTTGTTAGTTGCTATCAAGTCAGCTCTGACTCATGGTGACATCATGTGTAAAACAACTAAGCATTGCCTAGTCCCACATCATCTTCATGATTGTTGATGTGTTGGAGTCCCTGGTGGCTATTGTGTCACTCTGTCTCATGAAGGGCTTTCCATGTTTTCATTATCCTTCTACTTTACCAAAAATTCCAGGTTGTACATGATGCATTGCTTCACACTCTCTCTGTTTCTGAGTCAACATTCTAATGTTTTGATTAATATTCCTTTACAATATGTCTTAGCATCTAGAAGGACTCTGAAGAGCAGCCTCCTGGCACAATGGTTAAGTGCTCAGCTGCTACATGAAAGGTCAGTGGTTCAAACCCACCAGCCACTCCATGGGAGAAAGACATGGCAGGCTGTTTCTGTAAAGATTATAACCTTGGAAGTCCTGTGGGGCAGTTCTACTGTCCTATAGGGACACTAGGAGCTGACATTGACTCAACAGCAGTGGGTTTGGTTTATGGTTTGGGGGACTAGGAACATTTCCTAACTGTCCTTATCTTTCAACTGTCAGTAAGTAGACTAAGCCAATTTTTCTTTTCATGGACTAAATGAAATATTTGTCTAAGCCAGTTAGCCAAATTTGAAAATTACTGTTGCCAAATACTTAAAATAAAATTTGAGATAATTATTTTTGCCAAATTCATAAAAACCCTGTTTGTATAATTTATCTTTTTATCTAGTAATATTTTTCTTCCCTCACATTGACTGTCATTGATAATTTCCACTAGAACTTTGAGATTTTATTTACATTTTATATATTGTCTCGAAGTGATATCTATGGATATAATACTTTGTATGCTGTCATGGATGGGATGTGTACTGAAATGCTGTTGGTTTTTATGTACTCATTTTCTAAAGTCACTTCCCCCTGTTGGTTTTAAATGTTGGTGTGCTTTTTTTGGCTCATTTGTAATTTGATCATGTATTTATAGCTGGTATTATCTGTAAATGCCTTAATTTGATTCTGCTTCCTCTCTTATTACAATGAGCAAATGTTTCACAAATGATTGCTTTGGTAGTGGGCATTGTTCCTGAAAATAATTTGTCAAACATTACTTTTTGGACTATTTGCCCTTTTAAACTTGGCAGTAGTCTTTCTTGGCTTTGCTTGCCTTCAAGCATTTCCATTAGAGAGGCAGATACCTTTCCAAGTAAAATAAGCAACTAGAAAACAGAATTTCCTCTGACTTTCTGCAACCCACTCCCTATAAAAATAAAACACAACTATTAAGCCTCTGCTTTTGAGATCTGTTTGCTAGGGCAACATGCCAGACTACAGACAGACCGTTAGTAACCTTCAACAATGTCTGTGAATAGGGAGAGTGGTATGTGGCCTCTTCTCTGGCTCAAGTTCAAGACACAAGGGTTAAGGGTAGAGCTGGTATTAGGGTTAGATTTAGAGTTAGGCTTAAAGTTAGGAAAATCTGGTTCAAATATATACTTATATGTTAAACTGTAATTAAAAATTCCTTACCTGGTCCACACCTTTTATATGGATGACCCTTGAACTCATCACACTGAACAAAGTCAGTCAGTCACAAAAGGGCAAATATGGTCAGTTCTCACTTGCATGAATTAAGTGAATATAGAGAAATCAATGATTATCAGTGATTATCAGAGGTGGGAGGGAGGAGGAAAGGGAGATTTATGCTTGGGGGCCTTTGTGTTGATATTCGGGTTGGTGGAATGATTTGGCAAAGGATTGGGAGAATGGTAGTCCATCACGAAAAATGTAATGGGTGTCACTGGATTGTACCTGCCATAATTGTCAAATTGGTGAAGGTTTTCTTGTTTATATTTTCACCATAACAGAAAAAAAAAAAAGGCTGTAATATGTAACACCTTTTTTTTTTTTTAACAATTACTAAGGTCTGAAAACATCCTTTAGAAACAGCTTGTGATTTAAGCAACATATAAACAAAGTCTGCGAGGATGCCTTTGGAGACAATGGCAGCTTTGGCATTTTTATAGGATAAACAAATAGCAACAGGCAGGTACTTTCGGCTCTTTTACAAACACAGCGATGGAAAACACTGCTCTGCGAGCCATCAGTCACGGCTGGCAGGCCACTGCCTGCTGTCAGCCCTCCAGACACGGATGCAAATTACCAGGTGTAGGGGCCGAGGTGGCAAGAGCCTGCCCCGCTTCGGGACCCTGGGCAGTGCACTTTCGTTGTGTTTGGAGCTGCATGAGACAAAACTGGATCACAGGACCCATCCTCTTCACCTTCAAAGTTTTAACTGACAAAGACCCAGCATGGCATCTCCAGCTGAGCCTGGTATTTCCGGGCAGTGAAAACTCTAGATGCATTTCCATCCTGGGACGTGTGCTCAGCACAGCTTAGCTCGGGCACGTCCACTGCGGACCTGACAGCATTTCAGGGACATCTTGTCATATATGAATGTCATTGGGATGGTGTTCCCTGCTATAAACCTGTGGTACCTTGACCAGGGGTCTCTGGGAATTCATGTGGTGGAAGAAAACATCTCAGCAGTGCCAGAATCTACCAAGATTTTTCTTCTCCCAGTTCTCCAAACTGTTTCTGTCGTTCTTTAAGTGGTACCTGAGGCTCCCCCGGCCCGTCGGGTGGAAGGCTTCGGGGGGCGGGGACCTGATACGGCCCTGCTGCTGTTGTTGCCAGCCGTTGTGTGACCTACCTCTTGACTCACTGCGACCCCGTGAACTACAGAACCCAGCCCTGCCTGGTCTTGTACCACGGCCATGATAGGCTTCAGATCTCGGGACAGGGTTGTGTGATTCCTAGAGTTTCCATTGACTGATTGTCAGAAGTCGATCACCAGGCCTTTCTGCCTCATGTGTCCTAGCCCAGAAGCTTTGCTGAAATCTGTTCTCTGTGGTGACAACTTGCTGGCCACCGCAACACACAAGTGGTGGGGGCATATATGGTGCCCTTGCCAGGAATCAAACCAGCTTTCCATCATGAAAGGCGAGAATTCTACCACTGAACCACCACTGACTCATGGGTACAGCCCTAGTGTGGTGGAAACTGGTCAACAGAGCTGATGACCAGATGGGTGATGCTGATTTGAGTTCGTGACCCATCAGGTGGACCCTCCAGGGAGCAAATTCTGCGGCAGCTCCAGGAGCAAACGGTTTGTTGGTGAGGGCTGACGGAATGCGCAGGGGGAGCTGGCAGATGGCAATGCGACCCGCAGAGCCCCTGCCCACCCCACAGTCGGTGCAGGGGCAGAGCTGCTCCTCAGTCGAGTTCAAATGGCCAGGCTGTCCTTTGTAACAGCCTTGCTCCATTGCTGGCTGGGACCCTCCCAAGAACAGCTTGATTCTTGGCTCAGCTGCTGAGGGACCTGCACACAGTCCCCTGACATATGGAGGCTGTCAGCTAACCAGCCCTCCTCAGTCTGATGGGGAATGTGAGGCCACATCTCCGCCGCTGCCCCACCTTACATGGACTGTGGGGTGCCTCCCTTTGGTCCTGTAGACACAGACAGCAGTGGTCTCCTATGAACTCAAGCTGAGCTGACTCACAGCACCAGCTGGAGATTCTGGTGGACTGGGATCCAGTTCCTTTTCTAAAGAAGAACCTGGATTATTTGCCCCTTTGTGACTCTCAGAGCCCTGGTGGCACAGCTTTGAGAGCTCATAGGCTAACCAACAGACGGGCGGTTCAAATCCACCAGCTGCTCCTTAGAAACCCTATAGAGCCGCTCTATTCCATCCTGTAGGGTTGCTATGAGTCAACATCAACTCGATGGCAATGGGTTTGGGGTTTTTTGGTGGAGGAAGGGGCTGTGACTCTCCAGGTGAGAGAGAAGGGAAAATCTCTCCTTCCGACCCTGTGTGGGCTAGCAGAGGAGCCCAGTTGTCCTCACTCATTTGGAATTAAGACTTAATTGTCTTTAGAGTAACCCTCCTTCTCCCGCAGCAGGGTGGAGAGGAGCGATAAGGCGTTGTCTGTTCTGCTAAGCCCTTTGAAAACATGTGCACCATTCAGCTGATCCAAGACAAGATAAGGGGGTGACATGTGGTGCCCTTTGAACACACTCATGAATTCTAACAGAAATTCTTGGATGGATCATTTCTGCTGTGATTTGTATTAGCTATGCTCTTCAAGGCACACTCAACACAGGCCCCTGGAGGGGGGTTCTTTCCCACATGAAAGGCAGGAAAGGTTGATTCCCAACAGAAGGAGATCCTGAGCTTTGCTTGGCTCTTTTCCCCAGACCTTGGAAAAGGCTGATGGTTTTTGAAAGAAGAGGTCACTTGGAGGGAAGACAACTAGAAGCAGGTGAGATAAAATGATCCTTCTCAAAGTAAACAGCCGCTTTCCTTTCCCAGTAAATGAGCCATTTCTCTCACAGGGGTCGGCACCAAGCTGGTTCCTATGAAGTGGGGGTTAAAGATATCTCAGATGTCTAACTTTTCCAAACTGCTGTCCCATTCCAGCATCTCTAAATCAGCTCTTCTCCCTCCCCTTGGTACTCTCTCAGGGGTCTTTGAGGTCCCTCATACACTGAGGCATCTCCCAAAACTTACCAACCATACTCAGTTAAGTGGTTATTAGGGAAGTAAACACAAACCCAATTCACTGTCACTGAGTTGATTTTGACTTACAGTGACCCTACAGAACAGAGTAGGAATGCCACACAGGGTTTCCAAGGAGCAGTGGGTGGATTTGAATTGCCCCCTTTTGGTTAGCAGCCAAGCTCTTAACTACCACACCACCTGGGTTTGATCAGGACTAACTTGGAAGCACCAGGAACCACTCAGGACACTGCTCTTGGTCAGGATGGTGTCTTCCCAGTCTCTGCCACCAGTCCCTGTTCAGGGTCTTCTAGGGTGGGTCTTACAGCTCTGAACATCTTGGGTCTGCAAGCCTCACTGCAGCTGTCTCACACCAGTCTCCTGGTTCCTGCCGTCTGCCACCACTGTGGTTCTTGCTGCTGCTGTTCTGTTGTCAGTGTCACAGTGCCACGCAGCCACCTTTTCTCTATGTCTCCCTCTAAAATGTGTCAGGGAAGCTGGTTATACAGTAAGCAACTTAGGAGTCTCAAGGCTTGCTCTCCACTCTACCAAGAGGAAACAACTAATCTCTACAAGGGCTCCACGCACCTTATTTACATGAACAGACTATTTGATCCTCAGGTGCACCTTATTTGCACAGTCCGGCCCAATCACTCTGCTAGAGTTACAGGCTTATGCATAGCTCAGAGCGGCTGTATTAAATACTTCACCCCACCTAGCCCAGGATCACTCTAATCTGCCTCTGACAGACAGGGGAGAAGGACAGGCATGGGATGACTTTGGTAGCATCTAAAGTGAGTAAGATGAAGCATTTATGGTGAATGGTGGAATTCTTACTTTCCACATGGGAGACTAGGTTGGGTTGCCAGTCAGTGCATCTCACACACAGCCACAGCTCCTCTTCAGTGGGGATTTATGTGTTGCTATGATGCTGAACAGGTTTCAGTGGAGCTTCCAGAGTAAGATAGACAAGGAAGAAAGGCCTTGCAATCTACTTCCAAAAGTCAGCCAGTGAAAACCCTATAGATCACAATAGTTCAATCTGCAACCAATCATGAGGACGGTGCAGGACTGGACAGTGTTTTATTCCTTTGTATGTGGGGTCCCCCACTGTTTGGGGCCCAATTCAAAGGCTACTCACAACAACAGTGAGTAAAGGTGACCTAGGTAACTGCTCAATGCCCTGGTGACACAGTGGTTAAGAGTGCAGCTGCTAACCCAAAGGTTCAAATCTACCAGTTGTCCTTGGAAGCTCTATCAGGCGGTTCTCTTTTGTCCTATAGGGTAACACTGAGTCAGACTTTATTGAGCAGTTGTCCTCTGTCCTATAGGCTAACACCGGATTGGAATCAACTCGAAGGCAACAGGTTTTGGGGATAACTTCTCAGATCTCTCCAGCCCCTGGGACAGTTGGCAGACACCTGGTTATTTTGGTCATAGTCCAAGTGGGACCTTGAAAGGTGTGACAAAGTATAGTCCCACCTCCTGCACAGTCAGAGGCAGCTTCTCTGCATCCCACCCCTGCTCCTGAGGCTCAGTGCTTCAGGAGTTAGGGCTTTTCTTCACGACGTGGAGACTGAGAGCATGGGTAGACCCAAGCAGGTGGAGACAACACTCCACCAACTAGTGGTCAAGCAGTCTACACTTGTGTCTTTCTATTTCAGGACCTCATACAGAACCTGCTACAGATTAGGGCCCCAGCATGCTTTTTCTTATGTATTAAGCATTACTTTCATATGTATTGTGTCTGACTGTATAGTTAAACTTAACAATTTTCTTTATTATATCTTTCATTACTTTTAATCTTGTTGTTAGGTGATGTCTTGTCGATTCCAACTCATAGTGAACCTTCACACAGCAGAGGAAAACACTGCCTGGTCTTGGACCATGTGCGTAATTGTTTTTACGCTTAAGCCCACGGTTGCAGCCACTGTGTCAATCCATCTCTTGAGGATATTCCTCTTTTTCACCAACCTTTTACCAAGCATGATGTCAGATGGATCTTGACAGAAAGCAGAGAATATCAAAACGATGTTTACCCGTCTTTCATTGACTATGCAAAGGCATTCAGGTGTGTGGATCATAAGAAATTACGGGTAACATTGCTGACAGTGGTAATTCCAGATACTTTTAATCTTAGATGGCTCAAATCAGGTACTAACTTCTATGATTTTTTTTTTTTTTTTTTTTTGCATTTAGTACCTTAATCCTTCTCAAACATATTCTGCTGCTTTGATGTAAGATATAACTGTGTATCTTCTCCCCTAACTCCAGAGAGGTAAATTTTTCCCAGCAACTCTTACTTGCCGATGATATAAATACTTACATATTACCTTAATAGCTGGGGCTAAAATTCCTCTCTAGTTAGTATCTTAGATTTTTAGTGCTGCTATAACAGAAATACCACAAGCGGGTGACTTTAATGACTATGATTTTATTTTCTCGCAGTTTCAGAGACTGGAAGGCCAAATTCAGGGTGCTGGCTCCACGGAAAGACTTTTGGAGGAAGGCCCTTGTCATCGGTCTTCCCTTGGTCTGGGAGCATCCATGCACAGGAACCTCAGGTCCAAAGAATGCACGCTGCTCCCCGCACTGCTTTCTTTGTGATGTGAAGTCCCCACTCTGCTTGCTTCACTTTCCTTTTACCTTGTGTAAGGTAAAAGGTGTTGCAGGCTTTTTCAGTTAGCTGGTGCTGCTCTAACAGAAATTCCACAGAGTAGATGGCTTTAACAAAGGAAGATTTACTCTTATACAGTCCAGTAGGCCACAAGCCCAAATTCCGGATGTCCACTCCAGGGGTAGACTTTCCCCCTTGTCAGCTCTGGAGGAAAGTCCAGTATTGCATCAGTCTTTGCCCAGGGAGGATCATGGTGCAGGAACCTTAGGTCTGAAGGACACACTCTTCTCCTGGTGCTGCTTTCTTGATGGTGTGAGGTTCCCAATTCTCTCCCTGCTTCTCTCTCTTTTTATCTCTCATAGGATGAAAGGATTAAAGGTGGGTTAAGCCACACTCCATGGAAACTCCCTTTACAGAGGAGCAGGGAGGTAACCCTATGAAGAGATTTATAGTCCCACCCCAGGCATTTAAATTATAGCACAGGGAAATCAAAGAATGTGAGATAATCACAAAATATTGGGAATCATGGCCACACTTTGGGGATTCTCCCTTTATATCGGATCTGGGATATGACCTTAATAAGGGTGTCACAGTCCCACCCTATTTAACATAATCCCAATCTTGCCCCACTAACTGTAGGCAGAGATTAGGACTTAAAACACAAAAATTTCAATAAAAAAATAGAGGACAATCACACAATACAGGGAACCATGGCCCAGCCAAATTGATACACATGTTTTAGGGGGCATAATTCAATCTGTGACACTGTGGCTTACTGATGTTGGGTATGTAAGCTTCTTCCACCACTGTCTTACCCCTCAATATCCCATAAACTCCAAAACAAAACCCACTACCACTGAGTAGATGCCGACTCACGGCGACCCTACAGAACAGAATAGACCTGCCCCATAGTGTTTCCAAGGCTGTGAATGTCTACAGAATCAGACTGCCACGCCTGTCTACCATGGAGCAGCTGATAGGTTCAGACCATTGACCCTTGTTTAGCAGCTGAGTGCTCAACTGCTGTGACACTAGGACTTCTAGATACTGTGTTCAGAATTCCTTTGTTTGAATTTCATTTTGGTTTTGTGATACCCTGAGAGGTGTGGAGCTCATGTATGTGGTAGGCCACATGCAGCAGAAGTCCTGAGGCCAGGGTGTGCACAGACCAGGCTGGACACTGCCATGGACTGGGAAATGGGTGACTGGTTCAGCTTATTGCACCCGAAACTAGAGGGACAGGGTGGGTCCTACCCAGATAATCTCTGGATTAACAGCCCCTGCTCGCTCTTTATTTTGCCCCCTGCCTTCACCACAAAGGCTGACGTTTTAGTCCCTGTTACTTGTGTTGTGGGTTCCTGGTAGCGCAGTGATTAAGAGCCCAGCTGCTAACCGAAAGATCGGCAGTTCAGATCCTACAGCCGCTCTTTGGAAATCCTGTACAACAATCCTTCTTTGTCCTATAGGGTTGCTATGAGTTGGAATCAACTCAACTTGAGGGCAATAGGTTTGGGTTTTACTTCTACTGGAGTCTAACCTCTAAGCTCCCAAGTGATGGAGTCAGAGAACCCTTAAAATGGAATTGCAGCCCATCGTGGGCGCCCATGAACAGGAAGCAACATGGCATTCCAGAACATATGGTCTGTACTGTGACCACCAAGCCCCTGGATGTCCTTTAAGTGGGTTTAAAACAGGTCTGGTCCTTCCTTGGAATCTGCATTTGAGTGCCGTGACACCAGGGAATTCTTGACCTACGTATTCCTCTTGGCCCAGCCTCTCTCTCCCACTAACACAGAAAATGTGTTGTGTATCGAACTGTGTCCACCCAAAATGTGTGGCATCTTGGCTAGGCCACGAGTCCCAATAATGTGTGATTGTCCACTATTTTGTGATCTGATGCAATTTTCCTATGTGTTGTATGTAAATCCTATTTCTTTGACTTCAGCAAGGCAGGACTAGAGCCAGTTACGTTAATGACAAGGACTTGGTCTACAAGATTAAGTTATACGTTGAGTTAATCTCTTTTGAGATATAAACGAAAGGAGAAGAGAGTTATGGGGACCTCATACCACCAAGAAAGTAGTGCCAGGAGCAGAGTGTGTCTTTTGGACCTGAAGTCCCCGCATGGATAATCCCCGGGAGGCTGATGACATGGACCTTCTTCCAGAGCCAACAAAAAGAGAAAGCATATCCCTGGAGGTGATACTGTGCATTTGGACTTCTAGCCTCCTGGACTATGAAGGAGTCATCCACTGGTGGTGTTCCTGTTATAGCATCTCTAGGTAACCAAGACAAGATTGTATAAGAAACTTGGTCTACTTTCGCCTCACCTCACCTCACTAGAGTTCTAGGCAAAGATTATGCTAATCTACTCTCACTCAGTTATTCCCAGAGATTTGAGGACCCAGTGAACCAGTCCCGCCACATAAATCTTGACTTTCTTTCTTCACTAGGTTTCGAAGAGAGAGAAGTTTTCTGAAGCACAGAACAGTGATAGGCCTAGGTATGACACACCAACATGCCTGATCTAGGTGTTTCCATTTTCTGGGCACAGAAAGTGAAGGGTGCCCACTTGGTACTTCATGATCTCAACTTCTTTCAACGCAGTGGAGCTTGTGATGTGCCACCTCATCTGGTCATACAACAAATGCCTACAGAGACCCCGTTATACACTATGATGGGTGTATTAGATACAGTAATGAATAGAATCCATGCCAGGGAGAGTATTAGCATCTACTGTGAGAGATACACACACAAGCCAACAGTTAGGTGATGCTGTGACAAGTCCCAGGATGCAGCTGTGAACAGTACCAGCCTTGGTCACGGGCTCAGAGAAGGTTGGTGTGAGGATCACCTTGACAACCAGCCTCATCTAAAACTGAGGCCCAAAGATATAAGCTGATTTACTGAAGGACACGAGCCAGTGAATGACAGACCCTGGACAGGAATGCAGGTCTCCCATCCCCAGTTAAGAACTTTCCAGAATGAGGATGCTCATTTCTATTCTCTAAGAAGATTGGCTTTGAGCTTTGTTGTGCTGCACCTTATGAAGAGATCCTGAGCTCCATAAATTCAGTTACAAGTCCCCTGTAGCCTCTATCAGTTCCTTTCTGAAATGACACACTGTTTGAGAATCACCCTTCCTGACTGATAAGACACTTATCTCATATCCTGTGGGACAATAGCTGGAACGTGGCTGAAAGATTACCAAATGGTCAGTTCACATAAACAAAATCCATCAGACCTGTTCCGTCCTGGCAGGTGTTAGCAGACACTGACTCCAGGCAACTTTTGTTATTAGCTGGAATTTGTGATACGGGTCAGGCGAGATCGTGGTTACATTCTGACGTGACTTTGTTCCTTGGGGTCCACTTTGTCTTCTCAGTCAGTTTGTCTGTGCCCTGTCTGTGTTGTGATAGACATGTGGTGTATCTACTCACCTAGCATCCACTCCTCTTTTCCTGGTAGTAGGACCTTAATTTGCCTTTGAGAGTCTACCATTTCCTATGTCCACCACTATCCAAATGCATCATCCCACATCAAAAGTGGAATAACAACAAAACTAAACTCACTGCTGTTGAGTCAACCTTATAGGACAGAGTAGGAGTTTCAAGGCTGTGATCCTTACAGAAGCAGACTGCCACAACTGTCTCTCACTGAGCTGCTGGTGGGTTTGAACAGATGATCTTTCAGTTTGCAGTCTAGTGCTTAACCACTGTACCAGTAGGGCTCCTTACAACGGGATAAATTAGGGTTAACCAGATGAATGGGGTACTATCAGACATGTGAACATCAAATCAAGGGCTCAAAGACGGAAATTGGCTGGCACTTGCTCATTATGAGAACTGACCCCTGACAAGGCTGGCAAGGACTTCTTTTTGTTATGATTAAGTGAAAGTGTACAATCCAAATCAATTCCACATGCCCATCTTTCTGCAGCTCCATCTGCTCTCCTTACCCAGTGACAGCACACTCTTCCTTTTCACTCTGTACTTCTAGTATCCTCTTAATGAGCACCTGTCCCCCACTTTCCACCCTCTTTTCTCTCATCTAGAAAGAAACCAGTAGGACCAGCCAAGTGCCGTCGAGTCAGATCTGCCTCATGGTGACCAGCCTCCTGTAAATGTATAGAACCATAAAGTACACACACCATATGCTCACACTGTGTTCCTGAGTCCAGTCCAGCCTGGTCTGAAGAGGTGACTTCAGTACTGGTTTCTGGTCAGGGCCAGCAGCAGGTCTAGGGGCCATGTTCCCAGGTGACCCTCCAGGCTGTTGGACCATCAATTCTTGTCTTTTAGAAGAGTTCTTGAACTGCACACTTCTTTTTTCTCGTGTTGCTTCAGGGATTCTACATCTTATCCCCACCACGGCTGCCTTTGGTGGTGGCTGGGCAACATCTGGTTCTTCTGGTCTCATGCTGATGCAGTCTCCTATTCACATGGGTCCTTCTGCCTCCTGGGCTCGTTTTCCCTTGCGTCTTTGATGTTCTTGGTCATCATCTGTTCCAGATGAGCTGGGACCATTTGATGTTCCTCAGATGGCAGCTTGCTAGCTTTTAAGACTCTAGGCGCCACTCACCAATGTGGGCTGCAGAAGACTCTCTTAGCTAAAAACTAGGTATGCCAGTTGACCTTGATGTCCCCTGAAAACACGATCCCTAGAGCCCTGTCCCTGCTACTGTATTCTTTGAAATATTGGGTTGAGTTTAGAAAACCTTTCAATTTGTGGTATAGTACAGTTATGCTGTCACTCCCTTCACTTAACTAAATTTCTGCTGACTGTCTAATCTATGAACATCCCTCTCCCTCCCTCCCCACCCTTGTAGCCATCAAAGAGTCTTTTCTCCTGTACTTAAGTCTCTTTTTAAGTCATTTTAGCATAGATCTCATACAGCACTTGTTCTTTTGCAGCTGGCTGATTTCACTCAGCACGTCTTCCAGCTGAAACCGAGTTAGGAGATGCTTCCTAAAATCATCATTGTTCTTTATCAACGCATAGTGCACCACTGTGTGTATGTACAATAGTTTGTTAATCCACTCATCTTTTGATGGGCACCTAGGTTGAGGCTTTCTTTTTGCTGTAATGGACAGTGCTACAATAAACATTCATGCGCATGTTTCTATTCATGTGACTGCCTTTATTTCTTTATGGTATGTTCTGGGCATTGGGATTGCTGGGCCATGTGGTATTTCTATTTCCAGCTTTTTAAGGAAGCGCCAACTTGGTTTCCAAAGAGGTTGTATCATTGTGCATTCCTACTAGCAGTGTAGGAGAGTTCCAATCTCTCCACAGCCTCTCTAGCGTTTGTTGTTTTGTGTTTTTTGGATTATTGCCAACATTGTTACGGTGAGATGGTAGCATGTTGTAGTTTTGATTTGGGTTTCTCTAATAGCTAATGATCATGTGCATTTCCTCCTGTGTCTTTTGGCTGCCTGGATGTGTAGTTTGGTGAAGTGTCTGTCCATCTGCTTTGCACATTGCTTAACTGCGTTGTTTACCTTTTTCTTGTTGATATTTTGCAGTACCTTGAAGATTCTCGATCCATACTAGGTTGGGAAAGCAGAAACCATGTTGAAACAGGATGCAGCTAACTGGCCTCCTAAAAGTCAAGGCTGAAGTAAGAAATGAGTGTCAGATTCTGCCCCAGAGATGATTTCAGTGTGCCCCTATGTGTGTGTGTTCAATGACACATGTGTAATAGAAACAAATGTTTGTGAATTAATACTTATTCCCACTACATGTGATATATGCACTGTTTCTTCTCTCATTGAACTTTATTCTTTTCCACATCTCCATTCCACTAAAAACATGTTGGCCACAACCCACAAAACTGCTTTCTGACCCACAGTTTGAAAAGCAATGAAAGACACTTTCCCAGATTTTACTTCCTTTCCTTGGTGCTAAAAGTATCCCAAGGAAGAAGTTACTCTGAATTCCATCTTCATGCTCCCTAATCAACTACAAGTATGGGGGTGGAATAGGTGGGTTCCCCATGAAGGTGGATGAACAGGGTCCTGCAGCTAATACCGAGTTCCAAAGGAGTCCTAGAGCTTCTTCTCTATCTTCCTGCCACAGGCACTTTGTTGAGCATGTATTTTGTGGGATGTATCAGACATATGCATGCGAAAGCTGGACAGTGAATAAGGAAGACCAAAGAAGAAGTGATGCCTTTGAATCATGGTGTTGGTAAAGAATATTGAATATACCATGGACTGCTAAAAGAACTAGCAAATCTATCTTGAAAGAAGTGTACTCAGAATGCGCTTTAGTTACAAGAAGAACATCTCTCCCAGCCAAGAGGGCCAGCTGTGTTTTCCTGGAGAACACTGAGCTAAAACATATAGAATGCAGAAGGGATCCTAGATAGAAAGAATGCAAGAGTGACACAATCAAACCAGTTGTCAAGTTAACTCAACTCTTAGCATCCCCATGTGCCAGCATACAACTGTGTCCACAGGGTTTTCAATGGCTGATCTTTCGGAAGTAGATGAAAAGCCTTCCCTCTAAGCGTCTGCTTGATGAACTCTAACCTCTGACCTCTGCTAGCACTCAAACATGCTGAGTGTTTACACTGTCAGGAAGGTCCAGACCCATACAACCAGGTGCGAACACCAGCAGAGGCCTGTGGGATCGGGATCCCCAAGTCACTTAGCTCTCTGAAGGCTGCGAGATGCTCCTGGCCCTTCAGCAGGGAAGACACAAAGGTGGGCATGTGTCTTGGATTGAACTGTGTCCCCCCAAAAATGTATACAGCCATTGGCTGGGGCCATGACTCCCAATATTTTATGATTGTCTTCCATTTTGTGATTTTCCTATGCTGTGTGTTAGAGGATTAGGGTAGGAATGTAAATCCTTTCATAAGGTCACGTCCCTGCTCCACTGTAAAGGGAGTTTCCCCAGAGCATGGCCTACACCACCTTTTATCCTGTTATTCTATAAGAGATGGAAGGAAAAGGAAGCAAGCAGAGAGTTGGGAGTTTCACACCATCAAGAAGCAGCACCAGCAGTAGAGCGCGTCCTTCAGACCTCAGGTTCCTGTGCCACGATGCCCCCTGGTCAAAGACTGACACAGCACACGGACTTCTCTCCACACCCCAAAGACAGAAAGCCGTCCCCTGGAATGGACAGTCTGAATTTGGACTCGTAGCCTACTAGACAGTGTAAGAACAAACTTTCTTTGTTAAAGCCATTTGGTCAGCACTAGCTGACTAAAACAATATGATTCTCTGTTAGGCCTGAGAATCAGCTCAATCTCAGGAACTGTGACAGGACTTCATAACATTAACCAGGCTCCTTTGTATTAGAAACAGGGTTCTAACGTGGCCCTTGAGACTCTGCAGAGACCCTGGTAGAGAGGCCTGACTCAGTGGGGCCTGGCCTGACTTGCTGACTCCTTTCTTGGGAGTAATCCCTGGAAGAGAATCCTGAGCTATGAACCCCATGTGGACAGACACTTAACAGTAACCCTGTTAAATTAGTCACAACTTCGGGGATTCTCCCAGTTGAAGCTCTGGGAAAACTTGTTCTTGGCAATAACCATGTGAAAGGAATCTATGGGACAGTGAGGTTTATTAGTTCTTGGTCTCCTTGTCCTGACTGGTAGGACAGAGTCCTAGGCACTCATTACCTGAGGACTATCCCAGCCCAATAAAGCCAGTGAGCAGATCCCTAGGAAGCAAAACACACTATCATAACTTACAGACTTAAAGCTAGATAATGATAAAAGAAGGCAGGAGAAGTGATTCACGTAAATTGTGATAGTGGCAAAGAATACTGACTGTACCACTAAATAAATAATTTCTTTTATGAGAATCAGCACAAAGCTGGTTCTTATGAGGCGAGGGTTAAAGACGTCCCTTCTCCGCACCGCGAGCCAGCTCCGTCGTCTCCAGCATCAGCCCCTCCCCCTCCCCTCAGCACTCGCCCTCCTGCCTTTGAGTTCCCTGATTCATTGCAACAGGTCACAGAACCCACAAATCACGTAAAGGAAATGGCTCCCACCGCTGGGGAGGCTGGCAGGTTCCCAATCCGTGGGTCAGGTGTAGGCTTCTCTAGACCCACACGGCAACAGGAGCTGACAATCCCAAACTGGCAGTTGAGACCACAGGTTTTTGGCTTACAAGGGGGTGGAAGCTGGCAAGTCAGGTCAGAAGATAGTCCACCAACGCATGGGGTTCTAGATGCCCGAGAACCCCAGAATCTGAAAGCCTCTGAGTCAAGTCCCGGGAGGTCCATTGATGAACGTGGGATCCAGATGCAGAGAGTGAGAGCCTCAGCGGGACGCACACACACATCTTAGATGCAACCGCAGCACAGGGAAGGGTGACTTGAGTAAGGGTCGAGCTTGACTCACTGACTCCCACAAGGCTTCCACCCAAGACACACCCCACCAAGGCAGCCTCATCAGCCTGCAGAGGTCAGGATCCACAGCACAGAAACTGAAGGACAACCACACGATACTGAGAATCACAGTGTGACTGAGGTGACGCACAACACCAAACATCCCAGATTCTGTACACTTCATTTGTGTAGTCCCACTCAGCCACTACATGTGACGGCTGAAAGTGCCATATTAAGTAATTAATTACACCGTAACAGTGGACTGCCAGAAAAACAGCATATCAGTCTGAGAAAAGAGCACAGGTAGAGTGGCCCTCAGAATGGTCCTTTGTCACATGTACTTTGGTCATGTCATCAAGAAAGTCCAGTTGTTAGAAAAAGACATCAAATATGGTAGATTAGGGGTGGAGAGCAGGTCAATAAAAATGAGGAAAACCCTCCATGAGATGAATTGACACAACAGTCTCAATACACACTCAATACACACTCAATACACACTAACAATCATGGAGATGGTGCAGACTAGTTCTCTTACACATAAGATTGCTGTCTCAGTCACTTAGTGCTGCTCTAACAGAAATACCACCGTAGGACGGCTTTTACAAAGAGAAGTGTATTCTCTTCCAGTCTAGGAGGCAACCCATCCAAATTCAGGACCCTACTCCAGGAGATGGCTTTTTCTTTCTGCCGGCCCTAGAGGAAAGTCTTTGTCATCAGTCTTCTCTGGTTGAGAAGTTTCTTAGCACAGGAATCCTAGATCCAAAGGACGCACTGTGGCCCCTTTGTCTCGGTGGATGAGTTCCCCATGTCCCCCTGCTTGCTTCTCTCTCTTGTATCTCCAAATAGATTGACTTAAGACACAACCTAATCTTGTGGGTTGGGTTCTTCTCGTTAATATAAGTGCCTCTAATCCTGCCTCATTAACATCACGGAGATAGGATTTATGATACAGGAAAATCACATCAGGTTATACTGTGGTGGAGAATGACACAATACTAAGAGTCACGGTCTAGCAAGCTGACAGATACTGGGGGGACACAATTCAATCTATGACAATCACCATGAGCAGAGCCAACTGGACAGCAACTAACAACAACAAACTTAAAAAAAAAAAAGTCAACACATCCTCAGAGAAGAAGCTCACCTTGCAGGGACCACCAGGAGGAATCCTATGGGAAGGACCAGTGTGAGCTGCTGAGTCCGCCCCCCAGACACCCTGCCCGGCCCCTCTCTGGCGCCCTGGCCCTCTGCCGTGTTCACATCCTCGTCAGCACGCACAGTAAGGCATTTCCCAGGGCACCCACCTTGCCCTGACCTCCTCCCAGACACCGACCTTCCCAGCCTGCCAAGCCCATGGCATCCTGAGATAGGGCTTTGCCAGTACCAAGCTGGGGTTGTTAGCTAATAGCTACACGTGTCCCATATCAGTCAGGAAACAGCTCATTAATCACAGACATGCTCCCCAAACAAATCCATCAAAGGAGCAGAAAGTGTGTATGTTGTCCCTGTGGCCAGACTCAGTTCAGCTGTTTGGGTGCTGAGCAGACAGTGTCCTGGCCGTATGACTGTTTAAAACTGCCCAGTCACTGACCATGCTTATCATCAGCACCCAGGATGATCAGCCTTCGTGCTCCACCTTCAGTGAAAGATGTCACCCACGTGAATAATAACGAGTCTTTGCATCACGGTGAAGTCGTGCTTCAAGATTTATGCCCGCGTGACTCTGGCCCAGAGGCAGTGCTGGCAGAGACTCCAGGTGTCAGGACAGAATTCAGCAGGGAGATAGGGTCCATCTGGACTACCACTGTGCTTCCTTCTGAAATGTGACTCAAATCCCTACGCGAGGCCTAAAGCTTACTTTAAATCCTTCTACTTACTAGGTCTCTGTGGCTGCCACGTGGTTCTAAGCCCTGTCGCCTCCCCACTGCTGTTAGATTATCTCCTGTCTTCCTAGGCTGTGTCTCATCTCTCTGAAGTCCGTCCCCCACACAGCAGCCCAGGGGACCCTGAGAAAGCTAATAAGCCAAACCTGAAAAGAACCTTCGCTGAGATCGAGGGATTCTAGGACGGAGTCCAGGCCGAGGCAAGAGATCCCGCATTACAGAGGAAGAGACCAGCTCACTGAGGGGCAGGGAGAGAGAGAGACTGCCTGAAGTAACGCAGGTACACGCTCACATGTGCACCCGTCACACGTGTACTCACACACACTTGTGTGCTCACATGTGCACTCATACACACTTATGCACTCACACACGCTCACACATACTCATACACATGCTCACAGACACACTCACATGCACGCAGTCACACATGCACTCATGCATACTCAGTTAGGCACTCACAGTGCACTCACACATGCTCACACTCGCAAACTCACACTCACACCCATGCACTCATGCATGCACTTACACACTCACTCACACAGGCACTTACACCCACACTGACAAGTACACTTACAGGCACACAGGTACTCCCAAATGTATACTCACACACGCACTGACACCCCCTCACTCAGTGCACTCACACGTGCACCTATGCGCACGTGCTTCTACGCACACGTGCACCCACATGTACATGCTCCTACGCACACATGCTGCTATGCACATCACATGTGGACTCATGCACACATATACACGCACCACACACATATACTCACGTGCATCCATGCACTAGCATGATGCACTCACATTCATTCACATATGCTCAGTCACACGTGTACACACTTATGTATACACTCATCCATGCACTCACTCATCATCACTGTGCATTCATGCACTCACACCTACACACTCACACATGCACGCACGTCCACACACTCACATCCACTCACACAAGTCACATATGCATACTCACACACATACACTCCTATGCACTGCCTCACATACACAGCTGCATGCTAATTTGTACCCACATGCACACTTACACAACCTTGTTTACATTTTTTATGACACTTAGCACTGCTTCAGATGTTCTAGCTTATTGTCTGCCTGCACAACAAAATATTAAGATTCTTAAAGAAGGCCTATTCTAACCATCACTGACTCTCCAAAGTCTGGCTTGGTGCCTGACACACACTAGTTAATCTATCTGTATTTGCTGAAGTAAGTAGAGCAGAGTATTAATCAATCAACCTTATGTTATGACAGTCATCGACTTTGATCAGTTGCACAGGGAACAATAAAGCAGGGGTCCCCTCACAAGACAAATAACAACAGCCACATCCCATGCTGGCTTTATGGGTCTGTGACAGGATGTTGGACACCTGCGTGACCGCTGCCAGGAAGTGGTCATTGTCTGTCAGGGGTTACAGAGCTTGAAATCACCAAGTGAGCAAAATTCCTAGTGGTGGCCCATGGAGAAACAGGACTTTCACCCTTCCCAGAAATCAGCCCACACACTTGTTATCCAGAAGTCCAAGCTGACAATATACTACCAATACATGAACAGGATGTAGTCCAGATATAAAACCCAAACTGTTGCCAATGAGTCATTTCTGACTCAGCAATCCCACAGGACAGAGTAAAAGAGCCCCGAAGTGTTTCAAGACTGTAATGCTTATGGAAACAGACTGCCACTGTCAAGTACTGAATTGTCTTCCCCCCCAAAATGGGTAGCAATTTAGCTAGGCCGTGATTCCTGGCATTGAGTGATATCCTCCAGGTTGTAAGCCCCGCCTGTGGGATGTTCAGGAGGGAGGAAGGGCAGCAGTGTGTTGGTGGGGCAGGACTCAGTGTGTGAGACTGTTCTGTGCCTTGAGGCCATCTCTTCAGATGCAAAGGAAAGAAGCTAGCAGAGAGACTGGGGGACCTCATATCTCCAAGAAGCTGTGCCAGAAGCTGAGTGTGTCCTTTAGGAGGGACTGGGGTCCCAGCATCTCAGTATCTTCCAGTCTGTGGGAAAATGGATGACAAGGACCTTCCTCCAGGCCAGCACGGAAAGCCTTCTCCTGGAGCTGGTACCTTAAACTTGCACCTTAAACTGGTACCTTAAAAGCCTGCTGGACTGTGACAAACAAAATTTCTCTTTTTAAAGTCGTCTGCTCGTAGTATCTCTGTTACAGCAGCACTAGCTGACTAAAGCAGCCACAGTTTTCTCCCATGGGGCAACTTGCGGGTTCCAACCCCTGACCTTATTGCTAGCAGCTAAGCCCGTAACCACTGCTCCATCAGATCTCCTCCAGCATAGCTCAAGGGGGCCGCGAAAGTGAACTGTCCACACCTGGAGGCAGCGCCACTAACCGCTGGTGGAGGGTCACTGAGAAAGAGAATGACCCTCACTCGACGAGCTGTGCTGACAGCGACAGCAAGAATGGGCTCAAGCCCGGCAACAGCTGTAAGAACGGTGCAGGACTGGGTGGTGTGTCTTTTCGTTGTGCACACAGCTGCTAGGAGTTGGAACTGACTGTGACATCCAACAGCATGGAATAGCTAAAATGGAATAAATCAAAGGACTCCTTAGAATTCTTTAAGTGTGAAAAAAACTGTCAACTCAGGAGCCAGCTAAGAGACCCACTGATCACCACAGTCTTCACAGCTACAGGTCCCAAGAGAGTGGCTGATGGGTGGAAACTGGGAAGACTCACTGTCTTAGTTATCCAGTGCTGCTGTAGCAGAAATATCACAAGTGGGCAGCTTTAACAAGGAGAAATTTTATTTTGTCACAGTCTAGCAGGCTGAAAGTCCAAATTTAGGGTGTTAGCTCCGGGAGAAGCCTTTCTCTGCTGGCTCCGGAGGAAGGTCCTTGTTATCAATCTTCCTCTGGACCAGGAACTTCAGAGGCACACGGACCCTGGTTCCTTTTCAAAGGACATGCTCTGCTCCCAGCACTACTTTCTTGGTGGTATGAGGTTCCCAAAGCTCTCTGCTAGCTTCTTTCCTTTCTATCTCCTTGTTCTAAGGCACAGTACAATCTTACACATTGAGTCCTGCCCCATCAACACAATTCCTGCCCATTCTCCCTCATTTACATCATAAAAAACAAAAACCAAACCCATTGCCTTCTAGTGGATGCTGACTCTTAGCCACCTATGGTCAAGTAGGACTGTCCCAGAGAGTTTCCAAGGAGCACCTGGCAGGTTTGAACTGCCGACCTTTTGGTTAACAGACATAACACTTAACCACTACGTCACCCGGGTTTCCACTTATATCATAGAGGCATGTTTTACAATATGGAGAAACAACACAGTACAAGGGAACCACGGCCTGGCCAAATTGCTACACACATTTTTTGGGGGGCACACAATTTAATCCATGACAGGCATCCAATCTTAATCCAAAACCAAACCAACCAGTTGCTGTCAAGCAAACTCCAATTCAGGGCAACCCTTACGTGTTAGAGTATGCGTATCCCACAGGGTTCCCAATGGCTGATTTTTCAGAAGCAGAGCACCAGGTCTGTCTTCTGAGGCATCTCTGCATGGGTTCAAACGGCCAGCATTTTGGTTACCAGCCCAGTGCTTAACAATTTGCACCTCCCAGGAGCTCCTTAGTCTTATTCCAGGGGCCTATGCATGCTTGAGGTAAGAATGTGCTTCCCCGCCTTGCATGTCCAAAAACATCTGATAGAAATAAAACATCGTGGCTTCCAGGATGCTGCTGAGACAGTCGGCTCAAGGGATGGGCATGAGAACCAGGCTGGTGTCTGGGTTCCTTCCTGCACAGATCACTCATTTACCTGACAAATATTTATAGACCAGAAAATAACTACTTGGAGGATTTTTGGCCTTTGAACCTTCCCTGTGTACCAATTTTGCCACCCTGTGTCTTTCTCTGCTCAGGGACTGGAAGAAAACCCTTGAAAAGAAAAGGTCCTCTGAGTTTGCAGCTGTCCCAAGAGGCAGGAAGACTGAGGGTGGCAGCTGGAAGGAGATTAACAGAAAATACCATGAAGCGGATGGCTTTAACAAAAGGAAAGTTGATTCCTACACAGTCCAGTAGGCTACAAATCCAAATTCAGGGTGTCCACTCCAGGCGAAGGCTTTCCCCTTTGCTGTCTCTGGAGGAAAGTCCTGTGTTGCATCAGTCTTTGCTCAGAGGGCACGCTCTTCTCCTAATGCTGCTTCCTTGATGGTGTGAGGTTCCCAACTCTCTGCTTGTTTCCCTTTCCTTTTATCTCTTGTAGGATGAAAGGGTAAAGGGTGGTACAAGCCCTACTCCAGAGACACTCCCTTTACAGTGGAGCAGGGAGGTGATCCTATGAAGGGATTTTCAGTCCCATCCTAATCCTTTAACACACTGCACAGGAAAATCACAATATGGAGGGCAATCATAAATATTGGGAATCATGTCCTAGACACATGGCTATACATATTTTGGGGGGGGATACAATTCAATCCACACCAATCAGATTCCTAGAAGTACAGACAGAATTTTCCTTAGAAGGAAGGCAAGACTTCATCTCACGCACTTTGGACATGTGATCAGGTGGGGCCAATTCCTGAAGAAAGACATCATATTCATGAAGCAGAAAGTCAGTAAAAAGAGGAAGACACACAGTGAGACAGATTGACAAGTGGCTGCAACGATCGGATCAAACGTGCCTGCTACTGTGAGAGAGAGAGAGGCTTGGGAGCCTGGTGGTCAGACTTTGGGGGCTTCCTCATTCAGATAAATGTCGCTGTTTTATTACATACTTCTACAAAAGTAATGGCCATCTCTTAGTTATCTAGTGCTGCTATAATAGAAGTATCACAGGTGGATGATTTTAACAAAGAAAAATGTATTCTCTCACAGTTTAGGAGGCCAGAAGTTCAATTCAGAGTGCCAGCCTAGGGGAAGGCTTTCACTCCCTGTGGACTCTGGAGCAAGGTCCTTGTAATTGCTTTTCCTGCGGTCCAGGAGCTTCTCAGAGCAGTAACGCTCAGTCCAAAGACACTTTTTGCTCCTGGTGTTGCTTCTTGGGTAGTACGAGGTCCACCTGCCTCTCTGCTTGCTTGTCTCTTTTATATCTCAAAAGGAACTGATTCGAGACACAACTTAATCTTGTAGATTGACTCCTGCCTCATTAATATCATAGAGGCAGGACTTACAATACATAGGAAAATCATATCAGATCACAAAATAGTAGACAGTCACACAACACCGGGAATCACAGCCTAGTCAAGTTAATACACATTTTTTAGTGGGGGTGGGCGGGCACAGTTCAATTCATAACAGGCCACAAACCACTGATCGCTGCATTTCCCAGGGTTTGGTGCCCCTTCTCTGCTGCTCCTGACATATCTGATCGATGTGGCATCCTCTCGCATCTCTTCTGCAGGGCTCCTTCATGACTGGATCCTCTGGACTCAGCTACTGAGCTAAAGCCTGCTGCTTCTAATCCACTAGCCTCTGCAGAGGTTACAGCCAAGAAAACCTAACCTACGGAGCGGTTCTACTCTGTCAGGCTTGGGGTCACCCTGAGTCACAATTGACGTGATGCCAGTGGGCTTGGCTTTTTGTTTGGTCTCACGTTTAGTGTTGATCGGAAGAACTCACAACGATGCACTGACTTAGGAAACTGAACAACAGTCTGTCAAAATTTTAACTTAAAATCGTCACTGACGAGTGATTAGTGGGTAAGGCTCACAGGCTTTCTGACATCTATTTGGATTTCTCAGAGCCCTATTTTATTCACTCTATTTCTTTCTCCTAGAGGCCTGGTTGTGCAGTGGTTAAGAACCTGGCTGATAACCAAAAGGTGAACAGTTGAAATCCATCAGCCATTCCTTGGAAACTGCGTGGAGGCAGTTCTGCTATGTCCTGTAGGGTGTCTGTGAGTTGGAATCGACTCTATGACAATCAACTTGATTTTTTTTTTTTTGGTCTGCTTCCTTTTCCAGGATCCACTAAGTGAAATTGTGGGAGAGCTGACTCAGGATGTTAGAGGTCAAACCTGCCCCAAGACTTCCAGACTTCAAGGAGAGCAGACACTGGCTTTTCTCGGAAATACAGGCACAGAAGGCAATGTGCAGCTGGAAACATCTGGGCTTATAAAAGCAAAAATAACACCCCATTAAATATGTTTTATCCATTTATTTTGACAACCCAGACACACTTTTCATTCCTCATGACTGGACAACCTCTGCACAGATTCGATGGCATCTGGGTCATGTGGATCCACCGCTCTTCTCATCCTCAGATCCCTTGGTGGTACAAACGGTTAGTGTGCTTGGCGATTAGCTGACAGGCTGGAGCTTCCAGTCCACCTTGCGGCAACTCAAAGCAACTCAGAAGGAAAGCCTGGGGATCAAATTAAAAAAAAAAAAGCCACTGCAAACCCTAGGGTGCACAGTTCTATTCTGACACACATGAAGTTGCCATGAGTTGGGATTGACATGAGGGCATTTTTCTCATTCGTCCTTCGTGTTCCTCAGAGGTCAAAGGAAAAAATACATATATTTAAAGAGAAATGACATCTTGGTTGATGTCTTACCTATCTGAAAGAATCCTGGTGGCATGGTGGTGAGAGCACTCAGTGGCTATGGAAAGGCCACTGGTTCAAACCCACCAGCTGCTCCACGGGGGAAAAATGTAGCAGTCTGCATCTGCGAAGATTTGAGCCTTGGAAACCCTATGGGGCAATTCTACTTTGTCCTGCAGGGTCTCTACGAGTCAGCCAACTTGACAGCAACAGAATTTTTGTTTGTTTCTTCTTCTTCTTTTAATCTGAAACTAAAGCAAGAGAGGAAAAAATACTACTGAAATACTTTCGGTCCATCCAATTTTAGTCTCTGTTTTCAGCAGGTTTAATTTTAAAACCCAACCATTACAGTAAAGATGAAGTCATGGCTCAATTAAACCCTGTAATTTGAAAGCAAATGTGAAAACAAACACCCACCAGTGGGTAAGCGTCTCATTTGGCTGAAAGTATTTACTACTGATGACCCCAAAATAGCCATTCAATACTTCAGGGAAAAATTGCATTTTTTTTTTTTTTTAGCTCAAATGTCTCTCTTTGTGGATGAGTAATGAAGTTCTCTTTTTGGGGCAGCAAATTTCTCAGGACTGTCAACAGCAGGCACTACTGTTGACCACAGGCTATGCTAGACAGGCATCACTGCCATTCCCTGGATGATGTAAAGAACGTACCTGCCCTAGCGAAGCACGAGGAGATGAAGGTGCTCGTGCACCCATGGGCTCTGCCTCAGGAGAAGCCCCGAAGGGTGCGGGCTGTGCAGCCGGAACACCTGGTCTTTCTCCCAGCCCTGCCGTGCTTGCCAGCTGATCTAGAGCAAGCTGCGGCCTGTGCTTAGGTCTCCCAACCAGGGAAACGGTGGTGACGACGTGGAGGAGGATGCCGCTGGTGGCGACGAAGACAGTGCTGTCTTAGGCTGCGTTCTCCAGGGAAGCAAAACCAGTGAAGCGTGTAAATGTACTGGAGTAATATTGGCTCTGTTACTATAAGGACTAAGGCTTTCCTTCAAGGTACAAGTGGAAACTTTGAGGGACTTTATGAGAAACTTGAGCTTTGACTCTAAAGCCCTGAACTCATCTCTTTCTTTCTCAAGTCTAGCAAGAATAGGACCAAACAACAGGCTTTCTTATGCTTCTCATTATGACAAAATTCAAGAAAAGTATCACATACACAGTCACCTAGAGCCTCGCCTTTCACCAGCACCTAACGTACTGGTGGTGACGTTTTGCTTTTTGTATTGCCACCGTATGCCATGGACTTGCAGAGCCCTCTTTACTCCTGGAAGTACAGTCATTAATACCTTGAAGACTAAGCAGACTTGAGTATAAATTTGGAAGACTCATCCTTACAATTTTGTTTCCCTATAATCACTCTCTGTACCAAAATATCTCAGACTGAGTTCTCTAAAGAAGTAAAACCCAGCAAATCACATTGTTTTAGTCAACTAAGGCTGCTCTAACAGAAATAACACAGAGTGGATGGCCTTAACAAAGGAAAGTTTATTCTTACACAGTCCAGTAGGCTACAAGCCCAAATTCAGAGTGTCTATTCCAGGGGAAGGCTTTCCCGCTTGTTGGCTCTGGAGGAAAGTCCGGTATTGCATAAGTCTTTGTCCAGGGAGCATCTTGGCACAGGAACCTCAGGTCTGAAGGATGAACTTTTCTTCCAGTGTTGCTTTCTTGATGGTATGAAGTTCCCAATTCTTTGCTTGCTTCCCTTTCCTTTTATCTCTTCTAGGATCAAAGGATTTAGGGTGGTGAAAGCCCTACTCCAGGGAAACTCCCTTGACAGTGAAGCAGGGAGGTGATCCTATGAAGGGATTTACAGTCCCACCCTAATTCTTTAACATACAACATAGGAAAATCACAGAATGGATGACAATCATAGAAGACAAGGAATCATGGACCAGCCACATCACTACACATATTTTTGAGGGGACACAATTCAATCCATGACCCATACAAATATGCATAGAGATTTATATCAAAAAACACCTCACAAGGTCATAGAGGCTGAAACGTCCCAAGTCTGTGGCTCAGGATGGAGGCTTCTCTCAATTCACAAAGCCACAGGGACTGGTGAACCCCAAATCAGCAAGTCAGAGAGCAGGGCTCTTGCTCACAGCTGTGAATACTGCTGACTCCCAAGATCAGCAGGCAAGACCACGGTGGTCTGCAGGTTAGAGTCCTGAGAACTGGAAGTCAGACGAACAGGAGCCAGCTGCAGTATCCAGAGACAGCAGACGCCCACAAGCCTTGTGAGAATGTGCCTTTATGTTTGAAATAGGCCACACACCCAAAGAAACTCCCTTTCAGTTGATTGACTGCTAACAACAGATCCTATCATGGGGTTGATCTATCCACTGCGCATCGCAGTTGAGTCAATTCTGACTCACAGTGACCCTATGGGACAGAGTAGAACTGCTCCACAGAGATCCCAAGAAGCACCTGGCAAACTCGAACTGGTAACCTTTGGGCTAGCCATCGTAGCACTTAACCACGACGCCTCTGGAGTTTTCGCGGGGGTGATCACATTACATCAGATCTCAACATGAAAGGGATCACAACCTCATACAACTGGCAGAGTACTGACAATCACGGTACAGTCCAAGCTGGTACACAACCTTCACCCTCACAGTGGTGGTGATGGGTGACGATGATGACAGTGTTGATGATGATGATGGAGTGGTGACAATGACATGGTGAAGACGACAGCAACAACAACAGTAATAATAGCCACCTCAGAGGGTTGAGATGAGAATTACATGAGTTAATATATGTAGAATATCTGATACAATGATAGCTACTATTGGCATCAAAGCACGTCCCAATATTAATATGGTATTAAAGTTTGTTGTTCTTGTTTTAAGTGAAAATTAGCTGTCAGCACAGGCGACACCCGGAGAAGCAAGCGTGACTCCATCCTTAGGTTCGTCATGAACTGTTTTTGGATGGGGCTGCCTTTCCACCCTTAGTACAAATCCAATTTACACAAATGCCATTAAAATGATAACTTAAGCCTGATCCAGATCCTCACTCTCTGATTAACATGAAACCACTTATTTTATGTCTCAAAGCCAAGAAAAACAAAAGAATTTGAAGAGCGCCTCAGAAATCTTTGTACTAAAAATGTTTTCATACTGAATTTGCCCTTTCTGAAGTACAAAATTGTCATCCAAATGAAGCTTTTTGGTTCCAAATCCAAACATATGCTGTCAAACTGTCCCTGTTTTACAAGATGTGTCTTGGAATGCTTGATCTACACTTTTATTGGAGGATGTGTGTAAGACAAGTTGTAAAATTTTTAGACACTAAAGCAATCCCTCTACTGACTAATTGTATTGGTGAACTATCAAAATGTCCCCAAGAAGTATAGATGGCTATACTGCCACACCTTTGGTATAGGTGAGCGTTCCAAGTTAAGAACGGATGAATGCCAACATACCACTTGCCCAATTCTAATTTTTTAAAGAATTTTCTAACGACTCTCCTAATTAAATATGCATTTTCTTGAATAGTTTCTCAATAAAGGCAATTATTGATTTTACTTCAAACAGTTTCTGTTATTCCTTGAATGTACAGTAAAACCCTCTGCCCTTCGGTCAATTCCAACTCACAGTCGATTCTGGCTCATGATGACCCTATAAGAGGGGTAGAACTGCCCCCAGAGAGTTTCCAAGGAGTACCTGGCAGGTTTGAACTGCTGACCTTTTGATTAGCAGATGTAGCCCTTAACCACTACGCCACCAGGCTTTCTTGAATGTACCATAGCTCCTCTCAAAATGTAAGGATTAGTTTTCTTAAAATGCTATTCTTTGTAGAGTCATTGATTGTCTAGTGGTGGACGTCATGTAGAAAACTAGGTTGGAAGGGCTGTATGGCTACTCTATTCCTCTAGTAGTAACACATACCATATTACTGTTGCTACAGTAGTAATACATGTGATGTTACTATAGTATACTACATTGCTACAGGAAACCCTGTAATTTTTTTAAACATGATCACTAAGACAGAACCAAAAGCACACTAAATACATAATCACTAAGAGTTAACGTGTTGAATTAGCAGCCGTTGGTGCAGTTATGTTGATTTCCATTTAATTTGGATACCAAGTTATCTATCAACTTAACAACGATGATGATGACAGAAAAAGGAGGAAGAATCAGAAGATGATGACTCCTGGAAGGAGACAACCACTCTTGAAATTTTCCCCTGAAATTCACAAATCTTAATTTTATTACAAAACCTCTATTTGTGCTTACTCTGTGGTGATCTTCTGTCTAGTAGGTTTGGACGAACTGAGCTTCGCCTGCTCTCGGCCCACTGCGGTGAAGAACTGAAATTCAAGATGGCACAGGGCCCAGCAACATCTCATTCTGTTGCACGTGGGGTTGCTTTGAATCAAAGCCAGCTGGACTGCAGCTAACATCCGTGAGCACCCCGACACTTGACTTGCTCCACCCCTGTAAATAATGCAGCTGGAGCCACACCAATCCCATTGCTGTGAATCGATTTCAACCCTACAGGACAGGAAAAAACTGCCCCATGGAGCTTCCAAGGAGCAGCTAGTGGATTTGAACTCCTGACCTTTTGGTTAGGAGCCACAGCACTTAACTGCTGTGCTGCCAGGGCTGATAAACCCAGCAGTCTTGGGAAGCCCTGAAGGTCTTCAGCTGGAGTCTAGAAAGAATAGTATGGAGCTGAGTTCCCTTCTCTAAGGCAAGTCTCTTTCTGAAGCTGCTGTTGGTGTTTGCCACTGCAAACAAGTCAAGCTTTCCTGGAACAAAGGTCCACTGTTGCATATCGAAAAGGTTTGAAGTAGGGTTCTTATTTGTATTACCTTTCTGCTTACTATTTTCTTTTTCTTCTAGAATAACATGACTTTAAGAGGAGAGGACGATGGGGGACCACGGCTAAGTAATCACTCTGCGAACAGCGCCAGAGGAGCCAGTATGATTTCACTCGCATTCAACACACAGAAATAATATTTTTTTCAGCTGTTGCTCATAAAATACGTTTTGATGTGTGTACATTTATACTGTAATGGACACCTACCAGGGGGAATTTCTCACAAGTCGCGGGAGGCTTTTCAAAATTTCTTCAGGCAGTTGTTTTGTTTACTTGCTGGCATTTAAAAATTTATGTCAAAGCTCCTTCTCCAGTTAAGATCTGTAGGTACAAATGTAGCGAGAAGAATTTTCTAAAAACTTTATGTTACGGCCTCCGGCCTCCGAAGTCTGGTTTTCACAAACCTACAAAACATAACTCAGAGAGATATATAAAGAGCATGTGTGGAAGATTTATTTATCTCGTTAATGAAGAAACCAGCGGGATGAAACCTGGCCCAAAGGAGACTAGAACGTATGCTCCACTGGAAACATAATGAGAACGAAGCAACATTTCCCTCTGCCCTGCGCTGGGTCACCGTCCGTGGGAGTCGAGTTGACAGCCACTAACAGCACACAATGTTCCAGTTTATGGCAGCTTTCGCGTATCTTGGTTTACCCATTGTTCCCAGTGAAATGTCTCTGCCACAGATACTTTCCTTCCAGATGTTTTTATATAAGTATTTCATAAGTAGGATAATAGCCGGCAATTCTATTTCTCAGTCGGTATGAGTGAGGGAAATAATAGACACGACTCTCTGAAAGGAGAAGGCAGTGTTAACATACCAAAAGAAACTGCAAGAAGAACACGGTGAGAGCACCAGGCCCTAGATCCACCTGCCAACGAGGAGCCCCAGTGGCCAGCTGCAGGGGCAGTGTGTAGGGGCGGTGCCTTTTGTGTGCACAATGGCCTTGCTGGAAAAAAGGCAGTTAAAATGCAAATAGAGGTATACACTGTGAGTGTGTCAAGCCTTACATTTCTGAGGCTCAAAGGCATCCTTTCAATAGCTTCTGCTCAAATTGCAAATGTTCTTTCTTTGTTCCTCAAAGAGGTCAGTGAGACTTGTGTGAATAATTCCTCACCAACAAGAAAGCTCTCCCCTTCCCAGGCCCAGAAGCTCATAGCAGTTTTAAAAAGCAGAGTGCAAACTGGGCTCCAGGGCTTATCCTTCAGCAACACCACCAGGGACATTCCTGGGTCTTAAAGACAGGCTGGATGACACCCAACAACACCAGCAACAGTCTCCTACTGTGCCCATTGAAGATGCAATGCCGCTCTTCACCTGCTTTTCTCACAGAAGTTTACAATTTCTGTTAATACCTTTGTCTCAGCTTTGTAAGCACAATGACCCAAAGAGTTCCCAAGAAATGGGAGGTTTTCCACAAAGTGTCCAATAGGTCACAGGAATGATATCAAGTGATTATTGGCCATCTTCAGATGGAAACTTTGATGGAATCTGGTTATTTCTGAACACTTAACGTTCACTCTGATGGTTCTACAAAATTTATGCCAGGTAGTACGGTGTCAATGGATTTAGGCGCACCTCTTCAAGGTCCAAGTTATCTTTCTCAGAGGTGGAATCTTCAGGGGCTGGGACACCCTGATGTGTGAGGTCCCTTTAGTCACTACAGAGAGGAGCTGGGAAAGCTAGCAAGTACCAGGCAACTGGGAATGACCACCCAGGATGTTTGGACTACTGTACCTACCAACGGGTCACCTTTCATGATAAGTATTGCTAAGCTTCACGGCCAAAGCCTTTCAGGAAATGAAGAAGGAAATCAGCTTCAGTGGAAAGATAGTCTGTGACATGAAATAGAGTCACTCACTCAAACACAAAACAAGCTAACAACACCATTCTTTTCTCTGGAAACGGGAAGTAAATTCCTAGGAGACCCTGTTCTGATTACTACTTCTCTGGAAGCACTGCAGCTGTTGATTTCTGGGGAAAGAAGCAGGAATAACGTCCTTGGCTTACCACGCTTACTTAAAAGCTGGAGAAGACAGAAGTGTGGGGATCCACCTAAGTAAAGGAGATCGTGAAAAGAAACAGGTAGAAGACCAAATGCTTGCTTTGTTGATCAATCACTCAGATGACTCCGATGTCCTGCCCCTCATCTGGCAGACGTAGTCCAAAAATCACATTACTGTTCATGCTCAAAGAGAGGTTATGCTCATCCAGGACTCCAGAATGGCAACTGTCCCATGATCAGGGACAAGCCACTCACCTCTCCTGCTCCGGTACCTGGGGACTGCCTTGGCCTCCGGTGCCTCCATGGGATGCTGTCTGGCTCACCACAGAAGACCTCCCTTGAGTGAGAGACTTACCGCTGGGTGGACTCCCATCCTGGTTTCGGGTTACGCTGACACCTTCCCGATACGGTGGTCTGCTTTTTGCCTGGAGTCTCTCAGATGTTCCATGACCATGTACCCATCAACGTTTGGCCAGAGAGCATCAAAACATGCCCCTTATGTGGGCAAGGACGGAGGTCTGACTTCAACTCCATTCCCTCATTTTCCATGTGACATAACCTGAAACCCATCGCCACTGAGTCAGTTCTAGCTGTGAGCCTATAGGACAGAATGGAACTTCCCTCAGAGTTTCCAAGGAGCAGTTGGAAAGTTCCAGCTGCTGATGTTTTCGTTAGCAGCTTGAGCTCGTAACCAGTGGAGGCTGAGAATGATATACTCTGGTATGCAAGAAATAGCAGCTTGTTATGGACTGAACTGTGCCATACCCCTAAAAGATAGGATGAACTCCTAACATCCCAGCCCCTGTGGATATAATCCTGCTTGGAAACAGGGTCTTTGAAGCTGTTACTAGTTAGATTAGCGCAGGGTTAGGATGGAGAAGGGGGTGCCCTGATCCAGTCTGAGTGAGTTACTTACAAAAGAGGAGAAGACATACAAACTTGCACACAGAAGGGAGATGGCCAGTGGAAAAGGGAGGCAGACAAGGAATGCCAAGGGTGCCTGGCTGTCACTAGGAGCGAGGGAAGAGGCATGGAACAGAGTTTTCCTCAGAGCCCTCAGAAGGAATCCACATGGGGTGCACCCTGATTTCAGAAGTCAGCCTCCAGAGGTGCAGAAGGATAAATTACTGTTCTGATGTTGTAGTTAAACGCTTTCAAGTCAGTTCCAACTCACAGCGACCCCATGCACAACACAACAAAACACTGCCTGGTCCTGAGGCATGCCCACAATCAGTTTTATGCTTAAGCCTGTTGTTGCAGCTGCTGTGTCAGTCCATCTTGCTGAAGGTCTTCTTCCTCTTTTTCACTGACCCTCTGTTTCACCAGGTATGATGTCCTTCTCCTTCTGTGATCTGATAACCCCCCTCAGTTGTTGATACTTTGTCATGAAGCCCTAGGGAAAGCAATACATGCATCTTCATTTTCAAGTTAATTGAATCTAGCTGCAAGTATTTTACCAATTAGATTGGAAGGAAGTTGGCCCCAGCTACTGTCTCCCCCTTCCTCTCCTTCCTATGGTCTTATAAGCTGTGGGAGGCTTGCATGTTGCCCACATCCAATGGAAACAAGACCTCTGATATCCAGTCTGTCACGTGCTGGCTCCTTCTGATGCTTTTGACATCTAGGTTTCTTCGCTGTTCCTGGTCTACGTTCTCAGCTCTTGTAAGAGTGATGAATTCCTTGTATTAAATTCCTTCTGTTTAATATCTTAGAATAGCTTCTGTTATCTTGATTGGATCCTGGTGTAACTTCTGACTACAGTATGGTCTTGAGTACGCCTTTTGGTCTTTCTTTGCCTTAGTTTTCTTATCTGAAAAGTGGAATAATAGTAATTCTTTCCTCATAAGACTTTTGGGTGGATCAATGAGATAAACAAAAACCTATTGCTGTTGAGTCCTATTGTGACCCTAAGGAAAGAGGAGAACTACCCCACAGGGTTTCTAAGGAGCACCTGGTAGATTCAAACCACTGACACTTTGGTTAGCACCTAGATAGTTAACTACTTTGCTCCCTTTAACTGAACGTCTCACAAGAAATGGCATTCACTGGAAACTTCACCAAAGAACACTTAGGTGTGGGGGGAATGGTGACTTCAGGTGTGACCTATCCGCTGGGCTCAAGAACTGTGAATCACAGAATGAGGAGGTTGTTCCAACAAGTTGCTGTGTCTCTCTGGAGAAGACCTGAAGTTGTAGTTTGTTACTGGTGTGTCTTTAACACATCTCTAACACTTCACATCTGCATTTCCAATCACAAGACAGCAGGTCTCCAAGGGGGAAGCTGAGAGCTTGGCTCTGTTTGCTTGGCATTGGTTTTCTCAGCTGACTGTGGCTGATGGCAGGTGACACCCCCTTTCCATGTGGAGAGTCAACAAAAAGTTCCTTTCACAATGAATTACTTATGTCAAAAAAAAAAAAGAAAGAAAGAAAAGAAAAAGAACTGATACAGAAAAATACAGAAGTAGAAACTGGACCAGTTCTGTAAGCTCCAGTGACTCAAGTTTGAGTCACTGTTTTGCACAAAGTCTCCAAGTCTCGTGTATGAACCTAGATGCAGAATTACTAAGACACTTTCCACTTTTAGGGAGTACAAACCGACTTCCAAGATCAACAGGAATACTCTGACAGAACATAATTAAGGGGAGTCATTTGTTACAGATGCAAACGCTATAAAAGTTCAAAGAAACTTGGGCCAAAGAGTGTGAGGAGAGGAGGGCAAGGAGGAGGAGGGATTCCTGCAGGGTGGACACAGGTGCAGAGGAGAGCGGACAGGTTGCAGGTCACGGGCATCAGGGGGAGCCAGCACGGTGGTGGGGTGGGGTGCTGAGTTCCTGAGGGGACACGCGGCTCAGTGTCCGCCAGTGGCTGCTGGGGTACAAACGAGTACGATGACGCATAAGGGTTGGAAGTGGGGAGTTCTGCGCCATTAAGTGTCAGCTGCACAGGAGGCAGCAGCACTCAGAGGAGAGAGTCTTTGGCAAAACTGTGCAGCTGGGGTGGGGGGGTGGGGGTGAGATGCAGCCCTGTCACACTGGAAAGGCCAGCTGGGGAGCAGATGACCGTGGGAGCCCACCCCTCCAAGAGGCAGGGCCAGGGACGGAAGGAGAAGGTGCAAAGCATAGTCTACAAAGCTATCCAGCCCAAGAGCCAGTGGGTTCAAACCCCATCAAGGGATAAGAATGGGAACTGGCCTTGGAAAGGAGGAGGTTAAGTGCTCAAGTCAGACAAAGAGCCAGAGGTCTAGCTTCTCTGGAGCGTCCCTCGAGGAAGGGAGTGGGGGTCCTGAAGGAAAGTGTCGGGAGGGGGGAGTGTTTGTGTTGCAGAGTACATTTGTGCAAGTGTTCTCCCCCCAGGGGCTCTCCCTGGGCTGGAGCTCTGCTTGGGAGGTCTGCAGACCCATCTCACCCACTTCTGCAGGGTGATTGTGAGTCAAGGCAGTGAACATGAAACACATGTGCTGATTCCCGAAAGGAGAACCAGGAAGCTGGGGGCCCAGGGCACCAACACCTCAAACAGAGGTGTTACAGAAAATCACCCAGGTTCTGAGACAGGCATGGACAGGATGGACGGAGCAGCGGCCAGAGGACTCAAGGTTGCCAGCGATCGTGGAGGTAGAGCGGGGGCAGGCAACGTTCTGTCCTTTCAGACACATGTTGCAGTGGGTTGGAACTGATTCCAAGACAAGTAACAGTGACAGCAGCGTGGACAAGAGGCTCAGGAAGGGGACCATTTCTACGCAAGGCCTAACAGCAATTCCATCTTAACGACAACGGCTTCCCTTTTTCATTGTCAATTTGGTAGATGTGATTTTGTATTCTAGTGCCAATGGCATGGTGTACTATTAAGAAAGACCAAAAATCACCACACTCCTTTTTGTGCCTTAGTGTCTCTTATCGGTGTGTCTGAGACCTCTGCCTACGATGACGGTGATGATGAAACGTGCCACCCTCTGTAGCAATGTCGAACACACACGATTCCATTATTTGCCGGACAAATTTTCTGTGTTCTAGAAACAAAACATGAAATGAATATTAAAATAACAAAACCAAAGGCACGGTGACTCCATATGATACAGACAGGAACTGACGGTCACAGAAACCAACTGCCAGGCTTTTCTTCTGTGGCACCCCTGGTTGGTTCTGAACAAGTAACATTTAGGTTAGTAGCTGAGTACAGGCTTAAACAAAACAAACATAAACTTGTTGCCATAAAGTCAGTGCTGGCTCACAGTGACCCTTGAAATAATTACCCATAAACCAAAAAAACAAACCCACAACTATAAAGTCAGCACTGACTCACAGTGACCCTATAGGACAGAGGACTCCTGTGGAGGAGCCTGGTGGGTTCCCCTTTAGGGCAGCAGCTGTACTTTTACCCACTAAGCCTCTAGGGCTCTTAAAAACGAGAAACCAACCCCATGGCCATTGAGTGGGCTCTGACTCATAGCAACCCTAGAGGTCAGCATAGACCTACCCCACAGAGTTTCCAAGGAGTGCCTGGAGGATTTAGACTGCCGAGTTTGGTTAGCAGATGTGGCACTTAACCCACTGTGCCACCAGGGTTTCCAGGGCTTTTGAAATGGACAGCAAACCAAACTCAGTGCCAAGTCAATTCCAATTCATAGTGACCCTATAGGACAGAGTAAAACTGCCCCATCACGTTTCCAAGAAGTGCCTGCTGGATTTGAACTGCTGACCTTTTGGTCAGCAGCTCTAGCACTTAACCACTATACCACCAGGGTTTCTGAAATGGATACCAGAGCCTACAAAATCTGCACTTACAGTTACTGTAAATTGAAACTCGGTTTTACCCTACCAGCACCAACTCAACTGTGCAGCAAAGGTCTGCAGAGGAAGCAGCTGGAACATGGCACGCTGTCACGTTCACAGGGACAACATTGATGACAAGATCACCCCCCTTCGCAATGTTCTAAACAGTTTTCCCAGATGTTTCATGAAGGAGACTGAAATGAGAAGTTCACCTCTGGGCAGGGCTTAGTAACACCGCCTCAAGGACTGAGCTTTTCAAGTTGTTTCTTTTCCCTAAGAATCACTTTTCCCTCTGTCCTATGAAAACAAGAGATAAGTAAACATTTGTTCAACCTCATCCCTGCTAGAGTCACTGTTCTTTAGCGGAAAAAAAATTGAACTCTCTTGACTAGGGATTCGACAAAGGTGTCTCTATCACAAGAACTTGTCAGCTTTTGCCGAAGCTTGTGGGAGACCGGAGGTGACACCCGCTGAAGAGTTCACGCCTTATTAATTTTATCAGAGCAGCAGATAATCCAAGCGTGGGAATAATGCTGCAAATGGTGGCTCTGTTGGCCAGATGCTTTGACGGGAATGCATAGACTCGTGCCATGAGCAATGACCATGACAGGCCTTTCAACTATCAACCTTAGGGATGGGTGAAACAAAAACCAAGCCTGTGGCCACTGAGTTGATTCTGAGTCGTGATGACCCCATATGTTAGAGTAGATCCATGCCAGGCACCTTTTGAACTCAGAATTGAAGTCACTCCCGAAGTTCACCCTCAGCCAAAGATTACACAGTCTTATAACATGCACAGGAGGAACATGATTTTTAGTGCAATCATATAAATAAGCCCCAAAGAGCAACAGAAGCCCCAAAGCAAAGAAAAGCATGCAGGAAGGGGGGAAAAAAATGGGATGAATGGGAATGGGGAACCCAGAGTGGAGAAGGGGAAAGTGTTATATAGCTTGGGGATTGCAACCAACGTCACAAGATAAGTTGTGTATCAACTGCTGAATGAGAAACTAAGAAGAATAAAATTGCACTCCATTGTGTTTACTTGGCCATAGTCTCTACGGAAGCAGACCACCAGGTCTTTCTTCCGTAGCTTCACTGTGGGATAAGTTTGAACCAGCAATTTTTCAGTTAGTAATGTTAAAATTGTTTGTGCCACTCCCTGACCACATTTGAGTTTCTTACCAAAATCGGTGGGTCAGGGCTCAGAGAGACTTATCCGATAGTGGTTAGGTGCTATGGCTACTGACCAGAAGGTCAGCAGTCCAGGGACACCAGGTGCTCTGTGGGGATGCTACGAGATCTGACAATGAAGTCCATGAACTTATTTTTTCTAAGTGCTACGTATCTCTTTGCTGAATATCATTACAGTCACTTTCTAAAAACTCCCATTGGGAAGCTATGCGCCGACGTCAGCACTAGGCCAACCTTCAGAGCGATTTTGACACTCTTTCTGCAATGGCCATTGTGCACATTGGCACAGCGGCAAGGTTCACAAACTTCATTGTCTAGTTGTCTGTGAGGGTGTTTTCAGCCAGTAAACAAGTAACTGTACTGGAACACCCTCCTTACTCATCTGATCTGGTTCCCAGTGACTTTTTCGTTTAACAGAAAATAAAGGAAATATCAAAAGGAAGACATTTGGGTGGCATTCAGGACATCAAGTGTAATATAATGACAGCCCTGATGGCCATTCCAGAAAGAGTTCCAAAATTGCTTTGAAGGATGGACTAAGCACTGGCATCAGTTCATAGCTTTCCAAGGGGAGTATTTTGATGGTGACCACAACGATATTCAGCGATGAGGTATTTTTTCTGGGGTGAGTTCATGAACTTAATTGGCAGTCCTTGTGTGGGGCAGTTCTGCCCATCTTTGGGATGGCTATGATGGAATCCACTGGATCATGATGGGTTTGGTGAATTTAGAGTTTTAGAGAAATAAAGAACTCTGACATTTTTTAACCTTGTGTCACGCAGCAGGTGCTAACTTAGTTCTATTCTCGTCAGCAAAATGTCTGTCTCCACTCCCAAGCTGGCCACCTGTTTCTCTGCCTCCACCCCCAGGTTGGCCACCTGTCATTACAAGTGAATTGTGTCCTCCCAACATATATGTTGAATCTTAACCCTTGTACCTGCAAGTGTGATTGCTTGGGCAGCACGTACACTCAAATTGGAATCATACAGAGAAGATTTGCATGGCCCCTGCACAAGGATGACATGCACATTAGTGAAGCTTTCTGTATTTTTGGGAGGCCTGGTGGCACACTGGTTGGAAGCTCTGACCAAAAGCTCAACAGTTTGAATCCACCAGGAGCTCGTTGGAAACCCCATAGAACAGATCAAGTCTGTCCTACAGGTTGGCTATGAATTAGTCAACTTGACAGCAACTGGTTTGGTTTTATTTTTGGTACCTGTACATATGACCTTGTTGGGAAGTAAGAGTGTCTTTCTGTCGGTTAATGAGGTCACAGTGGAGTAGGGTGGGCCCTGAACTTGATCACTTCTGAGTTAGAAAATGGCAGATCAGACACAGAGGCCACACAGAGGGAGACAGACACCAAGGGCCTTCAAAGGCTACAGATGAGGAAGGGGCACCCCCCCGAGCCAGGCCTTGTGTCTGCACCCTAAACCCTTCAAGTGTGAGAAAACAGTGTTCTTCAAAGCTGAGGCACCTGGTGGTGCAATGGTTAAGAGCTCGGCTGTTAACTGAAAGGCAGTCATATAAACCCACCAGCTGCTTTGCATGAGAAAGATGGGGCAGGCTAGTCCTGCAAAGACGACAGCCTCAGAAACATCATGGGGCCATTCTACTCTCTCCTATAGGGTTGCTATGAGTTGACGTTGACTCAATAGCAGTGGGCTTGGACTCTGGTGTTTCTTTAAAGCTGCCCACTTGTGGTATCGGGTTAGGGCAGTACCAGGTGACTAAGACACCTGTTTCCTGGGCACACTATGTCCCCTGCCTCCAGGCCTTCTGTCCTGCCTCTGTACCTTGGTGACACTCTCTAATCCTACAAGAATTCCCAAGTCTGTAGATCCTCTCCAGGGTCACCTCAAGGTCACCATGTTCATGAGCCCACCTCTGCCTATTCCCTCCCAGGCAAGCTTCTCCAGCTGCTGACATTGGCTTTGACGTTGTTTGATCTTTAATCCTAAAACACATCATATCTGTCCCCAGGCATCCCACACATGAGCTGTCACTGCCCACCGAGCGTGTAACCCCAGACAGGGCTTCAGATGGCTTCAGAACTTGAAGAACGTGGGTTGGTACAGGGTGAGAACCGTACTCAAGACAAGGGCCATTCTTTCTAACTACATTCATTCAGTCACACACCCAGTCACTTCCTCGCTCCACAAGTACCCATCGGGCATCTCTCACACTGCGGGAATTATGCACCAGGTAATTTTGACAAGAGAAGGATTTCTTGAGTAAATGGAAATACCAAAGAAGCTTTAGGGTTTGTGTGTGTCATTTCTTTTAAGAGAGGAGTACATACATACAACTACTCCTCTCTGCGAGTATGTTTTTGGTGCCCTCAACTGTAGGTCTGATTTGGCCGAGAGCACCTTGATGGATTGCTGAGGCCTGCCCCATCCTTGGTGTGCCTTGGTGGTGGCAGTGGCTAACACACTCAGCTGCCACTCATAAGGTTGAAGATTCAAGCCCACTCAGCTGCACCACAGAAGAAAAGCCTAGCCAACTACTTCCTTAAAAGCAGCCATTTAAAACCTATGAAGCTGTTAGACTCTGACGCACTTGGGGTCACCGTGAGTCAGGGGTGCCTGGACAGCAGTGAGTTTGGCTGGATCCAGAGTGCAGCACCAACAGGAGAGTAGGGGGCCCGTGTTTTCCAGCTTGCTCTGCACCTGGGGGGTGGGGCTGTGTTTTCCAACTTGCTCTGCAGCCTCCCCTTCACAGCTGCTCACTTCAGATCTCTGCAGAGGCTAAGAGAGACCTCCAGGAGATGAGGCCCAGGGCATGGTCCTGGAAATCTCCAGATTAAAGATGAATCAAGGGGCTTCAGACAAGGCTTAGGTAGTCTTCACAGCAAACCAGCTCCAGCCGATGTCTTCAAATGCAATCCTTTCCTCAGTCGAGAGTGAGTCAGAACCGACTCAATGGTGACAGGTTCAGGAATTTTTTTTTTTTGTTTTGTTTTGTTGTCTGAATCAAATAATCCTTACATCTTGCCTCCCCTCTTCCCAAACAATTTCCCTCAACTATGTTCTCTGTAAACATAAAATTCCCCGACGGCCCCGTCACCCCTACTGAGCTTGTCCTCAGCCTCTGCCTCCTGTAAATACTTAATGTTCTGTAATTCGTATCTGCTGTTGTTATTACTAACATGTGTTGTTGTTAGGTGCTGTCAAGTCAGTTCCAACTCATTGACACCCTGTGCAGGGTCACACATGGTGGACTCATAGAGACCCAGCAGGGTCACTGTGATGGACAGGTTTCAGCTGAGCTTCCAGACTCAGTCCAGAAAGAAGGACTTAGTGGTCTGCTTGTGAAAAGAATTAGCCAGTGAAAACCTCATGACCACTAATGCACAGTTTGTCAGGGATGCCTGTGGCAAAGGCTGACTTGAAGTCTAGGAGGACCTGATTCCTTTTCTATATTTAAGTTCACCAATAAAACCAAAAAACTCAACAGGTTGCCATGAATTTCAACCCATAGTGACACTATAGGGCAGAGTAGACCTGTCCCAGAGGGTTTCCAAGGCTGTAATCTTTACAGAATCAGACTGCCACATCACTTTCCTAAGGAGGGCCTCCTGGGTTTGAATCACCAACCTCTGGGTACCAGTTCAGAGCTTTCACCACTTCACCGCCAGAGCTGGTATTTTGCCGGTAATGCATATTTATTGTAGAAAACACATACTTCTAGATAAACAAAGGAAAACATCATCCATGATCTCATTACCCTTGAGTGAATCTCCGTTAAGAAAACTCTGGAAGACTACTCAACAGAATGCAATAAGTCCAACATTTAAATTTTAGGAGGGATAAAACCATGTTAATCCATAAAAACCTGTTGTCTTCAAGACAATTCCGTCTCATCATGACCTCATGTGTATTAGAGAAGAACTGTGCTAACAGTGTTTTTGGCGCTGCAATCTTTCTTCCAAGGTGCCTTTTGTTTAGTACACAAATATTGAATCATTTGCACCATCTAAGAATGTTGAATGTACCATGGACGGCTAAAATAAGAAACTGAATTCTCCTGGAAGAAGTACAACCAGTGTGTTCCTTGGAAGCTAGGATGGCGAGTCTACATCTTGTACACTTTAGATATGTTATCAGGAGGGATCAATCCCTGGAGAAGAGCATCATGCTTAGCTAAGCAGAGAGTCATCAAAAAATAGGAAGACCCTCAATAAGATGGATTGACAGAGTGGCTGTAACAACGGGCTTAAGCATAAAAACTATTGTTGACATGGTACAGGACCAGGTTTAGTGTTTCTTTCTTTGTAGGGTTGATGTGAGTCAGAACCAGCTTGATGGTACCTAACAACAAGAAGTCTTGTTAATCCATATCATTGTAGTTTAGTGTTGTTGAGCCAGTTTTGACTCACAGCAAGTCCACATGACAGATAATTGCCCTGAAGAGTTTCCTATGCTGTAGTCTTTATTTGGAAAAGATTTGCTTGGATAAGTGGTGGGTCAATGAAGAAGAGGAAGATCCTCAAGACAATGGATTGGCACCACGGCTGCAACAATGAGCTCCAATGTAACATTGACTGTGAGCATGGCACAGGACTGGGCAGAGTTTCCTTCTGCTGTGCAATTGGGTGGGTACCTAATGACAATCATAATCTTTACAGAAGCTGATTGTCAGGTATGTCTCCCTCAGAACTGTTGGGTTGGTTCCAACCACCAACCTTTCGATTAGCAGCCAAGTGCTTAGCTACTGGGCCACCATGCCCCTTTGTTAATCCATAAACCAAACTCAATGCCATCTACTCGATTCCAACTCATAGTGATCTTGTAGCACAGAGGATAAGTGTCTGTCATGGATTGAGTTGTGTCCCCCCAAAAATATGTGTAGCCATGTGGCTGAGCCATGATTCCCAATATTTTGTGATTGTCTTACGTTTTGTGATTTTCCTGTGCTATACATTAAAGGATTGGGGTGGGACTGTAAATCTCTTCATAGAGTTATCTCCTGCTCCACTGTAAAAGGAATTTCCTTTCATGCTATAAGAGATAGAAAGAGAGAGAAGCAAACAGAGAATCGGGAACCTCACATCACCAAGAAAGCAGCACCAAGAGAGGAGTGCACTCTTCAGACCTGAGGTTCCTGCGCCAAGATGCTCCTTGGACAAAGACTGATGCAGTGTTGGACTTTCCTCCAGAGCTGACAAGGTGGAAAGCCTTCTCCTGGAGCAGACATACTGAATTTGGACTTGTAGCCTACCAGACTGTATAAAAATAAGCCTTCCTTTGTTAAAGCCATCCACTTTGTGGTAATTCTGTTAGAGCAGCACTAACTGACTAAAACACAATTCCACAGAGTTTCCAAGGCACAGCTGGAGGATTTGAACTGCTCGCCTTTTTGTTAGCAGCCTGAGCTCTTAACCACGTGGCCATTTAGGGCTCTGTTCCATACCATTTACTAAATATTTTCTTCATTTACAGACATGCTAGTGGTATAGTGGTTAAGTGTTACGTCTGCTAACTTAAAGGTCAGCAGTTCTAATCCACCAGGTGCACCTAGGAAACTATGGGGCAGTTCTACTCTGTCCTATAGGGTTGTTCTGAATCAGAATCGACTCAATGGTTTTATCAGTGAATTATAAAGCTCACCTGATAAACTTTTGTTGGATGTATTTGATTAATCCTTGGAATAAACTCTAAGTGAAAGCTCTGAGTCAAAATGTATACAGCTTTTTAACGCATTTTGCTACAAATTGTCAAGTTGCTCTGCAGAACCTTGTGCCAGTCAATATGCCCATCCACTGTGGGAAACGCTGGTGGCACAGTGGTTAAGTGCTATGGCTGCTAGCCAGAAGGTGAGCAGTTTAAATCCACCAGCAGCTCCTTGGAAACCCTACGGAGCAGTTCTAGTCTGTTCCGTAGCAGCCTGAATTGAGTCAATGGCAAAGGGTTTTTCAGGATCTCAGCTTCTTAGTACCGCTATAACAGAAATACCACAGGTGGGTGGCTTTCAGTAACGGGTTTACTTTCTGGCAGCCCAGGAAGATGCAAGTCTGAATTCAAGGTACATCTCTAGGGCAAAGCTCTCTGTCTGCCCTGATGGCAGGTCCTCATCTCAGCTTCTCTAGGGCTCTTCTCCATTGCATTACTTGGAGGTTCCCACGCAGTGTCTCTATTTCCCCCATTTATGTGTCCTCCCTTCTGTGTCTAATCTCATCGTCTTATATCTCAAAGGGGATTGTCCTAAAATGTACTCAACACTATACAGCCTCTTTAACTCGATGAAGAAAGCCCTATTCCCAAAAGGACTATGTACGTAGGTATAAACTCATCACCAGTGAGTCGATCCCAACTCACAGAGACCCTACAGAATAGAGTAGAACTGCCTCATATGGTTTCCAAGGAGCACCTGGTAGATTTTAACTGCTGATCATTTGGTTAGCAGCCAAACTCTTAACCACTGAGCCACCAGGACTCTGTAAGTAGATGGGTTATGATTGACAGCATGCATGGGGCAGGGATGGACAGAATTCAATTCGTAACAGATCCTTGCTGTGCCTCTGGCACCTTCTAGTAACATTGTGATCTAGTTAAAGAAGAATGGTGAGGAGCAGGTAGACACCAGATGAAAGAAAACGCCTACCAGTCCTAAGTGCCAGGAAAGTGACAACAGCAGCATGTGATGAGATAGAGCTGGGTGTTTATTTTCCTTCCAAGCAAATGATCATTTCCAGAGAATTTATTGAGTTAATGACTACATTTATGAAATACATAAAACCAAGACAAGAAACAAAAACCCAAACCTCTCACTGTCAAGTTGACTCTGACTCACAGTGACCTAATGTGTTGCTGAGTAGAATTGTCCCTCTGGGTTTTCTTCATTGTCACCGTTATGGAGGCAGGTCACCAAGCTTGTCATCCACGGTGTCTCTGGGTGAATCTGAACTGCTGACCTTCCAGTTATTACATGAGCTCACACTGTTTGTGTCACCCAGGGCCTTCCTGGCAAATACAGACAGAACATCTAGTATATTCCAGGGACAAAAGCAAACAAGACTCAGCTCCTTACCTGAAGGACTTTCAACCCTGTGAGGTGTAAAGGGTGGGGAGAAAATAGAAACTGAAGGATTACTTGAAAATTTCACCTTGGCCAGTCATTTATGGTTTTCCAAGTGCTTCCACAAGGTCCACACACTGTGATACACCCCATGTGGCCATCAGGATAGACACTAGCTCCATTTTGCCAAGAAAGATGGGGTTCATGAGGGTGAGTGGTGCCCCGGGTCACACCATCAGTGAATCGCCCAGCGGGTCTGCACACAAGGCCCTCTGACACCAAGGCTCATGTCCTGGTCATTACTTTCTTCTCGCTTTGAATAGAGCAAAGAATGAGAGAAGAAAAGGCATTGTGGAGAGGGGAGAAGAGGTGATACAGACATGTGGTCCATTACACAAACTGAATCTGACATTCAAGACTGTCCTCATCGTGCCAAAACAACCAGCCCATTTATCCAACACAAACAGTGGGCCATGTCCTGGGAAAATATTCATTAAACCCATTATTTGGTGTTGAGTGCTCAAAACCTGGCTCTGCACTTAATTTTTTTTTCCTTCCATTTTCATCTCATCGCACTCATGCTTGGGGCCACTGGGCTTCGAGTCAGCATGCCTGCAGTGTAGTCCTAATATTACGGCATCTCTTCAACAGTAAAAAGATGTGATTTCTGTTTATTACGTTCTTTCCTGTGGGAACAAAAACAAGTGCACTTAACAATGCTCAGAGAAGGCATCCTGCTGAAACACTGAAGTGAATGGAGGAAAATTTAAAGCCAGACTCTCGGGTTGCAAAGACATAATTTTGAATTCCTGAACAGACAGTTCTTGTTCACTGCAGGACTCCCAGCACAATGCCAAATGGATTTTCCTCTGGACGTGCTGGGATCAACATCAGCTTCTGTGTCAAACGACCCCTGAGCACCTCAAGGCTTTTTCCCTTCGTTTTCCAGTTGATGACTTAGGGCACAGGTGCTTTGCTGGGAAGCCCTGTGTGTGGTACCTTGGGGTTTTCCAGATCAGCCTATCACTGGTGGCAGATCACAAACAGATAAACAATAGATTGCATCTCTAACAGAGGTCAATGGGGTCTCAGTGGTAGAAGTCTTACCTTCCAGGTTGGAGATCCAGGTTCGACTCCCAGCCAGTGCACTACAAGTGCAGCCATCATCCCTCTGTCAGAGGAAACTTGTGTGTTGCTAGGGTACTGAACAGGTTTCAGCAGAACTTACAGACTAAGATGGATTAGGAGGAAAGGCATGGTGACCTACTTCCAAAAGTCAACCCACAAAAAGCATATGGATCACAACAATCAGATCTGTAAACAGCCATGGGATGGCTTTTCATTTCCTTGTGCCAGGGGCCAACACCATAGCATCTGACGCCAAAAGCGGTGCCTCTGTCTGTCATTGCTATGTAAGTGGTGTTCATAGCATACAGTCCTTGTGAGAATGATGATGGGGTGAAGCAAGAGAGAGTGGAGAGAATGGTGAAGGGGGACAGAAGAGAGGTGAGATCCAGAGGATAAAAATAGCTAACTCGCTTGCCTTTCAAACAGGGTAGTAACACCAGAGGATTTAAACATGCACATTTTCCAAGTCTTCTGACTTAAAGCAACCCTTGTTTTCTAAAATGCATTGCAGACTGGATGTTTCTGCACCACATGGTCCATGAAGCATCTCACTATCATATCCAGACCCTCCAAATATCTGAGGGATGATGTGTTAAAGAGTTTCACAACTTACAATTTGTTAACCAAACAAAATTACAGCTTTCACTTTGAAAGAAATGAAGTATAATTGGCTCATGCACTGCCTTCTGCCAGTGGTCCCTGAGATGGAGGTGTAGCTGGAACTGAGGACGGAGCCTGTCACCTCCCACTCCCAGTGACAGCACACGAGGTGCAGGAACATTCCAGCACCCTTGGGAACCAAACAAGGCATCTGCGTGCTCCCTTCTCTTCCAGGGCTTGCTGCCTGCCTCTGCTAGCAGTTCCCTGTGACTCTGCAAGGCCTCAGCAAGCTTTCCACCTGCTGATGGGAAGAAACAAGATGATATTCTAAATATGTTCACGGGTGGTTTTATTTCAAAAGGGAATTTTAATGTAAAACAATGAACAAAATCTTTGTAGATTTGAAAAACTCTGCTTCATCCCCCTGAGAACACAAAGCCATCGATTCTGATTCTGGGTGACTCCATGTGTTACAGGATAGAACTGCCCCTTGGAGTTTTCTTGGCTGAGACCTTGTTGGAAGCAGATTGCCAGGCCTTTCTTTGGAGGTCCTGCTGGGTGAATCGGAACAGAGAACCTTTCTATTCGTAATGGAAACTGCGCTGTCTAGAAGAACCATCTGTGAGCAAAGAAGACCAGAAAATTAAACCTGTCGTTGTTGAGTTGATTCTGACTCATAGTGACCCTACAGACAAAGTAAAACTGCCCCATAGAGTTTTCAAGGAGTGCCTGGTGGATTTGAACTGCTGACCTCTTGGTTAGCAGCCATAGCACTTAACCACTATGCCACCAGAATTTCCTACCAAAAAAAAAAAAAAGAAGAAAAGGCACCTACAACAAAGGTAGGTTAAATTGCTTGTTCTGCAATTCCACAGACTTGCATTGATGTCTATGAGAATCTAGTCAGGCTTTGGAGATCCACATGGTTTACAATCCACTAGTGGAGAGAGGGATTCCTAGGGTGCGGTGGTTAAGAGTTTGACTGCTTGCCAGAAGGCAGGCAGTTGAAATCCACCAGTCACTGTTTGGAAACCCTACGGTATAGTTCTATACTGTCCTATAGGGTCACTATGAGTCAGAATTGACTCAACAGAAATGAAGGCGGTAGAGAAAGCAGTACATTGATAATCCCTCAGATAACTATAGGGTCATGTATCATGATAAGTGAGGGAAGAAAAGTTTCTGCGAGAACAGACAGTCCTGGACCCTGACTGTGGGTGGGAGGCATGAATGGAACACTGAGGAAGTGATATTGGAGCTGAGGTCAGAAGTACGTGCTCAAGAGAAAGCATGGTGCCCTCTGTGAACCAAGAGAAGAATGACACAGTCCTGGCTGGAGCACACAGATGGGCAGCAGAGCACAGACTGGATGCGTGAGTGAACCTTGTTGACTGAGGTAGGTTGTACATCCACAGACAGAGAGCAACAAGTTGTTTTACTGACAGGTAAGTGTCTAGAGACTTTTGTGGGGAAGGTGGCTATTCACACCAGGAGGGTAAACAAATCTATCATAAGGAAATACAGCCAGAATTCTCCCTCAAAGAGAGGATGGAAAGGTCTTGTTTTCTTTGGACATGTTGTCACAAGGCACCGGTCCCTGGAAAAGGACATCATGCTTGCTACAGTAGATGGTCAGTGAAAGAGAAGACCTTCCATGAGATGGACCGACACAGTGACCGCACCCAGGGGCTCAAGCACAGCAGCAATTCTGAGGATGGTGCAGGACCCACAGCGGTCTGTTCTGCTGCACGCAGGGTCCTTGTGTGTTGGAGCTGACCTGTCAGCACACAGCCACAACACGGCTGCCCACGTCTCAGAAGCCGTGGCAGTGCAGAGAATGAGGGGTCCTTGTCAAGTGTTAAGATTTTCATTTAACCTCTGGTTCTGGCCCCAAACCTCAGCTTTGACTTCATCTATGTCAGAGGTTGCCCAAGACCCAGGCCTCTCCATCTTCTTTCCTGGGTGCCATGGATTGAATGGTGTTTTCCCAAAATTCTATGTAGCAGTTTAGCTAGGCCATGATTCCTGGTATTGTGAGATGTTCCTCCACGTTGTAAGTCCTGCCTCTGTGACGTTAATGCTGGTCGACGGGCAGCAGTTGTGTTGGTGGGGGAGGACTCAGCACGTGAGATTGTTTTGTGCCTCAGGCAGTCTCTTGAAATGTAAAGGAAAGAAGCTGGCAGAAACACGTGGGGACCTAAAAGTATCAAGAAAGGAAGCAGTGGCGGGAGCTGGGTGAGTCCTTTGGAAAGAATCAGGGTCCCTGCGCCTCAGAAGCTTCCAGTCCAGGGGGAGATTGACAGCAAGGCCCTTCCTCCAGAGCCAGCAGAGAAAGCCTGTCCGTGAAGCTGACACCCTGAATTTGGGCCTTTAGCCTGCTGGATTGTGACAAAATAAACTTTCTGTTTTTAAATCCACCCATTTGTGGTATCTCTGTTAAGGCAGCACTGTGGGTTAGTTGGTAGGTGTCATCAGGTTGGTTCTGACTCACAGTGACCTGAGACACAACAGAACAAAACACTGTCTAGTCTTGTGCCACGTCCACAGTCGTATTTATGCTTAAGTCCATGGTTGCAGCCACTGTGTCAATCCATCTCATCAAGGGTCTTCCTCTTTTTCACTGATGCTTCACTGTACCAGGCCTGAGGTCCTTCTCCAGGGACTGCTCCTTCCTGACAACATGTCCAAGTGTGTAAGACACAATCATTCCATCTTTGCTTCCAAGGAGCACTCTGGTTGTATGTCTTCCAGAACGGATCTGTCTGTTCTTTCGGCACATTCAACATTCTTCTCCAGCATCACGTTTCAAAGGTATCAATTCTTCCTCTGTCTTCTTTGTTCATGGTCCAGCTTTCACATGCATAGGATGTGACTGAAAATATCACGGCTTCAGTCAGGCACACCTTAGTCTTCAAGGTGACATCTTTACTTTTCAATACATTAAGCAGATCCTTTGCAGCAGATTTTCCCAGTGCAATGTGTCTTTTGATTTCTTGACTGCTGCCTCCATGGGCATTGATTGTGGACCCAAGTGGAATGAAATCCTTGACAACCTCAGTCCTTTCTCCATTTGAGCAGCACCGGCTGACTACAACACTGGGTAAGTATGTGCAGGTCTGTGCTCCAGAGCTGAGGGAATCTGGAGTCCCACCATCCTCTTCAATGGTCTTTCTGCAGCTTCCTGTTCCCAGACCCATAATGGATCACCCACCACCACCCGGGGTGCCAAGATCTCTGGGTTCTGCAGGGTGAACTCAGTTGCTTCTCCAGTCTCCCCTCCTAGTCCCTTTAAGCTGTGTCTCTTCCATCTGATTCCTGTCATCCTCAAATCAGTTGAGGTTTCCTGTCCTTTTTAGTTTGTGTCCTCATGTTCTTTGTCCAACTTTGTGTCAGAGCTGTGTTCTTGTTATTCCTTTAACAGGATTTTAGTAGAATGTCGGTATATTACAGTAAAATAGGAAGGAGGAAAGGAGTGGACGGCTGTGGTCAACCTCCCATGTTTAAGCAGCTGTCCGGGTGATCACCTTTGAGGCTAAGCTGAAGGATGAGGGTACTTCACTGAGCAGACAAGGACACAGCGGAACAGTTGAGGCAGGGTGTTTTTGTATCTTTTGACCTCCTCTCTCCTGGATTTTTGTACTTGGTTTAGCCCGCCGCATCCCAGGCCGCATCGTCAGTTCCCTGTGTTAATCAGGAGGGCTGGGCTACACTGCAGTAATAAACAACTCCCAAGTCTCAAAGGCTCAACACCACATAGCTGATGTCTCACTCATGTTACATGTTCAGTGGGGTCAGGAGTGGACGTCTGTCTGTTTTAACCACTTGGGAACCTAGGAGGCTCCCCCTTGATCCTGCTGTGACGATCACTGTGGCCAAGAAGGTCACCTGTCCACACCTGATTTAAAAGGAAGTGGAAGAATTGCTACGGGTTGAATAGTATCCCTCAAAATGTGTGTTGGAGACCTGAACCTGTGAATGTGCTTCTATTTGGAAATAGGGCTTTCTTTGCTATGCTAATGAGGCTATAACAGTGTTGCGTGCTTCCTAAAACTAATCACTTCTGAGCTGTTACGAGTGGCACAGACACAGAGAGGCCAGGCAGCACAAATAGAGGGTGTGGGAAAGGAGACAGATGCTACCTGAAGGTCCCCAGGGAACCAAGGAACAATGGCTACAGAAACTGAAGATATGACACAGAGACACAACCTTCTTCTAGAGCTAGTGTCCTGAACTGTGGGAAAATAAGTTTCTGTATGGTCCAACCACATGTGATAGCTGTCTCATAGAAACCTAGATAACTAGGACAGAAATATTATCCTAGCACAAGCCCAGGATAAACAGAATATTCATGAATAGCAACAATGAATGTCAGCCAAAAAAGAAAGCAGACCCGCTGCCGTCGAGTCAGGTCCAACTCATAGTGACTGTAGAGGTCAGAGTAGCACTGCCGCATAGAGGTTCCAACGAGCTTCTGAAAGATTTGAACTTCCGACCTCTTGGTTAGCAGACAGAGCACTTAACCACTACACCACCAAGGTTTCCACATGGAGTGTCTGCAAGACTGAAATAGTGACAGGCAGAATTCAATAGCCGCAAGAGCACTTTGTACCCACTACTGTGTTACACACTCACCATACTGAATGGGGGTTTCTGAGATCTTCTAGGATGCTGGACTCATTGAGGAAAGGTACCAAGTATTATTGAGATTCTAACTATAGGTCCTGGAACTGAGTGCTGGCACAGAAAATTACAACTTTCCTTTCATGTCTCAATACTTTCCTCATCCAATGTTTTTACAACCCATAGCTCTGGTGTTGAGTAAATTAGCCTTTCCTTTACTAAATTTTTGGAAGGCAAGAGCATCCCTTACGAAACTGTCATGACCCCAGGAATCCCAGAAGACCTAAGGAAGTGGTTACCCATATATCTGGACAGACAACCAACAGAATTAGGATACAGTATTGTCATCAGTGTCCATGATGTCCAGTTGTCAGCTGAAGAACAGTGAGAACACACCTAACGATTTAGTCAGCTAGCGCTGTTCTAACAGAGATTCTACAAACTGGATGGTTTTAGCAAAGAAAAGTTTATTCTTACACAGTCCAATAGATTACAAATCTGAATTCAAGATGTCTGCTCCAGGGAAAGAATTTCCTCTGTCAGCTCTGGAGGAAGAACTTTGAGTTGCATCAGCCTCTGGTCAGGGAGCATCTTGGCACAGGAACGTCAGGTCTGAAGGATGTACTCTGCTCCTTGTGCTCCTTTCATGACGGTGTGAGGTTCCCAACTCTCTGCTTACTTCCCTTTCCTTTTATTCCCTATAGGATAAAAGGACAACAGGTGGGGCAAGCCACACTCCAGGGAAACTCACTTTACAATGAAGCAGGGAGGTATCCTTAGGAAGGGATTTACAGTCCCACCCTAATCTTCTTTAACATATAGCATAGGAAAATCACAAAATGGACGGCAAACACACAACACTGATAATCACTACCCGACCAAATTTATGTATTTTCTGTGGGACACAATTAATCCATGACATTCCACCATTTGTCCCCGAAACATCACTTCTGTGAAGTGCGCACCACATTCACCTCATCATAGCAAAAGTCCAAGTCCAAAATCCAGAAATTCCCCTCCAGCTGTAAAATCTAGAATACAGGTTATCTGCTTCTGAAATATAGCAGAACAGTCAGGCAAGACATTTCCATTACAAATAGGAGAAATTCCAGGGAAAGATGGCTTTTAACAGGCACCAAGCAAATGAACAGAACACATCACGTTAGCTCTCAAGGCTTTGAAAAGAACTTTCCGTTCTGAGACATTTTACACAATGGCTCTTCCCTCCAGACTCTAGGTATTGGCCACCCTCTCCAGATTCCGAGTGAAAGCCCCCCAGGCCCTGTGCTACAGCCCTGACTTCCAGGCCCACTGGGACAGCAACTCTTGCTCCCTTGGCTTCAGGTACACAATTTTCCAAGTCCACAGGAGTGGCACCTCCACAATTAGAAACATTAGGGGCCATGGCTGCACCCTTTCAAATGTTGGGGTCATGGCCGTGCCCCTGAGACTGGGCAGCTCAGCTTCCCATGCTCTCCATCTTTTCAGCTTCTGCTTCTTATGGTCTCATGGCCTGGGCCTCATGCTCTCATCTGCCCTGCTGGGGCAAGTGTTTCAAAGCTCTGTAGCTCCACCAATTCAAGTGCACCGAGGTACCCCACTCCCCCAGGTGGTCTCCTGGACACAGGCATGCAGCTCTCTCACTCCATGGGTTGGGTCCAGTGCTGTCTCACTCTGGTCTAGTTGTGCTGCTGTTGTTTCTCACCATCTGTGCCTTCTTCAGTGTTAACAGTTTTCCTTGGTTCCTTCTGAGTCTTCTGTCCATTCACTGTTTAAAAGCTGCTGCCATGTTCTAGGTATCTGTTAGAGCAGCACCCCACTGTCTTAGTATGAAATTCTGTTTTAGTCAGTGTCTTAGTCACCTGTTACTACTCCAACAGAAAATACCATGAGCAGAAGGCTTCATGATGAGAAATTTTTATTGTTACAGCCTGATAAGCCACAAATTCATTTACAAGTTACAAGACCTTTCAGCAAGAGACGTTATTACAGTCCAGTGGGCTGTAATAGTCCAAATTCAATGACAGCATCTCGGCACAGGAACCTCAGATCCAAAGGAGGTGCTCTGGTCTTGGTGCTGCTTCCTTGGTGGTGTGAGGTTCCCAGCTTCCTCTGCTCACTTCTCTCCTTTATATCCCACAAGCTCGTAGCTTGAGTCCTGCCTCACTAACACAGCTGCAGCCCATTCTCTATCACCAGCACAGATGCAGGATTCACAACAGATGAGAGGAATGGCACCATAATGGGACTCCTAGCTGAGTCAAATCAACACATACATTTCTGGGGGGGTACACAATTCAATGTGTGACAGTCAGCTAGTGCTGCTCTAACAGAGGTATCACAAGTGAATGGCTTTAGCAAAGAAGAGTTTATTCTTACATAGTCCAGTACACCACAAGTTTGAATTCAGGGTGTCCACTCCAGTGGATAGCTTTCTCTCTGTCAGCTCTGGAGGGAAGTCCTTGTGTTGCATCAGTCTTTGGTCGGGGAGCATCTTGGCACAGGGACCTCAGGTCTGAAGGATGTGCTCTACTCCTGGTGCTGCTTTCTTCATGGTGTGAGGTTCCCAACTCTCTGCTTCCTTGCCTTTTCTTGTTATCCCCTGTAGGGTAAAAGCTGGTGCAAGCCACATTTCAGGAAAACTCCCTTGATGATGAAGCAGGAAGGTAACCTTAGGAAGGGATTCACAGTCCCACCCTAATCTTCTTTAACATACAGCATAGGAAAATCACAAAATAAAGATCAGTCACACAATACTGGTAATCACGACCCAACCAAATGTCTATACATCCACGACACCTTGCAAAAGAGAATTTATATAACTAGTGAACAAGAGGGACGCTGCCCATTTGAGCAGTTAAATGTTTTTTCTTTTATCTTCACATTGAGTATGCTGTCTGCATTCATAGGCAGAGACACGAGTAAATATTTACACAAAAACACAGCAATCTTTGTGGTATAATAAACCTTTGCTCTTTGATGAATATAAAAGCTACATGCCCATACTCCTTAAAAGGTATAAGAATACTCTGAAAAAGTAAGATCTCTATAAGCTTGTTTCTTGGTTTGCTATTTTTATAACCAGAAACAGCAAATGGGAGTGATTTGTGAATTCCAGTAAAGAATGGCAAATGTTTAACAAGACCAACTCCCTTCCCCTCAACTCATGCCCTTAATCTACTTATCAAATTAGTACCTTTATTTTCACAACAGAGATGGTGTCCCTCCCCCATAGTTCATCTTTAGTTCAAGTCCCGGCGGAGTGCTAACCCGCCTCGCCTGTTGGTCCTGACAAGTCTCAGCGCCGGTGGCACCTGTGCACTGTGACTTATTGGGCCCATGCCTAACAGCGGGAGTGAAGACTGTGACAACAGTGTAATCAGACACTGACTTCCATTCTTTGCTTTGGCCAGATATACTCCTCAACAATGTTTTCCCCCTCTGTTCTTCCTAAATCCCCGTATAGTGCAAAGAACAGATTCATGGTAGGGGTTGGGGTTCTAAATTACCCTTGCCTTCTGGCATCTAAGTAAATGGAAAGAAACTGGACCAGGAGGGACTGTGTTCTACCAGCCGTATGTCACATGATTCCAGGCAAAAAGTTCGGCTTCGCAGCCTCTGCAGTCACAAAGGGCTGCTCAGGGAAGAGGCAGTCTGCCGAGCCACCTCTTGCCTGTCTCCTCTATTTTCCCTGCATTTAAACATCACTTTCCCAGGAATAGGTGCACACTGGACAAAGCCTGGAAGACGCAGAAACCGTGTTAAGACCCAAGAATTTAGTGCATTTAACTCTTCCGCCTATGTCTTCTGCTCATTTCTTCTCTTTCTGCCTCCCTGTCTCTCTCCCCTTCCCTCCCTTCTCTCTTTTCTCCTTCCTCCATGTACGTGCATGCGTTTCTGTTGTTGTTGCTGGCTGCCTTTGAGTCAATTCTGACTCACAGCTACCCCAAGTGTGCAAAGGAGAACCGCTTCACCAGTTTTCAGGGCTGTGACCTTTCATAAGCAGATTGACAGGCCTGTCTCTCAAGAAGTCTCTGGGCAGGTTTGAACTGTCAGCCTTACAGCTAGTGGTGGAGCGCTCAGTCATGTGCGCCACCGTGGTGCAGAGAGTTCGCACTGGACTGCTGACCTAAAGGCTGGAGGTTTGAACCCTTGTCCTGGTACCGAAGAAGAAAAGTCCCAGCAATCAACTTGGGTTAAGATTCGTTTTCCTGCCCTTTGTGGGGGAAATTTCCGGAAGAGTACAGAAAAATCTAGAAATGACAAATTGAAGGTCTGATATCTACAATGAGGAAGAAACTTAACCTTTTCTGCATATTCTTTGGTATTAATTTTATTTTCAGTGTGTGAATTTATTATATGCAAATTACTTCAAACTGTAGAAGTAATTAAAACTAGCTAAAACCAAGCCAAACCCAATGCGTCTAGCCGATTCTGACTCATAGTGATCCTATAGGACAGAGTAGAACTGCCCCATAGAGTTTCTAAAGGACCTCTGGTGGATTCAAACTGCTGACCTCATGGTTAGCAGTCATAGCACTTAACCACTGCACTACCAGGCGCAACACTAAAACCTCAAAACCAGCCTCGCTGTCCTCAAGCCAATTCCTACTCATAGTGGACTTATAGGACAAACTAGAACCACCAAAAGGGTTTCCCGGGCTGTAATCTTCACAGAAGCAGACTGCCACTTCTTTCTCCCGTGGAACAGGTGGTCGGTTTGAATTGTTGACTTCTCAGTTAGCAGCTGAGCGCTTTAACCAGGACACCACCGGGGCCCGTAAAGGCCACACTGAAAGGAATGCACACTAGAATAGCCTTGAATGGTATTGCTAAGAACAGAGTTGACAGACTTGAGGATTTATACAAAATAAAGTAGAAAACAACTGAGATAATCAGTATTACAGTTAAGAAAATAGAATATCAAAATACTCAGGTTTAAAAAAAATTTCCTTCAAATAAATATGCCCCACAGTTTGTATACCCAGTGAGTACCTTTTACTTCAGGAAAAACTGAGGTTAATAGATCGCTGAATTTTATTTTTAAGATTTAGTAACTCCAATGAAGTTACTGGAGTTTAAAATTAAATAATATCCACATAATATAGTCCTTTCGTTGGGTTGTTAGGCAATATTCTATGTTTTTTTTTTTTTTTTTAATGCACATTTGATATCAAGAGGAAGAGCTCCATGGGGGTTACATATATACCCCAGGGCACAAGAGGTCGTTCCAAAGGGGGGTCCTCTTGCTGGCTCCCGCCCCCACCTTGACACCCGCATAGTGGAGCGGCTGCAGAGTTGTCCGGGAAAAGTACAGGGTCCCCCAGCAGCTCCAGGTTCTTGCCCGGCAGCCCTGTTGCCTTCCAGAGATAAGGGAAGGCGGACGTCTCTTGACTAGGAAAGAATTCAGGGGCTCCAGCACACGGGAACTGAGCTTGAAAACCCAGCTAACCAAACAATGACTCCAACGCGGCGACTGAAGAACGAGAAGCGGGTGAAATATTAACTCACAGCGAGGAATACCCACCGGAATGCCGAGCCAGCGCTGGTCAGGGATGGGAATTTCTGCTCCAGAGCAGAAGAGAGGTGCCCTAAACCACAAAAAAATACAAAGGGGGATACAGTTACTAAGACCTAGTGGGTAGGGGAGGCAGCAGGGAGATGGGACAGGGCACACGTTTCATCGTCCTTTAGGGAAGGGAGCTCATAGATGCTGGGCAAAAGGAGGAATGGGCAGACATTCTGATCTATTACTGGTTTATTGTCTTTTTCTTCCCTCACTTTCTAGGAGTCTTCTAGAAACCTATTTGTTTTCCTTTAGTGAAAGGCAAAGAAATACTGTTTGTTTTTTCACTTTTTATAATTTTAAAGACATTCAGCAGATCCTTTAAATTTATTGTGCTTTTTTATAAACAACATTTATGATGCAATCAACTTTTATAAAGTTTTTCTATCCATCTGCCTGTTAGTATATTGTGTATGTATATATATTGGCCTCTCTGTCTATTCACATGTCCATCCATCCACCCATCCATCTGCCCATCCATTCGTCCATCCATCTATCTAAATCTCTATCGTTTAGCTAGCTAGTTATCTACCTATCATGGCATTTCTAGAATTGCATTTGACAAATTTTAATGAACATTTCTTCAGGATGCTGTAATGTTAGCTTGTTTCATTTTTCTCTTCTTTGAATTTTCCGTGGTTTTTGAGTTCTCTCTCATAACGATATACATAAAGATGTACTTATTTTCTTTATCAAAACACTAAACTCACTTTCTCCGAATTTAGTGAAATAAAAGTCTCTTTCTCTTTTGCTCTTATGAATTTCTGTTTTCAGCAAAGCTTTATCATTGTCATCATATTCTTTTCTGTGTTTCCAGAAAAAATTTAATCTGTAGCTACTCTTAATGATGAAGATCAGAGACCACACCCTTCAGTTTGGATTCCACTTCAACATCAAGAAAACACAAATTCTCACTATTGGACCAATAAACAAAGTATGATAAATGGAGAAAGTATAGAAGTTGTCAAAGACTGCATTTTACCTGAATTCACAATCAACACCCATGGAAGCAGCAGTTAAGAGATCAAAAGACACATTGCATTGCGCAAATCTACAAAAGACCTCTTTTAAAGTGTTGAAAAGGAAAGATGTCACCCTGAAGACTGAGGTTTACTGACCCAAGCCGTGGTATTTCCATCTCCTTCCATGCGTGCGGAAGCTGGACAATGAATAAGGAAGACCGAAGAAGAACGGGTGCCTCTCAATTGCGGTGTTGGCGAAGAATATTGACTATATGATGCACTGCCAGAAGAAGGAACAACTCTGTCTTGGAAGAAACGCAGTTAGGATGCTCCTTAGAAGTAAGGATGACAAGACCGTGACTTATAGGCTTTGGACATGTCAGAAGGTAGAGTTCCTGGGGAAGGACAATATGTTTGATAAAATAGAGGGTCAGCAGAAGAGAGGAAGACCCTCAACGAGATGGAATGACACGGCGGCTGCAACAACGGGCTCAAGCATAAAACTGATTGTGGGCGTGGCGCAGGGCTGGACAGTGTTTCTGTGGTACGCGTGGTTGCTGTGAGTCAGAACAGACTCCATGGCGCCCAGCAACAACAACGTACTTACTCTTTACACATGATGGTATCATACCAAACGTGCTGCCCTGTACTTGGCTTCTCCCCCTCCCGCAACGCACTTGTCAGTTGGCCAGTGTCTTCTCCCACTGCCTTAATATGGCAGCTTTATCACACGCAGAAAGTGCTCCAATCTCATAGGCCTTACGTCTGGACTATGTTTCCCGCTCAGCGACTGCGTCTGCACGTATTCCTGTGCAAATATTGTGACTTATCTCAAACAACTATTACGATATCTGGAAAGAATAGCCTTCATCACTCTTCACAATCTTCTTGGTCATTCTCACACACCTTGTTTTCCCATGTAAGATTTAATACCATTCTATGATATTCTCAAGGTATCCTTTTTGTCATTTACTTAATAGTTCACAGAATATATAGTCTAATTTGGCATAATTGATTTCTTCATATTATTGAGACTCTTATTCCAAATAGAAAATACATCATTCCATTTACCCACAAAAAGGTCCCCTCAGTAGAGTTTGTGTCTTTCAGAAGAATTAAAATTCCTCCTCAATTGTCTTGCAAAATTGATTCCCCACTATTCTAAACTTTTATTGCTTGTGTAAACGGCAGAGCTCCTTGTGTTATGCTATTTTCTGAGTGTTTACTCTTCATGCAAAAGGAAGCCATTAAATTTTGCATATTAATTTCAAAAACCACCAGCTCACTGACTTCTCTTATCAATTCTAATATATTTCATGGTTGGTTAATTTTGCGTTTGCAGGTATCCAGTTAAACTCTCTTCAAATGATCTCTTACTTGTTGCACTGGCAGCATTTCCAAAACAATTTTCAGTAATAGCAATGAGCACAGGCATTCTTTCCCAGCTCTGACGTCATTTAGAGGGCATATTTGTTTCACCATTAATCAGGCCAACAATTTTAAGAACTTTTTTGAAGCATATTGAACAACTAGGATGGGTTTCTATCTTACTAAGGTTGTATGTTTAGTGTGTAGAGGTGTGATTCATTGACATATATTAGAGTTTATCCAGTGCCTTCTTTGGTCTGTGTTGGGTATACCATGTTACAATGGGTTTCTGTCTTACCAAGGTTGCGTGGTTAGTGTGTGGAGGTGTCATTAATTAATATGTATTAGATTTTATCCAGTGCCTTCTTTGGTCTGTGTTGGCCGTGTTGTCTTCTTCTTTTGACTTGCTCAGTGTTGACGTTATGAGTAGATTGTCAGGCCTGTTTAGCTGGGTTGGCGGGCTTGCTTGAAATTCTTGCAGATGGAAGTATGCCCAACCTTGGGGTGGGTATGGGTTCTGCAGTCAGTAGTAAAAGTCACAGACCAGTTGGATGAAGGTCAGATGGAGGAAAGGAGGCACATTTTTCACAGCTCCTGATTTTCCCCATGAGTCGGATCTGACTTGATGGCACTTGGCTGGCTGGTTTTCCCCACCAGTATAACTTCAGGGCAGTGGGGGTGTTTCAGATGCGGAGAATAGACATGAACAGAAGAAGACAGACCTGAGGGGTTGGGGAGCATCCTGGTTCCTGGGGTGCTGCTGAGTCTCTGAGTATTGTGGCAGCTGTTGCCCCTTTTTGTGTGACTTTCCTGGTGTAACCATCAAATGGCATTTCCTCAGAGGAATCACTGCTTGTCATGGCTCCCACGGTCAACACCCTGTCCTGTCCTGTCCTGTTCTGTCCTTCTTTAAGGCCTTGGTCACCCAGGCTAGAGGCTGAAGGCCTTTTTTTCTCCTGGTCAGCTGGCTGATGGGATAAAGTCATGTATGGGAACTTCCTCTCCTTTATTTTAATTCTCTTTTGCACCTCATCCAGCAGAAATTCACCACGTTTTACACCTGGTGCCCCCTGTGGTTCCCTAGGCCATTGTGCTTTCCTCCAAGTGTGATTGTCATTGGTTGTTCAAAGGCTTTCTTTAAGAGAGCACAGTGAAGAAGTCAGTCAAGTCGCTGGTTTACTAGGAAGATTCTCAGTGCTGTGAAAAGATTCTCTCTCTGACACACGTTCACACACGCCCTGCACTTTCTCTCTCTCTCCTACACACATCTCTGCACTTTCTCTCCTTCCTTCTCTTACACACACCATAGGACATTTATATACAGAATCTTTGGAATTGGAGCTCAGTTGAGTTAATCCAAAAACCTTGACCTGAAGGAATAAAAGGACTGTAGATATGAGACGTAGGCAATCTGCTAGCACAGAAAGTTAGACTCCGCCAATGCTTTTGAGAAATGGGGCTGGCCCTGGGTGCATCGCTTATGACCCTCCTCATGTCCCGGAGAACCTGTCCCAGGTGCTCCGCAGCCTGTCCAGCACCACAGCACCTCACCATGGCCTCTGGCTTCAGTGTTGTAGTTACTGTTGAGTTACTCTGACTCTTATTAAGTTTGTGTGTAATGGAAAGAAATGTCATCCAGTCTGCACCGTCCTCATGATTGTTGGTGGGCTCAAGTGCCTGGTGGTGGCCGTGGTGTATGTGGAATATCTTCCAGCCTAGGGGACTCCTCTTCCAGTACTCCGTGGGACAATGTTCTGTTGTGATCCATGGAGTTCTCATTGGCTGAATTTTGAAAGTAGGTCACCAGTCCTTCTTCCTCATCTGTCTTAGTCTGGAAGTTCCTCTAAAACCTGTCTGCCTTGGAAAACCCTGATGGTGTTTGAAACCCCAGGGACACAGCTGCCAACATCACAGCAGCACGGAAGCTGTGGAAGATGGGTGGTGGTGCTGAGTGAGGCTTCATTTCTCCACTACTTAATTCCCTTGGGGTCAGGTTCTGGGCCTCCCGAGCTGTAGTCAATGAACCTGGTAGATGCATACTCACTCATCTAAGACAGTCTGGCTAACGCAGCTCAAAGTCCCTACTCTCTGACCTACTGAAAGGGAAACAGTAACAGCAAAACCAACGAAAACAAGAAAACAAGTTGTCTTAGTCATCTGCTATAACAGAAATACTACAAATGGGTGGCTTTAACAAACAGAAGTTTATCATCTCAGTCTAGTAGATCAGATGTCCAAATTCAAGGGGCCAGCTCTAAGGGAAAGGCTTTCTCTCTCTGTTTTCTCTGGGGGAAGGTCCTTGTCATCAATTTTCCCACTGGTCTAGGAGCTTCTCACCTCAAGGACTGGGGTCCAAAGGATGTGTTGATCTGCTGGTGTTTGTCTGCTGGTGGTACGAGGTCCTGTTGTCTCTCTGCTCACTTCTTATTTATATTTCGTAGCAGATTGGCTCAAGACATAATCTGATCTTGTGAACTAAGTCTCGCTTCAATAGCATAACTGCCACTGATCCCATCTCATCCACGTCTTAGAGATAGGGTTTACAACACACAGGAAACATCACATCAGATGACAAAGTGGTGGACAGTCACACGACAGTGGGAATTATGGCCTGGCCGAATTGATGTTTGGAAAACATGATTCAGTTCATGATACAAACCAGACCCGTTACCCTTGAGTCAGCTGTGAATTACAGCGACCAAATAGCATCCCTGTAGTACAGAGTAGAACTGCTCCACAGAGTTTCCAAGCAGCCCAGGTCTTAACCACTCAACTGTCAGGACTCACAAACCCGCGAGAGTCGTTCCTTACTTTTCTGTATGTTTTCTGTCCCTGTTTTCAAAGCACCTTCACAAAAATATCACAGTCTATCCCCAACTGTGCACAAGGTTCAAACATTGTTCTCTTTTTCAGTTAGGAATTGAGAGTCAAGCAAAGATGAGCAATTAGTCCCCAGGCCTGGGGAGAATGACACTGGGGTTATGTGGCCCACAAGCTTCCTACATTGCATCTACCTGAGAGGAGAGGGAATGCTAGGCTTCTCCACGCACATTTCAAAATCTTTAAGAGTTTTCCTTCAGCTGACCCTGGCTACACCCAGGTGGAAATGAATAACAGACGTTTTTCCACCGAGCTGAACTCTCCCGCCACGTTTCTGATGTGGTTCTCAGGAAACAGGCGTGGAGCGTGGTGGAATCAGATCTGAAGCAGCGCCGGGAGTCCATAAAGAATAATTATCACCACAAGCACAAGGAAAGAGGAAATGGACTCAGAGTCTGATAAATAGGGTTTTATTAACTCGTTAACCTTGATGGCCGAGCTAGGAAGCTGAAAGGAAGACCTCTCAGCCCAACAGTGACTGTTACACCCAGGGACCGACAATCAGACAGAACCCAGAAGGGTGTGTTTACACAAAGCAAGAAACCACAGTCAGCATCATATGTGTTTTAAATGCCTTTATTCCTGCTGGGATGTTTGCTGGAAGGGGAATTATCTGGAAACATGAAGCCAGTGATATTTCATCCCTCCTCATGCTGGAGATAAAAGGCCCTGATGGTTTTTGAAAAGCAGCAAGTCATAAAGAGTCAAATGTATGTCTTCCTTTCGTGGGAAGATTAACGAATGATTTGGGAGTATCGTGCGAAACCAGGAAGTGGGTGATGTCTGGCCACCCCGCCTGCAGCCAGCTTCCCTGGGAGTCAGGGAGCACGTGTCATCAGCACCATCAAGCCCAGCAGAGGTTCACAACAGGCAGGACCAGAGACGGCACAGCCTTGGTGAAACAGGCGCTGCTTCTCTCTCGTCTCTGGAAGCTAGAAGTCTTGGGGGGGGGGTGGTCTTTAAATCCCAGCAGGCCTCTTCAGTCACCTCACCTTTGCTGATCCAGAGTGGGCCTAGGGGGTCTCTAGGTACTGGGGCTCCAGAGACGTTTCCCAGCAGTGGTGGGCCGAGACCCACCAAGCTTCCCACAGAGGGGATAGGGGCCATGGGCTCTGGCCACACTGGACGGTGATCCTCCTGGGTAGGTTCTGGATATGGCCTCGTGGGTTGTTTCCACTTGAAGCTTACAGGGCCCACCTGTGTCTCAGAGCAAATGCCAAAGCCGTCGTGGCCTGCTCCCCAACTTTCTAACCCTTCTCACCCCATGGTTTGCTATGCCCTTCCCTCACCCAGATCCAGTACGGCGCTCGCCTGTGTGGAGGTCTCTGGGCAGAATTCTCGTCTCCCAGACACGAACAGTCCCGCTTTGTTCAAATTCCTTCTCGGTGAGGTTAACCCAGTCTGCCGTGTCTCCGAGTCCCCTTACACAGCCCGATTTTTCCGTAGTGCCTGTCACCTTGTGGCTTATTAAAATCAACATGTACTTTAAAACCAAAAAGCCAAATCCGTTGCTATGGAGTCAATTCCAATTTCTAGTGACCCTGCAGGCAGAGTAAAACTGTCCTATAGAGTTTCCGAGGAGTGTCCTGCGGATTTGAACCACTGACCTCCTTGGTAAGCAGCCATAGCTCTTAACCACCATGCAACCAGGGTTTCCAATACATACTTTGCCATGTGTTTATTTAACATGTTACTTGTCCCCCCCAACAGAAGGTGCTGTCCATCTGTCAGCGTGCCATCCTACATGGTTTGCTGGTTGCTGTAGCCCTGGAAGCTGTGCCACCAGTGTTTCACATACCAGTGTGGTCACCTCTGGTAGACAGGTCTCAGCAGAGCTTCCAGACTAAAACAGACTAGGAAGAAAGGCCTGGAGATTTACTTGTAAAAATCAAGCAATGAAAACGTTATGGATCACAACGGGACACTGTCTGACTTGCTTGCGTTGGACGATTCCATCTCCTAGGGACCCTATAGGACAGAGTAGACCTTCCCCACAGGGTTTCCGAGGAACAGCGGGTAGCTTTGTACCACCAGTCTCCCAGCTAGCAGCCTGAGCTCTTAATCAGTGCACCACCACTTCATGAGGGAGATCAATCACTAGGGGGGCAAATTGTGCTGGGTAAAGCAGAGGGCCAGCGAGGGTGAGGGGACCCAGGGTGAAATGGACTGGCACAGTGTCTCAGACCAGCTGGCAGGGACTTGAACATACCAGCTATCATGAGGGTGTCACAAGACCACCCAACATTCTTGTTCTGTTGTATGTAAGATCTCCATGAATCGAATTTGAGTCAATGGCATCTGTCTATTGTCTATCTGTCTGTCTGTCTGTCTGCCTACCTATCTGCTTACCTGTCTGCCATTTTTCTATCTACAGACTGCAGGAAACCTTGGTGGCATAGTGGTTAAGTGCTATGGTTGCTAACCAAAACGCCAGTAGTTCAAATTCACCAGGTGCTCCTTGGAAACTCTATGGGGCAGTTCTCCTCTGTCCTATAGGGTCACTATGAGTCAGAACTGACTTGAGGGCAGATGGCAGTGGGTTTTATGGAACATAAGTGCCGTGAAGCTTTGTCTGTTTTTCACTTCTCTGTTCTAAGCCCCTGGAATAAGTCCAGCAGAATGAAGGGAAACAGAACAACCCTTCAAGCACCTTCAGCTGTGAGGGTTTCCACTGAGTGTGGCCTCTGGGGTATGATGCTTCTTACCCCTTCTTAACCAAGACAGTAACACAAGAACAAGAATCACATGTGGAAGAAGAATCAGCACCTGTTAATGCGGCCGTCATTCTGGCTGTCCTCCCCCAGCCCCACTGAGTGGCTGCTCTAGCAGGACCATTTGTGTGTCTCTGTGCCGTCGGGGACCTCAGAACAGTAGGGCTCCTCCATGATTTACATGCAACAGCCCAAGCCTGAGGGAGAGGGATGGGAGCAGAGCATCCGCTGCTTTTACTCTGAAATTCCTGGCTGAAACCAAGTCACAGGAAACACGGCTATCATTTCAACACAGTTACCAGCATCTGAATTATTGTAAGGCGTTTCATTCAAATGCTTCTTTCTAAAACCCAGGTGTGTATATACGAGGAGTGGGGGTGACTCCAAGCACTTGGATTTTAAGGAAATTGTTGACCTGGCCTGGCCTGTCTTCAATCAGCATCCCTGTTACCAATGCAAAAGTCATTTTTTCTGCTTGTCTCTCTCTCCCTCTATCCTCACAAAGGGAATTTACCTTTGTCATCGACGGTAAGAAAATTGAAGACGCAGGAATTCCAAGACTGGAAAAGAAAACCTATCCAGCTGATGATAAGCCCATTGCTGGTGGTACAGTCTGATTTATCTGGAAGATTGGACCTAAGGGGAAATCACAGTCCGGCAGAGTCCATGATAACCTCAGGTTAAGATAATAAAAACCACACAAACTGGTTTATTCATTGCAATTTGAATTAACCTTTCGGTGCCCAACACCGGAAACTAAATCCAAGGCCATTACACAGCAAAGGCTTTTCTGAAGCTATATGCTGTCCAGATGTCTGTGAGGCTTGGCTATCGGAAGAGGCCTGCCCATGTGCTTAGAAGTCTGAAGCTCTTTTAAATCATTTGAAAGCAGCACAGTACAGCACCGCGCAGTGTAATGAGCTGAAAAGCGTTGTTTTGTGAGGTAGAAAATGCAACAGATTATAAGTCTTATATACTCAAAGTGAAACTTAGATTCCCCTTAAAGTCTATTTCAAAGTCATGTTTGGTTGAAAGTTATAAAGAAAAATGAATCCAACAACTAGGATTTGGAGCTCTAGTGAATCTGATTATTTTTATTGATATATTCATGTGTCATTGGGGTATACAGGCCTTAGGTCTTAAATCATCTGTTTGGAAAAGAGATAATGTATTCTTAAAAGTAACCACTAATATTGACTTTCAGACTTACCTAAGACAGATACAAGTAAATTAGAGGCAGTGTCCTCACTCCTATTCTTTCAATAGAATCCACAGTGTCGCAGACAGTTCCTGCATTAGGCAACCAAGGGAAAGGCTGGAGATTTGAATCCCCCTCAGAGGCATCTCCGAAGAAAAGCCTGCCAGCCACCTTCTGAGAAATCAGTCATCAAAAACTCCGTGACAGAGACTAGTTCGCCTCTGACCCAGATGGGGTCACCAGGAGTTGGAAGTGACTCGATGGCAACTAGTTTGATTTGGGGCTGTGTGGAGACATTTTCTCAGCATTATCAAGAGCCTGAAGAGTTATTCTTTGATCCTCAAACATATACATGTATCTTCAAGAAATGTGTCCTGAGAAAAGAGTCAGAAAAGTCACCTGAGGTTTGTGGTCAAGGGTCTTCATTACAGTCTTCCTTACTGTAGTGAGAAAAACAAGAGCAACTTAAAGAACTAATGGCAGAAGAATGGTTAAATAATCCAGGGCATCAGCATAATGTGGGATATTATGAATCCATGCAATTATATTTTCAACAAATATTCAAGGTCATGAAAAAATCTAATACAGAACAAAAGAAAAATATCAAAATATGAGGTCCCACAATTAAGCCTGTGAATTTCATTGTTCTAAGTGCTACATAACTCACTGCTGAACACACCTTCGAAGCATTCCCCTTGGAAAACTATTCGCTGACACCAGTGCCTAGTCCACCCTTCAAAGCAACTTGGGAATTTTTTTTGGAATGGCCATTGTGCATGGTGGCAAGTTCTCATACGTGATTGTGTAGTTGTCTGTAAGGGAGTGTTTAGCCAGTAAATGAACAACTGTGTTGGAACACCCTCCCTACTCACCTGATCTGGTCCCCTAGTGGCTTTATTTTTTACCTGAAGATAAAGGAAATATTGAAAGAAACATATTTTGATGACATTCAGGATATCAAGGATAATGCGGTGACAGCATTGATGGCCATTCCAGAAAAGGAGTTACAAAATTGCTTTGAAAGGTGGACTAGGTGCTGGTGTCAGAGCATAGCTTCCCAAGGGGAGGGCTTCGAAGGTGACTGTAGTGATGTTCAACAATGAGGTATGTAGCACTTTTTCTAGGATGAGTTCGTGAACCTAAGTGTTAGACATCTTATGCCTAGTAGTCATATCTGAATACATGCTTCCCGAAAACAAAACCAAACCCACTATCACTGAGTCAATTCTGACTCATAGCAACCCTACAGGACATAATAGACTGCCCATAGGGTTTTCAAGGAGTGGCTGGTAAATGCAAACTGCTGACCTTTTTGTTAACAGCCAAGATCTTCACCACTGTACCATCAGTACTCTGAATTATAGAGTGAGAAGTGACTTTTATTTTCTCTTTTCTACTTCCTCTGTTTTTAATTTTTTTTTAACAGAATACGTGTATTACTTTTATTCTCTGGAGAAATAATGATGCCATTTTGAAACAAAGTAAGTGTGGTCTTGGAGTAAGCCAAGACGGATCATCCACATGATTTTTGAAAATTTAGTATTTGGAAGCAGTATAAATGAGTAGCTATCTATCACAGACAAGAGGGTACAGCATGGTTTCAAGTCAAGAAAGGTGTGCCTCAGTGTAGTCATTTTACTGTATCTGTTCAACATGTATGTTGAATAAATAATCCGAGAAGCTGGATTATAAGATAAAGAATTGGCATCAAGAATGGAGGAAGACTCATCAACAACTGGCATTATGTAGACAGCACAAGCTTTCTTCCTGGAAATGAAGAGGACTTGTAACACTGATGAAGATCAAAGACTACAGCCTTGAGTATGGATTGTACCTCAGCATCAGTGAAACAAAAATCTTTATAAGTGGAGCAATAAGCAACATTGTGATAAATGGAGAAAAGAATTAAAATTGCCAAGGATTTCATTTTACCTGGATCCACAATCGACATCCATGGAAGCAATAGTTAAGAAATCAAAAAACATATGACATTGGGCAAATATGCTGCAAAACATCTCTTAAAGTGTTAAAAAAAAAAAAAAGCAAAGATGTCATCTTGAAGACTAAGGTGGGCCTGATCCAAGCCAGGATGCTTTCTGTCACCCTGTGTGCATGTAAAAGCTGGGTGATGAATGATGGAGACTGAAGAATTGATGCCTCTGAATTATGACCCTTGTTAAGAATATTGAATATACCACGGACTGCTAGAACAAGGAACAAATCTGTCTTGGAAAAAGCACAGCCAGAATGTTCTTTAGAAGTGGGGATGGTGAGACCTCATCTCACGTACTTTGGACCATTATTGGGAACGACTAGTCCCCGGAGCAGGACACCCTGCTTGGTAAAGCCGAGGAGAGTTGTGGAAGAGGAAGATCCTCAACAGGGTGAACTGACGCAGTGGTGGCCGCAACAGGCTCAAAAGACAACTGTGAGTATCTCTCAGCGCTGGGCAGTGTCTTGTTCTGTTGTGCCAGAGTCACTATGAGTCAGAACCATCTCAATGGCACCTAACAACGACAACAACGTACTACTTGATCTGTGAGCTCAGCTGGAGAATGCCCCGTTTTAGACCCAGTATCTTCCTGCCCTTTGTCTGAGTTAAAGGTCCTTGAACTTTGGTGAGACCACGGCAAAACTCTCCTTAGGAGGAGTCATCCCAGTCCCTGTATAGACCCTGTGCTCCGTCATTTTCCTTAATTATTCCTCATATCTTAGAAGCCAGATGCCATGGAGTCCATCTGGACTCAAGATGACTTTGTGTGTATCAGTAGAACTGTGCCCATAGGGTTCCAATGGCTGATTTTTTCAGAAGTGGACCACCAGGCCTCTATCCTGAAGCAGCTCTGGGTGGATTCGAACCTCCAGTCTTTCAAGTAGCAGCTGAGTGCTTTAACTGTTTCCACCATCCACGGATGTCCCTTTTTTTTAAGTCTTATTTTAAGTGAAAGTTTACAGTTTGGGTCAGTTTCTTATCCAAAAATTTAAACATCCTTTGTTATGTGACCCTAGCGGCTCTGCCCACCCTGTAAGAGCACACTGCCCCACACCCCCGTATTTCCCATGTCCATTTAACCAGCTCCTGTCCCCTTCTGCCTTCTTAGCTTGCTCCTTGAGATACCTAGTCTCCCATATCTACTTAAGCCAGGAATAACACTCTTCTCCAGTATCATTTTATGTCTTACAGACTGATTCAATCTTTGTCTGAGGAGCTGGCTTCCGGAATGGGCTAACCGAGAGTCCAGAAGGCCATGTCCAGAAGGAACCTTCAGTCCGTCAGAACTTCAAGTCTGGTCTTTTTTTACTAGAGTTTGAGTTCTGTACCTCACATTTATACCACTCTGTCAGGGACTCTAGTGAGTTCCCTGTAAGGGCAGTCATCAGCATTTGCCAGGTAGAGACCCACAATTTTCTTTTCCCTTCGTTGCCGTGTCCCGAGATGCCCTCAAGTTCCTTTCCTCCAACTTTGTCACAAAGCCAAATACAAATCCTTGAAGAGGGAGAGTCTGCCCTGGGGGGCTTCTAATGAATTGGTGGTTTGCTCTCTGGCCCATAGTTTACATTCAGCAAGTAAAAAATAATGCCTACAGATCCGTCTGTGGCTCCAGAAAACATAAACGCTGTCTCTGGGAAACAACTGTTTGATTAATGCAATCAATTCCAGCAAACAACTTGAAAATTCCATAGAGGAAAAAAACAATAAAAATGCTTGCCTGTCTAAACAGGCCAGGCCATGCGCCGGTCTGGGGGTGTCTCAGCATCCCCGCTGTGGGTGTTCTGCCCCAGGTCATCTCTGGTCACATGTGTTGTTGTTGTTAGATGCCGTTGAGTTGGTCCTGACTCATAGTGACCCTATGAACAACAGAACGAAGCGTCGCCCGGTCTTATGCCATGTCCACCATCATCTTTGTGCTTGAGCCCATTGTTGTGGCCACTGTGTCAATCCATCGTTTGACAATTTCAGTTTTCCTAGATTCATGCTTCGTCTACTCCATGTCCCAATTATTAGTGGATGTTTGCTGCTGTTTCTTCTCGTTTTGAGTCGTGCCACATCAGTGAATAAAGATCCTGGAGGCCTTACTGCACCCACATCATTAAGGCTGACTCTACTTTGAGGAAGTGGCTCTTTCCCAGTTGTCTTCCAAGTGCCTTCCGACCTGGGGAGCTCACTTTCTGGCAACACATCTGACAACGTTTGGCTGTTATGCACAACGTTTTCCCTGGCTAATGCCTTTCAGAAGTAGGCTGCTGGTTCCTTCCTCCTGGCCACATATAGGCACTGGCAGTGCAAAGCAGTGTGTCATTCATCACACCAGGTAAAGACCAATTTTACTCATTTTTGTTTTCGTCATTGATTTTGAAAACACCATTGGCTAGGGGAATGGAAGTTCCTGGTATAGTTTAAACCCCAGAGCATAAAACACAACCGATGTGTCTTACAGATGTATGACTAGCTGCCATTGAGTGGATTCCAACTCACAGCAAACCCATGTGTGTCAGAGTAGAACTCTGCTCTGTAGGGTGTTCAATGGCTGATTTTTCAGAAGTAGATGAAAAGTTCTTTCTTCCAAGATAACTATGGATGGACTCCAATCTCCAGCCTTTGAGTTGGCAGCCAAGCATGTTAACTGGTTGCAGGACATCAAGAGATTTCTCACAGATCTCTTACAAAGATGAGAGAGTTCTGTGCACATGCATGAGTCAGGAATACAGGAGCAGAGCTGTCACCACCTGTCCTCCTAGCACTGTCACTTCACCTACAGTTCTTGGTTTCCTTGTGACTCCATTGCCATGACAGGTTGGAGGTGTGCTGTCATTAGATGCCTTCAATCAGCTTCAGCTCCTGTCGACCTTGTGGACAAGAGAACAAAACGGCCTTCCTGTGTCACCTCCGTGATCGGTGGCATGCCTTTGTGCCCGCCGTTGTAGCTATTGTGTCAACCCATCTCGCTAAGTGTTTCCCTGATGCTCAGTTTACAAATCATGACGCTTTTTTTTTTTTTAGTAATTTGTATTTCCTGATGACCCTTCCAAAGTCAGTGAGCTGGAGACTTATTATCCTCACTTCTAAGAAAACCTGTGCTTCTGTTTGTCGAGACTGATTTACTGATCCGTCAGCAGTCTAGGGTGTATTCATTATTCTTCATCAGTATCATGGTTGGAACACACCCATTTTTAATGCCTTCCTTTTCCATGAGGCTGCTTTTGGTTGGCGGTGTCTGGGGTATGTCACGAGAAGCAGTTCTCCATCATGGAGCATTCCAGCTCTCTGGGACAGGGGAAGTATCGTTCCAACAGGTGGATTCTGTCCAGCTAATAAATGTTGTTGGAATTACTTTATGAATTACTGTCTGAATGTTGGTGTGCTCATCACGAAGTTCATTAAATGAATATTTATTAAACTCTTTCTCTGTTAAGTTTATTTACACAAAGCAGCTGTAAGACAAACCAAAGTAAACAAGGTAAGAGAGGGAAAAACAGGGCTACTCAGGGGGAACGTGATGAGGCCTCTCACCATGAGTTGGAATTTCTGGCCTCTTTCAGGCTCAGTCTTTGAAACACGCCAAGAAAATCCATTTAATCATTGAGCTTTGTTCATTGACTTGGAAAATGTTCATTGGCTGGGGAAATGGAGCTACTGGATGAGATCTGAGCTTTAGAGAAAATATCATGGAAGAATAGATGTTCAGATGTATTTAGCACCCAAAACCAAAAAACACAAATTCACTGCTGTCAAGTCAATTCTGACTCATAGCAACACTATAGGACAGAACAGAACTGTCCTACAGGATTTCCATGGAGCACCCGGTGGGTTTGAACTGCCAGCCTTTGGATTAGCAGCAATAGCATTAACCACTGCACAACCAGGGTTTCCACTGGGCACCCAGTAGGTGGAAACTGGATAGACAGCCCTCTCCCAAGCAGATGGAATAGCTTTAGCAAATGCAGGAAGTTAGGAAATGTTGTATTTTGGCTGAGCTGCAAATAATTGACCCAGGCACACCTGAAGAGTGTAGAATAGATAGGCTGGATACGGTGGAAGGAGCCACCGACCCCAAATCTCGTCAAATATTGCCTTGGTTTTACCCTCAAGGGTTTTTAAATCCTTTACTTCCTCTCCATCTGCTCTTTTTGAGTTTGAGCTCTCACCAAATATGTTCAGAACAGCTGTGACAGCCTCGCTCATCTCCCTGGCCTGTCTTGCTGCCTTCTAAACATCCTCCACATGGGACAAGAATGGCCTCCCAGTCCTAAGGTGGAGAGTGACTCTGTGCCCCAGTGACTTGGACAATGACACCAGCTGTGCCAGTAAACAAGGACAAGTTTGCCAGGTAGGTGAACCGGCAACAAGAAAGAACACTCAAATTCTCAATATCAAGGGTAAGACAGGAGATATCACTTCAGATCCTACAGACATTAAGAGGATCATAAGGGAACATTTGATCATTTTTTGCTATTAAAGTTAATAACCAACATGAAATAGACAAATCCCATAAAGGACACAAATTAAAACAACAGACACCAGAAGAATTAGAAAATCTAAATAGTAGTACACCAAATAAAGGAATTGAATTGATAATTTAAGATTCTCACTAAGAAAATACCAGGTCTGGGTAACCCCACTAATAATTTCTATGAAACATTTAATAAAGAAATAATACCAACTCTACATAAATCCTTTCAGAAAAAGGAGGAAGAGGGAATACTTCCAAGTGTGTTTTATGATGCTAGAGTATAAACCCAGCAAAAGTTACAGACCAATACTCTTATGATCACAGGTGTAAAATACTTAACTAACATGTTAGAAAATCATATTAAGCAATATATACAAAATATAATATCATGGCCAAACAGAGTTAATTCAAGGAATACAAGCACATTGATAAAAGAAATTGGATGTATTAACAGAGTGAAAGAGAGGATTCACATGATCAGTCATCTCAATAAACATAGAAAAAGCAGTTACCAATATTTAGCACTCCCCTAATTTAAAACTCTCAGTGTGCTAAGAATTATGGGAAATATCCTCAACATGATGAAAAGCATCTACAAAAATTCTGTAGCTACATGTTACACTTAATGATGAACAGCTAGAAGCATCTCTCTAGCATAGGGAAGAGCAAAAAATTAGTAGCTCACCACTTCAAGTTAGTGTTGTAGGAAGAGTCTAGCCAGTGTGGTAAGGCAAGACACAGAAGGAATTTAGAATGTGAACTCAAAACATACACATAGAAAAACCAGCAGGATCCACAAAAAAACTGTTGGAACTAGTCAGGTCAGAAAGGTGGCACAACCAAGATGAATGTTGTTTTTAGGTACCATCAAGTTGGTTTTGACTCACAGTGAAACTAACATACAGCAGAATGAAACACTTCCTGGCCTTGGGCCATGTCCACAGTCATTTTTATGCTTAAGCCCGTTGTTGCAGCCTCTGTGTCCATCCATCTCACTGAGAGTCTTCCTCTTTTGCACTGTCCCTCTGCTCTGCAAAGCATGTTGTCCTTCTCCAGGGACTGATCCCTCCTGACAATATGTCCAAAGTATGTAAGACACAGTCTTGCCGTCTTTGCTTCCAAGGAGCACTCTGATTGTGCTTCTGCCAGAACAGACCTGTTGGCTCTTTTCGCAGTGTATGGTACACTCCATATTCTTCTCCAACACCGTAATTCAAAGGCACCAATTCTTCTGTCTTCCTTATTCATTATCCAGTGTTTGCATGCTTCAGAAAGATTAAATATCAATAAATCTATTGACTTTACCCCACTCTCCAAAAAGAAAGTCAACCCTTGTTAGCAGTTAATGGGTATTTTTAAAATCCCCAAGTGAACCCACCTGCCATTGCCAATGTCAGTCGCACGAGCTGCCAGGCTCCCATTAGGAGAGTTACTAGCTTATGTCTCTACTTGCTTTTCTGTTCTTACCTGAACAGTCTTATTTAAGTGGACTTAGTGGCTCTTAACCCGTCAGAAGTGTTAGTTTAACAAAGCATAACAAACAATTAACCTCTGGTGGGAAAAACAGAACAGAATAAAGCAAGCAAAATTTATCACTTTGTCAGGTTCTGGGCACCCCATTTCCGTGAGCTGAAAGCCCCGAATCAAAGAGCGATTAGGCTCTGCCTATGAAACATATATCTCAATTACCACTCTGTGTGAACTTCTGCCCAAACAGTTGAAAAGCAAAAACTAGACCAGCCAGCTGGGCAGTTGATCTGGGTGAAGCAGAAAGACTAACGTGGCCCATTTCTTTCCATGGAATGAGCCAATCGTCTGTGATGGTGTTGAAGTGAGAACACAGCTAAGAGAGCCTGCTTGTTCTTCACCACTCGGAGTGAGGGCTTCAAGAACCCAACGCCCCAAGGTCTCTGTGGTCTTGACTATTACCAGTGAGCCAGCCTGCTGGCCGGAGGGTAACCTGGCCTCATGAAGGCCCAGCATTCCAGATGGGGACAGAAAGTGGACAGAAGGAAAAAGGACACATAGAAGACAAGCTGTCCATGGTGTCAGCTGTTCCTTGCAGACACGTCCAGTAAACTGACAGGCAGTGAGTTCTCGTGACCAGAGATTCCACAAAGTCAGCTGGGCATGAGATCCAGAACCTCTTCAGGACATGTCAGCATCATCCCTGTTGCCACCATCCACTTCTTCACCATGTGGCAGGAAGACAAGCTTAGATGGGGCCTGGCCAGCTTGATTCCCCTTCAGTGACTCAGGCCTTCATGACGGGGTTAGGGAGCAGTGTTTCTTCTGCCCCCGGGCTCTGGAGCCATCTCCCCACAGCCCTCCTTGACAGCTCTGGACCAGGCATCTCACATGCACTCATCCACCTCCATGACTCTGGAAGCATGTGACCAGGCCATGGAGAATGGTGATGGTCCTGTCCATGGCTCACACTAATGAGCACTGTAAGATACTCGTGGAATGCTTTCAGGGACAGCAAGGAATGCTCTTCTTTTTCTTACTATCTCTGTTGATAGTTGCTGTCACGTAGGGTTCGACTGTTGCCACGTTCTATACATAGGAAGATAATGTCACCTGATTCTGCACATCATCCTGGTTGTTGGTAAGTGTGAGTTCATTCTTGTGACTGTTGTGTGGTACATGTTGAGGTCTCCCTAACTGTCACTCTCTACTATAACTTTCTTTTCTGTCCATAGGTCTTTTCCAGTGACGTGTGTGAATAAGAGAACTAGAATCACACCATTCTTGCTGATGTCATTGTTGTTAGGTGCCGTTGAGTCGGTACTGATTCGTAGTGATCCCATGTACAGCAGGACAAAATACTGCCCAGTCCTGCCCACATTACACGCTGCAATTGTTAATGCTTGTTTGCAGCTGTTTCTTCTTGTGTTGAGTCATGCCACGTAAGCAAATGAAGGTCTCAAAAGTTTGACTCCATCCATGTGATAAGGTCGATTCCACTTTGAGGTCCACAATCAGAGCCCATGGAAGCAGCAGTCAAGAAATCAAAAGACGCATTGTATTGGGAAAATCTTCTGCAAAGGACCTCTTCAAAGTATTCAAAAGTAAAGATGTCACCTCGAAGACTAAAATATGCCTGACCCAAGCCATGGTATTTCAATTGCATCACACGTACGCAAAATATAGACCATGAACAAAGAAGACTGAAGAACTGATGCCTTTGAATTGTGCTGTTGGAGAAGAATGTTGAATATACCATGGACCGCCAAAAGAACCAACAGATCTATTCTGGAAGAAGTACAACCAGAGTGCTCCTTGGAGGCAAAGATGGCAAGACTGTGTCTTACTAGTTTGGACATGTTGTCAGGAGGGTTCAGTCCCTGCAGAAGGACATCATGCTTGGCATGGTGGAGGGTCAGTGAAAAGGAGAAAGACCCTTGATGAGATGGATTGACACAGTGGCCACAACAAGGGGCTTAAGCATAAAAATGATTGTGGATGTGGTACAAGACAGGGCAGTGTTTCAGTCTGTTGTTCATAGAGTGACTATGAGTCAGAAGCGACTCAATGGCACCTCATAATAACTACTTTGAGGAGGCAACTCTTCCCAAGCCATCTTCTGAGTGCCTTCCAACATGGGGACCTCATCCTCCAACACTGTATCAGACAAGTTTCCGCTGCTCTTCCTAAGGTTTTCCCTGGCTAATTCTTTTCAGAGGTAGACTGCCAGGTCCCTCTTCCTAGGCTGTCTGAGTTTGGCAGCTCAGCTGAAACCTGTCCACCGTGGGTGACCCTGCTGGTGTCTGTATGTCGGTGGCATAGCTTCTGGCATCACACCAGCACACAAGCCCTGATGGTATGGCACACTGATAGACAAGTAGGGGTACTTCTTTTCTAGACCCTGCTAAGATTATTTTCTAGAATCTTCTCTAAGATAGAACCACAGGGAGAAGCTGTAGGTGACTCTTAAGTTGGGCATGGGACCTGGGAGAGGCTGTGAGGCCTCTCCAGTATCAGAAAGGAAGCCAGGCTGGTATGCAGGGCACAAATCAGAATTCTGATGATAGTGGCACAGACCTTGGCTTTTGTTCCTGGAGTCTTTGGTGAAAAGGATCCCAGGAGTCTCCCTGAAATTTGTCCCTCTACTCCTCTACCAGGATTCCAAGAGCTTGTCTCTGTTTCTCCGCCAGCCGAGATCCAGGATCTCTCTCAGAATGGTATTGTGCTCTCCAGGCTTTCTTTCACTCCTCTGGCTTCTCTATGAGGCGGCATCCACAAGACAAATGCCACTTGTCTTCCTATTGTTATTAAGCACCTCTCATAACTTCATAAAAACAAAAAATATACCCAAACCCACTGTCCAATTCTGACTCCTAATGGCCCCACAGGATAAGTAGGACTCCCCTGTAGAGTTGCTGATGAATGGCTTACGGATTCAAACTGTTGATCTTTTGACGTTGACGGCCAGGCACTTTAGCCACTGCACCTCCAAGACTTCTTTTCAGAGCTTAATGAGCTCAATTTTCTGGTGTTCTAACAACTTCTCTGACTGTGGTGTTGTTGCTAGGTGCTGTCTAGTTGGTTCCAACTCATAATGACCCTATGAACAACAGAACAAAACACTGCCCGGTCTTGCACTGTGTCCACAATTGTGTTTACGCTTAAGCCCATTGTTATGGCCACCGTTACAATCCATCTCGTTGAGGGTCTTCCTCTTTTTTGCTGACCCTCCACTCTACCAAGAGTGATGTCCTTCTCCAGGAACTGATCTTTCCTGACAACATGTCCATACTATGTAATATGCAGTCTTGGCATCTTTGCCTCCAAGGAGCACTCTGGTTGTATTTCTTCCAGAACAGATCTGTTTGTTCTTTTGACAGTCTGTGGTGCATTCAACATTCTTCTCCAGCAGCATGATTCAAAGGCATCAATTCTTCAGTCTTTTTTGTTCATGGTCCAGCTTTCACATGCGTGTGATGCGATTGAAAATACCATGGCTTGTGTCAGGCATGTTTTAGTCTTCAAGGTGACATCTTCAGTTTTGAATACTTTGAAGAGGTCCTTTGCAGCAGATTTTCCCAATACAATGCATCTTTTGGTTTATTGACTGCTGCTTTCATAGGCGTTGATTGTGGACCCAAATAAAATCAAGTCCTTGACAACATCAGTCCTTTCTCTATTTATGACACTGTTGTTTGCTAGTCCAGTTGTGAGAATTTTTGCTTTCCTGATGTTGAGGTGCAATCCATACTGAAGGCTGTGGTCCTCGGTTTTCATCAATAAGTGTCTCAAATCGTCATTTCCAGCAAGTGCAGTGGTGTCGTCTGCATAACACGGGTTGTTAATGAGTCTTCCTCCAATCCTGATGCCTCGTTCTTCCTCATATAATCCAGCTTCTTGGATTATTTGCTCAGCATACAGATGAAAAAGGCATGGTGACAGGGTACAACCCTGACCCATACCTCTCCTCACTTTAAACCATACAACGTCCCTTTGTTTTGTTCATACAACTGCCTCTTGATCCATATACACATTCCTTAAAAGCACGATTAGGTGTTGTGGAATTCCCGTTCTCTACAGTGTTAGCCATAATTTAGTATGATCCACAGAGTTGAATGCTTTTGCATAGTCAATGAAACACAAGTAAACGTCTTGCTTGTATTCTTTGCTTTCACCAAGAGCTATCTGACATCAGTGATGATATCCCTTGTTCCACTTCCTCTTCTGAACCCAGCTTGAAAATTCTCTGATTTCTACAGATTAAATTCTGTCCCCTCTCTCCAAAATGTGTGTTGGGCTCATGAGCCCTACACCTACGGATGTGATTCTGTTTGGAAAGAGGGTTTTCTTTAATTAGATTACACCCACAGGTTTTCAATCCAGTCACGTCAGGGTCATACAAAGAGCAGGCTAGACAGAGGAGGACTCACACGTGGGGAAGGCAGGTGCCACGGGAAGATCATCTATCCACAAGCCAAGGATGCAAGGTAATACCCAGGCAGCAGTGTCACTGAGGGGGTGCACAGGGTGCAGAATGTGCTGGGTGGCTCTGTCGAGGGAAGGTGACACCAAAATGACTGTCCATAAAAGTATCACTACAGTTAGTTACAGGAATCATGGTGACATGGAGGTTAAGGGCTCCACTGTTAACCAAAAGGCTGACAGTTCAAATCTGACAGTTGCCCCTTGGAAACTCTCTGGGGCAGTTCTGCTCTGTCTTATAGGGTTTCTATGAGTTAGAATTGACTCGATTGCAACAGGTTTGGGTTTTTTTTTTAATTTGTTTTAGTAGTGACAACACAGACATCATTCATAAGCCCAGTACACATTTCTAAATATCCTTATGAGGATAAAACTTTATGCTAGTTTCCTTTTTAGACCTTCTAATGTGCTCCGGTCAGAGAGTTCACTATCAGCCGGTTACAAGGATGCTCTCCGTCCCACGGTCTCATCCGCACGCACTGTCAGCACTGCTGTGTGCTCTTGGTTGGTGGGGTTTTGACACCTAATGACTTTCTCAAAATTTCTTGTATTTTAGCTACAATATCATTGTGATAACTATTTGGGAACCTGACTCGACGGCACTTGGCATGAGTAACTTTCTGGGAAAGAAGTAGTGGTTAAAAGAAAGGAGGAAATGGTGTATGGAAATTACAATCCATAAGTCACATTAGTACAAAAAGCACTACTAAGGATCCTGTATGGTCTGCTGCACAGAAGGCCCACAGATACATGACACCATTAGTTACCATACTCAGTGACATGGTGTCATCACTGACCCAGTGACAAAACAAGGGACAAAGTAGAATGGCTGAGATCCTGATTTGGACTTTTAGTTTTCAAACCAAAGAACCAAACCCACTGCAATGAAGTTGATTCCTACTGTGAGCCACCCCATAGTGTTTTCAAGGCTCCGAATCCTTGCAGAAGCAGACTGCCACACCTTTCTGCCACTCAGCCGCTTGTGGTTTTGAACTGCTGACTGTTGGGCCAGCAGCTGACTCTTCTAACCACTGTGTAGCAGGCTCCCCTTAGGAAGCCACACTGATCACTGTTAGAGAAACAGCCGGCGATGGACGTATCGCCTCCGTGGTGTCTCTGTTAGCCTCCCGAACTGTGAGACCCCCTGTTGCAGTGCTGGCGTTACCGCAGCAACAGGACACCAAGATGCTGGCTGGTACGCTGTCACCAGAGGCTGTCCCCACAAGTGGTGCCGAAAGCAATAAGAAACCGGGCTGGGGAGTGGGCAGCCTGACCCCTTTCAGAGCCTGTGTGTGCTGGGGCTCCCTCAGGGGTCTCAGCAGCCACCAAAGTCTCAGGTACTAACTGAGCATCTTTCTGGTCTGTTTTGCAGGGAGTTCCTCTCATGGCTCAGTTGAAGAACAAGAGGTCCCAGGCTTCTCCAACCCTGTTTAGCAACATTGTCCTGATGTTGGGGCATCCTAATCATAAGAGAAAATGTAACACATAGCAGTAAAACCCGAAACCTGGCCTGTCACTCTCTGGGGTAAACGTGTGTAGTGACCAGGTTGGCAGGACAGACCGGACGGAGACAGGCTGGTTAGACTTGTTTGTGTGGGGAGGCTGAGAGTCCCTGGGAGGGTCACCTTCGATTCGCTGTAAATGCACTCCCAGGGCAGTTTCTACAGGCACCTGCGGCCTTCTCAGAAGGTTGGCTGTGGCTGAGTTTGGCTGGTTTAGGGTTTACCGCCAGTGGCTGCCACCAGTCCCCGCTGGCTCAAGGCGTGTTTACGTGCCCAGGCTTTCAGCTTCCATTCAGCCGTGTGCTCGCCCAGGGCAGAGCTCAGAGGCGGTGGGGTTGGGGCTTTACTGGACTCCAAGGAGCAGCTCATGGGTTTTATTTCCATTCGGCAGATTTCAGAGACAAGCAAAAGTCACCACGAAAAAAAGCAATATATATGACCCTGGACTAAGAGAAAGGGAGAAAAATGCCTCCAAACATTCTGCTGAAAACCTCCCTTCATTTTCTCAAACTGGTCCTTGATGGAGAATTGTGCCTCCTACTCCAGAGATGGTCAGTCAAGTCCATCATTATGGTCACGGCTTTCTGGAGCATTTAGACCCACTGAACCTATTGCCATTTTTAGTTGATTCTGACTTAGAGCAACTTTAGGGTTTCCAAGAAGCGTCTGGTGGATTCAAACTGCTGAGCTTTTGGTTGGCAGCAGGGTAGCATTTAACCACTGTGCCACCAGGGTTTCGGACCATTTCTGAGAGAATACTAAAGCACTGACCTCTACTTGGAAGTTCTGTGCAGCATCTACTACCAGCTGTTTCTACAACAATGAACAAATAGAGAAAAACCAAACCTCTTGGTGACTCTGACTGATGGCAAGCTCAGGTGTTACAGAGCAGAACAATTGTCTCTACAGGGTTTTTTTACACTGTAATCTTTATGGAAGCAGATCACCAGGCCTTTCTTCCGTGGCACCTCTGGCATATTTGAATTCCCAACCAGAAGTGAGTTGTCAAGTAGGAACCATTTGTGCCACCCAGGGACCCTGTAAGAGAGACCAGTCTGCAGACAGCAAACAGGGCTTGAATTATCTAAAACTTTATAGTCACGTGTATCTAGAAATAGATGCTGGAACAACAATGTCTGGCCGGCCGGGTAAACCTATGATGTGAACACAGCAAAGAGCCAAGAACAAGATTCATACTCTTGTCTGTGTGCTTGAGAAATGCTGGGTGTCATCTACCAGAGGGAGGACGCAGAGACCAGTCTGGCTTTCTGCGTGGACTTCCATAACGTGTTATCAGCCTCAAGCAAGGAAGCCCTGTCTCCTTGCTCTGAACCAAGTTGAGAGCCTCTTTCCCCTTCTTGTGTATCACTCCAGTTAAACGATTTCTTCTCTCTGGTTGGACACTGGGAGTCCTTGGGCAGTACTCATGGTTTCCATGGTCACAGCCAACAAGAAGGTTGGGGGTCTGAGTCCACCCGGAGGGTCCTGGGAAGCCAGGCCTGGGGCCAGCTTCTGAAAAATCAGCCATGAAGTCTCTGATATGGGTTGGGGTTGACTCAGTGACAGCTGGTTTCCAACCGTGTCACACACACACACTCACAGAGACAGAGACACACAAACATGTACACACAGACACAGAGACATGTATGCAGAGACACAGACACACACAGACATACATACATACACAGAGACACACACAGAAAGACAGTGACACACACAGACACACATGTAGAGACAGACACAAACACACAGACAGATATACACATACATACAGAGACAAACACATACATATACACACAGACTCATACAGACAGATACAGACACACACAAACATGTACACACAGATAGAGTCACAGACGCACACCCACAGACATACATGTATATGCAGAGACACACACGTAGAGACAGACACACACATGCACACACATAGAGACAGACACAAAGACACAAAGAGATGCGCACATACACGCACAGGGACACACACACAGACACACAGACTCATACGCACTGACACAAAGGTACAGACACACACACAGAGTCATTTTAGAATGCTGTAAGTCCCACTCAATTCTAGGCAGACAGCATGTGTGCGAGCACCCTTCACAGTACCGGAAGCCCAGCAGACACCCACCGGTAATCTCTGAACGATGCAGCAAGTAGCTGAAAAGAACGACGAGTGAAAGCCAGAAGGAAAGAGAGAGAGTAAATCTGTGACCCTTGGATTCATGAACTGATTTCAAGGAGCCCAGTCTTTTCATCTCCTAGACCACCTAGTCTTAGGGATTACGTGTCCTTCACAAAAGGCTGTGAATGCGTGGGGTAGGGTGGGCACCTGTTCCCGGAACTTCCCCAGCTGGGGGTCTGATTTCAGGGGGACCCGCCTGGTGTGAGTGCTTGCAGCCACCTCTGCCTAGCTAGCTATCCAACATGAGCTAGAGTTGAAAGGTCTCATGTGTCCTCACAGGGCCGGCTTGTGTTCTCTCTCTTGTGCCCAGATCCCTGTGTCAGGGAGCTGAGGTTCACACCTCTCTTCAGTATGCTCTGGACATAACCGAGAGGGGACAGCTCAGGCCTGCTGGCTTCAGAAGGTGGATGCTTCGGGGAGAAATCACCTCCGTTTTTGTTACCCTTCCTGGCCTCGCATTGCTGACCTCAGATTTTTATTATTAAAAATCAAAACCAAACTCTGTGTTTGCTTTGCTGGGATTCAGCAAGCGAGGGACAAGGCTGGAGCCATGGATTCGAAGAGGCAGGAATAGTCCCTGTGTCTCCTCAACCCCACAGTCAACCATGTTGGTCCTGCTCTGTCTGCGTGGGCAGCTGCCTAGGTGTGTGACATCTCTACGGCGACCTGGTTGTTCTGCAAACTTCCTCCAGTAATATCAGCAGCCAATTTCAAAACCAAACTGGCTGTGCATGAGTCGATGCCTATTTACGGTCGCCCTACATCCAGGAGACCACCAGGGCTTTCTTCCACAGTGGCTCGGTTGACTGGAACCAGTAATCTTTCAGTTAGCAGCTGAGCCCACTAACCTGTTTGCACTCTGCAGGGACTCCAGCAGCTGATGATAAAAGGTCGTTCTGTCTAGAATATTGACTTCAGATCCAGCAGGAATGCTCACACACACACACACACACACAATGCAGTCGAGTCAATTCTGAGTCTTTGTGGCTCCACAGGACAGAACAGAACTGCCCCACGGGGTTTTCAATTAGGGGCTGGTGGATTTGAACTGCTGACCTTTTGGTTAGCAGCCTGAGCTCTTAACCATAATGCCACCAAAGTTTTCTATTATTTTCAGTAGCAAAAGACAGGGGTGAGTGACAGAAGTCTGGGAAGAATCACAAAACTCATTTTCTTGCCAGATTTGTGTGAGTGTACTAAGTTCTCTGCGAAAAGCTCTGTGTTCATTCTCCACAGCAGCCCCCGGCCTGGGTTCTGTGTTCGGCTCTGTTTTCCGGTGTAGAAGGCTGAGTGACTTCCCTGGGCTCTTGACAGCTGAGTGACGTAGGGCTGCTAGTTCCTCCGTTCACATCTATCCACTGTAGCTGGCTACATTCTAGGAGCTAATCTCCATCCTCGTCCACATGGCACGCGGCCAGACGTTGCACTCCGTGGAGAAATCTGTCCTGAATGCACCTGCTGCCTATACTTGATCAGTGGCAGACCCTTGGCAGAGTTTGTGGGTGAACCTGGTGACTGTGGGCTCCTTTGCATCTGTAGAGTCTAACACTGCACCCGGCCTATGGTAAAAACTCCGTAACTGTGTTCGAGAAATGAAAGAACTAAGAGTGAACGACTGGAAAGATATTGCAAAGACTAACATGGAGAAGTGAGAGTTCTGTTCTGGCCGGGGAGACTTCCTTCCTCCACTGACGGCCTTGTGTGCCGTCGCATCTGCTCTGACTCACAGTGACTCTCTGCACCATGGAATGAAACCCTGCCCAGTCCTGGGCTGTCCTCACCACCACTGCTGTGCTTGAGCCCATTGCTGTGGTCACTGTGTCAGTCCATCTCGTTGAGGGGCTTCCCCTTTTGCACTGACCCTCTGCTTTGCCAAGCGCTGAGTCCTTCCCAAGGGACTGGTCCCTCCTGACAACATGTCCAAAGTGTTTGAGAAGAAGTCGCACCTCCTCACTTCTAAGGAGCGTTCTGGGTGTCCTTCTTCCAACAGATCTGTGCATTCTTCTGGCAGTCCACGGCATAGTGGAAGACAGGACTATGAAATTTTCCAGTCCACAATTATAGTAAATTGAAAGCTGTTAGAGGGAAAAGAGTGTCACTGACCTCACCCTGTACCATTCAAGGAGAGTGTGGTTACACAGAACTGCACGGAAGCAGTCTGGGAGACGGGACACACAGGGAGCCAGCAGAGCCAGCCGAGCAGTCACCTCAGTGCCACTTCCTCTCACTCGCTGTTGCACACACCAGCACCCCGATGCACACACCAGCACCCCGAGCCTTCCTGCTCTCAGTCTCTGAGGACACCGAGCTCATTGCTCAGGTCTTAGCAACTCTTTGCACAGACTGCTTGGAGCAGAGTATAAAGGAATATGAAAAAAAAAAAAAAAAAGAAAGTGGCTTTGTCTAGATCACCCTGAGGTCACTCTGAGCAACAGGAAGCAATGCAATAGGGACCTGGACCGGCCTGAAGATCAAGAGGTAAACGCGTTACACGTGCTGAGCCCTGGGGAAAGTCTAGAGTTAGCTCCTGACCCTCAGTAAAATATGGGTCAGTAATGGAATAGTGTCACTGAAACTCACCACCCTCCAAAAAACCTTACTGCCATCGGGTCAATTCCAACTCATAGCAACCCTACAGGACAGAGTAGAACAGCCAGATAGAGTTTCCAAGGAGCAGCTGGTGAGTCGGAACCGCCAACCTTTGGTTCCAGCTGTAGCACTTAACCACTACGCTACCAAGGTTTCCTAGTCACCGAAAGAGGATGATAAAGTGTCACCATACGTTAACACGGAGGTCCCTTGCAAGTGACATTTGGCTCCAGTTGGACAATCGTTATAAAACTGTATTCAGCTGTAGTCGCCAGCGGTTAAGTGTGTGGCTGCTAGCCAAGAGGCTGGTGGTTTGAGTCTATCCAGAGGTGCCTGGGAAGACAGGCCCAGTGATTTGCTTCCAGAACGTCACAGCCACTGAAAACCCTGGGGAACAAAACTTATGCTGACCTGTAGGGGGTTACCTTCAGTCAGAATCAGCCTGAGCTTAGACTTTGAGTTTGGGGTTTTCCACTGTCCTGTGACCCTGGTGGTATAGTGGTTAAGTGCTACATCTGTTAACCAAAAGGTCAGCAGTTCAGCTCTGCCAGGTGCTCCTTGGAAACTCTATGGGACAGTTCTACTCTGTCCTATATGGTCGTTATGAGTTGGCATTGACTCGACAGCCCTGGTTCTGTGTTCAATGAGCCCCATAAAGAGCCCTGGTGTTGCAGTAACTAAAGTGCTCAGCTGCTAACCAAAAGTTCAGTGGTTGGAACCCATCAATGACTCTGGAGTAGAAGGACGCAGCGCTCTTCTTCCATAAAGATTACAGCCATGGAAACCCCATGGGGCAGTTGAACTCTGCCCTATAGGGTCACCATAAGTCAGAATCAAATCAAAGGCAAAAGATTTGGTTTCTTTCTCTTTTTTCTTTTTGGAGTTGGAGGGACTGGTTCACAGAGGGGCTAATAAAATGGCCATGTGTTTAGAAAACAAGATAAATGGGGCAACTCTGTTTGTTCTCAATGAACCAGTGAAGGGCTTAGCAGCTTTCAGTTGGAGAAAAGAATGTTGCTGGCCAGTTATAAATCATTGTTTCCTTTGTATTTAGGGAAAAGAACTCAAAAAATGTACTTAGGTTCCTGGTACTAGGTTGTGATTTAGACATTAATTGTTATTAGCCAGAGTTGAAAGTTCTTGCATATTTAGCCAGAAGAAATTTAAAGGTTTGAGGAACACCTTTTGACAACTCTTCTGTTTTTTTTCTTCCATAGCTAGGATTGGAGGGGCCTCGGAGAACCACCAGTGCCGCCTCTCTTAATGCTGCCTGCATTGGGAGTCCTCTGTATTTGTCTTATTCAACAAGATTATGATGCTTTTTTGTGTGTGATTACTGACTTCCTACAACATCCTCCTGTGTTCCTCCCAGAGCATTTAAGGAAGCCTCTCTGAAACTTGACTAGGCCCTGGGAGGGCTTCAAAGATGTAAAGTCATAAAGGAAAAAAGAGGCCATTGACAGCTCCATGGCAGAACTCTCACTGTCCATGTGGGAGACCACGGTTCAATTCCTGGCCAAGGCACCTGACATGCAGCCGCCAGCCGTCTGCCATCAGAGGCTTGCATGTTGCCGTGATGCTGAATGCGTTTCAGCAGAGCTTCTAGGCAAAAACAGATTAGAAACGCAGGCCTGGGTACCTACGCCTGAAAATCAGCTAGGGAAACCCGCCGTGTCACAGCTGATTATGCGATGGTGCAGGACAGAAAGGCGTTTTGTTCTGCTGGTCATGGTGTCACCACGAGTCAGAGGAGATTGGGTGGCAGCTCGCACCAATGAGAAGGAATCAAGATAGGCCACCCACTGGGAGGCGTTCCAATGAGAGCCATGTCATTGTGTGGCCTGCTGGAAGAACCCAAGACAAACACAATAGTTCTGTCTAATCCTATTAGCTGTGTGGTTTGGGGCAAGACACCACTTTCCACTGAGCTTTGGTTTTTTTCCTACACAAAATATAAACCACTGCTTGGCAAATAAGGGCAAGAAGTGGTTACCCATGTGGCTGTGCTGCGAGATCAGTGCTCAACCATGTGAAGAAGGATGGGGCACCGCAACTGGAGGGAGACTCTTCAGTAGCCTGCCTTTTGCAGAGGACACAACCTTGCTTGATGAAAGTGGAAGAACTGAAGCATTTACTGATAAATATCAGAGACGACAGCCTTCAGCATGGGTCACACCTCAACATAAAGGAAACAAAAGTCCTCACAACTGAACTAGTAAGCAGCATCATGATAAACAGAAAAAGATGGATGTTGTCAAGGATTTCATTTTACTTGGATCCACAATCTGCACTCCTTCAAGCAGCTGTCAAGAAATCAAAAGATGCACTGCACTGGGCTAATCTGCCCTGAAAGAACTCTTTCAAGTGTTAAAAAGCAAAGTGTCACCTTGAAGACTAAGGTGCTCCTGACCTCCTACGTGTGCAAAGGCTGGACAATGAATAAAGAAGACCAAAGTAGAATTGATGCCTGTGAATTATGGTATTGGTGAAGAATAGCGACTGTACCATGGACTGCCAGAAGAACACACACGTTTGTCTTGGAAGAAGTGCAACTGAGATGCTCCTTAGAAGACAGGGTGGTGAGACTTCGTCTCACATACTTAGGCCATGTTGTCAGGAAGGTTCAGTCACTGGAGAAGGACACCCTATTTGCTAAAATAGAGGGTCAGTGCGAAAGAGGAAGACCCTCAATGAGATGGACTGACACAATGACTGCAACAATGGGATCAAATATAGCAATAATTGTGAGGATGACCCAGGACTGGGCAGTGTTTCATTCTGTTGTACATAGGGTCTCCATGAATTGGAACCAACTCGGTGACACCTAACAAGAAGGCCAAGGAGGAGCCCCTGGGTGGTACAGTGGTTAAGATCTCAACTGCTAACCAGCAGGTTGGCAGTTTGAATCCACCAGCTGCTCCTTGGAAACTGTATAGGGAAGTTCTATTCTGTTCTGGGGGGTTTCTACAAGTTGGAATTGACTTAAGAACAATGGGTTTGGGTTTTTCTTTCTTTATTTAAGGCCGAGGTGGTGACCAAGCAGTGAGAGCTTCAGGAAGGCAGGCATCAGTAAGATGAACTTGGGAAAGACAGCATAATAGAGACCCCCTCTTAAATGGGACCTCAGAGCCAGGTAGGTACCTAAGGCAGGATCCAGGGTCTCTGCCCTGGCACATCATTTTCTTTTCAAGGATGTTAACCCAGAACTTTCAGCCCCTTTAGAATCAATGGCTATTTAGACACATGGTGCTTAAAAGCCTGGCTGCTAACCAAAAGGTGGATAGTTCAAATCCAGTGACCACTTCTTGGAAATGTTATGGGGAAGTTCTACTCTATCCTATAGGATCATTAAGAGTTGGAATCAACTTGATGGCAATGGACTTGGCTTAGGTTTGGTTTAAATGTGAAACAATGTCAAAGAGAACAAAGTGATGGAGGAAGGGAAAAATTTGAGCTATCATCTATGCTGTAATCTAGAAGCAGCTATTAACTTGGCTAGCGGGGAGGGTTATGAAATGTGACGTTTATACTTAAATTATCAGTCGAAGTGATGTTTATTACAAAAACATAGCATAACACCTATCTTCAGATATTAGATTATCTCTAGAAGGAAAACATATCTGTCGACACAGTTTTCACAAATACAATTGTCATTAGCTGGAAATTGTACGAGCTTAGAATGTGCTGGAAACCAGTTCATTTTGACTTGCCAGAGAGTTCTTTCCCATCATTTATCCTGGAGACAGTATAAAGCTTGTCTGCGTTTGCTGTGGCTGTTTTGATGGCTTGGCTCCTATGTATGATCTGTAATAGGAGAGACGTATGAGAACTCACTCTTTGTTCTAAGGACAGGGCCAAAGAATCTAATTAAAAAAATAGTTCAATGCCACAAAAGAGAGTGTTTCATAAACAACTCACAAATGGAGACCATCTAAAATGGTAGGTTGGTGGAGCCCTCAGATTTGAGAACGCCTGTTTCTGTAGAAGGAAGAGGTGTCTCCTCTGTTGATGCCGTCACTAAACTGAGGACAACAGGAGTGACCAGTAAAGAGTCATCCAGCAGAGGTGGAAACGCAGCACCTTCACAGTCACATGGGCTGTGCTCCCCGCAGCTCCTTGTTGAGGAAAGCAGCAAGCACTTCATAAATCAACTCACACCTCCCAGACAACAACAGCAATAATTCCATGGCACTCTAAAGACGGCAGTCTCGCTCAGCCAGCATAAAAGGGGGGCTCACTTCCAAGTGTAATCTGACCCTAATAAAAGCCCGTTTAATGTGGTACAAGCCCTGACTGGTGCAAACAGCTTGTGTTCAGCTACTCACTTAAAGGTTAGCAGTTCAAACCTGCCCTGAAGCCTCATGGAAGAAGAAACTGGCAACCTGCTTCAATAAAGATGTGTTGTTGTTGTTGTTAGGTGCCATCGAGTTGGTTCTGACTCACAGCAACCCTATGCACAACAGAACAAAACACTGCCCGGTCCTGTGCCGTACTCACAATCATTTTTGGGTTTAAGCCCATCGTTATGGCTACTGTGTCAATCTATCTTGTTGAGGGTCTTCCTCTTTCTCACTGACCTTCCAATCTACAAGGCATGATGTCCTCTCTACGGAGGGACTCCTGCTGACACCATATCCAGAGTATGTGAGATGCAGTCTCACCATCTTTGCTTCCAAGAAGAACTCTGGTTTACTTCTTCCAGAACAGATCTGTTTGTTCTTTTGGCAGTCCATGGGACATTCAACATCCTTCTCTGACACCACAGTTCAAGGGTGCCAATTCTTCTTCTGTCTTCCTTATTCGTTGTCTAGCTTTCTCATGCATGTGATGAGATTGAAAATACCATGGCTTGGGTCAGGCACACCTTAGTCTTCAAGGTGACATCTTACTTTATTTTTTTTACTTTCTACTTTTTTTTAATTATTAAGTGAAAGTATACTATGTAAACCAATTTTGCATGCCAGACTATCTACAACTCTTCTGCTCTCTTTGCCCCACGATGGCACACCCCCCCTTTTCATTTTATACTTGTTGTATTCTAGCGAGCTCCTGCCCCTCCTCTCCACCCTCTTCTCTCCCATCTAGAAAGAGACCGGTAGGACAGCCTTCTATAAATGCACAGAACCACAAAGCACACCGACCATATGATCACATCATGTCCTCGAGTCTAGTTTGTTTTTGCCTGAAGAGTTGACCTCAGTATGTTTTCTGTACAGGAGCAGCAGCAGGTCTAGAGGGTATGTTCCCAGAGGTTCCCTGGGCCACTGGACCATCAGTTGTGGTCTTTCAGTAGAGTTCTGGAGCCGCACCCCTCTTTTTCTCGTGTTGGCACTGGGACTCAACACTGTGTACTCCGTCAGTGTTGTCCGTGGTGATGGCCAGGCACTATCTGGTTCTTTCAGTCGCGTGTTGTCACAGTCTCCCATTACACGGGTCCTCTGTCTCCTGGGCTCTTTTTCCCTCATATCATTGGTGTTCTCAGTGATCATCTATTCCAGCTGAGTTGGGACCATTTGGTGTACCTCAGATGACAGCTTTTAAGATCCCAGATGCCACTCACCAATATGGGGTGCAGAAGACTGTCTTAGCAGTAGGCTATGTATGCTAATTGACCTTGATACCCCCCAAGAGCATGGTCCCCATACTCTACTTCTTTACTTGTTAACACTCTAAAATTACATAGGAAACCTTGGTGACGTAGTGGGTTAAGTGCTACATCTGTAACCAAAAGGCTGGCAGTTCAAATCTGCCAAGTGCTCCTTGGAAACTCTATGGGCAGTTTTACTCTGACCTCTAGGGTTGCTATGAGTTGGACTCCACTCAACGGCAGTGGGTTTGGGTTTTTAAACTTACATAAAAACTACAACCAAGCAAACCATGTGGAGCCACTGTACTCTATCACACATGAGGTGGTGCTGAGTCAGAACTGACTACGCAGCCAGGATTTGGTTTGGTTTGAGTACAGTGTGCCCAGGATGAGGCACCTACTCAAATGGCTCCAGAGCCTTCAAAAACAAAAACTCATTCCATTTTCAAACTTCAGGTTTCAAATTTTTATTTTCTTGGAATCATAGGACTTGCTTCTGGGTTTTCCTGTGAGTCTGCTGTTATTATTAGACCCAAGGGAGCCCTGAGTCACGACCCTCCAACTTGTTCTAATCACTTGTTTTCTTCAGTCAGCTCCTGTCCTACGCAGAGGAAGCTTTGGAATTGCTCAGTGAACCCCACGTCTATGGAATGGAAGGAAGGCAGAAGGAGAAGAGAAGTCTTGAGAACTTGCCAGTCTTTCCTGGACTCTGATCACAAAGCTGGAGGGGTGACATTCCATATGATATGAATCAGGATAATGAGGCAGGGAAATGAAGAGGAAATGGCTTCTCTCTGAGTACAAGTTACCTGACGCCAACTGACAAGAAGGGTGGAGGAAGCTGGAAATGCACACTGCAGTCTCCTGAGAGAGGAACGCTGTCAATAGGCCACTGTAGCATGTCCAAGGCCAGGCAGGGTCTCCTGAGCAGGGGGTTTTAGGATGCAAATTACAGTTTATACCAGGGAGTGTTGAAAATGGTTCTGGAAACAGGTCTTTGTGTAAGGCTGCGTCTATAAAGTGGCCACGTCAGGGTCTTTGTGGTTCAGATCACGGCATGTGAACCCAGGCTAAAGGCCAGAAAATGGTGCACGATCATCTCACTATGGATTTCCCTCCACAGACATAGTGTCAGTCTGAGGTGGGATGTCAAGTCTACCTAAAGAGCTCTAGGAAAAATGAAGAACTTGATCTTTGAGGGATTTCGTTTCACCCAAGACCCTCTGAACACCTCTTTGTCTGCACAAAAGAGCCCTCTCTGTTTAATAGACTTAATAGGAATGTCAGAAGCCATGTGGTTCTTGAAGGTACCTTTTTACTCCATCTGCTTTCTTGACACATTTAGTATAACGTAATCAGGGGCTGAAGCTAATTTCCTGAAGCTGTTTCCAGGATCCTTGTGCAGAACAGGAAAACCATTGCTGTTCTTCTGGGACATATGTTTGCTATTATGTAAAATTTCTCCATGCCGTTCCATACCTCCCTGCCCCCCAATCATCCTACCTATGGATTAGGCTTAACTGTAGAAAGTACTCATTCTCCAAGCATTCTTAGGGCAAGCGTCAACCAAATACTCCCCAAAGCAGGGAGCATGTCCAACTCCTGACTCTGCAGCCCAGCCCTTACCCAGCTCTTCACACTTAGTGGAGCTTAAAGGGGGTCAGTGGCATTGCTACCAGTTGCTCTAACAGACTAGGAGATTGAATTCTTTCAACATGACATAGAGGACACCAGGGCCACCTTAGAGAGCTCAGCAGAGTAGAATCAGCAGACAGGTCTGAGGAGCTGGAAAGAGTCCCTGACAATGCAGACAGTTAATGTCCTCAGCTGTTAGCTAAAACATTGGAGTGTCCAGTCTACCCAGAGGCACCTTAGAAGAAAGGCCTGGCAGTCTCTTCTGAAAAATTAGCCATTGCATACTCTATGGGACACAGTTCTATTCTGAGTCACATGGGTAGCTTGTTTTTGGAAGAGCTGGAAATCTCCATGGAAAGAAACTCTCTTGAGTCTTGGGGTGACTACAGCTCTTGAACCTAAGCAGTCAGGACCCTTGTTCCCAAGGAGGAGCCAAGATATAACTTCATGGAGGCCTTCAATGACCAGGAGAAGCCCAGATGCCATCAGGTCTGGAGAATTCTGAAGGCAGAAGTCAAGATCTGGGTGTAGACAGACGACAGTGGACACTCATTGCACACAGCCAATGTGAGATAAGATAAGGAGGGAACTAAGCTAAATACCTAACAGTGGGGTGATGATTAGTAAATATTAACTCTCATCATTCCTTGTCTGCCAAAGGGAAGTAGACCCAATACCACCACAAAGGCTGTAGAGAAGATGAAAGGGGCAGTAGTGCATAAAATCACAGCACATCTGGGCCCACAATAAATGTTAGCAGTGGTGGTTGCTGTTAGCTGTATTACCACTAGTGGTCTTGACCCTAAACATTCAGGTCCCTTTTCCCCCAAGGAGTAGCCAAGACCTCAAGACCTCCACGAGGTCTTGCATGACCAGGAAACAACTGGATGCCATCAGATCTGGAGAATTCTCAGAGAAGAAGTTGAGTTCTGGATATAGACAGACATGACAGACATGCAGGGTGGTCATGGGAACTCCTAAGGGACCAAGAGAAGCTAAAGACACAGGTCAGTTTCTCCTGGGTGGTTGTGGTTGGCTTCTTTGCTAGTTAAAGAATCCAGGCAGCATCTTTAATGCTCCCTGATATCTGATCAAATGGAGTGACTGGAGTGATCAATAGATAGGTATGTAGATAGATAGATGAATGGGTAGATGGATGGATGGATGGATGGATGGATGGATGGACGGATGGATGGATGGATGGACGGATGGATGGATGGACGGATGGACGAATGGATGGATGGACGAATGGATGGATGAAAGGATGGATGGACGGAAGGACGGAATGACAGAAGGATGGAAGGACGGATGAACGGATGGGATACATGGTTAGATAGACAGATAAAGTAGGTAGGCATGTAGATACTAAAACCCAAACCCATTGGTATCAAGTTGGTTCCAACTCAAAGAGACTCTATAGGAGAGACCAGAACTGCCCACAGGGCTTCCAAGGCCATAATCCTTATAAGAACAGCCTGGTACACCTTCTCCCACAGATCAGTTGGTGGATTTGAACCATCAACCTTTCAATTAGCAGCCAAGTGCTTACCCAGGTTGGTGGACACAGTGAAGCATCAGACTTGGGGTGCCGGACAGGGCACTGAGTCCAGGAAATGGGCACCAAACCAGGGAGGCAGAAACTTGAAAACAGAACTTGACTCAGGGTGGCTTAGACCTGAGAGACACCAGCTGCAGAACCACCTTCTGCATGGAGAAGAATTGTAAACGCTCACGTGTGTTCCGCAGCTCCTGGTTTACACAACGCCCTCCGTGTTCTGGGGCTTTTCCTTCCCTTCGACCCCCCGCCCCAAGTGGCTCTGTGCACATTGTAGTGTCAGGCAGATGTCATTACCTCATCATCAGATGACTGGTTAAGGCAAGAGTTTGGAAATCTCTTGCTGGTTTTAGTAATTGTCCGAAGAATTCATGGCTGCAGGATATCCTTGGCGGGCTTGTGATTTGGGGTTTCCAGAAACTTGGGCGCAGTCCCTGCCAACCCGCAGAGTTCCTTGGACAATTCCCAGTGACCCTATATTTGAGTGAGTCCAAGGTGAAGACGGATGGAACATGAGAGCCAGGAGACCCCCTGGAGAGGGACCTGGCTCACTGCCAGCACGCTCTTCCCCTCCAGGTCCCTGCAGATGGGGAATGTGGAGGGAGCAAACACTGATGGGGACAAGCAGGGGCTGCTGGCATCTAGGGTAAAGAGTGCCCAGGGACACCACCGCAACAGCCTCCCTGGGCAAACATCGGACACCCGTCCCCTAAGATAACTGCCTAATATCAGCTCAAAAATACAAGCTCATTAAGCTTTAACTTAACACCTTATGGCACGGTGTGAAAACTACTGCTGCCTTCTTGCTTTCACTGATGAACACTGCACTGTGATGTGTCAAAGTCTTTTTTGTTTTTTCCAGTTTCTTCTCTCTTCACTCAGCGGAGCAAGATCACACAGCCTGCCCTGACCTATGGTGGCTCTCAGATACAAAAGCGTCAGTCTCACCTTGCTGAGTGATCTTTCACAGCCGACAATGAGAGTGGCGAGGGTTAATAGAGGCTGGTCAGGGGGCCCCCACTTTAAGGGGCACCCAGTGCATGTTCTGTACCTACCAGACCTCAGGTCTGTCTCCAGCTGCAGGCTCTTCTGTTTATTTTTTTCAGAGCCAGAATTAAAAATTCATTTTATCCTTGCTGACATGATTATCATGAAGAAATGTCAGATCCTCAAAGGGCCAAGTATAGAACTACAAAACATTAATACACAATTAACAAGGCACACTGTAGGACTTCAGGTAGGGAAATATTTCTTTAAAAAGCTATAAAGCCACAGAGGAAAGAATTGAAACTTCTACAGCGCTGAAGCCAGTCAAAGCTTCCTGAAGATGGAAGAGTTCTCTGAATAGACTAAGAAATAATTCCCACGGCTCTTACACAAAACACAGTTCAAAACTGATCAAAGGAAGCAAATGCCAAAACTGAAACTATAAAATTCTGAGAAGGAAATGCAGGGGTGTGACTGCAGGTTCGAGTTTTAGCTTTGTCTTTAATAGTATTTGATTGGGTTTTTGGTGAAGGGACACAGATAGAGGTTTGGGCTCCCAGCCAGCAACTTCTCCACCAGTTGTTCAGAGATGTTGCATCCATTCTTCACAGCATGTGAACATTCTCTGAATTTGGTTTCTGTTTCTGTCCTGTTTCTGTTCATCTCATTACCCTGTCCCGGTGTGTTCTCACCTGTGTTTTCAAGTCACTATTTGCTGTTTGATTTCACAGGGGTGATTTTTTAAAGGTGTGGGGTGACAGTGATTACTGTGTCAGCCAGTTTGTTGTTTGGCTACATGGTGACCTTAGGGGCTAGTTTCCACTCCAAGTTTGAAAAGCATCTCCAGGTCGCTGTCTGGGGGAGTCCTTCAGTCTCATCCAGCCCAGTATGTCTAGTTGGTTGGTTATTTTTTAGGGGCTGTGAGTTCTTCTCCAGCTGTGCCTAGAAGAGGGAGGAGAAAGCAAAGGTGGAGGCAGGAAGTCCTCCCTGCACCCCACAGCTACAGCCCCGCGTCCCCAAGTCCATCCGTCCTGGCTCATGAAGCAAGGGTATCACAGGAGGGTTACGACAGTGAGAAAGCTCACACAGACTCTTTTGGACCTGGAGACGCCGTGAGACGTTAAGGAAGGACTTCCGGCAGAAGCTGTTAACCTTTTTGTTTGCCTGAGACTCTGCTCTGATCCTATGGGGACCCCTAATCCCAGCCCATGTACCTCGTGCACAGCCACCCCCCATTTGCCACTGGAGGTTGTGTGTTACAGCAATGCTGCGAGTGTTTCAGTGGAACTTCCAGGCTAAGGAGAACCAGGGAGAAAGGCCTGGTGACCTCCTTCCAAAAGCTGGCCAGTAAAACTCTGTGAACCACAACAAGCTACTCCACCACTAATCACCAGGCAGTGTTTCGTCCTTCTGTGCACAGAGTCACCCTGACTAGGGGCCCAACTTCACCGCAGGGGAAGAACAGGTAAGCAAACTACACCAAACTAACCGTGTGGAAAACAAATCTTTAGGTAAAATCATGTACCCCTTAAAATGGAAAACGGTATGAAAGTATAGCTTATGACCAGGTCAAGAGACCTCAATCAAAATAAGGAAGTCTCTAAGGCCTGCCTCTTAAACCTTGTTGTTCTGGGACAGATTAATTAATGGAAATGTTAAAGTCATATTCAAATTATGAGGCTGTAATACAAGTCAAATTGGTGAGGTTCTCATATCTGTTTTCCCACTGACACGTTGAAGGTAAAGCCTCACAGCCCCTCTGTTCCTTGTCATTTACACAGGACACGCAAACAGTTGTACAGGCTTCTGTCACTGTGACTCAGTGCCTTTTTCTCCTTCGCTGGAAACTCTGGTGGTGTAATGGGTTAAGTGCTACGGGTGCTGACCAAAAAGTTGGCAGTTCAAATCTGCCAGGTGCTCCTTAGAAACGTTATGGGGTAGTTCTGCTCTGTCCTGTAGGGTTAGAATCTACTCAGTGGCAGTGACTTCCGCTTCTCAGGGCATCCAAGAGGTGCAGGCAGTTTGCACTTGAAAGAATCAAAATTGACTCAACGGCAACAGTTTTTTTTAATAACTGAAATGTTGGCAGTTCAAACTCATCCAACATCTGCATGGTAGAAAAGCCTGGCAATCTGCTTCCATGAAGATTACAGCCAAGAAAATCCTGTGGAGCAGTTCTGCCCTGTAACACAGAGGGTTGCTGTGAGTTGGCATCACCTCAACAGCAACTGGCTTGATTTTGGATTTTACCTTTCTCCGGGTGGCTCAGGAACCAGCTGGTTTGACTCTGAGGACTTCTTCGTGCACTTCTGTAACTGTCTAACTCAGAGACAGAGAACAGGAATCCGTAGCATCTTAGACAGACTTAGAAAACCTGGTCATGTAAGAGTGAGATGCTACATCTGCTAAACAAAAGGTTGTTGGTTCAAACGCTCCAGGCGCTTCTTGGGAACTCCATGGGGCAGTCCTACTCTTTCCTATAGGGTTGCTATGAGTCAAAATCTACTCAACAGCAGTGGGTAGGCAGGCTTGCTACATGCACACAGAGGCTGTCTTCAGTTCAGTCTGATGAGGACAGTCCTTGTCTCCATCTTCACAAGACAGACTTCAGAGGCTCAGTCACAAAGGGCATTGCAACTTGTCAGCTCCTGGCTTACCCTGGGATGGCTCCTGGTGGGGGTGGGGGTGGGAATCAGCTGTTATGTCATAAGGATCCTCAGGAGTCCGTTGGAGAGATCCCTGTGCCCAGGAGCTGAAGCCTCCAGCCAGTGGCCAGCAAAGAATGGAGACCACCTGCCACAGCTTTCTGAGCACGAGCAGCAGTGAATGGTCCAGCTTTGGTCAAATCTTCAGATGACAGCAGCTCCAGCTGGTATCTTAAGTGCAGCCTTGGGAGAGACATAGAGCAGGAAACCCTCAGCTAAGCAGTTTGCAGTTCCTGGTCCACAGAAGCTCTGGGATAACAGGAACTACCCTCTGGAGGCGTGATGCCTGGCAGTGATTTGCTATGCAACAGTACATAACTAACACATCATGATTTTAAATTCAGGAAACATCAATTTATATAAAGTACATAGCCATCCCCCTCCTTTGTCTTCCCCTCTGTTCTCGTTACGAAGTAAACAGCATCCCCCCCAAAACGGGTGTCGTAAATGCTACTCTACCCATGGGTATAATCCCATTTGGGAATAGGATTTTCTTTGCTATGCCAACGAGGCAGTATCAGTGTAAACTGTGTTATAATCAGTCTTCTTTGAGATTTACAAAAGCAGACTGAGCCAGCAAGGAACAGAAAGGTGGAAGATAGGTGCTATGCCCTAATCACTGTGGAACTCAAGCTGAAGAGAGACAAGGACCTTCCCCCAGAGCCCAGGGAGACAACCTTCCCCTCGTCCGTGGAAGTCCTGAATTTGGGCTTCTAGCCTCCTCTACTGTGAGCAAATATATTTCCATTTGTTAAAGTCAGCCTTGGGTGGTGTTTCTACTGTGGCAGCACTAGGTAACTGAGACATTCCCCCCAACAAGGACAATCAGCTAATGGTCTGCATATACTTTTCCAGGTCAGTACCTTTCGAAAACCAAACCAAACCAGGTCTCATGTCGTTGAATCCAACTCATGGCAATCCTATAGGTGTCAGAGCAGAACTAGGCTCCAGGGAGTTTACAGTGGCTGAGTTTTCAGGATAGGCTGGTGGGCCTTCCTTCCTTCCAAGTCGGCTCTGGGTAAAGGTGAACCTCCAGTCTTCCAATCAGTAGCCAAGCACTTAACTGCTTCTACCACCTGGGAACTTGAATAAATTGCTTGAGAGCTAACAAAGGTTGTGGAAGCTTGTGGGATCTACTGAGCAGCCTAGACTGGGGGCAGAGGGGACACAGTTAGACTTGTTGGGTAGAAAGCTCACCCAGTAATGCGGGCTAGACAAGAAGCAGGATCAGTGACATGAATGTCGAATGAGGCAGCACTAGCTAGGATGGAAAGAAAGAAGAGTCTCAAAATAATCATCGGTAGAACCAACAGGACTTTCTTCCTTCCCAGCCTCCCCGCCTGTTAATAGAGTGGACATATGAAAGTGGTTTAAAGCTGTCTGTCAATGGGGAGTGGAGAGGTAAGTCTGACCTCAGTGAACCCATCACTACTAAAGCAGCACTCCAGCACCAGCAGCGGTTGTGGAAAAGCTAAGATGTCACCTTGAAGACCTGTTCAGCCGACCCAGGCCACGGTACTTTCAATCACATCACAGACATGCAAATGCTGTACAAGGAATAAGGAAGACAAAAGAAGAAATGATGCCTTTCAATCGTGGTGTTGGAGAAGCATGTCGAATGTACCAAGGATTGCCAAAAGAACAAACGGTTCTGTCCTGGAAGACATACAACTAGAGAGCTCCTTGGAAGCAAAGGCAGTGACATTGTGTCTTACATACTTCGAACATGTTGTCAGAAGGGATCAGTCCCTGGAAAAGGACATCATGTTTGGTAGAGAGGAGGGTCAGCGAAAAAGAAGAAGACCCTCGATGAGGTGACTTGATACAGCGGTTGCAACAGTGGGTCCAACTGAGCAGCCACTGTGGGCGTGTTGCAGGACTGCGTAGTGTTTTGTTCTGTTGCGCATAGGGTCGCTGTGAATCGGAATTGAGTTGACGGCACCTAACAGCAACAACAGCAGCTGTCGCCCTCCTGTCAGCGCTGACTCACGACACCCCACGTGTGTCACAGTAGGACTGTGATCCCAGGGTTTTCAGTGGCTGAGTTTTCAGAAGCATATCACCAGAAAGTTCTTCTGACGTCCCTCTGGGTGGACTCCAACCACCAGCCTTTGGGTTCGTGGGTGAGTGTGTTAACCATTTGCAGTGTGCAGCCTAGTTGACAAGAAAGCAAGTCCAGTGATGAAGCTGCAGACGGATCCAGCCCCTTACAGGTACTACAGTTGGTCTGGAAGTCACAGAAGCCACAGCAGACGCTGGGGAACACCCACCTGGGAACAGCTCAGCTCCACTGACAGGGAGCGGGGCAAGGGGGCCCTTCCTCCATCTGGGCTCTGGGGTTATGTAGCCAGCAGGCCAGAGTGAAGAAGAAATGGGAAAACACATCCCCAAACACAGGCAGGTTCCCGTGGAAGGGAATGGAGGAAGGTCAGGGGATTTCGACTGATCTGGTTCTATCTTTCCCCAGGCTGTGCCAAGACTAGGCCTGGTTCTCCAGCACCGTTTGTGCCCTTGACCTGCTGCCAGCCACTTCAGTAGCATCGCTTTGCTGAGCTAAAGTATGACCTTCCCTAACCTTTCTGTCATTTGAGGTGTGACCACGGAGACCTCCCTGGAATTGACCTTTCCAGTCCTCACTTCTGGGCCACGAACATCCACCCCGAACTCACACCCACTCACAGGAATTGTCCTTTACTTGTACTTCACAGACAACAGCCGTTGTGGTGGGCTGTTGAGTCTATCCCAGCCCACAGCGACCCTACAGCATGGGACAGAACTGCCCCACAGGGTTTCCAAGGTTGTCATCTTTAGGGAAGCAGACTGCCACATCCTTGTCCCAAGGAAGAAACTGGTGGATTCAAATCTAGCAGCCAAGCCCTTAGTCACTATGTCACCGGGGCTCCTTGGAATATTTGAGCAGGTGCATTGTTCGCATGGGCAAGTATTTTTGGTTGAGGGAGTCTACGTGACAATAAAAAACCAAACCAAACCAAAATCACTGCCATCAAGTTGATTCTGACTCATAGCACCCCCATAGGACAGAGTAGAATTGCCCCATAGAGTTTCCAAGGAGTACCTGGTGGATTTGAACTGCCGACCTTGTGGTTAGCAGCCACAGCACTTAACCACCATGCCACCAGGGTTTCTTCATGGCGATGGGTGGGCAACAATGACACGCAACCTGGTTAGTGAACATCAGCCATGTCTGACTTCCTTGATTTTAATGTCACTGTGGCTAACTACAAGTGACTAAACACCCAGAAGCAGCAAGCCTATTGTTCTATAACTGCTTGTCAGCAAGTCTGTAACATGAGACCATGCAGTGTTTTCAACCCGTCTTCAAAATAATCAGCCGTGTGATACTTATTCGGGTCAGACTTTTCATCACCCTCAGCCTGTAGACAGGTGCCAGCATCAATGAGCATGTTGTGTCGACGAGGAGATAAGACAAGGCGACGTAGAGCCACATAGGTTACGGGGCTGAACTGACCTCACTGGAGCCTGATCGGGGCCATCGGGAAATGGAGGGACGGCCTGGGCCTGGGCAACTCTGGGAGGAGGTGAGGACTGTCTGCGCGGGTGTCCTCGTCTGCTGTAGGCTCCGCTCCTGTCGTGCGGTTTGCTCCTCTGTGGTCCGGAGGCCAGCACGCAGCTCTGTGATGGAATAAGGTGCGAGATGCCAGGATGGGGCAAGTTCTGCCTCCGGAGCACGAGGATTTGGGACCATGCATTGGGGAAGGGAACAAGGACTCACTTCCTGAAGTCCCTGGGTGGTGCAGTTAAAGCTCTCAGGGGCTAGCCTAAAGGTTGGAGGTCTGTGTCCACCCCAAGATGTCTCCAGAGAAAGGCCTGGCAATCTAATCCCCGCAAATCAGCTGTTGGAAATCCCGTAGAACAATTCTCTCCCAACACACATGGGGTCGCCATAAGTGAAAATCCGCTGAGTTGCAAATGGTGTTTTGGGTTTTTTCTTCCTTAACAAAGTGACTGTTTGCACAGACAAGGCAAAGTCAAGGAAATGAAGAGCCTCACTCCAGGCTGGCCCAGATGTCCTGGTCCCATGCCCATGACCCTCCCTCCCCTGTGCCCTTACCTTAGGGAGACCTGGCTACAAAGTTAAGCTCTTAATTGGTGTTCCAGCCTGCAACCCTTGTCTTTAGCGTCTGGATGGGGCAGTCACCTGTTCTGCCCCTAGTCCCAAAGAGAGACGGGATTTTTTCAAAGCTAGTGCTACACATATGCTGTTAATTGGCTATTCATAGCTGTTAATTTCCCTTTTCTCACTGCCTACTCCCCAGGGTGTCAAGAAGCAGCCAGATGACTCCGTAATCTTGATGTTCATTATTGTTGCCATAGCAACTAAATACCGCAGCTACTTGATCCTCTGTGTTTGCCTTCCACAGACACTTCCTCCCAGGCTACCGTGGATGACAGTGTTGTCACCGTGTGCCACCACGGCCCGCATCAATACACGCAGATTCTCTCCAGCTAGGAGCTGCTGACGACCAGTCCCATTGTTCACGGTGAGGGCCTGAGGCCCTGACTCAGAGTCCTCTCTTGGCTTCTCAGGGTCCTGACTGGGAAGAGAGAGCACCCTCAAACTGGCATGATTCTAGGCATGAGAGGGGTTCACACACACACACACGTTGAACACTTAACCACAGGCACCACCTAGGCTTGGTGCACGCGTGTGCACACACACACACACACTCCAAACACTTATGCCAGCAGGGCTCCCCTACACACAACAAACACTTAACCACTAGCACCACCAGGGGTCCCCGGCGCACATGCATGCGCACGCACATACATGCAGAGACACAATAGCAGTGGTGTCAGTTCCAGCTTACCTCCCCCGCATGTGCGTCAGAGAGGAGCTGGGCGCCACAGTTTTCCCTTTTGTTTGCATATTTTCTTGTGCTTTAGGTGGACATTCACAAAGTAGATGAGTTTCCCATTCAATCAGTCAGACACAGTGTCCTGTGTCCCGGGCTGCGGTCCTGCACTGTGTCAGTACCCTCCCCTTTTCCGCCGTGGGTTCCCCTTTTCCACCGTGGGTTCCCCACTTCCGTTAGTTGGGTTTTCCTGGCCCGCTTGCCTTACCTGTGCTCTCAGACAGACGTTGCCTGTGGGGTCTCGTATAAATGATCATTCTAAGGAGCCCATTCCTCACGAGTGTTACTGTTTGTTCTAAGGGCCTGTCTGTTATTTGGCTGAAAGGTGATGTCTGGGAGTGACTTCAGTTCCAACTCAGAAGGGTGTCTTAGGGTTATCGTCCCTATCAAATCAATATGTCTGCTCTCATTTACAAATTTGGATTTTCTCCTATATTTTTCTCCCGCACCCCTGGGCCCTACTACCAGGTTCCTGTTGGAGCAGTCAGCAGTGGGGGCTGGGCACCATCTAGTTCTCCAGATCTCAGGCTAGGGGAGGTGACATTTGTGTGGGCCATTTGTCCTTTGGACTAACTGCTTCCTTGAGTCTTTGGCTTTCTTCACTTCTTTGCTCCAGGCAGGAGGGGACCCATAGCTGGATTTTAGCCCAGATGTTTTCAGTGGCTGATTTTTTAGAAGTTATTACTGGACCTCTCTTTGGAGGTGCCTACATGAGGACTTGAACCTCCAACCTTTTGGTTGGCAGCAGAGAGCGGTGACTGTTTATATCACCCAGGGACCTTAAGAAGGGCTTAAGGAACACCAGCAGAATGACACAGAACCAGGAGAAACAATGAAAGGGGGGTTCACAGGGCCAATGAGGAAGTCAAGTGGGGGGACCACCCTGGAAGAAGCAATGACTGTTAAGCCGCCCATGCAGTCTCAGGGAGGGGAGAAATTAAGTACCCTGGCTGTCCTTCTCTCTTCCGATCTCCTGTCCAGCTTACCTTGGCCACAGCCAGAGGGCAGTAGCCTGTGGCAGCAGCCCACATAGGTCAGCCTCCCACACAGAGTGGGGAGAAGAAGCGGGGAGAAGGTGGGAGAGCACCCAGAGGAGAGCCAGCACAGTGACTTTGGAGGCCACGTCTAAAAGGCAAGGTTGTCATCCCGGCAGGGACAGGGGTCAAGAACATTCTGGCCACAAAGAGCTATGTCAAGGTCACTTCCTAGCCTTTACAAAAGACTCTCAGCCCTGGTGGCAGTTTGCACTCAGATGCTAACCGAAAGCTTGGCTGTTCAAACCTACCCAGGTTTTCTGTGAGAGAAAGACCTAGTACCTTCTCTTGTAAAGATTACAGCCTTGGAAACCGTATGGGGTAGCTCACTCGGTCCTATAGGGCTGCTGTTTGTTGGAATTGAATCCAGGACAACAGATTTGATTTTCTAGTTTGGTGAAGAGTCCAACCCTCAAGGGGGCACTGGTGCCGCAGTGAGACAGCTCTGGAAGCTGTGTTCGTCCCCTCCTTAGGCCCTTCTTTGTTTGGAAGTGCTCCCACTGGGCCTGACCTCCTGCAGCTTCTGAGCCTCGTTGTCACTGTTTCCTCAGTTCTGATTATCCACCCTGTGGACAGAGGCCTGCTGATTCCCTCCCTGCCCACCCCCCACAACACCTCACTCATCTACCAGCTCCACATGTTTGCTTCGTGTGCACCCAGGCTAGGCCTTCAGTGCACGTCCTCCTGTTCAATGTAAAACAAGCCAGGGAAGGAGGGGTTCCTATCCCCATTTGTGACGGTTGGAATGGGACGTCTGGCAGCTGACCAGCATTGTCTCACTGATGGCTGCAGGCCCACCTGGCTCTGATCTCCACTGAGAACGTTAACCCTGTGCACTACCCACAGACTCCACACCCTCCTTAGAATGTTCAGCATTCTCAGATGCATTCCCTCACACCACCAGGTCAACAGCCGAACCAAACACCCGTTACCATCTAGCTGATTCCTGCTCACAGTGATCTGGGGGACAGAGTAAAACTGCCCCACGGGGTTTCCAAAGCTGTGATATTTAGGAAGCCTGCCATATCCTTTTCCCTGAGAGGCTGGTGGGTGCGAAAAGCTGACCTTTCACTAGCAGCTGAGCACTTAGCTACTGCGCCACCAGGCTCCTTTCCCAGCCTGGCAGAAGGTAGTTACTTACCTGTGTGATTCTACAGGATGCCCACTTATTCTGAAAGCAGAGGCAGCCCAGAGAGCCCCGTGGTCCTGGGTCAACGCCTGACGTCTAACAAGGACTTTCCACCTCTAATGATAGAAGGGCTTGCCAGGATCTTTGGGTTTTTCCTGCAAAAAGTGGGACATTCATGAATAGAGACCTCTGTCATGAAGACTTTGGTGGCCTGGTGCTTAAGGGCTGTGGCTGCCAATCAAAGAGTTGGCAGTTTGAATCCACCAGGCTTTCCTTGGAAACTCTATGGGACAGTTCTACTTTGTCCAGTAGAGTCACTGTGAGCCAGAACTGACTCAACAGCAAAGGTGTCTTTTGCTGCTTCCCTTTGCCCATTTATTAAGAACCCTTGGGGACCATGATTTTAAAGCAGAACTTCATTCTGAACACATCAAACACACCAGTTCTCGGTCTAACACCTGGCCTGGCACCTGTCTACACTTCTCTGATTCAGCTTCCTCTCCTCTGGAGGAACCACCACCTGCTTTCTGGCCCACAGTTGGGGACCATGTGAGTCTCTTTCTGTGAACATCAAGAAGATTAAAGTGTTCAGTGTGAGACCTAAAAAACTAGATGGTGCCCGGCCATCACTGATGATTGCCCTGACAAGGAATAGAATTCCTAATATAGCAGGAGAAAACTAGGTGTACAGGACCAGAGCCCTATTAAAGACCGGACCTGATGGTCCGACAGACTAGAGGGTCCCAGGAAGGTAGGGCCTCCAGACTCTCTGTCATCCCAGAGATGAAACCAGTTCCGAAGCTAACTCTTCAGACTATAAGATGTAACACAAAATGTTACTGGAGAAAAATGTGCTTCTTGATTTAAGTAGATACGGCAGGCTAACTGGGCAGCTCCTGTCCAGAGGCGAGATGAGAGGGCAGACGGGGACAGGAACTGGTTGAATGGTCACAGGAAATACAAGGTGGAGAGGAGGAGTGTCCTGTCACAGGGTGGGGAGAGCAGCTAGAGTCACATAGTAGTATGTGTGCAAGTTTCTGTATAACAAATTGACTTCGATGGTAAACTTGTAGTTAAAGCGTAATAAAACACTTTTAAAAAGAAAATACAGTTAATGTGAATATAATAGGCTCAATTTCCAAATCCTGCCCGCTTGTCTTGCCTGGCCTCAGACCAGTGTTTCTTGTGCTGGTGTAAACACAATGAATTATGCACAAATAATGACACGCACATGCAGACGTCCCCCAGCCAGGCCGAGCCCCGGGCCGGAGCAGCTGTGCGGAGCTCAGGGGTCCAGTCCCCTCTCACTGTTCGCCTTCATCGGCGGCACCTGCGGACTCTCCCCACTGACCCCAGTCGTGGGGCCGGGGCTGGATGTGCAGCTGCACCTCGTTCAGCTCCCAGCTCCCTCGTTGTCACAGGTAATTTGTGATCCCAGTGAGCACACTTCTGAGTTTCGTGAGCACATCTTCGTGAGTCTCTTCTCTCGGATTTTGTTGGCTTTTGCAGCCTTTGGAGGTCAAGCGTCTCCGCAGGACGGTTTTCTTTTTCCATGGACAGGATTCCTGCTCCTCACAGCTCGGTGGGAACATCATACATCCTTGGGAGAATTCTTGTCAGTGAGATGAAAACCTGGCTAAATATCTGAGAGCGAACAACCCAGAAATCCTCAGCTCTCCAGGAGGATTTGGGGAATTGTGGGCCATACCAATCCCTCAAAAGTAGCCCCATCTGCTCACCTGGAATCCAGCACATTTGTAATAAAAAGGGTCAGGTGTGTGGGCTGGAACCCCTGCCGATGTTATGCTGAGCTGGAAGGAGAGTACCAGGAGAAGGGCGAGAGTGTTTGCTGGAAAAAACCCAAACCCACTGCGGTCAAGTAGATTCAAAGTCATAGTGACCCTATAGGACAGAGGAGAGCTGCCCCATAGAGTTTCCAAGGAGTGCCTGGAGGATTCGAACTGCTGATCTTTTGGTTAGCAATTGTAGCACTTACCCACTACGCCGCCGGGGTTTCTGTTTGCTGGAAGGGAAACTATTTTTCTTCCACCCGAGCTGAGCGGGAAAGGGACAGGGAGGTGGGACTGGGACTGAAGAGAGACCAACCCTGTGGGATGCGAGTGGCTGGAGGCTCTGTCCTGGGGGTTAGCTAAACCCAAACTAGTTTTCACCGAGTCCACACAGACTCATGGCCACTCTGTGTGTGGGCTGTGCTGCTTATTAGGGTTTTCAGTGGCTAGTTGTTCTGAAGTAGCTAGCCGGACCTTCTTTCCAAGGTAACTCTGGGTAAACTTGAACACCTAGTGCTACTTTTAGCATCCAAGCACTTAACTGTTTGTACCACCCAGGGGCTCAGGGCTTGTTCAGAGCTAGCATACTTTCCAAAGCAGACCAAAGCAGGGACAAGGCCGTCACATTAAACAAATAGTAACACAGGACATCCAGGGAAATTTGAATTTCGGATGAATGCAAATCATCTTCAGCATGAGCATGTCCCAGGTATCCTGAATCCAAATTTAACAGGCATCCAGTGTTTTATATGGTGAGCCTAGGAGAGACGTCACGCTAACTCAGCCACTGTCTTGCTGCACTGCTGAGACCACGAGGGAGAAGGCCCAGACCCAAGTGTCCCAGCTCAGGCCCAGGGAGGCAGCGCACCAAGTTAGAGGCAGTACACGGGTCAGATCCAAGTGGCAGCAGAGCTGGAACAAAAGAAACACGTCCAGGACAGATGGCCCCGAGCACCAGGCCGGGCCCCGGCAGCGGCCTCCACAGGCCACCAACGCAGGCTTTTGTGTGTTCGGTGGGGTCTTTGTTTTCTTTGTTTTGTTGGCTGCCATACAAGTTAAAACACGATTTCTGGAGTCACTGGGAATTGACCTTTGGAAGCGTATCCCACCACTGTCACGTCGATTCTGACTCAGAAGCACCCTGGATATGGAGTAGATCTGCCCCATGGGGTTTTCTTGGCTGTATTCTTTACAGGAGGAGATTGCCAGGACTCCTTGAGAACTCTGTGGGGCAGTTCCACTCTTACCTCTAGGATGGCTATGAATAGGACGTGACTCCACGGCAAGTGGGTTTCTTTAGCAGGACCACTGGGTGAATTTGAACTGCTAACCTTTAGGTTCATAATTGGCTATAAACAGCTCATGCCACCCAGGGACCTTGCCCAGAAAGTCTAGAAGGAGGTGAAGATTCATCTACCTTCCCTTCCTACAAAGAGTATATTGCTTTCTTTCTCTTTTTTTCCCTGTTTCTTTCTCTCTCTCTCTTTTTAAATTGTGGTTTAGGTGAAACTTCACAGAACAAACTAGTGTCTTATTCAACAATTTATACACAAATTGTTTTCTGATATTGGTTGCAATCCCTGTGATGTGCGACCACTCCCCTCGTCTCCACCCTGGGTTCCCTGTGTCCATTTGTCCAGCTCTCCTGGCCCTTCTGCCTTCTGTCTCTGCCTTTGGGCAGGTGTTGTCTGTGTGGTCTCACTGATGTGACTGCACTAAGAAGCCTGTCCCCCACGGGTGTTACTATTCATTTTACAGAGCTGGCTTGCCTTTGGCTGAGGGGTCAACTTCAGGAATGACTTCAGTTCTGAGTTGAGAGTGTGCCTGGGGACTGTGGTCTTGTGGTCCCTTGCTCTCTGTCCAACCAGTAGGCTTGGTCTTTTTTTTTTGTGGATTGGAATTTTGTTTTGCTTTCTTCTCCCACTCTGTCTGAATGGGAGAGTCTGAATATTTCTTACTCTCTCTTATATTTCTTACTTTCTCTTAGAGCCCTTGTGGAACAATGCTTAAGAGCTTAGCTGCTAAGCAAAAGGTTGGCAGTTCAAATCCACCAGCTACTCCTTGGAAATCTTATGGGGTAGTTCTACTCTGCCCTACAGAGTTGCTATGAGTTGGAATCAACTTGATGGCAATGACTTTTTGTTTCTTTCTTTCCTAGGTGTTGAAGCCACGGCAAAGAAGTAAACTTAGGCTTACAGACAGCACTGGTAACCACGGCAGTGGTCCTCCACATCCACTTGGGGCCCTTCCCCTTCCCCCTTGTCTCCACTCCAAGTGAGTGTTTCTGGAAAAACGCTGCCCAGTGTCTTTAGGGTCTGATCTTGGCCTCTGTTTCCTCCAAAAATTTATTAAAAGGGGGAAAAAATCTAAAGAAAAATTCAGGAAACCTTCAACCGAATTTGTGTGTCTATTTTCTGGAGCATTTTGAGCCAATGGGATGAACTTGTTCTGATGACTCCGCCCGCTCTCCTTTAGACCCTTGAGTGTACCTTGTTGATGATGATGTTCATTGTTATTGGTGATGATGTCTGTTGTTAGTTATCAATGTTTTTTGATGCTGGTAATGTTTTTGATGTTGTTGATGACGTTTTTGATAGCAATGAAATTTGTTGATAGTGTTTACTGTACTGTTGATGATGATATTGTTTGTTGATGCTGATGATGTTGCTTATCAATATTGCTGATGATGGTGATGCTGTTAGTTGCTGATACTGATGTCTGTTGACGTTGCCGTTGATGGTAATGATGTTTGTTGATGACAGTGCTGTTTGATGTTGCCGTTGATAATGTTGTTCGTTGCTGCTGCTGCTGATTTCATCAGTCAGATAGTGCTGCTTTAACAGAGATACCGCAAGTGGATGGCTTTAAAAAGAGAAATTTTATTTTGTCATAGTCCAGTAGGCTACAAGCCCAAGTTCAGGGTGTCGGCTTCAGGGTAAGACTTTCTTTGCTGGCTCTAGAGGAAGGTCCTTGTCATCAGTCTTCCCCTGGACTGGAAGCTTCTGAGGCACAGAGACCCTGGTCTTTTCTAAGGATATACTCAGCTTCCAGCACTGCTTCTTGGTGGTACAAGGTCCCCAAGTCTCAGCTTTACTCCCTTTCTTTTATATTGCAAGAACCGCCCCAGGGCACAGTACAACCCCGCACATGAAGTCCTGCTCCGCCAAATCAGCTGCTACCCTCCCTAGTTAATATCACAGAGGCAGGGTACACACGGTACCAGGAATCACAGCCCAGCCAAATTGCTACAGATTTGGGGGGCAATGTAATTCAATCCATGACAATGATGGTGGTTGTTGATGCTGTTTGTTAATGTTGGTAATGTTGGTGGTGGTGGTGATGCTGTTTGACGTTGTTAATCTTAGTTGCTGTCAAGTTGGCTCTGCCATATGGTGACCTTGTGCACACCAGAATAGAATGCTGCCCTAAACTATGCCGTCTTTGTGATCATTGGTATGTTTGAGCCCATTTGGTGGTAACTGCATGGCAGATTATTACTCACACATACAGCGACATTTACTCTTTAACGGCTGTGGAGCTTCCTGAAAGCTGGATCACTGCCTTAGTTGCTTATTCAGTATGTGGGACATATTTCGAATGCATGCTAATATGAACACAACACATGCACACGTGTGTTTGTGTGTTCATGTGTGAAGAATGTGAGTCACTTAGTCCTCCTCTGTGAGACAGATGCTATTATCACACCCGATTGACAGATAAGGAGTGTTGCCAGTTGAGGCCTAAATAGGCTCATTCTCCAGGATCATAGCGAGCAAGCAGTAGAGCTGGAAACCAAATTCAGCCATTTGGCTGAGTGGACCTGCTGCCACTCCAAAGGGAAGGTCATGTGCAGTATTTGTCAAGTTGGATAACTGAGGGAGCCCTGGAATTGCAGTGGCTAAGTGCTAGCCAAAAGAGCAGTTGTCTGAACTCAGCAGCTGCTCTACAGGAGAAAGATGTAGCAGTCGCTTCAGCAAAGATGACTGCAAGGAAACCCCATGGGGCAGTTCTACTGCAGCCTGCAGGGTCGGTAGGAGTCAAAATTGACTTATGGCAGTGAGTTTGGTTCCGGGGAGGCTGCCGGAAAGAGTGACACTGGGTTAGAGTAGACCTCTGGCTCGAGCTCCCATGGTGTTACCTTCCCAGAATATACACATCCACCTACCCCAGGTTCCAGGTGTAGACAGTGGAGTCAGGGCTGTGTCAGCCGTGCGGCTCGTCGCAATCTTCCAGGTGCTCCTTCAAAGGACCTTTACTTCCTGTCCTGGCAGATGCTTCAATGGCTACTCTCTCCTCACTGCACAGTTAGAGGCACTCTCATGCTCTCAGGTCTGAGAAAGCCCCCTGAGACCAGCTCTTACAATGTTATGTCAGAAAAGTCCACAGACTGGGTGGCTTTGCTCTGGAGCAACACCAGATGGACTTGCTGGGTTTTACTTAGAATACCAACTAAGGGCATTTGGCCTCGTCTCTTGAACTTCTAGAGACCAGAGGTCATGGCCTTCAAATAGATGGGATAACTCTGACTGGATTCTTATTCGTGCTGAAAATGCTGAGTTCCATCCCAGAAATAATTTCTAAGATGAAAAGAAAAGCAGAGCCGATCTTTAGCCCATGGGGTCCTGGGGGCGTTATGTCTACCCTTTCGTAACAGGTGGGAAAATAGCTGTCCTAGCTTTCATTGGAATGATTATATATTTAGCATTTGTTAAATTTAGATTTCCCAATTTTTTCTCTGTTGCTGCAAAACTATATACAAATAAGATGCAATTTTTCTAACCCAAAATAAACAGAGTGCATATTTTCCCAGACACGACAATCCCTGCCCTAAGTGGCTGCTGCATCACTGGCCCTCTGTTGCTCTGTTCTCACACTGGGCCACCCTGTGAACCATATGCACCAAGACCACAAGGGTAATTAACTCGGTGCTTCTGTATGACCGCTTCAGAAAGATCTATTTGTGTGATTTGTTGCAGCCATGTCAACCGTGAGTTTCTTGATATCTTATGGCAAGTTGTAGAAATGGAATTTTCAGGTTCCCATCTTGCCTCAGATTGATAGCATCATGGATTCTCAGGACTGAAGGAGATTTAGATTCTATTTCATATCTTCATTCATTGTACTTGGATCTGCAATCAGTGCTTATGAAAGCAACAGTCAAGAAGTCAAACAACATGTTGCATTGGACAAATCTGCGGCAAAAGATCTGTTTAAAGTGTTCAAAAGCGAAGAAGCCACTTTGATGACCAAGGAGCACCTGACCCAAGCCATGGTGTTTTCAGTTGCCTCGCAGGCATGTGAAAGCTGGGCAGTCAACAAAGAAGATCAAAGAAGAACCAATGCCTTTGTACGTGATTTTGTGGAGCATCTTGAACAAAAGAATGCACACGTCACTCTTAGAGTGATTACCAGAGTACTCTTCAGAAGTGTAGATGGTACAACTCACTTATTTGGTCATGTCGTCAGAAAAGGCCAATCACTAGACAAGGAAACCACGTTTTGTAGATGAGCTCCCACCCATTGCCGTCCATTCGGGCCTGACGCATAGTGACCTGAGAGGTCAGAGCAGGACTGGCCCTGGTAAACGAGAGGGTCAGCAAACCTGAGGGAAACCCTCAGTAAGGTGGTTGTTGTCAGGCACTGTCAAGTTTGTTCCAACTCATAGCCACCCCATGAACATCAGAAAGAAACACTGCCCAGCCTTGTGCCATGTCCACAATCGTTTTTATGCTTAACCCATTGTTGCAGCCACTGTGTCATCTCATCAAGGGTCTTCCTCTTTTTCGCTGACCCTCTACTCTACCAAGCATGATGTCCTTCTCCAGGGGCTGATCTTTCTTGACAGGATTTCCAAAGTATGTGAGATGCAGTCTTGCCATCTTTGCTTCCAAGGAGCACTCTGGTTCTACTTCTTCCAGAACAGCTGTTTGTTCTTTTGGCAGTCCATCATATAGTCAACCTTCTTCTCCAACACCACAATTCAAAGAGGCACCAATTCTTCTTCTGTCTTCTTTGTTGATGGCCCAGCTTTCACATGCATATGATACAATTGAAAATACCATGACTTGGGTCAGGTGCACTGTAGTCTTCAAGGTGACATCCTTACTTTTGAATACTTTGAAGAGATTCTTTGCAGCAGATTTTCCCAACGCAATGCATCTTTTAATATCTTGACTGCTGCTTCCAAGGGCTTTGATTGTAGACCCAAATAGAATGAAATCTCTGACAATCTCAATCCTTTCTCCATTTATGACAATGTTGCTTACTGGTCCAGTAGTGAGGATTTTTGTTTTCCTGATGTTGAGAGGCAATCTATACTGAAGGCTGTGGTCCTTGACCTTTATCAGTAAGTGTCTCAAATCTTCTTCACTTACAGCATATGAGGTGGTGTCATGTGCATAATGAAGGTAGACAGGGACAATTGTCAAAACAATGAACTCAAACAGTCTAACAACTACAAAAAGGGTATAGAATCAGGCAAAGTTTCATCCTATTGTATGTAAGGCCACCATAAGTTGCAGGTGACTCAAGGGAAACTAATAACAATAACCACAGGACAATCGTCCTCCCCAAGTGGCCAGAGTAGTGTTTATATAATGCCTAAGCTGGGAATAACCTTTGCGAAGTGACTGACTCAATTGAGGCAATTCTCTTGTGTCTGTTTCCTGTTGAGTGAGTCAGTTTTTCAGTGCATCCTGCTCAAAGTCACATTTCCTTCCATCCACTGGAAAAGAATGTTGAACCTGCCACAGACCTTCAGAAGAACAAACACATCTGTTTTGGGAGAATTAGTACCAGGATGCTTCTCAGAAATGTGGATGGTGAGATTTAATTTCCCTTCCTTTGAGCATGTTATCGGGAAAGAGTAGTTCCCAGAGAAGGACATCACGCTTAGTAGAGGGTCAGCAGAAAAAAGAAAAGGAAAACTGCTGTCTTAGTTATCCAGCGCTGCTGTATCAGAAATGCTAGAAGTCAGTTGCTTTAATCAGCAGGACTTTATTCTGTCAGTTTAGGAGGCTAGAAGTCTGAATTCAAGAAGCTGCTTCTAGGGGAAGCTTTCTCACTCTGTTGGCTCTGGATGAGGGTCCTCATCTCCTTTCAACATCTGTGAGCCCAACATTCCTTAGAGATCTCTGTTGGTCTTGGTGTTAGTCTTCCCCTGGATCTAGGAGGCTGTCAGCTCAGGGATTCGAGGTCCAAAGGATGAGGCCTTCCCCTGGCCCTCCCTTCTTGCAAGTACTAAGGTCCTTCTCTCTCTGCTTGCTTCCCTGGGCTTTTATCTCTTACAGGACAGTAAAGGATTGAGCTAATCCTAGCTCATTAACGTAACAAATATAACCTAATTCCCATCAATGCGACCTAATCTTGTTTCATTAACGTACCTGCTGGCTTAGAGGCTAGGATTCACAACATATCACAAAACGGAGGGTAACAGACCAAAAACTGGAGGGCAACCACGCAACACCGGGAATCATGGCCTAACTAAGTGGGTGCTTCTTATCAGGGGACACAGTTCACTGGGGGACACAATTCAATCCATGACAACTCTCAACAAGATGAAATGACGCAGTGGCTGCAACAGTGGACTCTAGCATAGCAATGATTGTGAGGATAATGCAGGAGCCGGCAGGGTTTCATTCTGTTGCACGCAGAGTCAGTATGAGTCAGAACCCACTCAGTGAAACTGAACAAACATCGAAGGCCATTGTCCCAAGCTCTGCTGGCTGGGGCCACACAGCACATGTCGGATCCTCCTTCCCTACGGAAGACTTCAAAATATTTGAAGATATTTTTCATGTCATTCCAAGTAAAAAGCTGAGAATTTCTCCTTTCACCTTGATAGCATTTCAAGTAATAGCTGAAAGGGTGAATTATTCAGAGTGGTGATGAAGTAGTTGGTTAACAGTCAGCTTAAATCCTCATCTCAGCTGATGAGCCGCATAAATTCCAGCTGGATTAAACAAAGATCTTTAAAAAAAATTAAATCATGTAACACCAGCCTCAAAATTTTAAAAATAGCTAAAAGAAAATGTTGGTGAGAGGAAAAATCTGGGACTAGATCTGCCCTTTCTAAGTGTAACACCCAAATCAGAAAACCCAAAGGAAATGGCAATTGATCTTTCAAACTTAAAAATTATAAACAGCCTTGTGTTGAAATAACTTGTAAAATTAAAACAATATATTGGAAACACTGTGTATTTATTAATACCACATGTTGGAAATAAATGCATATTTATTAATATTACATGTTGGGAGTAAACGCAACAAGAAACATTTAAAATACTTAATTTCAGCAACAAGCAAAGACAAAAACTAGGCAGTAAACAGTCTATGTATTAGACATGGGCTCATTGTACATAGTTATTTAGATAAGCATGATCTGTTGTATCCTTGTAGACACACGTAGAGACAGTTCTGGAAAGGCTTTATGATCAACACTAAGTGTAGGTGGAAACTCTGGTGGAGTAGTGGTTAGGGCTACACTGTTAACCAAAAGGTTGGAAACTCTCCAAGACAGCTCTACTTTGTCCTATAGGGTGGCTATGAGTCAGAATTGACCTGAGGGCCTTGAGTTTTTTTGGGGAGCGGGGATTATCTCTGGAAGGTTGAATGGTAGGTATCTTTTGCTTTGTTCTCATTGCATATCTAGATGCATTTTATGATTATTCTGAAATAAATTTGCATTTATTACACTATAAAAACAAAAAACTGAGGTTGCACTTAAGATCTGCCATATAAATAAAGTAGTAGAAAATACAAATACCTAGTGCTGGTGTGACAGTGGGGAAGTAAACACTCTCTCACACTGATTGTGAGGACACAGGTTGGTGGGAACATTTGTGGAAGTCAGCATGGTGCTTTTGGCCAAGAACCATTTATTCCTTTCGACTGAGTGATGCCACTTCTGGAAGTAATCCTACAGAGTAAAATTATTCAAGGCATATATTCAGTACGTTATTACTCATACATGTAGAAAAATGAATAATTCCATGATAAAAAGCTAAGTAAATTAAGATATAAAAGGTTTATGATTCTGACATTGTTAACATTGCAACTTTGCTTTTTTTAAAAAAAAAAAAACAACGGTGTTCCACTTTTCAATTACCGTTAACCCACAAGAATTTCCATTACAGCACAATGGCATGCTTCTGTTCATGCAGTCAGGAAAAGGACGCGGACTCATATTTGGAAAAATTTAAGGCAATTAGATTTCTTGGGCTTATGGACCTCTGACTGAAAAAATTTGATATCTACTAATGGTACAGGAAACTCACAATTTTCAAATGGCTTGGGTGAAAAACAGGGTGAGTTTAGACTGCTAGGATTACTCTTAATGTAAACAGAGAATGTCACTCATTGATCATGTCACCTTTTCTGATAACTCTGCACGTGAAGACTGCCAATTAAGTTCTTGAACTCATCCCAGAAAAAAAATGCTACATGCCTCATTGCTGAGTATCACTGTGGTCACCTTCAAAAGTACACCTCTTGGGAAGCTATGCACCGACCCCAGCCCTAGTCTACCCTTCAAAGTGATTTTGGAACTCTTTTCTGGAGTGGCCATCAGAGCTGTCATCACATTACCCTTGATGTCCTGAATGCCATCCAGACGTCTTCCTTTCAATATTTCCTTTATCTTTGGGAGAAGAAGAAAGCCATTGGGAGCCAGATCAGGAGAGTATGGAGGGTGTTCCAGTACAATTATTTATTTACTGGCTAAAAACTTCCTCATAGACAACTAGACAATTAAGTTTGTGAACTTGCTGCTGTGCCACCATGCCACCGTGCACAATGGCCATTCCAGAAAGAGTTCCAAAATTGCTCTGAAGCTTGGACTAGGTGGTAGCACCAGCACATAGCTTCCCAAGGATGGAGGATATTTCAAAGATGACTGTAGTGATATTCAGCACTGAGGTATGCAGCGCTTAGAACAATTAACTTCATGGAATTAATTGTCAGATCTTGTAAGTCACCATGAGAGTTTGCTTGGGTCAATCACTGTACCAGTTTATGTTAACAGGGTACCAACTAACAGAGATGGGGTACTGGTGGCCCAGTGGTTAAGAGCTCAGCTGCTAACTGAGAAGCTGTCCATTTCAATCTACCACCTACTCCTTGGAAACTCTCTAGGACAGTTCTCCTGTGTCCTATATGGTTGCTATGGTCAGAATCAACTCAATGATAATGGGTTTGGGGTTTTAAGTGAAATAAATAGAATCACTGATCTCTGATGTTCTTTTCTAGTTACACTTAGCCTGCTTCTCCCTGGCCCAGTGACAACCGTGACAGGACAGGGAGCTGTCATTCCTCCTGCTTGCCTTATGTCTTCATTCTGCGAGCTACTTCCTTCACTTTTCTATACATGACCCAGATGTCCTGATCCAGATTTCTACAGAGGAAAAGCCTGGGGCTCAGAACCGTTTTGTCCTTGCTCAAGAACACTCACTGGAAAAGACCAGGCCTAGGGCCGAACCAAGTCCCGGCTTCTTTCAACCCTGCGCAACTACCTCTGAGTCTTGGCTTAGTTTAAAGGTGAAAACTATGCTACCAGCCAGCGGGATTAGAATGCTTATTTTTTGTTTTTTCCTTGAGACTTCTAGTTTTTTAAATTGTTTTGTTGGTGTTGTTAGGTGCCATCAAGTTGATGCCAATCCCTAGATATCTACGCACAACAGAGCAAAACCTGGCCCGGTCCTGTGCCATCCTCACAGCCGTCGTTATTCTTGTGTCTGTTGTTGCAGACACTGTGTCAGTCCATCTCATTGAGGGTCTTCCTCTTTTTCTGCTGACCCTTAACTTTGCCAAGCATGATGCCTTTCTCTGGTGACTTGTCCTTCTTGATAACACGTCCGAAGCACGTATGATGAAATCTCACCATCCTGGCTTCTAAGGAGCCCTCTGGTTGTAATCCTTCTAAGACAGATTCCTTCATTTTTTTGGCAGTCCATGGTATGTTCAACATTAACCAAAACCGTCCTTCAAGGTAGCAGCTCCTTAACTCTTCCTTATTCATTGTCCAGTTTTCACATGCCTACAAGGCCACTGAAAACACTAGGACTTGAGTCAGACACACCTTAGTCCTCAAAGTGACCTCTGTTTTTTAAAACTTAAAAGAGGTTTTTGCAGCAGAGAAAAATCTGCTGGCCTCATAATTAAGTGCTGCAGCTGCTAACCAAGAGGTCAACAGTTGAAATCCTCCAGGTGCTCTTTGGAAACCCTATGAGGCAGTTCTACTCTGTTCCATAGGGTCACCATGAATTGGAACGGATTCAGCAGCAGTGGGGTTGACTTGATTTGGAGCAGATTTGCCCAGTGCAATGCATCTTTTCATTTCTTCACTTTTTGTTGCTGATTATGGATCCAAACAAAATGAAATCCTTGACAACCTCAATCTTTTCTCCATTTATTGTGATGCTGCTTACTGGTCCAGTTTTTAGGATTTTTGTTTAGTTTTATTTGTGTTGAGGTGTAATCATACTGAAGGCTATAGAGGACATTTGGTTTCCATCAGGAGTAGTTTTTTGTTATATTTTAAAACATGTTTAATTGAGTTTTCAGTGACAGTTTACACAGCAGTTTACATTCTCATTCAACAGCTTCTACCCAACTTGTTCAGTGACGTTGATTCCATTCCTCACAAGGAAAGAGCATTCTCATCCTTTCTGTTCCAGCTGTACTATTTCCATTAATCTAGTTTCCTCACTCCTTACATACTCATCTTCATTGTAAAGTAACTGTTGTACAGTTTGGTTGAACGCTTGTTAATACACCAAAAGGAATTTTCCACTAAGGAGACTCATGAGAAAACTCCATGGTCTGGCCTTTGGGCCACCTCAGAACCCAATTCAGAACCTCAAACGAGCCTGTTTCAGAAGGGTGCCCTAGCTGAGCCCCGCATCTCCACCCCCTCTCTGGGTACACTGTTAGACGATGGCACCCCAGCCTAGTTGCCATTGGGGTGACCCAGTGGCTGATTTATGACAGGTGGGCCCTCTGTCCCTTTGCCTGACTGCCACATGGATGCCAACAGCGAGGGTGGCCTTAGAGGGAAGTGTGGACAATGAAACATTCAGAATCGGCTGCTGAAGGATCAGACCTGGACCACTGGCCAGGGCAGCTGCTGAGCAGGGGCAGTGGCAGCACACTGCTGCTTCTTTGAGGAGGCATCTGTCGGGTCAAGCCCTGCAGTGTGTTAGGCAGCTGTGTTAGGAGGGACAGTGGAGTTCACTAGTCCTTCACTTTCCTACAAACTCTCAGTTCTCACTGCTGTGTTCTCCTCCAAGTTGATGAGTGTGAGATTTGCCATCCAAAGACTACCATGTAGCGCTTGTTTCCCCCCTCATTTAATTTATAAATTACGTGAATGATTTTTTATTTTTATTTTTACCATGCCTTAGGTAAAAGTAATGGAAACCCTGGCGGCCTAGTGATTAAGTGCTAGGTTTGCTAACCAAAAGTTCAGTGTTTCAAATCCACCAGGCACCCTTTGGAAGCTGTGGGGCCGTTCTAATCTGCACTGTAGGGTTTCGAGGAGTCTGAATTTACTCAACAATAGTGACTTTTTGTGTGGGTGAGGCTTTAGGTAGACGTTTACAATAAAATTAGTTCCCAGTTCCGTATTTGTACACAAAGTGTTCTATGATATTGGATGCATTCCCTACAACGTGTCAGTACTCTCCTCTTTTCCACCCTGGGTCCGTCCGTCCTTTCTTCGGAGTTTTTCTAACTCTTCCCACCTTCTCATCTTTGCTTTTGGGCTAATGTTCCCCTTTTGATCTTGTATCATTGGCTGTTCCAAGGAGCATGACCATGTTGCATTTGAAACCATCAAAGGCATTAGTCCTGTGCCTTTGAGTGAGTCTCTCAAGGGTCTTACCCTTCGCTGTCTTTGTTTGTAATCTGGGAGGATGATGGTAAGTACGGCATCAGTCCCTTCAGCTGTTAGGGACATGAACTAAAAAGTAATCTTTTATAACTGTAAAAAGTTATCAGACTTTTAGCCACCTGCTAACATTGCCAATGAATATATGAATATGCTGGTCATACTAACCCAAGTTTTGAGAAGTCCTAGTGGCTCACCTGTTAAGCACCTGACTACTAACTGAAAGGTTGGCAGTTCGAACCCACCCAGCCACTCCAAGCAAGCATGACCTCGTCATCTGCTTGTGTAAAGATTGTAGCCAAGAAAACTCAAAGGGGTAGTTCTGCTCTGTCATGTGGGGTTGCTATGAGTGAGCATGGACTCGCCAGCACCTAATAACATTGTCAGGCTGCTCCTGTCTCTGCTACCCTTGTTGATTCAAAGGGAAGGAGTAAAGATTTTAAAATGAAACACACTCAAAAAATATCTGATAGAATAAAACCCACTGTCACAACAGGTCAAATTGTGTTCACTGTTGGGTAGTAGCTACCTACACACATGGCCACAGCCAGAAGTCCCATGCCTAGCCAGGGATGCTGGCATGCCAAACCCAGAAGAAGGCTGCCCACAGTGAACTCATTGGCTGATTGAGTGGGCCAGGGCTCCTTAACAAAACACCACACACACGGGACTTTAAAGCAACAATAATTTACAGTCTGACAGTTCTGGGGGCCGGGAGTCAGAAATCAAATTGTCGGCAGGGCCGTGATCTCTCTGAAGGTCCTAGAGAAGTCTCTGTCCTGGCCTCCCTCCCACTACTGGTGGTGGCCAACAGCCCTCGGCTTGTGGACCCATCCCTGTGATCTTTGGCTCCATCGTCACAAGGCCCTCTTCACTGTCTGTCTGTACTTTCACCATATCTACCCCCTTGGGTGTCTGTCTCCCTAAATGCTCCTCTTCCTATAAGTGCACTGGGTAGAGCTGTGGCTCAGTGGTAGAATTCTTGCCATCCGGGTGGGAGACCCAGTTCAATTTGTAGTCCACACGCCTTACGCACAGCCGTCACCAGCCCATCAGGCTTGCGTGTTGCTGTGACACTGAACAGGTTTCAGCAGAGCCTCCAGGTTAAGACAAACTAAGAAAAAGGTTGAATTTTCTATTCCTAAGAATCAGCTAGTGAGACACTACGGATTTCCAGGTTCAGATCCCAAACCTGTCTGGGGTTGGCCCGGGACCAGACAGAACTACCTCGCACTGTGAGCAGTGTTGTCGACAGTCAGGACTGACTCAAGGCCATTAGCAACAATGGTAGGACCAGTCCTCGGGTTATGGCCCACCATAATCGAGTATCCTCATCTTAACTTGATTGTACCTGTGTCACACATTGAATTCTGTTCCCCTAAGAGTGTATGTCAACTTGGCTAGGCCAGGAGTCCCCGAGTTGCGTGATTATCCCCCACTTTCTCACCTGATGTGATTTTCCTAAGAGTTATAAATTCTGTCTCTAGGATGGTAATGAGGCAGGGTTAGTAAACAGTTATGTTAATGAGGCAGGGTGCAATCTACAGGATGAGGTTGCATCTTAAATAGATCCCTTTTGAGATATGAAAGAGAGAAACAAGCAGAGACAGACGGGGATCTCCAGTCACCAAGAAAGCAGTTCTGGGAGCAGAGTATCTTCTTTAGGAGCCAAGTTTCCCACACTGAGAAACTGCTGGATATGGGATGGCTGATGCTAAGGACAGCTATCCAGAGCTGACCCGGAGAGAAAGCCTTCCCCTGGAGCTGGGACCCTAAGTGCAGACTTCTAGCCTAATAGACCAAGGCAATAAACTTCTGTTGAAGCCATTCGCTTGTGATATTTGTTATAGCAGCAGGGGATACTAAGACAATCTGTAAAGACCCTGTTCCAAATAAGGTCACATTCTCAAGTCTCAGGCAGATATGAATTTGGGAGATACTTAATTAAGCCAGTATAAAATCCATTGCTGGCGAGCCGGATTGTGTAGCGATTAGCAATTGAGGGAAATAGCCTGTCTCAGTTTTGAAAATGGTCAACATCAAGCTGGTTAGTGTGTACCCTGGGCTAAGTTTACCTCATCTCCAGGGGAAATGAGGAAACGGCACTTAATCTCTTCTGATATTTTCAGTTCCCCACTGAGCACTGAAATCTCCTGTTTCCTGGACTCTTTAATGGAGTGGCATTTTTTTTCCCAGCTTGATAAGACTAATAATGTTATTCCCATCAGGTGTGACTTGGATAAGGCAGGAGAATTCCCATACAATGGAATTCCCATGACACTGTATCTCCAGAGCGTCAGAAAGGGTAACATAATTTCCTGAAAGCAGTACAGGGCGAGGAGTACGCTGTGGCATCCAGAGATTTCCCACGGTGCCTGATAGGACAGAACGTGCGTCTGAGTTTATGAACTTTCTACCTCTTGGATGGTTATGGGAAGCTTATCAAGCTAAACCTCTTGTTGTCGTGGTTAGGTGCTGTCAAGTTGGCTCCAGTCATAGAGACCGTATGTACCACAGAAGGCAACACTGCCGAGTCCAGTGCCATGCGCACAATCATCGTCCTTGTGCCCATTGTTGCAGCCACTGTGTCAAGCCACCTCACTGATGGTCTTCCTCTTTTCTACTGCCCCTCCACCTTATCAAGCACAATGTCTTTCTCTAAGGTCAAAGTACATAAGACGTAGTCTCACCATCCTTGCTTCTAAAGAGTGTTCTGAACGTACTGCTTCCAAGACTTAGTTATTCATCCTTTTGGTAGTCTGTGATATATTCAGTATTCTGTACCAGCATCACAATTCAAATGAATCAACTCTTCTTCTGTCTTCCTTATTCGTTGTCCAGCTTTTGCACACATGTGATGCAGTTGGAAATACCAGGGCTTGGGTCAGGTGCAGTTTAGTCTTCAAAGTGACATCTTTACTTTTCAGCACTTTAAAGACATCTTTTTCAGTAGATTTTCCCTATGCAATGTGTCTTTTCATTTCTTGACTGCTGCTTCTGTGGGCATTGACTGTGGATCCAAGTAAAATATAATCCCTGACAAACTCAATTCTATCTCCATTTATCATGGTGTTGGATGCTGGTTCAATTGTGAGGGTTTTGTTTTCTTGATATTGAAGTGTAATCCATACTGAAAGCTGTGGTCTTGGAATTTCATAAGTAAGTGCATCAAGATCCGCTCACTTTTAGCAAGCAAAGTTGTGCCGTTTGTATGATGCAGATTGTTAATGAGTCTTCCTCCAATCCTGATGCCCCATTCCTCTTCATAGAGTCCAGATTCTCTGATTATTTGCTCAGCATAGAGCCTGAATAACTATGGTGAAAGACTACAATCCTGAGCAATTCTTTCTTGATATCAAACCATGCAGAATCTACTTGTTATATTTGAATGACTGACTCTTGGTCTATTTACAGGTTCCTTGTGAGCAGTTAGTGTTCTACAATTCTCAGTCTTCACCATGTTATCCATAATTTGTTGTGATCCACAATATCAAATGCCTTTGCATAGTCAGTAGAACATAGGTAAACATTCTTCTGGTACCCTCTGCTTTCATCCAGGATCTACCTGACATCAGTAGTGATACACCTGGTTCCATGTCCTCTTCTGAAGCTGGCCTGAATTTCTGGAAGTTCCTTGTAAATATGTTGCTGGAGTTACTTTTGAATGATATTCATGAAATTTTGCTTACATGTGATATTAATGATGCCAAGCCAGCCAAGTGCAGTGATAATTTCCACATTCGTTTAGATCATCTTTCTTGGGAACAGGCATAAAGATGGATCTCTTCCAGTCATTTGGCCAAGCAGCTGTCCTCCAAATTTCTTGGCATAAATGAGAGAGCACTTTCAGTATTGCATCTGTTTCTTGAAACATCTCAACTGATATCCCAACAATTTCCGAAGCCTTGTTTTTCACCAGTGCCTTCAGAGCACCTTGGACTTCTTCCTTCAGTACCATTGGTTCCTGACCACTTCTTGAAATGGTTGAATGTCAACCAATTTTTTTTGGTTTAGTATCTCTGTGTATTCCTTCCTGCCATCTTATTTTGAAACTTCCTGTGTCATTTAATATTTTCCCATAGAACCCTTCACTCTTTTAACTCCAGATGTGGATTTTTTCATCAGTTCTTTCAGCTTGAGAAATGCAGAGTGGGTTCTTTCCTTTTGGTTTTCCATTTCCAGCTCTGTGCACATGTCATGAGAATACTTTCATCTCCTTGAACGGTGCTTGAAATCTTCTGTTCAGGTCTTTTATTTCATCAATTCTTCCTTTTGCTTTAGCTATTCAGTGTTCAAGAGCAAGTTTCAGAGTCTCTTCTGACACCCAATTAGACTTTTCCTTCCTTTCCTGACTTTTCAGTGACCTCTTCTTTTCTTCATCGAGGATGTCTTTGATGTTATTCCACAAGTTGTCTGGTCTTCGGTCATTAGTGTTTAACTCACCAAATCTATTCTTGAGATGGTATCTTAACTCAGGTGGGATATATTCAAGGTCATACTTCGGTTCTTGTGGACTTGTTTTAATTTTCTCCACTTCAGTTTGAACCTGCATATGAACAATTGGTGGTCTGTTCCACAGTTGGCCGCTGGCCTTGTTCCACCTGATGATACTGAGCTTTTCTATCATCTCTTTCTGCAGATGTAGTTAATGTGATTCCTCTGCTTTCCATTTGGTGAGCTCCATGTGTTTAGTCACCTTTTATATTGCTGAAAAATAGTTATTTGCAATGAAGAAGTCCTTCATCTTGCAAAATTCTACAATACAAACCCTGGCATCATTTCTATCAGCCAGCCAAGCCATTTCTATTAGCAAAGTTGTATTTTCCAATAACTGATCCATCTTTGTTTCCAACATTTGCATTCCAGTCATCAGTAATTATCAAGGCATTCTGATTGCATGTTCAATCAATTTCAGATTGCAGAAGTTAGTAAAAGTCTTTCATTTCTTCATCTTTGGTCTTAGTGGTTGGTACATGAATTTGAATAATAGCCATATTAATCAGCCTTCTTCATAGGTACATGGACATTATTCTATCACTGACAGCACTGTACTTCAGGATAGATCATGAAATGTTCTTTTTGTTGATTGTAATGTTATTCTTCTTCAAATTTTCATTTCTGACATAGTAGGCCATATGATTGTCCAATGCAAAGTGGCCAGTACCAGACCATTTCAGCCCACAAATGACCAGGATATTGATGTTTAAGTATCCCATTTAATTTTTTATGATTTCCATTTTTCCTAGATTTTATGCTTTGTATACGCCATTTGCCAATTATTAATGGGTGTTTGCAGCTGTTTCTTTGCAGGTTGAGTCAAAATGAAGGCAATGAAGGTCTCAAAAGCTTGACTCCATCCACGTCATTAAGGCTGACTCAAATGTGAGAAGTCAGCTCTTCCCAAAGGAAGTTGTCATTTTCCTTTTTCGTCATCCAGCTTTCAACTTACATATACTTCTCACCTTCAAAACTTGGATTCCCTAACATAAAGGTATCTTCTTGACAGCTGACCTTTGATGTTCATGTCTTGTCAAGTGGAGTGGCAAGCATCAATGGCTTGAGCAAGTTACAAGTCTGACACGTAAGTTCTCAAACTCACTCTAGAAAGAGTGCTACATAACTCATCACTGATGAGTTCCCCCTTGGAAAGTGTTCCCCTTGGAAAGCTATCCACTGATGCCAGTGCCTAGCCGACCCTTCAGAGCAATTTTGGAACTCTTTTTCTGGAATGGCCATCACAGACATCATCGTATTACCCTTGATGTCCTGGATGTCATCAAAATGTCTTCCTTGTAATATTGCCTATCTTTGGGTAAGAAAAAAGACACTGGGAGCCAGATCACGTGAGTAGGGAGGATATTCCAATAGAGTTATTTGTTTACTGGCTGAAAATTCTCTCACAGACAGTGCCATGTGAGCTGCTACATTCTCATGATGCAAAAGCCTTGAGTTGCAGGCGAAAAGTTCAGGTCGTTTTGGTCTAACTTTTTCATGAAGGCTTTTCAGCACTTCCAAATAGTAAACTTGCTTAACTGTCCGGCTGATACAATCATAATGAACAATCCCTCTGATATCAAAAGAAGTTAGCAACATTGTCTTGACTCGTGATTTGGAGTGACAGAATATTTTTTAGTCGTGGAGAATTGGCTGACTTCCATTGTGCACTTTAACACTTTGTTTCAGGGTCATTTTGGTGCACTCACGTTTCATCGCCAGTGATAACTTGGTCCAAAACATTGTCTTGCCTCTCCAAAACGTCTTGGCAAACTTAACACTCCTTTGCTTTTGCTCATCAATGAGCTCCTTTGGGACCGTTTTTGCACATATCTTTCTCATGTTATGATTTTCATTTAAGATCTGCCCATTTCTCTATCAATGTTTACTTGGTAAGCTATGCTTCTCACAGTCAGCTGACCATTTTGGCACATGATTCAGCAAATTTTTCCAATGTTTTCATCAGTTCTTCTCGTTACTGTCCATTGTGAACTCTCTTCATCAGTGATGCTTTGTCTTCCCTCAGAAAAACATTTAATCCATTTGTACACTGCTGTTTTCTTCGTGACATTATCCCCATAAACTTGGACTAACGTGTCCCTGACTTTACTTCGACTCTTGCTAAGTTTAACAAGAAATTTAAAGTTTGTTCGTTGCTCTAATTCAAGCTCCAGCATTTTTGCAGTGGCACAAAAACATGCAACAACAACAATGAATGCCATTCAGCAGGATACTGCCACACGTCGATACCAACATAGCTGTGATACGCTCGTATACCAAGGTTATGAAACCTTACCAAGCTGCTTGTACAGCGCTGGCAATGTAAGCACACTGTAACAAGTTCATGAACATAATTGTCAGAACTTGTATGATGATAAGGGTGGCATCAAGGAAATAGTTTGAAGGAGCACTGCAGAGGAACAGCAAGTGAAACATGACACTTTTTTAAAATCAGATGGTGCTCTTGTAAGACCCCGAGCTTGGGTGCCTGGGCACCTCACTCCTCCAGGGCTGCTCTGGCAGAAGCTGGGAGTATCAGTCACCACCAAAAGCTGGTGGAGCAGAGGAGTGGGGACAGCCATCAGCAGTAGCACATAGAGCAGGAAGACAAAAGGGACAAACCAACCCTCTCCTGGAGGATGTCACCCTTTGAGCAGTTCCTCATGAGACACAGATTTGAGACAAAGACAGGGATCTCTCTGTATTTTGAGCCATAGAAGAGAAGAATAATGAGAATCTGAGCTTGTCCGTAAATGCTGGAGAACCCACAAGTCAATGGACAAGAACCAAGCCATGTAGAAGAGCTTGACGTGGGGAGGAGGGGGCAGCATTAGGGGGTGAAGCACTGTGAGTGGAAGCTAGGCATTCTCTGGATTCTGTTAACCAGCCTGCAGTCCAGTTTGGAATCTTAGTGCTTTTAAAAGCAGGTTTGTTTTTTTTTTTCCTCACCATCATAGAATGCAGAAGAAAAATGAAGCCGTAAACGGCTTCCGGGACCTCTCCCCACTCCATTCTCTTCCATTTGTGGCAATACAGAACTTCTAAAAATATTTATCCATGTCCCATAGGCAATGTAAAAATAACAGCTTAAGAAGAGTCATGCCAATGGATTAAGATTTTTCTGGAGGGAAAAAATCTTATGTGCCAACATCCAGATAAATGGATGAGTGGATCAATTCTATCAAGTCATCAGGCCCTCAGCTCAGAGTGGTCCTCCAGGACCGGAAATCACCACCTGTGGCTGCGGCCACCACAGTCTTTCCTCCTTTCCACATACACACATTTTTTAATGTTCACTAAGGATGTTCTAGGGGCTGTGTGTACTGTGCTTCCTTCTGGGGTGACATAGCTGAATGAGGCAGAGATCTGCCCTTGGGTAATGCTGTAAGCAAACGACAATTGTCCTCAAAATGGCAAGGGTCCTGAGATCAACAGTTCCAGGACATCACTGAGGAAATGAAAGATCCTTCAATAAATGATTTTGGAATAATAACATTTTTAAAATAATTAATTTAGATGCCATACACCAGATTCCAAGGTAGTTCATATGATCAATCCCTCAACTACTGTTACAGATTGAATTGTGTTCCCACCAGCTGTGTGTCACCTTGGCCATGATTTCCATACTGAGTGCTTGGCCACCAACTTATGATCTGGTATGTTTATCCTGTGTGTTGTAAATCCTACCTCTGATGTTAATGAGGCAGGAGTACAGGCAGTTATGTTAATGAGGTAGGACTTGGTCTGCAGGATTAGGTAGTATGAAGAGTCAATCTCTCTTGAGATATGAAAGACAGAATCAAGCAGAGACGAGAAAGACCTCATTTGACCAGGAAGGAAATGCCAAGAATGTAGCCTGCACTTTGGACTCTGGGTCCCTGTGCCAAGAGCTCTTAGACCAGGGAATGACTGATGACGAGGACCTTCCACCAGTACTGAGAGATAAAAAAAGCCTTCCGCTGGAGATGATGTTGTAAAATCATACTTGTAGCCTCCACATTGGCCACAAGCATCCACTTGTGGTATTTCTGTTATAGCAGCACTGAGTGACAAAGACCACTGCCAACTGAAATGTTGGCACCTCAAATTCATCCATAGGTGCCTCAGAGGAATAGCTTGATTATCTGTTTCTGAAAGGTCACAGCCTTGAAAACCCTACAGAGTAGTGATACACCACATACACGGGGTCAGTATGAGTCAGAAGTCACTAGACAACAGCGGTTTAGTTATAACCACGTACCAAAACACGTTCTTTTGTTCTTGTTCATGGTTTCCAGGGAACTCAGTGACCTCATATATAACAGAAGGAACCATTAGCCAACCTGGAGCCATCTTCACGATCTTTGATCTGTCTGAGGCCACCGGAATGACTATTGTGTCAATTTATCTCTTTGAGAACTGTCTTTGTTTTTCCTGATCCTCTACTTTACCCAACCTAACGACCTTTTCTAACCATGATGTGTCTGAACTAGACCGGAAGTCTTGCTATCCTCACTTCCCAAGGAGCATTCTGGTCATGTTTCTTCTTAAGCTGATTAGCTCATTCATCTGGCAGTCCATGGTATATTCAATACTCTTTGCCAATACCGTAATGCAAAAGCATCAATTCTGTCTTCTTTTTTTCATTGTCCAGCTTTTAGATGCACATGAAGTGACTGAAAAAAGAGGGACATATTTAAAAGCCTATTTTTAAGAACCAGTGAGGCTACAAAGATGTTAAAATCAACCACCAACTCTGTGGAGAAAGATTGGTTTTCAAACTTCCCAGTCAGTAGGAGAAATGACCAAGGAAAATACTGTCCAAGTTAGATGAGACAAAACCTTACATGATGATATATCAAAAACATAGACATGCTTTTGTAGCAAAAAGATAGAGAAGACTTAACTGCATTAAATAGGCAGAGAGGGGGTTAATTATATAGCAAAGTGGCAATGGAGAAGTTAGGTAGGGCTGGAGGTCATGAACCAAGAATTCACGAAGAGGAAATGCAATTAGTAAACAAACACTTGGGAGAAATTTCCTGCATCATTAAGCCTGCAATAAATACAATTAAAATAATTGCATACCATGTGACCCATCAAGTTAGCAAAGTATAAAAATAAACATCACTGCTGAAGAAGGTATGGAAGCATGGTCTCTTAGGTTACTAGGAGACAAAACTTCTCCCTAGTTCCAAAAACATCTGTTGAGATAGACTAGGCAAGCTAACTTCTGGGAATCCTGTGATCCCAAAAACAAATACTGTAAAAACTTTAGAGACAAAGATTTTCATCACAACATAGTTCAGGAGAAGGACAAATTGGTAATATTATAAATATCCCCAAAATGGATATGGCGGTTAAGGAAGTGTAGTATTTTGCAAAAGTGATCACTTATATCTTATAAAAGCGTATCATAAGAAAATACTTCTGATACAATGTTAAGTGGGCAAAACAGAGCATAAAACAGAATACATAGTGCCATGATGACCATAATCAAAAAGCATTTTCATGGAAAGTTGTGAGAGAAATATACCAAGATGTTTTGTCATGAGATCAGGCACAGTTGACTTTTTTTACTTTGTTCTCTTTGTTTCTATTTTGCCAATGTACTTTCACGAATATGCCAGGTGAGCTCTAATTTTAATATGTTTAAGTGTCACCAAGGTGCTACTTGACATGCAGGTGCTCTGGCCGCATGTTATGTGACACATAAGATCTGGGGCTAGCGTTTTTATTAGCACTCCCTTGTCCAAGAGTAGAAACCCTGGTAGCTTAGTTGTTAAGCGCTACAGCTGCTAACCAAAAGGTCAGCAATTTGAATACACCAGCTGCTCCTCGGAAATTCCATGGGGCAGTTCTACTCTGTCTTTTAGGGTTGCTATGAGTTGGCATCGACTTGATGGCTTTAGGTTTGGTTTGGTTTTTGTCCAAGAACCGCACTTTGATAAATGTTGTAATGTGTATTACTTTAATTTAAAGAAAAATAAGTTGAGGATTATTAATGGAGATGTGTTTGGTGTTACCAGAGGCCAGGGCAGTAGGGAAGTCTCCCATGGGGGATCTTGGGGCTGAGTCCAGATGTGTAGTACTGACTTGACCCACTGCCACTGAGTTGATTCTGACTCATGATGACCCCAAATGTGTCAGAACAAAAGTGGGTTCCAGAGGTTTCACTGGCTGAGTTTTCAGAAACAGACCATCATGGCTTTCTTCTGAGGCATGTCCAGGTAAGTTTCATCTCCGATTCTTTTGGCCAACAAACCAATCACACCCCTCGAGGACTCCAGTGACAATCTGTTGTGGTGGTGGTGGTCGTGGTTGTTAGGGTACCATCAAGTCGATCCTGACTCATACCCACCCCATATGAGAGACTAAGGCTGCATTATAATGTGTTCTTGGCTATAACTTTTATAAAGCAAATCACCAGGTCTTTTTCTCACAGAGCAGCTGGGTGAGAGTTATGGGACTACATCATGTCCCTTTTGAAGTATGTATTGCAAATCCTAACTCCTGTGCTCGCGGTTATAACCCCATGGGCGAATAGTTTGTCTTTGCTATTAACGAGGCACGATTAGTGTAGAGTACATTTTGCGTCAATCTCTTTTGAGATATAAGAGAGATGCAACAAGTGAGCAGAGCAGAGATGGGGAAAGGGAGATGCCCGGCCACACCCAGATTGTCCTGGAGTAGACGACCGGAAAAGACCTTCCTCCAGAAGTAACCGAAAGAGAAAGGCTTCCTCTAGAGCTGGTGCACTGAATTTGGACTTCTAGCCTCCTAAGCTGTGAGAAAATAAATTCTGTTTGTTAAAACCATTCATCTGTGGTGCTTCTGTTACAGCAGCACTAGATAAACTGGGCAGTGGGTTTGACCCTCCACCTTCTAGGTTAGCAGTCAGCACTTACCCACTGCACCGCTGGAGCTCCTTGGTAGAGATTTACCAGGGGAGATTTGGTGGAGGTGGGTAGATGGGAGAGGCAGGTACACGGCAAGGCATCACAATTTGAAAGTGTATGACGTTTCTGGAAGATGGGGTGTGGTCCATTGTGGTTGCAGTCTAAGTCTGCACATGGAAGTAACGACTAAGAGGTGAGGTAAAGTAGCACCAGACAGAGAAAAGCCACGTTTGCCGTACTGGGGCCTGGGGACTACTCTGTGCTTCAGGTCAGTGTTTTTTAAAGTGTGAGTGGCGTGGCTGATGATAGGAATGGAAAGATCAGGATACTTGCACACATTAAGTGGAAGTGTTGCTTCATGAGCTCATGGGTGTTTGTACGTATTTGAACAACTGGTGTATGAGCATCCTAGGACTGCTGTAACAAAATGCTACAATGTGGGTGGCCTTAAGTAGCCGAAAGGTATTGTCTGACAGCTCTAGTGGCCACGGCTCCAAATGTAGGATGGCAGCACAGTCTGAAAGGAGATCCTTCCCTGGCTCTTCAAGCCCCTGGAAGTCACTGATGATTCTTGGCATTCCTTAGCTTCTAGATGCATCTTTACCTGGCTGTCTGTGCTCTGTCCATGTCTTTATTTCTACTGCAGCCCTGGTGGCACAGTGGTTAAGAGCTCACCTGCTAAAGAAAAGGTCAGCAGTTCAAATCTATCAGGCACTTCTTGGAAAATCTATGGGGCAGTTACACTCTGTGTTCTAGGGTCCCTATGAGTCAAGATGGACAGCCACAGGTCAGACCTATAGCATCAGGACCCTCCCTCCTGCTGTGTAACCTCCTTTCAAGACTCTGCATCCAAACAGGGTCACATCCACAGGAACCAGGGGTGGGACTTTGACTCCCATTTGCAGTGCACAACATTCACTCCCGAGCAACTTGGTCCCATAGGTAGCTGTGTTGGGTGTTACATGCTTCCTGCCTCCAATGGAGACGTGGGTTCCAGTTAGGGACTGTGCTGTAGAAAGATGACTCAGTCAACTTTGCATGAAAAGGATTTGTCTCTGGAGAAGTGGCAGGAAAGGGATCACTCAGTGTCATGAATTGAATTCTGTCCCACCAAAGATGCAAGTAACAGTTGGCTGGGCTGTGATTCCTGGTTGTCACTTGATAGTGTTACATGAAGCAAATCCTGCCTTTGGGCTGTTAATAAAGGAGGATGGCTGACAGCTGTGCTAGTGGGGCAGGGCTGTGTGGAAGATGGTAGAGTGCCTTTTACCTCCCGGTGTCTTTGGATACAAAAGCAAGAAGCTAGCAGAGAGAGCAGGGGACCTCACACCACCAAGAAGCGGTGTCAAGAGCAGAGCCCATCCTTTGGAAAGAACCTGGGGTCCCTGCTCCTCAGAAGCTCTCAGTCAAGGGGAAGACTGATGACAAGGTCCTTCCTCCAGAGCCAACAGAGAGAGCTTTCCCCCCAAGCTCATGCCTTGAATTTGGACTTGAAGCCTACTGGACTGTGAGAGAATAAATTTCTCTTTGTTAAAGCCATCCACTTGTGGTGTCTCTGTTACAGCAGCACTAGATGACTGAGACACTCAGAAAGTGGTGACAATTATCAGACAACGAACAAGGGCACTCACAGAGGACCACACACAGACCGCCAGAACGGGGTGCATCTGGGAGTGCTAGTGACAGAATTAGGTGAGGGAGTGAAGTGTGAGGTTGGCTATGGCCTGAAGGCCAGGCCCACGGGAGAACGATGTGTCATAGTGAGGAGGGCCGCCCTGACTGACGGCCAGACATCGCCAGATGTCAGAGACGTTTAGGGTGTGATACCAAGGGCAGGTGTCAGGGTCTGGGAGGGGAGAGTGAGCTTCTGCAGAGAATGTTCAGGAAGACGAGAAACGGTGGAAGCCAGCAGGGCCACAGACAGAAAAGGAAGGGAGAGGAAGTTATTAGGGAGATAGGAAACAAAAGTCAGAGACTCTGCAAAGGAGACTTCCGGGCAGAAACAAGAGCCGTGGAAGCATGTCAGCCGTCTCCCCTCCCAAAACCCCAGGGAATGCGGGCGGAATCCTACTCACGAAGCTGCTACAAAAACTCAGGGACTGGAGAATATAAATCAATGACTTTCCAGGCTCTGAAAGAGTTAGTTAGAGCCAAAGAAATTAAAACCCTGTCGAACTGATGATTCAAGTTCAGAGACACTGATGATGGGAAAGAAGGGATTCAAAACAGGCTCCAGGGAAACAAGAACTTAATGCCTGCTTGGTGTGTGTGCCAGCCCCAGGGAGGCACGACCAGCAAGCCACTCACCTGCAAGAGCCGGGCTGTCCCCTTGTACCACACTCAAAGACAGTACATGAATCCACAAGTTAAAAAATACGTCGCAAAATGTGTGACATAATCGCTGTCTGGAAAGGGGAATTCTTAACAAATAAATCATCTACAAGCTATGTTAGAAACCAATAAATGTTCATTCTTTTCTTGTGTGTGTGTGTGTGTGTGTGTGTGTGTGTGTGAATTTGAATTATGTTCTACATTTTTCTCCCACTCTTCCCGAGACTATCTAGTGTTTTCCCTGCCTGAGCAGTTGTTTGTTGGTGGTAACCAGGCACCACCTAGTTGTCCTCGGTTCAGTCTGGTGGAGGTTGTGATAGCTGTGCTACGTTAAGCCTTTGTACTAAGTTTTCCCTTGTGTCCACGGTCTTCTTCATTCTCCTTTGCTCCAATTGGGATAGCACCAGTAGACGCACCCTAGGTGTCTGTTTGCTGGCATCACAGTTGAATAGAGAACATTTAGAATTTAATCAGTTTCATCGCATAAAATTCCAAACTTCTCATAGCCTTCAGGATGAATATGCAAACCAATCATAAAATTTTGCACAAGTGCTGGGAAGTTAATATTCTTTATTTATTAACAGCTCATGCAATTTAAGGAAGCAACAAAATCCATATAAAAAGTAGGCAAATAACATGAAAAGAAAGCCACCAAAAATATATCCAATAACGAATCAGCCAAGCCAAGTGCCGTCGAACACACGACAAACGAATGATGTCACCAACAATTCAAGAAAACTTCATTGAAAAGTCAAAGCCAATTTTCAGCACTAAAAACTTCAAAGTAAAAGGAAACCGACAGATGGTGAGGGAGATCCTCAAATATGACCACTAGATACCACGTTTCCGAATAATAGTTTCTAATACGTATTGAACCAATCACTCATGCCCATCTTCCCCAGCAACTTGACTTTGGAAATCTATCACAGGAGCATAAGCAAAATATAAAGGACAGAGGTACAGGATCAGTGATATTCTGTGTGCCATTGGTTTGTTGTTAGTCACCCTTGAGTCAGCTCTGACCCGTGTTAACCTTCTGTATCACTGAATGGAACGTTGCCTGGTTCTCTACCTTCTTTGCCGTCTTTGATGAGTTTGAGCCTGTCAGTTGGGTTATTGTGTCAGTCCATCTTGTTCAGAGTTTCTCACACTTTCACCAACACTCCGCTTTACCGAATGTGATGTCCCTTTTCTAGGGATTGTTCTTTCTTGATGATACATCCACAGTAAGCCAGCTGATGTCTCATTATCCTGGTTTCTCATGAGCCTTCTGTTTAACTTCTTCTACAACTTACTCATTTGTTCTTCTGAAAGTCCAGGGTATGCTTGGTCTCTGTCTCACTGGCTTAATATTTCTTTATTATACAATTTTGTACAGTAACCGTAAATATCTTTCATAGTTAAAAACAAATTCTAAATCCAGAAAACCAAACCCACTGCCATCAAGTCAATTCAAACTCACAGCAACCATATAGGATACAGTAGAATTGCCCAAGAGGTTTTCTAAGAAGAAACTGCTAGATTCAAACTACCAACGTTTTGGCTAGCAGCTGTAGCTCTTAACCACTGGGCCACCAGGGCTCCTAAGCCAATAAAGGTGAATGGAAACCAAGAGGATGCATCACAGGAAGCTGATGGGAAAGTATTTCAGGAAGAAGTGATGGACGGTGTCTAAGTCAATGTAAGCTCCAGTGGGTTGTTGGAATGACACCAAAAGTGGACCTTGAAGCTCAGAGAAGTCATAGACAGGTGTGTACTGAGTAAGGAGGTCCAGCCTGCTGGTCTAGCAGGAAGCCCACACAGAGAAGAGCCAGGCCTAGAGTTCCACTGGCTCAGTTATCAGGTTACAGCCGTCCTTCATAAACAGAGGCTGCCTGCAACCATGATGCCACCTGCCTGAGTTCATTTCCTGACAACTGTCAAGGTTAGCATTTGGAGGCTCTGTGAAAACAAATTTAATTACTCAAGCAAATAATATCCTCCACCCTCCAAGTGGGCAAGAGGGTTTTGTCTCATACTGGGTCCCTGACTTTGGCACAGTTAGAAAGAGTCGCCAAGTGGGAAAATGAGCCACAGATATTTTTAATGGCTTGCGTACAGATTTGGTTTTCTAATTATTTTCCCCTTCATCAAACACATCTCAGTAGCAGCTGTTTTTGCATTTTGTATCTGGGATAGTAAAGGTACCTTGAAAGGGGAAGTTCTTTCCATCAGAGGAAGGAAGAAAATGAAGACAAGAATAATGTTCGCTGGGGAAGAAGAGGGGAGTGCCAACATCAGGGAGACTGCGAGCCTCTTGAGCCTTCCTGGGTGGAGGCTGTGAGCCTCCTGGGCCTCCCTAGACAGAGGCTATGAACCTCTTTGGACAGCATTTCCAAAAAGCATTTCAATCTATCGCTAAGTACAAAGGAGTTTTGTTTCATCTTCCCAGTACTTTTTAGGATACAAGTACCTTTTAAATGTCTGCCAACCACAAGGGAGCCCTGGTGGCACAGTGTTTAAGAGCCCAGCTGCCAACCAAGAGGTCAACAGCCTAAATCCACCAGCTACTCCTTGGAAACCCAGGGGGGCAGTTCTATTCTGCACTTTAGGGCTGCTATGAGTCAGAATCAAGTTAATGTCAATGGGCTTGGGTTGGTTTGGGTTTTTTTTCAAGCACAATAGAATATCCAATGTACAGATCACCAGATCTTTCTGTAATTTCAACAGGCATTTGCTACTCATCACTCAAAGAATGAGAGGAAACATTTAACATACCAAAAAAAAAAAAAAAAACTAGTAAACATAAGAGACCCTGGAGAGGACAGACGGCTAATGTGCTCGGCTGCTCACCAAAGATTGCAGGTTTGAATCCACCCAGAGGCTCCTCAGGAGAAAGGCGATCCACTTCTGAGAAATCAGCCATCGAAAACCCCATAAGGCAGAGTTCTCTTCTGACCACATGGGGGTCCCATGTGTAGGGATCACCTAGGTGGCAGCTGGTTGACCTTGTTTCTCTCATTTCTTGCCTTGGCTGAGGCGTCACACAAAGGCTGGGGAGGTCTCAAACCCCCAACTGCTGTTGAGCCCTTCTAACTCACGCTACCCCACAGGGGTTCCCAGGCTGCAATCTTTGCGGAAGCCCACTGCCACGTCTCCCTCCCACAGAGCAGCTAGTGGGTTTGAACCCCAGACCTTTGGGTTAGATACTTGCTGCTTTCACCACTGCACCCCCAAGAGAGGCCACACAGCAACACTCAAAGCCCTACCTGAAAATTAAGCAAAAATAGGTTTTCCTTAGTGACAAGTCCTAGATTCAAGGGGATACTACTGATGACTGTCAACTTCAAAGTTCAAGAACCTCCTTAAAACACCAACATGGAAACCAGGATCTAACCACCTGTGCTGTGAAGCTGGAAGCACACTTTCCTCCTGCCAGGGCATCTTCAGATTTTATTAATTTTTTTTTATAAGAGCACCATTTCAGCTCCAGGCAAGGTACAGGGTCTCTGCAGACTCCCCAATCTTTGGAGCCCTCATGTAACAGAGCAGAGGCCTGGATTCCAACTTGAGAGTTTTATTAACAATGTCCCACCTCCAGTAAAGGCTTTTTCTTCCTCTGAACTTCAGCAGCGTTCTGTATTTACAGAACTGATTAAAGTGGTCTTTTCCAACCCAGTCTTAGGGTGGGGACTAATGCCACTGAAAGCAGTGTTTGTCAAGAAGGACTCTTCTTTAAGGAGGTAAGAATTGTTTTTCTTTATAATGTGGGGAGCCAGATGGGTACACACACCTAGGAACAAATTTGATGGCTCATTAGCATTTGAAAGATGCCCCCTGGGCTACCCAGGACTTGGAGGCACCCAGCACACAAGGGATTTCCTAGCGTTTTTGATCTAAGGAATTTACTCTGAAGCTGTATTTCACTTACTTCTGTTAATTTGTCCTGCTACATGGCTCACATGTTGCTGTGATGCTGGAAGCTTTGCTACTGGTATTTCAAACACCAGCAAGGTCACCCTTGGTAGACAGGTTTCATTTGAACTTCCAGACTAAGACAGACTAGGAAGGAGTACCTGGAAGTCTACGTCTGAAAAAATGGCCAGGGACAACCTTATGAATAGCCGTCTATCACAAGAGATCACTTTAAAGTATTTAAAAAGCAAACATGTCATTTTAAGAGCTAAGGTGCATCGAATCCAACTCAACGGCACTTGGCTTGGCTAGCCAGAGCCATGGTGTTTTTAATCACTTCATATACCTGTAAAAGCTGAACAATGAATAAGGAAGACTAAAGAAGAATTGATGTGTTTGCATGTGAGGTCTTAAAAGCTAGCAAACTGCCTTCTAAGGAGCATCGGTTGGACCCAATCCACCCGGTGAAGAGGAGAACAAAAGGACATCAAAGACAGGAGGAAAATACAAGCCCAGAAGACAAAAGGCACCATATGACTCAGAGACTAAATCAGCATGAGACCAGAAGAACTAGATGGTGCCCGTCACCACCAATGACTGCCTTGACAGGGAACACACTGTAGATTCCTTGTCTTTTGTGAGAAAAATGGGGGTGTGGATCTAGAATTCTATTAACAGACCAGGCCCGATGGTCTGACATCTGGAGGGTCCCCTGAGAACATGGCCCCTAGACTTGCTGCTAACCCAGAGCTTAAACCAGTACCAAAGACAACTCTTCACATAAAAATTAGACTAGACTTTAAGACACGAGGCTGTCCAAGCAGCTCCCTACAGAAAACAGAGGGGAAGGTGGGGAGGAGGGGACAGGTGTTGTCTGAATGAATATGAAAAGTTCAGAATGGGAAGGAGGAGTGTGCTTTCACAGGAGGGCAGAGCAGCTAGAGTCACATAGAGGTGTGTGTATGGGGTTTTATATGGCTAATTGAAGTGGATTGTAAACTTTCACTTAATCACAATAATTTTATTTTTCTTTTAAAGAACTGATGCTTTTGAGTTACGGTGTTGGTGAAGAATATTGAATACACTCTGCCAGAATGACAAACAAATTTGTCTTGGAAGAAATACGGCCAGAACGCTCCTTAGAAACGAGAATGGTGAGACTTCGTCTCTTGTGCTTTGATGTGTCCTCAGGAGTGACATCAAGCTTGGAAAGTGGAGGATCAACAAAAAAGAAGAAGAACCTGAACAGTGTGGATTGACACAGTGGCTGCAACAATGGGCTCAAGTCTAAAAACAGCTGTGAGGGTGGCACAGGCCCAGGTGGCCTTGGGTCCTGTTGCACATGGGATCACTGTGAGTGGGGACAGACTCAGCATCACCTAACAGCAACATACGATGACAGCACCCGGTCCCGCTTCACTGCCCTGTGAAAGCACGTCTGTGGCTGAGCCAATACCTCCAAGACGTCTAGCAAGCCCACCAGAGTTCCCCCAGACTTCTCTTCCCCCTCACTTCCAACTGTGTCCCTTCTGTCCTTGTCTCAGAGTCCCCATCCCAACTGTCATATTCCCACATCCCTTCTCCTCGTTCTCCGTTTAATTCGTAACAACCACCCAGTTCCAATACCACAACTTCCTGCCATTGAAGCAGAGCACCATCCCAGCTGGCTTCTAGCCCCTGCCCTCATGACCAAGCCTGTTGGCACTGCGTGGCAGACCTCAGGAGAACTAGCTGATTGAGAACAAGCTGATCCTCACGGTGTTGTTGTACCACTGCTGTTCAGAAGGTTTGCACTGGCTAATCCTTCTCGGAAGGAGACGGTCAGCTCCTTCTTCCTAGTCCACCGTAGTTTGAAAGCTCAGCTGAAACCGGTCCACCATGGTGACTCTCCTGGCATTTGAATACTGTTGGCATAGGTTCCAACATCATTGCAATGCAGAGTCCCCCGTGGTATGGCAGATTGATGGACAAGCTGGGGAGATTCTGATACGGCCATTAAATTACTCGAGAAAGGTTTTTCCAAGTTGGAGTTTTTCGAGATCCGAACTGCCTGAGTGTCTCTTTCAGTATCTACCTTAAATGATTCAGTAAGTTCTGTGAATCAGCCCATTTCCATGATTGCCTGAAATACAGGCTGGCGGGAAGAAAGGCCAAGGTGACATGAGTCACCGTGGGTCAGCACCGGGCCATTCCTGAGACTATCCCCAGAGTTCCACTTCCTTGTCACCATTGTGGTTGGCCTGTTCCACCTTGTCTGAGTGAACCAGCTCTTTGTCAGGGAGTGGTGAGAACAGTGACAGTAGCCCTCAGTTCAGAGGTGATGGATGGCCCGGGGTTCACTTTTTAGTCTCTTGAAGCCTGGAATGTGGCATTCCTGTGGGACCCAGCTTTCACTGAAAGTGATTTCTTGCCTTATTAATGGTCCAGGGGGTCAAGCTATTTGACTCTAGCATCCCTTTTCCTCCAACTGCCCCTTCCTGCTTGTAAGATGTTGTGATTTGACCTTCTCTTATCATCTGATCTCAAGTGAAGAGCCAGGCAAAAGGCGGAGTGAAGAGTGGGGCCCCAGCCAAAGCACTGAGCTGTCCCATGTCCTCTCATGGGTCAGCGAGGGCTAGGGGTCCCAGTCACCTCTGATGAGCATCCATAGTTACTTTTCAACTACAGTCAACATAGTAAACCCAACTGGGACCACTCCCCACAGGCAGGTACCGAACCCCATCAGCTGCCAGGGCTGCTCACCCTTCCCAAGTCAGGGGCACCAGAGGATCAGCCGCTCTGTGGGTTATGACTGTTGCCATTATTCTTTCTAATGTGTTTCCCTAATGACCCTAAATCTGATATACTTGAAAGGTTGAGGGTCATTGTTTGAGCTTTGAAAAATCCATCATTGCCTCTCAGGGGTGCTTGGGGAGAAATATTTCTCTTTCCAGACAACCACAAACCCAGCCGTAACCCAGGAGGATGACACTAAAATGTTCCAGAAGGCATGTCCCTGCCCTTGCCTACCAGGACCCAATAGCGGGGTTGTTTATTCCTCCCCTGGATGAAGACTTTCAGTATCTTCCCAGATCCTCAGGATTTCCCTTATCACACAGCCTGCCCACAGTGCTCAAACCTTGCGCTGACTTGTGTCCTGAGGTTCCCACTGTTCCCCAGACCCTCACAGTCCAATAAAGAAATCCACACTCAGGCATCACCCTTCCCTTGTAACATCTGCCCTGTCAGAGGAGTTTTCAGAATTCTACTATCATAGCTCAAAGGATGGCCTGAATGGTTGGAATCTGAGATGCAGAAGCCCACTCATGGGAAAGGCACCCTTGGGTGATGGAGTCATCTTCTGATCCTAAAATCACATCAGCTCTCAGCTTAAAATCAAATGAAGTCTGAGCAAGAAATCTGTGCTGAGTGGTAATAGGTCACTACGGTCTGGTGGTGAGCTGTGTGGCACTTGGAATGTGCTGCTGATCCCGAGGGGGACCCACACAGGCCAGGCAACATTTCTTTCCACTGTGTATGAGGTTACCAAGAATCACACTCACTCCATGGATGCTAACTCTCGCTATCCATCCATCTGTCCATTCATCCACCTGTCATCCATCCATCCATCCATCCATCTTATAGATACAGGTAGTCCTTGATTTACAACATATTCAAATTACAACAAACCACACTTAGAACATTATCATTAGTAATGTGTACCACATACAATGTCTCAGTATATGATTTGCTGATGTTCTTCTTCACAGATGTTCAATGTTGAAATTTACTGTTCAAAACACTGACACACAGCAGGCTATGGCAATGATCATGAAAACTTAAAAAAATATGAGGTACTGGATTTACATTAGAGCTGACACACAACAGAGTCATCAGAATAGACCCCCACTGAAAACCGGGGACTACCTGTAATACACATTGTAGCACATATGTTTAGTTTGTGTCACAGTTAATTGATAGCCAGGAGATAAATTATTTTGGTTTCTTTACCACGACTCGACGGCACTTGGCTTGGCTTTTACCATGTTTGGAGTTAAAGAGCTCTTCAGCTGAGGAGAAGGATCTGCTCTAGGCCTCTGACCTGGATTACCTGATCCATCATTCTTGCCCTGCCCACAGATGGGACAGCACAGAGCACTCCTTGCAGAGTGGTGGGCCTCGTCTTTCACCAGTCACTGCACAACCACTTGGCTTCTGGTAGCTGCTCCAGGCACATTGTCTAGCATCTGTGGATAGCTCCGCAGACGAGTGCTTAGCCTGGCTCAGCACAACTTTGTTCTTCCTCCCTCAGAAGTAAAAACGAAGGGTGATAATCCCCAGCCACCTCCCACATATGAAGTTATTTAAGATGCACTCCCAGTGTGTGCCAGTGTGTCAAGCCGATGGACCTGTTGTTCCTGGGCCAGGTCATCTCACAGCTGTCCCCACTGCGCTCTTCCTAACTCACTGGTGTGTACAGGAGCCAAAGGAATCGCATATTGATGCTATTATAACAGAAATCCAGCTGCTAAATCTCTTCGCTTTTCTTATTTCTTTTTTTTCCTTTTCTGACACTCTGTTAAGTCCGAACTACAACCACTCCTGAAGCCAAAAATGTTGAATGGACTATAAAACACAAAATAATACTTGTTGAAGAGTGTGCTTCTCAGTTCAAGCAGATATAGGAGACCAAACGAGTGGCTCCCATCCAGAGGCAGGATGATGAGGTGGAAAGGGACCCGAACAGGTGGGACAGACACAGGAAGCTCCGAGTGGGAAGCAGGAGTGTATGTCACATTATAGAGAGGGACGCTAGGGTCACATGACAACACGTGCATCAATTTTTGTAGGAGAAATCAACTTCAGCTGTGAACTTTTACCTAAAGCACAATCATAAAAAAGTAATTCCAGTTACAAAAATTAAAATAACATTGTTGTTTTTCTTACGTATTACAATCAGTCATGTGTGCCAGTGTCAACAGCCGAAGGGACGAGCACAGCAGTTGCCATTAAAGAGTGATCCCGAAGCTGGAAGGCTCACTCCGGCTCCCTGTGCGGAGGCCTTTGATGACAACAAGCCCTCACGCTAATGAGACGCCTCACCAGGGTCAAGGCATTTCCTCCTGTGCGTTCCTGTGGGGTGGTGGCACCTCTGTGTGGACAGGCCAGACGATGCTTTGAGTTCCTATAGAAGCTGCTTCTTCTGCACTTCCCTTGGCCACTCTCAAGCCAGTGAGACCCGAAGGCTCTTTCTGTTCTTTCTGCCAGAGCAGATAAGCTGTGAGTTGTCAGTTTCCCATCACCAAACCCTCCAACGGTGGTGTCACGAGTCACTTGAATGTGCTTTCTACAGGTACCTCTACAGGTACAGGTACCTAGCCTTCCTTCTCTGCTTTGAGGGGCTTGATGAAGACTGTCCATTTCACCACATGCCACCCTTGGTGTGGACAATACAAGAAGTCTTGAGGGGAAGGACTAAGAAGTCTGTGTCTACTGGCCAGCTCCCTCCTTCTCCAATACACTTCACGATAGTCTGTCCCCAAGGGCCACGGGGACAGTGATTTTCCTCAGAATGGAGGGCACTGAAATTGTAATGGAATACAGAGAGCAGGCTGGGGTGGTGAACACTCCTGTTTGTCAGTGGGTAAAGTTTCTAGAAGGCTGCATAAGAGAGCCACTGAGGCAGGGATCCCCGCCAAAACAGAGGGTGTGCTCCGTGACAGCTGGAGCCTGGAGCTCTGGAGCCACAGGGGAGCCTCACTGAGCTCATGGTCATTGATGCTGTTTTCCGTTAATTAAATTATGGCTCTCTGCAGCAGTGTTGGCAGGCAGGGGTGCCTGATGGGCTTAGAGGGGGCCTATTTTCCCAGGTTCTGGGTGGGGCTACAGCCAGGCTAAGTGAAATCCAACACCCCCAAGTGTGAGGCTCCCCAAAAGTGACCCCGCCCTTCTTGCCAAGAGCTCTTTCTGTCACCAGGGCCATGCTTGGGTTTCAACACATCTTGCTTTGATTCAGCGCTTTATGCATAAAATTCCTTGCAGAAAAAATAAAACCTAGACATACTGATTTCGGTGGGAAATTAGAGCTCTTCAGCATAAAACATATTAAATGTCATAAAATTTTATAGTTTGTGATCCCCTGGTGGACACAGGAGCAGGCAGTGGGGAGTGGAGTAGCCTGCCTTCAGAAAACAGTAACTCAGTGGATTTAAAGTCACATGATATAACCAGAAAATTCAAAATATAATCAAATGACCTCACTTTTAGGTAGAACGGACACAATGACAAGCTGGTGTCTTCATTTATATCCACTTTTCTTAAAATCACAAAAGGTATATGTGAACAAAACTTGAAGGACGCGAGTTAAACAAGGAAAAAAAACAAAGCTCTTCCTTGCTGTCTTGTAGGGTTCCGCGCTGCCATGGAGCTGGTTACAGCTTGTGGAGACTCCTCATGTGTCAGAGCAGAAGGGTTACCCACCAGGTTTTCAGTGGCGGATCTTTCAGAAGTAGGTCACTAGGCCTTTCTTTGGGGTGTCTCTGGGTAGACCTGAAGATTTCCATTAGCACCTGAACCAAGGACTTTGCCTAGAAAAATAGGGTAGACACTAAGCCCACTCACTACTTAATTACAAAAAAGACCAGAATAGACATAAAAGCACAAAACGCCAGAGGGAAGACAGACACATCATGGCTATGGACACAGACGTGTCTACAATCTCAGGAAGGTCAAGGATTGTTGGAAGCTTCCAGAAGCTGAAGTAAGCAAAGAAAGACCTCCTCCCAGAGCTACACCTGAATTTGGACTGAACATGAACTTTGGATCATGGCTGTCCCAGCTTTCTTTAAGATGTCAGTGTCTGAAGATACACTTTGCACTGTTTGTGGTCTGATGTTTCCCTTAAGAGCATTGCCTTTGATAATGAACACTCACTGATATTTGGAGCTGTATAATATTCCATCCTGTGGATTTATCATGACGCCCATGTCTAATACTCCATTGTCAGATAAAGTTTCCAGGTATGACCGTGCAGGTGGTTAACTGCGTAACAGTACCTCAGCAGAAAGGCACAGGCACACGGCAGATGACTCCAGCTTCCAGTTCGGCTGCCAGGCCCTGCAGCTTGCTGGGATGCCTCTTCTGGCGGGAAGAGATGCCTTCTCTTCCCACCAGGACTCACTCTCATTAGGTCATGGACCTCAGTGCTGGCTACCCAGAGGCCACACAATAGGGGCCAGAGGAAGCCCTGGGGTTGGACATCCAGACTGCTTCCTGCTTGGGGCTCAGGGAATCAGCAGAGTCATGAAAGGCTTCATTCCCAGTTGCTCTTTGCCCAAATCTCTGATTATTAATTATGGATCAATTCTGAGAAAAGTTTTCTTCATTTAGAATGTACCGTTTCAGTACACAAAATAATTCAAAGAAGGACTGTAGGATAAAGTAAACTCTAACTTTAGGAAACATTCTTACCTTGTGTCTTCATCACCCAGTTCTGCCCTAACAGAAACACTATCAGTAGGTGGCTTGAGACTTTGAAGAACAACAAAATACTGTCTCACAGTTCAGGAGGCTGCTGACAACAGTGTATTGTCTCACAGGAGGCTGTTGTTGCCCTCAAATTCATTCCCACTGACAACAACCCCACATAACAGAGTAGAACTGACCCAAACAGTGTCTAGACTGTCACCTTCACAGGAGCAGATCTGCAGGTCCTCCTCATGCACAGCCACCGGACAGGTTGACCAGTGGAGTGCTTAAACTTTGCACCACCAGGGATTATGGATTAGATGGTTAGAAGTCTGAGCTCAGGGCGTGCCTCTGGGGGGAGATCCTTCCATACTGATTTCAACTTCTAGCATCTTCTGGCAATCCTTGGTGCTCCGGGCTTGTGAATACACCTGACTCCAAAGTCGCGTGCTGTCTGTCTTCCCCTGGGTCTGTGTGTCTCTGCATCCACCCTGCTATTTCTGTAACTTAGCACTGAAAAGGCCCTCCAGGGCAGAGTCAAAGGAGTCTCTGCTCTCAAAGGCCCTGAGAGGCGCAGGTGGCAGGGTAGCTACGTTGGTAGGTACGGGTGGTGGGATGGATCAGCCTCGCAGCTGACGGTGGTAGGATAGATCACTGCAGCTGGTAAAGGTAGTAAGATGAATTTCACTAGTGGGGAGGTACAGGCAGTGGGATGGATTTCTGTGACAGGTGAAGGCGGTGGCGAGGCCCCCAGGTTCAGAAGCACAGGTAGTGGGATGCAGGAAGTGGTGTGGACTTCCACAATAGCTGAAGGTGGTAGGATGGGTTGTCCAAGCAAATGCAGGGGTGAGGCTTTAGGGAAGAGAGAATGCCACCCCGGAGATACCTGTACCCATACTAGGTGGTGGAGGGGGTGGCCTGGGCCCTGCTGAAGGTAGAGGATTGGTCCCTGCTCACAGGCACTGCCCCAGGTTGGCAGGACTTTGGGGGAGGAAGGCAGCATGGCCACTGGTGGGGCCGTCAGAATAGTGGCGAGGATCTCTCTCCAATGTCTCTCTCTAGGGCTCCTGGGCAGCTGCGTCTGTCACACAACACAGACCTACTCTCTGAGGTCACAGCAGAGAAGCAGTCAAGGAGCAAAGCTGAGATGCATGGAGCAGACCCATGGCCCTTCACTGCTGTTCTCTCAGGGCCCTAGGGACGCCGGGGCTCTTGGGTGACCCACTGGCACTGCGGAGCAGGTGGTAACCTGATGACAGTAGACACAAGCCCTCTTGCCAGGACATGGGAAGCCAGCACCCAGGCTCTCTTCTTAGTACTTTATCCTTGGAATCCTCATAATAGTCCTTCAAAGCAGGCAGTTTTCTACTTAAGAGAAATACAAGTGCCAGCTGTTGTCTGTTTGTTTATTTGTATTTACTCGTCCCACAGATCATATTATTGGCTATTCAGAAACCTAGCAGTCAACTCCTAGAGCTAGAGGAGGAAATGAGTAACTGTGTGTTTCTTTTCTGGGTGACTGTCCAAAGGCAGGACAGATCAGATGGTGGCATCTGTTTTGTCAGATGCTCTTTCAGCTGAAGAAGTTGAGACAGAATAAGCGCACCCGGCTGCCTTCAAGGCACACCAAGCAAAACAATTGTGTGATTCTGTTTCAGTTTAGTGTAACATCTTCTTTTCCATTCAGTTGGAGGGAACGGGGAAAATGACTTGAAGGAAGGAACAGACACGGAAGTGAATAGACTGGTGAGACTTCTGCTTTGTTGGTTTGGATGTGTCACCAGGAAAGACTAATCTCTTAAAAAGGACATTATGCTTGGCAAAATAGTAGTAGTTGTTGCCTTTAGATGCCATCATCAAGTGGATTCTGACTCGCAGTGACCACGTACACAATAGAACAAAACCCTACCTGGCCCTGTGCCATCCCCACAATTGTTGTTATGCTGGATCCCATCCTTGCAACCACTGTGTCTATCCATCTGGTTAAGGGTCTTCTTTTTCACTGACCTCTGCTTTACCACGCATGATGTCTTTCTTCAGGGACTGATCCCTCCTAATAACATGTCCCAAGTATGCGAGGCAGAGTCTCACCTTTCTTGCTGTTAAGGAGCCTTCTGATTGTACTTCTTTCAAGACAGATGTGCTCACTCTTTGGGTGGTCCATGGTCTACTCAATATTCTTTGTTAGCACCACAGTTCCAAGGCATCAACTCTTCTTCTGTCTTCTCGTTCATTGTTCAGCTTTCACATGCATATGAGGAGAATGAAAATACCAGGGCTTGGGTTGGGCACCTTAGTCTCCAAGGTGACATCTTTGCTTTTCAACACTTTAAAGAGATCTTTTGCAGCAGATTCGCCGAATGCAACGAGTCTTTGGATTTCTTGGTTGTCACTTCCATGAATATTGATTGTAGATCCAAGTAAAATGAAATCCTTGACAACTTCATGATGCTGCTTATTGGTCCAGTTGTGAGGATTTTTGTTCTTCATGCTGACGGCAAAGCAGAGAGTCACCTATAACGTGGAAACCCCTCAATGAGGTGGATCAACACAGTGGCCACAATGATGGACTCAAACATATGAGCGATCGTTAAGATGGAGCAGGACCGCGTCATCCACGAGGCTGCCATGAGCTGGAGCTCGATCACTGGCAGCTAACAACACCAGCGACCCTACAAAGATAGTATAAAAGGCTATTGGTTTTAAAATAGAGGCTATATTACATCTAATCAGTGGTGACGATAGGTAAAAAAGAAAGAAAGGAAAGATAAACACACACACACCCCCCCCAATAAATGAGGGACATAAATTCAGGGATGTGTAGTATAACACACTATAAATACTCACAATTTCTGTGACCAAAGGACTATAACACTGTGTAGTTAATCTTAAACAGAACTATTGTGACACAAATGACTTCACTTGATATACTGCACTCTATATTAGTAGGAGAAATGTACTTTTGTTCAGCACTTGACAAAGTCAACTTCTCAGAAGTTCAACATAGTCTAGCTTTTCGCTGTAAGCATTCTACTGCCTACGCCAGTGTTTAAAAGACACCTCTGGAAATAAGTGAGGCATTTATCCTCACCAAAATCCACCCTTCTTGCCAAAATTGTACATGAATGAAACCACATCCTGGAGTATTAAGTGATCTCTTCATAGTTAGCCTCTTGATGTTTGGGAGGCACTGAGACTCTCAGGCAAGGTTTGCAGAGGAAAGTCACAGTATCCACACATGGAAAGGTGACAAAATGTGATAATTTGCCAGAAAGTCTAACAGATTTTTTTTTTTTTTAACTTCGTGGCTCAATGAGATAGTTAAGGAACCAGGAAAAGCAGACATCTATGTTGTCCTTCTACCTTCCTACTGCCTCTGCAGCCCTAGTGACTCAGTGGTTAACAGCTGTAGCTGCTAAAAAAAAGCTCAGCAGTTTGAATCCACCAGGTGCTCCTTGGAAACCCCTTGGGTTTGTTTCAGTCTGTCCTACAGGAGGGCTATGAGTTGGAATTGACCCGACAGCAAGCTTTGGGTTTTTTGATTTCTCACCACCATTGAGTTGATTCTGACTCATAGCAACTTTAGGACAGAGTAGAGCTTTCCCAGAGGGTTTCCAAGGCTGTAATGTTTACAGAAGCAGACTGTTGTATCTCTCTGCTGAGGGGCAGAGGGGATTCCAACCACTTCCCTGCTTCACGTAACACTTTCACTTTTTAGTCAAGTCTCCTCCTTCAAATTCTCTCCTTTAAAATCCCCGATTTGTAAGTTACGTAGTGGAACCTAAGCAGCTGAGCTAATGCTGGGAGGGGAGTTGATTTGAAACAGCAGGACATGTGTTTAGGGAAATAATTGTAGGTTATGTCCTTCTAATCATAAAACCCTTTGATTGCTTTGCTGAGATTATTTTCATCTTCTGCAATGTCGCATGCTATAAAGATTCAGTTGTGAAAATTAGTGGTATTTTAATTATATTTTTTCCTGCAGAGACTTTAACACAAGCATGCCTGTGCCAGAGCCATAAATATTAAAGGAATTTTGGCCTGAATCAGCAACAGTTGAGACCAGGACATTGGGTGGTGTTGAAATATTGAGAAGAACCATTGCAGATGACGTATTTTAAGTGTGAAATGAAGTTTGCAAAATACCACTCCATCATAACTCATCATCAGAAAAGCTCTCAACAGCCATAAGGGGTGAGAGACTTCCACAGAGCTGCAAACCATGGCACGGTGGGCATCTTTGGTGTGGCTTTTCTAGCCCTGGTCTTGTAGCTGCCACCCAGATGATCCGGTAAGACTGTCCACGTGGGAGAAATCCTGGTGAGGCAGTGGTTAAGGGCTATGGCTGCTAAACAAACAGTCGGCAGTTCAAATCCACTAGGCGCCCCTCAGAAACTCTAAGGGGCAGTTCTGCTCTGACCTACAGGGTCACTACGCATCCGAGTCAACTCAATGACAATTGGTGGTAGAAGGTCCATGTGGGGTAATTCTGGCTTAGCAAAGGGATAGGTCTTTTTGCTACCCTGCTGAGCTAGGGATGAGCCTTCCCAGAGGCAAGAGAGAGACTATTCCAGTGCTGTCAACGAAGAGCAGCCAGGAGCCGGCTTGTGCTTGGGACTCAGGGTCCCTGCATCAAGAAGCTCCTGGACCCAGGTGACAGAGAGAAAGCTGACACCCTCTCTGAAGGCGACAAGAAGTGGCAGCAGGAGAGACTGTGCAGTGGGCTTCTCAGCCTACAGAGCAAGTAAGCCAAAGGCCTTTGGGCAGTGGCAGGGCACTACGGAGAGGTTGACCTGTGAGCACAGCTGGGAGGAGGCTGTCCTGATGGGAGAACTGTATCCCAAGTGTCCCTGAATCTGAATTATAACTGGTTACTACTTCCCTCATAAACCCTATAATAATATGGTCTGACTGCCCATTGCAATGCATTATGGAACCCAGTAGAGAAATAGAGAGTATTGTGGGAGGCAAAATTGGTGTATGAATTGGTGAAGAAGGTAGAGAGTGGAGGTGTGGCTGATCTCCCTTTCACAGGAATCAGCTTTGAGCTGCTGAGTCTGATTCTCTTCCCCCCTTGTGAAGTGAGAGGAGGCCAGACACCACCCCAACCTGTTTTCACACAACCGATGGGATAAATGCAAACCTCAGCGGCATAGTCCTGGGTGCTAATGGGTCTCTGATGGTAGGCACTGACTAAACCCTCCAAAACCACCAAAAACCCAGGCAGACCCACGTCTCTGAGGCATTGGGAAATCCCCGAGGTCCATACACTGCACAAGCCATTGCTTTTGGAAAATGATCCTCAGCCTCAGGGCCCCGGGGACTTAACAGCATCCCCAGAATTCTTAGACTCTCAGCAGAAATATGCCTAGTACATCCTGTCCCAACAGGAGTGTAGGCAGCAAGTATGGTCATGAGACACCTATCCCTCCTCATGTATGAGGCCAGAGATTGTCATGATTTGGGGTCTTTAATACACAAAGTCACTGTTTCAAAAAGAACTTATCAAAATCCAATCATTTGGGGAGGTAATATATGATCAAGAACCAATGCTATTGAAGGAAGAAGTCAAGACTGCACTGAAGTCATTGACACAAAACAGAGCTCCAGGAATTGATGGAATATCAACTGAGACATCTCAGCAAACAGACGCAGCACTAGAAGTGCTGGCTCATCTATGCCAAGAAATTGGGAAGACAACTACCTGACCAATCAACTGAAACCAAACCACACCCATAGCTGTCGAGTCAATTCTGACTCATAGCAATCCCATAGACAGAGTAGAACTGCTCCATAGGGCTTTCAAGGAGTACCTGGTGGATTTGAACTGCAAATCTTCTGATTAGCAGCTATAGAACTTAACTACCATGCTACCAGGATTTCCAGTCAACTGAAAGGTATCCATATTTAAACTTATTCTAAAGAAAAGTGATCCAATTGAATGTGGAAACTAACAGAAATATTAATAAAAAGTAAAATTCTGATGAAGATCATTTAAAAGTGACTGCAGTGGGATACTGATAGGGAACTACCATAAATTCATACTGGATTCAGAAGAGGTATTATTGCTGGGGTCACAGAGATCCTGGCTGAAACCAGAAAGATGTTTACCTGTGTTTTGTTGACTATGGAAAAACATTTGACTGTGTGAGTTGGGTAACATGATAAAGAATGGAACTCCAGAACATGTCACTGTGCTCCTACAGAACTTCTGCATGGACCAAATGGCAGTCAGGCAAAAAGAACAAGGGGATAGTGATTGGCTTAACAACAGGAAAGGTATGTGTCAGGGTTCTACCTTTTCACCTTACTTAGTCAGTCTGTATGCTGAGGAAGTAATCCAAGAAGCTGGACTAGTTGAAGAAGAATGTGGCGTCAGGATTAGGGGAAAAATCATTGACAACCTTCGATATGCAGACGACACAATCTTATTGCTGAAAGTGAAGAGGACTGGAAGTGCTTACTGATGAAGATAAAAGACTACAGCCGTCAGTGTGGATTAAAACTCAACATGGAGAAAACAAAATTCTTATGACTGGACCAACACATGGCATTATCAGAAATAGAGAAAAGACTGACGTTGTCAAGGAACTGATTTCACTTGCTTACACAATCAACAGTGGTGGAAGCATCAGTCAAGAAGCCAAACAACATATTACATTGGGCAAATCTGTTGCAAAAGACCTCTTCAAAGTGTTAAAAAGTAAAGATGTCACCTTGCAGACTAAGGTACTCCTGACACAGACGTGGTGTTTTCTTTTTTTTTTCCCATTTAATATTGTTCTTGTTTCTAATGTGTGCTATCACCAATTTCACCCATCCAAATTTCTACCAACTATCTAATGTAAACCCTCACCCCTGCTCTCCCTTCCTCCCCTCCTTTGCAGCCGTCAAAGAGTCTTTTCTTCTATACATACGTCTGTTTTCGAGTTCTTATCGTAGGGGTCTCATACAATATTTGTCCTTTTGTTGCTGACTACTTTCACTTAACATAATGTCTTCCAGTTGAAACCAGGTTATGAGATGTTTCCTTGAATCATCATTATTCTTTATCACTGCACAGTGCTCTATTGAGTATATATATCATAGTTTACCCATCCATTCCTCTGTTGTTGGGCATCTGGGTTGATTCCATCTTCTTGCTATTGTGGACTGTGCTGCAATAAACTTTCTTGTGCATGTATCCATTGGTGTGAAAGGCCTTGATTCTGTAGGATATATTCCAAGCAGTGGAATTACTGGGTCAAATGGTATATTTATATCCATTTTTTCAAGGAGGCACCAGATTGCATTCCAAAGAGGTTGCACCATTTGCCATGATGTTTTCAACTGCCTTATCTGCACACAAAAGCTGGCCAATAAATAAGGAAAACTCAAGGTATGAATTTGAATTACGGTGTTGGTGAGCAATATTGAACATACCACAGAATGCTAAAATAACAAAAATGTCTGTCTGGGAGGAAGTACAACCAGAATGCTTCTTAGAAGCAGGGACAGTGACACTCTGTCTCACGTAGTTTGGGCATGTTATCAGGAGGGATCAGTCTCCGGGGAAAGACATCATGCTTGGTCAAGTAGAGTGTCATCAAGAAAGTGAAAGACCCTCAGTGAGATGGATTGACCTAGTAGCTGCAACAATGAGGTCAAGCGTAACTACGATTGTAGATGTGATGCAGGACCAGGAAACGTTAGGTTCTGGCATCTGACAATAATTCAAATGGAATTGCAGCAGTGTATCAACAGGGAACTGCTGGGAGAAATTCATGCTGGATTCAGAACAGAACATGAAAAAGGGAATAGCACTGCTGACGCCAGATGTGTCTTGGCTGAAGCCGGAGAATACCAGAAAGATGTTTACCTGTGTTTTATTGACTATGCAAAGGTATTTAACTGTGTGTATCATAACAAATTATGGCTAACGTTGTGGAGAGTGGGAATTCCAGAACACTTAATTGTGTTCCTAACAAATGTATACACAGACCAGGAGTCCGTAGTTCAAGTAGAACAAGGGGATACTGCATGGTTTAATATCAAGAAAGGTGTGCATCAGAGTTGTATCCTGTCACCATATCTATTCAGTCTCTGTGCTACAGCTAATAACCTGAGACGCTGGACTCTGTGAAGAAGAACTTGGCATTAGGATTGGAGACAGATGCATTAACGACCTGCGTTATACAGTTGGCAAAAGCTTCTTGCTGAAAGTGAAGAGGATTAGAAAAACTTAGTGATGAAGATCAAAGACCACAGCCTTCAGTATGGATTACACCTCAACAAAAATTCTCACCAATAGGCAAATAACCTCATGATAAATAGAAAAAAGGTTGATGTTGTCTAGAATTTCATTTTACTTGGATACACTATTAGCATTCATGGAAGCAGAAATCAAGAAATCAAGTCATATTTTACATTAGACAAATCTGCAAAAGGCCTCTTTAAAGCATCAAAAAGCAAACAAGTAACTTTAAGGACTATGTAGTTCAGTCACCTCATATGCACGAAAAAGCTGGACAATGAATAAAGAAGATTGAAGAAACACTGATATATTTGAATTATGGTGTTAGTGAAGAACACTTGATATACCATGGACTGCCAGAAGAAAGAATAATGTGTCTTGGAAGAAGCACAGCCAGCATACTCCTTAGAAGTGAGGACTCTGAAGACGTGGTCTCGCATACTTTGGATATGTTATCAGGAGGAATCTGTCCCTGGAGAATGACATCATGCTTGATAAAGCAGAGACTGAATGAGAAAGAGGCGACCCACTACCAGATGGATTGACACAGCGGCTGCAACAACGGGCTCGAGCACAGCAATGATTTTGAGGCTGGCGTAGGTCAGGGCAGTGTTTCATCCTGTTGTATGCAGGGTCACTATGGGTCAGAAGGACTTGACAACACCTAGCAGTGATTTCCTAGAATGTGAGCCCTGGTCTGCAAACTTTGTATTTCATCAGCTCAAAGGGTGGGCCTCTATCAAAGCTCAGAGAAAATCGTCATTTTCATGAACCAACCTTGGAGAAAGGACTTGCTGCCCAGCCAGAGGAGCAGTCAGCTGGTGCCAGCGGCTGTAGGTCCCTTCAGAGACTACGTCAGCTTGTGAGCCAAGATCAAGGTCTTTGAACGACCCATGGCCGATGGCAGAGCCAGGTGGTGGCATACGGCCTGACTATTCCTACCCAGTACAAGTGTCTCCAATGGCCAGTCTTCACTCTGGGGCTTCCTGTTAGGTGGGCAATGTTTATGGGGTCTATTCCACAATCTGGGGATGCTGAGGGTGTCCATCTATAATCAGAGGAAAGAGCATTTCAGAACATTTCTGCATCTGAACCAGGTCCTGGTGAGCAGGTACATTTCAGGAGCACTGCTGCCACTCCACCCCCAACTCTCTCTCCCTCCACGGTCCTGTACACCTTCCTCCTCCCTCCAGCCAATGGGACAGACAGCTCAGCTGCTGCTCAGTCTGGGGGCTGGCACCCCTCCTGGCTCTGCAGCACTAACATGCCAGTGAAGAACCCCCTTGCCAATCAATCTGCAGTAAATTACCGTATTTTAAGCGTGCTATCTGCTTTCACTTGGGACTCTGAACACCATCTCTTCCACCTCTACCTCTGTCGTCTTCTTAACCCAACTTCTGATGATGGCACTTGTCATAGTCATCTAATGCTGCTGTGATGGATATACCACAAGTGGGTGGCTTTGACAGGAATTTATTGTCTCTCTCTATAAGAAGACGTAGGAATTCAGGGTGCCAGCTCCAGGGGAAGGCTTTCTCTCGCTGTTGTCTCTGAAGGAAGACCCTTGTCTTCAATCTTCCCCTGGGCTAGGAGCTTCTCAGTGCAGGGAGACCAGGTCCGAAGGACCACCATTCCTGTTGCTTCTTTCCTGGTGGGACAGTGGCCCTTTCTTCTCGGCGCACTTCTTTCTTTTACTTCTCAGAAGGGATTGATTCAACATACAACCTGATCCTATAGATTGAGTCTTTCCTCACTAATATAACTACCTCAAACTCTGTCTCATTAACACCACAGAGAAAGGATTTACAACACAGAGGACACCCACACCAGATCACAAGATAGCAGACAACCACATGACACTGGGATCCACGGCCCAGCCAAGTTGACACACATTTTGGAGGGACACAATTCAATCCACAACAGCACTGTTACTTGATTAACTAATTTTTCAACTGGCTTTGGACACATTGACCTGGATGTGATCACAGGCAAGATGGGATCAGAAGTTTCCAGGTCAGAGCAGAGAAGCAGCTTCAAGCCAGAACCTCCAAGTGATGGGCTGGAACCAGGTGAAAGAAGAGACTGAGGGTCAGAGAACAGAAAAAGCCTGAAGATGCAGCGGGAGGAGAGACAAGAAGGGAGGAGAGGTAAAAGTGGGTATCAAGGAGGTAAGCAGAAGAGAGACAAAGTGAGAGAGCTTAAGGCTCAGCTAGAGGCATTTCTGAAAATCTGCTCCAAGCCCACTACCAGTTTGTCACACCACGGTGGTATTGCACAGCAACATCATCACCTGTGGTGGACAGGTTCCAGCACTTTCCAGACTGAGCAAAACTTACGATCTACTTGTGAAAATTAGTCAATGAAAATCTTATGGATCACAGAATATTGTCCAACAGAGCACCAGAAGAGAAGCCCCTGGGTCGGGAGGGTGGTGCAGCTGGCGTTAGATCAGGCAGTACTTCATTCTGTCGCACGTGAGGTTAGTGTGAGTGGGAACTGAGAACACAAGCAAACGATAAACGGATGGCGAAGACATCACACAAATCTGCTCGGCAACAGAGGCAGTGCATTCGCTCTAAAGGCACTCCCTGCCACTGTTCCCTAGATTCACATTTGGGGACGTTCGGCACATGACTGATACTCCTCCGCCCATTGCATGATTTTGTTGGCTTTCAACCTCAGCTTCGATGCTTCGATGACCGAAGCACACGGCCTGCCCTCCAGCCAGTGACTTGCATCCTACATGTTCCCCAGAACTAAGAGGCTGATTGGGTGCCAGATCCCTGTCCTGACCCTTGGTCCCCACACCAGCCGTTTTCTCCCCCATAATCTCCAGACCTCCCAGGTTGCAAAGAGAATGCACCAGCTCTTTTCCACAGAGACAAATAAAGTACCCGACAGCTGTTGTTTCTATCTAAGCAGAAGCCAAATTAATCTGAGCAATGGCATTTGCAGCCTAACTCCTACCGACCGGGCACGGAGCAGTACTGGTGATCCAGTCCCAGGTCCTCCCCGCAGAAAGGGCTCCATGGTGAGTGCGGAAGTGATGGATGGGGAGAATCTGGCTGCAAACAAGAGCTATCTGCTTCTCTTTAGCCTCAGCCACTTTCAATCTCAAAACCTCTGAACCCTATTTCTCAGCAGCCTCATCTGTAACATGCAGGAGCAGAAACAGATGACCTAACCCTCCATGACTTGATTTTCCATAGTTTTATGAGGTGAGAATGGACCAGTACAATGCCCTGCAAAGAAGGTTCTTTCCGTTTGATCATTGATTTCTGCCGTCGTGTCAAGGGGAAGACGCTGAAAGCAGAACTTGGAAGATGAGACCCTTAAGACGCAGATACACCCGCTGAGGCTGGATCCTGGTTATTACAAGGAAACTCAACAGATAGGAAAGTGAGGGAGTGTCCCCAGGAATTATCTACTTCATGCTAACACCAACAACAAAAAACCCAGACCCAGCCAGTTCTTACTCATGCTGACCTGTATGGTGCGGAGGAGAGCTGCTCCATTCGTGGTCCTTACTGGAGCAGATAACCAGGACTTCCTTCTGCCACACCACTGGGCGGGTTTGAACTGCCACACTTTAGATGCTCCTGCTGGTTTCTTCCAATCAGCCAGTGCATCCCAGACCACATATTCACACCCAGTGAGGTCCAGGGCCTGCCCCCACCCCCCCGAGGAGCTGTCCTTTTTGTTTAAACACAGATTTATTTTTCATTTTCCAAAGCACTACAAATTCATTTGTGGAAATTTTGACAACTTAAAAAAAGGAGATGGGAAAAGTGGCCCAAAAGATCTAGCATGCAAAGCCAATTATGGGCATTCATACATATTTCTACCTGGTTGCAGCAGACGTGTAATTTTTAAAACATGCCGTGGTCGCACTCTGTGTACAATTTTGCACCCAGTTTTTTCACACAGCATTGTAACACACACATTTCAACAGACGGTTAAACCAGAGCCTTGTGCACACAGGCCATGAGTGTTGCCAAACGCTGGTGCTGGTCTGCAAAGAATGAGTTGTAAGAGTTGTGTTACGATAACCTATTTCTTAAAAAAAAAAAAAAAAGTAATAAAATGAAATGAATAGCAGAGTAGAAAACAAGACTGTGGAAGAGTGGCATTTTTTCAGCGAAGCACTCTGCAGTTGGACAGCACGTCCTTTCTGCCAAAACAGGGAAGCAGAGGACTGGAAAATGGGCAAGTGGACCTGAGACTGGCCGTTCTGCCCTCTTGGCTATTTCTGGAAGCCCCTTCCCCAGTCTTCCTTTGCAGTCAGTCATCCATCCACTTAGAAGCCAGAGTCAGGCAGTGGCTGGTTTTCTCTGTGGAGAGCTAAACATATACAATCCTAGCTACTTCGAACTCCTGTACTGCCATGTGAAGAAAAGTGAGGCACATAGCCTTAGCCCTGGGTTTTAAATTTGTTCGCAGCTGTCACTTCCAAACTGGTCTCACCTATCTCTTACAGGTTTCTTCATTGTGCTAACAAAGTGTGTATTTCTCATTCTGTTTCTACTTCTACCACCTGTTAAAATGGCTTTGGGTTACACTTGCCCCTTGGACCAAGTCACTTCCCTAGTGGACCTCTTTCCCCCTTAAAGAAGGTAAGGTCACGCTTTGGCCATTCACCCTGTGGTCCGACATCGTCCTCAGATTCAGGGCCAGAGACCAGCTCTGGGTTTCCAGATGGACACTGGGCACTCCTGTCCTCTGAGCTAGAGTTCTTCTCCCCGGCTGTGTCCACCTCAGGACCTAGTTCCACCCAGGTGACGGGAAAGGCCATCGGGGACAACAGCACTCACGCTGGGGCTCCTGCCTCTCGCCTCCCGACCTAGTCATGCCCTCTTCATTTGGGGTCTGCCCACATACCCAGACACTCGCTCAGCCCACCTCAGCCTGGCCCCTGCTCTCCCAGAGCTCTGCCAGTCTGGGACTCAGCCCTGCTCTCAGACACACACTGCCTTGCTAACCACCCCTTGACTCACGACCGCCGTGCCTTCTCAGTGACCGTCTCTGCACTGACAGCTTAAATCCAAACCCAGTGCCACTGAGCCAACCTGATTCATGGTGACCCCACACGTGTCAGAGGAGAACTGTGCTCCTCAGGGTTTCGGTGGCTGGTTTTTCCCAGGTAGATCACCAGGCCCTTCTTCTGAAGTGCCTCTGGGTAGACCAGAACCTCCAATGTTTTGGTCAGAAGCTTAGCACATTAACTCTTTGCACCACCCGGGTACTTCACTGGCAGCCTACTTTAAATTTTATCACCTTCCTGAGCACCTTCGCATTGTGGTGTCTGAGAAGAACACTGAATGTACCATGGACCACCAAAAGAGCAAACAGAACTCTGTTGGAAGAAGTCCAACCAGAGCTCCTTGGAAACATGGATGGCAAGACTTCATCTTACATACTTTGGACATGTTGTCAGTAGGAGTCAGTCCCTGGAGAAGGACATCATGCTTGATAAAGTACATGGTCAGCAAACATGAGGAAGACCTTCGGTGAGGTGGACTGACACAACAGCTGCAACGACAGGCTGAAGCATAAAAAGGGCTGTGGGCATGGCGCAGGACTGGGCCGTGTGGTGTTCTGTCACGCAGAGGATTGCTAGGAGTCAGGAGCAACTTGGTGGCACCTAACTACAACACCTTCCTGAGAGGCAATACCAAAACCCAACCCAACCAAACTTGGTGCTGTCAAACCGATTCCAACTCACAGAGACCCTATAGGACAGAGTAGAACTGCCCCTATAGGGTTTCCCAGGTGTGGCTGGTGTATTCAAACTGCCAACTTTTGATTAAGAGCTGAGCTCTTAACCCCTGTGCCACCAATTTGATGGCTTTATTCACAGAATAAGGAGCCTTGGTGGTGCAGTCATTAAGCACTCGGCTGCTAACCAAAAGGTGGGTGGTTTGAACCCACCGACCACCCTTCAGGAGAAGGAGGTGGCATCCTTAGAGACTCACAGCCTTGGAAACTCTTCTCTGTCCTGTAGGGTCCTTCTGAGTTCGACTCAGCTTGACAACAGTGGGTTTGAGTTTATCGACTGCTTGGAGGAAGAAAAGGAAGAGCTGTCCTCACAGGGACTGCCTCCCAGTGTCCCTGACATGCCAAGCAGCGTCATTGCAAAGTCACGTCTCAAAGCCGCCAATTTCTTGTCACACTTCCTTCATCTCTTCCCTCGCTCCGGAGACACACACACAGTCAGTCTCAGCAGGAAGAGCCGATTCGTCTTGTGGTTTTGGCCTGACTTCCCACCTACCCACAGGTGGACTCTGCAGATGCTCCAAGCAGGTGTCTGACAGGCACAGTGGGACCAGCTCCTGCCTAAGACAGCTGACGAGGGCCTGGAAGTGGGGCACATTTCTGAAAGCCAGTCATTGTCTCCATCAAAGCAAGCTTCCCTGGGACCTCAGCCACATGAGAAGCCGTGGAGGGCTGTGAGTTGGCGGAGAACAGAGACTCACGGGGTTCCAGAGTGGAGCAGGGGTGCCCAAGCATCGATGGAAGGCAGGGGATTCCAGGAATGCTGCCAGCACCTCCCCTTTGGGGGGCTTTGCCATCCTGGTGGGATGGAACCCCAGGAAAAGGCAAGAGCTGCGTGTCGCTCATTGAGTCCTCGTATCTGCTCACAACTTTTAGACTGATGGGGACCCCACACTCAACACAACAGCACTGCCTGATTCTGCACCATCTTCAAGACTGTCTATGTGCTCGAGTCCACGGTGGTCACCTCTGTGTGTTCTTAGGCTCTTTCACCAAAGGAGGCTCACCCCACCTCGGTATTGGACAATACGCTGTTGTGATCTACATGGTTTTCACTGGTTTGTTTCCAGATGTAGATTGCCAGGCCTTTCTTCCTACTCTGTCTTACTCCAGAAGCCCAGCTGAAGCCTGTCTGCCATGGGTGACCCCGTGGCACAGCTTCCAGCGTCACAGCAACCCACGAGCCCCCGCAGTACGATACACCAACAGGGGGTGGCGGCAGTCAGTGATACACAAAAGGACGAGAGAGTAAAGGCAGTTACCATGTGGAGGTTCTGGAACCAAGCAAAGCAGATTTTCTCTGGAGCCTATGGTTGAGCCTCAGTGGGTGCAGCATGGGTTGAAGGTGGCCAGGAGGTCTAGGTGGACCCCAGGCCTGAGCAGGACCACCCGAGCCAGAGCTTTGTGTACCTGGAGACAGCTTCCCCAGCCCTGGGAAGCTTTCCAAAAGCTCACCGCTGTGGCCACGGCTTCTCAGATTTGCCTTGTGTGTGTGGCTGGGGAGTAACCTGGAAGGCTTTCCCCAATGTTGTGCAATAGCATCAGACAGCTGCAGGGAAGAGCGGCAGGTCCAGAACAGGGAACGCTCAGCCATCACCCAGCAATAGGTCGTGACCCTTTACCCTAGCTTCCCAACAAAGCATTGCAAAGGACTCCTAGTTCCAAAATCCACACAAACCTTAACTACTTCAAACTTCTCCAAACTATATGTGCCCTAGTAATGAAAAAAACAACAAACAACTACATATATTTATGTCCTTGCATCTTACGAGTTGGAATCTATTCAATGGCAAGTGAGTTTTTGGATTTTGTTTTTTTATATATGTATGTGTGTGTGTATGCATACACATACATATACATATAACACACACACACACACACACACACACACACATATCCACATATATATGTATGTATATAATAGCTAAGAACCTTCAGGTTTCCTGCCAGGCAGCTGTCGTCTGGAGGGACAAGCTGGCTTGGCAATCCCAACTCAACTATCGTTGCCAAAATTCATTTGCTCTTTTGAAAGACATATTATAAATCTAGTCTGCTGATATTCCAGTTGTAATTTGAATTAGTTGTTTCACTGAATTTATTCTTCTTAGAATGCAGTAAAACTTCATTTTGTGATGAATAGCTTGAAATGGTTAAATACTCCTCTCTCTGCCCCTAAGTGTTTCTGTCTCCCTTGATGACCAAATCCATGCTAGCATTTCAGAGACAAAAATTTGGTCCGTCTGCTCTGCAGCAATCCTTTCACAGGCCTTAACTGGCTAATGTTGCAGAGAGGACCAGAACCCATAGCTTGTGGGGACTGTCATGAACCCAGAGGTGTCCAAATGCCTGGGTTAGCCTTCAGTTCAGGATGAAACTTCAGACGGGGCAGAGAGAGATCCACCAAAGGGCTCTCTTCTCTTTGGAGAAGCCAAGAAGCCAATCCATTGTCTCTTGCGAGCAGCATCAGGTATGGCTGGATCCAGGGGTTCCACTCCTGTAGCTAGGTCCTGTCTCCATCTGTGTCTTTGAGTCTCTCTCCACTCAAGAGGATCTCTCCAATTAAGGGTAAGGAAACCCTGATGGTGTCATGGTCAAGTGCTACAGCTGCTAACCAAAAAGTTGGCAGTTCAAATCTGCCAGGCACTCCTTAGAAATTCTGTGGCGCAGTTCTAATTTGTCCCTGGGTTGCTATGAGTCAGAACTGACTCAGCAGCCAAGGGTTTTTGTTTGGTTTGTTTGTGTGATGACCACTACCAGCCTCAGATGCAGCAGTGTCCGCATCTGACAGCAGCCCCAGTGACCTCCTGTTGCCCTCCTTGTGGCTTCATTGTCACTCTTCCAGGACAGAGTCACCCGTCCCTGCCCGATCTGCAGCTGCAGCTCTGCTCCTTCAGATCTCCAGGCCTGTGTGTCCAGCCTTCCCATTCATCGCCTCCCTTCCCACACTCTAAAGGGCTTCTTTCAGGATATCTGTCTCCATTAGTGGCATCCTGTACAAACAGACTAGCAGACCCAGCAACTGCTTCTCACTGGTCCACACCTAGCCATGAAACTCTGCAGGTTCCACCCAGCAGGTTTTCTTCTCCACACTCCCTTCACTTGGCCCTTAGCGCAGGTCACTCTCAGCACCTCTCACTGTTTTCCTGGCTACATCCCCAACCTGCCACCTCTCAAGATGTGTATGCACACATGTGTGCACACACACACACACACACATATATATGCATGCACACACTCAACTTTATCTACCTTCTTCCAAAAGGAAGTCACTCTTCTAATTAAAAGTCCTCCATGGCCCCTTCCCATTCATCAGAACTTTCTTTTTCAGCTTTGTCTTTTGCCACCTCATCCACAAACTTTGTGCTTTAGACACACAAAGAGAGAGAGAAGGTAATATCGTTCATCAAGACATATTTGCTTGCGAATGACGGAAACCTATTGGAACCACCCTCAACAAAGAAGCCAACTTATTGACTTTTATAACTGAGAAGTGCAAGGAGTTAATGGAGTCAGGTATGGTTGGATCCAAGAGCCCAGATACTGTAACTAGTCATTTTCTCCATCCTTGCCATTGTGACTTTCTTACCTCAGGAAGAGTCTCTCCAATGAACAGCACATATGTCTAATTCTTAGGGACTGGACATCACAGCAAAGAGAGGCTCTCTTTGTCCAAGCATCGTCCGTCCAGGTTGATGGCGTGCTTTGGATAGACAATGCTACATGCCTTCCTGGTAGCAGGGGACCTACAATCCCTGAGTGGAATGAGGTATGGGTGCTCAGCAGCCAAACAGAAGAAAGGCCTGGAGCTCTGATTCCATAAAGACAACAAGAAAACCCTACAGAACACAGCTCTCCTCTGACACACATGGGGTCACCAGGAGTCAGAACTAGATTTGTCTTTGGCTTGGTTCTAGCAGGGGGTGGGCCACAGGATCAACAGCTCTGTCAAATCCCATCAAGTTAAGGGGGGACTGTCATGGAAAAGAAAGAGCCCAGAGTAGACAGAATTCCCATCTAGGTCTGTTATACTCATCTTTGAAAGCAGTTACAGTTTGGGTCTTCCAAACCCCTGCTGGCTTTGTAAATTTATCCCCGAAGAATCTTTCAAAGAGCTCTCTCATTTCCCCAAAGAGCAAGAATGGGCTTTACTTGTAATCTTTCTCATTTTATACCAAATCCCTCATTCCCTCCTGTCCTGGCCTTGAGAGCAGACAAGAATCCCACTTTCGCAGCCTGCCCCCAGGCCCCTGCTCAGTGGTTTCACTTGTGTCCCAGCCCCAGTTCCCAGATCGAGGCACGTCTGCAGTGCACATGCAGCTGTGGCTCCCAGGGAACCCTGACTCTCAGCTCTGCTACCTCTTTGCTCCTGATGATGGAAGCCATGAATGCAGGGTGTGGAATTCTTGGCTCCTGAATTGGGGATGAATTTAGAAATCTGTTGTCTTTGAGATCAATTCTCTCAGTGGGGAAAAATACAGCAAGCGCATTAAGTTAAAATATAGAAGAAGTTGTAGCTACTTTGGGTGCAAGGGTAAGAAAGGTTTTGCTCTAAACTTCTGACAATTGACTCTTGCTCCATGACTTGGCTCACTTTTGGGGTATCCATCCCTAGTGATTTGTGCTCTTTTTTGCATCTAACAGCTGTTCTTGGGAAATCCAATGGAGTATTTCTACCTGTCCTACAGGGTTGCTAGGGAATGAACTTGATAGTAGTCGTGTTTGGGTCTTTAATAAGGAGTTTTTAAATATACAGAAAAGCCTAGCCTGGGGATGTACCTAGGCAGGCACGTGCACTCTACCTCACACTAGCTCAAGTCATTCTCTTGTGCCTCAGTTTCTTCCCTGTAACCTGGCACCTGTAACCCTACCCCAGTGTGAGCTGTAACTCAGATGAAGGGGCTGGAAGACTGCTGGGGTAGCCACAAACACCATCCACATCATTGAGACTGGATCAGAAGCAGAAGGCTTTGACCACTGAGGATGATGGGGATGGATGTCTGTATTGGCTGGTGCACTTTGAAGAGTCTGCTTAAAGGACATCTGTTAGGAACTGAATTGTGTCCCCTGAAAAGATACACTGAAGTGCTAACTGCGGTACCTACGAATCCGACTTTGTTTGGAAATCAGGTCTTTGCAGACATTATCAGTTAACTGGAGGTTATACAGGAGTAGCATGTGTCCTAATCTTGCCTGATTGGTGTCCTTATGAAAGAGGAGTAGAGACACAGACAGGGAAGAATGCCACAGTGTGCTGTGTCTTCCAGCCAAGGACACCTGGGACCACCAGATACTGGGAGAGACAAGAAAGATCTTTCAGAGAAAAGAGGGCCCTGCAACACTCTGAATATGGACTCCTGGCCTCCAAAACTAGAAGGCCACCAATTTCTGTCCTTTGTTATGGTGGCCCTAGAGAACCACTACAACGTCTGTCCATAGGGTCTAAGTTGGTGTGTTGGGTTCTGGCTGACTCCCACGACTTTATCACAAGTTCTGCCCAGAGACTTCAGAGCAGGTTCACATCATGGCCACAGGTACCAGTGGATCCTGAGAAAAGCAGACCTGTTAAGTGGACAGCTGGCTCTGCCCTGTACTCCATCCAACCCTTGCCCGTCCTGGGTGTAAACTCCCTCCTGCCAGCCAGCTTAGAATCTCCACTGATTTTAAAGCTGTTTGCCCAAACCACTTGTTGCATCCATACCCAAAATTTTATCAATTCAGGGCACACTGCAAGTTTGAATTTTAGAAAAGCCAATCCATTACTGTTCGTTTTTAAATAAGATAAGACTCCCAGAGAGAGGGATCAGCGCTACGGCTGCAATGATGTGCTCATGCACAGCAGCGACTGTGAGTGTGGTACAGAACTGAGGGGTGTTCTGTTTACGTGGGGTCACTGTGAGTCGGAGGCAGTTGAATGGCACCTAACAACAGCAACAAATGGATACAAGGCTGACAATTAGGTTGACAGATTCATCCTAGAAAAAGTGCTATTAACTCATTGCCAAGTATACTACAGTCACCTTCAAAGAACTCTCTTTGGGAATCTATGCACTGATGCCAGAGACTAGTCTACCCTTCAAAGCAATTTTGGAACACTTTTTCCAAAGCTGTCATCACATTACTCTTGATGTCCTGAATGTCATCCAAATGTGTTCCTTTCAATACTTCCTTTATCTTCAGGTAAAGAAAAAAGTCACTGGGGGCCAGATCAGGTGAATAGGTAGGGTGCTCCAGTACAGTTCTTTGTTTACTGGCTAAAAACTCCCTCACAGACAGTGCCGCATGAGCTGTCTATTGTCACGATGCAAGAGCCACGACTTGCTGGTAAAAAGTTCAGGTTATTTTCGTCTAACTTTTCAATGCAGCCGTTTCAGCACTTCCAAGTAGTAACCTTGGTTAACTGTCCAGTTCGTCCAAATTCATAATGAACACTGCCTCTGATATCAAAAAAGGTTAGCAATATTGTTTTGACTCTTGATTTGGACTGACAGAACTTTTTTCTTCTTGGAGAACTGGCTGACTTCTGTTGTAAATTTTGCCTCTTTCTTTCAGGGTCATATTGGCACACTATGTTTCATTAGCAGTGATAACACAGCCCCAAACACCATCTTGCCTCTCCAAAAGGTCTTGGCAAACTTCAGTTCTCCTTTGCTCTTGTTCATCTGTGAGTTCCTTCAGGACTATTTTTGCACATACCTTTCTCATGCCAACATTTTCAGTTAAGATTTCCCTAACTGTTTCTCTATTGATGTTTACTTGGTCAGCTATGTTTCTCACAGTTAGCTGACAATTTTGATGCACAGTTTGATGAATGTTTGCAGTGCTTTTATGAGTTCTGCTGATTATTGGCTGCCCTGACCTCTCTTCATCAACAACGTCTTCTCTCTCCTCAGAAAAACCTTCAATCCATTTTTAAACTGCCATTTTCTTCATGGCATTGTCCCCACAAACTTGAACTAACACGTCCCTGATTTCACTTCTACTCTGCTGGGTTTAACAAGAAATTTAATGTTTGTTCATTGCTCTAATTCAAGCTCTGACATTCTCATAACAGCACATAAAAACAGGCAACAACAATGATGAACACCTCTCAGCAAGACACTGCCACATGTCGACATGAACACAGCTGTGAGACACTAATATTGTGAAGCCTTACTGCATTGTTTTTACAGTGCTGCCAATGTAAGTGTGTGGTGGCAAGTTTGTGAACTTAATTACGTATATATATATGTATATGTGTAAAACCCCACTTCCTTCCGTCAAGTCAATTTTGACTCATAGTGACCCTATAGGACAAGGTAGAACTGCCCCACAGAGTTTCCAAGGAGTGCCTGGCAGATTTGAACTGCCAGTGTTTTGGTTAGCAGATGTAGCACTTAATCACATTGTCGCCAGGGTTTCTGTGTGTGTGTGTGTGTGTGTGTGTGTATGTATACATGTCCTATGCTTTACAATTAAGTTCATGAACTTGTCACGTGCCACTGTGCACAATGGCCATTCCAGAAAGAGTTCCAAGATTGCTTTGAAGGGTGGACTAGGTGCTGGCATCAATGCATAGCTTCTCAAGGAGAGTGCTTCAAAGATGACCATAGTGATATTCAGCAACGAGGTATATAGCACTTAGAACAATTAAGTTCGTGGACTTAATTGTCAAACCTCGTGTATCATAAGCTGTCAGTCATGAGCAAAATGAACCACAGCTATGGTCTTCTTTGGGTCCCCTGGATGGTTTGAGCAGTTGACCTGCTTGGCTGCTAACTAAAAGGGTAGAGGGGTTCACCCAGAGGTGCCTCAGAAGAAAGCCCCGGTGATCTACTCTTGAGAAATGGAGTAAACAGATCCCTCTTTGCTGGGAAATTATAGGAAGGGATTTTGCATGGTTACCATCACTGAACATTTTGATCAAAGGTCTAGAGAGGAACCCTGATCAAAAGGGGAGAACGAGAAACAGAATTTCAAATTCTAGTACAATTCAGACTTACTGGAGTACAAAAGCTAGATGAATCTCTGGAACTGTTTTCTTGAGAGCATCTTTAAATCTTAAGCCCCTGAAGTCTTTTTTAAACCAAAAAATCAGCTAGCATATTTCATAAGCAACATCTTCCTTGAGCCTCTGCGCTTTTGAAGAACTGTCTACATGGGATGAAACTGACTGCACTAACTTGGAAGTCCACATAGGAAGCTTAAGGAGTCACGAGTTTATACAAATGGGGGAGGAACAATTCAGAAAGTAAGGGCGATAGCTTGCGTTGCTTGAAGAACGCAATGCAAGTCAGGGAATTGTACGTGCAGAAACTGTTGAATGGGTGTGTATTTTGTTGTGTATACTTTCAACAAAAAGAATAGAAAACAAAACCCTGTGGAGCAGAGTTCTAGCCTGACACACACAGGATATCATGGGTAGGGGGTGACTCAATGGCAGGTGGACAAACTGAGCTACTCAGGCCCCTCCTGGGAGACTGCTGCTGTGTCGTGGAGGAGCACCCTCACTTCCAACGGTCACTGGGGATTTTCTCGCCCAACAGTCCACAGATACTTCTCCGGCAAATAATAGACATGGAATGTGGCTTCAGACACTGGGGATGGGGTGGGTTGAAAGAACGCGGAATGCATCTCTTTCCTGCTGGCTTAGGGCCTTAGCTTACTAAAGACCATCCTAAACTTGTGAAATGGGGCCAAAAATCACAGTCTTAAAGAGAAACTAGGAAACTTACCCCGTATCTACACAAGGTTCCCTTCAGAAGTTACCTGTGAGGAAATCCTAGCCTCTATCAAATGGTTTTCCACATTTTTAAGCTTCTCCCTGTACCTAGTAATAAGGTGGGATTTAATACTTCTTCTCAAAAGTTTTGTTATTTATAGCTAGACCTCTGCTGTGATGTTTAGACCAGTAAATCTCTGAGGTTTCTCATCTATGTTGCCAAATCCCTCCACCCCCAAATAATCGAGACCAAAAAGCTGCATCAGAAATTAATAACCATGATCATAAATCAAAGTGACTGTTTTATTCTTTCACTTTGCATGCGACTTTGAGACTAAATGTACTGGCCTGATGCACACAGGACTGATCAAGAAAGGAAAAAAACTTCCTTAATCAAAGGCATATTTCATCTGAGAAGAATTCATCAGAACGTGTTACAGGGTGACTGAGTCTTGACAACCTCTCTCCCGCACATCTGGATACTCGCATATCTTTTCCCTTCATTATATTCAGGAGTACAAGGGGTTTTGATGTGCATACATAAAGCAGTTGCTTCGTCTCTTATCTTGCGGGCCAAGCGAATGAATTCCTGCCATCTGTGCTGAACAGAATGAAAACAGGGCTTGAGCGTGCGTGCACCATGGGGTTGCTCACCACGATCAAGCAGCAGCTGGGAACAAGGAGCAGCACTCAGTGCTTGTGGTTTTTCATCCAAGCCCAGTGCCTCCCGGGAGCCCCATGCACGGGAGCTGTCAGGAATACCTGACTCCAGACCTTCCAGGGAGTGTAACCAGGAGCAGTGCCAGCAAGCCATCCTGTTCTTGCACGCCTTTATCCAAAGCCAGTTCCTGCGACACCACCTTCCTGTTGCTCCAGCCCATCAAACCAAACTCTTCCTTTTTCTCTGTCAGGTACATACTCCCTGCCTTGCCTAGTTGGCTAGCATAGATGTTCAGTGGTCTATTTCCTGTATGTCATCTGGGGAAACCACCAGGGGCCAAAGTTTCAGAGAAGGGCTCTTACAATAGACAGTCACGTCCATTCTGTTGATTGTATCTGAGTTTGTGCACAAAACAGGTGTAGAAGTTGAAGAAAGCAGTGTGTGTAGCAGCGCGTGCTGTCTGAAATGTCAAGTTTATTGACACCACCCTCTGAAGACAGGCCTGCTGGTGTCTGTACAGGCTGTCATTGACACTCCACACCCATGTCCACCAGACGAGTGGCATTGTGGTGGCTGCTGAGATCACAGAGAAAGAAGAACTCCACAGATAAACGCATCCTTGAATTTATTCCAGAGCACAAGCTTGGCGAGCTTGGAGAAATCCCTGAATCTCTCTCTGTCCTTGGTTTCCTCTTAGTGAAATGGAAAGCACGTTGCCCACTCGGCAGGGTTGCTGGGAGACGGGAGGTCCCGCAGGCAGCGCTACCACGATACCCTGCACGTTAACGTCTATGTCTCTTTTCCGACTCCCCCAGGGCCCTGAGGACAGGCGTGCTTTCGGTGTCATTGCTAGCTGCTGCTGAGTTGGCCGCAGCTCATGCCAAACCCATACACAGTGGAACAAGGCACCGTTCAGTCCTGCCCCATCCTCACGAATGGTTGCTGATGGGAGCATTGCTGTTCAGAGAGTTTTCCTTGGCTAATTTTCTGAAGTAGAACACGGACCTGTCCTCCTGGTCCATCCTCATCTAGAAGCTGTGCTAACACCTGTTCAGCACCCCAGTAACACGCAAGCCTCCACTGGTCGACGGGTGGCGGTTGCACACGAGGTTCAGTGTGGTCAGGAATTGAACTCTGTATCTTGCCCAGGAGGTGAGACCTCTCCCCTGAGCCACCACTGCTCTTCACGTGATGGCTAGAGTTCGCGTGATTCTCTGGCAGGATTCGATCTCAGGTGATCGAGGGGTTTGCACTGGACTCAAACCCCTTGGGAGGAAGCATCACAGGGGTCCCCTTAATTAGATATGCAAATCCACCTTCTAGATAACGCTTGTTGCACGCACAGCTGCCCAAGTCTGCAATCAGAGTCACGTGCGCTTCTGAGTCTGGCACAAAACCTGCTTTCTTTCCAAATCACTGCCAATTATTTTCTCTGAAAAGACACAGATTATTCATTGCTTTTTTTGATGATGTGGGAAAGATGCATAATGAATATAGTGTATCTGTTAACACTGCCATGAGGGTGAAAGTTGCCCAAGATGGTTAATATTTTGAATATGAAAGTTCATCACCTTAAAGAAGACAGGATGCAACTCCTGTACAAACCCAGAGGTCAATATTCCATGAGAAGGGCAGGCAGGTGTGGGCACCAGCTCCCAAAGTCCACCTGCTGCCTACTGTCCTCGTTATCTGTCTTGAAAGAAGTGTGAATGAATGATACCACATTCATCATTCTTGCCAACCTCTGCGCAGCCTGTAGTGGAGGACTAACCTGGTTTGGGGAGCCACAGTGTGAACTCCTGGTAGATTTGATTCATGTGAACACAGCACCAATGTCTAAGACCACAGGGTGCATCGGTCTCTTGGCAGATCAAATTGTAATTCCAGATAGTAGAAGGTGGTAACACTGTGCCTCCCCTTCATAATCAAGGTGGCTTTTAAGATGTCTGGCTGCTCACCCCACAGCCTGGAAAGGCTACCACAAGTTCCTTCTGTACAGACCCGTGTAGTTTTATGGCCAAGAGCTGGGAGAAACCTCAGCAGTGAAACCAGGCTCCCTGGTTACCTATTGCCAGGGATGATGGTGCGATAGCTACTTTACCCAAATGAAAATCCTCACTCCAACAGACGGCCTCCCAAATCATAAAGGCTTCTCTCCAAAAATGTCATGAAGGAGGGCTATTGAAGGGTGCATTTTGCAATGACTGCTTCTTGTTGGTTTCACGTGGAAATTAGCACCAGTGTTCTATGGGAATATCACTGCGATTCTGTCCCCATTTGGCCATGATGAAGAGTCTTCCACATTGCACATCGTAAGTGACAGAATAGACAATGTCTTGTTGAGTTGGCCAAGGTTTTGACATCTTGTTTTGTGTGTACTTTGTGAAAATCACCTAAAAGCATTTTTGGAAAGAGGTAGCTAAATAAAGCAGGCAATCAAGCTGATGAGCAATAAGCTCATAGTTAAAGTATCTTGAACCAAAGTTGTGTCCTTTGATACAACATGTATCTCCATGTCTGCTCCTGGGTGAGAAGGCATTGGTTCTGAAGGCAGGCACCAGTGTCCCAGAAGACAAAATTAGAACAAAATAATGAATCCTGAAGAAGAAGCCTGGGGCCCCTGAGGAGCACAGATGTTGAACACCTTCCACTGGTAACTGAACATTTAGAGGTACACGTCCACCAAAAAAGACTCAGAACAAAAGCCTGGTGATGGCCGTCCGAAAAGCCAGCGTTGGAAATCCTACGGCACTTAGTTTTGTGCCGACGCACATGGAGCTGGCTGAAGTGGGACTGACTCCATGACTCCTTGGTGGTTCCTCGAGCCTTCTACTCCAGCACTTAAGCCTCATGCCCCCACCTCTAGACTCCCTGTGTCTCCAGAGTGTCCCTTGCAGCTCATAAAAACACAGAGCCTTGCAACACCTTAAGAAAATAAACTTCCCTCTGCCGTGTGCTCCTCTCTGCTTCCCTCAGAGTGAAGCTCTCCTAGGGGAGTCAGCGTTTCATGAAAGCAACTTCCAGAGTTTCAAGATTGTCTGTATGCTGGACCAAGCACTCCTAGATCCACAGAACATTCCAGCATCTGAGTCACATAGCTAAGCCAATCCCTGTCTGGGTGATACATGGACAACTGTTGTATGAATAGAGGTTTCAAACATGCAGCTATTGTAAGGGGCTGTTGGGTCAATGGCAATTCACAGTGACCCTACACGCAAGAGACAGAAACCCTGCCCAGTCCTGTGCAGCCTTCACAATTGCTGTTACATTTAAATCTGTTGTTGCAGCCGCAATGTCAGTCTATTTCATGGAGGGTCTTTTTCCCTAACGCTCTACTTTACCAAGCATGATATCCTTCCCCAGGCACTAGTCCCTCATAACACATGCAAAGTCCATGAGATGAAGTCTTACCATCCTCGCTTGCAAGAAGTACTCTAGTGGTTGCAAGCACTATAGCGGTCCTTCTTCCAAGACAAATTTGTTCCTTTTTTGGGCAGCCCATGGTATAGGCAGTATTCTTTACCGAGAACTTAATTCAAAGGTGGCAGTTCAAACACAGTAAAGTTTAACAACTCAAGGCCTTGATTCTACTGTACTCTCAGGGCACAAACGGACTTTGAGTGACCAGACAAGGGCTGTCTCCCCAGACCGGAGATGACAGAGACCTTAGAAAAGGCCTCAGCCAGTCCTCTGACCTAAGGTCCTCTCCATCACACCCCTGGGATGGGTACTTTCATCCCCACTCTGTCCTGCCTGAGTGCTCAGCCAGAAAGCACCCCAGGCTCACACACAAGACAGACCAACAGACTGTGACAAGGATGACTCTCTCAGAAACAAGACGATAACTCACAGGAGCAGACTCTGCACAGAACCACTCTGGTGAGACCTCAGCTGCTCACACTGCTCCTTCAGATGAAACCCCTCAATGCCCAAGCCAAGACTGACTGTCACCTTTGCTGCACACTGTAAGCTGTTAAGGGTCTCCAAGCCAAACCCAAATTTGTTGCCATCTAGTCAATTCAAACTCATAGCAGCTGGATAGGACACTATGGGATCCAGAGCAGAACCGCCCCACAGGACTTCCAAAACTAATCTTCACGAAAGCAGACTGCCATGTTTTCCTCTGGAGGATCAGCTGGTAGGTTCAAACCTCTGGCCTTCCTGTTAGCAGACAGATGTTTAACCACCGTGCCAGTAGGACAAGATGTGGCAGTCTACTTCTGTGCAGATCACATCCTTGGAAACCCTAAGAGGCAGTTCTACTCGGTCCTATAGGAGCCACTACTAGTTGAAATCAACTCAACAGCAATGGGTTTGGGGTTAAACCAAAATTCCATTGCCATGGAGTCCATTCTGCACCATATTGCCCCTATGAAACAAAACCAAATCCACTGACATCCAGTCAAGTAACTGTATAAGACAGAGTAGAACTGCCTCATAGGGTTTCCAAGGAGTAGCTGGTAGATTTGAACTGCTAACCTTTTGGTTAACATCTAAGGTCTAAATCACTGCACCACTAGGACTTCTTGAAATATGACACAACAGAAGGTAAATGACAGATTTGGAAAGTCAGGGGTACAGGGTGGAGGCCGCGCTCTAGTTTGAGAATGATCATCCCCACTGCGGAACAGTCATCTAATCCTTTACCGATCCACGGTAATCCTTCAGCTTATTCACCCAGCAGATATCATGAGAAACTCTCCCCAAGTGCTGCTCCGATCCAGATATGTCATGTCTACAGAAGTTTTCAGTTCTGTGGCCTAATTTTCTGTCAAAACAAGGAAAGGAAACTAATCTTCTGTGATTGGCCCTTATTGAACTCCCACTGGCCTCAGAAGATCACCTTCCCTCTCCTGGGGCTTATAAACCATTGACTTGAAAGTCATTCCTAAATTCTTGTGAGGCTCTGGCTCACAGGTCTGCTATTGGAGATGCTTCACTGTCTTCTTTTGAAGAAAGCTTTACAGAAATAATCCTGAAGTATAGCTGGCTAAAACTGGGCCAGCACCATCTCATCTGCATCATAATCACAATTTTCCAGATGCTCAGAATCCTGTGTTATCTCCACTCACCATGCTAAATAGAAGGTGGTATGAATTTTTCACAACCGTGACTTTAGAGAAAGAGACATGGGCTGATGCTGTTTGAATCCAGTTGCTCCTGATGCCCCAAGAAGTTGCGGTACCCACTGTGGACAAGCTGATATCAATGCAGGTGACAGAAGCAGGTGATCTGGTCCTCCTTCTGCAGTGCCACTTGTGTGCATTTCCACCGCCAATACCTGGACTAAATGAGAAAGCATCATCATAAAGTTCTCAGCTTCACCCATGCTGTCCTGGACACAATGAGTTGGTGCTACTGCAGTCACTTCTCTGGTCGCCATCCAGTCTCCCCTCCCTTATTGCCGTGAAGTTGATTCCAATCACAGCACCCCTATAGGACAGCGCAGAACTACCACAGAGGGTTTCCATGGCTGTGGTCTTTGCAGAAGCAGGCTGCCATTCTTTCTCCCAGGGAGTGGCAGGTGGGTTCAAACCACCAATCTTTCAGTCAGCAGCCGAGTGTTTGACCACTGTGCTGCTGGGGCTCCTTCTCATTAGCCATTAAACCAAAACCAAGTCCACTGCTCTTGAGTTGATTCCAACCCATAGTGACCCTACAGGACAGAGTAGAAGTGCCTCATAGCACTCCCCAAGGTGTGATCTTTTTAGAAGCAGACCATCACAGAACAACTGGTGAGTTTGAACCACCAGCCTAATGGTTAGGAGCCCAGTGCTTAACCACTGCACCACCAGGGATCCTTATACCAAGGCTAAACCCATAGCAAGTCAGAGCTAAGTTCTGATAGAGAAAGGCCCACAGCAACAGGAGCCAACAAGTGGCCACCAGAGTGACTCGTGGCCTCAGAAGTAGAATGAAGATGTGAATGGTACCTGATGGAGGACATCTGATGCTTTCGTCCACCCTGCACCATTGTCCCTTTTTTACTGATAGCATGATGACTTCTCTTCTGGGGACCACCAACCCTCTACCTCTAAATGATGACTTCTCTTTGGGGGACCACCAACCCTCTACCTCTAAAGCAGATGGATCACTCAGTGGTGACCTTCCCCTGGCTCTTTGGAAAAAGGCAGTGAAATAGACCTGGCCAATGAGAAGTCACAAGTGCCAGGCAAGGGTGATCTAAGTCAGCCATCTGGAGTCACTGGGATATTTTGCTGAAATTACTGAGAAGGGAAACCTCCACCCGTCTTTGCAAGCCTGGCGCTTCCACCTGTGGGAGAATCTGTCTGAGAATGAAACCAGCACCGAGGCAGGCAGAACTGGGAGTTGAAGATCAACTTCTGACACCACTGTCTGGATGTCTGGGACTTGTTGTTGTCACTGCTGGGTGCCGTCAAGTTGGTTCCAACTCACGGGGAGCACATGCACTGCAGAACAAAGCCCGCCCCTCCACACCGTGCCCAGCACCGTGGCTATGCTTCAGGCACCGTGTCGATCCATCTCACTGACAGTCTTTCTCTTTTTCACCGACTCTCTGCTTTACCAAACTTGGTGTCCTTCAGGGACTGATCCCTCCTGACAACATGTCCAAAGTATGTAACACACAGACCTGCCATGTTTGCTGCCAGGGAGCACTCTGGTTGTACTTCTTCCAGAATTGATTTGTTTGTTCTTTTGGCAGCTCATGATAACATTCAGTATTCTTCTCCAACACCACAATTCAAAGCTGTCAGTTCTTCTCCTGACTTCTTGTTCATCATCCAGCTTTTGCATGCATATGATGTGATTGAAAACACCATGGCTTGGGTCAAGTATACCTTAGTCTTCAAGGTGACATCTTTGTTCTTGAACACTTCAAAAATGTCTTTCACAGCAGATTGCCCAGTGGAATGCATCTTTTGATTTCCTGGGTACTGCTTCCACGGGTGTTGCTTATGGATTCAAGTAAAATGAAATCTTTTCTCTGTTTATCCTGATGTCACTTATTGGCCCAGTTGTGAGGACTTGTTCTCTTGAAGTTGAGGTGTAATGTATATCTGGAGCTGATTTCCCCTAAAGCCGTATTTAGCACTCCTCACTCCTGGAAATTTCAGTTAAGCAAGCCAACACATTTCTCTTCTCTTAGGCCAACTTGAGTTACATTTAAGTCACTTGCAAATAAACGAATCTTATCTGTCTGTAGAACTTGGAGAGCTTAGCAGGCACAGGATCAAAGGCATTCACCAAATATCTCCTTCTCTCCATTTCTTAGATACATGGTAGGACTGTACATCCCCATCCTCTCTAAAGGCAAGTGCAGCCATGTGACCTGCTATGGCGAATGCAATGCAAACAGAAAAGGTACATGTCACTTCCAGGCAGAAGCTTTAAGAGCAAATGTGTTCTTCAACACAGTCCCTTTTTCTGCTCAACAGTCTGCTCAACAGCCATGGAAGTGTAGAAATAGAGCCTCCCTCAGATGCATCTGTAAGTTAGAGAAGTGCCCAGGCTCCCAATCAGTTTGCAAGAGACATAAAACATGACTACAGGTCAAAAAAAAATTCAAGCCACTGACACTCTGGATTTGTTATTGCAAGCCATTTGGGTTTGCTTGTTACTGTGCATAGCTGACTGATACAAGCATCTGTTGTTGTTAGAGGGTGCTGAATCAGTTCCAAGTTACAGCAAACCTATGTTCAACACAACAAAATGCTTCCCCTGTCCTGTGCCATCCTCACAATCTTTGCTGTATTTGAGCCCATTGTTGCAGCCACTGTGCCAATCCTTCTCGTTGAGAGGGTCTTCCTCTTTAGCCCTGACCCTCTGTACCTCACCAAGCATGATGTCCTTCTTCATACCCCAAGTATGTGAGACAAAGTCTCACCATTCTTGTTTCTAAGGAGATTTCTGGCCGTGCATTTTCCAAGGCAGACTTGTCCACTCTTCTAGCAGTCCACGGCATATTTAATAATCTTCTCCAACACCACAATTCAAAGGCATCAGCTCTTCTTCTGCCTTCCTTATTCATTGTCCCACTTTCAAATGTGTGAGGCAACTGAAAATATCATGTCTTGGATCAGGCACGCTTTAGTCCTCAAAGTGACGTCTCTTCTTTTGAACACTTTAAAGAGGTCTTTAGCAGATTTTCCCAGTACGATGCATCTTCTGATTTTTCCTTGGCTGCTGCTTCTATGGGCATTGATTGTGGATCCAAGTAAAAAGAAATCCTTGAAATCTTCAATATTTTGTCCATTTAACGGGATGTTGCTTATTAATCCAGCTGTGAGGATTTTTTCCCTATGTTGGGGTGCAATCCATACTGAAGGCTATGGTCTTTGACCTTCATCAATAAGTGCTTCCAGTCCCCTTTACTTCCAGCAAGTAGAGTGGTATCATCTGCATAAGACAGGTTGTTAATGAGTCTTCCTTCAATCCTGATGCCCTTTGCTTCTTCATATAGTCCAGCTTCCCAGATTATTGGCTTCTCATACACATTGAATAGGTATCGTGTAAAGATATAACCCTGACACATGCCTTTCCTGACTTTAAACCATGTAGTGTCCCCTTATTATCTTTTAATGAGTGCATCTTCTTCTATGTACAAGTTTCTCATGAGCATGATTAACTGTTCTGAAATTCTTAATTTTTGGAATACTATCCATAATTTGTTATGATCCTGGAGTCAAATGCCTTTACATAACCAATAAAACATAGGTAAACATCTTTCTGGAATTTTCTACTTTCAGTCCAAATCCATCTGGCATCAGCAGTGATATCCGTGGTTCTATGCCCTCATCTGAATGCAGCTTGAATTTCTAGAAGTTCTCTGTCCATGTACTTCTGTAACCCTTCTGAATGATCTTCAGGAAGACCTTACTCTTGTGTGATATTCATGACAGTTTGATGATTTCCACATTCTGTTGAATCGCCTTTCTTTGGAAAGGAAACAAATACAGATCTTTTCCAATCAGTTGACCACAGAGCTATCTTCCAAATGACATTGAGTGCATGGGAAAAATCATCAGAGCCCAGACAGAAATCAGGCAAAGTGGCCTCATTCCAGGGAGTCAGTCAGCTACATTTATCTAGGTCTTCCATGTGAGGAGGGGAATGGGTAGGAGCATTGTGAAGACTGAGAGAACCCAGATGGTTATTCGACAGGGTGTGTGAACATGTAGTTGAAACAAACAGGTAAACGAAAGAGTGAGAAGGAAAACTTAGATGGCTTGGTAGCCAGGCAACACTGCATAATATTTGTGAGTAACAGTAGCCAAATGAGATAAGAGAAGTGGAATTTGAAATAAGATATAAAAATGAGCACATCTAAGGGAGGGAACTGAATTCACTGAGGAAGCTTTACTTGAACGTGCCTGTCTGTCTTGTTCTCTGAGTCAAACTCTCCATCATACCACTTACATAGGGGATGCTGGGTTGCCAAGGCTACTCTGGAGAAGACGATGCTGAAGTGACTATAATCCCTGTCATAAAGTGTCATCACTGAAATCAAACTCTGGGCACTCGGCTGGCATCTTGTCTTCAGAAGTGCTATGAGATGCTGGTTGGAAAGACAGGTCCAGGGACTATTAAGGCCAAATAGAATTTGTTTGGGGAATGCTCAGTCAACTCACTGTGTTACCTGTTTCAGTATAACAAATTGTCCCAAAACTTTGGGGTTTAAAATAGTAAGCATGTTTAATATCTTGTAGTTTCTGTGGAACAGGAATTTGGGAGTGGCTTAGCTGAGTGCCTGCAGCTCAGGTCTCTCATTAGGTTACAGTTGAGGTGTCAACCAGAGCTACCATCATCTGAAGGCTTAATGGGAGCCAAGGACCCACCTCCAAGGTGGTGCACACAGCATAGCAGTTGACAGGAGCCTTCAGTTCCTTAGCACATGGGCCTCTCCATAAGCTGCTTGGGATTCCTCGTAACATGGCAATTGGCTTCCCCAAGAGCCAGTAATACAAGAGAGAAAACAAGGGGGAAATCAATGTGCTTTCGGTAACCTACTATTTGACATTTTATTTTATTTGTTAGAAACAAGTTACTAAGTCCAGACCATGCCCAAAAGGAGAGGAATTAAGCTCTATGTATGGAGGGGAGGAGTACTAAAACAACTTGCAGATGCATTTTAAAGCCACCACACTTATCCATTTCTTTCTTAGCATGATAGACAGAAATGGCCCCTGATATATCCACATTTTCATCCCCAAAATATGCCAGCTTGCATAGCAAAGGAGACATTGCAGATATTAAGTTTAAGATCTTGAGATGATGAGATTATCCTGGATGATCTGGATGTGTCTATTGTAATCATAAGGGCCCTTGTGAGATGGCAGTGGGAGGATCAGAGTAAAAATATTACAATAGACTTGTGAGTTGGAATGATGAGAAGTAGGGAGTCACAAGCCAAAATACGGAGGAAGCTTCTAAAATCCATAAATGGCAAGAAAACAGATTTTCTCCTAGAGCTCCAAAAGGACCACAGCCTTGATGACACCGACTTTAGGAGTTCTGACCTCCAGAAGTGTAAGATCATAAACTCATATTGTTTTAACCCATCAAGTTTGTGGTTATTTGTTACAACAGCCTCAAGAATCTTATACACTTAGCAAGTATTTATCGAGCACTGGCTATGTAATAAGAGAACAGCCACAGGGGGGTATAGGAACTCACATTCTAGTGGGAGAGACAGAAAAAGAACAAACACATACTTGCACCAAGTAAACCCTTACTGATAGTGCTACAAAGGCAACAACATGAGGTGACATGGTTCATTGACTGCAGGTGGCTGGAGGAAGAGCCATTTACGATTGATGGTCAGAAAACAACCCAGGGGAGTTTAGCTAGGCCTACGGGAGAAGAAGGGACCGGCCTCAGAAATACAGGGGAGAACAAGGAGCCCAGGAAGAGGAAAGAGCAAGTGCAAAATTCTCAAGACAGGAACAACCGCTTCCTATGCCCAGGTGAAAAACAGCGACCGAAGGAGAGACAGAAGCGGGGCCAGGTGGATGGGGCCAAGTGTGATGGGCACCAATGCCAGACTCTGGTCAGGGGCGTGGCTCAGTCTGACTTTGTTGTTAAGTGCCATCGCGTTGTGACCCTTTATGTAGACCTGCTCTGTTGTCACTACTGTTGATAAGCTGGAGCCCATCATTGTAATCACCATGTCAATCCATCTCATTGAGGGTCTTCCTCTTTGTCACTGATCCTCTGCTTTACCAAGCATGATGTCCTTCTCCACTGGCTGGTCCATCCTAGTAATACGCCCAAAGTACTTGAGATGAAGTTTCACCATCCTTGCTGCTAAGGAGCATTATGGCTGTACTTCTCCCGTGACAGGTTGGTTTGTTCTTCTGGAAGTTTACAGAATACTCAGTATTCTCTGCCAATGCCATAATTCAAAGGCATCGACTCTTCTTTGATCTTACAGTGTTTAAGAAGCACCCACTGGCTGATGTGTGAAGGTAGGCCATCAACAGGCAAGAGTGGACATCAGGAAGCACTTTGGGGAGTCTGTGCAGTAGCTCAGACAAGAGATAGCACTGGCTGGCCTAGAGTGGAAGCATTGGGTGGTGTCATGGATCAACTGTGTGCCCCCAAAATATCTGCCAACTTGGCTGACCTGTAGTTCTCAGTATTGTATGATTGTCCACCGTTTTGTCATCTGATATGGTCTTCTATGTGTTATAAATTCTATCTCTTTAATGTTAATGAGATGGGATTAGTAGTAGTTAGGTCAGTGAGGCAGAACTCAATCTACAAGATTGGGTTGTGTCCTGTGCCAATCTCTTTTGAGTTACAAAAGAGAAAAGTGGGACATGGGGATCTCATACCACCACAAAACAAGAGCCAGGAGCACAGCTCATCCTTTGGGCCTGGGGTCCCTGAGCTGAGAAGCTCCTTAAGTGGAGAAGATTGGTGACAAGAACCTTCTCCCAGAGATAACAGAGAGAGAAAGCCTTCCCCTGGAGCTGGCACTCTTAATCTGGGCTTCTAGTTTACTAGACTATGAGGGAACAAACTTCTGTTAGTTAAAGGCATCTACCTATGGTATTTTTGTCGTGGCAGCACTAGATGACGGAGGCGGGGGAAACCGACATGGCTGGGTTGGAGTATAAGCAGGCATTCACTGAAGGTTTGCTCACGATAGGGTGGGAGGCATGAGTGAACAAGGAATCAAGGAGATACTCTGAGGCCAGAGGTGAAGCCGTGACCCTCTTACTGGGGAAGCAGAAGGACAATCCGAAAGGCCCGTACTCGCATTTCTCTGCCTGCTCCTGGCCACGCTGTCCAGAGCAAGAGGACACTAGGGCAAATAGGAGCTAAGATAATGGAGGTAAACATTGGAATGATGTGAGGTAGGGGTTGGCTGTGCCCCTACTGGCACGTTGCATCAGGAGCTGGACTAGGTGATTCCACAAACCCTGACCAACATAAAGATGGCTTTACCCACCTGATGGCGCTCACCTTGGGAATCCACCTTGTGTGGCTGTGTTGGAGGAGAAAGCACAGAGCAGTGAGCTCGGAGTATGCTAATGCCAAGTCAGCAGAGCCTCCGCACACTTCTTATGGCCACCAAGGCACATTGTGGTGTCCCTTGTTCCAAGAGTTCCCTGGGAGAACACGAGAATGACAGCAGAGGAATCTGATCCACCTTAAGGAAGTGCCAAGAGGCCCAACAGAGACCTTGGCATTCACTGTCGGTGCATCTCCCACGATCCTTTGTGCCCTCCCACCTAGAGTCTACCTGCCTTCAGGGGAGGGATTCTGACCACTCTTTCCCCTACACTTACTGAGAATCTGGTGACACTTAACAAACAAGCACCGAATTCAAGTGTCTGCTGCTGTATCCACTGATGACTTGTCCTCCTTCAAGGAAATCTCACTGACTACAACATACAAGTCTTGCTGACTCAGAAAATGGGGCTCAGGCTTCCTTGTGGATGTAAGAACCCTTCATACCTGCCCTCTGTGGTGAGTTAAGTCCTCCTGAGCCCAGATTGAGAGCTGGACGATGCAGGCCTCAGGTGAGGCTTCTGGCTTTGGCATTTCCTGCAGGGCATGCTGGGAGGCCTTCTGTCCCGACACCTTAGCAGTTCCCACGCCTGGGGTCTGTTTCTGCAGAGCAAGCAATTATCAGTCATTTCTGCTGAGCAGTTGCATTTGTTCTCACAAAGATATGTTCCTGTAAAAATCTACCACCATGCTTGTCCGTACTAACGTTCAAGGCTGGTATGTAGAGTGGCCTTGTGAACTAACGGCCAGGCAGACATTATCTGGAAAAATCTGGATCCCACTGACCAAGCGTCCCATTGGAGACCATGGCTCTAACTCAGTCCACCTCAGAGGACAGGATCCAAAGACTGGTCATCAATACCCGTGGCCAAATATTTGTCGACGTCAACTCTGTAGCTTACGGCACAGTCACTGCAAAACTCTTGTCGTGGACTGAATTGTGTCCCCCTGCCCCCCCAGTCTAGAAACTTGTCTAGGCCTTGATTCCCAGGATTGTATGATTATCCACCATTCCTCATTTGTTGTGATTTTTGTGTGTGTTGTAAATCTTGCCTGTATGACGTTAATGAGGCAATTATGTTAATAAGGCAGAACTCAGTCTACAAGACTGGTTGTGTCTTAGGCAATCTGTTTTGAGTCAGGTAGAGAGAAACTAGCAGAGAGACACGGGGACCTCCTACCACCAAGAAATGAGCCAAGAGAACAACATGGCCTACGCATTGGAGGTCCCTGTAAGGAGAAGGTCCTGGCCTGGGAACGATTGTTGACAAAGACCTCTCTCCATAGTCAACAGAGAGAGAAAGCCTTCCACGGGAGCTGATGCCTTGAAGTCAGACTGCTAACCTACTAGACCAGGAGGGGATAAACTTGAGTGTGTTGAAGCATCCACCTGTGGAGCTTCTGTTACAGTCAACAAGCCCTCTCTCTATAAATTGATCACACTGGAAATGGATAGTGGTGGTGGTAGCACAAAACGGTGAACGCAATTAATGTCACTGATTTGTACATTTACTTGTTAGCGAACAGTCTCTCTGCCACTAAATCCATTCTGACTCACATTGACCCAATAGGACAGAGCAGAACTGCCCCATAGAGTTTTCAAGGCGGTAATCTTTACGGGAGCACATTCCCATGTCTTGTCTCCTGCAGAGCAGCTGGTGAGTTCAAACCACGTATCTCTTGGTTAGCAGTAGAGTGCTTAATCACTGCACCACCAGGGCTTCTTAGTTGTTAGGTGCTATCAAGTTGGTTCTGACACACAACCCTATGTACAACAGAACAAATCACTGCCTGATCCTCTACCATCCTCACAATCATTGCTAAGCTTGAGCCCTTCGTTGGGTGTATACTGTGTGAACCCGTCTCCTGGAGGGTCTTCGTCTTTTTTGTTAACACTCTACATTGCCGACCATAATGTCCTCCAGGGGCTGATCCTTCCTGATAGCATGTCCAGATACATCAGTGAGACAAAGCCTTGTCATTCTCATTTTCTAAGGAGCACTCTGGCTGGATTTCTCCCAGGACAGATCTGCTGCTTCTTCCAGTAGTCAGCGGTATATCCATATTCTTCGCCAACAATTCAAATACATCACTTCTTTTTCAGTTGTCCTTACTCATTGCCCACTTTCGCATGAGGAGACAAAGATATCAGGGGTTGAGTCAGGTGCACCTTAATCCTCAAGGTGACATCTTTGGGTTTTTTTACACTTAGGTCTTCTACAGCAGATTTGCTCAATGTAAGATGCTGTTCCTTTGATTTTTTTGACTGCTGCTTCCATGGGTGTTGATTTTGATACAACTCAAATAAAATGCCAAAGTTTTTGTTATATGTATTTCACCACTATAAAGTAAAATAAATTTCACCCTTTACAAAGAGCCCTTGGCTTTTGGCTTGGCTTACGAGAGCCCTAGTGGAGTAGTGGTTAAGAGCTACGGCTGCTAACCAGAAGCTCAGCAGTTTGAATCCACCACAAGCTCCTTGGAAACCCTGTGGGGCAGCTCTACTCTGTCCTCTAGGGCCTCTACATAGCATTTCTGTTCCTTTTTGGAGTTGGTCATGATGGTAACACTCTTCACTCCCAAGCAGTAGCTTTGCAGAGCTACACGCCTTCACTCTTCATAAAACAAAGCGTGGAATCTTAAAACCACATGAATTCCAGGAAATAATTTCTTTGGAATTCTTGGAAAAAAGATGAAATAAACAATGGAACAGAACATGGGAAATAAGGGCGACGTGATTGCCCCACAAAGAGCTCATTCTATGGAGCATTTCTATGGCAGCCGACAGGCTCAACGTATACTTTAATACAAGAAATAATGAAGAGAGCATGACAAAGGGCTCTCTGCCTCCCAACAAGGCTATTTCTTGTGGTACACGTGCCACGCTGATCAAATGGAAATCGTAAAAGAAGGAAATCTGGTTAAACTACTCAGGCCTTGTATCTTTTCCTCCTTGCAAGGCAATTAGTCCAGCAGCACTCAATTTACCCTTCTTCTTTATGGGGCAAGCAATGTTGGTTCTTTTAGTCCATAGAGAATAACTTCTAGGTGTATGGTTTCAGAATGGACACTTCAAAGGATTCAGGGAGAGCAAAACCCTTAACTAAACAGATTGCTGGCCAGCTGTGGTTCTGGTTAATAGAATTTGCTGGTTAACTAAAGAACTCCCGCCTCTCACTCCCTGCAGCCCGCCTCATCACCCCCTCCTCCTCTTTCCTGCATCTTGTCCGCAAACACAGCTGTGGTCATCTCAGTGGCTTGCCCACAACCTTTTTGTTTCCTAATTTGTTTGCACATCAGTGGGAAAGTGTTTTTGCAGCTCAGAAGGAAAGAGAATGGAATATAACTTAATTTTCCATGATTGAGAGTCTGCCCTGAATCCCCACTAACTTTTGCTTTTTGAATCAGATGTTTTATTCATTGTCAGTTACATATGCCCTTGGGTCGAGGTGGCAAGGCATTCTTAGTGGAAAGCTGTGATATCAGTGGACCAGAGCTGCTATAGAAGAGCACCACAAATTGAGCGGATTGTACAAACAGAAACGTATAGTCTGACGGTTTTGGAGTCTAACTGTCCACATCCCGGGTGAGGCAGGGCTGTGTTCGCTCTGAAGGCTCCGGGAGAAGACCTTTCCTCACTCCTTCACCTTTAGGTGGTGCCAGGCGTTCCTTGCCTTTCAGATGTACCTTCGCCTGGAGCCCTGCCTCTGTCTGACTGTGTCTCTTCTTCTCTCTGATAAGGACATCACTCACGTTGCTGTCGTGCTGCCAAGGGAAGCCACACCTTGACTAACGCGGGTTACACCTTAGGCTTGAGTCATGCAGATATTTGTTCAAATGCTAATTTGCCATGCAAGAGTACTGACTAGCTTCCAGAGCTTCTTACTGTCTATAAAATGTGGATAGCATCTACGTCATAGAGGTTTTATAGAGAATAAATGAGACTAGTATGTCGCCTAGTAAACGTCTGACACACCAGTTATGCCCCACAACACTGCAGTCCGTGTGTGTAGTGCAGCATCCTGCTTGCTACCACTTAGGCGGTGAGCATGTTCCCAAGTATTACAGACTCCTGGAAAACATAATTTTTAATAGCTATATTTTAATGAAGAGAAAACCTGATGGCATAGTGGTTAAGTGTTTCATCTGCTAACCACAAGGTCGGTGGTTCGAATCTGCCAAGTGGGCCTGCAGACTTTATGGAAAATTTCCATTGGAAGCCCTGGTTGCCTACTGGTTAAGTGTTATGTCTGCTAACCAGAAGGCTGGTTAGCAGGGGCTAACCAGGGGCTCCTTGGAAACTCTATGGGGCAGTTCTGCTCTAACTTACCGAGTTGCAGTGATTAAGAATTGACTCAACTGCAATGGATTTGGCTTTGGATTTACATTTTAATGGTTCCTACTGCGTTAATAAATGGGGAAAGGACTGAGGTGATCAAGGATTTCATTTCACTTGGGTTCACAATCAGCGCCCTTGGAAGCAGCAGTCAAGAAATCAAAAGACACACTGCACTGGGAAAATCTGTTGCAAAGGACCTCTTCAAAGTATTCAAAAGTAAGGATATCACCTTGAAAACTAGTGCGCACCTGACCCAAGCCACGGTATTTTCAATGACATCATATGCTGTGAGCAAAGAAGACAGAAGAAGAATTGATGTCTTTGAATTGTGGTGTTGGAAAAGAATGTTGAACATACAATGGACCACCAAAAGAACCAACAGATCTGTTCTGGAAGTGCTCCCTGGAAGCAAAGATGGCAAGACTGTGTCTTTCATACTTTGAATGTGTTTCCAGGAAAGATCAGTCCCTGGAGAAGGACGTCATGCTTGGCAGAGTGGAGGGTCAGCGAAAAAGAGGAAGACCCTCGACGAGATGAATCGACACAGTGGACGCAACAATGGGCCTAAGCATAAAAATGATTGTGGACATGGTGGAAGACTGGGCAGTGTTTTGTTCTGTTGTTCAGGGGTCGCTACGAGTCGGAACTAACTCAACAGCAACAACAACTGTGTTGATGGACCATAAATTTATTTAGGCTTTGAAGATATGGTAATAATTGTTTTTTGACGGGTTTCTTGTCATCTGATGCAATCATGTGAACCCAGTAGCCATTTTATGGGTGGGAGTTGAGTTCTAGTTAGAAATAGTGACGATAATTGTGTGTGCCCGGTGCTTTCTTCCTCAGGATGACAGGAGCCACCAGACACTCTTAGAACCAGAGGCCGATGGCTGCAGCAACTTACAGGCCCTTGGGCCAGACCGGTGAGAAGAAAGTGAGAATTTGGGAAGAATCCTGACCCTTTGAGAGAGGATTTCTGACACTTAGGATGTCTTTGTTCTTTGAGATCTTCATCAGTGTCAGAGCCAATTACTTATTTCCAAAGACACTGGGTAGGTAGGTCACAGAGCCTGCACCAACTCTTGAGAACGATGTTTATTTGGAACCCTTCTAAGGTGTTTTATGAGGTTCTCTTTTAAAAGATCCCTCTCAATCTGCTTTGAAGTAGGGGCATGCACTGTACCATCCCACACACCCGTCTGTCCTGGATCCCACCCAGAGAGAAGGCAGAATGGCTGCTAAGATCAGCTGCGTCTTCATGCTGGAAGATAGTGGAAAAGTTTTCATACCACCTGGAACGTTCCAGTAACAGGCAGCCATTGTCTGCAGCTGAGGATAAATGTCGATCATTTTCCCACCTTTTAACAAGACTTGAAACCCTGTGTTTTCCTGACTCTGTCACTGGGAGCAGGGAGGTGCACACTGTGCCCCTTCACTGCCAGGAGGGTGAGCATAGCTAGAGCTGTGACTGTCACAGCCTCAGGCGTCATCTTTCTACCTGAGATGGAGTTATTTGTTCATAGAAGACCTGTGGGGAGGAGCTGCTACCCGACTGCTTTCCTTTTCCTCTGATGACCGTCATTGCCAACCACTCTGGGACTGACTCTGACTCACGGGAACCCATGCACACGGAGTGGAACATGGCCAATCCAGAGTCATCTTTAGGATCGTGGGTGTCCTTGAGTACACTGTTTTGCATGTTGTGTGACTCCACCTCGCTGGGGGTTTCCTTTGTTTATACTGACCCCCTACTCTGATTATTAGACCCCACAATTATCTACTCTCAAAAAAAAAAGAAAACAAAATTCTATTGAGTCAACTCTGACTCGTGACAGCCTGTGTGTTATAGGTGAGAACTGAGCTCCGCAGGGTTTACTTGGGTGCAGGTTTTAGGGAATCAGGTCACCAGGCATTTCTTCCAAGATGCGCAAATGTCTGACACTTCTTCTCTCTTGAATGTGTCTCATCATCCAGAATCCACAGGCTTGTGACTATTGCTCTGCAAACAAAGACCTCTCGGTTAAACCCTAAACTGGCCCCAGGAGGACACCGGTTTCTTTTGTTTGTTGTTTGTTGTTGATTGCTGTTTCTTGGTGTTGATTTCAATGCACAGTGACCTCATGTGTGCAGAGTGAGACACTTCTCCATTGGGTTTTCAAGGCTGACATCCCCCAGAAGCTGACTCCCAGCACTGCCTTCAGAGGCATCTCGGGCTGGGTTTGAACTGTCAGCCTTTGGGCAAACAGTCAAGCACTCAACTCTGTGTGCCACCCAGAAGCTTCTCGTGGAAGTCTCTGCAGGGTCATGCTTCCAGGGGGTTGTCATGCGTTGACAACACAAGGGGGAACTGTTGGGAACACAAGAGAACTGTGAGTCACGCCTGAGTTCCATTGATGGACACCAGCACACACTCCCTTCTGGGCTCCCAAAAAAGATGGGAAGATTTTTTGTTTTACTTTCTCTTATCTTTCATGGACTTTTAGAGAAATTCGCCCTTCTGGCTCAGGTGAGTCTCAGATAAACGTGATTTTCAGTGTTCGCTTCTGGTATGCCCATTACGTCGTCTGATACTGTTTTCTATCTGTCACCACGTTTATCCTGGGTAGCGCTGCCAGTACAAATATTATTCCATTGATTCTAACATCTGTTCACATGAAATCTGATATTCAAACTCACCCCAGCCGTGTTCTCTGATAGCTAATATGTGTTAATGAGCCCTGGAGCTAGTCTGCACCCAGTTTCTGTAACCAGCACAAGTGTTTCTTATCTTGGTGGTATGTGTTTGTTTCTTTCTTGGGTTTCTGAAGTCCTTGCAAGCTCATTTCAGCAGATTTGAATGGAATTCAAATGCAATGAAAATAGGGCATCTCTCCCTCTCCCCTACTCCTGCATCCAGCGAGACCCCTTTTAGGGAGGTTTTCTGGAAGGTTTAAGGTTCCTAGCAGCCCCCCAACTGCTTCTAAAGTTACAGAAAGTTGACCTCATTTTTCTCCTAGAAGCAAAACATATTTCTGTGACAGACGCGATAACCAACTAAACCCCAGTCGTGTGTTTCCACATCTGAAGGACTGCAGGCCAAGGAAACGTAAAACTCAGGACACATCTGTCCCTTGGAGCATACTCCAGTTCCCCTGCAACAGTACAAGGCACTGGGGTCCTTGCCCATTGGGTCCACCTGGATGGGACCCCTCAGAGCAGGGAGCATGCCTGGCCATTGGTAGCCCTGGAAGTCTATCTTCCAACCAAACGGTCGCGGAGTAGGGTTAGGCAATGGTCATTTCACACTAGCCACCCAGGGTACAAGGGGAGAGGAGTTGTTCCTGGCACTGTGACCGAGTCCCATGACCTGGACATGAATAGACTTTTATTCCATTGCGTTAGTCCTTACTTGTCATCTGGCCACCCTGGGTCCCTGCTCTGTGAGAAAGCACAGCGCTGATCCCCATTGCAGCCCCAGGGACTTGAGTTGAGCCAGTGCCAGACTGGAAGCATCCGGGTCACCGGTCACACAGGCACATTCTGCTCTTGGACCCGCTGGCTGTCCCTCCACACCCACGAGCTTCCTTCTTTCTGGGGTCAGAGGACAGATTGTGTTCCACAGAGGAGCCGTCCACTTGGCGTGTCGCAGGTGGTATTGGAAGGGGGCTGATTTTAGGAGGCTTGACTTTGGAGGATCTTTAGACTCTCTGAATGCAGAGAAGTCCCAGCCAAAGGAGCTCTGTGGCACTTGGCCTCCATCCATGGCAGCTGATATCTGTGACCTTATACAATTTCGCATGGTCTTTCCTCAAAGCAGCTACTCAGTGGTCACCAAAGAGGCTGTACATGGCCCTTGTGGATTGAATTGCATCTCTTAGGTCAAAGTCCTCATCCCTGGTACTTGTGAATGGAACCTTATTTGGAAATAGGGTCTTTGAAGATGTTATCTGTAAGGTTAACATAAGGTCAGACCAGAGCAAACCCAAAACCAAATTTGTTGCCCCTGAGTCCGATTCCAACTCAGAGTGACCCTGTGGGAGAGAGTAGACCTGCCTCAGAGGGCTTCCAAGGAGCACCTGGTGGATTTGAACTGCTGATCTTTTAACTGGTAGCTGTAGCTCTTAACCACGACACCGCCAGGGTGCCCCATATCAGTGTAGGGTTGGCCCAAATTCACATCACCAGCAAACTTAGGTGTTCAGGATCCTAGCCCCTACCCCAAACCTTAGGAATCCGAACCTGAATTGTAGCAAAATTCCCGATGATTTCTGTGTCTGTTCCTCTTGGGGAGGCTGATGCTCATCAGGAAAAAAAAAAAAAAAAACTGAAAGGAGATAAACGAAGACCCCAACCCTGAGTTCTTCCAAACACTACAACTGCATCCAGCTGCCCCTCATAAGTAACTGCAACTTCCCAGATGACTTTGATTTTCTTAGCTACACTGTTGTGTGCTTTCTAAGTCAGCCCCTCTTTCCCAGTGTCCCCAGCGAGCACGTAGTACGGCCGTAATAAAAACAGTGTTGGAGGGGGTTTTCCCTTCCACTTGTTGCTGTGCAGAATTTTCTTTTGTGAGACCACAAGTCAAAAAGCCTAAATGAGAGGCAATATCCGCCCTCTGCCCCAAACCACAGACTCAGGGGCACCGCCCTGCCGTGGGGTGGAAAGAGGAAAGAGAAAGTTTAGATTGAGGAATGAGCCGTCCAGCGGGGTGTCACCAACTTCTGCTGCTCCAAGAAGGGCGTCTCTACTGGGACAGCCTGATGTCAGGGGAGGCGCAGGGTGCAGCCATGAGGGGAGGGAGCCTGGTGGGGCCACACTCCCCTTGCCATCTCGCTGGCACAGAGCTGCTGCCTCCGGTTAAAAGGCGACCAGCTTTCGTGGCTTGACCAGTTTGTCCAGGGGACTGGCTAATGAAGGGGTTGGAGGACAGACAGTGGTGTCCAGCCTTTGCAGAAGGGTACAGGGTCCTTCAGAGATGACAGCACCATCACAGCCCATCACGGAAAAGCTGGCCATACATCTATAGTGGTCATCCAGCGCTCACATTCCTCCCCACCTCCGCGTAGAGCCACCCTGCAGTCACACAGGGAAAACTGTGCGCAGTGACAACTAAGAAAATAAACGAGCCCAGTCCGTCACTGCTGCTTTTTCTCTGAAGCCATTTTTGAATCATCCAAGCAGCCCAGGTGTCAGAGCAGAACTGCCCTCCACCAGGCTTTCTATGAATGAGTTTTCAGAAGCAGATCACCAGGTGCCCTTGGGAGGGTTTGAAACTGCAACCTTCAGGTTAGTGACCAAACACGTGCCACACAGGGAGGGACTCCTGAAGAATGAAGAAGGAGCTGAACTGGAGACACTTGGCACAGGACCTGGGGCCAGCTCTTAGCACAACCAGGAGCCCAGGCTGGAAAGAAGGAGAAAGAAGACACCCCAGGTCTCACGTCTCATGTCCCGCAGCGGGGCTTGGGGCAGAGCTGTGTGGGAGGTGGGTCAGAGCCCACAGGGACTGCTGAGTGGCCTGCCGAGGTCATCTCCCAGTTGGCCACAATCAGCCGGCTTGGGGCAGAGGCAAGGAAGGGGTGCCTGGGAAGGGGCAGAGGAGGCATGCGTGGTTAGTCATGCCTGGACGGTGTTACTTAACGCAGGAGGTCAGATTTCACCCCCAGGGACTCTCTCACGTGTACCTGTGACCCTGCAGGCCTTCTAATCTCAGTGTCAGTGTTAAACAGTCTCAGGAGGCTGCAGCAGCAGCCAGCCCCAGGGCTGATGGCTAGCGCAGGCACAGAGCAAGGGCACAGACCTCTGGCCTGCTGGTTTACGGTGTCATAGTGGCTGAGTCACGTGACACAGTGTATCACCGCTTCATTTATTTCTTTGCTGGGCAGAGCTGCTAGATGCTTTCGGGACTGGCACAGACGGAGTTTCCAAGCTGTCCTCGCCAAGCAGTCTGGCAAGGGGACCAGATGCCTTCAAGTCAGCTCCCACTCATGGAGACCTCGCTTGCATCTGAGGAGAGCTCTGCTCCAGACGGTCTTCGATGGCTGAGTTTTCAGGCGTAGATAGCCAGGACTTTCTTCTGAGGTGCCTCTGGGTGGACTTGCACCTCCAACCTCTCAGACAGCAGCTGAGCACATCTGTCATTTGCACCCCTTGGGGAAATCCTGGTGGCATATTGAGGAAGATCTAAAGCAGCCAACCGAAACATCAGCAGGTCACATCCCCCAGGAGCTCCTTAGAAACTCTATGGGGCCATGCTGCTCTTTCCCATAGGGTTGCTATGAGTCAGGATCAACTCAAGGTCAGTGGGTTGGTTTGTTGTTGTTTTGGGTGGGGACTCCTTAGGAGGCAGCCCGTAAACATACGACCATACAAAAACACTCCAGAATTGCAGGCCAATGAAGCCACATTTAATCCTGAAATCGCTCTCCCGTGTGGCAGGGACCCAGGTCAGTGTTTCTTTCCACCACATTCTGGAACTTTCTTGTATTCCACATGGTGGCTAGCAGAGTGCTTAGCATGCCAGTTAAAACTTGATGTGCTAATTGGGGGAGCCCAGGTGGCAGAGTTTGCTGAGTGTTCAGCTGCCACCGAAAGCTGCGTGGTCTGAACCCACCAGCAGATCCACGGGAGAAAGACATAACAGTCCACAGCTCTGCGGGAGAAGGACGTGGTGGGCTGCTTCTGCACAGACACCCCACAGGGCGGTTCTACTCTGTCCTATAGGGTCACCCTGAGCAGCAGTCAACTCAGACCAATAGGATCTGTGAACATAAGCAGCATGAGAGATAAATAAATCTTTTGTTAAAATAAAAATTAAAAGGAAAATCTTGATATGTCAAGGTCAAGTGGCCAGTGTAAATGCCAAACCATTTTGTGCATGGATCAATAAACACAGGATGTGCTGGTCTCTTCCGGGCCATCGGTCGGACTTGTGGTTTCTGCCTCCCCTGCCCTTGTCAGCTGGGCTCCTTAGGGAAGCCTTTAGGAGGACTCGAACGTCTATTTGTTCCATGAAGAAACTACCAGCTTCCAGAAGGAGAAAAGAAAAGTCGGCTGCTGTGACCGCACTTGTTCCAGGCATCCTGGCCCACACTGCAGGTCCGTGCTTTAATGGCCCTCGTCTCCTGCACGTGCTCCTCACCAGGCATGGCCCAGATAGCCGCAGCTCTGGAGAGAAACACTCCGGTGTCCGGTGGCCTGAATATTAACCTGAGAACACGTGGAGCAAGTTCTTCCTGCTTTCCCAAGGGCAAGTCTATTACACAACTGGGCTCAGCCCGAGTCTTTCTGCAGACAACCAGGCAGTCCATGGATTGTGAATGGGTTCCACTCCCGAGTCTGTTTTTAAGTAGAATTTGTATGTAAGTGGAACAGTTAGGTGTGGTTCCCATCTAGTGTGTTTAGTCAAATGTTTGTCTTAGTTCATGGACTACAGTGTACATTTCTATGCATGAAACATGAAAGAAATACTTCCAGATACATTAAAACATATATGGCAATAATGATAATAATGTTTTGATGAGTGTCAAAAAGTAGCATCCCTTTGTTATTGTGGACCACTGTGCATACCTCAAAGGTTTAATATGATAGATTTTACAGGGCTTGGTTTGTAACTACGGGTTGTGTGTAAGTCCAGCCTTCATAACCCAGGGGTGGTCTGTATACCAAGTAAAGAAACTAGATCAATTTTCTCCTCTAAAACCTGGTTTGTCCTGTACCTGGGAGGTCCCCATCACATCATTCTCTGGTCCTGCTTATCAAGTTTTGCCTTTGAATGCCCTTTAAACACTATTTATGGGGAAAGGTTTAAGGCTTTGGAGGCTATTTGTTCTCTGAAGAGACAGATGCATTCAAAACTCCTTCACAGGGCCTCCTTGATGCAACAGTCACACGGCCAGGCCCAGGAAGGGTGGGATGTGTCTGGTTAAGCATTAACTATGACAGAGAATATATCCACTGCAAACAAGAGGGGACTCCCAGCCCAGCACCAGGGTGGGAACGGGGTCAAAGAACACGGGTTATTGAAGAACAAAGACTCCCTGACAGTCAAAGAGCAGTTTATCCCAGGCACGTCAGGACAGTGCAGGCTGGGCTCACAGAATCAGCTCTCGGGCATTTAGTTGTTCAATAAAAGTGACAAAGCGTGCTGGCCATGACATCCACACCCCAGAAGAGCTTTCAGAGCCACCCTGCTGTCACTTCGAGGTGTGGCTATACTTCTTCCAAAATACATTTGCTCATTCTTCTGGCAGTCTGTGGTATAGTCAATATTCTTCATCAGCACCTGGGTCTCATTGTAGAGGGAACTGAAAAAGAAAAATGAGAAACGCTAAAGAGAAAATAAGTGGCCACTTGCTGGGAGGTCTGCAGACACCCATTGGGTACCTTCCGGTATTATTTGGGAGATTTGACGAGGAACAGGGGCTTACCTGAGGAACATCAGCAGTCTTCCCCTTTCCCACCCGTCTTCACCTCCGATGGCTGCAGGCACACACTCCGGTTTCTGTTATCCAGTCAATTCTGACCCGTGGTGACCCCCTGTGTGTCCAGGCAGAACTCAGATCCTCAGGATTTTGAGTGTCTGATATTTTGGAATTAGATCACCAGGCCTTTCTTCCGAGGAACCACTGAGTGGACTTGAACTTCTAACCTTGCCGTTAGTAGCCAAGTGCATTAAACATTTGCACCATCCAGTTTGTGTTATTTGCTGCAATTATCTCTGCTCCTACACTGTAACAGTGAAGACTGAGCTGCTGATTTGGGCACGACAGTGGGCCAGCCAGCCAAGTGCCATCGAGTCAGATCAAACCCAACCCACTGCCATAGGCCATCTGAAATCCAGCGGAGCACGAATTGCGTGAGGAGGATGGATCCATGGAGGTCATTCCGTGTATCCTGACTGCGCTGCTTCAGCGGACTGAAGAGAAGGAAAATTGAAGGTGTGTGGGGTTGAAGAACAAACTCACCCCAAGTCGTACCAGTGCTGTCTGCTGTCGTCAGGTGTCAGAGGTGAACGATGCACAAGGAAACAGATGGAGCCTGGACGGAGTTCACCAGTTTCCTTCACTATGCATGACAGCTCACAGAACACAACATCACATCTGCAACTTGGGGGCAAACACCCACGACCCCGTAGCTACACACTTTATCTAAAGAGGGCTGCAACACACACTTCCCAACCACATGCGAAGCACTCAAGGCTGCCGTTAGCTGAGCTGCGCACAAGATCAGCTCAGCCTCTCATTTCCCTCTGGAGTGAGGAGATTTTCATTTTTCCAACAGAAGTCTTGATATGAAAGACAAGGGATCCTAAACTTATAAGACAGTTTTTTTCATTTTTTTAAAAATATTTTACCACGTCTTAAGCAAAAGTTCACACTCCAAGCCTACCCAACACACAAAACCCTGCACACACATTCCATACAACTCCAGTCACTCTCCCCACCCTATATCCCCTTCTACCCTGCAACCCCACATCCACTCAACCAGCCCCTTTCCCCACTGCCCTCCCCTCTCACCCCTGCACAAGAACCACTCAGACTGCCCCATGCATACACCCAAGCCAAGAAACATATTCTTCATCAGCATCACCCCACCCACAGCAAAACAGTTTTTCTAACATTAAGCTTCACTGCATCGCCAGAGCAATTTTTGACTAATCAGTGGAGTTGGAGAAGCTTTTGATGCATAACAGTACGACAACATATCGTTGTCACCCTATTGTCACAATATCCCAAGCTAGGGAGATTTGCATGTCATTTTCATTTCTTTTCCTTTGTGGGAAACGCACATGGTGATTTTATATCCTCCATTAGGAAGCGCAAAGGGTTTGCAGCGAACTGCTAAGCTAAGAGCTCTGGTCCAAATCCACCTGGGGGGTGCGCTGGAAGGAAGGCCAAGGGATCTGCCTCCATGAACATCCCATAAAAGAAAGCCCTGTGGTTTCAGAGGACATCTAGATCAGGTGGTGTTAAAACAAAATTATTAAGGAAATGTTCTGCATTCCACTTTGGTGTATGGCTTTTGGAGTCTTAAAGCTAGCGAGCAGCCATCTAAGTAGCATCAATTTGTCCCAACACACCTGAAGCAGTAGAGGATGAAAGTCATGAAAGACATAAGGAAAACATGAGCCCAAGAGACAGAAAGGGCCATATAAGTCAGAGGCCATATGACCACGGGACCAGAAGAACTAGATGGTGCCCAGCCACCACCAATAACTACCCTGACAGGGACTACAACAAAGAGTCCCTGATGTAACAGGTGAAAAATGGGGTACAGAATGCAACATCTATTAGAAAGCCCAGACTCGGTGATGATCTCACAGACTGGAGTGTCCCTGGAAGACACAACCCCTAGACTCTGTTAGCCCAGAACTGAAACCATTCCCAAAGCCAACTTTTCAGACAGAGACTAGACTGGACCATAAAATCATACTGGAGAAGCATGTAGATACATGAGACTAATTGGGCAGCTCCTGTCTAGAAGTGAGATGAGAGGGCAGAGGGGGACAGGGCTGGATGAGTGGACACAGGAAATACAGGAGAAGTGTGCCATCACAGGGTGGGGAAAGCGGCTAGAGTTACGCAGCAGTGTGTGTGCAAATTTCTGTGTGACACATTGACTTGAATTGTTAGCTTTCATTGGAAGCACAGTAAAATATTTAATACAGAACAGAGAACTCTGTGGGGCAGTTCTACCCTCTATCACACAGGGCTGCCGTGAGTCTGAACCAACTTGATCCCAGCCCACACTTCCCATTACGGTAGCCTCTTGTATTAAATGGCTTCCAGGACCGTGGGACCCAGTTCTTTTGTCATCCTTGGAGTGCAGTGCAGACTACACTAGCCCATAGGGTTCCCAAGAAGGGTGTGGAAGATTCAAACTGTTGACCCTTTAGTTAGCAGCCAAATTCTTAACCACCGAGCAACCAGGGTTTTCAGACCACACCCAGGAGGAGGCAAACAGCGTGGCTGAATTTTCTGTGAAAGTACCCACCCAGATAGATTATTTTCACTGTTTTGTTTTTCATTTCCCCAAAATTTCAAATGTTCTGTTTATCTCAGATACCCAAACACATCTAAACCAAGAAGTACCCCTAAAACATCTAACCCAGAAAGTAAAGAGCCTTCAGGGAGAAAACAACAATCTACTAACACAGAGCAGAGATGAGGGCTTGGCTGCTAACTGAAAGGTCAGCCGTTTGAACCCACCAGGGGCTCCACAGAAGAAAGGCCTGGCCATCTGCTCTCGATTACAGCCTAGACAATCTTATGGGACAGTTTCGCTCTGTCACATGAGGTCTCTATGAGTCGAAAATCTCTTGATGGAACCCAAGGACAATGGTGATATGGAATAAACGTGTATTCACTCACCCTAAATCAAAATTATAATTACTTCCGGAATACAAAGAAGAAAGACAAATTTTCCTCTGTCCAGGCATCTCTTCTTTAGGATTCCTGAAAGAGTGCTCAGGCCTGGGCTCCGGTGAGGAACAGGCAGATCTGCCCTTCCAAGGGTTCCTCACCTGGACACTCACAAGTGTGTGATGTAAGCAAACAGAAGCTTGTCCTCAAGTTGAGCCAGGCCGGTGGGGGCTGCTGCGTGGTTGGCATCACAGGAGGCCTTATGGGGTCTTCACCTTGTTTTCTTAAACACCATCCACGGAGGTGACCAGGCCATGAGCGTGGACACCCCAGAATCCAGTCCTCTGACCAACCTTTTCACCTTTTCTTCTGGTGGTAAATACATACGTAAAAACGCCTTTGCCATCTCAACATTCTTCATGGGTTTGGTTTGGTGACATTAGTTGTGTTTGTCACATGGTACAGCCATCCCCATTATAACAAACCTGTAGCCTGTTCAGCTGCCCGCAGAAGGCGCCGTGAGTTAAGATCTACTCCACAGCCACCACTGCCATCGCCCCGGCTGTCACTCCTCTCTCGCTGTCTCCCTCACCCACAGCTGCTCTGAGCGCTCCCTTGGGTGATGAGGAGACAAGACCATCCCACCAGAGCACCAGAGACTCCCCCAAGCCTCCCCAGGCACAGTACGGCTCCCACGTCCCATCCTCCCGACTGCCCCAAGCTGGCCTCGCTGCCTGGAGTCCAGATCCCACCTTCTCAACACTTCTGATGGGAACGCATTCCCCAGACATCCTGTCCTCATTTCCAGTATGTCCTCAGATACACGCTCCTCACCACCCATTTATCCTTTAACTCATCTCGTATTTCAGCATCGTGATTCTGAGCTGCGCCTTGGCACAGTGAAACAGCTTGCTCAGCACGGAGGAAGCCAAATGAAGAGTCAGAAGATCTCCCCCTCCCCTTGCACAGCCCCTGCACCCCGGTGTTTCACAGGTGGCCTCTGGAAGAGACACTGGTTTGGGTTATTCGAGGTGCTTCACTGCAACATGATACACTCTGTTTCTAGAACCGTCACCCAAGCGCGGTGTGGACTCCCTCCCGTCTGAAAGGTGAAGGGTGTCACACAGATGCCAGTTCTCCCTCTCCATGCCACACCTCCAGTTTCTGTTTAGTTACATTATCTCTGGAGCCCTGGTGGGGCTCTAGGGTGCCCAGCTGCTAACTAAGCAATCAGTGGTTGGAATCCACCAGCTGTTTCACTGGAGAAAGATGTGGCCATCTGCTTACAGAAAGATGAGTCTTGGAAGCCCCAGGACGTAGTTTTACCGTGTCCTTCAGGGTGGCTCTGAGTCAGTATTGACTTGAAGGCAACAGGTTTGGTGTCTTGGTTTCTATTAATTATCTTTAAGATCACTGGATCGTGAAACGGTTTGCTGTCACCTACTAACAGAACAAGTGGTAGTTTGCATGGATCCAGTGGTGCCACGGAATAAAGGCCTGACAACCTACTGCTGTGAGATCAGGTGCTGAAAATCCTACAGGGGAAATGTATTAAAATTTTTTTTTAAAAAAAGAAAGAAAACCCCGTGGAACAGAGTCTCATCTGAAACACATGGGGTCATCACGAGTCAGACGTGACTTAACAGAAACAAGCTTTTGTTTTTGTGTTTAATATCATCTTTAGCCACTGCATCCCTGACGATTCCGACTCACAGTGACTCTCTAGAAGGAGCACCCTGTTGAGTTTCCAGGGATTTGAAAGGCTGACCTTTTGGTGAGCGGCCCTAGCACCTACCTACTACACCACCAGCATTTCCAAGTATCTTTACCGTCTCCTACTCATTCTTCACCATTTTCCATGGTCCTCTTAAGGGGTCTTCTCAACCTTAACTGATCACCCAAAGGGCACGTTAAGCAGTGTTAGGATACAGATGAAGGCCCTTCCCTCTGACCTAAGGTCACAGCAACAAAAGGCCACAAAGTGGGTCTCTTTCAAGAAAAGAAACTCATTGTCTCACAGTTCTGGGAGCTGAGAGTCCAAGATCAGCGCACTAGCTGTGTCCCCTCCCTCCAAGGCTTCCAGGGAGAGTCTGTCCCTGCCTCTCTCCCCTCTCAGCCAGCTCCCAACGGTTTTGGATGGCACTGCAGCATCTCATGGCCTCTTCCTTCCATCTGTATCTCTCTGTCTTCTCTTCTGTGGGATTCCACCATCATCAGATTATGCCTCCCACAGCTCCCATACAACTTCATGGTAACTGATGACATCTCCAGATACCCTGTTTCCAAGTCATGCTCCCAGGCACGGGGGAGTCAGGACATCTACCTATCTCTTAGGAGAGGGGGGACACAATTTAATCGATAACGCCTCCTCAGACCAACTAAATTCTCCTAATCGTTCTAAGTTGTGGAGATGATTCTGACGACCAACAAGAATTGAAAACTACAGAGAGATGTAGTTTATTCCAAGTTAGGAGATGAATGAGAATGAAAAATAAGGGTAAAAAAATCCCTATGAAAGGCTAATCCAGGTGAGAAGACGACGAAACTATCAATGCAAAAAACAAAAGCAGTGCTGGATAAAGTTAAACATACACTTACTATCATTAGAAACCCTGGTGGTGCAGTGGTTAAGAGTTATGGCTGCAAACCAAGAGGTTAGGGTTAGGAGTTCAAATCCACCAGGTGCCCCTTGGAAACTCTCAGGCAGTCCTGCTCTGTCCTGTAGGGTCACTGTCAGTGGAATTGACCCGGCAGCAGTAGGTTTGGGTTTGGGTTTGGTGTTATTGGGCCGGTGTTGTTTTGGGGATTAGGCAAAATTCAATTGATCAACTTTTTGCAGGCTCAAAACAGTGAAAACATTGATTTTGGAGTGCTAAAAGGCCACTAGCACAGAAAAGTCTCACTTAAAATTGCTGCTATAACACAGTTTTTTACTGCCTTATCACACCAATCCCTTACCCAGAGTCAGGAGGGACTGATATGTCCATAATCTTCCTCAAATCTTTATTACCGATAAAAAATTCAAATACAGTCTATGATAATGCATGCATTCCATTAATGGAGAAACACATTATGAATGAAAACAGTTTTTTAAACATTTAATTGTGTCAGGAAAGATATTAAGAACCCTGGCGAAACTTCAGTGGCATCTGGAAATGACATAACTGTAATGCTTCTGCTTTCGAGTCCTGGCTCTGAAGGCTGTGCTATGACTGTGTAGCTCAGTGACCTTGTTTGTACGAAACACACAGTCAAATATTTGTGGGTGATGTGGCATGTGGCTGCAACACCCTCAGATGATTCAGACAGACAGTTTCCTGGGCTGTTCTTGCAGCTTTTCTGTTTATTTGAAATTATTTTTTTAAAAATTAAAAGATTAAATGTAAATGGTTGTAAAGATTCAACAATATCAGTGTGTATCAAAGACCTCAAAATGCATATACCTTGTAACCCAAACATGTCACTACAAAGGACATATCCTGAGAATATGACCACAAACGTCTGCAATGATTTAGCTCTACAGCTGTTTCCCAGGGTTATTTATAGGTTAAAAAAAAAATGAAGAGCAACCTAAACACATTATAAAAGGATTTGGAGACATAAATTACAACCTAACCATGAGATGCTATACTAATGTGGTTGTTAAGGAAGATGTTTGAGAAAAATATTTAATGACTTAGAAAAATGTTAGTGATATATTATTGAGTGGAGAAAACTGACTTCAAAAGAGTATACACAGCTCATGCCATTGTTAAAATAGGAGAAAAGCAAACATTCTGATTTTGTGTGTCTGTGTGTCTGTGTGCTTGTGTGCGTGTGTGTGTGCATGTGTGTGCGTGCACATACACACATGGAAACGGGTACAACCGAGTGATGCACAGAGAGAGTTCTTCACTGGGAGACGCCCAGAGCCCTGAATGTACCAACATGCACTACACATCTCTGGGGCCTGGGACACAGTGGGTGACACTTTCAAATGTGTTTGACCACAAAGCCCCTGAATTTTTGGAACTTTGAGCTTGCACTCATCTCGCAAAGCACCTGGGACTTTAAATGCCAACAGTATCCTAGCTCTATTTTAATATTCTTTCTCTTCTTTTCACTCCAGTTTGCATAGTAGGATAAATGGCTCTATGTCTCCCAAAAAGATGCACTGAGGTCCTAACCCTTAGCACCCATGAACATGAATTTGTTTGGAAATGGCTTTGCAGATGTAATTAGACATGTTATCAGGAGGGATCAGTCCCTGGAGAAGAACATCGTGGTTAGAAAAGTAGAGAGTCAGAAAAAAAGAGGAAGACCCTCTGAGGTGGACTGACACATTGGCTGCAACCATGGGCTCCAGCACAGCAGCAGTTGTGGGGGTGGCGCAGGACCAGGCAGTGTTTCTTTGTGCTGTACACAGGGTTGCTATGAGATGAAACTTTCTCAATAACACTAACAATGACGTACTGGATTAGGGTGGACCCTAATTCAATATGGCCGGTGTCATTGAAAGAAGAACAAACGAGATGCATATGGCAAACCAGGGAAGACGGTCTTGTGAACACGCAGGCAGAGACGTGGAGAGAAGTCAGCCACGTGAAGATGGAGGCAGAGATGGGAGCGATGTGCCCACAAGCCAACAAATACCTAGAAGCACCAGAAACTGGAAGAGACAAAGAAGAATTCTCCTGCAGAACTTTCAAGGAGCGTGTGTTCCCAGAGGCATGCTGATTTCAGACATCCAGAACCATGAGACAATAATGTTCTGGTGTTCTAATCCACGTGCTCCGTGGTGTTTTGTGATGGCAGCCCTAGCACGCGTGCACACACGCATAATGAGAACCAGAATGCTTGTTTTTCTGCTATTTTAACAACGATATGAACTGTACATACTCTTCTGAAGTTGGCTTTCTCCACTCAATAATGTATCATAAACATTTGTCTAAGTCATTCTATGTCATTCAGACACAGAGTGCAGTATTACAAATTCACAAACAATAAGAATTCACCCTTCCTGAAGGGCCCTGGGAACAGAGCTTTGAACCTGTTCATTCTGGTTTGATCACCTGCTGAGAATTTGTGTGTCCGCTCCAGAATCAGAAGCTACATTTTAACAAGATCCTCAGGTGATTCTTATGCAGAAGATGGCCCATGTTGCGCAGCCACTTGAGCAGAGCACCTTGGGAGCCCGAACCCCAGCTTTAAGGGTTGATGAATCCAACAGCTGCTAGTTCAGGTCCAGGAAACAGATGCAAAAGGGAGCAGGAGCTGCTGGCAACATGAGCAGAGAGAAAGGAGGTGGTGGAAGGTGGAGAAGTGAGAGCTGAGAGGAGGGGTGCCACCACAGGCCCAGCCCTGCCGCTTGACATGGCAGCCAAACACGGAGTTGCCAAGTTGACTCAATCTTGATCACCACAAGAAGTCAAAAGTCACACTGCCTTGGGGAAACTTGCTACAAGAGACTTCTTCAAAGTTTTGAAAAGCAAAAGACATAAGCTTGAAGTCTAAAGTTCCCCTGACCCGAGCCATGATATATTCAATAGCCTCACACGCATGTGAAAGCTGGACAATGAATAAGGAAGACAGAAGAAGAGTTGATGCCTTTGGATCGTGGTTTTGGTGAAGAATATTGAATACACCGTGGACTGCCAAAAGAACAAACATCTGTATTGAAAGAAGTACAACCAGAGTGCTCCCTAGAAGCAAAAATGGGCGAGGCTGATCTCACATACTTGGGACACGTTGTCAGGCAGGACAGCTCCCTGCAGGAGGGCATCATGCTGGGTAAAGTAGGGCGTCAGCGACAAAGAGGAAGCCCGTGGGTGAAACGGATTGACACTGTGGCTGCAACAATGGACTCAGCCGTAACGACAGCTGTGACAGTGGTACAGGACTGGGCTGAGTTTCATTCTGTCACTAGAAGTCAGAATCGACTAAAAAGTACCTAACAGTAACAACGCTCAGTCAACCTTAACACAGGGCACGGATCCTGGATCACATGGGTGGATCTAGGGATACTCACAGGAGCCCTCACAAACAGACGGATGCTCTCCCTGACAGCAGAAGAGAAAGCCTGAGAAATTCAAAGTGCGTGCAGGATTTGACGGGCTATTGTCGATTTGAAAATTAAGGAGCCCAGGTGTCAAGGAAATGGGGATGTCAGTTACACAACTGGAAGGAGCTGATTCCGGCCAAGAGCTGGCAAGCTTGGAAGGGGAGTGCAAGCCTCCGGTAACAACTGCAGGCCTGGCTGATGCTGGGAGCACAGCCCGTGGAGCCCGGCAGCTGAGCCATGTTTGCTGGACTTCGGCCTAGGAAACTGTCACATAACAGATGGGTATTGTCTTAACGCCACAGAGCTTTTGTTAGCTCGCTACACCATCAGTAGAAAACTACTGTAGGAAGCTTTCATACTGTAGGCGGGAGGAGAGTTGTTCCCTACATTAAAAAAAGTGGCAGGTTGGTGGGAGGACATAATAAATAGATCAGAAAAAAGGACTTGAATCCAGCATGTATGAATCACTTCTACCACTCAATAAAGACAGGGAATCTAACCAAATACTGACAGAAAGACTTGAAGGAGCGCTTCTCCAAAAATAAAACAACTTGAAAGAAAGGCCCAACTTCATTCATCATCAGGTAAGTAAATATTAAAAACACAGCCACTCACTGGCCAAAATTAAGAGACTGACAGGCCTGAGTTTGGGTGAGGATGTGGAAAAGGCAGACAGGTATTCCACGGCGGGGGCGAGAGTGAGACATGGCAAGCGTCTTGAAAACCAGTTGAGCAGTTACTCATAAAGTTAAGCGTACCCTGTCAAACCCCAGATCCCACCGCTGTGGAGTTCATTCCAGCTCCAAGTGACCTTACAGGACTGAGTTGAACTACCTCTCAGGTCTCCAAGGCTGTAGTCGTTACAGAACCAGACTGCCACATCTTTCTCCTGGGGAGCAGCTGGTGGGTTCCAATCACCACCTTTTGGTTAGCAGCCGAAACAGTGCTTAACCACCGCAGAGCACCTCTCCTGTGGCCTGGCAATTCCACTAATTTCTGTGTGCGCTTGTACACAGAAATATGAGTGTTCACAAACAAACAAACAAAAGATTATAATAATACTTACAGCAATTTCATTTAAAACTGGAAACAGCCCATGTGTCTGTAAACCAGAGAAGAGATAAACCAATTTCAGTACGTCCAAAACATGGAGTACTTACGAAAAGGGAACTCTCAATGCATTTGACCAAGTGGAAGAACCTCAAAAACAAATTCTCATGGTGAGCCACAGAAGCTGGAAGCGCGACATGCACTGTGTGGTTCCGTTTCTAAGAAACCAGAACTGTGGCTGTCCCTGGGTGACGGGTGTCAACAGACTAGGAAGGAGAAGAAAAGAGGAGATGATCTTCTATGTCCTTCCGGAAGAACAGCTCCAAGCAGGCTGATTCTTGTGTCGCGCTGGTAAGATACACAAATAGCACAGCTGCTGACCCTACAGTTTTATACATACAATTCAGTGACACCGGTTCCATTAGTCACGTTGAGCAAACATGATACTTTCCTATTGCCAAGTTTCCGTCACCATAAAGAGACAGTACTCCTAAAGAGTGACACCCCTTCCCCTCTCTTTCGTACCCCTGTTGTTAGGTGCCATCAAATGAGCTCCAACTCAGAGCAACCCCACACACAGCAGAATGAAGCGCTGCTCAGGCTTGCCACATGCCCACAATCATGTTTACACTTAAGCTCGTTCTTGCAGCCACCGTGTCGAACCATCTCATGGAGGATCCTGCTCTTTTTCGCTGACCCTCTGCTCTACTGAGCATGACGTCCTTCTCTGGGGACTGATCCTTCCTGACAACATGTCCAAAGTATATAAGACGCGGTCTCGCCACCTTTGCTTCCAAGGAGCACTCTGGTTGTCCTTCTTCCAGAACAGATCTGTTGATTCTTTTCGCAGTCCATGGGACATTCAATTTCCTTGTCCAACACTAGAATTCAAAGGCATCAACTCTTCTTCTGTCTTCCTTATTCATTTTCCAGCTTGTGCATGAACGTGACATATTGAAAATATCATAGCTTCGGGTCAGTCACATCTCAGTGATTATCCTTATAATGAATAGGAACAGACAGATGCCCTGGTCATCACTAATAAACTTTGGCCTCTGTCTGTCTGCCTATTCCATGTAAGCAGACTTATACCGCGTTTGCTCTTCGGTGTCCGACTTTCACTCCGCCTCGGATTCTCAGGTTTCATCTGTGTGGCAGCCTGTATTACAACTTCATCTCTCTTCGTGGCTGAGTGGTATTCATTGTATGCGTGGGCCACAATTTGTCCGTTCACTTGTTGGTGAACATTGAAGTTGTTGCTACCTTTCAACTGCTGTGAACAGTCCAGGACACTGGGGCTTTGCTAACATGTATTAAACATCACCCAGTGCCAGGAACTGATCCAGAAACTGCTTTTGCTGCATTAGCTTACTCTTTATAACAACCTCTGTAAAGTGTTAAAAAGCAAAGCTGTCACTTTGGGGACTAAGGTGTGCCTGACCCGAACCATGGTGTTCTCAGTCGCCTCATATATATGCCTGTGAAAGCGGGGCAATGAGTAAGGAAGACAGGAGCAGGACGGATGCCTTTGAATTACGGTGTTGGCTAAGAATAGTGACTACACCACGGAGTGCTGGGAGAATGAACAAATCTGTCTTGGAAGAAGTACAACGAGAATGTTCCTTAAAAGTAAAGACGGCGAGACCATGTCTGACATACTTTGGACATGTTATCAGAGGGACTGTGCTAGAGAAGGACTTCGTATTTGATCGGGCAGAGGGTCATCAGAAGAGAGGAAAACCTCCAGTGAGGTGGGCTGGCACAGCGGCTGCGACAACGGGCTCAGACATGCAAATGACTATGAGGATGACCGAGGACTGGGCAGTGTTTCCTTCTGTTGTACGTAGGGCTGCTATGAGTTCGAGTTGACTTGATGGTACCTGACAACAACGTAGAAAAGATGTGATTATCCTTGTAACAAATAAGAGCAAACAGAAGCCTAGAGCGGCCACGGGACTCTCAGATTCCCCCGGTGGTGTGGGAAAGAGCTTGAAAGTCAGTCAAGGCCTCAGGCCTGCGTCCACCCCCCTGTACCTCCCACCTTAGCTGCTGTGAGAGAGGAGAAAGGTGGAGATTGAGTGTCCTCTCAGAGGTCAGCTACTGAAAGAGGAGAGCAAGGCAAGCATTAAGAAACTTGAGTAGACAAAGGTCCTAGGGCCTTCAAGTGAGAGTGTGGCTGGTAGAACAGATGTTTCCAGAAGCCTCTTGACTCAATGGCGAATGCTATACTGGGACCCGGCCATTCAGAAGCCAGAACCTGGTTCAGGCCAGGGCAAGTCAGCAAACAAGCAGGCCAGGGAGTGAGATTTGAGGAGGCACTGAGTCTCATGGTCGCGAAAGGCCAGGATCCAGCTTGTGCTGCAGTCTCAAAGTCAATGGGGAACAAGTCTTTCCCTGGGGCTGGGAATGGTCCTTTGGGGATGGAGTCAGGGAGCTCAGAGTCAAACAAGGACAGCTGCAGACAAGCAACCACAGCTAGCAGAGCCTTTTGGGACACATGGCGTCCTCTCTGAAGACATGGCGATGGTCACGTGAACAAAAACCTCATCACCCCATTGAATTAAACTGGGCTAACATGGCATTGGGCTTAGTGGGGTATGTTTAAGCTGGCAATGGAAACCCTAGTGGTGTAGTGGTTAAGAGCTGTGGCTGCTAACCAGAAGGTTGTCAGTTCAAATACGCCAGGCACTTCTTGGAAGCACTATGAGTCAGTTCTACTCTGTTTAAGGGGTGGCTATGAGTCAGATTTCACTTGATGGCAGTGGGTTTGGTTTGTTTGATTTAAACTGGCATTGATGATGCAGACCCAGGTTCAATTCTCAACTCGTGCACTGCCATGTGTAGCCACCACCCGTCGGTCAGCAGAGGCTTGTGTGTTGCTATGATGTCAGACCAACTCCAGAGGAACTTCCAGACTGAGACAGACTAGGAAGAAAGACCTGGAAAACCAGTTCCAGAAGTCAGCCAGTGAAAATCCTCTGGACCGCAGCAATCTAATCCACAAGTCATAAGGAGATGGTGCAGGACCAGCCACCGTAACGTTCTGTTGTCTCAGGGTCTCCATGAGTAGGGGGCTGAGTCAATGGCAGCTCACAACAGCAGCAGTCACAGCCCACCAGAGACTTTCTCCCCAGATAAATACCTCCTTTTCCCATTAGAAAAAGACTAAGTAGGTAATGGTGCTTATTTAACATCTCCAAACGCTTCAAGATACTTGCAGTAAACATGTTTCATAGAGAACATAGAGGCTGGATTTCAATGATGCGAGTGCCAAATACACAAGTTGTTAGTGAGTCGTCCTCCAATCATGATGCCCCGTTCTTCATATAGTTCAGCTTCTCAGACTATTTGCTTGGCACACAAATTGAAAAGGTAAGGTGAAAGGATGCAGCCCCGACGCATGCCATTTTTGACTTTAAAACACGCAGTGCCCCCTTGTTCTGTCCGTGAGTCGGATCCGACTTGACGGCACTTGGCTTGGCTAGTGCCCCCTTGTTCTGTTCGCACGACTGCCTCTTGATCCACGTGCAGATTCCTCATGGGCACAATTGAGTGTTCTGAAATTCCTATTCTCTGCAATGTTATCCACAGTTAGAATGCATCGGATCCGACTCGACAGCACTTGGCTTGGCTTGGCTACTCTTAATGAGAGGAAGACCACTTGGATACTTGACCTTGAAATGTGGTCCTTCCAACATGACACATAGGGTGAACATTGTCACTTTCTATACAGAGAAAAACAAAGGAATTGAGTAATTGTTGGCAAAACCTCTTAAAGAGACTAATTAATCCAGGGCCTCTCTTTTGGTCCCATGGATTAACAGAAAGTGACAGATGGCATCTGGGTTGACTTCAGCAGAGCTTTTGATTGTTTTTCCACATGATTTACTCATGAAACCCGAAATAACCCAGCCTAAGCCCCACCTCCTCGAGGAGGGCATAGAGAAGCCCCACGCGTCCGCATCGGAAGTCACGCCAGTGGACCAGCGCCCTTCACTGGGAATCCCCACCAAGGGGCCTGTCAACCAAGGTGATTCAGACCCTTTGCTTCTTCTGTGCCTTTCCAAGACATAGAGCAAAACCATGAGGAGTAAGCATGGTGAGGGCACCGGGTGCTCAGGAGAAGGGCTGGCCTGGGGGATGTGACTCCCTTGGGACACTGGAAGCCAAGCCTTGCTTCGTTCTGCATGTGGCCACTGCAGTAGGGTGGAAACTAGCACAGAAGCCAAGCCTGGTCAGAAGTGAGGTGCAGTCAAGTGGGACTCAACACCACAAGAAGCTGGGAACCCCAGAAGGAAGGACACCCCAAAACACTGCTTTCAGGATTACAATAGTTCAGGAACAAGAGGCTTAGGGCAAGGAGTGAGAGAAATGCACCCAGTGCTTTGGGATTGCTAATTTTCTCCTTCCTTAACAACTTGTGATACGCAGAAGACACAACCTTCCTGGCTGAAAGCAAAGAGGAGTTGAAGTGTTTGCTGATGAAGTTCAAAAGTTAAAACCTGGAGTGAATTAGTCAATTGCAAAAGGACAAGTACTATATGACACTACTAATAAAAGGATTCAAGAATAGGTTTAGGCATAGAAGAAAACAATCTTTGATGGTTACAGAGGGCAGGAGTAGGAGTTGGAGGGAGAGGATTATTCACTAATTAGATGTTGTTGTTATTGTTAGGTGCCACCGAGTTGGTTCCGACTCACAGCCACCCTATGAACAACAGAATGAAACAGTGTCCAGTCTTGCACCACGTCCACAATAGTTTTTAGGTTTAAACCCATTGTTGCGGCCACTGTGTCAACCCATCTCACTGAAATTTCTTCCTCTTTTTTGTTGGCCCTCCACTCTACCAAGCATGATGTCCTTCTCCAGGGACTCATCCTTCCTGCCAACATGTCCAAAGTATGAAAGACTCACTCTTGCTATCTTTGTTTCAGGGAGCACTCTGGTTGCATTTCTTCCAGAGCAGATCTGTTGGTTCTTTTATAATTAGATAATTGACAAGAATTATTTTAGATGACGTGAGAGACAACACACAGTAGAAGAGAAGCTGGCATAAATGGGCTACACTCAAAGCTTAGAAGTGTTCTAAATAAAATCAAGTATTTCATGGGACACAGCAGCAGGGTTGGTGGTCTAGGGACCATGATTTCAGGGAACATCTAGGTCAACTGGCATAACAAAGGTTTTTAAAATATTCTGCATCCCCTTTTGGGGAGTGGCATCTGGGGTCTTAAAGGCAAGCAAGTGGCCATTTAGGAAGCATCAACTGGTCTCAACTTCTCTGGAGCAGAACAAAAAGAAGAGCATCAAAACACCAGGGAAGTGTGATCCCAAGAGATGGAAAGGGCCACATCCACTAGCAACTACATCAACACAAGATTGGAAGAACTAGATGACACCCCGCTACCACCAGTGACTGTACTGACAGGGAACTCAATCAAGGGTTCCTGGTGGAATGAAAGAAATGCGGGGAGCAGAACTCAAACTCTAGTAAAATCACTAGGCTTTATGATCTGATATACTGCAGGGTCCCCAGAAGACATGGCACCCAGGCTCCCTATTAGCCCAGAACTGAAACTATTCCAGAGGCCACCTCCTCAGAAAAAGATGAAACTGGTATATATGACATAAAAGAATACTGGTAAAGAGGGTGCTTCTTGTCTGAACTAGATACAGAAGACTAACTGGGCAGCTCCTGTCCGGAATTGAGATGAAAAGACAGAAGGGGACAGGAGCTGGCTAAATGGGCATGGGAAATGCAGGGTGGAAGGGAAGACTTCACTGTTATTGGGTGGGAGCAACAGCTAGGGTCACATGGTGACATGTCTGTAACTTTTTGTATGAGAAACTGCCTGGAATTATAAACTTTTACTGCAATCACAAAGAAACAAAATTTAAAAAGACTGCAGCCTTCAGTACGGATTCCACATCAGCAGGAAGAAACAAAAATCCTTGCAACTGGACCAATAAGTAACATCATGATAAGTGGAAAAAAGATGCAAGTTGACAAGGATTTCATTTTACTTGAATCCACAATCCATGCCTATGGAAGTAGCAGTTGAAGAAATCCAGTTGTGCATTGCACTGAGCAAATCTGCTACAAAAGACCTCTTCAAAGTGTTAAAAAGCAAAGATGTCACTTTCAGGACTAAGGTGACCTGATCCATGCCATGGGGTTTTCAGTCACCTGATACGCATGCGAAAGCTGAACAATGAATAAGGAAGAGCAAAAACTAAGTTGATGTCTTTGAATTGTGGTACTGATGAGGAATACTGAATATACCATGGACTTCTGGAAAACCAATGAATCTGTCTTGGAAAGAATACAGCCAGGGTGCTCCTTAGAAGCAAGGATGGTAGGACTACATCTCACATACTGCAGATATGTTGTCAGGAATGATTAGCCCTGTAGAAAGATGTCATTTGGGGTAAAATAGAGGGTTAGCAAAAATGAGATAGATCCTCAATGAGGCAGATGGACGCAGTCGCTGCAGCAGTGGGCTCAAGCCTAACAATGGTTTTGTGGCTGGCACTGGACTGTCAGCAGTTTGTTCTACTGTAAGTAGGAAGGGTATGAGTCAGAACTGACTCAGCAGCACCTTACAAAAATAACAGCTTTTCCCCAAGATCTTCTTCTCCTCAGAGTTAGGGTAGGCAGTGTGGACATATACCCAGGAAAACATGCGGACTCCGGAAGAGAGTAAGGGGTCCCCAAACCCCATCCTGATTGTGCTGCTGAAGCATCTCACTTGGGCTTGGAGTTGGTGAACAAAGCAAGAGGCTGGACTTTGTACCAGTCCTCAGAGCCCAGGGCCTGTGATTCTAGAGACACAAGGCCCAAAGATGGCAAGTTGTCTCAGGTGGTCTATTTGGCCATCATTCATCCATCCACTCATTCCTCCATTCATCCACCCACTCACTCATTCATCTACCTGTCCATCCACCTGCCACCCACCCGTTTATCCATCCATCCACCCATTCAACCCAACCACCCACCCATCCATCCACCATACACCACCTACCTGTCTATCTGGCCATCACCCATCCATCCACTATCAAGCTGCCCACCACCCACCCATCCATCTACCCACATATCCACCCATTGACCCATTCACCTATCCATTTATCAGTCCATTCACCCATTTCCTGATCTACCACCCACTCATACACCCACCCACCATTCACTATTTAACTGTCCATTCATTCATCCATCCACCACCCATCGAACCACTAATCCACCCACCCATCTATCCACCCATCCATCTATCCATCCATCCATCCTATCTATCAACCCACCCATCCATCCCCATTTATCAACCCACCTATCCACCCACCCACCCACCCATCTATTCACCAACCCACCCATCTACCTGTCCATCCATCCGTCTATCCATCCATCCATCTGCTCTTCCTGCAGGTTGTTGGTCAATGATTTGCTGAGTTTTCAAGCTCAACATGCCTAGAAGGTTTGAGCACGTATGGAAACAGGTGACACAAGTACCAGACAGTGAAGGCGGGGGTAGAAAGGGCTTCATTAACTGGAGTGACATGGTTCACATCTCCATGAGTGCATCAGTGCTTGGTGTGATCTTGTTCCCACTGAAGTCTCGGGGAGCCTGGCCCTGTCTACCTTTATGCTATGCCTAGCCCATATCAGGTGGTTCCTGAGAATTCAGGGGGTGGGCAGACTAGCTGAAGGGTATGAGTTGTGGGAGACAGCCTCAGGGCTATTCCACAATAGCCTTGCCCAGCTTGGGCAGCACTCAGAGCCAGCGTAGGGGACCATGAGGCACTAGGGAGTCCTCTGCCTCTACTTAGACAGGACAGGGGAAGAGGCACAAAAGCCTGCTCTGACTATTGGCCAAAATGTTTTCCATCCCTGAGCTTTGGTGATTTTAGCATATTGGGCCAAGTGAGGGGTGGGGTTGCAGGAATGCTTAGTGGCTGGAGATGCAAGGTCCTGAGATCAGGCATAAAACAGTGAAGGAGGGAAAAGCCTTGAAGACCACAGGCCCTACGGAGACTTACTGTAAGAGGAAACGAAACCAAGGCAATGGTTTCATACCAGTCATTCGTAACCATAACAGGGTGACTTTGGACTGCCCCAGGGAATCAAATCTTGTTACCTGTTAGACATTTGAAGAGGAATCAATGGTATGGACACGTGGGGAGCGCTTGCTGTGATCATCCGTTCTGCAGCAGGACATATTTCTGAGACCATTCACCCAGATCCCACCAGAAAGCAGCATCAATGTCAGGAAGCCAAACCTCAGGGGACAGAAGACAGGTGACTCATGCCTAGCCTGAGACCCTAGCCAGGCACTCTGTTTTAGTGGCCGGAAAGATGAACCAAGAAATAGGGAATCTGGTGCCATTCCTGCAGCTCTGGTGACACAGTGGCTAAGAGATCAGCTGCCAACCAACAGGTTATTTAGCTGCTCCTTGGAAACCCTCTGGAGCAGTTCTACCCTGCCCTACAGTGGCTCTGTGAACTGGAACCAACTCCATGGCAGTGCCTTTTAGGGTTTGACACCGCTTCCATGGCGTCCCTGGGGATTAGAGATTCTCTCTGCACGTATGGGAATGCTCAATCCTAAATTTCATGAGCAGCAGACAGAATTAGAATTTCCCATGTTGTTGAAGCAGCATAGCAGAAAGCTCATTTGTCCCTGTGAGGGTGACCTGTTCTACCACACAGCTGTCGACACGTGGCCCTGGGGACAAGGCTGCAAGCTGTGGTTAAGTTGCACCCAGAGAGTAATATAGGGTTTCCCTTTGACTTTGACCTGGAAGGGTCACTGCACAGGTCCCAGGATTTGGGTCTTATGCAGGACTGCTCCCTGGGGACAGCCAGCAGTTGGTCACCAGAACCTTCTGTTATGGCTGTCATCCATTTCAGAGCAAATGGTCCCTTCCGGGGGACCACCAGTTCCCGACCTTAGTACCCTTGACCAAACACTTGAGCTCTATTTGCAAAGGGAACATTAAAGGTCCCCAGTTGCATAACTGAAGAGCTGCAAAATCACTTAAAACGTGATGTGGAAAGCTTTGAAGGATGTTCTTTCAGAAATGACAGTGTCTTTCACATTTTTCATCATGGCACGTCGCTTAAAGAGCCACATTCCTGCTAACACGTTGTCAGGCACAAACCCACTTTCCCAGTTCCCCATTTATTCTTAGTGGAGGTGCCCATCTCCCTCAAAGCAGGCCAAGCAGACAGCCTCCCTTTTGCATGGGTCCTTCTCCAGCATTTGCTCATTTCTCACCTCCCATGCCCTTCTCTGACTCCCCATGAGTTCAAAATCACGGGAAGTTCCACATCCCAGACTAGGGGTCTCTGCCACTGCACACCTGGGTGGCCCTGGCAAGCACATATCCCACCTGGGAAGAGCTTGATGGCCAGTCCTGTCCCTCTCCCCCAGGGCTCTGAGGACTAAATTGTAAAACCGTGAGCCATTCCAGTCACCAGTGAGCTGAGGGGATATGGTAGCATAATCCCCCTCCACAGAAATAAACCAAAAAGGACTAAGTAACCACATTTCTTGACACATTGTTGTTATTGCAGTTTCATGCCATCTGGTCGCTTCTGACTCATGGTGACCCCGTGTGTGACAGAGTAGATCTGCTCCGTAAGCTTTACTAAAACATCACCAGGACTTTCCTCCTGGGTACTGCTGGGTGGGTTCACAGTGCCAGCTTCCCTGTTACCAGGTGACAGCAAACTGTCCACCCTAACTGGGGACCTTCTTTTGCTGTGACAGATGGCATCATACTCTTTGATCTTAGAGACATGTCAGCAGAACGGATTTCAAAATAACAAACCAGTGAGGAGGGAAGTAACCAATGATCTCTTATTTTCATAAGAAACACAATAGATTTTTTTAAAATCTTAATTAACTGTTTTTTTTTTTTTCCCCAGAGTTGATAAAGCCAAAGGGTGGGGTTTTTTTTGTTTGTTTCTTGTTTTGAAGGAGTGCTGGGCCAATTTAATGAAAGAAGAGATGAGATTGAATATACAAAACCCAAAACAAACAGTCAAAAGAGCAGCAAGGAAAGACTTCACCCGGAACAACGTGGTCAATGGGACTGTATTGTACAATCACTGAGTTAGTGGCGAGCACCCAGGCCAGCCCATGGAGGGTGGAAAACAGGACACGCTCCTGGAAGAGATCTTCGGGCGACTCTGTCTCAACATCAAGGTGAAGGGAAAAGGTCCTGAGAGGTCGAGACTGCAAGCTCCTGCTTCTTCTGCCATAGAAGCTGCTGCTGTGAACTCCAAGAAAGCACTGAGCCTAGAGAACGGCAGACGAGGAGCATCTGAAATCCGTTACGGACTCTCTGCAGATTAGTTAGCATTGCTGTGTTGCATCCAGCACATTCTAGGAGAGTTCTGTAGTCACCGACGGTCTGACTGTGACATCCAGTTAGCGTGCAGCATGTCGCACACCAGGACGTCCACATCAGAGAAAAAGGAACGTGGCTGAGGATGACTCTCAACAGTCAAGCTAAATTTGTGGTGACAACTGCCCACCCCGCAGGGAGACAGCTGTTGTGGCCTTTCATCTGGCAGAGTCACCATCTATTTGAACAACCAAAGGGCCTTTAGATGTGCACCAAAGCGTGTCTCGGAATACAGAAATGCATGTCTCAGAATATGGAAATGTGCGTAAACGGTGGCGTCTTTCTTGTTGCAGCTAAGTTTTTCACTTTACTAAGAAACTGCGTTGTGCAAAAATACACTGATAAATACTCAGGAGACCCGGTAGGTTCTGGAATCAGATCAGTCAGTAGCAGAAGCTAGTCCCTCTTTTCCTCTCAGTTTCATCATCTGGTAACAGGTTGCTTTGGACTCTGTATGGACTGAACAGTGCCCTTGAAAAACATTGGTTGGCATTCTAACTCCCACATCTGTGAATGCAATCTTGTTTGGGAACAGGGCTTTCTTGTCATGTTAATGGGGCTGTATTAGTGTAGAGTGGGTCCCAAACACAACCGCTGTGAGGGACAAGAAGAGCAGCATAGATGCACTGAAAAGAACAGGAATTCCAGGAGCCTTAACTGCACTCATGAGGAGCCTGTTTGTAGACCAACAGGCAGTCATTCAAATGAACAAAGGCATACTGAACAGTTCAAAACCAGGAAAGATGTGTGTCAGGGTTGTACCCTTTCACCATACTCACTCAACCTGTATGACAAGCAAATAATCTGAGGAGCTGGGCTGTGTGAAGAACAGAGCATCAAGACTGGACGATGACTCGTAACTGCTTGTGTGATGCACTGGCCAGCAAACAGGACTTGGAGTACCTACTGATGAAGATCAAGCACTGCATCCTTCAGTGTGGATTGCACCTTAGTGTACAGAAAACCAAAACTCTCATAGTGGGACCAATAAGCAGTATTATGATAACTACTGAAGTTGTAAGAATTCATTTTACTTGATTCTGCAATCAATGACCAAGGAAGCAACAGTCAAGAAATCACAGGACGTATTCCAGTGGACAAATCTGCAGTAAAAGTTATCTTTAAAGTGTTAAAAAGCAAAGATGAATGTCTGACTTAAACCATGGGATTTTCAGTCACCTCATGTGTGTGCAAAAGCTAGGCTATGAATAAGAAAGGTATAAAAAAGAATTGATGTTGGCAAAGAATATTGAATATACCATGGACCACCAGAAGAACAAGGGGATCTGCCTTGCAGTACTGCGAAAGGCCAAAAGAGATCTATAAAAGTGGAGAAACCTACTTTGCAGAGGGATAGGAATACTCATCGTTGTGAAAATCTCTATTCTACCCAAAGCAATCTATCAACACAATGCAATCCCAATGTAAATCCCAGTGGCATATCCCCAGTTTCATATAGAAAAAGGAACAGGCCCCAGATAAGTAAAGCAAAATGGGAGGCCTCATACTACCTGATTTTAGAAGCTATTACACTGCCACAACAGTGAAAATAGCCTGTTACTGGTACAACAACAGATACAAAGACCAACGGAACAGAACTGAGAATCCAGATGTAAAACCATCCATCTATAAGCAGCTCATATTTGACAAAGACCCAAAATTCGTAAACTGGGGGAAAGACAGGCTCTTAAACAAATGATCTTCACATAATTAGATATCCATCTGCAAAAAAAATGAAGAAAAAGACCCATATCTCACACCCTACACATAAACTAACTCAAAATGGATCAAAGCCTTCAATATAAAATCTAAAACGATAGAGATCATGGAAGAAAAAATAGGACCAACACTAGGAACCCTAATACATGACATAAACAGAATACAAACCATAACAAACAATGCACAAACACCAGAAGAGGAAATGGATAACTGGGAGCTCCTAAAAATCAAACACTTAGGCTCATGCAAAGATCTTACCAAAAGAGTAAAGAGACAACATACACGCTGGAACAAAAAAAAATTGGATACAGTGAATACAAGCAATATCCATATCTAAAATCTACAAGATAGTGTAAAACCTCAATAAGAAGACAAATAATATGATTAAAATATGAGCAAAGGATGTGAACAGGCACTGTATCGAAGAAGACATTCAGGTGGCTAACAGATACATAAGGAAATGCTCACAACCATTTGTCATTAGAGAAATCGTAATCAAAACTGCAATGAGATACCATCTCACCCAGCAAGGCTGGCAATAATCAAAAAAAAACACACAAAATAATAGGTGCTGGGGAGGTTGTGAAGAGAGTGGAACACTTATACACTGATGGTGATGTAAAATGGAAAAACCACTTTGGAAATCAATTTAATGCTTCTTTAAAAATCTAGAAGTAGTACTACCGTATGATCCAGCAATCCCACACCTTGGAACACATTCTAGAGAAATAAAAGCCGCCACAGGAATAGACATGGGCACATCCATGTTCACTGCAACTCTGCTCATAATAGCAAGAAGATGGAAACAACCTAGGTGCCCATCAATAGATGAATGGATAAACAATTACAATATATTCACACAGTGAAATATTATGTAATGATAAAGAACAACGATGAATCCCCAAATGTCTTAGAACATAGATGAATCTGGAAGGCATTATGCTGAGTGAAATTGGTTGGTCATAGAAGGACAAATATTGTATGAGGCCACTCTTATAAGGACTCAAGAAAAGGTTTAAACAGAGAAGAAAACATTCTTTGATAGTTACAAGGCTGAGGAGACAGCCAAGCCAAGTGTTGTCAAGTCGGATCCGACTCATGGCCACCCAAGGAGAGAGATATTCACTAACTAGAGAGAATAGACAAGAATTACTTTAGGTGAAGGGAAGGACAGCACACAATTCAGGGGAAGTCAGCGCAACTGGACTAACCCAAAAGCTAAGAAGTTTGCTGAATACAGCCAGATACTTTGAAGGACAGAATAGCAGGGCCAGGGGTCCTGGGACCATGGTTTCAGGGGATATCTACATCGACTACCATAACAAAGTTTGGTGAATAGTGTCTGGGGTCTTCAAAGCTGTCAACCAACCATCTGAGATGCATCCATTGGTCCCAACCCACCTGGAACAAAGGACAAATGAAAGACATTAAAGACACAAGGAAGACAGGAGTTCAGAGACAGACAGGGTCATGTACCAGAGAGTCCATCATCCTGAGGCCTGCAGAACTGGACGGGGCCTGGCCACCACCAGCCAACAGCTCTGACGTGGAACACAAAGTACAGTCCCTGACAGAGCAAGAGAAAACTGGAGTGCAGAACTCATATTTTTGGAAAAAGACCAAAAATAATAGTTTGCCTGAGACTGGAGGGACCCCCTGAGTCACGGCCCCCTGACTCTCTGCCAAGCCTAAGCTAAAATCATTCCTGAAGCCAACTCTTCAGAAAAAGATAGACTGAACTCAAAGAAATGTAACGATGCTGACGAAGAGTATGTTTGGGGCTCAAGTAGATACAAGAGACTAAATGGTCAGCTCCTGCTGGGAGGCAGGATGAGAAGGCAGAAAGGTCCAGGAACTGATTAAATGAACATGGGAGATATTGGATGGAGAGGAGAAGTGTGCTGTCACCTTACAGGAAGAGCAAGTAGGGTCACATAACAGTGTGTGTATATAATGGAATGCCATGCAATGATAAAGAACAAAGATGATCCTGGGGAACATCTCAGAACATGGAGAAATCTGTAAGTCATTATGCTGAGTGAAATTAGTCAGTTGCAAAAGTGTAATGATTATATAAGACTACTATTATAAGGACTCAAGAAAAAGTTTAAATACAGAAGAAAATAGTCTTTGATGGTTATACAGATAGGAGAGGTGGGAAGAGGATACTCACCCATTAGCTCAAAATCAAGCCCACTGTCGTCCAACCTATTCCAACTCGCAGTGACCCTGTAGGACAGGGTAGAACTGCCTCGTAGAGTTTCCGAGGAATGCTTGCTGGATTTAAACTGCCAACCTCTTGGTTATCAGCTGGGGCACTTAACCACTACACTACCAAGGCTTCCTGTTGACTAGATAGTAGACAGGAATTGGGTTAGATGAAGGGAGACACAGCACACAGTAGAAGGAGGCCAGAACAGCTGGACTAAGCCAAAAGCTAAGAGGTTTCCTAAATATAACTTGACACTTTGGAAGACGTAGTAGCAGGGGAAAGGGTCTAGGGACCATGGTTTCAGGGGACATCCAGGTCAATTGGCATATCAAAATTTTTTCAAGAAAATGTTGTATAGCCCACTTCAGTGAGTGGCACCTGGGGTCTTAAAAGCTAGCAAGTGACCACCTAAGAAGTATCAATTAGTCCCGACCCACATGGAGCACAGAAGAATGAAAAACATTAAAGACATAAGGAAAATATGAGCCTAAGAGACAGAAAGGGCCCTGTAATCCACAGACCACATCAGCATGAGATGAGGAGAACCAGATGGTACCCAGCTGTCATGGACTGAATGTGTTCCCTAAAAATACTAACAATCTGGCTGTGCCATAATTCCTGGTATTATGTGATATTCCTCCCTGTTGGAATTCCTGCCTCTGTGATGTTAATGAGGGTGAATGGGCAGGAGTTATGCTGGTGGAGCAGGGTTCCACATGTAAGCTTGTTTTGTGCTTCGAGGCAATCTCTCGAGATATAAAAGAAGAAAGTTTGCGGAGAGAACTGGGAACCTCTTACCACCAAGAAAGCAGTACTGGGAGTAGAGCATGGCCTTCAAACCTCAGGTTCCTGCACCAAGATGCTCCTGGAACAAAGACTGATACAACACAAGGACTTTTCTCCAGAGCCCACAAGAGGGAAAGCCTTCCCCTGGAGCAGACATCCTGAATTTGGACTTGTAGCCTACTGGACTGGGTAAGAATAAACTTTCCTTTGTTAAAGCCATCCACTTGGTGGTGTTTCTGTTAGAGCAGCACCAGATGACTAACACACCACCTACCACCAATGACAGCCCTGACAGTCCCTGAGATAGCAGGAGAAAAATAGTTGTGTAGAACAACAACTCTATTAAAAAGAGCAGATGTCATGGTCCAACAGGTTGGAAGGTCCCCTGAAGACACGGCCTTGAACTCACGGTCCTGAACTCTCTGTTAGCCTAGATCTGAAACCGTTCCCAAAGTCAACTCTTCAGACTAAGATTGGACTATACTGTAAGACAAAAAACAATGCTGGAGAAGAGTGTGCTTCTTAGCTTAAGTAGACACAGGAGGCTAACCAGGCAGCTCCTGTCCAGAGGTGACATGAGAGGGTAAAGGGGGACAGGAGCTGATTGGATCGACACGGGAAATACAGGGTGGAGAGGAGGAGTGTGCTGTCACACTGTAGAGAGAAGCTAGAATTACACAAGAGTGTGTGTGTGCAAGTTTTTGTATGACAAATTGACTTGGATTGTAAACTTTCACTTAAAGCACAACAAAATACTTTTTTAAGGACAATGTTTACGTAAATTTTTGTATGAGAAACTAACTGGAATTGTGAGCTTTCACTGAAACAAAAAAAAATTTTTGAAAATGTTTTGCCTTGGAAGAAGTACAGCCGGCACTCTCCTTAGAAGCCAGAAGGGCAAGATTTCAGCCCACGTGCCTTGGGCGGCTTATCAGGAAGGACCAGTCCCTGAGTAAGGCCATTGCATTTGGCAATGCGGAGGGCTGTGGAAAAAGAAGTCCCCTGGTCAGATGGATCGACACGGTGGCTGCAGTGATGGGCTTAAGTATGGTGACGACTGGGAGGCAGGCACCAAAGCGGGTTGTTTTTCATTCTGATGTTCTCAGGGTCACTATGATTTGGAACTGAGTCAATGACACCTAATGACATCAAGAGACACAGAGAGATACCTATGGAGCACAAATGGTTTGCTGTCCGCTATGCACTTAGAGGCTGGCCATTGAGCCCACCCAGTGCCACCACAGGAGGAAGGCCTCTGGCAATCTGCTCCCTCAAGGTTTACAGTCAAGCAACCCCCATGGGGCAGTCCACCCTGTAACACACGGGATCTCCACAGGTCAGAATTGGAAACTTTTGATGGCAAAGGGTTTAGACACAGAGATAAGCAAGCCCCAAAGGGAATGACACTCTATTTGATGCTTACAGAAGCAGGTGGACACCCCAGCCCTAGCGCCCCAAGGATGCCAACTGCCAGAGACAGATGGCATGTGCAAGGTGTTGTCCCAATAGCCGGCACCCCGAGTTTGGACTCGCAGCTTCCCAAACAGTGACAAAACACACTTCTATTCTTTAAAAGCACCCACTTGGGATATTTCTGTTCCAGCCGCACTTAGGTACCAAGAAAGACTTGTTTGTCTCAAATGGATCACTCCAGCTTTTCCGCAGAGTCCTCTTCCTCTACCGCTCCATCAGCTCTGGCCAGGTCCCCTTCTTGGCCATATGAGTCTACTGTCTCTTTCCATTGTGCCTTTGGAGGGTGGGTTTCTGCCTGTTCCTACCACCGTGTTTTTACAAGAGGAGAGATTAGAATCTGTCTTTTCATTTTATAGCTCAAGCGGCAACACTGCTCTGGTTGACATTTTCCTGTCTGTTGACATAAGAATAATTGAGGGGAGCCAGACGCAGCTGCCTTTAATAAGAGAAGCACGGAGACAGACACTTGTGTACTCCACACAAGTGCCAGGCATCAGTGGTCCCCAGCGAAGGAGCTGGAATGCTGTCCAGAGGTCCTCAGGCACGGCCACCCTGGTGCTCGCCTGGGGAGCTGGCAGGATGCAGCACGCAGCCCTCAGTCTTGAGGCCGGGCAATCGCCACGCACGAGATGGAGCCCCTGCAAGCCAGGGCCTGCCCGCCTTCCAGAGCTCTGCATGCAAACCAGAGCATTCATGCCAACTGTGTGTCTCACCCCGCAGGGGACGCTCCCAGAGTCCCCACCCCCGTAACCTGATAGCATGCATAGCTCTCTTGTGGGACAAGTATGTCCTGGTGCAGGCAGAGCAACACAGGCCACGCTTAGAAAAATGCATCTTTTTCTTTTCCTGTTACAGCTGGAGGTGGGGTAAAACCCGCGCCAGGTGCCCTCCAGTCAATTCCAACTCATGGCGACCTTACACGTGACAGAGTAGAACTGGGCTCCATCAGACTGTCAGTGGCTGACTTTTCAGAAATAGATCAGCAGGCCTTTCTTCTCAGGAGCCTCTGGGTGGGCTGGAGTGTCTAACCTTGTGGTTGGCAAGTGAGTGTATGAGTCATTTACACCACCTAGGGACTCCAAATGAGTTTCCTTCAAGTTGGTTCTGCCCCATAATGAGTTCATGCATGTCAGAGGAAGAACTGTACTTCTCTTGGGTTTCGATGGCTGAGTTTTCAAAAGTGGGTCATCGGGCCTCTCTTCCAGGGTACCTCAAAACAAAACAAAACACTGCTCAAGTTGATTCTGTCTCATGATGACCCTGTAAGACAGGGTATAACTGCCCCATAGAGTTTGCAAGGAACCCCTGATGGATTTGAACTGCTGACCTTCTGGTTAGCAGCTATAGCGCTAACCATTGCACCACCAGGGTTTCCTAGGTGCCTCTGGGTGAACTTAAACCTCCAGCCTTGAGCTTTCCAGCCAAGGGCATTACCAGACCTTCTCAGCCTCATCTCAAGATATGCAGAGATGTCATCCTCCGTGCTTCTTTCCCTTGTAGGCGATAAGGATTGGGGGAATTTGACAAATTTAACTTGACACAGTAGCCCCAACACAACAACGGGCTCAGTGATACTGATGAAAACGCAGAGGGTGGGAGACCCGGCCAGCTTTCGTTTCGTTGCACACAAAGTGTATTAGGCATCAGTCAGACGTGACTCCACAGCAGCGCACACCAGTAAATGAATTCAAGTAGGAGAGAAAGGCATTAACTCCTACTGCGAATTTTATGAATTTTGAGCTTTATTTGTGTTTTCAGCTTGTTTTTGGACCCAAGGTAAAGTAATTTTGACTTCTTTCTTGACCAACTTCCAGCTGTTCCACATTCTGGTGACATTGTATCTAAGCAGGACATGTCACCCACAGGCTCAGGGAGCCAGCTCTTCCTTTCAGGGTCTCTTTGATGTCACTTCCTCAGCAAATAGCTCCATTTCTCATTGGTTGACTGCACAAGTGGGTCTCAGATGTTCACTAAATATGTCAAGAAATCATAACTGATTATTTCTTTAAGTTCCATTGCTATTCCAGAAGAAAAGAGATAAATACTCCCCAAATCTAACAATGCTGATCTACGGCCACCCCCAAGCAACTGGAAATGACTGTCCAAACCCTTCAGATTTATGACTGTGACATCATGCATCAATATAGTCCTGCAGATCTATTTTCCAGAGGACTTCCTACAAGGACTGCTCAAAATGCTTTATAAAGCTGTCCTAGAGACAGAAAGAGGGGAAGTTACAAACAGCTAATGTTGTTGTGTGCTGTCGAGTGGATTCTGACTTGTAGTGACACTAGGGGACAGAATAGAACTGCCCCAGAGGGCTTCCAAGGCTGCAGCCTCTATGGGAACAGATTGCCTGCTCTTTCTCCTGCCGAGTTGCTGATGGATTCAAACCTCCAACCTTCATTTAGCGGCTCAGCACTTAACCACTACACTCCCAAGACTCCTTATAGAAGCAGAAATTTACTCGGGCAATTTTTCTTCTCTGTACAAACACTGAAAACATTATTCAGACACCTAAGAACAGAACGTAGAGCAGCCTTGGCCCAGTGGCAGACATCTACACCCTGATCTAACGCGTGTGCTGTTTTCCCCGTGCGCTGATAGCATCTGTGAATTCTGTCAACCATTCACATTCTCACAGCTATTAGGCTGTCACAGACCACCCAGCTCTCAGAATACAAGCAATTGTGGCTTGAAGGCTAAACTCCATCCCAGAGACTCACCACCAGGGAAGATACCTAACTCAGAGGTGGGGTGTGTGAGCATGGGGAGCAGAGTGTTTACAGATAGCAGAGTGAATATGTGAACCCAGGGTAGTGACACCAGGTGGCTGTCCACCACTTTGCATGCTTCCCCTTCCCCATGCTCATTTGCATGGCCCTTCCTCAAGGCAATCAGCCCAAGTCTGGTGATGATGATTAATCTAGGGCAACTACCAAAATAATACATGCAAAGCAATATCAAAACCAGTGCCATTGACTCCAACTGACATCAACCCCGTGTGTGTCAAAGGAGAATTCTGTCCTATGGAATTTTCAATGACTCGTTTTTGGAAGGAGATCACCGGGCCTTTCTTCCAAGGCCCCTCTGGGTGGATTTGATCTATCCATGTATTAACCATTTGCACCATGCAGGGACGTCATTTAAAGTGAAGAACCTCAGAAAAACTCAGCAGGCTGTACCATTTGATATTTCTCTTTCAATATTACACCCCCTTTGTTTTCGGATTGAAGAGTTTCCCGTCTTTTGCATCTTTGACTATGTTGTATTTTGTTTTAAAACAATTAAGTGAAAGTATACCATCCTAATCAATTCTGCGTGCCCACCTTTCTGCAGCTCCATCTGCTTTCGTCACCCATTGACAGCACGCTCCTCCTTTTCATTCTGTGCTTCTAATATCCTCTTAACGAGCACCTGTCCCCTCCTCTCCACCCTCTCCTCTCCCACCTAGAAAGAAACCTCCTATAAATGCACAAAACCCTGAAGTACACACGCCGTGTGCCCCCACTGTGTCCCCAAGTCAAGTCCATTTTTGTCTGAGGAGTCGACCTTGGTACTGGTTTCAGGTCAGGACCAGCAGCAAGCCTAGAGGCCGTGTTCCCAGGGGATCCTCCGGGCTATCGGACCATCATTTATTGTCTTTTAGAAGAGCTCTTCAACTGCACACGTCCTTTTCTCGTGTTCCCTCAGGGACTCCACATCGTTGACCACGTTTTCTTTTGTTTTGCTTTTTGTTTTGTTTTGGTTTGGGCAAAGGGATAAGAAGCCTCAGCCCTTCTTACAATGCTAATAAGTGCTGTGGCCCATCTCTTGCCCAAACAGACTGCAGGAAGTCGCTGCATGCTGACAGCAGCACGCACAGAGATTGTTCCCTGGAGAGAAGCAGTGGTCGGCAGCGTCCTATTTGTGGTCAGAATGAAGCGCTAAAGAAATGTCTCAGCTAATGAAGTGCAGCTGACAGGCAGACCTATTGGTGAATGGGCCTCGCTGGGACATTTCTGAAGTGTTTTTCCATTCGCAAAGCACCTTGCCGTCCTTGTGAACGGGTAGCCTTTGTGACCACTTCAGGAGCAATCTCTGTAGCATGATACTTTCTCACAGCTGAGGAAGTCAAGCTGCCATAAATTAGTAATTTGGCGCAAATTAAAAAATCAAAGTTGCAGATCTCAACATAACAATTAGAACATTCCTGAGCTCTGAGGACTTTGGCAAAATCTCCTTTTTAAAGCTGTGAGACAAATCAGAAGAGGCAGGAAAGGTGACCCAGCTAACACGGGGTCAGGGTCTCCAGTGGAGACAGCCGGTTGCAGTTTGGTTTTCTCCTTCCCATCCTCAACCTATTAACTTGTCTCTTAATCAGCTAATAGAGCTTTTAAAGAATTGGATATGTCCCTCAACATAACACAGGGGAAGATAAATATCTTTTCTGCTGATGACACAGTTTTATTATCATGAACTAGGAGTGACCTGGAAAGGTCTAACCACAACCAGAAAGAACAGCTCAAGCTGAATTACGTCAACCCTAACATCAGTGTCTGTGGGCGCTCCCCCAAACACCTTGGGTCACAACTAAGTACATTCATGAAGTCTGTCAATGTGTTAAGCTCAGTTATCCTGATAAACTCACTGGCATTCTTTGTCGTTCCAGCCTCAGAAGCTGGAGGAACAATCTGGAAGATCTTCTTGGATCTCCAATGACAAACATTACTAGCACTTTCTCTGACAATGTTGCAGAGTCCAGTTGTCTCAACCAGATGCTGCAGAGCATGGAACAATGAGATCTAGTGTTAGGCTGCTTCCAGAGACACTTCCAGAAGACAGTCTTAGACTTTACCTGTGCTAGCCTTCCCAGGGAGAGGACCAAAGCCTGTAGGGCCAGCACACCATGGAATTCTCTTCGCTGAAAAGGGATTATCAATCCTGATCCCTTGTGCCTAAATTCGAAGGTTCAATGACTTCCTCCCATCAGCAACATGGAAGTGCAGATCTTGGGCCCTCTTCAGAAAGACTGGTCCCTAGAAAGGGACCTCATACTTCGTAGAGAGTCAGAGAAAACAAGGGAAGCCCTCAGTGAGCTGGACTGACACAAGACACTCAGTAGCAGAGTCGGTGATCACGGGAAAAGGCACAGGACTGAGCAGTGCTTCCTTCTGGGATACTTAAGGTCTCCGTGAGTCGGAGGTGATTCGGCAGCAACCAGCAACACCACCACAGACTTGGACCACCTTAACTTCACCTCCGCCAGACTCTTGCTTACTGAGCTACACTTTCGTACATGCCCTGGCCCTTTACCAAAGTTCATATGTGAATACAGTCCCTGAGTTTCTCATAAAACACATTGTCCGAGCCTTTACTCATGATGCTCCTCAGTGTCCCACCATTGAAGTCCATGTGAATTTTCACTGTAATCACTCACTGTCAGAGAACTTTTACTCCACCCCGAAGAACTGAGGTACTTCTTTTTTTCTGACGATGGGAACTGTGACTTACAATTTTTCCCCAGTTTTTCCTCCACCTTCCAGGATGCTCAAGCCAAGTATTGTGCTCATTGCAAATGTATTGCCCTTTATTGTAAGGAATGGGTTTTCATCTTCCTCTTCCCACTTCTGTTGCTGTTGAGTCAGCTCTAACTCGTGGCCACTGTAACAGAAGCAAACGCTGGCCAACACTGCGCTGTCTTTACGACTGGTGGTATTTTTGAGTCCTTTGTTGCAACTATTATGCCAATCTAACTTACTGAGGGATTCCTTCATTTTTATTGGTCCCCTGTTTCACCACATAGACCATCAGTTCTGAAATGATAGGATGCACGGTTAAACGTAGGCTTTAACAATGACTTGTTGTTGTTGTCATTGTTAGGTGATGTTGAGTCAGTTCCAACTCATAGTGGCCATACTTACAACAGAACAAAACACTGCCCGGTCTTGCACCGCATCCACAATCGATTTTATGCTTAAGCCTGTCATTACGGCCACTGTGTCAACCCATTTTGTTGAAGGTCTTCCACTTTGTCGCTGACGCTCCATTCTATCAAGTATGATGTTCCTCTCCAGGGACTGATCCTTCCTGACACCATGTCTAAAGTATGTAAGACCCAGTCTTGCCATCCTTGCTTCCAAGGAGTATTGTGGTTAACTTCTTCCAGAGCAGATCTGTTTGTTCTTTTGGCAGTCCGTGGTACGTTAATTATTCTTCTCAAACACCACAATTCAAAGGCATCAATTCTTCTTCTGTCCTCCTTATTCACTGTCCAGCTTTCACATGCATATGCTGCGATTGACAATTCCATGGCTTGGGTCATGAGCCCTTTAGTCTTCAAAGTGACATCTTTATTTTTCAATACTTTAAAGGGGTCTTTTACAGCAGATTTTCTCAATGCAATGTGTCTTTTGATTTCTTAACCGCTGCTGATTTACATAACTAGTGGTAAGAATGGCCCAGATAAGTTGGAGAGAGATTTCCCATCTACTCTTTCTAGGATACCTTGGTGGTGTAGTGGCTAAGCGCTACAGCTGCTAACCCGAAAGACAGCAGTTTGAATCTACTAGGCACTTCTATGGGGGCAGTTCTACACTGTCTTATAGGGTTACTATGAGTCACAGTTTACTTGATGGCAGCAAGTTTGTTTCAGTAAGGTTTACTCTTTCTACAGGGTAGTCATCCTTGCCAAATCACAGGAAACAGCTCTGCTCTGTTTCTCCTGACCTTTTGCAGTTGACCTCCACCTATCCTCTAATTTCACTTTTTCATCATTGATGTCCAAAGTACATCCAAAATCATTTTTGTTCAATGAGCTGAGTTTGGGCTTGAGGACAGGAATGCATGCTTGCTTCCCCAGCATCCTGGGCTGAGACTTAGCTGGGTTGCTCTGCCTGTGGATCTGGTCTCATGTATTTCCCGTTGGCTGGTCCTGCCCACATATGCGGTTTACAGGTCTTCAAACTAGGGAGCCCATTTTTCTTGGGACTTCCTGGCAAGAATACTTACTGAGATGTAATCACACGTATCTTGCTCCTGCAGGCACAGCTCATCTAGAAAGACCTGGGACCTTGGAGAAACATTGCTATTGGGCGAAAGACTGAGACTTTTGTTCCCTCAAAATACAAGGGGTAGTTAATTGCATCAAAATGATTGCCTCATTGGTAGATAAGGACTATCTCAGAGATAACCACATGGTCCCAAAGGCATTTGGGTTCTCCTGGGAGCATGGCCCCTGGCCCTGATGCTGCCCCTGCCCGTAAATTGTAATGAAGTTCCACTCTTCGGACAGGAATGGATTGGACTTGGCAATGCAGAGTGACCATATCTTGGGTGCACTTTATGGTTCTATGCATCTCTAGGATATCATCCTGCTGACCTCTTACAGAAAGAAGGGGAGTGGGTGGAGAGGAGAGAAAAGGAGACTGTTAGGAGGATGGGACCTATATGGAGCAGAAGGAAGAGTGTGCTGTCACCATGCAGGGAGAGCAGTGGGAGCTGCATACAGGTGGGCATGCAAATTTATATGGGAATGTACATTTTCATGCAATCATAATAAAAAATAAAATAAAATAAAAAATATTCAGGAAGAAAATGGAATCGATCTCTAAAAAAATCTCTACTGCCATTCTGTGAACCATATATGAAAGTTCCCCTGTTTTGGGGTAGGTGACAGAAGAGGAAGGGGGAAGAAAAAGACAAGAAAACTTACACCAATACTTCAAAAAAAAATGCACTGCAGTACCTAGAGGATTTTCTGTAGCCACAGGAAGCAGGATTTATAAATGTATCCAGTGTTCAGGCTCCCCTCACCTCTGAGAGCACCACTCTACTGCCACGCATTTACGGTGGGAGGGTTTCAGGACATGTATCTAGTCATACATAAATCCAGACAAATGCTGCCTCCAAGAGACTCATTAAACAAAATGAGTTGGAGAAGTCAAAAGCAAAAGTGTTTCAGTCACTTGAACTAAAGAGTGTATTAGTCACTTAATCTAAGAGTGCATCAGTCACTTAAGAAAAAAGAAAAGTGAGTGTTAGCAAAATAGTGCATGAAGGATTACTTGGTCATCTTCTGCTCGTTAAATACACAGTCCAAGATGAAGACATCCCTGCCTGGGGGGGGGGGACCTCCTGTCATCAAGTAGATTCCAATTCATAGAAACCCTATAGGAGAGAATAGTACTGCCCCATAGTGTTTCCAAGGAGTGACTGGTGGATGCAAATTGCCACCTTTTGGTTAGCAGCTATCACGGATTGAATTATGCTCCCCTCTCCCCAAATATGTGTAGCCATGTGTCTGGGCCACGATTCCCAGTATTTTGTGATTGTCTTCCATTTTGTGATTTTCCTAAGCTGTATTTTAGAGGATTCATGTGGGACTGTAAATCCCTTCATAAGATCACCTCCTTGCTCTACTGTCAAGGGAGTTTCCCTGGAAGACGGCTTGCCCCACCCTTTATCCTTTCATCTTACAAGACAAGACAAAACATAGAACAAAAGAGAAGCAAGCAAAGATTTGGGAACCTCACACTATCAAGAAAGCAGCACTAGGAGAAGGGCATGTCCTTTAGACCTGAGGATCGGGCACCAAGATGCTTTCTGACCAAAGACTAATGCAACACGAGGACTTTCCTCCAAAGTCAACAAGAGGGAAAGTCTTCCCCTGGAACAGACATCCTGAATTTGGACTTGTAACCTGCTGGACTATGTAAGAATAAACTTTTTATTTTGTTAAAGCCATCCACCTCGTGGTATTTCTGCTAGAGCAGCACTAGCTGACTAAAACAGCAGCCAAGTGCTTAACTACTGTACCACCAGGGCTCCTCCCAGAATACGTGGAGGTCAATTATATAGCATGTAAAGTTCTCCACGGTTTCCCCTCTGACTCAGAGTAAAACCAAAATCCTTACAAAGACTTCCAACAACTTCCCATTCTCCCTTACCAATTCCCATCCTTTCCTATTACTTTTCCCCTACTTTTGTCCAGTCGCACTGCCTTCTCTCTCTCCCTGACGCTGGGCACTTACGTTTGCAGTCCCCCCTGTCGATAACACTCTTCCTGAAAGTATTCCTGCGGCTCACATCACCACTTCCACTTTCAAGGCTGCCATGTCTAAAATGGCACACTCTGCCAACACACAAGCCTGTGCACCTACACACACAGACACATAGACACACACACACATACACACCCCTCTCCTTGTTACCTGCTCTCTTCTTCTTAACACTTAACACATGTTAACTTTGTGTCTATGTGACTTATTTGACTTTTTATCCCACCTACTCTGTACAGAATGTAAACTCTGTAAAGACAACAATTTTTGTCTCTATTATTTGTTTTTCACTACTGAATTCTTAGCACCTGGACATGTGCTTGGCACACAACACTCAAGAAATATTTGTTGAAGAAGTACACATACTTACTGTGGACCTTAGATACGTGGGCACATCTGTATTATTGTGATGACTAGCCACTTGCACCTGTATTTGTTTTCCTTGGTTCTCGGCCGGTGAGTATTCTTGACCCACAGAGACACCATTTTTGAGTGGAAATTGGCCTGAGAATGAGGGAGACTTTATTTCTCATAACCTCGCTGACTATAGGAGACTCGAGTGGGGCCCTTAAACTTTGCCGGACCTATTCCTCACTCAACTGTAAGTAACAATTAGAAAAAAATAGTAACTATCACTTTGGAGCACTTTCAAATGTATCAGACTCTGTGCTAACCATCTCTTGAGATCCCCCACAGGAAGCACAAGGGGTAAAGAGTGCTATGATGTTGACTTTACAGATAAGAGAGTGAATTCTCCAATACATTAAATCATTTACCCAAGAGCCACAGAAAATCAGTAGCAGGTGATCATAATCCAATATCTAAGCAGCTGTAACTAGAAAATAATGGTTTATCTGGGATGGGAGAGATTTGGGCTAAATTCCCTTCCATCTATAGTAATTTCCCTCTGTCCACCATGTAGCCACCATCCATTCATCCATCTACCCGTGTGTCCATGCATCCATCCTTCCATCATCCATCATCTATCCATTCATCCATCAATCCATTAATCTACTTGCCCATCCATCCGTCATATATTCATCCATCCGTCCATCCATCCATCCATCCACTTATCCACCTAAACATCTACTCATCTATCTACCCACCACCCATCCAATCACTCATCCTCTCATTTGCCTCCCTGAAGAACTATACTTATGAATAACTTGGTGTAAATATCCTGATAGGCGGAGAAGTTGCTCAAGAAGTTGCTTAATTCTTCATGTCTTACTGACAGTCATTGGTGAAATCTTTTTACTCAAATAATACTACATCATGATTTCATTGTTGTTATTAGGTGTTACCCAGTCCACCCTGATTCAAGGGACCCAGCATACAACAGACTGAAACACTGCCTACTCCTGCTGTCATCCTCCCAATTGCTGCTATGTTTCAGTCCACTGTAGAGCCACTGTGTCAGTCATCCCATTGAGGGTCTTTTCCATTGACCTTCTAATTTACCAAGCATGATGTCTTTCTCTAGGGACTGCTGCCTCATGATAACATGTCCAAAGTATGTGAGATGAAGCCGCCCATCCTCATTTTCAAGGAGCACTCTGGTTGTACTTTTTCCAAGACAGACTTGTTTGTTTTTCTGGCAGTTGAAGGTAATTCAATATTCTTCACCAACACCACAGTTCAGAAGCACCAATTCTTCTTTATTCTTCCTTATTCTTTGTCCAGCTTTTGCATGTATGTGAGGCTACTGAATGTATTACAGATTGGGTGGACTGAGTCAGGCACATTTTAATCCTTAAAGTGATGTCTTTCCTTTTCAACATTTTAAAAACATCTTTTGCAGCAGACTAGCCTTATGCAATGTGTAATTTGACTTCATGACTGCTGCTTCCGCAGGAACTGATTGTGAATCCAAGTAAAACAAAATCTTTGACAACATCAATCTTTTCTTCATTTATCATGGTGTTCTTTATTTGTCCAGTTGTGAGGACTTTTATTTTCTTTATGTTGAAGTGTAATTCATACTGAAGGCTGGAGTCTTTGATCTTCATCGGTAAGTGTTTCAAGTTGTCTTCACTTTCAGTGAGCAAGATCGTGCCATCAACACAATGCAGGTTGTTAACGTGTCTTCTTCCAGGGCAGCTCCTCAGATTATTTGCTCAGCATACAGACTGAATAACCATAGTGAACAATTATGACTCTGAGGCACATCTTTCCTGATTTTAACCACACAAAATCCTCTTGTTTTAGTTCAAAGAACTACTTCCTGGATTATACACAGATTCCCCACGAGCACAACTAAGTGCTAAGCTATTCTCGTTTTCACAATGTTACCAATAGTTTGTTAAGATCCACACAGTCCAGGGCCTTTGCCTGGTCAATGAAACACTGGTAAATATTCTCTACTTTCAGCCAAGATCCATCTGACACCAATAATGACATCCCTGCTTTTCCATGTGCTCTTGAATCTGGCTTGAGTTTCTGGAAGTTCCCTATCAACGTACTGCTGCAACTACTTTTTAACTATCTTCAGCAAAACTTTACTAGTGTGTGACTTTAATGCTTTTATTTACTAATTTCTCGCATTCTATTGGATCATCTTTTTTCAGAATGAGTACAAATATGAATCTATTCCAGTTGGTGGACCAGGTAGCTGTTTTTCAAGTTTCTTGGTATAGATGAGTGAGCATTTCCAGCATTGCGTCCATTTGTTGAAACATCTCAGTTGGTGTTCCATCAACTCCTGGAGTCTTGTTTTTTTGTCAGGGCCTTCAGCACAGCTTGGAATTTTTCCTTCACCACCATTAGTTCCTGATCATATGATGCCTCCTAAAATGGTCAAACATTAACCAGTTCTTTTTGGTACAATGACTTTGTGTATTCCTGCCAACTTCTTTTGATGTTTCCTGTGCCTTTTAATATTTTCCCCCATGGAATACTTCAGTATTGCAATTCCAGGCTTGAATTTTTTCTTCAGTTTTTTTCAGCTTGAGAAATGCGGAACATGTTCTTCCCTTTTGGTTTTCTATCTCCAGGTTTCTGTGTGTGTCGTGATAATACTTTGTCTTCTCAAGCCACTCTTCGAAATCTTCTGTTCAGCTCTTTTACTTCATCATTTCTTCCTTTTGCTTTAGCTACTCTGTGTTCAAAAGCAAGTGTCTGAGTCTCTCACGACATCCATTTTGGTCTTTTCTTTCTCCCCTGTTTTTTAGTGACCTCTTACTTTCCAGGGTCGCCATGAGTCGGATCCGACTTGACGGCACTTGGCTGGCTTTACTTTCCTCATGTATGATGTCTTTGACGTCATTCCACAACTCATCGGTTTTCAGTCACTAGTGTTCAATGAGTCAAATCTGTTCTTAAGATGGTCTCTAAATTCAGGTGAAATATACTCAGTGTCAACTGGAGACTGCCAGCAATTCTAGAAAGATTCCGAGGAGGAGCTGGAACAAGAGGTATCACTGCGTATGTCAGATGAATCCTCTAAAAGGAGAGAAAACCAGAAAGATGTCTATCTGTGTTTTCTCGACTATGCTGAGGCGTGCTATAGCAATGTTTGGAGTCATGACAGGGAGAGCTGGAGCTGAGAGATTCCAGCGGGACATGAGGAGAGATGAATGAGTGCAGACTACAAAGCGGGCATCACTTCCCAGAATTCATAGCCCTCCCTCTAAATCCAACACAGCTGTATGACAGGGGCGGTCGCCAGATTCCAGCTGCACATTGACCCTGCTTTGAGAGTCTGCCGGCTATCACTCACTGTCACCCCCGTATGCTGTCAGATCCCTGTTTGTCATCTGGAGCCCCAGTGGTGCAGTGGCTAAGAGCTCAGCTACTGACCAAACCACCAACTGCTCCTCGGCAACCCTATAGGACAGTTCCACTCTATCCTACACAGTTGCTGTGCGTCAGAATCAACTCAATGACATGCAACAATAACAGCAGTAGTCTTCTTTTCTTGGATTTCAGTCAGCTTTTGAAAGTTGCTTCTGTTCATGCAACTCTGGGTCAATCCTGACAATTCCTAATGGACACTCTCTAACACAGACTGTGGACATCCGTAGGTGTACCCAGCTCCACCTGCTAACCAGCATGGTGGGCACCCTACTGCCTATCTCACCCAGGCACCCTGCCCCACAAGCACACCCATGAGCTGGGAAAGAATGGTCAGGACCAGAAAACCAGTGACTCTTCACATCTGAAACAGCAGTGACAGCTCCATCCCTGAATGTGATCTAAGGATGAGAACTTGGAAGGGACAGGCAGGACTGAGAAAGCTCAGGTGAGAGTCTTCATCTATCAGTGAACCCAGTGTTTCAGAGAGGAGGGTGGGGACAAGCAGGAATGTTTTCTGAGTCATGCATTCCATTCTAGCCCATCCCAGAAAATATCAGCAGCTGTATCGCTGATCAAATTATTTTGCAAAAGGCATTCAAACTCTCAGGGTTTAAATATCCACTTAAACTGCCTTTTGTGTTTTGTTTTTCTTAAAAGAAACAACTGCTGATAGAAAAATTTTAAAAGTGTTTGCTTCATCATTAACCTCTGGCTCAGTCTATTTTGTACTGACTAAAGGTACAAAAGGGTGTCCTCCTCAATGGTGTCATGGTGACCGAGGCCACTTGCACTATGGATAGCCAGGTAACTGGAAACAAAGAAAAAATTAAAAAGGATCTTAATCCATGAGAAAATTTCAACCAGGCATTTCCCAAAGAATGTCCTTTAGAGCAGTAATTCCACAGCACATTAATAGGTATTAAATAACAAAAGAGTTCTGTGGTCCAATAAGCTTATAAATCACTGATTAAACTCGGTTTAAAGAGATTTGTTTACTGCAAAAAAGTTTTTTTTTCATGTAGCTTCATCACTGGAACATGGATGATGAATCTCGAAGATGAGAGCATTAAATGCTCTCATTTCCCAAGCTCATTTCATCACAGAAGCTGTACCTTGAGGAACATAGGACAACATTTCCACGGAGCACAGTTTAACCCTGTGTATACCAGCATGCAAACAGTCCCATTACCATCCAAAGCTCACAGAAGACTGGCACTCGTGGTCCTGGTACAAAGGCTGGTGATTCTGTCTGCTTCCAGGTAGCAGGGGTCTTGGGTACTGATCCCCTAACTTTGCAAACTCAGTGTTGCCTCATTTTGCTGGTATTATTTTGGTGCAAACACCATGTTTTGTAAAGAAGCCTGTATTTTGGTTTTCGGTTTTTTTCACAAGGCATCTTAGGGCATTCCTCCTCCACCCCTGGTATTTCTTAACTCACAGGGTTTGAGCACTGGGCAATGACATTGCAGCCCCAGTGTGCCCAGGTACCTGGCTCTTGCCAGCTTTGGACATCATTCCCAGGAAGGCAAATGGTCACAGACGGAAGCTGTTTCATTCTTCTTACTAAGGGTGACAGCCAGGGTCATGACATCAAGCTGATCCACTGGGTCCCCATCTGCAGGGAGAACGGTCCCAGGTTTGATAACCTAGACACCTCTGTCTAAACCAGCATGGAGTTTTATGAAATGTATGAACCTTTATTAAACTGGTAGATAAAACAGGCTCTGGAGAAGCTCAATGTCCTACACAGCCAAGGGAAAAAACAACAACAAAAAAAAACAACTCTGCTGTCAAGTTGATTCTAACTTACAGCAGCTCTATAGGGCAGAGTAGAACTGCTCCATGGAGTTTCCAAGGAGTACCTGGTGGATTTGAACTGCTGACCTCATGGTTAGCAGATGTAGCACTTAACCACTGTGCCACCAGGTTTTCTAGCCAAGGTAAGGTCTATAAAAATCTTGAAAACTGAAATAGCAAGAAAAAAGGGTTCAGGAAGCAATTTAATGATGCTCATTGAAAAAGTTGCACTTGGGGGTCTGAGAATACATCTGAGTTTGCAGAGTGAGAAAGATGCAGCTTAAAGAGAAGCAGATGCCAACAGACTGTGGCACGTTAGCTGGCCGTGGGGAGTTGAGTCTGAGTTGCACTAGTTGGAAACACCTGCATACCGTGAGCACAGACACCTAGGCTCACCCAGAAAGTGCACGTCCAAGGTGTCTGGTTTGCTACAAACATCAGGCTTTAAGAAGGACACTGACAGGCTGGCGTGTGTTCCCAAGGGCCACCACGAGAAGCTCAAAATCCGTGAAATACGAGAAACAAGAGAAGAAAGGATGACGCTGTGGAAAAAAACAACTTCAGGGGAGCCGGAGACTCATCTTCCTGTCCCTGGGGGCGGACCAGCAGAGCAGAGTTTGCACCGCTTCCCACGCTCCAGACTCCGGCTCACCAATCACAGGAGGTAGGGGTGGGCTCAATACGGCCTGATTCAGGGGCTATTATAATAGAAGAGGAAACCCTGGTGGTCCAGTGATTAAGAGCTTGGCCACTAACCAAAAGGTTGGCAGTTCGAATCCAGTAGGCGCTCCTTGGAAACCCTATGGGGCAGCTCCACTCTGTCTGACAGGGTCACTGAGTCAGAGTCAACACCACAGCAATCGGTATGTGAAGGTTGTCACCCAGGTTTTATTTATGTTATTTATATTTATAGTTATTCATATTAGGCATCTAAATAAGATTTGGATTTGCTGCATAATTTTTTATATAGAAATCATTTTAAAAAACCTGCTTCTGTCAAGCTGACTCAAATTCACGGTGACCCTAAAGCCCAAAGCAGAACTGCCCCATGGGGTTTTCAAGGAGTGCCTGGTGAATTTGAATTGGCAAGAACAAAAATAAAGAAAATCATTTAGTCCTCAAAAAACGAATGAAATCAAACAATGAAACATGAGAAAAGCAAGCTCCATTGCCACTGAGTTTATTCTGACTGAAGACAACCCCAGGTGGCAGAGCAGAACAGCCCACAGAGCTTACTTGGTTGCGGTCTTTACCAAAAGAGAGTTCCAGGTTTTTCTCTCTCAGTGCCACCAGGTGGGTTCAAAAACTTGTTGCTGTCAAGTCAATTCTGACTCACAGCAACCCGTTAGGGTGGAGAAGAACTGCCCCATAGAGTTTCCACTGAGCACCTGGGGGATTTGAACTGCCGACCTTCTGGTGATCAGTTGTAAGCACTTAACCGCTCCGTCACCAGGGTTTTCCTGTGAAACATAAACCCCAAAACCCAGTGCTGTCAAGTCTGTTCTGACTCAAGGTGACCCTACAGGATGGAGTAGAACTGCCCCATAGAGTTTCCAAGGAGCGCCTGGCAGATTCGAATTGCTGACCTCGTGGTTAGGAGCTGTAGCACTTCACCTCTGCACCACCAAGTGCTAGACACATGACTGCAGAAACAAGTGGGTGAATAAAGGAGGGAACGAGAGAAGAAGGGACGGACCCTTCCTCCACAGGCTCCAGTGGTGCAGATGGAGGCTGAAGATGGGAACGAGAGAGAGAAACTGAGACAGACACCGCCGGCCCACACCTGGGCACCCGCAGGACTTGCCCTCCACAAGCCAGGACCAAAGAAGGCGCCCCCAGTGAGCTGTGGCTCGTGCACTCAGACACACCGGGAGGTGGCTGGCAACCACCAGGACGTATGCCAGACATTTTTTAGTCACTCCGTCTCTTAGGCTGAGTTCTGCAAAGAAACAAAACCAGTGAACATCTAGGTTGTCCTTGCTGGGAGGTGCTGTAGAACCCTTTCTCACTCACAGCGACCGCATGTGCAACAGGTCAGTATCCTTCCCGGTCCAGAACCACACTCACCATCACTGTTACTCTTGAGGGCATCGCCGCAGCCACTGGGTCAGTCCATCTTGTTAAGGGTCTCCTTCTTTTTCGCTGACCCTGTACCTTACCAGGAAACCCTGGTGACATAGTGGGATCGAAGGACTGGAGGAACTCAGGCCTCCTGATTATAATCTATACTTGCCCTTCCAAGTAGCCTTTTCCTTTAAAGACCCCTTCTCACTGTCAATCGGAACTGACTCAATGGGCACCTAGTGACATTGCACCCCAGCAGCTGCTTGGTGTGTCCTTAACCCCCAAAGCACCGGCTGTTCATCAGAAATCCAAATTTACCTTTGCGTTCTGTGTTTTTACTGGCTAGTTCTGGCTTGGGAAGCAGCAGGTAACCCACCACAGCAGCCTGAACGCAGGAAAGGTCGCGGCCTCCAACCCTTGCCCTGGAGCTCTGTCTCTCCCACGAGCCTCTTTTTAGCAGGGCTAAAAGTGGGAGAGCCAGACATCAGTGTGGGCGGACGTTGAGGCTGCGCCTTAGCTCCTGTGACTTCTAGGACAGGACCCAGGGGACGGGAGGCAGGCTGTGCCACCGTGCCCACGGCCTCAGATGACCCAGAAAACCACAACCACTGCGCAGCCACACAGCCTTCCGGAAGCAAAGCTCTCCTCCCTCGGCAGCTCCAATCCAGCATCAGCCTTGGACGGAAGAGGCCTAGACCCCCGGGGGAGGCTGCCTCCTTTCCTTAACGACTTTCCCCTTTGCTCTCTAAGAAAAAAAGAGTTGGAGGAGACACCGGCCCCTTGACCCCGAGCCCCTCCATTAACCTCTAACCTAGTGATTTAGAGGCGATGAGTGTGGTTGAAAGCCCAGGCTTAAAGGCTGTTGTTACTAGTTGCTTTCAGATCGGCTTCCATTCCTGGCAGCCTGTGTCCGGGGAAATGAAGTGTAGCCTAGTCCTTCGCCATTTTCAAAGTTATAGGTATGTTTGAGTCTGTTATTCTGGCTTTCAAATGTAAGAACTTAACTAACACGTCCATAAATAATGTTCAACACTAGTACTCTGGTTCAATAATTGTTGAACAATAATGTTCAACACTAGTACCCATTCATAAATATAAAAACGAGCTTCTTAACTTGTATGCTATTGTCAGGTAGGTGTCATTTCTGTTTTTCAGGTAGGTAAACTGAGGCACTAGAGAGTTCAGCTCGTGCCCAGGTGGGCCCAGTCAGCAAGGGCCAGGAGGTGAGCCTGAGGAATCCGCGCTCTGAGCCCAGCCTCGTCATGCTCCTGCCCTTGGAAAACTGTCTGTGCACACAGCAAATGGTTTTCAATGTCATCTTCCAAGTAGTCGACTTTGGCTGTGACGTTTGCCTCTTTTCCATTACAGAAAATTTTGAAAATGCAAAATAAAGGAGGAAGAAATCACTCACAACAAGAGCTTTCAACTTTCTTAATATGTTAGTTTCTATATTGTTTTCTATACATAGTGTATATATGTATGTGTCTTAATCTTGTAAAGCAAGTATGTGTGTGTTTGTGAGTGTTGGTTGCTGTTAGTCGCTAAGTCAGTTCCAACTCACAGTAGCCCCATGTGTGCCAAGCGGAGCTGCCCCAGAGGGCTTTAGGGTTGTGGCCTTTCAGAAACAGGTGGCCAGGCCTGCCATCCAGGGTGCCTCGGCTGGGTCTGGAACAGCCAGTTAATACCTGCTTAACAGCTCAGTGCTGAACCTGTGCCCCCCGAGAACTGCCATCCAAGTGTGTATGAAAACCTGTTCCTAATGAGTCGGTTCTGACCCACAGGCACCCGATGGGACAAATCAGAACTTGCTAACAGGGTTTCCAAGGAGTGGGTCGTGGATTTGAACTGCCCGCCCCTTGGTTGGCTGCCAACCTTTTAACCAGAATGAGTTGGAACCAGCTGGACAGCACCAGGCTTGGTTTCAGGGCCCTGGTGGCACAGTGGCTGAGAGCCTAGCTGCTAACCAAAACGTCAGCAGTTTGCATCCACTGACTGCTCCCTGGAAAACCTACAGGGGAGTGCACAGCCCTATAAAGCCATCAGGGCAGTACCAGACTGGGGGGTGGGGGGTGTTGGGACAGGTTCAGAATCCGCCAAGCCGCATTTGGGCCGTGTTGGAGCCTCAGTGCGCCAGCCACAGCCCTTGGCCCCAGCAGGGTCTCTACCTCTCTCTGCCCTTCTGACAGCACCACGGCTGAAAGAGGCAGCAGGGGCGTGCAGGTGGGCAGGGGCTGCGCAGGGTTCTGAGGGCAGTGTCACAAGTGGGCCTGTGTGCTCCAGGACCCAAGCGGCCGTCCCTCTGATTGCCGACCTCGTTGTCCATGCGCTCTGGAGCCAAGCGCTTGCAGAGGGAACAACAGCCCCGGCACTGGCTCCTCCAGCCACTCCCCTCTCCCTCCACCAGCTGGCCGCCCTTCCTGACCATTTCCGGTCTGTCCCCAAGGTTTCGTTTTCCTCCAAGCCCTTCTCAGACCTGGACAATGAGAAGCAGGTGCTGTCTTAGGCTGCCTCCTGAAGGTCTCCCCTGGAACCCGACTTACTGTCGGAATGGGAGAGCTGAAGTTTCCTAGGTCAGCAGCAGACCCAGGCTGCCTGCAGCCCTTGGTCTTTCTTCTTCTGGGCACCCAGGACTGTACGGGTGACTCAGAGTGAAAATGCATACAACACCTACTCTTTCCCACAGAACCTCTGTACACAAATGTCACCCAACCACATGTCCAGCTGTCCCCATCCTGGGGCTCAGTGGCCAAAGTTCACAGCCAAACAATGGTGGCAGCTCTGGACAGAGGCCAAAGAAGCACCCTGTCCTGTACGTCTGCGGCCACAGGGGTAGGAACTCATGGCCTGCCGCTCCCGAGTGGACTGCCACGTCTAGGGCAGATGGGAGGGTGGATGAAAAAGCTGGGGCAGGGAGGGGAGGAAAGGAAGTGGAGAAGAAGGGAAACAAACAAAAATACGTGTTTGGAGTAGGAAAGCTCTACACCTACACGTCTTAACTAGACCCTCGATGGAAAGCAAAAAAGATTTGCAGGTGATGACTGGAAAAGGCTGTCCCCTTAGTTTGTCTGCTCATTCACTCTCTCTTTGGACAAGCTTAGCATCACTTACCCACCCAGAATGTGTGCAAAACTAAAACTGCCATTGAGTCAATTCTGACTCATGGCAATGCTGTGGGACTCAGACTGCCCCACTGGATTTCCAAGAAGTGGCTGGGGGATTTGAACTGCCCACCTTTGGTTGAGCAGAGGATCTCTTAGCCTTTGGGCCACCAGAGCTCCAGAACACACATAGGGTATTTAAAAAAAAAAGTTACCGTCAGAAACACCCCAACTCACAGTCACTGCGTGTGTGTCAGCATAGAACTGCATACCACAGGGCTTTCAAGGGCTGGTTTTTTCATAAGTAGATTGCCAGGCCTATATTCCGAGGTACTCTGGGTGGATTTGAATGGCTAATCTTTTAGGTAAAGGTACTGGGGATGCAAAGAGCTGAAAAGGCAGGATAGTGGGCGCTGTGAGAAGGTAGAGCTTCCCAGAGACCGTGCCCCACCGAGGGGGCTTTCCAGGGGCTGTCATCCAAGATTGCAGGACCCTGCAAAGCACCCCAGCTTAGAACGGGGCAGCTGAGGTGTGAACCTCTGCCAGAGAATTGCTGATTGCAGAAATTAGAATAAGTTCCTTAGATTCTCCAGGGCCTAGATAGCTTCAGCTGGTCAAAAACAGAGATTCCAAGACTTCCTCTCCAATTGCACTGAATAACAGAGGTAAAAGCCTGCCCTCCCAGAAACTGCCCAGCGGATGCTAGTCTCCTCCTTTGGTCCCCTTCTCCCAGAGCTTCCACTGTACTCCCGTTTTACTCACTTTCTCATCATTGGCTTTCTTTCAGTCTCTCCCTGAATCCCTAGCTTAGGGTTACAACATGGGTAAACCTTGGAAACACCTTGCGTGAAATAGTCAGAAAACGACTGATGCTGTATGATCTTACTTGCATGAAATAAGCAAATAGATAAAATAATTTACAAAGAAATAAATTTAAAAAAAATTTCCAGTGAGTTCATTCTGACTCATAGCAATTGCGATGTGTTGAAGCATGTCCCCTGAAAATGTCCAAGTGACTGGGCCATGATTCCCGATAGTGTATAGTTGTGCACGAATTTTGTCATCCCATGTGATTTTCTCGTGGGTTCTACATCCTACCTCCATGATATTGCTGAGACAAAACTGGAGTGAGTGATGTGGATGAGGCAGGACTCAATCTCCAGGGTTAGGTTGTATTTTAAGACACTCTCCACTGAGATATAAAAGAGAGAAGTGAGCAGAGAGATGTGGGCACCTCGCATCACCGAGAGAGCGACATCAGGAGCAGAGCTCATCCCTTTGGACACAGGGCTCCTTCACAGTGAAGCTCCTAGCCCAGTGGAAGACTGATGACAAGGACCTTCTCCCAGAGCTGGCAAAGTGAGAAAGCCTTCCCCTAGAGCTGGTGCCCTGAATTTGGACTTCTAGCCTCCTACACTGTGAGAGCAGAAATTTCTCTTTGTTGAAGCCGTCTACTTACAACATGTCTGTTCCAGCAGCACTATAAGGTACTGAAGACAGTGACCCTACAGGGCGCTGTAGGGCTTCCCCAAAGGTTCCAGGGAGCAGCTCATGGATTCAAACTGCCAGCACTTTAGCTAGCAGCGGAGCTCTTAGCCACTGCACCACTGTAGAAATCAAAGATTATAATTAGTGGTTACCACTGGTTGGAGGGAGAGGGGAAAGGGTAGTTTTTGTTTCTGAGGTGTTGAGTTTTTGTTCATGGTGGTGGGATGATTTGGAAAAGAAAAGCCAGAGTGGCTGCACAACTTGTACCCCTGCCACCAATGTCACCCAACTGTCCAGGTGGAAATGGGTGAATGGGCAAAGGTTTGGTTGTGCATATTTTCACCCCAATAGAAAAATAAATAAATTTTAAAAATCAGCCACTGAAAACCCTCTGGAGCACAGTTCTACCATGACACGCATAAAGTCTCGGTGAGTCGGAGTCAACTCAAGAGGGAAGAGTCCCCTTCCCCAGGATGGAACTATGGCATCTTCGCAGTCCAAGGGCCCCTCAAGCCGGGAAAAGGAAAACACCATCCCAGGCGCGGCCGTCCCGAATTGTCTCCACTGTGGATGGGAACAGAGATGCTGCTACTTGGGTTGTTTGCTTCTTCCTGCCCTGCGTCTTTACAGAAACCCAGCAAGCACTTTCCTGACGGGCTCCGGAGAGCAGAGGGGAAGCCAGGGAACTGAGGAAAGCTGTCTTCGTGTGTAAGGAAAGCTGCGAGGCTCCGAGATGCTCACTCGACACTAAATCTTTGCATTCTTTCTTTCGTGGATGGAGTCTGGAACAAATTGCAATATTTAATGCACAATTATGGTTTCAAATAAATTATTCCCAGATGGCTCAGGAAAGCAGCCTTAAGTGGCAAACAAGGAATAATGGGACTTTAATAGATATTAGTTTCCTTTGCCTTGTTTCCTTCATAAGTTCTAATTGAATCTGTCACTCAAGAGAAGTGTCAGCTGCCAGGGATGCTTGTGTTTATGTCCCCTCGAGGCATTAGACACACGTGTGTCTTTAATACATGTCATGCATGCATAGTGAGCATATGTGGAAGGTGAGAATTCTACCACTGAACCACAACTGCCTCGTACGCATGATGGTGTGGATATGTGTGTGTTTCATTAACTCAGCACCTTTTGCACATTAGGCATTGCCTAGATGGTGTATATCATGGTATCCCTCACAACTCTGCAAGATAAGCGATATTCTTCCCATTTTACGGATGTGAAAGTCGATGTTCTGAGACATTAAGTAACTTATCCATAGTGACCCCTCAAAAATTAGCAATCAAGCTAGTACTTAAAATCCCCTCCCCCACCCCCACAGTGTGATGAACAAACAGCTCCATGTCCTCACCACTGTGCATACTGCCTTTGCCTAATTGGTGGCCAGCGTGTCAGGTAGGCAGGACAGAATGATGGTCATTGCGGTTAAACCCACAGTCCAAGAGAAAGCACAGGGCCAGCCTTTAGCGATTCAGCTGGTTCAAACTCGTGTGCCTTCCAGTTCCATCTCTGCAGGCAGCACTCTGATCCTTGGTGTCTGCTTGGCTACCTGGAGTCACTCAGGATAAATAGAAATGCCCATCTTGAGAAAGGCCTTCTCAACACTGGAGCAGTGGGATGGCTCAGAGCATCACCCCACTGAGGAAAGCAGCCACCTCCAGCACGGACAGCCAGCATCAGGTACAGCTGTAACAGATGTTGTTAGCTGCCAGCAAGTTGGAGAGCCCATGCCCAACAGAACCTGATGTGGGCTGGGCCCATACCAACCCCGTGATCAGTTCCAGATCAGACCATAGGCATTCAAGGGGTTTTCCTGGGCTGGTTTGGGGAGTACATCTCCAGGCCTTTCTCCCTAGTCTATCTCAGTCTGGAAGCTCCGTGGAAACCTGTGCAGCATCCTAGCAACACGGAAGCTCCACTGACAAACAGGTAGTGGCTGGAAATAGAACACAGCGCTCCCACGTGGAAGGTGAGCATCCTGCCACTGAGCTTGAATTTGGCCCCACACTTGAGGTGCCTGGGGCCTGAGAACAGAGCTCAAGGAATCAAGCTGCTAGCATCCTCTAACACTCTTCCACTTTTATCTCCAACAGGCCCTCAGGTCACCAAGGGGGCAGGCTTTGCACCTGCACCATGCCCAGGGTGTCTCGTCCAAGCTCACCGCACTCCAGCTGCACCGGGCATTCCTGATCCTCTGCAGCCCTTCACCTTGTACTCGATCACCCTAAGGCTGGCTGACCTATGACAGGGGTGCCGTGCAGGTGATCCCAGAAGGGGAGGGGTCATCCTAACACAGGCTGACCTGACTGGGTGCTTTCACACAAGTGATCACGGAGAGGAGAGTGTTTCTGCTGCTCAGACAAGGAATGGCCCCGCAGCTGCTGCCCAGGACAACGGTGAGCCCCCACATCCCAAACACGTGAGAAGACACTAAAGGACAAAGAAGTGAACGGGCGAATCACAGCCACTTTTACAAAAGCAAACAATAAGACAAAAGCTATCATTTATCATTATTAACAGGCATCAGCGTGTGTATGTGAAGCCACTGTTCACAAAACTGAATGGTAAGAACCGTCGCTAGAAGTAAGGATGACGAGACTTTGTCTTGTCTACTGGGATACATCGTCAGGAGCGACCAGTCACGGGAGGAGGGCAGCGTGTTTAGTACGGTAGAGGCTCGGCGAAAAGGAGGGAGGCCCTCGACAAGACGCTACAGCGGTGGGCTCAAACATCCCACAACAAGACAAGACAGCGTTTCACTGTGATACATAAGGTCACTGTGAGTCAGTGTCAACCTGATGCTGCCTAGTGACAACAAAACCAACCACAAAAAGAGCCGTTGTCTGTGACCATTAGCCAGCCTTCATGTAAGATTATCAATCAGCCCTTACCACACGCCAGACACCTGCACAATCTTCCTTCGCTCTGGTAACAGTCTTCCTAGGAACACGCTGTAATGGTCACTCCCACTTCATGAGGATGACACGAAGGTGGAAAGAGGTTACGTGACCAGGCAAGGCTGCCTAGACAGTAGGCAGTCCATGCAGTACGATCCGAACTCTTACACCTCACCACTCAAGGCTCAGTCTTCAACCCCCAGAACCCACTCACTGAGGAGTTGCTGGGAATGCAGACTCTCAACAGTCCCTCCAAAGGCGAACCAAACCCGCAGTCCTAGAGTCGATTCCAACTCATAACCACCCTGTAGGACAGAGTGGAACTGCTCTCTAGGGTTTCCAAGGCTATAAATCCTCACAGGCTATAAATTCTTACCACCTCTTTCTGCTGCGGACCAGTCGGTCAGTTCGAACTGCCAAGCTTTCCTCTAGTAGCTGAGGTCTTAACCATTGTACCACCAGGCCCCCTACATCACCTCGGACCCTCTAAATCAGAATCTGTACCACCTCTGACCCTCTGAATCAGAATCTGTACCTTCACAAGGTCCTCAAGTGGTCTGCATTCACACTGGAGTCCCGAAGGTGAGTCCACAGCCCACCCCCGTGTGCCCACCCTGTCACACATACCTGCTCTCTCAGTGATGTCCTCCCTACTCATTTGTACACCCAGCGCACCTGTATCCACACCCACCTGCAGTAAGGCATTGAATGAGTAACATGAGAAAATGAATAACATGAGACAAACTTTGCCTGGAAGGCGTTCTACTTCAAGTGGGTAACAAGAGAACATCCTCTCAGTTATGGAAACACAAAATTATCAAATGAGATGTTGTAATGGTATTATATTGAAACAGAGCTGTCTGACTTTGTCACACTTCAAGAAAACTGCTATGTAGTCTTTCACCTTAATTTACTTCAGACCTATGGTAGCACCATTTGCAAATCTTTGAATTTTAAAATATGCTTCATGAATGCTGTGAAGAAATGATGGAGATTTGTCAAAAGCATAGAGGGTCCCAAGTGGGACAATATGAGCAACAAAATTAAAACTCACAGAATAAAAAGAATATCCTTCCATGCCTACTGATAGAATGATAAAACTGCACAAAGAACTAAATGGAAATAAAGAACGGCTCTTCCTTATAGTAGAGTTTCAGTGAATAAATAAATGTAGCAGAGACGGTAGAAAAGTGTAGTCTTGCAAACACAGTGTTCACAGGCAACAATCTCGAAGGATGCTAAAATCAAGGGGCGAAAACTATGATGAAAAACCAACTGTTTGAGTAAGTTTTATGTCTCCAAAGATAGATATTGAATACACAGAAACCCAGGAGGCATCACTGGAACCATGTGATCGAGATGCACTTCACCCGAAACGCGAGACTCCAACACCAGGGTGATGTAAGACTGTGTCTGGGAAGGACACAGTATCATTTTTGTGGTACGCTTGCCACAAGTGCATTGCTTCATACAAATAACTAAAAAAGAATTATAAAAAGCCACTTTGAGGGACATTATACAAAAAACAAACCCCCCCAAAACCAAAGGAAAGTAGAGCCTGCCCATTCTCTTAAAATCACGAAAGACAAAAGAACCGCGACCAGTTGGAAGTACAAAGAACTATGACAACTAAATACAATGAGTACCCTGGATTGGATCCTATTTCAGAAAAAGGATGTCAGGGGATAACGGGTAAGCTTTGAATAAAGTCGGCATATACATGAATACATACACCGTGCTGCTAACCAAACCGTTGGGGGTTGGAACCTACCCAGCAGCTCTGTAGGAGAAAAGACCTGGTGATCTGCACTGGCAAAGATGACCAAACCAAAGCCAAACATGTTGCCACAGAGTCAGTTCCAACTCATAAAGATTCTATAGGGCAGAGTAGAACTACCCCATAGGGTTTCTGAGGTGTGCCTGGTGGATTCGAACTGTCTGCCTTTTGGTTAGCAGACAGAGCACTGATCCACTGCACCACCACAGCCTAGAAAACCCTATGGGATGGTTCTACTCTGTCACAAGGGGTCTGTATGCATCTGGATCGACTTCACGGCACGCAACACCCAAACACATACAGTTGTAGCAGTTGCCAATTCCTAGTTTTGATCAATGTGGGTGATTAGGTAAGATGTTAGCACTTGGGGATGGTGGTGAAGGATATTCAGGATTTTTTTTTTTTTTGCAATATTTTATTAGCTCTAAGATTATTTTTTTAAAAAAAAAGTTTAATAAAAATGTGTTCTCTGTGAGCAGACCCCGGAGCTGACAAAGTGAAGGACGTTCAGAGCCTTGTGTACGGCCACTGGAAGAGCATCAGGTATAAACAATGAAGGCTTCCACTGCTTCTACCAAGTCGGAAATTAATTTGAATTATGCCATTGAACAGATGTGCTCCGTGGGGCATGGACAACTTCTTGTCTCTTAGATGCCTAGCCTGCTGCTGCATCAGATGGCACCCAATTAATAATACAGAGTTATCAAGGAATATGACATAACAAGCCAGGACATGGCCATTCATCATGGGATTCATGTTAGGGGGGGTGCACCTGTCACCACGGGAGAGACCCAACATGGCAGAACAGGACATCTGAAAATGCCGTGCGTGCCCAGAGTATAGTCACACTCATCCAGACACCCAAACATGAGCAGAAAGTAAAGGAATGTGCCATTGTATCCAAGTAAACAGACTCATATCTCAATTCACTGGATCTGGTTAATGAACCATATTTCATTATCCGCTCTTAAAAATGAAAGGATGTATGTGACATGCTTTACACATACACTATCCTGTCAAGTGAACTGTGTCCTCCCAAAATACGTGTCAGCTTGGCTAGGCCATGATTCCCAGGCTAGTGTGATTGTCCACTGCTGTTTTCTGATGTGATCCACCTCTGTGACATTAATGAGGCAGGATTAGAAACAGCTGTGTTAGTCAGGCAGGAATCTATTTATAAGATAAGCTTCTACCTTGAGTCAATCTCTTTAGAGATATAAAAGAGAGAAGTGAACAGAGCGACAGGGGAAATTTGCGCCACCAAGAATGAAGAACCAGGAGGGGCGGGCATGTTTGGAGCTGGGGTCCTCGCACTGAGAAGCTCTAAGACCAGCAGAAGACTGATGACAAGGACTTTCTTCAAGAGCCAACAGAGAGAGAAAATTGTTTTCTGGAGCTGGCATCCTGAATTTGAACTTCTAGACTGTGAGAGAATAAACATCTGCTTGTTAAAGCCATCTGCTTGTGGTATTCTTACAGCAGCACTAGATGACTGAGGCTAACCGTTTGCATTTGAATATGTTGAGGGTGGTGGTTGGTTGCCGCAGAGTCGATTCTGACTCATGACAACTCTTTGTGACAAAGGAGAACCATAGGATCTGCAAGGCTGTGACCTTTAGGAAGCAGGTTGTCACTGCTTTCTCCCACAGAGCTGCCGGTAGGTCCAAGCCACCAACCTTTCCATTAGCAACTGAGAGCTTGAACCACTGCACCACCAGGGCTCCGTTTTTAACTATGTAGCATTCTGTATTTAGAATTTGGGTAGCACCAAAACTAAAACCATACCCTTTGCTGTGGAGTCGATTCTGACTCATAGCAACTCTGTAAGACAGGACAGAACTGCCCCGTGGGATTTCCAAGGAGTGCTGGTAGATGAGAACTGCTGATCTTTTGGTTAGCAGCTGTAGCACTTAACCACTCTACCACAAGGGTTCCCACAGACTGCACGTAACAGCAAACTAAGGGTTAGCCATTCTAACCCCCCACCCTGTGGGTACCATGGAAGAAAGGGCCTGGAGTCCTGCTTGTGTGACAATCACAGTCAAGAAAACTCCATGGAGCACTTCTGCTCCGAAACACACGGAGTCGCCGTGATTTGTAATCCACTTGACACCAATTAACAGCAACAACAACAAGTCTGTATTTAGACACCTGTTACATCTGTGTGTGAATATTTGGGGCATGATGTAAAAGAAGAAGACTCGTGTGCCTAGAAATGTGAGAACAAAGACAACAATTAAATGAATTGTCTCCTTTATAAGGATCAGCACAAAGCTGATGCCCATGAGCAGAGGTCAAAGATGTTCCAAATGTCCAACTTTTCCAAACTACTGTCCCACCCCACCATTTCTAACATCCGCTACTCCCACTCCCCTCAGTAGCCTCCCTTGCAGCTTTGGGTCCAGTAATTCCTTGCAGTAGGCACTGCAGGAACTCAGAACTCAGAACTCCCAGAACTCAGTCAAGTGATTTATAAGAGAACTAGCAGGTATCAGCATACAACTCAGGATTAGGACCACCTTGGAAGTAACAGGAACAATTCAGGATACAGTTCCCCTTCAGGACAACTTCTTACCCTCTGCTGCCTCTGGACCCTGCTGAGGCCTTCTCTGGCACGTGTTCCAACTCCTAGCTCTTTGGGTCATCCAGCTCTACCACAGGTCTCTTGCACCAATCTCCGCTTCCTGCTATCTCTTGCCACCACCTCTCACTGTCTTCAGTGTTACAGCTCTCCTCTCTTTCTCTCTGTGTCTCCCTTTAAGCCTAACAGAATGACAGAATGACTGATCTCTTCATTAGGGTTCTGTAGACTTTACTAGTATGCTCCCAACCCCACGAAAAATGTCATGCTTCTTATTTACATTATTAACAAGCTATCCAATCCTTGGTGGCCCATAAGAACCTCGTTTGCATGGCCTCCCTCAGTCATTTGATGCAAATTACAAAGGCTTTTGCCAGGAGGGGTGTATTAATTTGCTACACTGCATATTTTTATCAGAAAATATACCTAAAACTAGAGTGAATAAACGACAAAGGAGAAGGGTATGCCTTTTCATTTAAATAATGGAAGCATTAGATAGATGACTTCACAAATATTTTTGAATAAATAACTGAATGAGTTGGGGAAATAATACATATCTTTATAGTTAGGTGAGGGTTAATACAGAGAAAACTAACATAAAACATAACCTATCACCCTGAAGACTAAGGTGCCAATGATTCAAGTGGTGGTATTTTCAATTGCATCATATGCATGAAAAGGGTGGACAATGAATAAGGAAGATAGGAGAAGAACTGACACCTTTGAATTGTGGTGCTGGAAAAGAATATTGAATGTACTGTGGACTGCCAAAAGAACAGATCTGTTCTGGAAGAAGTACAACCAGAGTGCTCCTTGGAAGCAAAGATGGTGAGACTGCATGTCACATACTTTGGACACGTTGTCGGAAGGGATCTGTCCCTGGAGAAGGACATCATGCTTGGTAGGGTGGAGGGTCAGCATAAAAGAGGAAGACCCTCAAGGAGATGGACCGACACAGTGGCTGCAACAATAGACTTAAGCATAAAATCAGCTGTGGACTTGATGCAAGACCAGGCAGTGTCTTGTTCTGTTGTGCACAGGGTTGCTCTGCGTCAGAACTGGCTTGGCAGCACCTGACAACAACAATATGTGAAAATACATATAATTTTCAAACCAAACCAAGACTTAGAGTTGTAATGCAGGAAAATAGGTTGAGTGTCGTCAAATCAAGTATCAATTTACAATCACTTAATCATCCAACCGTCCATCCTTTCTTAGGTCTATTCATCCACCTGTCCATCTACCTTTCTATCCACCTTTCCTTCCTTCCTTCCTTCCTTCCTTTTTCTCTTCCCCCTTCCTTTTTCCCTTCACCCTTTCCTCCCTCCCTTTCTCCCTTCTTCCCTCCTTTTCTCTTTTCCTCCCTCCCTCCCTGCCTCCCTCCCTCCCTCCTTCCTTCTTTCTTTCTTCCTTTCCTACCTTCCTCCTTTCCTTCTTTCCTCCTTTACTCCCCATCCACCCACTCACATGCCCATACATCCTCCCATCTTTCCATCTTTCTAGACACTTCTGCACACTAGCCTATGAGTTTCTTCCAGTAAGATGAGCCAGCCCTTGCCCAGGATGCTCACTAGCCTTTGGGAGGACAAACTTATGAGTCACACCCACCATAAACTACTGCAGGTGCTGTTCTAGGGCAGCCAGCCAAGCTGTAAGTCAGCCTCTTAAGACAGAGGGCTGCCCAGCACTGTCTGGGAAACTGCTTAGCTGTTCCTCCCCTGAGGTTCATCAATTTCTCTGTATTTACCCTAACCTCCTGTCAACTTCTCTCTGTCTACCTTACCTCCCCACCACTAGCCTGTCAGCATGGGAAATTTGTGTGTTGCTGGAGGCTGGAAGAAGCTGAAGAAAACTCAAACAAGCCCATAAGACCCAAAGCATGATCTTGAGTAGATCCCACCTGAATTTAGAGACCATCTCAAGAACAGATTGAACTCGTCGAACACCAGTGACTGAAGACCAGATGAGGTGTGAGAAGACATCAAGGATACCAAACGTGAAGAAAGCGAAGAGTGACTTACAAGAAAGGCAGGAAAGAAAAGATCAAAATCAATGTAAGAAGAGACTCTGAAACTTAGTCCTGAACGCAGAGTACCTGAAGAGAGTGGAAGAATGAAATAAATGAGTTGAACAGAAGAGTTCAAAAGGTGGCTCATGAAGACAAAGTATCACGATGACATGTTCAGTGACCTGGAGTTAGAAAACCAAAAGGAAGGACACTCTTGGCATTTCTCACACTCAAAGAACTAAAGAAAAAATTCAAGCCTCTAGCTGAGAAATTGAAGGATTCTATGGACACAATATTGAACAACACAGGAGACATCAACAAATGATGTAAGGAATACACAGAGTCACTATACTTAACAGAAGTGGTTGATATTCAGACATTTCAGGAAGTAATGTATGATCAAGAAGCCACAGTGCTGATGGAAGAGGTCCAAGCTGCTCTGAAGCCACAGGCAAAAAACAAGACTTCAGAAACTGACAGAATGACAATTGAGATGATTCAACAAATGGAAAGGAGTCTGGAAGTGCTCACTTATCTATGCCAAGAAGTGTAGAAGACAGCTATCTGGCCAACAGACTGGAAGAGATCCATATTTATGTCCATTCCGAAGAAAGGTGATCCAACAAAACTGAAATTGTTTCATCTTATTTTACAAACTTTTAGTTTTTTCATTGTGTTTTAAGTGAAAGTTTGCCATTAGTCAGTTTCTCATACAAAAGCTTACACATTTTCTGTCATGTGACCTTAGCTACTCTCCCAGCAGTGACAGCACCCTCTTCCCTCCCACCCTTTGTATCCCGTGTCCACTTAACCAGCTCCTCTGTCATCTTGTCTTACCCCTGGACAGGAGCTGCCCAGTTAGTCTCCGACATCTGTCCAATCCAAGAATCACGTTCCCTGCCAGTATCAGTTTATGTCTTATATACCAGTTCAACTTTCATCTAAGCAGTTGGCTTCCAGGATGGTTTCTATTCTGGGCTAACAGAGTCCAGAACACTGAAATTATTGAACAATATCATTAATTACACATAGCAGTAAAATTTTGCTAAAGACAATTTATTAAAGATTGCTGCAGTACACCAACAGGGGACTGTCCAGAAAGATGGATTCGGGAAAGGACATAGAATGATAGATATTATTGCTGATGTCAGACAGCTATTGGCTGAAAACAGAGAATACCAGAGGGATGTTTAGCTGTGTTTTGTTGACTGCAAAGGTATTTGACTGTATGGATCATGACAAACACGGTTAACGTTGAATACAATGGGAATTCCAGAACACTTACTTGTGCTCATGTGGAACCTGTATGTAGACCAAGAGGTAGTTGTTCCAACATAATAAGGGGGTACAGCATGGTGGCAAGTGGTCGAATGCTATGTCCGCTAACCAAAATGTTGGCAGTTCAAAGTCACCAATCACTCCTTGGAAACTGGATGCCACAGTTCTACTGTGTCTTATAGGATTGCTATGAATCAGAATCAGCTTGGTGGTGCTGGGGTTTTTTGGTCTGGTGTGGTTTAAAAGCAGGAAAGGTGTGCATACGTGTTGCTTATTTTCGCCATACTTACTCAATCTGTATGCACAGCCAACACTTTGAGAAGTCAGACTATGTAAAGAAGAATGGGGCATCAAGATTGGAGACTCATTAACAACCTGCATTATACAGATGACATAACCTTGTTTGCTGAAAGTGAAGAGGGTTTTAAGCACTTACTGATGACAATCAAAGACTACAGCATACAGTATAGATTACAGCTCAACATGAAGAAAACAAAAATCCTCAGAGCTACACCAATAAATGTTACGACAAACTCAAAAAATACTGAAGTTGTCATGAATTTCATTTTCCTTGCAGCCATAATCAATACTCAAGGAAGCAGCAGTCAGTAAATCAAATCATATATTGCACTGGGCAAATCTGCTGCAAAAGTGCTTTTGAAAGTGTCAACAAGCAAAGACGTCACTTTGAGGACTCTGCGGGCCTGACCCAAGTCGTGATGTTTTCAGTCACCTGATAGGCATGTGAATGCTGGGCCATGATAAGGAAGACTAAAGTAGAATCGATGTGTTTGAATCATGCTGTTGGTGAGGAATACCGAACACACCGTGGACTTCCAGAAGAATGAACAAGTCTGTCTCGCAAGGACAGGTAGAATGCTCTTGGAAGCAAAAACGGCAAGACTTCCCCTCACATATGCTGGGCATTTTATCAGGAAGGATCAGTCCCTGGAGGACTTCGTGCTTGCTAAAGTAGAGGATTGGAGGGATTAGAGGTGCAGCGATTGAAAAGCTCGCCTACTATCCAGGAGGTCAGCAGTTTGAATCCACCAGCCGCTCCTTGGAAACCCAATGGGGCAATTCTAATCTGTCCCAGAGGGTTGCTTTGAGTCAGAATTGATCTGATATCAACTGGATTTAAATAGATGGTTAGAAAAAGGAAAGGAGGAAGGAAGATAAGAAGGTAGGAAGAAAAGGAAAGGAAAACTCTTTGACTGATACATTTTTTTTTCCCATTTGGAGTCTAAGTGAAAAATGGGCCTCTCCTGCATTGCCTGGCCGCCTGAAACTTGCTGGGTAACAGCAGAAAATATTCCTCACTGCAGCAGGGGCTTTCGAGCTCTGCTGCATTATCCCTTTACACCCACGGGGAGAGTCTATCTTGGCAGTTGACACCTTTGTGGGTCCCGACCCAACTCACTGTAACACCCCTCTTCTCAAGCCTGGCTGCCATGTCTGCACCCCACAGGGAAGAACCACCTTCAGGGGTTGTAACCCAGTCAAGCTACAAGCGGGGTTCTAAGACGGGAGTTTCGGGCAGGTACCATATTATCGTGGGCGGACCACAGGTTGAGCAAGCTCGGAGGAACGAAGAGATGAAGCAGGAAGGGAAGGAGTGAAATAGAGACAGAGGTTCAGAGAGAAACAGAGACAGAAGGGACGGGCCATCCTGCTCCCAGACTTCATCCTTTTCCCAAGTCCCTGGAGTCGCTGAGACAACCCTAGATCTTAATGATAAATTTATATTTTGTAGTTATGCTAGCTCAGGCTGGTTTCTATTGCCTGCAGTCCAAGAGTCTTGACTAGCCCGAGATGCCTGAGGTCCCAATGCCCTGTGCCAATGGATAGCTTCACCTTCAGAATTCTTTGCTGCTGGGGTCCCTGGGCAGTGCAAAGAGTTACTGCACTGGAGGTTTGAAAGCTACCCAGAGGTACCTCAGGAAAACAGCTTGGTAATCCACTTCCCCAAAACTAAGCCATTGGAGACCCTGTGGAGCAGCACTCTACTCTGACACACATAGGGGCCCCAAGAGTCAGAGTCGACAAGAAAGCAACTGTTTTGTCTGGTACTTCTGGTACCAGCTGGGGGATCCAACCCAACCCACTGCCCTTATCTGAAGATCTGACACCTGGTCTGAGACTCAGGCTAAACAGGCCTCCTTCTCTTGCCCCTGGTGAGCTTGATCCTGACCTTCCCCTGACCTGCTGACGAAGCTACAGCCGCAACACTTTTTGATGAAGCAAAATGTAGCACCTCACACTACTACTTCAAGCTTTGTTGAGCTCTGAGGCATGAAAAAAGCTTGGTGAAATGCAGAGTGAAATACATGCACCTCCCCTTATTAAGGCCAATCGAGACGGCCATCTCCCTGAACAACTGCCTCTCAGGAAGACTGGCAGATCCATGTCACTCCTGAGAAGTAGGCCAGCTGCCAGACAGACACAGACATAGATGACACAGACAGACACACAGACACACACACACAGACTCAGATACAGGCACAGAGACAGACTTAGACTCAGACACACAGACACAGACTCAAAAACCTATGACGTCTGCCAGCTAAGTTCATGAACTCATCTTAGAAAAAGCACTACATACCCAATTGTTGAATATGGTCACCTTCAAAGTACTCCCCTTAGGAAGCTATGCACCAATGCCAGCACCTAGTCCACCCTTCAATGCAATTTTGGAACTCTTTTTCTGGAATGGCCATCAGGGCTGTACCATTGATGTCCTGAATGTCATCAAAATGTCTTCCTTTCAATATTTCCTTTACCTCTGGGTAATGAAAAAAGTCACTGGGGACCGAATCGGATGAGTAGAGTGGGTTTTCTAATACAGTTATTTGTTTACTGGCTACGAACTCCCTCAGAGACAGTGTCATGTGAGCTGGTACATTGTCGGGATGTGAGAGCCATCAGTTGTTGGCGAAAGGTTCTGGTCATTTTTGTCTAACTTTTTCATGCAGCAGTTTCAGACTTCCAAATAGTAAACTTGGCAAATTGTTTGTCCAGTTGGTACAAATTCATAATGAACAATCCCTCTGCTATCAAAAAAGTTTAGCAGCACTGTTTTGACTCTTGATTTGGACTGACAGAACTTTTTTGGTTGTGGAGAACTGGCTGACTTCAACTGTGCACTTTGACACTTGATTTCAGGGTCATACTGGGACACCCATGTTCCATCACCAGTGATAACATGGCCCATAACACCGTCTTGCCTTTCCAAAAGGTCTTGGCAAACTTCAATTCTTCTTTGCTGTTGTTCATCGGTGAGCTCCTTTGGGACTATTTTTACACATACCTGTCTCATGCCAAGATTTTCAGTTAAGATTTTCCTAGCAGTTTATCCATTTACTTGGTCTGCTATGCTTCTCACAATCAGCTGACAATTTTGACACACAATTTGATGAATTTTTGCAATGTTTTCATCAGTTCTGCTCATCACTGGCAGCTGTTACCTCTCTTCATCAGTGACACTTTCTCTTCCTTCAGAAAAACATTTAATCCATTTGTAGACCGACATTTTCTTCATGGAATTATCCCCATAAACTTGGACTAACATGTCCATGGTTTTACTTCAATTCTTGCCAAGTTTAACGAAAAATTTAGTATTTGTTCATTGTTCTAATTTAAGCTCTAACATTCTCATGAAAGCACACAAAAACACACAACAGCAATGAATGCCTCTCAGCAAGACGCCACCACATGTCGACATGAGCACAGCTGTGAGACACGGAAATACCAAGGTTATGAAACTTTACAGAGTTGTGTGTATAGTGCTGCCAACATAAGCTCATGGTGGCAAGTTTGCAAACCTCATTGTCAGTCCTCATACACGGACACAGACAGGGACACAGACACAGGAACAGGCACAGACACAGACACAGATACAGACACAGACATAGGGACACAGGCACAGACACAGACGTAGACAGAGATGCCAGCTACACTTCCTGACCGCCTACCAACTCCACCAAATTTATCTGGCAGAAGATCTCTGGCCACACAGAAAAGTGCAATGGCTCAGGGACCCCTTAAACCAGAAAAAAAAAAACCTACTGCTACCAAGTTGATTCTGACTCAGTGACGCTACAGACAGAGTGGAACTGTAGCAGAGAGTTTCCAGGGAAGCCTCGTGGATTTGAACTGCCGACCTTTTAGTTAGCAGCCATAGCACTTAACCTGCACCACCAGGGAAACCCTGACGTCTTTCACTCTTTGAAGCCACCACAATGCTCCATCAGTGCTGCGGGAGTAGAACAGGCAGGTCAAAGTGCACAGCTGTCTCCTCTGCTACTCTTGCCTCTCCAAACAGCCTTGTTGAAGGCCACACATGCCACTTTGTCACAGCCAAGCAGTTGTCTTGTATCAAGTCCTGTGTGTCACAGTAGAACTGTGCGCCCTAGGCTTTTCAGTGGCTGAGTTTTGGAAGCAGATTACGAAGCTTTTGTCCGTAATGCCTCTGAGCAGGCTGGGACCTGCTAGCCTTTTGTTTTAGTAGCCCAGCTGTTAGTCACTTCTGACTCCCACAGGCTGTATGTTGTCACAGGTAAAAAAGTGTCATAGGGTAAAGAAAAAAGTTCAGGTACCTACGTTACCTAGGCTATTGTGCTCATGAGTAGACTCCCTGGGAAGCTGACAGAAATGCAGAGTCCCAGGCCTCCTATTGCAGGATGGTCTGTCATAGGACTTGATGCCTCCCACATACAGTCCTTGGGAACAGAAAATTCTCAAATAAAGAGGCTGGGAATGGGGTTGCCTTCTCTCCCCCATATCGGGGAAGCCTCGCCATGTTCTGGGCACACAGTCACTGTCTCTGTTTCACGCATGTGCCCATGCATCACAGGCACCTGGCCAATGCACTGCTACGTCTATGCCAAGCCAAGAGGGCACAGGGCCTCTCAGCTATGACGCCGGAGAGGTGAACATGTCACATCGGTCTTGCACCAGCCATCACACACCAGTGCTCCTGCTGGCCACGGGGGCCCAGCGTCCACTAGTGAGGCTGACAGAGCTGCCTCTTCTCCACAGGAATAAAGGCCTCCCGGGCACCGAGGGAGCCCGTGCGTGGGCTGTGCCTGGGAACCGCGGCCCCACTCCTCCCCTCTTCCAACCAGTTGCTTCTGACTCATGGCGACCCCGTGTGTGTCAGAGTGGAACCGCAAGGATTACAGCCTTCTATGTGGATGGCACCTCAACATGAAGAAAACAAAAAGCCTCACAACTGGACCGGTAAGCAACGTGAGAAGTGGGGAAAGGACTGAGGTTCTCCAGAACTTCATTTTACTTGAGTCCACAATTAATGACCATGGAAGCAGCAGTCAAGAAGTCAAAAGATGCATTGCATTGGGAAAATCTGCTGGAAAGGACCTTCTCAAAGTATTGAAAAGTAAAGATGTTGCCTTGAAGATTAAGGCGTGCCTGACACCAGTCATACTATTTTCAGCCGCATCACATCCATGCGAAAGCTGGACAACAAATAAGGAAAATAGAGTAAGAATTGATGATTTTGAATTGTGGTGCTGAAGAAGAATGTTCAGTGTACCATGGACCCCCCAAAGAACCAACAGATTTGTTCTGGAAAAAGTGCAGCCACAGTGATCCTTGGGAGCTAAGATGGCAAGACTGCATCTTACATTCTTGGGACGTGTTGTCGGGAAGGATCAGTCCCTGGAAAAGAACCTCGTACTTGGTAAAGTGGAGACAGATTGTCACAGTGGCCACAACAATGGGCTAAAACATAAAAACGATTGTGGGCATGGCACAGGACCAGGCCGTGTTTCGTTGTGAGTACATGTGGTCTCCACGAGTCGGAACGGATGGACCTCTAACAAAAACAGCATGCTGTAAATCCCGCCTCTGTGTTAATGAGGGAGGCAGTGCGGCCGCTGCGGGGGTGGGACAGGATTCAATCGGTGAGACCGTACTGTGCACCGAGGCAGTCTCCTGGGATATAAAGCAGAGGGAAGCAAATAGAGCTTTGGGGACCTCGTACCACCAGTGCTGGGGGCAGAATGTGTCCTTTGGACCTGAAGCCTCTGTGCCTCTGATGTCCCCCATCAAGGGGAGGACTGACAACAAGGATCTTCCTCCAGGGCCAACAGAAAAAGCCTCCCCCTCCAAAGCTAACACCCCGGATGTGGACTTGTAGCCTACTGGACTATAACAAAGCAAAATTTCCCTTCTTACAGCCATCCACTTGTGGGGTTTCTGTTACGGCATGGGGTTTCTGTTACGGCAGCCCTAGACAACTAAGACACAGTCGTTCTGTTTTCTAATGAAGACGTGACATTTCCCCCTTTGTTTTTCTTTCAGATGCATGTAGTTGATTCTGTGCACACACAAGGGAAGGGAAGGGTTAACTTCATGGCCCACACCCCATCTCGCAGGAGAAGGGCAGGCACCGTTTCTAAGCCTTAATTAAAGTATGTCAGGACCAGCCACACTCAGAGCCTCCAGTTACAGTTCTTAATAAGATAGTCAGTGCTGCTCAGGCCTTGATAAATGATTTTTATCAGCATTACCAAATTACGCCCAGAGAAATCAGGAGGCCTTGGCCGCCTGAGGAAGAGACGCCTGCTCTATGAGGCATCTGGCTTTCTGGGTTTCAATTCATTTCCAATTATTCTAAAAACTTACAAGACCACGGGCACTGAAGGGCCCAGCCATTCGGTGGTGGTAGCTTAGATCCAAGACTGTCTCCTTGTTCTCTGACCCTGGCAGTGCCCTTCTTCTTGAGATTTCTCACTCCTCAGTCCAAGAAACACACAGAAATCCATTTCTTTAACATTTTTAACTAATTTAAAATAAAATTTTAAAAAAGCCCACTGCTGTGGAGTGGAGGCTAGAGTTTCCAAGGAGTACCCGGTAGATTTGAACTCGAGACCTTTAAGTCACCAGCCATAGCACTAACAACTGCGCTGCTATGTAATAGAACTGAATTCTGATAGTTTGCAATAAAATTTCCGGTTATACCGAATTCAAGCTGTGTGACTTTGTGGGGCAAGTTCATGTCTCTGAGATTCAGTATCCTTATCTGTGAAATGGGAACATAAGTGGGATCCACCACCACCCGGTTGACTCTGACTCTAAGTGACCTTATAGGAGAGAATGGAACTGCCCCCACGGGGTTCCCGAGGCTGTAAATCCTTCTGCCGGGGTCACTGGTCAGTTTGAACAAGGACCTCTCAGCTGGATACTTAACCCTTGCAGGACCAGGGCTCTAAAGAAAAGCAGTGCTTGCTACACATAGCTCTGGGGAGGATGCACGCGCTGGGCATGCAGGCAGTGTGCGCTGAGTATCGGCTCTCACGGGCTTTCATCCCCATGGTAACTTGTAGATCTTAGCAAGTGATTCTCTGAGGCTCCCCTCCCCCTCCCCTCATCCCCCCCAAAAAAAACAGAGACTGAAAAAAGACTTAAAAGCAGCTGGACTATTAAAGCTGACCCCAGCAAGCCAGGCTGAAGGAGCACGGAGAGCAGGAAAAAGGAAGGGCAGATGACATTAGCCAGTTACCAGTGAGCCCGTCCCAACACACTGTGACCTCGCAGCTCAGGGTAGAACTGTGCTTCACAGGGTTTGTAGGGGCTGATTTTTCAGAAGTAGAGCACCAGGCCTTTATTCTGAGGTACCTCTGGGTGGCCAGGAGCCTCTCTCCTCTTTCACTTAGCAGAGCTCCCAGGGTCTCCTAGGACAATATTGTGTGCTATTGCGTTGATTCTGACTCATAGCGACCCCACATGACAGAGTAGAACTGTCCCCTAGGGTGTCCTGGGCTGTCACCTTTACGGCAGCATGCTGCCAGGTCTTCTCTCCAGCAGAGGGGCTAGTGGGTTCCAGCTGCCAGCCTTGTCATCAGCAGCAGAACAGTGAGCTGTCACGGTGGCAGGGCTCCTTAAGGCAATGTCAGGCGGGATCGCAGAAATCTCCTTTCGGGAAAACGGGGGCTGAGTTCTGCCGGAATCCCTCTTGGGAGAGCATAGAGTGCCTTCTGGAACTGTGCCACCAGGGTCCAGGAGAAGATCCAGCCACCGGCCCTTCCCACCGTTGGTGGCTGGCCGCCTGGGCACTAGCTTCCCACCCTTCTGCCTGACTGGCTTCACAGGCAGGTTCCTGGCAGCTGTGCTGGGGACGCCCCCTCGGACAGAAAAGCAAAGACCGTCCCCATGCTAGGGGCTGTCAGCCTGAACTAAGGAGACCCGGCAGGGAACCTTTGACACTTCTTGGCTACTGCAGAAAGGAGACCAGGAGGCTGAGTGCAGCCACTGGGGTGGCACAGAGGCGGGGTTTACAAGACCTATGCAGGAGACAATTCTTGGGAATGTTAGGTAGCAGTGGTGACACTCCTACCGGGCGCCAGGGTACAGACCACACCAAGTGATGTTGGCAGAGGGGGATGACTCTGAAATTACCATCTATGAAACCTTGTGCAGTGTTTCATCAGAAATTTATTATTTATTATAATTTATATATTATATATATTATTTATTATAATTTATTATTTATTATAATATTCCTCTAGCTAGTTATAATGACATCAACACAAATTTCTGTAAGTCCAGCTTTCATGTATCAGGACGCCTTCCAAGGCTGAAATGCTACAAATTTGCTTTTTGAACCGATGTGCTCTGGTCAGAGGAGTCATTATTAGCCAATCGCAACGATGCTTCGGATCAGATGGTTTCATCGCGTGCTTTCCACACATGCACTGATTTTGTCAAAATTTCGGGTGTTCTTGCTACAATATTGTGCCCATCAGTGTGAAGAGGTGACACCATGCATTACTAAACTGGGTGACACCAATCCCAGTGTTGTCACTGGGTTAAAAAAAAATGACAATCTCGTTGCCCTCAAGTCAATTCCAACTCATAGTGACCCTACAGGACAGAGTAAAATTGCCCCACAGAGTTCCCAAGGAGGGCCTGGTGGATTTGAACTGCCACCACCTTGGTTAGCAGACACAGCACTTTAACCGCTGCACCGCCAGGGCTTTCGCTGGGTAGGAAGCATAAAATGGGCAGTGCCTGTGGGTGACGGATGGTTGCTTTGGGTCAAGATACTGAAGAAATCACCCAACGTAACAGCCAAGTGTCAGCAGTGAAGACCATTCACAAGCTAAATGACAGTGTCAACAGTGGCTACCAAAAAAAAACGGTTAGCCAGTAGATTTCAACTCAGGGCAACTGCAGTTGTTACAGAGTAGAACTGCCCCATAGAGTTTTCTTGGCTGTAATTTTTATAGACATGGGGGGCACCAGGTGGCACAAACGGTTAAATAACTTGATCACTAACTGTAAAGTTGGCAGTTCAAGACCACCCAAAAGGACTGGAGAAAAAAAGATTGGCAATCTGCTTCTGAAAGGTCACAGCCTTGAAACCCCTCTAGAGCACAGTTCTCCTCTGCACACAGGAGATCAGAATCAATTTAACTTGTTGCTGTGCTTTTTTTTAATCTTTGCAGAAGCAGATTGCCAGGGCTTTGTTTTGTGGTCCCAGTGGATGGGATCCGACTGCCAACCCTCAGGTTAGCAATGGAACACCAACTGTTGGCACCATCAGGCACTTGAGGGCAGCCCCGTTTAATGATCTGGGTCTTCCCTTTAACTGGCTGGCACCCGCTGCCTAGCGCCCTGAGAGCACCCCAATGCCAGGTGGGAGATGCTCATCTGACAGGCTTGAGGGTTTTCAGTAATGCACAGCATTGATGACTTTGGCCTAGGGTGATGACCTGCCATTTGAGCCAAATATTATGACCGGAAACATGGCCAACCCCAAGAAAGCTGTGGAATTTCGGAGACAAAATAAACACTTCACAGTAAGGAAGGATGTTAACCGCTCATCACAGGATGCATTGCCCTTGATCGGCATCACTAAACACACCTGCTGACAAGTTCTCCAGATTCAAAGTGAAAATTCAATCAGGGCAACGTTTTCAGGGGGCGGCTATCATCACCCCGATTAGCTAATAAAATCCCCGTGGCCCTGATGGCATTCATTTTCTGAGCTGTGATTTCCATTTTTATGGCAATTCATCTCTGTCCGAGCTCAGATTCTTTTCTTTTCAACTCTGGGCTCTAGTTAATTTGAATAAGTGAGACAAACCGCCCTGGACGGGGGATATCAATCACATACGCCACCTCTCAGGGGCACGGGTGCCACCACACTGAGCAGCGAGCTCTCCCGGCACCAACAGCCCCAGCCGCTGGGCGGGCATTTAGTGAGTGCAGAAGGGGCAGCCTGGCCGTGGAATCACCCGACAATCAAGGGCCTTGGTCTAGTCTCCACGGCGCCCGATTCCCTCAAGTTTCCGTGACACATTAAGTGTTTACAGCCAGCGCCATGACCAGCTCGTCCTCCCTCCAGCCTGCTGTTAAGCTGTCAGTATAAACAAAGGCTCCGCCTCGGGTTGGCCTCAGTGTCCATCAGATTCAGAAAAGCAGACAGCTATTGTCACTGTTGGCAAAACTCCCATCCCAGGGCGGTGTTGTTTTTTCCCTTCCTCTGTGTGGTCCTCTTCTGACTGAGAACAACTTTCCAAAAGCAATGAACTTTCCATTCATGTGGGCTAAACTGGCGTCTCCATCCTCTCTCTAACGACAGCTCGAGTCCGGAATGCCCAGTGCTCCCACTGAGTGACGCACATGGGAGCGGGGTGGGGAAAGATCTGGAAGGTACTGTGATTTAGGAACTTCGGTCTTCCACCCAGATCTAATCCTGCAACCCTTCCCCTCACCAAAAACCAACAAACAAAAAAAAAGAAAGCATTGCTTCGAGTGGATTCTAACTCCTAGTGAGCCTAAGGGACAGGGCAGAACGGCCTCTTACTGTTTCAAAGGCTGTCGTAGTTACAGCGAGCCCTCCTGATGCTGCAGTGCGGAGCTCAGCTGCTGATTGAAAGACGGCAGTTCGAAGCTGCACCTTGCAGATCCCATGGGGCAGTTTTACTCTTTCCTATAGGGTCAGCGCTATGGGCCAATACTACTCTGACCTCTAGGGTCTCTAAGAGTCGGACCCAACTCAATGGCGGTGGGTTACACGGTCATTGTGAGTCAAGATCAATGAGACAGCAGTGGGTCTGGGTGTTTATAGGGTCACTAGGAGGTGGAATCCACTCAGTAGCGATAGATTTGAGTCATCTTTGGAGTAGACTGCCACGTCTTTCTCCCAGTGAATGGCTGACAGATTTGAACCACGACCTTTGGGTTAGCATAAGAATGTTCAATCGCTGAGCTACCAGGACCCCCTCCCAACCCCTCCTAGCTCTGCAGATGTCACTCAGAAATGCTGGGCAGATGTGCAAGCCTGGGCCACAACCATCAGGTCCGCTTGAGCAGCTGCTCTGTTTTCTCAGTCAATTCTTCCCCAGGACTGCTCTTCCTCCTTTCCGCTTCCCTGGCCCAGCCCCCAGACTTAACTGCTCATCGGTGCCCAGGCAGGCCGGCTTCCTCAGAAACACTGTTGAGCAGTCGCTGTCAGGGTCACACAGACAGAGCTTCTGGGTAGGAACACAAGAGATACCCTCCCCAACGGCCAACGCGATGCCTCTCTAGTTGAACGAGCTGGGACTGTGGAAGCCACTAGCCATGCGGCTACTGAGCACTCCAAGGTGCTGAGTGAGAGTGGAGAAGTGCTTGGAGCGTCACTCACACACACACGGAATTTCCAAAATTCAAAAACAAGAAATACGTCACTAATGTTTTTACGCAGAGTGCTTGTGCCTGGGGCACCAGCCCAGTAGCACCAAACAACCACAGCTTGTTGAAATGATCATTTTTCAACAGATTTAGTTAATTTGAGTGTTTTTTTTATTTTTTATTTTTTTTTGTCTTTTGTATGGATTACTAGAAAATTTAAGATAATATACATGGCTCACATTGTATTTGCGGGGGACAATGGTTTGGGTGTTTCCTGGGGGGCAGATACCCACACCTCCTTGCTGCAAAGGCCTCTTGGAGTCAGGGGAGTGCGGCAGGGCCGGGCTCTCTGTGGCCACAGGAGATGGTCTGAGGTGGCCAGACATGATGAAGCCAGAGGCCACGGCTGTGAGTTCACACTGTCCCAGCGCCTGTGCCCCTGGAAGTGCCCCTGAGCACATGAGCAGCCACCTGTACAGAGACGGGTGTACGTGTGTATGGATGTGACAGTGTGAGTGTGCATATGTGGGTGTGAGTGAGTGTGAATGTGAGGGGTGAGGGTGTGCAAGTGTATGAGCATGTGTGGATATGAATGTGTGGGGTGTGAATGCATGTGGGGATGTGTGTGTAAATGTGAAGGTGCGGTTGTGAAAGTGAAAATGAGAGTATGTGCATTGTGAGTGTGAGGATGTGTGTGAGTGTTCAGGCATGTGAGCATGCAAGTGTGTGAGGACATGTGTGAGTACATCAGTGTGTGGGTTAGGGTGTGTAGAAGTCAGGGTGTGAGGGTTGACAATGTATGAGTGTGCATGCCTGAGTGTGTAAATGTGCACGATTGTGTGGATGCGTGTGAGGATGTTGGTAAGTATGTCAGTGTGGGAGTGAGTCTGTGAGTGTGGGGACTGACAGAATGTGTGTGAGAGTGTGTGTGTCTGTGCCTATCTGCTGCTCAGTCTTGCTGACCCCGTCAACAGCTAAGAAAGTCATGTTATCTATGGAATGCTGTATGGATGGCCTCCTGAATTTCAGCCCCAAGGCCTGCTCTTGGGAGTGCATTAGTTTCCTGCTGGTGCTGTAACTGGTGACTACAAATTTGGTGGCTCAAAACAACAGAAATGTGTTCTCTCAGAGTTCTGGAAGTCAGAAGTCCAAGATCCTCCCAAAGGTCCAGGGGAGAACCCTTCTTTGCGTCTTTCAGTGTCCAAGGGCTGCAGGTGTTTCTTGTCTGGAGGACTCATCACTGGAACCTCTGTCTCTGCAATCACGTGGCTGTCTCTTCCTCTTTGTCTGTCAACTCTCCCTTGGCCTCTCTCTTAGGAGCACAAGTGTCACTGGATGTAAGGCTACCCTGAAAATCCAGACTGAGTGTCTTCGCTCCCATCCTTAGCTTGATAACACTGTTTGACATGTAAGGTCAGGCTCCCAGCTTCCAGTCACTGGGATGTGGACACATCTTCTTGAACCACTGGTCAGGACTGCTGGCAGGCAAGCAACTGCTGAATTCTCAATGCCTGCATGAAGCTGGCACCCAGAATTCAGCTGGTATGATAGTCAAAGTTGTGTGCCAGCTTGCTGGACTGTGACTTCGTGGTTTGGCAGTGACGGTGTAGTCTGACAATCATGAGGCATTGTGATCACCTTCATGATGAGATACAATATCCTGTAATCATCTCCAGGATGGAATCTACTGTGAGTAGCCAATCAGTTGAAAGGCAGTTTCCTTGGGCATGTGGTCTGCATCCAATATAGGTGGGCTTTTTCTCAAGGCTCACGGGCTTTTGCTCAGTCTGGATTCTGCAGCTGACTTAATGGACCTCTGGTTCTTGGGACTCTAACAGCTCACCTGCCATCTCAACTGCTGATTTTAGGATCCGCTGATCTTCACAGCCTGTGAGCTAGAGCCCTGCTCTCTGGGCTGCTGACCTTGGATTCACCAACCCCTGCAGCTACATGACTCAGAAGAAGCCTCTCTCCTGGCCCACAGACTTGGAACATTCCAGCACCTACAATCATGGGAGCCATTTCCGTGATAGAAATCTCTTTCTACATATGTTTACATGCTTTACTGGTTTTGCTTCTCTAGAAAACGCAGACTAAGACAGGTCGCCAATAGCCCCTCCTGCCTTGAATCAGTACTGGATGTATTTTGTGTTTTACTTCTCTTTTCTTTCTAAGTAAATGTTGACAATTTCTCTTTCCAGGGACTCGAAAAGAAAGTGCCCTCAGCCAAAATCACTCTTACAAGTAGATTGCATTATGTTCACATTGCAGCACATAGATTCCTCTCCAAACCTCACTCATGAACAAAGCCAGAACACTGCCCCAGGTGCCTGAGAGCTATGTCTTATTGCTCGGTGGGAGGCCTCTTGTCCAGCCAGAGCCCTCAAGTTCAACCTGTGTTTCCCAGGCTCCACCTACAAGCTACAGGCCACATGCGTGAGGTGACCTAGGCACCCGTGAACCATCGACTTCTCAACCCCTCCCAGGCCCCCCGTATCAGCCTTAGGGATCAGAGGTCCAGGAATTGTGTGGCTTGCCGCCCCCCAACCCTGGTGGTGTCTAAGTACAGGAATGTTTGGGAACCACTGTCTGGACCTTCCCTTAGCCTCTGGAAGGAGCCACGCCTCTGCAAGTGACAAGCCCCAAGCCATCAAAACATCATCTCATGGTGAGAACTTCATAGCCTTTTCAGTCCTGGTTGTCTCCGCTGCTCGTCTTTCTTCAACACCCAGCACTTGCTTATCTGTCTTTTCAGCAGAGGGGGAGACCAAGCGTCCAAGGCTGAGCCCAGGCAGGTCACTGTGACCACCAAAGAGTGACAACAGAATCTGACTCTCATAACGGTTAGTGATGGTACGTGCCCAGTTGATTCTGACTCACAGTGACTCAGTGTGACTGGAGTGCCCCGTAGGTCTCCTAGGCTGTCACCTCACAGGAGCAGACTGCCACGTCTTTCTCCCACAGAGCTGCTGAGTGGACTCCAATTGCCAAACTCTCAGTTAGCAGCTGAAGGCTTAAGCCTTGTACCCCCGGGCTTCCCTCGCTGTTCTCTTAGGGTCCAGTAAATACTCCTTACCCAAGGAAGTCCTGCATCCCGACTCCGCAGAGTAGACTGTGTCTTTCAGAGCCATTTGCATAATTGTAAGTCATGCCAGCATGTGTGGTGTGTGTGTATGTGTACAATGTGCCGTGGGTGCAAGTAAAGTGTGGTGTGTTTGCATGTGTGGTGTGTGTGTAGTTTGGTGTGTGTGAGTACATGACCTGTGTATGCTGTGTGTGTGCATGTGTTCATGCTGTGCATAGTGTGGTGTGTGTGTGAGTCTTCCTGGTGTGTGTGTACAGTATGTGTGTACTGCGGTGTGCATTGTGGTGTGTGGGGAGTGAGCAGTGTTGGATTGGTATGGTATGTGTGAGGATGTTTGGTGTGTGTATATGGTATATGTGGTGTGTGCATACAGGGGATAGTGCGTGCAGTATGTGTAGTGTGTGCGATGTGTGTAGTGTGGGGGATGCATGCTGTGTGTGCTCATAGTGTCTGTACAGTGTGTATGTGTCTGTGCATTAGTGTATGTATGTGTGTGGTGTGTGTACAGTCTGTGAGGGTAGTGTCTCTGTGTGTATTATCTGTGTAGTGTGTGTGCTGCCTGTGCTTGCAGTGTCTATGTGTGGGGTGTGTGTGTGTGTGTGTGTGTGTGCATGTGTATGTGTGGTATGTACACATGTGTGTCCATGCTTCAGTGTGGTGTTCACATGCGTATGCACAGTGGCTCAGTGTGGTGTGTGTATGTGTGCAAGGTGGTTCAGTGTGTGGTGTGTGTACACATGTGTGCATGGTGACTTAAGGTGATGGCACTTGTATGCACATGCGTGTACAGTGGCTCGGTGTGGCAATGTGTGTGCACCTGTGTATACACAAGAGGTCAGTGTGGTGGTGTATGTGCCTGTTTGTGCATGGTGGCTCTGTGTAGCTGTGTGTGTCAGCCTCTCCTGCGTGTCACCTGGACCAGCAGGCTTCGCTCACCGTCACGTCCCAGCCTGACACCCAGGATGTGCACAGTTAATATGCAGACTGCCAATTAAGTCTGCAGACTCATCCTGGAAAAAGTTCTCCATGCCTCATTGCTGAATATCACTATGGTCACCTTCCAAATATTCCCCTTGGGAAGCTACACACTGATATTGGTGTCTGGTGCACCTTTGAAGCAATTCCAGAACTCTTTCTGGAATGGCCATCAGAGCTATTGTCATATTACCCTTGGTGTCCTGAGTGTCACTAGAATGTCTTCCTGTCAACATTTCCTTTCTCTTTGGGTGGAGAAAGAAGGAAGTCATTGGGGGCCACATCAGGTGAGTAGGGAGGGTGTTCCAGTACGGTCATTCTTTTACTGGCTAAAAATTCCCACGCAGACAACTACACAGTTAAGTTCACAAACTTGCCACTGTGCACAATGACCATTCCAGAAAGAGTTCCAAAATTGCTTTGAAGGGTGGACTAGATGCTGGTGTCAGTGGATTACTTCCCAAGGGGAGGACTTCAAGGCTGACTGTATTAGTCAGCTAGTGTTGCTCTAACAGAAATACCACAAAGCAGATGGCTTACACAGTCCAGTAGGCTACAAATCCAAATTCAGGGTGTCCACTCTAGGGGAAGGCTTTCCTGCTTTTCTATCTGGAGAAGAGTCCTTGTGTCACATCAGTCTTTGGTCAGGGAATATCTTGGTGCAGGAACCTCAGGTCTGAAGGATGCACTTTTTTCCGGGTGTTGCTTTCTTAATGATGTGAGGTTTCCAACTCTTTGCTTGCCTCCCTTTCCCTTTATCCCTTGTAGGACAAAAGGTGGTATAAGCCACATTCCAGTGAAACCCTCTTCACCATGGAGCAGGGAGGTGACCTTAGGAAGGGATTTACAGTCCCACCATAATCTTCTTTAACATACAGCATAGGAAAATCACAAATGGGAGGGCAATCACACAATGCCGGTCATCACGACACTGTCAAATTTCTACACATATTTGGGGGGACACAATTCAATCCATGACAGTGACCACTGTGATTTTCAGCAGCAAGTATGTAATACTTAAAGCAATTAAGTTCACAGACTTTTACCTATCAGACCTCGCATTTGTCGATCAAATCAGTAACTAAGCCAATCCTTGAACAAAACAGTGAGTCGATGGGTAAAGGCAAGGAAAAGTCAGCACCCTTGACCTCACCCAGCCTAATCAAGAAAATACATCTCAATCCTGACTGTCTCCCTTTTCGGCTGCCCTCCTCAGAACAGGTGGCCAGATCAGCGGGATGGGCTTTATTTTCTTTCTTTGGCCATGATGCCCTGGAATGCGTAAGCAGCTCTTTCCAAGTCCACCCTCCACTCAGCAGCTCTGTGATCTGGGGAGGCTATTGGGCCTCTCCAATCTTCCGTCTGCTCATTTGTTAGTGGGACAACCCCAGCCCTCCTCTCCCAGGTTGTGAGAGGCTTCAAAAGGGCATCCTTGAGGCTCCTCCATGGTTGTCAGTGACCATGCGTTACCGCCCCGATTTAACGTGTTGATATCTCCCCAGCCAAGCCAAGTGCCATCAAGTCGGATCTGATATCTCCCTGCTGTGTGAAGTTCTGCACCAGCAGCTGGAAGCCCCTCAGTAATAAGGCGGTGGCTCGGGAGTCACTGTCACAAGACCAAGGTCAATCTGTGAACAAACGTTTTCTCTGGAAAGACCCTAAAGTTTCCAGCCCATGTGTCTTGTAAGTAGCATCAGTGTCCGGTGGCGCAGTGGTTAGGTGGTTGACTGCTAACCAAAAGGTCAGCAGTTGAAATCCACCAGCTCTGGAAGCCCTGTGAAGCACTTCTCCCCTGCCTGACAGGGCCACTGTGAGCTGGAATCAACTTGACAGCAACAAATTTGGGTTTTTTATTGTTTTTGTTGTTGTTTGTTAGCAGCATCAAGTCTAATTGAAATGCATTCATAGAGACTGTTGGGAGAACTTAATATGAACTATCTCCTCAGTGCCTGCTGTTGGAGTCCCTGGGTGGCAGAAACCTTCTTGACCACCAGCCAAAAGGCTGGGAGCTCTAACCCACCCAGAAGTGCCTCCGAAGGTAGGCCTGGTGACATGACGCTGGGGGCATCCTGAGGATAACAACCACCCAGGGAATTGTGTCCCCCTCCTCTCACTTTAGAGCCAACAGACATTGGCAGTGACTGGCGTCAGCAGAAACACCTTCCCTCCTCTGGTCCTGCTGCCTGAGTCAAACGCCTTCGTATTTGTAGTGCCTCAGGATGTCATTGTGGGCCTGATCTGGTGCCCTTTTGAACTTAAGCTCCTATGCCTCCTTCTGCTTCCAAAAGCCTGGAAAACCCTACAAACCATCTCTACACTGCGCACAGGGGGTCACCCTTGTGGGAATCCCCAGCAACTAGCAACAATAGCTTCTGCCACTGCACCGTTTCTAATGAGACAGAAGGGAAACAATATGTCCTTCCAGAGTTAGGAAACTGCTGGGTAACAGATCACGATCCCCCAAGTCCCTAAAGCCCTGGGGAAGAGGCTGATGTCATCATGGAAAACAACAACAAGCAAACAAGATGAGTGGTTACCGATATAGACGGTTCTTATTTACATAAGGAAGGGTACACCGGAAAGGGCAGATTGCAATAAGCAAAGTTATTAACAGTGTCTTCGGCTCGTTGGTAATACTATAGCTGGTGCGTGTGTGTGTGTGGGTGTGTGTGTGTGTTTACCAAATGTTCTACCCTAAACAAGAATGGTGTTAGCTGCTGAGATGGGAAGTTAATCGGGTTGTAATTTGTAAATGCCCAGTGCTTGAACAAAAATCTTATGAAGCGGTGTCTCTTGCCAGTATCTGAAGCCTACCTTAGAATTTTTGGCTACTGCTATTTGTGTGGAGCGATTCCAGCTCACAGGGACCACACGTGACAGAGGAGAACTGTTCGTAGGGCTTTTCAGACTACAGTCTTTACAGAAGCAGATGGCCAGGCTTTTCCCCTGCAGAGCTACTGGTTGGGTTTGAACTGCCAACCTTTTGGTTATCAGCCCCATAGCGTTTCCCAAGAGTGGCCAGTGAATTCAAACTGCCAACCTTCTAATTTGGGCCGTAGGTGTTAACCACTACACCACTGGGACTCAGACTCTGCGCTGGGCTGGGAACCTTGAACCCCATAGCCCCTTGCCCTCAGATCAGCCCCAACTCATGTCAGCCCCATGTGTGTCTGAGCAGAGCCACACTCCTTGGCATTTTCAATGTCCATGACCTTTTGGAAGTAGATCACTGCAACTTTCTTCCTAGTCACCTCGACCAGACTCAAATATCCCGTTTTTCAGTTAGCAACTGAGCAAGTGAACCTTCTGTACCAACTGGGGACTCCCAGGTTGGGGATTTTAGAAAGACTCAGACAGGCATCAAAATGCCGCTGTTCTTCCCCAGTAGAGGTGACAGCACAGATGAGAGCCACTGCCTCGGGGAGTAAAGTCGGGGTTCCTCCAGGAAGCTGTCTGTGTCGGGGAGCTCACGGGCCAGACGTGGAGTTCCGGTTCAGTTATCACAACTGGCCACTCTGTCTCAACGAGCCCCTGGCCTCAGAGGGAATCATGGCACCCCAGCCTGGTGGTGACAGGGTAGCCTAGTGTCATGGATTGAACTGTATCCCCCCAAAACTGTGTGTAGCATTTTGGCCAAGCCATGATCGCCAGTACTGTGTGATTTCCCTATTGTGTGGTTTTCCTGTGCTGTAAATCCTCATCTCTGCCTGTGGTTAACCAAGTGGATTATGCTAAAGAGGATTGGGGTGGGACTGTAACACCCTTCCTAAGGTCACCTCCCTTCTCCACGGTAAAGGGAGTTTCTCTCTGGTGTGGCTCGCATCATCTTTTATCCTTTTATCCTACAAGAGATAGAAGGACAAGGAAGCAAGCAGAGCATTGAGGACCTCGTACCAGCAAGAATGCAGTACCAGGAGTGGCATCTGGGGTCTCAAAACCTAGCAAGCTGCCATCTGAGGAACACTAAATGGTTCCAACTCATCTGGAACAGATGATCTCCAAGGACAACAGTGACATGAGGGAAAAAGAGCCCAGAAGACAGATAGACCCATTTGAATGAATGACTATGTCAACATGTGACTAGAAGAACCAGATGGTGCCCGGCCACCACCAATGACAGCTGTGATGGGGCTCACAGTGTTGAGTCCCAAGGGCAACACAAGAAAAAAACGGATGCACCCTAAGATCTCCACTCAAAGACCACAAGTGGTGGTCCAAGTCCTGGGCCTTCCCTTGGGAGTGTGGCCCCTAGACCTGCTGCTGCCCCTGATCATCAATTATTATTGAGGTCAACTCTTCAGATGAGAATGGAATGGACTTGGGGACACAGAGTGACCATATTGTGTGTGCTCTTTAGAGTTCCATCCATCTACAGGATGTCTTCCTACTGACCTCTTACTAGAAGGGAATGGAGAACGTGGAGAGGAGGGGACAGCAGATTGTTAAGAGGATATAACATGTACGGAACAGAAAGGAGGAGTGTGCAGTCACCTGGCATGAAGTCCAGAGGGAGCCGCAGATAGGTGGGCATGCAAATTTGAATTGTACTGTAAACTTTCATTCAATCACAATAAAAATAAAAAATAAAAAAGAAGGCAGCACCAAGAGCAGAGCACATCTTTGGACCTGAGGGTCCTGTGCTGAAATGCTGTCAGACCAAAGAGTGATGCAAACACAAGGACCTTCCTCCAGAGCTGGCAGAGAGAGTGTGCTCCCCTGGAGCCAGCACCCCGAATTCAGACTGCCACCCTACTGGACTACAGAACAAACTTTTCTTTGCTAAAGCCATCCCCTTGCGGTGTTTCTCTTAGAGCACCATCTGATGACTAAGACACCCAGTGGGAAGAGGAGGCTTCAATGGGATGAGAGAACCCCAGATATCCACGGGCAGAACCTAATGACCCAGGGAGGAAGGAGGGGCTGGAAGGTAAGAGGAGGCTGCAGCGGCTCAGGGGAATCTGGGAGAAAGTGGGTCCCAGGACAGAGAAGAGGGCAGCTCAGAGAGGGAAAGAAACCAAGACGCACTTCCCACGAGTTGATTCTGACTCATAGCAACCCTAGAGGACACAGTAGAACTGCGTTAGAGTTTCCTAAGTTGTAAATCTTTTACGGAAGCAGGCTGCTCCATCTCTCTCCCATGAAGTGGCTAGGAGTTTGAACTGTTGGCCTTTTGGGTGGCAGCTGAGCACATCAACCACTGCACCACCAGGGCTGCTCAAGGGGAGAGGAAGGTCTCCTAAAGGAGCCTGCTTGCTGCCCAGGCCACCGACTGTCCCTAATCTGGGAAGTTCTGAATTGTGAGGCTGCAGTGATACAGGAACTGCCTCCTGGCCTGTGTCCTTCAGACGCCGCTCCTGTTCCTGGGTCCTGGCGCACCGGAAGCTTGCGCCATCTGCACACTGCCCAGCCCTCCCGCGGGCTCTCTGCTGCTCTGCAGACCATGTGCCAGGCTTCAGAGGGCAGGACGCCACTCAGTAGTAAACAAGAGGGCCACACAGCTCTGCTCAAAGGCTGGGAAGTATGATGTGTTTAAGGAACAGCCAAGCTGAGACACCCAACTCTGTCCTCAGACACTGTCTGCTGTCCAGGACTGCTATCACAAAATGCCACACGGTGGGCACCTTTGAAGAACAGAGGCTTATGGTGTCACAGTTTAAAGGCTGGACATCCAAATCAGAGCACCAGCCCTGCTGATCCACCGTCAGGGCTCTGTGGGTAAGGGGCCAGGCTCCTTTCCTAGGTTCTGATAGCAGCCAGCAGCACCTGGCATTCCTTGGCCTGTAGCTGCCTCTCCGCAGGGCAACTTCCACCATGTGACTGTCTCTGTGCCTTCTCCCTGTGTGACCATCTCCACATGTCCTGCTGTGTGACTGTCTCCAGCTGTCCTCCCCCTGGGTGACTGTCTCCATGTCTTCCCCCATGTGACTGCCTCTGTCCTCCTCCTATGTGACTGTCTCCAGCTGTCCCCACCTGTGTGACTGTCTCCATGCCCTCCCTCTGTGACTGTGACTGTCTCTGTCTGTCCACCACCAGTGGGACTGTCTCCATGCCTCCCCCTGGGTGACTGCCTCTGTGCCTTCCCCTCTGTGGACTATCTCTGTCTTCCTTCTCCCTGTGGGACTATCTCTGTCTGTCTTTCCCCCGGGTGACTATCTACATGCCCTCCCCCTGCGTGGCTGTCTCTGTGCCCTCCCCCTGTGTGACTCTGTTTGCCCTCCCTCTGTGTGGCTGTCTCTGCCTTTCTCCTGTGTGACCATCTCAGTCTGTAGTCCCCTTATTTGGGACACAGCTCAAAAGCCACCAGGGCTCCCTCTTCTCCAGGGCAAATTCATTGCCTTTCCTGAAAATGCCTTCTAAGAAAGAACTCATTTCCAAGCAGATTCACAGCCACAGGGTTAGGACTTCGGTGTATCACTGAGGGGGCGGGGAGACCCAATGCGGCACTTCAGAAACTTGACCAGGGCCCCCCATTGGCTCCACTAACGTGTGTGACAATCACCCCCTTTGGCTCCATGTGAGTCTGAGCCTCTCCCCAGGGGGAGTGGTCCCCCAACATCAGTCTATACCCTGACCCCCATACCAAATGGTGGCACAGAGCTGGGCAGAGGCTACAGAACAGCCGGAAGGAGTTCTCTGGAATCCTACTTCCGCTACCAGGACCTCAGTCACAGCCTTGTCACCTCCTGGACAGAGTTCCCACCTCTGCAATGGGACCCCTGGACCTCCTGGCAAGGCTGAGACTAGGTGAAGCGAGGGAAGTGGCTCAGGTGCCAAATTTAGGGACCTACCCTCTGGGGCTGCATGCATGCACGCCCTGAGAAGGGGATCCTCTTTAGATGCTGCACCCTACGCCCCACTCTGGCCTCCACTTGGTCACCACCCTCCTTGTGACAACCTTCCCACTAACCCAGCCAGCCAGCACCCTTACCTCTGTGCCCGTAAAGCTGGACTGAGAATCCCCACCGGCGGTGGAGGTCGCTATCTGGGATGCCACTTTGCGTATGGAGAACCTTGACCCACTCATCTAAATCTGAAATCAATTTAAAGGGCCCGATCAATGCTTTAAAAATGAAATCGACTCTACTAGCCTGGAACAAGCTCAAAATTAATAGAAAAAAATATTGCATTGCATCTTATATGCTTTTTCAGTATTCTTTACCAATGCTATCATTCAAAGGCATCAACTCTTCTTCCACCGTCTTTATTTATTGTCCAGCTTTCACACGCATGTGAGGCCACTGAAAACACCACAGCTTGAGTCTGGCACACCTTAGTCCTCAGAGTGACATCTTTGCTTTTTAAGATTTTAAAGAGGTCTTTTACGGCAGATTTGCCCAGTCCAATGCATTGTTTTCCTTCTTGACTGCTGCTTCCATGGGTGTTGATTGTGAATCCCAGTAAAGACTACATTTATATCCGTGTCTCTGTATCTCTAGATACAGCCTCCTTCTCTAAGAGATCTCAGTTTTGGCCCTTGAGGTCTTCAACTGATTAGATAAGGCCTGCCTCGTTATTAGGGGTGATCCCCTTCACGCAGAGTCAGCTAATTGTAGCTACTCATCAGCTCTAAGAAATACCTTCAGAGTAACGTCTAGACTAGTGTTTGCCCAAACAACTGGGCACCACAGCCTAGCCAGGCTAATACAGAAAATTAACTATCACAGTGTTCCTCGGCCAGGGACCCCAGATCGGGGTGGCATTTTCTTTAACATCCACCTCTAAGGACAAGAAGTCTCAAGTGTTTTCCAGAGCTGAGAGTTCAATGAGGGCTCTGTGATTAAGGGTCTGAGGTCACTTGGCAAAACTAAATGAGCTACACAACCAGCCATTGGTGTGGTTTTATTTTTTTTGAGGACTGTGAAGGATGCCTTTCTGCAGGGTCTGCTCCTTCCCGTTCACCACAGACCCATCTGCGGTCACATCACACAAAGCCCAGGAGGGAGATGCATTCTGAGGGCAAGTCAGTGAGGAGACAGCCCAGGGATGAACCCTAAGGGGGACGTGTGCATGGGAGGAGAAGGAGACCACAGTCACTTCTAAGAATCTGGGACAGACAGCTCCAAGGAAGCTGAGATGTTTCAGGCGCCTTCCCCTTCTCTCACTGCTGAATTCTTCCCGCAGCCGTCTGAGCTGTCCACAGAAGGCTTGCCCACGGAGACAGACAGAAGCGCAGGTACTCATTAAAGTGTTTGCACTCCTAGTGGTGGGTGTAGGCCTGTGTGTGTGTGTGTGTGTGTGCGTGTGTGTGTGTGTGCGTGTGCATGTATGCATAGTTTAGCTGTTAGAAACAGAAACATCTTGCGTATTTTATTTGCTTTTCTTCCAGCTCTGAAAAGGTCTTCCTCTGGTTTGTAACCAGTAATCCCCCTGGAAGCCCGAGAGGTAATCTGATCGAGGAAGCTGGAGCCCAGCAAGGCTTCTTGGGATATTGAGCTGCCTTTTCTCAGGAAATGATTTTGCACAAGGTCGCCTTCCCGGGGAGAATGTGCCTTTACAAGGCCGCCTATAGAATCCCGGCCGGGACATTTGATGGACCCTTCCTTCGAAAAGGTTAGATTGGCTTTAACAGTGGCACATGTCATTGCTCTGCGTGGTAGAAAAAGCCTGGCTGGATGACAGACCTGAGGCAGAATGTATTTTTCCAACCATTTGATTGAGACCTTTTCAACAATCCAGCCATATACATAAATATTGGAATGTGGGAATCATTATAACGTGTGAACAGGGTGGAAAGGTTAATTCTGTTTCATTTTGACACCTGAAGACGTCCAGGGAGATGCCAGTTAAAACTCCCATGTAAAACCCTGCTCTTTATTCTCCAAGCAAGCCAGATACATGTTTGATGTGAGCCACAAAGCCAGTAAGCAACAGATAACTCCAACTGTATTTCATTGTCTGCCCTCCACAGAGTGCTACGCTAACAGAGTATGATGACAATTTGGGTCATTCCTGGATTTCCAGATAGAGACGTCTTGTTACCTGACTAACAAGCCCTGGCAGGGCAGTGGTTAAACCAATTGACTGCTAATACAGTTCAAAACCACCAGCAAGCAGCTCCATGGGAGAAAGACACAGCAGTCTGGTGCCGTGGAGATTTACAGCCTCCGGAGACGTGCAGGGTCACTGTGAGTTGGGATCAACTTGACAGCAGTGGGTTTGGGACTTGGATTACCTGGATACTGAAAGTTTGGAGCCTGGGTGGTACAGTGGTTAAGAGTTCAGATCCACCAGCACTCCTTGGAAACCCCACGGGGTAGCCCTAGTCTGTCCTATATAGGGTCTCTATGGGCCAGACTGACTCAACAGCAATGGGTTTTGTTTGGTTTAAAGAACAACCAACCCGCTTGTTATCAAACAAGAGAACAGAGAGCTAGCACTCAAGTGTCATGGACTGAACTGCATCTCCCCCCCCACCATCCCCTACCACCCAAAATGTGTGTAGCCGTTTGGATGGGCCATCATTCCCAGTATTTTGTGGTTTTCCTATGCTGTGCATCCTAATCTCTGCCTGTGTCTGATAGATAAGATGATTATGTTAAAAGAAGATTAGGGTGGGACTGTAGCACCTTTGCTAAGGGAGTTTCCCTGGAGTGTGGCTTGCAACCACCTTTTATCCTTTCATCCTACAGGAGATAAAAAGAGAGGGAAGCAAGCAGGGAGTGGGGAACCTCACACTATCAAGAAGGCAGCACCAGAAGTGCAGCCCGTCCTTCAGACCTGAGGCTCCTGAGCCAGGATGCTCCCTGACCAAAGACTGGTATAACCCAAGGATGTTCCTCCAGAGCCAACAGACAGAAAGCCTGCCTCTGGAGCGAACACCCTGAATTTGGACTTGTAGCCTACTGGACTATATAAAAATAAATATTTCTCTGTGTAAGGTCATCTACTTTGTGGTATTTCTGTAAGAGCAGTAGCAGACTGAAACACCAAGCGTCCCAGATGTTCCTCCCTCCCTTCACCAAGATCTGCAGGAAGAGAAATGGGAGGCCATTTCCTGCTCTCCCAATGCCTGAGTGTGGCACGTGGACCTGTCTCTCCCATCTCTGTACCGAGGGTCCCAAGGCCCATGCCTGTAACTCTGCCTTTCCATCCACTGGCCAATTTCCTTCAAGACAGCCCTGCCACAGGCAGATCACTCACCTCCCTGACTTTCTCCATCTCCTTTTTCTCTGTTTTCAGCAGCCTGGCTCTCAGATTCCTCCATCCTGACCTGCTGCTAAAGGCTGTCCTTCAAAGCCCTCTTCCTACCTTGTAAAATAAGTAAAAAATGGTAACATCAGTAAAGCAGAGACGACAGCCACAGCAGCCCTCAGTGGACTGAGTTTTGCGATCTCTCCTGGATCTTAAAAGTGATCCATCAATTTCTCCTTGCTTAGGACTAGGCTTGTGTTGTGGGGTGTCATTGAGTCGACTCTGACTCCTAGAATCCCTACTGGACACAGTAGAGCTTTCTCCTAGGGCTGTTAAGGCAGACTGTGACGTCATTGTCCTGCTGAGCCACTGGCTGAGATCAAATCGCCAACCTTTGGGTTAGTAGCTGGGGGCTCCAATCAGCAGGCCCACTCCCTGGTCCCTACACCACAAGGAATGAATCTGCACAAATATCTAAAGGACATGGACCCCCATGTGGCTGTGCAAGACGCCGTTGTGTTTGCTTTGGTGTGTACCAGGCGTCTCAAACAAGCCAGAAAGGACTGACCAGCCAAGTCTACCTGTCCAGGTAGGTCACTGGAATGCCTGGGTTTCTCTGAGACTTTGAAAGGTGATTTGACTTGAGTACCTCCCCTTAGCAATGGGCAAACATTTGCTTGGGCTTCCCAGGCCCCCACAAGTCTCCCTGCAGGGACTTGCTGAGACCCTGCTCTGCTTTTCTCTCCTGAGCAGACAACTCTCTCAGTCGCCTGATACTTTGAATAGGGTAAACCATAAAACTGACAGCAGCTTAAAAGATCAAAGAGCACGCGGGCCGCTGCAAAGTACATAGGCATCACGTTGGCCATGGCAAGCACATCCCTTTGCCGACAAGCCGAAACAAAGGCCAGGTTGGACACGTCACCCTCAGCTCCCAAGCAGCAGCTACAACTTGTCTACAAAAAATACAGAAGAGTAGAATGGATTATCACAGGCGCTCACTATTTCAAAAGTCAGATTTGCGTTAGCTTATAAGAGCTAGGTGTATTTTTAAGGATCAGAAAATTAAAAAATTATCATAATTCTCAAATAGAAAGTACCTAAGGGGATAACACACATTATAATAATAAACTACATGCTGGATCCAACTCAACAGCATTTGGCACTTGGCAATAATCCATTTTACGATTTGTAAGATGGCCAGCTTTGTAGGGATTACATATGGTGAGATAACCTCTGCTAAGTTTAAGTACCAATTTTAGGGTTTTTTATGAGTGGAAATCACAGGGAAGCAAATGCATTATTAGTGTGGCTTTGGATGTCCCTGTCACCCATTAGTGTGTCATACTACAGTGGTTCATGTCTTGCTGTGAGGCTGGAAGCTATCCCATTGACATGTCAAACACCAGCACGGTCACCCGTGGGGGACAGGTGTCAGTGAGCTTCTGGAGTAAGACAGGCTAGGAAGAACGGCCTGGTACTCTACTTCCAAAAGTTAGCTGATGAAAACTGTGTGGATGACCACAGGTCACCGTCTAACTTGCTTGTTTTAGATACGTCATCAGGAGGGATGGACAGGTGGAGGATGACGCCCTGTTAGACATCACAGGCACAAGGGACTTGAACATGCTGGCAGTCATAGGACGGTGGAGGACCTGACAGTGCCCCTTCGGCTGCACACGAGGTCACAGTGAGTCAGAGGCAACCCAACAGCAGCTACATATCTGTCTACTTAGTTCTGTTGGACACAGGGTCACTGTCATGGATTAGATTGTGGCCCCCAAAAATATGTACAGCCATTTGGCTAAGCCCTGATTCCCGGTGTTGTGTGATGTTCCTGTGCACTGTAAACTCTGCCTCCGTGATGTTCGGGGGGAGGGCAGGCAGCAGCTGTGTTGGTGGGGCGGGACTCAGTGTGTTAGACGGTAGTGAGCCTTGAGGCCGTCTCCTGAGATACAAAGGAAAGGAAAGCAGGCACATAATTGGGGACCTCATACCACCAAGAAAGCAGTGCCAGGAGCAGAGTGCATCCTTTGGAAAGGACACAGGGTCCCTGCACCTCAGAAGCTCCCAATCCAGAGAAGACTGATGACAAGGACCTTCCTGCAGGGCCAGCAGAGAAAGACTTCTCCTAGAGCTAACACCCTAAATCGGGACTTGCAGCTTACTGGATTGTGATGAAATAAAATTTCACCTTTTAAAGCAGTCCATTTGTGTTATTTCTCATATAGCGGTGCTAGATGACTAAGACAATCACTGTTGAGTCAGAACCAACTCAACATAACTAACAACAACAAGAAACCTATTATTTATCATCTGTGTCTATCCGTCAGCCATCTATCTACTTACCAAGTATTTATCTACATACTGTCTATCAGTCTGTATCAGCTATCTATCATCTATCTGTTATTGATCTTGAGTATTTGTTGTTTAGGAAAACACTCAAATAAATAAAATGATAAACTATTTCACAATGAATGACACTTTCACTGACTTTATAAATCTCTCCCTGCCCCTAGAACATCTACTCAGGTTTCTGACCACCAGTTCCTGACTACAGCCACGTGCAAGTCAGGCAGGATACGCACCGCAGTGGGAAGACGAATGAGGCTGGAGCTGCCCTGAGCTGAGCTGTTGCCAGGACCTCATCACTGCGGGGGCCTCAGTCACATACCAGAAGAATCAGATGTTACAAAGGAGCCAGCTGAAGTATGATCTATTCTTCCATTCATCCACCAACCCAAACTTTCTCATTCAAGGCAGCATAGCAGCCTCCTAGGAGCTGTGGGAAAGAGATCAGTGAGACAGCCCATACCCTGGAGGGTCTTAACACTCTATCATGCAGGGGGACTGATAGAGGGAAAAGTTCAGTTAAGAGAAATGTAAACTGCAGCAAATATTTGTGGAGCCCTTCCTCTCTGCCAGCCCAGGGCTCTACCAGCACTAAGCCAGTCTGTCCCTGCCCGCCTCCAGCCCTGTGAGGCAGACCAGGCTCCTTTCTGGTGGGGCTGTTGGAAATCTAGCCAAGTACCCTAGGCCCATGTCCAGTAACCTCACAAGCTTCATCTTGTTTCCCAAAAGCTACAGTTTCCTAACTTTCTTTACTAAGATAGCTTGTATTATTAACTCTCCTTAAATCACTTTAAAACAGAGTTAAAGATGGATGATGGATGGATGAGTGGGTGGATGGATGGGTGGATGGGTGGATGGATGGGTGGATGGATGGGTGGGTGGGTGGATGGGTGGGTGGATGGGTGGATAGAGGCTGCATGGATGGGGGATTCTTGGCTGGATAGATGGATGGCGAGGGACTACATCACTGGATAGATGGGTGTATGGATAGGTAACTGGATTAGTGGATAGGTAACTAGATTAGTGGATAGGTGGATCGATGGATTAGATGGGTAGTTGGGTGGGGGAGTCTCCCATTCTGGAGCCCTGCTGCCACCACTCACTAGACTGAACCCTTAGACACTTGACTTGGTACATTTTGTGCAGTCATTCCAGAATCTTCTGAGGCCTCTATGCACTCTGCCTTCGTCCCTGAGCCCACATCTCCACCCTCTCTTCCTGCCCCAACACCTAGGGAGGCACATGTGGGTTACAGGCACCGTGCCAGGTGTCCCAGCTCTGACTTGGCCGCTGAACCATCTTGACCTCTGCCCTGACTTCCAGCTAGAGCCACCACCCATGACAGTCAGTTCCTGGTAGAGACAGCCCACTTGCCTGGCCCCTGTCCAAGCACTGACTAGTGCAGCATGCCCACAGAAGTCTGACGTGACAGCAGAGACGTTGCCCTTTGCAGTTTCCTGTCCAGTATCATCTGGGGTAAAGGAAGTGTCTGCAGGAAGGTCAGCCCGGAGCAAGAGCTGTGGCGGGACAGGACCCTGGAAAGGTCATCAGACAAGCCATCACACCCACACATCAGGGAGCCAAATTTGTCCACTGTACCCTCAACCCAAGATCCCTCAGTTCCACCTGACAGCCTGGCCAGACCTGTTCCCACAGTCCAATGCAACAAGCTCGGATTGGTCATTAATTCAAAAGACGAGCTTCCTCTTCCACTAACAGAGTTGAAAGCTGTGCCCCCCACCCCACATGCACACCGGCACATATAAACACAGACATCCAACAAGGAGGACGAGGGAGCCCTGCTAGTCAGAGGGAAGAAGAGGTGCAGCAGATACAAATGTCCTGGGGCCAGAAAGGACTCCACAGAACCCACGAGATAAAGAAAACCAGCAGGACCAGAGCAGAGAAAGGGTGAGGAGGGAGCCCAAGAGGCTCAGGGACTTTGGAAGTCATCCCATCAAGAGGAGGAAGCAGGGTTCAAACATGTGCTCTGACTGACCTCCGCATCCATGCTCTTTCTTCACCACCTTGGTGAGGGGGGGAACAAGGGATCAGAGCGTAATCCATGATGCATGGCAGTGTCAGCAACAGGGAGGTCGACTTCATTCTCATGGGCAGAAAAGGCTGGAGAGAGATAGGTGACTGGGGGTTTGAAGTGGGTGGATTTCACAATTAGGGAGGGAGATCTAGAAACCAGAACACAGAATCTACCTTCCGTTGCCTCTCATTACAGACAAACAGACTTTTGTGGGGAGTCCCTGGGTGGTACAGATGATTGACACGCTCAGCTGCTGACTCAAAGGGTGAAAATTCTAGTCCACCCGAAGCTGCCTTGGAAGAAAGTCTTGGTTATCGCCTCCCAAAAAGCCAGCCCTTGCAAATGCTGTGAAGCACAGCTGTATTCTGACACACATCGAGTCACGGTGAGTCAGAATCGACTTGATGGCAACTGGCTGTTGAGACAGTTTTGGAACCAGACAGCCTGACGATCAAATCCCGGCTCTGCTGCTTACCGGCAGTCACGGAGTTTGGCAGGTGGTGTGTCCTCTCTAAGTTAGGCCTTCTACCAGCCGGGGGTAGGGGACGATAGACTACACCCCATACTGGGGTGATGGGGAGCCAGAAGAAGTACGCAGCGTGCACACTGCGGCCCACAGAGAAGATCTTCCTGTGACGAGCGCCAGCCCTGAGCTCTGGGATTTATGAAGTTGCTTTGTTTTTTTTCTGAAACAAGGCCAGCTTAGTTTTATAGGCACTTGCTTCCCAGAAACTAGCAAATCAAGGTATCTCTGGATTGATCTTTTTTTCCTCAGGCCCACGGGGACAAGAATAAAACCCCCTTGCACGAAGCACCCACACCCTCTTTTATTCTTAGACACGTCCAGTAAATCAAAACCAGATAGTAACGTAAGCAGGCAAAGCATAAACTCCACGCATGAATCTGTCACCCTTTTGTGCTGAACTGGCTGGCCCTTTGTGACAGACTTCCCTTTTCTAGAAACTGCACCATCTGCAGGTTTGTGGGGTCAACAAAGTCAGAACTGACACCAGGAAGCAGAGCCAGTTCAGGGAGTCACAGCAATCTGGATTCCAGTTCTCCCACCACCAGTGGGTGCCTGGATAAGTCTCCCAGCCTGTCTTATCCCATCCTTGTCTTCAAAACCCAGCAAGAATACAATCTGTGGGCTTGGTATGAGAGTGGATGAGGACTGAATGGCATTCCCTGAGACAGTTGCTGTCTCTTCTTAACTATTCATGAAGCTCAGAGGAGGCAGGATTTGTCTCTCCAAGATCTTGTTTTCCTGGCTACAAACTGCATGATGCAAAACATAATTAAATTTCTAATTAGTTGGTGTCCCATGATGCATCAGGTTGTTCCAAAATTTTTGATGCGAAGCTCCAAAAACCCAAGGAGCTCAAGTGCCGAGACCCAAGAGCAAATCTAAAGCTCCTGAGTCCCACTTCCCACGGTGTGGTGTCCTGAGTCTCGGTCCCTACAGAATCCATTCTGAGTCTTGCTCCCTGCAGAGTGGCGCCACTCCCGAATGCTAGGGCCCTTTCTTAACACCCAAGTTCTGTGCTACACAACTGAATAAAACTGTCTGTCCCACTTGTTGCAAATGTTTGATCCTTTAGACTGACTTCAAAAGAAGAAGAGCAAGAGGAAAGGAATATTTTTCCAGAGAAGATAGCTGTCATGGGTTGAATGGTGTCCTCTCAAAGATACAGTGAAGTCCTAAACCCCAGAGCCTGTGATCATGACCCAGTTTGGAAATGGACTTTGCAGAAGTCATCAGGCCAGGATCTCAGGTGCAGTCCACTGGGTTTAAGGGGGATCATAAATCCAATGACCAGTGTCTTTGTAACAAGAGACACAGAAAGGATGCAGCCACGTGATGACAGAGGCAGAGACTGCAGTGACGTGTCTGTGATCCCATGATCACCAAGCTTCCCCGCAGCCACAGAAGCTGGCCAAGAGCCACGCGGTCTATTCTCCCTCAGAGCTTCAGAAGGGACTCACACAGGCTGACACCCTGAATTCAGACTCCCAGCCCCCAGAGGTGTCAGACAATACTTTTCTGTTCCTGTAAGCCTCCTGGTCTATGGTATCTGCTGTGACATCCCTGAGACACTGAACCACTTGGCTTAACAAGGCCCCTGCTTCAGCATCCACCCACCAAGAAGTCCGCACATTAGGCTTCCCGAAGACATTTACAGCTGACAGCGAACATTTCTCCATTTTGTTTAGAGGCTGGATTACCAGCGTTTGCAATGAGCACCCTTTGCAAGGCCAAAACATGCCGTAGGATCTGCTCTGTGATTCTCTTGACATAAAACACATTATTAAGGGTACCTTTGTGACTGAAAGGGATTAGAGGAGACAGAGGAATGTATGTCAAGAATTTTCTGGAGATGGGAGAGAGGTCACACAACTGCCTGAGACAGTTCCATGGACATGGCTTTCAAAAATCCATTAAGTTCTTCCCGGGATGAGGCTAAGGGCTGACAGTATAGGACACTGAGTTAAATCTGAAATTCAGACAGCCGATAGTCTTTTTTGTAAATATGTCCCATGCAACATACGCAAACATGTTTATTTGCTGAATCTTGGGGCACTGGGGACCCTGGTAGCATAGAAGTTAAGTGCTATGTCTGCTAACCAAAAGATCAGCAATTCAGGTCCACCAGTTGCTCCAGGGAAACTCTAAGGGGCAGTTCTCCTCTGTCCAACAGGGTCACTGTGAGTCAGAATTGAGTCGATGGCAGTGAGTCTGACTTTGGGTTTGATTCAGAGGCGCTAGGTAGAAGCCCTGGCCTCCAGAAGTAACCTCCTATATCCTGAATGCAGTTTCTCACTTTAGGAACTGCCAAACACCTTGCGAGTGAGCTGCTGACTCCTGAGTATCGCCTGGATCTGAATCAGATGCTTTTATTGCTGTATATACGCTGCAGCTGCTGACATCACGAGCCAGCAAGTGCCCCCAAGAACTTTGTGTTACCTCTGGTCAAGTCCCCTTAATAATTTTGAAGTTGTTACGAACCCCCATTGAGTAGTTAAGTACTCTGTGGCTGCTAACCAAAAGGTCAGCAGTTTAAATTCACCAGATGCTCCTGGAGAACCACATGGTACAGTTCTATTCTGTCCTATAGCGTTGCTGTGAGTCAGAATCGACTTCATGGAAATGGGTTTGACTTTTGATTGACAAGCCCATAGGCTGGTCACATTGTTGGTTTATTTTTGTTTTACAGAAATGCTGTCTCCTCTGTCTGTAAAGTTTGGGTATTGTCACATTTTCAACAGGAAAACTTGAATATGGTTAAAGTGTCTCTTAACATTTTCAAGCTGTTTCACATTGCTTTTGAGTTTCCAGACACGAAAATCGAGTTTGCTGAATTTCAGGCACAAAATATTTGGCCTGGTTGTTAATTGCTTGGCTGTCTAGAATACGAGCTGAGGTCTGACTAGGGGGTCTGTTGGGAGGCTACAGACTTGCTTCATGGAATCAACTAGAGAACAGGAAGCTGAGAAGAAGTCTGAAGGGATGGGGCTAGGGCTGGCCGACTTCCTCCCCTTGTCTCTCTCTCCTTCTGTGTGTGTGTGTGTATTTCACTATTGACTCTCTGCATCCTTGCAGAATCGTTTTCCCTCCTAGTCTAGTCATCTCCACATCACTGAATTCACTCAGATTCCATCAAACCACAACCTCAGGAAAGCCTGGTACGTGTGTCCTGTGGGAATGCTGGCCACCGAGCCATCTACGTATTGGGAAACCTCTTTGTTGTTGGGTTCTGTTGAGTCAGTTCCCATCCATGGTGGCCCCATGTGACAGAGTAGAACTTCCCTGTGAGGATTGCTTGTTTGTAACCTTAGTGGGAGCAGATCACCAGGCTTATCTTCCAGTGCACCTGGGGGGCGGGTTGTGAACCCCCAACCTTTAGCTTAGCAGCCAATCACAAACCACTTTCAACACCCAGGGACCTGCTGCTCTTGTTCTTAAGTGTTGTCAAGTCTATTTAGACTCACAGTGACCGCACGTGGTGGAATACATCTGCCCCCTTAGGGTTTCATAGGCTGCAATCTTTACAGGAGCAGACTGCCAGATCTTTCTCCTGAAGTGCTAATGTATATGGTCAAGTTGCCAACCTTTTGGTTAGTAGTTCAAGGGCTTAACCATTTCATCTACATATTGAAAAACAAAAAAAGAGGCAGAGAGAGAAAGAAAGGAAGTAAGGTAAGGGGGGAGGGATGGAAAGAAGAGAGAGGTAAGGGGCAGGGAGGGAGGGGGAGAGAGAGAGAGAAAGAAAAGGAAGGAAGGAAGTCTTTATCAAGTCAGTTCAGTGTTGAGTGGTGTTACAGTTTCTCTAAAGGTCCCGGGACAGTTTCATGCAAAGACATAGCTTGTTTGATCTTTCCTCTTCATATTTTCTTGACTGCACCTAAGCTGGATAAAGCCATGAGGGATGTCAGTTAGGTCTCAGAGGCCAAGTAGCAGTGCCTGGGGCCAGCAAATGCAAGGACAGCTGCATGGACCAAAGACCATAGTGGACAGTCTCCTCAAGGGACACACCAAGGCACAGGGTGGCTGACTTCGCAGTCTCCAAAGAGGTGTGTGACTCTTACGCTCCTGGGTGGCTTCACTGTGTTACCAAAGTCATAATGAGACTTATGGGACTCATTGGGCCCCAGCTACAAATTGTAAAGAAGAGATTTTGATTGGCCCTACTAGGTCAGTCCTGGTCTGGCCACTCTTGGCTGTGATGCTCCCGGCAGGAAGAGTGACAGTGGGCTCCCTGGGAGCAGGAACCACGTGCTGGGTGAAACCTCTAAGACGAAGGATGCCTTCCAGGGTTATACAAGGGTTGTTCAGATGAGGTCTTAAGAAAGGCTTCCAGCTCCATGTATCCAAGTCCCCTCATCTCGCCAGCTGACTCTCCAGCAATTCCACTCTGGACACACTCAGAGTTCCGACTCGGAGGAGTATCTCTTTCATACACACCACCAGGTGCCAACTAGAAGTGGCATTGTTGCTGTTGTTGGCTGCTGTTGAGTCGGTTCTGACTCCTAGTGAGCTCACGTCATGGAGCAGAACTAGCCCACAGGGTTTCCTAGAAGCCCACATAATGGAGCAGAACTAGCCCACAGAGCCTCCCGGTTTGTAACCACTGCAGGAGCAGAGCTCCAGGGATTTCTCTCCTGGAGCCGCTGGGTGTTTCTAATCAGCAGACTTCCAACTGGCAGGCCAGCACTCAGTCACATTGCTACCAGGGCTTGTTGGCCAACCCCTTTTCAGATCCCTACACCATCACCAATTTATCCGTGTGTTAGAGTTATTGTGGAAATAATCACTAACACCCATTCAGAGGAAATCCGTGCAATTGCCAATGAAAATACGCATGCATCTAGTGAGCACATATTAATTCTGAATTTTAATAAATTACACATTTCTGGAAAACTGCATGCAGATCAAGTCCTACACAGGGAATCCCATACCTTCATGAACCCACACAAAGTCACTGGATGTTCCCTTGAGCTACCTCCATTCCCCACCAGCCCCTTTGATCTATAACTGTGCACCTGTTTTGATTCATGGGCCTTTGGCAATACACGTAGTAACCACACCTGACTGATAGCAGAAAGGGGCCATGGAAGAAAGGCCTGGCAACACGAAGAATCAGCCATTGCAAATGCTATGGAGCACAGTTCTACTTTGACACACACGGATCTCTGTGAGCTGGGGTCAACCAGACGACCCCTTTAGCTTTGATGCCTGAGTGATACATGCCCAACAACACAAAGTAGAAAACAGGGTCAAGAAAAGAGAAAGAAAAACACTGTACACCACCACCCACAGATCAAGCAGAACCCCATTTCAAACTGTGAGATAGCTCTGCCCTTCCAGCCCTTCTGCTTAGCAGCCTATTCTGGGCCTCTCTCATCTCAATAAGGCCGTTTGCAGCTTTCTGTTCAGAGTGATGCTTTTCTCCAGCTCCTTGCTATGACGTAATGTGGATGCTCCATTTTTCCACTGTTGGGATCAGCGCTGTGATCTCCATCCTTCATCATGGGAGCAGAATTTTTGCCCAAATCAAATATTTAAATTATTTGTAACTGTGGCTTTGATTTTCTCCTTGACCCAATCACGACTGAAGAATGTTTTGTCTTGGTTTAATTTTCCAGGAGCTGGAGTTTCCTGTTTATATCTTAATTACTAGCCGTATCTTTGCTGCATTTTAGTCAAAGAATGTAGATGGGGCTATTTCTGCTCTTTGAAATTTATTGAGTTTTTTATATTATTATTATTGCTATTGCTAAGCATGTGGTCGTTTTTTGCTGTTCCCATGGGAAAGGTCAGGAGGCATGTGATTCTTCCTTTTCTGGAGCATTCCAGATGATTTTCAGCCCTCAATTCAAATTTATTAATTATGTCATTCCAGTCCTTACTCTCTTTGCTTACTTTTGTCTCAAGTGATCTCTTAAAAACCAGCGAATTATTTCCTACTACTAGAAGAAATTAAACGACGTATTGCATTAAGCAAATCTGCTGCAAAAGACCTCACTAAAGTGTTAAGAAGCAAAAACGTCACCCTGAAGACTAAGGCGCACATGTCTCAAGCTAAGGTGTTTTCAATCGCCTTGTATGCATATAAAAACTGAACACTGAATAAGGAAGATCAGAGAAGAATTAATGTCTTTGAATTGTGGTGTTGGTGAAGAACACTGAGCGTACCTTGGACCACCAGAAAAGCAAACAAGTCTGCCTCGGAAAAAGTACAACTGGAATGTCCCTTAGAAACAAAGAGGGTGAGACTCTGTCTCACGTACTTTAAACTTTTTTACAGGAGGGTCGAGTCCTTGGAGAAGGACTTTGTTCTCAGTAAAGCAGAGGGTCAGTGAAGAAAAGGAAGACCCTCAGTGAGATGGGCTGACACGTGGCTGCAACGCTGGGCTCCAGCATGACAAGGACTGTAAGCGTGGCACGAGACCGGGCAGTGTTGGCTTCTGTTGTGCGCAGGGTGGCTGTGAGTCAGAACCGACTCAGCAGCACCTCACAACAACTACAACATTTCTAGCCACCCTCTTTCCATTAATGTTGACTCAGAGGGATCATCTTGGTTTTGCTTTTTCTGTTGCTGATGTTTTGTTTTCGGTTGCATATCCAGAGCAGATGAACTCTATAATCTGCTCGAATGGCATTCTTTCATTCCATAGCTGTTTTTCTTTAGGAAGAAAAATTATCCACACCTAGAGCACGATGGGAAGCCCTGGCAGCACAGCAGTCAAGTGCTCCGTCTGCCACCCTGAAGGCCGGCAGTTCAAAGTGACCAGGCGCTCCCTGGAGGCCCTTGGGGCAGTGCTGCTCTGCCTGCAGGGCCACGGTGACTTGGGGTCAACTCTCGGCAGCGGGTTGGGGTTTTCTGGTTGGAACCCCACTATCCATCGTCTTTCCTAACCTGGAGGTCCAGGGATCATCCACTCTAATGCTCTTTGTCTGGTTTTCTGCTTTTACGTAGTCCTGAATGAACGTCTAATGGTCACTGGATTCCCTGTCTCCACTGAATTTTTGCCTTCTCTCGTCCTGTCTTAAATTGTTACCACTTTACTTTTCTTTATTCATTTTTTTTATTAAGTCTGCCTTCTCCATTTTTTATCTCCTTCTTATCTCAGTGTTGCTACCTTACTAAGGCCTTTCAAGCATCCTGGGGTAGACCAGAACCTCGGCTGTCACTTAGCTGCCAAGAGCCTTCTCCAGAAGAAAGGCCTAGTGATCTATTTCTGAAAAACCAGCCACCAAAAACACTGTGGAGTCCGCTTCCATCCTGACACACATGTGGTCACGTGAGTCAGAGTCTAATCAACAGCTCCTGGTCATTGCTGTCTTATCTTTCATCTTTCCCATCCGTTCTAAGAAGAGAGAGCAGCTAAACAGCTCATCTAACCCCACTAATTTCTAGAAATAACAAAAGCAGCCAGGGCCAATCAAGAGCTAGTGAAGGGCAGAGGACAGTCTGCAACAGTTAATGTAGATTAGCCCCGTTTAAGTTGTACCAGTTCGGTGTTATTATTATTGTGTCCATTTAACAGATGAGGAAAATGGAGGCACACAGAGGCTAAGTGATTTGTTTCCAGTTGTACAGCTGGTAAGCAAAGACAACATTGTAACTCCTTCTTGCTCCAGCACCTGCGTGGTAAGCCACCCCAAGTGTCTCACAATTCAGTGCACGTAACTGGCCCCAGAAGCTGTGTGTTTCAGCATTGGGGGCCCCAGGTATTGGGGAATATTAGTAAAAGGTTACATTCTGGGTGCTGGAAACCGTCTTGGCGAGGACCCCAGGCCACATGCCGGTAGTAAAATAGACAGGCTCTAGAGCAGAGCCTTTTCCTTTATGTGTTCCCTGAAGACCCACGGTAAGGGCTGTCCACACAGACACTCCACTGGGCGATCACTGGAGGAAGCCACTGAAATAACCTCTTCACACTGCATTCATCAGAGGCAGCTGGCAAAATAATCACTCCTCCACCACCACCCACAAAAACCCAGAAATCTCTTGGCCTGAGCAAAGGCAGGGCTGTCACTTAGCACTTTGCCTCCCAGCACTACCACCTCTTAGTCTTCCGCAACTTCAAAGTGACATATTCTCCATCTCTGGCATGCTGTCAAGGTTAACAGAAATGTAATTTGTCGAGTGTGACAAGTGTCAAGGCAATGTTAAATAACCATCTGATAGCCAGTTCCCCAGAATAGCAGATAACTGGAAGACATTGTAGAGTCAGAACTGACTCAGTGACAACAGGTTTGGGCTTCAGTGTTCAGGTGGGTGTCTTTCAGGTAGCAGAAGATGCCACAGAGATATCTGAACACCTTTTGTGGTGCCTTCTCCACCACTTACTCCACAGCCCTGAGTGTCCCCTACCCCCAGATACACACACACACACGGAGAGAGAGAGAGAGCGTGAATCTACTGTGGAGGCCTTAGAAAAATCCCCTCCACTGCTTTGTCCAACTGGGACGTGCTCCCAATCTATTTTCTAGCTACCTAAATGTTGACTAGATTGCCAAAGAATCAAAGTATTTATAGGATACTTGGCCCAATTAATACCATGACGTGCAAACAGCAGTGTTTGTGGGGTTCCCACTTTCCCTAATTAAAGATCTCCATGGTGAAGTAAACAAATATGCCGCATGCAACATTTAGATAAGAGGTTGGGAATGCACCGCCGAATGCACCGCCATTCAAGGTACAGAAATGCAGAGATGTCAGGAAGTGTGATTAATTTGGGGGGCATCCTGTGGGCTTCTTGGGTGATCTCAAGCAAGCTTCAGTGCCTCAACTGACGTCTCCAATCTGTAAAATCTTGCAGGAATATTATGATCAGTTCAGGAATGTCTAAAAGTACTTTGAACTCCTAGAGTTAGACATTAAATAAATACCCAGTGTTATTAGAACTTCGCTGAGGCAATAGAATGTTCAAAATGGGACTTTATTATAAATACTCTCTGAAGTTTGCCAAGAATAAATTGAATGGGCAAAGGCAACATACTTGTCTGTAACTTAATCCAAACTTAGCTTGTTTGCCAAAACTTGGCATCATGATACATGAATCTAGACTTCCAGAGAGAACATGAAAGGCCTCCGCTGTTTTGAGCTAACCATTTAGCCACGTTTCCACATCTCTTGTTTATTTATTTATCATATTCTTTAAGTCACAGAGGAAAGCAAACATGAAAACAACACTCAAGGGCCCTAAGTCTGTTTGCATTTTTCTGTAATTAATAACACTGACTGGGAATTAGTTTAAGGATCATAGACCAGCCACCCCCATATCGACTCACTCAGATCAAAGGAAACTCCAAGATCCCCTTTTCTAAGTTCACGCAGCAGAAAACACAGTGGTACCCAATCGCTTTTGCATGGTAATAAACAGCAATTTACTTCGAGCTGATCAGACAAAAGGAGGCATGGAATCGAATTAAACGTATTTGAAAGTGGAGCTCTCACAAAGAGATGTGATTTTTCTGGAGTGGAAGAAAGCTTAGAATTGCAAATACAAAACTTCTGCCTGGCCTCCAAGTGGGCATTATAAAGTGGAATTATTATAGGGTGTAGGGGGTACGCCCAAAGACTCGAAGGTGGGATCTCTGGAGTCTGTTCTCACCTAAGAAACCCTGGCGACACACTGCCTAAGTGCTCCATCTGCTAACCAAAAGGTTGGCTGTTCGGATCCACCCAGTGCTCCTTGAAGACTCTACAGGGCAGCTCTACTCTGTTCTGTAGGGTCGCTGTGAGTCGGAACCGGCTCAACAGCAGTGGGTTTGGCTTTTTTTTTCTTTTTTGGTTCTCACCTCTGTCATGAGTGATGGTGGACGGAGTCACGTCTGTCCCGCAACCTGAGTTTTCTTATTTCTAAAATGAAGCCATAAATCAAAGTGCTTCTCTTCTTCAAATAGCTGCTTTCCTAAAACACATTAGGAGGAAGGCCGCAGCCCAAATCACACAGCCCTGGAAGGAAATAGTCCCAAACTGATGTCAAACCCCCACTCACACTCAAGAATAAATGTGTTGGAATGACGCTCATTCATCAGCCTCCACGTCTGCTTTTTTTCCCATCACCTGCTTCCAGGAAAAGGAAAAGGGCTAATGCCTCCCCAAACTCCTTGGGGGTACTTCCCAGAGCAAATCTCAGTCCCTGTGGGTCAGAGTTTAAATCCAGCTAGCATTTTCAAACCTGATTCCTAATAACTCCTTGAAGGTATATTTCTATAACTGTTTGCCAGAGATGAAATTCCTCCGAGACAGACAGGCTGCAGGGATTGCCCAAGAAAGATCTCTCTGCCGACTGAGCCACATACTTTCCGGATGGGCGCAGAGGAGAGAAATAAGAGTTCAGAAAGAATGTCTCAGTAAAGCAGTATACCCAGGGCTTCTGTCTTCCCTAACACGGAGAACACTGCCTGGCTTCTCTGACTAATCTCTGGATGGAAAGGAAACAGCCTAGCAGCATGGCTCTGGGGGAACGTGGAAACTGGAAACTGTGTGTGGGAATCAGATCATCAGGAGTGTGCCCCTCTAACTTTTCACAAGTTTAGTCTCCTCCAAGCTTGGGGCCACAGAGCCCCACCAGAGCCACTGTGGCACCAGCAAGGCCACTCTAACCGGACTCTGAGCGTGGGTCATGGGGCATGGCTTGGGGGAAATCTGAAGCTTTTGAGTGATGCAGAGAGTTAACGCACTCAGCTGCTAACTGCAATGTTAGCGGTTCGAGTCTGTCCAGAGGTACCTCAAAAGAGAGGCCTGGTGATGCAGGCACTTCGAAAAAGCCAGCCATTGCAAATCTACAGAGCTCAGGTCTAGTCTGACACACCCGAGCTGGAGCTGAATCGATGGCAGTGGTTTTTGTTGTTTTAGAGGCAGAGGAGTTCGAGGGTTTTGTTTTAGGGTTATTTGCTGTTTGGGATTGGGAGGGGGTCAGTACCTCCTCGCACAGTCCTTCAAAAGAGAGCACACATAGAAAGTTTTAATATTCGAGAAGTTGCTGGTCACCAGCAGTGAGGCACAGTTCACTGGCTGCCCAGGTGTGAGGACGACTACAGCTCTCACAGCACCATCCTCCTGACGGAGGGAGGGTCGGGCCTCGCCCCACCCCTCAGGGTACAGGATGGGGACCAACAGGCCTGACATGTGCCCCGGGTGTGCGGCTCCCTGACGGGGTGGGGAGCCACATCATTCACCTCATTCTCACGATGGTGTTGGACACACAGCCAGTTCAGGCAGCAACATCACCCAGAGAGCTCATTAAACATGGGGCCACCTCGAGGATTAAATGAGGAAACACAGAACAGCGCTGGTACCTGGCCCCGAAGAGGACGTGAGGGAAGGATAGCAACAGTTACTGTCAAAGATGCAGAGCCCCACACAGAGCTACAAACCCAACTGAGGGCCTGCGAAACATGTGTTGAAACACCAGCCCCTGTGGGTTAAGTACTACGTCTGCTAACCAGAAGGTTAGCCGTTCAGATCTGCGAGGTGCTCCTTGGAAACTCTACGGGACAGTTCTACTCTGACCTCTAGGGTCGCTAGAAGTCAGACCCGCCTCGATGGCAGTGGGATTCTTTTGGTACACCTGGGGAGGAAACCCTGGTGCTATAGTGGTTAACTGCTATGACTGCTAACCAAAAGGCTGGCAGTTCAAATCCACCAGGTGCTCCTTGGACGTTCTATGGAGCTGTTCTACTCTGTACTATTTGGTTGTTGTGAGTCAGAATCAACTCTACGGCAACTTTTTTTTTTTTTAATGCCGGTGGCTGTAATGCGATGTAATCAGTTTCCGCTATGTAATCCAACGCAGTGACATCAGCTTCCTTCCATGATGTGTTGTCTCAGGTGTCATCAAGCCAGTGCCAGTTCTTAGCAACCTTACACACACGAGAAGCAAAGTCTGCTTCGTCCTGCACTGTCCTCGCAAGGCTGAGGTTCATCTGATGCCAGGGACACTAGCTCTTCTTGCGCATCCTCTACTGAAACAGGCCTGAATTTCTGATCATTCCCTAGCTATGTACTGTTGAAACTATTTTTTAATTATCAGCAAAATATTAATGGTACTGTTCAATAATTTCTGCATTCTACTGTATTATCTTTCTTTAGAATAAGAACCAAGACGGATCTGTTCTACTGAGCTGGCCAGGTAGCTGTCCTCCAGATTTCTTGTCCGAGATGAGTGAGCACTTCCCGCACTGCATCAGTTTGTTGAAATGTCTCCGCTGGTATTCCATCTGTTCCCGAAGGCTTGCTGTTTGCCAGCGCTGTGAATGCAGCTTATACTTCTTCCTTCTGTGCCATTGATTCACAATCACATGCTGCCTGCTGGACCAATTCTTTGATGTGTGTGTTTTGTTATGCTTTAGGTGAAAGTTTACAATCCAAGTCAGTTTGTCATACAAACACTTACACACACATTGCTACGTAACTCTACTGCTGTCCCCACCCTATGACAACACACTCCTCCTTTCCACCCTGTGTTTCCCTTGTCCATTCAACCAGATTCTGTCCCCCTCCACCCTCTCATCTCACCTCTAGACAGGAGCTGCCCAGCTAACCTCATGTATCTGCTGAAGCCAAGAAGCACACTCTCGGCCAGTATGATTTTATGTCTTATAGTCCAGCCCAATCCTTGAAGAGTTGGCTTCAGGAATGGTTTCAGTTCAGTGCTGACAGGAAGTCTGGGGGCCATGTCTTCTGGAGAATCCCCAGTCTCTAAGACCTTCAAGTCTGGTCTTTTTAATACAGTTCAAGCTCTGAACGCTGTTTTTCTTCTGCTGCTTCAGGGACTCTTTGCTGTGTTCCCTGTCAGGGCAATCATTGGCGGTGGCCAGGCACTGTCTAGTTCTTCTGGTTTCATACTGTTATAGTTTCTGAATTATGTGGCCTTTTCTGTCCCTTGGGCTCATATTTCCCTATGTCTTTGATGTCTTTCATTTTTCTCTGTTCCAGGTGGGTTGAGACCAGCTGATGCTTCCTAGATAGCCGCTTGCTAGCTTTTAAGACCCTGATGCTACTCACCAAAATTTCGGAAAATTTCCTTAAAATAGCTTTGTTATGCCGGTTGACCTAGAAGTCCCTTGAAACCGTAATCCCCAGAACCCTTCCCCTGCTACTGAGTCCTATGAAGTGTTTTCAACCAGTTCTCTCTGGTGTGGTGATTCTGTGTACTCCTTCCATCTTCTCTAGATGCTTCCTGTGCCGCTCGTAATTTTGCCCGTGGAGTCATTTGATAATGCAACTTGATCCATGAATTGGCCTTCCAATTCTTTCAGCTTCAGAAACACCAGGTGATTTTCTAACTCCAGGTCCTTGCACATTTCATTATAAAACTTTACTGTTTGCTGGAGCGACCCTCTGAAATCTTCTGTTCAACACTTTCTTCATCATTTCTCCCATGTGCTGGGGGTACTTGATGCTCGAGAACAAGTTTTTTTGGCTCTTCCGATAGCCATTTTGGTTTCCTCTCTCTGCTGTCTTTTCAATGACCTTTTGCTTTCTTCATGTGTAATGAACGTCCTCTCATCTGGTCTTCATCCGTTAGTGCTCAGTGCGTCACATCTGTCCTTGAAACAGTCTCTAAATTCAGGTGGGAGAGATTCAAGGTCATGTTTTGGCTCTTGTGGGCTCATTTTAATTTTCTTCAACTTCAGTTTGAACTTGCATATGAGCAATCAATGGTCTGTACTGCAACTGGCCTCTGGTCTTGTTCCGACTGATGATACTGAGTTTTTCCATCCTCTCTTTCCACACATGTTGTTGATTTGATTTTTGTGCATTCCATCTGTTTATGGTGGTGAAAAAAAAAAAGTTTTTCCAGTGAATAGGTCATTAGTCTTACAAAATCCTACCATGATTTGGTGTCGTTTATCAGGGTCATGCTTTCCAACTACAGATCCTTCTTCTTTCCAGCTTTTGCATTCCAATCATCAGTAATTTTCAGTGCAATCTGATTCCATATTTGATTAATTTCTGTCTACAGAGTTGGTGAAAATCTTCAGTTTTTTTCATCATTGACATTGGTAGCTTTGGGTGAGTAAATTTAAATAACAGTCATATTAATTGGCTTTCCCGGTAGGCATATGGATATTATCCTATCACTGACAGCATTGTCCTTCAGGACGGAGTTTGAAATGTTCTTTTTGATGACGAATGCAATGCCATCCCTCTACAAGTTGTCACTCCCCGCAGAGTAGGTTCCCCAATTCAAAACAGCCAATACCAGTCCATTTCAGCTCACTGGTGCCTAAGATATCAATATTTATGCTTTCCATTTCATTTTCCTAGTTTCCTAGATTTGCACTTGGTACATTCCACATTCCGATTCTCAGTGGATGTTTATGGCTCTTTTTTCACATTTTGAGTCAGACACCACCAGCAAATGCAGGTCACAAATCTTTACCCCATCCATGTCATTAAAGTCAGCTCTGTTTTGAAGGGGACAGCCCTTTCCCAGTCATACTCCATGTGCCTTTCAACCTGAGGGGCTCATCTTACAGCACTATATCAGCCAGTGTTCTGCTGCTATTCATAAGGTTTCCACTGGCCAATTTTTTCAAAACTAAACAGCTGGGCCCTTCTTAGTAGCCTGTCTTAGTCTGGAAGCTCTGCTGAAACCCATTCATGGTAGGGTAGAACCTAAATCTAATCACTGTATTTCATACAAATAAATATAGACAAGATATATGCATGTCTAGAAGCCAAAGAATCAAAAGAAGCCAGGAACTGCCAGCCAACAAGGAAGGAATGTACACAGCTGAGACACGTACTTGGACCTTCAGCCTTCAGAACTGAGAAAAATCAATTTCTATCTCTAAAGCCATCACCTGTGGTATTTCTGTCACAGCAGAACTGGGCCATTAAGACTTCCCTCCATGGCCTTATTTCCTGGATATGTTGCATCGTTGTGTTTGGATCATCAACTGTTTTGTACCATTTTGTCTTGGATGGTCTACTGGTTTCCTAGCTCTGCAGTAACAAAGAATCACAAAGGCAGTGGCTGGAAAGGTACAAGTACATCATGTCACAGTTCTGGAGGCTAGGAGTTTGAATGCTGGGTGTCAGCCAGGCCTCACTCTCTGCAAGAATCTAGGGAAGGCTCCTTCCTTGTTTTACCAAGCTTCTGCAACCCCCAGCTTCCCTTGAATTATGGCAGCACAAGTCCATGTCGGCCTCCCTCTTTCCTCATGTATCTCTCTGTGCATCTGCTTCTCCATTGCAGAGCAGCAATCATAGAAGACTAAGGCTCCACCTTACTCCAGTGTGACCTCATGCTAACTGATGACATCTTCAGAGATCCTGTTTCAAACAAGGTCACATTCACTCATCCACATGGACCAGCAGTTAGGACTTCAACATAGCTTTTGGGATCATAATTCATTTTGTAACAGGCAGGGTCCAGAAATCTGGGCTCCCTGCATCCCTGCAGTGGGCTACAAAACAGATCTGGGGACCAAATACTTGGAAGTTCTGCTTTCAGTGCACTTGCAAGTGTGTGAACACACGTTCCTCTTCATCAGCAAGGCCAAGCAGGAAATACTCAATCAGAACTACCGCATGATTCTTTGAAGTGCCGCAACAGCCAATTTTAATTATAAAAAATGTGAAGGACCAGTTGTTACTGGGTTTTGTTTCTCTGTATGAATCAAGCATTCGTGAGAGCATCCTGTGCTCAGGGCCACCAGAGGAGATTTATAGCGTCCATGTACTTGTTGGGCTCCTGCTGGCTCAGGCTAATCTCAGCACAAATACCAGTCACCCCTCTTCCACACCCTTGCCCAGAAAGGTCAGCTATCTCAGGTCACAATGCTGGGGCATGGTAAATTCCAGCCCCCATGTGAACTTCTGAGGAATGTCAGAAAGGAAGATCAGGCTTGTTTCCCTCCTTGTGGAAGGTGTTGGAACAAAGCAGGAAGGGGCGACAACAGCCACACGCACTCACACCCACACACACTCAGACGCACATCACCACACTTGTGGTCGCACACACACACGCATGTTCAGACACGCACACACACCTGCACACGCTCACACATATATTCACATGAATGTACACAGGCTGTCGTATACACCCATGCATGCTCATACATGCACAAATACCCATACCCAGATGCAAATACATTCACATGTACTGAGTCACACACACTCGTATATGCACACACACCTATACACTCAGACATACATACACACATATAGACAGTCAGACTCTACATGCACACACCAGTATGCTTACACACTCAAACATACACACTCACATTGACACAGTCACACACTTGTACACATGCAAGCACACTTTCGCATACATACATAGAGTCACACATTAAAACTTACACGTACCCTCACTCACATAAAGAGAGTTGCACATACTCAAGCATAAACTTATATTCATGCGTTCACATTTGCACACACGGGTGAACACACAAATACATACACAGATAAGCCGTGTGGCCAAGTCAACACCCAAATCCCACAGTGTGTGGGGAACGCATTCGAGAGACCTGATGCCCTCTCATCCTCAGGTCCAGAGGAGCTAGCAGAGTAAAGCTACCTTGTTGAGAATGTATAGGTTTATTACACACGAAGTCCTCCCCTCTCTTGCTACATTTGCCCAGGTCATCCCCGGCTACGTGTGGCTGCGTGAGAACAGAAGTCTAATCAGCCCAGAGGCTGCAGCCTACTCCGCCTCGCAGAACCGGCCAGAGAGGGGCTCGTCCTCCGGGCAGGGGGGGGCCTCCAATTCTGGCTGCTGGAGGAGAGGTCCTGATCTGGCCCTTAAAACTTGAAGACCTGGGTCACACACACCCCTGAGAGCAGAAGGTCCCCATCTGTGGTCAGTCCCTAGGCCTGGGACTCTGCCTCAGTTTCTGAGTTCCACCTAGACCTGAGAGATCTTCCTTAATTTGGTTTCTTTCTTCCTTCCAGATGTGTGCATTTATGGAGATAAACAAACCTCTGAGCACTGCTTTTGCTCTATCCCATAGGTTCTGGTAGGAAGTGTTTTCGTTCTCATTGGAAGCCATGAATTTCTTTATTTCGTCCTTGATTTCCTCTATAACCCATATTTTTTTGAGCAAGATGTTGTTCTGTTTCCAAGAGTTCCACTTTCTATCTATGTTTTTTCTGCTATTGATTTCAACTTTGATGGCTTTATGACCTGAGAAGATGCTTTGCAGTAATTCAGTGGTGTGGATTTTGTTGAGCATTGCATTATGGCCTATCACATGGTCATTTCTGGTGAGAGATCTTCCTTGAGCCTGAATCCTCTTGCCAAGGGCCCAAACTTGCTGCTGCTTTGCTCATCTCCTCTCGATTTTTAAAGATGAATTTTGGCAGATAATAATAATAGCAATCCACTATTATTTGTAGAAAACTGACATCAAGATTTTGAAATTTTATGTTGCAAAATTTCTACCAGCAGTTTTTAGCGTTGCAACAACACTCACGAATTCCACTTTGCTGACAGAGGATATTAACTTAAGCCATGTTAAAAACAGCAAGACCGGTCCTGAGACAGCATTGCTGTTCACTCCCTGAGGGACTCAGTCCACTCCATGCCTTGGTGGGCCCCCACCTGGCCCCCTCCTCCACCATCAGGGTCCTGAGCTGGATGCTCTGCCAGGTGCGTCTGACCAGACAGCGGCCACTGCTCCGTGGTCCCACACCTGCCCGAGCTGACGCCAGGACCCGCCTGCTCTCACTCAGGCAAACACCTGAGGGCCCATGGGCCACACAGAAAATGAGCTGGGACCACAGGGCACCCCTGCGGACTCCAGGGTTGCCACCTCCTGGATGCCCGTCCTCGGGGCCCCCATGCATCCCTCTGCAGGGCCTCTCCCAACACCTGGGCTATGGCAGGTGTCGCCACAGCTGCTAACCTGGTCCTGTCAAGTCAGCCACGACCCATGGCAACTTCACAGGTTTCAGAGTGCTCCATAAGATTATCAATGGCTAGTTTTTCAGAAGCAGATCACCAGGCTTCCTTCTGTGGCACCTCTGGGTGAACTCAGAACTCCAGCCTTTCCATGAAGGGAGAGCATGGTAGCAATTTGTGTCATCCAAGGACTCCCAGCATAGGGGTTTGGGTATCCAGGCAAAGGCTCATGGCCCAGTGAGGAGGGCTGGCGAGAGTGACAAAACCCATCCGAGAGACGCACTTGGCCAGAGGTGGGCACTGAACACAGAAGGCACACAGCAGGCTCCTAGCCTAAACGAGGGGTTAGGAAGAATCTTCAGGAAAGAACACATTAGCTGACAAAGGAGAAGCAGCCCAGGTTCTTGTTCACACATGAACAAAGATGTTCTCCTGGTGGTTTTCAGGATAGCAAAAAGCGTCTGAAAACAAATTTTTTGAGATTAGGGGAGCTAACTGACCACACATCAGGAGCTCAGAACCGACGACAGTAGGAGTGTTTATACCATGGTCATTGCCAAAGGCTGCCAGTCAGAGCCCTCCCGTCCCACTGGGGCTGGTGGAAAAGCCTTACCCCACATCACTGCCTGAATGTCGGCAGACTAGAACCTGGAAAACCCTTGTCCTTTGAGAGCAACTCCAGGTAACAGAACCATTTCTGAGAAAAGCACCAGAAACAACAGGCTTTGGGGTGGGTCAGGGGCTAGAATTCTCTTGTTCATATCTTGCTTATGATGGGATCTGGGGCCAGAGAAGAGTCTCAGCTATGGATCCTTTTCCTGCTCTCAGAACTATCAGACACTTGGGGACAGAGATAGCTCAGCTCCTGGGACAGCAGGAAGTCCTGGAGGTGGCCAAGCTGGCCAGCAGTCTGTCCCAATTCCCAAGTTAGAACGGCTGGATAGAAAAGCTCTGGGAGTGAAAAGGTGCAGGGATTGCTTTCCAACCTCTCATTTCCATCTTAGATGCTGCTCTTCCCAAATAAGACAAAACCAAGGCTGGAGTGGATGTTTGTGGGAGGTCTCAGATGGGCAGGAAGGAAGCGGAAGTCTCTCCTTGGGTTTATAGTGCACATTCTGGGCTTCGCAAGTGAAATCTCACCCTCAGAGGCAGATGCAGTGTCTCTGTCCATTGCCTTCTGAGTGAATTGCGAGCCAGCACGAGACGCTTTGGCATCTCTGGTCAGGCATTCCCTACATGTTTAAACCAGTCCACAGTGCTGGCCTCACGACAGCCAGCAACAGAAACCACCAAGTCCAGCTCTTGGCTGCTTTTGCTGATGTTTGGTGTCAGTCTGTCAGCCACCTGTAAGGAGGTGTCCTCCGCCAGCTATTTTATGTCATTTTGCTGAAACATCAGCTCTTCTATTTCCGTCTTCCTCCCACCAGCTGAAAGTAAAGAGGACTATCATCTGCAGATGGAAAGTGCATTTACCGGGTTCAGTTACCGAGCTGTGTGTACGCAATGCACGCACCTGGCCACCAACAGAAAATGCTCAAGGAATGTTGTAACTTGTAAAAGTCACCTTTCCTCCCCCAGCACACCCTCTCCTCCTGGCCCTGCCATTCCAGGGTGGAATGGGCAATTTTGCAACTTCGTCTTTACCAGCATGATCCTTTTAGGATTGCTATTACTGCTCCTTGAGGACTTTCAAAACACTAGCCTTTCTTTTCCTTTTCTCTCTGTCTGCCTGACTTTTAACTAGTCTCACATGCATTTCAGTGGTTTCACAATCTGATTAAGCAAGAGATTTGAAAAAAGATGGGAAACTCACAGAATCATTGAAGATTAGAAACTTTCCATCAAAGAGAACCCTAATCCAACCCTTTACCCCAGTGGTTCTTTCAGCAGGAGTGACTTGGCCCCTCAAAGGACACTTGGAAATGCCTGGAGACATTTTCAGTTGTCATGGCTGCAGAGGCCACAGCATCTGCCTCCAATGCACAGAGGCCGGGAGGCCAACATGCACAGGGTGGGTGCCCACCACCCAGAACCACCCAGCCCGGAGCGTCAGCAGAGCCAAGACTGAGAACTCTGGCCTGCTCAGCAAGTGAAGACTTCCCGCTGAGGATGAAGCAGCTCCGAGAAGCAGCAGCAAACCAGACACCACCTATGCTGAGTGTTGACTTGTCAAATCCAGGACAGCCAAGAGACGGAAGAAAATAGTCCCTATGGGATAAATGGAGATTCGGCTTCCTGACAGTGGTCTTCAGTGCTTGTTGTTCTTGAGCGACACTCAGTCTCTTCCGACACACAGAAACCCCGTGTGACAGAGTCCAACCACCCCGCAGGGCTTTCCAGGCTGCGATATTCACAGAGGCCGAATGGCACACCTTTCTCCAGAGTGGCTGGTGGGTTTGGACCTGCGACCCTTTGGTCAACAGACGAGCACTTAACGGCTGCGCCACCAGGGTTCCTCTACGGTGCTTATGTAGTTACTGTTGTTGGGTGGCAACAAATCAATTCTGACTCATAGTGAACCTGTAGGACAGAGTAGGACTTTCCCATAAGGTCTCCAAGGCTGTCGTCTTTATGGAAGCACACAGCCACGTCCGTCTCACGGGGAGTGGCTGGTGGATTCAAACAATCCAAGTTTTGGTTAACACCATGTCACCAGGCTCCTTGCTTCAATACTTAGAAGGGGACAAATGTTGTTAGGTGCTGCTGAGTCAGTTCCAACTCACAGTGACCCTATGAACAACAGAACAAAACACTGCCCAGTCTTCTGCTATGACCTCAATAGTTTTTATGTTTAAGCCCCTTGTTGCAGCCACTGTGACAATCCATGTCACTGAGGGTCTACCTCTTTTTCACTGACCCTCCACTCTACCAGGCATGATGTCCTTCTCCAGGGATTGGTGCCTCCTGACAACATGTCCAAAGTATGTAAGATGTAGCCTTGCCATCTTTGCTTCCAAGAAGCACTCTTGTTGTACTTCTTCCAGAACAGATCTGTTTGTTCTTCTGGAATTCCACAGTACATTTAACATTCTTCTCCAACACCACAATGCAAAGGCATAAATTCTTCTTCTGTCTTCTTCATTCATGGTCCAGCTTTCGCATGCATATGATGCAATTGAAAATACCATGGCTTGGGTCAGGTGCACTTTAGTCTTTAAGGTGACATCTTTACTTTTGAATACTTTAAGAGGTCCTTTGCAGAAGATTTTCCCAATGCAATGATTTCTTCCAAGAGGTTAGACTTCATCTGCGTGATCCTGGGGGCAGCACTAGATCCAGCAAGTAGAGGCTACCATGAGGCCACCTGTGGCCTGAAGAGGATGGATTCCTAATTTTCACCTGTAGAATTTCCTGAGCTCCCTTTGGCTGGTCTTAGTGAGTGTAAACCTGTCACTCCCAAGATAGCTTTGACTCATGCATGAGACCCTACATTGTCAGAGTAGAGCAGCATTCCACTGGGTTTACAACAGCTGACTTTTGGGAAATAGATTGCCAGGGCATCCTTCTGAGGGCCTCCTGGTGGACTCAAACTTTCAACCCTTCCACTAGCATCTGAGTACATCAACTGTTTGCATCACCCAGGGTGTCTCAGTCATCTAGTGCTGCTATAACAGAAATGCCAAGAGTGGATGGCTTTAAAATGAGAAACTTTATTCTTTCACTGTCCAGGAGGCTCCAAGCCCAAATTCAGAGCATCAGTTTCAAGGGCAGTCTTTCTGTGCTGGCTGTGGAGGAAGGTCCTTGTCATCAATCTTCCCCTGGCCTGGGAGCTTCTGAGGCACAGGAGCCCCAGGTCCCTTCCAAAGGACCAGCTCTGCTCCAGACACTGCTTCTTGGTAGTAGGAGGTCCCCAACTCTCTGCTTGGTTCCCTTTCCTGAGAGACTGCCTCAAGGCACACTATAATCTTACACATTGGGTGCCACCCGACCAACACAACCACCACCCATCCTCCCTCATTCACATTACAGCGACAGGGTTTACATCATATGGGAACACCACACAACACCAGGAATTGTGGCTTAGCCAAATAGCTACATACATTTTAGGGGACACAATTCAATTCGTGTTGCAGGGACCCTCAAAATGTTTACCGTTAAGCAAATCTTGAATTTTTATCCATTGCTTTGCTTACTTCTGCCACTAGCATTCGCTTAATCGTATTCTTGTGAAGTTGACCTTTTGGCCAAAGTGGCATTTGCACTAGGCTGAGGGAGCAGTGGGGCCAGGGGGGATGAAGTTCCAGGGCCAGGCCTGTTAGATGCTGTCTTGGTTATCTAGTGCTGCAGTAACAGAAATACTCCAATGTTACTGTTGTTAGGTGCCGCGGAGCTGGCTCCAGCTCACAGCGACCCTGTCAACGACAGAACGTCACACTGCCTGGTCACAATTGTTGCTGCTATGCTGGAGCCATAAAAAGTGTGACTTCAGCAACAGGGATTTACTGTCTCACAGTTGAGGCAACTAGAAGTGTGAATTCAGGACGCCTGCTCTAGAGGAAGGTTCTCTGTCTCTGGGCTCCACAGGGAGGTCCTTTCCTCTTGGAGCACCTGCTCCTGGGGGGTCTTCATGTGGCTCAGCGTGTGTGTCACCTACTGGCAGCTTGCTTGCTTATTTGTTGCTGTTGTTAGGTGCCTTCAAGTCAGCTCTAATGTATAGCAACCCTGTGCACAACAGAACAGACCACTGCCCAGTCCTGCACGTTGCCCACGGTCTGTGTTATACTTAAGCCCATTGTTGCAGTCACTGTGTGGATCCATCTCCTTGAGGGTCTTCCTCTGTGTCACAGACCCTCCACTCTACCAAGCACGATGTCCTTCTCTAGGGACCAATCCCTCCCAACATAGTCAAAGCATGAGGTCTGACAATTAAGCTCATGAAATCGTCCTAGAAAAAGTACTACATACCTCACTGCTATCACTGTGGTCACCCTCACAGAACTCCCGGTGGGAAGCTGCGTACTGACATCAGTGCCTAGTCCACCCTTCAAAGCAATTTTGGAACTCTTTTTCCAGAATGTCCATCAGAGCTGTTATTGCATGTAGTCTGACAATTAAGTTTGTAAACTCGTGCTAGAAAAAGTGCCTGGAAGCACTAGGCGCTGGCGTCAGTGCATAGCCTCCCAAGGGGGGTACTTTGGATGTGACTGTAATAACATTCAGCAATGAGGTATGTAGCACTTTTTCCAAGATGAATTTGTAATTTAAAATTGTTTGACCTTGTCTGATGACAGCTCTGATGGATATTCCAGAAAAAGAGTTCCAAAATTGCTTTGAAGGGTGGACTAGGCACTGGCATTGGTACCTAGCTTCTCAAGGGGTGTATTCAGCAACGAGGTATGTAGCACTTTTTCTAGGATGAATTCATGAACTTAATTGTCTGACCTCATATGTAAGATGCAGGCTTGCCATCTTTGCTTCCAAGGAGCACTCTGGTTGGACTCCTTCCAGAAAAGATCTGTTTGTTTTCCTGGAGGTCCATGGTACATTCAATATTCTTCTCCGGCACCACAATTCAAAGACATCAATTCTTCTTCTGTCTTCCTTATTCATTACCCAGTTTTTACACATCTATTGTACGACCAAAAATACCATAGCTTGGGTCAAGCCCACCTTAGTCTTCAAGGTGACATCTTCGTTAGTTTCATCTCTGTTATACCTCAGAAGAGATTGACTCAAGACATACCTTACACTAATCCTGTCTGTTACATAACAAAGCGGATGCATTCCCAGGTGGGCTTAGAACCGCCAGCATCAGGGTTCGGGTTTATAACACATGTTTTGGGGGAACACACTGCAGTCCACTACAAGTGCCAGAAGTCCACAAGGGTGGTGGCAGGGCTCAGCAAAGTCCTGGCTTTCTTTCCCACTGGCTTGGCCTCCAGTAGTGGCACGTGCTGCCACAGTCAAGCCCATGAAACCTGCCTGCCCAGGGGAAGAAAACAGCCGACCACCCTTTGACATGTCAGGACGCACGTGGCTAGCAGAGTGAGAGGATGCACTATAGGATTCGGCTAGTTCTCCCACCTACGCTGGATTGCCTGAAACAAAAACACAGAGTATCCTGTGCTGGGTGGAGCAGAGCCCTCGGGGCCCCCTGAGGGGGTTGTTGAGAAGTTGCCCAAACCGCATCCCTCATCAGTGAGGCACGTGGCTGACATTCTAGCAGCCTCCTTGGACTCGGCACTCACAGAGTGGAACCTGCGGAGCAATCTCACTTCCAGGTTTCAGAGAACCACACTTCTCTCCTCTCCACCTCCCACCCACCTGTTCGTCTGCCAAGACCCCGCTGGGCAGACGCTGCAGCGTTTGGCATTCTGCGGGGGTGTCTGTTTGCACAGCAGCGGCCAGTGGTGGGATGCCAACAGCGGGGCTCCAGCCTCCTTCAGAGAAGGTGGTGCTGGGGAGTTTTGGCATGCTGTGGTTGTTGTTCTAACAGTGATGTTCTACATCAACAACACTTCTTTCATCCGGTGGAGTCCTTAAACACATTACAAGCATTATCAAGTAATTGTAACAAGTTAGAGCGATTTAATGTGTCTACCAACGAGCCTAGTCGCTGGGTGAGTAACAGTGATGCTGACCACACACGAATGCAGGCTTGTGATGGGGAGGCACGAAGATCCCCATTTACGCTGCACTCCAGAGAAGCCACGCCTGGGTCTGAGCCGAGGATGACACCAGGGCCACTGTCGCCCGTTAGAGGCCGAGTAAGTCAGTGATGACCCAGCATGCTTGGCGATGGGGAAGAGCTATCTACACACCCACGGGTTACACCTTCTAACTCGTCTACCGAGTCATGAGGAAGCCGTGGTGGCCCAGTGGTTCAGCACTCGGCTGCTAACTACCAGGTTGGTGGTTCCAACCCCCCAGTGGCCTCACAGGTGAGAGAGCTGGCCACCTGCTTCCATAGGACTATGGCCAGAAATCGCCATGGGGCAGCACCGCTTTGTCCTATTGGTCACTGTGAGTTGAAATCAACTTGACAGCGAGGGACTTGGTGTTTTGGGGTTCTGTTTTGTGTACCAAGCCATGCAGAATCCCAGCTGAAAGAGGAAAACCAAGTATAGACTGTAGTCTGGCAGGGAGAGCATTTCAGGAATAAAAGGGGACCTTCTAGGACCTCTTGGGTGGGAGTCCCTCAACCTATGCCCCTGGAAAGCCCCTGCGGAGGTGCCCCTTCTATCTCTGCTTGGTGTCACACACCCAGGGCTTCCACTGAAGGAAGCTTCCACTGATAAACAAAAGGCAAATACAGTCTGTAAACCTGGTCAGTCCAGTCTAACAAGCAGTAAGAGTCCAGGCTCGGGTATCAGCCATCTCCTGACCCAAAGACTCAGCACATTTCTCTCTGCCAGTATGCACTGGTTCAATTGTTCATTCCACAAGTTCCCCTGCCCACCTCGAGCCTGGCACTGCACTCGGTGCTGGGCACCAGGGTTCAGATAGCCCGGCCACATTCCACATTTTCAGCATTCACACTCCCTAGGGCCACAGTCCTGAGCATCTCGGGGACAGGCAGGCAACCAGTCTGTCAGTCTGCAGTACTGGGGCGGTTCATGCCAAAAGCCACGCCACTGGTATTTCAAATGCCAGCAGGGTCACCCGTAGTGGGCAGGTTTCTGTGGTACTTCCAGACTCAGATAGACTAGCAAGAAAGGCCTGGATACCCACTTCTGAAAATCAGCCAGTGGAGGCCCCACAGATCACAGCAGGGGACTGTCTGGCTTGCTTCCTCTAGACACACCATCGGGGGAACGCTTTTCTGAAGGCAAGTAGAGGGCTCACGATGAGGAAGAGACGCTTGGGGAGGAGGGACAGGCCCAGCCACGTGATGGACTGGTGAACGCAGGTGACAGCGAGGACGGCCCAGGACAGGACGCTGCTCTGCTCTGTTGTCCTGGAGTCACCGTGAGTTTCAGCCACTGGGCAGCAGCTCCCTACCAAGCCAGTAACAAGAAGCAGTGGGTGACATAGGAGGGGACTGTGGGAATGGACAAGGGTGACAGGAGCATCTTTCTCTTGCTCTGTCTCACTTTCTTCATGAAGGAATCAAGGCCTGGTGTTTTCTGATCACTTCACTTTCAGGAGAAGCCAGATACCTGCACTTTAAGAAAATCAATTAAAAAACAAAGAAAAAAAACGTTGGCAATTAAATTGATTTTTAAAAACAACCCACTGGCCACTTGCCCACACTTCCGCCTCATTAGAACACTGGATTGGCCAGAGCTGGCTGACTCAAACAGCATCTTTGACCAAGACAGGAAGGTGCAGTGACCCCTGATACAACTTGGGGCCACTGGTCCCTTGTCTGGACGGACACTGCAGGCTGCCATCTGCAGCTACCACGGAAGCGCCGAGCCCAAGCACACACGGATGGTGACTGGGAGCTCAGAGTAGAGCTTCCATGGGGAATTGTGACATTTGCTCATGAAATCATGTCACCGTTCTCCATAGAAAGAAAAAGACAACAGTCCGAGGTGACGGACCCCTCCTGCACATTTTTCCTTTAAATCTGCTTGGGAAGCCACAGATGAACTCTTTGCTCCTAAGTGGACAGTAGAGTGGACACTGTGAGTGACCCAAGGGTCACCAGGCATGCTGCTAAGCAGATCCGCACCCCCGCGACTCATATGGTGAGCTTCAAACTTAGCCTCAGCCATCATGGGGGAAATACGTTTGAATCCGCCGGTTTCTCTGCAGAACCTGAGTCTGCACACCCGGAAGACCACCTCTGCCCTTTGAGGAGACTGGCTAACTGCCCTGGTGATCACCCAAAGGTCAGCAGTTGGAGCCTACCCAGTGGTTCTGTGGGAGAAAGACCCCAGAAAGATGCCAGCCAAGAAAACCCTATGGGGCAGCTCTTCTCTGCCCCAGAAGGTCACTCAGAGTCAGAGTGGACTCGAAAGCATGCAACAAGCTGAGTTTGGGGGACAGACACCAGATTCAGGAAGGGTGAGGAAGGGCTCCTGCAGGTGGGTGGGGCCTGCGCTGGAATGAGAACTAGAATCCCGACAGACCAGTGCTTCCTGGGTGTTTCTGTTTACAGCCCTCTGTCTCCAGGGCTGTCGCCTCTGAGCTGTGCACATAGGGCTCTGGAGCCGTCCCCACCTCAGAGCTACCGTCTGGCCCGGAGGGTGCTGCTCCCGGTGGGGAATTTCCAGGGTGAGACATTATTTCCTTGGGAGGAAAGGCGCTCTGGGCAGCCAGCAAAGTTTCCACTCCTGGCAGGAGCAGGGTGCACGGCTGTGGAGACAGAGGCCGGCCTGTCCCTAAAAAGGGGGAGCCAGGCGGGGAGCCCTCCCCACTGTTTCCTCCTCCTTCCCAGCTTCCCCGACTTCCAGACGCTGTTTCAGTCTAGACTTCATATTTTAGTCCTTAGAAGCCTTGTTAAGCACTGGGCTGCAAACTGCAAAGTTAGCGGTTTGGACTCTCTCCACTCCTGGGCTCGGTTGGGAAAGACCTGTAGGCCCCCTTCCATGAAAACCCTCAGCTCCTTCCCATGTGGTCACTGTGAGTTAGATCGATGTGATGGCACTCAACATCTACAGCTGGACGGAAGGTTTACCAACAGCTTCATCTTCCTCTTCCACGAGGGGAGGACAAAGAGACACTAGATGTGCCACACAAAATGCCTGGGGACAGTTCTGTCTGCAAAACCATCAACAGAATCCCTGTTCTGTTTCCAGGGCCCGGTGGGCTGTCACCTCTGACACCCACATGATTGGGTGGTGCTCTGTGGTGAGTCTTGGGCTGTGAGCGGGGGTGAAGTATGCCTTTCTGGAGTGGAGCATGTCATGGATTGAATTGTGTCCCCCCCAAAAATATATGCAGTAATTTGGCTGGGCCATGATTCCCTGTATTCTGTGACTGCCCTCTAGTTTGTGATTTTCTGATGCTGTAAATCCTAATCTTTGCCTGTGGTTCACAGAGTGGATTGTGTTACAGAGGATTAGGGTGGGACTATAAATCCCTTCCTAAGATCACCTCTCTGCTCCAGTGTAGAGGGAGTTTCCCTGGAGCATGGCTTGCACCACCTTTTATCATGCAAGGGATAAAAGGAAAGGGAAGCAAGCAAGCAGAGGGTTGGAAACCTCACAAAATCAAGAAACCAGCACCAGGAGAAAAGCGCATCCTTCAGACCTGAGGTTCCTGTGCCAAGATGCTCCCTGAACAAAGATGGAGGCGAAACATGGACTTTCCTCCAGACTCGACAAGGGGGAAGGCCTTCCCCTGGAGCGGACATCCTGAATTTGGACTTGTAGCTTACCGGACTGTGTAAGAATAAACTTTCCCTTGTTAAAGATATCCACTCTGCGGTATTTCTGCTACAGCACTAGATGACTAAAACAGAGTATTTATTTGTTGACCTTCCAAGAAAATCTCTTTGCCCCCATGCCCAGTTTCACATGGGGCTGCACCACCAGTGACTGGAATCCCCAGCTAACAGTGAGTGGGCATGCATGTAACTGAGAAGCAGCCCATCTGACCATGGGTGGACACAGAGAGAGGGCTTTCTTATGACACAGCACATGGTACCCCACCCTGACGGATGTCCAGGGCCACTAGTCACCCACATACAAGTTGGCTCATCACAGCTGGGTCTAGGGCTCCCACTCCAGGCATCACCCCTCTCTGAGAGCTTCAACTTTCTCTCTTCTTGGCTCACAAAGGCCCAATGGTTAAAAACACTTTGGGCCAGACAGTTGCACCACCTGACCCTGGAAAAGGCAAAGGAAAACATGAGCAAATCTGAGTCTGCTTTTTCATAAGAGAAAAGGACAGTTACAGAGACAGGCAGCCAACTCTAATGCCCTCTGCTGTGAGGCCTCAACACACACACAGCATCCACATCAAACATGGCCAGCCTGCCATCTTCTGAGGGGAGGAAGGGGATTTATTGGCTTCAACCCTCCTCAGTCTGAGACAAGCCTACCCCATAAAAGCCATCTAATCTTTGTTATAGATCAGGACTGCTTTTACCCATCAATGTTTAATTATGGTAGAGGACTGATAGCATCTGCAAAGCGAACAGATTGGGCTTCACCTCCCCTTGGTGGAATGATGGTACAATTTAGAGCTTGACTTGAGCAACAGGAAGAACAGAAATCCAGCTGTTCCATAGCTTAAGTGGGAGCATTAGGGACAGCACTTCCACAACATTCCGGAAAAATGTCCATTTTGGATGACACGGCAGCTATCAGTTTACAATGTAGGCAGTGCTAGGACTCTCTAGGGCAAAGAGAAGAATGGAGCCAGTGAGAAACTCACAACAAGCCATCAGGAAGAGAAATGGGTTAATAAACGCATAAGAAAGTCAATAATAACCTAGGTGTTCAGGTGACGTAACAGTGAAGTGCTCAACTGCTGAGAGATTGGCAGTTCACACCACCCAACAGCTTCAAGGAAGAAAGGCCTGGTGGGTGACTCCCCTAAAGACAGCAGGCTAGAGAGCCTTGTGGGGCAGTTCCACTCTGTCACATGGGGTTGCCATAAGTTGGAACTGACTTGATGGCACTCAACAGTAGCAACAAGACTTGGAAAAATCTTTCTAGAGCACCTCAAATGACTTGATACAAACATCCAAATCAACCCAAAGGCCCTGTCCCACTCTGATTGTCTTAATGTTTCTTCCAGATGAGAGCCAGAAATAAGAAAAAACACATGGACTCACAGGTCAGGATTTGCAAGGAGAGACAGGGTCTGGTTTTACAGTGATGGACAATCAAATAGACTTCATTTCTAATCCCTTCATTTAACCCAGGGCTTGGGGTGAACAGGGGACGCCAGGAGAAGACAACGACTTCCGAACTAATTGCTAGACTCCCTTCCACACAAACTCACCGAGTGCTTATAACTTGGAACCAGTTCAGGTCACTGTGTAATCCACTAGACATGTCCGTTGTTATCCATAGCTTGATGGACAAAGCCAGAGCGGGAAGTGGTGCCAAGACTCCATCACCATGACTGCGCACACAGCAGAGCGCAGTTCCTTTGAGCAGTCGTTAGTCATGTCTGGTGTAACCCTAAGACTCCCCGCCAGCCGAGACAGCCCATAAAGCTATCTCAATCTGTTTATGAAGGTGAACCCAAGAGCAGTGATTACAACCACGGGCTTGACACACACCATTAGCCTAGAAAAGCTCTGTTAGTGAAACTGCAGACAAAATCTCTTAGAAACCGATGTCTCTCCAGCTAATCTTGTTGGGTGAATGCCACATGGCCATGGCTGGAAGGATGCTCGGGTCCTGGAACAGCCTCTTGCTCTCTTATCAGCTCAGAACTCTCTAGGCAATAGGTGGCAGCTGCACTGCCCAGGGGCCAGCCAACTATGACATAAGAGGTCATGAGCAGCTGGTGTCCTGTTCGCACACCTGTTTTGTAACTTAGGGCATAGACTGGGCAAGGATCAGACTGGAATTGATCCTGGAAGGAAGGTGCTAAGGCCAGCACAGCCACAAAAGAGACAGTACTACAGGAAGGACAGGCACGCTGATCCACTGAGCAAAATGGAAGTCCCCAAACAGCCACACAGACACGGCTGAGAGATTTTCAACCAAAATGCAAAGGTAATTCAATGAAGAATGGATCGGTTTTCAACAGAGTTGGAAAAACTGGATACTTTCACGCAAAAACAGTAAAAAGGAGCCAGGGTGGTACAACAGCTAAATGTCTGACTGCTAACCAAAGGGCTGACAGTTCAAACCCAGCCAGGGGCTCCGCAGGACGAAGAGTTGCTTTCCTAAGGATGACAGCTAGGAAACCCTAGGGGGCAGTTCTACTGTGTCATGTGAGTTGCTCTGTGTTGACATCAACTCAGTGGCACCCCAAAGCAACCAAAAGTAAACCTAGACCCTGACTGTACTGGTAATCACATGACCTTTGGTTTTTTGTCAGAAACCACAGACTTAGCCAGCAAAAGGAGTGCATTTACCTGATGACCCAGCAGTTAACAGCTACAGGTGCTAACCAAAAGGTACTTGGTTTGAATCTACCAGTTGCTCCTTGGAATCCATGTGTGTCACAGTAGAACTGTGGCCTCTAGAGTTTTCAGTGGCTGGTTTTTTGAAACTGATTGCCAGGCCTTTGGGTGAACTTGAACTTCTGACCTTTCCATTAGCTGCCGAGGTCATTAACTGTTTGCATCACCCAAAGATACTGACCTCCAGTTAGAGGGTCTCCAACTTTGTTTTCCTTGGTGTGATTGTGTTGCCTGTTAACCCAGCTTCCCCTTCAGAATTTCAAACTTGGGCGGACCTGGAGCAGGCCCGAGAGTCTGCAGATTTCCAGCTGATTCTAAAGCAAATAGCTCTGGACCACACTTGAAAAAAGCCACTGAAGAAATGCAGACATTCGGCAAAGAATTGCAGGGCAGTGACTCTTGTTGGGGAGGTTACACACAATGCCTGCATTAAGCTGGAGCCGGACAGCCCCATCCTTTGAGAAGTTCTTCCAACTATTTGAAGGTGGCACCCTCTGGATAAAACAATATTATGAAAACAGATGCTTTAGAAGAATTATGAGCGAGAGGTTATTTTACTCACCTCATCTCCCACTATGAATACATAATAAAAGCCTTCAAGGAGTTGGTAACAAAACCGCACATTATTTTAGGTTACAATTCCAGCCTAGCCCAGCCGGTGTCCATCAGTGGCTGTCCAGCTTCTCTGTAGTCAGGGTGATCACTGTCTCATCTGTAACCTTGACAGTGGGGAGGGGAGGACAGAGCAGGCAGGGGCTTTGGGAGCGAGGACAGCGTGGTGGAGCGGCTGGAGATACACGGGGGAAGGCCCGCCAACACCGCTCGCTGCAGACCTACTCCCATCCTTGAGGTCTTACACTCTTGCCTCAGTGTTCCTGGGCTTCTTCCTCTAAACTTGCCTTTCTTCATTCTTCCCTCCCACCCCAGCCCCCAGCATAAAGCCCAATGAGTAAAGAAGACCGAAGAAGAATTGACTCTTTTTACTATGGTGTCGGAAACCCTGGTGGCTTAGTGGTTAAGTGCTATGTCTGCTAACCAAAAGGTTGGCAGTTTGAATTCCCTAGGCACTCCTTGGAAACTCCATGGAGCAGTTCTACTCTGTACTATAGGGTTGTTATGACTCAGAGTTGACTTGTCAGCAGTGGGTTTTTGCTTCTTTATTCTGGTGTTAGCAAAGAATACTGAATATACTTTGGACTGCCAGAAGAATGAACACAGCCATCTAGAAAGCAGTAGAGCCAGAATTCTTCTTTGAAGTAAGGATGGCGAGATTTCATCTCATGTATTTGGGACGTGTTATTAGGAAGCACCAGGAGAAGGACGTCATGCTTGGTACTGCAGAGGGTCAGCAAAAGAGAGGAAGACCCTCAACAAGACGGACTGATGCAGCGGCTACATCAACGAGCTCAAACAAAACGACAACTGTGGGAATGATGCTGTATTGTGTTCTGTTGAGCAGACAGTTGCTACGAGTCAGAACCAACTCAACAGCCTCTAGGTGGGTTGAAATAGTCAACCCTTCAGTCTAGACTAGCACTCACCCATCTGCATCACCCAGGGATGCCATGGCAACTCCATGCACCTCCAAAATGTAACCGAGAATTGAAAAATCACAGCAGAAGAGAGGAGAGAGCAGAGGAAGTCATGAAAACTTGTTACAAGTGAACATTAAATTTAGTTGAGAGTTTCCTGAAAGCTGGAGCCCCACAGTGGTTAAGAGCTTCCCTGCTAACCAAAAGGTCGGCCATTTGAATCTACCAGCTGCTCCTTGGAAAATCTGTGAGGAAGTTCTACTATGTCCTATGCTAATGAGTCAGAACTGACTTGATAGCAAGTGGTTAATCTTTTTTATTTTTTTTCCTGAAAGCTAGAATGAAAAATCGAGTGAAAACCACAAACTACTAAAACAAGCAAAGAACATTGAGCACAAGAGTGAGGGAGGTGAGAGGACAGGGGGTGGGGAAAGGGTTTGGAGGAAAGGCAGTGTGCGGTTTCCCGAAAATGCCCATCAGAGAGTCACCCCACTAACAACCACCCCAGGAGTCTCACACTCAGTTAATATCCAGTTGGCCTCAAATGCCATCTTGGGTTCTCCATCTAGGACCTTGCTGTCAGCCCCAAGCAATCCAGTGAATTCCATGAGCTTTAGGGTTCTAATTATAGCTGTTTTAAAATGTTACAACATGAGGCTATACTTGTTTTAATTAGAAATTAAATGACATCATGACTGGGAAGAGTTTATTTTGAGAAGAAAGCTAGCCATGAGGCAAAGTGGAATTATTTTGGGTCTCTCGTAGCACCTACTCAAGGGCTTACGATTCTAGAGTTTGACAGAACACATGAGCTGTATCTGACACATAAACATGAGTTTGTTAATAAATATGACTTGATTCCTGAAATACTTAGCTTGAACTCTACATCTGAATCCAAGATGGCCCTGCTGTCTATTTAGTAATGGATTGCTGTCTGTTCTTTTAATCATTTCCTCTGTGGTTATTATTTGACAAAATGTCTATGTCCAACAGGTGTCCTCTCTGGCTTTCCTCATCTGAGTCTGTGACTGGAACATTCCACCATGATAGCCAGGAATGAAGATGAAGGGAATACCTTTAATGCATGTAGAAAGCAGAAGATAAACTGGAAGCTGGAATTAAAAGAATCCCCATTGTTCTACAGATGGTAACGTCATGGTGAAGCCACCATTCCTTTATTCTGTTGAAAATAAGTCTTCTTAAGATATTACAAAGAAGCAGAAATAGTGAAAACTGTTGGGCCATCCTCTCAATTAAAAGCCATAGTAGGAGCTATATATATATATATATATGGAAAACCTGATGGTGTAGTAGTTAAGTGCTACATTTGCTAATAAAAAGCTTGGCAGTTCAAATCCATCAGGCATTTCTTGAAACTCTATGGGGCAGTCATACTGTGTCCTACAAGGTCCCTGTGAGTCAGAATTGACTCAATGGCAGCGGGTTTGGGTTTTATATACATATGTGGGTATTCACACACATATATACACATACATTTACATGGGTATTTCTACCTTATCAAAAGCTAAAACCATTTCAGGGAATACCAAACTTTATAAAGTAAGAAAATAAACTAGTAGAAAAAAAATATTCACATTGCCATATTTCTAGACCTTATATCTGTATTCTAGGTCACACTACTAGTCACTGTGAAAACTTGCACAGAATAAGTTTGGAATTTTTGCTCTAAAAACAATATTAATGTTGTTGTCAATAGCAGTAGTACTGTGCTACAAACCTTTATGTGAGGAAGACAAATCTGACATCAATCTTCTCTGTAAGATAATCAACACCTAGAAATCATCAAAAATAAATAAAGAGAAAAAAATGATTAGGACTCTCTTCACTGAAACTCTAATGGCTCAAATCATCTTTGAAATCCAAAGTAGGGTTCACAGAACACATTTTTAAGGAGAAGAGAATAGTCGTAGTCCACAGCTTCTGGGATGGGGATGGGTGGTTGACGAGAGACGATTACAGTCGGGAATTGGGGTGGAGCTGGAGATGGACACTTCTACCCGCGATCCTAAGAGCCAGAAAGAACAGACCTGCAGGGCTCATTCCTGAAGATGAAGTGCCCTGGAGCCATTAGAGAGCAAAAGGAGGGGACAGATGACAAGCACACTGAACTGCAGGGAGGACAGAACCAGCCTGCCCAGAGGGGGTCCACATGACGGATTTAGGGGACATCATTTAAGCACCACTCTCAACTCAGTGGGTCTGCCAAGGCATATAACTGAGTCAGGTATTTGGGGACAGAATGGCTTGAGGGATTGGAATCAAGTGGTGGCCTGTTGCTGAGCAGAGACCAGCAACCTAGGTGGAAGTCACTGTGGAGTCCCAGCTGAATCCCGGTGTCTGTGATGCTGTCTGGGGCATCAGCAGCTCCGAGACTGTGGTGCGCTGCCGTTTAAGGACCCAGGCTCTGTTTATCACATTACTGGTTGATAGTACCACCCTTGTTAGGTGTTCATGTGTGTGTGCACGTGTTCACTTAGTTTCCCTGGTCAGCTGTGACAAATTATCACAAACTTTACGGCTTAAAACAGCAGCAATTTATGGTCCCACATCTCTGGAAGCCAGAAGTCCACAATTAAGGCATCGGTGAGAGAGTTGCATACCAGTGTGAGGAGCAGAGTCTCTGGTATGACTCAGCCTCACTCAGAAAGAATTTCCATGACCCCATCATTGCGTCAGCCCCCACCCTGTTGTTTTCAGGACCTGAGGGGCTGTTTTGGAAGCTGAGAACTTCTCCTCCTCTGCAAAGAGCCCTGTTGTTTAATGTCACTGGGGACCATGAGTCTCCACCAGCCACAGGCTTCAGAAAAATGTAAACCTAAAGAAGACCACATAGAACCACAGTCTCACTGAAGGCACCACAGAATCCTTCCTGGCCTCTTCCGGCTTCCGGTGGTCCCAGGTATTCCTTGGCTTGAGGCTGCATTACTCAGATCTCACCTTCCATGGTCACATGGCCTCCTACTCTTCTCCGAGCCTCTCCTCTCACGGATTTAGGAACACGCATCTAGTCCAGGGTGGTCACCTCACCTCCAGAGATTCTTCAACTTACTACATTTGCAAAGTCTCTTTCTCCACATGAAGTCATGTTCCCAAACTCCAGAGATTAGGTTGTGGGCCTAGCTGACTAAAGGCTACCATTCACCCCCTACACCGATTTGTTGGTGTTTTAATGAGTAATTTTGCTCTGCTTTCTCATGGAGTAAACATGGGGTACAGGAAGGTGGCATCTTGGAGTGACAAGGAAAGATGGTATCAGGGAGGGGTCAGGTGCGCTGGGTGACGTCATTCAGAACAAGTAGCCAGAACTATGCCCTCCAGGGACCTCGAATGCATTAGGAGAGCTGTGGCCAGTTTGTAGGACGTGGGACACCACTCAAGGGTCCTCCGCTCCCGGCTGAGCCACCCATGACTATTTGCCATCACCACTTGGGGCTCCTCCAGGACAAGGGTCCAGAGAGGAGAGACCAACCTTGGCTTGAGAGGCTGCACGCAAGACAAGCAGGTGCTCAATAGACATGTTCTGATGTCATTAATCATCCAGAGTCCAGAACTATAAGTGGAGATGAAGGGTAGAAGCAAAGTGCGAAGTCCAAGGAGTTCTTCGGAAAACCCTCTCATGGATGTCCCACGTCTGTTTGTGCTCAGATTCTGCATAGAATCAGCTTTTGTACACAACAGTTATAAAGCACATTGCTAGGACAAGCTTTGACTTCCCCAAATGGGCCTGGTTGTCTGCAGCCCAGCGGCTGATTGTGAAAGAAGCACTCAGGGCCTCAGTGACTCAGCATGACTCAGTGCTGAAGCAGCAGGGAGCTGGTCCTCCCATCTCACACAGGCTTCTCTGAAGCCAAACCCATCTGCCATCTGCTAGCTATGGTGCCACTCAGGTTTGAAGGACCCCTCAGAAGGAAAGAAGGAAGGGCACCTCTGTTCAGGCGGGCAAAGTAAGGGATCCGCATCTGGGAGAGGTTTGCACACCAGTGTGGGAACAGAAGCTCTGGTAAGGCTGAACCTCACTCAAAAAGAATTTGCATGACCCGGTCACTGAGTCAGCCCCCGCCTTGTTGTTTTTGGGACCCGAGGGGATGTTTTGGAAGCCATTAACTGCCCCTCCTCTGGAAACACCCCTTTTGTTGGACGTCACTGGGGACCATGAGTCTCAATCAGCCTCAAGTATCAGACAAATCTGAACTTAAGGGAGTCCACGTGTTCAGTGTCTACCCAAACCTGCCACGGGGAGTCAGGTCCAAGCATGTTTTGGGGGATTTTTGATACTTGTTTTCGTGTTCCACCAGTAACTCAGTCCATCAGCACTGGCTAAGAACCAGTGAGTCCATGCTCTTATGTGACCTTCAAGGACAGAGGCCCATAGCAGTCATTTGCCTTGTCCAGTGCTGAAGAAGAAGTTCCCTAAGGCTCAGCCTTGCAACTGCCCAGAGTTTACCCTTTAACTTACAGCCTTTTGGGGAGACTCATCCCCAAGATAAAGAGTTCCGGGGCATAACAGTTAAATTCAGCTGCCAATCTACCCAGCAACTTCACAGAAGAAAGACCTAGCAATCTACTCCCATCAAGATAATAGCCTAGAAAATTCTATGGAACTGTTCTACTCTGCTACATGGGGTCTCTACAGATTGGAACAGATTTGTCAACACCAACGAGACCGACAATCCCCAAGAGAACTAAGATTTCAGAATGCGTCACCCTCACATACCTTTCTGTATCTAATTTTATGTTCTGAATATTAAAGTATATGTGATGCAAAGCATACAATTACATGCAAAATTATACCCAAACAAGACTTACGCCACTCTCTTCCTCTCCATTCCATTCTTAACCACTTCCTGTAGTGTCCCTGCGTGCTGCAAAAGTTTGACACACTCAACAGCTAACTGAGCAGTTGAAGGCTTGAGCCCACTCAGAGGTACCTCAGAAGAAAACCCTGGCTAGCTACTTCTGAAAAATCAGTCCTGATGAGCACAGTTCTACCCTGATATGAGCCACCAGGGTCAACTCAATGGCAACTGGTTTGACAGTTTTTGCAAAAATATGCATATACACACATATTCTTGTCTTCCTTTCTTACAGGCATTCGCATCTCATTTTATGAACTTGGAAATTCTGGCGGCTCAGTGGTTAAGTGCTACATCTGCTAACCAAATGCTCAAGAGTTCAAATCTACCAGGTAGTCCTTGGCAACTCTATAGGGCAACTCTACTCTTCATGGCTGACCCACGCCTTCACCATCTCATGCCATCTTTAAAACAAATATTTATTAGCTGAGGATGACAACATCCCTCAGGCCATGACGTTGGTAAGTGGTAGAGCTGAGATGTGAGCCCAAGCCTGACTTACTTATTTCTAAAGTCACAAACTGAAGCCCAGTACCGGCTGGCTTCTCATTATTCAATGCGTAACACATGCCCATGTTACAGGTGGGCTGGCCACTGCCACAGCCCCACACCTTGTCTTGTGTACCTTACCTAGAGACCACACCTAGGGAACACACTCAGAGAACTGTGGCCCAGTGGGGACAAACTCTCAACCTCATTGTAGCATAGACCAGCTTGGGGTCCTTCCCCAAACACTCCTCTCGTCACAAGTGGAGCCACCTGTGCCCACTACAGCCCTACCCTGCGGCTCCTTCACCAGGGCATTTCAGGGCACACCGAAGGCTGCTTCAACTTCCAACTGATGTGGCCTTAGAGCAGTGCTGCCACCAGAAAAACCAGTTCTACCCACTCAGGATTCAGCTCATGAGCCCAAGTCACCAACTCTTCTCACTTCTGGGAACTGGGTCCCCCATGTGGGAGACACAGTTCCAGTCCCTTGCTACTAGTCTCTTCAGTTCTCCACCATGTGTCCAGGATGGCAGCCTGGATCCTGCTGTTGCCCAGAACCCCACTTCAGTGTTGATACCACTGGACCACCCAGCCCTCTGGACAGAGCATGTGTTCCTCCAGGTGGCATTCTCCCAGATCCTCTAGCTGGGTCCCCTGGTTTCAACAGCACCTGCAGATTCATCCCATGTGACAGAATGTCCTTAATAAAGGCCACAATGTAAACTCTTCTTACAGGAACACATCCTATTAGCAATAATAAGTTTATTCCAAAAATTAGGGTTGTTGTTTATTCTGAGGCCACCACAGGATATGTTTACATTGTTACGACATTGCTGTCATGCAGGTGAGGGAGTGGTGTCTCTCATTACAATCCTGCGCAGGAAGTCAGGGTCCCTCACAGATGTTGGTCTGAAGACATACGTAAACGATTGATTCTGAAGAACCCAATGGGAATATGATTAATAAGGACTGGAAAGAACCCACTGGAAGTTATTCCAGCACAAAGTCCTCATCTCTTTCTCATCAGACTGCAATTTGGGGGAGAAGTTGGTCTTTTTCCATGTCTTCTCTCTTGAGGGAAGTCATGAATATTTTTTAATATTTAATAAAGAACTCTGGCCTTCTTAAAGATACGCTTGTGTTTCAAATTTGAGATTGAGCAGATGGGATTTCCTATGAAGTTCTCTTTAAGAAGAGATGAATCCTGCATGTCTGCAGTCAGTGCTGTAACCCTACCTCTTCCAGTAACGCTGCCGTGTAATCAGTTCGCAGCAAACACATTTGCATCACCTCCCAGGTGCCAGGCACACTGTCTCACATAATGTATGTTTTCACTAGACACCTTGTGTGGGAAACCCTGCAATCTTGACTCCCTCATACTGTTGTAACCGAAATGCCACAGTGGACAGCTTTGAAAACGGAAATGTATTTTCCCACCATCCTGGAGACTGAAAGCTCAAATCAGGGTCATGGCCACTTCAGTTCCTTCCTTGTGGGTAGTCCTGAGTGTCCCTGAGCTCCTTGACTCACAGAGTGTCTGCCTGCCCCAGCTTAGAAGCACCCTTCAGTGTCCAATCTACTTTCTTCCTTACTCAGAAGCAATGAAGTTTAGGACATACCCCACGCTGATAGGGCCACGTGAACATAACGAAGAAAACTCTATTTCAAAGTAGGATTGCTTCTACAGCTGTATCAAAAACCAAACCAAACCCCTCACCAACAAGTCAATTCTGACTCAGAGTGATACTATAGGACAGAATAGAAATGCACCATAGTTTCCAAGGAGTGCCTGGGGGATTTGAACTGCTGATCCTTTTGTTAGCAGCCTTAGCACTTAACCACGATGCTACTAGAGTTTTCCCACACATATTTGTGGGAGACAGTTCAATCCACAACACATATCCCTATTAGATTTATTTTAAGATATCAGAGTTTTATGTGTAATTTAAAACTTACCATAAGTAAAACATTTTTTTAACTCTTACAACCCTCTCAGCCCAAAACAAAAAGTATACGATATTATAATTAGAAGTTAACAGTGGGGCACGGAGCCAGTGGTGAAGAGCTGCTGCTGGGTATGATTATTACTATTATTATTGGTGAGAGAGAGAGGCAAGTGATGAAAACATTCAGGGATTAGACTGCGGTGATAATTGTACAACCTTATGACAACCCTAAAAACCACTCAACTGTACACTCCAAAAGGGGGAATTTTCTGGCATGGGAATCATATTTGTTACAAAAGAAAGTTAACACGGTAAGAAGACAAGGTGACAATTCCCTTGCTCCTTCTCATGTTCCAGTTACTCACATCCTGCCTTCCAAACCCAGGCCATGACTTACTCCCCTTGCACCTGGGACCAGGACAGGGGCGGGACAAACAGTAGAACTGATGAACAGGGGAAGATACTGGATAATGACTGTTGCAAGCGCAACCAGAGCAGACGTCACCACCTTCAGTGGGAACCGGTACTTATGAGAACCAGAATGGCTACTCTGTCCCTCTCTGTGGCCTCAAACCCCAAACTGGCTTCTGGTAGCATTTGCCAGGAAGTGACCAGCCTATGGCCACAGGCTGCAAGTGGAGCAAGAGGGCAGGGAAGTTCAGCAAAGCCAGAGAGGGAGGGTAATGTAGGCTGTAGGGGCAGAACCAAGGTGGGAGTGAAGAGACGACTGGCGCTCACTGAGATGAGGCCTTGATGGTCCATTCATCGTGGGGTTCAGTAACATTTGAAGGGATTCTGGAGGATGAACTGAAGTTCACCAAGAGGTCAGGGCGACCGAGGCAGAATGACACACTGGAGAAGTGGGGCCTGGAACAACTGCAGAGTGATGGGCAATGAGTGCGTGATGGGTAATTTTATGTGTTTACTTGGCCTCATGTGCCTGAGAGAGCTGGACAACAAATAAGGAAGATGCAAGAAGAATTTGATGCCTTTCAGTTATAGCGTTGGAGAAGAATACTGAATGTCCCAGCCAGCCAAGTGCCGTCATAGACTGCCAAAAAAGCAAACAGATCTGTTCTAGAAGAAGTACAACCAGGGTGTTCCTTGGAAGCAAAGATGGTGAGATTGCATCTTACATACTTTCAACATGTCATCAGGAGGAATCAGTCCCTGGAGGACACCATGCTTGGTAAAATGGAGAGCCAGTGCAAAAGAAGACCCTCACAGTATGAATTGACACAGTGGCTGCAACAATGGTCTTAAGCATAAAAATATTTGTGGGAATGGTGCAGGACTAGGCAGTGTCTTGTTCTGTTGTGAACAGGGTCACTATGAGTCAGAATTGACTCAAGGGTAACTCACAACCACCACCACCCTTGGCTAGGCTATGGTCCCAGTTGTTTGACCCATCACTAGTCTAGTTGCTGTCATGGAGTAGTTGCATGTGATTAAGGCAGTTGGCCTTGGCTAGAGCAGATGACCATCTGTAATATAACAAGTACCTTCCAGAACGTAATGTGAGGTATGTAATATAATCTAATGAAATCATCTTTGGTAATACAGTCTCACTTAATGTGACCCATCCATCAGTGAAAAGGGAGGTTTCCTAGGTGGGTTCTGCCTCTGGACTATAACTACTTTAAATAGGTGCTTTGGCAGAACACACACTTAACTCCGCACCCTTCCTGTCACTTGGCCCACAAATCTTGAGACAAAGCCTTCAAGAGTCTTCAGCCAGATCTAGGCATTGTGGACTTGCCTCACAGTTAGGTGAGCCAGTTCCTTCAAATAAAAATAGAAGATAGATGGAAGGACAGACAGATGACTGATGGTTGATGGACTGACAGATGAACAGGCAGAGAGATGGATGGATGGATGGACGGATGGATGGATTGATGGGGGGTGGGAGATGGATGGACAGATGGACGGATGGACGGATGGACGATGGACGGATGATAGATTCACACATGTATACATACATGGGTCCTGACAGTTTTCTTCCTTTGATAGGGTACAGTCTTATCACTTTTGTGTTGCTCCTTTTAGTGGAAAATATATATGAGTTTTCCTTCTCTGACTGGTTCCCCTTATACAGGTTCCAGTTTTTGCAGATTTCACTGTGTACACACACACACACACACACATTTGCTTGGCAGGTGAGCTCTCGAGCACCACGTAAGCACCTCCCCACCACCGGGCCCCTCACACAGAGCACCCGGCGAGGACTGCGGGCACGTCCAATCCAAGCCAGGCAGCGGCACATGAGGAAAGACAGGGAGACAGCTGACGAAGTCAGACAAGAAAAGCCGCACTAAGGTGGGGACCCAGCACAAGGTTCTAAGAAGGGGAGAGGAGGGTGCACTTGGGGCTGAGACCAGCCAAATTGGGGGTGCATGGAGGTTGGGGAGGGCAGAGGCTTCAGTCTTGAGTGGATCCAGAGCCTCTGCCTTCCCTGGCGCAGCAGAGGGTGGGGCCACTTCCTGAGACAAAGACAAGGAGAAACAGATGAGGCGGGATGGGAATGGGTTTCATTCAGACAAGTTGGGTTTGAGTGACCATGAGTCTTCCCATCGGACACATCTTAGGGACATCTGTGTCTGTGGACAGTCTGGAGCTCAGGGCAACAGTGGCCTGGTTGGGATGGTAGGCTCCACAGTGTGGAAAAGGCAGAACCACCTGGCAAGGGGCAGGATGAAAAGAAAGATTTATAAAAGAGGCCAAGAATGAAGGGTGAAATGGGCAAAGGGGGCAGGAAGAGATGCAGAAATCAAGGCCGCTAAGGCAGGACCAGGAGGAGCACAGGGCTCGGAGGAGGCACCTCACCCGTGTTCATGGGGAGGGTCTCGACCACAGTGACCTTTCTCCCGAGTGTTAAGACAGACTTCAGAGACCATACAGTCGATTCCAACTCACAGCCCCTCCTGAGACTCAGTAGAACTGCCCCATAGGATTTCCAAGGCTGTAATCTTTACAAAACCAGTAGTAGATCAAGAAACGTAGTGATTCAGACCTTGGTATGTGGGTGGGTTAGAGACAGCTGGATTCATGGTGTCAGTCAGCATATAGGGTTCAATCAAAATGGTGCAGCCTCTTTGAAAAGACATCTCATGGACTTCGGACATGTAATCAGGAGAGATCAGTCCCTGGAGAAGAACATCATACTTGGCAGAGGGTCAGCAAAAAAGAGGAAGACCCCCCAATAAGATGGATTGACACAGTGGCTGCAACAGTGGGCTCAAACATAGCAAAAACTTTGAGGATGGTGTCAGAGTAGGCAGTGTTTTGTTCCATTACAAGCAGGATCCCAATGAGTCAGAAATGACTCCACGGCACCTAACAACAGCAATCTTTATGAAAGCAGACTGCCACATCTTTCTCCCTCAGAAAACTGGTAGGTTTGAACTGCCAACCTTTTGGTTAGCAGCCAAGCACTTAATCACTGCATCTCCAGGCTCCTTAGATGGTCTTAGGCAATACCCAAAGACATGTCACTTTCTAGAGAAAGAGTTGCCCATAGTTCTTTCTACATGGGACGGATAAGACCCAGACAGGCTTCACAAACCATGAACCACTGGGCTTTGGGCCAGGTGCGGAACTCAGCTCCCCAGACACGTTTCCCTTTCTCCTGCTCACTTCTCAAGAGCAGATATTCCTGGGCCAAGTGAGTGCTTCTGCTTGAGGCCATGGAGGGGTGGGTAGCTGCCAAGGCCTCAGAGTGACAAAGAAGCTTCTTGTCAACAGAGCTCCAACGTCCATGTAGACTCGAGGTCCCCCACGTGAAAGCTAGAAAGGGCCCCAGGCTGGCTTTTGGGGTCCCCCTCCAAAAAGCCTGGGCAGAGGGGTCAGGCACTTATTGTAAGTAAGGAGGAAGGATAGAAGACGATGGCACGCTGCCCTGAGTCTTGACTGCAAGCTGGGCACTGAGCCAGTGAGCTATTTCTTATGTTGTCATCAGGCTATCCAAAGGGGGTCTTACTCCTCTGTCCTTGTTTTACAGATAACTATGCAGGAGGGTAAGCTAAACAAGGGAAGGAGATGTGATGTGTGTGACTGTGTGTCTGTGTCCCAGAGAAGGGACTCCTGGATTCCTGATGGCCCAGCCTCATCCCAAAACAAAGTTTATGACTTATAGATGGCTTTGTTTTCCACCCTTGTAGAGCTGGCTGGTGCAAAATCAGCCCTCGGTTCCTCGAAAGAAAGGCCTCACAATCTGTTTCTGAAAAAGCAGCCACTGAAAATTCTATGGAACACAAGCCTACTCTGAAACATATGGGGTGACCACGAGTTAGAATGGACCCAGCTACAAGTGGTTACTGGTAGAACATTCTAGAATGCCTGAGTGGAACACAGACCATCCATTCACACATTGCTTAAGCAGGCAGCCCACCCAACCAGGTTCTGCGACACTGCACCCAGTGACAATGATTATGCCATCAAGGTGCATTTGGGACAAACATTTTCACCAAGTTTTACCCAAGAAAGAGACAAGAAAGCTTCCCTGTGCTTAATCAACAAAGACTTGTTGCCATGGGCCTCACTGGAGGTTGGGAGGCAGCCTTAATTTACGAGGACTGGTCATAATTCTCATTTCATGAGGCTCATCCTATAGCTTATGTGGACTATGTCATCTATCACCAGTGCCTGTGGGCTTCACTTCACAGTCGTGCCTCAGGTGAGTGCAGCCTGATGCTTGGAGAGAAGTCACTGGAAATGACCTCCAGAAAAATGAAGAAACTTGATGGCGAGATATCAGAGACCTCAACATCACGGGTCCACGGCTGGGGCAGGTACGACAGCAAGTGTGACAACATCAGGCAGACAAATCACAATATGCTTGGCACTTGCACAGAGAGGGAGGGATATAGGAAAGAAAAGAAAACGCAGAAAGTGAATTAACCTGACATATCTGTAATCCGTCACCTGTATTTGAAAGCCGGCAGGGGAAGGATGGAGAAATGAAGAAGGCAAGAAATGCCCAGAATACAAAGGGCGTGGGAAGACATCTGTCCAACCCTAAAGTGGCAGACAGAACATGAGGCTTGCTCCTCAGTCCACAGTGGCCGTTATAAGCTGGAGCCTCTGACTCTAAGCCCAGTGCTCCTCCCTTGCATCAGAGAAAAGTTTCCTGTTAACAAGAGCTGCCAAGTTCACGTCTGACTTTAATCAACATCAGCTGAGGATTTTGCTTTCTTCCCGAAACAGTAGTGGGTTGCAGAAGGTATTGATTCAGGTCTTGGTGTAGGGTTAGGTTGAAGATGGTTGGCTCCACAGTGTCAATCAGCAGGTAAGCGTCAATTGAAACGGTGCAGACTCTTTGCAAAGACATCAAGCATAGAAAAGCAAACAGCAAGGAAAATGGTTTTCAAACATTTAGAGTCAATCGCTAATACTATTAAGTGGGTATTCTGGAACACGGAAGACAAGGCAATGTTCTCAAGAACACTCTGACATTGCTAACGAGGCTGCAGAGGTGTAGACCTAATGAAGTTCTCCTGACCATACCCTAGCTGTGGCCAGGGCGGATTACACGGTAAGCAAGATAAGCACAGCATTACTGGCACGCGTTTGCTCATCTGTAGTGAACAGGGCAATCTGTCCCTGTCAGGGACTGTCAATCTGAGAAGACGTTTTCTAGGAAGGTGCTGTGGTTTGGGAGAGAGACGGATGCCAGCCTTACCCCCTGCTTCTCCTCACCTGGAAACCTGCTCACCTGGCAGCAGTTCCTGGCAGGGTTACTAACCCCACCCTTGGCCAGCCAGAAGGAGAGGGTGTCACCTTCCCCTCAGGCCTCTAGCTTGCCCACAACATAAAAACAGCTGCCATCAAGTCACGAGCAAGTAAAATCTTCTAAGTAAGATCATTCAAAACCAATTACAACAGTATACTGACAAGGAACTTCCAGAAATCAAAGCTGGGTTCAGAAGAGGACGTGGAACCAGGGACATTATTGTTGACATCAGATGCGTCTTAGCTGAAAGCAGAGAATACCAGAAAGATGTTTACCTGTGTTTCATTGACTATGCAAAAGCATTTGACTCTATGGATCATAACAAAATTATGGGTAACACTACGAAGAATGGGAAATCCATGACACTTAATTGTGCCCATGAGGAATCTGTACACGGATCAAGAGGCAGTCCTGCAAACAGAACAAGGGGAGGATGCATGGTTTAAAGTCAGGAAAGGCGTGTGTGCAGGTCATATCTTTTCACCACACCTCTTCAATCTGTGTGCTGAGCAAATAATCCAAGAAGCCCAACTATACGAGGGACAAGGCATCAGGATTGGAGGACGACTCACTAAGGACCTGCCTTACGCAGATGACACAACCCTGCTTGCTAGAAGTAAAGAGGATTTGAAACACTGACTGACGAAGATCCAAGACCACAGCCTTCAGTATGGACTGTACATCAACATCAAGAAAACAAAAATTCTCTCAACTAGACCAGTAAGCAACATCATCATAAATGAAGAAAAGACTGAGGTTGTCAAGGATTTCATTTTACCTGGGTCTGCAGTCAACGCCCATGGAAGCAGCAGTCAAGAAATCAAAAGACGCATTGCACTGGGAAAATCTGCTGCAAAGGTACTCTTTAAAGTACTGAAAAGTAAGGATGTCACTTTGAAGAGTAACGTGCGCCTGACCCAAGCCATTGTATTTTCAGTCACATCATATGCATGTGAAAGCTGGGCAATGAATAAGGAAGACAGAAGAAATGATGCCTTGAACTGTGGTGTTAGAGAAGAATACTGAATGTACCATAAACAGGTCTGTTCTGGAAGAAGTACAACCAGGTAGCTCCTTGGAAGCAGAGATGGTGAGACTGCGTCTCACGTACATTGGAAGTAGTATCAGGAGGGATCATTCCCTGGAGACGGACATCATGCTTGGTACAGTATATGGCCAGCGAAAAAGAGGAAGAACCTCAGTGAGATGGATTGGCACAGTGGCTACAATGATGGGCTTATGCATAAAAAAAAAAATTATGGACAAGGCGCAGGACCAGGCAATGTTTCGTTCTGCTGTGCACAGGATCACTATGAGTCAGAAGTCAGAACTGAGTAGACAGCACCAAACAACAGCGTCAAGTCACCTCCAACTCACGGCAACCCTACAGGTGAGAGCACAACTATGCTCCTCAGGGTTTCCGATGGCTGGTTTTTTTAGAAGGAAACCCCTAGGCCTTTCTTCAGAGGTTCCTCTGGGAGGACTGAGAATACCACCTTTCTGATAGGCAGCCAAGTGTGTTAAACCTTTACACCACCCAGGGACTCCTGGTTGCTCCCCATCTTCATTTAATCCTCAAATTCTGTTTGCTTACCTCCTAATTTCTTAACTAATTCACTCTTTTTATTCTTAATTACTACCATCTGGATTTAGGTCTTCCCCCGCTTCTGTTGTTGAGGTTTTTACAGTGAGCTCTGAACTCCTCTCCCCCGTGAAATCTGTTCTCCACACTGGGTCCAAGTGGACACCCATGCGCCTGAATACTTAGTGGCTCCTATACCAACAGAACAAGGTCCGAGGCTGTTGTTGTGACCCGCAAGCCTTCTTAAGCCTTACTGTCTCCTTATCCCGCCCACAGTGAACCTTAGAAATGCAGAATGCTCCCAGACCCTGCTGGTGTTCCTGGTCCTTGTGCCTGCTTGTCACCAGACCTTCTGCCAGTGACACCACCCTCTCCTCCCAACCAGTCTGACCACCAACTATCCATCCTAGGACTCTCATCCAGTCACCTAGGGAACCCTGGAGGCTGAAGACATTTAATTAATTAGTACTCCACTAGTTACCAGGCCACTTCCAGTCACACACACACAACCACAATTCCTCTAAGTTGTTTGGCAGACCTTCTGGAGAGCCCCGGAAGACTCCAGATCTAACTGGCTCAGAGTAGTCAGACACGCATAGAACAGGTAAGGATTACTGACAAAAGATGCCGGGTTGCCACACATGCTCAATAACATAAGAAAAAGCTTGAAAGATCCATGTCGAGGTACCACAGTCACTTGATGTATATGTCATTGCACTTCCGAAGCCTCCACAAATAAGTATGCAATGTAATTACTCATCCAAATCGAGGAACTCAATCTGAAGTCCATACCTCTGAGTTCCCACTCATTATATTGAAAAATAAACCATTCCTCTCCAAAACCGTATCTAAGCGTTTGGCTCCTTGCATGCTGGACACAGACCCATGGTCCAGCTTCAGCTGCACCTATAAAGACTTCCCTGTGCACTCGCACCCCATCACCCTTCTGTGCTCTCCTACCTGTGGTACCTCTCAGGTGGCTGTACACACCACATGTCACCCGCATCTGCAGTTGTCTTTGTGTGTCTCCCTCCTTTACCAACCCTAGTGATGAAGTCCTCAACCCCATCTCATCCTTGTCCCAATGCCCAGTCCCAGACATTGTTGTTGTCAGCCCCTAACTCATAGCAGCCTGTGCACAACTCACCCATGACGGTTTGCAGACTGGACCAGTGTGATCCATAGGGTTTTCACTGTTTGGTTTTCAGTAGACTGCAGGCCTCCCTCCCAGTCTGTCTTTGTCTGGAAGTTCTGCTGGAACTTCTTCAGCATCACAGCAACACACAAGATTCCACAGACAGTAGAGTAGGCTGCTTACAAACTGCACTGGCCAGGAATCAAGCCTGGTCTCCTTTGTGGAGGGTAAGAATTATACCCCTGAACTCTCTATGCTCAGCACATATTTGTAGAATAATAATCCCACCACTCCTGTTCAGTGACACGTCATACTGAGAGCAGACACCCTTGGCATGACGTGATGAGAAGAAACGTCACCTCGATGTCATCATCCTAAAATCCCACAACGCCTGCCTCACCAGAAGAAAAGCAGCAGACCAACCCAAATGGAAGGACAATCTAGAAAATGTCTGACTTGTCCTCCAAAGAAAAAAATCTCTCCACGCCAAAGAGTGAAAAGTGCAGAGAGCTTTCACACATGTGCAATCCTGAGTTACAGCCCAGGTGAGGTTCCCATATAACTCTGGGCAGCCCCTGGCTAAGAGGACATGCACACCTGCTATGGAAATGGGAGCAGACTTGCCCTCCCAGGCCTCCCCAGGTCCAGTCTGCATGCCACAGGCAGAACAACCAGTTCTAACAGTGACTCAGCACCAGTCACCCCTGCTGAAGACTGCCCAGTGCTTCTCCCTGCCCTGGAAGAAAGCCAAAGTCTTTGCCCTGGTCTAAAAGGTCCCCCAGCTGCCTCTGACATCACCATGCTCCGTGACTCCTCTCACCAACAGCTCAGCTTGGAGCCCCTCCCCAACACTCCTCACAGCATCTCTGCCTTTGCTTGGCCGGCCCTTTCCCTCTCCAAGTCTCCTCTTTTTGAAAAAAATTCATTGTACTTTGTCACTGCTGTTGTTGAGAATACACAGAGCCAACCATTCATCTACTCAACAGTTCCCCCAGGTGCAGTTCAGTGACACTGAGGCGTGCTTCCAGCTGTGCGAGCATTCTCACCCTCCTGTTCTGAGTTGCTCGTCCCCCAATGAACATAAACTAACTGCTCCCTAACTTTCCCATCTAATCTTTTAAGTAGCTCTTGACAATTTGACCCCATGTGTTGTTGCTGTTAGGGGCCACAGAGTCATTTCTGGCTCATCAGGACCCCGTGTGCGATGGAACGAAATACTGCCTGGTCCTGTATCACCCTCTTCATCACTGTTGTAGCCACTGTGACAATCCATCCCACTCTGCGGCTTCCTCTTTTTTGTTGACCCTCTATTTTACCAAGCATGATGTCCTTCTCCAGGGACTGCTCCTCCTGCTGCCGTGTCTGAAGTATGTGAGACAAAGTCTCACCAACCTTGCTTCTAAGGAGCATTCTGGCTGGATTTCTCCCAAGATAGATTTGTTTGTTCTTTTGGCAGGCCACGGTACATTCAATATTCTTCTCTAACACCACAGTTCAAAGGTATCAATTTTTCTTTAATCTTCCTTATTCATTGCCCAGCTTTCACATACATATGAAACCCAAAAAAACAAAAAACAAAAAAACAAGCCCACCGCCGTCGAGTTGGATCCAACTTACGGTGGCCCTAGAGGTCAGGGTAGAACTGCTGTAGAGTTTCCGTGGACAGTCTGGTGGATTTGAACCGCCGACCTTTTGGTTAGCGGAGGTAGAGAAGGAGCCGGCTCTGCAGAAGACCCACACTCTGAACGTCTGAGTTCAGGTCTTGTCTGTCTGGGACCAGGGTCCACATGGCTTGTCCGGATGCTTACCTACAGCCAGCACCCTCCTTCCGCCCCTCCTGTGTTGCAGTAGACATCCAGTGCAATGCATCTTTCGATGTCCTGCCTGTGATCTCCTGTAGGTAGCTCCTTCACGACGACCCCCTGCAGATAGATCCTAAAGGAGTGCAGTGATCGAGGTAGACAATCCTAATTAGTCAGTGCTGACTTGTTTGGTTTTAAGAACACTTCAGAGGGTCTTTTTGGTTTAAGGTTGTTTCAAGAGTATCTCAGGAAAATAGTTTCCAGGGTTGCAATTCTCCTCTTAAATATCGAGACTTCATTGCCTACCTGGGTGAACCAGGCACTCTGTTCCTTCCAGTCACTATTCCCCGCCACCATTTTTCCCCCATATGTGATACTTAGGCACATGTTCGATTTCCTTTGAAAATTCAGTTTACTGTTAAGCCCCACAAGAACAAGGATCATGGATACTTTATGCGCTACGTGAGCCCAGTCCACGAGGAAGGAAATGAGGGGAGGGAGGGAGGGAGTGGTAAAGGGAGGGAGAAAGTGGAGGGGGGAGGGAGTGGCAGAAGGAGGAAGGGAGGGAGGGGGCGGGGCGAGCGAGGGGCGGGGCGAGGGGCGGGGCGAGCGAGGGGGCTGGCTGTAGGTAAGCATCCCGGAAATATCATGTGGACCCTGGTCCCGGACAGGCAAGACCTGAACTCAGATGTTCAAAGTGTGGGTCTTCTGCAGAGCCGGCACCTTTCTCTGTAAAACTGCACAGCAGAACCTGTGTTCTGAGGCTGCGAGGATGAAGTAAGACAACGTACACGCAGAGTCAAGCGTGGTGTCTGGCACCAAGCAGATACCCGGCATTCCTTAAGTTTTTAAAGATAGGCTTAAGCCATCTGTGTGTGTTTAAATCTTCTCCAGACCAATGCCACTGCTATCCCTGTCCCCTGCAGGCAAAGCGCTGGGGTTTTATCTTGACCATTCGTCATGCAAAAACAGCGCGTTTCAAATAACCTCCTCTTTCTACCTTTCCCACGCATCCTAAGTTCCAAAAGGATTATAGCAACACGTTTGGAACAAGTGTTTCTTTTTTCTACTGGAAGAATTTTAGAATTCCACACGGAGGGTTCAAGATGTATGTGTGAGCTAAGAGAGTCAGAAGAGAAGACTATTCTGAACAGAAAAATAAAAGGGAGAACAGCAGAGCCTCCTAGCCCATCTAAGCTCCTAGACTTCCCGGGCCAAATACAAAGAAAAAGAAAGCAGAGAGAGAATTCTTTTCCTAGGAATACTTAAAACACTCCAAAAAGATGCAAAGGAGAAAGTGTAACTTCATGTCAGAGAGACAAATGTCTGTCAGGGACAACAAAACACCACAAAGGAAACAAAGACAGAGACCCCTCTCCCCAAACAATGGGTCGCTGGGCAAGGGCTTAAATGGGGGATCATAGGGCTGACACTGTGCCCAGGAATCCAGGGTCTTCACAAAGCTGCTTGTCCCAGAGTAGGACACACCAGAGTTGTGAAAACACAGCCCTGCTAGGGGCGTGTCCTAGCTTTTCGTGGGATGTACCGGGATTCCTGATGGATGGTGGGTGTGAGCACAGCTCTGTGTAGGCCGTAGAGACAGATGGTGGATGTTCTTGGTGAGGGCGGCGGCTGTCTGCAAATCAGACCTGGCACATGGTGTGTGCAGAGCAGCTCACGTCCACCAGAAGTCCACTCAGCTGTTGTCACTAGCTGTAACCGAGTCAGCTCCAGCTCACAGGGACCCCACGTATGACAGAACAGCACACTGTGGGGTCCTGTAGCACCCTCACTGTTGTGGCTACTGCCAAAGCCAAGCTACTATGGATATGAAATGTCTTCCAACCTGGGGGGGCCTCCTCTTCCAGTCCGTGTGGCTGTTCTTGTTGTTAGGTGCCACTGAGTTGATCCAACCCACAGTGACCTCAAGTCGCAGAGCAGAGCTTCCCTGAAGGGCTTCCTAGGCAGCCCTGGTCGACCAGTGGTTAGGTACTCAGCTGCTTAAGTGGTTCAGTTCTCCAAAGGTCAGCGTTTCAAACCCATCAGCCACTGCTTGGGAAAAAGATGTGGCTGTCCTCATCTGCAGGGATCGACAGACTTGGAAACCCTGCGGGGCAGCTCTGTCCTATTCTGTAGGGTCACTAGGAGGCAGAATTGACCCAATGGCAAAGGAGTGTTTTGTTTTGATTTGCTTTGGTTTAATCATTGCAAGACCAGATCACCAGGTCTTTCTCCCTGGGTACTGCCCGGTGGGTTCAAACCACTGACCTTCCCATTAACCCTTGTACCCCATGGATCCTTCCGTATCAGACAGTGTGCTGTGCTGTTCCGTAACGTTTCCATTGCTCATTCTGGAAGTAGATCACTGGGTCTTTCTTCCTAGTCCATCTTGGTCTTGAACTGACCCTGCCATCATGGATGACCCTGCGAGTCTTTGAAACACTGAGGGCACAGCTTCCAACGCTATAGCAGCCTGCAAGTCATCTATCACAGATTGAACTGTGTCCCCCCAAAATAGGTGTCACTTCGGTGAGGCCAGGACTCCCAGTACTGTGTGGTTGGCCTCTATCCTGGGATTGTCGTTCTAGTAAAAGTTGCACATTCTAATTTCTGCCCATGGTTACTGGAGCTGAGGGTGGGGTGTGACACCCCTGCTAAGGTCACCTCCCTAATCCAACATAAAGGGAGTTTCCTAGGGAGTTCTCTGGACTACCTTTTATCCTAGAAGAGACAGAAGGAAAAGGAAGCAACCTGAGAGAGGTGAACCTCATGCCACCAAGAAAGCAGCACCAGCAGCAGAGCGCGTCCTTTGGACCTGAAGTTCCTGTGCTGAGATGCTCCAAGACCCCAGGAAGACTGATGGCAGGGAACTTCCCCAAGAGCTGGTGGAGAAAGAGGGATTCTCCCTGGACTTGTAGCCTACCGGGCTGTGAGAGAACAAACTTCTCTTTGTTGAAGACATCCCTGGGGTATTCTGTTACGGTAGCACTTGGTGACTAAGACAGCACCACAGTGGGACAATCTAGAAGACAAGTGCTCAGGGGCTAGCGTGGATCCATATGTCATGAGCACCATCATGTTTTCAAGATTTCACCCATGTTGCAGGATGCAGGAGACTTTCATTGACCTTCTTGACCATGTACTATGCCGTTGTGTGTAGACACCACATGGTGTTCGCATGTCCATCTGTTGATGGGCGCTCGGTTTGTCTCATCTTTTGGCTACTGTCAACAGTTCTGCAGCGACCTTTGGTGTTTGTGGAGCTGAGTGTCTGCTTTCAGTGCAGTGCTCAGCTTACTAAGGGACCCCCAAAGCAGTCATGGGGTGAGGGAAACCCGACACCCCTTCTGACACAGGAGACGCCTCGAGGGGCTCTGCAGGAAGCTGATGACAGTGACAAACAGCCCCTTGTTTAAAAGGCCTGGATGCCCGTGATGGCGAGCACCCAGCCACAGCACGTTAGCGGGGTCCTGAGAAAAAGTCGGTGCCCGGGCCCGTTTGCACAGGCCTTTGTTCACTTGTCCACACTGTTTCTGCAGCCAAGGCAGATCTGGCTGGGGGCAATGCGGCAGGCAAGTCTGTTCCTCAACACGGACAGCTGGCTCACTCGGACCTCAGAGGAGCCTTTGATTCCAGAATGGTTAAGCCAGAAGCCAGCCATGGAGTGGAATGCTGAAACAGGAGTCCAGGCCAGGTGGGAGGCTGGCCAGAGCCATGGAGAGCCACCCCGACCCCCCCACAGTGACTTGTACCTAGACAAGTGCCAACCACTTTTGCGTGTCTCACTCTTTACCGGCTGCCTCCCGGTCCACTTTCTGTTCAGTCCTGCTTTCTCTAAACATCTCCAAATCCCACAGTAGGTTCCCTGTTCGCTCCTCCTCCAGCCCTCCATGGATTTCTGTTATCGTCGCTGGTTCGTTTCTCAGGCTTAACAACACACACACCCCAGGACGGCTGGTATATCGGATTATACAGCTGAGAAATTACTACGGAGAAACTGATGGGAGGGCAGCCTGGTTCCCTCAGTAAGTTTAAAGACAGGGCTGCCTCGCTACTAACAAATGGTCAGCAGGTCTCCCAGGACCTGGAAGAAGACAGCAGTAAAGCAAGGAAGCGCGGCCTGTCCTGTGGCCAGCAGAGTGGACCTCAGGCCCCAGCCCCAGCTGCCTGGACAGCCCTCACTTTCCATCCAGTGAGCACACCACTCCTCTTTGTGACTGTCCCAGGCGGCTCTTGGTGCCACACCATTCCCAATAAAAACTGACCACTAGGAAGACTGGGCAGGATTCACCTTGAAGGGTATGAGGCCCCTTTGTGTGTAGTGACTCGCAGCCGCCCTACAGGACAAAGAACTGCACCGCAGAGCTTCCAAGGCTATGAATCTTTCTGGGAGCAGACTGCCACTTCTCTCTCCCGAAGGGCAAGTGGTCAGTTTGAATCACTGACGCCTCATTAGCAGCTGAGTGCTAACTGACAGACTACCAGGTCTTCTGACTGTGTGTACACGGCCTGCTCACTACACTAATCTACAAGCTGGGGATTCCCAAGCCCTCAACCTAGCGGCGTCATGGAAGAAAAACCCGGTGACCTGCTTCTGTCAAGATTACAGCCCAGGAAACCCTGGGGGACAGTCCTACCCTGTCACACGGGGTCGCCTGAGTTGGAATCAACTTGATGGCAACAAAGCTGGCTGGAGTCCTGGGTAGTGACCCAGACGCTGAAGTTCAAGTCCTCCAGAGACATCTTGGGAGAAAGCCACTGCAAATCTGCCATTGCAAACGCCACAGACACACCCAGGGTCACCATGGGTGGGAACTGACTATGTGGCAGCCGTTTTGCTGTGTGGGTCCATGCATGTGTCTCCGTCCCCATAACACCCCGAGTCTCTCTACCTGGGCTCCTTAATGGCAAAAATTGAGCCTTACTCATTTGCTTGACCCCAAACATGATGGGAACTTGCCAGGGCTTGTGCGCGACACCTCCCCCAACATCTCCGGAATCTCATGGAATTCCTTGTCACATTCAGTCATCACCCTTGCTGCACAAGCCTCTCTCTCTGAGGGCTGGGCACCCTCTGAGGTCAAGGGGTCAGGCTGTCTTCCCTTGACACCCTTCGAACTCAAGAAAAGTTGGTGAAATTGAACGGCTAGATGTCCCTGAGACCTTGCAGATTCGAGGATGTGCCTGAAGTCAGCATCCGTAAACCCATCACGCCCCCTTCTCACCCCTGAATACAACAGCTAGTTTGACAAAGTCACCACAGTAGTCCAAAAAATGCTAAAATGGAAACCTCCCTGAGACTGACACCACCCAGAAAAATGTCACCAGGGAAGGATGGGGGAAAGCTGGAGAAGACTGTCCATGCTTGCATTTCCAGCAGATGTCACTGCCAGGGGCAAGGAAGACTCAGTTTCAGAAATAAGGAACCAGCCAAGCCCTCCTTCCCTCACCTCTCCTCCCTAAAGGTTCTGTGGGAACATTTCCACATCCTCAGCCTCTCTTTCCTCCTGCAGAACCTGCAAACCAACCTGCAAAGAGCAGACAAGCAGCCGGTTGTGGGGAAGAAGTGGCGACCAGGAGGACGTGGCCAGACCCTAGGGCCACCCTCATGGCTTCTGGAATCCCTGAGTTGTCGGCTGGTCTGCTCAGAAGGTTTCTCAATCAGGCGATAGGATGTGGAGTCGTCGACTCTCAGAGTTAGGAGTGCAATTCCTCTGTGCACACAAAGTTCCTCAGCGTGATGCTACAACACTAGCCAGATGCCTCCTCTGGGATGCCTCTGTGGACAGAGACCTCATCATCACTGACTCCCTTTAGATGCTAATCGCCTGGAATTCTTTATACTGTGCCAACATTCTGCTCCTTGCCCTGGAACCCTTTGTCCAGTGCAATCGTTCTTCTTGAACACATCTGGCTCATCTCCATGTCTCCTAAAGTTCAGCCTCAGACCCATGGCCATACCCAAAACAGGATCTGACCAGGGCACTCGGGAAACTGGCGCCTTCCTTCCCCGTGATGTGTCAGCTATTTCAGTCCAGAGCCCAGGAGTGCTTGGGCAGCCATGACCTTGTCCTCACTTCTCTGGGTCATTTTGCTGCCAGACAGAGCCTCTGCCACCCTGCTGTCCTAGTGAGCTCTTCTGTGCTGAGAACAAGACTTCAGGGTAACTCCTGTCATGTGTGTGTTGGGTTCTGTTTTTTCACTTAATTTTGTACATGTGTGTGTATACATATATACATGTGTATATATATATATATATATACACACACATGTGTATACACCCATACACACAAATATGTGCACACACACATATATATACACATATACATCACACACACACACACATACATATGCAGGGAAACCCTGGTGGCATAATGGTTAAGTGCTACATCTACTAACCAAATAGTAGCAATTCAAACCTACCAGGTGCTCCGTGGAAACTCTATAGGGCAGTTCTGCTTTGTCTCATAGGGTCTTTATGAGTAGGAACCAACTAGATGGAAATGGGTTTGGGATATGTGTGTGTGTGTGTGTGTGTGTGTGTGTGTGTGTGTGTGTGTGTGTGTGTGTGTGTGTATACATACAAATATATATTTCCATATATATATATCTCCATACATATATATATATATATATATATGAAAGCTTCAAATTTACAGCCAAGTTCCAAAGATAGCACAGAGAGTTCCCACAGTCCCTGCCGTCAGCTTTCCCTTCAATTAATATCTTACGTGACTTGGGCAAACTTGTCCCAACTCAGGAGACAACTTGGGCTCACTATCATTAACTCAACTCCAGACTTCATTCACATTTCATGAGTCTCTTCCTCATGCCCTGTTTCTGCCCCAGAATCCCACCAAGGGTCCTGTGTTCCATTTAGTTATCTTGTCTCCTGAGGCTTCTCTGGGTATTGACACTTTTTGTAGATTGTTACACTTTTTCATGATCTTGACCCTTTTGAGGACTATTGCTCAGGTACATTGGCAGGAGTCCCTCACTTGTCTGATGCTTTTCTCACAGCCGGGTTGTGAATGTCTTGTTATTTGCGACCTTTGTCCCTGTGTATTTCCAAACCTTTTGCATCACCCTAGATTAAGCACAAACTCCCCATCTCCCCCTCCTCCTAGGCTGTGGTAACCTCTCACGAACTTGGGTAAGGGGGTCATACAGTATTTATTCCTAAGGAATAATTTATTCCTTAATTCAGTGTTTACTTTTTTGAGGAACCGCCAAACTGCTTTCCACAGCAGCTGCACCATCTTAGATTCACCCCAGCAATGTGTGTCTGTTTTCACCTGCCTACTAGAAAAGGCACTTGATTAACTTACAATAAGCATACATGCAAAGCAGCAGATAATTTAAGCAACACGGAGAAGTCACATGTACATAAAAGGAAGGCAGAGATAGGGATCGTCCCTCCGCCTTCCTAAAATCAGTTGGGTATCACACTGGAGACAGCCTTCAAACAGAGCTTCCTCGAACATAATGCAGAAGCCTGTGACCTGTTCTTACCAACAGGTCAGGGCAACAGGTAAGCACCCCATTCCGACAGCTAAGTCAGGCAAGCAGGCGCAAGGCGGTGGCGGGGCGGAGCTACGCGCCCACCTCTCATCGTCGAAGCCCCAGAGTGACTGCGCCGACCCGATGATGTCACATGATGGCAGGTGCTGTCCACCAATCCTGACGGACCACGCCCCTGAACACACCCCGAAGAAGACCCTCCCCCTATACAAGCTTGGTGCTTGCCAATCGGAGCCCTCTGGGCCGTGCGCATGCTCGTGAGCTCCTTGGCTTAGCCAATCAAAGAAAGCTTTTCTTCTTTCCTTTCACCGGATTGGTGCTCAGTGTTGTGCCGAGGAAGTCCTGGAGGTCTGGTCACGTCAGCGCCATGGTTGATTACTGGAAGCCAGCTTTTTTCTAGCAGGAATTTTATAGGAAGTATGTGGTCGTATGTTTTTTTCTATGAAGTGACATTAAGTAGCGTAATAAGAAAAGTAGACACTACAGGGTTCTTCCTGTCGGCCTTCCTTACAGCTGGCGGGACCTGGAACTGCAAGTCTGGTGTCCCTCAAGGAGGGACGGTCCTCTCCCCGGAGGACAGATGTCAGCGTTAGACCCCCTCACCACATTGTTTTGGATCCCCAGTTGCTTCAAGCACATTAAGGGTCACTCACTGCTTGGAAATGTAATCTGCATGCGATCCCAGTTTGCATCCAGTGACGCTGATAACTGCGCTGAGTGGATGGGACTGGGAGTGTCCTAGCATCCCCTGGAACTGTCTCAGACCAACGAGCGTCTCTGCCAGCAGAGGACAAGCCACCAGGCAAGAGGGGCCCAGGAGCGGAGTCCAGGTGCAGTTCTAACAGCGAGGAAGCCAGCGGTGGCTGAGCCGCAGAGCCTGGAGCCGCCTCTAGAAAGGCAGGATTGGGGGGCTGGTGAAGCATCCGAGGGTCGCTGCATTTTGGCTTTATTGTGCTAAACACATGTACAACAAAGCATTTGCCATTTCAACAATTTTTGCTTGCACAGCGCGGCGACGTTAGTCATGTCTGTCCCCTAATCAGCTTCAAAGTGTTGGCTCACAGCTGGGAGGCGGGGTTCTGTCTCCTAAGCAGCAAAGTTCAGAAGAGGAGTCTTCTGGATAATAAGGAGTTTGTTTGTTGATGTGCCATGTCTTCCCTTGGCTGGGAGGAGGGAATGCCTGGTGCCCCAAATCTCTGTCTGTCCTTGCTAGCCTGGGACAGAGCCAGAGAGCCTTAGCCTCGCAGGGGTGCCACTCTTCTGCCTGGCAATCCCCTTCAGCCTCACCTTCATCTACTCTCTGGGTGCAGGGACACCTCCATGCAGACATGCGCTGGAGGCAGCTGCTTGGCAGCCCATTCTCATTTCTAGAATGTCATGCCCAGTTTGATGTCGTTTCCTACAGAGGTTTGAAGAGCTAGGACTGGTGAGATGGGCACTAAGCCTACCCACACACTTCTGGCTACAGGAAATAGCAGCGTCTCAGCTCCTTTCTTCCTCTTTCCCTCCCTTCCCCCTCCCTCCCTCCCTCCCTCTCTCCTCTCCCCCCTTCTTCCTCCCCCTCCTTTCCTTCCTCCCAGCCTCCCTGTTTCCTTCCTCGCCTCCTTTTCCTTTCTTCCCTCCTTTCATCCTTCCCGTGTTCCCACCCTCCACCTTCCCCTCTTCTCCTTTCCCCTCCCTTCCTTTCTCCTCCCCACTCTTCCCTTCTTTCTTTCAGTAAGAGTTCCTTTAGCACCTAAACATTGCCCCTCAGTGGAACAAAGAAATTAACGTGCTCAGTTGCTCACCCCCACACTGGAGGTTCAAGTCCACCCAGAGACACTTCAGAAGAAGGGCCTGATGGTCTACTTCTGAAATATCAACCCCTGGAAACGCTATGGAGCCCAGTTCTACTGTGACACACATGAGGTCACCGTGATTCGATGTCAACTCCATGGCAACTGGGAAGTTTTCCTTAGGAAACCCCGCTTTTTTAGATGTGATCTGGTGTCCACCCCCCATTGTATCATTCAGCATAGTCACAGACTTCTCAGCTCTGTGTCATCAGAGATGTATTTCTTCTATTGTTTCTTCCGAGTAAAACCTCCAGCAGTGCTCGCCATCCTGACCTCTGGAAGCCCCACCTCCTCACTCCCAGGTCCGACCTCCAAGGGCCCTGGACACACATCCCAAAGTCCTGCTGATAAGAATCTCCCCAGAACCACTGCTTCCCCTCCAGGGAGTGCAAACATCTCCAGGAGCAGAAAGTGGTTAAGGGTCTCACCCCTGGCTATCTGCATGAGCAGAAATTCACTGTGCTGTGTACCTTCTGCTGACATCAGAGGACCAGGCAAAGCCCTCTCAGAGGGACCTCAGGGAGGGGCACAAAGGTAGAGTGTGTGTTAATTAGGGTGCTGGCCTCCTGATCAGTCTGGGACTCCACTGCTGGCCAGCCAAAGCACACACTAATCCTTCCAACAGAAAATGGGCTTGTTAGCTGCTCATTGCAGCATGCCAGCACACTGCCTGGCCCTGCACTGTGATGGATCGCGGGTCAGAAGATAGGGATGCACAGAATTTTCACTGGCTGATTGTCATCAGGAGCTTACCAGGCCTTTCTTCTGGGTCCATCTCAGTCTGGAAGAGCTGCTGAGACCTGTACAGCATCTCAGGTGACAACATGTCAGCCTCCACTGACGGACAGGTGGTGGCCGAGCATGAGGTGCGTGGGCTGCGAGTCAAACACATGTCTCCTGCAAAGAAATCAAGAATTCTGCCGTGAGCCACCTCTGCGGCGCCCAGCAGAAAGCGGATCTTGGTAACTAAGGGCATAGCATTTACTGGAGGAAAGGAGGAGGGCAGTTATAAAGGTTAGATGGCAACAAGCCGTATGTAACTCAGCAAGGCCATCAAGAAGGTGGCCTTGTCCTCACAGGCCCTCTGTGGATCCTTCCTGTTCCCACGGGCAGGAACCTTCTGTCACTTCTGGGATTCCACAGTGCTCTGTTCACACCTGACCGCAACACAAGGAGTAAGAGATAAAGACAATCTTCTATGTAAGGATACCTGGTGGTGCACTGTTTAAATACTTGGCTGCTAGTCGAAAAGTCAGCAATTCAAACCTGCCAGCTACTCCACAGGACAAAGATGTGGCAGTCTGCTTCTGTAAAGATTTACAGCCTGGGAAACCCTGTGGGGGCAGGGGAGCTCTACACTGTTCTATAGGGTCACTGTAAGTTGGAGTCACCTCAGGGACACTTGCCAACAACTGTCTTTGTGTAAAAGACCAGTTCCTGTAATACTCTCATTACCCAGAAATAACCACTAGTAACAGTGTTCTACCTTAGCTATGTGCCTGTTCACACCACAGCTTGCACTGTATGCCAGCAGGCCAAGGGCACTCAGCCAAGTAACAACATCAACTCCTACTTCTGCCAGGCCTTGGGAAGCTGAACGTGGTTACTCCCATTTTCCAGATGAGAAAATGGAGGCTTACAGAAGTGAAGAAGACAAGCTCAGGTCTTACCCCAAAGAAGGTCTTCTGGAGGCCACTTTCACCTACCTTAAAGGTGCAGCTCTCATCCGTTAGTGAAGTCACAGCCCCCACTCAGCCCCCAGCTGTTGGAGAAGGAAGTCTGTGAACAACAGGTCTGTTTCTATTGACGTCTGGGGACAGTTTACATGAGGAAAGAGGCAATAAATCCAAAAGCACTGAAACCAAACCAGATTTGTTGCCATCGAGTTGGTTCTGACTCATAGACCCTATAGGACAGTGTAGAACTGCCCCATAGGGTTTCCAAGAAGCAGCTGGCGAGTCGAATTCAAACAGCTGAACTTTTCGGGTAGTAGCTGAGCTCTTCACTACTGTACCACCAGGGCTCCAAAACCCAAGTGAAGCCAGAACCACAAGCATCAAAGAAGAAGGTGGTGAACACAAATGCACTTACTAGAAAACCTAAGCTGCAGCCAACCACCTCTAAATAACTCCAAGCCTTCTGGCAGCTAAAACTAAGTGAGAATATGACAATTACAGCATTCTCATCCACTAGTGAAAGGCAGTGCACCAGGCCAAGCTGTGAAGACAATCTCCTGCCTGTGTCTTTGTAAGATGGGCACACAACATCAAGCTGGACTTCTGGAATGGTTATTAGGCGTGGCTGAGACAATTGTGACTCACAGTGCCCGGAATATGACAGAATGAAACACTGTCCAGGCCTGCACCGTCCTCACGGTCGTTGCCATGTTTAAGGCCATTGTTCATCTCATGGAGGGTCTTCCTCTTTTTCGTTGGCCCTCTACTGTACCAAGCATGATGGCCTCCTCCAGGATGTAGTCTCACTGCCTCTCCGTCCTTGCTTCTGAGGAGCATTCTGGCTGTACTTCCTGAAGGCCAGGTGAAGGAGCTATGGCTTTCAACCCCGTGTACCTTCCATGACCAGGTTCTACCATGCTTAGCAGGCAGTGACGGAGTTGTCTGTGCAACCCCAGATGCTTAAGTGAGAGACTTACAATTTCAAACCTCCTTAGTGCTGGTCCCCTAGAGCCAGTAGAGCCTCTTCTAGGCCACCCTCAGCCGAGAGTACCGTGCTAAAAACGATGGGAGCCAAGCCTGCTGACTTAGGAGGGCAGAGAACCGTGAGGCATGAGTAGTACCAACCAAGGAACAACAACGATGTTGGTGATGTCCCGTATTTTCATTCCTGTCCTACAGGGATTTCTGCTTGACTGGCTTTTATCCCCCAGCTTGACCTATGTGAACGAGCCAACTCTAAAGTGCTCCTCTAACTCATTGTCACTGTGACCTTCAGAGCTTCCCGATGCAGCTGCCTCTCTGGAGACAGCCTTCTGAGTCTGTGGCTGCGGCATGAGGACTGCCTGGTCCCTGCACGCAGTGTGCCTGAGAGCAGCAGCAAAATAAATACACACCTCACTGCTAACCCAACCCATCCGCCAACAAGGAGCAGGCTGGAAGTTTGGGGCTGCATAATAATTGTTACTGATGCTGACTGTGATTAATTGCATAGTTTTGAGCAGTTGAACTATAATTTGACCGAAGAATTAGGAAGAATTACTTTGAAAAGGTTGACAGCTAAGACAAAACTCCCACTTGCATTTCCATTTGGTTTAAGCCAAGTCCAGTGCCAGGGGTACACTGTCAACTTGTTTTAATAAAATGTCTGCAGAGCCAGTGTGCCCATGGATTGCTGCCTTGGAAAAGCTGATGCCCATTCCAGGGCAAGAAAAATGCTCACCCTGGGTGGTATGCTTTGCCCTGGCTCATTTTCACCCCCCCACCCCCCCATGGGGCTTCTGGCTGCAGCTGTGTTGGTCACTCTCTGGCCGAAGCATGGCTTTCATCTTCATTTCTTTACTGTCCCAGCTAACACACTGCCAAGCAGCACTTCCTACATGATACAGCAGCTGCTGGTGTCTTTCATCACAGTGGCCCAGAGAAAGCCTCTTGACCTGGGCTTCCTAAACCTGCCCTCTTAGGACCATGGGTGGTCTACAGTTCCACTTGTGTGTCTTTTAGGTACATTCTCCTTTGCAGGAATGTGAGATCTGGCTTCGGGTGCTAGTCTCTGAAACAACAACATATGGCATATAAATCAAACCAGTTGCTGTCAAGTGAATGCCAACTTGTGGCAACCCTAAATGCCCCATGGGATTTTCACGGTGGTGATATTTTGGAAGCAGATCACAAGTCTTCATGTCCAAGGCATCTCTGGATTGGCTTGATGGCACCCCCGAACTGCTGAACAGCTGTGGACAACCACGACTCTGCTGTTGTCTTAGTTGAGCTACACTGGTATCTGGGTGCCATCAGGGCACAGGAGCTGGTTTCCCATTCTTTGTGTTGTTGGTTGTATTAATGGAACATTGAGAAAAGTGCCTGGCTGTACGTGGTGTTGTAGATGCCTTTATTATACAGTGTTGACGACTCTGTGGTAGAACTCTCACCTCTAGTGCAGGAGACCCGTGTTCAGTTTTCAGCCGGTACACCTCATGCACAGACAACGCCCATCTGTCAGTGGAGGCTTCTGTGTTGCCATGACGCTGAACAGATTTCAGTGGAGCCTCCAGACTGAGATGGACTGGGGAAAAAGGACTGGAGCTCTACTTCCAAAAGCAAGTCAAGGGAAACTCTATGAATCATAACAGTGTGATCCACAACTCATCACGGGAATGGCACATGAGTGGTAGCATTTCGTTCCATTGTGCATGGGGTGGCCATGAGCCAGGGGGCCACTCAACAGCAGCTAATAATAAGTCTTTGTAAATGCTGTCACCGTCTAATTTCTAAAATAAGAATATACAGTGTAGGAACCAAACTAACTGCTGATGAGTCAACTCCAACTCATGGTGTTCCCCTCTGTGTCACAGGAGACCTGTGGTCCTTGGGGTTCTCACGCCTGTGCTATTTTGTAAGCAGATCAGCCAGTTGCAGATCACTTCTTTCTGTTTAGTCCCATGTCACGTCTAGGAGAAAATCCATCCCACTGTTCAGCAAAGAAAGCATGGCCTTGGAGTAGACAGACCCGTCACTGCCCCAGCATCAGTGGCCTCAGCCACCAGCAAGATCCCAGCTCACAAAGTGCAGTGAGGAATAAGAAGGTCTCAGCACATGGTAGGGAGAAGATGTGTGGGAGCTGTCGTCAGAGGGCCACTGTCCTGTAGGACCTGGTGGCCAAAGGAGGAGGCACCCTCTCCAATAGCTCAAAATTTAACCCCTTGGCCTGACTGCACAACATTTCCCCCAACTGCTCCGTGTCCATCTCGGGTTTTGTGAGGCCTTAGTGCAGTGAATTACCTCATATGGCCTGTCTAACTACAGTCATTGTGACAGACACACAGTGATTGAGTGGAAGCCTCCAAATAGGGTATATGGGACCCTAACTGAGAGATTGGTCAGTTTTGCCACCTACTGGGCTTAAAATGAGCCATTCCAGAGGTGGGAGGAAAGGATCTCACCACCGCCAAGAAAGAAGAGCCAGGAGCAGAGGGCATCGTTTGGATGCCAGAGCCCTGCACTGAGAGACTGTTTCAACCAGGAAACTGGGGAAGACAGCTGCAGCAATGAAGACGATAAGAAGTGGTGGCAGGCAAACAGCAGCAGCAGACACAGGTGACCAGCAGGAGACAGAGCGGTGGGCTCCCCAGCCCAAGGAGTGAGAAGGCGGATCACTTCAGATAGGGATGTTTGCTGGTGGAATGGGATGCCTCCGGCACTTGGTGGAGCTGGGTTTGCCAACCCACAGACCTGGAGCTGAGCTCCCTGGGGCCAAGGCTTCCTAGTGGTGTGAGATGCCTCTGGGCACTTACTGGCAGAGCTGAAAGAGCTTTGTCAAACTTGCCTGAGTAGGGTAGAGGCCAGGCTGAGGGGTCAAGGGCCAGAGAAAGGCCTGTCTGTAGGCACAGCTGATAAGAGGCTACCCTGCTTGAGGAGTTGTATCCTGAGTGTGATGGTTAAGATTGTGCATGAGCTTGACTAGGCCATGATTCTCCATGATTTGGCACTTATATGATGTGATGACTTCCATCATGAGATTGGATATCATGTGATCACATGTGTGATGGAATCTGCTGTGAGTAGCCATTCAGTTGAAAGGGAGTTTCTTTGGGGATGTCCTGCAGTGAATATTACCAACATTCTGGCAAGGCCTGGAGCTTTTTGCTTATGCTGGATCCTGCACCTGGCCCCTGCACATCTGACTTCCAGTTCTTTAGACTTGATCTAGCAACTTGCCTGCAGTAATGCCTGACAGTATAAGGATTCATCCGTCTTTACAGCCTGTGAAAAGGAGCCCTGCTCTCTGACCTGCTAATCTTGGATTTGTCAGCTAAGTGAGAAAGGAGAAGCCTCTATTTGGATCCATGAACTTGGGACAATCTAGCTATGAAACTCAATTGGCCATTCCTTTGATATAAATATCTTTGTCTCCATATATATATGTATATGTATATGTATGTATGTGTGTATATATATACCTATATATGTAAATACATATGTATGCATGTATAGATGTACATTACTGGTTTTGCCTTTGTAGAGAACCCAGACTAAGACACTGAACCTTTCTGAATCTGAACTGTAACCCATTACTCCCCTGGTAAAACTCACAGTTAAGAGTATTATCTGTGCGTTCTGCCATTGTAATGAATTATCAAATGAAGCAGAGAAGTAGAGAGTACATGGGAGCGACAGATGGTGTCAGAATTGGTAAAGATGGTGGAGAAAAGGGTTATGCCTGTCCTCTCCCTCATAGGAGTTGCGTTTGGGATGCCGATAGTGGTTCCCTCTCCCCCTCGTGAAGTAGGAGGAAGTCAAACACCACCCTCACATCATTTTTAGAAACCCCATTAGGTAGCTACAGTCCAGAGCTTTGTATTATTTTGAAAATCTGGTCCTACACCGGTCAGTAGGGGGACTACTTTAGTTTAGTTGGTCTTCATTTTGCTTCTTTTCCCTATTTATTTTGTAGTGTATCCAAAGCAAGTTACAGATGTATGTAATGACTTGCTTTGGTTGTCTTTTTTTTTTTAAAGGACCAAGCAAAAGTGAGAAGATGAATTAACCACACGAGTTAAGAGAATGACCAGGACTATTTATGACTTGGCTCTGGGTCTTGCATTTACAGATGACATTTTATAGAAAGAGCTTGAAAAGCATCCACCTTGAGAACAGAAAGAAGACAAAGATGCCCTTTGTCACCACTCTTAGTCAACGTTGTGCTTGAGGTCCTAGCCAGAGCAATTAGGTTAGAAAAAGAGGTAAAGGCACCTAGACTGATGAGGAGAAAGTGAATGTAAGTCTGTTTGCAGATGATATGATCTTATACATACAAAACCCTAAAGAATCCACAAGAAAACTACTGAAGCTAATAAAAGAGTTCAGCAAAAGATCAGGATACAAGATAAACATGCAAAACTCAGTTGGATTCTGCCAGACCAACAAAGAGAGTATTGAAGAGGAAATCACCAAATCAATACCATTTACAATAGCCCCCCAAACGGTAAAATATTTAGGAATAAATCTAACCAGATGTAAAAGACCTAACAAAGAAAACTACAACACAGTACTGCAAGAAGCCAAGAGACCTATGTAAGTGGAAAAACCTACGTTGCTCAGCAATAGGAAGGCTCAACACTGTGAAAATGTATATTCCACTCAAAGCATGTATAGACACAGTGCAATCCCCATACCAATTCCAATGGTAACAGAGAAATAAATTTCCAGCTTCATCTGGGAAGGGGAAAATCCTTGGGCAAATGAAGCATTACTGAAGAAGAACAAAATGGCAGGCCTCATGCTACCTGACCTTGGAACCTATTATACCACCGTGGTAGTCAAAACAGATTGGTACTAGTACAACAACAGATACATAAACAAATGGAACAGAATTGAGAATCCAGACATAAAATCACCCACCTATGAGTGCTGGTGGCATAGTGATTAAGTGCTATGTCTGCTAACCAAAAGGATAGCAGTACAAGTCCACCAGGTGCTCCTTGGAAACTCTGTGGTACAGCCCTACTCTGACCTATGGGTCACTGTCAGTCAGAACTGACTAGATGGCAGTGGGTTTTTTGGGCTTGGCGTGAGCAGCTGATATTCCGCAAATGCCCAAATCCATTAACTGGGGAAAAGATAAGCTCTTTAACAAATGGTGTTGGCATAACTGAGTATCCATCTGCAAACCAATGAGAAAACAAGACCCATACCTCACACCATGTACAAAAACAAACTCAAAATGGATCAAAGACCTAAATATTAAATCCAAAAGAGAAAAGATCATGGAAGCAAAAACAAGGACAATGCTAGGATACCTAATAAACTGCCTAAACCAAATTAACAATACACAAACACTAGAAGAGAAACTAGATGACTGGGAGCTTCTAAAAATCAAACACCCATGCTCATCCAAAGACTGGAACAAAAGAGTAAAAAGACAATCTACAGACAAGGAAAACAATTGGGGGCTATGAAAAATCCAGTCAGTGTCTGATCTCTCAGATCTACAAGATACTGCAAAACCTCAACAACAAAAGGACAAATAACCCAATTTTTAAAAAATGACCCAAAGATACAAACATGCACTTCACCAAAGAAGACATTCAAGTAGCTAACAGATATATGAGGAAATTCTCACAATTGTTAGACATCCGAGAAATCCAATCTACAGTGAGATACAATCTCATCCCAACAAAGCTGACATTAATAATAACAATAATAAAATAATAACAATAAATGTTGGAGAGATTGTGGGGAGACTGAAACACTTAAACACTGCTGTTGGGAATTTAAAGTGGTATGGCCACTTCAGAAATCAATTTGGTAGCTCCTGTGGAAAACTAGGAATAGAACTACCATAGCATCCAACAATCCTACTCCTTGGAGTATACCCCAGAGAAATAAGAGCCATCACACAAATGGGCACACGCTCACCATGTTCACTGCAGCACTGCTCACAACAGCAAAAAAATGGAAGCAACCTAGGTGCCTATCAGTGGATGAATGTATAAACCAATTACAGTATTTCCACACAATGAAATACTACCCGACAATAAAAAACAGTGATCAATCTGTGAAATATGGCGTGAATGAATCTGGAAGGCATTATGCTGAGTGGGATTAATAAGTGCCATAAGGATAAATATTGTATGAGACCACCATTACACTCTAGAAAAGGTTTAAACACAGAAGACAATGTTCTTGGGTGGTAACAAGAGTGAGGAGGAAGGGAGAAGGGTGCTCACTACCTAGATAGCACCCAAAACCCAAACCCACTGCTGTCGAGTCGGTTTCAACTCATAGCAAGCCTATAGGACAGAGTAAAACTGCCCATAGTTTCCAAGGAGCACGTGGTGATTTGAACAATCTGCCTTTTGGTTAGCGGATGTAGCACTTAACCACAATGCCCCCAGGGTTTCCACGTAGATTAAAAAAAAAAAACCACTGCTGTGGAGTCTGGTCTGACCAGTAGCCACCCTGTAGGTCAGAGCAGAACTGCCCCATGGAGCTCCCAAGCAGCGCATGGGGGATTTGAACTGCTGAGCTTTGGGTTAGCAGATGTAGCACTTAACCCACTGTACCAGGGTTTCCACCTAGATTGTAGACAAGAATTCTCTTAGGTGAGGGGAAGGACTACACAAATATGTAGGAGAAGTCAGCACAACTGACCTAAGCCAAACGCTGAGTTTTCTGAATAAAACCGAACACTTTGAGGGACAGAGTAGCAGGGGCAGGGGTCTGGCACCAGGCTCTCAGGAGATGTCTAGGTCAATCAGCATAGTAAAGTCCATTCAGAGAATGTTCCACATCCCACTTTTGTGAGCCGCATCTGAGGTCTTAAAAGCTAACAAACAGCCATTTAAGCTGCCTCCATTAGTCCCATCCCACCTGGAGAAAGGAAAATGAAAAACCCTGAAAACATAAGAAACATTTGAGCCCAAGAGACAGAAAGAGCCACGCAGAGACTTCATCAGCAGAGTGAGCCTGGAAGAACTAGGTGGAACTACCGGCACTGACTATCCGGACAGAGAACACAGTAACGAGTCTCTAATGGGGTGGTGGAAAAGTGGGATGCAGACCTAAAGCTCATTTAAAAAGCCAGACTCGATGGTCAACTGACTGGAGGGTCCACAGAAGACGTAGCACCGACACTCGCTGTTAGCCTGGAACAGAAACCATTCTCAAAGCCGACTCTTCAGACACAGATCAGACTGGACTCTGCGTCTTAAAATGACACTGTTGAAGGGTGTGCTTCTTGGCTCAAGCAGATATGTGAGACTAACTGGGCGGCTCCTCTTTGGAGGTAAGGCAAGAGGCCAGAGGGGGACAGGAGCAGCTTAAATGGACACAGGAAATAACAGGGTGGACAGGAAGAGAGTGCGGTCACAGGGTGGGGAGAACAGCCAGGGTCACAGAACAACGTGTGTGTAAGCTTTTGTATGAGAAACTGATTTACATTGTGAACTTTCATTTAAAGCACATTAGAAAACAGTATTTTAAGTCCATTTGCTTCATCTTCCCTCCACCCTTGAAAATTCTCTTTTACAAAAGACACTCATTGCGGTTGAATCGATTCTGACTCACAGCAAGCCTATAGGATGAAGTAGAACTGCCCCACAGAGTTTCCACGGAGCAGCTGGTGGATTCAAACTGCCGACCACTTGGTTAACAGCCATAGACAGCACTTAAACACTAAGGCACCCTTCAAAGCCAAACCAGAAACCAAACCCACTGCCATCGAGTCAATTCTGATTCATAGCAACGCTGTAAGACAGAGTAGAGCTGCCCCCATAGAGTTTCCAAGTTGTGCCTGGTTAGCAGCCATAGCACTTAACCACTGTGCCACCGGAAGGGAAAAGTGTGGAAGTGGGTGATGGGATGGCTTCACAATAGGATGAAATGCTATCCGTGTCACTGAAATGGACGTGCAAGATATTGCTGGAAGAATAGATGCTTTGCTGCATGTTTTTCTGTAAGGACTGAGAGAGGAAGGGAGGGAGGGAGGGAGGGAGGGAGGGAGGGAGGCAGGGAGGGAGGGAGGGAGGCAGGGAGGGAGGGAGGGAGGGAGGGAGGGAGGGAGGGAGGGAGGGAGGGAGGGAGGGAGGGAGGAAGATGGAACAGATGGCAAGGGATGAGAGGGGAGAGGGGAGAGGGGAGAGGAAGATGTCCCTGAATCCAAAAGGGGAGAAGGCTCAGAACTCAGATCCTGTCCCCTCACCAGGCTCTCCTGTAAATCCTCAGGCACCAACCCCCACCAAAATCTGAACCTCTCCAAGTCTCAGCAATCAGTATTAGCACAACCATCTAAATTTAAGACTTCAGACCCAGCTCTGAGTGATTAGATGCCTTTATTATACACGGCACATAAATTTGCATTATAATGCTGGCAGAATTAAGCGTCTCACATCCAACACTTTTTCTCACAGAGTGAGATGGGACATGGAGACCTTGTATCCGTGGAGATTGTTCCACAAAGTGACAGGTAAAACAAATAAGCCTCAGGTTACAGAGGGATCTGGGTTCTCAGAGGCCTTTCATTCCTGCCGGGAACCATGGTAAATAAGGTGGAGAACTTGAAATGTCAGGATATGTATTAGTGACGTCTGCGGGTTTTGTTTTGGTTTTACCACAAAGGGTTAACCAGGGCTCCTCATCTCCTGTTTACCTTGCAGAAATGTCAGGACATGTACCCTGAAGGGCACGCAGCCCAGTGAGGGTCTGGACAGACAAACAGCCTGGTATTTCGGATCTCTCATCTGGCCCTCATTAGATGGGGATGTTATTACACTTTTAGTCAAATAGGAAAAAGAGCCGTGTTCTCTGGGAGTACGAAGGTATTTCAAACCTCAGCCACCAGACCCTGCCACTCAGGACAAGCTTTTCATGAAAGAAGTGGTATTGCAGCAACAGGCCTGGGTTCCTGCTGACTGTATTGTGACCCCAGATGTGTTGTCACGATCTCAGGTCCCTGTGCAGTCCGTGCTGCCTGTGCACCACCGACTGCCAGCAGCGTCTCCAGAGAAAGACTGAGGGGTCAGCTCCTGTAAAGCTGACAGCCCAGGGGCCCTATGTGGCAGTTGTATGCTGTCACATGGGGTCGCCATGAGTTAGAACAGACAAGACCCAGCAACAATACTACTCAACATGCTGGCAGCTTGAACACACCCAGCAGCTCTGCCAGAGAAAGACCTGTCAATCTGCTTCTTGAAAGATTAGAGCCAAGAAAACCCTAGAGGGCACTTCTGCTCTGATCCCTACGGTCACTGTGAGTCACCGTCAAGTCAAGGGCACTCAAGAGCAACAACAAAAACACTAACTGAACGGATGATTGTTCCAATTTGATCCATGATGCCACAGAAGGGAGGTGTGGCAACCTGCCTCCACGTAGATTATTGTCATGGTTCAGCCTCCAACTCATGGCAAGACCATGTGTGACAGAGTATAACTGCTCCATAAGGTTTTTTTGACTGTAATCTTCTTTTGTCTGTTTTGTTTTACTACATTCGATTTGTCTTGCTGTTGTTGAGAACATGCACAGCAAGACATACACCAATTGTGATCCTGTCCAGAGGCGAGATGAGGGGGCAGAGGGGCACAGGAGCAGGTTGAATGGAGACAGGAAATACAGGACAGAAAGGAGGTGTGTGGTGTCACAGGGTGTGGAGAGCAACTTGGGTCACAGAACGATGTGTGTGCAGGGAATATTTCTGGTTTAAGATTTAAAGATTTTCTCAGGGCAATAGTCTCAGGGCTTCATCCCACCTTCATTGCTCCAAGAAGCCAGAAGTCCATAAGCATTTGAAATTCTGTTCTGGATTTCTCTCCTTTTGATCAAGATTCTTGTATACAATCTTTGATCAAAACGTTCAACAGTGTTGGCCAGCCACCGTCCAGTTCTGGTCTTGAGACAAAGGAGGCTGTTGCTCACAGAGGTGGTTAATTACAGCCTCCACACCCTGCTTCTCTTCCTGGCTCTCCTCTGTCCTCTGTTGTTCCAGGTGAACAGCGGCCAATTGCTGCAGCCTGGATGGCTGCTGGGAAGCCTAGGAGACCTCAAGTACTACACAAGAAATCAAGAAACAGAACGCAAGCGCTGAAGTTATCATGTCAAGTAAGTGGGATGTCCCATGAAACCATGGCCCTAAACCTCCCAACCAAGAAACCAAATCCCGTGAGGATTCTGTATGTACAGAAGCAGCCTAAGCAGCTACTCTTTTTTGTCATTGTTGCAAATAAGCCTATCACATAACTTTGGCCAATTCAATTTTTTTTTTTTTAGTGGCACATCTTCATTTTTTTTATTATTTATTGCTATTGAATGAAAAGTGTACAATCCAGATTAAATTCACATGCCTGCCTATGTACAGCTCCTACTGCTCTCCTTGCCTGGTGACAGCACACTCCTCCTTTCTGTTCTATACACATCATATCCTCTTAACAATCTCCTGTCCCATCTTCTCCATTCTCTCCACTCCCCTCTAATAAGAGGCCAGTAGGACGACATCTTATAGACTCATAGAACCATAAAGTGCACACACGATATGGTCACTCTGTGTTGCCGAGTACAATCCATTCCTGTCTGAGGAGTTGACTTCAGTAGTGATTTATGATCAAGGGCAGCATCCATGCTCCCAGAAGAACCCCCAGGGCTTCAGACCATGAATTGCCATCTTTTAGTGGAGTCTCAGGGTGCACCCCTTCTTATTCTCATATTACCACTGGGAGTCAATTTTGTGAGCCCCTTTATGGCTGTCACTGGAGGTGGCCAGGCACCATCTGTTTTTTCTGGACCATGCTGATGTGGTCACCCCTTCACGTGGGTCTTTCTGTCTTCAGCGTTCTCCTTCCCCCATGTCATTTTTGTCCTTGGTGATCTTCTGTTCCTGCTGAGTTGGGAACATTTGGCATACCTCATACGGCAGCTTGCTAGCTTTTAAGATCTCAGATGCCACTCACCAATATGGGGTAGAGAAGACTCTTTTAGCAATAGACTAGTTATGCCAACTGGCCTCGATGTCCTATGAAAGCATGGTCCCCAGAACCCCGCTCCCACTACAGTGTCCTTGCAATATTGAGTTAGGATCAGAAGAGTATTCATGTTATGCTGAAGTACAGTTAAATTGATCTTCTTTCTAACATGCGCTGTCACTGATTTCACCCAACCAAATTTCTATCAACTATCTAATCTATAACCAGTCTTCATCCTCCCTTCCTCCCCTCCCTTGCAGCCGTGAAAGAGTCTTCTGTACATGAGTCTGTTTTTAAGTCCTTATTGGAGGGGGTCTCAAACCATATTTGTCCTTGTGTCATGGACTAATTTCCCTCAACATAATGTCGTCTAATTGAAACCAGGTTATGAGATGCTTCCTAAAATCATCATTATTCTTTATCATTGCATAGTGTTCCATTGAGTTTATATCCCATAGTTTATCTATCCATTCATCTGTTGACGGCTCTGGGGATGGGCCACTAGGTTGAGTCCATCTTTTTGGTGTTGTGAACTGTGCTGCAATAACCATTCACATTCATGTATCTGTTCGTGTGTCTGCCCTTGCATCTGTAGGATATATTCCAAGCAGTGGGATTACTGGGTCAAACGGTATATCTATTCCAGCTTTTTAAGAAAGTGTCAGATTGCTTTCCAAAGAGGTTGTACCATTTTACAATCCCACCAACAGAGTAGGAGAGTTCCAATTTCTCCACAGCCTCTTCAGCATTTGTTGTTTTGTGTTTTTTGGATCACAGCCAACCTTGTTGGGGTGATAAGAAATCTCACCATAGTTTTGATTTGAATTTCTTTAATAGATAATGATTGTGAACATTTCTGCATGTGTCTTTTGGCTGCCTCGATGTCCTCTTTAGAGAAGTGTCTGTCCATCTCCTTCACCCATCACTTAATTGGATTATTCTTTTCTTGTTGATTTGTTGATATTTTGTAGTACGTTATAGATTATGGAGATCAGACGTCACTCTAACATATAGTTGCCAATTTTTTTTTCCCATTCTGTAGGTGGTCTTTTAATTCTTTTGATAAAGACTTTGGATGAGCAAAAGTGTTTGATTCTTAGTAGTTCCCATTTATCTATTTTCTCTTCTACTGTTTGTGACAGTAGATTTGACAGATTTTGAAGTTCATCTATGTTATGTATTAAAACTTTCATTGTTGCTCCTGTTTTTTCTTGGATGAGCTTAATTGTTTTAGGTTTGATATTTAGGTCTTTCATCCAATTTGAGCTGGTTTTTGTATAAGGTGTGAGATATGGGTCTTGTTTCAGTTTTTTGCAGATGGATATCCAATTTTGTTAGCACCATTTATTTAAAAGACTGCTTTTTTCCAAGTTTCAAATCTTGGGGCCTTTGTGGAATATCAACTGTTCGTAGGAGGATGGTGGCATCTCTGGGGTCTCAGCTCTGTTCCATTGGTCTGTATGTCTCTTTTTGTACTGGTACCAGGCTGTTTTGACCACTGTGGCAATGTAATAGGTTATAAAGTCAGGTAGTGAGAGGCCTCCCAGTGTGTTCTTCTTCTTCAGTCGTGCTTTGCTTATCTGGGGTTTCTTCCCTTTCCAAATAAAGTTGGTGATTTGTTTCTCCATCTCATTAAAAAAATTCACTGGTATTTGTATTGGGATTGCATTGTATGTGTAGATCATTTTGGGTAAAACAGACATTTTCACAATGCTAAGTCTTCTAATCCATGAGCAGAGTAGGTTTCTCCATTTATGTAAGTTTCCATTTATGTAAGTTTCTTGTAGTAACATCTTGTAGTTCTCTTTGTAAAGGTCTCTTATTTCTCTAGTTAGATTTGTTCCTAGGTAGTTGATCTTCTTGGGGGCTATAGTAAATGGTATTGATTTGGTGATTTCTTCTTTAATAATCTTTTTGTTGGTATAAAGGAATCCTACTGTTGTTATAAAGAGATCCTTATGTTTATCTTGTATCCTGATAGTTTGCTTGGCTCTTCTATTGCTTTGAGTAGTTTACTTATGGATTCTTTAGGATTCTCTGCATGTACAATCGTATCATCTGCAAATAGGGATATTTTTACTTCTTTTTTGCCAGTGCAGATGCCCTTTATTTCTTTGTCTTGTCTAATTGCTCTGGCGGGAACTTCTAGTACAATGTTGAACAGGAGAAGTGAGAGTGGGCATCCTTGTCTAGTTCCCATTCTCAAGGGGAATTGTTTCAGTCTCTCTCCATTCAGAATGATGTAGGCAGTTGGCTTTGTATAAATGGCCCTTATTGCATTCAGGAATTTGCCTTCTATTCCTATTTTGCTGACAGTTTTAGCATGAATGGGTGTTGGACTTTATCAAATGCCTTTTTCTGCATCAGGTGATTCTTGTCTTTTGTGTTGCTTATGTGGCTGATCACATTAATTGTTTTTCTGGTGTTGAACCAGCTTTGCATCCATGGTATGAGTCCAACTTAGTAGTCATGAATTATTTTTTTGATATGTTGTTGAATTCTGTCAGCTAGTGTTTTGTTGAAGATTTTTGCATCCAGGTTCATGAGTGGTATTTGTCTGTAGTTCTCCTTTTTTGTTGGATCTTTCCCTGGCTTTCATATAAGGATTATTCTGGCTTCATAGAATGAGTTTTAAAAGTGTTCCGTCCGTTTCTATGCTATGAAATAGTTTCAGCAGTATTTGAGTTACCTTTTCTCTAAAAGCTTGATAGAATTCTGCAGTGAAGCCATAAATAAGTGGCTTTCTGAGATCTTTTAAAGCATCCCAGATGTGCTGAGGAGATGGTCTCCTGGAGACCTTGAAGGTCTGGTATGTTCACGGTGCTTTATTGTTTTGTTACAGCCTTCTTCCAATGTTTTAAAAAAAATCCCTTGGAGGGATATGATGCCTGTTGATTAATTAACCTTGGTAATAAGCCATTTACCCTCTACTGGGGCTTCTTAAGCTGCAGATATTCCATAAAAGAGCCCCTAAAGGAGTGGTGGTGTCTGAAAGAAAGTATTTAATCACCTCTTACATCATTCACTGAAGTTCTTGGATTTCTTGATGCCACATGCCTTTCAGGGAGCTTATAGTTCCCCTCCACACTGTTCTTCTCCTTGCTAGGAATTGTTGAGATCCCTGGGTTGAGGGGCATGCTTCCCATGCAGAATATAGGAGAAGACAATGGAAAGTGGTCACCCAGCTAGATCTGAACAGAGAGGACAAACCTGAACTCTCCATGCCATCCTCTCACTACTATGTAATGTCATTTCCTGAAATTTTTTTAAAATTAAGGCCCTTTTCTCACATTTCTATAAAATTCCAGCATGCTATGTGTTCGGATAAAAGGGAAAACAGTTGTCTTGGAGATAATGCAAATGCCTATCAACAGATGAATGGAAAAGCCATATGTGATCTATGCAGACAATGAGATACTACTCAGCCAGAAAGAGAAATGAAATCCAGATGGATGCCCCAACTTGGATGAACCTGAGAAACACCATATTGATCGTACTGCTGTATGATCTCACTTACGTGAAATAGAAATCAAAGCTCATTGGTTATCAGGGGTGAGAGGGAGGGGGAACAGGGTAGGAGAATTTTGCCTTAGGGAATGTCATGGATTGGATTGTGTCCCCTAAAATCTATGCGTCAACTTGGCTAGTCTGTTATTCCCAGTACTATGTTGTTGTTTACCACTTTGTCACCTCTGTCTGTTAGCTTGTTGTACCTAAGGGCTTGCATGTTGCTGTGATGCTGGAAGCAATACCACTGGTATTCACATATCAGATGGGTCAGGTTTCAGCTGAGCTTCCAGGCAGTGACAGATTAGGAAAAAGGACCCAGCAGTCTACTTCTGAAAAAAATTAGCCAGTGGAAACCTTATGAATAGCAGCAGAACACCATCAGAGATAGTGCTGGAAAATGCCACTCTCTCCAGTTGGAAGGCACTCAAAAGATGACTGGAGAGGAGCTGCCTCCTCAAAGTAGAGTGGACCTTCATGACGGGGATGGAGTCAAGCTTTGGAGACTTTTGTTTTGCTGATGAAGCAAGATTCAAAATGAGAAGAAACAGCTGCAAACATCCACTAATAGTCAGAATTTGGAATGTGCTGAGTATGAATCTAGGAATGTTGGAAATGGTCAAAGATGAAATGGAATGCATAAAAATTGATATCCTAGGCATTAGTGAGCTGAAATGGACCAGTACAGGCCATTTTTAATGAAAGATGATATGGCCTTCTATGCTGCACATGAAAAGCTGAAAAGGAATGGTGTTGCATTCATTGTCAAAAAGACTATTTCAAGATCTATCCTAAAGTACAATACTGTCAGTGGTAGGATAATATCCATATGACTACAAGGAAGACCAGTTAACATAACTATTATGCAAATTTACACACCAACCACTAAAGCCAAAGATAAAGAAATTGAAGATTTTTTATCAGGTTCTGCGCCCAAAATTGATGCAATCAGGATGCATTGATAATTACTGATGATTGGAATGCGAAAGTTAGAAACAACGAAGAAGGATCGGTAGTTGGAAAATACACTTGGTGATAAAAATGATGCCAGAGATAACAGGATAAAATTTTGTAAAACCAATGAGTTTTTCCATTGCAAATGTGTCTTTTCACTGACATAAATGGCACTGTACACATGGACGTCACCAAACAGAATACACAGGAATCAAACTGACTGCATCTGTGGAAAGAAACAATGGAAAAGCTCAATGTTACCCATCAGAAAAACCCAATATTACCAGTCAGAACAAGACCAGGTGCTGACTAAAGCACTGACCATCAGTTGCTCGTATGCAAGTTCAAGTTGAACTGAAAAAAGTTAGTACAAGTCTACAACAGCTGAAGTATGACCTTGAGTATATCCCACCTGATTTTAGGAACCATCTCAAGAACAGATTTAATGTGTTGAACACTAGTGACTCAAGACCAGATGAGTTGTAGAATGACATCAAAGACATCATACATGAAGGAAGCAAGAGGTCATTAAAAAGACAGGAAAGAAAGAAAAGACCAGATGGATGTCCAAAGAGACTCTGAGACTTGCTCTTGAATGTTGAGTAGCTAAACCAAAAGGAAGAAATGGTGAAGTAGAAGAACTAAACAAAAGATTTTAAAGGATGGCTGAGAAGACAAAATAAAGTATTACAATGACATTTGCAAAGAGCTGGAGATAGAAAACTAAAGGGAAGAATGCATTCTGCATTTCTCAAGCCAAAAGAAGTGAAGAAAAATTCAAGGCTTGAGTTGCAATAGTGAAGGATTCTACAGGAAAAATATTAAACAACTCAGGAAGCATCAAAAATACATGGAAAGAATACACAGTCATTATACCACAAAGAACTGGTCGGTGTTCAACCAGTCCTAGAGGTAGCAATGTATGATCAAGAATTGATGATCCTGAAGGAACAAGTTGAAGCTGTGTTGAAGGCCTTGATGAGAAACAAGGCTCCAGGAATTGGTGGAGTATCAACTGACATATTTCAGTAAATGGATGCAGTGCTGGAAGTGCTCAATCACCCATGCCCTGAAATTTGGAAGACAGCTACCTGGCCAATTGACTGGAAGACATCTGTATTTACGCCTACAACCAAATGTGGAAATTACTGAACAATATCCTTAATACCACATTCAAGTAAAATTTTGTGAAAGACCATCAAAAGTGACTGCAACAATATATTGAAAGGGAGCTGCCAGAAATTCAAGCTATATTCAGAAGTAAGCATGAAACCAGGGATATCATTACTGATGTCAGATGTATATTGGCTGAAGGCAGAGAATACCGGAAGGATGTTTACCTATCTTTTATTAACTATGCGAAAGCATTTGACTGTGTGAATCACAACAAATGATGGCTAACATTGCAGAGAACGGGAATTCCAGAACACTTAATTGTGCTCATGAGGAATCTGTACATGGATCAAGTCAGTCAAATGAACAGAGTAAGAGGAGAGTACATGGCTGAAAGTCAGAAAAGGTGTGCATCAGGGTTGTATCCTTTCACTAAAGCTTTTCAATCTGTATGCCAAGAAAATAATCCAAGAAGCTGGAATATATAAAGAAGAACAAGGCATTAGGTTTGGAGGAAGACTCATTAACAACCTGCATTATGCAGATGACACAATCTTCCTTGCTGAAACTGAAGAGAACTTGAAGCACTTACCAATGAAGACCAAAGACCACTGCCTTCAGGATGGATTACACCTCAACACCAAGCAAGCAAAATTTCTCACAACTTGACCAATAAGCAACATTGTGACAAATGGAAAATTTGAGATTGTCAAGGATTTTATTTTACTCATTGCCACAATCAACACTCACGGAAGCAGCAGTCAAAAAACGTAAAGACATACTGCACTGGGAAATTCTGCTGCAAAAGACCTCTTTGAAATGTTGAAAAGTAAAGATGTTACTTTGAAAACTAAGGTGCACCTGACTCAGGCCGTTGTATTTTCAATCACACTATATGCATACTAAAGCTGGACAACCAGTATGGAAGACAGAAGAAGAACTGACACTCCCGAATTGTGGTGTTGGTGAAGAACATTGACTGTGTCATGAACCGGCAAAGAACCAACAAATCTATTCTAGAGTGCTCCTTGGAACCAAGGAGGGCAACACTGTGTCTTATATACTTTGAACATGTCAGGAGGGACCAATCCCAGGAAAGAGGAAGATGCTCAACAAGATGGATTGACCCAGTGGCTGCAATAATGGGCTTAGGCATGAAAACAATTGTAGGAATGGTGCAAGACGGGGCAGTGTTTCGTTCTGTTGTGCACAGGTCACTACGAGTCAGAGCCGCTTCAGCAGCACCTAACAACAACAATAATGTGCCATAAATCCTACTTCTGTGATGTTAATGAGATGGGATTGGACTGTGTTTTAAATCAATGTCTTTTCAACTATGAAAGAGAGAAGGGAACAGAGAGACATGGGGACCTCATTTTACCAAGAAACAAGGTCCACGAGTATAGTGTGTCCTTTGGACCCAAGGTTCCTGCCCTGAGAAGCTCCTGGACCAGGGGAAGATTGGTGACAAGGACCTTCCCCTAGAACCAACAGAGAGATAAACCCTTCCCCGTAGCTGGTGCCCTGAAGGGGAATTTCTAACCTCCTAGATGAGAGAAGAAATTTCTCTTCATTAAGGCCATCCACCTGTGGTGTTTCTAATCCAGCAGCGCTGGGTACTCGGACAGGGGCTGTGAGTTTATGTTAATGTTGGTGGAAGGATGGGGAAAAAAGATAGGACTAGGGATTGCACAACACAGAGGATGTAGTTAATGTCCTTGGATATTATCCAGGTAGAAACTGTCCAATTGGCCAAAGTTTTGCTGTAAATGTTTTCATCACAATACAAAAGAATAGTTGCATCAGAGTATTCTACGTGTAGAGGAAAATCAAAGATTGGCAAATCCATGTTGGTACTAGGAGCACAATGATAGGCGAGCTGTTACCTGGTAAAAGCACCATTAAATGGTCTTGTCAAGAGAGTGCTGGAAAGTCCCGGCCACAGGGCCTGGGAACTGAGGTTTACACTTACGTGGCGGGGGTGGAGGATTCTCTGCTTCCCTAAAGCTGATGACTGGTGGTCATAAATCTCCAATTGTGAGGAAGCCAGGTGGCCTGCCACATGTTTCTGATGATAAAATTAACAGGATTAACGAAAACCTACCTTCCATAATATTTGTCTTGGATTGACCAAAAAAATACATGTTATCCATTACTGAGCCCAGCCATGGTTTCAGCGAGCACCTCCCACCCCCAAAGGTTCCCTGCAGTTCGCGGGCAGCTGCGGGCCTGGGGTAAAAGGGCCTCTTCGTGGAAGACTCCTCGTCTCTTGGTTTTTAATATGTAATCCCTCAGTGCTCCAGGTTTTATTTATGTTTCCCATTTATTCAAGCCCAATTAACAAAAAAGTCATTCAGAGAAAGCTTATTAAGTACTGCCATTTCAGACGTTAGAGTTTTTGCTTTAATGAAGTGGTTATATTGTCCTTTGGGGTCTTGGGCAAACGTTTTCTTCAATGTCCCTGAAGTTGGCCTTAACTCTTGAAGTTTTCATGTTATTACAGTAAAAGGAGTGTCCCCGATGGGGTTACAAAGAGGAACAAGCTGGTCAGCCTCCATACAGGGGACCCAAACAGCAGCATCTCTGTCTAGTCACCAGCACATGAGGTTTCTATTCCTAAACCAACATTTAAACTCCTCCTTTGGCGGCTGCTAGTACCTATCAGTTATGGCGTCAGCATGCAGAGTGGGACTTAGTGATTAGTGTGGCTGTCCTGGATAGACTTTTGGGTGTCCCAGCTAACATCTTTTAGAGGTGAGGACCTAGACAAGCACGTATCAGTCACTCTGGCTTGTGAGATCTCTTCTCGGTAGGAAACGAGCATTCCAAACAATGCTTCATGTTTCTCTACTTCTTCCTGATCTTACCTGCCAGGTAACGTGGTGCAGGTGGGAGTGCAGAGAACCAACTTGACACTTGTTAGGAAGCTCTGCCATCGTCCTTTGGAATAATGTCTCCATCACATGTGATTCCCAGGACACAGGGAGACAGGGCTGTGATAGCTTGGGTTTTGTCATGATGACTGATAAGATTTCTTATCTACCCAGTCCTTGGCCCCCACCAACAAGCCCTGCTTCCCAGAAAAATGGTTGGTTACATTGCTGCTGCATAGGTACTTTGGCATGACTGATGTTGTTTGGATCTCGTTCAAAAACCTGTAAATAATTGCTTTCAAAAACCCAGGCTGCCCTAACGAGCTATGTTATGAGTCTGGGCCAAATGTATGGCGGTTGCGTGAAAATGCATGAGTGAATCAGCTGGGACCGAGTGAGTGAAGCCCCAGGTCCTACAGAGGATGCCGGTCTCGTCCATTCATTCCTGAATTCAGCAGACACTTATGGGTCCCACTATCTGTGGGACACAGTATAGAGGCCCAAGGGCGTGAAACTGAGAAGGGCATAGTCTTCTGTTTAGTGAGCCTACTGGTCTGCCCTCAAGTCCTTGTACGTGTAAAATACAGTAGAGACTGGGGAACACTCAGATCCTGGGTCATGCAGTAGTTAACATGTTAGGCTACAAATCAAAAAGTTGGGGGTTCAAGTCCACCCCCAGGTGTCTTGGCAGGAAAGCTTGGTGATCTGCTTCTGAAAAATCAGCCACTGAAAACCTTTTGTTGCTGTTGTTGTTGTTGTTGTTAGGTGCTGCTGAGTCAGCTGTGACACACAGCGACCCTATAGCACAGAGTAGGGCTGCCTTGTAGGGTCTCCAAAGAGCAGCTGGTGGTTTTGAAGAGTTGGCCTTTTGGTTAGCAGCCAAGCTCTTAACTACAGCACAAATCTTCTCTGACACACACAGAGTCACTGTCAGTTGGAATAGACTCAACAACATCTTTGTGGGGGAGACAATATTCAAGTGAAATGAAACCCAGATCAAGTCCCTAATATGTCAAGGCCCTCCCAGATGGACTTTTCCTAATGTCAGCCATCCCTTCTCTGGTGCACCTGGGATTTTCAGACCCCCAAGGGCAGCTGGCTGGCCGTTCAGCAAAAGGCACCTTGAAAGGCTACCCCACGGATTCTGTGGACTAGATTCACATTCTCGCCCCTGGAGGAATTTTGCCTCTTCTAGGCAACCCTCAAGGGATCATAAGCAAGCTTGAGCCGTAACCATATGTGACCATATTGTTCCAGTAGCCCTGAATGTGTCAGCTTTGGGGAATGATCCTTATCGTTACATGCACAGGCTCTGGCTAAGACAGAGTGTCACGTAAGTTGAATCACTGTAGGTGGGGCAGAGAACTTGTCTGTTTTCTGCATCATTATTACTTTATAGAACTATGTAAATTCCTGAGATATGATGTGTATAACCACAGGGTCACATCTTAGGAACTAATCATAGAGGGCTACAAAGACGGGAAAAGGAACTTCACATTGGAAATGTCAGAGCCAATGATTCTGGTAAACCAATCTAAAACAAGTGAAGAAAGGAAAGATTTCTTTGAAATGGCCAAGATGACTGTGTAACCCAGTCGGCTGCTCTGGATAAGGTTAAATCTTCCCTATTTGCTAGTCTTATAATTAACCCAAGCACCTCTGAGCCCCTGAGGGGATGTCGGCATGGCAGCAGGGTCATAGGCTTTCTTACCCCCCATCTCCATCACCCTTGCACGACCATGTCAGACACTGTGGTGAGGTCGGAGAAGGAAGGCAGGAGGGACGTGACACGGAGGCGTAAGCCTCTCACGGAACTGCAGCAGCGAGTCTGCACGGCACTGTGCACGGTGCACACCAGAGGAGAAAATCAGGCTCAGGGTCTAAGTCACTCCAACTCCAGAGCAAGAACATAAATCCAGATCTGCCTGATTCCTAGGTCCTGTTGCTTTCGCAGAGGTCCCTCTGTGGTGCAAGCATGTCTGCACTCTACAGCTAACCTGAATATTGGTGGTTCAAACCCAGCCAGCGACTCCTCGAAGACAGGCGTGACACTCCTAAAGTGACAATTGTAAAGGTTAGGATTGTTGTCAGCTGACTGAGCTGCTGATTCTGACTTGGGGTGACTCCACCTGTGCAGAGTAGAGCTGTTCCCTCACTTTTTCAAGGCTGTGACCTTTCAGAAGCAGATCACCTGGCCTATCCTCCACGGTGTCTTTAGGTCGGTTCCACCCACCAGCCTTACAGAGAGTAGCTCTTAAGTTTGTGCTTCTTGGAAAGATTACAGTCAAGAAAACCCCCTGGAGCAGTTCTACTCTATAATACGTGGAGTTGCCATGGATCAGAATTGACTCTACAGCAAAGAGTTGGTTTTGTTGGGTTTTTTTTGAGGGGGTGGTGTATTACTGTCCCTGTACCAGAATGTGCTAGAGAGGAAACTCACCCTCTGTTGGCAGGCAAGAGAATCGAGCTTTTGTGGACAGGCATCCTTGCTCCCAGAATTGTGCTGTGTGCTTGGTTTTCCATCCCGGGGAAGTCTAGAAGGGGAGGCTGGCTCCCTGAGCTGATGACCAGGGGACTCAGTGAGGACTAGTCTGGTGGAGGTGTTCAACCCAGCCCAGAGCCAGGGACATCGTGAGAAATATAGCCCAAGATGGAATGTCACCCACAGCCAGTGCTGACCCCAAAGCTGGTTGTCTTCTCAACCTGGGCCCGTTTCTTGGAGCTGAGTGAAAACCCGACTAGGTTGCCTCTGTCTGCCTCTTCCCTAACTGAGAGGAGTATTACCAAAAAGAACAACCATCTCCTGCCTTCATGAAAAAGAACAGCCACTTCCTGCATTTGCTCGTTTAGTTGCTCCTTAAGTCCGTGAGCCAGTTAAAGCTGACGAGGCAGCGGGCAGTGAGCTAGACCTTGGAGACCCAGAGGTGCCAAGGTCCTTCTTCAAGGAGCCCTTCTCCTGGGAGATGGTGGGAGAAGCTAAATTCAGGGAAGCACACATAACAAACACCCCCTGTGGCTGACGACTCTTGTTTTCAGTACCATGTAACCAAAGGTAGGTGCTGTACACGAGGGGATAACTCCCTAAAGAAATGACCATGTTTTAAACTGGCCTAACTAGCCTATTGCTAAGACAGTCTTCTGTGCCACATATTGATGAGTGGTGTCTGGGGTCTTAAAAGCTAGCAAGCTGCCATCTGAGGTGTACCAAATCGTCCCAACTCAGTCGGAACAGATGATCACCAGGAACACTAAAGTTGTTGTTGTTGTTAGATGCTGTCAAGTCAGTTCAGACTCACAGCAACCCTGTGAACAACAGAACGAAACACTGTCTGGTCTTGCGCCATGTCCAAAATTCTTTTGTTTTTATGTTTAAGCTCATTGTGTCAACCACTGTGTCAGGCCACCTTGACGAGTGTCTTCCTCTTTTTCACTCACCCTCCACTCTCCCCCTAAGCATGATGTCCTTCTCCAGGGACTGATCTTTCCTGACAACATGTCCAAAGTATGTAAGATGCAGTCTTGTCATCTTTGCTTCCAAGGAGCACTCTGGTTGGACTTCTTCCAGAACAGATCTGTTGGTTCTTTTGGTGGTCCATCGTACAGTCAACATTCTTCTCCAACAACACAATTCAAAGGCATCAATTCTTCTGTCTTCTTTGTTCATAGTCCAGCTTTTGCATGTATATGATGCAACTGAAAATACTATGGCTTGGGTCAGGTGGATTTTAGTCTTCAAGGTGACATCCTTACTTTTGAATACTTTGAAGAGGTCCTTTGCAGCAGATTTTCCCAGTGCAGTGCATCTTTGGATTTCTTGACTGCTGCTTCACGGAAGACACAAGGATAAAAGAGCTCAGGAGACAGAAGGACCCATGTGAATGGGAGACTATATCAACATGTGACAAGAAGAACCAGATGGTGCCCAGCCACCACCAAAGACAGCTGTGATGGGGAACAGGATGTTGAGTCCCTGTGGCAACATGAGAAAAAGAGGAGTGCAGCTCAAGAGCTCTACTAAAGGATCACAAATGATGATCTGACAGCCAAGGGGATCCCCAGGAAGCATGGCCCCTAAACCTGCTACTATCCCTGTCCAGAAAACACTACTGAGGTCTACTCTTCAGCAGAAAATGGACTGGACTCGGGGAAACAGCGTGACCATATGGTGTGTGTACTTTATGATTCTATGCGTTTATAAGATGCTGTCCTACTGGTCTTTTTGTAAATGGGAGAGAAGAGGGTGGAGAGGAGGGTGCAAGAGCTTGTTAAGAGGATACAACAGGTATAGAATGTAAAGGAGGCGTGTGCTGTCATGGGGCAAGGAGAGCGGAAGAGCTGTATATAGTAGGTGGGTGTGCAAAACTGACTTAGATTGTATACTTTCACTTAATCACATTAAAAAGAAAAATGGCCATGTTTTAACACCACAAATACAAGCCATGTGGTTAGGGTTTCCCAGCCATCTCAGCCCACCGTGTAGTAAGCCCAGGGGTCTGCTTTCTGAAAATAAGTTTGCTATCCATGTTTTTGTCATTTCTTGCTTGCGAGTCACCCCCTAATTTAGGGTGACTCCAGGTGCAACAGGATGGAATTATTGCCATCCATAGTGTTTTCCTTGTCAGTCGATTTCCAAGCCTCACTCCCAGTCTGTCTCAGTCTGGATGCTCTGCTGACAGCTGTCCAATGTCACAGCATCACACATACCTCCGCTGACAGACGGTGGGGGGTCTCACTCAGGTGTGCTGGCTAGAAGTGCCCTGCTTGGGAGTGGAGAATTCTACCGCTAAGCCACCAAGGCCCCTTGTGTGATTCATAGGTGATCAATATTATTTGTATGCACTGTCAGGGAAAAGAAAGAAGTGTCACTCTCATACCCTCAGGGTTGTCTCATAAAAAAGCCAGCTATGGAAAGAAAGATAAGGGACAGGACGGGGCGGGGGAATACTCTCAAAGCGAGATAGTTGAAGAACTTTGCTCACTTTTCAATCTGCTCATTGTCTGCTTTCATTTTGAGTGGATCACAGAGGCCACGCTTTCTGTCTTCAGACAGTGCCCTGGCAGACCACCTTACTTGGCCTTTGGATGACTCCTGGCTTTGCAGAATTCTGGAAAATCAACCTGTGTTTCATCAGGCACAGTCGCTCTGGAAACCAGAGGCTCTTGGCCTGGGCTAAGGAGCTTGCATAGTGGGGAAGAAAAAGGACTGTGCTTTTGTAAGCTGCACTCGGGTTTCTGGGCAGCTGGTCCGGTGCCCAGGGCACCCACCAGGTTCCTGGGATGCGGTCTCTGTAGCCTATATCTATTTTCTAGAGGCAACTGATTCAAGGATCAAGTCTGAGCTTCCTCCCCTGATGCCCGGTGTGCCAGCTTGTTGCTGCACAAAACGGGGTGATGCTAACGCTCCCTCCACACCCCAGAATGAGCCCTGGTGGTACAGCAGCTCAGTGCTCAATTGCTAGCCCAAAGGTGGGTGTTTGGAACCCACCCAGTGGCTCCATGGAACAGAGGCCTAGTGATCTACGTCTCCTAAGATTACAACCTGGAAAACTCTGTGGGACAATTCCATGTGGGGCAATTCCATGTGGGGCAATTCTCCGTGACTTGGAGCTGCCTTGGTGGCCAGCAGCCAGAGCCCGGGTGGTGATGAGATGAGAGACATTCGTGAGGGACTGGGCCCAGCGCTGCATACAGGGAAGGGGGCGTAGAAGCAAAGGGGTCATTCCTTTCCCTCTCACACACCGTCAGGACCTCAGCCTGCAGCAGTGAGCCACTCAGAGTCGGGGTCTGCCTGTCACCTCCCATGATATGGCTGCAGCTGCTGGGCACTCAAGGCTGGAGCTCAAAATGCCAGCATAGCCTGGTTTTCTACAGTCAGGACACAGTAGCTTTTTTGTTTTCTTTCTTTTAATTTTGTGGTCCTGATACTCTATGATTCAAAGCACCAGAGAACTGTATTTTTTCCTCTCACACAGAGAAAAGAAAATCCATATAGTATTTGGTGTCTTAGTTTGGAGGGCTCAGAGCAATAACGCACTTGACACTGTGGGAATCTCACTTCCAAGGACAGCTCCGAGAAGCCTCGGTAGAACAGCCACCCACTTCCATGAGCGTCATGTTGGAGATGACTGTTTGATACATTTCAATCAGTCACGCTTACTACCGCTCTTGTGTTTGTATTCCTGTTTCAACTGCCATCAAGAGGGCCCCGACTCATGGCCACCTTCTGCATGGCGGCCCAGATCCTTGTCCGGTCCTGCACTGTCCTCTGATCATTGCTGTCTTCGGGGCCATTGTTGGGGCTGTTGCATCATCTGTCTCACCGAGGCTTTCCATTACAGGGTTCCCCCAAGTCCAGGATGTTTGTTCCAGAACTTCTCCCTGGATGCTGTCTATGGCAGCCTTCTGATTTTACTATGATCCCCACTCTTTGCGATCAATTCTCGTAAGACTTGGAGACCACACGTGGGCCCTTCCTTTCCAGGTGATGGCTTCATATCACGTGACTAGAAGCCACCAGGGTCAGTGTCTCCCTGCTGCCTTACCTGGCTGCCCGAGCTCACCTTGGTGGCCAAAGATCACCCCAGTGGAGGCATGTAAGCCAAAAAACTCTGCTGCTGTCAAGTCAGTCCCAAATCGTCGTGACCCTATTGGACAGAGTAGACTCACCCCCATAGGGTTTCCAAGGAGCTGCTTGTGGATTGAACTGATGACCCTTGGGTGAGCAGCCAGGCTCTTAGACACCACACTGCCTCCTTTACGCAGGCCCAAATTGCCTCCTCAGTTACTAGAGGTAAACTGCGGATCAATTCTAATCCATGACCTCAGGCTCTTTCAAAAGTATTTTTAAACGACTCTGCATACTTCCGGGGTCTCAATTTTTCCATCTTGTCTTGAACTGTTTCCCACGATGGGTAGAAATACTTAATAAACCTTAGCCTGGACTCTGCCCAAGATAAGGACAAATAAACCTTCCTGGGGGAAACCATTTCCTCCCCCTTCTTCCCTGGGGAAGAGCTGTTTATCAAGCAGGGCAGGTAAACGATCTCAGCAGAAATGCTTTCCAGTGCTCACGGTACCAATGTAAGCCCCTTTCCTGCAGGTCCTTTCCCCACAGCCATCCTCTCTGTTCCAGGAAAGTCATCATCACCTCACCAAGTTCTCCCAGAGAGTGTTTCCATGTTGCTTAGCCTGCACGTGAGTGTAGATGGATTTGCTCTCACTCTTCTGGGCCTCTGGGAAGCTCAGCCTTCACACCAAAGGAAGAAAACCTCAACTCTTGGGCTCTGGTGCATCTCAAAATGCTTCTAGGAGGGCTCTGAATACACAATCAAACCTGGATGATAATCAGAAGCACCTGGAAAATTCCAAAAAGTATGGACAACGGGGCCAGCCTGTACCTCCTAACCCAAAACACCCACAATGAGCCCCCAGGTACTTACTTTTTAAAACCCTTCCCAGTTGAGAGTCCTCATTGCCAAGCTTGGAAAGGTCAACATGTTCAAGCTAGACTACCTCTGCCGGCCAGTCATAAATGTTCTATGAAAAAGGGGTCCATGTCAACACAGATAAAAGGGTTTCTTTCCTGCAGGACTTTTCAAGGCCTTGAAAGTGCCCAGAAAGCATCGTTGAAGCTCCCACAATGCAGTACATCGTCACTTCAAGCTATTTTGACAGAGGCAGCCTCAGAGCTCAGTCCTTCTAAGACACCCCTTGTCTGGATGACCCTGCTAACCCAAGCACAACAGGCTACACAGTCTTCCAGAGTTGCCCTTACCAGGATAATCACAGAACAGCCATATAGCTGACCTCAACCAGTTTTAGCAGATTTTCTACATCATCTTGGCACTCTAAGTGATCTATTAGCTCATTAAATGCAAAACGCATGACCTCAATCCATTGTCCCGAAGCTGCCAAAGACGTTCTCTCATGACTTCTCAGTGCCTTCCCTGGACCCACAGTGTCACAGTGGGAAACCTGAGTCTGCAGCCCTGGAGCACGGGTCATGGGCATTTAGGTTTGGTGATAAAGGAGACAACGGCTTGGTCATTTCTGCTCATGGTTTGTTTCTCCCAAAGTGGATTCTAACCAGGAAAATAAATACTCAACGTCCACACAATCAACTGAGCTGAACAGGTCAAAGGGGACAAGTTGATGAAGTTGGCTTGAGGCTGGCTACCAGTAAACATGCCCAGTGACTCACCACAGCCTGATGGTTTGAACTCTGCCTACAAGAGTCATTCACCTTCCTTATCACACTGCAGGCTGGATTTCCTTCTCTAGTCAAGATTTCAGAGGGTGGTCCTGGAGGGCTTGGCTTCTGTTTTGCTATTGCCCTTAAAAATACCAAGCCCACAGTGAGCAGTCAATACCAATGGATGGCAGTCCCATGTGTTTCCGAGAAATGCTCTCTTGGATTTTCTTGTCTGCCATCTTTATGGAAGCAGATTGCCAGGCCTTTCTTCCATGGCACAGATGGGTGTTTTCAAACCACCAACCTTTAGGTCAGTAACTGAGCACAAACTTTTTTTTGTCACCTAGGGGCCTTTGTCATTACCTTGGGTTCCGTTAAATAACACGTTAACAACTAAGAGCTAGAGAGGAGACATTTCAGGTCTTATGAGTCGCCTTAAGCAGTCACAGAAACACCGTGGATTTCCACCTCTGGAATTTCCTGAAAAGCAAACTAGGAAAAATGCAGGGGATGACCCAAAACTGCTCATTCCTTCCGGAAAAGAAGCTACAACAGCATCTTCTAGAGCCATGAGAAGTTGAGCACTGCCGTGCCTTTTTTTTCTGTAAAATTAAACTTTTTGCTTGGAGACTGTGGCTCCCAAGATCATAGATTATCATGTGGTTGTTGTGAAATAAGATAGAGAGAGTCTATGCATCTTTTATTCAGTTTACCCCAAGGGTAGCAATTTCCAAAGCTCTAGTACAATTTCACAATCAAGATAGGGACATCGATACGGGCAAGATACAGGACATAGTGACTGTTTTCTAGCCACATACATTTCTCTTCTGGCCACCTTTCCTTTCTCAACCTCAAGCAACCACTAATCTGTTTCTCCAGGTCTATGATTTTGTTATTTCAAGCATGGTATAAGGCTTTTTCACTGATCTCGATTCTCTGGAGATTAATCAGAGTTGTTGCGTGTGTCTGTAGCATGTTCCTTTTTGTTGTTGAGTGGTATTCCCCGGTATAGATATGCCACAGTTTCTTTAACCATTTTCCAGTGGAATGACACCTGGGTCTTTCCATTTGGGGGTTATGAGGAATAGAGCTGCTACAAGTGTTCGTGTACAAGTTTGCGTTTCTATGGGATAAACGCCTAGGACTGCAATTGCTGGGCCATATGGTAATTGTATATTTAGTTTTTTAAAGACCTTGCCAGACTTTTCTAGAGCATCTTTACAGTTTTCTATCCCCAGCAGCGATATGTGAGTGATCCAGTTTATCTGCATTCTGACCAGCATTTGAGAGTGGCACTATTCTGATCAGTGTACAGTGAGATTTCCTTGTGGTTTCAATGTGCATTTCCTGGTGGCTAATGATGTTGAACATCCTTTTTATTTATTTCTTTTTAATGTGATCAAGTGAAAGTTTACAATCCAAGTCAATTTGCCATATGGAACCCCAAACACTCGCCTCTCTGCAACTCCACCTGCTCTCCTCACCCTGTGACAACACACTCTTTCTTTCTACTGTTTAGTTCCAGTGTCCACTCAACCAACACTTGTCCCCTCCTCTCCACCTTTTCCTCTCCCCTCTAAAAAGAAACCGGTAGGACAGCCTCATATACATGTTAAACCCTAAAACACACACAGCCCCTGCATCACTCTGTGTCCCCAGATCCAGTCCACTCTTTGTCTGAAGTGTTGCCTTCAGGACTGGTTTCAGATCTGGACTAGCAGCAGGTCTAGGGGCAGTGTTCTCAGGACACCCTGCAGGCTGTTGGACCATCCAGTCTGGTCCTTTAATAGAGCTCTGGATCTGCACACCTGTTTCTCTCCTGCTATGTCGGGGACTCTACACTGTGTTCCCTATCAGGGAAGTTTTGGTGGTGGCCAGGCACTACCTAGTTCTTCTGGGATCCTACTGATGTAGTTTCCCAATCACGTGGACCTTCTGTCACCTGGACTCATTTTTTTCTCATGTCTTTGATGTTCTCGGTTTTCACCTGTTCCAGGTGGGTTGGGACCAGTTGATGTTCCTCGGAGGGCAACTTGCCCGCCACGCTTTTCAAGGTTCTCACACTAAGTCCCAGCAGCAGTGACTGTAGGAGGCTCACGAGTGCTGGCCCTGAATTTGGAGCCGGGGTGAAAACTGACCACCAGCCTTGGCTGGAAGGATGCAGGCCCCACGTCAGAGATCCCAGCTCCAGAGGGCCCCATGGACAGGGCATCGGAAAGTCCATGGCCTGGACATGCCTGAAGGGTCTGTTTGATGCTAAGTTAGCCTGCTGAACAAACTGGCTCTCTTAACACCTTGAGGGAAAAGAGAAAAGTAACCTAACAGTGGGAACTTGGGAAAAGATGCCCACAAAGGCCTGCATTGGGGGTGCGTAGGCAGCACAGTGGTGAAGAGCTATGCCACTAACCAAAAGGTTGGCAGTTCCGGTCCACCAGGTGCTACTTGGAAACTCTATGGAGCAGTCCTCCTCTGTCCTGTAAGATTGCTGTGGGTTGGAATTGACTAAACAGCAGCAGGTTTGGTATTTTTCAGGGTTCAGTTATTTACACAGGGCAGGGGACTGCCAAGATTCCAGGCTCCGCAGTGAAGCTGGAGGAGCTGCAATCGCCAACCCAGAACACGACAGTGTCAGCTCTTCCCAGCAGCCTCCCAGCCGGCCCCTCAACATCCGTATCCAGGGACTCCATTTTCTGTCTTCAGAGTGGGGGTGGCCATGACAACCTTTGAGTCCAACCTGAAAGTACATTCCTGCCACACAGATATTAACAACCTCGGCATTCATTAGCTCCATAAGCTCTGAGATGCCTCTGCTCTTGCTGGAAGCTTCTCCTTCCCCAAACTGACCATATCCTGGGACTGGTCACTTCACTCATTCTGTCCCTGCTCCTCCTGCTGGAGCCCAGTCATCCTCAGGCTGGAAGATGATGATCCCTTCTTTGTAAACCTTCCACAAGGACCCTTCCCTTGTACCCCTTCCTGGTGCCTTCAGTCTAAAAGACTACTCCGTCCTCTGGGCGTGGTGTCGTGGGTTAAGTGCTACCACTGCTAACCCAAAGGTCGGCGGTTCAAATCCACCAGGTGCTCCTTGGATACTCCACGGGGCAGTTCTACTCTGGCCTCTAGGGTTGCCATGAGTCGGATCCGACTTGACGGCACTGGGTAGGAACAACCACAGTAGCATACTTCTTACTACATTGGCCCAGCATGATGTCCCTGTGTCTCCTTGTCCATCTTGTCTTCAAGGCCATGAGCACCCTAAAAATGAGGTCCCAGCCACCTGAGACATCTTAAAGGCTGGCCTAGTAATTGTGTCGGGGACTGAGTTGTGTCTCCCTAAAATGTGTGCAGCAATTTGACCACATGACAATGCCAGGCACTGTGTGACATTCCTCTACGTCCTGCTTCGATCATGTCATACCTCTGAGACGTTCATGAGGTCAGTGGGGCAGGATGGGCGGCAGCTGTGCTGGTGGAACAGGACTCGGGGCCTACGACTGTACCGTGCCTCCAGGTGATCTCTTGGGATGTGAAGTAAAGGGAAGCTAGCAGAGCACTGGGGACCTCAGACCACCAGGAAAGAAGCAGTGCTGGGACCAGATCAGGGTCCGCTGGACCTGAGGTCTCTGCGCCTCAGAAGCTCCCGACCCAGGGGCAGACTGATGACAAGGTCCTTCCTCCAGAGCCAACAGAGAGTCCTTCTCTGGAGCTGAGGCCCTGAATTTGGACTTTGAGCCTCCAACACATCTCTTGGTTGAAGCCTCCACTTGTGGTGTTTCTGTTAGAGCCATGCTAGATGACAAAGACAAGCTGGCACACGGTGAAAGCTCTGTAACACTTGTCCCATCGGAGACCGAGTGAAGGACCACACGGATGGGTGAACACACTATTGGGAACAAGTTCAGAGTCCACGCGGGGAAGGCATCCAGGGACCGCACAGCCCCGGGACTGCCAGCTCGCTGCTGGGCCACTGACCATTTGTCACTGAGGTGTCAGGCTCTGCCCACAGTTCACATTCCGCTGACGGTACAGCCCGGAACAAAATCCACACTTGGAACAATAACCCTGGGAAATGCATCAGCAGGGAGACCCTGAATACCGTCTCCTCCTGGATTACAGCTCAGCGGAAAGGATGAAAAGAGACGCTTCAAATACTTCCTCGTGAAAGACTAAAAGGAAGCAAATTCAGCGTGGGATGACGAAGCCTGAGGCCTTTCAGACGGACCCCAGCCGTCACCGCCACGAGTTTGCCGCTCACCGCACGACGCATCGCCAGGCCAACATACATTCTGAGTCACCCAAGCAGATTTAATGCCCTCGCCCCCGTGACTTTGTCTTTCCCTTTTCTTCTCAAAACTGTTTAAGGGAAGATTCTGACCTACCTAGGAAAGGATTTTAATCAGTTTCGTTCCGGAAATAACTATGGAAATTCAGATTTTTCCATTCTGCTGCTTCAGAACACTTCATGGTAACAGACGCCTGGGGAAGTCAGCCCTCTTTTTCTCTTGTTTCTCCCCCCAGCACACAGAGAGAAATGACATGAGTGGCAGCTGTTCTGAGTCCCCTCATGGGAGGGTCTGAGGGCATAAGCATATGAAAAGGCATCAGAACTGAAGCCTTTGAAAATGAGAAAAACACCAGAATTGGCTGCCACATTCCCCATTCCAAACAGATCTTCACGTTCATCTTTGAGAAGGAGCCTCCCGCCCACACACATGGCCATTAGTCTCTGCACTTAAAAAGTGGGACTGCCCATGGGCGCCGTGATATGTACCCGGGCTATACAGGTGAGCATATGCCATCTGGAGACTTCCAGCAGACCCACAGGCCAATGGCTCACCTGGCACTATTGTTGGCTGCTGCCGAATTGATGTGTGACTCATGGCGCCCCTGCTCCGCCCACTCCTCAGCCATCCTCACAACTGGTTGCTGATTGGACTGTGGTGATCTGGAAGGTTTTCACTGGCTGATTGTCAGAAGCTGGTTGCCAGGCCTTTCTGCCTAGCCCGTCTTAGTCTGGAAGCTGCTGAAACCTGTTCAGCATCATGACAACACAGAAGCCTCCGCAGATTGACAGGGGTGGCTCTGTCTGGCAGACATTGGCCAGGAATCAAACCTGGGTCTCCCACGTGGAAGGCAAGAACTCTGCCACAGGAACACCAGTGCCTCTAGGGCACCTTAGAGCTGGAAAGCATTTCAATCCTGACAACACGCCAGGAAGCATGTTAGTGAAGGACTGAGTGGAGAGGAAAATAAATCAGGCAGTGGGTTTGGGAAATGTTGAAGGGTGTTTGTGCGTGACTCCTCAGAGTTCAACACACTTCATCCGTTCCTTCATCCGGTGGTTCCACAATCTCGATTCGCATCCACGCACGTTCTGTACCTCTATGGTGGCCCTTGCTGACGCAGGCAAAGAAGTAGTTCTAAGGGTGAGGAAATCAGTGCTCTATACTGATACAACAAAGTTGTATGCTGTATTTATAACTGAATTGCATACCCCCAGCCCAAAGGAGGGGTTGAAGTCCTGGTCGTTGCGAAGGTGGGCTTGTTTGGACTCAGGGTCTGTGTGGCATGATCAGCACGTTCACCCTCCGGGACAGACGCTACCACCGCCAGACTGTCAGGAAGAAACAGGTTTAGAGATGAGAAAACTCATCCAGGTTCCCCAGATGGCAGACAGTGCCCCTCATCTGCACCCATGTGTGGGGGGAAAGAGAGGGTCTTTTTATGTTTAATTTACTGATGAATGCCCCACCCGGTGTGCTATAACCTCTGACTTGTTCCCCTCTTAGCCCACCTGCGGCTGCATGGTATGGTGCATGGCTCCAGGCAAGGATGTCACAGCCAAAATCAAAGAAAAGACCTTTGATTTCCACAACTGGAGACCTGAAGGAAGCCCAGGTCATTGGAGTGTGTGGGAACTAGGGTTCAGTCTCCAGGCAGGGCAAGGAAGGGGAGACTAGAAGGTGCAGAGCTGGGTCCATGGTGCCACCCCAAATGTGGCCTGCCCCATGGAGAGAGCTGACCCTGGACTGCTCTGTGGAATCCGGGACAGCCCAGGTACTGTGCCCGGTGTCCCTCCCTGCTCAGGGAAACTATGGGATGTGGGAAGTCCACCCAAAGAGAGGTTCCACAGGAGGTGTCTGTTCATTGCAGAGGTCCCTCTCCCCGCCTGCCTCAGCACCTTCACATGGAAGGAAGTAGCTGGGTGCTACCTGTGGGCAAGAGTTCATGCTGAGTTTGATGCTGAGAGCAGAAAACTACCTTCAACAGCAAAAAGAGATCTTTGCAAAGGGGTATTATGGAAGAAGACCTCCATGGGGACCAGGCAGGCAGGGGACATCTCAGCAGATGCCAGTGTGGGCAGCTGCCAACCAAGCACCAACCTCTCAAAAGCTTATAAATAATCCCCAGGTAGGGGAGGAGGTCTCTGAATTGACCAAGATGGGGACCTTCAGATGAAAATCAAGTTGAATTATTTCTGCTGAGCCTGCAGATAGTAACAGATGCCCCCCACACCCTCCCTCACCGTGAATTTGGTACCTGGGGACAAACAGCCTAAACATGCCTGAACTTGGCCCATGGAAAAGCTCAGTGGCAAGCTGCCCATCCGTCTCTGCTGTTGAGGGCTGTATATTTGGGTCATGATTTCCCAAGCCTCATGCTCCTATTCTTCTTTCTCCTTTACCTTGATGTTTCCGACTACAGTTACACTATTGCCCTACTGCTTACATTATTGAAGGTGGGAATTCCGCCTGGAGCAAGGCATGGAGCACTTGCACCTAGAACGTACCTGTGCGTCAGGTCAATAGGTCGGAATGTCAGGGAACTCACGCTTCTTGTTTAGGTACTGTCAGGTCAATGTCAACTCACAGCAAGCACACGTGCCACAGAACAGACCGTTGCCTGGTCCTGCGCCATGCCCACAATCGTTGTTAGCTTTCAGCTGTGCTACTTGGTCTCTATCAAAGGCTGGGGGCTCCATCCACCCAGGGGTGCCTTAGAGGAAAGGCCCGGTGACCCGCTCCTAAAAAAGCAGACACTGGGAACCCCCAGGAGCACAGTTCTACTCTGCCAGGGACAGGGCTTCCGTGAATGACAGTCGATTCCACAGCAACTGGCTTTGTCATTGCTGACTGGGAAACTTAAGGCCACAAAGCCCTTTTGGGAAAGTCAGAGCCCCCTATAGCAGGCTCTGTTCAAGAGCCCCTGGGGGCTGTGCCCTGGGAGTCCACAGGTGATCTGACTTGCACTAGGGGTGAATTTCTGTAGAGCCTGCTACCAGCTGCAGTCAAGCTGATCGCCACTCATGGGCAGCCCCAAGTACGTCACAGTAGAACTGAGCTCCACAGGGTGTTCAACGACTGGTTTTTTTCAGGAGTATGTTCCCAGGCCTTTCTTCTGAGCACCTCTGGGTGGGCTCCAGCTGTCACCTTTCCACTGAGGAGCTGAAAGTGATAATGTTTGGACTCTCCCGGGGTCCTTCTGCTTGGTAAGAGCCCTCCGTCCTCGCAGATGAGAGGGGAGGTTCTGGCTAGGGTCCACACTTGTGCCGACAGAGCAGCTTTCTATCCAGATGTGGCTGTGCGCAGTTCAGTGTCTCAGACGGCTTCTTGCCATTCTAGTTTGTGATGGAGACCTCTGCAATGCAGAAGCTGGGCCAGACAGGTTGATCAGTGAGAAGCCTCGTGACATAGATGGCTCTGGAGGGACAACCAAGGGAGGCCAGCTCTCTTCACCCTCCTTCCTGTCCAGACGGCCTGGACTCTCCGTCTTTCTGGTTGCTCATGATGAGTGAGCAGGTGTTCAGCAGGAGTTGGTTGTTCTGCGAGGGCTCTCAGCTCTGGGACAAGGGGTTCTGGTAATGCACAGACAGAGGTCCGCCGGCTCCTTGTGTTGCCTTTGGAAAACAGTAATAGTCTGATATCCTTTTAATGGTAAGTTTAATGATGTCACCCTGTGGTGCAACAATTACACACATGGCTGCTAACCAAAACACTGGCAGGTCTGAACCCACCCAGGGCACCCAGAAAGACCTGGCAATCTGCTGAGGTAAAGATCACACCTTAGCAAATTCCACTGGGCCATTCTGTCACATAGGTCAACGTGAGTGGGAATCGACTCAGCAGCACCCAACAGCTCTTAAAGAGTCTTATAAAAAGAAAAGCAGAGCAAGACTGAAACTGTGGGACCCTAGCAGAGAAGGTTCCAAGGGTTGGGAAGGGTGATGCTGGGAGACCCTGGTGGCACTGAGGAGACGGTGTCAGATCCCGAGCCTACGGCAGGTGGACAGCTGGGGGCCCTTTTGTGATCCTGCGCTGTCCCCACAGCCTGAAGACAGCACCTCCTCACCATCTCCCCACCCCAGTGCATCACTGCCTGCAAATGTTTTTAAAAGTCACTCTGCGTCTTCAAAAGCTTTTCCTATTACATCCTTTCATCCACGTTCACCCCTTGGGTTTGACCTTGGCTGCTAACCTGAAGTTGGGAGGTCCCAGTCCACCTGGAAGTGCTCCGAAAGGAGGACTTGGCAATTGACGTCCCCAAACCAGACCTGGACAACCTTACAGAACACAACCCTCACTCGGTGCCTGTGGGGTCCTCCGGGGTCAGACTGGTTCTGCAGCAACTGGTTTTTACACACCCCGTATCCATGTGTGTATCATACACGCCACCTATACCCCAACACATGCTTTTAGGATTGAGACTCAAATGCTTTTTTTAGGAAAAAAACTTTATTTAAAAAAATAATTTACAAACTGAGAGAACTCTGAGATATGACTGTTCTGTGCACAACACTGCAACCTGGACAGTTCTTTTTCTTTTTTAACGTAACTTTACAAATACTATCAACGTCACAGACTGCATTAGAGCAGTGTCTGTTCCGTAGTCCATGCCAGTCCAAAGCACCACACAGATACAAAACTACTGTCAATAAAACATTTCAGCCATCGGCAGATATTCATATATATTTATATATATATATATGTATGTAATTTCAAAACAGTTAACATTGCATGTCATCTTTAGTCAAAACTGAAAACAAACTAACCTCCAAACTGTAGCACTCTGAATATATATCAGCATTATACCTCACGAACAATATTTAAAATATATTTAATTTTCCAATGCGTGGATAAGGTACATCAAGAGTCAGAAAATACAGTCTTGGAATTTAAATACAAATCACCAAATAGGAAAAAAAAAAAAGCAGGGGCCTCTGAGAGTCCTGTTTCACAGAAGCATGGGCAAGCTGGTCCTGAAGCTGGCTCTAAGATATCTTATGGACCACCTAGCACCACTCTGCAGGCTGCAGGACTGTTGGCATGCACAGCCCGGAGACAAGCCGCACCGGCATGGGAGAGGCAGAAAACAGGCACGAGGCTGTGTGCTCCTCCTCAGCATCCCCAGCATTGAGACCGCAGGGGCCTCTGCTTTTTCCTTGAGAGCACAGCCCGATGCCGCCTTAACAACAGCGCGAGCATCTCTGCGCCGCTGCTGTGCAGCCTTTCACTTGGCATTCGGCTCCAAAGCTGAGTACTCGGCCTCAGACACCCTGGTGGCGTCGATGAGCTTGGCGAGGCCGGTTTTGGCAGAGTACTTGAAGATGAAGGCCTTCATGAGCTCGTACCTGTAGTTGCGGCTGATGAAGCTGTAGAGAACGGGGTTGACGCAGCAGTGCACCAGGGACAGGCACTGCGTGACATGCAGGGCTGTGAAGAGGACGTTCTCCAGGTGGCAGGTGAAGGGGACATAGTGGAGGATGGAGAAGATGTCGATGAGCACCACGGCGTGGTAGGGGAGCCAGCAGACCAGGAAGACCACCACATAGGAGAAGATGATCTTCCGGCTGCTGTGTTTCTCCTGGTCACCCGATGCCGCAATCGCCCTGGCCAGGAGTAAATAGAAGACAGCAATGACGGAGAAAGGGATGGCGAAGCCGAGGACCACAGACACCAGCTCCATGCCGATGAGCCACTCCTTGACGCTGTGCTCCGGGTAGATGGACCGGCAGTAGGTCTCGTTGTTGGTCGATGTGACGGTCTTCAGGTAGTAGGTGTCCGGCAGGGACACGCAGAAAGCCAGCAGCCACACCATGACACAGACGACGCGGCGCACTGTCTTCTTCCTGCTGCCAGCCGTGCTGGCGAAGTAGGTGATGGAGAGGTAGCGGTCCACGCTCATGCACGCGAGGAAGAAGATGCTGCCAAACAGGTTGATGGAGAAGATGAGATGGGTGATCTTGCAGGTCATCTCACCCATGGGCCACTGGTTATGCTGCACCAGGCTGACCACCCACACCGGGATGGTCAGCACCACCCAGAGGTCGGCGATGGCCAGGTTGAGGATGTAGCAGTGTGTGTCATAGCCTGTGGTTTTGGCCTGGATGTTCACCCAGACCACCACCGAGTTGGCGATCATGCCGATGACGAAGATGAAGACGTAGATGAAGGAGAGTGTGTACAGCAGCACGCTCTTGTTGGGCATGCCGGGGCACACCACGCTGTCCACACCAATGCAGTCGCTGCTGTTGCACGGCCAGCCGAGGTCGGAGAAATTCCCCGGCTCTGAGTAGTCAAAGAGGTGTGCGTCCATGCTTCCAAGCGCGGCAATCAGATCACCTACAGTAAAATCACACAAAGAGCAGAAGAAGAACCATGAGCAGCAGCTCACAGTGCTTTCCCAGCACCCCGAACATGCTCACTACTCCTCTTTAGCTCTGTAGCATCTGCGAAAACGTCTCCCTGGGTGGGACAATTAACGGACTAAGTTGCTGACCAAGAGGTTGGAGGCTCAAGTCCACCCAAGAGCATCTAGGAAGAAAGGCCTGACAATCAACATCTGAAAACTCAGCCATCACAAACCCTACGGAGCACAGCACTCTGGGATCACCAGGAGTCGGAGTTGACTTGATGACAACCAGTGGCTGGTGGCAGTGTCTTTTCCAAGAGACGAAAAAAGAAACACAACCATAATAGAACTTCACAAACAAATTTAAACACACCGGAGTCTAAATCCGTGCCATCCTCAAAGACAAGCGAGGTTTGCCTTCTGGTGTTTTCCAGGCTGGGCTCTAGGTAGACTTGGCTAGACCTCAGCTGTAGAATCAACAACACACCGAGCCAAAGCAACCTCAGGCAGCTGAGGGGGACCCAGCACGACCAACAGAGGGCTCGTGTTCCCCAGAAGACACTGGAGCCTTTCTGTCTGCATCTCCAAGTGGGGGGTGCTGATCCATCCTGGGCCATCTCTGTTCCAACTATCCTGCCTCAGGGTCTTAACCAAAGCATTCTAAATTCTCTTCCAAATCTGCATTAAAGATCCAACTGCTTTTTCACCTTTCTGCAAAATTCCCGCACACCTGGGCTGCCCTCAGACACAATTATGGAAACTACTGGAAATGCAGCCAGACATGCGGATGGACCCACAGCTGGACTGCACCCCAAACCTTCAGACTCTGGGTTTGTCTTGTGGTTTTCAACGACGAACAACCAGTCAGCTGTCCCAAGCCCCAGGCCATGGCCTGGTTTCCTGTGACTTTATTTGCTCAGTGGCTTCAGGAGCAGCTCACGTCAAGAGCCCAGGCACAAAATGACCACCTGCTGCCTTTGTGGACGGCCGTTTCCTCGGGATGCTCACCACCAGCCCAATGTACAGCCAGTGATCGCAGCTGCCACTGTGCTAGAGGCCACTGAGAATTCAGCCACAAGGAATTCTTGAAATGGTTTCCCGACAAATGCACCGAACAGAACAGACCCCAAGTTGCCACAAGGCAAAACAGACTCCGTTGCAGTGGGTTTGGTTTATTGGTCCATGTAGTGCCAGCAAATGACCTAAAGTGTGGAGGCTGGAACTTGCCTGGTGGTGCCATGGAAGAAAGGTCTGGTAATCTTCCACAGTAATTAAAACCAAAAAAACTGAAGGACACACACCCACTCTGTAACACACGGGGGCACCATGAACCATAGCCCACTCAGAAGCAACAGGTTTGGGTTTGTTTGTTGTTTAAAATACCACAAGAGCAATCAGGGCTGCTTTCTGTCCACCTGTCCACTTGGAGACCCTAAAGTCCTTCCCCGACTGAGTCCTTGGTCATCAGCCCTGCTTGGCCCTTCCCAGATGAAGGGGGTGCCATATTCTGACTGGGAGGTGTGGAGTGGCCAATGAAATCTCACCTCAAGGGGGCACTGCTGAGCATTATGGAGTGCACTAACCCAAACCAAACCTGCTGCCGTTGAGTTGATTCCAACTCGCAGTGACCCTACAGGACAGAGCAGAGCTGCCGGGCCCCACACAGCTTCCAAGAAGTGCCTTGTGGATCGTAACTGCCAACCTCTTGATTAGCAGATCCAGCATTTAACCATTATGCCACCAGGGTTTCCATATGGAGCTTGTCTGCTCTTCCTTCTCACCTGCCCCTGGAAATGACTGACCAAAGGTCAGGGCCACCTAGCAAGGTCACCTGAAGTGGACACTAGCTTATATGCGAGAACTCACTGGAGCACAGACTGACAGAGGGTCAGAGTGCAATGGCTGTGACAAAGATGCATCTGGCAACAGCTGTGTCTGGGTGAAGATTTGGACTCCTACACCCATTACTGTTCAACTTCAGATGACCCAGTCACCAATCCAGCTGGGTGTGCCTCCCCAGGACAAAGAACCAATCCCAAGGAGCAACTTGGGGGTTAAACAAAGAGCGAACAGCGCTCCAAGGGGCTGTGTCCCCTCCCTGTCCCTTTCCTGGCAGGAAAGGAAGAGCCAGGGATTCTGCAGCTAGGCATCTGTTTGCCCCTTAGCCAAAAGCACTGAAAAAAAACCACTGCCCTCTGGCAGCTCTAGCTCACGGTGCCCTACGTCTGTCACCGAGCAAGGCAAACAGTTTGCTCTTGGCTACTAGCCGAAAGGCTGGCAGTGCCAATCCAGCCAGTGGGCCACCTACTGGCCACCTCCCTCAGCCACCCTTCCCTGACCCCTGGTTCCTGAGCACTGCAGAGCAGTCTGGTTCTCACCCAGTGACCCATTTCTCAGTTTCGTAGAACACAGCACGGCTATTCACAGCATGGCTTGGTTTTGAAAGCCCTTTCTCACTGGTGCCCTTCCCTGACCCCACCTCCCTGGAGATGGAGGACTATGGATGGTGGACAGCCACAGCCGAGCAGAGGGGGGCTGATCAGAGCGAGGCTGGCGCCTGGCACGGCTCCTGCCCTGCTGCCTGGCCCAGACAGTGAGCCCTGCAGAACGGCCATCCATCCCGAGGGAACTGTCCCCGGGGCAGGACAAAAAGAATGACCCGCCTCTGCTGGCCTGAACCACGATCCTCACCACCAAAGAGCCACTGTGCTCTGGGTGCAGATGCCGAGAGCCAGGCAGGACAAGGAGCCAGAAGACCTGTCCTCTATGAGAAGGATCAGGTGAACATAGCCTTAGCGGTCTCCAGCGGTAAAGCTCTCCACTAAAAAGGGAATGGCCAAAGGTTCAAGGACACCCAGAGGTGTCTTGGAAAGAAGACCAAAAATCAGCCACTGGAAACCACGTCGGGCACAAGTCTGCTCGGAAGATGCCATGACATGGGGTGACTCGTCAGAACTGGTGTGGTTTGGATCTCTATCTTTCTGGCTGCTTCCACTGCCCTGCAAATCAGTTGCTCTGATCACCACCTCTCTGGGCCGCCACCAGCCTTCAGGGTTCTCAGAGCCTGGGGCAGTGAGGAAAAGGGCTCCGAGGCCCATCCACTCCTTCAGTGGCTCCTGTCTGCCCGACAATGAAAACTTGATTTAGTAATTGACTGGCACTGGTCTAACCCTGTCACCCCAACACAGTAACTGCCTCAGCAGGGGACAGCAGTGTCCAGCCAGGAGCATACAGTTAGAGTGCATGGGCTGGGAGCCTCTGACTGAAGACTGAGAGTCTGCTGTCCTGCTGATCAACTGATAGATTATTCATCACTACTCTGTGACTGGCCCATGGAGAGCTGGAAGATGAGGCACACTTGGGAGGCCCCAGGTCCAGGCCTTAGCCTCCTGCCTTCTTCTAGGGGCCCAAACAGGCTTCTTGCCTCTCACTGCAGAAGGTTTGAGTGGTTAGGGGATGGAAGGGAAGCTCACAGGCAGATGAGTCAGTGCAGGACTCTGACCCTAGTCTACCAAGGTAACTAGGGGATCCAAAAAAAAATCACTTTTGTCATTTCAGTGGTTTTCATGCTTTTTTTTAAAAAAAAAAAAGCATTAGGTCTTGGGGACAAGGACTGTTTTCAGGGGGGGAGAAAAAAACTGACAAAATTTCCCCTCCTTAAAAAACAACAACAACAAAAAAACCCGCCACTGCTGTCCCGTTGATTCCATCTCACAGCAACCCTACAGGACAGACTAGACATGCAGCACAGGGTTTCCAAGGCTGTCAGTCAGAATCAGCTCCACGGCCAGGGGTTAACCTTTACAGGTGAAGACCAGAAGCTTCACTACGGATTACACCTCAACAAAAACGAAGCAAAAGTCCTCACAACTGGACCAAGAAGCAACATCATTACAAACGGAAAAAACAACTTGTCAGGGACGTCATTTTACCTGGATCCACAGTCAATGCCCATGGAAGCAGCAACCACACAATGTGTTGCACAGGGTAAATCTGCTGTAAAAGTCCTCTTTCAAGTGTTAAAAAAGCAAAGATGTCACTTGAGGACTACGGTGCACCTGACTCAAGCCGTGGTGTTTTCAGTGGCCTCGTATGCATGCAAAAGCTGGATAATGAATAAGGAAAACAGAAGATGAAATGGAATTATGTGGCTGACAAGGAAGAGTAAACATACCATGGACTGCCAAAAAACAAAAAAACACATCTTGCAAGAAGTCCAGCATGCTCCCTAGCACAATCTCATGCATTTGGGACACGTTATCAAGAGGGATCAGTCCCTGCAGAAGGACATCACGCCTAGTGAAGCGGACAGTTATCAAAAAAGGAGGCGACCCTTAACAAAATGGATTAACACAGGGGCTGCAACAAGAAGCTCAAACTTAACAATTACAAGGCTGGCTCCGACCGAACCTCGTCAATTCGGGTGTCTGCAGTCCCTGTGAGAACTGACTCGACAGTGCCTACCAGCAACAACCATGGCCACAGAAGCAGACTGCCACATCTGTCCCCCGAGGAGTCAGCAGTGGGCTGAACTACCGACCTTTCCCCAGTAAGGTCAGCCCAAGCTCCCAGACATATGCTCACGGAACCAGACCACACTTACAGAACGCAGAAGCCCATTCTAAGTAAGGGGATTGTCTCTGTCAACAAAGATGCCTTGGTGATGGAGTGGAATGCTTTTACCTGAGTCCTCTTCGCAGGCATCATGTGCACAGCCACCGTGGCCAAGGCTTGCACCTCCAGCCCGTCTCAGTTCCGATTACGGCACACAGGAAGTAGTTCTCTGCCACGACCGGAAGTGAATGTTCCCACCGCCGAGGCGGACAGTGGAACTACAGCACACCTCACTTCCGGTCATGGCGGACAGGAAGTACTTAGCCGCCATGACCGGAAGTAAGTGTTCTCACACGCGAGGGAGACCGAGTGTGTGGTCCGTGAAGGGGCTCGTCCTCACTCACATCCAGACATGGCCGGATTGCCCGTCTGTGGAGCAGAGCACTGTTCTGGGAGGTACACTTTTCCTTTCTATGGTTATTCATCCACCATGTATCCTTGACAAAGGCTTGGTTGTAGCAAGAGACCTGAGGTGTCAAGCTGCATCCAGTCCCCTGAGCTCTCCCAGTGGGCTGGTGGCAAAGCCAAAATTAGAAGTCTGCGAGTTAGCGTCTCCGTTGGGTAGTGGCTTGGCACACATTGCATACGCTCCCTACACTGGCAAAAAGCCACGCTGTCATCAAAGAAGGGGTCGTTCCCGGGAGAGACTGCCAAGTGCACATCCAAACTGCCTTCAACCAGTTTGCAGTTTCCAGTCACGATTAAGGAAGGCTCTTCCCAGCTAATCCTCTTTGCCTTGCCCCGCAAATAATCAAACCCTTCTGTTCTCTTCTTTCCCACCCCTGTGCTCTGCCCCCACCCCCTACCTCCAATCTGGATAGCAACTGCAGGAACCTCTGGGTGGCACATAGGGCTTAGGGCTCAACTACTAGCCCAGCGGTCTGTAGTTCCAACCCACCCAGAGGCACTTCAGATTGCAGACCTGGTGCTCTGCTTCCACCAGCTCACAGCCATGGAAATTCCAAGGTGCACAGCTCTACTCTGCACACAGGGGGTCACTGTGAGTTAGCATCTCGACTTGATGGCAACCAACAGCTCACAACAGTCCCAGCGAGCAGGTACCCTGCGCAAAGCAGTGTCAGTGAAGTCAGAGCTCGGTGATTTCCCCGTGACCCTCCAGCTGAGGCCAGCACTGGAAACGGGAGTCCAGGACAGGATTTTCTGGAATCCTCACCCCGATGAGATGAGCACCCCACCTTTTCATTCCTCCAAATCCTTAGGGGTGGTCTCTTCCAGGCATCGTCTGGGACATATGAAGATAATACACTGGAATCATGACCCGCCATCCTCAAAGACCATCCAACAGAGAAGGTCAAGAAGGGTAGAAAGCCAGCCACTCACAGTGAGTCAAGAGGGGGCTGGCAGCTGTCCTTACAGCAGAAAGGTAGGCTTTTCCACTTATTGACTTACTGGAGCCTCTATGGAGGTATAGGGGTTTGAAGCACTCAGGAATATTCCAGAAGGGCCCTGCCATTAAGGTGGAGGCACCCAACCTGGCTGAGGAAGACTCTTCCTCAAGGAGAGATGGAAATGGGCTGGCTAGCCTTCTGCTAGGCCTCAGTCCATCCCCATGGGAGCCACCAAGGCCCTGGGCAAGGAATAGTGCTTGGCCAGAAAAGGCTGCGGACTGTGGGGAGCACAGACAACACAGACGGCTTCCTCCTTGGGAACCCTCTGGTGGCGCTGGCCACCTGGGTGGAGGGAAGCCTTGTGCTCCTCAGAAGGCCAGATACTACAACTGGACTCAAGCAGGCACACGTGCAGACCCACTCACTTCCAGAACCAACTACAGACGCCCAGAATGCTCCTCAGAGCATTGTCACACACTTGAGACGTGGTGTCAGGAGGGACCAGTCCCTGGAGAAAGACATCATGCTTAGTGAAGTACAGGGTCAGCAGAAAAGAGGGAGACTTTCAACGAGATGGACTGACACAGTGGCTCCGAGACTGGGCTCCGGCGGAACAAGTATGAGGAGGGCCCAGGACTGGGCAAGGTTTCCATCTGTCGTGCGCAGGGTCATTAGGAGTCAGAGCCAACCTGATGGCACCTAACAGTCCTTACAGAAGGAGAGTGCCACATCCTTCTCCCATGGAGCAGCTGGTGACCTTTTTCCTTGTTGGCTTTCTACAATTTGTGACTAATGTTCTCCTAAATTGGAATTTTATTGGAAACTTCAGTTTTACCTAAAGACAAGAGCTGACCACCTAGTTCTCATCCTCTTTCAGTACTTTTGTTGTTACTGTGTGCCCTTGGGTTCATGTGAGTCCTAGAGACCCTGTGGGACACAACAGATGGACCCATCGGGTTTCCCAAGCGGTTCTCTTTATGGGAACAGACTGCCCCAGCTTTGTCCTGTGGGACGGCTGGGGAGGGTGTCTAACCACCGGCTTAACCATTGCACCACCACGTCTCCTTTCTCAGGGTTTACATGCCTCCTGTAAACCAAGGTGAAAAATATTGAACAGACCATAAACTACCAGAAAAACAAACACAGCCCTCTTCAAAGATGTACAGCCGGAATGCTCCTTAGAACTAAGTTTAGCAAGACTTCATCTCATGTACTTTGGACGTGTCATCAGGAGTGACCAGAAAGGACGAGGGGACTTTGGCTCATGCACACAGGCCATGTTATCAAGAGGGACAAGTTCTCTGGAGAAAGACATCGTGCTTGCTAAAACAGAGGGTCGGGGTGAAAGAAGAGGACCCTCGACAGGACGGACCGCCCCAGTGGCTACACTAACAGGCTCAAGTGTAACCGCAAGTGTGAGGGTGGCACAGGACCAGACACTGCTGGGTTCTACTGTCCCTGGGGTCACTGTGGGTGAGAACCACCTGGACAGCACCTAACAACAGCAAACTGGTACAAGGCCTCTTACGAGGTAGAGTTACCCAGGGTTGGCTCGGATGGATGAACGACATTCTCCCAACACTTCCTGTGGCTCCAGAGCTGTTCTCTTGTGTGCCGGAGCTCTTGCTCTGGTCTCTGAGAACATACCCACCACCCCTATGGGGCTGGTTGGGATTTATAGGTACAGTGTAGATAAGCAGAGCTCATGCCACAAAGAATCATTAGGCAGCCACACGATCCTGTATCAGTCACCAAGGGTTTGTTTTGTCTCGTCCTTCGTTAATTCTATGGGAAAACAAATCAGCCAACATGCAAAAGTCCAGAGAAGCTGGGGACTCCACTCAGCTGGCTCCCCATGGCCCTCTGCCAGGGGAGCTGTCTGTCCCCGGGCGAAGCAAAGAGAAAACAATGCCCTCTGGCTACAAGTTCATACGGGGTCCTGGGGGATCTTGTGCTATGCCTGTAGGGAGCTGCCTGGAAACCTTTGAGCATGCAGTCAATCAATCAATCAATCAGGAGACTTGATGAGGACCCTGACTCAGATACAGGCTGCCTACTCCCAGGGTCTTTATAGGCACTTCAGGTTAACCCAGGGAACACCCTCCTCTGTTTTCAGAATTACGGGGTGGAGGGGTAAAGTAAAATCCACCTCCAGAAACCTGATCTGGCCTATTGTGCTCAGCTGCCTGGCTGGGATTCCGTGGTGGGAGAGGTCCCAGCCAGAGATCCGGGCATCACAAAGGAGGCTGTCTGAGTTGGAAGAGTGTAATCAGAACCCAGATTCCCACCGAGCGGTAGGACCAGTACGAGGGGTGGGGGATGCGGGGCCAGGCTGGGAATCCTTCAGTGCTCCCCAGGCAGACACCCAGCCATCCAGGCTTCCCTTGAATTGGGGCTTCCTTTAAAGTGGAACTGTCTCTCCTGACAAAAAACAAGCAAACATCTACAAAGGTGTCTGTGGCAGTAAGAAAACGAGAAGATGGTTGCCAGCTATGCAGCTCAGAGGTTTCAGAGGGACAGTCCTTCACCTGTCTCTTGGCAAACAGCAGTTCAGGGCCACCTCTTATAGCCTCAGCCCCCCCGCCCCAAGTGTCAGCTTCCGCACCCACTTGAGGCTCAGCAAAATTTTCCCTATAAAGCTGTGCAATCCCCTGATCATTTTAATGGCAAAGGAGTAACATCTCGCTCCAGTTGGAATTGGGTAGGTTCTCAAGTAGCAAGCCCAGTCAGATGTTCCCTGCAGAGAGCCGTCGGGTATTCAGAATCCAAGGCCCTACACCTCCCTGCTCCGCCAGTTTTCCTTCCTATCGTTCCTTTCCATAGAAACTACGTGTCTGGGGTCATCCCTCTGCTGGATCCTCAAACCCTGGACGTCAATAGAGCTTTTGCTTCAACCCCCTCCCCCCAGTTGTGCCTGCCTACACACAAATGACTCACTGGGGACTGTTCCATGCCATTCCTGTCCCTCGGACTGCAAAGACGTTCCATGGTTGCCTGCTTGGCCACTAGGAATGCCGTCAGCTCCACCCTCCACTCGCGCTCCGCAAAATCACAGAAAAAGCCAAAGCCTTCCAATCTGGCAGGCTTGTTCTTTTTCCCCAGGTGCTTTTAGGGTTTATAAGGCATCTGCCCTTCAGGCTCGAGTTGGAATCCTTTCAGCCAAGTTCCCTCCTGTCTACGGAAAAACAGAAGGCTTTCAGCCTAGAATTATCGCACAAAAAGCCACTGTTCCTGATTAAGTAGCTCCCCCAACTCCCCCCAGTCCAGAAAGCCTATACTTTGCCTCTTCTGGGCCTGATCAGAAACCATAATTTGCTGTCAATTCTTTAAGGACCTGCTGTGTTTAATATGGGATGAGCTCACCTACAGAGTCCTCTCTGGCAAGCACAGACACTTGCTAAAACATTTTTTAACTACGATTGTAATGCACCCGTGCGTCTCCCCTTAAAAAAAAAAGAGACGGTCAGCAAAGTCTACTTCTCAAGGATCTTTTGCTTTTGACCCTCGTCCCTGGCCCGCCCCGCCCCTCTTCCATGGCCATCCCCCTCCGCTTCAGATTGGGCATCCCATAGGCAGTTGTTCAAGTGTTTATAGCAGAGACAGGGGAAAAGAGCAATTTGTTTCCAAGCTGGGGCTCCCTATGTAACCCCACTTCAGAGAAAGCTTTGCATCTGGAGAAAGCTACCATTCTGAGACCCAGAGACAAGTAGCTGATCCTTTTAAGAGTTAGAGCAAGTTAGGAAGGGGGGAGCGGCAGTCACCACTCTCTTCTCTAGAAAAGCCTATTTGAGCTGGACATTGCCCTGGAAAAAAATAAAGGGACGCGAAAGCAGCAGCTGCGTTTAAAAAGGGACAGGAGGAGAAAAAAAAAAAACCGAACCCACAAAGGACACCGCATTGAAACTCAGCAGAATGAAGTTGCTGGGCAGGCTAAGGCACCAAAACCTTCAAAGGGCTGTAAACCATTTAAGGGGGGCCCTCTCCCACTTTTGTAAAACCTAATTATCCTGCGGTGAACAAATAAAGATAAAAGAGGAGAGGAAAGAGAGAGCGTCTGACTTTCACAACTTTTCATTCTCCTGGAAGTTACCACCAAGCCTAACCACCCATCCCTGACTTCATCCAAAGTTCCTGCTCCCAGCGCCACCCCACCTCCCGCACTTGAATACTGATGCATGCTGAGAAAATCAGAATTCACGTTTTATCTGAAGTATCTATTTCCATTACACAATTGTAGACTTTTCCTGCCAGCCTCCCCCCTCCCCCCACCCCCGGTTGAAGTTGGACTTCACACCTTCTAAGAAAACTATAAATACTGCAATTGCGTTAGCAAGAGTGTCAACAGGAGACAGCTAGGCAGTATTTGCCATTGGCACGTACAGCTCTGGGCACCCAGGACCTGGCCAACGTCTCTCTCCCTCTCTCTCTCTCTCTCTTTCTGTCTGTCTCTCTCTCTCTCTCTCTCACACACACACACACACACACACACACGCACGCATACACAAACGCACACCCAGCCCAGAGCACTAAGTTGAAATACATCCTGGACTTACAAATGATTCTAAGCCCAGAAGTTGGCTCCCCTTAAGGGCGCCTCTTAACTAAGTGTCCACCGTCCTGCAGGCTGTCCCCACTTCCCAGTCGATAGGCCGGAAGCCAAACAGGTAAGCAGTGAGTGGTGGCAGGCGATGCCGGGTGCCACCGCGGAGCCACCAGGACCGGCAGCTGCTGCCCTCACTGCACCTATGCCAACAAATAAACACCCCGGCTGGCAAGCACCGGACGCACAAGACTCGCGCGCTCCACGGTCACAGGCAGAGTTCCTTCCACAAGTGACCGAGAAGACAGCCCTTGACTTTCTGCAGCCAAAGGAGGCCCCCAGATCCGCAGCAGCACTGTGCAGGGCACACGTGCAGCATGCAAGCACCCGACAGATTTCCGAGCCCGCATCCCGGCGACGAAAGCCAGTCCTCGGGGAAGGCTGTCCGGCGGGAGCCAGGGCGCGCGCCTCCCTCCTCTCCGCACCACCTGCCCCGCCGAGCCGGCCGCGGGGCGCTCCCCGTCCCTCACCTCCGCGGGCTGCTGGCTGGGGCGCTCCCTCGCTGCTCGCGACCAGTGCGGTGGCTCTGCGCCTCTCCGGGCCGGCGGCGCGCGTTATATACATGCGGGAAGGCGCCCCTAGATGGCAGTGTCGGCGCCCGCATCGCCGCCCTCCCCCGGCCCTGCCACAGGCACGCGCGCACACACACGTAGGCGTCCACACGCGCGCGCGCGCGCCAGCAAACACGCCCTGCGAGCCCTGCCCTGTCGTTTCCGGCCAAAGCTCTCCCACACCGGCGCACCTTCGAAACCCCAGTCTTCCTCATTTACAAAGTCAAATGCAGCCACAAGGACCAGAGCCCCAGGGGGAAAATGTCAGCACAGCTGCACAGGACCCCAACCAAGTGTTCGCAAAATCGTCCAGTACTGATCGGTCCCAGGTACCTCTTGAACAATTCCGTTAGCGCCCTGAGTTCTCTGAAATGCTGCTTCCCTCAGGGGAAGACCTTGTTCCCCAGGCAAACTGATCTGAACTTCTGAATTCTTGTGTGGATTTACGCCGCCTAGGGTTTCTCCTTTCAAGCCCCCTAAAGAGAAGTAACGGTTTTGTCATCGAGTAATTAGAGAGCACCGCATCCGGCAGCCCCAGAAGGCGGAAACGTGCCTTTATGACAGGTTTTATGTGCATAATATGTGCATAATACTATTTGCGAAGGACTTTAGGTCCAAATTCTTTGGGCTTCTAAATCAACTCGGTGTTTTAAATGTCTGCTCGGTGCCAGACACGTGTTAGGGGTGTGTTAAGTGTCTTGGAGTAAGATCTTCCTTCTGAGGCAAGATTAACATTTTGTTTTTATTAGTGGAATCTGCATTCCTATCAAATTCTGTCCATGGGGGATTCGCCCTAAAAATGCCACGGTCTCCTCTAGTGCCCTGTTTAGAGTATCAACCAGAAAACAAGGACCCAGAGACTTGAAGATGGTCATTAGTGAGGCTTGCCTCCCCTGAGTTCATGAGCACATCACTGCTTTTGTTTTGCTTTCTAATTCTCCGTGCGTTCTCTCCGGGCAGTTCAAGTCCAAAGCTGAGAGGGTCCCTATTTCCACTCTTTCCAACTCGACGGCACTTGGCTGGCCCAAGATAAAACATTCTGAGATTCTTGTTTTACTTCTACTAAAAATAGCAGCAGACAGCCAGATGCTGAGTCTGGGGGACTGTGAGGTCAAATGTTCAGGGGTCGATAAAGCCCTCATGTGGACAAAGCCTTTAACAAAAGAAATGTTTTATTTAGATGAAAGCTTCATTTTCTCCCCCCGAAGGTGGGACACAGTGGGACTGAGGCCTAAAGAGGTGCATCCCTGCCTTCCGGGGTCTCTCCAGGGGCAGATTCAACCGTGGACCCGGCCCTGTGGCCAGCCTCCCTATCCTCTCCAAGGTCTTCAAGAAGCTACTGCCATTATTCTTCCAACCACACTGGCCCCCAGACTGTAATTCAGAAATCTCCCCAAGTACAAGAGGCTGTCAAGGAAACCCCTTACCCCACCCAAGACAAGCAAGACTTGCCCGCAACACTTTTTTGAAAGTGTTTTTGTTACTGTTTCCTCCCCGGTGACCCTGTATCTGTGGCCGATGGATGTGTGTGCCAGTAGGGTGGAGCAGGATCCGGTAGGACCAGAAACCGATCCCCTTTTCAGAGGAGACATTTCTCATTTCTCACTTGGCAGGTGTGAGCCAAGAAGAATATGCAGAGAGTGCATTTGAGTCCCCTCTGAGCTAAGTATGCTGTCTTTAAAGACAAGGCCACCCGTGGGACTCAGACAGGACGCAGTTGGTGATGTGGAGGAAGGGAAATGCAAAGTAGTTTTAAAAATTAAAAAAGAGTAGAATGAAAAAATATGGAAAGTACAGAGTAGAAAGGAGAATGCCGTCACAGGGTTGGGATAGCAGATGGAGTTGCATAGGAGTCTCTGGGGTTTTATATGGCAGATAGACTTTGTTTGTAAACTTTCACTTAATCACAATAAAATATTGTAATAAAAACCCAGTGCTGCTGAATCGATTCCGACTCATAGCAACCCTATAGGACAGAATAGAACTGTCCCATAGAGTTTCCAAGAAGCGCCTGGCGGATTCAAACTGCCGACCTGTGGGTTAGCAGACAGAGCACTTAATCACTGCGCCACTGATGTTTCCCTAAATATTATAATAGTAATTAAAACAAATATAAAAAATTTAAAAAGAAGGAAAAAGGGCAATGAGGTTCCCTCTTGCACCCAGTGGGATGTCTGTAACCCCTCAAATTAGCATGTGTTAATGAGGATGTGGAGAAACTAGAAGCCTTGTGTGTTGCCAATAGCAGTGTACGAGAGTGCAGCTGCTACCAGGAACATGGAGTTAGCTTAAAAGCTGAACAGAGAATTTCTGTGTGACTCAGCAGAGCCTCCCCTTGCACATACCCACAACACTGCAGAGCAGGGACTCGAACAAATACGTGCATTTGCTTGTTTTTCCAGCATCGTTCACGATAACCAAAAGGGGGATACAGCCCCAGGGCCCATCATCTAATGAACAGATCAACAATGTGCGCTATATTCATGCAGTAGAGTGTGATTGGACTGTAAAAAGGGGTGAAGCACTAACTGACTCTACCGCACGGAGGAACCAGCTCAACTTCATGCTAAGGGAAAGAGCACAGTCACGAAAGGTCAGCTCCTAGGTGACCGTCATAGGTTGAACTGTATTCCCCCAAAACTGTGTGTGGCATTTGGCTGGGCTGTCTTTCCTGGTGTTGTGTGATGTCCCTCCGTGTTGTGGCTCCTGCCTCTGTGATATTAAGGAGGGCGGACGAGTGGCAGCCATGTCAGTGGGTCAGGACTCGGTGTGTAAGATTGTTTTGTGCCTCGAGGCGGTTTCTTGAGATATAAAATTATTAAATTCTATACAAATTGTATAATAAATTATGTATTGCCAAACAAAGTGCCATCGAGTCGGATCCGACTCGTGGTAATAATATATATAATAGCCAAGCCATTAATATAATAATGTATATAACGTATGTGTTATATATTAAATTATATATATTTTATATATAAAATATTCAATTATTTAATGAAGAAGTAAGCTAGCAGAGAGATGAGTGGACCTCAGACCACTAAGATGCAGTTCTGGAAGCTGAGTGCATCCTTTGGAAAGGACTGTGGTCCCTGAGCCTCAGAAGCTTCCAGTCCAACGAAAGATTGACGACAAGGATCTTCCTCCAGAGCCAGCAGAGAAAGCCTTCCTCTGGAGCTGATGCTCTGAATTTGGACTGGTAGCATACTGGACTGTGACAGATATCTCTTTGTAAGACCATAATTGATGATCCAAAGGCCTCGGGGTTCCCCTGGGACCATGGCCCCTAGACTTGATGCTGCCCCTGGTTGCAAATCATTACTGAGATCAACCTTTCGGATAGGAAAGGATTGGACTCAGCAACACAGAGTGACCATATTATGTGTGCATTTTATGGTCCTGTGCATGTATAAGATGTTGTCCTACTGACCTCTTACTAGGGGGGAGTGGAGAGGGTAGAGAGGAGGGGACAGGAGATTGTTAAGATGTATGACATGTGTAGAATGGAAAGGAGAAGTGTGCTGTCACTGAGCAAGGAGAGCAGAAGGAGCCGCAGATAAGCGGCCATGCAAATTTAAACTGGGTTGTACACTTGCACTCAATCACAATAAGTAAATTTTTTTTAAATTTCTCACTTTAAAGCATTCCACTTGCAATATTTCTGTTAAAAAGCATCACTAGCTGACTAGGACGGTGATTTTTACATAAAATATCCAGAATATGTAAATTCATAGGAAAGAAATGCAGCCCGGTGGTTTCCAAGGCCTCAGGGCAGAGGGACAAGGAGAGAAACTTTGCGACAGTGCGGGGTTTCTCCTTCCGAGTGGCAGAGGAGCTGCTTGAGCCCTGGAAAGAGGGGGTAGTTTTACAAGACACATGCGCTAAACGTCTACCACATGCTTTTAAAGGGTTAGCTTTTTGTTTGGCTTGTGCCTTCTCTTGTTTTTTATTACTCTTCTTTTTTTATTGTGGTAAAGTATATGTGTAGTTAAATGCCTGCCATCTCAACCAATTTTAAGTGTGCCCTTTGGTGACACGGGCTGCATTCACCGTGTTGCTCAGTCATCGTTGCTGTCAGAAGTGGTTAATTTCTGTGAATTCTACCACATTAAGTTATTTAATAAATAGCTAAATAAGTTACATAAAAAGAAAAAAGAACCCCTTTGCTGAAGGCAGGGTTGACTGCGCCCTGGCCCCAGCTGGACAGGTGGACGCCTGCGGACACCCACAGAGACCCCCGGACCACCAGCATCAGAGCTGCACACCAGGCTCCAGCTCGGGCCTCTTGTCAGTGAATGCCTGGAGCTAGAGCTGCTCTGCTCACCCAACACACACCCCAATATACCACTGTCCAGGGCGCAGGTCAGACAGTTACAGGATGGCAAGCCGGGTTAATCCCAGCACGGGGAGAAGCTGTGTGCACAAGCTGGAACTCCTGGAGCCTGTCGAATCTGCAACTAATCCCCTGTGCAGCCTCTGTCCCAGAAACCCAGCCTGGAGCACAGTTAAATGGCAAGGAAGCACTGCTTTGCAAAGAAATGGGATGCTTTTGCTTAGAATACAACTTCTTCTTCTGACGGTCCAGCTTTCGGAAGGACCGCGTCTGTAGGCGGGGGTCTGTTGTGATTATTAGTTTAGGAATGCGTTGGGTTACCCCTGACAGGAAACTCTGGAAGTGTAGGATGTCACTGTCATCTAGAGTCAAGCAGCTGACCCAGAAACCAGAGTTCCCAGGTGCCTTTGGCTGTGTGCTCACCGTGGAGTTCTTGAATGATGCAGTTGGTGAATGTACTGAGATGCTAACTGGAAGACTGGAGGTTTGAGTCTACCCAGGGTGCATTGGAAGAAAGGCCTGCCAATGTTCTTATGAAAAACCTGCCATTATAAAGCCTGTGGAGCACAGTGCTGCTCTGACACATGGGGGCTGCAACTGGTTTTTTCTAAGGGCTTTTTAGAGGGAGCGGTGAAGGGGGTTTCAGCCAAGGTCCTCTCTGCATCCCTGTCTGCTGTCTGCACAGGGGATGTTACACCCACGGAGCAGGCCATCCCCTGTGGGCTCTGGTGGGCCCGTGGCCCCATCAGCCTCCTGTATGAGCCCTCACATCCCTTGGACAGTTCCGGCATCCTCTGAAGATCACCCCAAGACACTCACTGGGTCACTGCCTTCTGAGCCTGAGGACTGGAAGGCTGGAAGGCTGAATTTGCCCATACAGACTTAGTCATTCTATATGCTGAATAAATAAACCAGGAAGCCAGAAGAAGCAGGTTGCACCAGGACTAATCTGCAGAGGGCACCTCCTGGCTTGGCGAAAACAAAAACCCTTGTGACAACATGATAAGTGGAGAAAAAATTGAAGGTGTCACCAATTTCCTTCTCCTTGAATCAACATTAGTATCCATGGAAACAGAAGTCATTAGACCAAAAGACATATTGCACTAAGCAATTCTTCTGCAAATGACATCTTTGAAGTTTCAAAAGACAGAGATGTCACTTTGAAAACAAAGGTGCGTCTGAACCAAGCCATGTTCTTTTTCTTTGCCTCAAACGTGTGTGACAGGTGACCCAACTATCAGGAAGACAAAAGCACTGATATGTTCAGGCTATGGTGTTGGTGAAGAATATCAAATATGCCACGGACTGCCCAACAAAATGCATCCTGAATGTTCTTTGGAGGCAAGGACGGCAAGACTTCAGTTTACTTACTGTGGACACAGCGTCGGGAAAGACCAAAAGCCAGAAAATGACATGGTGGTTGGTAAAAGAGGGGACCCTCAGTGAGATGGATGGACACAACAGCTTTAGCAGCAGACTTGGGCACACAGCAACAGTGAGGACAGCACAGGACAGGGCAGTGTTTCCTTCTGTAGTGCGCAAGGAGACCAAAAGTTGGAGGGGACTTCAGAACAACTGCCAGCAACCATTATATTTGAATTTCAAGTGAACAATGATCTTTCAGTGTGTTCCACGTGGGGGTACCTGCTTTGTCTCTGTCACAGTTTTCTTTCTAAAAGGAAAATATTCACATTTGTTAGATCTTATTGGTGGGTACATGGGGGTCTGTCCTTTGTACTATTTGCTGTACTGTTCTCTATGTTTGAAATGTGTTACTCTTAGTATTTTAAGAAAAGAAAAACTCGACCAGAAAGTTCTGAGTGAGACACTGCTTTCTCTACTTTCACTTCATTGGCAAGTTGACAGAGAAAGCGACATCTTCTGATCTCTGAGTGAGGCCTGGGATTTCTGCCCCGACAGCATTTCAAAGCACCGAGGGCCTAATGAGATACCAGGCACCACAGGTCAGACCGACAGCTCATTTTTCTGAAACTTGGCCAACAGTCTAAAGTACTGTGATTTCACATCCTCAGACTTCAATGCATAGATTTTAGCTTCAAAACCTGAAAACGAGTCAGCTCAAAAAAATAAACCTGAAGACAATCAAAGAATAAACATCTGAGTATGTCTGATAAAATTATTTCCACCTTCATGGGTTTCGTGATTTCAAAACTTATATGTGACAATAGAGGAACGTACATTTTCCACTTAACTCTTACATTTGAAAATACCTCCAAAGAGTTTAAAACATCATGTAAAGTAAGATTGGTGATGATTCCTTCTTTCCTTCCTTCCTCCCTCCCACCCCCTTCCTTTTCCCTCCCTGCCTTCCTCCCTCTTTCTCTGCCTCCCTCTTTCTCTGCCTCCCTCTTTCCTTCCTCCCTAGCCTTCCTTTTTGTTTTGAAAAAAATCAGAAAGTTCACACAGACACACTGCTACCTCCCAACCCCTAGACCTCATTCAAATTTCGGATGATTATCCTAATAATGTCGTTTATAGAGATTCCTCAGAACCCTGCCTCTATTTAATTCTGATGTCTCTTCAGTTTCATCATCTGGCAAAGTGTTTCAGTCTTTCCTTGACTTCGGCACTCTTAAAGATAAGTCTGTTTTAGAGACTACCCTTCCATTTGGATTTATCTGGTGTTTCCTTATGTTTGGAATACAGGACTTTTAAAATCCCTTCCAAACATGACATTCAGTCACACCCTGCTGTGACACTTAATAATTTACTGCCTCGCCATTGTAAATTCATCCTTTTTGCCTGTCCTGTGAAAATGGGTCTGGGCCCTTTGATTTTTTTACTTTACTAGTTGGGATGATGCTAAGACTTTTCAGCAGACACATCACAGGAGCAAAGGCAGTTGCTAGCTTGTTTTGGTGAGCTGGTTCTACAGGATCCTGCAGGGTGCAGGACTTCTGCATTGTCCAGTAGTGTCCAACTTCTACAGAGTTCACTGCTTCTCCAACCCCCAGGAGCCTGGCAGCTGCAGGTGGGAGGCTTCCCCAGGATCCAGGTCCTTGAAGCACAGAGCTCGCAGCTTTTCCAGCATCCCTTGTGCTGCAGCCAGCAACCCCCAGAAGCTAGCAACTTCCTCTAACACTTCCTGGGTGGCTTTGTAGCAGACTACCACTGGGAGGGCCTCCCAGTGAACAGCATCCCTGGATACCCGTGTTGTCATGTAACAGAACACTGTGTAACAGAGTGAAACACAGCTGGGTCCTGCACAGCCCTCACACAGTAGCTGTGTTTGAGCCCTTTGCTCCAGCCACTGTGTCAGTCCATCCTGTTGAAGATCTTCCTGTTCTTCAGTGACCCTCTGCCTCCCCATGCATGATGTCCTTCTCCAGGGACTGGTCCCTCCTGACAACATGTCTAAAGCACAGGAGATGAAGTCTCCCCATCCTCGTTTCCAAGGAGCATTCTGGCTGTGCTTCAAGACCAATTTGTTCCTTCTTCCAGCAGTCCATGGTATAGTCAGCACTCTTTGACAATACCATAAGTCAAACAGATGCATTCTTCATCAGCCCTTGGGCAGATTGCTTACCAGTCCTCGTGCAGAGCCCACAGGAGACTTCGTGCCACAGTTGTGCCTGATCCAGTGAGGTTTGGATCAGCCCTGGAAGCAGGAGGCTTTCCTTGGGAATTTTGTCTCAGCCCAAGGGGTGATGGCTGTGTCTTTTATCTGATAATCCTATCTTCTCAGAGTTCTCTGTACCTCTTAACTGGGCAGTTCCTCATTACTCTGACCCTCTGTTACACTTAATCATTCTTTAAATTAAATGGTCCCTGTTCAAATCACTGTGTGATCTCTCTCCTACCTGGACATGGATTAATAAGCCTACTGTTAGTGTAAATACCCCCTTCTTCACAACTCCTTCTGGTCCCTTCCATTCAGAAGTGACCATGTCCTCGCGGACCTGACTGGAACCAAATGTGCTGCCATGAAGTCAGTTCTGGTCCCCGGCCACCCCGTTCATACAGAGTAGAACTGTTCCATAGGGCTTTCTTGGCTGTGCTCTATGTGGGAGCAAGTTGCCAGCTCTTTCTTCTGCTGCACCACTGGGCGAGTTTGAAGCATTGACCTAGTGTTTAGTAGTTGAGCCAAATGGTTTGAGCCCCTTGTTACCAATTTCCAATTAGACATGCCTTTCCCTGATTAACGATAGGAAGGAAGACAGAGTCAGTCTAACTTTGCCGTGCTTATTTTACTTGTAACAAGTAAAAGGCGTCAGTGAGTGGGGGACTGAGCCTCTGCAACAGACTGACTCATCTAGGGCAGTGAACTGGGAGTTTATGTGTGCAGAAACCCTGTTGGTGTAGTGGTTAAGTGTTACATCTGCTAACCAAGAGCTCAGCTGGAGTGCCACTGGGACCTCCTTGGAAACTCTATGGGGCAGTACTACCCTGACCTATAGGATCTCTGTGAGTTGCATTTGACTCAAAGGCAGTGACTTTGGCTTTGGTTTTGGCTTTGGCTGTATATCTGAGGCCACGGTAATCATGCTTTGCATATTCATGAGATGAGCAAGCACGTCTTCCAACAGATGGCTCGCTTTAGCCTTGTAGAGCATGCTCAGTATTGACCTTTCATCCAGGATCTCGATTTGAATCCCAGGAGGAGCTCTCACTCACTCCTACCCCTGCTGGAAGGACAGGTAACAACCACCTCTGGTTCAAACTGTGCAGAGCTGGCACCTGGTTTCTTGAAGAACAGCAACTCAGGAGCAACCAGGAACGAAGAAAGAAAGACTTTGTTTGTATCTGCTGATGTATGCTGGAAAGAAGAATGTGGGTGTAGGTCCGGCTGGTTCTTCCCAACTAGGCCCTTGTCAGTCCTCTGTCTCATTCCACCTGAGAGCTTTCACACCTTTAACCCAAAGGGAGCACGGATGGAGGTATCCTCTTCTGAAGCTCCTTCAAGCTGACACATGGTTGCTGTCTTACCTGAGTAGGAATCCCTCTCTGCCTGTTCGACAGGCCTATAAGGACTGGCTGTTTCCATATTAGGAAGGGCTTGGATCCATTTGGAGACAAACTTAACTAACATCCTATGCAAGCAGGGTCCACAAAGTAGCCTCAGAAATACAATCACAAAAGGGCCTAGGAATGAAAGAAACCAAATAAGAGATGGAGATAGCCTTTAATGGGTTCGCAGATACTTCCTGCTTGAAAGAACAACAACATAGGAGGAACAGTTGTTGTTGTTAAGTGCCATCAAGTTGGTTCTGACTCATAGTGACCCTATACACAACAGAACAAAACACTGTCTGGTCCTGCTCCATGTCCACAGCCATTTCTATGCTTAAGCCTGAAGATTTTCACTAGTCAATTCTTTTCAGAAGTGCACTGCTGGGTCCTTCTTCCTAGTCTGTCTTAGTCTGGAAGCTCGGCTGAAGCCTGCCCACCATGAGTGACCCTGATGGTATCTCAGTACCAGTGGGATAGCCTCCAGCATCACGGCAACACGCAGGGCCCCAGCGTGGCAGACAACTGGGGAGCAACAAGGAAGGAACAAACCAAGAATTTGTTAGTAATACATTGTTTGATGTGTGTTAAAAACAAGAATGTGGGTATGAGGTCCAGGCAGTTGTTACCAGCCAGGCGCTTGTCAACCCTCTCTGTCTCACACCCAGAGGTCTCTCATGAGTCCAAAGTCCTTTTGTTTAGACCTGTTGGCCCATGTCCTGCAGAAGCAGATGGCCACATTATTCACCTGTGGAGTGGCTGGTGGATTCAGACTGAAGCCTTGACTAAGACTCCCTTTGTTCCACTGCACCCAACATCCCCACTCACAGCCAGCTGAGCCGTGGTTTCTAAGGGTGATTTCACCCAATCATGCCTCGGCCCCAACTGCGGTTTTAACTGGGGGCAAGAATCCCATGTGTGTGCAAGCCAGGATCTTGACACATATGTAGAACCTAAAGAGCTGTGTCTTCACCCCAACTCTGGACCTCAGTATCCCCTGAGAGGAAGACATTTTCCAGCACACCAAGGTGCCCAAGCTCATTTGCAAAACAAAAGATCCCTTGCTTTGCAGCATGACTGGCACCTGATCACCAGATAGAGACATGCTAGGGATGGGTGCTTCAGATTTCAGCCTCCATCCCTACTCGCTGGGCACTCAAAAGACAAAAAGTTTCCTGTTCCCTTGGGGCTGGGAGCTCCTGGTCTTCCAACCACTAGACTCCACATTGTTTTTGTTGGCACAGAAATAAATTTCTGCTTCCTGTTTCCTTTGTGACTGGTGGTGTAGCAAGAACCCACGTTCGGTTACATGACCAGCAACCTTTTCGTAAGTAGCTGAGTGCTTTAACCACTATGCTACCAGGGCTCCCTTCCGCATGAAGACTGCAGCCTGGGAAACCCTATGGGACAGTCTTACTCTGTCACATGAGGCCGCTGTGAGTCAGAATAGACTCGGGCACTGAGCAATGACAACAGAAAGTTGTTTTGCATCACCCCAGCACACACCGACCGCCACGGCACAGATAATGAAGAGGGGAAAAACGGCTCAAAGAAAATAAACCAAATCTCAAACTTGGTTTTCTTCAGGTGGTGGGAACTACATTGGTGTTTGACTATGTTGGTATTTCTTCCTTAGTTCTGATTTTACCAGTTTTCTAAGTTTATTAATATGTACATTAGAAAAAATGAAATGAACTTTAAATAGATGAGTTATAGTGTCAAATGGCTTCTATTTGTCCAGGACTTATTCCTCCTTCTCTCTCTCTCTCTCTGTCTCTGTCTTTCTCTGTCTGTCTGTCTGTCTGTGTCTCATGCACAGTACACACACAAGTCCTCAGCCAGTGTGACCTGGCAGGAAGACCCCTCCCCTTTTCACATCCCCTTTCAGGGTTCACAATATACATTTACATCTTAAAAGCAAGTCACCATTTGCTTGGAGGAAATCCCCAGTTCTCCCTGACAAAGTGCAGATTCTCTGAATGAGAGTATTAGACAGGAAGTTCACTAGGGGATGAGCTGCTGTTTCAGTGATTAGAATTCACGCCAAAGCAAGAGCATTTATACTAAGAGACAAGGAGAAAGTCTATAGATATAGGTAACAGAGCTCTCAGCCTGCAGACCTGGCAAAAGCACCCTGATCTTGACTCTCAGCACCCCGATTCTCTAGGGCTGGGGTGATGGTGTCTTGGAGTCTGGGTGGCCTTCCCCACCTCCAGACATTTAAGAGGCCCCAGCTGGAAGGATTAGTGAGTCAGAGGTGCAGGAATCCAGGCAGATAAAGACCTTGGAGGGTCTGCTGGGAAATACAAATAAATGCTGCCTGAACTATTTTCCAATGCCCCGAGGCATATTCTGTTGATTGCCAATGTTCGCTGTTCGCTGTTACCTTTTAGGAGATACCGCTCTGCTGGGTTGGGAAGAGTGGAACAGGTGAGTGTTAAGGACTCCATCTGTTTTTACATTAGGTCAGCAAAGACGTGGGGTTGCTGCATCCAGATACAGGAAGGGTTAGTGCTCTCTGCTGCTGGCAGAAAGATCAGAGGTTGGAGTCCACACAGAGATGCCTCAGTGGACAGTTCTGGCCATCTACTTCCCACAAAGAAGACACTGAAAACCCAACGACAGCTGTTCTACTCTGACACACATGGGGCTACCACTAGTCAGAATCAACTTGAAGGTTAATCACTGGTTGGTGAGATGAAATCAGGAGGAGAGACAAGAGTTTCCCACACCTGCTTGTGAAGTGGCGGATCGTCCTTGGAGCCACCCATCTGGGACAGCCATTTGTAGGTGACACACAGTTTTACCAACAATAAAAACCATGGCAGCAGTGATCAACAAATACATATTAAGTAGAGTGGTGCAGTGGTTACAGGTTTGAGTGCTAATCCAAAGGTTGGCAGTTCAAACCCACCAGCTGCTGGGGAGGAAAAAATCTGCATGGGCTTGCATAAAGATACTAGCCTAGGAAATTCTAAGGGGCTATTCTACTCTGTCCTATAGGTTTGCTACAAGTCAGAATCCACTCAGCAACACACGACAACTCTTTGACAGATTCTACATGTATCTCTGAAGCCTGGTGACAGCCTTGCAGCTGGCATCAGCTCGAGTCAGCCCCCTGGCCCTCCGCTGTCTGCCGCTGGGTTTCCAGTGGCTGGTTTTCCAGGAGGTCCCCCGCCCTTTCCTCTGAAAGTCTTCTGGGTGGCTTTGAACTGTCAGTCTCTCAGGAGTAGCCAAGTGCTTAGCTGCTTGGTGGCACCCAAATGCTCCCTATGAGTATGCTCATTTTACGTACCCGGCACCTGAGGGTCCAGGGGTCAGGCCTGGCCCAGCACTGGGGGGTCAAGTTCTCACTGGGCTGGCTGGAAACTCTGAGTAGCCCCTGCCAGACCTCAGCCTGGACCGTCTTTTCCGCCTCTGCAGGGAACCCTGGCCTGCACGGAGCAGAGTGACCTGACAAACATGGATTTCCTGGAAAGTGAGGCCACTGTCAGCACTTATGTGACTGCCCAGTGAAATGAACGCTATCTGATCGCCACTCGACTGTAGCACTGATGGCCAAGTCGGGCATGCCCTTTTTCTGTGCTTAATGGGCATGCAGCCTGGTCCGCAGAAGTGTGGGCAGCAGGGTAGACACCCCACCCTACCACCCCCTCAGGGCCCTCATCTGGCAAAGCAGTGGTTGGCACTGCCCCTCTTACAGACCCCAGGCTTAGGGACAGGGAAGGCATTATGGGCATCTCCCCCACACTCCTGGTCAACACACAAGCTTCCCTCTCACGACCATGCAGATGGACAGAATGGTAGGAGCAGGGACCCACACAGCTGTCATTGAACTCCTAGGAGGGCTGAAGTCACCCAGAGCCACCTGGATGCAAGGAGCACTTACTTGTCCAAGGCCAGTCGACATCCCAGGCAGCCAGGGCCCTGTCTGCCACAAACAGCTTTCACCAGGGCGGTCACAGAGCACAGAGGTTTGTATCAGGGGCACCAGACAGGTGGAGACTTGCCCAGTTACACCGGAATCACACTGATGACATAGGGACATTTTTTACCTGTCATTCCAAAACCAGACCAAGCCCACAGCCGTCAAGCAAGTCCTGATTCATTCTGACACTACGTGTTACAAAGCAGAGCTGCTCCGCAAGGGGTACTCAGCCGTCGTCTCCACGGACCAGTCCCTGGAAAAGGGCCTCCTGCTTGGTGAATAGCGGGTCAGCGTAAAGGGGGAGGCCCTCGATGAGATGGAGTGGCGCAGTGGCTGCAGTGCTGGGCTCCAGCATCACAAGGGTTGTGGGCACAGCACAGGAACTGGTGGTGTTTTCTTCAGTCGCACCAACCAAACAGCACCCAGCAGCAACAACCCCCACCATCAGGGAAGCAGATTGCCGGGCCACGGCAAAATTATGCTGGGAACGTGGCTGAGAACTTTCCTCACATACAGGAAGCACGACCTCAAATCTTAACAAACATCATAACGCAGTTAAAAAAAAAAAGTGAAACCCTCGAAAACCACAGCACGCGTCCCAAGTTGCTGTGGCTCACCAGCTGGTCCAGATGCCGCACTGAAAACAGCCCTTCTATAAGGTGGACACATCAGGCGTGGCCTGCTGGGTCCTGGTAGGTGGGATGAGAGCCACCTGGTCACTTAGGAGAGATGCTGTGATGCCTGGAGCCCTCCTCCTGGTGGGGCCAGGAGACAGCAGGCATGCTCAGAAGAGAGGATGGAGCAGGATCCCCTAAAAGACTCATGCACAGACCCAAACCAAACCCACTGCTGTCAAGTCTGACTCTCAGTGACCCCTGAGGACAAAGTGGAACTGCCCTATGGAGTATCCAGGTGAGCAAATACTGAGACCATAAAGGGTCGTGAAGTTCCCCGGGCCTGCAAAGGTGGGAGATGGCCCCCTTTGCTCTGCTCGGGCCAGAAGGGTCGGGTTGAGGTGGGAGAGAGGGCCCTGAAGGCTGGTGGAGCTGCAGCTGGAAGAGAAGCTGCCACAGAGAAACAGCAGGCTGGGTGGATGCAGGCGCTGCCCAACGTGGCCAGGCAGGGGAGGGCTGGGGCAGAAATACCGCAGCCTTCAAAAAATATCTCCACCTGATTAATGCTGGAAAAGACAGAAGCTTATCTCGTTTTGCATAAACAGAGCTTATCACAGGTTCTGAGCAACACACTAAAGCAATCTTAAACGCCCTTCAAAGTCGAGCAAAGTCCAGTAAGATCCTTGCGTTAATCAAACTGCTCTGACTGTCCACTGAAAGACGCTCAGGGTAAAGTACTAAGACTTGCATAAGTCTCAGTGCTTTCGTTACACATCCTGTCAAGATTTCAAGTCCAAAATAGCAGAACAGCCTTTTGAGATACATGTCAGTGGCTTTTAACAAGCTAGCTGGCAAGAAACTCATTCAATAAATACAAGTCACAATTAAATAAATACGGAACTGCACTAATGTGAATTTTTATTGGCTGTAGTGTCAGCAAAAGTCAACATCTGCAGCGTTCCCCAGACAAAGCCCCCCATCTGCTCATCCTGAGTCCCTGTGCTCTCTGCCACATTGAACAAGGACTCCTGCCCATGGGGGTTGTGACGTCCGCTCTCAGCTGGCCTTCTGGACTGGTTTCCTCTTGATGGGACAGGAGTAGAAGGTCTGCACTGAGTGAGTATCAAGTCAGAGGCCTCCGAAACACAGCCATCTCTCCACGTAAAGGCTAATTGGGAGGCTGTGAGGAATCTTACCTGTTTTGCCCTTGGTTCCGGCTGGCAACAGAACAAAACATTCCCTGAGAATTCGTAACAAGCCAGACCTTATGTGGATTTGGGGCCTGATTTCATACCACTAATGTGTTTCTAAAAACCTTGGCAGAGAATTTAGTATAAAGTAGACCTTCACCCTGGAGCCGCACTGAGACAAACACACATCCCCTTTGGAAGAAAGTACTGTCAACCGAGGCCTCCAAGAGTTCCCAGAAATGAAGAGCCACCTATCATGAGCTCACAATGAAAAATAAAAAACAATCACAAACTCATCAAGAAACAAGGTACCCTGAGCAGTAAGTAGGCAGAAACCACAAGCAAAAAAATCAGACCTACAAAAATGGAAATGTTAGAATTACTGGTTTTGCATAAAACGAAACAAAAAAGCCCACTGATTCTGATTCATGGCAACCTCGTGTGTTACACAGGTTTGCTCCTGGCAGATCACCAGGTCTGTCTTCTGCAGAGCTGCTTGGTGGGTTTGACTTCCAACCTTTAGGTTAGTTAATAGTCAAGCATAAACTGTTTATGTCAACCATGAACCTGGATGCATGCTACAAGATAAGAATGTGGGAAAGACATAGACACAAAAAACGAGAAACACAAAAGAGATGAAGGATCAACAGGAAGAGGGAACAGAAAATTCCAGGAGAGACGTGAGACAATGGAGTTGAGGCCATTACTGGGGCAAAAATGGTAGGAAACTTTCGGGAACTGATGAAAGACACAAACTCACAGGTTCAGGAACACAACAAATCTCAAGCAGAATATACAGACTATATGAATATTCTCGTGTACAAGGAGCTCATCATTCAGGTGCATTGCAAAGAAATATCAGAACACCGAAGACAGACAGACAGACAGACAGCCAAGTGCCATCGAGTCAGATCTGACTCAACTGAAGACAAGAGATCTTAAAAGCAGTCCTACAAAAAAGGCAGATTCCCTCAAAGCTGGAAAAAAAATTAACTGCAACAATGGAAGCCAGAGGTCAGTGGCATAATATGATAAATTAAATAATTGTCAGTGTAGAATTACAATCCCCAGATAACTGTGAAGAATGAGTGCTAACAAAAAAAAGTCACAGACTATCAAAAACCAAGCTGCCAGCTAATGAATCTTCTTGAAAAGAATTTCTTAAATGGTTTTACTTTAGGAAGAAATAATATGTGGCCAGTGAGAGGGGTGGGATCAGACATGCAAGAAGGAAGGGCAACCCCAGAAAGTAAAAAGTTGTAAGAAAATCCAAACCAACCTTGATCGTAGATTGTCTGTGTGTAAGGAGTGTATGTTCTGTTGTAGGTTAACTGAGGACAAATCACCTGTCTTCAGAATATCTCAGTTCAGACACCTGAACTACATCAACCGTGCTTATCACTTTACACTGTGAATAAAAGATAATAATTCAGGTGGTTCCCAACCTGCGATGGGGTTCTGTTCTGATGACCTCGTTGCAACTTGGTTCTGAGGTAAGTCGAACATCTTATTTTTTTTTTAAGTTTTCACTATTATTAACTTTTATTATGAGTATCTTTATAAAGCTAATCTATGCTTGTCTTTGGGGGTTGGCAAGAGAGAGAATCTCAGCAAATTTCAAGCTGCACATAGGATGTGCATAGCGTATATGATATATATATTATAACAAGATATTTTTTTTAAGGACAGTTATAACTGGTGTTCATTGTAACTTGAATACACCGTAAGTCGAGAACTATTGTCTGTATTTCAAATAGTTGCTGTCTCTGTGTGGAGAAGCTCTGGGCAATTTTTATTTCCATCTTTATACTGTAATGTGTTTCCTGCATTTTTTTAAAAAAATATTTATTGTTACTAACAACAATTTAACAATCTATATCAATTTGCCATATAACGCCTGGAACTTTCGCAGCTACTCTATTCTAACTGTTCTCCTGTCCCTACCACCACCACCACCACCACCACCACCACCCCCAGTGACAGCACACTTCCTCCTTCATCTGGAACTCCCCGTGACTCCTTGACCAAGATCTGGACCCCTCACCTTGTTGTCTCAGCTCCAGCGATGAGCCTCTAGGCAGCTCCTTGTACATATTAAAGTCCAAAAGTTTGTTCATTGCCATCCACACTCGTTTTTTACAGTATGGTTCAGTCTGTCAGGAAAACTGGCCATGGTGTTGGATGGAGTTTAGAGTGAGAGAGTCTGGGGGCGTGCTCCCAGGGGACCGTCCAGTCTGACGGACCATCACATGTGGTCTTTTGATAGAGTTCTAGCTCTGCCTTCTAATCTTTCTTCCACTGTGTCCAGAGTTCCGTACCGTGTACCCTCTTTGGGAAGTTATTGGTGGTGATCAGGTACCATCTAGTTCTTCAGGTCCCTTGCTGCAGCTGATGCTGTTTCATATGGCACCGTCCATCTGATGGGCTCACGTAGTTTTCTCTTGTCCATGATGTCTACCATGTATCTCTGGTCCAGGTGGATTAGGACCAAGTGATGTTACTTAGATAGCAGCTTGGTAGCTTTTAAGACCTCAGAAGCTGTTCACAGAGGTGATGTGCAGAGCATTTTCTTACGATTAAAAAAAAAGGAAAGAATGTTTATCGCAGCACAGTCCACAATAGCAAAAAGATGGAATCAACCCAGGTGCCCAACAACAGAAGAATGGATAGGTAAACTGCCGGGGGCCAGCCCCGACACTTTACAGGGTCCCGCACGGAGGGAGGGAGAGGCGCGGCAGGAAATGAATCAAGGAGACAGAAAAGACTTTTCTGGTTTAAGGCAGCCCGACCCAGAGAGCAAGAGAGAAGGCTGTCTGTCTTTATTGTTTTTATAGTAAGAGTGACGTGAATTTTACCTGCCCACTGACCACACAATCTATTGGCTAGTTTAAAACCAAAACCTCATGGTTGGCAAATTTGAAACCAAAAACCTCGTCGTCTTGAGGTGATGTAATTTTTTACCCTGCCACATGAGCTATTAGTTAACTGAAACCTGGTGATCCTTTTAACTGTCAAGGCTTTTTAGATAATGGCCTAAGGATGCCTCGAGCTCAATCAGCCCTACTTATACCTCAAGGTTAAAAGGTTCACGAGGAAGGGTCTAAAGTTTATGATCTCTATTTGTTCCTACTTTGCTCTTTATCTCCTCCTGCAAGGATAGTAAACATCTACTGTCCCCCACCCTATGTTCTTCTCAAGCTGTTCTAAAGAGGATAATTCCTTTCCCATGGGTGGGGATGTGCAGTTGGGGGAAGTCAGCAGGGGTTGGGCCGGCCTCGTTGCTCTCAAAGCTGGCTGTGTTAGAGATCATTCCTCTGAGCTCTTTTTCCTCAGAAAATTCCTGTACGGTTTTCCCGATATTATTTCATAGACCAAGGGGGTAGTAAAAAGGGGCCCCTCTCAGAAGGCATCTCCCCTGATCCTTGTGCCAGGAGAGGAGGGGGTATCTTTTTGAAGAAAATTTGATTAGGAAGCCAAATAATATCAAGGACAGTAGGCTAAAAAACATGTCACAGGTGAGATGCTTCAGCCCGTCATTTGCAGGAGCTCGTGACTTTGTCTACAAGGCTGATGGCGGACCTCCGCAGTAAACTATGGTATATATACTCAATGGAGCACTACGCAATGATAAAGAACAACAATGACTCCAGGAAACATCTCATGACCTGGTTTCAACTGGGAGACATTATGTTGAGTGAAAGCAGTCAGTGACAAAAGGACAAATATTGTATGAGACCTCTACGATAAGATCTCAAAAACAGACTTGCGTATAGAAGAAAAGACTCTTTGACAGCTGCAAGGGAGGGAAGGGAAGGAGGGAAGGAGGGAGGGTTTAGATTAGACAGTTGCTAGGTATCTGGTTGGGTGAAATCGGTGATAGCACACATTAGAAACAAGAACAATATTAAGTGGACTTAAACATAACATGAGTACTCCTTCCATCTTAACCCAGTATTGCAAGGATAGAGTAGCTGGGGTGGGGGGTGGGGAACCATGCTCTCAGGCGAAAGTGAGGCCAATTGGCACAACTAGCGTTTTGCTAAGAGGGTTCTCTGCACCCCACGTTGGTGAGTGGCATCTGGGGTCTTAAAAGCTGCCAAGCTGCCATCCGAGGACACAGCAAATGGTCCCAACTCAGCAGGAACGGATGCTTACCGAGGACCAAAATGACATGGGTTAAAAACAACCCAGAAGATAAAGAGACCCACATTAGTGGGTGCCTACATCGACTTGGGACTGGAAGAACCAGATGGTGCCCGGCCACCACCAGTGATAGCCACGATTGAGCTCGCTAAGTTGAGTCTTACTGGCAACACAAGAATAAAATGGGGTTCACCCTGAGATCCCCACTAAAAGACCTCAGTTGATGGTCCAGTGGTTTCGGGGTTCCCCTGGGAGCATGGCCTCTCGCCCTGATGCTGCCCTTGACCATAAATCATAACGAAGGTCCATGCTTCAGACAGGACTGTATTGGACTTGGTGATGCAGATGACCATATATTGGATGCACTTTATGGTTCTATACATCTATAGGATGTCATCCTGCTGACCTCTGTCTGGAGGAAGGAGAGTGGGTGAAGAGGAGGGAAAAAAGAGACTGTTGAGAGAACGAGACATGTATGGAGCAGAGAGGGATAGTGTGCTGTCACTGGACAGGGAGAGCAGTGGAAGCTGTATATAGGTGGGTATGTAAATTTATACAGGAATGTACATTTTCACTCAGTTATATTAGATAAAAAATTTTCTAAAAAAAAGGAAAGCTTGGGTATGCCAATTAGTCTGGACACCCCCTGAAAGTGTGGTCTCCCGACCCCTGTTTCCCCTGTTTTCAAGAGTCATTATTGCTAAGGTCTAGAATGAAAAGTAACATCATCTGTCACCATGACAATGGAGGGGATGCTGTCTGAAGAAAGGGGAGCAAGTGTTCTCAGCTGACTGACTCCCAGCCTGCAGATGCCAGAACCAGTGCCCCCAAAACCAGCACTGAGAGTGGGTCTGCCATTCAGAGCCAGCTGTTGTTCTTGGGTACTGTGGAGTGGACTTCAACTCACAGTGATTCCACGGGACAGAGCAGAGCTGCCCCATAGGGTTTTCTGGGCTGTCTTTTTGATCAGAGCAGATTGTCAGATCTTTCTCCCACAGAGCCACTGGGTAGGCCCCTAGGAAGAAAAGCCAGTGTGCTGGGATGTACTAGCCTCCAGTGGAGATAACTGTCACCCTGGGGCACTCAGAAGCTGGCCTGCCTCTTCCTGTCAACCACTGCTAGACAGAAGCCACAGTGTAATGAGAGGATGGCTCCACCGGGTGGATTCAGAGCAAAGGGAAAACGGCAGGTGAACCCACTATGTGAGGAGTCCAGGCTAAAAAGGGCTACACGTCCTCCCCGCAGAACACACCGCCTCGGCCCCGTATCTACAGACACTGCCTCTGCGTTGGCTACCCTACGCTGCCCCGGTAGACCGACCCATCTTTCTCTAACACCATCAGTCAGGAGTGAGTCCAGGCTGGAAGATGGGATTGTTCAAAGTTGGTTTTTATCATCTAAAATGCAGAGGATGTTTCTCCTTGTAACCACCCAAATCTGACACCATGTCTTATTACATTTACAATGGAAAAACAGTCTATGAATTAAAATAACAACATGAACTGGTCTCCCGCCCTTGCACAGAGACAGAGAAGAAACATTGGTGGTTGAAGGCAAGAATCTTTAGTGAGTAGACCAGAACCCTGAGCAGCCAACCACCCACATTAAGATGCAAAGAGGCCAACTTGTTGCCTGCATATGCCAGTCATAAGGGTGCCCGTTTTGCCTACAACAGAGCAAGAAACAATCCTCAGCTTTTAAATTAAGGGAACATACCCAGTTTTCCAGTGTCTTATGAGACCAAGAGTCATCAGAACAAAAATCCTAGGGATAGCCAAGAAGTGTCACCTTCGTCTGGGGCTTCCCAGTTTGCAAAGCTCTGTCGTGTGTTTGCTCAGGTAATCTGTGTGCTGAATCTCTGAAAAGGGAGCAAAACTCACGGAGGTCAAGCTACAGTTCCCTCCCTAGTAGTCATGCTGAAAAATAGCTCTGGGAGCAGCTGTCCCACACCGCAATTTCATTTCCTTTCTCACACGCTGTCAACCTGGTGGTTTTCAGCGCTCCGCCTCCTGTATGTTCGAGGCACATGCAATTCAAGGAGGACAGAATAAACCATGCAGATGGCGCAATAAATAACCGCAACTTCTCTTTCTAATAATATAAGATCACTGTGCTTGCAAACCATCCTAATGAACTCCCCGTTAGAGCCAGACAGTATATTCCCAGGAGTTTTATCTTACATCCCCAGAAAGGAAAGATCCTATATATTAATTACAAACCATGAAATCTTCATGTTTCAAAACCACATTGTAAAATACTCACATTAAATATTTGTTGCACTGAGATTGAAGCCCATGCAGAATTTTCCCAGCCCCTTCTCACCACTGAAGCCCAAACGCATTGCTGGGGAAGGGGAGGTAGTTGTCAGCCTTCGGCTGAACTTTCTGGCATGGGCAGGTTTGAACTGCACTTCAAAGAGACTGAAGTTACTGGTTTGCCACTGTTTTCTCGTACTGATGATTTGCCCTCTGTCATGGCTTGAATTGTGTCCCCCCCCCAAAACAATGTATGTAGCAGTTTGGCTGGGTGATGATTCCTGATATCATGTGATGGATTTGTATTCTATAAACCCAGCCTCTATGATGTTAATGAAGGAAGACAGACTAGCTGGGTCGATGGGGCAGGACTCAGTATGTAAGACAGTAGTGTGCCTTGAGGCGGTCTCTCGGCGTACAAAGGAAAGGGCAGCCAGCAGAGAGTTGGGAACCTCTTACTACCAAGAAAGCAGTACCTGGAGCAGAGCATATCCTTTGGAAAGGACCTGGGGTCCCTGAGCCTCAGATGCTCCCAGTCCAGGGGAAGACTGATGGCAAGGACCTTCCTCCAGAGCCCAGAGAGAAAGCCTTCCCCTAGAGCTGATGCCTTAAATATGGACTTGCAGCCTACGGGATTGTGACAGAGTGAAATTGCTCTTTGTTAAAGCCATCCACTTGTTGTCTTTCTGTTACAGCAGCACTATGTGACTGAGACACCTTCCATCAGTTCCTCCTGGTGGTCCCAATATTTGCCCATCTGTGTTACCTTAGCTTGAACAGGATCGTCTCTGTTTATCACACACCTATGGCAGCCTATCTCCACAATCATGAGAATACAGTGTGCTGAATGGCCATCCTTCTTTTTTAAATCCACCATGAGGCGAGTGTCCCCAGGACAGACAGACATCTGAGCCAAGGCTAAAGAAATACCAAACAGAAGCATGGAGCATTGAGATGATTCTGAGACAGGGAACACTGCAGAAAGCCTGGGAGCTGGATTCTTAGGCAGGGTGGAAAGAAGAAGCGCCATGCATCTCCAGCATTGTGGGCATTGCTGAGCTGTAGATGGTGCCACCAGGTACGAATTCTCTGACTTGTTGGGGCACAGAGCCCCTAAAAGTGACAGTGGCAGTTCAGTTGCTCAGAACAGTCCCACCAGTTGCTATAGAGTTGTCTCCAACTCCCAGTAACCCCATGGATGCAGGCCGTAGAACTGTGTTCCATGGGGTTTTCAATGGCTGATTTTTTGGAAGGAGACTGTGGGCAGACTTGAACCGCCAGCCTTTTGACTAGCAGCCAAGCCATTTGCTCCACCCAGGAACTGCACTGAAAAAGAAGCCGTCTCAAATTCACTCAAGCCTCTGAAAATAAAGAATCGTTTAGAAGGACTCAAGAGCTCCCCACAGAACCCAAAGGAGGCAATGGCAGGTGCCCCGAGGGATTACAGTGGAGGAGGAGAGGAAGCCCCCGTGACGGGAGTCCCCGCAGGGGTCCCGTGCCTCCCCACCAAGACAGAGCTCTGTGCTTCTGCTCCTCCGCAACCTGTGTCCATCTGGAGACCAGCCTTCTCTTCTGTAGAGTAAAGGCCAGAGGCCCTGTCTCCTATAAACACACCCCAGTGTCTCCAGTTAAAAAACAAAACCTATGTTGTGTCTCCATCTACATCGCTCTCATACTTTCCAGCTAAGTTTCTTAAAAATAATTGTCTACATGTATGTGTCTGCTTTCTCCCAAATCTAGTCCAGATGTCCCTTGCAGGCATCAAACTTATGTTCACTCCTCTCTTCATACATCTCAAGGAGCCCTAATTGTACAATGGTTAGAGCACTTGGCTGCTAACCAAAAAGCTGGCATGTCAAACCCTCCAGAAGAAGAACGCCAGGACTTTCTCCAGAGGCACCTCAGGGTAGGCTGGAATCCTCAAGCTTCCAGTTAACAGTCAAGTATGTGAACTCTTTGCACCCCAAAAGCCTCCAATCATGGGCTACAAGACTAAAACCAAATCTGTTGCTGTTGAGTCGATTCTGGCTGACAGCTATAGTATAGGTGGACCTGCCCTACAGGGCTTCCAAGGAGCACTTGGTGGATTTGAACAACCAGCCTTTTGGTTAGCAGCCAAGCTCCTAACCACTGAGCCACCAGGGTTCCCATAGCAGTGGTTACAGCGTCTCTGAGTCAAGCCTTCCTTTGTGTCCACAGAAGCTGCAGACCTTTCTCCTGGGAGAAACACACATGTTTGTAACCCATCCACAGACAGAACACAAAGCTTTAACAACACAGCAGTTTTCCTGGGGGTTCCATCATCTGTCTGGGAAGCTGATTCTCCCTTGGCACCTGGAGGGAATTTTGGTCGTGTCTCATCACTTTCTGGTCACCTTTAGTTAAGAAAAGGACCCATCCCAGTCAGTTACTAAAAGGTCCAGCAAAGTGACTTCTTGAAAATGTGCGATTTCATTTAAAGTTCTTCCTCTCAGCAGTTCAGACCTGCTGCAGGCTGGGTACCTACTGAGGGGAGTCGGGGGCTTCGCCTCTCTCTCCTGACTCTGTATATTCACCCGTCATCCTTTGGAGATGGGATGGGACTCAACACATCAGCAACTCTCTCCATGACCATCTTTTCACTACCAAGCTCCTTTTTAGAGCCTCAGTGTGGCTGCAGGGCTGCTGTGGTTGTGAGGAGCCATCAAGTTGGTTCCAACTCACAGTGACCCTGTGTACAACAGAACACAACAGTACCCGGTGCTGTGACATGCCCACAACTGTTGTGTAGCTTGAGCCCATTGTTGCAGCCACTGTGTCAATCCATATTCCAATCGGTTGGCCAGGTAGCAGCTCCCTGACACCCCCCTGAGCCCCAGCAGGGTCTCCAAGACAGAAGGTTCTCCCTTTGCACTTGTCTTTCCTCTGCCCTAAGTGACCCTGTTATCCTGATCTGTAGGATAATCCTCTGTCTCCTTTTACATGCCAAGACACCATCTTCTGAGTCACCTCATATGTATACGAAAGCTGGGAAACAAACATGAAAGACTGAAGAACTGATGCACTCAAACTGTGGTGCTAACAGAGAATATTAGAACTACACTGGTTGCTGAAACACTGGGGCCTGGTTGCCTAGTGGTTGAGTGCTGCAGCTGCCAACCACAAGGTTGGCAGTTCGAATCCACCAGGCACTCCTTGAAAACCATATGGGACAGTTCTACTCTGTCCTATAGGGTCATCGTGAGTCAGAATCAACAAAACAGCAGCGGATGTGGTTTGGTTTGGCCTAAGAACGAACACATCAATCTTAGAAGAAATACAACCCAAATGCTCTTGAGGATTCAGGATGGCGAGACTTCAGTTTGCGCACTTTTGACATGTCATCAGGAAAGACGAATCCCTTGAAAAGGACAAAGGAGAGCATCAGTGTAAACGAGGGGACACCGCCACGAGACAGACTGGCAAGGTGGCTGCAACAGGGGGCTCAAACAGACCGCAAATTTTTGTTTCTTCCAACATTTCTTTCTGTTGCACATGGGGTCATCATGGTTGGGCACTGACTTGATGGCATGTCACAACATCAGCTCATCGAGAAACATTCTCTGACAACTCCAGCGTTTATCAAGGAGCTGCCCATAGCAGGATGTCAGATAAGTAGATACTAAACAAATAAATGACTTGCAAAGGAAACAGCAATAGTGGCGTTCTGTGTGAAGAGTTATGGAATGATCTGAGTTTCAATAAGACATTCTCCAAACAAGGGAAAAAAAATTCTCTGTTGTGTTCTCATATGTGGTGTCCCAGGGCACTATTGCTTTCCTTCAAGTCATGTACTGTTTACAGGAAATGTCCTATACTTTCTTTTTGTTATGTGTAAATTTAATTCAAACTGAAATGCAACTTCTGAAATACCACAGTGCTGCCCAGAACAAAATCTGTATCACTCCCTGTTAACCTAGAACACATGGAGATAGGATTATATGTCTCTTTTGATCAATTTCATCTGATAGCATAAAGGACCTAAGTTGTTGTTCTTAGCTGCCATTGAGTAGGTTTTGACTCGTAGAAGAAACACTGCCCAGTCCTGTGACATCTGACAGCGGAGACGGTTCTTTCAGCTTGAGAAATGCTGAGCGTATTTATCCTTTTGGTGTTCTAATCCAACTCTAGGTCTTTGCACATGTCATAAAATTTGACTTTGTCTTCTGGGGCTGCCCTTTGAAATCTTCCCTTTAGCTGTCTGCTGTCACCATTTCCTCAACTGATTTTATCTCTTCTACATTCAAAGCAAATTTCAGTCTCTTCTGATATTGATTTTGGTCTTTTCTTTCTTTCCTGTCTTTTTTTAATGTTCGGGCATAATCAAGGTCTTATACTTGTTCTCATGAACTCGTTTCAATTTTCTTCAGTTTCCACTTGAACATGCGTATGAGCAATTGACGACCTGTTCCATAGTCAGCGCCCAGCCGTGTTCTGACTAATGACATTGAGTTTCTCAATATGTCATACTGGAGGAGGCTTTTGTCTTGCTGTGATACTGTAAGCTAAGCCACCAGTACTCAAAACTTCAATGAGGTCTTTTGTTGCAGATTTGCTCAATGCAATGCATCTTTTGATTTCTTTACTGCTACTTCTAAGGGTGCTGGTTGTGGATCCACGTAAAATGAGATCCTTGACAACTTCAGTCTTGTCTCCATTTATCATACATAATGTTACTTATCGGTCCTGTTGTGAAGACTTGTGGTTTCTTGATGCTGAGGTGTAATCCATACTGAAGACTGTAGTCTTTGATCCTAGGTAGTAAGATCTTCAAATCCTCTTTACTCTGCAACAACTGAGATTGTGTCATTTGCATAACACAGGTTGTTAATGAGTCTTTCTCTGACCCTGGTGTTCCATTGATATAGTCAGATTCTCAGATTACTTGATCAGCATACAGATTGAATAGGTATGGAAAAAGGATACAAGTCTGACACACACCTTTCCTTACTTTAAACCATGCAATAACTCCTTGTTCTGCTTGAACAACTGCCTCTTAATCTTTGTACAGTTTCCTCATGAACACAATTAAGTATTCTAGAATTCCCATTCTTCACAATATTATCCATAATGTACCATGATCCACACAGTCAAATGCCTTTGCATAGTCAATAAAACACAGGTTCGACGGCACTTGGCTGGCTTTGGCATACCTCTTTTTGGTATGCACTACTTTCAGCCAAGATTCATCTGACATACACAATGATATCTCTGGATCCACATCCTCTTCTGAATCCAGCCTGAATTTCTGACAGTTTCCTGTCAATATACTGCTGCAGACACTTTTGAATGATCTTCAGCAAAATTTTATTAATGGCAAATGTCCAAATTTGGTTGAATCACTTTCCTTAAGAATAGGTGTAGGGGTGCAGAGTCAAGATGGTGGACTAAGTACACATCTCCCTAAATCCCTCTGGAAACCAAGACCTGAGCTGATAATTAAACAGAGGCTTCCGGACACCTAGTGAGTCCTAGGACGTGACATAGGGCCATCAATTTGCACTTCACATCACTGAACAGAAGACTTCCTCTCTTTCGCTAACCTGTGCTCTAGTTGAATGCTGGCTTTCAAGGACCGAAGATGACTTGCCATTTTAACTTTTTTCCTCTGTCTTAGCTGGCAGGCAGAGTTGGGACTTCACTAGCAGCTAATCTCAGATGCACTGCTGGTAGGACTAGAGGGCAAAATCACCACATTTTGAGAGCCTGGCTTTGGACTCTGTGCATCTCAGCACCTGTGGCCTCTCTTTCTGACTCTGCCACTGAGTAGCCTGTATCGAGTTCAATGGGCAGCTTGTGTGGGACACCATCTTGTTCCACTAGGAGGCAGATATACCCATATGGACGCCTCACCTGGACCTATTTCCTAGGCTGAGAGGTAGTGCCTGCTCAGAGGAGAGCACTTTTCCAGCAGAAAAGCAGTATTTTAAAGTGTCACCTACGGCTGGGGTCCAGCAGCAGAGGCCAACAGGGCAGTAGCCTTTCTGTATTTTGAACTAGTTTATAACATCTGGGTTGCTTACTTTGACAGCTGGGAAGAGGGACCTATACACCTGAAAACCTGACTGACTGTTAAAGTGATCGGATACCTTTTACCTTTCATCTTAAGATGGCCTAGAGAAACAACTGAAGTCCATCCTCACAGCATCTCTCCCATGCTCTATTGACTCACATGGTGCCCAAAAAGCAACAAACTCATGAATCTAGATGCAAAAATCTTCAACAGAATTCTTGCCAATAGAATACAATAACATATCAAAAAAAAAAAAAAAATTCCATCATGACCAAGTTGGATTCATACCAGGGATGCAAGGCTGGTTCAACATCAGAAAAACAATTAATGTGATCCACCACATAAGTAACACAAAAGAGAAGAATCACCTGATTTTGTCTATTGATGCAGAAAAGACATTTGATAAAGTCCGACACACATTCATGCTAAAAACTCTCAGCAAAATAGGAATAGACAGCAGATTCCTCAGTGCAATAATGGCCATTTATACAATGCCAACTGCCTGCATCGTCCTGAATGGAGAGAGACTGAAACAGTTTCCTTTGAGAACAGGGAGCAGACAAGGGTGCCCACTCTCACCTCCCCTATTCAACATTGTACTAGAAGTTCTAGCCAGGGCAATTAGACGAGAAATAAAGGGCATCTGCATCAGCAAAGAAGTAAAAATCTCCCTACTTGCAGATGATATGGTTGTATATGCAGAGAATCCTGAAGAACCCATAAATAAACTACTCAAACTGATAGAAGAGTTCAGCAAAGTCTCAGGATACAAGATGCCAAGTGCCATCGAGTCGGATCTGACACAAGAGAAACATAAGTAAATCAGTAGGATTCCTTTATGCCAACAAGATTATTAATGAAGAAATCACCAAGTCAATTTACTACTGCCCCTATATAGATAAAATCTAACCAGAGAAATAACAGACCTTTACAAAGAGAACTACAAGTCCTTACTACAAGAAACTAAGAAAGACTTACATAAATGGAGACACTTACCCTGCTCACGGATAGGAAGACCTAACATTGTGAGAGTGTCTATTTTACCCAAAGCAATATACTTACACAATGCAATCCCAATACAAATTCCAGTGACATTTTTTAATGAGATGCAGAAACAAATTACCAACTTTGTTTGGAAAGGGGAGAAGCCCCAGATAAGTAAAGCACTACTGAAGAAGAAGAACACACTGGGAGGCCTCTCACTACCCGATTTTAGAACCTATTACACTGCCACAGTAGTCAAAACAGTCTGGTACTGGTACAAAAAGAGACAGATAGATCAATGGAACAGAACTGAGACCAGCAATGATGTCATCTTCCTGTGAACAGTTGATATTTGACAAAGACCCTAAGACATTAAACTGGGATAAAAACAATCTCTTCAATAAATGGTGCTGGCAAAAGTAGATATCCATCTGCAGTAAATTGAAACAGAACTCGTATCTTACCCCTTATACAAAAACCAACTCAAACTGGATAAAAGACCTAAATATCAGTCTAAAATGATAAAGCTCATCCAAGAAAAAGTAGGAACAACAATGCACGTTTTAATACACAAGTAGACAGACTTCACAATCTTACTACAAACAGAAGAGAAAATAGATAAATGAGAACTACTAAGAATCAAACAATTTTGCTAAGACTTTATTAATAGAATTAAAAGGCCACCTACGGAAGGGGAAAAAATATTTGGCAACTACATGTCAGACCGGCACCTGATCTCTATAATCTGTAAGGTACTACAAAATATCAACAAGAAAAGGATAAATAATCCAATTAAGTGATGGGTGAAGGAGATGGATACACATTTCTCCAAAGAAGAAATCCAAGCAGCCAAAAGACACAAGACACATGCAGAAATGCTCATGATCATTAGCTATTAAAGAAATGCAAATCAAAATTACGTTGAGATACCATCTCACTCCAACAAGATGGGCCATGATCCAAAAAATGCACAACAACAAATGCTGGAGAGCCTGTGGAGAAATTGAAACCCTCTTACACCGTTGGTGTGATTGCAAAATGGTGCAACCTCTTTGGAAAGCAATCTGGTGCTTCCTTAAAAAGCTGGATATAGATATACCATTTGACCCAGTAATTCCACTGCTCAGAATATATCCTGTAGAATCAAGGCCATTCACACCAACTGATACATGCACACGAATGTTTATTGCAGCATAGTCCACAATAGCAAAAAGATAGAATCAAGCCAGATGCCCAACAACGGAGGAATGGATAGGTAAACTATGCTATGGTATATATCCTCAATGGAATACTATGCAATGATAAAGAACAATGATGAATTTAGGAAACATCTCATAATCTGGTTTTAGTTGGAGGACATTATGCTGAGTAAAAGTAGTCAGTGGCAAAAGGACAAATATTGTATGAGACCCCTACGATAAGAACTTAAAAATAGACTCATGCATAGAAGAAAAGACTCTTTGACAGGGAGGGGGGACAAAGGGGAGAGAGTTTAGATTAGATAAGCCAAGTAGCCAAGTTGATAGAAATTTGATGAATCTGTGACAGCTCTTATTAGAAAGAAGATCAGTATAAACTGGACTTCAACATAACATGGTTACTCTTCCCATCTTAACCCAATATTGCAAAGACAGAGTAGCTGGGGCGGGGGGCTGGGGATCATGCTCTCAGGGCAAATCGAGGCCAATTGGCACAACTTGTGTTTTGCTAACAGAACCTTCTGCACCCCACATTGGTGAGTGGCGTCTGGGGTCTAAAAGCTGACAAGCTGCCCTCTGAGGGTACAGCAAATGGTCCCAACTCAGCAGAAACGGATGATCACCAAGGACTAAAACAACATGGGGGAATGAGAACACAGAAGACAGAGAGACTGACATGAGTGAGTGACTACATCGACTTGTGACCAGGAGAATTGGATGGTACCTGGCCACCACCAGTGATAGCTGTGATGGAACTCACAAAGTTGAGTCTCACTGGCAACACAAGAATGAGAAGTGGTGCACCCTGAGATCTCCACTAAAAGACAGCAATGGATGGTCCAGGGGCCTCGAGGTTCCCCTGGGAGCATGGCCCCTGGCCCTGATGCTGCCCCTGTCCATAAAATCATAAGGAGGTCAACTCTCGAACAGGAATGGATTGGACTTGGCGACACAGAGTGACCATATTATGTGTACACTTAGGATGTCGTCCTGCTGACCTCTAACTGGAGGCAGGGGAGTAGGTGGAGAGGAGGGGATAGGAGATTGTTGGGAGGATAAGACATGCATGGAGTGGAGAGAAAGAGTGTGCTGTCATCAGGCAGGGAGAGCAGCGGGAGCTGCATATAGGTGGGCATGCAAATTTATGTGAGAATGTACATTTTCATTCAATCATTGAAAAAAAGAGAAAAAACAATAGGTATAAAGATAGATCTCTTCCAGTCACTTGGCCGTTAGCTGTCTTCCAAATTCCTTAGCACCGGTGAGTGAGCATTTCTAGTGCTGCTTCCACTTACTGAGACATCTTAGTTTGTGTCCCGTCAATTCCCGAAGCTTTGTTTTTCGCCAGGGCCTTCAGTGCAGCTCCGACTACTTCCTTCGGTACCATCAGTTCCCGATCACAGGCTCCTTCCTGAAATGGCTGAGCATGGACCGGTTCCTTTTGGTACAGCGACTCTGTGTATTTCTCCCATCTTTTTTTGATGCTTCCTGCATCGTTTAATATTTTGCCTGTAGAATACTGCAGCTTTGCGACTCAGGGCCTGAAATTTTTCTTTAGTTCTTTCAGCTTGAGAAATGCAGAGAATGTTCTCCCCTTTCGGTTTTCCATCTCCACGGCTTTACACATGTCATTTTGATACTTTACTTTGCCTTCTTGAGATGCCCTCTGAAATCTTCTGTTCAACTCTTATTTGATCGTTTCTTCCATTTGATTTAGCTACTAGAAGTTCACGAGCAAATTTCAGAGTTTTTTCTAATATCCATTTTGATCTTTCATTCGTGTCTCTCTGTGTCATTCCACTGTTCGTCTAGTCTTCAATCATTAGTGTTCATTGTGTCAAATCTATTCTTGAGATGGTCTCTAAATTCTAAATTCAGGTGGGACATACTTAAGGTCACACTTTGGCTCTTATGAACTCATTTTAATTTTCTTCGACTTCAACCTTCATAAGAGCACTTTTGGACTATTCAGCAATTGGCCCCTGGCCTGATTCTAACTGATACAGAGCTTCTCCATTATCTCTTTCCACAGATGCAGCTGATTTGATCCCTGTGTACTCCATCCATCAAGTCCATGTGTACAGCTTGCCATTTATGTTGTCCCAAGAAGGTATTTGAAGCGAATAAGTCTTTGGTCTTGCAAAAATCTATCATGTGGTCTCTGGTGTCATTTCCGTCCCCAGGGCCATAGTTTCCAACTACAAATCCTTCTTTGTTTCCAACTTTCAAATTTCAATCACCGCTGATTACTGCTGGACCCTGATTGCATGTTTCATAACTTTCAGACTGCAGAAGTTGGTAAAAATCTCCAATTTCCTTGTCTTTGGCATTAGCAGTTGGTGGGCAGATTTGAATAACAGTTTTATTATCTGGTCTTCCTTGCAGGCATGTGGATATTATCCTATCACTTACAGAGTCATAGAGGAGGATAATTCTTGAAATACTCTTTTTGATGATAAATGTGATACTGTTTCTCTTCATTTTGGCATTCCCAGCATGATAGACCATAGGATTGTTTGATTCAAAATGGCCAATACCAGTCCATTTCAGCTCGCTAACACCCAGGATATCTGCCTTCAAATGTTCCATTTTGTTCTTGACAGCTTCCAATTTTCTTGGATTCATACTTCATGCTTCATACACTCCAGGTTCTGGAATGGGTGTTTTCAGCTGTTTCTTCTCATTTTGAGTTGTACTACGTCAGCAAATGAAGGTCCTGAAAGCGTGACTCCATCCCTGTTATTAAGGTTGACTCTACTTTGATGAGACAGCTCTTCCCTGGTCGTCTCTGGAGTGACTTCCATTGGAGGGGCTCCTTTTCTGGCACTATATCAGATAATGTTCTGCTGCTGTTCATAAGGTTTTCATTTGCCAGTCTTTTCAGAGGTAGATTGCCAGGTCCTTCTTCCTAGTCTGTCTTAGTCAAAAACTCTGTTAAAGCCGGTCTACCAAAGGTGTTTGAACAGATCTGTTCCAGAAGAAGTCCAACCAGGGTGCTCCTTGGGAGCAAAGATGGAAAGACTGTGTCTTACATAGTTTGGACATGTTGTCAGGAAAGATCAGTCCCTGGGGAAGGACATCACTCTTGGTAGAACAGAGGGCCAGCGAAAAAGAGGAAGACCCTCAAAGAGATGGACTGACACAGTGGCTGCAACAATGGGCTTAAGCATAAAAACAACTGTGGACATGGTGCAAGACCAGGCAGGGTTTCATACTGTTGCTCGTGGGGTTGCTATGAGTTGGAACCGAGTCGATGGCACGTAACAACAACAACAGCAACAACAAAGGTGACTCTGCTGGTACTTGACGTACCAGTGATATAGCTTCTGGGGTCACAGCACCACACAAGTCACCAGAGTACAACAGACTGACAGACAAGTGGTAGAAATGTGTTTTTTGTTAAAAATGACCTTGGAATAACCATCTCTCTAGTCAAATTAGTTCAAATTCACCTATCTGTGATAGGTGTTTCAACATAAATGATTTCAAGACTTGCTATACAGTTACAGCAATGAAGACAGTGTGGGACTGTTGTAAAGACAAAGAAATCAGTGGAGTAGAACAGAGCTGAGGAACAAGCTCCCACATACATGATCGTTTAATTTTCAACAAAGGTGCCAACATTACTCACTGGTGTGGGGACAGCCTTTTAAGTGAATGGTATTGGAAAAACTGGATTATCACACTGAAACAAATGAGATTAAACATTGTCTTTACACCAAAAATGAAACAAGAAAAAAAAAGCAATCCTGTTGTCGAGGAGATTCTCATTCATAGCAAACCCATAAGACAAAGTAGAACTGTCCCATCACTTTTGCAAGGAGCACCTGGTGGATTCAAACTGCCAACTTTCTGGTTAACATCCAAGCTCTTAATCACTGCTCCATCAAGGCTGCCTTATCTCTTTACATGATGTACACAAAATATTTCAAAATGGACCACAGGCACACATTAGACTTCAAAGTGACGTCTCTGTTAGCCACAAATTGTTAGTGGCACATTTATTTATTTATTTTAAATATTGTGCTTTAAGTGAAAGTTTACAATCCAAATCAATTTGTCATATGAAATCCTGCACCCATACCACCATGCAATAATATCTGCTCTCCCCTCCCCTGTCCACCACCTGCCCCGTGACAGCACGCTCCTCCTCTCCACCCTGTACTTCCTGTGTCCATTCAAAGAACTCCTGTCCCCCTCCACCCTCCCTTCTTGCTTCTTGTACAAGAGCTGCTCAGTGTACAAGACAGACTCATGTACATTGTTAGTGGCACATTGAACTAGACAGCTTGTATTTTATCTGGCAACCCTACCCTGGGCGGCCCTGTAATTTTCTCTTGGTTTTGTCAGGGCAGGGGAATTTGCTGATCAAGAGGTCCACTAGGCCTACTCTTACCCACCAGTCAGTTCTCAGAAGACAGGTTTCATGGACTGAATTGTGTTCCACAAAATATGTGTCGATGTATCTGGGTCATGATTCCCAGTATTGTGTGGTTGCCCTCCATTTTGTGATCCGATGTAATCATCCTGTTGGCTTTGTTAGGTGCCGTTGAGTTGGTTCTGACTCATAGTGACCATATGAACAACAGAATGAAACACTGCCTGGTCTTGTGCCATGTCCACAATTGTTTTTATGCTTAAGCCCACTATTGCAGCCACTGTGTCAATCCGTCTCATTGAGGGCCTCTTTTCCACTGACCCTCCCCTCTACCAAGCATGATGTCTTTCTCCAGGGACTGATCCTTCCGGACAACATGTCCAAAGTATGTAAGATACAGTCTTGCCATCTTGGCTTCCAAGGAGCACTCTGGTTGGACTTCTTCTATAAGAGATTTGTTTGTTCTTTTGGTGGTCCATCATACATTCAACCTTCTTCTCCAACTCCACAATTCAAAGGCATCAGTTCTCCTTCTGCCTTCTTTGTTCATCATCCAGTAATCATCCTACGTGTTGTAAATCCTAATCTCTGCCTGTGGTTAATCATGAAAGATTAGGTTATATTAAAGAGGATTAAGGTCGAATGCAAATCAATCGAAATCAATATGCCGCATCCCAGATCTGATGTAAGTGGAGTTTCCCTGGGATGTGGCCTGCACCACCTTTTATCTTATAAGAGATAAAAGGAGCAAGAACCAAGCAGAGAGATAGGGAGCTCTAACCAAGAAAGAAGAGCCAGGTGCAGGGTTTGTCCTTTGGACCTGGGGTCCCTGAGCTGCAGAGCTCCTAGACCATGGGATGTTTGATGACAAGGACCTTCACCCAGAGCCAACAGAGACAGAACACCTTTCCTGGGAGCCAGCACCCTGAATCTGGACTTCAAGCCTCCTAGTCATGACAGAAAATCTGTTAGTTGAAGCATCCACTTGATAAAGCATCCCTAGACAACTGAGACAACAGAAGATGAACTCTGTCTTGCTGCAGTTTTAGCACTGTTATCATTAGCTGCCAGGGAGCTGGTTCATGCCAATTCACAGTGACCCCAAGTGTGCAGAATAGAACAGCTCCATAGCACTTTTGAGGTCATGACTTTCTGGAAGCAAATTACTTCTCATGTTGTTACCTGCCATCAAGTCATTTCCAACTCAGGTTGATCCTGGGTCCAATAGAACAACACACTGCCCAGCCCTGAGCCATCCTCGCACTAGTTATGCTTGAGTTCACTGCTATAGACGGTGTCGGTCCATCTCATTGAGGGTCTTCTGGGTGGATGCAAACCACTGATCCTTTGGCTCCTAGTCCGGCTTAGCCATTTGTGCCACCAGGGAGCCTGCACTCCTAGCATACAAGCCCCCTTCCATGCCTATGTTGTCTGCTTTCTCCTCTGTCGGGGGACCAGGAGTTGTGGGGTGCATGTCTTTCCATTCTTCTGAGGTCACAGTGGTGGACTCACACCCAGGGATGACACGTGATGTACCCCAGTGCCTCAGTCAGGGCCAGCCTCTGCCTGAGGAGGTCCTTTAGAACTGATTTTCATTGTCTCAAATCATCAAAGGTGACATTACTGTGTTACTCTTCCACTTCAGTAATTGATATTCTGCTTTTTTTTTCCAGGGATATTTAATGCACCTTCAACATTATAGAACACACTTCATCACAATTAATCAAAGTAGGAATCAGTGCCACATGAAAGTTCCAACAAGCCTCCAAGAAATCAAATGCCAGGTGTGATGTGCCCTGTTATTAACAGCATTAGTAACTCAAAGAGCTCTTTGGCTCAAACCCTGTTAAGAGTTGCTTGGGGAGTTATTTTTAAAAGAACGATTCTTTATAGAAGTACTGATTTGAGCATAAACACATTCTTACTAAGTTATTATTTATTTTTCTGGCTCGACAACTGAAAAGAGTTGTGATCCAGAAGAACTGATTTCCCAAAGGAAGCAAATCCCCATGTTTGTAAGCACATAAATATGTGTTATTGAAAAGAAAGAAAACCAGATTTGAAGAGGAAATTATACCTTTTGGGGAAAGCATGAAGGATAATTGAGGCAACAGAAAGAAGTACGTTGATCGTAAGATTACTATGCATTTACCTTCCCTACTGTTCTCAGGGGAAAATTACAGTCCAGGCATGTCAGTAATAGTAGCAAAAAGATAAAAGCATGAAATGAAAAGCAGCCCATGAGAAAAAGGAAAGCTCATGGGAACTGAGTCCTTCTGAGAACAGGTTGTGTAGATCAGTTGCCGAGGAGGCCCAGTGCCTTTTGTATTTTGGATGAGTTGGCCCTGGAGAAGTGATCTTACCTTTCGGGTCATAGATGGTTCACCAATTAAGAGGTTGCACTAGAGTCAACTTTGACTCATGTCAACCCATGTAGCAGAGTAAGACTGAGCTCCACAGGGTTTTACTGGTTGGTTTTTCACAAGTAGATCTGCATAAACTTGAACCACCAACGCTTGGGCTAGCAGCTGAGGGCTGAACTGCTAAAGGTTATCTATTAGGATCATAGAGAGTCAAGACACACTAAAGACTCTTTTCTGACTAGTGTTGCTTCACGCTTGTATAGTAGTTTCCAATACCCATGAAGTAAGAAAAGCACTGATTACTCTTTCCATTTTATTGGTGAGAAAACTAAGTCTCAGGTTAAGGAACTTGCTTTTCTCCCAAATCTGGGACATCGCCTTAGAACCAGATCACAGGACAGAAATCTAGGAATTAAATGTCACTAGGGGTGCAGTTGGTGCCCTGGTGGCATGGTGGTTAAGGGCTACAGTAAGCTGCGGCTGCTAACCAAAATTTCAGCAGTTCAAACCCACCAGCTATTCCCTGGAAACCCTATGAGCCAGTTTTGCTGTGTGCTATAGGTGGTGTAGTAGTCAAGTGCTGTGACTACTAACCAAAGTTCAGCAATTTGAATCTGTCAACACTTCTTGGAAACTCTACAGGACAGTTGTCCTCTGCCCTATATGGTTGAAATGGGTTGGAAATTGACTGGACAGCAACGGGTTTGGTTTTCTAATAGGGTCTCTATGAATCAGAATCAACTCAAAGGCAATGACTTTCATGGTGCAGGTAACTGGCTTGGCTGGTAAATGCAAGACGAAGTTCCAGAGGTGCACTGGTCGTCTACTTGAGAAAAATCAGCCACTGAAAACCCTACAAATCGTGAGTCTACCCTGAGAGTTCCATGACTTGAAATCAGTTCAGCGGCAACTGGTTTTCTATGGCCTCCACCTTAACTTCTTCAGCCTTCAGTTCTCCAGTCCATGCTCATGGTTGGAACGTATTGCTTCCCAACGACGTGATGTACCTGCACTGAAGGATTGGAAAGCTGCATTGCTATCAACACTTGACCTCTGGGTGGATGTGAGCCTCCAATATTCTGGTTAGTGGTTGTCTTAGTCATCTACTGCTGCTATAACACAAATACCACAAGTGGATGGATTCAACAAAAAGCTTATTTTCTCACAGCCTAGGAGCCTAGAAGTCCAAATAAGGATGCCAGTTCCAATGGAGAGCTATCATCAACTGTCCCCTAGGAGGTTCTCTGCATGGGGACTCTGGGCCCAAAAGGCACACTCTGCTTCCTGCTCTGCTTTCTTGGTAGTATGAGGCCCTCCTGCCTCTCTGCTGGCCTTTCTCTTTTACATCTCAAAAGAGATTAGTTTAAAACACAACCTAATCTTGCAGATTGAGTCCTGCCTCACCAACATAACTACCACTAATCTCATCTCATTAACATCATAGAGGCAGGATTTATAACACACAGGAAAATTACATGGGCAGTCACATAGTACTGGGGAATCAAGGCCCTAGCCAAGCTGACACATATTTGGGGAGGACACAATTCAATCCATGACAGTCACGTAGCCCTGCTTTGGTAGAAACGCAAGTGGGTGGCTTTAATGAACAGAACTGCATTTTCTCACAGTTTGGGAGATCTAAAGTCCAAATTCAAGGAGACTGGCCCTACAAGAAGGCTCTCTGCCTGCTTTGAGGGAAGGTGCTTGTCTCTTCCAGTTTCTCTTTCTTGGTTCCTTTGGAGATCTCTATAGGACGTCTATCTTTCCCTGTCTCGGCTTCTTGTTCCTATGCCTAACCTTCACTTTTTATATCTCAGCATTGACTGGTTTAAGACACAACCTACACAGACCACCAAAAAAATGAACAGATGTGTTTTGGAAAAAGTACAACCAGAGTGCTCCTTAGAAGCAAGGATGCTGCATGCACTTTGGACATGTTATCAGGAGGGATCGTCTCTGGAGAACGACATCATGTTTGCTAAAGCAGGGGTCAGTGAAAAAGAGGAAGACCCCCACTGAGATAGACTGACACGGTGGCTGCCACAGTGGCCTCAAGCATACCAGTGATTGTGGACATGGCACAGGCCTGGGCAGTGTTTCATTCTCTTGTACCCAGGGTCGCTATGAGTCAAGGCACCTAGCAGCAAGGATACAGTCCTATTAACCTAACAAAGAAAACTCCATTCCCAGATAGTGTTATATCTATAGGTAAGAGGGATTAGGACTACAAGATTTTTTTTTTTTTTTGGTGGGGGACACAAAATTCAGTCCATAACAGGAACCCAGCCTGAAACAGGGTGCAGTGAGAACAGTTACTGAAAGGGCCTTTGGACCATGGTTTTGGTGGTCTGGCTGACACGCTGCCGCATGTGCTAGCCATGGGACACCTAAGGATAAAGGTCTAAAGGAAATCAGAGATTGGCTTGTGTAGCAGCGAACCACATATATGGGCATTCTTTTTTGGTGTGGGACATGCACAGGGAGCCATCTCATGGCATGGTGCGTCACTGGGGTGCCTAATCTCTTGGCATGGTCTACAGATACCTGCTCACATGGTTTGTGGTGCTTGCAAGCACTCATCTAGGGAGATGTTGAGCGGGTGGCAGTGAGAGAGGACTGTTGGTAGGCTGTCGTGGTCATGTAGTGCTGCCCTAACAGGAATATCACAAATGGATGACTTTAACAAAGAGAAATTTGCTTTCTCACAGAAAAGTAGGGTAAAAGTCTAAATTCAGGATGTGAGCTCCAGGGGAAGGCTTTCTCTGTTATCTCTGGAGAAAAGTCCTTGTTATCAAGCTTCCCCTGGACTGGAAGCTTCTCAGGTGCAGGGACCCCAGGGTCCAAAGGACATGTCCTGTTCCTGGTGCTTCTTTCTTGGTGGTATGAGGTCTCCAACTCTCTACCTTCTTCCCTTTCTTTTATATCCCAAGAGATTGCTCAACACACTCCCAGCTTGTAGACTAAGTCTGGCCTCACTGACACAGGGGCCACCCATCCTCCCTCATCAACATCATACAGGCAGGATTTACAACACAGGGACAACATCCCAGAATACCTGAAATCATGGCCCAGCCAACCGATGCAGGGCACAATTCAATCCACGACACAGGTACTACAGCGGTTCTTCCCCAGTGATCGGCAGCAGTGCAGTAGTGCTTGCCCGTGAATTTCCTTTCCCTCTGCATTTAAGACTGCAGCTCCCTTGATCTAAAGAAGAGGCATCTTGATGGCACAGTGGTTAAAGTACTCGGCTGCTAACTGCAAGGTCGGAGGTTCAAACCCCGAGCTGCTCCACAGGAGGGAAGTGCAGCAGTCGGCTTCCCTGCAGATTATGCCTCTGAAACCCTGGGGGATGCATCCACTGTGTACTAGAGGGTTGCTATGAGTCAGAATCACCTCAGTGACAATGAGTTTTGTTGTTGTTGCTGTTGTGTCATAGGAAATAGTTGGGTGGTAACTGCCACAACCCAGCTCCGTGGCAGGTATCTGAACATGGTTTCAGAGGATTTGGGAAGGAGAGAAAGGCACTAGGAGCAGAGCCCCTTCAAATCAGAGAAGGGAGACACAACAGAGAGGTGGGGTGATGGGAAACCACCTGAGTTTGGAAAGTATTGACCAGTGACTTCTCAGGGATCTCAGATTCAGAGCAGCTGTCCCTGCCTTTTGGTCAGTCCTCACCTGTATAGCCTACGTGTTGGCATGGATACCCGACTCGGCTGATAAAGAGAGTAAATGTGTCAGTAAGTGTGCAAGGAAATCTTTTGCCCCAATTTTGTTCTGATAAAATGTGTATATTGGTGGGGAATCCATGGGAGTAAATGCAGGCATTTTACAGGCTGTTGGTTCCCAGTTTATTCTTACCCTGTATCAAGAAGGTAGTCATTTAACTCTGGGAAATGATTCTTGTTGTCTTTGAAGATCTTCTGTGTTCCCTTTCACAGGGACTTCCAGAGCCCTACACGAGTCTTCATGGATTTTCTTACAGATATGGCTTTCTTCTAAGTCCAGTTCCTATTGTCCCTGTCAGCTTATATACCCAGATCCATCCTATATTGAGAACCGATGCAGAGAACTAGGAAACAAAAGGAAATCTCAAGGCAAACACTATCTTCCATCACGGGGGAAACAAGCTGTAATTCACACAGTTCATGCTCCCACTCATGGATTCCAGGAGCACATGGGAAAGATTTGGAGATGTTGTTCAGCCTCAAGTTTCTGATTGCTTTCTGTATTTCCGCTTGAAATTCTGGTATATGTCTATTCATGTAGCTAATAACCTTCCAAATGAGCTGTGTAATGCTTGCATTTATTTGATTGTTTGCCTAGTATTAAATAATGATTTTCTAAAGTATATCTGAGAACCTTGGTGGCCTAGTAGTTAACAGCTAAGGCTGCTAACCAAAACGCTGACAGTTCAGATCCACCAGGAGCAACCTGGAAACTCTGCGAGACAGTTCCACTTTGTCCTGTAGGGTCGTTATGAATTGGAATCAACTCAATGGCAGTGAATTTGGTTTTGGAAGGCATATTTATTGAAAACAAATTTGTATAGTTAGCTATGACCCTCTTAGGAAAAATTCCCAGGAGCAAGTAAAAAGATCATAATGTTCTTAATCATTTCAGGGGACGGATGGAGCCAAGCCAAGTGCCATCGAGAAAGGTATTAGGTCGTCAGATTACTCATGCTTTCTGTCTTTATTTACTGAGTGTTTTCATTCTTATAAAACTGTTTCTCATAATCCTGTCCATTCATTCACTGAGTGCTGGCTGTGTTTCTTATCAATTTGTGTACATGTCAGTGCCTTATGGAGACTGACTCTGTGATATTTTTAATATGTAGACAGTCTGAAAAAAGAGGAAGACCCTCCAGGAGATGAATTGACACAGCAGCTGCAACAACAAGCTCAAGCAGAGCAACGGTGGTGAGGATGGCACAGGACCAGACAATGTTTGTTCTGTTGTGCATGGGGTCACCATGCCTCAGAACTGACCCAACAGCACCTCACAGCAACAGCATTTTAATGGAATCTTTCCCCCAGCGTGAATTATGAATGCTAGGCCTGCCGGGTTTCGGATTTGAGAGGTATTTATGAATCCATCCCTATGGCATGGGTTATGGATGAGGATTCTATGCAGGCTCAACACAAGAAAGTGAGTCCCTTCTTGATGGGATTCAGACAGTCCTACATACCTAGTAGAGAGTTGGGGGGAGGGGGTGGTGCCTAGGACTGCTGACCCTACCACCATCTTCCCAGACACCCATTCCAGAACTTTCTAACCAGTACCATTTGGATACTATTTTCAGGACAAGTTTTATTTACTAATTACATTTTTTCTTTTAAAAAAAATGATCTAAGTAGTTTTGATTTGTGGGTTTAATTTACTATTCCATATTTAGAATCAAGTACTTAGTCTATGTAATAGAAATCCTACATTAAGAAGATTCTGCTACAAAAATGAACAAGCTGAAAACTCTTGAAGCATAACACAGTGATCATGTATAAAATTTGGTGTGAAGCCCTGGATGAAAGCAATACTTTGCCTGTGAAAAATGATCAGCAGCTAGATTTATGACAAGTAATCATTTCCTGTTCTTACAGTCTCATGTTTTTCTTCAAAGAATACTGTATTAGAATGTGTGGTGTATGGCTGAATCTTTTTTTTTTTATTTAATATAACTGAGTGAAAATGTACATTCCCGTATAAATTTACATACCCACTTATGTGCAGCTTCCACTGCTCTCCCTGCCCGGTGACAGCACACTATTCCTCTCTGCTCCATACATGTCTCGTTCCCCCAAAAGTCTTTTTTTTCCCCTCCTCTCCACCCACTCTCCTTCCTCCAGCCAGAGGTCAGCAGGATGACATCCTATAGATGTATAGAACCATAAAGTGCATCCAATATATGGTCATTGCATCGCCAAGTCCAATCCATTCCTGTCCAAAGTGTGGACCTCCGTTATGATTTATGGTCAAGGGCAGCATCAGGGCAAGGGGCCATGCTCCCAGGGGAACCCCAAAACCACTGGACCATCAATTGAGGTCTTTTAGTGGGGATCTCAGGGTGCACCTCTTTTTATTCTTGTGTTGCCAGAGAGACTCAACTTAGTGAGCTCCATCGCGTCTATCACTGGTGGTGGCTGGGCACCATCCGGTTCTTCTGGTCCCCAGTCGATGTAGGCACCCACTAATGTGGGTCTCTTTGTCTTCTGGGTTGTCTTTCCCCCATGTCGTTTTGGTCCTCGGTGAGCATCCGTTCCTGCTGAGTTGGGACCATTTGCTGTGCCCTCGGATGGCAGCTTAGCAGCTTTTAAGACCCCAGACGCCACTCACCAATGCGGGGTGCAGAGAGCCCTCTTAGCAAAACGCTAGTTGTGCCAATTGGCCTCACTTTCACCTAAGAGCATGGTCCCCCGCCCCCTGCCCCAGCTACTCTATCCTTGCAATATTGAGTTAAGATGAAAGGAGTACTCATGTTATGTTTAAGTCCACTTAGTACTGTTCTTGTTTCGAATGTGTGCTAACACCAGTTTCACCCAACCAGATACCTAGCAACTATCTAATCTAAACCCTCCCTCCTCCCACCTTCACTCCCCGCCCTTGCAGCTGTCAAAGAGTCTTTTCTTCTATACACAAGTCTGTTTTTGAGATCTTATCGTAGAGGTCTCATACAGCATTTGTCCCTTTGTCGCTGACTACTTTCACTCAGCATAATGTCTTCCAGTTGAAACCAGGTTAGGAGATGTTTCCTGGAATCATCGTTATTCTTTATCATTGCGTAGTGCTCCATTGAGTATATGTACCATAGTTTACCTATCCATTCTTCTATTGTTGGGCATCTGGGTTGATTCCATCTTTTTGCTATTGCGGACTGTGCTGCGGTAAACATTCTGGTGCATGTGTCCGTTGGTGTGAAAGGCCTTGATTCTGTAGGATATATTCCAAGTAGTGGAATTACTGGGTCAAATGGTATACCAATATCCATCTTTTTAAGGAAGTGCCAGATTGCTTTCCAAGGAGGCTGGACCATTTTGCAACCCCACAAACAGTGTAGGAGGGTTCCACTTTCTCCACAGCCTCTCCAGCATTTGTTGTTTTGTGTTTTTTGGATCATGGCCAACCTTGTTGGGGTGAAATGGTATCTCATTGTTGTCTTGATTTGAATTTCTTTAATAACTAAAGATCGTGAACATGTCCGCATGTGTTTTTTGGCTGCCTGGATCTCTTCTTTAGTGAAATGTCTGTCCATCTCCTTTGCCCATCACTTAATTGGATGGGTTATCTTCTTCTTGTTGATATTTTGTAGTATCTTATAGATTATGAAAATCAGGCGTCGGTCTGACATAGAGTTTCCAAATATTTTTTCCTATTCTGTAGGTGTTCTTTTAATTCTATTAATAAAGTCTTCAGATCAGCAAAAGTGTTTAATTCTTAATAGATCCCATTTATCTATTTTCTCTTCTGATGATTGTGGTTTGTTTGACAGATTTTGGAGTCTGTCCATATTGTGTATTAAAACTTCCATTGTTGTTTAAAGCTGAATCTTATATGTGTTTGTTGTTGCTGTAGTTGTCGAGTTGGCCCCAATTCATGACAACCCCCCCTCTTCCCCCTAACAGAATGAAATATTCCTGATCGGTTTCAGGCACTGTCGTGATCCATGATGTTTTCACTGGCTGATTATTGGAAGCCAAAGCCCAAACCAAACCCACTGTTGTTGCATTGATTCTGACTCACACCAACCCTATAGGTCACAGCAGAACTGCTGTATAGAGTTTCCAAGGAACACTTTGCGGATTTGAACAGCTGACCTTTTGGTTAGCAGACAGAGCACTTAACCACTACACCACAAGTAGATTAAAAACAAACAAAGATTACAAACCCATTGCCATCAAGTTCCTCCAACTCATAATGACCCTATAGACCACCAAGTCTTTTTTCCTAGTCCAGAAGTGCCACTGGAAGCTCTTCAGCATCATGGCAGCAGTCAGGCCTCCACTGACAGACTGGAAAGAAAGGGCTAGAAACCCACTTCCAAAAATCAGCCGGTGAAAACCCTGTGGATCCCAACAGTCTGATCCACAACCTTCGGGGCAGTGTTCTTTCTCCATTGTGGATGGGGTCGCTCTGAGGTGGTATTTAGGTGCCATCGAGTCTGTTTTGACTCATAGAGACCCTACATGCAACAGGACAAAGCACTGCCTGGTCCTGCACCGTGACCACAATTGTTGTTATGCTTCAGTCCATCGCTGCTGCTAGAGGCTCAGTCCATCTTGTTCAGGGTCCCCCTCTGTTTTGCTGACTTTTCCTTTTGCCAAGCATGATGTCCTTCCCCAGGGAGTGGCCCCTCCTGATAAAGTGTCTATGTGGGATGGAACCTCTCCGTCCTTGTTTCTACACCTTCTTACAAGGCTTCTCCCAGGCTGCTTCGGTGGCTGCTGACAACAGCAACACGTAGGAGGAGTGTGGCCATTGACAAGGAGGCTGCTCCTAGCTGCAAAACTGAGAAACCACTCATGCATGGTTAGTCGTGTGCTGACAAGCAAAAGGACTCGGTTTGGTGGAGAAGAAGGAGAACGACGACATTGTTCTTCAGGAAGATGGCTTCAGAAATTAAACACGTGGTAGCTCGATGTGTGTTTTACCTAATCCTTCACCAAGGAGATAAGAAACAGCCCAAGTCTGATTAACAGCTGCAGATCCTAAGTGTTCAGTGTCATCAGAATTGATGGTGCACGGTTAGTCTCAAGTATTGCCTTAACAACCTAATGTGGGGGGAAGTTTTCTGCAAAGGGGAGGCCTGGCTGACAATTGTTATTGAAAGCATGCCTGGTGTGTTTACATTTGAGTAACAGGTAACGCTCCCAGGGTCTGGAAAATAAGAAAGGCTATCAATAATGCTTCTTAACTCATTCCAAGTTCATGCCAGGTCAATGTGCCACTAATAATTCCTTCAGGGAGAAGATTGATGCTCCTGCGTCCCTGGTGTTTATTTGGTGCCTTGAGCAGTAAGTCTCCTGGCCAGCCCTCAGCAGACAATTTAAAAATTGCACCCTTGGTATGTGATGAGGAGCCCTGGTGGCCCAGTGCTTGAGCACTCAGCTGCTAACCAGAAGGTCAACAGTTTGGTCCAGCAGGAGTTCCTTGGAAACCCTGTGAAACAGTTCTGCTCTGCCCTGTAGGATGGCCATGAGTGGGAATTGACTGCACACGATGGACTGATAAACTCATGGTATCTTTGCCCACACCAAAGGATTCTTTCAAATGGCCACTACATCATCATAAACTAGGCTGACGTCCACCTGTGAAGTCAGCAACACCAGCTAGCACACATCACCCTAGAGGCCTCTGGCTGTCACCGGGATCGTAGTACTCACAGGTTTATTATTCTTTTATTTCTCTGACTCTTTAACATAAAGGAAGAGAGCTGAAGACAATATCCTGAACCCTTAAGAAGGCCTCAAGTGTTGTTCTTAGTTGTTATGTTGCTGGCTGCCATCAAGCTCTGGAGATACCATGTGTTACAGAGTAGAGCTGCTCCACAGAGTTTCCTGAGCTGGAATCCATACAGAAGCAAATCACCATGCATTCTTTCCAATGGAGTTGCAAAGTTGCTTTCAAGTTGGTTTCAACTCATAGCAACTCCACAGGTCAGAGTAGAACTTGCCGCATAGAGTTTCACAGGAGCGCCTGGTGGCTTTGAACTGCTGACCTTTTGGTTAGCACCCATAGCCCTTAACCCACTATGCCACTAAGGTTTCCATGGAGACTCTGAGTGGATTCACATCACAGTCTTTAGATTAGCAGCCAATTGCAAACAGCTGGCACCACCAGCTCCTTGTACTTCTCTTCCGAGTATTCTGGCAGTCCCCAACTTACCACAGGGTTCCATCCTGACAACTCCATCATAAGCCAGTTCTGATGTAAGCTGAACATCTCTCTCTCTCTCTCTTTTTGAGTTTTTGTTATTATTCACTCGTGTCATCGGTATCTTTATAAATGCAATCTTCAAACATCTGGAAGTGAACATGTGAGATTGATTACATCAGCAGATGAAGCGCTGCAACATTGTATGCTGTGCCTGTTACTAATGGTTAAGAGGTGGACAGAAAAAGATGGTCGTAAGTGCAGTTGGTCGTAACTTGAATACTTCGTAAGTTGGGTCTACTTACAGTTCTTTTTTAACACAGAAGTATCTCTAAGAAAGCCCTAGAGGGTAGCCACACTTTGGCATGTTTTGCCTGACTCACTGTAAACTCTCAATAAATGACGAATGCTTGGAAGTGAACTCAGGCTCTCAGTAAATGGAATCAGGCAGGTGGGATCCACCCCCATGGGCACTGCAGGTCAGCGGTGGCCTCTCCCTGTTGCACAGTGACAGCACTTGGCCTTTTAAGGCATTGCATTTCTATAAATTATTTTCCCTTTGCTTACTTGGCTTTGGCTTTGCTTACTGGTGACACTAAAGTGAATGCCAAGATGGCTAGGAGCCAACTCGACAGTTGGAAAGTCTCTAAACTTGTGGGGCAGTTTAGAGATACAGAGGACAAAAGAAATGTCCAGACAAGGCGGCCTGTGTTGGGGACCTAGAAGAGGCAAAGGAGCAATGGGGGCTGCCCGGGAGCAGGGTCCTGTATACATGGCACGGGGGGCAGTGACGAACCTCCTCTGATTTCACAAAGGGGAAGGGAATCCACAGCCACAGTCCAAGGCTGATTCCCATGAGGAAGAGGTCAGACACATCTTCTCTGTCCTTCGTCTCCCCCAGCTGTGACACCAGCTGCCTCTCTGGCACGCTGTACTTTTTAGCCGGGTTCAGTAGTTCATTGTAATGACCACACAGAACTCATAGCCCATTCTTACTATTATGGGGTTTATTAGGGAAATGACCGCTACAATTCAAGCTCAGGACCACTCAGGATACGGTTCTTTCCTCAGGACAGCCTCTGCCCAGAGGGGCTCATGAGCATGCCTCTCCCTGGCCTAGGCCTCTGCCCAAAGGCACTCAGCTTTGCCTCTCTGTGGGACAGGAAGCCTAGCACACCGTTTCCTGCTGCTAGGTTTCTGCTGACAGAGCTCACCTGCCAGCGCTTCGCACCAGCTGCAGGCTCACAGCTTGCTGTTTCTGCCTCCTGCTTCCAGGAGCTTCTCAGCACAGGGATCCCAGATCCAAGGGAAGTGCTGGCTCCTGGCTCTTCTTACCTGGTGGTGGTGGGTTCTTCTCTTTCCCACCTGTTGGGTGGCTCATTTCAAGTCCAGTGGAATGGCAAAACTGTCCAATATCTTTAGTGGGCCACAGTTACTCTGTCACACAGTCCTGCCCCATCACTTGGGTAGGAGTTACAAGATCATGGGTAGAAGGCCACATCAAAATGATCTATCACTTTGTAGGTCCTCTTCTGGATGGGGAAGGAGACGTGAGGGAGGAAGCACTGATGTTGAAAATGTTACTGCCCATACTTACTCACACACTCACACACTTGCACACATTCTATCTACAGAGCAGTTCCATCTTGCAGAGGCTTTTCACACCGAGAAGCTCAATCACCCTTATAAACAACCTCACGTAGGAGGCAGGTTTGGGACTATTATTTCTGTGTTACAGGGGCTAGCCTTGAAGAGACCTATCTCCCAAATAACATCTAAACAAAAACAAACAAACCCACTACCATGGAGTCGGATCCGACTCACAGCGACCCTAGAGATCAGGATAGAACTGCCCCTTAGAGTTTCCAAGGAGGGCCCAGCAGATTTGAACAGCCAACCTTTTGGTTAGCAGACCTAGAACTTAACCCACTAGGCCTCCAGGGTTTCCAAATAATGTCTATTATTTGCTTTATTATTCAAAGTATTTTTTTAAACCACCCACTTTTGTACTGTGTGGTAGGCAGAATTCTAAGACGGCCCTGTGATTCCAGCTCCTTGTGTACCAGAACTATCCCTGGTCTAGGACTTGCTGCATGCAGGGACCCCAGGTCCCAAGGGCAAGCCCTGCTCCTGGCACCATCTCCTCGGTGGTCTGAGATCCCCCTGTCGCTCTGTCGAGTCATCTTCTATTCATGGTGCCCCTGTGTATGTCAGAGCAGAGCTGTGACCCACAGGGTCCTCAGCGGCTGATCACTCCAAAACAGATCTCCAAGGCTTTCTTCTGATGAGCTTCTGGGTGGATTCCAACCTCCAGCCTTTTGGTTAGCAGCTGTCTGCATCACCCAGGAGCTCCCTGCTGTCCACACTGTGTACCACACCTCCCCTGAAGTGTACGTAGCATGGGATTGTCACTCCCTTTGTTAGCTTACGTTGCATAAGACAGGAGTGTGGCAGACTGGAGGGGCCCTCTCCTATTAATCTTAAAGATCTTAAAGAAGCAAATGGTCCTGTTTTGAGGTGGCTCTGTGGTTCCATTGCACACAGGGTCACCATGACTTGGAGCTGACTCAGCAGCATCAGACCACACAACATGATTAGAAGCTGAGGGTGGCTAGGAGCTGAGGGTGGCTAGGAGCTGAGGGTGGCTAGTTGCTGAGGGCGGGAGGAGTGTCGTGGGTCATGGGGGCTCAGTTCCGTAACCTCAGGGACCGAATTCTGCCAACAACCTGAAAGAGGACCCCGAGCTCCAGGTGATAAGGCAGCAGCCCAGCCTACACCTCATCTTCAGCTGTGGGCAAAGAATCCAGCTGACCCACAGCTGACCACAGAAACGGCCAACTTGAAACTGGTGTTTTCATCCACTGAGTCTGTGACCCTCTGCGACAGACAACTAACACACAGCACGTCTGTCATGTTTTTATCCACTTCTCTTTTTTCTTTTTTGCCTTTTCTTCACAGCCGACCATCTAGTTTCTCCAGTTGCCTCTGTCTAAACCCGGCATCCTCTACATTGTTAATAATCCCAACTGCCATCATGTGGATTCCGACCCACAGCAACTCAGAGGACAGAAATGAAGAGCCACACAGTGTCCGAGGCGGTCATCTTTACAGAAAGAGGGGCCACAGCTTTCTCCCTCAGAGCAGGAGGTGGGTTAGAACCACAACCTTTCGGTTAGCAGTCCAGTCGTTTAACCCCTGCATCACTAGAACTTTCAAGTCACCGATGAAACAAGGTGCTTGCCTTCGTTATCCAGCACTGCTACAGCTAAAATACCACAAGTGGATGGCTTTAATGAAGATAAGTTTGTTCTGTCACCGCTCAAGAGGCTAGAAGTCCAAATTCAGGGTGTCAGTTCTAGAAAACGGCTTTTTCTACCAGTTCTGGGGGAAAATCCTTGTCATCAGTCTTCCCCTGTTCTACAGGCTTGTCAGTATAGAGACGCAAGAGGTCCAAAGGATGTTCCCTGCTCTTAGCACTGCTGTCTTGGTGGTATGAGATCTCCCTGTCTCTCTGCTCACTAGTGTCTTTTATATCTCCAAAGAAATTGATTTAAAATACAACCTAATCTTGCAGATTGAGTCCTGCCTCGTTAATGTAACTGTCGCTAATATTATCTCGTCAACATCATAGAAGTACAACTGACAATACATAAGGAAGTCAAAGCAGATGACAAAGTGGTGGACAATCACATAATACCGGGCATCAGGGTCCAGACAAGTTGAGTGACATCGGGGACCAGGTGGGAACGTAATTCAGTCAATGACAGTGATCCTCAAGCAAGATCTTCAAGCAAACAGGAATGAAGGTGACCCCCACCTGGACTTCTGGTTCTGTGGAAAACAGAAATTGATCCTCGCTAGAGATACCTGCACTTCTCAGAAAATAAGCATGAAGGCATCAGTCTTGCAAATGACTGAACCAGGTTGGTCCACAGCTGGGGCTGGAGAACAGAAACCAGGCTTCCTGCAGTGATCCTGCTTGTGAGTGAACCGCAGCCTCATCCAGGGTCTAGAGATGTTCCACATCCAGTTATTGGTTGGGGAACTTGAGTTTCCCTCTTCCTGTGGGCAGTGTGGTGAAGCCCTGGTGGAACAGTGGTAAAGAGCTTGGCTGGTAACCGAAAGGTTGCCAGTTCAAATCCACTAGCTGCTCCTTGGAAAGCCTATGGAGCAGTTTGACTCTGTCCTATAGGGTTGCCATGAGTCAGAAGCAACTCGATAGCAGTGGGTTTTTTTTGTTTAGGTGGTGCTGCAGTAGTTAAATGTTCAACTCCTAACAAAAGCGGCTATGGTTCCAATCCACCAGGCACTCTATGGGAGAAAGACTTGGCCATCTGCTCCCATAAAGATTACTGCCTAGGAGAACCTATGGGGCAGTTCAACCTTGTTCTATAGCATTGCTATCAAGCAGAATCAATTTGCTGGCTGTGGGGTTTGGTGTGCAACTAACCTTTAAATCTCGACCTAAGGCTCTATCGTGAGCTCTGCTACAGAATGACTTCTGGGCTAACCAGAATCTTCAAACACCAGTTCCCCCTCCCCTGACTCACCGGAGCATGTCTACTGGACTGAGCCCTTGGGAGCAGGCGGTGGTGGTGGAGAAGGCCTTTTACTTTGTGCCGGGACACATGTGGTCCGCAGTGGGCGTGATCCTAATGGGCCCTCTTGTGCTGTGACTGGGCTCCCAGCCCTCTCTGGGGCCTAGCAGGGAACAGCTACTGGGCAGACAGTGACAGCGTGGCCACTGCTGTAGCCCCACCCTGGCCTGGATCAGAACTGTGATCCCTATCCCAGCTCCAGAGGCATGTCTGCATACATTAATTAAAAATATTTATTAATATCTAAAACGTCAGCCTCCCCACTCCTAGTCTGTCATGCACCATAAGTCCCAGGAAAAGCATGAGAAATTTCACATTAAATTTGAAATTATGAAGATACTGAGAAATTCCAAAATGAAAAATAAAAATGCCCCCCACCACATTAAGGTTGAAGCTTAAAATGATGGTGTTGGTAAAGAATATCTAATATTCCACAGACTGTTGAAAGAATACTTAAGTCTGTATTGGAAGAGGTAGGACCAGAATGTTACTTTGAAAAAAGGATGGCAAGATGTCATCTCACACACCTTGGACATGTTATCAAGAGGGTGGTCCAGAGCAGTGCTGCTTCTGAGGAGGTCCTGCTGTCCTTAAGAGAGAGAAGGAAGAGAGAAGGATGGAGAAGCAGCCCAGAGGAAGGCAGCTGGAGGAAGACGTGGGCACAGGAAAACTCCCCCTGGCCATCAGCCTGGTTGTTGTGGAAACCTGCCACACGTCCCTCTTCCTTCAGCGATCTTCTAAGGTAAATTAACAGGTGAAGCAGGTACTTTCTCTGCTCTTTAACTGGGTGTCCTCTGTGTAGTCTGAGACATTTGCAATTCATAAGACCCTGAGCTTGTCCCTCTTAAAAGACAGCAGGTGTTAAGACAATGAGAGGTGACCTCCGTCCCACCTGGGTTACAAAATTTGCCTCAACAGTTGTGAAAAAGAAACAGAACAATGACTCAGCAGACCACTCATTTTATGAAAGACATAGCTGTTACTTGCAATTAGCTTTCTACTCTGGATGAGCAAAAGCTATTGTTTTATTATAAACACCGTGAGAATAAAACCACCAGAAGAGAGGGAGGAAGGGAAGAGTATGACAACCAAATTATAAAAACAAAACAGAAATGGGATGGGATAGACAAGTGCTATTTTCTCAGAAGGATTACGCAGATACCCGAGACAGTCATTTCTGCGGTAGGTTTGAGGCTGAATTTATGAATGGCTTATGGAAACTGTGTCCTTTTCAAAGACAGCAGGTGTGAAAACAATGAGAGGTGACCTCCTTCGCATCTGGGTTACAAAAGTTGCCTCAATGCTTGTGAAAAAAAACAGGATAATAATAATTTTTAAAAAAAACAACATCCTGCTTCTGGTTAGTTCCTTTTCATTTTTTTCTCACACTAGGCAGTTTTATTTATAGATGGCAAAGGTAGCATGTGAGAAACACACACACAGACACACACACACACACTCATTTCCCAATGGAAGAGGCATTTCTGTGACTTAAAATGACTTTCGTGTTTGTAGAATGTATTATCTTTGGAACTCCATCTAGAAGCCAATGTTCAGATTGCTCATATCCCTTTCGAAATGATTTGACTAGAATATTCACAATAAAATAAAATCTGTCAAATCAGACTCATTTCCAGTCCAATTTCCTTTAATATGTTACTGCAATGGGCTGGAGAGACGCCAAGATTCCCCACTGAATCGCTTTGCCTTCTGGGAATGTGAGTGTTGCTTGCTCGAGGAATTTTAACTGGTTACTGTCCTCGAGGCAATACCTCTGTCGGAAGCAGTCTTCTGAGCCACCTGTGCGGGGCAGCTTTCTGACATCTTGGCTATGTTCCAAGACTTCCCATGAATCTCAAAATTCAGAGTATTGCTAACCGAGTGTGGATTTTAGGGAGAAGCTGAGGCTGTCCCTGTAACTAAGGAGCTAACTGCCATACAACTCTGTACTGGTGCAAATCTGTGCCAAGTGCTTTACATACAAGCATTTGTTTAATCCTTTTAACAATCCTCTAGGTAAGTACAGCTGTCTTACTTACAAATGACCTCTTGTCCCCAACCTTAGGGATCGCTTGGGAAGAGCCAACGTGTGAAAGGTTAAGTGTGGAAGTAGAACATCAGCAGTATAATGCTTGCTTCTGTGATCATGAATTAGCAAGATGCGTACTTTATTCATTTCCAGTTATTTATCCAAATATATGGTACTTGCAATTTCATCAGTTTGCTTTTGTGTATACTGTATCAGACATAAAAAGTAGCAACTGTTAGACCTCAGAGTTTAATATGTCCTCTTCTAAAATATACCTCTGAATCTGAATGACATTTCACACTTAGAAGGTACAGAAGTGTTTCTTATGTCTGAGGTGAGAGGAAAAGACCTTCAGATTGAATTAGAACTTTACACCCCCTCACTTTTATCTGTCTCTTCCGTTCTACTCCCTGCAGCCCTGCAGGCCTGCATAAAGAACACTCTGGAACTGAATCAGGTCCCTGGAAATGTCCCCTACCTTTCCACTGGGCCTGGAACTGCCCGTCAAACCATAGTATTGTCAATCTTCAAATTCCAGTCCGCACAGTCATGGACAATTTATACAACTGACTACTTCCAAAGCCAAGTAAACTCATCTTTTAAAGACCCAATTTCTTTACCTCGGTGCTGTGGATAGAATTATGTCCTCCCAAAACACGTGCCAACTTGGCTAAGTCGTGATTCCCATTGTTTTATACCCCCCAGCCTCCCACCTTTGGAAACCCTGGTAGTCTAGTGGTTAAGGGCTAAGTCTCCTAACCAAAAGGTCAGCAGTTCAAATCCACCAGGAGCTCCTTGAAAACTCTATGGGGCAGTTCTCCTCAGACCTGTAGGGTCGCTATGAGTCAGAATCAGCGCAATGGCAGTGGGTTTTGAGTTGTTGGTTTGTCATCTGATGACATCTTCCCGTGGGTTGTAAATCCTGCCTCTATGATGTTAAGGAGGCAGGATTAGAAGCTGTTATATTAACGAGGTTGGACTTAATCTACAAGTTTAGTTTGTGTCTTAAGTCAATCCTTTTTGAGATATAAAAGAGAGAAGTGAGAAGAGAGACATGGGGACTGCATACCACCAAGAAAGGAGCACTGAGAGCACAGTGCATCCTTTGGACTCGGAGACCCTGCGCTGAGAAGCCCCTTGACCAGGAGAAGACTGATGACAAGGACTTTCCCTCAGAGCTGATGCAGACAGAAAGCCTTCCCTCGGAGATGGCACCCTGAGTTGGACTTTTAGCCTCATCGACTGTGAAAGAGCACATTTCCGTTTGTTACAACCCTCCACTTACATTTCTGGGACAGCAGCCCATACAGCTAAGACGCCAGGGCTCAGTGAGGGGTGTTTGCTATGCTGCTGATGTGGCAAAATCGCCAATTTTTCAGAAAAATACATCATGAGCTACAGTCCCCAAAAGTAAAACACAGGAGTCAGACGATTGTCCACATACTAAGTCTCCAAGGTTGCACCGTCCAGTTTTTCAACACATGGCAATTTAAATGTGGTACAAATTATTAAACACTTGACCACTGGCCAACAGGTTGGTGGTTTGAGCCCATCCGGAGGCACCTCAGAAGTCAGGTCTGGTGACCTGCTGCCGAGAGGCTGCAGCCTTGAAACAGCTACGGAAAGGCTCTGCTCAGTACACACAGAGTCCGCAGAAGTTAACATCAACTCAGTGTCAGCTGACACAGAGGCAGCCTCACAACCCTGTGAGTGACACAGGGGTTATTCTTCTCACCATACAGAGATAGACTGAGGTTCAGAAATGTTCTCAAAATTTCTGAAAATCACACTCTTGGAAAACAGAGGAACCACAGCTGATCTGAAGGTTCAGACTGTCCAGTGTTCCATTCTCAGTCTTTAAAAACCCCAGTTTTCATTTTCAAATGAACAATGGGCTTATAATGTGACTGCTGTGTAACTTATATCCAAGTATCCGTGGAGTAATTAAAGTATTAAAAGAGAGTATGCAACATCCTGTGTACTCTATGGGGTTTGGACTAATCAGCGTGATCCGCGGGCCCAGAGCAGCTTTAAGAGACAGAGGAAGCCAGGGGACAACATGGCACTGGGTAACGCCCTGCCAAGGGGAACACACGTGTGCCTTGGTAAGTAGGGACATTGTCTGCTCACCTGATGCTTCTATGACAAGAAAGCACCCCATGTGCTGCCTTTAATAAAGAGAAATTTGTCCTTTAGCCATCTTGACCATCCAGCGAGCACATGCTTATACATATCCTGCTTCTCTGTCTTTGTCCACACTGTTCCTTGGACTGCAATGCTCAGTTTCTATTTCTGCAGATCAAAAGCCCCATAAAACCAAACCCAACCCCGTGTGGTTGAGCCAATTCTCACTCATAGTGACTCTATAGGACAGAGTAGAACTGCTCCATAGAGTTTCCAAGGAGCACCTAGTAGACTTGAACTGCCAGCCTTTCGGCTAGCAGACATAGCACTTAACCACTACACCACCAGGGTTTCCAAAACAAATCCCCACAACCAGCTCAAATCCAACCTTCCACTTAACATCTTCTACTTCCCAGCTTTAAGGACTAAGGTGCACCTAATCCAAGCCACAGTGTCTTCTGTGGCCTCATATGCACACAAAAGCTTGGCCGTGAATAAACAAGACAGAAGAACAGATGTCTTTGAACTATACTGTTGGTGAAGAATACTCACTATGTACCATGGGCTGTCAAAAGAATGAACAAAACTGTCTTGGAAGAATTACAACTGGAATATTCCTTAGAAGCTAGGATGGCAAGACTTCATCTCAAATACTTCAGACCTGTTGCCAGAAGAGACCAGTCCCTGGAGAAGGACTTCATGCTTGGTAAAGCAGAGGGTCAGAGAAAAACAAGAAGACCCTCTATAGGATGGAATGAAACAATGGCTGTGAGAATGGGCTCCAGCGCAGGAACGATTGTGAGGATGGTGTTCTTTTATACACGGGGTGGCCAGGAGGCGGTGTCAACCTCACCACACCCAGCCAGAGCAACAGCTCTGCTTGAAGGCAGGGCTCAGTCCTATCAGCCATCTTTCTGTACTGCACGGGGTTCAGTGCAGGCTTTGCATAGAGCAGGCGTCAATCAATATTTCCTCCTATGACTGGACATGTATCAAGAGGACCAGGAAGACAGAGCTTCCTGAAGACCTGGCAATCTGTCTCGAAGGTCTTCACATTTTAAATGAAGTAATAGATCAGGTACACAGTCAAAACATAGCTGTAGAAATCGTAGCAATCAGTTTAGAGGAAATGACTGCCAAAGTCAGTCAGGATAATCATTCAGGCCTCAGGTGTCTAACGAAGCATAAGATATGGTTGCTAAACAAAACAAGCTTAGTATTTTCATGGAAGAGAAATAACCTTGTTAACACCACAGAGATATAACCGGCTGAAGGCTTTTCAGGATGCAGACAGCTCGCTCTCAGCTGTTAGGCTACTAACCTAAAGGTTAGTGCTTGAGATGCACCCAGGGGTGGTGAGGAAGGGCCTGGTGATCTGCTTCGGTAAAGAGACAGCCAAGAAAACTCTGGGGAGCTTGATTCCAATCTGTAACAAATGGGTTTGCTATGAATCAGAAACAACCCCATAACATTGGATCTGTTTGTTGTTTGCTTGTTTGTTTGCTTTTGTGACAGTATGTGACTCTTGAATGGAATTCAGCAGGTTGGAGAGAGCCCTAGAGCGTGTCACAGGGCTCTGTGTCTCTGTGCAAGCCTAAGAACTGCAGGAGACCACTGTTGGGGTCCTCCAGGGAAGGAACTCCTTGGAGCAGCTGGTCAGTCGTCTTGTTAGTGCTGCCCAGGCAAGCTGTTATGAGTCTTTCCTGGGCTGGGTGTCTGACCAGATGTGTAGTTTATTGTTTGGTCTGTGGTACAGTAAGGAAACCCTGATGTTGTATTGGTTAAGAGCTAAGTCTGCTAACCAAAAGGTCGGCAGTTCAAATCTACCAAGCGCTCCTTGGAGACTCTACTGGGCAGATCTGTTCTGACCTATAGGGTCACTATGAGTCAGAATCTACTTGATGGCAGTGGCTAGGCTGTGGTACAACACTTCTATCTGACCTGTTTTAGTCTTGATCATACTGGGAAGAACAGGAGAGGGTTTGTTAGCCAGGAGGAGGACGATGCTGGGTCCTTGAGTGAGGACGTGGCTGTTGACAGCCTCATGTGGGCACCATTTTGATTGGTTAGTGGTTTGCCCACCACCTAGTGGCGTGCAAAGGCCCTGTGGCTATTGCTGCTTGAGTTGCCTGAGACAGAGGTCTAACAGGTGAGCTGCCCAGCGGGATCTCACTCCGCCCCAGGCCTGGGGAGACTCTGGTGTGAGTGGGGAAGCGAGTTCCCCGGTCTAGCAAGGTGAAAGAAATGATAATGCAGACTGGTGACTCATGACAGGAAAGGTCAGGTTGTGGTATGTGAACTTCACGTGGATCCCAGGAAAGATTCCAGAACAGATCATTAAGATGATGGGTGAGGTCTCAGAAGAAGCAGCAGTGACAACAATTCCCTCATCCTTGGCTCTCTGAGAGCAAAGCACACACCAGCTGGCCTAATTCCTGCTTTCTTAGTCCCTGTTCTCACAGATAAGGACAATGACACACACAGGGAGCCCTGGTGGTTCCCTGGTTTAAGAGCTTGGCAGCTAGCCAAAAGGTCAGCAGTTCAAATGCACCAGCCACTCCTTGAAAACCTACGGTGGGGGCAAGTCTGCTCTGTCCTGCGGAGTCATCATGAGTCAAAATTGATTTGATGGCAAAGAGTTTCTAGGTTTTATAGATAGATATATACATACGTATATTCCTATCCATATTTATTGTGAGGAAACCCTGATGGCAGAGCCGTTCGGTGCTACAGCTGCTACCTTAGAGGCTGGCAGTTCAAATCCACCAGGCCCTCCTTGGAAACCCGATGAGGGCAGTTATTCTACATACAGGGTCACTGTGAGTCAGAATCGACTCAACAGCAGTGAATTTTTTGGTTCGTTTATCATAGAAATGGTGGCACGGTGGTTAAGGGCCGTGGCTGCTGAGCAAAGGTCAGCAGTTCAAATCCATCAGGCACTCCTTGGAAACTCTGTGGGGCAGTTCTACTCTGTCCTGCAGAGTTGCTGTGAATCAGAACTGACTCAACAGCAACAAGCTGCTGTTTCTTATATGACATATATTTGTATGTATCAGGTTTCTATGAGCTGGAATCCACTTGATGGCAACAGATTTTATTTATGTGTATGTATCAAATATATACATGCGTATGTACACATACATATATGTGTGTGTGTGTCTATTTGAGTATCAGCCATACACTTGACAAAGTGCTCATCTCCTAGGATCTTTAAAGGCACCAAAAAAAAGGGAACCAGTTGTTGGCATGGCTGGGAAGGTGTGTAACTTGCTAATTGGCCATTCTCAGGAGAATACTGATTAGTTCAGGGGTGTTCACTGAGACACATTTCTAGTGCTGTCCTCTGCTGGCTTCGTAGTGTGGCCACCTCGTGGGCAAATGATGATTCTCCTTGTCAAACCAGGTGGGTCCTGATTACCCTAAGACAATCATGGTGTTCGCTTGGCCCACTGGCCCTTGTACTCTCTTGAGATGTTTGATGAGACATGTAACATCTAGGATGTAAGCATGTAACACCTACAGCTGCTGCAGACATTTTATGATCAAGAAGGAAGCCACCCAACATCCTAAAGACGGCAGCTCTGATGAGAGGAAAGAGATGGATCTTTGATGATGTCACTGAGTCACAGGAGACACTCAGCCTTCAAACTGCCTCACCTCTATTTCTGATAAGTGCTATTATAAACTCTCATTGTTTAAGCCATTAGACACTGAGCTTTCTATTACATCGCATTTGAAAATATGCCTATTTATACGTGGTTGCTATATTCTGAAGGATTTCATATTTGGGAATATCCATGAGTGAGCAGAAAAATTTTCAAGTCACACTTTCGCCAAAACACTTCGGAAATGCAGCTTCATCTTCACCTGACATTCAAAGCTATGGTGGAGAAAGCTGAGGCTAACCAGGTTCCCTCTAGCACTTTCCTTGAAATTCAGTAATCTATCCAGAGTCTCTCTTGGTGTTGGTCTATATGAATTTTTCTTGGAACATAGTAGAAACTTTTGAACTTCAGCTTTATTTCCTTTATTTTGAAAGCAATTCCATCTTAATTATCTAGTGCTGCTATAATAGAAATACCACAAGTGAACAGCTTTAACAAACAGAAATTTATTTTTCATGCTTCAAGAGGCTAGAAGTCTGAATTCAGGGAGCTAGCTCTAGGAGAAGAATCTCTGTCTCTGTAGTGTTGGAAGAAGGTCTTGGTCATCAGTCTTCCCGTGTCTCTTCAATCTTCCCGGGCTTCTCAGCGTAGGGACCTCAGGTCCAAAGGATGCGTTCTGATCCCCATGCTTCTTTCTTGGTGGCATGAGGTACCTCTGCTCTCTGTTCGCTTCTGTCTTTTATATTTTCAGAAAGATTGGCTCAAGATACAGCCTGCTCCTGAAGATGAGTCCTGCTTCACTAACAGAACTGCCTCTAATCCTGTCTGTAGTGTCACAAAGGTAAGGACTGACAGCACACGAGATAATCACAATGGATGACAACACGGCAGACAACCGCACGACACTTGGAATCACGGCCTAACCAAGTGGACACACATTTGGAACTGACACAGTTCAGTCCACAACAATTTCCTTGTATCTCTGAGAAAAAGGAAAAACTAATGTTAGAGGTCTCTTTTTCAGGGACATCAACAAACATTAAACATTTTTCCGATTGCTTAAAAATTTAAGTTGTTTTTCTCCTGCATTCCCTTTAATGGGTTGAAGCTTTTCCTCTAAGTCAGTAATTCATCTGAATTGTGCCTGGTTTGTTTCTTGATTTTTCTAATTGGTTTTCGGCGTTGGATTTTTTCTGACTTTCATTTGATTCCTATGCTACATAACCTTCTTTTCCTTCTCATTCTGTTGCCTTGTATTCTCTCTCAGCTCTTGTTTTAGCAAAGTAATGGTACTAATTACGGTAACATGAAACACTTGTACAGGACAGTCATTTTTAGTCTACTTGGTTCCGTTTTCTTCCAGACAAGGCTTTTCATCTGTCTCACCTAGGCTATGTTCCTCCCCCAGCACACAGACTCTTTTTATTGATGTCTGAAGTTTAGATAGTGGATCTCCTGTTACTTTCTGTGTTAATGGTATTTAACATGGGTTGCTCTTTGAAAATCTTCTGTTGGCTCAAATATAGTATGGACAAATTCTCCTTCATTCCTTTCCTTTTATACACAATGAGTTAGGAGCTGGGGTGCTTATGATTTTATTTATGTCTCCATAGATTAAGTACACACTAGGGATAAGGACTGTCACACAGAAACCACTGTGGAAGGTCTGGATTCAGCTTTTCTTCTGAGACTCCACTGAATTCTACAATCATGCACCTCACCTTGTTAGGAAGGTGCTGTATTCCTGTGGCAGAACACCCCTTCCCTCAGTTTCCCATAGCTACCATAACAAATTATCACAAAATGAGTGGCTTAGGAATATGGAATTCTATTCCCTCACAGTACTGGGGCCCAGAGACCTGAAATCAGTATTACCGGACCAACACCAAGATTTTGGAAGGTCCACAGTCTTTCAGGAGCCTCTAAGGAAGAAAACTTGTGGCTGCGTTATCCATTTCTGCCTCTCTCTTCACATTGCCTGCTCTTCAGTGTTTGCATGTGTGTCCAATTTCCCTCTGATCGTTTCTTATACCATCTATCTAATACAGCCCCTAGGGTTGCCATGAGTCAGATCCGACTCAATGGCACTTGGCTTGGCTTGGCTAATACAGTGCTGGAAGATGAACCCCTCCCACCCTCAGGTTGGAAGACACTCAAAATATGACTGGGGAAGGGCTGCATCTTCAAAGTAGAGTCAACCTTAGTGAAATGGATGGAATCAAGTTTCCGGCGCCTTCATTTGCTGAGGTGGCACAACTCAAAATGAGAGGAAAGAGCTGCAAATGACCGGTAATAACGGAAACATGGAATGTGCCAAGTAGGAATCTAGGAAAATTGGAAGCTGCCAAAAGTGTAACGGAATGCAGATACATCGGTATCTTAGGCACTGTTGTCACTGTTGCTGAGTGCCACCAAACTGGTTCAGTCTCACAGAGAGAGACCCCACGCACAACCGAAAGAAACGCTGCCCCATCCTGCACCATGACCGTGAGCGTCCTTATGCGTAAGCCCCTTGTTGCAGCCTCTGTGTCAGTCCGTCTTGCTGAGGGTCTCCCTCTTTTGCTGACCCTCTACTTTACCAAGTGTGCTGTCCTTCTCCAGGGATTAATCGATCCTGATGACATGTCGAAACTATGGAAGATGTGGTCTTTCCATACTTGTTTCCAAGGAGCACTCCGGTTATACTTCTTCCAGAACAGATCCATTTGTTCTTTTGGCGGTCCACGGTACAAGCAACATTCTTCTCCAACACTACAATTCAAAGGCATCAAGTTTTCTTCTGTTTTCCTTGTTGATGGTCCAGCTTTCACATGCATATGATGTGACTGAAAATACCATGGCTTGGGCTAGGTGCACCTTTGTCTTCAAAGCGACACCTTTACTTTTCAACGCTTTGGAGACGTCTTTTGCAGCAGATTTTCCCAATGCAATGTGCCTTTTGATTTCTTGATTGCTGTTTCCATGGGCATTGATTGTGGACCTAAGTAAAATGGAATCTTTGACAACCTCAATCACTTCTCCATTTATCATGATGTTGCTTACTGGTCCAGTTGTGCGGATTTTTATTTTCCTGTTGTTGAGGTGAAGGTTGAAGTCTCTGATCTTCATCAGTATTTTAAGCCCTCTTCACTTTCAGTAAGCAAGGTTGTGTCATCCGCATAACATAGGTTGTTAAGCCTTTCTCCAAAACTGATGCCTTATTCTTCTTCATATAGTCCAGCTTCTCAGTTTTATGGAGACATAAATAAAATTGTAAGCACCCCAGCTCTTAAATCATTCTGGTATATGCCAAATGTATCTGCTTGGCATACAAATTGAAAAGGTATGGTGAAAGCATACAACCCTGATGCACACCTTTCCTGACTTTAAACTGTGCAGTGTCCCCTTGTTCTGTTTGCACAACTGCTTCTTGATCCACATGCAGATTCCTCATGAGCACAATTAGTTATTCTGGAATTCCCATTCTCTGCAGTGTTAAGCTGTAATTTGCTATGATCCACATAGTAAGATGCCTTTTCATAGTGAATAGGACATAGGTAAACATCTGTCTGGTATTCTCTGCTTTCCAGCAAGATCTATCTGACATCAGCAGTGTTATCCCTTGTTCTAAATCCTCTTCCAAATTTGGCTTGGTTTTCTGGCAGTTCCCTGTCAATATACTACTGCAAGTGCTTCTGAATGATCTGTAGCATAATTTTACTTTCACATGGTACTGATCATATTGTTCGATAATTTCCACATTCAGTTGGATCACCTCTCACGGGAACAGGCATAAATCTGTATCTCTTCCAGTCAGTTGCCCAGGTAGCTGTCTTCCAAATTTCTTGTCATAGATGAGTGAGCACTTCCACTGCTGCCTCTGTTGAAGCATCTCAGTTGATATTCCATCAATTCCTGGAGCTTTATTTTTCTCCAGTGCCTTCAGTGCAGCTTCAGCTTCTTCCGTCAGTACCATCAGTTCCTAATCATGTGCTACCTCTTGAAATGGTTGATTGTTGACCAGTTCTTTCTGGTATCACGACTCTGTGTATTCCTTCCATCTTCTTTTGATGCTTTCTGAGTTATTTACTATTTTCCCTGTATAATTCTTCACTATTGCAACTCCAGGCTCTAAATTTTTTCTTTACTTCTTTCAGCTTGAGAAATGCAAAGTGTGTTCTTCCCTTGTGGTTTTCTATCTCCAGCTCTTTGCACATGTTATTGTAATTCTTTACTTTGTCTTCTTGAGCTGTCCTTTGAAAACTTAGGCATTACTGAGCTGAAATGGACCAGTATTGGCCATTTTGAAAATAGTAATCATATGGCCTACTATGCTGGGAATGACAAATTGAAGAGGAATGATAGAACAGTCACACTCATCATCAAAAATAACATCTGCAGCTGTGTCCTGAAGTACAATGCTGTCAGTGACAGGACAGTACCAACATGGCTGCAAGGAAGACCAATTAATATAAGTGTTATTTGAATCTTATGTACCAGCCACTAGGGTGAAAGATGAAGAAATTGAAGATTTTTACTAATTTCTGCAATCTGAAATTGATGAAATGTGCAATCAAGGTGCAGTGACAATTACTAGTGATCACAGTGTGAAAGTTGGCAAGAAAAAAGAAGGATCCATAGTTGGAAAACTTGGTCTTCCCCCTGGGTGACAGAAATTATGCCTAAGATTGCATGATAGAACTTTGTAAGACTAATGACATATTCATTACAAATAGCTTTTTTCAATGACGTAACTAACTACTCTGCACCTGAACCTCAACAGACGGTAAACACATGTACTAAATCAACTGCACATGTGGACAGAGACAATGGAAAAGCTCAATATCACTAGTCAGAACAAGGCCAGGAGCTGACGGCAGAACAGAAAAACAATTGTTCATATGCAAGTTCAAGTTGAAGCTGAAGGAAATTAAAACAAGGCCCCAAGAGTCAATCTATGAGCTTACATATAACCCACCTGAATTTGGAGACCATCTCAAGAAGAGATTTGACTTAACTATGTACTGATGACTAAATACCAGCTGAGTTGCAGGGTGATATTAGGGATCTCATGTATGAAGAAAGTAAAAGGGCTTTAAAAAGAGAGGAAAGAAAGAAAAGACCAAAATGGGTATCAGAAGATACGCTGAAACATGGTGTTAAATGTAGAGCAGCTAAAGAAAATTGAAGAAATGCTCAAATAAAAGAGCTGAACAGAAGACTTCAAAGGGCACCTGGAGAAGACAGAATAAACTATTGTGATGACATGTGCAAAGACCTGGAGTTAAAAAACCAAAGGGGAGGTACACACTCAACATTTCTCGAGGTGAAGACCTAAAGAAAGAAATTCCAGCACCCACTTGCGATTTGAAGGCTTCTATGGGAAAAATAAGGATTAGACCTCAAAATGACTGCCAAAAGAACAAAGAGATCCGGCCTTGAAGAAGTACAACCAGAGTGCTCCTTAGAAGCAAGGATGGCTGCACTACTCCTCACGTATTTTGGTCATATTGTCAAGAGCGACCAGTCCCTGGAGAAGGACTTCATGCTTGGTAAAGTAGAGAGTGAGCAAAAAGGAGGAAAACTCTCAACCAGATGGATTGCCCCAGTGGCTGTAATGACTGGCTGAAGCATAAAAATGATTGTGGGCATGGTGCAGGACCAGGCAATGGTTTGTTTTGTTGCGTGTAGGGTCATGATAGGTCAGAGCCAACTAGATGGCACCTAACAGCAATAACAACATGGGCAAAATATTGAAGACATGCAGGAAGCATCAAAAGAATATGGAATGAATACACAGAGTCCTGCACCAAAAAGAACTGGTTGATGTTAAACCATCAAAGGAGACGGTGTATGGTCAGAAACCAGTGGTACTGAAGGAAGAAGTCTAAGCCTGCACTAAAGACACCAGCAGAAAACAAGGCTCAAAGAGCTAGTGGAATACCAATGGAGATATTTCGACAAACAGATGCAAGGCTGAAAGTGCTCACTCATCTATGCCAAGAAATTAGGAAGTCAGCTACCTGGCTGATAGACTGAAAGAGATCCATATTTTTGCCTGTTCCAAAGAAAGGTAAGCCTGCTGAATCAGAAATTATAGAACAATATTATTAAGGTCAAACACAAGTAAAATTCTGCTGAAGAGCATTCAAAAGCAATTGCAACAGTGCATCTACAAGAAACCATGAGAAATTCAAGCAGGATTCAGAAGAGGACATGGAACACGGATGTCATTGCTGATGTCAGATGGATCTTGGCTGAAAGTATAGAACACCAGAAAGATGTTTACTTGTGTTTTATTGACTATGCAAAGGTATTGAACTCTGTGGATCATAGCAAATTATGGATAACATTGCAAATAATGGGAATTCCAGAACACTTAATTGTGCTGGTGAGGAACTTGTACATCAATCAAGAGGCAGTCATTCAAACAGAAAAGGAGATACCATGAGGCTCAAAGTCAGGAAAGGTGTGTGTCAGAGTTATATCCTATCACCATGCTTCTTCAGTTGTACACTGAGCAAATAATCTGAGAAGCTGGACTACATGAAGAATAAAGAGGCATCAGGATTAACAGCCTGTGATATGCACGTGATGCAACCTAGCTTGCTGAAAGTGACGAGGACCTAGAGCACCTACTGATAAAGATCAAAGACACAGCCTTCAGTGTAGATTACACCTCTACATAAAGAAAACAAAAATCCTCACAACTGGACCAATAAGCAACATCATGATAAACAAAAAAAAAGACTGAAGTAGTCAAGGATTTCCTAATCCTATTTCCTAATCCTATTTTGCCCATAGAAGCCTTCAAATCGCAAGTGGGTGCTGGAATTTCTTTCTTTAGGTCTTCACCTCGAGAAATGTTGAGTGTGTACCTCCCCTTTGGTTTTTTAACTCCAGGTCTTTGCACATGTCATCACAATAGTTTATTCTGTCTTCTCCAGGTACCCTTTGAAGTCTTCTGTTCAGCTCTTTTATTTGAGCATTTCTTCAATTTTCTATATCCTTCCTACATGGAAGTAGCAGCCAAGAAATCAAATGACCCACTGCACTAGGCAAATCTGCTGCAAAAGACCTTAAAGTATTAATACACAAAGATGTCATCTCGGAGATTAAAGTGCATGTGACCCAAGCTGTGGTGTTTTCAGTCACCTCATATACACACATGTGAAAGCTGGGCAATGAATACAGAAGACCAAAGGAAAATTGACATCTTCGAAACCCTGGTGGCATAGTGGGTTAAGTGCCATATCTGCTAACCAAACAGTCAGCAGTTTAAATCCGCTGGACGCTCCTTAGAAACTCTATGGGGCAGTTTTACTCTGACCTCCAGGATCCCCATGAGCCAGACCCGACTTGATGGCAGTGGGTTTGGTTCTTCTGGTTTTTGAGTTTTGGGGTTGGCAAAGAAAACTGCCCAAAGAACAAACAAACCTGTCTTGAAAAAAAGCACAGCCAGAATGCTCTTTAGAAGCAAGGAAGACAAGACTTCACCTTACATGCTTTGGACGTGTTATCAGGCAGGGCTCCTCCCTGGAGAAGGACATCATGTTTGGTACAGTAGAAAGTCAGTGAAAACCAGGAAGACCCTCAACAAGACGGAAGGGAAGTAGCTGGAACAATGGGCTCAAGCGTGACAACAACTATGTGGATGGCACAGGACTAGGCAGGTTTTGTTCTGCTGCTTATACAGTCATCATGAGTCAGAACCAACTCTATGGCTCGTCACGAGAACAGCAATTCAGTCTGCTAAGCCCTTACTAGACGGCGACTCTTCAATCCAAGGTGGACTCCTGGGAAATGCCAAGGCCTGGCAGTTTTCCCACCGCTGCTGCAGCCCTGGAGGTGCTGGGGTGGGTCTCACACATGATTGTCTTACTCTTGCTTGGATTTTCCCCAGGTGGCCTGCTTGTCCTGTTTCCTCTTACTTCCAGATTCATTCTGCAAATCGCATTGTTTCCTCTTTACATCAAGAAGTATTATTGTGAATCTTTGGTATGGTTTCTCCTTGGTTCTTTTCTTCTGTGGGGCTTTTGTTCTGAGTGATGCAAACAGTTTTCACTTGACTACAGACTAAAGCTTGATGGTCGTAGCCCACACAGTGACATTTCTGAAGAAAGTCCTGGTAATCTACTTCCCCATAAAGTTTACAGCCAAGAAAATCCTATGGAGAAGCTCTACTTAGCAATGCATAAAGTCACTGCAAATTAGAACCAAGTCAACAGTAACTGTTTGGGGAATGTCGGGGGACTCCGGGGGACCAGGAAATCTTGGGGCATAGTGATTAAGTCCTACGGCTGCTAACCAAGTAACCAGCAATTTAAATCCACCAATCACTGCTTGGAAACCTATGAGGCAGTTCTACTCTGTCCTGTAAGGGTCGCCATGAGTAAGAATTAACTCGGTGGCAATAGATGCGGTTTCATTTTGGTTTTAAGGGAGTAGGGGTGAGTTTAAGCTACCGGTCTTCCTTTCAGGCTACTATTTATTTCATTTGAGTAGCTTTTGAAGTTTCTGGTATCCAGTTGTACTTACTTTCTTGCTTGGTTACTACTTTTAGGGGTGACATTGGTTTTTATACTCATTTGGTTCATTTTGTCAGTTACGGTGGGGGAGATACTCTGTGATTCAGATTCATTTTCTCATTTTAAGTGGGTGTCTTTCCCATGCTCTTTACTTTCATTAACCCTGATGGTGCCGCAGTTTAAGAGGTCAGATGCTAACCAAAAAAGGCTACTAGTTCAAATCCACCAGCAGCTCCTTGGAAGCCCTATAGAGCAGTTCTACTCTGTCCTATAGGGTCACTATAAGTTGACATTGAGTCAACCACCATGGGCTTAGTTCTCGATACATTCCTACAGAAGCTGCAGATTATAAAATCCACACATCAGTCTCTGTAGTTATTAAAAATGAAGAGCAATCAAAGCAAATTTACATCAAATCAATTCTGACTCAGGACAACCCTATAGGACAGAGTAGAAAATCCATAGTGTTTTCAAGATGCAGCTGGTGGACTGGAATGGCCAACCTTTAGGCTAGCAGCAGACGTCTTCACTACTGCACCACCAGGGCAATGGTTACTCACAGAAACGTAACTGGAACCAAGCTCAGTTTCATTAGGACCCTAAAGGACAGTGCCTGCTTTTGCCCCTAACCGGGAGCCTAAGCCTGCCCGCTTCCGACAGTGGGTGGTTGAATGCTGAAATCCACACCTTCAGCGAGGAAGACTCAGGTTGGTTTCCTGGCAGTATCTCCTGTGCAGCCTCCACCTGTCTGTCAGTAGAGGCTGGTGTGCTGCTGAAACCAGTGGAACTTCCAGATTAAGATGGACTAGGAAGAAAGCTCTAGTGAGCTACTTCTGAAAGTCAGTGATCACAACGGCCTGACCGCAAACCCATCAGGGGGATGGCACAGAATCGAACAGCGATTTGTTGTAGCGCGCACGGAGTCGCCACGAGTAGGGCGCATTCCGGTGGTGAAGGAAAGAATGACCGTAATTCCCACTTCCCAGATCGGAAAGCCGAAGGCTTCAATGATCAGGGACCTTGTCCTGAGGCTGCATGGCTGAACAAGACGGCCCCTCTGGAGACCGGGCTGGAAGACTATGGGCTGAGGGCCTGGGGACTTGCCTTCGGTGGGTGGGTCACCTGGGCTCAACGTTCCTGAGAGGCTGGGGCTCCAAGCCCAACCAGCGTTTCCCGTTGCCAAGGTAACAGGAGGCTGCGCCTGGGTGCAGAGTGAGCAGGGGGCGGGGAGCTGCGCGCGCCCAGAGAGGAAGTAGAGGAAGTGCACTGCGCAGGCGCAGCGTCTCCGTTGCTAGGGCGGCCTCGCCTCCAGTTGGCGGCCAAAGCAAGGTTTGGGGGTTTCGGAGCCTCGGGTCAGGGCAGGAAAGATCGGAGCCCCCTCCCTGTGCTCTGCGCGTTCCTGGCCGGTAAGGCCCGGGCTGTGGCTTGTCCCTGCTGAAAAGCGAGGGTACCCCAGTTCCTGACGCTGTCCCTACAGTGCATCCCCCACCCCCCAGCTCCCCTAGTGGCGCCCGGACCCCTGCAGCCACCGCCACCACCTCTCCGAGGACAAGGAGCAAAGAGAGGAACCAGCCATGTCGAACGCGTAAGTGGTGGGCCCTGGCCAGCCCCTCGCGGCCACCAGTGGCCGTGGCGAGTCCCAAAGACGCCGCGGCAGGGCTGGCTCCGCTTGTCCCTTCCCTTCCCTCTCCCCCTTTGTCTCCTTTTCTTTTCCCTTCCCTCCCCCTCCTCTTTCTTCCCCCTCTTCCCTTCCCTCTTCCCCTTCTCTTACCTTCTCTCACTTTTTTTGTTCTTTTTTCACAATAATAAATGAGTTGCTTTGTGAAAACACCCCGAAACGTTTTAAGATCCTGAGACCGATTTGTCATCCCGCTTTCCTTTCCACCAAGGCTCCACCTCTGGTGATGGAACTGGACAGGACATAATCCATCCTTGTCCTGCAGAGGAGCCCTTGATCACAACTGTCTCATTTAGGAAGCCTTGATTGCACAGTGGCTAAGTGCTATGGCTGCTAACCAAGAGGGTGGCAGTTCAAATCCACCAGGCACTCCTTGGAAACTCTGTGGGGCAGTTGTAGTCTGTCCTATAGGGTTGCTATGAGTCAGGGTTTGCTCGATGGCAGTGGGTTTGGTTTTTTAGGTTTTCAGTCCCATTATTGCTCCAGACAGGTATGACATGATGTGTTCAGATAAGAGACCTGTTCAGGTGCTGTTCTACAAGCTTGAAACACAGGAACTCTTTAAATCTTCACAGCAACCCTGTAATGTTATATTGTCACTGCCATTTTACAGATGAAGAAACTAGGTCACAAAGACACTCTGCCATTCCTACAGCGAGGAGCTGGTGCTCCAGCCTCCGTCCTGCTAAAACTCACACTGCCTTCTAGGCCAGGAAGAGACGCAGAGAGGTGACGGACTTGCCACCATCTTGTGGGTGGGAGTGACTCAGAACTCTTTTGGGGCATGTTGCGTTTCAGGTGTCTCTTGGAGTTGAAGTAGGCAGTTAAATGTTCAAGGCTGGAACTGAAGAGAGCAGGCTGTGTATGAAATATAACTCTGAGACGTGTCGGCACGCAGGTGGTATTGGAGACATGAAGCTGAGTATAAATAGGAGAGAAAAAGTCTGTCTTAGTCATCTAGTGCTGCCATAACAGATAAACTTTAAAAACATAAACTTCATTCTGTCATAGTCCAGTAGGCTACAAGTCCAGATTCACAGCATCGGGTCCAAGGGAAGGCTTTCTCTGCTGGCTCTGGAGAAAGGTCCTTGTCATCAGTCTTCCCCTGGACTGGGAGCTTCTGAGCCACAGGGTTCCTGGGTCCTTTCCAAAGGACAAACTCTGCTCCTGGCACTGCTTCTTTGTGATATGAGGTCCCCAACTCTGTGCTTGCTTCCCTGTCTTTTCTACCCCAAGAGACTGTCTCAAGGCACAGCAGAATCTTACAGATTGAGTCCTGCCTGCCTCCCCAAAACTGCTGCCCATCTGTTTCAGTCAGCTAGTGCTTCTGTAATAGAAATACCATGAGTGGATGGCTTTAGCAAAGGAAAGTTTATTCTTACACAGTCCAGTAGGCTGCAAGTTCAAATTCAGCCACTCCAGGGGAAGGCTTTTCCCCTTGTTGGCTCTGGAGGAAAGTCTTTGCATTCCATCAGTCTTTGTTCAAGGAGCATCTTGGTTCGGGAACCTCAGGTCTGAAGGACATACTCTTCACTCGATGCTGCTTTCTTGACAGTGTGAGGTTCTCAGTTTTCTGCTTATGTCTCTTTCCTTTTATCTCTTGCAGGATGAAAAGATACAGGGTGGTGCTAGCCATACTCCAGGGAAACTCCCTTTACAGTGGAGCAAGGAGGTGATTATGTGAAGGGATTTACAGTCCCACCGTAATCCTTTAACATGTAGCATAAGAAAATCACAAAACAGAGTACAATCCTAGAATACAGGGAATCATGGCCTGGCCACATGGCTACTACATGTTTTAGGGGGGACACAATTCAATCCATGACATCCCACCCTATCCCGAGAGATTGTCTCAAGGCACAACAGAAACTTACAGATTGAGTCCCCCGCCCCCCAAATTGCTGCCCATCTTCCCCCATTAACACAGAGGTGGTGTTTGCAACATTGAGGAACACCCCACAATACCAGGAATCATGGCCCAGCCAAATGCCTACACACAGTTTTTAGAGAACACAATTCAATCCCATGACAAGGTCCAGGGATGGTGTCTTGGGGCATTCCAGAGGTAAGACATTGGAGAGAAGAGGAGAAACAAGCAGGGGAAACTGAGGAGCGACCAGTGAGGAAGAAGCAAAGTCAGGCGACTGGTGCCTGAAAGCCAGGAGAGAAGAAAGGGATAGCGAACTGTGTCAGAGGCTGCTGAGACCAGTGCAAGGAGAACTGAGGACTGACAGGCGGTCAGTCGTGCAGAGGACACCGACGAGCTTGCCAGGAGCTAACTGGGTGCTGGATGGGATGAGTAGTGCAGGGGCCCCTTTGATGCAGCCTCTCTCTTCATGGTCTTGTAACTCCCACAGATTGGGTGGCACTGTGCAGATGAGGTAGCTGTGGTCCGCCAAGGAAACTGGTCAGTTTTTCCATCCTGCTGGGCTTAAAATGAGCTGTCCCAGAGAAGAGCAGGAGAGGATCTCGCCGCCACCAAGAAAGAAGAGCTGGGATCAGAGCGCGTCCTTTGGACTCGGGATTTCTGTGCTGCTGACAAACGCCTGGAACCAGGAGACCAACAGAGAGCTGTGACACTGAGGACAGTGAGAGGCAGTGACAGAGAAAGGGCAGTGGGAGGGGCCAGCAGGAGATGGTGCCGTCACACTTCTGCACCACAGAGTGTGGCCGAGGGCCTCTGGGCAGGAGGCTGGCTGGAGAAGTAGGGTGTCTCCAGGCACTTGGTGGAGCTGGGTCTGCTGGGCCTAGGGAGCTGGAGCTGACCACCTGTCAGATAGGGCTCCCTGGGGCGGTGGAGCGCCTCAGGGCCCTAGTGGTCAGAGCTCCAAGAGCCTTATAACACTTGGCTGTGCGGAGCAGAGGCTGACAAGGCCAGAGAGTGCCGTGGCTACACGCACAGCTGAGATGAGACTGTCTTGATGGAAGGCTATCTTGAATGTTCCCGCAGCTGAAGGGTAGCCTGTGACTTTCCTAATAAACCCCCTAATCATGAGTGTGGTCTGTGAGTTGTCTGTGGCCACCCCAGTGAGTTTCCCAATCCAGCAGAGAAGCAGAGAGTGCCGTGGGAGAGACGCTGGTGTCAGGACTGGTCGAGGTGGCCGAGAGGAGGCCCGTCTGGCCTCCGCGTCACAGGGATCAGCTGGGCTGATGATCTTGATCTCCCTTCCTCCTTATGAAGTTGGGGGGTGGCAAAGGCTGCCCCCCACTGCTTTTACAGCAGATTGATTAAAGAGAGACTAAACCTAAGCAGTTGCTATGGAGCCCGCTCCCGCTCACAGCAGCTCGGTGTAGGTGGAGAGCACAGCTGACTTTTCACAGGAGCTTTGCTGAAAAGGAAAGGAAGTGGACTGGTAGCTGGCAGAGGGGGAAACGAAGTCAGGAGATGGATTATTGGAGAGATAAAGAAACAATAGCATGATAGTTGGTTGAAGGGAACGGCCCAGTGGTGAGGAAAGGTAGGATGAGAGTCAGGAGGCAGGGAAGCGGGATGATGTTCACGGGTGAAATCATGGCACCCACTGGATTGCTGGAGGCAGCGGCTTTCCATGGAGAAGCTCAGGTAGTGATCAGCAGGAGGGGTACAGAGTTCATCCGTGAAAATGCTGCTCAGCGGGCATCCCGGTGGCCACCCAGAAAGTCTCCTCAACATACGATGGCAGCAGTGAGAGATGGTGGCTGATACCATCTGATGAAATGAGATTCAGAATTGGAGGTTTTGAGGGGATGGAGGGAGGATGATCTGGACGTGACAGTGAGAGCCACGAGGCCCTTGACCCAGTTCACCCCAGACCTTTGTGGGAGGTGGGGGGAGCTTCCCTCAGAGTGAGAAGGGGGAGGGGGTATTTGGGGAAGAGGACAGAAACCTAGAGAATGCTGGAGAATTAGAAGTTTGGCTTCTGTGTCCAGGGAGCCCTGGTGGTGCAGTGGTTAAGCCCTGGGCTGCTCACCTAAGGGTCAACGGTTCACACCCACCTCCTGTGCCTGAGAGAAAATGTGGCAGTCTCCTGCTACAAAGAGGACAGCCTGCAGGGTAGCTCTGCTCTGTGCTCTAGGGATGCTGACAGCAGACTTCTGTTTGCTTCCTAATGGAGTAAGGGTTTCGTCAACTGGGGAGAATTCCTACTTGGTAGTAATTGTATTCGCAGTTGAGGTGCATCTGTCTGAACATTCAGGGACCACTTCCCACCCCCACTCTCTTAGCTATGGGAAAACTGGCAAGCACTGGGAAAAACCAGGATCTGGTCTTCTTCATCTGTTATCAGCCATCTCCGTCCCCCTCCTCCTGAGGTATCTCTAGGTCATAGGCTCAAGTCTGAAACCTATCATGTATGTTTTGGAACTGCAAGTGGTCTCCCAGATAAAATACTACCTTTCCTTTACAAGGTGCCATTAAAACATCAAGAACACTTCTACAACTGTTCTGCCGTCCCCACAACGACACTCCCCCGTGGCCAAGGCGCACGTTATTATCCATATTCAACACTTTAGGAAACAGGAGCTCAGAGAGGTTAAGTGACCTGCCAGAGACAGGAGACGAATGGCCTGAGGAGACAGGGATGGTTTTAATGACAAGCACTTTCACCCTTAAAAACTGTCTTGCTGAGTCTGAGAGAAATGAAAACATAGTCCACACAAAACTTTGTCCACAAATGCTCACAGCAGTGCTATCCATAGTCACTCCAAAGCGGAGACAGCCCTGATGTCTGTCAGCAGACGAGTGGACCACGCGGATGACATCTGCCTAGGAGATGGAATTGACCCGTCTCAAAACAGAGGTGACAGCAGGCTGCCACGTGGATGGGCCCCGCAAGTGTGTGCTGAGTGAGACAGGCTCCTTACAAAGGCTGCGTATTGTATGATCCTATCTGCATCAAGTGCCCAGCATAGGCAATTCCACAGATGGAAAGGTGCTGTAGGGCCTGGGGGTGGGAGCAGGAGGTGGAGTCGGGGGCAGGGGTAGGAGGGGGGAGACTGCTGATGGGCGAAGGATTTCTTAGCCTTGGAAAAATCCGCTGCTAAAGACCTCTTCAGAGTGTTGAAAAGTGAAGGTGCCACCTTGAGGACTAAGATGCCCCTAACCCAAACCATGGTGTTTTCAGTCACGTCATACACATGCACAAGCTGGACAGTGAACAAGGGAGACAAGAGAAGAACTGATACCTTTAAATTGTGGTGCTGGAGGAGAATGTCAAATGGGCCCCCACCAGAATAAATAGGTCTACTCCAGAAGAAGTACAACCAGAATGCTCCTTGGAAAGAAAGGTTGGCAATAGTGCGTGCGTGCTTCAGACATGCTGTCAGGAAGGATCAGTCCCTGGAGAAGGACCTTATGCTCAGGAGAGTGGAGGCTCAGTGAAAAAGAGGAAGACCCTCGATGAGACGGAGCAACACGGTGGCCACAACAATGGGCTGAAGAACAGAAACAGCTGTAGACACGGCACAAGACCGGGCAGTGGTTCGCTCTGTTGTGAGTCGGGTTGCTGTGAGTTGGAACTGACTCAGTGGCACCTAACAACAACCACAGTGGTTGCCCAGTCTTGTGTGTATTAAAAACTGCTAAACCCAAAACTCTGAAGGAGTGAATTTTATGATATGTGGATTATATCTCAATCATAAAAGCCTGTAGCCAGTTGCTGTTAAGACAGGTCCAACTCAGATGCCACCCTGTGTGTCAAAGTAGAGTTGCACCTCACTGAACTCTTCCATCCTGATTTTTTGGAAAGTAAATCACCAGGCCTTTCTTCCGAGGGTCCTCTGGGTAGAACCTTCTGTCAGCAGCTGAACGCATTAACCTTTTGTATCACCCAGGAACTGTTCTCACGTGCTGGGTATGTTTATTCCATTAGCTCAGCTGTGGTTTCCCCAGCTGGGGTCAGGTACCTGCTCAACTCAAGATCCCTTGCTCATGAGATCATGCCTCTTAGGAAGTCTGGGGTGCTTTTTCATGGAGTTCAGGTCACGGCATGTATGAGGACAGCCTACTTAGGGTATTGTCCAACCTTAATCCTTGCTGGTGTGAGACCTATTTGCAGGTCTGGTAAGTTTTTTCCTGGCTACTTCACACCACTCTATTGTTTAATCATTGCTAGGTTTAGTGATAGATTCTCTGTTATGTTTTTATCCAGTCCTTTGTCTCTTTGTCCCAGGAGTCTGCTGTCTCTGTGTCTTGTCTCTTGAGGCCAGAACAGATATTGCCTTCTACTTGCTCGCTTGTATTTTTATAGCTGCTGCTAGAATTCACAAATTCCGTTCAGCCAGGTCTTGGGTTACCTGCTCCTTGTTGCTTCTTCAATATTTAACGTTCTTCGTTAGTACTGTGAATGGCCTTTTTTTTTTTTTCATCTTTTCCCCACACTTGGTTGTTGTGGTTTTCATCAGTGTCATGTGACTTTGCACACTAATTTACGGTTTGTGTTTTGTTCCTGATTTCCTTGGGTCTCTCCACAACGTGGTTCCCAAGCGGGGGTTTTAGAAGTCTCCTACGCTAATCCCTGTGATACCTCCTTCCTCCTTTGGTGCCTGCTTTTTGAGGATCTATTTCTGGTGTTTCTTCTCTGGAAATGTTTCAGGTCTCTGGTTTTTAGCGTTATGAAGGCACCCTCTTCTATTGCTAGAGGGTGTGGGATGGGAACTGTTCATCAGGAATGCAGTGTAAGTTAAGATTTATTGAGGCATCTTGGCAATAATTTACCGTCGCTGATGGTGTTCTGTTACTGCCTTACGTGTCACTTTGCTTGAGGATGGAATTGCATTCCTGGGATGACCCTTTCCTCGGCCAGAGGCATCCGGGCTTTTGATCTGAGTTGTGTGTTGTTTGCTGAGTGGAATTTCAGACCCTAAACAAAACTAGCTGGTGATTTTCTTCTTTCAAGTTGTCCCGTAGAGGCAAAGTTATGTATTTAGTCCTCAGAACAGACAGGCATTTTTCTGTTTCATGTTAACGGTCATTCAACCTGTTAGCATTTTTGGCCCATGTCACCTGTTGGGTCAGGGGATGCCTGGGGGTCACCATCCCTCATGTGCTGCTAGGAGTCTCGGCTTTTTTAAACTAACAACACTCTCCACATTTTTGTAGGTTCATAATTTTACATCTTAATATAAATAGAAAGCAGAGATGCAGTCAGCCATGGTGCATCCTCATATACCAAGAATACGAGTTCCCACTGTCTCATCGTGCAGCTCTTCCTCTCCTGTTTGCTGTCATTCAAGACGTGGCCAGTAGAATCACCCAGAACACTCTAGATGCATTGGCTGTACTTTCATAGGTGGTTGCCGGGAAACGGCATTGCTTCTTCATCTTTGGTGATACAGTGAGTGAACATGCCCAGCGTTGACTGGAGGGAACCTTTTCTGATGATGACATTCTCTTGTATCATCCAGTTGTCCAGCAGAGGACTGTGACACCCACAAGATCTTAGTTTCAGAAAGCTTTGTGGAGTCTGGCATTGGCATGCAGTTGGGGTGACGTGCCCTGAGGCAGCGTCAAGGGTCCTAACACAGTGGAGGACTGGTGTAGGAGAAGAGGTTTTCTGTAACTCCTCACTGGATGTTTGTCGGGGGGTGTCACATCTAGACCACATGGCTTATTAGCCCTGCTTTGCTTTCTTCCTTACTATTACTAGTAGCCCGTTGAGTCTGCTGTGACTCGTGGTGATCCTGGGTGTGCAGAGAACTGCCCCACACCTTTTCCAAGGCTGTGACCTTTCGGAAGCAGGATGCCAGGCTTGTCTGCAGAGGCATCTCTGGGTAGATTCGAACTGCCAATCATTTGGCTACTAGTCCAGCACTGAAGCTTAAAAATAGGAGCCAATTAAGTCAGTGGCTCCGAGTACAGATAGAGTGCTCCTTGGAAGCAAGGATGGCGAGACTATGCCTCACATGCTTTGTACATGTTGTTAGGAGGGACCAGTCCCTGGAGAAGGACAGCACGCTTGGTAAAGTACAGGGTCACTGAGAAAAGGGAAGACCCTCTACAGGACAGGCTGACACAGTGGCTATACCACTGGACTTAAGCACAGCGTGCAGCCAGGTAGTGTTTCATTCCATTCTGCATAGGGTCACTGTGAGTCGGAACTGCCTTGATTGCATCTCACAATAACAGGAGCTTGAACTCTGGAGCTGGACTATCTTGGTGTTGGTGTTGCATTCGAATCAGGTGACATTGAGCAGTAACCTCACTGTGCCTCAGTTTTCTCGTCTGTAAATTGGGGAAACTGTATAGGGTAGTCCTACTGTGTCCTGTAGGGTCACTAGGAGTCAGAATAAACTCAACAGCAGTGGATTTGGTTTTCTTTGGTTTTGGTATTGGAAAATCAGAGGTTCCCCGGGTAACCTAAGGGAAAATCAAACCAAACCAAACCCACTGCCCTCAAGTCAATTCCAACTCATAGCAGCAAGATTAAGTCACCCTCAGTAAAGTCACTGTTTGCTTCCTATTGGCATGTTGTTATACTACAGATGGGTGGCGCCAGAATGCCACTTACCATATTAGTGACTGGTATTGCCAAGCCAGCCAAGTGCCGTCAAGTCGGATCCGACTCATGGCAGCCCTAGGGGCCAGGGTAGTGGCTGGTATTACCAGGTCATATTTCTCAAAATCCATATTGCCAAGCCAAGTGCCATCGAGTCGGATCCGACTCATGGGGACCAACTCAAAATTTAAGCACAATCAAGAAGCACATATGCCTACACTGAAAACACGTGCAGTCAAAAAAAAAATTTTTTTTATTAAAAGTCTGGTGATGAAAGGATCGCAAGCCCATACACTTGGAAGGGTGGGGAGAGCACTTGAGCGTGAGACAAGAGAACTCAGGAGAGTGCAGGAAATGGAAAGCAGATCCAGACGATAAGGGGTAGACTTTGAGCTGAGCACACATGACCCAAGGCCAGCAAAGGGGGAACCATAAAGCCAGCTTTTCCCAGGTAAAACTCTGGGAATGGGGAGCCAACAGCCTTGGACTTGTGCAGTGGGGCGGGAGACAGCAGCACTAGTCGTAGACGGCCGTGGGAGCACTGAGAACACCTGCCACTGGCCTCTTTCATGCCAGAGAGGCGGGTGGCTCACCAGGCCCATCTTCACAGAAGACGGTAATCTAGACTCAGGGACACCTGGCCCAGGAAGGCCCAGGAACAGAGGACAGACCAACAGTAAAGAGGAAGGAGAGCCCTCGGGCTGCTGGGAGCCAGTCTCATTCTTCCTCCTGTCAGCCCAAGGATCAGAGAAGCCCCCTCCAGCACAAGAAGAAAGGCCCTTAACTGCTACACCATCAGGGATTTCACATTTTAAATAGACATTGGCATCTGTGGGTTTCTCCCTCATCCCAGGAGAATGGTAAGGGCCCTATCTACCCCCACCCCAAGCTGAAACTCACCATGTGACAAACCCATTCCCAGGTACAGTGTCCTTCCGCTTAGCTTCTTAGTGCTTATACCTAAATACAAAAAAGGGAGTCCAAAATTATGGATTGAATTGTGTACACCCAAAACCCCAAGACTCACTGCTGTTGAGTTGATTCCAGCTCATAGTGACCCCATAGGACAGAGTAGAACTGCTCCGTAGAGTTTCCAAGAAGCACCTGGTGGGTTTGAACTCCTAACCTTATGGTCAGCAAACATAGCATTTAACCACTATTCCAGCAGAGTTTCTGTCCTCCCTAAAGAGATGTTGAAATCCTGACACCCAGAACGCATGAATGTGGCTTTATTTGAATGTAGGGACTTTACCGATAGAGTCAAGTTAAGATGAAGTCGTACTGGGTTAAGACCCGCCCAAATCACATTGTTTTTATTGTCAGGTGCTGTTGAGTCAGTTCCAACTCATAATGACCCTATACACAACAGAACAAAACGCTGCCCAGTCCTATGCCATACCCGCAATTGTTTCCATGCTTGAGTCCCTTGTTGCAGCCACTGTGTCGATCTATCTCATTGAGGGTCTTCCTCTTTTTTGCTAACCCTCTACTTACCAAGGCAAATCCCATGACCGGCATCCTTATAAAAAGGGAGAGAGATGAGGAAACACATACAGACAGGGGAACAAGGGTTATGTGAAGCCGGTGGCAGTCGGTGGAATGACGGCATCCTCACAGGCCCCTTGTTGCCACCGCTGTGTCAGTCCGTTTCCTTCAGGGTCTCCTTTTTCTCTGACCCTCCACTTTACCAAGCACATTGTCCTTCTCCAGGGACTGATCGCTCCTGATAACACGTCCAGAGTATGTGACAGGATGAAGTTGCACCAGCCTCACTTCTAAGGAGCATTCTGACTGTGCTTCTTCCAAGACAGACTGACTTGTTTTTCAGGCAGCCTGTGGTGTATTCAACATTGTTCTCAAGCACCGTAATTCAAAGAAAGCAATTGTTCTTCAGTCTTCCTCGTTCATCATCAGCTTTCCGTGCATGTGAGGTGACTGACACAACAGAAACCAGTGGCCGGTCATCCAGATGTGCCCCGGGCTGCCTCCCACCAGTCCTCCTACCTCCTGCCCCACCTCAGAAGCCCAAGGCTGACCAACCTAACCTCTTCCCAGGGTTTTGCCTGGGAAGGGCTGGCGTTCTATGGCTCCCTCTTTGCTGGCTTTGGGGTTATGTGTGCTCAGCTCAGCGTCTGGTCATTCTCACCCATGCCTGCTTTCCATTTCCTGCATTTTCTTGATTTCTCTTGTACCTTGTGATAGCGGCCTCAGGAATACAATATGCACCAAAATTTAAAAAGTCTCTAACCATAAATGTATTCATTCAAGCCATTGTGGGAAAAGAATGGCACACTCACATGGGGAATCTTAAAAGGACACAGACAAGGGTGCACAGAGTTGATGAAAACCATCAAGCCATGGCACTAGCAACACAGAGTGCTATCAAAAAAATCAGTTAACCATTCTGAGTATCAACTGCTTCATCTTTTAAATGGACATAATAATACTGGCCTTACAGCTGTAGTGAGAAATAACTTCATCCCATTTAGGCAAAAGACTCTTAAAACTATGCATTATAATGATAGTAGCAGTCATATCCAAAAAAAATGTGCATGTCAAAACAGCACCCAAATGGTCTGAAAAACCTCACAGCTCCATATGGCATTTGTAACTCACGTTTGGTTATGCATTTCATTTTGAGATAGCAGGGTGGCCAGGATGGATGTTTCACAATGTAATGTTTACTTCCTGTGTTGTCTGTCGTCCTCAGAATGTATAATAAGATATGGCATCAGACCCAAGAAGCCCTCAATTCTTTGCTTGACAAAGAGTCTGAGAAGATAGACCCCCATAAAAATCGAGTTTTCATCTTCCACATGTTAGCCACCTTCTACATAAATTACGTGCAGATCTTTAGAAATCTGGAGAATGTCTACGACCAAATAGTCCATCCACAGAAGCGCATACTGATCCGGAAGATGCTGGATGGGGTGATGGGGCGCATCCTGGAACTGAAGCACGAAATGGTTGAGTTGGAACTCACCGAGTTCCACTATTTCGATGACATTTTACAGGACCTAAAGTTGGCTCCTGTAAGTACTCCCCCCCTTTTTCCCCCTTATTAGTTTCTTTCTGTTTTCAATAAGATATGTAGCCCTGTAACCAATAGACTACATCCATTCTAGACATATTTATTAGTTGTTTGGATGTAAACATGGAAATATAGCCCTTTGGTGAGACTGTTTTCTCAGACAAGACAAACGTTGGGTTTCCCTGGGTTCTTGGCATGTGTGGAGTATTCCACAGTCCTTGGGTCTATTGGGAGCCCTGGTGGTGCAGTGGTTAAGAGTAATGGCTGCTAACCAGACAGGTCAGCAGTTTGAATCCACCAGATGCTGCTCAGAAACCCTGTACGGTAGTTCTACTTTGTCTTACAGGGTCACTGTAAGTCAGAATCTCCTGGTTTGCTTTGGGTCTGCTGAGCACTGAGATTGTGGCATTCTGAACTGGCTCCATGCTGTCTACCCAGGCCTGATGGAATGGAGTCACCTGGGCCTGTTACTTGCCCTGTTGCATAGTTCCTCCCGGGCCCCAGTATCAGTGGCCCCCACTCTGTTTCCCCTCTCTCTGGCCTTTGTTTCTCCCAGCAATTTCTGGATGAGTAGCCTGTTGGTTGCTGGTTCCTGATCCTCCTCCTTTGATTTGGTTCAGTGGGGACTCAGAGAAACGTATGGCCAATGGCCTTCTAACCTCAAGCTCTCTGATGCCCTGGAGCTCTACCTGCTGGCCCCTGACAGCACAGTGCCCTCCTGTGACCATTCTGACCCTAACTGCCAGGGGCAACGATGCCCTTCTGACCCCACACGGTCGGACACCCCGGCTCTCGTCTGTCTCTCTGGGTCTTCCAGGGGCAGCTGGACCTCCTGCTTCAGTGTCGTAGTTCTGTAGGGCTATCTCTCATTTTAAATAAATATTTCTCTAAAAAGGAAAAAGTGTTATATTTTGCACTTAGGATTAGATATGTCCTCCCTTGAAAATATCTGGGCTTCCAGAAGATGGTGTCTGTTTCTGGGGTAGGTTGTCCTGGCGTTATCACTGATTTTATCAGAATGAGCCACAGAGAGAAAGTGACGTGAATGAAAATGTGGACAATGACTTAAAAACAAACAAAACCCATAACCGTGGAGTCAGTTCTGGCTCACAGCGACCCTGTAAGACAGAGCAGAGGTATCCCATAGGCTGGTGGATTCCAGCTGCCGACCTCGTGACAAACAGCCAGACACCTAACCCCTGCACCACCGGGGCTCCGTGTCATGCGTCTTACGTTCACTTCCCTGGATGACAGCATGCATTAAGTCACCAGGTATCTAAGTCAGGTGTCCTCAGCTCACCGTTATGGATGTGTCAGCAGCAACTTAGAAAGAAACCAACAGTTATTGACTCACATTCCTAAATTTAAGGGTTATTAAGTATATTGATATAAAGAAAAAAAACCAAATCCGCTGCGTTTGAGTTGATTCCAACTCACAGTGACCCTAAAGAACAGAGTAGAACTGCCTTATAGGGTTTCCAAGAAGCACCTGGTGGGTTTGAACTGCTGACCTGTTGGTTAGCAGCCAATATTGATTTAAAGAATAGTCAATGATATTCCTAAACTTAAAGAGAAGTGAATTTGTGAAATGCTCCCTTGGTTTCTCCCCCATCTCTTTGTTGGTTCATCTTCCAGAATGTGTTACTGTTGCGTCAATTCTGACTCATACCGACCATGTAGAACAGAGTAGAAATGCCCCATAGAGTTTCCAAGGAGGGCCTCGTGGATTCCAGCTGCTGAGCTTTTGGTGAGCAGGCATGAGACCTAACCACTGCACCACCAGGGTCTCCAGTCTTCTAGACGGCCACACCACTGCCCAGCAGCAGGGGAGCCTGGGTGCTGAGCAGAGTGGTGAAGGAGCCAATGGCGCTGTACCCAGTGCTGGACACGGCAGCTGAGCTGGTGAGATGCAGAGTTCCCAGGGGTCAGTGGGTTTCTCTACCAGCTGCAGCTGGGCCCCAGCCGGGGAGATCCACACGTGGAAGCTCCTAGAAGCTTCCATGCATCCCCATTCTATGTTTCAGGATGGAAACCTCAAGCAGCCTACCTTTTCTGGGGCTTGATGGCCAGAGCCTGCAACTCCTCACAGCCTGTTGAGGTGATACCCAGCTCTTTGGACCCTGCTCACACTGGCCACAGCTGAGAGGCTGGGGGATGGGCAGCTTAGTGACTGCCAGTCAATACGTCCCTGAGGGATTCTGAAACTGGACTGAGACTAGTTTTATCCTTGGGGCCTGAAGAGCAATCCAACTTGTAGGTAATGGGAGCCCTGTTTGCCAGAAGCCCTGAAGAACAGAGGAAGCTGCTCTGTGGAGAAACAGAGGAAGGGGAAGGAAGAGGGCAGACACGTCCTCATCAAGAGGAGTAGAGGTAGTGACAGAGTGCCAGAGGTGCCGTCATCCCTGGACACATCTCTGTGGCTGGCAGACACCAGCTTTGTCTTGCCCTTGGTGCCATGAATCCCCAGAATCCTTCTTAAATGTCCCATTTGGCTAAGGATGCCAGAAGATGGTTCTATAACCTGCCCCTTTGGGAGGTTTTCCTGCTAGAGCCAAATAGAGAAGTGTGGACAGAGGAAGGGGTTTCACTGCCATCAAAGGCTTCTTGGATTCTACCCTACAGAGATGGGACAGCCCAGGGTATCTCAGGTGGATGTCAAATGTACCACAACGAGCCCAAAACAATGTCCTCGTCTTTCACTCTTCCAATCTCAGTACTCAGCTTCCTTGCCCTCAGAATCCTAAATGGGTCGTATGGAGCCATTTTGATAAGGTTTTCTCTTAAAGGTTGCAGAATCGCAACACTTGGACATGCTGACTAATAAATAAAATCACACTTCTAAATGAATATAGAACACTTTTCTGACTACCTCTCCACCCCTTGCTTCCCTGTCCCCCGACCACACTCACCCACTAGTCCTTGGATTGCCCATGAAACTGCATTAGTCTAAGAGAGTTTAGGTTTTCAGAAAGAATTGCCACCTTATTAAGAGCTACGGCTGCTAACCAAAAGGCTGACAGTTCAAATCCACCAGGTGCTCCTTGGAAACTCTGTGGGGCAGTTCTGTCCTGTCCTATAGGGTCACTATGAGTCAGAATCAACTCGACAGCACTAGGTTTGCTTTGGTTTATCGACACCTCCCAGTAGTCCTGGAGGCAGTGTCCTAAAAAGGATGGCTCCTTTGTCATGCCACATTACAGGAATCTGGAAGACATTATGCTGAGTGAATTTAGTCAGTTACAAAACAACAAATATTGTATCAGACCACTACTGTAAGGACTCAAAAAAAGATTTAAACACAGAAGAATATGTTCTTCAGTGGTTACAAAGATGGGGAGGGAGGAAAAGGGGTATTCATAGATTTGATAGCAGATAGAAGTTGGGTAATGTGAAAGGGACAGCACACAGTGAAAGAGAGATTAGCACGACTGGACTAAACCAAAAGCGAAGAGATTTCCTAAATATAACTCAGCATTTTGAAGGACAGAGTAGTAGGAGCAGGGACCTGGGGACCACGGTTTCAGGGAACATCTAGGTCAATAATAAAATATTTTTTATTAATAAAATATAAATATTTTTTAAGAAAGTGTTCTGCATCACATTTTGGTAAGTGATATCTGGGGTCTTAAAAGCTAGCAAGCAGCCATCTTAGTAGCATCAGTTGCTCCCAACCCACCTGGAGCAGAGGAGAAAGATATCAAAGACATAAGGAAAATAGGAAACTAAGAGACAGAAAGAGCCATATAATCCAGAGGCTGCACTAGCATGAGACCAGAAGAATTAGGTGGTGCCCATTCACCACAAATGACTGCCCTGGCAGGGAATATAATAAATAGTCCCCAACACACTGGGAGAAGAATGTCTGTGCAGAACCAGAACACTATTAAAAGATGAGACTTGGTGGTCTGACAGACTGGAGGGTTCTTTGAGGACATAGTCTCCTGAGCTGTCTGGCAGCCCAGGGCTGAAACTAGTCCCAAAGGCAACTCACCAGACAAAAATTCAACTGGATTATAAGACATAAGATGATACTGGTTAAGAGGGTAGTTCTTGGATTAAGTAGATACATGAGGCTAACTGCGTAGCTTCTGTCTAGAGGTGAGATGAGAGAGCAGAGGTGGACAGGAGTTGGTTGGATATAGGAAGTATGGGTAGAAAGTAAGAGTGTGCTATCACAGTGTGGGGACAACATCTAAAGTGACATAAGGTGTATAAGATTTTGTATGACAAATTGTCTTGAATTGTAAACTTTCCATTACAACATAATACAGTATTAAAAATAAATAAATAAAACTTTGTTATGCTAGCCTACCTGAATATCCCTGAAACCATGGTCCTCAGGCCTCTAAAGCTGGTGTCTTGATGCATATGTTCTTACTATGTTTTGTATGTAGCTTTAAGTCTTCCAATCATGACAGTAATATCTTTTGTTTATTTTTTTTCCTTTCCTAGCAACAGTTAGATATTCCTATTCCAAGATATTTTCTGAAGGAGAAGTTGGAAATAATAAAAGGAAGAGAGAAAATTCTTGCTCAGATATTAGCCAGCAGTGGATTAGATACCACGAGCATGGTTTGTATATCATTTCAAAAAAAATAAGTCATAGTATATTAAGTCTCCTTTTTCTGGTGCTCCTAATTGGGTAAGAAACAGTTGGATTGTTTTAGAGTAAGGAGAGCAGTGCCATGCCTTATTATTACAACATGTAAGAAGTTACATAAACTTTGGAACTTGTTTTTGGTGATTCATAATCAATAGTTTTCAACATCTTAAAAACAGTGATCCAAACAAAAATGTTTTGTTGGTTAAATCAGTATCTCTAAAATTATGCATAGATTATCAATTCAGTTTAATTTTCCACCCCGAATTCACCTAGCCTAAAAAACCCATTGCTGTTGGGTCAACTCTGACTCATAGTGACTCTATAGGACAGAATAAAACTGCCCTGTATGGTTTCCAAAGAGTGCCTGATGGATAAGAACTGCTGACCTTTGGGTTTGCAGCCGTAGCTGCCATCCACTATGCCACCACGGTTTCCACCCAGGCTAAGTTAGAAACGTTTACTGTACTTTTACACAGCTAACACACACCTCATAGCATCCCTTTAGAGATACAAGATCGCTATGAGTTGGAATCAACAGCACTGGGCTTGTGTTTTGATTTAACACACATCTCACCCTCCCACTATAAGATATTTAAGTATTTTCATAAGGGCACTGGGCTAATTTGTTATGGCAGTATGTAAAAATAAACTGGCAGTGTGGCACTTGTGAATCTACCTCAAGGAGGTGCGCTGAGGATCAGTTAGTCAGCAAAGCCCTCACCACTTCATCCAGGCCCCCCAAGGAAATGCTCACATGAAGCATGAAGAGCAGTGTAGAAGTCACAGAAGGTCTATGGAAAAATGGAGAAGGGAGGTGACATTGGACACCATCAGCAAGACCTAGGAGATTCTTCTCTGCTGATTATTTCACAGTCCCTCCTCTACACCACTTCCGAAAACTCAGCCACTGAAAACTCTGTGGAGGGGGTGGTGTGGGGCTAATGTGACAAAGTAGCCACGTGTTTTCTCTGATCCCTCTAACAACAAAAACCAGAAAGCAACTGAATGGACTATACAGGGCATTCTAGGAGGCCTGATATCAGGCAGAAAGCTGAGGGTAACAAGAAGGGGAGCAACTGCCTTTGTTACAGTCAAATCTGCAGCCACAGAGGGGCCCCCTTTTGCCAACCAGGCAGAGCCACGGTGCTGGGGCAGACTGTGACTGAACAGGTAGTGGTGCCTGACTGGAGCCCATCTTTCTCAGCTTAGGATGGCTGCACCTATGTAAAACATCAGCAGCTGGCAGCTGAACACAGCGGTGCTATGCAGGAGGAGTACATCTTTCTTAGTGGAGAAGATGAGCTACAGATTGCTGCACCTATAGAATGAGAGAGGACTTTCACAGGAACATCGTAAGCTAACTGCTTGAGATGTTTTGTGGTTCAGACCTTTCCTACATGCTGATTTTTCTCCCTGTCTCCAGGGCTTTCCTCTCTTTTCTCTGCTCTACACTGGGCTGGAAGTGGGACATCTTAAGCATATGCCCTGAGCTATTCTCCTGGACTGGGAGAAGGAAAGAAGGGGAGAGCTAAAGAAAAAGAAAAAATGTTCCACCAGCTTCCCCTAACCAGCAACTCTTGCTACCTTTCTCAGCATCTTACTGCTGCAACAATTTGGTGACAAGGAGTGCAAATTCTTAAGGCTCCAAAAATCAAAGCAGCTCAAAAGACTGGATTACTTAGACAATCAAAACTAAATTAAAACACATTTACATACATAAATTTGATCATAATATCCAAACAAATAAATTACATCAACTTTCTGATGGCACAGAGACAATAATCAATTTCTAATTAAAGAAGTGGACCACTGTGGCTTCAGAAAACTCCCAAAACAAAGAATTTAAGAACTTCCCAGGCAGAAATCGAGGCCACTTGGCACAACTAGCATTTTTTCTAAGAGAACCTTCCGCACCCCACATTGGTGAGTGACTTCTGGGGTCTAAAAGCTTTCAAGCTGCCATCTGAGGGTACAGCAAATGGTCCCAACTCAGCAGAAACAGACGATCACCAAGGACCAAAATGACATGGGGGAAAGAGAACCCAGAAGACAGAGAAACCCATGTGAATGGGTGACTACCTTGACGTGTGACTGGAAGAACTGGATAGTTCCCGGCCACCACCAGTGATAGCTGTGATGGAGCTCACACAGTTGAGTCTCACTGGCAACACAAGAATAAAAGGGGTGCACCCTGAGTTCTCCACTAAAAGACCACAACTGATGGTCCAGGAAACTCAGAATTCCCCTGAGAGCATAGCCCCTGGCCCTGATCTTGCCCCTATCCATAAATCATAATGGAGGTTAACTCTTCAGACAGGAATGGATTGGACTTGTAGATACAGAGTGACCATATCATGTGTGCGCCTTACAGTTCTGTGCATCTATAGGATGTTGTACTGCTGACCTCTTACTGGAGGCAGGAGAGTACATGGAGATTAGGGGATAGGAGATTGTTGGAGGACAAGACATGTATGAAGCAGAGAGGAAGAGTGTGCTATCACTGGGCAGGGAGAGCAGTGTGAGCTGCATATAGGTGGGCATGCAAATTTATATGGGAATGTACATTTTCAGTCATAATAATAAAAAAAGAAAAATTCCCAGACAAAGAAGATTTCTCACAATTATCAGAGGTAGGATACAGAAGAGAAAAGTGCAGAGCTCTTCAAGAAATCAGGAAAGAGATTAGAGAAGGTTCAGCAAAACATAATGAAAAACAAGCTACAAGAATTGCTAGAGTAACAACAATCTGAAATTCAGGAGATTAATAGTAGAATTACAGAAATAGACAATTCAATAGAAAGTCAAAGGAGCAAGATGAAGGCAATGGGATGTAGAATTAGTTAAGACTGTAGATAAAGCAGCTGACACCAGCATACATGAGGAAAATTCAGATAAACGAATTTTTTTAATGAAGAATCACTAAGAGTTATGTAGGACCCTGTCAACTGAAATAATTTACAAATGATTGGAGTATAAAAACAGGGAGGGATAACATAAATTATAAATTATAAAGAGAATTGCTGACAAAATTTCCCTGATATCGTGAAAGACAAGAAGATATCCAAGATACTCATCAAACTCTGCACAAGGTAGGGCCCAAAAGAACGACACCAAGACATATTACCATCAAATTTAACAAAACTAAAAATAAGAAACTTTTAAAGGCAACAAGGTTTAAACAAAAAATAACTTGCCGAGAAAGTCATTAAGACTGAGCTTAGATTACTCAGTGGAAACTATGTTAGCAGGAAGGCAAAGAAATGACATATATAAAGCCTTGAAGGAAGAAAAAAAAGTTTCCAACCAAGGATGATATATCCTGCAAAACTGTCTCTCAAATATGATGGTGCAGTTAGGACATTCCCAGATAAACAAAAGGTTAAAGAATTTGCAAAAACCAAAATTACAAGAAACATAGAAGGAAATTCTTCAATTAGAAAATCAGTAACATCAGATATATATTCAAGGATACATTGCAGGACAGAACATCTGGAGACCAGCTTGGATAGGGAATCCACAGAACTTAATCAAAGCTAAAACATTAAAAATAGGGTAACAGATTTCAGTATGTAAATGATGACATTATAAAAAGAGGAAAAATTAATGTATTTGTAGATGTTTCAGATAGAAAGGAAGTCAAGACAACAGAAAGAATTTAAAGACTGATTTAACTTCAGATCATTAGGGGAGGAATATTGGGATACCTGCAAAGAAAATTAAATATCCTGCACATCGAAACAAGAAACAAAATCAGGAAGTCTCAACAGATATGAAACCAACAGTGAAAAGGATAAAAAGAAAACTCATAAAAATGACTTAGCACAGAAAATTAAGTAGAACAAAGATACTGTCGAGAACACACAAGAAGGTACCAAAATGATAGAAACTAAATTCATACCTGTCAATAATTACAATGAATGTAAAAGGGTTGAATGCACCATTGAAGAGACAGAGTAACAGAATGGATTAAAAAACATGATCCATCTATGATGCTGCTTACAAGAAACACATCTTACACTAAAAGATAAAAGAAACTGAAACTCAAAGGATGGAAAAATACATACCAAACCAATAGCATGCAAAAGAGAGCAGAAGTGGCAATATCAATGTCAGATAAAATAGACTTTAAAGCAAAATTCACCATCATGGACAAAGAATGCCACTGTGCATTACTTAAAAGGTTAATACATAACAAGAATATGACAAAATTAAATATTTATGCACCCAGCAACAGAGCTTCCAAATACATCAAACCAACACTAACATCATTGAAAAGCAAGATAAACTGCTTCCCAATAATGGTAGGAGACTTCAACACACTTCTTTCGGTAATGGACAGAACATCAAGAAAGAAGCTCAATAAAGATACAGAGGATCTAAACACGACAGTCAACCAACTCAACCTCATAGACATATACAGAACTCTCTATCCAGTAACAGACAAGTATACCTTCTCTTCCAATACACATGGAACATTCTCCAGAAATAGACCACATGTTAGGCCATAAAGCAAGTCTTAACAAAATCCAAAACACTGAATATTGCAAAGCATTTTCTCAGACCATAAAGCCATAAAAGTCAAAATCAATAGCAGAAAAAGCATGAGAAATTCAAACTCATGGATACTAAACTTCTAGATTACAGAATAATTAAATTCATGGAATTAAATGATATGAAAACATATCCTACCAAAATATATGGGATACAGCAAAATCAATGCCTAGAGGTCAATTCATCTCAATAAATGCACATATCCAAAATGAAGAAAGGGCCTGAATCAAAGAACTGTCCTTACAACTCAAACAAGTAGAAAGAGAACAACAAAAGAACTCCTCAAACACCAGAAGAAAGCAAATAACAAAAATTAGAGGAGAACTAAATGAATCAGAGAATAGAAAAACAATTGAAACAATTAACAAGACCAAAAGCTGTTTTTTTAATGAAAAATTCAACACAATTGATAAACCACTGGCTAAAAGAAAAACAGAGAGGATACAAATAACCCCAATAAGAGGTGAGATGGGCAGTATCACAACAAATCCAAAAGAAATTAAAAGAATCTTAAGAGAATGTTATGAAAAGTTGTACTCTAATAAATTTGAAAATCTACAGGAAATGGACAAAATGCTATAATCACATTACCTACCCAAACTAACACAAACAGAAGAACAACTTAATAAACCCATCACAAAAGAAGAGATTAAAAGGTAATTTAAAAACTACCAACCAAAAAAAAGTCCTGGCCCTTATGACTTCGTGGGCAAATTCTACCAAACTTTTAGAAAGGAGTTAATACCACTATTACTAAAGATATTTAACAGCATAGAAAAGGATGGAACACTCTCAAATTCATTCTATGAAGCCAGCATAGCCCTAATACCAAAACCAGATAAAGATAGCACCAAAAAAGGAAAATTACAGACCAATATCTTTCATGTACTTAGATACAAAAATCCTCAATAAAATTATAGTAAGTAGAATTCAACAACGTATCAAAAAAAAAAAAATTATCTACCATGACCAAGCAGGACACATATTAGAGATGCAGGGATGTGTCAACATTGGAAAAACAGTTAATATAGTAAACCACTTAAATAAAGCAAAAGATAAGAATCACTTGGTTTTATCAGTTGATGCAGAAAAGACATGTGACAACGTCCAACACCAACTCTTGTTAAAAACTCTCAGCAGACTAGGACTAGAGGGGAAATTCCTCAATGTAATGAGGGACATCTATGCAAAGCTAACTGCCAACATCATCCTGAATGGAGAAAGACTGAAAGCATTCCTCTTGAGAATAGGAATCAGACAAAAAATGCCCATTGTTACCACTTTAATTTAACATTGTGCTGGAGGTTCTATCCAGAGCAATCAGACAAGATAAAGAAATAAAGAGCACCCACATCGGTAAGGAAGAAGTAAAAGTATCTATTTGCAGATGATATGATCGTATACACAGAAAACCATAAAGAATCTACTAAAAACAAAAACAAAAACCCGACCGGAACTAATAGAAGAGTTCAGCCAAGTATCAGGATCTAAGTTAAACATAAATAAATCAGTTGGATTCCTTTACATCAACGAAAAGACCATCGAAGAGGAAATCAACAGAACAATACCATTTACAGTAGCCACCAAGAGGAAAACCTTGTGGAGCAGTTCCACTTGGACATCACAGGTAGGGTTGCCACAAGTGAGGGTCAGTGTAATGACAGCTGGTTTCCCTGGTCAGCCTCCTTCCAGCCCATGGCGTGCAGACTCCCTGACGCCAAGCAATGCACGTGCCTTCCCTTACCCTGGGGACTGCAGCACTGTCACGCCTGAGCTGGCCTACAACTCCCCGTGCCTCTGTCATGCCTGTTCCTCCTCTTGACCCTATTCCCATGGGCAGGCCGTGACCCCTCTCCAAGTCATATCCTTGGACTCCACCTGAGAGGGAGCTCTGAAGACAGAATGTCACTTCTGGAGCTCAGTAGTTTCCATTTTAATGACACCCATCACATTTAAACCAAAACAACAACAACATCAAACCTGCCACCTGCCACCGTCAAGTCATTTCTAACTATAGTAATGGCAACCCTGTAGGACAGAGTAGAACTGCTCCATGAGATTTCCAAGGAGGACCTGGAGATTTCAAACCACTGACTTTTTTTGGTTACAGCCATAGCACTTAGCCACTATGCCACCAGGGTTTCCAAAGCCCTCTAAAGTGATCACAAAATCAGCCCCTGTTGCTAGTTGGTTCTGTAATTGATTCTTAAGCCCTGTATTTTACTGCAGAAAACCCTGGTGGTGTAGTGGTTAAGTGTTACATCTGCTAACCAAAGGATCAGCAGTTCAACTCCACCAGGTTCTCCTTGGAAACTCTATGGGGCGGTTCTACTCTGACCTGTGGGGTCACTATGAGTAGGTCCCAACTCAATGGCAGTGGGTATTTTACTACATGTGTATTTTTAAGACTTATGTTCTCATATTATAAATTTGGTTTTAATTTTTATTTTTCCACTACCAAGCTGATGGATTGACACAGTGGCTACAATGATGGGCTTAAGCATAAAAACCATTGTGGGCATGCTGCTGGACCAGGCAGTGTTTCTTTCTGTTGTGCATAGAGTTGCTATGAGTCAACTGACTTGATGGCAACTAACAACAGCAGCTAAGCTAGTGGAACGTGGATGGCAGTTCCACGTTTGATCAGATCCATTTTGTTGGCATTTCTAGTGAAGTCTGCTGATAGTAAACCAAAAACAAACCAAACCCAGCACCATCAGGTCAATTCCAACTCATAGTGACCCCACAGGTCAGAGAGTAGAACTGTCCCATAGAGTTTCCAAGGAGTACTGGTGGATTTGAACTGCCGACATTTATGGTTAGAAGACATAGCACTTAACCACTACACCACCAGGGTTTCCAGTGGGGGGCTAATTAATCAGTGTAAGTCCCTAGCAGCAGACACGGTCAGGTTCTTCATTACTAGCCACAAAGCTGGCCATTCAGCGCACCCAGAAGTCTCTTGGAAGACGGACATGGCAGCTTGCTTTCAAAAGGTCTCAGCTTTGAAAACCCCTTGAAACAGTTCTGCTTTGTACACAGGGGCACCATGAGTTAGAAGTGACTCCATGGTAGCTAACCACAGAACAGTTGGAGTGTTTTGCTTAGAATGGGAGAGGAAGGCAGTGGGACCACAGTACAAGCCTAGCACATTACCTGAATAACTCATTGGAAGGATGCTAGCATGGGCAGCTGTCTTGCCTTCCATCAGCAGTATGTGACTCTTGTTTCTGGGATCAGTTAGCACACTGAAATGTGGCTTTACTGTCATGCCTTTTTGCAGAAAAAAATCCTGAAGGCCATCCCCCTGGATGAGGCTATTAAGATGATCCAGATCTCAGAGCGCGCCCGGCAAGGCCGACTCAGGGCCTTGTTCATGAAGCAGATATACCTTCAAGAATACAGAGTCAAACAGGGCAAGCTGCTCGGTGACAGATTCCCAGATGTGGTGACCGCCGCATTGCGCATTCAGAAGGTGAAAGCATGGGGTCCTTGAAAGGACAGGGGCATTCTGGACATAGCCAGAGATGCGTGGCGGGGAGATGAATTTCAGAGCTCAATGTCTACACTCTTGCCTTTAGACCAAGTGGATTAAATTCCTGAAAGACTTATTGACCCATCCTGGGGAACCTGTTAGCTAAGATTGCTGTGTTTCAGATTTTTATTATAAATAGACATTACACTCAAATCATATTTTTTATTATTATTATTATAGTGGAAAAATACACACCAAGCCACTGGCCAGCACGGGAACTTCCACGTCTACAGCTCAGTGGTGTTGGTTTCATTTTTCATGTTGTGCCACTATCTTAGTTATCTAGGGCTTCTGTAACAGGACCACCATGAGTGAATGGCCTCAACAAAGAGAAATTTATCCTCTCACAGTCTACCCATTGCCACTGAGTTGATTCCAACTCACAGCCACCTAGGAGGCTAGAAATACAAATTCAGGGTGGCAGCACCAGGGGGAAGGCTTTCTGTCTCTGTAGGCTCTGGGGAAAGTCCTTTTCATCAACTTTGCCCAGTCTAAGAGTTTCTCAGCTTATGAATGCTGGGTCCAAAGGACCCACACCAATCCTGGATCTTCTTTCTTGGTGGCATGAGGCTCCTCTCCTCTCTGTTTCTTCTCTCTTTTAATATCTCAGAAGAGGTTGTCTTGAGGTCCAACCCTACTGAAAATTGAGTCCTGCCTCATTAATGTAACTGCCTTTCATCCTAACTCATGCACATGACGGAGGTAGAATTTACAACATGCAGGATAATTACATCAGATCACAAAAGGGAAGACAGCCAGAATACTGGGAATCATGCCCGAGCCTAGTTGAAACATATCTGTTGGGGAACACAGTTCAATCCATAACAGCCACCCTTATCCTTTGCCAAAATATTCCAACACTGTTAATATAAACTCATTGCCCTTAAAACGAATCTAGTTATTTTATTCCAATATTTTTACAGATGGTAGACAATTGCTGGAAAGATTCTTGCTAAAATTCAATAAGGATGTTAATCCTTAGGGAAATGAAAACTACATTTTCACACAGACATGTAATTACCGAAGGAAGACCAGAACTAATGCCTGCTAGGTCACAGAGATGTAGGCCATCTGAGAAAACTCCAGTGACCACCAACAGTAACTAGTCATCAATGTTCTTTTCAGAATTGGGCTATAAGATTTATTTTGTTTTGTCAAATAAGAACCATTTTTTTATACTCCATCCTTAGAATAAGGGTCTCTGGATGACGCAAATAGCTTGCAGTTGGCCCCTAACCTAGAAGTTAGGTGGCTTAGACCCACCAGTGCACCGTGGAAGAGAGGCCTTGGGGACACTGCTTCTATTCAGATTAAAAACCAACGAGACCCTCCACTGTCAATTCCATTCCAACTCCGAGTGGCTCTGTGAGCCACTGTGAAACCCAGACAGAGCAGAATCACCCCATAGGGTTCCAAGGAGCCTGGCCAATCTGAACTGCCAGCCTCTTTGGCTACCCAGCGTAGCACTTAACCATCACTGCCCCACTAGGTTTTCCCTGTTCAGATTAAAGCCAAGAAAACCCTATGGAGCAGTTCTACCCTGTAACACACGGGGTCCCTGTGAGTCAGAATTGACTCCACAGCAGCGGGTTTGGGCTTGGGGCCTGCTTTTCAACCAGTTGTTTACAGAACAATGCAAAACATGGCAATGTGACGTAGATTAGAATTCTGTTAGAGAGAAAATACACCCAAGGACACTAAATGTTGTTGTTAGGGGCCATCAAGTTGGTTGTGACTCACAGCGGCCCGCTGTACAGCGGAACCCAGCCCTGCCCAGTCCTTTGCCATCCTCCCAATCATTGTCATTCTGGAGCCATTGTGTTAGTCCATCTCACTGAAGGACTTTTCTGTTCACCCTCGGCTTTACTGAGCACATTGTCCTTCTGCAGGGACTGATCCCTCTCGGATAGCGTGTCCAAAAGGCATAAGACGCAGTCTCAGCATCCCTGCTTCTACAGAGCACTCGGACTGTACTTCTTCCAACACAGATTTGTTTGTTCTTCCGGCCGCCCGTGGTGTATTCAGTGTTCTTCTCCAGCACCACAGCTCACAGACATCAAGGCCCAGGTTTTGCATATACGGAGCCTGAGGACCTGGATTCTTCTCCCTGTCGTCAGTTGCTGTCGAGTGGAAGCCATCTCACAGTGACGCCATGTGTGCAGAGTAAAACTGCTCGATAGGGTTTTCAAGGCTGCTACCCTTCAGACCAGGTCACCAGGACTGTCTTCCAAGGGTCCTCTGGATAGGTTCAGATCAGCAGTCTTTAGGCTAGTAGCTGAGCACATAACTGTACCACCCAGGGACTCCATTCCTGTAGCTAACTGTGCTAGAATGAAAACAAGAGAGAGGCTGACAAGTTCAACATATACGAATAATAAGAGATTGTTTTCTTTCAGATTCCTGGGGGAGATTAGTAAGGTTTTGAAGGAGTTCAAGATTTGAGGTGTACCGTTCCTGGAAATTACTGTGATGATTGTGTTATTTTGGGAATTTTTCTTTTAAAACAATGAAGCACCACCTTTTTGGTCTAACCCACTCCCAGCAACCTAAGAGTTTCTTTTTAGGAAGCCCAGGCTACCCGGTCACACGAACAAGAATTTTAGGTGATTTCTGTGACTGGTTTTTTCCTTAAAAGTTTTGTTTGTGATCACAGAGAAAAAATACTCCATCAACACACACATGCAATACTGACTTTGTAGTCCTTTCTCACATTTGGAATATGAGACTCAAGTGAGAGCCATTGTATGACTGCAGTTTCTCTCTCTGTTTGCGTATTAAGTGAGTGACTGTTTATTTGCTTTAAGGTTTGGAGAGCCTTCCATCATAATAGGAAAACTGAAAAAGATAGACAAGAGGAGATGATATTCCTGGGCATGGTAAGTTTTCTTATAATCGAGGATATGTCATGGATTGAATTGTGTTCCCCCAAATATGTGTCATCTTGGCTAGGCCTTGATTCCTGGACTGTGTGGTTGTCTGTCGTTTTGTCATTCAATGAAATTTCCCTCTATGCTGTAGATCCTGTCCCTGTGATGTAATGAGATGGATTAGTGGCAGTTATATTGATGAGATCTACAAGACTGTTTAGAGATATGAAAGAGAGAGGCAGGCAGAGACAGACGGGGACTTCGTACTGCCAAGACAGCAGTGCCAGGAACAGAGCTTGTCCTTCGGACCTGAGGTTCCAAGACCGTGTCCATCTAGTTTTCTTAAAGAAAATACAATCTCTTAAGACTTGTGGATGTCTTTAGAGGATGTATGAGGGAAGAAAGGAGAGCAAAACTGATGACCAGTCACACAGGACAATGGAGTTTCCTGAGTCATGTTAGAAGCTTGGCCCAAGGGAACCAGAGGGAGTGACAAGTGCCATTTCAATGTCTGCATAGGATATACAGACCCTGAAACACCAAGACTGTCTGTGCACTGCTCCCGACATGCTGTTCCCCACTGCCCTTGGCGTGTGTGCCGTGTCACCGGTACAGTCCACCGTCGTCATGCATGGCTCCTCCGTTCTGTAAAGTCACCATGAGATTGCCTAGTGTGTACTGGACCATTGCTCCAGGGGAAATACAGTTAGTGCGGTGCCATCAGTCACTTTTTTAAGGCCTCTCTAGCCATGGTCTTATAACTCCCACAGAATGATTGGCAGGGTGACGGTCTTGCAAGGGAGTCGTCACTTTACTGTGCAGACAGTGCCTTCAAAATCCACCTAAGAGGACTCAGTTGCTGACAGTCCAGCAAGGTGACTGGTCAGTTTTTCCATCTTGCTAGGTCTGTGTAAGGGCCAATCGCACAGAGATTCACAGAATATCACTATCATCAAGAGAGTCTGGAGTGTTTTCTTTGGACCAGGGGTGCTGGCACTGAGAAACCCCTAGATTCAAAAGTGAATGCTGTAACCCTGGAAACAGAGAGACAGTGGGGCCATTGGCCCATTGAGTCAGAGAGGGCTGTGGTGCCCACAGAGAGCTGGACACCTCTGTGCAGGAAGTCTGCGTGTTGTTAAGGAGTGGTGACACTTGCCCATGTGGGGCAGAGGCATCTGTGCCCTGTACAACACATCTCCATCTCTGGATAGTGTGGAGGGAGCCACGCAGGTCCTCCAGCAGTATGGGCCTGGTATCAGGCCAGCAAGAGAGAGAACCACGTGGGCTTGGGTACCGTGGCGGGAGCCAGCAGCAGGGCCCTGCAAAGCCCCAGTGTCAGAGCTCAGGAGATCCTGCAGAGGAATCTTCCCATTGATGAGGTGGGGCCCAACAAGGCCCCTCAGTGGTGCAGCCGAGGCCTCAGGAGCCAGGCTGTGTGGCAGGAGGGAGCCAAAGGCCGCCATGACATCAGGACGGCATCTGACCTGAACCACAGCATGCCAGCCCGCAGTGCAGCAATGGACCTGGGTAGTCTGGGGAAAGGGAAGTGTTTCTCCTTTAAGAATCTGTCTGTACTGTTTACTCTTTGCTTTTCATAAACAATAATAATGGTTCTCACTTGTCAACAGTATGTAAGTGTCACTTGTGTCCAGCTCGATCACAGATGACCAAAGCACGCATGGAATAGTTGAGTCCAGTGGGTGTACATGTCCTGTTCCCAGCAATCTAACAACTGCCTGGAAGTTTGAGGCATATCCTGTCACCTGAGCAATGCAGACGGACAGACAAGTTTACGGTCAGGTTCCTGCCAGCCACTGGTCACATTTTGGTTAGGCGAGCAGGACATAACCTTGTTTTTCATGTATGTGTTTCTACTTAGAGTAATCTAACACTTGTATACTAACCAAAAAAATTGGCATTTTAAATCCACCAGCTACTCCTTGGAAAACCTGAAGTGTCATTCCACTGTCCTGTAGGGTTGCTATGAGTCAGAATCAATGGCAAAGTTGTTTTGTTGTTGTTATTTTTGTTTTTAATTTAATAGGTATTACTGATGCATTAACATTGGACTCACAGCCAGCAGGACTAAACTCAGGCTGAAAAAACTTACCTGACTCACGTGTGTTACTGGAAGGCACATCACAGCTTTCTGAGCTTAGGACAACCAGACAGCGCTTGAGTCCTATGTGGGTCCATTTTAAACAGTAGAATCACCAGAAAAACCTACAGAAATGCAAAATATGTAGCACTAAACCTGCTGCAAAGGACTGTTTTAAAGTATTGAAAAGTAAGGATGTCACCTTGAAGACTAAAATGCCACCTGACCCAAGCCATGGTGTTTTCAGTCACATCATGTGCATGTGAAAGCTGGACCATGAACAAAGAAGACAGAAGAAGAACTGATGCCTTTGAACTGTGGTGTTGGAGAAGAAGGTTGAATGTACCACAGACCACCAAAAGAGCAAGCAGATCTGTTCCGAAAGAAGTCCAACCAGTGTGCTCCTTGGAAGCAAAGATGGCAAAACTGCATCTTACAGACTTTGGACATGTTGTCAGAAAGGATCAGTCCCTGGAGAAGGACATCATGCTTGGTAGAGTGGAGGGTCAGTGAAAAAGAAGAAGGTTCTGAAAGAGATGGACTGACACAGTGGCTGCAACAAGGGGCTTTAGCATAAAAGCGATTGTGGACATGGCACAAGACCAGGCAGGGTTTCATTCTGTTGTGCACAGCATCGCTATGAGTCAGAACCCACTCAATGGCACCTCAAACACGACAACAAATGTGGTAAAAAGAACACTTGTTCACAGTGTGGGAGCTGATACAAGGCAGAATGTTGCCTCAGTCAACCTCAGCTGAGGGCATGGGCATCAGGCAACTCAATAGTTTTTGCATGTCCACAAGTAACCACAAAAGCACTGCAAGTGTTCACTTGGAGTTACAGATAAAATTTGACAAATAGGCTAATTTGTGAATATGGAATCCATCAACATTGGAAACAGACTGTGTTTGCAAGCACGAGAATCAGTCTGCACTGATACAGTCCAGCTGGTTTGTGGGGTCTCCGTGGTGATTACTGAATCACATAGCTGGAAGGGTATTTTAGTTATCTATTGCTTTGTGACAATATCACCTTAAATGTAGCAACTTAAAATACTATACATGTTATTTTATGGTTTCTAGGGGCTGAGAGTCTGGGCTCAGCTTCTGCTGACAGTGTCACAAAGTTAGTCAAGGTGTTGGCCAGGGCTTGGGTCTCATCTGAGTCCCAAGCAAGGAAGGAGTTGCTGCTAAGCTTCTTTGGTTATTGACGATAGTAAACCACAGAAACAAACCAGTAACTGTTCAGTCAGTTCCAGTTTATGGCCACCTCCTCTGTTTCATAGTGAAACTGTGGGTTTTCCTGGCCATGACATTTTGGAAACAGACTCCCAGGCCTTCCCATCTCTCAGTTAGTGGCCTGGCACTAAATCATCTGCACCAGACAGGGACTTCGTGATGGTGGCACTCCATCACTAATGGACTTCATTATACCTTAGTGATGAGAATGTTCTTTGGGCCCTCTGGGGATGTGGTTGAGCAACGGGCCTGGAAGTTGGGCTTGACAAATTAGTCCCAATGTGCCAGTCTCCCTCCTACTTCCAATATCATCCTCTGCTTGATGACCAGGATGTTTTGTCATCTCTGCCTCTTTAAATATAACGAAAACCAAACCCACTGCCGTCAAATAGATTCCAACTCACAGCAACCCCATAGGACAGAGTAGAACTGCCCCATGGAACTTCCAAGGACTGGCTGATGGATTCAAAAAGCAACCTTTGGGGAGCAGGAAAGATCTTAAACACTACTCCCCCAGAACTCCTCATTAAATACACCAAAAGGATAAGCAAACCCATTGCCATTAATTCCCACTCACAGCAACCCTACAGGACAGAGTAGAATTGTCTCACAGGGTTTCCAAGGACTGTCTGGTGTATTCAAACTGCTGACCTTTTGGTTAGCAGACGAACTCTTAACCACTTCACCACCAGGGTTTGCCTCTGCTGTTGAGTCAATTCCAATGCATAGCACCCCTGTCGACAGAGTAGAACTGCCTCCACAGTTTCCAAGAAGTACCCGGCAGATTTGAACTCTGGGTAACAGCCATAGAACTTAACCACCATGCCACCAGGGTTTCTTCATTAAGTACAAACCAAAAAAAAACCAGTGCCACTGAGTCAGTTCCAACTCACAGTGACTTTAGGAGACAGAGTAGAAGTGCTCCATAGAGTTTCTAAGGAGCGCCTGGCCAGTTTGAACTGCCAGCCTTTTGGTTAGCAGACAGAGCACTTGCCCACTGTGCCCCAGTGTTTCCCAGTGTTTCGTAGAGACCCTACGAAAACTGTGTTTCAGTCAACCAACCAAGTAAACGGTCATAGCTGCTTCCAGGATTCTCAGGCTGTCACAGGAAATTAGGAATCTCTGCTCATTGCTTTCATACCAACAATGCTGGCCTAATCCAGAGTTAACATTCGTCAGTCCTAGGACCCATCCCCACACGTGTCCCCTAGGCTTTTGGTCAGTGCAGTTATCTGGATGGTTAGGATCTGTCCACAACAATGCGAATGCTTCTGAATATGTGGTCGCCGGGAGACCAAGAAACTGACCAGGAGACAATCCTAGAGACGTGGGTTTATTCACCGAAGGGAAACTTCGATGCGGGACGGCTGTACTGCATCCAGTGACCGGCTGGCTGAATGGACTGTTAACCAGGCTGTGATAGGGGCAGCCAGGTTTTTTAGGGATGCCCCCTCCCCCTGGGTCAGACTGGTTCTTGTCCAGAAGGGTGTGTCATATGTTAATCAAGGTTAGGCTGATTGTCCAATGGGAGTGGTGATGACATGTTGCCACTCAGGTCCCTGGTTACCAATGTCAACAACTGCTCGACTGGGTCCCCTCCTGTGGGTATTGTGATGGTATGTTAATAACCTGTTTTACATCAAAAGGCCAGCCTGGGGACATGCACGAATGAATTTGCACATGACTTTTCACAAAAAGGCTGTGGTCAAGATTTCTTGCATAGGTAACGTTCCGAGGGGTCACTATAGGGTGTTTTTGTTCTGGTTCCCTACGAAAATCCTGTAGTCCTAATTGATCCCATGGCAACAAAGTGCTGTTGGGGTGAGTTCTGAGTAGAACAGGCATGCCCCTGTATTGCAGCTGCCCCAGATGAGATTACTGCAGTCTTCAGAGAAGGCAAGGCATAGGAAGGCAGGTATTTACACTGGGAAGGGAAGCCCAGAGTGATTCGAGATTCATATTTTTCAGTTTTATTTGAATCAATCCAGATGAACCCTTCTGAAGTCTCTAGCACTAATCCATCCCATTTTCCTAATGTTCACATGAGAAACTTAGAAATGCTGCGAGTTCACATATGTTCTCTCTCTGCAACTTCACAATTAAACTTTTATGATTGATTTTCAGCTACCTTGGCTTGTGACTGCAAGAAAGAGGGGATGAATTTAAAAATACTGCAGAAATGTTGCTGTTGCTAGGTGCTGCCAAGTCACTTCTGACTCACAGCAACCCTGTGCACAACAGAACGAGACACTACCCGGTCCTGCACCGTGCCCGCAAGAGTTTTTAAGCTTCAGTTCATCAGGGCAGCCACTGTGTCAATCCATCTCGTCAAGGTCTTCCTCTTTTTTGCTGACCCTCCACTCTGCCAAGCCTGGTGTCCTCTTCAAGGACTGATCCCTCCTGACAACACGTCCAAAATATGTAAGACGCAATCGCGTCATCTTTACTTCCAAGGAGCACTCCTACTGTACTTCTTCCAGAATAGATCTCTTTGTTCTTTTGGCAGTCCGTGGGACACTCGGTAGTCTTGTCCAATACCACAGCTCAAAGGCATCAGTTTTTCTGTCTTCTTTATCAGTTGTCTACTTTAGCATGCACGTGATGTGTTCTTCTTCATATAGTCCAGCTTCTCAGATTATTTGCTTGGCATACAGATTGAATTGATATGGTGAAAGGATATAAGCCTGACACACATCTCTCCTGACTTTAAACCATGCAGTGTCCCCTTGTTCTGTTCACATGGCTGCCTCTGGATCCACACACAGGTTCCCTAGTCGCACAATTAAGTGTTGTGGAATATCTGTTCCATTAAGTGTTATCCATAATTTGTTATGATCCACACAGTCAAATGCCTTTGCATAGTCAATGAAACACAGGTAAACATCTTTCTGACATTCTCTGCTTTCAGCCAAGATCCATCTAACATCAGCAATGTTCTCTTTGGTATCTCTTTTATGAGTTACAAATCACGTCCTCTTCTTAATTTGGCTGAATTTCTGGCGGTTCCCTGTCAATATACTGTTGCAGTCACTTTTGAATGAACTTTGGCAAAATTTTACTTGTGTGATATTAATACTCTATGGTAATTTTTGCATTCAGTGGGATCACCTTTCTTGGGAATAGGCATAAATATGGATCTCTTCCATTCAGTTGGCCAAGTAGGTGACCTCCTAATTTCTTGGCATAGATGAGTGAGCACTTTCAGTGCTGCATCTGTTTGTTGAAATGTCTCAAGTGATATTCCATCAATTCCTGGAACCTTGTTTTACACCAATGCCTTCAGTGCAGCTTTGACTTCCTCCTTCAGTACCATCGGTTCCTGTTCATGTGCTACCTCTTGAAATGGTTCAACACCGACCAGTTCTTTCTGGTGTAATGACTCTGCATATTCCTTCCACCTTCTTGTGATGCTTACTGAGTCATTTAATACCATAGAAATACAACCTCCAAAATAGGAATACTATGAATCATAAGACGCATTGCACTGGGGAAATCTGCTGCAAAGGACCTTTCTAAAGGATTGGAAAGTAAGAATGTCACCTTGAAGACTAACGTGCTGCCTGACCCAGCCATGGTATTTTCAGTCGCATAATATATGCAAGAGCTGGACCATGAACAAACCAGACAGAAGAAGAATTTATGCGTTTGGGTTGTGGTGTTGGAGAAGAATGCTGAATGCACGATGGACTGCCCAAAAAACCAACAGGTCTGTTCTGGAAGAAGTCCTTGGAAGCAAAGATGGCAAGACCGCATCTTACATACTTTGGACATGTTGTCATGAAAAACAAGTCCCTGGAGATGGACATCATGCTTGATAGAGTGGAGGATCAGCGAAGAAGTGGAAGACCCTAGATGAGATGGACTGACACAGTGGCCGCAACAATGGGCTTAAGCATAAAAATGATTGTGGACATGGTGCAAGACCAGGCAGGGTTTCGTTCTGTTGTGCGTAGGGCCTCTGTGAGTTTGCACTGACTTGATGGCACCTAACAACAACAACAATGACTCAGAACAGCTGATGGCAACAGGTTTACTTTTGTGGTTTACAGACATTGAAGATCCCTGACTCCTTGATGGTAACTTGAGTTGGGAGTTAACAAAAACCTGTCCTTGGGATTTTCCTTCCATAAGAGCCACAGTGGGCTTAGAAAAGGCCATCCCTCTCACAGCCCCTGCGTTCAGCAGTACTTTCGTATCCACCAAGTTGAGCATTCAGTTGGCCCGCCAAGGTACCGGCCTTCCTCTCTACCTCATCAGAAGTTACCGGCAGTGATCCCTTGATGCGTGGTGATGCTATGGGTCACAGAACTTCCCACTGTGGAGGGGTGCGGTGCCATACAGCATTCAGATCTGAGGATATAACCAACCCAGTTCTGTTTCTTTATTTGGCTATTATTTTCTGACAGGTAGTCCCCAGTCAATAACAGGGTTCAGTTCTCGTGACTCCACCGTTAAGTCAGTTCTGCCTAAGAAATGCCTCTTCTTCTTTTTTAGTTTTCACTATTACTGCCTCTTTTTTTATCAGTATCTTTGTAAATCCAATCTTTATTGTCTTTGGGGGTTGGCATGAGAATGTTAACATCAAAATACATACTGCAACATTGTAGGTCATCCATATTACTAATGATGACGTGTACAAATTAAAAGAAGGTTGGAAGTATAACTCTAATACACTGTGAGTTGAGGACTACCTGTATCTTCTAAGACATTCAAATTTCGCTTTGTTATGTGTAAATAAATAAACTAGAAATGGCAGTAGAACATCTTCAAGTTTTTCCTCCTGAGATCTCCACAAGTTGCGTGGTGTGTATGAACAGGTAGGGAGGTAATGATAAGACAGCGCTCCTCTGTCCACACCCTCACGAGTCACATGGATATAAGACGTGATAAAAATAATCATTATCTTCACCTTTCTATTTAAAAAATTAAATTAGCAGCCAAAGATTCAATGTAAGATGATGTAAATTTAACATGAGACTTTCAGCCTACATTTAATGAATGGCAAAGCACTATTTTTTCTTTTGTTTAATTTTGTTGTGTTATAGGTAAAAGCTTACAGGCAGGTTAGTTTCTCTTCAGAACACTCATACACAGATTGTTATGTGGCATTTGTTGCAGTTTCTGCAGCATGTCAGCGCTCTCTCCCTCTCTGTTCCCACTCTTGGTTCTCCATGTCCCTTCGTCCATTTCTTGGTCATTCCCACCTTCTCATCGGTTTGCTCTTGGGCGAGGGTTGCTCATTTGGTTTCACAGACTTGACTGACTGAAGCACATTCCTCACGTGCGTCTTTGTTTTATAGACTTGTTTAATCTTTGACGGAAAGGTGAACACTGGGATGGCTTCAGTTTTGACTTAGTAGGGAGTCCAGGGGTCATAGTCTTGAAACCAAGCACTATTTTGTCATCAGAAGTCCTAATAGCTTGCCCTGATGTCATATGAAGAGAGAGAATTGCATGTGTTTTTCTATAAGATGCAGAAGAAAGTTACCCCAAACTCAGAAGCATGACCTGATAACTGTACAGATTTGCTTTGTAGGTTTTATCTGATCAGCTTAAGTGAAAGAAGTTCATATCAATTTTTCAGCAGCCCAAACTTTGAATAGTATAAAAAGAATAACTTGTCTGTTTTGTATTAAAAATGACTTTCTCTGGTTTGCTTTCTCTTTCCCGTATGTCTGCTCTTGGCATTGCATGCTCGGTTGAAATTTTACACCATGGAGATGTATATGGATCCAATTTTTTAAAGAATGATATCTCCTTTGTACTGGCTAATAGCCATAAAAATCTATTTCCACAGTTCCAAAGGAATGTTTTCCATTGCATATATTCTTCTACTATATCACTGATGAAGATACTTTCTACTCATTTTAAAATTTCATTTTCCCATTATTTCATTTTATTGTATTCTACACTAATGGGTAAATCATGGACTTACCTAATCAAAATTATACTTGTATCTTTCTGAGAGCCTTGGCAGTTTTCTAGGACCTGAAACTGGAATTAGAGCCAGGACTGTCGTTAGGCCTCCAGTCCCCAGCCACATGTTTCTGTCACATTTTTGTATCAATTATTTTTCAGCTACTACAATTTTAAATATTTATATTCTAAAATCTACAAGGGAAATAAATAGTACATGCAGTTATTTTAATTGGCAGAGCCAATGGTGTGGATCACCTAGAAGGAAACTTAACGAATGCAATGCATTTCATTCTGCAGAGCTCTGTGAAGTCGTTTGTCCTAGAGTCGCGACCATCGTGTATTTTATGTTGCCCCGAAGCTATCAGTGTCTGTATCATTATGAAGAGCACTGGGGGGATGCCTATTAAAGGGGAAGGACTGACACTTTTTATCATCTCCACCGTATCCTAAAAGCACCATAAAATCCCTGCTGCTTTTCAACTTGCAACACAAAGCAAGCTACATCCTAGATTCTTCTTTGGTCCATAAATGAGGCTTCTCTCTTAGGAACAAATAACCCCAAGTGAGACCTGGGGTTCCTGAATGAGTGTGGTGCCCTCCTGGGGGTACCTTTGAGAAAGCTCTCCCAGGTTGTAACTGTCTTCTGTTGATCTAACTTTTCTTGGGCCTCCTTTTTGGGAACTGCTGTCAAAGCCAGAATGAGTGAGAAACAAAGTGAATCACACTTTAATTTTAACCAGAAGCTGCACCGTCCAGCTTGATTGCATAGACTGTTCATTATATTTGGCTCCAAATACGATTCTTTTTGATTCTTCTAAAAATAATTTGTTCCTCCCTTAAAACCCCACATTTGCCATGATTTATAATGTTGTGTGAGAGTGAGTGGGTTTTGTTTGGTTTTATTTTTGTTTTCTACATGAGAAAGAGCTGCTGGCTAAGTGCTCAGGGGATGGGGAGAGGCAATGCCTCAGACATGAGTACGTGCCTCTCTCTGGGCCAACTTTGAAGTGTGATGCCCAGATGGTGGTGGTCCACAATGCTGTGGAAAGAACCAGGCGTCCCCTGCAACCAACCAGGAACTCACTCTGTAGAAACCCTGCTTCTGCAGTGTGCCGGTGGGAGTGGCTTCAACCGCCTGACTGTCCCGCCCCCTGCACCTCAGGATAGTGCTGTGTCACCCAGGGTCGTTTCAGGGGACTTCATGAAAGACTGTAGGTGGAGGGGTGAGCCTGGAGCTCAGAACGGCGGCACTTCCCAGAAACTGTGGGTGATGTGACTCCACCTTGGAAAATTACACTGTCACTATGACTGAACAATGTCATGCGAAGGGAGCGATCAAGAAGTCTGCTGGCATTCCTGCGAAATAAAACACGATGTTTCTAAACTGTTGGAGAAAATATAAGCAATCGATTTAAAGTTGCAAAATACCTTGGTCTTTGTCATAGGAACTACTCAACCTATGAACTTGAAATTAGTCTGTTGAAAGTATGATCTTGCGTCTCGGTAAAATAAAAATAAAAAAAAAAAAAAAAGATTATAGACCACATATGGGACACCGAGCAATGCGGCCAGGGAGCAGAGAGAGCAGAGCGTCAGCAGTGACCCAGCTCTGCGGATGGAAGCTGCCGATGGAAGCCCCAGTCTGCTGCTTCCTGGCTGAGTGACCCTGGGCAACTTCCTTGACCCCTTTGTGCAGAAGTTCGCTTACATGTAAAATACAGAAAGCCACAGTAATGAATCCGTGGGGATGCTCTGAGGAAGAAGGGTATTAATACTGTCAAGCACTCACAGGAGTGCCACATCTCTGTCCCTCAGAGCGGCTGGTGGGTTCAAACTCTCGACCTTTCAGTTAGCAGTTGAGTACTTTACGTACCTGGCAGAGCATAATTGCCATCAAGGGTTTATTCTATAGCATTTATTCTATTTTTATTATTGTCACATTATTGTCACTATTGTCACATTATAAAGAACACAGCATTTGCCAAGTCAATGGTTTTCAAGTGTGCAAGTCAATAAAGCTAATTACGTCAATCATGCCACGCAAATGTCACCAGTATCCATCGCCAGGTTTTCCAGTCCAATAAAGGAAAACTCTGCACTCCCTGAGCGGTGGCTCTTCAGATCCCACCAGCCCCCATCACCATATTCAGCTCCAGTCCCCATACCTTGGCCTTCTCCAGGGCTTAGTATTGAGGAGAGGGCAGCCCTCTTCCTTTCTGTGATTTACCAGTGTCAGCCAGCCCAGCGTAGAGCCCTGCAGACATAAGCACAGGCTGAGCTCCACTAAAATTCCTGCATCCCAAAATAGTGATCCACCCTGACTTTATGATGAAATGAGCAGAGGAAAGGAGACCACAGGCTCCGGCTGTCTGGCCGTTCTTTCTTTTTTTTCTTGTTTCTCCTACTGGGCTCGTCTTCATGAATATATATATTTGTATAAACACAGATGTATAAATATAGACTATGACTCTGAAATGAAATGATGAAACCAAATGGGTTATTTTAATAAAGTGAGAAACATCCCTTCCCCAGCACAGTCTTGAAATGGAACAACTGAGCAAGGGTCTGTGCAGAGTGATGGGAGAAGTGAGCCAACCAGCATGGTGGGCTCGCTGAGCGAGCGCCTATACATGCCTGCTAACGAGCTGATGCGCTCGCTGGGCTCAGGAGGTGTGAGGAACTGATTAATCTCCACAGCTACGAGGCAGGAGACGCCATGAAAAGGCCATTGGCTTGGAATAGATGTCTTGACTTCTCTTCCCTGTTCCATCTTCACCTTCAGTGAAAACAAAGCCCAGTGAAGAAACAACTACCCTCACCCCCACGCCCAAGACAGTGAACTTCTCAATCTAGTGCCCAGTGCCAAATCACTTATTTGCAAGTGTCTTTCAGACTGATCAGTTGAGCAGATTTTCATTTGGACAAATGCCCATTTTAGCTTGCTAATTTGAGCCAGGGTTCTTAAAGACAAAGCCCATCGAACATTAGATAAGCATTTTAAGTTAATGGGCCATGTAGTCCTATTTTCCCGAAAACTTGGGGAGCATCATACGCTGTACTGTTTTTTTTTTTTACAGCCACATCAATTATTAATATGTATATTTTTGCTGACAGAGGACCTTGCTCTAAATGTGGGTTTCGTTATCCAGTTCCAGATCATTAACTGTGGACAGCTTGTAAATATAATGGTTTATTCACATGGGAAGCTTCATTAAGATGCAGTATTCTACAGCTGATGTACTTCAATATATAGTATATTATAGTGTTTGCTATCTCCCTTTAATATTTGTAATTTATTTTTAAGTGGGTTGCTGTTTGTGTGGTGAATTCACAAATTTGAATTCCATGTGACCAGACAAAGTTGCTAACGAGGAAGGGATGCTTTTGCCCAAAGGAAAAGCTACTCATTAACATGGGACCTACATGTATTATAACTTAACATTCAGAGGCATCTAAAGAAGCTACCGAAGAGCAGAATGCATTTGTCAGAAAGTCTATATGGAGACACATGCATGAACGCACACACATTAGCGACACAGCATGGTGTAATGGGAAACCATGGGACAAAAGAATCAGGAAGCCTTACTGCCAGCTTCTACATCAACACAGGATGGTTGGGGAGCAACATCTGGTTTTGAACCTTGGTTTTCTCATCTGTTCAATGGGATAGTCGCACCCTCATTTCTACCTCAGAGGATGGATGTGAACATCAGTAAAGAAAGGAGGCAGAAGGACTTGCAGGACCAAAGTGCCACATCCATGCAGGAGAGTTATTATGAAAATCAGAGGAGGGCTGAGCTTTGTCTATGTGTTAGTCAGAGATGGTGGGAGTGCTAGGTTTCAAGGTTTGCTGAATACTTTATAGAGAGCTATAGAGGAGACACGAATCAGAGCCGTCTGCTTGCTGACTGACCTTTAAGGATAAAACGGAGAAGACTGCACTAACATACAAGTGTACTTTGCCTTTGTCTGTGAAGGCAATCTGCAGTTAATGACGTTGCTGGCAGCTGTGGAGTAGGCTGTGATGTGTGGTGACATTAGGTTTAAATGTCTTGCATCACTTCATGGTCACGGGTGCGTGTGCGTCCATCGTCGTGGCCGCGGTGTCAGTGCATCTCATGAGGGTTTTCCGTGACCCCCTGCCAACCATGACATCCTTTCCTAGTGGCTGGACTTTGCTTGATGATGTGTCCAAGGAGACGAGACCAAGTCTCACCGTCCTGGCTTCTACGGAGCATTCTACTTGTAGTAAATGATGGAAGCAACGTAACCAGCGGTTGGGGTGGGGAGCAATACCATATGACTCACGGATACAGTTCAAAATCATTGCTTTAATTAAAACAAACAAATCAGTTCCTCTTCAGTCAATTCCAACGCACAGTGAGCTTGTAGGACAGGGTAGAACTGCCGCATAGGATTTCCGAGGAGTTGCTGGTGGATTCACACTGCTGGTTAGCAGTTGAGCTCTTAACGGCTAGACCCCCAACACATCAAACAATCTGAACACATTTATCAGAGACAAAGAAATCTGGGCCATTTACAGCCAAGAACCCATTTTAATAGTTTCATGAAAGTGATTAATTTCGAAGCAGTCATTGGTGAGACACCATGAAAATTTCCTTGAGAATTATGAATTTCTGTTTCTACATATTTAAAATGGAAACACTGAGAATAAAACAAATCAGGAAGATAAAATAATCGGATTTTTTATTATGATTAAGTGAAAGTATACAATCAAAATCAGTTTTGCATGCCTACCTCTCTGCTCTCCTCACCCTGTGACAGCCACACTCCTCCTTTCCACACTTCCAGGATCCTCTTAACAAACACCTGTCCCCTCCTCTCCACCCTCTCCTCTCCCCTCTAGAAAGAATCCAGTAGGACAGCCTCCTATAAGTGTATAAAACCACAAAGTACATACTCTGCATTCTCACCGAGTGTCCCTGAGTCCAGTCCATCCTTTGTCTGAAGAGCTGACTTCAGTACTGGTTTCAGGTCTGGGGCAGCAGCAAGTCTAGGGGCCATGTCCCCAAGGGACCCTGCATGCTGTTCTGGTCTTTGACTGGAGTACTTGAACTACACACCTCTTTTTCTCATGCTACATCAGAGACTCTACACTGTGTTCCCCATCAAGGCTGCCTGTGGCGGTAGCTGGGCACCCTCGGGTTCTTCTGGTCTCATGCTGATGCATTCTAAGAACTGGATTTTTTAATGATTTTTTTAAAATTCCTGTCACCTTTCTTATCATCATCATCTTCTTCATTTTCAACTCTGCAGGCCATGCAGCCACTCAGCCATCTCCGCTACTCCTTGCTATCATTGTGTGTGAAAGTATCCACAAAACAAACCAAAACCCACTGCCAGGAAGTCGAGTCCGACTCATAGCAACCCTATAGGGCAGAATAGAACTGCCTCGTAAGATTTTCAAGGAGCAGCTGGTGGATTTAGGTAGCAGCTGGGCCCTTAACCACTGCACCTGGAGGGCTCCCTGTAAAGAGTGTAGCCTTGGAAACCTGATGAGGCAGCTCTACTCTGTCCTGTAGGGTCACTATGAGTTAGAATCAGCTCACTGAGATTTTATTTTATTTTATTTTTTGATCCTTACAGGAGCATGCTATCACATCTTTCTCCCAAAGGAGCAGTTGGTGGATTTGAACAACTGACTTCTTGGTTAGCAGCTAAGCATTTTACTACTGTGCCAGCAGGGCTCCTTAAAGCAGCCTCAGACAGTGCATAAGTGAATACCTGTGGCTGTGTCCCAAAAGAACTGTTGCACAGTCCGTAGATCAACTTTGACCTATGGACCGCTGTTGCTGACTCCTGAATTATAGCACTTGGCCTTTCCCAGACCCAAAAAAAGCCAAATCTACTGCCATCGAGTCAATTCCAACTCATAGCGACCTTACAGAACACTGCAAACTCCATGCAGTTTCCAAGGAGCACCTGGTGGACTTGAACTGCCAGTCGCTTGGTTAGCAGACATAGCACTTAACCCCTACACTACCAGGGTTTTCTAGACCTGGATAATTATCAGAACCACCTGAGGATTCTCCAAAACCTACTGCCTCCTTGGCCTCACCTCGCTCACAGTGCAGACCTGAGAATCTGTACGATTCTAAAGCTTTCCAAAATAGTGAGAGGAACACAGAACTAGAGAAAAGTAATTAGCATGTTCAGAGACCTGGAGGATGTGTTGCAGCAAAAAAATAGATAAAAGAAAAATCTCCACACAAACAAATAAAAGTGACTACTAAAAGAAAAAAAAGATTGAAGGGAAAATTTTAAATTCTGAGGAGTTAAAAGCATGCCCCTAAAAAGCAAAAGGATAATGTTGTTAGTCACCATCGAGCTGCTTCCCAAAACGTTAAATGAGAAACCCATGTGGTAACCTGTGAGGGGCAAGTCTTGGATGGATGAAGGGAGGGTAGAGGGGGTGTGAAACACCAGAGAGGCAACTGTTTGAAATTTTAAATTTATATATGTGCAGTACACACATACACTCAGTGAAGGATGGCTATCAGAGGGACACAGGATTCAGCTGAAAGAGCTCCCGGTGGCTCAAGATGGGACAATTTGACCGAAAAAAAAAAAGAAAGTTGTATTGGATTATAACTCAAAACCCCAAATGAACATCCGTGAATCCTTGTTGTTTTCTTATTAGGTGCTATTCAGTCAGCACAACAGTGCAAAAGACCGTCCGGTCCTGCTCGGTGCTCACAGGCAGTGCGATGCCCGAGCCCACTGCGGCGGCCCCGGTATCAGTCCGTCTCCTTGCAGGCCTTCTTCTCTTTTGATGACCCTCCACCTTGCCAAGTGTTGTAGTCAGCTAGGGCTGCTCTAGCAGAAACACCACAGAGTGGAAGGCTGTAACAAAGGAAGGGTTATTCTTACACAGTCCGACAGGCTACAAGTCCAGATTCCGGGTGTCCGCTCCAGGGGAAGGCTTTCCCCCTTGTCAGCTCTGGAGGAACGTCCAGTATTGCATCAGTCTTTGTCCAGGGAGCATCTTGGCGCAGGAACCTCAGGTCTGAAGAATCCACTCTTCTCCCGGTGTCACTTGCTTGATGGTGTGAGGTTCCCAATTTTCTGCCTGCTTCTCTTTCCTTTTATCTCTTGTAGGATGAAAGGATTAGGGTGGGGCAGGCCGTACTCCGGGGAAACTTCCTTTGCACTGGAGCAGGGAGGTGATCCTATCAAGAGGTTTACACTTGCACCCTAATCCTTTAACATTCAGCATAGGAAAATCACAAAATGGAGGACAGTCACAAAATACTGGGAATCACGGCCGAGACAAATGACTGCCCATATTTTTGGGGGGACACAATTCAATCCATGACACCAAGCATGATGTCCTTCTCCAGGAACAGATCGCTGCTGACAATAGGTCCAAAATATTTGAAATGTAGTCTCACCATCCTTGCTTCTAAGGAGCATTCTGATTGTACTTCTTCCAAGACAGACTGGTTCATTCTTTTGGCAGTCCATGGCGTATTCATTATTCTTCGCCAACACCTCAGCTCAGAGACGTCAATTCTTTTTCAGTCCTCATGACTCACTGTCTAGCTTTTGCGTGTATATAGGGAGATTAAAAACACCGTAGTTTGTTTGGCTTAGGGGCTCCTTAGTCTTCAAAGTGACATCTTTGCTTTTCAACAATGACAATAAATGGTTAAATAAATAAATGAGGTTGATTAACAAATCTTCTGTGCAGAATAATTTCAAATAATTTTTTAAATTCAGGCACATACATTATTTTTTAGACATTGTGCACATAAATTATTTCAAATAATTTATGTAGACACACTGTCCTCAAGGAGATAGACCATAACTCCCCACTCCTTTGTGTTTTCATTGTGGTAAAATGCACATAACATTGGCCTTTTCAGCCATAACTCAGTGACATTAGTGACATTCTCCATGCTGTGCCGCCATTACCATTGTCTTGTGACTTTTTTCACCACCCTTAAGAGAAACTCAGTGTCCCTTAAGAAATACACTTCCCCCGTTTTCCTCCCATCCACCCCTGGTAACCAGAAGTTAGCTTTGGTCTCAATGCACTGGTGGGATTATGCAGTGTTTTTCCTTTCGTGTCTGATTTCTGTAACTCAGCATCATGTCTGGAAGATTCATCCATGTCATAGCAGGCCTCAGAACCTCATTTCTCCTTCCAGTTGAGCAACAGTCCATTGTACGTACATAAAGCACGTTGTTTATCCATTCATCATTTGGTAGACATTTGGCTTGTCTCCACCTTATTGTGCACAGCGACGCAGTGAAAGTTGGTATACAAGTTCAGGCATACCCCAGAGATACTGTGCTTTTGGATCCAGACCATTGCAATTAAGGTAATAAATATCACAATAAAGTGAGTTTCACGAATCATTTCCCTCCCTTACCCCCAGCCCCCCAAAAACAAACCCACTGCCATCCAGTTGATTCCTACTCATGAAGACCCTACAGGAGTAGGACTCCCCATGGTGCTTCCAAGGATCGCCTGGTGGATTTGAACTGCCAACCTTTTGCTTAGCAGCCACAGCACTTAACCACTCAGCCAGAGTGGTTTGTTTCAGAGTTTATGGTTGTTTCCCAGTGCATGTAAATTTATATGTATGTATACTATATTGTTGTCTATTAAGTATGTAGTATCTAAAAAGTACTGTGCTTAACAATTAAAAAGTAATTTATTGCCCCAAATGGTCACCACCATCAGAGCTTTCAGCAAGTTGTAATCTTCTTGCTGGTGGGGGATCTTGCCTCGATGCTGATGGCTGGTGACTGGTCAGGGTGGTAGTTGCTGAAGGCTGCGGGGGCCACAGCAATTTCTTAAAGTAAGACAGCAGTGGAGTCTGGCGCACCAATTGACTTCTTTCACAAATGGTCTCTCCGTAGCATGTGATGCTGTTTCGTAGCATTTTACAGTAGCACTTGTTCAAAATTGGAGTCAGTCCTCTCAAACTCTGCCACTGCTTTATCAATTAACTTTTTTATGTAATATTGCAAGATCTTTATTGTCATTTCAATAGCGTCCACAGCTTCTTCACCAGGAGTAGACTGCATCTCAAAAAACCACCTTCTTTGCTGATTCATAAGAAGCAACTGCTCATCTGTTAAAGTTTTATCAGGGGGTGACAGCAACTCAGTCACATCTTCAGGTTCCACCTCTGTTTCTGTTGCTGTTCCCACCACATCTGCAGTGACTTTGTCCAACAAAGCCTGGAGCCCCTCAAACGTATCCATGAGGGGTGGAATCCACTTCTTTCAAAATCCTGTTAATGTTGATATTTTAACCTCCTCCCATGAATCATGCATGTCTTTGATAGCATCTAAAATGGTGAATCATTTCTAGAAGGTTTTCAATGTACTCTGCCATGATCCATCAGAGGAATCACTATCTATGGCAGCTATAGCCTTAAGAATTGTATGTCATAAATATTAAGACCTGAAAGTCAAAATTACTCCTTGATTGATCCATGGGCTGCAGGATGGATGCTGTGTCAGTGGTCATGAAAACAACATTCATCTCCTCCTACATGTCCATTAGAGCTCTTGGGTGACCTACTGCAGTGTCAATGACAATCTTTTGAGAGGAGTCTCTTTTTCTGAGCGATAGGTCTCAACAGTGGACTTAAAATGCTCAACAAACCATGTTGTAATGGGATGTGCTCTCATCCAGGCTTTGTTGTTGCGTTACAGAGTACAGACAAGGTAGATGTGGCACAATTCTGAAGGGTCCTATAGGACTTTCCAAATGGTAAGTGAACATTGGCTCTAACTTCAAGTCACCAGCTGCATTAGTCCCTTAGTCACCAGGAGAGTCAGTCTGTCCTTTGAATCTTTGAAGCCAGGCATTGACCTCTTCTCTCTGGCTATGAAAGTCCTAGATGGCACCTTCTTCCAGCAGAAGGCTGTTCTTTCTGCACTGAATATCTGTTGCTTAACGAAGCCCCTTCCACCATTTTTCTGACCTACATCTTCTGGGTGACTGGCTACAGCTTGCACATCACTGCTTGCTGCTCCGCTTTGCACTTCTATGTTATGGAGATGGCTTCTTCTTCTTCTTTTTTAAATAAATTTTGTTGTATTTTAAGTAAAAGTTCAAAATCCACATCATTTTGCCGTATAACACCAAGAACTCATAGCACTATTCTTCCTTATGTGCGGTCCCCTCTCTTGCCCTCCCCCACCCCGTGACAGCACCCTCCTCCTCTCTACCCTGAGTTTCCAGTGCCCATTTGACCAAGTCCTGTCCTCCCTCACCCTGTCCTCTCGCCCCCAGCAATGAGCGTCTCTGACAGCTCATTGTATGTATTTAAGTCTAAGCATTTGTTCTTTGCCAGTGTCATTCCACATCTTATATAGTCCAGTTCAGTCTTTGTCTGGAGAGCTGGTTTTGGTGCTGGATGCGGTTTCGGGTCAATAGAGAATCCGGGGACCATGTCATCAGGGAAACTTCCAGACTGACGGACAGTCACTTGTGGTCACTTGGTAGAGTTCTAGTTCCGCACACTTACGTTTCTCCCGCTGCATCTGGGCCTCTGTTCCATGCATCCCATTAGGGCAGTCATTGGTCGTGGCAGGGCACCATCTGGCCCTGTGTTCCCACGCTGAAGCAGTCCCTGGATCATACGGCACTTTCCATATGCTGGGCTCATAGTTTCCTCCTGATCTTGATGTGCTCGTTCGCCACTGCTCCACGTGGACTAGGGCCAACTAATGCCACTGAGATGCAGCTGGTTAGCTTTTAAGACCCCAGATGCCACTCACCCAGGTGGTATGAAGAATATTTTCTTGAGGAAAAAACCTTGGATGCACCAGTTAGTCTAGGTGTCCCCTGAAACCATGGTCCCCCAACCCCTGTCTCTGTTACTGGATCTTTCCAAGGAGTCGGGCAGTATTTATGAAGTGATTTAGTTTTGATGTAGCCCAGTTTTGCAGACCAGGGGCAGCTTCTAAAACCTCATGAACCCGTCTCTGCTAGTTGCAAACATTTCTCCTACAGCTTCCTGGCCTCTGCCAGGCTTCATGGAATGGAAGAGAGTTAGGGCTTTGCTCTGGATTAGCTGTGGCTTAAGAGAATGCTGTGGCTGGTTTGATCTCTCCAGATCACCAAAGCTTTCCCCCATCAGGAATTCAGCTTCTGTCTTTCTCATCATTCATGTGTTCACTGGAGTAGGACATGTCATTTCCATCAAGAACTTTTCCTTGGCATTCACAAGCTAGCTAACTGGAGCAAGAGGCCTAGCTTTCGGCCCACATCAGCTTGCAACAGGCCTTCCTTACTCAGCTGGATAATTTCTAGCTTTAGATTTCAAGTGAGAGACTTGCGGCTCTTGCTTGCACTTGAACACCGAGAGACCACTGTGGGTTATCAACTGGCCTCACTGCAGTAACATCACTTGTCAGGGAATACTACTGCAACAGTAATGTCAGAGAGCACTGGTCACAGACCTCAGAGATCACTGATCGTCGTAACAGATAGAAGAACAGTGGAAAAGTCTGAAATATTGTGGGAATGACCAAAATGTGACTCTGGGACATAGAGTGAGCACATGTTGGAAAAGTGGTACCAGTGGAATTGCTCAGCACAGGGTGGCCTCAAACCTTCAACCTGTGAGGAAAAAAAAAGACACAATGTCTGTGAAGCACAAAACAGTGAAGTGCGACAAAACAAGGTTTACCTCTGCCTGTTGGAATCCCCACTTCTCTGGAGCACATGGATACAATGGGATTAGAATTCCTGGGTCCTAAGGAAACCCTGGTGGCCCAGTGGGTTAAGTGCTACATCTGCTAAACAAAAGTCGTCAGCTCAAATCTGCCAGGCACTCCTTGAAAACCCCAGGCGGCAGTTCTGTTGCTCCTTGGAAACCCCGTGGGGCAGTTCTGTTCTGACCTCTAGGGTCGCTGTGAGTTGGACCAGACTTGACGGCAGTCAATTCAAGGTGGAACTGACTCAACAACAGTGGGCTGGATTTTTTTGGTAAGGTAGTTTGAATCCACCAAAACTGCTTGGCAACTCTATAGGACAGTTTTACTCTATCCTGTAAGATCACTGTGAGTCCAAATAGACTCGAAGCAGTGGCTTTTTTCCTGAAGGTACTTCTGGAAACCCTGGTGGCCCAGTGCATAAGCCATGGCTGCTAACCAAAAAGTCAGCAGTCTGAATCCACCAGACACTCCTTGGAAACTCTATGGGACAGTTCCACTCTGTTCTGTAGGGTTGCTGTGAGTCAGAATTGACTTGACAGCAGTGGGTTTGGTTTGTGTTTTTTAGGGCAGTTCTAATGTCTGGACTGTGCTGGAGGACGTTGTTTCTCGGAGATCCTTCAGCACACACGGACGTCCTCAGAGCTGACTTTGGTGTCGAGCTTTTTGTGAGACCAGAGTGCTCACATTCTTTTTATTGATTCCTGCGTCAGCACTTCCTTTATTTTCTCTGCTCTCCCTCATACCAAGAAAAATTGGAAAGGCTTTATTTTGTGTACTCAGTATTATTTTTTTAAGGTTTATGGGACAAGGATTTTTCTAGCTAACTGCCTCCCTCCACCCCAGACTCTCATTTTCTGAAAAAAAAAGTACAGGAGTGAACCCTGCCTTTCTTCTCCTGGTGGATGAATCGTTTCTCCAGAATTTCCAGCCATTTCAAAGTCTTTTGTTCTCTATGAGGGCTGGTGGATGTTTGGTTAGAAAACAAAAAATAAATCTGTGGCTGTCAGTTCCAACTCATAGCCACTCAACATCACAACAGAGCACACCTGCTCCGTGGGGTTGTCCTGGCTGTGGTCTCTACAGGAGCAGACTGCCAGCCTTTTCTTGCTCAGCACTGCAAGATGTATTTGAACAACCAAGCTTTCAGTTAGAAGTCGAGGGCAGACATGTGCATGACCCAGAGACCTTGTCGGTCTTTGATAGGGCATCATTAGTGACATTAACACAGCTGACGCTTTTCTGATACTTTTCTCCTGCTCTCTCGCTTTTGTGGTCTCAAACTCTTTTGCTTACATTTTCAGATCCCACCACCCCAGTTTAACCAAGTCAGTGCTACGCTCATCCAGGCCCAGAAGGTGAATTCCTTGAGGAACGAGGTGCAGATGAAGCATGAAGAAGGCTACAAGGAAGCCATGGTCAGCATCAAGAACCACCTGAAGCTCATGGAAGGCCCAGACATCAAGGAGTGCCTGCAGGACCAGATCCGGCACTGGTTCATTGAATGCAGGTGGGTCTGGGTGGCCTGGTCACAGCAGGTAGTCTCTTTGTCCCTCGTCGAGGTGGTTCTATGTTCCTAAGCCCAGAAGCAAATTAGTATAAAGCCATGAGGTTTCTTGGCTTTGTTTTAGAAAAGTGAAATGCCAAGGCTAAGAATCCATGAAATCTTTTGTTTTTTCATTTGCTTCAATGACACGGCTTTGCGTCCTGGTTCTGGACATATGCCCCGCATCGGGCTTCTCTGAGGAGCCTGCTGTTGCCGTGACGAAGCTCTCAGCTGCTAAATGAAAAATCGGTGGTTCAAGCCCACCAGCCGCTCACGGAGGGAAAGACTGGAAATACAGCCTGGCAGAGACTCCGTGGGGTGGATGGGCTCTGTCCTGCAGGGCAGTCAGGATTCAGAATCGATGGCACCCAACAAACAACACAGTGCTTCTCTAACCCGGTGGCATTGGGTAACATGGGGGGGTGGCCAGGGCTCCTGGAGGGGGACGATTCCATGAGGCAGGCCTGTCCCAGAGCCGAGGATCCCAGCCACAAGCAGGCCATACCGCCTTTCCCTCTGCTGGGGACTGGCCAGCCTCTCCGCTTACACGAGGCTCCAAGTCTCCATCACAGTCACTATCTGTCGCCATTGTTTCAGGCAGCTGCTGACTCCAGGGAGCTTGACACCCAGGCTGAAGGCCTCCTTGACCTGGTGCGTGGGTGTCAGTCCTGGCAGGACATCCTCAGGCCTCACGTCCCAGGGTCATCCCCTTTTTTAATGCTCCTAAATGATACGCTGTTGTGGGCTGTCACCGAGTCGATTCTGAGTCGTGTCAAGCCCACGAGTGAGGATTAGAGTTGCTCCATAGGGCTTTCACGGCTGCGACCAGCTGGGAGTGGATCGCCAAGCCTTTCTTCTTCTGCACACCTGAGTGACTTCAGACTACCCTTTCTGCTGGCAGTTGTTGAGCCCTTAACAGTTTGCATCACCTAGGAATTCAGGAAAATGTTAGTGGATTTAACTTTGTCCATGGAAGGGGATTTTTGAAACCTGTTCTTCATTAGGGCATTTTCCCCCCACACCAGAACAAGCATTCAGGAGGTAACCTAGTTAGAATGTGTTCCAGTTGCTGCTGGTCTCGCAGCATTCCATGGCCCCCGTGAGGAAAGCTGGTGCCTGCACAGGCCTCATGGGACAGAGGGCCCCCTCAGACCCTCGGTCTAGCAGGGCCCCTCCACTTACTGCACCTCACTGCACCCCACTCTGCACTTGCTGGGAGAAGGCATACCCCAAACCCACTTAGAGGTTCCCTCCATCACTGAGCTTTCTGCTGGGGTGTCAGCCTTCACCACTGTCGGGCTACGAATCTCGGAGGACAGGCCTCAGGTACCTCATGGTGTCCTCACCTGTCCACCTCCTCCCCCTCTTCCACACCACTTTGCCTCTGTAACTGCTCATTGTTCAAGGAGGACTCCTTAATGAGGACAGTGGCCTGATTCCTCCCTGAACTCTTTCCTGAAGTGACCCAGCCTCCCTGTGGCTCCCCCAAGCAGGGTTACAAGACCGAGAACACACACTGTCTGAGCTGGAATTCTTGCTCTTCATAAAGTAATGGTGTGACCATGGGCAAGTCACTTTTCAGAGGATCGGTTTCTTCATCAGTACTGTGGGGATGAAACCGGACCAATGAGTCCATGTCTAGCATGCAAGAAGCCAGTCGCTCAGACACTGTTTCTTTTTTAATTGTGGTTAAGTGAACATTCACAAGGCAAGTCACTTTCCCATATAAAACCCTGAGCACCCGCCTCTCTGCAGCTCCATCTGCTCTCCTCACCCTGTGACAGCACATAATCATCTTCCACTCTTCACTTCCAGTATCCACTCAACTGACACATGTCCCCTCCTCTCCACCCTCTTCCCTCTAAAAAGAAACCTCAAGGACAGCCTCATGTGCATATTAAACCAGAAAGTACACACACCACCTGCATCACTCTGTGTCCCCAAGTCCAGTCCACTCTTTGTCTGAAGGGTTGACCTCAGTACTGGTTTCAGCTCTGGGCCAGCTGCAAGTCTAGGGGCCATGTTCTCAGGGGATCCTCCAGGTTGTCAGACCATCAGGTCTGGGCTCCCCCTTTTTCTTGTGCTTCATCAGGGACTCCAGATTGTGGTCCCTGTCAGGGCTGTCTTTGGTGGTGACTGGGCACCGTCTCGTTCTTCTGGCCTCATGTTGATGTAGTCTCCTAAGCCTATGGACCCTTCTGTCTCCTCAGCTCGTATTTTCCTCGTGTTTCAGGTGCTGTTTTTGAAAGGAAGAGTTTATTTCTCAGGCTGGCAATCAGGAACTCAGAGGCGGTGAGCTCCGACTGAGCGCCTGAATCTGCACGAACAATCACAATTTTATAAGTATTCATTTGGGGGTGTAGGAAGGCAGTGGGCAGGATCAGAAAGGTTTAACTATTCATAAAACCAAAGCAAACCCAGTGCCTTCGAGTGGATTCTGACTCATAGGGACTCTGAAGGACAAAGCAGAACTGCCCCATAGAGGTTCCAAGGAGCACCTGGCAGATTCAAACTGCCAAGCCTTTGGTTAGCAGATGTAGCACTTAACCAGGACCCGACCAGGGTTTCCGAACTATTCATAGTCGCTACTAATTATTTATTGAGACGCGGTCGAAGACTTGGCGGAAGTGGTCATACAAACCTGTGCTTTTGAGGTGGTCTCGGCTGCAGGCGATGACCCGCCTCCGGTGAGTTTCCTTTCGTGGGTGCGATTCAATTGGTTCCTTGGCGTGAGCCTCTTGCCTAGTGAGCATGCGCAGCAGCCCGGGTCTCGGTCCATCCTCGTTGTCTGTTCTGCGCATGCGTGACCCGGCTGAGCGGCTTTGCTCTGTACTCCTGTGGAGACTCCTAGAGAATCCACAAAACAACTTAGAGGAAGGAGTGACCAGGCAGGGGAGGTGATAAGAAGTGGTCTGATGGTGGATACTGACTCTCCTAAGGTGGAAACCCTCGTGGTGTAAATGCCAAAGCTGCCACCAGGCACTTCTTGCAGTCGCGGTGGGACAGTTCTACTCTGTCCTGTAGGGTCGCTGTGAGTTGGAATCGACTCCATGGTACAGGGTTTGCTTTATCTTTGGTTTGTACCTCTAAGGTCCCTTAACAGGGACCGGTGGTTGCTGATACATGTAGCGACAGCTCAGACCACGCGTGTGTAACGTCGTTATCTATACACGTGCCAGTCATCTGGTTGCTCTTGCTGTTGTGTTGCTGTTAGGCACCACTGAGTCAATTCTGACTTACAGCGACACTATAGGACGGAATGGAACTGTCCTGTTGGGTTTCCGAGGCTGTCATCTTTTATGGGAACAGAGCACCAGGGCTTTCTCTTGAGCTGATGGGTAGGTTCAAACTGCTGCCCTTTTGGTGGCAGTGAAGTGCTTCACCACTGTGTCAACCCGGCTCCTTTGCTCACTCACATCCTTAAATAAGCTGTAACGCTCCTTCAGAACCGTGCCTGATCCTAAGGAGAAGCGGGAGAATTTCACTTGTAAGCAATGAATTGTGCAAGCTAACGGTACTGACATTTTTGACTTTTGTCCAATTACATAATCGAATCTAGAGAGAATGTATTTGGGATAACTGGGCATGACTGCAGTCACTGAAATTTAGGAAGAAAGGCATGATTTCAACAGCGTCGGGCCTGCTGATTAAATCACTGGGGTTTCTAATTAAAGCCTTCATAGTTAATGAGGACTATAGGCCTTGTGTTCACAAACTCCCAGATATGAACTTCACTCCTTTGCTCATAACTTCAATGAACCGGTCTTCAAAAATATGTTTCCTATAAGTGAAATGATCCTTACAATTTGATTTATTAAGTGACAAAAAAGCAAGTTGAAAGCATTCTGTACAATTACAGTCCCAAAATAAGTTAAATATATACACACATTTAAGTTATTAAATGTATGTTTATATACATGTGGAAAATTTTGGGAAGAATACCCAAGAAACTGTTGGCATGGCTACTTCTGGGAACCAGAGTAGAAATATTACTTTTTGTTTTACATTTTTGTATACTTTGGTATGTCTTCTTTTTTTTAGAGTGTATTGATTTCATAATAAAAGCCCTAGTTGAAACATGTTTTAAAAAGAAAGAAAGACAAAGCAACCAATTTGGGATGTCCAGAACCGTTTTAAATTAAAAAAAATAGTCCCTGATTTTAAAAAAAGTAGGATAATACAACTGGACCAGTAAGCAGTATGATAAATGGAGAAAAGGTTGAAGCTATCCAAGGTTTCATTTCACTCATGTCTTCAGTCATGAAAGCAGCACTCAGGACATCAAAAGATACACGGCATTGAGTCAATCTACTGCAAAAGAGGTTTTTTGTTTGTTTGTTTTTTAACTGTGACTGAGGGAAAGTGTACAATCCAAGTTAAATTTGTATGCCTGCCTACCTGCAGCTCCTGCTCTCCTTGCCCGCTGACAGCACGCTTCTCCTTTCCATTCTATGCGTGTCATATCCTCTAACAATCTCCTGTCCCCTCTTCTCCACCCTGTGTACTCCCCTCTAATGAGAGGCCAGTAGGATGACATCCTATGGATGCATAGAACCATAAAAATGCACACACCATATGGGCACTCTGTATCCCTGAGTCCAATCCATTCCTATCCGAAGAGTTGACCTCAATAATGATTTTATGATCGGGGCAGCATCAAGTCCAGGGGCCATGCTGCCAGGGAAACTACCAGGCCTTTGGACCATCAATTGTGGTCTTTTAGTGGAGTTCTTAGGGTGCACCCCTTTTTTTCCTTGTGTTGCCATTGGGACTCAACATTGTGAGCCCCATCACGGCTGTCACTGGTGGTGGTGGCTGGGCACCGTCTGGTTCTTCTGGTCCCTAGTTGATACAGTCACCCATTCTCAAGGGTCTTTCTGTCGTCTGGATTGTTTTTCCTCATATCATTGTTGTCCTTGGTGATCATCTGTTCCACGTGTGTTGGGACCATTTGGTGTACCTCAGATGGCTGCTTGCTAGCTTTTAAGACCTCAGATGCCATTCACCGATATGGAGTGCAGAAGAGTAAAAGAGGTTCTTAAAAGTGTTGAGAAGCAAGGATGTCACCTTGAAGACTAAGCTGCACCTGATCCAAGGAATTGTATTTTCAGTCACCTCACATGCATGGAAATGCTGGATAATGAATGAGAAAGACTGGAGAAGAACTCACTTCTCAACTGTGCTGGCAAAGAATATTGAATATACCATGGACTGCCAAAAGATCAAACAGATCTATCTTGGAAGAAGTACAACCACAGTATGCCTTGAAGGCAAGGATGGTGGGAATGGGCTTATGTACTTTGGTCATGTCGTCAGGAGAGATCAGTCCCTGGAGAAGGACATCACGCTTGGTACAGTAGAAGGTCGACAAGAAAGGAAGACTGTCAACGACATGGATCGACAGACACAGTGGCTGCAACAGTGGGCTTGAGCACAGCAACGATTGTGAGGATGGCATGGGACCAGGCTGTTTTGTCCTGTGGTCCATCAGGTCACTGTGAGTCACAGCCAACTCGAGGGCACCTCAGGACAACCACCAGCTCCCAGGCAAGGCTCCTGCTGCTATTCCTGGGGCTGCATTTTGAGGAGCCTTGAGCCATAGCTCCTGCCCCCTGTTGTCTTCCAGAGAAGGGGGAAGGGCAGGGTGACACTCTAAGGGGCAGCAGAACCCATCAAGAAATTAAAATTGATGTTGTCTTGGAAAGTTAAAAGACATGCCCCCTTCAAGTCTGCTCAGTTGCTGCTGTGGTCTTCTTATGTGGAAAGTCAGGTGACTGTAGAGACACCTCCTTTAGGATACTTAACACAAGGGCTGGCAGAGGACAGAACTATCCATCGGACAAGGAGGCTTTGAGGAGTGTTAGCAACTGGATGTCTGTGCCGTGCTGAACTACTCCCGCGTGTATGAGTCGATTCGCACGGAAATGACCATGCCTGTGCGCGTCACGAGCGCACACGCGCCACACGGTCAAGTGAGACGCGCGTATTAGCCTCCCTGCCCAGAAGCTATGCTCTGCTGCAGTTCACCCGTTGGTACTGATGAAAGGCTGTTCATTTTTAAAAGATCGCCTACAAAGCGACGTGACAAAAAATGTAAGCAACTGACGCAGCTGTTCCCTTGCACGGTTCCTCATCCCACCGTTTGCCTTAGCACTCTGAACTGGTGAGTTAGAAAAAAGTGATCTGCTCCTTCGAAGGAGTTCCTGGGTGATTCAAACAGTTGACATGCTCGGGGGCTAACTGCAAGGCTGGAGTTCAAGTCCACCCAGAGGCACCTTGGGAGAAAACCTTGCCATCTACTTCCAAAAACTCAGTCCCTGAGAGCTCTGTGGAGCACAGCTGCACTCAGACACACACGGGGTTACTGGGGAGGGAGTTGTCTCCAAAGCAACTGGTTTGCTTTCGGTTTTTCACTTCTGTTAGGGAGGGAGGGTTAAGAACAGAATGATGAGATTTATCAACCATGGAGCTATGAACAAAAGCTAGTAATAGCACGTTCGAATAGGACAGTCTTCTCACTCCTCCTGAAATTAATCTGCTCCTGCCCAGGTATCAGTTTTCACAGTTAAGGTAGGCAAAAAAAGCAAGAAACACGCAGCCGTCACCATCAGGTAGAGGGAAGGCAGAAACAGCTGTGCATGGTGGCCTGAGCTGATTCAGCAAGCCGGTTATGTCATGAGTCATGGATTTTCCTTCTACCGGGCAATGGGAAGGGGGCTTAGGGCAGGGAGATTCTCGTAGGTTTCAAGTAGGAACAAAGATAATCCTTTCAAAGCAAGAAGGAAGCTTGAGTCTTGAGTGCTTATGAAGTCCCTCTAATGAGAAGGCAAATCAGTGAATAAATCGGATGCAGTGGGTAGGGTGGTGTGAAATCATCCCCTTGCCTTGCACACTCTCCTTTCCCTCCGCCCCTCTAGGAGACGGTGAGCCCTCAGTTTCCTAGCAAGGGACATGGTAATTAAGTCCATGTGCAGTTAATTGCCTTTATTAAGTGTAAGTGAATTTATAGGCAGCAAGTGACACCTTTGGAGGCTTCTGTGCACTGGTACGAGCTGCTTTCTTTAGAATGCAGAAAAAATTTATGAGCCTGCTGACATTAATGGAGGTGGTTGGATGACTTTGGGGGGACTGGCCGGAAAGCCCACCATCCATATATTTTTCATACTTGATGAAACACAGATAAATCTCTGTCCTCTGAGTCTGCAATGAGAGCCCCTCTGGAGCTCAGGGTCATGCCTCCGGGGGCAAATGGATCACTTGGGTGATCCTGCTTTCTAAGTCACCGTGAATGCTAGAGCTAGTCATTTTCACATTAGGGCAAGAATTTCTGACACTGTGCATAAATTTTTAATAGGCCCTAACTTTACCAAATGTTCTGTAGCCCACAATGTGCCAGCTGAAAGATATATATTCCTGAGGTGTGGATGTATTTCTCCTCAAGCTTCCTCAGGCAAAGCAATCCAAAGGCAAATAGCTGTATTCAACTTACTTGGATAAGAAAGTAGCATACATTGTTGAATGGATTCTGTAAGAAATTAACATTGCTGTCTCCCTGCTGTGTACAAGTTATAGTTCCTAGAAACGGAAAGGAACTTTAGGAATTGTCTGATAATAATTGTCTAATAGGTAGCAAACCAAATTTATTGCTGTAGAGTTGATTCTGACTCAAAACAACCCTGCAGGACAGAGTAGAATCACCCCACAGAGTTTCCGAGGAGGCCCAGGTGGAATCAAACCGCCACTAGCCTTTTGGTTAACAGCCACAGCACTTAACCACTATACCACCAGGGTTTCCAAAAGCCTAGATCAGTTCCAGCCTTTTCTAGAGAAGGAAAACAACCAGTGTTTAGGTGATGTCACCACCTGCTGCAGTCACACAGCTAGTTGGTAGTGGAGTCCCTGGGCGATACAGGTAGCTAACGGTTTAGTGTAGAGGCTGGAGGTTTGAGTCTGACCAGAGGTGCCTCAGAAGAAAGGCTTGGCAATTGATTTCAGAAAAAACGGCCATTGAAAACACTGAGAAGCACAGGTCTGCCCTGAGGCACGTATTGTCCCCGTGAGCTGGGATCACATCAATGGCAACTGGTTAATTAATGGCAGCAATCCCAAGTTTCTTTCTTTCCAATAAATGCTCTGCTCATTGTACATACAGCCACCAAATAGGTTCTTCAGGCCATATAAAGCTTCATTTTAGGGGTCAGTTATTAGAATCCAAACTGAAGGGATACTTTCTTGGCAGTGAAGCTGAGCTCCGCCCCTAGGCCTCAGAGTCACTCCTGGTGGACTCAAGTGTCTCCAACTTCCTGAACCTCAGTTTCCTCCTCTAAAAACTGTCAGTACCTAGGGTGTTTGGAAGGGCGACATGAGACAATGACCTCAAATTCTGAGCACGTCGCTGCTTCATAAGTGTGCATGTGAGTGTGTGCAGGCATTCGGGGGAGGGAATTGGGGGGTTTGGTTTGGTTTTTTTTTAGTTCAATGAAATCTACAGAGGTAAGTGAGCCAAACGTAAGTCATACTTCGAATGACATCGTGACACATGCGTGGGACCTGAATGGTTTCTGTTTTAACGGATTTGTAGAATTTGTAGCATAACGCAGCCTCAGCTTTTGCGGACATTTTAGGCATGTCTAAAGACAATATGAATTTTCAGTCTGGAGTTTACAAAGCCTCATGTAAATTTATTGGATTGAATTTGTTGTGTAGTTCAAGTCTTCTGTACTCTATTTGTTCTAATTCTCAGGAGTGAACTTTTCACTTCTGAAAAGGCAGTTTTAGCTTTTCTCACTATGACTGCAGCTTGGCAGTGTTACCCCCCTTTCCAGCAGTTTTAATTTACGTATTTTGAAGATAACATTGTTCATGGTTGTTATATTTTTCTTAGTGGATTTGTAAACTTTATCAATACAAAATTTCTTTTTCTCCATTAATGTTCTTTTTGCTATATTCATTTTTACTTGTTTTTGTTAGCGTTTGCCAGTTTGCTGCCTTTTTTGATCTGCTTTCTTTTAAGTCTCATTTTTCTGTCACTTGTTTCATGTGTCTCTCTTATACACATTATAGCCAGATTTATTTACTTCTTTAGCCATTTTTTAAGTCAGGAATTCCACAAGGATCTGGTGGGTGGTAGTATGGTTTGACCAGGAGTTTGCACCTGAGGCTGAATAACACTTAGCAGTATCAAATCCACATCAGAGGAAAAAAAGAATTGAGGACATGGATAGAAATGGGGTACCCAACCCTTCTAAAACCAAGGCTTTGAACTGGTTCTTTCTAGTTTGAACCGTAGCTGAGAATTTATGTTTTTAACTTTCTAATGCTTCAGGTTAGGGACCACTTCTGGGAAAAACTAATAGAGCAGCAGTTCTCAAAATTTATTATATGTAAGAATCACCTAGAGATCTTGTTAAAATGTGGATTCTGGTTCAGTATAACTGGGATGGGAATGCAAATTCTTAGCAGATCTTCAAACTGGAATAAATCAGTTTAAAGCTTTGCCTAAAACTCCTTGCCACAGCATCTCCAACCTGAGGATCTCTTTTCTTTTAATAAGCAGTTTTACCCCATTCATATTTATTGGGAATTTGGCCATATCCCTAACACTGAATTAAATTTGAAAATTTCCAAGCTTTTGTTTTGTTTTTATTTTTCCTTTCTTGCCCTTGGTTGAATTCATCAAGTTTTCTTTGTTCATTGTTTCCCTCTAATGTGATGGAACTTAAAAGCATCTTATTTCTCTTCTTTAAGCCAAACATCCTAGTGCTGTTATGGCTGTTGTTTCAGAGTTGTTTCCAAGAAATCCGATCCATTCTCAGGAACCGGTGTGCACAGATGGTATCTGGGCAGGGATAGTATTAGATGTTGTTAGCTGGGCCTCGACTATTCATAGCCCCTCCTTGCTGCTGCGTTCCTGAAGGACACTGGGAAAAGAAGCAATGAGCACTGCAGAATTAACCCTTTTGTTTGCAGCAGCTTGTGGACTTGATTCCCCAGTGTAATAATCTGGGAAATGCTGACTTCCTATCTCCCACCCTTGCCCCAATCCAAATCTCAGGATCGTAATGCCATCCATGGAAGCAAGAAGGTAACAGGGAAGAAGGGGGTATCATGGATTGAATTGTGTCCCCCGAAAATACCTGTCAATTTGTCTAGAAGATGATTACCAGTATTATGTGATTGTCCACCATTTTTGCCATCCCGTGTGACTTTCCTGTGTGTTATAAATCCTACCTCTACAGTGTTAATGAGATGGGATTAGCAACAGTGACAGTTATGTTAAGGAGGCAGGACTTGATCTGCAAGATTGGATCTTGTCTTGAGCCAATTCCTTCTGACACGTAAGAGAGAAAAGTGAGCAGAGACTTGAGGACCTCATACCACCGGGAAGGCAGCACCAGGAGCACAACACATCCTTTGGACCTGGGGTTCCTGTGCAGAGAAACTTCTAAACCAAGGGAAGATGGACAACAAGGACCTTCCCCGAGTCAACAGAGAAAATCTTTTCCCTGGAAGTGATGCCCTGAATTTGGACTTCCAGCTTACTAGGCTGTGAGAGAATACAATTTTGTTTTGTTAAAGCTATCACATGTGGTATTTCTGTCACAGTAGCACTAGATGACCATGTCAGAAGTACGGTAGATAGTATGTAGACGGACTGAATGGATTCATTCACCAGCCAAGATTCCAGACAAGGAGGTAGAGAAGGGACAGTACAGGACTGTCCATGCTTTGCAGCTGCACCCTAGTCACACCCCGGAGTTACCCACCTGCTTGCATGCACTGGCCCTGACTTACATACTCTCACAGTGTTTACCTCCATGTGTCTGTGCTTACTTACTTATTTGTGGTTTGTTTTCCCTGCATCACATAGAAACTTCATAAGTCTGTCTGCCTCATTCACCACTGCACCCCAAAGTCTAGAGCAGATAGTAACAGTAATAGAAATTCTGTGAGGGGTCCCTAGGTACACTGGGTGCTACCTGACTACCTGGCAGGTTTTGGTGGTTTGAACAAACCCAAAGGTGCTACAGAAAATAACCCTGGCAATCTGCTTCCAAAAGGTCATAGTCTTGAAAACTCTGTGTAGCAGTTCTGCTCTGCACATGTAGGGTCACCATGTCTCAGAGTCAACAGCAAGCAACAGCAACAACATAGGAAAACATAGGTACTCAGTAAATATGACTTGGAGGAATGAATGAATGAACAATTTCCAGATGTGGCTGTACTCCTGATCCACTAGGTTTCTTGGGAGTGGAATGAGGACAAGGGAGATTTCTCTAGGCCTGCAAAAAAGGCTGTAGTGTTGTTTCTTGCCTTACATAACTACAGAAACAGGAACATTTTTTCCGATAGAATACATTCCTAGCAGTAGACTGTCTGGGTCACAGACTATGAATAACCAAAGCTTTTGTGACATACTGACAAATTGCCCTCAGGAAAGTTTGCACCAACAGACATTCTTATAAACGTTAAATGAGAGCAATAGTTTCCCTTCCCCTGGTTGCTTGTTTCTGTTGCCATTATCCAGATCAGTTTTTAATGCTAAGTATCTTGCATTTACTCGTATTTTCTTAAATACAAGTGAAGCAATCTGTAATTTTTTAGAGCACTCTCTGAGTGTGTTCTTCACTGTTTTCTATTGGCTTGTTCATCTTCAATACACAGATTGGTAAGAGAATGTTACTGTTGGTTGCCTTGAAGAAGGCACCAACTCGTGGTGACCTCATGTGTAACATCACAAAATTTGTCCAGTCCTGAGCCATCTTCATCATCAGCATGTTTGAGTTCATTGTCGTGGCGGGTTTCCCACATTTTCACTGGCCCTCAGCTTGACCAACCATGATGGCCTCTTGTAGAGATTGGTCTTTCCTGACAACATGTCTAAAGTATGCAAGCCAAAGTCTCACCATCATCACTTCTAAGAAGCATTATGGTTATATTTCCTCGAAGACTGATTTATATACCGTGGACTGCCAAAAGAAGGAACAGATCATCCTGGAAGAAGTACAACTGGCATGCTTCTTGGAAGTAAGGATGATGAGCGTCTTCCATACTTTGACACGTTGTTGGGAGGGATCAGTCCCTGGAGAAGGACATCTTGCTTGGTAGAGTGGAAGCTCAGTGAAGAAGAGGAAGATCCTCAATGAAATGGGTTGACACGGTGGTTACAACAATGGGCACAAGTATAACAATAATTGTGGGCAGGAAACAGGACCAGGCGGTGTTGCATTCTGTTGTACATAAAGTCACTATGAGTCAGAACCAATGTGACAGCACCTGATAACAACAAGGCTAATCTAATGATGTGTTCAGTCATCTGGCTGTCCATGCTATATTCAGTTCTTTTACTGTTTTCCTTTTATCCAACTTTCACATTACATGAGACGACCAGAAGACCGTGGCTTGGTCAGACATATATTAGTCCTTATCCATAACACATACAGCACCATTTCTAGTGTATCATTCACCCTTTGGCCTTCAGGATGATGCTTCAAAGTTGACAGAAACAGAGAGGCTTTTCCAAAGGTGATGCCAAAAATGGAGAACGTGAAGGGCATTAGTAAATTAGCCCATGTGAGCAATAAATCCTGTATGTGGTCTAAAGTGTCTTAGAACGGGGCTCAAACAAATACAGATGAACAAAGCTTGCAAAGCACAGATAAACCACTACAAATAAATAGACCAATGACAGTACACCACTCCTCACTTACCAACATGGTTAGGAGCCAAAGGCCAGGTGATTCTGTTAAGTGAAAATGGAGGATGACTACATCAGATCACAAATGGAGGATGTTTACATCATTACATAACTACATAATCACACCACTACATATCTGCCAAATTATGTCATTACATAATTGCTACACCAGGGAGAATCATGGCCCAGACAAGATGATACCACCACAGCTAGTGCTGCTCTTGTGGGGCACCTCAGTCATTGCTCTTTGTAACTGCAGGCATACATCGTTAATGTGCAGAATAGCCAGAGAGTCGATTTTTTACCATTATCAGAAATGCGAAACATCAGATAGTGACAGTCACACATGAGGCGAAGGTGTAGTAAATTTATGTAAAGTAAAAGAATTGTTGTTGTTTTAATGAGCAAGGAGGAAAAGTAAAACCAGCAAAGACATAATCAGTTTCCTGAAAAAGAAATACAAATGTCCACTGAACATACAGAAAAAGTACTCTTCTGTATTAATAGCTAAGTAAACATCAATGTAATAACGCTGAGGGGTTGTTTTTCCTTCACCTGTTGGACTGGAAAGGAGCCTTGGTGGTGCAGCAGCCAAGCACTTGGCTACTAACCAAAGACCCATGGTTCAGACCCACTGGCCGCTCATGGGAGAAAGATGTGGGTGGCAGTGGGTCTGCTTCTCTAAGGGTTGTAGCCTTGGGGACTCTAAGGGGCAGTTCTACTCGGCCCTATGGGATCACTGAGTTGGAATCAACTTGATGGCAATGTTTCTTTCTTTTTAAATTTTTCTCATTTGTTAGACTAAAACTGATTGTATTTAGCAACCGGTGTGGATAAGGATGCCGGGTCAACACTCTCACTCTTCTGTTTTCTGTCCTTGCAGCAGGTGTGAGTGGCTCCCCTCTCCCCCCGGCTCTTTAGCCCTGGGATATCTTCCTTCCTTAGAAGAGGGAGCTGTGACAGCCCAGAAGTCCCCCACCCCAGAGGATTCCTCACAGGTTTCAGCGTTTGGAACATGTGTTTCCATGGTTATCAGCTACCAGAGCTGCCCTCCAATTCCTGTGTTCTTATTCCTCCTAAGGGATTGGGATTGAGGTTTGGGGACCCAGAGGCAGCAGCTCACGTGATGGAACCTTTTCCTGAACACATGGGCGTGCTATGAATCTGTTTTCCTTCTTTTATTTATTTATGTTTTTGATCATTTGTTTCCAGCATCTCTGTGTCTTGTTCTTTCTCTCTGACTCAGTTGTTATTTCAGTTAGCATGTTAGATCTGCAAACCCAAACCCAGTGCTATGGAGTTGATTCTGACTCATGGTGATCCCATAGGTCAGGTAGAACCGCCCCATAGAGTTTCCAAGGAACCCCTGGTGGACCGGAACTGCCAACCTTTTGGTTAGTAGACATAGCACTTAACCACTACACTGCCAGGGTTTCCTTCAATCTGCAAGTAGTTGAAAACCAGGCCACATGAGTGTTTGTTCTCAGAAAGCAGAAGTGGTCCAGTGGTGGGAAAAATTCAACCTTACATCATCAGCAGCAGGCTGGTCATTTCCATTCAGGATGAAAAGGCAGGGGATAAAATGACATACCCACCTCTTCTTTTAAAAATTTAAAAACAGACAAAGAGTTCATTTTGAACACAATAAAATGGAAACTCAGGAAAGACAGACCTTTATGTCTTTGGTTCACTCCTTCCCGCCCTGTATGTGAACCAGTGTCGGGTACAGTGTCATTGCCCTCGCCTCGATTCCAGCTCACAGTGACCCCGTGGGAGTCAGAGCCCAACTGCACACCACAGGGTTTCTGACGGCTGATTTTTCAGAGCTGAACCACCAGGACTTTCTTCCGAGATGCCTTGGGTAGACGTGAACCTCCAACCTTCATTCAGCTGTGAGTGTGCTGTCTGCACCACCCAGACACACAGAAGACATGGAATAAACATGCTGTGAAGGAATGAATGAAGCATGAAGTATTCTTTAAAAGAAGGAAAAAAGAAAGTTCTGCATTTTACGGAGAAACACTGTAGACCTTGCCACTACAAAGAAGAGCAATTTGGGTGCCCTTTGCCACTAATTGTAATAATTACAATGATTAGGGACATGATAGTCCTGTTTGTTAATTTCATCACATGAAGAGGAAGTAACAGACAAAGGTATTTTAAAGGAAGAAGCAAAAAAGGCATCATTAAGAAGGTAGTGGTGGACAATAAAATAAGATCGAAAACATGAAAGGTGGACTAAATCTGAATGCGGAATCTAAGAGCTACAGGAAAGTCTGAAGACTATGAATGAGAGGACAAAATGAATAAACAGGTCGCGTTTCTGGGAAAATGGGAAGGGGACGGATTGACTGCAGGTAATTTATAGAGATGACACAATTTCCATTAAAATCCCAACAGGCTTACTGATGGAATCTGAAAGCATAATTATTAAACTCATTATGCTTAAAACAAGAATAACCAGAAGGCACAAGAGATGCTGGATTTTCAGAGCTATTATAAAGAAGAAATTAAATGCATTATATTAGTGCAAAAATGTAAGCATAGATCAACAAAGCAAAGACGGTAGCTGCAAGAACTGACAGAAATAGAAATAAATAGTATACAATAAATGAAGTTTAAAAAAGCAATCAGAAGTGAACAAACTGTATTTCCAGTGACTATGTGGCACGATTAAGTATGATCAGGCTGATAGAAGCAGGATCTAAAATGTCACTCCCTTCTAGAGGAGTCATACTTTTCTAACTATAGAAACAAAAAGAAATCTAAAGAGAAGAATGGAATAATTTCACTGTGAAAATTGCAAGGTCTAAATGCTAAAACCTCAAAGCATAGATATCAAAGGAAACCAACAAAATGTGAAAATTTGTTTTTTTCACAAATAATTTTACCTTGTCACAAACGTAGTTCCTGTTTGGTGCCGTGAGGAGAAACAGTAGTGGAATATACAGAGACGAAATTAATCCTCTGCCCTCCCTCCCTCCAACCCAGCACCTTTAGGACTTCCAGTTGGAGCACAGTTTTGTTACTTCTTCACCTGTCTCTGTGCACCTGCGACTTAAACACAGATTGCTGGGGCTCCCGAGTGTCCCCTTTTCTTTCCAACCAAAGCAGAACCTTACCGATGTCACTCTGTGACCCTGTCTTTCCCTGAACACTCTGTCATTAACAACAAAGTGTGTTGGCATACAGCACATTGGTTCTTCTGAGAGCTGAATGATTGGGCTCCTTCAGAGTAACACTTGGGGCTGTGGAGGTCCAGCAATTGAGTCCCTGCCTTACGTACAGGTGACTCTGCTTTGATTCCCGACCAACGTACCACACACGCCGTCAGCGCCCATCTGTCAGTGGAGCTTTGCGTGTCGCTGTGATGCCGCACAGGTGTCAGCGGACCTTGCAGCCTAGGAGGGACCAGGAAGAAAGGACAGGTGATCTACCTCCCCAAATCAGCCAGTGGAAACCCAGGGGATCACAACAGTCAGATCCACAGCTTGTCACTGAAATGATACAGGACTGCCAGGCCTTTAGTTCTGATGCGCATGAAGTCGCCGTGACTTGGAGTGGACTCAACGGCAGCTAACAGCTGACAACGGGAACACGTGCCCTGAAGCACGATACTTGTGAACAGGTGATGTCAGGTCCAGCGCTGCCTTTAGTCCACAGCGGAGCGGTACCGTAGTTCTGTGGTCATCCTTCATCGGTGGACACTCAGACAGTCTCCTGTTCTTGCCGAAGATGATCCGCAAATCTGGAGGTGTCTCTACTTTGATTTCTTTAAGGATCCCAGCAGTGGCTTTCCAGGACCAAAGGTTGTGCATGTGTGAAAATGTGCATCAAACCAGCAACGACTGAGGTGTTACAAGGACGTGAACTAAGAGCTCATGCAAACACAAGTAGCTGCAATTAGTGGGGAGTCCTGGGTGCTCAAGCAGCAGAACACCCAGATTTAGAATCCAGATTGTTCCCTTAAGGAACTGTTCAGTCCTGATGTTATTGTTAGGGTGCTGTCACGTAAGTTCCAACTCACAGCAACCCTTTGTACAACACAAAGAAACACTGCCCACCCCTGTACCAGCTATTCGTGGTCGTATTGAGGCCACTGTTACAGCTGCTGGGTCAGGCCGTCTCACTGAGTGTCTTCCTCTCTTTCAATGACCATCAGTTTTACCAAGCATGATGTCTTTCTCCAGGGACTAGTCCCTCCTGAAAACATGTCCAAAGTATGTGAGACAAGTATTCTTCCCATCTTCTAAGAAACATCCTGGCTGTACTTCTTCCAAGACCAGTGGAGTCATTCTTTTGGCAGTCCATGAGACATTCAGTATTTGTTGCCAACAGCACAGTGAAAAGGGGTTTCTGTGTCTCTACTCCTTCAGTCTCCCTTATTCGTTGTCCAACTGTTGGTTGTTGTTGTTAATTTTCCGGTCGTTGGATGAGTCAAATTTTCTTATTTCCACTTTCCTCCTTTGTAAAAGGGAGAAAGTGCCGCTCTTGAAAGATTTCCATAAGCTGTAGATGAGAAACTGCTTTGCAGAAGCCGTCTGTGAAAACAGTTCAGAAACCTTAACGCAACACACCCACATTACTGTAACGATTTCTGCTAAGGCGATGAGTCAGAGGAACTGCAGAGACCGTCACAGGAAAGCAGTAAGAGCTAAGGAAGTCCAGTGTAAATCAGGCTTGTGTTTTACTTCCCAACTGGTCAAAAGTGATAGAGCAGATGTGGAGAAGGCATCTGCGAAAGACCAGCAGGGGCTGAGATCCAAGTCCAGGCACCGGCGAAGCCAGGTCTCCCGCAGAGACGAAGGGACAGTCGGTTATGACCTCCTGCCTGGGCTGTCTCCACCCACAGAGGGTCAATGGCCTGCCAGCCCAGAGGACCTTCTGGTTGGCAGGAGATCTTCTAGAGACCCCAGCTCTTTGGAGAAGCGTAGCGTGACTCACGTCCAGGAGTGGACTCTCTCATGAAAAGCTGTCACGAGGAGCTATTCAAGAGAAGATTTCTGAAGGCTATAGACCCAACCCCTGGAACAAGACCTCATGCTTGGTCAAGTAGAGGGTCAGTGAAGAAGAGGGAGGCCCTCACAAGATGGATTGACACAGTGACTGCAACAATAGATTAAATGTAACAACGATTGTGGACATGACACAAGACTGGGTAGTGTTTTGTTCTGTTGTGCTTGGGGTCACTGTGAGTCGGAACTGACTTGGTGGCACATACAGCAACACTGAGAGACACACATCCTGCGATTGTTGCAGATACGGGAAACACGTACGAGTTCTGGGTTATAGTGAGCTCAGTGGTCATGTTTTCTCCATTCATGAAATAGGACCTCTTCTACCTCCTAGCATAGAGAAAGGAGCTGTGGGGGTGCAAAGGCTCTGCACTCAGTGCTAACTGAGAGATGTGAGGGAGACCTGGTGATCTGTCCCTGTAAAGAGTACAGCCTAGGAAACCCTACGGGACGGTCCTGCCCTAAGGAGTCACTGTGAGTCCGAATAGACACCACTGGGAAAACAGACAGCAGAGGAGGATTGGAACAATGTGTGCATTTGAGTGTTGGCATTTTATTTATAAGGACATGAGCAGGGCTTTTGCTGGTGTATGTCCGCCTTCCCGCCTCCACTGGCAAAATAAAATTGGTTGGGGAGGGTGTCTGTGGTTAAAATTCACTGACTCCGACTTGCGATGACCCGGTGCACAGGAAGATGACATGCTGCCCCGTCCTGCAACACTGTCACACCCACCACGCTGTGTGAGCCTGTCGTGTGCGTGAGCCCACTGCTGCAGCCACTGCCTCAGGCCGTCTCATCGAGGGTCTTCCCCTTTTCTAGTGACCCTCTGCTTTACCAAGCCTGATGTCCTTCTCTGGGGACTGGCCCTTCCTGGTAACATGCCCAAAGTACAAGAGACGAAGTCTTGGCATCCTCCCTCCTAAGGAGCACTCTGGCTGTGCTGCTTCCAACACCGATTTGTTCCTTCTTCTGGCGTTCACGGTGTATTCAATATTCTTCTCCGGTATCACAATTAAAGGGAGTCAGTTCTTTGGTCTTCCTTATTCATTGTCCAGCTTTCATGTGCGTATAAAAACTGGTGGCCATGTAGTCAATTCCAACTCGTAGCAACCCTGGAGGACAGAGTAGAACTGTCCCATATGGTTTCCAAGGAGCAGCTGGTAGAGTCAAACTGCTGGCTTTTTAGTTAGCAGGCAAATAAGGTGATTAAAAACACTGTGGCTTGGGTCAGGCATCCGTTCGTCCTCAGAGTGGCATCTTTGCTCTTGAACACTGCAAAGTCTTCTTGACGGTTCCTTTCATGGGCATTGGTGGTGGATCCAAGTAAAGTGAAATCCTTGACACCCTCAATCCTTGCTCCATTTATGACTATGTTGCTCATGGTCCAGTTGTGAGGACCTTTGTTTCCTTGATGTTGAGGTACAACTCATACTGAAGGATGTGGTCCTTGATCTTTATCATTAATTGTTTCAAATTTTCTTCACTTCCAGCAAGTAAGGTGGTGTAGTCTACATGACGCAGATCATTAATGAGTCATTCTCCAATCCTGATGCCTCATTCTTCTTCATATAATCCAGCGTCTTGGATCATTTGCTAAGCATACAGATTGAAAAGGCATGGTGAGAGGATATAGCCATGACACACATCTTTCCTGAATTTAAACCACACAGTTTCCCCTGGCTCTGTTCGCATGACTGCTTCTTGGTCTATGTACATGTTCTTCATGAGCATGATTAAGAGTCCTGGAATTTCCATCCCTCAACATTTCATTCATAACATGTGATCCACACAGTTGTATGCCTTTGCATAGTTGATAAAACACAGGTAAACATCCTTCTGATAGTCTCTGCTTTCAGCTAGGATCCATCAGATAGCAGTGATGATGTCCTTCATTCTACATATTCTTCTGAATCTGGTTAACGTAGAATGCATGTTAGTTCTTCACATTTAAAGTAGTGAGAAAGGCTACCTGGAAAGTGTCTCTTGCACAGACATCTAACTTTCAAGAACAGTAGAAGGTCCTTACAAGCAGTGACCTCAAACTGCACTAAATTGCCGTGAGGAACAATTCTAGACAAACCAGGCTGCACAGCCATGTCTAAGAGTATAAGAGGGGTTTCTCTGCCTGCGCCCATACCCGATGCCCGCAGACTGTGGAACTGAGGGACAGGGCATTTTTCAGGCACAATAGGGAAAGGGTAACAGCACTGGCTGGACCAACCAGCTGTTCGGCAGGCAGTGAGAACCAAAAACCAACTCTATTGCCATCAAGTCGATTCTGACTCTTGGTGACACGCTGTGTCACAGAGTAGAACTTCTCCATGAGGTTTTCTTGGCTGTAATTTTCATGGAAAGGAGTCCTGGTGATGCAGCAGTTAAGCACTCAACTGCTAACTGAAAGCTCACCTGTTGGCTCTGCCAGAGAAAGACCTGGTGACGTGCTTCCATGGTGACTGCAAGCTAGAAAAGGACATGGGGCAGTCACTGTGTCATGTGGGGTTGCTGAGTCAAAACACAACCCTACCGCACCCAGCAACAACACTTATCTTTACAGCAAATCACCAGCCTGTTCTGCCGCCAGGAGGTTTTGAAAACCAACAGCCTTTACCTTAGCAGACAAGGGCGAAGGCTTGTGCCATCCAGGGACGCTACAGGCAAACACTACTTGTGCAGGATAAAATGCAAAATAAGATGTTGGGTGCTTCCTGCTTCTCCTTGCAGAGACAAGAGAGGGCAGGCTATGGACAGTTTGGGATCTGAGTTCCGTGGGGACTCAGTGGAGCACCTTCAGTCTGAAAAGGAGGCTTGGGAGCAATGCCACATCTCTGGGACCAAAGACAGGGATTGAAATCAAGGCCATGGGAGGCAGGAGAGGGGGACAAGTTAAGTGGGAACAGGTGGGCATGAAACCAGGGCTAGTGGGTTGGCTAAGGATTCAGAGGGCTTGTTTTACACATCAGAACCCTCCCTGGAAGCTGGTTTAGAGGTACTTGGTGTTAATGACATGGTGCTTAAGTGTTTGGCTACTAACCAAAAGCTCAGCAGTTCGAATCCACCACCCTCTCCTGGAAAATCCTATGGGCAGTTCTACCTTGTCCTGTAGGGTCACTGTGAGTCATAATTGACTCGGTGACAACAAGTTTTTGATGAGTGTGATGAGGCACAATCAGCGGTGAACATGTGGTCTCTAGAAGTGGCTGGTCAGAGGCTGGCGAGCTCTGTGGCTGCACTCGGTGACCTCTAGGCTGCTTCTGTTCTGTCTCGGAGGTGAGCCTGATACAGTGATAGGAACTGTCCCGTGTTTTTGAAAAGTATTAACCAAATCTCTCCATTCTGATGGATAGTATGGTACACATTCAGGGTTTGTATTCCAATGCTTGTAAACACTCCATAGAAAATGGACTTCATGAATAAAGTCTCTGGGGAATGAATAACAAATTTACTACAACAAACTGTGATTCCAAAGGACCCCTGGTGTTGCAGTGCTTAAGCGCTTGAACGCTCACCAACAGGTCAGCAGTTCAAATCCCCCAGCTACTACAGTGGAAAACTGTGGCAGTCTGCTTCCCAATAGACCACAGTCTTGGAAACCCCATGGGGCAGTTCTACGCCATCCTGCACAGCTGCCATGAGTCGCAATCGACCAGACACCGTTGGTGTCCGGTGGTTCCAAAGTTAGAATTCTTGATTAAAGAAAAGTAATCTCCATGAAATCGTGAAATGAGCCAGAACTTGCCGGTCCGTGACTCAGTGTTGACCAACAGTTCAGAAAGACCAGGTACACCAGTGTATCAAGCCGGACGTGGTTTTGTCTGGCATCTGTGTTCTTAGTCTTGGCACACCTTCCTCATTTCTCCCTTTCTGCTGTCTTCCACGGACTGGGGGAGGTGGAAGCCCTTCTGCCCGGAGGCCAGGCCCTCTGTCACACCTCAGGGAATGAGTTCCGTTTTCTGCACCATTTGTCTCATTGGTGGTTTGGATGCCCATTCAAGGCACCTAATTTTCCCTTGCTGTTGCTGCAATTAGGGCCCATATTAAGTCGGTGGGAGTGTGACAGTGACATGCTAGTGCCAACCACATGCCAAGGTTGTCAGTCAGCACAACAAGTCCAGAGACAGCCAAGCCACTTTGGTATTAGGTTCCAAGTATAACTGAGAGAAAGCTGAGATTTAAATAATCGTTACCAACAGTAGTAGCATAGTAAATGCTTAAGAGCATTGTGGAGGACCGGATATGAAAAAAATATTTTTTCCAAGTAGGAAGGATCCTCGTCTCTGGTAAAGTCCTTTTCAGACTGCAAAGAGAAACTGAGGCAGTCGTGGAAACACGCCTGAAAGTCCATCTTCGTCTTCCGCCCCAGATATACACACCTCAACAAGACCTGCGGTGGAGAACTAACGGGGAAATCACTCATCTGGTCAAAAACCTGTTTATCGCGATGCTGCTGTTTGGTCCTATTGGGAGGATGCCTTTTTCCTTGGTGTTGCGATGTAAGCCAGCACCGAACGATGTGATCATTCATCTTCATCAGGGAGGTGCTTCAGAGCCCTGCTGCGTGGAGTGTGTGCGTTCCCCAAAGCTGCTGTAACAAAGCTCCACGAAGTTGAGGACTTAAAACAACAGGAACTGATTGCCTTGCATTCTGGGGGCTGGTAGCCTAGATGGGGAGGATCTGGAGTGGCCATGCCCTATCGGAAGGTTCTAAGGGAAGAGCCTTTCTGGTCTGTCCTGGGAGCTCCTAGCCCCAGGGACCTCTTGGCTTGTAGAGCAGCACAATGCCATCCCTGTCTCCGTCTTCATGTGGCCGTCTTCTCTCTGGGTCCCTTCCCCTCTATTGTCACGGTCCCACTCGTGTGGGTGGAGGACCCGCCTGGCTCCAGTGTGACTCCATGCTAACTGATCACATTTCCAGAGAAGGTGTTTCCTAACAAGGTCACACCAAGGTCACACAGCCTGTTGGGGATTTGGGGTGTGACACATCAGATGGGGGGAGGAGCAAAGTAGGGGGGTCAGCCACTGCTGTTCAGTCGATTCTGACTCATAGCAACCCTACAGGACGTACCATCAAGTTTCCAGGGACCACCTGGCGGATTTGAAGTGCTAACCTTTTGGTTAGCAGCCCTAGCACTTCACCACTGCACCACCAGGGTTTCCAAGGCAGGGAGGTGGGGACACAAGCTAGTCCATAACGTGGGACAACAGTGTAATGTTCAAATCTGGTCACGTTTGAGAAGCAGATAAAAACCAAACTCTGTGCCCTGGATTCGATTCCAACCCACAGCAACCCTGTGAGGTCAGAGTAGAGCTGTGCTGTGAAGGCTTTTCTTGGCTGTGACCTTCACAGAAGTAGGTCTCCAGGCCTTTCTTCTGCAGTGCTTTTGGGTGAATTTGAACCCACAGCCCTCCAGCTGGTGGCCGGGCCTGTGAATTGTTTGGGGGGGACTCCAGGTAGAGAAGGAGGTACCTAAAAGAGGAAAAAGGAGGAGAGAACCAGGTAAATGCAGGTGCCCTGGAAGCTGGGGAAGCGGAGCCTTTTAGAAGTGAGGGCCACCATCTGTGCCAGACGTGGCTGGGAGCCCCCAGGAAAGCAGAGCTGTGGACCACCACGGATTCCACAGCACACAGCTGCCGGCTCACCTGGAGGCTCACGCAACACCTCAGCCCTAAGTGAAGACGTGAATTTCCTCTGCAGTCGGCCTTGAGATCCCAGACACTGTGTGTATGGAGTGAACTATGCCCTCCCAAAATAGCTGCTGAAGTCCTGACCCCTGTAACTTGTGCTCAGTGATCCCATTAGGAAATAGAATCTTCTTTTGTTATGTTAATTAGGGCACATCTGAATGAGGTGTGCCCTAAACAAAATCACTTCTGAGTGATAGAACAAGTTGAATGGATTCAGAGACCCATGCAGGGGAGGACAGACAATGGGAACAGGTGTACCACAGGCCCGGGAAGGCCCAGACCCCCAGAAATAGGAGCAAGGCCCGCAGGAGAAACGACACAGCTGAGACCCTGATCCGGACTTGCAGCCTCCTGAACTGTGAGAACATAAATCCATTTTATAAAGGCACCACTCACGGTGTTGTTTCAGCACAGCAGCCCCAGATAACTGTGCTTAAGGGACAGACAGTCCCTGCCCAGGCAGGAAGGCCAAAGTCCTCTCTGCCGCCCAGTGGTCCTGGGGCTTTGTGGAAGGCAAGTGGAGTGCGGTGCCTGTCGGGACAAGAGCAGGGGTGCCAGTGACTCCGAGTCCAGCAGAAACTGGATACCCTGCCATCAGAGTGGTGGTTTTTCTGATACCTTATAATTTCAGGTCTTCAGTCAAGCCCCTGGCAGTCCCCAGACAGGATGTCACCTGCAGCCAGTGCTGTCTGACACCATGTGTTTGCACCAAAGCACTGCGGGAGCCAAAATAATATTCTGTATTCACTGTCCCTGATGATAGCTGTCTGTCCCTGAAGTCTCATACCTCATTTGGTACCCCAAGTCTCTGGAGCTGCAGTAAAAGGCCCATGGCCTTGCTTTCCTTATACTGAGGAATGGGAGGCAGAAGGAGCATGGGACAGGTCTGGGTAGATTTCCTCTCTGCACAGTGTGTTGCTGAAAACGAGGTTGTGTTGAGGATCTAGTGCTGCGTACAAGCCTGAAGTCAGAACAGCTTTCTCTTAGCGCGCTTTAAGCAGCTCGCTCACAAAGCTCAGGAGGAGGGAGAGTCCCTGCCAGCGCACCCCGAGACACCTGGGCACCTCGCGAGGCAGCGGTCCAGGTGCTGCAGCAACGAAGTCAGCTTGCCATGCAAAGGTCGGCGTGCGACGGAATGGAGGTGCACACATGCATGAGTGTGTGTCCTCACATGTGTGTAAATCCGTGTACATGTGTGTCTGTGCATGTGTGTGCATGAGTGTATGTGTGCATGAGTGTGTACACAAATGTGTCTCTGCCTGTGTGCGTGTGTATGCAGGTGCATGAGTGCATCTGTGGGTGCGTGGGTGCGTGTGCATGAGTGTGTATGTGTGTGTGTGTATTGTGTGCATGGGTATGCAGGCAGGCATGAGTGTATCCGTGTGCCCGTGCATATGTGTGTGTAGCAAAGGGCTACCAAGTTACACTACCACTTTCTATATTCAAATTTTAAAATACATACTTAAACATGTTTGCCCTACAAGAGTAGTGACACTCTTGGGGTTTTCAGTGGCCGTTTTGGGGGGAACAGTTTCCAAAGCACCTCTGGGGAGTTGCAAACCCCCAACCTCCCGGTTAGAAGCCACCTGCACTAAGCGCCTGCACCAGCCGGTGACTCTGGTGCAAAGCCATGGGGCGGTGCCCAGGCGCTTTCTCTCCAGTGCACTTCTTTTCACTCATTTTTCATTTTGGAAAATATGCTTGTTTTCCATAAAGTAACATATTATTTATGCTAGCACATAATGGGTTTATTATTGCTGTTTTTAAACAAATGAACACACATTTTGGACGTTTCTCCACTTTAGTTTCTAAAACAGCAAATATGGGTGGATACAATTCACAGAAAGAAAAGCTCTTGGGGCCTTCAAAGAACATAGAATATAAAGCGTCCTGAGGCCAAAAGTTTGAGGACTGCTGTCACAGAAGCATTTGAAACAGGGTGGTCTCCTCTGAGCGTTGGGTCTTACGTCTCTGCATAAATGAAATTGACATTGTAGTCTTTCTGTATATAGAATAAATAAAGCACTTGTGTCAAAGTCAGTTCCTCTTAAAAATGTTAACTATATATCCCTCTGAGATCCCTCAACAGTAAATTTCAAAGTAGAAATTATATGATCACCGAAGGGGGTGAAACTACTTGGAACCTGTAAGAGATACGACTTCGACTCGGAACACAAAGTGTGCACGTGTGTCTCATGCAGTACTATTAGACTGATCGTGTGAGGAACTCCGTCCTTCTGTTTCATTTCAAAACCTTGTGTTTACCCTAAGTTTTAAACAGGAAGAAGTAATTTGTGCTTCTGTCTTCCTTCTTCGTTCAAACGCCGAGTTATCTCAGTGTTCCAATGAAGGAGAGACGGGCAGAAAAGCCCAATCTGTTTTCAAGCCAGACGTGTGTCTCAGCTCATAATTACCCAGAGGAAGGAAAGCCGCTGTCCCAAGCATCTGGGGTTCCATCTGCTCCTTAGAGGCGGCGTGTCCAGCTGCTGATGGGCAGGGGACCCCACCCTAACGGCCACCACACCTGCAGATAAACGCAAGTGGGGCATGTGACAGAGAGGGCTGTCCTGTTCCTATTTCAATTTGCCCATTTTTTTTCCTCCCTCAGGAATTTAACTGGTACGTTTCCTGAATTTCCTAAAGCAGAAGAAGGAGGCTCAGCTCTGATTTTTTCGAACAAGACCCCACAAGAGGTACAGATGCCCTGGGGGAACAAAACAAAAGCACGTCTTCTGCAGATTCCTTGATACGTGGTGCAGTGGTTAAAAGCTCAGGCTGCTCACCATAGGGTGGGGAGTTCTGATCCACCAGCTGATCTAGGGAAATGCTTTGGGGCAGTTCTCCTTTGCCCTGTAGGGTCACAGTGAGTTGAAAGCCACTCAATGGCAGTAATCTTCGTTTGAGTTGGTTTTACATTTAGCAGTAGTAGGTTCCTCTGGAAAGCCCTGCTGGAGCAGTGGGCACCCGCTACGGCTGCTCACCAAAGGGCTGTCTGCGCATCCACCGGGCACTCCTCGGAAACTCGATGGGGCAGTTCTACTCTGTCCCACAGGGTCCCCGTGAGTCAGAATCAGCATGACAGCAGTGGTTTGTTTAGGATTTAGTTATTTTCCCAACACATGTTTTCTTAGAGAGAGTTCCAGCATGCATTCATACTTTCAAATTTGTTTCAAGATGAATCCATCCTTTCTGCTTCCCTTTCAAAGATACAGTGACCTGCAATGCTCATTTTCTTTCTAAGTCCCAAAGAGCTTGATTTCAGAAGTGCTTGACATTCTTATGGACACCCTGGTGGCGCACTGGTGAAGCACTCATCTGCTAATAGAATGGCCAGTCTGAACCCACTAGCTATCTGAGCGAGAAGGATGTTGCAGTCTGCTTCCCTCGAGAGGACCACCTTGGGAACCCCATGGTGGTTCAGCCTGGGAGCTTAGATGCTTACTCAGGTAGTTTGCTCCTGACTACGACTGCAGAGGTCTGTGGTTCTGACCCTCCCGACAGCTCTGCGGGAGAAAAGTCTGGGAAGCACTTCCAGAAAGGTTACAGCCAAGAGAACTTGGGGTGACCATGAGTCAGAATCAGCTCAAAGGCTACTGGTTTTGCATTCTTCTCCTTTCCACCTCCTGTCCCCTGGTCCCCGTCATCTCATCCTGAACTCCAGCCATCCATTCACTGCCCATCAGGTGTCTCTCCCTGCCACAGCCTTCATGCAGGACGTCCTCTGTCCCTCTGGAAGTCCATCCCCATTCCTTCCTCTGGTTAATCCCTGCTTGTCTGTCAAGACCCAGGCCCTCACCATGTAGGTGCTCAGCAGGAGAAACACCCTTTGTCCTCTCCGCTGATGCCTCCCTGGTGTTTGATGAGACTGACACCTAAAGCTGTCCTTATGCAATGTCTTAATAAACTAGAAATAGGAAAACGCTGGGACTGCTAAGAGTGTTTATCACAGAGCTCAACAGAAGATTTGCTTTTTAACTCATTTTACTCAACAGTAAAGCACTAGCACTAGAACCCTGCTGTCACAAGTCTTAGTTAATATTGTTCTGCAACTTCTAGTGAATGCAATAAGAGAAAGAATGGGAGTTCTACAAGGACTGGCAATTAAACTCCCAAATTCATCCTACAAAAAGTGCTACACATCTCACTGCTGAATATCACCATGGTCACCTTCAAAGTCCTCCCCTTGGGAAGCTGTGCACTAACCCCAGCACCTAGTCCACCCTTCAAACGTTTGGGAACTCTTTTTCTGGAACAACCATCAGAGATGCCATCATATTATCCTTAATGTCCTGAATGTCATCCAAATGTCTTCCTTTCAATATTTCCTTTGTCTTCAGGGAAAGAAAGAAGTCATTGGAGGCCACATTGGTGAGTAGGGAGGGTGTTCCAATACAGTTATCTATTTACTGGCTAAAAACTCTCTCACAAACAACTATACAATTAAGTTGTCTAACTTACCACCGTGCCACCGTGTGCAATGGCCATTCCAGAAAGAGTGCCAAAGTTGCTTTGAAGGGTGGACTAGGTGCTGGCATCAGTGCATAGCTTCCCAAGGGGGGCGCTTCAAAGGTGTCTGTAGTGACATTCAGCAGTGAGGTGTGTAGCACTTAGAACAACTACATTTGCAGACTTCATTGATGGACCTCGTAAGAGTGATAGTTTTACCACCATTTTGAGGTTATGTGGTTATTTTCCCAGAAAGCCAACAAACCTAATAAGAAATGTAAGACTTATATTGACAAAACTTGACTAAAGAAAACAAAGAAATAAATCAATGGATTGTTTTCTTACTAGAAATAATAAAATACAAATACTATCTCTCCATTATTCCATGCAGTGGATGCAACTCCAATAAAATTGTTAAAAAATTTTTTAGCTAATAAAATTATTTTCAAGTTGATCTGGAACAGTGAATGCATACAAACACCCAAGAAATTTTTGAAAAACCCTATAACTTGTGTGTGTGTGTGTGTGTTTTCATTTCTCTTGGCTATATAGCTAGAAGTAGAATTGCTGAGCCATGTAATAATTCTATCTTTAACTTTTTAAAAAACTGCCAAATTATTTTCCGAAGTGGCCAAGCCATTTCAGCTACCAGTGATGTCTGAGAGTTCTCTTCCCCCGCATCTTCAGTAACTTCTGTTATTGTCAGTGTTTTTACTATAACCTTTCTAGTAGAAGGTGAAATGGTGTCTCACTGTGACTTTAATTCTCATTTTCCTCTTGACTAATGGTATTAAGCTTCCTTTCATGTGCATGTTAGTTATTCATATATCTTCCTTTGTGAATTGCTGGCTCTAGTCTTCTGCCTGGGTTTTGTTCAGATTGCCTGTCCTCATATTTGCGAAGTGTAAATGTTCTTTGTATGTTCTGGATACAAGTCCTTCATTAGGCATCTATTTCATAGACATTGTCACACAGTCTCTACTTGTGTTTCCAGCTACCTAATGGTGTCATGGAAACCCCAGTGGCATAGTGGTTAAGCACTGTACCTGCTAACCAAAAGGTCAGCAGTTTGAACCTGCTAGATGCTCTTTAGAAACTCTGTGGAACAGCTCTACTCTGTACTTGACGGCATTGAGTTTCATTTTTAATGGTGTCCTGGAACCCCTGGTGGTATATTAGTTAAGTACCCTGACTACGAACCAAAAGGTTGACAGCTCGAATCTACCAGGTGCTCGCTGGAAACTGTAAGAGGCGATTCCACTGTGCCCCACAGGGTTGCTGTGAGTTGGAATCGACTTGATGGCAACGGGTTTTGATAATGGTGCCATGAACTGTAAGTTCTCAATTTTGATGAAGTCTGATTTATCCATTTTTTTCTCAGTGTAGATGAAATTTGTATTTCTTTTTGTCTGTTGAATGTGTTTTTACAATGCTTTAAATCTATTTGGATTTTCTTTCTTGAGAATTACTCATGTCTTTGGCTCTTTTGTTATATTGGGCCACTGATCTTTTTGTTAGGGTGTGGCAGGGTCCCCGTCCTGTGATGCTCATCACAGACAGTTGTCCCGGTCTCCGATCTCCAACGTCATTTGACTTCACTCAGGGTTGTTTTACCATGCAAGTTTCCATTTGTGTGTAATGGAATTTATCAATTGTTTCTTCTATGGCTCCTGGGCTGTGCACCATAGTTGTTAGAAAGATCCTTCCCACTCTGAGGTTATAAATATTTCGTTCTTGGTTTCTTCTAGCTTTCCTTTCTTTACATGTAAAGTTTTGATCCATTTGGACCATACTGGAGTTAAGTATAAAGAGGTGAGGTACTAATTGTATTGTTTTGAGATGACAGCCAGGTTATTCCAATATCACTCGTTAAGTGGGTCTTTCGGATCCGACTCAACGGCAGTTGGCTTGGCTTTTTCCCTCACACGTTAGAGAGGCCACCTTTACTAGATAGTAAATTTCCACGTGTATTGGAGACTATTCCTTGGTTTGCCTTTCTGTTCATTGCCCATGCCATGTTGTTTTAATCATCGGGCTCTTCGTAATAGGGTTCACTGCCTGACAGGGCTAATTCCTTCTCATTACCCATTGATTTTATAATTTCACTGGTTATTCTAGTTTATTTTCTTTCTACACAAAGTTTTGAACCAGCTAGTCATGCCCACCACCCCCCTTCCCACACACACAAACCACACCATAATGCTACTGGCAGTTTTATTTCCATCATGTTACATTTATAGAATAATTTAAGGCGAGCTGACATATTTACGATGTAAGTGTTTCTACCTAAGAACACAGCTTGTGTTTCCATCTGTTCAAACGTTCGGTTGCATCCCTAGAAGTATGCAAACTGTCCTTCATATAGAACACACTTGTTAATGACTTTGTTCCTAGCTACAAAGACTGACAATTAAATTCACAAACTCATCCTTGAAAAAATGTTAACATTCCTCATTGCCGCATATCACTGTGGTCACCTTCAAAGTACTCCCCTTAGGAAGCTGTGCCCCAAAAGACCAGTTTCCAGTCCACTCTTCAAAATAATTTTGGAACTCTTCCTGGAATGTCCCTGAGAGCTGTCGTCATATTACCCTTAGTGCGTCCTGAATGTCTTTCAAATATCTTCCTTTCAATATTGCCTTTATCTTTGGGGAAAGAAAAAAGTCACTGGAAGCCAGATCAGATGAGTAGGGAGGGTGTTCCAATACAGTTTTGTTTACTGGCTAAAAACTCCTTCACAGACGATACTGTAGTTAAGTTCGCGAACTTGCCACCTTGTCACCGTAAACAATGGTCATTCCAGAAAGACTTCCAAAATTGCTTTGAAGGGTGGGCTAGGGGCGAGGGTTAGTGCACAGCTTCCCAAGAGGAATATTTTGAAGGTGACCATAGTGATATTCAGCAATGAGGTCTATAGCACTTAGAACAACTAAGTTCGTGGATTTCGTTGTGGGACCCCTGTGTGTTATCTTTGTTTCATTGTTGCTACTGTAAATGACTCTGACTCGTTCTTCTATCTGGCCATTGTCTGTATATGCAGAAATGACTGTCTTCTGCATATAAATTTGCAACTCCACCGTATTAACAAATTCTCATTGTTTAAAGTAGCTTTTCAGAGGATTCACTTTGGTTTCCTGGGTGTAGAACATACCTACGAAAGGTGATCCTTTCTCCTCTCCCATTCCAAATTCTCTCTATTTTCTTTCTGTTGTCTGACAGTGTTCAGTAGTTTCGAGGGATAATGTTAAAATGATGGGGGTACAGTGCCCATCTTGTATTTTCCTGGCTTTAATGGAAATCTTTCTAATGAATTCCAGTAAGCATGCTAATTTTTTCTTAACTAAAATGGAATATTTTGCCATGTTAGAGAAATATTTATTTCAATTTCATGAGTTGTTTTTTTTGTTTGTTCGCTTTTTTATTAAGATTAACAGTGGATGTTGAATTTTCTAAAACGTTCTTTGAGCAGCTACAGTGAGGATCTTACAGTTTTTCTTTTTGGATCTCTTCATATGATGAAGAAATCCTGGTGGTGCAGTGCTTGCAAGCTACAGCTGCTAAGCAAAAGGCAGGCAGTTTGAATCCACCAGGTAGGCCTCGGAAACCCTCTGGGGCTGTTTATATTCTGTCCTACAGGGTCGCTCTGGAGTGGCTGTGAGTTGGATTTGAGTCAGTGGCAACATGTTTGGGACTTTTTTCCTGCTTTATACAGTGAAGTATATTCATGGGCGTCCTAGACGTGAGCTACTGTTCCCTTCTGGAGTAAGTGATCGCGTGACTGGGGCATTTGACTGACTTACCGGGCTGTGGTTTTTGCTGTGCTCAATCTTGACTTTTTACCTTAATACACCCAAGTTAGACTGGTGGATGGCTCCGTGAGAATGCAGTCCCTTTGTGGCTGAGTATCAGTGGTGTTCATTTCATAAACACGCTTGTTTTCTTTCTCTCTGTTATACACATAAATGTAAGCGTTAGCGCACATAGTTGTAGTGAGGATTGTGCTTTGTGTGCTGAGCCTGCCTCCTCCTTCCACCACTACTGCTAGTGCTCCTGTTGGTGCTGAAACCAGGAAGAGACATGCAGACTCTTGGGGTGGTTTCACCGTGCCGGGCGCCTGCTCTCAATACACAACACGTCCCGTCGTGTTCCACAATTACCTTGGTCCGCTGGAGTAGGCTATGCTAGTGTCCCCATTTACAGATGAGAAAACTGAGGCCTGGAGGGAGAGGGTGGCAGAACCAGTGTGCGGTGGGACTGTGACTCCTAGCTGCTAGGCTATAGTGGAAGGAACCCTGGAGGTGCATCGGTTAAGGGCCGAGCTGCTAATAGACAGGTCGGCAGTTCACACCTGTCAGCAGCCTCACAGGAGAAAAGACGTGGCAATCTGGCCCCGTAGATATTATAGCCCGGGAAATTCAGCGGGGTAATTCTCTGTCATCCGTGGGCCCACCACAACAGGCTCTCCTGACTCTTGCGCCACCTCCCCTTCAAGCTTCGTGATCCCCGTCCTTCATTCATGTGCGCTTACCAGACACGGTCTTGTTTGCCTCTGTTCTGAGCTTGGCTAGGGGCTGGCTCTGTTTCTCCAGGTTGTCACGAGCCATTTAGACATTCCACCCACATCCTTCATCCCCTAATTACTACCTTTCTAGGCTGCTGGCCCTGCCCTTTCAAGACGTAGCTTGCCCCTAAAGATTTAGCTGGAGGGACAAGACCCAAGCAGATGGAAGAGGACAGTAACACCAACCTAAAGTGACAGTCACTCAAGGTGGTCCGTGATGGACAGCTAGACAATAGAGTAGGTGTACCCACTCCCTGTTTAGGGGAGAAGGGCAGGAATCTTCTGTGGCTGAGGGGAGGCTTCGGGAGCTGAGGCTGAGCGAGTGGGGGAAGGGCATCTCCAGCTGGATAGAAGAAACCTGTGTGCTTGACCTTGAGGGCTCTAGCAGGGGAAGACAGGGGGCGGGGGGACAGAAGGCCGACTGCAGGCCAGCAGTGCTGTGGTGAGAATTCCTCACTGGCAGCACTGCGTACACCACCACCCAGTATTTCATGCTGCTGAACTCATCCCTGAAAGCACCACGAGTTGTTTTCTCTCTTTTCAACGCTACATGCACGGGTGAACAGATTTTTCAATCATCTTGGGCAGAGATCAGCAAACCGTTGATTGTGGGCCCCACCTGGCCTGCTGCCCACTTTTGTTAATAAAGTTTTATTGGGACATAGTGTGTCCAGCTCTGTATATGGTCCGTGGCTGCTTTCACACTGTAACGGGAGACTGGAGGTCGTAGGAAGTCACTGTCCTCTGGGTACTTTTCTACAAAAAGAGAAAGAGAGAGAGAAGGCAGAGAGTAGGGAAGAAAGGACAGAAGGAAGGAAGGTTTTGAAGGAGTGGGGCTCAGAGATGGGTGTTTGGGAAGGCGACAGGTGACGTCTGCGGTCCAACAGTTACATCCGCGAACTTATTTATTGTAGAGTACTACACAACTTGTTGCTGAATGTCACTAAGGTCTCCTTCAAAGTCCTCCCCTTAGGAAGCTATGCCCCGATGCTATCGCCCAGTCCACCGTTCAAAGCAGTTTTGGAACTCTTTTTCTGGAGTGACCATCAGAGCTGTTACAGTATTACCCTTGATGTCCTGAATGTCACCCAGATGTCTTCCTTTCAAGATTTCCTTTATCTTCAGGGAAAGAGAAAAAGTCATTGAGGGCCAGATCAGGTGAGTAGGGAGGGTGTTCCCATACAGCTATTTGTTTACTGGCTAAAAACTCCCTCGCAGACAACTTTACAATTAAGTTCACAAACTTGCCACCATGCCACCACGTACAATGGCCATTCCAGAAAGGACTCCACAATTGCTTTGAAGGGTGCACTAGGCACTGGCATCAGTGCATAGCTTCCCAAGGGGAGTGCTTTGAAGGTGACTGCAGCGATACTCAGCAGTGAGCTATGTAACACTTAGAACAATTCAGTTCAAAGACTGAATTGTCAGATCTCATAAACTAAGCTCGTAAGAACAACGTAGGCGTAAGTATCAAGGATATAATGCAAGAAGATAAACTTGAGCTTCTTAGCAACTGTCTAACACGGTGTAACCAATGGGGGGTTTACTCGAGTTGTTAGGTGCCATCAGATTGGTTCTGACTCACAGAGACCCTCAGTACAACAGAGCGAAGCTACCCGGCCCTGTGCCGTGCCCACCACTGCTGTCAGGCTTGAGCCCGTTGTTGCAGCCGCTGCGTCAGTCCGTCTCACCGAGGGCCGTCTTCTGTGGGACCTGCTGTCATCTCCCCCTCTCCCTTTGTTTCTTTGCTCTTTCTTAGGCGGTTCCTACGGTACTGAAGGTGGCATTGGTCACTGTCTGGCCCTTTCTTTGGAAGCCCTAGTGGCCTAGTGGTTAAGTACTGCAGCTGTTCACCAGAAGGTCAGCAGTTCAGACCCACCCGGGGTTCCTTGGAAACCCCATGGGCAGTCCCACTCTGTCTTATAGGGTTGCTATGTGTCAGAATTGACTCAGTGACAGCAGGTCTGGTTTTTGGTTCCAGCCCTTTCTTTACACATTGACTACATGCATTTGTGTCTTTGACCTTCCACGTTTGGTGGGGCCGTGTCAGTACAGTGGCAGACTTCTCACCTTCCGTGTGGAAGTCCCAGGTTCGATTCCCAGCCAGTACCCCTCAGGGAAAGCCACCACTGTCCATCACTGGAGGATCAGGGGTGGCCGTGATGCTGGATGCATGTCAGCAGAGCTTCCTGACTAAGGTGACCAGTGAGAGAGGCCTGGCAACCCCAAACCTGAGCTGATGGAAACCCAGTGAGTCTCAGTGGTCCAGTCTCTGGCTGAGTCACGGTAGCCAACAGCAGCACATGCATTCTGTGCTGTAGAAACAAATCATACACACACACATATTCTTCTGCAGCTGGTCTCTCTGCCATCAGCATCGTGGATTTCATCCCCATTAGAACCCTGTATCGTGACTTGAATCAAGCAGACCTTAGTCATCAAAGTAACATTTTTGTTTAGAAAGTGTAAAGAGGTCTTTATCAGGGACATAGTGGAGTCATGAGTTCCCAAGGGCTTTCTCTAAACTGTGCCCCCCATTCGAGGGCCCAAGGACAGTCTCTAAGTTCCACTCCCCAATTTTAAGATGAATAGACATCAATAGCAGCAACAGGCAGGAACACCTTCTCCCCTGTTGTCCGGCTGCTTCAGTCAGCTGCCTTTGGAATCTGTGTGCCCACTGAGGGCCAGTCGCAGCCTCCCCTGGGCATATCCACCAAAGCAGATGGCAAGTGGGGAGCCTCAGTGATGTCCACAGAGGTGTCCCCCTCAGAACCCAGAGCAGGCAAGAGAAGGGAGCCCACCAGTGCAAACGCTTCCCTCCAGCCCAGAAATAGTCTTCCTTTGTTTGGTGGTGGTTGTTAGGTGCCTCTGAGTTGGTGCCTCCTCATGGGGACCCTGTAGGACCGAGTAGAGCTGCCCCATAGGGATTCCAGGGAGCCGCTGGTGGATCTGAACTGCCGATGTCTCGGTTAACAGCTGAGCTCTTAACCACTGCACCACTGGGGCCCCTCCCTTTGGTGGGGATCTATCCAGATGCTGCAATTCTTGTGTTTTCACCAGGTGGTCGCAGATATCTTGGCCAGCCAAGAGGAGGACGAGAAAGGCAAAAAGAATAAAAACAAAGAAAAGGAAAAGGAAAAGGAAAAGAAACCCAAGAAAGCCAAAAAGGAAAAGAAAGCAACGAAGGACAAATCAAAGGTGAGGAATTTGTCTGGATTCTGATCTCGGACATCAGCTGGGATTTGACTTTTTTTTTTTAAATTGGGTGGGTGCTCCCATCTCAGATCCATCACCACCGTGGTCGTCTGTCACCCCTGTGGTCGTCTCTCCCCACTGTGGTCATCCGTTGCCTGGAGAAGCTGTTTTCTTTGCCAGCTGTGGCGCGAAGCCTGGAGTCTCAGGTTTCTAGGGCTGCCATAGAAAAGTGCCACCAACAGGAGGCTTTAACAAACAAAGTTCTTGTCTTGGAGTTTAGGAGTCAGGGAGTTCAAGTTCAAGGCTGCTGTCCTGGGGGAAGCCTCTCTGTTGGCTCTGGGGTGGGTCGTGTCTCCTGAGCTTGGGCTCCTTGACTCCTCGGTGGTCTCCACATGGCATCCCAGCCGTCACTCTGCCCCACCTCTCCCAGCTGTTGTTGTGTTGTGTGTTGCTGTCGAGTCAGTTCTGATTCATGGTGACCCTGTGCACAACAGAACGAAACAGTGCCCAGTCCTTTGCCACGCCCACAGCAGTTTTTATGCTGAAACCTGTTGTGGCAGTCACTGGGTCCGTCCGTCTCCTTGAGGGGCTTCTGCTTTTCCACAGACCCTCTACTTTACCAAAAGTCGTGTCTCAGAGGAGGCTGTCTGAATGCACGTCCTAGGCTAATACTGCTTCATCAACGTAAGGGAAAAAGCCTGGCCCTAACGGGATTGTAACCACAGGTATAAACCTCTTGACTTCTGCTCTGGGAGACCCTAGTGCTGCGTCCGCTAACCAAAAGGTCAGCAGTTTAAATCCGCCAGGCGCTCCTTGGAAACTACAAGGCCGTTCTCTGATGACCTATAGAGTTACTCCGAGTCAGAGACGACTCTGTGACGATAGGTTTGTTTCTGGTTCTTCTAGTCATAGCTGCCCCATAGCACAGAGTCAAGCGGCCTTGTAGGGCTCCCACGGCTGCAGTCGTTCCAGCAGCAGACTGCCCGATCCGTCTCGAGCAGCAGCTGGTGCGTTCCGGCCACAGCTGAGCACTTAACCGCTGTGCCACCATGGTTTCTTCCACCGCAGGTATTTTTTAAAAACAAGAAAACCTTTGCAGACCCACTGATTACAACTCACAGAGACGAGAATTAAGGCGACCAAAGTAGAGCCTCCCATAGGACTTCCAAAGAGCAGCTGTTGGATTCCAGCTGCCAACATTTTGGTTAGCGGCTGAGCGCTGTAACCACTGCACTACCAAGCGTGGCTCCTTCCATCATAGGTGTGGGGTTAGAATGTAAAACTCATGTTTTCAGGGACACAATTTCTTCTGTGACACCTAGGTTCATCCTAAAACATGGATGTGTTTCAAGTCACAGTTTGTTACCATTTCAGACCAAAAATCAGGTCTGCCAACAGAGTATACATCCTTCAAACAGGAGCCCCATGGTGACTCTATTTGGATGGTACAGACTCCTCATCACCTGTCACAGACTGGATTATGTTCCCCCCAAAAACTGTGTGTAGAGATTTGGCTGGGCCGTGACTCCCGGTATTGCGAGGTTGCTACGTGTTGTAAACCCCGCCTCTGTGATGTTAACGAGGGAGGGTGGGTGGCAGCTGTGTTGGGGACACAGGACCCAGAGGGCAAGGTTGCATTGTGCCTTGAGGCAGTCTCTTGAGATACAGAAGTAAGAAGCTATCAGAGATTTAGGGGACCTCATATCTCCAAGATGCAGTTCCGGGAGCAGAGCTCTTCCTTTGAAAAGAACTCGGGGTCCATGAACCCCGGAAGCTCCCAGTCTGTGAGAACACTGATGACAAGGACCTTCTCCAGAGCCAGCAGAGAAGGCTTCACCTGGCGCTGACACCCTGGGTGTGGACTCATAGCCTGCCGCACTGGGCCAGAGTGAGGTGTTTTCTGTTAAAGCCATCCACTTGTAGTTTTTCTGCTACGGCAGCCCCAGACGACTCAGACACCACCGAGACACTACTCCCCGACCCCCCGTGGCTCCTGGCAGCTCCTCAGTGGGAACTCGGAGCCCCGTCAGCACGAGAGAGAAGCGGGAGGACTACAGCCTCATGGCAGGGGACACGCCGGGTTTGTGAACAGAGTGTCAGTGCCCACCATCCATCAGAGACACCCGTTTCACTTTCGATGTTGTTGGTTTGGTTTTCTTTCCTCAACTTCTCTGGGCACATTTGTAATTGGGAAACCATCTGCAGCTGGTGACTAAGGGGCACTTCATACTGCTCACATCCCGGCTTGTCCCCTTGAAGCTCTTTAAGTACCTGTTTGGCTGCTCTGGGCCCACTTCCGCAGCTTGCTGTGGTTCTTGAAATAATTTCAAGCTCTTGTGGATTGGAACTCTGGTGGCATGCTGATAAAGAACAGAGTTGCTATTCGAAAGGTCAGCAGTTCAAGTCAAGTGGTCACTCCTTGGAAACCCTATAGGGCAAATCTGTGGAGTTTCCTATAACCCTTGATCTGTCCAATGGGGTCACTATGAGCCAGAATCGACTTGATGGCAACAAGTGTCGTTTCTGCTTTATAGAGTCCATGTAACCTCACAGTGTCACTGGTGGTGATGCTTGTGTTAGCTGTCAGTAAGTCCAAGGGTGGCACATTGCTCGGCGTAACTGTCTTACAGCATTTTCTCAGCATGATCTTTATGGAAGCAGATTGCCAGGACTTTTCTTCCTCAGCACCACTAAACCGACTGCCTTCGAGTCTTTTCTGATTCATAGTGACCCTGCAGACAGAGTAGAACTGCCCCATTGAGTTTCTTTCCAAGGAGTGCCTGTGGATTCAGACTACTGACCTCTTCATTAACAGATGTGGCCCTTGACTGCTTTGCCACCAGGGTTTCTGTGGCACCGCTGGGTGGGCTTGAACCTCCAACCTTCAGGTTAGAGATCAAGTGCAAACCACTTGGGTCTCCCGGGGACCTCTGACCTGCCTAGTTCCTGCTTTTCTGCCTGCACCCTGAAAGTTGTGACTTGTACTAGGGAGGGAAAAAAAAAGACAGTCTATTCAATAGTTAATTTTAAAAAAAAAAAGTCCTTTTTTCACACCACAAGATAATTCTGAAAATGTGCCAAAGAATAAGGAGATTTGGAAGACTTTCAATTTTATTCTGAGCATGTCTTCTTCTTAGGAAGCATGAGGGGGTTTCATACATGTAGAGTAAAAATTCACAGTTAGCAACACCTGCTCCATGAAGCCCTGCAATGATCAGCTGCCCAGCCAGGCTGTGTTGTGTGAAGGCATTCTGTTACCCAGCTGTTCTCCTGAGTGAGGAGTAGTGGGGGCCAAAAAGCCAAGCTTGAGACCACTAACATTTATATACTACTTGCCAACAAAGGGGAAAGGCCTTAGGAATTACTTAGGGACAAATTTATTAGCGAAAATGACAGGCTAAAATGAGAAATGTGATGATTAAAAAACAAACAGCTGACACTGGTAATCTCTGATAAGCCCTGATATGTTTGCCTCAGGAATTTCCTTGAGGTCAGAGTGTCTTCTCCACCAACTAGTCAAAGTCTTGTCCTAGGGTCATTGTGAGAGCATCTTGGATCATCCTTGAGACCAGCTGTTCACATCTTTATATGAGTGCGGGTCTTTGGACCTGTAGAAAAGACATCGTGAGAGTCTCTCGGTGTTACAAACAGTTCTTGCTTGGTGCTAACCAAAAGGCTGGTGGTCCACATACACCCAGGAGTGCCAAAGAAGAAAGGCCTGGCCATCTGCTCCTGGAGAGATCCCAGCCCCTGAAAGCCCCACGGGGCTCAGTTCTGCTCTGACACACGGGTGTCCATGAGTTAGAATGGACTCAGCATGCGATAGGTGTGGGGTTTGTTGGTTCTGGACCTTGCTAGTGGAAGAAAAGGTGGGGAGAGGGAATGGAGTCCTGTTTAACTTGTGCAGATGCTGATTCTCCCCACCCCCAACTTCATCCTACCTCAACACAGCTCTGCAATTGATCTGTGGGGTTTCCTATAACCCTTGATCAGTTACCAAATGGCCACACCATGTATAGATTCAGATCACTTAGGGGAAGACTGAAGGCATTGTCTGACCACTTCATCTAACCTTTACAGATAGAGCATAGGCTGTTTTTAAAAATAGCACAAAAGTGGAAAGCCAAAAGCTTCAGAAGACTGTGAGGTAGCTACAAATGAACAGAGACATTTAAAATACATACATACATACATACAGATATGCTACACCTGTCAAAAGAAAGTCACGGCAGTCATTGGGTATCCCAGATTTTGCAAACATGTCTGGGTACCTGCCCACCACAGGTATGTCCCCACCACAGCACATACAACCAGCTTCAGTCAGGGGCTTCAGGGAATCCAGGTACTGCCTTCCCTGCCTTCCCTGCCTTCCCTAATCAAATGCTGTCTGTTTGTAAGGGAAATAAACCTGTTTGAGGGCTGGTAAAACAAAGGAGGGTCCACATGAAACACAACTTTTTTTTTTTCCTTTTGAGAGATTTGTCCAAGACATGAATGAGGAGAGTATCCACCAGCCTTACCCCACCCCAAAAACATTCTGGTTCCATTGAGATTTGAAGACTTTCCCTAACCTATCAAGGAAAGATATTTACTTCATTATGTAAGGTACTCCAAAAAATGCGGAGAGTTCTCCATTTATTTTGCTAGTTCTGGGTATTCCAGTATCAGAACGGGGTCAGGTCAGAAAAGGAAGCTCTACACCCCTCCTGAAACAAGCAGGACTGAACAAGTAGTCACAACATCACTGACCTGCATCTCTTCCTGCTCCTGGGCTGGTCCTGTTTAAAATATAAATTTTAAAACTCCTAAACAAAAACAGCAGGTCCAATTACATACCGTATTTTATAAATTTCTGTAACCAAGCTAACATTTTTTTTCAATGAAAGTATGTAATATTTAATATTAATTAAATTTGCCTTCCGAATGGAGTCAATGTTAAAAAAAAAAAGTAGTTGTCACTATTATCTAGAAAACTGCATTTATTAAATCCAAATGCTGTGTTAGTTAAAAAATAGTAATAATGATGTCGATGTTAAGTATCATCCAGGCAGCTGTCGCTCGCAGCAACAGGAAGAAGCACCGCCTGCCCAGCGTCACCTTGACAGCTGTTGTCGTGCGTGAGCTCCTTGTTGCGGCTGTTGTGTCACTTCTTCTCTTCCAGGGTCTTCCTCTTTTTCACTGACCCTCGACTTTATCAAGTGTGAGGCCCTGCCCCCAGCGTTGCTCCCTCCTGACAGTGTGTCCAAAGTTTGTGAGATGTAGTCTTGCCATCCTTGCTTCTAAAGAGCACTCTGGCTGCACTTCTTCCAAAACACATTCATTTGCTCTTCTGGCACTCCGCTGTATACTCAGCGTTTTTCACTAGCACCGTAATTCAAAGGCATCCCTTCCTTTTGCCTTCCTGATTCATTGTCCGGCTTTCACACGCATATGGTGCAATTGAAAACACCATGGCTTGAGCCAAGCACACCTGAGCATCCAAGGTGATGTCTTTACTGTTGAATGCTTTAAAGAGGTCTTTTGCAGCAGATTTGCCTAATATAATGTCTTATTTGCCTTCTTGATTGCGGCTTCCATGGGTATTTACTACAGATCCAAGTAAAATGCAATCATTCACAACTTCAGTCTTTTCTCCACTTATTGTGATGTTGCTTATTGGTCTAGTTGTGAGGATTTTGTTTTCTTGATGCTGAGGTGTAATCCATACTGAAGACTGCAGCCTCTGATCTTCATCAGTAAGTATTTGAAGACATCTCTACTTTCGGCAAACAGGGCTGAGTCATCTACATAATTCAGATTGTTAATGAGTCTTCTTCCAATTTCAATGCCTTGGTCCTCCTTCAGAGAGTCAAGCTTCTGGGATTGTTTGCTCAGCATACAAATTGAATAGGTATGGTGAAAGTAGACAAGACCCCTCTTCTGAGTTTAAACCTTGCAATGTCCCCTTGTTCTATTCAAAGAACTGTCTCTTGGTCTAGGTACAGGTGCCTCACGAGCACAAGTCAGTGTCTGGAATTCCCATTCATTGCAATGGTATCCATAACTTGTTACGATGCGCACAGTCAAACGTCTTTGCATAGTTGGCAAAACACAGATCAATATCTTTCTGGTAGTCTCGGCTTTCAGCCAACATCCATCTGACAGCAGTGACAGCCCTCACTCCACATCCTCCTGTGAATCTGGCTTGAATTCCTGGCAGTTCCCTGTCAGTGTACTGCTGCAGCCACTTTTGAATGATCGTCAGTAAAATTTTCCTTGCGTGTGATATTAATGATAGTGTTCAACAGCTTCCGCATTCAATTGGATCACCTTTCTCTGGAATAGACATAAATATGGATCTCTTCCCGTTGGTTGACCAGGTAGCTGTCTTCTGGATTTCTTGGCCTAGGTGAGTGTGTGTTTCCAGCCTTGTATCGGTTTAATGACACGTCTCGGCTGGTGTTCTGTTGGTTCTTGGAGCCTCGCTCTTTGCTAGTGCCTTCAGTGCAGCTTGGACCTCTTCCTTCGGGACCGTCAGTTCCTGGTCTTATGCCACCTCCTGAGACAGCAGACCATCAACCAGTTCTTCTTGGTATAATGACTCTGTGTACCCTATCTATCTTCTTTTGATGCTTCCTGCATTATTTAATATTTTCCCCATAGAATACTCAGTATGGCAGTGCGAGGCTTAGATTCTTTCTTTAGGTCTTTCAGCTTGAAAAATGCCAAACCTTTTCTTCTGTTTTGCTTTTTCCAGGTCTTTGAGTATGTCAGAAAACTTGACTTTGTCTTCTAAAGTCACTCTTGGAAATCTTCTACTCATCTCCTTTCCTCCATCATTTCTTCATGATCTTTAGCTGTTCAACATTCAAGAGCAAGTTTTAGAGTCTCCGCTGACACCCAGCTTGGTCTCTTCTTTCTGTCCTATCTTTTTAATGACCTCTTGCTTGCTTCATGGATGATGTCCTTGACGTCATTCGATAATTTGTCTAGTCTTGGTCATTGGTGTTCAACACATCAAGTCTATTCTTGAGATGTTCTCTAAATTCAGGTGCGATATACTGAGATCTTTGATTCTTGTGGACTTGTAATTTTCTTCAGCTTGAACTTGCTTATGAGCAATTGATATAGTTCTTTCACAGTCAGCCCTGGCCTTGTTCTGACTGATAATATTGAGTTTTTCCATCATCTCTTCCCATGGACGTAGTCAGCTTGATTCCTGTGTGTTCCATCTGGTGAAGTCCACATGTATAGACACCATTCATGTTGGTTAAAAAAGGTATTTGCAGTGAAGAAATCAGTTTTGCAAAATCGTATCATTGGATCTCCAGCATTTTTTTTTTCCCCTGGGGTCATCTTTTGCAACGACCAATCTTCCTTCATTTCCACCTTTTGCATTCCAGTTACCAGGAAGGGTCAATGCATCCTGAGTGCATGTTCAATCAATTTCAGACTATCAAAAAACCAGACAAAACCCATTGCCACTGAGTCAATTATGACTCACAGTGACCCTATAGAACAGAGTAGAACTAGCCCACAGAGTTTGCAAGGAGCACCTGGTGGATTCAAACTGCTAATCTTTCTGATGAGCAAACTTAGCACTTAACCACTAGGCCACCAGGGCTCCCATTTCATACTATGGAAGTTGGTAGAAATCTTAAATATTTTTCAGCTTTGGTATTAGTGGTTGGTGGATAAATCTGAATAATGGTTGTATTAATTGGTCTTTTTGGTAGGTGTATGGATCTTATCCTATCACTGACAGTGTTGTACTTCAGGATAAGTCTAGATATGTTCTTTTTTGACAATGAATGCAACGCCGTTCCTCTCCTGCACAGGAGCCCATATGATTAGTCAATACAGAAAAGCTGACCCTGGTCCACATCCGCTCACTAATGGCTAGGATACTGATGTTTATGCATTCCATTTCATTCTCAATGACTTCCGGTTTTCCTAGATTCATACTTCGTATGTTCCAGTTATTAATGGATGTTTACAGCTGTGTCTTCTCATTTTGAGTCACACTACATCAGAAAATGAGGGTACCGAAAGCTGGATTCCATCCATGTCATTAAGGTCGACTCTGCTTTGAGGAGGCAGCTCTTCCCCAGTCATCTCCTGAGTGTCTTCTAATCTGCAGGGCTCACTTTTCAACACTATATCCGACAGTGTTCCCGTGCGACTCATAAGGTTTTTGCTGGCTAATTCTTTTCAGAAGTAGACTGTTGGCTGTTTCATCCTAGTCCGTCTTAGTCTGGAAGCTCAGCTGAAGCCTGTCCCTCAGGGATGACCGTGCTCATATCTGAATACCAGTGGCATCCCTTGCAGCATCACAACAACAGGGAAGAAATTTCTGTACAACAAACTGACAGACACATGGAGGAAAAGATAATAATAGCCTTATAAAATAGGTATTAAAGGGTAATTACTTTAAAAATAAGATTATTTCAAACTAACAGGTTGTATCACAATATATCAGGAGGATGAAACTCTAGCAACCTCCATCCTAAGTCAACGAGCACTGGTCACCATGTGGTGAAAAGGTGAGAAAAAAATGCAATGCATAAATGAAGACAGCAGAGTTATGGCACTCTTTCTGCAAGTAAACAAGACACCTCACATCTCTTCTGTTTAACACCCCGTGGTGTTGGGCGTGTCATCTGATGCCTATGAAACTGGAACTTCTGTGAAAAGGTGCACCTGACCCAAGTCTTGGTGTTTCTGGTCATCTCTTATGTGTGAAAAAGCTGGAAGATGGAAAGGAAGGTAGAAGAAGAATCAACAGCTTTGAATGGTGGTGTTGGCAAAAGAATATTGAATATGCCACGGATTACCAAAAGAATCAATAAATCTTTCTTGGAAAAAAAGTACAACCAGAATGTTCCTGTGATGCAAGCATGGCAGGATTACATCTCACAAACTTTGGATATGTTATCAGGAGAGATCAGTTGCCAGAAGAGGATGTCATGCTTGGTAAAGCACAGAATCAGTGAAAAAGAGGAAGGCTTCTGAGAGATGGGCTGAGACAGTGGCTGCCACAGTGGGCTCGAGGAGAGCAAGGGTAGTGAGGGGGACCCAGGGCCGGGCATTGTTTGGTTTGTTGTGCATAGGGTTGCTAGGAGATGGAATTGACCTGATGGCACCTAGCAACAACAACATAAAAATTAGGACTGATGTACTAAAAGATGTCTAGCACGTTAACTATAATGTAATAGGAACTTAATGAATAATAGTTGTTCTACTGTTAGACTTAGCAGTGGGGGGCAGGGTGGTAGTCATAGGGGAGTAGCAGTAGCAGCCACAGTCGCAGCAGTCGTGGGACACAATGGGTCTCGCTGTCCACCCATGTGGAGAGCTCCTACAAAGCCAGCACCCGCCTGTCGGTGGAGGCCGACGTGCTGTTAGGGTGCTGAGCAGGTCTCAGACGAGCTCCCAGACGTAGACCAGGATGAATGACCAGGAGAGCTGCTTCAGAAAGTCAGCCCCAGACGCCCTCTGGCTCCCGGGGCCTGGCGCGCACGGACTCTGTGGGTGGGGCCGACTCGGGGACAGCTGAGAACAGCGGCAGTGGCAGTGTGGCTGTGACGGGAGTGGTAGCAGTCACTGTCATGTGGTTGTAGGAACAGCGGTGACAGTGGCCACAGTAGCCATAGCAGTAGTCATGGTGATGACGGTCCTGGTAGTGGTAGCAGGGTAGCTTTAGTGACAGTAGTAGCATTAGCAGGGACAGCCGCACCGTCGGCAGTGACAGCAGTGTCGTGCTGGTGGTCACTGTAGAAGTACTGGGAGTAACAGCGACAGCCTGTGTAGTGACAGTCACCATCTTGGCAGTAACAGGAGGAGTGTCGCTAGGGACAGGAGCAGTGTTAGCAGGGACAGCGGCACGGCTGGCAGTGGCAGTAGGGTTGTGCTGGTAGTGGCTGTGACAGTGCTCACAGGAGCAATAGTAGGGTCAGTAGGAACAGCAGCCCTGTGGGCAGTGACAGCAGCACTACCAGCACTAACAGCGGCAGTACTAGTGCATGTCCCTAATGTCCCCAGATAACCCCTAGGTAGATGTCAGGCAGATTCAGCACTCCTCAGGTATCCTTTCATTCTTTCATGAGAATGACAAGGCATGGTCCCTGCCTTGTGAAACTGAGTTATCCTGGTGGGACACAGAAAGCGAATGCTGTCACTGTGTCACACAGGGGCTGTGACACACAAGAGTTGCTCCAAACGTACTTGGGAAGAAATGCTTAGTGGCCACACAACCACAGGAATGTCCTTTAAGGAGAGAACATTTCAGGTCAAAGGAGGAGGCTACTGAGAGGCGGAACACCAAGGACTAGGGGTGCTGGGATCCATGGGGGCTGTGGGTGCTGACTGAGCCTTCTGCAGATGCCAGAGGGTCGTCCCCCCGAGCAGTGACCAGAAGAGACCCCAGCTCAGTGTTTTTTGGCTGTGCCCAGCGTGAGATAAGCAAAGATGTGCTTTGGGCAGAGAGGCCAGCTGGGAAGTGGGCAGGGAGGCCAGCTGGGAAGTGGATAGGGTGGCCTTTAGGGGGCATGGACACAGGGACAGTGCAGGGGACAGCAGGGAGCATGGACACAAAGCCAGTACAGGGGACAACAGTGCGCATGGACACAGGGTCGGCGCAGGGGACAGCAGTGAGCGTGGACACAGGGTCGGCGCAGGAGACAGCAGTGAGCGTGGACCCAGGGTCGGCGCAGGGGACGGCAGTGAGCGTGGACCCAGGGTCGGCGCAGGGGACGGCAGTGAGCGTGGACCCAGGGTCGGCACAGGGGACGGCAGTGAGCGTGGACCAGGGTCGGCGCAGGGGACGGCAGTGAGCGTGGACCCAGGGTCGGCGCAGGGGACGGCAGTGAGCGTGGACACAGGGTCGGCGCAGGGGACGGCAGTGAGCGTGGACACAGGGTCGGCGCAGGGGACGGCAGTGAGCGTGGACCCAGGGTCGGCGCAGGGGACGGCAGTGAGCGTGGACCAGGGTCGGCGCAGGGGACGGCAGTGAGCGTGGACCCAGGGTCGGCGCAGGGGACGGCAGTGAGCGTGGACACAGGGTCGGCGCAGGGGACGGCAGTGAGCGTGGACACAGGGTCGGCGCAGGGGACGGCAGTGCGCGTGGACACAGGGTCGGCGCAGGGGACGGCAGTGAGCGTGGACACAGGGTCGGCGCAGGGGACGGCAGTGAGCGTGGACCAGGGTCGGCGCAGGGGACGGCAGTGAGCGTGGACCCAGGGTCGGCGCAGGGGACGGCAGTGAGCGTGGACACAGGGTCGGCGCAGGGGACGGCAGTGAGCGTGGACACAGGGTCGGCGCAGGGGACGGCAGTGCGCGTGGACACAGGGTCGGCGCAGGGGACGGCAGTGCGCGTGGACACAGGGTCGGCGCAGGGGACGGCAGTGAGCGTGGACACAGGGTCGGCGCAGGGGACGGCAGTGCGCGTGGACACAGGGTCGGCGCAGGGGACGGCAGTGAGCGTGGACCCAGGGTCGGCGCAGGGGACGGCAGTGAGCGTGGACACAGGGTCAGTGCAGAGACAGCACTAACGATGGACACAGGGTCAGGACAGGGGACAGGGGGCGCCCAGGAGAAGTGCCTGGGCAAAGAAGTCAGACTGTCTGTGAAGCTGCCTCCACCCGACCGCTGGCTGCATCTGAAGTAAAATCCTCTTGTCAAGTCTGGGAGGAGTGAGTCCCCTTCACCTGGTGGGTGTCTCTGGAGACCCTGAAGAAAGGAGGCATGTCCAACTGGACACAGAGCCAGACTCCTACTCCCTGCCCCTCTGTCTCCATTTGTCCCCTCCCCAGCTCACAAAGACCCTCGATCCCAGGTCACCACTGCAGCCCTTCACCTCCAGCTGCTTCCTTGGGTTGCCTGTACCTGTATCAACACATCACAGAGCGACCTCCCTGTGACAGCCTCTGGGACTCCACAACAGCTGGTGACATCTCCACCTTTGGGCACTTAGTTAATTGAGATTCTGAGGCTTAAAACATTGCCGTGAGTTCTGAGGCCTTTAAAGCAAAAAGGCATGAATCTGTAGGCTTCAGTGTCTCTGCTTGGAATTTAGGGTACTGCTGGCGGGTGAGAATGAGTAAAACCGTCCTGGTGGGTCTCTCAGCAGTACCCAGGTACATTGTCAAACAAACTGTGATTAAGGAGACTTGGTGACAAGACGGTGAAGCACTTGGCTGCTAACTGAGAGGTCAGTGTGCCAACCCAGCAGCCCTCCACGGGAGAAAAGACCTGATAGTCTGTTCCTGTGATGACCACAGTCTACAAAACCCTATGAGGTACTTCTCCTACATCCTATAGGGAGGCTGTGAGTCAGATTCAGCGGTGTGTTTGTCATCATTTGGGTGCCTGCATCTAGAAATGTTCAATCCATTCGACAATTTCATGGAGAAACTTTGTGATTTAATTTTACATTTATAATAGGAAAGTTGTCTACTCCTTATCCAGATCCAGCTGGGGACACACCATATGGAGATACTTCAGAACAAGAGAAAATTGATTGATCCAGGAATTCTCACCTTTAAGTGTAAGAGCTAATGGAATGGGAAAAGAAAACAACCACAAATTAACACCTTCAATGATGAACTTCGAAAAAGTAGTCTTTTATCTCTTGGCAGGAAAACAAAGAAACTTGACCTAAACCTCACACCTTAGAAAAACATGGACTCCAAATGGATCACAGAGTTTGAAACCTTTAGGAAAAAAAGACAAAAATCTTCAGGATTAGGGTGAAACAAGGAATTCTCGGACCTGACACCAAAGACACAATTCATGAAAGTAGAAATCAGAAAGCTGGACTGCATCAGGAGAGCTTTGGCTCCGTGAAAGCCAGCATGCAGGGGTTGGACAGACAAACAGCCGGCCGGGAGAAGACACCGGCAAACCACGTGCCTGACAAAGGACTTGCCTCTCCAACCTGACGGAGCTCTCAAAACTCAGCCTCAAGAAATCGTTCTTTCTTGTAGAGCCTTGGCTTGAAATCAGTGTCCTAAACTACAAAGGACAGCAAGCAGGTAAAAAACTCTGCTGTTGCTAGTGGTTGATACAGGAGAATGCTGAGGCCAGAGGAAAAGTGGATGCAAACCAACAGCACCCTCTGACAATGTGTTTCCAATAGCATGGTAATTTCCCCAGCCTCACAGCCTGGACTTCAAAACAAAACTGGCTTTCAAAACAAAAACAACAGAGACGGAGGCGTGCCGGGCAACCCATCCTCGCCCAACCCATCCTCGCCGCTGTTTTCCTTTTGTTGTACGTCAAGCCAGATGTTGAGCCATTTGGAACTGTTTAAAACAGCGCTGACCCATCTATAACGCACGGCCACAGAAGGAAGAAGGCTCCCCTAAAGTGAATCCAGCCGGGAAATGACTTCAGTGGGCATCCAAGTCTCCTGGGAGATCCTCAGGGCTGAGTGCCGCTCCGGGAGCTTACAGCTTTGGCCAGCCTGAGTTGGGGACATCCAGGCCACCCTCTCTGGTCACCGCCCCTCTTCTCCAGTCACTTGTGTGTGCTCTGTGTCTAGCCATGGAGCCAGCCACGGCCTCATCTGTTGTTTTGAGGGGCCATCGGGTCATATAACCCAACAGAACGTTGCCCGGTCCCGCACGATCCTCACCGTCGTTAGGCTTAGCCCACGGTGTCTGGTGTGTTTGTTTGAGGAGAGGCTGGTCTGAAAGCCACTCTAAAGGACTCGTTGTGTGGCTGAGCCATGTACTGCAGACTGTGAGACCAGGCAGGCAGGCCACCTTGCTGTCACAATGTCGGGGTGTCCTAGAGAAGGACATTGTCAGCCTGGGGCACTATGGTGGTTCACATACCAATGGGATGCTGGAAACTGCAGTTGTTGTTAGGTGCCGACTTACAGCAGCCCTGCACACAGCAGAACGACAGACTGCCCACTCCTGCACCCTGCCCAGAGTCACTGGTAGGCTGACGCCCAAGGGTGCTGCCGCTGTGTCGGTCCACCTGCTGAGGGTCTTCCTCTTTTTCACTGACCCTTCCCTTTACACCAGGCTCGACGCCCTTCTCCAGGGCCGCATCCTTCCTGAGAGCGTGTCCGCAGAGCACAGCCTCTCCGTGCCCGCCCCCGAGGACCACTCCAGTTGTGGCTCTTCCAGGGCAGATCTTTTGTCCTGCTGCCACTGTCTCTGATACGAGCAGGGTCACCGTGGTGGACAGGTGTCAGAAGGGCTTCCAGACTGGGAAGAAGGGCCTGGCGACCCACAGCACAGCATCGGGCGGTGACAGCTGCGTGGATCACAATCAAACACGGACTGTCCCCTCACCTGGTTTGGGCCATCAGGATCAGTCCCTGGTGGCAGGTGGGGACATCCTGTTTGGTGACATCAGGACTGATGAGGACGAGGGAGACGCAGAATGAGATGGACTGGCACAGTGTTCGTGATGACGGACTCAGACTTGCTGGTGACTGTGAGTGGTACCTGGGAGGGCATCAAGGGCTGAATCACAGACCCCGAGAATCTGTGTGTCACTTGGGCTGGGCCGTGATTCCTGGTGTTGTGTGATGTTTGTGGATGTTGTGAACCCTGCCTCTGTGGGGTTAGTTGGGGAGGGTTGGCGGCAGTTACGTTGGTCAAGCAGCATTCAGGGTGTGAGATCACGCTGTGCGTTGCAGAAATCTCTCAGGATTTAAAGGAAAGGGAAGCAAGCAGACAGGTGGGGGCCTCAGGCATCAGGAGAGAAGCAGTTCCTGGAGTGGAGCACATTTATGCTTTGGTCTCAGGGTCCCTGCACCTCAGAATGTTCCTGTCTGCAGAAGATCGATGACAAGGACCTTCCTCCAGAGCCAACAGAGAGAAAAAGCCTCCTGGAGCTGATGCCCTGAATTTGGACTTTTAGCCTACTTTATTTTGAGGAAATAAATTCCTCTGTGTTCAAGCATCCACTTGTGGTAGGTCTAGCTGCACCAGACTAAGACAGAGCAGGGGCCCCGTTTCCATGCAGGGGAAGGCACCTGCATGGCGGTCAGACCCAGGAAGCCCAGTGCCGTGAACTGCAGGTGCGAGGCGAGGCTGGCACGCCTCCGAGGCGAAGGGGCTGGTGCTGTTGGTAGCTGTGGTCTGTCAGCCCCGAATACGGTGGCCCAGTGTACGGCCCAACTCACAGCTGCCCGGCCCCGCACCGTCCCTGCGGTCTGTGCTGTGCTCAAGTCCACGTGTATTCCAGGTGCCTTCTAACCTGGGAGGCTCACCTTTCAGCTGTGCACTGGCCAGCACTCTGCTGTAAGCCATAGGGTCTTCTTTTCAAATGTAGATCACCAGGCCTTTCTTCCTACTCTGTCTTCGTCTGGAAGTTCTGCTGAAAGCTATCCACCACGGATGACCCTCCTGGTGTGTGAAATACCGGCAGCTTCCAGGGTGACAGCAGCATGGGAGCCCCCACAGCATGACACAGGGACAGAGGAACAGATGGGGTAGAAAGGGGCTCTGTTGTGGAGCCCGGCCACCACCAGGAGAGCCACCCGGAGCAGACTTACAGCGGAGGCCCTGGAGTGTGGTGGATTTCCTTCACAGGAAATGCTGTGAGCCAGCAACAAACAGGTGGGCGGATACACTGTTATCTTTTCAAAATCAAGTCTAGGTTGTAAGTCTGTAAACAAGTGGAGGAGGAGGAGGCGAAAAGCGGAGGGAGGGAGAGAGAGAACAAACGTTGTTCAGACTCAGTGCAGAAACCCAAGTTCACAGGAAACACTGTGCTGTATGGAGCGGTCCTAGCCTGTCCTATAGGATGTTAGGAGTCAGAATCCACTCAACATGAGTGGGTTTCGTTTAGGGGATTTGTACTTCTTCAGGAAACCCTGGTGGCATGGTGGTTCAATGCTGTGGCTGCTGACCGTAACGCCAGCAGTTCAAATCCCCCAGGCGCTCCTTGGAAACCCTAGGGGGACAGTTCTGCTCCATCCTGTAGATCACCGTGAGTCAGAACGGACTCAGTGGCTGTGGGTTTATCCCTCTTCAGTTCACAAAACCTTTACGTCGGAGTCATGCTGTAAACCAAACCCGCTGCTGTGGAGTCGATTCCCACCCATAGAGACCCTAAGGGCAGAGTAGAACTGCACCACAGAGTTTCCAAGGAGTGCCTAGTGGATTTGAACTGCCGACCTTCTGGTTAGCATACATAGCACTTAACCACAATGCCACCAGGGTTTCCAATTATGCTGTAACAGGTAGAAATTACATCAGCATAGAAAGAAGCAAACAGGAGAATGAAGAATTCACTGGACAAAGGTGATGGTGTGTGGCTGATTTTTTTTTTCCCTTGATTTTTAGTTTTTTAATCACATTTTGGGGATGATATTATTTGTGTGTGGCTCTGCCATCAGTCATTGGGAGACACTGGAGGCTGGACGTGACAATGATGCCAGTGAGCCCACCCAGAGGGTCCGCAGGGTGCGGAGGCAGGTGGGAGCGGGGCTGGTGTCTGCCCAGAGCAGACTCGTGGCCATGTTTACATGATTTTGAAGAAACAGAAGGACTGGCATATGTTGAGGTACTTGGTCCTGGCTGGGAAACTCTGGTGGTGGAGCGATTAAGTCGTCCTATGGCTGCTAATCAACAGGTCAGCCGTTCAAGTCCCCTAGGGTCTCCTTGGAAACTCTATGGGAAAATTCTACTCTGACCTATATGGTTGCTGTGAGTCGGAATTGACTCAGTGGTGCATGCTTTATCAGGGGTAGCCGAGGTGACAGCTGCCTGGTAAGCAAGCTCCAAGTTGCCCCCCTCTTAAAGTGCTCAGGGGCAGTCTCTGAATTGCACCCCTCCCCCATTTCAGTATGGCTAGACATTGATAGTGGCTGGGGGTCAGCAGAAACACCTCACCTCTGGCTGCCTCAGGTGCCTTTCATATTTGAGGTGCCTCAGAATGTCATTCTGCACCTCCTCAGTGTCCCCTTGGACTTGCACCTGGAGACAGTTGCCCCCTCCACCTTTCCCCACGACACCCCTGCCCTTTTTCCATGGTGGGGCTGTTTCTTGCCTCACTTGCAGGTTTTTCTCGGATGACTATATCTCTTGGTAGCCATCCATGGGACAGTGGCCAGCCCAGAGCTCTGTCTACTGACTAGGGCTTGGCTTTAATGCTTACCCTGGGAAGGTGAGGTCCCTGCTTCTGAGGCTTTGAGCCCCCTGCTTTCTGAACTCAAATTCTCCCCTACCTTCTGCAAGGCAGACTGCCTTCCCGCCTGGGAGGCCTTCCCTTACCAGCCCTGCAATGTGAATATCCCCTCAGAGTTCCCATGGTCACGCCGATGATGCTATGTTCCTGTGGCCTCTGTCTCTGGGAGAACTGGGCTCCCTCTTTCATGGGGACGTCCCCATTGCCCTGCCTGCTGGTGTGGAAGTCATGAGCCACGCAGGCTGGAACTCATGGACCAGGCTCAAAGACTGGCCAGGAGTCCAGAGTGAAGAAACCAGAGGACAGAGGGGGACAGGAGGAAGATGTAAGCTCGTGCTGGTCAGACAAGCTTAGGAAGGCAGTGGGGAGCCACAGCAGGTTCTTGAGCTGACATGGAACCTGATGGATGTTTGTTAGAATGATGTGACCCAGTCAGAACGTGCTCTGGGTGTGGGTTCAGGACTCCCTCAGTCAGAGGGCTACTGCAAGTGTCCCCCTGACCTGTTCACGGAGAGACCTTCCGGCCATGTGGTGCATGTGGGCTGTCATCCAGATGGTGTTTCTGTGCTGTGATGAGTTTAAATTCTACCTGCCTGGAAACCAAGTTTGAAGGAGCCCAGCACGTGGGGCACAGGCATGGAGGCCAGGGAGCAGCTTTCAGAAGACACTGCTCATTTCAGGGCTGAGAATTCCTTCTATAGTTAGCTGGGAACACGGAATCAACACCACTGTGGCCGCAGAGGACACACGGCGGAACCTCAAAGACACGTGGCTAACCGAGACAGGTCAGCTGAAAAAGCTACCTCCTCTTTGATTCCTGCTCAGCTCAGCGGCCTTCTCAAAGAGACAAAACTATAGTAACAGTGAGATCAGAGGTGGCCAGGTCCTCAGGGGAAGGGGAGAAGGGTGAACAGGTGGGCACAGGGCATTTTGAGGGCAGTGTAACTATTCTGTGGGGTGCTGTCGCAGAATGCACCTGAGCTGACGCATCTGTCAAAGCCCAGGGGACTGGACCACGGGAGAGCGAGAGCGGGCCCACAGGGACTGCAGTTAGCAAGAGTGTCTCTATGTTGCTTCACCAGCTGTAACAAATGTAGCCTGGAGTGCGAGGCCTTACTAAGAGGGAAAGCCTCCCCAGTGGAGGGGACCATGGGACCGCTCTGGGCCTCTGCGCAATTTTTCTTTAAACCTAAAACTGCTCTAAAAAATAAAATCTGTTCAAGAACTCTACTAAAAGACCAGTATTGATGGTCCAACAACCTGCGGGTTCCCCTGCGAGCATGGCGCCTAGACCTGATGGTGCCCCTGACCAGAAAACTTTACTGAGGTGCAACTCTTCGGACAAGAATGCACTGGACTTGTGGACACAGGGTGACCACATGACTTGTGTACCTTATGGCTCTATGCGTTTATAGAAGGCTGTCCTACTGATCTCTTTCTCGATGGAAGAGAAGAGGGTAGAGAGAAGGGGACAGAAGATTGTTAAGAAGATACTGAGAAGTATAGAATGAAAAATAGGTGTGTGCTGTCGCCAGGCAAGGAGAGCAGAAGGAGCTGCTGATAGGCAGGCATGCAAAATTGATTTGGATTGTATACTTTGACTTAACCACAAAAAATAAAATAAAAATAAAATAGTCTGTTACCTTGAGGTGGGGAAACCATAATGAGTGGTACAAAGAATGAGGGTGGCATAGTGAGGACTCCAGACACAAGGGGTGGCCAGGTCCTCTGACAGGTTTATACCAGTCTTACATTTACTCCAAATTAACCAAACAAAGACTCACATATTCGTGGGGAGGGGTAAGACTTGCTTAATAGAGAAATGAACCTTCTAAAGTGGCATGCGATATATTCAAAATGCTGCACAACCATCACCTTCAGTTCCAAAACATTTCTGTCACCCCAAAGCAGACCTGTACCCTGTTAAGCAGCCCCTCCCCGTCCCCCACTGCCCTAGCCCCAGGAAACAACCAGCTGGCTCTATCTCTATGAATCAGCCTCTTCAGGGCAGTTCGTATAAAGGGAATCATGAGTGTGATTTTTTGGGAAGTCTGGCTTAAGACATATTAAGTTTCCATGTAGAGGGATTAAAAATATTTGAAAATGAATGGTGATGGTGGCTGTGAGTGTGATTCATGTCACAGAATTGTGTGCTCTTAAAAATGGTTAAAATGACACCTTGTGATCTGTATTTTACCGTAACTAGTGGAAAAAGAAAAGCTAGAGTCTACATCTTTTTACTGCTGCTGTTAGGTGCAGTTGAGCAGGTCCCACTCGTGGTGACCCTATACGACAGAGTAGGACCGCCCATGGGGTCTTCTAGGTGGTTGTCTCTATGGGGGCGGATTGCCAGGCCCCTTTGCAGCAAGGCTGCCAGGTGGGTTGAGAGCAGCTGCCTTCCGGAGAGTCGCTCAGCGCTGCAACCTGGCTCTCGTGGGGCTCCTCGCCCTCGTCACCTGCAGCCATTCTGAGTGTCTCACCTTTCCCTGTATGGTTTCTCACGGGGAAACACTGCCTGTAATTAACAGAACTCCTACTCTGCTTCCTACAGGAAGAAGATGAGGGCTGGAAAATGTCCCCGAGCCTTTTCCTTGACGGGATGGAGGAAGTGAACAACGTCTACAAAGGTCGGTGCTCTCAGGAACAGGGAGGGGTGGCCCTTTCGCCCAGGCTGGGAGCTTGGGACCCAGTCCAGAGAGGCTGCAGGCATGGGGCTCACCCCCGGGATCTCCCGCCCTTCTGCAGTGTACACTTTCTCTTGGTTCCTCAAAGGCAAATCATTACTGTTTGAAAAAGAGCCAGATACCTGTGGGAGGAGAACAAAATCTAAGCTCCTGTCCTGGTTTTGACCCCCTAAGACATTAGCTAAACTTTCTGTTGCTTAGTGGCAGAGAAGTAAGATATCCTCTAAACAGCTTAAATGCTGAAAATCAGTCCTGTATGTTCAGCAAAAAGTTCTAATCCTATTAGGTGAAGACATGTGCCCGAACGCTGACACGGGATTCTTTTGTCCCGTCTCCGTAGCATTAGCATAGCTGTACTTGCACTCTGGCTGGCTCTGTGAGGGGAGGGGACGAGCTGGCCATTCAAATGTTTCCACTCTAATTTGCTAGAATCATGGCCCCACTCCTTTGGTTCCACTCCACCCTCAGGGTAAATACCAACGCGCAATGACCTGCCGTGGTGACCCTGGTCCACAGGGCCATGCAACACAGAGAGAGAGCCCTGCTGGGCACGGTGGACTTCCGTTAGTAGCTGGTCCTTAGCCCCAGCATGGAAAGTCCTGAAAAACGCCATACGGATATGGGGTCGGGTATTTCCAATCGTCGGTCATTCATAAGCTTCCTCACTCCCCATATCTGGTCTTACCTGGACAACACTCCTGCTTCTTAATATGTTTTTCACTGATCTATGATTTTCACCACCAGCCAACTGAATCTCATGCTGAGCAACTGTATGAATCCAGGCACAAGTTAGATAGTGTGGGGACAGGGGTAAAAAGGACTCTTCATATGCCACTGAAAAAGTCTTTCATGTAAAAATTCTGTTTTACAAGAGGAAGTCCTGGGGGTGCGAAGGGTTAACAGGCTCAGCTGCTGACCAAGAGGATGGGCGTGAGTCCACCCAGAGGTGCCTCAAAAGAAAGGCCTGGCAACTGCATCCACCACTCAGCCACTGAAAGATGCAAGCAGTTCTGGGCCAACACATGGAGACAGAGCCAACTCCATGGGACTGGTCCTTTGGTCAGATGGCAGGTCACAGCACAGTGACACCTGGGGAGACGCAAGGCAGCAGTCTTTGTTACTCATGGCTCTTGAGGAGAGCAAGCTACCATTCAGGGCCACACAGGGGTGGCCCCCGGGGACAGGGAAGCAGCAGGCTGGAGCCATGGGAGCCAGCGGAAAGCAGGCTCTTGAGGCGGACTTCGCTGAGTTTCCTGTGGAGTAATCATTCTGAATAATTTCGCTGACTTGGGGTGGAATGGAGGCTGGTCCTCCTTGTTCTGTACCCTCCTGGGCTTGATCGGCCGTGTGAAAGGTGTGAGTTTGGGGGCAGGGATGGACTTAAAGCCGTGGTTCAGAGCTGGCTGCTCACCCAGGTAGGTGGTTGGTTGGCCCCTGGAAGCCCTGTGGGTCCATTCTCTGTCCTGTGGGGGTGTTCTGAACTGGGACCAACTCGGCAGCAGCAGGTTTGTGAGTTGGCTTTTGCTGGCCGTAATCAGAGTCTCAGGAAGGGGGACTAACCACCTGCTTGCAGACCCTCAAAGGTGGATCAAGGTGGCATTCCACCAAGAAGCTGTCACAGGTGTCTCCTCCACGTCCTGGTCTCTCTGCTTCCCCACGTGCACACACACACACACGTGCCCCCAAGCACATGCAGAGCTCAAGATCACTGTCTTTTCTGTTCCCTTTGCCTGGAACACTTGTCCCTTCAAGTGTCTTCCCTGACCACCTGAGTGGCATCAAGGCCTGCCCTCACCTTACCCTGCTCTGCCACCACCTCCTTACCCCTCTTACCCCGTCCCTGCGCCGGTGCCATCTGTGTTCCCTGCCTGCTGTCCAGGGGGACACTAGGCCCGCCCCTGCACGCCCTGGCCTGAGAAAGGCCAGCATAAGGTCATCATTTAGTAACTGGATCCTTCAGTGTGTACTTTTTTTAAAGAGTAACTGGACATACAGACAGATGCCACTGGGAACATCACTGCAGGAAGAAGGGGTGAGCAGAGCCCGAAGATGGCCCTTTTAGTACTCTGCCTTTGTTTAAAAACTGCATGCGAGCATTGTTCTGAGAAAAGCCGAGAACTACTTTGGGATACCAAATGTTTCCAAGGAAAGCAAAGTCTAGCGACCTGCCAACCTCCAGGGAAAACTCTGAGGACTGTCCCAGCCTTATGTGTGACATCTCTTTCCAGGAAGACTGCAAAACAGAGCTGAGGGTGCTGGGAGAAGGAAGCCTGTGTTTGGGGTCCCGGTCCCCATTCTCTGGAGGATCTTTGGTCCTTTAAAGGAATGAGGAGTCCTGCTCTTTGAATTCTTTTCCCAAAAATCAAAGGGTTTGCTTTCCACATGAAACATTAGCATTTTAATCACTGAGGCTAAGTCCACTTGCCCCTCCCCTGGGCCCTTTCCTCCTCACCCCCCCACGTGTGAACCTGCCACCCCTCACTTGTCCCTTTATGGTGATGAAAGCTGCTCCTGGCTCTGGGACAGTCCGGTGGTTGGTGCCCTTTGAGGGGCCTGAATAGCTCCCCGCATTCATAAACGCCCATGAAATTCTTGAAGGGATTCACACGGGCCTGGTGTGAGGGTGCCATGAGAAAAGCAAAGCTGGAGGGGAAAGAGGACCATTGAATTGGGGCGTGGAACAGGCAGGGCCACCACACAGGGTTTTGTCTGCGCCTTCAGTGCTTACGTCAGCACAAGGAACTCCTGAGCCACCATGTGCAGTGGATTTCGCAGAAGTGACAGCGTCAGGGCCACCTGCCCCCTCAGGATCCCCCCCCACTCTAAAGGCAGCATTTTCCCTCCTTAGGAAATGGGCCTGGTAAGGAAACAAAGGTTGCTTCCTCTACCTAACAAAGGTATTTTGCCCCAAAGTACCTTAATGGAGCAGAAATGTTTGGGTGCTTGTACCAGGTTCAGTCATCATACAGGGGGAGAAAATCCATTAGAAGCTGTTTTCTGTTTTGCTTTGGTTTTTGTTGTTGAAAATTAGACACGGCAACACACAAAGCACTACAGCAGTTTCTGCAGGTATGATTTGGTGACGTGGGTGGCCTTCTTCCAGCCGTGCAGTCGTTTCACCTTCCTTCGCTGGGTCTGTCCTGGATGGAATTGTGTCCTCCTCCCAAACTCTGTGTAGCCACTGGGCTGGGCTATGAAATCCCGGGACTGTGTGATTTTCCTCTGTGCTGTAAACCTGCCCCTGTGACCTTAATGAGGGAGGGTGGGCAGCAGTTGGGTTGGTGGGGCAGGACTGAGTGCATCAGACTGCCGTGTGCCTTGAGGCATTCTCTTGGAATAGGAAGGGAAGGAAAGCAGGCAGAGAGTTGGGGACTTCCTACCATCAGAAAAGAAGTGCCAGGGACAAGAGTGTGCCCTTTGGAAAGGACTCAGGTCCCTGGACTTCTGTCCAGCAGCTGTCCTGGTCAAAGCTCCCTTAGGTCATTGCTGAGATGACCACTCACTGACCCTCAGGACACCTTCCTGCTCTCTCAGCACGGTTGCTTCCCGGGTCCCAGCTGTCTGCCCTCTAGAGGACACCAGCTATCACTTGCTTCTCAAGTGAGTCCCGACTCAGAGTGACCCCTGTGTGTCAGAGTAGAACCACACTCCACAGGGTTTTCAAAGGCTGATTTTTTGGAAGTGGATTGCCAGGCCTTTCTACTGAGGTGCGTCTGGGGGGACCCAAAGCTTCTACTCCTCAGTGAGCACTGAAGCATGTTAACCACTGTGGTCAGCAGAGTGCCCTCTTCAGAAGGAAGAGATGGTCAGTAATAGAATGGTAGCAACCAATGGGCAAAGCGAGGGGCTCTCGTATTTCCTCCTGGCACTTGCGCTGTGAGCTGGTAGTGTTTTCACTCCTAGGAAAAGGAAGCAGAAGCGGAGCAAGGCTAGATGACTTGCTAAGGTCCCCAGCTGGCAAGCGGTGGGACAGGGGTGTGCTAGTGTCCCAGGGCTGCTGAAACCAAGTGCCACAAGCTGGGTGACTCAGAGCACCAGAAACTTGCTGTATGCCCGTTCCAGAGGCCAGAAGTAGGAAATCCAGATAGAGGCGGGGCCTGCTCTCTCCGAGGCCCTCAGGAAGGCTCCTTCCTGAGGCTTGGGTGGCTTCTGGTGGTGGTCCTGGCCATCCTTGGCCCGCCTGGACTCGTGGCGGCAGCTCTACAATCTGTGCTGCGTCTTCCTGTCACTGTTGTCCCTCCGTCTGTCACTGCTCTCTGGAAGGACACTGTTAAGATTGGATGAGGACCCACTACAACCTTCTGTTAATAACTGCCATGATTCCTGTACTTGCCAAATGATTTTATCCAATTTTGAATTCTATGCAACAAGGTAAACCCAAACCAAACCCACTGCCGTTAAGTCGATTCTGACTCATAGTGACCTGGTAGGATGGAGTAGAACTGCCCCATAGGGTTTGCAAGGAGCACTTAGTGGATTCAAACTGCCAGCCTCTTGGTTAGCCGACATAGCACTTAACCAGTATGCCACCAGGGTTTCCATGCAACAGGATAAGAAGTTGTATTTGTGTTTTATAGTGTGATGACTGCGTTTGTTAACCTATGTATTGTTTGTTGTTTGTTTTTTCATTTTCTTTTCCATTTCTGGAATATAGACATCTGGAAGAACAAAGATGAATCTCAGAATTTCCCCCAGAGCTATGATGCAGAACTGATCATAGATGAGAAACGGAAAGAATTAGAGTCAGAGATCAGAGTGCAGGTATAGCAACATTTATGTCATAATGATAGCAAATCAGTAACTGTGATGAGGTGCTTTTTTAAAAAAAAAAAATTTCTACTAATGACTTTACCTCTGAATTCAAGATATTTTTAAACTTCACAAAGAAAACACGAGGCATTCAAAGTCACTGAAAACTGATGTGTATTTTGTATTCACCTAGGTTGATGAGTTGATGAGACAGGAACTCAAAAATTTAAAACTCGCTGTGGACAGAGAAAAGGAATTACCAGCCAAAACAAGAAATAAGAGAGGAGGTAGAAAGGTGAGTCCTGAGGGAGCAAGGGCAGGGCTGAGCTGAATGACAGATACCAGTGACGAAGAGAAGACCCTGCCCATTAGGCCAGCGGCAGTGTCCTAGGGAGCGCTTGGGGAGACCATCTGGCGGCTGCAGAACGCCTCACAGGACTCGTACCTTCCCTTGGTGGGTTGACTTGCCCACCAGGTAGCTCTCAGGCTTCTGGGCTCATATGGCGGGATGACTCAACAGCCTCCACTCAGCACTCCCCCCACCAGGTGTAGATTCACATTACCCAGACTCCACAGGTGAGAGGAAAACAGAGGAGCCAAAACAGGACCCCCGAACCTGCCCATCTCCCCCTGTAGTTGTATCAGTTGATCTATGATTGATTGATGATAGTTGCCATGGAGTCAACTTGAACTCACAATGACAACAGAGTGAAACGTTGCGCATTCCTGCTTAGAATGTCCTCACAGTCATCAACGTGTTTGGGTCATCGTGGCGGCCATTGTGCCGGTCCGTCTCACAGAGGGTCCCCCTCACCTCCCTGGCCCTCTCGTTCACCACGTTGTGATGTTTGCCTCCAGTGCTTGGTCCTTCCTGATGATGTGCCCGGAGCAAGCAAGCTGGACAGTGTCCCCCGTGACCCACCGGCTTTTCATTGGCTGATCCTCAGAAGCAGGTCACCGAGCCTTTCTTCCTAGTGTCCTCGTCTGGAAGCTCTGCTGAAACCTGCCCACTGTGGGTTGAAATACCAGGGGCACAGCTTCCAGCATCACAGCAACAGGCAAGCCACCACAGCTTTGACAGACAGGTCCTGCCGTTAGAGCCACCGGGGAGGCTGGCAACAATGACCTTTGGAAGTGGGCAGGTCAGAGCTAGAGGAATGAAATGAGTTTTAAACCGATACCAGATGCAGCTCACTGTGGTTACAGAAGAGATGCAGCTCACCGTGGTTACAGGAGAGACGCGGATCACCATGGCTACAGAGCCAATGCAGCTCACCATGGTTGCGGAGCAGATGCAGCTGGCTGTGGCTACAGAGCAGGTGCAGCTCACCATGGTTATGGAACAGGGACACTTCACAGTGGTTACAGAGCAGGCGTAGCTCACAGCGGTTACAGAAGAGGTGCAGCTCACAGAGGTTACAGAGCAGCCAGCTGGCTCCAGCCAGCAACTCGTGTTCACTTGCTAAAACCCCTGCTTCCACCTCTGGATGGTCACAGGGGACAGAATACTCACGGTTGGTGACCGAGGCATCCTCTCCCTGGGCAGCACTGACAGGAGCCTAGGCAGCCTGCTTGCCTCTTGGATGGCGTTTCTAAGTCCCGTGGCTGATGGCCCTTCACCTGAGTGACATGCTCTCTCTAGCCACATTCACTCATTCGGCTGCTTTAACGTCCAGTTTCGTGGGCCCAGGAGCCTCGCGGACTCTGTAATGACTCCACATCAATCCATTTGCTATGGACTCTCCAGTCTGTCTCTGAAGGTAACTGAGTTTCCCTCCTGACTGTGTTCTCAGGGTACCCTTTGACGAAAGTCATCCAAAGGTCACTTTCTCTAGGGTGAGGACACCTGTGGCTGTCACCCATTTCCTCCGTTGTTGTTGTTAGCTGCTGCTGCATTGAGTCAATTCCAACTCATGGTGACCCTGTGTTTGCAGAGTAGGACTATGCTCCCTGGAGCTTTCAAGAAGCAGATTACCATGCCTTTCTTCTGAAGGACCTCTGAGCAGATTTGAAACACCACCCTTCCCATTAACAGACCAGCTCTTAGCCATCGGTGCCACCCAGTGACCCCATTCACTCCTGTAGTGTCTAACGAGCTCGGTGTCCACACCTGAGGAAGTGGACGCATTGATGGCCAAATGTGGACCTCAAGCCGGACACAGTGGGAAATGAAGACAGGCAGTGGCTGTGTTCCAGAGCCAGAAACCTGGCTTCCTGTTTGCCCACACGCTGGTCATCTGGTGTTTGGGTCATCAAAAACACAAGTGGATGGCTTTAAAAAGAGAAATATTATTGTGTCACAGTCCAGTGGGCTAAAAGTCCAAATTCAGGGTGTCAGCTCCAGGTGAAGCCTTCCTTTGCCAGATCTGGAGAAGGCCCTTGTCATCAGTCTTCTCTTGGACTGGAAGCTTCTGAGGCCCAGGGACCCTGGTCCTTCCCAAAGGACACTCCCAGCACTGCATCTTGGTGATATGAGGCCCCGGATCTCTCTGCCAGCTTCCTTCCTTTATATTCCAAGACAGCAGCTCAAGGCACAAGACAGTCTGACACCCTGAGTCCTGCCTCATTGACACAACTGCTGCCCGTCCTCCCACATTAACGTCACAGAGGTGGGGTTCACAGCACACAGGAATATCGTACAATACCGGGAATCATGCTGCACACGTGTTTTGGGGGGACACCGTCAGTCCATGACATCTGGCTTGGCTTCCTCACCATGTCCCAGGGTGGGGTGGCCATGACTGTCCCCTTTGTAATCACACGGGTTGAATGCATCGTTGACAAGCTCAGGGTCATTGTGTAGCTATAGAATTTTGAGCATGGAAGTGCCAGTCTCAGTGACCTTGGTGGCACGTTGGGAGGCGTAAACAGAGTGAGGTTTAATTCACTAAGACGTGACAGGAAGATGCGACAAAAAGGGAAGTGGAGGCCGGGCTCAGGCCTTGTCACCCAATCCTGTGAGCAAGGGGGAGCAGCCAGACCAGCCGGTCACCATTGGATGGACCCCCAGTCATGGTGACCTTGTGGAAGCAGAATGTGACATGATCAGAGCTATTGTCAAAGGTCACACTGGGAGCACTTTCCCGTAGGCTGTCTGCCCTAGGGTCTGAGTCCAGAGCCCGGAGAGCCGGAAGTTAGCAGGGAGCAGTGACTGGGCCCCGCGATGACTGGGGGGTCTCTGTGCGTGGGGTGCCCATCCTGGCAGCACCCCGCGCCAGCACCTAGGGAAGGCCGGGACGCGGGGCTGTCCAGTCTTATGTGGGCCCCGGAGTGGACACTGTGCCTTCTGTCCACATGGGACATGTCCTTGTCATCACCTGGGACTTGGGGGGCCAGCACCTGTGCCCGTGGACAACACAGCACCTCCACATTCAGTGTGCCTCTGTCGACCCTCAACTTCTCCCCCTCCCCACACTCCACCCCAGAGCACAGCCAGTTCGCTTCCTTGTTTTCACCGAACTGTTGGGTGTTCTTATTTTCTTTCAGAAAAAGAAAGGCCAAAAAGGAAAACGGGGGAAAAAGGATAAAGATCTGACCGCTGACAGGTGAGGGACATGGTAGCTTTCCTTGTGGCCGAGGGAGCAGTGGGGGAGGGAGAGGGGAAGGGAGGAATCTCCAGGACTCAGCTCAGTCCTCGGCGTGATGTAAGATGGGCAGGGGAGTGCTCGGGCAACTGTCAAACCAGCAGCCGCGGAGCCCCCTCCGGCTCACAGCTGCCCCACGTGTGTCGGGGTAGAGCTGCTCTCTGCAAGGTTTTCAGTGGCTTGTTTTTTGGAAGTAGATCACCAGTCCTCTTCCAAAGCACTTCTGGTAGACTGGAACTTCTAACCTGTTGGTTAGCAACTGAGCGTGTTAACTGCTGGTACCACCCAGAGACTCCATGGGCCAGCCTTTAGAGGAGCCCGTATCCCAAACCAGAAAGATCCATGCCAAAGGGGTGAGCCCTGAACCAAACTCAGAAATGACTCAAGGGCAACAGGTTTGGTTTTTGGAATATCCTGATCAGACTTTGCAGGAAGCACCTGGACAACAAGCTCCTTGAAGGCAGAGAAGGTCCTGCTTACCTTGACACGCGGCGTCCAGCCCACGGAGGCGTGGGGCAGTGCTCATTAAATGGAAGAAGAAGGAGACTTCCTTGTCAGGAAGATTTCTCTTTCCTTGAGAGTCACTGGCCAAACTCCAGGCACAATGGAGACTTTTAGATGCTCGTCTTTTTCTTTAAGCTGAGATGATTCTTAAGTGTCTTCACACTGAAAAGAAGCAGTGCCTAGCAGTTCAGATATTTCCAAGAAATTTAATTAAAATACCTAATAACATACGTCTGTTTTAGCTAGCTAGGACTGTTGCAACAGAAATACCACCAGTGGATGGCTTCAACAAAGGGCGGTCTCTTCCTGTACCATCTGGTAGGCCACAAGACTGCATTCAGGATGTCCACTCCAGCTGAAGGCTTTCCCCTTTGTTGGCTCTGGAGGAAAGTCCTTATGTTGCATCAGTCTCTGTTCAGGGAGCATCTTGGTGCAGGAACCTCAGGTCTGAAGGATGTGCTGTTCTCCCGGGGCTGCTTTCCTGATGGTGTGAGGTTCCCAGTTCTCACCTTGCTTCCATTTGCTTTTATCTCTTATAGGATGAAAGGATAAAAAGTGACACAAGCCTTACTCCAGGGAAACTCCCTATACAGTGGAGCAGGGCAGTGGCCTTAGGAAGGGGTTTATAGTCTCATCCTAATCCTTTAATATACAGCATAGGAAAATCACAAAGTGGAGAACAGTCACAGAACACAGGGAGTCCTGGCCCAGCCAGATTGCTACACATATTTGGGGGGACACAAGTCAGTCTGTAATGTTGGGCCGCATTTGGACTGGATGCCTTTCATCCAGTGGGTCCTGTTCATGGGCTGTCGCAATGTGTTTCTCACCTGTTTCGGGGTGCTCCCTAACCCCCTTTTTACTGTCAGGTACACATTTACCAGGCTGCTGCAGAGAAGGTGCTGGTGGTAAAACCTCAAGTGCGCAGAGAGGCAACAATCACATACATACAATTCCATCAGGCTGGTCAACCCACAAGTTCCAGGAAGGCACTTCCAGGAGAGGACAGTGAAAGTCTGTTATGGAGGGGGGCCCAGGCAGGGTGTCCTCCTGAAGGTCACTGTCATTCTCCAAAGGAGCGCAATGCTGAAAACAATGGAAAAGCTCAGTATCATCGGTTAGAACAAGGCCAGAGGCTAACTGCAGAACAGACCATCCATTTCTGCTACGCAAGTTCAAATTGAACCTGAAGAAAATCAAAACAAGTCCAGGAGAACCAAAGTATAACCTTGAGTATAGCCCACCTGAGCTTAGAGACCATCTCAACAAGAACTTTGACGTGTTGAACACTAGTGACCAAAAACTAGGTGACTGAGGGCATGACATCAAGGGCATCATCCAGGAAGAAAGCACGAGGTCATTAAAGGGACAAGAAAGAAAGAAAAGACCAAAGTGGGTGTCAGAAGAAACTCTGAAACTTAGTCTCAACCATGAAGTAGCTAAAACAAAAGGAAGAAATGATAAAGCAAAAGGCCTGAAGATTTCAAAGGGTGGCTTGAAAAGACAACATATTATATTGACATGTGCAAAGAAATGGGAATAGAACACCAAAAGTGAAAAACATGTTTCCCAAGCAGAAAGAACTGAAGAGAAAATTCAAGCCTCATGTCACACTAGTGAAGGATTCTGCAGGGAAAATATTAATCAACTCAGGAAACATCAAAAGAAGATGGAAGGAATACTCAGAGGCATTATACCGGAAAGAATTGGTCGGCATTGAACCATTTCAAGAGGTAGCATGTGGGGAGGGGCCAATGGTACTGCTGAGAGAAGTCAGAGCTGCACTCGAGGTACTGGTGAAAAGCAACGTGTCAGGAACTGATGGAATGTCGACTGAGATCTTTCAACAAATGGATGCAGGTTCAAGAAATGAAAGTGCTCACTTACCTATGCCAAGAAATTTGGAGGACACCTACCTGGCCAACAGACTGGAAGAGATCCCTGTTTATACCATTCCCGAGAAAGGTGACCCAACCAAATGTGGAAATTATTGAACAACAGAGTTAATCTCACACGCAAGTAACATTTTGCTAAAGATCATTCAGAAGGTGCTGCTGCAGCATTTTGACAGAGAGAACTGCCAGAAATCCAGACCCCGTTACAAAGAGGATATGGAACCAGGAATAGTATTGCTGATGTCAGGTGGAGCTTGGCTGAAAGTAGAGATTGCAACAAAGACAGTTACCTGTGCTTTATGGGCCATGCGGAGGCATTCAGCTGTGTGGATCATAACAAATTACAGATAGCATTGCAGAGAACGAGAATTCCAGAACATTTAAATGTGCTCGTGAGGAATCTGTACATAGACCAAGAGGCAGTCATTCAAACAAAACAGGGACACTGCTTGGTTTAAAGTCAGGAATGGGGTGTGTTCAGGGTTGTATCTTTTCACTGTATCTATTCAATATGTATGCTAAGCAAATAATCTGAGAAGCTGAACTACATCAAGAAGAGTGAGGCTTCAAGATTGGAGGAAGGCTCATTAATAGCCTGTGTTATGCAGATGGCACAACCTTGCTTGCTGAAAGTGAAGGAGACTTGAAACACTTACCAATGAATTTCAAAGACCACAGCCTTCTGCGTGGATTACACTTAAACATTGCCAAGCCAAGTGCCTTAAACATTAAGAAAACAAAAATCCTCACCGTGGACCAATAAGCAGAATCATGATAAATGGAGAAAGGACTGAGCTTCTCAAGGATTTCATTTTACTGAGTTCCACAGTCAACAATCATGGAAGCAGTCCAGAAATCAAAAGACGCACCGCATTGGGGAAATCGGCTGCAAAGGACCTCTTTCAAGTGTTGAAAAGCAAAGCTGTCACCTTGAAGACTAAGGTGCACCTGATCCAAGCCATTACTTCCAATCACATTATACTCGTATACGTACAAGAGCTGGAGAACGCATAAGGAAGATAGAAGATGAACCCACGCCTCTGAATCGTGGTGCTGGAGGAGAGTATTGAATATACCACGGGCTGCCAAAAGAGCAAACAGATCTGTCTTGGAGAAAGTACAACCTCCTTGGATGCGAGGGTCTCCAGACGATGTTTTACATACTGTGGACATGTTGTCAGGGGGAGTCTTTCCCTGGAGAAGGACATCCTTCTTGGTAGAGGGTGAGCATAAAAGAGGAAGACCCTTAATAAGGTGGCATGACACAGTGACTGCAACAGTGGGCTCCGTACAACACTGACGGTGGGCATGGTGCAGGAGCGGGCAGTGTTTCGTTTGGTGCACAGGTTGCTGTGAGTCCAAACTCACTTGGCAGCGGCTAAAAACCACAAAGCTTTTAAGGTTATTGCTTGACTTGACCTTAGGAAAACAGTTCCTTGAGGGCTGACTCTTTGTAAGGGCACCTGAGGGCAGATGGCCCACCTGGGCCTCCCCAACTCCATGAACCCAGAAACCTGGGTTTCAGGAGACTCAGAATCTCTCAGGATAGAGGAAGGTCACGCTCAGCATAGAACTGTCCTGAAGGAAGAATCATGAGCAAGCCCAGCAGGGATCTGCAGAACCCCCAATGAGGCCAGCACCCCAGCTGGCTTCTGGGCACAGAGCCCCGGCAGGCTGTTGTTGTACACTGCCAAATGGATTACCAATGGCACCCCAGGTGACCGAGTGGAGCTGCCCCTTGGGGCTGTCCAGGCTGAGCCTGCAGGAGCAGATCACCAGGTCTTCTCTCCCTTGGGGCCACTGGCTGGACTCAAAGCAACTACTTCTCAGTTAGCAGCTAAGTGCTTAATGTGTTTGCCACTAGGGCACCTGAAAAGCACTGGAAAAAACAACAGCAGAGGGCATGGGCTTTGTCTCTGCAGAAAAGTCTACCTTAGGGGATAACTACGGGGTCCTTACCAGAGGCCCCGTTGTTGGCAGGAAGGTTCAGGCCTGAAAGCTGTGGTTGACCTGCCAAAGAGACAGCTGGTCAGGACTGGAGATCAAGGTCTCCAGGTCCCCGGAGGAGCAGGCAACATTCTCCATCCTGAAGAGAGTCCATCCCCTATGTACACAGAGTGTGACACCTTTTCCTTCTTTCTTACATTAGCCCCTAAACATGGTGATGTCTTCCAGGTGAAGAAGATCGTGGTAGGTACCTGATTCGGTGACACCCCAGGGCTAGAAACTAGTCTACAGATATGACCCCGAGGGCACACTAGTTAAGTAAGAGCTTGGCTGCTCACCAAAAAGTTGGCAGCTGTGTTGCCGGACAAAGGGCTCCAGATTCTCCTTTCTGGCCCCATAAAGCCAATCTCTGAGACAGGTATTTGGGTGAGTGATCAAAAGCTTTATCATTAACTGTTTTGCTGGTAGGGGACAGACAGCATATCTGTTCTCCACACCTGTCTGAAGTGGTCAGGCATAACCAGGGGTTTTATAGGAGAAGCTACATGCTGGCCGTGGGGTCAGGGAAACCATGAGAGAAGTTGGGAGGGGTCCCTGTCTGAGAACTGGCCTCAGGGGTCAGAGCAACCCTCAGGGGTCATATACGCACATCAAAAGCTGGGGTCCCAACACTCTCGCTGTCTTCTGCTGCCTGAGCTTCGCCTGGCACTTTATTCAGTGTCTTCCTTTGCTTCTCCACTTTTCTGACATACTTAAAGAAGCTGCAAAAGCTGCAGAGAGTATTATCTCAGGGGCTCCTGTCAGTTTAAAGTGTGATTTCCTGTGCCAGGTAAAGGAAGTCAGGAATTTTAGGAAAAGAGAAAAAAACACAAGTAAAAAGTCAGTTCTATGAAAGAATTCAATCCTGACTGTTTTAATTTTCCCTTTTAAAATCAGAGGGACTGAATGCTTCCCCCCTGTTTCAGTTGGAATCCACCAGCTGCTCCTTGGAAATCTTGAGGGTCAGTTATACTCTGTCTTACAGGGTAGCTATGAGGTAGGATTGACTGGATGACCCCTAACAACAACTGTCGGCGCAAACTCCGTTCTTGGAACCTCCTACCTCGTGTTTCACTGTTGATTGGGTTGACTATTTGTACCACTGAGGGACTCGGCTTCCACGAGGTGTCTCACACCCCATGATTCTCAGCATCAGGGCTCACTAGTTTGAATTCATCCGATGGAACATCACTTCAGTTGACCAAGGATTGGGGTCACCGGATTAACACTCATCCCAGTGATGTTTGGTTGACGCTTCACTGAAATTGGAGACATCGCCACTTGCTTGGTGAAGCTGGGGCAGCAAGAACTTAGCTCAGTTATGTGGATCCCTGAGACAGAAAAGGCGGCGTGGCTCTCTTGCAGTCACACTGGCCTGGTGTCACGGATTGAATTGTGTGCCCCTAAACACGTGGGTAGCCATTTGGCTGGGCCGTGGTTCCTTGGATTGTGTGATGTTCCTATGTGTTGTGTGATGCTCTTGTGTGTTGTCAATCCTGCCTCTGTGATGTTAGTGAGGGAGGATGGGCAGCGGTCGTGTTAGCAGAGCAGCACTCAGCCTCTGAGACTGTTTTGTGACTTGACGCAATGTCTTGGGATATAAAGGAAGTAGAAGCAAGCAGAGAGTTGGGACCTCGTACCTTCAGGAAAGAAGCAGTGCTGGAGCAAAGTGTCTCCTTTGGACCCAGAGTCCCTGTGCCCCCAGAACTCCCAGTCCCCGAGAAGATTGACGGCAAGGAGCTTCCTCCAGAGCCAACAGACAGCCTTCCAGTAAAGCTGAAGCCCTGGATTTGGATTCTTAGCCTACTTGGCTGTAAGGAAATTAATTTCTCTTTGCTAAGCATTCACTTGTGGCATTTCTGTTTCACTAGGTGATTAGGAAACCTGGTTCATAGACTAGACCAAGAACTGTTTAAACAGGCTTAAATCTATCAGAATCCCCACAAGCCAAAGCCCAGCTGATGTCCCTGGGAAGTCTGTGGGTCAGGCGGAAGACTCTCTCCATTTTTTCTTCACAGATCAGTAGAAACTTACCTGTGGGCTCTCTTGGGGAAGCAGTTTGGGCGTGTGTCAGAATTGGGGTGAAGTAGATCACCCTCCTGAAAAATGATCCCACTTTTACCCTCTGTATGACAGTTGTCTCCACGGTAAGCCTTTGTTCTTCAAGGATATTTCTTTTGAACAACTATGCTTTGGGGCTAAAATGAAACATGAATGTGATGAAGGACTAATGACCAGTTGCTTCTTGCAGATGCTACCTGAAGATGTCATTATGGGTCCGTTCTGTGTCACTTGTTGGGTAATTTCTAATTCATATTCGTGCCATCATGAAGATTGATGAATGGGCAACTGTGGGCATTATGGCCAGCCTCAGACACCCAGGGATACAATTGTCATTAGTGGCAAACATCAGATAAACACATGCACGAGTCAACATATTGTCTTTAAAAAACCTTATTTATCCCTAGATTGTGGAAACACTTGAAAACATTGCTTATTTACGTGTGTTCCAATGTACTTGGACATAAATCTGGTGGAAGTCATGTGGATACGGTGATTACCCAGAACCCTCTGCTTCTCCATCTCTGCTGACCCAAGGCCCCTTTGTTTGACTTCTAGGAGCATCGAGTCCCTGTACCAGGAGCTTGTGGAGGAGGGGCTGCTGATACAGGCGCTGAAGGTCAACCTTTCTGATTATATTGGTAACGTACACCAGGAAGAACCCATGTGCCGTGCGTGGCTCACCCCTCACCTCCTGAGGCCCCAGCAGCTGGAAATATGTCCCACTGGTGGTTTTGTCCAAACCAAGATCTGGCCCATTGAGGCATCCAGGAAACATTTGTTGGGTTCAGCCCGTTATTGCAGCTGCTGTATCAGTCCAGTTCATTGAGTAACAAAAGAGCTGGCCATGAATTAGGTGAGTCTCTTCACTGAGTAGATCCGTCTCTTGCCCTGGTGAAAGCAGGGTATCCAATCTGCCAACTGGAGCCCCTTCGGCTTCCCTTCTGGGGTAAACTTGAAAGAAGGCGGCTAGTTTACACTGTCATGTGTAATTATAGGTAACAGCCTCTATGGGGCAGGCCCTGGTGCTGCCCGAGTGACCAGTCACTGCTTTTTGCAGAGATGATCCTGAGTCCTAGTGACCTCGGGTGTGTCATAGCAGACCTGTGCCCTATAGGGTCCCACTGGTTGTGTTCTTGGAAGTAGATCACCAGGACTATCGTCTGAGAAGCCCCTGGGTGGACTTAAACCTTCACTCTTCTGTTCAAGAGCTAAGTTCATTGACCATTTGCATCACCTGGGGACTTCAGTTCTCCAGAAGTACGCGTGACCGAAGTCACTAGGAGGACAAGTGATGACAGTCTTCAACCAGTGTTACCCAAAGGTTACAGTTCCTCGTGACCTTACTCCTCCAGTGCAGAGATTTGCATTTATCTGGTGAACAAGGGCATTCTTCTACACGGGAGGCCTGTCACATTCAGGAGATGGAGCACTGGGGAGCTACCCTTTCCTGATGTTCAGGAGGCTGGGGGCACAGTGACACATCGGTGACTCAGATTCACCGAGGGGCTCCAAGGAGGGAAGACCCAGCTCTGTGCTCCCTTAGAGGTGTTGCTGTTGGGGGCCGTCAAGTCTCTCCTGACTCGTAGGAACCCTGTGTGCAGCAGTGCGAAGCCCTGCCTGGTCCCGCGCCATCCTGACCACTGTCAGGCTTGAGCGTGTTGTTGCAGCCACTGTGTCAGTCCGGTCCGTCGAGGGCCCTCCTCTTTTTTCACGGGCCCAAGCAGGATGTCCTTCTCCACAGACTGGTCCCTCCTGAGAACATGTCCAAACTAAACAAGAGGAAGTCTTGCCTGCCTTGCATCTAAGGAGCGTCTGGCTGTACTTCTTCGGCGACAGATCTGCTTGTTCTTTGGGCAGCCTCCAAAAGCTCGTGGGGCAGTTTCCCTCTGTTGTGTAGGGCAGCTGTGAGTCGGAATCAACAGCGTACAGCAAATGCGGTGAAAATCCAGTTTTGCCAACAGCCCTATTAGTGCCCTGGAAAAGTGTTTGTCTTTCTGAGTTGAAACCCCAGCAAGGATTGTGCCTGTGATTGTTGTGTCTTCTTAGTCCTCGACCCTTTAGTCCAGAATGCTGTTCCCCCCTTGGATTTGGTGCTGGGAGGGCAGGCAGCTGGAAGAGAGTGTTGGCAGCAGTGATCATGGGTTTGTGGGTCACTGGTTCCCCCAGCCCATCTTTGATTTGGGAACTGAGCACCCCAGCCCACAGCTACCCCTCCCCAGCACACACTTCCTGAATCAGAAGTTAGGATCTGGTGCCCCTGGCTGCTGCAAATAGTTAAGCACTCAACAAAAAGTTGACAAAAAGTTGGCTGTTCACACACTCCCAATGGTACCTTGGAAGTCAGGCCTGGCTATCGGCTTTAGAAAGGTCACAGCCAGGTTACAGCCTTGAAAACCGTGGGAGGCAGGTCTGCTCTGTAACAGGGGGAGTCATTGCCTTCCTGGCCAGGGGTGTCTCCCCACTGCATCACCCTCTTCTTGCTGGTCCAGGGTGGGGACAATGAGTGATGCCCAGGACTCATCAAGCCTGTGTGTGCTCACCCCATTTCTTTGCAAGCCTTATGTAAGGAGCTGGTCAGTTTCTTATGTATAAATTGCCCTCGGCCTCAAATACCCTCCCCTCTGCCATTTCCCCCTTCCCTGGCTTGTGGAACACCCAACGTGTCTGCAGGAAGCCCAGTGAGTGGGGGCAGTCCCTGGGAGGGGAAACGATGAGTGCTGAATGACTAGCCAAAAGGCTGACAGTTCAAACCCACCTGGAGGGTCCTCAGAGGACAGACCTGGCCATCTATTTGTGACAGGTCACAGCAGCAGCTGATGATCAGTGGGTAGGAAGGGCCTTCTGCTCCCTTGCCAGTCAGTCATCAAGGCAGTGAGACGGTGCCACACCCACCAATGCAGCTTCACACACTTGGTTTAAATGAAACCTGTCACACTCGGCCAAAGAGGGGGCATCTGGATATCAACACGGATTTACTTAAGCAGGAAAATTGGGGCCACTTTCACGTCACCTCTCAGGTCACGTTTACTGGCAGTAAACACTGAATTTAATGGTTATTGCAGGATCACTGTCTGCTCCTGCTGAGCCAGAATTAACCACCCTTCTATTTCAACCTGGTCGTTAAAAAGCAGGGATCTCTGAAGCCGTCACAGAAGCTTCATCACCACTCATCTCCCCTGCCCCCATTGTCTTTGCCAAGGACTTGCTTCCTTTCATGTGGTGGGTTGGAAAGGCAGCCCAGCAATCGTGGGTGAAAGCTTTTGATACCTGCAGTATTTATAGGCGTCCAATCAACATCTAACTGTGCATATCGTACTTGTCCCACAAACACAACAACAGCTGGGCAACGGTACAAAGACACAGCCGCCCATTCAAGGTGCGCTTTCCCTCCAGATTCAGGTAGAAATCATGAGAGAGTCCTACAACCAGTCGAAGAATCTCAAGGCCCGTCCCCATGACAAATGGAGACCGCCAGACTCATTTTCTTGGTGACCTTATCTAAATTAGTTAGAAAATAGCAGCTCAGATTTATGACCAGTTACAATTAAGCCGTTTGATACCTTCTAATTAAACCTGCGAAGATTTATCTCTGTATTAGTCCTTCAGTAATCATTTAAAAATGATAAAAATGGAAATGAATATTATCCTCAGAAGGAGGTGTATCTATTTATCCTAAATAGACCACTGCCCTTCCTTCCAAATGACTGAGTTTAGGATTCAGGATAATGCACCTCCATGCAAATTTCAGGTCCAAATTAACTGACTAGTCTCCAGGTTAGCGCAGATGTTAAACATGACCTCTTAGAAGGCAAAGGCCCCTTGTTTTTTGTTCTTTGTATGTTTTCCATTGGCCTAATGCCCCAGACACAGTATTCAAAGGTTATTTTAAAAAATAGCAGGAAGTCAACAGAGTGGCCAGCTTAGCTTTCCATAGTCGGTTTAGCAAGGCTTTCTCAGATGGATAGTTTTTCTTCTTCAAGATTTAATCGGAGAAACAGTGGGTGTGTTCCTTACCACAACTCCCCATAAACCAGTTAAACCAGTCGCCATCTAGTTGATCAGACTCAAGGGGACCCCACGTGTGTCACAGTGGCTCCATGGGATTTCCAGAGGCTGGTTTTTAGGAAAGAAGATTGCCAGTCCTTTCTTCTGAGGTTCCTCTAAATAGAACCGAACCTCCAATCTTTCAGTCCACAGCCAAGCATGTTAACCGTTTGCAGCGCTTAGGGACCCCAGCTCCCTGGAGTACGATTATATTTGCTCAGAAACATAGGTTTGTGTTCTGAGGTCATTTTCTGAGTGCCAGAAGTCTGCAGCAGGGCCCGGCACAGGTTCCTGTTCGTTCATTTGGACTGTTTCTTCCCTCCCCAGGTGAGTACAGCTACCTGGGGACCACTCTTCGCCAGGTGTCCATAGAACCGATGCCTTCCCTCCTGGATGTCAGGCAGCTCATCACGCTGTATGGAATCTTGCCATTAGGTAATGACCCACCGTGTCCTGCTGTGTCTGTCTGCAAGGAGGGACCTGCTGCTTGCTGGCTTTGACAGTGCAGCCCTCCCTGGTTGTCCTCGAAAGCTACTGCAGCCGGTTCGGTGGCCCATCAGTACCGTGATTTCTGCCCTCCCCTCTCTCCTGGGAGTCATCAGACCGAGGCAGGCCAGGGGACCGTGTCTGGATTTAGCCTCCCAGGTCAGATTAAATGTGTCGTGGAGCCCACTGAGCAGAAGGCCAGCCCCTGGCTGGGGTGCTTCCAACACACTGGGCTGTGGTTGCAGACACGGGCCTCACCACGGGCGATGGCCTCCGGGGAGCCTCGTCTGAGGGCAACACCCCGTTCTCGGCAGGATTGAGAGCCCTTGCCTCTGACCTTTCAGGGTCCCCCACAGTGCATGAGAAGGCTCCTCTGGTGAAATCCCTGCTGCTGGCTGGGCCGTCCGGGGTCGGGAAGAAGATGCTGGTTCACGCCATCTGCACCGAGACCGGAGCCAACCTCTTCAACCTGTCGGCGTCCAACATCGCTGGGAAGTACCCTGGCCGGAATGGCCTTCAGATGATGCTGCACGTTGTTGTCAAGGTAGCGTGCGGCGTCCCCGCTCTCCTCCTCCCTGTCACCTGCTCAGCTCTGCATTTGTGGTGGTTTGTAGAGAGCGCCCTTAGGCCAACGAGCATGTTCCCTTAAATTTGGCCATCACATTGGCCTGTAAATGACATGGTTACTGAGTCTGGCTGAGCACCCAGCAATTAGAAACAGCTTCCCTCTTTGCTGGAACCCTCCCCCCACCGCCTAAGAAGCAAGCTTCCTTCTGTCAGGGGCGTCTTTCCTGACAGGTTTGCTCAGCTTGCTGAAAGTTTAGACCCTTGATTTCTTCATCTGGCCACTCCCTTCATCTGACACTGGCATCTTGGGGTGCTCACCACCACATGGCCTAGTGAGCAAGCAGCAGCCTGTCCTCTCCATCAGATCCTCCTGCAGCTGTGGTAAGGGACCCGGCAGGGAGCTGAGCTAACCACAGAGGAAAGGGTGCCCCCGCAGGGAGCTGAGCTAACCGTGGAGGATATGGGTGCCCCCAAAGAGAGCCGAGCAAATCACAGAAGAGAGAGTGGCCCCACAGACCCAGTGTCCTGCTGTGAGACCCTGGACAAGCCCTCAGCCTCTCTGGGACACTGCTTTCTCATCACCCAACTGAAAGTGTTAAAATAAATAATGCGGAGGTGCTCCATCAGCTCCCAAAGCAAAGATTCTCTGAAGCCATTCACATGGCTGAGAGAGGGATGGATAGTTGGGTGGGTGGGTGGATGGATGGGTGGGTCGATAGATGATGGGTGAGTAGATGGATGGGTGTATGGATGCATGCATGCATGGATGGTTGGATGATGCATGGATGGAAGGGTGGAAGGATGGAAGGATGGATAGATGGATGGATGGGTGGCTGGATGAATGGGTGGATGGGTGGGTGGGTAGATGATAGGTGGGTAGATAGATGGGTGTATTGATGGATGGATGGATGGATGGATGGATGGATGGATGGATGGATGGATGGGTAGATGATGGGTGGGTAGATAGATGGGTGTATTGATGGATGCATGGATGGATGGATGGACAGATGGATAGATGATGGTTGGGTAGATGGATGGGTGTATGGATGGATGCATGCATGGATGGTTGGATGATACATGGATGGATGGATGGATGGATGACAGGTAGGTAGGTACATAACTAGAGATACACCATATACATATGCACAGATAAACACAAAGATTACCAAGTTGTCAAGAATCTTAATGCAGAATTTTTATATCCATATTAAACCTTGACAAGATTTCCTCTGTACTTGGTTGAGTTGCTCGCGGTTACCAGTGTCAATCTGGATGTTGGTAGTGGCTATCCAGACAGTTTGTGACTCATGGTGACCTAGTACACTATCAAACATAACATTATTCTCACGATCACTTGCAAATGAGACCCTTGAGGTCGAGAGGAATTTCACTGGCTGATTTTCCAAAGTTGGTCTCCAGGCCTTCCTTCCTAGTCTCTGTCTGGAAGCTCTGCTGAAACCGCTCGTCACCCTAGCAGCATGACAGCCCCCATGGGAGGGTGGTTGGTGGCTGTGTAGGAGGTGCACTGGCCAGGAGCGGAGCCCAGGTCTCCTGCACAGCCCCACCACCGCCCTCATGGCGGACATGCACTGATTTTTATAGGCAGTTGTCAACATAGTGTGCAGTTCACTTTCAGTAGCTAGCGTGGCAGAAAAGCCAGCTTCCACTGTGTCCGAACTTACGAGGTATGAGGACTCCCCACTCTTGAGGCTGCTGGTCAGCTGTGCTTCTGCTTCCAGTGCTGCCGTTGGGTGCCACTGAGTCATTGCCAACTCACAGTGGCCCTACAGCCTCCCTAGAAGATGGTGACAAACTGAACAGTCACCCATAGAAATGGTCCCTATTTGGGGTCGTCCTAATGGCCAGTGCTGAGGGAGTGAAGGCCACAGGATGTGAGGATGTCAGGATGTCCTTCCGCAGCCACATGGTCGCACTCTCCTTGTCTAGAAGGAAGGAAACCGAGGAGACAGGACTCTGAGATGGTAGGATGTGGGACAAGAGGAACATGGCCGAGAAACGAAAGGCCAGGACGTGTCCCCAAGTGCCTCCCGTGGTTTGTGTTGTTCTGTGCAGTCCCCACCAGGCCCAGTGATGAGCTTATCATTGCTACCACTTCCCAGATGAACCAAGCTGGGAAAGTTATCACGTCACTCACCTGAGGCCACCAAGATTGAGGGCCCAGCTGGGACTCACACCCAGGTCGTTTTCCTCTCTTTCTTCCCGCCAGGTTTTTATTGAAGTAAAATTGATGTACCGTGAGAGGCTCAGGTCTCATAAGTTTTGAAAAATATCCTCACTTGTGTAACCACCATCTCCATTTGCAGATGGGTTTTGGCTGTTGTACAATTTCTTTTATGGGATGGCTTTTGAGGTCACCTTCTTTTCACTGGTTGTTGGTCCTGTGATTTGTAGGCGTTCTCTCTGCAATCTGAAGACGAGGTCCGTGCCAGACACGTGTGCTGCAACTGTTTCCACTCCTCCTGCTGCGTGCCTTTGTGTTGACTTCGGGATTATTTAGTTTATGTGTCCTGCTTCAAACTGGTTTACTTTCAGACTATTTAGTTTAGATGTGCTGTCTATTACACAACAGTTTACTTTCAGGCTGTTGAATTTATGTGTTCTGTTACAGAACGGTATGAACACCTCCAGGTAGGACTCCCTCTATTTCTGTGACTTGGTGCCTCTCAAGGTCTTGGGTTTGAATCTCAGCTCTGCCATTGAGATTCAGTGAGGTACTGTCATGAGATACATCCACATATAGGCATTTCATGTCTTCCTGATTGATTCTTATATTGTGATGAACTGTCCCTTTTTGTCTCAGGCAATAGCCCTTGTCTTGAACTCTGTGTCTGATATGAAGATGGCCACATCATCTTTCTCATGCATGCTACATACAGGATGCCCTTTTATTTCAGTGTAGCTGTGTCTCTACTGTTAAAGTGCATTCCTTGTGTGTAATGTACAGTCGGGCCTTGCCATCCAGTTCATTCTGATGTGGTTAATTCCCTTGGAGTCAGCGCACTGCAGAACAAAGCGCTGGCCAGCGCGGCGCCAGCCCGACAGCCTTTGCTGTGTTGCAGCCCTTCCTGCAGTCACCTGGAAACCCTGGCGGCAGAGTGGCTAGCGCCTGCAGCTGCTAACCAAAGGGTCCGCAGTTCAGATCCTCCAGGCGCTCCCTGGAAGCTCAATGGGGCAGTTCTACGCCATCCTCTGGGGTAACTGGGAGTTGGAATCGACTCAACGGCAGTGGGTTTTTCTTGCAGTCACCGTGTCAGTCCATCTCACGGGGAGATCCCTTGTGTTCACTGACCTCTTACCTAGCCCGGTGTCCTGTTCCAGCCACTGTCCTTTCCTGATAGTGTGATTCTGGTGACAGCTGCCATTTCACTGTAGTGTGTGCCATTACATTAAATGGGAGAGTTTAACGGAAGAAGCTTGCTCTTTGTTCTCCATTTTTCTGTTCTTCTAGTTCTCCTTTCACATTCTTTTGGGATTAACACAGTACTTTTAGCATGCCATTTAAATTTTTCTGTTATCATTTTAGAAATACCGCTCTTTTTTTTGTTTGAGTGGTTTCTGTACAGAGTACAATGTTGTTGCTGTTGGTAGGTACCCTCAAGTCAGTCGTGACTCACAGTGACCCTCTCACAACAGAAAAAAAACCGTGCCCAGTCCTGGCCATCCTCAGAGCTGTTGCTGTGTTGCAGCCCACTGTGGCAGCCACTGTGTCGGTCCTTCTCACTAAGGGTCTTCCTCTTTGTCACTGACCCTCTACTTCCCCAAGCATGATGTCCTTCTCCGGGGACTGGCCCCTCCTGACAACATGTCCAAAGTGCTTGAGACAGTCTCACCATTCTCACTTCCAAAGAGCACTCTGGCTGTACTTCTTCCGAGACAGATTTGTTCATTCTTCTGGCGGTCTGTAGCGTATTTAGTATTCTTTGCCAACACCGTAATTTAAAGGCATCAATGCTTCTATCTTTTTCAGTCATCATCCAGCTTTTGTACCCGTGTAAGGCATTTGAAAACACCGTGGCTTGGGTCAGGCGCAACCTTAGTCTTCAAGGTGACATCTTTGCTTTTTGACACTCTAAAGAGACTTTTTTTTTTTTTTTTGCCTAATTCATTGATGGTTTGACTTCTGAACTGCTACAGCTGCTTTTGAATGACCTGCAGCAAAATTTTATTTGCATGTAATATTGATGATATGGCTTGGTTTGGTTGAGTAATGCCCACACTCAGCTGGGTTACCTTTCTTGGGAATGAGGGTAAATATGGATCTCCTCCAATCAGTTGGCCGGACAGCTGTCTTCCAGACTTCTTGGTGTCAGCGAGTGAGAACTTCCCACACTGCACCCCTTCATTGAAACGTTGCCGTTGATGCCCTGTCGGTTCCCAGGGCCCCGTTTCTCATCAGTGCCGTCAGCACAGCTCAGACTTCTTCCTTTGGGACCGTCAATTCCTGATCATGTGTCACCTCCTGGAACAGCTGAACATCCATCCATTCTTTGGGGGACAATGACTCCATGTATTCTTTCCATCTTCTTCTGATGCTTCTCACCTTGTTCAGTTAAACATTGTGCACGGTGAGGTCACTGTGTCCAGCACGGGTGGCAGAGGAGCCATCAGCATTCCAAGAGGTCTTTCTTTCAATTAACCAAAGGAGATGGGACTGTGCTCGTGCTATTAGGTGAGTCACAGTGAGCTGGGGCAAACTTAGTGGGTGATGGGAGCACAGGGCCTGGCCAGCTGGAGCTCAGCAAAGTGCAGACCCCTGGCACCTGCCAGAGAAGGAGAAGAGACATGTGGGCTGACTGCTTACAAAGGAATGAACCCTAAGAGAGTGAAGAATCCAGCTGCTGACAGGGAACTTTGTAATTTAACGTCCGGCAGGTGGCGTTGGCTTCACACGCAACGCCCCCCCCCCCACCAAGCCAAAACACACCTGGGAAGACAAGTCTCTGATTTTGCACAACTATTATTTTTGGAAGATTCTTGTTTTCTTTTTTTCCATATTTTTATATTATTATTGTTAGCACAGTGTTTCCTGTAGAATAACAGCTTGGGGTGGGGGAGGTGTTTCCTTGAAAAAATGTGTTTATTTTATAAGTGAACAACTGTTATTTAAAATTCCTTCTTCTACAAAAGTGATACATAGGAAAAATACCCACCTCTTTATGGAGGAAATATTAGAAATACATTCATACATTCATATTCATACATTCAATACAATACATACATTCCTTCAACCGAGAAACATTTTATAAACGGTTAGTAACCAGCTGCCACTGAGTAGGCCCCGACTCATGGAGACCCACCCGCTGTGTGCCAGGCCTTTCTTCTGAGGCGCTTCTGGGTACTCAGACCTCCAGCCAAGCTGTTAACTCTGCACACTGCCCAGGATCCTAAATGACTGATACCTAACATGCATTGTCTTAATTAGTTTTACTGTGCTGTAGGTTAGGGTTTACAGCTCTTTCGCTTCTCCTTCAAAAACCCACATATGCACTGTCTTGCAACACCAGTTGCAACTCCCACGATGTGACAGCAGCACTCTGTCTTTCTGCCCCGGGTTCCCTGTGTCCCTTTGTCCAGCTTTCCTGTCCCTTCCTTCCTTTGCTTGGGCGGACATTGCCCATGTGGCCTCTTATACTCGATTGAGCTAAGGAACACGTGTCTCACGGGTTACTGTTTGTTTATAGACCCGCCTGATCCTATCAGAAAAGCAGGCTGCCGCAGTGGCTGCAGCTTGGGGTGAGCAGAGTGTCCAGGGGCCGTGGTCTGGAGGGCTCCAGTCCGTCACAGCTCTACATTCATGTGTCCGTGTGTGTGTACGCGCGTGAGTGCGTGTGTGTGCACGTGAGCACACGCATGGATTCCAGCTTGGTTCCACTTTCTTCTCCCACTCTGTCTGGGCTGTGATTCCTTCCTGAGCAGGGTGCTGGTAGCCGGGCACCGTCTAGTTACCCTGGGCTGAGGCGGGCGGAGGCCAGCGTTCGTCTGGGCTAGTGCTTGCTGTGTGTCTGTGGTTTCTTCTCTCTGTTGTTTTGGATAAGGTACCAAGACAGGCTTCCTAGATGGCCACTCAAGAACTCTTCAGCCCTCAGAGGCTCCCAGCCCCCAGGAGAGAGCCCTTTCTTTAGGGGCTGTGTTTTGCCTGTTGAACTAGGCGTCTGTTAGAGCTTCCCATCCCTCATGGCAACTCCAGGACAAGGCCATTCCTGGACCAGGGAAGGAGGACAAACAGCTCTCGAATCCCCTTGTCTGACTCCCACTTCTTCGGCATCCCATTCTGTGGCGTTCCATCTTCCCTGTAAGAATGGCCTGAAGGAAGCCTGCCTCCCTCCCAGTGGGAGTCACCAGCAGAGTCCAAATCAGAAAACTCTCTAAGCAGCCACTTTGAGTTTTGAGAGAGATGCTCTCTGTCCTCTCTGCCCCTGTTTGTTCGACCTCTTCCACAGTGACCCATCCCCCAACGGGTAGAAGGAGGTGTGAAAGCCAAGGGCCAACAAGGCCTCCAGCCAGTGTTGAATCTAGGCCTCATAGCTCCTCATGATGCAACACCCTCTGCTCCCCACAGGGCGGGCAGCCAGCAGCTCGATGGCCAGGTGCCAAGGAAGTCCACCCCTTTGTTCCCAGGGACTTCTACTCCTGATTCATATAGGCAGAGACACATCTGGAGCTGGGGGTAAGTAAAACAAAGACAGACATTCATTAACAAAGGTGCTGGTCCCAGCCGCATACGGGGACGTTCAGTGTGGACGACGCAGAGGCCTGCACCTGGTGCCCGGACCTCAGTAGCACATTATAGAGAGACAGAGGGGAGGGACTGAGCAGCATCAGGGCCGCACTGCCGTGACAGTGTGCTGGGACGGAGACTGGCGATGACACAGCCTGTCCGTGTCTGCCGCGAGGAAGCCATGCCGCCTTCCAGAGTATGGGAGCAGACAGGGCATGCCCAGGCATCCCACAACTCTGACAGCCACTGAGCCCTCTCAAAGAGGATTGCTGCCCAAGGCCTCTCCTTTATGACTCTCCTCTGGGCCGTGAGCAGAGAGCACGGCCCTCCACTGAGAGGATGCAACTAGGGAACCTGCCATCACCTATGAGTTCTGTCCAGCCTCCCCCGAGAGACCCTGTACCCCCAGCCCGTCCAGGTCCTCTCCTCTGCCGCAGTTTACCTTTCTGTTCCTGCAGGACTGGCCCAGTGGCCTCCTGACCCTTTAGTCCCCTCAGCTCTCATTTTGATGACTGCTGGAGGCACGCAGCCAGCTTCCCTCGAGGACTCAGGAACTTCTACCTGCCATAAAAGGCCACAGGATGACATGTAAACAAATATATCATTCTAAAAAAAGAGTTGAAGCATAGACCCCGAAACCTCCCCCTGTCCAGTGTTTCAGCAGAGACGGGCTGACGAAGGTACAGCAAAGTGAACTCCCCAATAATGGAGAACCCCCCAGCAGCTCCCTTGCAAGGCAGAACCTCCTGGCTGCCACCTGACACGCTGACACACTGAGCTCAGACGCATGCCTGGAGGGTGAGGACCACAGCTCGGTCCCCAGGCGTCCCTGCCTCCATAGGCCTCAGCCAGCAAGTATGGAAGGCAGGGAGGAGCTTGGTAAAAAAAAAAGGAGAGCAGCTGGTTTGTTTCCTTGAGTTCTCTCCTGCAAGAGGGTGATCCAGCAAGGACTTCCGAAACTCCAGAGTACAGCATGTTAGTAACACAAAGGCACCAGAAGACCCAAACCCAAACACACTGCCATTGAGTCGATTCTGACTCGTAGCAACCCTATAGGGCAGAGTAGTGTTGCCCCACAGAGTTTCCAAGGGGCCTGGCGGATTCAAACTGCCGACCTTTTGGTTGGCAGACGTAGTACTGAACCGCTGCACCACCAGGGTTTCCTGCTAGAACAAAGAAGAGCCTTTAATTGTTGAGTCATTAGATCCTGATGCAAACAGAAAACCCAACCAAGCCACAGAGTGGACTTCGACCCCCAGAGACCTGGTGGGTGTCAGAGAGAGCTGTGCACCAGCAATCTTTTGACGGCTGATTTTTCGGAAGTTGATCACCAGGGCTTTCCTCCGAGGTGCCTCTGGGTGAACTTGAACTTGCAACCTGTAGGTTAGCAGTTGAGTGGCATCACTGGCTGCACCACCCAGCACATCCTGCCCCGAGAGGATCAGACTCCATGGGGGAATGTGGACGGACGTTTCCTCAGAGAAAAGATCAAGCCCATCGGCTTTAATTGCGTAATTGCGCTTCCCAGTGTTTGAAAGAACACACCTTGGTGGAAATGTTCTCTTTCAATAGGACTGAGGAGCCCTCTACTGGCCATCGTGGTAAACTCTACTCTGTAACTTCTATAAAGTTCAATTATAAATTAATTACATTTAATTGTCCATGACCTCAAACCATCTATGGATAATTTGAATGAAGCTTTGTCACTTCTAAATGAAAATTAAGAGAGCAAGGCATACCATTTTTCATGAACAAATTGGCCAAGAGTTTTTTCCATGTTAGGACTTGTCGAGGCAAAGAGGAGAAAAACAGGCCCACCCATCCATTGCTGGAGAGGATGTAAACAGGTGCCCCTTTCTGGGAGGGTGGTCTGACAGCACCCATGATGACATAAAGAGTCCCTGAGGGGTGCAAACGGTGAAGCCTGTACTCCCAGCCCAAAGGTGGGTGGTCCAAGCCCACCCGGCAGCTCTCCAGGAGACAGGCCTGGCCATCTGCTTCTGAACGGTCACAGCCTTGAGAACCAGCGGAGCAGCTCCACTCTGCACAGAGGGGGTCACCATAAATGGGTATCAGCAGTGATGAGAAACCACTAGTGAAGACAGCGGGGATGCCGGCCTCTCCCCGCTCCCCCCAACCGCTACCCCCGTCTGGCAGCTTCACAGCTGGAGACAGTTCTGCAGAAACGCTCGCACATGCGCCCGCAGGTGCTCGCCACACCCCGTTTGACCCTGCTCACCAGGTCCTTCAGTTACAGGCCGTGATGCTAACACAAGGCCGGAGGAGTCCTTTCACGGGACGTGAACAAGGCAGCATCCCACACCGGAGCATGGAACAGCCCCACCCGGGAAACATGGATGTCGGAGCACCTGCAGAGACAGGAGACATGTGGCCATCCACTCGAGGTGGCCGGGACAGAGGGTGTTGTTCTGTCTGTCTGTCCATTCTGAAATGCGTCACAGTGAATATCACCTCGGAAAGCCAATGAGAAAACAGGTCGGAAAAGGGGGGTGAGAATGGTGACACAACTGGAAGGACGTCATCAGCGTCCCTGAAACACAGAAGCAGAAACTTGAACAGGCCTGTGTCTTTACTGTAGATTTTCAACAACAAAATAAAATAGTTTTTAAAAAGAAAGAATGAGAAAACAAGGAAGGAACGTGTTTCCAGTGGGCAGCTTGTGAGAACCCACCCATCTGCCTCCTGCACCCGCAGACCTCCCCGTCCCACCTGCATGTCTGCTACAGGACGGCCATCAGTATCCATCCATGGTGCCCTGGAGACAAGCCCTGCCCTCCCCAAGGCTGTCCCCACAGGACAAACCATCTAGTGTCCATCCTGTTACCATGGAGACAAGTCCTCTTCCCATGGCCATCCTCTCTCACATCCCTACCTCTCCCCACCCCACGTCTAACCTCCTGCTGTGCACCTGTTCTCATCCTACCGACAAACCTGGCTGCCTTAGAAAGGGTGCAAAGATCGTGGGCACCCCACACGATGCCTGGCACACCAGCGTCCTCCACACATGTCCATGACTGAGGACACCAGAGCACAGCCCTCATGCCACGTTCTGCCTGGAAGAACAGAGTGGTTTTCAGCCATCTGAACACCGCCAACCTTCCCAAGTCTTCCTTTTGCCGAGTACCACAGCCTCTGGTCCTTCAGTCCTCCTTGAGAAAATGGGATGCCCCGAGAGTGCCAGGATCCCATACCCCCTTCTCTGCCCAGAGCTGAGCAGTCACCAGATGTCCTGTGGTTGCTGAGCTCTCCCCAGAGGAAGAACAGGGAGGTCAGAGACGTGGGCGCTGGGGGACAAGACAGTGGCTGTTGTCACATTCTGCCTGCTTGGGTAGAAGGTGACAGAGGACGTCTTCGGCTAGGTTCTCTAGAGAAGAAGAACAGTGCAGTGGGTAGAGAGAGAGTGTGTTATGAAGGAAGTAGCTCAGCCAGGGCTAGAGATCAAGCCCGCAGCTCAGGTGTCAGGCTGTAGGTGTCTCCTGACTCCCTTAGCTGCTGCAGCTGGGGGGCCCACGACAGGCAGGCCAGACAGCTGGCTGCTAGCTCGGAGGCAGCAGAGGCAGACAGAGCCCAAGGTCAGCAGGTGAGCTGCTAGCATAACTCCCAGGAACTGGAGGTCAGACGAACAAGAGCCAGCTGCAGGATCCAGAGCAAGCCCAAACCAGAGAGTTTGCCAGAGCCCACCTATACCCACTGCAGGCCACACCCTTGGAGAAGCCCCCATGCAGACTGATGGGCTGTGTCTCACGATCTCATCACAGAGATGATCACGTCACTACACGGCTGCCGAAATACATCCTAACGGCCCAGCCACTGAGAGTCATGGCCCAGCCCAGTGGACACACAACCTTAACCTTGGCCAAGGATGATACTGGCCAACGCTACAGAGGTGATCCGGGAGAGGGCAGCTTACGCCCAGTGGTGACCCGGCAACGTGATGCCTGATTAAAAGCATGGGCCTGGAGTGTGACGCAGGAAACAAAACCAAACGCATTGCTATCGAGTCACTTCCAGCTCAGGGTGACCAAGTGCTGCTGCAGAGCAGAACTGCTCCCTCAGGTGTCCGTGGCTGCTGTCTTGGCAGAAACAGGTTGCCAGATCTCTCTTCTGTGGCACCAGTGGGTGTAGTCAACCCACCAGCCTTCAGGCTAGCAGCCAGGTGCCACCTGTGTGTGCCACCTGAGACCCCCGTATCAGACAGACCCTGGTCTGGATCCAGGCTCCACTTTTTTTGTGATGCCAGGTAGGTTAGCTAACCCTCCTCTGCCTCAGTTTCCTCACCTGTAAAAAGAGGTGAAGGCTTGTCACAGCACATGTGTACAGTAAACAGGAGACTTGTGAGCACAGAAATGCTGAGAGGGATTTCAAAGCTCTGTGTAAATGAATGGTAGCTGTGTGGTTACTATTGTTGCAGAATTCTCTTGGGAAGTGTTTCTGTTTCAGCTGATAATACTGAAGCCTTCTGAAACAAAGTTCTCCCAGAGAAGAGGTCTTCCGTGCAGCCTTGGCTGCCCCAAAGCAGGTTAACATCCTGGGAAAGGAACTCCTTCCCAGGTGTGCGCTACAAAATAGAGGAAGTGTGGAATTCCCCCCTTGTCCTGGAAGAGCGTAACAGAACAAGGAACAAGTGGGCACTTTCACATTCATGGCATTGGGTGGCCACATTTCCCAAACGGTCTTCAGGCCGGTGGAGCAGATAAGACTGTCATTTCAAAACCATCACAAGCTAGTGAGACTCCTGTACCACAGGTCTGTGTGTGCAGCTTAGTTTGTTCAGAGCAGAAGAAAACAAGGAGCGCACAGATACGTGGTGCTCGTGCCTGTAATTCCCATTAAGGAATGCTGAATTGGGGGTTCTGGACGCCCAGAGAGGAACTGTGGAAAATCCATTGTTTACCAGATGGGCACAGAGAGGAATGACCGCTGTGTGGGAAAACTCACGAGCACCCGAGACGAGAGACAATTGTTGACAGGAAGATTATTTTTCCATTGGCTTCAGGTTCCAACACTCAGATTTTTAAGAAGGACTCAAAAGAGTAGTTATGCCAGATTGGTATAATATTATCATTGCTGTTATATATTACCTTTTTCTTTTCTAAAAGCTTAAACTCTTTTTATGTGTCCTAGCTCATTTTCTTAGTCACTCTTGGGGCTAAAGAAAAGGGAGCTTTTGACTGAAAATAGTTTTTAGTGGCGCAGTGGTTCTTCAGTGCTTTCCCCGCTTGGGTAAGTTAGCCACATACTCCCTAACTCGTGGCTATAGCACCCAGGCCACACTAGAAAGAGTACTAAGACACCAAGAGACTGGAGGGACAGCTGGAGTTCAAGAGATGAGAAGGCAGAGTGGACAAACTCTAGGATTGTTAGGTGTGAGGGACAAGGGGAGGGTAGTTACCTGAGTCTCGGGTTGGGAAGTGGTACGAAGAGGTCACATAGGAGGGTGGGCAAGAAGGAGGTCTGCAGAATGGAGGGGAAGTGAGTTCAGCTTCGGTCATCTGGAGTTTGGGGGTTTCCAAGAGGCAGGCGCCGTGTAGAGTATGAAGCTCTGGGGGGAACATGGCCTGAAGCTCCAGAGGCAGGCTGAGATGTCATCAGCAGATAGGAGACTGTTGAAGCCACAGGAGTGCACAAGATTGGACTCCATCCAGACTGCACTGAAAGGGTGGGTGCAGAGAAGCTGGAACATCTGGGCCAAGAACATGATGGGACTCCAGGGGGGAGAAGACATCCAACCATGGCCATGCACAGGAACCAGCTGAGCACCTTTAACAACGTGGACATCCAGGCAGAGCTCCAGTTAGCCCAGAGTCTCCAGGGTGGAGCTTGCATCGTATTTTCAAAGCTCCCCAGGTGATTCTAGTGAGACCCACTAGCTTGTTCACGGAAGAGGTGGCTGCACACCTATACCCAGGTGTCCTCAGCCTGCTCCTCACTCACCTGCCCCGTCTCGTCCCACATAGCGACGTCTTGCCACCACAGTCCAAAACATGTATTATCTCCAGAAGTACCTGGTAGTGAGTCATGCTCTGGCTGGGTGTCTTCTTGCATGGCTTCTGAGTGAGAGGCGAACACAGGCCAGGGCGGGTGTGTGCCTTTTCCCTCTGCCTGCCATCACTGTCCAACAGAGGGCTGGGTCCCCAGCAAGCGGTCACTGCTGGCTGGCTCAGGGGACCACTGAGGAGCTCTTCCCCTGCATCTGTTCCTAAGTTTCTCTCCTGCCTGGTCCTGTTGGACTTCTCAAGAACTCAGACTGTCATGCTTGGCCATTCTGCATTGAATCAGGATTTCTAAGCTAGAGAAAGACTTCATCAGTTGACGTACCAAAGAGCTGATCCTTATTTAAATCAACTCCAGAGACAGGCTTTTGTCAAAGTGAACAGGGTTGACTTTTCTTAAATGAAAATCTGGAATGGCGGGGGAGGGGAGAAGATGGAATGGTGGTCCCTTGAATGGCAGTGTCCTCCTGTCCTGTGGATGTGACCGTTCAGGCAGAACAGCCAGGCCTGGCGCTGATGTGCCATCATGTGCTTGTCCTTAGGGCTAGGTCTTTAAATCTAGTGCTCCGTGATTTCAGAAGCAAAGTATTTAATTAACAGTCTATGTCTTGATTTGAGAAGACAAAGTCTTGATGTACAACAAAAATTGTTTTCTGCCATTGCTGAGCCAGTCTGATTCAATGCGCAGAAGCCTCTTGCTCTAATGTTCAAAAAGCAGCCAAGAGTCCCTGTCTATTCAGACTCCGGTGCCAAAACTACACTCCCATGTATGTCAAGGCCAAGATGAAGCACCCACAAATGCAGGCCACCCCTCAAATTTGGCAGAGCTGGGGGTGGAGGCCCGGTGCTCAGCCTCACACAGGAAAGAGCAGGGGTCTAGAGTCAGGAGGACTTGGTGTCTGAGGTGGTCCTGATGCCCCCACTTACTCTTCTCTCAGAGATCTAGCATTTCTACCTCTAAACAGGGTTGCCAAGGCCCACCTCCCGTGTCTGTGGTGAAGACTGAATGACACAGCATTTGTATGTGCCTGGTGGTCCCAACCTGATATCACAGACATCAGCCAGCGCTAGAATCCTGGCCCTGCAACTTCGAAGCTGTGTGACCTTGAAAGGTCGCTTAAGGTCTTTGAGTCTCAGTTTTCCTGTCTGTACTCAGGCGTAACAGTAGCTGCTTCACGGGGTTGTAAGGAGGGTTCATCACAGCGTCATGCGTGAAGTCCCTGAGCCCCAGGAAGTGTGCGGCGCACGCCGGCTCTGACAGTGAAGCTGCACAGGACGCGGGTGGCTGGGTACCTGGTGCCTGACTGCTCCGTAACTGCTTGGTTGTCACTTAGTATCACATCACGTGCCTGGGCTGCTGGGAGGGAAACATGGGTCTCTGGGTCTGAAAAATAAAAACGCCAGAGGAGCACTTGACAGGTGCTGTCAGCTCGCTGCCCTCCCTCGGGGGCTGGGGCTGTGAACAGCCCCGGGGTGGTGGGGAGCCTGTGCACCCCAGGCCTCCTTCTCCCTTTGAACTTCGGTCATCTGCTTTAGGGCCCCGACAGCCTTTGCTGCGTCCTGTCGGGGAGACCCTGCCCGCAGCGGCAGAGTCCCGAGAGGTGTCTGCAGCAGATGTTTGCGTGGCCATCAGCTCAGAATCACACCTACTGCCTTAATGAGGTTTTAAGAAGTATAAAAATAGGCATGTGTGACACTCCGCTCCCTGTGGCTGGGCTGGCTTTCACCTGTCACCGTTTCCCACAAAGCCGGGATTGCTGGGAAAATCCCCGCACTCTACAGTTTTCGTGGAGTGCTTTGACAAGACTGTTGAATGGGCATGATTTTCCGTGGGAGTGCCAACCCCCTGGCCACCTTCTAGCCAGAGCCCGGGCCTCTGAGGCACCACCAGACTCTGAAGGACAAGCGGCGTCATTGCGTGCCCTGTAGCTGTAGTGGTTTTCCTCTTGGTGTGCAAGCTTGAATGAGCCTGTGAACCCTAAAAGGACTGTGATTATAACTTGTGGCCCAGTTCCCTGCGTTTTCACTGACTTCTAGCCAGACTGAGGCATGCAGGAATGGACTGTGTCCATCTCACCTGCGTGGCAGCCACGAGTCCCCGGAGTGGGCGGGGGCACGGCTGCACCCACCCGCCCGGGAGGAGGTTCATCGGTCGGGCAAGTTGTGGTGTTGAGGCGGCACCCACCTGCCCAGAAGGAGGTACATCCCACTGGGCAGGTTGTGGCATCGTTGCTGCACCCACCCACCCAGGAGGAGGTGCACCCAGCAGGGCAGGTTACACGCTGGAACACACGTCCTCCACGCCCCGCCAGCATGCAGTGCTGCGCTGGCTGCTGTCACCACCAACCACGGAAGCCACCAAGGGTCACAGCCCACTGGGGGCTCAGGTGTGCACCCAAAAACCAAACGCATTTGCAAGCAAGTCTTCTCCTTCCTCTGCAGGTGGCTCGACAGCTCCAGCCATCCGTGGTGTGGATCGGGGAGACGGAAAAAACCTTCTACAAAAAGGTGCCCAGCAGCGAAAAGAAGGTGAGGGTGCCCCGTCTCTCCTCATTCAGCCTTCTCTATCCTCCTAGCTGGGCCCCTGACGGGGACCATCTCTGCTTTTGGGGGTGCTCTTGCCGTTTCGAAGGAGGAGAGGCATGGGCTTTAATCCCCACACCTTGCTCTCTTGCATTCATGGACTGGACCCCACGAAGGGACCCAGTGGCCTGATTTTATGAGCCATAATCTAGAAAAAAATGAAAGAAAATGGGGACGTGAGGAAGAGGGGACATTAAACCCAAACATATGATTCAGAGCTCAGAAAAGCATGTGGAGAGTCTTCCAAATGGCACACAGAGGGGTCATTACTCGCATTTCCTATCATCCATAATAATAAATAGCAGAGCTCTGAAATCTGTGTACAAAGGCCATCCACAGAGCGGCTGAGTGGCCAGCGCTGGGGCCCCCTGGGAGTGCTCTCTCAATTGCTTCCTTCCCCCTTTTCTTTGCTTGCCATGGCCCCCTTCCCCTTGCACTTCCCCCCACAAATCATCAGCCAGTTTCCCACGAGTTAAAAAAAATTCATAGATACATGTGCTTGTTACCCCACTTCAATTTGCAGAAAAGCAAATAGTGGTTAACTGGGAGTTTCTGATTAAATTCATCAAGGTTTTAATCACTTTCGGTCCTTATGTATTATACATCCCTTTGAGCAGGTAGCGATGATTTGGGTACAGAATGAAGACACAGTCTCATCTTCCCCAAATGAGCCTTGATTGCCCTGCCATTCCAGAAAGGGTTAGGAGGACACAGTTATTATTTCTTCAGGGATGCTGGTGGTTAGCTCCCTCTGCTGGCTAAATGACTACACTGAAAACAAATGCACACAGTCTGTTATTTGCAAAATTGTTGGCTGAGGTTCCTGCCGACAAAGAACAGAGTGCAGAGCGGCGTTTAACCCAAGGTGTCAGGAACTCACAGCCAACAGAACCTTCACAGGGGCTGCTGCGGCCTTGGTTTGTCCGACTGGACAGTGTCCCTCCTGCCCCATGTGGTGGAGCATTCCTGCCTGGAACCTGGAGACTTGGGTCCCAGGCCTGGTCGCCTCACAGCTGTGTGTCCTAGAGCCAGCAGCTCAACCTCTCTGAGCCTCTACTTCCTTAGCTGTTGAGTGAATGGTTGACAGGAAGGTTATTCAACCCCTTGAAGCTGGGACGACCTCTGAGGTCACACAAAGCCTCCAGTCCCGTGGTCCTTCAAGCCATCTGTCACGATGGCCACCCATTCACCTGTACACCAGAGGCCACAGAGAGTCAAAGGAATGTGACATGTCCATTGAAGAGGAGTCAGAGGGGCCGGGGAAGGGCTGGCCGGGGGCTTTGGTGGAGGCTGAAGGCAGGAGTGAAGGACAGGGTCAGTAGACACAGCCCGGGAAGTGCTGGACGGCGCCGGCAGTCAGTGCTTCTGGCTGCCAAGAGAAGTGTTGGCCCACCAGAGGATCTAGGAAGAAAGGCCTGGCTGTCTGTTTTCAAGAAATCAGCCCTAGAAAACCACACAGAGCACAGTTCTGCTCCAGCACTCTTGGGGTCACCATGAGCTGGGATCAGCTGAGCAGCAGCAGCTGGTTTTTTTCAGACACCGCACAGAGAGGGACACACTGTGCCAGGTGAGAGGGAGGGGACAGGGATGGAGACAGAGCCCCAAGCTTGCCAGCTTCCCTGGCGCTGCCAGTGCTATGGACACAGATCTGCTGATTCGATGCCCCCCTCTCTGACACAGTGATGGACTAATATTTGTTCTCATAGCAAATGAAGTTCTTTTAGGCAGCGGTCTTAGCTGTGAACACACAGACATCTCTTGTGTTTACTTCCTTGTTACAAAAGTCTGAGGGGAGAGGAGGTTCCGTTGAGGAGCAGACATTGCCACCTGCTCAATAAGCAGAAGCTCCCTGGATGCCAGAGCAGCCACGGGCCTGAATCACCCCAGCCCCAGCCCCAGCCCCAGCACCCAGACTCCCAACCCAGCTACCGCTGTCCCAGCTCCAGGACTCAAACCCCCACCCTAGCTACCCCTGCTGCAGTTCCAGCTCCCAGAACCCCACCCCAGCCACCCCATCTCCAGCTCCAACTCCAGCACCCAGACCCCCACCCTCACTGTCCCTGCACCCAGTTCCAGTGACCTAGCCACAGGGTAGGGCTCCCCAGCTCCACAGAGACCTCAGTGTCGGCTCAGACTCCGCACCCTGATGGCACCCTGTGGCCTACGCTTCAGAGAGGAAAGCAAGGCTCTCCCACCCCTGTCTCACTGCCTGGAAGACCCGCCAAGTCCCTCGGCCCCAGAGCCTAAGCAGCCACCCAGCATCTCCACACCATTGCACCCAGCACCTTCCAAAGACAGGGCGAAGGGCAAAGGTGGGAGCATGCTCAGCCACTTAGGGGACTGCGTTCTGAGTTGCGTTGCCACACGGATGAGCCTGGAAGGCATGATGCTCAGGGAGAGGGGGCAGTCACAGAGGACCACGCAGTGTCTGACACCACCTGGGTAAAATAGCTGGAGCAGGCGGATGGGTGCAGAAGGCAGACGGGCGACACCGGGAGCTGGAGAGGCAGGGAATGGGGTGCGGGTGATGGTGGAGGGGTACGGAGTTGCTGTTTGGGGCTGGAAAAGTTCTGGAAATGGACAGCAGTGATATTTACACAACACTGCGAGTATAGTGATTTCACTGAATCATACACTTCAAAGTGGTTAAAACGGTTAGTTTGGTTGTAGGTGTTTCACAATTTAAAAAACGAGTTTAAATGAAAACAAAGAAAGTTATATTGGCACTGCCTAGTCGGATGCTATGTGGGATCCTCACCGCCTCACCTGCCCTGCTGGGCACCCAGCATCTTCTTTACCACCCACGGGGTCCACCCTGGCCCTGCCTCTCTCCCCAAGGTACCCAGGTCCCAGAGGTGCTTGCTCAGTGAAGGAGGTCCGTCTGCAGAGGTATCTGGGATTCCGTTGGTTCCAGCTAGGGTACAAACAGACGCGCTGGACTGAGGGGTCCTAGGAAGCCCTGGAGTAACCCTGCATCCACAGGGCCTGAGGCCACCCTCCCAGTCCTTGCCCCTGGGCTGTGGCCTCCTGCTGCTCAAGTACACAGTGGTCACTGGTCATCAGCAGGGAGGCCACGGCGGCATGGCAGGCTGCGCCCAGGGACATGGGGCCTCTGAGTGCTGGGGAGAAGAGAGGTCCCTGGGGACTGTGGCACCCCTCAAATACCTTCCCTTCACCAGGCAGCCCTGTGGGGAGGCACGGTGCCCCCAGCTTAAAGAAAAGGACCGAGGCCCCTATAGGTCCATAGTGGGGAGGCCAGTGACTGAGGTCTGTCTAACAGTCCAGGCTCAGACCATTGACTCCGGCCATCCACAGACCAGTGGGTCGGGGGCCCTTAGAACCCGCCAAGACCAGAACAAGCCCCTCCCCACCTCCAGTGGGCTCCAGGACAGTGGTGACAACAGTACTTGAGAACCTCTTGTCTTCTCGGGAACCTCCATCCTCATGACCACTATGCTGCCCTCACTGGGTCCTTTACAACCTCCCGCCCCCATGTTCACCACACACACACACACACACACACACACAAGAAGCCCTGGAAGTTTAGAGCAGCCTGAGCTCTAGGCCCCTCCATGTGCTGCAGACTCCGTGGACTGGGTCTGTGTTCTCCTCCTCCTCCTCCTCCCCCCCCCCCGCTCTTCGTCCTTCTCAGGACCGCAGCAGGTCAGCCGTCTGTGCACGAGGCATGGGCAGGAAGGAAGGAGGCTGCCTTTTCGGCACCAGCACCCTCTGAGCTGCATCTAACGAGAGCCTGGCCCTGGCACGGCAGTAGTGTCTTCACAGGCCGTCACTTGCTCTGGGGAAGCTGGCTGCAGCGGTTATTTTGTGGACTTGACTGCAGGAAAGCAAACTGGGATTGGTGTGTGGATGCGAGCCACTCATTCAAAATGGCCAACCATCGAACACTTGTGCGAGGCTGGGCAGCCCGTGGCTGGTGCCGTGATGTGCAGGTTGCCAGGCAACAATGGGGCTGTTTGCAGGCGTGATGGGTGGGTTCAGGGCTCAGGTGTAGTGGGCATCCCTGAACTGGAACAGGATGGCATGAGCACAGAGGCTGTGGGTTGGATGAACTCACCCTTCATTTCCATCCCCTCCTGGTGGGACTGTACCATGTTGCTCTGGACAAAGCCCAGCATCAACACTTGTTTGCCAAATAGACTCATTAAGTCCAGGGGTCCCCACCTTTCTAGGACATGCGAGTGGAATGCCATCTCCCGGACCAGGAAGGGCAGGGCAGCACCACTGTTACCATGGCAACCAGGCTGGCAGGGCAGTCCCAGGCAATGCAGGGTGGGCCTCTGCCCCGTGGAGCTGCACCCTCCAGCCTGACACCCTGCGAGTCCCAGACACCCCCCTCTCTGCCTAGTCCTCTGCCAGACTTCTTGCAGAGCAGTCTACTGTCACTGACCCTGCTCAGTCCAGCCCCCCGCCATCAGCCAAGTGCCCTCATGACACCACCATGGACATTGCCCTCCTGGAGCTCTTCCCGGACTTGCGCCCTGCCAGCAATGCATCTGCCCTCTCATTCTCCCTTTGAGCTGCACTCAGCGTGGTTCAAACCCACCTTTCCTGCGAGGCCTTGCCCCTCTCAGCTTCCACGACCGCAGTCCCCTGGGCCTGCCCCCACTGGGCCAGCAGCTCCCCGCTGCATCTCCTCGGCCTTCTTCTGCCACTGTTCTGCTGTCAGGTCTTCCCAACTCGCGGCAGCCGTGTGTACAGAGGGACAGGGCCACCCTGACCCCCAGGGTTTCCTGGGACTATGTCCTGTTTGGGACTGTCCCCTCCCATCTGCTCAGGGTCACATGCAGCTCCCTTCCCGTCCCCTGGGTCCGTGCTCCATGATGTCCCAGCCTGCCTCTGCCACTTTTCTCCCCTCTTGCCCTCCTGGGCACCATTTCACAGTGTGGTAACACCCCACACCACTGGCAGCTGTGCCCTGTCCCCAGCCCGCACCTCTGACGCCCCTCACAGGGCCTCCGGCTCAGCGTGGCCCAGCCCCGCTCATCTCCTGCTCGCCCGCGGCTCCTCACCACCCTGCACTGCTTCTCCTCCTGCATTTTCCAAGGACCGTGTAAAATGTGGAAACCCTGGTGGTACAGGGGTTAAGTGCTGTGACTGCTAACCAGAAGACTGGCTGTCCAAATCTGCCAGGCAGTCCTCAGAAACTCTGTGGGGAAGTTTTAGTCTGATAGGGTCACTGTGAGTGGGCATCGACTCAAGGTTGTCGGTTTGGTGTTTTGGCACGTAAAATGTTTTCCATCTAACTGCTTTTCATGAAAGAACTTTAGATCCACCCTGGTGAAATGAACCCCAAGTGCTGCAAATTTTCTAAGCACCCTTCCCCAAGTGCTGCGGATTGCTTCCTGGCTCAGGTATGGACATTCCAGAGTTGTAGCAGGGAGCTTTGCCGGCATGGCATGGGGCCCAGAGGCGACTTCTTAGAACTGAGTGGTTCCGGACATCATCCAATGCAATGGAAGCTGACAGGAGCTCTCCACACAGTGGTTTTGAGCTCTATTGGCAGTCTTCTTTCTTCCCAATTGCAAAGCACCTGTTTTGTTTTGGTTTTGATTCCTCTGTTATAAACCTTACTCCTCAACCAAACCCATTGCCGTCAAGTTGATTCTGACTCACAGTGACCCCGTAGGACAGTGTAGAACTGCCCCACTGGGTTTCCGAGGTTGCAGATCTTTACAGAAGCGGGCAGCCACATCTTTCTCCTGCAGAGCAGCTGATAACTTTGAACCACTGACCTTGAAGTTAGCAGCCAAGCACCTTACACTCTGAGCCACCGAGAATCCTCCTGCCAAGCTGACTCTATTTCGATTTCTCGTCTGAACTTGAAGTTCAGAGTAAGGCACCAGTTGTCATCTACTGAGTTCTTACTTCTTGCTAGGCAGACACGTTACTCCTATAATCCTTGCAACACCCGAGCGAAGTCACCCTAGCATTGTCTACATGCAAGGACTAAGGTTCAGAGAAGTTGAGTAAGCTGCCTGAGGCCACACAGCAGTTCGCAGCAGAGGCAAGTCTGGGATCCAGTCCCCGTGAGAGTCCTCATCTCTCTCTCTGGTGATCTACATTATAAACACTTCCGTGCAAACTGAACCCAGCAGCATATCAAAAGAATCATAAACCATGACCAAATAGAATTCATCTCAGGAATACAAAGTTGGTGTACCATCTGAAAACTCACTTAATGTGATATGCTGTATCAGTAGAATACAGGGTAGATGCCACATAATTATCTCAATAAATGCCGAAAAAGCATTTGCTGAAACTCAGCATCATTCATGAATTAAAAAAAAATCAACAAAATAGGAATAAACCTGATAAAGGGCATTTATGAACAACCCACAACTGACATCAGACTTAGTGGGGAAGGACTAAAGCTTTTCCCCTGAGAATAGGAACAAGAGACAAATTTCTGCTCTCACAACGTCCATTCAACATTGAATGAGAGGTCCCGGCCAGAGTAATTAGGCGAGGAAAAGAAATAAAAAGCATCAGACTAGAAAGGAAGAAGTAAAACTGTCTATTTGCAGATGTCGTGATCTTGTATAGAGAAATTCTGAGAAATATACTAAAAATTATTTGGGCCAATAAACAAATTTAGCAGGGTTACAAGTACAAGACCACTGTTGTAAAAAAAAAAAATCAATTGTATCTGTATACAGAAGTAATAAACAATCCAAAAATTAAATTAAGAACACAATTTCACTTATAGTAGCATCAAAAAAAAAAAAAAACTATTTCTATACAACAGCAATAAACAATCCAAAAATTAAGAACACAATTTCGCTTATAGTAGCATCCAAAAAAAAACCCTGGGAATAAGTTTAACTAATGAAGTGTAAGACTTATACACTGAAAACTTGGAAGCACTTTTAAAATAACTGAAAGCAAACCTGAGTGATATACCAGGGTACCCCAACTTCCTGACGAGGAGTCTTGATACAAGAACACTTGTGGAGAAAGAATAACCTGTTCAACAAATCGTGCCAAATCCACAGATAACCACCTATAGAAGAATGGAACTGGACCCCTGTCTCACACCACACACATGGAGTCAACACAAAAAACATCAAAGACCAGCTGAAACAAGAAGACTGAACAGTTACCGTGAGACCCTGCAATTTCATGTAAGTGTCCGAGCGAAATGAAAACACATCTGTACATGAATGTTCATAGCAGTGTTACTCATAATAGCCAAAAAGTAGAGACAGCCCAAGTGTCCATCAGCAGAAGAACAGAAAATAAAATGTGGTCTATCCGTGTGGTGGATGCCGTTCGACAGTGAGGCAGAGTGAAGTCTGGAGATGTGTTCCAATGTGGGTGAGCCTTGGAAACAAGCACCAGATGGAAGAGGCTAGTCCTATATCTATACAAAATATCCACAAGAGGTCATCCCACGGAGATGCAAAGAAGATCAGTGGTGGCCTGGGACTTGAAGAGGAGGGCTGGAAATTGGAAGGGGCTGCTGGTGGTGCCACTGTTTACACATCTGTGGACATACTAAAAACCGTGGAATTGCATGCGTTATCATACAGGTGAAGTCCATGGCAGAGAGTCCCCGGGTGGCGCTAGAGGTTCGTACTTGATTACTCACTGAAACGGAGCCGTGGTGGCGCGACAGTTAAAGAACTCGGCTGCTGACCAGGAGGTCGGCATTTCAAATCCAGCAGCCACTCCTTGGAAACTCTATGGTGTCGTTCTGCTCTATCCTGTGGGTCTGCTGGAAGTTGGAATTCACTCTACGGCAAGGGGGTTAGTGTTTTTGTTGATCCACTAACTGAGAGGTTGGTGGTTTGAATGCACCCAGTGGCTCCTCAGGAACAAAGGCCCGGCAGTTTGCTCCTGTGAAGGAGCCTAGGACGGTTCTCCGCTTGTTCCTGGGGTTGTGCTACGAGACAGAACTGGCTCAACAGCAATGGGGTTTTCTGCTTTGGTAGGTGAACTGTATCTCGTATCTGCTTTATATTATATTCCCTTTTGTACTCCTTACTTGGTTCTTTACTTGGGTAGGTTCTTCTTTTTTTTTGGCTTTAACAAAGAGAAATTTATTCTATCTTTAGTTATTAAAGAAATTCAAATCAAGACGACAATGAGATACCATCTCACCCCAACAAGATTGGCTATGATCCAGAAAACACAAAACAACAAATGCTGGAGAGTCTGTGGAGAAAGTGGAACCCTCCTACACTGTTGGTGGGGTTGCAAAATGGTCCAGCCTCTTTGGAAGGCAATCTGGCGCTTCCTTAAAAAAATGGATATCGATATACCATTTGACCCAGTAATTCCACTACTTCGAATATATCCTACAGAATCAAGGCCTTTCACACCAACGGACACATGCACCAGAATGTTTATCACAGCACAGTCCACGATAGCAAAAAGATGGAATCAACCCAGATGCCCAACAATAGAAGAATGGATAGGTAAACTGTGGTACATATACTCAATGGAGCACTACGCAATGATAAAGAATAACGATGATTCCAGGAAACATCTCCTAACCTGGTTTCAACTGGAAGACATTATGTTGAGTGAAAGCAGTCAGCGACAAAAGGACAAATACTGTATGAGACCTCTACGATAAGATCTCAAAAACAGATTTGTGTATAGAAGAAAAGACTCTTTGACAGTTGCAAGGGATGGGAGGGAGGGAGGGCGAGGGGGGGAGGGTTTAGTTTAGATAGTTACTAGAAATCTAGTTGGGAGAAAGCGGTGACAGCACACATTAGGAACAAGGAGAACATTAAGTGGACTTCAGCATAACTTGAGTACTCCTTCCATCTTAATACTGCAAGGGTAGAGTAGCTGGGGCATGGGGCGGGGGACCATGCTCTTAGGCAAATTCCAGGCCAATTGGCACAACTAGTGTTTTGCTAAGAGAGCTCTCTGCACCCCACATTGGTGAGTGGCGTCTGGGGTCTTAAAAGCTGCCAAGCTGCCATCCGAGGACACAGCAAATGGTCCCAACTCAGCAGGAACGGATGCTCACCGAGGGCCAAAATGGCATGCGGTAAAGACAACCGAGAAGACAGAGAGACCCACAAGAGTGGGTGCCTACATCGACTTGGGACCGGAAGAACTGGATGGTGCCCAGCCACTACCAGTGATAGCCACGGCGGAGCTCACAGAGAGGAGCCTTACTGGCAACACAAGAATAAAAAGAGGTGCATCATGAGATCTCCACTAAAAGACCTCAATTGATGGTCCAGCGGTTTTGGGGTTCCTCTGAGAGCATGGCCCCCTGCCCTGATGCTGCCCTTTCCCATAAATTATAACAAAGGTCCACTCTTTGGACAGGAATGGATTGGACTTGGCAATGCAGAGTGACCATATATTGGAAGCACTTTATGGTTCTATACATCTATAGGATATCATCTTGCTGACCTCTGGCTGGAGGAAGGGGAGTGGATGGAGGGGAAAGGAGGCTGTTGGGAGGATGAGACATGTATGGAGCAGAGAGGAATAGTGTGCAGTCACCGGACAGGGAGAGCAGTGGAAGCTGCATATAGGGGGGCATGTAAATTTATATGTGAATGTACATTTTCACTCAGTTATGTTAAATAAAAATAAAAAATAAAAAAATTTAAAAAATTAAAAAAAAAGAGAGAAATTTATTCTCTGAAAGTCTAGTAGGCTACAAGTTAGAATTCAGGACGCCACCTCCAGGGAGAGGCTTTCTGTCTCTGTTGGCTCTGGAGGAAGGTCCTTGTGATGCATCTGTCTTCCCTGGGTCTGGGAGGACCTCAGCACAGGCACCTCGGGTCCAAAGGATGGGCTTTGCTCTCAGCTCTGCTTTCTTGGTGGAGTGAGGACTTGGGGCAGATTCTTATCCAGGAAGGAGATTTGGGTGCAAGAAGCCTCCTCCAGATCATAGCTTCGCTCTCCACCCATACCATCTTTCTCCAGTCTGCTCTCTGATCCAGGGCACCCTGGGGTCCCAAAACACGACTCCCTCCCTCTGCAGAGCAGCTTGGCCAGCCCCAGTCCTGACCCAGAACTCCAGGGCCAGAGTCTGTGAGGGTCTCTGCCTGCAAAGGGCCTCCCAGGTGCCATGCAGATTTTTCACCGTGTTCCAAAGGCACAAGTCACCTCTAGTTGTCAGCCCCCCTGCCCCCAGTCTGTGGCTTCAGTGCCTGACATTTTCCTCTCCATTCCCTAGATGACACCAGTCCCCTTCCTGTGTGAAGGGTGTGCTCATGTTGAGGCCTACAGGGACACACAGAGACACACTCAGTCACTAAAGGGTGATTCCCAGGGTGGCCCAGCCAGCAGCAGGCGACAGCATCCTTTAAGGTCCAGGATTCACATTCTGTATGCAACTGGCTCCATTGTCCACTAAGCCAAATGGGGGCACAGATAACCCAGAGCGAGATGGCTCATCTCTCTAGAGGCTCTCCATGGCCTCTTGTCCCCTTTCCCACGCATCCTGTTCATCCTCGTGCCAACTGAGGCAGATTTCAAGCCAGCGCCCACAGCAATGTGCTACAGACTGATTCCCGTGGACCTTGTGGGAAGCCATCCCACCTGGGGTCTGAACAGACAGCCTCAGTGCATCTTGCTGCACTCCCTCCTCAGTACAGAGATCATTCTAAAAGAACACAGGCTCACACTCCTTTAGGTCAGCGGCAGAGGATGCGTCTCTCAACCTTACATGACCAGATGTTGTTTGGACTTGAAGTCCTCATTGTTACGGCTGTGAGCCAAGGAAGCCTTCAGTATCCCTTCTCAACAACCCAGAGGGGACTAGAAATGCCACAAACTAATTATAAGTCCCCAGAAAGCTTCCTTCCCCTTGGAAGTCCCTCACAGTTTCCCGTTCTTGGGATCAAGATGCTAGAATGTTCTATCAGGTGCTTCCTGCCTTGACATTTTCCAAGTCTGAATACAGGAGAAGGCATGGATGCCAGCCATTAAAGCCACCCAGGTGAATGAGAAATGACTCCCCAAATGGCCAGCTCACCCCCCAGATGTGTTCCAGGACAAACATCAAGAAACGGGTGTCCCTCAGGGCTTTGCAGCCACTGCCTTCTAAGAATACTTTACCTTTACCTCCTACTTCTTTTTTCCCGTATGTCATCTAACTTGGGTTTCTGGGTTTTCCTCTCCCTTTCTCACAGATGGAACCTAAACGCCTGAAGAAACAGCTCCCCAAAATCCTGAAGCTCCTGAAACCGGATGATCGAGTCCTGATTGTGGGGACGACACATCGGCCTTTCGATGCGGAACTTCAGTCATTTTGCAATGTTTACCAAAAAATTATTTTGGTTCCTAGACCAGACTATGCTTCCAGATACGGCAAGTACTGCAAGACCCTCCTGAATGGGTAACTGAGGCTGGGTGACCTGTGATTTGCTGGCAGGTGTGTGAAGTCAGCAGAGTAGGGGGGTACCCTGAATCCAGCGCTCATCAGCATGTAACACAAGTAGAACCGGTGCCCTGGAGGGCATCAGCACGTGCTGGACCAACAGTGAAACACAGGGCTGTGAATGTGAAATGATGGAGGCAGTGGTAGCTCAGGGCTAGAGCTCTCACCTCTGATGTGAGAGACCTGGGTTCAACTCCCAGTCAGTGCACCTCACTTGCAGCCCCCATTCATCTATCATTGGAGGCTTGTGTGTTGCTAGGATACTAAACAGGTTTCACTGAAGCCTCCAGACTAAGGTGGACCAGGAAGAAAGGCCCACCAGTCTCCTGAAAATCAGCCAGTGAAAACCCTGTGGACCCCAACAGTCCAGTCGTGGGGCTGGCGCAGGACCAGGCAGCCTTTCCCTACATCTGCCAAGAGGCGAAAGCAGACTGGAATGAGTGAGATGACACATCTCTGTTCTGTTGTGAGCATAGTTCACTTTACTGAAGACAAAAGGAGTAAGATGAGAGTGACTCTTCTTGGCCCTGCAGGTGACAGAAAACCACATGGTGCTGATTTTTCTTTTGACGGTAGACTCAAATCTCTCAGCTCACCATGCCCGTGGTCGAGGTCATTGCCACAGAGCACCATTTCTTTTCACCAGGTCCCGTGTTTTCTTGACGGGTTGGTTAGTTGCATCTTTTCCAGTTTCAAAATGTGACTCTAGTAGAATGTTGACATTTCTTTTCACTAGTTTTTCTGTTTGTCTGTTTTTTGTTTCAGTCTCAGGTATTAGTCCAGTAGCATGTTGACATGTTTAAAATAGACTTTCAATGCAAGAGCTTGCTTTCCATGCCTTCCTCCTAGATAGATGGATCGAAAATTTTATTCTTTGGATGTATCTTTTTTTTTTTTTTTTTTTTAATGAGAACAATACAAAAAACTGTGAGCCTCAGAGGCAGTGTAGTGAAACCAGGAAGAGAGCTGGTCAGAATCTTGGCTCTGCCAGCGGCCAGCACTGACAGCCTGACAAGCCAGCCAGCACTCGGAGGTTCTGTTTTCTCATCTGCAAGACAAGACCAGTGCGTCCATCACAAGGTTCTTGTGAAGACACAACAACACTCCTTACATGAGGAGACAGGCAGAACACCCAGCCCCCTCTGGACTCCCAAGAGAGAGTGGGTGATGGTGGTGCTGAGGGGGGAGGTACCGTGCAGGTGGTGGGGAAGCAGGTGAGGGGATGCAGAGTGCAGTGGGGACGGCGTTCATGGTCGCTGAGGTGATCTCTTGCAGCACAGTAAACACCCGCAAAACCAAATGGCTTAAAATACCAAATTATTTATGCCCTCACCCAGCCCCACCCCATAGTGCTGAGGGTTGCCTGGGCTCTGATGGAGGGCTGTCCCTTGAAATATCTCATGATGCTATAGTCAGATACCAACCAGGCTGCAGTCATCTGAAGACTCAGCAGGACTGGACGTCCGAGGTGAAGCATTCATTCCACTGGCAGTTGGTGCTGGCCGTCAGCTGGGAATCCAGCTGGGGCTGTCACCCAGAGAGCCTCAGGTGTCCTCACCTGTGGCTTTAAACTGCATGGCAGCCAGGGTTCAGGAGAGAGCCCCCTGAGAGCCTCAGGCACAAGCTGGGAGGTTCTTAATGACCAGCCTCAGAAGTCACATGGAGACACCTTCACTGCTCTGTAGGGCCAGCCCTAGTTCAAGGGCAGCCGGCTGCACACTAGCGTGAGTACCAGGAGACGGGGGTCACTGAGGGGCCACCTTTGGCATCAGAGCTAGCCACCACCGTGATGGCCACAGTGGTGGTGGTTTCAGGATTGAGTTGGTGACTGTAGTGTCAGGGTTGCAAATGGTGTCTGTCAGTGGTGAAGGTGGTGACACCAGGGAGGTTGGTGGTCACGGAGATGGTGGTATTCACGGTGGCATCAGTGGTAGAGACGATGACAGTGGTGATGAGGGTGGTGACACTGAGGAGGCTGGTGGTCACGGAGGTGGTGGTAGTCATAGCAGCATCAGTGGTAGAGGTGATGGAGGCGGTGGTGGAGGTGGGAACAGAGGGTGCAGGGTGGTAATGGAGGTAGGTATAGTCGTGGTGAGTCCAGTTCACAGTGACAGCAACGATGGAGGTGACGGTGGTAGTGACAGTCAGCTGGTGGTGGTTAGCACTGGTGGCACTGCTAATGAGGATTAGTTCAACATAGCTTCTGTTCATGCTTCCTGCAGTCATCACTGTTGGTTTCAGATGCTGTCGAGATAGGCCTGACTCCTAGAGACCCCATGTACAACAGAAGGAAGCCCTGCCCGGTCCCCACCACCCTCACGGTCACTGTTAGACTTGGCCGTGTAGTCACAGCCAGCACGTCAGTCTGTCGTGTCGAGGGTCTTCCTCTGTTTTGATGACCTTCTACTTTGCCAAGCATAGTGTCCTTCTCTAGAGACTGGTCCCTCATCATAATATGTCAGAAGCGGATGAAGCCAAGCCTCACCATCTTTGATTCTAGAGAGCATTCTGGCTGTACTTCTTGCAAGACAGATTTGTTCATTCTTTTGGCAGTCCACAATATATTCAATGTTTTCTATCAATACCATGATTTAAAGACATCAATTTGTCTTTATTCTTACTTATTCGTAGTCCAGCTTTTTTGTGCATCTGACACAATGAAAACAACGTGGCTTGGGTCAGGGTCACCTCAGTCCTCAAGGTGACGTAATAGAACTGTGAAAATGGAAAAGGGAGTGGGGACGTGATCCTGTCTAGTTGATCTTAAGCACCTGGTGAATTTTGTTTGCTAAAAGAGCAGCGCCCTGCTTCTCATATTATAAGCTAAATTTATTTGTCATTCCCTGGGCAATATATGCTCGTTTCTATCTTGATAAGTGTGATCCTGGCTTCCCAAATCAATGCTCCATGCAAGCTAGAGAAAGACTTTGGATCCAGTAACTTCTCCATCCTTCTAGAAGCTTCTCCATCTTCCACAGCCTCAAAGTCTTCCACAGGGTCCTTTGTACCCAGCCAGCATCAAAGAAAAAGAGAGAGACGGCATGTGGAGGACCTCACAGGAGATCCTAGGGACTGATCCAGAAGGACTGTGTCTTCCACTCATCACATTGGCCAGAATGAGTCACATGAACCCACCATGGCCAAAGGGGCAGGAACGCATATTCTAGCCCAGGAAGAAGGAAAGGGGGAGATGGGTGAGCACTGGCAGACTTGGTCAGTTCCTGGGGAGGATTCTGCTCCATGTGGACACACAGCATGCTCGTGCCTCATCACAGCCCAGCCACTCTGGGCTTCCCTTTGGCCAGGTTTCTTCTTCTCCTCCCTTCCTTGCTCTTTGCATCTCTGTTTCTTCCTCCTTCTCCTCATCCCCCTAATTCCTCCTTCTGTCTCCCTCTCTCCCTGTTGTTAATTGCTTTTCACTCAGCTTCAGCTATAGCAACCGTATCCCAGAAGGAAATGCTGCCCAGTCTTGTACGGTCTGCATGATCAGCCCGTTTCATCACCCAGCCCCGTATCAGGCAGTGTTCCTTAGTCACCCATGGAGCTTTCATGGCTGGTTTTTGGAAATGGATCACCAGGATTTTCTCCCTGGTCTGTCTCAGTCTGGAAGCTCCCCCAAAAACGTGTCCACCGTGGGTGACCCTGCTGATATCTGAAACACCAGTGGCATGGCTTCCAGGATCACCACCACCCCCAAGCCACTCCAGTACAGCAAATGACAGACAGGGGTGGTTCTCTGTCTCTGCTTCTCTCTCAGTGTCTTTTCTCTTCCTCCTCCTCTTCCTCTCTTTCTTCTTCCACCGCCCACCCTCCTTCTCATTTCTGCTGTTCCTCTCTTGGTCTCTCGTTAACTACAGCCCAGTTGTCTCCATGCATGGCAGCCGTGTCGCAGAATGAAAGCGCCCAGTCCTCCAGTGTCTTCATGATGAGTCCATCTCATCTCTCAGCACTGTATGAACCTATATTCTTCGGGGATCCATAGGGTTCCTGTGGGCTGATTTTTGGAAACAGATCACCAGGCCTGACTTCGTATCCAGTCTTACTCTGGAAGCTTTATCAGAACCTGCCCACTCCTCTCTTTTCTCCTTCTTCTTCCCTATTGACTCTTTCTTCTCTTTTACTTTTGTTTGATTTCTCTTTCTATCTCATATTGTATAATTTTAAGGCTATCTTAATGGAATAAAACGAACAAAGCTATTGCTGTCAAGTCAGTTTCAACTCACAGCAATTCCACGGGACAGAGGAGAACTGCCCCATAGAGTTTTCATGGAGCAGCTGGTAGATTCTAGCTGCCAACCTTTTGGTTCACAGCCAAGTTCCTAACCCCTGAGCCACAACCGGCTAGGGTATTATAAATGTCAAGGGGACAGAGCATTATTCTTGACCTTGAATGGAGGACTTTCCATCATCCAACAAGACCATAGATCCTTCAACAGGGAAGTCCCTGATGTGCAGCAGGGACTGGTTTGTTCTTTTGATGAACAACAGGCAGTGCTAAGCGCTGAGATCACACTGCAGATGCCCATCTCTCGCGGTGACACAAGGTGGAGGAAGGAGAGGGCGTCCCTTCACCTCCACCTCCATCAGGAAGTTCTCTTGGGTCCAGGGCCCTCGTGCAATTTCTCCCACCCAACATTGTCACAGACATCGTAAACGCTGCCTGGTGTTTCTTTCAGTGATACTGAAATGTTTATAACCACCGCAACTATCGTATCTGTCTTCAAGAAAGGCTGCACCTGTTTTTGTGGTGATCAGAGGCAGTCTCTGCCGTCCACAAGGCCGAGGCTGTGAACCCACTGCGGAGCCATCCATCTACAGTGTGGGAACATCCACAATCCCGCTTCTCACATTCCTCAGGGCACGTGAGGGACTGACCCTGAAGACACGAAGCTGGATGAACCTTCAGGTTTACCACAGAGAATGCACTATCCGTCTCCTTCCCCCTAAAATCAAGCTGCTTCCTTCAGAACGCCTCTGCAAAGGAAATCCAACCCACGTTCGTTAATGCCTTGCCCAGCCCCAGAACTCCCCTGGGACCTCCTTCTCGCTGCATTCCTAATGCCTCCTTTCTGGGGTCTGTCTCGCTAACAACACAATTCATCACAGGCCCCCGCCCCAGACCCGGTGTTTTCTGGGATGGATCCAGTTTACGTCTTCAGGCTTTTTCTGGAATTCTAGGCTTAAGAGGGTCAGACACTCCTCCCGATCACATTATCCACCTCTCTTGCTTCTGTAAAATCACAAATAAAAACAGACTTGAAGTGATATTACGTCATCCGGAGTACTAGCCAGGACAGAGTCCATTTGGGTTGTCAAAAGCTGATGAAAGGGAAACCAAGTCCTGGTTCTTTCCATCCTAAAGAAGGGAAGAAGAACAGAGAGGAGTCTGAAGAAGTTATGGCAGAGTATGGCATAGGGGCTTGGACAGCGCCTCCGCTGTTCTCACCACCGCCACTACCTGCTGCTGTTGAGTTGACTCCAACCCCTGATGACCCCATGTGTGTCAGGGAAGAGCTATCCTCCATCCGGTTTTCAGTGGCTGGCTGTGCATAAGATCACCAAGTCTTTCCTCTGAGGCACTTCTGGGTGGACTTGGACCTCCAACCTTTGGGTTGTCAGTGAGCATGTTAACCGTGTGCACCCCCCGTGGGCTCCTTGGCCGCCCTCAGCTCTCTCACTTCCTGGCCTCTGGTCCTTACCATGCTCTCACCGTCCAGCACCCAAACAGGTACCTTTGTGTTCTTCACCTGTGCTCCTGAGCCGGAGTCAGTGGCTCACTGGCTGCTCCAGCATGCAGTGTGGGCCCGCATCTCCACTGAGTCACTGTGCTGTGGTTTGCTTCACCCAGCTCCCCTCGTGGGCCCCAATGCAGATACTTACAAGTCAAGAGCCCCTGAGCATTCGGCTTTGTAAAAGTGGTAGAAGCTAACCTTCTAAAGGCTGATAAATACAGCTCGTCAAACACAAGAGAAAGATGAACCTGGTTCTCTTTCCCATTCTCTGGATCTTGAGATGATTCTGGGCAAGTGGACAAGTCCCACACAATTGTGACAGCCTTCCCAGAGCCCTGTCATTGCCTCCAGAACCAAAAAAAACGGTGAGCTTTTGAAAAGTAACCAATGGTTCATATATTTTGAGGAGTCTTGACCAATGCTCTCCATGAAGGCCAAACATAATACATTTTAAATGGCCAACGTGCTATACACATGGTCAACATACAACATAGGTGGTCAACATGCTCTTACCATGGTCAACATGCAACATGACTGGTCAGTGTGCTATATGCTTGGCCAACATGCAAGACACACAGTCAACAAAGTATGATCAACATGCAAGAAGCACACTACACCAGAGTATTAGTAGTTGTTTGTTTTTAATTCTGTTACTGACAAATCATCAGTTGTAGGAAAAAAAAACAAATCCCATTGCCTTTGAGTCAACTCTGACTTATAACAACCCTAGGGGACATAGTAGAACTGCTCCACAGGGTTTCCAAGGAGTGCCTGGTGGATTCCAACTGCTGACTTTGTGGTTGACAGCCTAGCTCTAACCATTATGCCACCAGGGTTTCTCTAACTTGTAGAGAGATTGATTACGTTGCATGATGAGACGGTTTGGCTGGAGCCTTCATGGCTGTGAGTTAACAGGGAGGCAGGGAAGAGAGTTAAGTGTTGATCCGAGGCGTTCCCGGCCCTCGCTGCTGTGTCTGACGGGTCCACTCCACCCACAGGTAGGGAGTCAGACCACACTTGCCCAAACCAGAAGCTCTTCCAAGTTCCTGGCCTGGCCTGGGGTTTCTGTCGGGGCTTCAGTCATCGGGGCCGTCACCTCAGTGCTCCCACAAACAGGTCAGCCCTCAGACCGTTTGTCCTTTTCTTCAGTGTCATACGCTCGGAGAGAAGATGGGCTCGGCGATGGTGTTAACTGGCGGTGGCTCTGGTCACTGTTCTTGGTGTTGGTGTTTGACCTCAGGTTGTGTTTCCTAACTTGACACGAGTTACACAATCTTATCTACACAAATATGCTTTGAAATATTCTCTAGTCTGTTTTATGTTACCTTTTGTGATTGTGGCTTTACTGGGGGTTAGGAAACTTCAGTGCAGAATGGAGAGTCTACTGCCAGTGACAGTGACAGTGACAACAGGAAGAGCAGCTGAAGACGACACAGCACCCACCACACGCCGGAAGGACGCTCTTCCGGGTGCCCTGTGAGGATGCCCGTTTCCTTGTGCTTGTCTCTCACAGCAGCCCTGAGAAGCGGGTCTTCATGTTCCCACTCAATAAGTCAGACTGATTCGGGCTCACACTGGAGTAGACCATCGACAAGGAGCAGAGCAGACCGAGGGGTCCCACCCGCTCTTGGGGGGCCTCACAGCCCACTTGGAGGCCGCCGTGGCCTTTGCTGGCCTCACAGAAGGTCTCCGAAGCCTTGACGTATAATCTTCCTTCCGTTCTTCATAGAAACTGCAAACCCCGTGGTGAAGTCTGTCTTTCTCAGCTCAGCTCCCCCACTCAGCTAAGGACCGCTAATCAAAGAGGACCAACAAATCTAGTTGCCGTGAAGTCAGGTCCCACTCGTCAGCACCCTGGGAGTGTCCAGTTAGAACCGTGCTGCGCAGGATCGTCAATGGCTGATTTTTGGACGTAGATCATCAGGCCTTTCTTCTGAGGCACTTCTGGGTGAACTCAAACCCACAACCCTTTAGTCTGCAATTGAGAGCTTAATCAGTCATTTGTGTCAGGACCAAAACCAAAAGAAACCAAACCTACTGCCATTGAGTTGGGTCCAACTCATGGCAACCCTAGAGGTCAGAGTAGAACCGCCCCACAGTTTCCAAGGAGTGCCTGGTGGGTTTGAACTGCTGACCTTCTGGTTAGCAGCTGTAGCACTTAACCCACTATGCCACCAGGGTTTCCAGGGGAGGATAACTACCAGAACAACTCATAGCTCAAAAAGAAACTGACGCGGTTTCTAGTTATATCCATGAGCCATTTTATTCCTTTACAATAGTTAGAGCTTTTCGTTTTATTAACCCTTTTTGTACAGATGTATTTGGTGATGTAGTCATTTAACAGACTGAGAATTAACTCCTTAGCAGACTTGATAGCGCTTGGATCAGGCTAGTCATGACCTTTTTTTTTTTTAATAGATTTCAATTGCTGTCAATAAGTTTTATACTTGTAAAAAGCTGAATTGGATGTAGCTGTGTGATAGATGTGTCTACAACAACTGCTGAAAAAAATTTAAATCCATAGCTGCTGAGGCTGCTTATATACAACTAAATATCTCAAGGAATTTGGTTCCTTGCTGTGCAGGTTTAGTGTTATGGTTTTCAGGGATGCCCCCAGGTAATGGCCTTATACTGTGTTTAGTGCTTCTTTTCTACTCCTGGTGCTTGCATAGTGCTGGGGTCTTAAAAGGTAAACAGCAGCTGTCCAAGGCACAAACAACTGGTCTCCATTCACCTGAAGCAACACAGGAAGGTGGAGCCTCAGGAATAGGAGGAGGAAATAGACTAGCTGGCTAATTGCCTCATGAATATCTACCTCCTTTGTCAGGAGACCAGAGGAAATGGATGGTGCCCAGCTATCATTACTGAACCTGTGACCCCAGATTTTGTAGAAGAATCCTGATCAAAAGGGGGAAATGAAAACAGAATTTAAAATTCTCCTGGATTCTAGACTTTCTGGAGCCAGAGAAGTTGGATGAGCCCCAGAAACTCATAAAAGCAATAATTTCAGTTTAAGCCTTATCAAAAGATTCCCTCAACAGCATTTTAAAACTCAAACAGTAGTTGAGCTTACCTAGTGAAGAACCTCTAGCTTAAGAATTATATTCTTTTAAGACCTATCTACATGGGATTGAAATGACAACAGTGAAAGGCTAGAGAAGAAACTTTGGGACAATGATTTCAAGTTAATGGGAAAGGAACAACTCAAGGAAGGAGGGTGAGAACGTTTGCACCACTGGAGAATATACTCAGTGTCTCAGAATCATACATATAGAAATGGTTGAATTGGTGCATTCACAAAGATAAAGATAAACAACAAAAATAAATTTTGGGAAAAAAGAGCTTCAAGTATCCCTTAAAGCCAGTCAAAATGCTTTCAGAATGTTCAGCCAGCCCATCTTCCAAGACCATCCTCCAAGGTGAAGTGGGCTGCCTTGTAAACACTCTTCTTCCTGCCTCGCTATCTGGATGCAGTTACGTTAGTTGCAGGGCCTCTTTTACTGCCTTTAGGGGAGGGCCCTCTTTACAGAACTGATGTGATTCCCTAAATGTAGGTTGATTTTAAGTGGAGTGTGGGAATTCATTCTGTCTCTGAAAGACAAATATCAGACTAATGCCATCATTCATTTTCGCAACATTCCACATTTTAAGTGAATTCTGTCTGTCACTGGAGGTCCCACTGTCCCAGAGAACAAGCAGGCATCTGTCCAGTGGTTTCTGTCACCCTACATGTGTAGACTATTGTTGGGGAAAGTGAGAAGGGGCAGTTAGCTGTGTTTAATACAGTGCATACTAGAGCAACCTTACACCCAAGAGGAGCTGAGCCCACAGTGGTTAAATGGAAGTTGGAATCCCTATTTGAATTCCACACAGAACATAGTAAAAGGAGTGAACTTTATAACTAAAAAGCCTGTAAGTTAGGCTACTGCTTACCCAGACTTTTCGGGAAATAAAATATTCTGTCTAGCAGAGGTCCTACACATGCATCTTGTGTGAATTTCTAATTGAAAAGACTGTAAACCTATTCACAGGCACCATGCAAAAGAGATACTACTGTGATTTCATTTGTCCTTGTCAGTCCACAAGGGGCTTGTGTTTCTGCAGAGGCCAGGTCATCGGTGTGTATGTCTGTGGTTGACAGTTCAGAGAGGAAAGCGTTTGATCCTTTTAGTGTTCTGGTCATCTGAGTTATAGGTGAGGTGGAACCAGCCCGTCATGGACTCTGTGCTGGATGACGCAGCCAGGTAGGGAGCTAGGCTGACGCTGCTTCCTGTCCCCTAACACTTGTCCTGTGTATCTTCTCTGCCATCCCGTGCCCCACAGTTTTGTGGAAACAAATCATCCAACAAAACGGAGGAGTCGTGACGAAGACTTTGAACATAAGCAGCCTCGCCAAGGTGACAGATGGCTTCACCCAGGGCAACATCGTCCAGGTGGTCAGAAGTGTGCTCACGGACCGAAGAATCCGGCAAATGAACCGCAAGCCCTTGAATGCTGCAGAGTTCATTACAGCCATAGCCAGCATGGATCCCGTGTACCAAGAGGAAGAAGATTGCTTCCGGGTAAGCGGACACTTTGGTGGCCGACTCCTAGTGCTGCTGTAGCTGAAATCCCAAAAGTGTACAGCTTTAAACAAGAGACATGTATTCTCTAACAGTTTGGGGGGCCAGAAGTCCAAATCCAGGGCCCTGAATCTGAGGGAAGATCTCTGTCTCTTTAAGCTTCTGTTGCCTACTTCCTGGGTGATGCTCACCGAGTACCTGTCTTCACTTGCTTGCGTTCACTTCTGTCCAATTTGCTTTTCACATCACTCATCAGTGACTAGGTTTAGGACAAGAACTACATTGATGTGCCTCATTAATGTAACACAGAAAACCGTATTCCCAGAGAGGATCACATCCACAGGTATAAACCGATTGTCGTCAAGTCCATTTTGACTCCTAGTGACCATAAATATACGATGGAGGAGAACTCCTCCATAGAGTTTCCAAGGAGAGCATGGCAGATTTGAACTGTTTACCTTTTGGTTAGCAGCCTTAGCTCTTAACTACCAGGCCAGGGTTTCCTCCACTGGTATAGCTACCAGGATTGAAGAGAGACACGGTTCAGTCAGTAACAGTAGCCAAAGCTTTGTGGCAAACACTTGTCTCCCCGTCCCCCTCTGACCTCCCAGCTGCCACAAAACTTGGATGCTGCCAGATACAATGCAATTTGAAAACATGAAAGAAATACTTATGTCATAAAACCTTCTGAACCGCCAAAGCATGTCTTTTCTAGAAAAAGCACTGCCCTTGGCTGTATACATCAACATCCCCTGGTTCAGCCTTGCCGCCATTTGTTTGGTTTTCGTTGGCTTTTACTTCATTTTTCACGTAAGAAACAAGTTTTAGAGTGGGAGTGGGAGACAAAAACAGTTGCTATGATCCCGTGTAGAACTCTGCTCCAGTGGGTTTCCAATGGCTGAGTTTGGCAATATGCCACCAGGCCTGTCTTCAGAGACACATGTGCACGGCTTCAAACCTCCAACCTTAGCAGCCAAGCACAGGAACCATTTTTACCAGCCAGGGACTGACGTAGAGGAAACCATTCTCTAAATATTATGTCTCAGTGATGTTCTTACCCCCTCTTTACCATGACACACTTCAGGGTGCTTGCCAGAGAAAGCACCATTGCTGTCTTTTCACAAGACAGTTCTCCAAAAGTTAGGTTGCTGGTTTTTAAACACCTTCTGAAAATTCCACGGAAGGGTTCTGTCTGGAGGAAACTGAAAGAGCCATCTCCCTTCTTACAAAAGGAAACAGTCATAGAGAGTTGTGCACATTATCCAGACACGGTACTGCTGGGAGGCGTGATCAGGACAGAGCCCTAGTCCCTGACGCCCAGGTTGCACATCCTTCTCAAGCCCTACCCTCTCTCCTCTTCAGCCAGAGTGAGCACAGTGGTGCCCCATTTCTGGACCTAGAGGTAGTTTTCTTGGCCATCTGGGAAGACACAGCAGAGAATCCCATCCACATAGGCCAAGATTATTGTGACATTTGTTGTATGATCACTAGAAAAAAGAACTGGAATTCTTATGCAGCCCTTTTGTCTCTAAGAGCCTTCTTAAGATAAATATCTCTCTACAATTGTGTTTCCTTTGTGGTTTTACTGCTAATACCTTAGTTGAAGGTAAAAAATAGTCTTAAGAGTGACCCTGAAGCAGTGGTCTACATACCAAAAGAACTAAGTGCCAATGAGTCTATTTCACCTCATAGCACCCCCAGACAATACATAAACAAGTTAGGCTTGACTGGCTTCCAATGATAGTTATTTGCATAAACAAGCAAAGGGCCACATTTGGCCCATCTGCCACAGTTTGCTGATCCCTGCTCTAGCAAAGCTGAAAAGAAAAGCAGTGTTTTCAAATCCAGCTGCTGATTTTACCAAGTTAAGAAAAAAAAAGATATATCACTAAAACCCCTAAAGTGGAAAAAGGCAGAGGTGTTTCCTAAGAAATGAGAATCCAAGCTTCCACTGTGAGCATCAGGATTACAAACTAAAATATTAATGCTTTGTTGACAACATTAGATGCCACAATAAGTGAGATACTATCTGCATGTTGCTGAGTGAAACAACTGACTTGCTGAAATTTTATATCCAGCTAAACTAGCATCCAAGAGCAAGATGGAAACAAAAACATTTTAAGACGCACAAAGACTGAGACAGTTTTCCACTCACAGCCAATTCAGAGAGCAATGTGCACATTACTCAAGGAAATGTTTAAATATTGTGACCATAATAAACATTGCCCATAATAGCAACAAAAAAGGGGGGGGGGATTGAGAATAACTTGTAGCATCATCATTCAGTGAAATATTACTACTTTGGTGTTTATAAACTGAAATGTTTCTCCGTGTTTTAAATAAAGTGCAGAAGCTGAGAAAAATGCCATCACAGAGCCAGCGGATCAGTTACAGCCGCTGATGGCATTTTGGTTCCAGTATTGATGCCATGTTGTCAACAGCATCTCCCCCTCCACTGATTCACACAGGGCTGCCAGTTCAGCTTCTAGTGGCCTGTGTGAGCCATGGAGGGCCATTCACATTCCTAAGAAACCCCACACCCCCAGGACAAAGATCCCCAGGAAAATATGGACACTTCTCTGGGAAGAATTGTTAGTTGAGTTTGACCCATGAGCCTCTGAAACTGTTAACTTATCAAGTAGACATTTCGACTCATGCAGTAATACAGATCATAAAACCCATTGGCCAAAAGTCTGTATTCCTCACACATGGAATGCCCAGAGTGCTGTGGTGATTTGCTGATCCTTCCTGCCAGGGCTTTCTTTATTTTTAAGAGCATCCCAGTGAATCCATGTGCCACCTTCCTCTTTTCCTGAACATCTGCTTTATTTTAGGAGTGGTATGCCAAAACTCCTTTGGGCAGAAGGCGAGCTTTGGCCCTGACCAGTGGTGAAGCAGAAAAGGAAAAGCCTAAAGGAAAAAAGAAAGAGAAAAAGGGGAAACAGAAAAAGTAATTCCTTTCTGAAGAGCCATCCTCAAGTCTCTCTTGGGGATGGAGGGAGATGGCTCTGACTCCCCAGGGGAAGACTCACCACCCAATGCCTGCAGAAATGAGCAGCATCAAGCTGACTCCAGGACTTCTCTATCCCCTGCTGACACTCATCTGTGCCCCTTGCTGGCTGGACACCAGGCTGCTCACTCATGAAAGCTAATTCTAGAGCTTGTCCTTATTTCCTCACTTACATAAAGTTTGTATAAAACTTACACTCACTCTTCGCACATTCCACCATCTTTCTAAGACGGGCACTTTATCTCGTCAACACTAATTGCTAAATTTCAACTTTGATGGTTAGAAAACATTTTAATTTGCCCAGCTAGTGAGTGACGTGAGTACATCACCCCTGCACTCACTTTTATCAGTCGACATTCACGCTCTATTACCTTTGCACATATTGTAATAAATTCATTATTTGCTCTATTAGTATACTTTATGTAATAGAATAAAGCTGTTGTCTTTGAAATGACTCTGTAGTTTGATTACTGGAGCCAGAATGGATCTGAGCAGCAGTCTTAGTCATCTAGTGCTACTACGACAGAAATACCATGGATGGAGGATTTCAACAAAGAGAAATTTATTTCCTCACAGAGAAGTAGGCTAAAAGTCCAAATTCAGGGCATTAGTTCCAGCAGATGTCTCTTCCCTACTGGCTCTGGAGGAAGGTCTTTGTCATCAATCTTCCCCTGAACGGGGAGCTTCTGAGGCACATGGACTGCAGTTCCAAAGCATGCCGCTTCTTTCCTTATGGTCTGAGGTTCCTGCCCACCACTTTCTGCTAGTTTAGCTTTCCTTTATCTCTGAAGAGATTGCCCCAAAGCACCACATAGACTTACAGACAACTGCCACCCATCTGCCTTCGGTAACGTTATTCAGGCAGGGTTTACAACGTAGAGGAACGTCATATAACAGCAGGAATCATGGCCGAGCCCCATGGCTACACACATGTTGGGGGGCACAATTCAATCCATGACAGCAATAAATTATTTCAGCCTCCTAATTTTGAAGATAGGGAAACTGAGGTCCCTGGTTTGCACAGTTAATTTTTGCGGCACTGAGACAATAATAATTGCCTCTTGGGTCCCACCATAATGCTCTCTACAGGCACCAAAACATCGGCAGATCAGTAAAGAGAGGAAACTAGTAAATAAAAACGGGGTCAACATGGAAAAAAGAAGCCCCCGCTGAATAAGTAAAACAATGACAAGCCAGAAAAAATTCAAGAGTAGAAAAGTGAAGGCTGGAGGTCAATGTAAATTTTCTAAGAACTTGAAAGATGTTTTATGCAAAGGGTGAGTAACCCTCTTCTGAAGGGCAGTAATGACACCATGTGAAGAAGGAGAGTTAAGTTAAGGTGGGACAGATTTAACTTGAATTCCAGGAATACCCTACCTGATAGTCGTTGGTTGCACCACAGGAAGTCAGCTCTCTCTTGCACCTCAGGCCAGCCTGGCTTTTCTGGGATCCCCAGCAGCTTGGATCACCAGTGGTTTCCCACCATCTCCTGGTTCCCAGGGCACACCTCCCCACCGGGGTCAGTGCAAGGCAGACAGAAACAGACGATGGCAGGAAGGGCCAGTCTCTCACTCCAGAAGGTAGTCCTCACCTGTCTGTCCACTTGGACAAAATCTGCTTTTGGAGGGTCCTACATAGACTTGCCTTCTGATACCAAAGGAACCCTCCAAGTATCTGGCAGACCCAAGACCTGACCTCCCCTGACCCACCTGAGGCTGTGTCTGGCTAGGTCCGCACGTGGCCTGAGAGATGGACAAAACCCCTCACCCAAATTTCAGACAGCAGCATCTCTCCAGGTTGCTGAGTTTCACTTAGAAGTCCTGGGAAACACTTGTATCTTAGTCTGTTAGTGGTGCTACAACAGGAATACCACAAGCGGGTGGCTTTAATGAACTGAAATGTACTTTGTCACCTTTAGGATGAAAGAAGTCCAATTTCAGGGACCCAGCCCTAAGGGAAGGCTTTCTGTCTCTGTCAGCTCAGGGGACAGTCATTGCGTCTTCAGCTTTTATTCCTCGACTCCTCAGTGACTTTCATGGGATGGCCTGGCATCTCTCTCCCTGCCACCCACTCTCTGCTTGTTTAACCTGCTCTTTTATGTCTCCAAAGAGGTGACTCAAATACACTCTGTACTAACGCTACCTCATTAGCATAACAAAGAAAACCCACTCCCAAATGGGGTCATGACAACAGGTATTAAAAAAAAATGCCGCTGCTGCAAAGTTAATTCGGACTCATAATAACCTTATAGGACTGAGTAGAGCTACCCCATAGCGTTTCCAAGGAACACCTGGTGGATTCAAACTGCTAGCCTTCTGGTGAGCAGCCCTAGCACTTAACCACTACACCGCAGGAACCGCAGATGTAGGGGTTAGGATTTACGTCCCATGTTTTGGGGGGGACACAGTTTAATCCATAACAAGACTGTTTCTTGCTTAAGACCCAAGAAGAGGGCTTCAAAGACCTAGGATTTGGTGCTTATTGTGAAGCACTAATAGGATTTGGATGGGGAAGAAATTAAATTTATCAGGACAAAAGTAAACAATTTTAAAAGATCAGCCTTAGTTTAACCACAAGCATATGTTTTTGGAACTCATGCAAATCTGTGTTGGTAAAATCTTTCATACAATTAATAATTAGGTGACTGGAATTTAAATTGACACACAGTGGAACCTGTGGGAGCTGGAGCATGCCTCAACAGCCTTCCTTTTCCAGGTCTCACAGTTTTTCCACCTGCTCCATCAGGCGTGTTAGTGAAAAACCACGGCTTTGCACTTCCTGCACTAACAGGTTTCCACCTTAACACAGGTCTGGGTTATTGCAGGCTTTGCTATTCATGCTTTATCATGGCACCGTCCAGGACTCTCTGCAGTCCAGACCAGAAGTTTCCACATCTGTGCTCTCTGCAGTGGGGGTATCCTGCGTGGCTGTGCGGTGCTCGGAATCTGGCTGGTGCAACTGAAAAGCCGAATTTCTCATTTTATTTCACATTCATTAAGTTTAAACAGACACGTGTGGCTGGCAACAAGTGTATTCGACAATTCAACTTGAGAGTAACTTGAGTTTTAACAGTCGGGGAAGGCGAACGATATACCCTTGCAGGGGGCTGGCACTCTTGCCCCCAGCCCCTCACTGCGTCTTCTCCTGGCCTGGTACCCCGGGCCCTCCCACTGATTGCTTGGTGATCTTGCTCCCTGGGGAAACCTGCGCCCAGCCTAAACCTGGGCCGTTCCAGCCAGCTCTGCCTGCCGGGAACCCAGAACCTGGGCTTTGTTCCTGCCCCTTGGGCTGTGCGGACTGATCTGCACCGGCCCTGGTCGGACCCCTTCTGTGTCTCTGCCACCTCCAAAAGTGCTGGTCACATCACAGCCCAGGAAACACTGCTATCTCCTCCACACGGTTTCCTACTCTGTGTGTGTGTGTGTGTGCGCGCGCGGGCACGCATGTATTGAAATGAGCTCCTTTATATGGCCTGTTGTCTTGACAGTTTGGTAGAAGAGCCTGAGAGACTTCAGCCGTAAGTGGTGAGGAGTTACCCTTTGCCCCAGGTTCCTACCCCAGAGGGTCTGTTCCTTTTGTCAGGTTGATAGGCCTTTCCTATGTAAGCTGTAAACAAATTAGTTTTGATACTTTTTCACCTGGTCCTGAGCAACAGCCTGCCCTGTCATTAGTATACACCTTGCAGAAACTGGCTAACAAGTTATTCAAATGAGGTGACTACAGGTTTTATGCAAATGAAGTGTCTGTGGCCAACTGAGAGGGGATGGGTCAGCTCATGGCGCTGCTGGGAGAGACCACGCTTTGGAATTGACAAGGAGCTGGGTATACACGCAGCCCCGTAAAGGTTTCAGAAACAGATAGCAGAAGCAAAAGGAAAACCGCACCAGGAGTAGGCAGAGAGGAGACAAGCCTGCAACAGAGCCAGGACACCGGTCAAGGGCTGGGACGCTGAAGAAAGCAAGAGGCTCGGGGGGCGGCCTGCAGGAAAGTCACTGCTGACAAACAGAGGAGCCTGTCCTCAGGGATGAGGAGGAGCCTGTCCTCGGGGTGAGAGGAGCCTGTCCTCGGGGTGAGGAGGAGCCTGTCCTCAGCAATGAAGAGGAGGTCTGTTCTCAGGGGTCAAGAGCATCCTGGCCTGAGCAGGCCTGCACAGCCAGGAGCAGCTGTTCCTGGACTGATGAACAGACACTTTTCCTACCTGCTTCCTGATCCTGATCCCAAGTTGTTATCTGTTACTTCCTTGATAAACACTTGAGTATGTGAGCTCTGACAATTGAGTCGGCAAATTTAATTGTTCTGAGTGCTACACACCTCACTGCCGCCTGTCACTAAGGTCCCCTCCGAAGTACACCCCTTGGGAGGCTATGCACCAACACCAGCACCTGGTCCACCCTTCAAAGCAATCTTAGAACTCCTTCTGGAATAGCCATTGTGTACAGAGGCACAGTTATGGCAAGTTTGTCAATTTAACTGTACAGTTGTCTCTGGAGGAGTTTTCAGCCAATCAACAGGTAATTGTACTGGAACACCCTCCCTCCCACCTGATCTGGCCCCCAGTGACTTTTTCTTTACCTGAAGATAAAGGAAACATTGAAAGGAAGACATTGATGACATTCAGGACATCAAGGGTAATACGACAACAGCTCTGACAGCCATCCCAGAAAGAGCTCCAAACTGCTTTGAAGGGCAAACTAGGCACTGGTGTCCGTGCCTCCCCTTCCCAAGGGAGGACTTCCAAGGTGACCGTAGTGACGTTCAGCAATGAGATATGAAGCACTTTTTCTAGGAGGAGTTTGCGAATCTGTCAGACCCCGTAACTGGGATCGGTGCATCCCGTGGGGCCAGCAGATTTGCAAACCCAGCAGACAAGGAGAGTGCCATGGGAGGACAGCTGCTGTCAGAACTGGTCAAAAAAAGTTGGATTTGGAGGTATTTTGGACTTCTGCTGCTCAGGAGTCAGCTTTGAGCTGGCGGCCGTTCTCCTCAGTCCTCCTTGTGAACGTAGACGTGTTCTGATACCACCAGTGGTACGCCCAGCATTTTACAGTGTGTGTGTGTGTGTGTGTGTGTGTGTGTGTGTGTGTGTGTGTGCGCACGCAACAGCACCGAGAAGGGACCGTTGTTTGTATTAGCCACATACCAGTGCCACTTGCTGCCCAGCAGAGTCCACCTCATGGCAACTCAACATGTGCGAGAGTAGAACCGGGCTCCAGGGGTCTCCAGGGGCTGATTTTTCAGAAGTGGATTGCCAGCCCTTTCTTCCAAGGCCCCTCTGGATGGACATAGACCCCCAGCCCTCTGGTTAGCAACCAAGCATGTCAACTGTTGGCATCACCCAGGAAGGCCACGGGCTACATAGCGACCCACGTGACAGCTACATTAGAATCACTCAGTTCACTTGTGACAGGCACTTAGATCTTCGGTCCCCTGCTGCTACTGCATCGATGCTACAGTGAGCACACTCCCAAATTCTACCTTCTGTGCTTACCTCAAAATATATATATGGGTGCCCTTTTTGTAGGTTAAATTTCCAAAAGACCCCTTAGCAGGGCAAATTACCTGCACATTCTAGGGTGGGTAGATTTGCCCGATTGCCCCCAAAGTCGGGTCCTTCACCCCAAGTATGTTCTCACGTCCTTGTTTGCAGAGCGAATTATAAACTTTGTCAGCCCATCAGCAGCCCATGTTTAAAAACCCAGCGTCCTCTGGTGTCATGGACGGCACTGTGTCCCCCCAACACATGTATGTTATTGATTTGACTTGGCTCTGAGTCCCAGTAAGGTGCCGCTTCTCCCACGTGTTGTGAGTCCTGCTTCTGTGGTGTTGGGGAGGGAGAGTGGTCGGCAGCTGTGCTGGCGGGGAGGAACTCGGGTCACCAGCTGTGGGACAGAAGGGAGAGAGGTGAGCAAAGAGACTTGGGAACCTCACACCACCAAGAAGGCAGCACCAAGAGCAGAGCACGTCCTTTGGACCTGAGGTTCCTATGCCGAGATGCTCTCACTGGATTTGGACTCAGGCCACAGGACTGTGATTAATTCTCTTACTGAGTGGACTTGTAACTCATAAATGGATTTGTGGCTTATTGGACTGTATGAATAAAATTTCTCTTCATAAAGCCTTTCACTCGTGGTCTGTTCTATTGGCACAGTAGCAGGTGGCTAAAATATCTGAGAACACTGATGAAGCGATGTCCTAACATGCTCACTTTCTGCAGACCTGGAGACAGCAGAGGACACCACAGTGGAGGAAGAGGAAATCTGAGGGAGCTCATGTGGGTGGGAGGGCAGCGGGGACAAGAGGAAGATCGGGGTAGAGACTCCGTCTTTCCTTCTTCCTGTTCTGCTGGGGCCTGCACTGTCCCTGGGCCACAGCGTGACCACCCCACCTGAGCATGTTCTTGTCAAGGGATCACTAATGTCACTAATGTCATTCACCCTCATTAAGGGAGTGCCCACACCAAACAAAATCTGATTAAAGAGACAGTCATTCCTCTCAGGCAGCTCTGCACCCAGCCTGCCCTCAGGAACAAGCAGTCACCCGGTCCAGAACCACTTTCCTATGTCACAACACCCCTGCAAAGCACAGCTCTACTCAGAAATGACACCTTTAAATCCGACCAGCGCCAGGGTCTACTTTTGAGGATCTTTCCAAATGCAGAGGCTGTGATGCAGTCAGGGACATGTGGCACTGTTTCACAAGGACACTGTGCTCAGCCACCGAGGATGCCATGGGACGCAAATCACGGGAGAAGTGGCTTCTGAAGTCGTTGGAAGACCTGACAGTCCAGTTTAAGGGGAGACATGGGGATGCTGATATCAGCAGAGGATGGCAGCTGCCATCACGGCCAGGAACGAGGGAAATGGCAGCGGGAGGGGTGACAGGGTCCCTGCAGAGGTCAGTGGCTCCCACAGCTTCCCCCTCGCAAACAGTGTCCATCTTGGACCTCCTCTCTGCTGTCCTCACCCTTGGGGCCAGTGAGGGTACCCAGCATCCTCCTCTGCACTGCCCCCAGGACACACCTGCTCTGTCTCTGCAGCCCGCAGCCACCTGGACCCCTTCCTCAGCATGGCCTCAGCCCAACTGCAGAGAGGGGAGCCAAGGCTGAGGAGAGCATCTCGGCTTCCTGGATGGCACACAGGTTGGCAGGGAGCGGATCAGGGGTCCGACTTCACAACCAGCTGAGAGACCAGGCCCATCTGGCCCCCTGCACACACATATTACATACACACACACATAATCACTCCCATACATACACATGTCCACATACACATTATGTGTACACACTCATGCTACACATATACCACACATATGTACATAATCACTCCCATACAGACACATGTACACATGTATATCATGCATACACACACACCCTACCCGTACACACACCCTACACAATCACTCCCATAACACACACATCCACCGTGCATACACACTCGTACATACACACATCAAGCACTGCACACTCATGCACACACACCACACACACAACAGACCTGACACCATGCACACACCCCCACAAGCACACCACACACATGCCCCATACTCCACCACATACATAATCACTCCCATACACACATGTACCATGCCTACACACATGCGTATACACAAATACACACATACACCAGGCACACAAACACTACTATAAATACAAGCACACCACACGTACACAAATGCTGCTATAAATACAAGCACACCACACATACAAACACTACTAGAAAGACAAACACACCACATACACACAAACACTGCTATAAATACAAGAACACCACACACACACAAACACTACTATAAATGCACACACGTACCACACACCCCTCCCATGGCCTCCATCCCCTCAAGAGGCTAATAGCAGGTGCCCAGCATGCACCCCCAAGCCAACGGCCTCCCCAGGGCAGCACGGGCCCCGGGAGCAGCAAATGGGGAAAGACCAGCAGGTGCTGGAGTGGGGGGTGCCCGCGGTGGACACGGAGCTCCGAGAAAACATCCGCTTCCTGCCCTCCCAGCTGCAGCCGGAAAGGCTGACGCGGACGCCACAGCCCAGCTGCGGTCCAGCCCAGGACGGGGCCCACGGCAGCCCAGATGGGCAGTGGGGACTGTGAGCACAACTCAGACTCCACTCCCACTGAAACCACTGGCCCCAGTGAACAAGGACAGGGAACAGAGAGGTCACAGAGCAGAGTGAGAGCCCATATGACACAAGACCCAGCCTGGCTCCCTCAAGCCACGAGCTTGTGATCTGACTCTGGAGAGGATGGAGGTGGAAAGTCGAAGTCCAGGCCCAAACTACGGGACCTGGGGAGCCACGATGGTTTCCTCATCTTACAAACCTGGGTGGCCCCCTAGAGGCCCCTCTAGGTCTAGTTCCTATCATCCCAAGACGGAGCCTCCCATGTACATGGGGTCGGTAGACCCCTGTCCAAGAGATTCCCTTCTGACAAAGGATCTCTCACTGTACCTGAACCCACCCACCAGTGCAACCTGGATAACCTACTTCCCAAAAATCACCCGCTGAAAATCGTGTGGCACACAGTTCTATTCTGACACACACAGGGTCATCATGAGACAAAAGTGGCTCCACAGCAACGTTTGAGGCACTGCTTGCTTGGTGGTAGAATTCCCACCTTCCGCACTGGAGACTCGGGTTTGATTCCCAGCCATACACCTCACGTGCAGCTGCACCCTGTGTCAGTGGAGACCTGCACATACCTGGGACAATGTACAGAGCTCGGCAGAGCTTCCAGACTAAGACAGACTAGGAAGAAAGGCCTGGCAATCTACGTTTGAAAAACCAGCCTCTGAAAACCCTAAGAAGCACCATTCTACTCTGACACATGACACCTGGGAGAGCCGTGAGTCGAGGACCCCTCAACAGCAGCCGGTGTCCTGGCCCCTCCAGGCCTGGCTTAATGTCCACGTCACACTCTGAGGCCTACGGCTGGGTGTCCAAGCATGAGCTTGTCTCAAAGACAAGACCCCGTAAGCCAAAGCTGAGCCCCAATACCACCCCATAAATGCACCCTGCTACCCAGGTTGCCAAATCCACAGTCCAGCTGGCCCGGCTTTGTTGCCTTTGTTGTCTGCTACCTTGGCTCTGAGTCAAGAACCCTAATATCTGCTTCACTGTCGCCCCTCTCAGGGACACTAGGTGCAGAGCCAGCTGAGGCCTGACCTGGAGAAATGTGACCAGGAGGACACAGCAAAGGTGGAGGACAGGCTCACCCTTGGCAAGAGGGCAGGAGGCAAGCCAGCCAGGAGGCTGGGCACAGGGCTGGCCCCACTCTGGAATTCTGACTTGGGACAGGAAGGACCTAGTGTCATTTGAATTATGTCCCCCACCCCCAAATGATGTGTATCAATTTGTCTGGGCCATGATTCCCAGTATGGTGTGGCTGTCCACTATTTATTTTGTCACTTAGCAGGATTTTCCTACGTGTTGTAAATTCTATCACTGCAACAAGATGGATCAGCAGCAGCTACAGTGAGGGATTTACAAGATTGGATAGCATCTTAAGCCAATTTCTTTTGAGGTAGAAAAGAGAGGAGTGAGTAGAGAGACGGAGGGGACTCATACCACCAAGAAAGCGGTGCTGGGAGCAGAGTGAATGCTTGAGACCTGAAGTCCTGTGCAGAGACGCTGTCAGACCAAGAGAAGGCTGGTGCATCGCAGGGACCTTCCCCCCTAACTGACAGAGAGAGAGAGAGCCTTCACTTGAGGCCGGCACCCTGAGTTTGGACTTGTCGCCTGCTGGACTGTGACAATACAGACTTCTTTTGCTAAAACCATCCACTTGTGATATTTCTGTTGTAGAAGCACTAGATGACCGAGACAACCAGGCTCCGCAGATGGCAGGCCAGCAGCTACCAAACGTCGTGGGGTTTACAGCTGGTCCCACACCAACACTCCTCCCTGGGTGGAATGCCATGGGTCACCTCCAATGTCATCCAACCAGCGAGACCTGCACGTTGCCCCTGTCCGCCTGGATCCAATGTTCACAGGGGGAGGGGGGGAGAGGGAAGATGCTGGCTTGTGCCACCGCAGTAGGGAGAGGCCTGGACGGAAGCTGACACCCCCATGGCACACACTGGACGACTGGCGCTTCCCTTGGATCCCGGGGCTCCCAAGGCTCCACGCATGTGGCAAGTGGTCCCTCTTGGGTGTGCTTGGCCCTTAACTGGAATAGCAGAGCTGAGACCATGCATGCCCTCCCACTGGAAAGACAGATGGCACTCCAAGGGGACCCACTGCTCATGCCTCAGCCCATTGCTCATGCCTCAGCAACTCTGCCACTGGGCCAGCCTTCTGCCACAGCCAGATGAGTTGATGCAGATGGCTGCCCCTCAGAAAAGACTGGGCTGCCGACTTCAAAGGGTCCTTTCAGGAACTTTTAATTGCATCTTCCCCAAGGAGACATCCCAAATACACTGCTTTGCTTTTGTGTGGGTGTTTATATTAAGCACAATGCCGACACCCTGTGACATTAGGATTTCTCATTGAAAACAGGAGTACTTTGCAATGGTTGGAGCAAATGATAATGTCCCCAGCTAGGGTCTTTTGTCACACAGCCTTCAAAGGTGGCCCCTGCCTGGCCTGCTAAAAGCTGTGGGTCCCCTAGTGTTCGTTGGACAGCACTCCACCCCAAGTTAGTCTTGCAAATGATTTCTGCTCTATGCAGAAGCTTCTTTCATTATCCTGTTGGCATTAAGCTACTTTGAATCTGACATGCACATCTTTGCATGTACTCCCAGGAAAGGACCACTAGTCAAGATTAAATACTGCTTCTGCTAATGAGCATGGGACACAGGTTCAATGAGCTCTAGGTTTTGTCCCCGGAGTCTGTGACTCCAGGGCCAGGTGGTGAGGATCCTCAGGACCATAAGGACTCTGTCCCCTCCTGTTGAGACTACATGGTGCCACTCTCCCAGCTCTCAAACTATGTGTTGGAACAGCACTCATTCTTGGTGCAAAGGTGCCTGCCTTTCCTCCTGGGGTGGGTGCAGGAAGAGGACGAGTGATGGGTCTTTGTTACAGATTGCGTTTTGTTCTCAGAACTAGGTGTTGAAGTCCTGGTCCCTGTACCCATGGATGTCATCCTGTTTAGAGATAAGGTTTTTTATTTGCAATGCTAAGAGAGCCCTGGTGGTGCAGTGGTTAAGAGCTCAGCAGCTAACCAAAAGATCAGCCGTTCAAACCCACCAGCCATTCCTTGGACACACTACAGGGCAATTCCACTCTGTCCTATGGAGTTACTAGGGGTCAGGGCAGTGGGTTTGATGGGTATACTAATAAGGTCATAGATATATGGAATGAACCCTAACCCTAATCACCTCTGACGTATGAAAGAGCAGAGTAGACACAGAGACACCTTTGACAGTGAGTAGGGGCAGATGTCACATGACACTCGTTTATGAGACAAAGAACCAAGGAACATCCAGGGCCCCCAGCAAGGATGCAACCGACACAGCTGAGACCCAGAGCTGGACTCCTGGGTCCCAGAGCCATGAGAAAATGAATTTCCATTCTTTAAAACCTGCCACTTGCGTGGTATTTGTGTTACAACAGCACTAGGATACTGAGACTGACTTCCGGAGGTCAGCTAGTGCTAAGATGCCACTCCACCAGCAAGACAGCCTGCATCCCAGGCCTCTGCTGGAGTTTGCTCCCAGCCCGAGGGTCCACAGGCCAGCACCAGGGGGCACACTGCTCAGATCTTCACCGGGTAGGGTAGGTGAGTCCAGGCTCTCTTCCACCGATAACCGGGCAGGCGGGGGGCCTGGGGACGGGCAACCATCCAGGGCCCTGAGAGCTCACTATCCCCAGGCCACTGACATCAACTCGGCCCACAAGCGTTGACCCTCCCCTGGCCCACAGTGTCCAAGGCTCTGTCATCTAAGGCAAGCAGAGATGGGCCAGCCCCTGGCTCCAGGCCTCTACACTTGACAAGAATAGAAACTGCCCTCTTTACTCTAGGAGGACACTGGGGGCATGAGGAGGAGGCAGTTCTGCAGGACACCTGTCCAGGGGTCCTGTTAGAAGGGACGCCATACAGCCCTGGCTCACAGTGCCCCCAAGTGGGCACTCGCAAGCACTGTTCCCTGTCTGTTGTTTCCATCACTCGACAAACACCACCAATCTTTACAGCACCTGCCTTCTCACAGTGAGCTGTGGAAGGCTTTCCCACTGCAGGGTTTAAAAGAAAAAAAAAAGGAATTCTCTTATTTTCTTCTCTTGCTTTTAAAGTTTTGTTTTAAATATTTAGATTATCTAATCCATCTGGAATGCATTTCTGCAGCACACGGATAGTTAAGCCTTTAAATGTACTTTCCCCTGATGGCTGGTCATTTTTGCCGACACCGACGAATCCCTCTTTCCCTAGCTGACAGGAGATGTCCTGAAGTGACAATACACAGGCGTCTCTTGGGATGCCTTGAGTATGATACCATCTTTGAAAAGATCACATATAGAAAAATGCTTTTGTGGTTATAATCAGGCAAGAGGATTTTGAGCAGTTTTATAATTTTCCTCATTTTTCCTAGAGCCCTGGTGGCACAATGGTTAAGAATCTGACTGTTGACCAAAAGGTCAGCAGTTCTAATCCACCAGCCACTTCCTTAGAAACCCTATGGGGCAGTTCTACTCTGTCCCCCAGGGTATTTATGAGTTGGAATCAACTGGAAGACAATGGCTTTGGTTTGGCTTTGGTCTACCACAAATGTGTACGTATTAGATTAGTATGTGTCCACGTTATGGTAATACAGTCGTGTATGTGTGTATCTGCATGTATGTCTTTTTATGTGTGTATATGTGCATGTGTGTATTTTTCTGTGTGTATCTTTGTGTGTGTGTATGTGTATCTTTGTATGTGAGTGTATATGTCTGTATGCATCTGTGTGTGTGTGTGTGTGTGTGTGTGCATGTATGTACACGTGATTGTCTTGGTGTATGTGTGTGTCTTGGTCATGTGTCCAGACACCCAGACTTGCCTATGTCATGGCCAAGTGCTTCAAAGACAGGGCTCCACAATCAAGACTAAATTTTCACTGACCTATCATGTGCTTCCTTCCAGTTCTCTTTACATCTGAGCAGAGATACTTGCAGGCTAACCAAACAGTCTTAAAATACAGTTGATTCATTTACCTGTGGACTCAAGGGACAAGAGCTGGCCTCAGCGGGAACTGGGACTGGGACTTTGCACAGCGACATCACTTGAGAATCGTCAAAGACTTTCAGTTAAACAGATCATGGTGCAGTATGTGCATACTGTCCCTCTTTGCAGACTCCAGGTCCACCTTACCGTCTGGGGAGACCCTGTTTCTTCCATCACTCCCAGTGTCACAGCTTCTGTTCCCATCAGGACAAATCTCTGTTGGTCCAGGTTTACCACCCTGTTGCTCTGAATACCCAGGGTTAGAAAATGAGTGTCATGCTTAGGCCTCTTGACAAAAGTCCAGACAACGATGTGTTCAACACCAAAGAGGGTAGAAAGCCCCACCATGGCTCTCCCCTTTGTGGACAAAGTTGGGGTGTCAGTGCTGGGAGCCGCCAGAGTGATCCGTTAGGCCAGACACACAGCTCAGACAAGGAGTTGGCCATGCTGTCTCCTGGCCCAGGCCTGCCCCCATCGTGAAAGTAGCACACCACTGCTCAGAAGCAGCTACAGCAAGAAGTAGAAGTGTGTCTTACACACTTCCTTTATTCTTCCTCATCACGTGGAAAATTAACAAGCAGAAACCAAAAATACACAGAGATAAAAGGGCAAGAAGGCAGATGAGTTTTTGTCACTGTTGTTTACGGGGGAAGGGTGGGAACTGGTGAGAATGCAGCTGGTGTCAGAACATGGTGACACAAAGTCCCCAAAGTGAGTTCTGACTCCTCAAATTCATCTGTGCTTAGGTGAGGGCACTGAAAAAACAAGTTAAAACACTTCAAGGAGCTTTGATTTTAAGCTTTGCAGAAAGCAAGTCCTTCCTTGCATAATTAAGGAGGGGGCACAGGAGAACTGACAAGTTTGTGAGCTCCTCCTGGAAAAGGTGCTAATGAATATCACCACCGTCACCTTTGAAGTGCTGTCCTTGGGAAGCTGTGCACTGATGCCAGCTCCTAGTCCACCCTTCAAAGCAATTTGGGGACTTTTTTGCTGGAATGGCCATCAGAGCCGTCATCCTATTACCCTTAATGCCCTGAATGTCATCAAAATGTCTCCCTTCCAGTATTCATTTTATCTTTGGGGAATGAAAAAATCCATCAGGGGACAGATTGGGTGAGTAGGGAGGGTGTTCCAATACAGTTATTTATTTACTAGCTAAAAATTTCCTCACAGATGACTAAACAATTACAGTCTCGAACTTGCCACTGTACCACCATGTGCAATGGCCGTTCCAGAAAGAGTTCCACAATTGCTCTGAAGGATGGACTAGGTGCTGGCATTGGTGCATAACTTCCCGAGGGGAGTGCTTTGAAGGTAACCATAGTGATACTCAGCAATGAGGTGTGTAGCACTTAGAACAATCAAGTTCATGAACTTAATTGTTAGGCCTCATATACTGAACACACACAAGTTAAAAAAAAAAAAACAATATTTTGAACTGTTCATACTGTGGGTTTCAGAAATCTTGGCAGTGTAGTGATGAGGTGTTATGTCTGCTAACCAAAAGGTCAGCAGTTCAAAGTCACCAGGCACTCCTTGGAAACTCTATGGGGCAGTTCAGCTCAGACCTCTGGGGTTGCTATGAGTCAGAATCGACTTGATGGTGGTGGGTTGGGTTTGGTTTACTATAGGTTTCAGTAAAACCCTAAAGATTACCAACAAAAGGAAACCTCTTAAGTTAGTAAAAAGAACAGCAGATGTATGTTTGACCCAAAGCAATAAAACCCCAAACAGTACAGAAGAAGGAGGGCTGTGAACCTGGAACGCAGGCCAGGGTGACAAGCCCAGCCCTCCCACCAGCCGGTGCATACAGACTCTTTTTGGTTTAAGACTCACTCGGTGCAAACCACAGTTTCCTTGTCCCTAAAACTGGCCACAAAACTCATCCCCGGGTCTCAGAGTCTGAATTTCTGAAATGTGTTACATGACTGTCTTTATTCCCAGGCTCTTCTATTGCTTTCAGTGTAGGCATAAACGAATGTATTCAGAATATCATTTAAACCAAGAAAGAAGAGTAAAAAGATAAACCCAGAGAACTGAAGGAGTTATTCGCAAGTCATATCACCTGATAAGATACTCGGATTATGTGAAGAACACTTGCAACTCAACGATAAAATAACAACCCGGTTTTAAAATGGCCAAAGGGTGGATTAGAGTGGACATTTCTCTAAAGAGTCGTAAGCGGCCACTACACACACGGGAAACAACGCTCTGCACCACTGGTTATTATTACTGTTGTTGTGAGGTGCCATGGAGCCGGTTCTGATGCAGAGCGACCCGATCCACAACAGAACCAAACCCTGCCCGGTCCTGTGCCACCCTCGCGGCTGTCGGCATGCTTGAGCCCCGGGTGGCAGTCACGGTGTCAGTCCACCTCGAGAAAGGCCTTCCTCTTTTTCACAGGCCCTCTACTTTTCCAAGCATGATGGCCTTCACCAGGAACTGGTCCTTCCTAATAACACGCAAAGAATTAGTTATTGAGAAACAAAAACCAAACCCATTGCCATTGAGACTTGTCAACTCACAGCAACCCTACAGAACACAGTAGAACTGCCCCGTAGGCTTTCCAGAGAGCAGTAGGGGGAGTCCAAATGCTGACCTTCTCATTAGCAGTCAGGCTCTTAACTACTAACCATTAAGGAAATAATCATCAAAACCACAGTGAGACGCCACTTCACAGCTTCTAGGATAACACTTATCAGTTGCCAGCTCATGGCAACCTCAGGTGGGTCAGGGTAGAACTGCGCTCCACAGTGTTTTCGGTGGCTAATTTTTCAGAAATGGATCACCCAAATCCTTCTTCCAAAGCACCAGAACTGCCAACCTTTTGGTTGGCAGCTGAGGGCATTAACTATTTGCACCACTCAGGGACCCAACTAGAATGGATGTAGTTAACCAAAAACCAAACCTACTGCCGTCGAGTCCACGCTGACTGCTAGTGACCCTGTCAGACAGAGTAGAACTGCACTACAGAGTTTCCAAGGAGCACCTGGTGGATTTGAACTGAACTTCCGACCTTTCAGCTGTAATCAGAATGCAGGAAATAATGGGTGTCACTGAGGATGTGGGGAGACTGAATCCTTCCTACAGAGCTCACGGGACTTTAAAACGGTGCCATCACTTCGGCAGATAGTCCGGCCATTCCCCAGATGACCCCGAGAGGCTACAGAGTGTGTCTAAATTCATGCAGCCGATGACAGCGGAGGCGAAACCCAAGGGCAGCCACCCTGCTCCTCGGCTCCCACACTCTGTGGTGAAGAAGCCCAGGCCAGAGCTGCTACGTGTTTATTCTCCCAATTTATGTGTTAATTCCTCTCTACTTCACCTCATTCAGGAAAGATTTGAGGGAACATAAAAATTCAGACACTAAAATAGAAAGCTATAAATATTCAAGATGAGGAAAATTACAAATTGGAAGATAAGGAGGGAAATTAGAATGATTGTATTCATTCCCTGCGGCTTTTGAGAAAACAGAAATGGACTGTCCCACAGTTCTGAAGGCCAGATGTCCCAAACCAAGAGGTCAAAGCGGTGTCTGGAGTGCTCAGATCGATGTTGCAATCCTTAGCGTCCCCTGGCTGGCTGTCGTTGCTAGGGGCTGAAGAGTCAGTTTCAACTCACAGCAACCTGATGTACCACCAAATGAGACACTGTCCGGTCCTGCACCGTGCCCACAACTGTTGTGATACTTGAGCCCATTGTTGCAGCCACTGTGTCACTCCATCTTGTTGAGGGTCCTCCTGTCTTCTGTTGACTGCCACCCCACTACTTTACCAAGCACAGTGTAATTCTCCAGAGACTGATTCCCCCAGCAACATGTTCACAGTAAGTGGGATTTTTTTTCTTTCCTGGCTTATAGGATCCCTATGAGTTTGAATCGACTCACAGCACTGGGTTTGGTTTGGGTTTGGAGGGTCGCTGTGAGTTGGAATCGACTCCCCAGCAGTGGGTTTGGGGGTGTCTTTGGTTGTGCAGCTGCAGCATCGCCCCTGTCTCTGCCTTCTCGTCCAGTGGCATCCTCTCTCTGCAGACCCCTGCATCTCCTCTTTTGATAAGGATGCCGGTCGCGTTGGATTAGAGCCCACCCTATCCCAGCATAACCTCCCTCCTGCCGACTGCCAACATCTTCTTCTAAGAAAGTCAGCTTCACCGGCTTCAGTGCACCTTGTGGGAGACACAATTAAACCCCTAACAAGGCAGTTGTCTAGATCGCAGGTCCTTACATATTATCAAAGTTAACCCCAGATCTGCCTCTGTGCTTCCTCAGGAGATAAAGCAGAACCAAAGCCTCGGGGGCTACACAGTTCATTTTCCACAAGGAGAAGACGCCAGTCCCCAGCAGCACAGGGCCAGGCCAGTTACCCCAAGTCCTCACCAGCACTGGGTGTTGTCTCTCCCTTTCATTTTAGCCATTCTGACAGGTGTGTTAAGAATAACCATGGTACAGTGGTTAAGTGCTACAGCTGCTAACCAAAAGGTTGGCAGTTCAAATCCACCAGGCCCTCCTTGGAAACTCTACAGGACAGTTCTATTCTATAGGATCACCATGAGTCGGAATCGACTCTGCTGCAGTGGGCACAGGTGTGTTGTCTGCCAGCTCTGGGTGTTTTGAAACTGTGTTTCCCTGATGGCGAGTGGTGCTGAGCATCTGTCCGCACACTCCTTGGCCAGCTGCACCTCCTCTTCACTGACATGTCTGTCCACTTCTTGTGTCCATTTCCCCTCCTTTTAACAAACTTATTTAACTGGACAACTCAGTTCTGTACTTGGCAGAACAGGAAGCAGGCATCCCTGCCGGAAAATAAGCAGAACCTGGATGCCTTCAAACCCCCCCAGGATGGTCTGCTGACATGGCCAGGAGGACCAGTCAGCTTATCCATCATTGTGCAGATTTGGAGGCGGGAGGTTATGCTTGTGGCACACCCAACATGTCCCAGAGCCCCATTAGGACACAGTCCTGGTGCTGATACCCAGAGTCACGGGCATCCCACCAGCATTCTGTTTGGGCAGAAATGGTCATTTAGGAACTCCTGGCCTCAGGAATGTCCCAAGCCACTGTCATTTCTTCTCTGCTCTGTGTCACAGAATTCTGCAAGCTGGGAAAGTGAACAGACTGGGATCGATTGGTTTGAGAGAAACCCCAGTGCTGGTGACAGAAACTCCCACTGCCCCTCTGAGCCAGGTAAGGGCTCCCAGAGGACATCCAGGCCCAGGACTGGGCTCTGACTTCAGACACCTTCAGATGTGCCCTCCTCCATCCCTGCCCGGTACCGTGCAGAAACAAGGAACCCCTCAACCTCCAGAGCAGAGCAACGCTGGGCAAGCTGGTGGCCGATGCTCCTGACCTTACGAAGCACAGAATCCTCTGTCTGCCAGACGTTTACAGGAATTCAGAAGTTCTTGTCAGCGAAAAAATTGTTAATTTTGATCTCCCACAAATCTGGCAGTCCTGGCTAGGGGATTAACAAACAGTGGGTTTGTTCAGGGAGCCCTGATGGCTCACTGGTTAAGAGCACAGGTTGCTCACCGAAAAGCTAGCAGTTCAAATCCAGGAGCCACTCCTTGGAAATCCTATGAGACAGATGTCTTACAACTTTTATGAGTTCGGGAAACCGGATGCCATAGTGATTAGGTAAGACAGCTACTAACCAAAACGTTGGCAGTTCAAATCCACGAGGTGCTCCTTGGAAACTCTACGAGGCAGTTCTACTCTGTCCCATAGGGGTGCTGTGAGTCAGAATCACTCAGGGGGAATGGGTTTTACATTTGTTCAGAGATTTGGAAGTTCAGAGCTAGGATGGACCGTGTTGTTAGCTGCCATTGAGTCAGCCCTGACTTAGGGGGCCCCCTGACTCATGGTGACCCTGGGAACAATTCGTCCAGGTGCTACACCCTCCCCACCATCGGTTGGGAATCAGATGGATGATTTTCAAAAGCAGATCACCAGGCCTTTCTTCCTTGTCTCTCTTAGTCTAGAAGGGCCACTGAAGTCTGTTCAGCACCACAGCAACCCATGAGCCTCCCCTGACAGACAGGCAGTGGCTGTGTGAGAGGTATATTGGCCTGGAACCGAACCCGGGTCCCCCACGTGGCACCAAAGAACTCTGCCCCTGAACCACCGCGGCCGCTCTGCAGAATGGACCCTGGGGATGAACTGGTCTCAGCCCATCACTGTTTAGGGATAAGCAATCACATGCCATGGCACTAAGTGACAGATTCAGGCCACCCCCCTCGTTTTCCCGTCCAGCCTGGGTCTCTGCTTGCCGTCTACACACTGTTAGGCTGTGTCTCAGACAAATGCACCTGGGATAACAGCCGCCCAGCGGCGTTTACTGATGACATCACGCACACAGCCCTGTAACTGAGCAGATGCGTCATCCCTGGCAGGGACGAGGGAGCTGCTCCCGTCCACACAGAGTTCACACCCAGAGTCACCAGGTCCTGGCTGAACAGCTGAGTGCACCGGCTGAAACACCACAGCCCACTAGACACCATCCACGTCCCTGACTGACTCAGTGGCAGCTAACAGCAGGGCGCATCCCAGCTCCGAATCCCCTAATCTCCCATCCACATCGCAACGAGCGCAACACTCACTGAGTCCTTGCCATCGGCCTGTGAGGAAGCTCTGGGCTCCCTCATTTTCCTGGTAGGACAACTGAGGCACAGAAGAAACAGCTGTCTTCCAAGGCTCACAGCCGTCAGGCTACCCCAGGCTTGCTCCAAAAACTAGGGCAGCGAGAGGCTTGTCCAACCCCGGTGGAGACACTCGTCCTCTCTGCTGCTGGTGCCCGTGGAGTGTCTCCTTAACGACCACACTGCTTTCCGGGGGGTGTGCAGGCTCCGCCCCTCACCTGGCCCGCCCCATTCTGAGCACAGGAGTGAGCCCCTGCAGGCAAGGGGGACCGTTCTCGGGGCCAGCTGGGTGACGGTGGAGTGTTACCGTTGCTGTAGTTGGGTGTCATCGAGTAGGTTCCAACTCACAGCGACCCGGGTCATGATAGTACCCAACCCTGCCCAGTCCTGGGCCACCCCCACCGTCTTTGCTACGCACAAGCCCACTGTTGCAGCCAAAGTGTCAGTCCCTCTTGCTGAGGGTCTTCCTCTCTTTCACTGACCCTCTACTTTACCAGCCACGATGTCCTTCTCCAGGGACTGGTCCCTCCTGATAACGTGTCCCAAGTACGTGGAATGAGGTCTCACCATCCTCCCTTCCGAGGAACATTCCAGCTGTATTTCCTACATTGCAAATTTGTTCCTTCTTCGGTCCGTCCACGGTACATTCAAGATTCTTCACCAGCACCATCAATTCAGAGAGGTCAGTCCTTCCGTCCTCCTTCCCCGCTGGCCAGCTTTGCATGCCAGCTGCCAACAGCTGTGCACTATGTGGCCGCTGCTGCCCCCTGCCGGTCGGCCTGTATGCAGCGCCTCCTCTGGCTCGGCCGCCACTTTCCCGGGCCGGTAGCATCCTGCGCTCCGCCGCTAACCAAGAAGCCTGGTAGCTCGGTGCTTAGAGCTCGGCTGCTAACCAGATGGTCAGCGATTCAAATCCACCAAGCACTCCCCAGAAACCCTACCAGGCAGTTCTACTCTATCCTAGAGGGTCTCTATGAGTCGGAGTCAACTCAGTGGCCTTTATGTAGGTTTTGCTAACTGAAAGGTCAACAGTTCGAACCCAATCAGCGGCTCCACTGGGGAAAGACCTGGTGATCTGTCCCTGGAAAGATCGCAGCTTAGGCTGCCCTGTTGTCCAGTTCTGCTTTGTCAGTGGGGTCACTGTAAGTCAGATCAATTCAACGGTATCCAACAGCGACATGATGGTGGGGTCCTCTTGAGAAGTCCTGGAGTGGTGCCAGTGGTTAGAGCACTAAACTGCTCTCCGCAAAGCTGGAGGCCGCTCAGAAGGAGGACCGACCCGCTTCTAAAAGTTCAGTCATCGAAAACCCTGGGGAGCCCCATTCCACTCTGACACATGTGGGCTCACCATGAAGAGTCGAATCAAAGGCGCCTGACTTGATGTTTGTTTTGTTTGTTTTGCTTTGTAGGGTGAAGGGGTAGGTGGGCTTTGCTGTCCCCACTCAGTACCCTCTCGCAGTAGCGAGTACAGCAGAGGCACTCCCCACACACCAGTTAATTGTGGTAACTGGTCCCCCGACCACCACTGCTTGGGGCTCCCAACCACAGGGGTGGTGGACCACCTGGGGGGCTGCTGTTGTTGCTGTTGGGTGCCATCAAGTTGGTTCCTACTCACAGAGACTCAGCAGAACGAACCCCTGCCCGGTCCTGTGACATGCCCACAGTTGTTCTACTGAGTGTGTTGTTGCAGACACCATCTCAATCCATCTCATTGAGGGTCTTCCTCTTTTTTGCTGACCCTCTACTTTACCAAGCACCATGTCCTTCCCCAGGGACTGATCCCTCCTGACAACATGTCCAGAGTGTGTAAGACACAGTCTCACCATCTTTGCTTCTAAGAAGCACTCTGGTTGTACTTCTTCCAGAACAGATCTATTTATTCTTCTGGTGGTCCGTGGTATATTCAAGATTCTTCCCCAAAACCCATTTCAAAGCCATCAGTTCTTCTTCTGTCTTCCTTATTCATTGCTTGGCTTTTGCATAATACAATGCAGTTGAAAATACCCTGGCTTGGGTGAGGTGCACCTTAGTCCGCAAGGTGGTATCTTTGCTTTTCATTACTTGAAAGACGTCTTTTGCAGCAGATTTTCCCAGTGCAATGCATCTTTTGATTTCTTGAAGGCTGCCCCTATGGGCATTGATTGTGGATCCAAGTAAAATGAAATCCCTGACAACCTCAGTCTTTTCTCCATTTATCCTGATGTTGCTTATTTGTCCAGGTGTAAAAATTTTTGTTTTCTGGAGTTACCTTCAGCTATGGGCAGCCCAGGTCCCTGTACCTTAGGATGTCCTGTGAAGCTGTCAGGGGTTGAGATCCTATATGTCCCAGGCACATGTCCCACCATGCAGAGCTCTTAGTTTCAGCCACTGTCTGCAGCACACAGAGCCCACTAACAAGACAGCGAAGCCATGGAAGATTGCCTCACCCTGAAGGATCAACCCCCGAGACTGGTCCACCAGAGACAGAAGCAACAGCTCTGCAGAACCAGAGGTTCTCAAACACATGTGTTGGTCAAACATGGCAGATGAAACTAGTGTCCCCGCCTTGCTGTGCTCTTTCTGTCTTCTCTACCTCGCTGTCCACTGCAGGGAGTCCCCTGCCACTGCTCGTTTCTGGCCCGGCTGGGGATTGTACATCCACTTGCTTGATTGTAACAGAGGAATGCTTGCTGTCCTGGGCAACTTTGTATGATGCCTGGAAGGCCTTCTTGGTGGCAACTTGGTAGCAACTGGGTTTCTAATTTATTCTACCACCCTTGGTCAGTTTGTTGCACCGTGGTGGTTTGCATATACCTGTCATCCTGGACACTGTGCCACAGTGTTCCAAATACCAGCAGGGTCACCCGTGGTGAATGAGTTCCTGTGGTGCGTCCAGACGAAGACAGACTAGGAAGAAAGGCCTGGTGACTGCCTTCCAGAACTTCACTGATGACCTTTACAGGTCAGAGCACAACACCGTCCCATGTGGTACTGGAGATGAGGCCCTGTTTGGAAGGCACTCGGGACACACAGTGGCTGCAGTAACGGCTTCAAACGTGCCACCAGTGGGGCCAGTGGCACAGCACCAGCCACTGTTTCCTTCGGCGGCACACAGCAAGTAACAACCAAGCCAAAAAACCCAACCCACTGCCATGGAGTTGATTCTGACTCACAGCAGCCTTTTAGGACACAGTACAACTGTCCCGTACCGTAGAGTTTCCAGAGAGCATCTGGTGGATTTGAACTGCTGACCCTTTGGTGAGCAGCCATAGCACCTAACCACTGCACCATCAGGCTTTCCAGTCAGCAAGGTTAGCCCAGCCGTGGAGGCACCTGTTCCCTCCCACAGTCCTCTGCGGCTCTCCCTGCCGACCAAGACTGGAGACTGCTGAGACACTCAAGCTCCGAAGACAATCACAGCCCTCAGACACGCGTTCGGGAAGGACGGCGGCCTCCCAAAGAAGGGAGAACTAACGCGGCAGTGAGTCGCAAGCACAGCTCAGGAGCCGAGGTACCTGCGAGGGGACCGCACGGCCATGTGACCTCCTCGGTAAACTCTGCAGGCTCTTCTCACTATTGTTGCGGGGTTGCCTACCCTCCACTCTCCCCCGACCCCGCCACCTACTGCAGAGGGAGCCTCAAGCCAGAATACATTTGAATGGCAAAATAATTTATGCTTAATTAGGGTGCCAGATTTAAAATTAGGAGTTTAAATGCATAATCACACGGATTGTTTAATCTCGTTGTTTTGCCACTCGTTGGCAGCTTTTTCTAGATTCCTGTGATACGGCGTCTCCTCCTGATCTCTGGGACCCCCTGTCTTTTCTCTAAAGGATGCCGGGTTAATCTTCTCAAAGCACCACCCTGCTCATCTCGCGCACCTCCTCAAAGAAACTGAGTGGTGGCTCTTGGCCAGCTAGTTTCTGACTTTCAGGACCCTGCATGGACCCCTCACCCTCTCCCCACACCCACACCTTACGTTCCTGCCACTCAGCTGTCCCTGCACCTGGAATGACCACCCCTCACCTTTCTGCCTGCCAGAATTCTGTCTGTGTCCTAAGACCCGGTTCAAAAAAACACCCCCACATATGGATTCTCTGGTTACTATATCAAAATGGCATCTCCTCTCCCTCCCCCACCCCCACATTTATTGCCCAATTTGATGCAGTTGATACATTCTCATCCCTAGGCTCCATCCTCAGACTGAATGTCCCTGGGCACCAAGACCCTTGTCCTGCAAATCACTGTAGACTCCACTGTTGTGGTTGTCGTTAGGGGCTCTCGGGTTTGATCCGACTCACAGCAACCTGATGTATCATGGGACAAAACGCTGCCCAGTCCCGTGCCATCCTCACAACTGCTGCTGTGTTCGAGCCCGTTGTTGCAGCCACCATACCCATCCATCTCGTTGAGAGTCTTCCTCTTCTTGGCTGACCCTCCGCTCTACCAAGCATGATGTCCTTCGCCAGGGACTGATCCCTCCTCATGACATGTGCAAAGCAGGTAAGATGCAGTCTCACCATCCTCGCTTCTAAGGAGCACTCTGGCTGTACTTGTTCCAGAACAGACCTGTTGGTTCTTTTGGAGATCCATGGTACATTCAGTGTTCTTCCCCAACACCACAATTCAAAGGCGTCAATTCTTCATTCTTTGTTCTTGGCTGGAGCTTATGGTGTTTGTTGAGTGGATGATTCTTTAGGATGAAGACTATCTTAGATAGACCACATTTCTCCTTGACCTTTCGTGGTGATTGTGCTTAGCCACCACTGAGTTGACCCCAACACATGTGCAACCAAAATGGGTCATCTGGATGCACGGGGTTTTCATGGGCTGCAGATCACCAGACCTTCCCTCCTAGTCTGTCTTTGTCTGGAAAGTTTATTCTTACACAGTACAGTAGGTTACAAGTCCAAAGCCAAGGTGTCTGCTCCAGGGGAAGGCTTTCCCACATGTTTAGCTCTGCAAGAAAGACTGGTACTGCATCAGTCTTTGTCCAGGGAGTGTCTTGGTGCAGGAACCTTGGATCTGAAGGATGCACCCTTCTCCCGGTGCTGCTTGCTTGGTGCTGGGAGGTTCCCAATTCTTTGCTTGCTTCCCCTTCCTTTTATCTCTTGCAGGATGAAAGAATTAAGGGTGGTGCAAGCCCTACTCCAGGGAAACTCCCTTTACAGTGGAGCAGGGAAGTGATCCTATGAAGGGATTTACAGTTCCACCCTAATCCTTTAACATAGAGCATTGGAAAATCACAAAATGGAGGACAATCATAGAATACAGGGAATCATGGCCCAGCCCTATGGCTACACGTATTTGTGGGGGGAACACAATTCAATCCATGATAAGGTCCATTGGCCAGGAACTGAACTCAGGTCTCCTGCATAGACAGCGAGAACTCTGCCACTGAACCCACCGCCCGACCCATGTTCCAGATTAATTCCCACTGACTCATTCACTCTTGGAAGAAGTACAGCCAGAGCGTTCCTTGGAGACAAAGCTGGTGACATTTCCTCTGAAACACATTGGAGCTGTCATCAGGAGGGATCAGTCCCTGGAGAAGGACACTATGCCTGATAAAGCAGAGGAAGACCCTCAGCAGTGCAACAGTGCTGTGGCGAGGGGCTCGAGTGTGACAAGGACTGTGGGGATGGCCCTGGACCAGGCAGTGTTGTCTTCTGTAGCACCTCGGACCGCTATGAGTTGGAATTGACTCAACAGCAACAGATTTTTTTCAGAGTTCTCTCTTATTATAAAATACTCATTACAAAAAAAAATTAACAGGATATAGTAAACAAAATAAAAAGCATTTTTTAAGTCTGGAAGTAAGTACTTTTTGAAGTTTTACAAATATTGGATTGTAGCATAAATCCCATTTTGAATCCAGATTTTCACTTAGCTATAAACTGTAAACAAATTTCCATGCCATTAAATACATATTCTGCCACAGAAGCATCTTTACAGCCTTGGCAAACACCACTGAAGCCATAACCTACCAGAACTTATTTAGCCAGTTCCCTGTCGCTGGCTATTTAGGTGGCTTCCAGCCAGCAAGGGTTCATCAAACGTCCCCTCTGAAAGAAAAATCCCAACCCGGAGACTGTTGCAATCCTCCCGAAGGACGGTTTTTCAGCTCCCCAATTTTAAGCTCCAGTGCTGACCCAGGACAACCTCGGGGCCCTCTCCTCTGCCCACAGATCTGCCAGACCCACAACCATGTCACGCTTCTAACCACTAGCCCTCCTCCCCTGTATTTTTCTCACTCTTCAAAGTTTTCTCTTGGAACTGTATTCTTCTCTTTCAAAATCAGAACTTTTTTTTTCTCCTTCAAAATTTTATTTTGGATTCCACTAATGTGGAAAGCTTCTACTAACCATGTCATGTCCCGTGTGCGTGTATGTCTATGTGTGTATGTGTGTCTGCTTTAGGTGACAGTTGACCACTTAAGCTAGTTTTTCTTATACAAATTCATATGCACACTGCTCCATGACACTAGTTGCTGTCCTTATAAAGAGAAAGCACTCTCCTCCATTCCACCCAAGGTTTCCAGTGTCCATTTAAACAGCTCCTGTCCTCCCACCTTTTCATCTCACCTCTGGACAGTAGGTAACCATTTAGTTTCTTGTATCTGTTTGAACTAAGTATGCTCTTCACCGGTATCATTTTGTCGTACACTCCAGTCTCATCTTTGAGGACTTGGCTTTGGAAATGGTTTTGCTTTTGACCTAACATACAGTCCAGGGCCCTGTATGTCTTCTGGGGTTCCTCTAGTCTCGATCAGGATCTGCCATCTGCTCTTTTTACGAGAATTTAAGTTCTGCACCCCACTTCTCTCCTGCTCCATCAGGGACTCTGCTGTGTTCCCTATCAGGGCTGTCCTGGCGCCATCTGGTTCTCCAGTGTCAGGCTGATAGAGTCACGGCTCATGTGTCTCTGTTGTCTCTGGGGATAAGATTTTCCTTGTGTCTTTGGTGTTCTTCATTCTCCTTTGCTCCAGGAGGCTTGAGACCAATTGATACATCTTAAATAGCCGCTTGCTAGCTTTTAAGATCCCAGAAGCCACTCGTTGAAGCCACTCGTTGAAGAAAAAATACTGTTTGATTTTTTTTTTTGGCTTTAGATGAAGGTTTGCTGAGCAAATTAGTTTCTCATTAACTAATTATATACATATTGCTTTGTGACACAGTTTCCTACTTCATGACATGTCAACTCTCTCCTCCTTCCCAACCTTGGCTTCCCCATGACCAGCTTTCCTGTTCCCTCCTTCCTTCTCGCCCTTGACCCTGGGCTAGTGTGCCCACTTATCTTATTTTGTTTTATGGAGCTTTCTAATCTTTGACTAAAGGGTGAACCGCAGGAGAGACATCAGCACTGAGTTAAAATGGTGTTTGGGGACCATACGCTCTGTGTATGCTTACACAGAAACATCACTTCATTGTAGAAAGCTAGGAAAATAGAGGCAAAAAATAAAAACTACTCATTTAGAGATAATCACTGTCATAACCGCAGTTTCCTAGTCACTCAGTTGCCAGACACAAGGTGGAGGGTTCGAGTCTACCCAGAAGCACTGGAGGCTTCCAAGCTTCTGTGATGCTGAGCAGGCTGCAGTGGACCCTCCAGATGAAGAGGGACTACTGAGAAGGGCCTGGCCGTCTCCTTCTGAAAACCCCACCACTGCAAACCTGTGCGGCGTGCTTCTGGTCTGATCACGTAGGGGTGCTGTAAGCCAGAGTCGACTTGAGTGTGAGTAGGAATCAAAACGGGTAGGACTCAGCTTGACAGCAACTGGTTCTGGTTCTGATTTTCTCAAAAAGCAGAAGGTTTATGGGCTCTGGAGAGAAGCCAGGGTGTGGGTCTGATTTACTAAGGTAACAGCTGTTGTCAACAGAAGTCAGCTCCACCAGTCTAGATCTCGACATAACTCTGAACAACGATGAAATCATGCTGTGCATTCTGTTTTACAATCTGCTTTTTTCCCTTAGCTGTTTTTTTGCTCAATATTCACATGACCATTTACGTGTCACTAAATATTCTCCGCTGCTGTTATTAGCTGCCAACAAGTCAGCTCCTGACTCGTGGGGATGCCTGTGCACAGTGGCATCAGACAGCTGTCATTCATAGGGTTTTCATGGGCTGATTTTTGGGACTAGATTGCCAGGCCTTTCTTCCTAGTCTTAATCTGAAATCCAGGCAGCCTCCACAGACAGAGCAATGGAGTCTGTGCATGAGATGCCTTGGCTGGGAGTCAGACCCCAGGTGCCGCACAGTATCACTTTAATGATCAGCAGGATTTTGCAGGAAACCCTGACGGTGCGCTGGTTAAGAGCTATGGCTGCTAACCAGAGGTCAGCAGTTCAAATCCACCAGGCACTCTTTGGAAACTCTATGGGGCAGTTCTACTGGCTCCTATAGGGTTGTTATGAGTTGGAATCAACTTGGTGGCAATGGGCTTATGAGATTTTATTATACGATGGTATTGTAATTTATTAAAAAGATACTAAGCTTTTTTACTTTTAAGCTGTTTCCGATTCTCCCACATTATAAGTAATACCGCAACAAGCACAATGTAACTGTATCTTCATTCAAAGTGATAAACTATTGGAATTACATGGACAAATTATCTTCCAGAGATTTTAAATCAAGTAATAGCCCACTAGAAATGTATGTTAATACCCCTTTTCCTATATTCTCCTCAACACAAAACATGTGTATTTTCACATCTTTGTTAATTTAATATTTTCCTTCAATCTGTGTTTTTAATATGGGTGATGCTCTAGTCAACTAGCGTCACTCTAACAAAAATACCACAAAGTGGATGGCTTTAACAAAGGCAAGTTTATTCTTACACAGGGCAGCAGACTTCAAGTCTGAATTCAAGGTGTCCATTCCAGGGGAAGGCTTTCCCTCTGTCAGCTCTGGAGGAAAGTCCCAGTGTTGCATCAGTCTTTGGTCGAGGACCATCTTTGTGCAGAAACCTTGGGTCCGAAGGATGTGCTCTATCCCTGGTGCTGCTTTCTTGATGATGTGAGGTTCCCAATTCTCTGTTTCCTTCTGTGTCTTTTTATCTCCCATAGGATGCAAAGGTAAAAGACGGTGTAAGCCACACTGCAGGGAAACTCCCTCTGCAAGGGTGCTGCCGTCCCACCCCAATCCTCTTTTAACATAATCATCCAATCCATTAGCAACAGGCAGAAGTTAAGATGTAGAACATGGGAAAATCACAGTCTGCTGGGAATACTGGCCCAGCCTAAAGGCTATACACATTTTTTGGCGGGACACAGTTCAATCCATGATAGAGAGGTTCAATATTATTTTAAGAGGTTTATTGAGCATGTTAACCTCTTTTTTTGTAAATTGTTTAAATATCTTCTTTGCCTTTTTGCCATTGTAGACATGGAGTTTTGCTTATTGAGAATTACAGCCTCTGCACTGAAGGCTTAATCCTATGTTGTGTTTCTCACAAGTGTTCTTCCAGCTTGCTCTTTCGACTTTTCGATACTGGGGAAGTTCAAAGTTTCTCATGTGCAAAAAAACTCCCTCTTCTTCTAGATTCTGCCTTTGGTTTAATGATTAGGGAACCCTTCTTCATCCCAAGACAAGAAAAATACACACCCAAATTCCCTTTTAGTGATTTGTGGTCTCATTTTCATTATTAAAATTCTTAAGTCATCTGGGATTTATTCTGGTGCAAGTTATGACAGATTTAACTTTTTTATTTTTCTAGTTAACCCACCTTCATGTATTAAAAATCCTTCCTTGCCTGCTGACTTTAAATACCACTGTTTTGTATTCTAAGCCAGTTTATTGGTTCTCTGTCTGTGCTTTGATTCTCTGGCACGGGTGTCCACAGACCTCTCTGCCTCTACCCCTTGAAGAACTGTGGGAGTTCTAGAACGTATTTTGCAGTTTGGAAAAGCCAGGTTTTCTCTCAATACTTTTATTGAATTTCCTCATCACCAGTGTGAATTTATTTTTCCGAGAACCTCCACGCCCAGCACACACACACACGTGCACACACATCTTGCCAAATTTTCTAGCTTTGTTTGATAGCAATAGTGAAGTTATTTTTTTCTTGTCCTTTGGGAAGACCATGAGGCTGACGTACCAAACCCTCATCTACATTCCAGTGGAGAGTTTTATCAGCTGGTTCTGTTGGACTTTGGAAAGAAATATCATCTGGCAGTGATGAATCATCTGGACGTTTCTGTAAGATAATAATTATTATTTATTTTTCTTGTCCTGTTAAACAGGCTACAACTTCCTGAACAGTGCTGAATACATCGGGGGGGCTCGTCTTTCCTCTTGGCGTCCATTCATGTTTCCATATGAAAAAATGGTATTTATGTGACAAGGCCGACTTCCCTCTGACCTCTCCTACATTCCCCCATTAGGAGTATTTTATTGGTGAATTGAGGAAACCCTGGTTGCCTAGTGGTTAAACACTGTATCTGCTAACCAAAAGGTTGGCCGTTCATTGGCCAGCTGTTGGAAACACTGTGGAGCAGAGTTCTGCTCACACGCATGGAATCAGAGAGAACAACCACTGGTTTGGCTTTGTTGGTTGCGGTTGTGGTTGTTCTGAGGGTGGCAGAGAATATTCTGTATGTTTTAACCCCTTCTGCATTCTCTTTGGATCTGCGTACCTGAGTTGGAGGCTTGGTGGTGTGGCTGTTAAGAGCTCAACTGGCAACCAAAAGGTCTGCAGTTTGAATCTGACAGCCACTCTTTGGAAACTCTAAAAGGCAGTTCTACTCGAGCCTGTGGGGCCACTGTGAGCTGGAATCGACACAACAGCAACAGGTTTGGTTCAGTTTGGTTTATCTGAGTGGAGGGCATACGCTGATCTCTCTGCTTTGTGGGAAGAGCCAGTCCTGGCCGAGTCGGGGTGGAGACAGCAAGGGTAGAACTGCCAGTGACCAGCCTTGCATGTCACCTAATTCAGGGATTGCTAGCAAGCTCCTCTGGCTTCAGATCTAAAGCTGCCTCCTTCAGTCAGCTTTATCGGTAATGAAGCTGACATTCTGATCCCCACCTGTCTGATGCCTCCTCTCAATTGATTCCAAACTTAGACGGGGAAGAAGTGGTGACAGCGAGTTGCTTGTTCTCTTGACAAAAGTAAAAATATCTCTGGTTCAGCATCAGAGGTGATGCTGGCTGTTACTTTTAGAAAGGTGATCTCTACCATGTAAGAAAGTGTCCTTTTATTCTACTTTATAGAAGTTTTCATAAGAAATAGATGCTCAATGCTATCAGATGGTATTTTACCCTCTATCCAGAGATCAGCTTGTTTTCTCCTTTGATATATTATGAGGCATAGAACAGATTTTTCGAAGGCCAAATAGGTTTTCACAACCCTAGAATAAACTCTGTTTGGTTATATGCATTAGTCATTCCACACTGTACTGGATGAGATGTGCTGGCATTTCACATACAATCACTGTAGTGATACTCAGAGTTGGTATGGGTCTAGTCTGGTCTCCTGCTATTGCTGTGATTGCTGCTGTGGTTGTCATGTTTCATCTGACTTTACGTGAATATCTCTTTGATGGATTTTCTGGTTTCCTCCATGAAATGGATGTGGTTTGGTTTTATACTTTTTCCCCCCAAAAAATAAATAAACTCCTTCTATTAAGACTTTCAAATACATTAAATACATTTTCCTGAAGATTTTTAACACCTGTTCTCTATCCAGATAGCACAAATGGATAAGCTCTGGGCTACTAACTGAGAGGCTGGCAGTTCTAAGCCACCCAGAGGCACCATAGAAGAAGGATCTGGCAATCTATTTGTAAAAGTCACAGTCATGGAAAGTGCTACAGAACTGCTCTTTGCACACATGGGATGGCCATGAGCTGAAATGGACTCCTCATTAAGTAGAAAAAGCGAGTTTTAGTCTTCTCTCCTAATGTTACATACTTCTTCTCACTCTTCTGGTTTTTGATTGACCTTGCTAGAGGTTTGGGTTTTTTTTTTTTTACTGTTTCTCAAAATAACCAGCTGTTTAGTTAATCATTAGTCAATAGTCAATAATCAATCATTTTGATTATTTTTCTATCCATTTCATTCCTTTCTAAGTGTATTAGTTCTATGCCATCACTGCCTTAGTTTTATTTGGATATTATTTTCTCTGTTGTTGAGTGCTTGGCTCATTTATTTCCCTTCTTGTTTCACAGTAGAAGAATTTAAGGCTATGAATTTTCTCCTGAGGACAGTTTTGGCTGCCTCCCATAAAATGTTGTTACGTGTGTAGTGCTACTTCTTGTCGTTTAGTTAAAACTAAGTTTCTGAACCTTTGTTTGCTTTCTCCTATAAAATGTGCTTCTTAGAAAAAAAAAAATTTTTGTCTTCTGTTTCTTTATTTTTAATGTTCTCACACTTTGATGATTTTGTTTGTTCTGAGGGTGTTGTATTTTCATTTTGTTTGATCATAATTGGATTCCATTTCTTTGGAATTGTGTTAGTGTTTTCTGTATGGCCTGGGATATGAACACATAGCCTTGCAGTTGTACAGACATTTGAGATGAGGATGAGCATGGGTTACATAATAGCAAGTGCAGCATGTGTCTATCAAAAATATGTTTCTTTTCTATTACAGACAAAGCATGCTCCACCGCAGAGAGCAGTGGGTAATTTCTGGCTGGTTTCCATCTGATCTGAGTTTGGTGAGTGCTCCTCTTCATGTTGGTACCCCCACCCCAGTTCCACCAGCTTCTGATCAGTGGGCTATTGAGGATTCAAACCACAAACAGCCAGTACTCACAAGTGAGATGTCAACAAGAAGGATGAGATCATTTTGGTGTCTTTCTGGTGCTGCTGTGACAGAAATACCACAAGTGGATGGCTTTGACAAACAGAAGTGCATTTTGTCACAGTTTAGAAAGCTTGAAGCCCCAATTCAGGGCTCCAGCTCTAGGGGAAGGCTGTCCTCCTCCGTCCTTCTTTTCCTTTTCCTTCCCCATCTCGCTGCCCCTCACCCTATCCCTCTCCCTCTCCCAGGAGGACCTTAAAAGTCCTTGTCTCTTTTCAGCTTTTGTCTCTGGACTCACTCATAACTTTCACATGACCCGGCATTTATCTTCCCTTGCTTGATTACTTAATCTATTCTCTTATAAGGTCCAACAACGAATTTGCAAGCTTAACTGTTCTAAATACCATGTACCCCATTGCTAAACATCACTACAGTCACCTTCAAAGTCCTCCCCTTGGGAAGCTATACACCAGGGCCAGCTCCCAGCCCACTGACACCAGTGCCCGGTCCATCCTTCAAAGCCATTTGGGGACTCTTTTCCTAGAATGGCCATCAGAGCTGTGGTCATTTAGGGTTAATGCCCTGAATGTCATCAAAATCTCTTCCTTTCAATATTTCCTTTATCTTTGGTAAAGAAAAGGTCATTGTGGGCCAGATCAGGTGAGTAGGGAGGGTGTTCCAACACAGTTATTTGTACACTAGCTAAAAATTCTCACAGACAACTATACAACTAAGGTGGCAAACTTGCCACAGTGCCACTGTGCTCAATGGCCATTCCAGAAAGAGTTCCAAAGTTGCTTTGAAGGATGGACTAGGCACCAGCATCAGTGCATAGCTTCCCAAAGGGAGTACTTTGAAGTTGACTGTAGCTTGGGTAGCGATATTCAGCAATGAGGTGTGTAACACTTTTTCTAGGATGAGCTCATGAACCCAGTTCTCAGTCCTTGCACATTTAAAAGGGATAGACTCAAGACCCCACACTAGTACTTCCTCATTAACCTAACAAAGAAAACTCATTCCCAACGAGATTATAACCACAGGTATTAAAAAAAAAAAAAAAAAAAAACTCATTGCCACTTAAGTCAACTCTGATTCATAGTGACCCCTTAGGACAGAGTAGAACTACCCTATAGAGTTTCTAAGGAGCGCCTGGTGGATTCGAACTGCTGGCCTGTGGTTAGCAGCTGTAGCTCTTAACCACTGCACCACTAGGACTCCCACCACAGGGGTAGGGGCTAGGATGTACAGCAGACATTTCGGGGACACAGTGCAATCCCTAACCTTTGGAAACGTTAAACATCATCCAGATCGGACGCTCAGAGGCCAACAGGTGGACCTTCGAGGTGAGCTCTGGAGGTGCCCTGCTCCTCCAGTGACCCCTCAGCCCCAAGGAAGCCCCTCTGGAGGTGGCAGTGGAAAGTGTGGGAGCATGCCTCCACCTCCACCTTCTTGGTGACAAAGTGCAGAAAAAGGCTCAGTGAGAGCCTAGCAATTGGTGCCTGTTGTAACTGCCGTCTTCTTTGAGATGGTATCTTTGTATTGTTGCGTTACAAAGAATAAAATACATACAGAAAAGTTCACACACACACACACAAACTGCCCAGTGAATACTCCCAAACACTCATCTAGCCACCACTCAGCTGAAGAAATAAAGCATCACTAGCAGCCCCTGCTAGTCCCACCCCAGTACAACCCAGAGCCCCAGACACCCCCATTCTGTCCCTTTCCAACCACCCATTCCTCTCTCTCCTGCAGACGCACTGCCATCCCGATTTCAGTCACCAAGGTGGTTTTCCTTGTTGTGTAGTCGTCATGGAAATCACAGCTTACGCTGTTCATTGGCGTGTGCCTCTCAGCTTTCATCCACTTACCCTTCTGTTTGCAAGATGTGTCTGTTTGTGGAGGTGGCTGTCCTGCACGCACCTGGAGTCTCCTACGTTCTCAGCACATCAAGGAGTGCCCAGCACCTACGGGGATCTCGGAAAGCGCTCATTGCAGGAAACACGTTGGTTTGGTCTTCGGGGATTTTGCCTCGAGGGCTCTTTTCAGGTGCGGTTTGCATCTCCAGCTGCACAGCCCCACCCAGTGCCATCAGACGTCCTCCCTCTCGTAGACAGAAGGCTTAAAAGAGTCCTATGTGGCTTTCAGTAAGTATGGCATGTGCCCACTTCCTATCACATTGCTTCAAGCCTTCGAGTAAAGGTGGCCCCTGCTCTGTCCTCGCACAAAGGGCTGCCCGTGAAGATCATGTGACAGTGTGTCAGTACACAGTGGCTCTGATGGCCCCTCTGCTGACAGAAATCAGCTTGCTACAGGTGGTCTGCTCCGTACATTTACACAGCATCCTGGCTGCAAGTATGAAGCTGGAAAAGCCATGAGCAGTTCACTGGAAAGGAACTTGGAGGAATACTGCAACCACCCTGAAAAGCTCCTGACCACAGGGAGAAGCATCTGTGTGGCTGGAGCTGGACACCGGAGGAGCCGGGGACAGGACGCAGGGCTGGAGAGGGCAGCAGCAACGGGAGCGAGAGACCCGGAGCAGTATAACCCAGGGTGGTCTAGCAGCTGAGTTAGATTGGCAGGTGGGATAGCCCCTCCCCCAGGGCTCAGAGGCTACTTACAAGGAACCAGTGGATTGAAGGAACAGTTCCCCAGGTTCCCAGGGAATGGTGTGGGCGTTTCAGACTCAGAAGAAATGAATGTTAGAAGAGGGTGCATTTTCCACCACTGTGCCAGTTTCCCTGGGAATGAAGCGACCGTACCTTGCTTCTTCCTTACCCTGCAGTTACTACTAAAGCAAAAAATCAAACCTGCTAGTTGTTGTCAGCTTGTGGGGACCCCACATGGGTCAGGTGGAATGGCACTTCTCGGGGTTTCAGTGGCTCGTGTTTTGCAAGTAGACCACAAGGCCTTTCCTCTAAGGTGCCTCTGGGTGGACTCGAACCACTAACTTGGTTAGCAGTGAGCACATTAACCACTGCACCACCCAGAGACTCCAGAGTCACAACAGGGTCTCAGCGTTCAGGACAGGTCATTTCGTGCGGTCTCTGACCCCCCATTGCCGCCTGGCCGTCACTGGTATTCAACCCTCCGCAGCACCGACACTAAATTAGACCCAAACTGAGTCTGTATTTATCAAACATTGCTATTTTTGCTGCAAAGTACTTCCAAACCAAAAGCAGTGACAGAGAAAAGGTCACCAAGCTGGTGATCCCCAAAGCATGCCAGTGAACTGAGTACTGCCGCCTTGAATTCCAGCCTGACCTCGTCAGATGTCAGTTGTTACGACGTACAAATTCTCACTAGCATGCGCTCTTCTCCTAGAGGATCTCTGCCATCCTCAGCTAAACATACCTGAAACACAGCTTCACGAATGTAGCACTCAAAAGTTACTAACAAGTGAAGTGTGGTAGCCCTCCAAGGATGATTTAAACATTGAAACAGAACAATGAAGCAACCTTGATCTGATTCAGAGACAGTCAGCGTCTCTCTGCCGTTGATTGCTTAAAGGTAGGTTTCATCCTTCAAGGATGATCCCTGAAGGAGAAAGCCAAATAGAGTGCCAGAAAGTTAGGGGGAAATATTGGGGCCGAGATTCTTTCTCCTCGGATGATGACCTGGGCTGTGGGAGACAGTGAGGGGCAGGGGGCCAGTAAGAGGTCCCCCCAGACTCATCTAAAAAGGAAAGATAAACAAAGATTAGAAGATTCCACGGTGAAATGAAGAAATTCCTGTTGCCTTAAATACAATTTGTGTTAGTTACATTTCATTTCCTAATTTATACATAGCAAGGTTGATAAAGAATTACATTATAACAAAATTAGCCAGAATAATTAGCATAGCGTATGTGCCACTGATTAAACACCCAGCAGCTAGCTTGGTAATTAAGATCGGTGGGTGCCGTATTCTGAGGGTTTCTCATCTTATTATCTGTCTAACAAGTGCTTCATCTTTACCTCCCTTGTGGTGGGAACTTCCATAACAGCCTCTAATAATTCTCATTCCACTTGGTTAAATTACTTGACCCCAATCTTGATAATTTTCCTCTGGTCACTACCCACTCTCTCTTTATATTTACGCACCGATAAAGTGTTTGAATTTAATTTCCAAAAATTTCTAAAACTCAAACAAGATAATGCACTGGACAAATCTGCTGCAAAAGACCTCTTCTGAACGTCAAAAAGCAAAGATGTCGCCTTGAGGATTAAGGTAAGCCTGACCCAAGCCGCGATGTTTTCAATCACCTCATATGCACGTGAAAGCTGGACAGTGAATAAGGAAGACGGAAGAAGAATTGAGGCCTTTGAATTACAGTGTTGACCAAGAATGTTGAATATACCATAGATCACCAGAAGAATGGGCAAGTCTGCTTGGAAGAAGTACTGCCAGAGTACTCCTTGAAAGTGAGGATGATGAGACTTCAATTTAGGTACTTGAGACATATTGTCAGGAGGGACCAGTCCCTGGAGAAGGACACCATGCTTGGTAAATTAGCAGATGAGGTAAAAAAGAGGAAGACTGTCAATGGGACCGACGGACACAGCGGCTGCAACATAGCGATCGTGAGGACGGCCCAGGACCGAGCAGGGTTTTCACTGCGAGTCAGAACCAGGTCAATGGCGCTTACAGCCACGGCAAAGACATTGGATACTTCAGAGCACTGACACTTCACAGTTCAAGCTCAAAAATATTTTTCATAACTCGTAGTTCTTTGGTCCAAGAAAAAACAGAGGACAATCACACCATCGACAATTGGATCAAAAATCTAAACCGACATCTGAGACCCACCAAGTTCACCTCTCTTGTCTGGGCAAAACCTTTGCGGAAGGTTCCAAAGACGTCTCCACCAAGGTCAGCCTATCACCGTCTGAGCTACAGAGCGGCAGACGCTCATCTGGCCGCAGCTGCCTGCTTGTTGATTCTCCCAGCCCTCGGTGACCTCATTCCTGTCTCTGAGATGCTATCTTTACCATGTGGATTGACTGTTGTCTTGGAAGGCAGGGAGTCACTGTTCTCAAACAATGAAGCCTGGGGGTGTGGGGGCGTGAACTCGAGATCTTCATCGCCGGCTGAACCGTTTCTGCCATGTCTCTTAAGACTAAAACCTGGACCCTTTCTCTGACTGGCAAGCCAGGGTGAACAACATACTACCTGGGAAAGCCTTCAGCAGCAAGTAATTAAAACAAACACAATTGGCAGTGCTTAAGGGATAAAGACAAGAAGTCTGGTGGTTGGCAGAGCAGAGCTGGGGCTGAGATTCTGGAACGTCTTCAAGGAAGTAGCCGCTTCCTCTCCTTCCGTCCTACTTTCCTTGCTGTGCTGGTCTCCCATCTAGGGCCTGCCACCTCGTTGCTGCAGTATGGCTGCCAGCTAGGTTCCAGGAAAGTAGAAGGATAAAAGGAGGTGCCAGCCACTGCATCCATTTCAATCAGGAAAGCAGATAGTACCGGAACAGACTGTGTCTGTGCACGTTAGCAAGAACTGGGTTGCATGGCCTCATCTAGCTGTATGGGCAGCTGGGATGTCAAGCAGTCGGCCAAGAAGACTGGAATGGATACTACTGACTTAAATCAACGTGATTCCTCGTCAGGCTCTGTTAGGCTGAAAGAAATGGGAACGGACATCAGTAAAAACTGTTATGGATTGAATTTTGTCCTCAAAACTATGAGTCACAAATTCTGTCCTCTATATCTGTGGTTGGAAACCCTGGTGGTATAATTAAAAGCTCAGCTGCTAACCAAGAGATTGGCAGTTTGAATCCACCAGGCGCTCCTTGGAAACTCTACGGGCCATTCTACTCTGTACTATAGGGTCACTATGAGTCGGAACTGACGCAACAGCAGTAGGTTTGGTTTGGTTGGTTTTAACTGTGAGAAAAATAAGTCTGTTAGTTACCCACTTGTGATGTTCTGTGATAGCAGCACTAGACAACCGAGACGCCACCCATGCCTGCCGCCAAATCCCGAGTACTTCAAATGCAGAGCCAAGCATGTTGACAAAGTGTCTCTCGATGAAACAGAGCCTGCAAAGTCTTACAGGAGCCGAGAGGAAGAGCAGAGAAGAGAGAGCGTAAGAAAGACAAAAGGGTGCGGTTGGACTGAATTTCGTCCCCCCAAAAATGTATGTCAGTTTAGCTAAGCCGTGATTCCCAGTATCATGGGGTTGTCCACCGTTTTGCCCTCTGGTATGACTTTCTTATGTGTTGTAAATCCCATTTCTACAATGTTAATGAGGCAGGATTAGAGGCAGTTATGTTAATGAGGCAAGACTCAACGACAGGATTAGATTGCATTTTGAGTCAATCTCTTTTGACGTATGAAAGAGAGAAGCAAACAGGCAGACAGAGATCTCAGCTCATGCCACCAAAAAATGAAGAACCAGGAGGGGAACACCTCCTTCAGACTCAGGGTTCCTGCACTGAGAAGCTTCTCAACCAGGGGAAGATGACAAGGACCTACCCCTAGAGCTGACACAGAGAGAAAGCCTTCCCCTAGAGCTGACATGCTGAATTAGAACTTGTAGCCACCTGGACAGTGAAAGAATAAATTCATGTTTGTTAGGCTGACCCGGTGGTGGGACTTCTGTTATAGCAGCACTAGGTGGCTAAGACAGCCGGTAAGATCCATTTGCAGCACCGAGAAGGCCATGTAAACTAGATCCCACACCATACATCCCGGTTTTAGTCACCTAGTGCTGCTGTAACAGAAATACCACCCGGGGATGGCTTTAATGAAGAGGAGTTTCTGGTCTCACCGCCCAGTAGACCAGGAGTCTGAATTCAGGGCACCGGCTCAGGGGCAGGATTTCTCTCCCTGTCAACTCTGGGGGCAGGTCCTTGGGGGGCATCAGTCTTCCCTTGGTCTGGGACCATCTCAGCGCCTGAACCTCATGACCAAAGGGTTACCCTCTGCTCCTGGCACTGCTTTCTCAGTGTTGTGAGGTCCCCAGCTCCCTGCTTGCTTCCCGCTTCCCTTGCCTTTTATCCCTTGTAAGATAAACTTGATGCAGACCACGTCCCAGGGAAACTCCCTTACACTGATCAGAGATGTGACTTTAGCGAGGGTATTACCCAACCAAACCAAACTCAGTGCCGTCGAGTTGATCCTGCCTCACAGCGACCCCAGAGGACAGAGCAGAACTGTCCCACAGGTTTTCCAAGGAGCACCTGCTGGATGTGAGATGCTGACCTTTTGGTTAGCAGGTGTCGCACTTAGCCACCACGCCACCAGGGTCCCCCAGGGTGTCACAGTCCCACTCGAATGCTCTTTAACGTAATCTGATCTTGCCCTATTAACCCCAGGAAAGGGTTAGGGTTTACGACATGTACAAAAATGGCAATCACAAAATAAGGACCGGTCACACAACACTGGGAGTCAGGATCTAGCTAAATGGATGCACATGTTTTTTTGAAGGGGCAACATTAAATCCCTGAGAACCGGACCCTCAGCATCCCAAAACACTTGGTGTCACCGTGGAAACTGCTGCAGCCACAGAGACTTGTGTGCAGGTGGATAGGGGAGACCTGGGGACAGTGCTTGAATACAGGCCCTAGAGGCAGGGGTGACTGTGTGGAAAGAGCCCCCTACCAGTTTGGGAGGTGTGCAGGAATCCACGTGAGGAGCTCTGCACTTGCGCAGAATGCTTAACTCTGTGCTTTGAGGCCGCGTCCCAGCCTCGGGGCTGGGGAGGTCCCACTAAAGCTTAGACTGCATTTTCCCTTCTTTATTTGATGCTTTTGTCTGCTTGAGGGCAGGCTGTCCATCTCTCAATTTGGAAACCAAAGATTCTGTTCCATTCTGCAGGCCTATTCAGCTCAGGGTTCGTCCGATTTCCAGGTGACCAGACTCGGCTTTCAGCTAAAGGAATGTGTGCGCGCTGCCGCACATCACAGAACGTTCCTTTCAACACAACACAAGCCCCAAGTCCAGGCCGCGGCCGAGGTTTCTGCAGTTGCAGACTAGATCGTCCTGCTGGATACAAAGACAACACTACTCCACAGCACCTGTAAGAGTTGTCTTTTCAAGTGTTACCCGCTCCTTCCCCTGCTCATACACCTGTTTGCTGCACCATCTCTGGAGCAACCCTTAATGACGCCTTTGGAAAGATGAGTCACAGCTTCCTGCGACAGGAGCCAGTTCTCTTCTATTTATAGCAGCCCCTCCCCCACCCACCCCCCACATCCTCGGAGACTCAGGCTAACAGAATTATCGGTCATTGCACAGGCGACACAATGCCCCACACGGATTATCTCCCCGACTACCCGCTCAACTCGGATTTAGTGAAGAGGTTAAAGTCGGCCCTGGACTCCAGAGACGAGGACACCGTGGCGGAGGTGATCTGCTCTGAAGTCGGCCACGTGGACGCTGTCATAGAGCTGTCCAATGACGACTGGATGAAGGACCCCTCAGCCCAGCTGCCCCCCGGAGTGCTCCTAGGTAAACAGAATGCCTCGGCTGCGTGTGAAATTAAATCCCCAGCACACGGGCTGATTGCACGGCTTGCATTTAGGGGTGGGTCATTCCCTGGAGGCAGAGGCTTGGAAAAGGCGAGTTCTCAGATGTGGCTATCTGATTCACAGACACGTGTGCTTGTGTGTACTGACATGTCCAAGGGGTTGATGTTGTTAGTTACCACTGGGTTGATTCCCACGCCCTCTGTGCAGACAGACCTGTGCTCCACGGGGTTTTTAAGGCCGTGACCTTTCAGAGCAGGTGATCAGGCCTTTCTTCTGAGTTGCCTCTCGGTGTATTCAAGCTGTCGACCTTTCTAGTAGCAGAGCCATTAACTCTTTGCACCACCTGAAGAATCCTGATGTATATATATATAAAAACCTGCTGCTGTCAAGTTGATTCCAATTCCTAGTGACCCTAGAGGCAGAGTAGAACTGCCCTATACAGTTTCCAAGGAGTGCCTGGCAGAAGAGAAGACCTTTCGGTGAGCAGACATAGTATTTAACCACTGCGCCAATGGGGTCTGCATATACACATACACGTGTGTGTACATCTGTGTGTATGTGTGTATATATGTATATATTAAAAACCTAATCAGATCTGACTCATGGCAACCCCAGAGGCCAGAGTAGAACCGCCCTCTAGAGTATTCAAGGAGTGCCTAGTGGATTTGAACTGCTGATCTTTTAGTTAGCAGTGGTAGCACTTAACCCACGACACCACCAGGGTTTCTCATACGTGTATGTATGCTCACCTATGTATGCATGTACATACATGTGCACACACATGCATACACATACACAAGCATGCTGTATCTACCATGTGTGTATGACCGTGTTGCATAAGCAACAAGGACCGCAATGCAAACAAGGAAAGAAGAGAAAAGTGAGCCCAGCTCCCATCAACCCGATGCAGCAGCTGTTTTCATTTCTCTATTTTCTTCCCAAGCTTGCCCATTTGCCTGTGTAAAGTTCGCTTGCTTTATCACAGAGGCATAAAGATAATTTTATGGCCCACTCGCTTGAGTTACTGTATCTGTTTTCCATGTTGCTACAAAACCGTCTTCAATTCAGTGGTCGGTTCAGGTGACTGAGAGGCCTGGTGGTGCAATGGTTAAGAACTTGGCCGCTAACCAAAAGGTTGGTCACATAGACCCAGCAGTTACTCCTCAGAACCCTATGGGATAGTACCTATTAAAAGCAGAATGGCCATTTACATTTTCATTACTATAAATAATGCTGTAATTAGTATCTTTCTAAGTATGCGTACAGTATTGTCCTTAGTTGGAGTGATAGCCTCAGGATAAATTCCTAGGAGCGGTGGAGCTGGGAGAAGAATGGTCCCATCTAACTCACCAAGGTGACAGTGTCTCTCCCGGCCAGGAGGAGGTCTTCTCCTGCTTTCTGTTTTCATCTGGGTCCCCTCACGCTGGACTTCTCTATTTGCGTCCTTGGGTGACGTGGCCTCATTTCTTCGCATCTTTTTTCTCATTTTGTGGAACTTCTTCACTTAGCGTAGATCTAATCTCTCTTTATCCCAGCTGAAAAGCTTTTCCCTGACTTTCAGACTGCTTTTGCTATTAGCATGCTATTTTATACATGAGACAGAAAATCAAGGAATCTGTGATCATGACAGTTTATTCAGTCTTAGCTGCTAACCAAAAAGTTGGCTGCTCAAATCCAGCAGGCACTCTTTAGAAACTCTGGAGCAATTCTAGTCTGTCCTATAGGGTTGCTATGAGTCAGAATAGCCTTAAGATGAATGGGTTGGTTTGGGGGGTTTCAGCTCTGGTGGTGCAGTGGTTAAGCACTCAGCGGCTAACTGAAAGGTCAGCAGTTTGGAGCCACCAGCCACTCCGCAGGAGAAGGATGCTGCCATCTGTTTCCATGGAGATGACAGCCTTGGAAGCTTTGCTCTGTCCTATAGGGTGGCTATGAGTCATAATCAACTCGACAGCAGTGAGTTTGGTTTGTTCTGTGTGCGTGGTAGCATGGAGAGTGGAGACTAAGAACATGACCAACACATGTAACTCCCTCCTGGTGGGGGTGGTCACAGTCCAGTCGATGCCACCACAGGTAGACTGTGAGGCATCTGGAAAAGCACAGACCCAGAGTGAGGCGCCCAAGCTGGCTCTGCCACTCCAGAAAAGTCACTTTCTTTGTCTGCAACAATCTCCTCCTTTTTGGTGTTGAGATCCTGTAACTGATTGGACCCTGAGTGACCTGGTTCGGGTTCAGGAGATGGGGCCAGCCAAGTCCAGTCTCCTGATGGGCGGCAAACCAGACCCCCCATTCCCCGAGACACAAGGACGTGACTTTTTTGGTGGCAGATGATGGGAAAGTTTTATTAAACAAAGGTACGTTTCAGAGAGGGAACAGGTCTGTTTCCCCAAGGGGAGAAAGACCCTGTATTAATATACAGGGGAAGGTCCTTTTAGACTGGCAAGGGAAGAGGGTGGTGGCTTTGTTCCTGGTTCCGGCAGTGACATTGCTCCTGGTTCCAAGTTTTGGGGACACATCAGCAACTGTGTGAGAGGTGCCCTCCCAGAAAGTATAGTAATGGTGTGGAGATGGGAAGGAAACAGGGGCAAGGCCCTTTCTAGGCTGTCCTTCTGAGATGGTGTACGCGTGCGACATTATCACAAACTACCAGAAGGAACTGTTAAGTCTGCAATTATTCTTCTCAAGTGTTGATTGGGTTTCAGTAATCACACAATTAGGTGGGATCAGGTTCCCTAGCCAAACTTGTCATTCCCTAGGGCCTGAGATGAGAGCAGTCCTCCCTCATCAAAGACTTACAAGCTTCCTGAGAAAGACACCTCTGGGGGAATGAGCCCAAGAAGTGTTCCATGCCCAATCCCTCCCTCCAAGATTGAGGTTTTGTCACAGTAGACTTACTTGTTAGTACTGCGTTTGGCAGTTTCTTTTCTGACCCGGGACTTTGCTTTCCCTTCAAGTGGCAACAGGTAGGATTGGTGTTTGTAGATACAATGTCTTTGGGAAAGGCTGTTCTGGGTCAGCTCTGAAGTCCCTTCTAGCTGCATGGTCTCAACCATCACCAAGATTCTTCTGCAGCCAGAAATGGAGTGTGGGTGCCCTTCATCTGTGCCTGCAAGCAGATGCTGTTTCCCTTGTCAAGTGTGAGTCCTTGGCAAACACTCAGATAAGAACAAGAGTTATTTGGATTCAAACGTATTTATGGGATGGTTAGTAATGTTAGAGTCTAGTTAGAATTCATAGTAATAGACTTGAAATGCAGTCTGTGCAATAAAGAGTTTGGATGGCCTGGTTCCTGGGAGGTAGCCTCTGAGTCCTTGGAACTTCCAGAGTGACAGAGCAACTTTGTTATACAGGGCGGGCCTTTGGACCACACCTGATTGTTCACGGGAATGAAATGACTAGATAGTTGGTGAGAACAAGAAGACTCAGAGGAGGGGCTGGCCACACCAGAAACATGGTCCAGATGATCAAAGCGTTGGAGCCTTCAACCAAGTGGCATCTGCCTGATCCCCGGGGATAACAGGGGACTAGAGATTGGGATAATCATGTGGCCGAGCACTCAGTCCATCATTCCTGCATAAAGGAGCCTCGACGAAAACTCTGGGCAGTAAGGCTGTGGTTGACAATGTTCTGCATCTTGTCACGATGCAGTATGCCGGAAGGGTGGCATGTCCCAACCCGGTGAGGAGAAGATAACAGACGTATTGCCCTGGGGACCCATCCAGACCTTGCCCCTCATGTCTCTCCCTTTAGCTGGTTCTAAGGCATAACCTTTGCTGTCCTAAAACTATAATCCTAGGGACGGCACTTTCAGAGAGTTCTGGGAGGGGTCTGGTGAATTATGGAAACTGCAGGGGTGGGAGAACTCCAGAATTTGTAGCCTGTTGGTCAGACGTGTAGGTGGCCTGGAGACCCCCGAGCTGGTGTCTGAAGTGAGAACAGTTTTCTAGAGGGCTACGCCCTTAGCTTGGAGTCTAGCCCAACTCGCTCTGGGAACTTGGAGTTAGAAGTCAGGTGCACGGTCCGTGTCGGAAAGAGATACTGTCAAGAGTGTCAGCCCCTTGGAAGAGGAATGGGAAGAAGAAGGAATGGTGCCATGCAGGAAAACAGGGCTGGGTCAGGTGACCAGGGAGCAGGGCTGAGCCCCAGCCACCCACCCGACAGGACAGGAAGCCCCAGCGAGGGTCATGTCCAGACCCCAAGTTAGGGAGTGCCTCCTCTGTTCCCCTACAGCAGCCCACACCTCCAGAGCCTGCACAGGGCCCCACCCCCGGAAGCAACTCCTTTCACAGATGATGGAAACCATACCCCCCACCCCACCCAAAGAGAGCATCTCAGTCTCCGTCAGTTACTGAAAGGCACAGCTCTGCTGGCTGATCTTCATAGACCCACTGGGGACATCAAACTCAAACACCACCTCCTCAAAGGCAATGCTAGGAGTCCTGGCAAAGCAGTGGTTAGGTGTTACAGCTGCTAACCAAAAGGGGGGCAGTTCAAATCCACCAGGTGGTCCTTGGGAACTCTGTAGGGCGGTTCCACTCTGTCCCATAAGTTGACTTAATGGTAGTGGGTTTGTTTTTCTTGTTTTGTTTTGTTGATTAAAAGCAGGAGTATGAGCCCTGGTATCGTAATGGTTAAGGACTTGGCTGTTCACCAAAAGGCTGATGTCTGGAACCCACCAAGAGGTTCTGTGGGAGAAAGACTTGGTGGTCTGCTCCCATAAAGGTTACAGCCTAGGGACCCCCGTAAGGCAGTTCACTGTGTCACTTAGGGTCACCATGAGTAGGAATCAACTCAACAGCAGCTAACCACAAAAGCAAGAGCCCGGCGTAACTCTTGGTTATATCCAGAGCCTGCTTGTGTTCTTGGTCCAGAGAATTTGCTGAGAACTGGTGTTGGACAGTGGGTGATGACGGTCGAGCCCTCTGCTGGCCTTCAGCTGGGAGGACAAGGGGGTTTTCCACAAACACCACCACGGTGAGATTTTCTGCAGAGAAATATTTAATTCAACACTCTGCTGCAGCCGACTCTCTGCTGGTTTGTACCAGCAGTAGTCCCACTGTTTGTCCGTCTCTCTTTTCAACACCAAGTGACTAACTGGCCTCCATGAGCACAGAGAGGGAAGAAGGACATGGGCTGGGAGCAGGGTGGTGAGATCCATCCTGCCCCCAAACGCATAAACCGTACAATTTGGTAACCGGCATAATCAACGTACTTAAGAAACAACTGATTACTAATTGCTATTATTAAGGATGTCAGCATTCCATGATTTTGCTGCTGATATATTATATACAAGTCAAGATGCTACTTGAATTCTTGATTGAAATAGAAAAATAGTGGCATGATGTTGTGTTTGGAGTAATGGTATTTAAGCATCTGGAGGCAAGTTAAAGAAATAGTAATTGGGATTTTATTAAGAGATTGCCCCCAGCGGTATCTATAGGTGGGGACCATGTGTAGACAGGCCTGTGAAGGATGTATGCACGTGTGCACGTGTGTGAGTGTGTGCATGCGTGAGTGCATGTGCGTGTGTGCGAAGTGTAGCCAGTTCGCAGGAAACAGCAGCTTCTCGTCCACCCAGCGCTCCCAAAGGCGTGGGACTGGGCACACCCTGGTGACAGGTCACAGAGCCCCCACTGTCAGTCCTTCTGCCTTCTCTGTGAGGACAAACAGGTGAATGAGTCAGATGACCACAGCTCCTGCTCAACTTGGGGCAGCCCCACACACAGCAGAACAAAGCACTCACTGCCTGGTCCCGCGCCATCCCCACGATCCGTCATGGAGGGGACGTCGTCATCTACACGGTTTTCATGAGCTGGTTTGCAGAAGGATATCCCCAGGCCTTTCTTCCAAGTTTCCCTGAGTCCGGAAGTTCTGCTGAAAGCTGGCCAACTCGTAACAACACTTCAGCCTCCAGAAACAGACAGCTGCGGCTGTGTATGAAGGGCATTCACCCAGAGCTGAACTTGGGTCTCCACGGAGGGTGAAGACTCTACCACTGAGCCACACTGCTGCCGCCTTCCAGGGATCCTGCCCCACCACAAAGACAAGAGTGTGTGCTCTAACAGTGGCCTCCGAGACCCAGGGGCAGGACGGCAACAGACCTGCACCAACCGTAAAGGGACCCAGGCCTCCTCCTCGGCCCCACCACCGCCTGTGTGACCCTGAGCACATCAGTCCACCTCGCTGAAACTGGGCTTCCTCATTGTAAAAAAGCGGATCTCTCCGGGTTGTCCCTAAGGTGCTTTACAAATGTGACTGGCTAGGCTCTAAGCAGGGCCTGGTGGAGCAGTGGTTAAGGCCTCGGCTGCTAACCAAAAGGGAGGCAGCTCAAATCCACCAGCCTATGGGGCAGTTCTGCTTCATTCTACAGGGTTGCTGTGAGTCAGAATCCCCTTGATGCCAGTGTACACACACACACACACGCACACACGCACACACACACACACACACGAGCCCTGGTGGTGAAGTGGTTAACAGCTTGTCTCCTAACCAAAAAGTCAGCAGTTGAAATCCACCAGCTGCTCCTTGGAGCTCCATGGGACAGTTCTGCTCTGCTCTACAGCGTCACTGTGAGTCTGAATCTGCTCAGCAGCAATGGGTTTCATTCTGATTTTCTTTGGCTCTAGACAAACAACTTGTGTTTGTGGAGGAGATGGCTAAACCCCTCACCTTCCCAGGTGTGGGGAGCCTGTGTGGACCCTGTCTCACCTTCCAGAAGTCTCTGATGGCCAAGTGCAGACCTGACGGCCATGCGCATGTCACCCAGGGGGCCAGTAGGAGACGGGCTGGAGATCCAAAATGAGCAGTGGATTTGGGTTTGATGTTTTAAGTTCAGGATGGAAACCTTGGTGGTGCAGAGGTTAAGTGCCACAGCTGCTAATCAAAGTGTTGGCAGTTTGAATCCACCAGCTGCTCCTTGGGATCACCGTGGGGCGCTTTTCCCCCATCCACTAGGGTTGTATCACTTGGAATTGACTTGAAGGCAGCCAGTTTGGTTTGGTTTTTATGTTTCTGGCTCAGGGCCAGGACTAAGCTGGTTGTTCAAAGCCAAACCAAACCCACTGCCATCACGCCAATTCTGACAGCTAGCAGCCCGATGGAACCGGGTAGAGCTGCCCCATGGAGTTTCCAAGGAGCGCCTGGTGGATGTGAACTGCTGACCTTCTGGTTGGTAGCTGTACCTCTTAACCACTATGCCACCACAGTCTTCTGGGGGTATACGAGTCTGAGCATGTCAGAAAGAGAAACCTGCGAGGCAGTGAGGTGCTACTGTTCGGGGTGTGTTTCCCTAGGACATCTCAGGCTACAGGTCTGGGTACCCAAAGCCACGCAGTGACATAAACCCGATGCCCTTCCCAGGGCTCCATGAAGCCTGTAGTCCATCTGTCATAGGCTGTCCTATGTCTTGTAACCACCCACCCCCAAATACATATTGTAAATTCAAACCCCTGTCCTTGGGGATGGAGGCCTGTTGACAATGGTTAAGGGGCTCTGCTCCTCACCGAAGGTCAGCAGTTAGAACCCAGCAGCTGCTCTGCTGGGGACAGAGGTGGCCGTCCGCTTCCATAAAGATGAGGGCCTCAGGAACCCAGTGACGCAGTTCTGCTCCATCCTACAGAGTCGCTAGGAGTCGGAACCAATGTGAACAGCAACATGTTTGGGTTTCAGTTATCCCTGTGTATAGAAGCCCTGGTGGTGCAGTACTGAAGTGCTCAGCCGCTAACCGTAAGGTAGGGGTTAGAGCCCACCCAATAGCTGCTCGGAAGAAAGGCCTGGCCATCTGCTTCCATAAAGACTACAGCCTAGGAAACCCTATAAGGCAGTTCTGCTCCGTCGCATGGGGTCACCACAAGGCCCAGTCAACTTGTGGCACCTGACAACAACAACATGCCTGGGGATGCAGTCCCACTTGCGGAGAGAGTTTTATTGGTCATGTGAGAGGGGCTATGTTTCTGCAGGCTGTGCATCAGACCACTTGTGAGATGTGAAATCCGCAGATCAGGTGCTGAAGCCAGAAGCACAATAGGGGGACAAAGATGCCATACTACACAAAAATCTCAAAGAAGACTGAGGAACAGAAGCTGAAAAGAGACAAGAACCCTCCCCCCGAGCTGACAGAGAGGGAGAGCCTCCCCTGAGAGACAGCCAGCATCCTAAATTCAGACTTCAGCCTCTTAACCGTGAGAAAATAAATTCCTCTGTGTTAAAGCCACCCATTTATGAAATCTCTTCTATAACAGCATTTGGAGACTAAAAACATGCTCCTATGGCTCCGTTTTACAGGTAAGAACACCGAGGCTAGGCTCCCATTGGCTCACTCATGAATCAGTAGCCAGTCAACAGCAGAATGTAAACTTGCATGTGTGCCAACTTGCAGTCAAGGGCTCATCAGGCATCTTGCAGAGTGAAAAAATGTCCCCCTGGGAGCCGTGTGCAACTCTTTGACTTGACAATATAGACACAGGATTAAACTGTGTGCCCCACAGAGACATGCTGAAGTCCTGCCCCTTGTACATGGGACTGTGGCTGTGTTTGGGGAACTAGGATCTTTATTTGAAGATACCATCAGTGAAGTCAAGGAGGCCCCATGGGACTGAGGTGTGCCCGAATCCTGCCGGAGTGATGCCTTACAAAGAAACCCTAGCAGTGCAATGGTTAACATATACTTGGCCAGTGACCAAAAGGCTGATGGTTCTAACCCTCCCACCGCCTCCAGCAGCTCTGGGGAAGTGAGACTCGGCAAACTGGTACTCAACAACAACAACCTAAACCTGCTGCCCTTGAGTCAATCCCAACTCATCGCAGCAATCCTCTAGGACAGAGCAGAAGAGCTCATGTGGCTTCCAAAACTGTACTCTTCACGGAAGCCAGCTGCAGTGTCTTTCTCTGGAAGAGTGGCTGGTTGGTGCAAACGACAGACCTCTCAGTTAGTAGCCAAACACTTAACCACTGCATCACCAGGGCTCCGCATCAGCAAGAGGATCTTATAAAAAAGAAGGACAGACAGTGGAGACTGTCACAGACAAGGAACAACACCAGTGAACACCTGTCTACAACAGGCAAAGGAACACCAAGGACTGGCCGCGGCCACTGGCATCCAAGACAGAGGCTCCAAACAGCGCCTCTTCCCCGGAGGAACTGACACAACTCCGACTCGGCCCATATCCTGATTTGGACTTCTGATCTCCAGGACAGCAAGACAATACACTTCTGTTTTTAAAGCCACACACTTGTGCTATTCTTTTACTCCAGCTTCCCACACACACACACAAACACGTGCATGTCAATAGCATGGTGTCCTCTGGTTCTAAATAATTCAACTGAAGTATGAAGGAGGGAAAAATGGGCAAATGAGTCGGGTGCTTGGCTGAAGAATAAAAGCAGAAAGGAGAAACGAGAGGTCACCCAGGAGAGACGAGGGGACAGCAGCTCTGTGCTGTCTGTGGTACACCCCGCTCAGAGCCCATGGGGGCAGGGACAGCCTGCTCCGAGGGAAATGAAATTAAACCTTTCTAAGTACTTATAAATCAGCACCTAATGACACCAGCCCACCACCAGCCTGAGCCTTGCTCTTATTACTTTGATTCACAAGCCAGGAAAAGACCTGGAATTATGCACAAATTATTGTCCCATCTTCTTAATTAACGCTGATTGCAAAATTCTTGCTAAAAGTCCTTGCTAACAGACTCAATTATGCGCTGCCTGAATTGATTCACCCGGATCAAGTGGAATTTATTAGAAATACACTTTCCTACAATAACATCAGATTATCTTTGAATATAGTTAAATTATTTAGGAATAAAATGGCTCTGGCACCCACCCTGGCTTTAGATACAAAGGGAAAAAAAAAACAAAACACCTCCCACCATCGAGAATTCAAGTATTCCTTGGCTTCCTCCAAGACACAGGCCCTAGGTTCATCTTTTCCCAGAAGCAGGTTGATTTGCACTGTGATGAGATGAAACACATGCCTTGGAGGTAATGGTCCAGCTTCAAACGCATATGGGCAGGAAGACAAATCCTACAGAGTCCTTTTCAGCTCCCCCCAGAATGAACTGTCGCTGCCTGCGGAACACAGTGCGATCGCAATTAGATGAAATCAGGATATTTTCAGAATCAAAATTGAGAAACAGGCTAATAAAGAAATAATGTATGCTGATGACATGCTTCTATTAGCATCACTCCCAAGTGCACTAAAGGGCTTGGAAAGAACAAAAAGAAATGAGAATGATAGTGAAGACTCTTTTCTACCTTTCCGAGATGACAGTGGTTCTCTGTGAAGCCATGCCCCAGTGAAGCCAACACAGGAAAGGATCTCAAGGGTGTGTAAAACGCCGGCTCCTGCCTCACCCTGCTGTCCCAGTCCAGTTTCCCATTGCAGCCTAGCATGATGCCAAATTCAGCAGCTGGATCCTGAGCTGGAGCCGGGTCTGCTGGGTTCACCAGAGGCTGGGACTTGTGTGTTGTTGCTAACTGGTGTTGAGTTGGCCTTGACCTCTGACAGCCTCATGTGCAGCAGGACACAGCATTGCTTGGTTGTGTACCATCCTCCCCATAGTTGGTGTGTTTCAGTCACCCATCATGGCTGTTGTGTCCGTCCACCTCATTGAGGGTTTGCCTTATTTCTGTCGGCCATCCGCTTGACCAAACATAATGGCATGTTCACAGTCAGCAAGCCAAAGGCTCACCATTCTTGCTTCTAAGGAATATTCTCATTGTGTTTCTTCTGAGAGCTAGGAGCTTGGTAGGTGCAGAATAAATGTTTATGGACTGTCATGCATTGAACTGTGTCATCCAAAAAAGCTTGTTGACTTGGCTGGGTTATGGTTCCCAGTATTGTGTGACTGTCTACCGTTTTGTCATCTGAAGTGATTTCCTATGTGTTGTAAATCCTATCATTATGATGAAAAGAGATGGATTGTTGTTGTTGTGTTGTTAGGTGCTGTCGAGTTGGTTCTGACTTATAGCAACCCAATGCATGACAGAATGAAACACTGTCTGGTCTTGCGCCATGTCCACAATATTTTTTATGCTTCAGCCCATTGTTGCGGCCACTGTGTCAATCCATCTCATCAAGGGTCTTCCTCTTTTTCACTGACCTTCCACTCTACTGAGCATGATATCCTTCTCCAGGGGCTGATCCTTCCTGACAACATGTCCAAAGTTTGTAAGACACAGTCTTGCCATCTTTGCTTCCAAGGAACACTCTGGTTGGACTTCTTCCAGAACAGATCTGAGATGGATCAGTCCGAAGTTATATCATTGAGGTTTACAAGATTAGATGGTGTCCTAAGCTAATCTTTTTTGAAACCTAAGAGAGGGTAGTGAGCAGAGAGACAAGGAACAGCATACCAAGGAAACAGCACCCGGAGAAGCGTGCATCATTTGGACTTGAGGTTCTTGATCTGAGAAGCTCCTGGTCCAGGGGAGGACTGATGACAAGGACCCTCCTCCAGAGCCTACTGAGAGAGAGCCTTCTTCTGGAACTGACACCCTGAACGTGAACTTTAGCCTACTAGACTGCAAGAAACCAAATAGCATATGGAAGACACTATTAAAATCTCCTGGTTGGCCTTGACAAGATGAAAACATGTTCTTGACAGCTTGTAATCAAAAGGAAGGGAATCTAAACAAAGGGAGAAAAATAGGCAAACGCAGACACCCAAGGGCATGGCATCTTACAGAAAGAAGTAGAGCCTGGCTGGAAGTCATGGAGTTTGAATCAGAGTAAAGGGAAGGAAATTCAGATTCAGACCAATAAATTAGGGCTACATTATCAGAGGAGTTATATTCTTTGATGAAAACAGTTAACAAATTCAGATACTAAGTGAAAGTTTGGTGGTTCAAGTCCACCCAAAGGAATCTCAGAAGAAAGTCCCAGCCATCTTTCCAAAAAATGAGCCACTGAATGCTGTCTAGAACACAGCTCTACTCTGACTCACTGGAGGTCACCATGAGTCAAAACTGACTTGATACCAACTGATTAGGTTGGCTTTTTTTTTTTTTAATAAATGTGTATTACATGAGACAACAAGTTCTAGACGTAAGCCTTACACTTACTTGGACCAACAGTGAACAGCCAGTTAGCAGACAGACAAGACTATCTAATCTGAAAACAAAAAAAATCTCTTTGAGTCTTCTGCACCCCATATTGATGACTTGCATCTGGGTCTTAAAAGTCAGCAGGCTGCCATCTGAGGAACATCAATTGGTCCCAATCCACCTTGGGCAGATGATGACCAAGAACATCAAAAACACAAGGAAGAATGAGCCCAGAAGACAGAAGGATCCATATAATTGGGAGACTACATCAGCAGGAAACCAGAAGAACCAGATGGTGCCCAGCCACCACCGAAGACAGCCTTGACAGGGGACACAATGTAGTGTCCCTGATGTAGCACAAGAAAATGAGGTGTGCAGATCATGAAGTCTATTGAAAGACCTGAACTGATGGTCTGACAGCCTGAAGGGTCCCCTGGGAACATGGCCCCTAGACTTGCTGCTAGCCCAGACCTGAAACCAATACTGAGGTCAACACTTCAGACAAAGAATGAACTGTACTCAGGGTCACAGAGTAGGTTGTGTGTGTACTTTACAGTTTCATATGTCTAGAGGGCAGAGAAGAGGGTGGAGAGGAGGAGACAAGTGTTTGTTAAGTGGATCTTAGAAGAGAGAAGAGTGTGCTGTCACAGGGTGAGGAGAGCAGATGGAGTTGCAGAGAGGTGGGCATGCAAAATTGACTTGGATTGTATACTTTCACTTAATTATAATTTTTTTTAAAAAAAAATCTCTTTTACATACACAGAAAGGACAGAGGTGAAGAGGCTGGGGCCAGTAGAACAGTTATTAAAGATTGAACTGGATCAACATGGCAAGACTATGATTCCCAGTAGTGTGTAGTTGTCAATCATTTTGTGATCTGATTATCCTGTGTATTGTGAATGCTAACCTCTGTAATGCAAATGAGGCAGGACTAGAGGCTGTTATCTTAATGAAGCAGAGCACAATTTACAGGATTAAGCTGTATCTTCAGCCTTTCTCTTTTGAGATATAAAAGAGAAATGAGTTGGAAAGGACAGGGACCTCACTACCAGCAAGAAGAGTTCGCAGCAGAGCAATCCTTTGAACCCAGGGTCCTTGCACTGAGAAGCTCCTACACTAGAATAAGATTGATGGCAAGGACCTTCCCCTAGGCCAGCAGAGAGAAAAAGTTTTTCCCTAGAGCTGGAACCCTGAATACAGACTTCTAGCTTTCATAGACTGTGAGAGAACAAACTTACGTTTGTTAAAGCCATCCACTGTGGTCTTTCTCTTATAGCAGCATAAGATAACTAAGACAGGCTAAGGAGATGCTTCATTCCTGCTGGGTATCTACTCATTCTCACTCTCACCTGTTTCATTACTAACGGAATCACCATTTTAACTGCCAATACAGTAAAACCTATAATAATCAGAAACTGTGTAAGTTGGAAACATTCCAGAGAAGGAAAATTCAAATATTTTCCATGGCTTAGAGAATGATTTATGTTTAAAGAGGTAACTGTACCCTGTCAAAGGCAGAAAATGTATGAGACCTAGAAAAACAAGACAGTCCTATCAAGTTCCAGCCCTCACAGTTTCCACCGTGCAATGTTGAAAGCTGCATCATACAGCTTTGTCCCATAGTTCCAGTCAACAGTGGACTCAACCACAGATTGAAGATGACAGAAGAGTCAGAGAGTCTGCAAACAGACCAATATGTATCCAATCTGAAGAACATAAAGTACAATGGTTGAAAAAAATAATAAACAGGAACTGTGAAACAATGTGGCCCATGGGTGGCACAACCAGTCTGTGCTCAGCTACTAACGTAGAAGTGACAGTCCAAACCCACCCCATAGCTCATGGAAGGAAGATTCCTGGTGAGCTGCTTCCATAAAGATCACAACCATGGAAACCCTTTGGAGCTCAGTTCTACTCTGTAACACCTGGGGGGTCATCCTGTGTCAGAACTGACTCCACAGCAGCAGGTTTTATTTTGGTTTAATGAGACAATATAACAGACCTAACAGAAACAGAGAGAGAATGGGGCAGAAAAACACATATGAGGAAATAATTATCAAAGATCTCCCTGACTTGGGGAAAGACATAAATTTACAGATTGATCAAGTTCAGCAAAGCCCTAACAGGAGAGATGTGAGAGGAAGAACATCTAGATGCCCAGTTTGTGCTGTTGACAGTCATGTTTGAGGCTAATGCTTTCATTACCTCTGGGTTAGCTGTACTCTAGCCACTTTTTTGAGTCTCTACACCTGTAGGTAGTACGTTATTCCACTGCTCATGCTTTTAGGTCAAGGTAGGTCCCTGTGAAAATGCATGAAGCTCAGCAGACTGGAGGTGGAGCTTCACTGCTGTGTAAGCTAAGCTTTCTATTAGATGATGTTTCCTGGATGTGTTAGTTTCATAAACTTCTGAGGGTTTTTTTCACCTTTATTTCTGTGAAATAACTCTGACAAGCATAATTGTGACTTTCCTATGTCATAGTTAGGGAGCTTTGATGGATTTACTTTGGCTTTTCTGTGTCACATTTGGAAAACCAAAGGGTCCCCATGTAATGTAACAGAAAAGTGTCTGCAATAAATGACTTACCTAGCTCTTATCAGTGTTGATTGTACCATAGGTGGGTAACACCACAGTGCCACTCATTGATGGTTTGTATTACCAGATCTTATTTCTCCAAGTCCACATTAACAACAAAAAATTTAAACACACACAATTAGTGCAGGAAACCAGGTTGGCTAGAAAGAAATCAGAATCCTGCCACATCCAGTCACCTGTTTGCACCATTAAATAACAAGAGACAATAGGACCACATATATTGAGTATTTAGAGGAAAAGGCTGTGCCTAAAATTTTGTATCCACCAATTTTATCATGGAATCTCATCATCTGGTTCTGCCATAGGTTGTTGATTAAATCATTCTCCTGGAGTTGTTTCCTTAATTCATTCTGTATGTTAGAAAGCTTCATGGTGTAGTAGTTAACCACTACAGCTGCTAACCAAAAAAAAAGTCAGCAGTTCAAATCCAGCAGGTGTTCTTCAGAAACTCTATGGAGCAGTTCACCTCTGTTCTACAGGGTCACCATTACTCATAGTTTATCCAAGAGCAATGGCTATTATAGTAGCATATGTTTCTCTATGTTAATAATACAGTAATGAACATCTTTGTACCAAGTGTTTCATGCATTTCTGAACATCTTCTTAGGATAAATTCCTGCAAGTAGAATTTCTGGATAACGGGAACACACTTTTTAAAGTGCTTAATATATACTTTCAAATTGTACAGAAAATTAGTCCTGCTTGCCCTCCTCCCTGCAAACTGGGAGTGTCATCTTCACTAAACTCTTCCAAACCTTGATATTTTTTTTTATGTCTTGCCCAATGAGATAGGCAAATAAAATGCCTCTTGCTATTTTAACTTGTATTTTAAATTAGTAAAATTAGATGTTATTCATATGTTTAATAAATCACAGGGTGGTGCTGGACTACTAACCAAATGGTTGGTAATTTAGACCAATCTAGGGGAGATTCAGAAGTAAGACAAGCTGTTTCTACTTTCTAAGGCAATCTGCTTCTGAAAGGCCACATCCTCACCGATGCTATGGAATGTTTCTGCTCTGCACATGTGGGGTCTCCATGAGTGAGAATCTGCTCAACAGCAACCACCAACAAATACTTCATTCAAATACAAACCAACCCACCACTGTCCATTCCATTCCAAGTCATAGTGACCCTGTAGGACAGAGTAGAATGCACCTCCCAGTGGGGTTTCAAAGCTGTCAGTCTTCATGGAAGCAGACTGCCACATCTTTACCTTCGGCATGCCTTGTTTTGCAAATCGCTGGCCTATCAGTTAGCATGTGAGTACTTGACCAATGTACCACCAAGACTGCTAAATGCTTAATAATCTTTTATTCATTTTTTTAAGGTTAAAAAATATCAGAATAATAGGCACATTATACAAAATACAAACAAAAGCCTTTCCACTCATTTTTAGTTCCTGTAATATCATGCCTATTTTTCTGCCTTTTTTTTTTTACCAGTTAAAAACAGTGTAATGAACTTTAAACCCACAGTTTTCCTCTGTTCTGAGGAGCAGCACCAGGAGACCTCTCTCCTGAGCCACAGGATCCACAAACACCTCCTTCCTGGAAGGAGAGAAAGGATGAGAGGATGCAACGATCCCACAAATAAGTATTTGGCTCCTGGTGTGAGGTTCATAAAAAACAATCAGTCTGAACATGCAATTTGTCTCAAGAGGCAGACGCTGCAATTTTATCATGTAATTAGATCCCCATGACAGTTTATAAAGAAACTTGGTCACCTCTATCAAGGAAAGCATCCATGATAGCCTTTCTAGCCACATCCCCTGAGTCCCTACATGTCCTGTCAGAGTTGTTTCCTCGGGGCTGGCTCTGTCTTACACTTCACCACGGTGGAGACCACGCTGTCAGGGTCACTTTGGGATCTGAGTCCCCAGAAATTCCCTCCTGGGCTCTCGGAAAAAGGAGCACTTGACCTTTGTGGTAAGATCATGTGCATAATCAGAAGTGACTTTGTTGTTTTGCATTATCCGTACTGGGCTCGGCAGCAAGGCAGGGAAAATAAGTTAGTGAGGCTTTTTTTTTTTTTTTAATCCATATTGTGTTCTTCCACATGATGGGAATGAGATGTCCTAATAATGAGAAATCAGTACAGACAATTTAAGTCATTATTAATAGCTATGAGTTGATCAGAGGAAGCAAATGTTTTAATGTTTTGTTAAATGAGGTGTGCGGCGCTAACATTGTTATTTGGAGAGAAGGTTAAAATACTTTAACAGTTTTCAAATTAAGTGCCTGAGTGACAAAGTCTGGTGGATATGCAGACAGACGTGTCCTGTGACTCTGAAAAGGAAAACCTGAGAGAGCTGTCCAGTTTCTTATTCAAAAACAGAAGAGGAAGGAAAGAGTGGGGGAGTGGCCTTTAGAAATTAAATAGGGAAAATGAGAGAAAAATATATATATGGAAGTAAATTGTAAGATCAGGGATTATTGTGTCAACTGACAGTAATGCTAGCTCCCTGAGGGCCTGTGGGGTTCCCTACATGGCCATTACAGAAACCATTTATCCAGAAAGTACAAAATTAACTGGGATTAGTTGCTGTCAGAGTGATCTAGGGCTGCTATAACAGAAATACCACAAATGGACAGCTTTAACAAAGAGAAACCTATTTAAGAAAAGCAGGCTAAATGTCCAAATTCAGGGTACCAGCTCCAGGGTAAGTCTTTCTTTATTGGCTCTGGAGGAAGGTCCTTGTCATCAATCTTCCCCTGGACTGGGAGCTTCTGAGGTGCTGGGACCCTGGGTCCTTTCCAAAGGATGCACTCTGCTATCAGCTCTGCTTTCTTGGGGGCTTGAGATACCCAACTCTATGCTTGTTTCCCTTTCCACTACATCCCAAAAGATTGCCTCAAGGCACAATACACTCTTACACGTTGAGTCCTGTCCCACCAACACAGCTGCCACCCACCCTCCCTTATTAACATCCTAGAGGCAGGATTTACAACTTAGAGGAACATCACGCAATACTGGGAATCACGGCCTAGACAAATGCCTGCACACATTTTGGGGGTAACACAATTCTACCCCTGACAGTTGCCATCAAGTTGACTCTGACTCATGGCAACCTTATGTACAACAGAACGAAACATCCCACAGTCCTGTGCCCTCTTCCTGATCTTCATTACACTGGAGTTCATTGTTGTGGCTGCTGTGACAGCCCCTCTCTTGGAGGATCTCCCTTGTTTGATGGACCCTCTGCTTTACCAACCATGACGTCCTTTCATAGTATAGGTCTTTTTTGATGATGTGTTCAAAGGAAGCCAGGCAGAGTTTCACCATCCTACTTCTAAGGACCATTCCAGTTGTATTAGTTCTTCTGGCCTTCCATAGTACATTCACTATTCTTCACTAACACCCCAATTGAAATGCATCAGCTGTGCTCTGTCTCTTTGATTCATTTCCCAGCTTTCAAATGCGTATGGTGCAGCTGAGATACCCTGGCATGGGTCAGGCACACCTTAGTCACTGTGCTGGTTAGCACTGTCTGTCGGCTTGGCTGGACCATGATTCTCAGTGTTTATATATGATCACTCCTATGATCGCATCTGCTGTGAGTAACCAGTCAGTTGAAAGGGACTTTCCTTAGAGATGGGGCCTGTGTCCACATATAAGTAGACATCCTGACTTTTTGCTTGCTCTGCATCCTGCAGCTGCCCCCTGTTTGTCTGACCCCTGGCTTTTGGGATTTGAGCTATTAGCTTATCTGCAGATCTTGGAATTCACCAATCTCCACAGCCTGAGAGCAGGAGCCCAGCTCTCCCATTTACTGATCTTGGATTCATCAGCCCCTATGGCCTCATGAATACAGAGAAGTCTCCATCCTGATCCACAGACTTGGGACATTCCAGATTCTACAATGGAGTGAGCTGTTTCCTTGCTCTAAATCTATCTACATATATAAGTCAGACCCAAATCAATGGCAGTGGGTTGGGTTACACATATATTTATATTCTATACTAGTCTTGAGCTCTAAAGAACCCAGCTTAAGACATTCCTCAAAACTATATCTTTGCTTTTTCAGACAAAGTTGACCAGGATAGCAACACACATCTTCATACTTGAAGCATGAAGCAGGTACAGGGTCTCATAAAATCAACAGGGGTACTGACTTCTTGCCCTATTTTGTCCATGTACTTAGATACTTGACCTCTGAAGGAAGCCAGACACTTGTCCAATGACAAACAATTTGCAGGTTTACCTTTCCCCAAGCTCACAGTGCAGTGGCTAAGAGCTCAGCAGCCAACCAAAAGATCAGCATCTGGAATCCACCAGCTGCTCCTCGGAAACCCCATGGATTCTACTCTGTCCTATAGTATCACTATGAGTTGGAATTAAACTGTGGCAACTTTTTATTTATTTACTTATACTGATTTTAAGATCACAACCGAGCGGCATCCTGCAAACAAGGAGATTGTATCTCTTAGCCTGGACCCGTGGGGGGTTGCTGCCTTGGGAAGATAGTTGGACAAGCAGTAAGACCACTTGTCCCACCTTTCAGACTCAGCTGAGTCACCCCACAGACAGCCCCAGCACAGTTAATCCTCAGATATTTAAGGAAATGAAAATCATTTGTCAACTCAATGACAGGAAGCAAAGATTCCTATATCACATGAAAGTAACAACTGTCACTCAAACACCACCATCCGTATACCCTATTATAATTTCAAGGTGAGTTTACTTTTCTCATCTCCTTTGATCCAGAGGCAAAAACTCTCTCTTGTTAACTACCTACATTACAAGACTCACTTAAGAAGAGCTAATTTTTGTGTATGTTGCGGATAAAACATTTTTTGAAAAACTCTATTCAAATCTAATTGACAAGCCAGCTAGTTATTAGAGGAAATTAATTTATTCACCCAGCCATGCAGAGGCAAGCTGGGTATCCTCTCCTACTTGGGATTCTGTCTTTATGGTGCTAAGTCAGAAACCCTGGTGATGTAGTGGTTAAGAGCTACAGCTGCTAATCAAAAGGTCAGTAGTTCAAGTCCACCAGGTGATCCTTGGAAACTCCATACGGCAGATCTGTCCTACAGGGTCACCGTGAATCGGAAATGACTCAGTCACACCGGGTTTCATATTCATCAAAACCCCTGTCTTTCAGGAAGGGCATCATATTTGTTCTGAAGCATCTCCTTGATTAGCACCCTTAAATAGAAACTGAAGCCTTGTGGGACCTGAGAATGAAGGGAATCAGGCTGAAAGCTGGGGGGTGGGCAGCAGGGAGATGTTCACGCTCGCACAAGAGAAGGGGAGGAAGCAGAGACAGAGCTGCCAGGTGAAATGGGGCTGCCCAAACTGTGACTGTTAGTGTGGCTGCTAGCTGCCATCACGTCAGCCCCTGATCGGTGGCTGCCCCACACACAATGGAGCAAAATGCTGCCCAGTCCTGCAGCATCCCCACTGTCATGGTGGGTGGGGCTCTGGGGCTTCATAGGATCCTCACTGGCTTATCTTCAGAAGTGGATCACCAGGCCTTTCTTCCTAGTACATCTTAATCTGGAAGCTCTGCTGAAACCCATCAATTATCACAGCAACACGCAAGCTTTGATGGACAGACAGACAGATGACAGTTGTGCAGGAGGTCCACCAGCCAGGACTCAAACTCAGGTCCCCCGTGCAGAAGGTGAATGTTCTACCACCAAACACAAGGCCCTTTCTCACTGACCTGATTCCGACTCAAAGCGACCCTACAGACAGAGTAGAACTGCCCTATAGGGTTTCCACAGAGTGACCGGCCAAGCCAAACTGCCAACCCTTTGGTTAGCAGAAGAGCATGTAACTCCTCCGTTAAACACTTCCATGTCTTTAATATATAATCACCAAACTCACTGAATGATTGCATTAGTGGGTTAACTTGCAAATAAACGAACCAACAAAGAAAAATGAAACAAGCCAATTTCACGTGCTTGCATGGGGACAGGACAGAGCACAGACACTCTAGGTAATGCTGGGGTGGTAAGGGGTGGGACTTGGGGTTCTACAGATCCAAAGTTCCAATGAATAAGGGAACCTCAGCTGACACCTGACCGAGTTACTTGTACAAAGAGGCTCTCAATCTTTTATAGTAACTTCAATTAATCCTCTGAACATACACTACTTAAATTGGGGGACAACCATCCACAGCACCACTCATCTCTGTGCTTACAAAACAAGAAAGAGAGACCCCCAGTGCCAGAAACAGGGGATCCCACATCCGTGAGCAGTGCTTCAGCTGTGCGGTTTGCGAGGACAGCTCCATCCTGTATGCCTTTTAGGGCCTGGGGTTTGCACACTGGCCTGGAGCATTGTTTGCATCTGCTTGCTGCTCCAGCATGAAGGTCTTTGGAGGCCTGACTAGGCCACGCTCCAAGTCACCCACCAACTTGAGGAGCCGCCTTTGTGCACTCATTCCAACATTCCCATATTCACAGATAAGTATATTCTTACATCGGATGAGGGTGAAGATAGATTCCACGGTTTTCCTGCAGAGCTCCTTGCTGTTGGGTACCCTTGTCTTGGTCACCTAGAGCTGCTGTAACAGAAATATCACAGGTAGATGGTTTCAATAAAGAGAAATTTGTTCTCTCACAGTCCAATAGGCTACAAGTCCAAATGCAGGGCGCCAGCTGCAGGAGAAGGCTTTCTCTCTCTGTCGGCTCTGGAGGAAGACCTCCTTGTCCGACTTCTCCTAGACTAGCTGCTTCTGCAGGCAGGGAGCCTGGGTCCAAAGGATGTGCTCTGCTCCCTAAGCTGCTTGCTTGGTAGCATGAGGTCTGCCACTCTGTGTTCACTTCCTTTTCCTTTTCGTCTCTTGAGAGATAAAAGGTGGTGCAGGCCACACTCCAGGGAAACTCCCCTTACATTGGATCAGCAAAGGGACTTTAGTAAGGGTGTTACAGTCCCGCCCTAATCCTCTTTCACATAATCCAACCTAGGCCCATTAACCACAGGCAGACATAAGGATTTACAGTACATACGATAATTAGAATCACAAAACAGAGGACTACCACCCAACACTGGGAATCATGGCCCAGGCAAATTGGGGGAATATTGTTCAATCCATGACAACCATCAGGTTGATTCCAACTCATAGCGACTCTGTGCACAACGGAGTGAAACACTGCGTGGTCCTGAACACATCCCACAGTCCTCACGATGTGTGACCCCACTATGTAGCCACTGTGTCAATCCATCTCCTGGAAGGTCTTCCGCTTTTTGGCTAACCCTTTACTCTGCCAAACAAGGTGTCCTTCTCCAGGACTGATCCCTCCTGATAACATGTCCAGAGTATGTGAGAAGACATCTCACCATCCTTGCTTCCAAGGAGCATCCTGACTGTACTTCATTCCGACTGTACTTCTTCCAAGACAGATGTGATTGTTCTTTTGACAGCCCGTGGTATGGTCAACATTATTCACCAGCGCCACAATTCAAAGGAGTCAGTTCTTCGATCTCCCTTTTTCATTGTCCAGCTCTTGCACACATGTGAGGTGGTTGAAAACACCATGGCTTGGGTCAGGCGGACCTTTGTCCCCAAAGTGACATCTTTCAGAGCAGTGGTTCTCAAACTTGTGTGCACATTTGAAGCACCCAGGAGGCTTCAATGGACTTGAGGCCCAGACTGCACCTTCAGCCCATTCCACGTGAATCTCTCAGGGGGAGGCCAGGCCTCTGCGATTTTGCAACTGAGACTGAGAACCACTGCTTTCAATCATGTCATGGGTATCTATCTTCCACCTTGAGTTTAGCCAGACTTGCCTGACACATGTCATTGTCAGGTGCTGCTGATGACACATGTCATTTCGTCTCAGAGTAACCCTGTGGGTCAGAGTAGAACTGCCCTATAGAGTTCTTTTCTAAGCTGCGTCCTTTATAGGAACACATTGCCGGGTCTTTGTCGTTCAGAGCCAAGGGATGGAGTTTGAACTACCAACCTCTTGGATAGCAGTCAAATACTTTACCATTGTACCACCTGGGTTCCTAACGAAAGGGCCATGTATTTCCCATCTTCTCCCAGAGACTATGGTGAAACTTGCTATTAGAGGTTGAAATACACACCCCTGATGTCTGCATCCCCGCTGCAGAGGGATGAAACAACATCACAAAAGGACACTGTGTCCATCTGCCCTGACTCTTCCTAGAACCTACACTCTCTTTTTTTTATTTTTCCCGTACCCCCTATTTCTACTTTCCTAGAACCCCGCTCTCTTTTTCACTTCTGTGATTTCCTCATCTGGGTTGATAATTGTTTGTTCTGTCCTGTGTTCTGGCCCTGGCTTATTATCTAATGTTATTGATTTTCTAAACAAATGACTCCCTTTAGTTTTTCTTGTAATTTTGGTTTGACTTCTGAAAATTCTCTAAACTTCTGTTTACCTGGAAACGTCCACAGTTCATTTAGGGATCTTACCCAGGCTGGATATCAAGTTCACCACTCCGAGGGATGTGAATGATTTTCCTACTTGAAAACGAAAACACTGATCTTTCTTCCAGTCCTTCTTCCATCTTACCACAATCCCCCCAACACTTGGCAAGTTGCTCGACACCTTCATGCCCACATTCAGCCTTGGAAGAAGGGGAGCATTCATATGGGCTGAAGCAGGCAGAGAAGGCATGACTTGAATTGTGTCTTGAAGGCTGTGGACTGGCTTTGACTAAGTTGAGAAAGATAAAGACAATAAAAATCAGGTGACAGTGACTCGGCCACAGTGAGGTAGGAATGGGCAGAATGGATGTGTGACAGGCAAGAAAGGCTTGGCCAAATGCACTGGGTCAGGAACGGGCACTGTCTGTGTAACTAAAGAACATCGTTCAGCTGGTGGGAAGGAAGACGAAGGAACTCTCGTCTGTCAGGTGCTGTGGCCCTGGTTTGCCCATCTGCGTGCTCCTTCGGGCTAAGGGCACTGTGGGTTTTGTCTCTAAACCCCCCAAACCTAACAGCCTCTTGTTATGTGTGTTACTGGATGCCATCGAGTCAGCCCTGTCTCATAGCGTCCCCGCACGCGGCAAGAACAAACATCTGCTGGTCCTCACCATCCTCCCCTTCGTTGCCGCGCTTGAGCTCGTTGTTGGAGGCACTGCATCAGCCCGTTTCGTTGAAAGTCTTCCTCTTTTGGGCCGACCCTCTTCCTAACAGGGAGCAATGTCCTTGGAGTCTCTACAAGTTGAAATTGGTTTGATGGCACCTACTGAGTGTGCAAAAACCCTGATGGTGAAGTGGTTAAAAGTTTGGCAGCTAACAAAATGATCGGCAATTCGAATCCATCAGGCACTCCTTGGAAACCCTATGGGGCTGCTCTACTCCATGTTATAGGGTCACAATGAGTCAGAGTTGGCTTGAGAGCAGAAGTAGCAGCAACATACTCTAACCCATTGCTGTCAAGTCGATGCCAACTCACAGCGACGCTGTGGACAGAGTAGAACCGCCCCACAGAGTTCCCAAGGAGTGCCTGGCAGATCTGAACTGTCAACCTTCAGGTTAGCAGACATAGCACTTAACCACTACCCCCCACACCCAAGAACATAATAATTACTCCATAAAAGTTAGCTGAGTGACTAGATGAAGGAATGGGTTGGTTTTCAGGTCTGTTTATTTTCCAGATAGTTCATGTGTCCTGACTCTTCCTACGGTATTCTTGTTCTTAGGGGAGGAAAAAAAAAGGCTAGTTCACTGCCCTGTCCCCCTACACCCATGAAGAAATTAACATGTCCTACTTACGACACCAACTCTGTCTCTAACATGAGCTATTTTTAAAGTCCTGACAAAGAACCAAGTCTGCTTCTCAGCTCCTGCTCCCTACCCGCTGAAAGCAAGCTTGAGTATTTAAGGAAGCTGTTGACAAACAGAGCTGGGAAGGCTAAATTTAGTGTAGCCCGCAGTGTGCACTGGTCTCTGGACTCACCTCTCAGATACCACTGCCTTTTAAAAATAACCAACAACCAGTTACATCAGGTACAAAAGATTTATTCAGTTTACAGTGAAATGAAAACTCAGATTGGATCATATTACAGTGTGCATGGATAAATCCTTCACAAATGTATCTAATTACTATCAGTCTCAGAAAAAAAAATGTGGCAAACTGGCTGTGTGGAGTGGGAAGAAATAGCAAACAGCTTAATAGCATCTTGAAAAGAGCCACTGCAGAGTACGTTAGAGGAAAGAGAGGGATTAGATGGGACGGCAATTTCACTCTGGTGGACGTCTGACAAGGGAAACCGTCTGCGCTCTCCCTTTGTTCATCTGTCTCTGCATCCGAATGCCTTCTATGTCCACTGAGGCAGTGTCTGCACCAACAACAATCTCCACGGGACCCAGCAGTGTTCTGGGCACAAACGAAAACCCAAAACCAAACCCACCGAGTCTATGCTGTCGCCTGCCAACCTCTGGTGTTGACAGGTCAGCCGTTCCGCAGAGTTTTCTTCACTGTGATCTGTACAGAAGCTGATTGGCAGGCCTCTCTCCTGGGGCACCACTGCGGGGTTTCAACCTGTCGCAGTTCGCAGTCCGGCGCAAGCTGTTCAGGCCACCCGGGGATGTGGGGGACCCTTAACCATCCTCTCCTCTTCTTGCTGGTGGCCCTGCACTGATGTTCCTCTGATGCCGGTGACATAGCAGATAAGCATTAAATTGCAGGAAATAAGGTCTGTAAAAGACCTCAAAGAGCATGCTGACAGCCCAAGTCTTCTTTGGAAACTTGGCAAGGTGTGAGCAAGGAGCCCTGGGGCACAGTGGTTTAGGCGCTCAGCTGCTAGTCGAAACGCTGGTGGTTCCAACATCCCAGCCACTCCTCAGGAGAAAGACGTAGCAGTCGTCCTCCCTGAAGATCACAGCCTTAGAAACTCTATGAGGCAGTTCTGCCCTGTCCTATAGGGTCGCTACGAGTCGGCACCAGCTCCACAGTAACTTTTTAAGGTGCAGGGAAGCCCAGCAGACATGAAGTAGAATCCCACTGCCCGGCATCTGAGCCCAGCCCTCAGCCAGCCGGGGGTCCACGTTAGTACAGCTGCTTTTCCCCAGGGAATAAGAGAAAGAACTACTGAGGCGGGTTGATACAGATGAGCAGATATCAAGGAGGCCAGTTCATTCTTCAAACTGTTTTCACTGAGGAGCTATTATGGCCTAGGCGCTGAGAACCCAACAGCATGGCTCTCCTAGAGCCTCCATAACAAAGCATCATAAACTCTTTGGCTTGTAAGAATAGAAATGCATTGTCTCCCTGTTGCAGAGGCTAGACGTTGGAAACCACAGTGTCAGCCCTGTTGATTCCTTCTGGGGGCTCTGAGGGGGCACCTGTTCCATGCCTGTCTGCTGGCAACGCACGGAGGCCAACAACACTTAGCATTCCCTGGCTGATGCTGGCGTCACTCCAACTTCTGTATCCATCTTCCCCTAGCTGCCTTCAATCTGTGTGCCCCTGTCTCTGCGTCTGTTCCCTTTTATAAGGACACTGGTTGCAGAGGAACAGGACTCACTCTACTCCTGTATGACTTCATGTCAACTGGCGACGTCTTCAAAGGCACTGTCTCCAGAGCAGTTCTCGCTCACAGGTGCTGGAGGTTAGGACCTCAGCACACCTCTTGAGGACCCGAGTTCCATCCCTAACACCAACAGAGATTAAGAAACAGTCCCTGCCCCTGAGAAGCACCTGGTCAAATGGGATGACGGACACAAGTCTTGCAGAGGCAGCACAATGGGCAGGCACCACGGTCTGCTTGGGGGACCTGTGGCCACACTGTGGGCACAGGCTGCGGGCCCCGTCACGGAGGGCTAGGGGAGGCTTCCTGGACACATCATGTCTACACTTAGTCTTGAAGAATAAGTGAAGCTAGCACATGACAAGTGAAAAACAAATGCCAGCCACGGGGACCAAGTATGCAAACCCCTGGGGGTGACAGATTAGGACTCTGGGCTGGGGTATGGCTGCTCAGAAGACAGCAAGGAGGGTGTTTGGGCTTTGACCATCTCAGGGTTGAGAAATCTTAGGAGTTGCCTGCATCTGAGTCTTGTTTTCTCATCTGTAAACGGACCCCAGGGCACTGCCCTATAGAGGACCTCAGGACACCGAGCCAGTGCAGAGGATGCCTAGGGCACTGTGGCCTCCTGATGTCCTCAGTCTGCCTCCCCAAGCACAGAGCCTAGGGGACCCTTCCCACCAGCCTCTGAGAACCCCAGTGCAGACAATCCGTGGCCCTGAGGGCGGCTAGCTCAGATCAAGATAGAGTCCTTGCCCCCACCCCTAACCCCACAGCTGTCCATCGCCAGCAGATAGTCAGCAGCTTTCAAGGCAAGGCTATACATTGAGGGCATTGCAGACAGGTGCCTCCCTACCCTGCACCCCTGCAGCCCTCCTCTCTCAGGGGAGATGGGGAGTTTGCCACTTGGGGAAAACCTCTAGGTTCTAAAACAGCCTGTGCACAAACATTTATCCCTGTCCATCAGATATACAGAGCCCTGGTGGCTCAGGGGTTAAGAGTTTGGCTCCTAACCAAAAGGTGGGCAATTCCAATCCACCAGCTGCTCCTTAGACAGCCTATGAGGCAGTACTTACCTACAGCATTACTACAAGTCGGGATTGACTCAGGGGAAACAGGTTTGGTTTGGGGTGGTTAAGCTGAATTATAAATGCCCGTGAACGAATGTGATTTCTCCTCCTAATTCAGTGACACCCCTTTTCAGAAGGTGGGATACACTTTTCTGGGCTTCTATGTTGTGGGACTTCTCAGTTGAGAGGACAGCCCACAGATCCGCAGACACTTCAAAATAAAGAGCCTGGCTGGAGGTGGACAGCTTTCGGGGAGCTTACAGAGAAGCAGTACATGCCAGGGTGACTTTGTGTGGAGAGGAGAAGAAAAGGGTGTAGGGCGGGATTCTTAGAAGCCCAGATCTGATAAGCCCTGACAAGCCCTCCTCCTGGACTCTAAATCTTTTTTCCTGTTGTTTCTATGCAGCTGCCAGCCTGTTGTGGCCCCACATGGAGACAGGTTCTCACAGTGAGCAGCGGAAGGGTAGCTGGGGCCCTGCTATTCACACTTCTCTGGCCAAGCCTCCATGTTCACACCTTCCTGGCCAAGTCTCCAAGCTCACACCTACCTGGCCAAGTCCCAGTGTTCACACCTCCCCAGCCAAGTCCCCATGCTCACACCTCCCTGGCCAAGCCTCTAAGCTGACAACTTCCTGGCCAAGTCTCCAAGTTCACTCCTCCCTGGCCAAGACCCCAGAGTCATACCTCCCTGATCAAGTCTCCAAGTTCACACCGCTCTGGTCAAGTCTTCAAGTTGACAACTCCCTGGCTTTGAATCTCCAAGTTTACATCTCCCTGGCCAAGTCTCTAAGGACACACCTCCGTGGTCAGGTCTCCATGTTCACACCTCCCTGGCCAGGTCTTTAAGCTCACACCTCCCTGGCCAAGCCCCCAAGCTCACACCTCCCTGGCCAAGCCCCCAAGCTCACACCTCCCTGGCCAAGCCCCCAAGCTCACACCTCCCTGGCCAAGCCCCCAAGCTCACACCTCCCTGGCCAAGCCCCCAAGCTCACACTTCCCTGGCCAAGCCCCCAAGCTCACACCTCCCTGGCCAAGCCCCCAAGCTCACACCTCCCTGGCCAAGCCCCCAAGATCACACCTCCCTGGCCAAGCCCTCAAGCTCACACCTTCTTGGCCAAACCCCCAAGCTCACACCTCCCTGGCCAAGCCCCCAAGCTCACACCTCCCTGGCCAAGCCCTCAAGCTCACACCTCCCTGGCCATGTCTCCAAGTTCACACCTGCCTGGCCAAGTGCATGTGCCAGCTCTCCAGGCACATGCCCACAGCACTTCTTCTCTGTCCATCCAGGTTGCACCCTCCTGAGGCTTTTTCCCTCCTTCCAGTCCCTGGTCATATGCTGTTAATTATCACTCATCTAGACAAGACACAGAACCCTCCTTGTCCTCTTCCAACTTTCTTGGGAGGGTGGAATAAGGAAAGAGAAAATTGGAAAGAAATTAGAGGAATTGTTTGTCTTCTGTTATAACAATAATTTTTTAAATGGGCTGGTTACTCCATACGCTATGAAGTCCTGAGCCAAACTGTACTAACCAGCAACTAATACAGAGCTGTGAGCCCCCGCGGCCCAAGAGCTGGGTGCTTGGCTGCTAAAAGAAGGGTTGGCAGTCGAACTAACCCTCAGCTTCTTGGGGGAAGGGCTGGCAATCTGCTCCCATGACAATTACAGCCAAGAAAACCTTTCGGCAGTGCTACTTTGTCACGTTGGCTCACTGAATCAAAGCGGTGGTGTCTAAGAACAACAACACCACTGACACCATTCACTAGACGTCACCTGTGGTTCAGTGGCACAAGTCCTGCTTTCCATTCAGGGAACCTAGGTTTCAGCCCTGGCCAAAGCACCTCGTCGGCAGCTACCACCCATCAGTTGGTGGAGACCTGTATGTCGCTAGGACACTAAAGAGGTGTCAGTGGAGCCTCCAGACTAAGACAGACTAGGAAGAAAGGCCTGGCAATCTACTTCTGAAAATCATCCAGCGAGCCACAACTCGTGATGGGGATGGTGAGGACCTGGGTGCATGAACTTCTACTGGGCATGGGGTCAACAGCAGTTGGGGACAATTCCACAGCTGCCAACAACAACAACAACCATGCATAAGAATGGAAGTCCATGACGTTCCATTTCCTTGATGAAGGAAGCACACTTGGGGGTCAGTTCTCAGCAACTAGAAGACACTCACAGGCCACCAGAGGCTCCCGATGTTACCTTTGGGAGTTGCCGGGTGTGGTTCTTTGTAGTCTCTCAGCCAGGGGCACCCAGAAAGAGCGCAGTCACCTCAAAGAGTCCACCAGGCCTCCCCCATACATCCTCAGAACTACCACAGTCCACAGGACATACATCTCATGGGACACTGTAGCAGAGCAATCGGCTGGGACAAACAGCAGGAAGATACCTTTCAAAGCACAAAAGAGAAGTCTCGTCTGTTTTAGGTCAGAATCATTTATGAATAAGGATTAGCCGGTTCACGGCCTGGGCTTGGCCACATTTTCTAACCTCTTGGCCAAAGATCCAGCTCTTTTGTAAAGGTCCAGAGAGTACGTACCTTCAGCATTTCAGGAGACGCAGGCACTGTCACGGGCACTGTCACAGCTGCTCAGCTCTGTGGCTATGACTGCAAAAGCAGTGGTAGACAAGAAGTGAAAGAACAAGTAGGCTGCTTGTCATAGATTAAATTATGTCCCCTAAAAGGATGTGTCAGACTTTGCTAGGACATCATTCCCAGTGTTGCATGACTGCCCTCCGTTTTGTAATTTTATGTTTTATGTCCAAGAGGATGAGGGGGGGACATGACACATTTACCCAGGTCCCCTTCCTGAGTCAACGTACAGAGTCTTTCCCTGGGGTGTAGCCTGCGCTGCCTTTTATCTTACAAGAGATGAAAGGAAAGGGAAGCAAGCAGAAAGTGGGGACCACACACCTCCAAGAAAGCAATGCTAGAGCAGAGCGTGTCCTTTAGACCTTTAGAAGCTCCTAGTCCAAGAGGAGATTGACGACAGGGACCTTTCTCCAGAGCCAATAGAGAAAGCCTTCTTCTAGAACTAACACCGTGAATTTGGATTTCTAGCCTGCTGGACTGAGAGAACAAATTTCTGTTTGGTGGAGCCATCCACTTGGGGTATTTCTACTATAGCAGCACTAGATGACCAAGACAGTGGTGTTTCAGTAAGCTTTATTTGTGGATGCTTGAAATAGAATTTCATATAATTGGCACCTATGACAAAATAATAGTCTTCTTTGGCTGGCTGGCTTTGATTTTTTTTCCCCCCCAACGATTTAAAAATGCCAAAACAATCCACCACACAAAACCGGGAGAAGAGGGTGCTGACTGGCGGGACCACTGCCCTTGCAGGCTCTATCAACCCCAAGAGTAGATCTCTCTAATGCTGGCACCCCTTTTCTCTGGGAGGGGCTAGGCTCCTGGCAGCCAAGAGGCCTCTCTGGAAACCAGATCTCAACAACATCGGCCAGGCTGTAGGTGGATTCTGTTGGGGTGTCACACTGGGGTATGGTGCATGGAGAATGGATTCTGGAGGCAAACTCACACGGGAGCCGATCCTGATGCAGCCACTAACCAGCAGAGTGACCCTGGACTTGCTACTTCCTTCTGTTGTCCACTGTCGTGGGGTCAGCGGTGACTCACAGCAGCTACATGTACAAGAAAATGAAACGTTGCCCAGTCCTGGGCCATCCTCATGGTCGTCGGCAGCTTTGGGTCCATGTGTGACTTCTGTGTTACTCCACCTCATCTGGGTTTCCTTCATTCCTGCTAACTCTCTGCTTCACCAGCCGGGATATCCTTTTGTAGTGACTGGTCTTTCCTGATGACATGGGCCGAGGGCACAAGCAAAGTCCCACCATCCTTGCTTCTAAAGAGCATTCTGATTGTGTTTCTTCAAAGACTGATGAGTCCGCTCTTCCGGCAGCCCGGGGCATATTCTGTATTCTGTGCCAGCACCACAGTTCAAAAGTAAGAGTTCTGTCTTCCTGTTTTTATTATACAACTTTGGTACACATATGAGACCCCTGAAAAGACCATGGCTTGGGTCAGGTGCACCTTCATCTCTGAGGTGACATCTTTGCTGTTTAAGATCTTAAAGGTCTTTCGCAGCAGATTTTCTGAATGCAGTATGTCTTTTGATTGCTTGGCTGCCGCCTCCCAGGGTGTTGAAGGATGATCCAAGGAGAATGAAATGTTGACAGCTTCATCTTTGTCAAGACTGCTCTACGGATAGCAACCGACCTGCTCCACATGGTGGTCACCAAACCAAACCAGCCGCTGTTGACAATTCCAACTCACAGAGATCCGACAGGAGAGAGTAGAGCCGCTCCATGGAGTTTCCAAGGAGTGCCTAGCAGATTCATACTGCTAATACCCAAAGAGCAACTATACTTCATAAACATTTGTTTCTTTCTTTTGAGTTAGGAATTCTGCTCCCAAATTTTAAATACAATACAGTGTGGGCTTTTTAAGTAAAACACAAGAAAATATGTCATGAGAAAATTCACCTTCACAAATACAAAACTGCCAATGACAGTTTCATTTTTCTAAAAAACCTGTGAAGCTTATTTGTGAGGAATTTTGGTCAGTGAAGTCATATTTATGAGTCTGTCACTTACCTATGTCAACAGGTGTAAAATCAAAGCTATGTAAGTCTAGGAAACACCAGCCCGGGCACGGAACAGGACAAGGAGCAAGGGTACACACAGTGTCTGCACTTGTCGGGGGGAGAGCTGTTTTTGAGATACATGGATGTACTGTCTCTAGAACCCTTATCTATATAATCACAAGGTGGTGGCCAAGCCCAGGAATCTCAGGGGTCACGTGACCCTGGCCGGATCAAGTAACCGTTGTCACATCGGAGCCCACGGGAGTTATAAATACACCACCGCCCAGCCCCAGCGGGATGACAATTGAGTCATGACAATAGAAATAGCCCAGGCTCTATACAACCGTCTTTCGCCTTCCTGAGGAACTTCTCCCACATCAGCTGCTGCGGAATGGGGAGTCAGCCAGAGCCACTGACAGGAAAGCTGCAGATCTTCCAGAAGATGGACAAGGGGCCTCTGGTCGCAGCTGGGTCCCTGGTACTCGAGTACCACACTGCCCTGGTCACTGGAGACCTGGACCATGTTAAGTCCCTCATGGACCAGCTCTTCCATGATGCTGACCTGGTGTTTGAGATCTGCACGGATGAGATGGAGTGGCAGGTGAAGTCCCCAGCCACGTTTGGACTCTCAGGTACCTTTCTTCCTCCTATAGCTCAGCTGTCTACTTTTAAGAAGCTACTAATACCCTAGCACTGTGGGTAGCACACACTAGGGAGGGGACTGCAGGAATGAGAATCAGCTTGCCCCATTCTAAGATGCAGGCTTTAGGTGAAGGGATGAGACATCAAAGTGGAAAGGCAGAAGAGCTGGCGAGAAGGCCCACCAGATGCTGGACGTGCCTGTTCTCTCTGAGAGGGGGGTTGCTTTGGGGTGCTCTCAGCCGGTGCCTGCATCGGGCAGAACAGGCAGGTGGGGGCTGGCGAGGAAGGCTCTCCTTGGAGTGGGCCTGAAGTGAGGCCCTGGCAGGCAGCTGAGTGCAGTCCTGCAAAGCCACCAAGGCCATGGCTGCAGCCGGCTGGTGAGGCACAGCCAGCATCCACGGAAGAGCAGCCACAGAGCCCTGGCTCCATCTCCTCAGGAACCTGGGGGCCTGTAAGTGGGGAGTTCCTCCCTCGCCCCAACTGGAGCTCCCCAAGTTACAGGTGGTGGAGTACCCTCTAGCCACCTGAACACGGTGGCTCTGTGCTGGGCAGACACGCAGGTCCCCCAGGTGTAGAGCTACCTGGAGAGATAGGACAGAAGGGACACAGGCTGGCCCCCAGGCCACGTGGGTGGCATACTACAGTGGGCGCCCTGCCTGCTGTGGGCTCAGGCGCCAGAGTGTCCAGGTGCTAGAATAAGGCCCGAGTGTCAGAGCAGCCCTGGCAGACAGGCGGGGTTGGAGAATGTGCACCAGGAGGCCCAGGGCAGTTTCCCATGTCCCTGACACCCGAGCGCCAGCAGGCAAGGAACGCGGAAAGCCGCTTCAAAGGACCAGCACGCTCGGCTTTACACCTCGCCTGGGAGAAAGGAACAGGCCTACAACCCCAAAAGGGCTCATCTTTCATGGCAGCAGGCAAGGCAGCCAGAGGCATCGGGGAGACCTGGCTGCTGTCCAGTTTGGGCTCCCCCGCCCCTGCGAGGGGGGATCCGGAGCTTTCTGAACTTCCTCTCCTTTCAGCCCCAAAGGGGCCACAGACATCTCCTCCAAAACCTGTGGCAGAACTCACCCAACAAGGCCAACGGCTTTGCTGCTGCCAGACTCCAACTCATGGCAACCCCATGTGTGCAGAACAGAAAGCCCCACGGGGTTTCCAAGGCTGTGACTTTTCAGCAGAAGGGCAGTCCTGTCTTCCGAGGTGCCTCAAGGTGGGTTTGAACTGCCAGCCCCTTGAGCTAGTTGTCAAGCCCTTAACTACACTACCCCGGGGACTCCTTCAGCTCGATAGCTCAATTAATGTTTATTTTTTAAAATCACGTGCTTCCCAACCCCAGGAAACCTGGTGGCACAGTGGTTAAGGACTGTGTTTGCCAACCAAAAGGCAGCAGCTCGCATCCCCCAGCTGCTTCTTGGAAACTCCATGGGGCCATTCTACTCTGTTCTATAGGGTCACTGTGAGTCGGAATCAACTAGACAGCAATAGTTTTTTCTCAGTCCTAGACAAAACAAATGTCAGGATTTCATACAAGCACCTTTTGCATATCATCTGAGTCCATAGCCTGGTTCTTCTCTTTGGCCTGATTTGGTCCACCTCTTGTTTCTGTGGTCTTTCAAGGAAGAATCAGAGAATCCTCAGGACAAAGGGACCTTGGTGTTTCTGAGTGAGGAGTTGGCTCAGGAGTCAGTATCACCAGAGCTCAAGGCAGGCAGGGCCCAGAAAGGAGGTTGGCGCTGGGGCTGCCCAGCCTGGGCCTGCTTCCCCTCCACCACCAGCTTCCACTGCAGCAGAGTCAGAACAGAAATGACCTAATTATAAAATAGGAAGTCCTAGGGGTATAGTGCTTAAGCGCTGCATCTGCTAACCATAACGTCGGCACTTCAAATCCTTCAGGTGCTCCTTGGGAACTCTATGGGGCAGTTCTGCTCCATTTATAGGGTTGCTATGAGTTGGAATTGACTCAACAACAGCGGGTTCTGCCTTTTTCCTTTTTCTTTTCTTTCTTTTTTTTGGTCTATCATAAAACAGGGAGCCTCTGTGACGCAGTGGTTAAGAACAAATCCACCAGCTGCTCCATGGCAGTCTACTTCTGTTAAGATTACAGCCTCGGTCAAATAACCCGCTTAAAAAATTGACAAAAGATACATACAGGCAGTTCACCAAGGAAGACATCCAGGTGGCTGACAGATACATGAGAAAATAGTCAAGATCATTAGCCATTAGAGAAGTCCAAATCAAAACTACAGTGGGATACCATCTCACCCCAACAAGGCTGGTATTCATCAAAAAACTAAAAAATAGTAAACATTGGAGAGGCCATGGAGAGACTGGAACACTTATACACTGCTGGTGGGAATGTAAAATGGTTCAGCCACTTCAGAAATGGATTTGGCCCTTCCTCATAAAGCTACAAATAGCAACACCATACAATCCCAGCAATCTCATTCCTTGGGGTACATCCTAGAGAAATAAAAGCTGTCACACAAATGGGTATTTCAACACACACATTCATTGCAACATTGATCAAAATAGCAAAAAGAATCAACCTATGTGCCCACCAGTGAATGAAAGGATAAACAAATTACAGTGTACTCATACAATGGAATCCTAGCCAGCAGTCAAGAACAACAATGACTTTGTGAAATATAACACGGAGGAATCTGGACAGCATCCTGCTGAGTGAAATTCATCACAGAAGGACAAATGCTGTATGAGACCACCATTAGAAGAACTCCAAAAAAATATAAACAAGACAACATTCTTTGGTGTTTACAAGGGTGGGGAGGAGAGAGAGAGGGTTACTCACTGGTTAGACAGTGGACAAGCATTATTTTAGGTGAAGGGAAGGAGAATACACAGCACGGGAGACGTCAGCATCACCGAACCATAAGCGGAGAAGTTTCCTAAAACAACCCAGCATTTTGAATGACAGAGTGGTAGGGGCAATGATCTGGAGACCATGGCTTCAGGGGACACCCAGGTCAACTGGCAGGACAAAGGTTAAGAAAATGTTCTTCACTCCACTTTGGTGAGTGGTGTCTGGGGTCTTAAAAGCTAGTGAGTGGTCATCTAAGAAGCATTAATTGGTCCCAACCCACATGGAACAGAGGAGAATGAAGGACATCAAAGACAAGAGGAAACCATGAGCCCGACAGACAGAAAGGGTCGCATAAATCAGAGACTACGTCAGCGTGAAATCAGAAGAACTAGATGGTGCCCAGCTGCCACCACTGAGCATCCTGATAGGGAACACAACCAAGAGTCCTTGATGTAGTGGAAAAAATGTGCGGTGCAGATGGCCTCCAGACTCTCTGTTAGCCCAGAGCTGAAACCATTCCGAAAGCTAACTCTTTAGACCAAGATCAATCTGGACCGTAAGAGATGAAACGATGCTAGTGAAGAGTGAGCTTTTTGGCTCAAGTAAATACATGAACCTAACTGGGCAGCTCCTGTCCGGAGGTGAGATAAGTGGGCAGAGGGGGACAAGAGCTGGTTGAATAGACCCAGAAAATACAAAGAGAAGAGGAGGGGTATGCTGTCACAGTGTGGGGACCAACTAGGGTCACATAGCATAGCGTGTGTAATCTTTTATATGACAAATTGACTTGAATTATAAACCTTCACTTCAAGCACAGTTTAAAAAAATGCTTTTAAAGATTACAACCTTGGGAATCCTATGCAGCAGTTCTACTCTGTTCTGGGTGTTGCTACAGGTTGGAATCCACCTGACTTTATTATTATGATGATGATGATGATTTATTGTTTACTGTTGTTAAGAAGTCCCAGTGGCAGCTTCCCAGGAGAAAGACTTGGCGATCAGCTTCCGTCAAGTCACAGCCAAGACACCCCTGTGGGCAGTTCTGCTCTGTCACCTGGAGTTGCTATGAGCTGGAAGCCACTCGACAGCAGGGTGCTTGTGCATAATAAGGCAACAGGTCACTGGTGGCCCAGACTGTCTGCGCTGGACCACTAACCTAAGGAGCTCGGCGACAGTGTCTAAGCACACAGCTGCCCACCAAGGGGTCCGCAGTTTGAACCCCCTAGCCGCTCCCGGGGAGGAAGACGTGCCAATGTGCTTCTGTCAAGACAACAACCTGAGATACCCTTGGGGCAGTGCCTCTCTGTCCTACAGGGTCACTGCAAGCCAAAATCTACTCTACAATACATAGCAACCAGCCTCAGGGCTGGCAATTAGAAACTGCCCCGTGGCAAGCGGAAAGAAAGGCCTGACTATGTGCTTCCATAGAGAGTAACCGAATATCCAGACCCGCTGACTCACAGTCACCCTACAGGACATAATAGAACTGTCCCTTGGGGTTTCCGAGGAGCAGCTGGTAAATTCAAACTGCCTTTTGGTTAGCAGTCAAGCTCGTCACCACCGAGCCATAAAGGAGGCAGCCAAGAAACCCCTGTGGAGGAGTGCTGCTCTTAACACAGGGGGTTGCCATGAGACAGAACGGACCCCATGCCACTGGGTTTGGTTTGAGTCGTAGAGCAGCACCCCTTAACGCCCTGCCATTGTTCATATCAGAACTTCCTGGTGGCCAAACCCACCTCCCCCTGAAGGTCACAGTCAGGGGACAGCTCTCCTCGTACATGAGACTTGCTCTAAACATTTGTGGGATGGTGGTCAAGTACAACTCAGGAAAGAGAAGAGAAGTTACCAGGGTTACAGGAAGTATAAATACGCCATGACCCAAGAACAGGAGATTACCTAGGGAAGGGTGACTGCGTGCTGGGATTGTAGGGATGCTTACACAGGGCACACAGGGTGGGCTTTGCTGGTTTCTGAGGTTGGGGTACATTTGGATAATTGTGCAGGCTCCAGGGCACGGAGACTACACCTGGTTGTTGGTGACCTGGCCCAGGGCGAGTGGGCAGGTGCACAGAGGCCCAGGGTGTCAGGACCTGGTAAGGGGAGTGGCTGGAGAGTGGACTGCATTGGCTGTTCACGATGGAAACCAGACTGGCCTGCCACTGGAACCTCAGAACTGGGTCAAGGGAACACTCTAAGAAAATGGTGGTATGGTGCACAGAGCAGGCTCAGGGTCACGCTGGGGACCAGGCCTGTGGTGAAGGAGTCCCATCCAGTTCTTACCCCTGGACAGCACCAGTATGAGGAAGCAGGTGCTCAGAGGGCTGCACTAGGGGGCACCTAAATCCAAGATCGTCCCAGGGGGAGACACAGGGGTGACCTTGGCTTTCTAACAGTGAGAGCTGCCTGACCTCAGAGCCCAGGTTCTCTGGAAGGCCTGGTGGATTTCAGAGCCATCTCCAGGGATGCTGGAGAAGGGTCCTGACCCTAAGCTGTGGCTGCATCCCATAGCCCACAGGAAGACCTGGGGGTCCAGGGCAGGTGAGGAGTGCTGCTGAGGGCTCGGAGCACAGTCTACCCTGGGAAGGGGAGCACCCTCTTCCTTGCCCCTGTAAGTAGGCTCTACATCTGAGGAAAATGGACAGAATCCAAGAAGCAGGAATCCAGTCACTGTCAGCTTTGAGGACTGAAGCCAGGGCTCCCTCCAAATCGCACACAGTATGGTCTTCACCAGAAAGGGGGCCCCTGTCCCCAGGCCTCTGCCACCATCCCTCCATCACCAGGGATCACAGGCCTCCATCAGCCCCGAGGATGGAGCCGTCGCCAGCTCTGGGCAGGCTGGCACAGTGCTCCACCTGCAGGCAGGTAATTAGCGAGTGGTCCTTCACAGCTTCTCAGCACGGGGCCCCAGGAGATGGCCTGTGCAAAGGGTCTCCTCGGCAGCTCATTACAGCCCAGGTATCGATTCTTCCATCATTATCAGAAGGCATCCTGCCAAGTGAAATCCTGTCCCTTGATGTGAATTCACCAGGGACTGCTGCCCCCTCCCCGCCAGCGCGCCGCCCGTTAACAAACCTGCCACGGGCCTTTTGAAAGCTCCTAAGTTTTCAGAGAAGTGAAACAGAGATCGCCAGCTCCATTTTATCCCTCAAGAAAGAACAACCCTACACACACACACACACACACACACACACCAAACCCTAAAAAGCATACAGAAACAAACCAGGCGAGAGCTCACTGTGGCCCCCACATCAAAGGCGCCTCTGAAACAGCCTCTACCAGGCAGGCCAAACTTTCTCGGGGCTTTTCCTGAGCAGACCTGGGGATGTGGGTCATTTTGTTTGGTCTGTGGTCTTAATGGCATAAAGGGGTAACTTTGGGGCACAAAAGAGCGTTCAGTTCTAGAAAAATCCACAGCCTAAAGAGCACTGCCTTTCCTCCCTTAAAACTGCCTCTAATTCAGAGCCTGGAAAACCTGGATTTCTCACTTAGTCTCCTACAGCCCCTTGTTCATTCAGAGTTCACCTCCCAGTTCTTAGCGGGATTTCTCACTCACTCAGTACTGGAGAAACTCTCTTGCCGCCGCAGCCCCTGCCTCCACTTCTCCTCAGTGCGCCTCTCAACTCTCCACCCTCTTCTTCAAGAGCGTTCATCCCTCTCCCATCCTTCTACACTCCTCTTGCCCTTGGTGAGACTCTCTGACCCCTGGCTCCATCTGTCCCCCGTCTGTGGTTCTGCCTCACACCATGTGTATCCTGTATCTTCTCTCTCTAGAGGCTCTTTTATTCCTCTCTGTGTTCTCTGGCTTCCGCTCCTCTTAGCTCTTTATCTCTCCTTTCTCTCTGTCTAGCTTTATCTCCACACCTCCTTTTCCCACTCCCTTCTCTAGCTCTGTCTCTGTGTCTCCATTCTCTCCCTCTCCACCCCCTCCCCCACCCCCAATATCTGCATCTGGCTAGTTCTCAGTGTTTCCCTCTGTCCCTAGCGGTCTGGGTCTTTGTATCCCTGCATAGGAGCTCTCCTGGTGCCTCTGGGAGCCGGTTTCACCTTCGTTCGACCTTAATGATGGATGGCACCCCTCCCCCAGCCCCCAGCTCACCTCTCCCTTCCCCCCACCCTCCACCCCCCCAGGCCTCTGGACCCTGGAGTACAAACGCGAGCTCACCACACCCCTGTGCATCGCCGCGGCCCGCGGCCACACGGCCTGCGTGCGCCACCTGCTCGCCCGCGGTGCGCGCCCCGACGCCTGCCCGGGTGGCCGCGGCGCCCTGCACGAGGCCTGCCTGGGCGGCCACACGGCCTGCGCCAGCCTGCTGCTGCGCCACCGCGCGGACCCGGACCTGCCCGGCACCGACGGCCTGGCGCCCCTGCACCTCTGCCGCTCGGCTGCCTCTCTCGGGTAAGGACGCGCCGCCCGGTCCTCGCCCGGGCCTGGCCTGCGCCAACTCGACCCCGCCAGACCCCGGACAGCAGACCCAGACCCAGACCCAGCCATCTCGCCCAGGACCCCGCCGGAGCCCCTGACCCAGACCCAATTCCAGCCACCTTGCCCTGGACCCTGTCAGGGACACGGACGCAGACCCAGTCACCGGCCCAGAACGCAACCCGGTCCCAGACCCAGACCCAGACCCAGGCACCCCGCCTAGACCCTGACCAGACTCAGTCACCCGCCCAGGACCCAGCCTGGACCCAGACCCAGACTCAGTCACCTACACAGAACTAGACAGGTCCCAACCCTGCCGGGACTCCAGACCCAGTCCCAGCCACCCTGCCTCGAACTCTGCCCAGAGCCCCCATTCCTTCCTCCCCCTGGACCCCACGCTGTCCCAGGGCCCGTGCACTCCGTCTTTTGGACCAGGCCAAACTCCACATCCACCCTCCTGGCCTCAGAACCAGGCCAGTCCCCCACCTCGGGTTCCCAATTCCTGCCCCTGTCACGGTCTGGGAAGAGACTGGACCCCAGCCAGTAGCCAACGTCCCGGCTACCGAGTCCCCCAGCCCCTGCCCGCCTTGCCCCCCTTTTCCTCGGTCCCCCTCCCCGGCCACCCTGTCCCCCGGCCCCCCGGCCCCGGGCCCGGCCGCCCAGTCCCCCGGCCCCGGTCCCCGGCCCCGGCGGGTCTAATTAGCGCTGATTGCAGCGGAGGGGGGAGGCGCCACGCCGCGGTAACGAGCGGGTGATCACCGCCTGCAGACGACGGCGCGGAATCACGCTAAAAGGCCACTGACGGGGTTGGAGGCTGAAAAATTAGGGTTTTTAATGATAATTTTATGCAGAATAATTGTCACAGTGTGACATAAATGGTTAGCTTTTCGGGCGGGGGCTTCAGCGTCCTCCAGAGTCCCGTAAGAAGGCTGAGCTGGGCCTCCAGAGCCCGCCGGGTCTTAGGGGCACTGGGGGCCTGCCCGGGTGTCTAGCCGAGCGGTTTCGCTCACTGGAGCCCAGAGGGTCCTGGGCAAAGCGGTGGGGGGCCTCGGGCAGCTCGCGTGGTCGATGGTGGGGCTCTTAGCTTGCATCGCGCCATCCCGACATTGTGTCAGCTGGTCCAGCCCCTGCCCCGGGTACCAGTTCCTGACCGTTTAGTTCTGTTACGAGGATTAAAAGCACCTGTGTGGCGTGTCTGAAGGGGTCCCTGAGTGGTGCGACTGGTTGAGCGCTCATTCCTAGCTGGGTAGTAGTGGAGGGTCAGAGGAAAAGAGGAAGACCCTCCAAGACAGAAGGATGCAGTGGCTGCAATGATGAGCTCAAGCATAAAAACGATCGTGGGCATGGCACAGAACTGGGAAGGGTTTCCTTCTGTTGTACATAGGGTCGCTAGGAGTCGGAACCGACTGGGGCTCCTAGCAACCAGACTAGCTGAAAGGCTGGCAGTTCAAATCCACCCAGAGGTGAGTCAAGAGAAAGGCCTGGCAATCTGCTTCCCAAAGGTCGCAGCCTTCAAAACTCTGGGGATTATAAAAGAAAGCCGCACATTACCTCTGGCGCTGTTCTGCTCAGCAGGCCTGGGGTCATCGCGGGTCAGAATCAGCCTCCGCCGCCCAGCAGCTAACCCCCAGGAGCTTGGAGCACGGTGGACTTCGAGAAACTGTGTGGTCCACGCTGTTGCTCGACTTCACCTCCTAAGTGCCTGAAGGCTGCTGGGCTCTTGGAGACCAAGACAGGGACGCCATCTAAGATGCCACTTGGGTTCAGAGTCAGAACTCAGAGAACAGGTAGACTACAGAGGGTCTTGACGAGCCTGGGTTTGCTGACCCTGAAGGAAAAAAAATTCTAGCAGTGCTGCTAGTTTGTTTTAAAGTAGCTTCTTGGAGGTGTAAGCAAGGCATATTTCTGACACTTGTGCAGACTTGTGAAACCTTGGTGGTGTAGTGGTTTATTGTTACGGCTGCTCACCAAAAGTCAGCAGTTGGAATCGATCTGGCGCTCCTTGGAAGCTCCGTGGGGCAGCTCTACTCTGCCAGCTGGAATGGACTCCATGGCAGTCATGAAACCATTCCTCAATCAAGGTAGCGAGCCTATCCATCACTTCCCAAAGTTTCCTGTGCCCCTCCCAAATCTCTCCCACCTCCTTCCTCCAACCTTCACACCCACTGACATGCAGTCCTTTCCTAAACCTGCTGTCCCAGAGTCAGTTTCTACCCATAGTGACACTATAGGAGAGAGTAGAACTGCACCATGGGACGTCACAGGCTGTAATCTTTGTGAAGGAGTCCTGATAGCAATGTGGTAATGAGCTTAGCTGCTGATCTAAAGGCTGACAGTTCAAATCCACCGGGTGCTCCTTGGAAACCATACAGGGCAGTTCTACTCTGCCCTGTATGGTTGCTGAGTCTGAATGGGCTCCATAGTAATGGGTTTGGTATTTGCTTTGGAAGCAGGTGGCCACAACTTTCTCCTGCAAGGCGGCTGGTGGGTTTGAACCAGTGACCTTTTGGTTAGAAACTGAGCACCTAACTCCTGTACCACAAGGACCCTCGTATCTGAATTCTCTAGAACTTTACGTAAATGGAATGTATTCATTCTTTTTTTTTTTTCTGCCTGCTTTATTCAACAGAACTGTTTGGAGATTCACCCTAATTGGCATGGATAGTTCATTCCTTTTGATTGCTGGGTGGTATTCCATATGGATATTCTATATGGATATTCCATATGGATATTCTACCATGTGCTGATCCACTCATGTGTCAAAAGACAATGGGCTGCTCCTAGTTTTGACTAGTGCAGGGGGCATTTGTGTGCCAGTTAGTGTGTAGACTTTGCTTTATGTCTCCCGGGAAAACAACTAGGAATGGAACAGTTAGGTTGTGTGATAAGAGTTGTCTTAGTCATGCTACAACTGAAATAGCACAGATGGATGGGAAATTTTATTCTGCTACAATCCGATAGGCTAAAAGCCCAAATTCAGCATGTCAGCTCCAGGGGAAGGCTCTCTTCTGGCTCTGGAGGAAGGCCTTTGTCATCAGTCTCCCCCTGGACTGGGGGCTTCTGATGCACAGAAGCTTTCCAAAGGATGCACTCTGCTCTGGGCACTGCTTCTTGGTGGTATGAGCTTCCCAGCTCCCTGCTGACTGCCCTTTCCTTTATATCCCAAGAGGCTGCCTCAAGGCATAACACAGTCTTACATGTTGAGTCCTGCCCCACCGATACAACCGTGGCCCATCCTCCCTCATTAACATCAGAGAGCAATTTTTACAACATATAGGAAGATCATGGGTACCAGGAATCACATCCTAGCCCAATGGCTACATACATTTTTGGAGGGACATGATTCACTCCATGACAAGAGTATATCTGGCCTTTTAAAAACCTTGCCAAACAGGTTTCCAAGTCGTGTCCCATTTTATATTCCTGCTGCACTGCAAAGTGGCCCACAGTCTCCTAGTTCTTGGAACCCTTATGGGGCAATTCTCCTCGGACCTATAGGGTCGCTGTGAGTCAGAATTAACTTGACAGCGATGGATTTGGTTTAACAGCTGTAGTGATAGTTCACTGGAGTTTGGATTTGCACTTCCTGATGACTGATACAATTATACCTTGTTATCTTAGTCATCCTGTGCTGCTATAACAGACATAACCACACACAGATTGCTTTCACAAAGGGAAATTTATTTTCCCACAGTCCAGTAAGGCTAGAGCTCTGAGTTCAGGGCAGCACAGGAGACTTAGGTCCAAGGGATGGATCATGCTCTGCTTTGAACTCACCTTGCCCTTTCAGCTCTTCAGATATTAAAAAGTAGTGCAGACCACACCCCAGGGGAACTCCCTTTACAGTGGATCAGAAACAAGACCTTAGTGAGGGTGTCACAGTCCCACCCTAACCCTCTTTAACATAATCCAGTCATGCCCCATTACCCACAGGCAGAGATTAGGATTTACTACTATACAAAAATTACAGTCATGGGATCGAGGAGAATCACACAATACTGGGAATTATGGCCCACCCAAACAGCTACACACATTTTGAGGGAGACAGAGTTCAATCCATGACACTGGCATTTTGATTTTGATTTGTAATTGTATATAGCTACCATATTAAAAATAAAATTGAGTTTATATACTGATTTTTATCTGGCTCCCGTGCCCAACTCACTAGTTGCTCTAGGAGTGTTTTTGTAGATTCCACAGGAGCTCTATGTAGGCAATCGTGTCATCTGCAAATAAGCACAGTTTCACTTCTTTTCTGCTTTTAGTGTTCCAACTCTTTTATCCCCCCTTTTATGATTTTTCAACTTCTTTCATTATTTTTTCTTGCTTTGTTACACTGGCTACAGCCTCAAGGGCAATGCTGAATAGAAGTAGTGTGAGCAGGCATCTTAGTTTCCCCCTGATCTTTGGGGAAAGCATTAAGTATGATATTTGATGTCAGTTCTTGTAGACTCCTTTTTTCTGGCTGGAAATCCTGATGGCTTAGCGGTTAGGTGCTATGGCTGCTAATGAAAAAGTCAGCTGTTCAAATCTACCAGGTGCTCCTTGGAAACACTATGGGCAGTTCTTCTCTGTCTATAAGATCACTGTGAGTTGGAATCAACTGGACAGCAGTGGGTTTGGTTTTAGGGGACTTGAGGGGAGCTGAGAGAAGTCCTTTTTGTTTCTTGTTTGCTGGGATATTTTTTATGAATGGATATTGAATTTTATCAAATGTTTTTTCTACACATATTGACGTGATCATGTGGTTTTCTTTTTTTAGACTGTTAATATAGGGAATTACATTGACTGCTTTTTGAACATTAAACCAACCTTGCATCCCTGATATAAACCATTTCCACACTAGCTGTGTATCCTTGTGAGGATTATTTTAGTTTTCTGTGTCTCAGTTTTCTCATCTGTAAAATAAGGGTGATAACTGAAACTACTACCAGAGTGCTCCTTGGAAGCAAAGGTGGTGTGACTACATCTTACACACTATGGACAAGTTGTCAGGAGGGGTCAGTCTCTGCCAAAAGACATCACGCTTGGTTGAGTGGAGGGTCAGTGAGAAAGAGGAAGACCCTTGACAAGATGGATCGACACAGTGGCTGCAACAATGGGCTTAAGCATTGAAACAATTGGGGGCATGGCACAAGGCCGGGTGGTGTCTTGTTCTGTTGTTCATAGGGTCGCTGTGAGTCAGAACTGACCCAACAGCCCCTCACAACAACAGCTAGGATTGTTTTGAGATTCGAATGAGCTAACCCAGGTAGAATGCTTACAGTAAGATTATACGGGTGCTCACTGCTTTGGCTGGTGCTCCTTCAATAACCACTGAGTTCTTTTTATAGGAACTGAAACAAAAAGTCACTATTTAAAATCAATGAGGAGGTTGTTGTTGTTGCTTTTCTTTATTTCCATATTGGTGGCCATCAGATTACGGTTGATTAGCCATAATGTCCTCAATCAAAAATGCCAGCCAGCCAAGTGCCATCGAAACTCCCAATTATAACATTGTCTTGGCTTTGGCTTGGCTCTATGGAAAATGTAATCCATTTGATGATATAGCACATCTAAGAATACATTCACTGTCTCCTCAGGGGGAAAAAAAAAAATCATACCTACATTCACTTCTCCCCAGTTCACAATTAAGTTCTGTAAATGCAGCATGGACTCCTGGATTGGATCCTAGAACAGAAAATGGATATTAGTGGAAAAATTGGTAAAATTCCAATGAAGCCTGCAGTTCAGTTAATATTATCGTTCCAACCTGGAGTTGTGCATTTTGATGACAGTACCATAGTGGAAGGGTCCCGCTGTACTCACCTTGCAACTTTTCTGCAAACCAAAAACTAAAACTCAAAAGTGAAAAGAAACTTTGGTTCACACCTTGGGCTCCAAGCCCTCACTTTTGCACTTAAAAAAAAATACTGCCTTTTACTAAGAAACAAGAACACGACACCACTGAGAGCACAAAAGAAACACAAACCGCTGTGGATCTGGACGTTACCCCTTCAGCCAAGCCAAACAGCGTGCATGTGGGTTGCGTGAGAGGCTGAGCCCTGTGTGCACCGTTAGACCCGTGCAGCTTGTACGCGACGCTATAGAAGCCAATTTCCTGGCTTCCCTTGGCTTTTTTAAATCACACAGGCCCGGGACGTTATTTAATAAGAACTTTCAAAACGTCTTTTTTTATGAAAGCGGTGACTTTTAAGCTCTTTCTTCTCTGTCTTCTTTCTCTCTTAGCTCTCGGTGTCTCTCCATAAGCACTGCCTTGACGCTTTAATTGAATAGGCTTCACTCATTGAAATGCTGGTCATTAGGTTAAAGTTTAAGATAGTGATGAATCAGCCCAGAGCTCCAGCAGAACTAGCAGCAACTCAGAACCCCTTCAGGATCAATAATTACAACGGGAAATGCGGGCAGATGTCATTGAACACCTCCACAATCACACCCCCCGCTACCTCGAATCATGAAAATGAACACATGTTGGAGCAGCTTGAGGCTTGGACCACGTCTTTTCAACTCTGAAGGGTCTCCTAAAGTTAGACTCCAAGGAGCTCTGGCTTCAGGTCCCATAAACGTCACCACTGTGACAAGAAAGAGCTGCTATCTCTGGACTCTTTTCATACATAGTAGATTTTAGGTCACCCTTAATTTCTTTTACCTGATAGTAAAGAGGGGGTCGTTGACCTACAAAGCGAGCCATTTCATTTTCTTACTCTTGATGACAATGACCTCCACGCCTCCAGCACAGCCCTGCCCCATCCTGTCTTAGTTGGCCATTCACCACAGGCGCGGGACTGGGAAACCTTTGAGTCTCTGAGTTCCTGGAATTTGAAGGGAAAAAAGAAAAAAAATTCGTGCTTCTTTCCTACCAGCAAGCTTCAGAATTCAGAATTCAGACCACAAAAAGGGATATCGGTGCTTTAATCTAGGAGCTTTTTGAAGAGAGTTTCCCCAAAGAGAAAAGTTCCCGTAAAGTTCTCTGCTCACATTAGATGCCCGCAGGCCTGCCTGGCCCTGTTTATTAGGGGCGCTCTCTCCCTGACCCTTCCCTGATTCCGAGGTGATTAAAGTGAGAAAAGGGAGAGGATATTCACCTTCTTGCCTAAGGCTGTCTTCATTTAAAAGTAAAGGGGCCTTCCTCCTTGGGGAGAACCTTCACGAAGAGCAAGTAGGTTTACTTTTTCATCCCAGTGGTGGCAATTTCACGAAATAAAAATAATTTATAAATAAGGTTGGACCTGGGAAAACAGCTTAGGTATCTTATGGGGTGGTGGGGGTCACTGGAAAACAAAAAAAAAAATCACTGGACAGTTGTTTGCTGTTACAGACCCAAGCTGGGCAGAGCGAAAGGAAGTATGGCTTTTGTAGAAGCGAACAAGGTTCTCATGCTAACCGTTCAGCATTTGGGGAAGGTTTGCCAGCAGGAGACACCAGGCTCTCCTACGACTACTGGCACATACGTAATTCCTACATTCCACATGAGTGGCTGATTCACTGTTCAAGTACCAGACTAAAGCAAACCCACTGCCATCGAGTCGATTCCAACTCAGAGCAACCCTGTAGGACACAGCAGAACAGCCCCACAAAGTTTCCAAGAAGCGCTTGGTGGATTTGAACGGCTGACCTTTTGGTTAGCAGCCATAGCACTCAACAACTGCACCACCAGTTTCCAAGCAGAGGGGACGAAAACATGGTCTTGTCAACAGGAGGCTTAGGCATCTTAAGGGATATTAAGAACAGGTGTCAGAGAGAGGCTGCCCCCATTGGGTGCTTCAGTATTTGTAGAAGAATGGCACTTTCTGGGCATTTGAAGTACTTTACCTCATACCATCTGCAAACCATGGCTATTCCCATCCTACAGATTTGTAAACTGAGGGTCCCAGAGGACAAATACATTGCCAGTAAGGGGGTACACAGTGGAAACTTGGCAAGCCAGGACCCAAAGCCAAGTGTTGTCCCTGAGACAAGATACTCTGAGGACTGGTCTGAGGGAGCATCTCTTTCTCATTAACCTGATTTTTAACAACACCTGTTTATAATCAGGAAGTGGGCACAGTGGCACAGTGGTTAAGAGCTCAGCTGCTAACCAAAAAGTCAGTGGTTCAAATCCACCAGGCGCTCCTTGAAAACTCTATGGGGCAGTTTTACTCTACCCTACAGGGTTGCCATGATTCAGAATAGACTTGACGGCAGCGGTTGCTTCCTTTAGTCCTGTTCCTCTCTAATAACTGGAAACCCCAGTGGCATCATGGTTAAGTGCTAACAGCGGCTAACCATAAGGTCGGCAGTTTGAATCCATCAGGCACTCCTTGGAAACTGTGTGGGGCGGTTCTATCATGTCTTACAGGGTCACTGTGAGTCAGAATCGACTCGATGGCAGTGGGTTTCGGTTTTGTTTTTGTTTTTGTTTATCCCCAATAACTCCCTTTCAGACATGGTCTGTTATAGGCTTATCCCCGTCTCCGCCTCTAGGTGGCATCTTGAACAGATGTCCCAGCATTCTGGTCCCTTGCTAAAGTCCCATTCTAATACTCAAGAGTCACTTTCAGGAATGAAAAAGTCCAACTAAGGTTGAATCAAAACTTTACCTTCTGGGCAAAAGTCTTGATCAGACACCTCACAAAATATACACAAATGGCCAGTAAGCAGATGAACAGGTGATTGACAGCATTAGCCCCCCAAGAAACCCATTGCTGTCGAGTCAATTCTGACTCACAGCCACGCTATAGTCAGAGTAGAGCTGCCCCATAGAGTTTCCAAGGCGGGCCTGGTGGATTTGAACTGCTGACCTCTTGGTGAGCAGCTGGAGCACTAACCACCATGCCAACAGAACGGTAAAATCCAAACGGCCAATACCACCAAATGTTGGGAAGAATGTGGATCAACTGGAACTCTCTCAGACATTGTTGGTGGTGTGTAAGGTGATATGATCACTTTGGACAATGGGCAGGTTCTTAGGAAGTTAAATAGACACCTAGCCTATGACCCAGAATGCCACCTCTAGGCATTTATCCTAGAGAAGTGAAAACGTACGCTCACAAAAATACTTGTACAAGAATGTTCATAGCAGCTTTCCTCATAATGGCCAGAAAACACCCACTGAAACTGAGTCAATTCCAGCTCAAAGCAACGTACAGGACAGAGCAGAACTGCTCCGATATGATCCCCAAGGCTGTAAATCCTTCTGGATGCAGGCTACTGTATCTCCCTCCCGTGGCTTCAAGTCATTGACCTTCAATTAGCAGCAGAGCATTTAATCACTTATGCCACTTTCTGGAGAAAAACAAAACTCAACGACAGCCAGAAGGTACACCTGTTATTACTGAGTCTGTTCCCACTCACAGGGACCCCACAGGGCAGATGACCCATGGGATTTCCAAGACTGTGACCTTCATGTAAGCACACTGCCACATCTTTCTTCTGTGGGGCAGCTGGTAGGTTTGAACCTCTGACTTTCTAGTTGCTAGCCAAGTGCTTAACCACTGCACCACCAGGGCTCCTGGCCAAAAGAGTAACAACAGAAAAATTGCCATCGAGTCAATTCTGACTCACAGTGACCCTACAGGACACAGTAGAACTGCCCAATAGGTTTCCAGGGAGCACCTGGTAGATTCAAACTACTGACCTTTGGGTTAGCAGAGACGTAGCAATTAACCACTGTGCCACCAGGGTTTCCATCCAAAAATCAGAGACCCCTCCACATGCCCATCAGAGTAGAAAGACGGCACAAACTGGGGCTCATCTGTACCATTGACTATGACTCCACAACAACAAAAAAGAGTTGCTCCTGTGCGTGACATCACAGGCGAATGTCACAAACATGTGGAGTGAAAAAAGCCAAAAAAGTAGAAACTTTGAGAAAAGACAGAACTGAACCATGGTGAGAGGGAGGAGAAGAGCGCTGCCTGTGAGGTGACGACTGGCCGGTAGGGGATACATGAGAACTGACCAGGAGGTGGAACGTTCCATCCTGGTGGTGGTATTGGTGACACAGATGTCTCTGTTAGTCATCGCCTATCCCAGCATGCTCTTGAGAGCTGTGTACTTCTCTGTGTGGAGACGTCGCCTCGCTTTTCAAGCACACAATGTTGTTGTTTGGTTGTTGTTAGTCGCTATCTGATTGGCTTCCACTCTGGTGGGTGGCAACCTGATGACACGTTGCTAGTAGGCAACATTGTCCGGTTAGTATCCAGTGATAGTCCAGCATTGCCACTGTTGTCTAGTGTCTTCCAGCCTCGGTGGCTCAGAATCCCTATAGGACAATTCTACTCTGTCCTGTAGGGTTGCTGTGAGTCAGAACGGACTCCGCAGCACACAACAGCTTCATCGGGAAGCTCTGCCGAAAGCTGTCCCCCTCAGGTGACCCTGCTGCTATTTGAAATACTGGTGGCATGGCTTCCAGCTGCATAACAACACGCAAGCCACTATGGTGTGCAAACGGACACGCAAACACATACGCAAACACGCATGCGTACAAACAGAAAATTTTCTCTCGTGTCATTCAGAGCTCTCCCGTCGCCCCCACCCCTGCTCAAGAAAGAGTTGTGGTCTTGTTCTTCACCCCTCCCCCGACCCGGTCTCGCCTTCTCATGCGGGTGTTGCTGGCTCCCTGCCATCCTCCAGTGCATCGGGTCCAGGAAGGGTACCAACGGAGAGGGAAGGGCGCTGCCTCTATTTCTTGTCCAAGAACGGAAGTCACTACTAGTGAAGCTTCTGTAAAGTCAGGCACAGTAATTGGTGACCATGTGGGCCAACTGTGGAGTTGACCCCTCCAAGTCTGTTCCCTAAATTGCGTCTCAATCACCCAGGTGCAGGCCTCCATCTGCAGCCTGGGAGGAAGACACCTAAATACGGTCGTCCACCACAACTGTTCAGCCTTTCAGAGAAAGCAGAACGCCAGCCACAGCTCCAGGGAAACTGAGACATCAAAAGCAGCTGGACCTGTTTCTCTCTGAATCTCCTCCCATCCCTCAGGCTGTGGCCATTCACTTAGACTTGGTAGTCTGTAGCTTAATGTCCCAGGAGGAGAGAGAAAAGAAAATGCAGAGTCGGAAGGGGACGAATGGCAGGTCCCCAAAAGAGAGCCTCGGCAGAAGGTCCAGGGAAATAAAGTGGAACTGCTCTTCCATCAAAGTCTTGGAGTAACGGTGCCCCATCCTTCATCAGGAGCCAGCCAGGGAGTCCAGCTGGGGTGGGAAGCTTCTTCAACAGCTCCATCAGAAAACCAGGCTGCATATTCTGCTTTGCCTCCTGGCATGCCGTCTGCACCCCCTAAGGGCCAGCATGTGTCCTCCTGCCTCCCCCCACCCCAGGACACAGTCTGTCTGCTTTGGCTGGTCCAGCCACCTGTCCCCTGGGCCCAGGCTCAGCCTGCCTGCCACCATGCCCCCTCCAGCGAGGAAAGGCAGTGTTAAGTGTGCTGCAAGAAGACCTGCTCATGGCATCCGTTTCTCTCAGTGGGCACACAGCCTACCACTAAACCCCATCTGTCTGTCTGTCTGTCTGTCCATCCTTCTGCTGGGATTCCAGCAGCGGTCACATCAGGCAGATAGAATAGGGTACGTCTGGCTGTTCCAAGGACTCTGGCAACTCAGAGACAGACGCCCCCGCTCACGGGACAGACACTGCTCTGTTCCAGCTAGTGTCTGTGAGCAATGACTTTTTTCCCCTTGGGGGAAAAAATTGGAACACTTTTTGAATCTTGAATTTAACCTTATTTTTGTTTTCTATGCGTAAGGTATCTACCAACCAAATCTGCATCATCGTCTTGGTGCTCTATTTTTTTTTCTTGGCATTTTAAATTTTTTTCTGAAGTTTTATTATGGCAAAGCACACTTAATAAAAAGAATTGTCGTTCTCGATGTCTGTCAGTGCACAGCAACCCAGTGACGTGAATGACACTCACCATGTCGTGCGACCATCACCACTACCCCTTCCCGAAACGTCCCCACGGCCCCACGCAGAAACTCGCGCCGCGCCCCCCGCCGCCCAGCCCCTGCTGACAACGGTGGGCGTCCTGCCTCGGCCCAGATGAGGGGCCTCATACAAGTTCGCCTCACCAGGGGACGGGTGCTTGTTGTTCTGTGGCTTTTTCGGTGGCGTTTCAGGTGGTTGTTCGGCCCCCTTTTATTCTTCAGAGGCAGCAGGGGTCCACACTGCAGGCAGGATGTGGGGGCAGCGACACCACCGTGGTGTCCGGATACGAACCCCACCGAGAACTCCCCAACATTTTACCTGGGAGTCGAATCCGGCTCACCGCGCCCCCATGTGTCTCCGAGTAGAACTGCACCCACAAGGTTTTCAGTGGCTAGTTGTTCCAAAAGAGATTGCCGGCCCTTCCTCCAAGGTGGCAATGGGGACAACAGTCACTTGAGAAATACGGAGGAGGCCCACTGCGCAGGTGGCCCATGTGTGACAGAGCAGAACCCTGCTTCACAGGGCTGCCAGTGGTTCGTCTTTGGTAGTGGACCATCAGGCCTTTCTCCTGCGGCCCCCCCGGGTGGGCTGGAACTACTAGCCTTTTGGTTGGCAGTGAGCCCGTTAGCCCTCTGCACCACCAGGGAGAACGCAGTGTTAGTTGGTAATGGAATCTGCCACCTAGGGTTGCTGGCAGGACCGGGCGCCAAGCAGACTCCCATGCCTGCTCTGTAATGGGTGCCCACAGGGCTGCCCCTCCCTCGACCTGCCCTCAGTGTCTCGTCAGTGAGTCTGTCCATCAGTTCCCACGGGGAATCCAGAGGAGAAGCATCTCTTCCTGCCTTGAAAGGCTGCCGGAGAACACGGGGTGCATGTTCCCCACCTGCCAAATAAATGAATAATATGTAGTGACGCAGCTAACAGAAACTATCCACTACAGACCCTGAAAAGAGTGGCGTGGTGGGTGGGTGGCTGGGGGCTCTGACGCTAAGTGAGCCATGGAGGTCTCTACTGTGCAGCCTCCTGGCTGAATGTCCCTGAGCACGTCACCAGCCTTCTGTTAAAGCCTCATTGTGGAGTCCACCATAACGCAGAGATGTCATGAGGCCTAACGATTGCATTGCTGAAAGAAGAACCAGGCACCGAGCCTTCCCTTTCAGAAGCAGGAAGCCGTGCACCACAGTGGGAGGGGGAGGCGCTTTTGCTCAAGAGTGACCTGGAAGGCTGGTCGGCCAGCTGACCAGGGAGGAGGTGTGCTAAGCAGCCTGGACCAGGCTGGGGCTGAGAGAACAGGCACCTCCACTCAGTGGCATGGCAGTAGGGCTCACTGGAGTGGAGGCAGCTGGGTCCAGGGAGGTCAGCAGGAACGTCCAGGCTGCGGAGCAGCTCTGTCTGGGCCTGGCAGGGGTCTAGGAAGAGCTGGCAGGTGGGTGGGAGCAGTGTGTTGGGACCGCAGTCTCAGAGGCCTCCTTGAGGGCCTCCTTTCTGTGAAGACCTGTGGTCCCCCAGCAGTTGGCACCACATGGGCTGTCATAGATGAGAGACAGAGTCAGAGGGCAAGTGTGTTTGTCCAAACTGCTCCTCATTGGAGGGCATTCAGGCCATACAGTGTCCCCTTGATCCTTCTAAGGCAGGAGACCGAGTCCAAATCATTGTGACCTCCTAGAACGAGAGCTCTACCCTGCTTCCCAACAGTAACAGCTGACGGGGCTCTAGGCCATTCTGCCTTTTGCCATCTAGTGGGACCGCGAGGAGCCTGCTCTAACACTCCGTCCTGGCGGAAGGGGCTCAGCTAAAGCCGGGCATCCATGCAATCCACTCAAGGAGCAAGGGCGCCTTCTCCACCGACCAGGGACATGGACACACAAGGAACTGAAGGTGTCTCAGGGATGGGCCTGGTTCCGGGGGCAGACCTAGGGGGACGCCAAGACAGTCTTGTGTCTTCTTAGCACCAAATGCCTCGTATCCACCCACCTCCAGACCCCTCTGGACTGGTCCCTCTATGGGCACTCACACACCACCTTCCAAAGCTCACTGCTCACTCCCAGACTCAGCGGTGGGAAGTCTGGGAGTATCTGGGGAACCTGGAAAGTAAGCTGTCATCCTGAAAGTTGGTGAGCCTGTTACTGCGGCTGGTGGCGATGGCTTTGTTACTAAAAACCTCCTTGTTCTTAAGCAGTCTTTCTAATTTTGTTTTGGAAAGTTTAGAGATGAAAAAGAGGAAATAAAAGCAATCATCACCCCAGCATATAGAGGTAAACACATATTGGGTTTCTCCAGGAGAGACCAAACCAAAACCAAACTTAACTACCGTCATTTCCAACTCCTAGAGACCCAACAGGGCAGAGTAGAACTGCCCCAGGGTTTCCAAGGAGTGCCTGGCAGATTCGAACTGCGAACCTTTTAGTTAGCAGACACAGCACTTAACCGCTAGAGATATCATGGGGACGTTGATGGCTCTAGGTCAGGATTCTTACCTGCCATGCAGGAGACCCAGGTTCAGGTACTGGCCAGGGAACCTCAAAGCAGCCACCAGCCTTCCACCCACGGAGGCTTGCGTCTTGCTAGGGTGCTCAGCAGGTTTCAGCAGGGCTTCCAGACTAAGGCAGACTAGGAAGAAAGGGCTGGCAATCTCTCACAGACCATCCAGTGAAAAACCCATGGTTCAGTGTTCCAGTCCACAGCCACTCACAGTGATGACACAGCACTGGGCAGCACTCAGTTCTGGGGAGCCAACGGTCACCATGAGTAGGAGGCCAACCCGACAGCACCACACGACAACCACCACACAGATAGCAAAACAGACACGGGTCTGCTTTCTCACACCGAGACCACACGGTGCTGTCTGGCAGCCTGCTCTTTGCCTGTCAGCACTGTGAATCTGTTCCCTATCATTAGCGAGGCTTCCACACTGTCCTTTTAATGACAGTCCCTGTGCCACCAGAGAGGCCCCCGGCCACTGTGCTGTCTCATGTCTGTGGCTCTGCGGCCTCAGCCGTGGCCCACTCGAAGAAGGTGCCAATGTTTAGCAAATTAGAAACTCTTCATTAAAAACGGGAGGTCACCTCCTGCTCTGCGGAGGGTGGGTCCGTCACCTTGTTCTTCTGAGAGGCAGTGAGTGGTGTTGCAACTAGCAGCTGGCCATTAGCAAGTTATATTGTGGAAGTGGGAGAGACAACGGGTTTTATTTCCCAGAGCTGCTTTAAAAAGACAGAGGGAGAGAGCAGGAACTGTTTTCTAATTGTCTGCAAGCTCGCTCAGGCTCTGCAGCCAAAGGAGATGGAACCCTCGGCTTCCAGCCCCCTGTGGCATTGCTCCAAACCCTTCCGAGAGGCCAGTGGGAAAGCACTCGGAAGCACTCTGATTGTGTCCTTTGCTTTCTCTCTTGGCTGCTTATTGTCCCAAAGGGCATTTTACATCAAACCAAACTTGTTTATAAAGATTTTTCACTGAAGACAGACTGCTTCTCAAGACACTGCTGGTGTGGAGGCTCGAGAAATACCAAGAGAGAATTAAAGCACCAGGAGTTCCTGCCTGGAAGTAGAAAGCAGACTTAAGGGCAGCTGCCTCTAGCGCTGAGCCCGCAAAGGGGGATCTCGTTCTGAGCCCCACTTAGGTAAATAATAGCAAAAGCAGCAGCCCGAGGAAGAAAAGCCAGAAGAAGTTTAGTAACGAAGCACGTTTGCCCAACACACCGGGTTTTAGGGACGTTATTTGTAAGCGTAAGCCGAGCGCTGTGATTGGCATTGAGAATCAGAGAGAAATGTAACCCTGTTTCTGTGCCAGGGAGACAACAATCCGAGAGAGGAGTTAGGAATGTTCACAGACACCGAGACTGGAAGGCAAACACTGTCCAGCCCGTGCCTATGAGGTGCGTGACAGCAGAGAGGCACGGTCCCTCTGCCTGGTGGCCCTGGGTCGGCTTCCCAGAGGAAGAAAGGGAACAGCTAGGAATGCGTCAGCCATCCCAGGAGGTGAAGAAAAGCAGTAACACACAGAGGCAGCCAGCGGGAAACAGAGCTGTGTGTTCTGAGAGCCACAGCTGGTCAGGTTAGGGCGGATGCACACGTATCCCCAAGGCCTCACTCGCTGAGCACAGTGTGGCGTCAGGAGGTGAGCCTGCCAGGGTCTCCGGGAGCTGGACAGCGAGGCATCCCAGGTCCTTTCTGCAGTGAGCTGTGGGAGGCATGGGGTTTTGAGTGAGCACGTGGCATCCGGTCCACACTGGAATACTTGCTTCTGGGGGGCATGGGGAGCATGAGACTAGAAAGAGGACACATGGTCAAAGGCTGCCTGGGAGTGAACTGGGCCGGAACAAGGGGCTGTGACCACAGGGGTCGATGGGGGAAGCCAGCCCAGGGGCTGTAAAAGACAGAGGCCCAAAGGGTGGGTGACCTGCTGAGATGGGCAACCAGGGCATGGAATCACTCCGATTTGGGGGTCTGGGACAGGGAAGGGACAGGCTCACAGGGAAGGGACAGACTCAGGTGTGGACACGTGGTGGAGTTTCCCCGTGGCGCCTTTGGATACAAGCATCTGGAGCCCAGGCGGAGGTCTGGCTGGTTGTGGAGACCTGGGGAGCCTATGTAGAGGTGGCCATGGAGCGCTAACAGAGTCACCCAGAGAATCCCTCAGGTGCAGCACTGCAGTGGAGTGTGCCTTTCACGAGCAGAGGAGACCGCCCGAGAGCACAGATCAGAGGGCAGGGGGTAGAACCTGGGGCGAGAAAAGGTTTGGGAAAAAGTAGTTACCCCTGGAAAGAAAAGTAAATAAGATTAGAACTGAAAAGTGCCCATTGGACAGAGGGGGCGCCCTGAGTCACAGGACACTCGGCAGCGACTGGCTTGGGGTTGCTTTCACACTTCACTGAAAGATGCCCACCAGGCATCCTCGAGTGGATTCTGACTCCTGGCCACCCCATGTGTGGCAGAGTGAACAGTGCTCCATGGGATTTTCAGTGACTGTGATCTGTCTAAGTAGATCACCAGGCCTTTCCTCTGAGGCACTGCCCAGGGGCTGCCAGCCTTTTGTTTAACAGACAAGCACTTAACCGTTTAACGCTTAACCCAGGGACTCCAAAGTAGCCCCAAACCAAGCATAACCGCACTGCCATCTAGTTAATTCTAACTCACCCCAACCCTATAGGACAGTGTAGAACTGCGCTATAAGATTTCCAAAGAGCGCCTGGTGGATTCGAACGACCAACCTTTTGGTCAGCAGTGGAACTTTTAACCAGTATGCCACCAGGGTTTACAAGGTGGCATCAAGCACTTATAATGGCATAAAATTTATGCTGTGTGTGGATTCTTTATTGCTGGCCATCAAAAAAAAAACAAATCCGGTGGTTTTTTTAATACCCAACGGGAAGCTACTGAACAAAGCCGCTTTCCCTACTGTGGTCATGATGTCAGATCTTCTTTTCCAGCTCTGACACCGGTGGCTCTTGTATGGAACACACGGGATCGCCATGAGTCGCAACAACGATGAGACAGGCCCCTGTTCTCTGCTTAACCCTATTATTTTAGGGAGCGAATTGGCCTTGGGTGTTCCTAGGCTTGGTAACGTCAGCCTGAAAGCAGCGGACTGGGGATGGAAGGGACGTGGGACTAGGGTCGTGGCCTCCGGAACAACCGAGTAACCCTGGGCTCCCCGCAGGTGCGCGCAGGCGCTGCTGGAGCACGGGGCCTCGGTGCAGCTGGCGGACGGCGCGGGCCGGGACACGCCGCTGCACGTGGCCGCGCAGCACGGCCTGGACGAGCACGCGCTCCTCTACCTGGGCCGCGGAGCGCGCGTGGACGCGCGGAACAGCCGCGGCGAGACGGCGCTGAGCGCGGCGTGCGGGGCGGCGGGGCGGCCCGACGAGCGCGCGCGCAGCCTGCGCCTGTGCGCGCTGCTGCTGCGGCACGGCGCCGACGTGGACGCGCGCGACGAGGACGAGCGCAGCCCGCTGCACAAGGCCTGCGGCCGAGCGCACGCCGACCTGGTGCACCTCCTGCTGCGGCACGGCGCCGACGCGGGCGCGCTCGACTACGGCGGCGCCTCGCCGCTGGTGCGCGCGCTGCAGACGGCCGCCTGCGTGCCCGAGCCCGCGCCCCCGCGGCGCACGGTGCAGGCGCTGCTCAACCACGGCTCCCCGAGCGTCTGGCCTGACGCCTTCCCCAAGGTAAGGGCTCTGCCGCGGCTTGCATGCACCTCACCCCCCAGCTGGCAACGCCGGGTCCCCGCACGTGCGCTGGGATGCGCACAGCTTTTCAAACTTGAACGTCCCGGGAGCCCCCAAGGATCTTGTTAAATGCGAATTCAGATTCCACGGGACTGGAGTGGAGGCCGGGATTCTGCGTTTCTAACAATCTCCTGCGTGAGGCTCTGGTCTATGAACCCCAGCACAAAGATCGAGGGCCTGGAGTCACCGTAAAAGCATGAACTTGGTTGTCACAAGCATGACAGAAGGTATTCCTTCCAATTGGTCGCCTGGCGACCCTGCTATCGTGCTGACAAATATTTTGACAGTTAATCTTTCGGTGTCCTTTTCAGAAAAATAAGAATTAGTTTCTTGTCACATCTGGCGTTTGATACAGAAAAAAATCGCCCCATCTGATCCTCTGCCATGGGAATGACAGCACCTTCCCTGTTTTGCTCAGTCTCATGTTCTGTCCTCACTTGGCTCCCAAGAGACACGCCAAGTCCATGGAGACGGTGTTCTCACTCCACCTGAGATCATCCAGGGGACTGCCCGTCGGGGACCACAGGCGTGCTGCCATCTCAACCTGAGCCCGTTTCGCTGGCTTACCCTTGTATATTTAACTGAACAACGGTCACGTGTCCCCTCTGTCAGATCCACCCCAAAATACTGAAGGTGAAGATTAGAGATTTTCCCGCCAGAGAAAACACCCGAAGGGCTGCCGTGTTTGGTTTTTGTTTGTTTTGGGGTGGTTGTTGTTTCCCCAGTAGGAGCGTGCCCCAATACTGATCGGGATAAGATTGCCCTCCCCAAAGACTTCTTTGTAGGAAGCCACTCCACTAGACGTAAACGTTCAGAACCAAACCCCACCACCTAGACTCCCCAGTCACAGGGAAGAGTGGTATATTGGTCTGGGAAGTGTTGAACAAATATCTGAAAAGGCTGTTTTCCAGAGAAGATAACGTCCTAGAAGGTCTGAAATAGTGAAATTCACACATTTCTTTTAAATGGTCATTTTTGTGTTACCTATAACACACACACAGTAAAAACCAAAATGAAACTCACCAGACCCATTGCCATCAAGCCAATCCTGACTCACACTGACCCCGTGGGAGAGAGCAGAGCCGCCTCGTAGGGTTTCCAAGGAGCAGCGGGTGGATTCAAACTGCTGACCTTTTGTTTCACAGTGAGCTCGTAAGTGCTGCACCACCAGGTAAAGATGAGGGGAAAACCCACCCAGGCAGCCGTCCCCAGCTTGGCAGACACAGGGGCAGTTTTGCGACTCTAAATGTTATGCTAAGTCATCCTGTACGATGCTCTGTGAATGCACGAATTTCAGTGAGTTGAAACTCACTCTCTGGCAACGGGTTTTGGTTTGGATTATTGAAAAGAAAGAAATGCTCGCATTTCTATGTTCTGTGACAGCTAAGCTGTGTGTGTTTTAACATTTCTTATTACCAGCGATCTTAGCTCTTTGACCTAACCCACACCATGTTTGCATTAAGCCAAGATGCACACTGCAGACGAGCATTGTTTTGTAAACCTGCATAAAGAATGGAAAGACAAGCAGACATTTTGCCCGGTGGATGACGAGTGGGAAACAGCTGAGGCTGTTTCTTGGAAAGAAAAGGAGTCAATACGTTTGAGCAGTGACTGGGAATAATCCTTTATTAGCCTTTGAAGTCAAGTCCCTTTGAGTGTTCTTTGCCACACACCTTTCAGAGTCCTGAGTGTGGCCCCACCGTTGTCATCCCAGGGGACCGGGCTCCAGGCCCTCACCCCTGTCTCTAGGGCTGCAAGGATGCTCCCACCTGGCCCTACAGATGCAGGGCGAAGCTTAGCACCTCCCCTTGCGTCTTCAGCCACCCCCTTCTGGGATCCTTAATGTTGTGCCAGCCACACAGGACTGAGGTCCGGTCATCCGGTCTGCTCCTTCTTCTGTCCAGCTTGCGGTGGGTTTGGGGTCGGGTCCAGTTTTTCTCCATGAGAGTTCCCGGGCAATGCAAATGGTTAACACACTCAGCTGCTAGCCAGCGGAAGGTTCTGGTCCACCCAGGGCACCTCAGAAGAAAGGCCTGGCAATCCGCTTCCCAAACATCTGCCACGGAAAACCCCCATTGAGGGCAGTTCTGCCCTGACACACGTGGGGTCACCACAAGGCACATCACCAGCGACTGGTGGGTTTCATGGTGGCATAAACAAGAGGCCGTGAGAGGTGCTTGGCTTTGGGAGGTGACGACTCACCAATGCCTTCCTCCTGTCGGGGAGAAATTGGAGTTCCCTTAGGGACTCTGAGGACCTTGAGGCTTTCACACAAAGCACTGCCGGTCACTGCCACCCCTGCACGTTGCATACACAAGGCCCGTGTAACCTCCTGCGAACGTTTGTTGAATGAACAAAAGGGATCCCAGCAATGTGAGGACTGCCAGTTAGTCAACTCACCCTAGAAAAGTGCTACATACCTCAGTGCTGATATCACTATGGTCACCTTCGAAGGACTCTCCTTAGGAAGCTATGCACAACTCTAGTGTCTAGTCTCCCCTTGGAAGCAATTTTGGAACTGTTTCTGGGATGGCCATCAGAGCTGCCGTCATATTACCCTTGATGTCCTGAATGTCATCAAAATGCCTTCCTTTCGATAGTTCCTTTATCTTTTGCTAAATAAAAAAGTCACTGGGGGCCAATTCTGGTGAGTAGGGAGGGTGTTCCCATAGATTTACTTGTTTACTGGCTAAAAACTCCCTCACAGGCAGCTATACAATGCAGCTGGCAAACTTGCCACTGTGCCACTGTGTGCAATGGCCATCCCAGAGTTCCAAAATTGCTTGGAAGGGTAGACTAGTTGCTGGCATTGGTGCAAAGCTTCCCGAGGAGAGGGCTTAGAGGGTGACCATAGTGATACACTGAGCAATGGGTGTATGCACTTAGAACAGTGTAGTTGGCAGACTTCATCGCAGACCTGTACGCAGGTGTGTGGCCTGCTGTTAGATCTTTGGAAGTGGAACTTAGGTGGCTTTGCTCAAGGGGACTCGCCACCAATGAGTGCAGGTGAGATCCACAGCCACCAGCGTCCCTGTCCTCCTGGCTGGGCGCAGGTTGTGTAGAGGAATTCACTCACCGCTCTGAGACTTCCCCAAGCAAAGGCACAAGGGTCGGTGAGTCGGCAGCCTTGCCCAGGGACAGCGTAAGCAGAAGACTGTGAAAATCCAGCAGGGGTGGCACCTCCCTCTGCCCAGCCTGACGCACTCTGTGCAGTCCCTCCACTGGGAACAAATCTAATCACCAAACTCGAGATCAAAGGCTCAGGCCACTCCACTCAGCAGCCCTGTGGAGCCCGCAGCCAACACGCAGCCAACACGCTCCGACGGCCACAAAGATGCTCGGTGGCAGGACTCCAGCCCCATGGCGAGGCGTACACAGAGACACAAGGGAATGTGACCGAGCATGCTGTCTGTGGGCGACAGCCACACTTTAAATAGATGTAAAGAGACACCCACGGAGCTGAGAATTACTGAAGCAAAAGGTTTCACAGCGAGCTCGGGACATAAATCACTGTCCCCCGTACCCAGACAAAGGCGGGATCACGGCGGCAGGCGGACGCAAAGCGCGGGTCGGCGCGCCGCGCAGTGTTCCAAACGCACACATCAAAGCAGAATCGCGGCTCCGGAAGCGAGCGTGGTGACAGTGCTCGGTCTTTGTGCCCCGCTGACCGCTGATTAAGACCACAAGGTGGAGATGCAGGCAGGGGCAGGAACAGGACCCGGCTGCAGAGGGTGCGACTTCCGGAAGGCGTCAGGGCAGCGTTGGCTGCAGCCTGGAGGAGAGGCCGCAGGTGGGAGGTCAGCCGGGGCCGGGCCCGGAGGAGGACAGAGAGGAGGCTGGGAATCAGGTTCCCTGGCACCAGGATGGGGACCAAACCACAACTGCAGCAGCTACCAATTGTGAGTTAGATAACTGATCTGCAATAAAGGGGTTTGCTGGAGTGAGCCTCTGTCTCTCACCTGGGAGAGAAATTCCTGAAACCCTCAGGAAGGCCCACCCTATCTTTTTTACAGGGAGACACTCCTTTCTGGCCCGTCCTCCCCCGGGCTGGAGTGCTGTAGCTCCCGGGGCCCACTGGCTGTGCCCATTGGCTGCATCCCATGGTGACCTTGCCGGTGACAGCTCCACAGGTTGGCCCTGTCCTGCGCCATCTTCGCAATGGCTGTGTTGGACGCCACCGTCCCAGCTAGCACGTCGGTCTGTCCCAGGGAGAGCTTCCCTCCTTGTCTCTGACCCTCCACTGTACCAGACCTCATGTCCGTTTCTAGAGATGGGGCCTTCAGTGAGGGGTAAAGAACCCATGTCTCACCACCCGCACTTCTCAGGGTGTGGGGATTGTGTCTCTTCTGGAGCTGACTGGCAGGCTGTAGTGCATTCAGTGTTCTCTATCAGGTCCTCGGTTCTGATGCACTCCCGGGCGTGGAGGGCACGCTGTCCAGCTGTGCTCAGATGGGGCGTGATGACCCAGAGTCACAGGGCTGGGGAGGAGCCAAAACAGGATGGGACCCTCGTCTTCCCATTCTACCTGCTGCTCTTCCCTGCATCCCCACAGCAGCCTCAGGGGATCACGGGTCTGCTCAAGTGGCCAACTGTGCTGGCCCCCTTGTTGGCCCCAGGCCCCTTCGTTTGCTCTCAGCAGGTGTGGCTGTTGCGTTGCCACCCATCCAATCCAGCGCCTCACTCTGTGCTGTTTCCTAAAGAACTTCTGTTATTATCTGTTATGGATCATGTGCCTCCAAAATGTATGCTGTAAATCCTAACCTCTGTACAACCTCTATGCATGGAAACCCTGGTACTATAGTGGTTAGTGGTACATCGGCTAACCAGGTCAGCAGTTCAAATCCTCCAGGCACTCCTTGGAAACCATATGGGGCACTTCTGCTCTGTCCTACAGAGTCTCTGTGAGAAACCAACTGGATGACAGTGGCTTTGGCTTTGGTTTGTTTGGTACAAACAGCTGCAAACCCATTTGGGAATGGGCTTTCTTTCTTGTGTTAAAAGGCCATGTCAGTGCAGGGAGTATCTTCAGCCAAGCACCCTTGACGTATGAAAAGCTCAGATCAGCACAGAGAAAAAGTGCAAATGGAGGAGATGACTCAGGACACAGACCAAGTAAAGGTCACCCAGGAATCAAGGAAAAGAAGCTGAAGAAACATACACCATCCCCCAGAGCACACACAGAGAGAGAGAGAAAGCCTTCCCCTAGAGCAGTGCCCAGAATTTGGACTTCGGGCCCCCTCAACTGTGAGAGAATCCACATCTGTCTCTTGAAGTCATTGCCTCGTGATATTCCTGTTCTAGCAGCAATAGGTGACCGAGACATGCTTCTGGAGAGCAGAGGTCACCAGCACACCTGTAGGAACTATACGTAATGATCATCAAACTCATGCTTGTCCAGGAGTTGGGGACTGCAGAGACACCAGCAGCCACGAAGGATTTCCCCATACCACATCTGGCCAGCAGGGCATTCTCCCAGGCATCTGGTAAATGCTTTTTCATCCAACAAATGTTTCCTGGGAACTGCTGCACTCAGTTTGGGAGCTACAGTGACGAACAGGAGAATGCATGTGTCCTGCCCTTCTGGAACTGCTCAGCGCTGGGCAGCAGCCACACACTCCACCTGTGACGGACTGATCTGTGTCCCCACCAAAACGCCTGTCAGTGTGGCTAGGCCATGATTCCCAGTGTGCTGTGAGTGTCCACCACTTTGTCCCCTGATATGATCTTCCTCTGTATTATAAATCCTATGTCTATGATGTTAGTGAGACAAGACTCCATCTACAAGACTGACTTCTCTATTAAACCAATTTCTTTTGAGATACAAAAGAGAGAAGGGAACAGAGAGACAGGAAGACCTCATTCATGGCACTTAGAAAGCAGCACCAGGAGCAGAGCACATCCTTTGGACCTGGAGTTTCTGTGCTGAGATGTTCCAAGACCAGGGGAAGACTGATGACAAGGACCTTCCTCCAGAGCTGACAGAGAGAAAGCCTTCCCCTGGAGCAGATGCCCTGAATTCGAACGCCTCACCTAGCAGACTGTGAGAGGATAAATTTCTCTTTGTTGGAGCCATCCACTTGGGCTAGTTTCGTTAAAGTGGTGCTAGATGACTGAGACACCACCACAGAGTCACTGCTTTACTCTGGGGAGAGTCGCAATGCCAAGGCCGCCTCTCTGGGTTAGATACCTGCTAGCATGTGACAAGCAAGCTAGTTCTGAAAGCCACAGAGTTAGCTCCGTGAAGCTGTGTGAAGAATGGGGCGGAAGGCTCTGCAGCGGCCAGTGTCCTGGGGCAGAAGGCACCGCACAGACCAATGTCCTGGGGCAGAAGGCTCTGCATGAGCCAATGTCCTGGGGCAGAAGTCACTGCACAGGCCAATGTCCTGGGGCCCAAGGGAGCCCTACTCTGAACTGAGCATGGCCCAGGGCCAGAGAGGAAACTGTCAGAGACTGGGCTGGTAGGCAGTGGCCTTGTCCTGAGGATAGGGCTGCCGTGCCATCTCCAGCTGCCGTGACGTTCGCCTGGACTACCGGCACCCCCTGCACGTGTCAGAGTAGGGCTGTGCCCTTTAGGGTTTCAGCACCTGGTTTTAGGGAAGCAGATTGCCAGGACTTTCTTCTGAGGCACCTCTCAGTGGACTCCACCCTCCAGCCAGCTATTCAGTTAGCAGCCAAATGCATTAACCATTTGCACCCAAAACCAAACCCGTTGCTGTGGGGTTGATTCTGACTCACAGCGACCCTACAGGGGACCTGTTAAGTCATTTTAAGCAAGAGGCAACATAACTGAATCAGTGTTTTGAAATGGCTTCTCTGCTCTGGCGCAGAGAACACCCTGGGGTGAGGGGAACGGCAGACAATCAGGCTGTTGGGGACAGATTTCAGAAGCATCTAGAAATTTCTGTCCTGCCTTCATCACCAGACTCTGGCCATGTACTGAAAACGTAGACCCCAGGTTTTCACACCGTGATGACAGAATTTGGTCAGGCGGCCTTGCAGGACGCATCCCAACATCACAAGATTTTAGGGGTGAGCACTGGGGTGACAGTAGTCAAAAGCCAGGGCCCGTTTTCTGCCTGCTGCGCGTGGTGTACCCTGCCCCGTTGGGGAGGGGGCGGCAGAGGAGCCACCAAGAGCAGCCCCTGCTTTTCTTGCTCCAGTTTCCTTTCTCCATCTGCATGTAAAGCGATGTGCCGGTGTGGTTTTTTTCCCTTAATTTTCTTTCTGCCGCCTCATTAGCTGAAGAGCGTGCGCGTGGCCACTAACGACATCAGCATGTCAGAGTAATGTGGCAGCCGCGTCTCCGCAGACAGCAAGGAGGCAGCGGAAATTTTTAAACTGTGTTGGCATAAAAGTAATGAAAGCAGCCAGCTGCCTGGCAAACCTGAGGGGGCCGGATGCAGAGGGCTGGGGTGGGGGGTGCGGCGGCCCCAGGGAGGTGGAACAGAGGAGAGGCAGGAGATGAATTTCCGGAGACAGGCAATAAGGGCTCCGTCACAGTCTGTGACCCAGGCAGGGGGGCCGTCTCCAGGGGGCCTTTGCTTGGAGGGGGAGGGGTCGTTCATCCCAGGGACCTCCGTGAAGTCTGCACTCACCGAGGGCCACTAAGGGCCACTCGGGGGTTCAGGGTGAGCAAGGCCTGAGGAAGAAAGAATTGCCTGGGATACCACAAAATGACCATCCAACTAGATCCAGAAGGATCCAGAGTAAACCATTGGTCTTAAGGGCGTGGTGTCACCCAGCACAGAACCGGGGTGGCTGAAATCAGAGACTGCCGTGCCTGAGATGGGGATATGTCACCTGGTGCTCTGGGAAGTCAGAAATACCAGCTCAGCAAAGCCCAGCAGTGCAGGGTCCTAGGATTGGGGAGGGGAGGTTTGGCGAGGCTGGGGCTAAGTGACAGACACAGGCTGGACAGTGGTCCGCCCTCTGGGGCTGGTCTCCGTGTTCACTCTGCCTCTCTCCTTTCCTGAAGCCTGCTGACGTCAGACTCTGTGGCTGTCATGGACAAAAGACCAGTACGGGGTAGGGAGAGGACAAGACGTGAAGATTGTTACAGGGCTGACATGATGACCCTTTCAGAGCTGCTCCTGGTCGCTCTCTGAAGCCACTGAAGACACAGACAATGAGAGGGAGGGGAGGGAACTCCACAGCACCAGCCAAACAGCCTCACAGCTGAGTCCCGGAGGAGGGCTGGTCCCCCTGCTGCTGGGCCCTGAGTCCTTGACCAGGCAGGCACGTGAGAGTGGGAGGGAGGGAAAGAGGGAGAAGGGGGGAGGGGTAATGGGAGGAAGGAGGGAAGGACGGAGCAAGAGGGTGCTTGTGGAGCTGCGCTGTGGTGGAAGCCAGAGCTGCACAGCAACCTGAAACGCTGCCAGGTACAAGCCCAGGTACACAGACCAACACACAAACTGGGAACAGGGCTGGCCTCCAGCACGGCACCCTGCTCTCAAATGGCCCGTGCACCAGCTTAAAACTGACGGGCAGCAGATCCACGGACTGCCCCACACGTGTCGACAGACCTCATGTCCAGATCTGGCCTTGAATCAAAAATAAGTTTTTGGAGAAAATGGACTTAGGACAAAACATTTCGGAAAAGTGGAAGTGGGAAAGTATCCAGAAAATATAGGGGGAAAGCATAGTTCTTATCCTAAGACCCAGATGGATTTTCAGAAACTGGGGAGCATCCTCCATGGAGCTCAAGCACACGTATTCCCAGCGAGGGCAAAGCTTTATTTAAAATTCAGTTTTGCAAAATCAGGTGCAAGAGCCCATAAAGGAGGCAGTCCAAAGCTCTTGAAAACACTTCCTCACAAGTCTTTTCATCTCCTAAGTAGCAAGTCCCTCTACTCCCTCAGCCCCACCCCCACCCCCGTTCCCCATTGGCTGAGTAGGGAGGGTGGGTGAACAATCTCTCCCAATGTCGACTGAGTCTGCCCTTTGAAGGTCACATTCCCAAACGAGGTTCTCCCACTTTTCGCTTTGTTCCCTGACTCATTCTATTTGCACACACATTCCCCAGGTACGTGGGCTTTGGGCTCTGGGTCAGCTAGTAACTTCTTACCCTGGCCTTTGTCCCCCTCCTTCTGAAGATGGACCGTTCTGAAATTTATTTCTCCTGTTATATTACAAGACATGTAGAGGCAGGACAGTCTTCCAAATCGGGGAAGCCAGTGGATCAATGATGTCATCAAGGAACAAGATGCTTTCCAGCTGTCATGGGCTGAACTGTATCCCCCAGAAGTATCAGTCCACTTGGCTAGGTTACGATTCCCAATATTGTGTGATTGTTCACTGTTTTGTCATCTGATGTGATTTTATCTATCACTATGATGTTAATACAATAAATTAGTGGCAGTTATACTGATGAGATCTACAAGATCGAATTGTGCCTGAAGCCAGTCTCTTCCGAGCTGTAAAGAGAGAAGGGAGCCGAGAGATTGCAACCACCAAGGCAGCAACGCCAGGAGCGGAGTGCGTCCTTTGGAACTACTTATATTCTTGCTCCAGGGAGCTCCTAGACCAAGATAAGATTGATAACAGGGACCTTCCTCCACAGCCAACAGAAAGAGAAAACTTCCCCTTGAACTGATGCCCTAAATTGGGCTTTCAGCCTCCTACACAGGAAAAGAAGAAACTTCTCCTTGTTAAACCCATCCATTTGTGGTATTTTCTGTTATAGCTGCGCTAGGTGACTAACACACCAGCTCTGTGCTCTGCCACCCTCGGACAGTTACCTTTATTCTCAAGCTGACATCTCTTATGGTCGCAAGACAGCTGCCGGCAGCCACTGATCAACCAGCTTCCTTGTTCATGTTTAGCTACGTCTCTTTTCTGGAAGTCGTAAGGAAGTATCTGTGTCTCATTGGCCCCTAGTGGCAAAAACCTAACTCCCCAAACCAATCCCTGGAAAGGGGAAGAGAACTACCATGATCTATTTAAACTGAGAATCCGGAGCCGGGGAGAGGAAAGGGTCAAGTACAGTTTCACTACGAAAGAGAACTGATGTTCAGAGCTCTTCTTGGGCTGAAAGACAAGAATTAAATCCTCAAACTAAAGGACACAGTGATGGTTGTGGAGGAGGATGGAGAGAGCCAACCCAAAGAAAAGTGGGTTGGCTACCAGAATCTCTAACAATATCGCTCAGAAACAGAACTCTGAATGCTGCTGAGATTTCCACTTCCCAGACTCCCTGGTTTCCCTTTATCATCAACTTATGCTAAGAGGAGTCAGGGCAGGCAGGGGGCGTAGGATGTTCTAAGGCGCCACCTTGCCCCACAGAGGCACACATTTTGACATCACTTAAACCTGACTGCCCAGCACAGTTGCAAGTCTCGGGAAGATCTGCTTATATCCCTAGTCAGCCATCTCTCAGAAACTGTAACAGTACCAAGGAAAGATGAGATCTAGTAATGCAGAGAAAGATAAACAGATAACTGGATGAAACCCTTAAAATGCTCAAAGGTACAGCCACCTTTTGATTACCTGGTAGTAAAGCTAAGAATAATGGAAAGTTACAAATAATCCTTTAGTTTCAAAAAAAAACAAAAACGCCTCTGCATCGAATGTGCAAATTGAAGTTCACATTTACAAGACACTACAGAGCCCAGTGAAAAGTTTCCAGGAAGAATGTAAAATCTAAAGAACAGGAAAGACAAAGTAAAGTTCACCATACACACAAGTAACTAAGCCAGTAATTCATATGCTGTCCTACTAACCGAAAAGCTAAAGAGGAGACTGGAATAGATGGCTCAGAAACAATAACCAAAGATGTGATAGAAGAAAACTTACAAAATTTGGATGGGTGTCTTTGCACATCACTAAGAACAGACACATAGCTGTATACATTCTAGGAAAATGTTCTAAAAAATAGCCTGGGGAAATGTTTGCAATGTATCCAAGCAGAAAACAGACATTCCCTAAAAGAAATAAAACTCAGGCTGGACTCTGATTTCTCTGTTACAACATTATCATAAGACAAATGCCTTTTCAAACTGGTTATCTGGGCTCTGTCGGACACAGAAAGGGTCTGCCATATAATCAGAGAGGCCTTATGACTGAGAACAAGACTTTTGTTTGTTCTGTTGGCATAAGTGGTTTGCCCTGGATGGCTCACTAAAAGGTTAGTGGTTCTAGCCCACTCAGTGATGCGTAGAAGGAGGACGTAACAATCTACTTCCATAAAGAAAACCTCGTGGAGCTGGCTCCACCCTGTAACGTATGGGGCCACCACAAGTCAGAATCAACTCGATGGCAGCGGGTTTGGGTTTTTTGGTTTACCAATATAGAGACTCTGAAACATGTTTAAATAAAGTTAAAAAGGTTAAATTTAAAGAATGCACATAAGTGATCCTTACAATACAGACTCAAAAATGATGTATTTTATTAACATGCAACATTAAAGAATTCCAGAGAAATGCACAAAAGTGAGATAAAAAGAATTCACTTACTACTGACAAAAGGTACTACCATAGTGAAGACATAGTCATGAATCATATATGCTAAAGATTGTTGAAATAGATAAAAGAAAATAATAATTAATAAATTTTAATTCCTGTCTCCGTCTTTCACAGATCAAGTGGGAAAAAAGGTGAAGAAACTTTAAATCCTAAATATGATAGCTATATATTGAACTATGAACCTCACAAACTGAAGACAACTTATTTTTCTAATACCCCAAAAGCAGAAACATCATTTAAAGTCATCATATAATGGAGTATACCAGAAAACGAATAGCAAAAAGTTAACTTGTCACATTTTGAAAATTTTATAGCACATTTTCAAATAATGATTGGGTCAATAGATATTTAATTGTTGACTATTTAGGAAGTAAAGACATTAAGGGCACTCGCCTCAAGATTTAGTATTTGCGAACACACCTGTGCACAAAGGCAGAGTCATACCATTTTTAAAAGTTGCATTTATTATAATAACTCAAAGGGAAGAATGCTACTAAATTAACTGAGCAGTCAATTCAAGGAAATGAAAAGAGAAACAGAAGTAAGGAGATGAGAGGAACTGACTAATAAAGATATAAGCAGAGATTAATGGTTTGGAATATCCTGACATAGAACTTATCAGCAAAATGCAAGAGGTAATTCCTTGAAAACAAACCATCAGACACACTTCTGACCAGACCAACCCCCACCCCACCCCCCAAAAAGTTAGAAGTACTATTACAGAGAATTTCAAATGAAATCAGCTGAAACCCAAACCAAACTGTCTGCCACCAACTTGTCTGCTGACTCATGACGACCACCAGTGGTACAGAGCCAAACTGCTCCGTATGGTTTTCTCGGCAGTGAGCCCTGGTGGCTCAGTGGTTAAACACATGGCTGCTAACCAGAAAAGTCTGTCAGGCCAAACCACCCGGTGGGTCCCGATGAGAAAAGCCCTGGGTCACAGCCTGGCACACTCTCTGAGGGCAGTTCTCCTCTGTCCTGCAGGACCCGGGACATACTGCACCGGACAGATCTGCTACAGAAGACCTCTTGAAAGCATTCAAAAGCAAAGATGTCACTTTGAGGCTTCAGATGAGTCTTACCCAAGCCGTAGTCTTTCAGGCCGTCTCCTGTGCATACAAAAGCTAGACAAGGAATAAAGAAAACACAAGAAGAATCAATGCCTTTGAACTAGGGTGTGGATGAAGAATGTTGAGTAGGCCAAGGACTGCCAGAGGCATAAACAAACCTGTCTGGGAAAGAGGACACTCAGAGTGCTCCTTGGAAGCCAGGATGGCGAGCAGCCGTCTCGCATCCTTTAGACGTGGTATCAGGAAGGTTCAGACTCTGGAGAAGCGTAGCATGCTTGGTAGCACAGCAGGCCAGCCAAAAAGTGGAAGGCCCTCCAGGAGAGACACTGACAGAGTGACGACACCAACAGGATTGTGCACAACAAGAGTTGTGACGGTGGCACAGGACCAGTCAGCATTTCGCTCTGTTGTGCATAAGGTCGCAGTGAGTCAGGACCAGCTCAACGACACATGGCAACAACGAATGCGAAGCTTAGACAGTCCCAAGGGCGAGATCTACCACACTTTCCAAATACCAGTAATTGTCTGCTTTTTGAAAATCTTCCAGAGCATTAGAAAGAATTTTTCCTGGATGAACTTGTCAAGTTCACACAAAATGATATTCAAACCTGACCAAAACGAGCTCAAAAAATAAAACCATAAGCTGAACTTAGTTATGAAAAGACAGGCGAAAACGAAAGCAAATCGAATCTGGCATTATTTCTAGCAAAGCAGCACCCCAAACCAAACCCAATGCTGTCGAGTCGATTCCAACTCACAGCAACCCTATAGGACAGAGTAGAACCGCCCCATGGAGTTTCTAAGGAGCACCTGGTAGATTTGAACTGCCAACCTTTTGGTTAGCAGCCGTACCACTTAACCACTACACCACCAGGGTTTCCAGGGCAGCACATTATAGCTAAACATGGTTTGTTTCATGAAAGCAAGAACACATTGATTTGAAAAACTGTTTATGTCCAGTAGGTTAGAGAAAGACAAATAATAAGATTAAATAATAAAATCTGTAGTAACCTGGGAATAGAAAGATATTTCCTAAACTTACAAGAGTGTCTTTCTGAAATCAGTATTGAAGAATATACTTATGGTGGAACATTAGAGACAATCCTAGTAACAATAGGTGTAAGGTGGTTATGCCAGCATTGTTATTTAGTGTTGGACTTAAAGCTCTAGCCAGTGTAATAAGACTGGAAAAATAAATAAGAAATAATAAGACTGAAGAGAAAATACCATTTAGTGTTTGCAAATACGATTTATAAATATTAATGTCTTTAATAAAGGGCACTAACAAATCAATAAAAATGAACACATTGATAGCAAAATGAGAAAAAGATCTAATTAGGAATTTGCAAAAGAAAAAAAAACAAATTATCAAACATAACAAGTTAAGTAGTCCATATTGTACCAAATAAATTCACATAATTAATGAGATGGTTCAGTTCTCCAAAAAGTATACTCTGACTATGCACCTGCTTACAGTTTGACTCTATGTTTCAAAAGTTTTGAAATATGCACGTTCTTTAACTCTGCAGTTTTAATTCACCATAAAGATGTAAATAAGAATGATGGGGAATGGGGGCCCAAAGATTATAGTCAAAGAGGTTCATAGCAACATTGTTTATAATACCAAAAAAACAATATTGAGTCAACTTAAGACAGTTGATTCATTGGATACATTATGATACATTAATATAAGACACTATTATATAGCTGCTAAAATAATGTTGAAAGTCTCCTATGTAGTTTTGAATTATTCACAATCTATTTTGAGTGGAAATACCAAATTTCAAAGACATGTGTGAACTATTAACCCATTTTTGTCATATAGACTAATTTTTTTGTCTGAATGCATAAAATATTTGTATGCACAAAAATATGAATAGTTGTTACCCATGAGCAAAGGAAATTTGACAGGGGTTTTGTTTGGGGGCTTGTCTGCATGGGTTTTAGATCTGAAACTGCAAGGCAGTTATTGTTGTTGTTACTGTTACTGCCAGCTGCTGTCTAGTCTACCCACAGCTCAAGGTGACCCCACGCACAAGAGAAAACACTGTTGCTGGTCCTGTGCCACCTCTGTGATCAGCTGTAGATTAGACCGCTGTGACCTATAAGGTTCACTGACTGACTTTCAGAAGTAGATGGCCAGGCCTTTCTTCCTAGCCCATCTTAGACTAGAAGCTTCACTGAAACCTGTTGAGCATCCCAGCAGCCCACAAGTCCCTGCTGACAGATGGTGGTGGCTGCATGTGAGGGGCAGTGGCTGGCAAGCAAATCTGGGTCTCCCACACGAAAGGCGAGCATTCCACCACCACTGAGCCACCACTGCTGCTATGGGGAAGTTAGGCAAGTGTACGATGCACTGCTCGTGGAAATGTACAGTGGTACAACCACTTTGGAAAAAAATCTGGTGCTTCCTTCAAAAACTACAACTAGAAATACGATATAAACCAGAAACCCCACTCATAGGAATGAATCCGAGAGAAACGCGAGCTGTCGCACAAACAGATATATGCACACTCATGTTGAAGGCAGCATTGTTCACTGTAGCAAACAGATGGAAACAGCCTGTGTGCCCTTTGAGAGGGGAATGGATAAATGAATTATGGCGCATACATACAACGGAATATTGTACAATGATAAAGAACAATGGCAAACCCATGAAAGATCTCACAGTATGGATGAATCCGGAGGACAATATACTAAGTGAAGTTAATCACAAAAGGACAAATATTGTATGAGGCCACTATTATAAAAACTCAAGAAAAGCTTTAAACACAGAAAAAAAAAAAGCATTCTTTGATGGTTATGAGGGTAGGAAGGGTGTGGAGCAGGAATTCAGTAATTAGATGGTAGAAAAGTGTCACCTTTGGTGAAGAGAAGGACAGTACACCACGCAGGGGAAGGTCAGCACAACTGGACTGACGTAAAGCTAAGAAGTGTCCCGGACAAAACCAAACCCCTGAAGGGACAGAGTAGCCGGGGCTGGGAACTGGCTTTAGGGGACATCTAGGTCAACTGGCACGACAAAGTTTATTAAGAAAACATTCTTCAGCCCACTGTGTTGAATGGCATCTGGTGGTCTCAAAAACTTTTAAGGGGCCATCTAAGATGCATTAATTGATCCCAACCCACTTGGAGCACAAGAGAATGAAGAACATCAAAGACACACAAAGAAAGCCTTAGCCAAAGAGACTAATGGACCACATGACCCAGAAACTTCACCAGGCTGAGACTAGAAGAACTAGATGGTGCCCGGCCACCAGCAGTGATTACCCTGACAGGGAACACCACTGAGTCCTGGAGGAAGTGGCAGAAGAGTCTGGAGTGAAACTCAGATTCACAAAGGACGACCCGACTTCCAGGTCTGAGAACTCCCAGAACTGTGGTTCCCGGATGCTCTGTTAACCCAGACCTGAAACCGTTCCTGAAGCTCATCCTTTAGGGAAAGAGTGGACAGCACTGGAAAACAAAATATAATACATGTGAAGAGTGTGATTCTCAGTTCATTCAGATGCACAAGACCACACGGGCTGCTCCTGTTCAGAGCGGGATGAGAAGGCAAAAAGGGACATGAGCTGATGGCGTGGACACAGGAAACCTGCGCTGAGAAGGGCGAGGGTACTGCCACTCTGGGGGGGCTGCAGCCAATGTCACATAACAATATGTATATGAAGTTTTTTTTGAGAAATTAACTTGAGCTGCAGACTTTCACCTAAAGCACAATCAAAAAAATTTTTTTAAAGTAGGCAAGTGTAAGAAGTGGAGAAAATACCATATGTGTTGTAAATACTTTCAGTTAATTAACTCTGTGTCCAGAAAGCCCCAGCTAACCAGATGCTAGGCTTTGCTGGTGACTCGCTGATTCAGATGTCTGTATATCTGTCTGTACCCCTGGTGGCGCAGTGGCTAAGAGGTCAGCTGCTCACCAAAAGGTTGGAAGTCTGAATCCACCAGCCACTCCCTGGAACCCTGTGGGGCAGTTCTACCCTGTCCTTGCAGGATTCACACACACATACATGTCTATATACACACACATACATGTGTATATGCTGTATATACACGTGCATGTGTCACAGATACATCCAGGAGTACGTTATATATACATAAATATATAGCATCTGTCTTAGAAAAAATTTCCTGATTTCTGATTTCTCAACCAAGAAATAGGCAAAACGAATTTAAAACAGTTGTGATTAAATTTTAGACCTCAAAAACAGAGCTATGACCTACCCTGCTCTCCCCTCAACAATAATTGAATTTGGATCAAATCAAGCCTCTAAATCTAACAACTAATTTACAAAAATACACACATACAATGAAACAACAGACTGTTAGACAACCAGCAGTCAGCAAAATCCCAAAAGTGAGAAACTCTACAGGACCCAAACCCAGTTTCTTCCACATAGCTCATGACACGAGGAAGAAGAGCCTAAAAATACACTATGTGAATTGATCTCACTCTATGGGCTTTGTCTGGATTACTAGCCAAGACATTTAAAATATGTATACATAATGATATTTAAGAAACATTTGCTATTCTACTTATTAGATTTTAGATGACATTAAGGAACTGTTAGTTTTTCAGGTGTTATAATGAATACTGTGTTTATGGGTTGTTGTTGCTGTTTTTTAAGTCCTTTAAGAGATACACGGGTAGAAAGGACAGGATAGAATAAATGGAATTTGATCTAAATACTTTTGGGGAGAGTGAGTGAGAAGGTGGATGGGACAAGACTGGCCACAGTTGATGGTGGGCTGCACATGGGACTTATCCTAGTACTTGGTACTATGTCTAGTACTAGTACTACAGATACACAGTACTTGGTCTACTTTTGTGTATGTTAAGACACTCCATAAGACCACCAGAAGCTAATGCCTGCCTCGTTGTGAGACCAGAAGACCTGGATGGTGCCTGGCTGCAGTTATTAAATGTTTCGATTAATGATTCAATAGAACAATCCTGATCAAAAGGGTGAAAATGCAAAACAGAATTTCAATTTTCTTGTAGAACTAGAACTTACTAAACCTCTTCAGGCCAGAGAAATGCCTGAATCTGTTGCTCTGAGAAAATTTGTGAGCCCTACACTGAAGCTTATCTTCAAACTAAACACTGACTGAATTAGTAAAGAGTATTCACCTTGCACATTGCACCCTTCTGAAGAGTTATTGATAGGAAATCACATCAACCCAGTAACTCTAAAGTCTGAAAGAGTTGTTTGTGGGGCAGTGAGTTTAAGTCAACGGAGCTGAAACATCACAGAGAAAGACGGCTGGAACGCTGACACAACATCAAGATTGTAACCACGGTCACTGAACTGCACGTGTAGAAATTGTCAAATGGGCGTAAGGTCGGCTGTGTATACTTTCACCAAAAACAAGACAAAAATAGCCCACAGTGATTAAAAAAAAGGTTTATTTGAGAAAAGCAAATCATGTTCCTATCTTTAAGATGAAACTGATTGCCTTCAAGTGTAAAATTTTTTAAAAGTTTTTGGTGAAAATACACCCACAGAAAGAGACACCGTTTCAGCAGACTCTTCAGGTACTCGACAGCACTTGGCTGGCTTCAGGTACCATTCAGTGACACTTACGTTCTGCAAGTTGTACGACACTTGTCACCCTCTTCTTCCAAATCATTCAACCACCGTCAACATAACTCACTGTCCCTGAGCCTCTCATCTAACCTTTCAAGTTGCTGTTGCTAGTTTCATCCCACAGAGCTTTCCACAGAGTGCTCAGGGGCTCTTCTAGAGAGATAAAGACCCCGGAATGATTCCAACTCCAATGTTCCTCCCCATTTGAAATTCTTAACTCTTTAGACCTCCTGGTGAGCACAGCACTTGTGTTTGCACACTGGCTTGCTTGCTCAGAAGCGTTAGTTCAGAGATTAAAACAGACCCTTATAATTAAAAAAAAAAAAAGCCCACTGCTGTCAAGTCGTCAGGGTAGAACTGCCCCATACAGTTTCCAGGGAGCGCCTGGCAGATTTGAACTACTGACCTTTTCATTAACAGCTGTAGCACTTAACCCACTATGCCACTAGGGTTTCCTCCTTTTAAGTAGATAAGTTTAAATGTTGAGCAGTCTGCACATCCTGCTTTTTCTTGACCCAATAGTTTGTCAAACATATGATGGTGGGTTGGGTTGGGTTGGGTTAGAGTTTTCTCTCTCTCTGTCTCAGTCTGTCTCTCTCCTCTTCCTCCTTCTCCTCCTCCTTCTCTCCCTCCCCCTCTCTCCCCCTTGTGTTTTCCTCTCTCCTACCCCCACCATCCTCTTCTCTCTCCCTCTGCTTATTTGCTTCCCATGAAAACTCTAAGCTTGCTTCATTTGGGACAGAGAGGGGAGGCACTTCCTGGTTTTGCTGGGAGCTGTTACCCTGGCTCGTGAATCTTTTCTGAAACCAAATAAACTCTGTAAAATTTACCTGGTCAGAATTCTCTTTTTAACAGAATCCGACACCCCCCGACACCTCCCAGCACGTTCCCCACCAGGAGCCCAACCCCAGTCACTCAGCTGTGTTGTTGCCTCTCTCGGCCAGGTGCTGAAGACCTGTGCATGCGTCCCGGCCGTCATCGAGGTCCTCTTCAACTCCTACGCTCAGCTCCGCGTGTCCGAGTCCTGGAGGGAGGTAATCCCTGAGGAAGTATTGCAGGTGAGGACGCTGTCTGTCTTTCCCTGTTAGAACAAACGTCGTCCCTCCTGGCTTACCTGGGGGCTGGGGGCTGGAGGGTGGGGGGTTGTGCTGTGCTACCCAGATACGTGTGAACCATCCAAGGAAGGAAAGAGACCAGGAAAGGGGATTGTGTTTGAGGGTTTCTGTTTCGCTTCTGAAAGTTCAAAACCTGGCACAGCCCACAGCCTGTCACTCTTGTCACAAAGCTGGTGGCTGCAAGGAGCAGAAGACCACCCCAGTCTGGCTGAGGGGTTACACCATAAGGGGGCAGCGAACCAGTGTCTAGAGAGATGTGGACACAGGATCCACCTGACCCAGAGTGTCGGGCTCCAGGCTGTCAGATGCTGGTCTTGTCTCTGTGTGTCGGCTTCATCCTACGGCTTCGGAGGGGACTGAGACAGCTGGAGGCGTTACCTCTATACACATTAAAGCCTGCAGGTGACTACCAGCCTCCAAAGAGAGAGTACAGTATTTCCAGAAGCCTCTAGAAAATTTCTTCCCCACGTTTTGTTGAATTGAGTCCTGTTTGTTTGTTGCTAGCCAACATCAAGCCCCCTACAACGCCTGGAGTCAACACAACAAAACACTGCTGGGTACTGTGTGATCGCACCATTGACACCCACGGAGTTTTCATTGCCTGGTCAACAGCTGCCCTTACACATCCCTCTTAGTCTGAGATTCCACTGAAACCAGTCTAGCTTCAGAGTGACACACGAGCCACAACCACCAAATGGATGGGTGATAACTGCCCAGGAGGTGTACCGGCTGGGAATTGAACCTGGGTCTCCTGCATGGAAGGCGAGCATTCTACCTTCGGGCCACAGCTGCCTTCTTGTGTGATTGCACTCAAAACAAAAGGAATAGCTGTGCCACTTGGCTTAGGCTGGGCTCCTGAACCACTCACTGGCAGAAGGGGAGGGCTTTCCCTGGCAGGTTTAGATTGATGGCATCCTCTCTTGGAGACCCTGCTGGCGCTGTAGTTAAGTGCTACAGCTGCTAACTAAAAGGTCAGCGGTTCAGATCTTCCAGATGCTCCTTGGAAAATCTATGGGGCAGTTCTATTCTGACTTCTAGGGTCACTATGTGTCAAAATCGATTCATCAACTCTGGGTTTGTTTTCATGTTGTTTTCTCTCGAAGCTGCAGGATGCAGGGGCGGGATGGACAGACTGGAGATCACCCACAATGGAGGTCCCTCTTACTGCACTTGACAAAAGTATACAGAATATTTCACGCAGAACAATGCTTCTTGTTTCAGCTCGGTTCTCTGGGCTCTGGAGACCCCCCCTTTCACAAGTGTCCGCCTCTGGTGGGTCAGAGACTCCAACCTGCCAGAGGTGGCCTGGAAGAAATGCCTGGTGGTCTGCTTCCGAAAGGTCACAGCCTTGAAACCCCCCAAAGAGCACAGTTCTACTCTGATACACATGGGGTCGCCGTGAATCACAACAGACTTGAGGACTGCAGGTTTGGTTTGGTGTCTGGTGCGTGGCATAGACAGGGCCCGCTGTGCCATCAGGGAGCCTGTGACTGGGGCATGGACGTCTCTGTGTCCCTTGGGCAGCGACTCAGGCTCCCCGGCTTCCCTTTGCAGATGCACCAGCCTTTCTACCAGTCCCTCTTGGCCCTGGCCGGTGCCCCGCGCTGCCTGCAGCACCTCTGCCGCTGCACCCTCCGGAAGCTGTTAGGCAAGAAGTGCTTTCACCTGGTGCCCCTGCTGCCCCTGCCTGCGTCCCTGCAAAGCTATCTGCTCCTGGAGCCAGAGGGCGTTTTGCACTGAAAACCAGAGCCGAGCAGCTGAGGGTCCTGTCTCACCTCCGTCATCCATGGATGCCGTGTCACCATGGAATGCCCTAGAGGAGGGAGCAGACCTGAGTGGGACCCTCTGTCCGCACCTCACTCTCCGTGTGACTATGGAAAGGCACAGACTCTCTGAGCTTTTGGTTCACCCCGGAATTGACTTTGCAATAAAAGCCCCATCTACCTCTCGGAGCTGCTTGTAAACGGACACTGCAGAGTCACAAACACGGCAGTGCAGCACTTGGCACTGTGTGTCTCAGGCAAAGGCACCACCTGCCTGTGGAGGCTTGTGTGTTACTGTGACCAGAGCAGGTCTCAGTGGGGCTCCCAGACTAAAAGACAAGGGAGACAGGCCTGGTGGTCCATGAGGATCCTACCACTGAAGTGCCCTGTGCATCATTCTCACAATAAAGACTATTAAAAAATGGGAAATAATACCAGTGTTCTCTGTAAGAACAAAGAACAGAGATAAAAATAGTGAGAAATCAGAGCTGCAGGAGCCACTAAGAGCCCGTTCCTCCCTGACCTCTTCACATAGGAGCCTGAGAAAACGCACTAGCCCTAGACAACTAGATTCTTCTACCACCCCACCTTGAAAACTGTTAGCTTAGATTTCTAAAGTGCATTACACTCAAAACACAGGTTGAAGGGTCCCAGGACAAAGCAGAGCTGCTTAAAGCTCGTGTTGACTTAATGCTTCTAAATATCTAATGAATAATAACCAATTATTGGGTTTCTAAAAACAATTTTTTTTACAGCTTAAAATAACACCATGTATCTTATGGTGAGCCTCAGCTACCTCTCTGAAGTTGCTCCATTTTGAAGGAATTCATTCCTTTTCACTATTTTTGTCCCAACTAATTTTCGTTTGAAATTCAGATCCTCTAAGGAAAAGCTAAATCAAGAAGTTCGTTAGTGATAAACCATTCTCTCCTCCACCCAGGACTCTGTTCCTCCATGGGGCTGCTAGCCTTTACTGAAGGCCTGTTGGGTTGGGCCCCGTGCTTGGGGCTGAGGCCCTCCCTGTAAATAAGAAAGACTCTATCCCAGCTCTCCTCGCTCAGCCCACAGCCAAGTAAGGACAACTTCTCACAGAGAAGGCTGTGGGGAGTCTTGCACATGTCAGGGAGATGTAAGAAGAAAGCTTCTCCTTCCCGGCCACCTTATTTTCAGTCACCCTTACATTGAATGAGAACTGCTCTATCCCAGGGCACATGGCTTCTCTGACCATCACTGTGGCTGAGTCCTACAGGCAACCATGGGACTTCCACGATGCAGTCACCCTACTTCGGCCAAGTCAACACCAAGTCTAGTTGTATATGGAATATAATGTCTCAGTCAACACCAAGTCTAGTTGTATATGGAATATGATGTCTCAGTCAACACCAAGTCTAGTTGTATATGGAATATGATGTCTCAGTCAACACCAAGTCTAGTTGTATATGGAATACGGTGTCCCAGTCAAGACCAAATCTAGTTGTATGTGAAATACAATGTCCCAGTCAACACTAAGTTTGGTTGTATGTGGCACACAGTGTTCCAGTCAAAATCAAGTCTAGTTATATATGCATTATAGTGTCCCAGTCAATACCAGGTCTAATTGCCATGGAATATAGTAGCCTAGTCAACACCGTGTTCAGTTGCATGTAGAACATAGTGTCCAAGTCAAATCCAAGTCTGGTTATATATGGAATTTCGTGGCCCAGTCAATATTATATCCAGTTGTACGTGGAATACATTGTCTCATTCAATACCACGTGTAGTTGTATGTGGAATAGTGCCCAGTCAAATCCAAATCTGCTGGAATGTACCGTCCTAGTCAACACGTGGCCTAGTTGTATGTGGCACACAGTGTTCCAGTCAAAATCAAGTCTAGTTATATATGCAGTATAGTGCCCCAGTCCACACCGTGTCTAGTTGTATTTGCAGTACAGTGTCCCATCCATACCATGTCTACTTATATGAGGAATACAGTGTCCACCCCCTCCATCCTGGCCCACATCTTGGTCAACATGGGCCAGTGAGCAACAGTAACAAAGCAATAAGCCACACCTCCTAGGAAGTGAAGAGTCCTTGACCCTGCCCCCAGCTCAGGAGGAAGATCGCATCTGCAGGAGAACAAGCAGGGGATAAATGGGCACTAGATGTTAGCTTGGGGTCAACTTGATTCTAGCGACTGACAGGATGTACTAAATATTGCTCCCAAACCCTGGCCATGGCTCGATGGCACAGAAATGGTTAGCATGGCTCTTTGGGGCTACCTTAAGCCTCAAACTGGATAAACTTCATTTACTGTTCTGCAGACTTTAAAAATGGGTTAACAGAAAAAAATTTATCCGTAACTATGTCTAGGCTACATGTGTTAGGAAGTTCTAAACTTATGGGAACTTGCCTGATTTCACATCAATGAGAAACAGAGAAAGAGAACAAGCAGAAGGAGGAGGCTGGGGAGAAGGACAAGACTAAGGATGGGTAGAGAGCTGGAGGGAGGGAGGGGAGAAAACGAAGAGGGAGTAAGTTGGTTGATAGTAAACACCCTAAAAGACATCTTAACTGGAGGTTGGCATTACCTTGGCTTACGTCATTCCCAGAGAGCAAAGTGATACACTGGTACGTCTTTATTAAGAAGCTCTGGAGATGCGGTGGTTAAGGACTCAGCTGCTAACCCACCAACCGCTCAGCAAGACAGAGCTGCAGCAGTCTGCTTCCGTAAAGGTTTGCAGCCTCACAGGGAGAGCAGTGGAAGCTGCATAAAGGTGAGCATGCAAATTTCTACGGGAATGTACATTTTCCTTCAATCAACGATAATATTTTTAAAAAATTGCAGCCTTGGAAACCCTACAGGGCAGTTTTACTCAGTCCCAGGGGGTTGCTAGGAGTCAGGATCAGCTCAACAGAAAAGGGTTGGGTTGGTTTGTTTTGATTAAAGGATCTTAGTTATCTAGCACTGCTGTAACAGAAATACTGCAAGTGGTAAACCAAAAAAAAAAACCCACTGCCATTGAGTCTATTCCGACTCATAGTGACCGTATAGGACGGAATAGAACTGCTCCATAGAGTTTCCAAGGAGCACCTGGTAGACTCAAACTGCCAGCCTTGTGGTTAGCAGCCATAATGCTTAACCACTGTGCCACCAAGGTCTCCAAGTGGGTAACTTTAACAAACAGAAATGTATTTCCTCACGGTCTCATAGGCTGGAAGTCCAAATTCAGGGTGCCATCTGTAGGACAAGGCTTTTTCTCTCTGATGGCCCTAAAGGAAGGTCCTTGTCTCTTCAGCTTTGACTTCTTGGATTCTTGGGGGTCTCCAGGTATCTTGGCACCTGTCTTACCCCATCTCTCTTTTGCTCCTTGTTTACTCTCTTTTCTATCTCAGAAAGATGAACTCAGACCAACTCAGCACTAATTCTGTATCATTTACATAACAAAGATAATCCACTCCCAGAGGGGATTATAACCACAGGCCACAGAGGTTGGGATTTATGATCTATATTGGGGGGGACATAGTTCAATTCAAAATAGAACCTTAAAAGTTTCTTGTTTTTAAGTGTTCCATATCCCACTTTGGTGAGCAGTGTCTGGGGTCTTAAAAGTCGGCAAGCAGCCATCTAAGTAGTATCAATTGGTCCCAATCAACAGAATAGAGCAGAATAAAGAGCATCAAAGAAATAAGGAAAATTTAGCCCAAGAGACAGAAGGGGCCATTCAATCTGGAGACTACTTTAGCAGGAGACCAGAAGAAACAGATGGTGCCCAGCCACCACCAATGACTGCCCTAAGACAAAATATAACAAAGAGCCCTGACGTAACTGGAGAAAAATCAGGGTACAGAACAAGAACTCCTTATTAAAGGATGAACAGTGATGGTCCACCAGACTGGAGAGTCCCCTGAAGACACAGCCCCTGGACTCTCTGCTAGCCCAGAGGTGAAATCAGCCCTGAAGCCAACTCTTCAGACAAAGTTTGCACTGGCCTGTACTGCACAGAGCAATGCTGGTGAAGCGTGTGCTTCTCAGCTTAGGTAGAGACCTGAGGGTGACGGAGCAGCTCGTGTCCAGAGGTGAGGTGGGCGGGTGGAAGGGTCAGCAGCTGGCTGAAGAGACACAGGAAGTACAGAGTAAAAACAAAAAGCGGACCGCCACAGGGAAGGGAGAGTAGCTGGAGTTGCATAGTGGTTTGGGGAGAGTGGAGGGATTGTATGGCAAACAGACCTGGGTTATCAACTTTCACTCAAAGCACAGTAAAATATATCTATTTTTTTTCTACTGCTCACCTTGAACATCACTGTTTTTCTCTTTTCTGTGTACTCAATTCCAGAAAGCCTAACTTTTTCTTTATTTTCAAATTTATGTTTTTAATTACATACAAATATGTGTCTGTATGTTGTTGTCGGGCACTGTCAGTTCAGTCCCAGCTCACAGCAACCCCGTGTACAGCAGAAACACTGCACGGTCCCACACCACCCTCACAGTCGTTGGGACACTTCAGCCCGTTGTTGCGGCCACTGTGTCAGTCCGTCTTGTTAAGGGTCTTCCGCCTTTCCACTCACCCTCCGCTTGACCAAACGTGATGTCCTTCTCCAGGGACTGGTCCCTCCTGATAACATGTCCAGAGAATGTCAGGCCAAGTCCCACCACCTTCACTTCTAGGGAGAATCTGCTGTACTTCCTGCAAGTCAGACGGGTTCATTCTCCCGGCAGTCTACGGTATATTCAACATTCTTCACCAGCGCTACAGCTGAATGCCAGAAATTCTTCTTCAGCCTCTGTTATTCATCGTTCAGTTTTGTACGTGCATAAGGCGATTGAAAATGCCATGACTTGCTTGGGTCAGGAGCACCTTAGTCCTCAAAGTGCTATCTTTGCTTTCTAACACTTAAAAGGGATCTTTTGCAGCCAGTTTGCTAATGCAATACATCGTTTTAATTTCTGGGCAGCTGCTTCCATGGACATTAATTGTGGACACAAATAAAATGAAATCCTTGACAACTTCAGTATTTTCTCTCAGTATCATGATATTGCTTATTGATCCCGTTGTGAGGATTTCTGTTTCATGTAGAAGTGTAATCCGTACTGAAGGCTGGGGTCTTTGATCTTCCTCGGCCAGTGCTTCAAGTTCTCCTCACTGCCAGCAAGCGGGGTTGTTTCCTGTGCGTATTTCACATTTTTAATGAGCTTTCTTCACGCCAGGTTCTGCTTTACACACACACCTATGCACACAGGCCTCCATGTTGCTGTTGTCACAGGCCATCGAGTTGGTCCCAGCTCATAGCGATCCCATGTACAACAGGACAGCACACTGCCTGGCCCGTGCTGTCCTCCTCATCACTGCTGTGTTGGAGACCGTCTTTGCCCCATTGTGCCATCACATCTCATTGAAGACCCTTCTGTTTTTCAGTATTACCATGCTTGGTAAACTAGAGGATAGATATATTAAAAAAAATGCTGCCAACTGATCCATTGATCAGTTCCAACTCACAGTGACACTGTAATGCAGAGTGGAGCAGCCTGGCAGTGTTTCCAAGGAGTGCCTGGTAGATTTGAATTGTCAACCTGTCGGTCAGCAGCTCAACACTTCAGTGCCATGCCACCAGGTTTATTGGAGGACATATGAGGTCCAACAGCTACGTCTGCAAACTTCCTTATTCTAAGGGCTGCCTACCACATTGCTGAATGTCATTACTGTCACCTTTGAAGTGCTCCTCTTGGGAAGCTAGGCACCAATGCCAGCATCTAGTCCACCCTTCAAGGCAATTTTGGAACTCTTTCTGGAATGGCCATTGTGCACGGTGGCATGGTGGCAGGTTTGCAGACTTAATTGCGTAGTTATCTGTGAGGGGGGTTTTAGCCCGTAAACAAATAACTGTACTGGAACACCCTTCCTGTTCACCTGATCTGGCCTCCGGTGACTTTTTTCTTTATATGAAGATAAAGGAAATATTGAAAGGAAGACATTCAGGACATCAAGGGTCATACAACAACGGCTCTAATGGCCATTCCAGAAAAAGAGTTCCGAAATTGTTTTGAAGAGGCCTAGGTGACGGCCTCAGTGCCGAGCTTCCTAAGGGGACTCCTTCCAAGGTGACCGTAGTGACGCTCAGCAGTGCGGAATGGAGCACTTTTTCTAGGGTGAGTTCATCAACTTAATTGGCAGTCCTCGTATATACATATATTGGCCATTTTAACATTTTTATATGTACAGTTAAACCCTAGTGGCATACTGCTTCACTGCTATATCTGCTAACCAGAACGTTGACAGTTCATATCCACCAGGCGCACCTTGGAAATTCTATGGGGCCATTCTACTCGGTCCTACAGAGTCGCTATGAGTCAAAATTGACCCACCGGCAGTGGGTTTGGTTATATGTACAGTTTTTGTTGTTTTTCTTTGGTTATGTGTACAGATGTGTGGCTTGATTACCTTCAGCATGTGAAACACCCATTGTTCCATTTTCCATCACCCTTAATGGAACCTCAGTGTCCCCTGAGCAATGACTCTCTCTCTCCTTCTTTCCTCTGGTAACCACCAATAAACTTGAAAATATTATGGACCTTGAAAATGTTATATTGAGTGACATAATCCAGTAACAAAAGGACAAATATGTGATTCCACTGACATGAAATATTCAAACTGGGCTTTTTTTAAATTGTATTTCTGATGGAGGTTGACACAGCAAGTTAATTTTCATTAAACAATTAATACACATCTTGTTTTGTGACATTAGTTGCCAACCCCACACAGCCATACTCTCTCCTTCTCAACCTTGGGTTGCCCCTTACCGACTTTCCTGTCCCCTCCTGCCTGCTTCTCCCTACCGCTGGGCTGCTGTGCCTGTTCAGTCTTGTTTGGTTTTATGGGCCTGTCTAATCTCCGCAGGAAGGGTGACCCTCAGGAGTAACTTCATTCCTGAGCTAAAAGTTTGCCTGGGGGGCATACTCTTGAGGTTTCTCCCATCTCAGACCAGTGAGCCTGGTCCTGTGTGTGTGTGTGTGTGTGTGTGTGTGTGAGTTAGAGATCTGTTCTACGTTTTTCTCCAGCTCTGTCCAGGACCCTTGACTATCATCCCTGTCGCAGCAGCCAGTGGCCAGCCGGGCCCGGTCTAGTTGTGCTGGACTCAGTCTGGTGGAGGCTGTGCTGCTTGTGTTCCATTAACCCTTTGGACTAATCTTTCCCTTGTGTTTTTGCTTTGCTTCGTTCTCCCCTACTGCAGGTGAAGCAGGACCAGCGGAGTATCTGCCATGGCTAATCCAAAGCTTTTAAGACCCCAGAGCCCGCTCACCAAAGTAGAAGAACGTAGAATATTTTCTGTATAAACTGGGTTATGCCCCGTGAGCCAGAGGTCCCCCAAGACAATGGCCCCATCCCCTAGCCCAAGTAATTCGGTCCCTCAGGGAATTCAAGTGTGTCTGTAAAGAGTCCATGATCTTGCCTTGGTCAAGTTGTGCTGGCCTCCCCGGTGTTGTGTGCTCTCTTACCCTTCACCCGAGTTACCAGTTAGCTATTGTCTAGATAGTGTTTTTTTCCTTCCCAGGTCGGAGAAAACCCTGGCAGCATAGTGGTCAAGAGTTAATAAGGCCGCTAACCAAAAAGTTGGCAGCTGGAATCCACCAGGTGTTCCTTGGAAACTCCATGGGGCAGTTCCCCTCTGTCCTGTAGGGCTGCTATGAGTCAGAATGGACTAGACAGCAGTGCTATTTGTCCTGTTGTGATGGACTTACTTCACCAGGCATAATGCCCTCCAGGTTCATTTATGTCTTAAGGTGCTTTGCAGATTCAACATCGTTCTTCATTGTTGTGCAGTGTTCCGTTGTGTGTGTGTACCATAGTCTGTTTATCCATTCGTTTGTTAACAGGCATGTGGGTTTCCACGTTTTTGCTGTTGTGAACAATGCTGCAGTGAGCATGAGTGTGCAGATGGCTATTTAGGTGCCTGCTTTTTTCTCTAGGATCTGTTCCTAAGAGTGGGATTGCTGCACCCCCCGCTAGTGCTACTGTGAGCTCTTTAAGGAAGCACCGTGTTGTTTTCAGGATGGCTGTACCATTTTGCATTCCCGTGGTTAGCACCAGTGGGTTCCACCCTCCCTGTGAACTCACCATTTCTTATTTCCTGTCCAATTTGTTTCTTACTGATGCCTTTACAGGGTTCAAAATTCAGAAGGTTAAAAAAAAAAAAGTAAATTGTGCCCTTTAAAAGATAGTAGAAGAGTCTTTTTCCTCCAAATGTTATGGAACCTCTTTGACTATGACTTTTTATCTAACCATAGAGAATTCAAACACACACAAACAGTGGCCCCAGGGAGGTTCTCATCTTTCTGCATCAGCCAGAATCTGAACAGAATGAGGTGTCCCCAGTACCACTGAACCACCAGACACCAGCCACAGGCCACAGATAATTTACACACAGTTGGGCAGAGCTGTGACGATTGTGTTTAAAATTCTAACAGCAGCATCTTCTCAGTCTGTTTGTGTAGGTTTAATGTTTTTGTTGTGGTACAAATATATGCAACCAAACATCTGCCATTTCAACAACTGCTGTGTATACAGTTTAGTGACACCTTATGCGACCCTCACCCTTTCAGTCACCCTTAACGGATATTCAGGGCTTGCTGAGCGAGAATCCCCCCTCCCTTCCTTCAGCCCCTCATGAGCATTAAGGAGCTTTAGTCTCTGCATGTTGGCCTTGCCTGGATATTATCTATCGGGGGACCACGCAGTGCCCATCCTTTTGTGACTCTTCGTTAGTTTAATTCCAAGTTACTTAATAATCATCAATTCATCATCTTATGAAGAAAATAAAAATGACCGACTCGTCAAGTCTCCGAAGTACGTGCTGTCCAGTCGCTGTACATAATCGTCCAATTTCAAACCTCTGAAACCACCCTTTAAACAGAGGTTCATGGCACAAGTTGCTCAAATGTTACAAAGAGCACTTGACTCTCTCAAGAAATGGTGTAAAATGTAGGTTTGTGGAATGAGCAGGTCCTCTCCAGCGACCCAGCCTTCTCCAGAGCACATGTGATGGCTAAGACTCTTACAGCACTTGCGGATGCTGTTAGCTCACTAAGAGCTTTGAAGCATCTCCCCAAGCCAAGTGACAAACCAGGACTATCACACTCTTTGTCTCATTATTTTAAGGATGAATTATCCCTTAGTCAAATTTACTATGGGCAGTTAGGATATTCTGAAACTCCAAAAGTTCAATCCTAATCAATACTAGATTGTATTTCTGGATCTAAGTAAAGCAAGAGAGCATCCAAATACTCTTAAAGCTCCAAAATTTTGCCTTAAAATCAACACCATTCTATTTTTGAAAGTTAATTTCACTGAATTGCTAACGTAGGTCTGAAGTGTATCTCTAAAGCCCAGCCTAGGATTTCAGCATTGAAATCCATTTTCATTGAATCCTGCAGGTGGCGCCATAAGCAAACGACTTAGGGGCGCCCACCCAGCAGCTCTCCCCAGATTTTAGCTGCAGGATGAAGGAACAGTGTAGGAGCCTAGGAAAAACCCTGCATTCGTAGAGTGTTTAATACACAATTGTGGTGCTCTGATACAAAAAAAAAATCCATAATTAAAATATCGATTACGGAATTGCCCTGCTTCTTTTGTATTAAATATGCTCATTTTATAGGCAACGTGTTGTCAGCTAAATACAATTTTAAGTTGAGTCTTTTATGATGCCGTAATGATAGCCCGGTCCTCATCTGAGTGTTGAAAGCGTTGTTTAACAAAATTATACACTTTCCGTTGCCCTGTCCCTGCTTGGGTTTCCAGCCCTCATCCAATCTTCTGAAATGGTCTTTCTGTATCCTAACTGCTCTTCGCTTAATCACTCCGATAAAAAAGAGTAGATTTCTTTGAAATGCAATTTGTAAGCAATAAACATGATTGAGAATGCAGTATTTGCTGTCAACGATGTTTAACATGGAGTTTTAATTCCGTTGGTAATTATTCATTTGGCGACACTTTTCCCACTCACGGTCCTTTTTTCGTTCCTGACTGAAGTTGCTAAGTTTGGAGAACAGCCGGGGAAACGGGGTTTCAGCACACTGTGCAAGCTAGAATCTGATACAGATGTTAGGAAGAGAACATTTTTTTTATCTCTAAAGACAGGAGGTCACATTAACTCGTAATACAGACACATAAAAATGTGATTAGGGGCTCTAAACAGAACACAGTAGGCTCCTAGTTAGCACAATGAGATTTCCAGGAAGCGATGCATAAATTCTTCAAAAATGACACATTTCTCACGTTTCATTCCAATTAAATTACTGAGGCAGCTAACAGCGACAGACACGAAGTAGGGGCTCAGATGAGGGTTTTCTTCTTGTGACTGTGTCTCTGTGAAAGTATTTTTTTTATGAGAAGCAGTTAATATTAAGCTATTATTTTTCAACTGTGCTGGAAGGGATATCTTGAATCTTTTTAGTCGAGCTCTCCCCGGAACAGCCTGCTCCTTTGTTTCTGGGTTGCTAATAGGAAGACAGAACTGCTCTGCTGGGACTGACCCCCTGTCTTCGGGGTGACAGGGACCAGCATGGGAAGGGGTACCCTGGTTTTCCTCTGGGCTGGACTCTGAGCACTGTCCACAAGCCTCCGACAGCGGAACCCAAGGATGCCCAGCGCTGGCCTCGCCGGGGTGGGAGTGGGCTATGGGGGGGTGGCACCTACTCACTATCCGTGAATGCGCAGAACCCGTACCGACTGCAGGCTTCCTGCATAGGCCTCAAGGTCCAGGTACTCCAGCAGTCATCCTAGGTATTGGAGGACCACCAGCCTACAGGAGGGGCGATGTGGGGCTGTCACTCATGCACGTCGGAGAACGCACAGGGCCTACCCCCACCCCAACCCTAGTGCCCGACCCAGGCCTTGGGGTGCTGATCGCCCCTTGGCACCTAGGATGGGATGAGGGCTTTGGGGAGCAAGCGGCGTCGGCCTGCTCCAGGAAGTCTGGAGAGCCCCCACTGGGATGGAGGGGCCCTGGGGCAGGTCTCGCCCTCCCCCAGCCCGAGTTTTGGGGGGTGCTGGGGTTCGGGGCTACTCCCCTAGAGAGACACAACAGCCGAGCAGTCCGCCCCGGGGGAAGCAGGAGGGGGCGTCGGGAGACAAAAGAACGAGAGCTTTGCATTCCAAAAGATGCTGGCAAAGCCTGGTCCTGGGGTTTGAAAGGCGCGGAGGACCGCAGCAGAGCAATCCCAATCAGAAATGCGATTTGAAGTCCTAATGAACTTGATTGCGTGAGCGTTTATAATCCCCACGGCCCTAAATGAAATCAGATATAATCAGAGGATCCGGGGAAGGGAGTGTTTACAGCGACGCCGGGCTGCGGGCCGGGCGCACGGCTCCGGTATTGATGTCGAAAATGATGGATCGCGCGCGAATGGCAAATATACTATTTGTCTAATGGCTCAGCAATTAAATTCCCCTGTAAATGACCCATGCCTCATTTCATCCTAATCTATGGAATTTTGATTGAATTCGTCAGCTCTAATTGAAAAATACTGCACTTTAATGTCTGCATTGCAGTTTCGGGACGAGAGTGGCTTTAATGAGACGGTGCCCCTCTGACCTGGGAATATTTGAGACTTTTATTCGGAATTTAAAGCCACAAGATTGCTCAACGCAGCCCTGCGAGTTCCTCTCCTGGATCTGAGGCGAGCTGTCTCCAGATGCGGTTTAATAAACGCACTTGAGGAAAACTGCGCCCTGCCACAGAGGCGACACCAGGGAGACTGGGGTAGGGGTACTCCAAGGAGGAGGCCGAGGTGGCCAACCTCCCCCGCCGGCAGGGCCCTGGCGGGTTCCCAGACCCCGGCCTCCGCCTTTCGGGGCCAAATCCAGGTGCCTTTCAGCCTCAAAGGGAGGTCCAGGGGCGTACGCCCGGTGCACCCCACGAAGGAACTTGCTCGCCCGAGCCCGGGCCGGCCCCCACTCGCTTTATATGCAAATAGCAAGGCAGAGCCATCGCCGAGAAATTAGCTACTTGCTGAAGCATATTTACTAGATTGAAATGAGTTAAGAAACACTTTAAGTCGTGCGAACGAGATAATTGGGCCCCATTAAAACTGGGGTATTTGCTCCTCTCAAAAAAAAAAAAAAAACCCAGGAGGAGATAACAACGCGAGGAAACGGGATTCCGGCCGCGCAGCGACCCCAAGCCCAGAAGTGCGCGGCATGCGTCCCCGGGGTACCTCGGGGGAACCCTCTGGTGCCCCACCCGAGGGCTAACCGGCTCGGCCGCTCCAAGGGGCACGATCCCCACTGAGACCTGCAGGGGGCGCCCTCGAGCCAGGGTCCCGCGGATGACCTCCGACCCCAGGCCTGGGCGGGGCGGAGTCAGGCGTGGTCCGGGGCTTGCAGCCGAGGTCCCGACCCCTGGTGGGTCCCCCTACGGCGGTGCTCAAAATCCCAACTCTGGGGCCTGGGGACGCCGGGGTGGGAAGCAGGAGCCTAAGCCACCCCAGACAGGGCTGCAGTGTTTGAGCCTCGGGTAAACAGTTTGCACCGCTTTCTTTAAAGCATGACAATACGAAAGGTCATAAAAGGCCTCTCCCTGGGACCGACGCGGGGCTGCGCTTTCAGCACAGGCTGCGGGCACCCGGGCTTCAGCCCGACCCTGGGTTGGCCTCTGAGCCTGGCACCTTGCCGCGCCCCTGGCCCCGCTCTCCGGGAGCGCCTGGGCGGTCAGGTGCCAGCTGCATCCGTTAGGCTTGGCGGCCTTGGTTCGGTTTTAAATATGCAGCATCCTGGATCTTCTCGCTCTCAGCTCACGGGCTTCCCCTGTCCCCGCCCCGCGCCCACCCAAGGAGCCGCGGAAGGGAGGGGGCCACGGGGAGGGTCACGGTTTAGCTGCCTGGCGCTCTGCAAAGGCAAGACCGCGCCATCCAGTTCGTTTCCTGCGACAACGCATGACGTAAGCGCTACATGCAACCCACGCTTTTAGAGACGGTCACTGGTGGGAGAAAGCAGGGTTTCTGCCCATTTCTCAAATGGAACAGCCGAGGTCGGGATCAGGAGAGCTGTGCGCCTGGAGCGCTCCTGGCAGACGTCGTGTCAGAGTCCCCGTCCTTCGCTTCCAGGCCGTACTCTGGGCGAGTCGGACTGCACTGACAGCCTGAAACGGGTTTTAAAGAGAACTGCGGTGGGTTCTCTATTTACACGTTCAAAATCTGGACCCGTTTCTTTTATCCTTAATAATCACTTATGACAAAGGCCTCTTGTGGCCTAGACGTTTATAACGGAAGGAAATTGAGAATCTTTTTTTCCGTCGACTTCAGGCGTGACATAAACGCTTTCAGCCCTTCCGACTTGCCCAGCGGTGGCGCCCGCACGTCTTGGGCTCACTGGAACCGCTGAAGCAGATGCCATTACATCCATGGCCAATAGGGGGCGCTCTCGTCCCCGAGCTCCCTGCTCACCCGCGGTGTTTCTCGAGTTCTCTTAAACTATGAAAATTTAAATAAAATCTGTTTGCTGCTTCGCTTCAATAATCTACTAAAACCAGTAATACTTGCATTTCTGTTTGCAAATGCAAAGTAACATGTCAGCTCATTAAATTCAAAAATAATAATAAACCGGCTTGCACAGTTTGGTACACCGTAAAGCACAGATTTTCAGATGACTTACAATGTCCTGGATGGGCTGAAAGTGAAGCATTTTCTGTTAGGATGCAGTTGAACCTTAGAAAGTCTCATCTTTTGAGCTGTATTTGTTTTTGTTGAGTTTTTTGTTTAGGGTTTTGTTTGCTGTTTCTTTTTCAGTGTAGTGCAAACCACTGCAAAAATAATAATTAAAAAGAGGTTCCTGTAAAAAAAAAAACAACCTGAGAATCAGAAAATAAAAAGTATAACCAAGAAAGAAACAAGGATATGTACAGTAACCAATTGATTCCTAAATGCTCATCTTCTTAAACATTATCAGCAGGGCTGGGTGAGTAGAGAGTCCTCAAATTCAGTGACTGACTCAGAGTTGGCCCCGACAGGGCCCCGTCACCTTCACTTTCTGAGCCATCCTGATTAGTCTCTGCTCCTGAGGAAGCTTCATGCTCATTATTGTCACAGACAGAAGTTTGCTCCATGTACATAGTCGTCATTGCTGGCTTGAATCCCGTCCCAGCAAAGACCAGTACCCTCACACACACAGGAGGAGAGCTGGGAGGCAGATGGCTTGCAGAAGGTATCTTCCTTACAAGGCCCTGGCCCAAGCCACTCTGTCATAGCCTGGCCAGAACAGCCACTGAGCTTCCGGAGGCAGCTCCCAAGCCCTGGAGGTTTCTCCTTCTCCTGCTGATCCAGTGACAGTGACAACGTCTTCTGGAGCTGACAAAACATCCTGCTCTTGCTTGAGCTCTTGCCTGGAGAATGAGAGCGTGAAGGGCCTACAGGAACGTGATATGTCATGTGTGCTGTGTTATAATGTTGTCATGTAAAAAACACGAGCGAGGAAGGCATGCACACATTCTCTTTAATTCTAGACACATCATTACTGCAAAAGAACTACTGACACTCTTTCATCAGAAACAAACTCACCAAAGGCAACGACACGCCACAGGCTCTCATTTCCTACAAAACCCAGAAGTGACCCTGAGGGAGACACCAGGGGCCAGATCTGGAAGCTTCTTGGATCCTCCCCACTGAGCCTCAGGGAACTGCTCTCTCCCCATCTCCTCATTTCCCTGACTGGTTTGCACTGCACTGCCCATTAGCATGCTGGGAAACCCTGGTGGCACAGTGGTTACATGCTATGTCTGCCAACCAAATGGTCTGCAGTTCAAATCTGCCAGACACCACTTGGAAACTATGGGCTAGTTCTGTTCTGTCCTACAGGGTCACTATAGGTTCAAAATGAGTCAGAATTGACAGCAGTGGGTTCCCAAGCTCATCACTGCAGGGAAATTCTGGGAATCCTAGTATTTTTTCTCCAACCTTGTCCCTGGCTCCCACTTCTCCTGAAGTTTGGACACTTCAGGCCAAGCCCCTAAGGGAGATGTAATTGTTTCCTCCAAACTCATGCAAATTGATTTCTCCTATTTTTCTCAGATGACAAGCAAAGTGCAAAGGTTCTTCCATTTCAAAGGTCGAGGAGGCCGCCATTCCCCGTCATTTCTTCCATTCCCATCTGGAAGGGGCTGTGCCCTCAGGGAGCCTGGGGCAGAGGGGACAATTAAAGATCTCAAAACAAAGATGTATTCCTTTCAACTCACCCATTCTGGCCTCTCAGATAATGGCAGGGATGGATGAGGACAAGGGATGTGTATGATGTCACAATCGAATGTTTTTTAGAGGGTCCAAACTTGGCAGAAACAGCTGCCCATCTACAGTTTATTTTTCAGGGCTGCAGGAAATCAGTTCACCACCCAGAGAGCCCATGGCTGGCCTGTACACAGTCCCCCAGGCCAGTGAACACTGGGCAGAGGAGGCAGAGGGTTCAGGGCAGGGAGAAGCAGTTGAGTCCCCGGGGATGCTCTCTCCCAGCTGCCTTCTCCTGGGCCCCGGTTCTCAGTGGCTTTCATGCTCCCTAAATAAGTCCAGAATGAAGGGTTCCATCTCCAGTGGTTTTCCAGCAGACAGCCTTCTCCTGGTTCTGTCAGGTGGGTGTGTCTCAGTAGATGAATTTCATCTTTACTGTTGTGGAGGGGGCTGGCATCTCGGGTTGTCTGCATGTCTTTGCTGATCACTAGAAGGGATTCTTCCACCCCACCAGTACACACTCCATTGCTCATCCCTTCTTGAATACGTGTAACCTTTTGCAGGGTGGTCTCCCCATTGAAAGTCCCCTGCGTGTGCAAACAGCTGGCACTCAGCGGCCAACCTAAAGTTTGGAGGTCCCATCTCACCCAGGGGTGCCTCGGAAGAGAGGTCTGGCACTCTCTTATGATGACAGCCAGGAAAACCCATGGAGCAGTTCTACTCTGTAACGCACAGGGTCGCCTGAGTCGGAACCGACTGGACAACAGCTAACATCAATAATAACTCGCTGTTGAACTGGGCTGGTCAGTTCCACGTGTTTCCCCTCCCCCCCCGCCCTCCCCCATCCTTGAGTTTTCTAGGTAAACTAACTTGTGAGTGAACTCTGTACAGTGACAGTTCGCCCTGGCACCCCGTGACCCTCCTTGTTAGGGGGCATTCCGATTCTTCCTTCCAGTTTAGCCAACAGCTCTCCTTCGTTTATCCCCCTGTCGTGCCTCTGTCTTGTGACATGCTTTCCGGGGCACGTCTGCTCAGCGGAAGGAGCAGTAACCAGAAGAATCAGGAGCTCCACTTGGTAGGTGTTTCTGGGAGTTCTAGCTAACGGCAATCCCCGCAGAATAAGTCAGAAGGCCTTTCTGATGGAGTAGCTGCGGAGGCAGACACCTTCTTCCTGCCTTCAATGTGGTTTCCGAAGGGCTAAATAATTGCGTTTGAAGCCCAAGGCTACCCCTTAAAAGGACAACAGCCCTGCAGGGGATCGCGGCTAGAGGAGGGGTGGTTTGGAAGAGTCCCGAAGGGCACCGAGGCCGCCGGTGCCGCGGAAGACGCGCCAGCCGCTTCGGGACGCCTCGTGTCTTCCGGGGAGCTGGAGCTCGCGGGCCCACAGCTGAGCGCGGATCACCCGTCTCTGGCCCGCCGCTCCCTCCTTCAGCTTCCATGGGGCACCGGCGTGTCCATCCGGAGCCCCTTACAACGTGCAGCCAACTTCCAGGCTGACGGATTGGGCACGGGGACAACAGCAGAGCCAGCGCCCCAGGAGGGCTGCGCAGAGGCGACCCCCAGAGGCCCCGCCGGGCCGGCGCACCCCCTCACCCCTCGGTGCCCTCTGCCCCGGGATTAGCATCTCTGTGAAGTCCCACAAACAATGCCCGCTGTGCGGAAGATGAAAGCCGGGAGCCGCCGGGAGCGGGGCGCGATTGAAGTCCCCAAAGGTGGGGCTGCGAGATCCTGGGGAGCAGATGGGGAAGAGAAAACCTGGAGAAGGGCGCCCCGCGGCCTGTGTCCCCTCCTCAGGGCCTGGGAGTCGCTCCTAGACTCCAGGACTGGGCCAGTCCCAAGCGAAGCGGCCGTGAACGCCACGCTAGCGGCGCCCCTAGCCCAAGTCCAGGGCTCGGCAGTCTCTGCGGTCCTCGGTCCCGGCCCCGATGCGGTCTTGGACTCAGGCTCCCTCTTCCTGGCCCGGAGCCCTGGGGGGTGGGCGCCTGGTCAGACCAGCTGAGAGGGTCCTGACTAGGTGTTCTTGGAGGCCCGTGGTGGGCTTGGGTGCCGGACTTCGAGGGTGAAAGCGCAGGGTGGGCCTTTCCGTTCAGTGGTCCAGAGCTCCCTAGCCCCCAGGCTTAGGCCAGTTCGGAAAAGAACCAAGACCCAGTTCCAGCGCTTTTGAACTCCTGCGCCCCCATCCTGGAAGTCAACCCCTGCGTGGAGGGCGGAGGCCGGCCCTGGCTGCAAGCTCTGTCAGCTGGCACTACGTTGCCCACTCCGCGAGTTCGCGCCCATTATCCGGGGGGCTCTCGGCCCGTGCAGGGCACCTCTGTACCCCAGATCCTACGAGGGGTCACCTCGGGCCTGCGCAGCTAGGGCTCTCTGTCTCTGTGCCCTGGGGTGGGAGGGCCGCACAGGTGTGAAGAGTCCCATTTCCCGGCCTCCAGGCCTGCGGAGAACAGTTTCCAAGTCCTCAGTGGAAAGTCCACGGGGGAAAAAAAACGTCTCCTCCCTTTAATATTCTGGTTTGCAGTTGTTTAGTTTCGGTGACTTGGAGGTTGAGGGACAAAAAGCAAAACTTTCTACAAAAGAACGTCGTGCTCACAGAATCCCGCAAATGCTTTTCCTTCAAGGCGCTTCAGAAACCCTCCTGGCAGTCTTTCCGCATGGCCAAGGGGCGGATAATGAAACCAAAGACTTTTATTTTATAAACCACTTGATCTTTGCTTGGGAAACTCTATTAATTGAATGGGTTTGCCTTTTTTGCCTGTCCCCTTTATCATTATTTATGGGCTTTAAATTGTTTAAAGTTCCCTTGACGTTCAATTTACAAGTTTGGGGACTTTTTTTGTTCTGCCTTTTGTCCTGGAGAAAGACATCGTGTTGGAAGTGCTTTGAAAAGCCAAACATGAGAGGCTGGCAATGAAAGGGAAGCGGGTGAGATTCCTTTTAATTCCGTCCTGTTGGTGAATGACTCTTTTACATAATTGCGGGAGCTGTTTCAAAGCCAGCCAAGGGCTGACTTCACTTAGAACCACATGGAGTCTATTTTGGGCTTTCAGATTAAAAAAAAAAAAAAAAACTGAATAAAATAGTTAAAAAAGATGAGGCTTCAATGCTTTCTGCTACTTGCAAATTGGTGTGTCTGATGGAGAATTTTACACAAGCACCCCTTTGTAAGTGCCTCTTGGGCTGGGAAGGGCCCGTTCTGGGTTAGCTGGGTGTGAATCTCAATTGCCCCTCCATAAATAAAACCCATCCCAAACCATTTCCCAACTATTGCCAGGAGCATGAGCTGCTGCAATGACCCAATCGTCAGGCCACTCAAAATCCCTATAAATAAAAACAACCCAGTTGCCCCAGAAACCAGCTTGTTGCCTAGGAGTGGGAGGCGTGAGCAAGCGCCAGGCGCGCGAGGCCCACAAGTTTCCCAGAGCTCACAGAGAGCTGGGGGCCCCCACGGCCACCTTTGTCCACGTCCACCCGTGACCTCGACCCCGGCGGCGACATCCAAGCGCCGCATTTGCCGCGGCTTTCCGCTTCAGAAACGGCTCTGCAGCCAGAAGTGCAAGTTTACCCATGAATATGCATTTCCGGGGCGCATTTCACATTTGACTCTTGGCTTTTCCTACACCTGCGAGCAAACATTGACGGGGACAGCCCGGGAGCGCCCAGACAACTTAATTACCAGCACTTTTACTGACATCTGAGGTTTTAAGTGGCGCTTAATAACATCCTGACACCAGCCTGGCACCGGCCTAGGAGTTGAGCCAGCTTCATCCCAGAGGGAGGGGAGAAAAGCCCAGGGGAGTCGGAGGACTCCGCTCTCCCTCCCATAGGATGCCTCCCTCTATTTACCTAGCTGGGGTGGGGAGGGAAGGAACTCTTTCAGCAAAGCGGCCAAGATCTGAGCCAGGTGGTTTTCTCTCCAAGCCTGGGCCAGGCTTAGTCACCCAGGGCTTTGCAGTTGGAGGCAGTTACCAGCTAAGCAGGTGGCAACTCCGAAGGATGAATAAGCCATGTACCTGTCGCTCCTGCCCATAAATCTCTCCGAGAAGCCAAGGAAAAACTCTAAAGGCTTTTATTATCCGCAGTCCCCACGCTCTGAACGCTTTGCAGGTAACTGAGGTGCCCAATGAATCTTGTTAATCACGCCGAAACACACGGATCCTTTTACGACGCTAACAGTCGTTTTCTAAGCAGTTAAGCATTAGATGAGAAAATATTACGGCGTTGCATTCGAGAAAAGGCACACTAGTAAATAAAATTCATATTGATGAGAATTCTCTGAACTCACTAAGAATAGGAGATTAGTATTATAACCCCTACAGTCAATACTTTCCACCGCAATTTATGGATGCAAATAATATGCCATCAAATTATTTCAAATGTAGCTATAATTCAATAGACCTAAATCTCCTCGCTGAACTTTGAATGTAGAATTATCACCAAAATAATCAAAGAAATCTCTGCCTCGTGGAGAGTAATCAGGCGTCAGAAATAGCTACAACAATGTTTTTGCGGCGCAATAGCCAAGTGGCTGGCAAAGCTGCGGAGGTCGAGTGAGTAACAGCTGACGCACACCTGACAGTGGCAGGCGACGAAAGGACCCGGCTGTCGCCACGTAAATCAAGCAAGAAGTGGTGCATTTTTTCCCCCTTAGTATTTAAAAAAAAAAAAAAAAACAGATAATGATACTGGAGACTGGATAACCATCTTGTAATGATAGGGAGTATTTATTACGCTCATAAAGAAATCAGTCTTTGCCCTGGGCTTCGATTTTTGTTTCTTCTTTCTTTCTTTTTTGGTGGGAGTGGAGAAAGGGAAGCGCTTGGAAACCCTAGAGACACGTCCTTTACCTGGATCTCTACAGGGATCCCGTTCGCTAGCACCGCCCAAGCCACCCTGGGGTCTGGGCGTGAAGTGAGTGTAGTGAGATTCCTAATGAATTCCTTTCAAGGAGCCTGCTGCCTCTGGAGCCATCTATTACAGCGGCCTGGAGTGGCGGGACGCGCCCGCGACGTCTTTGTCCGGGTACTGCAGGGGGAGGAGGCGAAGAGGAGGGCTGTGGGTGGCAGGGCCGGGGAGTTTTCCTAGAGGCCCCCATCTCTCCTCCAGGCCTTCTGGGTGGGCAGTGGGTGCTCTCTCAGGTTCCTCAGTGAGCAGATCTTCTGGGATTAAGACGTCCCCTGGGGGACCTTTGGGATTAGAGCGACAAACAGAGAGAAGAGCGAGAAAGAAGAGCTTCAAAGACGCGGGTCGATAAATTCATAAAGATCGATTTATCTTTATCTCCCAATTAAATGTGCCTGTTAGTGATACATAACACACAGCCAACACGGGCCCACTCCCCAGCCACTAGTGCCTCGGTGTGATCTGATTTTCAATGACTGTGCAACAATGCCCTTCTCTCCCTCTCCAGGGCCGGTGCTGTCGGCGATCCCCGGAGGAAGCCGAGACCCGGAAAGTTGGAGCCCCAGCCCTGGAGGCGCTTGGAGGTCCTGCGCGCGCTGGCGCGCTGCGTACCGCCTGTTCTCTCTACAAAACGATTCCATTTAGAAAGGGAACGTGGGAGTTGGAACGGTTTTTTTGTTTGTTTTTATACGGTAGAAGCAACAAGAGCACCCCTGGCCCCCTCCAGATACTTTGCTCCCAATTTTTGGAGTTTTTACCACTACCGAGGCGGGGGCAACAACATCCCGAAGAGGAGCATCTCCATCCTGCGTTCCGCAAAGGGGAACCGCGCACCCTCGAGTCCTCGAGCTGTAGACGGAGCTTCGGCGCTGGTGAGCGCTCCTTAAATTCGCAATGTGCTTGATTAGTGCGTATTTATAAAACGCAATCTTTATTTGAGCAAACATCATAAACCTTTCATCAGGATAATCTCACGTTCTGCAATCTGGGGGCACAGCATCTCCCTCCTTTCCGGAGGATGGAGCAGATAAAGGATCTGTTTTATTATCATAATTATCGTGACTGTTATTTTGGTGCGCGCTGGCAAAGTGTGTAAATAGGTGCGATGATTAAAGATGTCATGAAAAATGAGAGAGGGGCTCTGTCACGGGCGGGCCCAGCTCGGGACGAGGAGCCGGTAGCCTCCCCGCACCACCCACGACAGCGCCGGGGAGCAGCTCGCAGCCCCGCGGGTTCTCAGGAGCGCCTGGCGCTCAGCACCTGGCACACGGAGGTTGGGTCTAGAGGAAGAGACTCTGCGCCTCAACTTGTCCCATCCCTGGAACCGCTTCGGAGAGCCCGGTGCTAGGGCGAAGGCAGGCAGCTGGTCCTCAGGAAGGCCAAAGAACGGAAGCATCCCCCGGCCCAGGCGCGGGACCGCGAGCCCCGGAGCTGCCCTTCCGCAGCCCCGGCGAGGCCGAGCTCTGGACGCGCCCACGGCCCTCCCGCGTTTGAACTGCCGGCCCGGGCTCAGCTCCGACTCCCGGCCCGCGCGCTCGGAGGCCCGCGCCGGCACCCACTCGCGGCCAGTCGGGTGGGGGTGGGGTCCGCGGGCGCCCCGCCCCCGCGCCGCGCAGCCAATGGGCGGCGGCGCCCGGCCCCACGTGAGGAGAGCCCGGCCGGGCAGCCGGCGAAACGTGAATGAGAAAGAGGAGCGCGATTTAAAGGTGCTGGCGGCGCCCGCCGAGGCCAGAGCGCCGGCTCCGCGCTCCCAGCGGCCTGCGGAGGGACCGGCGCCCTCGCCGACCGGCCTCCGGACGCGCGGACGGCGGCGACCCCGGAGCCGGAGGGCGGGCAGCGCTGCGCGCGCGGCTGGCCCCGGAGCTCTCCCAGCGGGCGCACGGCCTCCCCCGCGCCGCCTAGCCGCGCCCCCGGCATGCGGCGCGCCTGGGACTGACCGCCGGCGGCGCCTGCTCTCCCGGCCCCGGCGGTGCTCCCGGCGTGCGGCGGGCGTCCCGGCGGCAGCGGCGGAGGCGGCGCGGCGCGGGGACTTGTCGCCGTTCGTCGGCCTCTCCCGAGCGCGTCTATGAGCGCAGCGCTCCCGCCGTCGCTGAAGATGATGCAGCGCCCGCTGGGGAGCAGCACTGCCTTCAGCATCGACTCGCTGATCGGCAGCCCGCCGCAGCCCAGCCCCGGCCACTTCGTCTACACCGGCTATCCCATGTTCATGCCCTACCGGCCGGTGGTACTGCCGCCGCCGCCGCCGCCGCCGCCCGCGCTGCCCCAGGCTGCGTTGCAACCCGCGCTGCCGCCCGCGCACCCACACCACCAGATCCCCAGCCTGCCCACCGGCTTCTGCTCTAGCCTGGCCCAGGGCATGGCGCTCACCTCCACACTCATGGCCACGCTGCCCAGCGGCTTCTCGGCAGCGCCCCAGCACCAAGAGGGGGCGACAGGCCGCAAGTTCGCGCCGCAGCCGCTGCCCGGCGCCGGCAACTTCGACAAGGCGGAGGCGCTGCAAGCCGAGGCCGAAGACGGCAAAGGCTTCCTGGCCAAGGAGGGCTCGCTGCTCGCCTTCTCCGCGGCGGAGGCGGTGCAGGCTTCGCTCGGTGAGTCGGCGGCGCGCGCGGCGGGGCGGGGTGCCCGCGGGGCGAGGTTGCGAAGCCGCGCCCCCCGCCGACCCCCACCCGCTCCCCCGCCCCTCGGCGGAGCGCCTCGGGGCCTCCCAGGGCGGTGAGCCCACGCGCAAGAGGGCTCCCTGGGGGGCGTTTAGAGCCCCCGCCAGCTGCTGCGTAGGCTGTTATCTGTCTGGCAGCGCGTTTGGCCCCAGCCCCCTCCCCTGTCGTGACCTGGGGTCCCGGGTCGGTGTCAGCGTTGAGAAGGCGGGTTGGGCGGCGTGTCTAGGCCGGGTGTGTGTCCAGAGGCACGCAGACCCGTTGCGCCCGTCCCCGGGCTTGCTGCTTGGCGGGGAGAACCGCGTTCCTGGGCCGTTGTGCATCAACGTGTGTCTGCCTGTGTGTTTGTGGGTGTCTGCTGGCAACTTCTACAGCCAGGAAACTTCTTCTTGACCAACATTATGTCTTAAAAGAGGACACTGTCTGGGATCTGCAGCCTTACATCCCTTATTCTGGCTGCGGTGAAATTGAGTTTCATTAAATTTTCACTTGTGGGGGCAAGAGGAGGATGGTGGCACCGCCCTTGCTCCTCATTTAGTGCTCACCAGCCCCCGTCTCGGGGACAAAGGGAACGACCTCTTGAGCCCCGTGTTTCTTCTGCTTTCCCCTGCTTGCCGCAGGCCAGGAGGGTGAGCAGGCCTGGGCGGCCCCTTGAGTGATGGTCCTGGGCAAAGGGCCGTCGCCTATACTGTCCCCTCCTCTTCTTTGAGGTTTCTCACGCCCCCTCTCCACCCCTCAAAGGCCAGGAAATCACAATGTGTTAATGTCACAGAAAGACGATCTGCGGAGGGGGAAGAAAACTGCCCAGTAGCGTTGGGAAGGGGCAGGCAGGCTGGCGTGCGAAATGTAATAAAATGCCGTTTGGTTTTGCTTTCAGTTGGGGCTGTCCGAGGGCCAGGGAAAGACGAGTCAAAGGTGGAAGACGACCCGAAGGGCAAGGAGGAGAGCTTCTCACTGGAGAGCGATCTGGACTACAGCTCGGATGACAATCTGCCTGGCCAGGCCGCGCACAAGGAGGAAGACCCCGGCCATGCGCTGGAGGAGCCCCCGCCGAGTGGCAGCGCGGCCGGCAGCACCACGTCCACCGGCAAGAACCGGCGGCGGCGGACTGCCTTCACCAGCGAGCAGCTCTTGGAGCTGGAGAAAGAATTCCACTGCAAAAAGTACCTCTCGCTGACAGAGCGCTCGCAGATCGCTCATGCGCTCAAACTCAGCGAGGTACAGGTGAAAATCTGGTTCCAAAATCGCCGGGCCAAATGGAAACGGGTGAAGGCTGGCAACGCCAACTCCAAGACAGGGGAGCCTTCCCGGAACCCCAAGATCGTCGTCCCCATCCCGGTCCACGTCAGCAGGTTCGCCATTCGAAGTCAGCACCAGCAGCTGGAACAGGCCCGGCCCTGAGGTCCCAGGGGGTCCTGGGTCAGGCACGCACAGGGGAAGAAGCCACCGCTGGTGCTGGAGGGACCCGTGGTGGACTCATGAAGCGCAACTCAAAGCTGCACCCCAGCTTGGGACATCCCAAGCAAATTGAGAATATATTCATTTCACAGGCTTCAGAGACTGCTTTCCAAGGGCGAACAGCCACACCAGAAGGACACATCGAATATTTATTATACTACCCTACTTTGTACATAGATAATCTATATAGACTGGATCTCGGCGGCTGTATTTTGAAAGTTAAAGGACCCTGTGGCCCAGTCATAGTCTGGACTCAGATTCCAGAAGAAAACGCAAACCACTGCTGTTAACTGCTGTCGTCTCAGCCACCCTTCCTTACTTTTCCAAAGGTAAACATCAAACACAAGAACAAACGCTGGGGTTTCCACTTATCTTTGTTTCTGTTTTTTTGCGTTGACTGAGAAGCAGACATTGTTGACAGCCTGGAAATTCGCTTCGCTTCGGTTCTGTTTGGCCCAGCTTTCTTTCCTGCGGCTGTGTATTTGGTCTGAGCCATGTTGAAAGCACGTCTCTGTTATTTTTAATTTATTTCAATGTAGCTTATTTTCTTTTAAGTTATGACATTTAAACAATCTCAGTCTTGTGAATAATAAAAAGGAGGGAAAAAAAATAAAAACACTCCCTGGGCCTTCTTAAATGTGTCTAGAGTCTGACAGTCTGGGACCAGTAAGGGACAGTCGTCCCCTGTTCAGGTCACCTAAGGCTGGGTGAACAGTAGTTACACAGCTCGTATGAGGCTTAAAACTGGAGGGCAAGAACTGCAATTGGGTCGTAAATTTAGGGAAACTTAGGGTCGCCATGAGTCGGATCCAACTCCACGGCACTTGGCTTGGCTACCTTCATTTTAGAAATCTACTATCTCCCTCTTTGCATAGCCCAGTCAGTACCCAACAGGCTGGCAAACTTTGGCCAGAGATGGAGATGGCATCCAGAGGAAGAAAAACAAGAATAAGTAGTGGGGGCTTTGCCCAAACTCCTGCTTCTGGAAATTCACTAGAGCTAGGGGAAAAACTGCGTTTCCTTACAGGTCTCTCCAGCGAGGAAAGGAGCTGTGCTCGCTGCCCCACAGGGCACACTGACCATCAATCAGGGGCCAGGTTTCATCCCTCCGGCAGGCGCAGGCTCCCAGCAAGCCGACCCCGGCGGCCAGAGCTCTGAGGCCTCGTCAGGCAGCTGGCAGTGCCCCAGAGCCGGCACCTCTCCCTTCCGGGCGGACCTGGACCCCACCCCATGCCAAGTGTGACCAGGCCGAAGCCCCAACAAGTGGGAAGAACAGGAACGCTTGTGGGTTGAAGGCGCCTCCGGGTTGGGGTGAATTCGCTGGATCTGAGAGCCGGGTGGTTTCCAGTCTCGCCGACACAGCTGGCAGGGCGCCGGCGTAGTGCAAGGAAGCCCACGCCCCGGAGGCCTGCCCCATGCGCCAGATCTTTCTCCAACCCCGCAGCTCCCGGCTGAGCGCCAGAGCCAGGCCTGCTGCAGGCGCCGGGGACAGGCAGAAGGCGCCCCGGGAATGGAGCAGCAGGCACCGCACCAGCAGCCTGAGGAGGACGGCAAGACTCGGGAATCGGGTAAAGCGGCTGCGCGCCGCTGGCCGAAGCTCGCTGCCCAAGAACGGGAAGGTGTCGCGGAGGATCAAAGCAAATAGTGACTTAATTCCAGGTCACAGCCGGCTACCAAGGAGCCTAGAGACCCCGGCGGCAGAGGCCTCGAACAGCATCACAGGCGTCTGGTGAAGGCCAGGAACCGAGTCGCCCCTGGCTGCTGCGCTCTTGGGATTTAGAGCTGCAGAAAACCGCCCAGGTCTGGTTTTCAAGCACAGTAACCGAGCGGTCGGTCCCAAGGGCCTCCGCTGGCTCTGCCTGGACTCCAGGGCCTGAGGGTGTGGGTGAGCTTCGGCCATCCTACCCAGTGTGTGGTGCACAGGGCCTGGGCATCCAGGGATGCCGTCCACCAGTAAGCACCTGGGGGCTAGGGGGCGCCATCTGCTCTGGGCAGGTCCCCTCTGGTCACACATCTCATCTGCTGTGGCATTTGAGGCTTTCAGAGACACCTTCTAAACAAAACACACGCAGACACAGACACAGAGACAAACATACACACACACACACACACTCTGCCGGTTTGTCCCCAGGCCAGCCATGTGTGGGTGGTGGGTCGGGATACTGGCAGGTGTTGCAGTGTCCAGGTGGGAGTCTGTGGGCAGCTGTAGCCTCCCAGGCAAGTGCTCCCCCACTAGGGGAGGGGTCTCCAGCTTTAAGACCTGGACATCCTCCCATGATTCTGGTGGGTCCCTTTCTATTCCCTATCATAACAGGTGTAACCCTCAACCACCTTTTCCAAAAGCCTACTGCAGGGATGCTGGGTGCAGAGGGGCCAGGCTGCAGCCACACAGACCCTTACAGCAGCTGTGCCCCTGCTCAGTCTCAGGAAAACGAAGCTCCCCCTAAATCCAGGGGCATCTTTGAGGATCCCCAGCTGGGCTGAGCTCTTGGCCTCTGTTTAGCCCCAGGGATCCTTGCCTTTGGGGGACACATGGCAGAGAGGGCCCAGGGCTCCCCAGTCCCGTGGAGGGGCCCCCTTCCCCGTCCCTGAGCAGTGGGCGCCCCTGTGGAGGCCAAGGCCGGGTAGACAGGCAGAGGGGGGGAAGACAAACAAGCGATGCTCGGTGGCCGCTGCCATCCCCGTCACCATCATGGCTTTCATTTGGCTGCCTAATGAGTCACATCACAGGCAGAGAGAAAAATTGTCAATCGCCGGAGCCCTAATGAATTTTTTTGCAAATTGTAATCAAGCCAGGCCGTCTCAGCTGGCTGATTAATGAGGCCCACGAGGCCCGGCCAGCACCTCGCCTTTTTATTCCGTCCCGTCCTCCCTGCACTAAATTAACAGCAACTTGTCTGAGCTTCAAATTAACTCCCAATGATTAATTCTGATGGGGGGGCCTGAAGAATAGCTTCTTCTAATAGGCTCTGGCCTGAGATGATGCTGGAAATTAATACACTTCCCCTTTGGCTGCCGGCTTTAATCCAAGGCTGGGTTTTGACATCACTCTATTTGTTGTTACAATAAATTCCACTTACATCTGCGAATCAAATAATTACACCGGAGAACGCCAGGGACCCGCACCCCCAGCTGTAGGCGCCTCCGGGCTGCCCCATCCGGTGCCCGTGGACAAGGGTAGGGACAGGAACAGCTACCCAACCTGGTGACCCCCCTACCCTCACCTCCCCTGGGAGCCCAGCACCCCGGCCCTTTTGCAGGGTATTTTGAAAACCCGCAGTCAGATTGTTATGTTCCTCCTTGGGGCCCCTTTAGATTGGTCCTGAGAACCCTCAACTGGTTTCCCTGGCTCCAGGGAGAGGTTGGGGTTGCCCTTGGAGTGGCTGAGGGGGCCATCCGGGGCAGTTACCTTCAGAAAAAAGACCTCAGCGCCAGGCCCTCTTTCTCTAGGGCCTTCCCAAAGCCAACTGGCTCTGGAATTTTTGAGAAGTAGGTGTTTGTGCATCTAGCTTTTCAGCCACACCCCGCCCATGGTTATTTCCAAAGCGCCATTGGGGCTAAATGGGGTGAGGAGGTGGGTGCACTTCAGATCCTCACGACCCCGCATTGGCCGGGAAGGTCCATTCCAGCGCTAAGGTTGACCCCGTGCGGGCTTTACGCCCTCGGAGCTTCGCTTCCGCGACCTGCATTCCGAGACGCCCTTGCTCTCCGGTGGGCGCTCCCTCCGTCTTGTTTCTGTTTGTTCTACGGTAATTGGCTTAATTATTTCAGCTGTGTCTGGTGAGCCTCGTGCAAGGCCTCCAGGCTGTTTCCTCCAGCCCAGGGCGGGTCCGAACTGAGTCACACGCTGTCCCTACTGGAGAGGGAATCACCCTGCGTAGGGACAGTCTGGTGCCCTGGTTTAGGGATGCAGTCTCTGCTGGATTCTTGCCTCGTGAGGCTTTCCCAGCTCCGGGGACTCACCAGGCTGTAGTGAGCCCCATTGGGGGCCCTTGAGGCCTCAGCACCCTTACTTCCCATTGCTGGAAAAGGAGTGTCCTATGTATGCGAGCCTCCTTCTGTCCCCTGAGACTAGGCCTCCACTAGCTGAGCCCAATCTTAGCGGACCACCTGGTGAGCATCCTTCACACGAAGCCCAGTGCTGGAATTTGAGGAGGCCGTGGCCCAGGCTTTTGGAGAGCCGAGGCCAGGGTCTATGTGGAGGCCTGGGATAGGGAAACATTAATCTTCATTTCGGGCCCTTATGGTGTAAACAGGAGAAATATGATCTTGGAAAGCGAACATGAATGCAAATCACACCGTCAGAGTAATAAAGTACCTGAAACCGAGACATACAAAAGCAACACCATATGTATGAAGACAACATAAATTATAAATTACATCATATAAATTGATTGCCTATTTGAACAGTTCAGAAGTGGGAGACCAAAACTGACTTCAGCCCTCTGTGGCTTTGGGGAGTGGTCAGGCTGCGCTTGTCCCTCCACCAGCCACAGACCAGAGGACCTGGACCCGGAGTCTCCAACCAGCCATGAGCTCCAGGGGCAGCTCTGCAAGGAGAGGACAGGCCTGTAGCTGTGGGAGCCATGCGTGGACAGTGTGAACAGTTGCCTGTCGGATAGGAGGTGCTCCGGTGCAGGGGCTGCTCGGGTCGCCGCCCAGCCCCGGCCCAGAAACCTTCCAGGTGAGCTCAGGGGCCCCATCAGGCATGGGCCTGCCCGCGCGCTTGGGGCTGCAGCGGCGGAAGGAGCTCCAGTTTCCAGCTCAGGCCTGGAGGTCCCAGCCAGGGCTTGCTTCCCCACGAGTTTGTCCTCTAGTGGATGCCTGAGAATAAGTGTGCGGGTGCGAGGTTGCAGATGTTATTGTGCACGTGTGTGTGCATGTGTGCGTGCCTGTGCAAGTATGCATGTAGTTGCGAGTGGGGACTTGCGGGCATGTGCACATGTGTGTGCGTACGTGCTAGCGTGTGTGTGACTGTGCGATACCCTGGTACGTCCAGTTTGCCGCACCAAGGTGTCTCCACTGTCCTGGATGGGCTCTCAACAACCAAACGACCGTGCAAGAGCCTTTTCCCAACCCGGAAGGTGAAAATGCGGGGAGCCAAGCTGGGCGCCAGCTGTAGCCGTGTCTGGCCACAGTTCCTGCATCTCCCCGGCAGTGGGTCCTCCTACAGCAGAAGCCCCTCCCTGGATCTGCGCTTAGAAACTTCTCTCCACCACTTTCCCCGCACTGGGTCTGATCTCTGCCACTGTCCCTCAGTCCACAGTTCCCAGGTTGGGTCTCTGAGGGCCCTATCCCCTTCATCCACCACCTTTTCCGGTCTCTTCCCCGCCCCCCATGACAGACCATTTCTCCCCCCTCACTCCTTTCCATCTGGTCTTTGGGCTCCCTCCACCGCCTTGGACCGAGCCAACTCCTCATCCCGCAGTCCACCCTTGTCCCTCGTGGCAGCATGGCCCCCTTCTGTCCCCTTGGCCCAAGCACTATCCCCTCCTTCCTGTTTGCCCAGGTCTGCACCACACCCTGGGTGCAGGCAGAGAACCACGAGGACAGGACCTCACTGGGAGAGGCCATCGGACGCCCCAGTCGTGAACCCTGTGGGCTGCCGGTGAGCGAGGCTGGAGGCCCTGCGCCGTGGGCCCCGACCCCGGGAGCTCCGGGGAGGGTGCGCGGAGCTGGCGGATCATCCTTGGTTGCGCCGGTAACGCTCTGGTAACTGTAGGGGCGGCTCTTCGGGGTGCGCCCCGGAACCACCACCCGGGGGCCCAACCCAAAGGTGCGGCAGTGGCCAGAGGGAGGCCCCGCCCCGAGGCAAAGGCCCAGGGCCGGCCTGGCCTTGCAGGCTGGCGGCACCAGGCTCCTGCCCTGAAGCCGGCATCTCTTTATTTCCTGCCACCGGAGGCCTCGCAGCCTTTGTCATGCGGGCGGGTCTCTGGTGTGGCCGCGCGTCCTCGGCTCCTCGGCTGCCCGAATGACAATGGCTGGAATGGGATTACACCGACCTGATCCGGTTCAGCTGGCCCACCCCTGAGCCCTGCCTGGCTTCTGCCGGTGCACCTGGCCCCGCGGGACCCTCAGGGGTTCAGCCCTGCAGCCCTGGGGCCAGAAGCCACTGGCTGATCCGGGCAGGGCCCTTACTCCAGGCCTTATAACACAAAAAAACCCAGCCTGACCGCGGCTTGGGAGGGACAGTGAGGGGCCCACCCCCTGCAGCACTGGCCCCCTGGCCTACTGGGGTGTTGGCCAGCGGCCTCCCTGAGGCCCTCTGGATGTTCTGCGTCCACGTCACGCTTCCCACCACTCCTGCAGGCAATGAGCAGGGGCGACACCACCCCCAGTGCATCAGCTGTGTTGGTGCCCTTGTAACTCCTGTCTGGAAGGGATACACACTGGGGGTGTGTGTGGGTGTGTGTGGGTGTGTGTGTGTATGTAGCCTGAGCTCGCCTCCTGTCAAGCCTGAGGCGAAGGCCACTGGTGCAAAGTCTAGCCTGCAGGTCAGTGGCCCAGGCAGACGGATTGGCAATTAGGAAGGGTTGGGAAACCCAGGCCTAGTGAGGCAGGGCTGCAGAGCATGGGCTTTGGGTGGCAAACACTGGTGGCCTGGGGTCTGGGACACTTAGTCCTTGCTTCAGGATTTCCTCTTTCCTCCTGGTAAAGTCTGTCACACCCCAACAAAGCTCAGCCAACTGCTGTCAGGTTAATTCCGACTCGCTGTGAGCCTAGAGCACAGTGCAGAGCTGCTCCATGGAGCTTACAAGGAGGGCCTGGTGGCCTTAAACTGCCAGCCTATCGGCTAGCAGACGGAGCACCCAATCACTACGCCACCAAGGTTCCAATTCTACCATAAACCGACCCACCCTATAGGACAGAGTAGAACAGCTCCATAGAGTTTCCCAGGAACATCCAGGGGACTTGAACTGCTGACCCAACCTTTTGGTTGGCAGACATAGCTCTGCCAGCAGGGCTGCCAAGTCTATCACAGTTACCTGAAATGGGGTCGATCTTGGGGAGGGGGAGGTAGGAGCCTAGAGCGGGGTAAAGTGCGGGACAGGGGGAATCAGACTCAAGTAGAATCTTTCCCCCAACTGTCGCGGGGTACCTGATGTGGATTCTGCATTCACAGAGATCCCGAGTGGTAGAGAGGAGAACTGCTCTGTTGCTTTTCTGGGCTGCAATCTTCATACTAGATCTCCGAGGGGTGGGGTGGCTTCCAGCCCCTCACCTTTGAGCCAGCAGCTGAGCACTTAACCATGGTGCCTTGATCCATTCTCATTGGTTCCTTCACCTCCAGGGGGGCCATGAGGGGTGGGGGGGAGCCATGCCCAACACCCAAGGCCTCTGGGTTTCTGGGGAGGTTATAGATGAAGTGTACTTGGCGTTGGAAGGAGACACAAACCTTCTGGGCTCGACTATTAACCAAAATGAAACCCTGGTGGCCTAGTGGTTAAGAACTACATCTGCTCACCAAAAGGTCGGCAGTTCAAATCTGCCGGGTCCTCGGAGACTCTGTGGGGCAGTTCTACTCTATCTATAGGGTCTCTACACGCCAGAATCGACTCAACGATTATTAACCCAAAGGTTGGCAGTTGGAGTCCACTCAGCAGCTCCACAGCAGAAATTCCTGGCACTCTGCATCAGAAATGATCCACCCACTGTCATCAAGCCAGTTCTGACTCCTAGTGACCCTTTAGAACAGAGGAGAATTGTTCCATAGGGGTTCCAAGGAGCTGCTGGTGGATTCAAACTGCCACTCTTCTGGTTAGCAGCTGAATACTTAACTTCTGGTACCTCCATGGCACCAGAGACTACATCCCAGAAGGCCTATGGAGCGGTTCTGCTTGAACATGTGGGGTGGCCTGATGTCAGCCTACTGAGTGAGCACTATGGTTTTTCTAACTTACCGCTGGAGCCACACATGCTGTCACAGAGGGTTAGGGTGCCCCCTTGGGTGACTGCCTGAACCCAGGGGTCCCCAGCACCATCGGCTGGGCTGACAGAAAGCCCTGAGGCTGATTGGGGTGCAGCACCAAGCCGAGCATCCTGTGATGGACGCAGCACTGGATGCTGTTCCTGCTTCTGTCCCCACCCACCCAAATAAGATGCCCCAGAGGGTGGCTCCTCCCTGGGCTTAGTGTTTGCGGTAAGTGCCCTTGGTGGCACAGTGGTTAAAGCAGGCCCAGCAGTTTGAATCCACCAGCTACTCCTCAGAAATGCTGCGGGCACTTCTATGGTGTCCTAGAAGGTCACTATGAATCAGAATTGACTCAAGGGCAATGGATGTCCTTCAGTTTCTTCTGCAGAAGCTCTCCAACCTGACCCAGCAAGGTGGTTTGGCCACAACTTTAGACTCTCATGTTCACGGTGGAGGTGGTCCTGAGTTTGTAGCAGCCCCGACACTCACCTGGCAAACAAGTGGCAGATGCCGTGACAGTTGCCTTTGTCCAGTAGGAGTCTGATGTCCAGAGACATGTGGGCTGGTGACTCCAGTGCCAGTGCCTGCCGACATAGCATAGTGGTCTGCCTGTCCCACCCAAGAAGACCACCTCAGCTCAGGCTGCTCCCTGCTGAAACCACCCAGCACCAATCTCAGCAAGTTCCACGTTGGGTGCTGTGGGCCCGGGAGGTGGTGTGTACAGGAGGTGGGGACCTGGCTCAGGCATCTTCTCGGCTGTCAGCACCACAGCTGGCAGCATCCTGAATGTGTAGGTGATGAGTCATGAAGTCCTCTTTCAGGAAGGCCTTCCACGTTCCTTGCGTTTACACAACCCTTCCTTTGCGTGGATTTGCCCCGTCCCCCTCTGGAGGGGCCTTGTGGGGTGCATGAGTGGCTGGCAGGAGGGAAGCATTGTGAAAATGCAGACAAGAGTGTAAGATCTGTGTGGCCACCACTATCCCTAGTGAAGGAACGTCCAAGGTGGGAGCATTTTAGCCAAGCTCGTCAATCAGTTTTCCAGCAGCACAGTGGACAGCCAGGCTCCAGGATATGGACCTGAATGTGGTCACTGATGACATGTATACTTCTGAAGTGGTCAGTTAAAACACATACATATGTCCCACTTTGGTGAGTGGCATCTGGAGTCTTAAAAGCTAGCAAGGGACCATCTAAGTAGTATCAACTGGGCCTAACCCTCCTGGAGCAGAGGAGAATGAAGGACATTAAAGACCTAAGAAAAACATGTTCCCAAGAGACAGAAAACACCGTATAATTCAGAGACGATGTCAACATGAGACCAGAAGAACTAGATGGTGCCCAGCCACAACCAATCACTGCCCTCAGAAAGAACACAGCAGTGTCCCCGATGCAGCGGGAGAAAAATGGGTGTGCAGAACTAGAACTCTATTAAAAGGCCAGACTTCATGGTCTGACAGACTGGAGGGTCCCTGGTAGACATGGCCGCTGGAATCTCTGCTAGCCCAGAGCTGAAATCAGTCCAAAGTCAACTCTTCAGAAAAAGATTGGACTAAACTATAACGTGTAAAATGATATTGGTGAAATTGTACTTTTGGGCTTAAATAGATAGATGAGGCTAACTGGGCAGCTCGTGTCCAGAGGTAAGATGAGAGGGTGGAGGGGGACAGGAGCTGGTTGAATGGACATGGGAAATATCAAGTGGAAAGGAGTGTGCTGTCACAGTGTGCGGAGAGCAGCTAGAGTTACACAGCAGTGTGTGTGTGCAAGGTTTTGTATGACAAAGTGACTAGGATTGTAAACTTTTGTTTAAGACACAGCAAAACACTTTAAAAGAAAGAAAATGCATGCATGTGGTTCTTGCTTTTGAACTTGGGGTCATTGATCATTTACAAATACTCACCCACAGTTTCAAAGTGGCCTTTCCATTTTCCATGGCTGTGGATGGAATTGTTCCCCTCCAATAACGTTCCTCTTTTCAGCATTTTGAAAGCTATAAGTTGCCAGAAAATAAGGATAATCGCCCATCTTTAAGTGAGAGATGGTTAATGTGGGATTTATAAAGGACTTTTCTTAATGAATAATAGCTAAGACCAATTTGTCTTCTTGGCTCATTTTGCAAAATCCCATTTGTAAAGTTGGGGGAGCTCCATTCTTCCCTATAATTACTCTCTCCCTCCAGAAGACGGGACTGTAGTGGGAGAAACCACCTGGGGACATACGAGGGACTGTCGTAACCTCAAGTCCCAAGACAGCATGGCGGCCACACAGCTGCCTCAGGAGGCTATCCCCTTGGCACCACAGGGCCACCTAGTTGCAGGCCTGGGGTTCTCAGCCCAGGCTGTTGGCACTGAAGGGCAGGATAATTCTTTAAAGACTGTCCAATGAATGTCCGAGGCGCACCCTAGTTCCGTGACATTCCAAAGTGCCCCCCGGGGGGAGCAGAGCTGGCCCTGGTTGAGAACACTGGCTCGCATGTGGCAACAGGCATTTGGTGCGGTACACGTCCTCGGCCAGTTGGGGAGACAGGTGATACCAGCTCAACTAGTATTGGCAAGGCCATGATCCCTAACCAATACTGGCAAGAAAGGTGTGTAAAGCAGAGACAACCTGTGCCAAGGCTGCAGGTGACCAGGCATTGACCCAGTTCCTGGGTCTCTTGAAGGTCCCTGGGGAATGAACTTGCAGTGGTCTGCTCTGTACTCTATGGCCTGGAGTCAACACAACAGCACTGTGCCCACGGCCCTCTCGGACCAACTGCCGTAATGCCCTCTGGCCAGAGGCCTCTTCCCCTTGTGGGCACCTGCCCTCTTTGTCCTGAGTGTTCTTGCCCCACCAGCAGCCTCATCCTGCTTCAGAATCCCCTGGAGCCGCTTTGTCCGTGTGAGGTCTGCGATCTCAGACATCGCAGCGTGGGCAGCTGCTAATGGTTGCAGCCCTTGGGATGCCTAGGCTTTCCAAGTGTTACAGATTGAATTCTGTCTCCCCAGAACTCAGCCAAACCATCCAGTACTGTGTGGTTGTCCTCAATGTTGTGATCTGATTATCTTGCGTATTGCATATCCTACAATAATTAATAATTAATGAGCCAGGATTCCAGGTGGTTGTGTTAACGAGACAGGATTAGGGGCAACTACGTTAATCCCGTAGACACCAAAAAGACAAGCCAGGAGTGGAGTAGGTCCTTTGGACCTGGAGTCCCTGTGCTGAGAAGCTCCTAGACCCAGGGGAAGATTGATGCCAAGACACATGGAGATTTCTGAGGACCACTAGGTCCACAGATGTTGAAAGAAGACAAGGCTCTGCCCCTAGAACTGATAGAGAAAGCCTTCCCCTGGAACTGGAGCACTGAATTTGGACGTCCACCCTCCTGAACTGTGAGAAAATAAATGCCTGTCTGTTCAAGACAGCCACTTGTGGTATTCCTGATACAGCAGCACTAGATGACTAAGATACCAGGCGGTACCTCAGATGAGGCTGGCTAGTTCTCCCTCATGTCCCTAGGACATGTCCTGACAGCATTTACTGCTTCTTCAGGCTCAGCATGCCTCACGTGTGCCCTTCTGGGGGAAGGAGAGCTGCACAGTGGCCTGCCCTGGCCACCCGGGTTCCTCGAGGCGGCTTTGCTGAGCACCTCTCCCTGGCTACTTTGTTCTTTCTCCAAATGCACCAATGAGAGACCATAAATGATGACAGTGGTCCTTGCACCCCACAGAACCCTGCCCCAGCTACCTGATGGCTAAGGAAACAGAGACGTTCATAGTCAAATTCAGAAACATTTAGCCAAGTGATGGGCAAGACTGGAGTCCCCATCTTCCCGGTAATTTGGACCACGAACCCAGCAGTCAGCCAACATCCTGGCATGTCTGTTGCTTCAGCTTTCAGGACGTTTTCGCACTGATGTGATTTCTTCTTGGCAGGGCTGTCTGAATCTTCAAATGATGATCCAAGAAGATGGGCCCCTTCCCCCTAGCCCTGAGGCAGGCATCTTCAGACTCAGCCTGAGAGAATTCCGAGAAGATGAGTCCCCTGTCCCCTGGCTCTCCCCCAGCCCTTAGGCACACAAGCCCAGCTCTGCTGAGAGATATCAGAAGGGACAGGAGTGGATGGGACAGTGGGTGTTATAAAGATGTCAGCACTTCCCAGATGAATGTGGGAGTTCACTGTAATCCCAGAGTCCCCGTGGACCTGTCTTGGAGACTTGACCAAATGATTCCAAAGTACATCTGGAGGCATAAACAGATGAATGAAGCTGGGAGTTGAGAAGTATAAGGAGAGTGTGCTTGCGTCAGGCAGAGTAAACACCTAGCGTCCCTGGTGACAAGCAAGCTCCCAGGCACAGGGCCTTTACGAGTTAACTGAAGCCTTGCAGTGACCCTATGAGGTAGGTATTAAGTCCATTGAAATTGCTCCTATTGGGTTGTTTTAGGGCCTACAGAATGACAATTTCACATTTGTATCCCTCACATTCTGCAGATGAGAAAACCAAGGCACAGAGAGATTAAATACATGCTCAAAGACACACAGCAAGCAGTTGGTCGATGTAAGAATTAAACCCCAACACGCTGGCTGCAGAGCTAGTGCATGTAAGACTATGTCATGTGACCAGTAGATTGTGTCGCTCAGAAATAGGCTGTCAGGTATATGAAGATGTGACCTGTGATACAGAAAGCCCCACGAATTCACAGCAAATTAAGAAAGGCTGACGACAGTGCGTCTAGTCGACCAGCTAATGGAGGGAGAAGACAGAGCACATCTTCTCCTCCCACCTTCCCACAGATCAACTGTTAATGGGTTAAAGAGTTCAGTGTATAAAAGGCAAACTTCAAAACCTAAGGAACAGAGTTAGCTGAGTAGTTATCTTGGAGCTGGGGGGACACAAGTTGAGCTCAGTATAGTTGACTACATAAAAAAATGACGTGTCTGTTAACAAAACCAAATCCGCTGCCGCTGAGTCGATTTCAACTACTAGCGATCCGATAGGACAGAGTAGAACTGCCCCATAGAGTTTGCAAGGAGCACCTGGTGGATTCGAACTGCTGACCTTTTGGTGAGGAGGCACAGTACCGAACTACTACGTCACCAGGGTCCTGTTGATTAAAGAGATTGTGAAACAATTAAAATATATATAAGGAACAACTGGGAAGAAAAACATCACCAATATAGCAAAGTGGGTTATGTTTCTATATAAAGACCTCGAATAAAAAACAAAATAGAGAAGGGTATGAACAGACAATTCGCGGAAATTCATTGATTCCACAAATATTCATGGAGCACTTAGTGCTCACCAGACACTGTTCTGGTCTTAGGGTGGAGTTTGTATTTTATTGGGTGAGGTTGACACTAAACAAAGCAACCAGTGATAAGTAGCGTAATACTGGGTGTTAGGAGGACAGGGACAAGACAGGAAGGCGAATGAAGGCGAGCGAGGAGGTAGGAAGAGGGAGGTGCTATGCTGGCTGTGGGGTCAGGGCCAACCCCATCAGTAGGGTTGGGGTCATACTCTTCAAGAAGTGAGAAGTGCATAGGTATGGGAAGAGCCACTCAGGCAGAGCAACTAACAGCTGGGAAGGTCCTCACGGGAGAAGGGACTCCAGGCAGATGGGAGAGAAGAGCACTTCTATGTCTTGATCAAACTAGGTGGTGGGGAGAATGACGGGGAAGGTCACAGGTACTTGAACACGGATACCCTTGGAGGCTTTGGAAAGAGTCTGGGATTTTCTTGATGTGATACAGGAAGGTTGGAGGTTGCAGTAGAGGAGTGAATCTTATTGTCTATACTTGCTAATGTCGTTACCGTGAGCCATCAAGTGGATTCTGAACGACTCTGTTTTACGGAGGTCTGCCTCTTTTATCCTGACCGTCTACTTTACCAAACATTATGTTCTTCTCCAGTGACTAGCCTCTCCTGATAATATGAGGACTGCCAATGAAGTTTGTGAACTCATACTAGAAAAAGTGCTATATACCTCATTGCTAAATATCACTATCGTCTTCGAAGTCCTCCCCTTGGGAAGCTATGCACTGATGCCAGCACCTAGTCCATCCTTCAAAGTAATTTTGGAATTCCTTTTCTGGAATGGCCTTGTCATCGTATTACCTTTGATGTCACATCATCTGAATGTCTTCCTTTCAATATGTCCTTTGTCTTTTGGTAAAGAAAAAAAGCCATAGGGGCCCGATCAAGTGAGTAGGAAGGGTGTTCCAATATAGTTATTTGTTTACTGGCTAAAAATTTCCTCACAGACAACTATACAGTTAAATTTATGAACTTGTTACCACACCACTATGCACAATGGCCATTCCAGAAAGAGTTTCAAAGGGTGGACTAGATACTGGCATTGGTGCATAGCTTCACAAGGGAAGTAATTTGAAGGTGACCATAGAGGCATTCTGCAGTGAGGTATGCAGCACTGAGAACAATGAAGTTGTCCGACTTAACTGTCAGACCTCATAAGTCTAAAGTGCATGAGATGAAGTCTCAACATCCTTGCTTTCAAGGATTCTAGCTATACTTCTTCAAAGAGAGACTTGTTCCTTCTTCTGGCAGTCCACAGTATATTCAATATTCTTCAGCAATACCGTAATTAAAAAACATCAACTTTTCTGACTTATTTATTGTCCAGTTTTCCCACACATTGAGGCTACTGAAAATATCATGGCTTGGGTCAGGTGCTCCTTAGTCCTCTAAGTGATGTCTTTGCTTTTTATCACTTCAAAGAGGTCTTCTGTAGCATTACATGGTATCCACTAAAAATAATGTTTGAAATGAGAACCATGACCCAGTGCACTTAAAATAAATGAAAATTCTTGTTATATGTATATTTCATCACAGAGAAATATGACAACAAATGAATCTTAAGGAAAAACATATCAGGATAAAATTTTTTGGAGTGAATGGAAACTATGATTTTTTAAAAAGGAATAATACAAGATTTTTGAATGTTAAACGGCCTGCCTTTTGTTGTTTTAAATAAGACATAAAACCAAGAAAACCAAACCCAGTGCCATTGAGTTCATTTCAACTCATAGTGACCCCACAGGTCACAGTAGAACTGCGCTGTACAATTTCCAATACTAAATTGTTACGGTGCTTCTATTCCACAGAACATATTGAAAGAAGGTTGTGTATAGCTTGGGGAACCTGTAAGAGTTAACTACTATTGTTATCACCAGTTGCACTGAGTTGGTTGTGACTCCTAGGGACCCATGGACAACAGAATAGAACACCACCCGATCCTGGCCATCCTCAGAATTAGTGCCATGCTTCAGCCCATTACTACAGACACCGGGTCAACCCATCTCTTTGAGGGTCTTCCTCTTTTTTGCTGACCCTCTGCTTTACCAAGCATGATGTCCTTCTCCACTGATGGGTCCCTCCTGATAACACGTCCAAAAGAAGAGAGATGAAATTTTGCCATCCTTGCTTCCAAGCACTATTTCTGATTGTTCTTCTTCCAAGTCAGATTTATTCATTTTTCTGGAAGTCTATGGTACGTTCAATATTCTTTGCCAACACCGTAATTCAAAGGCATCAATTCTCCTCCAGTTTTCCTTATTCATTATCCAGCTTTCACATGCCTACGAGGTGACTGGAAGCACCCAGACTTGGATCAGGTCTTTAAAGTGACATCTTTGCTTTACCACTCTAAAGAGGTCTTTTGCAGCAGATTTGCCCCGTGCAGTGCATCCTTTGGTGTTGACCGCTTGACAGCTGCTTCCCTGGATGTTGATTGTAGATGCAGGTGAAATGAAATCCTTAACAACGTGCCAATCCTTGACTTCTCCATTTATCATGACGTGACTTATCAGTCCAGTTGTGAGGACTTTTGTTCTCTTTGTGTTATAGCGTAGTCCATACTGAAAGCTGTGGTCTTTGATCTTCATCAGTAACTACTTCAAGTCCTCTTCACTTTCAGCAAGCAAGGTTGTGTCACCTGCAAATCGTGGGTTGTTAATGAGCCTGCTTCCGGTGCTGATGTGTTGTACTTCTTCAAAGAGTCCAGCTTCACAGGTTGTTAGCTGAGCATACAGACTGAATAAGTCTGGGGAAAGGCTACAATGCTGACTCAGAAATTTCCTGACTTTGAACCATCTAAGACTGCCTCTTGGTCACGTGATGTACACACTCCTCACCAGCATAATGAGGTGTTCTGCATTTCTCATTCCTCATATTTGTAATTTTCTAGGACCCACACAGTGCAATGTCTTTGCATAGTCAACAAAGCACAGCTAAACATCTTTCTGGTAATGTCTCCTTTGAACCAAGATCCATCTGACCTCAGCGACCTTGTCACTTGTTCTATGTCCTCTTCTGAACCTAACTGGAATTTCTGTCAGTTCCCTGTTGTTCTGATATACTGCTGCAACTGATTTTAAAGATGATCTTCAGTAAAATTTTACTTGTGTTTGATATTATGACATTAATAATATTGTTGGGTAATTTCCACATTCTGTTAGATTCCTTTTCTTTGGGATGGGCACACATAGGGATCTCTTCCGTCAGTTGGCCAGGTAGCTGTCTTCCAAACTTCTTGGCGTAGATGGGTGAGTGCGTTCAGTGCAGCTTCTGTTTTGCAGTGTTTCCACTGGTGTTCCACCAATTCCTGGAGCCTTGTTTTTCACCAGTGCCTTCAGTGTGCCTGGGAGCTCTTCCTTCAGGACCATCAATGCGTGGTCATACACCACCTCTTAACATGGTTGAACGTCAACCAATTCTTTCGGTACAGTGACTGTGCATTCCTTCCATCTTCTTTTGATGCTTCCTGCCTTTAATATTTTCCCGGCAGAATCCTTTCGTAGTGCACCTCGAAGCTTGAGTTGTTTTCTCAGTTCTTTCAGGATGAGAAATAGTCGTCCGTTCTGGTTTTCGAATTCTGTGTCTTTGTACATTTTATTATATTGCTTTACTTGGTCATCTCGAGCTGCCCTTTGAGATTTTCTTCTACCCTTTTACATCATCGTTTCTTGCTTTCAGTTTAACTATATTCAAGGGCAAGTTTCAGTCTCTTCTGACATTCATTTTGGTCTTTTCTTTCTTCCCTGCCTTCTGTTTTCTTCATGTACGATGTTCTTGATGTCTGGTCTCCCATCGTTAGTGTTCAATGCTCCAAATCTGCTTTTGACTCTCGGTACCAATTGTCTTAGGCTGGGTTTTCTAGGGAAGCAAAACCAGTAACACCTGTAGGTACAATGAAAGATTTATATATATAATGTACAAGGAAAGATATCTATATCTGTATATAGATATAGGAAACAGCTCATGTAGTCACAGAAGCTGAACATCCTAAGTCCTGGCACAAGCCTCACGTGACCACAGGAGCTGGTGAACCCAAGGTCAGCAGGTCAGGGATCAGAGTTCTAGATCACCGGTTGTGTAGGTCAGCGGATCCCAAGCTGGCGGCCAGACAGAGCTGCAGAGGCTGGCGAACCCAGAACTGGCAGGTCAGGGAACAGGACTCTCAAGTGCCAGCTGTAAGGGTTGATGAATCCAACAGCTGCTAGTTCAAGTCCAGAAACCAGACGCCAGAAGAGAGCAGGAGCAGCTGGCTAGGTGAGCAGACTGGCAATAGGTGGTGGAAGGCGGAGAGATGAGAGCTGAGGGTCAGGAAGCCACCCCAGGCCCCACCCTGCTACTTAATACAGCAGCCAAATATGGAGTAGCCAAGTTGACATAACCCTCACCACCACAGATGGTCTCTTACTTCAGGTGGGATACACTCAAAGTCCTGCTTGGACTGGTGTGGACTTGTCCTCAAGTTCTATAACTTCAGCTTGCATCTGAGTAAGTGGTGGTCTGTTGTTGGACTCTGGCCTCCTCCGTTCTGCCTGATGACAGTGAGCTTTTCCACAGATGTAGTCAGTTTGATTCTGGTGTGTTCTGTCTGGCCAGGTCCAAGGTGTTCTCAGTGAGGAAGTTGTTCATCTACCATGAGATCTTTATTGTCCTTTGTGTTACCGAGGTCGCATTTTCCAACTACCAGCTTTTCTTTGTTTCTAGCTTTCTCATTCTAATCCCCAGTGATTATCAATGCTTCTGGATTACATGTTTGATCAATTTCAGAAGTTTGTAAACACCTTCAATTTTTTTCATCTTTGGCCTCAGTGGCTGGTACATAATTTCTTTTTTGTTATTGTTGTGATTGAGGGAAGGTGTTCAATCTGGTTTAAATGCACATGACCGCCTATGTACAGCTCCTACTGCTCTCCTTGCCTGGCAACAGCACATTCCTCCTTTCTGTTCTATGCAAGTCATATCTTCTTAACAATCTCCTCTCCCCTCTTCTCCATCTTCTCCACTCCCCTTTAGTAAGAGGCTAGCAGGACAACATACTGTAGATGCATAGAACCATAAAGTGCACACACGATATGGTCACTCTGTGTTACTGAATCCAGTCCTTTCCTGTCCGAAGAGTTAACCTCAATAATGATTTACGATCAGGGACAGCATCAGGTCTAGGGGCCATGCTCCCGGGGAAACCCCCAGGCCTTCATACCATGAATTGCAGTCTTTTAGTGGAGTTCTCAGGTTGTACCCCTTCTTGTTCTTGTGTTGCTGCTGGGACTCAACTTTGTGAGCCCAATCACTGCTGTCACTGTAGGTGGCTAGGCACTATCTGGTTCTTCTGGTCCCATGTTGATGTAGTCACCCATTCACATGGGTCGTTCTGTCTTCTGGGTTCTCTTTCTCCCATGTCATTTTTGTCCTTGGTGATCATCTGTTCCTGCTGAGGTGGGACTACTTGGTATACCTCAGACAGCAGCTCACTAGCATTTAAGACCCCAGATGCCACTCACCATTATGGGGTAGACAAGACTCTCTTAGCAATAGGCTAGTCATACCAATTAGCCGCAATGTGCCCTGAGAGCATGTTCCCTGGACCCCTGCGCCTGCTACTCTGTCCTTGCCATATTAGGTTAAGACTGGAAGAGTTTTCAGGTTATACTGAAGTCCAGTTAAATTGATCTTCTTTCTAATGTGTGCTGTCACTGATTTCGCCCAACCAAATTTCTATCAACTATCTATAACCAGTCCTTTCCCTCCCTCTCACCTCTTCCTTGTAGCCGTCAAAGAGTCTTGTCTTCTGTACATGAGTTTGTATGACCTCACTGTAAGGGTCTCATACAATATTTGTCCCTGTGCTGATGACTGATTTCACTCAACATAATGTCTTTCAAATGAAACCAGGTTATGAGATGCTTTCTAAAATCATCATTGTGCTTTATCTCCACATAGTGTTCCATTGAGTACATATACCATAGTTTATTTATCCATTCATCTGTTGTTGGGCCTCTGGGTTGCTTCCATCTTTTTGCTATTGTGAACTGGGCTGACCCATAAATTTTTACTAACAGTCGGATTAACTCACTGTTGTAGGCATCTGGTGACTATCCTGTCACTGGCAGTACTGTACTTCAGGACAGATCTTGAAATGTTTGTTTGGACAACAAATGCAATGCCATTCCTCTTCAAATTGTCATTCCTGGCATCATAGACCATGTGCTTGTTTGATTCAAAATGGTTAATACCAGTCCATCTCGACTCCCTAATGCCTAGGATGTCAATGTTTATGCACTGTATTTGGTTTTGGAAGAGTTCCAACTTTCCTAGAGTCACACTTCATACACTCCATGTTCTAATTATTATTAATAGATGTTTACAGCTGTTTCTTACGACTTTGAGTCATGCCACATCAGCAAATGGGGGTTCCAAAAGCTTGACTCCATCCACATCATTAAGGTCCATTCTACTTGGGGGGGTAGCTCTTCCCCAGTTGGATTTTGAATGCCTTCCAACACGGGAGGTTCCTTTTCCGGGACTCTAGCAGACAATATTCTGCTGGTTAATTTTTCAGAAGTAGCCTGCCAGGTCCTTCTTCCTCGTCTGTCTCTGTTTGGAAGCTCTGCTGAACTCTGACCCCCGTGGGTGACTCTGCTGTGTTTGTAATGCCAGTGGCACAGCTTCCAGCATCACAGCAACGTGCAAGCCCCACAACATGACAAACAGAAAGACGAGTGGGAGGATCTGACAGCTGTTAACAGCTTATTATTATTTTTGCCAAATGACCTTAATTCTTGGTTCTTGTTCTGAGAATGGAGACCTCCTTCTGTACGATTCTGAATCCATCTAAGAAAATCAACCCTAATGGATGAAAAACATCCAACATGCATGCAAATCATGTTCAGATTTCCCCAGTTAGGGTTTTTTGTTTTTTAAAGAGAAAAACAAACCCTGTGCAAAGTCACATGGTCACATGAGTTTTAGCTACTGTCCTCCGGGAGGCCCATCCTGCTCCTTTTTATGACAGTGACTTTCTCAAGGCTGCAGGCCAGGGTTCTTGTGGAACGCCCTCCTGCCTAGATTTGTCAGAGTGGCTTGTTTGCTTGGGTGTCCTTTGACTTCTTCTGTTCCCTGTATATCCTGCTGCGGTGGTGAAGGTTGCTCGTCCACATGGCCTGGCCGTGAGTCTCCGTGGCTGGGCAGTTAGGATGTAGTTTTGCTGTTGTATCATGATGTAATCATGTCCATGATGAGGTCTGGTATCACGTGATCACCTCCATGATGGCATCTGTTGTGAGTAGCCCATCAGGTGAAAGGACGTTTCCTTAGAGGTGTGACCTGCAGCCCATACAGGTGAAATTTCTTGCGACCCTGGTGGGCTTTTTCTCACTCTGGATCTTGCAGCTGGCTCTTGTTCATCTGACTTCTGGTTCTTGGGACTTCTGCTTCACTGGCCTCTGCGGTCTGGGAGCCAGAGGCCTGCTGTCTGCACTGCTGATCTTGAGTTCACCAGGCCCTGCGGCCGGCCACGTGAGTCAGGAGAAGCCTCTAGCCTGACCCACACACAGGTCGGGACTTTCCAGCCGCTACAACCATGTGTTCTATTTCCCTGATACAAATCTCTCTCTCTTTCGATACGTATTTATATGCTTTACTTGTTTTACTTCTCTAGAGGACCCAGACTAACAGATGGGTGCTAAGCTGGATCATGAAGGTGCTGGAGGCAGACTTCTAAGGCCAACAATGTGCTTCATTCTACAGTAATCTTACATTTTTAATATAGTCAAGTCTATCTATTTTTCTGGGAAACCCTGGTGGTGTAGTGGGTTAAGTGCTACAACTGCTAACCAAAAGGTTGGTAGTTCAAATCCACCAAGTGCTCCTTGAATAGTCTAGGGGTTAGTTCTACTCTGGCATCTACAGTTGCCGTGAGTTGGATCCAACTCAAAGGCACCGTTTTTTGTTTTTTTTTTTATCTATTTTTCTAAGCTTTTGTTTTTTATGTCTTGATAAAGAAGGTCATCTCCAGTCTAGGTTTAGAAACATATTTTACATGTCTCTAATGTTTTCTGAACTTAAAAATTTTTACATTTTGCTTTTATTGATTTGGTATTTATTTCTGTATATGGTAGAATCAGAGTCGAAATATACTTGCTCCCCAGTGGACAGCCCCTTGCCCCCATTCATTTGGTAAGTATTTTTTCCATTGAGTTGAAATGACATCTTTATTATATTCTGAATTCCCACATAGCTGTGGCCCATTTTCTAGAATCTAGATATAATTCCCACTGCAGCATCGTGTCACTTTGGTTTCCGCCATTTATTGTGGGGTCTGGTGTGACAGGCTTGTCATTGTTCTCCATTTTCCAATTTTTCTGAGCTGACTTTTCACATCTCTTCTTCCAAAGGAATTTCAGAATCATCTTTGAAATTCTTTTGAAAAGCCCGTTTAAGGGGAGAGGGATCACCTTTACAGTGTTGACTGAGCCTGTCCTTCCTGAAGTGTGGTCATCTTCTCCTGTTATTCAGGCTGGACTGTTGTCAGATGGGTCTCACACATTTGTCACATGGGTTCATTCCCAGGTGTTTTAAAATGTCATTTTGCTTCACATTTGCTGTTGTTCATAGAAAAATTTCCAGTTGGTTAGTGGGGATGTTATTGGCTATGTTATATGGGTTTGGTGTCTCTTTTTCCAAGATTCACACTCCCATTTTCTTCCTATTGTATTGGCTGGGTCTGCCAATACAGTGAAGAATGCTGTCGCTGTTGGGTGCTGTCGGGTCAATGCTGACTCACTGTGACCTTATATGACATACTAGAACTGCATCATAGAATTTTCTAGCCTGCAGTCTTTATAGGGGAAGATCCAGATCGTTCTTTCGCAGAGCACCCTGGGAGAGTTCAAGCCTCCAGCCTGTCGGTTAGCAGCTGAGTTTGAGTACTTAATCACTGCACTACCGGGCTTCTCGTTATAATGAATAGAAACAAACAAGTCTGTCTTGGAAGGAGGGCATCAGGGTGCTCCTCAGCAGCAGGGGTGATGAGACTTCATCTCCCATCCTTCGGACGTGCGGATAGGAGGGACCTGTTCTGGGAGAATGATATCATGTTTGGTAGGGTAGACCTACTAACCTGCTGCTGTCAAGTCAATTCCAACTCATGGCGACCCCACAGGACAGAGTAGAACTGCCCCATAGAGTTTCCAAACAGCGCCTGGTGGATTTGAACTGCTGACCTTTTGGATTGCGTCCACAGTACAGGACCACGACACCCCAGGGTGTCCTAGTCAGGTACAGGGTAAGCAGAAAAAGAGGAGGACCATTGATGAGGTGGAGGGACACACTGGCTTCAACAGTGAGCTCAGACAGCAAACACGGCAACAAGTGAGCAACAGTACAGTCGGACAGAGCATCCCAGCATGGATAGCGTGAACCAGTGGGGTTTGGTTCTGCTGCCGTGGGGCTGCGATGACTCAGAACCCACTCCAGGGTACCTAACAACAAAACAACATAGGGACACTGTGTCCTTCAATTTGTCCCTAGCTTTAACGCAAATGCCTCAGCTGCTTTTTTTTTTTTTCAGTATTTTATTGTGCTTTAAGTGAAAGTCTACAATCCAAGTCAATTTGCCCTACAAAAGCTTGCACACACTGCTATGTAACTCTAGCTGCTCTTCCTACCCTGTGACAGCACACTTCTCCTCTCCACCCAGTATTTCCCACATCCATTCAGCCAGCTCCTGTCCCCCTCCACCCTCTCATCTCACCTCTGGACAGGTGCTGCCCAGTTAGCCTCATGTATCAACTCCAGCCAAGAAGCAGACTCTTCTCCAGTATCATTTCAAGGCTTATAGTGCAGTCCAATCTTTGAAGAGCTGGCTTCAGGAATGGTTTCGGTTCTGGGCTTGACCATGCTGGACCATGTCTCCCTGCAGTCTGTCAGACCATCAAGTCTGGTCTTTCTATGGAGTTTGAGTCCTGCACACCTGTTTTGCTCCTGCTGTGTCAGGGACTCTTTGTTGTAGTCCCTGACAGGGCTGTTACCAGTGCTGGCTGGGCACCATCTAGTTCTTGTGGTCTCATGACTCAGCTGCTTTTGAATCTATCCCTGCACTGTTGTGACTCAGCACTGATATACTCGTGCACGAGCTCCCACAGGCGGAGCCTGGAGCACTGACCTGGGAATGTAGTTGATCGCATTTCGAGGAGCATCCAGGACTCCGTTCAGACAACAGCTTGGCTTCTTCAGAGGGGAGCACCGCCCTGGGCAGTTTCCCCTCTCTAGCAGCTTCTTTTTGGCTCTTCTGTCCAAGGGAGATTCTGAAGCCAACTTCTCCGGCAGACAACTCTCAGGATCCCAGCAACCCAAACCAAACCCTCTGCTGTTGAGTCAATTCTGACTCATAGCAACCGTACAGGACAGAGCAGAACTGCCACATAGAGTTTCCAAGGAGCACCTGGTGGGTTCTATCTACTGACCTTTTAGTTAGCAGATGTTGCACTTATACTCCATGCCACCAGGGTCTCCATTCCCAGCAAAGGGGTGCTTAATTCCTACCTGTTCCCTTTTCCCTTCCTTCGTGGCTGTACTCTCCTGTCTGGACTCTTATTAGTCCAGTGTGTCTGACAGTTCCCCCATGGGATGTCCAGTAAGATCGTCGATGATGTCCGGAGCCCACAGTGGGCCATTAAATCAGAATCTTTGGAGATGGGACCAGCACTTGCTGCTACTGTCAACCCTTTATCCTATTCTTCCCGCCTTGGACATGGATGCAATATCTGGAGCTGTGGCAGCCATTTTTTGCCAAAGGAGCAACTTGCCTTGCTGACAATAATGGAGCAGAATGAAAAAAAAATTATATTGCTGAGACACAGTGCCAGCCCTGGACTGTCCACCTGTAAATATTTTGTTATGGGGGATAATTAAATGTCTGCAATGCTTAAGCCTCTGTAACTTGTGTATTCCATTATTTGTAGGTAAAAGCCTTCCTAACTGTATAACACCCAAATGATTTCTCAGCAGTGGATGTCAGAATCTAGAATTTGGGAAGTGGAGGCAGAGGCTAGACACACAAACCTGTCAATCAAAGGCGGGGATTCAAAGTCCCGGGACTGAGCTAGCCCACTTAGGAGGGGCCTGTGGGTGGAGAACAGCAAGAGGTCCAGGCCTGAGTCCTGGAGTCCCCAACATTTGGAAATCAGAAAGAAAAAGAGGAGGTGCAGTGAGCAAAGGACAGTAAGGACACCAGAACGTGCTGCGTTTGTGTATATCTGTGTAGGCATGCACACAGAGGTGCACACATTTGTGACAAATATGTGCACACACACACAAGCCACACACGTGCACACACAATATACACACACAAACCATCTTTGGTTTGGGGTCACAGGGCACCTGCCTGCACATTGCTTGCCACTTGTGGTTTTTATTTGCCAGTCCATCACTGGCACCCTTCCAGGGCAGTACGGTGAGGGCTGCCAGATTCTTTTTAAATGGTGAATGCTCCTCTATCATCTGGATGTTTTGTAATTCATGCATCATGTATTAAAAAATATTTCCATCCTATTGTTTAATAAATGGAATTGGGTGATTTGTTAACCATTTGGAAAAAAAAATTTTTGCAAATGGGGGACCAGTGAAAATTGAATTGTAACAAAATACTGTAAGCTAGTAGAAATGTACTAGAAGAGAAACTGAGTTTCTGCCAGCTGAGGAGAGGCGGGACTCTCTAACCACCAGTCCCAGAGGCGTGGATAAATAGGGCGAAGATGGGTTGATTTGAGGATTTTAACATTTCCTGCATTAAAAAATCCTAAAATTAAAAAGAAAATGAGATGAGAAAAATTTTTTTACACATGATATACAAAGGGTTACTTGTAAAAATAATAAAAAATGGTGCATATTCCAAAATAAAAGTGGACAAAGACAATGCGAGGGTAATAACCAAACAAATGGTCATTAAGCATAAATATTTACAGTCCTAATAGTGATGAGATCTGGACAAAAGAAGAGCTCCTGTTTTGACCCTGAAGGTGGGAGACAGCAAAGTCCCCCATCAGCAGCCGATCGTCGAAGGCTCCGGGCACTGGTGTCCTCACTGCTGTAGGCGACTCCGTAAATCCCGTCAGACAGCTATGCTTTTTGACGTGAAAAGTTGTTCACGATCATTTAAATTTAAAGGAGTAGGTTATCATGACAATTAAGGGCTCTGTGTGATTATTGATTGGATCTTGGATAAGAGGGAAATCAGCTATAAAAGACATTATTGGGACAATTGAGGAGATTTGAATGTAGACGACATATTATATCATATCCACGGGCACCACCCTGGGAGCCATAACGCCGCCGGAGTGATGGAGGGGGACGTCCTTGGGCTTATTTATTTATTTAAGGGTGAAAATCAAGATTCTGGCCATTTACTCTCAGATGGGTCAGCGTGAGATAAGCGGGGCTGTGCTTGTGTATGTGCATACATGTGGGAATGGTCATGTGTGTGTATGTATTCGTGTATGTGTCTAGGCATGCATGGGTACATGTATACATGTGTATATATATGTGTGAGTATAAAAAATAACAAAACCAAACCCATTGCTGTTGAGTCGATTCTGACTCACAGTGATGCTACAGAACAAAGTAGAACTGCCCCACAGAATTTCCAAGGGGCATCTGGCAGATTTGAACTGCTGACCTTTTGGTTACCGGATGTAGCTGTTAACCACCATGCCACCGGGGTTTCCATATGAGCGTGTGTGTGTGTTGCTATACATATAGCATATATACAAGCTCCCACAATGAAGTTCTCAGACTTAATTGTTTTAAGTACTACATACCTCATTGTTGAATATCACTACGGTCATCTTCCAAGTCCTCCCCTTGGGAAGCTATGCACTGATGTCAGCGTCAAGTTCACCCTTCAAAGCAATTCTGGAACTCTTTCTGGAATGGTCATTGCCCACGGTGGCAGGGTGGCAAGTTTGCAAACTTAATATGTATAGTTGTCTGTGAGGGAGTTTTTAGACAGTAAACAAACAGCTGTATGGGAACACCCTCCCTACTCCTCTGATCTGCCCCGGTGACTGTTATCTTTACCTGAAGATAAAGGAAATATTTAAAGCAAGACATTTTGATGACATTCAGGAGATCAAGGGCAATACAATGACAGCTCTGATGACCATTCCAGAAAAAGAGTTCCACAACTGCTTTGAAGGGTGCACTAGGTGCTGGTGTCAGTGTATAGCTTCCCAAGGGGAGGACTTCTAAGGTGACCATAATCATATTCAGCAAGGAGGTATGCAGCACTTTTCTAGGATGAATTCACTAACTTAACTGTGAGAACAAGTAAACACACGCACACACACACACAGGTTTTTATATATATGTAACATGTATATATTACATATATGTATTCTATTGTTCAAATCTGCCAGGCACTCCTTGGAAACTCTAGGGCGCAGTTCTACTCTGACCTCCAGGGTTGCCATGATTGGCCCTGACTTGATGGCAGTGGAATTTTTTCTTTTTTGTATACTATATCGGATCTGACTCGATGGCACTTGGCTGGTTTGGCATATATATACATACACAGAGGTTTGACTACATATATTTGCACATATATAAACACACAGGTTTATATGTATATATATTTATAGGTTTTATACCTATCATATGTATTAAATATGCCAGCCAAGTGCCATTGAGTCGGATCTGACTCATATATTATGGATTTATTTTTTTGTGTTGAACCTGTGAAAGCTGGAACCTGTGCAAAGTAGAAACCTGTCAGAGCAGGAAAAGCCAAATATTTCTCACTAATAAGACAATGATAGGAAAGTAGCAAAACTGTGGTCTGTCAAAGGTGGGAAACTTACAAGACTCAGAAAAATTAGGCAGACCCATCCAGTTCTGGCTCTTACAGGTGTCATTGAACATAGATGCCGAGTGAGAGAGAGAATATTGGTATACCAAAATGCGAATAGCTGTCAGATACACGGGAGGCGTGTTTAGGTGCACATTGAACTAGTGTTTCAATTTTCCTGTCGGCTCAAATTTTTCTTCAGAACAAAAATTTGAATGGAAGTGTGGACTACAGAATAGTTTGACGAGTGTTATCTCATTTTTAAAGTAAATGCGTGCCCACATTTAGGAAGAGATCGGAAGGATACCACTAAATGCCGAGAGAGCTAACTGGGGGAGAGGAGGTTCAGCAATTGGTAATTTGTTTCTCTCCCGCAAACACAAAAATCTGTGGAAGTAATCAGTGTTTCTGATGAATCAGAAAACCCCCCAAAGCCAAAAGAACCCACAAGCCTCAGGGTCCACGCCGAGGCTGACGGGCTTCTGCTAACGCTCGCTGCGTGGTCCGTGGGGGTTTCTGCGTGGTCCGTGGGGGTTTCTGCGTGGTCCGTGGGGGTTTCTGCGTGGTCCGTGGGGGTTTCTGCGTGGTCCGTGGGGGTTTCTGCGTGGTCCGTGGGGGTTTCTGCGTGGTCCGTGGGGGTTCCGCGTGCGCCGCGGGCGCGCACGTCGGATGCTGTGCGCTTTTCTCCCGATTTGTACAAACAGCACACGTTACCTCGTCACACTGTTTAGGAACTTGCCGTTGGCCCAGTCTGTTCTACAGATATCTCCCCACCTCCCACAAGATCATGTTGGTCACTTGCTTAAGGATTTTAGTGTTATGATTTTGTTTATTTGGATGTTTCGAATTTTGTCATAATAGTGATGGTAACACCCAAGGCGCCGGTGAGCGTGTCAAGGACCGGGTGCTGCTCTGTGCTCACTCTGCAGAGGAAGTCGTGTCATCGTCACGACAACGCTAACACAAGCGCAACCACGTGCTGCAGAGGAGATTGATTCCAACTCACGGTGACCCCTCCTGTGCGAGTAGAACTGCGTCCCGCGGCGTTCCGGGGACGGTGACCCCTGAAAGCACGTCACTAGGCCTTTCTTCTCAGGGCCTTCTGGGTGCGTTGGAATCATCAGCCAACCCTCAGGCAGGAAGTCCCTGTAATAGCCCTCATGGGTATGTATTATTACATCCATTTTACAGATGAGGACTCTGAGGGCCTAGGGAGCGGCAGAGCCCATCTTTAACCGGTAGTCCAAGTCCAGAGGGCATACCTCAGACAACCTAGGACACCACTTCCGCAAGGAGCATGTGCCCAGCACACCACTCTGGACCTGGTGGATGCTGTGGTCCCAGCTCTCTGCAGGACTTCAGCCTCAGGGCCCCACCTCATCACTGGAGAAGTTGCTTTACTGAATGTGTGGCACCAAATGGACCAAGCCACCATGCATTTTGAGAGCCCATGTACCTGGGGGACAGATGCTGGGCCCCTCTGTCCATCTAGGCCCATCCTGTCCGTACTCCTGAGTGCAAAGTCACCTGCATGGATGGCATAGCCATGGGCAGCCATTCTGGTGCCTCATCTGTGAGTATCTTGTAAGATACAGGCAGGGCCCTGCCCACAAATTCATCACCAAACTGCTTAGTCGGGAGCAGTGCATCACCCTATGTGTGTGTGTGTGTGTGTGTGTGGTTCCCTTTGCAATGCAGCAAATGAGATTTTTTTCCCCTCCAGCTTTAAAAATAAACAGATCTTGAAAGTAAGTGAAGCTACAGATTGGTCAATATCATATGCAAATAAATAAGAGCTAATTGCCTGCAGTGTCTTTGGGTGTCAGGTACAGTTATTGGAGCACATTTATGGGCCAATTAGGCGCCTTACTGGACTTCAGTGGTGATAAACTGTGGCTTGGTGGCTCCCGAGAACGTGCCAGGGAGCGAGGGGCCGAGCGTGACTCTTCTCCAGTCTCTGCGCTTTCCCACTGGCAGACTCCAAGGCTTTTGTCTGAGCTTGACTTCACCATAAGGACACACAGCATGCTCATGCCCCATGGGGACAGGGCAGGGTGCATCAGAGAGACCTAGCCCTGGCTGACTGAGTTGCCACCAAAGTGCATGTGATTGCAAATGGGGGACAGCGCAACATGCAGGGGACATGGCAGGCCTGGGCAGGGCATCCCACCAAGTCATTTCGCCTCTCATCTCAGTGGATCCCAGTTGTACGGAGACTGTCCCTAAAGAGGGAAGTAGCCTGAGGAAGACTAGTGCCACTGGACACTCGAACCGCTCCCCCCACTCCTGCAGGGCTCCAGGGGACGCAAAGACCTGGTGGGTGGGGCTGCTTGCCACGGCCACTCTTGCACTCAGTGGGTCTTCCAGCTGGGCCATGTGGCTCCAGAGGGACCCAGACAGACAGGGCCCCATGTGGAGGTGCTACAGGAGAGGAGGGACAGAGGGAGAGCGGTCCTATCGGAATTGCATTCTGTGCTGCGCTGTGAGGACAAGGAGAATTTCCTGGCCAAGCTGTCTGTGGAAGGGACATTTATCTCAGATCCCAAAGATGAAATGGAGCTAGCCACAAAGAGCACTGTGTTCGCAGGCAGGGGAAAGGGTGGCAAAGCCAGGAGGTGGGCCAGGCTTGCCGAGTGTGGCTGGGGTCCAGAGAGGGGTCAGAGGGGATGCAGTGAGTCTGGTGACCTGGGGGTGGGAGCACACTAAACAAATTGTTGGAACTGTCTTTAGAGTTTAAGGCTTTACCCCCAGTGAGAACCGTGAAGGACTTTGCAGCATAGAGTGGCGAGACTGGACTCTTATGTAAAGGAACCTTGGGCTGGGAAGAGGAAGGGGTTTGGGAAGGCAAGGCTGGGCAGAGGGAGGAGCTCCTGGAGGCAGCTGTGGGCCCCAGGGCGACAGGAAGGTGGCACAGGCCCTTCCAGAACACTTGGGATGGACTGGGATTGCCGGGGTTGGGGGAGTAGTGAAAAGGTGAGGACTCCAGGCCTGTCTAGGTCTTGTAGATGATTCTAAGCTTTTGTGCTGAGGCTGGGGTGGAGAAGGACTGGAGTGGTTTGAGCTTTGGTCTTTCGGATTCTGTAAGCTGCTGCCAGCTCCTCATCCTCTTGACTCTTAAACAGTTTGGTTCAATATCAAAGTTGTCAACCAGTCATTTCCTACTTCAGTCTCTGCCTCAGCATGAACGGACTGTTGTTGTGTGCCGTCGAGTCAGTTCCGACTCACAGTGACTCTATGAACAACTCTATGCCCAGTCTTGTGCCGTGTCCACAATCATCTCTATGCTCAAGCCCACTGTTGCGGCCACCGTGTCAATCCATGTCATCGAGGGTCTTCCTCTTTTTCGCTGACCCTCCACTCTACCAACCATGATGTCCTTCTCCAGGGACTGCTCCCTCCTGAAAACATGTCCAAAGTATGTAAGATGTAGTCTTGTCATCTTTGCTTCCAAGGAGCACTCTGGTTGTATTTCTTCCAGAACAGATCTGTTTGTTCTTTTGGCGGCCCATGGTACGTTCAATATCCTTCTCCAACACAACAATTCAACGGCATCTATTCTTCTTCTGTCTTTTTTATTCATTGTCCAATGAATGGAGTACATTTTAATAATTAAAAAAAAACCTCACTACTTTCTCTACAGTCATATCAAGTAGTAAGCCTCAGCGTGTATCTCAAAATAAACTCAGAAAATCAAACCCACTGCCACTGAGTAAATCTTGATTCACGGTGACTTTATATATTCTTGGCTGTCATCTCTATGGACCCAGATGTCTGTCACTTTGTTGTACCATGGTGGCACATGTGTTGCTGTGATGCTGGAAGCGATGCTACTGGTATTTCAAATCCCAGCGGGGTCACCCATGGTGACAGATTCCAGAAAGGCTTCCAGACAAAGACAGACTAGGAAGAAGGACTTACTGGTCTACTTCTTGGATAAATTAACCAGTGAAAACCTTAGGTACAGAGACAGAATGTTATCTGATACAGTGCCTGAAGATGAGCCCCCCAGGTGGGAAGGCACTCAAAATCCAACTGGGGAAGACCTGCTTCCTCAAAGTAGAGTTACCTCAATGACATGGATGGAGTCAAGCTTTTGGGACCTTCACTTACTGATGTGGCATGACTCAAAGTGAAAAGAAGAGCTCCAAAAATCAAATAGCAAGGGGAACATGGAATTCATGAAGTAGAAATCTAGGAAAATTGGAAATTGTAAAACATGAAATGGAATGCACAAATACCAATGTCCTAGACTGTGAGCTGAAACAGACTAGTACTGCCCATTCTGCGTCAGACAGTCAAGCGATCTACTATGCCAGGAATGACAAAAAGAAAAGATGTCACAATCTTCATCCAAAAGAACATTTCAAGATCAATCTTGAAGTACAATGCTGTCAGTCATAGGATAATATCCACACGCCTACAAGGAAGACCAGGTGCTAATTGTGGCACAGACCATTAAATGCTCAGATGCAAGCTCAGATTAAAACGGAAAAAAATTAGAACAAGTCCACAAGAGCCCAAGTATGACCTTGAGTGTATGCCACCTGAGTTTAGAGACCATCTCAAGGACAGATTTGATGTGTTGCACACTAGTGACTGAAGACCAGATGAATGGTGGAATGACATCAAAGGCATTATGCATGAAGAAAGAAGTTATTGAAAAGGACAGGAAAGAAAAAAAAGACCAAACTGGGTGTCAGAAGAGACTCTGAACCTTGCTCTTGAATGCTGAGCAACTAAAGCAAAAGGAAGGAATGAGAAGGTAAAAGAACTGAATATAAGATTTCATAGGGCAGTACGAGAAGACAAAATAAAGTATTAGAAGGACAGAAAACAAAAGGGAAGAACACATTCTGAATTTCTTAAGCTGAAAGAACTGAAGAAAAAATTCAAGCCACAAGTTGCCATAGCGAAGAATTCTATAGGAAAAATATTAAATGACTCAGGGAGCATCAAAAGGAGATGGAAGGAATATACAGAGTCATTATCCCAGAAAGAACTAGTCAGTGTTCAGCCATCTGAAGGGAGAGCATATGATCAGGAGTCGATGGTACTGAAGGACAAAGTCAAAGCTGCATTGAAGGTATTGGTGAAAAACGAGAGTCCAGGAATTGATGGAATGTCAATTGAGATATTTCAATAAATGGATGCAGCACTGGAAATGGTCACTCATCTATGCCAAGAAATTTGGAGGACAGCTACCTGGTGCATCGACTAAAAGAGATCCATATCTATGTCCATTCCCAAGAAAGGTGATCCAACCAATTGTACAAATTATCAAACAACATCATGACTATCATATGAAAGTAAACTTTTGTTAAAAATCATTCAAAAGTGACTGTAACACTATATTGACAAGGAACTGCCAGAAATTCAAACCAGACTCAGAAGAAGACATGGAACCAAGAATATCATTGCTGATGTCAGATGGATCTTGTCTAAAGTGGGAATACCAGAAAGATGTTTACCTGTGGTTCATTGACTATGCAAAGGCACTCGACTGTGTAGCTCATCACAAATTATGGGTAACATTGCAGAGAAAGTGAATTCCAGAACACTTAGTTGTACTCATGTGTTTATCTGTATATGGATCAAGAGGCAGTCATGCAAACAGAACAAGGGGACACTGCATGGTTTAAGATCAGGAAAGGTGGGCATCAGGGTTGTATCCTTTCATAGTTCTCAATCTGTATGCAAGAAAATAATCAGAGAAGCTGTATATGAAGAACAAGGCATTAGCGTTGGAGGAAGACTTATTAACAACCTGTGTTACGCAGATGACACAACCTTGCTTGCTTCAAGTGAAGAGGATTTGAAACACTGATGAAGATCAGTATGGATGGCACCTCAACATCAAGAAAACAAAAATGCTCACAGCTGGACAAGAAAGCAACATCTTGATAAATGGAGAAACGATTGAGGTTGTCAAGGATTTCAGTTTATTTGGCTCCACAGTCAACATACATGGAAGCAGTAGTCAAGAAATCAAAAGATACATTGCACTGGTATAATCTGCTTCAAGGGACTGTTAAAGTATTAAAAAGTAAAGATGTTACTTTGAAGACTAAAGTGCGCCTGACCCAAGCCATGGTATTTTCGATTGCGTCATATGCACGTGAAAGCTGGGCAGTGAATAAGGAAGACAGAACAGATGCCTTTGATTTGCAGTGTTGGAGCAGGATATTGACTGTACCATGGACTGCCGCAAGGACAAACAGATCTGTTCTGCAAGGACAACCAGAGTGCTCTTTGGAAGCAAAGACGGTGAGACTGCGTCTTACATACTTTGGACATGTTGTCAGGAGGGATCAGTTCCTGGAGAAGAACATCACACTTAACAGAAGATCAGTGAAAGAGAGGAAGAGCCTCAAGAAGATGGACTGACACAGTGGCTGCAACAATGCCTTTAAGTATAAAAACAATCGTGGGCATGGTATCAGAGTGGGCAGTGTTTCATTCTGTTGTGCAGAGGGTTGCCATGAGTTGGAACTGACTTGATGGCACCTCACAACAACACAAGGAAGACTAGTTAATATGACTATTATAAAAATTTGTACACCAACCAATAGGGCCAAAGATCAAGAAATTGAAGATTTTACCATCATCTGCCCTCTGAAATTGATTGATCATGCAATTAAGACGCATTCACAATTACTGGCGACTGGATTGTGAAAGCTGGAAACAAAGATGAAGATTGGTAGTTGGAAAATACTGCCTTGGTGATACAAACAGTGCCAGAGATCACAGGATAGAGTTTTCCAAGACCAATGACTTTTTCGTTGCAACAACAATGACTTTTTCAGCAACATAAATGGCAACTATACATGTGGATACTGCCTGATGGAATAGACAGGAATCTAATCAACTCTATGTGGGAAAAGAGACCATGAAAAAGCTCAAAATCATCAGAATAAAGCCAGGGATCAATTGTGGAACAGACCTTCAATTGCTCACATACAAGTTCAAAGTGAAGCCAAAGAAAACTAGAACAAGTTCACAAGAGCCAAAGTATGATGTTGAGAATACTCCACTGGAATTTACAGCACATCTCAAAACTAGATTTCATTCACTGAACACTAATGTCCAAAGACCAGATGAGCTCTGGGACAACATCAAAGACATCATATGTGAAGAGGTCCCTGGAAAGTCAGGACAGAAAGGAAAGACCAAAACGGATGTCAGGAGAGACTCTGAAGCTTGTCCATAAACAGAATAGCTAAAGTGGAAGAACTGAACAGATTTCAAAGGGTAGTTTGAGACAACAAAGTCAAGTATTATGTGCAAAGACCTGGAGTCACCAAACCAAAGAGGAAGAACATTTCTCAAGCTGAAGGAAATGAATAAAGAATTCAAGCCTTGAGTCTAGTACTGGGGGGTTCTAAGGGGAAAATACTACATGATGCAGGAAACATCAAAAGAAGATGGAAAGAATACAGTCACTGTATTCTAACGGCCAACCGTTTCAGAAGGTAGCACGTGACAGAAACCGATCGTACTGAAGGAAGAAGTTGAAGCTGCACTGAAGGCATTGACAGAAAACAAGCCTCCGAGAACTGAGAAAATACCAGCTGAGATGTTTCAACAAACAGATGCAGCACTGAAAGTGCTCACTCATCTATGCCAAGAAATTTGAAAGACAACTACCTGGTTGTCCAGCTAGAAGAGATCCATATTTGTGCTCATTCAAAACAAGGTGCTCCAGCAGTGGAAATTATTGCATAGCATCATTAATATTGCATACAAATAAATTTTTGCTGAGGATCATTCAAAAGTGGTTGTAGCAGTATATCCACAGGGAACTGCCAGAAATTTAAGCCACATTTAGAAGAGGATATATGGAATGAGAAATACCACTGCTGCTATCAGATGGATCTTGGCTGACTGTAGAGAATAACAGCAAGATGTTTACTTGTTTTATTGACTATGCAAAGGCATTCAATGGTGTGGATCATGACAGATTTTGGATAATATTACAAAGAATGGGAATCCCAGAGACTTAACTGTACTCATGAGGAACCTGTACACAGAACTAGAGGCAGTCATTTAAGCAGAACAATGGGATACCGTGTGTTTCAAAAACAGAAAGGTGCCTATCAGGGTTGTATCATTTCCTCATACTTACTCAAGCTGTTTTATGGGCAAATAATCCAAGAAGCTGGGCTATATGAAAAAGAATGTGGCCTCAGGATTGGAGGAAGACTCATTAACAATCTGTGACATGCAGATGACATGACCCTGCTTGCTGAAAGTGAAGAGGACTTGGAGCATTTATTGGTGAAGATTAAAAACCACAGCCTTCAGTATGGATTACGTCTCAACATAAAGAAAACAAAAGTCCTCACAACCGGACCAGTAAGCAGCATCGTGGTAAATGGAGAAAAGACTAAAGTTTGTCAAGGATTTCATTTTACCTGGATCCATGATCATTGCTCACGACAGCACCAGTCAAGAAATCCAATCTTGGGCAGATTGCCGCAAAAGACCTCTTTAAAGGGTTGAAGAGCAAAGACGCCACCTTGGAGGTAAGCCTGACCCAGGCTATGGTGCCTTGATTCACCTCGTAGGCATGCAAAAGCTGGACAATGAATAAAGAAGAACTAATGCCTTTGAATTATGGTGTTGACAAAGAACACTGACTATACCATGAACATGGACTGCCAAAAGAATGAAAATCTGTCTTGCCTGGATGGTCTGAGAACCTTAAGGGTCCTCTGGGAACATGGGCCCTAGACTGCTGCTGGCCCAGAGTCAAAACCTGTCCTGAAGCCAACACTCTAGACAAAGAAGGGACTGGACTTGGGGACACAGTGATGCGCGTGGCGTGTGTACTTTATGGTTTAATATATATATGAGGCTGTCCTACCAGCTTCTTTTTAGAGGAGAAAGAGGGTGGAAAGGAGGGGTAAGTGTTGCTTGAATGGATACTGGAAGCAAAGAGTGGAAAAGAAGAGTGTGCCATCACAGGGTGAGGAGAGAAGATAGAGTTGCGGAGAGGCGGGTGCTGGGGGTTGTATATGGCAAATTGACTTGGATTGTAAACCTTCACTTATTCTCTCTCTCTCTCTCTCACACACACAGACAGAGAGAGAGATCTGTCTTCTGAAGAAGTACAGCCAGAATGCTCCTTAGAAGTAAGGATGATAGCAAGCCTTCTTGCATACTTTGGCCATTGTTATCAGGAGGCCCCCGTTCCTGGAGAGGGACATCATGCTTGGTCAGTAGAAGGTGGATGAGCAGGAGGAAGACCCTCAATGAGATGACAGACACAGTGGCTGCAACGGTGGGCTCAAACAGCAACGACCATGGGGACGGCGCAGGACCGGGCAGTGTCTCATTCTGCTGTGGGCACGGCTGCTGGGAGCTGGATCTGACCCGAGGGCCCCGAACCAAAACCCCATGGAAGCCACCTGGCAGCTCTTCCTCTCATGGCAGCCACGGGTGAGTTCTAACTGCTAATCTTTAGGTTAGTTGTAGAGTACAAACTGCTTGAGCTGCCCAGGGACCTATAAAGTAACCTAAAAATGTGTGCTTATGGAGAAATTGTGGGCAGGGGAGCATAAAGCAGGAAGGAAAACTCCCCAGAATTACCCACAACGAGCTATGGCACTGCTAATGTTTTGGACTTTTTTTCTCCTGAATATAAAATTAGGACACAGTCTAACAATATACTTATTTAATAAGCCAAAGCCATATTTATTTAAGAGATGGGTTTTATATACACTTCTTTGTCCCAGTTTATGTACACTGTATCATTTTCACAGGTGATTAAAACACTATTAGAAATGACTACATCATCTTTCCCATAGTTTATTTCTGTGGTTGGACTTGGTTTCTTTCCATTATCATAAATGTCAGTCACACACTTTATATGTAAAAGTGACATTTTCAAGTAACTCCTGGGCCAGATCCCTAGATGTTGGCTTCCTTCACCTCATCAACAAACACTGAACTGACTTCATGGCAAAGGGTTCCGTCTTTTCTCAAACTGTGAAGAAGGTGTGGTCCAGGCCTGGATTCCTGAATCTGAAGAAAGACTCTTTGTCCCATTCCGTGTTGCTTTGCAGTTGTTGCGTTTTGTTGGCGTGCAGACCCTCTTGTCGCCTGGCCAGCACAGTATGCAATCACCTGGCATGACTCATTCTTGCTTTTCTTTTGTTTATTGTGATTGAGTGAAAGTGTACAATCCACTTTAAATTTGCATGCCCGCCTATGTGCAGCTCCTACTGCTCTCCTTGCCTGGTGACAGCACACTCCTCCTTTCTGTTCTATACAAGTCATATCTTCTTAACAATCTCTTGTTCCCCCTTCTCTGCCCTCTCCACCCCCGTCTAGTAAGATCCCAGTAGGAAGACACCCTATAGATGCACAGAACCACAACGAGCACACACAACATGGTCACTCTGTGCTGCTGAGTCCTGGCCATTCCTGTCTGAGGAGTTGACCTCAGTAATGATTTATGAACAGGGGCAGCATTGGGTCTAGCGGCCATGCTCCCAGGGTCACCCCCAGGCCTTGGGACCATCAATTGTGGTCTTTTAGTGGAGTTGTCAGGGTGCACCCCTTTTTAATGTCCATTTACCACTGGGGTCAGCGTTGTCAGCTTGTCATCATTCTTGCTTTTCTTATTGGCCAGACAACTTTCCTGGGCACTTGGCTTAAGTACCTGGGCAGGTGAGCCCTTCAGAAATTCCAGTTCTGGGGCTTGGAGGACCTGTGATCTCCCATGTGGGTGACAGACAGTGGAAAGTTGGCTGAAGAACGCTGGGTGGGGGGGCAAACTGGGGTCCCTGACACGGAGGGAGCCACTGGGGCCAGCTGTCCAGCAGCTGAGCAGCCAGTCCACCTGGGACCGCTGGGGCAGGGCATGTGATCTGGGTGCTGATGGGCCTGTGGGCTGGAATACTGGAGAGCCACAGGGGTGCACTGGCAGAACCCGGTCAGTCTCTCCTTGCCTTCTTGCTCACCCCCGACCCCCCAGTGGGAGGGTACCCAGCCGAAGAATGTATTTCCCAGGCTCCCTTGCAGCTGTGAGTCCTACGGGCCCACTTCTGGCCAGCCCTGCATTAATTGAAATCATGAGCGGGGCATCCAGAAAACTATCAGGACATGTTGAGTTTTGTCCTCCAAAAGATATTCTAAAGTCTTAACTCCTGTATTTAGCCTGGTGGTCCACTGGTTAAGAACTCAGCTGCTAACCCAAAAGTCAGCAGTTAGAATCTACTAGCTGTTTTTTGGAAATCCTACGGGGCAGTTCTACTTTGTCCTGTTGAGACACTCTGAGTAGGAACTGACCAGATGACACATGACAACCACCAGTTCACATGACCTTGGGTGGAAGCAGGGTGTTTTTGAAGATGTTACTAGCACGAGGTCACACTGGAGCAGTGGGGGTCCTAATCCAATCTGTGCGGTATCCTTATAAAAGAGGGGTGAGACCCCACAGAGGGAAGCCAGCCATGAAAAGGTGCATCTGCAGGCTACAGCTTGCTTCAGGCAACCAGAAACCAAGCTCGAGGAGTCTTTGGTCTCCATTAGTCAGTACTTCAAGTCCTCTTTCAACAAGCAAGGTTGAGTCATCTGCATAACATGGGTTGTTAAAGAATCTTCTTCCAATCCAATCCTCCAATGCTGATGTCATATTCTTCATATACCCCAGCTTCTCAGAGGATGAAAACATACAACCGTGACACACATTTTTCCTGATTTTAAGCCACATAGTATGCAGATTGATGTGGAACCTGTATATCTGAGGTCTGCCAATTAGGTTTGCGAACTCATCCTAGAAAAAGTGCTACATACGTCACTGTGGAATATCACTATAGTCACCTTGGAAGTCCTCCCCTTGGGAAGCTATGCACGGACCCCAGTGCCTAGTCCACCCTTCAACACAATTTTAGAACTCGTTTTCTGGAATGGCCATCAGAGCTATTGTCATAGTACCGTTGATGTTCCAAATGTCATCAAAATGTCTTCCTTTCAATATTTCCTTATCTTTGGGTAAAGAGAAAAGTCTTTGGGGGCCAGATCACGTGAGTAGGGAGGGTGTTCCAATGCAGTTATTTGTTTACTGGTGAAAAACTCCCTTACAGACAACTACACAATTAAGTTTGCGAACTTGCCACCGTGCACGATGGCCATTCTGGAAATTGCTTTGAAGGGTGGACTAGGTGCTGGCATTGGTGCATAGCTTCCCAAGGGGAGGACTTTGAAAGTGACTATAGTGCTATTCAGCAATGAGCTATGTAGCACTTAAAACAATTAAGTTCATGGGCTTAATTCTTGGATTTCACAGAACAAGGTGCAATGATTCAAACAGAAAAAGGGGATACTTCACAGTTTAAAATAATTTTGCACACAGAATCCTTCAATACAGAAAGTGAAGGCTTGAGCTTTTCCTTTGGTTCTTTCAACTTGAGAAATGCTCCATGTATTCTTCCTTGTGTTTTCTAGCTCTAGATCTTTGTATGTCATCAGAATACTGCATCTTTCTGAGTTGCTTTTCTGAATCTTTTAATTCAGCTCTTTTACTTCACCATTTCATCCTTTCCCTTCTGCTACCGGATATTCAAGGGCAAGGTTCAGAGTCTTTTCTGACATCCATTTTGGTCTTTTCTTTCTTTCTTGTCTTTTGAATGACCTTTTGCTCTCTTCATGTATGATGTCCTTGATGCTGTCCCTCTATTTGCCTGGTCTTTTTGAGTCCTTAGCATCCAACGTGTCAAATCTATTCTTGACATGGTCTCCGTATTTCAGGTGGGATATACTCAATGACCTTATTTTGGACCTTGAGTCAACTCCTCAAGCCATTTAAGAGGGTCTGGCTCAGCTACCTTTACTTCCCACCTGGAACACAGGTGCTGCAGGTGGAATAGAATTGGTAGGTACAAGTTGGTAATAAACCAAAGCCATTGCCATTAAATTGATTCCAACTCATAGCGACCCCATAGGATGGAAAACTGTCCCACAGAATTTCCAGGGAGTGTCTGGTGAATTTGAATTCCGGCCCTTTTAGTTAGAAGACACAGCTCCTAACCAGTACACCACCAGGGTTTCCAGTTGGTAACAAGCATCTGGCAAAGATAACTGAGCAGAGGCTTGAAGGTGTGCCGGGTCCTTGATAGTAGTCTGCAACAGTCAGTGCAGACCCTGCCTCCCTTACCTCTAGAGCTATTGTTTTGTGATGAAAATAACCTCAATATATTTAAGCCATTCTTGTGTAAGTCTCCACTCCAAAAATCCATACCCGCTGCTGTCAAGTCAATTCTGACTCATAGTGACCTTACAGGACAGAGTAGAACTGCCCCATTGAGTTTCCAGGAAACACCTGGTAAATTCAGACTGCCAATCTTTTGGTACTTTGGACATGTTGTTAGGAAAGGTCAGTCCTTGGAGAAGGACATCATGTTTGGTAGAGTGGAGGATCAGTGAAAAAGAGAAAGACCGTCGACAAGATGGATCAACACAGTGGCCACCACAATGGGCTTAAGCATAAAAACAATTGTGGATGTGGTGCAGGACTGGGCAGTGCTTCAGTCTGTTGTTTGTAGGGTCGCTATGAGTCAGAACTGACTCAACGGCACCTCACAATGACAATCTTTTGGTTAGCAGCTGTAGTATTTAATCACTACACTACCTACCAAACCAAACCCACTGCTGTCGAGTCACTTCCAACTCATAGCAGCCCTATAGGAAGACAGAAGAACTGCTTCATAGAGTTTCCAAGAAGCGCCTAGCAGATTTGAACACCCAGTCTTTCGATTAGCAGCCATTAGCAGTTAGCCACTATGGGCTTTCAGAATCTTCATCAACAGTAGTCAGACAGTTAACTGATACCCCTGTAAGTGGAAATGACTCCTCCCAAGAGCACTTCTTTGTCCTTTCATGTCTCCTCTGTGAGACATGTAACCTTTGTAATGCCGTGCATTTGATGTGCGGGGTGTCATGTGCCCAGGTGGTGTGGCGGCTGCACTCTCCGCTGAGACCGCATATTTGGGAAAGCTCTGTGCCCCCCATGCCAAGGGCAAGTTCAACATGAAACATAAATATTGTGTCATGGGGTCACGTCTGTCTACAGTAGCAACACGGAAGATAACAAATCACGAACCACAATGATGTCTGGGTGGTGGCTTTTGGGTGAGCTTTACTTTCTTTAGTCTTTTCTGATTTTTAAAAAGAGAAAGTGTACTCTTTATAAAAGCACAATGACTCTAGTAACAGCAGTATTAAGAGGCCTGGCACCACAGTGGTTCCCCGCGGCAGCTGCCAACCCCAACATCAGCAGTGGAAATCCACCAGCTGCTCCTCGGAAACCCCGTGGGGGCAGCTCTACTCTGTCCCATAGGGCTGCTGTGAGTTGATATTCACTTGACAGCCGTGGATTTGAGGAGTTTTGATTTCCTGGTCACCCTTGCCATAGGGGTGGCGGTGGGGGTGGGGGTGATGAAGTGTACGATGACATGAGAAGGGTCTGCAGCCTTGGGCTGGCCGATCCCCAACTGGAGAATTCTGAGCCTCTGAGCCTTGCTTTCTGATTGGTGGGTCAGTGGGAGAATCCCTGTCTTCCACGCAGGAGACCTGGGTCTGACCTCCAGCCCACGCACCTCACATGCAGCCGCTCCTCATCAGTAGACACTTAAGTGATGTTGTGAGGCTCAACATGTTTCAGCATAGAAAACTCTTCTTCCAGAGAAAGAGAGACCTGGAAGAAAGGCCTGGTGATGTGAATCTAAAAACCAGTCACTGAAGCCCTGCCCCTAGTAGGCTGGCGGAGTCGGCCCCCAAGCCCAACAGCACTGTTGAGGGACGGCTCCCCTCTGCAGTCTCTCCTCAGGCTCCGCATTTTATTACATTTTCAATAGTCTGATCACAACCACGATCAGAATGGCACAGGACCGGGCAGTGTGTCACTCTGTCTGGCGTGGTGTCACTGTGGATCAGGTGCTGATCTGATATGGCAGCTAACATCAACGACAAAGTCTAAGGACTTGGAAAAGTTGTCTCTGGGCTTTCCCACAGTCCGTGAGTGAAGTTACTGTGGGCTCAGGCACACGACAGCCTGGGGACAGACTCTCATTAGTTACGAGAGACGACCAGCACTCAAGAACTCCACGGAGGCAGCATGGACATATTTCCATTTCTTTATTAGAAAGAGGTCTCTACACTATCATCGCCCCTCTATTACTTTACACATTTTTTTCTTTTTCCTCTTAGAATACTGTACAGCTGACACACACACACAAAAAAATCCCAAGGCAGGAAAATACAAACTGGCAAATTTAATCAAAACAAGATCATATGAAATAACAAGCGAAGTGAAATGTCGGTCAATGGTTTTAATTACAGTACAAACAATATAAATAAAGCATCCTTGACTCATTGTGGAACATAAATTTGTGGAATGAGGTAAAGAGAAACAACCCAAAGAACCGTCTCTGAATAAACCCCGCGCTGCTCTGCTCTGCTCTATACATTGCTATTTACAGAAACTGAAAACTACGGTCAAACATGGGTGATGCTCACCACCTTCCCCAGTGTCCCAGTTGTCCCTGTGACCTGCTCTAATGCCCCTTTGGGAAACACAGCCTCATGGCAGTATGCGAACTTGCTTCAAAGTGGTGGAATGGAGAAGTTAGGGAAAGGGGGATGGGCAGCTGGCTTGGGCAGGAGTGGACCCCTAGAAAGCACCTGGCTGTCCCTGTGTCCCCTTCCAACCCTTCCCTGGGCTGTCTGAGACCACACCCTCTCCAGTCCTCCTAGCTTCTGCCAAGTATGCGTAGGACAGTTTACAAAACAGCTCACACAGGGGATCATGGCTGCCCTCTCAAGAATCCAATCTGTCTTACACACAAAAGCACCAGCTGGGAGAGGAGGAGGGAAGTGTGGGGGAAGGAATTCTTTCTAAAGTCCAGGTGCAGGCTCTCTTCCTTTTGCCGACCAAGAAGCAGATTCCAAAAGCACCCTTGCCTATCCCCAGGGAAGAGTGTGCTGTGTACTCCAGGTACCCCAGCAGTCAAGCTGAGAAGGTCCAAGGACCGCTGGGCGAGGGAGGGTGGCTGGGTAGTGTGTTATATGCTAAGTTAGCATGAGTGAGTGCTAGGTGCCCAGTCTGGCCACAGCTCGCAGTTCCTTGGTCCGTTCCCTCCCACCACCCCCAACCTGCCCTGAACACCCCAGGCTGGGCACAACTTTCATGGGTGACTTCTCAAATATCAGTGAGCTGGTGGCTGACAGCTGTGGCTGGGCTGTCATGCCAGTGTGCCAGGGTGCCTTGCAGGAGGCAGAGTAGTCAAGATTTCTACACAGAGCATGCATAAGTGGTGGAAAGATCTGGAACCTATGTCGTGCAGCAGGCCTGGCTCCTTGATGCTGCCCACTGAGCGAGCTGCAAGTGGCTGGTGTGCCATCTTTTTTTAAAGTTTCCCAAACAGTTCAGACTGTAGCTTTCTGGGTGGGTCCAGATACCACCCAGAACTTGGCAGGGGGTAGCGGGGACATCTCTGACCCAGGGCTGCTTTCCCCAACAGCTGGTATAGTACAGGCGTCTGCTTCACTGAGAAGACCCCGCCACACACTCACATTTATTGCCTGCTTCCTTCCTTTCACCTGCATCTCAAGACAAAGGTCCTGTCACTCCCACCGGCACTGAATTCTAGGTGAGTCCTGAACAGACATGGCTACCTAGCATGTCCCCATTCTATGGCTTAATCCACATTCCTTGGTGGGCGATCCCCTCTCAGATGCCACAGACCAGGCCAAGATGCAAACACGCCCTGAGCCAACCGCCAACACCCATACAGTGCTTCTTGCCTTGGACGGGTGGGCAGCTCCGAGTGCCTGTCTGTGGCTCAAAGCCTAGGGTCTGTCTGCTGGTGGGTGTTACCGCCTGGAGCACGGCAGCCTCACAGCTGAACACGCGGGTCTTCTGGACCCTTGGCAGGGCCCTCCCTCCCCACACCCAGTTCCAGGCACTGAAGACCTGTGCGTACAGGGTGAGGGCCCCAGAGAAGAGCATGTTTATCAGAGGCAGAAATCCTACAACCCAGTGCTGGCATATTTTATGGCAGAATTGATATCTCATTAGTATAAATGTGGCAAGAAGGGTTTTCAAAGTTAGGCTTGTTGGACTGCTGCTTTGTGCAAGGGGCTTACATCACATGGGAAACAAACACTTTTAGAATCTGGGCTTTTAAAAAAACTTGAGATGAAGACAGACTTGCTCTACAGAATCCTTTTTTGAAATCATCTACTGATATAGAGATCTTCTAATTTCAACCTTGACCTATGACACAAACTCAGCATACAGAGGGGTGTCAATCGCTAATAAGCAGCGGACACCCACATGAAACAGGGAGCATGTTCGTTTTAAAAAGCGACATTTTTAAGGGTAACATTTCTGCTGCGTGGGGAAGAACAGGGGTGCTGTGTAACATTCACATCTAAGTTGCTGGAAGCTCCTCTTCCCTCGTAGAGGGGGTGAGCTTCTGGGTAAAAGATGACATCGGGGTGCTGTCCCTGAATGGCACTGGGCCTGACCGCTGATGTCATAGCATCTCGGGCCCTGGGGAGGACAGTGATGGACGCAATGATGGACTCAAGTCCAAGGACAGCTTTTGACAACCCACCAACCCGCATTACCAGTCCACTCCCCTCCTCTAGCCTGTGTGACTTGGCACGGAATTCCACAGTTTGGGCTGAAAGGTGAAAACTGAGGTGCTTCAATGACAAAGGGCCAAAGGGGCTGGGGGCACAGTACAAGGCAGAGCAGGAGGCACATCTGACAGCTGAGGCGCACCTGGTTCCCCTGCCAAGGCGAGTGGCACCCCACCTGGTTCCCCTCTCCCGGGCAGGGGAGGCAGGGTCTGGGAGTTAAGGGGTCCCCGGCCACAGGATGTGCTGAAGAAAGCCACTTAGGACGCCCAAACAGAAACACACGCCCTTAAAGATCACAAGGGAGAATGCCAACTCTTGACGGGAAAAGCCCCTATTTGTGGCTTTTTGGTCAAGGGTGCGTGTGTGGGGGGCTTCACCTCCAACCGTGAACTTGACATGGAATCGATGTCTGAGGAGGTGGTCAGAAAGGAAAGCTCTTTTAAGGAAAGAGGTGTTTCTTCAGCACACTTTGAATTCCCCACTGCTTGGCAATTTTGTTGGCTTGAAGGACCCAACTGCAACCCAGAAGACTTCTAGAAGAGTCTCAGTGGCCTCAAGGGTTGTGTGAAGAGACAGGCCAGGGGTGTGGGTGGGTGGGTGTGCACGCGCGTGTGCACAGGGGAATCTGCTCTCCACACCTCGGCTTTGTGTAAAGCTTGGGGGGCTTGGTAACTCTTTCTTGCGGGGGAGGCCTGACCTTTTGGCAAGGCTTCCAGACTTCCCTGGGTCAGGATGTGGACACTGCCTGCCTCCTCTCCTGCGTACAACTGTGATCATGCGGACAGCTGGTGGAGCTGAACCACTGGCGCCCATGTCAGTCTGGTGGAGTCCACATCAGGCTTGTGGCTGGGCAGGACTCGCTGGCTATAATGGGATGAAGATGAGCTCATGACTGTCAGAGGAAGGACAATGCAGTGTCCGTCGGGGCAGGAGACCTGGGACTGGCAGGCCCCTGACGGGGGCACTCAGCAGGGGAGGGAGGTGGATGACCCTGGCTGCAGCCCTGCCAGTGTGGACAGCCCCTGCCAACCCCGACTCACGGCAGCCTAGTGTGCATCAGCACAGAACTGTGCCCCATGACGTTTTTTGGTGGCTGGTTTTATAGGAAACCACCACGCCTTTCTTCTGAGGGGCTACTGGGTGGGCTTGAACCTCCAATCTTTTGGGAAGGATTCCAGAGTGTTAACTGTTTGTGCCACCTGAGGACTCCCTGGTAGTCAGAGGAGGTAAGAGAAAGGGTGCTGGAGTGAGCAGGGAGTGAGCTGGGACAGGGGCAGGGTGGGTTCTGAGCTGACACATCACCCAGCAACAGTCACGTGGGGGGGGGGCTCTGGCAGGCATGATGGCATGGGAACAAACATGATCCCTTCTTGTCTGCTTCTCATTGTGGACAATCAAACCTAAGGACAAAAGAACAGAGGACAGTGGAGGCTGCAGAGGTGGTGAGTGGGCAAGTTTGGGTTTATCTCGGGGTGGGGGTCATCTCTGTCACACAGGGGCAGGGAGGGACCCCAAGGGGTGGCAGGGAGAGCTGGCAGAACCAGAGGCTTGGCCAGGAAGAGAGTCGGCAAAGGTGAAAACCGCTGGCTCCCAGGGTGCCGGTTTGGAACCTGTTTCCAGGTGGGTGCAGGGTCTGCCCTCGGCCCTGTCATTTGTCTGTCCTTAATCAAAGCTTCCACTGTGGCTGCCTCTACCCTCCACTGGGTGCTGGTCTGTCTCTGCTCATGCTGATTCAAAACCTCTCTGCGCCACTTTTCAGCCACATTACACACTTGCCCAAGAAATAAACATGAACCCCCCATGAGGAATGTGTGCCTGACAATGGGTAACATCTGCCCCAAAGCAGGGACAAGGAGGGCAGGGAAACGGGACAGATGGCAATGAGGCATGTGGGAGGGGAGATGGGGACAGCACTGACACACCACGGGGACAGCAACTCATGTCCCTGGACAACCTGGGCACCGACTGTTGACTAGGGGACTAATGTGCTGTGCAAACTTTCACCTCAAACACCATAAAATAAACAACAGCTCTCCCTGAGACCCTGTAGGCCACACTAATTTCACAGATGGGGAAACAGAGTCTGAGAAGTTAGTACCGGCCAAGGAACCCAGTGCACAGCCAAGGTAGCGTTCGAACCCGAGTCTGCGGGCCCGGGTTATGGCTTCCACTGGGGCAGACGCCCCCTAATGAACAGAGCAACCCAGACACAGATACCTGGGCACATCCTAATGTGTCAGACGTCACAAGATCAGGAAAGGCAGGTACCTAGACTGGACCCCAAAAGACCTCGGCAGGCTGGGCGCAGCCTCAGAGGAAGGTGCCTGACCCCCGGTGCTGAGAGGCCAGAGGCCCAGGGCTGGTCTAGAGACTCACAGCCCTGCAGAAAACAGTCTGCCATCTGGGGCTGAGTCAGGAGTCCTTTAGTAGGAGCCCACTTTCTGATCATGTCCCAAACAAAGCAAACAACCAGTTGCCGTTGGGTTGGCCCCCACTGACAGTGACCCTGTGTGGGCAGACAGTAACTGTGCTCCCCAGGGTTTCCCACGGAGACTTTCTCAGAAGGTCGAGTTCCAGGCCTTTTATCCAAGGAGATTCTTGGTGGATTTGAACCCTAACCTTCCGGGGAACAGCCAAGGCTATCATCCTCTGGGCCACCCATCCAGGAACACCCTCCTGTGTCCAGTGACCTCTGGATCAGCACACACCCTGCAACTGTCCACCTGCCCTGTAAATACCATGTGCTTACTGGGAGACGTGAAACCCCACCACCTGAGGGCCAAAGACCGAAGGCCAGTCACCAGTGGGAGGGCTAGTGAGCTGCCCATTGTCCCAGGGTGACAGGGGGTGGAAAGGACCAGCAACTGTGGCACGGTCTGAGTCTGGTGAGTCCTGCATCCAGCCTAGAACCAGACACCTGCCCCCAGGGGATGATCAGAATCCCATCTGGCCTTCTTTACAGGGTTTTGCGACTGCTGGACACATCAGGTAGGCCGTGCTGTACACTGCCCAGTTCATGGACCATTGGGCCAACAGGGGTGCTGCTTGGATGTGAAAATACGGACGTGTCCAGGTCACCTGTGCAGAAACCTGGCACACTGCCACGCACCTCTCCCAGCTGGCTGCTTCTTCCTCGGGGAAGAAAATTTCAACTTGCATTGGGCAAGGCTAGATGTGCCCTGCGGTGGTGGCGTCTCAGCTCATCATGACTTCTGCCAACTTCTGCAGAAAGAGGCAGTGCAGACCCAGCCCCTCCTATGCTGGATCACCTCCCAGCTGTTCCAGCCTTAACCTGAGCAAGGTTCCAGAAGAAAATCGAGAGCCATGCCAGCCAAGGAGAGCCTTCTAGTCCGACACCGAAATGCATACAGATTAGCCTCTAGTTACCTTTCTTTGAAAAGAAACCCCTGAAAGCCTGCAACCACTTTTCCTCTGTTGCCAAACTTTGGGTTCAAGACCGTAGGCTGCCACTTGGAGCAGACCGATACTGTTGTTTCAGATGGTAAGGCAGGTCGCAGACAATGTCTGGAGGGGGAAGAGGGAGGGGAGGGAGAAAGCCAGCCTAGCATCCACGTGGTGGAAGGTTAAGTGGAAAAAGAAGTCATCTGGGAAAATATTATATTATAAACACATATAGTAATATGTACAGACTCATATACATCCCCAAGAAGCCACACAAGATTTCTTTTTTCAGTCCAACAAAAGGCTTTGCTGTGATGAAGCATTCCTATGGTGGGCATTTGCTACAGTGAAATAATTTAAGAATCTCATTTACAGTCTTTCTGTGCTCACTACAGAGTCTACGCTAAAGGCAGGTGAAGCTGAGTGCCTGCGGCTGGGTGAGAACAGCAACGTGTGCTTACAAAACAGCAAGGACTTTAAACATTTTTTTTTTCTTCCTGTTCACATTTAAAATAACCACACAGTGATGAAACACAGAAGGAATAAAAGTGAATGGTGGGATTACGGAGTTTTTGTTAATTCTCAGACCCGTGGCCCCCATACCTACGACTCTCCGATACTGGTGACTTCCACTGAGTTTAGAACAAGAACAGAACACGGATGCTTTGCCGGCCAGTGGGTCAGACCCACAGCAACCCTGGAGGGCAGGGAGGAACCGCCCTGTGGGCTTTCCAGCGCTGTAGTCCCAATGGAAGCAGACGCTAGGTCTGTCTCCAGTGGAGCGGCTGGTGGGTGTGAGCCGCTGACCTGTTAGATGTGCAGTGAGCGCTCAACCGCTGCACCACCAGGGCTCCAGACTGAGCTTAACAGAGATTAGAAATTTCCATGAAACACCTAGCCACATATAAATTCTGTGTAAAGCTTTATTTTATTTCCACCTATTTTAATTTCTTTCTTTTTTTTATTTATTTAAAAAGTGAAAGAAGAGGAAAAATTCTTACAAAATAGAAGGTTCTGTATATAAGAGTGAGGGACTCTTCGTGTGGTGGTTGGGCGGATGGTACCACGTTTTTCACACTGTGGTTTCACAGTGTGACACCCCCTTCCCTGTCATCCCGGCCAAGGGTTCTGGGCACTGTCACCCCTCTTTTTTTAACTGATGTTATTGTGATTTGGTTGGCTCTATTTGACTGTCACACGGAAGCACCCCCAATGCCATTATCATGTCAAATCAGGTGACCTAGGAGAATGAAGAGCTTGGCTACCAAGTCCAAGTGTCTAGGACGCTTGAGAGCCACAGAGCAATGGGCAGCTGGTCACAGCCCATCTACACCAAGCACCCGGGTCTGGGGTTCGGTGACAGCCCCGTCTCGCTGTACCCTTCCTCTCACTCAGCTCAAGTGGTCTCTGCTTGAAGTCACACTCCGCCAGTGAGACACCCCACGCTACTTTCCCTCTTTCTAAAGATGTGTCGTTGTCTTTTTTTTGCCTTTAAATCCTTTCTTGATTTTAATAAGCAAATTGTGCCACCACTTTATTTTGCTCCGTCCCCTTTTCCAAGCTGTGTATCACATTAATGGAAGTGTTGACTGCTGGGAATATTTCCAGGTACAATGATCTGTGACCTTCTTATCTCAACTAGTTGCACATTATTACTTCACATCCAGTTCAATTTATAAATTAACAGAGGTGCCATTTGTCTGTACAGAAATCGATGCATATTTATGAATGTCTTTTATTCAGATAGATTTTCACACATCTCATCTAAAGACAGAAACCAGAAAGCCGCGGATCTCGGGCCACGCCGCCCCGGACTGACCGACCACCGCCTCTTCACCTTGGCCCAAGGGCGTTGATTCTCTCGAGCGCAGGCGTGGTGGAAAGTAGCCTTTCCAGGGCTTCTTTAGTTCCCTACCTGGGCTCGAGGGGTCGGGATGGCCCGGGCTGGCACTTTCCTGCTGGATTTCAGAGTCACCTGTATTGATTCCCCCCCCCTTTTTTTTTTCTGAAACCAAGGAGACCGCTTTCAAATAATCCTCGGCAACTGATTTCCTCTCTTTGGACTGAAAAATTAAACAGATACTAAATTATGACAGTGAATTTAGAAAGGAGGGCTCCAAGGGCTCGAAAGAACATGTCGGGATAATATGATGCTTCTAAGAATATTGCAATCACATTCCGGCAATCACTGGAGCGCGCCGTGTAACTACCTCCTCGGCTAATATGCTTTCTTCTGGGTGATGAGTAATCATGTCCCATTAAACAGCGGTAATGCTGGAAGAACTCAGCTATACGAGTGTAATGAAGCCGGTACTCTCCCCGGACAGATTAGCTCCAACTGATTTGACACACACCATCATAGGCGCTTCAGGCCTGACAAACTCTGTGCTTGCTTCTGATTTATGCCGTCAAGCTCCTCGGAGAAGGGATGAGATCCAAGTGTTCCGTTTGGTAGAGGTGAAATGTTCGGATGTGCTTAACTGCCAGTTAAGAAAAGGTACCCCTTCTCCTGGCTGCGCGGCTCCCCTCCCCCCAGCCCCGGGCCGGCCACGGGACGAGGGTCCGGCGTGGCACCGTGTGCTATCGTCGAAGGACCACGGCCCGCGGGCGCCTCCTGCCTCCTCTTGGCCCCCTCGGCCCGGTCTGAGTTCGGTGGTTCCACGGGGGTGGGCTGGGCGACGGGGAGGTGACCACCGGGAGGAGGGCGGGACGCGGGAGGACTCACGTGAGGTCGCGGGTCCGCGCGGCCCCTCAGAGGATGGCGGGCACCCTCCCGCTGCTGTTGTTCCGGCTGTTGTTCTTCCTGGACAGGTTCGGGGTGGCCATGAGGACAAAGCGCTCGTCGGGACAGCCGTACTGCAGCAGCACGTCGACGCACTCCTGGCTGGAGGCCTGCCGGGCGTAGGCCAGCGCCGTGTTCCCGTGCGCGTCTCGGGCCATGACGTCCACGCCGTACTGCAGGCAACAGAGCCCCCGTTAGCGTCCCTGCTCCAGGGCAGGGGCGAGGGGAGGCGAGGGGAGGGGCGAGGGAGGGGAGGGGCGAGGGGAGGAGCGAGGGGAGGGGAGGCTAGGGGAGGGCTAGGGGAGGCTAGGGGAGGGCTAGGGGAGGGCTAGGGGAGGCGGGGGGAGGGACGAGGGAAGGGGAGGCGAGGGGCGAGTGGAGGCCAGTGGAGGGGCGAGGGGAAGAGCGAGGGGAGGCGGGGGGAGGGGAGAGGGAAGGGGAGGGGCGAGGGGACGGGGGAGTGGAGGCGAGGGGGGCGAGGGGAGGCGAGGGGGGGCGAGGGGAGGGGCGAGTGGAGGCGAGTGGAGGCGGGGGGAGGGGCGAGTGGAGGCGGGGGGAGGGGCGAGTGGAGGCGGGGGGAGGGGCGAGGGGAGGCGAGGGGGGGCGAGGGGAGGCGAGGGGGGGCGAGGGGAGGCGAGGGGGGGCGAGGGGAGGGGCGAGGGGAGGCGAGTGGAGGCGGGGGGAGGGGCGAGTGGAGGCGGGGGGAGGGGCGAGGGGAGGCGAGGGGGGGCGAGGGGAGGCGAGGGGGGCGAGGGGAGGCGAGAGGAGGCGGGGGGAGGGGCGAGGGGACAAGGGAGGGGCTAGAGGTGAGGGGAGGTGAGGGCAGGCGACGGGAGGGGCGAGGGGAGGGACGAGGGGAGGGGAGGGGCGAGGGGAGGGGAGGCGAGGGGCGAGGGGAGTCGAGAGAGCAGGGCGGGGGCACAGAGAGGGAGGTGACGGGAGGGGATATGAGGAAGCAGAGGTGATGGGCCAGGAAGAGAGGGAGAGGGAGTTAGGGGAGGGGAGGAGATGGAGAGGGAGGTGGAGAAGGGAAGGTGACAGGAAAGGGGGGTGAGGGAGGGGAGGGAGGGAAGGGGAAGAAAGGGAAGTGATGGGAAGGGGAGGGGTGGTGGGTGATGGAATGGGGAGGTGAGGGGAGAGGGAGGTAAGGGGCAGGGAAGTGATGGAGACGGAAGGTGACTGGGAGGGAGGTAGCTGGAGATGGAGACCAGGACAGCTTATATGCAGACAGGGACCTGGGACCCTACTACAGATGAACTGGGTGGGGAGGCGGGACTACAAGAGTTGGAGACACGTTCTCCTAAGAGATGACATGTATCTCTCAACTGAAAGCATGTCCTTTGTGTAACAGAAACAAAACAAAGAGAACTTTGGTTGGACTATTTCAACTAATTGTAAAAGCCAAAATTCATTCCTCTGTAATCTCCAAGGGAGCTGATTCTTGTGAGGAATCTGCAGAGTCTATAACAGCAGGAGAACAACAATCACCTGGCATTTGGCTCCTTAGGGATCAGCCAGCTGATGTTTTAGCTTTCTAATTCTGGTCTTTGCAGCTCAGTGTCCAATAACTGAGATGAAACTATACAATCTCCTGCTTTCTGGCCACCAACACTCACATCGTGAAGAATGCAGACACCAAGAGCCACCACTCACTCACCAGGTGAACAGAGTTACTCCATTCTTGAATGCTGGACATGTCATTTGTTTCAAAACAGTCACAGCTAACAGCAAGGTGTGACATGCTTGATCACATCAAATCTGCATCAGGATCTCTGATGGCTGGGGGTGTGACTAGCATCAGGGTCACCAGCTTAGCAGTGGGGTCACCAGGTTAGCAGCAGGGTCACTAGGTTAGCAGTGGGGTCACTAGGTTAGCAGTGGGGTCACTCACTAGGGAAAGGGACACAACGTTTCTTTCTAAGCCTGTCACTCTTGGAAAAAAGGTAGATTGGCTTCAACTTCTGCTGCACATGCCCCCTTTGGGGTGTCATCAGCAGAGTGTTGACACTGAGGAAAATCATGGCCAACTGGAGTGGAAAAGACGGCACACCACTGCTGCCTAACCTGTATCAAGTCGCAGGTATTATGATGAGTACAAGTGAAGCTGAAACTTTTAGAGTTGTTTTGATACACTTTCTGTGTATCTGAGTCTCACTGCTGCCCCTCCAAAAAGCCCAGTGAAAAACATACAGAGAGGAAAGGGGCTGAACAGGTGGGGTCCAGGCACCTGAAGGCCGTGGAATGAATCTGTGCAGTACTGGGACAGAGGACACGTGACATGACAAACCTGTCAAAATCCACATGGCTGCACAAAACAGAGTGAATCACAGCGTACGCGACGGACCTTGGTTAGTGAGTGTGTCTGTACCGGTCACCAGCTGTAACAGTATGGCCAAGGAACGCCAGCTGCTGATGACTGGAGCTGCTGTAGGCAGGGGTCGGCCGGGGTGACCGAACGCTCTGTATTTTCTGCCCAGTTTTTATGAAAACCTCACACTGCCCTAAAAAAGGTGTATTTTTAAAAAATAAAACATGAAAAACATGCATAGAAACTTGCATCATTCTTCAGCAGCGAGGGACAGGCCCCGGCTCCTGCCTGGGCGAGGGGACAACAGCGACTCCAGCAGTGGCGGTCCAGCCCGAGGTCTCTCACTTAGGGACGTCTCAGCAGACAACTGTCTGTGTGCCCTGACTGGGTGTCCTGGGGCTGACGTACCCAACGGTGTCTCACCTGCCACTGTGTGGGCCAGTGTGTTTCTCCAGGGCCACTTGTGGCTGGCCAGGGTAGGGTCGCTTTCTCACTCATTTAAGCTCCATGTCAAATATTTCCAAAGGAATTAAAAACAATTTCTTATCTTAGCATAAATTCACCCGAACAGTCCAGAGATGCCTTTTGCAAATTCCTACCACATCAAATGTCCAAGTTCATGCCCAGTATCTTGTGTTAGGTGGACAAAAGCTCGCATGTAGCAGTGGGAAAACCACATTCAAGGTACGTCCCTATCGTCACCAAGAAAAGATAAGACTTTTCTGCCAAACTAAAAATAGGGACACTGCCCATCACACTTGTTCTGGAAAAAAAAAGAGGTCATCAAAAAGGGCAACATCCAGGAACTCCTAGCCAACAGCTGTACAAAGAGGGTGCCTGTCTACTCAGGGAGAGCAGCCCCTGCTATCAACCCTTCGATCAGCGCTCCCGCGTTTGAAGCTCTTATATGGGGGAGCCCCAAAGGCCCCCATGTGTGAATCCTAGACCCCTGCTCAGGTTAACTGTCATCCTCAGGCTAGTGGCCTTTATGACAGCTCACTGTAGGAGTTGACGTGGTGGGTCCAGATGCTGCTGCACGTGAGGAACGTTTCCACCAGCGGACGCTAACTAAAGCAGATGACCTCTGTCGGCCGGTGAGCCTTGCCCAATCCGGCCAGCAGGGGCCTCCTGAGGGGACAGAATTCTGCATCAAGACCCTGCAGGAGATTCCGGCTGGCCACCTGGCCCACAGGTCCTGGACACAAGGCTGCTGGAGCCTCCGGTCTGTCTCCCGACACACAGATTCCAGAGTTGCCAATTCCCCCCAAATAAATCTCTTTCTATCTCTCCCTGTTTCTGTTTCTCAGCAGAACCCTAAGAGAGCCTTCTATCATATGGGGGAAGCTGAATGAACTGTGGGACACTCACAGGGATGCAGTTCTCCTGCGCCGGGGTGGGGGTGCTGGGTGGGGCCCGGGTAGGCAGCTCCACGGGGACCCGGGGACGGGGGTACCTACCCAGATGAGGAGCTGCACCAGGACCACGTTCCCCTTCCGGCAGGCCAAGTGCAGGGCCGTGCGGCCATCACCCTCACCACACGTCTCGTTCACCTCGTCCCGGGAGCCGTGGGCCAGCAGCAGGATGACCGCCCGCAGGTCCTCGTCAGCGGTGGCCCGCAGCAAGTGCTGGCCCAGGGACAGCTCCAAGCACGGCAGCGGGGCCAGGAAGAGCTTCTGTTCGTACTTGGCCCGGATCCACCGCTCCTTCTCCTCCCTGCAGGGACAGAAGACGGGCTTGTTTAGAGCGGGCAGAGGCCCTAAGGCACAGGGACACTGGGCAGACCATCCGCGGAGGGTCATCTATGACTGTTCCAGCCAGCAGCGCCAGCACCACCTGGGAGCAGATGGCAAGGCCCGCCCCTCACACCCCACCCAGCCCGACGCCGAGCCTGGGGCGGCCAGCACCCTGCAGAGGATTTGGGCGGGGCTGAGGCGGGAGCACCCGCCTAAGTCTGCAGCCTCCAACGCTTGTTTGTTTTCAGCACAGAAGTTGTGTCCCAGGAGAACCACCCAGCGGTGGGAGCCAGCAGGCCTGTACGTCACAGGCTATGTGGGCGCCTCTACCATCATGGCAAGAATGACCAAAGCCGGGCTCAAGGATGCGTGGCCAGAGTCAGCGGGAGACCAGGGTGCGGCGGGAGACCGGGGCGCGGTGGGAGACCGGGGCGCGGTGGGAGACCGGGGCGCAGCTGTGGTGCTCTCAGTCAAGGGTGAGTGTGTGTGCGCACACGGGTGAGTGTGGAACATGTACGTGTACTTGCATGCATCAGTGTATGCACGCATTGTGTGTGCATGTGTCAATGTGTACATGTATCTGCACGCATGTGAACGCGCGTGTGTGTACCTGTATGTGTACATCCGTGTGTGTGTGTGTAGTAGTGTGAACTCCCCAGGGTCTCTAAACGCCTCCAGGTGAGGTGTACCGCCTACTTCCTCATGTGACAAGGCCACCTCATCTCTTAAAGGCAGGTTAAAGAAGAGACCTGAGCTGAGCCCCACACCATACAGAATGTTGTCGTCTTTCTGGATGTCTGAGAAAGGACACAGTAGAGCCATTCAAATGCCACTGACTTCTCACATGGCCAAGACCAGCTGGCTCTTCCGAGGAAGTGTTCCAGGACCGAGCCAGGGAAACAAGGCAGCAGACCCAGGGCCAGAGCCGAGCAGCGGGCCGGAGGAGCTGGCCGAGGGGTCTCTCCCTGACAGTCCAGCCTGGCTGAGGGGGAGCACCCTGGGCTCAGTGGCAGTACCACCGGTACCTGCTTCTTCCCTGCGACACTGCCGAGGACATCCGGAGGGAGGGCTGATCAAGGGGAACAGCGTGGAAAGAGGAGTGGATGGGAAGAGAGGCAAAAGACAGGAAGGGGACAAAGAGGAAGAGACGGGGGAAGGAGGGAGGAGGAGGAGCGAAGAAAAGGAGAGACAGAGAGAAAGGAGAGAGAGAGAAAGGAGGGGAGGGAGGAGAGGAGAGGAGAGGGGAGGGGAGGGAAGGGAAAGGAGAGGCGGGCAGCAGCATGTGTTCCCACCGGCTGGAAGCCAGGGTGCTGTCTGGTCGAACGCTATGGGCTCTGCAGATACTGGTGATGGACTCTGGTTTGTCTTCTCCAAGAAGGATGAGGCAAGAAACACTGAAAACAACCCAGCAACCCTCTACCGCCTGCAGCATCACAGGGAATACACAGTCAAAAAAGGAAAAAAACCCGAGAAGACCCAAGCGCGATTTTACAAGCGGCTGTCGAGATGGGTGCGCCCTAGAGCTGCGCCCCGCTCTCGGCGCCAACCCGGAGGCAGAGAGAGACGTGCCCTAAACAGCACGCTGCTTCACCACTGCCCCCTCCCAAAGCCCGCATTTTCCGTGGGGGCATAACCAGTGTGCTGTGCTGCAAAGCACACAGAGAAATCGCTTAGGGCCTTGGAGGTAGCTTAGGAAGGAAACTCATTTCCCAGCTCATTCTTCCTTCTGAGGTATAGAACAAGGGCCTTGTTGACACCTTTTCGCTCTGTTGACACTGCCTCTGGTAATCCAGTGTTGGGTTAGCCCTAATCTGTTTTTAAATACTTAGGCAAACAAAGTCTTCCAGGAGTAAACCCAGATTAGCTCTGCGTCACTTCCTGGTACCTCCGAGTGACCCCAGAGTCACCTCTCAGTCCTTTTCATCCTAGATTTCCAGGACAAACACTTGGCTACAGCTGAGAAGTGACCCACTGGCTCCCCAAACGTGACGTGCAGGGGACCCCCCACACTCACAGACGTCTTCCTGCTTCTGCAAAAATGCACACGATAGCCAAATGTCATGTAATACTGGGTCAGGCCAAACCCAACCCAACCCAGGGTTTTGGATGGTCCCTAAAAGTATTCTTTCAAGTGTCCTGGATTAAAAATTTGTAAACTCATTTCACAAAACTGCTTACAAGCGGAAAGGAGTGAAACTTGAAGGAGATGGAAAAGGACAGTGGTAGAGGATGTGGCTGGATTTTGCAGCGCCAGGGTGCTGACTTTCATTTTTGGATGGGCACATTCCAGCCACAGCTGTTTATCCTCTTCTGGTGGGTCTTAACAATCACTCTGCCGAATCGCCCAGTGACCAAGCAGAGAACTTCTCAGGAGTATGGGAACTCTAACCAAAAAAAACTCAAATGCCCTTGAATCGATTCTGACTCCCAGTGACACTACAGTGCAGAGTGGGACTGCCACAAAGAGTTTTCAAGGAGCGCCTGGTGGATTCCAACTGCCAACCTTTTGGTGAGCAAACATAACACTTAACCACCAGGGTTCCCATAGCAACGATTCTAATAAAATCCCCAACCAAACCCACTGCCCTCGAGTCGATTCTAATTCATAGCAACCCTATAAGGCCACACACTGGAACTGCCCCATACAGTTTCCAGGGAGCGTCTGGAGGATCTGAACTGCCAACCTTCTAGGTAGCAGCTGCAACCCTTCACTACCACCCCACCGGCGTTTCTGTGGTCCTAGTAATACTCACCAACTTATCTTCTGAATATTCAAATACCTACAAGGATGGCCGAGAGAACCCAGCTTCTAGCGGCCTTTCCAGCAGCGAGTCTGTGCATGGGGAGCTGGGGTGACCTTCTGTCCTGAAATCTCATCACCCTACAACCTAGTCTGAATGGACTGAACCCTACATACACGTGTGAAGATTATGGAAACATGGCAATTTACTTTTTAAAAACTGTTGTTTATAAGACACCCTACAGGCGAGCCCAGACTTTGTGGGGGCCGAAAGCAGGTACTGTTTCTTCAGCCTCCTTTAAGAGAAAGATTTCCAGATGATGTATATGAAATCAGGAAGGAGGTACTGGGCTTCATGGCTGACCTACCTCTGATACTGCAGGAGCTGTCTCGGGGTGACTACTGTTGGAGACCATCTTTCAAATTTCTAAGAAATCCTAGGGGCGCAGGGGCTAAGAGCTCAGCTGCACCCCGAGAGGTTAGTGGCTCAAATCCAGTAGCCCCTCCGTGGCAGGCTGCTTCTGTAGACCGACAGCCCTGGGAACCCTAGGAGTCAGCTCCCCTCTGTCCTGTCGGGTCACTAGAGGTGAGATTAGACAGCAGTGGGTTTGGCTGTGCAGTCTGGAAATCTCTAACAACTCAAATGCAGAAAACAGGCTGTATCTCCCAACCCTCACAAAGGAACAAGGCGAGCACACGGAGCAGGGGTTTCCTGGAGTCTGTTGTCTTGCTGGGTATCTGCTTTCCTGTCTCTCTGTGTCCACCTGGCCCCGCTCACTGCCTGTCAAGGGCACCCCCAAACCTGCCCAAGGGCTGACATCTAGCATCTTGTGGAACCGAATTTGTCGTTGAAATGTCTGTGCTGCTTCAAAGCAAGCTTTCCATGCTGATTTCCGGGTCTCGCAGAACGCAACGCCCCACTCTCTGTTTTCAGCAACCAGGAAGTAGCTGGAGAGCTCCGGGCAGCAGCTCGGCTTCTTCTCGGTCGGGCTGATTCTTTAACAGGTCAAGGCCCGGCAGCACGAAGCCAGGCCTCCGACGAGGGCATCCGAGATTCTGGGTGCTCGTTCAGCAACCCCCATCCCTGTTCACTCACGCATTTATTATTATCCTATGCCGTTGCACTTGTGAGGCATTGCTGAGTTTACTCTGACTCACAGTGACCCTGTGTCCAACAGAACGAGACACTGCCTGGTCCCCTGCACTCCCTACACTGGTGCCACTGTTTGACCCCACTGCTGCAGCCACTCTGTCAACTCATCTCAGGGTCTCCATTTTTTGCTGACCCTCAATTTTACTTGATAAATACATATTTATTATATTTAATGAATTTATTATCATATAATATCATTAAGTTGTTATAATAACTTATAGCCAGGGCCTGTGGTCCTTGCCCACCTTGACAATCCAGGGATGGAGATCAGCTCTACGTACTTTCTAAAGTGGCCAAAGGAAGGGGACAGGAAGCACCCTGGTCAGTGCCGGGCTAAGGGTCACTGGCTTTCTGGCATCAGAGAGATAACGGTGGGCGTGTGGCCCCGATCTTCCTCACGGTAGGTGTTGGCAAGTCCAATAACTTCTTGGGTCATCATTTCCTCTGTCCTTGTGGTGACAACTACTGAGCACCTTGGCTTCAGGACTCTGTGTTCAGATAACAGCCACAGTGGTCATCCCGCAAATGGCAGCTGTCCCCATAAGCTGGGCTGGAGAAAGCAACAGCTCTTAACAAGTCAAGGATACACTGCCAAGTACAGCAAAGCCCACCGGTGGGGGCCCACGTGTGACACTGCTGGCACAGGGCTGTGTGTCGGGGGCAGGGGCTGCACAGATGCCTGCCACATGGCTTCCATCTCTGAATTCCAGATGTCCACAGGGAGGATCCTCGGCACGATGGGTGGGGCCCTCGGCCAGGGGCTTTGACAGCCAGCCCTGGAGGGTCAGACGTACCTAGTACTGTGAGGGTGCTTGGCTGGGGGGCACTGGGGCTAGTCTGCCCTTCAGCTCTGAGACACTCAGAGGCTTAGAAGGGGTGAGCCCAGTCTGCACCACAGCCCCAAGATGCCCAGAGGCTGGGGCTGGGGTGTCACTGGGGCCCAGTCTGCCCCTCAGCCCTGAGATGTCCGGAGGCTGTTCTGGGTAAACTCATGGCTCTGTGGTTCTCACCCAGCTTCGGGGTAAACAGCTAATAGGCACAAGTCAGAAATCCTGAAATAACTACTTTCCTGAGAGAAGATTCTAAAACCTGACCCCTGAGAAGCCACAACGCAAAAGCACAAACACTCCAATTGTGACTCTGATGTCCTGCTCCTCCTCTGGGACCCCTGGCCTGGCTGGCTGAGTCTTCTTTTCCCCCAAGGAAGGCCAGTTCAAGAGCAGCGTGGCCGGCAGTAGATCACGTCCCCTCGTCCCAATCCCCCAGAGGGCCACTGCTCACAGCCCCTGTTAGCTAATGAGCTAAGAAATGAATGATGGGAGCGGCCGACTGTCAGCAGAAAGCAGAGGCCCCGCTCCTCACTCTAGCCCAGTGCTGACATACCTCTAAATAAATCACCTGCATGAGAGCCAGAGGAGAGAAGGGACAAGCCACCATGAGCCAGATGCCGTGCCAAACCCCCCAGATAGAAGGAGAAGCTATGACGGAAGGCAGACTCGTGAAAATTTCCTTCTCTTCCTGCCTAAAAGAAAAGCCCTCCGCAAGGTGGTCCTCCCCTCCTTGCCGAGGCACTGGCAGGGTGCAGTGGGTACCGAGGACACAGGGCACGGGGCTCAGAGGGCAAGTGGGGCCTGGGATGCAGGAGCCCAGGCTCAGCTGCACTGTCTGGAGCCCGCCAGGCTTGGACATCCAGATCGACAGCCCTTGACCTTGAGGGCTGGTGACGTGGTGAGGCTCTGCCTGCCCCCCCAAGGCACCTCCTGACACACCCCTGAAATTGCAGATGTAGTGTCTGCCAGTGCAGGGACAGGCAGGGACAACACGGGGGGCGGCTGTCAAGGTTGGCCCATCTCCAGGAGATGGGAGGGTCCCCCTACTAGGATAGGTGCCCGGGGTGATGGTGACAGTGACTGGCTTTCTGACGATTTCCGGTGACACGGGTCTCCTGGGAGATCCTGGGATGCATCACGTGTTTCCAGGGATGAAGGAGGCAGGAAGGGACGAGTCAGGAAAAGGGGCTGGGTCAGCTGTAATCTCCAACTTCAAAACAGGAAAGAAACGGTGGGAATCCAGAACCCACCCGGGAGCCCCTCGGGAGAAGGGCCTGGCCAGCTGCTCCCATTAAGATCGATGCTGCTGTTAGGTGCCATCGAATCGCCTCTGTCTCCTAGGACCCAACACCCAACAGAACCAAACCCAGCCTGGTCCAGCACCACCCGTACCACCACTGTCACACTGGAGCCTGTCACTTAAGCCACTGTGTCAACCCATCTGGTGGAGGGTCTTGCTCCTTTTCATGGACCCTCTACTTGACCAAGCATGATGCCCTTCTCTGGGGACTGGCACCTCTCAAGAACATATCTTGCCATCCTTTGTGGGCAGTTCTGCTCTGTCACACAGGTTGCTATGAGTGGAATGACCTCGATGGCACCCAAGAGGGAGAACACCAAGTCCTGGCAGAACCTCTCAGTGGTCCTCTGGGGGTCTTCAGGAGTCTGGTGGAGTTATGCTCAGGCACGGATCACCTTCCAGACAAATGCCATTGCAGTCTTGTCTTGGTTACCTAGCTACCTGGTACTGCTGCCACCGAAACAGCACAAGGGGATGGCTTTAACAGAGAGAGGTTTATTCTCTTCTGGTCCCATGGGCTCTAAGTCCAAATTCAAGGAATGGGCTCCAGGGGAGGCTTTCTCTGTTGGTTCTGGAAGAGCGTCCTTGTCATCTCTGGACAGGGGGCTTCTTAGGCACAGGGACTTGCCGTCCAAAGGATGGACTCTAATCCATGCTGCTTTCCCGGTGGCACGAGGTCCCCAGCTTTCTGCTGGCTTGTCTCTTTCCTTTTATCTCTTCTAAGATACAAAGTGGTACAGATCACACCCCGGGGAAATCCTCTTTACATTGGGATGACAGATGGGACCTTAGTAAGGGCGTTAGAAAGTCACCCCAGTCTTCTTTAACAGAAAACTACCATCATAAACCAGAGATAAGCACACAATACGGGAATCACGGTCAAGCCAAACTGATACACACATTTTTGGGGGATGCAATTCAATCCTTGACAGTCTTCACACAGCGAAGGCTCCAAGGGTGGCCACGCTGAGTTGCCACTGGCTCCATCGGGTCTGGCAGGGGCACTGCAGTCAGCTGGCAAGGAAAGGAGGCTGATGGGTTGGATTCTCAGAAGGGAAATTTTGTAACAAACAATCACGAGGCTTCTAATCGGCCTTAAGCACTCTTTTGTGGAGGGCCAGGCCATACACGATCAGGATCACAGACACCCTAAACACGTAACAAGATGCCCAGTGGTCCCTGAGGACGTCACTGTGCTGGGACCTGATAATATTTGGAGTATTTTGGTGATATCTGTTGCTACGCAGGAGTGTGGTCCGCTAACCAAGAGGCTGGCTCTTTGAATCCAGCAGGCATTCCCTGGGAACTCCAGGGGGCAGCTCTCCTCTGCCCTACAGGGTCGCCGGGGGTTGGAATCAACTCAACGGCAGTGGGTTGGGTTTGGTGGCAGTATTGTGGCTACTTTAGGAATGCTGTGGCTACTTGGGGGTTGCTGTGCCTATTTTAGGGATATGGGGATATTCTTGGGTGGTATGGACATTTCAGGACGCTACAGATGTTTTCAAGGTGCTGTGAAGCAGCACCCGTTAATGGTTTTGTCTCCAGCCTGCAAATCTCCACAAGTGACCCCTGGAGTTTGGGCTTTTATAAACACCATGCAATTACCACCTCCGCTACCCCAAAGCCCACCCCAAGTCAAGTCAAATGTGTGTATTTTTTATTGAAACTCCTCTTCCTGAAATGGTAAAAAATCAAATCAAATCAAATCCACGAAGAAACTCACTGGGGCCCCTGTCACCTGTCGTGCTGTTTCTTTTGGAGACATCTTTTGCCCCCCACAAGGCGGGAGCGGCTATTTGCAACACTGCTTTGAAAGGAGACACAGTCGTAGAGCCTACCGGGATGGAGGGGACATTTCGGGGGCTGAGGCGACGGGGCCGGAGCAGAAGCACCCGCGTCTGAAATGACAGAGCAGGAGACCAAGCGCGGAGGAGGAAGAGCAAAGAAAGAGCTAGTGGCAAGGAATTTCCACAGTGTCTTCCTGCCGCAAGCAAAACAGGAACTCGGGGGGAGGCGTGGAAGAGGGGGCTGACACAATACGCTGAGAAAACAGAGGGCTTCCTCTCTCGGCGGGGGGAGCCGCGGCGGCCAGCGCTGCACGCATGCCTTCTCCCCGGGCTGCGTTGCTAGGGGTCAGCTCGGGGCTTGGAACATGGGCCGACAGGCCCCCGCACCCAAGACGGCACCCAACACCGATGCCGCTCTATGTCCTGATTACTGAAAGCCTTCAAGAAACTGGCCACTGTAAATCCCGCACTCGGGGACCAGGAGCCGATGGATGAGGATTTATGCTCACGGGGCAAAGACAAAATAAATATCCCCGCCTGACTTCTGATCGATATTAGGAGTGTTTTTGCCAACCTGCAGCGTGTTTTATGAGCTCAAGGAAGACAACAGGATCATTATTAATTAAATAAAGTCAACTGTATTAGGCTTATTATGTCTGCAAGTCACTGTTGGGTGTGCACGCCGAAGGTCTGGCACGTGAGGGGGTGATCTGCAGGCCGAGCAGCCCCCTGGTGGCAAGGGGGACTCCTGCTCAGGTGCCCCTGGCCTGGAGAGAGGTTTATGACTCTTTCCACTGCCCTGTGCCCGCTCGCTCAGCCTCGGCTTTCCAGAAGGTTCCTGGAGGAGATGGTCCACGGGTATCACAAACGGTTAGTGCTCTGCAGCTAACTAACCAGAGGCTGAAGGTTCAAGTGCACCCAGAGGTGCCTGGAAAGAAAGGCCTGGTGTTCTACTTCCGAAGATAATCAGCCACTGAAAACCCTGCAGGGCTCACTTCTAGTCTGAGATGCACAAGGTCACCATGAGCTGGAGTTGACTCCATGGCAGCTGGTGTTTGGGTCCGAGTCACCAAGCTGCAACTCTGACTAGGGCACCTCTATCCTAAGTTCAGAGTGAGACACGGGGCCCTCGGGGCCTTTGCAGTGACTGTGCTGCAGCTGTCACGAGCACGTGGCATCTGCCAACACCTGGTTGCTCAGAGCTTCCCCAGGCTGAGTGGAAAGCTACGTCACGATGTAAACCACGACCAAGAAGCAACACCATCGCCTGAGCCGTCCAGGCCATCGACTGAGATTTTATTTCGAAGCATCAAAGCTGTTCCGAAAGCCGAGGCCAGCACCGAGCCACCCTGCACTGAGCCAATGACCTGTCCCCTGGCCACTCTGTGCCAAACTCAAACAAGTGGCCATTGAGTCGATTCTGACTCATGCCGTCCCATGTGTGATAGCCCCACATGACAGAACAGAACTGTGCTCTCTACGATATCCAATTTGATTTTCCTGACAAATGACCAGGCCCTTCTTCAGTGGCTCTGGGTAGGCTGGTACACACATCCACTGTTTGTGCCACTCAGGGACCCCCTTCTGTGTGCTGGGCACCTGCCGGCCATGGGGCCTCCGTTTGTCCTCTGGAAGGCTGGACGGTTCCAGGGCTCACTGGCTTTGAAGCTGAGGGTTTCACTGAAGGGCCCCATCAGGAGCTAACAGCTACGTGGCAGGCCGGGAGTCACTGCCCCAGGGTTACCCTAAGAGCTGCGTATGAGCGGCTGTGAGGCCAGATGCAGGTACACCTACTTAGTGGGCCTGTGCAAAGGTGAGTCTCGGCTGACCTTTGCATCTGGATGAGTCACTGTGAACCCATGGCCCGCTAGGGCAGCAGACCGCTGGTCTTCAGTGACCACTGTGGGGACTATCTCCTGGGATCTGATCTCACCTATTCTGCAGCCTGTGGTCACGTGACCTGTGACACCTTCCCCTGCTTCCCCAGCATGTGGCCCAGGGTGTCTCACTCACCACCACCGGCCATGACTCTGCTGCCTTCTTGGTCTCCCTTCACGGGACATGCACCCCAGCTGGAAGAATCCACTATCTTCATTCTTTACTTCTCTGGGATCACAGCATGGCCCCTGGGCCCAACCAGTTCAGACACAACTACGATTTGGAAAGCCACCAAGTGGGGACAGGTGAGGATGTCCACAAGCAGATAGCCCTCTAGGGTCACGATGAGTTGCAGTTAACTTGATGGCAGTAGGTTTTCTGGATTATTTTGAAATGTGTAAATGAACGAAGCAGACATGCTGACACCCAGCACCCAAAGGCCGCCAGTGGGGACGTCAGGGGTGGGGAGGGTACTAACTGCCATACATAGGGAGGAGCAGGCATACGGGGGCTGAGGCATCACAGGCCCACAGAGTCTTCACCCCGGTGTTTTCCAAAATCTCCCTGCACTCTGCACCTGTCGCCTGTATCAGTTACACTGCTGAAATTACAGTTTAATCCTGACTATGGGTGAGCTGTCGTTGTGAGGTGCCCTTGGGCTGGTTCTGACTCACAGCCGCCCTATGCTAAACAGAACACAACCAGACCTGGTCCAGCTCCATGTCACAACGGCTGAATTATGTGCCCCGCCCCAAAGATAAAGACCTAAGTTGTGTACCTGTGACCATGACCTTCTTTGTTTTCTTCCTTCTGAAATCTTTTTTTTTTTTTTTAAATTACATTGTGCTTTAAGTGAAAGTTTACAATCCAGCGCAGTCTGTAATACAAAAATTTACACACATATTACTATGTTAACTCTAGCTGTTCTCCCTACCTTGTGACAACACACCCCTCCTTTCCTCCCTATATTTCCTGTGTCCATTCAATCAGCGCCTGTCCCCCTCTGCCCTCTCATCTCGCTTCTGGCTGAGAGTTGCCCAGTTAGCCTCATTTATCTACTTACACCAAGAAGCACATTCTCGGCTTGTATTCTTTTCTCTCTCAGAGTCCAGTCTACTCTATCTGCAGAGCTGGCTTTTGGAATGATTTCAGCTGTGGGCTAACAGTGGGGCTCAGGGGTCATGTCTTCCAGAGAGACCCTCCAGTCTCTCTGGAGACCATCAAGTTGGGTCTTTTTAACAGGGTTTGAGTTCTGTACCCCATTTTTGTCCTGCTTCATCAGTGACTCTGTTTTGCTCCCTGTTAGGGCAGTCATTGGTGGTGGCTGGGCACAATCTAGCTCTTCTGGTCTCATGATGATGTGCTCTCTGGCTTAAGTGGCTCCTCCTCTCTCTTGGGCTCCTATTTTCCTTATATCTTTGATGTCCTTCATCTTCCAGTGCTTCAGATGGGCTGGGACCAATAGATGCCTCTCAGATGGTCGCTTGCTAGCTCACGACCTTCCTTAGAAATAGGGTCTTTGAACAGGGTGGGTCCGTGGCCAGTATGAGTGACATCCTTATAAAAGATGAGCCAGGCATGGAGAACACCATGTCACCATGGGGGCAGAGACTCAAGTGACACAGCTACTTGTCAGGGAACCCCAAGGATCGCCAGCAACTCCAGAAGCTGGGTGACAAGGAAGGGTCCTCCCGCCGAGCCTCAGAGAGAGCAGGGCCCTGCTGACACCTTGACGTCCCACTTCTGGCCTCTGGACTGCGAGGCAGTAAGTTCCTGATGCTTCAACCACCAAGTTTGTGATGATGTGTTACAGGGATCCTAGAGATCACAGACAACACCATCTACGATTCCACAAACTCTGTTCTTAGTTTTAAGAGAAGGAAAAGGGGAGGTCTTTTATTTCTCCATACAAGCCAACCCACCAGCCAATGCATGCACACTGAACTCCTTGACTTGCAGGCAGTCCGGCTGCACAACACTTCCCTGCCGGCCCATGAGCTCAGGCCATCAGCCCCGTCCACCTCCTGTGGCTGCGGCGTGTTTCAGCCTTCAATGAAGGAACTGGCGCACAGCCCGTGTGCAGCCGCACCAGCCAGGGGAGGCCCAGGCGGTACAGAATGGGGACACTCGTACTGTGGCCTCCCAAAAGCAGATGCCTAAAGGAGTGCACCTAAGTCTGTGTCCCCTGAGTCACACTCGCCAAGCGACAAACCAGGCTGGGACTTCAGACCCAGATCTGACAGTGGGCCTGAGCCCCCAGGAGTCAAACGCAGGGACTGCCCACTGGGAGGGCAGTTGTGGCGTGTCCTGGCTGAAGGGTGCGCCTTCTCGGCTCTGGGCAGGCAGGGGGCCTTCTGGATGGGGCAGGATTTGGAGCTGGAGGGTGTACTGCAGGGGGAGCCGAAACGGACCTGTGCCTGCCCGACCACGGTACGGAGCAGGTGGCCTGGTGGCGGAAAACCTCCCTCTGGCTCTCTCTGCAGCCTCTCGCCTTAGTGCCCCTGGCTCCAGGCCCGCCACCCAAGGGCCACCTTTCATGCAGCTGAGAAAGGCTGGGGGGAGTGGGTGTTCAGATTTGTATAGACTGGGGTTTGAATTCCCCTGACACTAGCAGAGTGACCTCAAACCTCTGGGGCTAAAGTTACCACATTTCAGGGACAGGACGAGGGTCTAGAGAGGGTACACATGTGGATCACAGCCCAGGTCAGTCCACAAGCACACAAGGGCAGGAGGCTAGCCAGCGTCCTGGGTAGGGGTGGGAGGGGGTAGCAGGGGCAAGGGGGAGGCGCAAGGAGCCAGGGCAGAGGCAGGCTGGCGAGCAGGGCCAGACTGCCCAGCTGAGGATGAACGGGACTGTGTCCAGAATGCTGACCTTCTCTGAGTGACCACCTGGTGCCCTGGTGCTCAGGGCTGTGACGGGCAGCAGGAGCAAGCCTGTTGGACCAGCACAGGGCGTCACCCTGGAGTCACCAGGGACCTTTGCTGGCCGAGTCTTCTCCTCTCCCCAGAGGGTGGTGGTGGGCAACAAAAGAGGAGGCAGTGCTCAGGGTGCGGTGTCTCCACGGAGCCTGGGGGCCCAGAGGGGAAGACAGAGACAGGGAGCAACGTGCAGAGCTGGGACAGATGGCAGGGGCTGCAGTGGAGAGGAAGGGGGACCCCAGGGCCAGGCACACGGCGAGGCGAGCCAGGAGCAGGAGGGGCTGGGGGTGGAGGTGGCAAGGAGGGTCTACAGAGGAAAGCCTGAAGGTAATTCAGAGCAGACTAACTTCAAGAGCAGCCCCTGGGTGGGCGAAGGGTTAACCCGGTGGGCTGTTCAATGAAAGGCTGGTGGTTTGAGTCCAACCCCAGCTCCCTCAGAAGACAGACCTGGCAATCTACGTCTGAAAAATCAGCCACTGAAAACCACCAGGGGGCTCAGCTGCCCTCTGATCCACACAGGGTAGTCATGAGTCGATTCCAGCTTAGCCATAATAGGTACTGGTGATTTCTAAGAAAATACAAGGAATTCTGTCCTATTAGAGTGAGAAAGAGAGAGAGAGAGAGAGAAAAAGGCAAAATGTTCTGACTGTCCCCCAAACAGCAGAGATGTTTGTATCTTTGTAATTTCCCATTATTTTTTAATTGATGGCAAAAACAACCCAACCTCAAGCCCACCGTCATGGATTTAATTCCAGCTCACAGTGACCCTACATGACAGAGCAGTACTGCCCCACAGAGTTTCCAAAGCCGTCATCTTTGTGTCAGCAGACTGCCACATCTTTCTCCCAAGGAGTGGTTGGTGACTTTGAACTGCAGACCTCCGGGTTAGCAGCCGAGTGCTTCACCACTGCACCACCAGGACTCCCTGGCCATTGGGGAAGGGTCACCCCGGCCATGCCACCGCAGCCCTCACTCTTGTCTCTTGCCTCCTGTCATCTCCCACTTGATGCCTCCCTGTTTTCCTAGCCAGGACTTGAGCCCGCACCCCTGTGCTACACTGCCAGTTTTATAAACGAAGACTGCAAGTTCATCAGCAAGCGACGTGCGGGTGCTTCCACAGCTCTTGTCACTAAGCTGGACCAGCCACGCACAATGGAAGTCTCTGCACTTCAACAGGAGGACAAGGCCAAGTGCTGCCTTAATGCATAAATCCCGACAAATCCGTGCTCGCGAGCCCGAGCCGGGCCAGCGGAGGGAGGCCAGCCTCGGTGCCGCGTAATGTGGCATGAAGCGTCCCTGCGCCGCGGTGGTGCTCCCGGGGGTCCTGGTGATGGGCCCCATCACAGCAAATTAAGTTCACCATAACAGTGGCTGATGTGATCTGCTTTGGAACATATCGCATCACAAACAGAGGAGGAAGAGAAATGGCCCTTTGCCTCTGCTCAGAATCCTGTCACATGGATACGAGGCCTCGCTGTACCCGCTCCAGAGTGCTTTAAACACCGTGCAGAGACAAATCCCAGGTCCTCAGTGAAAATGCCGGGGCCACCGAGGAAGGGCTGCGAAGCGCCAAGCTCAACCTGGTGGCTTTTCTAAGACTTGCTGGCTAAGTGACTGTCACACACGGGGGACAGGAAGTGGCAGGTAAAGGACGGGCAAGCCATTTGGAATGTGATAGAGAAATATGAGTGGGTTGGTTTCCAGGAACACGTGCCAAGGAGCTTTAGAATTGCAGCTCTTGGCACTGTTATTTTTACAACTTGAAGTAATGCTTTATTATGTTTGCAGTGACAATTTACACAACAAATTCGGTTGCTAGTTGACCATTCCTATACAAACTCCTCAGTGACATTAGTTACAAGGTAATATTTTTTTAAAGACATAAGACCACTGATTGTGAATGACACAGTATCTTCCCTATGTACTTTTCCTTTTAATTTTGGGGGTGCAGGGGTTGAAACAGTCCCAAGGGTATGCCACAGCCAACTGAATAAACAAAACAATAATAACAATAATAACACAGACTTTAGGAGAGGAAGAAAATTTCACCAAGTCTAGTATGCAAATAGGAAAGACCCTGAAGACACCTTTGCATTTTAACAGGTTTCAAAACTACAAAAATGCGTCAACATGCTGAAGGACGCAGCCAGCAGCTCAGCGGTCTGGGGCTGTGGGGCCCTGCTGTCAGCTTGACTGACACCCACATTATTTACAGAGGTGATGGCTTTCCAGCAACCATTCATACCAGCCAAGATTAATTCCACTCCAAAGTAATGACAACTGGAATCTTACTGAAAGCTAGACACCCCTTTCAGAAAAACTAACAAATGCTTAATAGCTGAGTCTTCTTCCTCCACCAGTCTGAAAGGTAAATACAGTCAATAAAAACCTACAGACGGACCAGCGCTTTTCCTAAGCCCAGCTGTGTAGCAGTGGGGCCACTCCCAAGAACGGTCCGTCACGAGTGTATTCGGTTGATTCTCTGAAATAAATCAGGGAAGCGTTATGATTTAAGAGCTAAAGCCCAATTCTTTCCTCAGACCACAACTCCTTCCACGGACAAGCCCAGCAGTCACAGCTCTCAGCCCATGTGTTCTTTTCTACAAGTGACAGTGAGTTTAATGCCCAGTGTCACTGACTTTGATAATGTTTACGATAAAGTTTGTGCACAGCACTTCTTCCTGGAAGAGTGGCCCAGAAAACAGGTCTGCTCTCCTCAGGGTGGGTGTCGCAGGTGTGTCGTATCTGGACTCCCACGGGGCCCTGTGCTTATGGGACCACCCCCCCAACCCCCATGCCCACCTTGGTTCAGTGCTCGGCTGTTCTGCTGTCTGCTATCTTGAAGTACTTGGTCCTCACCGAGCAAGGGGACTTCCTAGATGGCGCAGATGGTTAACGTGCTTGGCTGCTGAGAGGCTGGTGGCTTGAGGCCGCCCAGAAACACCTTGAAGGGAGGGTCTGACCACGCGCTTCCCAAAACCCAGCCACTGAAGATCTCATGCTGCACAGTTCCACTGTGACACACAAGGCCACTGTGAGCTGGAATGGACTCAGTGCTGACCTGTTTTCTAAACTGAACAGAAATGGACACAACAGACATGTTGCTGTCCTGTTGATTTCAACTCAGCAGTCCTGAGGGGCAGAGCAGCTGGTGGACCTGAACTGGGGACCTCCTGATTACCAGTCGTAGCTCTCAAGACTGCACCACCAGGGTTCCCAGGGACCACAAGGCCCCTCATTTCATACTGGGCCCTGTCAATTCTGCAGCTGGTCCTGGTTGGCCCAGTGACTCTCAAGTAGCCACCGGTGGCAAAGCTATCACCAGTACACCAAGACCCAGGAAAAGCAGGAGCCCCGTAGTAAGGCTATCCTGAAGCTCAGTCTTGAACCTGTAGGGTGGCTCTTCTTCTGGTATCACGGACTTCCTACTTCTTGGCTGTTAAAATGTCCTTTCTTTTACGGAATGATGGCTACAGACATCACTTAACAAACACCCTCAACTTGTTAGAACTAGGAGTTAACACCCCCTTAAGTTGACTCTCAAAGACACTAGAAACCTGACTTCTTAGGATGCCCTGGCCCAATTCTTTTTGCCAAGGGCTCTGCCCAGGTGCAGGTACGGGCACAGGTGCAGACGCTCACAGAGGTGGAGGTGCTTCTCTGATGTCCCACCAGGAGTACAGAGCACCCTGCTGTCACCCTGCTGACACATTCAACCACAGGGAAGGCAGGGTCCGCCTGTGCTCTGTGCAGGGGCCTTTTTCCTTTACGGTCAACTGGTGAGTGTGGGCTGATACCGGAGTCGGGTGTCTGCTCCTCCGGGACCTTTCCCCCGTGACTCAGGGCATCTGTGCGAGATCCCCAGGACACTGCCTTCTACGAGCCATGGCTTCTCTGTTCAGTAGCTGACATTTTAAAAAAATCTATGGCTTTTGAAAAATTAAACGTGTTATGTAAATGGTTACCAACATCCTTCTTTTTGAAGCTTAAAGCGTGCCAGGTTTGGCCAGGGGAAGCAGCCCTGCGTCCACCGGACACCTCAGCTCATCAGTACTCCCTGGCCTCAGCTCTGGAACGTGTCCTTTCCTCCCAGAAGCCCCAGTTCTCTTCACTGGGGCCACCATTTGTTTTTTCTTACTTCTTTATTTTGAAGTCCTGGTAAATCCACCTATGGTTTAAAGAGGTGCTACAGGGAGGTCAAAGGTACTCTTGACCAAGCTCTCCCCATGGACACATTCTCCAAAGCTATAGCACAAGACTGGAGACCCTGGGGGTGCAGTGGTTAAGTGCTATGGCTGCTAACCACATGGTCGGCAGTTCAAATCCTCTAGGTGCTCCTTGGAAACTTTCTGGGGCAGCTCTACTCTGTCCATAGGGCCTCTGTGAGTCAGATTCGACTCGTCGGCCGTGGGTCTTTGAGTTTTTATAGCACAAGATTACAAATAGGACATGGACACAGCTGGTGTACCTTGTCCTGATTTTCCCAGCTTCCTTTGCACTCAGGTGTGTGTGTGCATTTAGTCCTACACAATTGTACCACCGCAGGTTGCTGTACCCACCACCACCGTTAAGACCCAGAACGTTCTGTCACCCCAAAGTTCTCTCCTTTCTGCTGCCTTTGACAGCCACAGTCTCTCCACCGCTAACCACTGGCACGCACTAGCCTGCCTCTGCGGGGTGGCTATGATGGGAGTGTACACTGATGGGTTTGAACCTGTCTCTATCTTGGTAGTTTGTTGCTTCAAGAACATTACATAAATGGAATCACAGGGCAGCAGACTTCCCTGCGATGCATCAACAGCCTGTTCCTTCTTGCTGCCAAGTGGTGTGCCTGGCAGGGAGGTACCGTAGTCAAACTACTCGGCCACTGATGGGCATCTGGCTCCTGCCTGTTTGGGGTCATTAAAAACAAAGCTGCCACGAGTTTTACTGCGTAGAGGTTTCCGTGTGAACACAAGTCTTCACTTCTCTGGGGTGCGCGCCCAGGAGTCCAATCGTGGATCTGAAGGCACTTGTGTGTCTAGTTTTACAAGAAACTGCCCAACTGTGTTTCAGGGAAGACATGGCCACTTTTTTAAAATAGTGTTTGACAGAACCGAACTCCACTGTGAAAAACCGACTCTGAGGGCCCTTGCAAACCGGAAGACTGTGGCGAGTTCTGTACCGAGTGGTGCTCTGGCGGGCCGGGTGGCCTGCCCCGGCCTCAGCTTTGGCTGGCTGCCTCCAGCCTTCTGGGACAGACAGAAGCACAGATGACTGGACACTTGTTTTTCGAAGGAGATGAGGTATAAATATGACTGATATTTAAATATGTGGGGGAGGGCAGGGAGAGAGTATGTGGATGTCAAATTGATGTGTTTATAAATAATGTTAACAATAAGGATCGTGTTTACAAACTGGTAAGAAAATGTGAAGCCAGCATCTGTGTCAGCTTCCGGTCCAGCAACAGTGTGACAAGAGGCTGGAACCGAGCATGACGGTCAGGGGTTCCCAGGCCTTCTAGTCCCGATGGGGGACTCGTGGTGGCCGGACCCAGCAGGTCAGGTCATGTTTTCCACACCTTTCTACCCACCCCGCCGCCGCCCTGTCTCTCCGAGGCACATTTGGAAATGATTTAAGAAGATAAACTGCCTCTAATCTGTTACCAATTAGAAGACACATGCGAATATTATTTTCTAATTTGTGACTCTCGAGTGTGCGTCTCCAAAACCAGAGAGAAGTAATTGAAATAATTAAGTCTGCTCCTGAATATTTCTGTTACACTCTTGAAATAAGAGGGTGGCTAGGTCCTCTTTGCCTGAGACGCCTGAGGGTTGAATGCATCAAGAAGGACATCAAAGGCTGGAACATGAACGGCCGCGACACCACAGTCTCCACCCGCCTGTCCACTGGGGCGCAGCTGGAGCCCAGGGCTGTGAGCTGAGCGGGGGCAGAGTCCCTGGTCTTTGTGAAAAACATTGGGGGAGGAGGTCCTCCCTGCAACTCCTCTCACCCCAAACTTCTCCACCTCTCTGGCCCCACTCCCACTGGACAAGGCACAAGCCTGATTTATGGCAGAGGCGGAGTGGATTTTTTAGACCTATGTAGCCCAACTGGAGGGACTAACACCCGAAAACCAGTAATTTCGTGGTGGTTAGCAGTAAAAGGTCCACCGATGAGAGGCGGGCCGCCTGTAAATTCACGGAGCGCTCTGTGCCACTCAGGCCCCTTCAGCCGCCAGTCTGCTTCTCCGTCAGGGCGCCCTGCAGCCCCACCGTCCCAGGCCCGTCCGCACCTGTGAAGAGCATGCTGGTGCTCACAGGGCAGCCATCGGAAATCTTCAGAGGGCCTTTCCGATTCAACGACCTCCCTTTCCTGCTCTGCAAACTCCTCTTTGTTCTCCTGTCGACGCAGGGCCAGACTGGCTTCAGACGGGGTTTCACCGCCACGCACCAGCCACTGGGGCATCTTGGGGATTCCTGGCATCGCTGGGCAGCCTACTAGGCCCCTTCCTTCAGACGCAGTCATTCCAAAGAACTCAGATGCCCCTTGGCAAAGGGGAGACCAAGATGCACAGGAGGACAATGGCCTTTCGGGAATGGGGGGAGGTGGGAAATGTGGGAGAAAATGAAGCCCCTCTGCCTGCGGAAAGAGGTGGGAATCTGCTCTTTGTATTAACGCAGATGATGTCCAGAACGAAATGCTGCCCGGTCCTGTGCTGTGCTCACGATGGTGGCCGTGTGTGGCCCACTCCTGCAGCCACTGGGTCATTCCGTGTTGTTGAGGGCCTTCCTTTTTTTTTTTTTCACGGATCCTCTACTTTACCAGGCATGGTGCTCTTTTCCAGAGGCTGGTCCCTCCTGCTGATATGCCCAAAGTGCAGGAGACGTAGTCTTGACTGCCCTGCTTCTCGGGAGATTCTAGTCGTACTGCCTCAAGGAGAGATGGGTTTGTTCTTCTGGTGGTCCGTGGGATACTCCCTACCAATGCCACAATTCAAAGGTGTCAATTCTGCACAACTGGCCACACCGGCGTGAATTTTTAAGTTTGTCCCTGAAAAAACATTATGAAAGGAGCACACGCCCTCTGGAAACAGTCAGTCCTGTGGGGGCAGAGGGGACGGGGCAGTGCTGCTCACGTCAGCAGGTGGGCTCCCACCCCCTCCTCTCCAAGGTCTCCCTTCCGTGAAGCACCCAGAGGAGTAGCACCCAACCTTGTGTTTACACGTCTCCGGGTGAGCCGTGCCGATGCTCTCCTGCCCACTGTCCTCTGAAACATACAAACTGACTTGTTCCTGTTTCCTCTTCCAGTTCGTGTCCTTCAAACCTGGTGTCAGCACTGTGCGCCTCTGCAGAGATCACTACCATCACCTAATGTTCTATTAAGCATTCCTTCTTTGAAGAAAAGTGTCCTTTGGGTACCGGCTGGGAGTCAAAGCCCTCACTGGGTGAGGCGCCTGGGTACAGGTGATGAGAGGCAGGAGGATAAATAAATACACCACAGCAGAGTAAGAGCTCCATTTGATGCGCAAGCTGCTGGGATTCACAGGATGATAGAAATCCACTTGGAGATTCCGTGTTCTGTTGGCGTTGCTACACGGATGCCCCTGGATGTAGTTTATAAAAATCAAAGTGTAGTTTAAACCCAGATTTCAAAAATCGAAGCCATTTCCTGCAGTTTAAGAGCAGACAGCCCATAGACAAACACCGGGAACAGCTTGCGACTGGCTGAAACCAACGGGCACCCTCATGGAGGGCCAGCCTCACGATGTAACACACCATCAGCCGCTCACCCGATCGTAAATGAAACCTCTGCAGAACTGACAGACGACGAACATGCACAGAAGAAGCGTGCTTTCAAAACGGCGGTCCCTACACCAACATTCCACCGTGAAGTCACTGCTGATGTGGGCTTTCCAGTTCCCACCAGGGCTGGGACACACGGTGTCATCTTCTTCAGTGTGCACATAAACCCCTTTCCAAGAACTGCACGAAAAAATGTTTCTTTTGCCAACATCAGTGTGAATATTCAGACCCTCCATAAGACAGTCACCACTGTCAATGACACCTCAACTTCGTGCTTAGGGCAGGGGGTTCCCTGAAATCTGCAAGGCTGGGGACCAGGACAGAGAACACCATCATAAGGTCCTTGAGTGTCCGGGTCCCTGGTGGCATAGTGATTAAGTGTTCCACTGATAACCAAACGGTCAGTTATTCGAATCCACCAGGCACTCCTTGGCAGACCTATGGGCAGTTTTACTCTGTCCTTTAGGGTCGCTATGAGGTGGAATGGCACAGCAGCAACACGTGTGGTCATGTGTCCAGCCTGCAGAGAAAGGTACATTCATACAAGACCACCCTGGGGGTGCAGTCTTTCCTGCCCAAAGGAGAGCTGTGACAGAGCAATGTGTCACAGACGCTGAGTCACCAGGTCTTGTGACTTGCTCTTTAGGCTGAGACGACATCAAAAGACGGCCTATACCTGACGCTGAAGTATGACCTGACTTACTGGGTGTGGCCATGTTCCTCTTGCACTGTCACAGGTGGAAGCCCTTGACCGCAGAGGACGAGGACAGTGCCCTCTCTTCTAAAGATCTCTGGTCTACCGCCTCCCACAGGGGCCCATCTAGATTCCTGTGACCACATTGGATAGATTTAGTTCAACGTAAGCCACTCACTTCCTCTTATCCGGTCCTCCTGGACAAAGAAAATGGCTTGGCCTCTGGCTGTCATCTCATGACAATTCCACTGTCATGAGCCTCAAAGTGACATCTCAACATCACACAGAAGCAGGAAAAACAAGTCTTACAAATGCCTGCATTTTACTGTGTTTATGGAAGGACGCTGCTCAGAACATCAGGATGGCCATCCAGGTGGCCCACCCTGGGGAAGAGGAACAGGATCTGCAGGTCCTAAATCACGCTGGCCATTCGAACTTCTGATACCCTGGTGGTGCAGTGGTTAAGAGCTCAGCTGCTAACCAAAAGGCCAGTAGTGTGGGTCTACTAGGCACTCCTCGGACACCCTACGGGACAGTTCTACTCTGTCCCAGAGCGCTGCTCTGAGTCGGAACTGACGTGACAACAGTGGACTTGCCTTTTTGCTCTTTTTTTTTTTTTTTAACAATTGAGATACATCTCTCTGGTAGGTGTGAGATTTCTGAGACTAGAAAGCAGGACATGTCATAGACACTCCTGAGAGGTGAGATTCTTTCTGTGGTACTGCTCTTGTGGTCTTTTCTCGGAGGGGGGTTGTAGGGGACACACAGCACTCTTTCAACGCACACAAAATGTCCCCCTGGGTTTGGCTTCCTCCCATCCCCACCTCACCCCTCAATAACTCTGGGATGCCCGTCCCCTGATGGGCTCCATAATGAGAAGCCCTGTCAATCACAGCTCCATTAGCCTGGACAGACTTTCACTTCCTGAAACAATTTATTGGATTCCCAGAAGCCATTGGACCTTCTTCCTTTGCAGGGCCCTTTTTTCAGGGAGCTATTCAGAAGGAGTGTGTGTCCCCTCTGCTCCTGCTGGGTGGCCTTTGTCTCCTGCATTTACTCATGAAAACAGTTTCCTGAGTTTACCTACCTCCTCCCTCCTGGGTCTCCCCAGTGTCGGCCCAAACTCTTTCCCCCCACTGTTCAGTGGCCACATAAAACACGCCAGCTGTTTCTAGCTACTGAACCAGGGAGGAGGGAGCAGGGAATTTTATTTGCAGATTTTTGGAGGGAGGCTGGGGTGGGGGGAGGGAAGAGGTGCATCCGTGAAGAAAGTAAATTCATGCAAAGAAATAAAGAAACGAGGCCAATGGACTGTCAGTCAACACCTTTCTAACATGCACCTGGGGTGGGGGGTCTGGACCTCTCCCCTCCCCTGGGTCTGACCTCTCTACTCCTGCCCCATGAGGTTTCTGAGGCTATAAATCTCTGCAGAAGCTGACTGTCCCTTTTTTCTCCCATAAAGTGGCTGGTGGGTTCTAATCACTGACCTTCTGGTTAGTGGCCAAGTGCCTGAAACACCGCACTGCCAGGGCTCCCTGGCCGAAGTTTAGACCGTTCTGCAAAGAGAACGAGAACGTCGCCGGACTCAGCTCTGTGAGGCCAGCCTCCCGGGTTGGAGGGCGCTCACACACGCAGCGGTGCGGACACAGGCGTGCGCGGGCCGGCGGCTGGGGACGGAGACGGTGCCAGAGCGGCGTCCCTCTGTTCCGCGCGGCGCCACCGTGTACTGGCAGTGACTGACTGTCAGTTAATGCCACCACAAACAGTGCCAGATGCCCCAGTGACAACCTGGCCTTGCTGTTCCTGGCTGCGGCCCAGGAGACTCCAACTCGTGGAGACCCCATGTGTGCAAAGCACAAGGACCCCACAGGGCCTTCAAGGCTGTGACCTCTGACAAGCTGATCACGACGCCTGTTACTCCTATTTAAGGTTTTATTGTGCTTTGGGTGGAAGTTTACAATCCAAGTCAACTGGTCACGCAAAACCTTTCACACACACACACACACACACACACTGCTGTGTGACTCTTGCTGCTCTCCCCACCCTGTGACAGCACACTCCTCTTCTCCACCCTGCACTTCCCACATCCAGCCAGCCAGCTCCTGTCCCCCTCTGCCCTCTCCTCTCGCCTCTGGACGAGCGCTGCCCAGCTAGCCTCAGGTACCGACTGAAGCCAAGGAGCACACTCTTCACCAGCATCTTTTGATGGGTCCAGTCCAGTTGTTGTCCGAGGAATTGTCCAAGCCTGTTTTTTGGAGGCACAGCTGGGTAGGTTCAACTCACCAACCATTTTTACTGTTTGTACATCCCAAGGAGCCCAAGTTTCATTTTAGAGTATTTAACAAAAGTTTTGGACCATACTCACACTACTTCTAGGATCTGCTATGAGGAGTGATCTAAGTGACAACATTTCCAACTGTTCAGAAACAAATGAGAAGAAAAACCCTGCATCCCACACTAAAACTGCTGCCCCAAGAACTGAAAAAGTCGGCCTAACTTCCAGCCTCTCCATTAGGAAATGAGCACCCAGAAGGCCACAAAAGGACACTGCTGCTCTCTGGCTGCCCACAGAGCACCACATACTAGCTGCCACCGTGCCAAAGCCTGTCGCCGCCACCTGTTCTGCATAGATCAGTTTGACTTTTAACTGGGAGCGCGACGCAGGCAGCTGCAAGTTCGATCTCGCCTTCTGACAGTTTCGAGTCAACAGTAAATCGCGGGGTAGGGGGCACGTAAGCGCCGCTGCAATCCCATCAGCGCCAGATTATGCAGCCACGGAGGAAATAATATCTATTAGGCTAATTTAATCACCAAATACTCCGCAGATGAATTAGAATTTAGAAGCCAATCATCTCTAACGTTCAGACTGTCAGAGCGTCTTCTGAAGCAGGAGAGAAAGGACCAAGTTCAGGGCGGTGGCGGATGGAACTGACCGCTGTCCCCGCACCAAGGCGCAGATGACAACTGTCATCAGTGTTGCTGCCATCACCCTGCCCTGTCTGGCCCCAAAGAGCCCACAGCCAGGATGTGGGGATCCCTGACAATGAAGAGTTATTGTTCCTGCCAGCACCCAAACAATCCCCCAGGGACCCAGCTCCTCTGGTCGGCTGCCTTTACAAAGGAAGTCACTGGGCCAGATTCTGGGGCATCCACACAGCGCCGCTGCCGCCCTGGACAGGAAACGTGCAGGGTGCCCTATGGGGGAGGCCCTCTCGCAGCTCTGGGCAGTGGGGCCTGCTCGGGCCCCTTCTGCCCCCACTGGCTCTCCTTAGAGCTGTACTTGTCTTTATGGACAGTTCAAGGTGCAACAGGAGGCAGAGGAGGAACATGACTGGTCCCCTAGGGCACTGGGCCCAGCAGCTTTGTCTGGCCACCAGGCGTGGGGTCTGTGGTTCCAGGTGTGGAGAAGGGGTGAGGGTGGCATGAAGGGAAACTGAGTCCAGAGATGCAAGTAGGCACTGGTGCTGAGGATGAGACCACTTCCACCGAGAACAAACCAACACTGGAGTTTGTATCTCTCTACGGGGTCCCAGTGGACAGCTGATGGAGCCTGTCATGGATTGAACTGTGTCCCCCCCGAAAATGTATGTGTTGATTTGATGTGGCTGTGAGTCCCAGTATGGCGTCCTTCCTCTCATGTGTTGTGAATCCTGCCTCTGTGAAATTGACGAGGGAGAAGGGCAACAGTTGTGTTAGTGAGGCAGGTCTCAGGCTACAGGCTTATGGGGTATAAGGGAGGGAAGTGGGGCGAGGAAGCTGGGAACCTCACACCACCGAGAGAGAAGCGCCGAGAGCAGAGCGCGCCTTTGGACCCGAGGTTCCTGCGCCGCGATGCTCTCACTGGATGTGGACTCAGCCTACTGGACTGTGATAACTTCTCTTACTGAATGGACTTATAATTTATAAACAGATTTGCAGCTTTTACCGGACTGTGTCAATAAAGCTTCTCTTCAGGAAACCTTCCACTCATGGTATTTTCTGTTGGAGCCGTACCAGGTGAGTAGGACAGAGACCTTCAGTATTCTAAACACCCCCCCTCCCCCCAAACCCCTAATCCACTGTGTCCGAGTCGCTCGTGACTCACAGTGGCACTACTGTAGGTCAGAGTAGAACTGCCCTGTGTCATTTCCAAGGAGCACCTGGTGGAATCGGATGGCTTATCTTTTGGTTAGCAGCTGTAACACTGAAGTAGGAGGTCACCAGGGTTTCCAAGGGCTGAGTACTCCTCAGAGAAAGCAGTGGGTTATTGTTTTGTAATTCTCATTTGTTTAGGTCAGTTCAGGAGCTAGTGGAACTGGATAAACAAAAATTTTCACAACTGACATCGGAGTTATGGATACAAAGGTGAAGTTTTCAGGGTTTTGGTTATTTAAATCCAAATACAAGTTGCTCTAGAAGATACTGGGACATGAATCTTCTCTTGTTTTCTCTGACTGCTACATTCTTTTCAAAGGATTAGATCCATGCGGACGCCCAGTTACGGCTCTGTTGCGATTTTCTAGAATCTGCGACACTCCCAGTGTTTACAGCAGGCATGCTGGGTGGTGGGGTTTACTGGCCACGGGTTTTATGATGGGGATGCTTCCTGCCTGGCTGGGTGGATGACCCTACCCTACAGATGTCTTCTCAAACCTCTCCCAGGCACAGAAAGTACCTTTATTATTCTTTTAATTACCTCACCGGTCAGCCTGGGTGTGCGGGGTGTGTGGGGTGTGTGTGTGCGCACACGCGTTTGTGCATGTGTGGTTGTATGAATGCGTTCCCACTTATCCCTTTGATCCCTTTAACTGAGGCCAGGTCACAGGATAGGGTCTCTCTCAGAAAAGGATCTCCTTGTTTTAGGGTGATTTATGGCCATTCTTCAAAACACCTGTTCATCAATTTATCCTTTTGTGAAAAATTAGACCTGGTCCCTAGGGTTGCCATGAGTTGGATCCGACTCAACAGCACTTGGCTTTGGCATCCCATTTCCTTGGAGTACTATTTTTTTGTTAAATCTTCCCATGTAAAAAGAAGAAAAAAAGCATTAAGAAACCCTTCTGAAGAATAATCACAAGAAAGCCTCCCAAATTTGGAGTGACCCTCCCTCCCTCCTCTTCTCAATCCTTCTGTTCCTACACACATATATTATTGTTGTTGCTTTGTGTTGTTGAGTTGATTTGCACTCACAGAGACCTTATAAGACAGAGAAGAACTGCCCCCATAGGGCTTCCTGGGCTGTCATTGTAACGGGAGATCACCAGATCCTTCTCTGGCAGAGCTGCCGGGTGGGTCCGAATGGCTGACCTTCTGGCTAACAGCCAAGTGCTTAATCACTGTGCCACCACACTTCTGACACATGCACACATGTATATATAAACACAACACACATAGACACGCACATACATGTACATGCACATATATATACCCTCTCACACAAACATGCATATACAGGCCTCCCCCTCACACACACACCATATAGTACTCTAACAATGATTTCTTAGCGATGGGCATCCTGCACAAAGGTAACCAGATAACAACTTGAAAAGAAACAGCCCCTTCAAAGTAACTCCGCACCCCCCAAAAACCTCACACTCACTGCTAGCTATTGCATGGATTCTGACTCACAGAGACCCCACAGGATGAGCAGCATTTCCAAGGAGCACCTGGCGGACTCGAACTGGTGACCTTTTGGTTACCAGCTGAGCTCTTAACCACTACACTGCCAGGGTTTCCCTTCAAAGTAAAGTGAGTGGAAAACCACTGGAAGCACCTGGCCACCCATTTTACTGGGTTTGGACCCCAAATGCCACTTTAATCTGACAGGACAAAAGTGGTCCCTTCCCACCCCCACGAGAACAAGTCAGCCTGTGACATCGCATCATGGACACCAAGCCGTAAGGAAAATCACACTTGCATGTGACGAGTGTGGATCTTCAGGCTGGTGTTTACATTATGGGAACTCACGGCCTGACCTGGAAAAACCCAAGATCAGATGACAGGACCACTGCTGCTGGTCCGGCGGGGCCCCGAGCCAGCGGGCCTGGAGGGAGGGGCCGCTTTTCTTGACCAGGTGAGGTTCATAAACCCGTCAGCACTGCAGATAGATACATTACTGGCCCCTCCTGTGCCTTGTGGGGGTCATCTTCTTCTCCTGGGGAGCTCACGTGACAATCCCCTACCTCTACGTCTCCCTCGGAAAGCTCTCCTTCCCTCTGACATCCAATGGGCAGCGGCCGGTAGCAGGACCTGGTCCTCGGCTCTGCCACATGTCTAATTAATGACCCTGCTGGTCGCAGCTGGAAGAGCTGAGCCGGGGTGATTAATTAAATTAGCTGGCAGAGGAAATTACAGTGGAAAAGCCAAAGTTTGATTGCTCCATAATTAACCGCAGTGCAAATAATATCTGCATCTATAACTTGCAGCGATGAGATCAGAAGCCAATTGAATTTGGCACTGATTGAAGCTGTAAATATCCTGCAGAGAAAAATGATAGGTTTGTTCTAGTGGGAAAACTTAGAGAGATGGACATCCAGCAAATGCGATCAGGGACAAGGGCACCAGAGGAGCCGGCAAGAAGGAAGCTGGCTCTTTCATGCCGCCTTTTTCCAACATTAAAACAGACTCTCTTTTTCATATTTCTTTTGGATTAGTGGCGAGGCGTGTTAGCCTAGGTGTTCTGTCTCTAAATTTCAGATTTGGCTTCCCATGCATGGAACCTAGGCTAGGGTTCCAATCCCCTTTCTAGTTCCAAGGATTAAAACTCAATTCTAAAATAATTTTACCGGCCGGTCGGAGGGGACGCTTTCATCTCCCCTAGGAGGAGGATGTTCTATTTAGACCATCAGATGAGGAAGCCATTGCTGCTTTTCTGGATAATGACTTTTTCCCCCTCCTTTGCTACAATTTAATGTTCAAAACGGGGTTTCATTAGCAACATGAGTCCACTTAAAAGAACAAGTATTTTATCAGGAAAAGTGCCCCGTAAAAATCGGCAGAACTTTCAGCCGACATGAATTTCCCCACCAGCCACCTATTTTCACTGGCCAGTTATTTTGAGGAGGCTGGCAGACATCTACGGGAGGGGCTTTGAAAAGGAATGGCTTAGTGGCTTTTGACCAGGAGGTGTGGCATCTGTCTGGCAACTGGTCAACAACGTTTCACCCCAGACTTCACACACAGACCGGCTCTCTGTCAGATGGGGGACTGTGGCAGCTATATGGTGTGTGTGTGACACGAAAGTGACAGAGACGATCAGTGGTTTTGACTCAGAAATGTCCCTCAGACCTCTTCTCCCCTGAGGTCCCCAGGGACATGGTGAGGAGGTAGGGTTACCACTGCTCCTCTCAGTTTTTCAAATGCTAAGTTGCGGCTGGGAGTAGCTGGTGGTGGGACAGGCTGGGTACCAAGTGACAGGGGCCAGCTAGGGGCCAGGAACATGTGACACCCATCAGGAGTCAGGAAACACTACTAAGCTGCTGGAGATGTCACTCATCATGGTCCTTGGTCGATCATTCTTTCAAGGACTAAAAAGGCCAAAGGAAATGCACCTTCAGGGCACACAGCTCAGGCTTCTGCCACGCTGCAGTTCACTGGGCAGTAGGAAGCCACGGCTGGTCTGTAAGCAGAGGAGCGGCCAGGTAAAGTGGTGCTGTAGAGTCGCGAGCCCAGGAAGGGATGCATGGAATGAGACGGGGGAGGCCTGGGGACAGAACGGCCAGAAAGGGCGGATGGCAACATTACAAAGCAGGAATGCAGGGAGCGCCCCCTTTTTGCAGAGCAAAGCAGCAGTGTGGATTAAACCCCTCAGAAAGTCCAGGCCTCAGCGCAGACAGACATGTGTACACCAGCACTCACTGCGCGCCGGGCACAACAGCCCAAAGGCAGAAACTACTATCAACAGATAAATGGGCAATGTGTGGGATATCCACACAATGGAACGCTACGTGGCCACAGAGAGAAATCCAAGTCTTGACGCATGCCTCAGAGCAGAGGGACCCTGCAAATGTTATGCTGGGTAAACCAGTAGCCACAAAGGCCACATGCTGGATGACCCCACATACATGAAGCAGGCACAGACAGACAGACTCGGTTTACTCATGATTACCAGGGACAGAAAGGGAAAGTCACCGCGGAGACAGACATTTTGTCCACGGTGGTGGGGAAAAAGGGGGAACCACCCCTTAGAGACAGAGTTTCTGTCCATGGTGACAGGATGATTTGGGACCTGAGAGCGTTGCGGTGGTCCAACACAATGTATGTAACCAATGCTGCTGAACTATGCACGGAAAAAAATACTTCAGCTGGCAAATATTTTGTTACATATTTTTACCACAATAAACAAACGGAAGTCCATGCCTGTTGACCTGGAATTCCTCGTAGGAACCTACCCTTAGCCAAGGATGAGCTTAAGTCCCCCAGAAATGGTCACATAAATGGGCTTAGTATTTCAGTTTTCATTGCCAATATTCTCAGCCTTCAAAGGGAATGAATGACCTAAACGGCGGCTCAGCCACTTGACGAGGCTTTGGGACACATTAAAATTAGGGCTTTGAGAGAAATACACAGCATGCAAACATGGTCAGGAGAGAACGCCAACCCGACAACAGGTTTCCAACTGTTAAGATTATTGTTTCTTTGAAAAATTTTTACATAAGAAGATTATATATAAGACAGGGAACTGTTTTGGGAGGTGATGGAATCATAGGAGTATACACTTTCAGTTGTATATACGACAGTCATTTCCCAGATGCGACCTTTGACTCTGAGAAGGTATTTTCTCAGGAAGGGTTCCCGCGTCAAACAAGCCTGGGAAACGCTGTGTTTGGCTGGGATATTCACAGCACGGCGCTTACCGAGCATGTTGCCCAGACGGTGTACGCACCACCAAGAAGCCTCTGAAATCCCAGTGAATTCTACTCTCGAACAGCATCTATTCTTCCAGAAACATCTATTATCATTTGCTGAAATTAAAACTCACAGGAATTTCTTGGAAACTGCAGCTCTGACACGGCACTTCGGTTCAGACACTGGAAAGCTCGATATACCTTATGATCCCCACTGAAGACATTCAGGAAACAGGTATTTTCAGTATTGAAAAATTATTTCATGTATCAGGTTGAGACAGCACACAGAAGCTCTGCTGTCATAGGGGTTAAGCATGTGGCTGCTAGCCACAAAACAGCCTGGGAGGTGGAAGCCCTAAGTGCCCCCTGGTGACTCTATGGGGCTGTCCTACTCTGTGCTACAGGGTCACTGCAAGTTGGAATCGATTCAGTGGCAAGGGGTTTGGTTTTATATACACATGTATATGCATGTATGTGTACACACACACACAGAAACGTACATGTACGCACACACACTAGATACGTATAAAGACAGATATAGGCACAGACCCACAAACAAGGCTGCCAATTAAGTACGCAAACTCATCCTAGAAAAAGTGCTACACACCTCATCACTGAATACCACCAAGTCACCTCTGAAGTTCTCCCCTTGGGAAGCTACGCACCACTGTCAGCGCCTAGTTCACCCTTCAAAGCAGTGTTGGAACTCTGCTTCTGGAATGACCACCAGAGCTGTCATCGTATACCCTTGATGTCCTGAATGTCATCCAAATGTCTTCCTTTCAATGATCTCTTTTACCTTTGGGTAAAGAAAAAATTCACTGGGGGCCGGATTAGGTGAGTAGGAAGGTGTTTGAATACACTTACTTGTTTACTGGCTAAAAACTCCCTCACAGATAACAATACAATTAAGTTCACGAACTTGCCATAGTGCCCCTGTGTGCAACGGCCATTCCAGAGGGAGTTCTGAAATTGCTCTGAAGGGTGGACTGTGCAATGGCATCGGTGCACAGCTTCCTAAAAAGAACAAGAAAGGTGACGGCAGTGACATCCAGCAGCGAGACACGTAGCATTTAGAACAATGAAGTTCACGGACTTAATTGTCAGACCACACACACACACACACACACACATTCTCTCTCTCTCTCTCCTGGTTATGAAAAGCAGTTATTCTTGAGTTTTCCAGATTTTACTCACAGGGCACTAGTGATCCCCCGGCAGAAGTCTCACCTGCCCAGGGAGAGCTGGGTTTGAGTCCCAGCCAGGGCAGAGTCAGGACCCGTCTGTCCGCAGAAGCCTCCGTGTTGCTAGGATACGTAAACAGGCCCTAGTGGACCTTCTGGACTAAGACAGACTAGGAAGAAAGGCCTGGAGATCTGCCTCTAAAACCTGGCCAAAGAAACCCCCGTGGGTCACAGTGGTCTCGTCCACCACAGGTTGTGGAACTGGTGCAGGACCAGGCAGCTGCGGCTGGGGCCGCCCTGAGCCGGAGCCGACGGGCCAGCACCACCCACGACAGGTGTAGGAAGGAGCACAGCTAGCAGGCCCCAGGGGTCCTGATGCAGCCACCCTACCTTTCCCAGGTCCTTGTGCTCCCTGTATGAGACGGGAGGGGACAGCACGGGCATTTCCAGCCCCATGTACTCGCTCCAGCTTCCCTGCACAGCGGCCACTAGTGCTTATCTCACGCAGTTTTGCTCCAACAGAGACATTTTTTGTGGGCACAGGGCGGGGTCTGCAGTTCTCCTTTGCCCCTCTGGCTGCCTCCAATTTAGGGGCTGCGCAGAGCCTGAGAAGGAGACAGCCTGCAGACGACCAGGAGATGTGTCCACACAGGCAAACCTCTGCCTGACTCCCAGAACTGAAACAGCCCTCAGAGGAGCCCAGGTGTCCCCAGAAGGCTCTGAAAGCCAAGTGAGAGAGATGGGACCCAGATTCCTCCGTCTTCATCCCTGGCCAGAACGCTGCCCACCACCGCCGCACCAAGGGAGCCTGTGAAGCGTGGGCCCATTAACTGCAAGGCTCATGGTTCGAAGCCACCTGCTGTTCAGCTGGAGAAAGATGCGGCAGCTTGTTCCCATAATTACAGACAGCAGCCCAGGACACCCATGGGACAGCTCTGCTCTGTCACATGGGGTGACTGTCACGGCACGCAGCCACAACACTGTCATGTCACCTGGCACAGAAGCAGGACTCCTTGTGGCTTCAGGCTCTGTGGATGGTGCCTGGCTTTACCTTGTGCTTTCTTTAGTTGTCCTAATAAACAGGGACCTCCTCCCACATGAGGGGTGGCAGTACAGTCTTGTTATTTCTGACATCTTACTGAGGTGTAATTTACATACCTCCCAACAAGCCTGCTTTGAGCATATGATTGACCAATTCCACCCATTCGGCAGATGTATGCTCCCACCCCTCACTCCGACCCCCTCACACTTCCATTGCTCCAAACAGCTCTTTCCTGCCCTTCTGCAGCAAGTCCCCACTGCCACACCTGTAGGCAGCCACTAAGCTTCCGTCTGTGCCCACAGACTCGCCTTTTCTGGGTATGACATGTGAATGGAATCGTGTCACATCCCAGCTTCCTGTATCTGGCTGCTTTTACGTTGGATAAAGTCTTAAGTTCATAAGGTAAATTGTTAAAAAGTAAACGAAAACGAAAATTAGAAATCAAAACCAAATCTGACATGGCGCTTTGTGTTAAAGTCATTTTTGGTAACTTTTCAACTCACTTGGCAAATGTGTCTGCCACATTTCTTCATGTCTCTGTACAGTGCTGCAAAGCAAAGACATCAGCTTGAGGACTAAGATGTCCCTGACCCAAGGCAAGGTGTTTCCAATCGTCCCTTGGCCATGCAAATACCAGACAGTGAATAAAGAAGCTCCGGGAAGAAATGATGCCCCTGAATTACAGTGTTGGTGAAGAATAATGACTGTACCCCAGACTGCCCGTAGAACGAATGAATCTATTTTGGAAGAAGTACAACCAGAATGCTTTTCAGATGCAAGGATGGCGAGACTGCATCTCACGTAGTTAGGACATGCTGTCAGGAGGGATCAGTCCCCGGAGAAGGCTGGGTAAGGCACAGGGCCAACGAAAGAGACGAAGACCCTCACCACGGTGGATCGATGCGGCGGCCGCAACGACAGGCTCAAGGACAGCAGTGACCGTGAGGATGGCACCAGACTGGGCAGTGTTCCATCCTGCTGGGCGCAGGTCATCAAGAGTTAGAACTGACTCAACAACTCTAACAATAACAGCAACACAACACCTCCTCCATTTAGTGTTAGGGTTTATGCAGACTACGATTTATCTGCTCTGAGGTGGAATGGACCTGACAGCAACAGGCTTTGATCACTTCGCGGCAACAAATGGGCCCGGATGTTTCTAATGAACTCGAGATGGCTGAGCTTACGCTTGTGACAATCAAGAGCACCTTGCACTGTGCCGGACGGACACAATTATTAATTTCCTGGAGAACATAATGTGAAATAATACCTCGGGATCTTCATGCATTAACCAGTGAGCAAGTCACACAGCTCAGAAGAGACCATCAGGTGAGGCAACAGAGAACTGGTGGAATCTCCTGCTACACAGGCCTGTTGTCTACCCTCTGCCCAGTGAAAAACACTGCTATCTTTTATAACCGAACGTGTGTGCTTATGTATTTATCGACAGGAAATGCCTGTATCCTTCATAGCTGAATCTGTGTGCTTATTTGCTTATGGGAAACACCTGTACCTTTTATAGATGAACATGTGTGCTCCTGTATTCACTGTTAGGGAAGGAGGGAGTCTCCGGGTTCAAAGGTTGGAGGTCTAAGGCCACCCACAGGCACCTCGGAAGAAAGGTCTGGTGATCAACTTTTAAACCATCAGCTGCTGAAAACCCAATGAAGCAGAGTCCAGCTGTGAGACACACAAGGTGGTCACGACTCGGAGGGAGCCCCTGGCAACTGATGGAGCGTGGGGGTTGGGGATCAAAAGGCAAGAGAAGAGCAGGAGAGAATCACAAAAGAGTCCAGCAGGAAGGGACGCCTTGGTGGCCATCTTTTTAACATTTCAGATGTCTCTGTCACTGTACGGATCCGACTCGACGGCACTTGGCTTGGCTTGGCTGTCACTGTAACTCCCACTGTCCCCTCCCCCAGCCCGTCACCACTAACCTACTTCTGTCTCCACGCATCTGCCTAGGCTAGACATTTCGTGGAAGCAGGATCCTGTGATGTCTGTCCTTGTGTCTGACTTATTTCCCTCAACATCCAGCTTTAGACTTCCTCCGTGGGTGGCATCTGTCAGAACTGCACATCCCTCTACGGCTCGGGACCACTCCGCCTCACGTCTATACCACACTGGGTTCATTCCCGCACCTGGGGACGGACACTTGGGCTGTGTCTACCTTTGCCTGATGTCCGTCGTCCTCAGTGGCCGTCCTGCTCACCCTCTGCCCCTGCAGACCAGACCCAGAGCGAACAGGTCCCCCAGGGCTCCCCGGAGGTTGGCCTGCAACGTCTACATTCTGTGACGGCTTTGCTCCAGCTTCATGGAAAGCTCCAGGATTCGCCAGCGGTTAGCTTGCCTTATCGTCTAAAAGGTGGGCCATACTTCTGCTGTATCTAACCATGTAGCAGAAACTCTGGGGGTGTAGTGGTTACGAGCTAGGTCTGCTAATCCAAAGGTCAGCAGCTCAAATCTCCCAGCTGCTCCTTGGAGGCTCTGTGTGGCAGTTCCACTCTGTGCTGTGCCCGTGGGGATCTGATGGGGCCTCCCGCAGGGACACAACAGCATGCGGCACAGATGTCCAAGACCCCATGTGTCCCCACCAGGGTCCCCCCTGTGTCAAGCTGCTCCCTCTCACAATCGACTGGTTGGGGAAGTACTAGCTGGAAAGGCTGGTTACCAAGGGCATGGGGACAAACCTCTAATGAAAACCGCCCCAGCTCTTTAATGAGAAGGAGGGCTGGCTACTTTAAAGGACTGTCTGAAAGTCAGACCTCACAGGCCACCCGCTCCCTGAAGCCCGTGACATTCTCCACAACCACACTGCCTTTGCTTGAGAAGGCCCGATGCTGTCTCAGTTGCTGGCTGCAGGTTTTCTGGAGACGAACCAGCACACATGTGGAACAGTACAAAGGGAACCAAGACCAACAGGGATTTGGAAGTTGTATGCAAAACTCTAAGGAATCCTACGGACACCGTGGTTAAACACCTGGCTGTGTAGAGAAGGCCAGCAGTTCAAACCTACCACTGTTCCAAAGTGGAAGACGTGGCTGTCTGCTTCTGTAAAGATTATAGTCTTTGAGACCCTATAGGGTGGTTCTACTCTGTCCTACAGGGTCACAGTGTGTTGGAATCAACTCCATGGCAACGGGCTTCATTGCTTTAGGCAAACCCTCATTGATCCCCTTAGGTGGTGTCACTGGTCCCCTTAGGTGGTGTCACTGGTAAGGTGTGGCCATTAACCCAAAGACTGGCCCTTTGAACTCACCCAGAGGCATCCTGAAACAATGACCCAACCATCTACTGACCAAAGGTCATAGCCCTGAACACCCTAACGAGCAGGGTCCCACTCTGCAAACGCGGGGTTGCCATGAGTCAGAACTGGCTCAGGGATGACTGCTTTAGTAACACACAGACGGCGTCAAGTGGGCCTGTCTGGAGCAAGATGAGGTGAAGACAGCTGGTCTTTGCCTGGGAAACAGCTTGGCTCCAGGCTTCACTGATAGCTTCAGGACGTGCTAGCTGTAACTTTCCTTATCACTTAAAGGGAACCCTGGTGGCATAGTGGTTAAGTGCTATAGCTGCTAACCAAAAATCTGCCAGGTGCTCCCTGTAAACTCTATGGGGCGGTTCCACTCTGTCCTATAGGGTCCCTATGAGTCAGAACCGACTCGATGGCACTTTTTTTTAATCACTTAAAAGGTGTGCCATACTTCTGTTGTGTCTAACCACACAGCAAAAGCCCCAGCAGTGTAGTGGTTACATGAGCAGCTCACGATGACCAGCTTCTCCTTGGAAGCACTGTGGGGCACTTCTACTCTGTCCTAGAGGGTCACTATGAGTTGGAATTGTTTCAACGGCAATGAACTTTGTTCTGTTTGTTTGTTTAAGCAGTGTCCTTGAGACGTAACTCAGACACCAAACTACTGACCCACATGAAGTGCAAAACTCAGAGGACTCAGGCATCTTGAGCTGTGTAATCATTGCAAAGGCTAATTTGAGAACAGTTTATCACCCCAACACAGTCAGCTCTTTTCTCCCCGATACTCCCCACGCCAGGCCTGGGCAACCACGAATCCACTGACTCCGTGGATTTACTTGTTGCTGACATTTCATACAAAGGGACTCATACAAAGTGGGACCTCGTGACAGGCTTCACTTTTCGCAGGGTGAAAACCAAACTCCTGCACCCATGAATGTGACGCTGCTTGACAAACAGGAGCTTTCTTTTGTTGTTAAGGGGGTCACACCTGAGTATCAAGGGTCCTAAAACCAGTGCCTTCTGAGTGGTGTCTTATAAAAAGAGTAGGACAGACAGACACACAACGCTGAAGACAAACACATCTGACAAAATGAGCCAATGCGTCTCTACAGCAGGAGCGCCAAGGGCTGCCGGTGGTGAGGAAGGCAACGGTCCTTGTCCCCCAGCAGACCCTGTGACCTGGACTCCAGCCCCCAGGACCACGAGACGGTATCCTCTGTTCCTTAAAGCTGTCCACCTGTGGGACTTCATGGCGGAAACTGCAGCATCTGCTGGTGGACATCCGGGTTGTTACCACTTCTTGGCCACTATGGATAATGTTATGTCATGGATTGAACTGTGTCCCCCGCCCCCCCAGGATATGTTCTAGCAATGGGGCTGACCATGATTCCCAGTTCTGTCTTACTGTCGACCATTCTGTGATTCTCTGGTGGTGTAAATCCTAATCTCGGCCTGTGGTTAACAGAGCAAGATTGGATCAGGATCAAGAGGACGAGGGTGGGACTGTAAAACTCTTCTTAAGGCCTCTCCCTGCTCCAGTGTAAAAGGAGTTTCCCTGGAGTGTGGCTTGCACCACATTTTATCCTACAAGAGTTAAAAGAAAAAGGTAGCAAGCAGAGTTGGGGAATCTCAGACTATCAAGAAAACAATGCTGGGGGTGTCCTTTGAAGCTGAGGTTCCTGCACCCAAAGAGTGACGCGATACAGGTACTTTCCTCCAGAGCCGACAGAGAGAGTGCGTTCCCTTGGGGCCAGCACCCCGAATCTGGACTTGTAGCCTACTGGACTGTGGGGTTGCTGGGTGACATGGCAGCGCGGAGGAGCCCTAGTGCACCAGTAGTTAACGTGTTCATCTGCTAGCTAGAAGGTCAGAGGTTCAAATCCACCAGCTGCTCCCAGGAAGAAGGTGTGGCAGTCTGCTTCTGTAAGGATTTCCAGCCGTGGGAACCTTACGGGGCAGTTCCACTCTGTTCTACAGGGTCGCTCTGAGTCAGAATCGACTCATGGCAAGGGGCATGGTGTGACAACTCAATGTCTAACTTCTGAGGACATCATGATTTTCACAGGTAATCCTCACCTGCCAACACGGCTACTGAAGCAGAGGTCCTTCTCATCATCAGCCACCTTAACGACACACAGGGGTGGGGCAGGCCTCTGGGCCCCCCGTGACATTCTGGGTGCAGCCTTGACTGGCCACCTTTCCCGATACACTCACAGGCCCTAAGTTTCCCGTGTCATCTTTCGAGTTGTTGTCGTCAACTGGATCCCATACACACACATCTCAAAAGAGCACAGTGCTCAGGATAAACAAACCAAAAACCCCCACTGCTATCGAGTCAATTCCAACTCATAGCAACCCTACAGGACAGAGTAGACCTGCTCCACAGAGTTTCCAAGGAGCACTAGGCGGACACGAACTGCTGATGTTTTGGCTAGCAGCTGTAGCACTCAACCGCTATGCCACTAGGGTTTCCAATACAAGATTTAAAAAGACAAAAAACCCACACTCACTGCTGTGGAGTCGATTCTGACTTAGAGTGACCTTAGAGGTCAGAACACAACTGCTCCATCAAGTTTCCAAGGAGCACCTGGCGGATCTGAACTGCGGACCTCTTGGTTAATAGCCATAGCAGTTGACCACTGCACTACCACACACTCTACGAAGTCAGCTGAACTACTGTCGGTTTTAAGCAGATGTCAGGGGATACAGACGGCTCAAGGGCACCAGTTTCAGGGATTCCCTCGGGTTTCCCACGGCCGCCTTTTTGAAAGCGGACCACCAGGCCTGCCGTCTGAGGCACCTCTGGTAAACTCGGACCTGCAAACTTTCGATCAGCAGATGAACACGTGAACTCTTTGCACCACCGAGGACTCTCGGCCAGTAAGTCAGAACTACCATTGCTGTCAAGTGGATTCAGATCCACTGCGACCCTGTACTGGCAGCTGTTTTTCTAATCAACAGAGCCCCCTTGTTTACCTACCGGATGTCTCACTGGGATTTGCAGCTAATTATCTGATTTCAGTAAGAGCCACGGCATCTCACGGGAACACACCCAACATGCCCTTCTCTTTGCCAGGATGGCCAGCACCAGTCCCCAGGCCCGACCTTCGACGGCCGTCTGCTGTGATTTAGAACACATTCCAGGATGGCCACTCTTCCCTGGCTTCCGCGCATCACACACGACCAACACTCAGCACTCCTGAGTCTCACCTCCTGTGTACACACAGCACGTGCCGTGCGGGGCACGCTGGACATCTCTACTGAAGAGACGGGGTCTGTTCTCCAGAACAAGGGAAGAAACATGGCCTCATTCCCACCTTCAGCTGTGCGTGGCTCTCCATCTTAGTAATTGAGAACACAGGGACATACATTATCTCACACCACTTCAGAAGAAAATAATCACACTGTCTTTCCAGAAGCATCCTTCTCCCTTGTTTCCAAGGGTCGGCCCAGTGCTAGGTATTACTGCAGACAGTGACGAAGTATACTACGACTTCATTTGGGGTGCTACAGCCCACACAGCATGTGGACGCTGTAATTCATCAATGATCTTGCTGAACCAGACCCCAAAGCGTCCAGATTCTTAGAAATCCTTCTCCTTTAAAAGCTTGTTTCTTCTTTTATTTAAAATGTTGTTGTTAGGGCACTCCTGTCCTAGAAACAGGTAAGCACGAGAAAGTCCCCTCGGCCCTGTGCACTCTGACCCCTGGGAGCTTACCTTTCAGTGATTCCCCAGCCGCCCACAGGCAGACTGTCCTTGTGTACAGAGGGCCTGTAGGTGCGTCTGTACCATGCCAGGCCAGATGAGAACCAGACATGGGACAAAAGGGTTTCAGAACGAAACACAACTGCCAGAACACGGCACGTCAGCTGGGCACCAGCTACCTGCAACCTGTGACCTAAAGACACACTGCTGACAACCCAAACTCAAAGCCAAAACCCCTCAAAAACAAACAAACAAACAAATTTCTAGAGAGTGAATTGGGACACCAGATTCAACTCATCAAGGTGGGAACGCAGGAGACTAAGCAGCTGTCCCTCTAGGCCTTGGTAAGCGTGATGTTCCAGCAGGAATTCCAGATACATGCGCGTGGCCACTGCTCCCATGCTGCTTGGGGCGGATGATGGTCACTGAGGATCTGCAGGCAGCCAGGGTGTGCGTGTTGGAGAGGCGGCCCCTCCAGGCTGCCTCACTTAGTATGGGTGGCATTCAGGAGACAGGACTATTGCCACCATGATACCCTACGTCCAGCTGACCCTGACCCCTCTGCACTGTCTCTTCAGGGCCTTATGACTCCTCCATTACTGACCCCACAACTGCCTGGTGGCCGAGAGGTTTTGGAGTCCAGCTCCTGGGGAACATGCTCCCTGTCACCAGTTTGTGACCAGCTCGGTGACTTTAGGCTGAGCTGCTGTGTCCTCGGTTACATAACCCTTCTTTAGAAGGCTTTTCATGAAGTGTCAGGTACGGGCCCTGTGCTTTCTGGACGTTCAGAGAGGGCCAAGTACTGCTGTGACCGCATGGCGGGTGGCAGGTGCTGGGTGGGCATGGCCGGTCCCATCCACGCGCCATGGGCCACGAGGGGGCCTTGCTGAAGACCTGCCGCTGGTCTCCGTAGCATCGGCAGGTCACACCGTCCCTCACTGAAAAAACATCCATTGCCACGAACTGCTGTCACACAACAGGGAGAGCAATTAGGGCCACACAACAATGTGTGCCCAGATTTTTGTGCGAGAAAATTAACTGAGCTAAGAGATTTCACAGAAAGCACAATTTACGAAGTCATTAAAAAAACAAAAAACCTCGCAATCTGGTTAACTCTGAGCCACAGCGACTGTGGAGGACAGAGCAGAGCCGCCCCCTAAGTCTCCAACAAGTGCTGATGGTCCTAATAGCGGGTCTTGTGGCCTATCAGCCATGACCAGCAACCATGGCATCACCAGCACTCCCACTGTGCCCAGGACACATCTTGAGGACTGTGGCTCAGCAGTGAACACGCGTCTGTCCTGACGCCAGCATCCGTGGGGGCGGCCGTTGGGTAAGGGCTTGGTTACTGACCAGAAGGCCGACGGTCTGAATCCACCCAGCAGCTCTTTGGGAGAAAGGCCTGGGGACCTGCTTCTGAAAGGTCACAGCCACTGTAAACCCTAAGGGCACAGGCGTCCTCTGCCACTTGTGGGGTTTCCGTGAGTGAGACTTCTCTGGGGAAAGCTTCCAGGAGCGGGTTGTATCTGGATTGCTCTGAGGCGCTGCGGGTGAGTTTCTGGTTGGCCCTCTCTGTGTCCCTCAGTGAGGGTGGCTGCCATCGTGGACAGAGCAGTTCTTCTTGTGTGTGCCTGTCCTGGGCTTCAGCTCTCCAGGTCCCCAGGCACAAAATGCCAGTAGTGTCCTCTGCCCCACGGTCGTTTCCAACTGCTGTCTGTGGTGGAAAACTGGATGAGTTGGGCAAGCCTGGCTAAAGAATCATGGTTCTTTGTATCTAGAATTCCCAGTCCCCAAGCCACAGGGTCTTCCCTCTGTTAGGGTCCTCAGGACAATAGGTCTACCAGGCTCAGGCTGGAGTCACCAGGTGAAATCACGGCAAGTCATTTCCTGGAGCCTCTACTTACCTGATTCCCAAACAGATGGCCCCTAATTTCACTGAGAGGGAGGCTCCCCAGGAAGGTGTCTGCAGAAGCCCTTGGAGGTCCTTGAGGGAGTCACAGGTAAGTCATCACGATTATGTGTTTGTCCTTGCTGTCACTGGTATCACCTCCTCAGCGTCAGAGATGCTGTTTACACGAGTGAACCTTAGACTGACTGATGTGTACCGCAGGTGACGTTTGTCTTCTGGACCCCAGGTTGATGAAATTTTGTATCAGTTACAGATGACATTTAATTATTTGACAGTGTAATGTGTTGTCACTGCTGTTCTGGCTCCCTAGGGCCCGGAGCAAACGCTCCGTGAGACCAGGACCAGGGTCCAGGGCGATCGCTCCGTGAGGCCAGGAGCAGAGCCCAGGGCGATCACTCTGTGAGGCCAGGACCAGGGCCCGGAGTGACTTCTCCGTGAGGCCAGGACCAGGGCCTGGAGTGACTTCTCCGTGAGACCAGGACCAGGACACAGAGCGATCTCTCTGTGAGATCAGGACTAGGGCCCAGAGCAATTTCTCCATGAGGCCAGAACCAGGGCCCAGAGTGACTTCTTTGTGAGACCAGGACTTGTAGCTGGGAGCAGCAAGCTTTGTTCCACCAGGGGTCCCAACTGGTTTGTTCCGGTTCAAACCTTGCTGCGAATTGGAATTTCCAGATATACTGAAAGAGAATCTACTTTTTACCCACCCTTGGGACCATATCCTAGTGAAAGGAGAGCTGGCACACGTACAGACACATGCACACTGAGGTCCCCTGCAGCACTGTCCACAACAGGAAAAAGACGGAAGCAATCCAGGTGCCCATCAGTGGACATGTAGAAAGCAAAACAGAGGACACATACACGGTGGAGTACTAGGCAGTGATCAAGGCCCATGATGAATCTGCAAACATCTCCCAGCAGGCAGAATCAGGAGGGCACTATTCTAAGTGAAACAAATCCATCCAAAAGGACAAACAGCTGTGTGAAAGAGATCCTTATTATAAACACCTCACGGAAAGACTTACGCACCGAGACACTCTTTGATAATCAGGTTATGATGGAGGGGAGGGGTGCAGAAGGAAAAACACTGAACTGACAACAGACAGGCGGTGACTTTAGTGAAGGGTAACACAGTACACAGTGCACACAAAGTACTGGGGAGTCAACACAACTTGACTGAGACAAAGTCAGAGAAGCTTCATTGACACACGCAAACTCCCTGAGGCACCCAATTACTGGGCTGGGGGTTGGGAGCCACGGTCTCGGGGAACACCTAGCTTAATTGGCATAACTTAGTTTATACAGAAAATGTTGTCCTCCTGCTTTAGTGAGTAGTGGCTGGGGTCTTAAACGCTTATAAGCAGCCACTGAAGATAATTCGCCTGCCTCACCCTGTCTGGAGCAAGGGAGAAGGAAGCAAACCGAAGGCACAGGAGAAGGACGCGTCCAGAGACCTGAGGGACGGCTACCCCAGCCTTCACCAGGGTCCAGCCCTAGACGGGGCCCGGCTGCCACCCCCGACTGCTCTGACAGGGGTCACAGCAGAGGGTCCCCCACGGCGCTGGAGAAAAACGCAGAACAAAATTCTAACTAACCAAACCAAACCAAGCCCCCAGACTCAGTGGTCCGACACAGACTGTAGAAACTCCACGAGTACGGCTGCTGGACACTGCGAACTCAGTACTGAGGTCACTCCTGAGGTTCGGTCTTCAGCCCCAAATTAGGAAGGCCCATAAAGAATAACAATAATAATAATAAAAGTAGACAGCTCAACCACGTATAGGAGACTAAACATGCAAACCAGACTAAATGTGCAAACCAGAGCCCAGGAAGAACGAGACGGCAGGAGATGACTGGAAATGGGGAGCCCAAGGTAAAAATGGGGGAACGTCCACAAGTTGTGGGGTGGCAAACAATGTCACAAAACAGTATCTGTATCCACTGCTTAACGAGAAACCTTCCTCTGCAACACACAGGCCAAGACCACATTTTAAGAAGCCCTCCAGGTGATTCTTAGATATAATGAATCTTGGTCCTTAAGCAGCAGCCACGGCATCAGCTGGGCGCTTCTTACAAATGCAAATCCTCAGCAGGGGTTCAAACCTGAACAAACCGGTTTGATTCCCTGTGTCCTACACGTCACGGATGGTGTGGTCCTGAAGACCCCAGACCCCACTACCAAGCCACTCTGCTGTGTACAGGAAGCTTCCCCACCAGGGCAAAATCACTTGACACGCAAGCGCAATCTGTCTACACTAACACAAAGCCCTCAATGTTGAGGTTTCATGGCTGAAATGTCCCCTTGCTTGTTCTCTGTTATGTAAAGGCCTTTCTGTTCACCCATTGGCTGGGGCTGAAAACACAGCATTGTCACAGATGCCTGTCCTCTGTCATGCCCATGTGACTGCTCTGGGCTCAGCATTCCTTCCAGAGGACTCGGCCTCCATCCCTCCAGCCATCGCTTCCCAGGGAGACATTCTGGCCAGGTTCCTACGTGACCGAATGGAGAGAATGATGGGATTTTCTTGTGGAGACCACACCAGGCAGTGCCTGGGAATTACCTGGCTCTCATCTGGCCCCCATGGGCCTCAATACCTGAAGGCTGTTACGAGTGACCTGGACTCAGTTTGTCACCTGGACATCAGGTAACACCTTCCAGCTGGTCTCACCTTCCTGTGGTCTGCTCTACCATGGAGCACAGATCTTTGGGTCAAGCAAGTGGGTCAACTCCTCCACCCGCTTTCTCTGCCACATGAAGAGGTGACACATTGGGTGGCCTGTCTCCGCCACCCAGCATGCTCTCCTGTGCTTCTGTACCCTGTCCATGCTGTTCTTTCTTCCTGGAATGCCCTGTCCTGTGTGTTTTGAAAATTCCTCATCTTTTTTTTAAATTGATATAATTCACATATCATCAAATCCACCCTTTTGATTTGTACAATTCAGCAGTTTTTAACATTCTTTTAAGGCTGTGCAAAAAAATAAAGAAATTCATTGTCATCAAGTCAATTCCAACTCACAGCGACCCTACAGGACAGAGTAGAACTGCCTCCCCACCCCCCAACAGGGTTTCCCAGGAGTCGCAGGTGAATTTGAACTGCCGACCTTTTGTTTAGCAGCCAAATGCTTCATCCTGGCATCAGCAGGGCTCTGTGCAACCATCACACCCACCTGATTCCAGAACACATGTATCAGCCCCAGAAGACCCATAAGCACTCCTTCTCTGTTCCCCATTGCCCCTGGGCCATGAAAACAAGATGGATCTACTTCATGTCTTTGGCTTTGCCTATTTTGGACACATCACACAGACAAAGTCACACAACAGGTGGCTCTGTGCGTGTGTGCGTGTGTGCGTGTGTGTGTGTGTGTGTATTTTTCCTCTCCAATTAGCATGTTATCAAGGTTCTTCCACGTTGTTCAAACCAAGAGGTTGGCAGTTCAAAATCCACTGGGTGCTCTTTGGAAACTCTCTGGAGCAGTTCTACTTGGTCTTAGAGGTCACTGTGAGTTGCAGTCTACTCGATGGTAGTGGCTTTGGTTTTGGTTTCCATGTTGCAGCACAGATCAATCAAGACATTCCTCTCAATGGCCCATCATATGGATGGACCATGTCTGATTCACCCACTCATCCAGGTATGAGCATCTGGGTTGTTTCTCCTTCTTGGCTATTTTCAATAACACAGCCATGACCATTCATATACACACTTTTCCATGGATATATGTTTTAATTTAGCAATATACCTATGAGCACACTTGCTTAGTCAGGTGTTTAACTCTACGTTTAACATTCTGAGAAACTGCCCAACAGTTTCCCAAAGTGGCTGTTGTTCTTTATGTTCCCCTCAGCACTGCACGAACGTTCCAGTTCCTTCATGTTCTCGCCAACATTTGCTACTGTCTGTTCTGGATAACAGCTGTCTCAAAGGGTGTCTAAAGCTGTCTAAGAGATAGTGGCTCCTGCAGTTTTGATTTGCATTTTCCCGATGACGGACGATGGGGTGAATCTTTCCATATGCTTCTCAGCCACATGGATATCTTCTTTCAGATCCCCTGACAAATACTGTGTTACTCACTCTTTTCACTGTTGAGTTGCAAGTGGTTTTTTTTTTTTATTAATATATTGTGGACAGTAGACCCTTACAAGATAATTTGTAAACGTTTTCTCTGGTAGATTTCTTGATACTGTCCTTTGAAGCACAGACGATCTTCATTTTGATGAAGCCCAATTGCAGTCTTTTGTCTCCAGTTGGTTGTATGTTAGGGGTCATATTTGAGAAGCCACTGCTCATCCAAGACCACAGAGTTACACCCGCGTTTTCTAAGCAGTTGATTGTTTGACTGCTTACATTTAGGTCTTTGATCCATTTTAATTTTTTTTTTTTCGCATATGGGGTGAGGTGAGGGTCAAATTCATTCTTTTGTACGTGGGTCTCCAGTTGCCCCAGCAACATTTGTTGAAAAGCCTCTTCTTTCTCCATTGAGCTGTCATACCATCCTTGTAGAAAATCAATTAGCCATAATTCTTGCACAGAAGTGGTGTTCCTGATCTGAGGGGAAAACCTTTCAGCCTTCACATTAAGTCCAATGGTAGCAGGGTTTTTTTTTTTTTTTTTTTTTGGTCCTTTCTCTTCCCATTTTTCTGTATCCCACCCATATGCTAATACCACATGGCTCGAACTGCTGCAGCTTTGTGGCAAGTTCTGAAATCTGGAAGTGTGAGCCTCCTGACTGCTCTTTCTCTGGATTGTCATTGCTATTCCGAGTCCCCATGACTTTCCCTATTAATTCTTGGGAGTGGCTGGCCAATTTTTTTGGAGAAAAGAAAGGAACGAAGATAGCTAGGGTGATTTTGATAGGGGCTGTGGTGAATCCATACATGGATCTGACACTGCCACCCTCTAATCCATGAATACAGAGAATTTTCCATTTATTGAGGTCTTGTTCCATTTCTTTTCATGACATTTTATAGTCTGTAGTTTGCAGCACACAACTCTAAACTTCTTTTTTTCCCCCCCTAAATATTTTATTCTCTCTGATGCTCCAGGAAACAGACTTGTAGTTTTCACTCCATTTTTAGATAGGGTGGTGTACAGAAACACAACTGATTTTTGATGATTGACGCTTAACTTGCAACCTCGCTGAACTCCTTTATTTGAGTTGATAAATTACTTTGGGGGGATTCTTTAGTATTATCTATAGATATAGAATAATGATACCTGCAAACAGAGATAGTTTCACTTCTTCATTTTCAATCGGAATGTGTTTTTTACCCCCTTATCTAATGATCTTGCATAGAAGTGGTATTCTTGATCTTAGGGGAAAAGCTTTCAGCCTTCAAATTAAGTCTTACGGTAGCAGCTTTTTTCTCTCCCACTGGGTTGTGGAAGGTTCCTTGTCTTCCCAATCTGTTGAGTGTTTTCACCATGAAAGCAGAGTAGACTTTGTTGACTGCTTTTCCTGTGGCCACTGAGATGACCATGTTGTCACTGTCCTTTTAGTCTATTAGTGGGATACTGACTTTTGTGTGTGTTGAACCAGCCTTGCATTCCTGAAATAAGTCACAGTGTGTAATTCTCTTGTCCTGCAGGCAGACACAGAGGGATGATTTCTGGTTGCAGCATCTGCTAGGCTGCCATACTGAGTATGCCAGACCGGACTAGAGACTTGTGAAGAAAAAAGACTGATAATCAGGATCTCAGGTGGTGAGGACTGAAGTTGATGGACTTAGGCTAAGGGAGTTCTCCTGGCAGGATGCAAACATTTGTTCATAGCTCTTGGTGTAGACCACCAGTGCCTATGACTCCCACTGGTATAGACCTCCAGTGCCCAGAACTCCCCCTGGTGTAGACCTCCAGTGCCCAGAACTCCCCCTGGTGTAGACCTCCAGTGCCTAGGACTCCCCCTGGTGTAGACCTCCAGTGCCTAGGACTCCCCCTGCTGTAGACCACTAGTATGTGTTTAAAACCCAGACTGCTGGGCTCATGGCAGACACTGATTGGGCAGCCCCAGCCTGGGGCCCAAGAACTGCATTTCCAGACGAGGCTGATACTGCCGAAACCACTCCAGAGATACAGTGCAAAACAAACACGGATGCCATCTTCCCCATCTTGTCCCTCTGGCTGTTAGCATGTGGGACTTAGTATAAAGCTAACCGAGTTCTTCAGGTAAAAAGGAGTCTGGGAAATGTCATCAATGTTATTTCTTAGCATTCAATCTACATGGTTAAATGACTGGAGACAACAACTAGCTTCATTTTACAAACAGAAAACAAAATTAAAAAAAAGTCCTTTTTTATCAAAATTGCAGAGGACAGTGGCCACAGAACCAGATCTGGAAACCTCCTGGCCTGGATCCATGTTTCATCACGCAGATGACAAATGACGTTGACCCCTTGGAACCCAAGCTCAACATTCTGCAAGGGTTGCTGGGGGTCGGGGCAGGAAAGGGGGTGGTTATGTGGAAAATCGAGGCTGGAACCCCACCCCTCTCTTGGCAGAACCAGACAGCTGGAGTTCCTGGTACTGCTTTCCAGAGCGGCTTGTGGATCAGGCCCTGACAGCACAGAGCGCAGACTTCAGAACAAGGGCCGCACGGCTGCCAAGGTCAGGTCTACCATGTGACGCGAGCTAAAAGGAGTGGTGCTCTTCTGACACTATAGGGGTGACCAAAGTGAGGAAACCAGATTTTATAAAGGGAGAGGAAAAAAGAAGTGTTATATATAAGGAACTGACACACACACGGAGACACACACGTGTGTACATACACACATACATGTACACACACGCGTATATGCACAGTCCCTGGGTGGCAAACAGTTAATGCACTTGGCTGCTAACAGGGTAGGGGTTCAAGGGCACCCGGAGGTGCTGTGGGGAAAGGCCTGGTGATGCATTTTGGAGAAATCAGCCTTGAAAAGCCCCACAGAGCCCAGGTCTCCTCTAAGTCATAGAGGGTCACCCTCAGAGTCAACATGAGAGCAGCTGGCTACCCCCCCCACAGAAACAATGTACAGTGGCCCCTGGACAAGAAAGGGCTGGACACGAGGGGAGGAGAGAAGATGGATCCTGCTGAAGCCCGGCAGCACCCTGGCCACAGATGCCCACCAGACTGGACGTGAGAGCAGGCCCAGAAGGACTGAGGACGGACTTCCAGATTCCCAGCCCGGCTCCCAGCGGTTCTTTCCATCGACTCACGTGGTCCAACAAGGGAATGAAGGAGCTCCACTTCCCACGCCCCTCATCTGGGAAAAGGGCAGACCCCACGCTAGGGAAGGGCAAGTGGTGCCCACAGAACCTGGGAACTTTGGATTCCTGCCTGCTTCCTCTCTCTGTTCATTAACAGGAAGAAAGAAGGCAAGGGCCTCCTCAGAAAAGAAAAAAAAATTCTGGTGCCAAAAAAAGGAGAGCAAACACCACTAAAAAGAAGGGACTCTGGAGAATGTTGTGTTGTGTGAGCAGTCAGGACAGAGCCAGTGATTCACAGAGTATTTCGGGCCCATGTCTCAGTATCTTCTGTGACATCAAATTCAAGCCTCAGAAGGGTGACCGTCACACCAACTCCTTGACACACACGGGCAGACACGCACAGGCACTGTGTGCGCAGGGCACTCGGGCGGTGGCAGCGGCTTTGCTGACGACTTGCCTTTTCACTTCTCAGGGATTCCAGGAATTCTTACAAATCCACGAACTCCTTAATTGTTTCCCTGGTTGCATTTCACACGTAAGGACTTTGCTGGCTCCAGGACACCCCTGATTTCCTGAAGGGTCAAATGAACACCTGGGGTCCACGGACACCCAGCAGCTCCAACAAGCCCACAGCACTGCTTGACATCTGGACAACAGGGAAAGCGTGAGAAACCATTGTCCTTTAAGAGGCAGGCTCTGTGTCCCTTCATCTTCTGCAGAATCTTTCTCAAAGCACCCCTGCCACCATCAGAGCCAGCCTGTCACCCGAGCTGGTGCAGCACGCGCGGCCCAGGAACCTCACTTCCTGCCCAGCTCGCTGACGGCGGCTTTCTAGAGAAGTCATGCTCTTTATTGTCAGCTGTAATCTAGAGGTATTATTTTTAAGGCTGTGTTAATGCACTTCTCATTTGTACATTTTCCCTAATCGCCTTAATATTTATAGTTCCCTATTTCTGACGCCGGCACTGGGTCCCCAGTAAACCCCAGCGTACCCAGCAACACGCTACCGAGGAGCACCTCGTCCTGACCTGTCGCTAAGTGAGTTATGACTTCTCACAGTCTGATTCCAAGTCTCCCTGCAAAAGGGAAGCCGCTGACATATCTCGAGGAAAGCCCGAAGGCCCTGAGCAGCGACTGGGTTTGGGGAGCAGCACACATGTAAACTTGACCGGCCATAAATGTCACTCCCTGCAAGCCCTCGGTCCCTCTGAGTTGGTCCATGCCACCACAGAGAGCCAAGGTGCCTGCCCGGATGGGGGACCGAGAGGGGAAGCGGCTGACCCGCCGTGCCAGCTGGGGCTGGGGCATGCCTGCCGACAGGCGCGTGGCACTGACGGAAATTCACTTGGAGTTGCAATTAGTGGCACTGTCATTTTCGGGAGCTCCTGCCAATTAATTAAGCCTGTCAAATAGAAAAACCACAGCGTTCACATGATAATTTATATCGGAAGAGACGAGTCTCACGGAGGGGTTGCTTCATCTACAGAGAGAGACAGAAGAGGGGAGAGAGAGAATTTTTCCCTCTGAGCACTAGAGACGAACACACAAAAATAAATAAAATACAAGCAAAGAAAAGGACAAGGCTGGGGGGTGGGTGCTGCAGGGGGAGGAAGAAAGTTAAACTGTCCTTGCTGTAACTGTTAACGCCGATTGCTGGAGTAGAAGACAGGCTGATTAAGACTCCAAAGGAGCCCCCAGCTCCCTGAACCCTCTGTGTCCGGGATGATAGAATCAGGAGTTTATTCATACCATTAAGCCCCAGAGAACTTAATTGAAAGAAGAGCAGATCCTGGACCTTGACAAGCGGGAGGTCACAGTAATTGCTGCTGGACATATTTAACATTAAGATAATCAGGCCATTAATTACCCTTTGGATCATTAAATCAGCCAGTTGCAAAATGAAATTTCTGCCTCTATTAGTCACTCGAGAGACCACAGGGGTGGCCTTTAATTTATCAGTGAGCTTGAGATACAAAGGCTGGGGCTGGGGGAGGGCAGCCGGGGAGCGGGGAGCGGTGCGGTGGCGGTGGCGGCGGCAGAGGGGGCAGGGAGCCATCCGCCATGCTCGGTGATCGTGGCAAATTAACTAGGTAAGATAACCTCCGCTTGCAAAGGCAGAAGCCGGGGCTAGGTACAGAGCTGAGGGCAGCCGGGAGATCAGAGTCTGCACACCACTTAGCAGGATAATAAAGGAAATCATCCTTGATTATCAGCACTAATTTGGACACTGCCGGTAGCTTGTTATGTGTGTTCTGAGTAGCATTTAATTAATTCAATTGCTTGTTAATGAGGGAAGTGACATGTGGGGGACAGATGCCACCCAAATGCAGATGGGCTCTGGTCAGCACGGCAAAGTCCTTTTTTTTTTTTTCATTTCTCCTCCTTCCCTCTCTCTCTCTCTTTTAAAGAAAGAAAATAGGAAAAGGTTTGTCAAGCACTGGAACACTCAAAAGAGACAAAACACTGCCTCGGCGGGCCAAGAACTGCTGAAAAATAACAGACCTTGCCGGTCCCAGAGCCGTGTGGGTAGCCGTGTTCCCTGAGGCCACATTTGTAACAGCGCATCTTCACGCCAGAAATCGCAGCCCGAGATTACGGGATTGTGATCTGATGATCAAACCAACAAGACAAAGCCATGGCCAAGTGGTCCTGCTTTTAATATCTCAGAGGTAGCCGTAGGGATCCAATTATTTTCAGTTTGGATACATTTCCCCTTTATCAATATCGCCATGTGCATAAATAAGATGAAAGCAGGCCTGGGCCATCAAAAGGAGCCGGGGCTGGCATCGTGGGGACCGGCTCCTCCACCTGGGAGCGCGGCCGCCAGCCTCTTCCACACAGATTCCCGAGGCCGGGCCTGTCTTCCTACGGAAGGTGTCATCTTTTTAGAGGATGAAGACAAGAAGGGAGTTTAGGCACTGGGGTCAACTTGCAGACAATGAGAAAAAGAGACAGGATGCTTACAAAAAAAAGGGGTGGGCAGAGGAGGCAGAGAATGGGTACTAAATCAGCAAACTCAGTTCCCTTCCCAGGGATTCCAGGAGGCGAGGGTGATTTCAATTACGCGTGGAGCTTCTCTCAAGAGCTCTTTTATGGAACTGAAAACACACTTTTCCACCTGCAGCTTTCCTCTGATTTCCGAGACCACGTCAGCAGGCTCCTGCACGACCAGGTAAATAGGCTACTTGCCCCGCAACGCCAGCAGCAACGGTCCCTTGCAGATCCTCCAGGCCGGACGCCCTGACGTGGGGACGGGGAGACGGCAGCAGAAGGTAGGAAAGCTGTCTGTCTGGCTGGCAGAGAGGCTTCTGCCGAGAGCCCTGTGTGTGGCACTGGAGGGTGCCCCTTGGTCCCGCAGGAACCGTGCCCGCTGCAGATCATCAAACCACTTCTCCATAAAAGGATGCCATGGTCAAGGAGAAGCAGCCCCCCCTGGGGGATGCAGCCCACACGATGTGAGCGCAAGGTGCGATGATGTGTTGTCGCTGGCTGCTCTCCAGCTGGTTGCGACTCACGGCAACCCTGTGGGTTACAGCGCAGAACTGTCCCACAGGGTTTTCTTGGTGGTTACTCTCATTGAGGCAGATTGCCAGGCCTTCCTTCCGTGTTGCTGCTGGGCAGGCTCCAACTTCCAAACTCCAGCTCAACCACTGGAAGCAGAACTGTTTGAGATGCGAGTGCCAGGGGTGTTGAGCCCCCATTTCACCACTGAACACACACACTGATGGACCAAGGGGTGGCCCCTGCCTCCTCTTTCATGCTGACCCATTTTCTCTGTTCATTCATGTGCTCAAGAAACATTCACCTGCCTGCGTTAATTGCAACCTGTCAGCTGATGGGAGCCCTGGTGGCCCAGTGGTTAAGAGCTCAGACGGCTAACCAAAAGGCTGGCAGTTCCAGCCCACCAGCCACTCCTTGGAAGCCCTATGGGGCATTACCTCTCTGCTGAAAAGGGTTGCTCTCAGTAGGAATCCACGCAATGGCAATGCAGTTTGGTTTCCCAGTTCTCCTGAGCTTATTGTGATTCTACTGGGAAAGGTTACCCAAGAGCTTGGCAGTTACTCTCTGTTTCAACACTTGAACCCGGAGCCCCTGCCTGGAGGCTCTAGGCCTCAAGGTCCAACCCTCCACGCCAATGTACTACATAGCATGATATCTAAACTCATATACTAAGTGCCATGGAGCCCTGGTACCTATAGACAGCAAACGGCTTCTCATTTGCACCCCCAAAATCTCATTAATTCTGCCCACTGCTACAACCTCCCCACTCCTTCAGCACCCCCATTTAAAATGGATATTTTAAGCATGTGTAAATGGCATCAATAGCAATTAGAGGGGGAATTCTGATTCCAGCCCAAATGTAGTGAATTGTGGCACCATCGATCTACCCCAACGTAACTTCTCACTCCAAATTAACCCTCCATTACTGAGGGGTCTGAAGGTACCTTCTCCCTCTTTCCCTCCTCTGACAGTAAATTTAATATCGAATGCACTGGGAAAAAATGGCAGTTGGTGCAGAACCCATCGGAGAAGATTCTTTTCCGCCTTCCTGAGAGTAATTAAAAGATGCTTTTCTTGACTAATGATTCCCCTGTTTAGGAATGGAAAGTCAATACAGCCTCTGCGGCCGTCAGCTTCGATTGGTCATGATACTGCTCCAGTTTGAGCGGCAGTTCTCAGGGCGGCCAAGAATCATGGGAAACAATTACAGGCTGTCTGAAGCAGCCCTAATCGGGAGCAGGGACAGCAAGCAGAAGGCCGGCCAGCTGTTCAAAGGGGCTGGCCTTCCTAACTCACCCTCAGGTCTGGGGGACTCGGGGGCATGGTTGTTTTGGGGGCTGGATGCTTCTTTGGAGATGGCTCTGCCCTGCTCCACTTCTCCCTGGTGCTGAGTCTGTGTGTGGTGCAGGGCAGGAGGAAGGGCATATTCTTAATTATGTTCCACTGTCAGATCGAATCTGCTGAACATGACGGAACGGATTGGAGCTTCTCGGGCAAACATCTGGGCCCCTTTCCAAGATAATCAGACTGACTATACTGTACTTGGCTTTTCCTTACAGAGAAGAATGTGTTAAAACACTTCTATCACCTTCGGGCCTTAAGGGACATCTCTCTAGATGCTTCAACGAGACTCCTGGCTGCACAGAAAGACCCCAGGCTGGGTTGTGGTCTCCTTATCCTCCCGGAAAAGTGCTGTCTAGACTAGAGGTCCATTCTCTGAATGAACTAAACAGCTGCATGGAGACTCTCACCCCAATTTTCAGGTTTTCCTTTTCACTGAATGAATGAGATGGTGGATGCAGAAAGCAGCGATGGCAGGGTGTCTGAATCATTATCACCCACCACGCTGAGCTGTGTGTGTGTGTGAGTGTGCGTGGTAACAGCATATCTGTTGTCGTTAGCAGTGGGAGAGTTGGCTGCAATTCACGGTGGCCCAGCACACAGCAGAACAAAACGCTGAGCCACCACAGCACCGTTTTCAAGGCCACTGTGTGCTTGGGTTCACGGCTGCAGCCCCTGCGCGTTCCGAGTGGCTTTAAACCCTGGGGCTCATCTTCTAGTACTCCATCAGACAATGCTCTGTTGTCATCCACCGGCTAATTTTTGGAGCTTGTACACAGACCGAGAGGCAGTCATTCATACAGAACGAGGGGGCACTGCAGGGTCTAACATCAGGAAAGGTGTGGGAGAGTTGCATTCTTTCACTCGACTTATTCCATCTGTACACTGAGGAAAGCAGCCAAGACGCTGGCCTACATGAACAACGTGGCACCAGGAATTGAAGGAAGGAACAGTAACAGCCTGTGACGTGCAGGTGACACAGTCTTACTTGGTGTAAGTGAAGAGGAAGATCACTTACAGCCTTTGGTATGGATTATACCTCCGCATAAAGAAAAATGTCCTCACAGCCGGACCCGGGAGCCACAGCATGACAAAGGAGACAAGACTGAAGATGTCGAGAATTTCATTTGACTTGATCCACAATCAACGCCCATGGAAGCAGCATCAAAGTATCAAAGGACACACTGCATTGGGCAAGTCTGGGGCAAAAGACCTCTTGAAAGTGTTAAAAAGTAAAGATGTCACCTTGAGGACCAAGGGGCACTTGACTCATCAAGGGAATTTTCAGTCTCCTCATGTGCATGTGAAAGCTGGACAATGGATACAGAAGACTGAAGAAGAGCTGATGTCTTTGAACTGTGGCCTTGCTGAAGAATACCAGATACATCACGGGCTTACAAAAGACCTGATGAATTTGCCTTAGAGAAAGCACAGGCAGAATGTTCTTCAAACGGGAACACAGCACACCACTCAGGTTCCACACCACTGTAAGCCGCGCTGCCGAGATAGCGTGCCTTGTTCCAAAACCATTTCAGGCACTTGCTCTGCTTTCAACCCTTCCCACCGCTGCTCTCATTTTCCCAAGATTGCAGCCCCATGGAAAACGACTCACAGATTCCCACACTTCCCACACGGTTGTGAGCTTTCCTAGGCCACTGCCGTCCTCTAGCACGTACACTCCAGCCCCTCCGGTACTGGGATCTGATCCTTATTTTAAATCCAAACTCAAGTGCTGTCTCTCCATTGCAATCCCAGCAGAACACACCAGCTGTGGGAATCCCTCCACTGTCTAAACGGTTCGAGGACTCTGTACACACAGCTTACCCTGAGAATATTCCTCTTAATCTCTGCAGAGTTGCAATGACCATTTATCTTCTCCTTCCTAAGACAAGGTGCTCAATGAGTATTTGCTGAATTTAATTAGAAACAAAAGTCCCTGAGAGAACTCCTCAAGATACAAAGAAAGTGTCATTTCTCAAACTTAAATATCTTTTCAGACACCAGTGAAGTTTTAGACATGGAAATGTTACCTTTTGAAATACATCACCATCACCTTTGGCTCTGGGGAACAGTTATAACGAAGAACTGCTGTTTAGGAAAGTGACTGTGACCACAAGAAAAGATGGGATTTGATGCCATTTGTGTAAAGGGAGGAGCCCTGGTGGCGCAGTGGTTAAGAGCTCATCTGCTAACCAAAAAGTCAGCAGTTCAAACCCACCAGCTGCTTCCTGAAAGCCGTCTAGAGCAAGTCTATGCTGTCCTACAAGGCTTGTGTGAGCTGGAATCAACTGATCAACCATGGTTGTTGGTGTGTGTGAAGAAGGAAGGCTTGGATATGTGTCTTAATGGTATAAAGATGTGAGACACAGAAAAGCAGAGAGATGAGAAAATACATGCAAAAACTTATTAATTCCCATATACCAATTAGAATTATAAAATACTTGTATACAGTCTTTAGTTAGGAATAAAGAGGATATTAAATAACAAGTATAGGTAAAAAGATCAACTCATACATTTGTTTCTAATCACTGAATGTTAAAAACAGTACATCTGTTCCTTTGGCACAGACACAGCCAAGTGTCTAAGGATACACTTGATTTTTTTCTCCAACTTATTTCAATGTTTTCTGCATCTCTACATTAAATTCTATCTTATTTCCAAACCCGAAATATCTTTAAGGATACCATCTCTAAAATAAAAGGATAAGAAAACGTGAATTCATTTTTAAAAGTGCTCAGAGTGGATGACCCAGCTCACTTCTGTAGGAGTGTTAAACAAATCCAGGTAAGTAATTTTTTTAAGTGAATCACTTCTTCCATTTGTAATAAGGTTACCCATGTCAACACTGCATTGTACAACTCGTATACAAAGAACGCCCACATCAGTGAGACGTCACTTTAAACAACTACACACTCTGCAGCTCCCCCTCCCCGACATTCAGTAGCAGGAGCAAGACTCACACCTGGGCTTCATTCTCTGAGATGAACCAAAGGTGGCACCACAAATTCATTTTTCAGAGTTAATGAGACAGAGTTGCCACCACTCTTGCTGTTATCACCCAGCATTACACACTGGGTTGTCTCCTTCCCTCAGAGCTCAACCACAGAATTCCACTTGGAGTTTCACTGTACCTGATACCTGATGGCATGGCGGTTAAGAACCACAGCTGCTGAACAAAAGACTGGCAGCTGGAATCTACCAGCTGCTCCCTGGCAACCCTGGGGGTGGTTCTAGTCAATCCTACAGCCTTGCTGTGAGCTGGAACTGACTTTTCGGCCATGGCTTTGGTTTTTTGGTTTTCACTGAGAGGAGACCCTTTCCTTCCCTTTATCTCTTTATAACTTGAGAAGGGAATACTGAGAGCAAGCCCTAGACCCTGCTTCATGTTTGGGAGACACATCAGAACCTGCCTCCTTCAGACAGCTACAGAGATGCACTAATCCACAGTGAGGGTACCAGGAGCTCCTTCTAGGAAATAGGATTTCTTACAGGACATACAATTTTATCACCTTTTAGTAACATTAAATATGCATATATACTCCAAAATTGGTTTATAATAGCTGCAGATGAAAAATGAGAAACTAAGTGGACTCAAAATAAATGCGATTTTTACACTGGATAGCAATTTACATTAATGAGGAGTCACCACACATTACGCCATACTTGGTTGATTAAATGTGTTAGAAACGTATTTTAACATTAAAATATATTTCGTTATGATAAACTCACTTATTTGCGAAGCGGAAGGGGAGAACCAACTGAATAGATCCTTATCAAAGAAATAAAAATCATAGAACTAAAGAATTAAAAAACCCTAATTAGTGTTAACAGCACAGCTTATGCCTATTAGAAATGTATTAATTACAGTAATATATTCATAAGGTTAGAAACTTACTACATTTCTAAAAGGAGGACAGGAATCCCCAAGGCCTCAAAACAAACATAAAAAATTAAGGAGTCTGAATTACCCACATCTGCTGAAGACCACATTGAAATTCAGATGCTTCCACGCTGGGCTAATCAGCATCCCTGCAGCTTGCCAAGGCCAGTCCAAAGTGCTCTCATTAAGGCCATTTCCAGTGGTCTAACTGTTGGCCAAATGAATTAGTAACCATACACCTTCCAAGGTTCCTACCTTGTGGAGTCTAATGAGGGTTTTGTCCGTCCCTGGCAGCTCTCTTCCCAGACGCTGTTGGCCAGCTCATTCCCAATGGATGACATCACTTTGATAAGCTCAATAGGCCAGTCATCGAGGTCTAGAGAGCGGACACGGGAAAGGTGGGTGCCAAGATTCCGGTGGATCCCTGAGCACTCAATGCACATGAGGGCCCCCAAGTTCAAACTGGCCCAGTTGGGATCTGCAGAAAGAGGAACAGGGAGGCAGATGTAAAATCAGACCATCTTAACTGGATCCAAAAGCTCTTGGATTCTGACCAAAAGTCACCATCAGGGCATAGTCAACTCAACATCTGGCAGTCCCTTTCTAGAATCCCATGAAAATGTTCCCTGTCTTGAAAGATGTGACAGGTTGGGGGCAACTTTCAAAACTTTGGCTTAAGCCAAGCCTAGTCTTTGAGATAAAGACACTTTCGCACACAGTAAACAACTATGAGTGTTGATTCAGATGGAGAGAAAACACTTTCCACTATGTCAACAGTGGCACTCAACTTCAGAGAGTAGATGTTTATTAAATACTTGTGCATGAACTGCCATCCACCATGGAGAGCTGCTCATAGAGGGAACAAGAAGAGGTCTGAGGGGCAGCTGGGTGATACCCCAGGTCTCTGTCACTCCCAAAGCTATAATGTCCCTCTTAGCCAGCTCTTCAGCCACTGGCACATCAACATTTTCATAAGTCACACAATGGACATATTTGAAAATTTCACTGAGGGCAGAGATACACACTATTGACAAATAAGGCTTTTAAGCCCATCCACAAAGCAGGGACCTGTGGATTGGTGGCATCCACTTTTCTGCCTAGCCACTGGTGTTGAGAGCCTAGTGGAACTGCTATTTCTACTCAGTCAATTGTACCAGGGACCCAAGGATGCGTAGCACCTGCTCCTACCTCCAGCTATCTGAATCAGAGGCTCACAGATCAGGAGTGTTCACTGTTTTGCCCAGCAACTGGAAATGGGAACCTATGAACTGGAGGTGCCCCCTACTATGTCTGGGAATTCATGCTGGGGGCACACCCTTGTAGTGGCCACCCATCATCTGGTGGCATCCTCCTTGTCTTACCCCCTGCAATGCAACCCCCACCGCTGACTGGAGGCTTGTGCCTGCTCTGACCACCTCTGTGTAGCCCTACCCACCCAGGACCATGGTTGAGACTTTCTGTATCACCCACTAGGTGAGCAATGACCAGGGTATCCTCACCCTGTCCACCTGACAACTAGCAGTGTGCGCGCGCACACACACAACACCTAACCCAGCTACCTGTGGGAATGCTCCCTGTATCCATGCTCAGGTGAACAGATGAACAGATACATTACCTAAACATCAATGCCAGCTGCATCCTCAGCTGTGCTGAAAGACCAGAGGATAAAGATCCATGCTCACACACCCAGTTATTGCCCCATCCTCCCGAGACAGGTGGTAAAAGTCCCAGTGTAGCCGGGCTAGCTACTAGGGTGGAACACATGTACCACCTACCGGGATGTATCAAAACAAAACAAAAAATCAGGTCACAGTAAATGTGTAACAAATAAATATAACAACACCTCGGTGACTTAGAGACAAAAGACAATATCAAATCATATATAGAAGCAGGACAAGCTGGCTGGAGCAAGTCATCAAAATATAGACCTAGAAAACTCTCTAGAGGATGAGATGGTAAAGGAAACACCTGATAAGGAATTCAAAATACTAATACACACGGTTCTCTGAGAGATCATCGAAAACATACACAAACTCAAGCAGAATGCAGACAACACAACAGAAGAATTCAGGAAAACAAAACAAGAGCAAAATGACAAAATAAATAGGTCATCAGAAGCCACATAAGAACAGAAATTAGAAATACAAAAGCTCAACGGTAAAATTTCAGAAAGAGACCCCTCAGTAGAATGACACAGGAGTAAAACAGACTCAGTGGAAGAAAGGATCAGTGAAACAAAGGAGAAAAATTCTTGACATTACTGTGAGAAAAAAGATCAGAAAAAAAGAATGAACAAAAATGAAGAAAGCCTAAGAATTATGGGCACTATCGAGAGGAAGAATTTATGGGATGCCCACGCCAAAACACACTCTCACACACAGAAGACTGTCAGAAATGCTAAGACCAAGATTCCCTAACATCACGAAAGTAGAGAAGATATCCATCCAAGAAGCTTAACAAACCCCATGCAAGATAGAAGTCACCAAGATATATCATAATCACACTCACCAAAACCAAAGAAGAAGAATTCTTGAAGCAGTTCATGAAAAATGAAAAGTCACCTACAAAGGGGAACTATACAGGCAAGAAGGCAATAAAACCCAACCCAACCGAATCCAACTCAACCCCATCCAACCCAACCCACTGCCATGGAGTCAATTCTGATTCATAGCATGAACGGGTCAGAGTAGAACTACTCTATATGGTTTCCAAGGAGTGTCTGGTGGATTCATACTGCTCATCTTTTGGTTAGCTGCCGGACCACTTAACCACTATGTCACCAGAGTTTCCAAGAAGGCAACAGGATGACAAAACTTTGAAAGAAAAAACACTCCCATCTAAGAATCATATATTCAGCAAAAATTTCTCTCAAATATGATGAAATTAAGATATTTCTGGACACACAGAAATTAAGGGACTTTGGAAAACCAGACTAGCCTTATAAGAAATATTGAAGGGACTTCCCTGGATAGAGAACTGACATCAGACAGTGACATCAGGTTATGACACAACTCAAATAAAAAACTCCCAAACAGAAACAAAACACTAACCCAAACACTGAAAACAGGGAAACAGATATGACAATCAGCAAATGACAATGTCAAAAACAGAAAGGTGAATAAATGGTGCAGTTATAGAACCTCCCTATGGAGAGGAAGTCAGCAGGGTATCAAGACATGAAAGAATGCTTTAAACCTGGTAAGATACAGGAAAATTTCAAGTCAACCACAAAAAAAGTTAACAAACCTACTCAACACAATACAAAAGAAAACAAACACAAGGCTGAGTAAACACAATATCAACAACAACAAAATAAATGAAAAGGGGATCCACCAAGAACTCGGCACAAAAATTCAGCAAAACAAACAAAAAAACTGTCACCACAAGGGGAAAATGGCATAACAAAATGACAACAGTATACTCATGCCCATAAATAACCAGACTGACTGTAAATGACTGAAATGCACCAGTAAAGAGACAGAGTGGCAGAACAGATTCAAGCAAACAAAAAACAACATCAAAAAAACCTAAGACCCATCATATACTGTCTATAAACAGATACATCTTAGACACAGGGAAGCAAATAAACTAAAAGGATGGAAAAATCATATCATGCAAACAATAATCAAAAAAGAGCAGGAACAGCAATATTAAACTGAAAGATTTTAATATTTTAATAAATAGATTTTAATGCAAAATACACCATGAAAGATGACGAAGGGTATTAAACACTAGAGACAAGGTCAATCCATAAAGAGGCTGTAATCAAAGTAACCATGCACACACTCAATGACACAGGTTCAAAACACATAAAGCAAACTCTAGCAGCACAGGAAAGAGAAACAGACAGCTCTACAACACTAGCAGGAGACACTTCAACACACTGTTTTCGGTCAAGGACAGAACAACTAGAAAGAAACTTGACAAAGAAGTTTCTAAAACTTCTGTTTATAGAAGACCTAAATATCACAATCAATGAACTCGACCTCATAGACATATACAGAACACTCCACCCAACAGCAGCAAAGTACATATTCTTTGCAACACATGTGGCTCATTGCCTGGAACAGACCACATTTTAGTTTGCAAAGCAAGCCTCAATAAAACTCAAAGCATGGAAATAAAATGAAGGCTTTTCTCTGATCACAATAAGGTAAAAGAAGTCAATAACAGGAGTAGCAAGGAAAAAGAAAACTCAAATGCAGAGAAACTGAATAACATCTTGCTTAAAACACACTAGTTAACAGCAGATTCAAAGATGAACTTTAAAACATTCCTAGAACACAATGACAATGAAAACACAACATACCAAAATCTTTGGAACTTAGCAGAAGCAGTGTTCAGAAGCCAATTTACAGCAGTAAACACACACCAAAAAAGAAGAGTCAAAATCTAAACACTAACCCTATAACTTGAATAAACAGAAAGCAGCAAGAGAAAACCTACAGTTACAAGACGGGGAAAAATAAAAATTAGAGCAGAAATAAAAGAAAACAGGGAACAGAAAAACAACAGAAAGAGTCAACAATACTACAAGTTGGTTCTCTGAAAGAATCAGTCAAATTTACAAACTACTGGCCAAACTGACAAAAGAATAAGCAAATAATACAAATAAGATATGAGATGGATGACACTACAAAGGGACCAACTGAACTAACAAGGATCATAATAGAATAAGAAAAATTGTACTCAAACAAATCTGAAAACCTATTAGAAACAGAAAGATTTCTAGAAACACATTACCTCCCTCAACTCACACACACTGAGGTGCGCGTGCGCGCGCACACACACACACACACACACAATCACAAAATAATAACAAAAGCTCTGGCCTGGATGACTTCTACCAAACACTCAGAGAAGAGCTCACATCAATGCTACTCAAACTATTTTTGGATACAGAGAAGAAAGGAATACTACCAAATTGATTATATGAAGCCAGGATAAGCCTGATACCAAAGTCAGACAAAGACACCACACAGAAAGGAAATTACAGCACAACATTCTTCATGAATATAAATAAAAAATTCTCAACAAAATTCTAGGAAACAGAATTCAATAGCATATCACAAAATAATAGACTGTGACCAAGTGTGAGTCATATCAGGTAAGCAAGGATGGTATGACATTAGAAAATCAATCAACATAATCCACCAAATAAATATAAGAATCACATGACTGTCTCAATCAAAGGAGAAAAGGCATTCAATAGTCCAACACCCATTCCTGATAAAAACTCTAAGCAAAACAAAATAGAAATTTCTCAACGTAATAAAGAGAATTTATATAAAACCAACAGCCAAGATTATTCTCGGCAAAGAAAGAGACTGAAAGCATCTCCTTTGAGAACAGAAATCAGACAAAGATGTCCTTTATCACTATTCTTATTTAACACTGTACTGTAAAGCCCAGCTACAGAAAATAATCAAGAAAAGGAAACCAAAGGTATTTGAATTGGTAAGAAAAAAGTAAAATTATCACTATTTGCAGATGATATGATCCTATACATAGAAAATTCCAAACATTGCACAAAACATACCACTGGAAACAATGAAAGGACTCAGCAAAGTAGCAGAATACAAGACCAACATATTAAAATCTGTTGGTGGAACAACAATGGAAGTTTTCATACACAGCATAGACAGACTTGAAAATCTGTCAAACAAACCACAATCAACAGTAGAGAAAACAGATAAATGGGAACTATTAAGAATCAAACACTTTTGCTCATCCAAAGACTTTATTAATAGAATTAAAAGGACACCTACAGAATGGGAAAAAATATTTGGCAACTCTATGTCAGACCGACACCTGATCTCCATAATCTATAAGGTACTACAAAATATCAATAAGAAGATAAATCATCCAGTTAATTGATGGGCAAAGGAGATGGACAGACATTTCTCTAAAGAGGATATCCAGGCAGCCAAAAAACACATGCAGATATGTTCACAATCTTTAGTTATTAAAGAAATTCAAATCAAAACCACAATGAGATACCATCTCACCCCATCAAGGTTGGCCATGATCCAAAAAACACAAAACAACAAATGCTGGAGAGGCTGTGGAGAAAGTGGAACTCTCCTACACTGTTGGTGGGGTTGCAAAATGGTCCAGCCTCTCTTGGAAAGCAATCTGGCGCTTCCTTAAAAAAATGGATATTTGACTCAGTAATTCCATGGCTTGTAATATATCCTACAGAATCAAGGCCATTCACACCAAGGGACACATGCACAAGAATGTTTATCTCAGCACAGTCCACGATAGCAAAAAGATGGAATCAACCCAGATGCCCAACAACAAAGGAATGGATAGGTAAACTATGGTATATATACTCAATGGAGCACCATGCAATGATAAAGAATGATGATGATTCCAGGAAACTGGAAGACACTATGTTGAGTGAAAGTAGTCAGCGACAAAAGGACAAATACTGTATGAGATCCCTATGAAAAGAACTGAAAAACAGACTTATGTATAGAAGAAAAGACTGTGACGGCTGCAAGGGAGGGGATGGAGGGAGGGCGAGTGGGGAGGGTTTAGATTAGATAGTTGGTAGAAATTTGGTTGGGTGAAATCGGTGATAGCACACACTAGAAACAAGAACAATATTAAGTGGACTTCAACGTAATTTGAATACTCCTTCCATCTTAACTCAGTATTGCAAGGACAGAGTAGCTGGGGTAGCGGGCAGGCGACCATGCTCTTAGGCAAAATCGAGGCCAACTGGCACAACTAGCATTTTGCTAAGAGGGCTCTCTGCACCCCACATTGGTGAGTGGCGTCTGGGGTCTTAAAAGCTGCCAAGCTGCCATCCGAGGGCACAGCAAATGGTCCCAACTCAGCAGGAACGGATGTTCACGGAGTACCAAAATGAAATGTGGTAAAGACAACCCAGAACATAGAAAGACCCCCATGAGTGGGTGCCTACATTGACTTGGGACCGGAAGAACTGGATGGTACCCAGCCACCACCAGTGATAGCTGTGATGGAGCTCACTAAGTTGAGTCTCACTGGCAACACAAGAACAAAAAGGGGTGCACCCTAAGATCTCCACTAAAAGACTGCAATTGATGATCCAGTGGCTTCGGGGTTCTCCTGAGACCATGGCCCCGACCCTGATGTTGCCCTTGCCCATAAATCATAATGAAGGTCCACTCTTTGGACAAGAATGGATTGGACTTGGCAATGCAGAGTGACCATATACTGGATGTGCTTTATGGTTCTATGCAACTGTAGGATATCATCCTGCTGACTTTTGGCTGGAGGAAGGGGAGTGGATGGAGAAGTGGGTAAAGGAGACCGTTGGGAGGATGAGACATGTATGGAGCAGAGAGGAACAGTGTGCTGTCACTGGGCAGGGAGAGCAGTGGAAGCTGCATATAGGTGGGTATGTAAATTTATATGGGAATGTACATTTTCACTCAGTCATAATAATAAAAACAAAAAAACAAAATCTGTTGGATTCCTCTACATCCACAGAGGGAACCTGGAAAAGGATATCAGGAAACTAATACCATTTATAAAAGATCCCCAAAGAGAAAATACTTAGGAAAAAAATCTAACCAGGCATGTAAGAGATCTATATGAAAGAAAGCTACAAAACACTACTGCAAGAAACCGAGACCTACACAAAAGGAAAAATATACCATACTCATAAACAGACGGACTTAACATTGTGAAAACGTCAATATTACTCAACGTGATCTACAGATATAATGCAATTCCAAATCAAATCCTAACAGTATTTTTTAATGAGATGGAAAAAATAATCACCAACTTGATAACAGAAAGCTAAGAGGTTCCATGTAAATAAGGCATTACTGAGGAACGAAGTAGGAGGCCTCACAACACCTGGTCTCAGAATCTACTCCACAGCCACAGTAGTCAAAACAGCCTGGTACCTGTACGACAACAGATGCACAGACCAATGGAAAAGACTTGAGAACCCAGATATAAATCCATCCACCTATGGACAACTGATCTTCAACCAAGGGCCAAAGTACATTAAGTAGGGAAAAGACAGCCTTCTTAACACATGGTGCTGGCAAAGCTCGATGTCTATCTGTGAAAAATGAAGCAGGACCCATACCTCACATCATATACACAACATAACTCAAAATGAATCAAAGACTCAAACATAAAGCTACAAAGATCATGGAAATAAAAATACGGACAATGCTAGAGGCTCTAATAATTAGTTGGCATACACAGAACACCAAACATAACAAAAAAATGCATAAACAACTGATGAAGTAGGACCTCCTAAAATTTAAATACAGGGGGTCAGGCATAACGATTGTTGTGGATGGCAAAGGACTGGGCAGTGTTTTGTTCTGTCAACACGGGGTCACTAGGAATTGGGACCATCTTGATGGCACCTCACAATAAAACATCAACCAAAATTGAACATTTATGGCATCAAAAGATTTCCCCAAAAGAGTAGTAAGAAAACTCATAGACTGAGAAAAAAATTTTGGCTATAACATATCCGACAAGGGTCTAACTGCTGAAATTTATAGGAAACTCCAATATCTCAATGATAAGACAAACAATCCAATTAAAAAATGGACAAAGGACATGAACAGACACTTCAAAGAAGACATCAAGATGACTAACACACATGAAGCAATGCTCATGTTCATTAATCATTAGAGATACAAACCAAAACTCAATGAAGTATCATCTCACCCCAACAACAGCACTAATTGAGAAAAAGGACAGAAAATAACGAATGTTGGTGAGACTGTGGGGAGACCAGAACTCTCATACACTGCTGGTGGGAATGTAAAAGGTATAACCACTATGGAAAAGGCCATGGTACTTTCTCAGGACGTTAGAAAGAGAATCATCATAGCATCCAGAAACTACGCCCCAGGTATATACCCTAAAGAAATAAGAGCCATGACACGTACAGACACATGAATACCCATGTTCACTGCAGTGTCATTCACAAAAGTACAAAGACGCAAACAACCTAAGTGTCCACCAATGGATGCATCGAACACAACGTAGGGTACATACACACGATGGAAGACTACACCATGACAAAGAATAATGATGAACTGTCAAAACATCTCATGAGATGAATGAATCTGAAGGACATTATGCTGAGTGAAAGATACTGATCACAAAGGGACAAAGTATGAGATCACTATTATAATGAAACAAGAGAAGGTTTACACACAGGAAAAGAAACATTCTTCGATGGTCACCAGGGATGAGACGGGGAAGGAGGGAAAGTTACTAACTAGATAGAAGACATGTGTTAATCGGTGAAGGGAAAGGCAATACACAGCATGAGGGAAGTCAGCACATCATGACCAAGGCACACGGAGACACTGAAAGGAAGGCAAGAACAAGGGTAACTGTGGCAATTATTAAAACACCGACAATCCTGCAACAACAATATTAACAAAGAATAACCCACAAATGGATACCTAAGTAGATAGGTATGCTAAAGAGGTGTGCGAGAGTGTAAGGGAGAACTCCCTCTCCAGATACAGGTTTGGTTATAATCACCTACAAACGTAGTTGTAGGAACTGCATGTACCTTAATATAGACAACAACACCCAAGGGGCACAGTCAAGGAAGCCTCTTAGTCATAACCAGCCACCTCATGTGACAGAAGTTCCTCAGCTCAAAGGAGAAGGATGACAGACTTGCTGGACATCTTCCTCAATGGCACAACACCATTCATAAAGACAATATTCTGCTTTCTACTTTGATGAATAGCATCTAGGGTCTTAAAAGCTTGTGAGGAGCCATCTAAGATACAACTATTGGTCTCTTTCTGTCTGGAGCAAGGGAGAGTGAAGAAACAAGAGTCAAGGTAGCAACAAATCCAAAGGACTAATGGATCACATGCCCACAGCCTACATGACCCCAAGACCAGAAAAACGAGACAGTGCCCGGTCACCTGTACCAACTATTCTGACTGAGATCACAAGAGAGGATTCCAGACAGAGTGTGAGAAAAAGTGCAGAATAAAAAATCAAATTCACAAAAAAGACAGACTGGAAGAAACCCTGGGACTACAGCCCTAAGACATCCTCTGACCCGGCAATGAAGCATCTGCCCAGGCTATCTTTCAGCCAAACAATACAAAGGTCCATAAAGTAAGCATTCACACCCAACAGAAATTGTTCCTTAGAACAATTAATTAAATGAGATAAAAAAAGAACAGCCCTTGCCTAAAAGTAAAGATGAGAAGGCTGAAAGGGGTAGAAAATCACAGGAAACAGGAAGCTCAGGGTAGAAAGGAGGAAGACACTCACACACTGTGGGAAATGCAACCAAAGTCACAGAACACTTCTGTACAATCTACTTCTGAATGGGCAACTGACTTGCTCTGTCAACCGTAACCTAAAAGCACAATGAAAAACTAAAAACAAAGCGTAAGAAAAATAAACACTGCCTTCTGATTCCTTCCGGTCAACACCCTTTCAGGATTTTTGAATTTTTCTCACTTGTCTGGTGCTCCATCTTGACTTCTTCACCAGCTTCCCCACCTGAATCTACCCCTTAACTCAGGGGCCAGGCAGACTTGTCTCTTTTGGCTCTGTCCTCTTTCATGCAAACTCATCCCAAATCACAGCTTCAATTACCACCCAGTGGTAACAACCTGAAGACAGTTCAAGTATCTCCCACCTGCTCCCTCCTCCTGAGCTAGATAGGTAGTTACATCTGTAGTTTTCCTCGGGACAACTGGCAGACATAGCCAACTCAATCATGTACCCCATATAGTCAGTCTTCTTCTGGCGTCTTCCTTATCTCAGTCAAGGGTACCACATTTGTCCACGTACTCAAGGCAGGGTCCTAGAGATCAACTGGGAGTTTCCCATCATTCCTACAGCCCATCACTAAGTTCTAATCTCTCTCAAATTTAACTCCTTCTTCTTGTCCCCACTGCTCTACCTCTCTTCTTAAATATAACAAGACCACAGACCATCTAATATTTCCTAAGACATACATGCTCAGTATAGACAAATGAGATAAACAAAATCCTCAAGGACCCACCCAGTCAAAGATAACTGCAGTTAACATTCTCACTACATCTAACAAGTCTCCTTGACTTATTGTCCTAAACGCTTAGTCACTTAACAATGCATTACAAAGTTTCTCCATCTCAACTGACATACAAGGACTGCTGATTAAGTTCACGAACTCTTCCTAGAAAAAGAGCTACATACCTCAATGCTGAATATCATGATGGTCACCTCTGAAGTACTCCCTTTGGGGAAGCTAGGCATCGATGCCAGCACCTAGTCCACCCTTCAAAGCAATTTTGGAACCGATGGAATGGCCATCAGAGCTGTTGTCATACTACTCTTGATGTTCAGACTGTCATCAAAATGTCTTCCTGTCAACATTTCCTTTATCTTTGGGTAAAGAGAAAAGTCAGTGGGGGCCACATCAGGTGAGTAGGCAGAATATTCCAATACAGTTATTTGTTTACTGGCTAAAAACTCCCTCACAGACAACTACATAATTAAGTTTGCTAACTTGTCCCTGTGGTTGGCCATTCCAGAAAGAGTTCCAAAACTGCTCTGAAGAGTGGACTAGGCACTGGTGTTAGTGCACAGCTTCCCAAGGGGAGGACTTTGAAGGTGACCACAGCAATATTCAGCAATAAGATATTTAGCACTTAGAACAATTAAGCTCCCGGACTTAACTGTTGAAACTCGTATTTTAACAACTTTGAGAGGCTGTATATGACTTCACTGTGAGGGGACGTTTCTGCTGGCCAACCTGTAGACCCTTGGGATGTTTCTAAACAACGCTGCGAGGAACATCTCTGTGCCTGCCTGGCTCATTCCCATCGACGTGCGTCCTTGGAGAGCTAAGTCGGGGTGAGGGGCGGCCTCCCTTCACGGGCTCTCTACACGCACTGCCAGACCGCTCCGCGGGTGTATTTACACCATCACCATCAGCAGGTGGGTGGCACAGTTCCCAGCACTTTCACCCAAAATTGATTTATTTTTACTTTCAAAAAGCTTTGCCCCTGTGTGATCTCCTGGTGCCCTTGATTGCAGCCTCTCTGGTCTGCTCAGGCCTTTGTTCTCCAAGGAAACACAGCAGGCCGAGCTTTCAGTGCTTCGTTTGAGTCCTGCTACATGACTCACTCTTCTGTGACCTCAGACAAATGACTTGACCTCTCAGACCTGTCATCTCCTCACCTCTAAAATGAGGCCCACAGCGGCCCCAGCCGTCACAGAGTCCAAAGAGAACACCTGTGAGGGTTCGGCACAGGCCCAGCCGAGAGAGAGCGGGTTTAAGGACGGGGACCTTGTCACTGTCTGCCTCTCCCGGATTGTCAGACTCCCTCCGCTTGTCTGTCTGTCTCTGTACAACAGCTCAGGTGGCCTCGCCTAAATCACCCTGTCCCACAGCCTCCCCTGAGCCAGCCTCCCTTTCGGACGCCCCCTTCCCTCCTCATACCCCCTCGGCTATCTGTGTTTGCAGGCCCAGCCTCTCCACTCCACCGGGTCTCTTCAGAAAGGTCCCCGGCCACCTCCTAATTGCCAAACACCAGGTTCCCTGGTCGGCCCTTGTCTTACTCGACCTCTCTAGCCCTCGGCACAATGGGTAAGGGGAGCTCGATCACGACGGCCATTCTACACAGCGGCCTGTGACAGCAATCCCGACTCCACTAAGAGCCAAGGAGACGTCTCACCGGAGGGAGCTGTCAGAAGTGCTGCCGAGACAACTGCAGGCGTTTCTGCTGTGGGGTCGTCTGCTGCGTCTCCCACAGTGTGCTTTCAACAATCTGTGGAAATTTCTTTACAAAACTACACTCGAAATAAGCTACTCTTCTTTTGTAACTGCATTTCACCAAGCATTACGAAAGTAAAATTAAAACAATAAAAGGTGCTTTAAAGAAGGGACCACATCCCTAGCCTGAGACGGAAGACTTTGGGGAAGGCCGTCTAGCAGACACAGACATGTCATCTGTCCCTCCCCGGAAGGAGCTCTTGGGCCAGGGCCCTTCACCATCCACCTCAACTGTGACAGTCCAGGATGAATGCTCCATTTCCTGCTTGCTATCCATCACTGCTGAGTGGATTCCGATTCACAGCGACCCTACAGGACAAAACGGAAATGCCCTATAGGGTTTCTGAGGAGGACCTGGTGGATTTGAACTGCTAGCAGCAGAACTCTTAACCACTCTGCCACCAGGGATACTTCCTCTTCTTTAACTAAAAAACCCCAAACCAAACCCATTACTACCAAGACCCTTCTGACTCACAGCAACCCTACAGGACTGCCCTGCAGGGTCTCCAAAGAGCACCTGGTGGAGTCACACTGCCCACCTTTTGGTGAACCGCCAGACCCTCTGCCACTGGGCCACCGGCCTTTTTCCCTTCGGCTCGCTGCTAACCCATTGGCCTCCCCACTTCAGCCTGCCTTGCATGGTTCTCACTATTTCAATCCATCTGAGCTGGGAGCAGCAGATCCGTCTCCCCAAAGTTCAGCTCGGAGGCCACCTCGTCCCTACGGTGAGAGCCCCAGGATTCTCCTCCATTCGCAGGTGAAGACCACGATTCTCCTCGTCCCCACGGACACTCTGGTCCCTCCGCCCCCAGGCGGAGGCTGCAGTGCCCCCCGTCCCCACGCACACCCTGGCCCCACCCGGCCCCTCTGCTCCCAGTCCAAGGCCGCAGTCCCCCTCATCTCCACGTGCACCCCAGCTTCTCCCGGCCCCTCCGCCCCCAGGCTAAGACCACAGCCCCCCGGTCTCCAGCCGTCTCTCCGCCCCGAGCCTTCCTTGCCTTCGTCTACCTGCACCTGGAGAAATGGAGCCGTGAGACCTGCGTTCTAACCCCTTCATGCCAGCAGCTCCCTCCGTCCACTGTGGCTCCTTCAGTGACAGCCGTCTGCCCAAATCCTTTGTTTCCTAAGCCTTGCATAATCACCAACTCCTCTGTGAAGCCTGCTCTACGTCACAACCATGCCATGTGCTCCCTAAAACTCATCTTCCATGGCAAGTGGCTTCTGAGTCCCTGGGCCCTGGCCTTGCCTGCTGGGCTCCAGGCTCTGAAGCCAGCACCCTGCTCAGGGCCAGGACCCAGAAACCTTCCTCCCTCCCTCCCTCCCATCCATCTGTCCATCTGTTGCTGACAGGAAACTCTAGCAGCACAGTGGTTAACAGCCATGGTTCTACCCGAAAGGTCAGCAGTTCGAGTCTACCAGGCGCTCTTTAGAAACCACATGGACCAGTTTTACTCTGACCTATAGGGTCGCTATGAGTTGAAAACCACTTCATGACAACAGGTTTGGTTTTTTTTAACAGGGTAGCTATGAGTGAGAATTGACTCAGTGGCAACTGGTGTTTATGAGGTGCCATCCAGCAGGTTCCGAGTAATAGCGACCTTACGCACAGCACAATAAAACACTGCTCAGTTCTGCACTGTCCTCATAATTTATATGTGTATTAAAAGATAAATATGTATAAAAATAACTGAAAAACACCCACTGCCATGGAGTCGATTCTGACCCCCAGTGACCCCACACAGCAGCGCAAACCCACCCCCACGGGGCTTCCAGGGCTGTACATTTTTATGGAGGCAACGCTGCATCTTTCCCCCAAGGAGCGGCTGGTGGGCTTGAACCACTGGCCCTGCAGTTACCAGTGAGTGCTTTAAATACCATGCCACAATGTTGTCAGGTGCTTCTAGGTCTGTCACCAACTCATAGTGACCCCATATGACAGAGTCGAGCTGCCCCGTAGGGTGTCGCTGGCTGTCACGCTGGCTGTCATCTACAGGAGTAGGTGGCCAGGTCTATCTCCTATGCAGCCACCAATGGGTGGGAGCGAGCACGCTTCTAGATAGTAGCTGAGTGCTTCATCACTGTGCCACAACGGTTCCTTACTCTACACACACACACACACACACACACACACACACACACACACACACACACACACACACACACACACACACAGATTAATGGAAAAAGTGAACTGAATGTGCCCAACAGTGTGCTAAGGATGAATTTAAGGATTTCAAGCTAAGGCCTCACCCTACAGGGTATGAGCAAAAGGCAGCTCTCTCAAAGGGGCAGTACTAGGACACATGGGACAAAGGACGCTTGATGTAAACCGGGCGACTCTGAGCAGTGATGTCTGCTTCTATCAGTTCAATCAGACTCAGCGTTGTGAACTTCAGATTGAAAAGAAAAGAGATACCACTTGACGGCAAAGCCTACAAGAGACGAGTCTCAAATAAAACAACGAAGACAAACAACTCTCTAGGCAGGATTTAACCAACTGCACCATTTTTACGGCGAAGGCAAACATACAAACGAGGCTGATGAAGCGATAGGTTGCGTCCCGTGAACTGGCAGGACCTGGGCGGGCAGCTGAGTCTGTGGCCCCTGAGGTGGTGCCCCCAGCTCATCCAGATGCCCCAGGCACAGGCATGTGCAGAGAGCTCAGCCATACCAGGGAAAGGGCACACCAGCATCGGGAAAGCTTGTGCGAAGGGCGCTGTGTGAAAACAACACCCTTTCCAGTGCTGTGGTCAGTGCCCTCCGAGTCACCCTGACTCATGATGACCCCACGCCCCACAGAACCAAATGCCACCCTGCCCTGGGCGTCACCCCCAGGGTCGGCTGGGCATCAGACCACCATGCGCCATTGGGCTTTTACTGGCTAATGCCTAGTAGTCGGGCACCAGGCCTCTCTTCCTGGCCCACGTTAACCTGAAAGTTCCACTGAGACCTGTTCAGTGTCCCGGCAACAAGTGAATCTCTACCTGTGGGGGCTGGCGGTGCGTGGGGGGCAGTGGCCCGGAATCGAACCCAGCTCTCCTGCACCGAGTGCGAGAATTCTAATCACTTCCTTGAGAGTTACTTCATTAACCTTCCCTGTCAGATACAACAGATTTCAGTGCACCAAGGGACCCCCCCCGCCACCCCCGGCCCCGAGCCCAGCCCCCTCCTCCGACACACACTCACTCTGCGTCTCGCAGTCCACGCAGTGGGAATTCCCTCTGATGTTCCGTATCGACTGCAGGGCCATGGCTTCACTCTGACTGGTCAGCCTCGACTGGGAAGGAGGAAGACAGACAGACAGACGCACATCGTGAGAACTCGGACAGCCGTCGGCACCTCTGCCCGTAAAGGCGCGGAACAAGCAGACGGTGTACCCATCAACACAGCACACGGGGGACTTTTCCAACAAGGATGACTCCCTGGACGTCTTTAGGAAAACGAGTAACCTACCAAGACGTCATTACAGTCTGTGAAGAAACGGCACATATGAAAACGGATCAGACGAGACCTAGTCTGCCAGCCGTGAGGCAAGAGGGAAGTTCTGGATCATTTGTGGGTGAGCAGGGGACCCACGGCCACTCAGCAAATGTAACTGGTTGGGGTGCTCTTCCCACCTCAAGTTTTCTGAGTGTGAAGATTAAAGAATGAGAAAGAAATAATCTACTTATAAAGCCAAGGGTCAGAGCTTTACGCACTCTGGGAGATCCATCTCAGGAGTCCTCATCAGGAAACAAGGCCCCCCCCCCCACATCACCCCTCGCTGATGCACTTTTCATTTGAAGATGATCTCAGCTGCTACAGCAACAAGCTCTGGAAGGCTCTCCATAAGGACTGCTAGGAGCCAACCCTCGTGGGGGCAGCGAGGGGGTGCGGGTGGAGTGGGTGCCCTGCTTCCCGAAGTCGCCGTTTGCCGCTGTCTTCAAAATGAATAAACAAACCCCAGCGTGTGCTTACTGCAGGAAACTGAGAAAACACAGGAGCGCAAAGAAGAACATGAAAACTCATCCCCCAGTAGATGACCACACATGGCTGGTTCAGCATCAGTACCATCTCAGTGTATCTTCTTCCAGCTTTTTGTCCCTAAGCACATCTGTTGACTTTTAAAAGACAGCCTGACAGACAGTGCTCAGTACCAGCCTTTTTAGTCTAACGACATCATCACTGTCTTTCTGTTGCAGCTTCTCTCACACTGTCATTTTAAACGGCTGCACAGTATTCCCCTAGAAGACAATTCACTTCTCAAGTCCCCTTTTGATGGACACGTAAGTTGCTTCCGGTTTTCTTCTGTTACCAGTGGTGCTGTAAAGAACGCTTATCACTAAGTCCTTGCATGAGCTGGTGATTATTTAGGAGGGATGAAGTCCCGCCAGGTGAACGGATGTACCCCTGTGTGCACTTAACACACTGGTCAAAGCCAAAACCACCTTATCAGTTCCAGAAAACAATGAATTCTGGTGCTGAAGCCTTCATAAATTGAACCCCCAAACCAAACCTAAGGCCACGGAGTCCATTATGACTCAAGGTGAACTACAGGACAGAGTAGGATCGCCCCTTAGGGTTTCCAAGGCTGCAATCTTTATGGACACAGACTGCCACAACTTTCTCTTAAGACCACGGCGGGTGGGTTCGAACCACTGACCCGCTGGATAGCAGCCAAGTGCTTTAAACACTGCACCGCTAGGGCTCCTTTAAGTTGAACCCCCTTGTGTCTGTTCCAGATGAAACATCTTATTGTTTACAACAATGGGATAAATTATAATTTATTAACTGCTATTGCCTAACTGGAAATCCTGACAGCACATTGCATAAGTAGTATGTCGGCTAACCAAAAGGTCAGCAGTTCAAATCCACCAGGTGCTCCTTGGAAATTCTATGGAGCAGTTCTGCTCTGTCCTCTAGGGTCACTATGAGTTGGAACTGACTCGACAGTAGTGGCTTTACTGCCTAATTAGCATAATGAAAATCTTGGTGGCCTCGTAGTTCAGTGTTATGGCTGCTCATCAAAAAGTCAGCAGTTCGAATCCACCCAGGTGTTCCTTGGGAACTGTGGGTCTGCTCTACTCTGTCCTACAGGGTGGATATGAGTCAAAAGCAACTCGAAGGCAGTGGGTTTGGTTTTGGGTTAATCAGCATAATGGATTACCAGATGTTTAAAAATTCCCTTTGGTTAGAGATCTAAGTGTTTCAAGTATGCTTGAGACCTTCTATTGTGTTCAAAAACAAAGAAAGGGATTGATGTTGGCCACTGGAGTGTGTGGACGCACACTGGAAGATGTGTCTGTCTCTCCGTGCATCCTAAATAGGTATTTGTATTTAGTTTCTGAGGTAGACTGATATGTACACCTACTGTGAAATCTAGGGTTATCAAAACCAACAAAAAACAAAGCAAACACCAAGCCCACTGCCGTCGAGTCGACCCTGAGCCACAGCGATCTCACAGGGCAAGAGAGAAGTGCCCCCTGGGGTTTCCAAGGAGCGGCTGGTGGATTCGAACTGCTGACCTTCCGGTGAGCAGTGGGGCTTGAAGCCACTGTACGTGCAGGCAATTCCGAGTCCTCACATCTCGCTCTCCAAATGGCTGTACTTTTTCCTCAAGTCACTCCTGCCTGCTATTACTTCTAAGCTTCCCATTCTTACCCCTCATCACCATGCGTCCAGCAGGTCAGGCAGGAGGAGCCTCATCCCAGGGCAGGCACCCTCCCGGGAGCCTGCCCAGTGGGGGAGCGAGCAGAGAGCGCCAGTTAAGGCCACCATTCTGCATCCACCCAGGGGCTGCAGAGCAGAGGGCTGGGGAGAGCCCAGGGTGGGGGGGCCTGTTCCTGAGCCTCCTGCATCCGGCTTACATGATGGGGATTCAGAGGCAGCCTGAGGCCATCTGGACAGTCTGTGATTTTCCATCACGTGGATATGCACTTGACCGGTAAGCAACACATGCCCTCCTCATGCCTGGTCTGAAGCCAAATCCCAGCGCTTGTTGGGTGACGTGTGTCATTTCTTCCTGTGGACAACGAGCAGCGAAAGCACCTGTCCTCATGTCAGAGGCCACAAAGGTGGCTGTGGGATGGCCTGAACCAGCAGAGCCACGGCACTCAGAAGTAAAAGGCAGCAAGCTCTCCTCCCTACCTTGGGTGTAAACCATCTTCGAAAAAGAGGAACAGATTACATTATAACGACAATGACTGTGGTCTGGTGTACCCTGGCTAAACAGGCACTAAAAAGGGACATGCTAGCTTTCTGAAAGACACACTGCCTTCTTAATGACAAAGCAGAACATAAATCATTGCCACAAGTTTCTTTAAATGGTTACAGATGAAACTGGAGGTCAGTGGACAAAGTCTTTTCTTTTACTTTCTACTTGATAACAGTTTAGAAAAACCAAAGTGCTCTCCAAGTGGCTAAAACATCCCTGGAAAGGGAGCAGGACTTAGCAACACGCAGATTTGAGAATAGCGACCTGGTGCAGTCCTTGCTGCTTCTCGTGGGGAGGTAACTTTCACATAAGGAGTATCTGGGTAGCGAACTAGAAAATGCAGGTTCAAGTCTTTTTTTCTTTCTTTTTGGCCAAGACAACAATAAAAGAATTACTTGTAAGCATCAAATAAAAAGTCATCCTACTTTATTGGCTGAGTTCAGAAAATGAAAATTCTATCTTCCCCAAACTCTCCCCGCACATGCATACACACGGTCTACGAGACCTTAACAGTGTTAAGTTCGAAGTCTGTGGTTCTTTTTCCGTGCCTCCTCGATCTCAAATAAAAATAAACGTGGAAACAGAAGCCACAAGGACCCAAAGGATTTCCTCATCTGCAGTAAGAGGGCACTGTTTTAACCTGGGATTATTGGAGAGAGTCATAAATTAAACTCAGAAGTCCTGCCACATGAGCATTGTTGAGCTAGGGCGCTCAGACCCGACACACGGACAGACACAGAGTGCCTTTGATCTTTTCAATTATTTAGCCTTCTGCTCAGAAAGAATAACTAGGTCTTGGCCACGGCGTCCGCCGTCTGATTCCTTCCCCCCCCTTGGGCATTCCGCTGGGTCTTCAGCTGCCGTTAACGATCCGCGGCTCTTCACATCAGGGGCGGCCTGCTGCGGGTCTTACCTTATTTTTGCTGCTCTCACATGACTGGAGGCTGGCCAGGATCTGACTCTCGATGGCTTGGACCCACGCATCCCTCTCTTCATACGTGGTGGCTTCAAAGTGCCACGTCTGGCCGGTGAGGGACACAATGATAAACTCAAAGTTTTCTTCTTGTTCTGAAACACAGAGAGGAGCTTTAATGAAACAGCGGCCCCTTTGCCAGTCCTCGGCCATAAAAGTGCCTTTGGGTTCCACCGCATCTGCCTGGGGCTGGCGGCACACGCAAGACCGGACAATTGCGAGGGGGAGACCCAAATCCACACGTCGTGCACGTGTGTGTTCAGCGAACAGTGACACCAGCCTGAGCTGTCAGGGACACAAGCATCATCTCAGGGACCATGGGTATCTGGGGGACAGAAATGAAATCAATCACGTCAACCACAGGCCGCGGTTCTCATGTCTTTATCAGGGTCTTGGTTAGATGCTCAGCCACATCACAGGAAAGAGCAAGGTCTGAAGGTGTCTTTTGACATCAGAGGCCCAGTTACAGAGCAGGACAGTAAGCTAATTTCTGTCACATCCACACTGAAAGTAAGCACAGGGTCCTGGCAACCTGGACGAGTCGGGTACAGAAAGGCCTCAGTTGGACAGGAAGAGCTGTACTGGAGGGCAGATGTCATGCCTCAGCCTTGGGACACATTCCTCAACCTGCCTGAAGCTCATTTTTCTTACCCGTAAGGTGGGATGGCTGCTTAAATGACATGTCCTCAAAGATGTCACTTGAGGACTAAGGTGTGCCTGGCTGAAGTCATGGTGTGTTCAGTTGCTGTGAAGACTGCATGATGAATAAGGAAAACGGAATAACTGATGTTTCTGAATTACGGTGCTTGCGAGGAGTACGGAATACAAGGACTGCCAACTAAGTTCACAAACTCATCCTGGAGAAAGTGCTACAGACCTCATTGCTGAGTATCACTGGGGCCACCTTTTGAAGAACTCCCCTTGGGAAGCCATGCACTGATGCCAGTGCCGAGTCCACTGTTCAAAGCAATTTTGGAACTCCTTTTCCGGAATGGCCATCAGAGCTGTCGTCATATTACCCTCGATGTCCTGAATATTATCCGGATGTCTGCCTTTCCGTATTTCCTTTATCTTCAGGTAAAGAAAAAAGTCACTGGGGGCTGGATCAGGGCCAGAGTGGGGAGGGTGTTCTAGTACTGTTATCTGGTCACTGGCTAAGAACTCCCTCACGGACGACTAGACAGTGAAGTCTGAAAGCTTGTTACTGTGCCACTGTGCACAACAGCCCTTCCAGAAAGAGTTCCAAAATGCTTTGCAGGGTGGACTAGGTGCTGGTGTCAGTGCACGGCTTCCCAAGGGGAGTGCTTCGAAGGTGACCATAGTGATGTTCGGCACTGAGGTCTGTAAGACTTAGAATAGCAAAGCTAGAGGACTTAACCATCAGACCCCGTGCGTCGAGGACTGCCAGAAGAATGAATGAATCCGTCTTGGAAGAAGTATAGCCAGAACACTCCTCAGACGTGAGGACCGAGAGACTCTGTCTCACGTACTGTGGGTGTTCTGTCAGGAGGGACCAGTGTACGGAGGACACCGTGCCCGGCAGAGGGTCAGCACGCAGAAGGAAGACCGCCTGATGAGACAGACTGACACAGGAGCTGCTGCAACGCGCCCAGACACAGCGTCTGGAGGGTGGCGCACGACGGGGCATGGTTTCCCTCTTTGGACCCACGGCTGCCATGAGTTGGACCCAACTTGACGGCACCTCGCAAAAAGTGAGGCCAGCACAGGGCCTGGTCCACAAGGGTTTCCATGAAGCTGGTCAACCCACCCAGCACCAACCGCCAGGGACCACGGAACCCACTCTGATTCACGGCAACCCGGGTGCATCGGAGCAGAACTGTTCTCACATGGTTTTTGACAGCCGATTTTTCGGATCACCAGGTCTTTCCTCGGAGGTCCCTCTCTGCAGGACTCAAAGTGCGGGCGTTTCGGTCAGCAGCTGGGTGCCTGAACCCTCTGCATCACCTAGGGACTCCGCACTAACCACCACCACCGATTACTGCAGAAATATCGCCACCTCTGCAGGAGTCTACACCCTCAGAAGATCATGGTATTGTGTTACGCATTGGGTCAGCACGGTGGTTCCTTTAGAATCTAGAACCCTGGGCCCGAACCCTGGGAACTCATCTTGAATGACACCCATCCACTTATACAACAATTGGTAAGGACTCCTCCTGCCAGAGTGCCCAGCTTCAGGAAGGCCGGGTGACATTCCTCTGTCACATGGTTCATGGCTTCCCTCAGCTTTGTCAAGGACTCCCCCAGTGATGGTGATGGAGTTTTTTCTGGGGCTCTGGCTGACACCCAAGAGGCTGGAGGTCAGTCCCATGCCCTGGATGGTGGCTGCTTAGCCCCATACCCCGCACATGGCCTCGGCCCCAAAGCCAGCCCCCCACCAGGATCCCTGAAGGGGGTGGCATTAGGTTCCTCCTGACACCCCCCCAGGAACACTTTGGGAAAAGGCAGAGTGGGGACACTCTGTGAGAGAAACAGAGGAGAGGGCAGCTGGCTCTGAGCAGGGTTCTATGAAAGAAAGGTGCTTTTGTGGAGGAAGGAACCCCTGGGTGGTGCCCACAGTCAAACACTTGATTGCTCACGGTGAGCTGGGGCATCAAGTGCACCCAGAGATGACCAGGAAGAAAGATCTGGAGACCTACTCTGAAAAACCAGCAGTGTAAACGCTACGGAGCACAGGGCTGCTCGGACACGCACCGGTCACCGACTCCAGGACAGTAGGCCTGGTTTCTCACGGAGGCGGCTGTTGGCTCACTTCCCGGTAGCTCAGCACCCTGCCCTCTTGGAATGGCTCTGGCTGCTGAATCTGAGCTTTTCTCCTTCTCTTCGGTGTCTAAATTCCGAAGAGCTCCCGACCAGCGTTCAGGAAGTGAGGGACTAAGAGAAACTGCACCCCAGTTTACTAGACTCCCGGTTTGGATGCCGCGCCTGCTGCAGGGGAGAGGGGGGCTAGGGTGCGTGAGCTGAGGGGGGCTGCAGGCCTAGGCTCCCCCAGTGACACCCTCTGACCTCAGGGACTTCTTGAGATTTTCAGGTAAGAAGTTTGGCTGTGACTTTCAAACAGGTCTCCTGGGGCTGGCCCTCAATTACCTTGCCACTATTGGCGGGGACAGTGTGTCTGAGGGTGTGCAAAGTCCAGCTTCCTGAGCCTTGAGCTTTTATGTTCTTGGGTTGTCCAGCCCTATCTTTGGTAAAGGAGTACCCCAAGACTGTCCCGGAGAGCTGACACAGGAGGCAGGAGGATCCCAGGCAAGGCTCAGGGGTGCACCAACGAACCCAACAACGGCTCCATGAGGGCATCTTCAGGAAGCAGCTCTGATTTTTTTTTTAATCTGTGAAATCTGAATACACACGGAAAAGCTGCCCCGATCACAATTTACTGGATCTTTCAGAGAGAAAAATCACAGCCACCTGTTCCCCAGTCATGTTTCTATATAAGCAACATGTACACCGCTATCCCACTCAGATGTCTAGCCAGACTCTGAGCCATGTTCACCGGAAAGGAAAGGACAGAGACGCTCAACTTGCTTCCATGGGTGTGGGGCTCGGCTGCTGTGTTTCTCAGGGCACCCCTGCTTCCCTGTGATGGTCAGTGTCATGTGACAACCGGACTAGGCCATGATTCTCAGTATTAGAGACTCATCCTCCACTTTGTGCTTTGATGTAATGACCTTCCATTTTGTCATCTCCTGTAGGTCATAGACAGCCCTGGTGGCCCAGTGGTTAAGAGGTATGGCTGCTAATCAAAAAGCTGGCAGTTTGAATTCACCAAGTGCTCCTTGCAAACCCTACAGGGCCCTTCTACTCTGTCCCCTAGGGTCACTATGAGTCAGAGCCAACTTGACAGCAATGGGACGTAAGGATGAAAATAGGTGACATCACTAGCATTGCCATGGTGTGATCAGCCAGTCAGCTGTAAGGGGCATGGCCTCAGGGGGTGTGTGGCCTGCATCCCTACATACTGGATGCCTGCCAGCGTGAACTCGTCTGCTCTAAATTCTGCATCCACGTTCTCACTATTGGACCTTTGGGTTTTACTTTTCTGGAGAATCCGGCCCTGGACACCCCCATGAGCTCGGTACTGCAGGGGGTGGAAGGAATCCCAGAAGAGACACAGCCTGTGCTCCCTTCACGTCTCCATGATGGGTGATGTGCCCACCTGCACACCCATGATTAAATCCAACCTGCTGAAGCAATAACGACGGTCTCAATAACACACTGGCAATTCCTGCCTTATTCCAGGGCCGTAGCTGGGCACTGTAACACTCTTAAATCTCAGGGTGAGATATCTTACATTAAAGACTTTACATTCAATGATGAAAATTCAGTTTGTCTTTGCCCTATTAACTAGGTAAACAAAATCTACCTGTGCATACAAAATCCACTTAGGGGAGGAAGTTTATGTCTGTGTTCACAGGTACAGTGAGAAATCCCATTTCCTGCAAAGGTCCACAATTCCCCCTACAGTACGTACCCTGGGGCTTCTTTCTCGACAAACCAATTCCTCCACCAACCGGATGCAAGCTTCCGTCCCCACCACCGTCCCGTTACCCTACTGTGCCTTTTCTAGCATCTTCTGGTGGCACCTGGGTAGGTGCTTAGCGCTATGGTGGCGATTGTAACCCACTACCCAGCAGCTCTGTGGGAGAAAGAGCCGGCGACCTACTTCCATGATGATAACAGCCTAGAAGACCCTATGGAGCCCTTTCACCCTGTCACATGGGGTCACTAGGAGCAGAGGCCAGATGGAGAGCACACAGTAACAATGTCACCACATCTTGCTGTCTTTACTTTCAGTTCCTGGTCTTCCTCTATCCTTTCTGCTTCTGTCACTGCCCTCTAGGAGTCCTGGGACCAGCAATGCTGTTCTCACTGGATCCTAACCATAGTGACACCCTCTGTAGATGTGGTGGCCTCTGCTCAGGTCACTCGCCCCTTACAGCACCTCCCTGGACCTCCTTCCATCCTCCGATGTGACCTTTTCTCTCCACCTCTTCACTCCTCAGATTCTTAAAGTCAAGAGAGACGACTGTGAACCCAGCCTTTTGCTTCTGTTGTGTGTTGTCAGAGTGATTATGGCTCTCAGCGATCCTGTGGAGCAGAGCATAACTGCCTCATTCGAACTGCCTCATCATTACGAAAGTAGATTACAAGGTCTTTCTCCCATGCAGCGACAGGTGGGTTCAAACCACCAACTTCCAGTTAGACGCCCAATGCTCAGTCCCTGTGCTACAAAGGAGAGTGCCTCATCTACCTCTTGACCGTTCTCTTTCCCATAAGAGTTTCCATATGTCTATCCTATGGAAACCCTGGTGGCATCATGGTGAAGTACTATGGCTGCTAACCAAAAGGTCAGCAGTTCAAATCCACCAAGGTGCTCCTTGGAAACTCTCTGGGCAGTTCTACTCTGTCCTACAGGGTTGAATCAGCATTGACTCAACAGCACTGGGTTTTGGTTTTTTGGTATCCCATGGAAAACGTTCTTTGTTACATTATAGGGACCCTGCAGTAGCCAAGCTCACAGGCTCTGCTTAGTCTTCTTTCTCACTGAACTCTGTCTCTTGGGGTGCTTACTCTTGGGTGCAATCATCACCCTGAAATGTTTCCCCTTTCATCTTCTGTTCATTTGTCTTAATTTGAGCTGAAGCAAGACAACAGTTAACGTTAACCAGAGTAATTTGAGATATTGAACTATGAATCTGTAATACTAATTTAAAAAGGACAAATCTAAAGTGTGCAAAAGGATCATGACTATGAGAAAATGAATTCTAGTCAGTAGGGAAGAGAGGAAGGAATGGTATGTGGTGATCCCTGGTGTCACAGAGGTCAGGAGCTTGGCTGCATTTGGAATCCATCAGTGGCTCCGTGGAGCAGTTCTACTGTCCTATAGGGTCACTAATGAGTTGGAGTTGATGGGAATGGTTTGGGGGTTTAATGGCATATTTAAATTCCTTGCTTATTTTGTTCAGTATGTTTAGATATCAGTGCCTTCCACAATACGGCAGATTAGACACACGGAAGGGCCATCCCTACAAAATACGGCATTGACGGAATCACGATACAGCACGATTACCAAATCTTTCCCAAGCCTCCCTTCTCCCCCCAAATTAATCAAACCCATGAGCTGGAACCAGAACTGTGTAAGATTATGGGCTGTCTTCCCCCATGTAAAGCTGTCCTGGGGACGTCTTCAACGGCACCGCAGAGGCCATGAAAAGCAGTGAGTGCATACGGTATGCTGTCAAGTTGAATCCAGCTCATAGTGACTCTACAGGCTGAGCAGAACTTGCCCACAGAGTCTCCAAGGCGGTAAACTTAACACAAGCAGACTGCTACATCTTTCTCCCAAGAGAGTGTTGTTGTTGTTAGGTGCCATCGAGTCAGTTCTATCTCATAGTGACCCTGTGCACAACAGAATAAAACATTGCCCGGTCCTGTGCCATGTCCACAATTGTTTTTATGCTTATGCCCATTGTTGCGGCCACTGTGTCAACCCATCTAGTCGAGGGTCTGCCTCTTTTTTGCTGACCGTCCACTCTACTAAGCATGATGTCCTTCTCTAGGGACTGATCCTTCCTGACAACATGTCCACAGTGTGTAAGATGCAGTCTTGCCATCTTTGCTTCCAAGGAGCACTCCGGTTGTACTTCTTCCAGAACAGATCTGTTTGTTCTTTTGGCAGTCCATGATACATTCCACATTCTTCTCCAGCACCACAATTCAAAGGCACCAGTTCTTCTTCTGTCTTCTTTGTTCATGGTCCACCTTTTGCATGGATATGACATGACTGGAAATACCATGGCTTGGCTCAGGCGCACTTTAATCTTCAAGGGGACATCTTTACTTTTTAATACTTTAAAGAGATCCTTTGCAGCAGATTTTCCCAATGCCCAAGAAACTGGTGGGTCTGAACTACTGACCTTTTGGTTAGCAGCCAAGAGTTCAGTCACTGCACCCCCAGGGTTCCTTCATTATACTGTAGAAAAGGTAAACCCAAGAGGCTTGTATTGAGAATGTCAGAAGGAAAGGACTAACATCCCCTCACATCTGCAAAGCTTCTGTGGCTCCTAGATCTCTGAACAGAAACATCCCGTGATGAAGATCAACTATATACAGACACAAATCAAAAGACCACCAAACATACATGGCCGTAAGACAGTAGATGTATATCTATAAGTAATATAGAATAATATAGGATAGATGTATATCCATGAATAATATAGAATAAAACAGACTAATACAGGATATATATCCATCAGTAATATAGAATTAAACATAATGATGTATGGTGACCCCTAAATTTTCAAACCACAGGAAACCATCAAATGCAACCAGGGAGACAGTCAAAAAAGGTAGACTCTTTGGAAATACAAACTATGATTGTTAAATAAAATAAAAATAAAAACTTCAATGAGTGAGTTTAGGAGTAAAGGAGAAAATTGGTGAGCCACAAGACAAATATAGAGAAAATGGGCCATGACATGGAAGAGAATGACCAGGATGGTTGGCATTATGCAAGAGAAACGACGAAGTGTGGAAGAAATGGTAAGAAGGTGTAACATATGTCTAATTGCTGGTGAGAATGACACAGGGCTGTAGGCTTGCTATGAGTTGGAAGTGACTTGATAACAATAGTTTTGGGGAGGGGTTGATAGACATGTAACTACAAATAGCACCCTATTTATCAAGAAGAAACACAACCAAGAAAACTACCAAAATTGCTCATGACATTGGGTAAAATCAAAGACAAAGAGAGGATCTTAAGAACAGCCAGCAAAAAAAGACAGAGACTGCTCTTAAAAAGAATCTAAAGAATGTAGCAGACATCTCAAAACCAAGAGATGAAGCTGCACAATAGAGAAATATCTTTCAAGTCCCAAGGAAAAAATAACATCAGCAAATGTACACAACTTTAAAGGGCAGGCACAAATTGTCTGTAAGCTGGACTTCATACAGAGGCTGCCTGGAGAAGCTGGAAAGAGACGAGGCCCTTCCCCAGAGTCAACACAGGGAGAAAGACTTTCCCCAGAGCCAGTGGTCTGAATTCCAACTCCTAGCCTCCCAAACGGTGAGAAAATAATTTTCTGTTCATTAACGCATCCACTTGTGGTATCTCTGTTATAGCAGTGCTAGGTGACTATGGGAACCCTTGTGGCACAGTGGTTAAGAGCGCAGACTGCTAACCAAAAAGTTGACTGCTGGAATATATCAGCTGTTCCTTGGAAACTTCAAGAGCCAGCTTTACTCCATCCTGTAGGAAACCCTGCTGGGGCCATGGTTAAGCAGCATGGCTGCTAATCAAATGGCTGGCAGTCTAAATCCACCAGGTACTCCTTGGGAAGTCTACAGGGCAGTTCTACTCCATCCTAGAGGGCTGTTATGTATTGGGATTGACTTGATGGCAATAGATTTGGGGTGCTGGGTTACAGGGTGGCTAGGAGCTCGATGCTCAGTGATCTCAGGTGACAGATGAACACAATACGTGGAGAGGGCAGCCCGAGCAAGCTTCACGGTGAGGTTCTGTGCAGACACAGCTCTGACTGACTCTGCTCAGCATCATGACCACTAGGAGGGCTGAAGGGAGGAGGGACTAACAGCCACTGGCCACCCTCTGATGTAAGGCCAGTGGACACAAGGCTACACCAACAGGCATGGGCTTGCAGAACTCAACTCAACCTACAGCCCTGAGGGACCCTAGAAAGCACAACGGAGTATCATCCCCAAAGAACAGCACCCTACTCCTTTGGGACAGTCTTCCTTTTGGGAAGGGGAGTGCCATGAGAAGGGCAACCGTGGGAAGGCATCAAATGACAGAGGGATACAGTGAATGAGAGCATGCACCAAGCCCCCAGGGCCAGCCCTTCTGTGGCAGGTTCACATGCTGCACGGTGGTCAGCAGTGTGTGTGCTGTGTGGGTACGTTGTGCACTGTGCATTTTGAGGTGTCTGAAGCTTGCAGAGAGGTGCCCAGCCACAGTCTGAGTAGTACCTCCTGATGCAGTAAAAAGCTGATGAAGAATTCTTTGGGAAATGTTTCTTTAAATGAACAGTTCTGCCTGACCTCACCTCTAACATGGTAACACTAGGTTTGAAAAAGAAAAACACAAAACTTTATGTACTACAATGACAGTACTGGAAAACAAAAATATACACACAAAGGGGAGACCTGAAGAAAATGGATTAAACCAGCATCAACTCTTGCCTGTTGATGTTATGATTGTGAGCACTACTCTATTCTTTTCCTTTTTCTCTCTTTTTTTATTATGATTGAATGAAAATGTACATTCCCATATAAATTCACATGCCCACCTATATGCAGCTCCCACTGCTCTCCCTGCCCAGTGACAGCACACCCCTCCTGTTTGCTCCATACATGTCCTATCCTCCCCAGTCTCCTATGCCCTCCTCTCCACCCACTCCCCTTCTTCTAGCAGGAGGTCAGCAGGATGATATCCTATAGATGCACAGAACCATAAAATTCCCACAAGATACGGCCACTCTGCATCACCAAGTCCAATCCATTGCTGTCTGAAAAGTTGACCTTCATTATGATTTACCGACACAGGCTACATTAGGGCCAAGGGCCAATGCTCCCAGGGGAAGCCCGAAGCCCCTGGACCATCAATTGTGATCTTTTAGTAGAGATCTCAGTGTGCACCCCTATTTATTCTCTTGTTGCCAGTGAGACTCCAGTTTGTGAGTTCCGTCGTGGCTATCACTGGTGGTAGGTGGGCACAGCTATTTCTTCTGGTCACGAGTTAATGTAGAAATCCATTCACGTGGGTCTCTCTGTCTTCTGGGTTCTCTTTTCCCCATGTCTCTTTTGTCCTTCGTGATCATCCGCTCCTTTCAATTGGGACCATCTGCTGTACCCTCAGATGGCAGCTTTGCAGCTTTTAAGACCCCAGACGCCACTCACCGATGAGGAGTGCAGAGAGTCTTCATTAGCAAAACCCTACCTGTGCCCAATTGGCCTTGATTTCACCTGAGAGCCTGGTCCCCGGCCCCCTGCCCCAGCTACTCTGTGCAATATTGGGTTAAGATGGGAGGAGTATTCAAATTGTGTTGAAATCCAGTTACTATTGATCTTCTTTCAACTGTGTGCTGTCACTGATTTCACCCAACCAAATTTCTATTAACTATCTAATCTAAACCTTCTTCTTCTCCTCCACCCCGCCTCCCCACCCTTGAAGCCGTCAAAGAGTCTTTTCTTCTGTGCATGATTCTGCTTTTAAGTTCTTATTTTAAGGGTCTCATACAATATTGTTCTTTTGTCGCTCACTACTTTCACTCAGTATAACGTCCTCCAGTTGAAACCAGGTTAAGAGATGTTTCCTGCTATCATCATTGTTCTTTATCATTGCATAGTGTTCCATTGAGTATATATACCATAGTTTACCTATCCATTCCTCTGTTGCTGGGCATCTGAGTTGATTGCATCTTTTTGCTACTTTGGACTGTGCTGCGATGAACACTTGTGTGCATGTATCAGTTGGTGTGAATGGCCTTGATCCTGCAGGATATATTCCAAGCAGTGGAATTACTGGGTCAAATGGTATATCCATATCCATTTTTTTAAGGGAGCACCAGATTGCTTTCCAAAGAGGTTGCACCGTGCTGTAATACCACCAACAGTGTAGGAGACTTCCAGTCTCCCCACAGCCTCTTCAGCATTTATTGTTTTGTGTTTTTTGGATCATGGCCAACCTTGGTGAGGTGAGATGGTATCTCATTGTTGTTTTGATTTGAATTTCTTGAATAGCTAATGATCGTGAGCATGTCCACATGCGTTTTTTGGCTGCCTGGATCTCCTCTTTAGAGAAATGTCTGTCCATCTCCTTTGCTCATCGCTTAACTGGGTGATTTATCTTTTTCTGATTGATATTTTGTAGTACCTTACAGATTATGGAGATCAGGTGTCAGTTCTTTTTTAGTTTCTAAATCACCTATAGTGGTCATGCACTCCTTTCCTAATAAAAAAAGCATTTTAAAAATGAACATTTAATGAAAAGACTAAGAAGATCTTATAAATACTAAAACAACAATAAAAGTCATTTCCCTAAAAGTCCTAACCAACTGGCAACCAGCATTCCATTCCTTTGTAATTGGGGTTACGCCACCTCAGAGGGTCACGTGTGAGTGTGCTGGGGCCTTAATGAGGGAGTTGGTGTCTTCCAGACATCACTGTGAGTCCTGAGAGGTGGCACCATGTACACATGAATCACCATCTGGGACCTTCCCACTGCTGCCTTCCTGGTTGTCTGCCTCCTGGCCAGGGAGTGGTCAGTGGGAAAAGCAGGGTGGCCTGTCTATATCAGAACACATGGTGCTCTCTGGCTGCTCTGGTCTTTTCCACAGGGACACCATCTGTGTGATGGGGTCTTCTGCAGGCTGAGTTGCGGACAGAGCCCCTTCCTTCCTCTGTGGCACATGTTGGGGCATGGCCTGCCCCTACTAAACACCAAAAAAGCCAAACCCATTGCCATCAAGTTGTTTCTGACTCAAGGTGACCTTGTAGACACCACAGAACTGCTTCACAGGTTTTCCAAGGTGCACCTTAGAGATCTGGACTGCTGACTTCTTGGTTAGCAGACACAGCACTTACCCACTATGCCACCAGGGTTTGCAGATGGGAGGAAATCTTGGGAATGAGGCCCAGTCTACAGAGAGGTAAGAATAACAGCTCAACAGCAGGAGAAAGCTGGGACCCCTGTGCTCTGAGTCTGGCTTCCTCTCGGCGCTGCAGCCAGCTACCTGGCCTGTCCTGCCGTGGGTTAGGGAAGCCCGTCTTCTCCCTTTCTCTCAATTTCTTTAAATTGGTGCACCAGGCTGCAGAGTGCCCTTCCGTAATTCAAGTCTACAGGAAACCTAAGGAGGGGACCAGTTTCCAAATGCAGATGCTAGGGCAGGTGAGGGGAGTGGAGCAGTGTGAGTCCTGAGGCATCACCGGTGGTGTCCTGATAAAGAGACATGGAGATGCTCAGAGAAAACGGACACTTGGAGACGGAGGCCGACGTTGGAGTGAGGTATCCACAAGCCACCCAAAGCTACAAGGAAGGACGCCCTTCAAGTCTTCAAAGAAAATGTGTCCCTGCTCACATCTTGATTTTGCATTTCTTGCCTATGGAATCGAGAGGTTAAATTTCTTTTGTTTTAAAGGACCCAGTTTGTGGTCGCCCTAGGAAACTACCAGGCCGGCTTAGTGGAGGGTCCTTTGACAGCTCAGTTTTTGGAGGTAGAGTGCCACGCCTTTCTTTAAGGTGCCTCTGTGTGGACTCAAAGCTCCAGCCTTTGGGCTAGTGGTCTGACACGCTAACTGTCCGCACTGCCCAAACCAACTCTATCACTGCTGAACTGATTCAGACTCCACGACCCTGAAGGACTGAGCAGAACTGTCCCCGAGAGCTTTCTGTATGGAAGCGGACTGTCACATCTTGTTCCCGTGGAGTGGCTGGTGGTTCAAAGCCACTGAGCTCTTGGTTCGCAGCGGAGTGCTTTAACCACTGTGCTACCAGGGCTCCTGTGCAATGCAGGGATCGCAAATATTCGCCGAGCCCTCAGACACTCAGACAGGAAGAGGCTACTCGGCAGATCGTTTTCACACGTGTTCAGAGGTCACCTAAGTTCTTCACTGGTCAGATGCAGTTTGAGTTCTAGAGAAAGGAGAGGTTGTGCCTGGTGCTCCCCTGAAACCCAGAGGCCTACCGTGCCTGACGACTCTGTTCTGTCACACCCACACACTGTCATGACTGTCATGACTGTAACACCAGAGACGAAAATCATTTAGAGTGTGTGTGTGTGTGTGTGTGTGTGTGTGAGAGAGAGAGAGAGAGAGAGAGAGAGAGAGAGAGAGAGAGAGAGAGAGAGAGAGACACTGCCCAGGTCGCCTTACCAAGTCTGTGTCAACACTTACTCTGTCCGTAGACTCACCCTTTGCTGACACCTACGTAGCGTCAAAGTGATGGTTTTCACTCATTAAACAAATACTTCCCAGACCCCTGGACCCCAATATTTTCTCTTCTGTATGGACACAAAGACAAACACCCTTCCTCCTAATATCTGAAGAAGAGTCAAGCATGTGACATAATCTTCTCTAAAATGACCATCAGATTCTGTCGCACCATGCACTGACAGTGTGACGACACTTGGCTGGTTTTTAGCAGTAGATAAAATGAACTGTCACGTGAGGCTGGCCTGTCCAAAACACAAGGGTGAGGGCCCTCCTGTCCCCTTGGTGAAATCAAAGGAACAAGGAGGTGAACTGGACCAATGCACGGCAGTGTTTCACTGCCAGTGGCTACATTTCACTAACACAAACACACCACGTCCTGCCTGTCAGAGAGGCCTGAAAGGACGCCTAGTGCTGCTGTGGCCAGGGGGTCAGCTGCTGACCAAAAGGTCAGTAGTTCAAACTCACTGGCTGCTCTGTGGGAAAAAGCTGTGGCAGCCTGCTTCCAGAAAAGTCACAGCATTGGAAACCCTACGGGACAGGTCTCTTCTGTCCTATGGGGCTGCTACTAAGTTGGAATCAACTCCACCGTAGTGGGTTTAGGGTTGCATTGATTTTGCAATGGGTTTTTTTTTTTTTTTTAAAAAAGGGAACTATCACAGATAAAAATGCCACTGCTGCTTCTGGGATAAATATGGGTGCTTTGCCTTTGGTTTTTGGATAGTAGCTTTGGACAGGGGCTTATATTTAACTCATTCTGTTAAAACAGAACTGAGGTCAGATGTTCCTGACAATCTTTGTATTAAAAGCAAGCACCTGAGTTTCAGATACATGTGTGAGATCAAAATTCAACTGCTAGCCCCCTACCCTCCAACAGCCAGAAATTCAAACACCACCACACCCCAAGGCCTGAGATTTCAAAACAAAACCCCATGTCGCTAAACAGGGCCAGATCACGGGGTTCCCCTGTTTCATTACAGTCATGATTGGGCTCCCAGGGACACAGCCGTTTCCTGTGTTTAACGGTTATTCACGGAGAGACCCACTATAATAGTATTTTAGCCTCATGAACCTGTCGAAATCGACCTGCCCAATTATTCCAAACTACATTAATAACGCCGGATATTACACTAATTTTGTCCAGTTTCTATGCAGACGAGGCCCCGGGGGGCTAATTTTACCTCCTCAGGGGCAAGCAACTCAGCCATCAAACTGACTTCACAAGAAATCCCTCCTCGTTACACAAGTCCAGGCTGTCAAACTTTTTTTTTTAAAAGGTTAATGGGCCAATCAGTCATCAATTATTTTCATGAACGCCCAGCAGACAAAGGGTTAACGGGATAAGCGCAAAGCTGGGGTCGTTTTACACTAGGAAGTTGCTCCCAACAGGAGATGCCCAGGGGTGCAGCCTCGGGGTGGGAGATGGAGAGGGACTGGACAGGATGGTCCAGCTCTGGAAAGGGAGGCACTGCAGGACACGCTTCCGCCATGGCCAGCGGGGTCTGGGCCCTCATGTCAAACGGGGGGCAGGGGATGGCTGACCACTTGCGGGGTGCAAGAAGGCAGAGTGCAATGACGTAGGGCTCCCTATCTTCCGAATTTGCAAGAGCTGGGCCGTATCTGTGGTCCTGGGGGCTGTTTCCAGCCCTCACATTCAGCCCCTGAGCACAAGTCCGGCAGCTCCCTTCCACCCCGAGACTGAGCGGTTCCAGTCTGACACAGGCTGCTGTGATTTGGAGCCGACTCTGTGGCACCTGGTTTCAACAGGTATTCAGAGGTCCCCTGAGTTCTCCATTGGTTAGACGAGGATACAGAGGGGGTGCTTTGCCCAGGCATCCCCGCCCCTGCCCCAGAAGCCTGTCAAGGCTAGCAGAAGGACCCCTGACACCAGGCTGGTGTTCCAAGCTGAAAACTTCCCAACACACTGAATAACAAACTCAGGGTCAAAACATGTGACTTAAAAATGTGCAGGAGGGACAACGTCCAGCATGGAAGACGGCCATGGCCACTGCAGAGGGCCACTGTGAGTCCAGGGCTTGAGAGGCCCACAGGCTCATAGATGGTCAGAATTTGAAACGAGGTCTAGAGGAAAACTGTCCTCTCCATCCTGACTTTGGTTGTGACCAAAACAGGGTAGGTCACTGGAATCTGATAAACACATTAACGCCAGAGCTCTTCGTCATTAATGAGTGAGCCTGGCAAATGGACTCTACCCACCTTCTGCGTGGGCTCCCCGCCTCTCTTCTTTTCATGCCCCCTAGCACTAGGGCTCCCCATTCTGAGCTCCTCTCCCCCGGAAGGCTCTGGTCTCTCCTGCTCTTCCCCGCTCTGCCATCTGATAACCGGGTCCAGCCACCGGCCACTGGATGTCTTTGATCTAAGCTCTTATCTGCAGGGGAGGTGCTGGGCTAGACCTGAGGGGACAAAGTCCCTCTGTGTCCCTTTCTTCTTCCAGGAAAGACACTTGTAACTCATCCGGAAGAGACTGGAACTGTCTTGATTGAGTAAAAGATATCTACCAAACTGATTGTCCCTCCAGAGAGCCACTTCCCCATCCAGCCACCCTGGGAAGGCAGGGGAGGCACACCTGTTTGCCTTCTGGGGTCTCTGTGTCTGAGCCAGGCACGGCCCCAGGCAAATTCTTGTGAGTCAGGTATTTTGTAAAAACACTTCAGTATTTCTGCTTTAAAAACAAAAATATCAAATCCACTGCCATCAAGTCTGCTCTGCCTCATAGCGACCCTACAGAACAGAGTAGAACTGCTCCAAGTTTCCAAGGAATGCCTGGCAGATTCGAACTGCCAACATTTCGGTTAGCCGTCTTAGGACTTAAACACTACACCACCAGGGTTTCCTCTGCTTTAAAAGCACATATTAAATACACATGTGGTTGAGATATTTCACCCAGTTAGGATGAAAACCTTACACGCTTAGGGTTTCAGCCCAAACCCACCCGCAGTCAGCTATTCATTCTCCATTTCCTTCCATCTTCTTGTAGAAACACAAAGTTGTGCAGTAAACCCTGCAGAATGCGCCTCAAGACTGCAAAATCCAGACACCCGGCAAATCCATCCACGTATGTAACACGGAGCGACATGTCACCCTGGTACACAACAGAGATACAGTTACACAGGCTGCACGGGGCCTCTGCAGCCGCCTATGTCTAGGGCCAGGGGGTCCCTGGATTGTGAAGGCGTGCTGTTACTAAATCTGCCTTTATGCTAAGAACAGTGAGACTGTTTGTGTCTCATATCAGTTAGTCAAAATACTCCTCTTAGTATTTAAAAGTGTACCTTTGTATGCATTAAAAAAAACTCAAAAAACCTTCCAGGTACACTGAGCGTCTTTAACATAATAATACGGAGATGGTACCAATACCGTCTTGATGCACGTTACAAAGCAGGATCTGTTTCTTATTACAAACCACTGTATGTACCTCGAATTTTTAATATGAAAGACTTTCAGCAACCTATGGACTGCCTGTAAACACATAGTATATATATAATAAAAAATTCTCTCTTTATATACATATACAGACCAAGCCAGCCTCACTCTCCCACTTCAAAAAGTTATTAATTCTATGCAGAAAGCGCAGATCATTGTTTTTTGCATTACAAACACACGCAGTTTATGGTTCTCCGGAAAATGTCTTTGGAAACTCTGAGTTTGATAAATATCTTTTACTTAACCAAGAAAAGTTCCAGAGAGGTTATGCCACAGCTAAACTCAGGGAGAGAGCAGCATTAATTCTGTGAGTGAGCTAGTTCCCAGAGGCAGATGACGGAGGCAGGAATGTCTGTCACTCTAAGCAAGGGACGCTACTCTTGACCTGTGAAAGGGGATTTTATTCTCCAAACACATTTTAAAAAGCGGGGAAGAGTGTCCTGAGCACCAGGGGTAAACAAGTTCCATTCTACTGGCCCTGCTTCCTAGAACAACAGGGTGCTACACGTTTCTTAAGTTAAAGACAGGTGTTTAGAGCACACCTCCTGAGAAGACCAACAACGGCATCGCAAACTGAAAACATTCACAATGTGGGATGCGAAAGCTACTGTGTCCATCTCAGCACTGGCCCATGCTCCCCAGGCTCTGTGTCAGCTTGAGGACCAGCTTTCAGTTTAGAAAGACAAACCAGGGGTGTCTGCTGTAACTCAGCTAGTGACAGTCCTTGGCGTGCTTACTGCTGGTTTGTTGATGGCTCTAAGTTACAGTCACAATTTTCCCCATGCCCCGTTGCTCTCCTAATTAAGGCACATCTGCGTGCTGCCCTGCTGGGCTGGCCCTGGCTGCTGCTTTGGTTGGGAGTCCAGCACGGAAGTCCAATGACACGGATCTCCAAGCCACCCAGACTCCGACTCCGCCCCTCACTGCCCGCAGGTGCGCTCCCCTCTCCAGGGGCACAGGGAACCGACGTGAATGTCAACGCTGTCATGCTTTGGGACGACAAAGGAGAGTAAAATGAACACTCTGGCTTCTCCCCTAACAGTCAATTTAGGGGCTCTGTACCAGGAAAGGGTTTCTCCAGTCGGAATTTCCTGTCCTCTTCTCTGGGCAGTTCTGTATTTCGCAGCGCGTGCTTTGCTGGTTGCTGCTCTGCCCTGATGCGCTGTTAATGTTGTCAGTGGCCAAGACAACTCTGACGCAGGGCGACCTCACGTGTGGCAGAAAGTCACGCTGCCTCCACCTGTATCATCCTGACGACTGTGGCACGTTCCAGTTCATCGCTGTGGTCACTGCACCAGGCCACCTCAACCAGGAGCTCCCTCGCTGGCCCTCTACCTCACCACAAGGTCCTCCTCCAGCCACCAATCCCATCTGGTGACATGGGCAAAGCCAGTGAGCTGGGCAATGGTCTGCTGTAATCCATAAAATTCCTATTGGCTGATTTTGGGAAGGAGATCTTTCTCCCTAGTCTGCCTTATTCTGGGATCTCCAGTGAAACGCGTCCACCACGGGGGACCTTGATGGTACTGGAGGTAGCAGTGGCGTAGCTTCCCGCATCAAAGCAACACGGGGCACCCCTCAGCACAACACACCCACAGGAGGATGAGTTTACAACCTGCAGAGCTGTTCTTCGAGATTGGAGTTACCTATTTCTGTTAAATAGGTCTTGGCAACAATTTAAGGGCAACCTCATGGTCACTGTCACCTGGTGCTCAGAAGCGTGGGCTGACAAAGCTTGTCCAAGTGTCCTCCTTACTTGCCCTCCAAGGTTGGCTCTGCGACGCTTCTCTGAGACAAAGAAAACCTAAGGGGAGAAGTCAGCCCTCTGTCCAGAGTGGCAGGGCTGGTGACAGCCAGAGCTGGGATGGCACATCCAGGTACACCGGACTCCAGAGCTGGTGCTCATGGCCCAATCCCTACGGCTGGCAGCTCTTCTGGGGATGGCAGCCAGCATAAGGAAAGTTTTAAATACCCTGGAGAACACAGGGTAAGTCTGAGTCCTTGTCCCTTCTTGACACCTCTAGGACCGTGCTCCCGGCCCCATCTTTGCTCTCACTGTGTAACTCACACTCAGGTGACCGCGCAGTTTCAGGATGAAGGATTGGTTAAGGGGGTGGCTGGGTGCCGTCTTAGTCATCCAGTGCTGCTCTGACAGAAATGCCCTACGTGGATGGCTTTAACAAACAGAAGTCTATTTTCTCGCTGTCCAGAGGCTAGATGTCCAAATTCCCTGTGTGGACACTTGCGTGCTGCTGGGCTGAGCGAGCTTCAGGAGAGCTTCAGACTGTGATGGACCAGGAAAGAAGGCCACAGACTGACTTACAAACATCAGCTGAGAGTCCTATGGACCCCAACCAACTGGTTCTGGGGACAGACGGCATTCTATGCTACTGTACATGGGCTCAGCATCATTTGGCACTGGACCCACAGCAGCTGAGAACCACCAGGGGAAACTGCAGCACACAGCAGGGATGTTCATGGCCCAAGTTCAGAGACAGAAGTGTGTCACTGAAATTCAGCGACATGACCTGACTGGAGAGCCTGGGCCCACAGCCCGTCTCACACGCACGGGGTCTGCAAAGTTGGTCAGGGATCAGAAAGTCAGGCTGGAAGGGGATGTCACGGAGGAGAGGGAATTCCGAGATCAGCAACCCACTGGCCTCTAGAAGCAGTCACTGTACAGCCCCAGCTTTGGGACAGCAGCTCAGGGGTGGACTTTCCCACGGGCACAGTGGGAAGGGGAGGGCCTCTAAGAGACGCTGGAGCATATGGTGAGGGCTTGGTCTCCGACGCCAAGAGCCAAGACTAACCACGGCCAAGGCAGAGCTGCCTCCCTCCTCTGCTGGACAGTGGGGTTCACTCAGGTCCCCGTCCAGCCGCAGTGGGGTTCACTCAGGTCCCCGTCCAACTGCAGTGGGGCTGACTTAGCTACCCGTCCGGCTGCGGTGGGATGCACCTAGCTCCCCGTCCGGCTGCGGTGGGGTGCACCTAGCTCCCCGTCCGGCTGCGGTGGGGTGCACCTAGCTCCCCGTCCGGCTGCGGTGGGGTGCACCTAGCTCCCCGTCCGGCTAAAACGCAGCGCTAGTACCCCGTGCTGCAGCTGAACAGCCCCGGCTCCCTCCTGACCGCACCAAGCCGGCTCTGTCAGCCTTCCCATGTGCTGACAGACACTTTCGGGACTCACGGTGGCCCTTCACCGAGCCTCAGTATCCTCTTCTATACAAGGCAGATATTAAGACATCCCTCAAGGGGTCTTCGGGACATGATGCCCAGGCCCTGCAAAAAAATACTCAGCACGTGGGGATGGCACCCAGACCTTGTTGGGGCTGCCTCTTTGCATGCTGGTCCCCCAGCTGACAGAGAGGTCCCTGGGGACTGCATGGCAAGCAGATGTCCTCTCTCCAGCTCTAGGGCCCAGCCTGGGGTCAGCACAGCACTGCAGGCCCAGACACCTGTTGCACAAAGGGGTTGACACAGCCACCTGTGATGAGCCCAACTGCACGAGCCAGATGGCTCTCACCATGGTGACTGCGAGCGCCAGCTGTGAGGGCAGCGGTCAGGGATTCAGGCCTATGGGCATTCTCTGGTGCAAGGCAGCACGGGCCGCTCGGCTATGCTGCGGAGGACGGCAGAGGGGGGCCTGTGTCTCCAGGTGCACTGCTGTGGGTGGGGGCTGGGGCTGACAGGGTGTTGTTCCCCGCAAAAGAAATATGCTGCGTCTCCAAGCCATGACTCTGTGAAACCCCAGTGTCCAAACAACTACTAACTCTATCACTTCGGCGCACTGTGCCACAGGGGCGCCCAGGGGTGGGGTGGGGGCGCGTCCCAGGCCCGCTTTCTGGCCAGCTGTAACTGCATGGACTGGCTTGGATGGACAGAGCAGAGCAGTAGGCCGAACCTGCTAACACGTGGGGGTGAAAGTCTTCTTTTGCAAGAGGTGGGCTCTCCCACGCGCCACACTGCTGTGTGTGAGTGGGCAAGTGCAGCTACGGTGACTGCCAGGTGAGCTCACAAACCCATCCTAGAAAAAGTGCTATATACCCAGTGTTGAGTATCACTACGGTCACCTTCGAAGTCCTCCCCTTGGGAAGCTGTGCACTGACGCCAGGACCTAGTCCAGCCTACATGGCAATTTTGGAACTCCTTCTGGGATGGCCATCAGAGCTGTCGTTGTATTGCCCTTGATGTCCTGAATGTCATCCAAATGCCTTCCTTTCAATATTTCCTCTATCTTCAGGTAAAGGAAAAAAGTCACCGAGCCCAGGTCACAGGAGCAGGGAGGGTGTTCCAGTACAGTTGTTTGTTTACTGGCTAAGAACTCCCTCACAGACAACTGTACAGTTGAGTTTGTGAACTTGTCACCATGCCACCGTGGGCAACGGTCACTTCAAAAAGAGTTTCAAAATTGCTCTGAAGGGTAGACTAGGCACTGGTGCTGGTGTGTCGCTTCCCAGATGAGCACTTTGAAGGTGACCACACAGACATTCAGTGATGAGGCATATGGTACTTAGAACAATTAACTGTGGACTTCATTGTCGGACCTCGTCGTATGTGATGTGGGTGGGCTTGACACCCCTAGAAAGGCCCCAGCGCCCCCATACCGTTCTCCTGCACTCATCTGTCCTTCATCAGGTGCAATGAAAGTGTTTTTTTTTCTGTAAAAATAAAGGGAGCTTACGCAGTGTTTGGGGCCCTGGTGGTGCAGGGCTGAAGCACTTGGTCGCTGACCCAAACGTCGGTGGTTCGAATCCACCAGCTGCTCCACAGCAGAGACAACATGGCAGCCACCCACGTCGAGACCACAGCCTAGGAAAGCCTGTGGGGCAGGGCTGCACTCTCCTGTGGGGTCACTATGGTTCAGGACTGACTCGGTGGAAACGGGGTTCTGGGAAGATCACCCAAGAGCACTGCCATGTCAGCGACGTCCACCGTGCAGGCGAGGCACCCGGACCCAGTGGTGTGGGAGGCGTGGCCTGGAGACCCGCCCACGGCGCTGTGGCATTCCCAGGACTTGGGGCACATGCAGACGCTGATGCCTGGGCCCGCAGGCCTCCTCTCACGCCGCTTTCTACCCCTCAGCTCTCCTGTCTTCTCAGAAAAACTAACGCCACAGCTCACATTCCAGCCTCAGGCACATCCCAAACGCACTGCCACTGAGTCAGTTCTGACTCATAGCGACCCTACAGGACTGAGCTGAGTGGACCCAGAGAGTTTCTGAGGAGTGCCTGGTGGATTTGAACTGCCGACCTCCTGGCTGGCTGACACAACCCTTGACCACTACGCCACCAGGGTTTCCCCAGGGGCAGCAGGCAGCCACCACATGGAAAACTGAACCACTTAATCTATGTCTGCTCCCACGGGCCAGGCTTCAGAGAGCGAAAAACAGAAGACATGCCCTGGTAGGAGATGCAATTTCAGTGAATTTAGTTTTTATAATACGATCAAGATTTAAAACAAATAGTGTAATAGATACACAAACATAAGTTTCCATCTAGGAAACTTGAGTGGATTCGGAGATCGCTCGCCCTGAAGGACACAACCAAGTGGGGAAGAGCAAGCGTTCTCCCTAGGCACGCAGCCACGGCTCCCAACCAACTCTGGTTTCCGTTCGGTTTGACTCCCTCCTGACCACATCTGCTGGCCCTTGCCACGTGGGTCTCACACAGCCCGCCTCCAGACACGCTGGGATTTCTTACGGCTCCTAAGCCCCAGTCCCTCGGTCTGTAACCTAACACCTACTGGCTGGTGACCATGAGGGTGACGGGAGATAAGGCAGTCCAGGGGCTGGTGGAACGGCCCTAATGGGAAAAGGCTTTGGGGAGGGCACCTTGGTCCCAGGATGGGCCTGGCTTGCCTCTCGGGAGCAGATCCCTGGGTGCCCAGGAGACTGGCTGCCTCTCTGAGTCCAGTTAGGAGGACGTGGCCATGTGCCCACAGGCTGTGCTGAGGCCACACTGTAGAGGAAGAGCCATCTGCTGAGCACCACACTGACGTGTGCGTGTAGCAGGAGAGTTACCGCATTCCAGAAACTTCGGTTCTGACCTTATCCACAGAGGGCTTCTGCATTAACCCTATCTAGACGTATATACAGCCAAGTGTATTGTTGCTAGGTGTCTCTGGGTCAGCTCCGACTCACAGTGACCCTCCGTCCCGTCGAGGGGCTCCCTCCTGCTCTGACTCCCTACCGTACCACGCACGCTGGCCTTCCTCAGTCTCAGCATTCCCACTTCCAAGGAGTTTTCTGGCTGGACTGCTTCCAAGACAGATCGGCAGCTGGTTCTTTTGGCAGTCCATAGTATACTCTTTGCCAACTACACACCCAATCATATACATCTAAATACACACAAACACAGACACAGACATGTGCGCGCACACACACAGACACACACGGTCTGACAATTAAGTTCATGAACTCATCCTAGAAAAAAGCGCTACGTACCTCATTGCTGAATGTCACTATGGTCACCTTCAAAGTACGCCTCTTGGGAAGCTATGCAGTGAAGCCAGAGCCTAGTGCCCCCCTTTTCTGGAATGGCCATTGCGGCTGTCATTGTGTTACCCTTGATGCCCTGAATGTCATCAAAATGTTTTTCTTTCTTATTTCCTTTATCTTTGCGTAAAGAGAAAAAGTCATTGGGGGCCAGATCAGGTGAGTAGGGTGGGTGTTCCAACACAGTTGCTTGCTGGCTAAAAACTCCCTCACAGACAACTAGACAATTAAGTTTGCAAACTTGCCATAGTGCCCCTCTGTGCAATGGCCCTTCCAGAAAGAGTTCCAGAACTGCTCTGAAGGGTGGACTAGGCGCAGGCATCAGTGCCCAGCTTCCCCAGGGGAGGACTTCAAAGGGGATCTTAATGATACTCACCAGTGAGCTACGTGGCCTTTAGAACAATTAAGTTCGTAGACGTCATTGTCAGACCTCAGATCCGTAGTACTTCTGAATAAATTACTTAAGTGGATGACTTTAGAAGCATCTCACTTAGGAGTGGGTACCCGTAATCTAGGTAGCCCAGGTGACACAGTGTTTAAGCACTCGGCTGCTAACTGGAAGGTCAGTGGTTCAAACCCACCAGCCGCTCATGGAGATTCGCTCCTGTGGGGGTCACAGCATAGAAAACCCATGGGACACTTGTGCTCTGTCACACAGGGTCGCTCTGAGTCAGAATCAACTCGATGGCACCGAACCACAACACCATGTTCAGCGTCAACACTGAAGGCCTCTGGCTAAAACGAACATTTGAACGCTCAGGATGCCAAGCTCCGTCACGGGTCACCTTGTAGACAGTGGGTAGGTAGCAACATTCGACACCCCAAGGCTGGAAGTCAGGGTGGCGCTTTGATCACCTATTTCACACAGTGACACTAACGCACTGATGGATTAATAAAAGCCCTGCAAAATGAGACTGGAGACACGCAGGTATCAGTCTCAAAAGAAGCCAAAGTAAGCAAAGAGTGACCACGTCGCTTAGCTAAAAATTCATAAAACTTTGCTGAAAACGGAGCCAACATGATGACAGAAAACAGAGAAGAGGTGACGAGGAGCGCTGTATGCGGTGACTCATTCGGACACCCTGGGGCTGCCTGGAGCAGCTATTGGCCATCGGCCGAGGGCTTCTGAGTTGGTATCGTTTTCTCCCATTATGGCTAGGTGTACGGAAGCAGCACGTGGCAGAGCCACGGAAGGGTGCTGGGCAGGCCAGGTACTGTGTGTCATCTGACCAGTTAAGGCTGAGAAGTTGGCACTTGGGCAAATCCTCACACTCAGTGCTAGCTGGGGTCCTGGGCCTCTACCTGCCTCCACCTGCCAGCAAAGCTCCGGTGGGAAGTGTGTGCCCTTGGGACGGCTGTTGGGCACCATCGAGTCAACCCTGACTCCCACTCACCATCCAGGACAGAGCACTCGTGCCCTTTGGCTTTTCTAGGCTGACCTGTTTACAGGAGCAAACTGCCAGGTCTTGTCTCCTGCAGAATGGCTACTGGAGGTTTAAACAACCAGCCTCCCAGTTTAGCAGCTGAGCACTTCACCTCTGCACTGTGGGAGCTCCCTACCCGTGGGCTTCAGCAGCTCAAGGGTGGGCCTCCTGACGGCCCCCCAGTGTGGTGGTAAGCATAACCTCACTGCAAACAGATGCCACAAAGCTTCTGCCTTTTAAAGTTTCAAGGCCACAAGTTAATAAGCCAGTTATTTTGACAAATGCATACACATACAAAAGAAAAACACATCTGCTAAGGACGTGGGGAGCAGCAGTGATCTGCAGTCTGGGGGCTGCACGGCTACCATTAAAAGAACAGCAAACGAGTCCATTAGCAGCCTTGAAGACACCGCAGAAATGATATTTAATGTGGCTGCTCCCTGAATTCTATTCTCTCTCTCTGTCCCATTTGGTCCTTCTGGAAGGCTCTGAAGAAATCACCAATAGAGCAAAGCTTCATTGGTACCTTAACAGACAACCATTTTCCCTTGAGGAATTGGGGGGGAAAAAAAAATTATGATTCTCAAGAAAGGACGATGCTTTAACAAGCCGCTGTGTTGAAAGCGTCATTTTGTTTTCCGGATTCATTGTTTTCTGGCGGAGAGCGGGCTTTCGGCAGCCGGTCAGGAGTAATTGCGAAAGGCAGAGAAAAAAAAGGTGGCAGTATAAATCAGCAAAGGTTAATGATCGGGATGCGAAGAGCAGGGCTTGTTTACGGAAAATGCGTGCAATTTAAAATTTACAAGAGATTTAATGCCATGGCTTGGCAATCGCTAAAATCAACAGCCCAGAAAACAGTGACATTAAGAAAAATATTACAGTTATAATCATCCCCAAATAAGTCAATTAGTGTTAGGGCGCAAGCCGGCGATTATATGACCCATTTGGCTTACACTTAAGTGAAAAAAATTTCCCCCTATTACACCGGGATCACTGGAATGTGACCTATTTTGCATCGCACGTATGGTGCACCAGACTCCCCGACATGTGTTCAGGCTGATGGGGGTGGCTGTCCCCCAGCCTGGCATCAAAATAGTTCTGACCTCTGACATTTGTAATCATAAAAAAAGAGAGAGAGAGAGAAAGAAAGAAAAGGCAATTTATAATTGTGTTGTTGAAATAAAGAGTGGGGGGGAATTCAATCTGCTATTATTATAGAAGCCATAGTGGCTGTCTTTGGTGGGAAAAAAGCAAGCGCAAGTCAATTTGTGAACTTTGGCACCGGCCGACCTTTAGAAACACAACAATATACAGAATTTACAAGCAAGAGCAGCCCATGCAAATGGGCCGGGCCGCCCGCCTTCGAAGTGGAGCTGCAGAGAGCATTACGGAGAATGCGTCCACGAAACAAATTAAGACTGTTACTTAAATGTCACGGCACACTATTGAATTTGGCTACAGATCATTACACCTGAGACTAACACTTTTAAAAACTGTAATAACTTGGGAAATATTACATTGAGTGCCCACATGTATACAAGGCAAGGGGGGAGAAAAAGAAAGAGGAGAAAATAGGTTTCTGAAGTCATTTAAACATCACGAGTCCATGTGGGAAGGGAAAGGTCAAATTTTAAGTAAGCTGAAAGGAACATGAATGGTAAAATAAAACACACAAACGAAAGACGGAGAGACCACAGACGGGGCTGCAGACACGATGGGGGGGCATGCGGTGGGGAGGGGGCAGCGCATTTCCATCTCTGCTGGGGAAGGAGGGGGGAGGAGGGCGGGGAGGAGGGGGAGGACGGGGAGGAGGGTGGGGAGGAGCGGGGCGGCGCGGTGGCGGCGGTGTTTACCTTCAGTGTTGGCGCCGCTGCTGCTGTATATATTTCGCAGGCTACCAACACGGTTTAGCTTCCACGCTTTGCGCTTGGCTGCGTCCCGAGAGCAGAGAGGGGAGAGGGGGAGAAAGAGAGGAAACAAAAAAAGGGAAAGAAAACCAATGAAAAGGGGAGAAAAGAAAGGTCAAAGCAGCACGTGATGTCACCTCTGAACTGGAGGACAGCTACCTGGAAGCAGGGAGGCCAGGATCCTGCCGGGGTGGGGGACCCCTCTCTGTGCTCCCTGGAATTCAGGAAGAGCGGAGAGGTGCTGGTGGTGTTAAAACTCCAAACCCCAAACGAGCTGCTGCTGAGTCACCTGACTCACGGTGAGCACGCATGGGTCACAGCAGACCCACGCTCCACAGGGCTTTCCACGGCTGGTTTTTGGAGAGTGGACTGGCAGGCCTTTTCTCCAGGGTGCTTCTGGGTGGACGTGAACCCCGAATGCTTCAGTCTGCAGGAAAGTGTGTTAACTGCCATACCCTGGGGGACTCCGACAGCGCTGTCAGGTTTGCCCACATCGAACGGCCATTGGGCAAGGACGTCCGTGCCCCTCTGCCCTGCTGAGTTCTACACACAAATGTTGCAGGAACTGGCCTCTTCTTCGGGGGCTGGTGGCGTCCTTGGAACACCTGTGATGCCAGTGACCACGTGCCCAGTGATGTGGCATAATGAGGGTGGGCATGTCAGATCAAAGAGACCCCGGTTATTGGTGGTCACCTCTACAACACATGGCAAGAAGCAGGTCTTTAATACACAGGGGTGGCTGGCAACATGAAGTCTTTTAGTCTGAGCCGAGGTTTTGATCTGGGTCATTGGCTACATTTTGTGGGTCTGGTGATGGAAGGGTGGAGTCCACTGCTTTTCACACCAGGGGTTTGGGGGGAGGCTCAGGACAGAAGCCTGGGAACCCAAAGAGCAAAGGCACTGGGACCCTCTCAGCTTGCTGAAGAAGGCATGCCAGCAGACAGGCACCCCACGGCACTCCACCAGGGATGGGCATGATGTCTTCCACATTCTCGATGTGTCCGGGGTTGGCAAAAGGCTAGCCTGAGCTCCTGGACATTCTCCTCTGTGAATACGCTCCCCACCCCATCCAGTGCCCGTCCTACCAGCCCTTTAGAGGGGCTGTGTCACCAACCCTGAAGAGGGGCAGATGTGGGGGATCTTTGGGGTCCGCCTTCAGGCCAGTGTAGCTGAAGACAGAATCTCAGATGAAAGGAAAGCAGGACTGGCTGGACAGCCTCATATGCAATAACAGTGACAGCTGTTCCAGCTCCCGGAGGAGGAGGTCACCAGACCACCCACCACCCCCACCCCTCAGTTCATTTCCACAGCAAGGATGAGACAGTCACATCTTCTGTTAGCTTCCACTGGGACAAGGGTCTGTTCATTGCAGGTAACAAGCACATACCTAGAGAAAGCAGGTGTTTGCATCTCCACAGGTGTGCCTATACCTCTGGGCAGGAAGCCAGGCTGACCCCTGGCTCACAGCGCGGCACAGGTGCACAGGGTGATACCAGCAAAGGGTCTGCTCTCGAATCCCAACTCGGCGCTGACTCACCAAGTGCCACTGTTCTTCCCTGTTGTGGCCAGAGGGAGACTCGTCTCCAACACTCAAATAGGCTTTGTGTGTGTGACCAGTTCTGGGGTCCAGAAACTGGCTTGTGACCCCTCAGCACACCTGACCCAGGTGACTTCCTGGCCTCCAGTGCCAAGTTCTGCGCTGAATCGAATCTCAGCTACTTCTGGGTGCACTGTGGGTCTTTGTAGTGAGAATACAAAATACACAGGAAACGGGACCACCCAAGGAAGCAGACAGAATTCTGAAGTACAGCTCCGTGCCCTCAGCATGCAGATTTTATGTTAATAACGAGAGTCAACGTTAAGTTACTGAACACCTGAGAATGGTTTCGTAGTTTAAAAACCTACAAATGATATTTAAGGAGAAAGGTAATTGCCAAGCTGGTAAGCATCTAAAACGTTGGTGACCCAGGCCCCTTTTCTACAGTCTACAGGTCTGAGTTCCCCTGCTCCAGGGTGGAGAGGGGCCCTTTGTCTCTTATACACTCAGGGTATCTCCACTATTTGTGTGGTCCAGCCCAAGCATCAGCCCCAGAAAACACCACACCTGGGCTGGGAGGCTTCTGGGAGCCACAGGAGGGACACGAACGAACCCAAACTCAGGGCAGCTTCCAAGGGTCCGGAAACGTTTGGTGAGCATGTACTGAGCTCCCTGGGCCTAAACGATGCTGTCGTGGGTTTACAGCAGGTCCAGAGTAAGACCCAGACCCATTGGCTTGGCTTCCAAGGCGCAGGCTGGTTGGCCGCACTTCTCCCAGAGCAGATCTTGTTCTTCTGGCGGTCCACGGTACAGCCAAGACTCGTCTCCAGCATCACAACTCAAAGGCATCAATTCCGTCTTCCTGACTCATTAGTCAACCTTCACATGCATACGATGCAACTGAAAATATCATGGCTTGGATCAGCGGCACCTTTGTCTTCAAGGTGACATCTTGACTTTTCAACCCTTTAAAAAGGTCCTTTGCAGCAGATCTTCCCAGTGCAGTGTCTTTTGACTTCTTGACTGCTGCTTCCAGGGGTGTTGATTGCAGAAGCAAAGGCAACGGAGTGGGCTGCTGCTCACGGCAACCCCATGCATGTCACGGCAGAATTGGGCTCCACTGGGGTTTTGGTGGCTGATGTTTCAGAAGATCACCAGGATTTCTTCCAAGCACCTCTGGAGGGTGGCCTTGAACCTCCACCCTTTCGGTCGGCAGCTGAGTGCATGACTGCGTCTACCACCCAGGGATATTTCGTGGAATTAAGTGTGTTTGTCAGGACTCCTGTTTGCAGAAGCTGTGGCATCCTGACCCGTATTTCACAAGTTCCAGAGAGTCGCAGCCACCACGGGGCTGCCTTCCTCAGTCACTCAGCGACAAACCTGTCCCTTTCTGCATCATTTACATATAGATAGGCAGAGTCTAGTCGGGGTACCTCTGGGAGGAAGGATGCTCCGGGACAGAAAGCCGCTTCCGCCTCTAGCTTCACGCCCTGCATTTTTCACGGCCTGGCCTCCCATTACCGGGAGGATGTCTGCGCGAGAAGTGGACTCGGAGCCTGCTTTTGTATTAACCTATTGATGAAATAATCAATTCTCATGTGTAAAATGTCGCGCCTTTTGCTTTCTCCTTAACAAATGGGCTTCTCCTGGCTGATACCAAGGTCTTGATACGTGCATTTGTCTTCTGGGACATTGACTTCTCCGAGTCCGCTTTTTTAGAAGCTTCTCAACAAGAAAAGACAATCATATTATTATCGATAAAGGTGCAGGTTAGGTGCAGGCTGTTGTGTGAATTCTACGGAAACAAAGTGGCCCCAGACAGACCCAGGAGACCAGTAATACGACGTGGCTGCAGGGGATGGGGAGCTGCATGCTGGCCCAGCTGGCTGTTCCACATCATAGCCCCTGTACCAGAGGGCCCTGACCTCACACCTTTCAAAAGTAGGGGATTCTTGAGGATTTTAAGTGGGCTGGCTCAAAAGATGCCACTTTCTAGGTAGCCTTTAGTTTAAACATTTAGCCTTTTTTCTTTCAGGAATGTAGTTTCTACTTTTCAAAAACATCAGCTAGCTTATTTTGATTTTACCCAAACCAAAACCAAAACCAAAAAGTCCCAAACCCAACCCACTGCTGTTGAGTTCACTCCGACTCACTGTGACCCTACAGGACAGAGGAGAACAGCCCTGCAGGTTTTCCAGGGAGCACCTGGCAGATTTGAACTGTCAATCTTGTGGTTAGCAGAGGTAGCACTTAAACCACCATACCACCAGGGTTTCATCTTACAGTGGATGCTATTTCACAAAGAAACTGTGATTTTTGTATTGGAATTTCCTGTCACTGGAGGCAAAGGCAGCGGGCTGCGGCGTTCCAGCCTTGGTTCCTGCTCAGTTGCTGGCTTCCTTGTTAAGCATCAGTTTCTTCTGAAAATCACTTTTCACAATGCCTTTGTTGGCTATTTAAGTGGGGTCAATGTCCCAGCATGGTCATCAATGTCTGAGGACACAGATACAAATCTCAGTGGACATGCAACCAACCTCCAATGTCAAATTTCAGATCTGGGACAAATTAACTGCCCATCAGAACGTAAATGTTGAGACCGATTTCCTGCCTGCAAATCAAAGGGAACTTCGTGCAGCCCAACTGGGCTGGGCAGCCGAGTCAGCTGGCTTGGCAGAAAGAAGCTATTAGTAAGATAGTGTGGTCCCCACAGTGGCGTCAAAACGTGACCCAGGAGCCAAGACATGACTGGTAATCTCAGTGTCACAGCGCGACGCGGTGCAGGCAAACACAGCTGACGGCAGAGAATGTAAAACCGAGAGACCTGGCCCTTCTTCATGCTAGCTGGGAAGTATTTTCTAAAGAAGAACTCAAGCAGAGTCAGTACAGAGACGTCCCCAAACTGTAAGAAGACACCATTTACAGTTATGTAACTTAACAATGTCATTGCTGCTAGGAGCTGCAGAGTCCATTCTGACTCCCAGCAGCCCCACACGGCAGAGGACAGCAGCCCCATAGAGTGTTCTAGGCTGAATCTTAATGGAAAGGACTCCTCGTGGTACCACAGTAAAGTACTCGGCTTTCAGCAGAGGTCAGCAGCTGCAAGTCACCAGACGCTTTGTGGGGGAAAAGGTATGGAGCCCCTTTCCTGTGACGATTACAACCGGGAAACCCTATGTGGCCAGTCCTACTGTGAGTCAGAGGGACGCAGGGGCACACGACAGTCATGACGGTCACAGCAGCAGGAGCAAACTCTGTCACGGCAGGTCACCAGGTCTTTCTTCCGAGCACTCAATCGCCTTGGCCACGCGGGCTCTGTGATACACCAAAGGTATCCTGAAACTTCCCTTTCATTAAAAGACAGAGGGAAAAAGTTCATGCCTGTGAACACGCAAGGCCCCAGGAGTAAACTGAGTCTGTCTGTCTATCTTTCAACTAGGAGAAGGCGGGACTGCTGACCGTGCCGCTGGCACGGTCATGCCGACAGGGGTACCAACCAGCCTAGTCACGCGGCGCGTCTAGTTAACACAGACCCTTCCTGAAGTCCCCCCAGTGAAGCTGATGCTCACTGACCCATCTGCCATGGTGGTGGGTCCCAGACTGGCGGCTGGGGTGCTTCCTACCCAGCTCAGCAGCTCTGAAGTGGACACCTGGATTTCTGCCTCTGAAGGCACACACAAAATCACAGAACATCTCGTTAAGGTGTCTGATACATGCGGTCCCCAGAGGAGAACAGATTTTGTTCCTAAACTGGCCTTTAAGATGAATTTGTACCTTAAGTTGGAACAGTTCAATACCTGTTTGCATTACTATACAGGATATTTTCAACCCATAAAGAAACATTACAGAAACATTTCCAGGTACACAGTAAAACTGCCATAGAGCGTTTCCACAGAGTGCCTGGTGGATTCGGACTGCTGGCCTTTTGGTTAGCAGCTAATAGGACTTAACCACTATGTCACCGGGGTTTCCTTTAACATAATGGTACTATACTGATGATATTTTGATGCATGTCACAAAGTGGTACCCGCTTGTAATTACGAACTATTACATATACCTAGAATTTTTTAACATGTTTGTTTCGGGGGGTTGGTTTATAACTACAGACTGTATGTAAGTCAGATGTTCATAACCCGAGGAATGCCTGTATTTGTAAACACCGATTCCGTGTCTGGATGGCTGAACAAGGGGTGGCGTCAGACACTCACGCTTCCTAATTGCTGACAGACACATCTTTTCAAAGACAGAGAGAAAGGGAAAGTGCACCGATGAAGTCCTGTCACTAACTCAGAGGAGCTGGAAATCATTTAACGGTAATGACGCCCAATTACCACTCATCTCCTTAAATTTCGTAAGCTACAACTTTTCACCAGAGTCCATGCAATTGTAAGGGATGCAGAATTGTATCTTAAAGGAAACCTCTGCTATGTTGTTCCTCTAAGCAAAATCATCTCTTTTTTAAACGACAGCATAAGAATGCCTGAGAACCCACCCCGGACAGCTGGTTTTCCACGGGACAGTCTTCTGACGCGCTTGTCCTGAGGGCAATAAGAACATTCTTCTGTCTGTTGGCATGCTCAAGCGAGCAGGGCTTCACCCTCCACTCTTCCTTTGTCATGGCACCAGGAAGCCATCGACGTGCTAACGTCACCTGTGGTCTCCTGCTGACAGCACTCTCTGCTGATTAGGTAAATATTCCTCGGCTGATTTAAAAGCGATGCCACTGCCAGGCTGTGTCCGAGCCTGTCAGCCACTTTGGCTGTGAGCGTGTGTGCACATTATGTCCCCAGCGTGAGCCTGCAGGGCTGCCTGAAGGAGGCACACTGCGGCCCTCAGCGTCAATCAGGAGGACGCAGTGGCTCTTTCTACCTAGGCGAGCAAAGGCTTGGCTTGCCAGGGGGTTGTGCCACTCATCTCTGAGAACGTCTTGTCTCTGAACAAAACCAATCCTCCTGTCCATTCATACAAGGCAGTAGAAACTTCGGCCTCTCTGAAAAGTCACGCGATGACCTTGACAGATAGCGCCCCTCCCTGTCCACACCAGACTTGTGTTTGTTTATTTGTATCCGTGTCACCAGCATCAATGCTGGCTGTGCAGAGCGGACAGCCTCTGTTCCTCTGAGGATTCCAGTGATCGTGGCACGAAGACCCTTTAGACAAAGATCATTCCCCAGGCACCTCTGCAGGCAGGAACAGACTGCACGGCTGTTTTGTGTGACTTCCCCTTTGGTGCACTCCGTCACATTCCGCGATCTTTTGTCCCTGGTGACTGCATTGTGAGGGGGAGAGATTGGCGATGTCTTTTGTGCTGCCCACCTGAAAGTTCATTTGCTCAACAAGACTGTGTAAATGTTCTGTTCTCTTACAAAAGCAGTGGGCTTCTTTCTTTTCCTTCTTCTTCCATAAGATGCAACCCAGAAGATTCTTCGACTTTGTGAACTCACTACTGTAGCTGTGAAGGGGCCTGACAGAATGGTCGCTTCCTAGAGGCCACCACACCGAGAGGTGGTCATGTTGAAACGCCCCTTAAAAGGGCCTTTGAAAGGATTAAACAAAACCCGAGGCCAAGCAAATACAGGGACGTATATTCAGGAAGCAAAATAGCTGTGTCGTATGGCTTTCCAGTGTGACTAGTCATTTTGCAGTTTATAGCACAGAATACAACACGTGTAGGACACCTACGCAAAACAACTCATGAAATAAGCAATGGGCCCCCCCTTTTTTTAAAATTTTTTTTATTTAACATGACTGAGTGAAAATGTACATTCCCGTATAAATTTACATGCTCACCTGTATGCAGCTTCCACTGCTCTCCCTGTCCGGTGACAGGACACTATTCCTCTCTGCTCCATACGTGTCTCATCCTCCCAACAGCCTCCTTTCCCCTCCTCTCCACCTACTCCCCTTACTCCAGCCAGAGGTCATCAGAATGATATCCTATAGATGCACAGAAGCATAAAATGCATCCCATATATGGTCACTCTGCATTGCTAAGTCCAATCCATTCTTGTCCAAAGAGTGGACCTTCGTTATAATTTATGGGCAAGGGCAGCATCAGGGCCTAGGGCCATGCTCTCAGGGGAACCCTGAAACCACTAGACCATCAATTGAGGTCTTTTAGTGGAGATCTCGGGATGCACCCCTTTTTATTCTTGTGTTGCCAGTGAGACTCAACCTAGTGAGCTCCATCGTGGCTATCACTGGTGGTGGCCAGGCACCATCCAGTTCTTCCGGTCCCAAGTCGATGAAGGCACCCACTCTCTGTCTTCTCGATTGTCTTTACCGCATGTCATCTTGGTCCTCGGTCAGCATCTGTTCCTGCTGAGTTGGGACCATTTGCTGTGTCCTCGGATGGCAGCTTGAACGGGCCCCTTAAAAATCGGAATTCAGTTTCCCATAACTCACCAGGGCTTCCCTCGCAGCAAATCCCATTTCCATATTGGTGGCTCCTTTACAGTTCTCACAGTTCAGAGACTGTGGTGGCCTTTGATGTCATGGGCTAAAGTGAATACCACTAACCCAGAAAACAGCAAAAATCAAATTTAAACAAAACCCTCAAAAGATGCTATAAATCCAGAAGTCCCAATTCTGCACAGAGATGGTTTTCCTTTTGCCCTAGAGACATACTGAGTTGCAGACCCAGGGTTCCACTGTACCCAAATTAAGCGGGTATTTTGGTCTAAGATGAAGGGTGTCACTCTTACATGGTCTAAAACAAGAAGAGGCCACAGCAGGTGGACTTTCATGATGACTCTGCAATGTGGATTTTTAGTGTGGCACCTTTTTAGCTGGAGACTAGAAAGAGTCAACAACGGAAATTCTCCCTACGTCATCAGGGAACATTACGTCTGTTTGAAAAAAACAGGCTTTTGAGGGGGAGGTGGTTTATCAGGATGTTGAAATTGGGGTCCTTGGCTTGTTGGTGGCATGTGGTAATATTTTAAGAAGTATCCCCGGCATTCCAAGAAATAGCCTGCTGACTCAGACCCAGTAACTCAGAGGAACGAGGTGCTGGTGACTCAGTGGTGGAACCCTCACTTTCCGTCTGCGAGACCAGGGTTCCATTAGCCCCCAGCGTGCCCCAACGGCAGCAAGCACCCGTCCACCACTACACGGTTGCGTGTTGGTGGGAGCCCAAACAGTGGGGTTTCCAGACAAAGACGGATCAGGAAGAAAGGCCTGGTGATCTACTTCCGAAAACCAGCCAACGCACACAGTGGTCTGACCCACGACCGATGAGGGGGACCGCGTACGAGCAGGCCCCATGTTGTACAGGGGGCCTCCGTGAGCGTGGGCCGCTGGCAGGGTGACAGTGCTCACAGGAACAGTGCCAGATGGACTTGACTCATTTAATACAAAACTTATTCATTTAATTTGCATTTCAAGCCTAAGGAATTCAAAGCGCTTACAAATCCACTGCTGAGAAAACACTGCAGTATTAATGCTGTAAATAACATTATCATAACTGTTGCGGTTGTTTCATTGAAGAAACCAAATTGTCCCATAAGAAAAAGGTAAAGTTCACATCAGCGTTCCCAAGCCGACAGACAGGGGTGAAGTGTCCCTTCTGTGGGACTGGCCTGAGCCAAGCCAAGGCAGCACGAGTGTGGGGCAGGTCTGCTGACCTCCCTCCGCCCTGTGTCCTGCTCTGTGATGTGGATGGGCAGGGCACGCCGGGAGGGGACCCCAGGACGGGACCACCTGAGCCTTCCGGAGCTAGAATCGATGCTAATGGCCAACAGTCGTCTTTTCTTGCCGCCTTCTCTGCCTCACCCAAACAGAATACACTGTAGGCCTTTTACGGATTTCTTTTTTTTTTTTAAAAAAAATATTTTCCTCCAGGAAAAATTGTTTTTTAATAAAGCTTCAAATTGCAGTATCACATTTCAAAGGCAACGGCCAGTTAAAGCAGCTAATCCGAGGTACAATTACAGATGACAGCCCTTCCCGTTCTCGCAAAGGGCCTAATTGCAGGGCTGGGATCACGCCCCACCGGCCCTCACAGTGGCAAGCGACGGCCTTCTAGAAGCATTTGATCTGCCATCTCTGCAGCACAGCGTCAACATCCTCAGGTGAAACGATCCATTTCGGGGTTACTCAGCTGGTCACACCCTTTATATGTGGCCACTGGATTGGAGAAGATGCGTGAGAATATGTATGGACAGCATATTTCCAGCCTTTGAACTTTTCTGGAAATTTCCAATCCTATCCCAACTGGGAAACCCTGGAGGTGTGGTGGTGAAGCGCTGCATTTGCTAACCAAAAGGTCAGCTGTTCAAATCCCCCAGGAAACTTGGACATCCTGTTCAAATCCTCCTTGGGAACTCTATGCGGCAGTTCTACCCTTTCCTGTAGAGTGGCTATGAGTTGGAGTTGACGGCAGTAGTTTTTTTCATCTCAGCTTGAGGCTTGAAAAATCAAGGAAGCCACAAGATACACGGTGTTTATGGAGTCAATAAACTGCCAAGATCAGAGTGGGAGCCCACAATAACTGAAAACTCAGGACTCCACCTGCAATCCTGGAAGTGTAACCAACTTCCCCCTGCTATCACTGCTGTGACTCGGGACAGCGTTTTGGCATGCCCCTTGATCACATGGTGAAGAGGTGTTACTACCCCAGAAGACGCTGAAAAAGTGCCGCAGTGTTAACGGCACAACAAAAGAATTACAGATGTCTTGTTTCATTTAGAATGAAATTAAAGCTAAACTGCCAGCTTTAATTAAATTTAAGAGATTAGGTGTAAGATAAGCACTTTAGTAGCACCGCCGAAGCCAAGTTAATGTCATGTTCATTTCCTACTGTGAATAGTTCCATCTCCAATCTGAGCATTCCCTATATTGTTTCCTTGAACTTTTTACACGTATGCACACAATCCTCTCTCTTGCTCACATACACGCACACACACACAAGTCAATATAGTTCAGACAGAGACCTGCACTATTTTTAATGAAATGCTTTGTGTTACCACCATTTTCAAAATTACCCCTTTTCAACAGCTGAGCACAGAGTTGGTCTGTCACCTGGCAGCTATTCTGTACTGTGGCACACTAGCTGTCTCCAACCCTTCTGCTTTAAAAATACAAATAGGTCACTACAGATCCAGAAGGTAACATGGAGAAATAAGTATAAATACGTGTGTGTACACAGGTGAGTGCACACATATGCATTTCCTTGTGAGTGGCGAGGAGCTCAAAGAACTGTCATCCCAGTAGCTGTGGGCACACCCATCACTCAGATCCTGGCTTCTAATAACACTCCTCAACGGAAGAACCAGCCCTCCCTGGAGAAACGGTCGATTCCAGAACAGGGAAGATGCGCTGCAGCATATCAGTGCCAGAAAGGAAGCAAGGACTCGAACACTGAAAACCAAACAAGACATCCAGTTACTGGGGGCATGTCCGGGTGTGCAAGAGCCAGCTGACAGAGCTCTCAGGGGCCAGAGCTACAACAGTGTTGGCAACAAAGTCAAAAATGTTTTCCATGACAAACCAAAGGATCAGCTACACACCTGTCAGTCCATACTGACAGAACGACTGACTCGTAGATCGGGAGAAGACACAAAGCCGCCCTGCAAATCCCCGGTAATTTAGGCAGCTGCTCTGCCTTCAGAAACTCTGGTGCCACAGCAGGTTAAGTGCTATGTCTGCTAACCAAGAGGTCGGGAGTTTAAATCCTCTAAGTGATCCTTGGAAACTCTATGGGAGCAGTTCTACTCTCTCCTCTAGGGTCGCCAGGAGCCGGGCAAGATGGCAGTGGGCTTGTTTCTACTCTACCTTCAAGCAGGTGGGACCTAACTCCCACTCCTTAAGCCTGAGCTGCACAGTGGCCTGTACTGACACAGCAGTGTACCGACAGGGAAAACAGGGTCACATTTACAGTGACAAAGAGTGTTGGAAGTGATCAAGATTGACATTACAGTCATGAATCATGCGGACAGTATACACCCTTTATATGATGTGATAAACATGGTATCCAACTCAGTGGTTCTCTCTCCTCAAAGCCAACACCTCAGTCTCATCCCAAGAGAATCATGAGACAAATTTCCATGGCTGAGCATTCTACCAAATACCTGGCAAGCATTCCTCATGACTACCAAGGTCACTGAAAACAAAGGAAGGCCTGAGAAACCGCCACACGGACGGGAACCTAAAGAGACATGATGACCTATGGAGACGGGGGATCCTGGAAGAGAAAGGGCAGGGGGCAATGAAGGAAACCCCGAGAAACTGTTACAGCTACTGTCAACAGGGTCCCATGAGCTGGTGCCAACACACAGTGACCGTTTCTCCACTGCCCAACCCGGGGCCGTCGGTACAACTGCTGCCATGTTGGTGGCCACCATGGCAGCCGTGTCAATTCAGCTCACTGAGGGTCATCTTCTCACTGACCCTCTAATGTTACCATACAGGATGTCCTTTTCCAAGGACTCGTCCCTCCTGACCACAAGCCCAAAGAACGTGTGATGACGCCTTGCCACCCTGGCCTCTCAGGAGCACCCCAGTGGGGCTTGTTCCACGACAGACGTGATTGGTCTCTTTAGCCCCTATACGCGTATATTCCATCTTCTGCTCCAGCACCACAATTCAGAGGGGTTATTCTTCTCAGGCCTTCCCTTCTGCATGGTCCTGCTTTTACATGTCTGTGAGGCCACTGAAAATATCAATGCTTGTTCAAGGACACCGTAGTCCTCAAAGTGACATCTTGCTTTTTAACTCTTTAAAGAGGTCTTGTGCAGACTGGCCCAGTGCACTGGTCACTGACTGCAGACCAAGTAGAATGAAATTCTGGACAACTTCAATCTTTTCTCCCTTTATCATGATGTGGCTCACTGGCCCATTTGTAAGGACTTCTGTCCTCTTTACGTTGAGCTGTCCACACTAAAGGCTGTGGCATTTGATCTTCCTCAGTGCCTCAACTCTTGGTGACCCTAGAGGCCAGAGTAAAACTGACCCCCCAGAGTGTTCAAGGAGTGCCTGGGATCCGACTCCAGGGCACTTGGCTGGCTGGCAGTGCCCCAATTCCTCTACACTTCGGGAAAGCAGGATTGTGCCATCTGCGTAACACAGGATGCTGATGAGTCTTCCTCCAATCCTGATGTCACATTCCTCTTCACAGAGTCCAGGGTCTTTGGATTATTCACTAAGCATACAGACTGAATAAATACAGAGAAAGGACAGAACTCTCACACATATCCTTCCTGATTTTAAACCATGTAATATCCCTTGTTCTGTTTGAACAACTGCCTCTTGGTATGTGTACAGGTTCTACACGAGCCCAAGTGTTCTGGAATTCCCATTCTTTGCATTGTTAGCCATAATTTGTCATGATCCACACCATCAAATGCCTCTGCATGGTCAATGAAAGCAAGGTAAACATCTTTCTGGTATTCTCTGCTTTTAGCCAAGATCCATCTGACATCAGCGATATCCCTCCTTCCATGTCTTCTTCTGAATCCCATTGACTCTCTGGCAGTTCCCAGGTGATGCACTGTAGGAACCATTTTTGAATTATCTTCAGCAAAATTTCACTTGCGTGTGGTAGTGACGATATTGTTCAGTAATTTCTGCATTCGGCTGGACCCTTTTCCTCGGAATAATAACACATCAGTGGTGGTTCACTAACTGTAATAAGAAGTACCATACTAATGCAGGGAAAACTGTGTGTGGGTATATGGGAACTTGTTAATCTTTCTGAAAACTTCTCAATCTTTCTGAAAACTTGAAGCCATTCGAAAGCTGCAAGTCTACTAAAAGTACTATAGTAAGTATCTTTGGGCAAGAATACGATCTTTTTCTCTCCTTCATTGCAATTATTTCCTTAAGATAAAACGTTAGGAGTAACACTGCGAAACTAAAGGCTAGGAAGATACATATTTGATTCTCATTACTTTATTTTGGAACATTTTATTGTGCGTTAGGTGAAAGTTGACACAGCATATTAGTTTTCCAATCAACAATTCACAAACAAATTGCTCTGTGACATCTATTGCGATCCCTGCAATGCATCAGCAGTCTTCCCATTTCCTCCCTGGGTCCCCCTTTTTCATTTGTCCTGTTTCCCTGACCCTCCCTGCTTTCTCACTTGTGGTTTTGGGCAAATGTCACCTTTTTTGGTCTCATACAGTTGACTGTTGGATGATCCCCCTTCTTTGTGGTTGTTATTGTTTATTTCATAGCCCCCTGCACTGTTTGGCTGAAAGTTGACTCCCAGAACATGCCCACTTTCCAGTTAGAAGGCTCTCTTGGGGCCACAGCCTTGGGGATCTACTAGTTTCTTTCAGTAAGCCTGGTTTCCCTCTCTTTAATTTGAATTTTGTGCTCCGTTTTTTACCCGTGCGAACTGGGACTTTCTGTTGCATTTCCAGTCTCTATGTCCAGTATTTGTTAGCTGGGCACCATCTAGTTCTTCTGGTCTCAGCACAGAGGAGGCTATGGTTTACGGGGCCAGTAGTCCTTTGAATTATTTTCTTCATTTGTTGCAGACAGGTCGGGAGCACCAGCTGCTTCTTGGATGGCCACTCTCAAGCTTTTAAGACCCCAGACGCTGCTCAACAAGCTGGGATACTGAACACTGTCCTTTTGAACTGTGTTTTGCCATTGGACCTTGACAATGGTCCCCTGTGATGACGGTTCTTGGCCTTCAAGTCCGGTGCTTCAGTTCCAACGTCTCGACAGTTTCTAGAACTGCGCCCTCTATGTGCTTTATTATGCACGTACACCCGCACCACTTACAGACACGTGTGCCGAAAAAGCCACACCCGTACCTACACATGTGCGCGGGCATGACTTCCCTCACTCTGTTAGCATGTGCATCTATTTACATCTCCGTTCACAAATCAGTGTTTGTTTTCACTGCTGTTTCTAGATTACGTAGGTCCCTGTATTTACCACAGGCCCCTCTCCCTGCCTTCCTCTCTGAGTCAGCCTCTGATTTGGTCACGCTGTGCCAACTTTTCCTGTATCATGCATTAATCCAGGAACATTTTACAGCTTGGAATCTAATCCGGGAAAACTCCTATCTTGTTGCAGTGTACCCTTTCTTTCACTCACGAATCAGCAACTTTTACAAAATATACACAATCTGAAACCACAGTGTAGTGTTAATGTCACATGTGACCCGTGCCACCTAATTTCTTTGTAACTTGGCTGCCCACCCCATCTGGCACCTCTTCCTGTCAACTCTGCTATTCAAGTCACGATGGCAAAGACAGGCATCAGAGGGCGGTCACTAATACTCCTGAGAGGCCACAGATTACAGTGCCAGGTTCTCCCGGTTCCTCCTCTGCCTTCTTATATCGCATTTGGTGTTAAAAAAAAATCACTACCATCCAGTAAGTTCTGACCCACAGCAACCCTACGGACACTGCAGAATGCCCCATAGAGTCTCCAAAGAGTGCTGGGTCAGCAGCTGTGGCACTTAGCCACTAAGCCACCACTGACCTGGAAATTACTATTACCTTTTCTTTCTTTTTTTAATGGTGTATTTAATTAACATGCACAAAGCTCATATACTGTTCCCAGCTAACTCTCAGGACTGGTTTTCAGCAATGAGAACACAAGCTGGGATCCACTGAGGGCATAAAAGTCCTCTGCTTATGTCAACTGTAGACCCTAGTTTCTAATAAGCGCAAGAAAAATCACCTTTTTAACAAAAGGGATAGAGTTTAATAAGAACTGAAGGCATGAGGCATACTAGCTGGCTTTAGGAGACACACAAAGGAATCTTGGGGATTTCTCTGCTCTACGGAGGTCTGGACTCGGGAATTGTTTCCAGGCCAGGAGATAAAATTAGCACCTTTTCTCAAATCCAGACGAATGCTGATCAAGTTACACTGTAAGAAAAAAGTTTGTAATCACCAATGCATGCAAAAATACTGTCCAAAATAAGAATATTTGACTTGGGTACAATGTACATGTATCTTTCATTTCTGTGCTTCAGGTAAAAGTTTCCTGGTTATCATATTTGAGGTGGACACTGGTTTTCACACAAAACGAATGTCAACAACTAAAATCCCAAATAAGTCAGGGGAGGAAAAAAGAAGAAAACCCACTAACCTGCCGTATTTCACAGAAAAGGAGTGAACTCCTGGTCTTGTGGCTTTAAGGTTTGAGACCTTCGGTTTCATTGGTGAACATGGAACACAAGGAGATACCACGTGGGTGTTACTTGGGGAATTTTCGTTTATTCTTCTTTAATTCTTTAAAACAGAAGTTGGCATGAGGAGCTGGCTCCCCGGCAGCACGAGGGTGAGGCATTCAGCTGCTGACCTGAAGGTCACTGGTGACAGCCCACCGAGAGGCTCCACGGATGAAAAGACCTGGTGACCAGCTTCTGCAGAGATTAATGCTCACAACCTTCTGCAAAAAGCTCCTCCAAAACAAAGCACTTAAGCCAATTGTGATTCACATCAGTGGGTGTTCCGTGCTGCAGTCTTCACAGAAGCAGACCACCTTCTCCTGTGGAGTGGCCGACAGGTTCCAATCACCAATCTCTCTGTTACCTGGCATGCATCTAACCACTGAGGCACCAGGGCTCCTTCCATGAAGATCACAGCTAGAGGGACAGTTCCACACTGTCACACACGGTCACTGTGAGTCCAAATCAACTCGACAGTACCCAGCAACAGCAAGAGAAGGAGTGTAGGCCACGAAGCCTCAGATAAAACATAGCAGAGCTGCCCTGAACGGCTCCCTGCACGGACAGAGCCCTGGCTCCACAGCGTGTTGGATTTCAGAGGGTTAATGACAGGATCTCATCAGTGGAACATCTCCCATCACCTTCAGCACAAAGCATGACGAGGAAGAACAGTCGGCACGCACAGACCACAGTGCTGTGCTGGGAAGGGTGGCTGCTGAGGTGACTCTGGGTTCTGCACTTGGAGGACCACCTCCCCTGTTAGGGGACATCCCAAGATGGGGCACAATGTCTGCGCTGGGGGTCTGCTGCATTATTTCCTAACTGTGTGCAGTCAACACATGAAGATCCACCTTTTAAACACCATGAAAACTGTGATGCTGGGTGGACTCCGAGCAATTCCGTAATTAATTTCTGTGTTGGTTCTGCAGAGTCTTCACCATCTTGGTTGTCATTTGGGGTGAAATTCACATCACATGCAATTATCCAGCTTTAAGTGGCATTAGTGCACTCACTGTGTTGGACAACCAGCACCTCTATCAAGTCCTGGAACATCCCATCACCCCGCAACGAAAACCCGTGCTCATCAAAAACCACTGCCCAGCCTGCTCAGCCCTTGGCGACCACCAGTCTGTTCTCTGTCTCTATGGACTTGCCTATTTCTGGACACTTCATGTCAGTTTATTGTTGCTGGGTGCCACCCAGTCAGTTCTGACTTGTAGTGACTGACCCTGCACACAATAGAAAGAGACACTGGCCTGTCCCGTGCCACGCCCGCCATTGTTTCTGTGCTTCAACCCAGTTACAGCCACTGTGTCACTCTGTCTCACTAAGGAACTTCCTCTTTTTTCAAGCATGATGTCCTTCTCCAGAGACTGATCCCTCCTGCCAATGTGTCTAAAGGATGTCAGACACAGTCTTCCCATCTTTGTTTCCAAGCAGCACTCTGGCTGTGCTCGTTCCAGAACAGTCTGTCTGCTCTCTCGGCCGTCCACAGTACATCCAACACTCTCGTCCACACCACAATTCAAAGGCATCAGTTCCTCGTCCAGCTTCCTTATCCACTGTCTAGTCTTTGCATGCACATGATGTGACTGAAAACACCACGGCTTCATCTAAGTGGCATCACCCAATTATGTGGCTTTTGGTGTCTGGCTTCTGTCACCAAGCATGCTTCCAAGGTCCAATCAGGCTGTGGCATGCATCAGAATGTCCTCCTTTTTTATAGCTATATAATATTCCATGGTATGAACAGACTATCTTGTGTTTTTCCACTCACTTGTTGATGGATGCATGAGTCCTTTCTGCATTTTGGTTACTGTGGATTGCGCTGCCGTGTTCTCCCCGACTGTCAGAGGTTAGCAAGAGCTGCTGGGAGAGCAGGTATCCCTAGCTGTGATTCCAGTCCCTCTATGCAATAGCTTAAGAGGTCTCATCTTGCAGCCTTCCTCCTGCAACAGTGACCACACATGTCCATACAACGACCAGACACAAGTGGTGGAGTGGGATGGCCCACTTAGGGAAAGGATGTCCCTGAAGACTCATTCTAAACATCTCCCTCATGCAACACAAGCAAGACTACACAAAGACACAGCAAACAGCCCCCAGCTTTCTAGGGCTGTCTGGGTAGTACGAACAATTAATACACTCTGCTGCTCTCCAAAAGGCTGAAGGTTCAAGTCCCATCCCACCAGAGGTACCTCAAATGAAAGGCCTGGCAACCCACCTCCAGACAATGAGTCACTGAAAGCCCCACAGAGCACAGCTCTGCTCTGACACATGAGATTGCCAGGAGCTGGAAATGACTCCACAGACACTGAGCATCCTTGGTGATAGAAAAACTGAACCAGAACCATGGGACTGTTCTCCTGGCTTGGTGATCTCACGCAAGTGGCAAAGCAAATTGTATGTCCTTCGATCTCTGCATGTTTTGCCTGGTTGTTTCAGTGATCCTGGAGGCTGAGCATGGCAGGGAAGCTGGAATAGTTTAGAAGCTATCAAAACTTCTTCTGGAACAACCAACCAAACACTTAAAGAGGCCAACAGAGGGTCACTCAGTTCCTGTGTACTGTGCGCACATCCTGCCACGCATGCTACAGGAGCTGCGGGCACCTGGTAGGCTACAGCCCTCAGAAAACATACTATCGACCTGGGAGCCTACACGAGATTCACGTGGAGACGGTCCTGAGAGCTTTTTAGAACACAGTATGGTCTTAAAGAGACAAAAAGAAACTCTGACCATTCCATCCTCAGGAACAGAAGAGTGTCCTTTGGAAAGGACCCGCAGTCCCTGGGCCTCATAAGCTCCCAGTCCAGGGGAAGACTGATGCCAAGGCCCCTCCTCCAGAGTCAGCAGAGAAAAGCTTCCCTGGGAGCTGACCCCCTGAATTTGGACTTGCATCCTATTGGACTGTGACAGACTAAAGTTTCTCTTTTTAAAGCCACCCACTTGGGGTTATTTCTGTTACAGTAGTACTAGATGACTCGGACAGCCTAGGACCCAGTAATGTTTGGTTCTGTTGTACACAGGGTTCCTGTACATTGGAACCAACTTGATGGCACCTGACAGCAAGAGTCTTGGGTGAAAAAGTTAAAAAAAAAAAAGGCAAAGATCAGTCTCACTGGTTTCCAAGTTTTAAACAGATCCTGCCCCCTTTAGATGTCACAATTCTGTAATATTCTAAAACAACTGTTTCTCATAAATCACAGCATCAACACACCCTTACCTCTGTCTACACACACACACATACTCAGATTCAAAGCCCGTAATCGCTCGGCATCCTCTGGGGCTTCTCACCTGCACGCTTGGAGACACTGCTCCATCCTTGCCCGTTCTTCCAGATCCACTGAGCTTTATAATTAACAGAAAACTCCAGACGAGCAGCCAAAGGGCCGGCAAAGCTGGGCTCTGCTGCAGCTCATGCTGACATCAACGGCTTCACCATCAGCAGCAACACTACTTCTCTCTAGCCAAGGTACTTACCAGCAGAGCTAATGAACTTGGACACTTAAATTACAGGGCAAGAATACTTTGAATACAAACCCTGGCAAGAGGAAAAAGAAAAGTGCCTATCCATCCACTATTTTCACAACTAAAATAGAAATGAACTACAAGTCAAAGTGTAACTTTCAAGAATTAGAAGACACATGTCAGATACTGTAGTGGGATAGATCACTTTTATACGGCCTTTCTTGCCCTGGTCTTGTGACTCCCATCAAACAACTGGGTGGGGCTATGCAAATGAAGTGCTTGTGGCTCACCAACGTGACTGGATAGCTTGCTAAGAATGCAAAGTAGGTGCATGGCATCCTTGTAGGGCTGGGGCCATGAAAATAAGGTGTATGGAACCCTAAAAAGGGCTTTGGTCAGTTTTGTCTTGCTGCTAGGCTTCAAAGGAACCATCCCAGAGGCAGAAAAGAGGGACCTAACCAACACCAGGAGAAGATATGAGCTGAATTTGTCCTTTGGACCCAAGGTCCTTATGCTGAAACCCTCCTAGATCCAAGAGCCAGAGTAGGACAGCTATGACATTATTGATGGGCAGAAGCGGTGGCAGAGAAGTGGCAGCCATGGCACCCGGAGAGCAGAACAAGACAGTGTGGGGGCTTCCCAGCCCAAAGTGCGAGGCGGCTGCAGGGGAGGTGGGAGCTCATAGAGGAAGAGAGCGAGGAGGCCTTGAGGCAGGAGGCTTCCTGGCAGAGGGCAGTGTCCCCAGGCATTTATGAGCAGAGCTAAAGAGTTTGTCCAGGCAGGGCACGGTTGCACTGAGGGGTCAACGGGCTGAGGGACAGACAGAGGCTTGCTGGCCAGCACAGCTGAAGAGAGGCTGCCCTGATCCCAGAGCTGTATCCTGAGTGCTCCTGAACTGAACTCTAAGCTGTTACTATTGTAGTAAATGCCATCCCACTGTGTAATCTGACAGCTGTGTGTGTTCACGGCACCGAGTTACCCAAGCAGGCAGAGGAGAGAGTGCCGTGGGAGGGGCAGCCGGTGTCAGCACTGCTAACAAGGTCGGAGGGTGGAGGCCTGTCTGACCACCTCGTAGGGATCAGTCTTGGGCCGCTGATGCTGATCAAGGTTCCCTGCCCCCCTCGTGAAGTTAGAGGAGGCGGTCTGATGCCACCACTCCACTTATACAAGTCCTCGTGACCCTTCATGTGGCGAGCAGCAGTGCCCTGAGTGTCCTCCACGATTCCCGTGGAGAGGCAGGTGGGAAGGTCTCTGGCCGGGGTGTGGGTGCCGAGTGGCTGCTCAGCTGGTGGACGCTCTGAGTTGTTAACTACGACGGACTAAATGACAACAGTGGCCACTAATCGTTCACTGAATAATGAAACCAGCACAACTGCTGAAAGGTTCCAGTCTTGAGAGAAGTGATGGATCGGTGTTCAGTTTACTGGCCCGGCTATCTGTGTGACAAACGGCGGGAGAGGCCACAGTTAATCTCGGCACACCTCTGAGCCGATGTCGTGTGGGCACGCACCTCCAAATTATCAGGAAGAGCTAACAGCTCCACACAGAGGCTGTGAGGGCTGAATCCTGCTGTTTTATCACGGCAGATCTCCAAATCAATTTGCACAATGGATTTTTCGAGGGGGGGGCAATGCAAGTGATGGAGGGTGAGGGACAGATGACATGTGGTGAGAAAGAAAAAGAAGCCATAGTAGATAGCTAACCCACGGTTTGCAGCCATGCATCTTCAACGTGGTCTATAAACACAGAAAAGGGCTCACGGATGGGATCTACGCAGAATGACATATAATCAGCTCTGCAGAGCTTACAGGTTACAGGGACAGTTAAACCTGATCTGTAGTATCAAAGCCAACAGGAGGGCTGTTGGCCACATTATAGGATCTTGTTGTTCTGTATGGAAAATTGGCCTTCCACTATGATGCAGCAAGTGTTTCTTCTTTACCAAAACCAAATGCGCTGCTGTCAAGTTGATTCCAACCCACAATGCCCCTGTAAGGACAGGGCAGAACAGCCCTACAGAGTTTCAGAGGAGAGCCCGGGGATTCAAACTGCTGACTGCTTGGTTGTCAGCTGTAGCTCTTAGCCACCATGGTTTTCACGTCTTCTTCAGGGAGACTTTTTTCAATAATAATAATAAAAAAAACACTAAGGGAAGGAGGTGGGACAGGGGCTCTAAGTAAGTTAAAGCTTTTATTTAGAAGCAACATTCTGAATAACACAGTGATTTCGAGGAGGAGTAAGATGTGCCTAACCATTTTCAATCTCCTCCTATGCTTGTGAAAGCTGGACCATGAATGAGGAAGACTGAAGAAGAACTGATGCCTTTGAACTATGGTGTTGGCAAAGAATACCGCAGATACCATCCTGTACCAGCAGAATGGAAGAAGTACAGCCAGAGCGCTCCTTAGAAGCAAGGACGGTAAAGCTTTGTCTCATGTACTTTGAACTTGTTATCAGGAGAGACCAGTCCCCTGGAGAAGGACATCATGCTTGGTACAGCAGAGGGTCAGTTGACATGGTAACTGCACAGGTGGGCTCACACATAGCACTGGTTCTGAGGACGGCACAGGACCGGGCAGCATTTGGTCCTGACGTACGAAGGCTCGCTACAACTTAGAAGTGACCGATGGCACCTAACAGTGCATGCTGTCAATGGTTAAGCCACTTGGCTAACCAGAAGGTCAGAGGTTCAGTTCTTTCCAGAGATGCCTCAGATAAAAGGTCTGGTGACCCACTTCCAAAAATCAGTCTCTGAGAATCCTATGGGTTACAGTCCTACCCAGACACACACAAGGTCACCAGGGACTGGGTCCCACCTGTGGGCACAGGGTCTACTGGGATACCAACTGTCATCAAGTTGATTCTGACGCACAGTGAGTGGCACTGGTGTCACCCGAGAGAAGCCTGGACCCTTGCCATTCTGAATGGTTCTAGTCTGAGATCAGTGAGAGCCTACCAATTTTTGTAAGCCTGAATTCTGCAGAGAATTGTGACTTTTTTCCTGACTAAATTCAAGACAACATTACAGGAGATAATCAGATACAAAAAGAACGTTTTCTGGAGTTGGAATAATGAGAAGAAATAAAATCTAAGAACCTTTCTGCAGAAGAGAAATGTCTTCCTCTGCATTAGAATAAGGAATTGCAGAGTGGAATGCCTTAATTACCCATGAAGAGAGCTGACCAGACAGGACTGCCTTCACTGTAAGAGCTGAAAGGACTCCACTCTGTACGAGATGCTCACACATTTTTCCAGTTGTTGGAAAACTCCCGACACCATTCACAAACCTTTGAAAATAACCCCTGACAGAGCAAAATTATTTAAAACCTCTTTCTATTTCCCTGTCTTTATTTTAAACTGCTAACGCGATAGGCACGATAACGGAGTCATTCTTCCCGGAAGCATCCCTCGGTATGCTTCTCGGGGCCAATTTCTCAAACTGTACAACTTTGTGATTCACAATGGTGCTTGGCAGTGACAAGGCTTAAAAGTACTGGAATGTCACCGTGCATGGGGGACAAGCTCAAAATAACTGAATTATTTTTGTACCTACATGTCTGCTAAAGGAGAGATGAGCAACATACATAAAAATTGTCTCAAAATAAAACTCTTTAAAATTGTTCTCTCATTGTATTAGCCCACTTCTGTTGAGTTGACTGTGACTCACAGAGACTCTAAAGGACAGAGGATAACTGTCATGCCCCCCCACCCCCAGGTTTGCCAAGGAGCACTGGGTGGATTCCAGCTGCAGACCTTTCGGGGAGTAGCCAAGCTCTTGGCCACTCTGTCACCGGGGCCGCCTGGGTATCTCACTGGAGAACAACGCCAGCGCTGACACCAAGGTAAACGCTATCTTGTTTCGGGCTCTACCAAACCCCACCAAACTCACGGCCGTCAAGTTGATCCAACTCATGGCAACCCTACAGACAGAGCAGAACCTCCCCACAGACGCTTCCAAGGAGCGCCTGAGATGGAAACTGCCAACCGTCAGGGTTGCAGCCATACCCCATAACCACGGCAGCACCAGGGTTTCCTTAGGCTAGACAGCAGAACATAAATACACGTATTCTTGTTGTATGCTGTCCAGTCCATTTCTGCTGAAAGTGACCCCATGGGACAGAGTAGAACTGTCCTGTGCTGTGTCCTAGCACTTGGCACTTTATGGGAACATAACGACATGCCTTTTCTCCTGAGGAACTGCTATGGGTTTGAACTGCCAATCTCTTGGCTAGCAGCCAGCCAACATCAGGGCTTCTGTCTCTCCAGGCGATTTTATAACTATGAACCAGTGTCAGGTTTCATACAGCCATGGCAAGGATGGGGACAAGAGGATTCCTCTTGCAGGAACATGCTGACCCCACAGGCCCCAAGACTCACATCCCCTCTGCCCTGTTTCTCTGTTCAGGGGCTTCCTTGGTGAGACCTCCTACGGCCCCCCCGGGAACGTAACTGTGCCCATCCTAGTGGTCCTTGGTTCTCTTCTTTTCTTTATTCTGCTCCGCTGTCACCATCTGGCACAACAGACATTCCTTGCTATAGTTGCTTACTATTCGCAGCAAAGGGTATTTTTCCAAACAGTCTTGGCAATACCTCGGCTCCCACATGGTCGTCTAGAACACTGCCAGTCTCTAGCAAGAGGTGATGCTGCTTTCTGCTAACCTGGACCCTAGGTGCAACTTTGTCATGGTGTCAACTAGTAGAAGGGGCATCTTGGGACCTCTGAGGCTGAGTCACAGATGGGCACCCGGCTGCCACCTGGGTATTTCCTTCCCTTGGAACCCAGCTGATGTCCATGTTGGAGGGCAACTCTGACCACATGGGGAGGTTGTGTGGTAGTGTTCTGGCCCATGGCCCAGCTGAGTGAGTTCCATGTTGGAAGGAAGCCCCCACCACATGGGGAGGTGGCGTGGGGTATTCTGGCCAACAGCCCAGCTGAGGGTCCACCTGACAGGCAGTCCCTACAGTCAGACCTGTAGTGTATGGGCCCCCAGATGTTCCCATCCCTAGCTTTTGAGTCTCCCAGGCTCAAAGGGAGCCTCTCCTTGAGTCTCTCACAAGGAGCACATAAGCTTTGCTGGCTATGCTACATTAAACCAATAAAATAGGGTAGGAAAATGCAACAATATCACAGTGCATCATAGGTTCTAACCCTGAAGTCCTTGGGACAGTGTAATGACACTGTTAGCCAAGGGAAATATGAAAACATGAGGTTCCAGGAGAACTAGATGGTGCCAGGCTACCATGACAGAATGCAGTGATCAGTCACAAAAGACAGATCCCAAAGGAAGGGAGAAAAAGGGCAAAAAGGCAGACGACAAAGAAGGCGGGTTGGAGGAAGAACTGGAAGCACCAACCCAGGAGGCAGGGCCCACTCCTCTCTCCCGGGACCCCTCCCTGGGAAACCTAGAGCCTCCCACCCAGGGGAGCATCCCTTCCCTCCCTGCCTCCTTCCACCTGTACCTGGCCTCAGAGAACTTTCCACTGAGCTCAAGGGCCTACAGAGCGCCCCCCCGTCACTGACACAGTGAACATGCGGACCACGACAGAGCCCAACCCAAACGAAACCCACCGCCGCTGAGTGATTCTGACTTACAGCGACTCTATAGGTAGAGCAGAACTGTGCCCTTGAATTTCCAAGGAGTGCCGGGGGGTCTGGACTGCCCACCTCCAGCAGCAGCACTGAACCATTACAGCCCCAGGATTTCTGATCAGGACAGAGGGGAGGAGCAAGTCCAAGTCACTTTTTAAATTTGGAAGAAAGGAAGGTAAAGACCAGGTTTGGCCTATAAATGAATGGTTTTTAATTCCATTTTAAATCTCTTCAAGTAAAAAATAATTGGGGGGAGGGGAAGACGAGAAAACCCCTCTTGGAGAAACTAATTATCTGTGACCAGAAAAAGAAAGTAGTAAGTTACTGAGGACAGCAGCAGATGCACTGTCCCATGTCCAAAAGGAAAGAAAACCCGTCACCTCAGGTGACAGCCTGCAAGCACTCGTGACCTCGGGCTGCAGGGCTGCGTAGGACAGTGGCTGAGGGCTGGCTTTGTTTCCACCCTGCCAGCAGGGGGCGCTGTTTGGGGGGCAGTTCCCAGGGAAGGAGGCCAGCTCCAGCTCTCCTGTCCTGCCCCCAGGCCTGGCAGAGCAGTGGAAGAGGCTGTCTCAGCCTCCTGGCGCTGCCGCCGCCCAGGTACCGCACTCACAGGTTTGGGAATGGAAACCTACACCCACTGTGCCAGCTCTTGCGCAGGGCTCTCTATGTCAGCACTGGGGAAGATCCTTGTCTCTTTCAGCTTCTGTCCCACGCGATTAGGTTTGGGACACACCTACAATGAAGCAGCCTCATTAACATACAAAAAAAAAGTGCTGTTCCTGAATGAGATTCCATTAACAGGTTACAATTCCAACACTTACTTTGGGGAGACACAGTTCATGCTATAAACCTGTTGCCTCTGGTTCGATTCCCACTTATAATGACCCTACGGGACAGACTGGGACTGCCCTGTAGGACTGATGATCCTAAACTATTTAACCTGAATTAACTGGTCTCCTCAGGGCAATTACATGTTAATCACAAGAACCCTTTGCTGTCCACTCCTATTCGCAGTGACCCTACTGGACAAGAGTAGAACTGCCCCACAGAGTTTTCCCTGTTTTTAAAAATAAATTCTATTGTGATTTAAGAACAATTTAATCCTCGATTTTTCATATAACACCCAGAATTCTCATCCCATCTCAACTGCACACTCGCCCCTTTCATCCAGAACTTCCCGTCACCTTTTGACCGAGATCCGAACCCCCTCACCCCCTCGTCTCGGCTCCAGTGATCAGCCTCTTGGAGAGCCCTGGGTACATGTTTAAGTCCAGAGGTCTGTTTGTTGCCAGCCTCACGCCATTCTAGTCCAGTTCAGTCTTTGCCTGAAGAGCTGGTGTTGGATGTGGTTTAGGGTTAGAGTCTGGAGGCCATGCTCTGAGGGGGACCTCCACTCTGATGGACCGTTATGCGCCTCTAATCCTTCTCCCGCTATGTCCAGGGCTCCGTGCCATGCATCCCATCTGGGCAGTCACTGGTGGTGGCCGGGCACCATCTACTTCTTCTGGTCCTGTGCTGAGGCAGAGTCTGGCTCACACACCCCTTCCATCTGGTTGGCTCATGCTGTCCTCCTGTCCTTGATATCCAGGTGGACTGGGATTCCCAGCTCCCCCAGAGTTTCCAAGGAGCACCTGGTAGATTTGAACTGCAGACCTTTTGGGTTAGCAGCCAAGCACTTAACCACTGAACCACAGGGTTCCTCCAGGTGACATTTCCAGCCCTTAACTACCTCAACATCACACACGCCATCTTTATAAACTCACAGCCTCTGACTCTTTGATCAAGTGAAAATTAGAGATTTGCTATTTTCCAACAGTTAAAAAAACACATTTTACCAAGTTGTTGGAACACAGCCTCAGGCAAGGTGACCAACTTCCTCCGGTGGGAATATTAACTTGCCCAAATCAAGAAGTGATATAATAGCCTCTTATGAAATCCTGGGCTGTGTGCGAATTCAGTCCTTCTGACAAGTCCTGGGTAAGCTGAGATCTGGGGAGTGTACACGCACTGCTATCAGACAAGTCACCTGTGCTCTGCAGGGCATCACTGGGGGGACAGGTGCCAGGGGTGGCAGGCATTGGTTCACGCAGGCAAGGGTCAAGAGCTGGCTGCAGGGCTGCCCACTGACAGACGGCGGTCATCCGATCGAGGTCCCGCAACTGTTTTCTCTTTGTAACTGGATTTTGATGGGAAACATTTTGTTTTCCGCACATTGACACGGAATAAAACCTGTGTGTGTCAGACCCAAAGGCAGGAATTCCAGAAAGTTCTCCAAGGGCTCTTTGGTAACCACGTCCACAGTATATCCTGCAGAGCCAACTGCACAGGAAAATAATCCCCACTCACAGAAAGCAGGACAGACCCTCATAAAAACCAAGTTAAAGAACAAAGCTAGGCATTCGTTGAATTTGAGTCGATTCAAGTTGTTAAGATGCCCAGTCATAAATTGGTGGAAAAATTCCAGGGTTCTTGACCCCAGGTCTGTTAGAAGCCCCAGAACACAACAGCCCTGGTAGGGTCTTTGGAAATGCCTCACACCCTCAGTCAGTACAGGGTGTCCAGAGCCTCCCAACAAAGAGTGTGCATGCGACTTGGACATATTCCCCGCTAACAAGTCTGGGACGACTATCAGCAGGGATCTGAACGAAGACTGTATCATACAAGGAAGCAGAAAGCTGCGTACGTTTTCTTACCTGATTCACTGCGTTACCTTCATGACGGACAGTACCATGCAGTCATCCTGGCCGGAAAAAACAGCACCTTTCAACTCTTCCTAGGCTTTAAGGTCAATCACGGCGACAGAGCCGCTGGATGAACTACCAGGCCAAACCCTACTAGGCACGAGGCTGCGGGGTGGGCCCGGCAGGGTCCACACTGGCTCCACCTCACCTAGTCGGTCACTCAGCAGCGGGAAGAACCCACTCTCTAGTCTCCCGCAGGTGAAAATATCTCTAGGTAATTAATGCTTTTTTTTTGCCAAGGTAGCAACAGAGTGACAAACAGCTCCTTCCAGCCAAAGCCTCACCTGGATTAATCAGGGGTCCCGAGTGCTGTGCTGACACAACGGACCCTGTCCTCGGTACTCCCCCACCCCCCCGTGGCAGCCCTGCACCAGTACAACGGGAGAACTTCAATATTATCAGACGCTCTGTTATTAAGCAGAGGATCAAACAGAAATCAGCCAGCCTAAAAATGGATGTGGAGTTGGGGTGCTCCCCATGGCTAATGCGTCCATTTTTCACCTGAAGCCCTCTCCAAATGCCGTTTTGCCATTAAGCAAAACCCAAAGAAAGGTAATCAATCCCAACTAAAAAGCACTTATCCCACGATGACGCCGGCGAAGGCGCTCCAGCCCCCTGGCTGCCTGCCAAAGCCCGGACCACAGCCATCAGCGTCTCTGCCTATCTGAGGAGCACAGGGGCCAGGCATAATTGACTGGAAGACGGGCTAAAACTGTGCCCAATCAGTGTGTGATCAAAAGCGCGTGGAATATTCAGCACCACTTGATTACATGGAGGCACGTCCTTTCTCTCTCCTCATGAAATCTCTTCAAGGTCCAGAGTACAGTAATAAGATCATTACTGTCAAGCGGTACGAATCGCAGGCAATGAGTCTTGGGATGGGGAGTCATACTTCACAAGCTCCCCTGGTCTCTCTCTCTCCTTTTTTTTTGTATTTTACTGCACGCAGAGGCGGCAAGGCGACAAGGTAGCACATAATGATCACATCACTGTGTGCTAACTAGAAAGGCACTTTTAAGAAAAAGCAGAGAGAAATCAGCTTAAGAGAAACTAAAACATGCTCCCTTGGCTTTTTTTCCCCCTCCCGTTAAAAATTAAATAGAATTAAAGCGGGTGCAGCAGCTGCTTTTTACAAACTGGGATATGATGTCATTGAATCGAAGCATCTGAGAGATTTTTGTATGGTGGCAAAGCCAATTAGCACACAGACAAATGGCCAGTTTTCTCCAAGTTCCACGTACAAAGACAGCCCTTGTTGGTGTGTGTGTGTGCGCACGTGCGCATGCATGCGCACGCATACAGCAAGTCCTAATTTCCGCTGTTCCTACTTCTTTCACGGGTGGCACACCCTAGCACCCGTCAGATGTCTCAGATGAGGAAAGGGGTGGAGCTGAAAGGCTGGAGGGCTTCGGCCAAGCTCCTGACACACGCTCATGCTTGCTCCCTCTCTCTCCCCCTCTGACATCACCCCACACCAGACCTGCCCCAGAGTGCCAATGAAACATCTCAATAAAACAGAGCCCACTAGGAGCCCTGCTCAGACCTGGCCTCCGGGGCGAGGCTGACAACGGATGGAAACACTTCTGTCACCCATGCAGATGCCAAATGAGCAACAGGGCCTTGACTAATCAGTCCCCTCCTCCCTTCAACTTCAGCTAGCCTGAAAAATGCTCACTATCATTAAAAAATATATCAAGAAGGATCCCATCCTCAGAGTGAACATAATGAGGTTTGGAGCACATGAGTTAAACATTCACAGGTTTACAAAGTACCACGAGTGTCTGTCATCTAATATCCAACATCCTCAGTGGTGCCTCAGTGGCAGACTCTGCACCTGTCACACGGGAGCCCCAGGTTCGATTTCCAGCCGATGTACCACACACTGGCTGACTGTCGGTGACCTCTGTGTATCCGCTGCTATGATGCTCAACAGATTGACCCAGAGCTTCCAGACGGACAGACCAGCAAGAAAGGCCTGGTGATCTGCTTCTGAAACACCACCAGTAGACACCCTGTGGATCACAAGAGTCGGATCCCATTGTGCGTGGGTCACCAGGACTCAGAAGCCGACAAACCGGCGGCTGACCACCAGCACTCAGCTCAGCCCTCGGCACATGGCACGTGCTCAACGGACTCGCGTGGAATGGAATCCAGTGACTCTTGAGTACGCTGACATTCACAACAACCTTACGTCCTTCTTGTGCCCGCTGGCTTGTCACTGTGGGGGTCCTCGGCTCTGGCTGTCCCTGCTGTGTCTCACTCATGGTTGTTTATTTCCAAACTGACCACATCCACAGAGGACCTGAGGGTGCTAACAGGATGCGAGTTTGTGGACTTCATGCTGCCGGGCAGCTTCTGAGGCCAACTGTGCTCCATCTGAAATGCCAACAGCCAGGGCACGTACCGCTCGGCTCTGTCTCATGAGTTCATTCTCTTGGAGGTTGGCGTTCCAACCAAGAGTTCTCTCTGGAGCAGTGACTTGCTGTGTGGGGACTAGGTGACTCGGTCAGACTCCAATGGTCTCCCAAGCTGAAGGGACCCATCCAGCCTCCCGAAGCCCTCATCACAGCGAGGACGACAGCACTTTAGTTGTGTCCTTCACAGTCCAGATAACTGCTCTATTCATTCACCTTCTGAGATTCACCAGCCACTTAGTTTAATAACACAGAAGTCCCCATCGGGCCAACTGGTCCTGTTGGTTCTTCACATAAGCTGAGTGCTAGACTCTGGCTTGCTTTCCTTTTACTCAGGAGAGCTGTCAAAATAAAACTCCACATGTAACTGGGAGCTGCACCAAAATTAGAAAGAGGGCACTCAACAAGGAAGCACGGGACCAAGACACGTAGCATCTGCTCCCATGAATCCCTCTCCTCCTTCCTCCAGCTGCAAACCCTGGCGGCACCGTGGTTAGGTGCCACGGCTGCTAACCAAAAGGTCAGCAGTTCAAATCCAGCAGGTGCTGCCTGGGAACTCTATGGGGCAGCTCTTCTTGCTACGAGGCAGAATCCACTTGACAACAATGGATTCTTCTGTTTGGTTCTCCAGCCACCTCCAAAATACACAAAATGAAATGAGAAACAAAGTCTGAAGATGACCGCCCCTCTGCCTTGGCTTCTTGTGCAGCATCACACACCACGCCCAGTAAGTATACTGTTCACTATACCCAAGGGAGAGACAGCAGATGAGCGCTTCTGAGGTCACAGGGCACTCAAGAACCTGAGATCTACTGAACAACATTAGAAATGGACTGTCCTCCCGATCACGACACACAAAACCCGACGGCCAGGACAGTCAACAAAACTAATGGTTTCAGATGAAGTGAGAGCTTCACCGATGGGCACAGTATTGGCTTACAAGCATGAGAATGCAGGCAAAAAACTGTACCCTGCTCAGCCACAATTATTCATCAAACCATCTCCTCCTTGATACAAAACGCCCTCAGGTAAAAGGTAGCTGATCGGGACCAGTACCATCTGTTTCTTAGTCACCAAGTAAACACCAAACTTTGTTACGTGACCTCGGGATTCACCATCGCTGGAGATTTAAGTTGTTGTGAAGAGGCCACCTTTGAAGAAAATCACCTGCTTTCCACAGTCTTATGGTTACACACTGACCCTGTGGCATAGAAAACTAAGCTGCACCAGCTTTCTCACCTTTTACAAGGCGATGCTCTTTCTTTCTGAAGGCCCATGGTCCTCTGAAATATTCAGCCTTTATTCTGCTGCTGCTGTGGACTCTGGAGTTGGCTCGATTCACAGTGACCCAGTGCACAGTAGAGCGAAATGCTGCCCAGTTCTGAAATGCCTGCTGGGGACCAGCCTACCGTGAGCTAGACTCTTCTCCGGCTGATCTTCCAAGGCAGATCACCCGGCTTCTCTTCATCGTCTACCCTCCTCTGGAATCTCCACTGGAAACCTGCCTGGCAGTACAGCAGCATGTGAGCCTCCACTGGTGGACGGGTGGGGCCTGCACACGAGCACACTGGCTGGGACTCGAACCCAGGTCTCCTGCACAGATGGCACGAGGTCAACCGCTGTGCCAACATGACCCTGTCTTAAATTTGATGGCATTTTTTTCTGCAAATGTCTTATCTCCATCACAACGGTCTATAATGCTCAGAGTGAGAGAGGAACTGAGTTCTATTTACTTCTCTTTGTCTCCCACAGAGCCAGACACAGAGCCTTTCCACGTCCCCCTGGCATGACTGCTTGATACAAGGTGAAAGAATAAAATGACCCCCAATTTCAGGCGCTTATCTGAAAGAGTGAAGGAAGAGTAAGTCTGGGATAACATTTACTGACGCTGGGGTTAAAGACACTGGTCAACAGCCTGGCTTCGGATTGCTCAGTGAGTGCAGGTGGGGCAGGCCAATGGCAGCCGCAGCGGAGACACCCCTTGGTGACTGGTCCTCGACAGGACAATCTTTCAGGGTTCACATCCACGGTCAACCACACGACCATGCGGTAAAGGCCCAGAATGAACCATCAAAGGAACAACACAAGACGGATAAACTCCACTCCCGCCCAAGAGCTTAAGAACGAAACACGGTGAGCTCAAGGAGAAAGACAGGATTTCTGCACAGACTCTGGAGTAAGAAGACGGGGTCCATCCAGATAGGCCCTAACTTTTAAAGATCTTTGAAACAAAATTTCTAGACACAACAGTCTGTATAAAAGTCGGCATCTTTAGGCAGAACCTGAGGACTGTCAAGGAAACTCTCCTTTTGGCCTCGCTCCTGGTTCAAAAGCCATTCCACACCTCAAAGTTTCACGTTTTACCCGGTGGACAGAGCTGGAGGCAGAGAAGCAAGAGATGGTTCTGTCACCTTCCAGCCACCTGACCTTGGATGAGCAAGCCACTTCACCCTTCTCTACTTTAGTCTTTTCACTAGAGAGACAGAGAAATCAACGCTCCACGCAAACTCGTATGCAGGCTGCATCAACTGACACAGACAGATTCGGGGTGCAGCCCTGAAGCTCATGCCCTGGGCTTTCATCTTCCCAAGGATAATGTCACGCCTGGCCTCTAGATAAGATGCACAGGGAACAAAGGCCTGGAGACATCCACCGTCCAACAACCTGCTCCAGCACATATGTGCCCCTAATGCTTGCTTTAGGCCATGTTCCAGGGCAGCTGTCCCAAGTCCAAGGTACTCTGTGACATTGCAACCTGGGTTGCGTCCGCTGCTGCAGGGGCCAGAAGAACCCTGATTCAGGTGAGCCCTGCTCCTGGAAAGTCTCCTTTTCATATTAGAACCCCAATCTACTTTCTAGAAGCTTCCAATTGTAACGAGACTAATGGCCTGGATGGGCCACGGAGAACATGCAGTATCTTCCACGTGGTGGGTCTTCCAACCCCTAGAGACAGCTGGAGGTCACCACACCTTGGCTGTCGTCACAGCTCCCCTCACCATCTCCTCAAAGCCTGCACTCACGACTAAATCCATTACCGTCCCTGCTCACACCAGCACTGCTTTTAGGGCTCTAGCGACCCTAACGTATAGCACCCAGACCCAAAAAGAACATCACCCTAACTCTGCTTAATGCTGCTGTTCCAAGCTGTGGAGACAGTCCTGACTCGTGGTGACCCCACTGGGCACAGCAGCACAGGGTCGTCAATGCTGTGACCTTTCAGAAGGAGACTGCCAGGCCTGTCACCCAGGGTGCTTGCGGTTGAGCTCCAACAGCCACACTTTCGAGTAGCAGTCAAGTACTTAACCATCTGTACCGCCCAGGGATCCTAAGTATACCTAATAATTCCCACCCAATCAAATATAATTTAAAATCAGGACAATCACTGCTATTTTCATATTGAATGCTCCTAGTTGCCTGCAAAGGAAATATCAATAGAAACAGGAAACAAAAAATTCTTTATAAAAAGCTTAATATTACCTTTATTTGCTTATGGGAAAGCTAGGTTGCTGGTTCCTAAGATTTCTTGGTCTCAAAGTTAAATTTCATGGCAAAAAGTGTTTTATTTCTGATAGTCTTAATAGAATTATATGCATATAAACAAACCAAAAACTTTGATGTTTTTGAAAGGAAAAACACGATGGAAATTTCATTAAAAAACCGGAACACTAACCTTTCTGTCTTCTTGGGATTTTGCAATCAAATTACCGATAGAATGTTCATCTCTTACCCAGTGATCCCGGATAGAGACACCAGGGTGTGGTGACACACTGTACAAACAGCGGCCACATCTGAAAGGTCCTGAAGGACGGACACTGCCGAGATGAAAACATACAACCCAGGGGAGGTTCCTGGTGGCCAGGGGACAGAGACCACATGCCTAGAGTTAGGGGCTAAGTGTGTCCCCTGGAAAGATATGCTGAAGTTCTCAGTGCTGTCCCCGTGAATATGACCTGTTTGGTGAAACAGTCTTTCTTTAAGGTTGTTCTCACGCAGGACAAAGTGGAGCTGGGTGGGTTCTAGTCCCAATTCTTCCTGAGGGGTGTCTTATAAATAAAACAGGAGTGCAGACAGAGCATCACGCCCCCAGGGTCATGCCACCAGAAGGGTCCACAAGCAGCAAAGCCAAGTCAAGGACTGGTGGCAGTGGGAAGGTGGGTGCGGGACAGGTCCTCTCTCCGAACCCTCCAAACGAGTCGACACAGCCAACACCTTGGGCTCTCGGTCTCCAGAACGGTGACACAGTCACCTCTCATCCTTAAAGCCAAGCACCTTGGAGTGTTTTGTCACACTGTCCTGAGGAGACAACGTCACCCGCTGTCCCCTGCCAAATTGGTCATGTTCCTACCTGGTTAGGTCACTATTCCTAGTGTTGCCTGACTGCCAGTTTTGTCACCTGATGTGATCTTCCCTTGGGGTGGCAATGTCACCTCTGTGATTTTAAAGAGGCCGACGTGTTAACAGGGAAGGACTCAATCTACGGGATTCACCTGTGTCTCAGGTCAACCTCTTTTGAGACAGATAAGAGAGACACAAGCCGAGAGACAGGGGACCGTGCTGCCACCAAGCAAGAAGCGCCAGGAGCACACGTCCTTTGGAGTCAGGCCTCACGTGCTTCTCGGAGACGTCCCTACACCAGGGGACACTGATGACAAGGACCTTCGCCCAACACTGACAGAGACAGAAAGCCTTCCCCTGGAGCTGGCTCCCTGAGTTCAAACTTCCCGTCTCTCAAACTGCAAGAGAATAAAATTTCTCTTTGTGACAGCCCCAAGTGTCACCTGTCCTGCACCACTGCGGCCCGTCTGTCACAGCAGCACCAGATAACCAGGATGCCGGGGAGGAGCAGCACCTGCTGGAGGGACACACGGAGGCCCCGGGCACCTGACAGCCAGAGCAGCCACCACCCATACGACCCAGCAGCCTCGGGTCCCCACCGCGGGGACAGCCAGGCACACGTGCACCTTCTGGGGGCCCTCCAGCTTCCCATAGCATAGGACGCCACAGGGCGAGAGCACTGACGTGCCGCCCGGCTCCTCGCCCCTCAGAGGCGGGGCCAGGCACTCGCACCTGCCATGCCTCCTCCAGACGGTGCCAACGTAAAGTGTGGAGGCTGCCACTATACAGGGCACCCCAATCCCTCCTCAGCCAAGCATCGCAGAGTCCAGGGGACCCCGCGGCCAGACCATTACCTCAGAATACTCAAAGAAACAGGGAATTGGGCAGGCTAAGACTCGCTTCTAGAATGTACTACATTCATTCAGTTTGTCTTAAGACACCATCGTGGAGAAAGAAAACAAAGACGGTCCTGTGTATGTGAGCTGGCAGTCTTCTGCCATCACATGGGATATTTAACTATTACTGTTTTCTTTAAAAAAAAAAAAAAAAAAACCCTATGCTTTAGATGAAGGTTTACACAGCCAATCAGTTTCTCATTAAACACTACACATGTTTCGGTGACGCCGACTGCCAGCCCCACGACACATCCCCACTGTCCTTAACTCCGGGTTCCCCGTGCCCAGCTTTCCTGCCCCCTCCTGCTTTCTCGCCCTTGCCCCTGGACTGCTGTCCCCCTTTAGTCTCTTTTGGTTTTATGAACCTGTCTAATCTTTGGCCGAAGGGCAAAGAGTGACTTCAGACTGAGTTAAGAGTGTTCAGGGGCCACACTCTCAGAGTTTCTCCATCCCCTGTCAGACTAGTCAGTCTGACCGCTTCTGTGAGTTACGATTCTGTTCTACGTTTCCCCCCAGCTCTGTCCAGGACCCTTGATTGTGATCCCTGTCAGAGCAGTTGGCGGTGGTCGCCAGGCCTCGGTGACGGCCTCAGTCTGGGGCAGGCTACTTGAGGATCGAGAAACCTGGTGGACAGGACAGACGGACTTCCTCACCTCACCCAGTGCCTACGGACAGGGAGGGACTTGGGACTTGGGACTTGAGACACAATGTCGGCCTTTTGCTCTCTGACTTGGCATGTCACACAGGTAAGAAACACCCAGCACTATGACCTGTGGCCTCAGCTGGGGACCACTGCTGAAGTCCACTCAGAACGCTGTGCTGCTCCCTCAGCCAGGACTCGGGGTGAGGTGGTGGGAGGCAGAAGAGTGCTGTTCCCTGGCTCCTCATCCCCCAGGGTCACCTGAGGTTGGCCGCGTCCCTTGTTGAAGACCACAGCGCTTGAAGGAGGCCTTGCCAGGACAGCTCGGTCCCTCAGCTCTAACGAGCACCCCTTTCCTTCCCACGTGACCACCCTGCGGTCTAGGCCATCCCTGTTGCTGCCCCGCCCCTTCGCAGGTGGTCCCTGTGTCCTCAAGACCCCACCTGAGGGTCCACGTGACAACCCCAGACCCCTGACTGAATTAGCAGGCTGCCTGTGGAACTGTATCCCTCTTATGTTGCTTTAGTTAGGTATCTAAATGGATTTCCAACTATAGTGACCCCATGTGACAGAGGAGAACTGCCCAGTAGGGTCTTCTAGGCTGCACTCCTCCCAGGAGCAGACTGCTGGGTCTTCCTGTCGTGCAGCCACCGACTGGGTCCCAGGTGCCGACCTCTGGCGACCTCTGGTCAGCAGCTGAGTGCCTCATGGTTGCGCCACCTTGGCTTCTACTTCTGTAATCTAATGGTTTCTCCCAGAAAAGCATGTGGAAACCTGTAAACACTCAACGACTTTCCAGAGTCTTTTACCGGATGTTTACATCATCACAACACTGGGTCAACCGCTCACGGTGCCTGGCAGGAGAGACGCCAACCTTTTCTTGTAATTACAGTGGAACAGGATGCTCTACAAAATTAAAATAGAGACAACTGGTCATAGCTTCAAGAACACGCTTCTGAATTTCCATGGCTCACACCATGTACTCTGAATGCTGCTGTCAGGAGCCGTCAAGTCAGTTCTGCCCCATGGAGTTGCTACATTAAGCAGGGACAGTTTTTAAGACTCTTAAGAAATATGGTATTTCACTGGATCTGAAATACCTTCAATTGTGAGTGGCATTCCAACTTCTGAGAGGCAAAACCCTGATAAAACCAAAATGAGCACCTCAGAAATAACAAAATACAGCACGCCTCACAAAAATAACTCATTTAGAGTTTTGTAGATTATTTCTTCTAGGGAAAAAGGACACATTCTCTTTTTCTAGAGAACTTAGTATTTTCTATTCTAAAGAAGGTGCAGCCACCCATATCACAGAACTCAAGACTGTTCTTGAGAAAGTGAGAGGCGGGCTCCCCTTTCACTCTTGGCCTTGAACTTCTGAACATGCGTCAACGTTACTCACACATAACTTGAGACCACTGCGATTTTCTAACTTGGATGTTTCTGTTGCCTTCCTGTCCATGTCTCCACCTCAGATGTGTCCACAGGCGGCTGCGCTGTGGATGACACACGTCAACCATGTCACACAATGTCGCTCAGAGCGCATGGAATAATCCCAGGACACAAGAAAGTGGACTGGAAGCTCCTTAGCGATGTCACTATGTCTGAGAAGGGGCCCCAGTCAGCTGGTGAGTGGGATAAATAAAATGTGAGCCAGGAGTTAGGAGGTGAACTGGATAACTGGCTTCTAACAAGTGGTGCTTTTGAAAACTAGTCACAGATGTCAGCTGGAAGCATGTCACTAACACCAAACCACTGCCATTGAGTTGTTTGTGACTCACAGCGACCCTACAGACCCAGTCAGACGTTTAACTGAGAATGGGCATGCGGCCTTCCCCCAAAGCCTGGATTACTCTCCTCCTTGGTGTCTGTGAGACGCAGGCAGAGGGCACATGTCACGCACCCTGGTGAGCAGCTGTACATCTTCTAGATTTTACCCCAAGTCTCTTGACAAGGTGAGCTGCGGCTGCATGCATGTGGGTGCGTGCTTTGTGTCAGGCAGTTGTCTGAAGGGGTCTTGTCAGCACCAAACATTTAGGGCTGAGCCTTTTCCAGGGGAAGGCTGGCACCTGGGCAGGCGCTGTGACCTCATGGTCTCTGTGTCCCACCACTGCTGATTTATTAAATCGTGCTGCCTTATTCTAATAAGAGAAAATCCACCGTCACTGGTTAGACTGCTGAGCAGGAAGGGTTGTCCTTAGGTGCCAGGAGTCCGTTGTGACTCACAGTGACCCCATGGGGGAGAGCAGAACTGTGCTCTATAGTGGTTTCTTGGCCACAATGTTCACTGAGCAGACTGCCTGGTCTTTGTCCCGAGGAGTGGCTTGGCAGCTTCAAACCACCAACTCCTCTATTAGTGGCCAACCGCAGCATCACAAGCTGCTTCCAGCAAAGAGGGACTTGCTTCTAACGCGGGTGGACAGTGGCAAGATGCTGAGGGACACTGGAGGACAAGGGCTTTCAGACCCTTCCCCACCTGGCTACCCCGCTCAGCAAGAGCTTGGGAAGCGACTGTCCAGCCCTGGCCTGCGGTCCCCTCATATACAGGCAACACAGCCACCCGCCGCACAGAATTACGGTGAGCGACACGCTCAGGGTGCCTCGGATACTGTAGCGATGCTGTAGCGCTTCCTGCTAAGCACGCGCCCTCGGCTCATGGACCGATCCCTGGATGTTAGGGGGAAACAGGCCATGCTCTCTAAACGTAGCCAGTGGTCACCAAACTTGCAGTTCTGACTCGTCCAGCAAGCCGAGTATTCAGAAAAAGCACAGAGAAAACACCCAGAGGGAAAGAACAGCGCTGCCGAGGACCTACAGCGGAGCTCTTGCTGAAGACAGACCTCACAGCAGTAACTCACACGGCCACCCCAATGCTTTCAATTATCACCTTCCTTTCAGGTATTTCTGACACTTGCTTATGATAACTGTACAAATTCTACCTTTGATGACGTCAATACCTAACAGCCGGCAGTCTATAAAGCACTCGGTAGGCAGTGGTAGAGATCTCAACTGCAAACTCAAGTATCAGAAGTTCAAATCCAGCAGCCGCTGGCAGGGATCAGAGACGGCTTCTGTAAAGAGCCTTGGACCCTCTCTGCGGCAGGTCCACCCCGTCCTGTAGGGACACCATGAGCTGACACCGACGGCACCAGGGTGACAGCACGGACAGTCTTGTGTGTACAGCCAAGTGGCCTGTCCACCTGTGCCATGGAAGAAATGCTGGCACTAGTGTCTAGGAGGTGCTTGGAAAAGTCATGCTGGCTCACCCCTGGGAATGAGATCTGCGTCTCCACAATCAAGGAATCCAAGACAAACCGTGACAACCGGAGTGGTCATAGCAACAAACCATCGACGGCCATCAAGTCTATTCTGACTCACAGTGACCCTACAGGACTGAGCAGAACTGCCCCATGGGACATCCAAGGAGTGCCCAGTGAATTCAAACAGCGGACCTTTTGGGTGGCAACCATAGTTCTTCACCACTGTGCTGCCACGGATTCGAGTGTGGTCATAGAGCAGACAAAACCAGAGGTGCTGCCGGCCGCTGCCGGACAAACTGTGTATCAGAGTGCTGACTCACACCATCAGAACAGAGGCCGCTGTCTCCCTCGAGTTCAGACCAACCAATACTGGAAACGACCCCTCAACTAGGAGAACCCACTGACTCCGTTAGAGCCTCATGACACGGACACCTAGCTAAAGGGGACGCTGTACCCAGGCTGCCAAGCTGGGCACTAATGAAGACTAGATAAGGCCCACGGGTGTCAACCAGCATCACTGCCTATGGGCCAAGGCCTACAGAGGTCAAGGTGGCCGATGGGACTGGATAAGCCCAGCAGTCATGTCGAGAGGAGAGGACCCTGAGGGCCCCCGCATGACACCCCGTCCTGCCAGCAGAAAGCACAGGTGCAGAGTCTGTGTGTCTGGGGTTTCTATCAAGTATCGGCTTTTACACACTGAAGGACCAACAGTCACTTTCCAGAAGGGCAGACTCCGACCCTGGGGTCCCCGGGAGCCCGGAACCTCACCTTCGGCGGTGCCGGACAGCCCGTCGGCTTTGAAGTTGCTGGTACTTTTCTTCCTGCGGTGCTTCTTTCTGTTGGCGTGAGGAGATGGGGGAGGGTCGAGCTTGGGGCTGGTGGTGCTGGAGATGCTGGGGCTGGAACACACAGAGTCACCCAGCCCCGTGTCTGTAACGGGACAGAAAAGGCAAAAGAATGCAAAGCTTTAGCTCTTTGCAAAAGATAGTCAGGTTCCTCCCAGATCGCACACCTACTGCCCTCCAGTCGGCGCCGACGCACAGCAGTCCTGTGGGACGGAACACGCGCCATGGTCCCTTCCTTCCACTCAGGGAGGAAGAGGCGCTCTCCTCTCGGGAAGGGGGCCACGGTGGTGCAATGGTTAAGCGCTCAGCTGCTAATCAACAGGTCAGCCATTCAGACTCACCCAGCCCCTCTGCTGGTGAAGAAACTGGTTATCTTCTTCCATACAGATTGCGGCCTAGGAAACCCAATGGGCAGCTCTACCCGGCCATTAAGAGTCACTGTGAGTTGGAAGAGACCGGACGGTAGCAGGTTGGGTGCTCTGGTTCTTCTCTGGACATTAAACCTTCTAGTTTCTACAACAAATAAGTGGGCAGCGCCATGGAACCCGTGAAAGGCGTCCCCACAAACAATACATCCGAGTCCTCCTAACCCCAAAGCTGTCACGGTGACCTTGTTTGCCAAGAGGGTCTTTGGAGATGCTATCTGTTAACACGAGGCCATAGAGGAGTCAGGTAGAGTCTAGTGCTACACGACCAGAGTCCTATAAAAGGTAAGAGACAGAAAAGAGATAGAGACAAAAAGATACTGTGATGGACTGAATTGTGTCCCCAGAATGCATGCCAACTTGGCGAGGACATGGTTCCCAGGACTGTGCGAGTGTCCATCATTTCGTCATCTGAGGTGAAGTCCCTGTGTGTTGTGTAAACCCTGCACCTGTGACATTAATGACACGGGCTTAACAGCAGTTATGTTAATGAGGCAGAACTCCATGTACAAGATCAGGTTTTGTCTTAAATTGGTCCCTTTGGAGACACAGAGAGACAGGGGAACCTTACCACGACCGAGCAACAAGAGTCAGGAGCACGCATCCTTTGGACTCCAGCTCCACGCACCGAGAGGCTCCTAGGACAGTGAAGACGATGACAAAGGACCTTCCCCCGAGCCGACGGACAGAGACAGCCTTTTCCTGGAGCTGGCACCCTGAATTTGGACTGTGGGGACCTGTGAGAGCCACCTACTTGTGGTGTTTCTGTGGCGGCAGCACTAGACGACTGAGACGTCACGCTGTGCTGCGGCTGCAAGCCAAGGACAGCCCGAGCCACCAGAAGCTGGAAGACACGCACGGAGCACATCTTCCCTCAGATGGCATCAACACAGCTGACCCCTCACCGGGACCTCAGCCTCTAGAACTGTGAGATGATCTATTTCTGTTCTTAGAAGCCACCTGGCTTGTGGTCCTTTGTCCTGGCAGCCCTTTGCTTTTGCTGGGTGCTAGTGAGTTCTTTTGACTTAGCCACCCACTAGGATGGAGAACTGCCCCACAGGGTTTCCAGGACACCAGGTCACTCTCCCACAGAACCACTGACCTTTCAGTTAGCGGCCAAGCACTTAACAGATGTGTTACCAGGGCCCCTTGTGGCCGCCCAGGAAATGGACGCTTCGGCTGCTATGAGCTCTGCTGCTCCCGGACACCCTCTGTCTCCCAGACGGGCCCTGGATACCATGTCTGGCCCCAGTTCAGGAATGGGGAGGCACCAGGTGACCTCAGAGGTCACAAAGAATGTCAGGGGAGCAAGGACTGGGGTCTGAACCCCAGGGCCCTCATCACAGTGTCCGTCTCCTCTCTTGTTTTCTCGCCATCTCTTCTACACTCCAGTCTCTGGGGCCCTGGCTGGTTTGTTTGAAGCTGCTTGCTGGATGGGTCAGGCTGAAGGCACCACAACCACCCAGAGGTCAGTCTCTTGGGAGCTGAGCTGCCCACTAGGTCAGAGAAACCGACTGCCTTGGCTAGGGTCAGTGGGAGCTACTCAGCTCAGGATGGAGGGAGGGTCGGAAGCCGGCTGGTGACATAAGAAAGCATCCTTCAGTGCAAGAGGCTGTCTGTGCTGGTGGGCACATGCCTTGAGAAGTCCTGGCTACAGCCGCCGGGGTGCCAGCTGCAGGAGAATGCTGCAACCGGGGACAGAGGAGGGGACAGAGAAGGGGACCAATCATGGCCATATTCAAGGCCAGGATAGGCCCTTGGTCAGGGGAGGCCACGGCAGGAGCCTAAAGCCTTGCACGACAGGGGCCTGGGGCATGGGACCAGAGAGCCCTAGCCCAATGGCTGGACCCCATGGGACCATTCCTGAAGCTGAGGTGGTCACAACTGGCCCCACGCGACCCTTCTTGAGGCTTGACGTCCACTTGGAGCCAGCTACAGATTGCCTGCTCACAGAGTGTCAGTGCCTGCGTGTAACTGTCCCCAGCATCTGGACCCTGAGGCCTCCCTCCAGAGAGAAGCAGCTGAACATCCTCTGGTTTAAAATACAAGCAATCAGAATACACCAGGCCTCAATTTCCGACCAGTCTCCTGCCTGACAAGGTAGCCCTCAATGGAACAAGTCCCCAGTGCCTGATGAGGCATCCCTCAACTGGCAGAGTCCCAAAGCCCAGCTCCATGTGCGTCAGAGGGCTTGGCCGCAGCCCGTTGCAGGTGGCCATCTCTCCCGGTTACATACAAGTAACACGTTTTATTTTGTATCAATTATGGCACCAGGACAGACAACCAGTGTCGGAGGCACCAAGGATGGAGGGGAGACCCCTCGAGAAGAAAAGCATGTCGAATTAAAAAGGCCAGGCGTCATTACTCCACTGTGACAGAGGGCCCCAGGTGGCTGGGACGTGGAGTCGGGATGGCCACTCCACTGCCATCCTGCCGCTCAATGTCGGCCATTAGTTCTTCCCAATCGGACATCATCGTGGGATGCAGATCCCCCTAAACAGATAATCCAGCGAGCACGCTAACCATCTGCAATCTCCCGAGCGCCGCATGGAAAGTATGAGTCAGGGAAGCAGCCCCACTTTTCACTCGGGGAGCTGACAAGCATGACCAGAGGGGAATAAAATAACATTCCCTTCACATAAATATCACGCGGCCTGCTTGAGACTGATGGGCCAGGAATGTATTCTTAGCTATCATTCCGGCAGACAGGCCCAAGGACACTCATAACTTATTTTACAATCATTTAGTTTCAGCTCAAGTGGAAAACGTGACAACTTATCTCTGCTGACAAGATGCCGTATCGAACCTTACAATTAACTCGCCCCAGATTATCTGCCCAGCCAATCATTAGCCAGGCAATTTTTGATGAACTGTTGCAGGGAGCGCGCCTCGGTGATCGCTGCCAGTGGCAGGTGTGCTGATCGGTTTTTGATAACCCTGCTGATATTCCGACAGACCGGGCTCCGAGCAAGGGACGCCCGCAGCCCTGCCACTGCCGGGAGCCTTGCAGTGTGTCCTCTGGGGGAGGTGGCTGCCTGCACCGTGCCTCCAGGAGGAATGTCTGGGACTGTTACCACTGCTGCGGCGATGACTATTCCTGCGGCGGTTACTGTGACCCCCGTGATGACTCCTGGCGTTACTAAGGTGCTTGGGTGGCCAGGTGGTTAAGTGGTCAGCTCTGAACTGCGAGGTCCGTGGGAGGAAGACATTCAGTCGGCTTCTGCAGAGGTGGCGCCCTGGGGAGCTCTAGGGGGTGCTTCTACCCTTTCCCACAGTGCTGCTAGGAGGCAGAGTCAGCTCAATGGCACGGGCTTTTATTTTGTTTTCTGGTACTGCTACTACTGTTGTGACTGCGGCAACTACTAGCTAGTATCGCTCTTATTATGGCAAGGATTCTTAGCATTGCTTCTGGTACTGTTACCGAGGCAACAGCCACTACCGCTGCTATTACTGTCACTACGCAAGAGTCATACTTGCGTTTGCTGTCACTGCTAAAAGTTACTGTCACTCTTGCAACAACTCTTACGGCCACTACTGCGACAACGGTCCTATTAGTGCTACAGCTGTTACTGTAACATTAGCTTGATGCTAACGTCACTCTCCCTGTGCATGCTGGGAAACCCTGGTCAGCATGCTGGCTAAGTGCTGTGGCTGCTAGCCCAAAGGGGAGCCCTTCAGATCCACCAGGTCCTCTCTGGGAACTCTCCAGAGCTCTGCACTGTGGGGCTACTAGGAGTTGGGGCTGACTTGACAGCAGTGGAGTTGATTTCCGGAACACACCCTACCAGCCCCGTTCACCCCACACTTGAAGTCTGTCGTTCAGGGAGCAGTGGGCCCTTAGAGACACTGTCCAACTACTCTCCCCTGGTGGGCTCCATGGGACGGCAGGCACCAAGCAGCAGCTACAGAGAGCCACCCCCCACGACGGCTAACGGAAGGCTGCGGCTGGTGCCTAAAGGATCGGCTTACTATTAACTTTTCATTTGCTTATTAAAGGTAGAAAATACAGTCAAGTGTGTTTTCACAAGAAGCCTGCATCTCTATGAAAAACATAAGAAAGAAAAAGATGGGCGAATGCATGTGAACTCTCCCTTTCCCTCTCTTTTACACGCACACTCTAACTCACTCTTCTGGCAGTATCAGGAAAGACACTTTACGAAATTCTCTCTCTCTCTCCCTATGCACACTAACATATACGAACACAAACACCAAAACACCAAACTTGCTCTGGATAAGTCGATTTCAACTCACAGTGGCCCTACAGGACAGTGTAGAACTGCCTTGCAGTTTCCAAGAAGCACCTGGTGGATATGAACCACCAAACTTTTGGTCAGCTCCTAACCACTATGCCACCAGGGTCTTCGTGGGTGTGTGTGCGCGTGTGTGTGTGTGCACAGTGCATATATATGTACACAGTATACACGTGTATGTATGTAGATACCATGTATGTGTGTGCATGTCTATATGTACAGTGTGTATACATGTGTGCATGTGTATATATATATACAGAAGGTCTATATACGTGTGCGTGTGTGTGCGTGTGTTATGTATATACACAGCATATTTTTATTCCAAAATTATCAAACCCAGGGCTTCTGTCAGTGCAGAGGGAGGGCGGAATCAGACGTGGACTAAGACTGTCTGTCAACTAAAGACGAAGGCATGGCAGGAGCCGGGGAATTCAAACACATCTCCTCTGATCCGAGGTCAACTACACGGAGCCCATCGGGATCCCTAACGAGGACCGCTCAGAGGATCTGCAGCCGGTAAACAAAGAGGAGGCCACCTTTGCCATCGGAGGAAATCACAACATCCTTGGTCTCTGTTAAAAGGTGAGTGTGAAGTGAAGTTCAAAACCCGGCCCCTCGGCGCGGCGCCTTTGACGGAGCTGTCAGCACGAGGACGGTGACTTGGATTAAGACCTCTGAAGGTGTTTCAGAGACTTGAGTCATTGTCCGCTTTCCTGGGCCGCGTGCGGCGCTCACACGGAGGTACACAATGCCGGCAGAGGGGCAGCGGGGACCTGCTGGGGGGCTGAGGAAGATGACAGGTGTTGGGGGACAGCAAAGGACAACACAGTGTCTGCTGTGTTCTGAAAGATGGGGAGGAAGGCAAGGCAAGCGGACGGTCAGAGATGACAGCCAACACAGACGACATGAATCTCCTGCGTGGGCCACTTTCAATTACATCCAGGTGTCTCCACAAATTAAACGCAATCAACAAGAACTTAGGGAATCTGAGATTCATATCCATGAACCCCTGATTACTGAAATAGATTTCTAAAACCTTAAAAAACAAGGACACACATTCTGATCACCAATCAAGTGCTTAACGAGTGAGCCGGGTTTCTGTGACGGGTGTCTGTTGATGTCCCCCTCAGGTCCTGCCTCTCCCCGGGAGAACTGAACTCCTCTTGATGCGCCAAGATGCAGAGGTTCAGTGGAGACACCGTCCCCTGTGGCCGTGTAAGAACCGCCACCAAAGCCACCAGGCCAGGGAACAGCTGTAGAAAAGCAACACGGCTGTATGTTTGTCGCGGTCCGGGGAAAAGCTCAGTGATGACAGAACGCTGGAAAGCGCAGACGTAAAACAGGGGGAAGGAGGGGGACACCAGAGGACAGACACTGAAGGGAGATGAGCGTCGTCTTCCTACATAAATACCACTAAGTGTGGGATTCAAAGGCCTGTTTCTTGATTTTAGTTGTACTAGATTTTCTGGTGGATTAGATACTGAAACCAAGTTAAAAATTCGCAACTAAGAGTGTAAACAGAAGAGACATGCACTTCAGGAATAAATGAAAACCAAACCAACCAACAAATACTCCAAGGATAAAATACAGGAGCAACAAAGAGCAGAACTCACCTCTCTTTAAGAATCCCAAACCCCAATCCAAATTCAATCCATTGCCACTGAGCCAGTTCCGACTCCTGGTGACCCCACACGGTGCAGAGCGGAACAGGCCACCTTCGAGCTTTGCGGGCTGTGGCGGATTGCCAGGGCTTTCTTCTGAGGTGCCTGTAGGTGGGTTCAAACTACAGCCCTGGGGTTAAGAGTCAAGCACGGACCTGTCCGCACGACCCAGGGACTTCCCTCGTGCGAGGACAGCGGACCTCCTTTGGCTCATCTGGAAACGACAGGCTGGAAGGATGCAATCCCCACCACTCCTCTGGGCCTATACTGGGGGAGTCCCCATCACTCTTTCAGAGCCCGAGTTTTCCACCATGAAGATGAGGTTCCACGTAGGGCAAAGTGGAACACGTGGCGATGACCCATGACCTCGGGGATGGGCACTCAGCCAGGGTCCACCTGACCTCCTAAGAGCACCACAAAGACCAAACGAGAGCTGTGTCCCTTCTCAAAGCTCTGACCTCCGCAGTGCAAACAAGAGCACCCGAAGATGGGGACCAGACAGCCAGGGAGCCCCGGCTGATGGCTGGTACTGACAACCACTAGCGCCATGAGTGCTGTGACCACTATTTTTTAAGAAAGCTGATGTAAAGGCCTACCTAACAGTGGCCTGTTCAACGTTTTTCACACGTGCAGTTCGGCGCCACCAGTTACAGCGAACATTCTGTGCAACTGTTACCAGTACCCACTGTCAACTTCCCCGTCACCACCGACGCAAACGCAACGCTTCGGAATACTTTACCACCACCCCATGTGATTTCTCTCTGCTTTGGATCTCGCTCTGGAGATGTACCATTCGCGGAATTTCAGAAACTCACTGCTTCTGTACTAAATCAGTATCTCCCACCACGAAGTAACAAACACAGAGAGCACACAGAACAACCAGCTCTCCCCAAATGGTGCTGACGGGCAGTCATATTTGAGAATTACACGTTCTTACACTGACATGCCTTCTCTTCCTCGGGTCTTCACCCAAATCCTCTTCCCTGGGGTTCTACCTGATGGGTGGAAGATTTCTAAATCAGTGTACTGTGATCTGAATTACAGTGCTATTCTGCCTTCTCTCTTATGTCCCAACATGGATTCATATCAAATCTTGGTAGTAACCAAGTCAACACACTTAGTGTCCTAGGTTAAAATCTCAGATTCACTTCCTTACACTGGAAATAAAACAAAGGAGACGCAACCATCAGAGGTACACAGACCAGGAGACACTGCTGTAAGGGAAGCAAAGGATGGATTTTACGAAGAAGGGGAAGGAGGGGAGAGAGAGGTAGGGCGGGTGGGAGACGGAGGCGTGGAGGGCAGAAAAAGAGGGAGAGAGGAGGAGGGAGGCGGAGCGAGCAGGGAGGGAGGGACCATGGGAGGGACGGATGAAAGCAGGGAGACAGAGAGAGAGAGACTGGCTGACCTCCAGCATCACCCAATGAGGCGGATCCACGGACCTGCCTGCCAGAAACACTTCAGAAGATTATTTAAGAAACAAACAAAAAATGGGTGACTTAATGTCTCCAGAAATGGTTCCAAACATATACAGAAAATGAAGAACATAACAAGAAAATCTACTCCATACTATCAATACTTCACAAGCTCCTCCAAAAAACAGAAAAGGAGGAAACACTTGCCAAAGTCACTCTGTGACACAGACCAGTCTTTTCAACAAAAGGTGCTGTCAGGTGCTGTCCAGCCAGCTCTGGCTCACGGGGACCCTGTGCACAACACAACACATGTCGCTGGTCCCCTGTCCCGCTCACAACCACTGCTCTGCCCGGGCCCACGGTGGCAGCTATGCGTCACCACATCTTGCTGAGGGTCTTCCTCTTCCCACCGACTCTGCTCTGCCAAGCAGGATGTTCTTTTTCCAGGGACTGACCCCTCCTGAAAACACGTCCACAGGATGTGAGACACAGCCTCCCTCCCCTTGCTTGTAAGGACCATTCTGGCTGTACGTCTTCCAAGACAGATGTGTTCGTTCCTCTGGCAGTGCCTGGTACATGAGGTATGACAATGAAGTTTGTGAACTCATCCTAGAAAAAGCGCTGAATACGTTATTGCTGAATCTCACTCCAGTCATCTTCAACGCGCTCCTCTTGGGAAGCTATGCATGGACACCAGCACCTAGTCCACCATTCAAAACACTTTTTCTAGGATGAGTTTGTGAATGTAATTGTCACACCTTGTATTCAATATTCTTCACCAGCACCATAATTAAGAGTGTTCATTCTTCTTCTGTCTTCCTCATTCATCGTCCAGCTTTCACATAAATAGGAGGTGACCGAAAACACCATGGCTTGTGTCAGGCACACCTTGGTCTTCAAGGTGACATCTCCATGGCTACATGCAAAAGAATGAAGCTGGTGCCTTATTTCACACTGCAATTAACTCAAAAATGCATTATACAAATACATAAAATGGAACAAAAACCCAAGTGTAAGAACCTAAACCACAAAACTTCTAGAGGAAAACATGGGGCATATCTTCATGGCCTTGAATCTGGGAATGGATTATTAGATGTGGCGTCAAAAGAAAAAAAGGTAAACTGGACTTTATAAAAATTAAAAACATTTGTGGTTCAAACGACACTGTTACACATGAAAAAACAACCCACAGAATAGGAGAAAACATTTGAAAATTAAGTTTTCTGGATTATCTCTAGAGTCCAGAAATCTACAAAGAACTCCAACCTAACAAAAAGACAAATGACCCAATTAAAAAATGGACAAGGATGTGAAGAGAGATTTCTTCAGGAAAGACACAGACATCACAAATAAACACACAAAAAAACGAAACTCAGCATTATTAGTTGTCAAGAAAATGCAAATCAAAACCACTGTGAGATACCATTGTCAATCACCACTGGGATGATGAGAATAAAAAACATCAGACAGTAGGTGCTGGTGAGATGTGGAGAAACTGGAACCTCCATACAGTACTAGCACTAGCAGGAATGTAGAAGGATGCAGCTGCTATGGAAAGAGCCTAGGAATTCCTCAAACAATTAAACACAGAGTTACCATGTTGTTGCTATGTGCCATCCAGTTGGTTTCGTCAAACAGCAACCCTATAAACCCCAAAACTAAACTCACTGCCGTTGAGTTGTTTCTGACTCACAGTGACCCTACAGACAGGGTATAACAGCCCCTTTGAGTTTCCAAGGAACACCTAGTGGATTTGAACTTCAAACTTTATGGTTAGCAGACATAGCACTTAACCATTATGCCACCAGGTTTTCCCAGGGACCTTATAGGACAGAGTAGAACTGTCCCATGGAGTTTTCAAGGAGCCGCTGGTGGATTCAAACGGCTGACCTCGTGGTTGCCAGCTGAGCCTTTAACCACTGAGCTATCAGGGCTCCAGAATTAACATATGACCTCGCATTTCACTCACAGATATACAGTCAGGAGAAGTAAAGACACGTCCACACAAACACTTGTACACATTCGTAATAGCAGTGTTCATAACATCCAAACGGTAGAAAAAATTGCCCATCAGATGGTGAACAGATGCATAAAGCACAGTACAGCCATACAACGAAATATTATTTGGCAATGAAAAAGGATGAAATACTAATCCACGCTACAACACGGATGAACACTGAAAATATCATGCTGAGTGAAAGAAGACAAAAGACCCCACCGCATGATTCCAGTTCTATAAAACGCCTAGAACAGGCAATTCTAGAGACAGAAAGTAGACGGACAGCTGCTTACAGACAGGGTACGGAGATGAGAGCTTAGGAGTAGGGGCTTCTTTCTCAGGTGATGAAAACGTCATCAAGTCGACTTGCTGTGATGCTGCACTGATCTGGGAACCCTGGTGGTGTGGTGGGTAAGCGCTCTATCTGCTCAGCAAAGGCTCAGCAAAGGCTGACAGTTCAAATCTGCCAGGCACTCCTTGGAACCTCTATGGGGGTAGTTCTACTCTGTCCCGTGGGGCTGTTGTGAGTCGGAATGGAGATCTCTGAATATACTAAAAATCAGTGAATTGTGCACTTTGAATGAGTAGCTAGATGGTACGTGAATTCTATCTTAAGAAATAAAGAAGGAGAAAGGGAGAGGACACCGTGTTAAGTGCTACAAAGCAACCTAATAAAGAAAAAAAAAAAGACTCCACTGAGCGCTCTGCTCTAGAAAGGTGCAAGGAAGCAGTGACAGCATGGAGTTAGGAGGGGCCTGAGGACGCTCAAAGCCAAGGCTGTTCACAAGACCTGGACGGCCCTGGGTGGCAGGCGCAGAGGCTCTGATGTAGCTGCCAGGAGCCAGAGTCCCCTCTGCGGGGGCTTCTCTGGGGACCCTGCAGGGGGTGAGCCTCTGGTTTACATTCGCTGTAGCTTCTTCTCATCTTTATTCCACAGAGCAGCAGCAAGCCCACCAGCTCAACAGTCTCCACTGTCTCAGGTTTAAGTTTTTGTCATGGATTGGATTGTGACCCCCCCCCGAAATGTGTGTAGCCCTCTGGCTAGGTCATGATTTCCGGTATTGTGTAACAGTCCACACTGTGGGTCTGTGATGTTAATAAGGGAAGACAGGGGGTAGTTGGGTCAGCAAGGCAAGACTCAATCTGTTAGACTGCACTGTGTCTTGAGGCAACCTCTGGAGATAAAATGGAAAGGGAAGCAGGCAGAGAGTTGGGGACCTTCTACCTTCAGGAAAGCAGGAGTACAGGAAATAGAGTGTGTCCTGTGGACCTGGGGTCCCTGTGCCTCAGAAGTGCCCCACTCCAGGAGAAGACTGACGACCAGGGCCTTCCTCCAGAGCCACCAGAGAAAGACCTCCCCTGGAGATGATGTCCAGAATTTGGATTTGTAGCCTACCGGACTATGACAGGATAAAATGTCTCTTTTTAAAGCCATCCACTTGTGGTATATTTCTGTTATAGCAGCATTAGATGACTAAGACGGTTACCTCCTTCTGGGGCCACAGCCCTGTCCTCTCCAACCTCCTGTTGACTCAGATGGTTTTCTTTGCACCCCATCAGCATCTTGCTATTTCCCTCCCCCCATCCCAGCTCCACTGAGACATAAAACAGGCTGTGGAGAGTCCTTCCTGTGTCCTTCCAGTTGTCCCTCGTGTCTGTTGCCCACAGGACAAGGAAACCACCCACCTGGTTTTAGGAGCTGATATCGTGATCCAGTGAGACAGAAACTCAGGAGTCAGCAAGAGGAAGTACAGCCAAACTGCTACTGAGATGATTGTTACCTAAACACAAGCTGCAAAGAAACTTTAAATTAAGCCAGCATATTCCAGAACACATACAGCTGCTCTGATCAACACTGAGAGGTGGAAATGAAATCACTTCAAGAGATTCCTGCTTCTCTTCAGCCTCCTCTCCTTTTATGAAATCAGCCACACCAATTTCCCTAGTCTGGTGCTTACAGCTGCTAAATTACAAAGAGATCCTGTTTCACATGGAAAGCTCCATGGCTGACCAGGTGGGGAAAAGCCTCAACTCATCTAGTGGAAAACTCAATTACATAAAGAAGTTAATTAAACACATGATCCCTCTTTGAGGACATAAATTTCCCTTCTTTAGAAATGTAGCTGCTTCTATTACGTGTTAAAGAGAGTCAGATGACCAACTGCCACAAAATCAAGTATCACGTTAGAAGCATGGAAGGCTGGCTTCCCTTGGGCCAGGCCACAGAAGGGCGCTGTCCAGGGTCCTCAATACTGCCGGCGGCGGCGTTCTCCTCAAGGCACGGAAATCCACTCAAAACTACTGCTTCACAGCACTGCCTGCTCTTAGACTACTGATATAACGTGGTTTGAAAAACAGAGGGATGCTGTCATTAGCTTTAGAAACCCTGATACACAGAAGTCCAGACTAAATGAAAGTGATCTGATTGAGACATCTCATCCCACTGGCTCAGGGTTAAATGTGTAGATGTAACTTACTTTTTTTAAAAAACTTTTGAAGAGCAATGTATGCCTTAATTTGCTTAATTATTTAACTACTGCTTGGATGAATTTAAATTTTTTGGCCATTGTTTAAGTGTACCACACACAACACAGCACGCACAGAATTTTCAGCATTTGGAACTGCTGTTCTGGTGTAGTTCTGGAGATGTGGGTTTAAGGAAAAGAACATCTGTGGGATTCTGGGTTCCACCAGACACGTGTGCGCATGTCTGTGTGATCCCATCTCCAAAGGCCAGATCCAGTTGGTCAGTGGGGTTCCGTTTCACTTCCCAGCCTGTCCACTGTCCTCGGGACGGCCACCACCGAGGGACATGAAGCGGAAGCTGGCAGAGGCCAGCGACAGAACCACTCGACAGCTCCGTGCAAGGAGCAAGGCCAGCTGCAGAACGAGGGAGGGTTTTCAGACGTGCAGCCTGGGTGCCCAGCTGTGTTTCCAGAGGCCGCCAGGTCAGCCTCAACTTGGGATGCTTCGCTCCCAACAGAAGAGCAGGAAATACCGCTTGGTCCTACAGCACTCTCACCACTGCTGGGCTGTCGGTGCTCCTTGCTACAGCCCCTGTGTATTTACTCTAAGGGCTTTCCAACCGGGAGGGCTCCCCTTTCAGCGGTCTACCAGGATATATTCTGTGGTGGTCCGTACAGCTTTTATTGGTTAACTTTTGCAAATAGAGAGCCAGCCTTTGTTTCTCATCTGGCTTAGTCTGGAAGTTCTGCTAAACCCTGTCTACCCTGGGTGACCCTGCTGGTATTGAAAATGCAAGTGACATACCTTCCAGCATCAGAGCAACTTACAAACCACCACAGAATGACACCCTGTCAGACGGCTGGTAGTGGGTTTAAGCTACTTCATCTCTTTTAACCTCCATTTCCTCATCTGTGAAATGGGCACACCACCACTGCTGAACCCCAGCTCTTGACTTGCTCATGACAGCCTGCTGTGCTCTCCATCTTTCTTGGTTAATGGCAACTCCATCTTGCTGGCTGTGCCAGCCCATGACCCTGGGACGTTTCTGATGCCTCCCTCTCTCACCCCAACACCAATCAAGAGGACACAGTACCATATCACCCTTCTACCCAGTGCTCAGTGTAGCATGCTAGCTGAGCTGACAGACAGACTTAAGGGGTGACGGTTGGACTGATGGACTCACTCACTCTCCAGGCTCTCTTCTAGGTGTTACTGTTGGGTCAGTTCTAACCCACAGCAGCCCATACAGGACAGAGGACAGCTTCCCCATAGGGTTGCACGGCTGTTATCTTTAAGGAAGCGGACTGCCACACCTTTCTCCAGAAGAGTGACTGCTATGTTCAAACAACCAACTTCTGGGTGAGTGCTTAACCACTGTACCACTGGGGCTACCTGATGCAAATACAGAGTAAAACACAACTCCTTTCCTATGGAGCTTATAGTTTACGGGGGAGCCATAATCAACAAACAGGCATGTATAATGAGACGCTAGTAAGAGCTATGGATAAGAACGCGGCACAGAGAAGACGAAACCTAGGTCGCGGGCGGAAGCCGGCTGGCACGTTTCTTACGGCTCTTTATCCGGAAAGCCTGGCCAGCACAACTGCAAAGGGTGACGAAGTTTTTTTTCCAACCAGTACTCATCAAACACAGTTAAAACTAAGTTCTTTCAATACACAGCTGTGACAGAAAACATGTACTCATATCCCTAAGGGCACAATATCAGATAACTGTGAGACAGGATCTTGGAAAATCTACTCTTAAACATGGCATGGTTACTGTTAGGCAAACCAGCGTGCCTTCCACAGACAGCCCACCAGTTCCTGCAAGGGACAGACCCTGAGGGGTTGATGGCCAGGGAGATTGTTCTCGACCCTCCTACAGAGGAGGGTGTCCCCTTCCCATTTCTTCTTTGCACCCTTTTTCCAGCTGGATATTTTTTCTGTGTGTGTATGCTTTGTTCTGACGCCAGGTGTTTCCTCTGAATTTTCAACTTTTTCCTGAGTTCCAGTACCCAGTAAGCACTGAGTACAAAACAAGTGCTCATAAAAAATGCTAAACAAAAAGCAACATACAGAAAATGCCCACCAAGCCCAGACCAGCGCAGCACAAGGAACACACGTGGAAAGTGTTTTAAAGCTGGAGAAAAAAGTAAATCCAGTACACTTAAAATCTAGGGGTTTAAACTATGATCTGCATTCAGTGTCCTTACAGTTTTGACTATTTTGGAGATTAACTTATAATGATGATACATTATATATATATATATATTTTTAAAAAGTGACATTCCTGTTGGGTATCACGTGCTGCCTTTTGTTATGTTTGAAATCAACAGTGGAAGACATCAGAGAATTTTAGGGATAAAACTAAATGCTTATTTGCCAGATTTGCCATGAGTGGGATCCGACTCGACGGCACCTGGCTTGGCTTGGCCAGATTCTCCTTCTTCTCTCCCCCTTGCTGATTTGCCTTGATAGAAATAATGTCTTGTAAACACTTAAAATAATCCTTGAAAAAGTTCCTCTTCTATGAAATTTCACTATTCTCCTTTAAATTGCAGGACCAGATGTTTGGGCACAAAATGGGGCCCCTGAGATTCCCAGGCCTGTCTTGATGGTGGCTGGCAGGTGCAGTCACCGAGAAGTGACCATTATCAAGGTATCAAGTGCTTCAAACAGAAAGAGGGGCCACTTGAAAGAGAGATCCCTCAAGTTATAGGAAACGGCCATTCCGTTCCGCCACACCTGACCCCTAACAATTGCCGCAGTCAGTGCTCTCCCTGCTCCTGGGCCACTCCGCCCACGGGGCAGCTTTGAAGGGTTAGGTTCCACTGGTCACTTATCCCCAGAGATCTCGAGCAGAAAGTACCGGAGATGCAGTAGGGAGGGGCAAGAAGCACCCACTTAGCCCTCCAGCACGGCCACCCTTGTCTGTCAGGGACATATTCAAGGAGCATGTACGTGAAGACCTGCTATGAACTGACTCACCGCGCAATTACCCAGCTCCTACTCTCTGGAGCGAGGGCTCTGGCAGACCTGGGTAAACAGCAGTGAGCAAAGCAAAAAGACCTTATAGCTTAGAAAGCAAGCTGACAAACCCAGCAGTCATTCTCAAAAGCAAGCTAAAAGACAGTCTGACCCAATCCGAATCGGTATCATTACTGATGATGTGTGGACACAGAGGCATCCCTAGCACCGTGACCTACATCTGCATCAGAAGCTGCCTCACGTTACCTGTTTTGTGCCTGTAGAACCTTTTAACAAAATAAACACTTTTGGTAAAAAAACATAAATGCAGAAGCTTCCACATTTAAATGTGAGGATTTCTTCTATGAAATAAGAAAAAGTCTGAAATGACTTCCTTAACAGCTAGTGCCAAGAGAGCATTTCTCTCTCCTGCTGTTTGAGAATTTTGCTAACATGCTGCTAATGACTAGTGACGGCAGTATATATTTTATGAAGATTCCAAAGCTGAAGTTAACCTCTAACTTCCTCTCCCTCAAAATGAGACATCATCAAGTGATTCGCAGGCTTCATGTCTGTTAACTAGCCAGAGCTGAGCCCCTTCCAGCGCCAAGGGTGGGAATAAGGATGCTTGTAACACTGTTGTGTGTGCTCTGAACTTCGGTCTTTCATGTTAATAAGAATATGAAGCTAATCAACCTTCACTTCTCACTCCACTATTAAAACCACATTTAAAATAAGCCACAAACATGTAGCAGCAGAGTGACAAATGCAGCCCTTGGATGGTGTAAGCTGTGGAACACGCTTGACTGCTCCCCAAAAGGCTGAGGTGCACATTTACCTAGAGGCAGCTCGGGAGGAAAGCCAGGCAGTCCACTTCCAGAAACTCAGCCACCGGAAACCCTATGGACATGTTCTACTCTGACACACAGGAGGTCGCCATGCATTCACACCAAATCAATGGCAACTGGCTGATTTGGTTTAGGGTGACAGAAGGCTGCCAGAACTCAGCCCGGTCTTCAACAGGGTAGCATGTTCTAGGCGGCAAATGGTCAGGTCACAGTCCCTGCTTTGTTTCCATCAAAACCCAGTAGCTGACATTGCTCATCCCCTCAGAGGGGTCTGGCGGTCTCCTGCACTTGCTAGATTTACACTCTGGAGGCTGTCAAAACTGCCGAGACTCTGAAGGACTCTGGGAGGCGGTTACCACGGTGTCCTGCTTCTGAGGCTCAGGACTGGGAGGGAGTGATTTCTTTTGCACCAGCATGGAACCTGGGATAGCCAAAGGCTGTGTGATGGACTGAATTGTGTCTCCAAAAAGAGTCTGTCAGTCTGGCCAGGCCACGACTCCAAAACATGTGACTCACCGCCATTCTGTCTTGTGATGTGACTTTCCTACGTGTTACAAACCCCTCCACAGTGATGTTAATGGGGTAGGCTTGGAGGCAGTCAGGCTAAGGAAGCAGGACTCAATCTGTTAGACTAGGTGGCATCTCGAGTCAATCTCTTTTAAGACATAAAAATGGCGGGGGGGGGGTGGCTCATCACCGCTAAGAAAGTAGTGCTTGGAGGAGAGGGTGTCCTCTGGACCCAGGGTCCCTGTACTGAGACGCTCTTAGACCAGGGGAAGACAGACAACGCAGACCTTCCTACAGAACTGACAGAGACAGGAAACCTCCCATTGGCACCTCCAGCCTACTAAATGTAAGAAGAAATTTCTGTTTGTTGATTTAGACCATCCACTGTGGTATTTCTGTTACAGCAGCACTAGATGACTAAGACAGGGTGCATCTAAGGGGCCTCAGGTGACTCACCTTACCTACCCAGGGAGATGTTCCTCCTGTTTTACTTGGGGCAATCCCAGTTTATGACTATTCCCAGCATAATTATTAATAGTCATAATCCCACTCTGCTATCATTTCCCAAGATGATGAAAAGTGTAACGTGTAGAGGAAATCTAATAGCTACGATTATTAAGCTTTGGGCAAGTGAGCAATTTAATAAAAATGGAGGAGGCCCTCTGAAAACTCGTTCCGAATGGCTACACTCGATGCCTTTGAGCCCCGAGACGACCACGGCATTGTCATTAAATGCGCCCAGGAGTCATAAATGCTGGAAAAATCTGTAACACAGCAGGTTATCTTGACCTGGCCCCAAACTTGCCAAACATCATCTTTGGGCCAACAGTCTCTACCTGTAACCAAAAATGCCATCTTCACCCAAAGCTGGAGATCTGAGATCATTTCTAAGTGCGGCTTATGGCAGTCTTTCCCAAGAGCTGAATGAGAGTGCGCCATTGGGCCTCCCCCTTTGTCTTTTTCTCTATAAACAGGAGAAGTGGCTCAGAGCATAGACTCCAGCATAAACGAAGGTGCTTGAAAGCAGGATGCAATCTCCGTGTGACAGGGAGCAACTGATAATTCAGTATTCATTCTAGAAAATTCCTTTAAAAATAAAAAGAGCTGACTTCATTTGCAGAGTAACAGTTTTATCAGGTTACTTCTACTTCTTGGAATCTGGGCTTCCTCTGAGCCCCAATAATCAGAGTAATGAAATAAAAAACCCAAAGCGTTTGGTGACCCTGAGTGGGTCCGGCGCTGAGTCGAAAGCATTTTCTTTCTCGTGTCTAAAATGTTGTCAGTCTAGTTCCAACAGATACTGTGGTTGATCTCTGGGGAAAATTGCTTTAAAATAAAGTGAAAGATAAGATTGTGTTCCCAAACATAATAACTGACATTTTTCTCTTTTTCCTTAAGCAAAAGCCCAGGCCCCCTGTGGCTGCAGCTGGGGTCAGGGATGGGTGCAGCGGCCTCAGCAGGAGAAGAGGGATCTGCAGCCTGCAATTCATCAAAGAACAGCATTCCCATCCTTCTCCCCTGCTGGGATCCTTTATGCCCCGGGGTGAGGTTAAAAGAAGCCACTACCCACCAGCCTCCCCCAGGAGAAGCACTGGCGGAAGCCTGGGGTAGCGCAGCAGCCAGTCCCCAGGAATGCATCAGTCTGCCTCTCCCTTCCTGCTCTGCAGAAGGCTTCCTCCCACCAGAATGTGCCCCGGAATCCAAGCTCCCTATCATCTGCTCCTGCCCACACACGCTGTGACGTCCCACATCGCAGCCTGGCCACAATCTGCTCATCTTTGGGATCCCAGGACCTGCCAGCTTGAGTCCTTGCTTGCTGACAGAGGTACATCTGAGCTACAGCCCCAGGAAGGGAGCTCTTCCAGGTGACTAGGGCAGGAGACGGTGGTTGCATTTTGCTCCAGATTTATCCTGTCCCCTGGGGTTACAGGAAACCCTGGTGGTTAAGTACTGGGCTGCTGACCAACCAAAAGGTCAGCAGTTCGAATCTGCGAGGCACTCCTCGGAAGCCCTATGGGGACAGTTCTATTCCTTCCTGCAGGGTCGCTATGAGTTGGAATAAACTTAATGGCAGGGAGTTTGGGGTATTTTTGATCTGGGACTATAATCCCAGGGGTACGTTCACCTTCAGCCCAATTCCCACAGTCTCTATCTCCAGGTTAGATGTCCCTGTAGTCTTGGTGGCACAACAACGAAGCGCTCAGCTGCTCAAGGCAAGGCTGACGGTTTACACCTACCCAGCGGTGACCTGGTGCTCTGCTTCCACCATAGAGATGACAGCCTGGGAATCCCTACGGGCAGTGCTGTCCCCTCATTAGGGGTCACTATGTGTCTAACTTGACTGAACAACAGCTACCACCACAACCACTGTCACTGGGGAGTTGGCTCCACCTTCTGCCATCGACCTGTACATCTGAACAAAGTGTTGTCTCTCCTGGCGCCGCCTTGGTTTCATCAAATGCAGTGCTGTAGCCACCATGCATCCTGCCTGCCAGCCAGCCTGGGGACAGAGCTTCCAGCACTGTGTCAGACACTCTTCTGTTGTGGTCTATCAAGTTTTCATTGGCTCATGTTTGGAAGACAACTGCCAGGACTTTCTTCCTAGTCTGAAAGTTCCACTAAACCCTGTCCACATTTGAAAAGCTGGTGGCATAGCTTCCAGCACCACCAGCATCACCACACTGTGGCAAACATGCAGAAGTACGAATGAGCCTTCGTCAGCTTTGTCTTTTCCCCATCTGCCAGTAGCTGGGGCTTTGGGCAGTGGCTTCCTGGCTATTTTTAGTGTCCTCACTCATTCCTTGGCTCTGGCCAGAGAGAAGGAAAAAAAAAAACCACACCTTGTACTTTCAGGAAATTCAAGTTACTGCTGCAGTTGTAGACCTCGTACAATTTTTCCACTCACAAAGGCGACACTCGCTTTTTTAATGTCTTTTCAATCTGCAGGTACCACAATTGTGAACTCCAGGCCTGTGGATGTCCAAGGAACAACGGGAAATTGCTCCCTCTTGGAGACAGAGCCTGGCTGGACCTCACTCATCTCGGCCAGGGTGTTTATGGAGCAAGGTCAACTCACTGCACTCTACTTGGATGTTCCGAGGACGTGCAGACAACAGAGAAGAGCAAACGCTGACAGGAGCGGGTTAAGAGCACGATGACGGTCAGCTTTACCCACAGAATGGGCACCCAAGCAGAACTCACCAGAAAGGCCAAGAGTGGCGAGTCTGCAGAGCTTCGGCCGTTCGTGAGACCAGAGCAGATCTGTGCAATTGTGCAGAAAAAGGACAAAACGATGAGATGGTGGCACGGTGCAGAAGAACAGGCGGGGAGGGGACCAAGTAGGGATTTCAGAGTGTTTTTTTAAGCTCCTTCGGAAGAGCACAGTCCTGCCACCAGATTATCTGAAAAGTACCACTGACATTCTGACCAACTCCCTTCAGCATGCACTTACAGGAGAGATCCCAGGCTGTCGGGTCCCGTCTGTCACTGACGGTACGTTTGCTCCTTCTCAGTGAGCAGATCTAATGTGGGGGCAGTGCTTGGCGGGAGCAAGGGAGGGGAGACGGCAACTACATGGGATCCAGGGCCTTCTTTCCAGAAGATTCACTGGCAGTAAAACATACTACTACTTGTTTATCCTAATGGGACATTTTACATTTGTTAAAAACAACAGCAAACAAAATAAAAACATCGTTGGCCAAGTTGATTTCAACTTATAGAAATGCAGCAGAGCAGAAGCAGAGGGCAGAGAGGGCAGAGGAGAGACAAGAGAGCAGAGCGCAGAGAACAGAGAGCAGAGCGGAGCGCGGAGCGGAGTGCAGAGTGCAGAGCAGAGCGGCAGAGAGCAGAGTGGCAGAGCACAGAGCAGAACTGTCCAAGAGAGTTTCCAAGGAGCACCCGGTAGATTTGAACTGCTGACCTTAGGATGAGCTGCCAAGCTGTGAACCACAGTGCCACCGGGGTTCCCTGTTTGGGAAGAGTGGTATCTCATACCTCCGTGTTTGGGAAGAGTGGCATCTCAAAATGGGTAGACATCTGCTCTGTGGCCAACAGGATGGCCACCACAGAACTCTGGGCTGATTCGATCTGGCTCCTCTGAATAGTGTCTGTGCTTTTCTCTCCGCAGTGTTTCAAGTAACCAAGTTCTATTAGTCACCTCTCCAACTTCCTCTCTCACCGCTCTGAAAGGGTTCAAGTTCATGAACTCAGTACAGATGGCGCCTGCATGCTACTGACTAGCAGCAGAATACAGCCGTCTTCTGGCAGTGCTCTGCACGGAGGCGCAGGGACACAGGACTGAAACTTCTCAGCTGCTCAACAGCCCACTTCCTTAATCCTCTGGGCCTCTGTTTCTCCCCTTCAAAATGCAGAGGACGGCCACCTGGGCAGGCAGTGAATCGAGATGACGTACCCGTGCCTGGTCCCTGGCAGCCTCGGCTAGTCCTTTCTGGAAATCCAGCCAGGTAGCTAACAGGGACAGCCACTAAAGGACAGGACAGGGGGGCAGGGCAGGAGCCCAGGAGTCTGCCTCCACCCAGCCCCTGGTCCCCAGCTGTCCCCTCTGCCTGGCTCTGTTCTACTCTCCCTCACGGAGTGCCACCTCGCTCCCTCACAAAGACGGGCTCAGGGCTCTCCACCTTCTGATGCAGCCCCGCACACAACATCGACGCTGCCAGGAAGTAAACGGAAACCCCTCTGTCCATGTCCTGCTTGACGGTCCTTCTAACTGCAGAATCTGTGTTTGAAAAAAGCCTTATTTATTTAAAACATTTAAAAATGAACATTATTACTGTGTATTGGTGGAAGCTGAAAAGAGAACAAACAAAAAAATTCAAATGTTCCATAATTCCTGTCCTTTCGAGCCACATAGTATTTACACGCACACACATAAACAAGTTCACATGAACAAGTACACATGAACAAGTACACATGAACAAGTACACATGAACAAGTACGCATGAACAAGTATGCATGAACAAGTACACATGGCGCAAAAGCAGCCCAGTCCACTCCAGTGAACACTTCGAGCCTTGACACATGAGGCACGGCAACTAAGTCCGCGAACTTAACTGTTCTTAGCGCTGCATCCCTCACTGCTGAACATCACGACAGCCACCTTCCAAGCCCTCCCCTTGGGAAGCTGTGCACTGACATCAACGCCTAGGTCCCCCTTCAAAGCGGTTTTGGGACTCTTGCTGGAGTGGCCATTGTGCATGGCGGCAAGTTCATGAACTTAACTGTCTAGTGAGGTAGCTTTCAGCCAGTGAACAGCCGCCCTGCTCAACTGATCAGACCCCCCCATGACTTTTTTCTTCATTTGAAGATAAACAAAATACAGAGAAGACAACATTTTGTTGACATTCAGGACATCAAGGGTGATACAATGACAGCTCTGATGGCCATTCCAGAAAGAGTTCCAAGATTGCTCTGAAGGGTGGACTAGGCGCTGGCGTGGGTGCATAGCTGCCCAAGGGGAGTATTTAGAAGGTGACCGTAGTGACATTCAGGAATGAGGTATGTAGCACTTCTTCTAGATGAGTGTGGGAACTTAATTACCAGTCCCCCTCTGTACCAGACGACTGATGCGTACCAGCTCTGTCACTCTGGACAAGTTATTACACTAAGTTTCAGTTGTTTCTTTTAAAATGAGGCTAAGTAGAACCACCCCATGCAGCCGTTCTGTAGACATAACAGTTGACATACATAAAATGTCTACTCCAAGGGTTACAAAAGCCAAAACCCAAACTGGTTGTGGCTGAATCAATTCTGACTCACGGTGACCCTACAGGACTAAGCGGAACTACCCCACAGGGTTTCCAAGGCTGTACCCCTTCAGAAGCAGACTGCCACCTCTTCCTCCCTGGGAGGGGCTGGGGAGTTCACATCACCGGCCTTTTGGCTGACAGCGGAGCACTTTAACCACTGTGTCACCAGAGCTCAATGGTAAATTCTCAGTGGTCTTCAGTTGTGTATACCATTGCATCTGGAGTGGGTGGGCATGCACCTGGCAGATATGGGCACCCGCCCATGCAGGCACTGCTGGTCTGGGCCTCAGGGACTGAGCCCTGGGCAAGACAGGTCCTTGTCCTAAAGAAGCTTAAATTCAAGGGAAGGAAATGACCAATGACAAAATAAGTAAGCTACAAAGGATGTTAGAAGGTGACAAGTGCCGTGGAGAAGAGTTAGGCCAGGAAGAGGGATGTGCTGATTTTCAAAAGAGGCCAGAAAAGGCTCCCCGCCGGCCACGTGTGTGGACGCGGTGGCAGTGATGTGGTGGGGACACTGCCATGTGGAAAGCATCCAGATGGGCGGGAGCAGGGGGTGGTTCAGCAGCAGGTGGTCCCACGTGGCACTGCTGATACCAGGGACAGCCTTCCAAGCGGTCACATCAACAGCTACAGTGTCACGGCCACATAGCATACCCCCTGTACAGCTTACCTAGCCAATCCCCCAATGATGGGCAGTTAGGCAGCTTCCAATTTCTCAAGTGTTTTTAGAAAGAGTGGAAATTGAATCTATTTGTACTTTCTTTTGACTGATAGGAAGGGACTCAGGAGCAGCAGTGTCACAGCAGTTAAACTGCTGGTGGCCGGAAAGTCCTGTGGTCAGAACCCACTACCAGCAGCTCCTCAGGAGACAGACATGTGCTGCCAGCCCTCAGGGGAGCTCAGACAGGGCTGCTCCCTGACAGAGAACAGTCACAACAAAGTCACATGTCAATAATAATCAATGACACGAGAAATTTGTAAGACTACAAGTGAAAAGAAGCTTGTTATATGTTGGTATTAAGAAGTCAACACACACACACAAACCAGAAGGAAATACACCCTTAAAGGTAACAGCTCAGCAGGGGAGTTATTACTATTTTTAAGTTTTTTGGCACTTTTATGTTTAGGTAAAACATGTTTTATAGTTAAGGGAAAATCCAAAGTGATAGCTGTGAAAACCGGTGACGGGAAACGCTGGCTAACTGAACGGCCGAGAGAAGACGGCAGGCTTGTCAAGACAGCTGAGCTGCGCAGAGCGGACGTCAGTCCTCCGGGTGTTCCGGCCCCGTAACGTGCGGTTCTCCTAATTACAGGTAAACTAACAGAGCTGCTGCTATCCAGTTTGTTCTGACTCAAAGCCACCCTCCAGGACAGAGAACTGCCCCATACGTTTTCCCAGGGGTGACTGGTGGATCTGAACTCCTGACCTTCTGGTTAGTGGCTGAGCTTGTAACCACTGTGCCATCAGGTCTCCTCTGTTACAGGTTGGGCTTATAAATAGCATACTTATAACGCATAGTTCTAGAAGGCAAAGAATTTAAAAAATTACAAGTATAGCACGCTAATGCAAATTAATGCAAATTCAAGGAAAATGATTTGAAAAGGGCAAATAACTATTTTAAAAAAATAAAAATCTGAAAGGGCAAATAACTGCCTTAAAAACACCCCGATTGTCTGGTGCTTGCTTTAAGGTGCCTTGACCGCCAACACTTGGGTTTACAAAACCATCAGCAGCCCTGCCACAAGACGCACCTGACAGCTGGGGGCCGGCTCACGTAACAGCCCAGACCTTGGCTGCCTAAGACGGTGTGGACAGGACAATTGTCAGCAATGCACGGCCTGAACGGGATGCAGCCTTACAAATCTCGCGGGGGGCTGGACCTGCTTGTCACGCGGGTGCTGCGCCTGCCATCTGATTGATGGGGGGGCCATGTGCTCCCTGATGTCAGCACCCTCCCCCACACCACCATAAAGTTCTTCATGCACAGGGACAGCTTCAGTGGCGCTCAGGACACAGGCTCTGCTGGATGGTTCAACGTTAAACAAACGGCAAAGTCGGGCTGACTACTTCCCCGGTGTTGTTTTAGGGAGAGGAGACCCCGAGTCAGTTGACTCGTGGATTAATTAGTGCAAAGCTGTGAAGGGCAATGACCCAAACAGAGTGCATGGTCCACTGAAAGCTGAATTTCTGGTTGAAGGAAACCAAGCCCAAAATTTCGGAGCTCTGGTGTGAACTGGTTAAGAGCTCAGGTTGCTGCCCCAAAAGTTGGCAGTTCGAATCCACCAGGCGCTCCTTGGAAGCCTTATGGGGCCATTCTACTACGTCCTACAGGGTTGCTCTGAGCTGGAATCCACTTGATGGCATACAGCTACAGCAACAAGCTTAAAATTATAAAGAACATGAAGTAATTTAACTTTCTAATTTTACAGAGAAGTGATTTTTAGAGAGTTACAACTTTAGAGTCCAGTGAGGGGCTGGTTGTTCACAGACACCATGAAAACTAGAATGTCCCTCCAAAGGGGGGTGGGAAAACCCATCAAGGTTGATGACTTGTCTAAATCCCAGAGGATGAAACATCAGTCTCCTATTAGAGCAGAATGCTTCCACTTGAAGCGGATGCAGAGAGGAGGTGTGGGGATTACATGGGTATTTAGTGATATTCTGAAGCCTCCAAATACTATCTTTCAAATGTAATTATAATTGTTTTTCTGTAGATGAGTACGCAATTTGAGACTGTAATACACACAGACCCATTCCCCTTCAAATGTATTAAGAGTTTAAAAATCCCGCTGCAGAAATAATGTTGCAATTAAAATAGCATTTATAACTAAATATGTTTAACAAGTTTCTTCATATAAAAGAGTAAAATTTTAGGCCATTTAAAAGAACCATCTGTTTCCTCATGATATAAAATTTTTAGTATCACTGTGTCATTAATATTGATATCGCTTGCTGTTAATAATCTTATCTGTCACATAATAAAGCAAAGATGTAATGAAAGTTTCAGACCGCTACCCCAAAGTGACACACAAATGTGAAAATGAACAAGGGCTTGAGGGGCCCCCTGACTGGACATGGCCCAGCTGTCTGTCTGTCTGTGTGCACACATGCTTCTCTGCTATAGATGGCATCGTGTCCCCTGCTAGAGGCATTGTGAAGTCCTAACCCTCACTGCCTGTGAACATGACCTTGCTTGGACGACGTTACCAGCTAAGTGCATATGAGGTTGGATTGCAGTTGAGCGGGTCCTGAGCCCACCTGAAGGGCTGGCGGGAACACCGGAGGACAGACACAGAGACAGAGACAGAGGGTCCTGTGAAGACCGTGATGCTGCATCTGGAAGCCGGGAGCTGGGAGAGACAAGAAGGACTCACCCCAGAGCCTTCAGGGAGAGTGCAGCCCTGCTAGCACCCTAAATTCAAACTTCTGGTCTCCCAGACTGTGACCCAACAGATTTTGGTCTTGTGCCATCACCAGTGTTGTGACAGAACACAACGTTACACCTGCGACTGCGGCCCCAGGGATGGGGTTCTCCTTCATCCACCCCACCCGTGCTCTCTCTCTCCCTCCCCACCACACAAGTCCCGGTCTATGAACTCCTCTCAGCTTCATCTGCACCCCTTCCTTTAGTCTCGGCACCTTGCTTTTTTAAACCCCTCTAGGTCTTCCAGAAACCCTGGTGGCATAGCGGTTAAGTGCTACCGCTGTTAACCCAAAGGTTGGCAGTTCAAGTCCGCCGGGTGCCCCTTGGAAACGTCACAGGGCAGTTCTACTCTGACCTACAGGGCCACTATGAGTTGGAATCGACTTGAAGGCACTGGGTTTGGTTTGGTTTTTAGAGCTTTCCCTTTCTGGCTTGTGTTGTGTTTTGACATTCGCTAATAGCAACTAGTGGAGGGATTGCAACAACTGGCTACTTTTTAATTCAGTTAACAAAGTCACCGGGAAATACTAGGAAGGATTTTCTTTCACTACTTGGCTCCTACAAGGAAGACCTGAAACACCAAGTGAGTGTCTTCTTGGAACAAGGAGGGTATCAAGCTATGAGATAAAGGGCTACAAAAAATAAAACCGTCATTGCCATCAAGTTGATTCAGACTCACAGTGACCCTACAGAACACAGTGGAACTGCCCTGTGATGTTTCCAAAGAGTTCTTGGTAGATTTGAGTTGCTGACCTTTAGATTAGCACCTGTAGCACTTAACCACTTGGCCACCAGGGTTTCTACAAAGCTCTACAGAACATTAAAAAAAAAAAAAATTAGAACATCAAATGTTCTAACATGGCAACCACAGGGGATCAGTGTTGGCTTTCTGGTTGGAGAAACAGCGCACACAGCTGACAAAGCTCTGTAGACTTCACTCACCCACTCACGGCCACGGAACTGATGTCAACTCAGAGTGAGCCTATGCCACAGAGTTGGACTGACCCATGGGGCTTCCAGCAGGTGGGAATGGCCAGCCTTTGGGGGAGCGGCCAGAGCACCTAACCACTATACCACCCAACTTTCCTAGATGAGACGGCTTGCTTGTGATACCACGCAGGTGCCGGAGACGATGCTTCCTAGTAAACCAACAAAATCATTCCAAAATAGAAAATTGCTAACTATGAATGTAGATAATTGGCAAATAATAGCACACAAAATAATTTGTGTACCATGAAGCATTAAAAATGTACTTTCCTAATGCACCGGCACAGAACTCAGTGAGAAAAGACTCGTTAGAACCGGGCAGGTGGGTGAGAAGGGACCACTTCCGGCCTGACCTGGCAGCCACCCCTTCTGGCCTCCGTCCTGGCCCTGCACCCCCTCAGGCCACCCTGCTGGCTTCTCATCCTCCTAGGAGGTGCCTCCCTACCCTTCTACTCCATCCCATCTCCACAGGTCCAGCCAGTGCTCAGCATTTCTCAGCCCAGCAATACACTCATTCTGGAAGACTGCCTTGGGTCAGGGCCATGCCGACTCACTGCCTTGCTCTCTGTGTTCTCAGGCACTGGCCATGCTCCTCTGGGACCACACCAGGGTTCTGTCATCTCACGTACTACACAGGAGGTGGGGAGAAGGCAGCCGACTCACGATTGTCAGCTGAAAGACTGGATTCTAGAACCCAGACGCGCGTGTCCTGGCCGCCCCTCCCTCTCCTCCTACTTCTTGCCATGTGACAAAGCATGTTTTGATCGGTTCGCTCAAGGATTATCTGTCTCTTCCTTTCCCCTACCCCTCCAACAGACTGGGGACAGCAGGTAGCACACAGTGAGTGCTCAACAAATACTGAAGAAGTGAAATTAAGCTGGGAGTTGTGTACTGTGCCATGGGCCTAATCTCCATTTGTTGCTGTCTGCAGCTACCAGTGGTGGCCCGGTACCCAGCGGGGTACAGTGCTGCCGGTCCTGTCCCAGCCCCCCAAAGCAAGTGTGGATCAGACAGACTGTTGCAATAGACAAGTTTCACTGGCTGACTTTTGGAAGTACATCACCAGTCTCTATTCCTATTAACCTATAGAATCTCAACTTAGCAGTGACTGTCCTCAAAAGGGAAACCCTGGCGGCGTAGTGGTTAAGTGCCGTGGCTGCTAACCAGAAGGTTGGCCATTCGAATCCACCAGGTGCTCCTTGGAGACTCCATGGAGCACTTCTACTCTGACCTATAAGGTCTCTAGGGAGTCAGAACGGACTCAATTGCAGGTGGCTTTTTTTCTGACCCAAAGGTTGGCAGTTCAAATCCACCAGTCACTCCTTGGAAACTCTGGGGCAGTTCTATCCCATCCTACAGGGTCACTATGAGTCGGCAACAGCTTGATGGTGACGGGTTTGGGATTTTTTGGTTTATACTTATGATTGTCCTGGAAGAAGTACAACTTGGAAGCGAGGATGGCCAGTCAGAGTCTCAGATGCTTTGTACGTTCTCTTACTCTCCTGGTCCTGCTCCCACAGAAACTAGCACGAGTGGAAGACTTCACAAGGAGAAACTTTGTCACAGCCCAGTAAGCCACAAATCCATTATGAGTTGCAAGTCCCTTTAGTAAGAGAAGTTATCGGAGTCTAGTAGGCTAAGTCCAAATTCAAGGACAGCATCTCAGCACAGGAACCTCAGGTCCCAAGGATGCGCCTACTCTTGGTCACGCTGCTCTCTTGGCGGTGTGGGGTTCCCAGCATTCTCTGCTCATCTCTCCCTCATATCCCACAAGCTCGTACCTTGAGTCCTGCCTCATCAACCCAGCTGCAGCCCATTTCCCATCATCACTATCACAGAGGCAGGATTCACAAGACATGTGGGAGAGGGCACCACACTGGGACTTCTAGCCCAGTCAAATCAACACATACATTTTTAGGGGACACAATTCAACCCACGACAGACATGTTGCCGGGAGGGCTCAATCCGTGGAGAAGGACATCATGCTTGGTAAATAGAGGGCCAGCAGAAAAGAGGAAGTCCCTTGATGAGACGGACGGACAGAGCAGCTGCAACAACGGACTTACGCATAAAGCAGGTGCGGTGCAGGACCAGCGTTTTGCTCTGTTGTGCCTGGGGCCGCTATGAACAGGGTGCAATGCAACAGCACCTAACAACAACCACCTGATGCTTCCGAGTGGGCTGGGATCATCTCACATACAAAACTAAGTTTTAAACTCTTCCTACCACTAATGTGAAAATGTGAACAACATGATTCTGACAGTTCGTTGTGGATTTTTTGCCAGAATCTATCCACATCACTATGAATGTGCTTTCCGCTACATGACGGATACCTGTTTCAAAAGCACTCTGCAATTTTTAACAAAAAGAAAGGGGGCTTCCCCCATTCTCCAACCACTCTACGCAAGGTGGGTCAGACCCTTCTCTAAATTCCGGTGCTCGGCTTTTGGGCAGTCTGCAGTTTCCCAACATTCCGTGCAAAACAGCCAACCACCCAGCTGCTGTCTAGCAGAGCCTGACTCACAGTGCCCCCTTGTGTGTGACAGCAGAACTGCGTTCTAGAGGGAGTTCAACCAGGATTCTTCACAAGGGACCGCCAGGCCTTTCTTCCAAGTGCCTGTAGGTGGACCTGGACCTCTAGCCTTTCAGCAAGCACTTCAGCACCTCAAATGTCTGAACTACCCTGGATCAAAGGGGACCCCACAAGAGAACCCAGCAGAGCTGTGAGACATGTTCAGAGCTGATCCAGCTGACAGATGGTCAGTGGCCCCTTTCAGTGGAAGTGCACAGGAAGTCTGCACAGCCTCTCAGCATGGTCTCAGCCAGGTCTTTAATCCCCCCCCCCCAGGATGGCCCTGTTCTTGCACAGCTGACTTTTACACTCAACTTCAGGGTCTTGACCTCTACACTGCCCTTTGTCAGTGTCACTCTGTACCACTGCCTCTAACCACATCACCCACAGACCTGACGAGCTTGCCTCCCATGTCTGCACACAAGCAGCGGATGGTGCACTGGACTGTCAAGTGCATCTCAACGTCCTCGTGCCGGGTTCTGGAGACAGCGAGTGACCAGGACTCAGGCTGGCCCTGAATCTGGAGGACCAGCATGAGCTATGCAGCCTTGGACTGGTCCCTTCACTGCTTTCTCCTTCTTTGCTCTGAATCCAGCTGAGGCCATCAACCTCTGTGTGATTGCCACCTCCTCATCTAAACAGGGGTCACATGAGAGCCCCTCTCCTGGGGCTCTGTGCCTGCCGAGCAGCGAACATTCAGCTTTGTCCCTTTCATGCCTGTGTCCCTAGCTGCACCACGCCTGCTGCTGAGTAGGCTGAAGCCCCATGGCTGCTGTCTCGGGGGGGGGGGGCTGGAAGAGACCCCTCCCTGGGCTCAGTTCCTATGAAGACCCTGTTGTGACTTCACTGCAGAAACTCTCCAAGAAGGAAACAGCCCTTCAGTGCACGGGGAAGGATTCTGCCCAGATTCACAGCCGTCCTGTGAACTGCAGGACACCAGTGGCGTCCTGAGCTTCCACTAACTAGACCCCCTAGAGTACCTAGATACCGCCCTAGGTATGACAAGAATATCTACAAACCAACCAGACCCATTGCTGCTGAGTTGATTCCGACTCACAGTGACTGCACAGGACAGAGCTGAACTGTCCCATACAGTTTACAAGGAGCACTGGGTGGATTCGAACTGCCAGCCTTCTAGATAGCAGTCAAGCACTTAACCACAGTGCCACCAGGGTTTCCAAATCACTGCTAAGTTTCTCCTTGGGGCAAAGCAGCCTGTGATGGAGAACTACTAGATTAGATGAAGAAACGGAGGGCCAGAGGTGCTAACAGCCTTGGTCAAAGTATAACAGCACAAGTCACCTGTTTAAGTCAATTCCCAGAGCAGTGCCAGCTAATGATAACGAGAGGTGGAACACTGGGCTTTAGCCCTGAAACCCACCGTTTGCCTTCTGATAAACAGGGCAGTGTCCGCCCAGCCTCAGTTTCTACTGGTCAGCAGCGACTATCACAAACACCTAACAGAAAAGGTGGAAGGAGACAGAAGTATAAAACCACATCTTCCTGGCTAGGAGGAAGGAAATCGCATCTTTCAGCCCCTGTGGCCAGTTACCCTGGGAAGCTGCTGCTTTCCCTTACCACATGCAGAGAAAGGAAAGTAGGCATTCCCAGCAGAGGTGGGAGCTGGAGTCAACCCTTTAATTCTGGTGAGCAGCCTGGTGAAGGGAACCGCCGGGCAGGGGCTGAGGCCAGAAGTGCCCGACCCTGAGAGACGAGAGCCCAGGGGCCCTCTGACACTGAGCCAAACTGAAGGCTGATGCTGAACCCCGGGGAACATTTCTGAATCCCAGCCAAGATGCAGGAGGAATTGAGCAAGAAGAAGTCCAGGGCAGGCGAGAGAAAGACAAATATCTGCCCCGGTTGTGTTTCCTGAAAAAGCCACCTCTAGAAAAAGATAAACAATTTTTAAAATGCAATGGCTTAAGGCTAAGCATTCATTTTTCCTTTAAGAGGGAAAAAAGACATCAGTAGCAGAGACAAAAGACTCTAAGCTTTGGAGCCAGAAAGACCTGGGTTTGGGTTCTGCCTAATCATTAAGCTTGCAAGGAGCCCTGCTGTCACAGTGGTTGGTTGCCCACCCAAAGACGGGGGGGCTCAGACCTACTGGCGGTCATGCAGGGTAAAGACCTGGCACTTCGATTCTATAATGATTATGGTCTACTAAGCCCCATGGGGGCCACTCTTCTCCGTCCTACAGGGTCGCCGGGAGTCAGAATAGACTTGCCAGCACACAACAAATTCAGTGTGTCCTGAGATCAGTGTCACAGTCCTTCTGAACCTCAGCTCCCCCAAAATAAGAATGTCTCTCAGGGAGGAGTGGACGAGAAGCTCCAAGCACACTGAGGCAGTGGCCAATGAGGTGGCCAGCCCTAGCGTGGCTTCTCCCTCCCTGTCTCATTAAAACCCTCCCAGAAATCAAGTATCCCGATCATTGGATGAGGAGCCTGGGGGATGCAGTGGTTAAAATGATTGGCTCTTAGTGGTTTGAAACTATCAGTGGCTCTGCAGGAGAAAGATGTGGCAGTCTGCTTCCATAAAGCTTTACAGCCTTGGAAACCCTACAGGGCTGTTCTACTCTGTCCTACAGTGCGACTGTATTGAGAATGAGCTCCATGGCAGTGGGTTTCCTTTCGGTTCGCTCAGAGGGCTGTAGCACACTACCACCACCAGGTGGTCATACGCTAAAATTGCAAGTACAAAGTCCAAGGAGAGGAAAAACCTGACACTCTAAAAAGTAAAACACATGAATTGAGAGTAAATATCCTCGGAGCTCACAGTGAAGGCAAGTGTGTTGGGAATAAGGTGGTTGTCTCCTTGGGACAGCTGTATGGGAAAGGAACAGCACAAGACAGAGCAGGACAGACAACCACCAAGGCCATCATGGGTGTTTCTAATCCCAGTCATTAATACAAAAAAGTTTTTCTTCAAGGGAAGAAACAGTTAAAAGTTAGCTGACACTCTGAGGCTTTGGAATCAGAACCCACTGTGCTAATCATTCCGGATCCCGGCAGAAGGCACATGATGACACGACTGGAGGAAGGAGTGCAGGCCCACACAGTGGGATGCGTGCACACACCTGCGACGCAGAGGAAAGATGGATAAGGCATTGACACAGGATGCTGACAAGGCCGGATGGTGGCCTGATGGAGGACAATGTGAAGTCAGCCAGCTGATGTGAGCCTGAAGAGTAATTTATAGTGTTGCAGTATCAACAGCGATGGCTGGCTGGGGCGGCAGAAGACAGAGCTCACTGGAGGACAGCAATCAAGAGGGGGTGGAGCCATGAGCACCACCTGCCAGCCACGGAGGGGCAGGCAAGGGCTGCTCAGGTGACAGGATGAGGGTACAACAAGAGCGGAGACCACCAGGCCTAGACTGGGCTTCCTGGAAGAGTGAGAAAGAGCTTACTGGGCTGGCCCAGTCACTTGGGGACACCCGCAGATGCATGCCTATGGTCCAGACTGCTGGCTCTGGCCCTCAGCACAGGGTGACATCTACAAAGACATCCTGCCTTGAAGTGAGACAGGATAACTAAGGATGCTACATACGGCCCCCCAGAGCTTCCACAGTGATGCTAACTGTTGACCAATACTTTTAGAGGAAATCTCCCACAAAGAAAATGATTAACTTAAAAGAAGAAGACGACTATTGCAAGCTTCCAGGAAGATTCAAAGAAACTCTCGGCTAATAGTCCTTGCGGAGATAATTGTTCTGAACCCAGCAATGGAGCTGAGCTGCCCCTCTGCACACGGAAAAGCCCACTCTCTCTCGCCCGGGGTCTTGAGCCGACGCTCACAGCTCCCGCCTGCCGTTACGGTGATAAACAGTTGAAAGCACAAGAGGAGATGACAGGGAGATCAATTCTGGGTCCATAAAGAATCTACACAAGAGGTTCCAGGACAGGAATTTACAGCTACCAGTTTTTATTCTCTCTTGCTGCTAAAATTACTTCTGTCAAACACTTAGGAGAGGAAGAAAAAAATGTAAAAAAATTAATTTTTCATGTACTACAGGAACAGCCTTTTTCAAGGCGGAAGCTCTACGACGAATATGTTTCCGCATTTAAAAAATGACGCCGAGCAGTGTGGGACACTTCAGCGGGAGAGGGATTCAATCCTCTGAGTCGCTTGCCAGCCAGCAGACAGCAATTGCACACGTCTCGCCAAGCTGTCGGCATTTCCTCTACCAGCACATGTGGGTCTCACGTCAGCAATGCCAAATTATATTAGACATTTAATTTCAGACCTCAGGTGCTGAGATGAAGGACCCTCACAACAGGCATGGGCCTGAAGCAATGGAGCATCCTGTCTCAACAGAATGGATTTCTCTTTGCTTCTTCCCGCCTGTCACCAGCAGCTCTTGGTCTTGCAGTTGGGTCTATGACAAAGCTGTTTATCTAACTGGGAGCTCCTTGCAGAGGCTTAAAACACAGGACTCGTGGCGTGGGCGGTGGGGGGAACTGCGTGTCTCGAAGAGGGAGACTGTGAGAAGTTCTCTAGAGCCAAAGTCTTCATTTCTGTGGGCAAGGAAGCAGAGAAAAGCGGAATCCTGGTAGTGTTGGTGAAGTCATTATTTTTCCCGTAAGAGGTATGACCACGGATGGCGTCTTCATTAGCACAGGGTCCTTGGACTCTAGAAGCTGAGATGCTTCCTTCTTCTCTCCCCTGTGGCTGGCGCAGGGTAAGCTTTTGTTGACCCCCAAATTCAAACCAGAGATTGGGAAGAAAACCAAAAATCATGCAAATAAAAAGGAAGAAGAGGGGAGAGGGGGAGAAGGGGGGACGGGGAGGAGGGAGAAAGGGGCGGGGGAAGAAGGAGGGCGGAAAAGGGGGGGAGGGGTTTCTGTTAATTGAAACTTAAAAAACAGGCCTCTGTGAGCTGAAGAAAAAATATACAGACACAGACTTCTTCATCATATTGGTTTCTTTTGGGATGATTTTGCACAAGTATCACGAGAAATCCACAGCAGGTCTTCTAATGTCACCATTGGGCCCTGTGCCTTGATCTCATATTAAGGCCCTGGCTGGGTGGAGTCTGGCCTCTCCCTGAATCCCTGCAAGGTGTGCGCAGGGCCTGTGCTGGCTGGAGGGACAGACCAACGATGAGGTAAGGTGGTTTAACCCAGGACAGGCTTCTTGGACGCTCCTGAGGACCCCGCTGGGTCCCTGCCTGCAGCTCTCCTCCAGCAGAACTGAGGTTTTTGGATTTCTCACAGGCATCCAGGAGACCTCAGATGCCACCCTATCCAAAGACTATACTTGGAGAAGCAAGAACAGCAGGCGAAGGGCATCTTAGAGCACAGAGGGCTGCATCGCCCGCACCCAGCCCCTGGCTCTACATTCAGGGGGTCTAGGGTGGGGCTTGTGAGTTTGCATTTCTGAGGCATTTTCCCAAGTCACACTAAGGAAGTATATAGCAGCCAAACTAACCCAACCCACTGCCTCTGAGTCAATTCAACCCTACAGGAGGGAGCAGAACTGCCCCCTAGAGTCTCCAAGGAACAGCTGGGGGATTCAGATCACCACTCTTTGATTAGCTGCTGTAGCACTTAACCACTATGCCACCAGTTTCCTTATCCTGGACAGTTGGCTGGAATCCTGGCTCTTCCCCTTGTGTGACCCAGGACAAGCTATACTTAACCTTCTTTACCCCAGCCTAATCCTGGTGGCTTGGTGGTTAGGAGCTATTGCTGCTTACTACAAGGTCAGGAGTTCAAATCCATGAGCTGCTTCTCAACCCTGTGGGCAGTTCTACCCTGTCCTGTAGGGTCTCTATGAGTTGGAATCCACTTGCCTGCAATGGGGTTGCTTTCTTGGGTTTTTCCTACCAAAGCCTATCCCTCTGGGAACTGGCAGCGACCACAGTACTTACCTCATAGGGATCAAATGGGATGGTCCCACAAAGCCCCCAATAAATCCCACCACTCACGATCACGGCTTCCCTTCCCATACTCCTTTACACCTAACATACCATCAATCCCAAGACAGAAATGAGTGGAGGTCCTGGTCAAACTGCAGGAACCCTATTTTTATGTAACGTTCTATTGTGTCTATCGCTTTTCTGTGTACTAGCTATTTAAAATGTCACCTGTAAGTCCTCAGGAGCCCTGAGGACTCAGGGGTTAAGTGCCTGAAGGTCAGCCAAAAGGTCAGCAGCTGGAAGCTGCCAGCTGCTCCTCAGAAACCCTGTAGGGCAGTCCTACTCTGTCTACAGGGTTGCTATGAGTTGAAATTGACTCAACGGTAATGTTAAAGTTAGCAAGTTAAAGTTGGTAAAGTTAAAACACACCAATTCACTTTGCAATTCCTGTATCTCCACACTTTCTGGAAACCCTGGTGACATAGTGGCAAAGTGCTATAGCTGCTAACCAAGAGTTCAGCAGTTCAAATCCACCAGGTACTCCCTAGAAACTCTACAGGGCAGTTCTACCCTGCTCTAGGGTCACTAGGAGTCAGAACCGACTCAAGGTCACCTAACATCAACACAGCCACACAGCTCTGTCTGCTTTCTGCTGCACCCGAGGGGCACCTCCTGTTTTACGTAGCATCTTGGCTGTTCCACTGCTCCTTCGTTCCTCTGGGAGTCTTTTGTCCAGCTTGCCCCAATGTTTACAGTGATTTCCTCCCACTGTCAAGCATGAAAATCCTCATCCAGTTCTTTAAGTCACTGCCCAAGATTGATTCTCTCTGGGAAGTTTTCCCTGAGTAAATCCTTCTAGGATTTCAGCCCTGGGCTTTCTCCAGAGCTCTCCATCTCAGTAGGCTAACACCCAGGGATGGACTTGCGATTTTATCACCCATAGAAGTGTAGTGGTTCAACAGCTGGCCGCCAACTGAAAGCCCCCAGTGGTCTGAACTCACCAACTGCTCTGTGGGAGAAAAGACCTGGCTGTCTGTTCCTGTAAAGAGGACAGCTCTGCACACTCTAGGGGGTGGTTCTACCCTGTCCTATATGGTCATGATGATTGGGAATCCATGGTCACAGGTATTCAGTTTCCTGGGGCTCAGGGGGCATATAAAAAACACATTACCAGTACTCAACTGCATTAAGGAAAGTGACTAAAAAAACTCACTGCTGTAAAGCTGATTCCGACTCCCAGCGACCCTATAGGACAGAGCAGAACTGCTCCATAGTTTCCAAGGAGCTCCACAGGTTTTTTTTTTTTGATGTTGAGATTTTTTTTTTTTTTTTTTTAAATCATTTCTTTGCTTTACATGTGAGATAGACACAGATGGCTGTGGGCAGCGGTCCATGGAAGGCTCACCGAGTCCTCTAGCAGAGTGGTACTACCACTGCAGCCCACTTCACCCCGAGCTCATTGCCCTCCTGCCACATCGGACTGTCAGCGGGTGGCACACGGTCCTGCAGATCACGACCTATGAATCACCCTTGCCTCTTTGCACACTTCATGCCCAAGAACTAACGAATCACTGTATTGCACCATGGTTACCCTCTTCAAAACTAAAACTCCAACCTATTGACTTTGGGTGGCTTGTGACTCACAGCGTCGCTACAGGACAGGGCAGAGCCACCCCAAAGGGTTTCCTAGGCTGTGATCTTCAGAGAGGCAGATGAGTAGCTCTTTTCTTCCCTGGAGTGACTCGTGAACAGGAACCCCAGACTTTTCAGTCAAGTTCACAGCTGAGCACTTCATCACTGCACCACCAGGGTTCCTTCTTTACCCCATAAATGCTATGCTAATAAAAATCCTCATTTCTCTAGATATTTCCATACTGAGCACAAGGATACTATTGTCACTGTTAGGTGCCACCAAGTCAGTCACAGAGACCCTGTGTCCCCAGCACAAGACACTGTCCCGTCCTGGGCGATCCTTACAACATCTGAGCCCATCGCTGCAGCCGCAGTGCCAATCTAGCTTGTTGAGGGCCTTCTTTTCTGCTGACCCTCTACTTTACCAAGCATGACGTCCTTCTCTAGGGACGGGTCCCTCCTGAGCCTATCCAAAATGTGTCAGACATAGTCTCGCTGTCCCTGTTCCCAAGGGGCACTCCAGGTGTACCTCTTCCAAAACAGATCTGTTCCCTCTTCTGCCAGTCCATAGTATATTCAATATTCTTCACCAACAATGCAACCCAAAGGTGTCGATTCTCCTGTGGTCTTTCTTATTCATTGTCCAGCTTTTGGATGCACACAAGGCAACTGAAAAAATGACCTGAAACAGATCTTTGGCAGTATAGCCGCCCAACGCATCACATCGTTGTTTGATTTCTTGACTGATCCTTCCGTGGGCACTGATTCGGGAGTCAAGTAAAATGAAACCCTTGACAGCTTCACTCTTTCTGTTTATCAGGATGCTGCTTACTGGTCCAGCTGTCACGATTTTTGTTTCACGTCGAGGTGTACTTCATACCAAAGGCTACAGTCTCTGCTCTTCATCCGTCGGTGCTTCAGATCCTGTTCACTTTCAGCAGGCAGGGCTGGGTCACCTAGGTGTCACAGGGGTTAGTAAGCCTTCTTGCAAAGCTGACGCCCCATTCTTCTTCATGTAGTCCAGCCTCTCGGATTATCTGCTTAGCCTCCAGGTTGAACAAATAAGGTGACAGGATACATCCCTGACGGACGCCTTTCCTGGCTGTGAGCCACGCAGTGTCCCCCAGGTTCTGTACAAACGGCTGTCTTTTCATCTACGTACAGGTTCCACATGAGCACAATTAAGTGTTCGAGAATTCCCATGCTTTGCAATGTTATGTAGAAATTACAATCCACAGAGTCGAATGCCGTTGTAGAGCTGACCCACAGATGGTCACTACTAACAACCCAAGGTGACAGACAGCACACACAGGCTGACAGAGGTTAACTCACTCACCAAAAATCATACAACCAGCATATGTCCAAGACAATCTTCAGGCTCCACACTAATTCCAAAGACCATGCCTCTCACAGCCTGTGTCTAACTCGGCGACCACTGTTCTGGCTAAAATGTCACCTCTTCTCAGTCTCCTGACTGGTCTCTTTACATTGTTATTTTTAGTTTTTCTTTTACCTCTATTCTATTTTTCAAGCCACGTTTATACCGGTATAAGACACAAAAGTGAAGCTCTGTGGTGTTTTCCTGACTGTCCTCCTCATGGAAGCAGATCACCAGGCATCTCCTCTGCAGCACCCTGGACAGCTCTCAACCACAACCGTCAGCTCTGCAGTCCCACAGAAACCACTGGAGCCACGCAGGGACCTCCCGTGTCTTACAGGCGCTGTGCAGATACACAAGCATGATCCAATGCAATCTCTTCTGGGAAATGAGACCTTCCACAAGACCCAGGGTCTGGCAGTAGTAGGGCCTCAGGATTTGGTGGTGAGATGCCACCTACGGTATAGGCCCACAGTGAAATCTGAGAAAGCCAGAACCTGAGGAAAGCAGAAGCCTGAAAGCGAAAGGAAATACAAGTACCTTCTACCAACAGAGAGGGAGAGAAAAGTGGTGACACTGCACCCCGTCAAAGCTGGACAACTTGGGACACCTAGGGAAACAAGGCAGTCCTACTGGGGTTGACTCTTGCCAGTTTCTCTGTACAATGAAATGCACAGAGCTGTAAAATAGAGGGAAAGAGATATAGTGTATTTGTCACGGAGACAGTCATGGGAAAGGGAGGTCAGTACAGAACAGACTTCAGACAGGGCAACATGCCTTTTCTACCAAAACGCTCCAACTGCAGCAGAGGCTGAGATTTGGGGTGATGGCCTCTTCAGGGAAATTGCTTTTAGTTCCCCCTCCCAACAGAATTACTGTAGTACATAAGGAATTAAAAAATTAGAACAAAACAAAACCCAGTGCTATCCCGGCAATTCTGACCCACAGCAACCCTATAGGACAGAGCAGAACTGCCCCATGGTTTCCAAGGAGGGCCTGATGGACTCCACCTGCTGACCTTTAGGTTAACGGCTGCAGCACTTCAACATTGTGCCAACAGGGCCTCCTATAATAAAACCTAAAACTTGCCACTCTTATCAGGCTATACTGGTGACAGTCTCAAAACAGGCCATTTTCAGAAGGGAACTGTTCCGCAGGGCAGGGCCATGTATATCCACAGATACCAGGATGGCCCAGCTGGGGACACAGAGCACTTGAGCTTCCTTCTGCCTGTGAGCACCTTACACAGGAGGGCAGAGGCAGAATAAAACCTGCTTGAATAATAAACGTATATGGACAGAATAGCTCACATATTTTAAAGCATTTAACATTCAACTCATTCAGGTGAACGGCTGATGTCTCCTAAACAACACAGACTAATCATGAAGCTCAGTGCTGGAAGCCATGCTCTTGGAGCTGTGTTGTCACACACGTCACGGCTATACCAGGGAGGGAGTAATGTACCCATTTCTCAGAAAACAGAACACTGCTCCAGGCCGTGGTCAGCAGGTGGTAACGCCGGGCCTGAAGCACCATCAGTCCAGTGACATGGCTCCCCTGAGGCCAGGCTGCACCCTCAGGGAGAAAAACCTAGGTGGCTAACTCCTGACACCTGGAGGGCACTAACCATTGACAGTCTGCTGACCTCAAGGCTGGCAGTTCAAACCCAGCCAGAGGCTCTGAGGAAGACCTGGTGAGGACTTCCGTCAAGATTCCAGCCAAGAACACCCTGTGGAACTCAGCTTCACGCCACAACACATGCGGTCCATGCGTGCTGCAACTGACTCAATGGCGACAGGCTTGCTTCCCAGTTTTTGGTTAACTGATCTGATTTAAACGTCCTTCATGGGGATTGTCAAGCTACTGTCACGCCGTCAGATTGTAGGCAGAGAGCCTAGAGGGGTCCCTTGAGAGGCAGAAGCCACAGACGAGCTATCGACCCAACCATCACTTCTTGAATGTGGAAGGAACATGGGCGCTGGGAATGCCGCATGCTGGAACGGGGTCCCGGGTGACCTTACATTCATCCGCATCAGGACACCAGCCCCTCTAGACTCTCAGTCCCTTATCTTGCTTTAACTTCTCCTTCTGAGGGCTCGGAAAGGTCTTCCTCAGAGGCCTCTGTGTCGCATCAGTGTCTGCCTGACGGGCAGAGAGCAGTAACGGGAGGCAAGGATGGTGTTTACCCACAGCCAGGGTCCTCCCGCAGCAGCTGGGAGGTCCACAGGGAAGAGCCGATGCTCCAGCCTTTTAATTAGAACAAATTATGCTAAAATGACTCTCAGATCCTGCCTGATGGATGGTACACAACTGTGGGAATTCCCTTCAATACCGGTGAATGGGACGCAGGCAGAGTGCCACAGGCGACACCCATCTCAGTGAGCACGGATTTCTCCAAGGCACACAACACTTGGCTCCACCTGTGTGCCAGGCTGCTTTCTAAGGCACATGCTTGTTTCTCAAGAAGCTGGCCATACTTGTTATAAAAAACACAAATATATACACATACATGTGGAAGTCTAGTAGCAAAGGATCACAGAGGGATCGCCCCAAACATAGAGGCTACGTTAGGGATCTTGATGAGGAGACGGAGCTGTGTATTTACTTGGATGAAAGGAAAACACTCTAATGACATGAAGAGTCCCTTGGTGGCCCAAAGGGTTAAACACGGGACTGCAAACTGAAAGGATGGACGTTTGAGACCACTCCCAGGTGCCTTGGAAGAAACATCTGGTGATCTATTTCTGAAAGCTCAACAGGTACTGGAAACCCTATAGAGTACAGTTCTATTCTGACACATGTGGGGTCACCACGGGTTGGTGCTGACTCCGTGGCAACAGGTTTAGTGTGTGTGCCAATGGTGGCACGTGAGGCAGCTGGTGCAGAGACAGGTGACGTGGGGGTACCAAGTCTGACACTGGTTCTCAGCTCTGCCACGTTCTTGTCTTGAGACCTCACACAAACCACCTGCCCTTCACAGCCTCGCTTCTGAAGGTGTCCAGTAGGTACAGATGGGTACGTCTCCCTCATCGAAGGATTTGTCTGAGGGATTAGCACGAGGAACAGGTGGGAGAGCCCACCAGAGACACCACACTGCACAGCCAGGGGCGGGATGCCAGCACTGACGGGCCGCCCCGCGGCTCCACGCTCAGCGTGTGTCCACCAGAGACCCTGGGGGCCACAGCTCCGTAGGCTGCGCCTCTCTTACCACTGCTGATGGCCGAGTTTGCAATGACCGTAGCCTCACTCCACTGGTCAGCACTGGAGACAGAGTAGGAGCGCTGGTGCGTGCCGTCCGGCCGGCTGTTGAAGGAGACCAGGCTGACGCCGCTTGCCATCTGAGGCCCAGACGCACTAGTGACATGCCCTAGGAATAAACAAGTCAGGTGAACACCACTGCAGACAGCAGACCAAGACGCCAGTGCGCTACCTACAGGGTCTCGAGGCTTGTACGTGGTGCGGCGTCTACGTTCCCACAGAGAGCAGCCACTGTCCCGCCTCTGTGGACGAAGGATGGATGTGTCCTAAGAAGAGTGCTCCAGGGGAGCAAAGCTGAAGATCTAAGGTTGTTTACAGAAGTCCTCTGCAGGAAACTGGTGCTCTTACGGTCACACACAAAGCAGCCCTGGACAAAATCACGCCCCCCAACCAGCATCTCGTCCGGCAGGGATGAGGACAAGAGCCCCTCTGCCACCTAGCAGAACCGACTGTGCCAACAATCAAGTGACAGTGACGTGAACATTGGAAGGCACCTGTCTGGGAGCAGAGAAAGATGCTCCGGGTACGGCTGTGCTTTACGATCGACACAAATCAAAGTCCCGAGACACAGACCTCTGAGGAAACATGCCCTCGTCAACCACAGAAGTTTACTCTTCACCTTGAAAAGACGACACGGAGGAAAAATCATCTCAGCCTCATCGTATCGCATCTGGACTCTCATGAAAAATGACTCCACTGTATACTTAATGATTTGAATCAGTTGCTCAACATCAAAATGAATTATTACCTGGTCAAACCCATTTGAGATTCAAAAATGTAATTAAGTGCCTTTCTCCAACACTCAGCCAATCACACCCGGCTGCTAGTGAATCTGTTGGTTAGATATCTTTGCAGATCTTCAAAGGTATTATGTTCTTTTGTTTTCAATCTTCGTTCAACTGCTGGAGTTTAGATCCAGTTACATAAATTCTGAATTGTTCTCTTAGGGAAGCTTCATCATAGTTCAGGTTCTGGAACACACAGGCTGCAGGAATCCTTCTGAAGTCCGGCAATTACCCAAACTACCAGGGAACTTTCTACAATCAGAGAGTCCAGAAACTATGGATCTGGATTCAGAAAGGCTGGGAGTGGAACTCCAGAGAACACGCCGTCTCAGAAGCACTCCAGGGATCAGGAAGCAGAATCCCAGTGGGGCAGGAACTAGCTACTTTACTACAGACATCTGGTCTGACTGTAGACCTGTGCCACCCCAGAGAGTGACAAAATAATCTACGGACAGAACAGGTGACAAATATATGAAACCTGAAGACGAGGAATTCTGCCTTTAAGAATTTCTACCTAAAAATATGACACCCATTCTGGGCTGTTGTCTGCACTGGGTCACTCCCTTTAAATATCAAGCCAACCACTCAGATAAGCATGCTGGGTTCCAGAACAAACTCAAGCAAAGTTCAAGAATGGGATTAGAACACTCATACCTTTGCTATTCAAAGTGTGGCCCTTGGACCATGAGCGGCAGTATGGCCAGCACAACGTACAGCATTGTGTCCCCTCTCCCCTGGACATCCTGGTGGCTTAGTGGTTAAGAAGAGCTACGGCAGCTAACCAAAAGGTCAGCAGTTCAAATTCACCAGGTTCTCCTTGGAAACTCCATGGGGTAGTTCTACACTGCCTTACAGGGTTGCTATGAGTTGGAATCCACTCGGTGGCAGCTATGGCATTTCCCCCCCCAGGAATATGGGCCATTGACGCAAACCCTACAGCTCTCAATGTAATCCCATGAGAAGGTTTTCTTTGTGAGGTTAACAAGGCCATGACAGCATCAACCGTGGCTCACAGCCATCGGCTTTGGGATATGAACACAGAGATTCGACCCAGAGGCCAGCCAGCACCAACAGGGAAAGCAGGCGTCACGTGGAGAACGCCAAAAGAGAAGCCAAGAGAAGCTAGGACCTCACTTCAGAGCACAGACTGACCGCACCCCCAGAGCTGGCGCCCTGGATTTGGACTTCCAGCATCCTGGACTCCGAGGAAACCCATTTCTGTGTTTTCAAGCCACCTACAAGTGGTATTTCTGTTACAGCAGCACTAGATGACTAATACAGCTGTGTATGTGTCTGTGTGTGTGTCTGTGTGCGTGCGTGTGTGCGTACATTAGAAATGCAGAATTCCAGACCCCATCTTGGAATCCACTTTTAAGTAAGATCCCCAGGTCCTTCTGTGAATGTCTGTGTTCACACAGACAGGAAACAGAACTGCAATCAATTAATTAAAAACACACCTCAAATGCACAGCCAGGAGAAGCCACCCGCAAGAGATGACAGACTGGTGATGGCCCAAGACTGGTCACCCAAGGGGCTCGGCAGGGCAGCAGGGCACTGCTGAGTTGATGCCTGCGGGTGCCTGGTCTCAGGCAACGTCCTCATCTGTCCTGTGGGACTCTCACATTCTAAGAGTCCCACCTCAGGGCGCAGATAAACGCCCGCACAGCCCGAACGCTCTGGACCTGCCACATCACAGCCTGCAAGGCGGCTCTGACGCCCGGTACACCCCAGGCCTCAGCAGCCGGCTGCAGGGGTGAGCCCCGAGGGCCATCTCACAGATTCAGAACAGCGATGCAAGACACAGATTCAGAACAGCGATGCAAGACACAAAGGGACATCTCATACGCCTTTCTGGAACTTTCCGTCTGCCCAGCCAGATCCTCACTAAAGCACAGCACTCAGAGCCCAAGATGGAATAGTGACCTCACGAGCGTGGCCTGGGTGGATGCCCACCATCTGCTGGCCACACTCCCACCATGACCCTCTCACCTTGCTCTGAACTGCATCTGCTTGCCAGCTTCTTCACCCCCTAACCCAAAGCATGCCCCACCTCCATGACAGGACCACACAGACATGACATTACTGAATTTCGGCCAAATCAGCTCATGGGCCTGGACACAGAACTATAGAAGCAAACTTTTCAACCAGATCCTCAGACCTGAGGCAGGACACCAGGTTGGGCACATGGTGTATTTCTGTTTGGTTGACATCACGGATTGAATTGTGTCCCCCCTAAAAATGTTATGTGTTGATTTGACTCAGGTAGGAGTCCCAATATGGTGCCCTTCCTCCCATCTGTTGTGAATCCTGCCTCTGTGACATTGATGATGGACAATGGGCAGCAGTTGTGTTGGTGAGGCAGGACTCCAGTTACCAGCTGTGGGATTTAAGAGAGAGAAGTGAGCAGTGGAATTCTGGAACCTCACGCCACCAAGACGGTCCTTTGGACCTGAGGTTCCTGTGCTGAGATGCTCTCCTTGAGTCTGGACTTAGCCTACCAGACTGTGATAATCTCTCTTACTGAATGGACTTGCAACTTGTGGTATTTTCTGTCAGAGCAGTACCAAGTGACTAAGGCAAAATTTGGAACCATGAGTGGGGTACTGTTCTTAGTCACCTGATACCGCTCTAACAGAAAATACCACGAGTAGGCTTCATAAGGAGAAACTTACTATCACAGTCTGGTAAACCACAAATCCATTCATAAGTTACAAGTCCCTTCAATATGGGTAATCACCACAGTCCAGTAGGCCAAGAGTCCAAATCCAGTGAGAGCATCTTGGCACAGGAACCTGAGGTCCAGAGGATGTGCTCTGCTCTTGGTCATGCTTTTTGGGTGTTGTGAAGTTCCCAGCTTCCTCTGCTCACTTCTCTCCCTTGTATCTCACAAGCCTGTAGCTTGAGTCCTGCCTCATGAACACATCTGCTGCCCATTCTCCATCATCAACATCACAGAGCAGGATTCACAACACACGGGAGGAAAGACACCATACTGGGACTCACAGCTGAGTGAAATCAACACACACATTTTGGGGAGGACACAATTCAATCCATGACATCCCATCCTTTGGCACCCCAAAAATCACATCATTAGAACATACAAAATACACTCATTTGTAGCACAGCAACAGTAACAATCTTCATTTATAGCACATCAACAGTCTTAAATCCAAAATCCATAAATTTCTCCTCACCAGTGAAATCCAGAGCACCTTATCCTCTCAAAATACAACAATGTAACAGGCAGGCACAAATTACACATTTTCAGTACAAATGGAGAAATTGCAGGGAAGGGCATAGCATACACCAAGCAAATTATCAGAACACATTACATTAGCCTTCATGGTTTCAAAAACAATATTCCAAACTCTGAGAAATTTTATAATCCTTCCCTTCAGATTCTAGATATTGGTGACACTCTGATTCAGAGTGGAGGTCCCCAGGCTTCAGCTCTACCTTTCAGGCCCACTGGGACAACAACTCTGCCCCCCTTGGCTTTAGGTGCACCCTAAGCCCAGCTGAGTGGCAGTTCCACTCCCACAAACACAGAAACCCCTAGCTCCACCCTTTTACAGCCATATCTTCTGAGACTGATGCAGCTCAGCCTCTCAACAACTTTGTCTCATCAGCTCCTGTCCTACGGCCTCATGGCCTGGGCCTCATCAAGCCCACATCTGCCCTGCAGGGGTAAGTGTTCCAGAGCTCTGTATCTCCACCGCTGGAGGCACCCTACTCCATCAAGTAGCCTCCTGCACACAGGCACTCAGCTGTCTTGTTCCATGGGTCAGCAAGCTTAGCTCCATCTATTCAAGTGCCTGAAGGTACCCCCCTCTGCCAAGAAGCCTCCTGCACACAGTCATTCAGCATTCTTGCTCCCTGGGCCGACTCCTGGTTCTGCTGTTGCCAGTTTGCTGCTGCTGCTGCTGCTGCTTTTCTCACCATCTGCTGCCCTCTCTGGTGCTAGCAGTTCTCTTGGGTATTGCTCTAATAGAAAATATCCTGCACACACACGACTGTGCAACTGTCCCCACTACCTACCACCTGTCCAGACAGCACAGTCTTCCTTTCCGCCCTATACTTCCCACATCCATTCAACTGACTCCTGTCCCCTCCACCCTCTCATCTCACCTCTGGACAGAAGCTGCTCTGACAGCCTCATGTATGCACTTACGTTGAGATGCATATTCTTCACCAGCATCACTCAGTGTCTTACAGTTCAGTCCAACTTTTGTCTGAAGAGGTGGCTTTGATACTGGTTTCAGCTCTGGGCTATCAAAGAGTCTAGGCCACGTGCCCAAGGGGACCCTCCAGTCTGACAGACCATCAAGTGGGTCTTTTAAGAGAGTTCTAATGAACTGACACAGTGGTTGCAATGACGGGCTTAAGCATAAAAATGACTATGGGCATGGTGCAGAATGGCACATTGTTGTTTTGTGGTGCACAGGGTCGCTGTGAATAGGAACCAACTCAAAGGCACCTAACAATAACAACAGTTCAGCACACTCATTATTCTCCCATTACATCAGGGACTTGATGTTGTGTTTCTCGTTGGGGCAGTCATTGGTGGTGGCTGGGTACCATTCAACTCTTCCACTTTCCTGATGTAGTCTCTGGATGATACGGCACCTTCTGTCTGCTGGGCTCCTATTTTCCTCATGACCTTAAAGTCCTCCTCCGCTCCATGTGGACTGGGACCAATGACGCTACCTAGGTGGCTGCTTCCTAACTTTTAAGACTGCAGACACCACTCACTGAAGTGGCATACAGAACATTTTCTTAAGAAAAATGTAGTTACGCCAATTAGCATAGATGTTCCATGAAAGTGTGGTCCCCAGATCCCGGCCCTGCTACTCTGTCCTTCAAAATGTTGAGTTGTCTTTAGAAAACCTTTCAGCTGTTGGTGTAGTCCAGCAGTGTTAGTCTCCCTTCTGCTTTTTTTTTTTTTTTTAAAAAAAAGGTGGATTTTAGGAGATTGTATCTAAAGATCCAAGTCTCTGGCATTCGCTGAAAAATGAAACTGCCTGGTAGCCACGGGCCTGTGTTTGTGCTTGCAAACAGTGACAGACTGAATTGTGTCTCCCCAAAAGATAGGAAGTCCCACCTCCCACCCCCACCTGTGAATATGACTCTTTTTGGAAACAGGGTCTTTCCAGATGTTAACACGAAGCTGTGTCACAGCAGGGGTCATAATCCAATCTAAGTGCGATGTTCCATGAGAGCTAGACAGATGGACAGAGCATGGACTGCCAGGGTTGAGATGCACCTGTGAGCCAAAGGAGACCTGCAGCTACTAGGAGCATGAGGAGCCTTGACTGTACCACCACCCTAAAGGCAGTGGCTCACACCCAGCCACCAGTGCCTTGGGAGAACGGCCTGGCTGTCTGCTCCCCAAAGCCCTGAGGCAAGAAACCCCATGGGGGTGGTTCTACTCTGTCCAAAGGGGTGGCCACGTGTCGGAATTGACTCAGTGACACATAACAACAACAGAAGCTTAGAGAAAAAGGGAAGGGTCTCCCCCAGAGCCTTCTGAGACAACAGGACCCCCAGAACTCGGAGGCTGTTAAGTTTCTGTTCTTACAAGGCCTCCTGTTTGTGGCAGGCGGCCTGTTACTGCAGCCGCTGGCAGCCCACACGGAAACCAGGAGCTGGGTCTCTATCTGCAGCTACTCGTTCTGTCTGAATCCACGTGGCTGTGTCCCTGGTCATTCTGTCTGATCCCACGTGGCTATGTCCCCGCTGGCTCTGTCTGAACCCACGTGGCTGTGTCCCTGGTCATTCTGTCTGATCCCACGTGGCTGTGTCCCCGCTGGTTCTGTCTGAACCCACGTGGCTGTGTCCCTGGTCATTCTGTCTGATCCCACGTGGCTGTGTCCCCGCTGGTTCTGTCTGAATCCACGTGGCTGTGTCCCTGGTCATTCTGTCTGATCCCACGTGGCTGTGTCCCCGCTGGTTCTGTCTGAATCCACGCGGCTGTGGCCCTGGTCATTCTGTCTGATCCCACGTGGCTGTGTCCAGGACACACAGACGCTCCCGCCTCCCCATGTCGCCCAACCGCACAGCCTTCGGTTACCAGGAGTTACGAAATCTTTCAGGAAACATGCCTAGAGATGTTCTCATTTCTGAAGGAAAGCACATCTCATCTGCTCTCAATGGAGTCCATCCCTTGTCCATACACACACTTTCACTTTAACTTTTGAAAATCAAGTAACAGACACCAATCAGTTATGAGTTATAGAAACAGAAACATCCCAGCAACTGTTTGTTAGACTAAAAGAAAAACACTGTGGAGAATAAACGTTGCTTCTGCTCTTAACTTGCAGCCTGGGGATCATCCATCAACAGGTATGTGCCTTGGGACACACACACACAGAGACCTACGCTTCAACGTGGAATGGAGGTGAACTAGTGGTCCACCACACTGGTCACCACACCGAGGGAGCCAAGAGGCTGGCTGACCATGGTCCACAAAGCATCTCAGCCCCCCCACCGCCCACAGACTGGTCCTGAGCTAATGACCACACTTCCTGTCCCCTTTCCTTACTTTCAGTAAATCCATCAATGAAGGAAACCAACCAGCCTCACACGCTTACTGACTAGTGGCATGGCGGTCAAGAGCTCAGCTGCTAAGCAAAGATCACCAGTTCAAATCTACCAGCCTCTCCTTAGAAACCCCATGTGGTGGTTCTAGTCTGTCTTAATAGGGTCACTATGGCATGGTATCGACACACTGGCAATGGATTTGATTGATAACAATTAGACCCCAAAGAAATGAAAGCCACGAACACAAGTAGATCCCTGCACACCACATTCGCTGCAGCAGATCTTCACAGCGCCACCTTTTGGTGGAACAGATGAATGGATAAACACAACGTGGTACACACACACAGGAGGGTATTACTCGGCCACAAGGAGACGTCAGTCCTGATGCACGCTGCAGCACAGACGAACCCCGAAAACACGATGCCGTGTGAAATAAGACAGCCACAGAGGGACAAACATCACAGGCTTCCACTTAGATGACATACCGAGGTCAGGTGGGTGCGCAGAGAGTAATTTGATTAGAGGTTCCGGGGGCAGGTGGGCGCACTGAGCTGCTTCTATGGGTGACCACAAAACCTGCTGGCGAGTCACAGTGATGGCTGACAATGTGACAGACACAGCTAACACCAAACTGTAAGCGCAGAGGACGCTGAAATGGCAAATGACCTGCTACATACACACTGACCACAATAAAATGCATTTGAAAAATTCCTAATTATAGTATTCTGTTATAAGTTCTAAGGCCTTGTTTTCACACACACACACGGCACAAAGGCTGACACAGGTGAGATTTCATTTCTGTTCCTGAACGAACATCACTGATTAAGTGGCCACATGAGTCTGCCCCTCTGCAGGCGTCACTCTCCTGTACCTGTATAATGCCCGCCCTGTGTGTGCCTGCACGGGGCTCTCACCGCTTCTGAAGATACCTGTCAGCATGCCAGTGAGATACTACAAGTAATATCACCTCCTTCCGTTTCTCCAGTGGCCTTCTCAAAGGTCCAGACCCAAACCCAACCCACATCAGTTGCTATTGAGCTGATTCTGACTCACAGAGACCCTACAGGACGGGGTGGAACTGCTCCACACGGTTTCCAAGGCTGTTGCTTTTATGCAAGCAGACTGTCACATCTTTCTTCTGGGTGGTGGCTAGTGGGTTTGAACCACTGAGCTTTTGGTTGGCAGCCGAGTGCTGGAACCACTGTGCCACCAGGGCTCCTCAAAGGACTCCAGGGCCCCATTGTTCATTGAATGGCAATTCATTTCAAATGAACAAGTTATTAATTCAGGCTGAGACTCTCAAGTTCCCATCTGTGAAAGAAGCAGGTGACTTTGGCTGACTGAGCAAGGAGGGTACTGAGAGGAGATCACCTATGATGTCACTAGTGCCTGACACTGCCCTGAGCCCTGGAGGCAGGGGACCAAAATGGCAATGCTGGCCAGGCTCACTCAAACCTGACTGCCCAGGGATCTGAACCTCAGTGGTCCTCAGCAGTCAGTGAAGACACTGAGCTTTGGTATCTGTTCCTTCCCTCCAAAAAATCCAAACCCAGTGCCATCGAGTCAATTCTGACTCTTAGCAACCCTAAAAGACAGAGCAGAGCTGCTCTGTACAGTTTCTAAGGAGCACCTGGTGGATTTGAACTGCTGACCTTTCTGTTAGCAGATGTAACGGTTAACCCCTATGCCACCATGGTTTCCTACACGACCAGGGAAATGGAATTCTTACACTAAGCCTCACCAGCTGAAAGGGTATGTTTAAGAAGTCACCTGAGCTCTTGCTACCCACCAGGAAGAGTGGCGGGCCAGGAAGACTGAAGGCCTGAGGTAGCCCGAGCCAGTGGGTCTAAAGGAAAGGTCTTCGAGAAGTACACCCCATTAGAGAAAGATTAGTGTCCTCTTCTCTGTCAGGTGGCTGTCCGCACCAGTACGTTCTGTGGCTGCACGCTGTCATTAGACACTTGAGGACAGGTATGAGGCTGGGGTCTTCTGGATGGGGAGGAGTTCTTGGCACCATGGATGGGAATTCCTTCCTCCTATTTCTGTAGAGGGATGAGTCTCTGAAGCCCAGTTAGAATGTCCCTTTTCTTGGTGCAGAGGAGGAAGGTCTAACTCCTCAAACACTAAGCCAGACACCTGAAGAGAGGCTTTAAAAGGAAGTTTCCACTTGCTGAAATCAAGGGGGCATAAGTCTCCTCTAGGGATGGGCACCATCCCTATTTGGTGGCAGGAGGCACGTTCCATTCTTTCTTTCTCATCCTCTTCTGGCTCTCCCTCTTGTCATTGTCCCTGTGGTCTAACAGAATCTCCACCCACTCTACTGTCAGTAGACAGGCATGGGTGCCATGTTTCTTTGGGAGCACAAGCAACTGCGCCCTTTTGGTCTGGATTGTCTTCTCAGGGTCGTCCATGCAGTAGAGGAGGCAGTGGCGGTCAGGGACAGAACTCGGGCCTTCTGGGCAGGATCCCCAGGTCTGACGCCTGGCCAATGCAGCTCAGGCCCAGCCACCACCCCTGTCGGGGAGGCTGGCATGTTGCAGTGATGCCGAACGCATGTCAGTGGAGATTCCAGATTAAGGACTAGAAAGACAGACCTGGTGATCGACTTCCAAAAACCAGCCAATGAAGACCCTATAGATCACAATGGTGGATCTACAACCTATTGTGGGGATGTCACAGGGCTGGGCAGGGTTTGCCTCCACTATGTGTGAGGTCACCATGAGCTGGAATTGACTAAATGGCAGTTGATGACAATAATGACATCCTCTAACTATACAGTGAAGAGACCAGAGGAAGACACAGTGTCTTCCCAAGAGCAGAGAGCAGGAATGCTTGCTGTCTGGGGAACAAGGCCAAGGCTTCTGGCCATTGCTAAGGCTGGGCAGGCTTTCCCACAGCCCATTATAAAAGAATAGCATTCCTCGAGCCCAGTCTCCTTAACTGGAACCCAACCTTCTGCTCGTGTAGGTTACACCTGGACCCCATGCCAAGCTGCAGGAAGTGGGGTTCAGTGAGTCAGCACAGAAAAGCTGACACCATGGCAGCTGTCACTGCTGTGAGTAACCCGTTGTCATCTGCCCTGACCAGGAACTTTCATGTCCTCTGCCAGCGTCCATTGAGACTGCTTGGCTAACTGGTCAACATGCATGCAGGGTGGTCTCCAACCCTCTTCTCACACTGATCTCCTACGGTTCCTTGTCTAACGGGAGGGAGCCACTACAGGGCCGCACACAGGAACACACACTGTTTATCCTTAGGGAGCCTGTGCCAGTTCAGCTGAAGGTGATCAGATGCATCGAGGTGCAGCAAAACACAAGGCTGAGTGACACAGGAGCCAAAGAACACCCGGTAGATTCAAACTGCTGACTTGTTGGTTAGCAGCTGCAGCTCCTGACTGCTACCCTCTGCAACTAGCCTTCTTATATATACGATGGAACCCTTTGTGGCCCAGCGGTGAAGAGCTAGGTTGCTAACCCAAACGTTGGCAGTTCGAATCCACAGCCACTCCTCAGAAGCTCTATGGGGTAGCTCTGTTCTGTTCTATCCTGTAGGGTCACTATGGGTCACCATCAACTGGATGACAAGGGGTATGGTTTCTGTTTGACACAAAGGCTAATCAATGAAAGCTTCATGGACCACAAGACAGCACTGACTTGGTTTTTTGGGGGCATTTCACCAAGAGGAATCAATAGCTGGACGGTGACATCATATTTGGCAAATCAGAGGGGCCACAAGGACGAGGGTGACCTTTGGTGAGATGGAATGGCACCACAGCTCCAACGGTGGACTCACACATGCTGGTGACCGGTCAACACGCCGTTCTGTTGTAGGACATTGGCTTCCACAGGAGGACCCACCACCATGGAGCTGATTCCGACTCACAGTGACAACCACAGGATGGAGCGGAACCGCCCTACCGGGCTCCCAAGGCTGTAATCTTTTCAGAAATACGCCGCCACGTCCTCCTCCTATGAGCCGCTGGTGGGTTCCAATCACCCATCTTTTGATTAGCACCAAATGCTTAACCACTCTGCTACCAGGACTCCTTCTGGGAGAAGCGGAGGGTCACAAAAGGACCTCTGTGGCATCTGTCTCAGTAATTTTCCCCCTCTAATAATTGTCTGCATTACGATGGAAGAGATGGCCCGTTCTGACTCAGAGGAGTCTTTTCTCAAGGACAGCAACCCCGATCCCTGGCCCTGATTAGCAGGGGGTGGCCGCATTACTGGGCTAATCCACGGTCCCAGCGCCTCTGCCTTGATATGGATATGTGTGGGCGCTTACGGGGGGCCGCCTTGATTAGTACACGCTCCCATGTGTCAAAAGCACAGGATTCCTTCCAAAGAATAATTTTCCCTGTCCTTACGTCCCTAAAGTGCGGGAGTTGATGTGAAAAGGTACTTATCTCTACCATATGCTATTTTTCTTTAAACAATTTGCATTTCAAAGTAAGTGTGGCATTTATATCTGAATGACTATCAGTATGCTGCCTGAACTGATCTCAAAGGAACATGGATAGACGCTGGCTTGTATTGAAGAGACATGTTTTCATCCACCAAATGACATCAAAGACAGCACTCCTCTTTCAAGCTATGGGCTTATGACATTAAAAATAGCCTTCTCTGATTTAAGAAAAAAAAACCTGAAACTGTTTTTTTTTCAGGGTGTCTGAGAAAAGATTCGTCAACAATCATTTCTTTTAAAATAGAAAACTCTGTTTGCTAGACCTGCCAATTCTGGCCTATCTTCACAAACAAGTCTCACCTCTACCGATAAGTTTAACTAGGAGAAAAAAAAAACATGAAAACTTCGATTTTGACTGAAATATTATTTGACCAGAAAGAGTGACCTGACACTAACTCTTCAGTTCACGTGATAATCAAGTTTTGTGTACACTGGAAGAAGGGGGAAGAGGGAGTCTAGAAACACCTCCCCAAAACAAATCAACCCATTGCCCACAAGTTGATTTCAACTCTTAGCTGCGCTCCACAGGATCAAGCAGAACGGCCGCACAGGCTTTCCCAAGGAGTGGCTGGTGGACTGTGCAATCCTACTACTTTCAAAAATAGTAATTACAAGAACACGACTGATACAAACCAACCCTGGCCCTCAGGAGCCTCACCCTGAGAAGCACAGAAATTACTTTTGGTGGTCTCTTCTCACCTGTCAGTGACTTTAACTCTCACGGAAGCTTCCAGCACTCAGCTGTCTGGCAGACCCACAGGGCCACCGTGCCTTGTTCTGAGAGCCTGCGAGGAACCTGGGTTTCCTGGGACCACAATGGACAGCTACCCTACCGGTCACAGCACTTTCAATTCGGCCCTCACCATCTGTTCCATCCCCTCATTATCAGCCCAAAAAGATTACAATTCACAACCCTCCCATAAAAAGTCAGCTACAAATGATTTAAGCGCCCGTGAGCAGGGCCCACTGGCGTCAGTATTTGCATTGGAAACCTGTCCTCCTTTTGATGACAGAATTTCTGTCCGAGAGGCTTTTTTCCCCAAGGACAGGGTCAGTGTCTCTTTTTTAAAGATGTAGACACCCAAGACTAGCTATCAGGGGATACTGGTTTTGTAGAAGGGTATCATTCAACAGCACATCTACCCACCATTGAGAAATTTAAAGAAAAAGGGAGACAGCAGTCCTGTGTTTCTCAGATTATACTATCTTTTTTTTTTGTTACGTATTTTGTAAATTACGCTTACCAGGAAACAGAAGAGCCAACAGATGTCCACTCCTGGTGCAACGACAACAGTTACGCTGGCCCCCGCTCTGCAGCCATATTCCACAACTCACAGTTCTGACATTAGGGCATTCACGGTGACTTCCTAAAGTGTGCCAAGGGCTGATGTCACTCTAATTATTTCCCCTGTTCCCAGTGTCATGCCAAGAAATGTCAGTCTATTTTACTGTACAATTGTTTTGCACTTAAGGGGCAGCTCTACTCTGAGCTCTAGAGTTGCTAGGAGTCAGACCCAACTCGATCGCAGTGGGTTAGGTGGGTTTGCAAAATCACTGCCACAAATAATGTAAACTGAAAGTCTACCAGTATCCCACCTGATGGATCTGCCCTGTCAGGAACACGGGCATAAATATTTTTCTTGTAACCAGAGACTGTGTAAAGCCAAAACCCAAACCTGTTGCTGTGAAGTTTATGCTGACTCACAGCCACTCTACAAACGCCCCCAGGGTTTTCCAGGAGCATGGATGGATTCAAACTGCTGACCTCCTGGTGAGCAGCCGACCTCTTAGCTCCTGTACTACAAGGGCTCTAGAATACGTAAAAATTAAGTGCAGAGTATAATTCTTTAATGCGGTTTCCTGATCTTTTCTTTCTTTTTCTTTCATGTTTTCACACAACCTTCATCAGTTTTAGATTTAGAATGTCTCCTTGATTTAAAGGAAACAGCTCATAGTAGCATTTTCTGATTTCTGGACCAGTTTGGTTATGACAGAACTTCTGTCCAAGCGGCTTTTCTCCCCCGCAGGACACGGTCTGTGACTCTTCTTAAAGATGCAGACACCCAAGACGAGCCGTCAGGTGACACTGGTTTTGTAAGAGTACCCTTCAACAACACATTTACCTACCACTGAGAAATGCTTTCTCGTTACTGTAAACACTCCCACAGAGGACATGCTGGGACGTAAGGACACCCCGGGATTTTCAGACTGTTCTTCTCAAGGCAAACCCCAGGAAGGGCAGCTCCGGAGCCACAGGCCTTTCTCGTTTGTGATGCATGCCGCTGGCTGATTTCCTGGTGACCAGGAATCCCAGGATGCTGGCCCCTGGTCATCTGCGGAACAACGCTGCTTCCAGTTTGTGACATGAAGGTAATATATGAAGAAATTCTGACAGTGATGGTAAGAATGTACTGCATGTGACTGGTACAAGAAAAAATTATGGAAAGCGACAAAGCCCTCTGCATATGCTGAGATTAAGCTCATCAACAGTGGACGTCTTCCTTTGCTCTAAATAGTTTATTTTTCTCAAAAGCTTTTAACAGTGAAATTGCTAGTTTTATTTTTAAAATCTGTAAGTTTGACTGTGTTCTCTCTGTTTCTCTTATAATGGTATGTTTCCTTGTGTAAGCAGCTGCTGTCACCTGCTTGTCACCTGCTGGTGTTGGCATCTCAGTCTTCATCACTTGGCCTGAGTTGGCACACTCATTCCCTCAACTGTTTATTGAATGCCTACTACCACTGCACTGGGCAGATAACGCGAGGGTGCTCTTACCGCTCAGGGTCTGCCAGTGCTGCCAAGGCATGCCCACCAGGGTCAGCTCATTGTCTGCGGAGAAGTCAGGTGCATAAAGGGAAGAAAGGAGGGAGAGAAGGAGGGAGGGAGGGAAAGAGGGAAGGTAGGAGAAGAAGGAGGAAAGGGAGGGAAGAAGGAAGATAGGAGAGGGTTGGAGGGAGGATGGGTGGAAGGGAGGATGGGAGAAGGGAGGATGGAGGAGGTACAGCGAGAATAGGGGAGGGAGGGAGGATGCGGGATGGAGGATGGGAAGGGGAAGGAGGGATGATAGGGGAGGGAGGGAGGAAAAAGGGGAGATGGGAGAGAGGATGGGAGAGAGGATAGGAGGGAGGTGGCAGAGGGAGAGGAGGATGGGGAGCAGAGGGAGGGAGGATGGAAGGGAGAACGGAAGAGGGAGGATCGGAAGCGGAGGAAAGGGAGGATGGGAGGGAGGACAGGAGAGACATGACGGGGGGAGGGAGGGGGACAGAGGGATGGGAAGAGGAGGATTAGGGGAAGGGAGAACAGGAGCCGAAGGGTGGGAGGGGGAGGGAGAGGGGAGGGAGAGAGAATAGCAGGAGAGGAGAGGGAGGGAGGACAGGAGAGGGAAGGAAGGATGCGAACAAGGGAGGATAGGGGAGGAAAGGTGGGAGGATGTGAGGGGAGGGAGGGGGAGAAAAGGACAGAGACTCTGCCTGGGACAGGCTGGGGCCCAGCAGCGGTGGCTAACACAATCTGACTGTGGGTGGAGGTAAGCTCAACTAGAGCCTGGTGGTGTCGTGCTTACGAGGTACATCTCTGAACCAAAAGGCTGGCAGTTGGAATCCACCTGATGCTTCTTGGAAGACCCAATGGGGAGTTCTACTCTATCCTATAGGGTTGCTGTGAGTTAGAATCTACTCACTGACAGCAAGTTTCTTTTTCCGACTGTTAAGCCAGAACCAGGAACCTCGGGGTGACACAGTCTTAATGTGCTAGAATGCGCTGAACTGTGTCCCCCAGAACATGTGCGGCAATCTGGCTGGGCCATGGTTCTGAGTACTGCGTGGTAGTCCTTTATTTTGTGATGGCCATTTCTGCATACGCTGTAAATACTAATCTCTGCCTGTAGTTAATGGGGCAAGACTGGATTATGTTAAGAAGGATCAAGGCGGGATCTAACACCCCTACTAAGGTCACCTCCTGATCTAACATAAAGGAAGTTTTCCTGGGGGTGGCTCGCACCTTTTATCTTCCTACAAGGGGTCAAAGGAGAGGAAAAGCAGCAGAAAGCTGGGGACCCCGTATCACTGAGAAAGCAGTGGCAGAGCATGTCCTGTGGACCAGAGGTCCCTGTGCTGAGACGCTCCCAGACCCAGGGGAGACCGATGCGTCACGAGGACCTCCTCCAGCTGACAGAGACAGAAGGGCTTCCCCTGGAGCCAGTGCCCTGAATTTGGGTTTTGAGCCTCCCAGACTGTGAGAGAAGAAGCTGCTTTCTGTTACAGCCATCCCTTGGTGGTACTTTCGTTACAGCGTCACTAGGTGACTGAGACAGACTCTAACTGAAGGGTGCGTACTGTGAGTGTCCCAGAGGTGCCTCAGAAGGCAGGCTTGGCAACTTGACCCCCCAAACCCAGCTCTGAATGCCCTAGAAGCAGGGGTCTTCTCTGACACATGAGTTGTGAGGAGCTGGAACAGACTCAGTGGCAAGTGGTTGGTTAAGTCTCAAAGGGCGAAAACTGTTCAATCCTTCTCTGGTGCTTTACCTGGGCGGTGGATATCCTTCAGGGTCTAGCACAATCCAAGAGGACAGCACTGAGCTCACCAGAAACCAGGGTCGGAATGAAGCCTACCCTTTGTCGTGAGTTGCAGTATGTTTTCCAAAGGCAGACCCTTCATGCCCTCTGTCCCTGTGACACTTGACTTGTTACTACCTTGCAGGGGCCTGTTTATGGAGAGGGTTGCGTGTGATGGGAAACCCTGGTGGTATAGTGGTGAAGTGCCACGTCTGCTAACTAAAAGGCCGGCAGTTCAAATCCTCCAGGTGCTCCTGGGAAACTCTATGGGGCAGTTCTCCTATGTCTATACGGTCACTGAGTTGGAACTGACTTGACGGCACTGGTTTTGCTTTGGTTTGGATTTTACGTATGTTTGCTTAGCTACAATCCACGCCTGCACGTGGGCCATGTGAATGACTCTACACACAGCACAGTGTTACGTGTGGCAACTTCATACAAGTGCGGCATCGTCATACAAAAGGACGAGGTGATGCCCTTTTTCAAAGCAACAAAATTTGGTTCCAGCACGCAGGTAATAACGTGTTACTAACCCAGTCTCAACTTCCAGATGTCCCTACCTCATGCCCTGGCTCTCACTTGGTTCTTGTGGCCATCAGCTGCCAACAAGTGTATGCTGACTCACAGCAACCCATGTGTTATGGAGGTGATTCCTAGCTATAATCTCTATGCACGCCGACTGCCAGGCCTTTCTTCCAAGGAGCACCTCGGTGGTCAACAGCCAACTCTTGGGTTCAAAGTCATATGTGCCACTCACATTCCTCCTTGGTACCATACTGCCCCTCTTCCCCCCGTAACTGAACCCAGACGTTCAGTTCCTGCATTTGTCATCTATCACGGCTCCATCTACTTTCTATTCTGGGATAAACAGATTAGGTGCTTCTGGGACATAGCCAGCCAAGTGCCGTCGAGTCGGATCTAAGTCATTTGTATTTCACAGTATTGTTTGGAGAGGAGGAGACACTGCTGTGCCCGACTTCCCTGGCTGTCACCGACTCTTAGACCCCTCCCAGGGAGGAGCTCGATGGGGTTCCCCACTCTTGCCCTCCCTAGGACTCATTTCTGCTTCTTGCTCTCCTCTCTAGTCCACACCGAGCTAGTCTCTTACGGTTGTAAGCAGCGACGACACGGCCAGGAAGCAGCTCTAGGGATTAACTGTGTGCAGAGAGCGGATAGCACGGCGGAGGGCTGTTTGTTGCTGGTAAGGAAGTTTGGGGGTTTGATGACTTACCGGAAATGTTCTACGCATCCCGGTGTGCAGATGGCTACAAGCATTTGTCTGCTTACCAAGAGGCTGGCCGTTCGAACCTACCCAGCAGCTCTATGAAAACAGGCCTGGAGATCATAAAGCCAACAGCCCAGGAAATCCCATGGGGCAGCTCTACCCTGTCTCATGGGACCACTATGAGCCGGGATCAACTTGACAGCACCTAACTGCAAGTGGAATATTCCAGAAAGACAAACATTCTTTGAACAAGCTGCTAACTGCAAAGAAAGGGGGACACATGGTTTGGAGGTGAGAAAATGTCATGATGACTTTCTCTACCACTGCAGGAAAGAGAATGTAGAAAGAAGCCAACCGTGCACTTGACTTGACGCCCAACAGGGAGAGAACCCAGGTCCGAAGTCCCAGGATTCCCCTGAGGTCATGTCAGACAACTGGCTACCATCTGGAAGGCTACTGGGGACACTTTAATGACACTCTTCCCTCCTCCTTCTTAACATTCTTTTCCTGCCAACCACTACACTGCTCTTGAGAACACTTTCAGCAGCTGCGATGCTACTCTTCACCGGATGCAAACAGGTCAAAAAGGGCCAAAAGTTTTCAAAACAACTTGTATTTACCTGGAAACCCTGGTGCTGCAGTAAGAGCTATGTCTGCTCACCAAAAGGTTGGCAGTTCAAACCCACCAGGAGCTCCTTGGAAACTCAGAATCAACTCGATAGCAGTGGGTTTGTATTTACCTACAGGTCTACCTGCTGGAGACCTTGTGTGGTGCAAGGAGTTAACATTCGGATGCTAACAGAGTTTGTAGGTTCTATTACACCCACAGTTGCTTCCGAAGAAAGGTTTATTGATCTCCTTCCCTCAAATCAGCCAATGAAAACCCTGTGGAGGACAGTTCTACGCTGACCCACACAGAGTCACCCTGAGTCGGAGCTGACATGACAGCCACGGGCTTTTCTTCAGTCATCTGTTACTGCACAGATGCACAGGTCGGTGTTTTGAACACAGCTCTTAGGTTTTCAATGAAACTCCTACGGAGAATCCAGTTGCTTTTGTCAGTTCTTGCAGAAAGAACAATTCACTTAAGTGTTCAGGTAACTGCAGGTTTCCTTAAATGGGAAGGTACAGTTCTGATTTGGTTTTGAACAGCACACCCCAAGGATCTTGACCAGAGAACGCTGCCACAGAGGAACGACGTAACACTTATCCTCGATATCCGTCAACTTACATCTCCCATGATGGATAGTGTGCAGTAATATTTTCTAAATGAAGAAATAATTACTAGGTCACGTAAGGAAGAGAGGGTAACAAAGAAGAAGAAATAATGGTCTATGCCTCAAAGAGATGGCAATTTAATGATGGAAACAACAGAATACAAATTTCCCTAAGCCTCAGAGGGAGAAATGTATCAACACAAAACAAATCACGGTAAGAACTCATTTCTGAGAAATGCTGCAGACGCCCCAACTCTTGTGAAGACTGGAGTATTAACTTCAGTGTCTTTCAATTTCACATTTAGCTAGCTAACTGTCCCTGAAATTGAGGGCTAAAAGAAATCCCACAATGTCTTCCCACAAAAACAGTGAATTCTTAAACAGCCATTGGGATCTATTATCTCAGTGAACAAAATTTCAGTTCTCATGGAATCCAGGCTTTTTGGAGACACTGAGGGTGGCTGAACCCCCAAAACTACCAACTGAGACACGTTTAACTCAGAAACCCTAAATCAAAAACAGTCCCAGAAGCCTTCTTTGAACCAGATAACTGTCTAGCTTGACTAATAAAGGACACCTGTGATCTGCTGTTGTTCTTAGGTGCCATAAAGACAGTTTTGACTCATAAGGACCCTTGTGTACAGCAGAAGAGAACACCGTCTGGTCCTGAGACACCTTCACAGCCACTGTCACTCTGGAGCCCACTGCTGCAGCCACTGTGTCAGCCCACTTCATTGACAGTCTTCCTCTTTTCCGCTGACCCTCTGCTTTACCAACCATGATGTTCTTTCTCCAGAGACTGAGCCCTCCTGACATGTCCAAAGTATGTGAGACAGTCTTGCCATCCTGGTTTCAAAGGAACATTCTAGCTGTACTTCTGAGACAGATCTGTTTCTACTCCTAGCCAGCCAGCCAGCCAAGTGCCGTCCAGGCTGTGGTAAACATGGAGCTACTTTACGGAACGTATGGTATGGGATCTAAGTGAGAACAGCAACTGGAGAGGTTATACAGAACGTGGAGGAGGAGGTCCGTCTGTGTCACGGGGAGAGGAACTAATTGGAAACGCAGGGTGGGAAAGGCTGCCCGACCTGGAGAGAGTAATCAGTGCCACTGTGCTACACAGGCAAAAACTGGTGAACTGGTCTATGTTTTGCTGTGTGTTGTTGTGCTGAATAGACACAGCCAAATATCCACTAGTCAAAAAAAAAGACTCCGTGAAACAGCTTTGACGGAAGCAGCCGTGATTCCCAGACTGCTTTCTCAGAACTAGAATTCTCAGCCAATAGGGCTTCAGGCTGCACGTGCTCTACCCAGTTGCTAGGAAGGCATCTGGCAAAAGCACCCAATTCCTAAGTCAAGACGAAATGTAAACAAAGTCCAGGGCGAGGAAGTGAAGGGGCATCTGAGCAGCGGAGGCAGACCCAGCAAGCCGCGCTCTGCCGCGCTCAGGAAGCTGGAGCTGAGCGGCTCACCACAGCGGGCCAGGGGACCCACGTGGACCAGGGCCCTGCTCACTCTGCACACAGATCCCTGGCCAGGCTCCAGAGACATTAAAACGTTTCCTAGACTATTTGAAACTAAACAAAGACAAACTTAGTTTCCGTGGGACAACAGCAGATCTCGTTTTGATGCTGCATTATTATTATTTTATTTTTTTATGCCTCTTTCCACTGGTGCCGTGGCTCAGCCTCTGCGTGTCTGCAGTGTGAGCGGTTTTGATAAACAGCCTCTGTGGGCCACACAACGGGGATAATGTATCCTTAAGTACCGCCAATGAACTGCCATTCTGCACAGCCAATTACTTCTGTGCGTCTGTCACTCAAAGGAAAAATGACTGAGCCCATTAGATCAAACCTTTGTCACTGTTCCTAATGCACTCTTAGGCCTCATTAATCTCCGGGAGCAGCAACAGAGCCGCCGGTGCTCCATTGCCTCCCCGAACGGGCCCACGTGAAGCCTCTCATCTCCCCCAAGTGCGCCGCGTTAATCAAGCTCTCCTTATTACCCCAGTCCCTGTCACGGCCAAGAGCACGCTCCCTCTTAAATGCTTTCATTATCAGCCATCTTTAGAGCCGGCTAAGTGGGGAAAAAAAGAGAGAGAGGGAGAGAGGCTGGAAGAGGACGGCAGAGAAAGGGGAGAGGCAAAAGCAAGTCCGATGCCATTAATATTCATGACAATAATTAGTATTCTAGGTCACTGAATATTCATGCTATTAGTTTGGTTTTTTATGGGTTTGCGGATGTCCTGATTGCTCAAGTGTGGAAGAAAACAGCATGGCTGAGGCTCTCCATGTCAACGGCAGTTCAATACTCCAAACACATTTGAGATCCCCGCCCCCCTGGACACCATCCGCGTCAAGCCTCCTGAGGGCTGTCCTATTGGGACACCACCGGGGGCCTAACATGGAGGGAGGTGGAGGCGATGAGGGAGAGGTTTCGTCGGACAAAGGTCGAAGCAGCAATCTGGCTGGGATGAAAACATATTCATTGTTGCAAAAACCCAACAAAGACACACTGGAGAGACAAGGAAGCATCTGTCCCTCAGAAGCAAGTCTCCTCCTCAGGAGTTTCACAGAACTCAGGGATAAAGGAGAGAAGGGCCAGCAGTCCTAAGTCTGGAGCTCTACGGCCAACCACCTTTCCCGTCCCCTCCCTCGCTGTTTGTGGGGAAGCACGGGCGTAGTGATTCCAGCCCATCCGTCTACTCAGTCTACTCAAAGGCTATGGAACCATGAGCCCTTTATCGTATTGGAGAAATTCACCCAAAAGTGTAATTTCTCTGCCTACTTCCTGCCTTTTCTTCCCCAGAGATCAGCACAACTACTATTAACTCCTGTTCGGTTCTGAAAAGTAACCCTTAGCTAGCACCAGGCCAGACTTCATTTACATATATTGTACTTAAGATGAAGCTTTACTGAACAAGCTAGTTTCTCACTGAAGAGTCGGTATACATATTGTTTTCTGACACTGGGTGACAACCCCATAACATGTTAACATTTTCCCTTTTCAACCTTGGGTTTCCTATCATCAGTGTTCCTGTACTCTCCTGCCTTTCAGTCCTTCCCCTTGGGCTGGTAGGACCTGGTCAAGCTTCCAGGGTGTTCTCTTCACAAGAATCCCGAGACAGGAACAGTTTTACTGTTTTAAGGCAAGAACACTGACAGACACCCACACCGAGTCCTAAGATGGGGGAGGTGGGATTCCACTTAATGTTTCCAAAATTCGGACGCATTTCTTAACACATTTGACTGCTAGCTTTCCTTTTTCTCAACTTACCTGTCCAGGTTAACACAAGTCTGCACCCTGTGTTTCCTGGATGCTATCTCACCAAACCAGCCTGGCCCCACACTCTACACTGTTAGAAAGCACCTTTTGCTATTGTATAGGCTTCTCTGGAAGACTACTTGAAATAAATTTAGGTAGGTCTGTTCACACAGACAACACGGTAACTTAGACAGTGCAAGCTCCGTGTCAGAGAAATGGGACAAATGACAAGGCTATATGGGCACTGAGAGGACGGGACTCACATTAGAAGTGGGGAAGGTACTTGGAACCAAGTCTGAATAGATAAACCACTTTTGTAGGCTTGCCTTGTTTTGCTGGAAGAGATCTTCATTTTTTTCAAAAGGTCCTTGAGAAGGAAATGTTCTCTGTCCCTGTGTGTCATATAAAAATCGATTTTTCCCCTTCCCTCATACTTAGATTGGTAATAATTTGGTTTTGTGTGGGCTTCTGGATTCAAAGCTTTTTATCCTTAGAATTCTTCCACTATCTTTTAGCACACAGTGTTGCGCTTGAGAAGTCTGCAGTATGTTCAATATTTTTTCTTTGTGGGTAACTTTGCTTTTCTCCTCTGTTGGATTATTTCAGGGTTCTTCTTTTTATTCTTACAGGCATTCTTACTCCATCCATCTTGATACTTAACTCTTCAAGACAGGAAGACACTGGCATGTGCTTCTTCACAGCTTTCATTTTCTTCTATTATGTCTTTGATTACCAGCTCTGTCTTTACTCGTGTTCACTACAGCATTTAATCTATCTACTCAATTTTCTATTTTCACAATCTTTTGTCTTTAACTTCCAGGATCTCTTTCTCCTCAAGGATTTAACTGTTTGCTTTGTTTTATGGATGCAGTAATCACTCAAATCTTTCTGATGTTTCTAAGTACAAACTTTCAGGTTCTTTTCCTCCAAATTCTCTTGTTTTCATCTAGGACCGGTTATCCTTTTGTTTACCTTGGTTCTTCACAGTTTTACTACTGGTTTCCACAAGTGTCTTGGCTGTCCACTCACACTCATGAACAACAAGGCTGGGTCGGCCAGGCAGACGAAGCCCCGGACAGCTTCTTCCTGATGAGGCAGACTGTGGCCTTCGAGTTGGCATACGGCAGAAGCTGACTGTCAGGCTTCAGTTCAGACTGAGAGTGTGTATGTGTGGTGGTGTGGGGGGAGGGTAGGTGGACAAGTTACCTCCCTTCTCTCTCCCCAGTTCTGAAGAACTTCAGGGGTCATTTAGTGATGCCCCCAGTGATTGGAGGTGCCTTCCCTGTCTGTTTCTTTTCTCGGGACTGAGCAGAAGTCTGATTTTCTCCACCTGTTTCCTTCTGTTTCTAACACCACTCTTCACTATCAGCAGGCCCTGCTGACTCCCCACCTGTTGATTTCCCCACCCCTCTCCCTCCCCACAGTGTTACCTTGAGTATAAATCCATGGCCCTGGTGGTGAGGGTGCTCCCCCTGCAAGCAATCCTTTCACCCATGATGCAGCCCACCCTTGCCCTGTACATCTGCCTGATGGACCTTGAAGCCACTCTATCTGCATGGTGAGGTTTCGGCCTTAGTTAATTTTCCCAGCCCAAAGGGACACGTGGGCTCAGTCAATGCATCAGGAAGCCACTTGGATGATGGGTCATCCTCCCCTTTCCCAAGCCTAAGACAAAATATTAGCCAATTGCTAGCACTTTAACATTTGACATGTACCCAATTATTTCAATATTGATAAACCATTTTCCAATGCTAGGAAGAACAAGAGACCCCTCCCAGCAGTAATTCTCCACCCAAGTCCCCCTTAGGTCCATTCAGCACTTAGCACCATCTACACTGATGTCATCTGCGTGCTGTGTGTCCTCAGACTTGGCTACCCTCACTGCAGTGTAAGGCTCCCTGGGGACCACCATGCAGCACCCCAACTCTCAGAGCACCAATCTGGACAACACAGGTGGCAAAGCAAGATGGTGTCCAAAGCATAAAACTGGCAGAAAGAAGGTCAACACTGACATCAAGTTATGCATTATGATGCCTGACATGTGGAAAGCGTCATGACTGCCTTTTAGAAAATCAGAGAAATATCTGAGTATTTACTGCAACTAGCAGAGTTCAGCACAACAGTTCGATATCAAATGTATGGACGTCAGGAGCCTTCGTGTTTCTTACCCCTTAAACGGTAAAACACACCGCCCCCCAAATTTATAATTTATAAAATTATAAATTCATAAATAGCATGGATTACCCACAACTCAGACAGGATCTCTATGATGAAAAATGCTCAACTTGACTGAAGGACAGAAAATAAATCTGAATAAATTGAGGGAACTGTGTTCACCAACAAGAAAGTCAATACAGTCAAGATGTCCACAATTAAAAAGCCACTGCTGTTGTGTCAATTCTGACTCGGCAATCCTGTCAGTTCCTGTCAAATTAACTGGTAGGTTAAAATCAGAGCTTATTCAGGCCACAAAGGGATTATTTTTTGCAGGAATGGAAAAAGTTTTCAAGTTATTCTGAAGTTCTCTTAAAAAAATAGATTGGGAGAAAAATCCAACAAAAACCAGAGAATAAGGCAGTAACACCAAACTGTGTTCTACTACCAGTTGTAAATTGAGTCATAAATCTAAGACAACAGGTGATGCACATGAGGTGAGGCAATGCAAAAATAGCACTCAATGGAGGAGATTCAGGAACCCAGAAATGCAGCCAAGTTTATTAAATGAGGGAGTTACATAAAAACAGGGACACGCAGACCTACAGCGAAAGGAACCAAGTCAGCGAAGCAAGGAAGGACAACTGGGTGTCTATACGAATAAAAATTTTAATTAGATTCCCGATCTCAAACAACAGCCCAAACTAAATTTAAGTAGATTAAGGGGTTCAATATACAGCAAGAGGAAGAAAAAGAAAAAAGTAGTGAAACTGCAAAATTCAGAACCACACATGAGTTGTGATCTGATTTCAGGATTATTAAAAGCTTTCTAAGCAACTAAAGCAGAAACCACACAAGTAAGACAGCTACAATTTGATTATATGTATATAAGAGTAAAACCCCTTAATGTACCCAAATGTCATTTAAAAACTAAGTGATAGCCAGATGAAATATCTGCAAGCATAGATGTTAAGAGCCTTAATATACAAAAAGTTCTTACATATCAATAAGGCAAATACCTGCTACAAAAATGTGCAAAAGGTACACCTAATTGACTCATAAGACCTGTGATCAACAGACATATGAGAAGATGTTTAACCTAAATAATCTAGAGTAAAATAGTCACATGATATTTTTATTGCTTACCAGAGTACCATAAGTGCCCCAAACAATACTTAAAACCAGTGTGATCAAGTATATGAAATGAAAAGAGTACTTTACATATATGAAAGGGTACTTTATACATAAAGCCTTCCAGAAGTTAACTGCAAATACGTGTCAAGGGCTTCACAAACAGTTATTTCCCTTGAATGAGCCACTCTACTTACCAACACATGCTAAGGACATCAAGAGCATTACGTACAAAGACTTAGGTGCACGCGTGTATCAGATCTATGTGTATTTACTAGAAAATTTACCAGAGGGAAAGACATCACCAGTGAACAATTAACTAATAAAATGTCTCAGAAGAAAAAGTAGCAGGGGAAAAAAAAAAGGCAAAGACACAAACACCTCAACTTCACCTAGAATTCCAGAACAAAAAAGCAGAATTGAAATGAGTTAAAAGAATCAAGAATAAAGTAGTATATTAAATTTTTTGGCACATAACTCTACATTAACTAAAATAACTAACATCTGTTTTTTTAGCCTCTGGGTAGTATAAACAATGACATTTATAGGCTGGCAGTTGGAACCCCCCCAGAGGCACTTCAGAATAAAGGCCTGGCCATCTGTTTCCAAAAGGTCGCAGCCCTGAAAACCCATGGAACAGTGTGACAGCAGTGTGACTCTGCAGACACAGAGTGGCCACGAGTCTGGAGCAGCCAACAGCAGCATTTTTAGCACAAAGATCATCACTGAAAAGTAACATCACTCTACTGAAACGAAGTTCAATGCACCGGAATGCCTCATATGGAAAAGCACTCTAGGAACAAGGAGTTTAAACACAGGAAACTTGATTTTCAAAGACGGACCGAGATTGTAAGAGCTCCATCCCCTCCAAAGCTTTACTTTAACACGGAAATAAGAACGCACACATCGTCTCACAGGCTGACATTCAAGTTTAGATGAGGTTCGTGTAAATGACATTTTCACGATGTTTGAACGACATGACCTCCTCCGTAGGTTCTTCCCAGGACCGAGAGCCGCAGCTGACAGTGAGCAGGGCATGGTCCACTCCCTGCAGGAGGTCCTTCTGCTCTTCGTGGACACCAGCTGGTGGTCTTGCCTGCAACCCAGACAAGTGTGCTGATCCCGGAGCTTCCCAAGGGCCAGGAGACACGGCCTTCCCCAAAGTGACACCATGCCTCGACTGTGCTGCAGCCCACCCCACCCCTACCCAGGATCCAGAGAAGAGGGAGAATGGGCAGCACGTTTATGGACGTCACTCAGCTGAAGGGTGGCTGGGCATCATAAAAGGAGGAACGTAGCCACAGAAAAGCAACTTCAGTCTTGCCTGAAACCCTCCCATTTGCCTAAGATAGGTCTTAAACAAAGTGTGCACTGAAAAAAGGCTTCAGAGGCCACATACCACGGGAGCCACGGACGTGACCCATTCTACGGGACGTGATCTGGCCTGCAAGGTATTTTGTAGTTGCTCATTATCAAACACCACACTCTCCTGAGCACAACAATCTTCTAAGCCCCAAAGAACATTAGTGTCAAGACTGCTGTGTGCTGTCTAGTCACTTCAAATTCACAGTGACCCCATAGGACAGGGCAGAACGGCCCCATGGGGTTTCCAAGGCTTTAATTATTACCGAAGCAGACTGCCACCTCTTTGTCCCACAGAGCAGCTGGTGATTCAAACCACGGACCTTTCAGTCAGCAACATGAATCAACACCGAACCAGCATGCCAACAGGACTCCCAAATCTTCCATAGCCAGCACCTTCAAACCACTGCTGCCCTTCCTCATTCCTGGAAAATCCCTGTTCATTCTTGATACCCAGCACTGTATGTCCTACACCCTGAAGTCCTGCGTGCCTCATGGGTAGAGGTGACCATGCCATTGCTGGTCCTCTTCCTGTGCTGCTTGTTTAGCCTGTTAACAGTTGCAACAACAGGCTCAAACATCCCGACAACAGTGAGGATGGCATATGGGACGGGGCGACATTCCGTTCTGCCATACACGAGGTCACCGTGTATCACAGCCAACTGGATGGCCGCTCACAAGGCTGACTGCGACCTGCTGCACCTCCCTGTACACCTATCCTTCCCCCTACCAGAGACAGAAGCTCCTGAGGGGAGAAAGCAGGTCTTACTCATCTCTGGCTCCAGCACCCTGGACAGTGCCTGGCTCACTTCAGAAAACTCAACAACTGTTTGTTGTTGACTTGAATAACAGACAACGTGCCAGGCCAGAGGGACAGGAGAGAGAGCAGCTCCATGGTGACTGCCTGGCCTTGACCGCATGCTCTGAAGGTCAGAGACTCTATCTGCAGCACGTTCAATTTCCAGCACAGAGCGGATGTTCAATGACTGAGTCAACGTAAAAGAAGGTCAAACCCAACCTGAAACCAAACCCACTGCCATCCCGTCCATTCTGACTCAGCGACCCTATTGGGTTTCCAAGGCTGTGAATCTGTACGGAAGCAGGCAGCCACCTCTTTTTCCCTGGATCTGCTGGCAGTTTCAAATCTCAGCCATTTTGGCAGTAACTTTTTATTCAGTGATTTTTATTTTACTTATTTATTTTTATTGTGATTGAAAGTTTACAATACAATTTAAATTTTCATGCCCCCATCTGCAGCTCCTTTTGCTCTCCTTGCCCAGTGACAGCACACTCCTCCTTTCTGTTCTATACGTGTCATATCCTTTTAACAATCTCGTGTCCCCTCCTCTCTACCCCTTCCACCCTGCCTAGTAAGAGACCAGTACGATGACATCCTATAGATGCAAAGAACCATAGAGATGCAAAGAACACACAACAGGGTCACTCCATGTGCCCAAGTTCAATCCATTCCTATCCAAAGAATTGACCTCGGTAACGATCTACGATCAGAGACAGCATCAGGCCTACAGCCCATGCTCCCAGAGGAACTCCCAGGCCTTTGGACCATCAATTGCAGTCTTTTAGTGGAGTTCTTAGGGTGCACCCCTTTTTTTCTTGTGTTGCCCCTGGGATATTCAATGATTTTTAAAAAAATTTCTCGGGCACTTCTTTTCTCTCATTCTACAAAGTTAACAGCACATCACCCTGATGAAGGAAATTCCACCTCAGTCTCAGAAGAAAGGTCAGCAGGTCCTAAGAGACCAGGCCAAACACCTTCCGGCTCTGCCAGCATGCACTGATGTCTCCTTTGTCAGAAGGTCCATTCTGATTTCAATGACAAACAGCTGCTTCCTCGTGCACCACACTGGGTCCGTTTGCCCACACGTGTTGTCACACGTGATGCTTTACCTGGCAGGACACCCGTGACACAGCAGGCCAGCCTAATGCAGGGGCCAAGACACAGACTTGGGGACCTGTCCTCCAAAGCTGTGTCCCCCAGCCTGGGTCAGTGAACCCAACCCTAGCTACTGTTTCACCAGCCTGCTCTCCACAACCAACATCTCTCACACCGTGTGACTCAGATGTCGGCAGAATCCCTCCTCCAACACACGCAGTACCTCAGGAGCAGAGAAACGCAGCCCCACTAAGCAGCAGACACAAGCTAAGAGCTGCAGCAGAACCGAACTCTGTTTTGACAAAACTGGACGCAGGTCAGAGAGAAGGAAGGGATTTTTTTGCGAGAGAAACAATGAAAGGTCTGGAAGGAATTCTGCATGTTCAGCAGTTTGTGCATGGTAGTGGGAGGCAACCACAGATCCCCAGCAGGGTGCACCCCCTTTGCAAAGACTCATAAACGCGAGTTAACAAGAACATTTGGACTGGCTTACAACCATGCACAGAGGCCTTCCAAACCCTTAAATTTCATAAATGACAGCCTTGAATCCTGAATTAAAAAAAAAAACTTTGAAAGAAAATAAAACTAAACTTGCATGAAAGAATGACAAAAAACAAAGTATAAAAATGAACAGATTAAAAATTTCACAGAGGTCAAAGTGCTTTCTTTAAATCTTGCTCCAAATGGTTTTTCCATATGTATGTTTAAGAAAACACGGATGGCGTCGTGGTTCAGTGCTGTGGTTGCTAACCAGAAGGTCAGCAGTTCAGATCCACCAGGTGTTCCTTGAAAACTCTATGGGGCAGGTCCACTCTGTCTATACGGTCACTATAAATCAAATCTGATCAATGGTAGTGGGTTTATAAAAGGATTGTGAATTAAGTTAGTGAACTCATCCTAGAAAAGAGATACAGTACCAGTGGCTGGCCACCACTATGGTCACCTTCCAAGTTACTCCCTTTGGGAAGCTAGGCACCAATGCCAGCACCCAGCCCGCCCTTCAAAGCTATTTTGAAATTCTTTCTGGAATGGCCATCAGAGCTGTCATCCCACTACCTCTGATTTCCTGAATATCATCAACATGTCCTCCTTTTCCTATTTCCTTTATCTTCAGCTAAAGAAAAAAGTCACTGGAGGCCCAGATCAGGTGAGTTAAGGAGGGTGTTCCAATACAGTTATTTGTTTACTGGCTAAAAACTCCCTCACAACTAAACAATTAAGTTTGTTAACTTGCCACTGTGTCACTGTGTGCAAGGGCCACTCCAGAAAAGAGTTCCCAGATTGCTTTGAGGGGTGGACTAGGCACTGGTGTTGGTGCATAGCTTCCCAAGGGGACCATAGTGGTATACAGCAATGAGGTATGTAGCACTTAGAACAATTACGCTTGCAGACTTAATTGCGACATTGCGTGTCTCTGTGTCTGCCTACACTACACAGTTATTGCACACTTGTTGCTGTTGAATCAATTTAGACTTATGGCAGCCCAACTTTTCACAGAGCAGGGCTGGTCTACAGGGTTTAAATAAGGCTGTCATCTTCATGGAAGCAGACTGCCAGGCACTTTTTCCATGATACTTGTACGGCTGACCTCTCAGTTAGTCAGGTGCAAACGGTTTGTGCCACCCGGGGCCTAGACAGTGACTTGAAATTAGGTCACGGGAGTCCTTGATACTTTACTGATTAATTTGCGCCTCATAGCAGGCAGGTCTGTCTAATTGGTTCCTGTGTAAAATTCGACTTTCACCTAAGCCACCCCGGGAACACCTGGCTGTCTGGTGTGTGTAGCTGTGGCTTCACACACGACCACTGGCTTGCTGGCAGTCTGCTAGTGTACAGTGACAAGTCACAGAAGGGATGAGGTGCCCAGGCCTTCACTGACAAGTAAGAGCTGTGGTCAATGGTGTCCTGAAGAGAGCAGCACGCACGCTCCCTCACGTCCGGTCCCTTTGGCGTACCGGCTGCACACTTACCTGAGTTAGGGGAGATATGTAAACTGCTCATGTCCTTGGCCAGGCCATTGGTTTTGGGGCTGGAGATGGGCGCACAGGCTGAGGTGGCTCGGGGTGGCCTCTTCCCTGGGACCTTCACAGTGGTTCGCAGGAGGTCGATCTCTTTGCCATGCACATTCTGCATGTAATCCTGCACGAAACATCAAACAGCCAAGACAGTTAGTAGGAAGGCCAGCGAGAAGCCAGGACCGCAGGTGCTACCAGACATCTTGGGGTGTGGCCCTCTGAGCGCTCCAAGGGTGAATGCCCTTGAAAGACACAGGGATTTTTGGTCTTTAACTGCAAATTTACAGTTTGAGGGAGTTTCTCACAAACTTACACAGATTTGTTCCGTGACCCTAGCTGCTATCCCCACCCTGTGACAGCACACTTCTCCTTTCCACTCTGTACTTCCTGTGTCCATCCAACCAGCTCCTGCCCCCCGTCCGCCTTTTCATCCCACCTTGCGAGGGCAGCTGGCCAGTTAGTCTTTGGGGTCTACTTAAGTCAAGAGGCCCGCTCTGCACCAGAAGGTCTGAGGCTGTTAACGTGTGTGTCATTTCTGGTTCTTTATCACTACAGCACCATCACACTTGACACCAGACCACAGCCTCTGTGTCTCGAACTAACCCCAGCTCTGGAAACACCTGGTGACTTGGGAGGTACTTCCCCACGGGGTACTCAGACTCCACTGAGAAAGGAAGTATGTACATAAAACTATATATGTTTTTCTGAGTGGCCACTTAATAAATGGCATTGGGAAGTGAGACCATACTGTAAATTTTGTATAAATTCCATGGTCTGGGAAGCTATTTCGCAAAAACCGTTCTGTCTCAGATGAGACTAGGCTCTGGGTAGCACAAGGGATTAACACATCTGGCTCCTGACCAGATGGCTGGCAGCTTGACTTCACCCAAGGGCACCTTGGAAGAAAGGTCTGGCAATCTATTCCAGAAACATCAGTTACCAAAAACTCTCTGGAGCACAGTTCTGTTCTGACACATGTGGGGTCACCAGGAGTTAGAGGGGACTTGGTGACAGCGGGTGGTGATGTGTACATTACTGAATCAATACCACACATTCAGAAATGGTATATTCTAACCAACTCCCAAATAAGCAATGCTCCAAGGGTCTCAGAATGAAACAGGCCTGTTAACCTCAACGAATCTTGGAGGATTTCCCTTAGCATCTAAAGGGAAAACTCAGTAAGTGTGTGTGCTACAAGCAACTCAGATGAGGTCCAAGGCCTTTGAGAACGGCCTTGGAAACACGTCTGTGAGCTTCCATGGGAACCAGGAGGCTGGGAAAAGGTGCTACGTGCTGGTAACGGCTCTTTAATGGAGCAAGGTGACACAGAAGAAACTCCAGAGTCAGGGGAGCAGGCCCTCGGGATGCACAGGGCAAGGTCAGCCCAGGCCCGTGGGACCAGGGAAGCCAGGCAGTGTGTATCAAGCCTCAAGGGACCCAGAAAGGGGGAGCTGGGTTCTACAGGACACCCTGGGGTCTCCTGGGTCTTTGAAATGCTGGACAACAGCTGCACCCCAAGGAGGTGAAGGGCTGAGAAGGCAGCCCTCGTTTTACTGCGAGCTGGGCCAGTCTGCAGAGAGGAAGGAAAGGGGACCAAAAGTCAGATTCTGGCATGGGGAAAAGGAGCCACGGGACGGAGGAAGGGAGCCACAGGACAGGGGAAAGGGACCACAGGACACGGGAAAGGAGCCACGGGACACGGGAAAGGAGCCACGGGATGGGGGAAAGGAACCGCGGGTCCTCAGAATGGTGTACTGGCTGAGCTGTGTTCTGCCAAAGATACACTGAAGTCCTAATGTTGGTAGCTGTGAATGTCAGCTGGCTTAGAAACAGTACCTTTGAAGACACTATTAGTTAAGCAAGCACGACATCACGGTGAAGTCAGTCTGACTGGTACCCTGATACAAGAGGAGGGGAAGTTCAGTGGTCAGCTGCTAACCCAAAGGCTGGCGGTTTGAACCCACCAACGACAGAAGAGACCCATTAGTCTGCTCCGTAAAGATAAAAACAGAGTTGGTTGGTGGGTAGGGAGGATGGAAGGCCACTAGGCAACGGAGAAGCAGGGTGAGAGGACCACTAGCAGAGAGGTTCTAAAAGCCAAATCCAATCCCTTGCCGTCGTGTCAGTGCCAACTCACAGCAACCCTACAGGGCTCGGTACAACTGCCCCTGAAGAGTTTCCCAGAAGGGGCTGGTGGATTCAAACTGCCGAACTTTCGGTTAGCAGTGGAGATCCTAACCACTACACCATCAGGTCTCCAGAAAACCATCTGGGTCAGTTCTAGTCTGTCCTATAGGGTGGCTGCTAGCTAGGACCAACCCAACAGCACACCACCACCACTGACAGGTTTGGACTAGCACTCAAGGCCTCCTGCACGTGATGCCAAAGCAGCCTCCCTGAAGCATCATCCAGGCTCGCCATGTCACAGGCAGGCTGGCTGGGCTTGGAGACGATGACCTTGGGATTTATTTCTTTGGGGAAGGTGGCACCTGAGACTGCAAAGGCTGTATCCCAGATGTCAGGAGCAAGCCTGACTTCCTAAGACCCTGTCAAAGACCAGAATATGCTTCCAAGAAAAATCTCTAAGAGGAAATGGTCACCATGGTTGGAAAACTCTTTCAAATATGACTATGATCAAAGCCTCAGTTTTGAAAGATGTGGACCCAGAATGGAGAGAAAGGTATCATCAGTGAACTAAAGAACAGAGTCCTTTCTGTTGACAGCTGCCATGGGGCCAGCCTCCGACTCATGGAGGCACTACACACCATGGAAGACAACAACGCTGCCCAGTCCCGCCTCATCCCTGTCACCCGCTGCAGAGGGGACCACGGTGACCCACAGGGCTCTGGCTGATGTTCAGAAGTGGATCACCAGGTCTGTCTTCCAACTCTTAACGCTGGTAACTCCACTGACACCTATTGCAAGGCAGAGCAACACGTGAGCCTTTACTGACAGATGGGTGTGACTGCGGGAGGTGCCCTGGCTGGGGCTCAAACCCGGGTCTCCCGCATGGAAGGTAAGAATTCTACCACTGGGCCACCAGTACCTCAATGGATAATAGCGTAGAAATGGAAGCATAAGGACTTTCAAGACAGAGCTTTTCTGTAAAAGTTACTGAGAACCATCAATAAAAAAATACCTCAAGCAAAAAAGTGATCCCAGGTTACTGCAGAGCTAATAATGGTCAAGTTTTGTTTTTTTAAATGGTTGTTCTTAAGCAAGTTTAATTGACTTCATTAAAACCCACCGAAAACATGTCAACCTAGTTCCCAAACCAAAGTGAAGGTTGTAAATAATGAATCCCTGCCTGTGTAGTGACTCCTTTGAAAATATCAACTTGCTCCAACTTTCTTCTTTAATGCCGATTCTTAACAAATTAAAATACAGTAACAGGAGTGTAATTGAGCATTTACTGCTTATGGGCTCCACAACGAGGCTAATCAGAGAGTGAGCCAGCCTCAGCGTGGGCTCTGTTAACAGGCACGTTTGAACATACAGTAACCATGATATTTTATTTAAAATGATGATAGCAGTGCCCCCGACGCCGGCTCTCCGGGCCCGACCGTGGCGAGCCAGCCCATTTGTCTTCGGCTCAGTGTGGGCCGACTTGCTGTTTTCTTGTGAGAGTTAGCAGCTGAGACTTCAGAAGCACCAGTTCTATAAATCAGAACACAAGCTTGACAACTCTCAAATCTCAAGCCACTCCAAAAATTAAAAAACAAAAACAAAAAAACTTGACAAACTGCATTTGATAAGCAATGAAAGCCTTGTAACCTGGTATTTCATAAACAGCGGAGGGCTAAGGCCTGTCAGTTCCCTGGCTTCTATTTTTTTCCCCCAACAGAAACTAACTGGAGTCTTTTTATTTTTTTCTCAGAAAGGCTGCTTCGTTTCATGTCAGCCCAGCTTGGTACTTAAGGAATTAAAGAGACAACCACTAAACAACCTGGCTGCCTCAGAAGTGGGCAAGCAGCTCGGTGTGTCTGTTTCAGGGAGCTGGCTGTGTGAAAAAAGAAAGACGGGGAGCTGGATTTTGATATGCAAATATGACCGAGACCAGCCTTCTCCTTGTTGGTTGTAGAAAATGCTGATCTAAGATAAAAGGGGAAAAACCCTTTAACAAGCCATGAGGGCAATTCAAAGCCAAGTACTTTAAACAGCACTTAACAAGTCCCCCGGGCCCACTCAAGAACCAGCCCCCCCAGAGGTGCTGTCTCCTGCCCCTCAACAGCTTGAAAAAGTCGTAATTGCAAACCTATTTGCATTTTTCTTCTCGCTCTGTCCATGCTCATCACAGGGATTATTTTTTCTGAGCAGGCACCCGAGCAGAGGGACCCGTTGGCGAACGTGCCAATAGCCCAGTAACTGCGTGGCTGTCCCCCTGCCACTCCGCGCCAGAACCTTTGTGGTCCCCTGTTTTTTACATTTCCCTCCTAATTATGTTGCATCTATTGCCGCACACTTAATTAGTCGCATTAATGTGATTTCTTTTCACATAGTCAAGCAATTAAGAGCTATGATTGAGTTTCATTCAATTAGCCTCAACAAACATGCTAATTGATGTCCCAGATGCAAATGAGGTGCAATGAGAGAAACCTGCTAGCAATTGAGAGCTGTGTCAGAGACCCCAGCGTTCAGCTTGCTGACAGAAGCTTAACGTGGATTCCGCCTTCTGTGGGCCTGTCTTTGGAGAAGGGTGCCGAGCCATTAAGGCCTCGGTGTCCCAGATTGCTCCCCAAATGGAGAAGTCACCGACTGGCGGCTGCACAACGCTGGCCTCAAGTCGCATAATTACATGTTTCCAGGACTTCCGAGTATCCACCAGGTAACCCTGTGCTCCAGCAGAGAGAGTGGTACGGCATCTCCACCGAAACAGCATGTTAGGCTGATTTAAAACAGAAATGTCCCCCAAACGACAACTGGGAAGGTCCGTCCATCTCATCTGGGCGATTCCTGAGCCCTCTCTGAGCACGATACCCTGCGGTCCTCAGTGGCTGAAGACTTCATCTGCACCGGCTCCAAGGCATCTGGCACTGGAGGTGAAGCTCAAAATACAGCAATCCATCAAAAGTCCCTAAAAATCTTCTTATTGTATTGATTCTCGCTGCTTCGCTTCCGGAGGTTTCCCTCGGCTGTCCAGTGAAAGATGGGTTGCTGATGCATTCATATGGGCACCAGAAGCAGTTAGCAAGATCTTAAAGCTAAACTGAGACGCTCAACTATGTGACGGGCATATCAAAATCATATCGCCCAAATAAAGGACAAAGCAGCACGGAAGGTCCGGCAGTGCTTCAAACTCTCCCCTCTCCCGGCGCAGATACTGCGTTCACCATCCTCCGCTTTTACACACACTGCCCTTTTACAGAAAGACCTCTTTAAAGCACTGAAAAGCAAAGACGTCTCCGTGAAGGCTAAGGTGCGCCTGCCCCGCACCACGGCTATTTTCTGTTGCCTCACGTGCAGGGGACAGTAGGACAATGAATACAGATGGCTGCAGAAGAGCGGACGCCTTTGAAACGACTGTGCTGGCAAAGGAAACTGACCACGTCACGAAGTACAGCCAGAGCGCACCCCAGAAGTGGGCGTGGTGACACTCTATCTCGTGTCCTTGGGACACGCAATCAGGAGGAACGGCCAGTCCTGGAGAAGGCAGCGTGTTTTGTGAAGTAGTGGTCTGTGAAAGGAGGCAGACCTGGGACATGGTGGCTTCTGCATGGGCTCCAACAAGACAGTGATGGGGAGACAGGTGGCGACGGGGCCGGGTTTCGTTCAGTCACACGCAGGCCTGTCGTGAGTCAGAACCGACTCCACGGCACCTCAACATCATGACCCTCGAGTCCCACAATTAAACGTGGACAAGACAAGAGAAGCCTGTGTTTTCATTAGGCTTCCCCATGAGCGCTGGTCTCTCCTCATCTCGACGGCTTTAAATACTAGCATTCGGAATTCCCTGTCAAGTAGTTCTAACATCTCCTCTATCAGACGGTCATCTGGTATTTGATTTTGGTCACTCACTAGGGCTATCTTGTCCTATTTTTAAATCTGTTTTGATATTTTCTGTTGTCTCCAGGACATCCACGAATTACTGTCTTTTTTTTCTCATGGACTCTAGGTCTGTTTGTTTGGTCCTGCTGTTCTCCCTGGCTGTGTCTAGGCTGGCAGGCTGGGTGTGTTTGGCTGCTTGCTGATCTGTGGGCATGGTACCTCCTGCCACTTCAGCCAGGTGGGCAGGGCCAGTTGCTCTGCAGTGGTGCAGCTGGACAGGCCCAGTGGGTGCTCCGTCTCCCGTCGGGGGCTCCATGAACTTGCCTTCCCGCACACCCGGTCTATGGTTCTTGGTGGCTGAGGTTCAAGGTGGTGAACCTGTGTGGTGTTAGGTGGCAGGCGACCTCCAATCCGTAGCTCTCCTCCCTCTCTGTTCTGTGAGTTTCTTATTCCATTCGATGCTTTGAACAGAGTTCTTCATCTCTTCCTTTGTGGCTGCGGGTTCCAGGAGTCACACCTGCATCTGTTTCACTTGGTTTTTCGGGTCTTTGCAGCAGAGGGGTGACATGACACTCTGTCTACAACGCCCTGCTGGCATCTCCAGGCTCGAAGTGCTGGTCTCTAACTGCGTGTTGAGAAATTTAATACCTGATGCAAAGATGCCAGTGATTCGTCTAAGTCAGGGGACCCTTAGGACATACTGCGGGGCTTGCTCCAGTCCTTACGACACGACCTGCCAGACAGGTTTCTCCTTGTGTCATCTTGCCAAGTGCCACTCAACGTGCAGTCCTTGCAGCAGCTCCACGACTTCAACATGAGTCCCATTTCTCAAAACGATTCTGAGGCATGTTGCTTTTCTCCCCAGTGCGTTGACCTCGACTTGGATGGTGCCAAAGCAGCGGTAGCTGACACTGCGCCAGAACCAAGGTGGTGGCGGCAGGCTGGACCAGCGGTCAGCACTCACTGCCATGCTCTCCACTACAGACAACAACCAAACACGGACCCCTCCCTCCACGAATGCTCAGCATAAATGAGAAAAAAGGTGTCGGTTGAAAACAATCTCAACCCCTAAGTGTATGTCCTCATAATCCTCTGGGCGACTAGATGGCCAGCCTGCATCGTGCCTGTCGGCTCCCACAGTGGCACGGGGGGCAGCCTGGCACTAAAGTGCTTCCACAGCTGTTCTGGTTGTAGGTTCCAGCTCGCCACTTTGTGTTACAGGGCATGACTTTCACTGGGAAGAACAGCTGTATCAGACACACAAAAACTAGGACTATTGTGGGTATCTGGCAGGTGTTTCTTGAAAATGAACAAAGGGAGCCTGGTGCTTCAAGGAAAGCGGCTGGCAGTGTTTGTGGCCAACGGCAAAATCTGAGCTTTCTAGCAAAAGGCAGAGCTTGGGAAGACTCATACTCCTTGCTATGAACTTGAGAGCTTCCATGTCCCAGAAGACTTTGCCAACAAGTGCAGAGACACTAGGAGTGGTGTACGTAAATGTGATTTCTTGGCATTTCTGGATGAAAAGCACCACCCTCTGGAAATGTGTGTGGCTCCACGAAACAGTTTTCCAGGTGATCAACGAGTGACGTCACAGTATGTAGGGATCAAAGATTAATGTGGAAAACCTGGTGGCATAGCGGATTAAGTGCTACATCTGCTAATCACAAGGTCAGCAGTTCAAATCCATCAGGTGCTCCTTGGAAACTCTATGGGGTGGTTCTATTCTGACTGACAGGGTCGCTATGAGTTAGACCCGATTTGACGGCAGTGGGTTGGGTTTAAATATTAATGTGCAAGGTGGCTCAATGGGTATCGATGTAAGACAGAAGGAACAACTGAGGGACGTGATTTCAGATCCCACAGTGCATCATTGAGCCTGAACCACTATCCCATGTTGAGTTCTGATGCGCTCTCCAAGAAGGTTATTTGGAAGCGAGGATGCTAACACTTTGTCTCATGTTCTCGGTACATGTTATCCAGAGGGACCAGTCCCTGCAGAACGGCATCGTACTTGGTAAAGTAGAGGGTCAGTGAAAACGAAGGAGCCCCTCCATGAGATCAAGGGCCACAGGGGCTGCAACAATGGGCTGGGGAGACAGCAGCAACTGCGAGGACAGCACAGGCCAGGACAGCATCTCATTCTGTTGTGCGCAAGGTCACCTGAGTCGCAGACACATCGACAGCAAACCAGTAACTGATGACATCCGAATTTCTGCAATGACCGGAAATGGTAATTCAAATACTTCCCCCCTTCCAACCACAGATGAGTGTTTCCTTCACATGCTCCTACTAAAACAACACACTGCAACAACAACCAGCCATCAGAGAGACTTAAAAAAAAGTAAAGCTGCTACTCTCTTCAAAACTCTTTTCTTCTTTGGGAAAGTATTATTTTTCATAAAAACATTTATGTTTACATATAACAGGTTTATTCTTTAAATGAACTACTGCATACGTAAAGATTTCTCTCCCTTTTAATTTCTAATGTGAGCAGTATCAGTAGATATGATCCACATAAACAAAAGTTCTTTGGGGTTTCCAATACCTTAAGAGTGTACAAAAGGTCTCAGACTAAAATATTCGAGAACCCGGGGTCTAGCCTGGAAACCCTGGTGGCATAGTGATTAAGAGCTACGTCTGGCTCACCAAAAAGGTCTGCAATTTGAACCCACCAGGTGCTCCTTGGAAACCCTACGGGGTAGTTCCACTCTGTCCTACAGGGTCGCTATGAGTCAGAATCGACTTCACAGCAACTGCCTTATTTTTTTTTTTGGTTTTAGTCTAGCTTAATATTCACAAAACAGCCAATGGTTCTGCAAGTACGATTTTACGCACAGATGATGGGAAGAGCATCAGAATGGCATCTATGCAGACAAGCTGTCTATATTTTTCACATCTGTCTTCTTGCGGAAGAAGAGAATGAATCATTTTCCCCTATTTCTACTGGACTGCACAAATCTGCAGGTTCAGAGAGGAAGCACTAGCTTATACAAGTAGCTCTATTTTTAAAGTTCTTACTTCTGGGCTGAAAATAAAAGTCTACAAAAGAGTGGTCATTGTTAGATACGCTGCCATTCCCAAACTCCATTTAATATCACTTTCAAAGGAAACTAATCTATAAAGATAGACAGAATACCGGGCATTCAGAGAGATCCAGCAGACATTCACGTCCACCATTCAAGAAGAATAAACAGTAGTCAGCCTCATACATAGTCACAGGTACAGAGGAACAGGGCACTCCTAAAAATACTATTAAAAATAGCATAAAACTATGAAAAATCTTCAGGCCACATCCTTTCAGCTCACGTAACTCAAAGAAGGCAATTTCTCCTTCTTTCCAAAAGATCCTGGTTACAATAGCAAGGCAGGAGGCAGCTTCAAAGAGAAATATCCCATCAGAAGTAATTTTGTTTCCCAAGACAGCCAACAAAATTTCAGGGCCTCACCCCCAGGGCCGCCTCTGAAAAGACCACTTGACTGTGTCCGTGAATGTGACGGCAGCCACTGCAGGCAGAAGCGTGAGGCCAAGGGGTGTCTCGCGGCAATGTTCTGAGACTTTATTCTATGCTCACTGAGCATGTTACACCTGGCTAATTGCGTAATGGTCATTTCAGTCGTCTCATAGGCTGCAAGAGCTGGATGATGGATAAGGAGACTGATGAAAAACGGACACCCTTGAACTAGTGTCGGTGAAGAATACTGACTATACCCTGAACTACCAGAAGAACAAACACATCTGTCCTGGAAGAAGTCGAACCAGAGTGCTCGTGACAAGTGAGGATGCTGAGACTTCATCTCCCGTACTTTGGACATGTTGCCAGGAGGGCCGAGACCCTGGTGAAGGACATCACGGCCTGGGAAAGAAAGGGACCAGTGAACGAGGAGGAGAACCTCATCGGGAGGGACTCAAGCACACTGAGGATTTGTGAGGACGTGGCAGGACACGGCAGGACGTGACAGTCTTTCTTTCTGCTGTGCACAGGGTCACTGCACATCCGAATTGACCTGATGGCACCCAACAACCACAATAACAACTGTATCACCACCACTTGCTTCTTGGTTTGTCACATTGTGGTGGCTTGCATATTGCTGAGATGCTGGAAGCTACGCCACTGGTATTTCAAACCCCAGCAGGGTCCCCTGGGGTGCAGCTTTCAGAAGAAAAGACTAGAGAGGAAGGCCTGGACATCTGTTTCTGAAAAGCTGCCAAAACAGTGCCTACTGGTCTCAGCAGAACAGTGTCCCACACGTGCTGGATGATGAGCCCCCGGGGTTAGAAGACATCAGAACACCTAGCAGCTGCAATATGAGTGGGAGCAGACCAGTGATGGGGAAGATGTGCAGGACCGGGTCATGTCGTGTTCAGCGGGATGTGGGGTCACCGTGAGTCACAGGTGACAATGACCACTACCATGTAACATGTGTGTAAGGAGGATGGGTGATTGGTTCTGACGGACCTGTGTGGGGGGCACGCTTCCTGTACAACAGAGAGCTCAGCACCACAGCCCCGGCAAAGCCCCCCTCCAGCACACGCGCTGCCCAGGCCAGCATCCAACATCTGTGGGCTCAAGTCCAATGTTAGCCCAGAGGGCTAGGTCATTATGAAACAAACCAAAACAGCAGAAAATTCCAAATTGAATTATGATAATACCTTTTTGTTCTTGATTGTATCTTTCTTGATTGACCTAGTCTATTGGGCTCTACACTGCAAGAGAGATTTTCTCATTTTAGTTTAAAGTGCATATTCCCCCTCTGTAACCCATGCATGCGCCAGCTCAGCCTGGCTGAAGGAGTGGGCCGGGCATGGGAGCGGCTGTTCGTCTTCAGGGTCACCACGGGCCTCTTCGTGCACCATCATTCACTGCCAGGCATTTCGGGGAGCTCGTGCTGGTCCCAGGAACCCCGGTGGCCCAGTGGTTAGGTGCTACTGCTGCTAACCAGAAGGCCAGCAGTTCGAATCTGCTGGGCACTCCTTGGAAACTCTAGGGGGCAGTTCTACTCTGTCTCTAGGGTCACTGTGAGATGGAATTGACTCCATGGCAGTGGGTCTGACTTTTTGGTGGGTGCTGTTTCTTAACCTAAGGCAGCTGCTGTAAAGCCAACTCTTGACTCACTGAAATCCCATGTGCGCTGGGGAAGAACCGTGTTCCCTAAGGTTCCCAATAGCCGACTGCTGAGTAACAGACTGCCAGGTCTCTCGTCCCAGACACCTTCGGTGGACTTGAATCCCTTGAATCTTCACCCTTGAATCCTGAACCACTCGCTGGTTCCCCAAGGGGGAAGCTGGTCACTTAATAATGAAATATCGCTTGGAAGGGTCACCTGAATGACGGCACTCCCAGCGGGGTCTCGTCTCTTTAAAGCTTCCTATTTCACCAGAAAGGAGCCTCTGTGGCACAGTAGTTAAGCCCCCAGCCACTAACCCGAATGTCGGTGACTTGAGGCCCGTAGCCGCTCCGCGGGAACAGGTCCTGGGAGTTGGCTTCTACGAGGACAGCTGTGCTGGGCGCCGCCGAGCGGGCGCCGACTCCCAGCCGGCTCTGCCCTGGCCGCCGCCGTCCCCACGCCCCGGCCGCATCTGGGCCCACCGCCGCAGCCACCGCGGCCGGCCACCGCACCGAGGGGCTTCCGCTTTTCCGCGGACCTCCCACCTTACCAAGCATCGTGTCTTTCTGGACGGACTGGACCCGCTGACAATAAATCCTGCTTATGTAAGGCAATGTCCTCCTAGCTTCTAAGGAGCAGTCTGTTTGGGCATCTTCCAACACAGACGTGTGTGTTGTTTGGACAGTCCATGTTATATTCAGCATTCTTTAACAACCCCACAATTCACAGGCCTAACGGATCTACCGTGAAGATTACAAAGGAGGTTGTGGTGAGCACATACTGCGTCGCCAGCAGCTGTTATTTTAGTTTTGTGGGGTGAGCTGGCTAGGACCCGCAGCGCTGAAGGTGGAATGTGCTCCCTCCCAACCGGACCAGCCCTCCCTGCTCTCCTCTGCAGTCTGACTCAGGGCCACACAAGCTCCTACCTTCTGTTTTTGCCTCTGACAAATGTTTAAGGACTTCACTTAATCGCTGAACTTTCATCGAGGCCCGCGTGGAGCTGAGAAGTCTCATCGTGTATTTTCTCTTCTATCTACTGCTTTTCTAGGAAAGATTCTGTCTTCCTAAATCTGATACCCACCAAGGTAATTCAGAGTACCATAATCAGTGACATTTCAAGTAAATAGCACTTAATCCCTCGACACCATCCTTTCCTGGTTCCCTATTAAATCAAGGACATCTTCAGATGATGAAACGCTGCCTTCTCCTGGTCAGGGGATGAGGCTTGGGCTTGGTCTCCGCTCTCATTAGTCGTGAGCTTGGAGTATGTTTTTTAATCATCCTGAACCTCATTTTCACATTGTAATGTTTAGTGCTTGGTTGCTATCAGAAATGTCAGCAGTCTGAACCCACCCAAATCTCCACAGGAAAAAGACATGGCAACCTGCTCCTATAAAAATTACCCTTTGTGGCAGTTCTACGCTGTTTCATGGGATTGCTGGGAGCTGGAATCAACTCAATGGCACCCAAGAACAACGCAGCCAGGGCAAATAACAGACCTCGGACGGTCAGAGCCAGCTGCGATAACACGGAAAGCATGCTGCCCGCCACAAACACCCCTTCTGACTATTTAATCCAATAAAAACACAGACATATCTCCCCTCTGATTCAGGGTGGGCATTTCTCGAGGTAAAAGCAGTCGTTTTCATTTGAGGTCACTATTGCCGACACAATAAGCCACTTGGGGTAATTCACCAAGTGATTTTTCAGTTTGCAGCTTAGGGGAAAAAAAATTGGTCTCTGCAAATGGTTGACAGTTTCTCCTTTTTCTTTCTTCCTCTGTTTTCTCTCCACCTCATTTTTTTGTTTTTGGTGGCAGTAGTTGTGGGGGTGGGCATGGCTACAAGAGTCAGACATTTTTATTGCAAAATACTGTCTGGAAAAGATGCAAAAGCAAATTGCTAAAATGCAAAAGGGAGAGAAATCTGGGGTAAAAACAAAAGGCCCCTTCCCCTTGCTTATTGAGTTCTAAGGCATAGCATGCAACGCCCTGCGGCCAACAAGAAGCCACACTAATTTTAAAGCCATAAAACGCCATCCAGTGCCCTGTGGGGCAGGACTGCACTGAAGCTAGCGGCGCCTAAATAAGACACGGTTCATTTACTTCGCAGCTTAGCCTAATGTAATCATCAGCGGATTTCTAGCCTAGAGTTGTAACAGGCAGATAGCCACCGCCGTGCGGGCGACACTCCCAGCCACTGACGGCCGCTGCTAGATTGCTGTTGATTAGAAAATTTTTCAGTTTTGACAAGCTCTTAATGAACATAAATCGCACCTTGATTGGTTTCCATTTGGGGCCACAGGCACACCTGAGAAGAAGACCCCCTCTCCAGCTCCACCTCTCCTTCCTCCCCAGAGCTCAGCAACAAGCCAGCAATCAAGTTATGAGCCACGCAAGGAAATATTTATAAAGCAGTGTCATGAAATGCCACTGCTTCGCGGAAGTGGGGCAACATTTTCTCACCACCTCCCCTATTGGCACCCTCCCACAGAGCGTCCTCTGAGTGCCAGGGAGACAGGGTGAGGCTTTGGAGGTACTTAGTCTTTTGCAAGAATTCCCCGACACAAACAGCAGCCTGAAGGGGCCCACAGTGGAGGACAAAGAGGAACCACCCGGGTGCAAAGGACACTCGGTGGGGGGGGCTCCCAGAATGATGAGCGTGCTGTGTACGGGTAATGCTATGGAGTCTCCTGAGAGCTCTAAGACTCACACCCAACAAGCTACGCATGTAAGTTGGCATAGGTGTTTATGGCACATGGTATTTGTTTCTTCCCGACTTAGGCCAAATCCACGTGACACAACAGAAGTGCCGCATATGGTTCCCTAGGATGCCACTGTTGGGGGAGCAGATCGCATGGTCTTCCCGCCCACCAGGCAGCTGGGGGGTTCCAGCTGCCGACTTGCCAGTTAGTGGCCGAGCGCTTAACCATGTCTGCCACTGGGCCCCCTTATTTACAGAAACATGGAGAACAAAACCCACCGCCTTCAACTTGATTCGACTCCTAGGACACATATTCTCATCTGTTACTTAAAAGAGAAAGAAGGCGGCACGGTTTTCCAACACAGAGAACAGGTGGTTTACATTTTCTAGAAACAGGGTGACTTGACTTTGTCTCGTCTCATCCTCGTTACCCACTGTACGTGCCATCGACGTCACGGCAGCTGGTACCGAGTACGCATTCTATTTGCAGACCCTAAACCATTTCTACAGTTCTAGGAGGCCATGTCAAATAAGCAAGGAATTCCTCAGAAAGAAGACTTGGATAAACAGCTCAACTTTTTTGTTTTTCTTTTTGGGCAATATGCACAAGTTTTTTAACAGCTGATTTTCTTTTTAGATACTTCCTAAAAATACTTAAGCTGTCACCCAGGTGTCATTCCATGTGTTTGAGAGCACTAATACATGCCAGGAACAATTTACCGTACTGCCTGAAACAGGTCAGATCTATGCCAAGGTATTTCCCAGGTCAGCCCCAAGTGCATCCCAGCATGCACTTGGCAAGCACAGAACCCATCTAAACCAGAGGCAGGTTGGCTGTTTTCACAGCCCCAGGTTCTGGCCCATCACTCAGATATCGGAATGTCTCAATTCACTGTGTTATGAAGGGGCCCAGCATATGTCCCCAGTTGTTTCTATTTAGCATGGCCCTGTAAGGCTGGTCAGCTTTAAACTCTTAACTATGCCCTAGAGAGATCCCAACAGGCTCAACTGATTAAGCAGTTGACTACTAACCCAAAGTTTAGCGTTTCAAACTGCACCAAGGGGCACCATGGAAGCAAGCCCTGGCAATCTGCTTCCTTAAGAGTCATAGCCTTTAAATGGGTTGTTTCTACCATTAGGATCAGCACACAGCTGGTTCCTGTGAGGTGGAGGTTAAGGATGTACCCAATGTCCAACTGTTCCAAGCTGCTGTCCCCTCTGTCATCTCTGACGTCAGCTACTTCTCTCATCTCAGTATCCCCCTCCCATCTTTGGGTGCCCCAATTTCTTGCAAAGTCTTACAGAACTCACAGACCATATAAAGGAAACAGCTCATGAGGTTTTGAGAGCTGGCAAGTCCCAAATTCTGGATCCAGTGTAGTTGTCCCTCCAGCCCTCGGTCTCTGCCCAGAGCACTTGGCCTTCTTGCTCTGCGGGCTGGTAAGGCCACTGTCCCATCTCCTGCAGGTCACTGCTGGGGGTTTCTCCTTCTTTGGTGGCAGTGGACTCTCCTCTTTGTTCTGCAATGGGTGGCTCTCTTTTAAGGCAAAACTGATCCACCCCTTGGTAGGCCTCCATTACCCTATCACACAGTAACTGGGTGGGAATTACAAGACCAGGGCCACACAGGTCATCTATGAAAGTAACTGATCCACCACAGCCTTGAAAGCGGTACTGAGTACCACTCTGTTCTGCACGCATGCAGTCACCTGGAGGTGGCAGCCACTCAACAGCAGCTACGTTTTTTGGGGAGAGGGGGATAGTGACCCATCTTGGAAAGTTTCACATTAAAATCTCCAATTCTTCTCCACCATGTCTGTTGTGTCACTGTGTGCCTTTGAGCTGACGTCTGCTTCCTGCAGAACTTCTTCGAAGAGAGAGTCCTCCTTCCTCGGGCAGTCCATAGTACACTCAGTACTCATCACCAAAAGGCATTAGCTTTTTCTTCAGTTTCCTTAAATACTGTCTAGCTTTCATGCGCGTAAGAGGTGACTGAAAACATCACGGTTTGGGTCAGGAATACCTCGGTCAAGATGACATCTCCACTTTTCAGCACCTGAAAGGATACACCATCCTGATGCATGCTTCTCTTGATTTTAAACAGGCAGTATATTCCCTTCTTCTGTTTCAACAACTGCTTCTTAGTCTATGAACAGGCTCCAGATGAACACAATTAAGTGTTCCTGAACTGCCATTCTTCACAATGTTATAATCCCAGAGCCAAGTTCTTTTGCAAAGTCAATGAAACACGGGTAAACATCTCTGCCTGCAGCCAAGATCCATCTGACATCACTAATGATATCCCTGGGTCCATGTCTTCTTCTGAAGCCAGCTTGAACTTCTAGCAGTTTCCTGCAGATGTACTGCTATAATCATACTGGAATTATCTTCAGCAAAATTCTACTGGCTTGTGATATCAGTGATACTATCTAATAACATCAGTATTCTGTTGGGTCCTCTATCTTCGGGATGGGCATAAACATGGATCTCTTCCAGTTGGCTGACCAGGTAGCTGTCTTACTTGTTGGTAAAGACAGGTGACTGCTTCCAGTGTTGTGTCTATTTGTGGAAACATCTCAGTGGGTACTTGACTGATTGCTAATATCTTCAGTGCAGCCTGGACTTCTTCAGACTGGATTCTTGATCATGTGTGACCTCCTGAAGTGGCTGACCATTAATTCTTTTTGATACTGTGACTATGTATTCCTTCACCTTCTTCTGACGCTTTCAGCATTGTTTAACATTTTCCCTGTAGAACACTGCAGCAGGAGCCCCACGTTTTGTCTTCCATCTTTCAGCTTGGAGAATGCTGAGCGTGTTTTCCCCTTTTGGTTTTCTAACCTCAGGTCTTTGCGTGTTTCATCAAAACATTTTACTTTGTCTTCTTGAGCCAACCTTTGAAATCTTCTGTTCAGCTCTCTTATGTCATCATTTCTTACGTCCACTTTAGCTACCTCACCTTCACGAGCAACTTTTAGATTCTCTTCTTTCAGTATTTGTCGTGACCTTCTGCTTTCTTCACGTGTGATGTTCTTCATGTCATTCCACAATTCGTCTGAATCCCAGGTTATTAGTGTTTGTTTCCATCAGCTGGTGTTGCTCTAACAGAAATACCACCAAGAGGATGGCTTTAAAAGACAAGTGTTTATTCTTACACAGTCTAGTAGGCTACAAGTCTGAATTCAGGATGTCTGCTCCAGGGCTTTCCCTCTTTGTTGGCTCTGGAGGAAGGAACGTGTTGTTGCCTCAGTCTTTGTCCAGGGAGCATCTTGGCGCATGAACCTCAGGTCTGAAGGACTCGCGCTACTCCTGGCGCTGCTTTCTTGATGGTGTGACGTTCCCAATTTTCTGCTTGCTTCCCTTTCCTTTTATCTCTTGTAGGATAAAAAGATAAAGGGTGGTGCAAGCCACACTCCAGGGAAACTCCCTCGGCAGCGGACTAGGTAGGTGATCTTATGAGAGCATTTACAATTCCATTGTAATCTTCTAACATACAGCACAGGAAAATCACAAAAAGGAGGACAATCATAAAAAATTGGGACTCACGGCCCAGTCACATGGCTAGCCACATTTTCGGGGATACACAGTTCAATTCATGACAGTGCTCAATGTGTCAAATCAATTCCTGAGATGGTCTCTAAATTCAGGTACTTTTGTAATTTTCTTCAGCTTCAACTTGACTTATATATGTGCAATTGGTGGTCTGTTCTTCAGTCGTCCCTTCACCTTGTTCTAACTGATGATACTGAGCTTTCCCATCGTCTGTTCCCACAGACGTATGTCGTGTGATTCCTGTGTATTTTATCTGGTGAGATTCAACTGTGTAGCTGTCATTCACGTTAGGGAGAAATGCTTTTTGCGATGAAGCGGTTGATCTTGCAATATACCATCTTGTGATCTCCAGCATCGTTTCTATCACCATATTTTCCAACGACAGATCCTTTTGTTTGTTTCCAACTTTCGTACTGCAATCAGCTGTAAATATCAATGCACCCTGACTGCATGTTTGATCAGCATCAGACTGAAGAAGCTGGTAAGTGTCTTCAGTTTGCCTTTTGGATTAGTGACCAGTCAGTAAATTTGAGTCCTTGCAGGCACACGGCTGTTACCTCATTGCTGACAGGGCTGTACTTCGGGACAGATCTTTTCAACAATGAGTGTGACACTGCTCCTCTCAAGCTGTCATTCCCGGCATCACAGACCATGTGACTGTTCAACTCAGAAGGGCCAAGGCCAGTCCATTTCAGCTTACTAATGTCTAGGATACGGATCTTCCCAAGGGTTCCATCTCATTTTTGTCAACTTCCAATATTTCTAGATTCATACTTGGTACACTCCATGTTTCACTTGCTAATGGATGTTTACAGCTGTTTTTACACACTTTGAGTCATGCCACCTCAGCAAGTCAACGTCCTGAAAACCCAACTGTCTCCATCCGTGTCACTAAGGTCAACTCTACTCTGCAGAGGCAGCTCTTTCCCAGTCGTATTCTAAGTGCCCTCCAACTTGAGTGGCTTATCTTTGGGCACTGTGCCAGGGTCCCACCACTAGTCACCATGTTTTCAATGGCCAGTTTTCTCAGAAGTACAACGCCATCATCCTTCTCAGTCTGCCTTAGTTTGGGCGCTCTGCTGGCACCTGTCCACCATGGGTGACCCTGGCTGCTCTGGACCACTGTGCCACCAGGGTTCCACCTAACACATCCCACTGTCCTCTGCTCCATCCCGACTCAACATGTGTTCCTACAGCACAGAGCGGAACTGCCCTCTAGGGTTTCCGAAGAGTGAACGGTAGACTCAGACTGCTGACCTTAGGCACTCTACCAGGGATCCCCAGAAAATGACCACAAAATTATCTCTACCCCTAAAAGTATCAGCTGAAATGAGTACATTCTGCCTCTGGGCGCCCACATGGATGTCAGAGCAGAACTGTGCTCTGCAGGGATTTCAATGGCCACTTTTTTTTAAATTGTATTTTAAGTGAAAGTTTACAGCTCAAATCAGTTTCCCATCTAAAAACTTAACATAATTTGTTATACAACCCTAGTTGCTCTCCTCACGCTGTGACAGCCCACTTCTCCCGGTCACCCTGTGTTTCCCATGTCCATTCAACCAGTTCCTGCCCCCCACTGCCCTCATCTCGCCTCTGGACAGAAGCTGCCCAGTTAGCCTCCTGTAGCTACTGAAGCCGAGAAGCACACTTGTTACCAGTATCATTTTATGTTGTATGGACCAGTTTAATCTTTGAGAAGTTGGCTTCCAGAATGGTTTCAGCTCTGAGCTTACAGAAGAGTCCAGGACTCATGTCTTCTGGACACCCCAGTCTGTCAGACCCATCAGGTCTGGTCTTTCTACTAGAGTTCGAGTTCTACACCCCACATCTCTCCTGCCCCAGCAGGGACTCTTTTTTGAGTTCTCTGCAAGGGCGGTCATCGGTGGTGGCCAGGCACCATCTAATTCTTCTGGTCTCGGGCTGATGCAGTCTCTGGTTTATGCAGCCCTTTCTGTCTCCTGGACTCATTATTTTCCCGTTTCTGATGTTCTTTGTTCTCTTTCGCTCTAGGTGGGTTGAGATCAGTTGATGCTTCTCAGATGGGCGGTGGTCAATTTTTTGAAGTAGAGCACCAAGCCTTCCTTCCAAGATGCTTCTAAGTAGACTTCTACCTGTAGCCTTCTCATTTCCAGTTCAGCACATTATCTATCTGCACTACTCAATGCCTCCATCTCTATACCTATTTTCTTCTTGAAAATGAGATCCTCCACTTTGGGTAAACACACTGGGGACTGTATCCTTGAAAACGTGTCTTACATATAGAGACGGGTGTCCATGGAACTAGAGAGAAGCTCAGCAGCAAAGACACTTTAGGATCCATGCTGTTGTGTGTCACTGAGTCAATTCAGACTTACAGTGACCTCTGTGACAGAGCAGAACTGTCCTTTATAGAGTTTCCTCACTGCAGTGGTGTGTAAGGACAGGCCAGGTCCAACACTGCTCTTCTCAGCAAGGAGAGGCCTGCCTCTAAACACCATCAGTCACTGTAGGAGCCTGAGGTTTTTCATCCGGAATCTGGGACTCTGGGTTTGTGGATTTAATTGTGTAGCCTGGGGCAAGCCTGGCTTCTGCAGTGTTCAGAGGAAACCAATGAAGAATTTCTTGGAAACTGACCCAGCAATCACAGTCACAATACTGGCAGTCTTCCTTAGCAGATGGGTGTAGTCCCAGAGGAACAGAACAGCTTCTTACAGTGTCCTACGTCCTCCAATCACATGTCTTTCCTTTGTGTCTGAACTGGATTTAAAGTTGGGTGCTTACAATGACAGTCACTAGCAGTGGATATCAATGCCCATGGAAGCAGGAGTCAAGAAATCAGAAGACACACTGCATTGGGAAAATGTGCTGCAAACGTCTTTTACAGTGTTAAAAAGTACAGATGTCACCTTGCAGACTAAGGTGCACCTGACTGAAGCCATCGTATCTTCCATCACATCACAGACATGTGAAAGCTGGACAATGAACGAGGAAGACGGGAGAAGAACTGATGCCTTTGAATTGCGGAGTTGGAGAAGCACACTGAATGCACTACGGACTGCCAAAACAATCAACAGATCTGCTCTGGAAAAAGTGCTGCCAGAGTGCTCTTTGGCAGCAAAGACGGCAAGACCACGTCCTGCTTTGGCCATGTTGTCAGGAGGGATCCGAGTTTGGAGAAGAACATCGTCCTCGGTGGAGTGGAGGGTCAGAGAAAGAGAGGAAGACCCTCGCCAAGATGGGCGGCCACAGCGGCTGCCACACTGGGCCTAAAAATACCTGTGGAGAAGGCACCGGACCCGGCAGTGTCTCGCTCTGTTGTGCACAGGGTTGCTATCAGTCGCAACTGACATGATTGTGCCTCACAACAGCAGCAGCAGACACAGCCAGCAGGTGCTGCTCTCACCACGCACAGGTGTATGATTCTGTCCTGGGTCATTTCTGCTCAGGAGAACACCTGTCCCAGATGCTGGCACCATTTGTACATCAGTGAAGAGGTGGGTTTTCAGATTTTGAAAACAGAAACTTACGGACATCTGTATCCCAACGGCAATTAGAGTGCTTGAGTTGACTATTGGCTTGGGAGGAAAAAAAACTCAAAGGTACAGGAAAACCAAAGGCTTTGTGTGAGGTCAGAGAGGCTGAAGCACTTGATCAGAAATGGCTCTGCCCACTAAGAAGGCCACTGTACCTGTGATAGGTACGGCGTTGGTCCACAGCCTGCCATGGGGCCAGCAGCCTTGCCATTGGGATTTCAAACAGAGCTTCCAGGCTCAGTGAGGCTAGGAAGACAGACCTGGCAGTTCCTTACAAAAAGCAGCCCCATGAGAAGCTCTGTGGATCACAATGGAAAAGCTGATGTCACACTGAAGATGAGTTCGCTACAACAGAAAACACACAAAGCAACAACAGACTCGAACAGACCAGTGTTGTGAAGATAGTGCATGACAGGACGTCTCGTTTTGTGGCACACAGGGTCACCTTGAGTCGTAGCCGGCTCCAAGGAAACTAAGGACAGCTCATAGACGTCTCCTAAGATGGAAAATCCTAGTTCTGGCCATCAGGAAGAAAGGCCTTCAATGTGGACAACATGCAGAGTGGGAAACAAAGGCAGGGAGGGCTGGGAACGCATGAGATGTTCATTCAAGTCCGCGATCACAATATCTGTGTGGTGCCAGTGAGCAGGTCCGTCTGTGGCCCACAGATGCACCTTCCGAGGGAGCCTGGAAGGGAGGTGGCCCGAGCTTGGTGTCAGCATCCTCGAAAGGGCAAGGTAAGGTCCTGTGTGGCCATGGAGCACACACTTCCAGGTCCATTCAGGCCCCTGTCCCCCGCCCCATGTCCTTCTATCTGAAGTCTCAGCTGAGTCCTGGACGGCTGAAGATGAATAGGTGGCTGCCTTGAACTGTGATGCCCTGAGGTCCCCGTGCTGTCCCATTAGTCTCCCCATTTTCCATCCCAGAGGTCCCTAAGGCTCACACTGAAATCCACGGAAAGGGAAGGTATCCTCAAGCCCACCTCAACCAGGATCCACCAGTGTCCCTGCATTCCACAGGGCTCAGGCATCTCTCCCGAGACAGTCACCCAATTACATCAACAACTTCTCAGAGAAGGAAAGATGCCGACCAGCCAGCAGCAGCTTGCAACACATTTGTGTTGCATTGTGTCCTGCTTATGTAGGGGACTTAGGTTGCGTTTAGAAACCGCCAAGTGGGATGCAGAGGCAGGTAAGGCAATCAGTCCTGGGTTTGGCGCCTGACCAGCTCCTCCTGCTCCCCTTGGACCTGGTTAACTTCAGCACTAAGGCCCACATGTGGGAAACTGCTTAGCCCTGGGCAGATGGTCACCGCTACTTGGGGGGTCTACAAAAGCAAAGTCGTTCCATCACTTTAGGGGAGCATTCCCTCCGTTACCCAAACTGTGCTAAACATTTTCTTTAATTTAATAACAGCATCTTAGGAAAGAAAGATGAGTCCATTGAACTGGGTTTTTCTGGTTCCTGTGACCTAACAGTCAGCAATTCAGATCCAAACAGAGACTCTGGGGGAGAAAAGACCTGGCCATCTGCCCCCACAAAGATGACAGCCTAGGGAGTCCATGGGACAAGTCTACCGTTTTGGGTGTCCCATGGGTCAGAATCGACTTGATGGCACTTCACACAGCACCACCAACCTGATCCTCCCCATAGTTTTACTCTTGGGGTTCGTTTCATCTCAGAACTTCAAACACCAGCTTCCGTTTGCTGAGAGCTGCTGCTGCTATTCACTGTCGTGAACACGTATGTAACAGGACACTTGCCACTTTAGCCATCTTCACGGGCACCCTGTAGTGACATGAACACGTGGACCGTGCTGTCGACTGTGGCCCAGGCACTCCGCAGACGACCTGGAATGAACTCCTGATTCTCAGAAGAGCACTTGACCGTCACTGCCGCTGTTAACTCCTTTTCGTTGGAGAGACATGACCTTGGCTGTCTGTTGTTGTGTTGTTAGCAGTCGTGGAGTCCATCCTGACGTGTGGGGACCCCACGTGTGTTGGGAAGAACTGCCCTGCAGGGTTTCCAAGGCTGTGGATTTCGGAAGGAGACCACCAGCCCTTTCTCCTGACGTGCCCCCGGGGGGTTCAAGGAGCCAAACTTTGACCTAGTAGGTGAGCACCCGACTGTCTGCACTACCCAGGGACCCAAATAAAGGGCCAAAGGGAGCCTGAGTCACACACTGAAGGAATCCAAGGACTGTTGGTCTCCTCAATAGCCTTCTCAGGAACTGAGTTTGGGGCTTGGAATAAAAAGCAGGAAGACACTTCTAGGAACGGTGCCGCGATATCAGGCAGAGCCAGAGAGCTGAGCTGAGGAGGGCGATGAGAACAGGAAGAGGATGGGAAAGGAGGAAGGGAAGTCTGAAGCAGCAAGGGATGGGTAGGGAGGGCCCCTGGTCTCCTGGGGTCCCTCAGTAATTTTTGGAGGGCCGAGGAAGGCAGGCAGGCTATAGAGTCCAGCAGCCAGTACCTTCCAAGGCAGCTGGGCCTGCCAAGCACATCGGCAAACTGGTCAACCTCCCGTCAACCAGTGCCATGACCACTGGTTTGTTTCAAAAGGAATGTCAGTCCTCCGGGGTCCCACAGCTCAGAGGCCAGCTGGGCCTACACTCCACCTGCCTGCTTGGCCAACAGGCTGGGTTTGTTCTTTACCACACTGATGCGTGGAAAACACCTGTTTGGGACTGCAGCTTGTGCTTCCTGTCCAAACGATGACCTTTCAGGCCAACACATTGTGGACATCTGCGTTACTGAGGACACGGTATCTGTTCACCTAAGGAGCAGAATGGGTCTATTCTGGGAAAACCTTTGAAAGGTCACTCTATTCGGTCATCCCCAAATACATGCAATAGTGTCTAGAAAGCTCAAAGTGGCCAGCCTACCACTCCCACAGCCCACGTCTTAGAGAAGAGATCTTGTTGGAGTCTCGTGGTGAAGAGACTGGCCGCTAACCCAAAGAGTCAGCAGTCTGAACCCAGCAGTGGCTCCCTGGAAACTCTGTGGGGGCAGTTCAGGTGTAGGGGCATCATGATCTGGCACTGAATCAACAGCAACAGGTCCAGGTTCAGTGAGTGGCCTGAGGGGCAGCTCTGTTTTCCCCAGGAAAATTCTGGGTCTGCCTTGGTCAGCTCTTGCCCCTTGCTTGCAGTCTGTTCAGGGAATAGGGCCTAGAGACTGGCGGAGCCATTGATGACTTCTGTGGGGCCTTTCTCGCCCTGGGCCTACACTGGATTGTGACTGCACTGGATTGTGACTGACTCACTGTGGCCCACCAAGGGGACCGGCCAGGTTTGCCTTAAAAGACAGCCAATTCTGGAGCAGAGAGAAGAGTCTTGGGTCCACCAAGGAAGAAGAGCCAGGAGCCAGTTCATTCTGGGGGCCTGGAACCCCTGTACTGAGAAGCTCCTGGACCCAAGAGACTGAGAAAGAGCTGTAACCCTGAAAACAGTGAGCAGTTGGCGGCAGGAGAAGCCAGCCGGCAGAGACCTAGCAGCAGGAGACGGCGTGGTGGGCTTCCTGGCCCACAGAGACAGAAAGTTGGGTGCCTGTGGGGAGACCTGCCTGACAGAAGAACTGTAAGCTGAGTGTGCCGATGCCTCAATGGTAACCTGTGACTTCCCAGATAAACCTCGTAATTGTGAGGGTGGTCTGTGAGTTGTGAGGACACTCCAATGAATTCCTGAACCCAGCAGAGTAACAGAACCCCATGGGAGGGACAGGGTGGTGCCCGGTCTGGTGGACAGGGCAGAAAGAGCAGGCGTGTCTGACCTCGCCCCTCACAGGGACCAGCCTGGGGCTGTGGATCTTGGTGCTCCTTCCCCTCGTGAAGCCAGAGGAGGTCCAATGCTGCTGCCATGCTGTTTATATTACACTTTACTAGAATTCCGGAAACCCCTGGGGTGTAGCGCTTCAATGCTAGGCTGCTCACCCAAAGGTTGGCAGTTTGAATCTGCCAGGTGCTCCGAGGAAACCTGATAGGGCAGATCTACTCTGCCCTGTAGGGTTTCTGTGAGTCAGAACTGACTTGATGGCAGTGGGTTCAGACTTTTATCTAGAACTTTTTAATTTCACAGATGCTGGAGCCACCCAGAACTACCCCAGGAGGGGAGAGCAGCTCTGGAGACCACACTATTCTCTATAACTGACAAAATCTGGCCCATACTCCCAAGCACCCTTGTACCACAAGGGAGAAGACATGGGTGAAGACCTGTAATTCCACTTCTTGGGTTCCATCCTGAAGAGAGACAAATAATCTGAGCTGCAGAAGGAGTCAAAACGAACAGAGTCTAAGATAACCGTTAGGAGATGGCATAGTGCTGGTTTGTTTCCACGAAAACCTGACCCAGAGTTTATTCTTGCTCCAATCTTTCTCATGAATTGGACACTCAGCTCTCTTAGGTGACAGCCGGGTCCACGGTGGTTAGAGGTGGGGTCAGGGTCCAGCCCGATGGGAAACAATTCCAAATTTTTTTATTGAGAAAAGTGGATTCTACCCATGGGTCTCCCCTAGAACATTCCTTATCAACTGGTACCACAAGAATGGCAAACACACACAGCTGTCATGGATCTGAAGTCCCTCAATAACCCGGAACTGAGCAGATCTACTCCAGGCACCTGTCTGAAAACAGAACTGGAACCCACCACCCGCCCTCGAAACTTCTATCCAAAAGTTCACTGTGAAAAATAAAGGCGACCAAGGCAATGCCATACCCCAGGCCCTACTAAGTCCATTCCTGGACTAAGCAGCCTCCTTAGGGAGCCCTGACCCATTTCAAGAACGCCAGTTCTAGACTTGTCCTGTCTGAACTGCTCAGAAGATGGCTTTAGCTCCTACTTGGCATGTAATTATGTCACTGACTGTCACCAGGCCTCCATTCTGCACCCCAGCAATACGTGTGCCTGCTTCCCAGGAAAAATGGAACTGGTCACTACTGAGCTGTTCACAGGAAGGAGCCCATGGAGGACACGTTTTAAAGCTCCCATTGTGACTACTTAACCAAGACACACAGATGACACAACCTAAGTTGCTAAAAGTGAAGAAGATTTGAAACCCTCACTGATGAAGATCAAAGACCACAGCCTTCGGTATGGAATAAACCTCAGCATCAAGAAAATGAAAACCTCACAGCTGGACCGTAGAGCAAAGTCAGGATAAATGGAGGAAAGATTGAGGTTCTCAAGGATTTCATTTCACTCATATCCACAACCAACACCCATGGAAGCAGCAATCAAGAAATCAAAAGGCGTACTTCATTGGGAAAATCTGCGGTAAAAGATCTCTTTAAAGTGTTGAAAAGCAAAGAAGTCAGCTTGAAAACTAAGATGCACTTCAGCCAAGCCATGGTGTCTTCAATCCCATCCCATGCATGTGAAGGCTGGACAAGGAAGAAGGAAAACTGAATTGTGGTGTGCAGAGGAATATTGATTATACCATGGACTGCTGAAGGAACAAACGAATCAGTCTTGGAAGAAGTAAAACCAGAGTGCACCTTGGAGCAAAGGTGGTGACACTGTCTTACATATTCTGGACATGCTGCCATGAGAGATCAGTCCCCGGAGAAGGACATCATGCTTGGTAAAGTAGAAGGTCCCCCCAAAAGAGGACAACCCTCAATGCGACGGACTGCAACAGTGGCTACACTGAGGGGCTCGTGCACCACAATGACCGTGAGGACAGGCAGGACCGGGCAGGGTTCTGCTGGCTCGGGGTGAAAGGCAAGCAGGTATCGGTCCTCCTACGGGGGGCCTGCACATACCAGTGATACCGTTTCTTCCTCTCGTCTAGAGAAAGCAAGCGTCCCATGGACGGAACCAGCAGGTGGGTCCGTGCTGACTGGAAAGATCTGAAAAAGCAGAGCTCCATTTCCAATGGCCAGTAAGTACTCACGAGACAAGCATTTTGAATACACATCTTTAAGTAACACAAAGCAACGGGGCCAGCAACCCGCCTTTATTCTTGGGCAGGGTCACAGAAGAGTCAGCCAGGGAGGGCAGGCCCACAGCTTGGGGAGCAGCTCTGGGGAGGGACACCAGAAGCAGCAGCCCTGTCAGGTGACCCTTGTACGTCTCTGATTAGGATGCCATCCCTCCTCTCCTTGGTCTATGAGGATATCCTCGGTCAAGTAGAGGGTCAGTGGAGATGAGGAAGGCCATCAGACTGACAGGACAGTTGCCACAACAGGCTCAGACAAAGCAGTGATGTGGGCGTGGTGAGGGACCAGGCAGGGTTTTGTTCTGTTGCACACTTTTGTTCTGTCTCTACGAGTGGGAACACACTCAATGGCACCCAACAACAAACAGGGTGCCACCCAGTTCTCTGCCCAAAATACTAATCAGTACACAGAGTAGAGAGGAGTTTCCTCCTGAAGACAGAGAACATTTATCTAAAGCCCTTCGGATAGTCCAGTACAGGAGGGATTCCAATTAATGCCATACACAAGTCAAAGACACCCTAGAGACACCCACAGCCATTTCTGTGGGGCCACTATGGCCAAACAGGATTGAAGGTGACTCACTCCAACAAGAAGAGTGAACAGGCAGAAAACCACCGATAGCTTGCTGGATTGGAAAAGACTTTTTTAAGAGGTAAGAAAAGTTCAAGAGAGTGCAGGGAAGAGCCTGAGAAAGCAGACTGGCACGTTCTCAGACCTGAGTGATCCACAGTGAAACCATAAAGGCACACACAGCCTTCAACTCAGGAAGCCGTTGCTAGGAACTGGGCAAGGGAATAGGGCTCAGGGACTTCCATCACCAGGCAGACACTGATTACGGCTACTTTCAAAAGTAAAACATCAAATGCCAGTGCTTTCCCCCCAGATGTCCATTTTGAAGCCACTGTTCAGTCACTTAAGGTGCACCCACATGAGGGAATGTTCCAGAACCATTAACGGTCTGGCCAAAAAGTATAGGGGCTGACCTGGGAACAAGGGCATGACCTACTGTTAGCGGGGGACACAACTCCAGGCATGGCATGCAGGTGACCCAATCCATGTGTAGAGGGAACTGCTGAGGATAAAACAAAAGTAAAAACCCACCCAAATCAGCGGCTGTTGAGTCAAATGCAACTCAACGGCCACTGGTTTGGTTTTCACCGTTTACGCATGTAGGGGAGGAACACTGACTATACCATAGACTGCCAAAAGAACCAGTAAGCTGGTCTTGGAGGAAGACCACATGAGAATATGCTCACGATCATTAGCTATCAGAGAAATCCGTACCCAAACTGTGATGAGGTATCATCTCACCCCAATAAGGTTGGCCATGATCCCAAAAACCCAAAACAACAAATGCTGGAGAGGCTGTGGAGAGACTGGAACTCTCTTACACTGCTGGTAGGATTGCAAGTTGGTACCACCTCTTTGGAAAGCAACCTGATGCTGCTTCCTTAAAAAGTTGGAACTACATATACTATTTAATCCAGTAATTCCACTGCTTGGAATTTATCGTTCAGAAACAAAGACTGTCACACAAACAGACACACACACAGGAGTGTGTATTGCAGCCCAGTCAACAATAGCTAAAAGATGGAATCAAGTCAGATGCCCAACAACAGGTGAATGGATAAACAAACTATGGTACATATACTCAGTGGAATACTATGCCATGGTAAAAAAAAAAAAAGGTTTTGATTGGAAGATATGCCGAGTGAAGTCAGTCAAGTGTCAAAAGGACAAATACTATAAGAGACCCCAGTTACAAGGACATAAAAACAGAATTATCTACAGAAGAAAATAACTTTGATGGCTACAAGGGTGGGGAAGTGAGGGTTTCTCATAGATGAGATAGTTGATTGATGTTAGAAATTTTACTAATTTACTGTAATAAATCAAAAAAATGAGGAGGGGGAAGTAAAACCAGAGTGCTCCTTAGAAGGTTGGTGATAGCGTGTCTTGCATACCTTGGACACCTTGTTGGGAGGAATCAGCACCTGGAGGAGGACTGTGCACATGTGCAAGCAGAGCCGTGCTCCACAGAGGTCTCGGGCTGACGTTTGGGAAGTGGATCACCAGGCCTGTCTTCTAAAGCACCTCTGGGTGGCCCTGAACTGTTTGTCTTTTGGACAGCAGGCACCTGGGCCCAACTGTTAACAGTCACATCCTCTGGGTTGTGCTTTGGGAGACATTTTCATTTTTTTCAATATGTTTACTTCTCATTACTTGTTAATGCACACATACTAACCAAGCAATTTAAAAAGATACTTAAAACATTAGAAAATTAAAACTTTAACACGCCGCTATAATTGAATGACTGGCTACCCCATAAAAAAACCTAAAACCCACAACCAAACTCATTGCTATCAAGTTGATTGCAACTCACAGCAACCCTACAGAACAGACTAGAACCGCCCGACAAGATGTCCAAGGAGCAGCTGGTGGATCTGAACTGCTGACCTTTGGGTTAGCAGTCCAGCTCTAAACTCCTGTATCATCTGGGTGGCGTATAAACTTCAGACTTCTCTGCATCCAGACAGATTCACATCTAGCAAGATCCAAAGAACGGGTTGCTAGGGAACTGATGCTAACACCCTATCTTCCGGTTTTATCAAGGCTGGCTCAAAGAATTAATTGTGGGTAGTATGTCTGTACTTCCCCCTTCAAGAATAAAATTTTGTTTTTGAACCCATCGCACATGGACTGCGAACACAGTGAGCGTTATCCAAAGAGCCAAGTTTCTCCTGCCTTGTGAACCGGCACGCGCTCTCACTGGGCACTCAAGGCTGAGTTCCCACATGCACTTCATCTCCTCTTTGTGTTCTCAGCTGCCCAGGGCTGAATCCCAGCTTCAAGCAAAACTGTGGCCTTGGTTCAAGATTTTCAAACACACCCTTTCCTTCCTCGCTGACTACGCACGCCTAGTTTTTATACTCATTCAAAACTGTCATCTGCTTGCGCCTTTCACCCGTGATCCATCATTGCTGACTGTTGGGGTGGGGAAGACACAGAAAGACCCACAGCGTCACAGAACGCAAGGGACGCTGGTATTTATCTTGAGACCGAGCGAGAGAACAACGAGGACTTTAACTTTGGAGACCCAGGGCGACTGCTGCGGGCACCTGCAGCCCCTCGTGTTTACACCCAAGCCCACGCCTGGCTCCTCCTCCAGAGGCGCTCTGCGCAGACCCCGCCCCCGCGTGCCCCGCCCCACCCCGCCCCCTGCTGACTCAAACCCCGCCCCTGTCACCGCAAGCCCCGCCCACAGCCGCCCCGCCCCCGCCCCGGCACCTCCCCACCAGAGCTCCGCGCTGGGTACTCACGTGTAAACTCGGGTGGTAGGTCAGCACGCCGTTGTCACACAGAGTGACATACTTCTTCTTCCACTCTTTGTTCAGCGATTTGCCACTCCGCTTCAACAACATGCCCTGCAAGGAAGAAGAAGGCCGGAGTGAAGGCTTGCGTCAGTTACAACAACCCAACAACGTGTGTCGGTGAACGGGGGACTTCGAAAACCTTCTTCTTATCTTAGATGGCACTTGGCTTGGCATCTTAGATGTCACTTTAAAAAAAAAGTCAAAAGACCTGCCATAAAGTCAACAAATGTAACACAAACCGTTAGGATGCACTGCCTTCTTTTCCTGTAACTAAGTTAGAAGCACATGTACAGAAAGGTTTTTAAATTTATTTTTTTAAAAAATAACAGCTTTAACTCTCTTCCTAGGATATCAGCACACAGATACATTTTACTTCACAGTTGCTTTCCTTTCAGAGTTTTAATTTATTAAAGCCAATTCCACGTGCAAACATCAGAAATGGCATTTAACAAATGGATCACATGTAATTTTTTCTTTTCTAATGAAATTGGATCAGGACTCTTCGAAACTATTCAGAATTTCAAAGCTACCCATTTTCAAAGGTGTGGGAAGCCCCACCTTTCCCAGACGACTGAGTAGAATTTGCTGACTTCCTGTAAACCATCTACCTCATTTCCAAGCTTTCCTGGGTTAAGAAAACCTGTCAGGAATGACATCAGGGGGTTCCACCTTGGTCTAGCTCAGTCGATTTCAAGTTAAGCTCTGACATCAATATTCTGTAAGTGTCTTCCTCCTGGACTCCAGTCTTGTGACCCTGGCCCACTTAAAATAAGGAAAAAAGAAAGACGGCCTCTCTCTCCCTCTTGATGGCCATCGACACACTTACCTGATCCTAGTTATGACTGAGAGGGCATAAGGGGAACATTAGTTAATTCACTCGGACTGAGGCAGCAGGGAAGTTACAAGGTTTGAAAATATAAATTGACATGATGAAGAACAGGTTCACCAGAAGTCGTTTCAGAAGAATCCCTGGCCCCCTCTCTCCTCATTCTGCCACCCCTCAAGAACCATGACAAAAGCAACAATTAAACCCACATTTTTATGTGATTAACTGAGTTAACGTTTCAATTCACTATCAACATTGTCACAAAATTGTGCTGTTGGCTATTTACTCAAATTATACCAAATTTTACCACCAGAGCCGCTAGGAGCTGGCATCTGTCCATCACGTACACACTGTTGCTCTGGGAAAAATTTCAGAGCTTAAAACAACTTACAAACAGTATTTAAAGAAAACATGTGGCCTAACGCAACAGATCCTGCTTTCTTGGAATCTAAACTGATGATAGACCAACATGGCACTGTAATCAACTAGTGGCACCAGACCCACAGGACAAAGCAAGCAATGGCAAGCCCTGGCGGCATGGTCGGGACTAGTGCAGAGAGACGGCCACCACCATCAGCAATGCAACAACGCATAGGCAACAGCTTAAAACCACAATGTTTTCCTCATCCGTGGGATTCCTAAGACGTTTAAACTCAGCATAACAAAACCTCCAATAAGTTCTCTGGGCTGGCATTTTTCCATCATCCATTTCAGATGGAATGCTAACAATACCAGGGGTGGAGGAGGGTGACCGGCGAGTCAGTGGAAGATCAGAGATGCCCCCCGCTTTAGAAAGCTTTGTCTCCTGGCCTTCAGCACTCCAAAGCCGAGCTGGCAGCGCCCAGCCCCGGAGCTTGGTGCAGATGGACCCTGAGAACTCCACCGGCGACCCGGAGTGACTTTCATGAGCGAAGCCCACACTCTCAATCATCCTCCCCACCCCGAGCCAGGAATACATACGCTTCAGGGGAGAGAAAGAGATCTTTTGCAATTAGGGGACGACGTAACGGGAGGACTGATTTAGTTTTCTGAGGAACTACATGAGAACCATTTATTATGGTGCTGGCAAAACTTAACTTTTTTTGGCCAAAAAATCCCTCCCCACCTTGATGATCTCATACAGATGCGGCCATCGGCACTGGTGGAGAACTTCCGAGCTCAGCGTCCCACTCAGATGATGTCACTGCCCGTCTGTCATCCTATAGCGGCGTGGCTGTTGTCACGATACTGGTAGCTGTGTCACCACTAAGTATTCAACCACCCGCAGGGTCACCCACGGTGGACAGGTTTCTGAGGAGCCTGTAGACTAAGACAGACTAGGGAGAAAGGCCAGTCAATCTACTTCTTAAAAACCGTGGATCGCGAGAGAACGCCGTCAGATACAGCCTCCCAACACCCAGCGGCCACAGTAAGGGACCTGCGTGCACCGAGGCTCATGAAGATGGCAGAGGACTGGGCAGCACGTTATTGAGGGCTGCTTGGTGTCACCTCGAGTCAGAGCCGACCTCACGGCACCCACAGCAACACAAAAATGCTGCAGCGATCAGCTGCGCTTGAAGAACGCTCTAGTGTCTGAGGAGCTGGAGCCACAGTCCCGGGGGGCTGACACCCCTCAAGACTGATGCAGGAGGTGGGAGCCCCTGGGGTCTGTCCTGCTCCTGTTTCACAGGTAACCCCCAAGCCAGGGCCGGGTTACCTCACCAGCTGACAGTTCCCAGCAGAGCTGCGTCAAGGAAGGCGGCCTCCCTTGAGTGGCCTCGATGACCATTACAGCCCAGACATCTTTCTAAGATGACTCGTGTTCACCTTCTCAGCTGCTCCCACAGGCAACACGGGCAGCAGACTCATGAAACCCATTGTCTTCTGTCAATTTCAACTCATAGCGACCTCCAGAGAACAGAGCAGAACCTGCCCCAAAGGGTTTCCACAGAGTGGCTAGTGGATTTGAAGTACGGACCTTCTGGTTAGCAGATGAACACTGAACTGTGCCATCAGGCCTCCTGAGTTATTAAGGCTGCTTTGTCACAAACGAGGCTGACAAGGTCACAGAGGTGACGCCACTTCTGAGCTACTGAATGTGCCCAAGCCAGATGCCCTGCCCTGTGGATTGCTGCCACCATCCTGAACCAACTGCTGTTGTGTTGGTGACAACTTCCTGTGACCCTGTGTGTGTCAGAACTACACTTACAGGGTACTCACAGCGGCTCTACGGGAAACAGCCCGTCAGTCGTTTCTTTCCAGGCCTCAGATCTCCAGTCTTCCCATTACAGGCTTGTGTCTTGGCCATTTGCACACCCAGAAACTCCTTACCACTGCCAAAAAAATGCCACTGCCTCTGGGTCGGTTCCAGCGCACTGTGACCCCAGAGTGACCCTCAAGATGCAGCAGAACTGCCTCACAGACTTTCCAAGGAGCTCCTGGTAGATTTGAACCACTGACCTTTTGGTTAGCAGCTGCAGCTCTTAACCAATGCACAACCATACTTTTCCTGAATTGTACAAAGGACCTTCTAGATCAGTTTCCATTTATTCAGCTGGAAAAAATTTTAAATTTCACTTTGAAAATTCAACAGATTCGCGTGTATTTAAAAACTCACTGCCAGAGTCGATTCGGACGCACAGCAACCCTACAAGTCAGAGTAGAACTGCCCCGCAGAGTTTCCAAAGAGAGCCTGGAGGATGCTGAACTGCCAGTGCTATGGTGGCAGACAGAGCACTGAACCACTGCAGCACCAGGGTTTCCCGTGTGTATTTAGTGGGGTTAATTTAATGAAATGCAGCTCTGGTGGTGCTGGGATGAAGTGCTCCACTACCAATCAAACGGTCGGTGGTTCGAACGCGCCAGCTGCTCTGCAGGAGACAGACATGCCAGCCCGCCGTCGCAAAGAACACAGCCTTGGGAGCCCGACGGGGCGGCCCTACTCTGCGGGACCAACTAGACCGCAATGAGTTAATTTAATGAGAATTAAGCTTTACCATTCTACGTAACAAACACGTATTTCCTCAAAAAGTAGCTGTCATTATGTGTCAGACTCATGTCCTGGATGACATCACTACAATCAGACCCCTGGTTTCCAAGGGGCTGACGCACTGGTCAGTTTTTCATCCAGAAAAGACACGGAGCTTACTATCGCTGCAGAGCCGCGTACCACATAACGTCTGTCTGGGCAGCGTCTGACTGCAGAGACATCTGTGGTTCCAGAAGGTCACAATGTTGTTAGGTGGCACCGAGTCGTTTCTGACTCAGTGACATGGTGTACCAGAGAACGAAACATCGCCCGGTCCTGCGCCACGCCTGCAGTCGCTGGCAAGTGTGAAACCATCATTACTGCCTCTGTGTCAAGCCATCTCACGGAGGGTCTTCCGCTTTTTCGCCGACCCTCAGCTTTGCCAAGCACAGCGTCCCTCCAATCAGAGACTATCTGCTCAGAAACCCTGACTGCCGGACAAGGCAGGGCAGCGGTAGGCTGGCCGCACGGCACCATCGCAATGACCCTCCAAAGCAAAGGGGACGTTCTCCAAGTGAAGGGTCGGTTCGCTCTGCTGTAAGCTACAGTGGGAATGATTCCAGAGGGACCTACAATCAGATACGAAAAAAACTGCTACGGACATGGGTTGGGGACCAAACACGGAGGTGAGTCCCTTTCATCAGGATGATGATGTCACACTGCAGGACATGCTTAAGGAAAAAGCAGCATTTTAGTGGTGGCTCTGGGTGCTTGTGCAGCATCAGACACTGTTTTTCACTGTGCAGCATGACAGTGAGTGACGAGATTAAGAGTGCTCACATGACAAACACAGCAGAAGAATTTGCTAAAACCTTAGATAAACTAACTGTAGAGGGCAGGCATTTGTCCCAGCCAATTTTTAAAGTGGACAAAACTCCTTATTCTGGAAGACAATGTCTGGAAGGACCTCCATCCATAATCAGCATGTGCCATGTCCCAATGGCATGACCTTCTCTTTCACAGTGTGTACCACGGACGTGAAGTCACATGTGACTCCACTTACTTGATTACTGTGTCTGTACCTCTTTTGAAAAGACAACTGTTTTTCCTTATTGTTTTCTTAAAAGGAATAGGAATGCTTTCCAGCTAACAATTGATGTCATCCCAGAAATATTTAAAACATCCCAATTCTTATTTACAGGAGAATGTACCAGTCAACCTGTTAAAAGATTTATGATTTTCGTGATTCTCAGAAACACGTGACAAATCCTTGTGTTCACCGAAAAAACGTGTGCAGCCACGTGGCCGGGCCGTGATTCCCAGCCGTGTCTCATCACCGCGCATTCTGTGCTTTTCCTAGGCTGTCAGCCCTAACCTCGGCCTGTGGTTAACAGACTGGGTTGTGTGCAACACGATTAGGGTGGGACCCTAACGTTCTTACTAAGGGAGTTTTTCTGGAGTGTGGGTTGTACCACCTTTCACCCTACAAGACATGGAAGGAAAGCAAGCAGAGAGCTGGGGACCTCACATCACCAGGAAAGCAGCCCTGGAAGCACAGTGTGTGCTTTGGACCTGAGGTTCCTGTGCCAAAATGCTCTCAGACCAAAGACTTATGCAACACAAGGACCCTCCTCCAGAGTTGACTGTGAGACAGTATGTTCCCCAAAGCCAGCACTCAGAATTCAGACCTCCAGCCTACCAGACCCTGTGAGCAGAAATAAACTCTGCTTTGTTAAAGCCACCCACTTGTGGCATTTCTGTTACAGCAGCACTAGACAACTAAGACAGATGATAATTCTTCAAATAAGATTCTGGTCTGTTTCAGGTGAGAGGATTACAGTCCAGCCCTTATGTGCTAAACTTCGAGTCTGATCATTCTCTCTCCTTCAGTGTCGTCCTTTTTCCATTGCCTCCCCCAACCCAGGAGACTCCTCATGAGTCTGGCACCCCCATGCCTGGGCCATGGGCATCGCCATCCTTGATGGTGAACACACACATCTTCATCTCCCTGTTCTACTTCCCTTGCTGGTGGAACAAGCTATGGGTCCCCAGTTCACTGACTGACACCACCAGGCACTCCAACAAGAGCTGAGGTCACAGAGGCTCTTTCCCCTCCATTTTCCTAACTACCCCATCTGACCCATGACTGCATCCCCTGGTTATATCCTAAATGATTCTCATACCTACACTCTCTTCTTTGTCTTACCCACTTCTCTTGCCCTGATACACTGTTATCTCTTCTAGGTCTCCCTTTCCAAAATATGAACAATTTCCAAAACCCATTCTTCTACTGAGTCAACTCCGACTCATTGTGACCCTATAGGACAGAGAAGAACTTCCCTGCTAGGATTTCCAAAGCTAAGATCATTCTGGGAGCAGACGGCCACACTACTCTCCCAAGGAGTGCTGGGGGTTCCAACTGCTAACCGTTTGCTTAGCAGCCAAGCACTTAACCAGTGCATGACCAGGGTTCCTACAAGCAATTCAGAACCCCTTAAAAGAACAACCAGCTCAGGGGTCCCAGAGGCAGCTCAGGACAGGAGGTCAACTCAGTCCCAACTTCTCTCAAAAGAGCTGCCAATGTCAGACATTACTACCAAGTCCCCTAGGTGCAAGGTGAAATCACAGGAAGCCAGAGGGAACCGAGCGCATCAACTATAGCGGGCAAACCACAGGGGTCCGCAGGGCCAACCACGGGGGTCCCGCAGGGGCAACCACGGGGGTCCCGCAGGGGCAACCACGGGGGTCCCGCAGGGGCAACCACGGGGGTCCCGCAGGGTCAACCACGGGGGTCCCGCAGGGGCAACCACGGGGGTCCCGCAGGGCCAACCACGGGGGTCCCGCAGGGCCAACCACGGGGGTCCCGCAGGGCCAACCACGGGGGTCCCGCAGGGCCAACCACGGGGGTCCCGCAGGGCCAACCACGGGGGTCCCGCAGGGCCAACCACGGGGGTCCCGCAGGGCCAACCACGGGGGTCTGCAGCGCAAACCACGGGGGTCCCACAGGGCAAACCACGGGGGTCCGCCGGACAAACTACAGGGGTCCCAGAGAGCAAACCACAGGAGTCTGCAGCGCAAACCACAGGGGTCCCACAGGGCAAACCACAGGGGTCCCGCAGGGCAAACTACAAGGATCTACTGCATAAATGGCTCTTGCTGTCCCCTACTCATCTGAAAGACATGCCACGCAAGGCTCCTGAGACATTCTCTGTGGCGTGGGTACCAGTCATTGCAATGAGATCCATTTTCTTTGATTGAGGAGAAGATGGATGCGCACACACGCTCACACACACGCTCTCACACACACACACGCTCTCACATATACACACTCACACACACATGCTCTCACACACACACACACACACACACACACACAGACAGACACACAGACAGACAGACAGACAGACACACACAAAATTCTGGTGATTGGGATGAATTCTGGCCCAACCCCTGGGACTGGTGGGTGATCCAGGTAAGGCCAGCCATGCTACCTCAACAGCACCCGCCTGCTCCATCCAAGCCTACCTGTTGTTAGGAGGCTGCCATCAGATCTCCACATTTACGGCTATGGGTGGAATTGTATCCCTCCAAAAATGTCTGTTAACTGGGCTAAGCCAGGATTCCCAATAGTGTGCAGCTGTGCATCATTCTGTGATCTGAAGTGATTTTCTTCTATGCTGTTAAGTCCTAGCAACGGGTTTTGTATGATGCCGATGAGGCAGGATGCGATGCTGTTATGCTAATGAGGCAGGATGAGATGCTGTTATGCTAATGAGACAGGATGAGATGCCGTTATGCTAATGAGGCAGGACTCAAACTACAGGATTAGGTTGTATTTCAAGTCCATCTCTTTGGAGACATAAAAGAGAGAAGCCTGCACAGAGGAGAGGTACTTCCTACCACCAAGGAGGAAACGCTGGGAGTGGAATGCCCCCTCTGGATCCAGGGTCCCTGCACTGAGCAGCTCCTAAACCAGGGAAAGACTGATGACAAGGACCTTCCTCCAGACCCAACAGACACAGAAAGCCTTTCCCTAGAGTTGGCATCCTAAACTTAGACTTCCAGCCTCCTAGACTCCGAGAATAACTTCCTGTTTGTTAAAACCCCCCACCAGTGGTGTTTCTGCAACAGCAGAATAGCAACTAGGACGCATGGAAACTCAATCAAATCTCCCTAGGTTAAGAGGGAACCCCTGGTTGGGGAAGGTCACTGCAGCCTCGCCTGTGGTCCAGGCTTGTCATCAGGACAGGGTGTCAGCAGCCAAGTTTAGGAACTGGGGGACGTCCCCTCCGCAGACTTCTCCCAACGTCATCTGTAACTGCAGGAGCTCAGGGGGAGGACATGGTGCTGGGCTGACATCCAGCTCCTCTGACAGACGCAGGTAAGGGGCACAAGACAATGGCCCCGGGCCTCTCCTTACCCTCCTGTTCCACATCAGGGCTGCCTGGGACTCCTGTCTTAGAGAAGAGCCCACCACAGACCTGGCCCTACTTAACAACGACAGCAAGAAAACCCGTTAAGTTGATTCTGGCTCACAGTGACCGTGCAGGAAAGAGTAGAACTGCCCCGTATAGGGCTTCCAAAGCATGGCCGGTAGATAGAACCGCCAAGCCTTTAGTTAGCAGCCCTGTCACTTAGTGACCAAGTCTTCAGGGCTGCTGAAGCTCCCCCGAGGGCTCGAATGCCAAGATGGGGCCGGGTTCCCCGTCGGTGGAGCCAACACCCCGAAATCTGCATTCCCCCCGAGACCGTGTCTGTACTTCTGCATGCTGACCTGTCACAAAAACCCCTTAACTGCCCCTTTCTTACCCTCTGCTTTGACCCAACTCTAGCCAGGCTTCTCCCCTCCCTGGGGTCCCTACACTTGGCCCCCAGATCTGAGCAGGCACCAGTGGGAGGAACCCATCTGCCTTGTGAGCTCAGTGGAAGATTAGCTGAGCGGGCGGCGCATTTCCCGTCAGACCCTCAGGGTCAGCTGTCCACTGACCGCCTCCTCATCCAACATCCAACAGCTGCTGCACCCTTGGGCGCCAGGGGAAAAAAGCCGTTTTGTGTTTAATTTTAAGGTACATGCAGAGTTCTCAAATCAGACCACCCTCCTCAATGCAAGAGAATTCTCAGAGTTTCTCACTATCTAGGTCTAGACCTTACCTTTAAAAAGGGTCGCCAAAAGACTAGGAGGGACAAGAAATCTCTGTATTTTCTGTTCATAAATAATAATAATAAAAGCCCCAGCCTCAAACTCATGATCAGGTAAGAGCTGGCTGATGAGGGAGAGCAGGCAGCAGCGTGGGAAATGTCTGTCACCAGCACCAACTACGAGGGAGGGGGCTCCAGGAGCAGCCTGTGAAAATTAAGACAGGGTTTCCTTTATCTTTCTTTCTTCGCTTAAACTGATACTGAACACTGATTTTTCTTTTCCTTAGAAAAAGTGAGGCCTGCAGAATTTCAGAGGGCAAGGTCAGTTCTACCCTGGCCCCTAGGGTCGCCATGAGTCAGATCCCACTCGACGGCACTTGGCTTGGCAAAGAGATCCCAGGAGTTAAATCTTTCAGTCCTGAATCAGCTGCAAAAGATCCTTGCATGATGCCCGGCTCAGGGTCACTGGTCCCTGTTGGAGCATCCTGGGTGTGTGTGTGGGTGTGTGTGTGGGTGTGTGTGTGTGGGTGTGTGTGTGGGTGTGTGTGTGGGTGTGTGGGGGTGGGTGGGTGTCTGTTTGTGTGGGGGGGTGTCTGTCTGTGTGTGGGTGTGTGTCTGTATGTGGGTCTGTCTGTCTGTGGGTATGTGTCTCTCTCTGCTGTCTCTCTCAGGGACTGTGGGTCCTGACAGCTGGAGCTGCTGGAAGGTTCTTGCTCCAGGGGGCACTCATGGGCCTTAATGCTGAAGCTACAGCAGGTCTGAAGGGGGCCTCTCATCCCCACGGTGGAACCTGCAGTAAGCACGGACAGCCACCACAAAGACCCACTGGGACTGCCTGTGGCTAAATAAACCAGAGGCCTGGCAATCTACTTCTAAAAACCCAGAATGGAAACTTAGACATCACCGCTGAACAGTGTGCGACAAACTCCTAAACGAAGAGTCCCTGGGGTGGAGAAGCACTAAAAATATTGCATGTCCATGACGACAGACTTGAGCATTGCAGCGGCCCTGAAGGTGGCCCAGGACCAGGCAGCATCCTGTTCTGCTGTACGCGGGGACGCCATCGGGCGGACCTGACCTCACAGTAACTACAAGGAAACCTATCAAGGCTTTCTTCACTCCAGACTGCTCCCCGACCAAAGGCCCCGGCACTCGGCTACCCTGGGCCTCTCCGACCACACTGGGCATCCCTAGGGCGTCAGCAGTTAAGTGGGAAACAATAACCAGAGGGGAACATAGAGTGAACCCACTATCTCCCTTTAGGACCAACTGCTACCTCTAGTAACATAACCCAGTCCAGGCTAGATTCCCGGCAGCTCCTCGCTGGCAGGCTGGGGCCCCTGGACGCCCCCGGCCCCGGGCTCCGTTCAAGCCACACGCACCCCTGATGCAGTGAATTCATGCACACTGAACACCAAAAGAAAAAGCTAAACTCTACAAACAGTTCACTTTAACTTCTAGAGGACACTTGCTGGAAGATGACAGAGGCCGGAAGGCGCTCTGTCGGGGACACATGGGTGGTCAGCCACCATCAGTGAGGGCCCACAGCCCTTATGATTCTAAGGCTTTCTGAGTCCGTGTAACCCAGGGCCAAACTGTACTGGAAGATGTCACATCGCATGCTTGCTCTGCCAGTCAGATGCCACTTCTACACATGTAAAAACTACCTCTGCTTGAGACTGCTTCCTGCTCACTGCCTGTCACCACGTAGACATCAATTACACTCAGTGTTTAATGCGGCTCTCACGTGACTCGAGAATTTATCTGAAACACAATTGTCTGTCAGAGCATGTATGCAGAGCCCAGTCTGAGCAGAGCCTGCTCTAGTTACTAAAGCACGAAAGCTCACGACAACCCGATGACATTACTCCGCGTATCCCCATTTTACAGATGAGGACACTGAGACACACAGGTGTTGTACCTTACCCAGTGCCTCACACAGCCAGGGCGGTAGCCAGGCTCCAAAGCTGGCTGCCAATAAGCCACGCGTCCTCGTGTTTGTGCTCCTGCCAACAGGTGCCAGCACTGACTCGGGGCTGCTCTGACCCGTCACCTATGTTGTTAACTCAGTTCTGACTCATAGCCATCCTGAAGGACAGAGTGGCACTGCCCCTCAGGGTTTCTAAGGCTGTAATCCCTATGGGGGACACTCTGGAGGCACTCTGAGAGCTACAGCTGCTAAACAGAAGGTCAGCACTCTGAATGCACCAGCCACTCCTCGGAAACTCGATGGGGCGGTTCTACTCTGTCCTACAGGGTTGCTGTGAGCTGGAATTGACGGCAACGCTTTTTTTATTTTTTATCTTTATGATTGCAGACCACCACGTCTTTCTTATATACAGCAGAGAGGGCTTGGATTGCCAACTTTTTGGTTCGCCAAAATAAAAGCACGAGTGAATGAACAAATTCATTGCTGTTAATTCTGACTCATAGTGACCTTACAGGACACAGCAGACGTGCTCCATAGGGTTTCTATGAGCAGCTGCTGGATTTAAACTGCCAACCTTTTGGTTAGCAGCTGAGACCTTAATCACTGGGTCACCAGGCTCCTTAAGACTCAGGATTTACGACAGTGCATCACAGACCATTCCAATTAGAACAAAAGGGCTCCGAAATATTGCCTGTGGCATCCTGGAACCCACGCCAAGGTCCAAAACCCAAAAGCCCACTGTTATCGAATCAATTCTGACTCACAGCAACCCTACAGTGGGAAACAGTGGGACTGCCCCACAGTTTCCAAGGAGCACCTGGCGGAAATGAACTGTCAATCTTCTGGTCAGCAGCCATAGCACTTGACCACTACGCCACTAGGATTTTCGCCCCAAGGTCCACAGGGGCCTAGCTAAAGATATCTGTGAACTGGCTTCTGTCTTTATGGAATGGATTTTAATCTGATATAGAGGTGATCCACACAGTTTTTAAAGGAATTATACCACTTTGAACTAAAAGACAGAAACAGTTTAAAATAAAGAGAGCCCTCTAGGACCTTCAATGTTATACAAGCAGAAAGAAGGCTGAGAAAGGCCCTGTAGACAGAGGCCTTATGGAAAAGGAAAGGTGACTCAGAGAGCAGAGCCAGGGAGGACACATTCTGGGGGCAGAGCGTGGATTCCCTGTGCCTGGAGCAGGGGCAGTGGTGGAATTCTCACTTTCATATGCAGAAACCTAGGTTCTAATCCCAGCCCAGCATACGTCAAGCACAGCCACCATCTGTCCATCACTGGAGGCTTGTGTGTGCCTGTGATGGTGTTTTGGCGAAGTTTATACACTAAAACAGACCAGGAAGAAAGGCTGGGCAGCTACTCCAGAAACCCAGCCCACAAAATCGCCACAGATCGGAGCCCGCTGGGCACGGGGTTACCAGGCTCCCACGGCAGACAACGTTCTAACAGCAGCTCCCCAGCAGGACAGCCCAGCCTCTTCCGAGGCAGCTGTCCTCACCTCCTGGTGCTGCCGTAACAGAAATATCACCTCTGGGGACTTCACGGAACTTGACATTGACTTTCTGCCCGTTAGGGGGCTGTGTTGCTTTCACGAGGCACCGTCTAGTCAGCTCCAACTCATAGCGACCCCGTGTGAAGCAGAATGCAACGCTGCCCAGCCCCGCACCGTCCGCACATGCATTGTTGTGTTTAAGCCCACTATTTTAGCTGCTGGCTCAGTGTGTCCCACTGAGGGTCTTCTTCCATTTCTCTGTCTGTTTCCCAAGTGTGGTGTCCATCTCCAGGGTCTAGTCCCTCCTGGTCACATGACCAAAGTGCCTGAGAGCAAGTTTCTCCATCCACACTTCTAAGGAGCACGCTGGCTGGGCTTCTTCCAAGACAGACTGGTTCCTTCTTCTGGCAGTACCGGGTATATTCAGTATTCTTCTCTAACACCACCATTCAAAGGCATCAACTCTTCTTCTATCCTTTTTATTCACCGTCCAGCTTTTGCACAGCTATTGAAAACACTGTGGCTTGGGTCAGGTGTACTTTAGTTCTTAAAAGGCCATCTTTGCTTTTTCACGCTTTAAAGAGGTCTTGTGCAGCCGACCCGCCCAGTGCGCTGCATCCTTTGATTCACTGACTGCTGCTTCCATGGGTGTTGATTGCGGATCCCAGTCAAATGGAATCCTTGAGAACCTCAATCTTTTCTCCACGTATCATGACGTCATTTATTGGGCCAGTTACAAGGATTTTGTTTTCCTGCTGTTAAACTGTAATCCATACTGAAACCTGTCATCTTCGATCTTAATCAGCAAGTGCTTCAAGTCCTCTTCAGTTTCAGGAAGCAAGGTTGTGTCATCTGCATGACACAGGTTGTCGATGAGTCTTCCTCTAGTGCTGATGGCCTGTTCTTCTTCACACAGTCCAGCTTCTCCAAGTTTTTGCTCAGCATACAGCTCGAGTAGGTGCGGTAAAAGGCTACAACCCTGAGGCACACCCTTCCTGAATTTAACCACAGAGTGTCCTCCGGTTCTGTTGGAATGACTGCCTCTCGGTCTGTGTCCAGGTTCCTCGTGAGAAGAGAAAAATCAAATGTTAGGTGGCTCAAAGCCTGAATTCAGGTACTCCATCCCAAGGGAAGGCATTCTCTCTGTCTGCTCTGTGTCTGTCACCTTGGGTAGTCCTGGTGATTTTCCAGTCCCAGTGATCTCTATGTGGCATCTGCCATCCCTCGTGTGTGCACGTCTGTCTCTGCCTACGCTGTTCCCTGTAACTCAGGAGTGACTATAACCACTACGTGACTGGGTTTTCTCAGTCACCTTTTACCCAGCAGCTGATCACCCCAACAGCCAGGAAGTGGTGGACGCCAGCCGCAGTCTGTGCTCACGACCTCCACATTGTGCAGCCTGGCCCAGAATCATGTCACCCTCAAGACCAATTTCAAACCTTACCATCCTTCACTTGTTTGCATAGCAAGACATTTAAGGGCTTTGGGACACCTCCAATTATTCCTCTTATTCTACTTGGAAATGGCCAGTGTTAATCTAATTGCTACCACCAAGTTAATTTACTGATGCGTCAGGAAGACGGGGATTTTAATGACCTACAACGCCAATCCTGGGATTCCAGGCTGCCATGTCTTGTTTTTCTTGCTCAGGGAACCTCTCTTCCTCCCGTGCAGCCAAGAGTGGACTTGTCTTTGGGCTGTAATCTCTTTATTATCTTTATTAGTTATGTGCGGGTTTTGTCTATCATCCCAGGAGGTCATTGAAAGCCAAAAGCAATGTTAAGTGAGCAAGCTTTAAATAACTAACAAAGTTAACGTCATGAATGTGAGTGCTATCTGAAATCCATCACTCAGTGCTGGACGCAGCCCCGAGCTGTGATAAAACACCACTCATAAATTTATATTAAAACTCTGCTCGATGGCAATTATTTACCACCAAAGATTTATTGAGTGTCTGTGCTGTCAGAGGCTGGGGTCTTCACCGGGCCAATCACTCTTTGTTTCGAGTCTTAGGGTCCGAGTGGCACTAGCCGCTCTGAGTTTGGCTACATCACAGGGCCCACAGGGTGCTGTGTGGGATAGGGCATACTAAGGCTGAGCTGCTCTGTGCAGAGAGGTGACACCCAGAGGTGTCACACCCGTAGACGCATCTTGCCTCCCGAGGCTGCACCCCTTGTCGCACTGCACACGCCTGAGGAGGCTGGTGAGGACAGGTGTGCAGCAGCTGGGATGTGGGCTGAAGTGCCCTGTGGTGCTGGCCCTTGTTACAGCTGGGAGCCAGCAGAAGGACTGGGACACACAGCCCTTCCACGTGACAAAGGCGAGCCACCAACAGGACAGCCACCGTCACAGCTCACTCCTCAGAGCAGCCAGGTGGGCTCCCACCAGCAACCTGGCAGCAGCTGAGTGTTTAACCGCTGCGTCACATGGCTCCTGCTGCTTACCTCAAGAGGTGCCGAGACCCCCCCTGCTGCTGTGAGTGGGTTCTGAGTCACAGCAACTGGACAGGTTTCCAAGGCTGTAAACCTCGGTGGAGCAGACTGCTGCTAGCCGTCCCCCAAGGGGAGGCTGGTGGTTTTGAACTGCTGGCCTTTTGGTTAGCAGTCGATTGCTCTAACTACTGTGCCACCAGGGCTCCTTGAAGGGATGCCAACAGCTTCCCCATTACATACTAAGTTTAAAAAGACAACAGCATTTAGATGGGGGAAAAGATAGTCCCATTAATGAATGGGGGTGGCGTAAAAACGAAACAAGACCCATGTCTTTCACCAGGCACAAAAATGAATTCAAAATGGACCAAAGACCTAAGCAGCAACTCTCAATAAACATGGTGGAAGGAAAAACAGAGACAACACTGGGCGCCCTGACACAAGGCATAAATGGAACACTGAAAAGATGACTGACAGCTCACCAGAAAGAAATTGAGGTAACCGGGAACCCTTAAAAATCAAACACGCCCATGCAAAGACTTCACTGAAAGAGCCAACAGACAATCTGTAATATGACAAATCTCATCAGCATCTAATTTCCATAATCTACAAGATACTGAAAAATCTCAACAATGAAAAGATAAATGATCCAATTAAAAAACGGGCAAAGGACAGGAACAGGCACTTCACCAACAATGACACTCAGGCAGTCAACAGATACATGAGAAAACGTTCGTGGTCACTGGCTGTCAGAGAAACAGACATCAAAACTACACCACAACACCATCTTGCCCCAGTAGAGCTGGCATCACAAAGTGACACGTGCCGGAGAGGCTGTCGAGACTGGAACTCTTCCACACTGCTGCTGGGAACATAAAACAGAATAGCCGTTTTGCAAATTGATCTGGTGCTTTCTTAAAAAGCTAGAAATAGAAGTATCACGCGATCCAGCAATCCCACTTTTCGGAATGTAAGGTCTGACAATTAAGTCTGTGAACTTAATGGTTCTAAGTGCTATGTATCTCATAGCCGCGTATCACTACAGTCACCTTCAAAGTACTGCCCTTGCGAAGCCAGGCGCTGATGCCAGGGCCTAGTCCACCCTCGGAAGCAATTTTAAAACTCTTTCTGGAAGGGATATTGCACGTGATGGCAAGTTCACAAACTTAATCATACAGTTGTCTGTGAGGGAGACTTTAACCACTAAACAAATGACTGTATTGGAACACCCTCCCTACTCACCTGATCTGCAACCCCTGTGACTTTTTTCTTTACCTGAAGAAAATACCTCGAGGACGACTCTTTGATGACATTCATGACATCAAGGGGTAATACAACAACAGCTCTGATGGCCATTTCATGACGGAATACCTCTCACTATAATAAAAATGATGAAGGTGTGAAAAGTCTTACAATGTGGAAGAGTCTGGAAGGCATTAGGCTGAGTGTCACTCATCAATTACAAAAGGACAAATACAGCGTGAGACCACTCTTAGGAGGGCTCAAGCATAGGTTTAAACACAGAAGAAAACACTCTTTGATGATTACGGGGTGGGAGGGCGATGTGGAGGGGAGAGGGGTATTTCTCAGATAATTGACAAGAGTTATTTAAGGTGAAGGGAGAAACAACACACAGCACAGAAGTCAGCATAAACGGACTAACCCCAAAGCTCACAAGTATTCTAAATCAAATTAAACACTTGGAGAGACGGACTAGCAGGATTGAGGAGGTCTAGGGACCATGGTTTCAAGGGACATCTAGACCAAACGCCATAACAAAGTTTACTAAAATGTTCTACATCCCACTTGGGTGAGTGGTGTCTGGGGTCTTAAAAACAAGCAAGTGGCCATCTAAGAAGCATCAACTAGTCTCAACACACCTGGAGAAGAGGAGAAAGAAGAGCATCGAAGACACAAGGACAGTGTCAGCCCGAGAGACAGAAAGGGCCACATGTATCACAGACAACATCCACATGAGACCAGAAGAACCAGATGATGTCCGGCTACCACCAATGACTGCCCTGATAGGGAACTCAGCAAAGGGTCCCTGATGTAGCAGGAGAAATGGGGGCTGCAGAACCCCCAACTCTACTAAATGGGCCAGACTTAATGGTCTTCTAGGCTGCAGGGTCTTCGGAAGACAAGGGCCCTGGACTCTGTTAGGACAGAATATAAACCATTCCAGAAGCCAACTCCCCAAAGGCTGAAATGGTATATAAGACATAAAATGATACTGGTGAGAAGTGTGCTTCTTGGCCTAAGTAGACACAGGAGATTAACCAGGCAGCTCCTGTCCAGAGCAGAGATGAGAAGACAGAGGGGGACAGGAGCTGTTTGAAGGGACACAGGAAATACAGGGTGGAGAGGAGTGTGCCATCAGTGTGGGGAGAGCAGGTAGGGTCATTTAACAAAGTTTCTGTACGTTTTTATATAAGAAACTGACTGGAATTATAAACTTTCACTCGAAACATAGTCAAAACAAAAGACAACAGTTTTGCCATAGCTTAACAAAATGTCCTGACAAGTTCAAAAATGTTAATGCCTCTTCCTCAAACATTGTGTTTGAACAGTTCTTTAGCTCAATTAAAAACACCTCTTAATGGTTTACTCACGTCTTACAATTCAAACTCGTGATACTTTCAAACAGATCTCATCACAGCAGTTCAAGGTTTCCATAAATTCCTAAAATGTCACAGATGAAGACCGGTGTCTACACAGATCCAAAGAGCATAACACCAGTCATTCAGTTCTTACGTTTGCATGTATTACTTTTATTCCGAGACTCCACTGTATTAAAATCATGCTTCCTTTTGCCAAACTAGCTTCAAATACACTATAAAGGGCATCTGAGTGGATGGCAGGTGGAGGGACCTCATCGTTGGAAAGTAGCGTGCAAAGGGGACCCCTGGGGAGCACAGGTGGTCTTCTACCGGGTGCCTCGGATGCCCTGGGTCACACCCCGGTGGTAATTCTGTTGCTGTTCTTGTCGGCTACTGTTGAGTCATCCCTGACTCCCAGTGACCCCATGCATGACTGCCTGGTCCTCTGCCATCCGCAGGGACGGCTGCAGGTGACACCCCTGTGACCCGCTGGGTTTTCATTGGCTCATTTCTGGACACAGATGGCCAGGCCATTCTTCCTTGATGGTCTCAGCCTGGAAGGTCTGCTGAGACCCGTGCAGCATCAGAGTGACCCGAGTGTGTCTCGGGACAGACGAGCAGTGGCTGCGTGTGACGTGCCCTGGCTGGAAATCCAGTTTGGGTCTCTCACACGAAAGGCAAGAGTTCTACCACTAAGCTGCCACTGCCACATCAAGGTAGTTACAACCCGTAATTGATAAATAGAGGGAAGCACACAGAGACAGCAAGATGACCTTAACACCCTTGATATAATTTACCAGTGACTATGAGTCAGTGTCTACCTTTAAGCAGATAAAAGTCTTATTTTCCTACCTCCCTAGGCAAGAGAGTATGACACATGTATTCCTTAGTTTAAAGGGCTCTGGTGGCACGCCGATGAAGCGCTCACCTGCGAAGTGAAAGGTCAATGGTTGCAGCCCCCTGCCCAGGGCCCCGAGAGAGAAAGACGCAGCGGCCGGCTCCGTGAGGATCACAGACTTGGGAACCTGGAGGGGTGGTTCCCGTTGGTCTTATTGGGTGTCTCTGAGTCAGCGCCCACTTACCACCAACATGCTTCATTCTTTAATTTTAAGAAAACCAGCAGGGACTTAGCAATCTACATATTGCTGATGGCTCCCAATGTCAAATGTTTTTGAATCCTATTGAGAAGACACTCACTTCTTGAAGATCAAAAGATCTTTTTTGGGTCCGTGGCACCCAAACACCGGTGGAAAAACAAAGCAAGCACATTCAAAATCGGTGTCCATAAATAATCGTCAGGTCTTCCTACTTTTGAAAACTCTGGAGGTGTGCTGGTTAAGTGTTGCGTCTGCTAACCAAGGAGTCAGCAGCTGGAACCTGCCAAGGGCTCCTTGGAAACTCTATGTAGCCCTTCTGCTTTGTGCTATAGAGTCACTATGAGTTGGAACTAACTCAATGGTGGTGGATTTGGTTTTTGTTTTTCTTACTTTTTGGTGATGATTACGCAAATAGTAATACTACCATGTCCATTTCTCACTGTTTAGACTTCCTGTCACAAAAACCAAACCCAACCCACAGCCGTCCAGTCGATGCCAACACACGGCGACCCTACGCGACGGAGCAGAACTGCCCCACAGGGCTTCCAAGGAGCGCCTGACGGATGTGCATGGCCGACCTTTTGGTGAACAGGCAGGGCGCTTACCACTGTGCTGCTGGGGTTCCCATCTATCACAAGTAGACGGTACATGGGTTACTGCGAAGTCTGTGACAACGCAGCTGCCGACGTGACTTCTTAGCCATACTTTCTGAAAATGTTCAGTCTGGGGCAAAACAACACACCCTCTGATCCTGACCTCAGTGTCTGACAGTGAGCAGGGCAGGGGTACTTGGAAGGACCACCACCCATTCTCTGGTCTCGGCCAGCTGGGACTACATCAGAACACCCTGAACTTAAATACGACTGTTTATGAATAACCTAGCACTTGTCAACCTTCAAAGAAAAGATTTCTGCAACTCTCTCTTTATGCTGATGAAATTCACAACCAATTGCATTAAAAAAAAACAAAAGGCATGGTACAAGAAAGAAATTAAAAGAATGATCTCTCACTAGTCACAGAAACCCACTATCACTTAGTGTTACTCTATAGGCCTAAGAGGATAATGACTCCCTTATCTGTAGATGAATTACCCCCTTCCTCAAGCTATTGGGCAGCAGCACCTCTCAGATATTCCTTCCCAATGAGGCAGCGTGTTGCTAAGTTTACATTATTTGAAGTCACTATGACCACTTGAATCACAACTAGTCCATTACTACCTGTGACTTCTAGTTCTGGAATCACGAAAAGAAAAGGGTTATCATCTCACCCAGCTGCCTTTGGGTCCTTTTACAGACCTACATTAGGAAAAGGATGATCGTGCTGAAGGGGACACTTCCTGCGGGAACACTGGGGACCACTGCACCCATTCAGTGACCACCTCTGAAGCCCTCCCACGGCTTGGCCTCCGAAGCGATGACGCTTGATTAAAAACATCAAGAGCAGGGCACACTGAAAGAATAACCACAGCACTAGCAGGTTCACGTAAAACTATTTTTAAAGCAGGGTGGTAAAGCAAACAGTATTTATTAGTTTTCTTGCTGGAAAAAAAAAATGCTGAGACTATTACTCTGAGGAAATTGTTCAACTTGAAGGCTTACATCAAAGCTGTCCCCTGAAGCTGTCTTTGAACCAAAATATAGCTAATCTTCATTTGTAAGACTTATGTCTGCTTTGAGCATCTCTCTCTTCTAAAGTCATTTATGAGGTGACAATTAAGTTCATGAACTCATCCTAGAAAAAGTGCTACATGCCTCACTGTTGAGTATTACTGTGGTTGCCTTCCAAGTCCTCTCCTTGGGAAGCTATGCACCGACACCAGCACCTAGTCCACCCTTCAAAGCAATTTTGGAACTCTTCCTGGAATGGCCACTGCACACAGTAGCATGGTGGGAAGTTCGAAAACTTAACTGTACAGTTGTCTGTGAGGGAGTTTTTAGTCCGTAAACAAATAACTACATTGGATCCCCCTCCCTACTCACCTGATCTGACCTCCAGTGACTTTTTTCTTTACCCAAAGATAAAATAAATATTGAAAGGAAGATATTTTGATGGCATTCAGGACATCAGGGGTAATACGATGACAGCTCAGATGGCCATTCCAGAAAGAGTTCCAAAATTGCTTTGAAGCGTAGACCAGGCATTGGGGTCCTTCCCCGGGGAGCGCTTCAGAGGTGATGGTAGTGATCTTCAGTAGTGGGGTACAGAACTCTTAGAAAAGTTAAGTTCACGGACTTAACTGTCAGACCTCGTATGTGAGAACAAACTGACAAGAGGAAGCTGAAAGGTTGGATGGGAAGCTCAGAGGGCGGTGAGCTGGAGACAATGGTGGCAGAGTAACCGGAAAAGCCTAGAGAGGATGGCCATACAGGCTGAAAAACGTCCATGCAGAAACTGTTGAAGCTGTTGATACACTGTTGAAACAGTGTATCCTTGGCTGTGTCAGCTGTCACCAGAAAGGGGAAAAAAAACTATCAGTGCCAATCATTTTATAACAACTAAGTGGCACTTGGAGCCACGGTGGCCTGGTGGCTAAGAGCAAATGCTGAGGACCCTGAAAGGTCAGCAGTTTGAATGCACCAGCTGCTGCCTGGGAACCCTGTGGGGCAGCTCTACTCTGTCTCATAGGGTCGCTGTGACTCGGAATCAGCTCAGTGGCAGTGGGTTTGTTTGTTTCAAAGAGTATTTGTTGGTGACGTCACCTCCCATTGGCGGACCAGTTCACTGTTAGTTCAGTGGCAGTGAGCATCGGCTCTCTGTCAGAGAAGACTCCAGCTCCCGGTAAAGCTCGTCCAGCACCCCTGGTCCCATTAGGTCACCGACACAACGAACAGACACTGCTTCAAGCTCACAGCAGCCGTGCCGTATATGTAAGTCTCAAGAAGGGACAAACAGCTTCTTGGCCAACCTGGACACCAGGATGGTGACCTCAAGTTGGGCTGTCCCTTTCTCCTCCCAATTTAGCTTCTGCTCTTCCCAGAAACCTAGTGAGACCAGGCAGGACTGTCCAATTCAATCAGAAGAGGAGCTGAGCTGAAATGAACACACATTGCCACACAGCTTCACAGCCCTCCTCCGACTCCAGCCTCCTCAGGCAGCCTCTGGCTGGGGCAAAGCCCGAAGGGACGAGGGCGGGTCTGCTGGGCTGTCCCGGGCCTCCGTCACGGTAGCCTGGCCCTGCACTGCCTGCTGCCCCCACTGGTCGCCGAAGACAGACTGGCCAGCACAGAAACGAACCCATGGACACAGAGAAATTTTCAGTATCTGTGTGCAGCTACCTAAAACTCACGGTTCTTGCGGATTACTGTCATGTTCCTGTTTCCCATGGCTTGTCCCTAAGGAATGACACAGTAGCCAGTGCAGCTTTTCTCCTCACTAAGTCTAGGTGGCCAGCCACTGTGCTCTGCCTTTGGCAGAACAGAAGAGAATCCCTGAGAGTGTGAGGGAGGCCGGAAGTTGTCACCCATGCATGGTAAGGTTTAAAGGTGGTGACAAGAAAATGCAAAGCTCCTCCCACTGGCCCTGGGCCAGGCAGGCGACCACAGAGGGTGCTCAGGTAGACGGCCGCAGGCCTGCACAGCACCCTGCGTGCAGGGAACAGCCCACTGGAAATCCAAGCAGTACCTCTGTAAAGAGCCCACCCTTCCAGAGCCCCCGCTAACCCTTCCGGTTTCCTGTACATTCAACATGCCACGTGTCTCTTGAAGGTGACAGAGATGCACTTCACCAAGGACAAGCCTGGACCCAAAGGAGTAGGAAGTCACGGCTCTGAAGGGTGCGTGGTGGGGTGACACCCTGCAGACCTTCCTCCTCGCAGCCCCCCATCACTGACACGCTCAGCGCTGGTCCTAACGTCAGCAGTTGCCTACATCACACATTTGTCTGCTGCATGGGGAGCTTTCGAGGCTGCTGTGCTCTCTAGTGGGATCCCTCAGCACTGAGATCCTACAGGCCAGGGGGCCGGCAAGCACAGCTGTGGGGGCCAAAGCTGCAGACGTGCCTGTACCTACAAATCAAGTTTCGCTGGTACACAGCCACACTCATTCTTATGGACAGTAACCTCTGCCCTCTCTTGGCAGAGTGGAAGGGTTACGAAAGAGAGTACACAGTCTGCAATGCCTACAAGGTTTACATCTGGCCTACTACAGAAACAGGTTTTTGACTGGCACATACACCCTTGTCCTTTAAGACTGTGTGGCCGGGCCACACGCTCCGGGCTGCTGGGGCGTCATTGGGTGCTGCTGAGTCAACCCCAATTCAGTGTGACAGGGCAGAGCTGCCCCGTGGGGCGTGCTGGGCTGTACCCCTCACAGGAGCAGAGCGCTGAGTCTTTCTCCCATAGACCCCAGCCTTTCCGTTAACAGCTGAGCACCTGACCACTGGACCACCAAGCCCTGTGAGCCTCTACAGGCTCTGCTGAAACAAGCTCCAGGATGCCCCCCCAGGTCACAGTGCAGGAGGACAGGCTGTGACCCTGTGAGGTCTCATTCACACACTCCCCTGCACCCAGGCCGGGGAGCCCCCACGGCCCCGCCGGCTCACCAGTGCTCCCCTCAGCTCCATAGTCCCCCTTCCTGGCACCCACTGACCATCCTTCACTGAGCTCTATTAAATAAACAAACAAAAACCCCGCGCCCGGTGCTGTCGTGTCGATTCTGACCCACAGCTACCCTACAGGACAGAGTGGGCTGCCCGTGGGTTTCCAAAGCTGCTGTCTTTGCCCATCCTGCTTGGTAAAGCAGAGGGTCCACAGGAGGAGGAAGACCCTCAGTGACACGGACAGACACAGTGGTGGCAACAGGCTCGAGCAGGCAGGGTCACTATGGTCACCGGGGTCACCATGAGCTGGAACCTGGTCGACAGCACCACTGACAGCTGCAGTTTCAATGGGCGCACACGGCCGCATCCTTCCGCTGAGCGGCAGCTGGGTTCCAACTGTGGACCTTTCAGCTAGCAGCCAAGTACTTTAGCTGTTGATCCACCTGGGCTCCAAACATCCATCATCTATCCGGGAGCCAAACCAAAGGGACCGTCTCCCTCAATAGACTAGGAATTTGGGGAAGGCTGGGGCTTCCTACGCTTCCTCGAGAGGATCTGTTTTATAAGGAGCAGTGTTGGCAGAGTGGGTAACTGCTGAGCTGCTACCTGAATGTGGCAGTCTGCTTCTGGCAAGATCACAGCTTTGGGGACCCTTGGGGGCAGTTCTGCCCTGTCCTATAGGGTCATGATGAGTCAAGATCCCCCAGGCAACAGCAAGTTTTTTTTTTTTTTTTTTTTGGTGGGGAGAGGGGTCCGGGAGGTTCCCCGGAAACCCTGAGCGGTGCAAACAATTAACACACTGTCCTAACTCAAACGTCAGTGGTTCAAATCTATCCACAGAAGCCTTGAAAAAAGGCTGGATAATCTGCTTCTGAAAAACCAGCCACTGAAACCCCACGGAACACACGTCGACTCGGACACCCACAGAGCCACCATGAGTGGACCTGAAGTGACAGCACCTGGTTCAGGCTGCCCGAGCCACTCGGGCTCCCAGATTCCCACGTCAGGACCGTCACGCAGTCGGGGCTGAAATAACTACCCCCATCGACAGGCCTTCCCGGTTCTTAAACATCTCCAAAAATCAAGGCGATCCACTGCAAATCGAAACGGCGTGTTGAAAAGCACGGAGGCGGTGACGTGGGGCCACCGAGCTGAGACGACCTCGTGCACATTGCAACGCACGCCTGCCTCACGGCACACCGTGGACAGACTCTCATGGGCACGAACCGAGGACAACACAGACAACAAGACCGCACATACGACAAGGCCACGTATGTGCTGACAAGACCACATACACGCCGACAAGACCACACATGTGCCCACAAGACCACACATATGCTGGGCAACAAAATCACTCAGCACACAAGGTGCAGAAAATGCTGTGAAGTGAGAGAAGTGGACCACAAAACAGAAACCCCTCTCCCTGTGCAAGGAAATCGTCCCAATTAACGGCTGTCCCCAGGCCCTGCTCAAATGAAAAGCTTCGAGCAAATCCACGTTAGTGACACGTGGAGGTGCGTTTCAGTGAGAGGAGCGGGGCCACAGTCTGGCCTGAAGACGGGAGCCCCTCACTCCTGAGCCATTTTAACTTTCTGTGGACTTCCAACTGTTTCCATAGCGACAGCAGGAAGCCCCCTTTTTTCAGGCAGTGACACTGGCCACCCTGCCCCTCCCGGAGCCAACCTATTCTTTTACAAATGGAGGCTGGTGCCCAGCCCTGGGTACAGTGCAGGCAGCTAGAGGAGGCAGTGGAGGGACAGGGAAGACGCTGGATCTTTAACCAGCTCCCTGGTGACCCCCTCCCCTCCCCAGTTCATAATATTTCTGTCATTCTGCCAGGTTGGAGGGCACAAAGGGTTACACTTTAATTGAGCTGTCAGCATCTCCAGCAATCCTATAAAGCCCCGATTATGCACGGCAGGGTTGGTGACACACTTGTTATTGTGGATGCCCTATTTGCGAAACCCAAACCCGCGCCACGCACAGGTCAGCTCACCCGCGCGACCTTGCTGTCATTAGCCGCGTCTATTGCTACCTCACCGCTGAGAAAACCGCACGGTGGGCGCTTCAAAGCGCCGGCCAGCCCTGGATTCGACCAGGAGCTAATCACCCACAAATCCAGCTCAAATGGCAATAATTGGCTAAACTGCTCCCCTCTCCAGAGCTCAGCAGTAATTTGGGATAATAAAGACAGGAATTATTCAGCTAACTGCCCTGAAATGCATGCTTTGTGACTGACACACTTCACATTTTAATAACGACGGACACAGAATCCAATTTAATGCAGTATCAGCCGTGTAACAAGACCAAGAACAATGACCGGGAAAGTTTGTTGTATCTACATTTTTTTTTTAACCTCCCTCTTTTATAAACCACGTTGACGAGAAGGCTGAACGATTTATACCTACTCTGACGAGCTCAGTCCTAACCAGAACCGAGTGCTAATCAAAGGAATTCGGAACTTGACGGGAGAAAACCACAAAGCCAGTGCCTATTGGGACACCGAAAACAAATTACCTGCTTCTATCAAAAGGAAAGGAGACTAAGAAAAAGAACCTTCTTTTTCCCCAACCAAGGCTGACAGATACCTTTCTCAGCTTTTCTAGTTCACATTATCTCTCTATCACCTCGTTTTTCTTCCCTTTTCCCCTGTCTCTTTCTGTCACCACATTTTCAGCCCCGGAGATGACAATATCTACACTTAATGGCTGCCGAGTGACACTTGGGCTGGCCGCCCAGCAATACTGACCGGCGTCCGGGGACTCAGCAGCCGCTCAGTGGAGCGGAGATGCTCAATCACCTTCTGGCCGCCCACCCTCTCCTCCCACCCGACGCCCCTGAAGGCAGGAACCACAAACACAACCAGCGGGCGGGTGGCTGGGGTCTCGGAACGGCGGATGCCACTCGAGGAGGCAAGGGGACTGCCACTTTAGCTAAAAACAATGACAGAGAATTAAGTGGCACGCTGAGGAACACAGTGCATCCAGGTGCCTAGTGAGCAAGCGGCAGAGGGAGGCCAGGGAGCAAACCCTCCCAGGGCAGCAGCGGGCATTCTCACACAAGTGGAAACAGCCGTGTGAGTCAACAAGGACACAGGTAGACGGCACAGAGGGAGTCCTCGAAAAGCTACAGCAAAAACCTGCCCCACGCTCAATTCCAAAAAATGAGCTCTAAACACAGCCAGTGCCATGGGTGTGACACACGTCACAGTAACTGCTTATTCCATTATGTGTGAACGGTGTGCCTGTGTGTTCAAACTGGATCTTTAGAAAGTGGAAAGCTAGTGGAAAGCTAGTGGGTGGGGTATGCTGTCCAGTGTACTTCTCTTTCTGCAAAAAGGATCTGGAATTTTTATCTTCTGCCCCCTAAATAACACTTTTAAGTACATTCTCCTTGAAACGCATTCTGTTTTGGCTTCTCTCAACTTGCCCTTCGTTCTTTCTGGAAATTTATTGCTAAACTAGTCACCGTGGACTGGATCTTGACTGGTGGTGGCCCTGTGTGTCACACAACAGTGGCGAACAACAGGGTTCTCGGTAGCTGATTTTTCAGAAGCAGACTGCTGGGTCTGTCTTCTGGGACTCGTCTGCACGGACTCAAACTCCCAACCTCTCGGCCAACAGCTGAGTGCTTCAGGGCTGCCCTCACCCAGCGGCTGTTTCTTTCGGGGCACCCAGGACCACAGACACCACTCCCTGTTGGCCCACCGAGACCCGCTGACCCCCGGGGAACTCAGGCTCAGCCCGCGTGAACGCAGCTCTGCGCCGCACTCGTGCCTGCACTTCCTCCTGCACCCCCGCAGCGCTGGGAGAGTGGGGCCTTCAGTGGGCCCTCCCGGCTCCCCACCTGCGATGCTGCCTGGGCTCAGAGGACCAGCCCCCCCTGCCTCCCCACCCTCGTGCCGGGTGATCTCCCACTCAGCTTCAATACCCCTCACCCAAGGAAGAGGTTGTCTCTGAGCGCCTCGACCTGCCCTGTCCACTACGCCCCCCGAGAGCCACCTGTGGCCAGTCCTAAACTGTGCAGTAGCTGCAAACTGCGCCCCAGATTTCCACGGCTTAGAGGGAAAAGCTTATGTAAGTAACCTGTAATTTCTTATATTAATCGAATTTCGGCTACACTAGGTCAAACAAAACATAGGACTCAAGTCCATTTTACTTGCATCTTTTTACTTTTACCAACATGGCTACAAAAGCATATGGGAGCATTGGTGGCTTAGTGGTAAAACTCACGCCTTCCACACAGGAGACCTGAGTTCAGTACCCGGCCAAGGCATTCCCCCCGCCATGTGTTGGTGGAGGCTTTTGTGCACACAACAGGTGCCCTGAGGGTGTGGTGGTTAAGACCTGGTTAAGAATTCAAGTCCATAAGCTGCACCTTAGACACTCTATGGGGCAGTTCTACTCTTTCCTACCGGGTTGCTAGGGGTCGCAATCAACAGCTATACGGTTTTGTTTGCTGGTTTGAATGAACAAACAAATCACAAAGCTGGCACAGGATGTGGCCATGTTCCATTCTGCCGAAGGAAGGTCACCGTGGAAGTCACCTTGATGGCAACCAACATTATCACGAATAAGTGTCACAGAGGCCAAAGAAACACGCAGGTGAGACAGCCAAGCCCGAAACCAAACCAAGTGCTGCCGAGTCGATTCTAATTCATAGCAACTCTGCAGGACAGAGTAGAACCTCCCCACAGGGTCTCCAAGGAGCTCCTGGTGGACTCCAGCTGCCGACTGTTCGGTGAGCAGTCACAGCTCTTAACTGCTCCACCACTGGGGTTTAAAAGCCAGATTTGAGTGCAGGTTGTCTGGAGGGTTTGAATGCCCTCACAGTAAACACTATACATGCCTCTCACCAGCTGATGAGAGAGTATGCCATCCAGACAGCTCACTCGGGTCCCCTTCACCTGGTATGGGCCAGACCCCAACAGGGAAGAAGAGACGCCTGGGGCCTGTCCCCAGTGGTCTCAGAGGTAGGTGAGGTTAAGGTGTGCCCGCAAGCTGAAGAGGCACTCTGAACTGGTGTAGAGGACACAGAGGCCATCAAGGAGGGACGATGACTTGCTTCCTCCTGGGAGCCATGTGTGAGCTGCTGGCCAAGACAGAAACTGGAGTGGCACAGACGTCACGGGGGCTGTGTCCTCTTGCCCGGCACCAACAGAAACCGGGGCCGCACAGATCTGGCAGAGGCTGTGTCCCCCTACCCAGCACTGACAGAACCCAGGGCAGCCCAGAGTTGGCAGGGGCTGTGTCCCCCTACCCAGCACTGACAGAACCCAGGGCAGCCCAGAGTTGGCAGGGGCTGTGTCCCCCTACCCAGCACTGACAGAAACCGGGGCCACACAGATCTGGCCGCACAGATCTGCCCTCCCTGCCCAGCACCGACAGCACTGGTACTCTCGCTGGCCGGCCGAGCCTGCAGCATGCCCAGAGACCGTCCCAGCACAGTAGTCCAGGTAGCTCTACCAGGGCCCAGCGCTGGCACAGGACACACTTCCCACAGCCACATTGGCTAACGCCAAGCCCGCAGCTCCAGAAACTCTCAAAGGGCAATTTTTTTTTTAATAAGTAGCACAGATATTTTCCATACCACTACTTGTCACCGTCACCATGACCGCAATGAAGATGGCCACTGCAAACACAAAGAAACAATCAGAAACCTGACCAGATGCCGTCAGGTCAACTCTGACCCCCAGGGACCCTGTGGACCCCGTGGACCCACAGGGATCTCGCTGGGTAACTTCCCAGAAGCAGATCGCTGGCTGCTCTTTGGAAGTGCCTCTGGTGGATGCGAACCTCCAATCTGAAAGCTGGCAGCCACGCGTGAAGCTGTCGGTAACACTCGGGGGCTCCCTCTAAAACCTCCAAGCTCACTGCCGTCAAGTCAATTTCAACTCACAGTGATCCTATAGGGCAGAGTGGAACTGCCCCAAAGAGTTTCCAAGGGGTGCCTGGTGGATTCCAGCTGCCGACCTTTAGGTGAGCACACGCAGCTCTTAACCAGTATAGCACCAGGGTTTACAGGGGCACCATTACACTGCCCCAAACCCCCAAACCCACTGCTGTCCAGCCATCCAATTCACAGTGACCCCACAGCACTTCCAAGGTGGCAAGCCTCTATGAAGGTGGACTGCCTAGAGGTGTGAGTGTCTGGGTTAGCAACTGATCACTTTAAACACCGCACCACCACAGCTCCTCCTGCCACTGCTGACTGGTTTGCCATTGAGGCCACCAGCCTCAAAGTAACCCTACAGAAAACCACAGGACTGCCTCATCGAGTTTTCAAGGAGCAGCTAGCAGGCTGGAACTGCTGAACTCCGGGTTAGTGGCATAGCTATTAAACTTCATGTCACCCGGATTCTCTGTCACTGCTAGAGAACAAAAATAAACAAACAAAAACCCCAAACCCACTGCCACTGACTTGATTCCCACTCATAGCAACCCTACAGCACAGAGTAGAACCATGCCAAAGTTTCCAAGGACTGCCTGGGGAATTCGACTGCTGACTTCTTGGTTCGCAGGCAAGCTTTTAGCCACTGTGCCACCAGGGTTCCTGACCATGGCGGGGACCACTTCATTTCCTGGAAATCTGAACATCACTGTAAACCAAGCACAAGCAAACAGAGAAAGAGCTGTGTTCCAGGAAGAACAAAGTGAACCCCACTGGTGTTCCTTCTGGGGCTGTCCCGACATGGAACCCCCAGGGGTATGAGGACAGCAACACTAAGCTCTCCCCATGTCCCCCCTCACCCTCTTCCTCTCTGAGCTGACCGCCTGCCAGCTGCAATGCCATCAGAAAGGCCAAGACGAAGGAGGGCCACCTGCCTTGGGGCTTGGGCCAGGGGAACAAGTTTGCTTAGAAGTCCACAGGGCAGTGTCTCAAATATGGTTTTCCCTCCCAGTTGGCTTTTAAATGGTCTTATATCTAAAGTCTCAGAAAGACCTCTCCTACAGTCTACTGTCTTCCCCAGGAGTCTCACGGGAGGAAATGCTCATCTCCTGGACAGTGAGATCAGGTCAAGTGTGTGCTGATCAATACAAGCCCGGCTGAGGAGTTGGGGGGTTGCCCCAGTACTGGTCCCTTATTGGCCCAAAGCCGCTGGACCTGGCAGGCCACCAAGCTGCCCACCAGAGACAGGACTGGATCTTCTCAGAGACGAGCAAGCAGCTCACCTGTCTGTCCTTTCCTGGAACCAAGGAAAGGTATGAAAAATGTCAGCACATATAGCTGGCACCCCCTGGGCAGAGGCTCTCTGCTGGACACCAGCAGCACATGTGGTATAGGCCGTGAGGGTGACAGGTGACAGCCTGGATGTGCTTTGTTTCTGCCTGACATCCTCTACCACACCTCTCTGCTCTACCCTACAGATGGTCCCCAGGTCCAGATGCTGCCACCACCAGCAAAGAACACGGCCCCTCATCACAGAGCGCAATCGAACGCTGCTGACACCTTGTTCATTCAAAAAGGTGTTTCTGGAATGACCACTTGAGACAGCTGTTTGTTATCTACTCTTGCCAGTCCACAGCCCTGGAGTTGACTCCCCAGTCAACTTGGTGACCTTGCAGGACAGCGACCCTACAGGACAGATTAGAATGGCCCCACAGTTTCCAAGGCTGAAGTCTTTACGGAAGAAGGCCACATCATTCTCCCACGGAGCAGCTAGTGGATTCCAACCACTGACCTTTCTGGTAAGCAGCAGAGGGTCTAACCACTGCGCTACCAGCCCTCCTCCATTGCATTCTGAAGCCCCCCAGTGCCAATAACCCTGCATGAAGGACGATGAGAGCTGTGGTTGACAAATCCTCTGATTCATCACATTTCAAAAAATTTATTCCAGTGGTCCCACACTAGAAGTTGATTGTTAATCAGGGCAGTTTAATGATGAAACACTGCAAATATTGTGTCAGCAAGTTAAAAATGGCCTTGTTGTTCCAATATAAGAATCACTTAGTGTATACGATATATAAAGCACTGCACGGCACGCCCCATTTACTGTAACATATTAGGGGGCCCCGCCATCACGTAACAATTGTTTCCTTGCCTGGCTCAGATATTGCAGGGGGGGGGGGGCTTCGGGCCACGGGGGAAGGGGCCCAGGGGCTGAAATACCCGAACACGTGTGTGCAGACTGCACAGCCACGGCCTCGGTCATGTCACCACTCTGTCCCCAGTACAGAATTGTGCACCTCTACACTTCACTCAACAACGCATCCTGACTGAACACTTATTTTAAAACCCAATTAACTCAAACACCATTTGGTACATTGGCTGTTGTTCATTCCATTATATAAGATATTCAAAGGGATGGCTGGAGAGGAGAGGCTTTCTGCAACTGTGTAACTGATTCACTTCTGTCTTGAAACTGGCAGCAGTACTGACTAGAGAAGAGACCTTGCATTAGCCCTTCTCTGCAAAGAAAAAAAAAAAAACAAAAAAAAGGACAACCTTTAGTTATTAACTACATGTTAATCTCCAGATATGTCTTACACGAATAATCCAAAATTGAGAAGAGAGACAAGGCCACTTCATGTGCTGCATCCCCTCTGATGGAACACCGTTCTAGAGAGAAGGGGCCTTGGTGGTGCGGTGGCTAAGGGCGCAGCTGCATCTCCTCTGATGGAACACCTTTCTAGATGGAAGGGGCCTTGGTGGTGCAGTGGCTAAGGGCGCAGCAGCTAGGGACCACAGCAGGCTGGGATCTCAACACACCCAGAGGCTCTAGAAGAGAAAGATCTTGTGATCGGCTCTTGGCAAGATAACAGCTTAGAAACTCTATGGGTACACTTCTACTCTGTCCTATGCGGTCACTATGAGTCAGAAATCAACTTGACGGCTCCCTGGAAACCCCAGCGGGGAGTCTTCTGTTCTACAGGGCGGCCCTGCACTGGAATCTACTCAGCAGCAATGGGTTACTAACCACCAACACCCTAGACGGGGTGCTTGGGTGGCCTGAATGGTCAGGAGCTTGGCTGCTTGCCCAAAGGTCGGTGGTTTCAACCCACTCAGAGATGCCTCAGAAGAAAGGCCTGGTGATCTGCTCCCAGAAGGTCGCAGTCATGAAAATCCCACGGAGCGCAGTCCCACGCCGAAGCACGTGGGGTCACCATGAGTCAGAACAGACTGGATATCCTGACACTCCTAATAAAATATTCATGTAGGATGTGAGACTAGAAGGTGTACAAAGAGCGTGGACGTTACAACCAGGGCAAAGAGAAACAGCTAACTCCCCTTAAACCCCGAATCCACCCACCTGGAGAACAAAGTGATTGCACCTCACGATTTTAGGGAGCTGTCAGCTGTCTGCCACTGAGGCACCATGACACACCTAATGTCACCACAGTACAAACAGCCCAGTGTCTGGGTGGCTGCCAAAAGATTCAGGGTTCATGCCTACACAAGGGCTCCACAAACCAAAGACCTGAGGACTTGTTCCTGGAAAGATTACATGCTAGAAAGCCCTATTAAAAAAATGAAACCCCAAATAAACCAAACTCCTTGCCATCGAGTTGATCCCAAGGCATAGCGACCCTACAAAGACAGAACAGAACTGCCCCACAGAGTTTCCAAGGAGCGCCTGATGGATCTGAACCGCCGACTTTTCAGTTAGTAGCTGTAGCACTTAATCACTACACCACCAGGGTCTCCTTCGGGGCAGTTCTGTTTTGTCACATGAGGTCACCGTGAGACAAAATGCACTCGAAGGCACCCAACCTCAACAACAGAAACCCAGGGTTTCCACACTAATGAAAGGCGGTATGGAAAGCACATACATGACGATTTTCAGGAGCTGTATTTCCCTTTTTGCCTTTAACGGCCAGGAAACTCAGAGCTCAGTTCTATTTAAAATTTTTGACTCTAGGTTTTCTGGCATATGCTTTTTCATTTGCTGCTTACCGTCTATATTTTCACTGTTTCAGTAAGCACTGGAGTTTCTTTCACTGTGAGCTGTAAAGTACAAACTGAAGGAAAGACAAGAAAAATACACTGGGATGAAGAGACAGCCCCTGATCTCAGTATCACTCAGGAAAGAAGACAGTCACCACGTGGCTACACTAGGAGGGAACGGTGACCACTGAGCGATGCCAGCCTACTGGTTTTAGTAGTATCTGTAGCACCACACACCTGGGCTCCCAGCTTCACCCAGCAGCACCCCGGCAGCCCGGAGCCGTCCCAGAATCAGCTGTCTCCCGGCTCTTCCTTCCAGAAGAGGCAGCAGCACAGGGCTGAGGCATTTCAGTCCTTTGAAAGGCTCCAGACCTGACAAGCGCTGGGGACCCGGCTTCAGACAATGAATGCTCAAGACTGTTCAGCAGCTCAATTCTTCCCTTCAAAGGTCGAAATTCCTTCTGCAGATAAAAGTGACACCTTGGGGAAAATAACTCCAGGGCCTTCTAGACAAACATAATTATCTCTAAGCATCAGGTTACAATGGTACGAGGCACAGCCAGATGGAGAAAAACAGTTACAAATGGGAAGCCCTAACTTTCTTCTCTTTTTTTGTATCTGCTAAGAAAACATAAGCAACTAGGAGTCTGAAAAATAATTAGTTGCTTCTACCTGGAAGTGAGTGCAGCCAAAAGTGTATCTCTTTTTATTGGCTACATTCTCTCTTTATGAAAGAGGTGAGAGCAAAAATAGAGATCAACAGATTTCAGGATGCCGGCACCACTAAGCAAATAATACACAGAAGCCAGCCCTGGTCTGAAATTCACAAATCATTTCTCCCCTTTTTATTTCTTTTAAAACTTCTCCAGGTAGAGAGTTCATAAAAGAAACAATATGTATCTTAAAAAAAAAAAAAAAAAAAAGGCAAGGTGCCCAGAGTACAGCTAATGGAATTTGATGCTAGCTTTAATTTTAATGAACAAAGTTGCCAGTAGCTACGAAACTGTCAGCAGCGAAAGAAGCACCATTAATAAAGATCCAGACAACATTAGTGGCCCTGTATCAGTACAAAAGGGTCCCCTTGCTTCATGCTGTGCTAAATTGGCTGCCCAATTTTTCTTAAGTGTCCATTCTATTTAGAAGACAATTTATTAATTTTTGGCATTCATTGTCATCTGACAGGCCATCATTCTGCAGGCTGAATTTTAGATGAAAACTAATTGAAAAGACTGGCAGTATTTATGAGGGGTATTATTTGTCAATTACAGCGGCAAATACTCCGTGCTACTACCAACTCTGATGCCCTGTTCTTTGGGTGTGTGGACCGTGAGAGCTGGCATTAAAAGATGAATAAGTCTTTCGAGCTCATCAGCTCATCAATTTCTCAGGCATGTAGGGAAACCCACCTTTCACGTCGGATGGATACATTGTAACTTTTGACAAAGGGGAAACACACAAGGACTAATGATTACAGAGAACGCTGCACACAAGAAATAATCCATTGTGAAAGAATTCATGTTGCTTATGTCTTCCACTCTCTTTGAAGTAACAGCCATAATAATTCTTACAAAGGTGGGGTTTTTTCTTCAATTTTCTTCAGTTTAAAATTCATTTCCCCCAATTTTTTAAACAAATCCCAAGAGATATAAACAAGCTGCCCATCAATCTGCCACTTTTGAAGGTGCCACGTCTTGTTCTAAAAATGATAAAACTTTACCTCTTTGAAGGAAAAATGCTCTGGGTCAGTAAAAAGCCCCCGTGGAAATTTGCAGCTTAAAAGAGGATGATAAATCTATTCCTCTAAAAATGTTAGGTTCATTTTCCCCATCGTTATCTTTTCCATTTCTTAACTAATGCTACCCAAACCCTGGATAAAAAGCATCTTTGTGATGATCAGTGATTTCCTCAGCGACTACAGAAAAATGGAAGGAATTACCGTTTTATGTGTTCAACTTAAGCTTCCTTTCTGTAGGGATGCTGATGATGAAATTCGTTCAAGAGCACGATAGAGCCCAGATGAAGTTCAGCTGGAATTCAACAAAATTAAAGGTTCCAGCAATTAAGATATACGCGTCTTTCTACAAGGGCAAAGCTATGTTAAAGGCGGTAGACCCGCAGTCTCGTCGGAACCCCCAGCCCTGGGTGAGAACAATGAACATTCTTGGAAATTGCCCAGGTTTGCAGCTGGGACACCTGTCTTAATGAGCTAACACACAACACTGCCCAGAATGAGAGGCAGGTTTCAGGACCGCCTGTTCTGCGCAATGCAAAACTCTTCTTTATGACCAGTGGATTCCTAAATGACTACAGTGCTGCAGTCTTGGAAACCAGTCACAGACACACAGAGGAAGTACCTGTCTATTCACTGCCTCCCGGAACCCTGGTGGCACAAGGTAAGCCATCAGACGCCAGGTCAAACCTCGCCTGGGGCTCCGCGGCACAAACGCCTGGTGATCTGCTTCTGTGAAGACCACAGCCTAGAAACCGCTACAGGCCAGTCCTCCTCTGCCACACAGGGTCGCGAGGAGCTGAAACTCACCCCGTGGCACCTGACAACAGGTGCGTTCAGTCTCCCACCTGCTGATGGACCATGACTCAGTTAGTGGGCAAAGCCAGAACATGCTCCTGTGTGTTCTTTTTTTCAGCTGCATATTGTTTTGCTCATCCACATTATTCATTATAAGCAGGTGCAAGCAGCTACTTGATTATATCCTCCAGTGTTGTCTTTTTTAATTTACTTTTTTTATTATTATTATTATTTTATTATGAATGAGTGAAAATGTACATTCCCATACAAATTTACATGCCCCCCTATATGCAGCTTCCACTGCTCTCCCTGTCCGGTGACAGCACACTATTCTTCTCTGCTCCATACATGTCTCATCCTCCCAACAGCCTCCTTTCCCCTCCTCTCCACCCATTCCCCTTCCTCCAGCCAGAGGTCAGCAGGATGATACCCCATAGCTGCACAGAACCATAAAGTGCATCCAATATATGGTTCTTCACGCATGGTGTATATATACAGTGGGGAAGTGGACAGGTGACATGTGACATGGGATGTGGCCAGGCTCAGTATCCCAACTTTTACAGTCCCTGTCTTGCTGAAGCAGGGGAAGATTCTCTGGGGCGATGTCTACGTCTGGAGCAACCTGCACTTGGTTTCTGGATGAAGACCAGGATGGGGAAGTGGGGACGCCCTGTCTGAGGTCCCCAAGAACAGCACCGCAGGGACATGTCTGCTCCCCACCGAGATCAGCCACACTACGGACTGCTCACTGAGAGTCTGGGGGGCTCTAGGGTGGGCACTCCCCTGGAGCCCCAGCTCCTGCACTGACAAACCTGGGTACCACTGTAAGAACAGCAGGGCTGACATGTCTCTTTCTGGGCAGTACGGTCCTTTGAGGTGCTGTTCTCCTCCTGATGGGGGAGACGACTGCAGGACGCACACCAAGGGGCTTTGCAGGTCCTCGGGCTCACACGGTGGCAGCTGTGAACTGACCCTTTCAGGAAGTCTTCAGACTGAGCCCAAGGAGCCAGCACAAGAGCAATTTCTGTCTGAAGTTTTGAGTCTTAAGAGCAACTCTAGGTCGGGGCGGGGGGGCCTGGTGGTGTAGTGGTTAAGAGCTACAGCTGCTAACCAAAAGGTCAGGAGCTTGAAATCACCAGGCACTCCTTGGAAACCTTGTAAGGCAGTTCTACTCTGTCCTATAGTGTCACTGTGAGTCAAAATCGACTCGACGGCAATGGGTTTTCAGGTTTCCTAGGGGCTGGGGTGTAGACAAACTGTTTGCATTGACTAGTGACTCACAGGTTAGCAGTCTGAACCCACCCAGAGCACCAAAGCAGAAAGGCCTGGCTGGTGGTCTGCGTGTGCGGGGAACACAGCCAAGAAAGTCCTGAGGAGCAGAGTTCCACTATGCCACTCATACGGTCACCATCAGTGGGAAGGCAGTCTGTGGCGATCAGTCTGTTTTTTCTCCTTTTTATGGTTCTGGGATGGCACATTTATTCCCGGCTCTCGTCCATCTCAGGAACCCCGGTGGTGCAGTGCTTCAGCACTCAGCTGCTAACAGGTCAGCACGTGGAACCCAGCAGCGGCTCCCTGGCAGAAAGATGTAGCAGGTGGCTTCTGTCAACATTACAGAAGTCCTACAGGGCTACAAGTCACTGTCATAGTCACCGTGAGCAAGAATCTACTCAATGGCGGTGACTTACCTGGCACCCCTGCCTCTTCTTGTGGCCTCTGTCCTCTGCGTCACCAGGAGACCCACTGGCAGGTGCTGGCAGGTTGGTTTTCAGTTCACAGCACTCCAGACAGAGCCACGTGGGGTGCTGAGTCAGGACTGACTCGATGGCACCAGACACCAGCACTGCCACTGCATGGCAGAGCAGAATGGTCTCACCGGTTTTGTAGGCTACCACCTTGACAGGGAGCCCTAGAAGCATAGTGGCTAAGTGTGGCTGCTAACTGAAGGGTCAGCCGTTCGAACCCACCAGTCGCTCTGTTCAAGAACGATGTGACAGTCTGTGTCTACCAAGCTACAGCCTTGTCATCCCCAGGGGGCAGCTCTACTCTGCCCTAGAAGGCTGTTTTCAGAGCTGGAACCAACTCAATAACTAAGGCTTTTATTTATTTACTTATTTTTTAAATCTTGATGGGGCGAATTACCAGGTCTCTCCTACAGGGCAGCCTCTGGGTTAGCAGCCGAGTGCTTAACCACTGTGATACCAGGCCCAGGTCCTGAACACATCTGCTCCCATCTTGGCAACTGGCGGAGCACTGGGCAGACACAGGGTCCAGCTGGTGCTGCTGAGAACCAACGAGAACTGCTTCTGGGACTTCCCTTGGAGGCCCACTGACCCGAGGGCCAGCCCACAAGTGGGCAGGGCATGGCTGCGGGTGCCCAGGCCAACATGTGAGGAGGGCACGGCTGTGGGTGCCCAGGCCCATGTGTGCGGAGGACATGGCAGGGATTGCCCAGTCTCAGCAGACAGGAGGAGGGTGCCCAGGGTCTGACGGTGCAGCTGTCTCTGGAGGAATGCCCCCTGGCTGCACAGTCTCCCAAACCCAACTGAAAACACACTGGTGAACCCCTAGAGACAGCAGGATACCCAGGAGAAGCAGCTTCAGCCACGTGGTGTCAGCTGAAGACGGAAATGACACAGGCTGTCGGCAGTTCTGAGATGAGGCAGACCTCTGGAAACATAGTAGCTCCAAGGATCCACAGACATCCAAAGTGAAAACAAACAAAGTCATGTCTACCATGCCTGGGCATCTCTGGACCGTGTGAGTGGTTAATGAACTCAGCTGTTGACCAAAGGGCCGGGGGTTCGAGCCCACCCAGGGTGCCTCAGAGGAAAGACCTGGTGATCTAATTCCGAAAACCTGAAAATGCTGTGACACTCTGGGGGTCTCTGACACACAAGGGGTCTTCATGAGTTGGGTCAATCCTACAGCAATATTCATCTCTAAACTGTGAACCCCAAATTACTGTAAAGTCTTTTTAAAATCCCTAAATAATTTTGCTTCCTGGGTAAAGAGTATCTGCCTCCCGCATCATGCTCTTGGCAGGACGATCTACGTGGGGCTGAACCGACAGCAGCTGGAGAGATCGGACAGGAAACTTGGGGGGCAGCGAGTTTATGGGGAAGAAGCCACTTAGAAAAGGAGCTAAGAGTGGCCGTACCATCTGAAGAAGGTCTCCCTAGATCGCACACACAGAAATCACTGATTGGAAGCTCTTCTGCTGTGTATCTTCTCAACAATGATAAAAGAATAAAGGATACAAAATGTACCTACCTGAAGCAAAATAAGTTTACAATTAGGTTTGGAAAATCACAGTTCTGGAAAGTGACTTAATGATGTTGAAAGAGAAGAGTGATGCTATTTAGACACAGGATAACAAAGAGCGCTCAAAGTTTTAATGGACTTTTAATTGTAAATAAAGATTAATGATTGATCTTGAAATGCCTGTCATACTACTGTCACTCCTTGGACAAAAACTAAATGGCCAGGCTGCCCCAGCAGACAGGGTCACGCCGTCAGAAACGCCAAGCTCCTCCGATGCAGAGTGACCACACATTGGATGCACTTGATGGTTCTATGCGTCTACAGGACATCATCCTGCTGACCTCTGGCTGGAGGAAGGGGAGTGGGTTGGGAGGACGGGAAAGGAGACTGCTGGGAGGATGAGACATGTATGGAGCAGAGAGGAAGAGTGTGCTGTGACCGGGCAGGCAGAGCAGTGCAAGTTGCTGATAGGTGGACATGTAAATTTATATGGGAATGTACACTTTCACTCAGTCATAATAAAAAAAAAAGAAATGCCACGCTCCTCTTTGGGAGACATGAAAAAGAGGTTTGTTGAACATCACACAGAAAATCTCTCAGTCTTTTCTTCCATTCTGAAGTTGCCCGCTGGGTGGGTCAGCCCTCAACACACAGGGGCCCCGACTGGTTCAGGATCAGACTGTTGGGATCTGCAGAGTTGTCACTGGAAGTAGACTGCCAGGTCTTTCTGCCTAGTCTTAGTCTGGACTCTCCTTTGAAACCTGTCCAGCATCACAGCCACACACAAGCTTCTGCTGACCGACAGCTGGTGGCAGTGCCTGAGCTGGACCGGCTGGGCGTCAAACCTGGGTCTCCGGCACGGAAGGTGAGAGTTCTTTCCCTGAAACCAACACGGCTCTCTTTTCTTCCTTTATGTCTTTTCTCACCTTCTTTTTCGTTACAAAGTCAGGGAGGGGTCCATTAGTCACCCCAGTTTCAAATAACTGCTCTTGAGATCTTGAGATTTCAGAAGTAACGTATACAGAAAGGGAGCCTTACAGCAGACCCGCCCTGAGACAGCATGGTGCAGTGGTCACCTTAGAGGGCCACAGCTGCCCAGCCGGCCTGCAGTCATCTCAGCTTTCAGGACATGCTATAGAATACCGGCTCCAAAAAGAAGGATGAGTGAGGAACTGCTTCTAGTCATTTGCTCCATTAACTTCTGTACAAGAAATGACAAGGCTAAGAAAGCAAGCTCTCAGGAAGCAGCCATTTCTGGAGATCTTCTTACCCGAAGGTGGCCTATCACCGTGCCAGCCCAGCAGGACAGCTCACGGCTTAGCAGATAAGGCGAGCCGTGCGCTTGGGGTGCATAGCCACTTCCCTTGGTTCACAACCAGTTGGTGGCGCTAGGGGCACCGGGAGTCCAGCTGGTCTGGCTCTGAAGCCCCTCCGTTGGGGGCAATCCATGCCCTGGGCCCAGGCCGCTGCACTGCTGCCACGGACCCCAGTTGCTGGGACAGCAGGTGAAGCCAGAACCAGGAATCAGACCCTCGGTAGAGATGCGGAGTGAGTGGCCAGGAGGTGAAAGTGACAGAGGACGTCCACCTGGTTCCATTTAGAGGAAGGTCCTCAACATCCCATCGAAGAGGGTGGGATGATAACACACCTCTCTACTCCTCCCCCTGCCTTCTTTTTCTCCTCTCTCCTTTCCCTTTCCCTCCCCTTCTTCTCTCCCGCTCTTCCCTCTTTCTTCCCGCCTCACCTCACCCCCTTCCCCTCCTCTCTGCCTCTCCCTCCCCACTCTCCCTCTCCTGTCTTTGAGCATGGTAAGTGGAAAGGACCAGGGTGCGGATTTGACGATTTGGATGGGAAACATGGTCTGCCATATGCAATACTTTCCACCTGTGTGACCTTACACAAGGAACTCAGAACAAGTCTCCAGCTGTGCTATGAACTGACACACCCTGATAGTGGTTTTCACACCGGGTTTGTGGGATGTGACCCCCAAAATCCTGGGGGACAAGAGAAGGCTGAGTATGCACTAGTCTTCCTTTAGTTGGACACCTTGGGCTGCACATGAAGGTCTCCACCGCTAGGCATCCGTGTCTTTCCCTTCCCCAAGGGAAGGCGCTAACGTAGTTACTGTGCCTGCCCCACCGAGACCTGGAATAACTAATGTAGCTACTGTATTAGCCTCATGGAAACCTGGAGTAACTAACACAGTTACTGTATCAGCCTCACTGAGACCCGGAGTAACTAATACAGTTACTGCATCGGCCCCACTGGAAACTGACCCTGTACAGACGGCCCTGCCTAGTCAGCGTCTAGTCTAATAACACAAGAGTTTCTGTATCTAGCGCTGATGACAGTCTGCACTTCATGGGAATTCTGCTAATCACCAGACCAAAAATAAACCAAACCCATCACCATAAAGTCGATTCATAGCGACCCTACAGAACAGAGCAGAACTGCGTGCCTGGCCGATTTAAACTCCCAACCTTTTGTTTAGCAGATGTAGCACTTCACAACTATGCTACCAGGGTTTGCCAATTACCAACTTCACTGCCATCAAGTTGATTCCGACTCATTGCGACCCTACAGGACCGATTAGAAGTGCTCTGCAGAGTTTCCAAGGAGCGACCAGCAGATATGAACTGCAGACCCTTTGGTTAGCAGGCGTAGCACTTAACCACAACACCACTAGGATTTCCTTAATCAGAGTATCCCCCAAATTCATTCTGTGGCCAGTCCACAGTTGGCTCTCGAACAACAACCCCAAATAAGCCCTTTCTCTGCATCACAATCTGTCCACCTTTGGGCTCATCGTCCTGCTCCCTACAAAAATGAGCAAGTTTATGTTATAAATTTCAGCACTCATCAGTGCACTTATCAGACTTGGCTCCCTAAATGGGATTGAATAATATATCGGTCTGATTCAATTTTCATCAGTGTTCAAAACTGTTACTCGGTCATAACGCTGCAGAAGGATTCTGGCTCCTGAGTTCCCAGACGATGACCAAAGGGTCTTGAGGAAGAACACCCTGATCTAGTTCAGGAAGAAAGGCAAAATCGCCAGTTGGCCGCCTGCCAACAGCCTGCCTGTAACTGCAGGTGACAGGATGACCTGTGTCCTCTGCCTCGCTCCACCCCTCACGCTGAGACACTCGTCCGTACCCATCTGGAGGTTCATTCGGAAGAAGCACCTCAAATCACAAGGAAGTCAGCATTACACACCCACAGTTATTCTCATTCAGGACCGCAAATAATAAGACTGTTCCAACCCTGTTCGTTTAAAAACATAAAAGCCCGCCGGCTTAACTGACCCAAACCAGGAGACTCCCAATCCTTCCACCGAGCGGGACGCCTTCATATCACCCTGTCCTGCACACGCCTTTCCCATCAGTGTCTTCACCCTGAATACGTGAGGCTCTGACAGACGCGATTTCTTCTTTTTTCAAAAAAAGGCCCTCCGAGATGGGGGTAAGCCCTTCCCGATTCCCTCCTTTGCTGGCATGAACTTGCCCTGCCATAGAAATCACTCGGCCCTCGGTGAGGGGCTTAACTTTCCGAGAAGCACAGCATTTCCCCCCCGAACCTCTCTTAACCTCTTTGTCCCAGCGTGTCACAGGGCCATCAGAGATGAGCTGAAGTCAGGACAAATGCTGGCGGCCCTATCGGTCCATCACGGCTCCCCTCTGTGGCACTCCCCGGCTAATTCGGCTAATTCATCATGGCAGGGACAGCTGGCCCGGGGGCCTCTCGCATAATAAGGGGCTGACCACCCGCAGCCCAGCCGGGGAGGACAGCCGGCACAGGCCGCGCGGCGCAGATAAGGACTGGCTGTCAGCGCAAGGACAAAGAAGGACAGGCCCTGGGGAGAGAAAAGAGATGGAAAAGACCGCCTCACGACCGCTTTATCTGATGAAGGTTATGGCTAATTAATTATAAACTCAATTACCTAACCCTTACTTCAGCAGTCTCTATTCATTAAGAGAGAAAACTTGACTGACTGCTGACTTGCCCTCACACGCTGACGCACACAGCACGCGGGCTGCCGTTTATCCCTGCTAACACCCCATTTCCTCAGGAGATCTCCAACGGCACCCATACCTGCCAGCCGTGCGGCAAAACCGGGCCTGCTGGGGGTCCCTCGCCCCGGTTTCCAGCCCCAGCCGGCTCCGCGGCGCGCTGGGAGGGCCCGGCTCCCACGCTGGGCTGCGCCATTAAAAAGCAAAACCCAGACGCCAGACAATAGACATTATGTGCGCTCCGTGCGGTTCTTCTGCATTTTAAGTGCGTCTTTAATTTAGGTGCCCAAATCGGGGGACGGGCGGCAGCACTGCTTTCTCCTCCCCCACAGCAAACACGCCAGCCGGGAGGAGGGAAGGGGGCCTGTGGGGTTTGTACACAGAAATCCTGGTTTCCCCCCTCGAGGCTGGGCGCTCTGCGAGCTTGCCCCAGTGCTCGGGGCTGCGCGGAGCCCTGGGCCTGCTCCATCAATAGGCTGCCTGCACAGAGGCGGCCCTCTCCTCCACCTCTCCGCTTGCCTACTTTAATGTATTTTCATGTCTATAAGTTCTTTTAATAAGCTGGGAGGGTCGGCGCGGGAGACACTTCAGGTCTCCTTACTGTTCGCCACCAAAATTACCTCTGGCGCCGAGCACACGGGATGCTCGGCCTGTGTGTCTTATGCTCGGCCGGACCTCCTTGCCTAACGGGTGCCCACCCACACCCCGAGATTTCATCTTGCCGTGCTTATTTTGATGGCCAGCCATCAAAAGACGCATGCCTGTCCCCTCTTCTTTCTGATAGAATGTCCTTCTCGCTATTTCTGGCGGCCCCTTGGGCTAGTACCGATGGCACTGGGGGGTGCATTCTAGGTTCAGAGCACCTGCAGGGACCCACAGCCAACTGCCCAGGCATCCTGGACCCAGTGGGAAAAGACCCCAGCCAGAAGGACTGGACAACTGCTGGACGGAGAGCACCTGCAATCACAGGTACATAACATGGTCTCCAAGCCTGTGCCTCACTGCTGTCACTGCTGGGGACTGTCAGCCCGATTTCAGCTCACGGTATCTACAGGACAGCACAGAACTGCCCTGCAGGGTGTCCTAGGCCGTCATCTTCATGGCAGGAGCCCTGGTGGTGCAGTGGTTAAGTGCTTGGTTGCTAACCAAAAGGAACCCACCAGCGCCCTGCAGGAGAGATGTGGCCATCAGCTTCTGTACGGCATGCAGTCTTGGAAACCCTATGGGGGCATTTCTCCTCTGTCCTATAGGATTGCTGTGAGTCACCGTGACTCTGCAGCAAAGGGCTTTGAGGACTCTTCATAGAAACACATCTCCCCGACTTGCTTGCAAAGTTCCTGGGGGGTCACAACTGCCGACCTTTGGCTTGGTAGCTGAGTGTGTAATCAGTGTACCACCATGATGCATGATGCAGCAATAGAAAAAATAATATGCAAGGCGGGGTTGGGGCCTGGGGGCTAGGCTGAGCTTCTCAAAGTGCCCATGCCCACCACGGGCCTTCACTAGTGCGTCCACATCTCCACATCCTATGCGCCCCAGTGGCCTGATTTCAGGTGGCTGCCTCTGCTGCTTGCCCAGAACAGGAGAAGGCAGGCTGGCTGGCTGTTTAGTGCGTGTGCTCAGTTATTCCAGAGTGGGGTGATGACCGCCACTGGCTTCTAGGTCTTTGGCCAGGCCACTAACTTGCAGCCCTGCACGGATGGCTGATGCCCAGGCCTACCAGCTGATGGGAGGCAGAGCTGTGCCCAGAAACCAGTGTCTGGCCCCTTGCTGGCCAGCCTCTGCCTCTTGGTGCTGCCTGGACCTGGGAGACCCCTGTAAATGGCAGTCTGGTGGACCCCTCGCCTAGTAGCCTCTATGGAGGAATAAGGCATGGATGGCTTTATACAGAGAGGACTCCTGTTAGGAGAAGGCCCTGGGCTCAGGTCTCTGTGCCGGGATTAACTTGCTAAGCATCTGTGATGAAGTCCATCACAGATGGACTTCTGTACGGCAGGCATGCCGTCCAGCGGGTCAAGGTGCCCCAGATGGATCTGTGGTCCAGAAACCCACTGACCAACAGAGCTGGCCCTGCCTTGAGAGGGTGGGGGGCAAGGGCCTGGTACTCTCCAACTCCATGGCACTGGCTGAAAAGCTCAATCATTGTTCCTCCAAGCCTAAAAAGAAACCTCTCTGATGTGACGGGCCCCGTCTCACAGAGGCTGCCCACAGAATGCATGTGGTGGTGACCAGGTTATGTCCGAGCAGCAGTTCCCTGTGTGAGAACAGACCTGTGAATCCAGAGGGAACACTTCTCCACTGCTTCTTTATGGAGCTTGGCCCTCCAGTGACCCGTCTCTGACACACAGCCAGCCCACGTGATGGACAGCAGATTAGCAGTAGCAGACTGCCAGGCCTTTCTTCCTCAGTGCTGCAGGGTAGGTTCTAACTGCCAACCTTTAGATCAGCCATCGAGCACAAAGCCACTACCCAGAGACAATCTGCTTGTAAGCTCAGGGCATAAAGAGAAACATCAAGCCAGGATTTCCCAAACACTGTTATTTTTCAAATGTGGCCTCCGGAGTTGAAGCTACTGAGGACCTGTCACTGCCCCCATGGCCAGACGGGCGTCTGAGGTGTGGCGAGCCAGTCAGCCAGTGTTCTGCAGGGGACGAGGACACCTAGGGGCTGGGCTGGGGGCCAGGACCTTGGCCCCTGGAGGTGGTCAGGTTCCCAGCTGGGGAAACGGCACTCACATGTAAACTGAGAGCAGGACAGTGGGTCATGACTCACAAACTCTCATGCCGCTGTCCTGCCTCAGCATGACAGATGCCACCTTTCGTGGACACATTTGGGTTGTTTTCTGTAGAGAGGGAGAAGATGCCTTTCCTCGTTCTTGGCTCAGAGGCAGTAATAGGCTTTCCTCTTGTTCATCTGTCCTGTTATCAGTCTGGTTCTGCTTCTCGTCACTGTTACTCTGGCACTGTGAGGCGGTGCCAAGGACCACCACAGCCCCGGTTCCTGACTCTGGACCACTCTGGCCAGTGGGGGCTGTGCGGGCCCCGAGGGAACCCCAGCACCGTCGGCTCCTTTCTCGGCCTCACCCCTCAGTGACAGGGCAGTCTGCGGAGGAGACCGGGGTTGGGGACGCTGGAGCAGGCAAGGTTCACGCCAAGAGGTGGGGAGAGGGGTGTCCCCAGAGGGGCTCTGCTGGACACAGGGGAGCGAGATGAGCACCAGGTGCTGGAGGGAGGGGAGCAGGATGAGGACCTGATCCTGGCCCTAGGGAAGCAGGACGAGGACTAGATGCTGGACAGAGGAGAGCAGGACCAGGACGTGTGCCGGACACAGGTGAACAAGACAAGGGCAGACAAGCGGAGGCCACGGCTGCCAGGATGCGGAGGGTGCCCCTCTGCTCTGCCCTGGGGTGGGGGGCAGAAAGGGCAGCAGGGAGGCAGGCTCTGCAGAGCGGTGGGCTTCCCCAGCGCTGTGGGCATAGCACAGGCAGAAGAGGGGCCAAGTGAGGCGGGCCCCGGAGGTGCGCAGGTGGACAGTCGCGGTGGGCCACTCTGGCCCAGCCTGGCTGGGTCCTCACGCAGGGCTGAGCAGCTACCGCACACAGCAGCTTGCATGGAGCATTCAAGGCAGGAGAAAGACACGGTCTCCGTTTGTGAAGACTCTTTCCAGTCACAGCCTGAAAACCCTGCTTCCGATGGTGACAGCACACTGCCCTAAACCGCTCACCTCCACCCCATGGGACACATCAAACCAGAAGGGTGGTGCCAGCATGATGACATCCTGAGCACCACCTGAGTACCACCTGAAGGCAGACCCCTCTTCTAATAAAGGTGATTACCAATGATGAATGCTTCGAGAGATACTCTGAAAAACTCCGGATGGTTCCAGTCCCGTCTGTGGTGGGAAAGGACTGTTGACACCCAACACAGGGAGACACGGGCAACTTTTCCCAGGGAATTCCATTTCCAATCCCTCAGGAGGTGGAACTCATCCCTTCCACAAGAAACGTGACGGCACTCTTTAGTATTCACTGGCATAATTAGGACTGCAGTTAATTTCATTAAATTCTCTCGCTGCTAAATGAAGCAGATTATGAGACATCTTTTATTGGAAGGCGTGAAATTACAGCCTGTCGGCTGCCAATGGTGAGGTGAAACTAATGAATTACGGGGTAAATAACACCAGAATTAACCAGCCAATTTCACACAGCGCCACCGAACAAAGTCATTGCTGCTTTCAGGGACTGCGCCACCAGGGTCCCTGGCCAAGACACACTCGCGCCAGGGTCTCAGGCCAAGGGTACAGAAGACCCCAAGTGCTCTGGGCCAAGGAGAACACAGGCTCAAGGAAACACTTCCCAAACCCTCCCCTTCCTGGAAAAGCATTAAGAGCTCAAAGGAAACAAACTTGCCAAATGCCCACAGTGTGGGAAAAGGTGAAAAAAAAAAAGACGCAATTGCTCTGTCCATATGCCCTGTGGGTACGTGTTCTGTTACACACACAGAGGAGGATGCAGAGGGAGCCAGCCTCCTGCGGGATTACGGGGACCTGCACAAATGACCACTGACGTTCTCAGTGGCAACCTCACTGCTGTAGCCCAAACCCCAAGGACCTCACAGTCACTGAATTCTCATTATCTACTGTCAATTATTTCCCTTCTTGGCTAAATGCAAATCTCTGTCGGGGCAACAAATATTTTCCCTTTTTTCCTCCATCCTGTTTGGATACAGTGCAGACTGCTTCACGGCTCCTGGTATCAGGAGAAAGCTGTTGGCCTCTGTTGCCCCCGAGGTGTACAAATAACTGACCCCCTCAGGTGCTAACCGAAACGTTGGTGGCCCGAGTCCACCTGAGGCACCTCGGATGAAAGGCCTGGTGATCGGCGTCCAATAAACCAGCCGCTGGAAAGCCCGCAGAGCGCGGTTCTGCTCTGAGAAGCATAGGGTCGCCGTGAGCGGGAACTGAACTGACAGCAACAGGGACTGTTTTTAATTTGCTGCTTACTGTGCATTCCTTTATCTGGGACTCATTTTGTAAGAGTGGACTCTGTCCCTGGTGCTGGGCACATGTGACCATGTGGGTCTGACCTAAAGATGCCATGGGCTGGTGTCCAGCAGACACACGCTGGAAAGAAACGGCCAAGGAAGACGTGAGCACAGGGCTGTGGACCCCCAGAGGACAGAGGGGACCATAGCTTTGTGAAACAGGCCCTCAGGACGATCAGGAGGGGCAGGGTAACCAGAGGAAGCCCGAGGTCCACAGGCGCTGGGAAACGCAGGCAGCGCCCACAAACAGCTCCAGGAAGAAGTGGGCTGCATTCTCCTACAGAACTGAACAGAAATTAATGGTGTTACCTCAAAGCTTTTAACATTTTTGGCTGTTGTCCTGAATGAATGGTGAAATTACAGGGCCTCTGTCACCCTGGGGGTCCCTCGGTGGTGCCAGGCTGCTCACTGAATGGCTGGCTGGAGGGTCACGTCCCCCCAGAGGCACCTCGGAAGAAAGGCCCGGTGACCTACATCCCACAAACCAGGCACTGGGAACCCCGAGAGCGCATCTCTGCCCCGATACATGCGGACTCCCCACGGGTTGGAGTCGACCTGACGGAAGCCGGTTTGACCTTGGAGCAAGAGGCAGCATTGAAGGTTGCCTGGCGGTAGAGTGGTTACGTGCTGTGCCTGCCAACCACAAGGTCGGCAGTTCAAATCGGCCAGGAGGGCCTTGGAAACTGCACGGGGTCGTCCTGCTCTGCCCTAGAGGGTCACTATGAGTCGACTCAAAGGCTGTGGGTTTGATTTAGTTTGGGGGTCGAGTCCATGTTGAGATGATGCAAAATATGTGCTGGGACAAGACAGCTTTCAGGGTCTCCTGCCCACTTCCTGGGTTTCTTGACCACACCCTGAGGCTCCTGGCTGCTTCTGGGGGCTCCTGCCCACTTCCTGGGGTTCTTGGCCATTCCCTGAGGCTCCTGGCTGCTTCTGGGGGCTCCTGCCCACTTCCTGGGGTTCTTGGCCACTCCCTGAGGCTCCTGGCTGCTTCCGGGGCCTGCTGCCTGCTTCCTAGGGCTCCTGCCTGCTTTTAAGGGGTCCTGCTCACTGAGTAAGAGAAACAAGCCTGGCTCCCAGGGCAGCAGGGCCAGGCCACAGGTCGGGTGCAGTGACAAACAGACATCCCAGGTCCTAGAAAGGTGGCTGAGACGACGGAAACAACCCCTTTCATTGTACTAACGAGCTGAGTGAAGAGGATCTAAAAATCCTGGAAACTCCTTACTGGATAAAATCACATGGATTAAATCCCTGGGATTAGAACAGTCTTACTATAAACTTGACTCACGTTAACCTTGTCAGAACTTTTCAAAGAGGTAACTTTCTACACAGAATGAACTTCAAGCTAAATAATCTACCAAGTGGTTCACCCGGCTTATGAATTTACTGGTGGGTATGTATACTGTGTCACAATTCTCGCTGGGGCAAAACAGAAAGCAAGAGCCAGGTGACGAGGAAGCGGGCGCGGTGCCTGGGGGACAGTTGCAAAGTCAGAAGGGCCCTGTCCCGGGAGAAGAGAAGGTCAGGTGCTCTTCGGTTCTAGCTTCCTGCTCTATCAGAAGCACCGTTTTCTCAGGCACAGTCTCAAAGTATCAAGTCCCATTCTGTTGTCAGAAGCGGTCACGGCCCTGCTGGCTCAGAACGACCCTGCCTACAGCGGCACGGAACAGTGCTGGGTCCTGGGCCCTCCTCACAGTCCTTGGGCCGGGCTTAAGCTCACTGCTGCGGCCACTGTGTCTGTCCGTCTCACTGAGGGGCTTTCTTTTTTCGGCTGACTGCCTACCAAGCATGATGTTCTCCAGGCACCGGTCCCTCCTGATGACACGTCCAGTACATGAAACAAACCGCCAGCATCTTCCCCTGCACACAGCACTCCAGCTGCACCTCGCTGAAGGCAGACTCGGCGGTCCTGGCAGCCCACGGCATGGTCGGTACTCTCTGCCAACACCGTAATTCAGATGCGTCAATTCACTCCCAAACCAGAAAAACCAAACCCACTGCTGTCAAGTCAGGGCTGACTCATAGTGACCCTAGAGGTCAGAGGAGAGCTGCCCCCCCGAGTTTCCTAGGAGTGCCCGGTGGACTTGAACAGCTGACCCATTGGTGAGCAGACAGAGCACTTAACCCACTGTGCCACCAGGGTTCCCACTTCTTTTCCAGACATCCTCATTCGTTCTTCAGCTTACTCAAGCCTACGATGCGACCGAAGACACTATGTCAGGCACATCTCCGTCCCCCAGGGATATCTGTGCTGGCTAATACCTTAAAGAGACTTTCTGCAGCAGAAGCAGCCAGTGCAATGGGTCCTTTATTTCTTGACCGCTGCTTCCTCCCGGAAGCACCACATCTGCATTTTAGAAGCTGCTGCACCCTGTTCTCGTCTCCCAGTTCTCCTGTGAACACCCTCTCCTCTGGTCCCAGCACAACCACCACTCCTTGACAAGCTCAGCCTGGTAAACACCAGCCCACTCGTGGTTCTGACCCTCTCGTGGCGGTGGTGACGGAGGACCTCCCCTGAGAAGGTGTGTCACACACGCTTACGTTCCATTGTCACCATCAAGGGTAAGTACACATACCTGGCATTCTTCAAAATTCCCACTTCGGGGGTACAGAACTAGAACTCTAGTAAAAAGATGAGACTTCTTGGTGCAACAGACTGGAGGGTCCCCAGAAGACGCAGCCCATTGGCTCTCTGTTGGCCCAGAGCTGAAACCATTCATCAGGCCCACTCTTCAGACAAAGACTGGACTGAACTATAAAACAGAAAGTGATACTGGAGAAGAGGAGTGTGCTTCTTGGTTTAAGTAGATGTGGGAGACTAACTGGGCAGCTCCTGTCCACAAGCAAGATGAGAAGACAGAGGCGGACAGGAGCTGGCTGCAGGGACACCGGAAACACAGGGCGGAGAAAAGGAGCACGCTGTCACAGGGCGTGGAGAGCAGCTAGTTACACACAGTGTGTGCGCGCAAGGTTGGGTACAACAAATTGACTTGGGCTGTCAACTTTCACTTAAAACACAATAAAATATTTAAAAAAAGACAGAAAAACTGCTCTCCTTTTAGGGGAGGGTTAATGACACCGTTCTAACTTTAAAAAACAAGCAAATAAAACTCTCCCTCTGGGCCTTAGATCTAAATTTCCGATCACCCAGTCAACTGCTCAGTTGCATCCCTGGTGAAAACGCATACGTCATCAGCACAGAGACACCTATTTACAGCCCCACTCGATAAAATACTGCAGGTGCAATGGAATGTGGTTGGAGGCTTGGGAGTGCTTTCTAGGAAAGAAGAGGGTGAACTCAGTCTCGAACGACCTGTTCACGGCAAGGCTGCTCCAGGGGTGGGGGGCGTCCTGAGCAGGTGTAGGGGAGCGACGCCCAGCAGGTGCGCCCAGGTGCGAGTGAGCTGAAGGGGCTGGCTGAGGAGCTCGGGCTCCCTTTGAGGCCACGAGGAGCCTGCCGTAGGTGTCAACTTAAGGGGAGACGTGGTCGGATTTAAACAATGGAAGGACCTCTGTGGTGGTGGGAAGGGAGACCCACCAGAGGGTGCAGACGGGGCCTTGGAAATCAGTGAAGAGACTTAAATACAGCTCATGTGAGTGGTCAGGAGGGGCGCGCTGGGAGGACAGGACTCCAGGGGCAGCACGGGGTGGGCAGGCAGGCTGGGGGGACGTCTCTGGGCAGGGGGCATGGACAGCACGGGAGGGGCGCACTGGGAGGATAGGACTCCAGGGGCAGCACGAGGTGGGCAGGCGGGCTGCGGGGATGTCTCTGGGCAGGGTGCACGGACAGCACGGGAGACAAGATTCCCAGGGTCTTACTCGTTTTCGAGACACTGAGATGGGCCCCGGAGAACAGAGCACTGCAGATGCCCCAGGGCGGAGCGTGGGGCAGCCGGCTCCTGGAGCTGCCTGCGGCATGGACTGGAGCAGGGCAGGGGCGGCTGACGATGGGGACTCTGGGAACCAAAACCGGGGCTCTGCGGGGACACTCTGGTGGCACAGCGGTTAGCTGCTACATCTGCAAACAAGGTCAGCGGTTCAAAACCACCAGGCGCTCTTTGGAAACTCCATGAGGCAGTTCTACTCTGTCATATAGGGTCACCATGAGTCGGCATCACCTCGAGACAGCAGTGGGTTGGGGTGTGCACGCAACAGAGGCCAGGGAGTACGGGACAGCCCAAGTGACAGGAGGAGACAGCAGGCAGGCGGGAGGCTGGCTGGGGACACAGCCTGAACTGCTCTCCCCACGGCTTCTCACCGAAAAGCAGGAACCTGTGGGCTTACAGGAGCAGCGCAGACCACAGGGCTCTAGAGACTAACATCCTGTGTAGGAAGGAGCCCATCACCCAGTAGACCAGGATACACGGCTTGCTTGAGCTTACTGTTCTGCAGAGCATAATTTCACTGTTTTCCACCAAGTCTTCAGTGTGAAATCGTGCTCTACACGTTGGTAAGTTAATACAATTAAGCACGTGCCTACCTTGCTCATGGTTAACCACCCAGAGCCCTGAGAGACCCTGAACCCCGGACCAGAACTCTGCCACAAGGTTTTCTTCTAGCCATGTAACAGACTGGCTCATAAAACAGACGGTATCATCTGTGACGCCTGTGTGCCTTTCAAAAATCATCTCCGTGAGACCAAGTGGTCAACACTTACAAGCAGAGGGAAGCAGACAAGGAGCAGGGGAACCCGATTACTGAAAAGGGGACAGCTAGGGCACAGACGACGAGAAAGCTGACATGACTGTGAAAAACGTATCCATCGTCACTGAACCAACCATACAGAAACTTAATCGGAGAGTCTGCTTGTGTATGCTTCCATTGAAAACAACACAAAATACTTCAGCAAAAGAAATTAAGGCAGGCAGAGGTGACAACACAGCTGGGAGCAGAGAAAAGGGGGACCTCCGGGCAGAGAGGTCGGCAGTGGTCTGGCTGACTCACCTTGGCTTCCTCTGACTATAATCCCATTTGGCAATGAGCTTTCTGTTATGCTGATGGAGGAATATTCAGGTAGGCTGTGTTTTGGGTCCATCTCTTCGGAGACTTAAAAGAAGTACGGTTAAAATCCCAAAGGGTCACAACAGGACAATGCCATCTCCATTTACTTTTTTAAAGATACAGGTTCTTAATTTTGTCTAATGTGATGACAACAACTTAAACTCATCCAGCTCGTCGGGCAGGCCAGCAGCAGTCAGCAATGAGACCGGTCACCCTCGGCTGCGCCCTTACACGCCCTTCTTGGAAAAGGATCTTCACATTCACAGGACAGTCAGCACTGCAGAAGAACCAGCTCCATCAAAAGACTAACCAACACACAGAAAACCATCTGTAGTCAACTTGCCTCTCTATTCGGACGTTAACTGGACCCAGCAGCAGATCCAGTGACTACCAGACTTCCGAGCAGTGACGAGCATAAGGACCCCACCAGATTATCAGTGACAAATGCACTGTAAAGTTCAGGTACCTGTGACTTCGGCAGGGGATGCCGCCGGAGGTTCTGCCAGCCCTACTGTGGTTCCCTGCCCACCCCTACACTAGAAGGAAACACTCCACTTCAACAGATGCTGAAAATAAAGGCGAGCTTCCCTCATTTAAGTTCAGGGCACCCCTCAGTCCACCTGCTGAGCCCTCTGTCACACACTCCTGCCCTGTACCCCGGACGTCTTCTAAAAGCCAAACAAGAGTTGAGCGGCCTCCTGAGGAAGGTCTGCCTCAAGCACTGCACGCCTTTAAGGTCTGTCGACATGGGGTCACACTGACAGCAACAACTTCAGGGACTGGATGGGAACCTGAGGGTCTGTAAGGTCACACTCATGGGGAGGAACAACTTGAAAAAGGGGGGTGACAGCAGCTGCACAATCAGAGAATGTCATCCATGTCACTGACTGTACCTGCAGAAACTGGTGAGCAGGTGTACGTTCTGCTGGATAGATCCTCAGTGACAACAACTGAAATTTAGAAAACAAGAAACGGGGGACTCTTGCTCTAGAATATCTCATCTACTCACATGCTGGCCTGGGTTCTTTACTCTACAACACCTAGTCCATGTCTGGGAGCAGTGATCGCTCTAGACTGAGGTATCTCGAAGCTGAAGGGCTTGCGAGCTGGAATGATCTCCTGTTGTCCAGAATCAGAGGGTCCCAAGACTGGGAGGGAAGCCCAGTGCCAGGAGATGGGCAACCAGGGCTGAACGGGTGCCTACAATGACAGGACCTCTCTCAGACAACACATGGAATCTTACCGACAGGGGTCACAGCAGTGCCACCCAGACATCAATTTGGAAAGGGCATCACACGATTTAGTCTCCATATGGTGCTATGCAATGAGATTCGTCCCCCCAAAAGTGTATGTTGTAAATTCTAACTGCTCTATATACTCTGCGAGTGTAGTCATTCATTGCTACAGCTGCTAACGGAAAGGCTGCGAGTTTAAATCCACCAGGCACTCTCTGGAAACCCCACAGGGAGGTACTACTCTGTCCTAGAGTGTCATCATGAGTCTGAATTGACTAGACAGCAATGGGAGAGGGAGGAACAACATCCTAGTGGCACGCACACAGACAAAAAACCTATTGCCATCAAGCGGATTCCGACTCACAATGACCCTACAGAACAGAAGAGAACTGCTCCATAGAGTTTCCAAGGAGCACCTGGTAGATCTGAACTGCTGACCTTTTGGTTAGCAGCTATAGCACTAACCACTTTGCACTAGGGTGGATGGCTAACTGTAAAGTTGCTGGTTTGAATCCACATGAAAAAAAAAAAAAAGATGGCAGTCTGTTTCTATCAAGATTTCAGCCCAGGAAACTTGATGGGGCAGTCCTATAGGGCGGCTAACAGTTGGAATTAGATGACAATGTGTTTATGTGTTTTTTTTTTGGATTTTATTCCTCTGACTATAATCCATTTGGCAATGAGTTTTCTGTTACGTTGATGGAGGAATATTAAGGTAGGCTGTGTTTTGGGTGCATCTCTTTGGAGAATTAAAAGGAGCAGATCACGGGAGTAGGGATGGGGAGGAGGTACCAGGTCACAGGGAGATCTCCAATGAGATGAGTACTTTCCCCCAGAGTCCACGGAGGGATGCCATTCCGCAGAGCTGGTGCCCTGAACTCAGACTCTCAGTCTCCTAAACTGTGGGAGAACCAATGTCTGTTAAAACTGCCCACCTGGGGTGTTTCTATTCTAACAGTGCTAGGTGACTAAGACATGTGGTCACGCTGTCAGCTGCTATCCAGCTGGCTCCAGCTCACAGTGACCGTCTGACAGCAGAAGCACGCAGCGTCCAGTCCTGCACCACTCCGTGACAGCTGGTGTGCCTGCGTCCACCACTGTAGCCACCGTGCAACCTACCACAGGGAAGGTGTCTCTCGTGTTGCTGACTCTTCAGCTGGACCAAACATGACATCCTTTTCCAGCAACTGGTCTTTCCTGATGACGTGTCCACAGTTAAGTGTCTCACCAGTGTCTCGCCGTCCTTGCTTCTGAGGAACATTCTGATTTGCCTCTCTTCTGAGACCAATTCCTGGGCAGTCCACGTTATTCTCAATATCCCTCACCGACACCGCCGTTCAGCTGCTCAGTTCCTCCGTCTTCTTTTTTCACTACCCGACTCTCACATGCATATGACATGCCTGGCAAGGCCATGGCTTGGGTCACCGCCACCTCAGTCATCAAAGTGACATTTTTGCTTTTTTAAGAGTTCAAAGAAGTCTTTGTAGCAGGTCTTCCCAGTAAAACATGTTGCCTGATTTCTTGGCTTTGGATTCTGTGGCTGTTAACTAGTGATTACAAGTGAAATGAAATCACTGACAGCTTGGATTTCCTCTCCATTTAGCATGATGTTGTCTACTTGTCCAGTTGTGAGGCCTTCATATTTCAAGTATGAAGATATTGGCTAATCCACTAAGTCATTAGCATCCCAGGTAGCAAAAACGTGTTATGTGGACCAAAAAAGCCCCCTAAAAACCCCAAAACAAAAACCTACCGCCACTGAGGTGACTATAGGATGGAGTAGAACTACCCCAGAGATTCCGAGGAGCACCTGGTAGATCTGAACTGCGGACTTTTCCATCAGTCGTCACATCTCCTAACCACTACACCACCAGGATTTCTTACCTCCTGTATGCAGGTAAGAAAACCGGGAAGGGGGGGGGAATGATACCAGGATCACTCTGTGAGAAAGGATGTATACCTGAAATAATTCATTCCGTCAGCAATGACGTAAGACATCAAAAGCGCAGAGCTGTCTAGAAGAAATCGGCCCTCAGTGAAAATTAAGTCCATTCGTAAACAGGAAGCCAGGTCACAACACACAACATGTAGCCAGGTTCTGCCACAGACTGGTTACTATTTATAAACTGCTAACCGATACTCAAGTTCCTATTTTCAAAATGCACCTGTGCCTACTCACGGGCCTCTTGATGAGGAAGACGCTGGTATCTTCTTTCTGGAGGCAACCAGAGCTCGTCACCACGCTGCTTTCCTGCTTCCCATCAGTCAGCCTCTCGCGAGCGGGTCCCCACTCACCGCCCCGCGGCTCCCCCGCCCCATTCTTCAACCAATCTGTCTTCTTCTCTGTCACTTCACTGATAACGTCACTGGTGACCTTCTTGTCCCCCAGACCCACAGACACAATTTAGCCTTCTATTTTATCTCCACCTTTGAAAAGCCAAATCCTTTTCTTTCTGCCCGACAGAAACAAACTCTTTGTGGCTTTCTCCTTCAAATCACCAGGCTCTTCTTCAGTCGCCCATTCTAGAAAAGGTGTCCTCGATGTCACCCTGGCCCCTGCTCTTCCCAGGGCACAGCTCCTGGGGCCCACAGGCTCTTAGGCCTTTGTTTCTGTGACACGTTCACGATGCCCCAACAGCCACCTCTAGCCTCTGTGCCCCTTTTCGAGCAAAACATCCATCTGATCCCTTGCACGGCATACTCTGCAGGGTCCTTCTGCCTGGGGTGTCTAAGACCACATTCCCAGCTTCCTCTTCACCCTCCTCTCCCATTCTGCTTCTCATCTCATCCACGGCACTGACTCCTACTAAGCTGGCCAGGCCAGGAACACCCATACCACTCTGTCCTCTGTTCTGGGCCTCCCCAAATACATCACTCAAGATCATCCATTCTACTTCCCCGGGATCTCTCCGACACATCTCTCCACTCCAGTGGCCTCCACCTTCCCTAAGCACACCTGGCTCTCCGCCCGGGACTCCTCCAACTGTCCCGTCCTCACCAGGTGATCGGAGCCTCCCGTCTAGTCTCCATCCTGCAGCCTGAATGACCACTGCAAGGGACATCACCTCTCTGAAAGCTGCCAGGGGAACATGGGGTCCCTGAGTGACAGGGCTTCAAACCAGTTCATTCTGGTCCAATCCCCTGCTGGGCAGTGAAAATGGTCAATGTACTCACCGGCTGGCAGAGAGGCTAGAGGTCTGGGCCCACCCACGGGTGCCTAGGAAGAAAGGCCTGATGATCTACTTCAAAAAATTGGCCATGGAAAATCCAACAGAGCACCGTCCTGCCGAGACACGTGGGATGCCGCGAGTCAGAAGCCAGCTGAGGGCAGTGGGTGGACGCTAGCCAATGAGTGCCAAGTTCTGCCCCACCTCACCGCTGACTTCTACTAAGGGGGTCAGAGACAGAGGTGGAAGAAGAAGCTGAAGAAGGAGGGGGAGTGTCCTACTTATCTGGGCAAGAGAAAAGCCCTACAGATCTGCTTCCCTGAAAAGTACAACCTAGGAAACCCAATGGGGCAGTTTTACTCTGTCCTGTAGGGTCGCTAGGAGTTGGAATCCACAAGAAGAGGTACTAGGCTTTGTCACTAGGGCTCTTCTTTGATGGTTATCAGAATGGTAGGAGCCTAGAGAAGAGCAGCCCCTGGACAGCAGCCCACTATCACAGAGGACCAGCCATCAACAGGTTGTGTCCCCACAAAGGCGAAGCTATTTGAGGCTCACCAAACCCTAAGTCCAGGAGGAGGAAGACAGAAACCCCGGGCTGTAGGGAGATGTGTGTTCTCCAAAGACCACGCCGTGAGCTGGTTACAGACATCCCAACCGAGTGTTCTCAGTCAACAGCTGATACTCTTAGCTGGAAAATTATTTGGCTCATAAATTATTTCAGATTTTAATTTTCCCCTTTTCTGGCTACGCGGCCTCTCTTCACTGACTTTCTCATTTTATAGGAAGTTCATAATTCTTTCTAAGTTTCTCTCATCCTGTGTGGGTGACATCTATTTCTGAGTGGAGATCAAGCTACAAAGATGCCTTTTGAATGGTAATAATCCGCAAATAAGGTGCCATTTCCTGTTTGCAGAGAAAACTTTTCCCTTTTCTGCTGCTTCCTGGGTAGGTGACACGGTTGGACTCCCGTCACTGGCTCAGCAGTCCCCCACAGCACCTTCCCAAGGGATCAGAACAACCAGGAAAGCCAGCTCTAAGCACACCTGTCCTTCCCTGGAGAGACCATTCACAAGGCTGCAATCTGGCTCCAACATTCGGCTCTTATTTACTTTTTCTAAGCTTTTCATGGGATTCTGAACTGATATCTTTGGCTGAGAATCCCTTAGAGACTAGGTACCCGCAGCCAACCAATACCCAACAGTCTGGGTCTCTGCAATACGTAACTGAGCACGCAGGTACATATCCCAAAACTGGCTACTAACTGACAGCTTGGCAGTTCAAATCCACCAGCTGCTCTTCAAAAACCCAGCGTGGCAGCACTACTCTGTCCTACAGAGCTGCTATGAGTTGGAATCGACTTCATGGAAACAGCTTCAGGGAAAAACAAAACAAAACAAAAGCCCACAGGGTCCGACTCCTTGGGGTTCTTAAGGTACAAAGGGACCCCAGTCTTACAAGCCAGGCAGGTGCTACCTTCGACATCTCTCTGCAAGCCTTTAAAAGAGTGGATGAACCTGGGAAAACTTCTGGAAGCATCTAACTTGGTTAATTTTAAATGCCTGTCCTTCAGTGAATGTCAACACAGCCTGAAATCTGAGAATCCAAGGGGAGAACAAAGGACTGTGGATCAGATTTCAGACTTCTGGCCAGGCCTCTGTGGTCCACTGTCTGAGACATTCACTTTGCTGTTAGAACATGAACGTAAAATGCGTAAACCATAACAAAATCTTAGAGCTAGCCTGGTCCTGAGTGATTTCTTAAAAAATTAAGTTTTTTTTTCTAAGCTAGCAGTAGTCCTACAGGAAGCAGGGAGGGTCCCAACAGGGCCACTGCTCTGGGTCTCTCTGCCCTTTGAATTCCTACAGGCTAAGTCACCGTCACCAGCAATCTTGGTCACCTGCCATGCTGATCCACTGCGACACTTATTCATTCACTATTGCTCCTGATTCAGGGTACCTCCACCAAAGGATTGAGGTGACGGAAAATTCATGACAGTCTTTACAGCGTCAAAAGTTGGCTTTCTTCAAAAGCAGGCGAAAGGGCTGCAGGAGCTCGCTGTTCGTTTACTCTTTTGATGGCTTTGCCACTATGTAAATCAATTTGTTAATGTTCCTTACAAAATGCATGAGCCAGTTACACTGACAAACACACAAAGCTCATTCGTAATTAGCAGTTAATTAGTACGAAGGAACAGATGCTGTTGCAGTTTCAGCAGGCGAACAGGTTCTGTAAACAATGCTTATAAATCTAAATGAATTTATTAACCACAATACAACTGTCAACACTGTGTTGGCAACGATACAAAATATGTTGGAATCCCCAAAATGTCTTTACAATATATTTGTAATCTTGGCGACAGTCAAAGCTTCTCCGGATACCGGCTGGGGCTCCTAGCAGGCTCCTTCGTTGGGCTGAGACTCAGCGCCTCCATTATTCCTGTTGACCTTGACCTTGTCTAGATACTGACGAACGAACTAACAACACTTCGAGGACAGCGGTGCGCAGTGGTGGAACTCCTGCCTTTTATGCAGGAGACCGGGGTTCAGTTCCTGGCGAAACAGCTCAGGCACCGCCACCACCCGTCTGTCAGTGGGGGCTTGGGCACTGCTACGGTGCTCAGCGGGTTTCTGGGGAGCTCCCAGACTAAAACAGACTTCTTCTTGAGAGGTCTGGCAATCTGCTTCTGAAAATCAGCTAGCAAACACCCTAGGGATCACAACAGTCCGGTCCCCAACCGATCATGCATGGGGCCACCACGATTCGGGGCCAAGTTGACAGCAGCTAATGAACATCACGATGTTTAACGTGATGCATGCTTTCTGCAACTGAGACATGGCCTGATTTAAGTGTGCCCAGCACAGTACCGGGAGCCAGGGACCCCAAGCTGTCCAGGAGCTCAGCGCCCACTCATATCAGCTATGTCCCGCCCTCACAAGATGTGACAGCCACGTGGTGAGAAGCCAGCTTAATGAACAACTCAACAAAGTGGTCACAGGATCCTGGGAGCAGGAGGACGATCTGTGCCTCAGCAAACTGTATTTTCAAGGACAGAAAGACATTTACAAGATAGAACAGGGGAGGGAAGGAGGAACAAGGCCGGACGGACACCCAGGAGCCACACTGTGGAAGGCCTGGAAGGAGTCATGCAGGCAGTGGGTTTGGAAACTGAGCCTCTTTATGGGGTTTCTGGGGAACAGGACGGGCCACATGCTGGGCCTCCGAGGCCATCTTTTTGCAGTAAGGGTCAATGAGGATTCTACGCTTCAGCCAGTGTACACTGTCTCAGTGTAGGAAACGGGCTGACTCGGGGAGTGCTGGCCGGCCAACTGTCTGCCCAGGGAGGCTGGTGTGGCAGCTGGGGACAGGCAGAGGTGAGAGAAGGGGTGGTGGAGTGGGGAGGGAATAAAGAGATGGGAAGGGGGATGGTAACCCTAGTTTCTAAAAAGAAAACACTGTGTGCTTAATTTACAAATCAAATGTTATATTGATGTTGTTAGGTGCCACTGAGTCAGTTCCAACTCCCAGTCATCCCACATGGCAGAGAAGAACTGCCCCACAGGGTTTCCAGGCTGTTGTTTTTATGACAGAAGTTCGACAAGTCTATTCTCCACAGAGAATAGGAGGATGAAAGGCCTCCACTCTTGGCTGGTGACCGATTGGTCGGTGGGTCAGGGGAGCCTCCTCTCCACAGAGCCACTGGGAAGGCCTGACCCACCGACCATTCGGTCACCAGCCAAGAGTGTGACCGCTGCACGGACGAAGCCCCTTACCTGCCAGGCTGTTACCTGGTAACGCTGAATGTTTTCTAACTTAGAGTTCATCCTGCTGGCTCTGCGTGACTAAAACAGGATCTCCCCATGGCAGAGGGGCTGTGACCCCACCTTGCTTGTAACAGGTCCTCCCCCCTCTCACAAGCCCTCGCAGTGTGTTATTTCCTTAATGCCGGCCTTTCCTCCAGCGGCCTTCTCATTCTGACAGTCTCTTGTTCTCACATGGCCTTTCTTTGAAACGACGTTTTCCTCTTTCTGCCTGAGACTTGCTTCACAACATCTGCAGACTAAGTAACAGGAGAAGATGAAAGGAAACTCAAACAGACCGCACCCAAACAAGCCCAATATTCGCCATGAAATAGCTTCTCACGGAAGGCAGAAGAAGGTGAGGATTCCCACTGCCGTCACCTGGAGCCTGGCTCACAGCAACCCTGCAGGACAGAGCAGAACTGCCTCAAGCAGCAGCTGGTGGCTCTTCACTGCCCACCACGTGGTTAGCTGAGCACTTAAGCATGACCAGGGCCTCCATGAGGGGATTAGGAGTTGCAATTACAGGTCTGGCCACAGAGAAATAAGGGACTTCCACCCTCTCGGTATGATTTCCCAGTTCAGTGCTTTACCGGCTGCCACTTGGCTTCCAGGTAAAAGCTAGCACGCAGAGGGGATACAGTTCCCCATGCAGGCGAGAGTGGGAAGAAGGCACGGTAGATGATTTCAAAGTGCATGAAATGGGACCTCTGAGTCATGGGGGAGTAGGTTCCAACAATCCCATTCCTGCATTTTGGTCTGAGTCTGATATGTCCCTGTGAAACAAGGAAGTGTATGCCACCTGTGTGCATGGACATTAAGAAAGATGCTCATGACCAGCAGAGCTTTTTACTCTTGGGGATGTGACTGCAGATGAACTGCAACAACCTGAGGCACCTGAGCTTTCAGCCTACCAAGTACCCACCACATCAGCCTGATCCCAGGTGTCATGCTCAGAACAAGCCTTCACCCACTCCAAGTCACCAAAAGGAGAGGTCAATGTCAGAGTAGATTTAACAGGCAAATGCCTCTCCGGGAGCTCCACCAGGCTGTGACAGCATGAAGAGGGCTAACCTAGGATCAGAGCTGTTGAGCAAACTTGTCAAGGGTCCAGCGCTCCTTCACACCCACTAGGATGGCTGGGACCGGGAAAACACAAAATAGTAAATGCTGACAAGGATGTAGAGAGACCAGAACCTCATCCATTGCTGGAGGGAATGTAAAATGGCACAGGCTCCTTGAAAAACAGTTGGGTCCTCAAAAAGTAAAATACAGAATTATCACACGACCCAGCAATTCCGCTCCTAGGAATAAACCCCAAATACGTGACAGCAGGGCCTCAGATATGTGTACACCCACACTGCTGCACTACTGACAACAGCCCAAAGGTAGAAGCCACCCAAGTGCCTACCGACAGACAAAGGAATAAAACACATGTGGTCTATCCACACAATAGATTATGATTCAGCCATAAAGAGAAAGGAAGTTCATTCTGTGAACATACATATGAACCCTGAAAACATGACACTGAGTGAAATTAGTCAGATGCAAAAGCACTAACATTGTATGATCCCACCTGGGACATTTCTAGGGTAGAAAAATGCATACAGACAAGTATTTTTCAGTGATTATCAGGTGGACTCTTATGGAGTATTACTACTGAAAGGATTCTGAGTTTCTATTTTAAAAAGTGCAAAACCCAAACCCGCTGCAGTTGAGTTGACTCTGACTCACAGCAACGAGTTTTTGTTTGGGGAGCTGAGAGTCAGCGAGAAATGCATGGTGGTGGCTGTACAAACCAGACATGTCATGAATTTTATAAACTGAACACTTAAAAATGGTTAAAAAGCAAATGTTTCATTATTTTACTGCAATAAAATTAAAAGGAAATGTGGGGGTGGAGTCAAAATAGTGGACTAAACATATGTCTTCCCTAAATTCCTCTGGAAACCAACACCTGAAATGATAGTTAAACGGAGACTTCTGGACACCTAGTGAGCCCTAGGACATGGCATAGGGCTGTTAATTTGGACTTCATATGACTGAACAGGAAACCTCTCTTTTGCTGTCCCTCACTCTTGGTGAGTGCTGGCTTTCACAGACCGAAGGTAACTTGCCATTGTAACTTTTTTTTTCTTTGTCTTAGCCAGCAGGCAGAGCTGGGACTTGACTAGCAGCTAATCTCACATGCACAGCTGGTGGGATTGGCAGACAAAATTGCCACATTTTGAGTGCCTGGCTTTGGACTCTGTGCGTCTTGGCACCTTTGGCCTCTCTTTCCACCTCTGCCATTGAGTAGCCTGTACAGAGGCAGGCAGGGAGCTTGTTCCACCGGGAGGCAGATATACTCATAGGGAGGTCTAAGCAGGACCTAATTCCTAGTCTGGGAGGCAGTGCCTGCCTGGAGAAGCGTGATTTTCCAGCAGAAAAGCAGTATTCTACAGTGTTGCCTATGGCTGGGGCCCAACGGCAGAATCCAGCAGGGCAGTAGCCTTTCTGTATTTAGAACTAGTTTATAATATCTGGAGTTGGATATAAAGGTGCTTACTTTGCCAGCTGGGAACAGGAACCTGTACACCTGAAAATCTGACTGACTTACTAAGTTGTCAGATACCTTTTACCTTTCATTTTACAACGGCCTAGAGAAACAACTGTGGTTGATCCTCACAGCATCTCTCCTAGCCTCTATTGACTCACATAACGCCCCAAAAGCAACAAACTCTGGATAAAAGCATAACGAAGAAATCACCCACGGTTTGAGAAGGCGCCCCAAAAGAAACAACCAAAGAACTTCCAAGATCAAGAAATCTTTCTGAAACTATCAGAAGGTGAATACAAAAGGATTATACATAGAGCCCTCCTAGACCTTATACAAAATGCAGCAGAGCAAAATGAAAAATTAAGCAAACTGTTCGGTCTGATGCAACACCAGTACTTGGAAATCCAATATATCAAAAACAAAATCAAAGACATAGAAACTTCAATTCAAAGCCAAGAAAACAGAATGTAACAAATGGAAAAGAGACTTTCTGACTTGGAAGACAGAGCAATTGACTCCAGCATCTATGAGGAGAATTCAGAAACAAGAAAAATGAAGAAGCATTAAAAAACATGTGGCACTCTATTAAGAGGAACAATCTATGGTTAAGTGGAGTTCCTGAACAGGGTGGGATATCTGAGAACACAAAGAGCATCGTAGCTGAGCTGCTGGCAGAAAACTTCCCAGAAATTATAAAAGAAGAGAATATAGATATCCAAGATACAGACACCACTCAACATAGATCTCAAAAGATAGACTCCAAGACATATTATAATCAAGCTTAATGAAATGAAACATAAACAGAAACTCTTGAAGGCAGCAAGACTCAAAACAAAGCTAACAATCAGAAGGAAATCCTGTAGGCTTTCACTGGATTTCTCAGCAGACGCAATGCTGGCATGGAGACAGCAGCATGACACATTCAAAGCCTTGTAGGAGAAGAATTTCCAACCAAGAATTATATATCAGGCAAAACTATCTTTCAAATATGATAATGAAATTAAGACACTCACAGATAAACAGAAACTCTGAGACTTCACAGAAAATCAAACCAAAGCTACAAGAAATTCTGAAAGAATCTCTTGGCTTAGGAGAACAAAACCACTAACTTTATATTTTAGAAACAAATTCAGGAAACATCACCCAGAAACCTACTCAGTTAGGTAAGGCTTCAAACTCCATCGAACCCATAATAGAGAATGATCCAGTGATCATATCACAAAAACTAGGATCTCATCATACTGAAAAGACGGATGTACTACTGTTGTTATAGTCCTTCTATATGGAGAGGAAGTTAACAAGATTGGTAGTAATTAAAATTGGGTTTATATATAGGTTATTAAGGGGGATCTTAGGGGCAGCAGTAAAGCACAATAAAGATGCAACATGTCAAATCAAGAAACGTAACACAGGAGTCTCAACAACCACAAAACCAACACTGAAAGAGGTGAAAAATCAACCCACAAAGAAGAAAGTCCCAGAACAGATTAAAAAGAACAACAGAGAAAACATCAGCACAAAAATAAACCTATCAAAATAGCAGCACTGAACACATACTTATCAATAATCACATTTAATGTGAATGGACTGAACGCCCCAGTAAAGACAAATCAAGTGACATCTTGGATCAAAAGGCATGACCCATCCATATGCTGCCTACAAGAAACTAACCTTAGACTTAAAGATATGAACAAACTGAAAATTAAAGGATGGAAGAACATATATCAAGCTAGCAATACACAAAGAAGAGCAGGTGTGGCAATTCTAATCTCAAATAAAATAAATTTGAATGTAAAACCCACCATCACAGACAAGGATGGACACTACTGCTGTAAGGTTCAATACATAAGCATGACTTAATAATATTAAATATTTATGCACCTAGTATTAGAGCACCTAAATACACTGAAGAAACACTGACTACACTCAAAACTGAGATACATGAGTCCACAACAATAGTGGGAGACTTCAACACTCCACTCTCAATACTGAACAGATTGTCTACAAAAAAAAGCTCAACAAAGACACAGAAGACCTTATTCCCACAATTAACCAACTAGACCTCATGGACATATACAGAATTTTCTATCCATCAGTGGACAACTACACCTTATTCTCCAGTGCACACGGAACATTCTCTAGAATAGACCATTTGTTAGGACATAAAGCAATTCTAAATAGAACCCACACGACTGAATTAATTCAAAGCATCTTCTCAGATCACAAAGCCATCAAAATCAAAATCAACAGCAGAAAAAAACATAGAAAGTGGAATTCACGGAAATTGAACATCTTGCTCAAAAACCATGGGTTATAGAAGAAATCAAGGATGAAATAAAGAAATTTATGGATCCCAATGAGAATGAAAATACTTCCTACCAGAACCTATGGGATACAGCCAAAGCAGTGCTCAGAGGTCTGTTTATCTCCATAAATGCACACATCTGGAAGGAAGAAAGAAACCAAACCAAAGAACTGACCCTACAGCTTGAACAAGTAGAGAAAAAACAACAGAAAAACCCCTCAGGCACCAGAAGAAAACAGATCATAAACATTAGAGCAGAACTAAACAATTTAGAGAATAGAAGAACAACTGAAAAAACTGAAAAGACCAAAAGCTGGTTTTCTGAAAAGATCAACAAAACTGACAAACCATTGGCTAACCTTACTAAAGAAAAACAGGAAGCCAAGTGCCAAGTGCTGTTGAGTCGGATCTGACTCATGGCTACCCTAGGGGCCAGGGTAGAACTGATCCTCAGAGTATTCAAGGAGTGCCTGGTGGATTTGAACTACCGACCTTGTGGTTAGCAGTGGTAACACTTAACTCACTACACCAAAAGAAAAACAGGAAGCCAAGCCAAAGGAAACAAATAACCCAAATTAGAAACGAGACGAGAGTTGCCACAACAGATTCAGCAGAAATGAAAAATATCATGACAGAATACTACGGAAGTCTGTACTCTAACAAATTTGAAAACCTAGAGGAAATGGACAAATTCCTTGATTCATATCACCTACTAAAATTATCACAAGGTGAAGCAGAACAACTTAATAAACCCATCACCAAGGAACAGATTGAAAAAGTCATTCCAAAACTACCAATGAAAAAAAGCCCGAGCCCAGATGGCTTCACTGCAGAATTCTACCAAGCTTTTAGAGAAGAATTATCTCCAGTACTACTGAGACTACTTCACAGTATAGAAAGGGATGGAATATTCCCAAATTCATTCTATGAAGCCAGTATAACCCTGGTACCAAAGCTAGAAAATGATCCAACCAAAAAGGAGAACTGCATACCAATATCACTCATGAATTTAGATGCAAAAATCTTCAACAAATTCTTGCCAACAGAATACAACATATCTAAAAAATAATCCATCATGACCAAGTTGGATTCATACCAGGGATGCAAGGCTGGTTCAACACCAGAAAAACAATTAATGTGATGTGATCAACCACAGAAATAACACAAAAGATAAAAATCACCTGATTTTGTCTATTGATGCAGAAAAGGCATTTGATAAAGTGCAACACCCACTCATGCTAAAAGCTCTTCACAAAACAGGACTAGATGGCAAATTCTTCAACTCAATAAGGGCCATTTATACAAAGCCAACTGCCTATGTCATCCTGAATGGAGAGAGACTGAAACAATTTCCCTTGAGAACGGGAACTAGACAAGGATGCCCACTCTCACTTCTCCTATTCAACACTGTACAAGCAGTTCCAGCCAGAGCAATTAGACAAGACCAAGAAATAAAGGGCATCTGCATCAGCCAAGAAGAAGTCAAAATCTCCCTGTTTGCAGATGATATGATTGTATATGAAGAGAATCCCAAAGAATCCATAAAGAAACTACTCAAACTAATAGAAGAGTTCGGCAAAGTCAAAGATAAACATAAGTAAATCAGTAGGGTTCCTTTATACCAACGAGATTGTTAATGCAGAAGTCATCAAATTAATACCATTTACTATAGCCCCTAAGAAGGCAAAGCACCTAGGAATTAATCTAACCAGAGAAATATCAGACCTTTACAAAGAGAACTACAAGACTTTACTACAAGAAACTAAGAGAGACTTACACAAATGGAGGAACCTACCCTGCTCATGGATAAGAAGACTTAACATTGTGAAAATGTCTATTTTGCCCAAAGCAATCCACTTATATAATGCAACCCCAACACAAATTCCAATGACATTTTTTAATGAGATGGAGAAACAAATTACCAACTTTGTTTGGAAAGGGAAGAAGCCCCAGATAAGTAAAGCACTACTGAAGAAGAACACACTGGGCTCATTACCCGACTCTAGGACCTACGAAACTGCCACAGTAGTCAAAACAGCCTGGTACTGGTACAAAAAGAGACGGACAGATCAATGGAACAGAATTGAGACGCCAGAGATGACACCATCTTCCTGTGAACAGTTGATATTTGACAAAGGCCCTAAGACATTATGCTGGGGTAAAAACAATCTCTTCAACAAATGGTGTGGGCGAAATTGGATATCCATCTGCAATAAGTTGAAATAAGACCCATATCTTACACTTTACACAAAAACCAACTCAAATTGGATAAAAGACCTAAATATCAAATTTAAAACAATAAAGCTCACCCAAGAAAAAGTAGGAACAACAATGGAAGTTTTCATACACAACACAAACTTCAACATCTGTCAAACAACAGAAAATAGATAATTGGGAACTATTAAGAATCAAACACTTCTGCTCATCCAAAGACTTTATTAATAGAATTAAAAGGCCACTTACAGAATGTGAAAAAATATTTGGCAACTATATGTCAGACTGACGTCTCATCTCAATAATCTATCAGGTACTACAAAATATCAACAAGAAAAAGATAAATCATCCAGTTAAGCGATGGGCAAAGGAGATGGACAGACACTTCTCTAAAGAGGAGATCCAGGCAGCAAAAAGACACATGCGGACATGCTCATGATCATTAGGTATTAAAGAAATTCAAATCAAAATGACAACGAGATACCATCTCACCCCAACAAGACTGGCTGTGATCCAAAAAACACAAAACAACAAATGCTGGAGAGGCCGTGGAGAAATTGGAACTTTCCTACACTGTTGGTGGGATTACAAAATGGTGCAACCTCTTTGGAAAGCAATCTGGTGCTTCCTTAAAAAGCTGGATCCAGATATACCATTTGACCCAGTAATGCCACTGCTTGGAATATATCCTACAGAATCCAGGCCATTCATACCAATGGATACACGCACATGAATGTTTATCTCAGCACAGTCCCCAACAGCAAAAACATGGAATCAACCCAGATGCGCAACAACAGACGAATGGATAGGTAAATTATGGTACGTATACTCAGTTGGAACACTACGCAATGATAAAGAACAATGATGATAGCAGGAGACATCTCATAACCTGGTTTCAACTCAAGGACATTATGCTGAGTGAAAGCAGTCAGTGAGAAAAGGACAAATAACATGTGAGACCCCTAGGATAAGAACTTGAAGAAAAGACTCTTTGATGGCTGCAAGGGTGGGGATGGGGGAGGTTGAAGAGGGGAGGATTTAGGTTAAACAGTTGATAGGAATTTAGTTGGGTGAAATCTGTGACAGCACTGTTAGAAAGAAGATCAATTTTAACTGGACTTCAACATAACATGACTACACCTCCCATCTTAACCCAATATTAAAAGGAGAAAGTAGCTGGGGCAGAGGGCCAGGGACCAGGCTCTCAGGGCAAACTGAGGCAAAATCTACACCCCACATTGGTGAGTGGTGCCTGAGGTCTTAAAGGCTGCCGAGCTGCCATCTGAGGGTATAGCAAACGGTCCCAACTTGGCAGGAATGGATGATCACCAAGGACTAAAAAATGGGGAAAAGAGAACCCAGAAGACAGAGAGACCCAATTGAGTGGGTGACTACATCGATTTGCGACTGGAAGAACCACATGGTGCCCGGCCACCACCAGTGATAGCCGTGATGGAGCTAACAAAGTTGAGTCTCACCAGCAACACAAGAATAAAAACGGGTTTACCCTGAGATCTCCACTAAAAGACTGCAATTGATTGTCCATGGGCCTCGGAGTTCCCCTGGGAGCACAGCCCCTGGCCCTGATGCTGCTCCTGTCCATAAATCATAATGGAGGTCCACTCTTTGGACAGGAATGGATTGGACTTGGTGACACAGAGTGACCACATCGTGTGTCACTTTACGGTTCTATGCATCTGTAGGATGTCATTCTGCTGACCTCTAACTGGAGGCTGGGGAGTGGGTGGAGAGGAAGGGATAGAAGATTGTTGGGACAATGAAACATATATGGAGCAGAGAGGAAGAGTGTGCTGTCACCAGGCAGGGAGAGCAGTGGGAGCTGCATATAGGTGGGCATGCAAATTTATATGGGAATGTACATTTTCATTCAATCAGAATTAAAAAAAAATAAAAGGGAAATCACTAATCTTTTCTTCAAAAGCTAAAAAAGAAAAGGAAAAGATTCAGTGTTAACAGCAGAAACAAAGACCAAACCTGTTGCTGCTGAGTCAACTCTGCCTCCCAGCATTCTCACGCTGGAGCCCTGGCCAACCAGCACACATGGAAAACACCTAGGGGGTTGCAACTAGTGCAAAAACAGAGAAAAGTATCAGCACAAGTGTTATTTCGTAACACCTTTGTTTCAATGGCACATGTGCACAACACACACACACATACACACTCAATCACAGCATGAGATAGACTTCTAAGTGTGGTGGTCCATACAACCTGAGCCACATACAGCACCAGGTAAGAGCCGGAGGACAGGGCAGTCTGGGTGAACTTTTTAAGGGACTGAAACTTTGGCTCAATATGGCTCAAGCAAACGCATGTGGTTCCCAGCGCTGGCGTGACAAAAGTACTATAAGGGGGTGCTTTCGAGAACAGGAACTGACTGCCTTCCAGTTTTGAAGGTTAGAAGAAGTCCTAATGAGGACGTCGGCTCTAGGTGGGGACTTTGACACAGGCCGGATGAAAGATACAAGCGTCTGCAAGGAGATGGAAGAATCTGTTGTCCCAGCCATGTGGTGGCATTTCTTGGCTTGCTGATGAGTCCTCAGAGGGTCCTCCGCACTATGTGTGTGCGTATATACGTGTGTATGTGAGTGCGCGTGTGCGTGCACATGCCACTCGGAACAGATTAGCGTTAGGACCCAGAAGCCTCCGCTATGACCTCACACCAGAAGAAAAGCCCTGTTTGCAGAGGAGGTCACATTCGCAGGTGTGGGAGCGGGGAGGACTTCAGCAGATCTATCCAAACCAAAACTCGCTGCTCTGGAGTCAATTCCAACTCACAGGAACCCTAAAGTACAGGGCACAACTGCCCCGCGGGGTTTCCAAGGCTGCAACCCAGATGCAGATCCTTCCTGATGTGTGCCCACCCAGCATCCCCTCGTTGTGTTTCCGTGACTGTCTCTGGGTCTCTGTACAAGTCCTTCACGAGCACCATTAAGTGTTCTGGAATTCCCATCCTTCCCCACGTTGTCCATAACTTGTTCTGATCCACATGGTTGGATGCCTTTGCATAGTCAATAAAACGGAGGTAAACATCTTTCTGATAGTCTCTGCTTTTAGCCAAGATCCATCTGACCTCAGCAATGACTTACCTGGGTCCATGTCGTCTTCTCAATCCACCTTGAATTTCTAGCAGCAAGATTTTCGTTGCATGTGATACTAAATGTTACTGTTTGATAATCTCCACATTCCAGTGGGTCACCTTTTGTCTTCGTCACCTTGTGCTGCTATAAGAGAAATATCACAAGTGGTCCGCTTTCACAAAGAGAAGTTTATTTTCTCAGAGTCCAGTATTGCAGAAGTCTGAATTCAGGCTGCTGGATCCAGGGGAGAGCTCTCCATCAGCTCCGGAGGAAGGGCCTTCTGATGCCTCATCTCCCCTGGGTTTGGAAGCATCTCCATGCAGGAATCTCAAGAGCAAGGTGCGAGGGAGGCACTCTCCTTCCGGCACTGTTTCCCTGGCGGTGTGAGGTCTCTCCTCTGTACTTGCTTCCCTGTCACCTTTTCTAAAGTAAAGGGTGGTGCAGGCCACACCCCAGGGCAACTCCCTGTACACTGGATTAAAGACCTGACTCTGTAAGGGTGGTACAGTCCCACCCTAATCCTCTTTAACATGAAATTACAATCACAAAGCGGAGGGCTCAGCCAAATGGATGCTCATACTTTTGAGGGGACATAACTGAATTCCTGACACTTTTTTTTGGAATGGGCACAAATATGGATCTCTTCCAGAAAACTGGCCAGGTAGCTGTCTTCCCAATTCTTGGAACTGAAGAGTGGCGGCCTCTTGCCTTGCACCTGTTTGTGGGATCATCTCAGCTGGCATCCTGTCACCGCACTTATTCAGTCTGCCTGCTGAGCAAATCATCGGAGAAGCTGGGCCGTATGAAGAAGAACGGGGCTTTAGGACTAGAAGACGACTCATTAACAACCTGTGACAGGCTGACGATACAACTTTGCTTGCCGGAAGGGAGGAGGACTTGCAGCACTTGCTGATGAAGATCAAAGACCGCAGCCTTCAGTGTGAATTACACCTCAAAATCAAGGAAACAAAAATCCTCACGACTGGATTTTTTGTTGACTGAAGTTTGTCACAGACGTCACTGTACTTGGAGCCACAGTGCCCTGGTGGAAGCAGTCAAGAAACCAAGTGGTGTGCAGCATTGGGCAAATTTTCTCTGAAAGACCTCTTTAAAGTTTTGTTAAAAGGCGGCAAAGACGCAGGCACAGCTGACCCGAGCCACGGTGTTGTTTTCAGTTGCATGCAAAAGCTCAAGAATGAGGAAGAAAGACTGAGGAAGAATCGATGTTTTCGTATCCTGGTGTTGGTGAAGAATACGGCATAAGCCACAGACTTCCAGGAGAGCAAACCTGTCCTGGACAAAGCACAGCAGAGTGCTCCTCAGAGGCGAGCCTGGTGAGACCTGACCTCAGCTACTCCAGAGAAGGACATCGTGCTCAGCAAGCTCGAGAGTCATCCAAAAGACGACCCTCAAGGAGGTAGAGGGACACGGGGGCTACAACCATGGGCTCCAAAGGCTGTGCGCATGGTGCAGGACTGGGCGGCGTTTTGTTCTGTTGTGTGTGGGGCCACTGGGAGTGGACACTGACTTCATGTCACCCAGCAATACCAGCTGTGCCGCAGAAGATCCGGTGATCTGCTTTTGTAAAGACCCACAGCCTAGGACACCTACTGGGCCCTTCTATGCTGTCACACAGGGTCACGACGAGTCACAACTGACCGCATAACCCCAGCATCTCTGCCGTTAGACATCGGGGCAACATCAGGTTTAAGCTGCCCCCATGATACAATGGACAGGAAGCAAACAAACTGTTCACCAATAAGGTGGAATTTTGATGAAAGCCACAGTGGTCCACCTTTCTGTCTGCAAGAATCACCACTTACCACCCTCAAAAGCAGTCCAGGCGCAGGTGGGCTCCACAAACGGTCCTCCGTACAGCCATGGCTGAACCCCATGTGTGGCCCACCCCAGCAAAGCGTGGCCCAGACTTCACTCCAAGCCAAGTGGCAGAGCAGACCCTTGAAACTCAGGTCGTAGACAAAGACGGGGCACTCCCCTCCCTCCCGTCCAAGGGCCAGGATACCAGAAGACGATGGACGATGGGAGGCCCGAGCGAACGTGGCCTTAGAGGCACCCACACTAGTCCACAAAACCACAGCTGTGGACAAAATATCACAACGGAGTTCAAAACCCATAGAGGCAAACCCTGAAGCAGCACCATCTTGGGAGACATATCTCAAAAAGAAGACGCACAGTCTGTCCTTGCCTGGAGGTTCTCAAGTCCCTAGGTGTCACCACAGTTAACGCGGTGGTTGGCTGCAAGCCAGAAAAACTTGGCAGTTCGAACCCACCCCGAGGTACCTTGGAAGAAAGGGCTAGGGAACTACTTCTGAAGAATCAGCTGCCGAAAGCCCGCCAGAGCCAGTGTCTACCTGGACACGCACGGGATCGCCGTGAGCTGCAGTCCACCCCACCACAGGGGGTTATTGGTTTTACCCATCCTGGCTGCGGTTTGGGACACTCGCCTTGTTTCTGTCCAAGTGCACTGATCTTCATTTGCCATGGAGAGTGGCCCTGCAGACCTCGAGGGCACTCAGCAGGAATCCTGCCAGTCGTGCTGTCCCAACCACTCTCTTCCTCAACGCCAAGTCCCACACCTGTGCACCCTCAAACTGCCAGGGAGCCCTTCCCTGGGAGCTGCGCTTTACAGGGTCTCTCCCCACTTTACAGCTTCTCCCTCCCTGCGGAGCTGTTCCCTGGATGGCCCCGAGTTCCCACGTGGGACACGGCCTCCACTAAGGAACACATCTCCATCTGTGATCCATCTATGAGGCCCCCATCCCTCACACACCCTGTCAGACTTTACCACGGGCAAGTGAGCGTGAGGGGAGCCTCTACCACAAACCTTCACGTGTAATCCAGCTCCCCGGACAGTATCCTTGTGGATCGGGGACACTTGTGGCCGCCCCAACCACACCCCTGCCCCCAACCCCCAGAGTGCCATGGCAAAATGACTTCGCACAGCAAAGAACTTTTAAAAGGCATTGATAAGATTCATTAATGTATCAAAATGTCATCTACTCAATGGGAGCTGTTAAAAATTATTAGTCGAAGTATTAGCAGAAATATTCATTAAAGTACCGCAGAAATATCACGAGAACTATCCAGTGGAAATATTCTTCACCGAGGGCTCTGTTCCCAGCCCTGGCCTGTCACTGTGACCTCCTGGCCTTGGGCCTCTCGTCAGGGTCCTGTATATCTGCAGGCCACAAAGGACTCCGTACAGGTGAAAACATATGGATGCAGGGAGGTTCCTGGGGGACTCCTAACTTCACTCAAAGATGTGCAGAAAAACCATAAGCAATTTATTAACAGAGAACATAGTCAAACACAAGATCTATTTACAAACTGAACCAGAGAAACCAAACCCGCTGCTGGGGAGTGGATTCTGCCTCCCAGTGACCCTACAGGGCTGAGGGGAGCTGCTCTATCAACCAAACCCACTGGTATTGAGTCGTGTCCGAGTTGTAGCAACCCTAGAGGTCAGACTAGAACTGCCCCATAGAGTTTCTAAGGAGCGCCTGGCGGATCTGAACTGCTGACCTTTTGGTTAGCAGACGCAGCACTTAACCCACTACACCACCAGGGTTTCCGACCTATTTATAGAGAAGGCAAAATTCACGTAAAATTAATCACTGCCGAGGTCTTCTCATCTCTCAAGGGAACGTACTTCCCTTCCTCTGCACTCTGGGGAGAAGCACAAGGCAGGGCTACAAGCCTGTCCAACCAGCATTTTGAGGAGCAGGTGGTCAGTCTTGTGCTGAATTCTCCAAAAAGGGAGACAGCTACTGATACGTCATCTGAAAGTGGAAAGTGGATGACATCACTTAAATAAGAGTCAGTGGACTAGGTGGCAACGACGTCGGGTGGTGCCAACAGGTTCCATCCAGCTGCTAACGTAACAGTGGTCTGACCCCGCCCAGGGGCGCTGCCAATGAAAGGCCTGGCAATCTGCTTCCATAAAGATGTCAGCCAAGAAGACCACAGGGAGCGCAGTTCTCCTGCGTCACACGTGGGGGTCCCCATGAGTCAGAACTGCCTCGATGGCAATGATTCTGGTTTTGGTCTGGGAGTAGGCGGTGGGGGGCTGCAACTGCACTGCTGCTCCGTCTGTAAATCAGCTCTGGTCTTGCAGGGTCCTGCGGGCGGGAGGTGAGGAAGACAGGCAGCTCCACAAGACAGTGCTGGGTAACTAGGCCCGGGTAACTAGGCTAACTAGTCCTGTGACAACACATCATCTAGGACACAAAAGAACAGAACAATGGCGACAAGTTGTCACGATGCCACCACTGCGCATGATGGGGAGGTCGGACATGCTCCTCTCCTTCATCCTTGGAGACTGCCACGCCTGCCCAAGGTGCATCTCCAGGTGGGGACCAGCCTAGGCTTTGTGGGCCCTCATAGAACCACGTGGGATCCCTGGATGGTGCCCACAGCTCACGTGCTTTGCTAACTCAAAGGTTAGAGGTTGGAGTCCACTCAGAGGTACCTCAAAAGAAAGGTCTGGTGATCCGCTTCAGAAAAATCAGCTGTGAGAACTCTCTGAGGCATACGCTCCTCTGACACCCACTGGGTCACCATGCCTCATACTTGACTTGATAGTGACTATTAAAAATAAACCTCGTGGATGAGAAGCCTGACAGCCACCCCACCTAGGGACACAGACACAAGAGGTCTGTCTGGATGGAGGTTACCAGCCAACGAGCCTGGGGACCGTTTGTTTGTCCTAGGTGGGCACCAGCAAGCAGCATGCACCTTGTCCACCAAAGGGTGACCCTCTGAGCTCGGTCTATGACGCGGCTTCTATCCCTGGGGGCATAGAGACTAAGATGGCTTTTCTGTTTCAGATAAAATGTTCGATGCTTCTTTACTGCATATACTGACCAACACACCAGCAAGTTTAACCCAGTCAACAGTAAATGAATCACGGTGTCAGACTGCTGACGAATGAGTTCTGGTTACAACCGTCCATTTTTTTAATGGAGACACTGCTAAATCAAGATGTTCTCTCTTTTTCCTCACTGAAAATAAAATGTCACCAGACATTTCTAAAAGCAGACAAAACTACAGGACACAGAATGCCTACAATGCAGCAAAAACACAGCCATGTCTATACACTGTGACAGTGGGGTGAAGGGGGGGACCAGAGAAATAACAGACTGGCAGAAAGTTAGTGTCGCGATATTTTTCAAAAGGCCTTCTATGTTTCCTTACAGGCCACATGCCACGTCAACAAGATATTAATAGTGTCTGCCTGGCAAAGAGGCGGAGGCCACCTTGCTGGTGGCCCTCCGAGTGGCAGGCAGTTCCTTCCTTCAGAAATTCAGAAGAAGGAAAGTGTCCGCTTCCACAGCAGCAGTACAACTAGTGCTTAAATCGCAAGTGGTCACCAGGCAGGGAGGGGACTCAGGGGATGCAGAGAGCAAGACCGAGATGCTCCTCCTGACCCCTGTCCTGGTGGCTCTCCAGCACACCCCACTGCCGCGAGGAGAAGCAGTTTCCATTCCTCGCAGCATCACTCCCAGCATCACTCCCAGCATCACTCCCAGCATCACTCCCAGCATCACTCCCAGCATCACTTCCAGCATCACTCCCAGCATCCATGCCCACTTTCTCACCAATGGCCTTTTGCACGGTTATCGCTACTGAATTGCAAACAGTAAAAGACCTCCACACATCAAGTCTACTCATTGTGGGTAACAGAGGAGGGTCTCCACCAAGAAACATTTTTAAGTCAGGGAAACCTCTTACAGACAGCAGACCTAACAGGCCCACGTTCCTCCGGTGGCAGCTGCCCACTCTCCGGAGCGTGCTGGTTATCCTGCCACGCACACACACAACAACAGTGTCTTTAGGCAATTTTAAAAAATGACTTGTAAGGCAGGCAGGTATTTTTGGTGCTGCCAGTGTGAATCTGGACAGGGTGATATAAGGGCACATCTGATCTAAGTGTGAAAAATATTTTTATTACTCCGGGAATAGTCACCATTAACTGAACACAACAAAAAGGGGAAAAAAGAGCGTGCAGACCCGAGGGGACTACCAAATCAATTAGCAAGTAATTCAGGAACTAATTTCTAGATTGCCTCTTAGCATAAAATTGTATCTTTAATTTCGCCTGCGATAAGCATCTCCACGATGGTGCTACCGCGCACTGGTGCTGTAAATGAGTTTACGAGGGTCTCTTTTTGATTGGCTCGACAACACCATTTCTTCACAGTTCAGTGCGGCCGTAGCCAAGTGCTCTGAAATATTTTAATTATACTGGTAGCTACCAGTTACCAATTTGCGAGACCCACCGTAACTACAGTACATTTTAAAGAACTAGTAATCAACTAATTAAAACCACAGTGAATTCGAGATTCTCTAATTACAAACAACCGCCATGGAATACACTCAGGGCATTGCTGCCTGAAGGTGGATTGGAACTTCTGGAAGTGTAGCTGTACCATGGAAAATGGATGCCACCAACTGAAGACCCGTCAGAGCTGCCACTATTTAGAAAACATTGCTGCAGTCATCCCTGGGTGCTGCTTGGAGCCTGCACTTTTAATACGGCTGATGCAGTCACGGAAGCTGGTGGCGCAGTGGTTAAGGGCTACAGCTGCTCGCCAAAAGGTCAGCAGTTTGCCTTCACCAGGTGCCCTTGGAAACTCTGTGGGGCAGTTCTACCGGGTCCTACAAGGTTGCTATGAGCTGGAATCCACTAGACAGCAACGAGTTTGGGTTGCAGTTATGTGGGGAGCTTTGGGGCAGATGAGAGACCACTGAAGGCAGCGGTCAGTGAAGGTGGGGACCGCAGGGTTAGAAACAGGCCGAGGCCGGCTTTCCATCTGACCTTTGCCTCTTAGGCTCGCTGTCGGGGGCCACCGAGTCTATTCCAACCCAGAGTGACTATGCCTGTTAATCAAAAGGTCAGCAGGTGGAATCTGCCAGGCATTCCTTAGAAACTCCATGGGGCAGTTCTACTCTCTCCTACAGGTTTGCTATGAGTCAGGACGACTCAACAGCAAAGGGTATGGTTCTTTTTTTCCCCTCCATCTCCCATGAGTGCTGGGAGACTGAGGGGTGGAGAAACAGCTGTACCAAAAAGATCTGCTTTCATGATCAGTGACTGGACTCCTGGAAATGCAATGATTTCTATTTATTCCCACCCCCATTTTTCAAATACCAGAAGAAACAGTATGATGTTTAAGGATTCAACATGGAAAAAACTGGCCAGTCAGGTTACAGTTAAAGTTTCTGGGGCCAAAACAGCAAACAAGCATCATTGGCTATTCTATCACCTTAAAAGTCCTAAGGAAGAAGACCACACTCAGCTAAGGTAGGCTTCAGGATCAGTGCTGGCTCAGTGGTAGAACCCTTGCCTGCCATGCAGACCAGGGTTTGATTCCCAGGTGACACACCTCATGCACAGCTACCACCTGCCTATCAGTGAAAGGCTTGGTGAAGCTAGGACACCGAGCAGGTCTCAGTGGAACTTGGGACTAGGAAGAAAGGTCTGGTGATCTACTTCCAAAAATCAGTCAGTGAAAAACCTGTGTGTCACAAGGGTCCGATTCCACTATGTGTGAGGTCACTGTGATTCAGGGTTGGTCATCAGTAGCCAACAACAATGCTGGCATATTGTGCCAGAAGCAGCAGAGAACTCTATAAAAGACGGGTGCTGGGGCCTTCCACCCGTAAGATGGGGGTGATCTTTGACAGTCAAACCACCCTGAGGCCCTGCCAGATGAAGACCTGGCCGTCCACTTCTGTCAAGATTAGACTCAACGAAGCCCAGTGGTGGAGTTCTCCCCTGTCACACAGGGTTGCCAGCAGCTGGAACTGATTTGATGGCGCCTGACAACAACAATTTCTATATTAAAAACAAAACAAACAATTTTGCTACAGAAACACTTCTTGACAATGACGGAAACGCACTCCTTTTACCGCTCATTACAACCACAAAGGCAGCGATTGGCACAGACACAAAGTGCACCAGAACTGGGCACCGTAAAGACAGGCCAGTGATCCAGAAGTCATGAGCTTCCCGTCTAAACAAATCGTCACAAACAGTCACAAACATGAAGACACGCAGCTGCTGTATAAATACAGAAAGGAGGCTAAGAAATTTTAGAAGAAACTGTCTTTAGGAAGTTGTTTGGGTCACTGACACAGACTTTGCTGAAGCCAAAAAACATGATGGTACTCATTTGCCTAAATACAGCATCCTATAGATGTGATACATATGTATACGTGTGTGTGTACATATGTGTAAGTACGTGAGATGGAAACCCTGGTGGCATGGTGGTTAAGTGCTACAGCTGCTAACAAAAAAAATCAGATGTTCAAATCCACCAGGTGCTCCCTGGAAACCCTATGGGGCAGTTCTACTCTGTTCTACAGGGTAGCTGTGATTTGGAATCTACTTGACAATTTTTTTTTTTTTAATATATATATCTGAGATAAAGTTTAGAGGACAACAAATCCAAAAACAAACTGTCTCTCTTCAGACATAATGCCATGTAGAATACACCTTTTCCAATCAAAGAGACTCCTTAAAACAAACATAAAAAGAAAAATAGTTTATGCTAGTGACCAGGCACCTAGGAGGTAGACATCACAGGAGATACAACAAAGCTGAAGAGTGGGTGTCTTCAGAGGTTCCTGGCGTGGAGATGTGGCGGGGAACATATGCCTGTATAATGCAAAGGATGGCAACGAGACCCAAGAGCTGATGGACCACAACGGGTGTTAGCGTGAGACTCGGGTGAGTCCTCCTAGAACAGAAGGAATGCGAGGTGGGGCCCACAGGGAGCTGATCTTTTTCAACGTTTTATTTGTTGCCATTGGGAATATACACAACACAACGCATACCAATTCGGTAATTTCTACATACACAATTCCCTGGCACTGCTGACATTCCTTGAGGTGTGCCAATATTCTCACCCTCCTTTCCCAAATTGTTCTTCTCCCACTGACATAAACCTACTTCCACTAAGTTTCCTATCAAACCTTTCCGGTTGCTGCTGTCAACTTGATCCCATAAAGACAGTTCTTTAAAAGAGATGATGGTCAACCAAAGCCCAACTGGTTGCTTTCGAGGCAGTTCTGACTCACAGTGACCCTAGAGGACTGAGCAGGGCTGCTCCGCAGGGCTTCCAGGGAGCGGCTGGTGGGTCTGGACTGCTGACCCTTTGGTTAGCAGCTGTAACTCTTAACCACAGCACCACCAAGGGGGAAAAAAAATCAAACCCACTGCCACTGACTTGGGTCTGACTCAAAGCAACCCTAAAGACAGAGTAGAACTGCCCCATAGTTTCCAAGGACTGCCTGGTGGATTTGAACTGCCGATTTTCTGGTTAGCAGAGATAGCACTTAACCCACCATGCCACCAGGGTTTCTACAGAGCTACCAGGGCTCCATAATGCTCAAGGCAGATGTTGTTTGCTAATTAAGTAAACTACTGCTTGGGGGAGTATTTCTGCTTTACAGTTTCAGAGCTAAAGATAATCTCAGGACAGTAGTTTTGGGGTTTCATCCAGCTTCAAGGGCTTCTGAAAGCCTGGATTCTACAGTAATTTGAAATTCTGTTCCACACTTCCTCCCCTTTTGATCAGGATTTTTCTATAGAATCTGTGATTAAAAGCAAGAAGATCATTCTGACAAGCACAGCTGCTAAAGGAGAGGAAACAGGAGAACAGGATGGTATCAGGCACAGGTAGAAGCTTGACGAATACAGGTGGGGAAGGGAAAGAATCCCAAGGGTTAGGGACTGAACTATGTCCCACCAAAAACGTGTTCTCAACTCAGTTTGGCCATGATTCCCAGTCTTGTGTGGTTACCTACCATTGTGTGACTTGATGTAATTTTCCTGTGTTGTAAATCATAATCTCTGCCTGTGGTTAATGAGGCAGGATTAGGTTACACTACAGAGGATTAGGGTGGGATTCAACACCCTTCCTCCCGAGGGTCACAGTCTGAATCTGAAGTAAAGTGAGTTTCCCGGCATCACCTTGTATCTTACAAGAGACAGAAGGGGACAGAAGCCAGCAGAGCCAGGGACTTCATGCTATGAAAGAAGAGGCAGGGTGGGCTGTGTCCTTTGGACCAGGGTCCCTGTGCCCAGAAGCTCCTGGATGAGGAGAAGACTGAGGACAAGGACCTTCCCCAAGAACCAACAGAAACTCTTCCTCTGGAGCTCATACCCTGAATTCAAACTTCTAGCCTCCTAGACTGTAAAGAGAACAACCTTCTGCTTGTGAACACCACCCACGTGTGGTATTTCTGTTATAGCAGCACGAGACAACTGAGGCAGTGACCCCATTTGCCTGATGGTGGTCCTCAAAATATGGTCCCTAGATTTGCAGCATCAGCATCCCCTGGGAACCCAGAAACGCAACTTCTGGAGACCCAGACCAGACCGAGAGCGCATCAGTGACGAAGACGCACACTATAGCAGAGGACCACGTTTGTTCCAGGGGCACAGAGAGCACAGAATTCCCAAGTGGCTCCCAGAAAAGCCATTCTGTCCTGCTCAGCCCACGACAGAAGACCACTTACGTGATTACGGATCAGGTATAGACAAGACAGTCATTGTAAGTAACTACAGGTTAGGTCAGGTGACAGTGGGACACAGGAGTCCTTCTTAGAAGCATATTATAGAGCATTCCTGGGTTTGAATTTCATCGAGACCACAGGACCAGCTACTGGGCCTCAGACTCCTCACCCTGCAAACGGCAATTATGTTGGGTCTCAGGCTGGCTGCGAAGAGTGACGTCACATGATCACGCATGTTTGGGAAGAGTGATGTCACATGATCACACGTTCGTGGTAACACCTGACGCAAGCTGTCCAGCTGCTGCTGAGTGGGTTCCACCTCACAGTGACCCCAGTGTGGCACAGTAGACCTCTGCTCCACAGGTTTCCAGGGGCTGATTTCTACAAAGTAGATCACCAGGCCTTCCTTCTGAGGCAACTTTGGGTGGACTCGAACCCTCAACCTTTCAGTTAGCAGCCACCTAAGCAGCAACTATTTGTACCAACCAGGGACTCTGATTAAAACTGAGTACCCAATCAATAATTTCTGATATTCTTTTATTAGGACGTTAACGAAACAATCATTTGGTTAATTTTGACAAACTTTCAGTTGGGGGGCTTTGAAGCAGCAAATACAACAGGGCACAGGTCTGGCTGGGTCTGGGAAGGCCCTAAGACACTAACACCCCAGCCTGCAGCTAGTGAGTTGATGCTCACTCCCAGTAACCTTACAGGACAGCGTAGAACGGCCCCGTAGGGTTTCCAAGAAGTGGCTGGTGGATCTAAACTACAGACCTTTGGTTTGTAGCTGTAACTTTTAACCACTACACACCAGGGCTCCAAGACATTAATGGCATATTTTAATGTCTCTGTTTTCTTTTCTGCAGCCTACAAACACAGTATTATTAGACATTATATAAAACTGTCTAGCTAAGGAAGCGTCTCCCAAACTAACTCTTCCGTACCAATTTTATGACATTTCAACACATTTCTCTGTCTTTGATCACAGCTGTCAGCTTTGCCATCAAGGGAAGATGGTATCCTTGGTTACACAACTTGGCCATCAGTTAAAAATAAACCTCCTCAGTAAAATGGAGGGAAGGAAAGTGTGTTTTTGCTACCCAAAACAATCTGACAAAAAGATGTCCCTTTCTAGGGCAGTCTCAAAGGAAGACCAGGAAGATTCTCAAGACACCACCTTCTTTAGAGCTTCTGGGGCATCAGGTTCTGGCACAGACAACAAGGTAATTGTCGTCACGTGCCACTGAGTCATTCTGACTCCTAGTGACCCCCTGTGACAGCACAGAACTGCCCCTCTGGGTTTTCATGGCATTTACTTCATGGATGCAGACTGCCAGCTCTGTTTCCCCTGAAGCCACTGGGTGAGTCTGAATAGAGACCCCTTCTGCTCATAGCTGAGTGCCCCACCACTGGGCCACAAGGCCCCTCAGCAACATCCGAAACCCACGTGATCAAAACTGAGCGCAGACGAGCATCAGTGACTCTGAGTAGGGGGCACCAAGTCTGGCTCCCATGTCCAGGCCAGAAGTCCCACCAAGGCCCAGAAGTCCCACTGTTGCTGCAGTGTCAAACTGACATGACAAAAGCCAGCATGGTGCCTCCAGCCAGAATCCCGGTGTCTGTCTGGCTGTAGATTCTCCACGCACCGAGAAGAAAACCTGGCCCAGGTAAAGCCCCAGTCTAACAGGTGGGGTGGCAGGTAAGCACGACAGGTACTAACCAAAAGGTCGGCAGTTCAAATCCACCCGGCGCTCCTTGGGAACTCTGCGGAACAGTTCTCTGTCCTATCGGGTCACTGTGAGTTGGAATTGACTCAGCGGCAGCGGGTTTGGTCTTGGTTTGAGGAAGAGAAGGAGCCCTGACCGCACAGTGCGGAACAGCTGCAGGGAGTTACGGCTGCTACCCAGAAAGCTGGCAGTCTGAATCCAGCAGTCGCTCTTTGGACACCTTATAGGGCAGGCCTACTCTGTCCTGGGGAGTCACAATCGACTTGATGGCAATAGTTTGTTTTCTTCTAAAAGAGAAGCTGCGTCTTCTACCACGAATTGGTAAATAACCCAGAAATGAAGCCCCCCTCGACTGCTGTGATTTCTCACGGGCCTTCATGCACTTGTTTCCCTAAAGGATCTGCAAATACGCAGATCTTACGGGGAGAGTTCACAGCTCTTCACACTGCACCGTGGCAGAATTTTTAAGGCCACAGACATCATGAGCCGAGGGCGGGCTCGCGGTGGGCCTGGGGCGGGCTCATGGTGCTCCTGCCCTCTTCCCTTCATCAGAGACAGGTGTTTCCCTGGATGCCATCTCTTACACCTGGGAAAAGGAATGGATAACCACTAGCCATACACCTGTTAGCGCACTCACCTGTTAGAATTTCTCTGTCCCCCTTGGAGAGCCACAAGGAGGCTCCCGTTAAGACAACCCTTCGAGAAGCTGGCTCCTGAAGAGTAAATGTACCTTTTCTGGCCACTGCTGGCTCAGGCCCTGGCCGTGAAGACGCTGCCCAGCCAGAGGAGGGACCACTCTAGATGACCAGCCGGAACTTCGTTCTCCTACCGTCCAGACCAAAACTAGACACAAGTTCACCGAACACAACGAAAATGCTTAGTAGTAAGGAAAAGACACTGCAAAAATAGCTCCTGCTTCACAGAAGGACAGGGCCACACACAGTGACCCCTCTGGTGGTGAACCAAACTGCCACTGAGTTGATGCCAGCTCACAGTGACCCTACGGGACTGAGTAGGGGTGTCTGTGGGTTTCAGGGCTGTCATTCGTCCAGAAGCCGACTGCCACAGCTGTCTCTGGCCAAGCCCCTAACCACTGCACCACCAGGACTCCTCCACCTTCAAACCAATTACACCAGTTGCCCAGGAGTCAGTGCCCACTCACAGCGACCTCAGGGGGGGTTAGGGCAGAACTCTGCTCCGCAGGGTTTTCAGTGACTGATTCTTGAGAAGTGGACTGCCAGGCCTTTCTTCTGCAGCACTTCTTGTTGGCACTGGAACCTCTGACCCTTGAGGTCAGCAGCCAAGCATGTTCACTCTCGGCACCACGCAGGGAACCCTTCTACAATTCTAAGGGGTTTAAACTGGACCCTCCCATCTGAATGCACTAGATCTTGCCACGTGTTCTGCCCAGTGACTCAGTCTCATAAAGTAGGTTCCCTTTGGATTCTCAGACATGGTGGACGGGGATACAGTGAGTCTACCATGTCACACTAGCAAGGCCTAAGGTAGGTGAACACCCTGGGCAGAGGGGACAGTACAGAGGGCCTTTGGTGTGACACAGACCTCAGCTGTCATCCCAGCTCTGCATGATGCCAGGCAAGTTTCATCACCTCCCAAGCTTTAGTTTTCCCATCTATTAAATGGGTATCTTCCTAGCTATTACTTCACAGTTGAGTCCACCCGCTAACATAAAGCTCCAGGCTAGTTACTAGCACTCAGTGGGGCCAACTGACCAGTTATAGTTGCGTGAGTGCGATCCACCACCACCATTAAAGCGTACGGAGGGGAAGTCAGAAGCGGGACGGAAGCACTGGGATTAGGAAGAGTCAATCTGACAGCCGCTCCTTGACAACCAGAAGGTGGTGGGCCTTCTCGGTGTCACCCGCCTCTCCTTACGTCTTCCTGCCGAGCACCCCTGAGCACCCACCTCCTGCCCCTTGTTCAGCTCAGTCTGCCCCCTCCTGCCTGCAGCAACTGACCACTCGATCTTCAAGGCTGAGCTCGACGGACTCATGTTCCTTGCCTCCCCTGCACCCGCGTCTTTCCAGTGTAGAGTTAACCCTTCTTAGCTTGCAGAGCACACAGGGTCCATCAAACACACCTCCATCCTAACAGTCACCCTACAGAGTTAGGGGCAGTTGTGCTTTAGCAGTAGAATTCTTGCCTTTCATGCAGGAGACCTGGGTTCAATTCCTGAGCTATATATCTGTCCGTTGAGGCTTGCATGTTGCTATGATACTGCTGGACAGGTTTCAGTGGCGTGTCCAGACTGAGATGGACTTAGGAAGAAAGGTCTGGCAATCTCCATCTAAAAATCAGCCAGTGATATTTTTCAGCCCATGGATCACCAGGGTCCTGATGTGCCCACCTGTCACAGGGACAGCATGGGGCTGGACCTCATGGGGTTACTGTGCGTCAGGGGCCAACCCAATAGTAGCTAACAGCAGTAACTATCAGAGGCACGGTTTGGGGACTTCACTGGCCTTCAGAGCCCAGCCGGGGGGCGGGGGGAGGCTTGCCGCACGCTCCTCTCATGGCCACCCCAAGCATAGCCCCAAGCTGGGTGCACAGTGTGTACTACTCATGGAGTATGGCACAAAACACAGCCAACAAATAAGCACTTTGCTGATCCATCAAGACAGAAGTAAACTCTGACAATATGCATGAACATGAATTTTGAGAACCATTCCTCTTTTGCATGTGATTTTAGGTTCTGGAGGTGATAGGGACCCAAACCTCACCCATATGGCTAAATTGTGAGAAAAAAGCACATTTCACCAAACAAACCCTGTAGCCAGATACTGTTGCAGCTCCTGGAATCTACAGAGACACAAGAGGATACAATGAGTCTTAAAATCAACTTCTGCTCTTGGAAATAAAACATTTACCTGGCCGTTTACCATATACAAAGGACTTCTACGTACATCACACTCATATCACCCTTGCCAACACTTACGACCAGGCCAAACATTGTATTAACTGCCACACGGGTTTATGTTTGAACAACTGAGTTCATGTCATCCCGTTAAGTCCACTGAACACTCTCTACAGGCCCTGCCATCTACTCTGGGGGCCAAAAGGGAAGCAGCAGAGGGGTGGGGGTGTCCCGTTTATTCAAAGTCATGTGACGATAACCTCAGGTGAACACCCCATCTTTGTTTTGCCCATGACAGGATGAGCTCCGAGCCGTCACATGGGGCCCGTGCTCCGTCCACCTGGCCCGTTAAATTAATAATTGTACTTGGTCCAAGAAGGCTGTTGTGAACCAGGCTGCATACAATGCTCACTGGGAGCCGATCGCCCGAGTGCGGTAAATTAGCTTTCTGGGCACCGGGTCTAGGTCAGTAAATTATCTGCTTCTGGCAAGCTCGACGGGCTCCTGCTGTCAGGCAGAGCTGATTTGCCACACGGGTGCGCAGTGTGGCTGCGGGCAGCCTTTGGCTCACCTTGGTTCCCCGGAGGTTAGGCCTGTACACAGGAACCAGCATCCTAATAAGCAGCCCTGGTGGTGCGATGGTTGAGTGCTCGGCTGCTAACCGAGAGGTGTGGCGGTTCAAATCCACTGAGCCACTGCTCGGAGACAGGACCTGGCAGCCTGCTCCCAGGCAGAGGACAGCCCAGGACACCCTACAGGGCAGTTCTACTTTGTCACCAACTCGATGGCCCTCACTGGCACCCCCATCATCCTGCCGCTCCCCAGGCGGGATCCTGAGGGCTCTGTGGACCCGCAGGATGTACCCTTTTCTGCCTGAGAGGTGGCACAAGGTCACGTCTGTCTTTCTCTCCATCTGTCAAGTTTCAGTCTGGTCTTGAGTTTTGTTTTTTCCATGAAAGCGGCGCCCGACGACAGAGCAGCAGACTGTGAGCGGAGTGGAACTTTCCGGAGCTGCTGGAGTCAGCACTATTAGATGGCTTTTATCTTCTCAAGGCCACACAATACACCCCCTCACGTTGATCCCAGGTACCAGGCGACACAGGTCAGCAGCCCGCGGCAGGCTGGGTGAGGGGATTACCTCCAGTGGCCCCTTTCAGATAATTGACAATCATCCCTTTCTACTCCACTGAGAATCAAAAACGCGCCCGGCTTCAGAACAGTTCACAAGCCCAACGGTGGAGCACAGGGGAGTGTGTGCTCCGTGGGCCTGCGCATCGGCTGACAGCTGGGGAAGGCTCTTCCTGGGGCTTCAGATGGCCGCTGTGAATGACTGCTCTTGCTGGGTGATACTCGGCTCAAGAGACCTCTGGGGTCAAAGTTGAAACCAAGAGCTTACACAGGTGTTAGGCAGGTGCTCTGCCTATTGGGTGCACCCCTAGGCCACCACAGGAAGCCCCGGGCCGGTCCGAAGGCCACCGGCAGCACTTCGTAATGCGCAGAGACATGGTACCTTTGCCTGATCCCATGGAACAAGGACCAAGCAGAACAGGTGACAGAGGAGAATAAGGGAGGCCTTCCGGTCACCACTATCACAGCCCCTTTAGAGGCTCCCCGCTGACCACATCTATCTCGAGATGCAGCGCTTTGCCCTCTAAGTGACTAATATTGCCATTTCAGTTCTTCAGAACCAAAGCCACCAGCTGAAGGACACTCGTCCAGGCCACGTGTGTAATCGGGCGTCCCCTTTCTGAGGGAGAGGGCTCATCCACCTGTTTCTGCAGGTCTGGGTTCCACTAACCCTGGGAAGGCCAGCCCCCTTCTCCCATCTGGAAGCCCAGGGAGGGAGGTACCTGCTGGAAAAAGCCCTCTGGCCCACAGGAAGGGGGAAGACGACACTCTGGCACAACAGCCTCATAACAGCGAAACGTTTTCTCTGTGACCTCACGTGGGATGACGCATTGCCTCAAAAGACGCAGTGAGCAGTTCTCTTTATGCTTGTCTTTCCCCCAAATAAACACTGTGTACCTGTCTCAGTGATGTAAACTCACCGCCGCAGCCACTGCAACACCCTGGGACAGAGGAGAACCACCCCACGGAGTTTCCAAGGCTGTCTGTCCCCTTTATAGAAGCAGACGGCCACATCTTTGTCCTGAAGGAGCAGCTGGTGGGTCTGAACCGCTGACCTTCAGCTGTGCAGCCGCGAGTCAGAACCACCGTGTTACTGGGGCTCCCGGGCATCGTCGGCACCGCCGGTCAAGTGCACTGGGGTCATTAGAACCTAAACACACCCCAGGTTTACAGGGTGGGCACCGCGGCGAGGCCAGGTGGGCTCTGCAGCCACAGCACGCCCACCAGGGGCGGACCGGGAGGGCCAGGCGCGGGTCAAGTGTCCGCAGGGTGCAGGGATGGGGCCAGCACACAGGCTGCACGCCTGGGCTCAGATACAGCGATTAAAGCCGGCAAGAGGCAGAAAGAAAGGAGAGCACACAGCTGCCGTCCCCCAAACAGACCTCCCATCTGCCACCCACGATTTCCATGTCACCTTCTCCAGGCTCATTTGTACTTCATTAACTGCCATTGACTTAACAAGATTTATGCAAATGACTCCACAGGAGCTCCCCAAGTCCCACCGCAATCAAGTGATTATGTGTGTACAACTCTCCACAGCAATGAAACATTAATACGTGACCAGCCCACTCGCCGCTCGGCCGGGCCTCTGGCTCCCGTGTCTCTGGCTCTGCTTTTTCCATGTTTATTCTAACAGACCTGGTCTTCTTGCTGAGAAAGCCTCGAACTCTCTGAACCAACCTCCTCCAAATCCCCGCCTGCCCCCCCGAAAAGGCAAAGAGGCCGCAGTCCCAACACAAAAGGAGGCCTCTTCTAGAAAACATGTCACATGCCTGCTAAGAAATCTTTCATGGGAGAAAAAAATAGTAATAATAAAGCAAGCTGAATGCCCTGATGTCACAATTCGGCTGGCATCTACCCAGAGAGGAGCCTGGTCCTTACAGGGAGCAAGTCACAGAACATGAGAGAAACACAGTTAAAATCAGCCCCCAGCCCGTGTGTCATGTGCGAAAACACGACTTAGGAGGCAGGAAGGGCTGAAGACAGCTGTCCCTGTGGACCAATCCACTCACAGTAAGATTCTTTGGGGTGGGCGGGGGCTGCTGCAATGGACACAAGACTGGCTGGTCCCCAACAGCGACCACGGCCCCTCCATCGAGGTTCTCACAGCCTTTCTCCGCCCTAAGGCACAGGACAGAATCAGCCAGCAAGCTCTAATCACGTCAGAACGTCTCCAACAGAGTCAGGAGCTAAGACAGACGACCCCACTGCTGGGCAGAGGGCAGGAAACGTGGGCATGGGAAAGAGAATGCCAATGGAAACGAACCCTGCCACCCCAGGAAACAAACCCAAGCCTATGGCTGTCAAGGCAAACCCATGGGAACTCCACCCATGTGTGTTCAGCAGAACCACTCAGTGGCCTTTCTCACAGCTGCCACCTTAAGGAAGCAGATCACCAGGCCTTCCTGCAGCAGCACCAGTGGGTAAGTGCAAATCACTGACCTTTCAGTCAGTAAGTGAGCACAGACCGTGGGTGCTGCCCCCCCAGAATGGGCACCTTCTCTCCGGAGAAACATGCTGATGAACACGTGGTCTCGGAAGTTCCTTCTCTGTGAGCACGAAGTCATTCTGTGTGAGGTCTAGGTTCAAGTATTTACTTAAAACGTGTAACTTCACTTCCTAGGTGTTCTAGGGGGCTTTTCAACAGTGAAAGAGGGAAGAGTAGGTGCTCTGGACCAGAGACCCAGGTCGGAAACCCAGGCCCTCCCCTTCCTCTGGGTTGAACTTAAAATAAGGAGGACTCACTGCCACTTGGTGGTGGCAATACTGAGGCTTCACGGGACGCCCTAAAGAAAACAAAACCCAGACCACCTGCCGGTGGCCACCTCCCGGTGACCCCTGGTGCCAGAGTGGAATCAGGCTCCACAGGCTCCAGGGGGTCAAGTTTGGGAAGGCGGTCGCCAGCCCTTTCTTCTGAGGGCCCCCTGGTTGAGCCCGCACCCCTAACCTTGGCATTAGCAGTCAAGTGCGACTAAGACTTAGGGAATCCTGTTACAGGAAAAACCAAAACCAAATCCAACACAATGCCACCCCGTCGTCTCTGACTCACAGAGGCCCTACGGGACATGGCAGACCTGCCCCAGAGAGTTCCCAGGAGCACGTGGTGGGTCTGCACTGCCGGCCTCTTCGTTAGCAGTGGTAGCACTTAACCCACTATACCACTCGTTTAATCACTCATGTCTCGGCGTGTATAGATGGCACCAGGTAGGCAGGCCTCAGCAGGCCTGTCCTCTCAGCCTCGGACGTCTACCCTGATCCCGCCACGCAGGGAGCAACGACCATTCACGCGCTCTGTAACGATTGATGCTCTGCTGTACACACAGGCAGGCAGGGTCAGCCATGGCCCTGTAAACCCCACCAGTCCCCACAGCCCCCTGACAGGCTCTGACAGAAGGATCCTGAAGATTCCTAGTTCAGAACTTCGGTTTTGCGGAGTTTCCACATCTTGGTGGCCCAAGGGACACAGCAAATATCTGGACCAGCTCCCATTTTACAGATGAGGAACCATAAGCCTGAGGCACTGGAGAGGGTGAGGCTGGGGTGGGAGGACTCATGGCTGGGGGGAGAAGGTAAACTGAAACGGGGAGTGTGACTGAGGGTGGGGAGACAGGCACGGGAGGATGAGACTAGGAGTGGGGCCTGACACAGTGGGAGCGTGGGGGGGCCAGGGGGCAGCTGGGGGTGTGTGACTCAAGCACGTGAATGGAACTGGAGGTGCAATAAGTGCCATCACATCTTTGGGTATGACTCAGAAGGGGTAGAGGTAGCGCCGGCTGCAGGGGCGTGACCTGGGTGTGAGGGCGTGGCTAGGGAGCGAACCTCAGCGGTAGGATCGTGTTTGGGCCACGGGGGTCTCCCACGTGCACAGCGTGGAAGACTCAGGAGTGAAGCACGGCCAGGGAGTGTGCCTTTGGGGCGGGGGCATGACAGGCGGACAGTGGGCGTGACTCAGGCATGAGGGGCGGAGCTATGGGACTCAGGCACCAGGACATGAGTTGAGTGTGCGGGCATTATAAGGCGTGGGGGGCACGACAGAGTTGTGGGGCATGGCTCGGGCACAGGTGCGTGTCTCAGACATGAAGACATGGCTAGAAAGCATGTTGGAACCATGGTAGTAAACAGGTGCACAGTGAGAATGACTTAGGGACAAGGGTTGTGGCAGAGAGGTGAGGGGCATGACTGATACGTAGGGGGCATCAGAGGCACGACTTTAGGCACTAGGACGTAACAGCGCACAGTGGGAGTGGCTATGGCGAGGGGCGTGGCTATGGCGAGGGGCGTGGCTATGGAGGGGTGGGGGCCCAGAACCTAGGACTAGGGGTGTGACTCCAGAATGTTGAGTGTATCAGAGAGCATGACTAGGGATGGGAGCTGTGACTCCTACGGGGGTATAACTTGGGTATCGAGGGCCATGACTCAAGTGTGGTGTGACTGGGTCTTGGGAGGCACTCACTGTGCTCTCTGTGCTCACCTTTCTCAAGGAAATCAAGAGGGATTTAGATTTCAGGGGAGATAATTTTAACATTCACAATCGAGATATCTAAGGACAGACTTCCCAGATTGCATGCTGGATGGTCAGCTCCCATCTCCACAGGTAAGTGCCCTCCATGTCAGCTGGGAGGGCACCCCACCATGGGGTTAGGGTGCAGTCCCAGCAGCACTAGTGGGGGATCCTCCCTGCCAACGAGCCAGAAGGAAGCAGCATTCGACGACAGCTCTCAGTACACCAGCAAATGCACTCCACAGTACCCATTTCTAAATGAGGAAAGTAAGTCTGATGATTTTTTTGATAGTTGTGGTTGTAACTGCATGTCTAGTATACACACAAGACATTCAAACTGTCTTACGTCATCAGGCTATAAATAAATGCGCAGAAGAATAAGCAGGTGAACATGTGCACCTGGACGTGTGCACCTCTGAGGAAAAGGCACTGGCTCAGAGTGAGGATGCTGCCCCCCAGCCAGGGCGCTGCTGCAGGTTCACTGTAAAGACAGGGAGAAGCACGTCTCTCCACGTGCCAGAGTGATGCCAGCACTTGAACCCGCCTCTTCCCTCAAGGCACACTGGCCTCGGGAACCACCACAGGGTCCTCTTCTCTACCTCGGAAAGGAACTAGACACTCCTGGGTAGTCTTGGGCATGCCTGAGGTGGAGGTCTGATCTTCTCCCTTGTTTCTCGGCTTGCAGGAAACCTGCAGATCAGCCAGGGTGGGCGTCCCTCTCCAGCTGACCCTCCTCCATCTCTCCAAGGTGCAGCCACAGCCTCCTGGTAGGGGCTGCAGACCTGTTTGTTGCAAAGGGGTAAAGCCTGCTATTTTGACATCAAGGATCCCTTTTTTTGAAGAATGGTCAGTGCCCAAGCCAGTTTATAACTGGCAGAATTGTCCAGGCATCCAGAGAAGAGGAGCACAGAAATGAGAGCCCGTCCAGGGGACCAAATCGGCCGGAGCCCAGGTCCAGGAGGTGGAGCTGTAACTCCATGTGTGGACATTTCCCCACCTCGAGCCCACTCCGAATCACAGCCACCTTCAGCAAGCCCCACGATGGCAACCCCGGAAGCCTCTCGGCAGCACTGGACGTTTGACTTCCCTTGAGACAATTACCAGCGAAACGCATGTGAATTCCTCATGTTAGCTGAGCCCCCGAGTCATCTGGTCCTGGGTTCCTGGGCTAATGGAAACCTATTGGAGGCGAGCGGCCGAGGCCCAAACAAATGCTTAAATTCAAGTCCTGTTGTGTAATGAGGAAGTTTAATTAAGGCCCCACATTACAGCTGTAAATGTTCCTTTATATAATAAGGTCTAAATGAAACTGAACCTAATCAAAGTTACAATTCCTTCATTAGCAAATTACAAACAAGAGTGCCCAGCTGACACACGGGCTGTGATTATCGCAACTAATTGCCTCGTTGTTGCAGACCGGCCTGCAACGCCGTTCAGATGTCCGTCTGCAAGAGCAAATTAGGGCCACGGCGGGCTGTGCCTGCAGTCACACGGGGCTCCTGTGCGGTACGCTGATTTACCCGTGTCGCCTGGCGGCCAGCCGCCCAATCAAAGGCTCGCTACAAAGGCAGCCTGTGAAGCCAGCTCGGCCGGGACGCACTCCATATGCGAGCCATGCACCGCACTTCATTAGGGCCTGTTGTCATGTTCCCCTCTTCTTATTCTAATGATCCTATTTTAATACACACAGGAACCTTTCCTAATTGATGTCAAGTGAACGACTTCCACGTTCATCAACAGAGCAGCACATCAAACACGGCCTGGCGCGGGGGAGCTGGCGGCCTCGCGTGGATGACCGAGGTGCGCTCCGGCGACGGGCGAGGGGCAGGGAAAGCGACGGGGGCTGCGTACCTGTTTGATCGGGATCGCCCGGCCGCTGCCAATGCTGTCCGCTCGGCTCTCCAGGCCTTTCTTCTCTTTGTCTGGGTCGCTCCCCTTCCGAGACTGTGGGGCGAGAGGAAAGTTAGCAGTTTGGCTCCCAGATGCACCCAGCCCTCATCTGCACACCTGCTGCAAACACACACCCCAGAAGCAGACCACGCGACACGTTGGCCACGCATGATTCTGGGGAGAACATTCCCAACTTTTCCCCTGACTTTCCCATGGTGGAATTATTTTTCAATTCTTTTTTAAAGAGTTCAAAATTCAATTACTAGAAACCAACAGAGCGTACGGGGAAGTAATGTCCAACACGGTAACACGGGAAAGCCGAAGCACCTGGCAGACTGGAAGACCAGGGCTTTTCGCCACCGATCTGGAGACCAGGCTATGGAAACGTAGATATTTAATTAACGTCAGCATGATTTAAAAAATCCTATTAGCTACTCAGCAGTGCCATGTAACGGGGCACCTCTGATTAGCATCGAGTGCATTGTGTGCTTTCTTTACTGCTTTCAGTGATGAGGAAAGAGTGAATTCCACAGCGAACCAGGAGACAACACTATGGAAACAAAACTAATAATAACGAAAGGGGGAACAAGCTGAAAAGGTCCTGTTGCCGAAATGTCAGTCCTCGGGAAGAACAAGCCAGCTGCTGTGTCTGCCGAGCTCCAGAAGTGCTTTTACCAGAGGTGGCACTGCCATCGTGGGACATGCTCAGTGGCTAGTGACAGGCAGGGAGAGCGGCAGTCTGTCTTCCGAAGACACCGGTCTGTCATCGGAGGATGCCACTCTTGACAGGGCACCTGCATCAGAGGGACACTGGCAGGGTTTCTTCCGAGCCTAAGTCTCCATCTCCAATGGCAGGAGCAAGTGTGAGCACAGTGATTTTCTGACAGATTTATTTTATTATGAGAGAAAGATCGGAGAGTCGTCCTCCTTAATAACTGCCTGACAGGTGACAACTTCACTCCATTACTTTCCAATGGGAACATTACTCACGCAATATTGAAAATGGAGAAACATTTTCATGTGCTTTTCAAATCTGAGATGATATATGAAATGAATATACTTTGTGGTGTCCGGTAGCTGCGATGAAAAGCTAATGAAATCCAGTTTCAAAGTGATGGCAGACGGAGCGGCTGATTCCCTCTTTTGTTAATATTTAAAGGGGCAGCATCAGCGGGCATAATAAAAACAGGGCCGGCGGGGCGGGGTTCAGGACGCCCAGCGGTCACGGCGGCAGCGAGGGCGCAGGGGAAGGAGAGTGCTCCCGTGGCGGAAGCTTCACAAGGCACGACTCGCTCCTGGAAAGGCATGCTCGTTAGAAAACGTGTTTCTTCATTCTAGAAACCAATCCTCTGGACACAGATCGGACTAGACTATAAGACATACAACGAGACCAGTGCTGACTGTGCTTCTTGCCCGGGGCAGACACAGGAGACTTAGTGGGCAGCCCCTGTCAGGAGGCTGGAGGAGATGACACGGGGGCCAGGAGCTGGTCAAACGGACGTGGGACACGCAGGGCGGTGGGGAGGACTGTGCCCTCACAGGGTGGGGGGCGGCAGCTCGAGTCACACGGCGGAGTTTAAGTTTTGTATGAGAAACTGACTACAACGGTAAACTTTCACGTAAAACACAATAAAACAATAAAAACTTATAATAAAAAGGAAACATGTTCTTCCACTGATTTTAATTAAGAGCTGGCACTGACTGAACACCTACTGTGGGCCAGCCACCGGCCGCTGGATTCTCTGGGCTAGTAAAGACAGAAAGTAAGACAAGCAAAATATATAAGGTTCTGGAAGCATACCCAACAGGGCTTTCTTTCCCTTTGGGCTAGGAAGGACAGGGAGATGTCCGCCAGCCCCTCGCCACACAGTTCAGCTAGGGCACAGAGCCCACTGTTTCTAATTAATAAGACAAAGACCACCACAGCAGCCTGAAGGTCTTCCTTTCTGCATCTGCGCACAGGGGAAACCTGACCCTTGAGGTTTCTACTTGTGAAATAAAATGCAAACTTCACAGTGAGGATATTTTTTTTTTTTTAAGTTTAAACCAACAATAAACCTTAAAAAACACTTTCGGATTATTACAAGTTCTAAATATCTAAACTTGGAAATCCACCCTCATTAGTCTCCATTAACCAGAATAATTAACAAAACAAACATGAGGGGGTAGATGCCCACAAAAACTAACATCTTCCTCGAGGCAACCCATCTGTCCCCACAGCCTCTCTGTTCTCAGAGTGGAAATCCCAGACTCCACGCAAAGCAGGAAGACACAGACAACTACTCCTGCAAACACCTCAGAATACGCACTGCAAAGAACTAAACTCAATATGGGCATCGGTCTGATTAGCATTGAGACTGAAACACACTAAGACCTCACTGCAAAAATAAAACAGACTTCCTGACGGCAGTGCCATTCCGTGGGGAGAGAGTCATCACGCTGAAATTTCCAGGAGGGTGCGGTGGCAGTGGATGGGGGAAGGGCGAGGAGATTGGTCACTGGGCTACGGCTGTGACCCACCATCACTCTGTCTACAACAGGCTGCATCATATACATCAACTGAACTGAAATCCAACAAGGAAACTAAGACAAATCCACTGACAGGAAGTACGGCAACACAGATACATTCCCAGGACGGTCTCTACATTCCTCTATTGACTTGGGGGGATGGTCACAGGATGCTGGGGGGATAGATCACAGAATGCTTGGGGGGAAGGATCACGGGATGCTGGGGGGATGGTACAGGATGCTAGGTGGATGGATGATCATGGGATGCTGGGGGATGATCACAGGATGCTAGGGAGATGATCAGGGATGCTGGGGGGATGATCAGGGATGCTGGGTGGATGGATGATCACGGGATGCTGGGGGATGATCACAGGATGCAGGAGGATGGTCACGGGACGCAGGGGGATGGTCACGGGATGCGGGGGGATGGTCACGGGATGCAGGGGGATGGTCACGGGATGCGGGGGGATGGTCACGGGATGCGGGGGGATGGTCACGGGATGCTAAGGGGATGATCACGGGATGTTGGGGGGATGGATGCTGAGCCGGCTCTGTGAGATCATTAGAGACGGAGTAGCTATCAGCACCCACGACACCTGTCAGCAGTAGCTGTGTCCTCCTTTCTGCCTGACAAGCACTGCTACCAGTGTAACACGAGTTTATCACATTGGTCCCCAAGGTCAGTGGATTTACTGACCACAAACACAGAACACACGGGAAAGGTGTCTAAGCATCACTTCCTTCTCTGCACAAACATGGACTTTTCCCCCAAATAATGACAGAATTCATGAAAGGATACTGTCATCCACTACCTGTTTACAAGCAAGCACTGCTCCCAGGGCCCCTGCTACCCTACAGAGAAGCCTGCTTCCCCTTTCTTCTAGAGCTGCTGGGACACAACATGAAGGGAATCTAAACTCTCCCTTTTGACAAAAAAGCCATATATCTTCCCCAAAATTCTACTTCATTGTGTGTTCTGTGACTTTATTTTTAGAATGAGTTTCTGAGTTGGCCAACACCACTCCTATAAAGTGTGAAACCAGGCAAGGCGAGGCAAGGCACAACTTATGGACACAAATGGACATGTCAACATTTTAAAATGTGGATGGAGGAAAAAAACACCAAATTCAGGCTGACGGCAGTCCCTGGTCAGGGAGGCAGGGGACTGGCTTGGGAGGCATCCAGAGGGGATTTAACTTTCGTTTTAACCTCTGATTTGTTTATTTCTGAAGAAGAGAAAGAGAAGGAAGAAGTAGCATCAGCAGAGGCAGCTAAATGCTTGTCTGGGCTCGGCTGGGTGGTAAGTACGTGTGTGTTTGTGATTCTTCTATGTTAGAAAAACGTTTACTCAGAAAACACTTGAACCATATGTGCACTAGTTTACTAAACCACAGGAGTTGTTCAAAGAATCCCTATTACCAATCTCAGATTATGTGGACATAGCATTTTGGTGTTCTTTTCTCATTGTTTCTCTAAATGATGACTTTTCAAATGAGTAAGATATAATTTAGCTTTTGACTAGCTGAGTAGAATTTCACCGCAAATGTTAGCACAGGGATTTGCTACTATGAATGAGATTTTAAACTTGGACTATTTTTGGGGGGAAAAAAAAGTGATTTATTTATTTTTTAAACATACGTGCAGCTGCAAAGATAATCCCAGAACCCACAATGCTCACCCTGGGTGGGATATCATGGATCCATGGTATGCCATCCTTAACCATAGGCTTTAATTAATTAACTATGGCCCCTTTACAACTGTCTACACAGAAAGGGGAACCTTTGGTAGTGTAGGGGTTAACGGCTAGGGCTGCTAACCAAACAGTCAGCAGTTTGAATCCACCAGGAGTTCCCTGACAGCCCTAGGGGGCAGATCTATGCTGTCTCACGGGGTCACTGTGAGTTAGAATTGACTCGGGAGCAATGGTTTTTTATATACAAGGTGGACATACTCGGTACCCCAGCCACCAGCCACCAACCCCATGGGTTTTCCTCCACTAAGACTGTATAGTGTACAGTGAAGCCAGACTCCTATGAGAAGCTTGTAAGTACACATACATCTGTATTTTGCCAATTTAAGCCAATAATCACCAACAATCACCGGTCACTATTCAAGACTAGGAACAAGCCGGTAACTGTAAGAATCTGGTTTCTAATTTGCTGTGATGTCCTAGTGAAGCTGCCTTCTTTCCGCTTCTTGGCTGACACTGACATCTAGTGGATTTACTGTTTCTGGGATCTTCAACTTAAAAATGCAGACCTCCTGTCCCTCTTCATCACCACCCGCACCGGTCTGGCCCTGCCTGAGATTCCAGCTGTTGTCAGAGCGCCAACGCAGCCACGAACCCGCTCGCTTCTCCTGGGACCCCGGGTTTCTCTCCCCACTTACAGCTGGGTTGTGCAGAGGTAACGCTTACAGAATCAGATTTCTGAAATGGTTTGGTCTGCTGTTTTCCAGCACTTAGACAATGCTCACAGATCATGGCTAGATTCACAGGCAGCACAGTGGGTTATCAGGTACATCCATTATGACGTATGATACAGAAACATTGTCAGTCGCTGTGATGATGATACTTTACAGGCATCTGGAGTACGTCCTGCTGGCCCGAGACAGCTCCGTCTTTCTGGCCTCTTCATGGCTGCCTATGTGTGTACACGAGTGTGTATGCAGGTCTGTGTGCCTGTGTGTACACACATATGTAGACACATGTGAAGGCATACATGCGTGTGTGTGTGTGTGTGTGTGTGTGTGTGTGTGTGTGTGTGCACAGGGAGTGCAGGCTAGGAGGAAGGACCGTCATCTGTCTGTCCTCGCTCCTCCTTGTGCTTACTGAGGCCCTTCTCCCATCTCCTCTCTTGGGCAAGGGTCCACTCTGGCTACCGGCAATCCTGACAAAGAGAAAATCCAGGGCTTCGCAGAGAAAAACTTAAACTACCTCAATGATTAGAATTTGGGTTATTCCAGCTTTAAGCATCTTCCTCTGAAAGTCACTGGGTTGTCATGGTTACTCAGTGGGTGAGGCTCAGGATGCTACTTCCTGGCAAATGCCACCTCCAGTGATGCCCTATCAACAGTGTGGGTGAGCTGGTGCAGTCCATTCTGAAGATACCTCTCTGCTGTTCACGAAATAATTTCTTTTTTATTATGCTCTAGAGGAAGGCTTCCACAGCAAATCAGTTTCTCATATGAGCTGCTTGTATTTATTGTTTGTTTTACAGGCCTGTGGAATCTCTGGCTAAAGGCTGAACCTCAGGAGTGGCTTCAGTACTGAGCTACAAGGGTGTCTGGGGGCCATCCTCTTGGTGTCCCCAGTAAGTCCGGCCTCTGTGTGTGTGAGTTAGAGGTCTACATTTTTTCCCAGCTCTATCTGGGGCCCTCCACTGTGATCCCTGTCAGAGAAGTCTGGGGTAGTGGCTAGGTTCCATTCAGTGGTGCTGGACTCAGTCTGGCGATGGCTGTGGCGGCTGTCCCTTAGTCCTTGTGACTCATTCTGCTGTGTCTCTGGTTGGCTTCATTCTCCCTTCCTCCACACAGGGTGAGACCTGTGGCGCATCTCAGATGGGTGCTCACGGTCCTTTCAGACCCCAGACATTGCTCACCAAAGCAGGATGCAGTACATTTTCTTTATGAACTACGTGACGCCAGCCGAGCTAGACATCCCCTGAAACCATGGTCGCTTAGCCCTCAGTGCTGTAGCGTTGTCTTCAGGGACTCTGGATGTGTCTGGGGACCTTCCACGACCTGGCCTTGCACCAGCTGTGAGGACTGCCCCATAGTGTGGAGGGTCTTACTGCTCCCCGAAGTTACTACCTGCCCACTGGTCACTTGGAAACCCTGGCTGCCTAGTGGTTAAGCACTACGGCTGTGAATCAAAAGGTCAGCAGTTTGAATCCACCAAGTGCTCCTCAGAAACCCTATGGGGCAGTTTTACTCTGTCCTAGGATCTCTATGAGGAATCAACTGGATGCCAAGAAGTTTTTCCTGTCTATTCAGTGTCATCTCCCCTCCCTGCCTTGCACTGGCCTTTCACTCCTCTCCCTAGGACAGGAACTAGAGTCAGCGACCAAGAAGACGGCCGTGGACAGTGTAATAAGACCCTTTCCACTGCTCTGTGGCAGGAGAAAAGAAGACAAGTGCAGACTCTGTCCATGGACCTTCTCCCTGCCAGGCTGGCGTCCTGTCTGCGGCCCACCCAGTCTGAACACCGCTGCACCTCCGGTCACCAGTCCCTCAAGTCCATTAAGTCACATGTTAGTGCACAGCTGGCTCTGGGAGGTGAGAGCTTCTCCACCAGAAGACACCTCACCGGGGCCTCTCAGAGGACTAGTGGGTGTCCGACAGAGTCAGGATGCGACCTTTCAGGTGACTGCTGTTATCTTCATATATCTGAAGACATTTCACATGCAAAAATCCCATTTTATTCATGCCCAAATTGAGCATACAGGATGGCCACCAGTATTTTGCAGAAATCTCAGTGCCCACCTCCCATCCTATCAAACACTCCTAAAACTGCTTTTGTTGAACATGGTCAGAAGCCCACAACCAAACAATGGAAGGCTATGAAACCCTACGGCCAGTTCTTCTGTGTTCTGTAGGGTCACAGTAAGTCAGAACTGACTCAGCACCAAAAGTTTTTTTTTGTTGTTAATAGTAACGAAGCCAAAATACAAAAACAAAAAAACTCCACTGCCACAGAGTTGATTCCAGCTCATAACCATGGTGCCCTAGACCCTCCCACCCCGTCTGCCACCTTTGCAACAACCCTACTGCACTGGTGTGGCTGCTGCCAGCTTACAGAGGTTATGTAACAGGCCCACCCAGTAGGCAGAGGAGGGCTGTGATCCACAGCTAGGGTCTACACTGTCTTCTGCCCAAAGACCCACACTCTTGGTCAGAGCAGCAGCGGCTTCCAGAACTAACGGGGTACCTGGTGATCCCGCACAGAAAGCAGAGGGGTGTGTGCTGCCAGCAATAGGCCTGCCAGTGAAAAGTCACAAGTATGGTGGAGGAGAGGGGGACCCACTAGACTTGGCAGCACATCACAGCAAAAATGTCCTACTTCCAACTGAGGGCAGCCAGTCGAGTAACAGGTCCCCAAATCACCCCATGCGAGTCTTCCTTTAGCTCAACGTAGGCAATTATAAAACTTCTCTGTCTCAGCAGGAATTAAAATGAGAAATCAAACGATGTAAAACAGGCCATTGACTTTTCAGCCAGATAGTTTTGGTGGGGATTGTCCTATTGACTACAGGACACTAAACAGTGTTCCTGGACAGTGACACCGACTTCTTCACCAGTTAAGAGCTGCTGGTTTAAAGGAATATACTTGTAATGACATACACTAACGTCACACAGAAGATCCTGGAGCTGAGAGCCAGGAGGCCACATAAGCAAAGGGCATTCTTCAAGTCAAACGGCTCTAGTCAGAAGGCAGTGGCTGCTGGAGTTCTGCGCTCACAGCTCTGGGCTCCAAGGCAAAGAGCTCTAGGGTTGATGCATGATGCCTGCTGTGTATATGGGAAGGTGTGGAGTATCTGCACTACTGTCTCCTCTGCAGAGCTCCATGATGGACCAGTGACATCTGTTGTGTGTAAGGCGGGGAGTGGCATATCAGCACCGTTTCCGCCTCTGTGGAGCTCCGTGATTGATAGGAGATGTCTGCTCTGTGTAAGGAGGGGTGGGTATCAGCACTGTTGCCTCCTCCACAGAGCTCCATGACTGACTGGTGACGTCTGCTGTGTGTAAGGGCGGAGTGGGATAGCAGCACTGTTGCCTCCACCGCAGAGTTCCACGACTGATCGGTGATGTCTGCTGTGTGTAAGGCAAAGGGCAGAGCAGCACCACTTTTGCCCTCCCTGCAGTTCCAGGGTTCTCTGCATTCTAGTCATCCGGGAGCATTCTAAAATGCATCCCTGCCTGAACCTCACCCTCAGACTCCGAGTTCACAGGTCTGAGCCCAGATGCCTACTCTATATACATTCAAAATGCTCTACACACAATTCTGAACAAAACCCCACGTCGTGAGCCTTTTGGTCCATGATCTGCCATAAAATACTGCAGGTTTTCAGTGTCCAAATGCCTTATGTTCAATTCTGAGTCAGAGCCATCTCTTGCCAACCCCCTTGCTTGCAGTAGGTAAATCCTGAGATACCCCTACCTCAAGAGAGGAGGCTTCTAGCCCCATCTGAAGGGTTGGACCCACACCTGTGGGAATTGTGGCCGAGTCTTATCATCTCCTCAGGTTCTGCTCACTGTGCTCAGCGTGACAAGTCTTTACCCAGAGGCCACAAAAGTCACAGGACAGTAAACATCTTCCAACGACCTGTGGCTCCCCATGTGGAACACATATCAGCAGTTCCCCCACAATGAGAAATCCCCATTTTACCAGCCACCCAAATCTCAGCTTCTTGTTGATTTTCTTAAATGTCCACAGAAACGAGTGCTACTTTCATTTATTTAGTTTGGGTTCCACCAGTACCACTGGGCCACCTGGCAACCAGACTAAGTATAAAGGCAGTGCTTTGCCAGCAGGCTGGTTTTTTACCAGGGGACACTCACGGTGAAAAGGTTGGACCGGCGCTTGGACTGCTTCCGGACCGGTGTTGGCGTGTTGGCAGTGGAAGGGACGTCAATGCGAAGTTCTTTCTGGCTGGTGCTTGGCGTCGAAGGGACAGAGGAGGAATAGTCACTCAAGCTCCCGCCTCCATTGCTGGTCTGTAATGATTGAGAAGCAGGGCTGGATCAGTGACACTCTCTGGGAATTGACGGCCACCTGCAGTGTCCTCATCACTGACACACCAGCAGGTCACCCTACAGAGAGGTGCACATGGCTTCTCACTGTCTTTGTGAGCTACACTGGTGTCAAGGATACACAGTCTCCTTCTAGAACATTCTAGTCATCTCCTAGAGTTGTTTCAACTAAGAACAGGGAAGTTTAAACAACCTGGGGCCCACAACAGTTTAACTGGTAAAAACGTTTGTTTGGAGCATTATGTTCTTTTCCGAGCTCTCTTCACGGAATCACAGCAACGACAGCCACTTTAAAGATGAGTCAGCAACCACAGGGGACCACAAATCTATGTTCACAGGGGAGGAACAACTCAGAACAGGAGGGCAAGAGCGTGCGCACCACTCCACGTGTGTCACTCATGTCAGCAAATGGTACATGGAGGAACTGGGAAACTGGTGTGTGTTTTGCTGCATACAGTCCCCACACAATAACAACACGAGTCAAGAGCCACCAGGACTCGAAAAACGCTGGACACGACTGCCTTGATCTCATCTTTCAACCTAAACCAAAAGCACCCCTGAAGCCTTCGTAAAAGTCAACAGTAATTTAGAAGTCGTCAAGAAAGCCTGCCTTGAGCACTGCGTTCTCTTAAACATGGTGTCAGGAAGGGTCGGTCCCTGGGGAAGGACATCATGTTTGGTAGAGTGGAGGGTCAGTGAAAGAGAGGAAGACCCTCAATGAGATGGACTGACACAGTGGCTGCAGCCATGGGTTAAAGTATAAAAGTGACTGTGGGTATGGGACAGGAGAGGACAGGGCAATGTTGGGTTGTGTGCAAGGACACCATGAGTCAGAAATGACTTGATGGTACCTAACAACAACATGGATGGCACCTCAGCATCAAGAAAACCAACAGCCTCACAAAGGGACCAGTAACCAACATCGTCACAAATGGGGAACTGACCGAGGTTGGCACGGCTTTCATTTTACCTGGGTCCACAATCAACGCCCATGGAAGCAGCAGTCAGGAAAACCGAAAGACACACTGCACTGCAAAAATCTGCTGCAAAGGACCTCTCTAAAGGGTTGACCAAATAAAGACGTCGCCTTGAAGATTACGGTGTGCCTGACCCAAGCCACAGTATTTTCAATCACACTGTATGCATGCAAAAGCCAGATGATGAATAAGGAAGATGGAAGAAGAATTGATAACTTTGAATTGTGGTGCTGGAGAAGAATGTTGAATATACCATGGACCGCCGAAAGAACCCACAGATCTGTTCTGGAAGAAGTCCAACCAGAGCACTGCTCGGAAGCAAAGATGGCGAGACGGCATCTTACTGTGGACACATTGTCAGGAGGGATCAGTCCCTGGAGAAGGACACCATGCTTGGTAGCCAGCCAAGCCAGCCGAGTGCCATCGAGAAGACCCTCAACCAGAGGGATTGACACAGTGGCCACAACAATGGGCTTAAGCATAAGAACAACTGGGGACATGGCACAAGACAGGGCAATGTCTCGTTCTGTTGTGTCACTGGGAGGTAGAACCAACCCCACGGCACTCAACAGCAACCTGGGATCCAGGTGACAACAGCAATCGAAAGGATCCGATGGAGGCTCGCCGGGCAGAGCAGTGCATTTCTAAGGAACAACACGGACACGGCCAGTGAACACAGCCGCCCAACACGAAGGGTGGACTCAGTGTCCCAGGACTCGCCACGGTGAAATCGGTCAGCTGGGGTCCGGTCTGTTGTGTGTATTTCCAACAACAAAAATAAAGTATTTTTAAAAGTTTCTATCATTTAAAATTGAGATTTTTATCTACAAAGTCTACCATTTTATTTTTAAAAAGTTTTGAGAGCCAAAATGTATTTGTTTACTGTTTCCTCTAAAAACTGGAGAGGCTGGTGGAGCTATCGGGGTCCCTGGGCTCTCTGCTGACCCTTCCTGGGATGCAGAAAGTACACCAGCTCTCCCAACAAAACCACAACCAACGTCCTCAAAGTGGTACCCTGAAGATGCGGCTGCCTTTGGAAAGTATTTCTAGCATCACAAAGGACTGAAGGTAGCACGGTGAAGTCACACCTGTTCCTGATGTCACAGGCCCTACAGTAAATGCAGGACCTTTCTCACGTTCCTAAATAAACAGAGTGCAAGGGCTAACCTTCTCACAGCACCCTTCAAAAACCGGGGGGGAGGGGCTGGGAGGGGGCCGGCACAGCCCCTTCCTGGGGGCTAGGGGTGCACAAGCGGGCAAACTGACCATCTCCTCCGTGGGGCTCTGGTCTGGGCTCCTCAAACTGACCATCCTTTCCTTTGCCTCCAGGGAAAGCATTTACCAACACATTGCGGACCAAGCGCCCAGCTTCCCGGGGGCCTAAGGAGCCGGGAAATTATAACCGAAAGCAGCCAACACCGCGAAGCACCGAGTGAGGGCTCCCCTGAGGTTCGTCCACGAACACTGGATCGAACAGTGGAGGGGAGTCAGGAGCGAGGCAGCCGCGTTACTGAGCGGCAGAGCCACGGAGGCCCCCGGCAACCTGTGCCAGCAGGACCGCTCGCCGGAGCAGCGGGGAGAGAGGGCACACGGGAGCAGGCTGCTCAGAAAACCCTGGGCCGCAGTCCTTTCTCAAGGACTCGCTCACCGACACGCTTCTCTTTACAAAGTCAGCCTTAGAAGCAGCCACGACTGAGACGGAAATGAGCACCTTCTCCTCGGCTCCACCACCCGCTCCTCCCCATGCTGCCCTGTACCTGGCTGATGTGCACAGCGGACATCTGGGCAGAGCAGACGGACGAGTGGCTGGGCGAGTTAGGCAAGGACTTGCAGGGGCCAATGGACAGCTGCTGCTTCTTCCTCGTGGCCACGATCTTCTGGGCAACTAGTGGGACACAAGGACAAGACACAGGGTGAAGCTAGTGCCAAGCACAGGGGATGTGGCGGAGCCTGTTGGTGGCCCCTGAAATCTGACATTCTCCTTCTCCATAGAAACCAAAGTCCGGGCCCACTGTTACCGTGTCAGCTCCAACACACAGCCCACGTGCTACAGAGTAGAACTGGGCTCCAGAGGGTGTTTGTGGTGGTGACTTTTACGGGAATGGACCGCCAGGACTTTCTTCTGCCAGGCAATCAGTGGGTTTGAACCGCCCGTCTTCTGCACCCCCAGGGACTTTCCCTTTATCCACAGAAACAGGATTCACAGATACCAGGCCAGCTGGACACATGACTTCCGAGAGCCTTCCCCTGCCCCCTAAACACACACAAAGCTCGGCATGGCCAAGGCCATGCAACCAAGCCCTGGCAACGGCCAGTAAGCAGAAGGGTTTCTGGGGACAGTTGCCCTCTGCCCATTTCCTCCTCTTGTCTTTCTGGCTCTTGCTGCCTGCCATGCCCTTACGCTGCCATCGTGGACCCAGGATGACCACGGGAACATAAACCACACATGGGCGCACAAGAAAGAAGGAACAGCTCCCCCCCGTCTTCAGGAAAGACCTCAGCGGCCCAGCCTGGACCACCCCAGAAACGTCCAGAGCAACATGGAAACACAGGTCTCCTGTTCAACTTATTCTAGGCAGAGGACCTTTTTTCCAGTCACTTGCAGCAAAACAATCCTAATAAACCAAAACCAAACCAAACCCAGAGCCGTCGAGTCGATTCCGACTCACAGCGACCCTACAGGACAGAGAAGAACTGCCCCATAGTTTCCAAGGAGCGCCTGGTGGATATGAATTGCCAACCTTTGGGTTAGCAGCCATGGCACTAACCACTGCGCGCAACCAGGGTCTCCTCTCCTAAGTAACTGATGTGTTAGCTTGTAAGCTGAAGAGACTTTGCAAAAAAAGACACTTTTCTGCTTTCAAAGGGGATCTTCTGCAAAGCCTAAAGAATGACTCTTCAGTTTGCAAGCTGGTGCACTGAGTTACAGGAGAACGGCCCATTAAGTTCATGAACTCATCCTAGAAAAAGTGCTCCATACTTCATTGCTGAATATCACTACAGTCACCTTTGAAGCAGTCCCCTTGGGAAGCTAGGCATCAATGCCAGCACTTAATGCAGGCTTCAAAGAAGTTTTGGAACTCTCTCTGGAACGGCTATCAGAGCTGCCATCATATTACCCCGATGTCCTGAATGTCAATGACACGGTTTCCTTTCAATAGGTCCTTTATCTTCAGCTAAAGAAAAAAGTCACTGGGGACCAGACCAGGTGAGTAGGGGGGGTATTCTAATACAGGTAATTGTTTACTGGCTGAAAACTCTATCACAGACTACACAGTTCAGTTTGCAAATCTGCCCCCGTGCCACCACGTGCAATGCCCATTCCAGAAACAGTTCCAAAACTGCTCTGAAGGGTGGACTAGGCACTAGCATCAGTGCATAGCTTCCCAAGGGGAGGACTTCAAAGCGGACCACAGTGATGTTCAGCAACGAGGTGTGCAGCCCTTAGAACAGGTAAGTTCGTGGACTTACCTGTCTGATCTCATAGTTGACGGTATGTCATTACGTTAGGCTTTTTTTTTTTTACTTTAAAGCCAAGTGCCGTTGACACACTGGAAGTGTATCTTAATCAGTACCAGTCTAAATACAGCTAGCCATAACTTCTCTTGGCTAACAAGCATGCCAATAAAACAGTGTATGTAACTGGACGCGATGCCGACCATCAGAAAATTCTCCCTCTCTCAGCAGGTGCTGTCTCTGCAGTGGAGGGAGAGGCCTGTTTTCATCTGGACAGCTGTGTGTCTTTGGGGAGTCACTGCGATCACACGCCAGAACACGCTCTCCCTGCCTGTGCCCCTAGCTGCTGTCTCTGCTCGTGCCAAAGCTCGCAGCATCTTCCCACCCAGAGGTGAAGATACGGCAGGAGCACAGAGTCCTTGTAGATAATTTCTTTTCCAAACGAGTACCATCTTAACAAGGTGCCGGTCTGTCCACGGCTTACGGTTTCCTTGTAAATGGATGATACAGACACATGATGAAGCGAAAATGCGACGTATAAAAAATGGCTGGGGGAGACGAAGCTGCAGCTCCATCAGTTACGACCCACCTCCGATCGGCCCCTTCTTACCCTGAAAGGCTGGTATCAATTAATTCATCTTCCTGGCCCGTATTGATCATAACCTTCACCAGCTAATCACGTTTAAATTACAGAGGAATACGCGGCACTCTGTCATTTCACAACCATTGGCTATCGATCTGGAGGCTTTGGGGACATATATTAGAATATTTTAGAAGTCATTACATGTCCTCAAAAGTACAGTCTTAGATCAGATTCTAGGAACTGAAAAATAGCTGTCCTGTAAAGGCCTGGAGCCCTGTGGCACAGGCCTCAAGAGTCTGGCTGCTAACCATAAGGTCAGCAGTTCAAATCCACCAGGAGCTCCTTGGAAACCCCCTGGGGCAGGTCTACTCTGTCCTGTGGGGTCACTATGAGTTAGAATTGACTCGATGGCAACAGTTTTTTTTTTTTACGTATGTACTGAAATTCCAGACCAAAGGTCAATTAAGTTAAAATCAAGATCGTTTAAGTAACTGTCTGTTTCTCTCTTCTTTTGGGGGGTGCCTGCTGGGGGGAGCCTACTGGGGGGGGGCATGAAGGCTCCCGTTGATTATCAACCCTGCTGTGTGTTCATTTCCCTCCCGGCCTCCGAGTTAGCATCAGGCAGGATGAGCGTGCTGACTTCAATCACAAAATCCACAGAAAACATGTAAATGACAAAGAGCAAGAGAAAGAACAGGAAGCTGGGAGACATTCATCCATGTTTTCTATAAACCTGTTTTCTACGCTAAGGAGAGAGTTGAGAAACTTTCTAAGACAAATCAAATATTTAGGAAGAGCCTCATTTCATGAAACCCAAATGCAATGAACGTTCCACCCTTCCCACCTGAGGCGAGGAGGAGAGCTCGGAGGCAGACTTGCCATAAAGCGTCTTCCTGAACCACAGGACAGAACTACAAAAAACCGCAAGCCCCCAGTTAAATACTGAACTTCATCTGTGCACTCATCAGCATCCTCCCCAGCACTTACCAAAAGTGCACTTAGTGTCCAGCAACTGCTGACAGTTTTGCTTACGACAGGTTTAATGAGGAAATAGGAGAAATCCTATTTCCTCACATTTTTGACACTCTTCCTACCCCATGTGCAAATGAAGAAATCATTTCTAAAAACATTTGCATTTCCAACACTACCACATTCTTTACAGTATCCACTTGCACTACTGTAATGGTTAGTGTCATGTGTCACCACATGCAGTCTATGATTCTCAGTGGTTTGGCAGACTCTGCACTAGGTCCTCCTCAGTGATGTGATACGATGTAATCATCTTCCACGATGTGATCTGATGTGAGTAGCCAATCAGTTGAAAAGGGCGTTTCTTCAGGGGCGTGGCCTGACCCCTGTATGTAAATGGATGCTCTCTCTCCATCCTGCACTCATCTCTGCACCTGACCTCTGGTGCCTGGGACATAAGCCTATAGATGTCTCCGGCCTGCCAACTGACCTAGGGATTTGGGACTTGCCAGTTCCCACAACTGCAAGAGCCATTTCCTTGAAGTAAGCCTCTTCTTCTCTCCAAATAAACATGTATATATGTACCTCAACTGGTTTTGCTTCTCCAGAGAACCCAGACACAGCCCACCTTGCTAACTACATGGCACTGGTAGGACAGGGTTTCCCAGAGAGGCTCTCAGGTGAGCTCTGTGGGGGATCAGATGGCTCAGGTGGGCAGGGCAGGGGCAGTCAGCAGGATGCTGCTGAATGAAGCATGCAGATGCGACTGACAGCTGGGAGCCAGGACAAATGCCCAGTGGAGGCCCTACTATGGAGAAGGCAACATTTAAGGGACTGGACGCTTCTCTTGTGACTGAGACAGCTGCAGCAGGCTGAGGTCGCTAACCTGAGAGAGGGCACAGCTCTGAGTATGCAATGTTAGGTGAGAAGCAAGCAGGAATGTAAAGCTAACACAATCATATGTCACGCATTTATAACAGACACATTTTTAAGTCACCTGATGGGAGGCTAACCACAGATGTGACCCCACAGAAGCATTTTTCAGGAACAGTTCTGAAGGAAGGGACCGTGACGTGTGTTCTCTTTCACACTTCCAACACAAGGTCACATTGACTGAAACATTTGCAAAGCTACTCCATGAGCACTGTGGGGTTTTACCCAAGAAGCCCCTCAATAACGAAACTAGCTCAAACTGTCACCTCCCAGTAACATACCAAAGATAACGGAAAGCCTGCACTCGGTTTTAAATTATGGTCTAGTGTTCATTAAGCCATCTTCTTAATTAAGAATAAATTAAATACCAAATTATCCAGGAAGCTCTGAATTTGTGGCTTAGTGAGTTAAGAATGGAAAGAAATCAGAAATGAAGTTCCTGTTACCATGAAGATCTCTAAGTTAATGAGCGCTAGAATAGGGTGTCATGTGTGACCTGTACCTATATTCTCAGTGTTTCTGCTTTTGGAGTCTCTGAGTTTTGACCGGAAACTCTGGTGGTGTAGTGGATAAGTACTACGCCTGGTAATCCTAAAACCAGCTGTTCAAATCCACCAGGCACTCTTTGGAAACTCTATGGAGCAGTTCCACTCTGTCCGCTAGGGTCGCTATGAGTCAGAACAGATGGCAGTGGGTTTGGCTTTCTAAGTTTTGAGCACTGAGGAAGCTTTGCCTGGAAAGCTGAGTGACACCACAGAATGGGCAGGATGTGACAGGCAAACTCTGGAAGGTCTCTTGGGTAGCTCTGGTTATACCCCACGGGCTTTATGATGACAGTGAACACTAGATCCTCTATCCCAGTCCCCTACAGCTGAGGGGAGCCCCCACATCATGCTGACAACTGCAAGATGCAGCCAGCTCACAGTCCAAGACAAGGGGTCACCTCCGTGGGCCCCAGAAATACCTGGGAGGTGTGAGGCACCATGCGCCATTTACCTTCCCATGGCCAGTGGGTGGCTGACACTCAGTGTGCCTTCATTCACTGACTGTAGGGACGAGCAGAGAGACGAAGCCACCAGTGAGGGACCCCAAGGGGTGGAGGAGGTTATAGGAAGGCAAGGTGGGACTGAGCTACAAAGAGCTCCTGCAAAGACATTTTTAAGAATCTGAAAGGCAGAGAAGAGTCAAGTGTGTGGACTTGATGTCCTCAGAGGAACAAGGAGTCATCAAATGTCCACACAGAGGGGTAACCCCCACCCCGCCCCTGACCCTCAGGACAGCAGGGCCCGGCTGATGCTGTGAGTTCAGGTCCCCTGCCACCAGAATGGTGAACTCCTTTTGTTTTAAGCCCCCTAGCTAGTGGTGCCTTATGGAGACGGCCCTAGGAAATGTATACACAACTAATAAAATAAAATAAACACAAACCCACTGCTTTTGAGTTGATTCTGACTCCCAGTGACCCTACAGAACAGAGCAGAACTGCCCCCCAGAGTTTCTGAGCACTGTCTGAAGGATCTGAACAGCTGACCTTTTGGTTGGCAGAGTAACCACCGTGCCACCTGAAAGGCAGACAGGGACATTTGAGGCTCCCTTCAAAAGGCCACTCCTGTTTTCTGCGAATCTTGTCTTGCCCCATTCCCTAACACCCACCCCCCTGCACTGCTGCCACACCTGTCCTGCAGAGACACACTCGGCCTCAATACCCCAATGCTTCAACAGAACAAGACGCCAATAGTCGAAGCCATTTTCTGGTTCTGACCGTTGCCACAGAGGCCCGGGTGGCACCATCGTTAGGAGCTCAGCTGCGAACCAAAGGTCAGCCGTTCAAGTCCACCAGCAGATCCCCAAGAACCCTAGGGGCAGCTCTGCTTTGTCCTGGGGGTCATGGCGAGTCAGAATCCATTTGACGATAATGGATTTTAAGAAATGGAAGGAAAGGTATCCTGTGACTGAATGTGTCATAACATTAACGTTGTCACTATGGCCAGCTGTCATCAAGGTGGCTGTGAGTCCCGGTGGCCTGATGCACAACAGGAGGAATGCTGCCCACCCGGTCCCATCCCATCCTGGTCACAGGTGCAGGCCAGGCAATCTCCAGGGTTTCTAGGGTTAATCTTCTGGGAAACGGACAGACACGGCATCTGGTGGGGGCTGCTGACTGCTGTGATGCCAGAAGCGATGGCCCCACTCTTCAGACACCAGCAGGGTGACCCACGGCCAACCACCTTCAGGTGAGCTTCCAGACGAAGACAATCTAGGACACAAGACCCGGCAGGCCACTTCTCAAAAGAATTAGAAAGCCTTATGAATAGCAGTGGAACACTGTCTGATACAGTGCCAGAAAATCAGCCCCTCAGGATGGAAGAGATCAAAAGACAGCTGGGGAAGAGCTGCCCATGGAATACAGTTGGCCTGAATGAGGTGGATGGGGGCAAAGGCTTCAGGACCTTCGTTTGCTGATGTGGCTTGACTCAAAACCAGAACAGCTGCAAACATCTGTTAATAACTGGAACGTGGAATGTACAGAGCATGAATCCAGGAACACTGGAAATCATCCAAGATGAAATGGAACACACAAACTTCACCATCCTAGGCCTCAGTGAGCTGAAATGGACCAGTATGGGCCATTCTGAATCCGACAATCACGTGGTCTGCTATGCTGGCAACAAAAACTTGAAAGGGAATGGTGTTGAATTCATCGTCGCAAAGAACATTTCAAGATCTGTCCTGAAGTACAGTGCTGTCAGTGACAGGATAATAACCATACACCTACACAAGGAAGGCATGTAATATGACTATTACTCAAACTTACACACCAACCACTAAGGCCAAAGATGAAGAAGCTGAAGATTTTTACCAGGTTCTGCAGTCTGAAATTGATTGAACATGCAGTCACGATGCAATGATAATTACGGGTGACTGGAATGCAGAAGTTGGAAACAAAGAAGAATAGGTAGCTGGAAAATACAGCCTTGGTGCTAGAAATAATGCCAGAGACCCCAGACGGGATTTTGCAAGACCAATAACTTCTTCACTGCAAATATCTTTTTCTCACCAACAGAAATGCCAACTATAAACATGAACCTCACCAGGCAGAGCACACAGGGATCAAATTGACATTATCTGTGGAAAAAGACAAGGGAAAGGCTCAGTATCACGTGCGGACTGTGGCCGAGACCATCAATTGCTCATACGCAAATTCAAGCTGAAACTGAAGACAGAACAAGTTCACAAGAAACAAAGTACGACCTTGAATATATCCCATCTGAGTGCAGAGACGATCTCAAGAACAGAGCTGATGCGATGAACATGAACAATCAAAGACCAGACAAAGCGTGGAGTGAGCATCAAAGACATCATCAATGAAGAAAGCATGAGGTCATTCAAAAGGCAGGATAGAAAGAAAAGACCAAAACAGATGGCAGAAGAGACTCTGAAACTTGCTCTTGAACATCGAGCAGCTAAAGCAAAAGGAAGAAATGAAGTAAAAGAGCTGAACAGAAGATTTTCAAAGACGGCTCAAGAAGACAAAGCACTGTGATGACATGTGCAAAGAGCTAGCGATGGAAAACCAAGAAGAAAGAACGCGCTCTGAATTTCTCAAGCTGAAAGAACTGAAGGAAAACTTCAAGTGTCAAGTTATAACAGTCAAGGATTCTACAGCGAAAATACTAAAAAATAAAGGAAGCATCAAAAGAGAGGAAGGAATTATACCGAGTCATTATACCAAAAAGAACTGGTAGACATTCAACCATTTTAAGAGGTACATGATCAGGAACTGATGGTACTGAAGGAAGAAGTTGAAGCCACACTGAAGGCTTTGACACAAAACAAGGTTACAGGAATTAATGGAATCTCAATTAAAATGTTTCAACAAACGGACACAGCACTGGAAGTGTTCACTTGTCTATGAAATTTGGAGGCTGGCTACCTGGCCAACCAATGGGAGGAGATCCATATCTATGTTCATTCCCAAGAAAGGTGACCCAACCAAATGCAGAAATTATCAAACCGTATCATTAAAATCACATGCAAATAAAATGTTGCTCAAGATCACTCAAAAAATGACTGCAATAGTACATTGACAGGGGACTGTCTGAAGCTCAGGCTGGATTCTGAAGGCAACACGGAACCAGGGACATCACTGCTGATGTCAGATGGATCTTGACTGAAAGCAGAGAACACCAGAAAGATGTTTACCCATGTTTTACTGACCATGCAAAGGCATTTAAACTGTGTGGATCATAACAAATTACAGATAACATTATAGAGAGTGGGAATCCATTGTGCTCATGAGGAATCTGTGTCTGGATCCAGAGGCAGTCATGGGAACAGAACAAGAGGACACTGTATGGTCTGCAGTCAGGAAAGGTGCGCATCGGCACTGCACGCTTTCACCAAACCTATTCAATCTGCGTGCTGAGCAAAGAACCCAAGAAGCTGGACTACACGAGGGAGGAGGCATGAGGACTCCACGATGACTTGTTAACCGGCTGCATTAGGCGGATGACACAACCTTGCTTGCTGACAGTGAGGAAGAGTTGAAACACTGATGAAGATCAAAGAGCACAGCCTTCAGCATGGATTATACCTCAGCCTAAGGAAAACCAATAGTCAACATCACATTAAATGGAGAAAAGACTGAGGACTTCATTTTACCTGAATTCACAGTCAACACTCTTGGAAGCAGCAGTCAAGAAACTAGAAGATGTACTGCACTGGGTAAATCTTCTGCAGAGGGCCTCTTTCAGGTACTGGAAAGCAAAGACGTCAACTTGAAGGCCAAGGTGCGCCTGACCCAAGCCATGGTATTTTCAGTCGTGTCTTATGGATGTGAAAGCTGGACAATGAACGGGGTAACCGAAGAAGAACCAGTGCCTTTGAACCGTGATGTCAGAAAGAATGCTGAATGTTGGATGTCCCATGGACCGCCAGAAGAATAAGCAGATCTGTCCCGGAAGAAGTACAACCAGAGTGCTCCCTGGAAGCAAATATGGAGAGACGGCGCCTTACGCGCTTTGAACGTGTATATTGGGAGGGATCAATCCCTGGGAAAGGACATCGTGGTTGTTAAAGTAGATGGTCAGCCAAAAAGAGGAAGACCCTCAATGACATGGACCGACCCAGGGGCTGCGAAAATGGACTCAAAAGTACCAGCGACTGTGGGCATGGTGCAGAACTGGGCAGCGTTTCACTCTGTTGTGGACAGAGTCGCCGTGAGTCAGAACTGGACGGCACCTAACACCACCACCACAATTTTCAGAAGTAGATTGTCAGGCTTTTCTCCTTAGTCTGGAAGCTGCAGAACCCGTTCGGTGTCCTGGCCACAGGTAAGCGCCCACTGACAGGTGGTGGTTCTGAACGAAGGGGGAATCAAACCGGGGTCCCCTGCACGTGGTGAGGCCTCTACTCCGGAACCACTGCCGTTCTGTTATTGCCTGTGAAATCCTACGGAGGGAAGGGGCTCTGGCCAAATGGAGCTGTCCATGCTGGAGGGAGCCAGCATGGGAGCCAGCAAGGGAGCCAGCGGGGAGAAGGTATGGTGGGTGTGGGGGGTGGAATCCTTTGATGACTTACATATAAACTGATCTTAGCACAAAATAGAACAACATTCCTATTATATTAAGAAAAGAAAAATTTTTCTCTGAGACTGGCCATGGTCAAAAAAAACCCATGCTGCTTTAATTTCTTCTGATGGAGCTTTCTAATTCTTCCTCAAGTAATGAAGTCTGAATTCTCCATCTCAGATTCAGTTCCTCTCTGTATTCTTTTTATCTCGTTGTACTAAAACAAATTTATCTTCATTTATGTCGCAATTACCTATTAAAGTTGTTAATTTGCTGGAAATGAAGCCATTGTTTAATTGCTCCTATTAATTGGGGGATTTAAATGCCGACCGTAATAAACAGTTACCTTCAGGACGGAGCAAAGTCAAGGCTGCTGACATTAATTTCAGAATTTCAGAATGAGGAGAAATTTCTAATGCAGCCGAGGCAGCTGGGTATCTCTTTCACTTTTAGAGAGACAGTGACAGAACTTAAAATTAAAAAAGAAAAGACAAAAGCTCTGTTTAGGCCCATACGACCCAGCCACCAGCTTTACACACGTGTCTAATTATGACCTCTCGTGACCCGTCTGGCAGTCTGCTGAACGTGGGGGTTGGTGCCGGAAGCCACACCACTGTCACTGCACACACCGGCACGATCACCCACAGTGGCTGGCTTCCAGACTAAGACGAGGAAGAAAGACCTGGTGACCTACTTCTAAAATTTAGCCGCTAGAAACCTGATGGCTCATCCCAGAGCGGAAACCGGTACCGACGCCAGCGCTTCAGAGAAGGGATGGACTGGACCTGGGGGCTCAGAACGCAGCCGGCAATGCGGGTACTTTATGTTTTAATCTATGTATGAGGCTGTCCTACTGGGGACTTTTTAGAGGGCAGAGGAGAGGGTCGAGAGGTGGGGACAGTGTCGGCTGAGTGGATCCTGGAAGTCAAGGGTGAAAGGGAGGAGTGTGATGTCACAGGGCGAAGAGGGCAGACGGAGCCGCAGAGCGGCACGAACTCGGGGCTTCCTACGGAAAATCGACGGCTGGCAGCAGAGTGCTGTCTGAGGCAGGGCTGGGGACGAGCCCCCTCGGCTGGGGGGACTCCAGAGCCACAGCGGCCACAGCCATGGACTGGAGCACATGTAACTATGATGGGGCACAGGATTTGGGCAGCCTGTACAAGGACTGCCAGGGGCCAGAAAGGCAGCCACTCAGGAGCCACTGAGAACACAATGTTGATACAAAGCTGCCATTGCCGAGAACACCACAATTCTGAGACAAAGTCCCTGTTGGTGAGAACAAGACAATTCCGGCACAAAGTTACTCTTGGCCAGGAAGCACAGTACGAAATCACCGTGCACCCTCAGCCTTGGACAAGTCCCCAGCACAACCCGTCCCTTTCAGGGCTCCCAAGTTCAGCCAGCAGCAAGGCGCTGAGCACCCACGGGGGCTTCAGAGTCCAGGAGGTCAGACCTCACAAGTCCACACCCACAAGGCCTGAGGCACCTCTTCCCTGAGCCACACTGTGGGGACCCTGGAGTCTCCCATCTCTCATCTCCAGGCTCACGTGGGCTGCACGGCCCTGAGTAGTGAGTGTCAGGAGGGGGGAGGGACACCCCAGTGTCACCGGAGGGAGTGAGTCCCCGCCTTCCGGCCTCAGTCAGCTCAGAATAACTAACACCGGTGAGGGAAACCTGACCCAGGCGTGCGGCTTCCGTGCTAAGGATCCAGTGAGGTCCTGGAGGGCCCTTGGTCACACCACGAGTGGCCAAAAAAAAATGAGGTCCACGGGGGACAGGCCAGCGGATGCCCACCCCAACGCTCACACACAGCTCTTGGAGGGAGGCCTCCTTCTGTGGTGTGCCATTGCACTCAGTAAACTACTCATTTAGTCCTTCATGTGTCACCGAGCAGCTAGTCTCCGCCAGGTAACAGGGCAGAGAGGGGCTGACTGGGGGTCCAAGCAAAGCTGTAGAAAACCCTAACTAACCCCTGGATCGCTAAGTGCACCTTACACACTCCCCGTCACAGCACACTGTAGAAGGGACCCCTCCTAGGACCTCCCAGGAAGGACTCTTCTAAGGTCACCAGAAGCCACAGTCACCAACCTTGGCCCCCCAAACCAAAACAGTCGCCGTCAAGTCAGCTCTCAGCCCTGGTGACCCCGTGTCTCAGAGCAGAGGTGGTGCCCAGCACCACGGATGGTCCTGCTGGGCAGACTGCCAGGCCCTTCTTGTGCGGTACCACTGGAGGGCCTGAACCTCCATCCTGTCCGGCAACAGCCAACAGCACACCGATCATTTACATCCCCCAGGGACCAGTCTCAACTCAGAACCCTCCACTCTCCCCCTGCCCTGCCCTTCGCCCGCTCCCTGCCTCGGCCCACCAGGTCAGAGGTACCCCGAGGGAACCTAAGGGGCTGGGGCCGGAGAGCACAGGCTGCTGACCGAAATGATGCCAAGGTTGATTTTTAAGGCGGGAAATCCTGAGAGATTAGGATGCTGCTGACATGGAAGAATCGTCCGAGAAGGAAAACATCTGTGAGGGTGAGACAAAGTGTCAAACACGTCCAGGTGTTGTACTCAGCAGGCCATATGTGTGTGTGTCTGCACGTGCACACATGTGGGTGCCACACGTGTGCGGTACATGTGTGTGCACTGCATGTGTGCATGAGTACTGTGCATGTGTGCTGTGTGCACATGTGCACCACGTGTGTGCTGTGTGTACGTGTATGCACATAATTCGTACATTTGTGTATGCATCTATGTGCATTACATGTGATATGTGCGTGTACACATGTACATACATGTGTGTGTACATGTGTATGTGTCTGTGTGTTCACAGCAGCAGCAGCAGAGGCACCCACCTGTGAGCCCAGCTCTCAGCCTGGAGAAGGTCGGGGAGTCTGAGACCTCAGAGCGAGCAGTCGGAGGCTGCGTCACCGCCCCTCACAGGCGGGTGGGCGGCGGTACCGGCTCCAGCCCAGCTGCACGGAGGTGCGTGCCAAATGGACAGGTACCTTTGCCAGGGACAGAAACTGGGGTGGCGGAGGGTCACCTGTCTCCAGAGATGCTCGACACAAACAAAACTGGCCCATCCCGGGCAATGATGTTGAAGAGAGTAAGGAAGAAAGAAAAGGCGCCGTCAGCGAAGAGAAAGGTGTGCGTGGCGACAGCGACCAGGAGCCCCGACCCGCAGCCCTCTGCTGGGGACGTGACCACACTAAGGGCTGAACGCTGGCGAGTCTTTCTGACCCTCTGGACAGACCTCCCCTCAGACCTAACCTGCTCAGAAGTCAAAGAGCCTGACTCCTCTCTTAATAAAAACCAAACCAGCTGCCAAACCGGTCAACTCCGACGTGCACTGACCCCAAATGCGCCAGAGGAGAAATACGCCCCCAGCGTCTTCAGCGGCTGACTTTTGGAAGGCCAAGTGCCAGGCCTTTCTTCTGCGGCACCTCTGTTTGGCCTCCTCTGGGTTAACAGCTGAGTAGGGTTAACTGCAATGTGCCTCCCTGCCCGCCCACCCCGCCCCAGCCAGGGACTCCCTTCTTTCAACAGGAAGTAACAAAACCCAAAGTGTAACTGCCCCTTTCCTAGAGATCCAGCTGGCATCCATTATTAATTATTTCATTTAACTAAGTAGTCACTGAAACACATCACCAGTTTCAAAGCAGCTGACTGGAGCTCAGCCACTTTAACCTGAAATGCACAGAGGCGTCAAGAGCACAAATCATCGCCCTGGAGAGAGCAAGCCTGCGGAAGACGATACAGTTACAGTACCACGGACAGCAGTTAACAGAGTGTAACACAGACGCTGATTATTTTAAAAATGTTACATTTCCAATGGTACAAGCAAGCCCAACACAAATCTGTTCCTGGCCAGGCCAGGAGTAACTTTCTCACTGGCTTATTCTCAAGCTGGATGCAAATCGGTGTCTTTGAAGACGAGGCAAGCGAATATCCCAATAAATTGGCAATACAGTTTAGATGGCAGGCAGGACTGCAAAAGATAAATGGCTTAAACAAAGAGGGGAAAAATGAGCCTGTCACTTCTTCTCAACTCATCAAGCTGTCTCGCATGGGAAGCTGATGATTCGGGAGCAGAAATGTCTGACACCCCCTGAAGGTGAAGGCTCCCCCCGGCTAATTCTCTGCCTGGCATGGAACGCCGTAGCCCACACTTTCTCCACAAGAGAAGGCCACTAGACTTCAACAGTTTTGAGCCACGATTTTTGACGAGGTCAAATTATAGGTGATAAAACAGGCCATGTAGGTACCAGATCCCAAAGAAATGAAAGACTTGGGATGAACGCAAGCAGACACAGCAATACCCGAGGAAAAGTCTCCCAAGACACAAAGACACACGTGAAAGGGAAACGAGTAACTGCCGTCCGGACTCCAACACCCGGAAAGGGGAAGCGAGTGGATGCAAAACACCAGTGCATACGCCGGGCTGGGTTCAATTATTCAAGTTAAAGCAACTACACCAACATTTCAAGAAAAACAGATGAAGAGATCGTGATAAATACAGGGACCAGGAAAGGACAAGGTTCTAGATGAAAACCATACCAGAGGTGGACAGGCTTTAAAGACAGTTTGAAAACGGAGAACCCTGAGACAGACACGGTCAAGTACAATAACGGGTTTTCATTTAAAAAATCGGCACAACTTCGTATCTGCTTGGCCAAAGTCATCAGCTGTAACCAGCTTCTTGTCTTAAGAGGCTCATGCTAAGAAAAAAGGGGTTAGAAACTTCTGGAATCTCCTGCGTGTCAGGAACATCTTGAAGAATCTTCTAAACTTGGGAGAAAAAAGGGCATGTCTATCACAAGCAGGAAAGCTGTTGTCCTATATCCAGAGATAATTGTCCTGGCAACAATCTCCATAAAAAAGACATTTTCTTCTTAAAGTGAGGGAGAAGACTTCTTGGTTGGAACCTGGGGAAATCACCCCCTCCCATCAGCTGTGTTAATAACTAGCCCCCAGCCCGCAACAGCCAAGCCCAGGCTTCGGGGCCCTGACAGTGACACACACACTGAACGATACAACGTATTGTGAGGCAATTAGGAAGAAGGATGAGATGACAAAACAGATTTCCACTCGGAACTCGACAGGGCTGTGCACATTAAGTCACTGTAATATTGTAATGCTCTAGCTACCACCCATCAACTGTTATTATTTAACGGGGATTAGCACCACGAAACCTACCTCTTCTTGATACCTACAAGCCCTTGCACTGAGCTCTACCATTGGTGATAATACAGCTGTCACAGTCACCTACCCTGTTACCCCAAAGTAAGTGATAAAGTTGAGGTCCAAATAAAACAAAAAGGACTATAAAATTCTAGATACATCTTTATTTCCTGGGTCCTGGCTACGAAGAGTTAACTATATAGCGTGGAGAGCAACTTCTCTGAAGTTTTTTTTTTTTCTCCCCCTCTTTAATAAGAAATTAAGTTTATCAATTGCCACTGTAATTACTCACAGCACCTCAGGTAATTAAAAGGGATCTAAATCTAATTTTATTTACATTTAGACTACCTGAGGTCATCTCTGATCCAGATTTCACGTTTGTGACTAATAATGTCGAAGTGTTAATTAGAGTTTAGCAGAGAAAACTGATTGATTTCGAATTTGTAATCTGCTATAATTTAATAATAGCAAAGGAGTCAAAGTACCCTTTTCTGTTCCACCAGTTTCTACAAACCACTAATACAGTATTCTTGAAAGAAGCATGCCTTTAGAAAGCCGCAATGAAGAACAGTGGCTTATGACAACACTGTGCACTTTTGGGAGTCAGAATGCATTGCTCACTACACGAGTTTATCCAGACCTGTCTGTATGCAAAGATTTCTACAATGATATTTTTAAATGGGCTAATCACTGGGTTGACTCTTCCCAACATTCTATTCCTCAGAATTTTTAAACACACACAAAAAGTTGAATGAATTCTATCATGCATACCCACCTACACATCTCCTGCCTTCTACAACTGTAACATGTGACTGTGCTATTGGCTTTATTACCTGGCAATTCACTGATCCATCCACCCCCCAACCCCTCCACTATCTACCTGGCTATCCATTCACCCACCCATCTATCCACTTAGCCATCTAGCTGTCCATTCATCTAGCCAGCCAGCCAGCCACGGTCCACCCACCACCCCCCTACCCACCTACCCACTCATCCATCTGACCACCCATCCATCAGTCCATCTGTCTATCCATCCATCCATCTCATTTTGGGGTGCATTTCCAGTAAGTTGCAGGTACCCGTTAACATTAAAACGTTTCAACACTCACGTAAGGTGCATTTTTCACACGACATTCATACTGTGAAATGCATAAATCTTGAGTGCACCACGTATGTCATGTGTCTTGACAACTACCATTCACACAAATCCCTCTGATCTCGGGGAACACTTCCACCCTCCTGGAAAGTCTCCCTGGGCCTCATCAATCCCCCAATCTCATCATTCCCTCCCCCCCGCCCCATTTTTAATCAACAGTAATTCTGCCCGTTGCAGACTCAGTATAAACGGACGCACACAACTGGTACTCTCCATGTATACGTCTTTTTTCACTGAGACCAATGTTTTCTCGGCACATCCATGAAAACAAGTCACCAGAATCCTGTGATTAGCGAGACACCGTCACTGAGTCAACGTGAACTCACGGAGACCATGCGTGTGCCAGAGTGGGACTGCTCCACAGAACTCCAATGGCTGGGTTTGGGAGCCACACTGCCAGCCCTTTCTTCCAAGCACCTTTTATGGGACAAAAACCTCTGAGCTTTGAGTCAGCTGCTGAGAGTACAGTAACCACCTGCATGACCCAGGGCCTCCAGAGACACATGATTCGAGGGGTTTTCAAGTCTCTTTCTCTCCCCAGTGAGACACAATCATCCCTACTGCCTCCTCCACAGGTCTCTGCCACAACATGGTTATTTCCCAGCACAAAGAAAATGACCCTTAATTATCCACAGTAACTGCTCTGGTCCTGCCAAGTAGGAGAAGGAAACAGCTCCTATCTGAAGAACCCCAATTCACTGCTATCAAGTTGATTTCTGACTCATAGCAACCCTATAGGGCAGAGTAGAAATGTCCCATAGTGTACAAGGAGCACCTGGTGGACTCCTACTGCTGATCATCCAGATAGCAGCTGGTTTCCATTTGAAGAATAGGAAATCTATTTCCAAATTTATTTCACCTGGGGTACAAAGTGTTAGCTGCAGGTATCAAGAAAACCTTGGTAGCATAGTGGTTAAGTGCTATAACTGCTAACCAAAAGATCAGCAGTTCGAATCCATCAGGCACCCCTTGGAAACTCTATGGGACAGTTCCCCCCTGTCCTATAGGGTCGCTATATATAGGAATTGACTCGATAGCAGTGGAGCTTTTTTTTTGGTGAGTAGATATCAGACTTTTTAGAGCATTAAGTTCAAATCCTTATTCCTTTACTCAGAAGTCTCACTTGAATCCACCCTAAGAAAATCTCATTAATAAAAACTTCAACAGTGCATTCCCTAGTGACAGGATGGTTTGCACTCACTGAGAAAAACTATATAAAAAATCCAGCATGGACACTTAGAAAACCAGTTCTGGAATCCAAATCTGGAGTGTGGCAAGCTAACCTACACACACACCCATCAGTGCCGCGCCCCTAAAAGAGCTTAACAGCTTAAAACATATAAGAAAGAAAGGTCAAGTTTTATAATTTGTCACACCTACAGTGTGGCCACTCCTACAGGATTCCTGTTCCAGGGCCACCGGCTGCTTGCCTACCCTCTATACCACACGCAAAAAGGAGAAGACCACCACACTAGCAGGCTTGAGGGGGCCTCCACGTCTGGCACTAAGGAAATTAAACAGCTAGACTTGACCTCCACACCCTTCACCTTTCTCCAAAGAGAGAAGAAATAGCTGGTTATCAGGACTTGGACTCAGTCACGGCAGGCAGATTTTTCCTCTGCAGTTCGGAGAGCTTCTACTGATGCTGCTACACCTTACCGTTTGTGTGCCAATACAGTCCGTGTTCACAGGCAAGCTTCCCTAGGGAAGCTTTTCGGAGTTTATCAACATGGGTAAATAAGAACAGAACTCAAATTTGTGCTGCCTAACCCAAACCCACTGCCCCTCCATCGACTCTGACTCACAGTGACCCTAGAGAGCAGAGCAGAACTGCCCTGTCGGGTTTCCAAGCAGTGCCTGGCAGGTTCTAGCTGCTGTTTAGTCACCTAACCACTATGCTTCCAGGCTTTCTGGGAATGAGAACAGTCATGTGGTTTGTGGGTGCTTTTCAAAGCAGCTGCAGTTGGCTACAGAGCGGTTCACAGCATCCCTTCCCTAAGCCCACTGCCTCACAACAAAGAGACACAGGGTACCACAGAGCTTCTGAAAGCTTCCAGGAACGCTGTAAACTGTTGACATGGAAATTAGCACGTGTACAGTGGAAAGAATTCTGAATTCAGAACGCGTGATTTAGTCTTCAGGAAAAACTAAACTCTTCACAAGAGCCTTTTTGGCCTTTACAAGCATTTAACTGTCACAACACCTATAATTCTGCAGAGAAAAAGGCATTGCAGAGCGCTTAGGATAAATCTTACAAAACAGAGAAAGCCCCTTTGCACTTTAATCATCTGCTAACAGTTACAATAAGATTATATTAAAAATTTAAACGGCCCTCCTTAAGCAATTTACCTTCCAACGTCCATTGCCAGGGAATGAATCCAAGAGATATGAATGTCGAACCCTTGATCAGATTTATGGTGCCCAAGAATATTTCTCCTGATATTGCTCTGATGAGTGAAGTCAAATGACTTTAGTTTTATTACTTTTTAAGCACTTAATGGGAAAATTTAGACATTTTCACAAGACTGAGCTTCAACAAGAACGCTACACTTAAAAAAATGACAGGTAGAGAAAGGTCTGGAAATGACTTCAGACATTCCTCGATTAAATACAGCCAGCTGAAATTCTACGGCAATGACTAATATCTCAGGCTTGCCTCTAAAATTATTACTTTTTAAAAACAAATAAATAGTCCAGAGAATATTTGGCCAAAGTTGGCCATACAGAATTTTATTATTATGCATGTAAAATTTTAAAGCCATTAAAATACCACCCAGTGTTCCATTTCTTTCTCCCCACACCCATCATCGCCTACCACGGGGAGGTCACAGAGCAGTATCGTCATTATCTCACCGTAATTACTCACTCCCTGCCATGTTTTCAGCGGCTATCGCCACCACTGTCAGCAGGAAAACTACCTTGGAGAGCGTAAGAAGCAAATCTAAAAGTTTTGCTTTACTTGAAACAGTTTTCTCTCCCCCTCCTTAACTTAAACCCACAGCTGTGATCCCTCAGATTTCAATTAATGCCTAGGCAGTTAGCCTATCAATCACCAAGGACTATAAATTTCTTATCTTTCTCATTAGCTCCACTGTTACAGAGCCTCAACATAAACATACCTTGCCGCAGGACTGTAAATTATCCGGTCCCAGCCGATCTACCCACCGACACGGGGGGCAGGAGTGATTTCAGCAAATCCTCGGTGCACCCGCTACGCTAAAGCTGATTTACACTTCTTCGAAAAATAAAAAAAATAACCCCCTGAAAATCACACGTGACAGCAGGTCTCTTTGAGTTTGCTTATTTGGCTTAAAACTGGTAAATGGCCTGTCTTTATTAGTACTACGAAGTTTTATGTGCAAAATCCAATTTTCTGTGGAAATGTATTTTTTTGCTGCATCTGCCAATAATATCTTTCACAGCTACCTGTAGCTATTAATTTTTTCAACATAAATCCCTCAACTTATTTTTTTTAAAGCGGTAAAGAAAAAAAGACATTCCCCACCCCCCCGCAAAACCCTATCTCCTTGAAAGAAATTGGGACCAACTCTATCAGACGGCAGGCCTGGGGAGGGGCAAGGGCCCTGGGAAACTGTCAGCTTCAATTTCAGAGATGATTCTTGATGCAGACACACTGAGCCCTACTGAGTCTAAGGAGACTGTGCCATCAGTGAAACCCACACTAACATAGTTTTTCTAGAGCATACAAAATTTGAAAGATTTTACACATAAATACAGAAGTGAGAAGGGGGTGCCTGGTACTCTGGTGTTGCACGTTACCAAGCAGACTTGCCAAGTGGCACGGGTTAAGCCCTTGATGGCTAACCATGAGGCTGGAGGTCTGAGGCCACCTAGAGCCACCATGAAAGACAGGCCTGGCTGTCCCCATCAGAAAACTCAGCCACTGAAAACCCCGTCAAGGCAGGTCCACTGGAGGCCACACGGGGTCGCCATGAGTCACAACCGACTCAGAGGCAGCTGGTTACTTGAGCTCCGCAGTTTCAGTAACCGGCCGTTCTCCAGGCAGGAGCTCCCCGTGTTCTATCACATCCACTTAATGCCTAATTTAATTCACTGCATCATTCAGATTAAAATCGATGCGGCACGTTCACAGGCGACCTTCTCCTGCCCAGGAAGCTGGCGGGTGACTGAGGCTTCATCCGAAGGGAACCGCGGACAGGTGGTTCTCGCCGGGGCAGCGCTGCCATCTAGTGGCTGCTGCTTGTCTTACAGCGGCTGTCCCCAGCAGGTTGGGCTCTCTGCAGACCCCTCTCCCAAAGGCGACGCAGTGGACCTCAGCGTGGCTGCTGAGCCAAAGGTCGGCAGTTGTGATCCATCAGCTGCTCCCTGGAAACCCTATGGGGCAGCTCTGCTCTGTCCTACAGGGTCGCTATGAGTTGGAACTGATTGACAGCAACTGGCTTTTTTGGCGGGGAGGGAGGTTTGGGGGAGTATTTGTAAAGAACCATAGCAAGCCCCCGAGTTTGACACAGAATAGCCAAATACAGTTTCACAGGCACAGCCAGGATGAAAAGTCGTTACTTGACGGGATATGAAATGTTAACTTACATTAATGAGAAACTGTTTTCAGATTACAAACACACCCAGCGAAGCTGACACATTAAATGCCAGAGCAAAAGTGAACACGAAATGAGATGCGTGTCTCTGATGCTATCGGTGAGTCAGATCTCAGCACAGCCGTTCACACACACACACACACACACACACACACACACACACACACACACACACACACACACACACACACACACACACACACACACACACACACAGAATCCATCGCTGTTTCTGTAAGAATCGACCTTTTCCATTCTTTAGTTACTATTTCTGGAGTTACTCGGAATTTCTTTGCTGATTATCTCATCCAGATATTTTTGAAACAGACTTTATTTTTTAGGTTTGCAGAAAAGCGGCAGAAGTGGAAAGAGTGCCCCCCCACCTCGTCTCTTTCCACACATAATGGCCCCCGATTCACACCTGGTCTTCGTGTGCTATACCTGTTACAGCTGACGAGCCCAGGGAGCTACATCACTGTCACCTACAGGGCAGGGCTCGCCCCAGGGTTCCCACTCTGCCGTACAGCCCCAGAGGTTTTGTCAAATGCGTGGCACCCTGGGTCCACGAAGACAGTGTGTGCAGAACAGACGCCCACTGTTCAAATCAAACCCCCTGCGGCCCCCCGCCCCCCGCCTCTTCATCCCCACCCCTGGATCTTTCCTGTCTCCACGGTTTTGCCCTCCGGTTCCGAATACTTGTCTCTCTCCCCCTCTCATCCTGGTGACAGCACACCCAGCTGGACACACACCCATTCATCAGTTTCCACACGTCCCACCGAATGACCCTGGCCACACTCTTCACATCGTGTCAGCGTTCCCGTCATCTGCACGCACACAGCTTCACCACCACTGACTCAGACGTCACCAAACCAAACCTGCTGCCGTCAAGCCGACTCCAACCGACCGTGACCACAAGAGCACAGAGCAGAACTGCCCCACTGGGTCCCCGAGGAGCAGCTGCTGGATTAGAACTGCCGACCTGTAGTTAGCAGCCGAGCTCTTAACCACTGTGCCACCAGGGCTCTGCTCACTACCTACACTGCCATCGACGCTGTGAAGTGACGGCTGACGTTCACTTACCCGCTGATGGTTTCCACTGGGTCGCTAATCTCAAGGCTGAGTCTGAGCCCACCCAGGGATGCCAGGGAAGCAAGGCCTGGCCACCTGCTTCCATGACAATTACAGTCGTGAAAGCCCTCTAGAGCATTCCACTGTGGGACACATCAGTGGCCCTGAGTCAGAGTCACCTGCAGGGCAGACGAGCAGGGACACCCGAGTCAACCCCGGGGATTCCTGTCTCTGTGCTGCCATGCACCAGCAGCAGGGCTGTGGGCAGGGTCCTGACCTATACGAGCCTCTGTCTCTTGATCTGTAAAGCAGAGCCGAGGGTCTCTGCCTGCAGAGGAACCAACCAGTGGACAAACACAAGGCACACACAGCGCTGCCCTCACCCAACTACAAGGACCATGATCTGGGGGTGACAATGATCACAGCAACACTAACCTGGCACGGGGTGCTGGGGACACTGATTCAAGGGCACAGACACGGTGCTTGCTTTCATGGAGCCCACAGGCCACACGGACAGCCCCAATAATACACACACCTTCACAACCCTGCTGTCAGCTTCTGTCCTGAGTGCTGTGCTAGCTCACAGCAGACAGTCCATCAGCATCCCCACTCGGGCCCAGGGGCCAGTGCAGCACAGCACAGCAGGCAGTGGCCACACGGGGCAGACCCACTGCCCAGTGGCAGATCTAAGGGTGAGAACTGCCCCTGCGAGGAGACAGGAGGGAGGAAGGCTGTCCTGGGAAAGGAGGCCAGCGCTGGGCTCTGAAGGAGAGGGGTCTAAGCTGGGAGACACCACGTCTGATCAAGGGTCAGCCCCAAGGACAGAGACCCTCTGTGAGACGGACACCCCAGTCTCATGATGGATTCAGACACATGAACGACCATGCAGGTGGCTGGCCCTGGACAGGACAGTGCTTCCATCCGGTGAACACGGGGTCATCATGACCCCAAGTCAACTTGAAGGCAACTGACACTACTGAGAATTTATCACACACAGGCACTGTAACCCCAGCTTTGACAAACACCCACTTCCTGCTCTGATAGAGCTTGTACAAACAGTTGCCACCCAAGAAGGTGTCACACAGAGGATGCACTGAAAACGAAACACAGTCCAGCCTCCTCTGCTGTGCCAGGATGTGCGCCTAGGCTATGTGTTTCTAGGAAACTGAGAAATCCTGCAGGAAAAGGCAGAAAAAGGACAGGAGTTGCCAGGTACATGCAGGGCCACCCCAGGCACCAAACCCCAAGACAATCCCACTGCCTTTGAGTCATTCCCAACTCACAGTGACTGTACAGAACAGAGAAGAACTGTCCTATAGGGTGCCTAAGGAGCGTCTGATGGATTTGAACTACCAACTTTCAGTTAGCAGCTATGGCTCTTAACCATTCCCCAACCAGGATTTCTCACCACAGGTGAGACCCAAAGGGTCCCAACCAATCCACAGGCTGTCTCCATGTTAGACTTCACCACCCACATCGCCTGACAGACCCTCTCTGGAAAAAAGATCGAGTCCCCAATTCCTACAACTCATTTCAAGTCCTCGACTAGCAGACCAGGGACGCTGTCTTTTTCTGCCCTTATAATGCTGCCCACAGATAACATCTTGGTCAATGGCATGTACACTGAAAATATGACAAAGCAAGTGTCCTTTCAGAAACCAGACACCAGACACCCCCACCCCAGGGAAAACTCAAAACGCCAAGCACAATTATGACAAAGTCAGACTTGACTAGGAACGCTACTGCTGGTAACAGTTTAGCCTTTAGGGGGAAAGGAGTGTAAGTTATTAAAGGGACACAGGAATCCTGGTGGCCTCAGGAGAGCTTAGCACACCCCGTGACACTGTCTTACGGGAACTCACCTGCTCTGTGACAGGACACTGGAGATGATGACGGTATTGTTTCAATGGAGAGAACGCTGCCACAGCGGTGACGGAAGGGGTTTTAGGATCCCCCAACGCTGTTGGGACGGTTTAAGTGGCTCTCATATAAGTTATCTCTGTAGCAGAGGGCCACATCGAGAGGTCCTCGATATAAATTTCCTTCCTTTTGGGGTGCCCCACCTAGACCAGACCCCGGGCTGGAGCTGAAGGGTGTACTGTGACAGCTGGGGATCTGAGTGTGTACGCGGGATCGCTACAAGGAATTGCACACTGGGCCACTAACAGGAAGCTTGGAGGCTGAATCCACCCAGAGGCGCCTCTCTAGTTCTGAAAGGTCACCGCCTTGAAAAGCCCAGGGTGCACAGGTCTCCTCTGATACACCTGGGGTCTCCGGGAGTGGGAACTGACTCACTAGCCATTGGTTTTGGTGTCTTTGACTCATGCAGGCCTTTGGCCACTGCTCCTCATCCCTGGCTCAATTCTGCACAATCACAGAATCAGGAGAGGAGACACTGTCCCCTGGTCCTGCTCTGTCCCTCCTCAGCAAGCCCAGGCTGTGGCCAACCAGGCAGCCCTAACATCCCTAACATGTTACCCACAAAACAAAACCAACTGCGCTGCTGTCATGTCCACTCTGACACACAGCAACCCTCTAACACTGCCCTGTTGGGTGCCCGAGGAGCGCCTGGCACATTCAAACTGGGACCTTGTGGTCAGCAGCCCTAGCACCCGACCACTATGCCACCAAGGTTTCCAACTTTCCACCTAGTTGTCACCAACTTGATTCCAATGCACTGTGACCCCGTGTGTGTCAGAGATCTGTGTCCCATGGGGTTTTCAAGGCTGTCACTTCGGGGAAGCAGATGACCAGGCCTTTCTCCTGAAGGAACTCTGGGGTGATTCAAACCACCAACCATCTGATTAGCAGCTAGGAGCTCAATCATGAGCTGTCGAGCCCATTCCAACGCCCAGAGCTCCCCTGTGTGTTAAGAGAACCGCGCTCCAGGGAGCTGTCAGTGGGATCCTGCAGGAGGGGACCACCAGGCTGATCTTCTAAGCACCTCTGGCTGGGCTCCAACCTGCAACCTTCCAGACACCAACCGAGTGTGTCAACATCTGTGTTACCCAGGGACTTTAACCGTCTACCCCGAGGCCTTTGTATAAAACACTTCCAGAATGTTCTCTCCACGTTGTCTAGAATGTATAGCATGGAGTAGAAAGGAAGTACTTTCTGTGGGTTTTTGTAAACTGGTAACAGCTGCACATAAGCTGTGCACTCATGAAGGCAAGACCCTGTGTCTGGTGGCCCAGTGACCAGCCCATGACACACACGGATGAATGGATGGATGAACAAACGGCTGCTGTACCCGTCACTCAGGTCGCATCATTGCCATCTTCCTCTTGTTGAATGTAGGCCTCTTTCCTCGTAATCCCAGGAATTACTTCGGAGCTGCATCCGCTGTCTGGACTGTGACTTTGCCAACAACACCCAAACAAGTTCACCTGAAATTTCTGATTGGAACCCAAGTGCCACCATAGAGAGAAAGGCGGGCTGCTGGGCTAAGGGACCTGGGGGCCCTCACAGCTGTGCAGTGACGGCAGCGATGTGGGGCTCTGCGTGCCGGCGTCAGCTTTGTCTCCGTTCTACCCACTGCACTTCCCAGCCTACCACTGCTCTCCTGCCAGCCACTCGCAGGCTGCTGCACTAGGAGGCTCTGATTAGGGGTTCTCAGCTTCCTGTCACCCCCCAGGCCTGCCCGAATCCACGCCGGGTTGAGGAGACTGAGTCAGCGGGGAGGCCCAGGGCGGTGGAAGCGGTTAACACACTCAGCTGCTAGGGGACAGGTGGGCAGTTCACGTCCACCCAGAGGCCCCTGGGAGGCAGGCATGTGATCTACTGTCTCACCAGCAGCCACGGCAAGCCCGACCGAGCACAGTTCTGTTGTGACATACAGGAGCACCGCAGGTCGGCATCGACTCGACGGCCAACGGTCACTAAGTCGTCACACAGCGGCAGCAGCTACCATCAACCTCACAGACACTGTCCTTCTGAGACCTGAAAGCAGAGGTCCCTCAGCGGTGGTGGCCTTCACAGGTTAGTCACAGGGCTGGGCCGTCTGCAGTTCTGCAGCTCACCCGCTGAGCGGAGGTGACCCCCGTGACTCTCACATCGTGACGATGGAGCAGCACTTCTATGCTGTGTGCACTGTCCAACTGTGGGCTCTCATTACCCAGATTAAACACCTGGGTGCTGGGGAGGGAGGTCTAACACCCACAGTACAGACGTCCAGCTATCATGTGGATTTTCAAGATTTTATATCTATGACTTGTCCACAGATCCAGACATTTAAATACAGGGCAGGATGGGGTTGCTGGGAGTCAGAATCCATTAGACAGCACTGAGTTTGGTTTGCTGGTTTGTGACAATAGGCGCTCTGGTGGAGCTGCAGGTGACCACGTGGTGCTAACCCAAAGGTCTGTGGTTCGATCCCACCAGCCACTGCGTAGACGCAGACGTGGCAGTCTGCTTCCATAAGGCAACTGCCTCAGAAAAGCTACGGGGCTGTCCTACTCGGTCCTACCGGGTCTCCCTGAGAAGTATCAACGCCTAAGCAATGGGTTCGGGCACAGTGGTGGGAGCGAGACAAAACTTGGCCTTCATTTAAGGACCGATGCTTAGTAGCAATGTATTGGGATCCTACAAAATAATAATACATTGAATTGACTAACAGGTTAGATGGAGAGAGATCCACTTTCCAGTTGGAAAAGAAGCCACCCAATGAACTGATGTTTTGTTTTGGTAATATTTCAGAAGGACTTCTTTTTTAAGTGCATTGAAAAAAACACTAGGAACACTTAATAAATACACCTCTGTGATCCAACAAGGACAGTGATCATCTCACACAGCTTCACGTGGATGGAATGTGAGGACCTACAGGTGACCCTCAGTATCCATGGGGGATGGGATCCAGGACCCCCAAAGACACCAATCTGCCTGTGCTCAAGGCCCTCGCGTGCAGGGGCACAGTATTTGCCTGTAACCTATGCACACTGTCCCCTACACTTTCCATCAGCTCTCAATCACGTCTCACACCTAACATGATGCAAACAGTTGTCACATCCTACTGTTCAGAGAATGACAAGAAGACCTGAGCTGAGCCAAGGCTGCGGGGCTGTGCGACAATGGGGGCAGCACAAGACACACCTCCACACGCCTTCCTTCCTGTGCGCTCTGCAGAACACTCGGAGCAAGCGCAAGTTTTGCTGTTTGGAACCTTTTCTATTTTGTCCTCAATATTTCTGATCCGCAGTTTGTGAAGCCTGCAGAAGTCGACTCCACAGCTACGGAGGACTATGATTACTTAACAGGTGCTCAGTAACAGCCTGATTTTAATGGAGAAGTCCTTGCTACTAGGTAAAAGGATTAGAACTTACAGTGTGTTAATCTGACTCCAAGATCCAGAGACAAAAACAGCGTCTACATAAAATGTGGCATTTTTCGTTTCATCTCCCAACAGAAGCGGGCAGACCCGTGCCAATGCTCTCCACGCACAGCTGATGGAAGCACGGTCCAGACGGCAGGGCTCTCCATGGAGCAGACCGGACAGCGCCCAGGTCCAGAGGGTCCATTCCCAGAGGGCAGGGCTCTCTCCATGGGGCAGACCAGACAGCTCCCACGTTGGGAAGGTCCATTCCCCCAAGGGCAGGGCTCTCCACGGGGCAGACCAGACAGCTCCCACGTTGGGAAGGTCCATTCCCCCAAGGGCAGGGCTCTCCACGGGGCAGACCAGACAGCTCCCATGTTGGGAAGGTCCATTCCCCCCAAGGGCAGGGCTCTCCACAGGGCAGACCAGACAGCACCTGGGTCGGAAGGCAAGGCTCCTGGACAGCAGGGCTCACTGCCTGCTCAGAAGGCCATCTCAAGGTCCAGCCCAGGAACTCTGTCTTGACAGTGGGGTCAGCCTGGGGTGACACCCCCTGCTGCTCGCTCAGGACCAGAGTGCCTTCCCAGGTCTTCTGCTGCCCTTGGGGTCGTCGCCAGGAGCCGCAGAGCCAGCTGTGACCTGCGAAGACCTGATGGGTGGCAGAACGAGATGCCACCCGGTCCTGTGCCACCCTACAGTCACAGCCACATTTCAGTCACTGCTGCGGCCACTGTGTCAAGTCCTCTCGCTGACGGTCTCCCTCTATTTCGCTGGCCCTCTGCTTTACCCAGCATGGTGTCCTCCTCCAGGGACGGGTTCCTCCTGAGCACAGGCCCCAAGTGTGGGACACAGAATGTCACCGTCCTCACTTCCAAGGCGCACCCGTCTCTCCCTCTGGCACCTGTGACACCGGCAGTGTCCTTCACCACCACCATAGTCGAAAGGCATCGGTCCTTCTTTCTTCCAACCTCCCTGCTCACTGTCCAGCTTTCACGTGTGTCTGAGGGGACTAAAAACATCACGACCTGGGTCAGGTGCACCTTACTCCTCAAGCTGACATCCTCGCTTTTGAAAGATGTCTTTTGCAGCAGATTTGCCCGATGCAACACGTCGTTTCTTTCCTGCTGCTCCCACGGGCGTGGACTGTGGACCCCACAGAATGAGACTTGCGGTGGCCCCCCCCAGTGTGACCATACCACTGTGATCCACAGGGTTTTCACTGGCTGATTTCTCGGACAGAGATCGCCAGGCCTTTCTTTCTAGTCTGTTTTAGCTGGAATCAGCACCATAGCAGCACGCGAGCAACACGCGGCAGACAGACCAGAGGGGGCTGCGTGCGAGTCACACCAGCCAGGCAGCAAACCCCCATTCCCCAGGCAGAAGGTGAGAACTCCTCCTCTGAACCACCGCCTCCCGGGAGCACCCCCCACCGCCAGTAACGGGTGGTCTCTCCATGTTTTACCACCCGCCGTCAGGGCTCACGCGTGTCTGTGATCACGGTGGCTGTGCTATTTCAATGCCATGGTCACCCCACGATCCCTCTGTGGTCTCCCATGGTGGCCAGGTACCAGACCTTCATTGGGGGATTTCAGTGGGACTTGCCTCCTTCGGACACATGGGAGTTACCCGTGGTCATCCCATGGTCACCCATGGTGGGCAGGCATCAGCAGATTTTCAGTGGGATGTATCTGCTTTGGACAGATCATGGTCACTCCATGGTCACCTATGATCACCCTGTGGTCACCCATAGTGGACAGACCGCAGCAGGCCTTCAGCAGGGAGTTTCAGCAGGACTTGCCTCCTTTGGACCTATCACGGTCACCCTGTGGTCACCCGTGGTGGACAGGCACCAGTAGATCTCTGGTGTGGGTAGAGCCTTATGGGACCTGTCTGCTTTGGACACATGGTCAGCACAGACTAGTTGCTAGAGAAGAATGTCATGTTTGGTGAACCGGAGGCCAGCAAGGGGAACAGGGACCCCTGGTGATACAGACTGCACTGTGTCCTCCAGAAACGAGTGTCAACTTAGCTAGGCCATGATTCCCAGTATTGTACAGCTGTCCAGCGTTTTGCGATCTGATGTTATTGTCCTGTGTGTTGTCAGCTACACCTCTGTGACATCAGTGAGGCAGGATCAGGGGCAGCTATGTTTGTAGGCAGAACTCAACCTAGTAGATCAGGCTTCCTTTCGAATCAGTCTCTCCTGACATATAAAGGAGAGAATCCAGTAGAGAGCAGAGCGACCTCACGCCTCATCCCAAGGTGGAAGGAGATAGACCTGAGGAAGACGGATGGCAAGGACCTCCTCGAGATCCAAAAGACGAAGGCTTCTCCTGGAGCTGATGCCCACAGTTCAGACTTCCAGCCTCCCAGACTGCGAGAGGATAATCTCCCTGGTCATCCATCTTCCCCTGGACAGGGAACTTCAGAGACACAGGGACCTGGATCTCCCTTTCCTTTCTGTCCCAGGAGATGGCCTCAAGGTACAATGCAGCCTTACACACTGAGCCCTGCCCCACCAACCCAACTGCCACCCACCCTCCCTCCTCAGCATCACAGAGGTAGGGTTTACAGCAGAGAGGAACGTCACACAGTACCAGGAGTCACGGCCTAGCCAAACTGCTACCGCTATTTTTGGGGGGACACCACTGAATCCAGGACAATGGCTAAGACAGTAAGAGAGATGAGGGCCACTGCCACAACGATGAGCTGAACAGAAAGGGAAACAGACAGAGTCAGGAAACTCACACCACCAAGAAAGCAGTGCCAGGAGCAGCCGGTACCAGGGGCGGGTACCAGTAGGTCCGTTCTGGAAGAAGTACAGCCGGACCGCCCCTGAGAAGCAAAGAGGGCGAGACTGCATCTCACATCCTTGGGACATGCTGTCAGGAGGGATCAGTCCCCTGGAGAAGGAACCTGGTTCCCTGTCACTGTACCCAGTTCTAAGCCACAAGCCACAGTCAGGGAGCCATGGTTTCTCACCAGTCGGCTCCAGAACACCCGCGATCACACGATACTGAAGTCAGGGGCTTGTCAGTGAGCAAGTGGTCTCCAGCACCGGCCACTAAGGGAGTCAGCGGGGAGCACACGCAGAGGAGTCCCAGTCCCTCGGCGGTCCGGGTCACTGGCGCTCACTCAGCGTCTCCCGCCACCAGTGAGGTGTACAGAAACAGCTGGGCTCTGGCCCTTTTCATTCACGCCAGCTACTTTCTGAATAGCAGAGTCCAACATCTCCAGCTGAGCTGGCTGTAGGGGGCTAAGGCTTTCACGACCGCTTCACCTGCGTCCCACTTTGAAGGAGGAGGGAAGGCAGGAGGGTACGACGCTAAGACCCCACGAAGGCACAATGAGAGAAGGGACTGCCACCCGGACTGAGATCCACACACCTTCTCCGACGGCCTATAAAAATGCCCCAAATTACCTGCCTTATTTTAAACATCTTTCTCCCTGTCTTTTCAAAAAGGCTATTCAGGACAAATGCCCTGCAGGCTGGCCCCGTGAAGGCTGACCGTGTGCGGCAGGTAGCCAAGAACAACAGCCAGTGCCCATGGAGGCCTGGGTCCAGTGCTCTGAGGGTCACTTCTGGGAGGCACCACTGCTTTGTGCTGGACCCTAACCTAAAGGTTGGAGGTTGAAACTGAACCTGGGTTCGGAGTTGGGAGCCCCGGCAATCTGCTCCCACAAAGGTGAGAATGTGGCCCTCTCCTTTGTCACATGGGGCTGCCATGAGTCGGCACTGACTTGGTGTCTGTGGGCTTGGTTTCCGGTTTGGTCTAGACTAGTGAGAAGAACTCAGCATCATGGCCACACAGCCCAGAGCCTGGCACTCGAAGACCTGCCAAGGGCAGCACGGTGGCGTGCCCACTGGGTGCTGCTCTTGCCACCATGCTCTCAGCACGGCAAGACCATGCCACCCAACACGCTTTCCTGGATGGTACAGACTGAGCCGTCCCCCTCCCCCCCAAAACTGTGTGTCACCTTGGGTGGGCCAGGATCACTATTACTGTGTGACTGTCCACTTTATCACTGGATGGGACTGTCCTCTGTGTTCTCAGTCCTGCCTCTGGCTGCTGAGGAGGGGGGGTTACAGGCAGTTACACCCGTGGGGCAGGACTCGACCGACAGGATTAGGCTCTGTCTTGAGTCCGTCTCTTCTGAGAAATAAAACAACCAAGCTGAGAGACAAGGGGACCTTCTGCCACCAAGAAGGCAGAGCCAGGAGCAAAGCATGTCCTTTGGACCCGGGGTCCCTGTACTAAGAAGCTCTTCAACCAGGCAAGACTGATGACCAGGACCACCCCGCAGAGCTGTCAGAGAGAAAAAGCCTTCCCCCTCGAGCCGGTACCTGAAATTCCGCCTTCTAGCCTAAATTTCCGTTTGTTAAGAATATTTGCTAGAATATTTGCTACAGCAGCATTAGGTAACTAAGATCAAAACCAAAGAAACCAAACCTAATGCTGTTTAGTCGATGATGATTCACGGCACCCCTACAGCTAGAGCAGAACCGCCCCACAGATCTTCCAAGGAGCACCTGGCAGGTTTGAACTGCCGACCATCTGGTTAGCAGCCGTAGCACTTAACCACTATGTCACCAGGGTTTCTGGAAATTAAGACGCTGCACGTAAAATGTATCAGTTCAGTCAAAGGCGTGATCAGTGACAAAGAGCTAGGGACCACTGCAGAGAGGAGGACGCGGTGGGCTAGGAGGGGGTCCGGGAAGTGCCGCCGTGCCAAGGTCAGCCAGAAGAGGAAGACGCGCAGCCAGGGATTAAACCCACGTGCCAATCAATGGCCCACCCGGGAAGGTGTGCTGTCAGAGAGCCATGGAGGGAGAGCAGCTGTGATCGACATCGTCACCGCAGGGGCCGTCAAAGAGAAGGGCCGGAACAGCCACTGGACTCACGGAAGAAGGTCGGTGGTGGTGACCTCAGGGAGAGATGAGCAGGCAGACCGAATGAGTGGAAAGTGGAGGTGAAGACCAGGAGGCCTCCCGAGTCCACAGCCCCACATCCACTGCCATCGAGTCAACTCCAACCCACAGCGGCCCTATAAACCCCAGTGGTGCCGAGTTGATTTGCAGCCACAGCCACTGTAGGGCCAAACAGAACCGCCCTAAAGCAGCGCCTGCTGGACCAGAACTGCTGATCTCTCAGTTAGCGGCCAGAGCGCTTCACCACCAGGGTTTCCAGTGACCCTATAACATGGGATAAAGTTGCCCACAGGGTTTCCAAGGCTGTAAATCCTTACAGAAGCAGACTGCCATATCTTCATCCTGTAGAGAGACCGGTGGGTCTGCACCACTGACTGCTGAGTAAGCAGGTGACCTCTGACCAGTGCACCCCCAGGGCTCCTTAGAGCCCACAAGATGTCAGAAGTGCCCTAAGGCAGCAGCACCCCTCCCTCCTCCAGCTTCCTGGGCTCACACCCTCTCCCAGCTGTGTGCAGACAGGGCAGAACTGACTTCCGCTCCCGTGGGTGGACCACAGGCTGCCCGCCCAGGCCAAGACCTGTTTAGTCTCTGCACCCCATGCAGGACTTGGAAAGCTACTTCTGTTACCTTCATATATCTTAACCCTGGGCAGTCACCATGCAGCAAGTTCTCATGCCACCTGGTGACGCACCTGTTCCTAGGTGGGGCACAGGTGAAGCAGGAAGTCGGAGTTCCCGGGAGGCCCTGAGCAGGCTGACAGGCTGCCAAGGCTCTGCTCTCACCTTCAGCACTGCTCCATCAGCACTGCATGGACAGACAGACTGACATCCCCTACCTTCCTGAGCCCCCAGCACGAGCTTTATGGGGCGGCCGCATCCACAACTCACCACCAACCTGGCGTCCCTGGGAGACAGAGACAGTTAACGAGCTCGGCCACCTGACCAGCAGGATGGAAGCTGGAGTGCACCCAGAGGGCCCTGGGGAGAGAGGCCTGGCACTCCACTTCTGAAAAATCAGCCACTGAGAACCCGATGGAGCCCAGTTCTACCCCAGCACATATGGGGTCCATCATGGATTGAATTAGGTCCCCCTGAAAAAAATGTTGTGTATCAGTTTGGCTGGGCCCTGATTCTTGGCACTGGATGACTTCCCACCCGTCTCTCATTAGATGACATTGTCCTGTGCCTTGTAAATTTCATCACTATGATTTTAATAAGATGAATGGCTTTTATTATTGTTAGGTGCCACTGAGTCAGTTCTGCCTCAGAGGCCCCAAGTACAACAGAAGAAAAAAATGCCTGGTCTTGTGCCATGTCCCCAGTTGTTGCTACACTTAACCCCACTGTTGTGGCCACTGTGTCGGTCCATCTTGCAGAGGCCTCTCCTCTTCTTCACTGACCCTCCACTCTACCCAGCATGATGTCCTACTCCAGGGATTGATCCCTCCTGACAACGTGTCCAAACAGAGTAAGATGCAGCCTCACCATCTCTGCTTCCAAGGAGCACTCTGGGTGCACTTCTTCCAGAACAGATGTTAGTTCTGCGGTCCACGGTGCGTTCAACGTTTTTCTCCAACAGCACGATTCAAAAGCGTCAATTCCTTTTCTGTCTTCCTTATCCATTGTCCAGATGTCAGATGCATATGATATGACAGAAAATGCCATGGCCTGGGTCAGGTGCACTTTAGTCCTTCCAAGTGACATCTGTGCTTTTCAAGACTTTAAAGGTGTTCTTTGCAGCAAATTTCCCCAGTGCAATGTGTTTTCATTTCTTGACTGCTGCTTCCATGGGCGCTGATTGCGGACCCAAGTAAAGTGAAATCCTTGACCACCTCAGTCCCTTCTCCATTTATCACCACGTTGGCTACCGGTCCAGTTGCGAGGATGTTTGTTTTCTTGATGTTGAGGTGCAGTCCATACTGAAGGCTGTGGTCTTTGGCTTCATCAGTAAGTGTTTCAAATTCTCTTCACTTCCAGCAAACAAGGCTGTGTCATCCAGGTGGTTAATGAGCCGTCCTCCAACCCTGATGCCTCGTTCTTCTTCACACAGTCCAGCTTCTGGGATTATTTGCTCAGTACACAGATTGAAAAGTTATGGTGAAAGGATACAACCCTGACTCACACCTTTCCTGACTGTAAACCACTCAGTGTCTCCTTGTTCTGTTCACACAACTACCTTTTGATGCGTGTACCAACTCCTTAAGAGCACAATGATGTATTCTGGAATTCCCATTCTCCACAACGTTAGCCATAACTTGTTATGATCCACACAGTCAAATTCCTTTGCATAGTCAATGAAACACAAATAAACATCTTTCTGGTATTCTGTCCTCTCATCCAAGATCCATCTGACATCAGCAATGATATCCCTGGTTCCACATCCTCTTCTGATGCATTAGCGGCAGTTATACTGATAAGGTCTGTGTGACTGGATAACGTCTTAAGCCAAACTTTTTGAGATATAAAAGAAAAACGTGAGCAGAGAGATGACGGGCATCCCATCACCCAGAACTCTGTGCTGGGAGCGGATGGCATCCTTTGCACCTGGGGGTCCTGCACTGAGATGCTCCTAGACCAGTGGAAGATGGGTGACAAGGACCTTCCTCCAGGCTGAAGAGAGGGACAGCCTTCCCCTGGAGCTGACACTGAATTTGGACTTATGGTCTACCGAACTATGGAAGCATAAACTTCTCTTTGTTAATTAAATCCAGGAAACCCTGGTGGTGAGGTGGTTAAGTGTTTGGCTGCTAACCAAAAGGTCGGCAGTTCAAATCCAGCAAACGCTTGTCAGAGACCCTGTGTGGCAGTCCTACTCTGTCCTGTAGGATTGCTATGAGTCAGAAACAACTTGACAGCAACAGGTCTTGTGGGTTTTTTCTCGTATTTTATTAGACATTAATATGAATTATAACCTTAGAAAACAAACACCTGTTCAAGGGCTCGATAGTATTTCTGCAGCCAAGATTTAAACACTCTCCTGCATCTGACTACAGAACACACCCCCAACAGCCTCTGCAACACACCCCCGTAACTAGTTAGCCCAGGGTACGCACAAAAAGCTCTGGAGACACGCATTCAACCAGGTGACCCTGAGAGGGACAGGGAGCTTTCTTTTATTCACTGACGGATGCTTTTCAACCCCACTCCCCTGTGTTCTGGCCGTGTGGAAAGGGCTTCTGATTTCTTCCAGAGCCTCCCAGCTGCTCTCAGATTACACAATAGCCTGAACAGCAACAAGTGACTCTTTGTACTTCCGTACAATCATTTGAGAAAAGTTTGCCAAGAAGGGGGCACAGAGGAGAGGAGGGCAGGACAGTGGCACCCTCTAACGCACAGACATGCTGCTGCTGTCCTGTAGGCCATTTAGTGGCATCCTGTTGTGTCAGCCAGTGATTCCACGGAAGCGATTTTATGCAAGGGTGAGAAAATAGTGCCAACCTCACAGGGAGAGGAAGAGAAGGGAACGCAGTCAGACCTCGGGCCCGTCACGCTCCCTGTAGGGGCTTGTCCTGCTTTGACTGGGTTTACCAGCAGGTGTGCAGGTAAGCACAGAGAGGTGCGTTTACCTGGGTGCAGGTGAGCACACCTGTGCGCCCGCCAGTGAGCACCTGGTGTAGCCTGTCTCCACTCCAGGTATTTAGTGTTGTCCCTCCCACGCAACGTGCTGGGGACAGAGCAACGCCACACCTCGGTCTCCGAGGCAGCAGTGACAGACCCGTGTGGCAGAAGCATTAGAGATGCACAAAGAGTCCAGAGGCAGGAAATACCCAGGAAAGCACAGCCCCTGGAAAAGAGCCACAGCCCTGACTTCCGATCCCCTTTATCTCCTGACCATTTTCCCCGGCGCTTCCTCCTAACAAGTGGGATCATAAGGAGGTCTGCAGTCAGGGCTCCTACGTAGCAGACCAACGGCTTCTAGGTTGTATTTTTGCAGGAGGTTTTCCTCTTTTCCGGAGGAAAGTCATCCTGGGGCTCTGACAATGCAAACCAACCCAGCTGCTCCGGCTGAAATGGGACAGGACCCGCCCGGGGACGCGGCCCCCGCCTCTGCAGAAAGTGCCTGAGATGCGGGCCGGGCTGCCTGCTCTGAGCGCAGTCCCGGCTCACCCCACTACAGACCCTGCTCACGCCCGCTGGCCCTGGAACCTCCTCGGGGCCTGCGAATGAGTTCACTGCTCTCAAGGAAATACCAGACACCGGGGCTGGGGCCCCCCAGATAGGCTTGCTCTCTAACCGCGAGTTTCTACCTTGGCGTATCTCATCACTTCCCAGGCTGATAAAGCCTTTTTCTGTGGCATTAAAGGAGCCTGTGACCATGACCTGCTGACGGAGCCAGGATTTTCCTCTTGTGCCACCCAGCACTTCTGCCGTCACCGTCCTGCCGCGCTGTCATTATTCTGAGAACGGAAAACTAGAGAATTCCTCCAATTCTAGCTCCTTCTTTATAAATTCTTAGCAATCTGTAAGCATTCTGACAGAAGACACCCAGTGTGTACAGAAGACTGAGCGAGTGCCTTCCTCTGGTTCTCTCTCAGCTGACCCCCATTCGAATACCATTTGTTTGATGCTGTTGAGTTGGTTCAGACTGACAGAGACCCCGTGTTAGGAAGTAAGATTATTCCCTGTGTTAGAAATGACGAAATGGAAATGTTTCTGACTGAGGTGCTACAAAGCTAAGGGAATTTACGTAGCAGGAGAAATTACATGGATCAAAGCTAAAACACACGTAAATGGAAAATGACAGGAGTAAGTCCTCTACCTTTGGGGTGAAAAAACTAATGGGGAGAAAACAAACACCGTAAGGAAGTCCTCGGTCCAGATGCACAGTGTGTCACTCCACAGTGCTCGTGCCCCCTTGCTGACCTCACGGGCAAGAGGAACAGCTGTGACCTCCCTGCAAAGGTCTCCTCCCCTTCAGGTGACCACAGACCATCAGCCCACCTACCACTTTCAGTCACGGCACCCAACTCTACTAAAAAAAGAGTCATATTTCAAAAAAAAAAAAAAGATCAATTCTCTTCTCCTCTGGAGTTTCAGCCCAATTTAGCAATTTGTCTCCGCAGTTGCCTATCAGACTGCAGAAGAAAAGTCCAGTCTCCTGTAACTGGAAGAGACGGAGCACTGGGCAGAGAGGCTGCAGGCCAGCAGACTCCACCCATCCTGCAGAGCTACCCTAGGGACCCAGGTGTCCCTTATTTGTGATCAGGGATGCAGTCACTAGAGCAGGATGTCTGCGACTGCCACCCCACCCAGCCAAGCCATTGGTGGGTGGGGTACCAAACCCACCACCATCAAGTCAATTCCAACTCATAGTGACCCTACAGGACAGAGTAGAACTGTCCTATACAGTTCCCAAGGAGCACCTGGCAGATCTGAACTGCTGACCTGGCTAGCAGCCCACAGCACTTAACCACTGTACCACCAAATCAAAGAGAAAGACTGGCTTAAGAACAATTCCATTTACCTACACAGAAATCTGTGGCAAAATCAGCACATCTTTCTGACTCTTTCATGCAGTAACAGGCAGGACAGAAAGCAAGAGTCTCGATTCCTTTAACCACTAATGTATCATTTTGTCTTCTTAATTCCCTTTGCTACCCCCTCCCAATGAATGAAACTCTCCCACTCCACCGTCTGCATGCTGCTGATGCAGTAACTTTGCTGACTTTATGGAGTGGATCTTATTACAGGGCTAAACGGTATCTTAAACCGGCGTGTGGTTTTATTACGTCTGTATTCTCCACGGTAACAGCAAAAGGAGAAACACGCGAATCAGGAGAATCCTTAGGAACGGTGTCACTGCCCCCTAGTGGCAGTTTACGAAATCCCACAGCCGTGTTGAGTGCCAATCCGTCTTTCCCCATCTCTGCTTTGGCTCAGAAACACTTCCCACATACGCCACCCCATGAAGACAACAGCCTGTGTCAGTGTGTTTTTATTAGCTAGCTTATTGGAAATAGTGTATATGTTGATTACAGCACTGTATTTAACCCAAGAAAAAGGCATGTCAAGAGGCTCACCTTTTACCGAAAACAGCAATGACTTAAAGGAGCATTTTTGACTCCTTACCAATTGGAAATTCTGGTGGTGCAGTGGGTTAAGTGCTATGTCTGCTAACTAAATGGCCAGCAGTTCAAATCCACCAGGCGCTCCTTGGAAACTCCACGGGGCAGTTCTACTCTGACCTCTACTCTTGAAGTCCAGGGTCTCTATGGGTCAGACATGACTCGAGGGTCTCTATGGGTCAGACATGACTTGACTGCCGTGGGTTTGGCTTTCAATGGCCTCCTGTGCCTGTGAAAACCAGATACTGAACACGGAAGATGGAAGAACTGACACCTTTGAATCACAGCACTGTCAAAGATCGAACACACCACAGACTGCAAGAAGGAACGAATCTGGGAAGCAGCGCAACCCGAGGGTGGTGGCTCCTCAGCAGGGCGGGTGGTGAGACTTCATGTCACGGACTTCAGACATGTCTTCAGGAGCCATCAGGCCCAGGAGAAGGGCACCATGCTTGGGAAAGCAGAGGGTCAGCCAGAGAGAGAAGACCCTCAACAAGGGGGATGACACAGTGGGTTCAAACATGACGACTGTGAGCGTGGCACAGAACCAGGCAGTGTTGCATTGTGCACGAGGCTGCTACGAGTCAGAACTCACCTGACGCATCTAACAATCACCACCACCATCACCGCCACCGCGTTTTTAAATGTACTCAACAGCTTAAAAGAAAAAAAAACCTGTCCAACAAGTAGACTCTGGACTCACAGGGCCCATATGTGACAGAGGAGGACATGCCCTCATAGGCTTTCCAAGGAGTGGCTGCTGGATTTGAACTGCTGACCTTTTGGTTAGCAGCTGGGCCCCTAACCACTGCACCACCAGGGCTCCCATCTTACAAACCACAGAGATAACTGAATAGAAGGGAGCTCCCCAACTCCAAACACCAGACAGAAAAAATCCTCCTTGCACCGTGGCTGCACCTGGAGAAGAGATTGCCTGGGATGAATCCCAGGCCCCACTCCCGCCGAGTGCCCGGGTACAAGCAGGCGAATGGAACCCAGAGGACATCAGAGGCAGGGAGACGGTGGCACTGCTGCTGCTGGTTCCGCTGGGCTCATGGTGAGAAACGACAGACAGCTGCTGGGGCATTGACACCAGCCCGTGGCAACCCACGAGGGTCAGCATGCTTCGTCGGTCTGTCAACAGCCGCGGCCTTTCAGAAACGGGCCACCAGGCCTTTCTCCCAGCTGGCAGTGGGGTCCAAGAGTCATCCGGGAAAGACTGAGTAGGTGCAGCGAGCAGGCAACGCCACGCGTGTCAGAGAACTCTGCTCCACGGGCTGCCATGGCTGGGCTTTCACAAGTAGATCACCAGGCCTTTCTCCCAAGGGGCCTCTGCGTGGAACCGAACTCCAAACTTGGAGCTAACGGTCAAGCAAGCAAACTGTACCGTGCAGGGACTACACAACACAGACGTACACTCGACAGTCCCCCATACAAACACGCTTTAGGTTCCCTCTTCTTTCAGACTGTAGCCTTGGACACACGCCATTTTTCCCAAGGATGTGCCCCTGGGGTGGGGAGCAGTGGGGGATGGTGAGAGAAAGGGGCTGGGGTCTGCAGGCACCAGCGGGGCCCGAAAACCACCTACTCCAAGGCCCACACCACCTGAACAGAGAGACCCGCGCACACGGGCAGACCGCGGACACGACAGGGCTAACACCACGCGCTCACGTCTCCAGTCTCCAGCTTCCACCTCTGGAACCTGCGAGTTACGGTCATTCTGATGCTGACATTTCAAACATTAAATAACTCAGATCATCATGATGTTACGGACTGTCCTCTTCCTCCCACCCCCACACGTGTTGGCAGCCTGAGCCCCACGCTGTGGGTGTGAGCCCATTTGGGAACAGGGCAGTCTTGGCTCCATTAACGGCACGTCAGTGCAAGGCCAGTGATGTAAGGCACAGCAGAGACACGCCAGCACACAGGGGGATGACAGACACTTTACATGCTCGCCAAGGACCCAAGGGCTGTCATTTGCTAGAAGCTGACAGACAAGGAAGGACATGCCCTAGAGCCAGCACCCAGCACCCTGAATTTGGACTTCTGGTCTCCTGAACTAGACAAACTAGATTTCTGCTCATTAAAGCCTGCAGTAAGAGGACGCTAAGCCATCTGGTAACCAAGACGCAGACACATGTTACGGACATGGGGAACACCAGTCTAAATGATGTCTAGGAAAACTCACTCTAGGTGGACCGTTCAGAGCAGAGGGCAGATGCAAAGGCCATCGCTGACTCAGTCCTGTGACCATGCATGGCAGGCCACATCTTTCTGCGGGACTCAGTTTTTGTGTGTGGGAAGGAGGAAGGGAAGAAAGTTTCTCAAGCCCTCCAGAGCACTGACCCCACAGAAAGCTGAGGAACCGGAGCGGATGCCAGGAGCCAGGGGGTTGCGCGTCTGTCTGTGAATCCCAGAGCCTACATCATCCCCTTCATCCCAGGACTCATCCACGGTGACACAGCGGCATGCAGAACAAGCCCTCCGCACCCTCACTGCTGCACACTGGCTGCCAGCCATCTCAACTCGACCCTGACCTCAGGCCCCGCTCTGTGGCCTGCACCTGGGCACCTGCTGCTACGGCCTCAGAGAGCTGCCTGGTGGCCTGCCAAGGGCGCGTTCCAAAGAGCTGCAAGGGGCACCCCCTCACCACCTCCCTCTGCCGGATGGCCTTCCCACCCCAGAGACGAGACGCTGTCTCTGCAAACAACACGGATATCTCACAGCTAAGTTACACATGGGTCAAGCGACAGACCTATTCAAAATGATGTTTGAAACCAACTAGAAGACAGTGCTTTCCTTCTGTCAGCTGATAAAGGCCTTCACAGTGGAGACACCCAGGGTCGCAGGGGGCCAACAGAGGACCCCCCTGGAGGAGATGTGAAGTGGAGCAGGATCTCGGTGTTCCAGTCAGGCAACGGAAGCCTCCAGGGACACCAAGCCTGGGATCCCCTTTGAGGGAGACACCCACAGGGAGAGGCTGAGGGTGCCAACAAGGCTGGAGGACAAAGGGTGCCTGCTGAAGGACAGCTCCTAAGATACCTAAATGAAAGGGAAAAACAGCAAGACACACCTGAGCATTCAAGGAGAGAGGCACCTCGCTAAACAGAATGTGACACGAAAACTAGGAGCCACTAGGTAGGAAAGGCACTCACAAGACAGAGCAGGCTGTAAGAGAGAACAGTGCACTACAGCCCACTGTGTGTGCACAGGCACGGACATGTCACTCACGTACGCTCAAATATGCATGGATGCACACACAATGCATGTCTGTAACACACGATGTATGTGGGCAACACACAAACACATGTACATGCACACCTATACGTGTACACACGCAAACATGCGGCACACATGCACACAGTGCACTACACAAATATGCACACGCATCACAGATGTGTACACACATGCACACCCACCAGGCCTTACAAAAAACTGTATCTGAGTGGTCAAGTTATGTGTGGCTTCTATTCTCCTGTTTCCTATCTTTTCAAAACGAGATCCTTCTCTCCAGTAAATTTCAGAAACCTCCAACTTATCTGCCCAAACTTTCAGTATTCTTTTCATTTACAGACAAGCAAACGTGCCATCTGCTCCTCATGCTGTGACTTTCCTGACACAAGGAAGAATGGCCGGGCTGCGCGCACAGGTCTCTCCTCACCGCAGCCCTTCCGACAGCTCTGCTCTGCAGCCCACGGAAAGCCGGGGTGCAGTGGTTAGCGCCACGTCTGCTAACCAGAAGGTCGGCAGTTCCAATCACCAGGCGCTCCTTGGAAGCTCTATGGGACAGTTTTCCTTTCCTACAGGGTCGCTGTCGGTCGGAACTGACTTAGCGACACTAGACTCGGTTCTTTTGGTCTGGACCTCACTCCTATCCCTGAGCCTGGACTTCAGGGATGCCCAGAAGTCTCCCTAGAACCTATCCAGGCTCTGCCCAGCCCAGACTCTTCCTGTAAGCTCTCACAAGAAGTCACAACGTCCTCAAGCAAAACAGCCTGTCTCTGGGCACAGAATGGCCCAAGGTACAGAGTCAGTCTATTGAGCAGGGCTCAGCCTTCTCTGTGGTGGTTGAATATACAGAGAGCTGCTCACCACCTTCCTCTGAGTGAAGCTCCCACCCCACACGGCTCTGTCCCTTTGCCATGGGAACCCAGAGGGCGGAGCATGGAAACCTTCAGCACAGCCCAGAAGCTGGAGCGGTGGCCGGTACCCACTGGCACCTGCGCGATCGAGTAACGTTTTCATTTTCTTTTGATCGGAGACTCTTGGAGGGTTTAACAGGTCAAAGAGTACATCACCGTTCCATCATTCTGAAGACAGGACAAGCGCAGGATGCAGCGGTGTCATTAACAGATTATGAACAGAAATAAAAGCCATTTGCATGCATTAGCGACCCATCAAGCTAACTCAGGCCGGCTGAAGCCATTAGGAGGAATCCTGGGGCAAAACAGCCACAACTGCGCAGTGCAGAAAAGTACTAAGAGAACCATTTTCTGTGTCATTGACAGAATTAATTCCATGGGCCCCAGAGATGAACCCTCAGTGCGTTGCCTAATTGTGTGTTTAATGATGGAACACCGGCAGCGTGAGGGTTAAGGTGGGCACTCCCGGGCCCCCACGCAAAACCACGCACACTCGGCACCTCCGGCGGCAGGCAGGCACGGCAGGCCGAGCTCCAGACCCAGAGTGAGAAACCGCCCGGAGAGAGTTATGTCTCTGCTAAGGACACGATCCCAAAATGCCAGGACCAAAGATGATGTACTCCTCCTTCTTTGCAGTATCAATCTTCTCAAAGACTTAAAGTCCATTTTCTTCCCTGTATTATTGTAAAAAACAGAAACCAGAACCTTCGCTTGTATCAGTTCTCCCTACCCATGTCTTGGAGTCCTGGTGGCGCAGCGGTGACAGCACTCAGTCGCGGACTGAAAGGGCAGTGTGTGAACTCGTCTGTCACTCAGCGAGAGCGAGCAATGGCAGCTGGCTTTGGTAAAGGTGGCAGCCCCACACACCCTATGGGACCCTTCTCTCTGCCCTACAGGGTGGCTATGTGGGACAACTTCCTCGATGGCACTGGGTTTGATTTTTTTCTTAAATGCTTCCCAACCACAAAGATGTTTTTAACTCAAATTAATTTCCCCTCTCAAGAAACACTAAAAAGATTTTCTTGAAATCTCTGAATCAGTTTACAACACAGAGCTTATATTTTAGTTCTGGATGATTCCTGTTCCATTTGTGATTTCACCCAACTACAGAGATGCAAAAGCTGGTTGGGAAGTTACCTGACTTTAAACCCTACATAGCTGTATGAGGGGTACAGAGGGTGCTGGGAGACCTGGTGGTGCACTGGTTAAGAGCTACGGCTACTAACCAAAAGGTCAGCAGTTCCAACCCGCCAGGCACTGCCGGAAATGACGGGACAGTCCTGCTTTGTCCTATATGGCTGCCATGACTCACAACTGATTCAACGGTAATAATTTTTTCTTTTTTTAATTTAATTGACAGTGCTGTGTTTAATGAAAACAATCACTACATAAAACATTTAAGCATTGTCTCACCCAAATCTAAGCCAGAGCTACCACACAAAGACCCACACAAAGCTGCAAACACACGTGTGAGTGTCAGCACACCATCAACAGGCTGAATCCAGGCTCAACTTCCTCTTTTTTGTTCAAGTATTTTACTGTGCTTCAAGTGGAAGTTTACAATCCACGTCAACTAGTCACACAAAAACTGACAGACAGAGTGCTGTGTGACTCTGGCTGCTCTCCCCACGCTGTGACAGTGCACTCTTCCTTTCCACCCTGTATTTCCCGTGGCCGTTCAGCCAGCTCCTGTCCCGCTCTGCTTTTTCATCTCGCCTCTGGACCAGAGCTGCCCAGCTAGCCTCCTGTGTCTACTTAAGCCAGAAAGCCCACTCTTCCCCAGTATCATTTTGTGTCTTACAATCCAGTCTGAACTTTGCCTGAAGAGTTGGCTTCAGGAACAGTTTCAGTTCTGGGATAACGGTATGGGGGCCACTGTTGCCCAGGGACCCTCCGGTCTGGTGGACCATCAAGGCTGGTGTTTTCATAGGTCTCTACTTCTGCACATCCATTTTTCTCCCCCTACAGCAGGGACTCTCTGGTGCGGTCCCTGTCAGGGTGGTCACTGGTGGGGGTCAGCCACCATCTAGTTCTTCTGGTCTCATGTTGGTGCGGTCTCTGAATGATGCAACCCTTTCTGGCTTGGACTCGTATTGTCCTTACGTCTTTGAAGTCTTCTATTCTCCTCTGTTCCGGGCAGGTTGGGACCAATGGATGCTATTTAGGTGACCACCTGCTGCCTTTTGGGGACCCAGATACCTGGGCTTGACTTAATGTTAACAGGAAGTTTTTTTTTTCCTTCCCCAATTTATGAGTGATTACTAGCCACAGGCCAGATGTAGCTCTTCTGCATTCACCCTGCAGATTCTAACTTCTGCTGGACTACAGGATGGTAGAAGCTTCCGGCAGTCACACCCCACAACATCCCTTGTCAACAAGGACAGCAGGGCAGCTTCGAAACCACAGCGCACATCGTCTGGTAACTCCTGGCCAGTTAACCTTATAGGAACACAACGCAGTTTTTCTCCTCCTTCATTTTCTCACTTTAACATGGCCACTTCGGGGCTACTTCAGTCACCTATAACCCCTTCCATGCTACCCTTGTTCTTAGAAAGGTTTAACACATCAAATTACACCCAAGTGTAATTTAAGGAGCTGAGTCTGCTTAGCCTCTCCCCGCCCCCACACAGTCCTGGGAAGTCTTACGGGCTCAAGGAAAGGCAGACACTATGTTGGGGTGAGGGGAGGTGGATGCTAACTGCTGGGTGATGTCAGTTCCACGCAGAGGGACCCCACAGGGCAGAGAAGAACTGCTCCATTGGGTTTCCAAGGCTGTCATCTCCCATGAAGCAGGTCGCCAGGTCTTTGGGTGGGTTTGAACCTCCACTTGATCAGTTAGCAGTTGAGCACTTAATCACTGCATCACCAGGGCTCAGTGGTGGCTCTAGATGGACAGTGTAAACAGCAGAAGAAACCAGACTGGTATCGACCCCCTGATGGGACTCTGAGACACACACATCTCGGAGACGGTGGTTCCTGGCTGCAAACAGGACCTAGTAAGACCCGCTCTCCTCGCCTCATAAGGAGTCTGGTGGCATAGTGGTTAAAGTGTGGACCAAAAGGGTCAGCGGTTCGAACCGTGGGAGAAAGATGTGGCTGCCTGTTCCCACAGAGATTTAAGATCTTGGAAGTCCTATGGGGTGGCTGAGGCAGAACTGACTTCACAGCAGTGGGTTTTCACCCTGACATCACAAGTCCTTGCCCAGTCTGTCTTCCACGATGTCACCGGGTGGGTGTGACCTGCCAACCCTTCAGTCAGCAGCCAAGCACAAGCTGCTGGCAGCACCCGGGGACCTCATCTAAATGTCAGTCCTTGCCTTAGTCATCTAGGGATGCTGTCACAGAAACACCACATGTGGATGGTTTTAACCAAGTTCTTTCTCTCACAGTCTAGCAGGCTGCAAGTCCAAATTCAGGGCATCAGCTCCAGGAGAAGGCGCCCTCTCTCCTACCTCTGCAGGGAGGGCCCTGTCACCTATCTTCTCAGCTGGGGAGTATCTCAGCGCAGGGACCCCGGGTCTAAAGGACGAGCTATTCTCCCAGTTCTTGTTTCTTGGGGTATGACGTCCCCCATCTCTCTACTGGATTTTTTCTTTTATATCTAAAAAGAGAGTCAAAAGAAACCTTATCCTGTAGACCAAGTCCTGTCTCATTAACGTAACTGAGTAATCTGAGCTCATTAACATCCCAGAGGTAGATTCATTAACACACAGGATAAATCACATCAGATGAGGAAATGATGAACCATCACAATCCTGAGAATTAGGGCCTCGCCCAGGTGACACACATTATGGGGGGACACGATCCAATCCAAAACAGCTTCATGGCTCCCTAGGAGTCCCGGGGCAACACAAACAGTTTACTATTACTTTACAACTATTACTTTAAAAGTTGGTGGTCTGAATGCACTCACATGCCCCTCAGAAGTAAACCTTGGTCATCTGCTTCCGAGAGGTCGCAGCTACGGAGCACAGGTCTGCTCTGCACGTGTCTACTGTCCACGAGTCAGAACTGACTTGACAGCGACCGGTTAGGTTTAAAGGCTCCTTAGTTTATCTTCTCAGTATGTATCAGATGCCAAACACATACACGCATGGGACACTTCCTTTGAAATGTGAAAAATGTGGTTTCTGAAAGCACTCTTTAGACAAAGAAAACATTAAGTTGCCTCCAATTTAATCTGAATCATCCTAAAAAGAAAGGAGAAAAACACAAGCAGCACAATGCGAACAGTCAGAGGCCGCCCCCACCAGGAGAGCCAGGCTTGCCCCAGGACGCATGGACAGGCACCCTCACGGCACCAGACGGGGGTGTCGGCAGAACAAAGTGGCACACAGTGAGGACAGAGCAACCTGCGGCAAAACCCTGAAAGACGGCTCAGACTGCATGAAGCTCCATCACCGCAGTTCGGTTGCCTACACTGACCTCACTACGTGGCCACCCAGGCCCTGGGTACTCCCGTCATTAGGACCAGACAGCTGCCGATGCTTCATGGGATCTTCACCCACCAGAACGTCAACCTTTCAGAAGCAAAGGACAAAAATACCCTGGTCTCTAGCGCGTGGATTCCGACTAGGACACTAAGAAAGGCAAAACTGCGGCAACAGTGAAGAGCTCACAGGTGACCAGAGGTGACCTTGGGGGAGGGACACACACTGTTGGACCCCACGGCATTTTTCAGGGCAGTGAATTATCCTACAGTATGCTGTGGAGACCCTGGTGGCGTGATGGTTACGGGCTGTGACTGCTAACCAGGTCGGCAGTTCAGATCCACCAGCGCTCCTTGGGGATTCTACGGGGCAGTTCTATTCTGTCCCATTGGGTCCTGTGAACCAGAACTGATGGGATGGCAGTGGGTACACAGCTCGTATGGCATGCTATCATAAACTGCCAAAACCTATGGGTCCTACAACATAAGGCTTGAATCTATCTGAATGTGAACTGTGGGTGTTAAGGAATAACAATGTATCAGTAGTGGTTCCGTGGCTGTAACAAATACACCACAGGAATGCCAGATGTCATCAGCAAAAATGATGACCTGGAGGGACTGTCAGGGAGTAGGGCATGTTCTACACAATTCTTCAGCAGACTTCAAATTGCTCTTATCTTTAAACCTTCCAACAAGACATCACCTCAAGTCCCCTAAAGCCACACAGTTGAGACTCACCAGTGAGGAATGTGCCCAGAGCACCGGGCTCTTTTGATCTCTGTGGGATCTCACTGACAACTGGAAAGATTAGAGGGGAACCTAGTGGGGAGGGGTCCCTGCTTACAGAGAGGAACAGCCAGGAAAAGGGGACGAGGAAGGCTGCTGGACTCGATGACTGCCGTCCACGTCACTGAAGCGCCATGCAATCCCTGCTGAACAGATGGTGTCCTGTGTGCACACTCAGCCACCACCACAACAATATATAAAACAAGGTGAGGCTCTCTCACTTAGCCCATGACCTTGGGCAAATCATGTGACCTCTCTCAGCTCAGGTTCTGAACACGGGGTCCCAAGACTGAGCTACGCACAGAACGTAACAGACAACGGGTGTCCACACGTCTGCCTGCAGAGCCCCTGGACACCCCATCCCTGGGATCTCCAGGGAACCTGGCAACCAGATGGGGCCCAAGGTCCCGAGGCAGATGGAGCTACGCAGAAGCAGTTTGTTGACCATCACGGCCCAACTTTCAGGGCCCCTCCTGTGGCAGGCTGACTGACTGGCTCCACTCATCACCTGGCCTCACCAGCAAGCAGAGAACAACCCCAGACGGCTGAGACGGTGTGACAGAAACCATCCCAGCCTAGGACACTGGTCCTTTGCCACATCTTGGCAGGATGCAGACTTGCCTCGTTGTGGGATTGTCCAACGGTCTCCCCCAAAAACCAGAACAGCTACCATGAACAGACGCTTTGTCTGGCCGAGCCACGTACCTCGGTGCAGAAACGGGCTTCAGAGAACACTCCACGGCTGTGAGCGTTGAAAGCAGACAGCCTGGCCTTTCTGGTGCCTCTTCGTGGGCTTGCTCTCCAACCTTTTAGCCAACAGGTGAACACCATCACCACTTACAGCACCCAAGACTCCCAGCACGTCCTCCCCGCTGGATTTGAACTTCCTGACAGCAGGGACAGGACGCGGGCTTCCCTCCGTGCGTCTGACCCCGGCTGAGACAGTGTGCAGCGCTCAAACATCCCACAGCGAGTGAACGAATGACCGGGCCCACGCCTCGCTCTCGGCTAACCCCGCCCTAACCTGGACCCTCCCTCGCGGGACCACCTCCAAGGGCAGCATGATCACTACGGAGAGGGACACAAGCCCACATTCTGTTCTCAGGATGCCGGCAAGCTGCAAGTCTGGGAGGAGCAGAATGAAGCCCCAGTCCCTACAAGTTAAGTCCCGGCCGCTGGCCCGCAAAGGAGCCCCGGAGGCACAGTGCTTACACGCTCAGCTGCTGACCCAAAGGTCAGTGGTTTGCACTCACCAGCTGCTCCATGGGAGGCAAGACTGGGTGGCCTGCTCCCATCACGGTGCCAGTCTAGGAAACCAGGAGGGCAGCTCTGTCCTGTGAGGTCACCATGACTGGGAATGGGCTAGGTGGCAGTGGGTGTGGCGGGTGGGTGGGTGGGTGACCAGATGAGCAGCAAACTGGAATCAACCCAGGAAGGGAACACGCAGTCCAGACTTGCATGGCTGGTTTGATTTTTTTCTATTGCATACAAGCTACCACGTAGAAATTACATACTTTTTCCTGATTTTCTTTATCTTCTGTAAACACATCTTGTACAGAAAAGGAAAAAAGCAAGCCCTAGAGTAGGAAGGGGACAAGGAGTCCACAGAGAACGCTGAATAAATGGGATGAGAGAGCTGGCCGAACGGGCCATGCTCTTTTCTGGGGCTCCCTGGATCATACACGCAAGGGCAGTGCACCCCATGTGGCCAAAGGACCCAGACTGCATCGCTTCTGGTGCCAAGTGGTAGCTCAGTGCAGTGGTTAGGGCGCCAGGGTCCTAAGATGGAGCATCCAATCCAGGCTCTGTGTGTGTCAGTCACGTTACCTACCTTTCCTGAGCCTCAGTGTGGTGGTCAGGATTATGTCAACTTGGCTACTACATATTTGGCTGCTGTATTAAGTCGCAGGGCGGGGTTTGTGGTGGCTCCCTGCCCCTCGGCTCTCGTCTCGCGACCTTTTACTACGGCGGCTGGTTGCTCACGTGGCCAGGAGCTCCTGTTCTCTTCTTCCAGCGTCTGGTTCCGGGACTTGAACTAGCAGCTGTTGGACTCATCAGTCCTTACAGTCGGCACTTGAGAGTCCTGCTCCCTGACCTGCCGATCCTGGGTTCACCAGCCTCTGTCGCTTCATCTCACCACTAGCTTGGGATCCACTGACCTACACAACCAGTGATCTAGAACTCTGGTCTCTGACTTGCTGACTTTGGGTTCCTCAGCTTCCGTGGCCACGTGAGGCTTGTGCCAGAGCTTGGGACATTCAGCTTCTGTGATTACGTGAGCAGTTTCCTGTATCCGTATCTCTCTATCTATCTATTATAAATCTTTTCTTGTACCTACACATGCTACTAGTTTTGCTTCCCTAGAAAACCCAGCCTAAGACACTCAGTTTCTTGAACTATAAACCTTCCAAGGAGCCCCGGTGGTGCAGTGGTTAAGTCCTTGGCTGTTAACAGAAAGATCAGCAGTGCAAACCCACTAGAGCTGGGAGGCATGAGAAAGACTTGGTGATCTGCTCCCTGACAGACTGCAACCTGGGAAACCCTACAGGGCAGTTCTACTGTGTCAGGTCACCACGGGTCGGAACGGACTTGAAGGCACCTGACAACTACCACAACCACACAGCCCTCACAAAGCCTTTCTTCTCTCTTGAGGGAGGATTAAGAACCACTACTCTTGGTGACTGGAAACACTGGGGACATAGCGGGTTAAGTGCTACCTCTGCTAACCCAAAGGTCGGCCGTTCAAATCCGCCAGGCACTCCTTGGAAACTCTACGGGCAGTTCTACTCTGTCCTACAGGGCTGCCATGAGTCAGACCCGACTTGACGGCAGTGGGTGTTTTCACTGTTGGTGACTAAGTATCCAGCACTGCTTCTACTGTGCCAGCTGCTACCGTCATCTCCAACTAACAAATCCTCCATCAAGTGATCAGTAAACAACTACATTAACAACTCTGTTAAAATATAACTTTAGGTCAACAAGTACAAAACTGACTTAACATGACCGTCTTACAAAAGTTCAAAAATCACTCTTGCATTGTATCTTAAAACTTATCTCCACATAAACAAAGTAACTTAAGGACAAGATCCCAGTGGTCACAGAAGTGACAATATTAGGGGCGTGACTTTCTTTTCAGTCTCTCTATATAGCCAAATATTTAATGGAAATGTATTTGCTCTGTAATTAAAAAAAGAAAAAAAAAAACTGTTGAAAACCTCCCAAGCCTGTGACATCTGGTGCCGAGATTCCAACGTGCTCATCAATCAAACCGTGATTCTGGGAGGTACCACGTGAGTCGTCAACAGCGATGGAAACATCATTCATGTTCCGAGTTTTACTTGAATTTTTGATAGTTTCTATTTAAACTATTTTAACATTTTGACTGTTTAACAACAATGGCGTTCAGAAAAACCACTGCTCAGTCTCTCCTCTGCAGCCCTTCTCTCCATCCTCCCGACGGCTCTCCAACCTGAGGAGGACAATGAGCTCTCCCGGCAGCAGGTGTGATACACTACCTGTCCCTTCATCTGTCCCGTGCACCTCTCCGTGCCCCTGGCCCCTACGCCTCCCCCTGCCCGTCCCCTACACCTCCCCACGCACCCGTTGCCTGCACCTGTCCATTTATCTGTCTTGCCCATTTGTCTGTTCACCCGTCCCCAGCACCTCCTCTGTGCACCCCCCATCACCTGTCCCCTGCAGTTCCCCTGTACACCTGTCCATTTACCCGTTCTCAGCACCTCCCCTGTGCACCTGTCCAATCACCTGTCCCCTGCACCTCCCCAAGGCACCTTCGGTTCACCTGTCCACACTTGGCATTCTGCTCCACTGACACGTACCTAGCTCCCATTCACCTGCTCAGGTGTACCTGCCCACGCTGTACCCCCTATGTGCACCTGTCCTCACCTCCCCACAGCATCCCCTCCACCTCTACCTGTCCATGGTGCCTCTCATGGCCTGAGTGCTGCTCAAGACATGCACAAGAATTCTCAAGTGCCTGAATCTTGCCCCCAAGTATTGATTTAGAAGATTATTATTCATGATTTCATGTTTATGGAAATTCATGTTTGCCAACTACAGTAAACGTAAAAGGAAAGCAATCACCATGGAGCTTAAACTCCTCCACACGCCTAAGCTCAGCAGGCCATCCCCAGCTGGGTTAGCTGACCTTCCTGACCGGCTGCAGAGTAAACCTTTCTGACTTAGAAGCCGTGAAGTCTGTGGGCCAGCTACTCAGCTATACTATCACAACCCTGAAGCAACCCATCACAGAAAGCTGCAGCCTGTAAGCAGAAACACAAGTCTCTGTTCTAGGAAAAGTCCACTTCCAACACCAGGCAGCTGGCCAGATCTGGGCAGGGGCCAGAGTTTAGGGACCTTCACCTACAGTGCTTCAGTCTGGCTTTCTCAGGGTTTGGGCTTATTCAGTGATAAACAGCAGCCTGGCCCCATTAGATCTCATCTTTCTGAAGAACCCCAGAGCCTCCTGTGGATAAATCCTTCTCCATCATCTCACTAACACTCGCACAGTGACAAAGCCTGACACCACACATGGCCATCACAGGTTTACAGTGAGAGATGGTGACCCCAACACCCCCTGGAACAGGAAGCCCATGCAAGTTCTGAGATGAGAGAAGGGGGTGCAGAACCCCAAGGAACGATCCTGCTTCTCCAAGGGATCCTGAGCTTCTTAGGTGTTGGTACTGGAAAATGTCGCAACAAATGATGAGACAGAAAAGACAACCCACAGCCAACCCCAAATGCTGTCGACTCCAATTCATGGTGTCCCATGTGTGTCGGAGGGGAGCCACGCTCTGCAGGCTTTTCAATGGCTCATTAGTTTGGAAGTGGATTGCCAGACCATTCTTTTATCGCACCTCTGGGTGAACTGCAACTGCCAAACTTTTGGTTGGTAGCTGAGAGCTTAACTGTTCACCGCACCCACAGGTGCTAATAGGATACACCCATGATGGAAAACAGGAAAAAGGCTGATGAGCAGCTGTGAAGTGGGTAAAGACACGCAAACTTAGAAAAGCAACGGCTGTGAGGGAAAGTGGAAGGAAATACAAACACATAAAAACAGACAGAATCTTCAACTCTCAAAAAAAATGATGCAAGTGCAGAACTGCTGTAATTCTGTCTGAGAACCGATTTAGATTTTTAAAAGTAAAGTATGTATTGTCTGTTTCAGTGACATATCAGAAGCAAAAGATGGCTACTTCTAGGTTTATGATATTTACCGGTACTGTACTTCAATTAGTTGGTGCACACAGTGGTCATCTTTGAAGACACGAAGACTAGCTGCTCCACTCTGCCCAATCCCACCTGAGGTCCCACCCCAATCTGAGGCCCTGCCCCATTTCCTATCATTCCTGCCCCAATTCGAGGGCCCACCCTCCACCCCACTCAGCTCCCGAGGCCCCGCCGCACTCCCTGGAAGCCCCACCCTGGCTCCTCTGAGTCCCCCTGCACCACTCACCTCCCAGGGATGGCTACAGAAAATGCAAGTAGAAGCTTTACACCAGAGAGGGGAGCTCCAGGATCCTCAAACTACAGCTGAGTTAGAGCCTCTGCTTGGAACACCTTCTCCTACATCTCCAAGCTAAAGCAGCTACGCTGCACCAGACTTTCCAACTGTTCAGGCTAGAGGCCACCCAGCCCTCCACAACAGGTGGCATTCTCATCCACCCTTCTCTCACAACACTGTTGTCTGAGATTATACCTCTTCAGGAGAGCAGACCCCCACACGTGTGTCCTTCACTAGATGCCCCCCAGCGGTCTCCTGTGTGACCTCTGGTTGCTCCTTAGGTGAGCACTCAGCAATGAGAGCCACAACCTAGGATGAGTTCCTAAGTGCCAACCTGGCTCTCTCCCAACACGCCTTGTTTTTTGGCCCAAACTTGATTTTCCCCTTTATTTCCATTCTCTTTAGATTCATTATTTAAACCTCTTTTAAAAAAGATGGGCTTGACTTAAGAAAGAGCCGTTACACCACATGAGTTTGATCGAGAACATGCAAAACGATAGCTCAGGGAATCTTTCATCCCATCCACAAAGAGGCTGTAGTGTGACATAAAAAATTCATCATAGGATCGCTGAAAAGTAAATGTTTCCTTGTCTCTGAGAACTATAAGTCCCACAGAACCCTCTAAAATGCCTGCACAGAGAATGATGCATTTCTGTCATCCCCACGAAGACCCAGGGCAAGAGTGACCTGCGGGCAGAAGACCTTCCCTGAAGCCCTTTGGGGTCGCAGCATCCCAACACAGGCACACAAACAGGCACTCACCATCCTGGAAGACCCTCTCCACGTTCAGCCCGTATGTGGCACATGTCTCGTAGTAAGTGCACCGCTTCAGGTCGTTGGAGAGCTTCCGTGCCCTGGAGTCATCAATGACCCGTGGGTTCATGGAGCTTATGGCGTCTGAAATGCAGAGACAACATGGAACAGCATGGTGAAGCAGCAGCTCCCAGAATCCCCTTCAATTTAGGGCTCTCCAGAGCTCATACCTGACGCTTAATCAGGAGTGGTGGAGTTCGTGTACGAATCTGGAGTTTTAAAAATAGAATAGATCCTTAGGAAAAAGATGTGCAGATCAAGAACTCTATTAAATGACCAGAATTGATGGCCCAACAACCTGAAGGGTCCCTTAACAGCATAGCCCCTGGACTTGCTGCTAGCCTGGACTTGAAGCCAGTATTGAAATCAACATTTCAAAGACTGGATTGGACACAGGGACACCCTGTGATGCAAGTGGTGTGTGTACTTCGGGGTTTTATACAGTTGTAAGAGGCTGTCCTACAGGATCACTATGAGTTGGAATTCATTTGATGGCAGTGGGTTTGGATTTTTGGCTTTTGGTCTTACTGGTTTGTTTCTGGAGGGGAGAGGAGAAGGTGAGAGGGGGAGACAAGTGTTGGCTGAGTGCGTACTAGGAGTCAAGAGTGAAAAAGAAGAGTGTGCTGTCACAGGGCGGGTAGAGCAAACAGAGTTGCAGAGAGGTGGGCATGCCAAATAGACTTGGATTGTAAACCTGCACTTAATCACAATAAAAAAAAATACAGAGCATCTCCCAAATCATAGTCTTGGACATCAGAATAGTCACTCATTAGCAGAAATCTGTTCTAGAGGAAAACTTCTAGGATCAATGAAAGAATGTCTCAAAACACGGGAAGGAAGAAGTCAGACATGGATATAGAAGAAAACGCTTTAGAAAGGAAATAAAGAGGGAAAACACATAAGAAAACACAGTCACTAACCGCAGTTCCTGTCCAGTGCACCCAGCACTTGCTGACCGTGTTCTGTATCCGACCTGTATTCTTGGAGGGGTGGCCACCCACCCACCAGGTTCCCCAGAAACGTCTACTCAGTCCTTATTAGGCGTCTAGTCCTGTTCTGAGTGCTTATTGGAAACTTTTATTTTCCACTTCAAGCAGCTTTATGCACAAGCTATTTTAGAAGTGACCTACTGTAAAACACTGTTTAAGAGAATTTTCAAGACTTCTGTTCAAATGCGTCATCTTAATATACTCAACCACAGAGCCTGTCATACCGTGGTGGCTTGAGTACTGTCAGAAGCTCTGCTACTCGCATCTCACATTACTACCAGGATCACCCCTGGTAGTCACCTTTTAGCCAAGTGTCCAGATTACGAGAGACTAGAAAGGAAAGCCTGGCAACCTACTTCTGAAAATTAGCGAATGGATCACAACAGAACACGTCTGATTCCCCTGCTTTTGGATCAAGCAAATCAGGACCAATTTACAGAGAAGGCCACTATGTCTGGTGAACTGAAGGGCAGCCAGGGTCAGGGAGGCTCTTGGTGAGAGAGAACACAGAGTGGCCCACAAGAACTTGCAGCAGCCAGTCAACTCCAGGGCAGCTGGCAACAATGTAACAAGAATCAGCGACATTGTAGCGGTTGAACTTCCTCTGAACCACTAGAGGGCGCTCTAGGAACAAAGAACCTCTCCTATAACTGGTTTGACACCAACAGTGTCTCTCGACCATAAGAAGCACAAATATGCTAAAAATAAAAGTGGGGGGGGGGGTGGTATCCCTGTTCTCTGAAAAGCCAGCTCTACACCTTTCAGCAAGCTCACAGAGGGAACGCTGTTACTCTGTCACTTTCTTTCTTCCAGGACCTACACTTGTCCTCCTGGGGCAACATGTACTAGAAGATGTTGTCTTGTCACAGCTGTTGATTTTGACTGAGGGCCACCCCAAGTGTGAAAAGGCAGACGTGCCCCCGGGGGGCCAGCAAGACTGTGGCCTTCTGGAAGCAGATCACCAGGCCTCACTTCCACAGCGCCTCCGGGTGGGCGCACACTGCTGACCTTCTGCTTAATGGGATAAGCCCTGGCCCGTTCACAGCCCCCACGGACGCCCACACTCTCAGGAGTGACACGCACACAGCTAACCATCCCGGTTTGCTCCACGGAGGTCACTTCCCATTTGGAGACGCCTTACATGAGGGTACTGCACAGGCGTTAACTCTAAAAAGAAGGGGAGAAATTCGTGTGCTGCCAAGAGCACCCAGGAACAATACAATTTTCCTGGAAAGGACTAATCAATGTTAAGTTACCTGCTTTTCTGACAAAGCAGCTTTAATGCCAATCTGTATTTTTTAAAAAAACACTTCATATGACATCTTAGCTGGAACCCAAAGCTGAAAGCCACTGCAACAATGGACTTCTGATCGAGAACAAGGACACTGTGTCCGATTCTGTGTGAAGGTCACTCAACTAAGAGGCCAAGTCTTAAGTGACCAAGTAGCAAGAAACGTGGTAGGAGGAACCACTGGGTTAGAAATAAGACACCAACCATCACACATGGACACAGGAGGATCCCACAGCAGCCAGCCACAGACATTGAGTCAATTCCAGCCCCTGCCGACCCCACAGAACACAGCAGCACTGCCCAGAGGGTCTCCCAGGCTGCCCGCTTCATGGAGCTGAATGCTGTGTCCTTCTTCCACGGGGCAGCTGGGGGATTCCAGCAAGAAACCCTACTGTCTGCAGCCAAGCACTTAACCACTGCACAACCCTATCAGTAATCAGTATCTTAAAGATGTGGCACATGAGCTTTTAGATTGCTTACAAATTATTTTTGCACCACAGAGAGAATTTGAACTTCCTAATGTAGAAAACAGACACCCTGCTGGCGTAGCAGCTAAGTGCCACATCTGCTCACCAAAAGTTCAGCAGTCCGACTCTATGGGGCAGCTCTGCTCTGTCCTGTCGGGTTGCTATGACTCAGAAGCGACTCGACAGCACTGGGTGAACACGGAAAACAGAAGCCTGCTACTGTCGTGGTTAAGTGCTGCTACAGCAACCAACCAGAAGGTCAACAGTTCAAATCCACCGGCTGCTCCCTGGAAGCCCTCTGGGGACAGTTCCACTGTGTCCCGCAGATTTGGTATCAGTTCGAGTTGGCTAGGCAGCAACAGGTCTGGTTTTGGGGTGTGATGTAGAAAGCAACCGAAAACGGATTTCTTTTTCCCTAAGCACCGTGTGTGTGTATATCTGTGTGTGTGTGTGTGTGTGTGTGTGTGTGTGTGTCATGTTTTGTTCTGTGACTGACTGTTGGATGCATGCTTGGTTTCTTCAGGGAATTGAACCAGAAAACAGGCCAGTTAATGTCAGATTCACAGGTTCTCACGGTAAAACACGAGCCTTTGATGGAAACGATCTCTGCCTGAAACCCCTTTCCAATCCCTCCACCTCCCAGTCCAATGGGTACCGGATGCCATCAGCACCACATGGCTGGCCTCGCACTGAGCAGCCCGGGGGCACGGCATCACTCACCCTGGGTCCCCACCAGGACCAGAGGGATCTCGCCAGGGTTCCGGTAGCTGGCCATCCGGCTGTAGTAGTGGTAGACGGTCTGGAAGCTGATCTCGTCCTCCAAGCTGAAGACAAATATAACCGCGTCCACCCACATGGCAAACTGGGGAGGGGAGAGAAGCGGAGGAGAGCAGAAGAGACAGGTGAGGGGCTGAGCCCCCAGACACCGGCAGTCACCCATCTGATGCTCAGTGTCCTCAATGATGAGTCGTCACTGCATCGCTCACGTCCCGCTGACACCCTCCTCCTCAGCACCCATGCCTCTCTGCTCCCTAGAAGCAGGACCCTCATCACCCCCAACCCAGGGCACCTGTCTCCAGGTAACACAAAGCAAGCATGCTTCCCGTGGTCCTCGTGTCCCCTCTGGAATCTCCACCTTCTGACAGCACCAACCCCAGCCCTGCAGACTGAGGACAGCTTCCTCCACCCCAGCAATCCCCGGAGGAGAGGACAAAGGGCTGCCCTGAACCTGTGTCTTTCCCACAATGCCCTCTGCTCTCCGGCACTTTCCATTTGAAATGACTAAGCCTCCAGTGTCTCTGTGAGAAGCCTTCGTTCTGAGATGGTCCTTCACCCTGAGACGGGCTTTCTCCTCTGGGCCCTGACAGCCTGGTCAGAGACTCCCATCATCCTGATCCCCAGCCCCCAGGCCACTCCTCTGTCAAACCAGTGCTTTGTGCTGTGAAGAACACACTTCATGTCAAAGATCCTTACTGAGTTATCAATTCTGACTCACAGGGACCTTATAGGACACAGCAGAACTGCCCTATAAGATTTCCAAGAGGCACCTGGCGGATCTGAGCTGCTGATGCTTTGGTGAGCAGCTGTAGCCCTTAACCACTATGCTGCCGGGTTCCCACAAACCCTTAGAGGCACCCCATGAGGAAATTCGCATTTGCTTTTGGTTCATTACACACTTACACACACCAAACACACAACTATCTGACCCTTGCCATCTTATTCCTGTTTCCTGTGCTTTCCACTTAATCTACAAGAAATACTTTTTCTTACAAATTAGAGTACTGTGGGGTACGTATGGTCTGATTTCAAGTATAAACCAAACCAAACCCACCGCTGTCGAGATGAGTCCAACTCACTGCAGCTCCCCCCGTGCTGACACAGCAGGACCGCACGACGCCAGGGACTTTTTGGGGCTGTGATTTTTCAGAAGCAGATCCCCCGTCCTTTCCTCTGTGGTACAGCTGGGTGAGTCCCCACTGCTAGCCGTTGGTCCAGAGCCAACCGTCTGCCCCAGCCCACGACCCTCAATGTTGTAAACCACCTGTCACCAAAAGGTTGGAGGGTCAAGCCCACCCACAGTGCCTCCAAAGAAAATCCTGGCGATCTACTTCTGAAAAAAGAATCAGCCACTGAAGACCTCACAGAGCCCAGCTCTACTGTGACACTCATGGGTCACCACGAGTTGGGGACAACCTGAGGGGAAGTTTTTGTTCCCTGGTTCTCACGGGTATATTTCACTGATCCCATCACCTAGCAGGTAACTGCTGCTGGCTGCCATCGGGCCAGGGCTGACTCACAGGGATGCCACATGGGAGCAGGGTGGGACTGCTCTACACAGTTTCCAGGACTGTGACCTTCAGAAGCCAATGCCAGGACCTGCTTCAGAGATGCCTCTGGGTGGGATCAAACTGCCAACCTTCTGGCCACTGGTTTGAGCATTTTACCCTCTGTGCCACCGAGATCAATAATTAATGAATCAACACCCACCACCCACCATCTGGGAAACACTGGTGGAGTAGTGGTTCAGTGCTACGGCTGCAAACCAGAAGGCAGGCAGTTCAAATACGCCAGGCGCTCCTTGGGAACTCTAGGGGCAGTTCTGCTCTGTCCTACAGGGTCGCTGTGAGTCGGAATCGCCTCAGTGGCAGTAAGTTTGGTTTATTTTTGGTTCCACTACCTGTAGGGGGAGGGTTGGGGGAGGCCAATTCACAGGCAGTTTTTTTTAACATGGGCCTGAGATCACACAACCAGCCACAAGCCACCTTCTCCTGTCCTTTGTGACGTCATTACTTGGAGAGACGGCATTAAGCGACGGGTACGGTGGAGAGAGACAAACCCAATGGTGCAATGGTTAGGGGCCTGGCCGCTAAGACAGAGGTCTGCAGCTGACACCCACCAGCCGCTCCTGGAAGACGACAGCCGAGAAGACCTGATGGGGACAGTTCTCCTCTGTCACAGAGTCACTAGCAGTCAGAACCGGCTCCTTGGTCCCCAGCAACATCAGCAGCAGTGAACAGAAAGATGGGGCTGTCCCGTCCCCAGCAGAGGTGGCCTAAAGAGACCTTTCTGTCTTGAGTGTTTCAGCCCCCTGCTTAGTGTGGTGTAACAAGCTGTCCATCGTCTTAAGTATTCTGAGAACCCCACAAGTAGGGTCTTCATCTGAGGGGAACTTTCAGGCTAAGTAGCATGTGCAGAGAAAGTAACGACTGGCATAGGGACAAGTTCCCAGGAAGCTGACTGAACCCTTTCCCTTGGACAGAGGGCAAGACGGACACTTTCGAGGTCGGTCCTGTCCCCAACTCTATGGGATCACCACGTGTATGCCTAGTCACCTGGGTGCCACTAGTGGAAATATCACAGTGGGTGCCTTTTGTGAAAAGCCACTTATTTTCTCAGTCTAGGAAGCTAGCTGTCTGAATTTGGGGCACCTGCTGCATGGGAAGACGCTGTCACCTCCAGTGAAGAATGCTTTCCTTGGCTGCTGCAGCCTCTGAGTTCCTCGGGTCCTTGGCAACGTCCCCATGGCCTCTATCTTCCCCCGTGTCTACCTGCTAGGCTCTCTGTCTCATCTCAGGGCCTTAGGTTCAGACACACCTGGAATGGTGTGGTCATATCCGCATAAAGAAGAAAACCCCACTCCCAAACAGGACCGCACTCAGAGCTGCGTCCTTGTTGTGTGCGCACTTCAGTTGATTCTGACCCGTGGAGAAATCTACAGAACAGGGCCGCAGGGGATCACTGGTGGCCCAGAGCTCCAAGTGCTTGGCTGCTAGCCGAAAGCTGGGTGGTTTGAATCTACCAGCAGCTGCAGCAGAGAAAGACAGGACACTTTAGTGAAAGGGCTTTCTGCCTTGACCACCCCACAGAACAGGTCCACTCTGTCCTCGAGGGTCAAGCTGGAATCGACTCATTGGCAGTGGACGATGTCTCCCCAGGGCCTTTCCCCAGGGCCTTTCCCCATGGCCTCTGGAACGGCTGCTGGCTTTGAGCCACCCGCCTCTTGGTCAGCCGCTGAGTACTTCACCACTGCACCACCACGGCTCCGTTCCACCAGCACGGGGTGAGGGTTCCAGCAGACACTCCTGGGGACACAAGTTCATCCACAAATACACCTGCCCTAGCCTCCCAGTCTGGAGGTGAAATTGCTGGACGTCACTGTCCCTGTCTGATGACCAAGGCAACCAGAGCAGCTTTCTACCGGGTGGTCCCAGGGCTTAAATAGGGTGACCCCAAAGACACACCCATGGCAGGCACTCACTCAAAGTGATTGTCAGTGGGTGCAGCATACAACACAAGTGGTTCTGAGACTCTGAGACACACACACACACACACACACACACACACACACACACACACTGTCTTCCTGTTAGTAATAGACCTGAATTTTTTCCCCTTAAAGAACCCTTTCATTAATTAGAGTGACTGCAAGAAAGGAAAAAGTTAATTTACCAAACAACTCTGTATTTCACGCATCTTTGGCTGTGTTAGGTGCCGACCCACCCAGCAGTTCTGCAGGACAAAGTCCTGCAATCTGATCCCAAAAAGATGACAGCCAAGAAAACCCGACAGGGCAGTTCTCTCTGTCACTCGGGGTTGTGAGAGTCAAAGTCAGCTTGACAAGAGATGTATGTCACCACTAGTCAGGACGAAATGAGCCTCTCGGATTTTGTCTGCCAGGGTGCAGACCTCTGGGGACACTCAGTACAGGCTTTGTAGGCAGAGCACCAAAGACATTAAAAAAACACACGTCCAGCTAGTACAGTGCTCAGTGCTCTGTAGCCTGAAGCCCTCACTGGAGCCCCCACGCCAAGGTGGGCTGGAAGAGGGGCTAATTCCAGTACAGACTTTTTTTTTTTTTAAATTGTAGTTGAGTGAAAATACACAATCCAAGCTAAATTCGCATGCTCCCCATCAGCAGCTCCTTCTGCTCTCCTTGCCCGGGCACAGCACACTCTTCCTTTCCCTTCTCTGCATGTCACATCCTCTTAACAATCCCCTGTTCCCTCCTCTCTACCCTCTCCTCTCCCTTCTAGGAAGAGGCCTGTAGGATGGCATGCTATAGATGCAAAGAACCATAAACTACACACCACATGGTCACTTCGTGTCCCCAAGTCCAATCCATTCCTGTCCAAAGAGTTGATCTCAGTAACGAGTTATGATCAGGGGCAGCAGCAGGTCTAGGGGCCACGCTGCGAGGGGAACCCCCAGGCCTTCGGACCATCAGTGGTGGCCCTTTAGTGGAATTCTTCAGGTGCACCCCTGTTTTTCTCATGTTGCCACTGAGAAACGACATTGTGAACACCATCACAGCTGTCATTAGTGGTGGCCGGGGACCATCTGCTTCTTCTGGTCACATGTTGATACAGTCACCCATACACATGGGTCCTTCTGTCTTCTGGGCTCTTTTTCCCTGATGTCTTTCTTGTCCTCACGGATCATCTGTTCTGGATTAGTTGGGACCACCTGGTGTACCTCAGATGGCAGCTTGCTAGCATCTAAGACCCCAGACATCACTCACCAATAGGGGGTGCAGAAGACTCTCTTAGCAATAGGCTAGTTAGGCCAACTGGCCTCAATGTCCCCTGAGAGCATGGTCCCCAGACCCCCATCCTTGCTACTCTATTAGAAGAGTTTTCAGTTTATGATGAAGTTCGGTGAAACTGATCTTCCTTCTAACGTGTACTGTCACTGCTTTCACTCAACCAAACTTCTATCAACTGTCTAATCTATAGCTTACCCTCTCTCTTCCTCCCTCCCCTCCCTTGTAGCCATCAAAGAGTCTTTTCTTCTGTACATAAGTCTCTTTTTAAGTCCCCATAGTAGGGGTCTCATACAATAATTGTCCTCAGGCCACTTACTGATTTCACTTAGCATAATGTCTTCCAGCTGAAATCAGGTTATGAGATGCTTCCTAATATCATCCCTGTTCTTCACCATTGCATAGTGTTCCCCGAGTGCATGGACCATAGTTTGTTTATCCATCATCTGTTGCTGGGCATCTGGGTTGATTTCATCTTTTTGCTGTTGTAGACTGTGCTCCAATAAACATTCACGTGTATGCTGCTGTTCCTGTGACTGCCCTTTCTTCTGTAGGATATATTCCAAGTAGTGGGATTACTGGGTCAAATAGTGTACCTATTTCCAACTTTTTAAGGAAACATCAGATTGCTTTCCAAAGAGATGGCAGATTTTGCGATCCCACCAGCTGTGGAAGAAAGTTCCAATTTCCCCACAGCCTCTCCAGCACTGGTTGTGTTCTGTTTTGGGGATCACGGCCAACCTTGTTGGGGCATGCAGTTTTGATTTGGATTCTTTGATAGCTAATGGTCGTGAGTATCTCATGTGTCCTGTGGCCGCCTGGACGACCTCTCTGGTGAAGTGTCTGTCCATCTCCCTAGCCCAGTGCTTCACCGGGTTACTGACCTTTTCCCAGCTGATATCCTGCAGTATCTTGTAGATTACGGCGATCAGACATTGGTCTGACATGTAGTTGCCAAATATTTCTTCCCGTTCTGCAGGTGGTCTTTTAATTCCATTGAAAAGTCTTTGCATGAGCAAAGTGTTTGATTCTTAGTGGTTCCCATTTACCTACTTTTTCTCCTGATGGTCATATTTTGTCAAATTTTGATGTCTGTCTAAGCCATGTATTAAAACTTCCATTGTTGATCCTGTATTTTTCTTTCATGATCTTCATCTTTTAGGTTTGACATTTAGGTCTTTTATCCAATTTGAGTTAGTTTTTGTGTAGGGTGTGAGATACGGGTCTTGTTTCTATGTTTTGCAGATGGATATCCAAATTTGTCAACATCATTTGTTAAAGAGACTGCTTGTACCCCACTTTAGAATCCTAGACCCTTTGTCAAATATCAACTCTTCACAGGAGGATGGTGACATCTCTGGGGTCTCCACTCTATTCCATTGGTCTCTATGTCTCTTTTTGTTCCAGTACCAGGCTGTTTTGATTACTATGGCAGTGTAAATGGTTCTCAACTTGGGTAGTGACAGGCCTCTCACAGTGCTCTTCTTCAAAAGTGCTTTGCTGATCTGGGGTTTCTTCTCTTCCCAAAGTTGGTGACTTGTTTCTCCATCTCATTAAAAAAGTGTCACTAGAATTTGTATTGGGACTGCATTGTATATGCAGATCACTTTGGGTAAAATAGTCATTTTCACAATGTTAAGTCATCTTATCCACGAGCAGAGTAGGTTTCTCCAGTGATGTCAGTCTCTCTTAGTTTCTTTCAGTGAAGTCTTGTAGTTCTCTTTGTAAAGGTCTCTTGTTTCTCTAGTTAGATTTATTCCTAGTTATTTTATCTTCTTGGGGGCTACAGCAAATGGTATTGATTTGTTGATTTCTACTTTTAGGTTCTCTTTGTTGGTATAAAGGAATCCTACTGATTTACTTATTTTATATCCTGATACTTTGCTGAACTCTTGTATTAGTTCTAGGATTTTACTTACAGATTCTTTAGGATTCTCTGCATACATAATCACAACATCTGCAAACAGGGAGATTTTTACTTCTTTGCCGATGCCAGCCAGCCAAGCTTATTTCTTTGTCTTATCTAACTGCTCTGGCCAGAACTTCTAGTACAATGTTGAATAGGAGAGTTGGGAATGGGCATCTGAAGATTTTTGCATCTAGGTTCATGAGTGACACTGGTCTCTAATTTTCCTTTTTTGTGGAGTATCTTTCCCTACCTTTAGTTTCAGAGTTATGTTGGCTTCATAGAATGAATTGGGGAGAATTCCATCCCTTTCTACGCTGTGAAACAATCTCAGTAGTACTGGAATTAACTCTTCTCTAAAAGCTTCGTAGAATTCTGCAGTGAAGCCATCAGGGCCAGGGCATTTTTTGGTTGGTAGCTTTTTGATGACTTTGTCAATCTCTTCCTTTGTGATGGGTTTATTAAGTTGTTCTGCTTCACCTTGTGATAATTTTGGTAGGTGATGTGAATCTAGGAATCTGCCCATTTCCTCTAGGCTTCCAAATCTGTTAGAGTACAGTCTGTGACAGTAGTCTGATACTTCTGATTTCTGCTGGATCTGTTGTGGCATCTCCCATCTCATTTCTCATTCAGGTTATTTTTCTCCTCTCTTGTTTTTCTTTAGTAAGTTTAGCCAATGGTTTGTCAGCTTTTTTATCTTTTCAAAAAACTAGCTTTTGGTTTTATCAATTTGTTCAATTGTTCCTTCTTTCATTTAGTTCCGCTCTAATCTTTATGATCTGTTTTCTTCTGGTACTTGAGGGGTTCCTCTGTTATTCCCTACTTGTTCAAGCTGTAGGGTTAATTCTTTGGTTTGAGTGTTTTAATCCTTCCAGATACATGCATTTATAAACTACCCTCTGTGCACCGCTTTGGCTGTATCCCATAGATTCTGATATGAAGTGTTTTCCTTCTCATACAAATCCATACATTTTTTTTACTGCATCCTTGATTTCTTCTATAACCCATAGCTTTTTGAGCAAGGTGTTGTTCAGTTTCTACAAATTCCACTTTCTATCCATGTTTTTTCTGGTGTTGATTTCAACTTTCATGGCTTTATGAACTGAGAAGATGCTCTGCAATACTTCAATGGTTTGGATTTTGTTGAGATTTGCTCTACGTCCTTACACATGGCCTAGTCTGGAAAATGTTCCATGTGCACTGGAGAGGAAGGTGTACTTATCTGTTGATGGATAAAAAGTTCTACATATATCGATGAGGTCTATTTGGTTAATTGTGGCAATAAGATCTTCTGTGACTTTACTGAGCTTTTTCTAGATGATCTGTCCACTACTGAAAGTGGAGTGTTGATGTCTCTGAGTATTACTGTGGAGTGATCTATCTCATTTTTCAACATAGTCACTGTTTCTTCAATGTATTTAGATAATCTGACACTGGGTACATAAATACTTAATACTGTTAAGTCCTGCTTGTGTATTCAACCTTTCAGCAATTAATAGTGGCTGTCCTTGTCCACAACAGTGGATTTTACATTAAAATCGATTTTATCTGAGATTAGTATTGCCACACCTGCTCTTCTCTGAACATTGTTAGCTTGGTATACATTATTCCATTCTTTAATTTTCAATTTGTTTGTATCTTTAAGTCTAAGGTGTGTTTCCTGCAGGCAACATACGGACAGGTCGTGTCTTTTGACCCAAGATATCACTCGTTGTCTCTTTATTGGAGTATTCAGTCTGTTTATATTCAGTGTAATCACTGATTGGTATGTGCTGAGTGCTGTTACTTTGATCTATTTATTTTATGTTGGTGTTTTCTCTGTTCCTGTTAATATTTTGTTCTGGGTTATTCTTTATGGGTGGATTTTTCATCCTTTTCAGTGTTGGTTTTATGTTAGTTGAGATTCCTGTATTACACTTCTTGTTTTGATGTGTTGCACTGTTACTGTGTCAGTTACCCCTATGACCCCCACTAATATTCTGAGTTTAAACCCAGTTTTAATTTCTACATGCCTTATTAACTTTGTCTTCATCTGAAAGGACTATCACGATAGTATACCCCTCTTTTAATGTGATAGTATCTTACTTTTCATGACAGGATCACTGGTTCCCTTCTTTTAATGCTGTAGCCATGACTGAATTTTGTGTCTTTCTTAACTGAGTAGGTTGCTGTATGCTGTGTCCTGCATTGCCTCCTTAAATATACACTTAACGGTTTTGTTTTTCTAAGCAAAGAGCTTCTTTCAATATTTGTTGTAGTTTTGGTTTAGTTTTTACAAAGTCTCTAAGCTTCTGTTTATCTGCGAATGTCTTAATTTCATCTTGATATTTGAAAGACAGTTTAGCAGGATGTGTAATTCTTGGTGGGAAGTTTTTCTCCTTCAAGGCTTTGAATGTGCCATCCCACTGCCTCCGTGCCGACACTGTTTCTGCCGAGAAGTCAGATGAAAGTCTACAGGGCTACCCTCTGCATATGGGGTTTCCTTTGAGTCTTGCTGCTTTTGAGAGTTTCTGCTTACGTTTCATTTTATTAAGCTTGATTATAGCATGTCTGACTCGACGGCACTTGGCTTGGCTTATGTCTTTCTTTTGGGGTCTGTTTTTCACAACATTCAACACATATCTTGGATATCTGCATTCTCTTCTTTCATAATTTCAGTAAAGTTTTCTGTTTGCAACTCCACAACAATACTCTTTGTGTTTTCAGGTGTCCTGCCTTGTTCAGGAACTCCAATTAATTGTAGATTGTTCCTCTTGATAGAGTCCCACATGTTTCTTAATGCTTCTTCGTTTTTCTTATTTCTTTTCTCTGATTTCTCCTCATAAATGCTGGTGTCAGTAGCTGTCTCTTCAAGGTCACTGTTTGTCAATTCTGTTCTTTTGGCTTTGAATTGAATTATCTAATTCTGAAATTTTGTAATTGATCTGTCAGATTTCAGAATGTTGACATTCCATCAGTTCAAACAGTTTGTTTAATTTTTCATTTTGCTCTGCTGCATTCTGTTAAATCTGTAGGAGTGTTCTATACATAATTCTTTTGTAACTGACCTCTAATGGTTTAAGGAAGGCTTCTTCATCCAGGAAGTTTTTATAATTCTTCTTTTTGTGAGTTTTCTGGAACTTTTTGTGAGTTTTCGTGGGTTGTTTTTTTGTTTGTTTGTTTTAAATGCTTGGCAATGGTTTGTTGCTTGGGACATCTAAAGGCTGTTTAGTTTCTCTGGTATTGCCTCAACAGGAGGTGAGGTATAGCTCTGAGACGGAAGTTGGTCACCAGCCACCTCTCTGTACTCTAGTGACTGGTCCCAGTGGACTCTCTGGGGTGGCAGCTTCCTCCTCCTGGTTGGAAAAGACACCACCCTACTTACAGAGTCAATGGCAGTCCATCAGCTGACCCTATGATGTGGGTCAGGAAAGGCTGGACAAGACGCAGTCAGGCTGCATAGCATTTCTTTCTCCAGGCAGTCTCATTTTAAAAAGCTAAAAGCTACCTGACCGCTTCCAAAATCCGTCAGGCTGTCAGGTGTGGCAAGCCCCTCCTTCCTGCTCACAACAGAGGCAGCTCTTCAACAGACCCCAAATGCTTTGATGCAGATCAAAGCAGGGAGGGGCCACTACACCATCGTCACTACCCTCTGGGCGCCACCCAGAAAGCAGCACCCTACCAAACACAGTCCCTCTGCTGCAAAAGTACTCCCCGTATCAGCACTACCCCCCGCCTGGGAATCAGCCCCTGCTGAGCTCTCTGGCTGGGCAACTCCACCTCCCAGCTGAACAAGACAGCATCCTGGTCAAGCTACCTGTCCCTACAGGAAACACCCGAATCTATGGTGGAGCTCCCCAAAGGGAGGGTAGAGGGGCTGTGGTGCCCGCAGTCTGTCACTAGGCTTTCAAAACATGGTCATTCCACAGACTGCCTCTCCATTGCCGTGTACGCTGTTCACTTCAGCACTTCGGTTGGCGTAGCTGCGGGCTCACACCCATTCCCCGCCTGCTGACCCACAGAAAGGAAAAGAAGTTAAAACCGCCAATACCTTCAGGTCCACACGAGCCGGCCTCTCAGCAAGAGTGGAACTCAGCAGAGAGGAAGTTTCCCACTTAGCAGCATGTGGTCCAAACTGACAGCCCCATGCCATGACCTAGGGGTCACTGGGTGTCCAGAAAGCTCCATTCAGTGATCAGCGAGGGTCTTAGTTTTCAGTGGGAATTAAGGAGATGTGTGTCTAGTCCACCTTCTTGACTCCGCCCCTCAGCACCAACACGTTTTATAAGTACCAAAGTGGCCATCGTCACTCCAGCATCGTGACGTGGGCAAACGTGTCTCTGTCATCCCCAAACCACCAGCCTCTCTATGGAGACTCAGCACTTCCTAAACCCCAAACCCAAACTAGCTGCCACTGAGTCAATTCTGACTCATGGTGCCTCTACCAGACAGAGCAGAACTGCCCCATAGGGCTTCCGGGGAATGACTGGTGGATTCCAACTACTGATCTGTAGGTTAGTAGCCAAGCTCTTAAACAGTGTGCCCTTCCCCCAAAAAAACCCATTGCCGCCAACGCATTACAACCCTAGAGATACAGTAAAACTGCCCTATAGAGTTCCCAAGGAGCACCTGGCAGACTTGAGCTCTTGACCTTATGGCTAGCACCCACAGCCCTTAATCACTACGCCACCAGGGTTTCCACTGTGCTGCAGGAGACCCCACAGTCAAAGTCCTTGCCATGGAGTTGATCCCAGCTCACAGCAATCCTACAGGGCAGAGCAGAACTGCCCCACAGGGTTTCCAAGGAGAGACTGGTGGATTTGAGCCACCGAGCTTTTGGTTAGCAGCCACAGCTCTTAACCACCATGGCACCAAGGTTCCGGACCTTTACACAAAGGGAAAGATAAGAGGACAGAAATTTCTGGATGCTGTTTCAACTGAGCTGAGAAACCCATACAGGCTTTTCTTCTCTTTCACCCTTAAAAACACAAAAGGTGAGAAGTCATTGACATACGTCCAACTTCCCTCCAGGGTCAAGGTTAAAAGAGCAAGAGATTTTTTTCTGTCTTTTTTTTCTCTTTAAAGATGAAAAAACCCCTCATGGGGATTTCTATATATATCGATTTATCAAGTTTCTATTATTACTTTCTTTTGAGATCACCTGACTAATTTCTAAAATTACCTGTTGAGTGGAACTCGGACACAGAAACCCAGCTGTCCCCACGGTGACCCCATTTATGGATAAGCCAGAGGAGAACTATGCCCTCTAGGGCTGTCAGTGGCTGACTTTTGGGGAACAGATGGCCAGGCCTTTCTTCTCGTACCTCTGGCTACATGTGAACCTCTATCTTTTGTCTTAGCAGCCAAGCAGGCTTGACTTTCATCCCCCCAAAAACGTGTGTAGAAATTTGGCTGGGCCGTGATTCCTGGTGTTGGGTGATGTCCCCAGGGGCTGCAAACCCTCATCTGTGATGCTCTGGTGGGACAATGGGCAGCAGATGCAATGGTGGACAGGACTCAGGGTCTCAGACCCTATTTGTGCCTTGAGGTGACCAACTGAGATAGAAAGGACACGGAGGCAAGCCGAGAGCTCGGGAGCTCAAACCACCAAGACACTGTGCCAGGAGCAGAGCACGTCCTTGGGAAGGGACTGGGGTCTCTGTGCCAGAGAATCTCCCAGTCCAGGGCAAGACTGAAGACAAGGACCATCCTCCAGAGCCAGCAGAGAAAAATGTGCTCTGGAGCTGATGCCCTGAATATGGACGTGTGGCCTACTGGACTGTGACAGAACAAACTTCTCTTTGTTGAAGTCACGCACTTGTGGTACTTCTGTTATAGCTGCACTGGATGACTGAGACACCATTCCTTTGTGGTGTTTCTGTTACAGCAGCACTGGGTGACTGAGACACCACCCACTGTGGTGCTCCTGTTACAGCAGCACTAGGTGACTGAGACACCATCTGCTCTGGTGTTTTTGTTACAGCAGCACTAAGTGACTGAGACACCATCCACTTGTAGGATCTTTGTTACAGCAGTGCTGGATGACTGGGACACTCACTCAGAATCCAGAGGTAAAACTACAGCTCCCACATATGTGTGTGTCACTCACCTGTGCCTCTGGGGGGCCCCCTTCATCTCTAATCAGCAGCAAGTAGCTTTGCCCGTCAACCACGATCTCCTTCTTGAACCTTCCACCTGCCACACACATAAAAAAACCCGGTTACAGATGAAAAACAGAGTGGAAAGGGGGGGAACAGACGTGGGCTTCGCTTGTGGACAAATACACCCCAGGCCATCCCCCTGGAGGCCATTCTGGTGCTTGGGAGTGGATTTCAGATCTGTTTCCAGTGATCAGCAAATTTTAACACAACTACTGAATTCCGATTTAGAGATTTAAGAACCCGTGTGAATCCACAGCCTCCCCAAAACAGTATCAGGATCACGGCTGGCTGAGGTGAGTGGCATTTTAATGCAAACCTGATCCGTCCAGTCAGGAATTCTCTCCCACTGGGATGCCTGATAGGCAGTGTTGAGATACAGAGAACACTGACACTGTCATTCTCTTGTTGGGTTCACAAAACTGAAACAAATTTGTCATGCTTCACGGGTGCCTGGCCTCCTACATACTGATAAATTGAGGGGCTGAGAACCTGTATTCTCCTCAAGAGAAACCCAGTTCTTGAAGGGAAGACATAAGACGTCATGAGGATGGTGCTTCCAGTTCACAGTTAGGGAGGACGCTCACTAGTACACACACGTCAGACACACTACTGAACGGCACCCCGAGACGGGGACAGGGCGAGCGGCTGGCTAGCGAGGAGCGTTAGAGACGACGGGGGTTAGCAAGGCCACCAGGGACCCTGGGGACAGTGACTGATGAAGGGCTGCCCAGAACCCGGCCACCCTCACTCCCCTATCTGCTGCCATGCGGGCTCTGGACTCCAGGAAGCAGTCCCACCTCTAGGCAACTCGGCCACCTCCAAAGGCAAACCACGTACATAACGTGATGCTGGGCTCCCTCGTGGGCCCCCGCACTCCTCGGCCAGTGAGGACGCGTCTGGCCCCCAATCTCAGGATGGGCATCTCTGGGGAGAGGCCTCGCAGGAGCCTGATTGGGCCCTCGAGACGGGCCCACACAGGCAGGGTCAGTCCCCTGGCCCCACCAACCTCACCGGCCCCACGCCAGTGCACTGCCCACAGCCACGCGTGTTTCGTCCTCCACCCCAGAATCCTGGGCCCAAATCCTCCTCCTGAGACAGAGACACCAAAGGCCCGGCCCAGCCTTCAGGCCTGCCCAGGCCTTCCAGACCAGACACCGTGAGCTGAGGCCGAGAGGGCTGGCTCAGGAAGCTACCATCGCAGTCTTTTCTGTCTATGCATGAGTGTGCATACACACACACACACACTGACAATTCACGCTCACCCACAGTGGATTAAAACCAAATCCATGGCCATCGAGACAAGTTCAATTCACAGCAACCCTACAGGATGGAGCAGAACTGCCCCAGAGGGTCTTTAAGGAGCAAATGGTGGATTTGAGCTGCTGACCTTTCGGTTAGTAGCCAAGTTCTTAACCACTGCACCACCACGGTTCCCTCCCACTAGATTATACTCACAGACATAGTCACTTACAGACTGTCACAGACATGCACATCCACTTACACAATTCACTTTCACACACACCTGGTCACACTCACTCCCCCACCCCCACATAAGCTTTGTATGTACCCACACAAATTCACAGGCATGCACACTCACACTCACACACTCTCCCTCACTCCTCCCTGTAGGTACTGATTTAACAGGTAAACCACACTTGCGTTATCTGATGTTCAATTTGCTCAGTAATACCCCTCCCTCAGAAAACCCTCAAACTCTCCAACATCAAAATAAAACACATTATTTCTCATTTCAGCTGCCTTTCCCAAGAAAAAAGAGGGAAGACCCAGAGAAAAGAGAAGAGGACACACCAACGGAGGCCACACCAGAAGAACAGGAGCAGACCTGGAGGAGCCAGGGGCCCGGTTCTACACCTGTCTCCCTGGCCGCAGGACAGTCGGGGGACGTCCTCTGCCCAACTCGTCAGCCCCTCCTAGGACCCAAGGGGAACATCTCCCCGCTTGCCAGAGCTGTCACAGACCTCCCTCAGGGTTTAACAGCCATGTGACGGCCACACCAAGATGCTGACACTGCCACACATCAGCCGTGCGACATCAGGCGACCCGCGTAACTGCTGGAAAACAAGGACACCCAGAGCACCCCCCTGAGGCCCAGAGGAGTGATGGCCTGAAACACTCAGTGCCCTGGTGGCACCGGGATGTGAGGAACAGTGTGCGATCAGTACAAGCACTATTTAAAACCCCTGCTAGGCGTTACTGCGCACTGTTATAGCAGATACACATTTAACATTCACTAAAGGGGCTTACAGAAGAAAAAGCCACCCAAGCGGCAACAGAAGCCAACAGTATCTCCTGCGTTGGAACCTCTTTAAAGAGATGCTGGAAGCATGCCACTTCTTGGCAAAATTGAACTCGAGTTCTGCCTTAAAAAAAAAAGCAGGTCAGCTCTAACGTTTGCAAATGACACTTCCTATTCTTCATTTTGGGAACAGTGTCTTTCTTTTCACGGGCTGTTCCTAGAGATTAGTCATGCTTATCATGAACCAGGGAAAAGCAACAGAATTTTACGGAAACGTCTAAAAATCCTCCCCAGTAACACGATTCCCAGCATCCTGATGTCCCAGTTTTCATTTTACCAGGGGCCTGAAAAGGCATGGTTACTGTGGAATTGCATGAAAAAGTTTCCTCGATTCAAGTTGCTGAAGAGCAGAATATGGACGTTTAAAACATTTGTGCTTGGAAGGGCTGAAATGACTGCAAGGTTGTCCACAGAACTCAGAAACTCAGTGCGGGTTTCTGGGTCTCTCCAGGGGCAGAGACTGGTCTTGGCCAGCACTCTGCAAATGTCCTTTCCCCACAGACTCTACTCTGTGGGTGTGAGAAGCCCAAGGGCCAGGTGGAGGCGGGGAGGAACCCGAGGGCCAGGTAGAGGCGAGGCGGGAAGGAGCTCAAGGGCCAGGTGGAGGCGGGGAGGAGCCCCAGGGCCAGGTGGAGGCGGGGAGGAGCCCGAGGGCCAGGTGGAGGCGGGGAGGAGCCCGAGGGCCAGGTGGAGGCGGGGAGGAGCCCCAGGGCCAGGTGGAGGCGGGGAGGAGCCCGAGGGCCAGGTGGAGGCGGGGAGGAGCCCCAGGGCCAGGTGGAGGCGGGGAGGAGCCGCAGGGCCAGGTGGAGGCGGGGAGGAGCCCGAGGGCCAGGTGGAGGCGGGGAGGAGCCCCAGGGCCAGGTGGAGGCGGGGAGGAGCCCGAGGGCCAGGTGGAGGCGGGGAGGAGCCGCAGGGCCAGGTGGAGGCGGGGAGGAGCCGCAGGGCCAGGTGGAGGCGGGGAGGAACCCGAGGGCCAGGTGGAGGCGGGGAGGAGCCGCAGGGCCAGGTGGAGGCGGGGAGGAGCCGCAGGGCCAGGTGGAGGCGGGGAGGAGCCGCAGGGCCAGGTGGAGGCGGGGAGGAGCCGCAGGGCCAGGTGGAGGCGGGGAGGAGCCCGAGGGCCAGGTGGAGGCGGGGAGGAGCCGCAGGGCCAGGTGGAGGCGGGAAGGAGCCGCGGGGCCAGGTGGAGGCGGGGAGGAGCCGCAGGGCCAGGTGGAGGCGGGGAGGAACCCGAGGGCCAGGTGGAGGCGGGGAGGAGCCGCAGGGCCAGGTGGAGGCGGGGAGGAACCCGAGGGCCAGGTGGAGGCGGGGAGGAGCCCGAGGGCCAGGTGGAGGCGGGGAGGAGCCCGAGGGCCAGGTGGAGGCGGGGAGGAGCCGCGGGGCCAGGTGGAGGTGAGCACTATACCCTCTACACCCTGACTATAAGCACTTTCTTAGCCTAAGTGCCTGCAGGGCCGTGCCACCCCAGGCATGCCAATCACATATCTGTCCATCTGTCCCCTCCCCTGACAGAGTCCTGTGTGAAGTAGGACCCCTGCCGTATCTAACTTCACGGCCACTGTAGCAAGGGTGACAACGGGGGCTGACCATGGGACCTGCAAAGGCCCAGCTGGCCTCCCCTCCCCAGGGCTCTGGGGGATAGGGTGTGGTGGAGCCACTGCCCAGCCTCAGGGTCCCAGGCAGAGGCTTCACGGGGTGGCACACCTCCTGTCAGCCTGTAGCTACACAACTTCACTCCACCCTGTTGCACAAGTCTCGCCTCTGCTGTGTTCATGGCCACTCATGGATTTTTGCAGTCACATGGCAACCCTTTCAGGAACAAAGCCACAGTATCAGAGTCACAGCACCGTCCCCAGGACAGCACCTTCACATGCTTTCCTGCTGACTCCTACTCGGTCCCTGGCTTTGCAACCTCACACCAAAGACCCCAACCTCATCCCCATCATCCCTGCAAGGAGGGGCAACGCCTGTCTCCCCAAGCATGGCCCCTCCCCTTTCTAAAGTCATCCCCCACACCTCCAAAACATGTATTTCTTTTCAATATTTCACATTTTCAAGCATTAATAAAAAAGCCCACTGCCATTGAGTCGGGTCTGACTCACAGCAACCCTAGAGGTCAGGGTAGCATTGCCCCATAGTTTCCAAAGAACACCCAGTGGATTTGAACTACCAACCTTTTGGTGAGCAGGCATAGCACTGAACCCACGAGGCCACCGGGGTTTCCCTTTCAAGCATCAGAGGGTTGAAACTGGCTTGAAAAGTTCTCTGGTGTTACATCTTGATCAGGATACCAAAGTTACCCAATTACTGGAAAGCCAGTGAAACAAATCTGTCAATTGCCTCACATGCAGATGAAAGCTGGGCAAGGAATAAGGGTGAAGACTGTAATGCACTGACCTACACGCTCAGCCAGCACACTGAACGCGCCACGGGCGCCTGCTGAGCGAGCAGATCTGTCCGGGAAGAAGTGCAGCCAGAGCGCTCCTCAGGTGTGAGGTCACCGTGACCTCATCTCCCACACTCTGGACACGCCATCAGGAGGGACCAGTCCCTGGAGCAGGGCGTCACATCTGATAGAGCAGGCTCAGCAAGAAAGAAGACCTTCACTGGGACGGATGTCACATGGCTGCCACTGTGGGCTGAAGCCTAACCACGACGGCGAGGACGGCCCCACACCCGGCACTGTTCTGTTATGCTGTACACGGTGTCACCAGGCGTCATAACTAACTCAACGGCACCTCACAACAGCAGCATTTTATAATCCATTTTCCAGTATTTGCCTGTGGGACTCCTTCACCCAACTTGGATGTCACAGCACCTAAGACACAGCCTTGCTATGGCCCACTGTCAAAATGGCTTGGGGACAGTGTCAGACCTCCTCCAACCCCGTGACAGGTAAGGACAGCCAAGATCAACAGCCCAAGGCTGGCTCCCATGAACCGGAGGTCACACATGCCTCCCGTCTCCAGGTCTATGCCGGCTGTCCCCAACACAGCTCCCCCTACTGGGTGCGAGAAGGCACTACATAAAAAGTCATCAACAGTCAACCACACTGCACTGACACCATAGAATATAGCCCTTGCCACTGACGGCGACTGGTGTGTCACACAGAGAACTGCCCCATGGGACTTCCTTGGCTGTCATCTTCAGGCCAACAGACGGCCAGGCCCTTCTTCCCCAGAGCCACTTGGTGGAAGTCAGAAGCCCAACACAAGGATTGGCTCCACCCAGGGACCTATAACTTGTTAAATGAGTGATGTTCACCCTTTCTTGACTGCCACATATGATTTTAAAAAACCAAGCTCACTGCCACTAAGTCCATTCCAACTCACAATGAACGACGACCCGATAGGACAAACAGAACTGCCTCTAGAGTTTCCTAGGAGCAGCTGGTCGATTCGGACTGCTGACATACTGGTTAGCAGCCAAACATTAAATCACTTTGAGGCCAAGTATAATTAGATAATAATTCAGCTACATTAGGGGCAATTTTGTTTTCAAAATCCATGTGCAATCTTTCCAAACCTGACCTCCACACAGGAAGCCATCTATCAGGGTGACTCAGTGCCCCAGTGTACAGGCATGACGCAGGCACGGCTGGCAGGGGTGGGAGGACCCTGAGGCCACTGCACCATCCAAGGCTGGCCCCTCAGGCTGATAAATTGGAACCCCAGCAGCCTGTGCGCCTCCCTCCACCCTGGCGCCCGGCCTCTGGAGCCGTGACAACATCTGTTGGGCCCCTGACCCATCTGCAGGTGTGGTGACAGGAGGCTGAGTGCCCTGCTGAGCACTCAGTGATGGCCCAGTTCTGTGCTGAGCACAGTACCATCCTGGGTGTGACCGTCCCTAGTTTCACCACACAGCAGAACCGAGCGCTGTCCCTGTGGCTGAGTGACATTAGTAGACAGGTGCCACTCACTCTTGTCTGAATTCAAAGTCAGAAGTAACCCAGCAGGGCTCGGGTCTTCGAGGTTCCCAGAAACTGCCACTGAGCTGGTCTTCCTGGGGGGCCGGGGTCTTCAAGTCTGCTTACAACCCGCCTGGCAGTGAGAGGAGTGAGAGAGAGGCAGAACTGACTGCTGCAGACCGGGGAGCGGGCCTGGGCGCCGGCCGGGAGCTGGGCGGCACAGGCCTACCCGGCAGCTCGGGGGGGAGAGGCCTAGCGTCGGCCTCCGCAAAGACGACGGCGAGAACCCCGCGGCGGGCACCCGCACCTAACAACTGGGGGTGTGTGTATGTGTGTGTGTACAGAGATGATACCCACAACACCTCACTGGACAGTTCTGCTCTGTCACACAGGGAGTCACCCAGCCCCTTACAACACTGACAAATATGTATGTACGTGTACGTATGTTTATATGTATACACACACACTCATACACATGCATATATACACATACACGGGAACCCCGGAGGTGCAGTGTTTAAGAGCTGTGGCTGCTAACCAGCAAGTCAGCCGTTCAAACCCACCAGGCGCTCCTTGGTAACTCTGTGAGGCAGTTCTACTCTGTCTGTAGGGTTACTTGCATGTACACACACACATATATATGGCCATACATTGTTTTCTCTTGAAAAGACTGAATCATGTCCTTGACAATCTGTGCCCAACTACTTGAGAAATTCCAGTGCTACTCCTGAGTCTTGGTCTTACACTACGGGAACCCACTCTACATACAAGATGCCAGAGTAAGTGCAACCAGAGTCCTTCTAGTATTTAAACTCACGTGAGGGCGGGGGGCTAGGTGGAGCCCCTACAAACTCCAAGTACAGTTTACAGAGAGAGAGAGGTACTGGGAGCCTCTATGCCTTCCTTTCTGCTTTCAATGGCATAAAAGCAAACTGAATTTTCCGATTCCAAAAAAAACAAAACAGCTCTATCGGGAATCCACACTGCAGCAGATGTCTGACGTGGCTGTTGCCATTACTGGAGCTAGTAACATCTCAGGGACAGTTCTCAACACAATCAAAAACCATGAGGACCCAGCTGGCCCACTGAACAGTTCTCTGTTTGCAAAGCACTTGTCTCCCTAAATCACCTCCTTAATCTTCACAAGGTGATGTAACTGCAACATTGCTACCAAGGTCCTACCTTACTCAGGAGCAAGGTAGGTTCTGGAAAGAACAGGCACTGACCAAGACCCCCACAGCCAGCACATGGCAGGGCGAAGACTCGAACTCAGATCTTCTGATTCCTATCATTCTTCCTTGTGCACTTGGGCCACCTCAGGACTACATAAACAATGTCACCAATAAATAACCGTCACAACCTTGGTGACAGTTTCCAGAGCCCATGGGGCTGAAGTCGGGAAGGCAGGAGTGTCCACGAGTGTGCCCACTGTCCTCGTGACCCCATTTGCAGCTCAGGAAGGACTGACCTCCCCTCCCTTCAGCCGCAAAGGTCATCAACGGGCTCAGGAAACTAGGAAGAAAAGACCCGCCTGCAACTTGACTGCCTATTAATCCCCCTCCCACGGGTCTGTCACCAGGTCACACTGTGGTGGCGTGCAGGGTGCTCTGATGCTGGAACCCTGGCCACCACAGTTCAAGTCCCAGCAGGGTCACACCCATGAAGAAGCCGTTTCCATGGAGATCCCAGAGTAAGACACACAAGGAGGAAAGGCCTGGTGATGGATGTCTGAAAACCAACAGATCACAGCAGAATGTCACCGGACACAGTGCTGGGAGATGAGCCCCCACGTTGGAAGGCTCCCCAAACGCACAGCGGCTGCAACAAAGGACCAGAACACGTCAACGACGGTGAGAATGACACTGGACCAGGCCACAGTGTTCTGTTGTACACAGGACCACGGTGAGCCCCCCGCCAACATAACAGCAACTCACCACAGCTTCACGCCATCGTTTTACTGACGATTTCTAACTCGCTCTTCCTATTTTCACGCATAAGCAAAGGAGGAAAGGTATCCCTTAGTTAACGGTTGCATCTGGTGGGCATCTGACTTCAGTCTTCCCTCAGGAAGGGCAGGGGGGTTTCTGTAGCATCTCAATGAGGTGCAGTCAAGCAGCCGTGACCTTTCCCACAGGTGCCCACTGGTCACCCGACCTGTCAGCCATCCGAGCTGGGAGAAAGTCCAGAAAGCACAGAAAGGCAGGCCCTCTGTGGCCAGTCTCTCCAGAGGTTCTCTTCCATGAGAGTATCTTGTAAACTCACCTCAAATTATCTTCTGCATCCCTCAGCCTCATGAGAAAATAGAAATTTCTGCAAATGTGACTGTTCCTTAATTACTGACGGAAAATGGAACAGGGGACACACTGACAAGGACTCTATCATGTCTCCCCAGAACAGTATCTTAAATATGTCATCACCAGGGTGCCAGGAAAAAAAAGAAAAAAATTAATTAATTTTGCTGTTTTAACACTGATAAAAATACTAAAGCAGCTGTGGTTGTGGAAAAAATTTGTACTGTGACATTTAAAAGGAATTTTGGACAGCACTATTATTTCATATCGGGGAACAAAAGTTTTATTGGTAACATTAGTTTATAAAATTCAACTGGATTGGATTTCATGTCCTCTGCCAATTTTTTTTTTTTTAAACTTACAATGTAGGAAAAAAATAAACACTACAAAAATGGATTAGCAGGAGGGGATCTCTTATACGGTGACTGGTAAGGGCTTCCCCATGAAAGGCTCCCATTGACGGCTCGAGGTGGGATCCGAATTTATGGGCCATTGCATGTGAACTCCAATTTAGCCCAGGGTTCAGCCAAGTGAAAAAGGAGAGTAGGAAAGATGCCAAGGTTCCCGGCTAGGAGGGCAGATGGAAATGCCAGGTGCCGAATCTTCTTCCCTGCACTCCTAATAAAGTGGAGGAGGAGGAAGTACGAACCAGAAGGACGGACACTCACTATCAAACAAGGACAGGACTACCTGTGCTTTTGCAAGGTAAACCTGTCTTGGTTACCTAGTGCCAATAAAACACAACCACATGCTGATGGCTTCGACAAAGAAATTTATTCTCTCCTTGTCTAGGAGGCTACAGATCCCATGCCAGGGGTCAGTTTCAGGGAAAGGCTTCCTGTGAGTTCTGGAGGAAGGTCCTTGTCATCTGTCATCCCCTGGTCTAGGAGTTCTTTAGGGCAGGAACCCCAGGTCCAAAGAACGTACGCTCCTGGCTCTGCTTCCTTGCTGTTAGGAGATAGTCACCCTCTCTCTGCCCACTTCCCTTTTATTTTCAAAGAGACGGCTTCAGGACACAGTCCAGTCTTGCAGACTGAGTCCTGCCTCACCAAACAACTGCTGCTAATCCCATCTTATCACCTTCACAGAGAAAGGACTCACAAGGCACAGGAAAACTACATCAGGTAACAAACAAGACTGCAGGGAAACAGGACATAGCACAGTGGTCTCTCCTGGGCGGCAGCAGGCCTGGGCAAAGCTGAGTGCAGTGGGCTCTGAGCCACCAGCCAAGGCCGGCTGACACCCACCGCTTCAGGCTGGGGGCCTGGGAGCAGCCCTTTTGGCCTCCGTTTCCTTACAGGGGGGAAAAAAAGGTAACAATAAACACACTGCCTTCAAGTCGATTTGTACTCATAACAACCCAGGAGGACAGAGCAGAACTGCCCCAAGGAGTGGCTGGTGGATTCCTACTGCCAACCATCTGGTTAGCAGCCTAAGCTCCTAACCACTGGGCCATCAGAGCTGGCAGATAAGAATAGCACCTGCCTTATGAGGCCATGGTGAAGGTTACCCGCTCGTTCATGTCAGGTATCTGTCAGGGTCCCAAAATATTCTAAGTACCTGATAAAAACAGTAACTTTTATATTATACCCAGGATTCTAGGATTTCCACATGGAAACTCAACCTGCTAGGGAAATCGGAACGTGCCTGCAGAACGCCAAGGATGAGCTCAGAGCACACTGACCAGACAGCAGTGGACTCCTATCTTACGCTTCAAAACCTAGCACCTGGGATTTCTTCAAAGGCTGGATGCAGTCCCTGCTGTTCAGGATCCAGGACAGTCCTTCTTTCTCCCAAATCTAAACAGCTTACGAAAGAGCAAGCCTAAGACAAGTGCTTCTGCACTCCACGGAGAAGATTCTAGAAGTCTCCAGTAACAGAATCTCAACACCAAACAGCATGCCTCCAACCTCAGGGCAGAGCTCTGGTGTCAGCATGTCACAAGAAGGCGAAGGGGGCCAACCCAATGCCATCAAGTCACTTCTGACTCACAGTGACCCTACAGGACAGAGTACAACTGCCTTGTAGGGTCTCCAAGAAGTACCAGGTGGATTCAAACTGGCTGCCAACCCTCCGGTTAGTAGGCAGGCTCTTAACCTCTGCACCACCAGGACTCCCAGAGGAAAACAGATTTGCTTTGCACCCCACCAGTGACAGAACTTGTTCTTACTACTTGGCAAGGGCATTCCTAGAAGGGCTGCTTCCTTTTAACTGCAGTGTAAAGACTTTGTCACTGATTTCTGTTTTTCACTTCCTAAAACCAGCTGTCTTCAAGTCAGTTGTGATTCACAGTGACCCCGGGGTGTCGGGTAAAATTATGCACCACACGGTTTTCAGTGTGACTTTTTCAAAGTAGATTCTTTTCTCTGAGACATCTCTGGGTAGACTCCAACCTTCAGTCTTTCAGTTACTGGCTGGATGCATAAATCACGTGTACCACTCCCCAGAAGTTGGTGTCCTCCCTGCACTGGGCCAGCAACATCTCCATCCGCTAAACCATCACCCAACAGACAGTTATCAAGCTGCACCTTATACCAGGCATGGTGTTTGGTGCAGGCAACTGATGAAACAAGACAGAACATACATGTGGGGGCACTGCTGTCCAGAGGTGCACCAAGAAAAGGAACACACAAGTTCAACAGGAGACCAAACTGGGGTAGGGAAGCCCAGTACCTGGAGCAGGCACGGCCCAGACCACTACCACCCATGGTGTAAATGGGGCAAGGGTGTCTGGTTTTCAGCAGGCATATGGAAGCAGAAAGCTGTCATGTAATAGGCACCCCTTGGGCCCCTTCCAATGCCACATAATGTACAACCAAATAAACCATGACTGAAAATGTCCCAACACCCACCCTGTGGGTGCAGTGGAACCTTTCCACGTTCCCAGCCGTGTCTGAAGTAACTTGCATGGCCACTGTAATACACCGCCTCAAGCACAGTTATTTCTTCAGAAGAAAATTTAGCTATGTTTTCTTCCATTTATTTGCTATGTTTTTAATACTGTGCATGTTTGTTTCATGCACCCTTTAAAAAAAAAATGTAAATCACAGAGCATTGCTGAGTCAGAAGGTGCGTCCCTCCCCACCCAGAGTAGGTGAGATGGGAGCTGTCCCGGGACCACACGACAGACAGACGCTCAGCTATTAACCAGATGGCTGAGTCCACCCAGAGGTCCTCAGAAGATAGACCCCCAAAAGATCAGCTGCTGAAAACCCTCTGGAGCCCAGTTCTACCCGGACCCACACGGGGTCGCCACGAGTCACGGTGGACTCAATAGCAAACTGGCTTGAGTTGTTTGTTTAGGTATCTGAACAACGCTGCCTTGCCAAATACGACCCTCTGCACCCTGAGCTGGGAGCTGAGGGGCACAGGCGTGGGAATCACAGCAGAGACCGGCAGACAAGGCCAGCACACAAGCGAGAGCTGAGTCCTGGGGCAGCCGCACATCCCCTGACAGCTGCTGTCGGGAACACCAGGATGAACCGGCCTCTATTCCCTCACAGGTTCCTGTTCCAAACCCCACTTGCCTGCATCCCAACAGCCTATTGATTAAAACACAATACCGTGTTTTACAGATAAGTTCTATTCCTAAATGCAGAATTCCAGAGCTGAACATGAAAAAGTAGTGGTGCATAGGCTGCTTCTTCCACACTCTTCTCTGCACACTATGAAGGTGTGTGTTTTAAGGAATTGGAAAAGGATGGGAGCTACGAGACCGGACTGGAGAAGCCAGGAACGCCTGCACAAGGCCAGCCACTCCAAGCTGCTGCTGCTTCCAGTGAAAGACCAGGGAGCACACCTCCAGGCTTTGCAGGCCACCTTCTCTTTTGTTCTGTATGTGCACACGTGTGATTTACATACACACATATCTATGTAGGCACGCAGGTAGGGCACACAGTGGCTCAGAGGTAGAATTCCTGCCTCATGTGCAGGAGACACGGGTTTGATTCTCAGCCAGCACACCTCAGGGGCAGCAAACATTTGTCCGTCCATGGGAACCTGTGTGTGGCCGTGATGAGCTGTGATGCTGAGCAGGTTTCAGTGGGGCTTTCAGGCTGAAACAACCAGGAAGAAAGGCCTGGCATTCTATTTCAGAAAACTAGACAATGAAAACCCTGAGGATCACAACCATCCAGTCCACAACCGATCACAGGGACAGTCCAGGACCCCTGGGGGAGTGTTTCGCTCTGTTGGGCAGGGGGTTGCCAGGAGCCGGGGGCTGACCTGACAGCAGGTGACAACAAATGTACGCACGCAGTGGATTGTGTGTGTCTGTGTGTATGTCCCTTGTTTTTCAAGCCCTTTAACCATGCTGAAACCACTCTTAGGCGCACAGTATAAAAACACAGCAGGCAGGAGTCGCTACTGCAGGGTCTTACCTCAGACGTTCTGTTTGGTAGCATTTACAAGTTGCCCTCCAGTGGTCACATCCCATTTTCTCTCTGGGGACCACGAGAAGTGAACTCTTATTGCTGCACTTACATGCTGTTGTAGCTAGGTTCCGCTGAGTCAGTTCCGACTCACAGCAACCTGATGCACAGCAGCATGAAACTCTGCCCGGTCCTACATCCTCCTCACAAGCACTGTTATGCTTGAGCCCACAGTTGCTGTCACTGTGTCACTCTCACTGCGAGGTTTCCTCTTTTTCACTGACCCTCAACTTTCCCAAGCACGAGATCCTTCTCAGGAGACTGGTCCCTCCGGATAACAGGTCCAAAGTCAGTCAGACAAAGTCTCACCATCCTGGCTTCCCAGGAGCATTTGGGTGTGCTTCTTCTGAACCAGGACTATTCCTTTTTCTGACAGTTCATGCTGTATTCCATATTCCTCACCTACACCACATGTGGAAGGCTTCCTCTCTGGTCTTCCTCACTCACTGCCCAACTTTGCTGTGCATTTGTCCTTAACAGTATAATGACATCAACAAAAGAAATTTAGCAGGTTTTGTCTCCAGGCCTCTGTCCCCATCCCGCCTGGACTCTGCCCCGGGCCAGCATCCTGAGCTGGATACAGACATGGGCTCCAGGACCCCAGCAAGCTCCATACAAGCCACCCGTGCAGCCAGCTCCAAGTACAGGGTCACATCCATCAGGTGGATGTGACTTGAAAAGCCCCAAGGCACTTCCTCAGTCACCCCAACAAGCAGCACCTGCTCTTCCTGCACAGTAAGGTCACTAGGGGCCTGGCCAAGACCCTGGCCAGGTGGGAAGGGACATCCTGGCATCCAGCCCTGGCCAGCCTGCAAGCGAGTTCCTCCTGGAAAGACAGCCACCACCCAGGAAGACAGATGGTGGCGGGTGACTGTGACGACTGGCTCTGCAGCTTGTCCCCACTGTCACCGTCATCCTAGGAGTTACCTCCCAATTCCAGAGGCTGGCTCTCCCAAAGCATCACATGTGTTAAAATGGCTCGTGGACTTGCTGCTGTCTCTTTGGGGGGCACCAGGGGCTGTCCAGTCCCTGCCGATGGGCCCTGTGTATGTCAGAGCTGAACTGTGCTCCACAGGGTTTGCGATGACTGTGTTATCAGATGTAGACTGCCAGGCCTTTCTTCCAATGAACCTCTGGGAGGACTCACACCTCCAACCTTTGAGGCAACAGCCGAGCGCCTTACCACCTGCACCCTGAGCCTCCTGCTACCTTACCGTTTCCCAGCACGGCGTCCCCCACTCCCGTCCCCAGGTCATCGTGGGCTGCCATCCAATCAATGCTGACTGACAGTAACCCCCGAGGACAGAGAAGAACTGCCACAGAGGGCTGCCTGGGACTCTCTTTCAGGGAGCAACTGCACCGCTTTTCTTCTGCAGCTGGTGCATTTGCACCGCTGACCCCACTTAGCATCCCAGGGCTCCTAGACGCCAGGCTAGAGGGCTGCAGCCAGACAGCCAGAACGGAGCCCACCCCTGCCACTTCTCCACCGTGCGGCAAACTCACACGTGGGTTCTGACTGCTCCTTCCTGCATCCACGGCTACTAGCTCGAGCACAGAGGCAAAGACGCGTCCCGCTGGGTTCCCAGCCCCACACCACCTCACACCGCTCGCCCATGCTTGGGATTCCACACGTTTGGCTCTCAGAGAGCAAATGCCCACTTGTGTTCTTTTGTCTGTGCTGCTGTTCTTTTTTAAATCTAAGAGAAGCAGAAAGAAACAGGGATCAGAATGCTGGCCCCTTGGGGGTACAGGAGTGGCCTTGAGGGCTACGCGGATAGACTCCCCCAGCTTTGAGAACCAGGGCAGCAACGCCAGCCCACCACAACCCATCTATTCCTGACCTACACCACACCTCAGCATCCTTCTCAACAATGTGGCATGTGCAGAATAAAGGACTGCAGGGTGACTCTAATTCTGGGTTCCATTCTGGCTTGGGTCAAGTTCCTGAGGATTTGTTGGGTGAAAGCCTTTGGACCACACAAAACGGCCATCCTACATTCCCGGCAGCTGCATGTTCCAGTGTAACAGTTAAATGCCTGGCTGGTAACTCAAGGGTCAGCAGTTTAAACCGACCCAGCAGCTCCACAGGAAAAAAGGTGGGACGAGCTGTTTCTATCAAGATCACAGACTAGAAACCCCTGTGGGTCAGTTCTGTTGTCACAGGGGTTCTGTGGTTACACCTGGCACCAGTAGCAATATAGTGTAATCCAGACTGATTTAAAGAGACACCCCCCCCACCTCACCACCCCCATCCCTATCCCCACCCACCCAGTCTGACACTCAGGTCTCCACTCTCCCAGGCACATCTCAGTCCACCACGACGCTACTCTGTAACTCTTACTGGCACCCGCCTACCTCGCCGCTAGGGTTTCCACTTCGCCCCCCGCTGCCCACGCCGCCCCCGCCCCCCGCCGTCTCCGCCCCCCGCTGCCCCCGCCCCTCGCTGCCCCCGGCCCCCGCTGCCCCCGCCGCCCCCGCCCCCCGCCATCTCCGCCCCCCGCTGCCCCCGCCCCTCGCTGCCCCCGCCCCTCGCTGCCCCCGCCCCTCGCTGCCCCCGCCCCCCGCTGCCCCCGCCGTCTCCGCCCCCCGATGCCCCCGCCCCTCGCTGCCCCCGCCCCCCGCCTCCCGCCGTCTCCGCCCCCCGATGCCCCCGCCCCTCGCTGCCCCCGCCGCCCCCGCCCCCCGATGCCCCCGCCCCCCGCCTCCCGCCGTCTCCGCCCCCCGCCGCCCCCGCCCCCCGATGCCCCCGCCCCCCGCCCCCCGCTGTCTCCGCCCCCCGCCCCCCGCCCCCCGCTGTCTCCGCCCCCAGCCCCCAGAGTCCGCCGTGATCTCAGGCGGTACACCACACTGATTGCCTGTGCGCCACGCCAGCAACAACTACAGGAAGCGAGGCTGCCTGCAGACACTGCGGCTGTGCCAGCTCTCGGCGGTCACGGCTGGGAGAGAGGCTCTCGGCATGCTGTCCTTAATATTTGTCTTTGGCCCAATATCCACAACAAGACTTGGGGTCATCCACAGTTTCTCCAGGAGTAGTTCGGTGACACTGGTTAATCCCTCACATCATATGACCATTCTCACCATCTCGAAACACCTTGTCCCCTCATCGCAGACCGAGGCTCTCAGACCCCTCAAGTCCCCCCCACTTTAGATGTCTGTTGTCAGCTGGCACCCTGGTGGCCCATGGTTAAGGGTCTCGCAGTTCTAATACCCCAGCTGCCCCCAGCAAACCTCATGAGGCAGCTGTACCCTGTCCTGCAGGGTCGCTGTAAGTCAGAATCCATTTGATGTCACTTTGATGAGAGTGGTCAGTTTATGCTCACACAGGTCATTTGTCACGAGCGCACAACATTCAGAGCAAACATTCGTTATTAATTGGGTCAAACTGTGCCTTAGCTAATGAAACTTCATGGGATCGTTTCAACTCCCAGTTCAAAGATCACCTGTGGGTTGTTTAAGATTTTAGGTTTCATCTTGACGGGAGCAGCCAGCCATGTGAGTGTGAATCACGACCTGTCAGTAAGCAGCTGAACACTCAGCCCTCAGGCCGGCAGGACTCCTCAAGGAGCGCCTATGGCTGCTGGGGCAGTCATCTCAGCTCTGGTTTATGACAGCCCAAAGTGACACAGCAGAACAGCCCCGGGGTGTTTCTGTGGCTGTGATCTTGAAGGAGGCAGCTCTCAGGTTCCGTCTCCAGGTGTATGTGGCCAAGCTTTCAGTGTGTCACCAAGCATGTCACGTCTGTGCCAGCATGGCTCCTTGACAGAACCTAGGCTAGTGCAGCGAATGTGGTCCCTGCAACCATCACCCAGGAACAGCAGGTGCTCAGGCCATTGTCTACCTAGTCTGCCCCACTTGGGACCGGGAGCCCTGATGCCAGCCCAGTGGCAATGTCACATCTGAAAAAAGACAACAGGAGCAGTGGACCAGGATGGAAGCTCTCGGATGGTTGTTCCATTTTGATGGGCCCAATCACTGTATTTTAATTTGTAATCAAAAGATGATGCTTAACAAAGAAAAACAAACAAAAGGCTGCCATTGAGTCAGCTCTAACTCACGGCAATGCCGTGTGTGCAGAGTAGACAAAACTGCTTTGGAGACTTTTCAAGACTTGGACCTTCAGAAAGATTGCCAGGCCTTTCTTCCCAGTGCCTCGGGTGGATTGGAACTTCCCCCCTTCTGGTTAGCAGTCGACCACTTGACCATCTGCACCACCCTAAAGCTCTTAAATGAGCTCTGGTGGTACAGCGGTTAATTGCTCAGCTATTAACCAAAAGGTCGGTGGATCGAACTCTCCAGCCTCTCCACAGCAGACAGACCCAGCCAGCTGCCCCCACCCAGATCACAGCCCAGCAACCCTCCGGGCAGTCCTACTCAATCCTATAACGTCAGTGTGAGTCAGAATGGCCTTGAAGGCACACAGCACCACCGAGGCTCTAAAAACACTTTGGGGGGTCCAACTTCATTTGGGAAAAACTATTCGTAACGGGAAATCTGAAGAATTGTTCTTCTTCCTAATAAAGAAATGTAACAGCTTCTGACATCCTCAGAGCAGTGGTGGAGCCAAAAGCAACGCTAAGCTGCTCCTGGAACCCCTTAGGGGAGCCTTCCTGGGTGCCGACGCAGAAACCTCACCCCTCCCTCTGACATGCACACCTTGGAGACAAAGAAAGGCCCCAGCCCCAGCCTCCTCCAATCTGCAGCTCCCCCTTGGTAGGCTCCCAACTTCTTGTAGAATTAATGAGATATATGTATATGTACACACATATGTATATATTCCACATATGTGGAAACCCTAGTGGTGTCGTGGGTTAAGTGCTCCATCTGCTAACCAAAGGTCGGCACTTCAAACCTGCAGGCGCTCCTTGGAAACTCTATGGGGCAGTTATAACCTGACCTCCAGGGTCACCACGAGTTGGACCTGAGTTGGTGGCAGTGAGTTTTTGGGTTTTTGGGTTTATACAGATGCAGATACAAGAAGGAGTGATGTGTTCTGAGTTCCAAGCAACCAACTCAGAAACACACCCTGTCCTGCCAACGCTGGCAATGCCAGAAACACCTGCAGTCTCCTTGTTCCGACTCTGCAACCCGCGTTTTCTTCTTCACAGTGAAACAGGACATGCTTCCCTCGTGTCAGCCCCTCAAGGCTGCAGTGGCCATCTGAGGTCCCTAGTGGCACTGTGCGACAGTTGGTACTCAACTACTGACCTAAACGCTGGTGTCCGCAGCCCACCCCCCCCAGGCAGCACCAGGAAGAAAGGCGTGGCGGTCGGCTTCTGCAGAGCGCACAGCGGAGAAGACCCTACAGAGCCGTTCACTCAGCCACAGACCAACTGCCACAGGTCGGCTTCTAGGTGTCACTAATTTCTGACAGTGTCATCTGAACCTCCCGTGGCGGACCAGTCAAGGAGGTACATACAGTTACTGGGCTGTGGACGGAGACGGAGATAAGAGACGCTGCCAGGGTCAGAGACTGGGTTCACGTCGGAACTGCCTGGCGCGGACGGCTCATGTGACTTCTGGGTCAGCTGCTGTGATAACAACCCACCAGTAGTTTCACGATCTTCAAGTTTACAGATGGTCTAAATTGAAAAAATTATCACGTGCCTAGAAACCCCTGGTCGTAAACGGCCTGGTAAAATTCGTATTAAAAAACTGAAATGGCTCGATTTCAAGAGCAGTCAAACTTGATGACGAGTTTTAACAGACTCTTTCATGGTAACAGGAAACATACCCAAGAATGCTTTTTTCAGAACTAAGCCCAGACATCTGTTAAGGCACTGGTAGCTGACCAAAAAAAACCAAATTTTTTAATTTATTTGGGAAAGGGCTGTAGGAGATCACAGTCTGACTGCGTCTTAGGACAGCAGGCTGGGTGTTTACCACATGGCGTGTTTCTAAGACACTAAGTAAACATTCATTGAGAAAAGATTGCAGAGACATGTGTTCCCGAGAACATGTTTACTACCCGGAGGGCAGATCCATCTGCCGAGAACACTTCCAGGCCTCAGGAAGGGACAGGGCCAGACTAACAGGGGGACTTCACAGCCAACAACTCCTCCCAGCAGGGAAGTGGGGACCATGAGAACACTGGTCCAGCAGGGGGCACTGCAGCTGGGACTGGGCAGTGGGAACCCAGGACCCTTCCATGTCCCGCAGCACCCTCTGACCTCAGGGACCCCAGAAACGATGCAGGGGATGTTGGCTGATATCGGTCACACAGTCAGTCTGGCATCCTGCAAGGGCCTTAGCACAGCTGTGACAGAGATACCACAAGGGGGTGGCTTTGATGAACAGAAATTGACTTGCTCACAGATGGGAGCTCGAGGGAAGGTCTCTGCTCTGGGGTAAGGTCCTTGTCTTAGCTTTCCTAGCCGGCCATCATGGACTCTTAGTCTGGGTCTGCCTCTACGTGCTCAGATGGGCGCTGTTGTCCTCCCTCTCCTCCTGTCCCCCTCTGTGAGTCTGCCTTCTGTGTCCTATCTGCTGTTTTTCTTTAATAGGATAAAACCTGCCCCTGCTGGAACCTATGTGAGGTAGAGAGCTGCCAGAAAAGCAAAACATACTGACTTCTCACTGATAAGAGAATGGTAGGAAAGCGGTAAGGCTGCACCCCGGCGAAGGTGGAAAAGTCTCGAGGCCTGGTGAGACACCGTGGTCCTCTGGACCACAGGTTTCAAGGTGCCTACACACTGATAGGCTTAGGCCCCCCTTTGATACGACCTCATTAACATAAAAATACCCAAAGCCAGTGCTCTCCAGTCAAATGTGACTCATGAGGAAACTCCACTCCCAAATGGGATCACGTCTGCCCATTATGGTTAGGGTGTACCCACCCCAACAGTATACGGCCAACCAGCCTGCCGCCCGGACACCACCTGCTCACAATCCAAACAGAGCGTGAGCACACGTGTACACACACACACACACACATACACAACGCACCTGGGTGACAACCAACGGAACACAGTGAACACAGCCCCCACTCCCAGAGCCCTGCTGGTACAGTGCGTTAAGGGCCTGACAGACAGCTGAAAGGCTGCCAGGTCAAACCTACCAGCAGCTCCTTAAAAACCCTATGGGGCACGGTCATGGACAGAATCACATCCTCCACAACGCGCGTTCAGTTTGGCTAGGCCACGGTTCCAGACACAGTGTGACCCTTCTTCCTGTTGTAAACCCAGGCTCTACGATGCCAGTGAAGGAGGACGGGTTGGTGGCGCAGGACTCAATGGGTAAGGTTGCTTCAGGCCCTGATGTCGTCTCTTGGCACAGAAAGGGAAGCAAGAAGAGAGTTCGAGACCTGCCACCATCAGGAAAGCAGCAGGGCTGACTTGGGGTCTCTGCATCTCAGAAGCTTCCAGTTGGGAAAAGACTGATGAGGACCTTCCTCCGGAGCTGATTCCCTGATTCTGGACATACAGCAGCCTGACGGTGAGAGAGTCAGTCTCTTTGTTACAGCCATCCGCTTGTGGTGGCTCGTACAGGAGCACTCGAGGACTAGACAGGCAGTTCTCCTCTGTCCTGCAAGGTCACCCCAGGTCACAGTCAACACAGCGGCCGTGGTGCGGGTTGATCTTGTGTTTTTAATTCAACCTCATAGGACTCATAGGATGAACCCCGATCACGCAAAACCTAGAGGACGGATGCCTGGCTCACTTTCAGTTCCACTCTCTTCTCCAGTTTCCTAATTACGTCATTAGGTCTCAGGCAACCTGTACAGTGAGAAACGACGTGGATCTCTCCCAGAGGGTCCTGCAGAGACCCCTCCCTGCCCACCTCACCGCTCCCCGAGCTTGCACACCCCCAACTCCTCCTTACAGGGACCCACAGTCAGTGAGTCTGACTGTCGGGGCCAACCGTCAACTCCAATTCCCAAGGATCCCACGTGACAAAGTAGAATGGCCCATGGGGGCCTCCAGGCCACCATCTTCACAGGAACAGATCCCCAGGGCTTTGTCCCAGGGAGCTTCTGGGTGGCTTCTGGCCACCAGCCTTTTGGTGAGCAGCTGAGCGCTGGACTGCTGCGACACCAGGGCTTCCTCGTGATGATCCTTCTCGCTGCTGTCACTGCTGTTGGGAGGTGCCCACAAGTCAATTCCAACTCAAGCAGCCCTGTAAGACAGAGCGGAATTGCCCCACAGGGTTTCTTCCAAGCAGTGGCTGGTGGATTTGAACTGCAGACCTTTCGGTTCACCGCCAAGCGATAACCACTGTGCCACCAGGGTTTCTGAGTTCTCTTGGTAGGGAGTATGCCCCCTGGAGCTTTTCTTAGTCAGCAGAACACTGAGGTCCCTCCTTTCTCCCTTAGCTGTTCCAGACCCTTCTCTTTAGGTGGGAAAGATTCCGAGGTACCTTTTGCACTTGGGAACGGTGGCTGCACTCCCTGGGCCCACTCAGTCAGCTGGGCCCACTCAGTCAGCTGGGCCCCAGGGGATGGGGCATTTTATTCATCGCCTGTCCTTCTCAGACTACCTCAGCCTGTGACCTGTGCAAAATCCCAAGACGTGGAGCCAAACTTTCAAGTGGTGGTCCACGCCTTGTGTTTCGGGGTGGCGAGGGGGAGATATGGGATAAGTTTTCCAGGGGGCCGCACCCCCCCCCCGCCCCGCGCTCTCCTCTGGGAAGTTAGGAAGCAAAGCCAGCAGCCCTGGCTGCTGCACTGGGGACCATGGAGGCTGCCCTTCCCTGGACTGGAGTTGCCAGAAAACACACATGCAAAGTTTGGGGCACGTTGTCATTGGTCCTGATATCCCTGATATCCGAAACTACGAGTAGTACAGGGTACTAGGCCATGTGCCCACTTCATGCTTGACCACTGGGCTCTCCTCTCCCTGCCTCTTCCTCCCTCTCTCCTCAACCCTCTGGGTCTCTCCCCGGCCTCTCCCCGCCCCTTTCTCGGTCTCTCCCCGCCCCTCCCCGCCCCCTCTCGGCCTCTCCCCGCCCCTCCCAGCCTCTCCCCGCCCCTTTCTCGGTCTCTCCCTCCCTCTCTCCCCCTCTGCTTCTCTCTCCAACCCTTCCCATCTCTCCCCGTCTCTCTCTCTCTCTCCCCCTACCCCTCTTTTTCCCTCTTTCTTTCTCTTCCCGCCTCTGTCTCTCCATGTCTCTCAGTTTCCCTTGTTTTCTCTTTTCTATGGAGCATTAGGGTCGTACAGCTTCTCAGACAGATTGGTTCCTTGTTCAGAGGGAGGATTTTCTCTTTCTCCTTTCCCTCTGTGTCTCTCTGCCTCTCCCCCTCTTTCTGCCTCCCTTTCTTTCCCTCCATCTCTCTTACTTTCTGTCTCTGTGTCATGGACAGAACCACATCCCCCAAAACGTGTTTCAGCTTGGCTAGGCCATGACTGCCAGTATCTGTGACCATCTACCATTTTGTCATTTGAGGTGACTTTCCTGTGTATTGTAAATCCTACTTCTGTGATGTTAATGAGGCATGATCAGAGGCAGTCACATTAATGAGGCAAGACATCATCTGTAAGATCAGGTTGAATTTTGAGTCAAGCCCCTTTGAGACAGAGAAAACTACACAGACACACATGGGGACTCACGCCACAATGAAAGAGGTACCCAGAGCACAGCGTGCCTTCTGGACCCAGAGTCCCTGCACTGAGGAGCTCCTAGACTAGACGAAGACTGAGGACAAGGACCTTCCTCTAGAGCTGACACAGAGGCAGAAAGCTTTCCCCTGGAGAAAGCAAGCTGAATTGGGACCGACAGGTCTCCTGAACAATAAGAGACTACATCTCTGCTTGGGCAAGCCATCCACCTGTGGTGTTTCTGCCACAGCAGCAACGGATGACTAAACCATTCTCAATCTCTCTCTTGCTTTCTCCACCCTTCTTCAACCTCCCTTTTCTTGCTTGAAGGGAGAGTTAACCAGAAGAATGAATGGTGGGCACGCAGGGTCCATGGCTGCGGAGGGACACAGAAGAACATCAAGGACAGAAACACACGAGGCATTCAAATCACACGCCGGGAACACCACTCTCAACTCTAATTAGCAGCCATTAGTAGCCTACTAATGGCAAAGGAGCAATTTCCATCTGATTATTGAGAGTGAATGATGGCCGTGAAATCTGTCAGAGGTGTGACGGTCACACGGAAGGTCATCTAACGCTGTCAAGTTCTAGAATGTCCACAGCGCTCTCCAGAGCATTCTCAGCAGGGTAACTGGGACTCGTAACCACTCCTTCCAACACCAGGAAGTATCAGACCCCTCACCCGTTCTTACTCAGCTTCTGATGGAAGCATCGTCAAGACTCCCAGCAACTCTACGCAGGGCAGAAGGAAGCAGTGCCTGTTCTGCATCACCCTGCCAACTGCTGCTGTTGTCAGCCCGCTGCTGTAGCCACTGTGCCAGTCCGGCTCCCTGAGGGTCTTTCTCCTTTGTGCTGAGCCTCTACTTCACCAGGCAGAACGTCCTTCTCCTGGGACTGCTCCCTCCTGACCACACGTCCAAAGTAGGCAAGACTTTGACTTCACTTTTTTAAAAAAAACTGTTTTTTAATTATTACAGTAAATGAGTAAAATTTCTACCATCTATCTAACATCTAAGGCTGAAAGCCTTAGCAGAGTCAGTAAAACACAGATATACATCTTCTGGTATTCTCTGCTTTCAGCCAGGACCCATCTCACATCAGTGATGACATCCCTCGTTCCACGTCCCCACGTAAAGCCAGCTTTACTGTCTGGCTGTTCCCTGCTGATGTCTGCCTGCAGCCATTTTTAATAATCTTCATCAAAACTTTGCTTGTGGGTGAGATTGATGAGACTGTCTGGTAATTTCTGCATTCTGCTGGATTACCTTTCTCTGGAAGGGTTATGGGTTTCCTCCCGTCAGCTGGTCAGGTACACTGTACCAGACCTGCCTAATATATCCTACCTATACATATTACGTATGTACACATACAAAACACATGGCCGAAAGGATATCGGCCAGGACATAACTTTTATTCTTTGTATTCCTTCCATGAAATCACAGGCAGAGTTACCTATGTCTCCATTACTAATTCTAATTAAAAAACACAAAATAATATGACATCCTCCCCTCATTTGAATTGTATCTTTAAAAATTATGTAAATCTTTGAATCAGTTCTCTTTGCTACAAGAGAAATCTAGTACCCAACCACGTGAACACACCAGATGCTGGAAGAGATCGAGGTAAGACCTCTCTCTCCCTGATGAAAAGCACATGACTCTGGTGATGATTCTGAGACTTCTGAAAAACCGGACATTATTTTTAACTAAGAAAGAACTGTCTCTGGCAAGCAGGAAAGCCTTCCTCAGCTTATAGGCCCAGTCATGCAAACATCCCCACCACGAATCAGAAGAGCTACACATTAATTAAAGCAAAAACAACCACACACAGGCATCCCAACAGGAGGCTCCAGGGAGGCCTGGGGACAGCTGGTACAGAACAGCAAGATGCCCTTCATTTACCACGGCTTCCTGCCTGTGGAGGGTAATGTGTGCCCAGGTAGCTAGCCCAGGAGTCTCCCTATTTGGAGACACTGTGTTTTAGTCAGCTAGGGCTGCTCTAACAGAAATACCACAGAGTGGATGGCTTTAACAAAGAAAGATTTATTCTTACACAGTCCGGTAGGTTGCAAGTCCATATTCAGGGTGTCCGTTCCAGGGAAAGACTTTCCCCTTGACGGCTCTGGAGGAAAGTCCGGTATTGCATCAGTCATTGTCCAGGGAGCGTCCTCACACAAGAACCTCTGGTCTGAAGGACGTGCTCTGCTCCCGGTGCTGCTTGCTTGATGGTAGCGAGGTTCTCCAATTGTCCTTGGTTCTTTTTCCTTTTATTCCTTGCAAGCTAAAAGCATTAAGGGTGGGGCAAGCCATACTCCAGGGAAACTTCCCCCATAGCAGGAATTCACAGCCCCACCCTAATCCTTTAACATACAGGTTAGCAAAACCACACAATGGAGGACATTTCCAAGATACTGGGAACCATATCCCAGCCACATGGCTGCACACATTTTTGGGGGGACACAATTCAAACCATGACATCCCACCCTTTGACAACCCAAAAATCACATCACAAAACATTTAACACATTCATCTCACCATAGCAAAATTATGTCCATCCATATAACAGAAGTCTTAAATCAGCTCCAAGTCCAAAATACAAAAACTCTTCTACATCTGTGAAACTTAGAAGGCATTAATAGGCAACAGGCAAGTCAACAGAACACATTACATTAGCCCTCAAAGCTTTGGAAATACTCTTACATTTTCTGAGACATTCTACACAACAGCAATGCTCTCCAGACTCTAGGTATCGGCCACACTCTCAGGTTTCTGAGTGGAGACCTCCAGCCCTGTGCTACAACTTTGCCTTCAAGGCCCACTTGGACAGAAACTGTCCCATCGGCTTTAGGAGCACCCTAAGCCCAACTGAGTGGCAATTCCACCCTTACGAACACAGCACGCCATGGTTCCACCCTTTCAAACCCCTGAGGTCATGGCCATACCTCTTGAGACTGAGGCAGCTCAGCTTCTCACGCTATCTGCCTCTTCAGCTTCAGCTTCCTATGGCCGCATGGCCTGGGCCTCAGGCCCACATCTGCCCTGCCGGGCAAGTATTCCAAAGCTCTGTAGCTCCACTGGTTTAAGTGCCCGGAGGCACCCCACTCTTGCTGGAAAGCGTCCTGCCCAAAGGCACTCAACTCTCTCACTCCGTGGGTCAGCAAGGCCAGCTCACCGATTCAAGTGCCCAGAGGCACCCCGTTCCACGAGGAAAGCTCTGCGCAGGCACTGACCTCTCTCGCTCCATGGGTTGGCTCCAGCGCTGCCTCTGGTTCTGCTGCTGCCGCTGCCGCTGCTGCCATTCCTCCGTTGTTTCTCACCATCTGCGCCTTCTTCGTTCCTTCTGAATCTTCTATCCATTCGCAGTTTCAAAGTGGCTTCCACATTTTAGGTATTTGCTAGAGCAGCACCCCACTCCCACGGTACCAATTCTGTTTTAGTCAGCTAGGGCTGCTCTAACAGAAATACCACAGAGTGGATGGCTTTAACAAAGAAAGATTTATTCTTACACAGTCCGGTAGGTTGCAAGTCCATATTCAGGGTGTCCGTTCCAGGGAAAGACTTTCCCCTTGACGGCTCTGGAGGAAAGTCCGGTATTGCATCAGTCATTGTCCAGGGAGCGTCCTCACACAAGAACCTCTGGTCTGAAGGACGTGCTCTGCTCCCGGTGCTGCTTGCTTGATGGTAGCGAGGTTCTCCAATTGTCCTTGGTTCTTTTTCCTTTTATTCCTTGCAAGCTAAAAGCATTAAGGGTGGGGCAAGCCATACTCCAGGGAAACTTCCCCCATAGCAGGAATTCACAGCCCCACCCTAATCCTTTAACATACAGGTTAGCAAAACCACACAATGGAGGACATTTCCAAGATACTGGGAACCATATCCCAGCCACATGGCTGCACACATTTTTGGGGGGACACAATTCAAACCATGACACACTGATTGCAGGCAATTCTAGAGAGTGATACAATGTAATCACCTTCCATGATGTGAACAGATGTGAGCAGCCAATCAGGCAAAAGGAGTGCTTCCTTGGGGGTGTGGCCTGCTTCCCGAGTATCAGTGGATGTTCTGATGAAGTTCTCCCTCTCCCTTCCCCTCCTTCTCTCTCTTCCTGGACTATTCTCATCACCGCATGACTTCCAGTTGTGAAACTTGCAGAAGTCTCTAGCATGCTGCCTGACCTACCGATTTGGGACGTCTTAGTCCCTACAACTGTGTAAGCCATTTCCTTGAAAATAATCTCTGTGTATATATGTGTGTGTATCTCCTGGCTGGGTCCCCCTTGGGAACACAGACTAGGGCATGGTGTATGGCTAGAAGGCAGCTGGCCGCGCTAGCAGTCCTAAAACACGGACCTCTACACCAGCAACAGTGAGAAATGCCGGGAGTCGCAGTGCTGACTCACAGACCAAGCCCCTCCCCCTGTGCTGCCGATGGCTGCCACCCACAGCAAGCTAACTGTGTATCCAGCGGACTGGTCACAGGCGAGTCCGTGCTGCTAACGTGTGCCACCAACTGCACAACAGCCATGCACCCAGCCAACCAGTCATGGACAAGGCCGTGCAGAGACTCCTTCATCTCCTCCTGCCCCTCCCACACCCTGTATGATCCTGGGTGTCAGATGGGATGTTCCAACCCCAAACGCTCTCTGTGAAGCTTCTCAGTTTAGAAGACATGATCTGAATTTCATTCCAGCTATAGGCCCTGTGATGATGAAAAAGACGGTAGGATGATAGAAAGCAAGGTGTCTGCCCATTCATTTTCCTTCAGAAACAGCCAATTTAGGTTCCATCCCCGCTGCTGTGCCGAGACTCACCCTGCCACATGGACAGGAAGTGACCACCAGCTCCCTCATCTCAGCAGAAGAGGCAAAGATAAGGGTTCAGAAATAAGGGCTCACTGAAGCTAACAATGCAATATATGGCACACTCAGTTAAGCACGCGACAGCTAGTTAAAAAACTGGCAGTTCAAAGCCACCTACGGGTGTCTTAGAAGACAGGCATGGCAATCTGCTTCTGAACAGTCACAGCCATGAAACCCCTATGGAGCAGCTCTACCCTGCACACACAGGGTCGTCATGAGTCAGGATCAGCTCAGTGCTAGCTGGTTTAGTTGTTTTTTTTTTTTAAGGAGCTTCCAATGCAGTCCTTTGGGTACTCGCAGAAACCCCCGGTACACACCCACTGGCTGCATGCTGCACTGAGCTCCCGACCATCCCAGGGAAAACACTCCCTTTACCCAAACAGTAAGGAGACACCTGGGGAGGCGGGCTTCTGAAGGGTGTGAGGGAAGACCACAGTCAGTCTTGCCCCTGGTCCAAGGGACCACAGTGAGGAGGTAACAGAAGGTTCCCTCTGCAGGTGACGAATGGGACACACTTCCACAGATCACATACACGATTTTGCTCTTGAAAATAATGCCTTTTTAAGACCATGTGCCATGTCACAAAATTTCAGGAGAATCAAATGTGTTACTTGGAAATCAGAGAAGCAGGGCTATTCCCGGTGGTTCAGGCCAGCCTACTGGGTACACCTGTCCGTCTGTCATACTGGGGGGTGCTGCCAGTTGCTGTGATGCTGGAAGCTATGCCAGTGGCATTTCAAGTACCCAGCAGGGTCACCCATGGCATCACCTCACACTAGCTGAAAGGCCTGCTGGTCTGTGTATGGAGTCAGCCAGTGCAAACCATGTGGACCACAATAGAACCCTGCTCAGCACCGTGCCGGAGCACGAGTCTGACGCAGGCTGGATGGCACTGCACAGTGGCCACAGCAACAGAGCCAGACACGCCAACAATCGAGAAGAAGCTGCAGGACTTGGCACGGACTGACTGTCATACCCAAGGTCACCGTGAGCCCGTGAGTGGCAGCCAGTTTTACAGCTGTTAACCACAACTGGATACATATTTACTCCTGACGCCTGAATGTTCACTGTGACAAGTGGGCCTGTTACCGACGGCGCAGAGATCACCGTCAGGAAGCAGAGAGCATGGTAGTCATTGGCGAGCCCCGAAACGGAGGTCAGAAAACCCAAAGGGACTCCAGGAGTCAAATGCTGTCCTCGTACTGGCACTGAGGAGCCAGTGCCTCAAGGACAACCAACATGAACCACCTGGCCCCAAATAGTGGGGCCACAAGAAGAAAACTCCTGGGGAATCCCAGACTGGCCTCATGGAGAGCCCCAGGGGCATGAAACCCCAAATCCAATCCACTACCATCCATCTGACTCTGACAACGACCCTACATGACAGAGTAGCACTGCCGTGACAGGGTTTCCAGGGAACAGCCGGTAGACTGGAACGGGGAACCTCTCTGGCTTAGCAGTCAAACCCTTAACCCCTGCGCCACCAGGGCCAAGAGGCAGATTTAAAGAGGTGGTCATTTCGCCCAGTCAAGTTAACCAGTCTTCTTCACCAGCTCCACAAGCCCTATACCACAGCTAGTCCTAGAATAACAAGAAAAGCCAAGGGAAAAAAAATTCCCAAACACCCACTATGTATAATCGAAATGACTGCAGTAAAAATTTACGCTCAGATACAAAGGCACAAACAGCTTCAGTGTCAGCCAGGGAGAGACCCCCAGGGAGAAGTCTGAGACAATGAGGGTGAGGTTACCTTCCCTCACTGCTCCAGATCATGCCCCTTCTGTCACCCGCGGACCCGCTTCACTGGCCTGCCATGCTTCTTATGTATTTCCACAGACCAGTATTTATTTCAACCTCCAAATATCCCAAATCATTTCAGCATTGATACAATAACTACACACCGTTTCTTTTCTAAAAAACAAAAAGCCAAAGAACAACGTAACTGTAAAACGTCTGCAGTCAATTTACAGCCGAGCCCCGGGCACAGACTGGGTCAGAGAATGCCATCCCCTTCCAAACGGAGACACAGACACCAGGACGAGCGTTAAACACTAGAACAGGTGTTACGGGGAGCAGGGAAGCTACTAGTGACTACTGCTAGAAGGACATCTAGGGGACAGAACAGGGTGAAATGGTTTCAACCGAAAAAAAGTTCAAATAAAAACAAAACAGGATGGGACACAGAACAAGGAGCAGGGGACGCTACAGGACAAAGTGGTGCCATCTCCTCTCGCTTCCCAACCAGACAAGCGCTGCCATGAAGGGAACGGATAATTACCTGCGTCCATCTCTGCAAAGAATGGAACAGCCAGTGAGAAAAAGAAGGAACCAGAAATTCAGTGTCTCAGAGTTGGAACGGAAAAGGTTACACGGAGAGAAAACATCAATTTAGGAAACTCGTCAAATATCATCTCGACTGGGGGGGCACAGGTGCTAAATGGAGTCCTACCATAGTGGTCCTAATCTTACTTAAAGCAAAAAGGAAAAAAAAAAATGGATATGTTAACTGAAAAAGCCAAATCCTCATGGCAAAAGAAACAGCTCAGACCCATGCAAAAATGATTATTCTATGCTTAGGAGAACAGTATCAGGGGAGCAACATACTCAAAACGTGTGATGCCAATCAGAAAATCGGTTACCCAGAAAAGTCAAGGACTATGTAACATTGCGTAAAATTACATATAAACTCGACATCCCAATCAGAGCAATGTCCGACCCATAGTTAAAGGAGTTACGCTGGACAAAACTGGGAGCTAAGAAATTCAACGGCATTTCATGGGTTCTACTCTGTTGTTTCAAATGCCAAAGTCATTACAATTGTTTGGCTAAAAAAACTAAGCAGCAGCAATAAACTTAGGAATTTTATGACTCTGTCTCTATTACTTTCCTGATTTGTGACATCAAAATAATGATTTATAATATGCTACAGAACTTTTTTTGTTGTTGTTTTAAGTTGGAAAGTGCCTTCCGGGGGGCATACCTTCGGGCGATTCCTCCTGCACGTAGGTGCCAGTCAGGTACCTGTGCACCAGTGCCGACTTCCCGCTGGCCAGATTACCCACAATTCCCTGAAACAAAGGAAAGAACAACGTTTCAGTGCAATGAGACCACGCCTGTGAAGGAAGGGCAGAAATAGAGTTGTTGTTAGCTGGGATCATGCTGATTCTGGTTCATAGTGACCACACATGTCACAGGGTTTACAATGACTGCTTTTTCAGAAGTTGGCCACTCAGCCTTTCTTTCAAGGCTCTTATGGGTGAACCCCAACTCCCAAGGACCCGGGTGACACAGTGGGTAAGTGCTACATTTGCTAACCAAAAGGTAGGCAGTTCAAATCCACCAGGCACTCCTTGAAAACCCTATGGGGCAGTTCTACTCTGTCCTGTAGGGTTGCTATGAGTCGGAATGGACTCGATGGATTTGGTTATTTGTCTAGAGATCCTAAGATACAAAACAACTTGAAAGGATCCTAAAACATACAGAGCAGTCTTAAAAACAGTCACAAACCAGCACTGGTTGGATGGCCAAAAATGAGCTCATGAAATATTTCTGGAGAGATACAAGGGTTCCCACACCCAGCTCTCAGGTTCTCATCTGAGCCAAGGGCAGCACAGTGGTCAGCACTGTACAGTACAGGCTGCGGTGTTTGCTCAGACACCAGGTGCACTGCTGGCTACATCTGGATAGAGCCCAGCTGGCCAGCCTACTGTGTGTCACCTCAGCAGACTGAGTCAGGTTCTGGGTTAACTAAGAGGGGAGCAGCAGGGCAGGACAGAGCAATGGAGGGCCCCGGGGTGGTGCCAACAGTTAATGCACTCAGCTGCTAGCTCAGAGGTTGGGGGTTCAAGTCCTCCCAGAGGCATCTAGGAGGACAGGCCTGGCGATCTGCTGTTAAAAAATGGGCCACTGGAAACCCCATGGGGCAATTCTGCCCTGACCTAGGTGGGTCCCCATGACCAAGGGTCAGAATGGACTCAGAAGCAACAGGGCTATTTGTTAAGAATAACACAGGGACAATGAGGTCTTCCGGTGTATTCCATGATGAATTTGGGGGGTTCAGAAACCCAGGGCATGTAGTGGTTCAGAGCTACAGCTGCTAACCAAAACGTCTGCAGTTCAAATCCACCCGACGCTCCTTGGAGACTCTCTGTGGCAGCTCCTGTCTGTCCTCCAGGCTTCCTGTCAGTCTGAACTGACCTGACAGCAGCAGGTTTCATTCGGTTTTGATTTTAGGCCTTGTGGTCACCAGATACTCATTGTTTCCATTCCGACCACTGCCTGAAATGCTCTCTATTCTCTGCAGTCAGACTGCAGCTCAGATGGAACCTCCTCCAAGAAGCCCTCCTGGTACCCACAGTGTCACTGGGGTGTCTCTCGTCAGTTTCTCCAGAGTTCCCCCTCCTGTTGCTGTCTTGTGACTAGCCACTTGATTTTGTATCTCTCCAATACTGACAGGGGTAGGGGCCATGTGTGTCTCATTTATCTCTGGCCGTCTGTCTCCCATAGCGACACCTCGCCCCCAGGAAACTGGCAACAGCAGTGAGTGAATGAATGAGTGACTGAACAAATGACGGCTTCAAACACAGATGTGCCTTGGTGGGATGCCTCCGTCTTCTGCTCAGAGCCACTCTGCCACTGTGCCTAAACCCAGAGCTCTGCTTCCTGATCCAAGTTGCGTCCTCCTGTTACCTTGGGCCTCTATAACCTGAGAATATCTACCAATTAATTATTTTCTTGCTCAAGGGCACCTGCTGTTTGTCAGCTTCATGCTGTGAAAATCCAAAACACTGGGCTGCAGAATTGAATTTTTAATTAAGACGAGAGTTGCTCTTTCTCGAGGAGGAACAGACACAAAGGCAGCCATTTCCCAGCCAGTGCTTCACTGTTCAGCAAACTCCTTCCCTCTCCGAGTGATTATACAGAAAATTGAGATTAACCCTTAGGGGGAAGGGATGCAGCCCCCACGAGGGTGGGGGCGGGGAGGGGTCTCTGTGGCTGGAGTGGAGGCTGTCAGACTGTTTCGTGTTGGAACACAGCTCTCAAGGGAAACACAGGCAGAAACCGACACCTGAGCACATGAGTTAAAAACAAAATACACGCTGAAGACATTCTGTGGCCCCAGGAACTGTTTCTGGATGTAGACCTGAGCATGGCCTTGGGCCTGTAGGGTCAAACAGCTCTGTGGTGTACATGAGGTAACACGGTGAAGGGGTCCTGAATGTTCCCAAGAGCTTCCTGGGGTGGGAGTGGGAACCCGGAGTTACTGGGAGGCACCAACAGCTGACATGTTCCATTTCCACACAAAAGGTTGGAGGTCTGAGTTTACCCAGAGGTGCTTCTGCTCCGGGCAAACTGCTTCCCAAACCCCCCAGCACGGAAACCCTTACAGGGCATAGCTCTGCTCTGACACCAGGGATCCCCCTGGGTCACAGTCGACTTGAAGGCAACTGGTAGCCATTCAGTAACAGCAGTGGGAGTGGCTGGAGACCCTGGTGGTATGGTGGTTAAGAGCTACTACGATTGCTGACCAAAAGGTCAGCAGTTCAAGTCCTCCAGATACCCCATGGAAACTCTGCAGGGCAGCTCTACTGTCTTGAGGGTGGCTGTGGGGATGACACAGCTGTAGCAGCAGTAGCTCAGGAGTCGTCGTCGTCGTGGTGGAGCAGTGTGTAAAAGGAGAAAGCAGCAGAGAGTGCAGTACTAACACATGAGGAGGAAGAGGAGGGTGGCGGGGAAGCAGGAGGAATGCTAGCAACAGCGCTGCAGTCCTAACAGGAGGATTCCAACAGTGGTTTCCGAGGAGGAGGAGCAGTAGGGCTGCACAGTAGCGAATACGAGGGAGAGAACAATAGGAATAAGAACAGCGTGGTATGAGAAATCGTGTAGGAAAAGTGCTGCTACCGAAGCCACAGGGCTATCGTAGGAGCTGGAGGGAGAGCAGCACCAGCAGTGGAGGAAGAGCAGTCACGGTCCAGTGGGAGGAGGAGCCCTCACGCTCCAGTGGGAGGAGGAGCCCTCACGGTCCAGTGGGAGGAGGAGCCCTCACGGTCCAGTGGGAGGAGAAGCCCTCATGGTCCAGTGGGAGGAGGAGCTGTCATGGTCCAGTGGGAGGAGGAGCCCTCACGGTCCAGTGGGAGGAGGAGCAGTAAGCTGTGGGGTAGGAGGAGGTGGGGCCACGGTAGTGCGGTGGCGAAGGTAGGAACAGCCGTGTAGCCGGAGTAAGGACACCACCAGTGGGGCAGCAGAGGCAGGGCACTGACAGAGGGTAGGCGCAGAAACAGCGGGGACAGTGCCAGCGTAGGCACAGGAGTAAAAGTGTGGACAGCCGAGCAGGACGAGAAGAACAGGTAGTAACAGCAGGGTAGGAGGAGCAGGAGTAAGAGCAGCTCTAGCACAGTGCTCACGAGTCAGAACAGGAGCAGTGAGGGTAGTGAAGGAGCAGAGCAGTGACAGTCGTAGAGTAGCAGTATGAGCAGTCACAGTGGTGTAGTGGGAGGGACAGCAGGAAGAGGAGAGCAGCCGTGGAGTAGGAGTAAGAGCGGTCACAGCAGAGCGCCAGGAGGAGGAGGAGGAGCCCTAAGAGTAGTGTAGTAGAGGAGTCAGAGGAGTAACCGTCGTGTAGTAGCTGTGAGAGTAGTAACACTGGTGTAGCAGGAGTAAGAGCACTAAGAGTGGAGCAGGAGCAGGAACGGCCATGCAGGAGGAGCAGGAGGCAGAGCAGTCCCAGCAGACTGCCAGGAGGAGGAGGACAAGCGGTGACCGTCACACTGCAGAGAAGCAGGTGTGCCCGTCCTCAGAGCAGCACGGCAGAAGCAGGACTAAGGGCAGCCGGAGCCGAGGAGCAGGAGTACAGGCAGTCCCAGTGGCGTGGCACATCAGGAGTAGCAGCAGAGCGCGAGGCGTGGGAGTGTGCGTAGTAACAGCAGCGGGATGCAGGCACAGGAGCGTGAGGAGGAGCAGGAGCAGGAGCAGGGTGGCACTGCCACCCCCGGCATCCCATGTCCTCCCGTGGGCTGAGAGGAAGACACACAGCACCTAATTCTCCAACTCATTTCTCCATCACGTACACCTCAGCACCCGCCTGCTCACCGTGTGATACGCTGCAAAGGAAACCGAGGCTGTGGGTTCAGTGAGAGCAGAGTGGGCATCCCCGGTTCTGACTGCGGCTCCCCGCGGCAGGCAGAGCTGCTGAGGCGCCGATTCACTCTCCCCACCCAGGTCTGAGCCTCCCGTACAGGCTGCTTTGCCCACTGCTGCAGACAGCAGCACCAGGCTGCATTCCAGGACAACAGATAAGTCACTGGCCAGTGACTACGTCACCACAACACAGATTTCAGAAAACCTAAGACATGGTATCACCAGTCTTGAGAAGCAAACAGTGACTTCTTGTCTCTCGACACTTCCCAAGAGATTTACTACAAAATATTACATAAAGAGTCCATTTGAGGGCAGCTATTACATCACTGGACTGCTGCCGTTTGGGAAGCAGGAGCCTGGGTCCCTAGGATGCTGACCTCAAGACCACCTGGCTCGGGATTGTCACACTTGGGTGGGAAACAATCAGAGCCCTATGAATGCAGACACAGCCCTACCAGACAAAGGAGCACTTTCTCTGGACACTGAAGACTCCTCAGCACAGAAGGCATCTGCAGAGGGTGGGGCCAACTGCTCCCACATCTGGGGTGCAGGGGGCTCCAGCAGAATCTGCATCCTTGCAGGGGTCCCGGCTAGCCACACACAGGTCGAGTGACTAAGACCCGCGGAGCTCAGGGTCCTCGAGTGCATCCATGAGACAGAGCGATCAGCTCAGAAAATTGAACAAACATGAAGACAGTGATGTCTGTGAAGCATGGATCCAGCTACCGCCTACAGCTCTGGGTATCTGGTTACCCAGAAAACTACAGGGGGCTGGAAATGCCACCAGCAAACACAGTTTGCGTAGTAAGCATCCCCAACTGGGAGCGTATATGAAAATGTGAGTCACTGCAGGGCCCTCAAGGTGCCAGCTCTTCAGACACCAGCACTGGAACTCAATCAGGCAGCTGCCCACCAAGGAACAGAGGTCAAGTCTGTAACGGTCAGAGTGTAGCCACCATCCCACTCTGGTCGCTTGCCACAGATGGCTGTTTCAATTTCAATGAACTAAGTATAAATAAAATTTCAAAACTCAGCCCCATCACTCTGACTAACCGTACAGTAAGTGCTCAGTCACCAAGTGCAGCCAGTGGCTGCGGCGTTGGATAGTTTGGATGGACGTTTCCTTCATGTGGAAACTTGTATGGGACACTGCTGACCTAGACCCATACACTCTTGTCTTCAAATCCCGCCTCTGCCAGTTACTAAATCACCAGCCTTTAGGCAAGTTCTGAATGTCTGAGCCTCAGTTTCCTTATCTGCCCAATGGGTGGCTGTCAATATTCAAGGAGATACTCATATGCAGCTCTTAGAACATGCCAGACACATAGGAAGTGCCTTCTAAGCTTCATCACCATCATCAAAAACTCTTGCCACTCTTTCTCCCAGTCACTGAAGCTGAATGACACTTGGTTTGTCTCAACAGGGTGTATCTGAAACTGGATAATCTTTGTTGGAAAAGAAAAAGAAAAAAAAAAACTCCCTGTAACAACACTGCCAACGTCCTACCATTGACTCAACAGCCATTTCCTGAATGTCTCCTATGGGAAAAATGTTGTCCTGGCCACTGTGGCCATAAAACACAGCAAAGACAGAAGGGCGGGGCTGTTTGGAGGCCAGTCTTGCAGACCACACGGCCTTCTGAGACAGGAGCTGGGACTGGCAGGCTGTTGTCGGCCTCGAGGAAGAGGATGGTTGATAGACGGTGCAGACAAGGTGACAGCTGCAGAAAGGAATGAGGAAGGGGACCCGGAAGGACAGGGGACCAGCAGGGACAGCCAGGAGCACATCAGAGAAGGATGTGACCATCTGGGACACTGGGGAGGGATGGGAGACTTGGGACCAGATTTCAAAGTGTGTCCACACACCTTCCTGCATTTATGCTGAAAGCTGTGTTTCCTGGTTTCAGAGGTCACACATGCCTTCCCCAGACACCTGAAAGAAGTCTGGGTGATCAACGCCCTCATCTCTGAAGTGAGGAAACTCAAGGCTCCCAGTAGTACCCCATGTCCTTTCCTTTGAGCCCCACAGATGTGGGGCCAATGGGAAGGAGTCATCAGGGCCTCTGGGGCTCCAGGCTGGGTCACCAGGGAGCAAGGGTTGGGTGCTAGGAACAGAAGTGCGGACCACAGGAGAGCCAGCAAATGTGAGGCAGGAAACACAGCTGGCCTGCGGGTGCAGCAGGGGAGGGGACCAGGGAAGTCACGCAGGTCCACTCTGCAGCTGCTCGGCATCGGGTCTGCTGAACAGCAACAGCTTGAGTGGCTTCCTTTTCTAGGCAACTCCCCTCACCTGAACATACAGGTACTGCATGCGTATGATGCATGAGTGTGCATATATGTCCCAGATACATGATCTCATGCTTAACAACACGTTTTTCTAAAAGGCAAATTGGATGTGCGCTTTCCTCCCATTCTAAGGTGGGGGCCATGCAGTGGGGTAGGTAGCAAAGGTGTAGCTGCAAAAAACTCATTTTCACAGGAGTCAATTTTAAGCTTTAAATAAGCCAACAGAAAGGGTGCTTAAAGGTACGTAACAATCTGAAGTGCACCAATGGTCCCAACTCAGCTGGAACAGGCGATCACCAAGGACAATAATGACACAAGGGAAAAGGGGCCCAGAAGACAGAAGGACCCACATGAATGGGTGACTGTATCAACACGTGACCAGAAGAACTAGACGGTGCCCAGCCACCACCAGTGACAGACATGATGGGGCTCACAGTGTTGAGTCCCATTGGCAACACAAGGAAAAAAGAGGTCCTCCCTAAGAGCTCCACTAAAAGACTGTAATTAATGAAGGCCTGGGAGTTCCCCTGGGAGCATGGCCCCTAGATGTGATGCTGCCTCTGATCACAGATCATTAGTGAGGTCAACTCTTCAGATAGGAATGGATTAGACCCAGGGACACAGAGTGACCATATCGTGTCTACACTTCATGGTTCGACGCATCTATAGGATGTTGTCCTACTGGTCTCTTACTAGAGGGGCATGGAGAGGGTAGAGAGGAGGGGACAGGAGATTGTCAAGAGGATATAACATGTAGGGAATGGAAAGGAGCAGTGTGTGGTCACCGGGCAAGGAGAGCAGAGGGAGCTGTAGATGGGCTGGTATGCAAATTTGAACTGTACTGTAAACTTTCTCTCAATCACAATAATAAATGGATAAATACGTAGATACATAAATTTTAAATAGTATTTTACAAAAGTGTAATTCTTTAATAGTATTTAAGTAGATACCTTATTTATTTTGTAATGAGATAAAAAGTCTACAGCAATTTTTTTTTGAATAATGAATACAAAAGCTTGAAGCCTTATTACATAAACCTCTCAGGATATCATGCAAAGCACAAATACACTCAGTGTGTCAGTCTATGTATGTGTGTAAAAGAGAAAGCGGGAGACAGACATAGACTGAACGTAAGAGAAAGAACACAAGTCTTCCCCCAGGCCAGCTCTGTGGCCATCGCTGGCCCACTCAGCTCCCCAGACTCAATGGTCAGCTATACCTGGTCCCACCCCGAGGCACGCAGCACAGAGACATGCCCTGTCTGGGCCTGAGAGATGAATCAGGCTTCTCAGATGCACTCACATAGTCCAATCCCACTTCTGACACCAACTCCAAGCCCTTCCCACGGATGAAAAGACCACTCACCACTTTGAGCTCTGGGACAGACCGGCTTAACGTCCATTCCTGGCTGTTCACAAAGGCATCTGTAAAATAGGGGACAAAAGCAAGGGTAAACACTATGATCTGCTCAAGGGCCAAGTCCAAATGTCATTCTAGTTTTTAAAGGGGCACACTGGGACATCAAAGACTGTCCAACCTCCTCTGGCAACTCTCATTCCATGGAAGTTTCATGATGGCCAAAGTTCACCTGGCAGAGCCCCAAGGCAACAGGACGTTCAGATTCCAAGTCTGGAGTCCACCTTCTGAGACGTGACGCAATACCACCTGACAGCTTTTAAAGGCTGGTTGCATTTAACATGCTCTTTGCAAACCTCTCCCTCCCCAGCAAGTCATCAGAGCCATATTTTAGGGTCCTTCTGGTTCAAACACTTCTCTAAGAAGGCTCTTCTCCACCTACCTTGTAGCCAATCAATCAACTTTTAAAAAGATTAGCGGTGCTTATTTCTAGATGGTAGGAATCTGATTTACTTTTATTTTCTTCTTTGTATTTTTCTGTATTGCCAACTGTTTTTTTCATCACAGAAGCACTGTATATACCTACAAGCCAGCACTTGCTAGAACAGTGATTTTGACATGGACACTTCAACAACACTGACTGTGTATCATCAGTGGCAATGACCACAGTCATCATGTTATACAGCCAATGTCGTTGTTCTCAGCTGTCATAGAGTCACACTGAGCAAAGCAGAACCGCTCCGTACGGCTTTACGAGACTCTGATCTTTGGGAACCTTAGCAGATTTGAACTACCAAACTTTCAGCCAGCATTCGAGTGCTTAACCATTTGTAACACCAGGGATTCCTGTACAACCATGAACCCTATGCTTTTCCAAATTATTCCAGCATCCTGAACAGAAACTCAGGAGTTCCCTCAATCAGGTGACTTTTGACCTAGCCATCTCAAAATCCTACAAGTATGGTAAGCTGTGACTGGACTCTGAAAATCTGTGAGGTCACAACACAAGCAACAGCTGGCAGATTAGGAGAAGACTTCGGGGCAGAGGTGTGACCTTCCCCTGGCACATCCGACAGTCAAGTCTCAGCCAGGACTAAGGCCTGACTGGAAAGACGAAGAGGCCCACCCAGCCCCTTGCACGGGGGCCTGTCCGCCACCCAGCCACCACGGCCAGCACCCCCACAAAGGCCGTCTCTGCCTCTCAGGCCCACACACGCAGGAGGCAAGGACCCACCACTCCTAGATGACCCAAGTCACCCAGCTTTACAACAACCTGTCTGCACACTGCTATGCCACTCCTTGCCATAAATGAGACCCCCACAACAGCACTGGTGACATGGACCATGAACACAGAACCGCTTGGCTGAGGCAGGAAGGCTGGGTGCCCGAAGAAGGTGCCCGCCAGTCACCCCGAGCCGAGCTCGGAGGCAACCTACCCTCTTTAGGACGCAGTGCACTTCCTGTAAACGTCCCCAAGTCCCGACATTTCTCCATTGACAAGACGCAAAGCAATGAGCAGACACTGAGTCAGGAAAGGCTGCCACTGTCACGCTGACGGGCGCTGTTAGGTCAAACAGGTGAGGAAAGGCAGCGACAGCGACACAGGGGAACCTAACAACTGTGTGTGTCAACAGGAACGCACAAGTGCGGGGGCCTGTGCTTGCCAAGGCGGAGGACGTCCTGGTCAGATCCTTAAAAGTCACAGGAGGCTCTGATTCACGGCCAGGGTCTGCGCAGTTAACGGCCAGAGGTCAGGTTTCTTTCCACCGCTGCCTTCTGGTGTTTCATACCACCAGGTCTGTTAACATACAGCTTTTGTTGGTGTTTTTAATGAACCTTAATATTAAAATAATGAGGGTAAAGTGTGACTCAAACAAGCTCAGTTCATTAATGCGCTGCTGATTTCCAAACACACATCACCATGTGATTAAGCTATCACCACAAATACGAAACATTCATTATAAATTAAAGGTCCGTTACAAAAAAATGCATGATTACATAAACACTGGAACAACGTGCAGGCCTACTGGTATTTATCCCGTCCTCTTAGGATGAAACAGTTTGTGCTGCTAGGCACTGCGGGGGAAAAAACCAAATGTTTCATTTGTTTGGCAGAAACTCACCTATCAAAAACAGCAGTTTCCAAATATTTGATCACCTCCAACAACGACCAGTCAGAAGGAAACACTGCCTCAAAACAAACAGACACACAAAAAAGCCCATGGAGTCGATTCTGACTCACAGTGATCCTATAGGACAAAGCAGAACTGCCCCACAGGGTTCCTAGGGAGCAGCTGGTGGATTCAAAGTCCCAGAACTTTCAGTTAGCAGCCAAGCTTTTAACCACTGCACCACCAGGGCTCCTGATGAAAAATAATGTGAGAGTGAGCGAAAGACTTGCCTACTGGAACAGTCACTGATGAAGCCTTTCTGGGAGCGGACACCACGCTAACGTCGAAGGTTATAGGGGAAGGGGTGTGGCCCTCGCTGGAGTGTCTGGTGCATGGGAGGTATGCAGGGGGTAGAACTCACTAGCCACTCCAAACCGCATCACCAGGGAGCAGACTCTGACTCACAACTAACGTATACGACACGGTGAAAATCAGTCACTGCCGTCCAGCTGACCCCAACTCACAGCAACCCTGTAGGTCAAAGTGGAATTGCCCCAAAGAGTTTCCAAGAAGTGCCTGGCAGATCTTGGAAATCCTGGTGGTGAAGTGATTACGTTCCGTAGCTGCCAACTATGAGGTCAGCAGTGCCAATCTGCTAGGCACTCCTCGGAGACTCTACGGGATGGTCCTATCTGTCCTGCAGGGCTGCTAGGAGTCGGCATCGACTTCATGACAGTGGATTTGGTTTGGGTTTTTTTTACAGTGTTTCCAAGCCTGTAATTTTTACAGGAGCAGATGGTCACATCGGTCTGCCACAGAGCAGCAGGTGGGTCCGAACAGCAATCCAGCAGTTAGGTTAGCAGGTGAATACTCAAGCACTGCGCCACAAGGGCTCCTTCTAGTGGCCTCCTTTCACTTGTGTGGCGCACTGACACCTAAAGGGTGAACACACCTTAGAGGAACACGCTGGTACGTCTGCGTGCGCCTGCGTGCGTCGGTGTGCACACACCTGTCGCCTGGGACCAGACAGAATAAGAGGCAGAGAAGACACAGCTTCTTCTCGGGGGCTGTTCGGAGCCAGCTCGTTGCCCCTGGTGGAGAAGACCACCACTAGCAGTCAGCCCCCAGCACACACTGGCTTTCATGCTGCTGGAAACAGGGCTGTCGCCGGCGAGCGGCAGCTTTGCCCTTGCCGAGTGACCTGAAGCGACTCCAGCGGGGGCCACAGCGAGTCAGCGCGGTCCCAGGCAGCGCAGTGTCATGGGTAACTGGTAGCACCCCTCAGGGGAAGAGGCGGTTTCACCCCATCTTCCCAAGAACATGATCCACTCCCAAATTAGACTTGATCCTCTAGGTCATGAAATCTAAAGAAAACCCTTGGGGACACCCAGACAGGGAGCGGGCAGCCCTGCACAGCCCTTGTAGGTGACACAGACAGTTAAGCGCTTGGCTGCTGACCAAAAAAGGCAGGGGGTTTCCAACCCTGCCAGTGCCTCTGGGAGAAAAGACATAGTGTTCTACTTTCTGTAAAAATTACAGCCGAGAAAACCCGAAGGAGCAGTTGTGCTCTGTCACTAGAGGGGTGACCAAGAGTTGGGATCAACTTGATGGCACCCAGCAACAAATGTACAAGGTCTGACAACTATGTCCCTGACCGCTATTGTTCTAGTGCTCCACACCTCACTGCTGAACGTCACTGTGGTCATCTTGGAAGCCCTCCCCTCGGGAAGCTGTTCCAGCAATTCTGGAACTCCTTTGGAACGGCCACTGCACACAGTGGCACGGTGGCAAGTTGGCAGACTAAATTGTCTAGCTGTCTGCGAGGAAGCTTGCAGTCAGTAACCCAGTAACTGTACTGGACACCTCATCAGGCCCAAGGGACTTTTTTCTTTTCCAGAAGATGAAGGAAATATTGAAAGCCAGGCATCTGGATAACATTCAGGACATCAAGGGTAATGTGATAGCAGCTCTGATGGCCGTTCCAAAATTGTTCTGAAGGGTGGACTGGGCACAGGCGTCAGTGCATGGCTTCCTAAGGGGAATCCTTTGAAGGTGACTGTAGTGATATTCAGCAACGAAGTATGGAGTCCTTTTCCAAGGATGAGTTCATGAACTTAACTGGCAGTCCTTGCATTTATAATGCATCTCATACTTTTTGGGGTCCATAATATCCTTAACTATGTGAGTTCCTGTAGAATAAATGAATCTGCACAGATACCAAAGGGAGAGGGAAGAGTGAGTCAACAGAGGTGTCTGTTTCAGCAGCCCGAGTGTCCTTCACTGGTGTGACTCAGCCAAGGAGGAAACAACCAGACTCAGGTGGCCACTCGTTAACAGCAGCCTGGACTCTTGCTAATGACACGTCACTGACACAGCTGCCTCCGTAAAAGGAAACCACTCCAGGACTTGATGTCTGTACACATTAACAAGGGCCACAGATATCTAAGCGCCCACTGCTGTGTGACAAGCCAAACTCCACAGGATTGTTGACACCCCTGCAAGAGTGCCCCTGGACATGTGACTGACACTGAACCTGTCTGCTGAATCTGGGGTGCACACTGTCTTTGAGGCAGGAAAAACGCCCCAAGCACACAAGGAGCACACTGAGGCCCGTGTCACCTCCCTGTCCAGCTGTGGCTGTTTCCCCACCCACGTCTTCTCTTTCACAACCAAAGAAACACAACTGCCAGCCAGATGCTCCCAGAGCCCCTGCACAGAGTCCACTCTGCACCTCCCGGGGAGTCCCTGGGTGGTATGAAGCTTTAAGATGCTCACTAGAAGACTGGAGGTCCACGTCAGCCCAGAAATGCCTCTGAATAAAGGCCTGGCCGTCTCCGTCCAAAAACCCAACAGATGAAATACTGCAGAGTGCCAGTCCACTCTGACACACACGGGGATGCCGTGAGTCTAGGTCAACTCCAAGGCAGCTGGGGCTATCCTCTGCAGAGGAGCCTGGGGGCCTGGGTTCTGGTGGCCTGCTGTGATGGGGTACTAGCAAGATGACAGCCCTCCACGCAAACAGTTTAGACAACTCAGGTTTGCAGCTCAGAGCAGCCTCTGACACAGCAACCTGAGGGGGCCCTGACACCGACGCTGCCCGTTCTCCAGGTCCCCTCCCTGCACCCTATCACAGCAGGGTCACACCCCTGCTCCTCATCTCGGAGACAAACAGACCAAGCCCCTCCAGAGCTGAGCAGAAGCGAGGACACCGACACTCAACCCTCTCACGCATCTCAGGCAAGTCTCATAGAAGCTGGCCCCCAGACCTAGTGGTGCAGTGGTTAAGTGCTACAGCTGCTAACCAAAGAGGTCACCAGTTCAAATCCAACAGGTGCTCCTTGGAAACTCTCTGGGGCTCTTCTAGTCTGTTCCGTAAGGCTGCTAAGAGTCGGCGTTGACTCGACAGCAGTGGGTTGGGTTTCTGTTTTACAGACCTTTCCAAGTTCCCATTCTGTCTTGTCCAAAGAGACCCAGCTGCAAACAAATCTAGGCTTATTCCGGAGCCAAGCTGCTTTTCCTAACACCGGAGCTGTTTCCCTGAACCCCTAGGAAAAAGGACAACCAGGACACAGCGGGGTCACCCTTCCTGCAGCTCCACCCAGCCCTCACCCCCGGGGATACCCTCGACCCAAGGGGTATGCACTGGCAGCGGAGATGCAGAGGCAGGAGGCGGCAGAGACCATCTGGGCCGAGAGTGCTGCAGAACGATCCCAGAACCACAAACGCAAAGCCAACCAGCTGCTGACTTGAACTTTTCTCCTAGGAATCACGGTTTTATTTCCTTCGCCTGGACTTTCTTAAAACTCACCCTGAGTACAAATTTTCCTCCATTCTCTGTTGGTTAGCAACGCTCGCTGACAAGCGGAACAGCCTATGATACAGAGAGTCCCACTCCAGTCTCTTGGCCTCGGGGTCTGTTTTGTGAAATCATCACGTGCGGAACTGTAAATCTTCTTGAGAAGCGTAAAGTTCTTTTAGCGCTACACAGAAAACACATGCTCTGATTTGAGAGCTGTGTTGTTCGCTTGTGGAAAAAAAAATCTCCCTGGGGCAGGGACACTAACACCGATCCTGGGGGGTGGGATGGGAAAGTTAGCGGGTAGGGGAGTGGGGGGAGTCCTCAATTCCCACCGCTTCCTTGGATCACTGTTGCCTGCCCTCCAGGGATCAACTAATCACCTGTGGGGCATCAAATACAGGGAACTGCTGTCATTCTCCAACAGACAGAAAGCCCTCATCTCCCCTGACTTAAGTGGCAGAAGCTGAGAACTCAAGTCTCCCTACAGTTAGGGTTTTGCAAAGGAGTTGGAAAGCCCTATCCTGACCTTCGGCATTTTTCTGAAGGTCTCTCCGAGTTTCTTAGATAGGGAGACAAGAAGACAGCCACAGCTGACCGGGAACTTTGAGCTCCGGCCACCATCAGTGACACTGCCATCCAGATCGACCGCGCAAACCACCCTTCTTGCGGTGCCCTCTTTTTCTAAGCCTGCACCTGGCAGCTTTGCTTTGACCCCAAGGGAAGCACCAAAGCTGTCATCAGATGTCCTCTGTGTATATTTCAGGTGGAAGCCTGGCAGAAGTCAGAATATACACGGGATCCCAGCAGGCCATGAGAAGGGAACGTTTCGGTCCCATGGATTTACTGAGTGCGGCGCTGGCAGCCGAGCTGGTGGGCAGATGAACTGGAACTGCCACCACGGGAGACGGATTCTGTCTTGTTTCGCTCTTGTCCTTGTCCCCCCCATCCCCACCCCCACCCCCATGTTGATATTTCTGTTTCTAAACTACAGAGTGAAAGACAGGTCATGAGTGCCAAAAGTAAGATGAGTCAACACACAACTTCTTGACAGAAAGGCAGTCAAATCTCTCGGCAGGGCCTGTCAACAATGCAATTTTTCCATCACAAACGATTTGGGTCATTTAAAAGAAAAGCCCTTCAGAGGACAACAGTCGGCAGAGCTCGTGACTTGAGCACGGTCCACATGACGAGGAATGCCAACCTTGTTAGCTCTGCGTGGAACACGGGAAGAAAGGAGAATGCAGGGTTTCCCTCGTGCTTTGAGGCTGAAGCCAGGGACGGCGACAATCAGTGCGGAGCCAGCTGGGAACCACATGCTTGTTAAGTCACACAACGGCCCTGTGGGGTCCGTTCCCACTGCTCCTGGCTGGAAGCAGACAGGAGTTGCAAAAGGCCCCCACAGCCAAGCCAGAAGCTGAGGATCCCCCGTTCCTTGCCCACCATTGTCCACAACGCACATGCCTCTACTGCTCGCCTCGGGCTCACCTGGCACACCTGGCCATGGGTGAGCATCCCCCGGACTCCCCAGATCAGCACCTCAGAACCCACACGCCCGGTAAGGTCCCACAGGCTTTCTCCATCCACAAGGGTGAGGGATGTGGCAGCCAGAGGTCGCAGGCTTGACCGTGACCTTGAGCAGCTTCTGTGACCTCTGACACTCAGCTTCTTCTTCCTCAACTAAGACGGAAGTATTCAGCTCAAAGAAAGACTGGCTGGGCGCAAAGCGGACATGCCACCTGTGCCAGGGCCCAAAGCACAAGGCCTCCGCACTGCCTCTGGGGCTGGGACTGAAGAGCCATTTCCTCGGGGCCTCAGTCAACGGGTTACCTGCACTTACCTCAGCTGACCTGCACTGGGGCCACACGTGAGCCCGACAAAACTCAGGGCTTAGAAAGCCTCGATGCTGTACAGCAAATGACACCCACACATGTCACAGAACACAGTTCAGTGAAAGCCATTACCTCTAAATCGAGTAAAACCAGCTCAGTGTTTTCACCCCAGGCCTGCAGAAGTCACACTGAACCACAAGTCACACTGAACCACACAGAGTTGCCCTTTGGCAGGTCAAAAGTGGCTGAACGATGGCCATTTCAGAGCCAATGTTGACTACGTAAGAGAACACCTGGAAAAGCACACAGATCTGTGTGGTGGGATTACTAACCCATTTTAGAAATCCTGCAGAATTCTAAAACCATCCTGAAAATACCTCCAGCCGCTTCTCTCTCAGCAAAAGATAACGGAATCAAAGGGGCTGGGTAGGACAGCTGTGTAGAGAGAGACCTTCAAAGGACTTGATCTAGGAAGACACTGCCTTCCCCTCCTGACCTGCAGGAAGACGGGGCGAGAGAGGAGAGGGGGGCGCTGGAAGAGCAGCGGCAGGCCTGGGTTCCGCTCCCAGCCACAGCCCCGAGCACACAGCCCCCACCCACCCGCCTGTGGAAGCTATCCTGTTGCTAGGATGCTGAGCAGGTTTTAGTGAGTTTCCAGACTCCCACAGACTAGGAGGAAAACCCTTCAGGGATCTGCAAGTTGTAGCTTCTTACAGAATGTATCAGTCCTCTTTGTTACGGTTTCCTCCAGTGTCTCTAGCGCTTTGTAACACAGAGGCTTAGCCACTCGCCTTCCTGTCCCAGAACTCTGAGGACACCTTTCTTGCTAGAGGTTTGTAAAGAACAGTTGACCGGATTCCAGTTTGAGGAGAAGCAGAGAATGGCATGGACACAAAGAAATGACTCCCTTCCTTCTTGAAACCTAAAGACAGGTGCCTGCCCAGCTTTGAAGGAAGCGGGGCAACCACCTAAGACGGGATCTCCTGTTCAGTTCTGATGCCTGACGCCCATTATTCCCCGCAGAAGGACCGTTCCGTTAGGTCAGCCACACTTCTGAGTATTTTATTCCCAACTGGCAATAGTCCTGACCCCCGTAACCTAATTCCAGTCATTTCTTCATTAAAAAACCACTGGTGTACTGGGTGGCAGTTAACACACTCAGGGGTAAACAGAGGCTGACAGCTGAAGTCCACCCAGAGGCACCTCAAAAGAAAGATCTGAAGACCTCCTCCCAAAAACCCAGCCAGTGGAAACCCCACGGTTTCACATGTCCACACTTGGGTCACCATAGGTTGGGATGGACTCAACCACAACTGGCTTGTTTTAACCATTTTAGCACCTAACATAGAACCGTGTACCTCTAAAAATAAAAATGTCCAAACAAGGACATTTCAGGGAAGAGGTACGAATCAGAAATTGAAAAAACAAAATCTGTAGATTTAAGTTCACAACCATTTTTCTGAGGTATAAGACGATTTTTTCCCAAGATTTTTCTTGTTTACATAGACACTGAACTATTAGTATATAAACATCAGTACAGCGCAAGTTCATTTCTCTTACATAACAGCCACTTTATTGGGGGGAGTCAAGATGAAGCTGAAAGACGCAAGAAAAATGCTCACAGTTCAAATCAACCTTGAAGGAAGAAAAAGCAGGACCGAATGCTTCAGTGTTTACAGTTCACATGCTGTATTTTTATCAGCCCTGCACTGAGTCTAATTTGGCTTGACAGTTTTAATTCCATAAAGAATTGTCAACACAGCCAGTAGTATTGTTTTAATTCATGGTGCAATTAATGTTTACAATAAGGGACCGCTTGATAATGGAGGAAAATGAATCCTGAAGATTATCCAGAACGAACAATCAGAATCAACTCGTTTCTGGCTACCCCTTAATTTAAAAAAGCAGCTAAGACGCTGACTGATGGAAGCGGCCCTCTGCATGGACTCGTATGGCCCAGGGTCCCTCATGCCCCAAACACGTGTCCAAAGCACAGGGAAGCCCACCCAGTGCTGGTCACAGCTGCCCACCGTCACCAACAGGGAGACACCTAGAATCACAGGAGGCCAGGGACAGACAGGACCTATTCCTGAAGATATTTCACACAGACTGACTCTAAGTAAGGAAACCCCAGTGGTGCAGTGGTCCACACCTCGAGCCCAAGGCACTCCTTGGAAACTCACGGGGCAGTTCTACCCCGTCCTATAGGGTCACCAGGAGTCGGAAGGGACTCGCCAGCAACAGGCTTCACTTTAGTTTGGCTGGACCTCAGGTAAACAAGAGACAGCTGATCTATAACACAGAAATTTGTTCAATGTGGGGTTGGTGGTGGTGGTGGCTGACCTGTCAGTCCCACTCGCAGTGACCTTATGGCTTACAGAACAAAATACTGCCCTGTCCTGGGCCACCCTCTGGATTCTTGGGACACTCAAGGCCAATGTGGCACATGCTGTGTATTCTGAGTGCCCGCCAACCAAGGGGACTTGTCTCCCAACAGTCTATCAGATGACATTCTTCTGTGATCTAGACAGTTTTCACTGGATCGTTTTCAGAAGTGCGGCTTTCTTCCTCATCTCTGTCAGTCTGGAAGTTCTGCTGAAACCTGCCCACTGTTTGACCTGTTGGTATGTCAAACACCACTGGCTGAGCTTCCAGCATCAGAGTAACTCGCAAGCCACCACAGCACAACAAACTGACAGATGGGTGGGAATAGCTGGTTCAAACCCTCACTGAGCAGGGAGCATGTGGTCAACTTTGGCCTCCACTTCTCCATCTGTACAATGGGAGAGTGGCATCTGGCACCTTGCAGCTCTCACATCCCAGTGTCTGGTCTTCTCAGAACACCCTCATGTAGATCTACCATCAGCTGGCGCCTGGGACCCCCGAGCCTGTTTAATGGGCCCACACTGGCCCAAAGGGAGAGTCAGCAACCCTGGTCCTTTGTCTGGCTTCACAGGGACCTTCAGCTCACATGACCCTTGGTTTAGGGTGTTGCTGTCATGTCCAGTCAAGTCCATGCTGACTCTCAGTGACTCTCCATGACAGAGGAGAACTGCCCCATGGCGTTCCCAAGGCTGTCACCCTTACAAAAGTCCCCCGCCACGTCTTTTGCCCCTGGAGCAGCTGGTAGGTCCGAACTACTGACATTCTGTTTAGAGCCGAATACCTAACAGAACCACTGAACCTCCAGGGTTCCTTGGACTTCATACAGACACAAGCAAAGCAAATCAAAACACAGTCAGCACTCTCTCCATAGATTAACTGTCAGAGACAGCAATGAATCAACAGCATGGTCCCTGCATTGCCCCATGCGAGACCATTCTGAGAGCTGGCCTGATTTTTCTCACCCCCCATCAAGTCTGCAGTGCATGCACGGGAAACGGACAGTGACTTCACCACGCCAGCGCCAATACTCTGGCTGCAGGACACGATGGAAATAAATAGCCAGCCTCAGGCCCGAGGGCCAGTGAATCGCACCTCCTCAGTGCGCAGCTGCCGCGCGGACCCTGCGGACCAGCCCGGCTCCAGCCCCCTCGTTGCAAAAGGCCCACAGTACAGACGGTCAAGTGCAGGCGGTGAAACACCTCCTTCCACCTTTGGTACCGAGACACTCCCAGTGCACTCCTGGGTCCTCGCGGTCACTGACACTCAGGGTAGGTGAGGGTCATATGCAGCGCTCCTCGTGGCACAAACGGTTAACATGCTTGGCTGCTGATAAGAAGGCTGGATGTTGGGGTTTACCCAGAGATGCCTCAGAAGAAAGGACTGCTCATCGACTTCGGAGGTGTCAAGCCAAGGTCCCCCATCAGCCCTGCGGTCTCCCATAAGCCCCTGACATCCCCCATCAGCCCCCGAGGCCCCCCCCGTCAGCCCCCGAGGTCCCCCCGTCAGCCCCCGAGGCCCCCCGTCAGCCCCCGAGGCCCCCCGTCAGCCCCTGACGTCCCCCCGTCAGCCCCCGACGTCCCCCCCATCAACCCCTGAGGCCCTCCATCAACCCATGAGGCCCCCCATCAGCCCCTGAGTTCCCCCATCAGCCCCTGACATCCCTCACGGAGCACAGTTCTGCTGACACACGTGGAATTGGCACAAGCCCAAATCGACCAGATGGCAACTGGTGGTTCTAAGGGAGCCTACACTCTGGTGGCATAGTGGTTAAGGGCCACACCTGCTAACCAAAACGCTGGCAGTTCAAACCCACCAGGCAGTCCTTGGAAACTCCATAGGGCAGTTCTACTCTGATCTGTAGGGTTGCTGTGGCTCAGAACTGACTCACTGGCAATGGGTTTGAGGTATTTTGGGAGGCAATGGGTTGGAAACCACGGTGGCGTACTGGTTAAGTGCTGTGTCTGCTACCCAAAAGGTAGGCAGTTTGAACCTGCTGGTGCTCCTCAGAAACTCTATGGGGCAGTTCTACGCTGTTCTGCGGGGTCACTCTGAGTCAGAACTGACTCGACAGCGGTGGGTTTGGTTTTGGGGAAGCAGTGGATTAATGGAGGGGGCCTCACTGGCTCTGGGGTTTACAGAGTTCAAATGCTAGCCAAATGGTCAGCAGCCCCAATCTGCCTGGCGCTCCGTGGAAACCCTGGGGAGCAGTGTACTGTCCTGCAGAGTTCCTATGAGCTGGAATGGACCCACAGCCAAGGGGTCTGGCTTGGGGAAGCAACGGATTCAAAAGTGGACAACCAAGTCAGCCACGTGCCCTTCCCAGCCCGCGCACAGGCAGTCCTGGTAACCTTCCCCCTGGCAAGCACAGTCTTGGCCCTCCGCTGTTCTCAGTGCAAAAGAATTTCCCTTGATGCTCAGAGAGGAATTCCAACCTGAAGTCCATACTAGGCAGGCTAGCAGGGATCACAAGCATCCCCTGTCCGACAGGCGGATGCAGTGGCACCCGGACTATGGAAGATCCCACCATGTTCTGTCCTCACCAAGCTCCCACGGAAAGAGGACAGCCACCACCCCCGCACATCCTCCATGCACACATTCAGGGTCACTCCGGGCTGCCTGCGACTTCCCAACCCACTGAGGATCTCCTCTGCCTGGAGAGGTGCAGACACCTGGGCAGCCATGTGCATGCTCCACTGAGCACCCCGGCACAGAGAGATGCCACTCAGCTACAACCCAAAAGGCCAGCACTTCAAACCCAGCCAGAGATGCCTCCAAGGACAGGCCTGGCAAGCAGCTGCCACAAGGTCACAGCTTGGACGAGCCTGTGGAGCAGGTCACCTCTGCACAGACGGGGTCACTGCGAGTTGGAAGAGACAAGTCTGCCACTAACAGGAACGGTCCCCACTCTGACAACACAAAACAAACCTACACCCTAAACAAAACTCAGCTGACCACAAGAAGAACCCCACCAACATTAAGTGTCCAACAGCAGCTCACCTAAAGGGTCAGCACTTCAAATCCACCAGGTGCTTGTGGAAACTCTATGGGGCAGTTCCGCTCTGTCCTCTAGGGTTGCTATGAGTCAGCATCAACAGGATGGCAACAGGTTTTCTGTTCAAAGGGTCACCACGAACTGGAAGAGCCTGACAGCAAGGGGGCGTGGTGGGGGGGGGTTTAATCTATTCAGTATCACACTGAATCACAGAAGAACTTGATGTACAGCCTGATCCCCTGTTTGTACTCCAAGTAATTAATGACCTAGACAGTGCACAGGAAGCTGCAAGACAAGTGACCTAGAAGAATAGCCTCCAAGCTTGTGACGGTGGCTGTCTGAGCAGAGGACGTGTCACAGCAAGTCCTCCTTCTGCGTCACCACGTGTGTTTCTGGTTGAATTCTTTACCACGGGCCTCTGTTATTTTCATAACGACAGGCAGTAACGACACAGCCAGTAACTGCTGGGGCCCGAGGAGCTGCTGTCATGCCTCTCGGAACTGGAATCCTGTGAGGTGAGTCAGCCACGTGCGGAGCCGAGCTGCACACTTACTGAGGCCTTTAAAGGTCAGCCCCGGTGCCTCAGCATTAGAGAGCCCAATTTGCGGGAAAGCCTGGGAAGATGCCACCCAGATTTCTGTGTTTCTTGTACGTCGCACACCACTGAAGTCAAGGATTCTTACACGGATGTGAAATGACATGGCCCCCTTCACGGTCCAACAATACACCAGAGATTGTTTCAACAGGTTCCTCAGTTTGGGGAGTCACTCGTCACCTCCAGTCCCGCTGGCACAGCTCAAGGGCTCTGCAGGTACCTCGAGTCAAGAAAGGAGCGGCAGGGTCCCTGTTACCATGCCACTTGCCACTCAGGTTGGACTGGGAGAAAGAAACCTGAAGCCACACACGTCTGGATGGTTTACGGGACAGGGTGGCTCAGTACTAGACCCCGTGTCCGACTCTGGCCCAACGCACCTCAGTCCCAGTCACCACCCCTTGACTATCAGTGGAGGCCTGCACGCTGCTATGACGAAAAGCTTTCAGCAGAACTTCCAGACTAAGACAAACAGGAAGAAAGGCTTGGCAATCTGCTTCTGAAAACTAGCCAGGGGAAACCCTCTGCAGCACAACAGTCTGATCCACACCGGATCACCAGGACGCTGCACAACTGGGCTGTGTTTCCTTTCATCGTGCACGGGACAGCAATGAGTCAGGGGGTTGACTGGTCAGCAGCCCACAACCACAACCACAGCCACAGTGTTCGGTAGGGCTGCTACGAGCTGGAGACCAATGGTTACTGGTTAACAAGGTCAGAACCAGAGGCTGAAGATGTACTAGATTTGCTCTTTCTTAAAAAAAAAACAAGAAATATCTCATGACCTGGTTTCAACTGGAAGACATTATGTTGAGTGAAAGTAATCAGTGACAAAAGGACAAATATTGTATGAGACCCCTACAGTAAGATCTCAGAAACACACTTATGTACACAACAAAAGACTCTTTGCCCGCTGCAAGGGAGGGGAGGAGAGGGAGAGAGGGCAAGTGGGGAGGGTTAGATTAGATAGTTGCTAGAAATCTGGTTGGGTGAAATCAGTGATGGCACACATCAGAAACAAGAACAATATTAAGTGGACTTCAGCATAACTTGAGTACTCCTTCCATCTTAACCCAATATTGCAGGACTGAGTAGCTGTGGCAGGGGGCAGGGGCCGTGCTCTTAGGCGAAATCGAGGCCAACTGGCACAACTAGCATTTTGCTAAGAGGGCTCTCTGTACCCCACATTGGTAAGTGGTGTCTGGGATTTTAAAAGCTGCCAAGCTGCCATCCGAGGATACAGCAAATGGTCGCAACTCAGCAGGAACGGATGCTCACGGAGGACCAAAATGACATGGGGGAAAGACAACACAGAAGACAGAGAGACCCACATGAGTGGGTGCCTACATAGACCTGGGACCAGAAGAACTGGATGGTGCCCGGCCACTACCAGTGATAGCCACAATGGAGCTCACTAGGTTGAGTGTCACTGGCAACACAATAAAAAGGGGTGCACCCTGAGATCTCCACTAAAAGACCTCAATTGATGGTCCAGTGGTTTCTGTGTTCCCCTGGGAGCATGGCCCCTGGCCCTGATGCTGCCCTTGCCCATAAATCATAATGAAGGTCCACTCTTCGGACAGGAATGGATTGGACTTGGCGATGCTAAGTGACTACATACTGGATGCACTTTATGGTTCTATACATCTATACGATATCATTGTGCTGACCTCTGGCTGGAGGAAGGGGAGTGGGTGGAGAGGAGGGGAAAGGAGGCTGCTGGGAGGATGAGAGATGTAGGGAGCAGAGAGGAATAGTGTGCTATCACCGGGCAGGGGGAGAAGTAGAAGCTGCCTACAGGTGGACATGTAAATTTATATGGGAATGTACATTTTCACGCAGTCATAATAAAAACAATAAAATAAAAAAACAAACCCTCTGCTGCTGAGTCAACCCTGACTCACAGCAACCCTAGAGCAGAGTAGAATTGCCCCCCAGAGTTTCTAAGGCGCACCTGGTAGATTCAACCTGCCGATCTTCTGGTTAGCAGTTTTAGCTCTTAACCACAGTGCCACCAGTGGTCTCGCTTACCGCCACAGAACTGTGACGTTCTCAGCCACGAGGGGGCATCACTTGCAAGCACAGGCAGAGACGGCAATGGCTGCTCCTGAGCAGGACAGCCCTGTGGCCTGCAACAGTGGCATCAGGACCCATGGCCACAACATCCACACCCAGAGTGGGCTTCCCCCAACTGCCCCTGGGGACAATGCTTTCCCAGGGCCCACCCTGGCCTACGGAGCTCTGCCAGGGCAAGGAGACAGGGCCACATCTACTAAACATCCCAGCCCTGGGCTTCTGGCACTCTGGTCCCGGTGCCCCACGATGCCAGGCCAGAGCCCCACCGAGCAGCCCTGGTCAGTGACTTCCAGGAAGGCTTCTGGCATGCCTGAAATAGCAGGCCTGCTCCACACCAAACCCTCAGGCCCAGCCCCGTGATTATGTGGCTGCATGGAGAACTCTGAGAATAAACCACTGATTTCAACTTCCCTAAACCATGACTATAACTGGACCAGAGGAAAGGAAAAAAAAATGAGGACAGAACACACAGGGACTTCAGCCAAAGATATTTAAAAAGAACAGAAACGTGGTAAGACCCACGCTCGGCCCCTAGCTGATGAGAGCCTACCAGGAGCGGGGAAGCGGGCACCTCCCCAGCTGAGCACCTGCTGGGGGGGCATGGCCTTGCCCCCGAGCTCTGCAGGGCTGAGGACCCCAACTCAGGAAGACCACTCCCCCCCCGAACCCGAGCTGCCTGCATCGGCTGCTGAGGAGAGGCTGGAGTTGGCTCCTGGCCGAGAAGCTAAGAATAAACCACTTTTCCTTCCTGGTTACTGCTTTTATCTTAAACAAACAAACAAAAAAGCAGTGTGTAAGTGTTTCAAGCATACAGTATCAAATGCTGCCTGTGGGCTCTGCCTGTGCACCAACAGATGAGTGAAGGGCCAAAGGTGGGGTGTGGGGGGTGAAGTGAGGGTGCGGGGGGTATCCCCCACACCTGCACCAGCCCCACCCCTGCTGCTTGCACCTTTAAAAGGTGGGGTGGCAAGAGACAGATTAAAGGGCCACATGAACCAGAGACTCCGTCAGCCTGAGACCAGAAGAACCAGACGGTGCCCGGCTATCACCAAGGACCACCCTGATGGAGCAGGAGAAAAGCGGGTGCAGGACTCAAATTCTAGTACAAGGAACAGCCTTAATCCCCTGAGACTAGAGGAACACCCAAAGACAGGCCACCCTTCCACAGACTCTGTCAGCCCAGAACAGGAACCGTTCCTGAAGCCAACTCTTCAGACAAAGATGAGACTGGACCCTAAGACATCAGCTGATACTGGCGTGGAGGGTGCTTCCTAGTGCAAGTGGGTACAAAAGACCACCGAGGCAGCTCCTGCCGGGAGGGGGCGTGAGAAGGCACAGAGGGGCAGAAGCTTGTTGAAGGGACACAGGGCGGAGAGGAGGACTGCACGGTCCCATTACAGGGAGAGCCACTGGGCTCACGTAACAATGTGTGTATACACGTGTGCATGAGAAACTAACTTCAGCTGTGATCTTTCACCTACAGCACAATACATGAAGAAAAGGTGGGGCCGTGGGCAGGGAGGTCAGAGTCTTTCCTGATCCAACCCCAAGGCTTCTGTTTGCTGCAGAAACCTGTGCCAGGTCCCTGGGCGGTAAGGACAAAGCCACAGGACCAGCCCCTTCCCAGGCCAGGAAGCAAGACTCCTTCCTGACCCAGGAGGGAGTGAGAGCAGAAAAGAAGACCTGTCAGTGACGGGGAGGGGTGACAGGTGACAGCCTGCAGTGCGGAGCAGGGCGGAGACCGGGGAACCCAGCCTCAGCACCTATTACAATATCGTCTCCATCCAGTGCATGCAACCTTTGAACAGCTTTACCATCAGACAGAATTAGGAGACGCCCTTAAAATCACTGTCAACACCACTGCTGTTGGGGGCCCTCCAGTTGATTCTGACTCAGAGCAACCCCAAGCCACAGAGCAGAGCTCCACATGACGGCTTCTGGGCTGTCATCGTGACAAGAGCAGATGGCCAGATCTGTCTCCCTTGGGAATGTTCACATTTCTTAAAAGAAAAAAAAAAAAACAGACAACTAAACCCACTGCCGTCGAGTCAATTCCAACTCATAGGGACCCTACAGGACAGAGCAGAACTGCCCCATAGGGTTCCGAAGGGGCACCTGATGGATTTGAACTGCCAACCCTTTAGTTAGCAGACGGAGCTCTTAACCACTAGGCTACCAAGGTTTCCTCGAACTCCCTAGACTCCACTAAACCCCCCAAACCAAACCTGTTGTTGTTGATTGTGACCTACAGAGACCTTACTGGACAGAGAACTGCCTTACAGGGTCTCTAAGGAGCACCTGGCACATTCAAACTACAGACCATCTGGTTGGCAGCCATGGCTCTTAACCTTTACGCCACCAGGGTCTCTTCAAAGTCTGAGACTCCACTAAACCTCAAACTGTTACCCCTGAACTGACTGTGACTCATAACAACCCCACAGGACAGAGCAGAGCTGCCTCACAAGGTTCCCAACTAACAGCTGGTGGATCTGAACCGCTGACCTTCTGGTTGGTGGCTGAGCCCTAACCACTGTACCACCACAGCTCCTAGACTCCACTCCACCTTCACACAGTAGGAAGGCAGAGCACCAGCCTGGAGACTCAGTCCCAGCAGCTCCCAGAGGGGCTGCAAAATGCCATCTTCACACCCACCCTGGTCTCAGGGTGCTAGCTGTCACATCTGCCTGTGGGGTCTCCACAGTAAGCTCTGGTACACATGCATGCATGCAGCACACACATGTACACACATGCACACATACACGTGCACCAAGACGTTTTACCAACATCTTAGCGCTACCTGCCCCGAGAAGCAGAAGTCTGGACAGAGGCGAGGTGACGCCTGTCAGGTATGCAGACCTTCAGTGACTTGCTTTGAGGAGACAAAGGAGGTGAGGGAAAATCTCCCCATGGCACTCTGCCAACGGGATGGCGGTCAGAAACCATTTGAAATTGCAACAAATGGGGCAGGGATCGCAGAGCAGCCGACTGAACACTGAGAACCCACATCAGACAACTGTCACCACGTGACCTGACTCCCAAACACACTGCTCTTAAGTGACCTCCCTGTGTCACCCAAAATGCTCACATTCTGGGGCTGTGCTCGCCGTATCAAGGACCCACAGAGTGCTCCCAAGTCCAGGGGCCTGCAGGAGGGGCCTGCTCTCATCATGCCAAGCAGGGGTGAGGACAGTGCGGACAAGAGCGTGTCACCTCCTCCGTCTATCCTGCTCACCCACCCAGGAGGCTTGGGTGAGGCTCTGGGGAGGGAGGTGAAGGGTGCTTCTGGGTGTCAGCAGTGCTGGTGTCCTCTCTGGAAGGTGGGCTGGGGCGCTCACAGCAGGAGCCCCCGGCTGACTGTTCCTCCCTCTCTCTCCACGGTCAGCTCCGGCCTAGGCACTGGAAATAACAAAAGATAACCCATTCATCCCATGGCCCAGTGGGACAGTCATCCCCTTAACACATGCAAAAGGGCTTCCACCTCAGTGGGCAGCAGGAGCTCCCAGTGGGCGGGCAGCTAGCTGGTTGGGGGAACCCTGCTGGAGCGCTGCTGAACAACCAGCTCTGCTAACCAGGCAGTCAGCAGTTCACGTCCGCCAGGCGCTCCCTGGAAGCTCCACGGGGCAGCCCTCCTCTGTCCCACAGGGTCTCTGTGAGTTGGAATCAACGCAACGGCCGTGGGTTTTTAGTTTTACTTGGTTGGGGGAGCCCTGGTGATGCAGTGGTGAGGCCCTCAGCTGTTAGCGAGAAGGTCCACAGTTCAAATCCACCAGCCAGCTGCTCCCTGGAAGCCCTCTGGGGCATACGGGGCCATTCCACTAGACGGCAACGGGCTTTTGTTGTTGTTGTTTGGTCGGCTCAGGTACATGGAGACCCCACAACAGACGGAAAGGCTGCTCGCTCTGCGCCATCCCCAGGATCGCCGGCTGGCTGGGTCCACAGGGCAGCCGCTCAGCAGCACAGGAGGGGTCCCTATCCTCGCTGGCGCTCTGCTGTACCCACCATGCGGTCCTTTCTCTAGCAACTGGTTTCCCCCAACGGCCTGTGCGAAGCTCATCAGCATACGTCCTGCCATGCTCGCTGGCAAGGAACCTTCTGGTTGGTTCTGTGTCTGTGGCACCAGGACTGAGGAACAAGGCAGAAACAAACGGTGACAGGCAGGTGACCCAAGCTCGCCTGCCGAGAACAGAGGCCTTGAAGCGGCCCCGTGAGGAGGTGCCAAAACCAGCCTAAGAATAGACTCCAGTCGGTTCTCTCCCTCAAGCAGCCCAGTTTGGTGACTCCCCCTGTTTACCGGAGCCCAGCTCCCCCTCCCCCAAGCGCAATGCCTAAGTGGGAACTGCCTGCCCCCCAGGAGGCTCTTCCCAAGGCTCCTTCCCAGAACGATGGCTTTCATTCCAGCAGCAGAACACCGTGTCATCGTAAAGCATGCAAGTCAGGACAGACGTGATAGGACAAAAATCTTATTTCCCCACTTGCCCGAAAGACAGAATGTTTGCTACAACACGTTCTCCAGGGACCTGGGGTTTGATGTATTGAAACCTGATCTTTTCTGAAAGCAGCCTGCAACTGTCTGCAGGGCATCTGCAGGACCCAGAGGGAGGCAGAACATTCCAGAAGCCTGTCTGAAGCAGCGGTGCCGCCGACGCGGAAGGCAGCCCTCACGACCTTCCAGATGGACGAGAGGATGAAGGGACACGTGGGCACAGGGAGAGTGAAAAGAATCTTTCACTGTACACACACCATGGGACCCCAAAATGCCACAAAGCACGCTGAGGAGTCAGGCACCCCAAATGACGGCACCTCAGCAATTCTACCAAAAGAACCAAACCACTGCTGCCAAGACCATTCCATTCTTGACAACCGCATGCGTCACGAAGTTGACCTTGGCTGCCAACTTTACAGAAATAGATCACAGTACTTTCTTCCAGGGTGCTGCTGAGGGGCGTTCAAACCATCAACCATACCACTGTGGCCCCCTGTCAGGGTCCCAGCTAGCCTGCAGACCTGGCAAACTAAACAGTTCAGATGAGATCGCCCAAGATCAGAGGGCAAAAGAGGTGAAATCCAGGAAACACCCTTCCACCAGACACCACCTGAGCCCCCCAGGAATGCTAGCTTTCTCCCCTGAAAATAATCACTTGGGGACTTCAACTGTTCTGACCTTCCTCCAGTCTGGTCTTGTCCCAGGTAGACCTCTGGGAATGTGGATAAGCTGTTGGGAACAGAGAGAACAGTCTTGTGTGTTTGGGAAATGAAACGAAGACCTGACAGGTCAACACACTGAGCCTCACACACACACACACAAAGACGTATTTGTGTGTGTTTCATCAGGTTGTAACTGACCCACGGCCAAGAAGTCTAAGCTTGGACTCGCACATGAAACAGACTCTGCACCGGGATCTAAGGTGAATGGCCTGGGCACGGTGTGCCTGGCATGGCAAACACACATCAGATGGTTATCACATAGGCAACAATATAGAAGAGAAACTCACACTTCTAAGGTGCCCAGAGGGATGAGGCCCAAGGACTTCACCTCCTTCCAGGGAATTAATCTCTGGCTCAGGTTTTCAAAGAAAAGGGAAACACCCCAAATCTCCCGCAGTGTGGACAAACAACAGGTCTAAAAATGGCAGTTTGCTCAGCAGCAAATACCTAGATTCTTCTGTCGAATATAATACACAAACAACAAGTTCAGGGGTGACACTGTAACACACTGCAGTCCTCTTATGTCTGCTCCTGATGAAGGAGTTGATGGGGTGTCTGAGCACCCGGGACAGGGGGCACAAGCAGGAGACCTGGCAGTGGCCAGGCAGCGGATTCTGGATGCCGTTCTCGCCCGGGCAGGTAAGATGCTCTTTCAGAATGTAAGGGAGGTGAGAGCAGTGCATAGCAGCAGCGGGCAGGACCCAGAATCGGTAAAGGGGGTCTCCTCTGTGCCAGGCCTCTGCCACCTGCTCACCCAGTGTCACGCGAACCTTCGGGACCTGCATAGGCCCAGGGCTGGCACCCTGCTGGGACAGCTGGCAGTTCACCCCACAGAGGCCTTGGGCCAGTAGTGTCCCCAGGGTGAGGGGTGGACGATGGCCATGGAGATCTCATACATCAGTCACCCCAGACCTGACCAGCCTCGGCCGTCTGTCTAACGACATATTTAACCCAAATGGCATGATTCAGGAAAGCTCCCCTGTCACCAGAAAATGCCTGGTGGCACAGCAGAGAATACAAGTGACAGCTAACAGGAAGGTCAGAGTTTCCAAACCACTGGTGGCACCCCAGGAGAGAGAGGAGGCAGTCAGCTGCTATGAAGATTACAGCCTTCGAAACACTACAGGGCAGTTCTACTCTGCCCTATAGGGTCTCTACTGAGTCAAAAATCAATGGGATGGCAGTTGTTTTTGGTTTTTGGCCTGATCCAGAAAAGGTCCCTGAGTCACCAGGGAAACCTGGAGATGTTGTTAAGACAGCCACGGGGTCCCCAGTTTTTAGAACTTCCAGCATTCAAAAGTGATAGATGTTATCAGCCTCGTAGCTGTCGCTGAGGGCCATCGAGTCACTGCTGACACAGAATGAGCCCATGTGACAGAGCAGAACTGTCCCATAAGATGTTCTAGGCTATAAATCTTCAGCAAGACAACCCTGGTGGTGTAGTGGTTAAGTGCTAGGTCAGCCAACCAAAAGGTCGGAAGTTCAAATCTGCCAGGCGCCCCTTGGAAACTCTCAGGGGCAGCTCTTGTCTGTTCTGTAGGGTAGCTATGAGGTGGAACCAACTGGACGGCAGTGAGTTTATCTTCACCAGTGTGGATCATCAGGTCTTCCTCCCGCGGAGTGGCCAGGTGGGTTAGAACCACTGACTGACCTTTCAGTTAGCAGCTGAGCGAGCGCTTTGCCATTTGCACCACTGGGAGTCCCACGCAGGAACGGGGGACAGGTGGGAACCCATTGCCTCTGAGGAAGTCCTTCCTCTGCACTTCCCTTTCTGCCAGCAGACCGCCGTCTGTATCTCAGAGTCGAATGCCCACAGACTCAGGTCTGAGAAGTCACTAACACCATTCCTTTCTAGAAGGCAGGGCTCTGGATTCGGCAAACACAACAGAGCAAAGTGGCGGCAAAACCGGTTCCTCTGCTCCCAGGAGCAGCTGCCAGATTCTAAAATAAGAGGCTCCGGAACCGTCCCTTCCATCAGCAAGCTGACACTGAAGAATTAACATGCCAAAAGGATTTCCTGGGCAGTCAGGATTGCTATCCAGCTGCCAGGGAACCCTAGGGCTCCCCCATTGTTAGGGACTCAACTAGGTTTCCCAAACAGGTCTGCTGCCGTCAGTCCCCAGTGCCTGTCTCTGTGAGGGTGACCCTAACTGGAAACGGGATATTGTATGACATTACTCACTGGGCTCACCAAGAGGTCCTGCAGTGTGGACCCTGATCCACTGAGTGGAGTCTCTCTCTGTAGACGAAAGGGAGAGAGAAGAGACGGAGAGACGGCCGCAGACAGGGACAGCCTGGCGCTGCAAGAAGCTGCCGGAGACGAGGAAGGGTCTGTCCTTGAGTCTTTATAGAGTGTGGCCACCTGGAGGAGGCAGGGTCCACGGTGTCCTGGTGGTGCAGTGGTTAAGGACCCCAGCTGCTAACCAAAGCACTGGAGTCGGAACCCACCAGGCGCCCCTTGGAAACGCCGCGGGGCAGCTCTGCTCTGCCCTAGGAATCTACTCCATGGCAACGAGTTTTACCCCACGGAGGGGCGGCCCGGTGACCTGCTTCTGTGACGATTACAGCCACGAGAACCCGAGGGTGCAGCTGACTCAGTCACACAGGTTCACCGTGAGCCAGGCTGGGCCCGACCTCACCCAACAGCAACAATTCCTCCGGGCACATAAAAATACCAACAGGAGTGCGCAGTGGCACAGTGGGAGACCCGCCAACTCTCTGCCGGGCATTAGCAGCCCTGGTGACACGATGATGAAGCGCTCGGCTGCTAACCCAAAAAGGCCGGCAGTCCAAACGCATCCGAGGCTCTGCTGGAGGATGATGCGGTCATCCACTCCCACAGAGGTGACCAAAACCAAACGAAACGGCTGCTTCCGGTTGATTCCGACTCAGTGACCCCACAGGACGGAGCAGGACTGCCTCCGTTTCCAAGGAGCAGCGATGGATCCCAACTGCAGACCTCCTGGCGAGCAGCCAAGCTCCTAACCACTGAGCCGCCAGGGTTTCCTGTAAAGGTTACAGCCTTGGACGCGGCCATGGATTGAAACGTGTCCCCCCCAAAATGCGTGCTGCCATTCAGCTAGGCCGAGATTCCGGTGTTACGTGAAGGTCCTACAGACCGTACATCCTGCCTCTAGGACGTTACTGAGGGAGGATGGGTGTTGGTTGTGTTAGGGACAGAGGACTGACTCAGGGCGTAGGTCTGCACTGCGCCTTCAGGCCGTCTCTGGAGATACAAGAGTAAGAAGCCATCAGAGAGATTTAAGGACCCCATAGATCAAACCGATCAGGGAGCAGAGTGCCTCCTTTGAGAAGGACTCAGGTCCCTGCACCTCAGAAGATCCCAGTCTGTGGAGAGACTGACCAAAAGGACCTTCCTCCAGAGCCAACAGAGCGAGCACGCCCCTGGGCTGATGCCCTGAACTGGGACCTGTAGGCTACTAGACTGGGACCGAATCAATTTCTCTTTTTAAAGCCATCCACCGGGGGTATTTCTGCTACCGCAGCACGAGATGGCTGCATCAGATGGCTACACCAGAAGCCATGTGGGGCAGCTCCACTCGGTCACACGGGGTCACAACGAGTTGGGCTCCACTCCACAGCACCCACCAATAACACCCATAGGATGTGGTTTAGTGTACACACCTGTGGAGAACAACACTTCGTCAACACTGTAAGTTTTCACCTACGGACAGCCCCCTCTCACAAGTGAGCTGTCAGAGCAGTAGGGATGGTCCACACTAACGACAGACTTGAAGATTCGGACCACTACGCTACGACAGGTCCCGGGACGCTCAGCACTTATTTATTCTCCTCTTCTCAGCCTGAGATCTCAGACCAAGAAAGGCAGGTCAAACCCCCCGACTCCAATGAGGCTTCAACAAAGTAACGGCTTCTTAAGGGCTCTGTCTCTGCCGCCACACGTGTGTCTGATTCTTCAGAGGGTGACGGCACAGGCTGGAGGGGGCGAACTGACGACAGCAGCACTGAGTCTGAACAGCCACCTCAGGTCCCTTTCTCTGGGCCAGCCTTCAGGGCATATTTATCGGGGGGGCCAGTAAGTGGGTCACAGAGAGGCCTGAAGCAGCTCTGATGCATTTCCACAGGCCCGCGAGGAAGGATGGTCAGGAGGGCAGAGTCCGACCAGCTGGAGCCACGGTAGGGGAGCCCACAGGCACCTCCACTGGGACTCACCGCCCAGGTGTCAGCCCTGCTTATGGACAGAAGGTGGCATCCAGTTGACCCTACAGCTGTTGAAGGAGGACTCCAAGGTGGGTCTTCAGACCCCAGGGCCACCCTCATCCCAACAGGCCACATGCCATCCCTCATGAGGCCTATGGAGGTCAAGTGGCCTAAGAAAACTCCCCAAAATTTCAAGCACAGACCCGGGGACCCCAGACAGAACATCATCAGAAGCCACAGGTACCAAATGGACATGCGTCCTGGCATCCCCATGCTGCTGTCACAGAAACACCCTAAGTGGATGCTTTAAAGAGCAGAATTGTTCTCTCCAGTTGCAAGACCAAATTCAGGGCGTGGCTCTAGGGGGAGGTCCCTCCTTGTCCATTTCAGCTTCTAGTAGCTGCCAGGGATCTTTGCTTGGGGTTCCTGGGCTTGTGGTTGCACCTGTCTCTGTCTCCCTCGTCCCCCATTTGTCTCGGTGTCTGATCTGCTCTTTCTAACCTTGTAAGTGATTTGGTTAAGAACCCATCCTACATGAGCTTGACCTCAAGTGATCTGTTGGTTACATTATATACTAGACTACATCATGGAAAGTGATTACATCCAATTACATCCCGGTTTAGGATTCCAACACACATTTTGGAGAATACAAATCACAACAACACAGTGCACACATCAACAGAGGCCAAAGTGGATGGCACCTACTGCCAGCCCTAGACACAGGTCCCAGCAGAAGCCGCCTGTCTCCCTCAGCCCAACTCTATGTGGCCCCAAAGACCAACCCAGTCCCCTTTCAAGGAGCCCTCTAATGAGGGCCGTGGAACAGAGAAAGGTTCAGGGGACAACGTATGAAGTGGCCCAAGACCAGCACAGTCCCCAAGTCTGAGCTCCCCTAGCAGGATGCTGGCCCACCTCTCTCAGTGCCCCCACTCGGGCCCCAGGCCCACCTGCCCCTCTCCCAGGCTCAGATAGAAGCTTCCAGTCCTGCCCACAGCTGCGCAGCCCTGACGCACCAGCAGAGACGGTGTCATCTGATTTGGGGCCACCTGTTTAATCACCAGGACTTCAGTCTCAGGGTCAGCTCCCCAAAGCTCCCTACTCAGGGAGTACCCTCCCGAAGCCAGCTCCCTGCACTGACCTCTCACATCTGACCCTGCAGTGTCACCTCACCGTGGCTACTGATTGGCCCTGTATCCACCTAAAGCAGTAAGGGTCCCCCTAACCCGACTTGCAACACTATGCTACAATGTAACACACCCACCCAGCCCCCCCCGGGGGGCTCCTCAGGCGGCGCCCCAAAGGCCAGAGAACAGCATCCACCCAGAGGTGCCCTGGAAGAAGGACCTGGTGATCCACTTCGGAAAACTCAACCACGGGGAACTCTGTGGATCACAGCTCTACTCGGACACATGTGGGGTCACCGTGGGCCACGTGACTCAACAGGAGACGGTGTGTGAAACGTGAATGGAAGGTGGAAAGCACCCAACGATACGGCACCTGTTATTCTCAAGACGGGAAGTCACTGCAAGGGGGACTATCCATCACCATGCACGCCAAACTGACGAGGGCTTGTTTAGGGAGCGAGTCCTGCTCAAAGTTCCAGGCAAAGGCGGCCGGCCCCATGCGCGTCAATAGGAGCTGTCAGTGCTGTCACTGAGGGGGGAGGGGAGCTGCTGACAGCATCGGGTGACACTGTCAGGGGGACAGGATTGCCAAAATGACTGTCTACAACATTTCCGTGCCGTGTCTCAGCAGTTACTTAGTATGTTTGATAAAAAAAGTATCCCTGCAGGTAGTTACACAAGAGCATTTTCCAGAGGCCTGGCTTACACGCATCCACATACCTCACAGGCTCAGTGAACTCTGCTCATTCACTATGAGTCGGCATCAACCGAACGGCACTGGGCGCTCTCTGCTTCCTGACACTTCTAAGGCAGTCTGCTCCGAGCTGAGACCGTCAGCCAGCCACACGGACGCTCTGTGTCACACTGGTTTCGCCTACACGTTACAACCCAGCGTAGCTGCCAGTGTGTTTAGTCACTGATTTTGTCAAAACTTGGACTGTTTTTGCAATGAGACTGTGACAGTTAGCATGGCAGGGTGTGTTACGGATCGAACTGGGTCTGTCACACAATGCATGCCACCTCGGCTGGGCCATGACTCCAGCAGTGTGTCACCGTCCACTGTTTTGTAATCAGATGCAATTTTCCGACCCGTTGCAAACCCTACCTCTACGATGTTAATGAGGTGGAATTAGAGGCAATGATGTTAACGAGGCAGGAGTCAACCTCCGAGATGAGGCTGTGCCTTGACTCAATCTCTTCTGAAACAGAAACGACAGAAGTGAGCACAGAGGCATGGGGACCTCAGACCACCAAGACAGCAGTGCTGGGAGCAGAGCCCATCCACTCGACCTGTGCAGAGAAGCACCTAGTCCGGGCGAATACTGGCAACAAGGACCTTCCTCCAGAGCCAACAGAGAGAAAAAACTTTCCCCGAAGCTGACACCTTAAATTTGGGCTTGTGGCCTACTAGACTGTGAGAGAATAAACTTCTTTTTGTGGAAGCCAGCCACTTGGGGTATTTCTGCAACAGCAGCATTAGGTGACTAAGACAGCGGGTGACACCAACCCCATGGACAGCACTGGGTGCTGTGTCTCTGAATTCCAGCAAGAGTACACAGTGTGACAGGCACTCAATGTTGCATACAGTTCTGAAACCAACACGCAATTCCTTTGTCCTGGGAGTGCATTCACACACTGCAAAGTAACAGATACTTGCTAGATACACAAATTAAAGAGTTTAAGTCAAAAACAGACTTGTAACTTTGAGGTCAAGCCATCAACAATTTCAAACATAGTCTTTACAATGAAGATCATAAGAAAATACATAGTGAGGACAAACTATGAAATTCACAGTCGTGGCAGCTTCTGGAATGTAAGAAACCCACATGGCCAATGTACCTGTTAGAGCAACCATAGACCCATGCATACCTACATGGCTGGTATTTTCTGTCTTTGGGTCTTTTGCAAAACAGAGGTTAGCCTGTCCCTTTAAAGACACAGCGTTGGGCTATACAGCCTGTAGTTAAACAATAACTAGTTTTGCTTCTTCTTTTCTAATTATTCACCAGGGATGCAAAGGCAGAAACTACGTGAAGACCCATTGTCCCCCCCAGCATCTACTGAGAAAGCAGCATCTGAGTCACTGGGACCTGGCGTAGGACACAGCTGGATCAGAGGGGCACCAGAAAGCCTGGGGCTCTGTGCGCAGACTGGGCTCTCCAGTGTCTGGCAGGCAGCCGGGCACTGACAGAAGCCCTGACAATGGCAGGCACAGAGGGTCAGTGAGAACACAAGACACCCTTTGACGTCCATCCCAGACAAAAGACATCCACTCACAGGAGTCTGTGTCCCACTGGTCCCAGATGACAGCCTGCTGCACAAAGGGACAGGTCCTCTGTTAACCAAAGCAACCAGCACCAGAGCTTTAGGCAAAATCCAGAACCTCACATGAGAAACGGATGAACACATACAACAAAGCATGTAGAGAAAACTAAGTCTCCTTTTCCCTCTCACTCCCAACAACCAAAACGTACTGCTCCAGATTACCTTCATTCGTTAGATAAGCAGAAGCCCAGACGGTCCCTTCTGAGAGTCATCGCTGGCACCTCCTGGTAGTGAGTGAATGAAGAGGGGTATCCCATCCCCTCCTGACCCAGGGAAGTTGGTGCTGCGGCTGCTTCCTGTTATTTTTTGTTCTGATTTCTAAGTCTCCATAGCCCATAAGTGATGAAAGACTTGAAAACCAACTATGAAAACAAAAATGAGGTATTCTAAGAAAATAGCCCACAACAAATCTCTGAATTTAAATCAGCCAAGTGAACAGGATGGCACTAACATTTTTTAATTGACAGGAACACCTACATGGACCATTTTCTCAATGGGAGAGGAGAGAACTCACAAGTGTGAACACCTGTGTTGACACATATAACCAAAATCAGAATTTCTACTGCTGCTGCTTGCAAACCGGGGAGCACCAGCGACATCACACAAAAAAATAAAAAGCAAACCTGTTGCTGCGGAGTCAATTCTGACTCACCATGACCATGCAGGACAGAGCAGAACCACCTGATAGGGTTAGGAGCAGCCACTGGATTCAAACTGCTCAGTGGTTAGCAATCAGGCTCCTAACCTCTGCTCCACCGGGCCCCAGGGATATCACAGCAGGCTCTCATTTGGACTTAACGATAACCACCAGAACCCACCAAACCACTGGGGGGCTCTGGCACTTCCCTGAAAATGATGCAAAGATACTAACCCCTCGACTCAACACCAATTCTATCGCCAATCACCTGGCAATATCACCACAGCTACAAGGAAATAGCCTCAAGAAATACTTTCTTTTCCCGTTTCACTCACTGTGTGTCATAGATTGAATTGTGTCCCCCCAAAAATATGTGTAGCCATGTGGCTGGGCCATGATTTCCAGTATCTTGTGACTGTCCTCCATTGTGTGATTTTCCTATGTTGTGTGTTAAAGGATTAGGGTGGGACTGTAAATCCTTTCATAGGATCACCTCCCTGCTCCACTGTAAAGGGAGTTTCCTTGGAGTATGGCCTGCCCCACCCTTAATCTTTTCATCCTGCAAGAGATAAAAGGAAAGAAGCAGGCTGAGAATTGGCAATGTCACCAGGAGAAGAGCACGTCCTTCAGACCTGAGGTTCCTGCGCCAAGACGCTCCCTGGACAAAGGCTGATGCAGTACCGGACTTACCTCCAGAGCCGACAAGGTGGAAAGCCTTCTCCTGGAGCAGACACCCTGAATATGGACTTGCAGCACTTGGCTTAGACTATGTAAGACCAAACTTTCCCTTGTTAAAGCCATCCACTCGGTGGTATTTCTGTTAGAGCAGCCCTAGCTGACTAAAATACCCAGTATGGTGCCCTTCTTCCCATGTGTTGTGAATCCTGCCTCTGTGAGATTGATGATGGAGAACAGGCAACAGTTGTGTTAGTGAGGCAGGTCTCAAGGTACAAGTTTGTGGGTTATAAGGGAGAGAAGTGAGGCGAGGAAGCTGGGAACCTCACACCACTGAGAGAGAAGCACCGAGAGCAGAGCACGTCCTTTGGATCCGAGGTTCCAGTGCCAAGATGTTCTCACTGAATTTGGACTCAGCCTACCAGACTGTGATGATTTCTCATACGGAATGGACCTGTAACTTGTTAAGGGATTTGCAGCTTACTGGACTGTGACAATAAAAGCTTCTCCTTATGAAGCCTTCCACTTGTGGGCTTTTCGGCTGGAGCAGTACCTGGTGACTAAGACACTGTGATACCATGCTAAAGTTTTTAAATCCTCATTACAGGAAAAAAAAAAAATAACTCTAAAGGGAAGTTTCTGTGCAAAACAAAAAAAAAGTCTTAGGCCAAAATCTTTATTGGATAATAACTATGGAATGCTTAACTTGTATGCTTAACATTGACTATTAACCATACAGATGTGGGGAACACAAATTCTTAGGTGTCAGCTATAGAAATCCTAACTAACTTTGTGGTGAAGAACCCCTAGTCCTTACCTGGTAAACTCCTATTGATCCTACAAGACCCAGATCATTTTATCCCTTTGCAAGGACCTCACTAACTTCCTTCCTCCACTCAAGAACATTTGTTCCCCCTTCTTTCTGTATCCTCCAAGTCTTCTCGTTCATCACCCCTCCCCAGGCATTTACAGAGTCCATGTGTCAACACTGTCTTCAACCCCAGCACGAACAATGCAGTTTCACACCCAGGAGGAACAACTCACTGCTGACCGCCAGGCTCACCCCTGTGATGAAGTTACTGTTCCACACCGGGACTGTTGCCCCAGTGGAGGTATGCTGTGCAGAGAGTCACTCCAGGCCTGAAACAACCTAGGAATCCCAGATTCACGGCTGCTTCTCCATCTCCCCAACAGACGACGACTCACGCCTTTGTTAGCTCTACTTCTCTGCTGCCTCATAAATGCATAGAGCATCACAGAAACTGAATAAATGTTTGCTAATGCAATCGAAAAACAACAAGCACACACAGAAAAACAGCACCAGCATGTTTCAAAACAAAAAGTATTTAACTGTTGACCCAACAGCTTGCTCCCGTGGGTCTATGTGAAAACTGGAGAATCCCATTAGTTGACAACTGTTGACCCAACAGCTTGCTCCCGCAGGTCTATGTGAAAACTGGAGAATCCCATTAGTTGACACTCAGTGTCTCTGTGGCCACAGGACATTCCAGCCAGTCCAGGATGTCCTCAAAGTAAGATGCTGACAGGTGACCTACCCTGGCACTGAGGTTCCCATGTAAGAAAGTAAGGTCAGTGAGACAGGGCCACTCTCTGTCTCACAAGGCCCTCCAGCTCCCGGCATTTTCCTGAACTGCTCCCTGGACTCCTTCACAGAAAGCAAAAGATCTCTATCCAGGAATATTCATTTTTGATTCCAAAAGCTGGGGTCTGTAATCACTTGAAAATGTTCCCAATGGGAAGTCTTTAGTGTTAGAGTTTTTACGAAAACATTTTCAACAACAAATCAAATGTCAAAGTAAAACCGAAGACACTCCTACAGTAATTTCTAGTTCACTGTGTTTCCTAGCTCTCCACACGGAAGGTTTTGGTTGTGATTTTTACCTGTTAAGTCTACCACCTCACACTATGGAAAGCAAGGGGAACCAGAAATTAAAGAACAAAGCTTCTCACAAAACGTGCTGTCAAAAATTAGTTGAAAATTACTCATTCAATCAGCTAACCACAGTCAGAGCTGCCAAAGAATCATGTTATTGCTGTAATCAATCCTTCTGGACAGCCAAGAAGTCCCCAAAGAGACATGAAGCTATGGACAGACAGTCACTGGCTTCCCCATTCCCCCTCCATGGGCTGGTTCCAAGAATTCCTGCAGGCTTGCAGGGACACAGAGAGCACGTGCCCAAAATAGCACTGTGCCATGCGATTAATCATTATTTGATTTTTCCTTGTATTAAATTATACTTGGTTTAACACACTGCCCTGACACACGTGCACCAGGTAACATGACATCGCCCTTGAGTTGACTCTGCAAAAGCCAAACGAGTCTTTGGCAAAAGGTCCTTCTTGGTCATGGGAGACTCTGGACGGCGCAGGAAGTTGATGCTGTAACTGCTAGGGGAACCTACCCGCGAGTGTCTCGAAGGAAAAGCCTGGCAATCTACCCCTGAGAAACATCAGCCTTTGAAAACTCGACAGAGCGCAGTTCTGCTCTGCCACACGGAGGACTGCCGTGCACCGTAACCAACTCAAGAGCAACTGGTCTACTAACCACTGATCACGGACATTAGAGAAAGCCAGCTGCCCTGGGACTTGGAGAGGGTGAGGATGAAGAGCCTAAGGAGACAAGTACCAACAGAAATGGGGCGGCACAAGGCAGTCGCCCTCCCACGGGGTCTCGATTCCTTCCCCTCAATGCCTTCATTCTGCGAGTGTAAGAAATCAGGTGTCTGTCTGTGTGAGCCTATTTCAAGGTAGTCTGACTTTCCACTGCCTTAATACTAGCAGATGCCGTTTTAAGCCTAAGCATGCATCTCAGAGAAAGTGAAAGAATTACTTAACGTAACGAGTATTTAGGTAATCCTTTAAAGTTATTTTCCTATAAAGCCAAGTACCGTCTATGGTTAATTCAAAATTTTAATAGAAGTTTTTGAAAAGAGAACTGTTGGGAGGAAAACCTCCCCCGGGGGAGAAATTGGTTCCAGTTTCTTGGATCCGTTTAAGAGCTTAAACTGTTAACGGCATTGGCCAACTCCTACAGAAAAGTAAGTGATTCCTTTCATGACACGAGTCATCGCCAGTCATGCTGGAGGTCTGCAGAGTCGATCTGGAACCCTGAAGACCCAACAGCTCTGAACATGCAAGTGCCACAAGCTTTTGATGACAAAATCAAACCTGAACTGTCATGCGGCTATCTCAGTCAGTATTCATCCTACAGAGTAAATATTCCTTAGGGTTTCCAGCAAAATACAGGGGCCTCAGGATGCTGCCTGCCCCCTTCCTAAATCCAGGATCTCAGGGTTCAGCAACCCCATCTAGCCCCAAGGGTTTGTGGAAATCCTCTGTGCACTAGAGTGTGTCCTATAATAGGGTCTTCACAGGTGACATCAAGCTTGGCTTCTACTGCTTCTATTTAACCCCCAAGTTAAAAACATGTACTCTCAACCCAAAACTTCACTTAAGTATCTCCTATATTTTGAGTAATTTCTGTCCCTGGAAGCAAGCACATAAAAACTGGGCAAGTGTAACAAATGCAAGGCCTTACACAAAAGTGGAAGATGGAATTCACACTGCAGGCATTTCACAAGACCTGGATCTGCCAAGGACACCCCATGGGGAACCTGTGCATGAGAACTGACTCACAGGCACCCCACAGGTCCAGCAAAAGGGACACACTTTATCCAGGTGACACCTGCAGCTTTCTCTTGTCAACGGTCACAACTCCAGAACAGAGTCAGGAGCTTGAATGCTAAAGACGCTGCAGCCTGTTTCATTAGCAGCCAACCTCCTTTTTCCCCCTAAACTACACACAGTGTTCTGTCTTAGACCAAGGAAGACTGCCCTGAGCAGGACTGGCCGCGAGGGAACAACAAGCTGAGCACGGTGCACTTATTTCAGCTACTATTATCAGGAACGTCAGCCAGAGGAGACGACACCAAGACACGTAGCTATTTCAAATCGACTACCAATTCATTTGGCCAGAGGAGAAAAGCCCAAAGCTCAGATGCTTTTAACCTGTAGCAACAGACACCACAGGGAAGCGCTTGTGTTTTCTGCATGCACTCCTGCACGATGTCTGCTCTTTCTGGGGTGCTGTCTGGAACCCAGGCAGCTAATTACTGTTTTCTACAAAGCCCGTGATGACAAAGACGCAAGCCTGCTATTAGAGGGGAGCCGGGACCCGCAGGTTGGAACCTCTTCTGAACACACGGGAGGGCAGCGGTAACTTCATGCAAAAGAATTGTTTTACGCAAGTCAATCCTATCTTTACCTAATATTGTTACAAACACATGCAAAGGAAAGGTTACTTCACTCTATAACAGGCATTATCGTCATGGATTCCTACCTACAGCAAGTTAAAGCTACCCAGACTGGCCACATGATACTTTGTATCCTCACTACTAAAAAGACACTTGGACTTGATCACTACTACACCTTCCACCGCTTGATTTCAAACATATTACTCCTGAGATCAACAGAAGATGCTGGGTTTTTGGTTTTACCTTGAAAACACTCTGCACCTGGTTGTTCCCTGTACACAGACACAGGCTGGGGCTGTCAGTTAACCTGGGAGACCCAGCAGGACACTCCAGGGGCTGGCCGCCGGCAGGTGCGGCTCTCTAACAGGAAACCCCCACTCCTTTCCCTTTACTTGGAATCCCCAGCACTTTACTTAGCATGGCAGGTTACTGATAACCTTCCCTCCGTGAGACACCTCATGACCAGGCTGTGGCTCCCTCTCCCACACCTGAGTTAACAATCTATCAACAATCCACACCCCCTTCCCCATCCCCAGCCTCTCCCACGAGGAAAGTGCCTAAGTCTGTGGAGACATCAGTTTTTTTGTTTCACGGTTTCTAGAGAATTCTGACCTCTAGATGCTAGCAGCAGGTTAAACGAATCCTGCAGGAGAATGCTATCCCACCTGCCCCGGGAATCTTCCTGCAAGATCCTTGTCACAAGAAGCTACAGAACAGAGAAGGCAGACTTCCGAAGAGATGCTGGCTTTGATTGCCCTGCCTGTTAGCTACTGCACTTTGCAGGAAGCCCAATCCCGCTCAGAAAACGTTTTCTCGTATGCAGATACCCCTTGGTTTGCTGGGAAGCTGAAGGGCTGTGGACCTACATGCCTGACCTGTCCCGATCACTGCAGTAAAATGCCTTTACTAGGAAGCCAGTAAGTGTTGAGTGAATCAATCTCTATCGCCAGTGCCTATAAGGAAACGGGGAGTCCCTGGGCGGAGCACGTGATTCCACACTGCGCTCCTAACCAAAAGGCTGGCCATTCAAATCCATCTGGAAGCCCATCGGAAGAAACGTCTGGCTTTTGAAAGCCCTGAAAACCTTACGGAGCACTTCTACGGCGTACAGGTCGCCATAAGTCCGAACCTTCGCTACTGGCAACCAACTACAACAAGACTAGACTTGGGATCAAAGAAAAAAAGAAACAGAAGAGAAACGCCAGCCTCATCAGAAAGAATAATTGCATCTGATCCGCTGCACCACCTGTGCGGAGCTCCCTGCGGCAGGCCCGCGGCGACCACAGCCTGGCTGCAGGAGCCGGCTCACTGGGCTTCTATTGGAAGGCTGCTCCGGCACGTTGGCAATGTGCCAATCGGGCTGGCTTACCTTGGGTGCGGTAACACAACCCTGAAAGGAACTACCATACCCAGCTAAGAACACCCCTGCAGCCCTGAACTTCCAGGCCGTGGCAGTGCTGCTGGGCAAAACCGCTGCACCTGAGTCCCCTCAGTCTAGGCGGCCACCTGCTGGCTTTGCCACCTGGGGGGACAGGTGGATAAGTGGCTGTCCACAGAGAAAAGCCACAAGGGCCGTCGCGAAGTCGGACCAGAATGCCCCCTCCTCACCCGGCCCACCAGCGCTGCCCACCTCTGCGCGGGGAGCCATCGATGCTCTCGGCGCTGGACGAGTGCGCGTCGGCCGGGGAGCGCCGCAGACTGCTAAAGTAGCCGCGGGGCCGAGAGCGGCCGCTGCGTGGGGACCGCCCGCCACCTGGGCCGCTGGCGGGTGCGCCGTCCCTGCGCGCGAAGATGCTACTGAAGAAGCGCAGCAGCCGGCGCTCAGGGGCCGCTCCGGGGCCGGTGGCGGCAGCGGCCGCGCGCGCGCGCTCCAGCCGCTGCAGGTCGCTGTTGTCCAGAGTGCGGTGCTTGCTCTTGCTGCGCTCCCAGCGCTCCATCTCTGAGAGCGCCGCACCCTTGCTCAGCACCTCTCCCACGTCCAGGGTGTTGCGCTTCTCGGGGGCGGGCGGCGAGTCGGCCCCAGGCCCGGTCTCTTCAGCGCCCCGCAGGCGGCCCAGGCTCCCCGAGCTGCTGTGACGCCGCCCGCGGCCGAGCTCCTGGCCGCGCTCATGGTCGGAGCCGCTCCGATGTCGGAAGCTAAGGCTTCGCCGCAGGGGCGCGGTTCCTCGCGGCGCCTCCACGTCGGGGCTGCTGGGCGCCTCCGCCCTGGGCCCTGGCTCAGCAGCTGGGGGGCTGCTGGCGCGGCCCTCCAGGGGCGTGAGGCGGCGGGCACACAGCCGGAGCCGCCCCAGCTCCAGCTGCCCGGCACTGCGTGTGCGGAAGGTGCGGGCGTCCCAGGCATGGGGCCGATCACCCTCAGGGTCCTCGCTACCCGCCGTCTCTTCTGCTTCCTCCACCAGCCGACCTGGCGCGTCTGGGGAGCGCGCGGGCCGGGGCCGCCGTGCTGGGCGCAGGTCGGACACCGCCAGCTGATCCTTGCGGACCATGGTCACAGAAATGCGGTAGACCGTCTTTCTGGGTGGCGGCCCGCGCGGCATCTGGTCCGCAGGAGGCGACGTAGGCTCGCCGCTGCCGTCCAGCAGGTACATGTCGCCTGGGGCCCCAGCCAGCGCGGGTTCGCCGCATCCAGCACGCCCGGGGGCAGTGCGCACTGGGCCGGAGCCGGGCGGGGCGCGACGAGTCGGGCCGGGGGTGGACGCACGCCCCCCGTTTGCAACCGAGGCCGCGCTCAGAGCGCGCGGACGGGACACCTGACGCCAGCCGGCCCCTGGGTGCCTGCCGCCGCGTGGCCCGAGTACCGGGCACCGGGACACCGAGCCATCGGCAGCAGGCCCGGGGTTCAGGCACGGAGCCGCTGTCCTCCGCAGGTGCGGCCACGGCGCGCGGGGTCCCGGACGGGCGGCGGCGCCCGCGGTCTCATTGTTCACGACGCGGGCCCGGGCGCCTCGCCGGGTCCCTGCGCCCGATCCCGAGGCTCCGCAGCCTCACCTCTCCCTGGCCGGGGTGCGTGGGCGGTGCGGCGGCCGTGAGCGGGTGGCGGGCGGCGGTTTAAAATGGAAATGCGCGCCGGGGCGGGGCGGCGGGCCGACGTCCTGCCCGGCCGCGCGCCCAGCCGGCCGCCGATCCCGGGAGCGCGGCGGTGGCGGCGGTGGCGGCGGTGGCGGCGGCGGCGGCGAGCGCGGGCGATGGGCGCAGAGAAGCGCCGGCGTGGATCCCCGCTGCGGACTGGAGCCACAGGCCTAGCGCCCCGCCCGAAAGCAAGGCAAACAGGCCTGTGCTTGGCGTGTGCGGGGTTGGGAGGGGGACAGAAGGAGTGGCTGTTCCACCTGCTTCAGCTTGATGGGGGCCCCTCTCCTGTCCTGAAGCTTGGAACTCAATACCTCAAACAAACGACATATCCAACAGGCAGGATACTCGGGGTGACCTGGGGTGCACCCAAGCAGAACTGTGGTCCATGGAGTTTTCCAGCGACCTTTTTGGAAGCAGATCACCAGGCTTTTCTTTGGAGGCACCTCTGGTTGGAATTGAAATCTGAACTTTTTCATTAGCAGCTGAGTAGGTTAACACTGCACCACCGAGGGACTCTATCCACTTACTAGGTGGTGGCTGTGGTTTTAACGTTTTTTAAAAAATGACAATGATTTACAAGTTCTACTATAAAAGCAAGTTTCAGCACACAAGTGTGCTGTGACACCACTTGTTTTCAAAGGGTGTCACCAATGCATGTGTGGAGCATTTCTGTGTGTTTGTAGGTAGTCACCTCAGTTTTGTCACCTGTAAAATGGGGATGAAAATTGTGCCTGAACACTGAACTCCGTGGGAGGACTGTATTAGCTAATGTACCGTGTTCTAGGCAGTCATCTAGGCAGTAACTAGCTGCAATATCTCATCCATCCCATGTTCCCACTGTTAGCTCTAAGAGATGCTGGCCTGTGTATCAGCTGAGGCAGCGTGGCATTCACAGACAGCTGGTCAACACCAGCTCCCAGTGACAAACCTGACCATGGGCCTATTGTTCCCAGGTATGCATAAATGTTTCCTGAGGACCATGTCACAAATACCACGTCTATTAATCAATCCAGACACTGGGACACTTCCTCCTCTATGCCTGGGAATGTGGAAGACCCTTCGAGAAGCTGTTTGGAGGGAAAACCCCAATGACAAGGAGAAACCAGGCCAAGCAAGGCTGCTTGCAAGCAAGACGCTCAAGTGCTGGTTTTTGATTCTTCCATCTTTCAACAGATGTCTCTAGCACACCTATGAGGTCTGCTGATGCAGTGGTTCAACATCTGGCGGCTAACCACAAGACTGGCAGCTCAAGCCCACTGGTGGTTCCCCGCAAACCCAGGGGGAGCAGTTCTGCCCTGTCCTCCAGTGTTGCTATGATCTAAAACCATCTGATGGCAATGAGTTCGGGTTTTCGGTTGGTTGGTTGGATGGTTACTGTGCTCATGGCAAGGAAGGGGCTCTAAGCATGGATCAGATAGGAGAGAACTTATAGCCCAGGGACTCTGGGTTTTATGGTAGAGTCAGGTCTAATTACATACATCAGAAAGACTGCTGGTGACTGTGGCTTATTTTGAAACAGATACCTTAAAACAAATTTTGGCTACCTGTAGTGGAAACCTTGGTGGCTTAGTGGTTAAGAGCTATGGCTGCTAATTAAACAGTCAGCAGTTCAAATCCACCAGGTGCTCTCTGGAAACTCTACAGGGCAGTTTGTCTTACAGGGTCACTATGAATTAGAATGGGCTCCACAGGCATGTTTTGTTTTGTCTTGGAGTTTTCAGTGGCCTCTGCTCTGGCAGCATAATTTTTACCATCACCGAGTTGCACAAGGCCCTCTGAAATGTTCTGGGTTATGGGCAGGACACAGGGGAGCTCAGCTTTATTTTCTAAATTTCTAGAAAGAAGTCTTCTTTGATAAGGCTACCTCCCATCTTCTACTGAGTTATCCATCAGCAGAGGGAGTCGGGAGGTAGTTATCTATAAGAAGAACAACATGCCTCCAGCCCAGAGGGTTAGCAGGATGCTGAGGCTCAGAGAGGGTGCGCATTTCCCCTGAAGGTGCACAGCTCAGCAGGGAGACCTGAAGCTGCCATCCTGGGACTATGCCACCTGGGCCCATTCCTGCCTAGAACGTCCTTGTGACTAACCGTCCACTTTCTTCTTTCTTGACATGACGAGAGTCACACACGTGTATTAGTGAACTGCATGCTGCTGTCGGCCCTGCAGAGCCTGCCTCCAACACAGGGCAACCCCGCGCACAGCACTGCCCGACTCTGCACCACCCCCGTGACTGGACACAGATCAGAACGTTGGGATCCACGAAGAATTCAGTGGCAAGTTCCCAGGGGTGGGTCACCGGGCCTCCTTGTCTGTTTTAGTCTGGAATCTCTGCTAAAGCCGGGCCAGCATCACAGCAACTTGGGGGGCTCCCTGGACAGAAGCGGGTGGTCATGCATCAGGTGCCCTGGCTGGGAAATGAGCCCGGGTCTCTCTGCCCGCAGGCCATGCTCAATCAGCCACCAATGCCTCACACATACATAACAGCCCAACGTCACCTGATAACCTTTTTCATAAATGTGCACTTACTTATTCAACAAATGTCTGATGAGCGCTCAGTGCCACCAGGCTGAGTAGTACCCAATTGGGTTTTCTGTCCTCAGAGAACTCAGACTCATGAAACGAGCTGCCGTGTGCATGGCCAAATGATTTACCGTTTTAAAAAAAGGCGTATATAAGGTGGGTGGGTATGTGTGAAATAATCAGTGATAATTCAGGAGACCATCACAGGAGCCGGTGTTCTGTTTCAAGAATGAGCATGACTAAGGCTTGGAGAAGGTCCAAAAGGTTACAGCTGCAGCCCTATAATCGTAAAGGTCAAACAAGTCTTCAGCAGGAAAATCAAGTCTGGGAGACGCAGAAAGACCCGGTTTTCTGCTAGGGGCCAGGAGAAGGGGGTAGCTGGAGACCAGGGCTCCTGGCTTTGCAGTCTGGGGTCCAGTCTCACTATTGGGGGCCACTTTCAAATATTGAGATGAATTTTAATATGCAATCAGCTGGCCCACAGTGCATGCATGTAAATCTATCTTGCCTGTTACTTAAGACCCAGTCGTTCCCAAAGTGAAAGCTACCACAGCATTCCTCTAGAGCGCAAACACTGGACTGCGTCGGTGGCCCACTCCTGTACCTTCGTCTGAAATCCGCCCCGGATTTTGTGCTGTGCCGTAAGAGGATGCTCGCGGCAGAGTAGAAGAATCCATTGGATCCACCTTAGACGACACTGGATCTTCCAGGGGACCTCTTTCAACCACAGCACTGTCTCGGGAGGTGTATCTTTCAGTGCACTGTCTTTTGGGGCTTTCTGTCTCAGACGGAAGCATTTCTGTTCCGCACCCACCACGAAGAGTCCACTCTGCTCTGACGGTTGAGTAGGAAACTTGTTCCCTGGGAACTGGCGCTCCCCACCATCCTAGAGATATGGGCTCTCCCGATGCAAAGAGGGCACAGCCTCTGAGCAGAACCTGTCACTCCAAAACCTAATCCCCTTTTACAAAGCCAGACCTGCCTTTAGAATGATCACGATACGGGCGAGTGGCAATCTTCTTTTTTAACTGACGCAGTTTAAGCTGAACCCTGAAGATCACCATTTCTCGAATTTTTCCGTGCCATTGGGTGGATCACCATTTTGGCTTCAAAACAAAAAAAACATGCATCAAAACAAACAACAGCCAGGCCAGCGCCAGTGGCCCCTCCTCTTAAGATCAAGGCTGCCGAGGGGGGTTCAGAAAATGGAGACTGCGCCCCAGCCCCCCTTGTCAACCTGTCTGCAGCATCTCCGCTCCCCCGGTTCACGAAGACAGGATCCTTTCTACAGCCACCTCCCAGACTCCCCTGCCCTGGGCCATTTCTAGGTGTCTATAAATTAAACATCCTCCAGGAGAACACGATTTCACGAGCATTCCCGAAGCTGAGAACCCTGATTTAAAACGAAGGCCGTGGCAGCCAACAGAAGCATGAGCTTCGCAAGCTGCCTTTCCAAACCGCCACCCAACGTGCTCTACAGAGGCATCGGGACCACAGCGTGGTAGCAAACCTGGGCGCCGTGGCAGCAGAAACCAGCCCGCTAGGGCTTTTCCTGTCCTCAGCACGCCCACCCAGGAGCCCCTGCCAACATTTCACTCACAGATACATACAAGAGGCAAAAGGAAAGACATTGATGCTTTCGTAACAATTTTATGTTTCACATTTGGCATGAGACTGAAGTCCACTCTTGGGGTCTGGGGTGGCCTCTGGGATTTCTCCAACAGGCCACCTGGTGACTTGCTCACTGCTGGGGCACCCCAACCCAACTCATCGGTGGTCCTATTCTGCTCAGTTCCGAGCTAAAGGTTAGAAGCGGAACCATACATGAGATGACAGTGTGACCTTGTCTGCGAGTCCCTGAGGGTGAGAGTCGGGGAGGGATGAGTGTGCTCCATCTAGGGTGGTGTCAGCTGTCTCCGGTCACCCCGGCCACATGGCAACCCCACACACAGAAGAACAAAACGCCACCGGTGTCGCAGCATCTCCGCGGCCGACGGCGGGTACAGGGTTGTGAGCTACAGGATTTTAATTCGTTTTTGGAAACAGATCTCCAGGCCTTTCTTCCTAGTCTGTCTTCTCTGGAAGCCCCGTTGAAACCCGTTCAGCATCACAGTGACACACAAGCCTCCAATGACAGATCGGTGGTGTCTGCTGTTGGGGTGCATTTTCCAGGCATCCAACCCAGGTCGCCTGAGTGAACGGTGAAAATTCTACAACTGAAGTCCCATTGCCCTTCCCTACTCTATCCTTGTTCCTGCTGGGGGCCATCAAGCTGATTTTTGACTCGTAATGACCCCATGTGACAGAGAAGAATGGCCCCTGGTGACTTGCTCACTGCTGGGGCACCCCAACCCAACTCATCGGTGGTCCTATTCTGGCTGTCATCTCTATGGGGAAATCCTGGTGATGAGCAGCTATGTCTGCTAACCCAAAGGTCAGCAGTTTGAATCCACCAGGCACTCCCGACAAACTCTCTGGGGCAGTTCTACTGTGTTCTACAGGGTCACTATGAGTCAGAAATGCCTCGCAAGCAACAAGTTTTGGTTAATCTCTATGGAAACAGATGGCCAGGTCCCTCTCCCTTGGTGCTTCTGGGTGAGTTTGAACTGCTGACCTTTGGGTCAACAGCCAAGCACTTCACTTTTCAGGCAAGGATGCTGCAGTTGTCAGGAAGGCAGGCTGCAGGGACCCTTCTTACCACCCTCATCTGCCTCCTGCCCCCTGCCTCCTTCATCCTCAAAGACCAGCCAGGAAAACAGAGTGATGGAGATGTCTCAGGTGCTGAGCACCCTGCCACACACATCCTAACACAGGGCAAACACCTGGCAGGAGCCCCCACAATTTAACCTCGGGGGCGGGGAGGTAGAAAATGCTAGCAGGTCAGTGATTGTCAGGACTTAGTGTAGTGTGACTGTACAAGAAGGGGCTTCTTGGGTCCTTTTAGTGTCTGAAGGCACCTGCAGATCACAGAATCGAGTAGTCTTATACCAGGCAATCAGGAAAAGAGGGGTGGGCTGGGATCCTTCGTGGAGAGGGTCAGCAAGGCATCACCCACCCCCTGTAACCCCTTCCCCCAGGGTTACTTTCTTTGAGCCCAGCAAGGATGCGGGCAACACAGGGTGTCTGTGGGCTGTCTCCCCTGGTGAAAGCTACAACTGCAAGACTCTGGCTCGGACGAACACACCTGTGCAAAGGGGCTGTCAGTCTTCTGAGGCTGTTAGCTACAAATGGAGTTGGGAAGTTAACCCTGCCGAGCCGTGGATGGCCACAGTCACTCAAGGGGAGCGCTCACCTGCCTTTACCCACCAGGAAAAGATGGGTGACACACACTCACCATGCTCAGTGGCAGGGGTGGGGTGGGGTGAGAGCACTCCGTCAGGCCCTCGGGAGCAGACGATTCCCATGAATAAGCAACCCAGAGGAGACAGTAGTCCACATGGTAGGAAAGAAGCAGGCAGGAGACAGAAATGGACTGTTTGGAGCTGGACACTCTAAGAAGAATCCTTAAGGCCAGACATATCTGGCCTGTCCTAGAGTGGAGGTTTGTCAACTGTACCACTCCCAAGCTGGGTAATTCCTTGCAGTGGGGCTGTCCCGGGCATGCAGGGCACTGAGCAGCACTCCAGGCCATTGCCCACCAGAGGCCAGGAGCACCCCTTGGTGAAAAACCAAGAGTGTCTCCACATGCTGCCAGCTGTCCCCTTGGGGGCAAAGATGCCATCAGCTGGGAACCAGAGACATGAAGGCACTGGCCAGACACACTCAGGTGGAAAAGGGATGTGTCAGTCCCACGGCTTTCCAAGGATTCACTTTAGTTCAGGCCTTTCTTCCTGCCTCTGCAGATATTAACGAGAATTTCTAGATGCATTCTCAGTAGGGAGTGGATCAATTATTTTCACCAAGGCTGCTGCCTATCAGCCTCACTAGGAGACAGGGAAGTCGTCGATGACAATGACCATCAGTGAACGCATATCACAGATGCAACTACAGCGCTGGGAGAGAAAGGCAAGTTCCACCAAAAGCCAACCCGGCCATGTAAGGCAGCAGCGCCATGTGGGTAACTCGGACCACCCGGCCTGAGCAGAAGCAGGAGCGCTCTGACCCCAGAGGCACTTGGTGACGGAGGGGAACCCAGCCAGCACCTACCTGTTACCTTCTAATCAACTCCAACTCTCAGGAACACTAGAAGCCAGGGCAGAACTGCCCTGCTTGGCCCCATGGGGTTTCCCAGAGTGCCTGGTGGATCTGAACCGCCAACCCTTTGGTTTGCAGCTGCAGCTCTTTACTCTGCCACTAGAATTTCCAAACCAGTGCTTCCTGGATCCCAAATGGGATCCTTGAGACAAAGCATGAGCTCAGCTGAGCTGGGGGCTTAACCCATAAGGCACTCCTGCCAGGGCGTTGCAGAACGCTGGGAGCTGGTATCCCTGTGACTCCAGGTGATATCACTCTCAGAGAGGACACTGTCTGCCAGTGGGAACTGCCAAATTACAGAAAGGTCTGGTGGAGCAGCGGTTCCTAGCTTGGCTGCTAACAAGGTCAGCAGTCTGAATCCACCAGCCACTCCTTGGAAATCCTACGGGGCAGCTTCACCCTGTCTCATACGGTTGTTAAGAGTTGACATCAACTTGGTGGCAGTGGATATAGACTTTTTGTTTGGGCAGTGTTTTTGGTTAGAGGGAAAAGGAGGTCCTAGGGGACTCAGTTAACGAGTCAGGCGGCTCACCAAAAGGCCACAGGCTGACGTCCACCCATGGGCACCGCTGAAGCCAGGACTGGCAGGGGTACACTATCTGCTAAGCGAGGTCGGCACCGTGCTTACCCTGCCTATTGGATAACCCACCCGGGGCCTGGCGATCTACCTGTGAGAAATCACCACTGAAAACCCAGTTTTAACCCAGACGGGCTGGCCATGCTTGCAGCTGAGTCTGCAGTACCTGGTTTGATTCGGTTCTCAAGGGAAGAGGCCTTAGTCCAATCCACTTATTTTACAGATAAGGAAGGTTCTTGAAGAAGCCACTTACTTGCCTGAGGACACACAGGAAGACCAAACCAAAAACCAAACACCAAACCCACCGCTGAGTTGATTCCAAAACACAGCAAACCCCACAAAACAGAGCAGCACTGGCCCCGAGGACCTCCACAAAACACCTGGCAGCTTCGAGCTGCCAATCCTTGGGACTACCAGCGGAGGTCTTACCCGTGCACCAGCACTGTTCCTCATGGGTGTGCCCGGGAAGAGATTCTGGACCAGGGCACAGACTCTGGACCAGTGTTCTCTCCCGCACACAGCCGGCCACAGCCAGGAAGCGTGGAAAGCCAACCTGAGACTGTTCGTCCATGCAGGCTGGCCAACGAGAAGCAAGCCTGAGTTTTAAAAACACACCAAGATTGTCAGTTATGAGTCAATCATCACTCCTAACCAAGGGAGAACATCCAAAATGTCTCACTTTTCTTTCTTGTTAATTTTCAGGCAAAGGTGACTAACAGTAACGTATCATTGAATCTGTTTGCCAGCTCTAAGGACACCAACACCAGCCGCCCTTGGTCTGATCACCATCTTGCTGCAGTGAGAGGCCAGGGAGGCGGCGAAAACTCACGGGGAGTCAGTGCGCAAAAGAGCAAACCACTGTCCAGCCCTGTGCCCCTCTCACGATGGCTGACACAGGCTCCGTTCATGGCTGGGACCACCGTGGACTCTGGGTGCCTTCCAAGCAAGGGGGCTCACCTCCTGGCACTCTAGCAGACAGCGTTCTGCCCGGATCCACAGGGCTCTCAGGAGGTGACTTGCAGAAACATGTCACCAGCCAGTCTTCTTACTCTGGAAGCTCAGCTGAAACCCGTCCACCACGGGTGACCCTGCAGGTAACTACAATACCAGGGGCCCAGCTTCCAGCGTCACAGCCACATGCAAGCCACCACAGCCCAACAGCTGGACAGACAGCTGGCAGCTGATATCCAGAGCAGCTGCCGCTCACGGAACTCCTGGGTGCCAGGCGTGGAGCTTCCGGAAGGCCACTGAGTCCACCAGAGCCAGAGCCTCTGCCACCCGGCTGTTGATGGACCTCTTTGGAGAGCTGCTGCCGAGGAAACAGGATGACGCCATTAAGGGCGGCACACAGATGTCTGCAGCTGTCCCCTACACAGCTGCAGGGAAGTGCTTGCTGTCTGCATGGAGACAGGCGTCTACGAATCACGGAACCTGCCTCTCTGCCACGGCCGAGGGAGCCACCCAGGCCTGGCCAGCAGCACTGTCCTTCTTGGGAGCCACAAGAAGACAGGCTTCTAATAATAGCCTCGGCACGATGCCCCTCACACCGATGCTGCTATCTCAACAAGGGCCGGCTGCCCCCGACATGATTCTAATAGCTTCCTGCCATAACCTGTCAAAAGCACAAGGATCGAAATACGTCTGACAGTATCGGGATGTTTACCATGCTTTTCTTAGTTCCACTGACCCCCCCGAAGATTTATAAAATCCAGGACTTGAATCAAAATCAAGGCCTCAAAACCTGCCCTGGGAACAGGCATCAGGACAGTTACAAAGCTCTACCCTTAGGAAAGCATTCTCTGTACACTTACTGCTTCTGCACCCCGTTAGGAAGCTGCCTCTACGGATGTCTGGAAATCTTTTATCACTGCCCAGGGGACCTGAAGATGTGATACACTGTTCTCTAAATGTCCAAACAAAACACCTAAGATGACTGTTCAGAGCCCAGCTCCCGTTTCCATGGCTCGGGCTGAAGGGGACATGTGACCATGCTCTTGCCTTTATTAGCTAGCTTCACCAGTTTGGGGACAAACACACAAGAGGCTTCTGGTGGCAGCAGCCACCCCCCTTTGTAGTTACAATTTGAATTAGAGCATTTGGGAAAGCAGAAAAGTGGGTCACCAGGATCAGCTCTAACACAATACAACACCGGCACCCCCTCATGTCCTCGCTGCCCACTGGCCACCAGCGTGCAGAGGGCAGGGCAGGGTCTCTCTGGAGGAGGGCAAGGCTGAGGTGCCATCAGAAGCCAGACAACTCGGCCAGCACCGAGGTGCATCGCCCAGCTGGGATCCTGCACTCTGCTGGCCTGATTTAAAAATCACCCCTGACTCCAGAATCTTCCATGAGCAGATACAGACTAAGTAGAAGAAAGAGAAGAAAACTGCCTAGGCCAAACACTTGATAATGCTCCAAGCGTCCTGACTGACCCTCCTTTCCAACTTCGTACTATGTTTGTAGGCGATCTGCTGAGGATGCCAATCTGTTTGGTCACGTATGCGCCAGACACAACTGTCCACGTAGGAAAAGGGCGCGCCTACTTCCCGGTCTACCCAGCTTTGGGCAAGGGACACGAAGGCGCTCAGAAAACACACCCTCAAGGAGGAAGAAAGAAGAAGGAAAGAGAGAGAACAAGAGAAGGGGTGAAAGGGGAAGGAAGGAGCGAGAGAGAGGGAAGGAAAGGCGCAGGGAGGGAGGGAGAGGGAGAGAAGGGAAGAGGCAGGGAGGGCATGACAGCTGCCATGACGACAGGGACTCTGGGCCACCGCACGTGTGTCAGAGCAGAACTGTGCTCCAGAGGGTTTTCCCTGCCTGATTTTTTAGTAGATCACCCGCCCTGTCTCCTGTGGCACCTCTGGGTAGGTTCAAATGTCCAGCTTTCCAGTTAGCAGCTGAGCACGTCAACTGTTGGCACCCCAAGGGGCACCCCCACACCTCCAGACTCCTTGACAAGAAGTTAGAGTCCTCACCTCCTCGCTGCCTGCCCTCTCACAACTCGCCTGGGTGCCCCTGCCAGTCCTGGTAGTCCAGGAAGCCCTCCTCTGCCACCATGGGAATGAGGTACCCGTCCCTTCAGGCATGCAGGGCAAGAGGCTGGCAGGCTCCAGGGTCAGCGAGACACTGGCATGGGGCCTGGCGGAAGCAGCCTTTGGCCTCTGTTCCTGTTTCACTTCCGCAAAATGAAGGAGATGATAATGCAATAAATCTCACTGCTGTTGAGCAGATCCTGACTCACAGCGACCCCACAGGGCTTCTGAGGCTGTGGGTCTCTGCAGAAGTAGACAGTCACATCTGTCTCCCTTGGAGCTGCTGATGGGTGGTTTCGGGGCACCAATGTCTCCGTTAGCAGGCAACTGCCTGAACCACTGTGCCACCAGTGTGGTGGTACCATCAAACAGGGTGACATAGGTGGCAGGCCTGCCTCTGTGCTGCTGTGTGCTGTGACCCACCACCTTTCACTCAAACACCAAACTCGTTCTAACTCGATAAAAACACCAAGCCTCCATCAGCACGGGACCTGATGAACTAGATGGTGCCTGGCCACCACCCAGGACAGCCCTGACGGGGGAGACACACCGTGGTTTCTGATGTAGCAAGAGAAAAAGAGCTGTGCCAATCAAGAACATTATGTAAAGACCAGACTGGAGGGCCCGACAGCCGGACGGTCCCCTGGGAACATGGCCCCTGGACTTGCTGCTGGCCCACAGCTGAAACCAGTACTGAGGTCAACACTTCAGGCAGAGGATAGACTGGACCTGAGGACATGGAGTGATGCAGGTGGTGTGTGTGCTTTATGGGTTAATGTACATGAGGCTGTCCCTAGGGTCGCCATGAGTCGGATGCGACTCGACAGCACTTGGCTGGGCTTTGGTCTTCCTGGCTTCTTTTTGGAGCAGAGAGGAGGGGCAGGGAGGAGGGGGGGAAAGGAGGGAAGAGGAGGGGCAGTGTTGGCTGAATGGACACTGGAAGTAAAGAGTGGAACAGTGCGCTGTCACAGGCTGAGGAGAGCAGAGTTGCAGAGAGAAGGTCGCTCATGGTTTTATATGGAAGACTGACTCGCATTGTGAACTTGCATTTAATCACAATAAAAAAAATTCCAAACCAAGCACTGAGCCAGATGCCATCAAGCCGGTGCTCAGGAAACCCCAGACGCTGTATGGCAGGCCTGCTCACAGCATCTTCTGGGCTGCAGTCTTGACCGTGGAGTCCTGGTGGTGCAGCAGTTAAAGCACTCAGCAGCGAACCCAAAGGCTTGCGGGTTCCACCCACCAGCTGCTCCGCAAAAGAAAGACCTGGTGATCTCCTCCTGCAAAAACTGCAGCCTAAGACACCCTACAGGGCCTTTCTGCTCTGGCACATGAGGTTATTCTAACTCAACGCCAACCTGAAGGCACCTAACGACACGCGCTTCATGGAAACAGGTCACCATGGCTTTTTTCTGCGGCACTGCTGTGTTCAAACCTGCAATCTCCAGGCTAGTAAACTGAAAAAAACATAAAAAAAGAAAACATTGCCACCAAATGACTCCGGATCAAGCCCACAGTCAAGCACAAACCGTTTGTGTTACCCAGGGACCCCGCCATATCCAATCGTGCCACTCTCTCCTGCAGGGGCAGGCAGACCAGCACCTGTTTCCTCGCTAAACCCAACCCTACTCATGACTCCTGCCGCTCAGGGCCCCTTCCCTGCTGACCACGCCCCTCTGCTCTCCCCTCGCGCCTGTGCACACCTGGACACACCTGGGCCCACCTCCCCCTCAGCAGCCATCACTGCCCTGACACCTCATTCACACAACCATGCCCCCCACCCCCACCCGGGGTCTGCAGCTCCAACTCCGCCAATGGCCTTTATCAGCCTCCCGGTCAGCCAAGGTTGCTTGCAGGTGCACCCAGAGATCCAGAGGCTGACTCCAGGGAGACGGTGTCCCACAGGTACATTACAAGGGACTAAAGTGAGGCAAGTGGCGGCCCCACAGCACCCTGTTTATACTACCCCGCCCCACTGCTCCCTTGCCCCACTGCCAAGGTTATCTAGTGAGTCTCCAGTGGTTAGGGAAAGACACAGAAGAGAGTGATTCATTTTTTTTCCTTGCCACAAAAATGCTCAGCTTCAGCTGATCTTGGGCAGCCACCCCTGAGTGCCTCCCCCTGCCCTGGTGGAAAACATGAAAATGGGGTTTCCCGTGTGGTGGGGGGCTCAAGAGCTGGAGGCAGCTGCCCTCCAGCAGCGGCTCCATCTCCAGGGTACAGGATGCCATCAGGAACACCCTGCACACAGGGAGCAGACTGGGAGCTGGCCCTTCCCTGTCCACCACGCCAGCTGACCTGGGCCAGGCCCCACGGAACAAAATGGGACAGACTGAGCCCCAGAGACCCCTGGCCATCCTGGAATCCGGGAATAGTTGGCTATTTGACCAAGACTTAGTGAGCACGGCACCTTTTACAAAGAAGTAAAACCCACACTATTGATCCAGGTGCTTAGACTATCGACCAAGAAGTACAATACCTGAAATCAAAACTATTTAAAACCAGGCTAACTCCAGGGCCTGCACCCACAGCTGAGGGGCAGTGGGGGCTCAGCGGCATGATTCTCGCCTTCCACGCGGAAGACTCCGGTTCAGTTTCCAACCAATGTACCTCACAGGCAGCCACCCTCTGTCTGTCACTGGAAACTTCCACTCTGCTGGGATGCTGAACAGACTGCCTAAGACAGACCAGGGAGAGAGGCCTGGCGATCTGCTCCCCAAGGTCAGGCGGTGGCCCCCCGTGGGTGACAACAGTCCCAGCCACGGACGATGGGGGGGATGCTATGCAACACTGTGTTCTGTTGTGCCTGACACAGGGCTGCCTGGGACACAACAACCCCCCTGTGGTTTGACTCTTAAAAGGCCACCCCCCAGACTCACCCTCTCTGCTGTCCTCATCCGGAGTTCCATCCTCCCTGGCTCTCAGCCCTAGCTGGCCCTGCCTCCAATCAATGCCAGGGCTGCAGCAGCCCCAGGAAAGCCAACCCTGCCCCCGCTACCAGTCCACTGCCCGCTGGCAAGCCGGTCGGTGGGTCCCGCCTTGTCCCAAACCCTGAGAGCCCCCTGTGGCACTGCCCCTTCCCTGTGCCAGTCTCACCAGTGGGCACCCGGGTGTCGTCTCGGCCCTGCAGGTTCCCATGTAATTCTCTCACCTCTCACCTCACCCCAGAAGAGAGCAGCAAAATATTTTCCTTACAGACTTCCTCCTCTAAAGCGGAAATGCTCCCTTACAGAGCAATAAATTCTTACCATCAGAAATGTCCCAGGCACAATTCCATCACGACACAGGCCTGGCCATGTTTCTCAGAAAGACACGACCCTTTCACAGATGTGTCGACACAGACCCCTGGAAGGTAACACCCCAACATTATTTCTAAAGCAAAATCTCCCACTTCCTGGTCACAGAAAACACTGTGCTAACTCAGAAAGGTGCGCACCACCAACAAAAACGCTTCCCACAAAGCGATGGAAGAAAACAGCACAGGAGCAATGTCCGTAAATATTTAATCAGCCACCAAAGGTTTTGATGGCCTTGACGATCAAGGGAAACTGAGATTCACAACGGTGCATAAACAATCTCCACCATGGTGAGAAAACAAGTATCCTGACCTTAAAGGAGTGCATTCAGGACCCCACAGTCACATGTGGGTTTGCAGAAGGCATCCATCTCAGTAAACCTCCAAAGTCACACAGACATTAGCAGGGACCTGCGTGCACAGCCGAGCCCCTTGGGCCAGGCAGGGTCTCCACTGCAGTAACAAGGCCACAGATGAGTCGGCAGGTGAGGTCACAGGGAGATGAGAAATGAGAAGAGGCAGTGGAGGGGCGTTGGTAGAATCCTCATCTTTCACACAGGAGACCCGGCTTTGATTCCTGGCCAACGGTCCTCACACCAGGCCACCCCCATCCATTGGTGGAGGTTGCATGTGGCTCTGAGGCTGAGCAGGCTCCAGTCGAACGACCAGGCTAAGAAGGACTAGGCAGAAAGGCCTGGCAATCTACCTCAACAATCAGGCAATGAAACCCCGCACAACTGATCGTGAGGAGGGTGCAGGAACAGGCAGCACTCTGTCACATCATGTGTGGCGTCACCAAGACATGGGGGCTGAGTCCACAGCAGCTAACAACAGCAACCAAGATAAACAAGCTCTCCCTGCTGACAGTAGGCTACAGCCTCTCCCAACCCGATACCGCGCCATCTCCCTGTCCCACACTAGAGGAAACGAGGAGAACGAAGGGCACAGGCAGGGGTGGGTCTGGTCTGTCTATCCAGTCCCTCATTTCCACCCATCACCACCTGCTCCTGACCTCATTTGAAACCAGGTATGTCTTACTCAAAGAATAAATCATGAGCCTTGTGCCCTGTGCCAGCAAGTTCAACTAAAGGGCCCTGGGACAGAACCAAATGGAATCCACGAAGGGGGGCTTAGAGAAACAGTAAAATACACAGAAATCTTTACCGGATGCTGAATAAATGAATAATAAAGCACATGTACAAGGAACATACCCCTGGAGTCCTGGGGCCCCTTAAAGCATATTTTCTATCAGATTAAAATGACAACAGAACCTCGAAAGGCTGGACAAGAATCTTGGGCAGAAGTGAGTTTGTGTCCACAATCTAGGAAGGATTTGGACAGGGAGAATGATTAGGGCCACCTTACTTGAAGGACGTCATCGATGTGACTGAATGGCACATGTAGAAACGGCCGCACTGGCATACGTTTCACCGTGTATACGTGCAGCAACAACTGAAAAAATATTTTTAAGTTGAAAACAAGACAAATTCTGTGGACGACTTCTCCTTCCTGCACCACTCTGTTTTGAAAGGCCGGTGTCACCATCTCCCATCAGTGCCGGTGGCGGACGTGACAATGCGTGACTGCTTGCTCTCTCTGTACCGTAGCCGTACAACCCAGCCAAGCACAGCCACCCCGCATGAAGGCTGCACCTCTCTGAAAACCTGAACGTCCACCTCCGAAGTGGGAGGGTGCACCAAGATACACAGCACTGATCGCCTCTGCTGCTTGTCCTCATTTGCAGTAACCGGAATGCGGGACCCCAGGCCAGTGGGAAGGGCGGCTGTGTCTGTGGGGTCAATGACAAGCCACATGTCCCCACAGGGAACCAGGAAGGGAAGAGACATGCAGTTGATGGCCTTCCCAGGCCCCAAGTTTTCTGAGCGGGCCTGCTGCGGGGGTCCGTGCAACTCTGCAAGGGACCTACTGCAGGGGCCAAGGCCCAAAGGACCCCTTGTGCTGCACCCTCCTTCCCTGTCCCATAACCACTGATCCACAGCCAGGCTCCCACCTCCAACACTGATTCCCCTAAAGCATCAGGGAGGCCACTCACTGGACAAGAGCTCAGAAATGCCCACTAAAAACTTCAAGCAGGAATAAATCACAGTTTCTGAAATGGGTTGACACATATAGGGTACTGTAGATGGCCACCCCCCAAAATGGGGACTCCTGGTGGCATGGTTAAGAGCTCAGCTGCTAACCAAAGGGTCAGCAGTTCAACTCCAACAGGTACTCTGTAGAAACCCTATGGGCAGTTCTACTCTGTCCTATCAGGTTGGTGTGAGTTGGAACTGACTCGACAGCAATAGGTTTGGGTTGGGGGTTTGGTTCCAAATGGGGAGTTCTCCTTGGTGGTGAAAACTGTGGCCTAAGGTATGGTGGCTGGAGTCTACCCAGCAGCACCTCGGAAGAAAGCCCTGACAATCTCATTCCCAAAAATCAGCCACTGAAAACCCTGCAGTGGGACTGCCACGACTCGGGGCTGGCACACTAATGACTGCTTTGGTTCTGATCTGGGTCCCAGGAACCGGAACAGCACCCCAGAAACCTGCTTTTGTCAGTGAGGGCTCTTCCTGCGGCCCCAACTCAGTCACACCTGAGACATACCTTCCCTGTTCCCAAGTGACACCCCAAGAGTACTGAACACAGACAGGTCTCTCATCTCAACAGCTTGGGAACTGGAGGTGTGGGATGCACTATTGCTGGAATATAGGGGAAAAGTATCCAAGGAGTGAGACCACCATGTAACTCAAGGACCAGACGACAGAGGTATCCAGGTACGACTCTCGACCGTGAAAGCCATCCTCGGGTATCGTTCACTCTGAAAAGACCTAGCAACAAATCCAGGGCACATTCCTTTCTGGCTGCCTATCTAGGATGCTTTTCACCCCGTTTATTAATACACCATGAGGGACACACAGCCTAAGACACCAAACTGGGACCTCCTGATAGAATAAAGCTCTTTGAAGAACACAAATGGAAGCAGAGACCCCTCTCCTTCCCAGCTTCTGTGACATGTAATTAATTCCACGTTTTCAGCTCCAGCTTGAATAAATTGTCACAGCTTATGTCTGCTTTTGAATCTCCACTGACCTTGTACCAAGTACACAAATATTTCTGTTAACACCCAACTCAAAAAGAAGAGGAGGGGAATCACTCTCAGAATAGCAATTAACATACTTTATTCATGAAAGAGCTGTGTTTGAAATTATATGACTCCATCACAGAGTCATTTTCTTTCCAAGTTCACAGGCCTTCCTACATGAATGCAAATCATGGGGACAATGGCATGGAGAAAAGACTGAAAAGGCACTGCTAATGCCTGATGACTGTTTAAGTTTGGACCCGACAGAGCTGAGACAACAAAGTCAGAAATTCTGTGAGAATAAACCCAAAAAAACAAACTCAATGCCAGTGAGTCAAGTCCAAATGACAGTGCCCCTATAGGACAGTATAGAGTGGCCCCATGGGCTTTTCTGGCAGATTCAGACTGCTGACCTTCTGATTAGCAGCTGAGTTCTCAACTGTACCACCACTGGGTATTTTCATTCAGATTTTCTTGAGACGATCTCCCTCCCTATGGGTCAGAATCAACTTGACGGCAACTGGCTTGGTTGGGTTTTTTTTGGTTTCTCTTCCTCTCCATAGGACGACAAAGCAGAGACTTCAGATAGGCAGCCTTCAGGGGAGATTACCATCCAGAGCTGTCATTTGGGAAGATAAAGAGGAGGGTCTTGGAGAAATCCTGCAGGTTCTGACCAGAAAGACACTGAGGACCAGCGGGGGTGGGAATCTGGGAGGCAGGGGGAGGGACTACTGACTACCACAATCTAGTCCATGTCACTTTATATCCATCACTGTCCCCGGATGACTGTCCACTCCCACTGATCTCCTGCACAGGCAATGACATCCCTCCTTGCAGGTGCTTTCCCGAACCCAGCTGGAACGTCTGGCAGTCCCTGCTGATGTCCTGCTCGTGAATTACCCTGAGCAAAATTCATGTATCTGAGTTACGGCGTTGGCGAAGGACACTGGAGACACTACGGACCGCCAGAAGGACAGACAAGTCTCTCTTGTAAAAGTTAACAGCCAGAGCGCTCCTTAGAAGCACGGATGGCGGGATTGTGTCTCACACACTCTGGACATGTGGCAGGAGGGACCAGCCCCTGGACAAGGATGTCATGCTTGGGAAAGGAAAAAGTTATTGAAAAGGAGGAAGACCTCAACTAGACGGACTGACAACAGGGACTGAAACAACTGGGGGTCACATTAGCCATGACTGTGACGATGGCACTGGACTGGCAGTGTTGGGTCCTGTCTTGTGTAGGGTCCCTGTGAGTCAGAACCAGCCCAGCAGCCTCTACCAACCACAGATGCACACACGGACATCTGGAGCAAACCCTTCACTAGGGTGACCGACTCGTAACTTCTGGTCTCCATCCTGGGACAGTGTCATAACCCTTATTCAAGCCATCGTTTATTAAAATATTCAACTGGAAAATGTGCTTCCTCAGTCTGGCTATTGCCCTTACAGAGCTAAGCAACCACAGCTGTCCAGGAAATACCATGGCAATGAAGACATTATTGAGCAGAGAAGAATCAATTGGAGATCCAGTCAAAGGTTTCACATGCTACACAGAGGCCAGGAAAAAAAATAATAAAAAACATATTACGTTAAATATTTAAAGAAAACAACAAACCCAAACCCACTGCCTTCAAGTGATTTTCGACTCACAGCAACCCTATAAGGGAGAAGAGAACTGCCCCAGACAGTCTCCAAGGCTGCAAATCCTTAGGGCCGCTGGCTGCCACATCTTTCTCCCGCAGGACAGCTGCTGAGTTCCAACCACCAACCTTTCAGTTAGCAGCCAAGTGTGTAACCGCTGTACCACCGGAGCTCCAGTTATACTGAACATACAGTTATAAATAAACTCTCCAAAAGGCCTTTGATCACCTTATCACAGTCCAGATCGAAATAAGAGATCAAGAATGCTGATTAGTCTCTTCTAAGTAACTACATTTTCCCTTCTGGTTCTGTATCTGTTCTTTCTAAAATGCACATGCATTAGTTTCATGAAGAAAGGCTATTTTGAATGTTTTTTGGAAACCCTGGTGGGACAGTGGTTAAGTGCCACATCTACTAACCAAAAGGTCGGCAGTTTGAATCTGCCAGGCGCTCCTCGGAAACCCCACCGGCCAGTTGTACTCTGTCCTGAAGGGTCACTGTGAGTCAGAATCCCCTTGATGGCACTGGGTTTGGTCTGGTTTTCTATTCTGAATGTTTAAAGACAGACAAGGATGGCTGTTTGGCAAGCCTGTTTCTACTGTGAACAGACAAGAAATAATTTTAAAAACCTTTCAATACATCTGTCTCTGAGGTTTGTTCACATGGACCCATGACCCCTGTTGCCTTTGAGTTGAAGATGACTTATAAGGACCCTCTAAGACAGGGCAGAACTGCCCTACAGGGTTTCCAAGGAACAGCTGGTGGGGTCAAACTGTCAACTTTCTGGTCTTTGTCAAGCACTAACCACTGCGCAACCAGGGCTTCCTGACCAAAACCAAAAAAAAAGTCCAACTGCTACAGAGTCAATTCCAACTCAGAGGAACCCTACAGGACACAGAAGAACTGCTCCATAGTGTTGCCAAGGAGCACCTGGTAAATATGAACTGCTGACCTTTGGGTTTTCAGCCAAGCTCCTAACCACTGCACCACCAGGGTCCTTGACAGTTCTCTCTAAATCCTTCTTGGAAAGCTGTCCCTTTACTATTTGATTCGTCCCATACAAAACAGTTGCAATGAATAGGACATGAAAAAAAGAATGAATCTATAAGGCATCTATGGATCCATAGGGAATCTGGATCCATAAGGAATCTGTGAATCTACGAGGAATCTGTGGATCCACAGGGAATCCGTGCAGCTACAGGGGATCTATGGATCCACCGGGAATCTGTGGATCTATAGAGAATCTATACTCTTTCCTTAAGCAGCAAAGAAAGGGAAGAGGGCTGTCCCCTTAACAGCCCGAAGCAACCCCATTGCTGTGGAGCTGACTTCCACTCAAGGCAGCTGGGTCGTATTCCCTTTTCACAGAGGAGGAAACAGGCCTTGACAAGTCAAGTGACCTGCCAAGGCCACAGAGATGATCAGCCCTGATAGAGGTTCTACGCCTGCCTGCCCAGCTCAGCTCCAAAGCCTGCACCCACTCCTTTCCCCAGGCCCTGTGATCTCAGCACACATGTGGGTGGATCTCAGAATGGCCACTAATACCGTATTTCTGTTCAGAGCCTTGGGCAGTGCAGAAAGTCAATAGGCTCCGCTGCTGACCAAGTGTCTGGAGGTTCACATCCACCCAGAGGCACCTCGGAAAAAGCCCCGGCAATCCTCATCTGAGATACGAGCCGCTGGAACCCCTACAGAGCTGGCCTTTGACACGCATGGGGTCTCTGTGAGTTCAATGGATGACCTATGTAACGTAGGGCACTTTTCAAGCAGAGAAGGCACTCTTCTTTGGTGATATTTTGCTTTCCTGTACTCAACCATCCTTTAAATTGCCTTATATCTTTCCTGGAATAAGACCCAAACCTCTGCCATCAAGTTGATTCCAACTCACCATGACCCTGCAGGACAGAGGAAAGCTGCCCCACAGGTTTTCCAAAGCTGTAAATCTTCATGAAGAGACTGTGACCTCTTCCTCCTGCTGGCTGCTAGTGGGTTAGAACCACTGACCTTTTGGTGGGCAACTGAATGCTTAACCACTGTACTGCCAGGCCTCCTTTTCTGAAATAAAAATCTAAAAACCAAACCCACTGCTATTGAGTCAACAACTCACAGTGGCCCTACAAGACACAGCAGAACTGGCGCCGTGCTTTGCAAGGAGCACCTGGTAGATTCTGAAACAAAGCAGGGTATAAACACAAGTCAGTCTATCCATCATCGTGAAAATTCCTGGTCACCTCAGTAGCTCGGATTGCTGGAAGCACAATTCCTATGTCCAAGTGCTTGGCATTCCAGCCTTCATTATTTTGGGGCTCAACGTGACTTTCCCCATCTCACCCCTCCCAACAGTCTTTTCCTAGGCACAACCCCCCCTGCTGTCTTCTCCCTCCCCTGCTCCAGCCCCCAGACCCACAACACACCACGTGGCTAGACGTTTCCGCATCATCACTGGTGGTGCTAGTGTGTTTCATCTTTGCTTATTTGTTCAACCAGAGGCATCTCAGACTGACTGTGTTCATCCATTTACCTCTGGGTATCTCGGTATTTCTGTACGTTACCTAATAGCTCTATCGAGAATATCATTTGCCTGTAACACTGATTACAAATGCCCTTCCTGTGATTCGTGAAGATGGACACCAGAGAACATCAGAAACACCACATCCAAAGGATACGCAGACGCAGATACTCAAGAGTGCTGTCTCTCTGATGGCACCAGTTCCCTCTCCTGCTTAGCATCGCCCACAGACTGCCAGCCAGCACCCTACCCCCTTGTCTCCACCCTCATGACCTCTTCTCAGCACCAGAATCGCCCACCCAGTGGCTCTTCCAGGCCCCGGTCCCACACTCTCCACAAAACCCTTGTCAGCAAGTCTCCCTAGCCTCTGGGCCGGAGCTGAGGCGAAACTCAGCGGTCTGTAATTTGCAAAAACCACACCCTTTTCTACTCTGAAAATTGGTACATTTTTCCACTTGGAGTTTCTGTTGCTATCTGCCAGGGATTCCTGGAGCCAGTGCCTGGGGTGGGGTAAACGGCAAGCTCATTTGCAAGCCCTCAGGGTGCCTCAGAATGCTGGCAAGTCCCAGCAGGAGAGCACAGCGTTGTCTTCCGTCTTGTGCAGGGTCCTCAGTGCCTAGAATTGCACCCAGAATGTGCTCAGCTAATGTTGAGCAGATTTAGTGGATGAGTAGTGGATGGGTTAGTGGGCAGGTGGATGGATGGATGGATGGATGCATGGATGGGTGGGTAGGTGGGTACAAGGGGGGTGATGAATGGGAGGGTGGGGGGCAGATGACTGGGGGGTGAGGGGTGGGGGGGGTGGAGGGGTAGGGGGTGGGTGGATGGGTGGGTGGATGCATGCATGGATGGGTGGGTAGGTGGGTGCAGGGGTGGGTGAATGGGAGGGTGGGGAGGGGGGTGGGGGTGGATGGGTGGATGGGTGGATGCGCAGACAGGGTGGATGGGTGGATAGATGGCTAGATGGATAGGTGGATGGGTGTGTGGACACGTGGATGGATGGATGGATGTATGGATGGACGGACAGATGGACGGACTGAAGGACAGACAAATGGGTGGGGTGAGGGATGGACAGATGAATGGGTGTGTGGCTAGGCAGGTGGACGCATGGCTGGCTGGATGGGTGCATGTGTGCATAGGTATGTAGGTGAATGGATAGACAGATGGGGCTAGGAATGGACAGACGTACGCACAGAAAGATGGACAGATGGGTACATGGGCAAGTACACAGGGAGCTAGGCAGATGGACGGATGGATGGATGGCGTATGGGTGGGTAGGTGGTGCGTAAACAGATGAATGGATGGACAGACAGCTGGATGGCCCCAATTCCCTCACAACGTCTCCACTCTTCCTAGGTTCTGATCAATGCTCATTTTCATCTATTCCATCCCAAAACCATCATCCAATTTAAAAGACACCTTTCCGAACATGTAGTATGGTCACCCAGTTTGATTTACTGAATTCTGTGTCTTGAAACTTCCATAAACTCATTTGAGCTAGAATTGAAAAGTTACTACTTGGATGTCAAAGGCACTCACTCCTTAGCCACCAAGGAGAGAAGCCAGCCATGCCTGGGGGCGTGGCTGACGTCTTCCTAATGACTTCTGGATGGAGCCCTGACACCTGGCTACATCCCAGGTCCTCAAATTACAGGCACTTGACACGCTGTGCCTTCCATGTGATCTGTTTTAAGTTCTGGAACACGACAGGGCAGTGTTCTCCTGAGTAGGGCCCCTGGACCATCAGCGTCACCTGGGAACACAGCAGGAACACAGACTCTCAGGCCCACCCTGGACCGTAGAAATCAGAATCACTGGGAGTGAGACCCGGGATCTGTCCTAATAAGCCCTTCAGGTACTTCTTAACCAAATGATCAGACTCACTGCCAGCAAGTTGATTCTGACTCAGAGCAACCTACAGGACACGGCAGAACTGGCCCACATGGTTCCCAAGGCTGTCATCTTTATGGAAGCAGACTGCCACGGGGCAGGCCACCACACGAGTAGGCAGCCATTGGAGCAGGGGACAACCACGGGGGCAGGTCACCACGGCAGCAGGCCACCACAGGAGCAGGCCACCATGGCAGCAGGCGGCCACGGAAGAGGACAGCCACAGGAGCAGGCGGCCACAGGACAAGGCAGCCACGGAAGCCGACGGCCACAGGAGCAGACTGCCACGTCTTTCTCCCTCCCAGAGACTAATGGGTTCAAAACACTGACCTTTCTGTTGGCAACTAAGCACATAGCCACCGTGCCACACAGGCCCCTCCAGGTGCTCCTTACGCACCTGTACCTGTGCTCAGCTCTGAGAAATGCGTCTGTAACCGACAGCCTCTGGTATCTTTTCTGACATTTCAAACCTAATCAGTCCCATTTTAGGTAAATATTGACTCAAACATCTTACAGAGATGGACTCAGTAAAAAGTCAAATGCTCTCTCTTTCTCCACCCCGCCTCACCCCGCAAGCTGCTAGGGAGGGAACGTGAGGGCATCATTAAAATAACACATTTTTAAAAGACCAGTCCAAGGGCAGGAGGGTTTTCAAGCATGAGAGAGGCAATGATGGAATAATGGAAAAATTACAGTCTTCTGGAAATGCAGTCTCTTACTCAAAATGTCACTTGGACTTACTTTTCACATAAAAACAAACTCTTCTCTAGACTCACTTGCAGTTCAGGGAAAGACAGGCTTTCCCTTCACCCCACAGCCATTCCCACTACCCCCAGGTCTCTGCCTGTACCACAGACCGTCCTGTCCCAGAGAGGCCTCTGTCGGCCCTAAAGAGCACCGTGAAGTCCAGCAGAATGGTCACCCAGCGGTCTTAAGTGTGCCTCCTTGATGCGTCCCACTGCCCTCACGTGGGACCTTAAAAATGCCGCCGTCCGTCTCCAGGACAGAGGAGAAGGGGCCGCTTTAGAAGCAGTGCCCCACAAGTGGAAGCACTGGTGACCCCAAGGGCCTGCAGCACCATCTGGGGGTCTGGGACACAGCAGGCACCGCTCACGTCCATTTCAGATGCGACCCTACTTAGTCCCTGTACTGGTTTCCCAGGTCTGCTCGAGCGCCACACATGGGTGGTTTATCCAAAAAAGAGAAACGAAATACAGTGCCACTGAGTTGTAGCAGCTGTCTCAGTCAGCAAGGCTGCTATACCAGTAACACTACCAGTGGCTGGCTTTAACAAAGAGGCACTTACGCTCTCACAGTCTAGTAGGCCGGCAGTCTGAGCTCAGGCCCCGGAGGAAGCCTCTTTCTCTGTCGGTTCTGGAGGACAGTCCTTGGGCTGCATCAGTCTCTCCTTTTGGTCTGGTAGCATCTCAGAGCAGAAACCACAGGTCCAAAGACATGCTCTGCGCCCAGTGCCGCTGGCTGGGAGGTGTGGGGTCCCCAACTCTCTGCTCACTTCCTTTTCATCTTTTGTACAATAAAAAGGGGTGCAAGCCACAACCCAGAGAAATTCCCTTAACACTGGATCAGGGAGGTGACTTGGGTAAGGGTGTCAAAGTCCCATCCCAATCCTCTTTAACATAATCCAATCTTGCCATATTAACCATAGGCAGAGACTAGGATTTACAACCTAGGAAAATGCGGAAATGGAAGGCAACCACAAACAGCGGGAATCACGGCCCAGCCAGAGTGATACACACATTTTGGTGGCAACCTGATTCAATCTGTGACAGTAACCCCACAGGTCAGCCAGAGCTGCACCCCACCCCCCCAGAGTTTCCAAGGAGCAGCTGGTGGATTTGAACTGCTGACTTTTGGGTTAGCAGCCCAGCTCTGAATGGCTGTGCAAGAACAGAAATGTAGTATTTCCAGTTGTGGAGAGAGGAGGCCAGGATGAGGGTGTCAGCCAAAGTGATGGCCTCAGGGGCTGAGGGAGAGTCTCTCCCTGCCTCTCTCCGAGCTCCAGGCAGCTCCAGACTCCTCGGCATCAGCTCCCGCATCTGGCAGCACCCCCCGTGTCTCCTCTCCTCTTTTATAAGGACACCAGGATTGTAGGAGAAGAACCCACCCTACTCCAGACTCTACCTTGAAAGGTCCTATTTCCAAACAGGGTTACATTCACAGACAGCGGGGCTAGGATTCCAGCCTGCCCTGACACAACAGATACCCATTACCATCTCCACCAGCTTTACGAGGAGGGAACCATTTAAGAAAAACCAGCCAGTTGTCCAGTGGATTCTGACTCATGGCGACCCCGTGGCTGTCAGCACAAAACTGTGCTCTAGTTTTCAGTGGCAGATTTTTCTGAAGCAGAAGGCCTGGCCTTTCTTCCAAGGGAATTCTAGGTAGACTTGAACTTCCAATCTTTCAGTTAACCAGTCAGGTAACTCAGGCTTCTGCAGACCCAGGGACTCCTTGGGGACCACTACCCCTCACCATATTCTATAAACAGAGGCTCACGGGGACGTCACTCTGTCAGAACTCTGAGCCCAGGTGCCACCGACTACAAAGCCCCTGCTTCTAACTTTAGACACCGAAAAGGGGGGGAGCAGCATTCTGAGTGGAGCCACTGTCACAGACCACAGACCACTGTCACTTCCCCATTGAGGGCTTCAGGATGGCGAGGCGTGTCTCACCTCTTGGGAAATGAGCTAACTCCCCACCCAGCTCAGATCCTGGGGAGGCCTTTCCCCCAGAAATGGAGTCACCTTTCTCTAATCAGGAGAGCAAATGCCCCCCAAGGAAAGGAGGTGCTTTTTAACAAGACACAAAGCCCTCTTTCCATGTGAAGAGCTACCAAGTAGGGCGTGGGGGGGTGGGGATGGATCTTGCACGACCTGTCTGCACCTCAGACTCAGGGCGCTTCAATTTCTGCAAGTCCAGAGTTGTCTCTGCAGACTCTCCAGGTGCCTCCCCATCAGGGACATGCAGGCTGGGTGGCCCTGTGCACACCCTCACGTACAAAGACACCAAACAGAGGCACAAGAAGAGCGAGAAGGAACCCCAGATCCCCTTGCCCGGAGCAGGGGGGGGTGCTGGGGAGCCAGGTGAGCTAGAGGGTGCTGAGAAGAAAGAGGGCGAGGGATGGGCTGCATTTCCTCCGCTCCACCTGTCTGCAAGCCTGGTCAGAGCCCCCTACGGCTGCCTCTCTCTCATACTCCTGGTTGTCTCTGCGGAGCCAGCCCTGATGCCCAGACACAACCCTGCCTGGTCCCACGCCATCCTCATGACCAGCCTCACGTCAGATGGCTGTGACCTGTACATTTCTGTGGGCTAACCTCGGAAGGAGCTCACCAGGCCTTTCTTCCTCATCTGTCTCCGTCTAGACGCTCTGATGAGGGCTGCTCTGCACCGCAGCCACACACGGGCCCCCGGTGACAGACGACAGTGGCCATGCATGAGCTGCAGTGGCCAGGAAGCAAACCAGGGTCTCCTGATGGAAGGCAAGAATTCCTCCAGGGAACCACTCCTCCTTTGCAGTGGTACCCATAACTGTCTGTGTTCGTTCTCTGAGAATAACTTGGGGGACAGAGGGTGCCTCGGGGTAAGAAGTCCCCTGTGTCTGCACACCGAGCCCTTTTAGGATTGTATTTGAGGACTAGGGGCACATGAACTTAAGGTATTTACTTTGCTGAAGCGGCAACCACCTGCTCTAATACAGGACGAGAGCAGACAGTGGATGGCTCTGAGGTGGGCGATAAAGTCAAGGAGACACCCAGCCTCCCCCCCGGCCTCCAGGGTCTGCCAACAACCTGGACTAACGGGGAGACGAGACCAGAGCCACCGCCAAGGGTCGCTCTCAGCCCAGAACTCTAGGATGTGAAACAGAACCAAACCCACAGCCGTCAGGTCCATGCCAACTCACAGCAACCCTATCATGTTAGTGCTGGTCAATCAGTTAAGTGCCCCCAAGGCCATTCCAACTCACAGTGATCTCCTAGTGACAGCAGAACTGCCCCAGAGGGCCTCTAGGCTGTGACGTTTACAGGAGCAGATCACCAGGCCTTTCTCTCTCGGACCGAGGGGTGGGCTTCACTTAGCAGCTGAGCGCTAATGGCTGTGCCTCTCTGGCCCCCTCAGTTAAGGTCAGTATAATGAGAGTTTATTTTTTAGGGCGCGAGAACGGGTTGCATCAACTGAAACCTCGAGGAAGCAAGTCCCAAGGCCTGGGTCAGCTGCAGAAATTCATAGCACCCAGGCACCTTCGGGTCAAGTGTCCCCCCAGCACGGCAAAGCACATCAAGACCTCCTTGGAGAGCAGCTCGTCCTTGGTTAAGACGTTACAAATGCGCTAGCATGTGGGAACAACCAAGCCTTCTGCTGCGGTTGGTGCTGTGTGTCATCAGGCCGGTTCCAACTCAGGGCAACCCCAAGTGACAGAGGAGAACTGCCCCACAGGGTTTCCGAGGCCGTGATCTTTCCAGGAACGGATCACCAGGTCTTTCTCCCCTGAGCCTCTGGATGGGTCCAGACTGCCTGCCCTCTGGTTAGCAGCCAAGCACTCAACCACTGCACCACCAGCGCTCTGTAAACATTTAACTAGTTTCCTATAAAGCAAGAAACCCTGGTGGCACAGCGGTTAAAGTGATTGGTTGCTAACCAAAAGGCTGGTGGTTCAAAGCCACCAGCCACTCTGTGGAAACCCTAGGGAGCAGTTCTACTCTGTCCTATAGGGTTGTTATGAGTCAGATCTACTGGAGAGTAACACGTTTTGGTTTTTCACAGTGCAGATAGCTGCCTTTGTACTACTGGATGGCCTGCTCTGCCTGGACGTGACCCCGATGCTGCCTCTCTGACGAAGACACGCTTTCTCTTGTGGACACCCCAGAACCTGGAACCTCCAGACCAGCCACGGACCTGTGGCCTACATGGTTAAAAGGAGCACCCTGGGCTGCTCTGCCCAGTGTCAACACAGACATGGAGTGCATTGCTGTTGTCGTTATTGTTATTGGGGCAAATAAAACAAGGAGAAGGAAAGGAATGAATGGTGAAGCGTGTTGGTGAGCCACACACAAGCACAGAAGGAGGACAAGCACATGACATCCAGTGACTGGAACCCGGCTGCCGGAAATGCCCACTTCCAAAATGGAGAGAAAGACTTCACCCAAAGAGAACAAGTGAGTCTGTACCATTTTTCCTCAAAGCCCATCCTGAGATCAGCTCAGGCCAGGCAAAGACAAACTGGACCGAGTAGCTGTTGCTGGCTGCCGTCAAGTTCATTCTAACTCAAGACCGTCCCATGTCCAACAGAATAAAGCATTTGTGGTCACTGGTATGCTTGCGTCCGCTGTGTCAGTGATCTCATCCAGGCTTTCCTTCCTATTTGCTGACCTCTCACTCTAGCAAACATGACACCCTCCTCTTGGGACTGGTCTTTCCCCACGAGGCGTCCCAAGTTCAGTGAGCCGCAGACTTGGACAACAAGCTGTGATACATACTGTTTCCACAGGCTGACTTACAGAGGCAGGTCAGCAGTCTCTCCTTCCCAGTCTGGAAGCTCCACAGAGACCTGCCCACCATGGGTGACTCCAATGGCATTTTAAACACTGGTGGAGTAGCTTCCAGCATCACAGCTACACACAAGCCACCGCAGTACGACAAACAGACTAACAAGTGGTTGCTGGCTGTACCCAGTAGGCATTCACGAAGAACTTGGGCAGGTCACAGGGACAGCACTTTCTCACTCCATCACCCACCCTATAAACTCCTAGGACCAACACCTGCCCCACACCCTAAGAACCAAAGAGGAACCCAAAAAACCAAATGCACAGCTGAGGAGTCAATTCTGATTCACAGCAAACTCTACAGGGCACAGGAGAACTGCCCCAGAGAGTTTCCAAGGAAAGCCCGGTAGATTGGAACTGCTGACCTTTGGGTGAGCAGTCGCACTTACATGAAGGAAAACCTAATTAAAAGCATGCCACACTGACCAGAGAGCTCAGTCACTCACACTGCATGATCTGCTACTAAAGCTGTTAGAGCGAAAACCTCTCGGTCTTTTATCGACTTATCGTGAACCCTGGAGAGCATTTATTCACAATATTCGGTAACGATCCATTATCTTATGATGGACTGTTTTCTGTACACCAACTACAGTATCCTTCTGGATGTCCATCCAGAAGTCAGACGCTTCATGGCCTTGGTCTGTCCCCTTCTGGGGTGAGGAAACTGTAGCAAGGAGAGTGGAGAATTACTAAACTCTAAATCACTTACTTATCCGGACCCCTAATTTCCAGACCACAGATTCACACAAAAAAACACACAAAAGGTCTGGCAGCCTGTTAAAAATCTCCTTCCCATAAATCCTGGTGTTATAGTGGAAAACACAGCAGTGCCTGATTGGCTGTTGGCTGCATCTTTTTCTCCTTTGCCCCGACACTGGTTAACTACAGTTCCCAGCCTGCCTTGCAGGGAGGCGGGCCACTGACTGTGTTCTGCCCCAGGGAACGCTGGGGGGAGTACTGCCCACCCTGCCAGTGCTGGCCCATAACACACTCTAACACACAATCTCCCCCGAGATCACCCCCTTCACAGTGACCTCAGGGGGTTCAGCTCCATTATGGATTGAATTCTAGCCCCCCAAAATGAAAACCCAAAGCAACTGCCATCAAGTTGCTTCCAGCTCACAGAGACCCTAGGGGACAGAGAAGAACTGTCCCACAGTTGACAAAGAGCACCTGGTGGATTTGAACAGCCGACCTTTTGGTTACCAGCCAGAGCACTTAACCACTAGGCCACCAGGGCTTCTACTCCCCAAAGAGGAGCCGGAATGCTGATCCCTCTGGTGGCGCGGTGGTGAAGCGCTACGCCTGCTCACCAAAACGGGGGCAGTTCAAATCCACCAGGCCCTCCTTGGCAACTCCATGGGGCAGTGCTACTCTGACCAACAGGGTCGCTATAGGTCAGAATTGACGCCAGTGGCTATTATTCGCGGGAAAGGAGGCCTAGTTGCCCAGTGGTTAACCACTTAGCAGTGTGAACTCACCAGCCGCTCTGCAGGAGAGAGAGGTGGCTGTTGGCTTCCTGTAAAGATTACAGCCTAGGAAAGCCTAAAAGCCTAAGGGGCAGCTCTGTTCTGCCCCAGAAGGTCTTGTGAGTCAGAATCAAGTTTGTTTTTTGGTTTACGGGAGTAATCCAATGTGGAAATAAGAATTTTTTGTTACATTCATGAGGTCATATCAGCACACCCTAGACCTAATCATTTCTGATTCATAAAAACAGCAGATTGGACACTGTCACCAAACCCACAGCTGCCTGTTCTGACTCACAGTGACCCCGTGTGTGTTAGAGAGGAGAACCATCCCATCGGGTTTTCTTGGCTGTGTTCTCCACTGGAGATCACCAGGCCTTTCTTACATGGCACCAGTGGGCAGGTTCAAACCTCCAACCTCTAGGTTAGCAGCTAAGAACCAACCCCTGGAATCACCAAGGACCTCAGACTGACACAGGTGAGGCAGATGCCACATGAAGACCACCAAGGAGCCAGGGAACATCGGGGGCTGCAGAAGCGGACAGAGACAAACACCTTCCGCCAGAACAGACAGACAGCCTTCCCCTGGAGCCGGCACACCCTCAAGGCAGGTTTCTTGTCCTCTAAAATGTAAGAAAATTGACCACTGTTCTTTACTCTTTCACCGCCCCTGGTGTGCCAACACCAGCCACCCTGTACGGCTCTGGACCCCGCAGGTAGCATCTTACTCCAGTTCCAATCAATTCTACATCAAGGCGGGTCCCTTAGGAAAGGCAAGCAGCTCAGCCGACCAAAGACTGAGGCTCGTTGCCATGTAGACTGACCATTCTTCAGATGATGCCTCCCAGATGTGTCAGTTTTGTAAATGTGGGCCTTTCTTTCCCTTTATTTTTGTGAGGTAAGGCTGGCGAGCCTACTTACGGCTTTCATACGGGACAGTTAGGGAGACCTGATGAGTTTGTTTTGGTTTTTCTATGTCACATGAAGACTGCCAATCAAGTTCACAAACTTATCCTAGAGAAAGCACTACACACGTCACTGCCCAATGTATCACCACGGTCACCTTCGAAGTACTCCCCTTGGGAAGCTAGGCACCAACACCAGTGCCTGCCTAGTCCACCCTTCAAAGCACTTCTGGAAGTCTCTCTGGAGTGGCCATCAGAGCTGTCATCTCTATTACCTGCGGTGTCCTGAATGGCCTCCAAATGCCTTCCTTTCAATATTTCCTCTATCTTTGAGTAAAGAAAACAGTCACTGGGGGCCAGATCTGGCAAGTAGGGAGGGTGTTTCAATCCAGTTATTTGTTTACTGATTGCAAACCCCCTCACAGACGACTACACAATGAAGTTCATGAACTTGCCACTGTGTGCAATGGCCACTCCAGAAAAAGTTCCAACACTGCTCTGGAGGGTGGACCAGGTGCCGAGCTTCCCAGGGGCAGGACTTCAAAGGTGACTGTAGTGATCTTCAGCAAAGAGGCATGTCGCACTTGGAACAATTAAGTCCATGGACTGAACTGTCAGACCACATATTTAGAAAACCATAGGTTCCCCACGTAACCTAATGGAAAAGTGTCCACAATAAATTCATTTTGGGGTTCTCATTGGCATGCTGTCATACTACAAATCAGTGGCACCAGAGTGCCACTTGCCGTGCTGGTGGCCTGTGCTACCTCGTCGTGTATCTGAAAATCCATCACACACGTCAAAAATTCCACATTCGTCTTTGAAAGAGTGAAAACACATAGCATCAAAAGCTTTTTAATGGAAGTGCGAAAGCTATCTTCTGTGGCCTTTCTGTGACCGCAGCAATGAACCCCGGGAAGCCCCAGAAGGGAAGGAGCCTGTCCTGGCTCTCTGAGGCTGCTGTGACGGATGACCACAATGGTGTGACATAAAGCAGCAGGAACTCACTCTCCTCTCCCAGCGCTGGAGGCTGGGAGTCTGAAACCCACGTGTGGGCGCCACGCTCTCCCTGAAGGCCCCCGTGAAGAAGCCTCTTCCCCGGCTACGGCTGCAGTCCCCTGCTGTGGTGGCCTAGCCCCATCTCTGCCTCTGCCTTCCCATGGCCGCCTTCTCTGTTTTCCCTCTTTGTAAGGACACAGACCCCGAGGTCAGGGCCAGCCCTACTTCCATGTGATCTCATGTTAACGGATTATATCTGTAAAGCCTGCATACCACAAAAGATCCCATTCTAAGGTTCTGAGCAGACATGGGGGCAGGGTACTAACCAACCTGTACAAGACGCTACAAAACAGGCCCCACTGCGCAGGGCCTACTGGGCAGGACCACCTTTTGGAACTTAATAGGAGTGAGGCACAGATGTAATGGGGTTAAGCCGCTGAGCTCCGTGGGTTTGTCTGTCACTGTTCTGGTTGCTGGGTGCTGTCAAGTTAAGCCCACCTCATGGCAACCCCATCTGTGAGGGCTGGCTGCTCCACATGGCTTCCTGGATGTAACCTTTACAGGGACACATCACGAGGCCCCTTTCCCGGAGTGCCAGCACACGGGTCCACGCCAACAACCTTCTGCTCAGCCACTGAAAGCATCCCCAGACACCACCCGGGCCCCTCCCAGTCTAGGAGGAGTACCCAGATAACCGGCAGGGTACCCCCCCCCCGGGACACAGTGGTGGTACAGTGGCTAAATGCTCAGCTGCAACTCAAAAGGTGAGTGGTTCAAGTGCACCAGCCACTCGTGGGAGAAAACGGGGTGTCTGCTGCCATAAAGACTAGAGCCTTGAAACCTATAGGTCCTACAGGGTCACTAAGAGTCAGAATCAACTCAGTGGCAATGAGTTTGGTGGCTTGGTTTAATAAGTTCAAAACCAGGGATTTCCCATCTCACGGATTCCATCACTTGACTGCCCCTTATGGAGGTTAGATTCCTGGGACCGACTCTGGAACAGTTAGGTGTGCCCACCTTTGATCTTATGTACTGTTAATTATTTTTGAACTTCTACTCCACTTCTCTTATGGTAGCACCCAGGTCTAAGCTGGGGAGCCTTCCACATTTACGAGGTTGTTCCACTGCACTCAGATGCATTCCATACAAGTCACACGAAAGGTATCAAGGGCAGACATACTCTAAAAACATTTCTAAGGCAGTCAATACTACAAAATTGAAGGTCTCCGCAGCAACACCAGTCCTACGAATGACCCAAAGCAGCAGCAGGAGCACCCACAGAGACGTGCACACCAGTCTCCGTCCCGGTAGCCAAACGAAGGAAACCTCCCAGATGTCCACGCACAGATGAACGCATCAACACAGAGCAGTGAATGCACACAACAGAATGCGATTACCCGACCACCGAGACCGGAGCTTCTGAGACACGCCACCACACGGACGAAGCTTGAAAACACGCTGAGCGGAATCAGTCACAGAAGGACAGATATTGTAGGGTTCTCCCTAAGGAACAGGGAAAGGTACAGAAACCACAATGTACTCGAGGTTACCAGGAGCGAGAGGCAGGAGGACGGGGGAGGGTCAGCTCTGGGGGCACTGCCTTCCAGGCCCGGGGGGTAGAACAAGTGGGAGACAGATAGCGGTGATGGTGACCCACTATGACAGACAGCCTCCGTGTCAATAAATGTGGAATTGGCACATGTTTCATCAAATATATTTTTTACCGTGGTAATAAAACGCTGAGGTTCTCAGCCCACCCAGGATGGGACATCCCCTGGCAGAACCCCACCTCTGCCACGCAGCGGCTTCCGTCGGGCACGTCTCGGAGCTCAGAGCCCCTGTCACAAATGTCCTCTTTGATTCCCTACAGAGTCACGTGCCTAATTCATCTTTTCTCTGTGCTTGTTCAGCGGAAAAATTCTCTCCTTCGCGTCAGAGACCAGGGTTTGATTCCTGCTATCATGGATTGAATTGTGCCCCCCTAAAGTGTGTGAAGTAATCTAGCTGGGCCGGGATTCCCTGTATTCTATGACTGCTCTCCATTCTGTGATTTTTTTTTTTTTTTGATGCTGTCAATCATAATCTCTGCCTGTGGTTAACAGAGTGGATTATACTAGAGAGGATTAGGGTGGGACTGTCAATCCCTTCTAAAATCACCTCCCTGCTCCACTGTAAAGGGAGTTACCCTGGCATATGGCTTGCTCCACCCTTTATCCTTTGATCATACAAGAGACAAAAGGAAAGGGAAGCCAGCAGGGAATTGGGGTCCTCGCACCATCAAGCAAGCATCACTGGGAGAAGAGCGTGTCCTTCAGACCTTCAGTCCTGCACCCAGAGGCTCGCTGACCAAAGACCGATGCAACGCAAGGACCTTCCTCCAGAGCCGACAGAGGGAAAGTTTGCCCCTGGAGTGGACGCCCTGAATGTGGACTTGGAGCCAGCCTACGGGGCTGTGTGAGAATAAACTGTCCTTTGTTAAACCCACCCACTTAGTGTTACTCCTGTTAGAGCAGCACTAGCTGACTAACACCCCAAGCCGAGGCCCCACATGCCGTCCGTGGAAACCTCGGGGGTTCTTCAACACTGAACAGGTTTCTGCCGAGCTTCCAGATGAAGAGGCAGCTAGAATAAAAGCCTGGCAATCGACTTCAGAAGATCAGTCCATAAAATCCCCACGGATCACAACAGTCCAACCTGCATTCCATCACTGGGACGGCGCAGGACCACGCAGGGCTTCATCCCACAGTGCACGGGGTCACTGTCACCACGGTATCGCAGGAGCAGGAGGCACGTCATTCCACAGTACACGTGGCCACTCCGTCACCGGGATGGCACAGGACCAGGCAGAGCATCATTCTCTGGTGCACAAGGGCGTCATGAGTAGGAAGCAGGCTCCACAGCAACCCTCAACCACAGCAACATCCAACACAAACATCGGAATAATTCCCTCCAAGTGCAGAGACTCCGTCTGACCTCCACCTCCGGGGAGAAAGTCTGCAGGCGGAGTGTTTATTCCAGAGCCGAAAACGATGCCAAGCTCCTCAGAGATGCCCCGGGTTTCTCCTCGCTGATTTCAGAGTGTAGACTCCTCAGAAGGGCAGCACTGACGAGGGACGAGCACTGACCAGAACCTTCGGAGGAAGCCCCCACAGACACACACACATCCGCCAACATATGTATGACTATGAAACAGGAAGGAAAACGCTCTGGCCACAGGCTTTGCGCCCTTCTCTCCACCCTGACTCCTCACTGTCTACTCGAGAAGCAATCTAACCTCCCTTCCAAGCTTGCTTCTTCCATCCCCCGATTCTGCCTCCAGGTGGGCTTCCACACATACTGGCAGGTGCACCAGGGCAGGTAGCCCTCTGACCCCTGCGTGTCTGCAAGGCTGACCTGCCATCCCTCCAGAAGCCTCCTGCTTCCACAAGGGGAAAGAGGCTTTGGTCAGGAAGTGGAGGTCCCCCTTGGTGGCTCTGGGGAGCCACCATCCTGGTCATTCCAGACGTCCTCTAGAAGAGATGCAAGAATCAGGGCAGTGGACGTCATGGGAGCGCTGTCATCCACTTCCCTCAATTAAACCATCGGTTTTTTCTGGGAGGGAGATTACAGGAAGCAGAGGAGCCAAATGTGTGCTGGCTCAGATCCCAGGGACCCTATTAAGAGACGGCATAATGGGAAAGATAAAGTACTACTTTTTTTACCAAGCGTGTTTCTAAGCTACGTCTCAACAGTGCCCGTCTCAGTTTCCGGCTTCCCATTCAGAGGGGACGCCAGGCTCTGTGCAGAGAGACGCGTGGCACAGCAGAGCACGGATCCAGCGTACTCCCAACACCACTGCCAACAAACCTGCGCAGGGCCTTTCTCAGCAACCCCGAACCGAGGAATTTCTCACGTTCTTCCCCTTCCCCATGGCCCTACTGTCAGTCCACCCTGATGAAGACAATTAAGAGACAAACAGGGAAATCTTTCACTAGCCTCCGAGTTTTCAAGGCAGCGTATGTTTGTGGACAATCAGCCTCCCCAGGCCTACTCCCCCTGTGCAGCAGGAAGGCCATGGGAACACACAGGTTTCTGTGCTGAGTCCAGGAATCCCAACATGGAGCAAAAACTGAACTTGCTCAGCTGCTAACTGAAAGGTTGGAGCTTCACCTCCACCCAAAGGCATCTCAGAAGACAGGCCTGGCAACCTAGACCTCAAAAGTTAGCCAGCGAAAACTCTACATACAGAGCACAGTTCTACTCTGATGCGTGGAGGTTGCCATGACTACAATCAACTCGATGACAACTGCATTAAACGTGTTCGGCTGGTGAGGTGAGGCCACCAGAAGCCACCCTTTACTTCCTGTAGTATCCCCCTGTGTTTTTTCTAATTTAAAAAACAATGCCTCTGAGACTACACCAACGTGAGACCAGAAGAACTAGATGGTACCCGGCCACCACCAACAGCTTCCCCGACAAGGAATATAACACCACCGAGCTCCTGACGCAACAGGTGAAAAACAGTCATGCAGAACTAGAGCTCTCTCATAAAGACCAGACTTGACAGTCAACAGAGTGGAGGGTCCCCAGGAGACACAGCCCCCTGGCTCTCTGTTAGCCCAGAACTGAAACCATTCTCAAAGTCAACCCTTGAGACAAAGACTGGGCTGGACTTTAAGACCTAAAATGATACTGGTGAAGAGCTGTGCTGCTTGGCTGAAGGAGACAGGAGGCTAACTGGGCAGCTCCTGGGCAGAGGCGAGGTGAGCGGGTGGAGGGGGACAGGAGCTGGTTGAATGGACGTGGGAAATACAGGGCGGAGAGGAGGAGAGCGCGGTCACAGGGTGGGGAGAGCAGCTACAGTCACACAGCAGTGTGTGTACATTTTTCTGTGAAAAATGCACTTGGATTGTGAACTTTCACTTAAAGCACAATACTCTTTTTTTAAAAAACAATACCCTGAATCAATAGGGAACAAAGCAAAGCCTCAGGAGGGAGCCCGGGCAATGTGCACTTTCTGAGTGAGGCCAGAAGGCAGCAGCCTCCTTGTCAGAAAGACTCCTGTGAACAAAGGAAGCAGAAACCCAAGACCACGCTTCTAACTTTGTGCCATTTACCAAGGTGCTCTGTGAGTGGCTGCCGGGGAATGCAGCATTCTGCACAAAAAAAACAACCAAATTACCACCTTCCCTAAACTATAACCAGAATATTTTAATTCCATATACTGGAGAAATACACATACTTCTATATAACTTTATTTGCCTGAATTCAATCTGTCAGATTGTAGAGTGTTACTATTTTTTTTTTTAAGTTCAAAATTCCCAAAATACATCACCTGATTTGATGTGCAACTCCGCCTGACTGTATCTCTGTTGATGGCTGGTGGGCTAGGGCATGTGTGTTGGGTGATTTATGGGAAATACACTGCAATTATAACCTGAATGAAACTTCCTGAGGAAGAAAAAGCTGGAATAGAAAAAAAATACTAAAGGGCCGAGTTGGTAGGTTGTTAGCAGGGAGAAACCTACACAAGGGAGACATAATTACTACATAAAAAAACAAACCTAACCCAAAAGAAAAAAATAAAAGCCATTGCCATCAAGTGGGTTCAGACTCCCAGCAACCCTATAGGACAGAGCAGACCTGCCCCACAGAGTTTCCAGGGAACACCTGGTAGATTCCCACGGCCGGCCTTCAGTGAGCCGACGTAGCCCTTACAACTGCTTCTTAGAAATCAACCCATTGTCTTTGAGTGGATTCTGACTCACAGAGGCCCTGCGGTGCACTGCAGAACTTCCCCACAGTTTCGAGGAGTGCTCGGCAGATTCCAACAGCCTATCTTCTGGGTAGCGGCCACAGCTCTCAACCACGGCACCCACGGGGCTTCTGCCTGCAGCCTCCGTCTGCCAGCACGTGGTCAAACACCTCAGCTCTTCTTTTCGCATCCCCTTCAGGCTACAGAACTGCTGACAGTTCTCCTTCTGGGGGAAACAAATGTGCTTCCCGGCCTCTGGGTCTTGGGCAGAGGGCCTGCCGGCCACTGTTCCGTGCACCATTCCGAAGAAAAACGGCCTCGGTCAGCAGAAGGCAGACTCACCCCAAAGCCACAACTGTCAAGTCGATTCCAACTCAGAGCCACCCTACAGGAGAGTGGAACAGCCCCCGTGGGGTTTCCAAGACTGTCATCTTTATGGAAGCTGATGGTCACATCTTTCCTCACAGAGCAACAGGTGAGCTCAAACTGAAGGCCTGTCAGTCAGCAGCCAAGGGCACACAACCACCGTGTAACCACAGCTCCTTAGAATGCGGTCACATAGGTTACAGACACGCAGGCCTGACCAGCCTGTTTTCACCGGCATCATTCCCAACTAGACAGCTTAACGACAGACTCGAGCTGCATACTGCTTAGGACCGCCAGGCAACGAGCAGGAAATACAGTCCCTGCCCTGTCACGTCACAGGTGGTACGACTTGGGGCTTTGGAGTTTGCAGGTTGCTTGGTCCCTGAGCTCAGCGGTGGGAACATAGGATTTGAATAACTGAAACCCAAATCATTCCCTCACTGGAAGAGGACCCTGCTGGCCAGCAGAGCAAGAACCTCTTTAGGAGCTGAACTTCTGCACGACAGACGGCACCTTCCCTCCCGGCCAGGGGGCCAGCTGGGCTGGCAGGATCTTCTTTGGCTTTTTACTGCACAGTAAATAAAACCAGCAAGATTCTCGGAAGATGGGCCAGTCTGAACTAAAGGAGATGGCAGAAAGTGTTAGTGTCTTCTGTTCTTCCGCCATCATCACTGTCAGGTGCCACCGAGCTGTCCCCAACTCCCAGCAGCCCTGTGCACCAGAAGGAGGCACTGCTTGGTCCTGCACCCACCTCACAATCCATCTGGTTGGGGACTTTCCCTGTTGCACTGACCCTCTACCCAACACGATGTCCTTCTCCAGGGACTGGTCCCCTCGGGTAACATGCTCTAGGCTTGTGTGACAAGAAGTCTTTCCCTCTCTATGACTCTAAGGGGCAATAAAGCTGGTTCTGACCGCAGCCTGCTGTCCCCAGCCTCCCTCGCAGGTGCCATCAGCAATGCCAGCAATGTGCACACGACTGATGGACAGCAACTGTGCCCAGGCACACCTGAGGCACAGCGGTCACGTGCTTACAAACACACGTGGGTAATCAGGCTGCCCCAGACACTGATGATGCCCCACCCCCACCCCCAAACCCAACCCACCACCTTCTAGCCGATTCCAACTCATGGTGACCCCACAGGTCAGAGTAGAACTGCCCTGCAGAGTTTCCAGGAAATGCCTGGTGGATGAGAACTGCCAACTTTTTGATTAACAGATGCAGAACTCCACCACGACACAACCAGGGTTTCCACCCCTACCTACCCCCAAGGGGAAGCCACAACCAGCAGAGATCCGGAGACCAGGCAAAGCAGCGCTGCCACACAGAACAACCACAACTACAGAGACTGATCTGCCAAGACGGACACTGTGTGTTCTTTATGATGGATCAACTCTTGGAATCCCCCCAAGATCTTACGGGTAATCTAAATCTCCCCCCTAAAAGTGGATCCCAGATGATCCCAACTCCCAGCCACCCTACAGGACATGGTAGCATGGCCCCAGAGGGTGCACTCAGTTGTAATCTTGGTGGGTGGAAACTGTCAGTCCCTCTCTCCCTGGGAGCCGGGAGTTCAAATCCTGACCTCCTGGTTAGAACTGAGCAGGCGTGTAAACACCACACCACCAGGGCTCCTTCTCTAGAAGGTATTAATGTGACAAGGTACAGCTGCACTTGCCCAGGGCAGCCCCGGTGGCACACACAGTTAAGTGTTTGGCCGCTAACCAAAAGTTCAGAGGGTCAAGTCTGCCCAGAGGTGCCTGGGAAGAAAAACTTGGTAACCTGGTTCCAAAACCAGCCCCCAGAAACTGGACAGAGCCCAGCCCTGCTCTGATGCACAGGGCTGCTGGAAGCCAGGCAGCTCAGTGGTCACTGGTTAAAACCAAAAGAACGAATGAAAAATCCAACTCAGCACCATCAAGTTGATTCCCACTCGTAACAACCCCTTCGGGCAGAGCAGAAAGGGCCCACGGGGTTTCCAACACTCTGATCTTGACGGAAGCCACCATGCCTTTTTCCTGCAGAGCAGCTGGTGGGTTGAAACGCTGACCTTTTGGGTGGCAGCTGAGCACTGGAGCGCTGTGCCACCACAGCTCCCGGCACCTGGCTCACATGCCCTCCCGGACAGGGGCTTTCAGAGTGCTGGGAAGCAGACATCGCCTGAGGCTTACAACAAACCCAGGTGCTTGTCCTCTGTCAGCGGGAGATGTGACAGGAGCCCTGCTGTTTGCAGGGAGCAGAGTCCTCCTCAAACACACAGGCAGCTCCCTAAGTCCCCAAACACAGCAGGCAGCTGGGCCCATGAAGGCTGGGGAGGCTGTCCCACCCAGTGTGACGTCAGCTCACCACTGGTTTCCACATCTGCCCACGGGCCTAATCCTCGCTGGCCAGTGGTCACCAAGCAACAGCTCTGGCCAGAGAAATACAGGCCTTTCTCAGCCTCCTCCCCTGCCCACCCTGGAAAGGCCGGGATTCCCCAGGGCTGCAGCTGTTTCTCACACCACCACGCCATTGTCCTGGGATGAGCTCACCGCTCCCACGTTTGCACTCCACCTTCCAGTGACCTTCAAGTGGACACTGCTGCTCAGATCTGAGCTGGGGGCCCACTTCCCAGTGGCCTCTGGAACAATGACATGGCCATACCCCACGGCGTCCTCATATCCGGACTGGCCAAGCGTGGTCTCATCCTGGCCTGCCCCCACGTGAATGCCACCAAGACCTGCTCACCTCCTAGTGGGGGGGAGGGGGGTCATTTTGTCTTTCCCCTGTCAAGGGACATCTGTCAATGAAACGGTTTGTGCTGGACTACTAACCTCAGGGTTGGCAGTTCAAACCTTCCTGGGGGTACTGCATAAGAAAGGCCTGGTGACCCACTTCCCTAAAGGTCACAGCCTGAAACACCCTAGGGAACAGCTATACTCAGTACCACAGGCGGTCACCAGGAGTAAGAATCGAAAATCAACCCAACGGTGACACGGAGACCTTCGGGGCTGTCACAATGGAAGAGGGATGCCGTGAGCATCTCCTGGCTAGAGGTCAGGGTTGCTGCTGAATACCCTACAATGACAGCCATCCCCCTAAAAAAGATGATCAGCCCCAAATGTCGGTGCTGCTGAGGGTGAGCACCCCGTCTTCAGGCAACAGCACCCCACCTGCGCCGCGGCAACCTTCAGCGCCAGCCACCTCTCTTCCCCTCTCTGTCTCTAACATGCTTCCCATGGAGCGAAGGGAGGCTGGAGCAACCACCGACCCCACTACACAGATGACCGAGAGGCCCTGGTGGCACAGTGGTTTTAGTGCTCAGCTGCCAACTGAAACCCCCCCAGCAGCTCCAGGGAAGACAGAGCCAACGACCTGCTCCTGCAAAGGTGAGAGACTCGAAAACCCTACGGGGACTTCCACTCCGTGACACGGGATCACCATGACTCAGAATCGACGAGCCAGTACCCAGAAACACAGAGGTGCCGTTCACCTCCCCGTGAACACCTGTGATCCCACGTCACGTGCACGGATCCCCACTGTGGGTATTCTGGTCCCTCTCTTTCCAGCCTTTGTCTGGGCACATAGGCACTTTTTTCGAAAACCTGGTGGCATGGTAGTTAAGAGCTACAGCTGCTAACTAAAAAGTCAGAAGTTCAAATCCACCAGGCGCTCCACGGAAAATCATACAGGGCAGTTCTACTCTGTCCTATAGGGTCGCTATGAGTCGGCATCGACTCGAAGGCAAAGGGCTTAGTTTTGTTTGTTTATACACTTTTAAAAATTGTTTTGTTATTTTACAAAATGTGAGGCCGTATTTAGCCTACTTTGTAACATTTTTAAGTTTTTACTTAGTTCAAACAAACTTTAAGGGCCTGTTAGAGTGGAACGCCACCCACCGGAGAAACGGGAAAATACCTGGCATTTATAGGGAGCAGGAAGGTGTGCATGGCACTGTGTGGAAATCTACTACTTCACTCCTCAAATGACCCCAAGAGGTGTGCTATTTCCCGGGGCTAGGAGAGGAAGAGGAGGCCGGGAAAGGCTCAACGACGTACTCAGAGGACAGCAACAGCAAGGTCAGGACTCGCACTCAGGCCAGCCGTCTCCAAGTCTTCAACCCAAAACAAGCCGGCTGCTGCTGAGTCACCTCCAACACCCACAGCCTCACGCGAGCCCAGGGAGAACCGGGCTTCATGGGGTTTCCAGCCACTGAGTTTTCAGCACTTGATTGCTAGGCCTTTCTTCTGAGGTGCCTGGAACCCTAAACTTCCACCAAGCGGCCAAGCATGTTAACCACTCCATTCATCCAGGGACTCCCCCCAAGCCCAGGGTCATTCTGTTCACCCCACAGATGGCTATGGCCACCAGGACTTGGGTCCCAAGATGTCACAAAATCCCAATGAAGGAACAAACGCCCAGACTTTAGAGGGCAACTGGCCCCAGAGGTGACAAAGAACCACTGAAAATGCCACCCAGATCTGGCAACGTGTAGTGTGCAAGGCCAGCAGCTAGCTGACACCTTCCTCACTGTCCCTAACTCTGCCGGGTTTAGAGTGGAGAGGAGGGGAGTGGGCATGGGGCTGTCTGTGCCATCTAGTCACCTGCATTTTAAGTCCACCACAAACCAAAGACAGCTCCATGTCAACACAGTGCTCTCTCATGGAAAGTCAACTGTACATGCCCTGAAAATTGGATGTTTTTTCCTCTGACATTCTGAAAACGATGATTTTATTTGACCAAAATGAAAACCAGGTTTGAATTACACAACTAAATCAGGGGTCTGGGGAAATCTGAGGCCAGAAAAGCCACAGGGAAGAAGACAGGAACCCAAGCTCACTCCTGCAAAGGGTCTGCCAAGAAGAGCACGTCACTGTCACCCACACAGACCAGCAAGGGAATCCCGGGCCTGCGGACAGCTCAGCCTTCCTCCCAGGAAAACAAACGACCATCAGTGAAATGGGAATGAATAAACTGGAACTGATTGGAGATTCAGTTTCGACCCACTTTTCTGAGGGGCTGTCTCCAGGCTCTGGTTCCCATCAGTGGCTACAGAATCACCTCCTCTGGCTCACAGGAGCCCCACCTTAGCAATGCCACCCTAGGGGACCCTCCCAGGGGTCCCCGGGGACTGCCAACGATTAATGCCATCAGCTGTTCAAGTAAAGGCAAAGGCGCCTCAAAAGTAAGTCCTGGCCATCTGTCCCCAAAAGTGACCACCGCTGAAAACTCTACAGACCACTCACACGGTTGCCATGAGTCAGCCATCTCAATGGCAAGTGGCAGGGAACCCTCCGGGAGCAGAGGTTTCCAGTGTTTAAGACAGGGCCACACGTGGGGTATGTAACTACTGCAGTGCCCATGCTGACCCCAGTGTTAAAGACCCCTAATGATGTGCAGACAAAATACAAACACACTGGACAGAGACCAAGAGATGAGGTGTTGACACACACGTCCACCTACAAACACACTGACACAAACTCAGGCACATACTGCGGAATACACACCAGGGCTCAGTGAAGAAATTCCTGAGAGGCAACAACCATGCCACCATCGAGGGAAAAGCCTCATAACCTGTCCGAAAGCCACAGGGCTGCTTTCCCTCCCAAGCTTCTGTACCTGCTCACAGCCTCACCTGCCCACGGCTTTGAATGACTTACGGACACCTTACTGGACACTGTCTTGGGAGCAATGAGTCCCCAGAGAAGGCCATCACGCTTGGTCAAGTACAGGGTCAGCAGAGAAGAGGAAGACCCTCAGTGAGAGGGACACAGCAGCTACAACAAGCGGCCCCCCAAGCACGGCAGTCACTGTAAGGATGTCGCTGGATGGGGCGCGGGGTGGCACGCAGGTCACCGTCAGTCCGCATCGACTCGATGGCACCTGACGGCAACATCTGAGCGTTTGTGGAATGAAGGAGACCAGGCCGCAGAGTTGGGGGGGCGCTCAAGCAAAGCTGAGCTCCACACACAGCCCCCCAAGCTTGCCCAGCATGAGAGTCATGCAGCCCATCAGAACAGACTTCGTTTCTGCTGTTAAGAACACAACACAACAACAGTCTCATTACCATCAAGTCATTTCCAACCTCACAGCGACCTTACAGGACACAGTACAACTGCCCCACGGAGTGTCTGTGGAGCACCTGGTGGATCTGAATGCTGTCGAGGACACAAACAACCAGACACGCACCCGTCAGCAGTTCTCACCTGTACAGTAGAGTGACACCAACAGCATTCTGGGAGCCCCGCGGCCACGCTCACCCTCGTTACCTGAGCGGATCCCCCCCTTTAACATCAACTCCCTGTCCCCAGGTTGCCGCAGAACCCTGAGCTGCTGCTGTCCACATCACGACAGAGGGTTCTGGGAAGAGCACCACGCTTACGGCAGGCATGCTTTCTAGTTAAACTAGACTTCCGTTGGGTTTTAAGACAATTTCAGGGGATATTTTTGGCTTAAGGTTTCTGATTTTTCAGAGAACAGAGACCACCCCTTCTGCAAACTGAGGGCAAACCACTAGCCTTCAGTGACTGTCATCGGTGTCCAGCAGGGATGTCCGCACACCTTCTAAAACAATTACGTTAATCTGAGCAGCGGTGCCTTTATAAACTGCGGCCCATCACCCCATGAGGAGTCACAGGAGGAAACCTTGCCAGACAAGCCAGGGCAGCCAGCTTCCGGGTCTCTAATCACATCTGTTCCCACTGCTTCATAAGAGAAGCACAGCCCCTACGCTCAGGGAGCTTGAGAGTCACCGTCCCCACAGAGAAGTCAGGTGGAGCGGGAGGCACCAAAGCAAACACAGACGCCCAGCTGTAGCCGCAACCTTCATCCCTGCCCATGTCAGCTCAGAGAACCAACGGCACGAATCCTGGCCATCAGCCAGCGGGCATGAGGCGATCTCAGAGGTGGCTCAGAAAAGCTCCTCACGCACGGGAGTTCACTGCGGACAGTGTCACTGGTGTCCTAAGTGGAGGCTACGAAGAGGAAGCACCCAGGTCAAGGGGAGGCTGAGGGCTCCCAAGAGAACCCAAAAGCTCTGTCTCCTAAACAGCAGTGTATCCAGAATACAGGCAGTTACCCCAAAGCCGAGAAATGGGAGTTTTTAGTCCACAGGAGGCAGCTGTACCCCACTTACTGAACTCATGCAACACTGCTCAAGTACTGAGATCTGAAGTCAGAAAGCCACCTTAACTCACCTTGAGAGAGACCCGCCAGGGTGTCTCACCTCCCGGGTCTTATCAACAGCACGTTCTCAACTCATCTGTCACTTAGGGCCACTTGGCCACATTGGACCAAAACCCTGAGTAACAGTGGCTCAGACAAATCAGTGTCAGAAGAAATAAATTCAGAATGGTCCTTAGAAGTATAGATGGCAAAGAAGGAGCATCAGCTGACCTCAGCCCACCCGGGGCCAAGGACCACGAAGAGCACCAAAGACATCAGGGAAGCCTGCGCGAAAGAGACACAAAGGCCCAGTTAATCCAGAGACAGCATCGGCATGAGACCAGAAGAACTAGGTGGTGCCCAGCCACCACCCATGAGTGCCCTGACAGTGAACAAAGAGTCCCTAATGGGGCAGGAAAAATGTGGGGTGCAGAACCTAAACTCTAGTAAAAAAGACTAGAGGGGATGGTCTGACAGACTAGGGAGTCCCTGGAAGATAGAAGCTCCAGACGCTGTTGGCCCAGGCCTGAAACCATGCCCGAAGCCAACTCCTCAGACAAAGACTGACTGGACTACTAGACAGAAGGAGATCCTGGAGAAGGGTGTGCTGTTTGGCTTGGGTGGATACAGGAGGTGAGGGGAGACGGTCAAGGGGGACAGGAGCTGGCTGAACGCACATGGGTAAATACAGGGTGGAGGGGAAAGGTGTGCCGTCACAGTGTGGGAGACAGCGAGGGTCATACAACAAAGTGTGTGTTTGTATGAGAAACTGACAGAACTGCAAACTTTCACATAAACACAATTTATTTTGAAGTTACATTAAGAGGGAAAAAGAGAAATGAAGCTGGTGAGCCGTGGCCTCTCTCACTTTGGACATGTCATCAGGAAATACCCATCACTAGAAGAGGTCACTGTGTTGGCGACGCTGCACGTCTGTGGAAACGAGCCCCCACAACCCACCCCAGGAGACACCCAGAGACAACAGCCTCAGCGATGCGCCCAAGGCATCAACAGCCCCAGAGAGAGCGCAGGCCTGGGAGACATCTGGGCCCATCATGAATAAGGTCACCATATGCTGAAGCCAACTTGCTGGCAGCTAACAAGAGAAGACAGTGTATCTTTCTCTTGTTCACAAAATCCCCAGGTGGGCTGCCGAGACAGTAGGCCGCTCCCTTGACCCAGCCACCTTCCAGTTCCAACGCAGACCTCATTGTCATGACCCAAGCTGGCAGCCAGCCGTCATCCTGTACCCAGGGAAGGACGGAAAAGGCCAGGAGGAAGGAGCAAAGGGACACACCAGCTCTCTTCTAATGAGGATTTCCAGAAGCTTCCACAACACATCTCCAGCTGCATCTCACTGGAGTGACATGAGCTGGCTGAAAAGGGGAACAGGGATGTCTACTCCAGGCCACCCAGCCGAGGAGTGGCCCTAAGGACCTGAACCTAATTAGCACTTCCCACAGAACACACATCTTCCAAGCATTTCTCAGGCATCACCTCATTGAATTGTCACCAGAGAGAGAAGGAAACAGTGCTCTGCCTGTTTCCCAGCTGTGGGGTCCCTGGCTGGTACAAGCAGTTACTGTGCTTGGCTGGTAACCCGAAGGCTGGAGGTGCAGCCCACCCAGGGCACCCAGGAATAAAGGTCTGTTGAAACAGCTGTTGAAAACCCTGTGGAGCGCAGGTGCACTCTCACATACACAGGGGTGCTCTGAGCTGGAGCAGACCCAACACCTAACAGTTCTTGATGCAACTGTGCCAACAACAGTTGAGCAGCGTGGCCAAGCTCGTGCAGAAGCTGGGCCTTCGGGGCTGGACCCAGAGGCCCTGGTGTACCCTCAAGGCACTAAGCGCCTCGCCGGAGAAGACACCACAAGGAAAAATACAGCCTCTGAGCAGGGCGCTCTGAGCCCAGGTTCCAAGGAAGGGGTGTGCCTCAGGGGACAGCCCCTCAGCAGGCCAGCCAGCCACAGCTGGCATGGCAAGGATGGGCAAGCGCGGTCCCTGGGCACAGGCTGCCTCAGCCCCTACAGGGCTCGGCCAGCCTGGAGAGCCCCCTCCCGGGCTCCCCTTCACCTGGCGTCTGGACCCTGCCAGCTCTACACGGCCTCTCCTCAGCTGTCCCACAGCCTGGCCAGTCCCAGCTGGCCTTCCTACCACCCTTCCTTGAAGGACTCTTTATCCGTTCTCAGTCTTAAGGCCACTTTTCCTCACCTTTGGGGAATAACAGTCTCTGGACAGCCTGCTGTCATCAGATGCCATCGAGTCCATTCCGACTCAGAGCGATCCCCGAGGACGGAGAACTGCCCCACAGGGATGGCCAGGCTGCAACCTTAACGGAAGCAGACGGCCAGCTCTGACCTCCGAGGAGCGGGTGGGCAGCTTCCAACCACCCACCTGGGCGCACTCAGCCGAGCGCTGAACTCTCTGCACCACCAGGGCTCCTTGTGACAGCAGGAGACGCGCCTGTTTGCATTTTTGCCTGACACAAAAGCATGCGGAGCCTTTCCGGCACGGTTTGCTTCTCTGGGACTGACAGGCCTCCATCATGGCCCCCCAGTGGGTTTTCCCTGGCTCTGCCCCTGGGCACCCAGGCACTGCCAATACATTTGTACGCAAAGGAGGCAGACATCAGTCCTGTCAAAATGTTTTTGACAGGATGGAGCTTAGCTCCGTGACGGGATCCAGTTAGGGGCCAATGTGGTCACAATATGCTTCTGCAATCTGCCCATCCCGCTTTGTTTTGATCCCGCTGCCGCCTGTCACCCCGCTGTGTGCACGGATTATGCAGACCTGCGCTCCAACAAGAGGAGGAGGGAGTGAGCAGGGGGCGGGGCCACAGTGTTGCCACGGCAATGGTGGTGGCAGGAGAGGCGGTCATACTGCACCAAAGGCAATCACGCCTTGGGTGTGCCAGTGGTTGGCCTGAAGGCAGGGGACCACAGTGAACAAGCCCAGTTAGAAGAAGTCACCACTACAGCACAAATCACCCCGCTGCTCCCCGACACCGGGTCCTGGTTTGGCAAGTAGCATCAGCATAATGAAAATTTGCCACATTCTGACACCATGTGGGAAAATACTAATGCCACTCAGCTACGAAATCACCCTCAAACCTGTTAAAAAAACAAGAAAATATTTAGGACGAATTCCACCCAAAGAGATTGATGCATGCTGGAATTCTGGGTAATCAGATCACTTTTCTGTCAACACATGTTTTGTTTGCAAAAAATAGATAAGTCTTTCCACAATTCTTTATTCTGACATAACATAAGAGCCAGGAGGACTATCCTCATGAGACAAAATTAGATGCCATATTCGGTATAAAATGATAATAAAACAGTTAACAGCCAATGAAGAAGACGATACTTTTGATTCACAAGGTGTCATAAAGATCTCCCAAGGAAGAGCCACTTCCTGCCTTTCACAAAGTCTGCTTCCATCAGATCCGAGATGACTTCTGAGTTTAAAATCTCCATCCGGTCCCCACTCTAGACAGAGGCCCCTCCCGCTTCTGGCTCCCTACCACATCTGACAATCACCAGCCACTGCCTCCAGGAGACACTCTTCTGCATCTCTGCCCACAGTTCTTCCCCCAGCTGACAGTGTCCACCGTGACAACAGTGTCCTCGCCAGCCCCACCTTCCTCCTCCTGCCCCCTGCCCCCCAAGTATGACCAGGCTGGGTCTCACCTGGGAGAGCCCCAGTGCCTCCCACATCTTCCCAGAGCATCCAGATCCCACTGTCATTGTGGAGATTCCAATTCACAGCAACCCTACAGGACTAAGAAAAACTGCCTCATCCTCATGGGGGAAACCCTGGTGGAGCAGTGCTCAAGTTCTAGGGCAGTTCAAGTTCAAATCCACCACGTGCACCTTGGAGACCTGACAAGGCAGTGCTACTCTGTCCTGTAGGATCTCTATTGGTTGGAATTGACTCCACGGCAATGCTTTTTTCTTTTTAATCTTTACAGAAGATCACTGCACTTTTCTTCTGTGGGGAGATTTGCGGGTTCAAACCAGCAACTTTTGGGTTAGCAGCCAAGGATGTAACCATACCACCACCAAACCAAAAACCCAAACTAGTTACCACAGGTAACTAAACAAGAAGTAAAAGGAGCAGAGCGGGGAGCATAAAAGACATCAGTCACCACGGAGATTGCCCGGGAGGAGGAGCCCGGAGACACTAGGACCTTTCCTCCAGAGTTGACAGAGACAGCCCCACCCTCCCTGCTAGAGTCAGCACCCTGAATTGGGACTTCTCCCTCCTCAGCCGTGAGAAGGCCCGTTTCTGCTGGGTGAAGCTGTCCACGTGTGCTGTCCCCATTCTGGCAGCACCAGGTGACTAAGGCAGGCCCCCCTGGAAGGAACCCGGAGCCCGGGGGGCTATGCTGAATCAGACTCGAGATGGCCTCCTGTCCCGACCACATCCAGCCCTGCCTTGCTGCGGAGCGACTGAGTGCGAGCGGGCTTTCCTGACGGCCTTCCTCCGTCCGGTCAAGGGTGCCATGTGCCATCTCCTCCCCCTCAGTTCCAGGGAGCATGGAATTTCCTTTCCAAGGTTCAGACCTCAAGGGAGTCTCTGCTTCCCTCCATACAGAACTCTCCAGGACCCCTTTTTCTAGCTCTGACCTTGTCCCATCTCCCTTGGGCCTGAACTCAAAACCAACACTGAATTCCCCTGAGGAAAATCACCAGGAAAAATCATCCCCTTTCTCTGCAACAAGTGGGAGCCTCAGTATCAAACCATCTTCAGTGGGACGATCTCCACAGGTGACCGAGGATGGGGAGGGACGGTGTGTTTTCCTGTACATCCTCAGAACTTGAGGACACACAGGCCACCAACACTGGTATAAGGTGCTGCTCCCCCCCAGGACAGGGAGGGCACTGGGCCAGGGTCTGGAACAAACTCCCTGAGCCATGACGCAGCCACGATGCAGCCACACTAGGGACAAGTGGAGTCCACCAACCCATCATTTCCCAATTACTGCATCCTCCATGACCGGAATACCCTCTGCTTCTTTACCCTAGCCGGCAGGAGGCCAGACTGTTGTTTACAGGCGGCCACCCAGGGACCCCAGTGTTGGGTCAGCACCCCGCGTCAGCAAGCCAAGGGCAGCCTGCACAAGCATCAAGCCCCAGCCCATCAGTCCACTCAGATGCACAAAGTCTCAAAAGCTGCCTAAAAGCACCAAAGGGACACCCATTTATTTAAAACCATCATGGCTGCAGCGGCATGGAGGTCCACGGCAAGAAACGGGCTGCAAGCGACACATCTGCTTCCCCAAAAATGATGTCCCAGCTGGCTGCCGACCCATTCGATCTTCCCCAACTCCAGAACAGGCTCCCATTCAAAATGGGGTCACGGAGTTCACTCCCCAGCGCTCCCCACTTCCCTCTGGGTGATGGGTGGGCAGGGAAGCTGTGCAAAGCTGAAGGCCGTCCACAGCGCCCATGTCCACTGAGACTCGATGACTTCCCCAGTCCTATGCCTCCTTCACGTGGCAACGCCGGCCAAAGAGACAGCTGGGACATCTCCTGTGTGTAGCTGTGACGCTGGAAGCGATGCAAAGTGTACTTCGGATGGCAGCAGGGTCACCCATGGTGGACAGTCTTCAGCAGAGCTACTGGGAGAAGAGGCCAGAACCATCTTGAGTGACTTCCTACAATGACTGACCACTGTGCATGAAAGAAGCAACATCTGTGTACCCCCAAATCTCAGCATAATGGGCCTGGGTCATGCAAGCTGGTGTGAAGAGCAGAGTGTGGTCCAGAGAAGCACAGCTGGCCATTGGTGACTGTCTGAGTCACCTAGTGCCGCTGTAACGGACATACCATGAGTGGATGGCTTTAACACAGAAAAATTTTATTCTGTCCCAGTCCAATAGGCCGCAAGTCCAAATTCAGGGCAGCAGCTCCAGGGGCAGGCTTTCTCTGCTGGCTCTGGAGGAAGGTCCTTGCCGTCCTTCTTCTCCTGGACTGGGAGCTTTCCCGGGCACAGGGACCCCGGGTCCTTCTCAAAGGCCAAGCTGTACTCTCAGCAGGGCCTCTTCCAGATGGTGTGCAGTCCCCAACTCTCGCTTCTTTCCCTCTCTTCTGTGTCTCAAGAGAGTTCCTCAAGGCCCAACACAGCCTCACAGCCCGGGTCCCGCCCCACCCACCCAACTGTCACCCATCCTCCCTTACCAATGCCGCAGAGGCAGGGTTTACAGCAGGGGAGCATCACACAGACCCAGGAATCACGGCCTAGCCCAGTGGCTACACACAGTTTTGGGAGGACACAACTAGTCCGTGACCGTGACTGGTGCCCAAGGGAGCCCTGTGACCTGTGTGACTTTGCACTGGACCTTCTGCTTTGGAGCCAGGAAGGACGCCTTTAGTGTCACGGGTCAGGTTCAAAGCTGATCCCGGCCAGGTGTCAACATTGACTTTGGAGCAAGGAGCCCAGCGTGCTTCAGTTACAGGAAGGGCAGCACAGACCAACGCCACACCCCTCCACGGCTGTGCAACACACTCCCCCACGGCCGTGCACACATACCTGCCTTTGCACACACCCCTCCACGGCGGTGCACACCTATGTGTCTTTGTAGGATGAATCTGGCCACAAGGTCTGGGACCCATTCGCCACCCAGCAGGCATGTGCACACAGGTGAAAGGACAGTACCTGTTCTCCACGCTCAGGAACCCCTAGAGGACAACGGGTCTCAGACCACTGACTACACGCGTGCCATTTTCTCTGGAAGTGGCCAGACAGCATAAAAGGTAACACACACACACTGCAGGGCCCAGTGACAATCCATCCCAGCATCGACCCTCTCTAAAGCCAGCAGGAGGGTCAGACGGACCACGTCCCTTCTCAAAGCTGAGGAACTACGTAAAGAGGAACATCACATCTTTTCCCCTGAGCTACCTGAAAGTGAATTTTATGTAGCAAAAAAGGTTTCACCATTCTGGGTGCGTTCTGTCTCCACATAACCTATTTACAACTCAAGAGGAAAGCGGAAGCACGCTAAAATCTGAGCTGGGTTTTATGTAGGACAGCTGCAAGCTCACTGCTGGCTAGAGATCTGTGTTTAAAACCCCCTCACATTCCCCAGCCGGCTCCCACATAAGAAGTGGAAGCATCAGTGAGAAGCCAGAGAAATGGCCACAGGCTGGGGGGCCCTTGTTCTCAGTGGACGGCCCCCCACCTCCTGTCCTCTCTAACCATGCGGGGCAGGAAGAGAGCACCCCTAGGGAGTCACAATCTAGGGCAACAGCTGTGGGTTATCTAACTTCGCGTCTATGGGATAAAACCCAGGGCAGAGAGCAGGCAGCCCACCTCGCAGTACATGGAGCGTAGGATAGATACGAACAGTGACCAGCCCTAGCATCAGAGACCACCACTGCTGTCGATGTGTCATGAGGTGGTGGTCTACGTGTTCCTGTGACGCTGGAGGCTGTGCTATGGGTAATTCAAACACCAAAAGGGTCACCCGTGGCAGCCAGATGCCAGCTAAGCTTCCAGACTAGCACAGACTACAAGGACTCGGCAGTCTACTTCTAAAAAGAATCAGCTGGGGAAACCTTAGGAATAGCAGCAACACACTGTCTCGCACAGTCAGAAGATGAGGTTCCCCCCGCACCCCCAGGTTGGAAGGCACTCAGAAGACGACTGAGAAAGGGCTGCCTCCTCCAAGGAGAAGCCAACCACAAACTCTGTCCCCTCTGGGTCAATTCCGGCTGACAGCGCCCCTCCAGGGCAGAGAACTGCCTGATGGAGCCTCCAAGGAACACCCGGTGGATTCTACCTGCTGACCTCCAGGTGATGAGCCCTAGGTCCTAAGCACTGCACCACCAGGCTTTCCAAAGCAGGGCTTGACCTTAATGACATGATGGAGTCGAGCTCTGGGGACTGTGATTTGCTGATGTGGCACAATTCAAAATGAGACAAAACAGCTTCAAACATCCATGAACAATCAAAATGCGGAATGTACAAAGCATGATGCCAAGAAAATGAGATGTCATCAAAAATGAAATGGAATGCATAAACATCAATGTCTCAGTGTTAGCGAGCAGAAACGGACGGGTACTGGCCACTCTGAGCTGGACAGTCCTATGGTCAGCTATGCCAGGAGTGACAGCTTTGAAGACGAACGGCGTGGCTTTTGTTCACTCAGCACTAATCACACTTTCTTGATCCCTGACTTCTCCAGGAGGTCAGAAACAGACAGAGACACTGAGGCAGAAGCCACTCAGCAACTTCCAAAGTCACCCAGCCAACTAAGAGGCGGAACCAAGCTTGAGACAGAGCCTTGACTTCCAGACCTCACACACTAATCCACACCCCAGCTGCCTCTCTCGTCAGTGCTGAGATCGGTGCCAGGACCCTGTCACCAACAACGTTGGGGGGCTAAGGTTTGAGCATTATTGCTCACTGACTCTACGGAAACCAGAGCAAACTCAGGGTCACTCACTCACCTGCCTTTCCTCCAGGGGAAATACTGATCAAGCTCCCACCCTGGGACCTGGCACCCCACCCTTACAAGACCTTACAGTCCAAACTGTGGGAGAAATGGAGGTGTCTGTGCCCTGACAATAAACGGACATGTGAGCCACAGGGCAGTGACGGAGATGTTCCATGAGCAGCACCCAGCGTCCCCAAACTCAGAGAGTGTCCACTGACAGCCGCAGCTGGCCCCTTCTCAGGAGACCTGTCCACTTCACAGCACACCAGCCCAGGACGCTGACAAAACAAAGAGGCTAAGAAGTTCGGAGGATGAACAGCCCCTGCATGACATCCCAGCTCCACCAACGTCAGCTGTGTGGCCTCAGGCCAACGACCGAGCCTCTCAGAGCCCTGGCTGAGCTGCTTGTGAGGGGCAGACAACAGCGCTGCTCACTGCGCTCCCTTCATAAGGCTGCTGTGACCCACGACCACAAACTCAGTGGCGTCAGACAACAGACACTCGTCTCTGACACCAGTCCCCAAGCTGTGCAAAACAGGTGGAGTGGCTGCTAACCAAAAGGAAGGCAGTACCAATCTACCCAAAGGTGACTCGGAAGAAAGACCTGGTGACTGCCTTCCAAAACATCAGCCACCGAAAACTTGACGGTGCAGAGTCCCACACGGGATGGTCATGGGTTAGGGATGACTCTATGTACGTCTATCTGTGACAATCTACTTCTCTCAGGCCAGAATCCGTCCACTGGCCTACAGGTCAGCCAAGCTGCACGCTGGCTGGAGGCTCCAGAGGAAAATTGTTCCCCACCTTTTCTGGCTTCTAGAGGCCGCTCGCATTCCTTGGCTGGTGGCCCCATCACTGAACCTCTGCGGCCACCTCCTTTTCCTCTGACCTGAACCCTCCGCCCTCCCTCCTCCCAAGATGCCGGGACCACACTAACATACCAGGACACGCCAGGACAGCGAGCCCATCTCAAGACTCTCCACCTAACCACACCAGCCAAGTCCCTGTGCCCTGTCAGTCGGCACACTCACAGGTATTTAGGGGTCCAGGCGGGGACATCGTTGGGGAGTCCTTATTCTGTCTGCAGCATGTACCCTCATGGGGGCAGATGGGAGGATGTAATGACTACCCAGACCAGACAACAAGGGGTCGATAAAATGTTAGAGATATCACTAAGACCTTGTTAATAACAGTGATTAACAGTCACTATTAAAATTAATTCTTCTGATTTAAGTTTTTACAGTACATGGTCTAAATATCAGCCTAATAGCGGATCTTATTAACAAAAAGAAAGATAACTGAAGCCTTTTTATTTAGCCTTATATATCCTTAGTAGGAGGCTTGGAATGATTAGAAATATTTTTGCCTGATTATTTCTGCATTAATATCCAGCGGGTCTATAGGCAAGGCGAGGAAGGGACAAGAAGAGCTGTCACAGACTGAGCTGTGTCCCCCCAGGATGTGTGTGTGGCAATGTGGCTGGGTCACGATTCCCAGTATTGCGTGACAGCCCTCCATGGTGTGGTTTTCCAATGCTGTAAAACCTAATCTCTGCCTGTGGCTAATAGATTGAATTATGATAAAGAGCATCAGTGAGACTACGACACCCTTGGAAACCCTAGTGGTTAAGAGCTACGGCTGTAACCACAAGGCACTCCTTGGATACCCGATGGAACACTTCAACTCTGTCTTTCAGGGTTGCACAGGAGTCAGAATCGACTTGACGGCAGTGGGTTTCGTTTTGGTTTGTGACACCCTTAATAAGGGAGTTTCCCTAGAGTGTTATTTCCACCGCCTTTTATCCTACAAGAGATGAAAAGGGGAGCAGGCAGAGATTTGGGGACCTCACACCACCAAGAAAGCAGCACTGAGCACCGAGTACATCCTTCAGACCTGAAGTTCCTGCACCAAGATGCTCTCAGAGCAAAGACAGACTGATGCCACACAGAGCTAACAGACAGAGTGCCTTCCCCTGGGGCCAGCAGCCTGAATTTGGATTTCCAGTCTACTGAGCTCTGAGTCGGAATCAACTTGATGGCCATGGGTTTGTTTGGTTTGGTTTGGAGCTATGTAAGAGTAAACTTTTCTTTGTTAAAGGCATCTACTCATGGTATTTCTGTTAGAGCAGCATCAGATGACTAAGACAAAGGCACCCAGCCAGTGGTGCTGGACAGATGGGGCGCCCATGTCAAGAACAGAGCAGGTGCACCCTGACGGATGTATTTATTCTCTGGAGTAGGGTGGAGCTCCCAGAGCAGGAGCTGCTCCAAAACTCACCCACGCACCTACTGGAGTCTTTCAGCCACTGTTAGAAGGCCCAGTAACAAGGAGACAGAGACAGTAGCATCCCATGTAACCAGTGCTCTGGGTCACAGTCCGAACAGGGTCCAAAGTCATAGCTACTAATAGAGCAATGGGTTACAAACCCACAAGGGCAGTGATCGCAAAAACTGTGTGTATCAAAAAGACTGACTTCAGACAGCCCCCCAAAACACACATAGGGGTTTAAGCAGATACAGGAAGCTAACTGGAGCAGCTCCTGTCCAAGGTGGTGATGCAGGGGAGGGGACAGGAGCTGGTTCGATAGACACGGGAAATACAGGATGGAGAGGAGGAGTGTGCTGCCCCATGGATGCGAGAACAGCCAGAGTTACAGAGTACTCTGTGTGCCAGGTTTTCCAAGACAAATTGACTTAGATCGGAAACTTTCACTTAAAGCACAATAAAAAAAAAAAAAATGTCAAGTACATACGTGATTAAAATCAAAGGCTTGAACATTCTGACTGCTGACTTTCTCAAAATCAAACCAACCAGAGACACCTGGCTGATGCTCCATGAGAGGGCAGCTCCAGCCAGGGTCAAATTCGTTGGATGTTCTGCTGAGAAGGTATTTCCACCCCCAGATAGACTGACTCAGAATTCACATTTCCAACAGGATGCCTAGGTATACATAAGAATCATCAGGGTCTTGTTTGAAAAATAGAGGTGTATACATACGGATCACCTGGGGGAATCTCATTAGACAGTAGATTCTGAGTCTATCTGGGAGGACAGAAAGGCAAATTCTCAGCAGAGGGTGCTGAACCAGAAAGAACCCTATTGGCAGCCCCATTTCAGGCTTAACTCACCCTCTTCCCACTCAGCAGCTACTAAGGATGCCCAGGTTCCCAAGCTACTGACTTAACCATTCACACTCAAGTCAGCGTACTAAATTATCAATTGCACGCCTCATTTAAAGAAATTCGATGTAAAAGTGTTTTTATAAAAAAGAGAGAGAGAAACCTCTTGAAGATATGTTTCTAGCTAAACCTTTAGGCAGGTCACAAGCTACAGATTATTACTCAAAAGAAACATAAACAATGCTCTGTTAAAGGAAAAGCAGCAGCAGCAAACTTGCTACTGACTTGGGCTCAGATACTCCACCCCTGGAGTCCCCGAAAAGACAGAAAGGGTCACCACGCTCCACCACTAACCAGAAGGCTGGACTCATTGAGTCCACACAGAGGTGCCTCAGAATAAAGGCCTGGCCATCAACTGCCCCAGAACACTCAGCCACAGGAAACACCACAAAGCCCGGCTCTACTCTGACACACAGGGGTCCCCGGAGCGAGTAGTTTACCGGTTTCCATGTCAACCCCACCCCCCCCCTTAAGAAGTGCACTTCTAACAATGTGCATAGCAAAAGCTGATTTTCTCCGCTTTGGGTAGAATAAAATCGAATTCTCAGGATGTTTTAACTCAGGTTTGGTTTTGGTTTTTTCTTTTAATTATTCTTATTTTAACTACTGCTCCTCATCCCGTTCCACATTTTTGCACTGTTTTAAGACTGTTTTCAATTAATCCTTAAAAGTCAAAGTTCCCTGGGAAGGCCACTGCAGAGTGTCCAAAACAAAAGAGCCTCTCTCTCCCTTCTTCCCTGCTAACGCAAAAACCGTGAGCCCTGCCCCATCCCCAGAGAGCTGGTGGGCCTTGGACTTTTCAATCCACTTGGAGTCCAAGAAAAAGTGAAGACTCACATTTGTTTGGTTTACCAGCCTCTCTAGGGGACGTGAATAATGGCATTTAAAACTTACACAATACGTCACCTCCTCACTTCATGTAACTGAATGAAAGGGCACACTTGCCAAGATTTCTTTAACCTACAAAGTGATTTCTTTTAAAAAGACTTGTACATATAGAATTTGTTGCTCTTTTTTTGTTTGTCTTTGTAACTATCAAATTTTTAAAAATCAGTTCATAGCAAAACACACCGAAGTCACCAGGTGATGTTGCCTTGAATAAGGTGAGGGAGGTGAGAGTCAGGGGGCTGGAAACCCTAAACTGACATGCTGTCTATGCACCCACATCAGAGTTTTCTACAAGGGGATGAATTCATCCAAGGTTAAAGGTCAGTAGACAGAAACAGAATTGCTATGTCAAAAACCACATGCACTTTTATAACTTTCATGACATTTTGCCAAATAGTTCTCCAGAAAGCCTACCCCAATTTACATTTCTTTCACTAATAAGTAGGCACCCATCTCCTTACACTTCTTCCAATAAGGAGTCTTGATTTGTTTTTAACATAAGATTCCAGTGGAAAACGTCACCTCATGGTTTCTGTCATTCTTCTATAATTAATGAAGCTAAATATGTCTACATCTTATTTATCCCTTTATTTCTTTTCTTAGGAACTCTGTGCCCATTCCTTCAGCTGAGTGTTTTGTTATCAGTTTATATGTGATGCTCTTGACACATAAAAGACAATCCTTTGTCACCGGCTGAGAAATCATTCCCGAGTTTTCTTCACTTGCCTTTCAATTTTGCTTACAGTGTTTTTGATGCTCAAAAGTCCTTCAGTCACTCAGCTGCTGTCAAGACAAACCGCTTTCATTCTCTGTCTTTCACGCCCACCCCAAGAACCAAGTCCACTGCTATCGAGTCAACTCCGACTCATAGCGACTCTATAGGAAGGACAGAGTAAACTGCTCCATCGAGTTTCCAAGCAGTGCCTGGAGGACTCAAACTGCTGACCTTTAGGTTAGCAGACATAGTAGCACTTAGCTACTGCATCAGCAACGTATGAGGAAAAAATCTGTTTTTGCCATGGCTGTAGGCCAAAAGGAAACCCCGGTGTGGCAGTGCTTACCAAAGGCTGCTAACCCAAAGGTCAGCAGTTTGAATCTGCCAGGCGCTCCTTGGAAACTCAATGGAGCAGCTCTCCTCTGTCCTGTAGGGTTGCTGTGAGTCAGAATCGACTTGATGGCACTGGGTTTGATTTTTCCTGGTTTGTACAGGCAAAAAGGGAAACCCTGGTGGTGTAGTAGTTACGTGCTCCATCTGCTAACCAGAAGGTTGGCAGTTCAAATCCACCAGCCGCTCCTTGGAAACTCTGTAAGGTCACTCGGAGTCATAACTGACTTGACAGTAATAGGTTTGGCTTTGGTTTTGTGGGTTTGATAGTCAAGAAAAGGTCCTGGCGGAGGGGCACAAATGGTTAGTACTCAGCTACTAACTGCAAAGTCTGCAGTTCAGACCCATCAAGAGGCTCCCGAGAAGCGGTCCTGGTGATCGGCCTCCGTAAAGACCTGTCATCGGGTGCCACTGAGTCCATTTTTAACTCACAGCAGCCCCATGTGACGGAACAGAACTGCAGCACTTCCCTGCTGTCACCTTCACAGGAGCAGGTTGTCAGGTCTTTTCTCCCGAGGAGCTGAGAGACGGGCTTGAACTCCTAACTTTTCAGCCAAGAGCCAAACACTCAACCACTGTGCCACCAGGACCCCCTTTTGGAAAGACCACAGCCCCAGAAACCCGACGGGGCGGTGCTGCTCCACGACACAGGGAGTCGTCACGAGTTGGCATCCACTGGAGGGCACCAGGTTCGTGGCTGTTTTTTTCCTTTTTAGAAAGACGGAAAGCACAAACAATCGTTTGACCCAGTTTCACAAGATCCCAGTCCCCGGGGAGGCGGGTGCATAGCTGTGGAGTGAAGTCAGGACAAGAAGAGGACAGTGGATCCCACTGCCGCCAAATACTTTCTCTTGGCATAAAACAGGCCGCACTGGCTCAGGAATGAGGATCCTGCCCAGCACGACCCTGATTCGAGCCTGCAGATCCAGTGAGGAAGAATGTCGCCAGCTCTCTGCCTAGGGGCCTGGGAGATGGAGCGCTTTAGAAGCCATCTCCAGCTCCAGGTAAGCCTCGGGGTCAGTTTCAGGCTAACAACACTGGCTAGCTTCTCCGTGGGGTCAGCTAACGTGCAGCATGAGGCAGAGTGGAACAAGGACGGATTTTGTGGTCAGGTTGGGTCTCCCGTCCAGTTCTCGTGACCTCGGATGACAGCCTAGCCCAGGACAGCCCTCTGTGCAGCTGGACAGCCCTGGGAACAATGCCTGCGGCCTCTCTGGGCCTTCCTGGAGATGGGAAGCAGCGGCACAGGCTACTTAGGGACCCGCCCTCAGCGGGGCTGCCCCTTACGGTCAGCACTGCCTTGTGTCTTGTTGTTGCTGAGGACGTTGTTGTCACTGCTCTTTAGTCAGCCCCGACTGGTGGCGACCCCATCACACAGCCTGGAACAAAGCGCTGCCCGGTCCCGCACCAGCTCCACGGTGGGCTGTGGCTCGATCCTTGTGAACCACAGTGTTCACCGCCTAAGGTGTGGACAGAGATCACCAGGTCTTTCTTCCTACTCTCAGTCTGGAAACTCCACTGTGACCTGTTCAGAATCCCAGTGACACACACACCTCCGCTGAGACAAACAAGCGGGTGGCAGCTCTCGGATCCCTTGTGAAAGAGAGTGTGACCACTGACGTTTCATTAGCAGAAGAACAATTCAACCCCAAGAGCACACCCTCGTGTAGACTTCACAGGTATGTCACACGGGGCGGAGGTTTCTGTGGATCTTGGCCATCTGCCGTCAGCCCTGGGGTCACTGCAGCTAAGGGAACTACACGTGCTGTCACCTTATCACGCGTGGCGTCTGCTCCGTGCAGACGTCTGAACTCGATGACTAACAGACACAGAATCAAACTGACCCCCTAAGAGGCCAAGAGAGAGGACAGAGACAGACAGCACTTCTGGGCACCCAACGTTTTGTCATCTCACACCAAAGGGCTCTGGGTGAACAGAGTTAAACGGCCCGCCCCTCCCCAAGACCCCTCCTAAGCAGATGGGCAGGCTACCCCCAGGACACCGTATGCTAATTTGCTGCTAATTGCAGCCTCTCCCCAGAACTGGGAGGGCAGACAAGTCCTACAGGGAGGAATCCGCCCATCGGGCACACTCACAGAGGAATCTTTGAATGTAATTACCAGGTGGCAGTCATACTTCTCTGACACTATCAGCACCACCTGGAATAACAAGCAAGGAAGCGCTTCCCTTGACCTGTAACACAGTCACTACTGTTTTTTCCTTTTGTTGACCATTTCTAGCAGACCTGGAGGCCAGCAAGGAGAAGACAGTGGACAGAGACCACAAGCCAGCCAGCACCTTCAGTGTTGCCCTAGTGCTGCCCTAGAAAAGCTTTCCCTGCCTTCATCTCCCGAAGGGAAAGGGGGTGCTGTCTGGTGCCCCAATCAGCTGACTCGCTTCAAGTAGCCATCATGCACCTTATTAAAGGAGCCCAGTTTCAAGGGACAGGGCTTCCAACATAGGTGGCATTAAGAACTCACAGGTTTACATCACAAGATACCATTTTCTTATAAAAATAAGTTGCCACGTTATTAATAGCCATGGTATTTTCAGTCGCATCATACGCATGCGGAAGCTGGACGATGAACAAAGAAGACAGAGAAGAAATGACGCCTCTGAATTGTGGTGCTGGAGAAAAATGCTGAATGTACCATGGACTGCCCAAAGAAACAACAGATCTGTTCTGGAAGACATCCAACCGGAGTGCTCCTTGGACGCAAAGGTGGCGAGACTGAGCCTTTCATAATCTGGACATGCTGTCAGGAGGGATCAGTCCCTGGAGAAGGACATCACGCTTGGTAGAGTGGAGGGCCAGTGAAAAAGAGGAAGACCCTCAACAAGATGGATCGGCACAGTGGCCGCAACAATGGGCTTAAGCACAGAAAGGATTGTGGACATGGCACAAGACCAGGCAGGGTTTTGTCCTGCTGGTCATGGGGTCACTGTGAGTCAGAAGCGATCTGACTCACATTATTAATACTCAGATCCCTATCAGACAGCGGACCTTAGAATCACATACAGAAAGCATTAAATGCAAAACTCTTTCAGTAAGACTTATCCCTATTTGGAGACCCTGGTGGTGCAGTGGTCAAGGGCTACATCTGCTCACCCAAAGGTCAGCAGTTCCAATCCACCAGGTGCTCCTTGGAAACTCTAGGGGACAGCTGTGCTCTGTCCTACATGGTCACCATGAGTCAGAATCTACCCGACAGCAGTGGGTTGTTTGTTTTGCATTCAGGGATTACAGAAAGTCACCTCCGCACATTGGCCACCAGCAGGAACCACCTCAGCCCTCATCATGAAAGCACTGGGACAATCACCCAACTAGCAAGGTATGCACACACTTCCTTGTGCTTACTCTCCTGGAAGGTACATTCGCACCTGTTTCTCATCACATCAAAGATACAGGGAAGCTCACGGGCAACCGGGCACCACAGACAAGAAAGTAAACCCAGGAGAGCCCTGCAGACCTTGCTGAATGTAGGCCCCTGCAGAGACGTCACCCTCACAAGACCAAAGGGCACAAAAACCATCTGAGCTAACAGTTTCACTGTTACATGCGGCAGAATTTTTTTTTAACATAAAAATAAAATCGTACCAAAGATTACAGATTCTAGCTGATTCTTACAGAAGCCAGAAGCTGGAGACACTGAGTTCCTTCCACAAGATCACAGTATCAGCTGGTAGGAGGCAGGCACCTGTCCCAAGGAGGGGACTCACTGAGCCTGGTTCTCTGGCCATCCCAGCACAGAATCTCCATCAGGCCCCACACGATCCTGTGATGTACTGGTTGAGAGCTTTCAAGTTTCATCTACCTGCACAGGAACTCTCAGCCTCTGCAGGTCCTGCAGGGTTTGGGGGAAACCCATGCAAATCCTGGCTCTTTCCCCAAAGCACCCCAAAACCATGCACCATTAAGTATCTGTCAGTCTGAATAAGCACAAAGGCGAGGACTAACTCACAGATCACTGTGGAGGGCACAGGCTCTCACAGCGGTGCCCCCGAGAGCTCATTACGGGGCCGGCACCGCAGCTGACATGAATTATTTACCGGGGCTCGGCCCTCTGATTACCCACATGCATTACACACAACAAAGGGGCATCTGAGCCCCTCTACCCCGACTGTGCATCAGGGCCCTCTGCCAGCCACAGGAGAGGTGCAATCAATTAGTGAGTAGCCCGTGTCCCACCAAGATGAGAGGGGATTAACTCGGGGATTAAACCTGCCTGCCCCTCCCTGATGGTCCAGGAAGCACCCCAGAAGCAAACTCCCCCTCCGGCTTCAGGGAGAGAAGGCACGAAACCAGGCGGGGCTGGGAAACAAAGTGTCCAGAAAGAGCCGGGACGCTGAGGGCAATTAGAAAGGAAAGCATGTCTCCTCGCTCTCCAGAGAGGCCTTCTACCGCGGACTGTAGTCATTTTAGATAACTAGTCCCACCAGCATTCATGGAGGGCTTCCTGCAAGGGTAACACTCAGCCCAAGACGAGGGCTCAGCCCTTGAGGGACCCCCAAGGCACCGCTTCCTGCTACCAGAGAAGGAGCATACAGCCTCACTTTAAGGCAGAGGCGGAAGGAAGGATGTCTTTGCCTGTTGAACTGAACATATTTCTACCAAGACCCCCACAAGGCACAACATTCAAACCACCCTCAGAATTCACCCATGACCTCTGGCAAATGAAGACGCATACACCAAGTCTGGATTTTGCCAGAAGCTCAAGATTGTGTTTTTCCTCTGTGACATAAATAGAGTCGTTCCTCTGCTTAGCAGTGGGGAGATCTCAGCACCCTTGGACTTCTGCGCCAAAGGCACATATGGAGAGGGATTTCCTAATTGCACCCTAAGTCCCCTTTTGAAAGCTGGGCACCCCAGCTATTACACGGGCATAATAAATCACGGCCTCAAAGCAGGACTCAGAACCTTTCCTCCTCCTCCCCATCCAGTGATGCCAGGCTTGTGTGCACGCCAGGCAAACCACTTGTCCGGGTCTCTGTTCACGGTGAAAGTGCTTGACCGTGACAATGACCTTGAAATACACACCAAGACTTGATCTTTCCCTGGGTTGCAGTGTCCTGGCCCCCAGTGCATCAGTCTGCAAGGGAGAAGCTGGAATTCAGTGGAGAATCTTCCATGACCTTGGGGGAGCCAAGGCTCTGGGCAGAGGCCTCCCCTCTGAGGCATGGAAGGCCAGCAACGCAGGTGGCCTGGCAGGGCCCAGCGCCCAGGGAGCTGGCCTGGCCAGGGGGCCAGTGGGGAGTAGCCACAGGCTGCATCAGTGGACGCTAGCACCAGAAGCCCTAAGGCAATGTCTCGGGAAGAAACCCAAGCTAAGCCAGTCAACCATCCCACAGCATGCGCTCCGAAGGGGCTTGACAGAAGACGCTAGGCCACAGCAAGGAGGCAGACTGGCTTTTTACCTCACATCAGAAACGCAGATGCCACTGGTTTAGAAGAAGGAAAGAACACCTCAGTGACAGCAGCACAGGCAGGTGGGCAGCAGGAACCGGGGAGCCCTACCTACCACGGTCAAAGCACGGCCCCAGTCAGCCCCCTCCTACAGAGCCCGACTGAGACCCAAGGTCCCAGGAGGGGACCTACGTGGGTTGGGGGCAGCGAGCAGAGCAGGCTGGGCCTGGGATGGAGCTGGGTGCAGCCTCCAAGAGGTTCAGGCTCCCCAGTAACCTGGCTCATGAGTTTCTCTCATACTGAAAGTCAGGGTCTGCACACATTGTTAAACGAGGAACAACTTTCTTCATCACTCAGAATGAGGCTATGTCAACAGTTCTAAATTAGTGACTGTTTTTTCAAATATAAATTATTATAGGGTGATGTTTTAACCTCAGCTGTTTCTGCAGTAGTTTTGCCTTTCAACTTCCCAGAATAGAATCCTAGTTGGAGAGCAGTGGGAGCAGAGAGGCCCCCAGCCCACTCACAGCCAGGATGAGGCAGGGGAGGCTGGTGTTCTGGGCTAGGGGTGGGGCAGGGATCCTAGGCCTGGCCACCCCCTTTCTGAGCATCCTGGGCCCCCTGAAAGGGACAGCTCCACAAGCTCTCAGTAACCATCCCCCCAAACCACACCCAAAGGAACCCCTGCCAAGTCCTCCCCAGCTGGTAACAGCACTCAGCAGGTCTCTTTCCAGATTACACACAAAGGAGAAGGAAAAACAATGGAATTTTACAAAACACAGCAGAGGATGCTGGCCTGCTGGGGTTCCAGTCAGGCTCTGGCACCACGAGCTGGTACTGTTCCCTGGGAGGTCCAGACGGGAGATGAGGCATGGACCAGGCAAAGGGGTGACTCCGAAGCATGACGAGAAAGAATGTTCCAGAACAGTCAAGGTATGGAGCCAAAAGCAAAAGTGAAGAAAGCTAAAAACAACATCTCCAGGTACAAACAAAACCCCGGTGGCCGGGTGGCCAAGTGCTACAGCTGCTAATCAAAAGGTCGGCAGTTTGACACCCACGCTCATCCAAAAGCTTGACCAAGAGGGTAAAAAGAATGTCTACAGAATGAAAAAAAAAATATTTGCCAACTACGTATCTGATCGGTGTCTAATTTCCATAATCTACAAGGTACTGCAAAATACAACAAGAAAAAGGTAAATCCTATTAAATAACCAGAGAAGGAGATGGACAGACACTTCTCCAAAGACATGGAGGCATCCAAAGACACATGAGGAAATGCTCACCATCATTAGCCACAAGAGAAATCCAAATCCAAACTACAATGATTTACCATCTCACCCCAACAAGGCTGGCCATAATCCAAAACACACAAGACAACAAACAGGACAGGCCTGCGTGGAGAGGAGGACGGAACTCTCCGGCACTGATGGTGGGAACGCAAAATGGTACACCCTCCATGGGAAGCAATTTAGCGCTTGGTTAAAAAGCTAAAAATAGAAATACCATATGGTCCAGCAACCCCACTGCTCCAAATATATCCTACAGAAATAAAGGGTGTCACATGAACTGATACATGCACACAAATGCTTCCTGCAGCACTGTCCCCAGCAGCAAAGAGATGGAACCAACCTGGGTGCCCATCAATGGATGACTAGATAAACAAACTACGAGCACACATACACAACGGAACGCTATGAAACAACAAGGAACAATGATGAGTTTAGGAGACGCAACCTGGAATCAACTCGGAGACATGCTGAGTGAAATCAGTCAGCTGCAAAAGGACATATATTGTATGAGACCACTATTATAGGGACTTAAGAAAAGACTTATGCAGAGAAGACAAGACTCTGATGGCTGGGACAGGGCTGTTCACAGATGAGTTAGATGACAGGAATTCGTTCCACGAAAGGAGTGATAGCACACGGGAGAAGGCAGGTAACGTTTTCTAAATTCAACCCAATATTGCAAAAGACAGAGTAGCAGGGAAGGATCTGGGTACCATGTTTTCAGGGGACGTCACAGTAAAGTGGCTTAAATATAAGAGAGTCTTCTGAACACCATGTTGGTGAGTGGTGCCCAGGGTCTTAAAAGCCAGCAAGCTTCCATCTAAGGAACATCAGTGGATTCCCAACCCACCCGAGGTAGATAACAACTGAAAACATGAAAGGTATTAGGAAAAAGGAGCCCAGGAGACAGAAGGACCCATGTCACTGGCAGCTTACATCAGAGGGAGAACAGAAGAACTAGATGGTGCTCAGCCACCACCAAGGACGGCCCTGACAGGGAACCCAGAGTCCTGACGTAGCCCAACAGAAGGGGAGGGCAGATCCCAGTCTATTAGAAGACCAGACTTGACAGTGTGACATCCTGGAGGGTGCCCTGAGAACATGGCCCTTAGACTCACTGCTGGCCCAGAGCTGAAACCAGTACTGAAGCTGACACTTCAGACAAGGAATGGCCTGGACATGGGGACACGGAGTGACGCACGTGGTGTGTATGCTTTATGGCTCAATGCATACACGAGGCTCTCCTACTGTTTTCTTTTTAGAGAGGAGAGGAGAGGGAGGAGAGGAGGGGACAGGAGTCTGTTGAGTGGATACTGTAAGTAAAGAAGAACAGGGTGCTGTCACAGGGTGAGCACAGCAGAGAGCTGCAGAGAGGTGGGTGCTCAGGGTTTCCTACGGGGCAGTTCTGCTCTGTCCTGTAGGGTTGCTATGAGTTGGAACTGACTCAAAAGCAGTGGGCTGGGTTGGGTTTTTTTGGACAGGTATGAGGGGGGGACTCTTGACAACATCACACACACACTGTGCCCCCCTCGCCCCCTGCCCCCACAGACGTCCTATAAAGTACAAGGCTCAGCTCCCCGTGGGCTATACCGCTGGGTCTGAGACCTGGGAGCCTTTCCCCGATTCTTCTGGGAGCTGTGGGTTCACTGTATCTGTTGTATCTTCGGAAGAACACTACTTATTTTGGTGAACACAGCATCTAGAGACTATCTGGCCTTTAGGAACCTTCAATACTAGGAAAACTTCCACAACTGTTCCCAACACAGCGGCTGGGGACCTGGAATCCAGCCCCCCCCCGTGGCTCCAACCCGAGTCTTCAGGTGAGGGTGCAGCTTCCCACACACAGAACCACCCCTTTGTGTGCCTGGGGTCCTGACGGCAGGCTGAGGGTGCCCCCATCCCCCAGCACACCAGAGCAGAAGGGGACCTGACAAGCTTGCGGTCCAGCCCCTCAGCTGAGGGACAATCAAAGGCTGAGAGCAGGGTGAGTCGTCCTCAATCACCCAGACTATGAACAGCCAGGCCTGTGGGTACCCAGCAAAGCCCACTGGCACCCCCAAACGCCAAACCAAGCCTTTCGCTCTCATCTGTTCTGACCCATGGTTACTCCGTGTGCTACAGAGCAGAGTGGCTTCTCTAGGTTTTCCAGGCTGTCACTTCTATGGGAGCAGACTGCCAGGCCTTTCTTTGGTAGGGCTGCTGGATAGGGTCAAATTGCCTTTACATTATGGTCAACCTCCAGCTTTCGGTATTACCTATCCAGGGACCCTCCAGTGACACTCAGAACTTCCCTGCCCCCTTGCCCTGGACTGTGTTCTCACTCCTGGGAGGTGTCATCCCTAGAGAACTGTGGATATGTAAGTGTGGCCCCATGTTACAGTCCCCCGAATCACACCTAAGTAGCTCGATCTGGGGAGTGGTAGAGACTGACGCACGCTCGGGGCTCTCAGAACAGAGGACGGTAGCTGGAACCCCACCATTCACCGGATGAATCACACACTGGTGCTGTAAAGTCCCCCACTTCCCAACTAGGACTCAGCCCCGCACAGCCCATGGGCAGCCAGATTCAGGGGTGAGGGCTCTGGATTCAAACAAAGCCCCTTGCTGCTGGACCCTGTTTTCTCAAGTGGTGGATGTAACCAAGAGTCCTGCCCTTCCCCGGGCTCACTGGCCAGGTGAGATCCCGAGTGTGGAACAGGCAGGTAGAGGGCCACAGATCAAGGTGGGGAAGGCAGCCCCCCAACAACTGGCGGCACCACCAGCTGTGGCGGGTTTCTGCCAGAGGGCTCTGGGTTCATTAGGGAAACACAAGGTCGCCGTGCACAGAGGGCACCCAATCACCTAGAGGAAGGTTCACCTGGATAGCACACCCAGCGTTCCGAACACCAGGCCAGTGGGGGCGTGACCAGAGCAGGTCTGGGCCCTGGACTCTCGAGAACCATCTCCCCACCAGCAGCCCCCACATCCATGGGAGCAAGGCTACCTGCAAAATCGCCTTGATCGCATGTAAACGGGTTTGGCTTTCGTTAGAACCAGACACGGTGTCAGTTCCCGGCGTCCAGCTTCCCCGAGGTGGGAAACAGCAGCCTAGTGTGTCAGATCCACGGTTAGAAGGGCAGCTGGTGGCACCGCTCAAACACCTGGACAATAATGCCACAAGTAACAGACGGCAAATAAGCACCTGACCACACCTACAAAAGGCAGTGAAGACGGCCAACCTGGGGACTCAGTCGGCACCCCAGGCAGAGCAGCGGTCACGTCCTCGGCTACCCCGCGGAGGTCACGGGTTTGCAAGCCCCAGTCACTCCGCAGGAGAGGGACGTGGCGGTCAGCTTCCCCTCGTGCTGTTAGGTGCCGACAAGTCACTTACAAAGAGCTCCCTCTCCGAGCACCAAAGCTGTCTGTTTTTCTTCACCAGACCATTCAACAAACAGGTGCTGAGCCCCTCTAGAGGACCCTGTTGGGGCCTCAGTGTCTCATCCACATCAGCACCCAGCAGAGAAGACCTCTGCCCTCGGGAAGCTTACAGTCCAGCAGCAGTGGACAGGCAAGCAACAACTCCTGCTGAGGAAGAAGAAGGATGGGTGATGGTAACTGCTATGGGAACAGAAAGGAGCCAAAGGAACAGCGGAGGACGGCCTGGTGAGCCTCTGCCATTCGAGCCCGGACAGGAAAACGTCTGGAGGAGAGCATTCTGGGAAGAAGTTGCGACACGTGCAAAGGCCCTGCGGCAGATGTCTGTCTGTGTGCTGAGAGAGCAGCCAGGAGGCCAGTGTGGCTCAGCAGAGGGGTGGGGGCACACCAGTGACAGAGGAGATCAGAAAGAGACCAGGGCACGGCTTGGTAAACTTCTACGGCTGAGGGTTGGAAAGCCACTAGTTTAGGTTTCGCAGGTCAAGAGACAAAGAGTCACAGCTGAGGGTGCTAAGTGGGTCTCGGTCACAAGCACTTGACTAGCCGAAGCACTGTGAGAACAGACAACCACTTTTACAAAATGACGGTGCAGCTCCTGTGAGTTCATGTGACTTTCAGGTGTCAAAAAAGTCTCCTTTTGACTTTTTATTTTTTAAATTATTCATAGCTCACAAGTTGTCAGAGAACAGGCACCAGGACGGAAACCTGGTGGTCTACTCATACTAAAAACCCTACAGAGTACAGCCAAATCCCATGGGGCACAGTCACACTTTATGGGGTACAGTCACACCCCACGGGGCACAGTCACACCTTAAGGAGTACTGTAACACCCCACGGGGCACAGTCACACTTTACGGGGTACAGCAGCACCCCATGGGGCGTAGTAATATCTTATGGGGTGCAGTAACACCCCAGGGAGTAAAGCCACACCCTAGGGAGCACAGTCACACCACGCCACACTTGGGTCGCCGTGAGTTGGCAGCTGGTTACTGGTTAGAGACACTTAACATGTGAGGAAGGTAAGGTGCTTTGGTGGCACAGCCGCGAGAACGATCCGCTGCTAACCAAAAGGTCGGTGGTTTAAAGCCAACAGAAGCCCCACGGTAAAGACGTGGCCATCAGCTCCTGTGGGATTTACAGCCCTGGAAACCCCAGGCACCACTGTGAGTCAGAATCGATGCAACAGCAAAGGGTTTGGGGCTTCCTTGGTTCATACAGTGTCGATGTTTTTGTGTGCCACTGATTCAATTCCAACTCCTAGTAACCCTGCCTCATCCTAAAGTGGACGGGCAGCCCCCCAGGATCATTACTATTTCTGCAGGGAAACACGTCCACGTTGACAGCGGTGGCAGGGTGCACAGAGACCACACGTCACCTCGGCGTCAGGATCCTGGGTCGGCTTTCTCTTCCATTCTCACCACTGTCTGAATTTGGGGACCACGGATTGGGGATGGGGAACCTTGCTGTGCTGACTGATTAATCACAGCACACCCCTGACCCTGGGTCCTCTACACTTCACCTAGGCGCTCGTCTGCACCTGGCACCAGGTAAAAGGCAGAGGCACTCACCTGTGACTTCCAGAAAGAAGAGAGAGGAGGTGTCAGAGACCCTGACTATCCCTGACACATTTGTGACCAGGAAACCTCAGCTTTGGAGCTCTGGCTGCCTCCCCTCCCCATGCCAACCTCCCCCTGCCAGCTGATGCACCCTGTGCAAAAACAGGACAGGATGAGTGACCGACAGACACACAAAGAGAAACTGCCTCCAGCCTCCCACTCCCCGGCGGCTACAGACACTCACCTGCTCGGGGGGCCTGCGCTGAGTAACCTGGGCTACCCTACAGTCAAGCTACAGGGACAGGAGGGACTAAGGGTGTGCATCCTTACCCGCCCCCAGGAAAACAAGGAGCTCATAGCACACAACAGCTCGGGAAAGTCAAGAGTTGGGGAAACGAGATGCTCCCACGTATCGCACAGCTGAGGGTGTAAGGCAGCTGAGCCCATGGTAGCCCCAAATACTTAGATGCTGTTTAAATAAATGCTCTGCTCTCACGAGCGTGCACACAGCAACTCAGAGGGAAACAGGACCCCAGCTCACGTCTCTGCCCTGACTGTTTGCTGCTACTGGTGGCCACCCAGCCTGCCGACCAGCTGTGGGTCCAACGACTGTGATCATGGGATTTCATCGACTGATCTGCAGAGACAGATTGCCAGGCCTTTCTTCCCGGTCCTCCTTAGCCAGGAAGCTCTGTCGAAACGTGCTCAGTCCCATCACTGCACACCAGCCTCCAGAGGCTGATGGCTGGTGGCTGCGTGTGAGATGCACTGGCTGGGAACAGAACAGGAGTCTCCCGCAGAGAAGGTGAGCTTCCCACCACTGTGCCACCCCGTGGCCCTAAATGACAACCAAATCTGCCCCTCACCCCTGGGATTTGAGGCTCCTCTGGAGACAGTGGCAGCCCGACATTCTCTCAGTCCAGGACGCACCAGCCTCACTGTGTTCTGGGGCCCTCTGTTCCCTGTCTCTCCCTGAACAGGGCCCCAATTCCTGTCCCAAGTCCCACTTCCCGGCCAGCCCTGTCCCTGGCTGCATGTGACATCCCTAATGCCCCACGACCTGGAGCCTTGGCATTTCATTACCAGAAGCAGGCCTCTCACTTCAGGAGACAAGGTTTCCCGTGTGTGAGGTTCCTATCAGGACAGTCTGTGCAGTGATGGTCTGTCCTGGGCAACACCCTGTTTCCAGAACTCTGGTTTGCAGTATACAGGTGGATTTGTTGACAGAGATTATGGATAGCTGGGTCACCGGTAACGGACTTGAAATTAAAGGTTGTGCTCACGGGGAATTTCCACGGGAAGACACCATCACTCATCCGCCAACCACACAGCAGGCTGTCAGGGCCGAGCACTGCAAGACACACCTCGCCAACAACAGCACAACTTGAGAAGCCTAAGAAAGGCTGCCACCTACCACAACGTATGTGACACAACACACCCTCAGACCTCGTGGTTCCCTATGTACCCTTATTGATGAGCCTTTATTCCTAAAAGCTACTTCACAAGACACGCACGCTTTTTAATTTCCAAAAAGACGGCATAAACGTTCTTTAAAAGCCTGGGCCACCTCATACTTCTGCCAACAGCTAGTTTTTGCTGTCTGCAAATAAATCATCAGCTATAAATATTTCAGCTGGGCCAGGAGGGGATTTATCAGTGAGCCAGCTTTAGCAAGGGATTTAGCAACATAATTTAGCTCACGCCAGCCCAGGGTGACTGACCTATGTTTATTTACACGCCTCACTCCCGCCACCTATTGGCCACCACTGGAAACCCACACCCCCAAACTCAGGCTTACGTTTTGAAATTGGGGCACCTACCAAAACCTACAGACACTGGTGGCTTACTGGTGAAGAGCTAGGTCTATCCTCAAGAAAAGCTTTAAATACAGAAAAAATGAGTCTCTGATGGCTACCAGGGCTGCCTCCCCTCCCTATGGGGGGCGGGGTGAATGAGGTAGCGGAGGAGGGGGGAGGGAAAGAGGGAGTTGAGTATTTGCTGATTAGATAAGCAGATAGGACTCGGGTTAGGTGGAAGGAAGGACAGTACGCAGCAGAAGGCTGGCTAGCACAGCTGGACTAAATCAAAAGCTAAGAGGCTTCCTAAATATAACCCAGTATTTCAAAGGACAGAACAGGAGGGGCAGCGGTCTGGGGACTACGGTTTCAGGGGACATCTAGGTCAATCGGCATTAACAAAGTTTTTTAAGAAAATGTTCTGCATCCCACTTCGATGAGTGGCTTCTGGGGTCTTAAAAGCTAACAAGTGACCACCTAAGTACCATGAGTTGGTCCCAATCCATCTGGAACAGAGGAGAATGCAAGACATTAAAGACCTGAGGAACACAGGAGCCCAGGAGACACACAGGGCCATGCAATCCAGGGATCACATCAGCGTGAGACCAGGACTAGACGGTGCCCAGCCCCACCAATGACCGCCCAGACACGGAAACAACACAGGGTCCTTGACACGGCAGAAGAAAAATGGATGTGCAGAAGTACACCTCTATTCAAAAGACCAGACTGGATGGTCCAGCATACTAGAGGATCCCCAAAAGACATGGTCCCCGACTCCCTGTTAGCCCAGAACAAAAACCATTCTGGAAGCCAGCTCTTCAGAGATTGAATTGGCCTGTAAGACATAAAATGATACTGACAAAGAGTGCTTCTTGGCTGAAGCAGATACAGGAGATACAGTGGGCCGCTCCCGTCCGGAGGCAAGATAAGAGGATGGAGGGGACAGGAGCTGGCTGAACAGACACAGGAAATACAGGGTGGAAAGGAGAAGCGTACTGTCACAGGGTGAGAGAGCTGCTTGAGGCACACAGCAAAGGAGGGAAGTTTGGGGACAAGAAATTGACTTGGATTTAAAATTTCACTGAAAGTCAAAAAATAAAAAAATAAAGCTACGTCTAGTAACCAAAAGGCGGGCACGTTCAAATCCATCAGGTGTTCCCTGAAAGCTTTACAGGGTAGTTCTGCCCTGTTCTATAGTGTCTCTGGGGGCAGAAGGGTTTTAACCAACACACACATCAGTTCTTTGCCTAGTGATCGTCAGAGTGTAACTGGGGCATGTGCTCCCTGCAGGGCCCTGGACGGTGAGTGCAGGCAGAGGGGGCTGTGGGCAGGCAGAGGGGGCCGTGGGCAGGTTGGTGGATCCCAGGTGAACTCTGTACTTAAGGGACATGGGCTTTCTGAGGATGTATGTCAGGGTTTACACTTCACAGGGGCACTGTGGACTACTGTCACCCTCTGGCCCCCTAAGCAGCCAGAAGCCTTAGTGATGAAGGAAGCAGCTGGTTCCCAGATGTCATAACTATGCTGGCTGCTTGCCCAGCAAATCCTTGGCTTCCCAGCCCTTCCCCTGGGTGTTCAGCTGTCCTATTTCACCCCTCTTCAAACACAGGTTCAAGACTGCCCTAAAACCCGCTTTCTGGAGAAATCCAGCCCAGTTCTCCCACCCTGACATACAGGGTTACCTCTGGGCCCCATGTCTGGCTCACTTGGGCCAGCCCCTCCACCACCATCCCCTGGGCCCCTCACCTGGGCCACCCCTTGAGCTCCCGAGAAGCCCCACACTAGTACACTTTCCCCTTCCTCCTCGTGAATGAGACCCTGGGTCCTCACCCTGGGTCCACTGCCCCTGGATAGGGTGTGATTCAACTTTCCTTAAAAAACATGTTAAGGTTCTTATAACCATGTTCATAACTTTAAAAATAACCTGGAAAAGTATATATCACATTCTCAATTTATGTGTAAAATAGCAAAACTGCTAAATCCCACAAAATACATATGCACTGCCTGGTCACACAGAAGGGGAACAGAAAAAAGAGAGCTTTCGGAACAATTATCACTTAAAGAATTATCACTGTAGAGAGGCCATGAGCTACCCTGGGGATGGTGGCGGGATGGCGGTGGGCAGAGAGGTCACTAAGTTACTCCAGGTATGGTGGAGGGACGGCGGTGGGCAGAGAGGACACGGAGTCACCCAGGGGATGGTGGGGACAGCAGACAAGAGCACAGGGATTCTAGTTTCTTTCTGAAGCTCAATAATAAAAGTAATTAAATATGAAAACTATCAGAACGGTGCTCTGGTGGCAAAGGGGCTAATTATACACTCGGGTGCCAACCACGAGGCCAGCAGTTCAGAGCCAGCAACCACCATGTGGGAGAACGGACTGGGGGCACACTCCCTTAAAGATGACCCTCTAGGAAGTCTGGCAGGGCCATTGAACTTTGTGGCACGGGGTCGGCTGTGGATGGATCCGTGTCCGCCAAATGGTGTGTCAGCCGGGCCAGGCCATGGCTCCCAGTACTGCATGTAACCCGCCATTCCGGGTCCTCATCTGCTATCCCATGTGCTCTGTGATGCCGATGAGGCCGTCAGTGGTGCAGAGGTTCAGAGCTCAGGCTGCCAACCCAAACTGGGTCAGCAGTTCTAACTCACCAGCCGCCCCTTGGACAGCCTAGAGTCAGCTCTGCTCTGTCCTGTGGAGGGTTGCTAGGAGTCCGAACTGGCTGGGACACAGGTGTGTGATAATAAGGCAGGGTCAGAGGGGTTATGTTAATGACAGGACACACCGTACATACGGACTAGGCTGTTATCCTGACTCGCTCTCCTTTGAGAGAGAAAAGAATCCAGCAGAGAGCAGAGGGCCTTATACTGCCAAGAAGCAAGCAGCTGGAACAGAGAGCATCCTCTGAAGCCTGGATGTCTGCACTGAGGGCCCAGACCAGGACAAGGCTGATGACAAGGACCTGCTCCCAGAACCGGCAGAGAGCAAGCCTTCCCTGGAGCTGGCACGCGGAATTCAGACTTCCAGCCTCCTAGACCTGAGAGAGTAGATTTCTGCGCGGTACAGGCATGACTTGTGGTTTCCGTTAGAGCAGCACTCAACAATAAGACCGGTCACAGTCAGTTAAAATTGACTCAATGGCATCCAAATTCTGCCAGGAACACATAGCGGTGGAGTCACTCTACTTGCCACTAGGGGGCAGCATCTTAAAGATGATGTCATTTTACCACATTTCTTAAAAACCCTAGATATTGAAAAGCCCATTTGGAGAATAAGAAAATTATAAGATTTCCATAGAAATATCTCCATCTCTGCCTCCTTTATATCAGTTGGAAAAAATCCTGTTTCCTGCATGTCAATCTACAATCAGCTCCAAATAAATACAAATTTATTTTAATATAAGATGCTAAGATCATTTTTGAACAGGGCACTTGCTGGCTCATCTTTTTTCTTAGCTGTAGCACTCATCTATGTGAGTCTAATACATGTTTTTAATCTCGAAGCCAAAACCCAGTGTGTATGTTTATGTTATGTGCCTATGTATGCAGAGAAACTGTTACACACTTAGCAGTCAGCATTTGCTTAAATGAAGCAAAAATCTTGAAGACTTTTTTTAACCAAGTTCAAAAACAGTGAAAATGTAAATGAGGCAGGAAACACTTCTAGGGTGAAGATAATTAAAATTGTCTTTTTTTTTTCCTTCCAATGTGAGTTTACTACTTTCACTGTGACTGGTTCAGAAACGAATTTTGAGCCCCGGCTTCTGAAAAGACAGGCTGTGGGTTTTGTTCACCCTTGTATTCTCATCAGTCAGTGTCTTTAGGGGATACCATCCACCCAGGTACATCCCCAAAACCAAACCAAAGCCACTGCCACCAAGTTGATTCTGACTCACAGCAACCCTACAGGACAGTGCAGAACTGAGCCATCAAGCTTCCAGGGAGCGCCTGGTGCGTCTGAACCGCTGACTTCCCGGTTAGCAGACATAGCATTTAACCCCTGCGCCACCAGGCTCTGTGTTTTTACCCCACTAATTATTCCCAGTGACCGCACAACAGAACCCTCCAGGGGGCTCCAGATGAGCTCGGGAACCACAGGTAACACACAGGTCACCCCTGCTGACATGCAAGCAACCCCTGCGGGCACGCAGGTAATGCCCACTGGCATGCAGGTAACCCCAGCTACCACACAGCTAACTCCTGGTGGCAGGCAAGTAACCCAGCTATGCCACACGGAACTCCAGCTCCATGCAGGTAGCCCCCGCTGGCACACCAGTAACCACAGCCAGCAAGCCCATTGACAGCCGCTGACAGCACAGAATCCCAGAGACCCGGCCTGACCTGTAACTGCCCAGGCCCCTCTCACTTGTCCTCCTAAAGGTCTTCTCCATCTGACAGGGGTGGCTTGCTTCAGAAGCCAGGAAGCCCTCGAGGGCATTCTCCCTAGATCTGGCCTCGTCTCAGCTTCATGAAGGGCTGGACAGGCTTCAGTGGCACTGCCAAACTGAGACCAGGAAGAAAGGCCTGGTAATCTCCTTCCAACCGTGAGTCAATAAACGCCCTGGGGACCACAGGGGAAAGAAAGAAACCCAAAGATCTACCTACACGGAAACCCTGGTGGTGCAGCAGTTAAGGTCAGGCACTCGGATCCACCAGGCACTCCCTGCAAACTACAGAGCAGTTCTGCACTGTGCCCCAGGCTCACTGTAAGTCGGAGTCAACGCGGTGGCCATGGGCTGGGGGCTTTAATATGCTGCCCAGGCAGTCACATTCCACCTTTTCCTCTAAGATGCACTTGCTTCTTTTTTGTTTGCTCGCTGTCAGTCTGATCTCACACACACAACCCTTTAACAGATGACAACGGTGAAGGCAGACACTCCTCCTCACTCAAGCTAAACTGACCAAGTTTGAAAATGGCCTTTCATGGCATAGTGTCACTCAAGGCTTAAAAACTGTTTCCAGGTAACAGATTGAGAGATTTACACAATCTCAACAGATCCTAAAACTCAGTACCTTATAACTGCAGCAAATAATAAAACCCTACCTTTTCCTGAGAATTACACCATGAGAGTAAAGAAAAGAGAAACCACTGAGGTTCTGGCCAGATCGATAAGTACATAAAGACACTCTAATTGTGACCCCGAACACTGAAAACACACTGAAGACAAACATTATATTGAAACCACACCACAACCAGGATTTCCTGACGTAAATACCTTCTTGTCACTTCTGCAGGACTCCACTGGGTCGTGACTTCTCAAACACCAGTGAACAGGTAAGGAGAGAAGCCAGTGGCTGTCAGGCAGACTCCAACCCATGACAGCCCCACGAGGGTCACAGCAGAACTGCGCTGCCCACAGTTTTTGGTGGCCAAGTTTTTGGAAACAGACAGCCAGACCTTTCTTCTGATGCACCTTGGGGTGGACCCCACCCTCCAGACTTTCTGTTAGCAGACAGGCACTTCAGCCATTTGCACTCTCGAGGGACTCAAGGAGACCAGGTCTTAATATTTCTACTTTCCAGGAGGGGGAGCAGTGCCCTCAGAAGGCGGCGGTGCACCGTGCAGGCAGTGTAGACAGGGAGGGCTGCAGGCAGTGTAGATGAAGAACTGACAGCAACAACTGCACACCACGGGCCTCAGCTCCCACACGTGTGAAACCAAAGCCCTGCACAGGATGACACACCTAAGACAGCTCTGTGGACCGTGCCCAGCCACGGGGCCCTAGTATCAGCCTACCCCAGCTCACAGCCTCCCCCAAGTGGCAGTCACGCCTGGACCAGGCGTCCAGAGTGATCTCAGGTGCAAGCCAGGCCCCTGTCAGAACTGCACCCCCCATGACCCAGGCCTCCCCCACAGTGCTATTCAGCCCAGGCGCGGTTTTCTGAAGTGCAGTACAAAGGCCATCTATCTGGTCCCGGGCCACAGACACGAGGCTTTTGTGCGGCACTGAAGGAGGGATTGCATTTCAGGAATAGCCAACCTACTCTGGGTCCCAGAGGAGGGCAGTGGCCGGCCTGGGCTCAATGTCCTCCTTGTTTCCCAGGGGGGTTCTGCGTGCCTTCGTGGGGACGTCTGCCCAGCGTGCCTCTCGGCTGATGCTCAGAACGCTCCAGAGAACCGGCGGTGCAGAGACAACAGGGCAGGAGGAGCGGGCGGGGGCAGCCAGGGCCACACGGGGCCACCACCCACGCAGGGCGCAGCCAGGGATGCAGGCGAGTGACACGAAGGACCCAGAAAACACAGGCCCTTCCAGAGAGCGCTTCATCACAGGCAGCACGTCCTCTGGAAAGGGGTCTGGACAGAGCATCAAGAGGACGGAGCTTCATCCAGACTGCAGCCGACCTGCACAACATCCCCGGTGGTGTGGCGGTTTAAGTGCTGGGGCTGCTCACCCAACGGTCGGCAGCTGGAATCCACCGGGTGCCCCTTGAAACTCCCACGGGCAGTTCTAGCCACTGTGGGTCGGAATCGGTCCAACGATAACAGGTTTCATGTTGGAGCCCCAGTGGTGCGGGGGTTAAGCGCTCAGCTGCGAACCAAAAGGCTGTGTGTTCAAACCCACCAGGGACTCCTTGGAAAGCCTATGAGGCAGTTCTACTCTGTCTTGTAGGGTTCCTATGAACTGGAATCCACTTGACAGCAGTGGGGTTTAGTCACACACAGCAATCCTGGGTACGGCAAACACCACGCCTGGCTGTTAACCAGAGATTTTTGGGGGTGGGGGTTGTATCCACCCAGAGGTGCCCCAGTAAAAAAGCCCAGCAACTGACAGCCAAAGAGTCAGCTGCTGAGAACCCTCAAGAGCACAGATCCAGCGTGACGCACACGGGGTCTCCGTCAGGCAGAAAGCACTGGACGGTAGCCGCTGACAGGCAGGACTCTGACAACCTGGAGGAAGAAACTCCCCAGCACTAAGACAGAATCCGATTCTGTAAGGACAGCAGAGTCAGGGGCAGCAGGCGGGTGGCGCCAGTTAAGTGCCTGGCTGCAAACTGAAAAATCGGTGTTTCAAACCCACCCAGAGGCTCCCCTGGGAGAAAAGACCAGGCAACACACTGCCACGGAGATGGCCCCTAGGAAACCCCATGGGGCACTTCGATGGTGTCGCAGGGGGACGCTGTGAGGCAGGACCACAGAAACAACAAGGCGTAGGCCCAGGAATTCTTCCTTTTCACCATGAGCTCTTTCGTTCTATTATGTCAATTTAAAAAAAAATAAAAACCCATTGCCACTGAGTCGATTCCAACCCGCAGCAACTGCATAGGACAGAGTAAAACTGTCCCACAGAATTTCCAAGGAGAAGCTGCAGATTTCAACTGCCGACCTTTTTGGTGAACAGACAAATTTCTAACCACTGTGATACCAGGTCCCTGTTCACGTCCACAGTCACCAAAAACGCCCTAACCCACCACAACAAAGACAGTAAAAAGTGGAAAAAGACAGTTGACCCAATGACATCCGATGGTCAAGTGGCTACCTAGCACCCCTGTTTTCCCACCTCTCCCCCCAGCATCTCCATGCGCGTTTCAATTTCCTTTCTAAGGTACCAAAATGTCAAGACCAGAAGCCAAAGGCTGTCACCACTGGGCAGGTTTTTAAGGTCCTCAGCCACCAGCAGTCACCGCTGCAGGTTCCCCAGTCCTGCCCCTTCATACGGAACCCCCACTTGTCTGCGACACGTGTTTTCTATGCGAGAGGTATCTGGCTCCCCAGTGTCCACCAGACGCTCCCAGGCCCCCTTTCAACAGAGAAGGACAATCTAGTCAACGCATTTTCCGCTCATTTTCTGTTCCTCCAATCCATGAGTGTGTCTAGACCACATGTAAACTAAGGAAACGTCATGACTTGTGCGGCCCTGCCACTCTTTCTAAGCCCGTCATGTCCAGAAGCACCAGGAACAGGCGGGCTTTCAAGTCTGGCGTTCTTTCCGAGGGCAGGGCTTATAGGACAGGAAGAAGCGGCCCCCGTTCCCACCCTGCTGAACGGACGCACTGCTCTCCTCAGAGCAGTTCCTGGGAACGGGGTCTCCGTGTGCATCCAACCAAGCCCCAGTGCACTGCTGGGCGGTGGATTCTGACTCATAGGGGCCCTATAGGAGCAGGCGGAACTGCCCCATCAAGTTTCCAAGGGGTGCCTGGTGGACTCAAACTGCCGACCTTTTGACTGGCAGCGGTAGCACCTAACCACTATGCCTCCAGGGCTTCCAACGTGTTCCTCACAGAGAATGCTTTCCTAAGGCTAACCACAGGGGTCCTGGCAGCTAGGACAGAAGGACCAGTGGCCAAGGTGGGCCGTCGAGTTTGGGCGAGCAGCCAAGCGCTCACCACCACACCCCCAACTGTTCCGACTGACTCACAGACACCCACGACACGGCCCCACAGCCCCCTTAGACCCTCCAAGGCTGTGACTTTGACGGCAGCAGACCACCCGACGTCTTCTCCTGCAGAGCAGCTGGGACATTCTGACCTCCCACCTTCTGGTCAGCCACTGAGCACTTAATCGCTGCACTGCCAGGGCCCTGCAGGGACTGAGGGCTGTTGCTGGGTGTCATCCAATGGATTCCAACTCACAGCAGCTCTGCAGAACAGAGTTAAGCCACCCTGTAAGGTTTCTAAGGCTGCCATCTTCCTGGACACAGATGATCACACGTACACTCCACAGAGCAGTGGGCGGGTGCCAAACACAGACCCTTCAGGCAGCAGTGGTATCCTTAACCACCGTGTGACAAGCAGTCCTTTCGGGCTGGTTAAAACCTGCTGCCGTCGAGTTGCTTCTGACTCTCAGTGACCTTGTGAAACAGAGGAGAGCTGCCTCATCGGGCTCCCAAGAAGCAGCTGGTAGATTCAAACTGCCGACCTTTCAGTGAGCAGCCACAGCGCTTTAAAAGCCACTGCACTACCTGAGCTCCTTAAAACCAGCAACACCCAAAACCACTGCGATCTCGTTTTTTCTGACTCAGAGAGACCCTAGGGCCATGCAGAACTGCCCTGTGGAGTTTCCAGAGAGCACCTGCCGGATTCCAGCTGCCCATCACTCGGTTAGCACGTAACCACTGTGCCATCAGCGTTTCCCACGGCTCCTTAAAAACTAAACCAAACCCGGCCCTGCGGAGTCGACTCTAGCTCACGGCGACCCTCCAGCTCACAGTGACCCTCCAGCTCACAGTGGTCCTACAGAACAGACAACTGACCCAAAGCACTTCCAAAGAGCGCCTGCTGGACCCGAACTGACGACCTTTTGGTGAGCAGACGCTGCACTCAACCACTACACCACTAGGGTTTCCCAAGGGTCCTTGGAGGCAGCTTAGTCACCCCCTGAAGAGCTGGAACCAGAACGACTTTGGTCTCCCATACCCTTTTCACAGGCGCCCTGGAGGGACAGGGGTTCAGCACACAGCTGCTCACTGAAAGGGGAGCTGCGAGCCCACCAGCCACTCTGGGGGAGAACGATGGAGGCAGTCTGCTTCCATCAAGGTTCCCAGCCTTGGAAACCATACGGGGCCCTTCCATTCTGTCCTGTAGGGTTGCCAGGACTTGGAATCCACTCGACGGCAGTGGGCCAACCTTTTCCTCTGTGGCAGCTTCTATTTTTCCCTTCCTATAATCCTTGCTCTGAGCCGACAGTGATCTAAGCAGCATCAACAGTGAGGTCTCAGTGGAAGCTGTCGGCAGTACCAGCTGACACTGTCCTGAATGTCTTCCTGGTGATGTCACTCACTTCCAAGGTCAGACCTCGGCTGGGCTGCACATCCATGCACACCCACCCACCGACCCACCCACGCACATACTGGGGCTACTCCCTGGCTGCCCATTTGGGCCCCAAGACCCTGTTCCTAGGACCATCTCCCCAGCGTCCCCCTGGAACATGGCTACAAGTGCTGCCCACCAGAGCCAAGGCCAAGAGTGGGTGGCGCGACCCAAGGAGCCCTGACCAAGGACCCCCAGCATCTGCAGCAAAGCCTTGGGGAGGAGCAAGTCACCCACTGCCTCATCTCTGCCATCACAGCAGCCAATCAGGACTGGGCACAGTGAGAACCAAAGATGCCTGTGTGGCCAGGACGGGAAGGCAGCCAGAGAGCTGTGCCACTTCCCTCCTTAATGTCTCTTTGGGGAGCTCCTGCTGAAGGTGCCGTGTGTCTGTGTGGGACGAGGACAAACCCTGCAATGGATACTGGCAACGAACGAATAACAGAAATGGAATCCACGTCACTGAATCATACACGTAAGGATGGACCAGTTGCCAACTTTTACAGTAAAATTTCTACTACTATATACGTCTTCTGCACCTCAACACCAAGAAAACATCAAAAATCCTTGCAACCAGACCAGTTAAGCAACATCATCCTAAATGGAGAATGGGCTGAGTTTGTCAAGGATTTCATTTTACTTGGGGTCCACCATCAACGCCCATGGAAGTAGCAGTCACAAATCAAAGACCTAATTCACTGGGAAAATCGGGTGCAAAGGACATCTTTAAAATACTGAAAAGTAAAGATGTCACCTTGAAGACTACAGTGTGCCTGACCCAAGCCATGGTATTTTCATTGCATCACATGCATGCGGAAGCTGAACAATGAACAAAGAAGACAGACGAAGAATTGATGTCTTTGAATTGTGTTGGAGAAGAATGTTGAATGTCCCATGGACCACCAAAGGAACCAACAGATCTGTTCTGGAAGAAGTCCAACCAGAGAGCTCCTTGGAAGCAAAGATGGCAAGACTGTGTCTGTCATACTTCGGACACGCTGTTAGGCAGGATCAGTCCCTGGAGAAAGTCACCATGCTCGGTAGAATGGAGGGTCAGCAAAACAGAGGAAGACCCTCAGTGAGGTGGATGGACACAGTGTCTACAACAATGGGCTAGAACATAAAAACGACTGTGGACACGGCACAAGACCAGGCGGTGTTTCGTTCTGTTGTGCCTAGGGTCGCTAGGGGTCAGAACCGACTTGACGGCAACCCAACAACAACAACACGCTGTAGTTTTTAATCTCACTTCTCCACATCTTCCTCTTTTAAAAACAGGCTGTAAGAAGGGGCCTCTTTGATTGGATGTTGATAGCGGACAATTCAAAAGATGCTCAGAGCTCCCTCTCCCGTCTCAGGAAAGACAATTATCTTAGGGAAGGACCTCGGAGAGCAAAGGCAGCCAAGGGGAGCCGACATTTGAAAAGTCAAAGTGGCCAAGAGTGTTTTCAGGAAAGAAAACACCAATAATCTTACACAAATTACATTTTATCTAAAGTAAATCATTGAAGTTACATAGTCTTGGGTAGGTTCACACTGCTACCTTTTGGTTAGTGGCTGAGCACTTAACCACCGCACCACCAGGGCTCCTTAATTTACCTACTTGTATTTAAAAGGAACCTACATTTTTAAATTAATGTAATAAAAATAACTACTCATTTATATCTTTCCCTCAACATATTTTTTTCTAAAACCTTTTCTTCTCGATCCCATAAACAGAGTCCAGGTGCAGACTAAGGGTGAAGAGGACCTTGGGGTCCAGAAACTGAGCCAACAAGGACCCCAACTCCTTGCTGACTGTACCAGACAAGTAGCCAGGACCCAGCTGCAGGACAAGGTGGACACCCACTGCGATTTGTTCCAAAAGTTTAGACTCAAAAAGCTTCCTAGGACGCTGTCCCTCGACATCCTCAGATGTCCCCCAACCTGCAGCATTCACGCCCCACCTGCGGGATTCTGCCACATCCAAATGTCATCTGTCCCGTCAGTTCATAAACCCTACAGGTCAAATGTGGAAACCCTGGTGGCATGTGGGTTAACTGCTGCTTAGGGCTGCTCATCCAAAGGTTGGCAGCTCGAATCCACCAGGCACTCCTGGAAACTATGGAGTAGTTCTACTCTGTCTTATAGGGTCGCTATGAGTCAGCATCAACTTGACGGCAGTAGGTTTGGGTTGGGTTTATGTCACCTTCAGTCTTTTTTACATCTTAGAATAACATCTGTGATTCCTTTCTAATACACACTGAAGCATAAGTGCTGCAGGCAACACACTTGGGAAGCCCTCAATCATCTGGAACTATGTTCTGTACTAACACTGAGCACTTAAGGGGCCAAGGTGGCTCAATGAAGCAGCACTCAGCTGCTAACTCAACAGTCAGTGCCTCATACTCACAGCTGCTGCACGGGAGAAGGACGTGGCCACCTGTTTCTGTCAAGGTGACAGTCTGGGGACCCTACAGGGCAGCTCCACCCTGTCGTGCAGGGTCACCATCCATCAGTGAGGTTGCAGGTTCCAGGTCACCCACAGGTGCCTCAGAAGAAAAGCCTGGAGATCTGAAAAAAATCAGTCACCAAACACCTGCATGGCACAGCTCTCCTGTGACACACAGGGGTCGTCACACTCAGTCACACCTGCACAGCACGGCTCTACTCTGACACACAGGGATCATCATCACGGGCAGATGGTCACTGGAAAAAATAATTATAGTAACAAAAACCTCCAGCAGCTGGGGGGAAAAACAGTGCATCTGATTATCTCCTCAGTCTCTAAGAGACTGCGTCTACAAGTTCAGAGTCCCCACCGAGGCTCTCAGAAGACACCCAGGATTCACAGCTTGCAGTTGCCTGGAGGTGTGGCCCTGCCTCTTCCCGTTGTTTCTCTCCAGTTTCATCGTCTTTGGAAACAGTCCCACACTGCTCTCAGGGCCGTGTCTAGAGGCAGCGACACCCTCAGGCTACTCGGTAACTGGCGCCCAGGACCAAAACAACCCGAAAGGGGTGATTCTTCACTTCCCGACCAGCCTGACAAGAACTGTCCTATCCAGGAAACCAGAGACTTCAAAGGCACTGACAAAGACTTAGAGGTATAACCTGATCAGCACCGCCCAACCCTGAGACAAGGCTGGCCGGGAGGGCTCTTCGCTGGTGGGTGAAGTGGGCTTCATCAAATAATGCGCCTCAGCTAATTACACTGTGTTAAATACATTATGTGCTTTGCCAAAAAAAAAAAACCTTAAAATGTACCAGGACATCAATCCACTGATGCCTTTCCCTTAAGGGGACCTCTTCGGCTTCACGGCTGAGCCAGTGTGGACGCCCAGGTGAGGGGCTGGGAGGAGGAGGCGTGAGCAGCGTTCTGAGGGCTGCCTACGGGATGGAAACCCGGGCAGCCTCGGGGTGACGTGCTCCAGCTCTCCCCAGAAGGTCGGCACCTCAGACCCACCAGGGCTCCTCAGACACTACTCTGTCCACGGCGTCACTGTGGGTCAGAGTCAGCGGGATGGCAGGGGGTCTGGTTTCTAATTTGGGTCCCAAAGATACATTCATCAGCTACCTTGAAGAAAAGCCCAGAAGAATCCACCAGAATGTTCCAGGCTTCAGATGCCTTCACAGCACCAACGACATACCTAGGTGGGATGGGGGGTGGGGAGCCCCAGCGGAGCAGGGCTTAAGTGCTTGGCTGCTGACCAAAAGGTCCCACGTTCGAACCCACCAGTGACACCACAGGACAGGACCTGGCGATCTGTTCCCATAAAGGCTGCAGCTGAGGAAACCCCCTGAGGCAGGTCGGCTCTGCCCCTCATGGGGGCTCTATCCATCAGAATCGATTCACCGGCACCACCAGCTGACGGTGACATCCCTGCAGACTCTGAACGCAGAGACCAAGCCTGGCTCTGTGTGCTAAAGGCACCAGGAGCCCGCTGCACTGGGCCCTGTATTTACAGGACAACAGCCAGAGCCCCACCAAGCCAGAGGACTCCTGGCAACAGAGGAGAGTCAGGTTACACGCACGGGTCCTGCCAGGAGGCAGGGACCCTGCCAAGACGTGGACCACGCAAGAGACTGGCATCAGACTATAAACCCGCAGAGCCTCCAGCCTCCCAGCTGGCCAATCCTAAGGCCGGGGAGCGGGCAAGAGGAGGGTCCGCATATCAGAAACACAGATTCTGAATGGCAAAGACTTTCTCATCATCATAAGGTTTTCTCCCAAAACCCAGAATGTTTCTCAGAAGTGAGAGTGGTCAGTGAGACGTGTTTCATGTGGACATCACCAGGAAAGGTCTTTCACTAGAAAAGAACACCGTGGCTGACACAGCCCAGGCTCCAACAAACAAGGGGGACCACCCATGACACGGCCTGGTGCCACAGCAGCAACAAAGGAATCAAGCCCACCAGTGATGGGAGGGCGGAGCAGGGCCAGCCGATGCTTCCTTCGGCCACATGCAGGGTCACCCAGTGTCGGGGCCCACTGAACGCCATCTGTCAACCATGAAGCCATCATGACAACCTCAATCCGACTCTATGGGTGACCCGGGTGCTCCTGTCCTCCTAACACACACCAACCCCATCCACCCACAGGCAAGGAGCTTGGGGCTGGGGGGCTCCTGCCGCACTCACCCACTGCCTCCAAGAGCACCCCACCCTCAAAGGATTCACTTCCATGTCTTTGGACTCCCATCTTTCTTTTTTTTGGCTGTAATCTTCTTTTTCTTTTAATTTTATTGTCCCATTTTACTTTTAACCGTAATTATATCACTTCATTAAATACTATACAAACTGATTAAACAGGAGCTTTTATAGGAGTAGCTATAATTACATCGTTAATTAAATATTACACAAATTGATTACGAAAGGAATCTAAATTAAGAGGATTTTATTCCCCCCACGAAAATCAAGCTGAATGTTCTGGAAAGAATCAACAAAGACAAGTTCTATTTTAAAAACCCTGTTTCAGTAACTGTGGCTAGGACAGTTACCAGCGTGGGGGTGGGAGTTAGGGGGAAAGCCTGAGCAGCATCCTTCGTCACCGCCTGCTGCTGTCCAGCTGGCCAGACTCACAGTGACCCCACAGGTCAGAGTAAACGGTGCCCTCAGCATTTGTAGCAGCGGACTTTTCAGAAGTTGATAGCTGGCTCTTTCTAGAGAAATCTCAAGAAACATTCTCCTCTACAGTGTCCCCTGTGTCTCAAAGACTGTGTGCTATGAGAGACAGGAGCAGGAAAGTGCGCTTACATGTGGGCCGCATCCCAAACAGAAGGGACCCACATGTGTCTGTGGGATAGTCTCTGTCGCCTACATTCTGACTATAAATACAGGCCCGCCTTGGGCATTCCTTGTGGCCAGCCTGACTGAAGCTACTCGTTCCTTCAAAGGCATGTCTTATCCCTGGCCAGGCCTCTGACACTCTGGGCTGCCAAGCTGGGGGCGGGGCTGGTATGCGGTGACAGCTGTCTGGGGGGCCAGAGGGAGCCCTCCCCACAGGGGCAGGCCTGGCGCATGAGCCGCTCGGCAAGAGCCCCAGAAGCAGGATGCCTTCTGGGCCGGCCCAGCCAAGCGAGGAATGCCTGGATGGAAGGAAGGCTGGGAGACCTGGATGAATAAAAAATTGTTTTCCCAGTGGCTTCCACTTCAAAATGCCACAACCTGAAGGCAGTCAAGAGGGGAGAAGAAAAGACGAGATCAAAGAAGTCAGTTTCTGAAATATTTTAAAGCATGGGTCAGTAACTGTATGTTTCTTTTGAGCTATAATTCTGATTTGGGTTGTCATGGTGACCCCTTTCACAAAGGAAAAAAAAGCTGCCCCATCACGTGCCATCCAGGTGACAAATCAGACCACTGTGATCCACGGGCTTTTCGTGGGCTGATTTTTGGGAGCAGATTGCCAGGACTTTCTTCCTACAGTTCCTACTCTTGGTCTGAAAGTTCTGCTGAAACCTGGGCAGCATCACAGTGACACACAAGCGTCCAGCTACAGACAGGTCACAGGTGGCTACTCCTGAGATGCACAGTCCAGAACCGAAGCCGGGTCTCTTGCATGGAAGGCTACAACTCTACCCAGGAAGCCCCCACACTTCCACGGAACCTGCTGGCAGCTGTTTCCAAGTATTTGGCCTGAGTGGCAGATAAAAACCCTGCACTGCAGGCACCTGGTGGCTTCCTTGGCCACCGTCTGTCAGAGGAGGTCAGTCTGGGTGGGAAACGCTGCTCAGTAACAGTCACCGCACCCCTAGAGAGTCCGATGCCTCCACAGCCACGCGAGGCTGTACTCCAAGCCTGGTTTCCCGGTCCAAAGAAAACACTGCATGATGTCACATCTTCGTGACCAGAAGCTGGATCAACTGAAGAGTCTGTGGATACCAGCCAAGGTCACAGTCATAAACAGACCTGAAAAGGCTGTGTGGGCTGAAAACAAAGCACATGACCGACGGCAGCCATGAAGAGACCTTGGCTCCTTCCAGATCATTTCCTGGGGACAGAGACCCACATGCTCACAGAAGTCCCTGTCCTCACCCGTGAGTGGGCGCAGGAGAGCCTCACAGAGACCCCTGCTGCAGCCCAGCCTCCTGGGGACATCTCTGGCCTGGAGCCTCAGTCTCCTTGCCTAGGTCCCTGGGTGGCACAAACTGCACAAAACTACTAATAGACAGGGGGTGATTTGAACCCAACCAGCAGTACCTTGGAAGATAGAACAGGCGACCTGCTTCCTAAGAGTCACAGCCAAGAAAGTCCTATGGAGCACCGCCCAGCTCACAGGGTCGCCACGAGCTGGAATCAACCCAACCGCAACAGGTTTGTTCTGGGTGTAAGGGAGGGGTAATGATGCCTGCCTCCTAGAGGCAGTGACAAGGACTGGACCCAGGAACAACTTTGGGCCCCTGGCACAGCGTCCAACACACGGCAGACACTTAATAAACGCTAGCATCCTTCTCTCTTGCCACACAGGGCCCCTTGCCCAGTGAACCGAATTAGAATCCAAAGAATAAGGCAAATGCCTGGAATTGACCCAGAAATCAGAAAGCATCCCACTGAGAACAGGACGACTGCTTTATCAACCACCCAAGTCCCTCGGACCATCACTTTACACAGGACAGGGATATAAAGTCACAACTTCCTGCCCTGTAACAGAGTAAACCAAAGCATCTCCTATTCAGAGGAAGCTGGGGCTGATAAGCAGGGCACAGCAAGCTCGGAAAGGTGCAATAACAGCATGTTTCAGCTAAAGCTAGGACACGGGGTGTGGGGAGACAGATGCGGGGGCGGGGAGACAGACGCAGGAGACGGGCAGGACAGGGCGACCAGAAAACCGGCCGCCACCAGCTGCCGTCACTTAGGGCGACGCACCTGTGTCAGAGCAGGGCCGTGCTCCAGAGTTCTCAATGGATCATTTTTCGGAAGGAGACTGCCAGGCCTTTCTTACAAGCTGCTTCTGGGGGGACTCGAATCCCCAACCTTCCAGTCATCAGCAGCGCATTAACAATGTGCATCACCCAGGGGCTCCACATGAGGACCCGACACAGAAGAGAAGGCACAGGGCAGAACAGTTGCCCTTCTGAGGTACAGCAGGGGCACTGAGTGTGATACCCCAGCATCAGATGTAGAACTAGAGAGCATGGCCAGGCCAGGCAGCTCTCTGGGCTGCAGCCTAGGGCGGCAGAACACCCAGGGCCCAGTAACCTGCAACAGTGGCCACGGTACCACATCTGTTACAGGGAAGAATTTAAGGGATCCCCACAGCAACCCCAGAAAGCCAGCCAAATGGGATGCAATCACTCCATTTCACAGGTGTGAGAACTGAGGCATGATGACTCACCCACAGTCTCCCAGCCACTCCACAGCAGAGCCAGGGTCTGAACCTCAGTGGTCTGGATCCCGGGGCCTTACTGTCAGGAGGACTGGCTGCTTTACCAGCATAAGCTGTAGGGAAGCAGAGCTTTGACAGGAAAGGTACAGATGTCAGCACCCCTGCAGGGGCGAGGGGACAACTCCAGGTCAGCCCCTTGGCCTGGCAGCTAGGAGGCCCCAAGAAAGGCCGGCTGGCATGGAGACAGAAGCCAGACAGCCTGCGGAGGGTCGGGGAGTGGGCTAGGCAAGCTGGGGGCACTGGGGACCAGGGTGAGGAGAGACAGTGGGCAGGCCCCAGGGGTCAGGCAGAGAAGGGGCGGCTTCCCAAAGGGAAAAGGCTGTCCCCGTACACATATCCCCACTCACAGGCATGTGAGTGCCAGGCAACTCAAAGCAGATGCCAAGAGACACAAGCTCCAGCAGTGGTCCCCACCCATGGCAAGTGACCAGCTGAAGTCAGAGGCCCAGCAGCAGCTTCTCAGCCCCAGGACCATGCAACAGTACCCCCTGACCACAGCCGGAGCACATCAGGGTTGGATGACAAGTGTGCCTGTCAGCGTAGGAGACAACGAAGACACAGCTGTGCTCCCACTTCACGCAGCAGGCGAACAAAGGGACTCACTCTCAGTCGTGGGGAGCAGCCTTCGCAGCCAAACATGGCAGACGACTGAGATCCCCTCTTATAGGCAAAACCTCAATAGTTCAAGTTTGCATGCCAGCCTCAAAGCCCAAATATTTTGTTGCCATGTGTTCAGATTTCAGAAACCCTGGTGGGTGGTGGTTAAGAGCTACAGCTGCTAACCAAAAGGTCGGCAGTTCAGATCCACCAGGCACCCCCTGAAAACTCTACGGGGCAGTTCTCCTTTGTCCTGTGGGGTCTCTAGGAGTCAGAATCGACTTGACAGCAGTGGGTTAGGTTTGGTTCACATTCCCGTTTTCAAGCTTTTCCACAATGAGTGAGTGCTGTCCGGGAGGAGAACCTCAAGCAGAACCATGGAACAGCCATCAGGGGACCTTAAAACGATAAGCTCTGTGTGTTGTAACTACAACCAAAGTCAAATTCCCGAGGGCACCAAGAAAGGTATGTTTGAACTTGACTGGGATCCTGGGGCTTTCCTCTGCAAACAGAAGGGCTTAAGAGCAAACCTGTCAACAGTTTTTAAATCAAAGGCCTTAGTCTCTGCCTTGAACACTAAGTCAATTACAGTTCTAATCTCAAAAACGTATTTAATGGGCCTTTATTTAAATTCACAAATGATTTTTCCAATACTGAATGAGCTATTTAATCCCCTCCACATTCTTACCTGGGGTGGGGGGGGAGTGGGGGAAGGATGGTAATAAGCTCACGAATCCTCGCCCAGGGCCTCCATGGGTTGGGGTTCTAGAAGGAAGCCGGGCTCACAGCCTGTCCCACCCCTGAAGGGCCGTCTTCTAGTGGCTTTGCTCCAGGGTAACCGAAGAGTAAGCAGAGACAAAGGAGAAGAAAGCTGCACACGTGAATCCACTGGGGGGCGGAGAGGCTGACACGGCAGGGCATGGGCCCCCGACAGGCAGCAGAAGAACCTGGAGGCCCGGGCAGCCCCACCGACAAAGAGGCTGGGTTTCTGAAGATGAGCGGTTTGTTGTTAAGCGGAAGCAGCGGTCAGGTCCCTAGATCGGCTCTGACCAACCACGGAGCAAAAGTGCTACACTGATGCAAAGCCAACACAAGACTGCGTTAGAAGAACGTAACTATTCAATGGCCATGATCCAGCCGATCCAATCCACCAGACAGGTGGACTTTCTCAGCTCACTGCAACCGATAGGCCTTCTCTAGCATGCCCAGACACCAAGCGCAGAGGGGACACTTGGAGGCACCTCTCTGGCTCCATCTTTGCACATACCTAAGACAAGTGAAACCCTGGTGGCACAGCAGTTACCTGCCACGGCTGCTAACAGGTCAGCAGTTCTAATCTACCAGGAGCTCCTCAGAAAGTCTACAGAGCAGTTCTACTCTGTCCTATAGGGTCTCGATGAGTCAGCGTCTACTCAACAGCGCTAGGTTGGGTTGGGTTTGGGTTTTAGGACCAACAAAAGCACACGTCCACACACAAGCCTGTTTGCAGGTGTTCACAGCATTAATGACACAAGCCCCAAACTAGGAACAATCCAAATGTCCACACGACACACATTACCCAACAGTATAATCCCATGGAATGCTGACACATGCGATCACATGGGTGAACTTGAAAACACTAAGCTACAAGAAAAAAACCAGGCACAAAAGACCACACCTTGAATAAGGTGATTCTGTAAACCGTTGTGAATCAGCAAATCCATAGAGCCACTAGCGTGTACCAGGGGCTTGGGAAGGAGGAAATTAAAGTGTCTGCTGAAGGGTGTAGGGTTTCTTTTTGGAGTGATGAGAATGTTCTGGAATTAAGACAGTGGTGACGCTGCATAACTGTGAAAACACTGAAAACCATTGGAACGCACACTTCGGAAAGGTGACTTTTATGGCATGTGAACTGCATCCCAGTACAGCTGTCACTGTGAAATGGGAGCAGTATCTGCAAAATAACCTGACAGTGGTGTCACAATTCATATTATGTGTCACCTTGGCTAAGTCATGCTTCTTGGCGGTTCGGCAGACACTATGTAATCATTCTGCATTCAGCCAATAAGTTGAAAGGGGAGCTTCCTTGGAGGCGTGGCCTGCCTCCAATATATCTGGATATTCTAGCAGAGCTCACTCTGGATCCTGCATCCCACTCATCATCCTCTGACCTCCAGTGCTTGAGACACGGGCCAGCAGCCAGCCATGGGACCTCTCAATTTGGGATTCATTGGTCCCTGTAACCACGTGAGTCACAAAACGCCTCCTGCCTGATGCCTGGCCCACAGACTTGGGATGTGCTGGCTTCCACAGCCGCCTCAGCCACTTCCTTGAAGTAAATCTGTCCATACGCATTTATAGATACTCTTCCCTGGTCCTCTAGATGAGGATGAGGGCTTTCAAGGGATACTCATTTACTCTGTACCTTCCAGCGTCTTTAATTTTTCTGCAGCCAGTACACATTACACTGATGAGGAAAACGGATTTACAATTTTACAGAAGAGCATTAACGGTGAAGGAGCCATTGCTGCTGCTCCTGGGTGCCACTGAGTCAGCTCCGCCTCACAGTCACCCCAGGTATAGCAGAACAAAACAACGTGTCACCCTTAGTCACTGCCGTGTCTGACTCTCCTGTCGCCGCTGTGTCAACCCACATCACTGAGGGTCTCCCTCTTTTCCAAGGACCTTCCAGCTTACCAAACGTGAGGTCCTCTGGGGACTAGCCCCTCTTGATAAAACACCCACAGTATGTGAGACAGAGTCTTGCCATTCTCACCTATAAGGAGTATTCTGACTGTACTTCTTCCCAGACAGACCGGTTTCTTCTTCTGGCAGTCCGTGGGACATTCAACATTCACATGCCATCAATTCTTCTCCAGTCTTCTTTCTTCATTCTTCATTCTTCAATTGCTCAGGCATACGAGGCAACTGAAAATACCACGGCCTGGGTCAGGTGCGTCTTAGTCCTCAAGGTGACATCTGTGCTTTTCAATACTTTAAAACAGGTCTTTTGCGCAGACTTGCCCAAGGTAATGAGCCACTGGATTTCCTGACTGTTGCTTCCATGGGCATTGCTTGTGGATCCAAGTCAAAACAAACCTCGGACAATTTCTCTCTTTTCTCCATTTATCAATGACGGTGCTTATCGGTTCAGCTGTGACGATTTCTGCTTTCTTTGTGTTGAGGTGTAATCCATCCTCAGGACTGCAGTCTTTGTTCTTCATCAGTGAGCACTGTAAGTCCTTCTCTGTCACCGCCACCAGCACAACCACTCACCTGGCCTGGCGAGCAGTTACCTATGCCATCTCAGGATGGGCCCTGGCCTGCCAGAAGGCTATCAAGACATCAAAACATCAGTGTTGCCCTCTTTGGACCCCATTCCAAAGGTCCAGGACACCCACATCACCCCCTCTGGTCACAATATGGATTCTAAGCAGTGAGACGTGCAATGAACATTGTTTTTCCTTGGTAAAAACACACTGGTTCCAGTCTATGGTGCTGATTTCACAGAGCTCAACTTTTAAACACCCACATCTCCCCACGGCACCCTGGGGAGCCCTGTGAAATCCATTTGCGCTGCATATTTACAGCTCGGAGTATCACTGCATCATTAGAAAAGACAGCGTTGAAGGTCGTTGCACCCTCATCATCAGACAACGTGCCGCCGAGTCCTCTGTCAGGAACGCAACCCCAACTCCTCTGGGACGCTGTTCCTATGGGAAAACCAGGCACGGTGGTTCGGGATGGACGGGCAAGGAAGTTCATGTAGGATGGGAACATCGCAGAGGCGTTCTGAGCGCGTACTAGGCCTTGTGGGCTCAGATTCCAAACACAGGCTTGTCCTGGCCATGCCTTATTCTTTGAACCTGACATGTCATTCATGGGGGGAGAGGGAAGCAGAGACAGGAAGCAATGGCCACACGAGGTCCACAAGGACAGAAGCCTGTCAGTGACGACAGGCAGGCAGCAAGCGCACTTCCACAGATAACCAGCAAGAGGTGACACACAAAATCTTCAGTCACTTTAAAAGAGAAGTACAAGTAGTGCATGCCACACAGTGTGGCTTTGCAGTGAAGACAACACGCTGAGTTAAATACACCAAGAAATGGGGCAGCAGGGCCACCTGCGTCTAAGTACTAAACCCTGGTGACAGAGTGGTCAGAGAGCTACCTCTCCGGGGTATGAATTCATCAGGCCCTCCTTGGAAACTCTATGGGCCAGTTCTACTCTTGTCTATAGGGTCGCTATGAGTCAGTATCGACTCGACAGCACCGGGTTTGGTTGGGGTTTTTTTTTTTTTGGTGCCTAAACAGAAACCCCGGGTCACGGGTGCCCACGGAATGCCGTACCTTCTCTCCTAAGGTGAAGGCCACGCAGGTAGGCTCCTGAGACACCGGGACAGCAGTCTTCCAGCACCCCGGTCCCTTTCCTTTCCAAGAAAGCCCAGCACCTCCTGGGAGACACTGCCCCTGTGCCCACCCTGAGCCTGGAGTCAAGAGCTCAGCTCTGGAGTCACAGCACCCACGGGTCCTGCAGCAGCCCTGAAATGCATCTCACGTGGCCCAGTCACACGCAGGCTTCGGTTGAAAGTATCTGAGTACAAGGCGAGGACAGCTGAGCAGACCGCCATCCGGCCTTTGGAAACACTGCGGCAGCTTGGCCTTGCGAACTAAAACGAGGCCCTGGAGATTGGAGTTCCCAAGGACTGACAGGCCAATGAGACATCTTTGGCCGCACCTCCTCCTGCAGGCCTGCCTCCGTTTCCCCCACAGCACTGGCCCCTCCCACAGCTCCGCCTCCTCCATGGCCCCACCTCCTCCCCCCAACCCCACCTCTCCCACTGCCCTACCTCCTCTCCCCGAGTCCCACCTCCCCCCACGGCCCCACCTCCTCCCCCAGCCCCGCCTCCCCCACGGCCCCACCTCCTCCCCCAGCCCCGCCTCCCCCACGGCCCCACCTCCTCCCCCAGCCCCGCCTCCCCCACGGCCCCACCTCCTCCCCCAGCCCCGCCTCCCCCACGGCCCCACCTCCTCCCCCAGCCCCGCCTCCCCCACGGCCCCACCTCCTCTCCCAGCCCCGCCTCCCCCACGGCCCTACCTCCTTTCCCCCACAGCCCTGCCTCCCCGCCAGGCCTGCCTCCAACATGCCTTCCAGGTATGAAGCCCATTTGCCCCCAGAGCCCTTCCACTGGACTCTCGAGTTGCTCAGCGCTCATTCCAAAAAACACTTCCCTGAATTGTCACCAGGGTCAGAGGAAAGATGGCTCAGCAGAGAAGCCTCTGTCCACCTGGCAATGAGCCAGGGCTTCTACCCCCACCACTTTTGCTGGGGGCAGAGACAGTGGCTCTCTGGTTCCTAAACTGAGCTCCTTTCCCATCTGGAGGGAAGTGAGACAAACTAGCTGCTGATAGAAAAGCAGGCTCAGGGAAGAACTGCACCCTGGACCCCTCACATGCTCATGGGGCCCAGGATGTCCCCATACCTGGTACAGGGGCTGCTCACTGCTGCTTCCAAACCCCCACTGCTGAAAGGCCACTGGCCTAGAGAGCCTGTTGAGACCCCAGACGCGCAGTGCAGGAACTACAGCCAAACACCGACAGGGAAGCAGGGCTGCAATGCCAGGCACTCAACCTGCCTTTTTAATGCTAGGGATGACAGTGACGACACGGCAGCAGCCAATAAGCACTCACCTTGTGTAGCAATCTTCAATACATTTTTCTTAACTGATCCTAACGATGCTGCCAAAAACTAAAGCCAGCTGCTGTCACCTCCAACTCCTGCTTACCCTGCATGTCAGAGCACAACTGGGCTCCATAGGGCTCTCCATGCCTGGTGTTTAGGAAGAAGGTCACCAGGCCTTTCTTCCAAGGGGCCTGTAGGTGGACTTGAACCTGCAATCCTCCTTTCGGCAGCAAAGCATGTTAACTATCTGCACCATCCAGGGCCTGCAAGGCAGGTATGAATGCTGTCCTGCAAGTGCCGTATGACTGAGACTCAGGGAGAGAGCAATCTGCCCAAGTTCACATAGCTGGCCATGGACAGTGACCACAGGCTCAGATCCAGCCATCTCCACACTCCTCATGCTGCAGGAACACAATTTAAACTGTGTACATGGGTGTGTACCTAAGTACTCAGGCACAGCGGACAACATCACCAGGGACAAGGCAGGCATCGCCTCCTGGTCCCACATCAGCCCAAAACAAGGTCCTCAACGCTCTGTTGTCAGCACCCGGGCTGAGCGAGAGGGACATGGCCCACCGGCACCCACCGGCACACTGCCTTCTGCCACTGCATTCCTGTAGCTCTCCTGTCTTTGGACACTGTTCTCCTGAATGCTCCCCCACGCCCTCTCACAGCCCTCCTTGTCTCCTCTTCCGAGGTTCCAAGAGGAAGAGGGGCCGAGGTGGCTCTGCACACACAGCCAGGACCCAGGTGCTGCCCTCCAGCAGGTGTGGGCACTGTCCATCAGCATGCTGCTGTGTTGCAGGAAGGCCACCTCGGCCTCCCTGTCTCCACTGTGAGTGAACAACACACATTCCCGATGCTGGTGTTGAATGCGGGACTCGCTGGAGGAAAGCATGGGGAGGCCGTGATGGAAGGAACTCCCCACTTTCCAGGACGTCCTTCCTGGCTTTCTGCACTGTGCCCAAACAGCTGGCAGCCCCACTTGACCAGGAGCTCCAAGGGCTGATTTCCTGACCTCCAGCAGTGCCAAGTGCTCCTCACACAATAGAATCCCACTTGCTTTATAAATACACCAGGAAAGCTTTCCAAACCTGGCTTCCGGAACTCTTTCAGTTCTGAACTATCCTTTGATAGGAGTCCTTGGCATCGCTTCTCCATCCTTCCTGCAGTGGCTGTGTTTCCCAGCTCCAGCAAGGGCAGAAACGCATGGGGAGCTTCAGAGACCTCGTCCACACGAACGGGGAACAGCCACTTAGCAACGCTCAACAGCGCTGCTCTGAGGACAGTCACGTGGTAAGTGTCGGATCAAAACCGTTAGTATCATCACTCCACACGAGAGTTCTTTCAACAAGCACCGCGAATCTCCTGTATCTCTTTAAAAGCAGATGAAATCAGCCAGGAGGAGGGTAACATGACAGTCCCTGGTTTACAGACACATCTCCATCACAGCATTTACATTCACTCCTGAGGGACAACTGCTGTCCCCATCCTGCGTCTCCTGCAGCATCTGGGGTTTGATGACAAACTGTCCCTTCTTTACCTCCCACTGGCCAAGGTGAAGAGCAGTGAACCCTTTACTGGAAACTGGACCGCACCTGGAAGAAGCACCACAAATGGGGGGCTCCCAACAACAGGCTACTGCCTCAGAGCTCTGGGTGGTACTTCTCGGAAGGCCAGCAGTACCCTTGATTTTGGACTTCTAGCCTCCAGGTGCATAGATTACATTCTGTTGTTTTAAGCAATCCAGTGTATGATACTTTGTTAAGGCAGATGCCCCTCACCCCCCCAGAATCACTGCTGAGTCAATTCCTACCCATAGCAACCCTGTTTTAGGACACAGTAGCATCACCTCATAGGGTTTCCAAGGAGTGCCCAGTGGATTCCAACTACCAACCTTTTAGTTAGCAGCTGAATTCTTCACCACTACAACACCAGGGTTCCCCATGGCAGCCCTGAAACCAGTAATAATAATAGTATTACAAAACACAACTTGGCATTGAGTGACCCTGAGTGACAGCAACCTGATGTGTCAGAGTAGAGCTCTGTTCCATGTGGCTGATTTTGGGGAAGATGACCAGGCCTTCCTTCCAGTGTACCTCAGAGTAGATTCGAACCTCTAACCTGTAGGCACACAGCCACAGGCACTAAACATGTACGTCACCCAGAGACTCCAGGCAAAAGTCACCCACTTCCTTCCAAGGACCATATGCTGACACTTAGGTCACTGAAGGAAGCTATATGGTCAGCCACAGCATTCTCGTACACTGCACTGCCCATACCCTGTGAAGTAGGTGACATCCAAAATAATTTCACCCAGCAACAAAAGGATCACATGATAAACAGTCAGAGCCTAAGGGCTGTTTTCTAATCCGCTTTGGGGTGTCTCGACCTAGCAGATGCCAGCCTAAACAAGACGGCAGAAACCATGGCCAGAGAGGGAGCCTTCTGGAAACAACCTAACTCTACCACTCCGGCAGAGAAAGACACATCAGCACACTGAAACCACAGCGTGACTCCCAAGAATACTGCCTAAAGCAAAACAAAATTTTTACAATGAGATTATTATAAGCCTCCAGACTCCGAGGGATGACTGCCCGCCGACTGTCTTCAAACCCTGCACTGAAACTGACCCAGGAGGTCACCTGGCAGCTACGTAACAGACTGGCTCACGAAATAAACAATATCACCTGTGATGACGATGCTCCTTTAAAAAAAAAATCTCGTTGAGACCACAGGGTCAGTAATACTTTTAAAACACAGTGGAGAAGGAAAGGGGTCAGGGAAGCTAGATGAATGGAGACGGGGCCACCAGATGGGACATCAAAGTACGTTCATACACTGGAAAGAAGGGAATCACTGTCAACAAATCATCTGTACAGAAACCTAAACTTCTGTGCAAACTGTCACCAAAAACACAATAAAATATTACTTCAGACAAAAAAAATCACCTCCACCCACAGAATCTCAGGCTGTAGGGAAGACGGTCCTGTGACCCAGGGCCAGCCTGAACCACAAGGAAACAAAGCAGTTCTGAAATCTAAGAGGAAAGAAAGGGTCACCCAGTCAGCACTCCAGCAAGAAGACAGATTTTCTTGTTCAACAAACTGGAAATTCCAGTTGGGGGTTCCCGCCTGGACTGGGCCTTTACCCAAGTGCTCGCTGTGAAACACATCGTTTGCTTTTCAGGTGTCCAGGACCTATGAGGATGTCCCCAGGGGGACTATCCACCTCCACCCGCCTGGCCCACATGCTGGTGGGTCCCAGACGGGCGCCCACTGCGGGCACTTTCCCTGTAAAAGAAGGCTACAAACGGTCCATGCACTTGGCTGCAGACCGAGCCCTAGCAAGAAGTGCCTGGCCGCCTACTTCCAAACAAGCAGCCGCTGAAGACCGAAGGAGCACAGCTCTCCTCCGAGACCCACGGGCTCGCCGTGAGTCGGGGTGCACTCAGTGGCATCTGGCTTGGGTTCTACCCAACTGAGGTGCCATCGCGGCCTGCCCGGGGGAACTTGACTCGCTTGGTCCGTTCTGACTTTTGAGAACGTGACTTCCAGTGAAGCCGCCCACTTCCAGCCAGGGACTGCAGGCAGTTCCGCACTTCTTCCCCACAGGGCTCCAGCCAGCCCGCAGAGACTCTCCACGCCCTCCACACTGTTTTTTCCCCTCCAGTTGCAGTGGCCTCAGTTGTGACTCCTGGTGACCGTGTGTGTCACGGCAGAACTCCACTCCACAGGGTTTTCAACGGCTGGTTTTTCTTCCCAGGAGCCTGGAACCACTCGGCAGCCCAGCACGTTAACTGTTTGTCCCAGTCTCTCAGGGACTCCAGCGACCACGGCAGGGGGTACAAATCTGAATGCCTGTAACCAAGTCCTGAGAGCTGCCTGGCAGCAGACAGGAAGCCAAGTAACACAAGTTGGAAAGGGAATAGAAAACACAACAAAAGCCAGAGCCATCAAGTCAGTTCCCACTAACAAGGACCCTACAGGGCAGAGCAGAACTGCTCCCACTGAGTTTCCAAGGAGCACCTGGAGCTTCTTTGTCAGCAGCTGTAGCACTCAATCACCACACCACAAGGTTTAGGAATCAATTATACTTGGGTCAGAAAAGTACTTCCTGACATCACAGGTCCAGAAAAAAGAGGGTTCGATCTCTCCCCAGGAGCCTGTGTCCTGCTGAAAAAGGAACCATACAAAAAGTCCCCCAAACTCGAATCCCTATCCCCTCTTAAGAGTCTGGGTGGTACAAAGATTAACCCCACGGCTGCTAAGAGGGAGGCTGGTGGCTCAAATCCACACAGAGGCCGTGCAGGAAAAAGACACAGCAATCCGCTATTGTAAAGATCACAGCCCAGAAAACCCCATGGGGAAGTCCTGCTGTCACACGAGTAGCCACGAATGGAAAACAACTCAACAACAGGTTTTTTCTTGCTGAATCCAAATGAAAACCAAACAGGAGGTGTACCTGACCCCATCCAGCAGAAACTGCCCTTTTGAGAGGGGAGGAGTCTGGTTGCCAGGGGTCCTTGGGGACTGGGGTGAAGAGGTGCAGGTAGCAGCACCTTGGGGCCCCAGGGCAGAGCCGGCCTTGCCTTCCTTCAGGCAGTCCCACGCCAGCCCTTCTCCGATGTAAACCACCCGCCCTTTCTGGAGACACATTCCTTTTCCAAAACAGGTAAAACGACCTTTTTAAACACAGGTGCTACTGGCAGCCTCTTGGTCACAGCAAAGCCAGGCAGGCTTCAGATTTAATGGACGCAGACAGCTTTGAAGGAGGAATCAAACTGTAAAGGGAAGGTAGGTGGGAAGCCAGCCCATGGTCCACCAGTGCGAAGGGCCTAGAAAAGATGACGCGTCCTGATGATGAAAAAAAAATAGATTGCCAGGCCTCTCTTCCTGACCCATCTGAATCTGGAAATTCTACCGAGAATGGTCAGCATCCTAATGACACAGAATCCTCCACTGACAGGTGGTGGCTGCACTCACGGCCACCCCATGGGCATCAAACCGGAACTGTGCTCCACGGGGTTTGCAACGGCTGGGTTTTTCTGAAGTCGATTGATCTCCAGGACTTTCTTCCTAGGTACCACTGAATCGACTCAATCCTCAATCCTTCAGTTAGCAGCTGAGTGCCGTAACTGCTTGCAACACCCAGAGACTCATAAAGGGGGCTGGGAGCTGTTGACAGGGTGTGCTTCCCCAGGCCCGCAGGAGAAAGGTTCAGAGGGCCACAAAGACCCCTGAAAAGAGAGAAGATACCACCTCCACAGGCGTTCACCACTGGCCGGCCCCCGGGGCACAGCTCCAGGACTGAATGAGACCCAGTCAACACATCCTGGTTGGAGAAGTCTCCAACCCAGCCAAGCTCTGTCTACCCCCATCCCTTCCTGCCCAACAGCTGCACCCCAACTTCTCATCTGAGTGCCCTGATCTGCTGGTCACCTCCCCAATTCAGCCTCCCCTGTGTTTGCTGAGCAAGCTGCACAAGAATGGGAACATACGGGTTGTGAGGGAGACGACTGTTGCACCAGAAATGGTGACACTGTAAACACAGGTGTCTTACTAGGGGGCAGGGAGCAGTCATGGTTCAGTGGTAGGCTCCTCCCCCTTTTCATGCAGGGACCCGAGTTTGATTCCTGACCAGTGCACCCCATGTGCAGACACCCCCCTGTCAGCGGAGGACTGTGTGCTGTCAGGGAGATGGACAGTTTTCAGTGGACCTTCAAGACAGACTAGGAAGAAAGGCCTGGCACTCCCCAAACCCTATCGATCACAGAGGAATGGTTCCACTGTGCATGGGGTTGGCATGAGTCACGGCCTGCTAAACAGCGGCTGCCAACAACAGACACACACATAAATATGGATGTAACCAAAAAACCAAACCCACTGCCATCAGGTCGATTCCAACTCACAGCAACCCTGCAGACAGAGTACAGCTGCCCAATAGAGTTTCCAAAGCACACCTGGCAGATCTGGACTGCCGAGTTTTTGGTTAGCAGCTGCAGTACCTAACTACTACACCACCAGACTTTCATGACTCAATGGCACTTGGCTTTATATAACCAAAAACCAAACCCCCTGCCATTGACCTGATTCTGACTCACGGCAACTCTACATGACAGAGTAGAACCGGCCCCACGGAGTTTCCAAGCAGCACCCGGCTTAGCACTTAACAGCTACACCACATGGGTTTCCACACATTCACAAATACACATACACACACAAATCAGTACACAGCACCTTCTTGTGCTCAGACTGGTCCCTACTATCTGTTCAAACAACTGATCTCAGGGCCTCAACAACTGCAGGCCGTTTCCCGTGCCTCGCTCTGAGAACTTGTTATAATGCGGGACAATGAAAGACACAGAGCAGGCCAACAGTCCCGGCGGGAGGAGCACCAGCCCTACTTCCAACCAGACTTACCACCAAACTCACACCAAAGCCAAGGTGACAACGTACAGCGGGTCCCTAGCCCTGGAAGACGTCTGATTACACCCAGAACAAAGTATACAGCCAACAGAAAGAAGAGGACTGAGCCACAAGCTGGCTACAGTGTAACTCCACAAAGGGACCCTTCACAGTGAAGACAAGTCACAGTGTAACTCCTCACACGGACCGCTACACAGTGTCAACAACAAGCCACAGTGTAACTCCTCACATGGACCGCTACATAGTGTCAACAAGCCACAGTGTAACTCCTCACATGGACCGCTACATAGTGTCAACAAGCCACAGTGTAACTCCTCACATGGACCGCTACACAGTAGCAAAGATGAAGGAACCACAGCTACCTACACTGCCACGACTCAACGCTAAAAATGCTGCACAGCAAAAAAACGCAAGGCACAAAACCACTGACAGGTAAATCTCACTTACATAAATTTTATAAAAAAGCAAGCAAAACTGAGCACTATGTATTTTGGGGATACATGCACTATGGGATAAAACCATAAATGAAACAAAGGGAATAATCTGCACCAAATCTATGATGGCCAGCCCCTCTGGGGAAGGAAAGAAGGTAACCTATTAAAAGGCTCTTGAGAAACGCTGGTCCAGCTGGAAGGTGGGTACGCAGGTCTTCCTTCTCTTACTCCCCAATCTGCACACAGGCATCATGCTGTTTACTGTCGGGGTGAGGTGAGCGTGTGCGGGTGCAGGACTGTGGCCAGTGCTCACTGTGAAATGAAATAATACAACTGAGCACATCTGTGTTTACTTCAGAGTAAGAGCTAAGCAGTTACGTAACCACAGAGAATTCTGCAGTATTCTAAAGAAGGCTGTTAATTATAATTACTTTTGATACCTACCTTTTTTTTTTAACCATGAGCAAGTTTTACTTCGATTTTTAAGAAGTGTCTTCAGGTATGTCTATCTAGACTTGGTTTAGCGAAATGAATGGCAACAGCCTAACAGAGATATTAGGTTAAACATCCTTACAAATGTGTGACATTTGTGTGTGTGTGTGTGTGTGTGTGTGAGAGAGAGAGAGAGAGGAAGAGAGAACATATGGAACATACAAGTTACCACTGTAACCATTTTTGAGTCCGTAACTCAGTGCTGTTAGTTACATTTACAATGTTAGGCAGCGCTCACCACTATGTATTTTCAACACTGTTCAACCAGCGCAAGTGGAAACCTGGCACCAATAAAGCACTCACCTCCCGACCCCGACCCCCTCCAGCCCCTGGCAATCACTCACTCCCTTTTGTCTCTCTGCATTTGGCTGATGGAGACCTTTCACAAGTGCCATCCTACCATGACCTGTGTCTACGTCCGGCTTCTTTCACTTGGCACAATAGTTTTCAGGTTCATCTGCACTGGAGTGTCTGCTAAAATTTCATCCTTACAGCTGAGTGACATTCCAGTGTGCCAGCGACGGGAACCCTGGTGGTGCAGCTGCCCAGCAAAGGGGCGGCCGTGGAATCCGCCAGGCGCTCTTTGGAAACCTCATGGGGGCAGATCTCCTCTGTCCCACAGGGTCACTATCCGTTAGAACGGACTTGATGGCGCTGGGTTTTCGGTGGGTACAAAGTAAACCACACTCTGCTCGTCCTCTCACCTGAGGAGAGCTCCCTGCACTGTCTCCACCTTCCGGGATTGTGAAAAGTGCTGTGCTGAACACTAGTGTTCGCCTCTCTGTTCTCAGTTCTTCCAAGCATTGGTACCAATTACACTGAGTCCCCCAGAAATGTGAGTCAGCTTTGCTAGGCCATGAAGCCCAGTACTGTGTGGCTGCCCACCACTCTGCCACCCAATGGGCTTTTCCTGTGTGCTGTAAATCTGAATCTCGCCGATGTTAATGAGACAGGCTGAGAGAAAGTCACAAAGTCTGACAATTAGGTTCAGGAACTCCTCCTCGAAAAAGTGCTACATACCTCATAGCTGAATATCACTATGGTCACCTTGGAAATGCTCCCCTTGGGAAGCTATGCACCAATGCCAGTGCCTAGTCCACCCTTGAAAGGAATTTGGGAACTCTTTTTCTGGAATGGCCATCCGAGCTATAGTCATATTACCCTTGATGTCCTCAGTGTCATCCGAATGTCTTCAAGATTTCCTTTATTTTCAGGTAAAGAAAAAAAGCAATTGAGGACCAGAGCAGGTGAGTGAGGAAGGTGTCCAAGGGTGGTTATCTGTTATTTGTTCACTGGCTAAAAACTCCCTGACAGATAGTGCTGTGTCCGCTGGTGAACTGTCCTGATGCAAGAGCCGTGAGTTGCTGGCTAAAAGTTCAGGTCGATTTTGTCTAACTTTTTCATGCAGCCTTTTGAGCACTTCCAAATAGTAAGCCTGCTTAACTGCTTGTCCAGTTGGTACAAATTCATAATGATCAATCCCTCCGATATCAAAAAAGCTTAGCAATGTTTTTCTGACTCTTGATTGGGACTGACAGAACTTTTTTCATTGTGGAGAATTGGCTGACTTCCACTGTTCACTTTGACTCTGTTTCAGGGTCGCACTGGTACACCTCTGTTCCGTCACCTGTGATAAAACAGCCCAAAACATCACCTGGCCTCTCCAAAAAGTCTTGGCAAACTTTGACTCTCTTTTGCTTTTGTTCACCGGTGAGCTCCTTTGGGACCATTTTTGCACACACCTTTCTCATGCCAGAATCTTCAGTTTAAGATTTTCCTGTTTCTCTACTGATGCTTACTTCGTCAGCTGCGCTTCTCAATCAGCCATGATTGTGACACAGCCAAGCCAAGTGCCGTCGAGTACTCACAGCTCAATGAATTTCTGCAGTGTTCTCACCCGTTGTGCTCATTACCGGCCGCCCTGACCTCTCATCATCAGTGATGCCTTCTCTCCCCTCAGAAAAACGTTAATGCCATTTGTACACTGCCATTTTCTTCATGACATTATCCCCATAAACTTGGACTAACATGTCCCTGACTTCACTTCTACCCTTGCCAAGTTTAACAAGAAATCTAATGTTTGCTCACTGCTCTAATTCGAGCTCCAGCATTCTCGGGACGGCACACAGACACACGCAACAGCAGTAAGGAACGCCACTCAGCAAGATGCCACATGTCCACAGGTCCGCACGAACACAGCTGTGAGACACTCATAGACCAAGGTTATGAAACCTTACGGAGTTGTTCGTACAAGTTCCTGAATTGTCACACCTCATACTTTAACGAGGCAGCACTCAATCTGCAGGACTGGTTGTAGCCTGAGGCAAGCTCTTTTGAGATCGTAGAGAGGATCAAGAAGAGAGGTGGGACTTCACATCACCAAAAACTAAGTGCCAAGAGCAAAGCATGTCCTTTGGACCCAGAGTCCCTGCCCTGAGAGGTCTTCGAACAGGAGAAGATGGATAACCAGGATCTTCCCCCAGAACCAACAGAGAGAGAAAGCCTTCCCTGAGAGCTGGCACCCTAAATTCGGACTTCTAGCCTCCTAGACTGTGAGAGAACAAACCTCGGTCTGTTAAAGTCATCCACGTGTGCTACCTCTGCTGCAGCAGCACTAGGTGACTAAGACAGGGACACACCTGGGAGCAGATGAACTGGGTCACGCGGTCACTCTATGTTCAATGTCATGAAGAACTGTCACACTGTTTTCCACAGGGGCACCATCATTTTACATCAAATATGCAGCTTTTGGATCCTACGCTCAAAAGAAAAAAAAAATACCAGAAGTCACCTGATACTTCCCAGATGAACTCTGTCCACTGCAGTGGCCGCCATCTCCTCTCTGTGTGTCCCGAAGCGGAGATGCCGCCCTTATAGACCTAGCCGCATGCTCAGCTACTCTCCTCTGCTGGTCCCTGGTCCTACTCTGACTGAGCAGGAACCTGTTCACTACCTGCCATGGTGCAGACACTGTCACAAGGGGGCTGTGAGCCCACTTTCTCCTCCCCTCTGAGCTACACAGAGAAAGCATCCAGCAGAATAACCTTTCTAGTCTCTAGAATCATCACTGCATTTCCTTTCATAATAAGACTCTAAAGAAACCCAAACCCACTGCCCTCAAGTCAATGCTGACTCACAGGGGCCCCGCAGGACTCAGCAGAACTGCTCAGTAGGGTTTCCAAGGCCACAGATCTTTACAGAAGGGGACAGCCACGTGTTTCTGACATGCAGCAGCTGGTGGCTTCAAACTGCTGGCTTTTCTGCTACCACCTGTGCACTGTAACCCCATGCCCCAGGACCCCTCTTTCCCCCACCACAGGGGTCTTTTCTTTTTGTGGCGCTGCTGCTGTTGTTTTTGAGTGCCACAGAGTGGAGTCTGACACCTTGTGAGTCCACGTGACAGAGCAGTACCGCCCCAAGGGGTTTCCTAGGCTGGGATCTTGAAGGAGAGCAGACTGCCACGTCTTTCTTCCGTGGAGCTGCCAGTCAGTTTAAGCTGCTGACCTCCGGTTAGCAGCTGTTAGTGACGCTTAACCTCTGCACCTCCAAGCCTCCTTTTTTGAGGACAGTAAAGAATAAAGAAACGGAATAAAGGAGTAAAGGAAAAAATAGGCAGAGAGATCAGGAGATAGGACAGATGTGTCCCGCCTCTTCCCTCGGTCTGTTCCCCTGCCCGAGGACCTTGCGGTAGGGTGGGTGTGGGAGCTCCACACGTCCCCCACCCCCACCCTCCCAGCGCTGGAGAAGACCAGGCATCCCCCGGCACAGGGTCCAGGTGCTTGTTTGCCCAGGCACTCAACGGGCCTAATGTCCCACACCCAAACCCCCAGTGGAAAGGGAATCTCAGCTTCCCGTCATCACTCTCCCTTTCGCCCACGTCCTCTCTCGTGGTGCCGACACCAGCCCCTCCAAACCAACAGCCCCCCACAAGCCCCACCTCCATCACGTGTGCCCACTGCCTGTGACTGGATTCTGACTCACTGCCGCCCCCACGCGTCACAGAGTGGAATTGCTCCACGGAGTTTCCCGGTTATAATCTGCACAGGAGATTGCCAGGCCCTTCTTCCACTCCACTCCATTCCACCACTGGCTGGGTTCCAAGTGCCAGCCTTTAGTTTGTTCCAGGAGAACAGTCTGCATGGACCCCCAAGGGACCTACAGAGCCCCCTACCCCCAGCAATCTTCCATCAAAGGACACATAATCGGCCCATCTCTCATCAAGAAACAGGACTGCGGAAGGAGAATGAAGATGACTCATGTTTCCTTTGCCCCACAGCTCACTCCTCTGGGGCCACCGCTCCTTAGGCACATGACAGACAATGACAGCACTGACGGGGCCACCGCACACTCAAGCCTCCTCTCGTCTTACGGGAAAAAGAGCTGGGAGGCGGGGGAAGAGAAAACGATGGAGCTGAGACAGCAGGAAAAACTACCACTGGACAGGAAGCAGGGGGACCCGCGAGCTGACGGGGGTGAGCAGTGTCCTCTGTTCTCACTCGGCCACCAGCCCGTCACCCACCAGGCAGCCCCTCACAGGGATAACACCCAGGACCCTTCCCAGGCCTCAGGTGCCCACTTGCCGGTATGAGGTTGAGGCCCCTGTGACACTCTGAGATTCCAAGCACTACCACTCTTCCTGCCCCATTCCATCTCTGAAACAGAACATCCCTCACACGTGTCAGCCACGGAAGGCCACATCCCAGTGCCACACCTGTGTGCTCACCTGGGCAGCCCAAGAAGCCATACCAGCTATGGTCACATTTCTGCAGACCTATTTGCTGTGACGCACACACCTCATTTTCTACAGCCATCGAGATGGCTACTTGTAAACAGGAAAAGGCAGGGTCCATGCCAGATGCCTGCACATTCTTGGGATATCTGAATGTGTGTACGTATAAAGGGGGTGCCTCCTTTGTGTGAACAATCAACTCTAAGATACAACAATTCTTGCTTTAAAAAGTGCTAAATGAGAGGTGACCTAAGTTTCTCTTTCTGCCTCTCAGCAGAAAAAATGGTTGGAAAATCCTGTAATAAAAAGCAGGTACAAAAGACATTTTCTGCATATTAAAAAAGACAACACACATTTTCAAACAGTGTACTAAAGTAAGTCTATGTAAAAACATCTTTGTCCTTGTTTTTTACTTTTTGCGACCTGATCTTTCCACCTGGGATCAAGCAGGGAGCCCCCCGTGATGACGAGAGGGAGTCCCGGGCGGGACTGAAGGAGGAAGTGGTTTTGTCTGGACGACAGAGGTGGGAGAGAGGTCTCGAGAAGGATCTGGCATGTTTGGCATCGTCCACAGTGAATGCCGGTGGGGAGATACCAGGTAGGAGCCCACTCCACACACAAGGGGGAGGTAGCAGGGTGTACAGAAACCTGTGCAGAGAGAACCATCCACAGCAGAGGATGTCTGGGGCTTGTGGGCAGTCCCCCATCCTCCATGTGCAGGACAGAAAGTGGCTGAACACACACATCCCCACATACAGAGACATATATACACAAAGACACATCAAAAACCAAAACCCACTGCCATAAGTTGACTGCAACTCATAGCAACCCTGTAAGACAGAGCAGAACCGCTCCATAGTTTCCAAGGAGTAGCTGGTGGATTTGAACTGCTGATCTTTTGGTTAACAGCTATAGCACTTATCCACTACGCCACTAGGGTTTCACACAGACACACACAAGCACCAAACAAACACAAACAGGCAAGTACATACACAGAGACACCTATGTACACAAAAACACAAACACCCAGCAGACACACAGAAACACAGATACGCACAGAAGATACACAAATATGCACACAGAGACCCAACACACTATGAGACACACATATGAGGTCCGACAATTAGGTCTACAAACTCAATCGTTCCAGAGCTACATACCTCATTGCTGAATATCCCTACAGTCACCTTTGAAGTACCCCCCTTGGGACGTTATGCATCCATGCCAATGTCGAGTCCATCCTTCAGAGCAATCAATACTGGAACTCTTTCTGGAATGGCCATTGCACATGGTGGCAGGTTTGCAAATTTAATTGTATAGTTTCGTCTGTGAGAGAGTTTTAGCCAGTAAACAAATAACTGTACTGGAACACATTCCCTACTTACCTGATCTGGCCCCCAGTGACTCTTTTCTTTACCCAAAGATAAACAATGTTGAGAGGAAGACATTTGGATGACATTCAGGACATCAAGGGTAATACAATGACAGCTCTGATGGCCACTGCAGAAAAAGAGTTCTAAGACGGCTTTGAAGGCTGGACTAGGTGCTGACATTGGTACACAGCTTCCCAGGGGAAGTACTTCAAAGATAACCATAACAATATGCAGCAATGAGGTACACAGCACTTCTTCTGGGATGAGTTTGTGAACTTAACTGGCAGTGCTCACAAACACACATAACATATACAGACACATAACATACACACAGAGCACACAGGAATGGACACACAGAGACACACCAACATAGATGCATGGCTACACAAAGAGACATATAAACAAACACAACAGAGAGAGAGATACACAGAGATACAGGCATGTACAGAGACACACAGACACAGAAACACAAAGGTACATACATACACACACGGCAACACAGACACACAGATACACACAGAGACATGCACAGTGATAGAGCCACGCACACAGAAAGGCACACACACACAAACACGGAAGCCCTCTATGTAAATGTGGGACACGGGCCAGCACCTCTCTGCCGACCTGAGCAGGATCCAGGGTGCTCCGGGGTCCAGCCATGCTGATCTCCTGGCCCACAGACACGAGCTGTCTCAGTCAAGAGCGAATCTTGTCCCTACTCCAGAAACTCACTCTACACCGCCACGCAGCAAAACCCAATCGCCCAGAACCATAAACACTCAAAGGGCCCAAAAAGTCCGCAACCCCCATTTTTCTCACCAAGATGACAATATGGATTATTCTTCAGAATGATTCTGGGAGTCTACCCTGGGAGAAGAGGGCGCGTGCCCAGGGTCACTTTCCTCTTGAATGTAGAAGGACCGTGACTACACAGAGCATTAACCCAAACTCACTGCAGCTGAGTCGATTCTGACTCAGACTGACCCCACAGGACAGAGCAGAACTGCCCCACGGGGTTTTCACAGGAGCAACTTACGAGTGTGAACTGCTGACCTTTTAGTGAAGAGCCACAGCTCTTGGCCACTGCGCCAGCAGGGTTCCACACACAGAGTACCAACAGCACTAAAAAAAATCATGTGACATAGGCATTTACCTAATGCCACTTTGTGCGGCTGGTACCAAGTGTGAGAAAAAAAGACTGCAAGCCTGCTGTTGAGGAGAAAGCACTCCAGGGGCAAATACCACACTGTGAGTGTCTCAGTCATGGGCAGAAAAATAGAGGGCAACAGGAGCAAACACAGAGCCACATGTGTGTGCGCGCGCGCGCGCGCACACACACACACACACACACACAGCTATGACAACCAGCACTGAGCCACCACGAGTACTCAGTAACTTCTGCCTCCAGTCATCTGTGACGTACCACCTACAGTGTCTCAATTGCTGAGACTGTCACCACAAATGGATTCAGAGTCCAACAATGCCCACCAGAGAGCATCTGAGGTCGGCAATATCAAACCAGGAGCGGGGACAGGGACCCTGGCCCCTCTGACGGTTTGTCGTGACGTGGCAGCTTGCATGCTGCTGTGATGCCGGAAGCTACGCCACCACTATTTCAAACACCGTCAGGGTCACCCGTGGGGACCCTGTAAGGCTTCCAGATTCACACAGACTAGGAAGAAGGACCTGGCAATCTAGCACCAAAAAACAGCCCACAAATCCCCGCAGATCACAACACACTGCTGTCCGAGCCAGCACTGCGGGATGAACCCCTGAGTCCAAAGGCACTCAAAGTGCACGGTGACCACAGCGACACACTCCAGTACACCAACAACTGTGACGACGCAGACTGGGCAACGTCACCGCCTGTTAACTGTGGAGTCACTGTGAGACAGAGCTGACTCAAAGGTAACTAACAAGAGGACCCAAACCCGTGGCTCTCACAGGGAGAGCTGAGCTTCTCACTAGGAGCCCGTCTTACACATGCGGGAGAAGAAGGGAAGACGTGAACCCAGCGTTCTCCTCTACCCAGACAGCCAGAGAGTCCCCCAGCTCCAGGAAGCTCTCCATCACCTGGTCCCGCTGAGCTGGCATCACCTTCTGGTCCAGCCTTGCCACCTCCCACCTCAGGGCCTCACCCTCGGCTGTGCCTCCTACCTGGAAGCTTCTGCCCCTGTCACACATCTCAGGCACCAACCCTCAGCCTCCCTACTTCCTGGTGTCTGCACTCAGACAGCGCCTTCCCAGGACCCCACTGAGTCTCCCCATCCACTTTCCCCAGCCACACACACTCCCAGAATCTCTCCACGCTTCCCGCTACCCTCTCTCCTTGTGAAGTGTCACCAGCATCCGTGTACTGTGCATTTACATAGCCTACCCCACACCCCAGAGCTCCAACAGGATGGCAGGCTTGTGTCTGCTTTGTTCACTGAAGCAGCTCCCCATAAATTTAATTTAGTGCTCAACACAGAATCCACTGCAGAGGCGGTGAGTGAGTGAGTGAATGTGTGAGTGAGTTCACACCCACACAACAGAGCTACTCACTCAGGCACCTATACCGGCTCACTGGCAGAGAAGGGGCTGTGAGCAGTCTCTCTTGTATCAGGAAGGGGGCACACGAGAAGCTGGACAGGGGAGGAAAGCAAAGCCACCAAACAGGAAGAAACTCCAGGTTCCAACTCCGTGAACAAGATGCATGGTGAAGACACGTGAAGGCATGTGAGTCCTCTCACAGCCCCATCACAGCGACTACTGACCCGAGCACAGGAACAAGGAGGCGGTGGTCACTGTCTACCCCTGCAGGCCCACACCCGCAGGCTCCAGGGACACACGGCGCGTGGAAACAATGAGTCAGACCCACAGGGACGGCAGGCGGGCCCTCCCACCACGGCGGGAGCGGGCAGTGTTCTCGTGGGAACCTGGACATCCATGCAGTTCCACGGACGATGAGGAGGAGGTCAGCGACTGAAACGGAGCTTATTCCGGAGGGCAGAAACGTCACTAGTAAAGAGGCGTGAGACGCAACTTAGACGTGCGCACTGTGACGGGGGGGCATGCTTGCGGCCGAGCAGGTGGCCTGGATGGAAGCACAAGCCGCTGAGTCTGTGAGGCCCGCGCGGCAAGGCTGGAAAGACCACTGCGGCCCAAGCTAGATCTACAGAAGCCGGATGAGCCGGGGACGCTGGTCCAGCCGAGGAGTCAGGGTCAGCCCTGACACAAGCTCTGGGGACCGAGCCTCTACCTGCCGAGACTGCAGAGGGGACAGGGGTGCCCCCAGGGTCCTTGCACAGCCTTCAGCTCTGCAAGCACTGTGTCACCACCACGCTGATCAGGCATAAAAATGCAAGTGTCCTGACAGGTGGCTCAAAACCTTTTCCACAGAAAACGGAAGAGGGCCTCGGGAACAGCCAAGAGCATGAAAAGACGGCATCCCTCGGCACCGCAGCCCAGGCCCAGGCCCCACGGTCTCTGAGGGGACCTTTCGCCACCATGCTGGTCCTACTACCGGTCATGTGGAACAGAGAGCAGGAAGACTGGAGGGGCGGGGCTTATTTCATGCCGTTTCAGTCTAAGTTCATCTCAAGCCCTGATGGGGGAGGAGACGGCAGTAGAGTTTTAATCTTCTTCAGCAGCAACCAGTCATCAGGTCAGACACCTGGGACCCCATCACCCTCTCTGATCAACTTTCTGGCCACTGACACTCAGTACCTGCTTTTCTGAACTCAGTTCTGCCAGACGGCCATGCGCAAGCACGTGCACAATGGGCCGCCCGGCTCAGGTGTAACAGAGTCAGTGCTGGGGGCAGCACATGACACTCTGCACGGGCCCTCTGTATCCTGCAGGGATGGGAGGGCCCCATTGTACAGCCCATCCCGGTGGCAGGCGGCTGACCCCAGGCAGCCAGCAGACACTGGCAGCAACACCCAGGAGAGCACTCTGCACCTAGGCAGACACCTGCCCACCTCCGTAGCTGGTCCTCCTTACGACCACACAGGAGTGCTGGAACTGCCACACAGCTGGAGGGGAAATGGGCCAAAGGTGCAGAAACACATCTCCGGGTGTCTCCTAAGAGCCGGTGCTTCTCAGTTACACAGCTGCAGTTAGCTGCACTACTTTGGAGACGATGTCCACGCTACAGCTAATCCCGCCACCTGTCTGCCACTGTCACACAGAGGTGGACTGTGATGCTGGAAGCTATGCCACTGGTATTAAGACAGAAGGGCCACCCAAAGTGGGCACATTTCAGCAGAGCCTCCAGACTAAGACAGGTTAGAAACAATGGTCTGGAGACTGACATCTGAAAATCAGCCAAAGGAAATCGTATAAAACACAAAAGAATCCCCTCCAGCACAGCGCCAGGAGAGGAGCCCCCTGGGTCAGCCGGGCACCGGGAGAGGAGCCCCCTGGGTGGGCCGGACGACACACAAAACACACACTGGCTGCAACCACGGACTCAAGCAGAAGAGCAACCGTGAGGAGGGTCCGAGGCCTGGCGCACTCAATCCTGCGGCACACAAGGCTGAGCTGGGGTCGACTCAGCAACAACAATGTTGCTGTTGTCGCTGTCAGGTGCCGATGAGTCGGTGACGACTCACAGCAACCCTGAGCACCACAGAAGAAAACACTGCCCGGTCCTGCGCCAGGTCCACAATCGTTGTTATGCTCAAGCCTACTGTTGCAACCACTGTGTCAATCCATTTTGATGAGGGTCTTCCTCGTTTTCGCTGACCCTCCACTCTACCAAGCGTGATGTCCTTCTCCAGGGACTGATCCCTCCTGACAACGTGTCCAAAGTATGTAAGATGCTATCTCGCCATCCTTGCTCCCAAGGAGCACTCGGGTTGCACTTCTTCCAAAACAGATTTGCTTTTTTGGTGGTCCACAGTACATTCAATATGCTTCTCCAACAACCCAATTTAAAGGGGCCAATTCTTCTGCCTTCCTTATCCATTGTCCACCTTTGCATGCATTTATGCGGGGCTGAAAACATGAGAGCATGGGCCAGGGGCACTCTACTCTTCAAGGTGACATCTTTACTTTTCAATACTTTAAAGAGGTCCCCTGCAGCAGATTTTCCCAGACTCAGGAAGACTAGGAAGAAGGACCTGGCAGTCTACTTCTGAAAAGAATTAGCCAGTGAAACCTTTACGAATAGCAGCAGGACACTTGCAGATAACAGTAACAGATTTACCCAAATAAGCACCCAGATACAAGCTGCTTCTGAAAGAATGAAAAGGCCTTCCTACACTCTATCAGGAAGCCCCGGTGGTGTAGTGGTTAGGAGTGATGTCTGCTCACCAAGAGGTCAGCAGTTCAAATCTCCAGGGTGCTCTCTGGACACTCTACGGAGCAGTTCTACTCTGTCCCAGTGGGTTTGGGTGTTTTAGGGATGCCCTATTAGAGCACCCCAACTGGGGGCTCAGTGGGTGTCAGCAGAGCTTGTAGACTGAAATGGACCAGGAAGAAAGGCCTGGTGGTCTACTTCATAAACCTTGGCCAGCAAAAACTCCACAGGGCTTGTCAACGCTTGCACACCAGAGCACCAAGGATCTGCAAAGCCCAGCTCTGTGCCAGGCCGCACCATGAATTACCAGGACAGCTGGGATGTGAACAACCAGCTGCTGAGGACAGGGAGACACCAACCGCGGGGAGCACACTATCTTAAGGCGCATGGGGGGGCACCGGGGTGCCAACCACGACGGTGCTGGTGAGAGAATGTCAGGGACTCCAGTAAAGCCTGGTGTGCTGGTGTGCTTCCCGTGTGGCCCCCAGCTGTCCCACTCTCGAGAAGGTCTTTGCATAAACAGCCTTTGTGGGTTTAGCAAGGTCAGTGCCAAGATCAAAACATCTCACGCAGTGTACATGGTTAAAGGTTGGCAGCTCAAACCCACCCAGTGGCTACATGGTAGAAAGACCTAGTGGTCTGCTTCCGTCAAGATTCCAGACCAGGAACCTCTCCACGGGGCAGTTCTAGGCGACAACATGTAGTTGCTGGGAATCAAAACCAACTCAATGGACCCAACAACGTCAACGACGCCTGCCCAGCCCACAGCCTGAACCCACCACCTCTCCAGTCACCCTCCAAGTCCCCAAAGGATGCTTCCTGCATACAAGTGGCCGGTGGAGAAGTGGCCGGTCCACGAGAGAAGAGCGAGGGACCGGCCAGAGACAGGAGCAGGATGGCAGAAACACCAATGCTGACTTCTTGCTGGCTGGTCTCCCACTGACATTTTCTAAGCATTTCTTTGATTAGAGCAGAAGACAAAAGAACACAGTCAAAGAGACAGAACGAAGCCTGACCGACAGATGATTTTCAAAGCTGGAGTAGGGTCTCTGTTCGACATTCCACACAGAATCTTCGTTTCAATGCTCAGCATCCAGTGACCCGCAGCGCTCCTCCTCAGCAGGGATCACGACACCGCAAACCCACGAATGAACAGATGCGCACACCCCCCCAAGTCCAGTCCAGAACAATCGGTCATTCCACGTGCTTGCGTCACTTCCCACCTGCCACAGACACTCGGGTCCACGCTAATTACACAGCTGGCAACATCGCTCTCTTGAGAACGCAGCAGACTTGTTTTTGACGAACGACCATTTCCAATGGTTAATGGGCTGCCCATACATTGCAGAGAAAAAAAAACATTTTAAACAAAAACATGCAAACTAGGGCTGGAACTCCACAACCCCTCAATGTCACTCAACAGGGTGCTGATGTGTTTCAGAGCCTTCGGCCTCTCCATGCCCAAACCACGCACAGGGTGTCTTTCTTTCTTTCTGAAGGTCAACAGCTGCTTCTTCCCCATCCAAGCCCCCACCTCGAATCATAAAATAACTCGTCTGAAGCACTGATGACGGAAAGGAACCAAGGAAAGCACTGTGTTAATTAACTAGTGAAAGACACACTGGGGAGAAGGGGGAGCCAGGCATTCCCAGGGCCACCACGCGGGACCCTGCTGTACGCAGGCACAGGACAAAGGCTGCCCTGAGCTTGGTGTTCACACAACCCGTGAAGCTTTTATTTGTTAAAATACTACACTGTTGCAATGGCCCCAGAAAGGCTGTCCCACACCCTTCCCTAGGGAAACTGAGCCCCCTTCCCGACATGTACAGGGGTTCCATTCTAGAGGGAAGTTGGGGGAGGGGCTGCTTGGTGTTCACACAACTCGTGAAGATGCCACCTTGCCCAGCACAAGGGACTTTGCAGCTATGATTAAGCTGACCAGTAACCATATGCGATCAAGTCAGTTCTAACTCATGGAGACCCTGTGTGTGTCAGACAACTTTACTCATAAGGTTTTCCACAGCCGAGTTTTTTTAGAAGTAGAGGGCCAGGCCTTTCCTTTCTTTCAAGGCACCTCTGAGTGCACTCAAGCCTCTTTTTACTTGGTAGCTGAGCACAGTAACTGTCTGTACCCCTCGCATTTTTTCCGACTGCCTCCGAGATGATTCTGAGTCCTAGCAACCCCTGAGGCAAATAAAACTGCCCCACTGGCTTTCTAACAGGTAGTTTGGTGGATTCCAACTGTCAATCTTTTGGTTACCAGCCTGAGGTCCCAACTACCGCACAAGCAGGCTCCTTCTAGCACTCAGGGGCTCCTGAACACCCACTCAACTGTCACTACGACACTCGGCTGCACAGAGAAGCAGGAGGCCGAGCCTGCAGAAACACCACTTCCCTGAAGAGACTTACAGCCATTGACCCTTCCCCATAAAACAGGATCAATATTGCAAACAAGGCAAAGCGAGGTTCAGTCAATCATGGAGCTTTCTGAAGGCAGCTAGAGGCGCAGTGGGCAGAGAGGGGTGACTGGGGGCCACTCCCAGGCAGCGTCAGATTCCAGGGCTGAGGAACTGGGGGCTGGGGTACCCTGGGAAAATATGGCAGTGCAGCCCAGCAAGAGGAAAAACACCCAGGACCGTCAAGCAGTGACTGACAGCCAGGATCCCAAAGAGCAACCGCAGGCAAGCCCACTGCCCAAAACCAAGGCTGGAGAGACCCCCAGCCCAGAGTCACTTCACAAAGTAAGGAGACCAACGTCAGGTGTTAAGAAGTCCACCTTTGCAGACTACAGAAGATGGCCTTCTCTCGAGTACCCCACACTTCAGGGCAACCTTTTATGGAGTGCCAGGCACTTTTCGAGTTCACCCCCTCACTCCAGCGCTTGCCATCAGCCGAATTCCACGCTCCTTGTCCTCAGGAAGGAGAAGAAAGAAACATACACAGCAAAGGGGCAGGTGGGGGGGAACGTGGAGGCTGGGGGAGGGGTGTGAGTATGCAGAAGGAGGCTACACCCAGGGCTCCCTGGGGTGGCTGCACCCCAGATGCCTGGCTGGAAGCAGCCCCTCCCCCAACTTCCCTCTAGAATAGAACCCCTGTACATGTTGGGAAGGGGGCTCAGTCTCCCCAGGAAAGGGTGTCGCACAACCTTTCTGGGGCCAATGCAACAATGTACTATTTTAACAAATAAAAACTCCTTGACTCTCTTGTTCAGCCCAGTGAGAATCACAAGCAACTTAAATGTCTAACCAGGGTGCTGTTCAATTATGAAAACATCCATTCACTTAAAATGTGACAGACACATAATTTGGTGAAGTTGCTCTAGTCACACTGCTCACAGAGGACAACAGGACACACAGCTTTACCCGTCGAGGCGGCTCTTTGTTCTAAGACACAGGTGGAAGGAAGCAAAGACCATCCAAAACAACACACGGAAACATGTAAATACTGCAAAACACTCTGCTGGGTCTTCAACAACTCAAACACAAAGACCACTGTATGATCCGGCTTTTCCACTCAGAGGCATCTGGATACAGACGACCTGACAGCAGCTTAGGGGACACACACAGACACCAGTGATCACTGCAGCGCCACTCACAACAGACAAGAGGTGGAAACAAGGTAAGCGTCCATCAGGGGATGAATGGATAAACACAGCATAGTTCATACACATAAAGCCACACCTCTCAGCACCAAGGGGACAAGCCTGTGAAGTGCTACATGGGTGGATGCAACTTTGAAAACATCAGGAGGAATAAACTCAGCAAGTCACAAAAGGACAACTACTGTGTGACCTCAATCACAGATCTAAAACAAAGGCAGAGAGACCCAAGTTGACTGGTGATTGCCAGGGGCAAGAAGGAAGGGGAGGCGGAGGGGGGAGAGGGGCGGAGGGAGAAGAGGGGAGGGGAGGGGGAGGGGAGGGGGAAGAAAGGGAGCGACAGGAGGGAAGCTGTTTGAGAAGTATTTCATTTCTTGTTTCTGCTGAGGGAAAATTTGACACCGATTACTGGGGACGAGAGGTGCCACTGAACCAGTGCTGACTCACAGCTACCCTGCGCACAACAGAAGCCAACACTGCCCGGTCTCGCGCCACGCTTACACTCTTTGTTGGGCTGGAGCCCAGCGTTGCAGCCACGTGTCAGCCCATCTCACTGAGGGTCTTCCTCCCTCTCGATGACCCTCGACATCACCCAGCACGACGTCCTTCTCCAGGGACTGCGCCCTCCTGACAACATGTCCAAAGTGTGGGAGATGAAGTGTCGCTATCCTGGTCTCTACAGTGAGCACTTCTTCCAAGATGGATTTGTGCGCAGCCTAACTGGTGGACTCGGCATTGCTAAAGTGCACACACGAAAAACCAGTAAGTGGTAAATGTTGTGTCGTCTATAAGTCTTTGCAGTAATAAAAGAAAGAGCAATCTGAATACTGCATCTTGAAAAGCTAAATTACGGCAATTTTTAGTTGATGACTTGAAGAATTTCTAAAATGAACACAAATGGTACATGTTTAATGTAAGAGTCTGTTGTAAAAAAAAAAAACAAAGGCCACCATAATTAAACAGTATTTTCCTGATATTTTTCTCACCTAAGAGTAACTCCTTGATTTGGGCTAACTTCAACACATAACCAGACGTGCACTCACGCTGGGACTTACGCTCTACTCCCGACCCCTACTTTCCCGACACCTACTTCTGACACCCCTGCCACCTACCACTTCCCCGCTTGCAGGGCTGTCTCCAGTGCCTCATCTCACATCTGTCGGGACTGACCACTGTATGTTGCCATGAATGAAAACTTAAGTCAACACAAAAGAACTACTGTTTCCCTGCGGCTTGATACAGTTTCAGGGAACACTCTGAGGTTACAGTGTTTCCATTTCAGAAGAAAAACAAGACCAGAATACCTTCACCCAAGAGTTCAAAGACACTTCCCAAAATACAACTGCCATAGCTGTCCCCTGCTTGTTCCAACAGTGGACACTGGTGTATCTGCTGGAGAAGCACCATTCACTCACAATTGCTTAACATCTGAGAGAAAACCAACGCTGTGTGTAACTTATAAGTTTATTATAAACTATTGCTACTCAGTCTCCAAGAGAAGCAGCAAACCAAACCCAACACAATTCACTGCCACTGAGTCGAATCCGACTAACAGCCACTCTACAGCACGGGCCAGAACTGCCCCACCGAGTTTCCTGGGAGTGACCAGCAGATTCCGAGTGCTGAGCTCTCTGGGTTAGCAGCCGTAGGACCACCCCTCCACCGGGCTGGGCAGCCTCACGGGCAGCTCCCTGCGATTTAACGTGCACACCAACAGCTTGTAGAATTTCTATCACTTCTACAATTTTTGTTGTTGTTGTTTAGTTTTCAGGCTTTTTTTCATTCTCTACCTAACACATTCTTGGTCATTTGTTCTCAAAGAGGCTTGTTCTCCTGGGACTTGTTAGAAAGAAATCACTTTATGTAACAGGATTTGCTGCTGTTATTGCCGGCCGCCCCGCGTCCACGGTCCATGTGCAGTGGGTGAAGCGCTGCTCTGTCCTGCACCACCCCCACGACCGGCTGCAGATCCAACGGGCATAATTCACAGGGGTTTGTCAGCTCTTCTTCACAAGGAGATCACCACGCCTTCCTTCCTAGTCTTAGTAGTTAAGTGCTATGTCTGCTAACCGGAAGGTTGCCAGTTCAACTCCACCAGGCACTCCCTGGAAACTGTATGGGGCAGTTCTACTCTGTTCTTTAGGGTCACCATGAGCCAGAATTGACTCAACAGCCCTGGGATTTTTTGGTTCTTCCTAGTCTGTCTTATTCTGGAAGTTCCACTGAAACCTGCCCAGCACCACAGCAACACACAAGCCTCCAGTGACGGACACATGGTGGCTGAGCGTGGGAGGCACTGGCTGGGGATCGAAACACAGCCACCAGCACCATGGAACCACCAGTGGAATACACTACCACGTCAAATGATTTCCTTGCCACAGAAATAAGTCTAATTTGCAGTATCAAAACAAACAAGATGGATTTACAAGCAAAGGCAATACCAGCCAGATCCAAGCCTCCCCACAGGTAGAGAGGGTTGATGGCCAGCTCAGGCATCCCTGGGCCATGACAGCCCCTCCGCAGGGCACCCCCATGGACTCCCCTCTCAGCAAAAAGCACACAGCTCTTCATCAAGCAGGAGAACCGAGCCACTGCTCTGCGTTTCCCGGCTGAGTGTCTTGACCAACAGCCAGCCACCTACCTAGGTTTGCCTCTGAACTGGCCACTGTGCGGAAGGGTCCTCTCTCCCATACGGGGCCGTTTCCTTCAGAGCACATGCATTTCCTGAGTTGCCAAGGAGGTGCTGACACAAAACACCAATGTAACACTACAGTTCCTGTCCCCCCAAAAAGGGAAAGTAAACGAAAGTGATCCATCTCAATTTCCTTTGCTAACTTTCAGAACTGCCTCTTGTAGTAACCTTAAGAAATTTAGCCCTGACATTTTCAAGCGGCACTCACATTCTGCAGCCTAAGGAAGAAGGCATGATGCAATTTACAGGTTTTTTTTTTTTTAAATAAAATATCCTATTTTGCCTAGAGTGTGTACATAGAATTAGTACATGTAGAATTTAATACCTAGCATAAAAGAAAAACAGAAACCCAAACCAGCTGCTGTGAGGCTGACTCCCCATCGTGGCAACCCCATGCATTTCAGAACACAGCAGCCCCACACAGGGTTCCCAAGGCTGTGACCTTTCAGAGGCAGGTCACCAAGCCTTTCTTTCAAGATGCCTCTAGATGAAATTGAACCACCAACCTTTTGGGTAGTGGTTCAGTGCTTTAAACCATCTGCACCCCCCAGTTCACAGCAATATTTAAGAATTCAACAAACAGATGAAATTTCCTAAGGAGTACCCCTCTTCCCCAACCCCAGGACCAGCCAGCTCAGGCTCCTATCAGCCATGAGGTCTTCTCTGGGACACACACTCCCTCCTGTCCCTGGGAAGCTGGAGCTGTTGTCCCCATGAGGAGGCCTGTCACACCTCCTCACCAACTGCAATATGACAGCCCCTTGCTCTGTGTCACAAGACCACTGGATATGAGAGACAGGGCCATACACAGACAAACCCATCCTCCAGGAGAAGGCCCTAAGAGAATATGGAGCTTGGGGACTGGGTATAACCATGGGGACACTCCCCTGATACAGTGACAAGCCACTGTCCAGCGGCCTCCACACCTCACTCTGCACTTGGCTCAAGAGATCCAAACTTCCCCTCTGACAGAGCCTTGAACAGAATACAGGGGACACTGGGGACACTGTCAGATACAAATGTCCTCTGCCTCCCATGATGCCACTGTGTGTAACCAGGTGTGCACCTACGACCAAACCAGGACACAAAGCCACAGCTGCAGTGCAGCCTGTGCTGTTCCCCCGACCCTGTGGCACGACCCCTCTCGTCCTGAGTGGGACTCCAGCAGGACCCGGGTCTGTGGGTGTCTGCAGTGTGGGGATCAGGGTCCACCACCAGATGCCATGTGACACTGGTGCTCCAGGGAAGAACAGGTGGTGACAAGGCTCCCAAGATGCAGTTACCCTGTGTCCGCAGTGGCCAGGAACCAAGCTCACAGCTCCAGTGGATCATCCTTCAACCCAGAGGAAGTATCTCAGTCATCGTACTGCTTTAGCAGAAATATCACAAGCAGATAGTTTTAAAAAGAGAAATTTTATTTTGTCACAATCCAGGAAGCTAAAAGTCCAACTTCAGGGCATCAGATCCAGGGAAGGCTTTCTCTGCTGGCTCTGCAGGAAAGTCCTTGTCATTAGTCTTCCCTGCATTGGGACCTTCTGAGGCACAGAGACCTCGAGTCCTTTCCAAAAGACACACACTGTTTCTGGCACTGTGTTCTTGGTGGTACTGGGTCCCCAAATCTCTGCTTATTTCCTTTTCCTATAGATATCAAAAGGCTGACTCCAAGCACAGCACAGTCTTACCGACTGAGTCCTGCCCGACCAACACAGCCGTCGACCCCCGCCCCACCTCGTGAACATCCCAGCAGCGAGGGTGAGAGCACACAGCAACATCACACAACCCAGGGAATAAAGGACAGCCAAACGGTTACACACATTTCGGGGGGGAACACAATTTATGACAAAACTGGCATCATCAACCCCATTCTCAGGCCAGGACGCAGGGAGCACCCTGGGTCCCGCAGAGGTCACCTGTGGTCAGCGCTTGAGCCCATCGCCGCAGCCACTTGTCAGTCCATCTTGTCGAGAGTTTTCCTCCTTTCCACTGCCCTCTGCTTTCCCAATCCTGATGTCCTTCTCCAAGGACTGTTCCCTCCCGATAACCTGTCCCCTGCCAGCCATCTGGTGCTCAGAAGTCCAAATGCCAGAGACGGTCCCTGCCCCTGAGATGCAGCGGTAACCTGTGCCCCAAAGGACCCAAGGACAAGGCCTGGACAGGACAGATAACCTGCTGCAGCTGCAGAGTGAGGGGCCGAGTGAGGGGCGTCCAGACCCAGCCCCTCACTCCCACGTCACACGCACCCTGTCAATCAGCAAGCCCACGAGAGTGCAGCAAAGCCCATCTTTGTCCTCTCCTGCTGTCCGACCGTCCAGGGACGCAGCACCGACTCTTCCAGCTGCAGCTATGAACATCACCGCAAGCTGCGCACTTTCGTCAGCAGCCCTGAGGGGCCCCGCATTAGCGGAGAAAACAAGTCCAGGCACAGAGATCACCAGGTCACCCTCCTCCTCCTCCACATGCCCGTCACCCTGCCCTCTCCCCGGCCAGCCCATCCCTGCAGACCCTCCTGTGATCCTGGGTACTGTAAACGGTTTGCACCCATCTACGAACCTCAAGGTGGGCTACTGACACCCACCCAGCAGCTCAGTGGAAGAGAGGCCTGGCAATCTGCTTCCATGAAGATGGCTACTGTTGTATTCCAGCTCCCAGTGACCCTACAGGACAGAGAAGTGCCCAGCAGAGTCTCCCAGGCTGTCACATCACAGCAGCAGGTCACCCGGTCTTTGCTCCTGTGGAGTGGCTGGTGCATCTGAACTGCTGCCCTTTCAGTTAGCAGGCAAGCGCTTACCCATTACATCACCAGGGCTCCTCTGTTTAAGATTCAAGCCAGAAAACCCAGGACTGTCAGGTCTTTCTCCCACGGACCCACTGGGTGGCTTTCAATTGCCAATCTTTAGGTTAGCAGATGAGCACAAACCATTTGCACTACTCAGGATCACGGGAGGGTATGCAGAAACTGGCTGGCAATGGAGAGGATGGGGTGACGAGCAGGTGGAAGAAGAGGAGGGTGACCTGGTGGGCTTTGTGCCTGGAGCGCAGTTCTGATCTCTAACACATGGGCTCACCATGAGTTGGAAACTAACTTGAAGGCACCAGGGTAGATTTTTGACCTGGAATTCGTCATCCACCGTCACTCCACTCCCACCTGCCGTCTACCAGGCTCAAGTCCTCCCGTTCTGAAAACACACCTCTCCTCCCCGGAGTCCTGTTTCTGCCCAGTGGGCTCAGGGAGCTCCGGTAGTCTCCAGCTCCTCAGCTTGCATTCTCATTGCCATTGCCAGGGATGGAACTCTGTCCCCCTAAATGTGTGCCAACTCAGCTGGGCCATGATTCCCTGCCTTGTGTGGCTGTCTCTCACTCTGTCATCTGATGTAGCCATCCTCTTGTGTCATACACCCTAGCCTCTGTGCCTGTGTTTACAGTTCCGTTCAGGAGTGAACGGTCCACTAGGTCAATAAGACAGGATGAGGTTGGGCGAATAAGGATGACGGTGGGATGCACCACGCACCCTTCCTCAGCACACAGCCTTGAGCTGATGTAAAGAGAGCTTCCCCCAAGGTGTGCCCGCATCACTGTTTATCTTACAAGAGATACAAGGAAAGAGAAGGGAGCAGACAGAGAGAGTTCCTACCACCCAGAAAGAGGACCAGGAGTGGGGAGTATATTCTTTGGATCTGGGGTCTCTGTACTGAGAACTTCCTAGACCCGGGGGGAAGATTGATACCCAGAAACCAGGAAACAGAAGCTGAAGAGACAGGGATGTCCCCCAGACACAGAAAGCCTCTCCCTAGAGCTGGTGCCCTGAATTTAAACTTCTAACCTCCTAGACTGTGACAGAATAAACTTTTGTTGGCTAAAGCCATCACTTGCAGTGTTTGTGTTGCAGCAGTGCTCGATGACCGAGACCACTGGCCACCACTACCGGCACCACCATCTTCTTCATCACCACCAACGCTCACACTTCCTGTGCCACAGACTGACACTGACTGTGTCATCAAGACCGCAAAAGGCACAGAGAGGCCAAGAGCCTTGCCACTCATAACTGTCCAAGTTGGATGGAAGCCCCAGAGGTCCAACCCCAGTATTTTGCCTCTTCAACACTTGTCCCATGATAGGTGGTCACAGCCACTCCCATTGATCCTTGTTCCCATAAGCCAATGAAACTGTCCTCATTAATGCCACTTACTGTTGTTGGGTACTACAGAGGTCCCACGTGACACAGCAGAACTGTCCCATGAGGGTTTCTACACTGTGATATTTCTGGAAGCAGACTGTCAGATCTTCCCCCTAAGGAGCCACTGGGTAGGTCGGAATCGCCAACCTCTGCTAGCAGCACAGCACTTAACCACCGCACCACAAGGCACCCACCGTTACTTATCAGTGACCGCCTCGCTGCCAAGTCCGGTGGCCTCCTGAATGCCCACCTGCCACTGTCACCATGCCCTCTGGGCTCCCCGTACACACCTCTCGCTCCAAACACAGGGCCGGACCCAAGGCACGTACATGAACAACGTCTACTGACGCCTCATGTCCCCAGTGTGAAGTGTTCGGCTTCTTCGGTCAATGTCATGAGCCCAGCACAACTCCCGCACACCCTGAGGACATCCAGTGGACTCAAAAGCCAAGCCATAAACTTACCAGGTGGGTGTGAGGACACCCTGGAGTGGGGAGCAGGCACACAGGTGCATGGTTGATGGGAGCGCACAGTGGTACAACTGCTGTGCCCCAGAGTCTCGTGACACCCAGAAAATGAAGTGTGTGTTAACCAGGTCCACTTCCCAGTGAGTCTATCTCCCAAACAGTGACAAAAGCAGAATCAAACCCACCGCCGTCAAGTGGGTTCCGACTCATAGTGGCCCTACAGGGTGCACCACCCAGCACCATTTTTAAACTCAGTAGCCCTTGGAGCACAGAGGTTAAGAATGTGGCTGTTCACCAAAAGGTCATCAGCTCCCTACTGCTCCTTGGAAACCCTATGGCGCATTTCTACTCTGTCCCATGGGGTCACTACGAGTTGGAATCAACTCAAAGGCCATGGCTTTGGTTTTTGATTTGGTGGTGGAGTGGTTAAGTACTCAGCTACTCACCAAAAGGTCATCAGCTCCCCGCTGCTCCTTGGAAACCGTATGGGGTACTTCTACTCTGTCCCATGGGCTCACTAAGAGTTGGAATTAACTCAACGGCCATGGGCTTGGTTTTTGGTTTGGTGGTGGCATGGTTAGGTACTCAGCTGCTCACCATAAGGTCAGCAGTTCAAACCCACCAGCCACTCCACAAGAGAAACATGTGACAGCCTGCTTGGTAAAGAGCACAGTCGTGGAAACTCTACAGGGTGGTTCTACTCTGTCCTACAGGGTCGCAATGAATCAGAATTGACTCAACAGCAACAGGCTTGACTTTTTTGGTCTTATTCTTAAATTTTAAAAAATGCCTGGCTGCACTGCAATGCCCACTGACAGAGGGCTGGCTGGGTCAGCGGGGAGCACTCACGTGTGGGCATTTTCCCAAGCCTGCACTCTAGGGGGAGATGCGGAAGGTGCCCCTTTGGTCGAAGGTCCAAAGGAACAAGGGTGCAGCTAGCTACGGATACCCAGGAGCATACACGCATACACATACACACATAGTTACTTATATTTATAAAAACCAAAAAACCAAACCCACTGCCTTTGAGCCAAATCCAACTAACAGCAACCTACATGACAGACAAGAACTGCCACACAGCTTCCAAGGAGTGCCTGGTGAATCTGCACTGCTGTCCTTTCGTTGGCGGCTGTAACGCTTCACCACTAGGTCACTAGGGGTTCCACTGACATTTATAGGAAGGAAGAATAAGCTGTATATTTTAAGTGTTTACAGAAGCAGGGCAAACACCGGGCAGAGAAGACAAGGATAGAAACTAGGCTTCTTTCAATCTGTCGTCACGATTTGACACGGGCACCATGTGGGAACATTTTACCTACCTGAATCCTTAAAAAATTCCTAAAAACTAAAAATTAATGAAGCATACGAAGCTAAATCAGAATCGACAGCAATGGGTTTTTTGGGTTTGGGCTGCTACACTGAAGCATATTTACAACTGAGGAACAGTTCACAGGCTTTGAACACAATGAACAGATTGTATAACCCACATGAGGGACAGTGAAGACACAGAGAAATGGGGAAAACATCTCAACCATTTCCAGTAATAGTTATCAGCGGCGGCTGTGTTGGCCTGACTCAGAAACTGCTGTGTGGGGCAAATGAGTTCGCGTCCTAGTTTTAAATCAGTATGAATTCATGACCAATCTGGGAAAGACTGGACTCAAAAAGTGTGAGCCTAAAATATTTCTTTCCTCCCCCTCCACTCATTACACATAAAACACACATGTACATACACACAGATGGGGGGGTGGCGCGGCGGTTAAGAGCTCTGCTGCGAACCAGAACACCAGCCATCTGAATCCACCAGCTACTCCTCGGAAAACCCTCAAGGGCGGTTCGGCTGCATCCCGGAGAGCTGCTATGGGTTGGAATCAACTCAACAGCAATATAGAAAATAATTATAAAGTTGTATGTTTATTGTTAGACCTTCCTCTTTCATACGCAAATGAACTATAAGTCGCAGCTGTGACGGGGCATTACAGCCCTACCTCTGAGTTACCGTGCACCATTAAAAGCATTAATAAATACAAACCAATTAACATGATTCTTCAGCTGCTGTCACCAAGGTTCACCCTGACAATTCTGCCGTCCAAAAGAGTGGGGCCACTGGCCATGGCCTCTGGCTACTTCAGGGGTGCCCACTAAGCCTACGAGAAAGAGTTGCTTTCAGGGAAGGTGACCCAGCCATGACTTCAACATCCTCTGGTCTAGAAATGACGCTGCCCCACCAACAGCCACCCCTTCCAGTGGAAGCCACACAGCAGACACAAGATTACTTGGAGGATGTGCCAGCACTATCTTTATTCTCCCCTGGTGTGTGGGTGTGGGCTGGGAGTGGTTTCCCTACTGAAACACTCCCAGCGTTCTGCGCCAGAGCCGGGAACTCCAGCAGGAACAACAGCTCCAGCTCAGCGCTGCTCCGAGGGCCAGCAGTGCGTGAGGCCGGTCCAGCCTCACCGCGACCACATCTTGACTCTGCGATGGAGGCGACAGAGGCGCCATCAAATCCCACAAAGCCCAGGCAGTCAAGGAGGTTAGCTCAGGACCGTGACTCTACGCGCTAGCTGGAGCAAAAGTTTCAAAGAGAGGCAGCAGGCCCTTGGCAGAGGCCCTGGCGCTACGCGTTACGCTCAGAAGTATCATCTTCACGTACCTACCACAAAGTTTGTTTGCCCTAAGAAGGCTCGGAGGTAAGCATGAGGAATTCAACTTCATCCTGAAAGTTCTGGTAAGCCACTCAAGGACATTAAGCAGGCAAGACGTCACCAGACTCAGGGTTTGGCATCTATGCAGGAGAGGTCAGTTAGGAGACCCAGTGGAGCAGTGGTTAAGAGCTCAGTCTACTAACCAAAAGGTCGGCACTTCAAATCCACCAGCTGCTAAACCCCATAGGGCAGTTCTACTCTGTCCTCTAGGGTCACTATGAGTCAGAATTGGTGACAGAAACAGGTAACCAAGCTGTGGAGCACCAATGACCACATTTACCTTCTCGGACGACATCTGTGCACACGCAGGCAGACACTGCTGACACACAGGGAAGCCTCTTTTGACTTCCCTGTGATTATGCGAACACTAATACGTGTTTATTACACAGACATCACAGATGCAGGGGAAACACACAGCCCACAGCACAGAGCAAAACAACACAATCCTGAGGTTTATCAAACCGTCACAACTCAAAAAGCTATAAAATCATCATTTATTCATAAAACTGAACAAAAAACAAGTTCACCGCCACTGAGTCAATTCCAACTGAGAGCAACCCTAAAGGACAAAACAGAACTGCCCCACAGGGATTCCATGGAGCGGCTGCTAGGTTCCAACCACTGATCTTGGTTCGCAGCCACAGCACTTCACCTCTGCATCACCAGGGCTCCATTTATTCAGAAGGGCTCCTGAATTCTCAGGAAGGGTTAATGGAGTTGGTATTGTTGCGTTTTGGGGGTTTTACTCATCAGGGTCTGAACAGTGGTCCAACTTTTTAGGCTTTACCTAAAAAAACCAAACCCATTGCACTGAGTGAACCCCCACTCACAACAGCCCGACAGGACCAGGCAGAACTGCCCTACAGGGTTTCCAAGGCACAGCTGGTGGATTTCAACCGCTGACCTTTTTGGTCAGTGGTGGAGCTCTTAACCTGCTGGCCAGCAGGGATCCTGCTGACCTGCTTTATCAGTCCCTGGAGGTCAGGGGGTTCTGTGTTCTAACCAGAGCAGCCAAATCATGGGTCTGGTTCAAACACCTCCTGAAAATGTGCATTCCTAACAAGTTCCCAGGAAGTTATACATAAAAGCCACCAAAGATGACCAAATGTAGATTCCGATTCCTGTCTCTGGGGCGGAAAAGCAAATTCTCAGCAAGGAACTATGTTAGCAATACAAATTCTCAGCAGGAGTCCAAACTGGTGGTTCTAACAGATTCCCATGGCTCTGATGATCTCAGGGGTCAGAGAATCAGGCTCTGAAGACTGTCAGCTCTGAAGCCACCACCCGCTTCCCGTATGCAAGTGACAGTGGCACTCTTGAACACAACCATACAAAACACATAGGGAAGAAAAGACACCAGTGTTGTTTGAAATCTCGTGATCTAAACGCTGGAAGACCACGGGGTATCCAGAAACACTAGCACAGCTGTATGCGGATGGGAGACCAGCAACCAAGCCCAGTAAGACTGCAGGCCAGGTGTGACAGGGAAACGACTCAAGCTGAAGTCACCCGCCCAGGACACCCTACACAACCGCTGCCTTCTCAGAGTGTCCCAGGCCTCCAGCAGCAGGCCCTGACCAGCCAGGAAGCCCCTGCTCTGGTCACCCACAAAGGGCAGTTCTGAACAACCGCCACAGCACTCAAACAGCAACTATGCAACTCCTGGGTCATAACACTGTGCAGAGAAGGGGACAAGGACTGCTACCACAGTCAAGTGGGCAAAGAGTGACCTAAGAGCTGCTGGCCAGCAGCAGGATGGGAGAGCCAGTGAGTCCGGGGTCAGCAGGGTCAAGGTCACTTCCAGTTCAGGGGTCAGCAAGGTCACAGTCCTCTTCAGTTCAGAGTCAGCAAGGTCAGGGTCACTTCTCGTTCAAGGGTCAGCAAGATCAGAATCACTTCCAATTCAAGGGTCAGTGACTCCAGGATCACTTCTAGTTCAGGGGTTAGTGACTGCAGGGTCACTTTCAGCTCAGGGGTCAGTGAGGTCATGGTCACTTCCAGTTCAGGGTTAGCAAGATCAGAGTCACTTCCAGTTCACAGTCAGCAAGGTCAGGGTCACTTCCTGTTCAAGGGCAGTGAGGTCACAGTCACACCTAGTTCAAGGGTCAGTGAGGCCAGGGTTACTTCTATCTCAAGGGTCTTTACCCAGCAGCATGCATGAAACTAACCCTAGGAAAGAAACTACAGCAGAGAAGGAAGGCCATCAGGTAACTTTTCATTTTGCTGTCAACAAAACCGTGTTTCCCATAGTTGGTATTCTCCCCAGAAGAAAAAGCACCAAACTCCCAAAAAGACAACAGCCAAGTCTTTCCCCTTTGCTGACATGGCTCAGGGCAGGAGTCACTGCCAGTGCAGCCACAGATGCAGACACTGACCCGACCCCCAGGAATCTTTATCCACCATGAACTTGTCCAGAGGAAGCTTTGTGGGCACAAAATCCCCACTTTAGGGAAAGTCCATGAATTTCCTCCCCACCCTGTGAGAAAGAGAACTAACTACCCAGGGTACCCTCCTGAGTGTGAAGTTGTAAAAAGATTTACACATGGACGTTCCAGGAGGACTCCTCTCTGCCAGCCTGCAAGTGAGGAATCTCCCTGAGCCAAGCAAAGGTCAGTAATCACAAGAGATGTTCCTTAAGGAGGCCCTGAGCTCGCCTGCCAAATGGTCAGTCACAGAGAGCTGGGTGGAAGGTTCTCACAGGGCAGCTGCAGGACAGATGGGGACCACATCCCCTCTCCCACGTGGGGACACAAAAGAAATGGCATCCCCTCCACCGTGTCCATGTGGGAACAGAAAGGAATCACATCCTCTCCACTGTTTCCATGTGGGGACAGAGAGAAACCGCATCCCCTTTGCCACATCCACATGGGAAGAGATGGGAACCGCACCACCTCTGCCACGCCCATGTGGGGACAGACGGGAGCCGCATCCCCTCTGCTACGTCCAGGTGGGGACAGATGGGGGCCATATACCCTCTGCCGCTTCCACATGGGGACAGGCAGGAGCTGCATCCCCTCTGCCGCTTCCACAGAGGGACAGATGGGAGCCGCATCCATTCCACCACATCAAGGTGGGGAAAGACAGGAACGGCGTCCCCTCTACCACATCCACACGGCAAGGCAGAAGGCTGATGTGCCTCCTGGGCCTCCCCTCACCACCTTCTCCAGGCCTGGGTCCCAAATGATGCTGGACATACAGGTGGTCCCCGGCTTGCCACCAATTCCAGTTACAATGGCACTTATGACCGTCAGTTTCAGGTTTGGCCCAGTGACTCCGAGCTTGGCTGCTAATCAAAAGCTCAGCGGGTCAAATCCACCAGCTGCTCCTTGGAAACCCTCAGGGGCAGGTCTCTGTCACACAGCATGACTATGAGCCACAATCAATTCCATGGCAACAAGTCTGGGTTACGCTTAGTAGTATATACTGCATACTACAAACTACACAGTGCTATACAATAATTCACTACACACTGGAATACTACATAGTAATACACTACATAATAAATTCATACAGTGTTGAAACTTGTAATACACTGATATCATCATACCTATAAATTTCTGTATAATGCTCCCAATTCCCAGAGACAAACAAAAATCAGATTTGTAAAGATACAGACAATAACAAAAGGCAATAATAATTAACGCTAAAGAGAAGGCACTCCACTTACACGAGCTAAGGACAATCACTGTAACAGAACCCCACTTTAAACTGCAGACTACCTGTAAACCCTGCCCTCATCACTTCCCGTTACCCAGAATGCCTTTGCACACCAGGTACACACCCCTCCCAGGCAGCTCCATCAGTGCCTGCTGGAGAGGAGAGGTGTGCCGAGGAGCCCCTGCCTGGCATGGTTGGCAGAGCAGAGAGCAGGAAGGGACCACAGAGGTCAACCCCACCAGGGCTTCGGGGATCTCCGCACCACAGTGTCTTGGGGTGATCCTTCATCATCAAGGGGCCACACTGTGCCCTGTGGGAGGCGTGGCAGCATGTCTGAGCTCCACCCACCAGATACCAGGAACAACCTCCTTTCACCCCCTGTCTTGACAACCAAACTGCCCACAAACCCACAAAAGCCCCCTGCCATCAAGTCAATCCCAACTTTGTGACAGAAAAGAAAGCAGCACCGATCCACAGGACTTCCCAGGTTGTACTCTTTGTGGGCTAAACCCTGGTGGAACCCTGGTTAAGGGCCACCCTGCTAACTGAAAGGGCAGCAGTTCAAATCCACCAGTTGCTCCTCAGAAACTCTATGGAGCAGTTCTGTTCTGTCCTATGAGGTCTCTGTAAGTCAGAATCAGCTTGGTGGCTATGGGTTTAGTCTCTGGTTCTTAACCTTTGTGGGAGCAGACTGCTACATCTTTCTCCAGACACTGCTAAATGACCCCTGAGGAACAAAACTGCCCACTGTCACATCCCGCACTGATCCTTGGCCAATATCCACATTTACATACAGGGAAACGGAGGCCAGAGGTTAAACGGATGCGAAGACCCAGCTGCAACCTTGACCTGGTGTCTGTCCTCCGGCCCCACAGCTGCTCCTCAGTCCTGTAGCCTAGATGGCCACACCAGCCGCTTTCCAACCCCTAAGATGTTCTTAGTTTCGAATCTCTTCATAGACACACAGACAGGTGTGACTTTTAGAAACCTGAGCACACACACACACACATGAAGTACCAGGCTGCTGCCATCCACCTCCCCAGCCTTCTCCTTCCCTGAGTGCTCTGACACCCCTAAGCCCATCTCCCCATCATTTCCACTCCACCTGTGCCCCCGGCAGCATCACTGTGAAGACCAGACACGCCATGGCCCGTGAGATGTGATGATCAGGTTGTTACTGAACACATGGTACACACAGGTAGCTTCTGTCAATCACACACAACTCCGTGAAGCTGCAGAAAAAAGCATCTTGACTATAAAAGTCACCGATCACTTTCAGCAGTCAGTGCTGAGCATCATCCACAGGACAGGTGAGTCCTGCCTCCAGTAGATGGGAACCGCTCGGCATGGTGCCCACCCCAGACACTCTCAGGTCACGCCCGCTGCACACAGCCCACGCTGCTCAAGAGCCAGTGAGGATACGAGCACCATGCTACCCATTCCCTTCTGAATCCCACAGGCACAAAGTCCTTCATCCCCCACCTTCCTCCCAAAGCCACGGGCAGGGTGGTGAGGACCTGGGCACAAGCTAGCCATGACGAGATCATGCCTGACGACTTTCTGGTGGGTCATCGGGTGGGCTCTGGGTCACGGCGACCTTGTGAATAACAGCACAACGCTGCCCAGTCCTACACCAGTCTCATAGTCACTGCCGCTCGAGTCCGTTGTTGCACCCACTGTGTCAGTCCATCTCACGAGGATTTTCCTCATTTTCACTGACCCTCCTTCGCCAAACATGGTGTTTGTTTCCAGCGTTGAGTATCTCTTGATGACATGTCCAAAGCAAGCAAGACAAAGTCCCACCCAGGAGAAAGCTGGCTGCGTTTCTGCTAGTAGTTCATCCTTCTGACAGTCCACAGTACTGGGAGTCTCCGGGTTATGAATATCTGACTTGGGGACAACTCAGACCTGCTCTTTAAATAAAAAACTCAACCCATTGTTGCTGAGTCAATTCCAACTCACAGCAACCTTATAGCACAGAGAGCAAAACTTCCCCCAGAGTTTCCAAGGAGTTCCTGGTGGATTCAAATAGCTGACTTTTCGGTTAGCAGCCAAGCTTCTAACCACCGGCCCACCAGGCCTCCACTCGCCCTCACTCTGAAAGCTCTGGGTGAACCCCTGCTCGCGACAAGTTATTTACCACCAGCACCTTCACTTGCTGTGCCTGTAGCTCTGAATCAGTGAAAAGCCTTTTCTAGCACTAAAAGACTAAACAAGACCTGTGTGGTCCTGTTCTAACTTTGCTACAAATTCACCACAAGACTCACTTAGGAACAGATCTCTTTTGTAACCCAGGGATGGCCTGTATGTTCAATAGTCTTCAAAGACAGCACAACTCAAATGCATGAATACCTCTTCAATCTTTCTTTTCTATTACCCAACTTTTACATACACAGAAGTCAGCTAAAAAGACTGTGACTTGGGTCAAGTGTACCTTAGTCCTCAAGGTGACTTCTTTGCTAGTCAACACTTCAAAAGAGTCTTTTACAGCAGATTTATCCAATGCAATACACTGTTTGATTTATTGACTGCTACTTCCACAGACACTGATTGTAGAGACGAGCAAACTGGACCTGTTGATGACATTAGCTTTTTCTTTATCACAGTGTTGTGTATCGGTTGTGTATCGGCTGTACAGACTGTTGTTCTCTGCGTGTCCAAGAGCAATCCATCCCGATAGCTAGTCTGGCCTAAAGCAAACTAAGAAACCAGAATGCCAGCTGACTCCCTCGGACAGAACACCAAGGGCAGAGTGCTCAGCCAGGACTGCGAGAGCTGCAGGGAGCACAGTGCTTTCTTGAAGCTCTGTGTCCCTTCCCTGCAAGACGCATTATGCCATCTGCCCATCAACTCACAGCTGTGACAGGAAGAAAACCAAGAAACATACACGAAAAGGAGAAAAATAAATAGTTGCCTCTGAGTCTACTCGGATTCGTGGTGACCCCGTGTGAATCACAGCTGACAGAACTGAGCCCCAGAGGTCCTTGATGGCTGTGTCCGCCCTCAAGTTGGTGGCCAGGTCTTCTTTCCAAGGCAGCTCTGGGGAACTTGAACCTCTAAGCTGTCAGTTATAGCCACCCGCGTTAACTATCTGTACCACCAAAGGACTCAATATACACAAAGAGTCCCCCAAAGACAAGAGTTCTGCTCATCCCTTAAATCACGGAGTGTTGGGGCATCAGCAGCATGCACGGGATTTGGCTCCTGCTGGCTGTGCTGGCTCCCTTCTGTGTGACCCCGGTGATTCGCTCTGATTTCAGCGCAGCCGTCTCTCCGTCTTACCGTAATTATTGCCCAGGGGTACGGCCCTTCTGTCTACACCTGTAAAAAGTTAACAGCCTGCCAACAGCATCTCCATTATAAAAAAAGTCACATAATTCGCAGGTCCTAAATAGAAGAGCTGTATTTTCCAACCACTAGGGTTAAGGAATATGGATTTTTCAAACAAAAGGGAGTTTTCAAAGTTGTTTGGAAATCTCTCCTCCTCCCCACCTGGGTCCTCTGAAATCACAGTGCGGGCTCTCGGCTCTGTCCCCCAAGAGCCAGCTTGAAAACCTGTCTGCCCCTCCTGCATCCAAACTGTCACTCAGCACCCACTGCCACCTACCCAGCCACAAGAGGAAACGAGGCGACAGCTGCTGCTTCCTTTTTAACCTCGGCAAGTCAAAGCACGCGTAAACCTCAGTGAGTCAGAGCGAGTATTAAACTTCATGGTGTTAGAGCCAGCGTAAACCTTGGACAGCCGGAAAGAGTACGGAGTTCCGCCAATCAGAGCGCCTGTCAACCTCAGCCAATCAGAGCGCGCTTCAGCCCTGACCAGTCAGTGCGTATGTCAACTTCCGCCAATCAGAGTGCGCATAAGCCCCCTACCAATTAGAGCGCGTGTCAGCCTCAGCTAGTCAGAGCGCGCATCAATCTTCACCAATCAGAGCGCACGTCAACCTCAGCCAATCAGAGCACGCGTCAGCCCTACCCAGTGAGCCCTTATGTCAACGTCAGCCAATCAGAGCGCGCATAACCCACCCCACACCACCCCCACCCCCCGCCAATTAGAGCACGTGTCAGCCCCTGGGTCAGAGAGCGCATCAATCTTTACCGATCACAACGCACATCAACCTTGGCTGAGCAAAGCGCGTCAGCCCTGCCCAGTGAGAGCTTATGTCAACCTCGGCCAATCAGAGCACGCATAACCCCCCCATTAGAGCACGTGTCCACCCCCCAGTCAGAGCGCGCATCAATCTTGGCCAATCAGAGCGCACGTCAACCTCGGCCAATCAGAGCACGTGTCAGCCCTGCCCAGAGAGTTTATGTCAATCTCGGCCAATCACAGCGCGCATAAGCCCCCGCCAATCAGAGCGTGCATACACGTCGGCCAATCGGAGCCCTCCGAGACGGCAGGGCTCTGCCACCCACAGAGTTCAGGCTCCAGGCCTCTAGAACCGGGAGGCAGCCAACCCTCCTTTGAGCCACCAGTTTGTGACTGTTCCTGCCACGCCAGGAGGCTCATCCACAGGGGCGCCGACACCTCCATCCCGGGATGGCGGAGGCTGAACTGATGCACAGCACGGGTCTCGGGCGCAGCAAGCACAGCAACCAATAGCTGCTATCGGGGACTCACTGGGAAAGGAGGGAAAAAGGAGGGACTGGGCGAGTGCCCAACAAGTTCTTCATAGAAATCTCTGGAATCCGAGGCCGGGACAGCTGGCAGGAGGCCTCCAGGCAATGGCTGCAGGGGCTGGGGAGGGCGGGCCCCACAGGTGGCCGGCCAGAGCCCCACAGGGGCTCCCTGCCACTGACTCTCCCGCAGTGCACGCCGTTTCCCAGCAGCTGCTGGTTTCTTCTCTTCCTGAACACGGGGGCCCCTGAGTGTGGCCAGCAGCTAAGACGCTCGGCAGCTAAGCAAGAGCACAGAGGTTCCAGTCCACCCAGAGGTCCCTCAGAAAAAGAGCCTGGCGATCTACTCCAGGAAGGTAACAGCCAGCGAACACCCTCGGGAGCAGAGTCCTGCTGCTACCTAGGAGGTCGTCAGGAGTCAGAGTCAACTCAATGGCAACTGCTGTCTCTCCTGCTGGTTTTTTCCTGAGAACTAATTCATACCTAAAACCTGAACTGCAGTCACTGGAGTCACACGACTCCTTCACCCCTCGGCACCCGATGGGGCTGGCACAAGGGACCACCGGGTAACTCTCCACCTACCTACCGCCAAGATGACAGACCACAAACAGCTGCTTCACCTGGCGCTTTTCAGGGTCAGAAGCTCACCTAAATCCAACCTGTAACAATCACAAAATACCCCTCAAGTGACATGGCAGGAAGTCTGTCCAGCGGACTGTGAACGGGCTGCCGTGGACTGTGAACGGGCCCCCTCGGCCTTCAACGGGAAAGACTCCACGTGTGGGTGCTCCAGTTCCCTCGTCCTTCAAGCTCAGACAGGCTGTGGTGTAGACATCTTACTACACGTGGGATTGGGTAAAGCCAGGGCACATCCTCCATCACAAACCAGAGGGGAGGGCAGGGAGCTCTACATGAGATGTTCGGTCCCTGATGACACAAACAGTTATCAGTTATCGCTGTCAGCACCTGACTGAAGAGGTGAGAGGTTCAAACCCACCCAGAAGTGCCTCGGAAGAAAGGCCTGGCAATCTACTTCCCAAATCTTAGATATGGAAAGCCCTAGGGAGCACAGTTCCACTGCGACACATGCAGAGGGTGTCGCAGTTGAGGGTGACGGCAACTGGTTTGTTTTCAGTGTGAACTGAATGGGTAACTGCCTGGCCCACCCCAGCCTACACTTCTCCCATCTCTGCCAAGGGCAAAAGAAAGATCCCAATGGATCAGGTCGGGGAAAAGGGGGTCAAAGCTCGGCTTTCATGAGTGGCTTGGCATCTCAGTGGCCTTGTTCACCAGGTCGCAGCTTCTGACGACTCATAACCATGTTCTGTGACTACATTTTTTTCAAATAAACGGTGGTGTCTAATTAAAATTCCTGTTTTTATGTCCAGAAGGTGCCAAAGGGTACTATCATAACATTCTTGGCTTACATCATCTATGGAAACCCTGGTGGCACAGTGGTTAAGTGCTACAGCTGCTAACCAGAAAGTCAGCAGTTCACATCCACCAGGCGCTCCTTGGGAACTGGGAGGCAGTTCTACTCTGTCCTACAAGGTTGCTGTGAGTCGGAAGTGACTGAACAGCAGTGGGTTGGTTTGTTTAAGTCACCTATATTTTCTAAATTTTATTTGTTGTTGTTGAGAATACAGATAGCAAAACATACACCAACTCAACAGTTTGTACACATACCATTCAGTCACATGGATCCAATTCTGAGTTTAGTAACCTTTCTCGACCTCCCACTCTGAGGTCTTTCTCCCCCCATGAATATAAACTCACTTCTCTGTAAGACTCTGATCCAAACTTACAAGTCGTTGTTGTCAACAGGATCCCTGCAGATGAAGACAACACTTACAGCAAACATTCTTGGACAGCTAAACTACTGTTTGCCTTTAAGAAGACTCTAGGGGATTTGTTTGGTTTTGGTTTTGGTTTCAGGCTTAAAGACTGTTTCGGTACAGTAGTTTCAGGGGTTTGGCCAGCCTCTATGGCTCCAGAAAGTGTGGATTCCATGAGACTTTAAAATTCTAGTCTGTATTTTTTCCCTTTTGATATATTTTTTAAACATTGGAATCCAAGCTCAAAACCCCCAGTATTTTAATCTAACAAATTATGTAACAAGAACCAAGGTAACAGTAACCATGGAAAATGGATCTTCTAAATACAAGTTTCCAGAAAAGTTCAACACCATGAGCTGTGTCTCCCTGCAGAATACTTAGGCTGGAGTACTTAAGAACCAACACACAGTTGAGGTGGGATGAGAAATACACCCTCTTATCAGGTAAGGTATACACCCCACTGCGAGCTGTAAGCCCTCAGGCCTCCCCTCACCCTACAGCCACACCTGCCAAGTCTGGACTGGATTCCAGAGACAACATAGAAGAAGACCCAGTTGTGTGCCCCACGGGGAAGAGGCGTCTTCACACCTCCATACCAACACCCACACAAATGTAATTACACAGGATGCTGAGTCTCTGTGAGAGAGACAGTGAGGTGGGCAGGAATGAAGGAGAGAGAAATGAAGGAAAGACAGAGAAAGTTCACCAAGGAACAGGAATCCAGCCAGGCAGGAGGGTCCAGGGACCTCACAGAGGGCGTGGCAGTTGAGATAAGGCCTCTGGGAGGAGACAGCCTAGCTGGGCTAAGAACTGTGGTTGTCCATGGTTAAAATGGAAACCCTGGTGGTTTCGTGGTTTACATGCTATGGCTACTAACCAAAGGGTTGGCAGTCTGAATCCACCAGGTGCTCCTTGGAAATTCTAGGGTGCAGTTCCACTCTGCCCTATAGGGTCACTATGAATCAGAATCAGAATCAGTGGATTTGGTTTGGGGTTTTACTGTTAAAATGATCCAGTGAAATAGACACGCAAATAATCTAATTAACTCCATGTTACAGACTGACTGTACCACCCCTCCCCAAAAGATACACTGAAGTCTTAACTCCCAGTGCCTGTGAACACAGCCCTTGTTGGGAACAGAGTGTCTAAAGTTAACAAGGTCACACTGGAGCAACGGGCCCTCATCCCCTCCCACAGGTCCCCTTAGAAAAGAGAATACAATGACTAAGCAATTGGATGCCCACCAGAAGGTCGGGGGTTCAAACCCACCAGCAGCTCTGACAAGGGAGAAAAGCCTAGTCATTTGCTTCCATAGGGCTTAGAGCCTAGGAGACCCTCCACGCAATTCTACTCTGCTACATGGGGGTCGCTAGGTGTGGGAACTGATCCTCAGCACCTAAAAACAGCCACCAGGGCTGGGGGAGACGAGGAAGGGTACTCTGCCCAAGACAGCCTGGCCTAGCCAACAGGCTGATTTGGACTGGGTGGGGAGAATAAGGGGGGCAGGTGAAAGGACACCTACTGTGAGATCATCACTAGCTCAAGGAGCGCCCCGTCCCAGCACAGTCCAGAGTGAAATCAGGTCAGAGCAACAAAGATTTGGGCTGAATGGGGTTCCAGAACAAAGCATCGCTCCCTTAAAACACAGAGGCAATTCAGAGCTGAATTCAAGTTCCAGACCCTCCCTTAAAAAGCCACCATCCATATGTCAGCCTGTGCAACACCGAGATGAGGTACATGAAGTTCACTAATTACATCTGCGGCACCAACCAGGTGTACACCATAATGGGAGGTGTACACCGTAATGGCAGATACAGCATCACCAGGGTCACAGGCAGGCTTACGTCTGTGTTCACTGCCCAGTCACGTGTGGAGAAACCCAGTTATGACGGCAACACTGAGATGATGGACCCACGTGGCTCCCTCTGCAGACTCCACACACATACTCAGACATCCTGACGAGGCCACACAAGTGTAGGCACATGTTACATAAGGGCACAACTGTGAGACCACACACACACCCCATGAACGGCAGACAGTACGTTTCCTTCCCTTTGCGGGGATGTGAAGTGGCTGTGTGCAGTTTCACTCTGTGTTTGCTGGGGCAAGGAGACCACGGATGAAATGGCTGGATGTCATGCAGAAGGTCAATCTGGCCTCAGCTGACTCCCACCCTCCGCACCTCCACCAAACCAGCCAGACCGGTCCTGACTCCACGGACCAAGGAGCAATAATAGACAGGGCAGTGAGTCACTTTACACTGATGATGAACACGGAAACCACCATTTGATCCCACGGATTTTAGATGTTGAAATGAGGCAAGCAAGGGCATTTCCCAATGGGATTACGGCAACTCAGAGTTGGTGGACACAACCTCAGACCCCCGGGCCGGGGTCTTCATCACAATGCATGACATCATTGTTTGTACCCAAGAAGCAGTCACAGTATAACATGTTTCAGCAACAAACTATCTGTGCTCCACATGACTATACAGACGACTCCTCAGGGCAAAGTCCTCAAGCACAGAGGACTCTGTGTCCCTCCACTCATCAATCCCAGAGGCCCAGAAAACACATACACACTCAGGGCTTTAAAATCAAGTGACACATTTCCCTTGGGGTTCAAGTTTGAGCTGCATCAAGATCAACCCAATAAATGCTTGTCCCTCCAAACTGCAGTACAGAACGAAACACCTCTGCACTCTACCCACACTCAGTAAGCATTTGTCCCCTCCACGCTGGCACCTTATCTGGAATTGAATCCCCAACACCTGGAACTATGACTTCTCCTGAAATCCTTTAGATTCTACACCCAAAACTGTAACTGTCTTAGAAAACTTTGTTCTATTGCAAACGCTCATTGAAAGGTCCTCAACAGAGTTCTCCCACAATATTAACAACCAAAAAAGGGGATTGAGGGGCTGCAGATACTGATACTAATTAGATATAACCAATTACCTCACGGGGTTAGTTCTTGTGCTTAGAGGGCTTAGGGTTGTGGTTTCATGGGACAAGGCAGGCTATCGACATAATACAGTTCTCACAGTTTATGTTCTACTTCCCAGTAAGGTGAGTACGATCTGGGACCTTAAGAACTTTCAAGCAACCATATAAGATAAAACGATTGGTTTTTATTAGTTTGGAACAAAAGAGAAAGAAGAACATCTAGGAATCAGAACAGGACCCAACTACAGGACTGTCTGCACAAACCTCTGCCTCCCCTACCACTCTGAGAGCAGAGGAACTAGATGGTGCCCGGCTTCCACCAGTGAACGTTCTCATCAGGAACACAGCCGATGAACTGAGATTTAAAAAAAGGTGGCAGGGGGGTGGACAAAAACAAACAGAATCTCAAATTCTTACAGAATCCAGACTTACTAGACCAACTGAAGCTAGGAGTCCCCAGAACTGTGACCCTGAGTTGCTCTTCAGCTTCTGAATTGAAACTATCCCTTGAGTTCGCGTTTAAACCAAGGAACAGTTTAATCCAAAGACTAAAGATTGTTACCCTAAAATACTGTGCACTTCTTAAAATTATATAAAATTACACATACATATAAAATATGTGTAACATATATTTTTACATATATGCATAATTTCCCATACACACACACACACACACACATATATATATGGGAAACCCTGGTGGTATAGGGGTTAAGTGCTACAGCTGCAAAGCAAAAGCCTGGCAGTTCAAATCCCTCAGGCACTCCTTACAAACCCTACACGGTACTAGCTACTTTAAAGCACAGATGGGAAGGTTGAGGGCAGAGAGACGAAGTCAATGCAAGCAAAGCATCTAGAATAGAAGCCTGAGAATGTCACCACGATGTGAGGAATGTCACCCACGTCCATGATCATGATTTCCGGAAACCGTGGAATGGGAGCCATTTTGCTGCGTATATTTTCACCAAAAGTTATTTTTTAATGTCTTGGGCGGGGTTGGGGGGGGCAGAGAGATAACAAACGGCGGCTTAAGGCTGTCAACTGTATGTAAGCGTTCACTCCAGACACAGTTCAACTTGTCTGTATGCTTGACAAGCTTTCTAATAAAAAGTGGAGGAAAAAGATCCTCCTCCAGTTAATCAACACATTTAATCAGCTGGTGGAAACTTTTTGATCCCACAAATCCCAAACCACAGATGAGACTGCACAGGCCTGTCCCCAGACAGACCCAGAGGCGGTGGTGGCACGGTCCACAGAGCCAGGTAGTAGTCTGTGCACGGGTGAGCGGTTCCTTCTTTCCATGCCCTGCACAAACGCAAATTACTCTGATGTTTATACCAAAGCATCCTGTAGACAAGCAGACGAGTGCCTGACTTTCCAGACAAATCAGACGGCAGGGCTTTGATCTCCGTCCATGCAACTGGCAAACTGAAAAACCAGAGGACCGATCTGAGGAGAACACCGCTGGAAGTGGTGCAAGTTCAAGACTACCGTACAGGAAGTGGTGCGGGTTTGGGGCGCTCACCACAGGAAGTGGTGCGGGTTCGAGGCACACCATACAGGAAGTGGTGCAGGTTCGAGTCGCACCATACAGGAAGCGGTGCAGGTTCGAGGCGCACCGTACAGGAAGTGATGCAGATTCGAGGCACACCGTACAGGAAGTGGTGCAGGCTCGGGGCGCACCATACAGGAAGTGGTGCAGGCTCGAGGTGCACACCGCAGGAAGTGATGCAGGTTCGAGTCGCCCCATACAGGAAATGGTGCAGATTCGAGGCACACCATACAGGAAGTGGTGCAGGCTCGGGGCGCACCATACAAGAAGTGGTGCAGGTTCGAGGTGCACACCGCAGGAAATGGTGCAGGTTCGAGTCGCCCCATACAGGAAGTGGTGCAGGTTCGAGGCACACCGTACAGGAAGTGGTGCAGGTTCGAGGCGCACCGTACAGGAAGTGGTGCAGGTTCGAGGCGCACCGTACAGGAAGTGCTGCAGGCTCGGGGCGCACCATACAGGAAGTGGTGCAGGTTCGAGGTGCACACCGCAGGAAGTGGTGCAGGTTCAGGGCACACCATACAGGAAGTGGCGCAGGTTCAGGGGCACACCATACAGGAAGTGGCGCAGGTTCAGGGGCACACCGCAGGAAGTGGTGCAGGTTCGAGGCGCACCATACAGGAAGTGGTGCAGGCTCGGGGCGCACCCCGCAGAAAGTGGTGCAGGTTCAGGGCGCATCATACAGGAAGTGGCGCAGGTTCAGGGCGCACCATGCAGGAAGTGGCGCAGGTTTGGGGCGCACCATGCAGGAAGTGGTGCAGGTTTGGGGCGCACACCGCAGGAAGTGGTGCAGGTTGGAGGCGCACCATACAGGAAGTGCTGCAGGCTCGGGGCGCACCATACAGGAAGTGCTGCAGGCTCGGGGCGCACCATACAGGAAGTGCTGCAGGCTCGGGGCGCACCATACAGGAAGTGCTGCAGGTTCGGGGCGCACCATACAGGAAGTGCTGCAGGCTCGGGGTGCACCATACAGGAAGTGGCACAGGTTCGGGGCGCACACCACAGGAAGTGGTTTAAGTTTCGTCTCCGGAGAAGACAGAGGCTCTGCCGTTATCCAGGTCTGGAGTTCTGAACTGCTATCAGAAAAAGGGGAGCCCATGTCATACAAGAGTTAATGCACTCAGCAGCTGCCCAAGAGACTGGAAGTTTGAGTTCACCAATGGGGACCTCAGAAGAAAAGCCCGGCAATCTACACCCCAACTATCAGCCATCGGAAACCCGGTGGAGCACAGGTGACACACCCACCTGGGGTCACCATGAATCCGAGTCAACCTGAGGGGAAGTGGTTTTGCTTTGTCTTGTTCAAGAAAAGCGGTATCTTCAGTGAGCTCAAGGCCAGCTCGCCATCCAGATGGGTCCTCAAAGACTCAAAATGAGAAACACAAACCAGACTCGCACATGAGTCAAGCATCACTCTCAGACTGTCCCGACAAGCTAGAGAGTTTGGTCGAAAAGCTTCAGGAAAGGGAATGAAAGCCTAAGATTTAGACTACAGGCAGAAGGACAGCTAATTTTGTTTTTCATTCCCAGCACATCAGGACCAGAAGGCCAACGCAAGTTTGACAAACCTGGATAAAACAGAAGCATCGAAGTGAAAAAATGGAAACTGACCAATACTTGACCTCTGTGTGAGTGCAGTGACATTTCTTGGCACACAGCTGCGAGTTTGCTGAACTCTCTTCCCACAGCAAGGTGACCTGATGCTGACCATCACCCCACAACGTCCTCCGCTCAGCACTGGAGACAGAACTGGGCACGGGAGGGTTGGCAGTGTCCTATATGGCGCAGCCACAGATAGTCTCAGGCCTGTCCCGCCGTGTTCTCACTTCTCTCCTTGAAAGTGTGGCACCTCAATCAACACTGTGAAGCCCTCCCCTCTACAAACTCTAGGACACCCTCCTGTATGGCCCAGCCCCTCCTGCCCAAACTTCAGGGCATTTAAAGGGGGATCCTGCCCTCACAGCCCCCACCCTGTATTCCAGGATAACCTCGATTCCCTCCTCACCCCACCAAGACTCACGGGGAACCTCAGGCCAGCACCACCATGGGCACATCCTGGGGTGCTCTGTGTTGCCCTACTCCTCTGCCCAGGCCCCATCTCCCTCATAGCAGCCCTGACCCCCGTTTGGAGCCCTCCCTGCCACTCCCAACCACCATGGCCACTGAACCAACAGCCCATCATTGCCATCTTGCAAAACAGCTGAACTCTACAGTGCTCCCTCCCCAGAGAGAGAAATGCACAGCCCCGGGTTTCCTGCTCTCTGAGGCCCTTGGGCTCCTCCCCCAGCTAAGTATGCTACAGAGGTTCTGCTCTCTCTGTGTCTTTGTTTCTGTAACTCCACCAGCCTGGAATACCCTCCACTGCCTGACTGCTAGCCAGCTTCCAGGGCCTGTCACTGCTACTAGGAAGCCCTCCCTGACTGTCGCAGCTCTAGCTCATCTCTGCCTGCCTGTGCCCCTGCCTGCTGCTCTCCCCCACTGCCTGGCATAACTTGTTCATTGCAGCTGAGTCGGTAGAGCTGCCCTGTAGGGTTTTCTGGGCTGCCGTCTTTGCAGGAGCAGATCATCAGCGCTTTCGCCTGAAGAGCAGCTCGGTGGATTCAAACCACCAATCTTTTGGTTAGAAGCCAAGTACTTAACCAGGGCTCCTGCCTTCCACGACTATCTCCAACCGTCTCAGTGCGGTCTCCTGGGCTACCGCAGGCTAACATCCCCCACACTGGGGTCCCCAGCTTCCAGCCTGCACTCAGCCCACTGGAGGCGCTTGATAAAAATCTCTCTACTGATTCTCACACTGGCCACTTCCCACACCAAACATAGTGAAGATAAACACACCCTTCCCACCCACCACCATCCCTCAAAATAAATATTTGCCTTGGTAAAGCCATTGGAGAAAGTTTCACACACACCCTCTCTGTCCAGGCCATCCCTGTAAGCACCCCTGGCTGGCCTGTACAGCACTGGCCTCTGTGGGGTGGGAGTAGACAGCGCCTAGGCCACCAGACAGGAATAGAACGCCCCCGACCCTCAGAGAACAACTGAGTACTAGCAACGCTGGGAGTCTCGGTGGCCTGGTGGTAAAGAGCTCAGCTGCTAACCCAAAAGGTCAGCAATTCAAATCCACCAGCTGCTCCTTGGAAACTCCACGAGGCCGTCCGACCCAGCCCTATAGAGTGGCTGTGTGCGAATCGGAGTCAGCTCCACGGTAATGGGTGACAAGACTTAGCACTCCTTTTTTTCTTTTGTCTTCAGCATAATTGCTGCAAAGAACAGAAACCAAAGTGTGCTAATAACGTACAAATGTGTAATTATTAGGACCACGAAAAAGTTTCTGGCATGAGCAGAAATAAGTTTCCTTTCAAAGATCTATACAGGGATCTAGGCTGCTACACAGAGGTGGGGAGGCCGAGGCTGCACTGGTGGGCTCAGCCAGAAAGGGCACCCCTAGCTGACCGTGGGTGCGGGAGCCAGGCAGGCTGAGCCAGGCTCTCTTGGGGGCTGCACCGCCCACCGTCAAGGAAAAGGTCTCCCTGGCTGAGGCTGTCCACGAATAAAGCTGAGATGACTCAACAAACAAGGCAGAAGGGCTGAAGGCAAAAGCCTTAATCTAAAAACCTTCAAGTCTAGGACAGGGCCTGGGTGAAGGGGCCACCTAAGGACTGATCAGAATCCCAACAAGGCAGGCGGCAGCGAAACCACCCAGCACACCCTCTGAGGGACCCTGGGTATCAGTGAACTGACCCCTCCAGACGAGCAGGTAGTTGCCTGCCTGGGACAGGGGTCACACCTGGGTCAGACCAGGGCAGGCGGCAGGTGTCATATCCGTCACTTCCGTCCCTCCACTCCTAAGCCCAACAGAAATAAGGCTGCTGTTCCAGAGCCAAAGGGCACTGCGAGAGCACGCACAGCAGTGGGGTGTGTAACAGCCCCCCGGCAGGCAGCCCCCAAGGGGCCCAACAAGCGCAGAGAGGCAAAAGGAGCTAATGACTCATTTTTAGCCGTATCCAGTGTAGATGAGTGTCACCGACAACACAGAGTGACAAAATCCAGATGCAGAAACAGTGCCTACTCTCTGTGTGATGCCACTTTCCAAGTTTAAGGCAAACGAACTAATCCAAGATGTTAGAAGTCAAGAGGGACTCCGTCCCGTAGGGTGGGAGCTCTAGAGTGTGCCAACGGGCTGCTCACTGAGAGGCTGGAGGCTCAGGTCCACCCAAGTGTGCCTCGGAAGACAGGCCTGGCAGTGGATTCCCCAAAACTTAGCCACTGAGAGCCCCGTGGAGCAGACATCTATTCTGATACACAGAGGTTCCCCCTGAGTCAGAATCAACTCAGCAGTGGCTGGTTCCTCCCCCACTCAGGGTGGATAGTGAACAAGACAGAGCACGTGGCAGTGGGGGGTGGGGGTAGAGAGGGCTTCTGGTATGCTGCTGTGGTTCCCCATTGGGTACTGTTTACACAGACGTGACAGTCTGTGGAAACGTCATCAAGCAGGGCTCTCAGGATCTAGACATCATTCCATACATCACAGCTCAAAAAAAACACCAAAACCAAACCCACAGCCATTGACTCAATTCAGACTCACAGTGACCCTACAGGTCAGAGGAGAACTGCCCCACAGTTTCCAAGGAGCACCTGGAGGATCTGAACTGCCAACCTTTCAGTTAGCAGACACAGCACTTAACCACTGCACCATCAGGGTCCCAAAACACAGTGGCAACAAATTAGGGTGTTCAAGGTCACAACGCCACTGATCCCAAGCCCAAACTCCAAGTAGCACACAGATACTCAGAGAGGCAGGCATGTTTACAGAAGCTGAAATGAAAACAGTGTTCTGTTTTGTTTTGCTATAACTGGGTTCAACAGCCTGAGCTTCTCCCAGGAACAGTGGCGCTATCACAGCTCCCAGACCTTTTAAATCAGCAGCACACATGGGTGGCCAGAGAGGGGCTTCCAGAAGGGCTCTCCCTGGAAACAAGATTGGCTAAAAACACACCAGCAGGGAACTTCAGGGCCATGACTTCTTTCCACAACCATTTTTTTTTTTTCCACAAAAAAAGCTGGCAGGTCATTTCCAGTAACCCCACATCATGCTAAATGCCCCTCCCACTCACCGTCACATGGAAGACACCCCACTGGCTTACAAAGAAGAAGGAAAACTCTCCCAGGAAACTATGGTGGGTTTGAGTGTTGTTCTGATGGAGGCATTCATAAATACAAAGATAAACCCATAACTGTCCAATCGATTCCAACTCCCAACAACCTTTTGGGACAGAGCAGAACTGCCACATAGGGTTTCCAAGGAGCAGCTGGTGGATTCAAACTGCCAACCTTTTGGTTAGCAGGTGAGTTCCCACCACTGCACCATATATTATGTGTGAGGCCTGACAAGTTTGTGAACTCCCTCTAGGAAAAGTGCTACATATCTCACTGCTAAGTATCACTAGGGTCACCTTCAAAGTCCTCCCCTTGGGAAGCTATGCACCGATGCCAGCACCTAGTCCACTCTTCAAAGCAATTCTGGAACTCTTTCTCTAGAACGGTCATCAGAACTGTTGTGGTATTACCCTTGATGTCCTGAATGTCATCAAAACGTCTTCCTTTCAATATTTCTTTTATCTTTGGGTAAAGAAAAAAGTCATTGGGAGTCAGATCAGACGAGTAAGGAGGGTGTTCCGATTCACTTATTTGTGTACTGACTAAAACTTCCCTCACAGACAACTATACGATTGAGTTTGCAAACTTGCCAGTGTGCCACCGTGTGCAATGGCCATTCCAGAAAGAGTTCCAAAAAATTGCTTGAAGGGTAGACTAGGTGCTGATGTCAGTGCACAGCTTCCTAAGGGGAGGACTCTGAAGGTGACCATAGTGATATTCAGCAGTGAGATGTGTAGCACTTAGAACAATAAAGTTCGTGCCTCTGGGTCTTGGAAACCTGGTAGCACAGTGCTGCCAGTTCAAGTCCACCAGGTGCTCCTTGGAAACTCTGGGGAGCAGTTCTACTCTGTCCTATAGGGTCACTATGAGCCAGAATTGATGGCAACGGGTTTTTGGTTTTTTAACATCTTTTCAAATATCCTCAATCCTATTAACATGGCCACCCATCAACTCAAACTTGCAAAAGAAAAACTAAATCTACCCACCCCCGGCCCAGGTCCCATTCCCCTCTGCAGATGACGATCTCAGGAAACAGCAAGAATGGGTTGAGTGTGGCCCCAGTGAGCGGCGCATCAACACAGGACTATTTGCTAGTGAGATGTTGACATTTCCCAGGGCAAACACAAATCGTCCGTGAACACAGACAGTCATTATTCAGAACTCTTCTCCCAAACCCATGAAAAGTGCTTCTCACTCTTTAAAGTAAAAATAATAATAGTTATAAAAAAAAAAGCCTGGCCACAATGCTAATGACAACCAGACAGCATGAGCAGTTTTGAAGATGCGACAGTTGCTGGTGGAGAAACACAATACCCACCCTGCAACACGGCAGCCCAAAAAAGACAGTCCCCAGCAAACAGCCGAGAAGTGTGACATGTGCAAATGAGCCTGCTTAAACAAAACACCAATCTGTTTCCAGAGAGCTAGGGTGGCCACCTGTTCAGGGCCGGTGGTGAGCTCTGGTTAGCCAGCAAAGAACTCACACCACAGTGCTGGCAGCCCTACCCCCGACCCCGGGGACCCTGATCCCAGCTCTCAAGCTGAGAGCCCCGATTTGCTCTGCACACGACAGAAAACATCCCCACCTCCTACACAAGCTGGGTGCTTGGCTGGTGATTTACACAGTCCTTTCCTGACCTCTCCTGACAGGGGTGGTACTGACTGGTCAGGGCTCCTGCCTCCTCTGGCCCGAGACGCAGCCAAGGTGCCACATCTGGCCTTGGCCACGGTCCCTGGGCAGGGCAAATGGTTCAAGGGGTCGGCTGCCAACTTCAAGGTGGGAAGTTCAAGTCCACCCACAGGCATCTTGGAAAAAAGACCTGGCTTAAGGAATTGAATTGAGACTCCCAAAACGTGGGCTGTACATGTAACCCATATAGTGGTTTTAATCCCATTTAGGAATGGGTTTTCTGTTAGGCTCAACAGGCTGTATTAGTGTAGGGTGCCTCTTAAGGTGATCTTCCTTGGAGACAGAAAACAGCAGTGTGATGAAACAAGCAGAGACGGGAACAGAGATGGGGAAGATGACACCCACACCACATGCAGATCACCCAGGAACAAGGGCCTTCCACCAGAGCCAACAGACAGAGAGCCTTCCCTTAGAGCTGGCATCCTGAATTCAGACTTGTAGCCTCCTGAACTGTGAGAAGATAAAATTCTGCCTTTTAAAGCCATCCCCTTGTGGTATTTCTGTTAGAGCAGCACAAGTTAATTAGGATACCTGGTGGTTTAGTTTCAAAACTGAAGACACTGAAAAACCCTAAGGAGCAGTTCTACACTGAAACACACGGGGTCGCCACAAGTCAGAATGAACTGGTGGCAACTGAGAGAGAGAGAGTGTGTGAGTGTGTGTGTGTGTGTTGTTTATCTGCTGCCTTGGTCCACAGAGTGCAGCTCCCTGGGGGCTGGAAAGCTTTGGATCTAAACACCAGCTCTACTGATGCGCAAGCTGACTCCTCCCCTTCCCCCCATCTCCTGCAGGCTTCCCACACTGGAAAACAGGAACCAGGGGAACTGTGGGGGGGGGCCCTCAACAGCACCCAGCTCCCGGAAGCACAAGGCTGACTGGAGCACACACAGAGCCTGCACTCAGGACCCTGCACAGAAAATACCAGATGCTACAAAAATTCAATTAGCATCTGTCCATGTGCAGCCCAGCTAGCTTCGCAGAGCAAGGTACTTAACAATAGGAAGGAATTACAAAGCTGAACGCCAGATTAGAGCACAAACTCTGGATTTTAAAAATAACTAAACCTGATCTGCTTTGCAAAACTGAATCACTTAAGCCCGAGGCTCCAGGGTTCTAGAGTGAGGAAAGGGGTAAGACTGAAGGGGGAAGGGATGTGGAGAAACACAAGCCCAGCCAGCCAAGTGTCCTGGAGTGGGATCCGACTCCTGGGGAAACACAAGAGGAGACCAAATCTGTCCTTACAGCAAGCTCGGGCGAGTCCCGCAAACTGTAAACACCTGCATGACATCTACAGGAAAAAAACCAAACCAAATCAAATCGGCTGACTTCCCGTCACTGCCAACACCAGGGACTCAGGAGGACAGAGCAGAACTGCCCCACGGGTTTCCGAGGCCACAGCCTCTACGGAAGCAGACGGCCGCATCCCTCTCCTGGAGTGACTGGCGGGTTCCAAGCACTAACTTTTTGGTTAGCAGCGAGTGCTTTAACTGTGCCACCAGGGCTCCTACGGGGGGGAAAAGGACAGATTTTTTAGGCTTCACAACATAAAATCTCTGGTTGGGGCAAACCCAGAGACAGCAGCCAGCGGCAGGACCGCGGGGCTTTTCTGGAACGTTCCTGCAGCTGCCAGCCTTCTTCTTTCTGAGTCACTTCCTCGGGCACCAGCACCAGCTCGTTTAAGCCATTAATAACCTAGAAAACCAAAGCAGCTGCCGCGAGCTGACTCCCATTCCATCTCACGGTGCCGCCACGTGTCAGGGTGGACCTGCCCCCCACGTCTCCTACACTGCTGTGGGGTAGGAGCCGAGACCCGGGCCTTCTGCGGTGCAGCGGCCGGGGGACCGGAGCCATCCACCTCCCAGGCAGGGAGTGCTGCGGGTCGTGAGTGCGGCTCAGCGGGCTCGGACTCTGCGACTTCACGCATGGCAGGACGAAACCCTGCCCCGTCCCTGCCCGGTCTGGCACCACCCTCACCACCATTCCCGCCACCATTCCCACGCTGGCGCCCACTGTTGAAGCCACTGCGTCAGTCCATCTCCTTGAGGGTCTTCCTCTCTCTTGCTGACCCTCCAACTTGAGTAATCCACACTGCAGGCTGTGGTCTCTAACCTTCATCGGTCAGTGATTCAACTCTTCACTTTCCGGAACCAAGACTGTATCATCTGCACACTGCAGGTTGTTTAGTGAGTCTGCCTCCAATCTTGACGCTTTGTTCTTCTTTACACAGTCCCATTGCCTGGATTATCTGCTCAGCATACAAATTACATAAATCTGGTGAAAGGATACAACCCCGATGCACACCTTTCCGGACTGTAATCCATGCAGTGTCCTCTTGTTTGGTGCCAATAACTGCCTCTTGGTCTATGTACAAGTCCTGCATAAGCACAGTTAAGTGCCCCGGCATTCCCATTCTTCGCAGTGTTATCTATGATGCGTTATGATCCACACAGCTGAATGTCTTTGCATAGTCCAAGAAACACACGTAAACCTCGTTCTGGTATTCTCTGCTTTCAGACAGGATGCATCTGACATCAGCAGTGATGTCCCTGGTTCTGCATTCTCCTCAGAATCCAGCTTGAGCGTGTGGTAGTTTCCTGGCAACACAGTGTTGCAGTCACTTTTGAATGATCTTGAGCCCAATTTTACTGACGTGTCTGTCTGCGATGTTGTTCAGTGGTTCCCACATTCTGCTGGATCACCTTTCTTTAGAACGGGCACCGATACGCATTTCTTCCAGTCAGTTAGCCAGGTAGCTGTCCTCCTAATTCCCGGGCATAAACAAGCAAACACGGCATTCATTTGCTGAAACATTTCGCTTGGTATTGCGTCAGTTCCCGGAGTCCTGTTTTTCACCAAAGCCTTCAGCGCAGCTTGGAGTTCTTCCTCCAGTACCAGTGGTTCTTAACCACACGCCACCTCCTGAAATGACTGAATGCTGACCAGTTCTGTCTGGGACAGAGACTCTGTGTGTTCCTTTCTGCGTTCCGTGGGACTCAATGTTTTCCCCACAGAATGCTTCACTACTACAACTCAAGCTTCAGTTTTTTTCTTCAGTTCCTTCGGCTTGAGAAATGTGGAGCATTTCCTTCTCTTCTGGTTTCCTAACTTGAAATTTTGCACGTCATTCTAATACTTAGTCTTTTTGAGCCACCCTTTGAAATCTCCTGTTCAGTTCTTTCACTCTCCAATTTCTTCCTTTCACTTTAGCAACTTTACGTTCAACAGCAAGTTTCAGAGTCTCTTCTGATGTCAGAAGACACTTTGGTTCTTTTCTCCCACCTCCTGGTTTTTAAGAACCTTTTACTTTCTTGGTGTTTGACCTGCTTGATATCATTCCACAATTTACCTGATCTTCAGTCACTGGTGTTCAATGCATCAAATCTATCACGGAGATGGTCTCGGAATTCCAGTGGGATACACTCAAGATTGTACTGGGAGTCTCATGGTCTGTTGTTAATTTTCTTCAGCTTCAACCTGAATGTGCACATGAGCAACCAATGGTCTCTTCTGCAGATGGCCTTTGGCCTTGTCCTGACTGATGATACTGAGCCCTTCCCTCATCTCTTTCCACAGATACAGTCGATCTGATTCCTGCATATTCTGTCCATCAAGGTCCCCATACACAGCCACCGTCCATTTTGGTGACAAAAGGAATTTGCAACAAAGAAGTCGATCCCCAACCCCAATAGCATCAAGCTGACGCTGACTCATAGCAACCCTGTAGGTCAGAGTAGAACTGCCCCGTCGAGTTTCCAAGGAGCAACCCAGGATTTGAACTGCCAACCTCTTGACTAGCAGCCATAGCACTTAATCACTACATCACCAGGGTTTCCAAGAAGTCAGTAGTCTTGCAAAATCCTATGATATGCTCTGTAGCATTGTTTCTGTCACCAAGGCCATATTTAATTAACTACTGCTTCTTCTTCTCTGTTTCCAACTTTTGCACTCCAATCACCAGTAATTTTCAATGCATCCTGAATGCATGTCTGACCAATTTCAGACTGCAGAAGTTAGTAAAAATCTTCTAGTTCTTCATCTTGGGCCTCAGTGACTGGCACTTAAATTAGAATAACAGTCACGTCAGCTGGTCTTTCTTCTAGGGGTATGGATATTATCTTATCAGTGACTGTCGTACTTCAGGACAGATCCTGAAATGTTCTCTTGGACAATGAATGCAACCTGACTCCTCTTCAAGATGCCATCGCTGGCCCAGCACACCATACAACTGTCCAGTTCAAAACAGCCAATACAGACCATTTCAGCTCACCAGTGCCTAGGATACCAATGTTCATGCATTCCATTTCATTTCTGCCAACCTCTGATATTCCTAGATTTACACTTTGGACATTGAATGTTCCAGTTATTAATGGATGTTTGCAGCTGTTTCTTATTTTGAGTTATGTCCCATCAGCAAATGAAGGTCCTGAAAGCTTATGTCCATCTGCATCATAAAGGTCAACTCCATTTTCAAGAGCAAACGCTTCCCCAGTTGTCTTTCGAGTGTCTTCCAACCCGAGAAGCTCACCTTCCAAAACTGGATCAAACCAAGTTCCTCTGCTATTCAAGAAGTTTTCACTGGCCAATTTTTTTAGAAGTAGATCGGTTGGTTCTTCTTCCTAGCCTAAGTCAGGAAGTTCTGCTCCCCCGGATCCAGCAGGGATGCCCTGCTAAGTGCTACTATTTGAAATACACGTGGAATAGCTTCCAGCGTCACAACAACACTCAAGCTACCACTGTACAATAAACTGAGACATGTTAGCAGTCAGGCACAAATCATCCGTGCTACCCAGAACCCTAACAACACACAGCTCCCCTCTTTTTTCAGGAAGGCTCTGCTAGCCTGGAAACAGCAGTCACAAAAACATCATCTGACAAAATACCATAATAAATGAATACTAAAGCAGCCCATCTAAAAACAGATGCCAAGCCAAGGCCAAAAACAGATGAGACTACATAAAAATCAACAGCCCCCAGAAGAGACAGAAAATCCATGGAGCTACAAGGAAAGGGGGTCCAGTGATCCAGCTGGTCCTCTCACCTGCTGGGATGCTCTTGGCAACATCCATCCTCCACTTGCCCACAGCCAGGAAGCTCAGCACCTCCAGGGTGCTCAGTCCCTCTCTGACCCTCCACGGAGTGGGCAGGAGCGTGAACTCTGAAGCCACGCAGGCCTGTAGTTAGCTAAGCCCACCTCCACTAGGCAGTCTGAGCCGTCAGCCGGGCTGGGCCCAGGGTGTCTTCATGAGTGAGTGGCACACGGCAGGCTGACCAGAGCCCCCCTCTGCAAGGATGAAGGACTTCCAGGAAGCAGGAGCCCACAGTACCCGCCCAAGGAGATGCTGAGTCAGCTGCAGCTTTGGGCTCAGCTGCAGGGCTTCTCCGAGTGTCAAGCTCAAGTCTCCAGGCCTGCAGCTTCAGCATCCCAGGAACCCTGTGCAAAACACAGAAGCCCGAGGCCCCAGAGCAGACCTCCAGAGCTAAAGACTCTGGGGATGGGGATGGAGACCCAGCACCCTGCTTTTACAAGCCCTACAGAAGACTCCCCCACAGACTCAGGTTGGAGAACCACTGTTCTAAGGGTTAAATCAAAGATGCCACTCACATCCTAGAAACCCTAGTGGCACTAGGGTTACAAGCCATGGCTGCAGTTTGAATGCCCCAGGTGCTCCTTGGAAAACCTATGGAGCAATACTGCCCAGTGCTACAAGCTCACGCTGAGTCAGAATCAACTTGACAGCAGTAGTTTGGTTTTCCGGTTTACACACGTCATGGCGTGGAGGTTAAGGGCTGTGGCTGCTCACCAAAAAGGTCTGCAGTTCAAATCCGCCAGGCACCCCTGGGAAACTCTAAGGGGCAGTTCTGCTCTATTCTATAGGGATGCTATGAGTCAGAACCAACTCAACGGCAGCGGGTCATATATGTCATAGCAGACCTGGTAGCCCAGTGGGTAGGTGCTTGGCTGATAACCGAAACATTGTGATCTGAACTCACCAGGCACCCCTCAGGAAAATTACATGGCAGTCGGCCTCCAAAACAGATTGACAGCTTTTGAAACTCTGCGGGGCAGTTCTGCTCTGTCCTACAGGTTGCTATAAGTTGGAATCCATTCAACGGCAAGTGGCTGGATTTCACGCATTTGTCAGAGGACCCCAGGTGGTGCAAACATGAGGCGCTCAGCTGATCACCGAGAGACCGGTGCAAACACGAGGCGCTCAGCTGATCACCGAGAGACCGGTGCAAACACGAGGCGCTCAGCTGATCACCGAGAGACCGGTGCAAACACGAGGCGCTCAGCTGATCACCGAGAGACCGGTGCAAACACGAGGCGCTCAGCTGATCACCGAGAGACCGGTGCAAACAAGAGGCGCTCAGCTGATCACCGAGAGACTGGTGCAAACATGAGGCGCTCACCTGCTAACTGAGAGACTGGAGGTTTGAATCCACCAGAGGTGCCCCGGAAGAAAAGCCTGGTGATGTACTTCCAGAAAAACCAGCCACTGAAAACGCTATGGAACACTGTTGTACCCTGGCACACACAGGGTCGCCAGAGGCTGAGTCAACCTGACAGCAGCTGGTAATAAAGGTTCCATCAGCTACCCCTCTCTGTTTACTCATTTGTCCCAATCAGCAAGACCAACTTTGTGTCTGAAATTCAGTGACACCAGACACAAAGAAATGCCAACCTTCAGCAGACAGCAGAAGTTTAAAAAACCTCCCAAAATTTGGGAATTCCATGATCTTCTTCTCCCACTTACACTCAAGAAAACTCCATTTCCGCCCCAATCACTGCATGACATTTACCTTGCATCCAAGCTAACTCCACATATCCTATCCACAAAATCCAAAAGGTACTCAGCCCTAACTTCTGTGCCGGTGTGACAAGCTTCTGTTACAAGCCAAGCCTGCGTCCTCTACCAGTGAGGAAAAAAGGCCAAGCTTCAGAGCACGCGCCAGCCCCTCTGCCCGGCCAATCAGCCAGCAAACACTCCCCAGGCATCCTTCAGGGCTGACATGATACATCCAATCTGTGAGGACAGAAAAGCAAACCAGAATACCACTGTGGTGGTCTTCACAACAGCCACAAAGTGGAAACCACCCAAGTGTCCATCAACCGATGGACGGATAAACCAAACGTAGTCTACATCCATGCAATGAATATTATCCTGCCATAAAGACAAAACATCTTGGAAGAAGTACCACCAGAGTGCCCCCCAGAAGCGAGGACAGAGAGACTTGATCTCATCGACTCAGGACATGTTATTAGGAAGGATCGATGCCTGGAGAAGCCCATCATGCTGCGTAGAGAGGGGGTCAGCAAAGAAACAGGAAGACCCTCACCACGAAGAGACTGACACAGGAGCTACAGTCACAGGCTCCAGCATAACACTTGTGAGGGTGGCCCAGGGCCAGGCAGGGCTTCCTTCTGTCACACAGGGCGTCCCTACGAGCTGGAAATCACTCAAGGGCCCCTGATAACAGTGACACAGCAATGAAGTTGGAATCCGTGCTGTGACATCGATGGACCTTGGTAACAACACACTGAGGGCAACAAGCGGAACCAAGAGGATCGCCATCGCACAAGCCCACTGCTCTGAGTGGCCAGAAACAGCAAATGCAGAGAGACGGCAACTTCTTGGTGGTTACCAGGGCCCGTGCGGAGGGAGACGGGAGAATTATTCCTGAATGGGGAGAGTGTCAGCTCGAGGGCTGACAAACTTTGGATAATAGATAGGAGTGGTCACCAGTTGTACCACATAAAACCAAGGACCAAACCTAACGCCATCGAGTCGATTCAGACTCAGCAACCCTGCAGACAGACCAGAACTGCCCCCCGGGGCTTCCACGGCTGTCAAGTTTACAGAAGCCGACGCCACGTCTTTCCCCCACACAGCGGCTGGTGTGTTCAAACCACCAACTTCCAGTTAGCAGCAGAGCACTTTAACCACTGTGCCACCACAGCTCCTTACACAACATGGTGGGTCTAATTAATGCTACTTAACCGCCCCCCCTCAAAATGATTACAATGGCTTTTTTTTTCTTTTGGGTTATATATATTTTACCAAAAACAATTATTTAAAAGTGAACCACAACTGATTTCTACCCACCAGTACCCACCCCGAACCCCAAGACTAGGCTGGAGGACTGTAAGAAGATAGCCCGGCAGGGGACGTGTCCCGAGCCAGTGACAGCAGGGACAGGCCTGGGAGGGTACAAGCATGAGACGCAGGCATTTCAGAATCTGAGGTATCAATCTGGACGCATGAGGGACACCCGGATTCTGCGGGTCTCAGAGGCCAGGTGAGGTGTGCACTGACCCTGGAACAACTAACAGCCCCCCGAACAGGACTTTCAGGGAGGAGACGGTGTCATGGGGGTCAGCACTTTGAAGGACCCCTCTCGGCACCTTGTCTTAAACTTGAAACGGTACTGGTTGACACTGGTGTTAGTTGTCATGGAGTCAACTTCAACTCACAGCGACGCCATGTGACAGAGTGGGGTGCCCCACGGGGTTTCCTAGGCTGTCTGTCACCTTCATGGGAGCAGGTATCAGATCTTCCTCCTGAAGAGCTGCTGGGGGGAATTAAATAGCAAATCTTCGGGTCAGTGTCGCTGTGTGCAATCTCAACTCACAGCCACCCCATGGGACAGAGAACTGTCCCTGCCCCACAAGGCTTCCTACACTGTCCCATATGCAGGAGCAGGTAGCCACGTCTTTCTCCTATGGCACCACCAGGCAGGTTCAAACCGTCAACCTTTAGGCTGGCAGCTGAGCACTCAACCACTGCACCACCAGTGCTCTTTCTACTGGGTTGCTAGGGACAAAGAGGTATGCTTATCCACAGATGACACCTGGGTCACTCATCACACACCTGCAACCACCAGCCCCAAGACACTTTCACAGGAACACACACTCACGGGAGAGCTGTGACAAGGTAAGTGATGCGCAGCTAACAGGAACCTGCCGCCTATTTACAGCATTCCCAGCCCTCCGCCTGGGTGAGGGGTTCGCGTACACAGAAACACACGCCGGCACCACTTGCACACAGCCTGCAAGGTGTGGCTCACACGGTTTGCTCTCAGTGACTGAAGGCTGGCAGTGTGCACTTACCCAGCCTTACTGCAGAAGAAAGCCCTGGCAATCTTCTTCTACAGAAGAGAACAGTCACAAAAACCCTACGGGGCAGCTCTACTCGTAACTCATGGGGTCACCACAAGCCAATGCACTTAGCAGAGACAGGTCTAGGCTTTTGAATCTTGTTCTATTGTGAGGATTAAAGGCCTAATTCATGTCTAATGAGGTGGTTACGGGGCCACACACAGGTGGGCTTGGCTCAGCCCATCTGCTGGGAAAGTTTCTGGAACTTTACGCATCTCAGAGACAGCATCTCTGTTACAGGCCTGCTCTAGAGATGAGCTGGGATGTTTCATCTGAGTACTCGCCACACTGCCAGGAAGAAAGATCTCAACAGGCTGCTGTATCAGGGCCATCAAGTGGGTCCCTGTCCACAAGGCTCCCACAGGAAGAGACAGCTGGGGTGCCTTCTCAAGTCCCCAAATGCCTGCTCTGGAACACTATGAGGGAACCCTGGAGGACCACATCCTCCCCCATGAAGGCACTCTTCCCAAAAGGCTGGGCAGAGTTCTCAACCAGGAGCCAGCCCAGAGCTGGGTCGCGGGAGTCCCCAGGAGACTGCATATATGTGGGGCCAAAGGAGGGCCTGTCACTGCCCAGAGAGGGTGGGGGCTCCAAACTTGGCCGGGGGATGAGCCTCAGGAACTGCCTGACTTCCCAGGACCTGGCATGACTGCGCCCCTGCGGACTGAGCCGTCTGTGTTCTCATTCAAATCACAGTGACACTGCTGGCAGGCAGAATTACAGCCTAAGATGCTAATACAGGCTTTAGCCTTCAAGGAAGAACAAGCTTTATTTAACAAGCAAGGCAGTTGACTCACAGCCCTGGGCTCCATCAACCCAGACCAGGATGGGAAACCCAGACTACCTGTTCACACCGGCAGCTGGGCTGGACTCAGGCCCCTTTCTGGGCAGATGAGGCTGCTGAAAACAGGGGGGTCACCCAGCTACATGACACAGCAGGCTGGGACCCTCGGCAGACACCCCAGAAATCCAATTAGTCTAACCTTCCAGCAACTGACAATGCTTCCACAAACCCCAGAGATGTGGGGGAGAGAAGAAGAAATCTCTCCAAGTTTGAACTGAAGACTGAATAAAACACGGGCTCAGTTCTCAGCCAATGCACCTCATGTGTGGATGCCTCTCGGTCAGTGGTGTGATGCTGTGATGCTGAACAGGTTTCTATGGAGATTCTAGACTAAGACTAGGAAGAAAGGCCTGGTGATCTACTTCCCACAGTCAGCCATTGAAGCCCCAAGGAGCGTTTTCATCCTGCTGTCCATCAGGTCACCATGAGTCGGTAGCCAACCCAACCGAAGCTTTTAAAACAAGACTGAGGGCAAAACCCCGTACGTGTCCCCACACCTGCAAAAAGCATGCCAGTACTATTTTTATTTGGGACTCTCGGTGACCTCTCTCAATGAAAATACATGAAATTCAGTCAATCTAGGAAGAGACGTTCAATCTAAACCCACTCTGACTCACTGTGAAATGTCCCTCAGCCCAAATACCCTACTCTCTGACAGGGCCACCACTCACTCCAACAGTAAAAATCCCTGAGACCAGAAAATGGGATGCTTTCAATAAATTCCAGGGCAAACAAAAGCTAGACAAGCATGCTGCCCGGAAAAGCCACGTCGTCAGACCACTTGCCGTCACTAGGAGGTGCTTGTGATGATCATCAAAACGGTCTGTAACAACTGCCTCCCTTCTCCCTGTACCTGCAAAGAGGAAAAAAAAAATTCTACCTGGATCTACTCAGATGCAGACACCGTGTCTGCCAGGATTATAGTGCCTTCTAGGCTATTTGCTATGACACACACACACCATCACGACGGGACACGATTGTATTTGAAAATTCAGGAAGGGTTACATTTTACACAAACTAAGGGGTGGGAGGTTCTTACCCACCCAGAAGCACCCAGGAAGAAACGCCTGGCAATCTACTTCCCATAGGCCATCCTTTGAAAACCCTATCCATCACAGCTCTAATCTGACATACATGAAGTCACCGTAACTATGAGTCTTGGCTCCACAGCAGCTGGCCCTGGTGGCATCCCAGCCTTCAAGGCTTCCACGCAGAAGCAAACAGGAGTATGTTCCTTGGGGGGGCACCCTTCAGCTACTGTGCTATCAGGGGCACACCCCTAGTCACCAAACTGGTGTCCCACAGTCCTCTGTATTCCCAGCACCTATCTGCAATGCCCTCAGATTCAGTTTCAGTGAATAGCCCACATCCCACCAACACAAAAATTGTTTCTGGAGAGTTCTGTTCTCATCCAAAAATCTCTGCCTGCCACAACTGAGCTATCCTCTCAATGTCTGACAGTCCCTGTGAATCACAACCAGATCATGAAATCCAGCAAACTGGGGGTGAATATTTCATTGTAACAAATGAACATACATTTCAGTAGAATAAGCCAAGTACCACGCTCGAGGAGAGAGGCTGCAGACTGGGGCTGTTGTGGGATGCTTGCTTCAGATACAACTTGGAACAACTGTAGTCATGTTCAGGGGGTCCTGACACTGCTTCCACCTCTCCCGTCTGCTCCAAGTGTGGACGGTGATGGTGCCCCCACCCACCCACACATACAGGCTTGGCACAGACCTCAGAGACTGTGAATGCAAGAATATCATTGCAAAAGCACCATACAAATGAGAGGCAGCATCATTGCTGACAAGAACGCAAAGAACAGAAGCACAGTTGAGCAGTTCTTAAGCCTCATTAAATTAACTACAGCGCTTATGCAAGGTAGGTATTCCTTTTGTCACAGAGAAATAATAGCATCACCAAAGCCTGAGAAAGATGAGTCCACCGATTCTGAGTCTTACAGGGCTTCCCACCACAAAGGAGGCTAGAAACTCAAAACTTAAAAGGAGTCATCCAGCTACCCAACAACCATCACCTAGGAACCATGCACACACGCAACCCCAAAGAAAACCACAACCACATCCTCTTGTTAGAAAGTCACACGGCACTGGGGGAGGGGCTTGCAGCGCCAGGGCTGGACTTCAAGGATGGGACACGGACACAAGACACCATGAATCACACCCACCAGAGGTCTTCACACAGGGCACGGTGCCTCAGCCAGGGGCACTGGCATCAGCTTTCCAGATGTTTCATTCAACGGCTGCTGAGGCAGGCCAAGAGCTGCAAGGGGGCACCCTACCTGCCCACCCCAACAGAGAGAGCCCGGGCTCTCAGTGAACCTTTCTCCACTGTCAGGGGATGGCTCGAAAGTGCCAGCAGTCTAATGGCTCCCCTCACCACTCCTGCCAGGGGCACACAGAAGCTCACAGGGTGGCCAGGCTCCCAGGGGCGAGTGGCATTGACAATCAGCAGCCCCTCCCCCCATGGCAAGCATGGACCCTCCCCGGGAAGAAGCAAGTCTCCCGTGGACACCACTGTCCAGCCTGCCAGGTTGGCCCAGACCCAGTTCAAGTTCACAGGACTGCTCAATGCCAAGTGGACTGACCACTCACAGCACTGATCAGTGCCAAGTGGACCAGCCACTCGGCATCCACCTGCTCCACGAACCCATGAAGCTTCCAAGCAGAAAGCTGTGGTGACTGGTCCCCACTACATGGTGGCCCCTCACAGCCAGGTGGAGGGACACCAGGCCAGGCCCAAAGCCAGGGCTTCAGACACACTCTAGCCAGGCTGTGGCACACTCTGTCTCAACAGGGGCACCGTCAGCCTCCGCGCAGCTCAGCTCTGCACTGAGAAGGGCCCAGTTGCAGGCCTCTGGCCACCCCTGGCCAAGAGTGACAAGAAGTGGCAGAGTGCTGCTTGCTTGTGGTTGGGGTAAACCAGCCAGGTGACTCTTGGCAGTACCAAAGGGAACAAGCAAGCCTATTCTATAGCCACCAAGCAGAGTAGCTAGAGCACCAGAGATCAAGCCCACTCCCAGCTGGATCTCATAGGGAATGGTCTGGTGCCGGACAACGAGGCTGACAGCTGACAGCTGCCTCACTTCGGTAGCCTCCCAGTGCCAGGCACTTGAAAGTGAGACCCTCAAGCCGGCGTAGAGCACTCCCTGAAATGTGGCCCAGGACTTGCGGTCAGAAACACGACCCCGCGGCCAGATTTGCCCCCGAACAGCTGGACCTCGCCCGGACACGGGTCCTAGCTGGCCTTCTGCATCAGCTAAGTTCACCACTTCCACTCTAAAGGGCAAAGATAAGAAGGAGGCCTCCCCGCACGGCCAAAGCCCACTGGCACGAGCCTCCACGCCGCAGGAGCACTTCTCCACGTCCAGCAGGACGCTCGCTTGGACTGAGCACCAACCTGTCACTGTCCGTGGAGGCACCACCCTCCGCCTACCCCCAGGCGGCAGCAGGACTCGGTTGCTACAGCCCCACGACTCCCCTCCGCGGGCGGCCCAGGACACGGCGGCCCCGAGCCACTTTCTCACCGGAGGCTCTATTGTCCACTATCCAATTAGGGCTGCCGATCCATCTTCCCGGGCAGCGCTCCCGGCACGCCGGGCGCAGGCGGCGCCGCCAGGCTCCCTCTGCCCGGTCCCGGGCCTCGCTCTCGGTCTTGGCCGAGGCCGGCCTGGCAGCCAAGCAGCCCTGCGGGGTGCGCCCGCGGGTTGCGCCCGCGGGGAGGCCGAGCGGGCGCGGGTACACCGCGCGCACCCCGTGCATTCCATCCCGCGGCGCCGGCGCTCACCTTCGATGGCGATGACGTGCTCCCGGATCTGGCTCTGCAGCACCGGCTCCTCCACGCGCTCCAGCAGCTCGTAGATGGAGTAGATGTTGGGGTGGACCGACTCGAAGCGCTGGATCTCGGCCCGGATGGCAGCCGAGTTGGCCAGCTGCTGCTGGTAGTTCATGATGCAGGCGCCGCGCCCGAAGCCGCGCGCCCTCCGCCGCCGCCGCCCAGCGCCCCGGGGCCCGCGGGCCACCGAGCCCAGGCCGCCGCAGCCCCCGGGGAGCCGGGCCCGCCGGCGGCGCACGGAGCAGCGAGAAGAAAGGGCCGGCGGAGCAGGCGCCGCGTCCGCAGCTCAGTTCATGGCCGGACGCGCGGCCGCGAGGGAGCGGGCCCGGCGCCCCGGTCAGCGCGCCGCCCGCGGGGAGCGCGCCCCCATGGAGCGCCGGCGGGCCGGCCGGCCGGCAGAGGCTCGCGCGGGCGCCGGCCCTCCGCAGCCGCCGTCCAGCCTAGGCGCTGCCCGGCCGGGCAGCCATTAACGCCCGGGGCCCAGGGCCGCCCCGGCAGTGGCCGCGCCGCTCGGGGCGCCCGGCCGCGCTGAGTCCGCGCGCTGCGTCCCGCGCCCCCGGCGCCCCGCGCCCCGCGCCGAGCCGCCGCCGCGCGCGCGCGCCGCCCGCCGAGCCTCCCGGACCGCCGGCGCCCTGCCCGCCGCGGCCCGCTCCGCGCCGCCCCTCCCCGCACGCAGGGCTCCGGCCACGTCGGCCCCGCCCCGCCGCGCCCGCCGCCGCCGCCCTCCCTCCGGCCGCGGCGTCCTCCGCGGCTTCCCAGCGCGCCGGATCCCGGGGAATTGCGCCAGGCTCCGCCTCCCCCGCCTCTGGGCTTCCTGGGACTTGTAGTCCGCGCCGCGCCGGGCCCCCGGGAGGCGCCGAGCGGACGCGCCGAGGGGACGCGCCCGGCGCTGCGAGCTTGGCGCGTGGCGCGCGGTGCTTGGCACGCGGTCGGGCTATGGGCTGGGGCGTCGGAGCGGCCGGCGGCCGAGCCCTGCTTCCAACCCCGTCGCCGCCCCCCTCTGTGCCCCGCACCCGCCCTGTTCCCCTCCTGCGGCCCCCCCACTCCAGCCCCGCTCCCCCGGCTCTGTGCCCGCCCGGTCCTGCTCCCGCAGGCCCCAGTCCCTCCTGGTCCGCTCCCCTCGACCGTACTCCTGCCCACAGGCCCTACTGCTCCTCGCCCGGGTACCCCTCGCCCGCGACACAGCACAAGCGAGCTCGGCTTCCCCGGGCCCCACGCCCCCTAACCCTGCACCGCCTAACTCCGCTCCCCAGGGCGCCTCATCCCCCGGGTACTGCTCCCCGCCAGCCCCGCTCCCGCCTGATCCTCCTCGGGTCCCCGCGCGGCCCGGCCCCTGTACCAGAACCTCTGGCAGGGGAGGCAGCGCGCGGGTCCGGGTTTTGCTTGTTCCCAAGAGACCAGGGCATCGCCAGGGTCACTCTGTTTGCCCCACCCCGCTCTCCTCCCCCCGCCACTTTTTTTTTTTTAACTTTCTGCCCCTTTTCCAGGTAACACAAGTGTTCCCTCTTCTTCCGGCAAGCCGAGGCGCTTTCTTAGTCCTGAGCGCTCGGTGTCAGTGCTCCACGAGTGAATTGCAGTTAAGGGTGCGAGAAACGCCGGAACGCCAGGGGGCTTCCTGGGCATCCTTTCTTGAAAGAAAACTAGAGCAATGGATATCGGGCTGCAGCCGGCCTGAGCTCGATTGCCTGTTCCGCTGGGTCCCCAGCTCACCTCCTCACCCCTAGGCAAGCTCAGCGCCGGCCTGGGGGGAGGGGGTACTGCATCCCGGCAGTCGTGGGCTTAGGGGGCTTGTTTTACATGGTGAATAGGGTGGTTACAGTTTCGCTGAAGCGCTAGGACTGGTTAGAAACCCTGCTGGTCTAGTGGTTAAGAGCTACAGCTGCTAACCAGAAGGTCAACAGTTCCTGGGGAACCAACCATATGGGGCAGCCCTACTCTGCCTTGTAGGGCTGAAACGACTCTATAGCAATGAGTGTGCGTGTGCTGGGACTGCTCAGCGTCCTCGCAGGAGTTTGGCTTGTGCGGACTGCCCGGTCTCTGAGCTGACTCATCCCAGTAGTTTTCCTGAAGCCTAACTCTTACTGCCAGGCTTCCCTGCCTGCAGCCAGCTGGGCCCTCACCTGGTCCTCATGCAGCCTGCTGGATGAGCACCCTGGTACCAAGCTTCCTTGGGGTACACTCCCTAGGCTCCACAAGTCCTTTTACAAATAATGCCTAGTGGTTTCTCTATTCCGACCTTTGTTCCTGGCCTCAGGCCCAATCTAAAGGTGCCAGAAGAATCCTTGTCAGTCACACCTAGGTAGACAGACAGAACTGTCCAGGTCGAGCTCATGGCTCCATCTGTGACATGCCTCTGGTTCTACACTTGTCATAAACCAAAAAAAGCAAACTCATAAGTACCTGAAATAGACAAGAATTTGATACGTGTTTGTTGATACTTGTGTACGAATTAACCAATAGCGACACTATAGAACTGCACCCACAGAGTAGAACTGGCCCTGTCGAGTTTCCAAGACAAAAGTCTTTACAGGAAAGGTTACTTCGTGTTTTCCTCCCACACGGAGCAGGTCGCGGTGGGGCCGACCTTGCGTTAACCATTGGGCAGCCAAGGCTCATTGGAGCCCGTGTGCACAGCCTCCTTTACTTAGCCTGTTAACAACAACTGAACCCCCTTATCCTGGTGACAAGGACAACTCATCTAGCTTTTCTACTTCCTTTCTGGCCTTTGAATTATTTCCATCAAGCACAGACCCCCATCAGGTATGGAGAAGTCCGTTTGAGGAATGTTTACAACACACTGCTACCTTCTAGACCACAAGATTACTACACCCAGTGGTAGTGCACAGGCACATGATCACCATGGAAACATTATTGTATTTCCTCAGAGGAATGGTAAGCACAGAGTTAACTCTTTAGTTGAGCACCTAAGACTGTTGAGAGCCCCAAAGAGAATACTCAGTCCCGATTAGAAGAGATAATGGTCCCACTCTGCCTCATACTACTCAGCACATCTCAGGTTTTGTGTCTGTTCTGGGCATGCCGATCAATCAGCATGCATCCACGGGAGGTACCCGGGATGGGACTGTCCTGCAAACCCTGCCTTCCGTGCAACTGTTTTAAAAAACTGTGACTACTTAGGCTGCAGAATAGAAAACTACAAGGGAGTTTAAGTTCTGTCCACAGATGTTTGAACGGATCTCGAGTGATACCTATGACTGAGGGGAGATGAAGAGATATTACAGACATTGAAACCTGGGCTCATAGTGACCCTACAGGACAGAGTAGAACTACCCCAGAGGGTTTCCAAGGCTGGTAATCTCTATGCAAGCAGAATACCACACCTTTTCTACCGCCGAGTAGCTGGTGGGTTCCAGTCACCACGTTGTTGGTCGGTAGCCGACTGCTTAACCACTGCCCCCAGAAGGGCTTCTTCACTGCCATCTGAAAATGAACAATCACGGGAATGGCTGGCTCTCCAGGCAGTGAATTCTCTCTGCCACTGGAGTATCACTGGGAAACCCTGTGGGATAGTGGTTGAGGCTACAGCTGCTAACCAAAGGTCAGCAGTTGAAATCTACCAAACGCTGCTTGGAAACTGTAGGGGCAGTTCTACTCTGCCTGTAGGGTTGCTGTGAGTCAGAACTGAACTGACAGCAGTGGGTTGGGTTTGGGGTTTAGAGTAGCACTGAGGGTCAAAAGATCATCCCATTCACTCCTGTCTGAAGGACACGGTGGCACTATCTGACTTCATCTGGCTGCATGAGGGGGACAAGAAAATCAAGACGAACTTCAGCCCAAGGCTGATCCCTATGATGGGGAGGTTGACAGACTTTCCCCCTCCAGCTTTTTACCTATCCTGACACCAACTGTCGCTCCCATGGCACTCTGTACTTGGCTGCCAGGTTCAGTCATTTGTGGCAGTGTCCACACAGAACTCACAGGCAATAGTCACAATTACGGGGCTTTATTAGGGAAGTAAACAAAAAAAAAAAAAAGTCAACACGTTGATTCTGGCTTACAGTAACCCTGTAGAACAGAGATTCTGGCTTACAGTAACCCTATAAGTTTCCAAGGAGCAAACCTGCTGACCTTTTGGTTAGCGACCATAACTCTTAACCACCAGGGTACAATTCAGGATTAGAATGACTGAGGTTGTAGGTCTTTGGTCAGGACAGCTTCTCGGCTGTGCCCATAGATAGGCATTTCCCTGGCCCATGGTCTCTTGGCCCTTGGCTCCTCTGGCCTCTTAGACCTCTTGGGCCACCCTAGCCTCTTCTGTGCACTGGCAAACACTACAAAATTCTTTAGCTCCACCAGTAAGTGCCTAGAGGCACCCCATTTGGCCAGAAAGCCTCTACCTGAAGGCACCAAGCTCTCTCGCTTTATGGGTCAGCATGCCAAATGTAGCCACCTAGCCTCATGGGCCAGGAAGCCCTGCACCGTCTCGCACAGTTCTCCTGGTTCTGCTGCCACTCTCTGCCATTGCTTCTTGCCATTTTTGCTGTCTCTGGTGTTATAACTCTCTCCCTCTCTCTCCTGGGTCTAGGAGGCTCTCAACACAGGGGTCCTGGGTCCAAAAGACAGTCTCCTCTGCTGGCTCTTCTTTCTTGCTGGAAATGACATCCACCCTATCCTCTCTGGAAACAGCTCTCTTTTAAAAGGCTAGCAGAATGGCAAAAGCGACCAGTCCCCTCATTAGGGTACTTTACACCTTATTTGCATGGTCCCACCCCTGCGGTTTCCATGCATCTGATTGGTCTTATTAACAAGATGTCCCATCCCCTTGATTGCCCACAAACACCTTATTTGCATAGTCCTACCCAGTCACTGTGTAGAAGTTACAAGACCATGCATGGCTACAAGGGCCATATTAAGTAATTCAATGCACAGCATCCCCCTCACTTATTCACCCAATGTCATGGATTGAATGAGTCTCCCCCAAAAGAAATGTACCTATCAGCCTGGCTAGACCATGATTCCCAGTTTTATGTAATTCTCCTATAATGCACTTGGCTGGCTTGGCCTATGTGTTGTAAACCCAGTCTCCATGATGTTAATGAGAAGCATGGGTGGCAGTTGTGTTGGTGGAACAGGCCTCCTGGTTTAAGACTGTACGGTGTTCTGAAGCAATCTCTTGGGATATAAAGGAAAGCAGTGCGCAAAACGGAGAGGGATCTCATGACACCCAGAAAGCATTGCCAGGAGCAGAGTATATCCTTTGGACCTGGGGTCCCTGCGCCTGAGAGGCCCCTCAGCCAGGCCCTGACGAGAAGGACCTTCTTCCAGAGCCAGCAGAGAGTGAAAGCCTTCCCTTGGCATTGATGCCCTGAGTTTGGACCTTTAACCTGCTTTGCTTTGAGAAAATAAATTTCTCTGTCAAAACCATACACTTGTATTTCCATTAGAGCAACCTTAGATGACTAAGTATTTAATGACCACCCACTATGATGAGTTCCAGGGACACAGCAATGAGAAAGCAGATGCCTACCTACCCTCACGATGCTCCCATTCCTGGGGGTCATCTACAGAACAGGCTAGGATTTCTGAATCCAACTCTGCAATTGTGATCCAAGACTATAGATGAAGGCCACACTGAAAACTGACGTGCACGCAGACCCGGATCTCTCGCCCACAAATACGAGGCAGAGCTTATGGGTGGATGAGTATCTCCGGTCATGTCTAATTAAAATTGTGAATGAAGGACACTTGGGCTACTGACAGCCATAGACAAATGTTTTCTCCTAAAGTAGTGCAAGTTGTGTCCTCCAAAGGAGTAGCCCCACCCCCCAGTGCCCCCATGCCCAGTACCTGTACCACTGCCCGTGCGCATACTGCGATCCCCAGGGTTTTCTGGGCCCCCGAATTATCTCTTAGGAATGTTTTAGAAAGCAGATGAAACCTTACGTGTCTTTGGATTTTCAGTGCTTTATCCATCTGCTTGTCCTTGAATTGATTTCATTAGATTGCTTTGCACACGTGGTTGATTTTTATTTGATGCCTGTGGCTTGCGATAAGACAGAGGGTGATTCATATCATGGGGTCATCGTGGAGGCAAGTCTTAGAAGCTTGATAGTGGGGAGCTTTGGGTCACCAGTGTCTCGAAAAGGCGTTGAGCTCCTGGTGGAAGGAGAGTGTCACATGGCAGGCAGAGAGAAGAGAAGGCTAGGGACAAGAGGAAATTCACGGGATACAACAGATGACATTTTCTTCTCTCTCGCTTTGCCCCTGCACAGATTTGTCCTTTCCCGGTGAGATGACCCTGGGATGATGACCAAAACACACGCACAGTGTGTCTGCAGATTCACGTTTCGGGCACTCAGTTAAGGACTGGCATCATGAGTATCTGCATCACTTAACTTTGGCCACAAGAAAGCAGCAAGACAGACAGGCGCCCAGCTCACAACTAGTTACTTGGTTGGCACTTCACGAGATGCTGGGAGTAGGCTGCTCTGGCTGGGATCTGGTGGGGCTGTCTGCAGTCTCCTCCTGCCTCTGCCCTGCCCTGCCCCAGATGGCTATGCCAGGCATGACGCTTCTTCAGGACAGCGCAGGGCAACGGAACAGCCCATGGACAAGCCCATCTCAGGCCTCTGCATCAGTCTTAGTTTCCTCATGTTGCTGAAACAGAAACAGATTGAGTAGCTTTACAGAAAATATACTTACTTTCTCTCTCACTTTCTCTCTCTCTCTGTCTCTCTCTCTCTTACACACACACACACAAGCAAGCAAGATTCCTACTCATAGAAACTCTATGGGGCAGAATAGAACTACCCCTTGGGATTTCCGAGAATTACCTAGCAGATTCGAACTGCCACTATTTTGGTTTGCAGGGTCTTAGATGTGTCAATTCCCTTCTTGTACGTAGCCCCAGGTGTTCCTGGGTTCATCAGCTTGTAGACAGTCCTTGTCTGGCATCTGTCTTCCCTCTATGTGCCTATCTCGGTGTCTAACTCAGAAGAGATTAGGTTTAGAACCCCCCCCTACGCAGGTATGATCTGACTAACACAGCCAAGAAGACTTTCTTTCCAAACAGGATTACACCCGCAGGTACAGAGGTTTGGATTTCAACACTAATTATGGGAAGAGACAGTTGAATCCATAAACCTCGTCAAACTCAGACCACAAAACTGACCCAGATTCAAGGGGAGTGAAGTATGTCCCCACCCACAGGGAGGGCCCCACGAAACTACATGGCAAAGCTCGACATGTGTCATCCTCTTACTGACAGTGAAGAGCTGGTTCAAAATACAGGGTGTCACACAATCCTTAGCCATCCATGCACGTGGTGAGTTTAGCTGAAACTGTTCATTGTTGATTTGTTATTAAACATTCAACTTATCTTCATTTTTGACCCACAGAAACTCTAAGATAATAAATGATTACAGCTGTGTTAAGCTACTAGCTTTTGGAGTAATTTGATATAGCAACAGATAACTAACAGATAAAGGTTCCTGTGCCTTCATGAAAGGGAAACTCATGGTATCTACCACGGTTGAGTGCTTACAGACGTGTGATATTCTTGTTTCGTGTTTTGTCCAATACTCATCAAGCATTGCATGTTGTAAATGTCATGTGTTTGCTATGTGAAAGGGACCCCTTGAAAGAGAGGCCAGTTCTTGTGTCAGTTCTCCCCAGTGGCCCTTACCGACGGCTGTGACTAGTCTTCCCACCCAGCATGTATTCACTTTCTGTTGTGGCTGCAAATGTAGTGGCTTCAATTACACAAGTAAATCTCAGGAATGAAGTCATAAGCCTGACACAGGTCTCACTGGGCTAAAATCAAGGTGTCAGCAGATGCTTTCATTCAGGAAGTTCTTGGTAGGTTCCTTTCCTTGCCTTTCTCAGCTTCTAGAATCTTCCAACATTCCTTGGCTTGTGGCCAGCTTCTTCTGTCTGCAAAGCCAGTATCAGTGTGTTGAGTCCCACTTACATATCCACACTCTGACTCCCCACCACCCCTTCTTCTCCCTTTTTTCGGGATCCTTGTGATGACATTTGTGCCCAGCCAGATAATCCAGAATAATCTTTCTATCGCAAGGTCAACCCATAACAACTTGCATTCCAGAAAAAACCACCCAAACGTACGCCATCAAGTTGATTCCAACTCATAGCAACCCTAACACAACCAAAAATGAACCCAGAGCTTTCGAGTCAATTCCAACTCATAGCGACCCTGTAGGACAGAGTAGAACTGCCCCATAGTTTCCAAGGAGCACCTGGAGGATTTGTACAGCTGACATTTTGGTTAGCAGCCATAGCCCTTAACCACTAGACCACCAGGATGTCCTTGACCCTAATATAGGCAACCTGAATTCCTCTTTGCATATAGTGTCACATATCCACATGTTCTCTGGATTAGGAAGCAGACGTGCTGGGAGGTCTTTATTGGGCTTATCACCCAGTAACATATTCTTGCCATGTCCAGTACTTATTTACTGATTACTACTGGGGATCGTCAGGTTTAAAACTATCTGTATTTGGACCTACATCTGCACGTAATTGGAAGAGTTCTCAAAGAAAGTATTGGGTTACACATCAAGCTCGGTCCCAACACACCTCCCTCCGTGACAAGTAGACATTCTGAACTCACGAGCTTTACATAACTTGATAAGTCACCTGCCACCAACACCTTTAGAATTCCACCACAAGCTCCCATGGACACCAGCCCAGAGGGACGGGAAACAGAAAAAGTGTGAGTGCAGTTATTTTGTACAGACTTGGTTTATTTATTCCTTTCATAGTTACTTTCTCAGCTGAGTAAGAGCTTGTAGTGCTTCTAAGGTTAAAAGCATATTTTCCTAAGCTGCAAAGAAAATCAAGTGAGCAGTGGTACTTTTTAGCAGAAGGTCATTTCACATTTATTATTTTTAAAATTAATTGAATGGGTTATATATGGCTTCTGTCAGGACTTTTCCCAGAAAATGTGAATGATTCCTACATGAAAGCTATAGAAAACTAATGGTGTGGTATCAGACCTCTCCTAGCTTCAGGTGGGGTCAGGACAATCAGCATCCACATCGACCCAAGGCTGATTCCCTGGAGGTGGAGGTCAAACATGCCTCCAGCCTCAGATCTTTGCACCAGTTCTGACACCAGCCTCCCCTCATGTAGCACTCTCTTCTTCTCTCCTTAGTTTGATCATTCTTTGCAATGACCACAGATCTCACAGACAATACTCACAGTTATTGGATTTATTAGGAAAGTAGCAGGTGACATTCAGGATGAGGAACAACTCAGGATGCAGTTCTTCGGTTGGGATGAGTTTTTAGCTGTGTCCACAGGCAGGTCTCTTCCTTGGACCCCGGACCTTGGGGTCTCTAGGCCCCCAGGTCTGGCCTTTGCCCTGTTCAGGCAAGTGTTACAAAGCTCTTTAGCTGCATCAGTAAGTACTCAGAGGCGCCCCACTCCACCAGAAAGCCCCCTGCCTGAGGGCTGTCAGCTTTCTCCCTCCGTGAGAGGGCAGACCCACAGAAACCTCTGCTCCGTGGGTCAGGCCAGGGCCACCTCACACACTGGTCTCTTGATCAGCTGCTGTTTCTCTGTTGCTTGCGCTGCTGCTTCTTGCTGTCTCCAGTGTAAACAGCTTTCTCTGCGTCTAGCAGGTTATCAGGGCAGGGACTCTGTCTGTAAAGGACATACTCCACTCCTGGCTCTTCTTTCTTGGTGGTGGTGAAGTCTGCCTTCTGCTCTGGCATTGGCTCTTTTTTCAGCAGTGGGATGCAAAACCCATCAATGCTTTCTTAGAGTTCCATGGATCTTATTTGCATGTTTCTACTCTGCAAATGCTATTGGATGGTACCTCCCAACATGGTTGAGCATTGACCAATTCTTTTTGGTGGGCAGTCTCTGTATATTCTTTCTATCTTCTTTGGTCCTTCCTGTGTCTTTCAATATTTTCCTCATCCAGGACCCAACCCAACCCACTGCTGCTGCATCAATTCCAACTCTTAGCAATCCTATAAGACAGAGTAGAACTGCTTCATAGAGTTTCCAAGGAACGCCTGGCCGATTCAAACCGCCAGCCTTTGGGCTAGCAGACGCAGCGCTTAACCACTACGCCCCTGGTGTTTCCTTCAGTACAACTTCAGTCTTGAATTTTTTCTTCAGTTCTTTCATCTGACTTTTCCTCAAATGTGTTAGTGTCATCTACTTTATCTTCAGTCTCACTGATTTGGCCTTCCATTGCCTCCACTTGTTATATTTATTTTGCTTGCTTCCTGTGTTCCAGCTTCTTGCTTTGCTTTTGGAACGTCCAGACGGGCTGCTCATGTGTACTATTTTGGTTATCCATGCCTTCGAAGCCCCACCATCCTGCCACCAGGGGGTTGGTTACAGCTGTTACTAGGCCTACGAGCCCAGGAGTCTGTCTGATCTTCTTGTATGGTCTCAGCTCCAGGGTCCAGCTAGTCAGTAACTAAGTGTGTGGTGCAGCCTCTCCCCTATGGTCCTAGACAGAGGTATCTGGTTGCATGTGCTGGAAAAGCACCTGATAGCCGTCCCTGAGTGTCTCTGAGGAAGACATGCTCCCTTATGCCCGAGTCTAGGTGAAAGAACTGCTTCTGCCCAGAGTTCCTGGCTCAGGGTTGTTGGCAGATTGTTTTTCTCCTTCTCCACTTGTTAAATTGTTCTATCTTCAAGTCTAGGAGAACTGCTCAAGGCACACTTAAGGGATCCTAATGCCATCCCAGGAATAGGTCGTTTGTGGGGCCCTGTACAGTGCAAAGAAGGGAGGAGAAACCACCGGGATAAGGGAGAGAGGATTATCCTGAAGGAAAGTTTTAGATCTGTGTGTGGTAGGTTAGACACAAGCCACTTACCTTTTCATTATCAAATGCCATTTTTCACTGGTTGCGGAGACACATGAGGTCTGACGATTGAGTCTGGAAACTTAATTGTTCTAAGTGCTATATACCTCATCACTGAATATCACTATGGAAGCACTAAGTACTGCCCCTGGGAAACTATAAATCAATGCTAGTGCCTAGTCCACCCTTCAAAGCAATTTTGGAACTCTTTCTGGAATGGCCATGCCCATGGTAGCACAGTGGCAAGTTCACGAACTTAATTGTATAGCTTTCTGTGAGGGACTTTTTAGCCAGTAAACAAATAACTGTATTGGAACACCCTTCCTACTCACCTGAAAATAAAGGAAATATTATAAGTAGAACATTTTGGTGACATTCAGGACTTCAAGGATAGTATGCTTATAGCTCTGATGGCCATTCCAGAAAAAGAGTTCCAAAGTTGCTTTGAGGGTAACTAGGCACTGGTGTCGGTGCATAGCTCCCCAAGGTGAGTACTTTGAAGGTGACTGTAGTGATATTCAACAACGAGGCGAATAGCACTTCTTCTAGGATGAGTTTGTGACTTACTGGACAGTCCTTGCATGTAGACTGTTCTCTGCTCGGTCTCTCCCTCTGAGGCAGATGCCTTCTGAACCTGCTGCCTCACTCACCATGCTGGCTGCATCTGATTCCTGGCACTTCTGAGTCCACTCTCCCTTCCCTGCTGCTCAGTTCAGTTTCTCAACTTTACCTTTGATGTTCAGGGCTCCTAGGATGTTGTACATGGTCGATTCATTTGTTCTTGGGGGTCCTTCCTTGTTGTTAGAGGGGTCACAAGAAGTATCTGAGTGCACTGGTATCTTGGCCCCACCTCCTCTTCAGTTCTTTCAGCTTGAGAAATGCCGAAGGTGTTCTTTCCTTTTGGTTTTCCAACTCCAGGTCTTTGCACATTTGATTATACTACTTCACTTTGTCTTCCCAAGCTATCCTTTGAAATATTCCATTCAGCTGTTTTAGGTCATCAGTTTTTCTGTTTGCTTTAGCTACTCAACATTGAAGAGCAAGTTTCAGAGTCTCTTATGATATCTGTTTTGTTCATTTTTCCTTTCTTATCCATTTAATGACATTCTGCTTTCTTCATGTATGATGTCTGTGATTTCATTCCACAACTGACTTGGTCTTTAGTTGTTAGTATCAAATCTATTCTTGAGATGGTGTCTAAAATCAGGTGGGATACACTCAAGGTCATAATTTGGCTCTTGTCTAACTCTGTTCTCTAGAGAAACAAAACTGATGACACATCTACACACACACACACACACACACACACACACACACAGACACACACACACGTCTATCTGTCTGCAGATAGAGAGAGATCAAGGAAATTACCTATGCAGTTGTAGAGGCCACAAAGTTGCAAATCTATGGGTCAGGCTGGAGGCTTCTCTCAACTCATGTAGCCACAGGAGCGGCAAACTCAAGATCCAAAGAGAGGGGTGGGTAAATTCCAAGATCAGCAGGCGAGCCATTAGCTCAGGTTCCAAAAAACAGAGGTCAGATGAACAGGATTCACTTGCAAGATTCAGAGTGAGCAAAAGCCACCAAGCTTTGCCAGTAAGCTGTACTGGATGCAGGTTGCATCACAAGGAAACTCCCTTTCAGCTGACTGGTGACTCACAGCAGATCCTATCATTTAGGTGATTACATTACATCATGTTTCGTCATGGAGTTAATTACATACTATACAACTGATGAACAACTGAGATTTGTGGCCCAACCAAGTTGACACACAACCCTAACCATCACAGCTGTAGGGGATATGTTCTAGTTTTCTCCAGCTTTAACCTGAACTTGCATTATGCATAACTGATGGCCTGTTCCACAGTTAGTCCCTGACCTTGTTCTGACTCGTGACATTGAGCTTCTCCAGCGTCAATTTCCACAGATGTAGTCAATTTGATTGCTGTGTATTCCATCTGGCAAGGCCCAAGCACATAGTCAACGTTTACGGCATTGAGAAAAGGCATTTGTTGAGAAAAGGCATTTGCAGTGAAGATGACTAGTCTTAACAAAATTCTGTCCTGCCTTCTCCAGCATCATTTCTATCACCAAGGCTGTGTTTTCCAACCACCAGCCCTCTTTGTTTCTGACTTTTGCATGCCAATCACCAGTAATTATGAATGCATCCTGATTGTACATTCAATCAATTTTGGAAGGCAGAAGCTGGTAAAATCTTCAATTTTCTCATCTTTGGCACTAGTGGTTGGTGTGTAAATGTGAACAGTTGTCATATTAACTGGACTTCCTTGTAGGCATATAGATATTGTCCTGTCACTAACAGCATTGTACTTGAGGATGGAGTTGATAAGTGTGATGTCATTGGAACTCGGCTGCCTGGCCAACTGACTGGAAGAGATCCATATTTATACCCATTCCAAAGAAAGGTGATTCAACAGAATTTGGAAATTATTGAACAATATCATTAATAGCGTGCAATTAAAATTTTTCTAAAGATTATTCAAAAGTGATTGCAGTAGTACATTACCAGGAAACTGCCAGAAATTCAAGCTGAAGTCAGAAGATCACAGGGGACCAGAGAGATCATTGCTATTGTCAGATGGTTCTTGACTGAAAGCAGAGAATACCAGAAGGATGTTTACCTGTGTTTTATTGACCATGGAAAGGCAATCTACTGTGTGGATCATAACAAATTATGGGGCAACATTGTGAAGAATGGGAATTTGGGAACACTTAATTGTGTTCATCTGAAGACTATGTATAGACAAAGAGACAGTGATTTGAGCAGAACAAGGAAATACTGCGTGGTTTAAAATCAGGAAGGATGTGTGTCTGGGTTGTTTACTCTCTCTATACTTTTTTAATTTGTCTGCTGAGCAAATAATTCAAAAAACAGACTATAGGAAGAAGAATGCGGCATCAGGAAGACTCATTAACAGCCTTCAGTAAGCAGATGACATAACTTTGCTTGCTGAAAGTGGACTGAAACACTGAGGAAGATTAAAGACAAGTCAGTATGGGTCATATACCGCAGTGTTAGAAAACAAGCATCCTCATAGCTGGACAAATAAGGAACATCAGGGTAAATGGAAAAAATATTAAAGTTATAAGGATGGATCCATAATTAATGCCCATGGAAATGGTGGTAAAGAAATCAGAGGATGTATGAGATTGGACTTCTCAAGACTTCTTTAAGGAGCTAAACAGTAAAGATATCACCTTGAGGACTAATGTGCACCTGATCCAGGCCTGCAATCACCTCATGTGCATGCAACAGCTGGGCAGTGAATATGGAAGAAGAAAGAAGAGATGATGCATTCGAATTATGGTGTTGGTGAAGAATATCGAACACAGCAGAGACTGCCAAAGAATTAACAAGTCTGTACTGAAGAAGTACAGCTGGAATGCTCCCAGAAGTGAGGATGGTATTACTTCCTCTCATGTACTCTGGACATGTTATCAGGGGAGACCGGTCCCCGGAAGTTATAGCTGAGGTTATGTGTCAGGTCAGCTTGGCCATGATTCTCAGTGGGTTGGCAGTTACGATGCAGTTTGGCAGTCATAAGTTGTTGTTGTTGTTAGGTGCCGTCAAGTCGGTTCTGACTCATAGTGACCCTATGAGCAACAGAACGAAATACTGCCCAGTCTTGCACCACGTCCACAATTGTTGTCACTCTTAAGCCCATTGTTGCAGCCACTGTGTCAATCCATCTCATCAAGTGTCTTCCTCTCTTTCACTGACCCTCCACTCTCCCAAGCATGATGTCCTTCTCCAGGGACTGATCTTTCCTGACAATATTTTCAAAGTACATAAGACACAGGCTTTCTTTGCTTCCAAGGAGCACTCGGTTGTACTTCTTCCAGAACAGATCTGCTGGTTCTTTTGGCAGCCCATTATACACTCAACATTCTTCTCCAACACCACAATTCAAAGGCATCAATTCTGTCTTCTTTGTTCATGGTCCAGCTTTTGCATACTTATGACGTGACTGAAAATCCCATGGCTTTGGTCAGGCACATTTTAGTCTTCAAGGTGACATCCTTACTTTTGAATACTTTGAAGAAGTCCTTTGCAGCAGATTTTCTCAGTGCAATGTGTCTTTTGATTTCTTGACTGCGCTTCCCAGGACATTGATTGTGGACCCAAGTAAAATGAAATCCTTGACAACCTCAATCCTTTCTCTATTTCTGACTATGTTGCTTACTGGGCCAGTTGTGAGGATTCTTGTTTTCCTGATGTTGAGATGCAATCCATAATGAAGGCTGTTGCCCTTGATCTCCATCAGTAAATGTTTCAAATCTTCTTCGTTTCTAGCAAGTAAGGTGGTGTCATCTGCATAAAGCAGGTTATTGATAAGTCATCCTCCAATCCTGATGCCTTGTTCTTCTTCGTATAATCCAGTTTCTTGGATTACTTGCTCAGCATACAGATTAAAAAGTCATGGTGAAAGGATACAACCCTAACTCACACCTTTCCTGACTTTAAACCACGCAGTGTCCCCCTGTTCTGTTGGCACGACTGCCTCTTGGTCCATATACAGATTCCTTAAGAGCACAATTAGGTGTTCTGGAAGGCAGTCATACAATGACATGGTAACTTCCATGATGAGACTTCATATAATGTGATCGTCTTCATGATGGGATATGCTGTAAGTAATCAATCTGTTGAGAGCTTCCTTGGGGGTGTGGCCTGCATCAGATACAAGCAGCCTCTCAGGGCAGGATGGTAGGAGCTTGCTCGTTCTGGATCCTGCAGCTGGCTCCTGTTTGTTCCTCCACTGTTTCTGCGGACTTGATCTAGCAGCTTCTAGCTTGCTGATCTTGAGATTTGTTGATCTTCACAGACTGTGAGCAAAAGCCCTGCTCTCTGACCTGCCAGTCTTGGGTTACCCAATCCCTACAGCTCAGTGAATCAGGAGAAGCTCCTATCCTGACCCACAGACTTGGAACATTCCTGCCTCTACAACCACGTGAGTCATTTCCTTGATATAAATCTCTCTCAGTACGTACATTTACAACTCCACTGGTTCTGCTTTTCTAGGGAATTCAGCCTAAGCCCCTGAGGAGGACATCACGCTCGCTAAAGTTAAGCATTATTGAGAAAGAGGAAGATTCTCAGTGAGATGAGTTGGCACAACGGCTTCAACATTGGGATCCTATGCAGCAGTGGAGGTGAGGACAACGCAGGACTGGGCATCATCTCCCTCTGTTGTTCACGGGGTTGCTATGGTTTGGAACTGATTCAAAGGTACCTAACAATAACAACCTTAACAAGGAGGCCATACACCTTCCTTACAATATTAGCGATGCTGTCCAGTCCCCTTGGTGGTCCACAAGCACCTTATTTGCATAGTCACACCCACTCATTTTGTAGCACTCACAAGATGATGGCTAGAAAGACCATAGTCACTAATTCGCTGTACTGCAAAAACCACTTGCTCCTGTCTATATAATAACAAAACAATCTTGGTAGACCAATGGTCAAGCACTTAGCATCTTATTGTGAAGTTGGCTGTTCGAACCCACCTAGCAGTTCCGTTGGAGAAAGACCTGCTGATTGTTCCGTAAAGATTGCAGCCTAGGAAACCATACGGGGCAATTAGTTCTACTTTGTCACATGGGTTGCTGTGAGCCAGAATGGACTCCATAGCACTTAACAGCAACCACAACACATAATAGCAGGATACACCTTCGCCACTGCATCCTGTTCTTGCCCACCTGCCCAGGAGTCACCATTTCCTTTCTGCGTGAGGTATATCCCCACGAGTGGTCCTCTGGCAGTTCCTTCTCCAGTGGGTCCCCAAGCCAGCTTCCTGTGCCCAAGGCCTCAGCTCAGGTCCAGCCTCACTCTGCTTCTTCCGTCTGTCCTGTGAAGCCATGATGTTAAAGAGTTCTTAGAAAGCCTGAGGGTAACAGGCAGTGGGGTGGGGTAAATCAGTGCTCAGGAGAGACACAGGCCGACTGCCATCCAACAGCGAGCGTTACCTTTCTGGACTGATCCTTGGTCATGCCCTGGTATCATCACACCTATTCTTCACCCAGAGGACATAGCTTCAACTCTCCGGCCAGCTTGCGCCTGTCACCCGAGGGCGGGCAGGTCTCTATTCTCCCAAGTCTCTGCTCTTGAGTTCCCAGGACGGACTTTATGATGTTCGTGGGGATGAAAAGAAAGTAAAGATAACCCACCACCATATTTTCCTCAGTAAAGGATCAATTGTTATTTGGAATTGATTTTCTGGGTCATAGTTCTTTAGTAAGTTGAGAAATCAATCCAACAATAAATAGAACAGAATAGAATTAACCAGAATAAGGTGCGATAGGATGAGATAGGACAGCCCAGCTCAGGTGCAGTCCCAGTCCAGCCCAGCCCAGCTCAGTCCCTGGCCGTCCCAGCACAGTCCAACCCAGCCCCAGCCCCAGCCCCAGTCCCAGTCCCAGCCTAGCGCCTGCCCAGCTCAGTCCCTGCCCAGCCCAGCCCAGCCCAGCCCAATCCAGCCCCACCCCAGCCCCATCCTAGCCGCTGTCCAGCCCGGCCCCACCCCAACCGCCCAGCCCCACCCCATCTCAGCCCCGGTCCACCCCTCCCTACCCAGCCCAGCCTCAGCCCCGCCCCACACAGCCCCACCCCAGACAGGAACATCAGTGCACCGCAGGATCAGCGCAGTGATAGGGTAACAGATGTTAACGTGAAACGTCTGGGTTATGGGGTGGCTCCTTCACGGTGGGTCACTGTTACAAGGATGAAGACACACAGCCACCTGCTCTAAGTCTTACTCCACCCATCTGTTTCTTGGACTGTAACCAGTTACTTCTATAAATGTTGTGTGTTATGCCATCACGTTGATTCCAGTTCATCATTGCTGGTGTGAGATGTGGGTGAGTCGGTTCCAACACACGGCAAACCTGTAATAGGCAGAGGAGAATTATCCCATGGGGTTTCCCAGGCCATAGTTTTTAGGGGAGCCTAGATCTTGTCTCCCAAGGAACCACTGTTGGGTTGGAACTGCCCACCTTTCAGTGCACAAACGAGTACTTCACCATCGCAGCACCCAACAGCCTACATTTATAGATTGTTGTTGCTGGCAGACTCTGTAGAGTCGGTTCCAGTTCACAGACACCTCACACATGACACAGTGACACACTGCCTGGCCTGCGTCATCTCCACAGTCATTGCTGTGTTTAGCCCGTTGTTGCAGCCTGTGTCGTTGATGGTCTTCGTCTCATTGAGGGTCTGTCTCTTTTTTGCTGACCCTCTGCTTTACCAAACATGACGTCCTTCTCCAGGGACTGGTCCCTCCTGATAACAAGTCCAAAGCACGTGAGATGACGTCTCATGATTCTTGCTTCTTCAGGAGCACTCTGGCTGTACTTCACCCAAGACAGATTTGTTTATTCTTCTGGCAGTCCATGATATATTCAATATTCTTTGCCAACACTGTAATTTAAGTGCCTCAACTTCTTTTTGGTCTCCTGTATTCGTTGTACAACCCTCACAGGCATATGAGGTCATTGAAAACACCATGATTTGGGTCAAATGCACCTTAGTACTCAAGGTGACAGCTTTATATTTTTGCCCAATGTGGTACGTGATTTGATTTCTTGACTGTTGTTTTACTGTTGGCTGTGGATCCAAGTAAAATAAATCCTTGATGAACCAATCTTTTCTCTGTTTAACACGATGTTGCTTATTAGTCCAGTTGTGTTTTCTTTATGTTGAGGTATAATCCGTACTGAAGACTGTAGTCTTTTATCTTCATCAATAAGTACTTCAAGTCCTTTTCACTTTCAGGTGGCTAGCTTGTGTCATGTGCATAATGTAGGTTGTTAGTCAGTCTTCCTCTAGTCCTGAAGCTCAATTCTTCTGCCTTGTAGTCCAGTTTCTCCAATTATTTGCTCAGTGTTTTAGGCTGGCTTCTCTAGAGAAGCAAAACCAATGGGCCTGATAAACGTCTACACAAACAGATTTATATCAAGGGAATCACGCATGTGGCTATACGAGTTTTGTTGTTGTTATTATAGGTGTTGTTGAGACAGTTCCACCTCACAGAGACCTTGTGGACAGCAGAACGAAACCCGGCCCTGAGCCATCCTCACAATTATCTTTATGCTTGACTCCACCGTATCAATACATTTCTTTGAGGATCTTCCTCTTTTTCAATAACTCTCTACTTTGCCGAGCACGATGTCCTTCTCTAGGAAGTGATCCTTATGTAGAGGCTGGAATGTCCCAAATCCACTCGTCGGGATGGAGACATCTCCTGATTCACGTAGCCACAGAAGTTGGTGAACAAGACTGGCAGGTCAGACAGCAGGGCTCTTGCTCACAACTGATGAACACCAACAAGTCCCAAGATCAGCAGGCAAGACAGCAGCTCATGTCAAAGAACTGGAAGTCAGAAAAAGTGGAGCCAGTTTCAGGGTCCAGAGCTGCCAAAGCCAGCAAGCCTCCCCAGAGAGCTGCAGAAAGCCCATATACACTGGATGCAGTCCATTTACACTAGATGCAGTCCACGTACACTGGAGGCAGTCCACGTACACTGGAGGCAGTCCACATACACTGGAGGCAGTCCACGTACACTGGAGGCAGTTCACACCTCCAAGGAAACTCTCTTTCAACTAACAGGCCACTCACTGCAGATCCCATCAGGGAAGTGGACACGTTATGTCAAATCTTATCGTGGAAGTGGTCTCACCATCTCATGAGATCTGCATCATAATCGCCAAACCACTGAAAATCATGGTCCAGCCAGTTTGACACACAACCTCAACTGTCACACTCAGCACGTGGATAGAATAAGTGTGATGAAATATGAATCTGTCCACACCTTCCCTGACTTTAAACCACACAGGAACCCTTTGTTTTGTTGGAGACACTCCCTCTTGGTCTGTGGGCAGCTTCCTCATGATTCAGTGGCATTCGTATTTTTTGCGATGGTGTCTATAAACAGAAAATCTACTTAATATGTTATAGTAAATACCAGTATATTTAAGTTATATATCTGAATGTGACTACAGAATGCTTACCATATAATGTAAGCTGTGTCATCTCATTTCATTAATAGGGCACCTCTGAGTTCTTGCTATTTTTGTCTCAGTCACTCAGATAAGCAAAATGAGAGTTAGCAAAGTGAAGTGAGAGCCAGGTATCTCATAGCGCCTGTGAGTGTGAGGTGCCCTTCTGGCTCTCTGTCTCTCCTTCCGTCATCCACAAGAAGAAAGGCAAAGGGACAGAGAGAAGACAAAGGGGGCTTGGAAGCCAGCTGCCTTGGGCTCACATGCTGGTTCCATGTACCCTTCCCAGATTCCCACCTTTAATTAGCAATAAACGTTCCCGCCCTGATGGGTGCCCAAGAATCCAATGAGATCATGAAAGTACTCATAAAGCACAAAATATCAGAGCACTGTGGTCTGTTGTTATGGACTCAGCGCCGACCCAGGATCATCTCATGTGGGACAGTGTCTCAGTCATTTACTGCTGCTGTCGGTCGCCATGAGTTGGATCCGACTCGACGGCACTTCGCTTGGCTTGGCACTTCGCTTGCCAGGCGTGGATGGCTTTAACAAAGGGAAATTAATCTTCTCACAGAAAGGTAGGCTAAAAGTTCAAATTCAGGGTGTCAGCTCCAGGGGTAGGCTCTCTCTGTTGGTTCTGAAGGAAGGTCCCTGTCATCAGTCTTCCCCGGGAGTGGGAGCTTCCAAAGTGCAGGGATCCCCAAGCCAAGGGTCGTGGCTGGTTCCTGCTGCTTCTTTGCAGTGGTGTGAGGTCCCCGATGCTATGCTTGCTTCCCCTTTCTTTATATCCCAAGAGATTGCCTCAACGTACAACACAGTCTCATGGGTTGAGTCCTGACTCTCCAACCCAACCACGGTCCGTCCTCCCCCATTAACATCATAGAGCAGGATCACCACATACAAATACAGCAGACAATAGAGGGAATCGTGACCCAGGCAAAACGCTACTGACACTTTGGGGGTGACACAATTCAATCCATCGCAGAGTGTAAATAAAAAAATATTGCCAACCAAATACACAAGCAGATGATTAGTCCAAAAGACTAATAATAGACCACAACTATTACCAGACACAACTCCAAGTTCTCATACCTGCCCCAAATAGCCGATCTCTGAGACAGGTTTTGATGAGTGTGATTAAAGAGCAACTTTATTAACCATGTTCTGCCGGCTAGAACATGGGGGACAGAAATACTCCAACCTCCAAAACCCCTTGGGCAGGCCAAACCGGGGTTGTATATGAACAAAGGGCACACCCACAGAGGTGTCCTGAGAACAGTGGTGGCAGCTGGGTGGGGAATGTAAGGGGCGAGGTCATCTACTTCACAACCCAGCAAGCCATCGCTGGCCCCCAAGGAAACAAAGCAGCACTAGAGTCAACCGGCCAGTAATCTGGAAGAAGAATGTTATACAAGAGTTGCGTGCCTGTCTCCCCTGCCTAATTCTTTTTAATCATTAGTTAAGAGTTCAATTATCAAAACAAGAGGAGACATTCATTGTCTATAATTCAATGAACCTATAGTGGTGCCTTTGAGGACCCCACTGCGGTGTCACCATCTGGGGCTTGTGGAACGCAGAGGTCACGTCTTTCCCTGTGAATTGGGGGTGGTCTGAAACCAAGGCTCTCAGGTGCCCGATCCTGAGTGCCCCTCACATGCAGGCTTCCTCAGCCTCCGGTTTCACAAGTTCCACATCCTTACCCAGACTGAGTCCAGCCTAACCAGCTGGTGCCTGACTGCCACTGCTGATTGTTCTGGCATGGATCATAAGAGAGGGTCCAGGAGAGAGCTGGAGAAAAATGTAGAACAAAATTCTAACTCACAAAAAACAGCCAGACTTACTGGTCTCATGGAGACTGGTAAAACCCCAAAAGTGTGGACCCTGAGCACTCTTGTAACTCAATAATGGAGTTACTCTTGAGGTTTGCCCTGTGTCCAAAGATTAGATGGGCTCATAAAACGAGACTTTATGGGTGCATCAGCCCAGGGCCAAGGATGACAGAAGGCCAGGAGGGGACAGAAATGCTGGAGAAATGGGGGACCCAAAATCAAGAGTGGGAGAGTGCTGGCACAGGGCTGGCAACCAAAGTCTCAAAACAACATGTGTAGTAATTTTTAAAGGGAGACTAATTTGTTCTGTAAACATTCATCTACAGCACAAAAAAAGTATTGCCACAAAATCATGGAAACCTTTATTTAAAAAAATGTATCAAAATACAAAGATACTGTCCCTTGATGCATCCTTCTTGCGGGTCCATAAGCTTCTGAAGGCCGTATTTCCGTCTCTCTAGCCTTTCCCTGAAGAATTCCGTGCTCTTTGATCTATACCACGTCCAATGGCAGTTTAGGCCTCCTTCACACTATGCTCCTTTCAAATGTTCTTTGCATTTTGAAACAAAAAGGAAGCCCGAAGGTGCAGGTCTGAGCTGATGGGTGGATCAGGTAAGCTTTCCCAATAAAATTCTTGTAGGATGTGCCTTGCCATCCTCGAAGAATGAGCAGGTGCATTGTTGTGATGGAAAAAAATTCCTTGGCACAAATTTCCTAGTCTTTTTTTTCAGCAATGCAGTTATCAATTTTCTCAAAATTTCTTCACAATAAGCACCTGTGATCATCTTATTTCCTTCAAAAATTCTTTCACTATTATACCTCTGGGAACCCCAAAAACAATCACACAGCTTTCTGAGTGGTCCTGTCTCCCTTGTCTCATCTTCCTGACCTTCCATGAAAAACCTGTTGTTCTGTGTGGGCCAGTATCCCCACAAACCTGTTGCGAAGCTTCAGTGGTTTGGAAAGATGCCCATTTGAGAGTTTTGTTATTAACCCTGATGTCAGAATCATTTTTTTCCACAACACTAAGTTTTTTTTGAGGGTACCATCACGATATTAAGACAAATGTGTCAATGAGAGAAGCTAGTTACAGCGACAGATTTAAACACACTTTGTTTGGAATCAATCCATGTACGCGTGAACTGGAACCCCAATCTCAATGTTTTCTGACTTACTTTCATGGGACGGAGGGGAACACTGCCTGGTCCTGCTCTGCTGTCACGGTCATTGTCGTGTTGGAGCCCGTTGTGGCACCTGATGGGTCAGTCCGTCTCATGGAGGGCCTATCTCATGGTCGCCGATCCCTTACTGGATGGCACCCAGCAACGAGAATGTCACTAACCATCATGTCTCTTTTTAGCAAATGGTATTTCCTGACCACAATCCCAAGTAAGCAAGTGGAAGTCTCACTGCTGTTGCTTCTAAGAAGCGTTCTGGTTGTATTCTTCTAAGGCTGATTAGCTTGTTCTTCCGGCAGTCCACGGTGGTATGTTCACTATTTATCGTTAACACTGCAGTTTAAATGCACCAGTTCTTTCTGGCATTAGCAAGTCTGCTACAAAAGACTTAGGCTTGAAACAGCAAGCACCATTTTGATCACTAAGGTGCATCTGACCCAAGCCACCGTCTTTTTCAATCTCCTCATTTTGTTGCATTTGGTTCACAGCCAATGCCCATGCAAGCAGCAGTCAAGAAATCAAAAGATCCATTGCATTGGGAAAATCTGCTGCAAAAGACCTCTTTAAAGTGCTGGAAAGTAAAGATGTCACCTTGAAGACCAAAGTGCACCTGTCCCAAACTGTGGTATGTCGCATCACATGTACGCAAAAGCTGGACCATGAAGAAAGAAGACAGAAGAATTGGTGGTTTGAATTGTGGTGTTAAAGAAGAATGTTGAACGTACCATGGACCGCCAAAAGAACCAACAGATCTGTTCTGGAAGAAGGACAACCAGAATGCTCCTTGGAAGCAAAGATGGCAAGACTGTGTCTTACATACTTTGGACATGTTGTCAGGAGGGATCAGTCCCTGCAGAAGGACATCGTGCTTGGTAGGCTGGAGGGTCAGTATAAAAGAGGAAGCCCCTCAATGAGATGGATTGACACAGTGGCCACAACAATGGGCTTCAGCATAAAAATGACTGTAGACACGTTGCAAGACCAGGCAGTGTTTCATTCTGTTGTGCACAGGGTCGCTATGAGTTGGAACCAACTCGACAACACCCAACAGCAACAACAACAACGACATGTTGTCATCAGGTGCCACTGAGTCAGTTCCAGCTCATAGCAACCTGATGCACAGCAGAACAAAACCCTGTCCGATTCCATACCATTCTTACAATCACTGCTGTCTTTAAGCCCATTTTTGCAGCCACTGTGTGAAGCCAACTCCTTGAGGGTCTTCCTTGCTTTTTGCTGACTCTCTGTGGTGGTCAGGATTATGTCAACTTGGCTACTCCATATTTGGCTGCTGTATTAAGAGGCAGGGTGGGGTTTGTGGTGGCTTCCCGCTCCTCAGCTCTCGTCTCTCGACCTTCCACTACTACTGCTGGTCTGCTCACGTAGCCAGGAGCTCCTGCTCTCTTCTTCCGGCATCTGGTTCCTGGACTTGAACTAGCAGCTGTTGGACTCATCAATCCTTACAGTCGGCACTTGACAGTCCTGCTCCCTGACCTGCCGATCCTGGGTTTGCCAGCCTCTGCCACTTCGTCTCACCACCAGCTTGGGATCCACCGACCTACACAACTGGTGATCTAGAACTGTGGTCTCTGACCTGCTGACTTTGGGTTCCTCAGCTTCCGTGGCCACGTGAAGCTTGTGCCAGAACTTGGGACATTCAGCTTCTGTGATTGCGTGAGCTGTTTCCTATATCTAACTATCTATATATATTATAAATCTTTCCTTGTACCTGCATGTGTTACTGGTTTTGCTTCCCTAGAAAACCCAGCCTAAGACACCCTCTATCAAGCATGATGTCCTCACCCAAGGACTGGTCCCTCCTAACAACATGTCCAAAGTAGGTAAGATGAAATCTTGCCATCCTTGCTTGTAATGAGCATTCTGGCTGTACTTCTTCCAAGACAGGTTTGTTCACTCATCTGGCAACCTGTCGTCTGTTCAGTATTCCTTGCCAACACCACAATTTAAAGGTATCAGTTCTTCCATCTTTTTCATTCACTGTCCAGTTTTTCACATCTATAAGAGCTGAATAAAACCACCACGGCTTGAGTTGAGTGCACCTTCCTCTTTCAAGTAATATGTTTCCTTTCTAACACTTAAAGAGATCCCTTGCAGCAGATCTGCTCAGTGTAGTACATTCTCTGGTTTCTTGACGGCTGCTTCCAGGAATGCTGATTGTGGATTGAAGCAAAATGAAATCCTTGACAACTGGGATCTTTGCTTATCATGGCATTGCTTATTGGTTTAGTTGTGAGGATTTTTGTGTTCTTGGTGTTGGGGTGCAATCCACACTGAAGGTTATGGTCTTTGATTTTCATCAGTAAGGGCTTCAGATCCTCTTCACTTTCAGCAAGTTGTTTCATCTGCGTGTGGCAGGTTGTTAAAGATTCTTTCTCTAATGGTGATGCCTCATTCTTCATACAGTCTGGGTGCTCTTGAGTCGATTGCTCAGCGTAGAGATTGAATATGTACTGTGAAAGCGTACAATTCTGACGCACTCCTTTCCAGACCTTAAAGCACCCAGCATCCCCTGGTTCTATCTGAACGACTGTCTCTTGGTCTTATGTGCAGGTTCCTGCTGAGCACAATGAAGGGTTCTGGGATTCCCACTCTTTGCAGTGGTACCCATAATTTGTTAGGACGCACAGAATCGAAAGCCTTTTTTGCAGTCAATAAAACACAGGTAACCCCCTTTCCGGTATCCTTAGCCTTCAGCGAGGATCCATTGGACATCAACAATGGCATCCCTGCTTCCACGTCCTCTTCTGAATCCAGCTCGAATTTCTGGAAGCTCCCTACTGATATACCGTTGCAATTGCTTTTGATTGATTTTCAGGAAAATTTTACGTGTGCGTCATATTAATGGCATTGTGGTTGAATGCTATGTCTACTAACCGAAAGACAGGTAGTTCAAATCTGCCAGGTGCTCCTTGGAAACTCTATGGGGTAGTTCTACTCTGTCTATTGAGTTACTATGAGTTGGAATTGACTCTTCCTCAGTTAGTTGCCCAGGTAGCTAGCTGTCTTCCAAACTCCTTGACATAAATGAGTGAGCACTTCTCACGCTGCTTCCGTTTGCTGAAACATCTCGGTTGGTATTCCATCAGTTCCTGGAGGCTGGCTTTTCACCATTGCCCTCCACGAGGCTAGAACCTCTTCCTTCAACAGCTCAGTTCTTGATCATATGCTGCCTCCTCAAGTGGCTGAACACTGACCAGTTCTTTTCAGTAAACTGTCTCAGTATTATCTTTTCATCTTCTGTTGATGTGTTCTGTGTTATCTAATATTTTTCCTATAGAATTCTTCAATATTGCAAGTCAAGGCTTGAATTTTTTTCTTCACTTCTTTCAGCTTGAGAAATGTCCAGCGTGTTCTTCTCTTCTGGTTTCTTACAAAGTGTGACAACTGAGTTCACGAACTCATCCTAGAAAAAGTGCTACATACCTCATTTCCGAATATCACTACCGTCACCTTCAAAGTCCTCCCCTTGGGAAGCTATACACTGATGCCAGCACCTAGTCTACCCTTCAAAGCAGTTTTGGAATGCTTTTTCTGGAATGGCCATCAGAGCTATTGTCATATTACCCTTGTGTCCTGAATGTCATCCAAATGTCTTCCTTTCACTATTTTCTTTATCTTTGGGTAAAGAAAAAAGTCACTGGGGGCCTGATTAGGTGAGTAGGGAGGGTGTTCCAGTACAGTTATTTGTTTACTGGGTAAAATCTCCCTCACAGACAGCTATATAATTAAGTTTGTGAACTTGCTACCATGCGACTGTGTACAATGGCCATTCCAGAAAGAGTTATAAGATTGCTCTGACGAGTGGACTAGGCATTGGCATTGGTGTGTAGCTTCTCAGGGGGAGCACTTCAAAGGTAACCGTAGTGATGTTCAGCAACAATTAAATTGCTGAATTGTTACTGCAACAATAACAATTGCTCTTAGGACAATTAAGTTTGCTGACTTAACTGACAAACCTCCGATCTTTCCTTGCCTTCTCTAACTTCTGGATGCCACCTGCATTCCTCAGCTTGTGACCCTCTCTCCAGCTTCAAAGCCAGCACTGTTGCCCCTTCAAATCCCTCTGCAATCCTCCTGCCCTCCCCTTCACTTACAAGCACCCTGGGATTACCTTGGGCCCACCCTTGTGATCCTGGATTCTCTCAGCATCTCAGGACCCTTAATCACACTTGCAAAGTCCCTTGCGCTGTGTAAGGAAGTGTATACACAGGTCTGGGGACTGGGGCTTGAGTATTATCCTATCAAGAGCACTGCGGAGGTGCAAATAGTTAATGCTGCTGGCTGCTGACCAAAATGTTGATGGTTTAAATCCACTCAGGTGCCTTGGAAGAAAGGCCTGGCAGTCAGCTTCCAAAAAGTCACCCATTGAAAACCGTGCGGAACGCAGTGCTACTCTGCACACACGGGGTCACCAAATGTTGGCATTGACTCAACGGCAAGTGGTTTTTTAAAAAAAATATAGATTCCAAAGTGTTGTTTCCAGTAACAGAGAGCAGAGGGTGATGCTGGCTTCAGTGATAAGGAAAAGGAAGGAGGCATGAAGAAAGCCCACTGCCACATGGAAACGTCCCTGCCCCTGGCCTGGCAGGAGAGCAGCCACACTGAGGAGTATTTCCTAAATGTTTCCACTGAGCCAGCTGTTGTTGCTTTTCCTTTTTTCCAAATAAAGGCAAAGGACAAAGATGCCTCATTGTTCAAACAGCTTTTTCAAGCCATCTTCTGTGCATGCCAGGAGGACCTGGGTCTGTCTTCACGTCGGCTGCTGGGAGTGTTCACACACGTCTGTGATCCGCACACACACTCTATGGCACAGCGAGAGTCTGGAGCAGATGTTTGCAGAGATGCTTGCAACACAGCCATGGAAGTCCTTTCCTCTCTGTATTGAGAATGGTGATGCTGAGTACGTGGACGCTTCTCTCACAGAACGGGAGGATCATTTGCTTGGACATGTCCTGTGAGCTGATTAAAAAATTGGTTTGATAGACATAGCTTGGGCTGATAAACAAATTAGACACTGAGAAATCAGACCCAAATGAGTGGTATATAGACACAGTGGAAATCATATAATCATGTCCCCCACTGTGTGAAAAGCAAGAAACTGATTTAGAATGGATGTCTCCAAACAGTTAAATGGGGAGTTTCTGTAATGTTCATCAACTTTCTTTTCTGTCCTCACAGTTGCCATAGTTTCTTTTTTTAAAAATTATGACTAACTGAGAGTATACAATCCACGACAATTGTGCATACCCACCTCTCTGCAACTCTGTCTTCTCTCCCCACCCTGTGACAGCGCCCTCCTTGTCTTCACTCTTCCAGTATCCTCCCAGGGAACACCTGTCCCCTCCTCTCCATCCTCTCCTCTCCCCTCTGGAAAGAAACCCTGAGGACAGCCTCCTATAGATGTATAAAACCATAAAATACACAAACCACAGGCTCACTCTGCATCCCCAAGTCCAGTCCGTGCTTCTCTGAAGTTAGTTTTCTTTCTCCTGCCTCCCTCCCTTCCTTCCTTTCACCTTCCCTCCACCCCTTCCTTCCTTTTTGTAAGAATTTTTGCTGTTTAGCTTTTCACAATAGATGACCCACCATATCCTTGGGTGTTTTGTGGAATTTTGAGGCTGAATAGCTTGGTAAACTCTTCCCTTTGACACACCCCCCGAAGACAGGTACACAAAGCAGGAGCAACAAGAAAACAAAGGTTGCTTTTCTCTTCTTCAGTGTTCACTTCATTTCCAAACATAGTTTTAGTTTAAATAGTTATTAAACAACGGCAAACACTATTTAGGACTGTGGCGAGGAGGGGGGGTAGAGAAAAAGGCACTTGGGTGATGGTGCGAGCCAGCCCTTGTCTCCACACTCCAGGAGTTCCGCTCTGCCCCAAACCTGCATGCTCCACTCAGCAGGGAGGACCTGGAAGCCGCCCTTCTAGAAGGTCGCACGGTGGTGGCTCGGCCTCCAGAGCTTGTCCTTTGGGTTTCCTGCCCTCTGCTCAGTTGGGTTCTTTTAGAAGCAGATCCCGAGACAAGGAGTTGAGGGTAAGTGGTTTGCGTAGGAGACGACTGCAGGAAGTCCGGCCGGCATGCTGGGAACCGAGATAAGGGAAGAAGTCAGTGCAGGGTGGGCTGCCGGGCAGGGTGCTGTGGCAGCCAGTGGGGCTACATGTCTGTGGGCTCCAGGAGACCCCATAGGTGCACTCCAACTGGTCCTAGCCCTGTGGGGGTGAGGAGGTGCAGGTAGCGATCCACCAGGCTGTTCCTTAGGGCAGAGGTGTGACTTTTCTGACCTTCAAGCTGAGCTGGCCCTGTGGTCAGGAGAGACTCTGAGGTCCCCCACAGGGACATACCATGTATGTTCCTGGGTGAGAGAGGGCACCCCGGGGCTCTCTATACCTGCACTTCCCCAACCAGCACTTTTCTCCCGCCTGCACGCCAAGCACTCCCCTGGAAGATTCTGGGGAACGTGTGTTCTCCACCCCAGTTTTTCCATCCCAGCTCATCCGCCATGGTGCCCTGTGTCCTTGAAGACCACTGCTCGAGGAGGTGTCCAGCTGGCCCTCTCCTCCCTCTGTCTCTGAGACAGGAGCCTTGTAACTGCGGAGGGGCAGGTGGGCAGTGACACGGACTAGTGACTGGTGCCTTGGTCAGGAGGGGGGAATACGCTGTCACCTGGAGTAAGTCACTTCCTCTCTCTGGGCCTCAGTTTCCCCAAGTGAGAAACGTCAGATGGACAAGATGATCTGGAGATCACCCCTTCTCCAACATTGACAAGCATGGACGTGGCCTGAGGTCCTTATTAAAATGGAGACTCGGTCCCATAGGTCTCAGGTAAGGCCTGAGGATCTGTACTCCTGACAGCCTCAGGGTCAGGCCTGGGGCTGGTCTGCCGATCTCTTGGTGAGAAGCCAGGCTGCCGCGTACCTGCCAACACGATACAGCAGTGGCATCTCGAGGCTTGACTGATTGTTCACAGGGCTGCTCTTGCGTTGTGTTATTAAATAGCTCTCTGAAATGTTTTTGGTCACAGCCCGTTGTTGTTTTTGTGAAAACCAAAACACTTCCTAGAAGTGCCTGAAAATGGAACAAAAGTCTGTGTCTGTCTGTCAAAAGGTGTCTCTATGGGTCTCAAAGGTCCTGCTTACACCGTCATTTCACACCACCTGCCTAGTGATCAGCAGCAAAATGTGACTTCAGGGTGATGGGGTCCCATGTCCTAATTGGCCACCCAAGAAGACGTCCTAGTGGCCAACAAGCACATCAAAAGGTGCTCAGTGTTGGGAGTCATTGCTTGTTGTTGTTGAATCAACTCCAACTCACAACAACCCTGTAGGGCAGAGGAGAGTTTCTCCACAGAGCTTCCAAGGAGTGCCTAGTGGGTCCGAACTGCTGACCTCCAGGTAACTCTTAACCACTGCACCACCAGGGTGTCTGTGGGGGGGCTGTGTATTTGCCAAAGCCAGCCAGCCAAGTGCCATTGAGTTGGAAACCAAACAAATTTTCACAAAAGTTTTAACCGGTGAGGAGAAGAGGCAGATGTCCTACTTGGTTCTCTCCCCCAGGCCTGGAGCAGAACCTTGTGGTCCTTGCTCTCTGGCAGGCATTCTGGTCCTGCGCAGGTCACTCACCTCTGGCCCCTGCCAGCACACTGGACTGCCGCCTGGGATGTCTCTTGGCCCAACTGTTCTTCCTGGAAGTGCAGATTGGCTCCACTAGCCTTGGGTCTGTGACGTCTGTCACAGGCAGGCCTCCGTCCAGCGCCACCAGATGCCTCCGACTTACCGGCAAGAAAACGGAGGCTCAGCGCTGGCCTCCAGTCACCCAGAGGTCATGGCAGAGTGAGGACCAAGCCCCAATACCTGGTCTAGTGTCTTCTCCATGGAGTCACTAAACCTACCCACAAATGGAGCGTTGCATGGGCCAGTCCACTTGAATTTAAATTCTGTCTGGGCTGTGGGTCACTCTACGGCCCATGATGAACTCATGAAATTCTTGGGGCCCAGGATTCCTGGTCTGTAAATGGAGACACTGAAATATCTACCACACACAGTATTGTTACCATGTTTCCAAGAACTGATCTCCCTCGCAGTGTTATTAGTCACGTTTCTTCGTCGTTGTTTTGTCAGATGCGCTGAGTCATCTCTGATTCATGGTGACCTGATCTACAGCAGATCAAAACACTGCTGGGTCCTGCACCACCTGCACCGGCCCTCGGTGACATGTTCAAGTTCATCGCTGCAGTCACTGTGCCAATCCGTCTCCCCAAGGATCCCTCTTGTCCTCACTGGCCCTCGTTTCCCCAAACACGATGTCCTCTGGGGACTGACCCCACCTGAGGACAGGTCTGAAGCCAATGAGTCAGCCAGTGTTGTTTTGGGAGTGGTAGGGCTTTAGTGCTACTTTTTAGAGGTCGATAGTCTAGTCTTTCTTCCTGGTCTCTTAGTCTGGAGGTCTGCTGAAAACTGTCCACAGTGGGTGACTGTCCTGGTATTCAAAATGCCATTGACATAGCTTCCAGCCTCACACACGAGATAGCACAGTAGGACCAACCGGACTATGAGTGGTAGAATATTAATTTACACACGCAATTACAATTTTTAATGTCCTGGTGCATTTGTTCTTGAAATCAAGCTACATCTAACTGAGCTTAGATTAAATCAGTTCTCCACAATCTTGTTTTGTTTTTCACAGTGTACACATTCCCAGGCCACTTACCGGTCAGCAAAGGTTTGTGCTCCCTGACCTGCACCGGGCAGTGTGCTGGAGGTTCAGAAAATTCTAGAAAGCAAGGAAGAAAGAGCCACTCCCTTCTTGTTGCTGTCCTGGAGGACAGAGAGTAAGAAATACTTCCTGATAACTAATAAACCAGTTTCAAGAAGACGCAGGAATGGACTTGAGCTCAGCTGCGCCCAACATCTGCTTTGGAGTCGGCAGCCTGACCGTCAGGTGCCACGTCCGTTTTCCTTTCCCTGGGTTCTCATGGCCTGTAGACTTCCCCTTGACCTTGACCTTCAAGCTCAGGTGCGGGGAGGCTCTGGGTCAGGCTCCAGGCGCCAAGGCTGTGCACAGCCGGAAAGACAACAGCGTTATTAATTTTCTCCTTAGTTCTCAGGAGAGGGAGTTGGTGTTTGCAGAAGAAAAGAGGTGAAAAGCCTTGGGTGCTACAAGGTGGTCTTCAAGTTTTGTGGGGAGACCTAGGCAAAGGGAGGACAGGCTCAGTGAGCGGGGTGTGTTCTGAGAGAGTGATGCGTGTAATTCGTGGAGGGGTTTCACTACATTTTCTGTGGGCCACTTGACTACCTTTTGTTTTTATATTATCCGGCATTCTTTTCTTTCTATGGAGTATTAGTAAAACCTATGTTACTTGCACATGTTGAGTGTGTGTATGGATGTATTTTTGATGGGAATAAGTCCTGACAGTCAGGAGAGCAAGCAGCAATGTTCCGGTAGGCGATCCCTGGTGGTGCAGCTGTGCAGGGGGCTGTAACGGGGTCAGTGAGGCAGCCCTCACTGGTGCAGCTGTGTAGGGGGCTCAGCATAGGTGGTCCTCACAGTTACAGGTGGGGGGGGTCAGTGAGACGGCTCCACTGTAACAGGTGTGTATGGGGTCAGTGAGCAGCCCTCACTGGTGCACTGTGAGGGGGGTGGCCAGCACAGGTGGCCCTCACTGGTGTGTGGGGGTCAGCGAGGAGGCCCGATGGTAGAGGTGTGTAGGGAAGTCAGTGAAGCAGGCTCCCCCAGTACAGATGTATAGAGACATCAGGGCAGGTGGCCGTCAGCAGTACAAGGGTCTAGAGTTGCACAAGGCAACCTCTACTGGTAAAGGTATGTTGGGGGGTGTCAGTGAAGTGGCTCCCACTGTTACAGGTATGTAGGTCGGTCGGGGCAGGTGGCTCCCGCGGGCACAGGTGTGGGGGACAGTCAGTGCAGGGGTTCCTGGTCTTGTCCTGTTGGCTTGCGCTGCCTCACTCACCATTTCTGATCTCAAGGACACCTACGTAGACCCTAGGACATTTCCTCAGCCACAGCATTAATCCTTGGGAAGACTTAAGACATACAAAGGTCCTGCAGAGACAAGAGGTGGGTGAGCGGTCCCTGTGCTGGCAGCCCTCTCCATCCCGCCTGGCTGAAGATGGGATGTTGTCATGGTGATGGAAGGGAGGGGGCTGAGCCGGGGGAGTCTGGGGAGGATGATGCAAGGTGAATCCACTTCCCTGACGCTGGCTCCCGTGAGCCCAGCTGGAGGTACGGTGTCACCTGTCTCCAAGGTGCTGACATTGTCAGGAGGCTAAAAATGATTTCAGAGATTCTAGAAAGCAAACAAACCTGTCTTCACTGTGCTACCCCAGGATCCTGAGGACTCTGGAAGGGACCTGGTGAGTGTACAACGTCAGTCTAAGATCTGAGAGGACTGGAGGTGGAAGGATTAGGTTACAGTTGGGTGGTGGATTTAGGGTTAGAACACAAACTCCTATTCACCGTATGTTTCAGCTAAGTTGATGCCATTGATGACTGCTGACCAGTTGTCTCACTCTGGGTTCTCTAGAGGAGCAAAATCAGTGAAGCGTAAGTAGCTAGAGAAATTTACTTCCAGGGAATGTTTGCAATTGCCAGGAAATGGCTCAGGAAACCGCGGGGGCTGGCAAGTCCCAAATCCGTGCGTCAGGCTCACATGGTTGCAGGGGCTGAGGAACCCGAAATCTTCAGGTCAGGCGGCAGGCTGGAGACTTCTGCAGGCTTACGTCCAAAGAAGCAGCAGTCAGGAGATAGAGCGCAGGGTCTGAGATGTGCCAGAACATCCATTTATGGGCTGGAGGCAGGCCACAGCCTCGAGGAAATGTCCCCTTTCAACCAACTGGCTGTTTGAGCAGATCCCCACATGAAAGATGATTGTATAGTGTCTGCCAAACCAACTGTCCTTGTCTGGATTCTCCAGAGAAAATGGTATGTTTACAGCCATTGAAGTGCGTGCATATCTCTGTGTGTGTGTGTGTGTGAGTGTGTATGGGGAGGGGGGGAGAGAGAGAGAGAAAGCTGGAGAGAGAAACTTACTTCAGGGAAACAGCTGTCCCAGTTGTGAGGACATAAATAGCTCACAGCCTAGCCAAGGTGACACGTACTATTACCCGTCACACCGATAAAGCAGCTACAGAAATCCGGAAGCCCCAGCCTCCGGCTGAGTCGCCCCAGCTCTGTTGTAGGCACCAAGCTCCAGCCTCCCTTACACATAGCCCACCAGCTTTCCTCCAGAGAAGCTGTGTGTCCTTGTGTGGAGCTGAGCTCAGCCAGTCCAGAAGGTCCCCCAGTGGGCAGGGCTACTGTCACCTGGCTTGGTGGCTCCATCCACCCTTAGTCAATCTTCTCCTTGACACCTAGCCCTCAACACCAGACTGTAACTCTGCTGGGAAACAATGTAGCAACATGTTGCGAAATGTTTATATTTTTGGCCTTGTGTTTCAGTCTTGAGTATTTGCTTGTACTTTAGGAAGGACGGTAGAAAAACAGTTGCTTCCGGCTGGCTTCTGACTCATGGTGACCACATATGTTTCAGGGCAGAACTTTGCTCCACTGGATTTTCAATGGCTGTGATCTTTCAGAAACAGATTACCAGGACTTTGTTCCGAGGTGCCTTGGGGTGGACTCGAACAGCCAATCTTTATGGTTAGTCCCTGAGTGCTTAGCTGTGTGTTGCACTCAGGAACTCCAGGAAGTAACTGACTCGGTGGAGGAGACTGCACACACTCAAGATGCAATAATAGCTTTAAGGTTATATACATAGAATCAAACTGTGAGAAAGGCCCAGCAGTAGGGAACAGTGTGTCACTAGGAGAACATGTACACCAAAATTACAAGGAGGGAGATGATGCAGAGACATGGAAGTCATATTTCATGTGGTTAAAACCGACAGAATGTTACATTTTGTATACATATAAATCGTCAGTGTAAAAACACATAATAAGGAAGACTGAAAAACTGATGACTTTGAAACGTGGTATTGGAGAAGAATGGTGAACACACCATGGACTGCCAGAAGAATGAACAGATCTGTCCTGGGAGAAGCGTGAACAGACTATTCCTTCGAAGTGAGGATGGCGAGACTTCATTTCCCATACTTTGGACATGTTGTCAGGAGGGACCCTGGAGAAGGACATCCTGCTTCGTGAAGCAGAGGGTCTGTGAAACAGAGGAGGACCCTCAGTGGGAAGGAGTGACACAGTGGCTGCAACAGCGGTCCCGATCGTGACAACCAATGTGGGGGTGGCACGGGAGCAGGCGGTGCCCTGCGCTCTGGCTCTCAGGGTTGCTGGGCATCAGAACTGACTCTGCGGCACTTACATCCACAGGTGAGAGCAAGTTAGAAGCAAACATGTCGAAATGAGATGAATTAGCTCCAGGGGGCAGGCGAATGCTGTTGTTGCTGGTTTCCAAATTGCTGACCTACGGTGACCTTCCGTGTAACAGAAGGAAACGTCATCTTCATCATTGCGCATCCGTGATTCTGGCTATTACATTAATCCATCTCCCTGAGGTGGGCTGCTAGTGAATAATAATAATAATAATAAAACTCCCATTTAGCTGGAATTCCATTGTTTTTACAGCGAACAAAGCAAGTCAAGCTGTCTACCTGCATCCTTCGCCACCTCTCTCCATGCTGTTGGCCTTCTTCTGCTGCGACTTTCCAGACCCACAAGAGGCCGCCCGTGCCATGGTCCCCGGGGCCCCATTTCACAACAGAAGAAAACATCGTCTTGCCACGGGCACCATGTCCTACACAGCAGTGACAGTGGTCCCAGTGGTCCCTGAAGGCCTCCTTCACGCCTTTCCCACTGATGCTGCACCTGAGCTCACCTGTGGTTGACAACAGGACTCCTGGGAAGCCTGGAGCCGACACCTGCCGTTATTTTCCATGCAGCCTCAGGCCAGCCCCTCCTTTCACCGCAGCACCATTAGCCCTTGCTGACAAAATCCTGTGGAATTGAATCCTTCTCTGAGTCAGAGTTGGATCCTGCTTCCCAGTCTCTGTTACAGCTGCCCTTACATGACCCTGGGGCTGGTCATTTAGACACTGAGACCACAGCCGCTGGGTGCTTTTGCTTCTCTGGTGGTTTGGAGCAGCATCTCGTGCCTTCATGGTCTTTGGGGACAGAGTTTGCTCTTAGAGCCTCTAAAGTCACCCTGGTCACTTGATCTCTGCTCCTCCCCAGCACACTGTCCCCTTGGAATTCAGCGCATACAGGAAGCGATGACTAGGACATACAACCAACCCATTGCTATCAAGTTGGTTCTGAGTCCACAGGGTTTTGGTTTTCTTGGCTGTAATCCTTACAGAAGCAGACAGCCAGGTCTTTCTTCTGCAGTGCACTGGGTGGGCATGAGCTGACAACTCTTTGGAGAGCAGTTGAGTGCAAGATGTTTACACCACGTGCATACATCTCCTTTATTCATTTTTAAAAACTATGATCCAATGTATATAATATCAAATCTGTCATTCTGGCTGTTTTCTGAAGCGCTTCAGTGGTATGAATCTCATTTACAACGTTATGTAACTGACACCACCTCACCAATAAAAAAAAGATTTTCTTTTTAATGTAAACAAATGAGTGCGTGTGATTTTTTTTTTAAAGCTCAAAAGAAAGATCTAAAGTGAAAAATGGAGGTGTCTCCACCCACTAGGTCTCTCCACTCCGAGGAATGAGTAGCAGATCCTTGTCTCTGCTTGTGTTCTATCCACGCACCAGAATCGATGCATGTATTCTGCATCCCTTATAAAACAAAACAAAAAAGTTAGGACCATCCTGTGCCTTGTCCTCGCCTTGTATTTTTCACTCAACATTTTGTGGAGTCTCACTTGCTGGCAGGAAAGTTTTTAACGGGTGCGTAGTATTTCATTGTCGGAACACAGCGTGAGTTACACATATACCGTTGTTTGTTGTCATCAGGGTGGCTCTGACTCACAGCGACCCCAGGTACAAGCAGAATAAAACATCACCCCCTCTCACGCCATCCCCAACATCCTTGTCTCAGCCGAGCCCGCTAGACAGCAATCCACACGATGATTCGTTCCAACCTCAGTGACCCTCTAGGGCAGAGTAGAACTGCTCCACAGAGTTTCCAAGGAGCACCTTGGTGGACTGGAACTGCTGACCTTTGGGTTAGCCGACGTAGCATCACTTAGCCAGTACCCGACCAGGGTTTCCATTTTGGCTATAGAATCCCTCGATATTACAACTCACAGGTTGAATTATTTTCCCCAGGATTTCAGCATGACAAAGTTAACTGCATTTTTTGACTCAGTGGCACTTGGCTTTTGGCTTTGCCCTTTCGGTTTTCTAGCTCCAGGTCACTGCCGAATCTGTTATAATACCTTACTTTGTCTTCTCAAGCTACTCTTTCAAATACGGTCAGGTGGTCCCTGACCAACCAAGTTCTCGAGTTACGACCCGCTGCGCTGACGCGGGCAGCGGCGTGTATAGATACAGTGTTGGGGCTCCCGGTCTGCTGACGTCACCTTCCCTGTGTTCACTCACAAATGTTCAATGGTGTAGTTGACGGTTCAAAACCGGTCTAGAACTCACGGTGTGACAACCTGGGGGGTCCCCTGGGAACACAGCCTCTAAATTGCTGCTGGCCCAGAGCTGGAACCAGTACTAAAGCCAGCACTTCAGAGAAAGAATGGACTGGGCTTGGGGACACGGAATGGTGCATGTGGTATGCGTACTTTATTGTTATATTATATGTACACACACACACATATACATGAGGCTGTCCTGCTGGTTTCTTTTTAGAAGGGAAGGGGAGCAGAGAGGAGGGGATAAGTCTTGTCTCAGCTGATACTGAAAGTAAAGAGTGAAAAAGAAGAGTGTCCTGTCACAGGGAGAAGAGAGCAGGTAGATGTGCAGACAGGTGGGTACTCGGGGTTTGTATGGAAAATTGACAGATTGAAAACTAAGCATAAAAAAATCTTTGAGTCATACAAGAACTGACTTACAAGGCAGCTGTCAGAAGAGAACCCCATTGTAAGTTGGGGTCTGCCCACATGTGTATACACAAGGACTGTCAATTAAGTTTGCAAACTCATGCTAGAAGAAGTGCTCCATACCTCATTGCTGAATGTCACTACAGTCACCTCTGAAGCAGTCCCCTTGGGAAGCTACGCACCAACACCAGCACCTAGTCCACCCTTCAAAGCAATTTTGGAACTCTTTTTCTGGAATGAACATCAGAGCTGTTGCCGTATTTTACCCTTGATGTCCTTCCTGAATGTCATCAAAACGTCTTCCTTTCAATATTGCCTCAATCAAAACAAACAAACAAAAACCAAAAAACAGGCCCATTCTGCGATGAAGTTGATATGGATGTTGGTGTCAGGAGCCACAAGGGACAGAAAGTCGGATGGTGCTCAGTTCTAATGACACATGACAACTGTGTCGCACATGTGCAATGACTGGTGTCATTGTTATGACACCAGTACCACCTTTGTTGCAGGTGAGCCTACAGTGTGACCTTCCTCAGCATTTTGAACCACCAGAAACATCAGCCATTAATTTGCAGCTGAGTTTTTCAGATTTTTCCAACTGTCACACCTGCACTGCTTAGACCCACAACCATACGTCTGCCAAAAGCAATCAAACCCAGAGACTGGGCTGGGCTGTAAGACACACAGTGATGCTGGTGAAAGATGCCCTTCCTGGCTTAAACATACACACGAGGCTGCCTGAGCGGCTCCTGTCCAGAGCAGAGATGAGAGGGTGGAGGGGACAGGAGTCGGTTGAACGGATGTGGGAAGTACAGGGTGGGAGGAGCAGTCAGAGTAGCATTGTGGTGGGTGGGGGGGGTGTTATATGGCAGATTGATTTGGATTGTAAACTTATACTTAAAATACATTGAAATACTTTTAAAAAGGAAGAAGTCATGCCCTTGAAAGTGGTAATGCAGAAAAGAAGGGAAAGAAAGTTCTAGACATGCACAGAAAGACAAAGATCATTAAGGCCCATGATGATGGAAAGAAAGCCAGCGACACAGCACGAGAGGAAGGACTGCGTCACGGGGCTGTTTGAACCATCAGTAAGGACAAGGGTAAGATTTTGGAGGCCTTGAAAGGTGTGATTGGCATAAAATCAACAATTTTAACAAAGAAGGGGCAAAGGCCAATCCAAGAGACAAAGAGGCTGTTGAGGACTTGGCGAGGAGATCAAGTCCAGAAAAGGATTCCTCTGGTTTTACTAACGATGCACGCAAAAGCACTTGGCCTTGCTGAAAACCCGAAGGACTCACAAAGAGAGGACCGAAAAAGGAAAAAGCAGCAACAACAGCAACAAAAAAAACAAACCCACTGCCAAAGAGTTGGATCTGACTCACAGTGACCCTAGAGGTCAGAGTAGAACCACCCCACGGAGTTTCAAGGGAGCGTCTGGTGGGTTTGAGCTGCTGACCTTTTGGCTAGCAGATATAGCACTTAACCCACTATGCCACCAGCATTTCCAAAGAGAGAACACCTGAGGGTATTTCCACGTCAGTAAAGGCTGGTTACACAGCTTCGGATCCAGATTAGGCTGACATGAAGAGTTAGAGGGGGTTAGAATGGAGAAGTAAGGCCAGAAGGGGAAAGACAGGTGCCACACAGAGACTGCCAAGGGAGGGAGGAACACCAACCGGGGGGGTCTTCCCCTGATCCACTGCCTTAACAGTGGCCTTCTAGCCTCCTGACCAGGGAACCGGAGAGGCAGGGAGCACGAATGCTGACCCTGCCAAAAAATTCAAGAGCAAGCTGGACCAGAGAAAGATTCAGCTGCCATAATGGTCCTAACAGTAAATAGCAATCACAATGAAAACTAAGTGTACAAAGATGTCTGAGTTACACCAGAAATGATGTACAAGGGAGTCGACAGAACAGAACCCCGTTATAAGTCAGGGTCTGCCTATACGTGTATGTACGAGGTCTGATGATTAAGTTTCTAACTTATCCTGGCAAAAGTGCTTACATACCTCATTGCTGAACATCACTATGGTCAACTTTGAAGGACTCCCCTTGGGAAGCTATGCACTGATGCCAGTGCCCAGTTCACCCTTCAAAGCTATTTTGATTTCTGCTCATAGATGCTGGTGTCAGTAGCTGTGTCTTCCAAGTCAGAAATTCTTTTTTCTATTTGTTCCATTCTGTTTTCTTGGCTTTGCATTGAAGTTTCTATGTCTTTGATTTTGTTCTTGATCTGTTGGATTTCAGAGTACTGGTGTTCCATCAGATCGAACAGATTGCTTAATTTTTCATTTTGCTCTGCTGCATTTTAGTATAAGGTCTAGAAGGGCTCTGTATATAATCACTTTGTATTCACTTTCTGATGCTTTCATAAAAGTTTCTTCATCTGGAAACTCCTTGGTTACTTTGTTTGGGAGCCTTCTGAAGCCATGGGTGATTTCTTGTGTGCCACAATTGTCTGTTGCTTTTTGGGTCCCATGTGAGTATATAGAGGCTGGAAGGGCTACTGTGAGGATGGACTGCAGATGCTTCTCTAGGTTGTCTTAAAATGTAAAGCAAAAGGTATCTGACCAGTTCACAACTCAGTTAGGTTTTCAGGTGTAGAGGTCCCTCTTCTCAACTGGCAAAGTAAGCGCCACTATATCCAACCCCAGATGATAACAAACTAGTTCAGAATACAGCAATACTACTGCCCTGTTGGCCTCTGCTGACAGGGCCTAGCATTAGCCAACACTGCGTAGAGTACTGCTTTTCTGATAGAAAAATGCTCTCCTGTGGGCAGGCTCTGGCTCCCAAGCTTAGAACTAGGTCCAGCTGCGGCCACCGTATCCAAGATGGCGCCCTCCACACAGGCAGCAGACAGAGGGGCTAAAGGTGCTGAGAGGTAGTGATTCCTCTGCTTCTGTTGCAGGGCCTGCAGCGTAGGTGGCACTAGGTAAATTACTGCTTTTCTGTCGGAGAAGCGCTGTCCTGTTTGCAGGTGCTGGCTCCCAGGCTAAGAATTAGGTCCTGCTATAATCACGGTACCAACACTGACTGCGTAATTCCGTACAAACCCTGCTGAGGCAGATATAATACGACAGGTTCAAAGTGGCGAGATTAACAGAGTCCTAAGCCTGGCTCTCAGAATATGGGAATTTCACCTCCCTAGCCCCCCAGCAGCAGGTCTGAGTCTAGCCACCAGGCAAGACCCAGCTCTGCCCGCTGGCCAAGACAGAGGAAAAAAAAGTCAAAATGGTGCGTTTACTTTCCATCCATGAGAGTCAGGGCTATCCAGGAGTGGGAGTCAGAGAAAGAGAGGAGGTTTTTTGCTCAGTGGTATGAAGTCCCAATGAATAGCCCTGTGCCATGTCCTGGGGCTGATTAGGTGGTCAGAAGGCTCTGTTTGATTGTCAGTTCAGGTCTTGGTTTCCAGAGGGATATAAGGAGACATGTGCTTAGTCCGCCAGCCTGACTCCGCCCCCCCTCAAAGCTATTTTGGAACTGTTTTTCTGGGATAGCCGTCAGAGCTGTCATGGTATTACCCTTGAAGTCTGAATGTCCTCCAAATGTCTTCCTTTCAATATTTCCTTTATCTCTGTGGAAAGAATAAAATCACTTGGGGCCAGATCAGGCAAGAAAGGAGGGTATTCCAATACATTTACTTGTTTACTGGCTAAAAACTCCCTCACAGACAACTAGTCCGTTAAGTGTGTGAACCTGCCGCCATGCCACCATGCGCAAAATGATCATTCCAGAAAAAGAGTTCCAAAATTGCTTTGAAGGGTGGACTAGGCACTGGGGTTGGTGCATAGCTTCCCAAGGGGAGCACTTCAAAGGTGACCATTGTGATGCTCACTAATGAGGTACCAAGCACTTAGAACAATTAAGTTTGCAGACTTAATTGTCAGACCTCACGTGCACGCGTGTACTCACACACAGACGCACGATTACCACATATGTGTCTTATCCACAGCGCTTTGTTCCACTCAAAGAATGAACCTGCTTTTGAATTTTCCCTCAGGTGCCTTCCCTTCTCCCTTGCACCCTTTGGACTGATCCTAGTTCTTCTCTGAAAGCTTCTGAGTGTACCACAGAAGCAAATGCAAGGACAAGGACCGGGAAAATGAAAGTGTTCGCAGCTGTGAAGACACAGCTCCAAACTGGCTGCCCATCTACAGGGCTGCTGGGAAGGCTTTCTCCTCTCTGGCCTGATGGCCTCAGCATCCTTCCTCTCAGCTCCTGGGCACCGCAAACACGTGACTGCCAGACTCTGACTGGCCGGGCTGCAGCAGGGCAGGAAGCAACCCAGGGGTCCAGGCTCAGAGCAGGGCTGAAGCACACGCCAACCGAGCTCTCGGCTTGGCCCCTGGGGCAGGCAGAAATTACACCACGTTCACAGAAGAGATCCAGTTTGCTTTCCACAGTGTGTAGTCTGCGTACACGTATTTCACAGACCCTTGGCTACTTAGGAGCCACATAGCGGTAATGGGCCCAGCTGTCCTTTGTTGAATAAACAGTCGAGCATGGGGAAGAGACAGAAACAGGGCTTTGAGAAACAGGTCTCGGAAAGTTCTGAGTTCATTTTCTCCCAGGCTTGGGAACAGAGTTCCCTCACCTGGGAAACACAAAGCCGCTTTTCCTCTCTGCTGATTCTGGATCTGGGCCATCAGGCCAAGGCCTTTTGGTCTCTGATTTAAGACGAGGCAGAGAAATGTGTACCCAGAGCGGGACTGGTGACTGCGCCCAGCTCCGGCTTGCGTTGAGGTCTCTGAAGTCGCGCGCTTCAGGATTTTCTCTCAGACGGCACCCTCATTCCTTCTAACGCACACCCATTGAGATGGGTTAGCAGCAAGCACCCAAGTGAGGAGAGGCGGGGTGGGGGGGAGTCAGGAGAATGGGGTTCTAACCCTGACTCTGGGTGTGACCCTGAACCCCTCCAACCCTGGCTTCTGCTGTTTGAATGTTGATTCTCGGGGTCCTGGGGAAAGTCTTCAGTGCCAAGCACTCCTCCACCCATTTTTCTCTTGATATCCAGCTAACTGAAAACCAACCCAGCCGCCGCTCAGCTTGCTCTGACTCACAGCGACCCCATGTGTGTCAGACTAGAACTGTGGTCCATGAGGATCTCAGTGGATGACTTTTCTCAAGCAGATTGCCAGGGTTTTCTTCCGAGACACATCAGGGTGTCCTCGAATCCCCTCCCTGCCACTGCACCTTTCGGTTAGCTGCTGAGCACAGGAACTGTTTGTGCCACCCCAAACCCAAACCCATTGTCTCTGAGTCGACTCCCTCTCAGGATAACCCCATGAGTGCACAAGGGTGTTCAAGGCTGGGAGCTTTCTTGCAAGGTTTATTTGAGTGGATTAGGTTAGTAGTTCACTGTTTAACTGTTTGTGCTGCTCACAGCCTCCAGTATCTAGCTAGTTAGTCTACCCTTGTCACGTCTTCTCTGGTCCTCTCCAAGGGTGACTCAGGGCCACCGATGGCCCACCAGAGCTTGTAGCTAGCCTTGTTTATTTAGCTGCAACAAAACAAATGCTCAGGGTCACATCTGTCTTCTAATTGAACTGGGAGGTTCCCTGGGTGGCAAAATAGATTCAGCGCTTGGTTGTTAGCTGCAAGGTTGGTGGTCGGAGCCATCTCCAAGGCGTCCCAGCAGAAAGGCCTGGCGATCTGCTTCCTAAAAGTCACAGCCTTGAAAACCCATGGGGCACAGCTCTGCTCTGCCCATATGGGGTCGCCCTGAGTCAGAATCTCTTGAAGGCAACCAATAGCAGTAGCAGCAGTAGCAACACTGTATCTCTTCTCCACAAGTCTCAGATTTTAACCACTGGGCTTTGTTCCTGGAGGTGCAACCTTCTTCCCTTCATGTAGTCCCTTCTAGGGTCCAAAAATAGTTTCAAGTGCAACAGCAAATGTGCCTTGTTTCTTCTGAATTCTGGCCCCTTTAACGTTCTTTGTCACCAACACCCATCCTGTTTCCCGCACCAACAGACCAACGGCGTGCTCTTATCTTTCCGCTGGCCCCACCATTCTGAGCTGTGTGCCTTGATAGGGTGTACTTTCCATGGAACATTCCACCGAGCCCATCTCCTCCAGCAAGCTCTTATCTTGTTCAGTTTGAGAACTTTCACCTGGCTGCTGTCAGCAGGGGTGACCAGCAACCTCGCCTGAGGCAGGTGGCCTTCTCCCCACACTCACTTCCCCTGGGCTTTTGTACAGCATGGTTCCAGTCTCCAGCAAGGTCATTCTCTCCCACCCAACTCTTCCAAGAACTGGGCTGGTCAGCTGGGAATCCCTAATATTGACATCTCCAGGTCTTTCCAGAGAGGATTCCACCAGCATCCTGCTGATGACAGTGGTCTTGGCAGCCCTTGCGTGAAGCTGTTAGAGAGGGGCTGGGAGCGTGCAGCCAGCATGAAAACACGTCCCTGGCCCTATGACCTCACCTGAGCCTGATGACACCTGATCCAGTGGTCATTTGCTTCGCTCTCTTCTGAGGGTAATAACCAAAAAATCAAACTCGTAGCCACTCTATAGACAGAGCAGAACTGCCCTGTGGAGTTTCCAAGGAGTACTTAGATGATTTGAACTGCTAAACTTTGGTTAGCAGCTGTAGCCCTGATCTGCTGCACCACCAGGATTTGCCTCCTAAGGATACACTTTTCGATTTTTAGAGATATCTACTCAGTTGGGTGGGCTTCAACCAATTCTCATCGTTTTGGCACTCTCCCCACCACTTCTCCAGGTACCTGGGGCTCCCCGTTTCCAGATCTCTGGGGGTCCTGCACATTGGGTCTCCACCTTTTCTCTGCATGCCCCTCGTGCGTGGGTCTGTGTTTTCAACTTTCCCGTCTTACCGCTTGTGTTCCTTTTCCATGTTTCTTGTTCTTAGGACTTACAACAGCCTTTTATTGTAGTGGGACTCACTGAAATGAACTTAACTCATCAACCAATGTTGGAGATTTAAATTGTTTCCATTCGGTGTTACTAGGGAGAACTTTATGTGTTTGTTGGTACAGTTATTGGGCTTCTTAGAATAAATTCTTGTAAGAGAAATTGCTAGATTCACACAGGTGTATCTACTACATAAGATCAACCCTCCGCCCACCAAGCAAACTCTGTGATGTTGAGTCAATTCCCACTCATAGCCACCTTATGGGTCAAAATAGAATGGCCTCAAAGGGTTTCCAAGGCTCGAATCTTAACAGAAGCTGACTGTGACATGTCTCTCTTGTGGAGCGGCTGGTGGGTTTGAACTGACGACTTTCTGATTGGTGCTGGGCACTCAATTGCTGCACCACCAGGGCTCCATATCTGCTCTATCAGATATCTACACACACACACACACACACACACAGACTTGAGATTATCCACACTGGGCAGACGTCATAGATAATAACATCTGTACTGCTAAGTATTGTGTGGATGCTATCTAACTGTGCTTTTTTCCCCTATTAATGCCAGAATTTGGGAGTTAGGCAACTTGCATTCAATTATCAGTTCTTTCATTCCCCAAAATCTGTCACCCTTGAGCTGACTTTGACTCATGTGTGCCAGAGTAGAACTGGTTCTTGAGTGGTTGATTTTTTTTGGAAGCAGATTGCCAGGTCTTTCTTCCAGGGCACCTCTGGGTGGACTCTGATCTCCCATCTTTCAGTTAGCAGCAGAGTGTGTTCTGTGCAGCACCAGGGCCACGTTGCCGCCTGTTCTGTGCCCCACTCCTTGGCAAAGTGGAGGTAACGCATTTCCTCCCTCGGGGTAGTAGTGAGCATTCAGTGAAGAGCCCCTGGCCCAGAGAGCAGCACCATGCCAGCCCTCCAGTGAGGGTTAGAAACTGGGGATCAAGCAAGGGCATGCCTTTCACCACCTGACTTCTGAACAGTCATAAACCGGGACAAAGTAATCAGCAGATAAGGACCTTGATATTCCCCGTATTGCTGACACAGCCAGGCTCAAGACACAGTCTTCTAGTTTGCTGCCTGCTGTCTAGCCTGGGGCCAGGGCACAGAGGCAGAGTCTGTGTCTGTGCCCAGCCCATGCACTTGCCCCTACCACTGCCCTGCACTGCCTGGGATGAGTGAGAAGGAAAGACAGACTCACAAGTGCTCAGACTTACGACAGGTTAGCTTCATGCACAGGAGATAAGAGTCAGGGGTTGGGCCGGCAGACAGCTATAGTGCTGTGGGAAGGAGTTAGCGTGGGCAAGGGACTTGGAAACTTCTGGGAGGGATGTTCGCTCTGCAAGAATGACAGAGAAGTCGCCTCTGTATTCCCAGCTTCCTGTCCTCTTTACCTATAGGGCTTTATTCACTGGGCTTAACCAATGGATTAACTATCGGGCTTTATCCCCTGGGCTTGACCAATGGGTTAACCATTGTGCTTAACCAATGGGTTTACCATTGATCTTTATCCATTGGATTAACCATCAGACTTTATCCACTGCACCTGACCAGTGGGTTAACCATTAGACTCTATCTGTTGGATGTCTCCAGCTGTCAACCACAGGGAAGTGCCTGCATCTCAGAGCAGGAAACAAGCAGTTTCTCAGGGCAGCTGCTCCCACCTTCCTACACCCCCCAAACCAGGCCCTGTTCTGTCATGCATTCTCTGAGAACTTAGCACGGTGCAGGCTCTGCTCCCCAGCAGCTCTGAAATCGGGCAGAACACCGTGGGGGTCCAGTCAGCCCAGGGTCACTCTCCCCCCAAGGTGAAGCAGTCACTCGTCTCCCAGCTTGCATCTCAAATTAAACCCAGCCAGGCTGTTTGACTCCAAGGACAGAGGCAGTATGCAATACGATCCCATGACACCCTAAAGATACTCTGAAAATTAAAAGCCAGTAATAAGTCTTCTTCTATTTGAATATAACCCTTCTCTTCATTAACAAGTTCCTGGGGATAAAATAAAACTGCAACATTAAGTCTCCTTGGAGGCTAAAGTTCAAAGAAGTTAAAGACCGAAAGGAATCAAAGTTGGAATTAAAAATTTTCCTGCTTTTGTGAGTTAAAAGGCAAAGGAATTCAGGATCAAAAACCCAGCTCCCCAGTTTCTAATTTCTCTCCCACTCAGCTGGAGACATTCCTGTTGGGGTGGCTGGGCAGAGTGGGGACATTAGAACAGCTAGGCTGACTTGTGCTGGGAAGCAGGAGGCGGATTACCATGGGACCATGAGTTACAGCCTTGGCCAAATCCAAACTACTCATTGTCGCACAGTTGATTCCAACTCCTGGCAACCCTAAAGCTCGCGGTAGAAACTGCCCCGCAGGGTTCCCAAGGAGCAGCTGGTGGACTTGAACTGGTGGTTAGTAGTGAGCTCTTCACCACTGTGTCAGCAGGGCTTTACAGACTTGGCCATGTGGGACAATCACCTATAGATTCATTTTCTAGGGTGGCGTCAACCAAGTATCAAAAGCCAGGTGATTTAAACAGTAGGGACTTACTTTCTCACTATTCTGGAGGCCAGAAACCCCAAATCCGAGCATCAGCAAGGTCGATTCCTTCTGGGGACTCTGAGAAAGGAATTGTCCCATGCCTTGGAAACCCGGATGGCATAATGGTTAGGTGCTACAGCTGCTAAGCAAAAGGTCAGCCGTTGGAATCTACCAGGCACTCCGTGGAAACTCTCTGGGGCAGTTCTGCTCTGTGCTGCAGGGTCACTGTAAGTCAGAATCAACTTGAGAGCACTGAGTTTGGTTTTGGATGGCTTCTCCCATCTCCTGATGGTCATGGGTGACCCTTGGCATTCTGGGACTTGCTGGCACAGTACTCTGTGCCCCTGTCTTCATGTCACCGTCTCCTTTGTCTTTTATAAGAACCAGCCCATGGATCTTCCAGATCTCTGACTCAGTATGCTCCCAACTCAATCTCTAACTGTATCCACAAAGACCCTATTTTCAAATAAGGTCCCATTCTCAGGTTCTAGATACCCACGAACTTGGCATGGGCACGACTCGGGACACTGTTCAACCCATTGCCTCTGGGGGGGGGTATTGAAAACTGCCAGTGCCCAGGCCATATCCCTCACTTATTCAATCAGAGTCACTACCAGACCTCCCTGGATGATTCTAATGTCCTCCCAGGCTGGGAAGCCGATGCAGTCCTCAGGAAGTGAAAGGAGGCTCCTGCTTATGCTTCTTAAAGAGTCTTAAGTTAAAAGGACTGGAAGAACAAGCCCCAGAGTCACATTTGCTGCTTCCAGGAAGCAAGCTCATGTCCAGCTCACAGGGCCGTGATCCCAGGCTAAGACCTTGGGGACACCCATAGGCATCTGGGTCAAGACGCTGTCAGTCTATGATGCCGTTATTGATGTAATTAGCTTCTATGATACTGTGATTTGATGTAATTAGCTTCCATTTTTGTGTTATAAATTCTAACCTCTGCCTGGGATTGCAACAGCCCCGTCTGTGAACAGGCTATGTTTGTGAGATCAGTGATTAGGTTATACTAAGGAGGATTAGGCTATGGTTGTTATGCTAATGAGGCAGAAATAGGGTGTATCTTGAGTCAATTTTAAGCAGAGATGGGGGAAGACAGGCGCCAGGCTGTGTGAAGATCACACAGGAGCAGAAGCTCAAAGAGACAAGGATCTTCCTCTAGAGCTGACAGAGAGGGAAAGCCTGCTGCTAGAGCTGGCAATCTGAGTTTGGGCTTCCTGCCTCCTAAACTGAGAGAATGAATGGCTGTCTGTTAAAGCCACCCATTTCTGCTATTTCTGTTACAGCAGCACCGGGTAACTGAGACAGAGAGTTGCTGGTCCGGGTCCTTGAGCTGCAAGTGAGACCCATTGGGGAGAAACCTGCAATCAAAACACTTGTGTAGCTGGGTTCCCTTCCAATGGTGAGAAGCCGCTTGCAAATCCAGGACCTTGGTGCCTTCTTGCAAAGCATAGCTCTTTACAGGGGTGACCGACTCCAGTCCCTGGGCTAGTTGGAGGTGCCGGACCCCAACCCTGCATCCCAGGGGAGCTGCTACTTTTGCCTTTGCCTTTGAGTCCATTCTCCCAATGCCTACGCTGGTTGGGTGTGCTCCCTTTATAGCACCCTAGCCTCTGGGGGTGGGGGTGGGGCCCCTGGTGGTGCAGACAGTTAGTGCTCTCAGTGGCTAATCCAAAGGTTCCAGTCCACCCAGAGGTGACTTGGAAGGAAGGCCTGGCAATCCACTTCTGAAAACAATCAGCCACTTAAAGCCTCCCTTGGCACAGTTCTACTCTGACACACATGGTGCCACCAGAGGTTGGCATTGATTCAATGGCAACTGATTTTTATGTATTTTTTCACTATAGTTTCTTTGTCTAATATGCTCCTCCATGGTCTTCCTGGTGAGAAAAATGAAATAAAAACATTCCAGTTTTGCCTTCTCAGAAACTATTGTCTCCCTGTGATGTCCTGAGTGCAGTCATTGCTCCCAGGTGACATTCTCAGTAAGATGAGTGTGCAAGCTAGGTCTGAACTGGCTCTAGGACCTGCCTCCTCAGCTTGGGACATCGTGGCGGGGCCTTTGCCAAGAGTCCTGTTCTGTATGTTTCTGAGGCTTTGTTCCTCTCCTCACGGTGCCCAGACTGCCCTTGAGCCGTGCACGATGACCCCCGAAGGTCCCCCTAAAGACGCTATCTGAGGGTTGGACACGGATCCTGGTGGCTTCCAAGGAAACATTTCAGATTTTCTGTAACCACGCAGGTGTTTGTCCAATTTTGAACGGTGATTTCCCAATTACTCTTACTGCTGACTGTCTCTGACACCCTGAGTGGACCCCTCTGGGCAAGAATCCTTTTGCTGGAGTGCCTTAGGCCATGCATGTGGGTTTTCTCAGCCTCCGTCAGCATTTAAGATCTGCTAATCCAGAGGTCAGCAGTTCAAATCCACCAGCTGCTCCTTGGAAAGCCTGTGGGCCTGTTCTCTGCTCTGTTGGGTTGCTATGAGTCAGAATCCACTCAAAGGCAGTAACAATGGGTAACACGTTCCCAGTTTCAAGTTCCCTTTGTAAGAGCGGTCAGACGCGGGTGCCTCTTCTTTCCTGCTTCTGTTTCCTCCCCGGTCTGTAGATCTCGTTTTATCATTTTTCTCTTTAATCCTGTTTTGAACGCCTGCAAAACCCCAGCCTTTCACCTACCTCTGAAAGAAATCTCTCTTAAAGGTGTCTCTTTCTCCCATTCTGTTCTCCTAATCTGCTTTATCTTATTTTTATTTTCTCAAGGTTTCTGTTGTGATTATAAGACTCATTCGTGTTTTTGGTTGTTGCTTTTAGAAAAAAGACCAGTGGCTGGTGGGTCAGCTGTGACTCCTGATGACCCCGCGTGTGTGCCGCAGCAGAGCTGTGCCCCACGGGCTCGTCAGTCACTGCGACCTCTCGGAAGTGGACCACCAGGCCGTTTTTCTGAGGTGCCTCTGAGTGGGTTAGCAGGTGATCACCCACCTGTTTGTGTCACCCACGGACCCCTTCTCTTCTTAATGTCACTCTGCTTCTGCCTTGATTTTCTGAGCACACAGGATTTCCAGAGGTGCAGTGAGGCAGGGACGGGCCCAGCTAGCACTGGGGTTTGTAGAAATCTCACTGAGCCGTCTTACTGCTCCCGAAGTGACAGCTTGTTTTTCATAGTAGGAAGTCTGTCCCTTTCCATTTGTTTGTGACGGAAAGTCCACCGCCTTCTCCAGGTGGAGAAGACCCCAGTCTGCGTCTCTGAAATCTAAAGCTAAGATCAGAGCTTCCCGCAGACCCCACAGAGACGCCAGGTGACTTGAGCTTCGTCCGCCAGCTTCCTCCTCTCTGCACATGCCGACTGGAATCAGAGGGACCCAGATGCTCCTGTCCTTCTCCCCAGTGGTCACCTTCTAAAGTGACAGCTAGCTTGTCAGTGAAGACGCAACTCAGCTGCCTCCCAGGTTAAACGCAGAAAACATTCTGCCCACCAAGGTCAAGTGGTGGGAGATACCAGTGTGCACACTCCAACATCAGCTGTGCTGCCTGGTTCAAGGCCAAGGGGGGTCTCTTCTGGCCTCAGCTGCATGGGGATACCAATGTGCACATTCCAACACCAGCTCTGCCTGCCTGGTTCAAGGCCGAGTAGGCACAGGCAGCAGGCCAAGGCTGGCCTGCAGCCGACTCACCTGCCTGGTTCCTGCAGTATACACCGTTGCTCAAGACGGGGATCTGCCACCCTCCCTGGGCTAATACCACCTGCACAGATTCACTAAGGCTGTGCAGCCTGGAAACATTTGCCGAGGTGCCAGGAGCTTGTCCTTGGCCAAGGTCAGGGCCGGCTGCCCTTCCTGTTTAAAAACACTGCTTGCCTGGGAACAATCACCTGAAGCTGCAATGGCTCACAAAGGTCACAGCCCCGTGGGTACTAAGCCTTAAAACTGCCTGGCGACACCGCAGACTTACAGGAAACAGCTATTGTCCCAAATCTGCAGGAATCCTGCACCAACACCTGTCATTTGCAATGCAAATTCTCCTCCTCACCGTTTCTCTAAGTTTCTGAGCTCCGGCAGCGGAAGGTGCCTTAGGTGTGTAGCAGCATCAGGCTAGGACGTTGCTGCTGGACTTTGGGTGATAGCAAATAAAGCACAGCCTTCCAGTATTAAATTCTGGACCCGGACCGCGTGGGGCTGGGAGGGGCAGGCTGGATGTCTGCTTGTTTCCAGCAGGTCAGTGACGGGACTGAGCGCTGCATGTCCACACTGCTGCCCAAACTCCTGAATCAGCTTACTACCCCAGTTCCTTTGAGAGAAGTAAGACGTGGGTCATGGGATAATCCCTCTCGTGGGAACCAGCACCACAGTGGCAATGGCTGGTTAATAGCACTAATAGTTATTTTTATGATTATATAAGTGTTCACTGCCTTTTCGAGTTTTTAAGTCTATTTTGAGAGTTACCCAGAGAGTTACCACACGCAAGTCTTACCACGTCTGACAAGTCTGTGAGTTTAATTGCTCTAAGGGCTACGTCCCTCACTGCTGGATATCAGTCACTAGGGCCGCCTTTGAAGCACTCACCTTGGAAGCTACTCACGCCTACCAGTGCCTAGTCAACCTTCAAGGCAATTCTGGGACTCTTTCTGGAATGGCCATGCACGTGGTGGCACTGTGGTGAGTTCACAAACTTAATTGTCTAGTTGTCTGTGAGGGAGTTTTTAGCCAGTAAACAAATAACTGCATCAGAACACCCTCCCTATCCACCAGACCAGACTCTCAGTGACTTTTTCCTTTACCTGAAGGTAAGGGAAATATTGGAAGGAAGACATTTTGATAACATTTGGGACATCACAGGTATTATCACAACAGCTGTGATAGCCATTCCCTAAAAGGAATTCCAGAATTGCTCTGAAGGGTGGACTAAGCACTGGACTCAGTGCCTAGCTTCCCAAGGGGAGGACTTTGAAGGTGACCATAGCGATATTCGGCAAAGAGGGACGTAGCACTTTTTCTAAAGATGAGTTCTTGAACTTCGTTGGCAGTCCTCGTATGTCAGCTAGGAGTCCCTGAACGGCACAGATGGTTACAGGCTTGATTGCTCACTGACAGGTTGCCGGTTCAAACTCTCCCAGAGGCAAGTGAGAAGAAAGGCCTGGTGACTGGCCATCGCAAACCTAACAGAGCACGGCTCAACCCTGACACACTGGGGTCACTGCAAGGCAGAACTGACCTGACAGCAGCAGAATTTTTTTTTCTTTTTTATTTAACATGACTGAGTGAAAATGTACATTCCTGTATAAAGCTACATGCCCACCTATATGCAGCTTCCACTGCTCTCTGTGTCCAGTGACAGCACACTATTCCTCTCTGCTCCATACATGTCTCATCCTCCCAACAAACTCCTTTCAGTTCCTCTCCACCCACTCTCCTTCCTCCAGCCAGAGGTCAGCAGGGTGATATCCTATAGATGTATAGAACCATAAAGTGCAACCAATATACAGTCACTCTGCATTGCCAGATCCAATCCATTCCTGTCCAAAGAGTGGACCTTTGTTATAATTTACGGGTAAGGGCAGCATCAGGGCTGGGGGCTGTGTTCTCCAGGGAACCCCGAAACCACTGGACCATCAGTTGAGGTCTTTTAGTGGAGATCTCAGGATGCACCCCTTTTTATCCTTGTGTTGCCAGTGAGACTCAACCTAGTGAGCTCCATCGTGGCTATCACTGGTGGTGGCCGGGCACCTTCTGGTTCTTCTGGTCCCAAGTCGATGAAGGCACCCACTCTTCCGGGTCTCTCTATCTTCTAGGTTGTCCTTACTGCATGTCATTTTGGACCTCGGTGAGCATCCGTTCCTGCTGAGTTGGGAACATTTGCTGTGTCCTCGGATGGCAGTTCGGCAGCTTTTAAGACCCCAGATGCCACTCACCAATGTGGGGTGCAGAGAGCTCTCTTAGTAAAATGCTAGTTGTGCCAATTGGCCTCGATTTCGTCTAAGAGCATGGTCCCCTGCCCCCTGCCCCAGCTACTCTATCCTTGCAATATTGGGTTAAGATGAAAGGAGTAATCAAGTTATGCTGAAGTCCACTTAATGTTGTTGTTGTTTCTAATGTGTGCTGTCACCAATTTCACCCAACCAGATTTCTAGCAACTATCTAAACTAAACCTTCCCCTCCTCACCCTCCCTCTCTCCCCTCCCTTGCAGCTGTCAGTCTTTTCTTCTATACATAAGTCTGTTTTTGAGATCTTATCATAGAAGTCTCATACAGTATTTGTCCCTTTGTCACTGACTACTTTCACTCAACATAATGTCTTCCAGGTGAAACCAGGTTAGGAGATGTTTCCTGGAATCATCGTTATTCTTTATCATTGTGTAGTGCTCCATTGAGTATGTGTACCACAGTTTACCTATCCGTTCTTCTGTTGTTGGGCATCTGGGTTGATTCCATCTTTTTGCTATCGTGGACTGTGCTGCGATAAACATTCTCATGCATGTGTCCGTTGGTGTGAAAGGCCTTGATTCTGTAAGATATATTCCAAGTAGTGGAATTACTGGGTCAAATGGTATATCGATATCCATTTTTTTAAGGAAGCGCCAGATTGTTTTCCAAAGAGGCTGGACCATTTTGCAACCCCACCAACAGTGTAGGAGGGTTCCACTTTCTCCACAGCCTCTCCAGCATTTGTTGTTTTGTGTTTTCTGGATCATGGCCAATCTTGTTGGTATCTCATTGTCATCTTGATTTGAATTTCTTTAATAACTAAAGATCGCGAACATGTCCGCATGTGTTTTTTGGCTGCCTGGATCTCTTCTTTAGTGAAATGTCTGTCCATCTCCTCTGCCCATCGCTTAATTGGATGGTTTATCTTGTTCTTATTGATATTTTGTAGTATCTTATAGATTATGGAGATCAGGCATCGGTCTGACATAGAGTTGCCAAATATTTTTTCCCATTCTGTGGGTGTTCTTTTAATCCTATTAAAGTCTTTGGATGAGCAAAAGTGTTTGATTCTTAATAGTTCCCATTTATCTATTTTCTCTTCTGTGATTGTGGTTTCTTTGACAGATTTTGGAGTCTGTCCTCATTGTGTATTAAAACTTCCATTGTTGTTCCTACCTTTTCTTGGATGAGCTTTATCATTTTAGGTTTGATATTTAGGTCTTTTATCCAGTTGGAGTTGGTTTTTGTGTAAGGTGTAAGATATGGATCTTGATTCAGTTTATTGCAGATGGATAACCAATTTTGCCAGCGCCATTTGTTGAAGAGACTGTTTTTACCCCAGTTTAATGTCTTCGGGCCTTTGTCGAATATCAGCTGTTCATAGGCAGATGGTGTCATCTCTGGGGTCTCAGTTCTGTTCCATTGATCCATCTGTCTGTTCTTGTACCAGTACCAGGCTGTTTTGACCACTGTAGCAGTGTAATATGTTCTAAGGTCAGGTAATGAGAGGCCTCCCAGTGTGTTCTTCTTCTTTAGTAGTACCTTACTTATCCAGGGCTTCTTCCTTTTCCAAACAAAATTGGTGATTTGTTTCTCCACCTCATTAAAAAATGATGCTGGAACTTGTGTTGGGATTGCATTATATAAATAAATTGCTTTGGGTAGAATAGACATTTTCACAATGTTAAGTCTTCCTATCCATGAGCAGGGTAGGTTTTTCCATTTATCTAAGTCTCTTAGTTTCTGTAGTAAGGGCTTGTAGTTCTCTTTGTAAAGGTCTGTTGTTTCTCTGGTTAGATTAATTCCTAGGTACCTTATCTTCTTAGGGGCTATCGTAAATGGTATTGATTTGATAATTTCTTCCTTAACAGTCTCATTGTTAGTATAAAGGAATCCTACTGATTTACTTATATTTATCTTGTAGATTTTTTTTTTTTTAATTCTTCAAAGTTGTCAAGGTCACGAAAGATAGGGAAGGACTGAAATAGCTGTGAGACTGGGAGACTGAGGAGAAGTAACAGTTCCATATAATAAGTGCTATTGGATGGGATCTTAGAACAGAAAAAGGTCATCAGTGGAAAAAACTGACTTAAGGTCTGCAGTTCAGTTGGTGACCCTTATCAGTGTTCATTTCCTCTTCTTGGTGACACTAGGTTTGTACCAGGTCTCAAATTAATTCCAGAGGAATTAATAAACTTATTAATAAACTTATTTCTTCATGGCTTTATGCAGGGGCAGCTACAGACTTTTTTCTCTCAAACATTCTAGAACTAACCTTTCAAGTGCATGGGAAAACACATTTTCTGTGACCAATTATTCTTTAGTTAGTCACATCTGTCATGGCTTCTCTTACTACTTTAGAAATATATATATTTTGTTGTGCTTTAAGTGAAACTTTACACTCCAAGTGAATTTGTCACACAAAACTTTGTACACACACAGCTGTGTAACTTGAGCTGCTCTCTCTGCACTGTGACACCGCAGTCCTTCTCTGCACCCTGTGTGCCCCACGCCCGTTCAGCCAGCTCCTGTCCCCCTCCACCTTCTCACTTCACCTCTGCACAGGGGCTCCCCAGTCAGCTTCACGCATCTGCTGAAGCCAAGAAGCACACTCTTCACCAGCACCATTTGATGTCTTACGGCCCGGTCCAATCTTTGCCTGAAGAGTTGGCTTCAGGAACGGTTTCAGTTCTGTAGTAGCAGAGAGCTGGGGACCATGCCTTCCAGACACCCTCTGCTCTGTTAGGTCATGAGGTCTGGTCTTTTTAATACAGTTTGAGTTCTGCATGTCCATTTTTCTCCTGTAAGTCGGGGACTCTCTGTTGTGTTCCCTGTCAGGGCAGTCATTGGTGGTGGCCAGGTTTCCTCTAGTTCTACTGGTCTCCTGCTGATGTAGTCTCTGGATTATGTGGCCCTTTCTGCCTCTTGGGCTTGTATTTTCCGTCTGTCTTTAATGTCTTTCATTCTCCTCTGCTCCAAGTGGACTCCGACCAGGTGAGGCTACTTCTATAGACTTGCTAGCTTTCAAGATCCCAGATGCCACTCACCAAAATGGGATGCATTTTTCTTTAACAACTTCTTATGCCAATTGACCTAGATGTCCTCTGAAACGATGGTCCCCAGAGCCTTGTCCTTGGCGACTCTGTCCTTTGAAGTGCTAGGTTATATTTAGGAAGCGTCTTAGCTTTTGGTTCAGTTCAGCTGCACTGAATACAGCTACAGATTTTGTGCAGCTTGAAATGTTTACAATGGGGGGGGTGTCAACTAAGAAGAATATAAAATTATCAATACAAAATTAGATGTGAAAGTGAAAATCCCTTTAGAAGGAATAAATTCATAAATGAATTGCTCCGGTACTGTGACCTCTGATTTATTGAAAAATATGGTGTTTCTATTGGAAATCTTATTTATTGAGGCCATTTAGCTTTGGCAATTTTGCATATAGTTTCGCCTAGAATACTTTCAGACTTCATGAGGACATGAAGTGCTGGAGTCATGAGACTTTGACTTTCCTGTCCCTGTTCCTGTCTCCCACTCTGTGGGGGTCACCGTCAACTCTCTGCATCCTTTGATTTTTCCGTTTAAGACACTACAGTCAAGCACCCTTCTACCCTGGAAGCTTGTGTAAGCGACACCAAGCTGTGTATGCACTAGAATTGTGTGTCTCTGTTTTATGCCCAGAGTGCGGCTTCTGTTCTAATCACAGTTGATCCCTGCTGGCTCCGTTTCACCAAGAAGCCGTGGTGGCACTGTAGGTCAACACTCAGCTGCTAACCAAGACACAGGTGTCTGATCTTACCGAGCAGCCACATGAGAGAAAGACCCGAATCTGTTTCCGTAAAGATGACAGCCTTGGAAGCCCCGTGGGGCAGTTCTGCTCTGTCCTGTAGGATCACTGTGAGTCGAAGGATGGCACCCAGCAGCAGTGATAACAGCTAGGTGCCAGGTGATGTCTGCACAGTGCCCCATGGAATCTTCCCAATGGCCACATGAGATGGGCAAGGGTGATATGCCTGGGTAGAGCACAGGCAATGATTAATCAAGAGCGGACTTTGCCCCGGGGATGAAGCCGGGCTCTGGAGGTGTAAACCCTTTCCTTGCCACCTTGTGGGAGAGTTGGGGGAGCCCCAGAGGAAGGGCTGGAGGCAAATACAGTGGGGAGCACAGGCAAACAGACAAGACTGTGACTAGCCACCAACGGGTACAGAGTATTTCTCACCACTGCCCGTGGTTCCGTCATGCTGGGATGGCTTCTGTGCTGCTGGAAGCTGTGTCACTGTTATTTTAAATACCAGCAGGGTCCCTCACGGTGGGTGGGTCTCTTAAGACCTTTGCAACTAAGGTGGACTGGGAAGAATGGCCTGATGACCTACTTCTAACAGGTAGCCAAAGAAAACTTGAGGCATCAGAGGACTGGGCAACATTTAGTTCTGGTAGGCGTAAGGTCACTGTGAGTCAGAGCGGCTCCACAGCAGTTAGTGACAGTAGAGGAGTATTTTGACATTTTATGGCCCTCTTGGATCTGTCACAGACTGCCCAGAAGAGCAAACAAATCTGTCTTGGAAGAAGTACAGCCAGAGTGCTCCTTAACAACGAGGACAGCGAGACTTGGTATCATGTACTCTGGACGTGCTGTTGGGAGGGATCAGTCCCTGGAGAAGAACATGGTGGTAAAGTAGGTGGTCAGCTAAAGAGGAAGACCCTTCATGAAACGGACCGACACGGTGGCTGTAGCATTGGGCTCGGTCAGAACAATGACGGTCAGGCGGACGGACGCAGGGCATTTTGCTCTGTGGTACATCAGGTTGCTGTGAGTTGGAACTGATGCGAAGGAGTCTAACAGCAGCAACAACTTGGCACTGACAATGGAGTCCTAGCTGCGGAACAGGGACAATTAACTGGTAAGTACTGTATGCAGTGGCTTCTAGTAAGCAATGTACACACCTCCTGATTGGCAGTGCACAGTTTCACACAGTTATCACAGGAACAGGTATCATTGTTTAGAAAGGAGGCGATGAGGTCCAGAGAGGTTAGCAACTTGCTCAAGCACAAGGTTGTGACCGGTGGAGACAAGACGCAATGCCTTGCCTCTTAGCCATTGGCCTCCCAGCCAGTGGGAAGGTCCCATGCCACATCTATCATCTGTTTTTCCTTCTGTGAACCTGCAGATGGACCTTCAGTGCAGCTGGAACAGCCACTCCAGGACTCAAAGGAGCCGAAACATGGTGACAGCCTCTCACTGGGAACAAGCATTGGGCTCACTGCACCAGTGAGAGGCTTCCTGGTTGGCAAGACACTGTCCAGGAACCTCCTCAACCCCTGGACCACTGAAGACCAAACCAGCCTTGGCATAATTGTTTTGGAAAAGGTAAACAGAAGGCATGGCAAGAACAGCCTGACAAAATTAGCAGAGAAAACTCTTAAACACGATATCACCCAGTGTGAGGAGCAAACTCACCCATCCTCGCGCTGATTCCTCTCTGACCAGTAGGGAGGCTGGCAGTGGCATCACACTGGTGTTTTGATGTGCGTTTATTTATGGGGGAAGTTGAACCTCTTTAGTGGAAATGTTTAGGAAGGCGCTTCGACCATATTTATCACAACCCTAGCTGTGTGTACTCTTCACACTTGAATTTTATTTATAGAAATTTGTTCTGCATTATTGACTAGGGAAACAGCATATAATAATAATATTCGGTGATGACTGTGTGTTTAAAACATGCCAGGCACTGTTCTAAGTGCTTTACTTGATTCTATGATTTTCATCCTCACTACAAGCTACTCGAAGCGGCTGCATGTTTTCCTGTTATACAAATGAGAACACTGAGAAAGAAAGGGGATTCCCTGTCTTCCCTACCAGTTGGCATGTTAATTTATTATGGCACTATATATAATGCCGGCAAACCATCAAGGTGATTCTGGCTCATGACAACCCTGCAGGACACACGGTTTCCAGGGGCTGCCTGGTGGAGGTGAACTGCAACCTACTAGACAACAGCTGGACCTCTTAACCATCATGGCACCAGCACCTCCATCATATACAATGTTTACGCAGATAACATGAGGGTTGTAAGTTTGTTTGCCAACTGCAAACCTGCAAGTATTTTTTTCTAAGTGCGGTGCTAATGTAAAAACAGAATACCACGCTCACCACAATACCTGTGAGTGCTGAGGGGGAGGGCCCAGTTGGCAAACAAAGATAGACCACTCTGGTTATTTGCATAAAATAAAATATTGTTGTTATTAAGACCGTTGAAGCAGTTCCAACTCCTAGAGACCCCGTGGACAGCAGAATGAAACACTGTCTGGTCCCACACCATCCTCACAATTGTCGCCGTGTTTGAGTCTGCTACTGTACTTGCTGTGTGGTGGAACTACAGTACGTAACTAGATGCCTGTTTCTATATAGCTAGTAATGAGAAAACTGAATACATTTTAGAACGACCATTCAGTGGACTACTAACTGCCTGGAAGAATAAGGTTGATGTGTGTTTACTCAGAAGGAATGATATTCTAGATTAGATACATACTTAAAAAAATTACTATGGAGTGAATTCCAACTCATAGTGACCCTATATATTTAGTAGATGAAAACAAGCAAGTGGCAAACTAGAACCAGCTGAGCCAAGTGCAGTTCACTTAAAAAGAAAAAAAAAGTACACATTAAAAATATATATTGTATGTATGTTCCATATAAGCAGGAACCAGTGGTACTGAAGAAGAAGTCCAAACTGTGTTTAAGGCATTGGCAAAAAAAAAGAAGGCTGAAGGAACTGACAGGACACTGGTGGAGATATTTTAACAAACAGATGCAGCACTGGAAGTACTCATTTGTCTATGCCAAGAAATTTGGAAGACAGTTATCCAGCCAATTGATAGGAAGAGATCTATATTTACGTCTATTTCCAAGAAAGGTGATCCAACTGAAAGCAGAAATTATCGAACAGTATCGTTAGGGTCACTACCAAGTAAAATTTTGCTGAAGACTATTCAAAAGCAGCTGTAGCAGACAATTAAGTTCATAAATTCATCCTAGAAAAAGTGCTACATACCTCATTGCTGAATATCATTATGATCACTTTAAGGTACTCTGCTTGCAAAGCTATGCACTGACACCAGTGCCTAGGTCACCCTGCAAAGAAATTTTGGAACTCTTTTTCTGGAATGACCATGAGAGCTGTTGTTATATTATCCTTAATGTCCTGAATGTCCTCAAAATAACTTCCTTTCAATATTTCCTTTACCTCTGAGTAAGGAAAAAAGTCATTGGATCAGATCAGGTGAGCAGGGTGGGTGTTCCAAACAGTTATTTCTGTACTGGCTAAAACCTCCCTCCGAGACAGTGCCATGAGAGCTGGTACACTGTCGTGATGCAAGAGCTGTGAGTTGTTGGTAAAAAGTTCGGGTTGTTTTCATCCAGTTTTTTCATGCAGTCTTTTCATCACTTCCAGATGGTACACTTGGTTACCTGTCTGTCCGTTTGGTACAAACTCATAAGGATCAATCACTTTGATATCAAAAAAGACTGGCAACATCATTTTGACTCTTGATTTGGACTGATGGAACACTTCTGGTCATGAAGAATTGGCTGACTTCCGTTGTGTACTCGGACACCTTGTTTCAGGGTCGTATTGGTACGCCCGTGTTTCATCACCAGTGGTAATGTGGCCCCAAACGTCATCTGGCCTCTTCAAAAGGCCTTGGCAAACTTCGCCTCTCCTTTGTTTTTGTTCATTGGTGAGCTCCTTCAGGACCATTTTGCACACATCTTTCTGTTACCAGGATTTTCAGTTAAGACTTTCCTGTTTCTCTATTGATGTTTACTTGGTCTGCTGTGCTTCTCACAGTCAAACAACCATTCTGACACATAATTTGACAAATTTGTGTAATGTTTTCATCAGTTCTGCCCATTACTGGCTGCCATGACCTCACTTCATCGGTGACGCTTTCTCTCTTCTCAGAAAAATGTTGAATTCATTTGTATACTGCTGTTTTCTTCGTGGCATTATTCCCACAAACTTGGACTAACAAGTCCCTGATTTCACTTCCACTCTTGCCAAATTTAACAAGAAATTTAATGCTTGTTCATTGCTCTAATTCAAGTTCCAACATTCTTGTGATGGCACACAAAAGCATGCAACAACAATAATGAACACCTCAGCAAGACACGACTGCACATCAACATGAACACAGCTGTGGGCCACTGATATACAAAGGTTATGAAACCTGACTGAGTTGTAGATTCAGTGCTGCCAACATAAGTGCACAGCAGCAAGTTCTCGAACTTAATTGTCAGATGTCATATATCAAAAGGGAACTACCAGAAATTCAAGCCAGATTCAGAAGAGGATGGGTAAAAAGGAGTATCATTGCTAATGTTGGGTGGATCCTGGCTGAAAGCAGAGAATACCAGAAAGATGTTTACCTGTGTTTTTGTTGACTGTGCAAGGGCGTTTGACTGTGTGGATCATAACAGACTATGGATAACATTGCAGAGAATGGGAATTTCAGAGCACTTAATTGTACTCATATGGAATATAGATCAAGAGGCAGTTGTACAAACAGGATAAGTGGATACTGTGTGGTTTAAAGTCAGGAAAGGTGTGCATCAGGGTTATATCCTTTCACAATACTCATTTAATCTGTATACTGAGCAAATAATCCAAGAAGCTGGACTGTATGAAAAAGAATGGGGCATCCGAACTGGAGAAAGATTCTTTAGCGACCTGTGTTATGCAGATAACACAACCTTGTTTGCTGAAAGTGAAACATATTTGAAACACTTACTGATGAAGATCAAAGATTACAGCCTTCAGTATGGATTGTACCTCAAAAGAAAGAAAAAAAAAAAGTCCTCACCACTGATCCAATAAACAACATCATGGTAAATGTTGAAGGGATTTTAATTACCAAGGATTTCACTTTGCTTGGAACCACAGTCAAGACCCATGGAAGCAGCAGTCAAGAAATCAACAGGTGCATTGCGTTGGGCAGATTGTCTGCAGAAGACCTCTTTGAAGTGTTGAAAAGCAAAGATATTACCTTAGGGAAGGCACCCTGGGTAAGTAAATTGCGCTGAAGAAGAACAAAGAGGGAGGCCTCACACTACCTGACTTTAGAACCTATAATCCTACCTGGTATTTGTACAAAAATGGATACACAGATCAATGGAACAAGACTGAGGATTCAGACCTAAAGTCATTCACCTATGAGCAGCTGATATTTGACAAAGAACCTAAGTCCATTAACTGGGGAAAAGACAGTTTCTTTAATAAATGATGCTGGCATAACTGGATATTCACCTACAAAAAAAATTAAACAAGACCCATATCTGCACAAAGACTAACTCAAAATGAACCAAAGACCTAGGTGTAATATCTACAATGATGAAGATGATGAATGAAAAATATGGCAATATTAGGAGCACTAATACATGGTATAAAAAGAGTACAAAACATCACCAACAGTGAACAAGCTTTAGAAGAGAAAATAAATAATTGGAAACTCCTAAAAATCAAACATTTATGGTCATCCAAAGACTTCATGCAAAAAGGTAAAAAGACAACCTACAGACTGGGAAAAAAAATTTGGATATGACAGATCCAATCCGTTTCTAATCTCTAAACTCTACAAGATATTGCAAAACCTTAACAACAAAGAAACAAATAACCCAATTAAAAAAATGGGCAAAGGACATGATCAGTCACTTCACCAATGAAGACATTCAGGTGGCTAACTGATACATGAAGAAATGTTCATGATCATCGACTATTACAGAAATGAAAATCAAAACTACAGTGAGATACCGTCTTACACAAGCAAGGCTAGCATTAATCAAAAAAATAGAAAATAATAAATGTTGGCGAGGTTGTGGAGAGACTGGAACACTTATACAGTGCTAGTGGGAATGCAAAATGGTACAACCCCTTTGGAAATCCATCTGGCACTTTCTTAAAAAGCTAGAAATAGAGATATCATGCAGTACCACAATCTCACTCCTTAGAGTATGTCCTAGAGAAATAAGACTTGTCACATGAATAGATATATACACATCCATGTTCATTCAGCACTGTTAACAATAGCAAAAAGATGGAAACAAGTTTAGCTGTCAACAGACGAATGGATAAACAAATTATGGTATATTTACACAATGGAATACTATGCAATGATCAAGAACAACCCTGAATCTGTGAAACATCTCAAAACTTGAATGAAGCTGGAAGACATTATGCTGAGTGTAGTCAATTGCAAAAGGACAAATAGTGTATGAGACCACCATTCTAAGAATTTAAGAAAAGGTTTAAGCACAGAAGAAAGTCTTTGATGGTTAGGAGGGTGGGGAGACAGGGAGAGGGGTGTTCACTAAACAGATAATAGATAGCAGACAAGAATTATTTTAGGTGAAGGAAGCGTAAACTCAATGATAATAGTTTTTTTCTTTTTTTAATACAAAAGTAACTTTACCCATTCTTGAAAGCAATCTGCATACTTTGTGAAAAAGGTCGAAAGTATCAAGATGCTGTGCGCTGTGGAGTCAATTCTGATTGATGTCCACCCCCATCACAGAGTAGAACTGTCCCACATGGTTTGCTTGATTATAACCTTTACGGAAGCAGATTGCCAGATCTCTCGCCCATGGAGCTCCTGGGTAAGTTTGAAGAGCTAACCTTTTAACTGTTGTGCCACTAAGTGCTCCTATGGCGAAGAGATATGAACCCAACCCACTGCTGTCAAGTTGATTCTGACTCATCAGAGACCCTACAGAACAGAGTAGAACTGACACATAGAGTTTCCAAGGAGTGCCTGGTGGATTTGAACTGCTGACCTTTTGGTTAGTAGATGTAGCACTTAACCACTATGCCACCACGGTTTCCTTGGAGAAGAGTTAGAAGGATAAATTTATTTGTGAACCTACCAGCAGAATACCAGAAGCATTTTGGGTTACATTTTTCTCAAGCTTTAGAATCTCTCCTCTCTACATGTGTACGCTTATGTAACTTGCATGTGCTATTTTGATGAATGTTTTTGATAGAAAAACTCAGCCAAGCCTCCTTTCTCCAACAGGAGGAGAGGTGGCAGACTCTGCTATTTGAATTCCTGAGGGAAGAGCCAGGAAGACTGGCCAGCATAGGCCCATGTGCCGGAAGCAAAATTGCTCTCTGCAAACAAACTTTCTTTAAGAACTTCATGAAAGATTTCCAGTGTCATTTATGTTTGAGTTTTTTTTCTTTTTTAAGTATCAAATTGGAAGGAAAAAGAGCTTTTGCTAGATTTTCTTTCATTTCCTGCCCTTCTGTGCTATTTTTTCACTTGGAGCTTTGCATCCATGCCACAACTTGTTGATGTTAGCTACCACTAAGTTCATCACAGAGGAAGAATTGATACCTTTGAATTGTGGTGTTGGAGAAAAATATTGAACGTATTGTGAGCTGCCAGAATAATGAACATATCTGTTCTGGAAGAAGTACAACCAGAGTGCTCCTTGGAAACAAAGCTGGTGAGACTGCATCTTACGTACTTTGGACACATTGTCAGGAGAGGTTGGTCCGTGAGCAAAGACATCACGCTTGGTAGGGTGGTGGGTCTTTGAAAAACAAGAAGACCCTTAAGGAGATGGATTCACACAGTGGCCGTGACACTGGTCTTAAGCATGAAAATGATGGTGGTCATGGTGTACGAGTGAGCATTGTTTCGTTCTGTTGTGCATAGTGTCTCTACAAGTTGGAACCGACTTGATGGCACCTAACAACAACAACAACCATCAGGTTAGCCCTTACTCATGGTGACCCATGCACAATGAAACAAAATGCTGCCCAGTCGTGAGCCATTCCAGTGATCAGTTCTAGGACTAACCGTTGTGATCCATAGGGTTTTCATTGGCTGGTTCTCATCATCAGACCACCAGATCTTCCTCCCTAGCCTGCCTAGTCCAGAAGCTCTACTGACAACTGTTCAGCATCCTAGCAACATGCAAGCCTCCTCTGACAGATGTGTGGTGGCTGTCCATAGGGAGCACTGGCTGAGAACAGAACTGAGTCTCCCACGCAGAAGGGGAGAGTTTTACCACTGAATCACCAATGGGGAACCACACAGTACTGGAAGTGACTGTTGTCTCTGAGGACTGGTACAAACAGATTCCAAACACAGTGGGGTCACTAGGGTTGGTGCAGTAAGTCATGGACTGCCTCCTGTACCACCAGACCGTGCAGAATCTGTAGTAATGTTTTTTGAGCTGATGCTACGCATAATCGTAATTTCCATGTATCACTACTTCTTCCCCTTCAATTACTACATCATTCTTAAAAAAAGTTACTGATGCAAGTTCCCACCCCATTGCTGTCGAGTCAATTCTGACTCATAACAACGCTATAAGACAGCATAGAACTGCCTCATTGGGTTTCTAAGGAGTGCCTGGTGGATTCAAATTGCTGATCTTTTGGTTAGCAGCTGGAGCTCTTAACTACTATGCCACCACGGATTCCGATATAAGTTTACAAGAGCTAATTACCATAATATTGTTGTTAAGCTACCGAGTTGATTCTGACTTATCACGACCCTACGCATGACAGAATGAAACACTGCCAGGTCCTGGGCCATCCCCACAATTGTTGTGCCTGAGTCCTTTGTTTCAGCTGTGTGTCAATTGTGTCATCAAGGATCTTCCCCTTTTTCACTGACCTTCTGCTTTACCAAGTGTCATGGGTTGAACTGAGTCCCCCCAAAAGTGTACAGCAGTTTGGCTAGCCCATGATTCCCAGTAATTTTGTGATTGCCCTCCATTTTGTGATTTTCCTATGGTATAAATCTTTACTCTGCCTGTAGTTAATAGACTAGATTATGTTAACGGGGACTAGGGTGGGACTTTAACACTCTTGCTCCTCCAGTTTAAAGGGAGTTTCCCTGGAGTGTGACTTGCACCACTTTATACTAAAAGAGATAAAAGGAAAGGGAAGAAAGAACAGAGTTGGGGACCTCGTACCATTAAGAAAGCAGCACGAAGAGCAGAGTGCATCCTTCAGACCTGAAGTTCCTGTATTGAGATGCTCTCAGACTAAAGAAAGATTGATGCAACACAAGGACCTTCCTCCAGAGCCAACAGAGAGACACTGCCTTTGCCTGGAGCTGGCACTCTGAATTCTGACTTAAAGCCTACCGGAGTGTGTAAGAATAAAAAATTATTTGTTAAAGCCATCCACTTGCAGTATTTCTGTTACAGCAGTACCAGACGACTAAGACACCAACCATGATGTTCTTCTTCAGGGATTGATTCCCCCAATAACATGTTCCAACAATGTCAGATGGAATTTTGCCACCCTTACTTCTAAACCTAAACAAAATCAGTGACAGTAAAAATGCTAGCAGCAAGAAACACAATAGCATGTGTTTGCTGCGTGTGCAGATGAAGCCATGTAAGTTGAAGCACCATTGGAAGTGGGTAATAAAGACACCTCTAACTGGAAAGCTTTAGAAGTTTCAAAGAGTAAATCCGGAGGCAACTTAGGTGGCAAAGTGGTTAGATGCTTCCTGTGACCCCTCTAACAACAAAGAGAGTCCCCAAACAAATGAATTGACTATATGTACGACATTCTAGGAGCCCTAAACATCAAAGGAAAAGATAAGAAATCTGAATGAGTGACAGAAGGAAGAGTAGGTCCAGAAGGACCCAGGACTGGCCAGACCTGACCTGATTGGAATTGGCTGTGGTCAGAGTGGTGGCTTTTGAAAGCAGATTCCTCAAGTAGAGAGACAAAGCAGTAGAGAGCTTGCTCACACTTTCAGAATCAGTGAAAAATGGCATTTGCTAGTCAAAAGCTAAGTAGATTGCCTCTAATCTACCTCTTGAAGATCTAAAACTTTCCTTAGGGATAAACCTCTCTTTCCCCAGCGCTTCCCCTTCTCTGCACAGTGCATGGCTCCAGAGTCTCATGTCATTAACTGAGGCAGAAATAAGATTCTTTATGCATGCCCTAAGCCATTCTTCTAGACTCAGGGAGCAATTTAACAAATGGGGGAAGAGTACAAATGAGTAAATTAATCTGCTGGCTTCCCAAGGGACTCAGAGTAGAAACACTTCCTTTGCTTAGGCTCAGACAGAAGGGGACACACCTTCCTCACAGACACTCAGGAATGGCTGTCAGCCTACTGCTTTTCTTAGTACCTGCGGCCATGTACCAGTGCCTGTGACAATCACCCTTGCCCATCTAGGACAGTAGAGGAGAGCCCGCACCTCAGACTTGGTGACTGACTATCCAGGTACCTGAGCTGAGTTCATACAAGAAAAGTAAATGTACTCCTTGGCTCACGTGCCAAGCAACAGCTCTAACCATCTGGAGACAGCATGTTAGAGCCTCAAAAGCACCAATAATCAGACTAGCGCACATGACTAGCCTATTATGGCATTTCAAAACAAAACAAGAAGCTAGAACACAGTGAACAAACATAAAATAAAAGAACACAACAACATAATGATAGCTCTGAGACAATACTCACCCTCTGAGACAATAGCCAATATCAAATCACTTAGAGAACAAACCATGATGGCTTCATGGAGCTCCCAAAACAATCAAGAATTTTTCCAGATGAAGAGAATTTCCTGGAATTATCAGAGGTACAATATGAAAGATTAATATTTAGAACTCTTAAAAAAGTGTCAGGAAAGAGATGAGGCAAAATGCAGCAGAGCATAATGACAAATTGAGCAGGCTACAAGACAGTATAGAAAAAACAGCATGCAGAAATTCAGAAGCTTGATAATAAAATTACAGAGTTAAACAACCTTGTAGAAAGTCAAACAAGAAGAACTGAGGCAATGGAAGCCAGAATTAATGAGCTTGAAGATAAAACCCTTGACATAAACATATTTAAGGAAAAATCAGACAAAAGAATTAAGGGAAAAAAAATGAAGAAATACTAAGAATTATGTAGGACTCAATCAAGAGGAAAAATTTATGAATGATTGGAGTACCAGAAAGGGGCAGGGAAGGGGGAATGATAACAGAAAATACAGAGAAAATTGTTGAAGATCTGTTGACAGAAAACTTCCCTGGTATCATGAAAAGTGAGAAGATATCTATCTGAGATTTTCATGTAACGCCACACAAGGGAGATCCCAAAAGAAAGACATTAAGACATGCTATAATTAAACTTGACAAAACTAAAGAGATAATCTTGAAGGTAGCTATAGATAAAAACAAAATAATTTACAAAGGAGAGTTAATAAGACTAAGCTCAAACTACTCAGCAGAAACCATGCAGACAAGAAGGCAATCGATGACACATACAAAGCCCTGAAGGCAAAAGGTAAGGCAGCATAGAGGTTTACCCTTATAGGTATGTGATAAAAGTTGGCTGGGCTTACAAAAAAAGTTTCTTTTGTTGTGACTAACTACAGGGGTGCTTTTACTAAAATAATAAATTTCTGCTTATATACTGTACAAAAATTTTATAGACATTCGTTTTGTGTTATTCCCTCTGACAGTGTCCCTGGTGTGGTCTTTAACCTTTGCATTCTGCTAACAACGCTACTGTCAAAACATGACCCCATGTCCAGTGGGCAGAAAGCTTCTTCTTCATATTAGCTGTTGTTTAACTCTGACACAGAGTGAACAAACAAATGAGAGAGAGAGATTCGCCACCATGTGAAACATGATCTATCCTCAAAGGAGACAGGATTCCTTCACCTTTCTGCTGGGCAACGGTCTTTGTTTTCTTTTCTCTGCTCTCCACAGTACCAAATCAAACCAAACTCCTTGCCCTTGAGTTAATTCTAACTCATAGAGACCTTTTTTAAAAAAGTATTACAATGTGCTTTAAGTGAAAGTTTCCAATCTAAATCAATTTGCCATATGAAACCCTGCACTCACACCATTATGCAACCCTAACTGCTCTCTAATTCCCCCTGCCTCCCAACAGCACACTTCTCTTTCCGTCCTGTACTTTCTATATCCATCCAACTAATTCCTGTCCTCCTTCACCCTCTCATCTTGCCTCTGGACAAGAGCTGCTCAGACAGCCTGATGTGAAGGATCCTCCAGTAAGCATTCTTCTATCTTTGAACTTGAATAAAACAAGTTGTATCAATGATACAGTTTTAACTGTTTGATTATTTTGACATACTTTTGATGGCATTATGTGTGGAAAAGAACTTTGGGTGAATGGCTGCCATGGCACCTTCCAAACTGGGCCCAAAATAATCAGCTGTCATAGCCTGATAGCTTTCATCATTGACAGTCACAGGCTCTCCTCATTCATCTTAGGAAACACAAGGGCCAATGATTCCACCAGATCAAGAGCCACACGAACGGTAACTTTCTGGGGACGAAGTGGGCATTTTTGAATCGCTATTGAATTCTCATTGCTCCAAATGCAACATTTTTTTTGTTAACAGAGCCATTCATCCCGAAACAGGCCTCATCGCTGAAGATGACTTTTCAGCCCAAAGCAGGGTCAACCTCCAATTGCTCCAGAGGCCAGTCAGCAAATTTATGGTGCAGTCCATGGTCATTGGACTTCAGTTCTTGAGTTAAAGCAATTTTGTGAGGGAAAACTTCAAGGCCAGATACAAAATCCACCAAACTGTGGTTAATGAAAGGCCCAGTTCTTGCGCTTGGTGAGAAATTGATTGGGATGGGTTCTTGCACACACTCTGATGAATGGTAGTGATGTTGTCATTGGAACATGTGGTTTGCTGGCACACAGGTGTTGTCTGATTGTCTCAGGCCTGGTTGTCTCAAATTTTTTGATTAAATGTTCAATTGTTCTCTCAGTGGGACTGTTATGCACATCATAAATTTCACATAATGCACAGAATGTTTGGCAAATGGAGCATTCATTTTTATAATAAACCTTAATAATTTATACGGTTTGTGGAATTGTGTAGCTTTTCACAGCTATTTGTCAAGACTAATCAAACACACATGATAAATGTGGCAGCTATAGCTTCACAGATAGAAGTGCCATGAGCTGTCAAAAATAGGACATCCTTACTGGAAGACTTTACATACGAGCATTTAAGCCAAGAAGCACATTCTTCACCAGCTTCATTTTATGTTTTATGGTCCAGTGCAATCTTTGTCTAAAGAGTTGACTTTGGAAATGGTTGCAGCTCTAGACTAACAGACAGTCTGGGGACCATGTTCTCATGGGACCCTCCAATCTGACAGACCATAAATTGTGGTCTTTTAATAGAGTTCTAGTTCTGCACATCCTTTCTTTTCCTGTTACATCAGGGACTCACATTGTGTTCCCTGTCAGGGCAGTCACTGGTGAAGGCCAGACACCATCTAGTTCTGGTCTCGTGCTGATGTAGTCTCAGATCATATGGCACCTTCTGTCTCCTGGTCTCATATTTTTCTCGTGTCTTTCATGTCCTTCATTCTCCTCTGCTCCAGGTGGACTGGAACCAATTGATAGCACTTAGATGGCTGCTTGATAGCTTTTAAGACCCCAGATGACACTCACCAAAGTAGTGTGCAGAATATTTTCTTAAAAAAACTTAGTTATGCTAATTAGCCTAGATGTGCCCTAAAACTGTGGCCCATAGACCCCCGTCCTTGCTACTTTGTCCTTCAAAATGTTGGATTGTACTCAGAAAACCTTTCTGCTTTCGTTGTAGTGCAGTTGTGCTAATCTCCCTTTCACCGTGTGCTGTCGCTCTCCTCTCCTGATCTCATTCCTGTCTGCTATCTAATCTAAGCATGTCCTTCTCCTTCTCCCCCACCCTTGTAACCATCAACGATTATTTTCTTCCACGCTTACACCTTCTCTGAAGTCCTTGTGATAATGGTCTCATACAATATTTGTCCTTTTGCAACTGGCTAATTTCACTTGGCATCTTGTCTTCTTGTAACGACCCCACAGCACAGAGCAGAACTGCCCCCTAGGGCTTCCAAGGAGTGACTGGTGGATTCGAATCTCAACCTTTTGGTTAACAGTCAAGCTCTTACCACTGGGCATCCAGGGCTCCCTGTCAGGTGGCTTCTGTTTATCCTTCAGAAGCTTATGTCTTCATTACCTGCTATTACTGTCACACAAATACCACAGGTGGTGACATTAAGGCACAGATGTTTGTTGATGGTTTAGGAGACCAGATATCTGACCTCAGGGGGTGGTCCTTCCTTGTCGCTGCTCCTTGCAAGCTGCAGCCGTTCTTGTAGGTGTGTCTGTCTCTGCCATCTGTCTTCCTCTTTTATCTCAGTGTCTCTCTGTCTAACCTGCTGTTTTTATGACTCAGAAGTGATTACAGTCAGAACTCTCCTTACCCTGGCGTGACCTAACCATTGTACCTAAGAAAACTGTGTTTCCAAATAGGCCCACATGTAAGAGAATTTCAGTATATGTATTTTTGGGGACACAATTAAATCCATCAATTCAACCTGTAACAGTGCATCTAAGGGCCCCAAATTTGGCTGAACTCAACTAACATGGTTCAACGTATGTGTAGAACTGCTTAGTTGCTACTCTTGGGGTGGAATATGAGAATTCTTACTTAAATTATGGTGGAATATTTAGGACTGAATTATACCACTAAACTTTTTTTTTTTTTTTTTTTAACAATTACAAATTATTTCCCCTCTAAACATTTAAGCCTGCTAAAATGTCAGGAAAGCACAAGCAGACATTTCAGGGACACAGTTGGAGAATGTGTTCTGGGCTGGGATTCCATTTTCAGTTTGGGTTAAGGTTGCAGGTTTCAAATAATGGTCCTTCTCTTGGGAAAGTTATTTTTGTAAGTCCCAGGGAAGTCTTAGTGGAGTCTGGGCATACTGTGCGTGTCTCAACTGGGTTTTTCATAAGGGAAGAACGCCTACCTTTTTGGGAGAAAGTCTGCTCTTTGGATTGAGTTCCACACTGGAAGTCGAGGCGGTAGGAATGTTGTTCTTGGCCCTGGGGAAATTCGGTGCCCTCAGAAACCGCAGTCTTTCTTTTGGGCTCCTTCCAACAGCATGGTGTGGGCATACGGATGCCAAATGACCTAGAAACAGAAGCAGTCATCTGAAGTGGAGGGGAAAGCCACCTTCTGTCCTGACACCCACTCAGACAGTTCAGCTTCACATGTAGTTCACTGGAGAAAACAGCGGGAGCAGAAAGCCTTGCACTCCCCACTCAGAGCAGCTCTGAGTTCCTCCTCCTGGTGGAGTTGTCTACATTTAGGGGTTTCCTTCATCAGGGAACCATGCACCTGTGGGTCACTAACTCTCTGCCTCAAGGTACCAAGTCCCTTCTCCCCCAAGTCAGCACACTGTGGAGTTGAAATGCTGTCCTGACAAGAAAATACTCCTGTGTTTGTAACCATTTAAGATATGTTCAGAAACCATGGTGGCACAGTAGTTAAGGGCTGTGGCTGCTAACCGAAAGGTCAACAGTTTAAATTCACCAGAAGTGCCTTGGAAATTCTATAGTGCAGTTCTACTCTGACCTATAGGGTTGCTATGAGTTGGAATTGGTTCAATGGCAGGGAGTTTGGTATTGTAAGACATATTCAAAGGCAGAAAGGAATCCTGCTTGAGAGCTGGTGCATGAGTCAGGGTGTCTTATTAAATTAAAGCTCTTTTTCAAACGTTTGATGTTTCTTTGTTCTACAAGTAACATAGGCTTAAGGAGTCCTGGTTGCATAGTGGTTAAGCACTCAGCTGCTAACTAAAAGGTAGGCAGATTGAACCTACCAGTTGCTCCAAGGGAAAAAGGTCTGGCAGTCTGCTTCAGTAGAGATTGCAGCTTAAGAAACCCTATAGAGAAATTCTACTCTGTCCTATAGGATTGCTAGGATTCAGAATCAACCTGATGGCAATGAGTTTGAGTTTTGAACAAATGTTTCATGGAGTCCCTGACTGGCACAGACATATAAGCTGTTGTTTACTAAACAAAAGATTGGCAGTTCAACCTCCCCACCTCCCTCAACTCCCCCCCCCCCCCACACCAGAGGCACCTCAGATAACCTGGCAATCTGCTTTTGAAGGTCACAGCCTTAAAATCCTTATGGAGACGTTCTATATTGCATACATGGGGTCACCATGAATTAGAACAGATTTGATGATAAGTGACAATAAATGTTTATTGCTGAAATTTTCTGAAGATATAGATACATCAGGGAGCAAAAGTGGGGAAAAAACTTACAATGCCTTAAGTAATATTTAAGGATGGGCTATGTATCCTATCAGAATACTTTCTCTGAATCTACATTCTCTGTGAAGGTTCTCTTTCAAGTGTGTAAGAGTCAGTTTGTCTACCAGCTCCCGTGCCATCTGGATTCTCACCTTGCCTCCAGGCAGCAGCTGCCCATTTAGTCTCACACATCTACTTAAGGCAAGAAGCCCACTCTTCACCAGTATCATTTTGTATCTTATGTTGCTGTTAGTTGCCACTGCGTTGGTTCTGACTCACAGTGATCCCGTGCACAGCAGAATGGAACACTGCTTGATCCCCATGCCATGCCAACAGTTGTTTGTATGCTTCAGACCATTGTCGCAGCCACTGTGTCAGTCCATCTTCTTGAGGTTCTTCCACTTTTTCACTGACCCTCTACTTTACCGAGTGTCTTTGGCCATCTGATACCACTCCAGTAGAAATGGGATGGATGGCTTCAGCAAAGAAAAGTTTACACAAATTCAAGGTGCCAGCTCCATGGGAACACTCTGTCTGTCAGCTCCGAAGGAGGGTGCTCGTGTTGCAGCAGTCTTCCTTTGATCCAAGAGCGTCTCGGCACAGTAACCTCAGGTCCAAAGAACATTCTTTGCTCTTGGTGCTGCCTTCTTGATGGCATGAGGTCCCCAAGTCTCTGCTTGGTCCAAAAGGTGGTACAAGAAGCCACATTCCAGGGAAATTGCCTTTATGTTGGAGCAGGGAGGAGACATTAGAAAGGGTGTTAGAGTCCCACCCTCACCCTCATTAACATAATCGAGTCTATCAGCCACAGGCAGAGATGAGGACTTACAGCACAGGGAAATCACAAAACGGAGGGTAATCACACTACACTGGGAATAATGGCCCAATCAAATTACTACACGCATTTCTGGGGGGACACAATTCAATCCATGACGTCTAGCATGATGTCTTTCTCCAGGGGTTGATCACTTCTGACATGTCCAAGGTATGTAAGATGCACCGTCACCGTCTTTGCTTCCAAGGAGCACTCTGGTTGTAGTTCTTCCAGGGCAGATCTGTTGGTTCTTTTGGCAGTCAACAGTGTGTTCAATATTCTTCTCCAACAGCACATTTCAATGTAGTCAGTTCTTCATCTGTCTTCCTACCTTGTTGTGCAGGTTTCACATGCATATGATGCCACTGAGAATATCATGGCTTGGGTCAGCTGAATCTTAGTCTTCGCTGTGACATCTTTACTTTTCAACACTTTAAAGAGATTTTTTTTTTTCCCCAAGCAGGTCTTCCCAGTACAGTGTGTCTTTTGCTTTCCTGACTGCTGCTTCCGTCATTGTTGGCTGTGGAGCCAAGTTAAGTGAAGTCCTTGACAACCTCAATCTTTTCTCCTTTATCAGGAATTTGGCTTACTGGGCCAGTGGTAAGGCTTTTTGTTTTCCGGATGTTGAGGTGCAGCCTATATTGAAGACTGTGGTCTGCGACCTTCATCAGTCAGTGTTTCAAGTTTTCTTCGCTTTCAGGAGGCGTTTATGTCTTGTGGTCCGTGTTTGCTTGTTATTCAGAATTACTTGCTTGTTTTTACTCAGAGATACTTCATCTTTGTCTTTCATTTTGCCGTCACTGCAAGTGGCCTGTGTGTTTGTTGGGCTGTTGTTGGGTGCTGTCAAATTGATTCTGACTCACAGTGAACTCATGTACCACAAAAGGAAACCCCGCCCAGTCCTGCGTCACGCTCACATGCGTTCTTACGCTCGAGCCCATTATTGCGGCTACTGTGTCAATCCATCTTGTTGAAGATCTCTGCTTTTTTCATTGACCCTCTAGTTTACCTAGAAGGATGCCCTTCTCTAGAGACTGGTCTTTTCTGACAACATGACGAAAGTGTGTCAGATGAAGTCTCGCCACCCTCCACCCTCACCTCTAAGGACCACTCTGGTTGTACTTCTTCCAAGACTTGCACTTAGTGCTGTTTGTTGAATCAGAAGCCCAAATGGAACGTTCTTGCTTCTTACAATTAAAGGGCTTATTTCTCCTTTAAAATTTCATTCATGATTCTCCCTGGGATCAGCTACATGAACCCCAAATCCTGCTAGCCCCCACTCATTACACACAGGACAACCTGCTGTTACAGTTACGTGTCTCCTTCAGAAACTTGCTGCCGTCCAGGAAAGAGCTGCAATTTGAACGTGGATTCCTCACTGGAGAGAGGGTGTGGGAGTGGGGCAGAGCAGGGGGAGGGAGGAGGTGTGGAAGCTTCCTGGGAACAGGATGCAAATAATTGAAGGGCAAGGATGGCAGCTGTTTCTCCCCATTCAATTATGTGACTAACACCCCCATTAGCAAAATGGAGCTTCAGGGAGCACGCTAGCCTGGCTGACTGAGATGAGAGCCACAGGGGTGAGTATCTGACGCAGGGAGTGGTGCTGCCTCTTACAGTCTAGGCAGGTCTGTGCCATGCCACAGAGGGTGAAGACACAGGTCCAGGTGGTGGGTGGGCAGTGGGCTGAAAGTCGGAGACCCTTGTTGCAGCTCTGTCTCAGTCTCCAGCTTGATGGTTGGCCTTGGCAGTCCCCCAAATCTGCTTAACAAGAATGGTGCTATGGATTGAACTGTGCATCCTGCACAGATGCTGTAAATCCCAACCCTTATACGTACACGGGTGCTACGATCCTGAATTAACAAGATGGCAACTGTGTTTGTTTTTTAGTTATAAACTCTGGTGGTATAGTGGTTAAGTGATACATCTGCTAACCAAAAGGTCTGCAATTCAAGTCTGCCGGATGCTCCTCTGAAACTCTTTGGAGCAGTTCTACTCTGGCCTACCGGGTCACTATGAGTTGGTATGGACTCAATGGCCAGCCAAGTGCCGTAGAGTCAGATCCGACTCGTGGCGACCCTAGCAGTGTATTTATTTTTATTTTTTAAGGCCTGATGGGAAACCCTGTTGGCATAGTACTTAAGTGCTAGGGCTACTCACCAAAACAGTGGGCAATTCAAATTCACCAGAGTGCTCCTTGGCAACGGTATGAGGCAGCTTCTACTCTGTCACTATGTGTCTAAATTAACTCCATGGCAATGAGCTTGTTTTGTTTTCTGTTTTTGTGGTCTGATGGTATGTTGGTTAAGGGCTTAGCTGCTAAGCAGAAGGTCAGTAGTCAAAACCACCAGCTGCTCTGCCAGAAAAAAATGTGGAAATCTGCTTCCATAAAGATTGCAGCTTTAGAAACCCTATGGGGCAATGTTTTTCTTTCTACTGTCTCCATGAGTCAGAATCTATTTGACAGAACACAACTGCAGTACCTGTGTTTACAACACTATTTGGGAATGGGTTGTCTCTGTTATGTAAATGAAGTGCTCTCAGCTTAGACGGTATCTTAAATCAGTCTAGTATGAAAGATAAAAGAGCAGAAGCAAGCAAACACAAACCTTGAGGGACAGATACAGGTCACATGATCACCAAGGAAGAGGAGAAAGGTAGAGATCCCATGATCTATGCAATGAACTCGGGATGGGAAACTGAAAAGAGACAACAACCTTTCCTAGAGCTGACAGAGACACAAAGCCTTGCCCTAGAGCCTGTGTCTTGAATTCTAACTTCCAGCCTTCTGGACTGTGAGGAAACATTTCTGTTGGTGAAAGCCGCCCACCAGTGGTATTCCTGTTACAACAGCACTAGCCGTCCGAGACCAATGGTTAAGACATGCAGCTTCAGAAAGGCTGCCATGAAAGATGAAGTCCGCTGTACTGGCTTTGTCCTGGGCGAGCACTAGCAGACAGGGCCCAAGGAGTGCTCCTGGGGACAGGTAGGCAGCACTCTGGAATGGCAGGAGACATTCACAAAGGCCATGCAGGGTGTGGCTAGCTTGGGGACTGGGCATTTTAAATAAATGTTCTTTTCTGTGTGTGTGTGTGTGTGTGTGTGTGTGTAGGGACTGCCCTTATTGTTGGTTACCTGGCCCCAGATAATGAGGGTGGGGACCTGATAAAAGAGGTCCTGGGGAGTTGACTTCATCAGCTGCTCAGGCAGACAGACAGACTGGCCTCCAGCCTGAGCCTCAGAACTGGGTCAAGACAGCATTTTAAGATGCAACTGTATTACAGCTGGGTGTTGAATAAGGAAGGCCGAGGAAGAACTGACGCCTTTAAATTGTGGTATTGGAAAGGAATATTGAATATAGCACAGACTGCCAAAAGAATCAACAAATCTGTCTCAGAAGAAATATACCCAGAATGCTTTATGGAAGTGCAGATGGCAAGACTATGTGTCACATACTTTGAATGTACTGTCAGGACAAATCAGTCCCTGGAGAAGGACATTATGCTTGGTAAAGTGAAGGGTCAGTGAAAAAGAGGACAGGCCTGTACAGGATGGACTGATGCGGTGTCTGCAACAATGGGTCAAGCCTAGCGCAATGGTGAGGATGGTGCAGGATGGCGGAATGTTTCACTGCGTTGTACATTGTGTCAGAGGCTCTGAATCAGAACTGACTTGAACGGACCTGACATGGTCGCATGTCGCAGTCTCAGAAGAGGTCTTTAATCTTCTGGAATGTGTGTTTTTGTGGAGTCCTTGGACGGCATAAATGCTTAAGTGCTGGGCTAGTAACTAAGAGGTTGGCAGTTCAAATATATCTGGAGGTGCCGCGCAAGAAAGATGTGGGATCTGGTTCTGACAGGTCAAAGCCCTGAAAACCCAAAGGAACAGAGTTCTTCTCTGAAACACATGCGGTCTCCAAGAATTGGAACTGACTCCAGTGCGAGTAGTTTTGCATTGTGTGTGTATTTCCTGGAAAGCAACGTAAATGAATAGTTAACCTTTGTAAGCTGTTTAAAAAGAAACTAACTAGTTGCTGTTGAGATGACATGGCTTGGTATTGGATATTGGCAGGCAAGGCCCCCAGGGCCAGATTTGTGAGACATCTGTTGTACCCTCCGGGCCAGTTTGGCATACCTGGGATAAGAGGGGAGCCGACGGCATGCTTAAGAGCTTGCTCTTTCCAGCTTTCCAAGAGATGACTACTCATGTTGTTTTTAACACTATAAAGTACATAGATAAAACAAGGACTGTCAGAAGAACAATTAAGTCTGTTTTGGAAGAAGTATCAGTTTTGAGTGATCTTCAGCAAAATTTTACTTTACTTGCGTGTGATATTAATGATATTGTTTGATAATTTCTGCACTCAGTGGGATCATCTTTCTTGAGACTAGGTGTAAACATGGATTTCTTCCAGTCAGTTGGCCATTTAGCTGTCCTCTAAATTTCTTGGCACGGATGAGTACTTTCAGCACTGTATCTATTTGTCAAGAATTTGTCATTTGTCACGGATTTCATTTTACTTGGATCCACAATTAACACCCATGGAAGCAGCAGTCAAGAAACCAAAAGCACTGCACTGGGGAAGATCTGCTGCAAAGGATCTCTTTAAAATATTGAAAAGTAAAGATGCATCTTGAAGACTACAGTGCACTTGACCCAAGCCATGATATTTTCAGTCACATCCTATGCCTGTGAAAGCTGGGCCAATGAACAAGGAAGACAGAAGAATTGATGCCTTCAAACTATGGTGTTGGAGAAGAATGTTGAATGTACCATGGACCACCAAAAGAACAAACAGATCTGTTCTAGAAGAAGTACAACCAGATGGCAGCAAAGATGGCAGCAAAGATGGAGAAAGACTTTGTTTTACCTATTTTGGACCAGTTGTCAGGAGGTATCGGTCCCTGGAGTAGGACATCATGCTTGATAGAGGGGAGCGTCATTGATGGAATGGCCGCAACAATGGGATTAAGCATAAAAATGACTGTAGACATCACACAAGACCAGGTGTTGTTTTGTTTTATTGTTCGTATGGTCTCTATGAGTCAGAACAGACTTGAGAGCACCCAACAACAACAGCATCTATTTGTTGAAACATCTCAATTGATATTCCATTGATTCCTGTAACCTTGCTTTTTGCCAGTACACTCATCGCTTCCTGATCATATGGTGTCTCTTGAAATGGCTGAATGTTGACCAATTTTTTTTTGGTGTAAAGACTCTGAGTAGTCCTTCCAGCTTCTTTTGGTGTTTTCTGTGTTGTCTAATATTTTCCTTATACCCACTGCAGTTGACTATTCTGACTCACAGCAATCCTACAGGACAGAACAGAGCTATCCCATGCAGTTTCCAAGGAGTGCCTGGTGAATTTGAACTGCTAACTTTTGGTTAGCCTCTGTGACACTTAACCACCATGCCACTAAGGTTTCCATTTTTCCCACATGATCCTTTAATACTGCAACTTGAGGTTTGAGTTTTTTTCTTCAGTTCTCTCTGCTTGAGTAGTGCTGAATGTGTTATTCTCTAATGGTTTTCTAACTCCTAGACTTGCATTTCATTGTAATACTTTGTCTTCTTGAGCTGTGCTTTGAAATGTTCTTTTCAGCTCTTTTACTTCATAAGTTTTTCCTTTTGCTTTAGTTACTTGACCTTCACGAGCAAGTTTCACGAGTATGTCAGTGTAGGAACCTCAGGTCCGAAGGACACACTCTGCTCCTGGCATTGCTTTCTTGGTGATATGAAGTTTCTGTGTCTCTCTGCTCACTTCTATCTTGTGTAACTCTAAAGAGAATAGATAAAGATGCTATCTAATCTTGTAGATCTCATAAATATACTTGTCACTAATCCATCTTATTACTTCATAGTGATAGTAGAATTTACAACATATTGGAGGCTGGGTCAAGATGATGAAGTAGCCAAATACTTCCTGTGATCTCTCTAACAACAAAGACCCAAAAGAACATAAGAATTGATTATATATGACGTTGTAGGAGCCCTGAAAATCAAAGGAAAAGTTCAGAAATTGGACTGAGCAACTGGGAAAGGAGAGTAGGTCCAGAAGTACCTAGGACTGGCCAGAACTGACCTACCGGGGATTGGCTGCAGAGAAGTGACATTAAGAGGGTATCCTCCTCAGAAGAAGAGACTGAGCGGTGAAGAGTTCACTTGCACCTCAGAGCCAGTGAAAAATGGCAATGAATCATCAAAGGTAAGTGGCTTGCATCTGACCTACAATGTGCATCTAAAACTCTCCTGTGGGATAAACCTCTTTCCCTTTGTCCAGCAGTTCCTTTCCCTTAGCTGTACTGGTTTGGGCTCCATAGACTGACCTACTCCTGGACCAGAAGTAGGACTCCTTATGTATGCCCTAAGCCATCCTTCTAGACTGGATAGGGAACAATTTAACAAACAAGGACAAGGCCAAAAAACAAAACAAAACAAAACAAAACAAAAACCTACCAACTCCTCTGAGCTGGAGGTTAAAGGGAATAAAGAATTCCTACATCTAGACTCAGACGTAAGGAGACACATCTTTCTCACAGACACTCAGCAAGGCTGTTGGACGCTTGCTTTTCTCAGTGCCTGCAGCTAGATACCTGTACCTACAGTAATCTCTCCTGCCCATCTGGGACTGCAGGGAAGATACTGTACCACACACCTGATGACTGACTAACTGGACATCTGAGATGACTCCATACAAGAAAAGTAAAAGGGCTCACATGCCTAGTGACAGCTCTAACCACCTGGTGACAGGATGTTAGAACTTTGAAGGTATGAATAACCAAACTAGCACATACGACCAGTTTGTTTGGATATTTCAAAACAATAAGCTAGAACACAGTAAGGATACATAAAACAAATAAATATACCTACTTACTGATGGCTTGGAGACAATAGTCAATATCAAAATACTTAAAGAAGCAGATCATGATGGCTTCAGAAAGCTCCCAACACAGAGAATCAAGAAAGTGTTCAGATGAGAAGAACTTCTTGGTATTATCAGAGACAGAATACACCCCAAAGGATTACTATTTAGAACTCTTCAAGAGCTCAGGAAGGAGGTTAAGCAAAATGCAGCAGAGCATAATGACAAATCGAACAGGTTGAAAAAAGTTACAGACATGAAGTAGAAATTCAAGAAATTAATAATAAAGCTACAGAATTAGGCAACTCAATAGAAAGTCAAAGGAATAAAATTGAGGCTATGGGAGGTGGAATCACTGAAACAGAAGATAAAGCATGTTACACCAACCTATTTGAGGAAAAATCAGATAAAAGAATTTTTAAAATGAAGAAATACTAGAAATTATGTAGGACTCTATCAAGAAGAACAATCTACAAGAGACTGGAATACCAGAACAGAGGAGAGTAACAGGGGATACAGAGAGAATTTTCAAAGATTTGTTGACAGAAAACTTCCCTCGTGTCTTGCAAATGGAAAATGTCCACCCAAAGTGCTCATCAAACTCTACACAAAGTAGATTCCCAAAAGAAAGACACCAAGCATATTATAGTTAGTCTTGCCCAAACTAAAGATATCAAAAAACCAAACCCACTGCTGTTATGTTGATGCCAACTCACAGTGACCCTATCCGACAGAGTGGAACTGCCCCACAGAGTTTCCAAGGACTACCTGGAGGATTGGAACTGCCAATCTTTTTGGTTAGTAGATGTAGTACTTAACCACTACATACCAAGGTTTCCAAAATTAAAGGTAAGGAGACAGTTTCCAGGTGACTGGGATATATGAAACATAATCTACAGAAAAGAATCAATAAGACTAATCTTAGACTACTCAGCAGAAACCATACAGGCAAGAAGACAATGGGGTGACATTTAGAAAGCCTTAAAGGAAAATGATTGCCAGCCAAAAATTATATGTCTGGCAAAGCTGCCTCTCAAATACAACAGCAAAATTAAGACATTTCTCAATAAGCAGAAGTTCAGAGAATTTGCAAAAACCAAATCAAAATCACAAGAAATACAAACCCACACCCAAAACTTTCAGAAACACATACCCCATGGAAAAACTAAGGCAGAATTCCCTGGATTTCTTTTTAGCCAACTTCCTCCTTCCTGTTAGATTTTGAGCATGTGATGAGATGTGCATGTTCCCAGGTGCTAAACTGTCTTCAGTTTGGAAATCAGGAATGTGGAGACTTGGCTCACCAGGACTGAGAAAGTCTGGCCAATTCTGCTGCTACTGTGGAAATGCACAATGCCAGAAAATCCAAAAACCCACCCCCCAAAACCACTGCCGAAAACCAAAGGTGTTTGTAAAAATAGCAAATCAAGGTAGGCTACCAGTCTATTTTGCCTTGTATATCATAAACAAATTGATATTGTTTAATAATTTGCTGACTCTGAGAAAGCTTGATCAGAATAGTAAATAATTTTGTGGGATACCAATGTTTGCTGCCAAATTAATTTGGTTGAAGTTTAGATGAAGGTTCGGGGGAGTATGGTGGAAAGTTCTGATTGCTAAATGATCGATGATGGACTTCCTCAGTTGCAAGTTGTATTATTCACCAATTTCATTGGTGATAGCACACATTAGAAATAAGAACAATATTAAGTGGACTTCAGCATAACTTGAATACTCCTTCCATCTTAACCCAATATTGCAAGGACAGAGTAGCTGGGGTAGGGGGCAGGGGACCATGCTCTTAGGTGAAATTGAGGCCAATTGGCACAACTAGCATTTTGCTAAGAGGGATCTCTGTACCCCATGTTGGTGAGTGGCTTCTGGGGTCTTAAAAGCTGCCAAGCTGCCACCCGAAGACACAGCAAATGGTCCCAACTCAACAGGAACGGATGCTCACCGAGGACCAAAATAACATGGGGTAAAGACAACCCAGAAGATAGAGAGACCCCCATGAGTGGGTGCCTACATCAACTTGGGACCAGATGAACCAGATGGTGCCTGGCCACCACCAATGATAGCTGCAATGGAACTCACTAAGTTGAGTCTCACTGGCAACACAAAAATAAAAAGGGGTGCATCCTGAGATCTCTGCTAAAAGACCTCAGTTGATGGTTCAGCGGTTTCAGGGTTCCCTGGGAGCATGGCCCCTGGCCCTGATGCTGCCCTTGCCCATAAATCATAACGAAATTCCACTCTTTGGACACGAATGGATTGGACTTGGTGATGCAGAGTGACTATATGTTGGATGCACTTTATGGTTCTATGCATCTATAGGATATCAGCCTGCTGACCTCTGGCTGGAGGTAGGAGAGTGAGTGGAGAGGAGGGGAAAGGAGACTGTTGGGAGGATGAGACATGTGTGGAGCAGAGAGGAATAGTGTGCTGTCACCGGACAGGTAGAGCAGTGGAAGCTGCATATAGGTGGGCATGTAAATTTATACGGGAATGTACATTTTCACTCAGTCATATTAAACAAAAAAAAAAAAAAAAAAAGAATTTCGGCAAAGTACAGAAAGTCATGGGAACTGCTCAAACAAGATGGAAAATTCATTTTAAAAGCATGGAAGCTTTATTGAACTCAAGGGCCAGGAGACTACTGAGCTTCAGAGGGGAATGGAGCCAGGAACCGGAACTGATCCTCAAGGAACCACTCCCAGAGACCCCAACGTCTGCTTCGCCAGTTCAGTTGCTGTTGTGCCCGCAGGATTATCTCTGCACCCTACTCAGAATAGTTCGAAATGGCATCCCCGATAGGTCCCAAGTCTATCTCTGCTTCATCAAGACAACAGTCAGTCCGACAGAGGAAAATGTTTCACTGCCAAATTCTTCACTATTGCATATACGTGCAGACTTCATCTTGCTAAGATTTGGATTAAAAACAACCACTTTAATGCCTAGAATAAATACAAACAGGCATTCTCAGAGTCTGCCTCTCCAAGCGAGAAGCTCTTTGGCCTGGCACTGGTCATATGCTGAGCCTCGCATCACATGAACCTGGATGTACCCAGAAGGTCATATAAAAGGACAAGGGGAGTTAATCTCAGCAGGAGGAAGACAATGCTGAGGGAACGAAGCAGCAGGGTCCTCTACAGGGACATGTGGCCCTTGGCTCCATCTCAGCAATATTGCAGCCACCTTGCCCACTTGTTTTAGTCAGCTAGGGCTGCTCTAACAGAAATACCCCAGAGTGGATGGCTTTAACAAAGGAAGGTTTATTCTTACACAGTTCTGTAGGCTACAAGTCCAAATTAAGGATGTTCACTCCAGGGGAAGGGTTTCCCCTTTGTTGGCTCTGAAGGAAAGTCTGGTATTGCATCAGTCTTTGTCTAGGGAACATCTTGGCACAGGAACTTCGGGTCTAAAGGATGCGATCTTTTCCCAGTACTGTTTACTTGATGGTGTGAGGTTACCAATTCTCAGCCTGCTTCTCTTTCCTTTTATCTCTTGCAGGTTGAAAGGATTAAGAGTGGGGCAAGCCATACTCCAGGGAAACTTCCTTTACAGTGGAACAGGTAAGCCATCTTATAAAGGGATTTACAGTCCCACCCTAATCTTTTAACACACAGCACAGGAAAACCACACAATGGATGACAGTCACAAGATACTGGGAATCATGGCCCAGCCACTTGGCTACACCTATTTTTGGGGGGACACAACCCATGCTGGTATTTCCCTAAACCTCTCCACTCAACTCCTTTTCCTTAAAAACGGTGGTTTGTGGGAAGGAGCCCTGATAAGTAAAGTATTACTGAAGAAGAAGAACAAAGTGAGAGGCCTCACACTATCTGACTTTAGAACCTATTATACTGTGAAGTAGTCAGAACAGCCTGGTACTGGTACAGCACCAGATACATGGACCAGTGGAACAGAATTGAGAATGCAGACATAAAATCATCCACCTATAAGCAGTTGATATTTGACAAAGACCCAGAGTCCATAACTGAGGGAAAAGGCAGTCTCATCAAGAAACGGTATTAGCATAACTAGATATCAATCTGCAAAAAAATAAAACAAGACCCATATCTCACACCATACACAAAATGTTTAACCCAAACTGGATCAAAGACCTAAGTATAAAATCTAAAATCATAAAGATCATGGAAGAAAAAATAGGGACAATGTTAGGGGCCCTAATACATGGCATAAACAGAAGACAAAACATTGCTAACAATATGTGAACTCCAGAAGATAAAATAGAGAAGTGGAACTCCTAAAAATCAAACACCTAGGCTTATCCGAAGACTTCACCAAAAGAGTAAAAAGACAAAAGACTGGGAAAAAATTCTTGGCTATAACAAATCCATTCAGTGTCTAATCTCTAAAGCATACAAGACACTGCAAAACCTCACCAACAAAAAGACAAATAACCCAATTAGAAAAATGAGCAAAGGATACGGAAACACACTTCACCAAAGAAAACAATGAGGCAACTAATGGATATATGAGGAAATGCTCACGATCATTCACCATTAAACTAAACCCAGTGCCACCAAGTTGATTCCAACTCCTGGTGACACTATAGGACAGAGTAGAATTGCCCCATAGAGTTTCCAAGAGCTGTCAACCTTTTGTTTTGCAACCTAGCACTTACCCACTATGCCACCAGGATTTCCCATTAACCATTAGAGAAATCCAAATTAAAACTAAAATGAGATACCATCTCACCTCAATAAGGTTAGCATTAATCCAAAAAAAAAAAAAAAAAGGAAATAGTAATTGTTGGAGAGGCTGTGGGGAGACTGGAGTGCTAGTACACGGCTAGCAAGAAAGTAAAATGGCATCAACACTTTGGAAATCGACTTGGCATTTCCTTAAAAAAGCTAGAAGTAGAAACACCATATGATCCTGCTGTCCCACTCCTTGGAATAGATCCTAGAGAAATAAGAGCTGTCACGTGAGTAGATAGCTGCACACCAATATTCGTCACAGCACTGTCCACAACAGCAAAAAAAGACAAAATCAACCTCCGTGCCCACTGATGGAAGAATGGATAAACAAATTGTGTTACATTCGCAAAATGGGGTGCCATACAACAATAAAGAACAATGTTGAATTTGTGAACTATATCATAACATGGAGGAATCTGGAAAGCACCATAGTGAGTGAAATTAGCACAATGTCAAATATCTTTTGAGACCACTATTATAAGAACTCAAGGTAAGTTTTAAACACAGAAGGAAACAGTCTTTAATGGTCATCAGGGTGGGAAGGGAGGCAGAGGGGTATTCACTAACTAGACAGTAGACAGAATTATTTTAGGTGAAGGGAGGGACAGTATTCACTAGAGGAGAAGTCAGCATAAATGCACTAAACCAAAGGCTAGGAAGTTCCCTAAATACAACCAAATATTTAGAGGGACAGAGTAGCAGTGGCACGGGTCTGAGGACCAAGGTTTCAGTGGCTAAGTGAAAGGGTACCATCCAAATCAGTTTTACATGCCCTCCGATCTGTAGCTCCCTCTGCTCTCCGTACCCGGTGACTGCACACTCCTCCTTTTCACTCTATATATCTAGTATCCTCTTAACAAGCATCTGTCCCACCCCCATCTTCTTCTCTCCTGTCTAGAAAGAGACCAGTAGGACATCCTCCTGTAAATGCATAAAACCACAAAGTACACAGACCGTGGAGTCACACTGTGTCCCCGAGTCCAGTCCATTCTGGTCTGCAGAGTTGACTCACTACTGGTTTCTGGTCAGGGACCTGTTCATCTTGGTTAGTGAGGGGCAAGAACCTCAGACAGGTCCACGGAGTCCAAATAGCCCAGCAACAAGACCAGATCTGCAGGATGGGAGCCTCTGGGGATGCAAACATTTGGGAGACAGGGAAGGGAGATTCGCATCTTGTTCGAGTGTCTAGGGCTGGTTCACTGGAACCCTGGGTATGAGTGGTTGTAAGATATAAACCTCACTCATGAGGGATCACCATCCCGGTATCCTGTAGGGTTACCTAGAGCTGCTGGCCGATGGACTGTAAAGCCAGGGAGTCTAGGTCTCTTGTCACCAGCCTGTCCAGAGATGCCAGTCCTGACAGGACGGGGAATGGGTTGGTTGACTAAAGTAATCTTTCCCACTCTGAGGCAGGACGGGATTCAGAGATGGCTTAGATTCAGCAGAGAACTTGAGTTTGAATGAGGAAACCAGAATCAGCTGAAGGTTAGTCACAAGGCCTACGTGGGCAGTGGAGAGGCATCCTGGGACAGTGAAAACATCAGTCCCCGCCCACTGGTGGGATCCTTGCTCCTGCTACCCTTCTTCCCCACCAGGACTGGCTCAGAACTGAGGGAGGTAGGGGGGAAGGGACTGAGCTTGCAGCTGTAAGATGACCTACGAAGGAGGGGCTGGCCACTCAGAGTGGCCGAGGGCACTGCCATGCAGGACTGTGAAGACCCTAGGTCTCGCAAGGGCTTTCCGCTCACCAGTCATTGACCTCGAGGAATCAGCCACCCACCTCTCTCTGTAAGCATGTCTCCTCTCTGTGAAGTGGGAAGAGCAACGACTACCTGTGAGACTCAGCTACAAGGACACATCTCCACACCCAGGCACATGGCACTTGGCAACAGCAGAAGCTCCAACAGGCTTAATGCCTTCCCTGTGGCTTCTTTGTGCTGCCAGACAAACCATTGCTCTCTGTGTCTTACAAAAGAGAGTAACAGGATCTTGCCTTTTACTTCACAGGATTCTTACAGGGACAAATGTCCTAATGGACACCAGGTATTTTGGTGATGACCATTAGTGACCACCTGGTGCCTCTGTTCTCTGTCTGTCCCTGTCTCCCTTGATGTTCAGTTGTGACCAGGTTCTGACTCATAACTCGTGAGTAGAAATTATGAGGTCTGACAACTTAGTTTGTGAGCTGATCCTGGAAAAAGTGCTACATACCTCATTGCTGAATATCACTACTGTCACCTTCAAAGTACTCCCCTTGGAAAGCTAGGCACTGACACAAGTGCCTAGTCCACTCTAGTCCAACTAGCACCTAGTCCAACTCTTTCTCTTGAATGGCCATCAGAGCTGTTGTCACATTACCCTTGATGACCTGAATATCATCCGAATGTCTTTCTTTCAGTATTTTCTTTATCTTCAGGTAAAGAAAAAATTCACTGGGGGCCAAATCAGTTGAGTAGGTAGAGTATTCCAATACAGTTATTTGTTTACTGGTTAAGAACACCCTCGCAGACAACTATACAATCAAGTTTGCAAACTTGCCACTGTGCGACCATGCGCAATGGCCATTCCAGAAAGAGTTCCAAAATTGCTTTGAAGGGTGGGCTAGGCTCTGGCATTGGTCCACAGCTTCCCAAAGGGAGTACTTTGAAGGTGACCTTAGTGATAGTCAACAATGAGGTATACAGCACTTAGAATAATTAAGTTCGCAGACTTAATTGTCGGACCTTGTAAATTATGGGAGTCACTTCCACGGCAGGCCGCAGGATCATCCCTCCGAGTCTCCAGTTCTGTCTCTTGCCTGGCAAAAATGACCTTTGAAACCACAGAAAGAAGTGGGTTACCCAAGTTGCATTGTGTGAAATCTTTTTAAGGGGTTTATTTGTTACTGCTTGTTTGTCTTGGAATCAACACAGCCAGAGGGGCTCCTTGAAAGCCAGGATGGCAACACATTGTTTCATGTACTTGGGATGTATTCTCGGGAGGGGCCAGTCCCTGAAGAAGGTAAAGTAGAGGGTCTGCAAAAACAGAAAGACCCTGGACAGGATAAACTGACACAGTGGCTGCCACAGTCGGGTCAAACACAGTAACGACCATGCGGTGGTGCAGTGTTTTGGTTCTGTTGTGCTCAGGGTCACTGGGAGTCAGAACCCACTTGACGGGACTAACAACAACAAATCTGTTACTTCGTCATAGCTGAGATGATCCTAACTTTTTTCTCAGGTCCTGCTGGCCCCCGCAAATAGAAGGCTTTGTTGTCTTTCAGGTGAAGATATGAAAACTTTCATGTAACGTTACAGCGATGTGACCCTGGAGTGCTGAAGGCTGGCACTGACGGACATGGTGTGCATGACCAGCGTGGTACCCAGAAAACACTGGAATGGTTTCTCCGCTTTTTGTTGTTGTTGGGAAGGAGGGAGGGAGGAAAAGAAGGAAGAAAGGAGGGAGAGAGGGAAAGAGGGAAGGAAGGAAGAAGGAGAAAGGGAAGAGGGAGGGAGGAAGAGAGGAAGGAAGGAAAAGCCAGCAATCAAGCAAAGAAAGAAGGAAGGAAGGGACAAAAAAAAAAAAGAATACGAAAAGCGCTGTGTGGAAGCCACTGCTCGTGGTCAGAGCAGCAGGTCCAGTGGAGAAAGAGATGACTGTGGGGACTCTGGAATATGTCGTATTGAGAGTGCTGGTTTCTTCTTTGTTTCCCTCCTTCCAGAGTCAGACACGGTGTATCTGTGGGAAGTTCTCAGTCTGCTGACTAGAATGTGCCATTTCACATGGACACAGGGACCACCCCGCATCGTAGGGAGTCAGAGGTTGGTCCCACACACCGGCAGCAGCACCCATCTGCATTCAGAGACAGGTCCTGGGCCACCTGTGACCGTCACAAGAGTGCCTACGTTCACACCGCGGCCGTGGGTGAGAGCCCCTCCATCCGTCACTGCAGCGACTCACAGGAGAGAAACCTGGGTGCCAAGAACTGCCTGTGAGGTGCTATCCCAACTCTGCAGTCCGTCAGATGCCAGGGCTCCAGACATCCTTCCAGCAGCCCAAGAAAGACCCTCCAGTGAGAACGTCTGCCTGTCACTTTCTAAAAATTAGGAGTTGTAAATGTCTAGCTGTTAAAAACCATCATTTTTTTTTTTTTTTTTAAGAGAGGAGATAAGGAGTGAGCTGGAAAATACTCCCTTTTTTGGTCAGTGTTTATCTCTGTTCTGGCCAGCACGAGACCTTTGCAATGAGTGGGCACGGGTGTTTCTTTTTTCATTCCAGACCCAACAGCGATGAAGCGTCCAGCACGATCTGGGCGTTGTAAGAATGATTTCTGTCTAGGGGAGACACCTGCAGTCCCTGAACTCCAGCACGAGTGGCAGGCTCTGGAATCCCATCCCCTAAGTCGTGGAGCTGGTGTCCCGCCCTGACGGTGGCACAGAGAGGAGGCTGCATGGATGGAGTTTCCTCCACTCCTTGGACTTAAGCCCGCGGCATTAACAGCGCTCTCCATCCTCTGAGAACCTGATGGGCTGTACAGCAGCCATGGGGGGTTGGGAGGCACAGATTACTTTTCTTATTTTACAGATGTGGAAACTGAGGCAAAAAGAGATGAAGGGACTTCCCTGCCCTAAGATAAACTCTAGAGCCAGAGCCAGGACCTGAGAGTCAGCTCTTACTTTTCTCCAAGCTGAAGGTTTCCTGGCCCCTTACCTGCGCGTCTCCTCAAATGGGATCCACGGTCACCACTTGAGCTGCTAGCAATGACTCAGATTCCTGGTTTCTAAACACTGCTTTTAGGTTTGTTTTCCTCCCTCCCCTCCCCTCCTCCCCTCCTTCTCTCTCCCTCTTTTTCTTCTCCCTCCCTTCCCCTTCTTCCTTCCACTTTTGTCTCTCCTTCCCTCCACCTCCCTCCTCCCTGCCTCTCCCTTCTCCCTCCCACCCCAGTCCCCCTCCTTTCTTCCCCTCCCTTCCCTCCCTCCATCCCCTCCCTTTCTCTCTCTCCCCACTTCTTACTTCATTCTTCCTTCCCTCTCTTTCCCCTTTCCCTTTATAGCAGTGAAATGCTTTTTTTTGGTGGCATTTTATGTGGCATCTCCTTATCCCTCCTTTGAGTTCCCAACCCCCCTTTCTGGGAGGCCCAGAAACTTTATTGGCCTCATTCATCAAATTCAAGCTATTCTCCGAGAGCTGGAAAATATTAGTAAGAAAAAGAGGAACAAGTGTGGTTTCTTTTTTTTGAGTTTTGTCTACTAGAATGTGCACAAGAAGACTTGGATTACACTTTTAGAAAAGAGCTCTTTGTACCCTTGAAGCTCTGATACCCAGTTGTATCTGCTTTGTTTCCTAGGTCCACGTGTGACACCAAGCCCTGGACAATCCTTCCCAAGGTGACAGTTTATTGCTGGAGGGCTTCCTCCTCCCAGGGAGCCTTATACTGAAGAGAGAGTGCACCTGTCACTGCATTTAAGATCCGGAGGAACAAACCTCAGGCATGGTGGGCCTGAGACAGTGCAGGGGCCAGGACGGACCAGTTCCCAGACCTTTAGGTTTTGGAAGCCAGTCACGTGGAGGTCGTGTGATGCTGTGGTGGCAGTGTTCACCAGCACAGTTCAGATGTGTTTACTGAGGGCTGATGCACTGGGCTGCTGGCAGAAAAGTCAGCAGTTCAAACCCACCAGGGGCTTTAACGGAGAAGGATCTGATAGTCTGCTCTCATAAAAGATCACAGCTTTGGAAACCCTATGGGGTAGTTCTTCTCTGTCCTATAGGGCAGCTGCCAATTAGCTGGAATTGATTTGACAGCAGTGGGCTTTGGTTTGGTGACCACGTATTGATACATCAAGATTTCAACCTGTTTTTGTGATCAGTGAATTGAAATGATTGAATAACTAGGAGATGCTTCACGCTACACTTATGCTGATATTCTGCCAATGTCTTGACTTCCTCACAGCCCTGTGGCTGGGATTTGAGGCCTTTGAGCTAGGCTGGGTGTGAGGACCAGCTGTCTAGTTTGCCTAGCACTGAGGGTCCCCAGGACAGAGGACTTTCAGTGCTAGATCTGGGAATTCCTGGGCAAAGATGTTAGCTAGTTGGCCTAAGGCAGGGCCAAGGCTATGGTGGAGAGGTCTTCATTCTCCTAAGAGCCCAAGTTCCATCTGGAAATCGCTGGTTTTGTTAGTTGCTGTCAAGTTGGCTCTGACTCGTGGTGACCTTGTGTATGTGAGACAAGGAAACGGTTCCCGGTCCTGTGCCATCTTCATGCCTTTTGAAGTATTTGAGCCCAGTGATGAGAGTACCATGTCATCCCATCCCACTGAGGGTGTCCCGAGTTCCCCGACACTCCTTTTCATCAAACATGATATCCTTGTCTAGTGATGCGTCTTTCCTGATGACACATACAAACTGAGCAAGACCAAGTCTTGCCATCCTGGTTTCTAAAGAGCGTTCTGGTTGTATTCCTTCCTAGACATGAGAACTGAAAAATGCCCAAACCAAGCCCTTTGCTGTCTAGCCAGTTATCATGGTGATCCTACAGGACAGAGTAGAACTGCCCCACGGGGTTTCCAAAGCTGTGAACTTTAAGGAAGCAGACTGCCACATCTTTCTCCCTTGGAGCTCAAACCAATGACTTTTTTGGTGAGCAGCTGAGTGTTTAACCACTGCACCACTTGGGCTTCTTTAGAACCAATTGACTTTAAGTTGACTGTGGTTGCTCTTTACCTGGAAGTATTTATGCAACACCAGTTGACACTCCTGAGAAAAGAGTATCAATGCCAATGGCTACTTTCCAAAAAAGATTTTAATATATTCCATTTATTCACTCATTCATTCGATTAACCAACAAGTATTCTTTGATTTGCCTATTATGAGTCAGGTACTCTGTGGATGACACAGCAACTGACACAGACTGGGATGACTGTCCACTGGGGTGTCAGGGTGAACAAAAGGGAGATAGGTCCTGTCCTCATGAAGAGGGTGGGTGGCTATTGCTAATGAGAAGAAAGAAAAAAATCCAATGCCACTCAGTCAATCCAGACTCACAGCAACTCTCTAGGATAGGGAGGAACTGCCCCACAGAGTTTCCCAGGAGCAGGTGGTGGATTCGAGCTGTCAGCCTTTTGGTTAGCAGCTGTAGCTGTTAAGAACTAGGCGACCAGGGTTTCCAACAAGCAAATATGCTTTGATACGTTTGTGGTGGTTTGCACGCTCTTTCAGTGTGTGCTCGCTGCCTGTGCATAGATACTCAGTGACTGTAGCCTTCCTTTCTTGCTTTATTATTTGTTTCTTTATCTCTTCTTATCAATCTTGAATCTTCAACGTGTAGCAATGGATCTGGCAAAAAATTCTTCCTAATGGCATTTGTTGAACGAATGACTGACTATAAAAATGCAAGCTTTTCCTTTCTTTTGGGGCACTGGTGATCGTCTAAGGATTATTTCAATCATGTCTATATCCCTATAGGAATAAATAACTTTCAATGCTAGTTTATTTTGGACTTGGAGAACTGGAGTTATTTTTCAGCCAGCTTGAATTGTGTCCATCTAATCTCTCATTCAGGTTTACAAAGCAGCTTTGTTGTTTTCAGGTACAGAAGATTCTAGCTCATTTTTACTGCTTTGATTCATTTCCGTCTGACGTTCTAACATTCTAACTGTTACTGCTGGACAGTCTTCCTTATTGGTTTTCAACTCTTCTCTGATTTTATCAATCTCATTGTGACCTAGTCTCATTAAATAAAATTTCTGATGGCTGGGAAGTTGAGAGTCAGGATAAAGGAAACATTTATTGTCTAGGAAAGAAAAGAAAAATACACAACTTGAAGCACTCCAAACTCAAACATTCTGGCAGCAACTTTCTTTAAAAAAAAAAACAAATTATTTCTATTTTTTTACATTAAGTAAAGTTTTTTTTATATATTAACCGTGAAAATAACTTAAAGTCCATTAAAGAAACACAAGAAGCACTCGTTCTTGTTTAATAATGTTTGTGGAGAAAATTTTCCCCAGGGATGCGTCCAACTACCAAATTTTCACTTTCTATATCTGTGTATTGCTTGAATTTTCTAAAGGTAAGTCTGAATTACTTTTGAGATCAGAAAAAGCAATAAAAAGAAATTATGTCCTTGGGGGTAAAAGTGTTGGGGAGGCGTTAAGAGTCTTCTAGAAAACAATTTCTGGGAAGCCTCAGAAAATTTCAGGTCAGCTGTTGCTAAAGGAGTTTGATAAGGAACATCAAGTTCAAACAGAATCCAGTGAACGGTGATTAAGAGACAGAAGAAAGTACCATGCTTCTTTAGTGAGGAAGACAGCCACCTTTCCTTCTGGTTGGAAGTGATCTGGGCCAAGTTTAGGGTTCATTCTACTGGGAGAGAGTGTCTTCTCAGTTTTTTGTCTCTGTGCTTAGGAAACCAATGAAGCGGGTTAGGGTGAAAGCAGGTGGAAGTCAAGAAGATGCCATGCGGACAGGTATGGCACATAGGCTAGCATCATGCAGACAGCATCCCACAAGATGAGTAAGGAATAATATCCAAGCTTCTCGAGCTATAAAGCATCTGGGTGGTAGAAACAGTTACTGTCTATCACGGATTGCATTGTGTCCTCCCTAGAATATGTGTATTGATTTGACTTGGCTGTGAGTCCCAGTATGGTGAGTATGGTGCCCTTCCTCCAAGCGTTGTGAATCCTGCCTCTGTCATGTTGATGATGGAGAATGGGCAGCAGCTGTGCTGGTGAGGCAGGACTCACGTCACCAGCTGTGGGCTATAAGGGAGAGAAGTGAGCATAGAGAGTTGGCATCCAGAGCAGAGCACGTCCTTTGGACCTGAGCTTCCTGTGCTGAGATACTGTCCTGGAACTTGAACTCAGCCTCCTGGACTATAATAATTCCACCTGTTGAATAGACCTATAACTCATAAATGGATTTGCGGCTTACTGGATGTGTCAATGAAGTTTCTCTTCATGAAACCATCCACTCATAGTGTTTTCTGTTGGAGCAGTACCAGGTGACTAAAACAGTGTCATGAATTGAATTGTGTCCCCTCAAAATAAGGACGTCATGCATGGTAAACTAGTGGGCCAGCCAAAAAAATCGAAGACCCTCAACAAGATCGATTGACACAGTGGCTGTAAAAATGGGCTCAAGCATAACAGGGAAGACGAAGAGGGCGCAGGAGCGGGCAGTGTTTGCTCTCTTGTCCACAGGGTCGCTATGGGTCGGAACTGACTTACGGCACTAACAATGATAAAGCCTGTGTTAACTGGCTAGTCCATGATTCCCAGTATTGTGTGATTGTTTGCCTTTTTTGTCATCAGATGTGATTTTCAAGGAAGGAGCCACTGTTCTGAATTATAGAGACACATTCTCACCTATGTCTCTGCCTGATTCCAAACTAAGAGGGTTGCTGTTGTGTTGATTTGGACTCATAATGACCCTGTAGGACAGACTTGGGTGACTCCATGGGGTCTCCAAGGCTATAATCTTGATGGAATTAGACTGCCACATTAGTGTCCTGTGTAGCCACTGGAGGCTTCAAACCTGTGACGTTTCCATTAGGAGCTGAGCACTTAACCACGGAGACCCCAGGGCCCCTCTGCCTAACAGGACAGAAGAACATTCACAGCCTGTGAAAACTGGTGGTAAAGGTACCAAATTAAAGGGAGGCGTTCTGTAATTCAAAAACTATTGGAAAAGGAGAAAATAATTTTTTGTTTTGGATTTGGGGGAGTTTTTCTGTCACTTGTGGTGCCTTTGGGAATTGACAGCAATGGTATGATCCGAAACCAATCACAGGCACAGTGTGGGACTGGGCAACACTTTGTTCTCTTTTGCATGTGGTCACTATAAGTTGGGAGCTGATATGTGGCAGCAGACAGAACAACACCCAAGATCAAAACCCACCCATTACTCCAAATTCCTGTTTTATGGGAGGGCTGGCTTTGCCTGACTGGATCCCAATCAAGTGGCAGATGTCAGGGGATTACAGGGGTCTCCAGAGGGACCACTAAAGAAAGTCAAAATTCACTTGTTAAATGCTCAACTATGTAAGCACTGTGTGTTAAGTGTTGACAGACAGGATTCTTATGAGGATTGTGGTATCAGTGTGCAGGAACTGAAAGTGTCATCAGGATTTTATTAGGCAGAGACACTCAGGTGAGTGTCAACATCTCAGGATGCCCACCAACAAAACCCAACAAAAAACAGTTGCTGTTGAATTGAGTCTGAGACTCTGTGCTCTCATGGACTCTAGAGTACAACTGGGCTCCATGAAGTTTTCAGTGACTGACCTTTCCAGCGGTAGATAGCTAGGCCTTTCCTCCGAGGTGCCTCTGGGTAAACTGAAACCCAGTTAACAGCCAGACGTGTTAACCGTTTGTACCCCCCAGACCTACTGGGGGAGACAGGGCCTGAGAAGATCCTAGTCCACAGCCAGGGCTAGCTTCCAGAGGGTGATTCTGCTTTCTTCACTCTCGGAAGAAAGTCATGGCATGGAAGAGGGCCTTGAAATCAGGGGAGATCTATCAGTGGAAGGCTGGAGCAGGTAGGAAGAGCCAGCAGTGGCTGCATGGCACACAGGATGTCCTCGCCTGCACTGGGATTCTCTCTTCTCCTGCTCAGCTCACCAACTGCATGACCTGCCCTCATCCAGAGCATCACTGCCATAGTCACTGCCATAGGCTAAACGTGCTGGCTGCTGCCTGTGGGGTTTCTCTCCATCACACTTGGTAAGGTCCTTCCTTTCATGTTTTCTACTTTATTTATCTTGACTATGGGTTCTAAGTAAACTGGTTCACCATTTTTTCACCATGGTTTTGTGGTGTTGGCAAGTACACTACTTTTGTTGTTGTTGTCAGGTGTCACCAAGTTGATTCCAACTTGTAGTGATCCTATGAGCAGCAGAATGAAACACTGCAGGTCTTTTGCCTATGTCCACAATAATTTTAAGCCCATTGTACGGCCACTGTGTCAATCCATCTCGTTGAGGGGCTTCCTCTTTTTCACTGACTCTACACTCTATCAAGCATGATGTCCTTCTCCAGGGACTGATGCCTTCTGACAGCACACTCAAAGTGTGTAAGATACAGTCTTGCCATCTGTGTTGCCAAGGAGCATTCTGGTTGTGTTTCTTCCACAACAAGTCTGTTTGTTCTTTGTTCTTTTGGTGGTACATGGTACATTCAATATTCTTCTCCAGCACCACAACTGTTCATTGTTCATTGTCCAGCTTTTGCATGCAGATGATGCAATTCAGAATACCATGATGTCTTAGACTGGGTTTTCTAGGGTAGCAAAACCAGTAACATGTATATATACAAGGAAAGATTTATATAACGGAAACAGCTCATGCAATTGCAGAAGCTGAATATTCCAAGTCCTGGCACAAGCCTCACATGGCCATGGGAGCTGGCGAACCCAAGATCAGCAAGTCAGAAACCAGAAGTCAGGAGGTGGAGTAAGATGGCAGACTAAACAAACGTTTCCCTAAATCCCTCAGGAAACCAAGACCTGAACTGACAATTAAATGGAGTCTTCTGGACACCTGGTGAGCCCTAGGACACAGCATAGGGCTGTTAATTTGGACTTCATACCACTGAATGGAAAACCTCCTCTCTTTCACTGACCCCTGTTGGCGAGTTCTGACTTTCACAGACTGAAGGTAACTTACCATTTTAACTTTTTTTCCTCTGTCACAACCAGTGGGCAGAGCTGGGACTTGACTAGCTGCTAATCTCAGACTCACTGCTGGTGGGACTGGCAGGCAAAATTGCCATATTTTGAGAGCCCAGCTTTGAACTCTGTGCATCTCAGCAACTTTGGCCTCTCTTTCTGCCCCTGTCATAGAGTAGCCTGTACCGAGGCAGGTGGTGAGCTTGTGCAGGATGCCATCTTATTCTACTGGGAGGCACAGATACCCATATGAAGGCCTCAGCTGGACCTAATTCCTAGGCTAGGAGGCAGTGCCTGTCAGGAGGAGAGCACTTTTCCAGCAAAAAAGCAGTATTCCACACAGTGTCATCTATGTCTGGGGCCTGACAGCAGAGGCCAGCAGGGTAGTAGCCTTTCTGTATTTTGAATGACATCTGGGGTTCTATCTTGAGGTGCTTACTTTGTCAGTTGGGAAGAGAGACCTGTAAGCCTGAAAACCTGACTGAGTTTGAAAGTTGTCAGATACCTTTTACCTTTCGTTTTAAGAAGACCTAGAGAAATAACTGTGGTCCATCCTGACAGCATCTCTCCCAGCCTCTATTGACTACATGATGCCCCCAAAGCAACAAACTCTGGATAAGCGTGTAACCAAGAAATCACCCATGGCTTCAGAAGGCCTGCAAAAGAAAGCAACACAGAACTTCCTAGATGAAGGAATCTTTCTGAAACTATCAGAAGGGGAATACAAAAGGATTCTATATAGCACCCTCCTATACTTTATACAAAATTCAGCAGAGCAAAATGAAAAATTAAGCAAGCTGTTCGATCTGATGGAACACCAGTACTCTGAAATCCAACAGACCAAGAACAAAATCAAAGACATAGAGACTTCAACTCAAAGCCAAGAAAACAGAATGGAACAAATGGAAATAGACTTTCTCACTTGGAAGACAGAGCTACTGACTCCAGCATCTATGAGGAGAAATCAGAAAAAAAGAAACAAGAAAAATGAAGAAGCATTGAGAAGCATGTGGGGCTATATTAAGAGGAACAAACTACAACTAACTGGAATTCCTGAACAGAGCAAGACACCTGAGAACACAGAGAGTATTGTGGCTAAGCTGCTGACAGAAAACTTCGCAGAAATTATGAAAGAAGAGAATATAGATAACAAAGATGCATACTGAACACCACTGAATACAGATCTCAAAAGAAAGACTCCAAGACATATTCTAATCAAGCTTAACAAAATGAAATGTAAGCAGAAACTCTTAAAGGCAGCAAGACTCAAAGCAAAGCTAACATTCAGAAGGAAACCCTGTAGGCTTTGGTCAGATTTCTCAGCAGAAACAATGCTGGCATGGAGACAGTGGCATGACACACTCAAAGCCTTGAAGGAGAAGAGCTTTCAATCAACAATTATATATCCTGCAAAACTATCTTTCAAATATGAAAATGAAATTAAGATATTTGCAGATAAGCAGAAACTCAGAGACTGTAAAAACCAAACTAAAGCTACAAGAAATACTGGAAGAATCTCTTGGCTTAGAAGAACAAAACCACTACCTTTATATTTTAGAAGGAAATACAGGACACATCACCTAGAATTCTACTCAGTTAGGGGAGGCTCCAAATACAATCAAAGCTATAATAGTGAAAGAAATGATCCAATGATCATCATATCATGAAAACTAGGATGTCATCAAATTAAAAAGAGGGATGTACTAAAGTCATTATAGTTCTTCCAGATGGAGAGGAAGTTAGTAAGACTGGTAGTAATTAAAATTGAGTTTATACATAGTTTATTAAGGGGATCATAAGAGCAGCCATAAAGCACAATAAAGATGCAATACATCAAATCAAGAAACGTAATACAGGAGTCTCAACAACCACAAAACCAACCCTGAAAAAAGTGAAAAATCAACTCACAAGAAGAATGTCCCAGAACAGATTATTAAGAACAGAGAAAACATCAACACAAAAATAAACATATCACAATGACAGCTCTAAACACATACCTATCAATAATTACATTGAATGTGAATGGACTGAATGCTCCAGTAAAGAGACATCGAGTGACATCTTGGATCAAAAGACATGACCCACCCACATGTTGCCTACAAGAAACTCACCTTAGATTTAAAGATATGAACAAACTGAAAATTAAAGGATGGAAGAACGTATCTCAAGCTAACAATCAACAAAGAAAAGGTGGCAATTCCAATCTCAGATAAAATAGATTTTAATGTAAAATCCACCATCATGGACAAAGATGGACACTATTTATTACTGAAGGGTTCAATATAGAAGCAGGACTTAACAATATTAAATATTTATACACCTAACACTAGAGCACCTAAATACATTGAAGAAGAAACACTGACTACACTCAAAAATGAGAAAGATGACTCCACAATAATAGTGGGAGACTTCAACGCTCCACTCTCAGTATTGGACAGACTGTCTAGAAAAAAACTCTCAATAAAGACACAGAAGATCTTATTGTCACAATTAACCAAGTAGACCTCATCAACGTATACAGAACTTTCTATCCATCAGTGGACAACTATACCTTCTTCTCCAGTGCTCATAGAACATTCTCCAGAAGAGACTATGTGTTAGGACATAAAGCAATTCTCAACAAAATCCATATCACTGAATTAATGCAAGCATCTTCTCAGGTCATAACGCCGTAAAAGTTGAAATCAATAGCAAAAAAAAAAAAAAAACTGAAAGTAGAACTCATGGAAACTAAACAATATCTTGCTGAAGAAGCCATGGGTTATAGAATAAATCAAGGATGAAATAATTTATGGATTCCAATGAGAATGAAAACACTTCCTACCAGAACCTATAGGATAGAGCCAAAGCAGTGCTCAGAGGTCAGTTTATCTCCATAAATGCACACATCTGAAAGGGAGAAAGAAACCAAATCAAGGAACTAACTCTACAGCTTGAACAAGTAGAGTGAGAACAACAGAGGAAGCCCTCAGGAACCAGAAGAAAACAGATCACAAAGATTAGATTAGAACTAAATGAATTAGAGAACATAAGAACAATTGAAAAAATTGAAAGGACCAAAAGCTGATTTTTTGAAAAGATCAACAAAATTGACAAACCATTGGCTAAACTTACAAAAGAAAAACAAGAAAGGAAACAAATAACCCAAATAAGAAATGAGAGGGCCTTGTCATAACAGATTCAGTAGAAATAAAAAATATCATACCAGAATACTATGAAAGACTGTACTCTAACAAACTTGAAAACCTAGAAGAAGTGAACACATTCCTTCATTCATATCACCTACCAAAATTTTCACAAAGTGAAGCACAACAACTTAATAAACCCATCACAGATAAAGAGATTGAAAAAGCCATCCAAAAACTACCAACAAAAAAAGAGCCCGATCCCAGATGGCCTCATCACAGAATTCTACCAAGCTTTTAGAGAAGAGTTATCTCCAGTACTACTGAGACTATTTCACAGTATAGAAAGGGATGGAATACTCCCAAATTCATACTATGAAGCCAGCATAGCTCTAGTACCAAAGACAGGGAAAGATCCAATAAAAAAGGAGAACTACAGACAAATATCACTCATGAATCTAGATGCAAAAATCTTCAACAAAATTCTTACCAATAGAATATGACAACATATCTAAAAAACAATCCATCATGACCAAGTTGGATTCATGTCAGTGATGCAAGGCTGGATCAACATCAGAAAAACAATTAATGTGATCCACCACATAAATAACACAAAAGACAAGAATCACTTGATTTTATCTACTGATGCAGAAAAAGCTTTTGATAAAGTCCAACACTCTTCCATGCTAAAAACTCTCAGCAAAATAGGAATAGACGGCCGATTTCTAAATGCAATAAGGGCTATTTATACAAAGTCAACTATCTGCATCATCCTGAATGGAGAGACTGAAACAGTTTCCCTTCAGAACGGGAACTAGACAAGGATGCCCACTCTCACCTGTCCTATTCAACACTGTACTGGAAGTTCTAGCCAGAGCAATTAGACAAGACCAAGAAATAAAGGGCATCTGCATCAGCAAAGAAGAAGTAAAAATCTCCATATTTGCAGATAATATGATTGTATATGCAGAGAATCCTAAAGAATCCATAAGTAAATTACTCAAACTGATAGAAGAGTTCAGCAAAGTCTCAGAATACAAGACAAACATAAGTAAATCAGTAGGATTGCTTTACACCAACAATGAGATTATTAAGGAAGAAATCACCAAATCGATACCACTTACTATAGCCCCTAAGAAGATAAAGTACTTAGGAATAAATCTAACCAGAGAAAAAGAAGACCTTTACAAAGAGATCTACAAATCCTTACTACAAGAAACTAAGAGAGACTTACATAAATGGAGGAACCTACCCTGCTCATGGATAGGAAGACTTAACATTGCGAAAATGTCTATTTTACCTAAAGCAATCTGCTTGTATAATGCAATCCCAATACAAATTCAAGTGACATTTTTTAATGAGATGGAGAAACAAATCACCAACTTTGTTTGGAAAGGGGAGAGGCCCTGGGTAAGTAAAGCACTACTGAAGAAGAAGAACACACTGGGAGGCCTCTCCCTACTTGGCTTTAGAACCTATTACGCTGCGACAGTAGTCAAAACAGCCTGGTACTGGTACAAAAACAGGCAGATCAATGGAACAGAATTGAGACCCCAGAAATGGGGTCCAGGAATCAGATGTGAAAGAGAGCAGGAGCTGCTGGCAACATGAGCAGAGAGAAAGTAGGTGGTGGAAGGAGGTAGAGAGATGAGAACTGATGGGAGGAAGCCACCACAAGCCTGGTTCTTGCCACTTGATACAGCAGCCAAACACAGAGTTGCTAAATTGGCACTATCTTGACCACCACACACGAGTTGGGTAAGGCATACTTTAGTCTTCAAGGAGACACCTTTACTTTTCAATACTTTAAAGAGGACCTCTGCAGCAGATTTTCCCAGTGCAATGTGTCTTTTGATTTCTTGACTGCTGCTTCCATGGGTGTTGATTGAAATGAAATTCTTGACAATCTCAATCTTGTCTCCATTTATGATGATGTTGCTTACTAATCCAGTTGTGAGGATTTCTGTTTCCTTGGTGTTGAGGTGCAACCCGTACTGAAGGCTGTGTTCCTTGATCTTCATCAGTATGTATTTCAAATCTTCTTTACTTGCAGCAAGAAAGATGGTGTCTGCTGTGTGATACAGATTGTTAATGAGTCGTCCTCCAATCCTGATGCCTCGTTTTTCTTCATAGAATCCAGCTTCTCAGATTATTTGCTCAGCCTACAGATTCAAAAGTTGTGGTGAAAGGATACAACTCTGACACACACCTTTCCTGACCTTAGTCCACGCAGTGTCCCCTTGTTCTTTGCAATGTTAGCCTTAATTTGTTACAATCCACACAGTAGAATGCCTTTGCATAGTCAGTGAAACACAGGTAAACATCTTTCTGGTATTCTCTGTTTTCAGCCAGGATCCATCTGATATCAGCAATGGTATCCCTGGTTCCATGTCTACTTCTGAATCCAGCTTGAATTTTTGACAGTTCCTTGTCAATACACAGTTCAATTTGCTTTTTAATGATTTTGAGCAAAATTTTACTTGTATGTGATATTAATGATATTGTTCAGTAATTTTGGAATTCTGTTGGATCACCTTTCTTCAGAATGGGTATAAATATGGATCTCTTCCAGTCCGTTGGCCAGGTAGCTGTTCTCCAAATTTCTTGACATAGATGAGTGAGCACTTCCAGCTCTGTATCTGTTTGTTGAAATATCTCAATGAACATTCCATCAATTCCTGGATCCTTGTCTTTTGCCAGCACCTTCAATGCAGCTTTAACTTCTTCCCCCAGTATCATCGGTTCCTGATCATATGCTACCTCTTCAGGTAGCTGAACATAGACCAGTTCTTTCTGGTACAATGACTTGGTGTATTCCTTCCATCTTCTTGTGATGCTCCCTGAGTTGTTTAATAGTTTCACTGTAGAATCCATTACTGTTGCAACTTGAAGTTTGAATTTTTTTTTCAGTTCTTTCAGTTAGAGAAATGCAGAATGTGTTCTTCCCTTCTGGGTTTCCATTTCCAGCTCTTTGCACATGTCAGTGTAATATTTTCTTTCATTTTCTTGAGCTGACCTTTGAAATCTTCTGTGGTATTTTTACTTCATTCTTTCCTTTTGCTTTAGCTGCGTGACATTCGAGAGCAAGTTTCAGAGTCTCTTCAGACATCCAATTTGATCTTTTCTTTTTTTCCTGTCTTGTTAATGACCTCTTGCTCACTTCATGGATGATGTCTGTGATATCATTCCACAATTTGTCTGGTCTTCAGTCATTAGCGCTCAACATATCAACTCTGTTCTTTAGATGGTCTTTAAACTCAGGAGGCATATACTCAAGGTCATACTTTGGGTCTTATGGACTTGTTATAATTTTCTTCAGCTTCAATTAGATTTTGCATGTGAGCAGTTGATGATCTATACCACGGTCAGCACCTGATATGGAACTTTCCTATCATCTTTTTTCACAGACGTAGTCAATTTGCTTCCTGTGTATTCCATCTAGTGAGGCCCTTATGTACAGTTGCCATTTTTGATGGTTGAAAAAGTATTTGCAATGAAGAAGTTGTTAGTCTTGCAAAATTCCATCATGTGATCTCTGGCATTATTTCTATCACCATCTGACCGTATTTTCCAACTACCAACCCTCCTTTTTTGTTTCTAATTTTTGCATTCTAGTCATTATCGATGCATTCTGATTGCATGTTCAATCAGTTTTATATTGTAGAAGCTGGTAAAAATCTTCAGTCTCTTTATCTTTGGCCTTAGTGGTTGGTGTGTAGATTTGAATAATAGTTGTATTAACTAGCCTTCCTTGTAGGAGTATGGATATTATCCTATTACCAGCAGCAATGTACTTCAGGACAGATCTTGAAATGTTCTTTTTGATGATGAACACAACATCGTTCCTCTTCAAGTTTTTGTGCCCAGTATAGTACACCATATGATTGTCTAATTAAAAATGGCCGGTACTGGTCTATTTCAGTTCACTAATGCCTAGGATATTGATTTTTTACTCATTCTATTTCATTTTTGACAATTTCGAATTTTCCTAGATTCATACTTTTGTATGTTCCATGTCCTGACTATTAATGGATGTTTGCAGCTGTGTTTTCTTATTTTGAGTTATGTCACATCAGTAAATGAAGATCTTGAAGGCTTTCCTCCATCCACAATACTAAGGTCACCTCTACTTTGAGAAGGTGACTCTTCCCTAGTCATTTTCCAACCCATGGGGCTCACTTTCCAGTACCTTATCTAACAATGTTCAGCTGCTACTGATAAGGTTTTCCCTGGCTAACTCTTTACAGAACTAGACTGCCAGGTCCTTCTTCCTAGTCTTAGTCTGGAAGCTCAGCTGAAACCTATCTATGTTGGGTGACGCTGCTAATATGTAAATACCAGTGGCTTAGCCATAGGAACAACAGTGGAGACTGACAGACAAGTGGGGGCTGCTCATTCTATCTTTATTTCTTCCATCAGCGAAGATACCCAGTCAACACAATCAGCCCCAGAACTCTGCAGGGCTGAACAATCTCCAATAAGCTGAAGCACTCAATCAGCCCATACAGCCTCAGGCAACTTAGTTTGCCTTTTCTAGGACTCAGTTTATTCCTGTGTAAAGTGATTCATTTGGACCAGGGTCCCTTTCTAGCTCCACAGTTGCTGGTGAACCCAAGATCCGCTAGTCACGGAGCAGAGCTCTAGTGTACAAGCTGATTGCATTGACTGGGTATCTTAGCTGGTAAGAGACTGTTCTGCCCTGTAGGTTTCTGGGCTGATTGTGTTGGTAGGGTATCTTAGCTGATAGGAGACTGTTCTGCCCTGCAGAGTTCTGGGATGATTGTATTAATTATCTTAGCTGATAGGAGACTGTTCGGCCCTGCAGAGTTCTGGGCAGATTGTGTTGATTAGGTGTCTTAGCTGATGCCAAGCCAAGTGCCGTCAAGTCAGATCTAGGGTGGCGTAAGTCTTAGCTGTTAGGAGGAATAAAGATAGAGTGAGCAACCCCCCCTTGTCTGTCAGTGGAGGCTTGCTTGTTGCTGTGATGCTGGAAGCTACGCCACTGGTATTTAGGTACCAGCAGGGTCACCCATGGGGGCTTTTCTCACTCTGGATCCTACAACCAGCTCCTGCTCATCTGACTTCTGGTTCTTGGGACTTGAGCTAGCAGTTTACCTTCTGTCTTTCAAACTCATCTTGGGATTTGTCAAGCACTCTGGAGACTCTGAAAATGCTGTTGTTAGATGCCGTCAGGTCGAGTCTGACTCATAGTGACCCCACGTGACATAATAGAACAGCCCCATAGAGCTTCCTAGGCTGTTACATTTAAGGAAACAGATTGCCAGGTCTCTTTTCCTGAGGAGTGCCCAGAGGGTTTGAACCACCAAACTTGTGCTCAGCAGCTGAGTGATTTACTATTGCACCACCGAGGCTCCTTCCTGGAAAGCTCCTCTGTGGCAAATACATTTGCATTGGAAACTCGAGTGCCACAGCCTGTAGAATGGCTGAATGAGTTAGGAAAGTGTTTTCTAATTAGAAAGAGGATACATATATACGGTAAAAACTGAAGAACCAAAACACATAGTGAAGATGTGTTCCCTCCTGCCTCGGGGCCTTGATTCTCTTTCTCGTGGGAACTTTGCTTAACGCTTGCCTGTGAACACTTCCAGAAATCTCCATGCGTGTATTCAATTTCGAAATAATAACCAGTCCCTCTCAATCAGCTGTTACTGTTTTCCTCTGGTGATTCCATCTCAAAGCCTGGCCGTGGTGCCAAGGAAGAACTCAACTGTGAAAAGAGTCTTCAATCTCCCACCCTTGCCATGCATGCTCTAGAAAAACCCTATTTCCCCCTTCTAAGTTAATTAGGTCTCAGAGTCTGTGACCTTTCTCTGATTGAGGTGGTCACAGCTGACATTGATGCTGATCATTCAGGCTCAATGCTGCTTTTCATACATTTTAAAATTCTGGCTTTAATGCAGGTCACGGGGGCTCAGCTGTTGTTCTCCGTGTGATTTGGTTCCCCTGAGGCACTTGAAAAAGAAAGCCTGGTGGTGAAGTATTTAAGCCCTCAGCTGTTAATTGAAAGTTCAGTGGTTCAAAACCCACCTGCTGCTCTGCAGGAGAAAAGGCCTGTCGGTCTGCTCCTGTAAAGATTTTGTAGCTAGGTGTCGTCTAGTTGGTTCTGACTCTTAGTGACCCCGTGTACAATGGAGCAAAACACTACCTGGGCTACCAAATGTCCAGCAATTAGGCCCAAACATCAGCCAATACAATTGTGTAATAGTTGACAGTGAATATTCTTATTTCTTCCTAACAACCACGTCAGTGTGGAGGAACTGTTAGCCTCATTTTACAGATGAGGAAACTGAGACTTGGTAGCTGTGGTAATGTGCTGAGGGGCCCACAGAAATCATCTTTTATTCCCTGAGATGCAATGACTATAAAGTGACTCTTCCTCTGTGTTAATAGCAAGTCTTCTCTGTTTCATGTCCCTGTGATTTACTCAGCTGGAAATTCTGTCTCTTCAAGATAACTTGACCGAGCCCCTGGCATCTCCACAGAAGTGATTCCTTCTCAGGCCACTGTCCCTCCACTGCCAGCATCACAGGCGTGCAGGTCACTCCCGAGGAGCTACAGGGAAAAGCAGCACCTAAAGGCCTGTTCTGTCACTTGGCCTGGTCCGACTTCCTGAGAGGCAGAGGAGCACAACATTCAAACTTCCTTGGGATTTAGTCTTTAAGTGGACGTTGTCGTGGTTAGGTGCTGTCCACTCACTTCCGACTCATACTGACCCTGTGTGCAACAGACTGAAACACTGCCCAGCCCTGCGCCATGTCCACGGTTGGGTTACGCTGGAGCCCACCAGGGCGGCCACTGGTCAGTCCGTCTTTTCGAGGGTCTTCCTCTTTTTCATTGACTCTCTACTCTACCAAGTGTGATGTCTTCTCCAGGGACTCATCCCTCCTGACACCATGTCCAAAGTAAAAACTACAACCCAGAAAACCCTGTGGGGCATTTCTAGTCTGTTTCATAGGGTCCCTATAACCTTATAGGACAACAGTTTGAGAGGCACCTGGTGGTCCTTGGTGGCAACAGTGATTTATACTCGACTTCTAAGTGAAGGGAAACCCCGGTGGTATAGTGGTTAGGTGCTATGGCTGCTGAGAAGGTGTCAGTTTGAATCCATCAGGGACTCCATGGAAACCCTACGGGGCTGGTCTACTCTGTCCTACAGGGTTACTGTGAGTCAGAATTGACTCAACGACAGTAGGTTTTCTTTTCCTTTTTTTTGGCTAAGCCAGAACAGTCTGGTGGTGCAGTAGTTGACAGTTTGGCTATTGATTGAAAGACCAACAGTTTGCAACTCTTCAGACAGAGATTGGACTGGACTATAAGACATCCAATGATACTGGCCAAGAGTGCTCTTGGCTTCGGTATACAGGGGACTACATGAGCAGCTCCTGTCTGCAGTGGAGATGAGAAGGCAGAAGGGGACAGGAGCTGGTCAAATGGACACGGGAAGTACAGGGTGGAAAGGAGTGTGCTCTCACAGTGTGAGGAGAGCAAATAGAGTCACATAACAACGCGTGTGTAAGTAGTGGTTCAGAGCTAAGGCAGGTAAACTAAAAATTCCACAGTTCAAATCCACCAGGTGTTCCTTGGAAACTCTCTGAGGGTAATTCTTCTCTGTCCTATAGAGTCACCATGAGTTGGAATCAAGATAGCAATTTTGTTTCTCCCACTTTATTGTATATTTAGAGTCACTGCTAGGGTCGCCATGAGTTAGATCTAACTTGACGGCACTTGGCACTTGGCTTGGAGCTTGGCTGCTGACTGAGAGGTTGGAGATTTGAGTCTATCCAGAGGCACTTGAGAAGAAAGGCCTGGCACTCTGTTCTGAAAAACCAGTCAAGAAAAACCCCGTGGAGCCCAGTCCTCCTGTGACACATGTGGGGTCACCATAATGTGGGCCGGTGGATTACATGCGGTGTATCGTTTAATCCCTGTGGCCATCCCAGGAGGCAGGGGTTGTGATCACCTTCTGCAGTTGAGGATATAGACCCTGAGAGATCTGGGCACTGACTCCTAGAAGTTCTGTCCCCACCAGGGTCCCCCATCCGCGTCTGATGAGTTGCAGGGTCTGTGCGAGTCCTTGGGTCTCACTACCTGCTCTGTGGGGCCCAGCCTGCTGCTTTCTACCTCCCCTCCTCCTGCTGCCCCACTGACTGCATCACACAGAGGACGTTTGTGCGGATGCCCCGATGTGACCAGCATGACAATCAGGGCACTGGGGATGCTCAGCCTCTGCACCCCTGGTGACTTCCATCTCGTGGTAGCCACTGCAGCCCCTCTGCTTCCCCAGCATTGTCTGGCCTGGCAGTAGCATGGCTTCCCCAGGCCTCCCACAGCCTAGGGAATGTGTAATGAGATCCCGAGGCCCCCAAAGAAAAGGCCTCTGTTCCCTGGGTAGCGGGATTTCAGCCGTGGGGTGTGCATTGTATGCTCTGGCCACAAAAAATAAAGTGGCAACTGTTCGGGGCATATCATCTGGCCTGGCAGCTCCAAGCGGGGGCCCCCAATTTCCGCCCTGTGTGTCCTCACCCTTTGCATGATTCTGGGGTGTGTGACCACACAGTGGACCATATGCTTTCTGCAAGGCTGGTGCAGGGCACCTGAGCAGAAGAGTCAGGGTTGGCACTTAAACCCACAGCAGTGCCAGCTGCATGGTGGAGGGTCTGCTGTGGCTGAGGGACACCTTGAGGCTCCCAGGCTCGTGGCCACTCTTGTCACAGGGCCTGGATGCTGTGTTCTCTCCTGCTTTCAGATAGATAGTACCTGTGTGGCCCTGGGATAAGGTCCCAGGTGTGGCCCAGGTGTGGTCCACGGGGACAAATAGTCGGGCAGCCAAAGTCATGTCCACAGGCAAAGCCAGCCCTCAACTGACTCAGAGCAAATAGGACATCCCAACAGACAAGAGGGACCCAGGATCCACAGACACCCCTACATCCAAACCCGTAGCAGTGAGCAAGGAAGAAGGGTTGGGGTGGCCAGGGTGAGGAGAGGTCTGTCTGGGTCCATTTTTCACCAGAATCACTGGAGGAGACTGCTAAAAACACAGACTCGCGGTTCCTCCCAGTCTGCAGACTAGTGGGAGAGAATACTTCAAAGCTGTGCTGCAGGAGCCAGCGTTTCAACCAGAGCTAGTGGCTTTGTGAACATACTAAAAATGGAGCCAAAAAGTCAGTGGAAATGCTCATAGTAGCTTTTCCTAGGGGACAGGGAGCCCAGATTCTTATAAGTTATGAAACAATCTCCTTTCTTGTGTTGTGTTGATTTTGTTCCTCATTCTACATTCCTGGGTCACTCGCCCCCGTCATGAACCATCGTGCCGATGGGTGAACCAGTGGCTTCTTATGAAGTTGGATCCCTAACAAATACGTATTTTTTGGTGTGTGCCTGTAGTTTTGATCTGCATTATGCAAACCAAAGGAAAAACGAAACACCAGACCAACTACTGTCAAGTTGATTGTGACTCACGGTGACCCTCTGCACAGAGCAGAACTGTGCTCCACGTGGTTGTCAAGGCCGTGACTGTCAGGGGCAGATTGCCTGGTGCCTCGCAGAAGGTTTGAACCTGGAACCTCCTGGTTAGTAGTTGAGAGCACTGACCGTTGGGGCTACCCAGGGACGTTTTGCTTTACATCACAGTCTCTTAATGTTTCACGCCGCAGCACGTTCCTAAGATACATCCATGCTGTCAGGTGACTGTCCCCCCGTCATACAGTGGTTCAGGTTGTGTCTGCTTCCATCTCTCTACCCACTCCCCAGGGGTGGACGCTCTTCTTCAGTTGCATAATTCTCCCCGTCACCGCAACACACTCACACATCTTGGCTGTGCCCTACAGACCGTAGGAGTGCGTGCGTGTGTGGTCAGAAGCAGAACTGCTAGGTCACGTGTGAGCTCTGCCGGGTTGCTCGTCCTGTGGACACACCGTAGCAGTTGATGGTGGTTCATGCCTCCCCACCTCCCTGCCAACCCCCAGCAGAACCCAGTCTCTATTTCACAATATCTGCCAGTCTCACAGGCACCAGGTGATGTCCGTTTGTCCTTTAATTTGCATTTCTTTTTTTACAAATGGGCCGGAATACTCCTTCCTGTGAAGGGCATTCACTGAGTGTTATGTCCTATAACTTGCCTGTTTGTACCCTCTCCTTGTTAATTTGAAGTCTGCTTCTCGGGAATCTAGACATTACTTGCTTTTCAGTTTTAGATATTATGTTGGTTTCCTCTCAACATGATATATTTTTTGTTAACTTCGTGGTATATATTTTAGAAAAAAAATCTTGATGTAACGATATTTGTCAGGATTTTGGGGGAGGAGGTTATCTTTTGTGATGCTCAAGTTTTGTATATGAACTCCATCCTCTCCCTATGCCACAAGGACAGACAGACAGACAGACAGACACACCCCATACAGCCAAGTTTATAGTTGATCTTGCATGTTGAGGTCTTCCGTGCAGCTGGAAACCACTTCTGCTGGCGATGCTGGGGGGACTCTGGCTCCGTTTTTCTCTGTGTACTTGGCACATTTTCCGAACCCCATGCCACCTTTATCCTATTCTCATGCCACCTTTACCACCTGCCATGCTTCCAGACAGATCCGAGTCCGTCCCCCAAGCTCTTTCTTTGCTTTTTTGGTCTATTCTATTTCCTTAGTCTGTCTGTTTTCTCAATAATTCCACATTCTTTAAACTGCCAAGTCTCCTCTGCTCCCTAAAAACTTTTCCTCCCCTTCTTGATCTGTAATCACTTGTTTTGGAGTTCCTAGAGGCTTATTATTATTAATGAAATCATCTTAGTGCTCTCCAGCTTTTCCTCTTGTCATTATTAACTTCTTTCAAGCTGGGGGCCACCTCACACTGGCTTTCTGCTCAACAGAATGAAACACTGCCCAGTTCGGACTAATCCTCAGGGTAGGCTTTTGATTGGATCGTTGTGATTTACAGGGTTTTCACTGGCTTATTTTTCTGAAGTAGACAGCCAAGCCTTTCTTCCTAGTCTGTCTTAGTCCAGAAGTCGCTCTAAAACCTGTTCAGTGTCACAGCAACATACACACGTCCACTGGCAGATGGGTAGTGGCTGTACATGAAATATGCTGCCCAGAAATTGACTGAGTCTTCTGCCCCAAAGCTGGGAATTCTACCACTGCACCAACTGACGTCCCTTCTTCCTATTCTCTGTCTACCCCACAGGACAGCCAAGCAGACACTGCTGTGGATCTGGGGTTAGTGTTTCTCATTCAGAGCCCCTTGGCTAGGCTACTTACTTTAATACGCCAAATATGCCTCCAAATACCCTCTCTTGTAAGTCATTTTTTAACAACCTCTGTAAAACAGAACTATAATGGCCAGTGCCCAGAAATGGCAATCCTGGGTCCATTGTCACAAATATCCATGCCCTACTCCCAGTGACCTGACACTATGCTCAGCCCAGGGTCCTACGTGTCCCCACGTGCTGTGGATAAAGAAGGAGCTATGCAAAACAAGTAGAGTCTGTGGATTGTGAACAAGCCTTGGGAGAGATCTAGAGTGCTTTTTTTCTTTCATGGATATCTGTGCTGGGTGGATAGTTCAGCCTAACACATCGTGTGTAACCTGAGGCATACTAGAACACTGCATGTGACAATCGTCTAACACTGTGTGATATGGGAACATTTACGGTTACTGCATGAGCCCCTTGGTACCTTCTGATGAGGTCTTCAAGGACCTGTACTGTCAGGTGAGGCACTGGAGTACAGGGACGTATGGTGGTTCAAGATCTCCTGATAAACGACAGACACTGCTTCGGAAAGAAGTTAACTTTTCTGACGTTATGGCACTTTGCCTGAAGTATCTCTTTATGCTCCAGTTGTACTCTTCCTCTCTCTGGAACATTCTGAGCAATGTCAAACATGTTCCAAACACTCACATGTACATGCAAGCTGGGCAATGATTAAGGAAGACTGAAGAAGAATGGAGGCCTTTGAATTGTGGTGTTGGAGAAGAATATTGAACATACCACAAACTGCTGGTAGAACAAACAGATCTGTTTTAAAAGAAGTAAGACCAGAGTGTTCCTAAGACTGAAAGTGGTGAGACTTCATTTTATGTACTTTAAGACATATTATTAGGAGGGATCAGTCCCTGGAGAAGGACACCAGACTGGGTAAAGTAGATGGCCACCAAAAAGAGGACCTCAATAATGTGGATTGACACAGTGGCTGCAACAATGGGCTCGAACCTAGCAATGATTGTGAGGATGGTGCTGGACCTGGCAATGTTTCATTGTGTTTTAGAGTCAATATGTGTCCAAACTGACTCGATGGAACCTAATAGCAACAATCTCTAATATCACATGCAAGTAAAATGAGGAAGAAGATAATTAAAAAATGGTTGCAGCAATACATTGACAGGGAATGACCAAAAATTCAAGTTGGATTCAGACGAGGACACGAACTAGGGATATTATTGCTGATGTCACACGGGTCTTAACAGAGAACACTAGAAAGATGCTTACCTGTGTTTTATTGACTGTACAAAGGCATTCAACTGTGTGGATCGTGAGAAATGGACAACACACTGCAGAGAATGGTAATTATAGTGCACTTAGTTGTGTTTGCAAGAAATCTGAACATAGATCAAGAGGCACTCATGCGAACAGAACAAGGGAACACTGCATGGTTTAAAATCAGGAAAGGTAAGGGTCAGGCTGTGTTTTTTCATCATACCTGTTCAATCAGTATGCTGAGCAAACAATTTGAGAAACTAGACTTTATGAAAAATGCATCAGGATTGGGAGAAGTCTCATTAACAACTTGCATTATGCAGGTGCCACAGCCTCGCTTCCTGAAAGTGAAGAGAACTGGAGGCATGTGAGGGTTAAGATGGTGTGTCAGCTTGGCTGGACCATGATTCTCAGAATTTATACATTATCAGCCCTATGACAGCATCTACTGTGAGTAGCTAATCAGTTGAAAGGGATTCTCCTTGGGCATATGGCTACACTCAAATATAGAGAACATTCTGGCTTTTGCCTGCTCTGGATCCTTCAGTCACCTCCTGTTTTTTTGACCTCCAGTTCTTGGGACTTCACCTATCAGCTTCTCTGACAATGTTGGGATTCATAGATGTTCATAGCCTGCGAACAAAAACCCTGTTCTTCGATGTACTGATCTTCAGTTTACAAGCACCTGAGGCTATATGAATCAAGAAGAGACTCTATCCTGATCCACAGATCTGGGATGTTCAGCCTCTGTAATTGTGTGAACTGTTTCCTTGATGTGAATCTCTCTATATATTTATTTATATGCTTTACTGGTTTTGCTTCTCTAGAGAATCCAGCCTAAGACAAAGCACTTACTGATGAACATCAAATACCACAGACTTTAGTTGGATTTCACCTCATCATAAGGAAAACAAAAATTCTCACAGCTAGGCCAGTAAGTGACATCATGATTAACAGAGAAACATTTCATTTTATTTGGATCCACAGTCAATGCTCATGGAAAAAGCAGTCAAGGAATCAGATGGCACATTGCATCGGGCAAACATTCTGCAAAAGACCTCTTGAAAGTGTTAGCAGGCAAAGATGTCACCTTGAGGACTAATCTGTGCTGAACCCCCAACCACAGCATTTTCAATCGACTTGTATGTATACAAAAGCTGGACAGTGAATAAGGAAAACAAAAGAATTGATGCCTTTGAATTGCAGTGTTGGGGAAGAATATTGCATACACCATGAACTTCAAAAGAGGGGACAATTCTGTCTTGGAAGAAGTATAGTGAGAGTGGTCCTTGGAAGAGAGGATGGTGAGACTTTACATAATGTACGTGGGACGTGTTATCAGGAGAGAACCAGTCCCTGGAGAAGGGTATCATGCTTGGCAAAGTAGACACTCAGTGAAAAGGAGGAAAACCCTCAGTGAGTTTGCAGTTCGAACCTACCAGGTGCTCCCTGGAAACCCTGTGGGGCAGTTCTACTTTGTCCTTTAGGGTTGATACGAGTCAGAACCGACTCAACAGCAGCAGAGATGGTAGTTCTGTTTTTAGTTTTCTGAGGTATTTCCCACTGTTTTCCACAGACTGTACCATTTTGCGTTCTCACCAGCAATGGGTAAGGTTCCAATTGCCTCACTTATTTCTCAACATTTGTTATTTTCTGTCCTTTTTTTTCTTTTCTAATCTTAGACATCTTCTTGTTGTTGTTAGGTGTTGTTAAGTTGATTCTTACTCATTGTGATCCTATGTACAATAGAATTTACCGCTGCCAGGTCCTGCGCTAGCCTCACAATTGTTATGCTTAAGACTGTTGGTGCAGCCACTGCGAATCCATTTTATCGAGGGTCTTCCTGTTTTTCACTAACTCTCTACTTTACCCAGCATGATGTCCTCCTCTAGGGACTAGCTCCTCATGACAGCATGTCCAAAGTTTGTAAGATGTAGTCTTGCCACCCTTGCTTCTAAGGAACATTCTGGTTAGACTTCTTCTAAGACATTAGCTAACCTAGTGGAAGTGAAGTAGTATTTCATTGTAGTTCTGATTTCTCTCTTTCTGATAGCTAATGATGTTGAGCAACTTTTCACATGTTTGGTGGCCCTTTGAACGTTAGAGTCATCAACTATGAAAATTTGTACTTTCTCTCCTTCTGATGTATGTAACAAAGAGCCACCAAAGCCATTACCATCAACTTGATTCCTACATGCAGAGACCCTGTAGGACAGAGTAGAAACACCGCATAGAATTTTCAAGGCTGTAGTCTTTATGGAAGCAGACTTCCCCATCTTTCTCCTGTGGAGTGACTGGTGAGTTTGAATGATCAACCGTTCATTTAGCAACCCAGTGGTTTGATCACTGTGCCACCAGGACTCCTTTCTAGCACATTCCACCATTGCCATCCACTACCATTGAGCTGATTCCTATTCATAGTGACCCACAGCGTTTCCAAGGCTTGTAAATCTCTACAGAAACAGTCTGCCACGTCTTTCTCCCACAGAGCTCCTGGCAGTTTGGAACTGTCAACCTGTCAGTGAGCAGCCAAGTGCTTTAAGCATCATGTCACCAGACTCCTTCCTTATATACATATTTTCAGAGTCCTGGTGGAGAAGTGGTTAAGAGCTCAGGCTGTTAGCTAAAATGTGAGTACTTTGAATCTACCGGCTGAGCTTTGGAAAACTCTACGAGGCACTCTTACCTGTTCTACAGGCTTCCTGTGAGTCAGAATCGATGTCACAGAAGGCGACAACAACGTTGTGTATTTCAGTTGCTGTTGAGCACCTCTGACTCACGGTGACTCCCTGTGTGGTGTCAGAGCAGAACCGAGCTCCTGGGGTTACGAGGCTTTTCTTCCCGGGCACTTCCAAGTTGGCTTGTGTTGTAGTCTGCTGGTGCTGCTCTAACCGAACTACCACAGTGTGGATAGCTTTTAAAGAGAGATGTTTATTCTACACAGTCCAGTAGGCTCCAAGTCCAAATTCAGGATGTCTGCTCCAGGGGAAGGCTTTCCCCCTTGCTGTCTCTGGAGGAACAGCCTTGTGTTGCCATCAGTCTTTGTTCAGGGAGCATCTTGGCACAAGAAGCTGAGGTCTGAAGGACACTGTCTTCTCCTGGTGCTGCTTCCTTGACGACGTGAGGTTCTCAACTCTCTGCTTGCTTCCCTTTCCTTGTGTCTCTTGCAGGATGAAAGGATAAAGGGTGGTGCAAGCCATACTCCAGGGAAACTCCCTTTACAGTGGAGCAGGGAGGTGATCTTCTGAAGGGATTTACAGTCCCACCTATCCTTTAACACATAGCATAAGAAAATCACAAAGTGGAGGACAATCACAAACTATTGGGAATCATGGTCCAGCCACACGGCTGCATCTATTTTTGGGGGGACACAATTCAATTTACGACAGGTTGAACCTCCAAACTCTGAAATTTCAGTCAGCAGCTAAGCATGTTTACTGGTTCGACCATCTAGTGACTATATGTATATGTGTATGTGTATACATTTATATATATATGTGTGTATATAGGTACCTACACACACACATGCACACACACACATACACATATATTCATATATATGGAAACCCTGGAGGTGCAGTTGTTAAGTGCTACAGCTGCTAACCAAAAGGTCAGCAGTTCCAATCCACCAGGTAGTCCTTGGGAACTCTATGGGGCAGTTCTACTTGGTCTACAGTATTACTATGAGTTAGAATTGACTCAATGGCAATGAATTTCATACACACACACACACACACAGGAGTTGTATTCACACAGCTTCATTATCTTTATGCTATGTTCTTTACTATGATTGCTCCTTGTGGAAACACTCAGCAGCAAGCTTAGAATAGCACCATCTTTTATCCCTAATACTTCCTTGTCAATCTCCTGAGAACAAATACACCTAAACTAGGCTCGTTCTCCAGGAATTTACCATCCACAGGACACCGTTGTCTAATGGACAGTCTCTGTGAAACATCACCAGTTGCCTCCACAATGCACTGAACTACCTCCCTTTCTGATTCTGGCTCTGATCCAGGGCCGCTCATTTGCATCTGTCTGTCTGTCTTGTTTCTCCAGACTCATTCAGTCTGGAACCATTCCCCAGCATCTCTTACTCTCCACGACATTTTTTGAGGCGCAGAGGCCAGTTGCTGTACAGAGTGTCCCTCAGTTTGCACTTGCCTGAATGCTCCCTCATTACTGAAGTCAGGTCGTTTGCTGTTGGCAGGAAGACAGTGTCCCTCCAGGAGCTGCACACCAGGAGGCTCCTGAGGTCAGCTTGTACCTCATTCCTCTGTCACAACAGTGGGATAATTACATCCCTCCCTGCCGATGCAGCATCGTCTCTCCAGAACTTTCCCTACAGATGGAACGTCTAGGGTGTTTTCAGTGTTTGGCTAATGAATCTAATGCTGCAGTGAGCGAGGCAGGGAGTGCTCTGAATCTGGGATAATTAGAATGAATGCGGTCAAGGAAATGTGAGAGAGAAAAGAGAATAATGGAGGGAAGTGCGTTAACCAAAGCTGACTCGGGCATGGAGCGTGGCGTAAGGACAGTTGGCTATGTAGGGAAAAGATGTGGCTGGTAATTTAGATGGATCCATTTGGCTGCAGTACAGAGATGAATGGCAGAGACCGGAGGCTACTTTGGAGGCTGTGGAAACAAGATGGGGAACAGGGGACTAAAGGCCTCCCGAAGGAACTTCCATTCTAGACAAACAGTGAATGCCAGTGGCTTAGTGGTTAAGTGCTATGGCTGCTAACCAAAAGGTCAGCCGTTCAAATCTTCCAGGCACTCTTCGGAAACTCTATAGGGCAGTTCTACTAAGTCCTTAGGGTGGCTATGAGTCAGAATCAACTCGACTGCAGCAGATTTGGTTTGGGAAGGAACTTTCCTTACAGACTGACACTTCACAGTGAACATAATGAATGGATATATGTGTTAGGAAGTGGTAAGTGTGATAGGAATAAAGATCAGGTGGGGAAGGGGCTCAGGAGAGACGGGGCGGTAGTGGGGAGGACAGGGTGAAGTTTCAAACAGCGGTGGGGCTGGACTCACGAGAAGGTAAGTGTCTTAGTCATCTAAAATCCTCAAATCCCAAACCTATTTCCAACTCATAGTGACCTTCAAGACAGAGTAGAACTGCCCTACAGAGTCTGCAAGGAGCGCCTGGTGGATTCAAACTGTTGACCCATTCGTTAGCAGATGTAACTCTTAACCACTACACTGCCAGGGTTTCCCTTAATTATCTAATGCTACTATAGCAGAAATATCACAAATGGATGGCCTTAACAGACAAGTTTATTTTCTCACAGTCTAGATGCTGGTAGTCAGCTCCGAGAGAAGACTTCCTGTTCTTGTTAGCACTGAAGGGAAGTCATTGCCATTAATCTTCCCCTGGTCTAGGGACTTCTCAGCACATGGGCCCCAGATCCATAGGACACACTTCCCGTGACACTACCATCTTGGTAGTATGAGGTCTCCACATCTCTCTGCTAGCTAGTTTTAGATTAACCTAAAACACAACCTAATCTTGTAGACTGAGTCCTGACTTATTAATGTAACTGCCTCAATCTTGCCTTGTTAAAATGATAACCCAACCCGTTGCTACTGAGTCGACACAGACTCACAGTGATCCTATGGGACAGAGTATGACTGCCACATGGGGTTTCCAAGGAGTAGCTGCTGGATTTGAACTGATGACCTTTTGGTTAACAGCCAAATGCTTAATCACTTAGCCACCAGGGATCCCATTCACATCATAGAGGTAGGATTTACAACATGTAGGAAAATCATATCAGATGACAGAACGGTGGGCAATCACCCAATACTGGGAATCATGGTCTAGACAAGTTGACACACATTTTTGGGAGACACAGTTCACTCCATAGCAATAGATAAAAGCAAAGACTGACAAAAGCAATATGCATGGAGGTGTTATTCATGGGAGAGGGAAACAGTGGGGTGGGTTGAGCGTTGGCTGGGAGGGCTTTTAAGGCAAGATGATGGCACTGTGTCAGCACATGGAGTTGAGCTGTCTGGCTGACATCAGAAAGGAGATGACCCATGGGGAGTCTACAGCACGCTCGAGACGTATGGTCTAAAGATAACAATCAGGAAGTTTTGATGAGATTATGTCATGCAATGGTTTCCAATCTTTAGCTCACTTGGGCTATAACCCCAGAATTTCTGATTCAGTAGGTTTGAAGTGGGGCCTGAGAATCTACCTGACTAGCAAGTTTCCAGGTGAGGCTGCTGGCTTGAGGACTCCGCTTGGAAAACAACTGATGTGGAGCAAAGGAAGTGAAGTTTGAAATACTAGAAGAGAGGTCAGTGGAGGAAGAGCCCTTCAAAGGAGATGGAAGAAGCAGCAGGGTGGGGGCGGAAGTGGAAGGAGAGGAGGAGGGAACTGTGGGCACCAGCTTCAATCATGTGAAGGTGGTTTAGAGACATGTTTGCTGGGTGGAAAACTTCATGAAGCTGTTAAGTGGATTGGGAACTGCAAGTGAGAAGAAGCTAATTCTCTATCAGGAAGTGAAGGAGACTGGAAGAAAGGTTAAATAGGAAACAAGGACTCTTCTTCCTTTTCATTCTGTCTTCTTGATGGCTTCCAACTATAAGATGCTGTTACAGCAGAGAGAGACGGAAAGAAAAAGGCCTTTGCTACACTTCCTGATTTAAGTGTATGTTCTTTAGTTAGAATTGTGGTGGCTATTATGAGGAACTTTTGACTTGAATCTCTGCACAATAGAAGCACATTTCTCATATTTTACTGCATAATTGATTCCTTTGAGCAACCAACACTTCCTACACAATGTCACAAAATTTTATGTGCTAAAAAAGGCCCGTTGGGAGTAGATTCAATCAATATTTAATTACAATATATACCGCACACTGGTGGCACAGTGATTAAAGTGCTCAGCAACTAATCAAATGGTCGGTAGTTCAAACTCACCAGCTGCTCTGCAGGACAAAGTTGTAGTAGTGTAGTTAGCTTCTGTAAAGATTTATGACTTTGGACGGGCTATGGGGCAGTTCTACTCTGTCCTACAAGGTTGCTGTGAGTCAGAATTGACTTGATGGCAGTGAGTTTGTCTCACTGTGGGGGCTTGTGTGTTGTTGTGATGCTGGGAGCTATTCCACTGGTATTACAATACCAGCAGGGTCATCCAAGGGCAGACAGGTTTCAGCTGAGCTTCCGGACTCAGATAGACTAGGAAGAAGTACCTGGCAATCTCCTTCTGAAAAGAATTAGCCAGTGGAAATCTTATCAGCAGCAATGGCACACTGTCAGATGTAGTGCCAGAAGATGAGCCCCTCAGATTGGAAGACAAATAAAAATCCACTGTGGAAGAGATGTCTCCTTAAAGTAGAGTAAACTTTAATGATGTGTGTGTAACCAACCTTCTGGGACCTTCATTTACTGATATGGCATGACTCAAAATGAGAAGAAGCAGCTGCAAACACACATTGATAATGTGAATGTGGCAAGGACAAAGCATGACTCTAGGAAAATCAGAAATTGTCAAAAAAATAAATGAAACTCATAAACGTTGGTATCCTAGGCATTAGTGAGCTGAAATGGACTGGTATTAGTCATTCTGAATCAGATAATCACATGGTCTACTATGCCAGGAATGGTGACTTGAAGAGAAATGGCACTGCATATATTGTCAAAAACAGTGTTTGAATATCTATCCTGAAGTACAGTGCTGTCAATGATAGGATAATATCTATATGCCTACAAGGAAGACCAATTAATACAGCTATTATTCAAACCTATTTACCAATCATTAAGGTCAAAGACTAAGAAACGAAGATTTTTACCAACTTCTGCAGCCTGACACTGATTGAACATGCAATCAAGATGCATTGATGGTGTGATTAGAATACAAAAGCTGGAAACAAAGCAGGATTGGTAATTGGAAAATATGGCCTTAGTGATAGAAATTATGGCGGAGACGGTATGACAGAATTTTGTAGAACCAATGACTTCATCGTAAATACCTTTTTGAAACAAAATAAATGTTGACTGTAAACATGGACTTTGCCAGATGGAATACACAGGAATCAAACTGACTACATCCATGGTAAGAGACAACCGGAAAGCTCAGCATCGTCCGTCAGAACAAGACCATGGGCCAACTGTGGCACAGACCATCAATTGCTCACATCAAGTTCAAACTGAAGCTGAAGAAAATCAGAACAAGACCACAAGAGCCAAACTGTAACCTTGAGTAATCTCCCACCTGAAATTAGAGACCATCTCAAGAATGGATTTGACACACCGAAGACCAGATGAGTTGTGGAATGACATCAGGGACATTATACACGAAGAAAGCAAGAAATCATTATAAAGACGGGGCACGGTTTTGCTCTGTTGTGTTTGGGGTCTCTGTCAGTCAGACCTAATTTGAGAGCACCTGACAGTCTCTTTATAAAAGGAGACTTACGTTGTTCTCCTTCAGAGCTGTTCATGGGTTCAAACTGTCCGTCTTTCACTTAGCAGGTGAGTGTTTGACCACTGCGCTACGAAGGCTCCTTTACATCGCATCACATCACAGCATGTCACGTTATGTCATGTCATGTCACGTCACATCGCATCATATCCACAGGTCGCATCGTATCCACTGGAGATTGGGGATTATTGCTTTTGGAACTGCCCCATGGGTTCTGATGGTGTTAAGTTTGTGAACACAGCCCACACTGTCCTGCTATCCTGTGGACCGTGGTTCTCTGTTCTTTGGCAGCCCTGAGGGATTGATAACAAGCTTCAAGATGACCTCAGTCTTTGTTTCTTCAACACACATGCCAGGCACTGTGCAAGGGGGTAGGAAGTGGGAGAGAATTCATGAGCAATTAAGCCGTCAAGGTCCATGCAACGACTAAACTCACTGTTGACAACAGAAATATAAGTAAATTATTACATACAGAGTGTATGAAAAGAGCCATGGAAGTTCCACAGGAGCATGGAGGCCAGTTTGGCTTCCTGGTGCAGGGGGCTGCCCAGACGCGCATCCTGAAGGTGGGGTCAATGGAAGAGATGAGAGACGGCTCACTCACCCACCCCAGCTCGTTAGCTTTCATTCCATCATGTCACGACTTCAGAGGAAGACCATTGAAAATTAGAAAAAGCTATGTGAAGGCTTCCTCCTAAGTTAGAAAATCAATCTTCTATTATTGTATGTTTAGGTAGTTTGAATTTTTTTTCTCCGTTCTAAACCTTTTGCAAGCTTTCGGAATTAAAAATAACATTTCTCTCAGGAAATTTCTACACGTACAATTGCCAGATCCTAATGATGGGCTTTATCATTTTCCTCTTAATTGGTATGAGTTTAAAAGGTGAAAATTTGGTATGACTTTCGTTTCTATTCCCCAGAATACTAATAAAGATGTATTTATCGGGGATGTATTTATAGGGTCATTATGAGTCACAGTCAACTTGATGGCAGTAGATTTGGTTTTGTTTAGTTTTAGGAAATATCCATTGACAATTTTTGTTTTTTCTTTTGAGAATGTTTTCTTATCTTTGGTGGCATTTCCATTGCAGTGTTTTTCTTTTTTTCTGATTTCCGTGTTTTTTAATTTTCTAAAGATGTTGGTTGTGATCGAGTCAACCTTATGTGTAATTACGAAACATTGCCTACTCCTGCTCCTTTTTTGTGGTCATTGGTGTATTCAGGACCATTCTTGTGGATATTGTGTCAGTCCACGTTATCGACAGTGTCCCTTGTTGCTGACTCTCATCTTTAACAAACGTGACGTCGTTTTCCAGGAACTGGTCTTTCCTGATGACATGTCCAAAGCAAGCAAGTTGAAGTCTCACCGTCCTCGCTTTTGGAACATTCTGGTTATATTTCTTTCAAGACCAATATATTTGTTCTGGCAGTCCACAGTATAGTCAATGTCATGGATTGAATTGTGTCCCCCCAAAATATGTGTAGTGCTTTGGCTGGGCTGGGATTCCCTGTGATCTGTGATTGCCCTCTGTTTTGTGATTTTCTGATTCTATAAATCCTAATCTCTGTCTGTGGTTAATAGATATGATGATTAGGATAGGACTGCCACACCCTTGCCGAGGAAGTTTCCGTGGGGTGTGGCTTGCACCACCCTTTATCCTTTCATCCTATGGGAGATAAAAAGAGAGAGAAGCAAGCAGAGAATAGTGAACCTCACACCATCAAGAAAGCAGCACCAGGAGAAGAGCACCCTTCAGACCCGAGGTTCCTGCACCAAGATGCTCCCAGACCAAAGACTGGTGTCACACAAGGACTTCCCCTGAAAACCAACAGAAGGAAAACCTTCCCCTGGAGCAGACACCTTGAATTCAGATGTGTAACCTACCAGACTATGTAAGCATAAACTTACCTTTGTTAATGCCATTCACTTCGTGGTATCTCTGTTAGAACAGCACTAGATGACTAAAACAGCAAATATTCTCTGCCAACTCAACAACCGGAGTATAAGACACTGACTTTTATTGAATGTGTATAATAAGTATATTACTCTTTTTTAAATTTATTGTTTGTCTTTTATTTTGAGTACTGTGTGTTTTGGCATACTCAAGTAGTGTGTGTTTTACACATGATAAAATCTACCAATCTTTTGCTTTATGTTTCCTGCTTTACAAGGCAGTACCTTGTTGGTAACCGATATTTTTAAACCATTGTGCGTTTAATAGTTTCTGCAATGTGGCCCTGTTGCTTTTGCTAGTTTCTTAGTCATCTTGTGCTGTCATAACAGAAAAACCACAAATGGGTGGCTTTACCAAAGAGAAATTTATTTCCACACAGTAAAATAGGCTGGGTCCAAATTCAGGGTGTCACCTCCAGGGGAGACTGCCTGACTGCCTGGGTTAGCTCTGGAGAAAGGTCCTTGTCATCACTCTTCCCCTGGACTGGGAGCTTCAGAGGTGCAGGGAACCCTGGGTCCAAAGAATGCATTCTGCGGGACACTGCCTTCTCGATGGCATAATGTCCTCAGCTCTGCTTGCTTCCATTCCCTTTATATCCCAAGAGATTGCCTCAAGGCCCAACACAGTCTTACAAGTTGAGTGTTGCTTCACCAACCCAACCACCACCCAACCTTGCTTATCAACATCATTGAGGCGGGATTCATAACATACAGGAACATTAAAAAAATTCCAGAAAACATGGCCTAGCCAAATTGTTTAACATATTCTTTCGGGAGATGTAATTCAGTCCATGATAGGTGCTGTCAAGTTGATGCTGACTCATAGTGACCCCGTGCACAACAGGACAAAACACTGCCTATTTGCGTGCCATCCTAACAATCATTGTTGTGCCTCAGCCCGTTGTTGCAGCTACTGCATCAATCCACGTTGTTAAGGGTCTTTTCCTTTTCTGATGATGCTCTACTTTACCAAGCATGATGTTCTTCTCCAGGCACTGATCCTTCCTGATAACATGTCCAAAGTATATGAGAAGTAGTCTCACCATTCTGGCTTCTAAGGAGCATTCTGGTTGTACTTCTTCCAGGACACATCAGTTCCTTCTTCTGGAAGTCTATGATGCGTTCAATGTTCTTCTCCAACACTATCATTCAGCATCATCAATTTTTCTTTGGTCTTCCTTATTCATAATCCAGCTGTTGCATGCATATGAGGTGATTGAAAACACTGTGGTTTGGACCAGGCTCATCTTAGCCCTCAAAATGACATCTTTGCTTTCAAATACTTTGAAGAGGTATTCTGTAGCAGATATGCCTTACCCAATACTTTGTTTGACTTCTTGCCATAACAGAAATACCACTAGTGGATGGCTTTCATAAACAGAAATTTATTCTCTTGCATTTCACAAGTCTATATACACCCACTGCCACTGAATTGATTCCCACTCATAGTGACCCTATGTGACAGAACAGAACTGCTCCACAGAATTTCCAAGGGACATCTGGCAGATCTGAGCTGACAACCTTTTGGTTAGCAGATGTAGCACTTAAGTATTATGCCACCAGGATTACCATTCAAGCAGCTAGAAGTCTGAATTCAGAGTACCAGCCCTAGGGAAAGAGTCTGTCTTTTGGGTCTAGGGCACAGTCCTTGTTCCTTGGTGATCTTCATGTGATGTGGCATTATCTTCCTCATCTCTGCTTGCGAAATCTACTCCTTTTTCATTTTGTAATAGGTTGACTCAGAGCATACCTTACAGTCATCGTACCTCATTACTGTAACAAAGTCAACCCGTTTCCAAATGGGATTACGACCATAGGCACAGAGTTCAGGGTTTCCATCACATATTTCTGGGGACACATTTCAATCCATAACAGTATCCAAACCTAACTCAGGTAATTATGGCACCTCAAGGAGTTGTTGTCATCTCTCCCTTGCCCCCGAGTGACACCTCTGTGTGTAAAGTATGCAGCTAGATTGTATCATCCTTTTTAATTCATGAACTATTGTTGGGTAGAAAGGCAAGTTGTTCATTCTTCTGTACATCACTCACATACTTTAACAATCCTTTCTTTCTCTTGGGTCACTACTCTTGAAACAACGTGTGAGCCCACTTTGCTCTGAGCCCACTACTTAAGCTCTGGGTCTGTTTAAACAGTGACATTGGTGTTCTCCATGGTAACACTCTTGTTCTTGTTTGTGAAGTGAGTGAAGACCTGTGTTACTCAAACTCACTTCCTCTCCCTTCAGTGTGAATCCTGAGAGACTTAGTTTGAAGTGCTTTTGCACTGTGAAAACCTTCAGGTACAACAGATCATGTCACCTGAATATGGGCCTGGGTCACAGGGCTCCACAAACTGATGGGGTATTTTGTCATTTAGTCTGGGGTACTGATGGATGCATTCTCCAGTTCCCTTTTTCTGACATGTCACAAAGCACATTTTCCTATGTCACCTCCTTTTCTTATTCCACATCTCTTTATAAATTGTAAATGCATCACAGTCGAGGCTGTTGGTGACATTATCAAATCTCCTGATGCCCCTCACCTCCTGCTGGACACACAGAGAGCAGAACATCTTCCCCTCCTTCCTTCCCTCCTGTGATCTGCCCGTCTCCCAGCTTCCCGCGTCCCACTAAAGCATCTCTGGGGCTCTTGCCACTGACTGGAACCCACCTCAAGGGGCTGCTTCTGCTAACAAGGTCATGGTCTTGTCACCAGTAGGTCAAGGCGAGACTTCAAAGACTTGAGGTCCTTCTGCTGTCTTCCCTGTGCTCTGTTCCACAGTACCCCTTGGAGGAAGGACACAGCTGAGGGATATTGAGCTTAAGGGATTTGGTTGTTGCTGTTTCTCGACGGCACTTGGCTTTGGCCTGTTGATTTGAAACTCTAGTTTCACTGCACATCCTGTGTTTTCATTTGCGACATCTAGCAACCCTGTGGGTATTGTCAGTTGTTGTCCTGATGGCTCTGACTAATGGCTACCCCGTGTGTGCAGAGAAGAACTGCTCTGTGGAGTTCTCATGGCTCTGATCTTTCAGAAGCAGATCACCAGGCCTTTCTTCCAAGATGCCTCTGACTGAGCCCAAACCTGTCCACCTTTTTGGATCCGACTGGATGGCACTTGGCTTTTATGCTAACCATTTGCATCACCCAGGGGCTCCTATGACTCATGAAAGAGCTGCAAGTGGGTGATTGCCCTTCACCTTTCTCCTGCAGGCCTAGAGGGGGTGAGGGTTCCACACTGGACTCCCAGGAGCAGACTCTGGGATGGAGACTAGTGTGCAGGTGGATTATCTGGGAGCGCTCCCAGAGTCAACCCTGCACAGAGGAAATGCGGTTGCAATGATTCTCAAAGAGACCTCATCCAATTTCCCATAGCTCTGAAGCTGAGTGGCCCCCAGAATGGTATGGAGTTGAGGCCAAGTGTCTACTTCTATCTATTTCCTGCTGGAACCCTGATGAACCAAAAAGTTGGTACAACAGACAAGCCGGCAGAGGTGGAAATGAGGCTGGAGGGGATGTCAGCAGCCAACGCTTGCTGGAGGAGATGTCAGCAGCCAGCACTTGTTGGCTTGGTGATTGTGGTCATGGTGAAGATTTCTGACTTCCCAAATGTGATGAGAAGTCACTGACGGATGCTCCGTAAGGAGGTACTGTGATCTAGGTGATTCTGGGAATAGGTCACAGGGGCAGAACAGAAGGAGAGAGCCCAGTTAGGAGAAGATGTTGGTTTCTGAGACGCAACAGTGCTTTGGATCAGCGTGTGTCATACTGGTAGAGCTGAGACTCGGTTGTATTCTGAATATACTTTGAAGGTAGAGCTGGATGGCTTGCTGATGGATTGGGGACAGTAAGAGATGAGTCAAGGAGGTCATTGGCTAAGCATGTTGGAGACTGGGTCTACCCCTTACTGACATGGGCTGTGCTGGCTGAGGAGCAGGTGTAAAGAGGAAAGTAGGAGTTCTACTTTGAGATGTCAGTGAGAAATCCAAGTAGAGACCAGGAGTAGGTGGGCGAACATATGAATGAAGGTCAGGGAAGAGATGGGGACAAGAGGAGTGCATTCAGGAGTCAAGCGATCATAGAACTTGGCAATGTAGATAGAGTTGGTGATCTCTACAAGGCTAGTTCAATGAAGTAATGGGGAGAAGAGCTATCTGGACTGGGTTCAAGGGTGGGCTGGGTGGAGGGTAAGGACAATGTGGACATCAATTGTGAACTTGAGAAGGTTGGTTCAAAGGGTTTGTGGAGAGAACTGTTTAGACTAGTTTCGAGGGCGGCTGGAGCATAAGGACATGTATACAGCGTGAGACTGAAAAGGTTGGTTCAGTGGGTTCATGGGGAGAAGAGCTGTTTGGACTGGGTTCAAGGATGGCTGGAGGGTAAGGATGACATGAAGGCAGTGATTCTGGAAAGCTCTTGTCTAGAGCAGAGAAATGGGGCAGAGGATGGGTGTTGGGTGACAAGAGAATTGAGAATTCTGTGACTTTGGCCCTACCCTGCCCTGCTTGCTGTGTGTTTCCTGCAGTCACCCATAATGGCCCGTGCCCATGGAAACCTTGCCGGGACAGGTGTGAGTTTGCATTCCTGGGCTGAAATGAGGCACCTCGTTAAAGCTGACACACTCTTCTGGAATGATGCCTTGCGACTGAAAACCCCTGACTAAAAATAACACCGCCGCTGAAACTTACCCAGCACATGGCCAACAAGTTAGCTTAGTGGTGTCCCTTAGTGATTTGATTTCTGTCATTCCTCCTTCAGTGAGGCAAGATCCCAGGGAGGGGACTCAGAGACGCTGGGACATGTGCCAAGGTTTCCACTGAGTGCTGGGATTGCAAAGCGAGACACAGACCCTCAACGCCTGGCCCCTTGGTGACTCCTGGGGTCAAAGAATGAACTCTGTCCCCATTCGGTTCTCTGGCTGGGTGGTCAGGAAGCCGACCTCCCTGGTGCTGCAAGAAGGGGCTTCGATATTCATGACACAGAGACAGTGAGAGCTGGTGGTGTGGTTGGGGCACAGGACGGACAGGTGACTTGCTTGCTCTGTGGGACTGGAGGGTGTGGTGGAGTCTGATGACATCAACTGGGAGCTGGGGTGTGAACAAGCGGTGCTTTATTCTAACCCCTCCCCTGGCTCTACCTCGCCCCCGCCCAAGTCACTGCTTTCTAGTAAGACCCAGAGGTGAGCCGAGCAGCTAATTTTACAAGTTAACTTACCCTGTGGCACCTCCACCGTGTTCTGAAACCAGGTGTTCTGAGAGTCATCTTTGACTGGCTTGCCAGGTCTCAGGGCTACAGAGGTACAGGTGCAGGCTAGCCTGCAATCCAGGTGCACAGCAGGCAGATGGTCAGATGTGACCTTTACCTAGCAACCCAGCCAATTCCCTTGACCACCAAGCCCCTCCCTGCTGTTCTCTATGTGTGTCTGTAGACCAGATTACAGGACTGTGGCTAGGGTAGAAAATGCTACTTCTGTCATTTAGCCAGGAGCTCCCTGTGCCCTGGAGAAGTCCACTTCCATGGGCAGCCAGAGAAGAGGATATCGTAGAAGACAGTGGACCCTGCTTCACCCCTCTGGGGAACTCCAGACTGCTCTGATGATCTACCCAGGCGCATATCAAAGGCCAATGGTTGTGTAGTCCTATATCTTTTTTGAAGATCGTGTTTGGAAGTCTTTATATAGAAATTGAATAGGAACCTCCATTTCTCGCCCAGGTTAGCGAGAATCTAGAGGCTTGCTTTGCTCAGGGCCTGATTCTGTGTCTCCATACTCCTGTAGGCAAAGCTTCAGACCCTGGGCTTTGGCTGCCCAGGCATCTGCCAGCCTGTATGGAGCTGCAGAAAATGGAGCTTGACTTATCTGAGGGAGTCCCTGGGTGACTGCCATCCACCAAGTTGGAGAAACTGGTGGTGACTTTACCAACAGTCATCTTTCTGATCATTTTAAAGCTCCCCCGCTAAGTCAGGCCCAAATAAAGAAGACAGTACGAATAGAGGTGGTTTAGTGGTAGAATCCACACCTTCCACGCAGGAGGCCAAGGTTTGGTTCCTCACCACTACCCCTCCTGCACAGCCACTGCTTGTTTGTTGGTGGAAGCTTGTGTGTTGCCATGAAGCTGAACAGATTTCAGTGGAGCTTCCAGACTAAGAAAAACCAGGAAGAAAGGTCTGGCAATCTACCTCCAAAATGAATCCACCAATGAAAACCCTATGGATGATAATGGCCTGATATGCAACTCAAATGGAGGTAGTGCAGGATGCGGAATCACTTCCGTCTATTGTTCATGGAGTCGTTGTGAGTCACGGGCTGACGTGACGGCAGCTAACAACAGCAGCAAAGCCGGCAGCCGACGGGAACTCTGCTGATTTGCCCTACGGTCTGTCTCCATCTTTTCTTGGATCAAGATTTGAAGGAGACGGGGCCTTGACCATCCGTTTGCATTGCAGCTCCTTACTCTACCAGAAAAAGCAGCAGAGGGCTTCCAAAGGCAGAAAGATTTGACTGCATTAGTGGAAACATTTGCAGTGTTAAATCCTGTGGCCACACAGGTAGAGTTTTCAGCATAGACTATCGAATGCTCGTTCTTAAACACTCCTATGATAATTTCCTGGTCTGTGGAGAGCAAACTGGGATTAAGACTTGAAGATGATTTAGTCCATGGTTGATGAGACTCTGTGAGCATCTGTCTGTCATCAGTCCTTCCACAGACACTAATCCTGATCTTGAGTTTCCTGACCTGGAACGGGGGAGTCCTTCTCCTCTCCTGCTATCCCCTCCACGTCATGTACTTTCTGGAGTTGTCTCACTCAGCATCTCTGATTGTTCCCACTGTTAAGCCACTGGGTTTCCTATGGTGTGATCACAAAATGTTTCTCAAACTATGTCCCTACAATGCTGGGTCTCTGGGAAATTCATGAATGGAAAGGAAAAATGTAATGATTTGGGAAATGCTAGGTGAAGTGGGTTGAATACTGGTTCCTCCAAAATTCACTTCTATCTGGAAACTATCTGGCATAGTGGCTAAGTGCTACAGCTGTTAGCCAAAAGGTAAGCAGGTCACACTCACCAAACACTCCTTGGAGACTCTGTGGAGCAATTCTACACTGACCTATGTGGTTGCTGTGAGTTGAAATCAACTCGACAGCAGTGGGTTTGAGTTTGATTTGGGTCCCTGGGACTTCAGAATGCTTCCTTATTTGGCAATACGGTCTTTGTAGATGCAGTTAGTAAGGCTCTTCAGAAGAGATCGCTTGGATTTAGGGTGGCCCTAAAGGCAATGATGGGCATCCCTATAAGACAAGGAGAGGACACCAGGAGACAAACAGCAGAAAGCCATGTGAAGACAGAACCAGAGGTCAGAGCGAGGTAGCCCCAAGTCAGACTGCCGAGCATTGCCAGCAACTACCAGAAGCTTACTGCAGACATGGTGCTAGGAGGGGCCAATCCTGGGAGAGCCACATCATACTTGGCAAAGTAGAGGGTCAACGAATAAGAGGAAGAAGGACCCTCCAGAAGACTGTCACACTGGTTGCAGCAGTGGGCTCAAACATGCCTGACATAGGACCAATTAAGGTTTTGTTCTATTGCACACAGGGCCACTATGAGCTGGTACCAGCTCAACAGTACCTAACAACACAACAGCAACACCAGAAGCTGAGGGAGGCATGGGACAGATTCAGCTTCAGAACCTCCAGAGAAGACCAGCCCTGCCGGCTCTTGGATATTAGCCTTATAAAACTCCTTTCAAACCTCTGAACTCCAGAACTGCTTAAGAGAATAAATCCTGTTGTTTGAAGCTGCTGAGTTTGTGGGCCTCTGTTACATCATCAATAGGAAACCCACACGGGGATCAAACAGGTTTAGTCACAGTGGGACTGCTCAGAGTCCTTAAGGTGCTGGGTGTGGGAGGAAGGAAGTGGTTCTTCCCAAGCTTATTTGATGCAGGAACCACTTTGGAGGAGAATACCTCTTGGGACTCTTATTCTTAGGGACACATTTTGTGGCCATTCTGCAGGCCAGTGCTGTCCATCAGGTATGTAAAGGAAACCACATCTTAATATTAATTTCCTAGTAGTCTCATCAAAAGTAACAAAATAAAACAGGTGAATTAAAACTTTTCATAATGTATGTCCTTAAAAAATATATATATTAAGAAAAGAAAGATTCTTGGGGGATGTAACTCTGTTTGCTGCTGTATACCCATACCTAAGACAGAATGTATTACTGTTTGCTGCTGAGACAAAACAAAATAAAACCACAAACAGAAAAGAAACCCCAACAACTTTCATGTAAAAACACTCAACAAACCAAGAATAGAAAGGGACTTTCTCATAAAAACAAAAAAGAATATCCACCAGTACATCACTATCTCCCTCCTCTTCTCAAAAAAGAGCTCAGGCTGCTGATCAAAAGGTTGGCAGTTCGTATCTACCAGCTGTTCGTTGGAAGCACTCTGGGGCTGTTCTTCTCAATCCTATAGGTCCTCTGTGAGTTGGAATCAACTGGATGGCAAGGGGTGTGGGTTGTTTACTTTGTCGTTGTTGTTAGGTGCTGTTGAGTCAGTTCCAGCTTACAGTGGCCCTGTATACAGCAGATCGAAACTCTGCCCAGTCCTGCACCATTCTCACAGTCATTGTGATGCTTGAGCCCATTGTTATGGTCACTGTGCCAGTCCATCTGGTTGAGGTCTTCCTCTCTTTTGATGACCCTCTACTTTACTAAGCATGATGTCCTTTTTTATATCTGTGGTTCTAATCCTACTTGGGAATGGCTTCTCTTTGTTATATTGACTAGTCAGTATGAGCACAGGACGTGACTCAAGTCAATATCTTTCGGGTTATAAAAGCAGAATAAGCCAGCAGCAAAAAAGCACAGATGGGGGAAGGTAGATGCCCAGACATATTAAGATCTTAGAGGAATAGAAACTTAAAAGAGGCAAGGACTTTCCTTCAGAGCCGATGCAGAGACATAGCTTTTCCTCTGAACTGGTGCTCTGAATTCAGACTTCTAGTCTCCTGAACTGTGACAGAACCAATTTCTGTTTGTTAAAACCACCCCCTTGTGGTATTTCTGTGATAGCAGCTCTAGGTAACTAAGTGGCAAAACCAACACCAAAACAAAACAAAAACACTTGGGGACCGTGTTTTTAGGGAACACTAATGTCAACTGGTGTAACTAGTCTTTTTCTAAGAGAGTGTTCTTCACCTCACATTGGTGAGTGGCACGTGGGATCTTAAAAGCCAGCAAGCTGCCATCTGAGGAAGATGAATTGGTCCCAGCCCATCTAGAACAGATGAAAACCTAGAGTATCAAAGACAGGAGGAAAAATGAGCCCGGGACACAGAAAGACCCATGTGACTGGGAGACTACATCAGTAGAACAGAAGAACTAGATGGTGCCTGGCCACCACCAGAGATTACCCTGACAGGGGACGTAGTGTAGAGTCCATGAAGTGGCATGAGAATAAAGGGGTGTGTAGATCAAGAACTCTATTAAAAGACCAGACTTGATGGTTCAACAGTCTAGAGGGTCCCCTGGGAACATGGCCTCTGGACTTGCCTCTAGCCAAGAGTGAAAACCAGTACTGAAGCCAACACTTCAGACAAAGACTGGACTGGACTTGGGGACACGAAGTGATGTAGATGGTGTGTTTGCTTTATGGTTTAGTATATATATGTAAGGCTGTCCTACTGTTTTCTTTTTCTTTCTCTATTTTTATTATTATTTTTTTATTATGACTGAGTGAAAACATACATTCCCTTGTAAATTTGCGTGCCCACCTATGTGCAGCTTCCACTGCTCTCCCTACCTGGTGACAGCACACTATTCCTCTCTGCTCCATACATGTCTCATCCTCCCAACAGTCTCCTTTCCCCTCCTCTCCACCAACTCCCCTTCCTCCAGTCAGAGGTCAGCAGGATGATATCCTATAGATGCTTACAACAATAAAGTGCACCCAATATATAGTCACTCTGCATCACCAAGTCCAATCCCTTGTTGACAGAAGAGTGGAACTTCATTATGATCCATGGGCAAGGGCAGTATCAGGGCCAGGGGCCATGCTGTCAGAGGAACCCCTAAATCACTGGACCATCAATTGGAGTCTTCTAGTGGAGATCTCAGGGTGAACCCCTTTTTATTCTTGCGTTGCCAGTGAGACTCAACTTTGTGAGCTCCGTGGTGGCTATCACTGGTGGTGGCTGGACACCATCTGGTTTTTCTGGTCCCAAGCTGATGTAGGTACCCACTCTTGTGGGTCTCTCCGTCTTCTGGATTGTCATTTTGGTCCTGGTGAGCATCTGTTCCTCCTGAGATGGGACCATTGGCTGTGCCCTTGGATGGCAGCTTGGCAGCTTTTAAGACCCCAGACACCACTCACTGATGTGGGGTGCAGAGAGCCCTCTTATCAAAATGCTAGTTGTGCCAATTGGCCTTGATTTCAACTAAGAGCATGGTCGCCTGCCCCCCTCCCCAGCTACTCTGTCCTTGCATTATTGGGTCAAGATGGGAGGAGTACTCAAGTTATGTTGAAGTCCACTTAATATTGTTCTTGTTTCTAATGTGAGCAGTCACAGATTTCACCCAAGCAAACTTCTACCAGCTATCTAATCTAAACCCTTTCCCCCTCACCCTCCCTCCTTCCCCTCTCTTGTAGTCGTCAAAGAGTCTTTTCTTCTATGAATAAGTCTATTTTTAAGTTCTTATCGTAGGGGTCTCAGACAATGTTTGTCCTTTTGTCTCTGACTACTTTCACTCAAAATAATGTCTTCCAGTTGAAACCAGGTTATGAGATGTTTCCTAGAATCATCATTGTTCTTTATCACTCCATAGTGCTCCACTGAGTATATATACCATAGTTTATCTATCCATTCCTCTGTTTTTGGGCATCTAGGTTGATTCCATCTTTTTGCTGTCGTGGACTGTGCTGCGATAAACATTCTTGTGCATGTATCTGTTGGTGTGAATGGCCTTCATTCTGTAGGATATATTCCAAGTAGTGGGATTACTGGGTCAAATGGTGTATCTATATCCATTTTGTTAAGGAAGCACCAGATTGCTTTCCAAAGAAGCTGGACCATTTTGCAACCGCAAGAACAGTGTAGGAGAGTACCACTTTCACCACAGCCTCTCCAGCATTTGTTGTTTTGGAGTTTTTGGATCATGGCCAACCTCATTGGGGTGAGACGGTATCTCATTGTCATTTTGATTTGAATTTCTTTAATAACTAAAGATTGTGAACATGTCCTCATGTGTGTTTTGGCTGCCTGGATCGCCTTTTTAGAGAAGTGTCTGTCTATCTCTCTTGCCCATCTCTTAATTGGATGATTTATCTTCTTATTATTGATATTTTGTAGTACCCTATAGATTATGGAGATCAGGCATCAGTCTGACATAGAGTTGCCAGATATTTTTTGCCATTCTATAGGTGGCCTTTTAACTCTTGTGATAGTCTTTGGATGAGCAACACTGTTTGATTCTTAATAGTTCCCATTTATCTATTTTCTCTTCTGTTGATTGTGGTTTGTTTTACAGATTTTGAAGTCTGTCTGTGTTGTGTATTAAAACTTCCATTGTTGTTCCTACTTTTACTGTTTTCTTTTTAGAAGAGAGAGGATAGGGTGGAGAGGAGGGGACAACTGTTGGATGAGTGGATAATGAAAGTCACAGGGTGAGAAGAGCAGATAGAGTTTTGGAGAGTTGGGTGCTTGGGGTGTTACATGGAAAATTGACTTGGATTGTAAATTTTCACATAATACAATAAAAAACAAACAGCAACAGCAACAACAAAAAGACCAAACATAGCTCTCCGAATCTAGGAAAAAGTCCTCAAACCTTCAGGCTCTTAAACCAACAGCCAACAACAACAACAAAAAAATCCAGAATCTCAAGTCAATTCTGATTCGTTGTGGCCCTATCAGGCTCTTAGAGTCTGAAATATCAGACTGGTTTGCCACAAAAGTTGCTCGATGAATGATGCAGAAGTAATTTTCACCATCAGAGGTTCTCTCAATATTCTCCTATGTTCCATAAAGCTTGGGAGGCAGAGACCTTCAAAGTGCTCATCTTTGAACATAGGAGGTGGTTTTCATTGAAAAACCAACACTCACTTTATATCTATTTTAATTTAGATTTCCAAGTATGATGGAATTAATGAAATGCTATAAAAAAATACAGCTTGACATCTGATTAAAACATTCAACCAATTTCTTTATCCATTATCTTATGCAAAATGTGAGCTTGTATTTTCCTAATCCTTTAAAGGAGTTCATTGGCCGGTTTTCATTATTTCATTACTTTTTCCATTTTTAATAATCTCAGGATGCCAGTCTTGGGAAGTGCATGTGTTCTGGCAGTGCAATGATGTCTAAAGGTGAGATAATATGCAAATCGATGAGGCAGAAGTGCTAGATAAAAATTTAGTGCAGTAGTGCGGCTGGGCTGAAAAACCAAGCTGCCTAAGGTCTACCAAATTCTCATTTCCCTTGCTGCACTCTAACCTCAGCTTTTCCAGTGTTGTAGCATCAGGGCAGAAGAAAAGTAAACATATATCTAAGCAGTGCTTCCAACTGTTGCTTTAGTAAATGCAGTGTTTGTTCGATTTTCTATGTCCCCAGAGATGGAGTGATTTGCCTAGATATTTTTATGTTGTCCCACTTAATCTCTTTAGATCATTCTTTCCCAACTTTGGCTGTTGACTACTGTTGACATTTAGACCTAGATATTTTCTGTTGCATTGAGAAAATCTGCTGTAAAAGACCTCTTTAAAGTGTTAAAAAGCAAATATGTCACCTTGAAGATCAGGATGTGCCTGACACAAGCCCGTAGTGTTTTCACTTGCCTCGTAGGTATATGGAAGATGGACAATGAATAAGGAAGAACAAAGAAGAATAAATGCCTTTGAGTTATGGTGTTGGCAAAGAATATTGAAAATACCATGGACTTCCAGAAGAAAGAAAAATTTGTCTTGGAAGTAGTACAGTCAGAATGTTTCTTAGGAACAGGGAGGATAAGGCTTCATCACATGTACTTCGGACATGTTATCAGGAGGGACAAGTCCCTGGAGAAGGACATCGTGCTTGGCAAAGCAGAGGGTCAGGGGAAAAGAGGAAGACCTTCAGGGAGATGGATTGACTCAGTGTCTGCAACAGTGGGCTCAAACACAGCAAAGAAGGTGAGGATGGCACAAGACAGGGCAGTGTTTTTTTGTTGTACACAGTGTTGCTGTGAGTCAGAACTGACTTGATGGTGCCTAACAACAACAAAATTCTCTATTGTTGTACACTGTAGGATGCTTAGCAGCATCCCAGGATTCCACTCTCTATATGCCACTAGCTTCTCCCTGGCTGAAATAGTCAAAAATGTCTCTACATATTGCCAAGTGTCCTCTGGGTGGAAGCAATGTCACACCTGTTGAGAACCACTACCTTTGACTACAGTGTCTTGAACTGCTCTTTAAAGGCTCCCTTTTAGCCTTCCCCTTGAGAGATAGTAGGGCTAAAGATTAATGTTGCTGTTAGCTGCTGTCAAGTCACCTCTGACTCCTGGTGGCCTTAGATACAACAGAATGAAACACTGTCCAGTCCTGTCTCCGTCGTCCTCACAACCATCAGCGTGTTCCTGACTGTCCTTGTAGATAGGGTGCCAATGCATCTCACTGAGGGTTCCAGATCCTTCCTCAGTAGGGCCAGTCTATGGGCTCCTTTTTTTTGCAGAATTTAGCTGGGAGAAGGAGAGAACAAAGGAGAGAGGGAAGGCTGTGTCATTCACCTTCCTTCCTCATTCAAAGACGTAATAAGGTCCACTTGGAGAAGATGCTGTCAATTCCTGAGGGCTAAAATGTCAGAGGGAAGTCTCTGTTGGGGAGTGAGAGGCAAGGAGCTGGGAAAGGGGGCTATGTTTTATATTCATGCCTGTAGCCCCCAAAACAGTGCCTGACACATGATGAGTACTCAGAGATTGGTCTTTATATTGAGCCTCCTACAGAAGCTGCCTAAATTTATCCAGAGCACTTTGATAGGCAGATACACAGATAATAGGTAGATAGATAGACAGACAGAGTCATGGACTGAATAGTGTTCTCCCAGTATGTGTGTCAACTTGGCTAGGCAATGATTCTTAGTATTGTGTGATTGTCCTCATTTTTAGGATCTGATGTGACTGTCCTATATGTGGTAAACCCAAACCCTGCCTCTGGTTAATGAGAAAAGGTTAAGCAATGTTAAAGAGAATTAGGATGGGATGTGACACTGTTACTCAGGTCACAGCCTTGATCCACGTCAAAGGAATTTCCCTGGGGTGTGGCCTACATCACCTTGTATCCTGTAAGAGATAAAGGAAGAGAGAAGCAAGCCGTTAGATAGGGACCTCATGCCACTGAGTAAGAAGTGTCAAGAGCATGTCCTTGACTAGGGGTCTTTGTATTGAGAAGCTCCTAGATCAGGGGAAAACTGATGACAAGGGCCTTCCCCAGAGCCAACTGATAAGAGAAATCTTTCCCCTGGAGCTGGCATCCAGAATCTGGAATTCTAGCCTCCTAAGATTTGAGAGAATAAATTTCTGTTTGTTAAAGCCATCCACCTGTGGCATTCCTATTATAAAAGCACTAGATGACTAAGACAGCCAAATAGATAACATATAGAGGAAGATTGACGATAGGTAGCAAATGGATAGATATGTAGATGGCAGATAGATAGATAACAGATACTGCTACCGTTAGGTGCCGTTGACGTGGTTCCAACTTATAGTGACTCCACGTGCAACAGGATGAAACGTTGCCCAGTCCTGTGCCGTCCTCCTAATCGTTGTTATGCTTGAGTCCATTGTTGAAGTCTCTGTGTCAGTCCTTCTCCTAGAGTGTCTTCTTTTTGCTGATCCTCTCTACTTTACCAAGCAAGACGCCCTTTTCCAGGAATTGGTCCATACTGACAACATGTTCAAAGTGTGTGAGACAAGTGTTGACATTTTTGCTTCTCAGGAGCATTCTAACTGTACTTCTTCCAAAATAGGTCTGTCCGTCCTCCAGGTAGCCCATGGTATATTTAGTACCGTTGGCCAACACCGTCATTCAAAGATACGAATTCTTCTTCAGTCTTCCTTTTTTATTGTCCAGCTTTCCCATACATAAGAAGAAATTGAAAATACCGTGGCTTGGGTCAGGTGCACATTAGTCCTTAAAATGACATTTTTGCTTTCTAGCACTGTAAAGAGAACTTTTGCAGCAGATTAGCTCAATGCAATGCTTCCTTTGATTTCTTGACTGCTGTTTCCATAGACCTTGATTGTGGATCCAAGTAAAATGAAATTCTTGGCAACTTCAATATTTTCTCAATTTATCAAAATGTTGCTTATTGATCTTTTTGTGAAGATTTTGTCTTTGTGATGTTGAGGTGTAATACATACTGAAGGGTGTGGTCTTCAATCTTCATCAGTGTTTCCAGCCTTCTTCACTTTTACCAAGCAAGGTGTGTCTCAGCTGCAAATGAGTCTTCCTGAAATTCTGATGCCACATCCTTGTTCATATAGGCCAAATTTTCAGATTGCTTTTCAGCAGAGATTAAATAAATATAGTGAAGGGATATAACCTTAAAGCACACCTTTCCTGGCTTTAATTCGTGCGTTAGTCCCGTCTTCTGTTCTCATAACTGCTTCTAGATCTTTGCACAGATTCCTCATGAGCATAATTAAGTCCTCTGAAATCCCTATTCTTTGTAATGTTATCAATAATTTGTAATGATCTACACAGGTGAGTGTCTTTACATAGTCAATAACACATTGACTAAAACACATAGAGAAAACATTTCTCTAGTGTTCTCTGCTTCTAATATCAGCAATAATACCCTTCATTACGTATTCTCTTCTGCATCTGGCTTGAATTTCTGGCCATTCCCTGTTGACGTACAGCTGTAACCGCTTTCTAAGCTCTTCACCAAAATTTAACTTGTGTGATATTAATGATAATGTTTGATAATTTCCACATTTGGTTGCCTCACTTTTCTTTGGAATCATTACAAATTTGGATCTTTTCTGGTCGATAGGCCACATAGTTGTCTTACAAATTTCTTGGCAAGTGAGCATCTTCAACATTTCTTCCTTTTGTTGAAACATCTCAGTTGGTATTCTGTCAGCTCCTGAAGCCCTGTTTTTCACCGGTGTCTTCAGTGCAGCTTGGTCTTCTTCCTTCAGAATCACACATTCCTGATCACACGCTATCTCCTGAAATGGTTGGGTGTTGACCAGTTTTTTTTTTTTTTGGTACAATGACTCTGTATATTCTATCTTCTTTTGAAGTTTCCTGCATAGTCTAATAGTTTTCCAATATTGCCACTTGAGGCTTGAATGTTTTCTTCAGTCCTTTCATCCTGAGAAATGTTGAGTGTGTTTGTCTTTTGTGGTTTTCTAACTCCAGGTCTTTGCACATGTCACTAGGATATTCTGTCTTCTTCAGCTTACCTTTGAAGTCTTCTGTTCAGCTCTTTTACTTCATCATTTCTTCTACTTTGTCTGGCTACTTGATGTTCAACAGCAACTTTGAGAGCTGTTTCTGACACTGGTTTTGGTCTTTCTTTCTTCTCTTTTTGATGACTTTTTGCTTTTTTCACATATGATGTCCTTGATACCATTTCCACAGCTTGTCTAGCCTTTGGTCATTAGTGTTCAGTGCATCAAATCTACTCTTGAGTAGGTCTCTAAATTCAGGTATGATATACTCAAGGTCTTACTTTGGCTCTTATGGACTCTTGTTAATTTTCTTCAGCTTCAACTTGAACTTATGTAAGAGGAACTGATGGTCTACTCCACACATGGCCTCTGGACTTGTTCTGGCTGATAATACTTCACTTTTCCTTTGTCTCTCTCCACAAATGCAGTTGATTTGATTTTTGTGCATCCAAATCCAGAAAGTTCCACATGTATAGCTGCTGTTTATGTTGTTGAATAAAGGTATTTACAGTGAAGAAGTCACTGGTCTTGAAAAATTCTATCATGTGATCTCTGGTGTTGTTTCTGTCACCAAGTCTGTATTTTCCAACTTTTGATCTTTCTTATCCCCAGCTTTCACATTTCAATCACCAGTAATTGTGAAGGCCTCTTGACTGCATGTTTGATCAATTTCAAACTGTAGGAATTGGTAAAAATCTTCATTTTCTTAATCTGTAGACTTAGTGGCTTGTACATAAACTTGCGTAATAGTTACACAAATATTAACTGCTTTTCCTTTACAGGCATATGGATATTATCCTATCACAGATAGTGTTGTACTTCAAGATAAATCTCTAACAGTTATTTTCAATGATTAACAGAACACCTTTCCTCTTCAATTTTCATTCCCAGCACAATAGACCAATTTGATTACTGTATTCAAAATAGCCAATTCTGGCTGATTTCCACTTGTGAATTCCTAGGATACTGATGTTTATGTGCTCCATTTCATTTTTGATGATTTCCGATATTCCTAGGTTTAAACTTCATAGATTTTACACACTCCTATTGTTAATGGATATTTTACCTGTTTCACCTCATTTTGGGTCATGCTACATCAGCAAATGAAGGTCGCGAAAGCTGGACTCCATCCATGTCACTAAGATTGACTCTGCTTTGAGGAGGCAGCTCTTTTCCAGTTGTATTTTGAGTGTCTTCCAAGTGGAAGTAGATAAGTGGATAGATAAATAGGTAGATAGGCAATATGTAGATGATAGATGATATATTGATATGCCATAGATAGAATATAGATGATATGTTGGTAGACCATAGATAGATGACAGACAGATACATAGCAAGTAGATAATGTCATGGGTAGAATTTTGTTACCTCAAAGTAAGTGTCAAATTGGGTAGGCCATGATACTCAGTATTGTGTGAGTGTCCACTATTTTGTCATCTAAGTTTCCAGTGTGTTATAAATCCTACCTGTATGATGTCAATTAGCGAGGATTAGAAGCAGTTATGTTAATGAGGCAGGGCTCAATGTGCAAGATTAGTTTGTGTCTTAAACCAATCTCTTTTGACATGTAAAAAAGAGATGCATGCAGATAGGCACCTAGACTTCATACTACCAAGAAATTAGTGCCAGAAGCAGAGAGTGCCCTTTGGAAGTAGGGTCTTTGTGTTGAAAAACTTCTACTCCAGGAGATGACTAGTAACAATGATGTTTCCCCAGAGCTGAAGAGACAGAGAGCCTTCTCCTGGAGCTGGCATCTTGAATTGGAATTTCCACCCTCCCACAATGTGAGAGAATAAATTTCTCTTTGTTGAAATAGTACACTTGAGGTATTTATGTTATAGCAGTACTAAGTAAATAAGACAGTTTGGTACCATAAAAGTGGAGGGCTTATCTAACAAATACCTAAAATGTAGAAGCAACTTTGAAACTGTGGGTGGATAGAGGTTAGATGTGTTTTAAAGTGCCTAATATTAAAAGCCTAGTTTGACTTGAAGAGACCATTGATGAAATTATGAACATCAAAGGCAATTCTTATCAGGAATCTAAAGGAAATGAGGAGATCTTTTACATTGAAGATGGTGCAGATAGTGAGAAACAGAAGCAGAAATAAAAGCAGCAGAACCAGGAGAGAGAGAGGTGAGAACCAGGTGAGAGAGCAGGGAAAGAGAGAGCTGAGTGCCTTTGAGCAGGAAGTTCCTGGTGGAGTGGGTGCTTTTGTGCAATGATCAGTGAAGTTAAAGAGCTCTGGAACACTTGTTCCATCAGGAAAGACACGGATGGGAAGACTGCACAGGCTGAAAAGCCAAGGAACAAGAAAATAGCAGCTGAAGAGAAAAGGAACACAAGAAGCAGAGCTGCCTCAGTCTCAAAGGGTAGGACTCTGAACTCTGGGGTCTCAAAGAGTGGAATCATGGCCTCTGAGGTTTCAAAGGAGGGGAGCACAGCCTCTCAGGTGTCAAAGAGTCAAGGTGTGCACCCACTAATTTCTGGAGTGTGAGACTGCCTTTCACGAGTGCCAGTGGGATGGAGCCAGATCTGCTACTCAAAGCAGAGGAAGTGGTGCTGCCAGATCCAAGGGGCAGAAGAAGCAGTCTTGCTGGGGCTGGGTGGCAGGGACACTACTCAGATGGATTATGAGAATGGGACCACCCGAATGCAAGTAACTTGAATTGCCATTTCAAGGGGCCTGGAAGATGGAGCAAAAACTGGGGCTGAAGGGCATCCACTCAGAATCTGAAGTGTGGTCAATACCTAGTGTCTGGAGGGTGGGGCCATTGCCTAAATGGTCTCAGACAACAAAGGACTATTGTCAAGGCCCGAGAGTTAATGAAATGTGTTTTGCTGACTTCCTTGGTGCCTTTTATCCCTTTCTCTCTGATTTCTTCCATTTGTAATGGAAATGTCTAACTTGTGCCTGTTCCACTATTATATTTTGGCAGCAGATAACTTGTATTCTAGATTTCACAGATGAAGAGGAATTTTTGGATTTTAGACTTGGAGTCAAATTAAAGTTTTTGCTATAATACAGTGATGTGAATGTTTTCTCTGTGTAGCATTGCTGATAAGATGCTATTAGCTGAAATGACCAAGTCTCTTAAACTCTCACGTATGTCTCATTTTCTGTTACTGAGCAAACCTTTAAATACTGTGTAAATCCACTGATGAGATATTTTCTTCTGATTTCTTACTTAACATAGTATTTGTACTGGTCCTTGAGAAGCTGAATGATAATCATCCTTGAGCTCCCAGGCCAGGGTTTCTGAGTCACTGGGCCTGAAAATGTTTTAGGGAGCAGTGACTCAACACCCTCAAGAACACAGCTCGATCAGATTTCCCATAAAAGAAAAAGAAATACTGATGTTTGAAGATAAAGTCTAGGATTACTAAGACTGATAGACGGTTGGGGTTGCTTTTCGCAAATAGGATACTTAGACTTTGATCAATGCTGTGTAGATTGGCTGTTTTAATCATTTAGTGCTGCTATGACAAAAAGATCATAAGTGAATGGCTCTAACAAACCAAAGTTTATTTTCTCACAGTTTAAGAGATTAGAAGTCTGAATTCAGGGTTCTGGCTCTAGGGGAAGACTTTATTTCTTCTTTGGCTCTGGAAGAAGGACTTCATTTTTTCAGGTTCTGCTTCCTGGTTCCTTTGAAATCTCCAGGTGTGTTGGAATCTGTCTTACACCAACTCTCCTCTGCTCACTTATTAATCTCCATATTTCAGAAGAGATTGACTCAAAATACTCCTTGCACTAATCCTGCCTCAATAACGTTATAAATTCAGGTGGAGCTAAGATGACAGAATAGTCAGATGCTTCCTGTGATCTCTCTTATGACAAAGAACCAAAGCCAACAACCAACCAGACAAAAATAACAACAAATGAATCAGTTAGGTATGACATTCATTGAGTTGATGGAACTGGGTGGGTAGGAGCCCTGAACATTAAAGGCAAATTTGAGAAATCAGGCTGAATGACAGTAGGTCCAGAAGTACCAAGGACTAGCCAGACCTGATCCCCCAGGAACCGGCACCCTGCAGGTGGATCAGCTGCAGCAAACATGAAGAGGGGGCTAGTGGTGTTCAGAAAGTGTTTTCAACACCAGAAAGACTGAGCAGAGGAGAGTCCACTCATTCTTTCAGAATCAGTGAAAAATGTCATTCGATTGTCAAAAGTTAAAATCTGAGTCTCAGCTACTCTACTTGGATCTAAAACTTTCAGGATAAACTGCTCTCCTTTTACCTACACTCTCTCTTCCCTGCTCTTCACTGTGACTGAGACGGCTCCAGAGACAGACACACCTCCTGGGTAGGAAGTAAGACTCCTTATATTTCCTGAGGCATTCTCCTAGCCTTGGAGAATGAACAGATTAACAAACAGGGAAAAAAAGAAAATAACCTACCAGTTCCCCTAAACCAGGAACTCAGGGAATAAACAGTTTCTTTGCCTAGGCACAGGCATAAGAGCTCCACAGACTTTGAGTGTCTTCCCCCCCTGCATAGACCTGTGTGGACCCCCTACTACACCATAGGCCTTTATTAGTACAGTATAACACAGTAAGTATCTGAATGCTGATGTCATTGTGTCAGCTACATGGTGGAAAAGTAGGCCTCTGCCATGTGACACTGTTCTGCCTTTAAGCAGGGTGCTTATCTATCCACAGAAGGGGTCTAAGGACTGGTGGCTCCACTCAAGCCACCTATCCATCCATGCCAGGGGTCCAAGAATAAATGGTCACACCCAGTCCTTGCAGCCAACAGCATCGGGCACCTATAATCTGATAGCAAAACCTATCCACATATGTGCTTTAAGGAACAAGGCCATGTTTTCCTCACAGACGCTTAGAGGTGGCTGTCAACCCAGCCTTTCTCAATGTGTGCAGCCAGATAACTGTGACTACTCCAATCATCCCTGCCCGTGTAATACTGTAGGGGACACCCTGCACCACACAGTTTGTGACTGACTACCTAGGCATCTGAGTTGAATCTTTGCAAAAAAAAGTAAACAGACCCTTGGGCTTGCATGCCTAGTAGCAGCTCTAATCACCTGGTGATAAGACATTAGTCCTTTAAAGGTGCTAATAATCAAAATAGCTCACACAGTCAGCCTACTTGGACGTTTCAAAACAATACAATACAAAACAGAAAACAAGAAGCTAGAACACAGGAAGCAAACATAAAATAAATACGTCGAATAGCTTACTCACGGCTTGGAGATAAAAGTCAATATGAAATCACATAAAGAGCCAGACCATGATGGCTTCAGAAAGCTCCCAAAACAAAAATCAAGAAATTTCCCAGATGAAGACAACTTCCTGGAATTATCAGAGGTATAATACAAAAGATTAATATACAGAACTCTTAAAGAGATCAAGAAGGAGATGAAGTAAAGTGCAACAGGGCATGATGATAAACTGAACAGGCCGCAAGAAAGCATAAAGAGACAGCAATCAGAAATTCAGAAGATTAACAAAAACATTTCAGAATTAGACAACTCGTTAGACACTCAAAAGAGCGTAACTGAAACAATGGAAGCCAGAACTAGTGAAATTGAAGATAAAGCACACGACGCCAACATAGTTAAGGAAAAATCTGATAAAACAATTTTTTTTTTAAAAAAAGAAGAAACACTGAGAATTATGTGGGACTCTGTCAAGATGAATAATTTACAAGGGATTGGAGTACCGGAATGAGGGGTAACAGAACATACAGAAAGAACTATTGAAGAGTTGTTGATGGAAGGCTTCAGTATTAGGGAATTTGAGAAGACACCTATCCAAAATATTCATCAAACCCCACACAAGGGAGATTACAAAGAAAGACACCAAGACATATTGTAATAAAATGCACCAAAACCAAAGATAAAGAGAGAATTTTAAAAGTGGATAGATATAAACCAAAATAATCTATAGTGGAAAGTTAATAAGACTAAGCTTGGACTACTCAGAAAAGAAGATTGCCAACCAAGAATTACATATCCAGCAAAACTGTCTCTCAAATACAATGGTGAAATTAGGACAATTCCAAATAAACAAAAGTTTAGAGAATCTGTGAAGAAAAAAAATTATAAGAAATACTGAAAGGAGTCTGTTGGTTAGAAAATCAACAACATCAGGTGACAACCCAAGACTAGAATGCAAGACAGAGCAAACACATAACTCCGGATAGGGAAATCACAAAAATAAATCAAAGCTAAAACACTGAAAATAGGGAAACAGTGATGTCATTATGCAGAAGATGACAAGACTACAAAGAAGAGGGACTGAAAAATGTAGTCATAGATTTGAACATGGAGAGTAAGTTAAGGTGATACCAAGCTGTATAGTAGCAGCTCTAACCACCTAGAAATAAGACATTAGTCCTTTTAAGGTTCTAATAATCAAAATAGCTCACATGACCAGCCTATTTGTGCATTTCAAAACAAGACAATACAAAAAAAAAAACAAAACAGAAAACAAGAGGCTAGAACACAGGAAGCAAACATAAACACATGGAACAGCTTACTCATGGCTTGGAGACAAAAGTCAATATGAAATCACATGAAGAGCCGGACTGCTATGGCTTCAGAAAGCTTGGATATGGAGAGTAAGTTAAGGTGATTCAAAGGAATAAAAGACTGCTTTAAATTTAGAAAAATAAGGGTAAATATTAAGGTAATTACAAAGGAAATTAACAGTCCTACACATCAAAATAAAAACCAAGAAAAAATGAAGTCTCAGCAAATACAAACCAACAACCATGATAAAAATGACAAGAAAACACATACAGAAAAATGACTCCGCATAGAAAATTAAGTGGAACAGTCGACAGTGCCCCCAAAAGGTATCAAAATGACAGCACTAAACTCATACCTGTCAATAATTAAGCTGAATGTAAATGGATTAAATGTACTAATAAAGAGACAGAGCATAGCAGAATGCTTAAAAATTGATCTGTCTATATGCTGACTTCAAGATACACATCTTAAGCTTAAAGATGCAAACTAAAACTCAAGGGGTGGAAAAAGATATATCAAGCAAACAACATTCAAAAAGAGCAGGAGTGGTAAAGTTAAATTCAGACAAAATAGACTTTAAAGTAGGATCCACCACAATGGACAAACAAGTACCTTACATAATCATTCAAGAGTCAGTACAACAGGAGGACATAACCATACTAAATACATATGCACCAATGATAAGGCTCCTAAATACATAAAACAAACTCTGAGAGCACTGAAAAAAGAAGTAGGCAGCTCCATAGTAATAGTCACAGACTTCAACAAACTACTTTCAGTGAAGTACAGAACTTCCAGGAAGAAGTTCAGTAAAGACATGGAAGATTTAAATGCCACAATCAACCAATTTGACCTCATAAACATAGAACACTCCACCCAACAGTGGCCAAATGTACTTGGTTTCCAGCGCACATGGAACATTTTCCAGAAGAGACTACATCTTAGGCCGTGAAGCAAGCCTTAACAAAATCTGAAGTACTGAAATATTGCAAAGGATTTTTTTTCTGACAGATACATGAGGAAATACTCATGATTATTTGCCATTAGAGAAATCCAAATCAAGGCATCAAAACTACAATGAGATACCATCTTGCCCCTGTTGGAGTTTGTGCTAGTCAGGGAGTTCTCTGATGAACACGGGTGGAGGAGAAGTGACGCAGACAACTAAGAAAAGACAGACATGAAACGGTTTGGGATCAGGGGTCTAACAGCCTTCCCCAGCCGAGAGCCCAGAACCAAGTTTTATTAAAGTATTTATACTCTTCATCAATACAGTTGGTATCCCAGAAAACAAAGACCTGGAACACTCAGTAACTAAGTCAGTTGTTTACAGTTTCGGCTGTTCATTGTTCTACACGTTTGGGCTAGGAACTTGGAGGTGTTCCCAGACTGCCTCTAGGTTACCGTACACAAGGTAGAGTCAAAGTGATTGATTATAGCACAGGAGGTTATACAGAGTTGAAGTAACAGTACAGCAGCCAAGATGGCTGCAGTTATGTCAAGAGAGTTAACATAATTTCCCACATGTCCCAACAAGGCTGGCACTAGTCTAAAAACCACAAAATAATAAATGTTGGAGAGGCTGTGTAGAAACTGGTACACTTATACACTGCTAGTGGGAATGTAAAAAGGTACTATCACTTTGCAAATTGGTTTGTCACTTCCTTAATAAGCTAAAAGTGGAAATACCATAGGATCCAACAACCCCACTCCTTGGAATATATCCTAGGGAAATGAAAGTTGTCACATGAATAGATACATGTACACTAATGTTCACTGAAGCACTGTTTATAACAGCAAAAAGACAGAATCAATCTAGGTGCTCATCAAGAGATGAATAAAAAATCATGACATATTCGCAGAATGCAATAAGATGCAATGACAAAGAACAATGACAAATCTGGGAAACATCTGATAACATGGAGGAATCTGAAGACATGCTGAGTGAAATTAGTTGCCAAAGGACAAATGCTATATAAGATCACAATTATAAGGACTCAAGAAAGGTTTAAAGACAGAAGAAAACAGTCTTTGATGGTTATAAGGGTGGGGAGGGAGGGTGAGAGGTATTTACTAATTTGATATTAGGCAAGAATTATTTTAGGTGAAAGGAGGTACAGCACCCAGTACAGCAGAAGTCAGCATAACTAGACAAAACCAAAAGCTAAAAAGTTCTTTAAATACAGCCAGACATTTGGAGGGACAGTGTAGCAGGGGCAGAGGTCTGGGGATCATGGTTTTAGGGGACCTGTAGGTCACTTGGCATGTCAAAGTTTATTTTGAAACTGTTTTGCATTCCACTTTGGTGAATGGCGTCTAGGGTCTTAAAAGCTAGCAAGCGGCTGTCTAAGATGAATCAATTTGTCCCAACCCACCTGGAACAGATAAGAATGAAGAACACCAAGGAAATACGGAAAACGTGAGCCTTAGAGACGGAAAGTGTTGCACAAACCAGAGACTGTATCAGTCTGAGACCAGAAGACCTAGATGGTGCCTGGCTACATCAGTGACTACCCTGACAGGGAACTCAGCAGAGTCTTTGGTGGAGTGGGAGAAATGTGGGGTGCAGAACTTGAACTCGAGTAAAAAGATGGTAACTCTGCCCCAGTTGGTGGCCATGGGTTCTGAAGGAAGAAGTAACATGCCCTGGAGTGGGTCAGAAGTACAACAGTGTTCTAGACAGGGATCCAAGTTTTGCCAAAGACAAGAAGTAGCTGGAGCAATCTGTAAGGATCTGGTGATATTGTGTTTATATATTCAGTAGAATAAAGATTCCGGAAGGTAATGAGAAAGGTCCTACAATAGGAAGATGAGCTGGAAGAGTGAGTATGAAGCAGAAAGAGAAGGGAGGCACCCCAGAAAAGGGCCAGAGATGCTGGACTTAGAGAGAAGGTTGTCACAGAGAGAAGTGTAGAGTGACAAGCTAACTTGTCAACAGGGGCATGGTCATCACCATGCTCATATTAATTGCTTTCCCCATAGAAGCTGAAGTTTGGATGAAATGGGAATTTAGAGGTGACGCAACGAGGAAGAAGGCATGTTTATAACTTGGGTGTATCAGTGAGGGTCCTGCCAAGATGTAGTTGGTACCAGATGGTATACTTGGACCGGGGCAAAGTTTGATGAGTGGCCAAATATGGAGGTGTGAGAAGGATGCAGAGAAGGTGCCAGAGGTGGTGCTTGAGCGTCAGGCTCAGGACCACTGGGGAGTCCTTTCTCTGCTAGACCTGAAGGACAGATGACAGGAGTGGAAGGCAGAGAGACTGCATAGGAGAGGCTTCTTAGGGGAGCTTAGATCTTCAGTGGGGTGGGGGTTTCGGGCAGCCAGTGGCAACTCTGTAGGAGGAGGCAAAAGGACACCCATTCGGCCCTCATGCTCACACCTCCTTCCCGTTTCTTGCCTGGGCTGTCATGGCCACCACCACCAGAATTCAGGGGGCAAGGGGCCTCATTGTTATAGTCCTCAGGCAGAGAGCCAGACCGAGGTGAAGGAAGTCAGGTCTTTGGCACTCCCTGGGGCTGAAGGGGTTGAGGCGTCTGCTGTGCCGATCTGTGGGGTCACCATCAACAGCCCTGGTGCTCCTTTAAGGAAGCTTGCTTTTCCTTTCTGGGAAGAGCTTTAGGAGAAGGCTGCCATCTAACTCTTGGGAGCAGTATCTTCCATGTCTTGGTTTCTTAGTGCTGATGTAACAGAAATACCACAAGTGGATGTCTTAAAGAAACAGAAATTTCTATTTCTGCAGCGCAGGAGACTAGAAGTTCCAGTGTGTGGCATCAGCTCTAGGAGAAGGCTCCATCTGCCAGATCTGGGGGAGAATGCTTGTCTGGTTGAGCTTTTCCTCCTTGGCTCCTTGGAGAGCTCCACATGGCATTGGTCTTTCTTGTTCTTCCACCGTTCTGTGTGTGACCTGTTCTGTTACATTTCCAGATGATTGGCTTAAGGTGTCCCCTACACTGATGTGGCTTCATTAACATAACAAACAAAGCCTTATTCCCATCTGGGATTACATCTACAGGTGTAGAGGTAGTGGGGGCGGGGGGGCACATTTCAATCCATAATTCTGTCTTACACCTGTCTCTTTCACCAGAACTCTGCCCAGAGAAGGACAGCTTAAAATGACACCTTGAAGACGCTTGGTGACAGCTCTGTAGTCTCTGGGTTGGGGCATCCGTCCTTTGCTGTGTGTTCCCATGGAAATCAAGGGCATTCATTTCTCCCTCTCCATTTCTTGACTTGAAAAAAAGAAAGTTTTTTAATGTATTCTGAACATAGAACCTTAGGAAACACCCTTGAGAAGAAAATCAAAGTCTCCTTGAAGTAGAAAATCCTGGATTTGTGCTGTCTGAACTCCAGGCCGTAGGAGGAAAGTGTCTCAGTGTCTCCAGATGCCTCCACATGGTCTGGTTATGAGCATCTTCTCCAGGAACGAGAAGGAGGTGCTCCCAGGAAGGGAGCTGTTTGGACATTTCAGGATCTAGCATGTTCATAGCAATTGATAGGAAAGTTCGAACTTGAGTCTGCATTCAAATTGTGCTTGGTGACGCTGCTCAGAAGCATACTGATTGGGTCATTTCTGTTTCCAGGAAAGAATTTCACCTTTGTGTTAGGTCCAAGCTGAGAAAATAACACTGAGGGGAAAAAAAAGGAAAACATGAGAAAACCTGGAAAGATAGGAATTTGGAGAGAAATTCTCTTGTCAGTCATGGAACTGCTGCTCTGGACTCCATGGTTTTTATGTGTACACCTCCATACACAGACAGCACACACACACACATACTCATCATACATACCACTAATACCCAGCACAAACACATATACACATACCACACCACACATACGGATCACACACATTCACACCACTCACACACACAGATACACACATATCATGCACACACCACCATGCTAGACACATAGCACACTGTACATATGTGCATGCACACCTCACACACACACACACTAGATAATACACAACCACCACCACATACACACACACACACACGGACCATACACATCAAATCACATCACACGTATACCTCATATACACACATACCACATTAAACAACACAAACGCATGTACCCACACTGTACATACATCATACTACAGACACATGTGTACACACATGCCTCACATGTACACTAAATGTGCATACCATTACCACAACACACACATGCGTGCACCACATACATCACAGTGTAGCACACATATACCTCACATACACACCTCACACATATCCAGCACGTATATATACCACCACACTATGCATACACACCACACTATATGTAAGCGCACACCCCCCCACATATACGTTAGACACACACACATACACCCTCCTCCATCCCGCACACTTTTCCCACCTGCTACACATAGCAGGCTGTCTGCCTTAACAAGAAACTAGGTCTTCACTATGGAGTGATGCTTTTTCTCTTCCAGAAAAAAATAGTCACAGAGGAAGCTGCCAGAGCTGGCCGCACAGCCTAAAGCCACAGTTGTCCTGAGCAGCCCTCAGATGATCTGTCCTGACAAGACAAGCACGGACACCAGGGCTGCACCTGCTGAAGCTGAGTGGTAACTTTGACTTTCACTTCTTCCTCAGGTTCTACAGCTGTGTCCTGGGTGGGAATGTGTGTGTGTGTGTGACTTTGTGTTTATGTGGGAATGTATAGAAGTGAGCATGAGTGTGTGTGTGTGTCAGCATGTATGTGATTATGTGTATGAACGTATGTGTCAATACAACTCGATCACAGTGAGTTTGTTTTTTTGATTTTGGAGTGTACGTTAGTGCTTGTGTATGTGTGTTTGTGTGAGCATATGTGTGAGTGTGCGGGAGCATGCACTTAGCATGTGTGCTTATGAGTGCACATGTGTATGTGAGGTGTGAGCATGTATGAGTGTGTGATTGTGTGGAGTGTATGAAAGTGTGAATGTGCGTGTTTGCAAGTGTGTGAGTGTATGACAGCAAGTGTGAATATGTGTGGGTGTGTGACTGGTGAAGGACATGGGGAGACAGTCATTTCAGGTGCGGGAACAGAGTTCCATATAGTCGACTTCATAAATGATTTGGTTAAACTCCCTGGTTTCCAGGAATGCATGTAAGCAAATTGCAGCAATCCACATTCCCTTTCAAAATCTGGGTGAAAAAGCTCAGAAGCAGCAAGATATCAAATTTCCAGATTTAGAAGCTTCCCAAATCCTCATTCCCTTGGAGCCACAAGCTACCAGCTATAATTCATCCTTGTAGAAATGAACATTTTGGCATTTCTGGGCATTGTCACTCAACCACTGGGAATTTTCAGTGTAAAAAACTGAGAGTCATGGTCCACTCCTGCCTTGGCCCTCAACAGGGTTCTCTGTTTGTGCGGAGGAGGCTTTCTACTGGGTTAAAAAGACAAAGAAAATCTCCGAGTTCCTGACCTCCTGCTGTCCTTCTTTTTCTCCTGGAGCTAGTATGATCTGACATGTTTAAGGGGCTCCTCTTTCAACGTACAGGAGTGAGGAGGACCCTAGATGAAAGGATGATGGGAAGTGCAGCTTATCAGTGATTCCAAACTTGGTAATCACTAACACCCTCAGAGCTTATTTAAAAAGCAGATTCCTTATTGTATGAGATCATTATAAGGACACAACAAATCATTCAAGCACAGAAGAAATCAATCTTTGATGGTTACAGGGGTGAGGAGGGAGGGAGAGGGATTTTTACAAATTAGATAGTGGTTATAATTAGGGTTGGGTGTAGGACATGACAGCATGTACTAGAAGAGAGGTACCCACAACTCCTCAATTTCAAAACTAAACTGTTCCCTAAATGCAACCTACCTCTTTGGCAGGACAGAGTAACAGGGTTTGGGATCAGACAAGCACGCTCTCAGGGGACATCCAGACTAATTGGCACACTCAAGCTTTTCTTCTCTCTCTTAAGAAAATGTTCTAAATACAACCTGGGTGAGTGGCATTGGAGTCTTAAAAGATAGCAAGCTGCCAGGAGGCCGCAATCCACCTGGACCAGAGGTAAATGGTGGAAATTGAGGACAGGAGGAAAATATGAGCCCACCAGATGGAAGGGGTCACATGAGCCAGAGTTGGTTTCAGCATGGAACTAGAAGAACTAGATGGTGCCCAACCACCAGCAACGACTGTCTGGATGGGTATGTGATATGAAGCCCTGGATATAGCAGGAGAAGGAGTAGTGAGCAGAGTTAGAACTCTATGAAAAGACTATACTTGATTGTCCTCCTGATTGGAGGGCCCCCTGGGAGCACAGCCCTGGGACTCTCTTACCCCAAACCACTCCCAGCACCATGGTCAGCTTTCCAGACAAAGACTGACGTGGAGTAAGGCTGGCAAATCTTTGGACTTAAACATGTACACTGGGCTGTCCTAGAGGCTCATTGATGGAGCTGAGATGATTGGGTAAGGGGGGACAGAGATTGGTCAAAAGGTCATGGGAAGTTCCAGATGAAAGGGAAAGTGTGCTGTCATGGGGGGGGCAGGGGGGAGCAGTTAGTGTAGAATAGTGGTGAAAGTTCTGGGTATTATATAGCAAAATGAAATAGACTGCAAAATTGTTCTTAAATCACAATAAAATTTATTTATGTGAAATCGAGTCAACAAGGCAACTTCAAATGCTAGATGAGACACTTAGGGACAGTGAATTTAAATCAATGGTGGTAAAACAATCTGGAGAAAGGCTGGTGACAATGTTTGCACAACTTGTAGAATACAATGAATTGTACCAAGTTGAACATGTAGAAATTGTTGATATAGTATAACATTATAAGTATTTTTACAAAAATAACTTTTTCAAAAAGCAAAATTTCCAGGGGTGGATCAGAAAAGTTTCTTCAAAGAACTGGGAAGTTCTTTGGATTTTTTTTTTTGGGAGCTTTCTGGAGGCATGGGTGGATTTTTCTTTAAGTGTCTGGCCAGGGTTTGTTGCTTTTTTGGGCATCTAGAGGTTGTTTAGTTTCTATCGTGTTGCCTTAACAGGAGCTGAGCTGCAGTCTGAGAAGGAAGTCTATCACCAGTCACCTCTATGTACTCCAGTGACTGGGCTCAGTGGAATCTCTTTGGTAGCAGTCTCCACCTCCTGGCTGGCAAAGACATGGCCCTACTTATGGACTTACTGGGGCACAATGGCACAGATGACTGTTGTGATTCAAAGGGTTTTCACTGGCTGAGGTTTGGAAGTAAATCACCAGACCTTTCTTCCTAGCCCACTGAAACCTGTTCAGCATTGTATCAACACACAAACCTCCACTGATGTCTGGGTGGTGGCTGTGTATAAGGTATGTGGGTGGGAACCTGGGTCTCTTGCATGGGAGGTAAGAAGTCTACCACTGAACCACTGTCATCCTCTGTTTTAGACATCTGGTATTGCTCTAACAGAAATGACATTGGTGGGTGGTTTTAGCAAAGGAAAATTTATTTTTATGCAGTCCATTAGGCTACAAGTCTGAATTCAGTAGGCTACAGGTCTGCACCAAGGGAAGGGCTTTCCCTTTTTTTTGGCTCTGGAGGAAGGCCTTTGTGTTGCATCAGTCTTTGGTCAGGGAGCATGTTGGCACAGGAACCTCAGGTCTGAAGGACACGTTCTACTGCTGGTGCTGCTTTCTTGATGGTATGAGGTTCCCACTTCTCTGCTCGCTTCCCTTTCCTTTTATCTCTTGTAGAATGAAAGGATAAAAAGCAGCGCAAGCCACACTCCAGGGAAACTTCCTTTATATTGAAGCTGGGAGGTGACCTGAGGAAGAGCATTACAGTCCCACCCTAATCCTGTTTCACATAATCCACTCTATTAATCACAGGCAGAAATTAGGATTTGTAGCATAGGCAAATCACAAAACGGAGGGCAGTCACACAAAACTCAGCCTAAACAAGTTACTGTGTGTGTTTTGGGGAGCACATGATTCAATCCATGACACCCTCCTTTTCCAGTTTTTCTTGTTTAATCCTCAGCAAAATCCTATGAAGTAGGTACTGTGTTTATACAACCTGTCTGAGTCACACAGCTAGAAGCAGCAGGATGTCAACAGAGGCAAGCCTGATTTCTGAGCCCAATGTGTAACCACTACTCAATAAACTTCTTTCTTTGCTTTCTAAGGTTGAGGATGGACAAGTTTTCAGGTTTGCTGACAGTGCTCGACCCTTAGTCTGAGCACTCAGAGAGAGCTTATTGTGGAAGAAGGATGGGAAAAAGGGAATGCATGAGGCTCTGGAAGAGAGGAGCCAAGAGAGGCTGAGGGTGGAGCCAAAAGAGGCCGAGGGTAGAGTCAAGAGAGGCCCAGGGAGCCAAGGACAGGTTCTCCTTGCTTCCTACCTGGCCCTGAGCTAAACTTGAATGAACACGTACATTTCCAAAGCAACTGATGGCCCATTACCAGGACTGTAGGATGTGACAGATGGCAGGTACTGAGATGTTTGGCTAGTCAGCCTCCTCCTTTGACAGGCGAGGAAGTGGAGGCTGAGTGGGGGAAGTCACTTACCCAGGACATATGGCTCATTAATGGTGGACCTAGATGAAAAACTGGATTTTGCCCTTCCAAGTCCAGTTCTCTGTTCCTGCCTGCTCTGTGGGAGCTGTGGAGGTGGTGTTGGATACTGCTGCCCAGTGTGGGTGGAGGTGGGACTGGGGGTGGGGGGCACACTTTCTGGTAAACTGATCATGATGGAACATTCAGTTGATTCTGTAGAAGCAATCAGAGTATTTGCATAGCTCTGCCCAGCAAAGCAAACAGACCGAAGTTTCCAATTTATAGCTGATTGCCTGGCATCCTGTAGATGCTGCCTTGATGAGCTTTGCTTACTGTGCAGCCACCTGGCATCTGTACCTTCCCACAGATTACTTAGTGGGAGTGATGTCAGTATTAGCTGTCAGTTGGGCTGTTACTTAACACTGAAAAAATGAAAAGCTAACTCAATGATGGGTTTGGAGAGGCAAAATTACCTAAAAGTAGACTTTATTGCTGATATTTTAATGCATTTAATATTTGCTCTTTCTAAAATCTATCCAGATGCTATTTAGAGTGAGATGCTTGGGCTGGCTTTCATTGTGGTGTTTAAGGGCAAAACAGTATGAGAATAATAAAGGGGAAAGGGATGGAAAATTTTGTGTATTTTCACAGGTGGTAAGATTAAAGTTGCATACAAATAGATATTCAGGAAAGAAACAATAGAATGGCATTGACTATATGTTAAAATTTATCCACTTCTAAAACCAATCGATTTAATTGAATTTAATTATAAAAAATTTCTCTGACAACACAGAGTGCCTGGGAAGTCAACACAAATTTGGCCAAGGCAAAGTTCTAGAAGCTTTCTGGCACATCCAAACACCCTGAGGGACTGAGTTCCTGGGGTTGACGGTTGGAGACTCATGGTCTTGGTCGACATCTAGATCAACTGGCATAATAAAGTTCATAAAGAAAATATTCTGTATCTTACTTTGGGGAGTTGTGTCTGAGGTCTTTAAAGGTTGCAAGTGGCCATTTAAGATACACTTATTGGTCCCATTTTGTCTGGAGCACAGGAGAATGAGGAAAACCAAAGACAAAAATACTAGTCCAAGGGGCTAACGGACACATGAATCACAGCTTCAACCAGCCAGAGCCCAGAAAAACTTGATGGTGCCCAGCTACTGCCATTGGTCACCCTGACCAGGATCGCAACACAAGGTCCTGGACAGAGCAGGAGAAAAGTATAGAACGAAACTGAAGTTCACAATGAAAGTCTGGACTTAACTGCTCTGAAAGAGACTGGAGGAACTTCTGAGACTACGGCCCCTGGGCACCCCGCTAACTCAGAACTGAAGCCACTCTCATAGTCCACCTTTCAGTCAAAGATTACACAGACCTGTTAAGCAGTCACACACGTACAGAACATGCTTTTGGGTTCAGTCAAGTATATGAGACCAAATGAGCAACACCTGGCCAAAAGCAGCGATGTGACGGCAGAAACAGACAAGAAAACTGGACTAAAGGACATGGAAAACTCAGGGTATCAGTGAAAGAGGGAGAGTGCCGACACATGGCTGAGATCACCACCATTGTCCCCGAACAACTGGTGTATACATTAATTTGTACAGTAAACATTCATCTAAAACACAATTAAATTTAAAAAAACAAACAACTTACTCTAGAAGGGAGCTATTCTTCCTTCTCACTGTTTTCATTGTTGGAAATGCTGCTTGGCATCTTGATATTCTGGTCTAGAGTCACGACACATCTTTTGACACTACGTCCTGAGCCACCTTCGTAGTGCGCTACATAAACATTTCTCAACATGCGTTTCGTTGGAGGAGAGTTTCTTCTTCAGGTTAGGATGCAGGAGATTGCCACAGACCATCCCACGCACCACAGAGAGCTAGAAAAAGGTCCATTAAAGAAGAAAATCACGTATTTAAAAAGCTATGTACGAGCTGTGAGCACAAAGTCTAAAGGAACAAAATTATCCCCAAGGGAACGGAGACGAGCAAACACTCTCCTCTCTGACAGTAACCGCCAAATCAGGACAAGAGCAGGCAGAGAGTCAAGCCCTCCATAAACCGGTTGCTGTGGCGTTAATTCCAACTCATAGCAATGCTGTGTGACTGAGTAGAACTGCTTCATGGAAACAGATCGCCAGGCCTTTCTCCCTTGGAGCTGCTGGGGGTGGGCGTAGAGGGTGGAAGTGTGACCCTCTCAGCAGCGGAGCTCTGAACTATTGCCTCATCATCAATAACACCCAGGAACCTTACTACAGGACAGGAGTCATGCTGCGTCTAGCTTTCTACATCCTGTAGGAATTCCACAGTTTTCCTGTGTTCAACTTCAGTCTTTCTTTAAGCTTTTCCTTTTGATATTTTTGGAAAAAAAAATCTTGATTTCTCCCCAAATTTGATTTTCAGTCCAGAGGAAATCGCCTTTGGTTTGCAATGCTGAGATTTGTAGGGGTTGGCAGAAATAGTTTCTCTTTTGTAGGCTGTCTGCGTCTCTCCTGGTGACTGGATTTAATTTTTATGTTTAAATTTATGGCACATGGATCCTTGTCATTAAATGTCTTCAGATGATCCTAAATTGCTTTTAGTCCCTTGGGCTCAATCTATTTCGGTACCTCACTGTCCGAGATCTGATTTCATGTCATCCTCATGTCATACCACAGAGTCCTACTTTACTGAGGACCTCCTTCTGGAAACAGGGATGTTCTGGGAAATGCAGAGCAAAATTAACCCCCCGGAAATCACAACCCCATGAGGCCTCATTGGACTACTTATTCCAGAATTCCACAGCTATGGCACATGCTCCATAAGAGCTGAGTACTTCAGTTTGTAATTTTCTCTGTGTGACACTGTCTCTATTGTTGAAGTGCAGGCTGCTTGGAGACACAGGGAGTTAGACAAGAAAGCGCGCAGCCCCGTGGAGGACTTAGGGGTGTCTCCAATCCCCCCATGCCCTTATAAAGCACAGGCTTTGGGGGCCCTTGCTGGAACCTCAGTTTAGCGGACATTCAAGTAATTTCCCTCTGGTGCCCCAGTGGTATAGTGATTAAGCCCTTGGCTGCTAACAGAAAGACTGGCAGTTCAAACCCACCAACCACTTACTCTGACGGAGAAAGATGTGACAATCTGCTTCCATCAAAGATGACAGCATAGGAAACCCTGGGGACAATTCTGCTCTGTCCTATAGGGTTGCTGTGAGTCAGGACTGATTCAAGTCAGTTTCCAAAACTATTTAGGGTGGCAATTCATTTGGTTAATTAACTCTGGTGTTAGCCAGCTTGGAAACCTTGATGGCGTGTCTGCTAACCAAAAGGTTGGTAGTTCGAATCCACCGGACCTTCCTTAGAAACTACGAAGCCATTCTACTCTGCCCTCTAGGGTTGCTGTGAGTCAGAATTGGCTCAATGGCACTAGGTTTTGGTTTAGTTTTGGTTAACTAGCTAAACTCAGACTTGGCAATGATGCTTGAAGTTCAAGGAAAAGGGAGGAGAAGAGGAGCAGGGTTGTCCAGACAAACGATAAAACCCACTGCTAGACTCACGGAAGTGAATGCTAAGAACGAAGTCAGGGGAAAAAGGCAAGACTTGGTGGTCCGACTTAGACTGGAGGGACCCCACAAAACAAGGTCCCCAGACTCTCTGTTAACCTAGCACTGAAACCGCTCCAGGAGCCAAACTCTTCAGACAAAGATTATACTGAACTGTATGACATAAATGTCACATATTGTCACCATGAGTCGGATCCGACTTGACGGCACTTGGCTTGGCTGGCATTATTATGTTGCATAACTGTATGACACTCTTAGTTCAAGTAGCTACAGAAAACTGAGCAGGCAATTCTCGTCCTGAGGTGGGATGAGCAGAAAGGGACAGGAGCCGAATGAGCGGGAATGGGAAACCCAGGGTGGAGTGTGCTGTCAATCACGGGGATAGCAACGTAGGGTCCCATAACGATGTGTGTATACATTTTTGTATGAGAAACTAACTTGAGTGATACACTTTCACCCAAAGCACAATAAAAACAATTACAAGAAAAACCCTGAAAAACAAAAAAAGAATGTCTTCCAGTGTATTTGCTATCTTGCTTCTGTGCAGGGAGCCTTCGGTACCTGAATGCTCGTGGTTGGAGGCAAGTTGCGAACAAATGTCTTTTGTTTGACTCAGGGCATTCACTTTAATGAGCAGTTTTATTAGGAGCTGAGCAAGGCTTCATTAGGCAGTGAGAGTCATTAATAACACCATTCATGATTCTAAACTTCCTCTGGAAGCAAGTAAAAACAAACAGAAATGAAAAAACTCAAACCAGTTGCTGTTGAGTTGATTAGGCTGCTTTAGTGTTGTTGCCATTGCAAGAACAGGTGGCTAAGAAAAGGGCCATTATCCAGCATCACCATCTGGCTACCTAGACAGTTTCACAAAATGACCCCGACCTTGGCCCATTTCTTAAAGTCTGGGGTCTCGCCCTTGACTGTGCCTCTGGAGAAACTTGATTTCACCATTGCACCGCGGGTGAAGATTCCCAGAGAGGCAGGCTCATCTGGATCCCACGGCTGATGCCGCCTTTAGCTGGTTAGGTGGTTATGGACACCAGACGGGTGAGAGTCTGTTCAGACTGATAGGTGCATTTATGCACACACATATCAATTGAACATACGCTAGTGTGTTTTGTTTCAGGACACACGTGTCCACAAAGGAATGCTTGAGGTACCTCACCCAACAGCTTCTCCTTCCTGTGCCTGCCCTGAGGGCAGTGAGTTCCGAGCACAGAACCAACGTCAAGTCAGCCGATATCAGGAAGCAGCTCCCAGCTGGGGTGACTTCAGTCACTGCTATCACCCAAGAAGCAGCCTTGCCAGGAGTGTGGCAAGGATAACAAGTGTCCAGTAGCAATCCCCAAATTGTGCCCACTCCCTCCCCCCAATTTCAACTTGAGAAGACACTGATTGGTCAGCAGAAATGCCCTTCCCTCCTCTTGCCCAGCTGCCTGAGTCAAGAGCCTTTCCCATGTGTGGCCTCCCAGAATGTCATTTTGCACTTCACCTGGCATCACCTTAGATTTGCACCCATGGACAAGTGCCCTCCACTGCTCCCCACCACCTCAGCTATGCTTCTGGACCTTTCCGGACAAGTTGTTACAGTTGAAGCTGGGATGCCAACAACTCTTGCTTCTAAGCATCTTTCTGTTTGTTTTTCTAATAATTTTTGCATGTACACTTGAATAACATTATGTTCTTCATGTTGTGCAATCATTCTTGGTTTCCTTTTCCAAGTCATCCCACCACCTGAATATAAACTCAGTGTCCCCTAATAACAACTCTCCCTTTCCCCCTCCTTTCCATCTCTGGTAACTGCTATAAATCTTTCATTTCTATACATTCACCTTTTTCATGTAAGTGAGATCATACTGACTGAGCGACTTACTCTCTCAGCAAGATATTTTCGAGATTCATGTGTGTTGTGCCCTGCATCAGGACTTCGCTTCTCTTGTGACTGTGTATAAATCCTAGATGGTGTTGATCTGTTGGTCTGTTGATGGAATTTTCGTTGTTTCCACCTTTGGGCTGTGATGAACAGTGCTTCAGTGAACCTTGTTAGGCAGGTTTCTGTTTGCACAACTGTCTTCACTAGGATCGGGATCGCTGGCTCGTACAGTAGCTCTGTGTTCAACTTCTAGAGGACGCACTTAACTTTTCTTTGGTAGCTCCATCATTTTACACTTCTTTATCTCCCATAGTTTGGGCTGGTTATCAGGAGGGACTAGTCCCTGGAGAAAGACACCGTGTTTGGTAGAGTGTCAGAGAAAGAGTGAAAGACCCTCAGTAGGATGGGCTGACACAGGGCTGCAGTGACAGATCAGACATTTTTCTTTCTGTTGTCTGGTTGGAACCGACTCAATGCAATCCTACTTCCCTGAGTTGCCTCCTGCTTGGTCTTTCGGTTATCTCCAAACTTCTTTGTCACACATGAGCAGTCTCTCAATTTGTCCCTACAGGTGGCAAACCATACTCCATGTGAAAGTTCTCCGAACTGAACTCAGGGATTTATGTGCAGGTTCTTTGGGCATCTCTTTCTCTTCTGCCCTCTCCTTCATCATGAACTGACAACAGGTAAGACTATATTTCCTGTAAGTAAGACAAGGGATTGAAAGCCTTATTGGACTAGGGCCCATGGAAATTGCAGAGATAAAAATACAAAGAAAACATCTACTTCTGTGGATGACACAATGTTGGGAGAATTCCAAGAGTGTCTTGACAGCCTGGAGCAGTGAACTGACTCTAACAAGATGAAGTTTGAATGGTGATAATTGTGAAGTCTGGTACTTGCATTAAGACAATTCAACTGTAAAACAGAAGACGAGTTAGCTGTGGCTTCGCAGCAGGGGACAGACATGCTTTGGTTGACAGGGAGTTTGCTGTGCGTCAGCAGTGTCTCAGTTCCCCCAATTCTATGCCAGCTTAGCCACTGCTTGTTGGCGCTTCATCTAAGTGACGACAGCAGTAGTTTCGGTGCTCTTGGAACAGGTCAGGTTACTCTTGGACTAGTTCCTCCAGACGCGGGTACCACACTTTAAAGAGATGATGAGAAATTAGGGTAATGGTTCTCGAAACCACGTCCCACGCAAAAAGGGATGGAGGAACCAGGAATGTTACAGAGAAAAGACTTAAGAAAGAAAGATCACGACAGCCACACCACGTTGTCTGTAAATCGAAGTAGAAGATATTAGCCAAGAAGAAGATTGAAGGGACTCATTCTATATGGATATGATACTAAGACCATTGGGTAGAAATTAAGGAGAATTTGAAATCCTTAAATTGGAGATGTTTAAGCAGAAAGTGGGTGATTAATTGGAGTCAGTATTGTAAAGGAGATACAGTTTTTGAAGACCCTGGAAGACAGTATGGAAAAACAAGTCCAGAATATATCAATAATTATAAACAAACATAAAGAGTGAACACATCTATTAAAAGATGCATAATATGAATAGATGCTGTTTACAAGAGCAAAATTTAAGCTGACACAAAAAGGTAGAAAACTAAGAGGTAGACAAATATTACCAGAATGCAGTAGCAATATTAATATCATAATAAGTATAATTTAGGGTTACTTTGCTTTCCTATTTTAATTTTTTGCATTTGTCACGAACTGTTATTTGCTGTCTTCCTCTACTCCACCGTAGACTTTAGATTCCATGAGGGACCTTGTTTGTTTTATTTGTCGCTGCATCTTTGTTGCCCATAGTACTTCTTGGCCTATAGAAAGTGCTGAATAAATAGCAGCTGAATGAAGGAACAACCCTTAAGGCTCTTTGGGGCCTGAGATTCTAGGGTGGAGGGACATGCAACAGACTCTTGGTCTAGTTATCTTCTGCTATGTAAGAGACCACCCCAATACTTAGTGGCTGAAATCACTAACTTGTTATTATCTGCCGTAGTTCTGTGAGTTCACTGGGCTCTGCTGGGTGGTTCTCGTTTGGGATATGTCTGCACCGCAGTCCGGTGATGCTTGGAGCTGGAATCACTCCAGCTACACTGGGTATCCAAGGTGGTACACTCACAACATTGGCAGTTTATGCCAGTTGCCAGCAGGGATCTTACTGGGGGTTGTTGACTGAAGTATCTATACGAGGCCTTTTCACTGGGTTCCATCTTCTCACAACTTGGTGACTAGAAATTGGTAGCAAGTGATATGAGAGGCAGGATGTAGAAGTTGCCAGTCTCTTAAAGACTGAGCCCTAAAACTGGCCCATTGTTCTGTCCTTCATAGTCTGTTGGTCAAGCTGTTACAGAGACACAGACCCTTCCTTGATCTTCTCCTCAGTGGGAGAGGTATTGAAGAATTTATGGTTATCTTCTATCCACTACCAGCATCCAAGTGAGGAGCACTTCTTTTTCAACCTCTAAAGATGATAGCACTTGACCAATGTGATTTGCTGAGTCTGGGACTTATTTCTTCCCAGGGAAGGAAAATTCCACATTATAGGGAAAAGACGGCTGTCTAGAGTTTTCTCCGGCTCTGTGGGCAGGACAAGATGCTTGTTCTGGCTGTTGGCAGCACATTGACGTTGTTAGGTGGAAACCTCAGCAAGTAGACCAGGGATGAGGCCACAGCAATGCAGTCCAACCTCAGAAAGTTTTGCCTCTCACCAAGGGAAAGAATTTGAGGTCTGCCACTAAGAATTACATACTTCCTCCTCTCTCTCATCACACCAGGCTAAGCACTTCTGTCCAGAACTTCCTGTCTGGAATCTGATGCCTAGGGTAGTGCTCTAAGCAACGTGACACCTAACACAGGTGACTGTAATTCCTCAGAAAGGTGCCACATTATGTCCTCAAGGGCTGTCATTCACCTGGTACCCCATTTGATGGAGTTGGCATCTGTAAATCACTGTACATTTCTTCTTGAAAACCAATAAGAAAATAACAGTAGGCTTTTCAATAGAAGAAATGAGAACCAGAATGCTCCCTGGAAGGCAGGATGGCAAGACTTTGGGTTGCTGACTTTGAATATGTCATCAGGAAAGTCCAATTGCTGGACAAGGACATCATGTTTGGTCAAGTAAAGGATCACTTGAAAATGAAGGAAGCTTCAGTGAGATGGATTGACACAAGAGCCATGACAATGGGCTCAAACATCAACAGTTATGAAGATGGCACAGAACCAGGCAACATTTTGTTCTCTTACACATAAGGTCACTTACTATGAGCCAGAGCCAGCTAGATGACGATTCACAGTAGTCACTATATGAATGCTGTTTAGGTCATTTCACCCATCTGAAAATTGTGTGTTTCTATTTCTTTGACACAATAAAAACAATAAAAGGAGTATCTCTGTAGGTAAAACTTTGTGCCCACACCTCAGCCTGAATTTCTAGAAGTGGAATTTCTGAAACACATCCTTTACCAGTTAGCCCAGTTGAGGTAAAGTCAGGAACAATCTAGTGGGACGGGTGTTTGGATTTGATAGGCTGGTACCTCGATGTGTGTGCAAAGAGACATTTATCAACATCAACTACAGAGAGCTGATATGATGCTCGGTGATACCAGCTGTCTTCAGACACACAAGGATGGCTCACTGGAGAAGGAGTGACTCAGGGAGACCAGTGTTGCCACTGGGGAGGGAGGTGGTCATCCCTCAGTTGCAAAGCTCATTTTTCATTGCCTACAACTGGGCTCCCTTCTCTTGGGCTCTGGGCATTGTTGGAATGCTAGTTGGTACAGCACACATTCCAAGTGTTACAAAAACCCAAAATCTACTGCCATTGAATCGATTCTGACTCATAGAAACCCTATAGGACAGAGTAGAACTGCTCCATAGAGTTTCCAAGGAGTGTCTGGTGGATTTGAACTGCCAACCTTTTGGATAGCAGAGGCAGCATTTCACCGCTGTACTACCAGGGTTTCCTTCCAAGTGTTAAACCCCAAACCAAGCCCAACCCACTGCCGCCAAGTTGATTCCGATTCATCACAGCTGTATAGGACAGCTTAGAAGTGCCACACGGAGTGTCCAAGGAGCACCTGCTGGATTCCATCTGCCCACCTTTGGGTTAGCAGCCGTAGCACTTGACCACTATGCCACCAGGGTTTCCTTCCAAGTCTTAGGTGCTTGCACATAAGAGTGTGTTTCAGTGAGTGGCTGCTTAGCCAAAGCCTCCAGCCTGGAAGGGAATGTGGCTGATTATTTCACAAGTGATAAGTGACTCATGCACCAACCATCGTATGCCAGGCCCCATGCCCAAGGGCTTGTCTACGTTGTCTCCAGTAGATACCAGTCCTGCTGGGCAGAGCGTCTACCTGTGCTCTACCCATGCTTCTGGGTCAGGAGAGGCAGGGGAGAGCAGAGCCGAGACCAGAGTCAGAGGTTCAGCCACTGCATATGCGTCTCCTATGGCTACTGGGACAGAACACCAACTGGGCAGCTTAGAACAACAGAAAATTTATGTCTCACCATCCTGGAGGCTAGAAGTCCAAACTGAGGTTTGTGGCAGGGCCTTGCTCTCTCTGACAGCTCTAGGGGAAGGTATGTCTCGCCCAGTTCTGGTGGCCTCAGCTGTCTGTTGGTGTGAGACAGTGTCAAGGGCAACCTCCTCCTTACAGGGATCATCTTCCTTCTGTCTGTCTCTCTGTCTGGTCTCTTTTTTTATGAGGACACCTGGCACTGGATCAGAGCCCACCTTAGTCTGCCAGGATGCCATTTTGACCAGATCACCTCCGCAAAGTCCTTCTTTCCAAATAAGGCCTCATACACAGGTGCTGGGGTTAGGACTTGAACGTGTGTCTAAAGTAAGCAAGCTGAAGTCTTGCCATCCCTAGAGGGGCCATGACGGCACCTGCCCCTCTGAATGCGCTGCTGCACGATCAGGTGGCCGTTACTAGGAGAAATGGAAAAGACAGTGGTTTGGGGGAGAGGGTCCTTGTGGCTGTCACTTCTGCTAGCCTCTGGGCCTGAGGCCTGGGACCCTGCCAGGCACCCATTCCATCTCTTTCCATTACCTTCTTGGGATCTTTGGTTTCAGTGGCCATTGTTTTTGTAACCCTGATACCTTGCAACATGCTTTTTCTTTTTCAAAACAGGTAATTGAGAGCTTCACATAATTAATGCCATAATGATACCCTAAATAATCTGTAAACGTTTTTCACTGCACCAGCTACTCTGGCCTCTGCACTGGCCGCTTTCTAAAGGGGCACAGAGCCCACATGTCCTAGTCGCCTGGTACTGGTCCAACAGAAAACACCACAAGTGGAAGGCTTCATAAGGAGAAACTTTATTGACATAGTCTGGTAAGCCACAAATCCATCCATAAGTCAGAAGTCAATTCAGTATGAGAAATCATCACAGTCCGGTGGGCTGAATCCAAATCCAGTGCGATCATCTCAGCACAGGAATCTCGTGTCCAAAGGACATGTTCTGCTCTCAGTCACACTGTCTTAGTGGTATGAGGGTCCCTCCTCTGCTTACTTCTCTCCACAAGCTGGTAGCTTGAGTCCTGCCTCACTAACACAACTGCAGCCCCTTCTCCATTATCAGTGTCGCAGAGGCGGGATTCACACGTGGGAGGAAGGACACCTTACTGGGACTTATAGCTAACAAATCAACACATACATTTTTGAGTGCACACAATTCAATCCATGACACCCCTCAACTCCTGTGACCTTAGTCTCCCTCCCCTTCTTTGCTCTTCTGAGAAATGTCCTTCAGCCTGGAAAACAGCAGGTAGGAAGGCCGCCTGGCATTTTGTATCCACAACTTTCTTTCTTGCTCCTTATCTCAGGCAGAGTGGACCTGGCAGGCTAGTTTCACTAGCTGAAGAACTTTTGTGTGTTTCTTGTGATGACTTTGTGATACGTACAGTCACGTGTGAGCTACGTGCTTAAAAACATGAAGTATGCCTTGCTGAAATGATACATAAACTCTGATGTCAAAACTGCCTTTAGAGACTCCATGGAGAACAGCCTGCGTCACTGTTGAGTCTCTGGTGGTATCATACCTCCTGATGAACCTTCCTCTTTCTTAACTTGGAGTGTGTTTCATTGGCTGGACTGCTCCAGGGTGTGGACCCAAATCAGATAACAGTTTCAAATAACCTTTGAGGCTTTTTGTACTGTTTTGATAATATTCAATGATTTTAATTATATGGTATTGTTCATTCCACTCAAGTTCTGTTTTTGCATGTAAAAGTTTTAGAGTTTCTGTTCATTTTAAAATTGCCTCTACTTTTAAATCTTAACAATGTCTTTTATATTTTCTTTTGTAGTCTCCGCTTGTCTGCTAATTGGTTGTCCCGTGGTAGCTCGTGTTACTGTGATGCTGAAAGCTATGCTACTGCAATTTCAAATATGACAGGGTCATCGTTCGATGACAGGTTTCAGCAGATCTTCAAGACTAAGACAGACTAGAAAGAAGGACCTAGTGACCTACTTCTTTAAAAAAATTGCCAGCGAAAACCTTATGCAGAGCAGTGGGACGTTAACACAGCACCAGAAGAGCGGCTCCTCAGGTTGGAAGGCACTCAGAATGGTGCTGGGGAAGTGTCTTAGTCGTCCAGTGCTGCTGTAACAGAAATACCACAAATAGAGGGCTTTACTAAAGACAAGCTTATTCTGTCATAGTCCATTGGGCTATAAGTTTGAATTCAGGGTTCTGGCTCCAGGGGAAGACATTCTGTCTCTGTGGTCTCTAGAGGAATGTCCTTGTCATCTCTCTTCCCTTGGTCCAAAAGCATCTCAGTGCAGAAACCTCAGGTCCAAAAGATGCTGTCAGCTCCCAGTGCTGCTTTTTTGTGGTATGAATTCTCATTGTCCATTGCTGCCTTCTCACTTTATCTCAAAAGAGATTGGCTTAAGACACTATCTAATCTTATAGGTCTCATAAACATAACTGCTGCTAATCCATCTCATTAACATCATGTTGTTGTTAGGGGCCGTCGAGTTGGTTCCAACTCATAGCGACCCTATGAACAACACAATGAAATGCTACCCGGTCTTGTGCCATGTCCACAATTGTTTTTATGCTTAAGTCCATTGTTGCGGCCACTGCGTCAAACCATCTCCTTGAGGGTCTTCTTTTTTGCTGATCCCCCGACTCTACCAAGCATGATATCCTGCTCCAGGCACTGATTTTTCCTGACAACATATCCAAAGTATGTAAGAGGCAGTCTTGTCATCTTTCTTTCCAAGGAGCTGTACTTCTTCCGGAACAGAGCTGTTTGTTCTCTTGGCAGTCCATCGTACATTCAGCATTCTTCTCCAACACCACAATTCAAAGGCATCAATTCTTCTTCTGTATTTTTTGTTTATGGTCCACCTTTCACTTGCATATGATGAGACTGAAAATACCATGGCTTGGGTCAGACGCATTTTAGTCTTCAAGGTGCCATCTTTACTTTTGAATACTTTGAAGAGATCCTTTACAGCAGATTTTCCAAAGGCAATGAGCCTTTTGATTTCTTGACTGCTGCTTTCAAGGGCATTGATCGTGGACCCAAGTAAAATGAAATCCTTTACAAGCTCAATTTTTTCTCCTTTTATGACAATGCTTACTGGTCCAGTTGTGAGGATTTTTGTTTTCCTGATGTTGAGATGCAATCCGTACTGAAGGCTGTGGTCCTTGATCTTCATCAGTAAGTCTCTCAAATCTTCTTCACTTGCGTAACGCAGGCTGTTAATGAGTTGTCTGCCAAACCTGATGCCTCATTCTTTTTTGCATAATCCAGCCTCTCAGATTATTTTCTTGGATACAGATTTAAAAGGTATGGTGAAAGGATACAACCCTGACTCACACCTTTCCTTACATTAAACCATGCAGTGTCCCCTTGTTCTGTTTGCTTGACTGCCTCATATACAGATTCATTAAGAGCACAATTAGTTGTTCTGGAATTCCCATTCTCAGCAATGTTAGTCATAATTTGTTATGATCCACACAGTCAAATGCCTTTGCATAGTCAATGAAACACAAGTAAACACCTTGCTGGTGTTCTTTGCTTTCAGCCAAGGTCTGTCTGACATCAGTGATGATATTCCTGGTTCCAAGTCCTCTTCTGAATCCGCTTTGAATTTCTGGCAGTTTCTTGTCAATATATTGTTGTAGTTGCTTTTCAATGATCTTGAACAGAATTTTACTTGCGTGTGATATCAACGATATTGTTTAGTAGTTTCCATATTTGGTTGGATCACCTTTCTTTGGAATGGGCATAAGCATGGATCTCTGCCAGTCAGTTAGCATCCTAGCTTGTTAGCTCTAATAATTTTCACTAATTCTGTGGAATTTTCTATATGCAATATCATGCCATTGGCAAACAGAGATCATTTTACTTCTTCCTTTCCACCTTGGATGCATTTTGTTTATTTTTCTTACCTAATTGCTCTGGATAGAATCTCTAATACAATGTTGAATACTCATGGTAAGAACAGACGTCCTTGTGTTGCTCCTGATTTTAGGGAAAAGCTTTCAGTCTCTCACTATCACTGTCTTAGTTACCTGATGCTGCTATAAAAGAAACACCATCAGTGAATGCCTTTAACAAAAATGAATGTATTCTCTCACAGTCTAAGAAGCTAGAAGACTGAATTCAGGGTGCCAGCTCCATGGGAAAACTTTCTCTCTCTGTTTGCTCTAGGGAAAATTCCTTGTCATTAGTCTTCACCCATGGAGGAGCTTCTCATGCAGGGAACCTGGGTCTAAGGGATGTGCTCTGTACCTGTTGTTTCTTTTTTGGTGGTGCGATGTTTCTCACTTACTCTGCTTGCTTCTCTCTTTTCTATCTCAGAAGAGATTGGTTTAAGACAATCTAATCTTGTAGATTGAGTCTTGCTTCATTAGCAAAACTGCCACTAATCCTGCCTCAATGATGTCATTGTTACTGTCGTAAGGTGCAGCTGAGTTAGTTCTGACTCATAGTAACCCCACGTACAACAGAATGAAACACTGCCCAGTCATACACCATCCTCCTAATTGTTGTTACACTTGAGTCCATTGTTGCCAATCTGTCTCATCGAGGGTCTTCCTCTTCTTCACTGATACTCTAGCAAGCATGATGTCCTTTTCCAGGGACTGATTCCTCTTGACAATATACTCAAAGTATGTGAGATATAGTCTTTCCGTTCTTGCTCCTAAAGAGCATTCTGATTGTACTTCTTTCAAGACAGGTTTGTTCACTCTTTTGGTAGTCCACGGTATATTTCTTTGTCAACATCACAATTCAAATGCATCGTTCTTCTTTGATCTTCCTTATTCACTACACAGATTTCACATGCCTATGTGGTGATTGAAAACACAGTGGCTTGGAGCACCTTAGTCTTCAAGGTGACATATTTTCTTTTCAACACTTTAAAGAGTTCTTTTGCAGCAGATTTTCCCAATGTGATGCATTTTTTTTGATTTCATGACTACTGTTTCCATGGTGTTGATTGTAGATTCAAATAAAATGAAATTCTTGTCAACCTCAACTTTTTCTCCATTTATCATGATTTTGATTTTCAGTTCAGTTTTGCACATTTTTGTTTCCTTTATGTTGAGGTGTAAGCTATATAGAAGACTGAGATCTTTGACCTTCGTCAGTAAGTGCTTCAAGTCCTCTTCGCTTTCAACAAGCAAGGTTGTGTCATCTACATACGCAGGTTGCTAATGAGCCTTCCTCCAATCTGATGCTCTTTTCTTCTTCATGTAGTCCAGCTTCTCAGATCATTGCTTGATACAGAGATTAAATAAGATGCAGGGAGATTGTCTCTGGCTGGAAGATGCAGCCATGTATCTCAGTGCAGGTCCAATTCCTTTGCGGGACCAGGGTATATAAGCGGCCAGGCCCATGACAAGTAAGTAAGATTCTGTGACATTAAGGATTATCATGCTCGGTGTGCCCTGGATGTGGGCTCTGGTAGGGCAAGCACTCGTGTGCTGGGAAATCATTTAGGAAGTAATTCTAGGAACCACCACTCATCTGTCAGTTTGTTGTACTGTGATGGCTTGTGTGTTGCTGTGATACTGAAAGCTATGCCACTGATGTTTCAAATACCAGCAGGGTCACTCATGGTAGTCAGGGTTTAGTGGAGTTTCCAGACTAAGACAGTCTAGGAAGAAGTGCTTGGAGATCTACTTCCAAAAATCAGCCAATGACAACTCTATGAACCACAAGAATATTGTCTTCCGCAGTGGCCACCACAGCAGACTCAAATGGACCAGTGGTCAAGAAGACGGCACAGGTGTAAGCCATGTTTTTTCCTATTGTTTGTAGGGTTATCATGAGTTGGAGCGAATTTGAAGGCAACCAACACCAGCAACCTGAGGAAACATTAGCGGAAAGTCAGGAAGCAAGCAAAGCCCATGAAAAGGGCAGAAGCAAGTCAATTACTATGTAGGTCATTACACCTTAAACTTACTAAGGAACATGAGCCATAGGGAGGAACATGCCTCTGAGCTACCCCGAGCTAAACACTGAGGTATTCTTTTTCTTTTTTAAATTGTGCTTTAGGTGAACGCTTACAGAGCAAATTGGTGTCTCACCAAACAATACACAAGTTGTTTTGTGACATTGGTTACCAACACTACAATGTTTCACTTCTCTCTCCTTCTCTACCCTGGGTCCGCTGTTCCCATTCGTCCACTCTGCCTCTCCCTTCCTGTCTTCTTACCTTTGCTTTTGAGCTGGTGTGCCCATTGAGTCTCGTGTGAATGATTGAACTACGAAGCACGTTCCTCACGTGTGTTAATGTTTGTTTTGAGGGCCTGCCTAATTTTTGGCTGAAAGGTGAACTTTGGGAGTGACTTCAGTGCTGAGTTAAGAGTCTAAGGGTAGGTACTGCGGTATTGATACAGAAGTGCCTCCAGTCTTTGGGAGAGGGTTGCTGCCTGGGGACATAAATTCTGCAGCAGAGAGCTCTCAGGCAAAAGGCTGCAGCTGCTGGCACTGGTATGTTTGAGTCCATTATTGCAGTCTCTGTACAGAATGATTTTCTGGTGACCTACAGGGCTTTGACTGGCGTCCACTACTATGATAAAGTCCGAGGGCATTGTGAGAAGGCACTGACACCTGTATATCTACCCAGAGTGTATTTTCACCATTGTCTTGTCCTACCATTGACCTTGGATGTCATTCCCCCAGAAATTCACCTCCCACCCCAAAACTGGAAGGTAGCGTGGCTTCATCAGTCACTTGTACCCAACTCACCTTCCCTTTCAAGGCCCTCCTATAGAGTCACAGAGAAGGAAGATTGAAAAATGAAAGAAAATGTCGAGGTAACCTTTCCAAGCTGCCCCAGACATCTATGATGCAGTGAGAAGTGGTAGAGGTGATTCATGGTTTCAAGTGTCAAATGGACCATTACTCTGACAGAACCTCTGACTTCCACTATGCTTTCTTCCAGGAAATCTGATACCCATTGGCCATCTTCTTGGGCCTTCCTGTGCTGAAGAAAGTGATTAGGATTCTCCTGCTAGCCAGGATATGAACCAGCCCCAGGGGTATGCTGATTAATGCTTAACAAGCATCTCTCCGGGAAGTAAAACAAAAAAAAAAACAAAGCCCTGATTTTTCCCTGGTGTAAATGTTTCCGATGTAACAGCTTCACAGCTACCAATCATTAAAACAACTGGCTTATGAAACTCTTGAAAATTTACCAGCTGATTCTCCAGCATACTGCTGCCATGAGGATCACTTCTGTCCTGTACCTCAGTAGTTCAAGGACAGTCTCTACCAACAGTGTCAACAGCCCTGGAGGGTGCACAGGAAGGAGAGGCTGCCAGAACTTATGGACTTCAGCCAGCTTACCCCTCAGCTTGTGGACCTAGGCCCGCTTAGGAAGCCTGAGGTGCACAGAAGACGATGGGGGGAAGACTAAGCAGCAGCGGCAGGCTGCAGAAACGGACAGCTCTGTGGGTCCCAGCATCCTCTGGGTCCCAGCATCCTCTGTCAGGGTGAGTGCACCCGAGTGGAGGTGACCAAGTCTCCCTGCAATAATATTATTTTCATCTGAGTTTGGTCAGAATCAACTGGACGGCAGGGGTTTGGTTTTTGGTTAAGCTACCTTTCGAGTCCCTGGGTAGTACAATGATTACCATGCTTGGCTGATGATCAAAAAGTTGGAGGTTCATTTGAGTCTACTCAGAGGTACCTAAGAAGAAAGGCCTGGTGATCTATTTCCAAAGAAAGTAACCATGATAAACCCCATGAAGTGCAGTTCTGCTTCGACACTTGTGGGGTTGTCACGAGTCAGAAACAACTTTATGGTAATTGGTTTGGGGGCAAGGGTAGTTTGGTGGCAAATTCTTATCTTCCCTCCTACGCAGCCACCACTGACGTGTCATTGGAGGCTAGTGTGTTGCTCTGATGTTGAACAGGTCTCAGTGGAGCCTACAGACTAAGATAGATTAGGAAGAAAGGCCTGGTAATCAGCTTCTGAAAATCAGCCAGTGAAAACCCTGTAGATTGCAGCAGTCTGGTCTGCAGTGATCACAGCAACTGGATTTTGTTTCCATTGTACATGGGGCCGCCGTGAGTCGGGGGCAGGTACCTAGTTAACTTTTGAGTGTGGAACAGAGCCCAGTGCCTGGGGAATAGCTAACGGATATAAAGTGAAGTGTTTTTTTGCAAGTGAAGAGCGCTTTTGGGCCCCAGACGACAGTAAATTCAGACTATCAAAAAACGTCATGCTTTTGTGAATCACAGCCAAATTAGTTGTCTAGTTATAAGTAAATCAGCTGACTAATTTTCTCTGTTGATTAGAATGCTAGGACAACATAGGTTCGAGAAAAACTAGGTTACTGTTAACTGTTGCCACTGAGTTGATTCAGACTCCTGGGGACCCTGTAGGACAGAGCAAAACTGCTCCATGTGGTTCCCAAGGAGCATCTGGTGGATTCGAAACCCAGACCTTCTGATTAGCAGCTGAACTCTAAATCACTGCAATATCAGGGCTCTAAAAACTAGGTTAGGAAATGTGACAGTGCTACCCATTTTGAGAAATTCCTTTTGGAGATTCATTAGAAGCATTTTATAATTAATGAGCACAGCTTTCATTTTCAACCTGAGTTTTTAACACAATGAACACATTCGCTCTAGAGTGTAATATGCCTCCATCGCTTTAAGTTGGCATCAGAATGTATTATGTGTTCCTTTCAAATGCATCAGAGGGAAGAGCTTTCTGAAGCTGGTGGTTCCCTGGTGAGGAAGGACACCTGGACCAAAAGTCACTTCTCCTGTCTACTCTAGAGCCCTGAGCTGATGGGCCTATTAACGGGCTTCCTCACTAGGAATGAGCAAGTTATTCTGTTCCCTTTATCCAGGATGTGATATTTCGGACTTGTAGACTAGAGCAAAACAATAAGCAATAAAAGAGAAAGACATTCTCTTCACTTGTCCTTCAAAATGCCTGGAGACAAGAGTCACACTCTTGGGGCCAAATGACACAGAGATACAGAACATGGGTTGTCAGGATAGCCAGCTAAGCCAAGGGGCATCTTGTATAAACTGATTCATTTTGAAGTTGATTTTAAATGCATCCAGCATCTTTTGAAAATACTGACCCTCTTGTCGACGTATTCTGCAGTGATGCTGATCAATGAAGCCTGCCAATGAGATGGACCGACACGGTCACAGCGATTTTGAAGATGACGCAGGACTGGGCACTACGAGGAGTGTCTGTGAGCTGGAACCAACTCATTGACGCTTAACAATACAACTGCAATAGACTGAAAATAACAAAAATCTCTCAGATTTTCCCCCAAATAGGTATGAACTGATTCCACCAGATGATTAAAAGAGATGGAAACCCTGGTGGCATAGTGGTTAAGTGCTACATCTGCTAACCAGAAGGTCAGCAGTTCAAATCCACCAGGCGCACCTTGGAAACCCTATGAGGCACTTCTATTCTGACCTACAGGGTTTTATGAGTCGGAGTCCACTTGACGGTAGCGGACTTTATTGAAAGAGAAAGAGACAGATTCGGCAAAGGTCTGAAAATGAACATACCTTCTTGGGACAGATCTTTTGGAAACATGAGTTTGGCCCTGTGTGCAGTAGAATGCTGATAGCAATGAGGCGGAAAGGCCTGGCTCGGTAGAATTAGTTTCTCTGAAATCAGATTCTGGTACCCAGCGTGTTATCTCTCCTTCTTTTTCAGGGACCTAGAGTGACTGGCAGTTGGGCCACCGAGGATGCTGTTCTGAGTTGCTGTCAAGTCAGTTTTGATAAATTGTGACCCCATATGTGCGGAGTAGAATTGCTCCCCATGGTTTTCAAGGCTATGACCTAGCCAAAGCAGATTGCCAGGCCTTTCTTGCAAGGTGCCTCTGGGCTAGTAGGAGAGTACTTTATCATTTGCACCATCCAGGGACTCTTTGGAAGATGACATTGGGAGATGTTTTATAGGAAAGATGATGGGGTTTGGAGGAGGAAGGAGGGTGGAGAGACCCAAGCTGCAGGCTTTCTGGCTGACCTTATGCCCAGACTAGCTCAGACTGCACCTGTGTCTGACCTAGACCTCCATGCCAGCTGAAAACTGCCTTCTTGATGCCTCTGATGACCATTCCAGTTTCTTTCTGTCCAGCCAGAGGGAAACCTGGAACCCACCTACATCACTGTCCTTTGGAAATATGAGGGCTTTCCCAGTGCACCTGAATGATGTTAGGTGATGTTCCCTCCTCCCTCCAACTTCACCTCTTGGTCCCTTCCTTCTAGTCATATGACCTTTCGTCAGTTCCTTAAATAATGCTGCGTCTTCCCACCTTCCCACCTTTGTCCACGCTGTTTGCTTTCAGATTGTTCTTCAGCGGCATTTCCAATAGCTTCCTCATTCCGTTGGGTGTGAGGTCACCATGAGTTGAGTTGGGGGCCAACTTGGTGGCAGCTATCAGCAACAGTCACCTAAGTCTGTGGGAGGTGATGAGAACGCGAGGGAGAAAGGATGTGGGTTGGAAAAGGTCCCAACATTTCCTGCCTTCCTCTTTGAGGTGTGTCTGGGTGGGACCCTGGTTTCCTTTCAGAGAACCACCTAGGCAGCCAGTGTTTTCCAGGAGCCCCTTCAATGTGCCTGGCTTGCAGAAGAAAATACCAGTGGATGACATTATATCTAAAGACAGGTCAAAGGTCAATGCTGGCTTCCTCCAGAAAACAGCTGTTTGAAATCTTTCTTGGTTTGAGATCACTTTGAAAATTTGACGACAGCTAAGAACTTCGTTGAGAGCTATACATATATGCCAGGGGCTTTGTGTCTTCTGGGAGACCAAGGACCTCAGATGAAGAACTATTGTCCTAAAAGGTCTTCTCTTGCAGGGCTGGAGAAGTGCTGTGTTTGAGAACTCTTCTGCTCAGAGTTTGTAAGAGGAATCCAAAAGTAAGGAAGTAAACTACCTTAAGCATGAGATAACTTTGTTTCCTAGAGCAGAAGTTGGAGCAGCACTGAACACATTTTTCTGCTTTTAAGAGAGTGCCATTGAGCTGATCACCAAGATATGGTGGTCACCAAGAAATGATGGTGGTGGTCAATGGTGGAGAGCAAGCTTTGATGATGTACGTGTTGGGGCAGTCGCTTGGATGATATGAACTGCACATGACCTGTTCAGTATGAACAAGTGATTGAGTGACCTGCTGGTGCCAGCTTCTGTGCATGTCCTTTGAAGTTGTTTCCTTCACTGACTTTGTGAATTGTTTCATCCTGACGTTAACGACCTTTGGCCACAATGTGCTTCCAGGTGACAGTTTTGCACTGGGAAAGGGGAATCAACATCAATGAGACCCAGGTTATCGGAAACCCTGGTGGTGTAGAGGTTAAGAGCTATGTTTATAACCCCAAAGGTCTGCAGTTCAAATGTACCGGGTTCTCTGTGGAAACCGTATGGAGCGGTTTTACTCTGCCCTACAGGATTGCTATGAGTCAGAATTGACTATATGGCAATGGGTTTGGTTTTCTGGGGTAGGTTGCATAGCCCATTCCTTGGGGTCATCTGGTTGCCATCATGGGAAAGATACTGTCAAACCACAACCAAACCCACTGCCATCAAGTTGGTTTGACTCAGCTATCCTAGAGGTCAGAGTAGAACTGCCCCATCCAGTTTCCAAGGAGTGTCTGGCAGACTCGAACTGCCAGCCTTTTGATTAGCAGATGTAGCACTTAACCTACTACGCCACAGGGTTTCCAAAGATACTGTTAGGAAGAGGTATTTCCAGGTAGAGACTATTACACAGTCTGCATAGGGATTTCCCAATTACAACAGTTTGGGGGAACTGTTGTTGTTAGGTACCACAGAGTCAGTTCCGACTCATAGTAACCCTGTGTACAATATAATGCAACCCTGCCTGATTCTGCACCATCCGCACAATTTTTATGCTTCAGCCCATTGTTGCAACTGCTGTGTCAACTCATCTTATTGAGGGTCTTCTTTTTTCTCTGACCCTCTACTTTACCAAGCAATGTGTCCTTCTCCAGTGACTGGTCCTTCCTAACAACATGTCCAAAGAACATAAGATGAAATCTCACCATCCTCCCTTTTAAGGACCGTTCTGGCTGTACTTTTTCCAAGACAGATTTATGCATTCTTTTGGCAGCCCACAGGGCACTCAGCCTCTGTTAAGCTCATATCTGGATAAGTAGGGAGGTGGGAAGGTCAGGATTGGTGATTATAGGACCTCAACAGGAAAGAAGAGCTCTTTCCACCCAGTGCCTTCCCCACTGCATGTTGGGATCTTGGCTCGCTCACCTTCCTACATCCCATTTCTTGTTTCAAGGTGGACATGAGCTCCTTGTGAGTTGGGACTTAGAACTGAAAAGAAGAGTCAAGTCCTTTCAGGTGCCAGAAGTTTATACCTACAGCTGTGGTTTCTGCCATGTGGACCAAAGAGAAGGCAGGCAGATGGAGAGATGAGCACTGAGAGAGACTCCTGATAGTGCATTTTCCCTAAGATTCACTACCTCCTGAAGTTCAGATGAATTCTTATTTTTGAATCCTTGAGATACTCCACGATTCTTTGACCACTGTTGTGACTGTTGCCATCGAGTCAGCTCTGACTCGTGGTGGCCTCACACATAACAGAACAAAGAGTTGCCGAGTCCTGTGCCATCTTCTTGATTGTTGGTGTGTTTGAGCCCACCGGTGGGCTCTTGTGCCAGCCTGTCTCACTGAGGTTTCCCTTATTTTGGCTGCCCCCCTGTTTTATCAAAGATGATGTCCTTTTTCTAGAGATTGATCTTTTCAGATGACTGGTTAAAAGGGAGTGGAAGTCTAAGGAACAGTCTAGTTTTATTTCTTCTAATACCAATTTATTTGTTCTTCGAGAAGCCCACGGTGTATTCCATACTCTTTGCTAACATCACAGCTCAAAGTAAGCAATTCTTGTGTCTTCCTTTTTCATTGTCTGGCTTTTGCATATGTATGAGGCAATTGAAAAGACCAGTCTTGAGTCAAGCACATGTTAGTCACCAGTGCCATCTTTACTTTTTAACTCTTCATATACTGCTTTTCCTCTGTTAGTACTTTGTGTTGGGTGTTACTTGAAACCCAGAGATTGCACACTGTTGAGAGCTAAAAAGTTTCAAGTTCAAATCTCTTGAAGATGACCTTGGCTCTACTGAGGGGACCCCTGCTAAGTCTGGGCACATAGCATGGGGAGGCGCCTCAACAGGTGAAGTTATCACTGAAGGTGGGACTGGAAAAATGGAGATGGGAAGTCCCACAGAGGGTGAAAGGCCAGGAATGGAGATTAGGAACGGAGATTTCCTAGAAAGAGAGTAGGAAAACCCAACTCAGGGGTTTTGCTAGTAAAGGAGTTCTCAACCCAGAGCATGTCCCTTGGAATCCAATGCTTCCACTTATCTGATCAGATACATTCTCTTCTTGAGTCAAGGAGTCCCATGGGAACTACAGAAAAGGAAGGGCATGGCTGTATGTGAAGGGTGGAGGCAAAGCAAAGGGTTAGAGTATTTCCCCAGTGACTGCCTTTTGGATTTGAGGAGTTAGTTAATGACCAATAACAGATCCAAGTTGATGATCATCAGAAAGCTTCAGGTAGGAAAGTCAAAGTGAACACAGTGACAAGTGGGCAGGATGTACAGGGGATAAATTCAGGTGCATGTTAGCAAGTAGGAAGACGAATTTCAGAGCATAGAAATATTTATGGTCTTAGAAAAAATGTAAAATATGCCCAGCATCTGCCATTCCCAACAGACTTTTTCCGAAGTCTCAGTTGAGTGAGACCCAGGAGAATTTGTAAAAGGGTAGGCTGCACTTCAGGGAAGCTGACTGGTTAATACCTGCCCCCATGCTCACACTTCCAAATAGACACCTTCATCTTGGAATTATAAAACTCAGGAGCAGGGAGATAGCTAAGAGGTTAAGCAGGGATTCTTCAGCAGGGATTTCAGGGTGGGTTTCTCTTGTTCCACAAGCCCTTGAAATTGTACATGTTGTTAGCTGTCATCAAGTCAGCCCTGACTTGTTGAAACTTTGCATGTAACAAGCTCACAACCTTGTCTGATCCTGCTCCACCTTCATGGTCGATGGTGTGTGTGTGTCCACTGTTGAGGCTGTGGTGGCAGTTGATTTCATTGAGGGTTTCCCTTATTCACTGACCTTCTACTTTACCAAGCATGATGTTCTTTTCTAGTAATTGGTCTTTCCTGATGATGTGTCCAAAGCGAATGAGTTGAAATCTCTCCATCCTCACTTATAAGGAGTGTTCTGGTTTTATTTATTCTAAGATTAATTCATCTCTTCTTCTTGGAGTCAGTATTCTTTATCAAACCACAGTTCACACACATCAATTCTTCTCTGTCTTCCTTTTTCATTGTCCAACTTTTGCATGCATATAAAGTGATTGAAAAGACACGAAATGTTATTTAGTGCATTTTGAAAGAAGATTCACGGTTTTCATCAGGTGCTGTGATGAAATAAGTCCATTTACATGGCCTTTTGCCCTGGTTATTTGGAAAAATAACTTGAGACATTTTTCACCTAAGCCTGAGAAGTTACCTTTGCCCTAGTTTTCTGCCCCAGAAGGTTTGTTACTTCGTTCAGGTTGATTGATGTTTCATGGGTAAGCTGTGAACAACTTGAGGTTTGATACTTCTTGTCTGACCCTGGTCTTCAGCCTGCCCTGTGACTGGTCTATTTTATACACCTTACAGGGATTGGTCAATATGCTTATGCAAATGAAGTGACTGTGGCCTACTGAGAGGGGATTGTTGAGTTCATTTCCCTGCTGGAAGAGCCATGCCTTGAAATCTGTGAGGAGTTTGTCTATGTAGTCAATTGCACAGTGGCAGGGAGACAGAAGGAGATGAGAGAAGCAGAAAGGAGAAAACACAAAAGAGGCAAGAAGAGAGAAGAAGCAGAGTGAGAGGAGGCAAGGAATCTCCTAAAAGAGCCCATAACACAAGTTGAAGGCTGTACTACTTTAGTCGTTAGACAGTAACAGGTCCAGGAGGGACCCTGTTGACAGAGCTGTTGGTGACAGCAGAAGGTTTCTGCTAGGAATGCTGCTAAGAGACCTGAGCAAAGCTGCTATACTGGCTGTGAGCTGGGTCAGCTGGCACTGGAGAGACTGATGAGAGACAGGCTGAAGGCACAGGGACCTGTCCTGAAAGGGCCTAGAAAAGGCCTGTCCTGAGAGGGCCCAGACAAGGTCTATCCTGACAGAAACAAGAGGAGGTCTGTTCTGAAGTGGTTGAGAGGAGGCTTGTCCTGATGGGGCTGAGAAGAAGAGGACTCATGGCTGAGACGGGGCATGCATGGCAGAGGGGCCTGTTTGTTTGATGATCAAGAGGAACTGAGACAGCTAGCTTGTACTGAAGAAGGGAGGATACGCTCTCCACTTTGTGGGGCCTTCCAGACCTGACCTACATGCTTCCTGATCCTGACCCCAAGTTGTACTTCTTGCTTTCTCAATAAACCACTTAATTGCGTGTATGGTGTATGAATTTTCTGTGGCCATTGCAATGGATTGATGACCCGAGGAGAAGTGCAGAGTGCTGTGGAAGGGACGACTGGTTTCAGAACTAGCAAAAAGGTTGGAGAGTCAGTGTATGTCTGGCCTCCACCTTACGGGAGTCGGCCTTGGGCAAATGATGATTTCTCTCTTCTCTTCTTGAACTTAGAGGACTTCCAACACTACTACCAGAATACTGCAGGTACTAACAGGACACATGGCCCTAAACCTGTTAAGAACTACATCTGACTCACTTTCCTGCAGCTGGGTAGCTGGAAGCCCATGGAGAGGCTAGGTTGGTGAGAGTCCTGTGAGTAGGTGAGAGCAAAACCTGTATGAGGAACAAAATCTCTGTAGCCTCAGTTTGCTCCATCCCCCCATTGCTATGTCTCTCAAAGGAGCACACTAAGTCTAGGTTCTAAAGAAACTTAATTTGCTCTAGAGAAACATAAAAGCATAGCCGGCCAGCCAAGGCAAGTGCCGTTGAGTTGACTCATGGAGACCCATCTTTTCCTAACTGGGGATTAATAACTTAATAGGAGTTTTTCAGCTTTCAAAACTGGAGATGTTATTATGTTTCTGGATGTGACTTTGAGTTAAAAAAAAAGTACTACTCATCTGTGTTCTCAAAGGTCTGTGTAAATATTAGCTCATTAATCTTCGTGTTGACTGCACAAGGCTGAGATTTTTTTTTTTAACTTGAAAAATACATTCTTCCAACATCTATTAGGGTTTGAGGCACCTTAAGAACTAAAAAGCATCTTAAAAGTACTTATCTCACCCTAATTTGGAGACCTGTGTTTTATTGACTGTGCAAAAGCTTCAACTGTGTGGGCCCTGACAAATTATGGATCACGTTGCCAAGAACAGGAATTCTAGAACACTCTTAATTGTGCTCATATGGAGCCTATTCATAGACCAAGAGGCAGTCCTGGAAGAAAGCAGGGGGATACTGCATGTTTTAACAGCAAGAAAGGTGTGCATCAGGGTTGTATCTTTTCACTGTATTTATTTTTAAATACTGTATTGTGCTTTAAGTGAAAGTTACAGTTTGAATCAATTTTCTGTATGAATCCCTGCACACACACCACTATGCAACTCTAATTGCTCTCCCTCCTCCCTCTTAACACTCCTCCTTTCTACCCTGTACTTTGTATCCATTCGAACGACTCCTGTCCCCCTCTACCCTCTCATCTTGCCTTTGGAAAAGAGTCCCTCAGACAGCCTCGTGTATATATTTAAGCCAAGAAACACATTCTCTGTCAGCATCATACTGTCTCTTCTACTCCAGTCTAATCTTTGTCTGAAGAGTTGACTTCAGTTCTGAGCTAGCAGGGACTCCAGGGTCCATGTCCTCAGGGGATCCTCCAGTCTAACAGACCATCAAGTATGATGTTTTAACAGAGTTCTAGTTTTGCATACCCTTTTTTCTTGTGCCACATCAGGGACTTTACGTTGTGTTGCTTGTCAGGACAGTCATTGATGGTAGCCAGGTACAGTTTTGTTCTTCTGGTCTGATACTGTTATAGTCTCTGTATCATATGGCACTTTCTGTCTGCTGGAGTCATATTCTCCTCGTCTTTGATGCCCTTCACTCTCCTCTGCTCTGGGGGGATTGGGATCAATTAATGCTTCTCAGATCACTCTTTGGTAGCTTTTAAGATCCTGGACACCACCCACCAAAGTGATATGCAGAACATCTTCTTAGAAAAAATTTAGTTATATTGTTTAGCCTGGATATCTCCTGAAACCGTGGTCTCCAGACCACTGTCACTGCTACTCTGTCCTTCAAAATGTTGGTTGTATTTACTGTTGTTAGGTGCAGTCGAGTCAGTTCCAACTCATAACGACCCTGTGCACAGTAGAAGAAACCACCGCCTTGCTCTACACCATGCCCGTAACTGTTATCATGTTTAAGCCTGTTGTTGCAGCCACTGTGTCAGTGCATCTTGCTTAGGGTCTCCCTCTTTTTCCCTGACCTCCCATTCTACCATGCATGATGTCCATCTCCAGTGACTGATTCCTCCTGACAACATGTCTAAAGTATGTAAGATACAGTCTCACCATCCTTGCATCCAAGGATCAGTCTGGTTGTACTTCTTCCAGAACAGATCTGTTTGTTCTTTTGGCGATCCATGGTACCTTGAATATTCTTCTCTAACACTCTGGTTCAAAGACATCAATTCTTCTTCTGTCTTCCTTATTCATTGCCCAGTTTTGTATGCATGTGATGAGACTGAAAGTACCATGGCTTGGATCAGACACACCTTAGTCTTTAAGGTTATGTCTTTACTTTTCAATACCTCTTGTAAAAGTATTAGAAAACATTTTAACTTTTGGTGTAGTCCAGTTGTGCTGACCTCCCTTCTACTGTGTGCTATCAGTCCCTTCACCTAACCCAATTTTTGTCTACTACCTGATCTGTGAATACCCCTTTCTTTCCCTCCCCACTCTTGTAGCAATCAGAGATTAGTCATTTATGTGCTTAAACCTTTTCTTAAGTCCTTATAATAATGGTCTCATGCAACATTTGTCCTTTTGCAGCCAACTAATTTCACTCAGCATAATGTCTTCCAGGTGTCGCCATGTTACGAGCTGTTTCCTAAAATCATCATTGTTGTTTATTATTACCTAGTGTTCCATTGTGTGAATATGCCATAGTTTGTTTATCCATTCATTTTTTGATGGGAACCCAGGTTGATGCCATCTTTTTGCTATTGTGGACAGTGTTGCTATAAACATTGTTGTGCATGTGTATGTTTGTGTGATGGCCATTGTTTCCCTAGGATATATCCAAAGAAGTGGGACTGCCACATCATCATGTTTACTCAGTCTGTATGCTGAGTGAATAAGTCGAGAGGCTGGACTACAGAAAAAATAAAAAGCATTAGGATTGGCAGGAGACTCACTAGCAACCTGTGATATGCAGAGGACACAACAACCTTCCATGCTGAAAGTGAAGCAGACTTGAAGCACTTACTGATAAAGATCAAAGACAAGAGCCTTCAGTATGGATTACACTTCAACATAAAAAATAAAAAATTCTCACACCCAGACCAATTACTGACATTCTGAAGAATGGAGAAAAGATTGAAGCTGTGAAGGATTTCATTTTACTTGTATCTACAATCAATGCCCATGGAAGCAATAGTCAAGAAATCAAACAAAGTATTGCACTGGGCAAATCTGTTGCAAAAGACTTCTTTATAGCATTAAAAAAGCAAAGCCATCACTTTGAGGACTAAGGTGTGCCTGACTCAACCCATGGTATTTTCAATTACTTCATACACATGTAAAAGCTGGACAATGAATAAGAAAGACAGAGAAGAATTGATGTATTAAAATTACTGTGTTAGTGAAGAATATTGAATGTACCATAGATTGCCAGAAGAACAAACAAGTCTGTCTTGGAAGAAATATAGTCAGAGTGCTCCTTGCAAGCAAGAATGGTGAGACTTTGTCGTACTTTGGACATGGTATCACGAGGGACCAGTCCCTGGAAAAGGACATCATGCTTGGTAAAGTAGAAGGTCAGCAAAGTTCCTTCATCAAGATGGATTGACACAGTGACTGCAACAACGGGCTCAAGCATAGCCGTGACTGTAAGGGTGGTGCAGGACTGGGAGATGTTTCCTTCTGTTGCACACAAGGTCTCCACGTCTTCTTAAGGACTTTCTGCTTTCTTCGTGTATGATGTCCTTCATGCCATTTGACAACTCTTGTGGTCTTCAGTCATTGGTGTTCAGTGTGTCAAATCTATTCTTAAGACGGTCTCTGAGTTGAGGTGCGATGCACTCAAGGTCATACTTTGGCTCCCAAGGGTTTTTTTTTTTTTTTTTAACTTTCTTCAGCTTCAACTTCAACTTGCATATGAGCAACAGAAATTCTATAATGAAGTAGTTTTAGAATATGGATAGCATGTAACAGTGGTGTTTTTAATGTGTACAATCAAGGGAAAGCAAGAAGAAATATGTATGTAGCTGAGGGCAGTTACCCCAGTGAAAGTGACAACCACCCACCTACTTCCTGGACCTGATTCAGGTTTCACACTTGAAATTCACTGATTGATGAGGTCCCCAGGTGGCCCGAAGTGGGGATCCTCAACGTTACTACAAGTATATATTATACCAATTCCCTCGATATTCCTCCCAAAGACTGACAGCCATTTTATTCAAGTGGCTATACCCAGAGGGACAAGGGAAGACCTAGAGTATGAGAAAACCAAAAAAAAAAAAGTTTATTAGAAAAAGGCTCTACAAAACTCAGAGACTCAAGTGTCTCCATAACTCCTTGTTAGAGGGTCCCAAGGAAACTGGTCACCCTAGTAGTGCCTGTGCACCTGAAACTGTCCTCCACAAGCTGGATCTGAGGAATGTGAGCAGCCAAGTAGACAAATGACTTGGCTCACATTAAACAACTTTCATCGTTGACCACCCCAGAATGCACAAGATGGGCACATAAACGAATGACAGTCGGGCTAGAAATGAGCCAGTGCATGGGCCCAACGACACAGACGCCACTTTCCAAGGCCATTCTAACAACACTGTCTCTGCAAGTCAACCTGCCACTCCCAGTATGGCATTGTTCCTCAAGGAGACCAACTGGCCAGTTGGCGGCACTTGAGTCCTTTCTTTTCTGGAATACGTCTAGAGGTAGACATCCAGTTGAAATACAGGCCTCAGCTACCTACGTTCCCTGGGTATTTTAGAAGTGCCTGGAGCCCACATAACATAGGTGGGACCAGAAGGACAAGAGAAAGGTGGAGAGTGAGCCCACAAGCGTGGAGTCTATTGGTCGTGCTAGACATCACACCACCCAGAAACTGCCAGCCTAATAAAGTGCTGAAATAGCAGCTCAGAGGCATGTGAGGACGGGTGACAGTCTGCAAGGCCAAGTACACACATGGATTCAGACATCTCTATACTCTATGCCCTGTAATAAGAAGACAGCCTTGTGGAACCAACAGCAAAGCAGATTTGATCTCCTGTAATATGATTTCCAGTGGCCCACTATGGGGTTTGGTGAGTCCCATCTCTATGACTCTGATCTCTGCAGAGTTAGATGTTCTGGTTCCTGAATGGGCATGCTCCTCTAGGGACCCCCACGAGAGTCCCACTGAGTCACAAACTGTACCTACTTCTTGGGTGCTTTGGAACCTTGTGTCCAGGCATCAGCAGTGACATGCAGAGTCACCATCTTAGCAGGATAATCGGCCTGGACATTCAGGGGGAGGGAATAACCATTACATAAGGAGCAGGAAAGATGGTTGCAGAGCCCAAGGGATCCACCTGAACATCTCTTGGTTCTCCCTTGTGGAAAAACACCTCATTTTTCACAAAATGGGAAACCTTGGCAGAGTAGTGGTTAAGAGTTCCTTGCTAATCAGCTTAGCAGTTTGAATCCACTAAGTACTCCTTGGAAACCTTATGGGGCAGTTCTGTTCTGTCCTGTAGGGTTGCTATGAGTTGGAACCAACTTGATGGTAATGAGTTTTTTAACAAAGAAATTTCTAAATGAATTAAAGAACTACAATATGTATAAAAAACCAAACAGAAAAGTTATAAGAACATGTTTCTAAGCAGCCCTGGGTACACTGGTTGAGGACCTGGCTGCTAGACAAAAAGTCAGCAATTCGAATCCACCAGACGTTCCATGGGAGAAAGATGCAATAGTGTGTTTCCATGAAGATTACAGCCTTGACAACCCTATGGGGCAGCTCTGACTTTGCAACCATATGGGGCAATTGTATTCTGTCCTATAGGGTTGGTGTGAATTAGAACTGATTTGACTGCAATGGATAAAGAGTTCTGAGAGACGCAGTGGCATCATGGTTAAGAGCTTGGCTGCTAACCAAAAGGCTAGGAGTTCAACCTCATCAGTCACTCCTTGAACACCTTAACGGGGCTGCTTGAATCTGTCCTATAGGGTCACTATAAATTGAAATTGAGTCAACTGCATTTTTTTTCAGTGTTATTGTTGGCTTGGGGAGGTGTAAACAGTTAGGGTGCTCACTGTTCACCAAAAGGTTAGAGGTTCAAGCTCACCCAGAGGTACCTCAGAAGACAGACCTGGGTATCTACTTCCAAAAAATCAGCTACTGAAAACCTTGTGGAGTACAGTTATCCTCTGACATATGTGGGGTCACCACGAAGCCAAGTCTACTTGGTAGCAACAAGTGTTGAAACACAAAAACAAGAGAAAACAAAAGCAAAGCCCACTGCTGAGGAGTCATTTCCGACTCACAGCCACCCTATAGCATACAGAGTAGAATTGTCCCATAGGGTTTCCAAGGAGTAGCTTGGAATCCAAGGTGGATTCTAACTATCAACCTTTCGGATAGCAGTCACTGTGCCACTCAAAAACAAACAAATAGATAAAAAAACAAGCCCACTGCTGTCAAGTTGGTTCTGACTCACAGCAACCCTCCAGTACAGAGTAGAATTGCCTCATGGAGCTTCTAAGGAGTGTCTGGAGGATTTGAACTGCCAACTTTTTGGTCAACAGCTGTAGCACTTACCCACTACACCACAAGGGTTTCCTAAGCCTCTAAAACTGACATGAGAAATGAAATTGACTTTTGTAAAGGAGGAATGAGAAAAGAAATTCACAGATTTGAATAAATAAAAAATGAAAATTATGAATGTTAAAAAAAACAAGCAAGGAATAGCCAGGGGTGAAAGAACTCTAACAAATACCAAACATGTGTTTCCCAATGTTGACACTGTGATAACGTTTTCTGTTTTCCATGGTTTTTTCCAATGTGGTTATGTAGCTCTTCCAAGAAGTACAGATATTCATTTTAAAAAGAGAAAGGAAGACACAGCACTTTTGCTTTCTCTGAAAGACACAGCAACACTTAGAAAACTGGCAATTTAGGAAATACTGTGGGAAAGGATTTCAGAACACTGAAGAAAAAGAGTTCACTTGGGTTCTAACCTCTATACTAGCTGTTATTTGGTGCCTTTGGGTTGTTCCAGTTCGCAGTGGCCCTAAGTACAACAGAGTAAAACACCGCCTGGTCCTGTCCCATCCTCAGAATCACTGTTATGCTTGAGCTCTTTGTCGCAGCCACTGTGTCGATTCATCTCATTGAAGGTTTCATTTTTTTGGTGACTGTCTGCCTTACCAAATACATTGTCTTTTTCTAGGTCCCTCCTGATTATATGTCTAAAGTATGTGAGATGCAGTCTCTCCATCTTTGCTTCTAAGAAACATTCTGTTTGTACTTGGTCCAAAACAGATTTGTTTGTTCTTCTGGAAACCCATAGCATGCGAGGTCTGACAATTATGCTACATAACCTCACTTCTGAATATCACTACAGTCACCTTTGAAGTACTCCCCCTGGGAAGCTACACACTGATGTCAGCACCTGGTCTACTCTTCAAAGCAATTCTGGAACTCTTTCTGGAATGGCAACTGCACATGGTGGCATAGTAGCAAGTTCACAAGCTTATTATGTAGTTGTCCGTAAGGGATTTTTTAGCCAGTAAACAAATAACTGTATTGGAACACCCTCCCTACTCACCTGATCTGACCCCCAGTGACGTTTTCCTTTACCCAAAGATAAAAGAAATATTGAAACAAAGACGTTTTGATGACATTCAGGACATCAAGACTAACATGGTGGCAACTCTGATGGGCATTTCAAAAAAAGAGTTCCAAAGTTGCTCTGAAGGGTGGGTTAGGCTCTGGCATTGGTACATAGTTTCCCAAGGGCAATACTTTGAAGGTTACTGTAAAGATATTCAGCAATGAGGTATGGATCACTTTTTCAAGGATGAGTTTGTGAATTTAATTGGCAGTCCTCATATTCAATATTCTTTGCCAACCCCACAATTCAAAGGCATCAGTTCTTCTGTGTTCATTATTCATCGTCCAGCTTTTGTGTGTGGCCCAGGCAACAGAAAACACCATGTCTTCTATCAGGCACACCTTAGTCCTTAAGGTAACATCTTTGATTTTTTAACACTTTAAATTAATTAACCTAACCTAGAGTAACATTAAATTTAAATACAATTTTAAAAATCTCAATTATTTGAGGTTACTCTCTATACTTGAAAGGACTGAGATAAGGCCTATAGTATCTAGTTTTCTACAAATCACAGGACGAGAACTTTGGATGACGGAGTTGACACGTGAACATTCAAAATACTAAACATAGGATGAGATTCTTCACAGGTCTTCAAAATCCCCTGAACAGATGATAATCAGTAGGAATACCAGAAAGTGGAAATTGTGATTTGACAAAATACCCTCTATCCTTCCACACAGACACAGCGCTGCTGGCTAGGAGACAGACAAAGCGTTTGAGTGAAAACCTACAATTTCTGTGTCTCCTCCCTAAGAATCTGTTTTCCCAGTTGCACCAGGATGGGTCATTAATTGAATTTCCTGCTGGGCTGACTCTGGGATCTGGGAAGCTCTGAGCTTGGATTAGCAGCAGGGGTGTGAAGGGTTTATACGATTAAAATTACTTAGTCAGGTTGGGAGAACGTCATTACTTACCTTCATGTCATTCAGGGGCAGCCAAGGAAATGCAGCGGAGTTAACCATGCCCTGACACCCACCACAGGCCACCTTGATGTGTCGTACTTGAGTAATAGCAAGGAACATCCAATAAGTTGGCAGTATTGCAAGTCACAGGAGTCATATGGGGACTCAGAGCCTAAGACTGGAGAACTCTAACTGTTGCTCTTCAAAGAGGCAGACAGAGTTGTTGGTAGTAAGAAATCTTGATGGTTGTTTCTCAGGAGGGAAAGATTGGGGACTGTGTAAAGTAGCACCACCTTACTGGCTTACAGGAGAAGGCAGCCTTCCTCTGTGTACCAGCTTGCTACATTGTGTCCTTTAAAGCTGCAAAGGAGGTCTACCGGTCTTCATAAGGTTAATAGCTGTAGAAAATTCTTAGCTAGCTTCTTAGTAGTAAAACTGCTTTCTCCCTAAGGAATGCTGACACATAAAGAAAATTGTAACACTCACTTCTAACCTGACCTCAGAAAGATTTTGAATATGTTTTCCTAGGCTATTCTTTATCAATAGCAGGGCAGAGTGATGCCAATTTGCAGTCTACTATTCAGATAATCATCCAGCCTGCTGATGTCAAGGACAACTAATCCTAAAACAAAGAAACTGTATTTCTTCACCAGTCTCTCCTCCTCTCAACACCTGCATGCCTGTACCTTTGCCTATCCCCTTCCCTTCCCTGAGTCCTTATATAAAACTTGCCAGCCTGAACTGAGATGTTGAGATGATCTTTAGGGAGCTAACCCATCATCTTCTCAGGTTGCCAGCAATCTGAATAAAGTGTTTTCAAGAGACTTAAGCCCTGTCTCTATATTTTGGCTTAACAGTAATAGGCAGCATGAGTCTGCAACTAGATTTTTTCTGGTAACAGTCTGGTGGCTCCTGTAGACCCTTTGGACCTTTGTGAAGGATGCTATTTGATGCATCTGGTCTCTGGTGGTGCCAACAATTTGTGGTTCTTTACTGGCTAAAGGTTGGCAGTTTAAATCCACCCAGTAGCACCATGGAAGAAAAGCCTGGTGATCTGCTTCTGTAAAGATTACAGATACTGAAAACCCTATGGAGCATAGTTCTACTCTGTAACACATGGTGCACTAACAGGTGTTAGAATTGACTTGCTGACAATGTTTTTTTCTTTTTTTTGATGTGCCTAATAGTGATGAAGCCAGAGAGAAACAGAATTATTCAGAGAACAGATTAGTTTCTTGTTCTCTGCTTGGACATTAGGCTTAAGCTCTATCCCAATTTGTTTTTGAAAAGTGGAAGACTCTTCTTTTTTTTAATTTGTGGCTTAGATGAACACTTACAGAACAAGCTAGTTTTTCATTAAACAGTACATATTATTGTTTTAGGACCTAGGTTAACAATCCCACAACATGTCAGCAGTCTCCCTCGTAAAACTTGGGTTTCCTGTTACCAGCTTTTCTGTTCCCTCCTGCCTTCTAGTTCTTGCTCCTAGGCTGGCTTGTCTATTTACTCCCGTTTTGTTTTATGGGTTTGTCCAATCCACGGCTTGCAGGGTGAGTCTCAATGCCAGGGGCCAGCCTCGACAGGGTCTGGGATCATGAAGGGATGGGTGGTGTCGGTGAAGGAAAGAGACTCAGACAACCAGGAATCTGGAGGTCAGCAGCCTGTTAAGGCCTGTCTTTATGTTTTATACAATAAATGAGGTGATGTGATTTCACCCTGCTCTTTGACCATGTAAGCTATTGGCTAGTAAGGAACTGATACCTCGTGGTCTCTTTTCACGTTAATCATTAGGGCCTTCTAGGTAATGGCCTGAGACAAGTATATTGTGGTTATAATTAACAGTGAAAACAAAGCTATGCCTTGAGCTCAATCAGCTCTATCTATGCCTCGAGGTTAAAGGTGCAGGAAGAGGGGCAGACTCATCCAAAGGTTATTATCTGGCTGTCTCTATTTGTTCCTCCTTTGTTCTTATTTTATCTCTTCCTGTGGGGACAGTAAGCGCCTACCATCCCCCACCCTATGTCTCTCTTAAGCTGTTCTAAGAAGGGTATTTCTTTAGTGTTTATTCATTTGTCATACCAATTATAATAAACTTGGAAGTCTATCCATCTTCCTGATGCAGGGAGCGGGATGTCTATATCTAAGGGCTGTGCGGGGGTCATCCCTGGGGAGCTTCCCAGGGCCTTCCTGCAATCTTGTATTTCACATGTGGAGGGGGTGTGCAGTTGGGGGAAGCCAGCAGGGCCAGGCTGGCTTCGGCTTTCCTGGGCTGAGCGTGCTGTATCGGGATTCATTCCTCTGAGCTCTTTTCTCTAGGAACACTCGTTCAGGTTTCCTCAACATTATTTCATAAGCCGAGGGGGTTGTAAAGCCCCTATTAGAAGGCATCTTCCTTAACCCTTGTGCCGGGAGATGAGAGGGTACTTTTGAGGAAGGTTTAATTGGGATGCAAAATATTATGAGGCAGAGTGCAGCCAAAAATATGCCAAGGGTGAGATGCCTCCACTCTCCACCACATAGGCGTGTAGCTTTGCTTACAGAGGCTTCTGTGGGTGACAGGCCTCAGCATCTCAAGAGTGACTTCATGACTGACCGAGCTGAAAGGGTGTCTGGGGAGTATACTCTCAGGGTTTCTCCAGTCCGTCAGGTCAACAAGTCTGGCCTTTATTTTTGAGTTGGAATTTTGTTCTACACTGTTCTCCAGCTCTGTCTAAGATCATCTGTTGTGATCTCTGTCAGAACATCAGTGGTGGTAGCTTGGCACCATCTAGTTGTATTTGACTCAGTCTGCTGGAGGCCATTGTAGATGAGGTCAGTTAGTCCTCTGGACTAATCTTTCCCTTGTGTCTTTGATTTTCTTCACTCTCCCTCTGTCCCAAAGGGGTGAGACTAGTAGAGTATCCTAGATGGCCACTCACAGGCTTTTAAGACCCCAGACACTACTCACCAAAAAAGAATGCAGAACATTTTCTTTAAAAACTGTGTTAGGCTAATTGAGCTAGATGCTCCCTGAGATCATAGTCCCCACAGTCTCTCATTCCAGCAGTTCAGTCCCTCAGGGAGTTTGGATGTGTTTATGGAGCATCTGCGACCTTGCTTTGCACAAGTTGTGCTGGTTTCCCCAGTATTGTGTACTGTCTCATCCTTCACAAAAGTTACCACTTACCTGTTGTCTATACAGTGCTTTTCTATACCTAACCCTCCACTTTCTGATAACCATCAGAGATTGTTTCTTTTTGTGTGTAAATCTTTTCATGAGTTTTTACAGTAGTATTCTCATACAATATTTGCCCTTTTGTGATTGACTTATTTCATTCAATCTAACACCCTCCAGTTTCCTCCATGTTATAAGATGCTTCACAGACTCATCATTATCCTTTGTTGTTGCATAATACTCCATTATCGAAGACTTTACTTTTTATGGATTGAGTAACAGTTAGAAGTTGACAAAGATCTCATTTTATTTGGATGCATAATCAATGCCCATGGAAACAGCAGTCAAGAAGTCAAACGACACATTGAGCAAATCTGCTGCAACAGATTCCACCCCTGAGAATGATTATTAATCTTTGGTTTCTATATATTTGCTCATTTCATGTAAGTGAGCTCATAGCTGTCCTTTTACAAATGGCTTATTTTGCTTAGCTTGATGTTTTCAAGGTTTGCTCATGTTGTAGCACACATCAGGACTTCATTTCTCTTTGTTGCTGAGTAGTGTTCCATTGTGTATGAATAACACACATTGTTTTCCATTCGTCTGTTGATGGGCAAATAAGATGAAATCTTTGTCAACTTTTAACTGCTATTCAATCTGTGAAAAGAAAAAATCTTTTGTTTGAGAGTGTCTTAGTTATCTAGTGCTACTGTACCAGAAATACCACAAGTGGATGACCTTAATGAACAGAAATTTATTCTCTCCCCACCCAGGAGGCTAGAAGTCTAAATTCAGAGCAACAGCCTAAGGGAAGGCTTTCTTTCTCTGTCAGCTCTAAAGGGAGGTTCTCATCATCAATCGTCCTGTAGAGGAACTTCAGGTCCAAAGGACACTTTCTGCTTCTGGTGCTGCTTTCTTAGTGGTATGATGTCCCCATGTCTCTCTGCTGGCTTCTCTCTTTTGTTTCTCAAAGAAGATTGTCTAAGACATGCCTAGTCTTGTAGACTCAATACTGCCTCATTACATCATGGAGGTAGAATTCACAGTATCAGTTCCAACAGTTAAGTCCTCAAACCTAATTGTTCTAAGTGCTACTTACCTCACTGCTGAATGTAAGTATGGTCACCTTTGAAGAACTCTCCTTGGGAAGCCGTCTACCAACACCTGCACCTAGTCTACCCTTCAAAGCAATTTTAGAACTCTTCCTGTAATGGCCTTTGCACACCATGGTACGGTGGAAGTTTGAAAACTTAGTTGTATAGTTGTCTGTGAAGGAGTTCTTAGCCAGTAAACAAATAACTGTATTGGAACACTCTCTCTACTCATCTGATCTGGACATCGGTGACTTTTTTCTCTACCCAAAAATCAAGTAAACAGTGAAAGGACATTCAGGACATCAAGGGCAATATGACAACAGCTCTGATGGCCATTCCAGAAAGAGTTCCAAATTGCTTTGAACAGTCGACAAAGCACTGGCATCAGTGTATAGCTTTCCAAGGGAAGTACTTCAAGGATGACCCTAGTGATATGCAGCAGTGAGGGATGTAGGACTTTTTCTAGGGTGAGTCTGCAAACTTAATTGTCAGATATTGTACATAGGAAAATCATATCAGGTGATAAAATGGTGGACAATCACACAACACTAGGAATTATGGACTGACCAAGTTGGCACACATTTTGGGAGGACTGCTCAATTCATAACAAGAGGCACTGATTTTAGGTTAATAAAACCAAAACTAAACCTGCTGCTGTGGAGCTGATTCCTGGAACTGCCCAAGCTTCCAAGGAGTGCCTGGTGGATTTGAACTGCTGACCTTTTGGTTAGCAGCCATGCCACCAGGGTAGTGGTGAAATATTTTGGATAGAAATAATGGTGGAATTCTCGGAAAAAATGTAATTGATGTCATTGAATTGTAAGTGTTTTGGTATCTGCATTCTCACCACAATGGAAAATAAAACAAAAAATTCAAGACCACCATCTCTGGAGCAAGAAAGCGGAATAAGCAGGGGAGAAGGAATGTCTTGCCTTTCTCAACATCTTGATTTGTTAAAGCCACACACAGGTTTTATTTTGCTAAACAACAAATCAATTAAAAACAGAAACTTTTAAGAAGATTAATAATAAGCATAAATAATCCCTTAATGGATGACCTATTGTGGCTTCATTGATAGAACTGCTGGAAGAAATCTCTAAAAATACAAGGGAAATACAGGCACAGGAAATAGAAGAAATGAAGGAGATGGTTAATTTTGGGACAGGTCTGACTGCCAAGAATAAAACATGTTGCCTACATCAGCACTGTAGTTTAAGAAGATGGTTTGCGGGACTGCATCAGCTGACTTCTATTTACATCTTTGTCTGCTCAAGACCTCTGATACAGTCATCCATATCCAGTGGACGAATCCCCAGCAAACACACACACACCCCCCCCCATGATTTAACTAGCATCCTTTATTTGTGAAGGCTCTTCCGTTGACAAAACCATCAGCAACAGGGCAGAACACACAGTTGTGCAACCAGCTGTTTTGTTTACAGTTGTTTCGCTTCTATCTTTTGAAGTGGATGGGTTGTTTGGATGTCAGGTAGCTGTGGGCTCCACATTTGAGATGCGTGAAAGATATTTTGAAATCAAATGGTGTTCACAGCATTTGACAGCTGCAGCTGGTGTGGTGGGAATGAAAGGCTCCCAGCTGGGGTGGTGGCAAACAAGGAGGCTCAGATGGAACATGGGAGGTGCTGTGCGGCAGCCAGCCACGAAGACACTTTAATAACCAGCTTCTTTTCTGGCCTTGTCAATCTTGTCAAAATTCACCCCAGGAAGACCCAACATATGGAAGTGCCTGCTGGGTGGAGGGTGCCGATTAGTCAAGCATACCCATCCATATACTCTCAGTATGTGTAACAGATTCCATTTCCAGTGCCAGCATCTATCACTTTGCAGTGACTTCCTAGAGTACAGTTTACAAAGGATTTAGACTTGTTCTGTGTGGTTGGCAGAGTAATGACCCCCAAATATGTCCATACCCTGGTTCCCAGAACCAATGAATAGGGCACCTGAGATGCAAAAGGGATTTTGCAGATGCGATTAAGGATGTATACCTGAGATGACAACCACCCACCTGTTAGGGTATCATACTGCGGTGGCTACCTGTTGCTGGGATGCTGAAAGCTATGCCACCAGTATTGCATATACCAGCAGGGTCATCCACAGTAGACAGGTTTCAGCAGATCTTCCAGACTAAGATGGAATGAGGAGAAAAGTTTGGTGATCTACTACTGGAAAGTAGTCAATGAAAACCTTATGATCAAACAGAACACGGTCCAACTTATGTAATTCTGGCCTGTCATCAGGGGGCATCAGTCACTAGAGGAGGACATCACATTTGATGACGTAGGTGAGGGAGGGAGACCTGTTGTGAGATGGATGGGCACAAAGGTCACAACAATGGACTTGAACACTCAGCCAGGTTTTATTCTGTTGTCATAAAGTCACCATGAGTCACAGTCAACTCAGTGGTAGCTATCAGTCTATGCCTGTCTGTCTGTCTGTGTCTATAAACGTATGTATGTATCTATCTGTCTGTGTCTGTCATCTATCTATGTGCCCATCCACCCATCTATTGACCTGTCTGTCCATCCAGTTCATTGATCCATCCATCCATCCATTCATCCATCAACCCATCAACCCATCAACCCATCGACCCATCCATCGACCCATCCATCAACTCATCCATCGACCCACCCACCCATCCACATCAACCCACCCACCCATCCACCCATCCACCCATCCACCCACCCATCCATCCATCGTCTTGAGATAAGAATGTTCTTAGTTATCCACATGGGCTTAATTTGACCCCACAAGTCCTACAAAGTGGAAATGAAAGGCAGAAAGGTAGGCCAGAGAGATGGCAGCAGTAGAAGTGGTTCACACCATGATGCAGGCTCTGAGCTGAAGGAGGCTACACACAAGGGCCTGACAGATGCCTCTGGTTGCTATTTAACCAATTAACATCCAGTAAGGCAATGGGGACTTCAGCCTTAGAACAACATCCAACTGAATTCTACCAACAATATACATAAGCTAGCACAACAGATCCTTTCTCAGACAGTACAGAAATGAGTGCAGCCCCAGACACCTAGACATCAGCCCAGCGAGACTTGTGCTGGACCTCTAAACTACAGAACTGTAATATAAGGAATTTATGATGTTTAAGTCACTAGATTTGAGGTAGTTTGCTATAGTCTACACCATGCTGAGATTCAGATCCGTCGGTGATTGATTGGTGATGTCTGCCAAGGGCAAAGAAAGTTGTAGAATGTGTGCTAAGCATTTGTCGTCAGATCAGTGTTCATCAATTGCTCTGTGATGCAATGAGTGGTAAACATGTCCTACAAGAAGAGGAGACACCCAAACTGAGACGGATGTGTCTAAGAAGTAAATGGTAAGGTCCCAGGGGAAGCTATGATCCAGGAAAACTGGGCCTATTTTATAACCAAGGGTAGGGGATGTTCTGGGATAGTTGGGGGACAGTAAAAGAAAGATCAAAAGATTTAGTTTGAGAATTGTTTTGATATCCCGTGCTGCAATTGACAATATTGTTTATTTTGTATGGTTTTTTTTTTTTTTTGCCTAAGTATAGGAAGGGAGTCACTGAATGGCGCAAACAGTTAATGTGCTCAGATGCTAAACAAAAGGCTGGCTGTTTGATTCCACCCAAAGGAACCGTAAAAGAAAGTCCTGAAGATGTATTTCCCAAAAATCAGCTATTGAAAACAGTATTGAGTACAGTTCTGTTCTGTCACACATAGGGCCACCGTGAGTCGGAACTGATCCAACTGCAGCTCTTACCAATGATGACAAAGCTGAATGGGAGAGGGGAGGCAAGCTGTGCGGGAAGCGGCGTAATTAGCAGGGAAGAGGAAAAACAGAACCAATAAACAACATCGTGATAAACGGAGGAAAGATTGAGGTTGTCGAGGATTCCACAGCCACAACACACACCCACTGGAGCAGCAGTCAAGAATCAAAATACATGTCACATTGAGCAAACTGACTGTAAAGGCCTCTTTAAAGTGCCGATAAGAAGGATGTCACTCTGAGGGCTAAGGTGCACCTGATCTGAGCCAGGATGTGAAAACTGCATAAAAAATAACAAACACTGAAGAAGAACTGAGGTTTTCCAAGTGTGTTGGAGAGGATATTGAATATAGCACGGACTGGCAGAAAAATGAACAAATTTGTCTCGGAAGAAATTCAATCAGAATGTTCCTTAGACGCGAGAACGGTGAGGCCATGTCTCACGTACTTTGGACGTGTGGTCAGGAGGGCTCAATGCTTGGAGAAGCACATCACACTTGGTAAGGTAGAGGACCGGCAAAAAAGAAGACAACCCTCAAAAAACTGGACTGACACAGTGAGAGCAACAATGGCTGAAGCCTAGTCACAGCGGTGACGGTGGCACAGAGCTGGGCTGTGTTTCCTTCTGTTGCTCATAGCTTTGCTATGAGTCGAAACTGACTTGGCAGTACTGGACAACAAGTACAAGAACACAGCATTGTTGTTGCTAGTTGCCCTCAAGGCAACCCCAACTCATGGTGATCCCATGCGCAAAGCAAGAGAACACTGCCCTGTCCTGTGTCATTCTCACGATGATTTGCTAATGGGGCCATTGTAACCCACGCAGCTTTTATTGGCTGATTTTTGGATGAACATGACCAAGTCTTTCCTCCCAGCTCATCTTAGTCTAGAAACTCCCCTAAAACCTGGTCAGCATCACAGCAACACCCAAGTCTTCTCTGAAAAATTAAACCAGAATGCATTTGAGGTGCCTGGGCCAGGGGTCTCACTGGATCTCCTGCACAGAAAGAGAGAATTTGACCCCTGACTGAGCACCATAGCTCCTCCTTCCAGCGTAAGGGAGTATTTGGAAGTTTTTTTGCATCATCAAAAATGTAATCTACTGTCAATCTAAAAACCATCCTTTTAGGACAGAATGATATATGATGACTGTCAATTAAGTCTGTGAACTCATCCTAGAAACAGTGCTACATGTCTCTGCTGAATATCACTATGGTTACCTTCAAAGTGCTGCCCTTGGGAAGCTATGCCAGTCCACCCTTCAAAGCAGTTTTGAAACTCTTCTTCTGGAATGGCCACCGGAGCTGTCGTCCTATTATTCTTAACGTCCTGAATGTCATCAAAATGTCTTCCTTTCAATATTTCCTCTATCTTCGGTAAAGAAAAAAGTCATTGGGAACCAGATCAGGTGAGTAGTAAAGTTGTTCCAATGCAGTTACTTGTTTACTGGCTAAAACTCCCTCACAAACAACAATACAATTAAGTTTGCGAACTTGCCACTGTGCACTGTGCAATGGGCATTCCAGAAAGAGTTCCAAAATTGCTTTGAAGTGTAGACTAGACACTGCTGTCGATGCATAGCTTCCCGAGGGGAGTACTGGGAAGGTGACTGTAGTGATATTCAGCAATGAGGCATATAGCATTTAGAACAATTAAGTCCACGTACTTAATTATCAGAACTTGTACATTAGCAAGTCCTCTCAAAATCCCCCAATGTAACTTCAGTTTTCTGACTGAGTCCACCCCAAGTCATCATCATTCCTGTGATTCTGGTGATTCTAGGAGTCAATTATTATTTTTGTTCCATTTTGCTCTGCCCTTCCCATCACTGGGTCTCCAGTACCTGGAACAAGCTGGGTACCTAGCAAGTGACCACATTGTTAGGCTTTTCAGTTTTGCTCGCCTGGTGGATGGGAGATGGGCCAGGGGCTGTGTCGTTGCCATGGTAGGTCTTAGGATTTCTGAACAACGTGGGAGCGGTGAGCTAAGACATAACAATCTTACGACCAGAAGGAAGTAAAGAAGATGCCTCTCCTGGGCTCCATTTCTCTGGAGTTTTAAGAACAACGCTTACATAACAATCTCGCCTCACATGTTCCAAAAAGGAACGCTAAGTTTGGACAATGACTGTCAGGCCCTCAAGAAAACCTGTGGTTGTTTTTTTCCCTCAAGAAAACCTGTGGTTGTGTACTATGGCTACCTGGCGATTAGCATTGGTAGCAGTGTCCTTGTGGCTGGGTATGACCTCAGTCTAACTTCTTCAGAGAGTCTTCATGCTGTGTGTTTTCTGTGGCCTGTCACCGGGGCTGTCGCTGTGTCACCAGCACCCACTTTCTTTGTTTTATAATTTCTCTGGCAGGCCAGGTGATGGTATAATGCCCACCAAAAGTCAGTACTGCCTGGATGTCCCTCATTCTTTCACCACTTTCATTGTGAAACATGATCTTTTAGCAGAAAACAAAGAATCCAGAGACAGCCTGGAGGGTGTTTTTCTCAATAAATATCCAGCTGCGTCAAAGTTAGGCAAGTTGTATCACTTTAAGTACTCTTGGTTGACACAAAAGACTCAAATGAGAGTGAAATAATGTCAGTTGCAGGTATTTCACATGGATTTATTATTTGCAAAGCAGTGCTGCTGGTACACCCTCCTGTGTTTGGCTGCTAGTTTGAATCTGCGAGCTCCTGCGCAGCAGAAAGATGCGATGGTCTGCTTCTATAAAGGTTTACAGCACTGGAAACCCTGTGTGGTGTTTTTTCTCTGTCCTAGAGCATTTCTAACAGCCAGATTCTAGGGGGCAACAATAGAGCTTAATGGATAATGTCAGTTGCTGGTATTTATTATTAGTTTGCTTTTTCTAAAGGACTCCTGGTAGGGCAGGATTAAGAGCTTGGCTGGTTACTGAAAGGTCAGCAGCTCAGATCCACCAAGCCCTTCCATGGAAGTCCTATGGGGCAGTTCTCCTCCGTTCTATAGGATTGCTGAGTTGGAATCGATTCGACTGCAATGGGGTTTAATGGGAATCTTGGGAGAGGTAGGTGGTAAGGGTGGGCACTCTTGATTTTATAGATGAAAAGCAGAGTTGCAGAAGGAGTGTAAGTTGCTGCCCCAGACTATACCCTTCATAAGAAAGTTAGAGCTAGATGTCTTGGCCTGTCTCCCTTCACAACACCTGGCCCTTGGTAAAAGGTATGCTGTGGGTGTTGGAGAAGAAAACTAGACATCACAATGTGTTCAACACATGTGACATCAGTCAAGTCACAGAACATCTTTGAAGCTCAGTTTCTTCATCTCTCAAGGAAGGAAGGAGATGGACCCTAGGATTCCATCAGGTGAGGGCCAGACTCCCACATATAGGGGAATATGATTCTTCCTGATCTACCATGGAGCCCTGGTGGTGCAGCGATTAAGAACTCAGCTGCCAACCAAAATGTCAACAGTTTGAGTCTACTAGCAATTCCTTGGAAATCCTATGGGCAATTCTACTCTGTCCTATAGGGTTGATACGAGTGGGAATCAGCTCAACAGCAACAGCTTTGGTTTCTGTTTTGTTCTACCATTCTATTCACTCACTCACACGTTTCCTTGGATTGCAGGTCACTGAACACGTGTTAGCACACACTGATGTCTGCCACTGTGAAGGCGCATTCGCCGTTCCGAGCAGCACGAGACCAGCTGCCCTGTCGACTCAGTTCCACATCTTCCAAACCCCACCTTCATGGAGCTTCAAGTCTTAAGCCAAACTCCCAAAGGCCTATTTTCAAATTTCCCAGGCTGGATTTACCCAGCAATGGAGAGGTGTTCTTTGTTTGCAAGCTGAATTTCCCGTTCTTAGATTAATGTCTGGAGAAGCTGCAAGGTGCTGTGGGCTTTCAAGTGTTGATGGCAGTTGACAGTGAAAACAGAACGGGCCACTGATAGGCTCTGTGGCCGAAGAAAACACTGGGTTAATTTGGAAGGTGAAGCATCTTGTAGACTTACTAGAAACTCAGCAATGGGAAGGCATTGATGGCTTCTACTGTAAAATGCTGCTGGATGAATGAATGATTTCCTTTTACAAGGTCCTAATGGTGATTCCTTAACAGATGCTACTGGAAAGACCGTATGGTCATTGGCCAGATGAAACCACTTAGCAAAGACCAGACTTGGATTCATCATGGAAGAACAGATAGTCCCAAGCCCCACCAGGTAGAACAATTAAATCAAAAGGTGTTGAGCTAATGAAACTCTTGCCAGCCTAGAGTATAGTGGAGTAATTAAGAGGTGGAAATCAGATTAAATACATCAAGTGGAGTCATTAGATTCTGAGAAGAAAACAAACTTGAGTACATAATTTCAGTCATTGGTTAAGGGTAGGGGAGAGACTACATCATTTGCAAAATGATATTTTGAGTTTTTCAAAGTACTTTTCCCATTTTATGTAAAGTAAAGACAAAGCAAGAGAATCAAAGAAAACAGTAAATATGGAAAAAAGGTGGTTGAAGTTCTAAAGTAGTTTCAGTTAGTTAAAAAAGCCTCATTTCTCAGTTAGAGACTCAAAGGCGAGGACAAACATAAAGAATGATAAATATCGCTTCATTTACCACTAAGTTGGTGTAGTGGGTTAAGTGCTATCACTGCTAACTAAAAGGTCGGCAGTTCAAATCCAGAGGTGCTCCTTGAATACTCTAGAGGGCGGTTCTACTCTGGCCTCTAGGGTTGCCATGAGTCAGATCTGACTCCACAGCACCGGGTTCTGGGTTACTGAGAAGAGAAAACATGTGAATTGTATAAATAGATTTAGCACAAAGAAGAAAGCCAGAAGTATGAAAACCAAACCTGCTGCTGGTTGGGGAGATTCTGCCTCACAGCGACCATTACAGACAGAGAACTGCCCTGTAGAGTTTCCAAGACGTGTTCGGTGGATTTGAACTGTGGACCTTTTGGTTACCAGCCATGGCACTTACTCCCTATGCCACGAGGGCTTCCTAAAGTGTAGAAGAGTCACCCTAAAAATAGTAGCCGAGAAAAGGAAAAACAAGGAAACGAGGAGAAGGTAGCTGTGTAACCCTCTGGGCAGGCAGGAAATCATGGTACGGAGATCTTTCGAACAAGAAGCGAAAATAGTGCCCTTAGTTTCCTCTGTCGGTCCAGACTGAAAAGCAGGTTTCCTACCATCAGCAAGTATAGCACCTTCTTTCTGCACTCCTACGGTTCTATGCCCCAGACCCTCGCTGCAGAGACAGAGGTCACAGGTTACCGGGAGACCTGGGGGTGGCGAGATGGACGAGAGCATGTGTGCTGCACCAACCTGTCCTCATCGCTGTGGTTCACACTCCTCTGTGTCTAGGTTCACGGTCCCTGCGTGCCACAAACAATTACTGTGCTCAGCTGCTAACCACCAGGCTACAGGTTCAAGTCCACCCAGAAATGGCTCGGAAAAAAGCTGACAATCTGAAACCCAAGGGAACATGGTTCTACTCTCACGCACAAGGGGTCTTTGTGGGTCGGAGTCTGCTCAGTAGCAACTACTTTGGGTTTGGGGTAAGTTCAAGACAGAATTAGCATCTTCATGGGCAGGGAAGGGGCCAACAGGATCAAAGGTCAGGGAGCTCACAGGAAGTGACACCCTCCTCTAGGCTACTCCGTCCTGGACACTTCGTCCCCCTTGTCTCCTTTCTTCCTCCCAGCTGCCCTGTGGGATAGTCACCCTTACTGGCACTAGGCAGATGTGAAATCTGAGGATCAGAGGGGCTGAGATAGCTGACCAAAGATATACAATTAAAAAGTGGTACAACCAGTATGTGAAGAATCTGATAAATTGTACGTGATCAACAGACATCCTCCAATGTCCTGTTCACGCTGATAGGAAATGCCTGGTCTAGCAGTTTTTGAGGGCTTTGTGAAGCCTGCAGGTGGTCAGCTGAGGTGTTCAGGGGCCACCCCAGAGCTGGAGAGAGACTGGGCAAGTTGGAATGTTCCTATTTCCTCCCTGTTCCACCCTGTCACTCTCCCGGCTTCGACCACCATTTCTTGTCTTTTGGGTGATGTTAACTAGGTGTCTTAGTCATCTAGTGCTGCCATAACAGAAATAGCACAGGTGAATTGTTTTAACAAATTGAAATTTATTCTGTCACAGTCTAGGAAGCTAGAAGTTTGAATTCAGGGAACCAGTTCCAGAGGAAGACTTTTTCCCTCTCTCATCTCTGGGAAAAGGTACTTTGCCTCAAGCTTCTCCTGGTCTAGAAGTTACTCAGCACAGGGTCCCCGGGTCCAAAGCATGCATTCCAGTCCTGGTGCTTCTTTCTCAGTGTCACAAGGTCCCCCAGTCTCTCTGCTTGATTCTGTTTTGTATATTTCAAAAGAGATTGGCTCAAGATACAACCTAATCCTACAGACTGAGTCATGCCTTGTTAACATAACTGCCTCCATTCCTTCCTCATTAACATCGTGTTGTTGTGAGGTGCCGTCGAATCAGGTCTGACTCACAGTGACCCCATGAACAACAACGAAACACTGCTCAGTCTTGCATCATGTCCACAATCATTTTTATGCTTAAGCCCATTGTTGCGGCCGCTGTGTCAATTCATCTCATTGAGGATCTTCCTCTTTTTCGCTGACCCTCCACTCTGCCAAGCATGGTGTCCTTTTCCAGGGACTGATCTTTCCTGACAACATGTTCAAAGTATGTAAGATGCAGTCTTGCCATCTTTGCTTCCAAGGAGCACTCTGGTTGGACTTCTTGTAGAGCAGATCTGTTTGCTCTTCTGCTGGTCTATGGTACATTCAACATTCTTCTCCAACACCACAACTCAGAGGCATCAATTCTTCGTCTATCTTCTTTGTTTGTGGTCTAGCTTTTACACGCATGTGATGCAGCTGAAAATCCCATGGCTTGGGGCAGGCACATTTTAGTCTTCAAGGTGATATCCTTACTTTTGAATACTTTGAGGAGGTCCCCTGCATGTCCTTAACATCAAGATTTATAGCACAGGAGAATCACACAGATTGCAAAATCGTGGACAACTACACAATGCTGGGAAACAGAGCCACCAAGTTGACATATATTTTGGGGGGACACAGTTCAGTCCATACCACCAGCAGAGAAACTCGATGTATAATATGAGGAGACGTTGCATGGCAGTTCTGAGGTCTAGAAAGCATTCATGCACACGGCGAAGTTTTTTCCCATTTGGACTTATTTAATGTGTACAATTCAGTGATGTGACTTGTGTTCACGGTGTTATGCAACCATCACTGCTATCTGTCCCCCACTTACCCCTCCACCCCATTAACGGAAACTGAGGGGCCCCTCAAACAATAACTCTCTGACCCCAACCCACCCATCCCTGGTAACAGCTGATAAACTTTGCTGTCTATGTGCTGGCCTATTCTAGGCATTTCCTGTAAGTTGGGTCATACAGTGTCTGTCCTTTGGGGAATTACTTTTAATGCAATATGTACCGGTAGTCCAAATGAAATATATTGATTCTGCAGAATTAAACAAACACACCTCCTGATCTCTGTTCTCCTGCTGCTGGTCTTACCCAGGGACCATGGAGGCCGACTTCCATTGCTGGGTGTTGGGTGGGCAGAAGAGACGGACCTGCAGGGGCCACCAGAGAATAGCCAGTGCACGTTTAAGGCCATGTGTGGATCCGTTTCCTTTACAGTTTCAATCAGACCCTAAGGTTAATCATGCATTCCGTTCTAAATTGCTACAAATTCTTGAGCACAACCTGTGAGGGTGATCAATTTAACAAACTGCCTGGATGTCAGAGGCATCACCAGGGACACAGAGGGTGTGCACTGCACCCGCTGACATTGTTAGAGGGCGTGACACCGTGTCCTTAGCAGTGCCATGCTGCTAGTGACTCCTTACACTTGTCTCTGCTCAGGAAACCCTCAGAGCCAGGCTCTTTGCCTGCAATGCCGCATCTCGGCCTGTGGTGTGAGAATGAAAACGGGATAGGCCCGGATGAGAAGTTCAGCTTCCACCTCGGACTTCTCTGGGACAAGACCCAAGCAGCTGAGCTGGCATGAAAACACACCCACTTTACGCTTTTGTGATCGTTAGCTGAGTTATTGTATCGAAAATGCCACATATGGAGTTCAAATTTAGCAGGCTGGTGTGAAAACAAGTGTGGGTTAAGCAATCATCGTCTTTCGGGGAAACTGCCATCAAGATGGTAGTTCAGTGCATCCCTGCAAGAATTCTCCATCCCATCTCCACAAAGCAAATAAGCAACTATTCACCACATACTCCTCGGGCAGGAGACACTGATAAGGAAGTTATCACCACACAGATTTTGGAGTCAGATGGACTTGGGTCAAATCCTCTCTCTTCTGTTTCTTAGCTGTGTGAGCCTGGGCAAGTTGCCTAACCTCTCTGAGCTTCAGAGTCTTAGTCTGCAAAGTATGACAAGCCTGCCTACTCTCAATAGGCTTGGTGATGACTCACCGAGTGGATGTATCTAAAATGCTGCACACGTGGTCTGAACTCAGCAAGTGACAGTTATTGTTCTCCTTTGGTGAGAGGGGGGTTAGAGGATTGTCTTACAGTGTGTGTTAGGCCCATTTAGGCAAGGCATTGTCTAGCTTACTGTGGTCTCAGGAGGGACCAGTCACTGGAGAATGACATCATACTCGGTAGAGGGTGAGCGAAGAAGAGGAAGATCCTCAGTGAGGTGGACTGACACAGTGGCTGCAACAGTGGGCTCAGACACAGTGACAATTGTGAGGACGGCGCAGGACTGGCAGTGTCGCCAGGAGTCAGAACCAACTGGGCAGCATCTGACAAAACAATGTGTCTTCTGAGGAGAAACACAGAGAATCCAGGTCTAGCAGGTCAAAACGATGAAGTCATAGCCTCTGTGGACAAGAAAAAGTCCTCCGCTTAAAAAGGATAGTGATGGGAGCCGATGGCTCTGCAGGGGGAGATCCAAGGTGGGCTGTGACAGGCCCCCCGGCTGCATGGGGACAGAGTGGGCTCAGGAGCTGTCAGGCTGTGAGCGCTGGATCCAGAGGCTTTTGTATCAGAAAGACACGGGGGGGTGGGGATGAATGGGGGATGAAGGGATGGATGGCCATAGGGTTGGGCGGGGGAGTTGCCTCCGACGTCATACCGAGAGTACGAGTGACAGGAGACATGAGTCAGAACCGAAGCTGGGAAGAGAGCCACCTGTCCCTAGAGACCTGCAGGCCCTCAACGCCCCCCTCCACAACACACCCCCCAAGGCTTTCCTGAGCCCACCCCAACCTCGCAGGAGAAGCGTGGCCTTGTTTTCTTTCTTGTTAAAATCATCTGGGTGGATCCAAGCTGTATGCCTGTTTAAAAATTAAAGGCCGATAACTGTTGGGGGAAAAAATCGATCGTGACCTACAAGGAGAAAGCAGTTTCAGATGATTCTAGGTAATGAGATAATGAAATCATTTGATCCTCCTGGTTTTTGAAATAAGACAAACAGATAGGAAACCATGAGAGAGACTAGGCCAGCGACGTGGTAAATTCGGGAGTCCCGTGTTCTTTCTGAGGACGGGGAGAAGAAGAGATGCAGGAGGAAAGAAGAAAAATACTAAAATACGGGGAACTCCTGGGTAGAGCACACAGGCAAGCACTGGGTTACTAGCTGAGAGGTTGGGCTCACCCAGAGGTGCCTTAGGAGAAAGACCTGGCGATCTGCTCATGAAGGGTCACGGTCACTGGAGGAAGAGATGGATAAACAGAGAAAGAATCTGAGTTTCAACTATTCAAACCCTCACGTGCAAACAAAGACCTTTTGTTAGCTCCCAAGCAGCAGAAATCTAGTTCAAACTTACATTGTAAGAGAATACAGGCTGTTAGAGTCTTTGAACTGGAAGTCTAAAGGCCTTGCTGACCCCTGGGTGGCCGTGTTCAGAGTCTTATCACTCTGTCCATCCATCTGTGCTGGCTCCCCCCAACCCCTTGGTCTCCTCTGTCCATCCCTGTTGGTGTCATGCTGGGCAGCAGAGGACTGACAGGGACATTATCCTCATGATGCCTTTGGGGTTCTTTCCAAGACACAAGGAGAGGAGCTTTCCTTTCCAGGCCCAGAGGACTCTGTCCCTGCTGGGGTCCTTTCCTGTCCCCTTGAGCTAATTAGTGAGACTTGGAAGAAGCACCAACCCAGACAAGCCTAAGCGGGTCAGATGCCCACGTCTGGGCTGGCGGCATGTATGCTAAGTCCCTGTTCAACGGTGCTGTGTGTATGCTGGGGGGAGCAAGGGAGGAGCAGCTCCCTAAAGCAGGGGCTGTCACAAGGAGAGGCAGGTGGCAGACAGGCCCTGGACTCCCCTGGACTGCCCTAGAGTCCCGAATTCCTAGGGTCTCCCAAATACAGTTTGAAAACTTTCCAGGACTTCCTCCTCTATACCTGCCTCCAATATATTTTGCAAATACAGAGAAGGAGACAAGAATAAAACAAATAACTCCCTCTTGGCTACCAGGCAGTCCCTGAGGATCACGAACACTTAAAGCACTTGCTGCTACTGGATAACTGGAGATTCAAATCCATCCAGAGACTCTGCCATTTCCTTCTGAAAATTCAGCCCCCAAAGCCCTGTGGGACACAGTTGGACCCTGGCACACATGGGGCCCCCGTAAGCAGAATCAGCTTGTCAGTGACCACTGGTAGGCTACTCTGAGGGTCCTTAAGTAAGTGAAGACCCCAAAACCTTGAAGGCTAGTCCTTTCTTGTTCCGCCTCATGTATTGTGGGGGCAGAGATACGGGGCGGGGGGTGGGGAGAGAAAGAGAAAATAGGGGGAGAGGAGAGCAGATGAGGAAGAGAAGACAAAACTCCAAATGAGGAAGACTGAGGGGAAAGGAAGCAAGAGGCAGGTCAGCTGAGGCGGCAGAGGGGTGATTCTCTAAGATGCTGAGTTATAAACCGAACAGTTCTGATCTGTCAAACCATCCCATCCAAATGGCTTGGGACCTCAGCGTCAGACTCCTCTACGGAGTGAGGAGTCTGTGATTGAGTCTTAGCCTAAGGCCACAAGTTTCGATAGAATTTAACAAGAAAATGTCGATGCTGTAGGCAAGTGCTTTGGGTAGCTGAAAGCCTTGGTTAGCAAGGATCCCTGGTTTAGAAAACTAAGGAGATGTAGAGAATATTTGGGGTACCTGGGTAGGAAAACTGGACAGTGAATAAGGAAGACAGAGGAAGAACTTATGCCTCTGAGTTGTGTTGGATCAGAATATTGTCTGCTAAAAGAAAAACCAGATCTGTCTGAAAGAAGTGCAACTGGAGTTCTCCTCTGAAGCAACGATGGTGAGACTGCGTCTCATGTACTTTGGCAGGCTGTCAGGAGGAATCAGACCCTGGAGAAGGACATCACATTTGGTAAAGTAGAGGGGCAGCAAAAAAGAGGAAGGCCCTCAATGAGGTGGGCTGACTCAGGGACTGCAGTAATAGAATTAAGCAAGAAGACGACGTGGCACAGTGCAGGACTGGGCAGTGTTTCGTTCTGCTGTGCACGGCATTGGTATGAATTGGAACTGACTCAGTGCTACCCGGCAACAACAGCAACAACAACTGGGTAGAACAAACATTTGAGCACTCAGCTACTGCCTGAGTCATCTAGTGCTGCCGCCACCGAAATACCTCGAGTAGACAGCTTTAACAAACAATTTATTGTTTACAGCCTGGGAGATTAGAAGTCCAGATTCAGGGCAACAGCTTTAGGGAAAGGTTTTCTCTCTCTGTTGGTTTTGGCAGAAGGTATTGTTGTCCCCTTTCTCCTGGTCTAGGAGCTTCTCTGCACAGAGACCCCAGATCCAAAGTTCATACTCTTCTCCCGGCATTTTATTTTTGGTTGTGTGGGGTCCCCCTCTATTTGCCTGCCTCTCGCTGCTTTTATCTCTTATCAGCTAAAAGATGATGGAGGACACATCTCAGGGAAATTCCTCTTACATGGACCAGGCCTGTGACCTGAGTCAGGGTGTTGAATCTCACCCTAAACCTCTTAGATATAACTTAATTTTGCGTCATTCCCCACAGACAGAGATTGGGATTCGTAACACATAGGAAAATTGTATGAGACCACAACGTGGAGGACAACTACACAATTCTGGGGATCATGTGGTTGTTGTTGTTGTTAGGTGCTGTCGAGTTGGTTCCAACTCATAGAGACCCCGTGCACAACAGAGTGAGACACTGCCCGGTGTTGCACGATGCCCGCAATGGCTTTCATGCTTAAGCCCACTGTTGTATCCACTGTGTCAATCCATCTGATCGATGGTCTTCCTTTTTTGCTGATCCTCTGCTCTGCCAAGAACAGAGTCATGGAAACTGTAGCTTAGTCAAATGGACACATGTTCAACCCATGACAGCTACTCACCAAAAGTCTGATGGTTAGAACCCCCTGGGGATGCCTCATCAACAGCCTTTGATATGCAGAGGACACCACCGTGCTTGTGGAAAGTGAAGACCACCTATTGATGAAATTCAAAGAATACAGTCTTCAGGGTGGATTACACTTCAACGTCAGGGAAGCGAAAGTTGTCGTAGCTGGACCCTTAAGCAACATCATGATAAATGGTGAAAACATTGATGTTGTCAAGAGTTTTATTTTACTTGACCCTAAAATCAACACCCATGGAAGCAGCAGTCAAGAAATCAACAGGTGCATTGCACTGGGCACATCTGCTGTGAAAGATCTCTTCAAAGTGTTAAAAAAGCGAAGATGTCACCTTGAAGGCTAAGATGCACCTTAGCCAAACCATGGTATTTTCAGTCGCATCATATGCATGTGAAAGCTGGACAATGAATAAGGAAGAGAAAAAAGAATCGAAGCCTTTGAATTAAAGTGTTGACAAAGAATATTGAACATACCACAGACCTCCAAAAGGACAAATTTGTCTTAGGAGAAGTATGGCCAGAAGGCTCTTTAGAAGTTAGGATGGCAAGACTTTGTCCGTATGCTTTGGACATGTTGTTAGACAGGATCAGGCCCCTGAAAAGGACATCGTGCTTGGTAAAGTAGAAGGTCAGCGAAGAAGAGAAGGACTCTCACTGAGATGGACTGGCATTGCAACAGTGGGCTCCAAAAGAGCAGCGATTGTGAACATGGCACAGGACAGGGCAGTGTTTCTTTCTGTTGTAGACAATGTTGCCATGAGTTGGACCCAGTTTGATGGAGCCGTGTAACAGAAGCGCCTCAGAAGAAAGGTCCTGGCAATCTGCTTCTGAAAGGTCACAACCACTGAAAATCCTATCTAGTGGTTCTTCTGTGACACGCACTGGTTCTTCATGAGTCAGAATTCCCTCTATGGCAACTGATTACAAGGGAATATGTATAAATATTTATACACATAAATCATTAAATGTAAATTAAGTATGCAGTTGTCCTCTGCCTTGCCATCAAACAGTTTCTAAGTCTCTTCAGCATGAGGGACAGAGGACTTTCCAGCAACATTTCAAGGCTTGCACTAATATGTATCTTTAGAGACGGCTGAGTAGTTAACCTAAGACTGTTATCAGAGGTAGGAGCTGCCTTTGTTAAGGTGCCTAGCGTGGGAGATGGCATATATTAACTTCCAGCTGTCAATGATGTCGGTCATAGGGGCACGAATTGACTCACCAGGCTCGTGGTGTGACTGATCACAGACTTCATCTGTCTGTCACATTTAACCGCCAATAAATCAAAAATGACCCCTTAATAAGTCAGTATCTTGTGGGAAAGCCTTCTTCCTGCAAAACTTCCTTTGATAAGTAAAGGAGTGAGGGATATGAACATTAATATTGAAACATAATTTACATTTTTCAAAGCATTTTCCTCTCACACGCATCATTCGCATGAGTCTCTGCTCTTTGAAATGCGGATCCCCGAGTTCACCTGAAATTGCATGAGCAACTCTTCCTTCTTGACTCCAAGAAAGTTGTCTGCTTTCAGTTTTGAACTTCAGATTTTTACTTCTGAACTGAAATTGGGTTTGTTTCTTTCTCTCAAGGAGTTCTGAAAGATTTGAAGATTGGTGAGTGGGAGACATAGGCTTTTCAATGACATCTCCCAGCTTAGCATCACGTAGCCACTTAGAGGATGTATTTGCAGCTCCCCATTCATATACAAGAGCCCTGGTGGCGCAGTGATTAAGAACTCAGCTGCTAATCCGAAGGTCGGCAGTTCAAAGCTATCGAGTGCCCCTTGGAAACTCTACGGTGGCAATTCCACTTTGTCCTCTCGGTAACTGAGCCAGCACGGATTCGATCACAATGGATTTTGGTTTACAAACATAGACTGCCAAGCTACTTGTATTTTAGTGGTGGTTGTTTTGTTTGAAAGACTGCCCTGGGGACACAAGTGGCACCGCAGGTGGCACCAGGTGGCGCTAGGCTGTCAACTGACAGGTTGATGGTTTGAACCCAACAGAGGCTTTGTGGGAGAAAGATGGGGCAGTGGGCTTCCCTAGAGATTACAGCCTCGGAAGCCCCGTGGGGCAGCTCTGCTCCACCCCACAGGGCTGTTCTGACTTGGTGCAACAAAGCTGGTTCTGTTTGGGATTTTTGTCTTTGTTCTTTTAGATTTTAAGTCTGTCTCCATGGATGATGGCTGAGGGTTATGCCCGAAATTAGCACCGATTTCAATTCGTTGGGTTCCTTTTTGTTTTTCAAACTCAATCTTAGTTTTTTCATACTGTGGCCTTAGAATGACACTCATTTGGAAAAAAATGCTTCTGCTGAAGTTTCAAGTGTTTAAAAACAGATCGATAAGTATCACCCAGGTGTTGTAATTGTCATTGTTGGTGTCGCTCTCCAGTTGGGTATTCAGGTATAACAGGGCATTCAAGTATAACAGAGCCAGATGTTGCCTGGTCACCTGTGAGCGCACACACAGGACTGAGAAAAGTGGTTGACACCATGTGCCTTCTGGCAACTTGGGTGACGTCTTTTCATTTTTTTTTTGTATTGTCAAACTGTAAATGTGCAGATATTACTTTAAACATAGGACATACGTATACTCTGCTTTCTTTTCTGAAGACATCCTGAGAATGTCAGTAACTCCTGCTGCTTCTACCAGCCTCTGCCTCCCTGGGTACCCCTGGGCTTCTGTTTGAGTTCCTGTCTGGTCACCTGTTTGGAGCCCTGAGAATAAAGGACCCACCTGCTCCCTGCTCTTCCTCACTGAAGAGCTGGTGCCAGCACTGGACACCTGCAGGCTCCCTTCTCAGGTGGCTACTGCTGTGCCATGCTTCTGAGCATCATTCTCCTGGCTCCCCCGCCGTGGGCCATGGATCCCAGGGTGTACCCTCTGTGATGGCTGGATCCCCTTTCTGGGCCCAGCAGGGTCTCAGAACACTGATATTTGCTCCGGGTGGGTCTGCTGGAGCTGCTGTATGTAAGTGTCTGGGTGTTTGAAGTCAAGGTGCAGACAGGGCTATACTCTATTTGAAGGCCCTAGGAAAAGTCTCTTCCTTTCCTTCAGCTTCTAGTGGTTTCCAGCAATTTTTGGTATTCCTAGGGGTGTAGATTCATCATTCTGATCTCTGCCTGTCTTCACATGACATCTTGCCTCTGTGTCTGTCTCTCTGAGTCTCTTCTGTTCTTGTAAGAACCTCATTTAGATTGGATTTGGACCCAGCTGGTACCACTATGACTTCGTGTTAACTGACAACATCTTCAAAGAGCCTGTAATGGTTCAAGTTTTGTATCAGCTTGGCTGGGCCACGATTCTCAGTGGTTTGGCAGTTATGATGTATTTTAGCAGTCATATAGTCAACTCCACGATGAGATCTGTCATAAGCATTCAGGCAGTTGAAAGGGGGAATTCCTGGAGGATGTGACCTGCAATGGATGGATGTGCCAGCAAGGCTCTTGATCTGGATCCTGCATCAGTCTCGTCTTCATCTGGCCTCCAGTGCTGGGAACTTGAGCTAGCAGCTTGTCTGCTGATCTTAGGATTCACCAACCTCTACAGCTGGTGACCCAGTGGCCTGCTGCTGACCTGTCAATCTTGGGTTAGTGATTCCCTGCAGTTACATGAGTCAGGAGAAGCCTCCAGCCTGGTACCTGACCCGTGGACTTGAGTGGAACTTTCCAGACTCTGCAACTGCATGAGCCATTTCCTTGAGATAAATCCCTCTCTCTCTATACATATGCATACAGCATGTGTATGTGTGTGTATGTGTGTGTGAAGAATAGTGAATAGACCATGGACTACCAGAAGAACAAACAAATCTGTCTTGAAAGGACAGCCAGAAGGCTCTTTAGAAGTGAGGATGATGAGACTTCGTCTTACACTGTTTGGACATGTTGTCAGGCGGGCCTCATCTCTGAAGGACATTATGCTTGGTAAAGAGTCAACCAAAGAAAGGAAGACCCTCGAGGAGATGGGCTGGTGCCGTGGCTGTGGCAGGGGGCTCAGCACGGCCGGGAATTGAGGGAGGTGCAGGAATGGGCAGTGTTTCTTTCTGTTGTACACAGGGTTGCTGTGAATTGGAACAGACTTGATGTCACCTAACAACAACAACTATTTGTATGTGTTTATACTATCGATGCTTCACTGGTCTTGTTTCTCTAGAGAACCCAGCCTAAGACAGGCCCTATTTCTAAACAAGTTCACATTCACAGGTACTGGAGGTTAGGACTTCGACATATATTTTGAGGAGACATAATTCGCCCCATAGCACCTTTCTACCTGGCGACTTCTGCCCAGAAGTAATATTCTGTAAGGACGGGAGGCCGTGTGTACCAGCTTGACAGAGATGTCTGTGACGCGGGCAACCTCAGGGAAAGGCGGTTCGGCTGCTGGCTGTCCCCTTCCACACTAATCCACTGCCAGCAGCTCATACATTGGCTTCTGAAGGCTGACCTGTTAACCCAAAACTTGAACCATCTTCTTTGTTCTGGGAGTTTGTCTATGGAGTCAGTTAGTTTTTCTGTGTAGGTAATCATATGCTCTGTAAATGCTCCTGCTTTCATCTTCTTCTCTTTAATCCTTGGATTTTCCACTGTAGTCCTGGCCAGGACCTCTGACAAGACGTCCCGCTGCAGAAGTAAAAATAGACATTCTTGTCTTGTTACCCATCCTCAAGAGCATGCATCTAAGCTTCCTCCATCAGATGCATGGGACAGGCTGCTGGGGTTGGCAATGCAAGCTTATCAAGTTTAGGAAATTCAGCTTTTCCCAGTGTATCAGAATTGTCCTCATTAGTGAGAATCCTGGCGGTGTGGCCATGAAGAGCTATGGCTGCTAACCAAAATGCAGTTTGAATCTTCCAGGTACTCCTTGAAACCCCTGAGGAGTAGTTCAGCTCTGTCCTATAGAGTCTCTATGAGTTGGAGTCAACTTAATAGCAATGTATTTTTTTTTGGTTCCCCAGTGATATAGTTGGGATCAATCCCGAGAGAAGGACATCATGCCCAGTAAAGCAGACGGTCAGTGGCAATGAGGAAGACCCTCAACAAGGTGGACTGACACAGAGGCTGCAACACCAGGCTCAAACACAGCCACAACTGCGGACATGACGTGGGACCAGGCAGTGTTCCATTCTGTTGAGCATTACTAACATGTTACTAAATTTCCCGTCATTGTGATAATCACACATTGTTTTCTCCTTTATTTTCTTACTGTTATGTGTTGTCTAAAGTTAATCCTGCAAAGTAAGTCAACATCATTTCTTCAACAAAGATTCGGACATGAGATTTGACTACCTGTCTGGAACTATCTCCCCCCGAGGTTGCAACATTTAACTGTTGTGGAAGGAAAGAAGGATTGCTTCAGGTGTAATTTATAGTCCAACTTGGAAAAAGTGCTCTTAAAAATTCTTTTCACTGCTGGCATTTTTTAGAAGGCTGCATCACCACCTCTCTATCTCCGAACAGTTTAGCCATCATGTGTACCGTTTGTGTGACTAAAGGGGACATGGAGAAACAAGAATGTGAGAAATAATTAGGGACACCCCTGTAAAATGCCAGCCAAGCTCTCCTTCATCTGGCTAGTGACTCCCAAAGATGCGAAGGCTGGACCCATGGGTGTCTGTTCCTGCTTTATCTGAATTGTTTTATGATCCATTCCCTAAAGTGCCCTGTGGGGCTGCAGCCTGCCCTGGTACTCAGCGTGTAAACTGAACTGGCCACCTGGAGGGACAGGAGAGGTGGAGCCACTCAACCGTGAGGACTGTAGTGTTTGCACTTCAGAGAAACTGAAACCAATGCGGAGTCACAGGCCCGGAACTTGGCTACAAGCAAAATCCACCCGGTAAGAGCTGATAGGAACTTTGTGGCTCCTGAGATGTTTAAACCTCCTAAAAGGCCAACGGCACAGAGGTTAAGAGCTGGGTGAACTACAGCTGCTAACCAAAATGTCATCAGTTCAAATCCACCAGCCGTTCCTTGGAAACCCTATGGGCCAATCAATTCTCTTCTGTTCCATAGGTCCACTGTGACTGGAATTGACTCAAAAGCAATGGGTTTGGTTTCCTTTTGCGCAAGAACAAATTTAATCTAAAGAACGATTAGAAAAGAACAAACTCTTTAAAAAAAAATCAAACCTACTACCGTCAAGTTGATTCTGATTCCTAATGACCCCACAGGGCAGAGTAGAACTGTTCCATAGGGTTTCTGCCTTTGCAGTCTTTAGAAAAGCAGACCACCATGTTTTTCTCCGGTGGAGGGGCTGGTGGGTTTGGACCACCGACCTCTGGGTTTGCAGCCATGCACTTTAACTGCTGTGACACCAGGACTCCTTAGAGTGGATTTAAAAACCAAAACACCAAACCTGTTGCCCTCGAGTTCATTCCAATTCATAGCAATGCTGTAGGTCAGAATAGACCTGCCCCACAGAGTTTTCAAGGAGCACCTTGTGGATTTGAACTGCCAACCTTTTGGTTAGCAGCTGTAGCTCTTCACCACAGCACCACCAGGCTTTCCAAACTCTGCTTTTGTTTTTTTTAGAGAAAACCACTGCCACAGAGTCAATTGCACTCATAGTGACTCTATAGGGCAGAGTAGAACTTCCCAATGGAATTTCCAAGGAGCAGCTGGTGGATTCCAGATGCTGACCTTTTGGTTAGCTGCTGTGTGCTTTAACTGCTGTCCCACCAGGGTTCCTTCAACCTGGTTTAAACCCCCCAAACCAAACCCGCTGTGGTGGAGTTGGGTCTGACTCATAGCGGTCCTAAGGGTCAGAGTACTGCCCCCAGAAAACTGCCCATAGAGTTTCTGAGGAGCACCTGGAGGATTTGAATTGCCAACCTTTCGGTCAGCTGATGTAGCACTTAACCCATGACACCACTAGTGTTTCCTCCACTGGGTTCAGTTCTTGGTAAATCAATGTCATTTCTTATTTGTTGCTTGCCTTTTGTCAAAGCTAAGTGAGGGGCTCCCAGACACCACTGTATTTGACTGTTCTCCTGTTTTAATGTCCCTTTGTGGCCAAGCCTCTGGTAGAACTGAGCTGCGCGGTGACATCAGCCGAAGGCTGGCAGGTCACCTCATTTTTCTCCAGGAAGATGCGGGTGTTTGGTGACTGTGGGAACAGCCTGTTCTTGGGAGAGGCGTCCTCCGCTTCCGGCACAGGATTGTCTCTGTCTTGGTTATGAAAGAAGACCCCCTCCCTCCTTGCTTGGCAGGGAGCCTTCTTCTGTCACTTTCATTCCTGCAGTGGCCGGTTTTGTGATTTCTCAAAAAGAGCAGCAATGTGCAGCTTCTCTGGTTTCCTCTTTTTCTGCAAACCCACTATTATCTCCTCCTGGCCTGGTGTTTTGTAAAATTTGCCTTTTAAAGCATTTGCTGCTGTGAAATGCTTAGAGACAAGCCTGAAAATAATTACGCTGGCAGACAGCGGGAGCAGTCCTGTTTGGTCTGTTGGCATTGTCTCTTTGATGCCTTTCTATCTAAAGTGAGTCTGCAGCCGCAGTTCCTGGGTGGCGCAAATGGTTAAGTGCTGGGCTGCTAATGGAGAGGATGACCATTCAAATCCACCCGGAGGCACCGCAGAAGAAAGGCCTGGTGATCTGCTTCCAAAAAAATCAGTCATTGGAAGCCCACTGGAGCTCACCTTGACTGACACAGGCAGGGTGTTTATGAATCAGAATGTACTTGATGACAGCTGGACCGGAGGGGCAGGAAGTGTCTGTGGCTGAAGGCGAGACCCTCCACCTCAGGCCCTGGGCTTTGCGCTCACCAAGAGGGCCCAGAGTCCAGCACAAGTGTAAGCACGCTCCACATGGCACCTCTATCAGCTGGGCTTGGATAAATCATTTTATTTTTCAGGACCCTTACTTTGTCCATCCTGGGAAGATCAAGCTAGATGCTCTCCAAGCTCCTTTTCAGCTCTTTAATTATTAATTTCATTTCCCTCTCCATTGCTTCTATTTGCTGGGGAATTCACAGGACTGCAGAGGAAACCAGGAGCCCTCGGGTCACGGAGGTTGAGCAGTGGGCTGCCAACTGAGTGGTCAGTGGTTTGAACCTACCAGCTACTCTCCAGGAGGAAGATGTTCCTGTCCGGTTCCGTAACGATTACAGCTGTGGAGATCCTCCAGAGCAGTTTTACTCTGTCTTAGAGGGTTACTGTGAGTCAGAATTGACTCGATGGCGGGGGGTGTTGACTTTGTTTAGGAGAGGAAGTGTATCTTCTTCACTGAGCCTGTGGACAAGCGTTCTCTTCTCCAATCGTTGTTGACTGTAGCTCCTAGCAACCCCTTGAGTGTCAGAGCAGAACCGGGGTCCGCGGGGGTTGCAGTGGCTGACTCCAGAAGTAGATCACCAGGCTTTCTTCCAAGGCACCTGTGGGTGGACTCAAACCTTCATTGTTTTTGTTAGCTGCCTAGCTAACAAAAATATTTACCATTTGTACCACCCAGGGACAGTGATGTCATATTACTTCTAAAGTGACACAGCCAGGTTTTGGGAAATGGGATCCACACGGTAGCAGTGAGTCTCTTCTAAAACCATCTCTCTGGAGCACATTTTATTAAGATCTGGACCCTAATAGAACCCAAGAAAATTCCATTAGGTCAGCCTTAAACGGCACAGAATAATATTAAACAACACAAATTGGGGTGTCCCCCTCTCCTCTGTCCACTCAAGTGGAAGGCGGGACTTGGGGAGGTCTGTGGTGGTTTCCCAAGGCTGTTTCCGAATGCCTTGCTGGTTTTGGAATTGAAGGCAGGCATTCCGAAGGGCATGACATAACACCCAGTACTGTGGTCCCCAAAGGCTGGCAAGAGGCTGGAGAGAAACGAACAAGGTCTTTGGGATCTTCCAGCCACAGTTCCAGGCCCTGCTCCATAGCAACATATGCAGTGACCTAATTAGAAACAAAACCAGAACAAAGCACAGTTTGTGGCAGAAGAAAACGGTTCTTGTAAGGAGTGGTGGCCTCCTGTGTCTTAGCAGCCACCACACAGGGCGTGACCCTCCTGATTGTCTCTACTTCCAGGAGGATTAAGAAGGAGGAACCAAAATCAAACCAATCGCATTGCCGTTGAGTTGATTCCGACTCACAGTGACCGTATAGGAAAGAGTAGAACTGTCCCACAGGGGTTCCCAGAAGCACCTGGTGCATTTGAACTGCTGACCAACCTTTAGGTTCACTTGTACACACTGTACACACTCCACCGCCTGTACACATGCACACTCCACCACCTGTTCCCTTGAACATCACACCACCGGTTCACACACACACTCCACCGCCGTTCACGTGCACACTCCTCCACCTCTTTAGCTCACGCACACCGCCTGTTCACATGCATGTTTCTTCTATTCAGGCACACACTCCACTACTTGTTTGCATGCACATTTCACTGCCTGTGCAGCTTGCACCCCTGAGGGGCTGTAGGCTGGTGCACTGGAGATGCCAGCAGGAGGTGAGGGTGCCTCCAGACAACAGCCAGCAAGGAACGGAATCCATCAGCATCGCCTGGCCTTGGAAGTGGCCCGACCCTCAGGCAGCTCTGAGATGCTTAGGGTGTCCCTGCCACCCTGACTGCACCCTCCCGGAGACCTCAGCTGTGGATCCAGCTAAGCTGTGCCCAGATCCCTGCCCCCAGAAGCCACAAGATAAGTAATGCATGTTGTTTTAAGCTGCTGAGTTTTGGGGAGATTTGTCACACAGCACAGATAACTCATTTGTGAAAAGTAAAAAAAGTTGCCACAGAGTTGACTCTGACTCACGGCCACTCTGTGTGTGTCAAAGCTGGATGATGGTGCACAGCGTTTTCCGTGGCTCTGACCTTTGGGTTGTAGATCACCAGGCCTTTCCTCTGAGGTGCCCCTAGGTGATTTGGACAGCCAGACTTTCAGTTAGCAGTGGAGTGCTTCACGGTTTTCCCCCCCAGATACCCACTCCTCACTCCCTATTGAGTTTCCTCTGAAGGTGCTGCAGATGGGTTTTCCTTCCCTAAAATCTGCATTCTCTGTTTCTCTGATTTCTCACAATAGGGTCACCTCCTTTAGGAGGACACATGGATCTCCTTCTCTCCTAAGTAGCACTTGTAAGCGAGCAAGGCGCAGTGGCGTCCTGTGTAGACAAGAGACAGAGACTCAGAACCCTTAAATGAAGCATAGAAGACTAAGATTGAGAGGACTTCAAGCTCCTCTTTGTTGCTGTGATTTGCCGTCATCAGAGTCAACCACCCACTTGTGGCGACCCTGTGTACTGCAAAATGAAACTCTGTCCAGCCCTGGGCCGTCCCCACCCTCGGTTGTGGATTAGACCCGTCGATCCATAGGGTTTTCACTGGTTAGTTTTTGGAAGTAGATTGCCAGGCCTTTCTTCCTAGTCTTTCTTAATCTGGACACTCCCCTGAAACCTGTTCAACATCACAGCAACACACAAGCCTCCAATGACGGATGGTGGGCGGTGGCTATGTGTGAGGTCAGCTGGCTGGGAGTTGAACCTGGGTCTCCCTACGTGGAAGACAAGGATGCTGGCACTGAGCCACCACTGCCCCCCCAAACCTCCCCAGTCCCACTTCACTGTAGAGCAAACAGAAACAAAACAGAGAAAAAGAACTTGACTCATGCTCAGGGAGGTAAGTGACCACACCGCCTTAAAAGCCCAGGCGTCTGGCTTCATACCCAGTCTGCTCTCATTTGTTAAGTAGAGTAACAGGAAGAGGTCTTCTGTCGGAGAAAGGTCCAGAGTCAGCTTGTCTGTTGGCACCGGCTGGACGGTGATAACTGTCCGGAGGCAGGTGGGTGCTGGGGAGCTTGTTTCGGGGTGATGCTTCCTTAATACCGTGTATGGGCTTGAGAAACCCTAGAGAGCCCATCTCTAAGAATGGGCCATAACTCACACTCCTTTTCCTGGACAGGGTGACTGTTCAAGGGAGTGTCAGCCAAAGAAAGGGGCCTGGCCACCCAGCACTCGTCACCATGGAGGGTGGCACTCCCTCCACGGTATCTGTGGTTTCATTTGTTTGATGGCTTCTATTGAATGTTCTCGGGGTGGATCAGAAGGGTCAACTCCCTAAGATGCTGTGAAGCCCTGCAAGGGATTTTTCTTTTTTTTTTTTCATTTTACTGAGACCCTAACACGTTAGATGGCCTAATTATTGGGGAGAAGTAAAAGAAAATGGCTAAATGCAAATAAACTAACCTTTTGCTCTATCCAGGCTGCTGACATTAGGGAAAAAGCCTTGGCTCTGAGTTGATCCTAACTCACAGCAGTCCTACAGGATGATCTAGCTCTGCCCACTGTGGTTTCCAAGGAGTGGCTGAACACTAGACCACGAGGCCGGCGACGTTCGAAAGCGCCCGTTAACGCACACTGTAAGCCTGCAGCCAAGACGTCGACTCCGACTCCTGGAGACTGCAGGTGTGCAGACAGAGCTGTGTTCCATAGAGTTTTCAATGGTCATGACCTTTCAGAAGCAGATTGTCAGGTCTGTCTTTTAGAGATGTCTCAGCTTGAGTTCCAGGGAAACCCTGTTGGCATAGTGGTTAGGTGCTGTGGTTGCTAAGTGTCATGGATTGACTCTTGTGCCCCACAAAATATGTGTAGCCATGTGGCTGGGCCATGATTCCCAATATCTTGTGACTGTCCTCCATTTTGTGGTTTTCCTATGTTGTCTGTTAAAGTATTAGGGTGGGGCTGTGAATCCCTTCATAGGATCACCTCCCTGCTCCACTGTAAAGCGAGTTTCCCTGGAGTATGACTTGCCCCACCCCTAATCCTTTCATCCTACAAGAGATACAAGGACAGAGAAGCAGGCAGAGAATTGGGACCCTCGTACCATCAAGAAAGCGGCACAGGGAGAAGAGCGCGTCCTTCAGACCTGAGGTTCCTGCGCCGAGACGCTCCCTGGACAAAGACTGATGCAATACCGGACTTACCTCCAGAGCCGACAAGGGGGAAAGCCTTCCCCTGGAGCAGACACCCTGAATTTGGACTTGCAACCCACCAGACTATGTAAGAATAAATTTTCCTTTATTAAAGCCGTCCACTCTGTGGTATTTCTGTTAGAGCAGCCCTAGCTGACTAAAACAGAATTTGGTACTGACAGTGGGGTGCTTCTGGGCGCTTGAATCAGGGGAGCTACAGAGCTTTGGAACACGTGCCCTGGCAGGGCAGAAGTGGGCCTGAGGCCCGGGCCATGTGGCCATAGGAAGCTGAAGCTGAAGAGACAAACAGGGTGAGAAGCTGAGCTGCCTCAGTCTCAAAAGGTATGGCCATGACCTCAGGGGTTTGAAAGAGTGCAACCATAGTGTCCTGTGTTTGTAAGAGCGGAATTGCCACTCACTTGGGCTTAGGGTGCTCCTAAAGCCGATGGGGCACAGTTTCTGTCCAAGTGGGCCTTGAAGGCAGAGTTATAGCACAGGGCTGGGGTCTCCACACAGAATCGAGAGTGTGACCAATACCTACAGACTGGAAGGCAGGGCCATGGTGTGAAATGTCTCAGAGAGTGGAAGAGTATTTTCAAAGCTTTGAGGGCTAATGTCATGTGTTCTTCTGACTTGCCTGTTGCCTGTTAATGCCTGCTTTCCCTGCGATTTCTCCCGTTTGAAATGGAATGTCTGACTTGTGCCTGTTCTGCCATTGTACCTTTAGAAGTAGGTAGCTTGTGTTCTAGGTTTCACAGATGTAGAAGAGTTTTTGTATTTTGGACTTGAAACAGATTTACAACTTCTATTGCTTGGGATGAATGTGTTATATGTTTCAACGATGTGATTTTTGGGGTGCCAAAGGGTGGGATGTCATAGATTGAATTCTGTCCCCCCCAAAATCGGTGTAGCCGTGTGGGTGGGCCGTGATTCCAAGTATCTTGTGACTCTCCTCCATTTTCTGGTTTTCCTATGTTGTCTGTTAAAGGATTAGGGTGGGGCTGTGAATCCCCTCATAGGATCACCTCCCTGCTCCACTGTAAAGGGAGTTTTCCTGGAGTATGGCTTGCCCCACCCTTAATCCTTTCATCCTATGAGAGATAAAAGGACGGAGAAGCAGGCAGAGAATGGGGAACCTCACACCATCAAGAAATCTGCACCGGGAGAAGAGCGTGTCCTTCAGACCTGAGGTTCCTGCTCCAAGATGCTCCCTGGACAAAGACTGATGGAATACTGGACTTTCCTCCAGAGCCAACAAGGGGAAAAGCCTTCCCCTGGAGTGGACACCCTGAATATGGACACCCTGAATATGGACACCCTGAATATAGCCTACTGGACTGTGTAAGAGCAAACCTTCCTTTATGAAAGCCATCCACTCGGTGGTGTTTCTGTTAGAGCAGCCCTAGGTGACTAAAATACTAACCAAAAGGCTGGCAGTTTGAATCCACCAGGTGCTCCTTGGAAACTCACTGGGGCAGTTCTACTCTGTCCTCTAGTGTCACTATAAGCTGGAATTAACTTGATGGCAGTCAGTTCTGGGTTTTCTTTCAAAGTTGTCTCCGAGTGGGCTGCAGCTGCCAGTTGTTTGGTTAGTAGCCCAGCACTTAGCGGTTTATGCCACCAGGGATAAGTAAAGCATACTAGTCTTCTGAACAAACCAACCAAAAAAACCCAAACCAGTTGCTGTCGTGAGTGGATTCCAATTCATAGCGACCCTATAGCATAGAGTAGAACTGTCCTATGGGCTTTCCAAGGAGCTGCTGGTGGATTCCCACTGCCCATTCACACACAGAGCTCCTGAGACCCTACTCTTCACTACCAAACGGCCACCAAGGATCATGGGAGAGCCAAGGGGAACAGCTTCCCGGCATCTGGGGGCGATAGAAACAAAGGCTGCACCGGACCTTTCTCAGAGACTTGAATTAATTTGCCTGGACAATGTTTTTTGCTTTTTCTGCTTCTGTTGCCCATGAATTGTTTTGTAAACTCTCCGAGTGACTCACTGCCCTACTAGGACTGAGAACCTCTGATTTGTTCTGCAATAAAACATCTGGCTCCTGGCCCTCATCCTGTCACTGACAACTGTAAATGTCCTTGAGGGTGGTCTCACACTTTGGTTAGCATCCCAGTTACCATGAGGGCATGTAAAAATACAGATTGCTGGATTCCACGCCTGGAGGTTCTGATTCAGTGATGTGAGGATGGGCCTGGGAGTCTGCATCTCAAACAGGTTCCCAAATGATGCTGATGTTGCTGATCAGAGGACCTGAGAACCACAGCCTGAGTGGTTCAGGGTGCTCTTGTAGATTCAGATCTAGAACAGCTGAGATGCAGGTGAGCTGAGAGGGGAGTTTACAGGTGAGCTCAGAGAAAAGGATGCAGGTGAGCTGAGAGGGGAGGATGCAGGTGAACTGAGAGGAGAGGATACAGGTAAGCTCAGAGGAGAGGATGCAGGTGAGCTCAGAGGAGAGGATGCAGGTGAGCTCAGAGGAAAGGATGCAGGTGAGCTCAGAGGAGAGGATGCAGGTGAGCTGAGAGGGGAGGATGCAGGTGAGCTGAGAGGGGAGGATGCAGGTGAACCGAGAGGAGAGGATGCAGGTGAGCTCAGAGGAGAGGATGCGGGTGAGCTGAGAGGACGCAAGTGAACCGAGAGAGGAGGGTGCAAGTGAGCAGAGAGGATGCAGGTAAACTGAGAGTCTGCTACTGAGTGAATCCTTGATCTCGTAGCCTCTTTAAGGCCAGGTCAAATGTTATGGATTGAATTGTGTCCTTTAATAGTATATGTTACAAATCCTAAACCCTTATACCTGTGGATTTAATTCCAGTTGGGAACAGGACCTTCTTTATTATGTTAATGAACTGACCCAGTGTAGGATATGTTTTCAACTAATCAGTTTTGTGCTATGAAAAGGGCAAACTGGGCACAGAGAAGGAAGCACTAACGAAAGGAAAGTACCTGCCATGAAGATCACCAAGGACCCTAGACACAGAAGATGAAAACAGACCAGGACCTTCCGCCGAGCCAGCAGAGAGAAAGAGAGCGTCCTTCTAGAGCCAGGGCTTTGAATTTGGACTTCTAGCCTCCTGGATTGTGAGAAATTAAAGTTCTGCTTGTTCAAGCTACCTCTGGCAGCTTTTCTGTTATAGCAGATTGGATAACTAAGATGTTAAATGAAGCTTGTGGAGCCCTGGGAACTCCAGGGGTAGAGATGAACACTGAGCAGCCACTTGCTGCCACTTTGAAAAGTGAGCACGTACTTGCAGATGTGAGCCCCTAGTGGTTCTGTTAATGAGCACCAGAGACCCGAAGGAACTGCTGCTCTAGGCATGTTGAAAAGCCTTTCCCACACATCACTCAACACATACCAAAAACAGCTCACACCTGGGGATTTTAGCTGAATAAACTTCAGGAAGCTTCTACCACCTTCCCAGTGCCCGGTAACTCCCATTATGGAAAAGATGGAATAAAGGAACTTACTTCCCAGGTCATTGTAAAAATGGGACCAACTCTCACTCAGAAATTTGCAACTTAGAAAAATGTATCAGTTTTGAAAGTGTTTCTATTATAAGGGATGATCTTGGAATTGTGATTAAAAAGTAATTATTGCATGAATTAAAAAAAAAAAAACCAAACACGTGGAAATTAATCACCTGGTATCTCAGTTCAATAGACCTTGCTATCTGTCTTTTCCTTTCAATAGGAAAAAATGGTCTAGTGGTCTTCCTATTTGAGACGCTCTGGCTTGCCTAAGATAGACTACCAAATTCGAGAAATGACAGTAGTCTCAGAGGAAAATTGTGCTTTCTCTGACTAATGGTATGAAGTTGCTAGAGCTCTCTCCATCCTCCTAGAATGTCTGCATTCTTCGCCAGCTACATCCTGAGTTCTAACTCTCACCAGCCTTGGTGACAGAAGTGGGGTTGCACAGGGGAGAAGATACGGCATTTTCCCTAGATCCACTGAGGGCTGCTGACCAGGAAAGAAGTCAGTCTCAAACAGTCAAGAGTGCCACCAAGGAGAGGGGCTGCCTGACATGGACTCACGAAGAATACCTGAGAAGCCAGGACAGGGCAAGTCACGAGGGACAGCATTCCAAAGGAGGGAATACGAGCTGGAAGGGAGATCTGTAGCGAGCTGAGGAAGGGTAGGTGGGCAGGGACTTCTCACCCAAGAATCCTCTGTCAGCCAGAAGAGGAAGAAGGTACCACATTTAGAAAACTGCAAACAGTTCTTGAAACCTGTTTTAACATTTTCTTCTCAGCCATTCTAACAATTGCATGGTATTAATTATGGGTATATCAGCTACTGTCCCCTTCTATGTGACCTTAAGGAATCCTGATGGTATAATGGTTAAGTAGCTAACTGCGAAAGGTCAGCAGTATGAACCCATCCAGTGACTCCACAGGAGAAAACTTGGTGATCTTCTCTCATAAAGGTTACAGCCTAGGAAATCCTGTGGGACACCTGTACTTTGTCACATGGGGTTGCTGTGAGTCAGAACTGACTGAATGGCATCCAGCGTCAATGTGTCCTTACCAGCCTGGTGTATATGCATGTACACTTTATGTTAATGCAAACACAGTGTGCACTCAATTTATGCTGTGTTCATATCACTCAAGAGTATATCAAAAATAGCTTTAAGTTGCTCCAAAGTTGACTTAATTATAAACTTAATGAGGGCGTAAAGCTTCATTAAAGTCATGGTAGTCTACGGGGACTGCCAATTAAGTTCGTGAACTCATTCTAGGAACAGTGCTACATACTTCGCTGCTGAATATCACTACAGTCACCTTCGAAGTCCGTCCCTCGGGAAGCTATGCACTGATGCCAGCACCTAGTCCACCCTTCAAAGCAATTCTGGAACTCTTTCTGGAAGGGCCATCAGAGCTGTCGCCGTATTACCCTTGCTGGCCTGAATGTCATCAAAATGTCTTCTTTTCAGCAGTTCCTATATCTTTGGGTAAAGAAAAAAATCATTGGGGGCCAAATGAGGTGAGTTGGAAGGGTGTTCCAATACAGTTATTTGTTTACTGGCTAAAAACTCCATCACAGACAACCATACAATTAAGTTCACGAACTTGCCACCTTGCCAACAGGTACAAGAGTTCCAAAATTGCTTTGAAGGGTGGGCTAGATGCTGGCGTCGGTGCATAGCTTCCCAAGGGGAGGACTTCAAAGGTGATTCTAGTGATATTTAGCAGTGAGGTATATAGCACTTAAAGCAATTAAGCTTGGAAACTTAATTGTCAGACCTCGTATTTACCACCATATTTGTGGTTGGTTGTTTCTAGCATTTTAACCTTTATTCATCGTGTTGCATCCACATCTTCAAGTGTGCCCCTGGCTTCTTTGGTCTTGTTCCTGGAGTACTGTAACCAGGAGGACACACCTGGTTTGAACTCTGGTTTTGCCACTTACTGGGGTGAGTCACTTCATCTGCTGCGGATTTGTTTCTCTATCTGTAAAATGACAATAGCACCACCTACGTCCGAGAAATGTCGTGAGGATGGAAGGGGTTAATATTCCTTAGAACATTGTCCAGCACATAGAATATTTAGGCACGAGATTAAGTATACCTGCCATTCTAGATTACCACTGCACCTATTGGTTAACATCGAATTGTGGTCTGTGGGTTGAAATTCATTGTCCTTTTGTCTTCTGGGCTTCTAATTATTCTTAGCTCAGTTTCCATGAGCTTTTTATGAACTCTGGGTAATTGCTGGAGATAACTTTTTCTCAGTCTATTCTTATATATATTTATAAATTTTATTACAAAATCTTTTCTACATTTCTTTTGTGATTTTTTTTACTGCATGAAAGCTCATAAACCAAGCCTACATTCAAATCCTACTATTCAGTTACATTTTTCAGCATGATTTGTTTTATTATTATATTTTTTGAATATGTGTGTTTTATTTCTCACATTTTCCAAATCCGTTGTTATTAGATTTATTTCATTTGTCCCGTAAGTGTTAACTAGGAGAATGCTTGAAAGTTTTCCAGGCAAATCGAGGCCAATTGGCACAACTAGCATTTTGCTAAGAGAGCCCTCTGCACCCCACATTGGTGAGTGGCATCTGGGGTCTTAAAAGCTGCCAAGCTGCCATCTGAGGGTACAGCGAATGGTCCCAACTCAGCAGTAACAGATTATCACCAAGGACCAAAATGACATGGGGGAGAGAGAGCCCGGAAGACAGAGAGACCCACGTGAGTGGGTGACAGCATCGACTTGTGACTGGAAGAACTAGATGGTGCCTGGCAACCACCAGTGGTAGCTGTGATGGAGCTCACGAAGTTAAGTCTCACAGGCAACACAAGAATAAAAAGGGGTTTACCCTGAGATCTCCACTAAAAGACTGCAATTGATCATCCAGGGGCCTTGAAGTTCCCCTGGGAGCACGGCCCCTGGCCCTGATGCTACTCCTGTCCATAAATCATAATGGAGGTCAACTCTTCAGACAGGAATGGATTAGACTTGGTGATACAGAGTGACCATGTCATGTGTGCACTTTATGGCTCTATGCATCTATAGGATGTTGCCCTGCTGACCTCTTACTGGAGGAAGGGACGTGGGTGGAGAGCAGGGGATAGGAGACTGCTGGAAGGATAAGACATGCATGGAACAGACAGGAAGTATGTGTTGTCACCGGGCAGGGAGAGCAGTGGGAGCTGCATACAGGTGGGTGTGCAAATTTATAAGGGAACGTACATTTTCATTCAATCATAATAAAAAAAAGGGTTGTTATGAGTTGGAATTGACTCCATGGCAATGGGTAGCAGAAATCTTGGTATTTGGCAGAGACAAAGAAATGACGAGACAGTAGGTTCAGAATAGCAACGAAAGGAAAGCTTTAAGCCCATTTTAGATGTTTTTTTTTTGTCCAGTTACATTTGTTAATAAATTTCTTTGTTACTGAAAAAAGAAAATTTTCCAGGGGATGGAAATTTTCTGGTTTGAATTTAAATGAATGATATGAGGATATATCATATGGGGGTCATTGATATGGATTTCAACATTTTTACTTCCTTAAAATTTATTGAGAATTTCTTTATAACCTTGGAAAAATGTAACCACATCCCATAAATATCATTCTATATCTTAAAAAAACTCACACTTTCATACTGCTTTGCAGTTTCCAAAGCTCTTTTTCTCTGTGTCCTGTGATTTCCCAGTCAACAACTGGAGATGACTATTACTGTCTGAGTTTGGACAGCAGTGAGTTACAATTTCATATAACACTAGTAAATTCTTCTGTCAATTTTCGTTGTACGTGGAATAAAATTTCCTTTTTGGCTTACATATTTGTGGTCATGCTCTTCAGCACATGGAATGGTACCAAGTACTGTGGTTCTGTTCGGATGGTGTGGTTGGTAGCTTCCATTGAGCCAATTCCAATGCATGGCGACCCCATGTGTGTCAGGGTAGAACTATGCTCCAGGGGGCTTTCTTCCAAAGACTTATTTTTCAGAAATAGATCTCCAGGAAACTAAGACCAAGATTAAAAAGACAATGGATTTTAGAAAGTGTTTTGGAAAACAGTTCAGACTGAAAAGAGTGTATGGCTTTTACAATCATTGAGCCCAGATGACAGATCTGTGAGGGGAGTGGGGAGAAGCAAAATGTGAAAAACAGGGGAGACAATATTACCCTAGTCCTTGGGATCCATGATTAATTCATGTTAGTGCCGGGCTGTGGTTTTTAGCCGGAAGAGTTGCAGTGCAATGAGCTACTTAACACCGCTCTTCCAGCCGTAGTCTTTGTAACTCCAACCAGGTGACTGGCTAAAACTATGAAAACAAAGTGCTGGCGGCGCATCGACGGGATTGGGTGGCTGGCTAATAATGCTAGTAAGGTGCATGAAACCCTGCACTGGCGGGACTATGCAAATATGGTATATGGAACCCTAGTAATGAGATTGCTTAGTTTTTCCATCTTTCTGATCTAAAGGAGATTCAGAGAGAGGGTAGGGGAACTGTAGCACAACAGACAAAGAGGGAGAGCTGTTAACACCAGAAACAGCACGAAGCAGCAGCAGATAAACAGTGATACCAAAGACAGCAGAACCAGGGGATTGGCAGGAGAGGGCAAGTAGGGCTTCCCAGCCCCCTGAGTGAGGAAGCCGAGCACCTCAGGGCAGGAGGTTTGCTGGTGGAGTACAGCGCCTCCCGGCACTTGGGGGAGCTAGGTTTGCTGACCCACAGAGCCAGAGCTGAGGCCCTTAGGGCTGAGGCTCATTGGCAGAGTGGAGTACCTCTGGGCCCTTGTCAGTGGAGCTAAAAGAGCTTTGTAACACTAGTCTGAGCAGGGCAGAGGTCAGGCTGAGGGTCAAGGGCCAGAGGGAGACCTGCCAGCAGGCATGCCTGAGTAAAGATTGTCCTGATGGAAGAACTGTGTCCTGAGCATTTTGACCCTGAACTATGTAAACTGTTACTCCTCTAGTAAGCCCACAACCGTGAGTGTGGTCTGTCACTTCTCCGTGGCCACTACAACCTATCAGAGAACCCAGCAGAGGGTGCCGTGGCAGGGATGGCTGGTGTCAGAACAGGTAAAAAGATTGGACCTCCTATGACTTCCACTTCCTTGGAATCAGCCTTGGGCTGTTGATGCTGATAATGGTTCTCCTCCCCCTTGTAAAGGTGGATGAGGAGGTCAGACACCCCACTACACCATTTCTGTAACAGCTTAGCCTTCAGTGCAGAAAGAGAGGGAACAGCTCTCAATGGAGTCATCTAAGACAAAACTGGAGGCAACTCTGGCACCCACCCCAGCTCCTTTTCTGGGTCCCTGAAAAATGCTTCCTTTTTTTCCCCCCTTTCTCCTGTGACTTAATTGTTCCATGGGACTGATTGCACAACAGTGAATATTTTCCTAAAAATGTCTTCAGAACATTTTGCAAAATAGCCCCTAGCTAGGTTTCTAGCAGACAGTGATTGTTTCTTAGGGGGTGCTTGAGAACTCAGGCCATTCTTGGGAGAGTCCAGCCGTCTTTGTGAAGGGCGACATAGACATCAGAAAACAAGTCTCCACCACGCTAACCGGGGGCTTGTGACAATCAGACTTCCTGTTTCACGGTGCTGGTATGCAATTGGCCAAGGATTTTCTCTTAACTACTATTGAACACATAATCACCATACAATTAAAATGTAATTATACCATCAAAGGATAATTCCACAGTTCCTCCCTCATACTGATTTACGAAACTGAAAATGTCTTTGTAAAAGAGTTCTTCGAGTTCCTTTCCATACTACATTGCCAAATCCTTTAATAACTGGTGCCTTTCTGGGCTTCTTTCCAACAGCTTCTTCTTCACTGTCACGTTTTTAAGGTCAACTGTACAAATATTAGCTTATCATATGCTCCGGGCTTCTGAAAACATGATATTCATTATCTGGAGGGATCTAATTATGGCTGTGTTTGGAAAACGTAATAAACACACTGCATTTAGGAAACACAGCACGTCCCAAGAGCCCCAACTTTGTCATGATCCCTTAAAGAGCGAGAACTACTAACTTCTTTGCATCTCTAAAGAAAGAAAAGAATGATAAAGGAAGAAAAAGAGAAAAGCAGATAGATTTGCTCTCTTGGTTCTTGGGAGAGGAGGCCTTGGGGGTTTTGGTGTGCTGAGAGCTGGTGGGAGGAACACCCAAACAGTTCCCATCCGGTTGGTTCTGGCTCATACACCTCCATGTGTGCAGAGTAGAACTCCACTCTATAGGGTTTTTAATGGCTGGGTTTTTGGATGGAGGTTGCCAGGCTCTTCTTCCGAGGTGCCTCTGTGTGGACTTGAGGCTCCAGCCCTTCAGCGAACAGCCAAGCATCTTCCTGCTTGTGCAACCCAGGGACTACTCTGGCTGTGTAGTTGTGTGTAATTGAATCTTTGCTTTGCTCATGTGACAAAAAAGCATTTATTGTTTTATTTATTTATTTTTCATTTTTTTATTTATATTTAACATAACTGAGTGAAAATGTACATTCACTTATAAATTTACATGCCCACCTATATGCAGCTTCCACTGCTCTCCCTGTCCGGTGACAGCACACTATTCCTCTCTGCTCAATACATGTCTCATCCTCCCAACAGCCTCCTTTCCCCTCCTCTCCGTCCACTCCCCTTCCTCCAGCCAGAGGTCAGCAAGATGATATCCTATAGATGTATAGAACCATAAAGTGCTTCCAATATACAGTCACTCTGCATTGCCAAGTCCAATCCATTCCTGTCCAAAGAGTGGACCTTTGTTATAATTTATGGGAAAGGGCAGCATTGGGGCCAGGTGCCATGCTCTCAGAGGAACCCCAAAACCGCTAGACCATCAATTGAGGTCTTTTAGTGGAGATCTCATGATGTACCCCTTTTTATTCTTGTGTTGCCAGTGAGACTCCTCTCTGTGAGCTCCATCGTGGCTATCACTGGTGGTGGCCGGGCACCATCCGGTTCTTCCGGTCCCAAGTCGATGTAGGCACCCACTCTTGTGGGTCTCTCTATCTTCTAGGTTGTCTTTACCGCACGTCATTTTGGTCCTCGGTGAGCATCTGTTCCTGCTGAGTTGGGACCATTTGCTGTGTCCTCGGATGGCAGCTCGGCAGCTTTTAAGACCCCAGACGCCACTCACCAATGTGGGGTGCAGAGAGCATTTATTGTTTAAAGAAAATTTTTTTTAATATGCCAGAGACAGCACCATCTGAATGCTCATTTTTCTTTAATAGTCACCACTTGCTAAGTTTCTATATCTGTCTTTTTATGCTATTAGAAAAAGGGACTGTCCAGTTTTGCAGTACTAAGTTTCCCTGCTGTAACAGATTGGGCTAAGCCTGATGTATTGGTTGCAACCTCAAGTATCTCTTGTCACCAAAAGGGCACCAAAAAGTCACCATTGAGTATGCTGAGATTTAGGCGTGTGAAGTAACATACTGTCTTCATTACACTTCTTCAATTATAAGTCAAAACCTGTTGCCACTGAGTTGATCCATGGCAATCCATGGGGTGTGTAGAATGGCTCCGCGGGGTTTCTGAGGTGGTGAATCTCCATGGGGGCAAATTGTCACATCTTTCTTGTGCAGAGCTGCTGTGTGCTTTGAACTACCAACCTTTTGGCTATCATTTGGGTGTTTCACTACTGCACCACTGGGTCTCCTTAAATCACAAGAAACGGAAGTAAAATCTAAATGTTAATAGCTGACTGTTGCAGACAGCACCATACTGTTTTCACTGGCTGATTTTTGAACATAGACTGTCAGGTCTTTCTTCCTAGCCTGCTGTAGTCTGGAAGCTCCTCTGAAACGTGTTCAGCAACGTGGCCACACACAAGCCTCCACTGACAGACAGGTGGTGTCTGCACAGGAAGCATAGTGGCTGGGAATTGAAGCCAGATATCCACCATGGAAGGCAGAATTGCACCACTGCACTGCCATTGCTCCATAGATTCAGAAAAAAGTGGAGTTATATTACACAGATGTCAAAGTGTCTCATGTAGGCAAGAGCAGGAGTAGGGCAGGTGCCGGACCCAAGAGGCTGGGAGGCTCTTCCCTTCTCTTCTCTTCTCTCCAGGTTGGACTGGTTTGCTTTCTCTCTGCAGTAGGTTTTGTTGACTTCAGTGGCCCTGTAATGGGACAGAGACAACACACTGTACTCTGTGTCGTGCATACTTCCAGTCACTCGCTGATGTGTCAGCAGTCTTGCAATCCCAATTTTAAATTTGTGAGATGGATATGTGACCTATGTTAGGTCAAGTGACCATCTGTGAGCCACCTGGGTATGGCCAGGGGGACACTGAGGCTGCAGAGGGCTGGACATCGCCAGCAGAGCGGGAGGAGCCCTGTGAACCCAGGGCCAGCCTCATGCGTGGTCAGACACTAGTGTGTGCTGGCACCACATTGATGGATCACAGCAGAGCAGAAAAGGCCTTGGATGGGACAGAGACGACTCTGCTGAGACTGTCCCTTATAGCTGGTGGCCCTGTCCCTTGATTCCCTCATGTGTTAAATGAGAGCAAACTTTATGCTGCTGATTCAGAGAGGCTTGAAGGAAATGTGCCAAAACTGTAAAGTGAGGGTAAAGTAGTTCTCTCCGGGTGGTACAAATGGCTAACAACTTGGCTGATAACAGACACATTGACAGTTCGAGCCCACCCAAAGGTGCAGTCTGCTTTTGAAAAACAGAAGCTGTAGAGTAAAACAGAGGCTCACAGAAGAAACAGACACAGCTGAGACACTGACTGTTCATATCTTTAAGTCTAAAGTAAGTTTCTTGTAGGCAACATACAGATGGGTGGTGTCTTTTGATCCAAGATGTTACTCAATGTGTCTTTACTGGAGCGTTCAGTCCATTCACATTCAATGCAATTATTGATAGGTATGTGTTCAGTGCTGCCATTGTGATATGTTTATTTTTGTGTTGATGTTTTCTCTGTTCTTAATAATCTGTTCTGGGACTTTCTTCTTTGTGAGTTGATTTTTCACCTTTTTCAGGGTTGGTTTTGTGGTTGTTGAGGCTCCTATATTATGTTGCTTGATTTGATATGTTGCATCTTTATTTATTTTGCTTTACAGCTGCCCCTGTAATCCCCCTTAATAAACTAAGTATAAATCCAATTTTAATTACTACCAGTCTTATTAACTTCCTCTCCTTCTGGAAGGATTATAATGACATTAGTACATCCCGCTTTTTAATATGATGACATCCTAGTTTTCTTGATATAATCACTGAACCATTTCTTTCACTATTATAGCTTTGATTGAGTTTGGAGCCTTCCCTAACTGAGTAGGATTCTGGGTGATGCATCCTGTATATCCTTCTAAAATATAAAGTTAGTGGTTTTGTTCTTCTAAGCAAAGAGATCCTTTTGGTATTTCTTGTAGATTTGGTTTGGTTTTCACAGTCTCTGAGTTTCTGTTTATTAGTGCATGTCTTAATTTCATTTTCATACTTGAAAGATAGTTTTGCAGGATATGTAATTATTGGCTGGAAGTTGTTCTCCTTCAAGGCTTTGGATGTGTCATAGCACTGTCTCTGTGCTGGCATTGTTTCTGCTGAGAAATCTGACGAAAGTCTACATGGTCTCCCTCTGAATGTTAGCTTTGCTTTGAATCTTGGTGCCTTTAACAGTTTCTGCTTATGTTTCGTTTTGTTAAGCTTGATTAGAATATGTCTTAGAGTCTTTCTATTGAGATCTATATTGAGTGGTGTTTGCTATGCATCTTTGATATTTAGATTCTCTTCTTTCATAATTTCTGGGAAGTTTTCTGTCAGCAGCTCAACAACAGTGCTCTCTGTGTTCTCAGGTGTCTCGCCCTATTCAGGAACTCCAGTTAATTGTAGATTATTCCTCTTAATAGAGCCCCACATGCTTTTTAATTTTTCTTGTTTCTTTTTTTATGATTTCTCCTCATAGATGCTGGAGTCAGTAGCTTTGTCTCCCAAGTCAGAAAGTCTATGTTCCATTTGTTCCATTCTGTTTTCTTGGCTTTGAATTGAAGTGTCTCTGTCTTTGATTTTGTTCCTGATCTGTTGGATTTCAGAGTACTGGTGTTCCATCAGATCAAACAGCTTGCTTAATTTTTCATTTTTTTCTGCTGCATTTTGTATAAAGTCTAGGCCAGCCAGCCATAAAGTCTAGGAGTACTCTCTATATAATCCTTTTGTATTCGCCTTCCAATAGTTTCAGAAAGGTTTCTTTATCTGGGAAGTTCTTTGGTGCTTTCTTTTGGGGGCCTACTGAAACCATGGGAAATTTCTTGGTTATATTTTCTCCAGAGTTTGTTGCTTTTGGGGTATCATGTGAGTCAATAGAGGCCGGGAGAGATGTGTCAGGACGGACCACAGTTGTTTCTCTTGGCAGTCTTAAAATGAAAGGTAAAAGGTATCTGACAACTACCAAAGTCAATGAGGTTTTCAGGTGTACAGGTCCCTCTTCCCAGCTGGCAAAGTAAGCACCTCTATATAGAACCCCAGATGTCATAAACTAGTTCAAAATACAGAAAGGCTACTGCCCTGCTGGCTTCTGCTGTTGGGCCCCAGCCGTAGGCAGCACTGTGTAGAATACTGTTTTTCTGCTGGAAGAGTGCTCTCCTCCTGGCACGTGCTGCCTCCCAGCCTAGGAATTAGGTCCAGCTGAGGCCTCTGTATGGGTATTTCTACCTCCCAGTGGAACAAGATGGCATCCCACACAAGCTCTGCCCTTGCTTCGGTACAGTATACTCAATGGTGGAGGCAGAAAGAGAGGTCAAAGGTGCCGAGATACAGAGTCCAAAGCTGGGCTCTCAAAATATGGCAATTTTGCCTGCCAATCCCACCAGCAGTGTGTCTGAGATTAGCTGCTAGTCAAGTTCCAGCTCCATCTGCCAGCTATGACAGAGAGAAAAATGTGAAAATGGTGAGTTACCTTCGATCTGTGAAAGCCAGCACGCCCCAAGAGCAGGGGTCAGAAAAAGAGAGGAAGTTTTCCATTCAGTGGTATGCAGTCCAAATTAACAGCCCTATGCTGTGTCCTTGGGCTCATTAGGTGTCCAGAAGGCTCCATTTAATTATCAATTCAGGTCTTGGTTTCCAGAGGGTTTTAGAGAGACATGTGTTTAGTCTGCCATCTTGACTCCAGAACTTGAGAAAATAAAATTCTAATCTTTAAAGTCACTAACTGTGATTTGTTTTGTCAGATTAAGAGACAAAGATAGGACTTCAGGTTACAGTAAAGAAGACACAATGCAGTCACTGAGGACAATGACAGTGAGGACAAGGACATGTAGGACAGTGATATAGAAGTGACACAGAGGATGGTGACACCTTGGACAAGGATACCAAGGACAAGGACACAGAAGACAAGACCACTAAGGACTATGAAACCAAGGGCAGTGATACTGAGGACAAGGACACTGAGGACAGTGACACAAAGGACAGTACATTGAGGACAAGGACACAGAGGGCAGTGACACCTAGAACAAGGACACAAATGACAGTAACACAGAGGCCAATGGGTTTAGAGGACAAGGATACAGAGGACAGTGATACAGAGGACAAGAACACAAAGGACAGTGACACAGAGGGCAAGGACACAGAGGACAGTGACACTGAAGACAGTATACTGAGGACAAGGACACAGAAGACAGTGACACTGAGGCCAGTGATACCAAGGTCAGTGACACAGAAGCCAATGATATAGAGGACAATGACTCAGAGGACAAGGACACCAAGGACAGTGACACTGAGGACAGTGACACAGAGGACAAGGACACAGAGGACAGTGGCAGAGCAGAGAGTACCACTGAAGACAAGGAAACAGGACAGTAGTTCACAGTCTGAAGCTTCCTAGATACATGAAAGGCTCTCACAACAGTCCTGTGGGATGGCCGTTATTACCAAGGAGGAAACTGAGGCACAAAGAACAGCTGAGTTGTCTTCCCCAGGAGTGCACTGCGGGTACACAGCTAGTGTCTGGTCCCCGTGTCTGCCTCTAGAGTCTGCACTTCACCTCTCCATCCCTGTCCAGCCCCCACTCCTCTCTATCTGGCAGGTTCACAAGGTGGTCATGTGTAAGCAAAGTTGTGGAGCTCAGCAAACATTTCCTGCTATCTTCAGGAGCAGTTCCTCCCTGCACCCAAGGCACTGTCTGTACAGAAATTAAAATTGCCCTAAGTTGAACTTGCCTAACCACAGCCACTTTCTAGAGTTTCCAGAACCTGGGGTAAAACCAATAGACTAAAGCCCCTCAGATAATTGAAGTGAGAACTTCATGGAATGCAAACAGTTCTCTGGGTGTGTAGCCAAAAACCACCTTTGACTGGCTGCCAGGCTAGGGTGGCACAGACAGCCAACTTGAGCACAGGCCCACCACAGTGTGGGGATGCCACAAGGTGACGTGAGTCCTGCCTCCTTGTAATTTTACCAGTTTATGGCCTTGGCCTTTGTAACCAAGCTGGGCAGCTTGCCCCTCATCCACTCAACTGAGACAGCCAGTGGATATAAATAAGAAATTTTGGTTTTGTGTCGGAGCAGTGGAGCAGACCCAGCACACGTACATCTCAGCTTTCTCCCTGAAGTGATTCAGGGCTGGCATCAATGAGATAGTGTTGGAAACATGATGTGTGTACCTGGTCAGCCTCCTACTCTGCAGGGAAACTTGCAGAGAAACCTCGGGGGGTGATTTTCATCTTGGGCTGTCCTGTACCAGCTGGAAGGCCAACTGATCTCGGGATTATGTCTCCATCCTCAGACCTGAGCTACAGTTTCTTCCACACAGAACAAAACAAAGTAAAATGATTCTTTGTCCTTAGAATTGAACATGGCTACTCGTGCTGTTGAAATGCCACGGATTTTAGGAGACAGTGAAGGAAACCAGCTGACCCTGGATTAGCATTTTGGGGTTTGTTCAGGCTTTTTGAGGCAGTAGATGTTACTGGGCCAAATGAAAGTTTGTTGTACTGTGTGAAGACAGGCAGGGGATGGTCTGTGGTAGAATTCTCACCTCTCGGGTGGGAGAGCCAGGTTCGATTCCCAGTCAGTGGGAATTCTCAAGTGCGGACACTGTCCATCAGTGGAGGCTTGTGTGTTACCACGATAGGTTTCGGTGGAGCTTCCAGACTGAAATAGAGTAGGAAGAGAGACCTGGTGAGTATTGGCCCATGAAAACTCTCTGGATCATAATGGCCCTATCTAAAACCAATGGGACTGCTCAGGACACACGGGGCTGCGTGAGTCCAGGGGCCAACTGTGACAACAGATAACAGTAACAACGATAGCAACAACACAAAAATAGCAGCAATACAAGTATGTCTGGTGACAAAATTTTGCGTCCAAATGCATGGAAGTTCAGGACCTCATCCTGGTTTGTCCACTTAACCTACTCAGGTGCTGTTGTTATGCTTGGTGGAAACCCTGGTGGTGTGTAGTGGTTAAGAGCTGTGGATGCCAAGCAAGAGGTCGGCAGTGTAAATCCATCAGGTGCTCCTTGGAAACTCTCTGGGGCAGTACCACTCTGTCCTGTTGGGTCACCGTGAGTCGGAACCTCCTTGACGGCAATGGAGTCGGCTTCTTCTTTTTTTCCTTGTTTTGTTTTTGGTTATTCTCTGCAACATGGGATTAATGAGACCTACGTACTCTGCGTGGGCAAAGAATAAGAAAGACAGAAGAATTGGCACCTTTGAATTATGGTGTTGGAAAGAATACTGATTGTAGCATGGACTGCCAAAAGAACAAACAGAACTGTCCTGGAAGAATTACAACCAGAATGTTCCTTGGAAGCAAAGATGGTGAGACTGTGCCTCACACACTTTGGACATGTTGTTAGGAGGGATCAGTCCCTGGAGACGGACATCATGCTTGGTCGAGCAGAGGGCCAGTGGAAAAGAAGAAGATCCTTGACAAGACGGATTGACATAGTGGCTGAAACGATAAGATTAAGCATGACAATGATTGTGGACATGGCACTAGACCAGGCAGTGTCTCGTTCTGTTGTGCATAGCGTCACTATGAGTTGCGACTGACTTGATGGCACCTAACAACAACAACGACACCTACTCTGCCATGACTTTTTGAATTGAGAAATGACTGACAAGAAAAACTCAGGTTGATCATACATAAAGAATGGAATGCAAACTGTTTTAAAATTTGCAGTAGTAAGAGAATGATTAATATCCCTAGTTATACTTCTAAAAGAAAAATAGCAATAACCCAGTAGAAAAACTGACAAAGAACATAAGCAGAAAAGAAATACAAATCACCATCAAATATATGTGGGAAGACATGTTTCAACATACTAGCAATTAAAGAATACAAATTAATGTGATAATTTTTTTCCCTGCCATCTTGGAAGGGAAATCCTGGTGATGTAGCAGGTTAAGTGCTACCACTGCTAACTACAAGGTCGGCAGTTCAAATCCACCAGGTTCTCCTTGAATACTCTAGAGGGCAGTTCGACCCTGGCCTCTAGGGTCGCCGTGAGTTGGATCCTACTTGATGGCACTTGGCTTTGGCTTGGCCACCTTGGAAAACACACAGGACTGATAGTATTTGGTGTTGATGAGAGTATGAGGAAGTGGTGTTTTACACTCTGATTCTGGCTGTGAAGCTTGGTATAAACATGTCAAGAGCAACTGAAAATTACACACAAACGATTTTAAACTTCTTATTCCTGGACAAAAGAATTCTGCTTCTAGGAGTTTATGGTTAAGGAAGAGTAACAGAGGTACATAAAAGTATGCATAGGGATAATAGAAAACAGATATTTTGCCAGAAAAAAACTGTCAACAGAGAAAAGAAATCCCTCTCATTGGCTCTCCAAACTCCACTAAACATTCAACTCATAATATAGATGAATACGCACTCAGGGCTGAGAAATACCTTTTGGTTTCTTCCCCAGTGTGTTGGATCGAATTGTACTTAGTAAGCCCAAATGTGAACCACAGCTTTACTTGACCTCACCTTGAAAATATGCCACCTGTGGTTGAGTCTTTAATCTCTACGGTAAAAAAAAAATTTTTTGGATGATACACAGCAAGTCCTTCCAAGAGCAGAAACTAGTGTCTGAGTGCAAATTAAAAGCAAAAACCAAACTTGTTGCCTTGGAGTCAATTCTGACTCATAACGACCCTATTAGACCCTGACTGCTTTGTTATGGGGCCCTGGAGGCACTGTGGTTAAGAGCTCAGCTGCTAACCCAAAAGCTGGCAGTTCGAACTCATCAGTCGCTCTTACCTTGGAACCCTTATGGGGCAGTTCTAGTGTGTTCTAGGGGGCTGCTAAGAGTCAGAATAGACTTGACGGCAGTGGGTTGGGTTGGGTTTGGGTTTTGTTTTGTTAGGGCTACCCCATCATTTAAGAAATTGTAAACTAATACTTTGGAAGAGCTAATGAGCTCCATGAAATGGCTGGATTCTGTTCAGGGAAAGATTCTGGCTGAGTTTTTGAGAACCTCAGGGAAATCACTGCTCAAATGGATTTCTGGATGATACACATGGTCTGGTCAATTTGCTGGTCAGAGAAATTGCACTAGAAGCAGAGGCGTTGGCTCATAGCTCGCTCTGGCCAGAAGGAAAAGCTGAGACTGTGCTTTAGCCTCACCTGCGTCCCCAAAGTGCTGCAGGCTACGCCGAGTCACGAGCCTGGAGATGCACAAACAGCAGAACTCTGAAGTACCTAAGAGTGCAAATTAGTGTAAATGCTTGGAGGAAATGATCAGAACGCAGTAAAGATGGAAGACATTAATGCACCACTTAGAACTTGCCAAGGAGGAGCGCTGTTGGTGGGATGGTTAAGCACTTCACTGTGCCTCAGTGGTTAGTGGCTAAGAGAGGCTGGAGGTTTGATCTCACATAGCAGCTCCGCGGGAGAAAGCCGTGGCGATCTGCTTCCACAAAGGTCAGAGACTAGAAAACCCCGTGGGGTCGTCACGAGTTGGAACTGACTCGATGGACCTGACAACAATAACAACAACGGTAACAGAATTTGCCAGGTGGAGACAAGAAATGAATAAACAAGGCAAAGAATCTCAGCGTTGCAATCCACGTGTTTAATGGACCGACGGCAGATCTTGTGACCTATAAACAGAAACCATGGACTTGTTTCCCAGGCAGCCTCGGGGTCTTTACAAAATGTCTAATAAATAATGTGGGTCTGTGTAGGCTGAAAGAAAACTTGATGACACGCCCCAAAGTGGAAAGTACCCAGGTGACTTGACTTGACCCAAATGGATTAAATCTAGAAATAGATTGTAAGGGAAGAGTCAAAAATAAATAAATTCTAAATACTGGGACACTCTGAAAGGACTCTTTGAAGTAGTTTCAAGTCAAAGAATAAATCAAACTACTGTTAATTTACAAACTATTCAGACAGTAATAACAGTAAGAAAACTACAGATCAAATTTGTGGAATGTCCTCAATTTACATTCACAGCTTAAACATTGTTTATTATCTAGGAGAAAGAGCTTAAGGAGTGAACTATTCAGCTCAAGAAGTCATAAAAAATAAAAAGAAGAAAAATGCAGGTATTCATTATGGTGAAGGAGTATGACACGTCAGACATAAGGTGTGGAGGGATGATCTAGGAGTCTCAGTGGCACAGGGTTAAGTGCTCAGCTGATAATCGAAAGCTTGGTGGTCCAAGTGCCCCTGGTGGCTCCTTGGGAGAAAGAATTTGGGACCTGCTTCTGTGAAAATGGCAGCCCACAAAACGCTATCGGGCAGCCCCTGTTCCATTCAGTGGGTTGACACGAGCCTAAAACAGGCTCACGGAGACATAAACATTAAAGCCAAGATCTGGTTCCACAAAAAGATTAATAAAACAAAGAAATTTCTGGAAAGTCAGATGAAGGAAAAAAGAAAATAGAAAACATTTGAATTAGAAAGAGGATATGACCACAAATACCATGTAAACTGAAAATGCTAACATAAATAACATATTTTTTATTGTACTAATGTTCTTTATAGCAAACAAACAAAAAAAGAATAAATGTTCATTAATAGAATAAATCAAATGTAGGGTATCCACTCTACAGAATACTATATACCTATGAAAAAAATGGTGTTTTCAATCACCTTGTATGCATACAGAAGTTGGAAAATGAACATGCAAGATGGGAGAAGTATTGGTGCCTTTGAGTAATGATGTTGGCAAAGAATGTTGAATGTACCATGGACTGTCAGAAGAGCAAACAAATCTGTCTTGGGAAAAGTATAGCCAGAGTGTTCCTTAGAAGCAAAGATGGTGAGACTTCACCTTTGGACCTGCTATCAGGAGGGATCTATCCTTAGAGAAGGACACCATAGTGGGTCAGCCAAAAAAAAAACGAAGACCCTCAATGAGATGTGTCTTGGGTTGAATGTGTTCCCTGAAAAATCTGTAACAATTTGGTTGTGCCATAATTCCTGGTACTGTGTGATATTGGAATTCCTGCCTCTGTGATGGGTGGATGGGCAGCAGTTGTGTTGGTAGAGCAAGATTCAATGTGTAAATTGGTTTTGTGCCTTGAGGCAGTCTCTTGAGATACAAAGGAAGAGATCTGGGAGAGACAACTGGGAACCTCACACTATCAAGAAAGCAGAACCAGGAGTAGAGTGCATCCTTCAGACCTGAGCTTTCTGCACCAAGACACTCTCTGAACAAAGACTGATGTAATGCAAGGACTTTCCTCCAGAGCTGACAAGGGGGAAAGCCTTCCCCTGGAGCAGACAGTGAATTCAGACTTGTACTACTAGACTGTGTCAGAATAAATTTTCCTTTGTTAAAGCCATCCACTTCATGGTGTTTCTGTTAGAGCAGCACTAGCTGATTAAAGCAAGATGGACTGACATTGTGGTTGCAGCAGTGGACTCAAATATAACAATCCTGAGGGTAGTGAGGACCAGGCAATGTATTGTTCTGTTCACAAGGTCTTTAAGAGTTGGTACAGATTCAGTAGCACCTAACAACAACAACAAGAATATAATTAAGCTAATAAGTTTAGGAATATGAATGCGATTGATGTCTTTCTAACAAATCATAAATTGGTAACATTGATCAAAGAAGGTGTAAGATGCATCAGTAAGTTAGACACCTGAGCATCGTCTCTTAGTCAGATATCTTTCTTACCCTTCACATCCATTTGTAGACCATGTCATGCCTGCTCTAACTCTGAAGACTCTTAAAGGCTGCACCTTCTTCTTCCTCCCCTGCCCCTGTTCTGGGCTGGGCTGTGGACATCCCTCTGACCATTCATCTGGCCTCAGCTGCTCCTTCGTATTGACCAGGCCCTGCACCAGGTTGGTCACGGTTCTGAGAGTCCAGTAAGGGGCACGACTGTTAAGACCACTGACTGTAGACATGGATGGACCAGCCTTGCTCATCTGCCTCTATCTCTTAGTGGCCACAGTGTCAATCCATCTCGTTGGGGTTCTTCCTTGCCGATTCTAAGGTAAGGTTACTTTCTGAGACCTTTGTCTCTATCTGGGAAACGGGAATAAAGGTGACAATACCCCCATTTCAGATTATTTCATTACAGAATCCTCTGTTACAGGACTGTCCCTGGGTGGCTCCAATGGTCAGCCTGCTAGCAGAAAGGTTGCTGGTTCTGGAAAACCCACAAGTGGCTCAGAAGTAAGGCCTGGTAAGCTGCTTCTGAAAGGTCATAGCCCTGAAAGCCCTATGAAGCAATTCTACTCTGCATACACGAGTTGAAATCCACTAACTACAACACAAGATTGCTCTGAGGACCGAATGAAGTCTTGAAAGTAGCATGCTATCTGAACCCAAGAAACATTAACTCTTAGTACAAATAAACCTGAACCTACTGCGGCAGACACATAGATGCACCATTCAGCTCCATCTTCAGTGGGAGTGTGATCACCTCTTTAGGGTCAGCCTTGGGGTGGAGGGCCTTTGCTTCAGGGCTCCCAGACAATGACCGACCTAGCAGGCACAGACAGCCCTGATGCGGGCTGTCTCCAATGGGCACACTCTGCTCCAAGGTTTCCATTGGCCAAGCCATTCTGTACTGGGGTCTGAGAACTTCTGCTGCCAGATTCCGCATCATGTCTTTTCCTTCCAAAGTTGTCACTCCCCAGTAAATGTCTTGTGCTGTAACTGTGCCTAAGGGTCAATTTCTGGGAGAACCCAAATGGAAGCTATTATTTCATAGTCCCAGACCCCTCACTCCTACACAATCAAAGCTGCCTCCAAGGCTTGGCTTCTGTGCTTCAGTACCAAACGCTGTTCCCTCCTTTCTACATCTTTTTAGTTCATGTTCCAAGTTATATTGGCAAAGAAAACCCCAAAATGCCACTTCTGTTGCTGCTGAGTCAATTCTGACACATAGTGACCCTATAAGACAGAGTAGAACCACTCAGAGTGTTTCCAAGGAGCGCCTGGTGGATTGGAACTGCTGACCTTTTGGATAGCAGCCATAGCTCTTAACTGCTGTTCCACCAGGGTTTCTGTTGGCAAAAAAGAGTGAACAAATCAGCTTTAGAAGGCAGGTATCCAGTGCGTGCCTTAGAAGTGAGAATGGTGAAACTGCATCTTGCTTACTTTGGACATGTGTTTAGAAAATACCACCCCCTAGAAAAGAGTGGCCAAGTTGAAGTAGAGGGTCAGGGAAAACAAGGGAAACCCCCCGTGAAATGGATGGAGAAGGTAACTTGCAACAACGGGCTCAAACACAGCAAAAGCCGTGAGCACGGCCAGGACTGGGCCGCGTTTCCTCTGTGGTGCCTGATGCTGCACAGAGTCTGAGCTCACTTGACAGCAACCCACAACAACAGTACACTATCCCTAGCCCTGAGCAGCAACTTGTTTGTTGCCGTCTTTCAGAGGGCTCCGACAATCCCGTCCTCCTCCAAATTCTCAGATCCCTCTGTCCACCCCAGGATCGCCAGAGGCGACTAGGACAGACACGGGCAGCAGAGACATCCAACCCATTCCACTGGTGTCAACTCTGCAGTCACAGTGTGCCTTCATTTCTCCTGTGCGCTCGCGATGTTCTAGGTCAATATTATGGAGTCGCTGAATCTGTGTTAGAAGTTTCATGTGGCAGACTTTCCTCCTCTTTCGGTAAATTCACCATCAATAGAATTAGCCATTTAACAGATCCAATACATTCTCCACAGCCAACGAGCCAAGCCAAGTGCCGTCGAGTCGGATCCGACTCAAGTGATCCTAATAAATGGAACCACCCTGCCCCTTAAGTGCTGAATTGTGTTGGAGAGAGGGGTGTGTTTCTTTTTATGTAATAATTTGAGTTTTGGAAAAATCTGTAATGACTCCAAATTCATTTGTATAAATTCTGGTAAGTCTATTGATGACATCATCACTCACAACTCCAGGGGCAGTTTGGGAATGCTGACCTTACATCAGCGGCCTGGCCGTCATTTCCAGCTAATTAACCGAGCTGGCTCCGGGAAGGACACTCTAGTGACTGGTGTACGGGCGGAAGCGTGGCATGGGCGAAGTCCTAAGGGAGAGCCTGATCAATGCAGGATAAATGCACAGATCGATGCGGGCTCTGGAGCAGGGCTTTAGCTCTTTGATTTGTGCACTGCCTTTGATGATGTCTCCTCGCACTTCTGAACTCAAAGAAGGACCACAGAGGGGTACAGTGGAGTCAGTACATCACTCCTGGCTCTACAGTACGGCCTGAGCCCCAGGACCCCACCTGGGAGAAACAGAGTCCAACCACGCAGACAGTGGGATCCTTTGCAACAAGACAATGGCCTATAAAAGGTATTTAATGGATAGTTGGACTCTAAGCATAGGACTTTGGAGCTGGATGAGCATGGCACGCTGTCTAGCCTGAGATGGAAGGCCAGAGGACCGAAGCACAGAGCGAAGATACTACCTATTTACTTTCTGAAAGAGTGAGATCTGTGTCTCCAAGCTTTGAGTCCAGAGTTTTCCATCAGCTTTCATTAATGAAGCTTCAAATGAAAATCTGTTGCAAATGCTTAATGTGCTTGGCTGCTAACTAAAAGGTGGGAAGTTTGAGTGCGTAACAGAAGCCAGGTGATTTACTTCTGAAACATCAGCCACTGAAAACTCAAAGGAGCTCAGTTCCACTCTGATACACGTGGGATTGCTGTGAGTCTGGGTAGACTCCATGGCAACTGGTGCAGGTAGCATTCATCCACCGGTGATCTGGGCCAAGCACTTTTCGTTTGCTATCTGCTTAATTCTTCCAACAACCTTCTGATGCTCGTGCTGTTATTATTCTCTTTCAAATGAGGAAACCAAGGCACAGAGAGTTGGGTAAGTTGCCCATGCTTACGAAGCTGGAGAAGGGTGGTCTAGTGTGGGAACCTGGTAATAGAATCCAGACCCTTGCTTCCGTCCATCACGTGAATAGTCCCCTTCCTGGGAGGATCTGCTCTCCTGCCCATCCTCAGCTTAGCGGAATTGGAATTTTTGTCTTATTCTCAAAGAGGTTATCGCTTGTCGTAGTACTTGGAGTTCGTGCACACGAGCAGGAATACTCATATTATGGCACTACATCATGCATTTTAAAATATGTCTTTTTTATACACACTTTTATTTTATATTGATAAAATCTAAACCAAGCCAGCTGCCTTTCACTCATTTCTCACTCATAGTGACCCTATGGGACAGAGAAGAATTGTCCTGAAGTGTTTTCCAAGGAGTGGCAGGTGGATTTGAATTGTTGACCTTGTGATTAGCAGCCAAACACTTAACCAATGCTCCCCCATGGCTGTAATTTTGTCATCCAAATAGACATGAAATTAAAAGAAATTATAGATAAGGTAGATAGACAAATCATTAGTTGGGTGGATGGATGGGTGGATGAGCAGGGGGTGGGTGCATGGGTGTTTGTGTGGGTGAATAGGTTAATGCATGGATAGGTGGATGGATGGATAGGTGGATGCATGGGTGGATGTGTGGGTGGGTGCGTGGATGGATGGATGGATGGGTGGGTGGGTGCATAGGTGGGTGGGTGGCACTGATAGTTTAATGGCAGATTCTCACCTCCCATTTAGGAGCCCTGGCTTTAATTCCCAGTCTATGTACCTCATGTGCAGATGTCACCTGTCCACCCGTAGATGGAGGCTTGCACGCTGCTAGGATGCTGAACAGGCTTCAACAGCTTCCAGACTAAGAGAGACTAGGAAGAAAGGCCTGAAAGTCTGCTTCCAAAAAGACAGCCACTGAAAGTCATATGGATCACAACAGGTTGGTCTGCAGCCAGTCATGGGGATGGCACAGGGCTAGGTGGTGCTTCCTGTGTTGTATATGGGGTATATGTATATATATATATGTATATGTATATATGAGTCGGGGGCCACCTCAACAACAGCTATCAGCAGCAAAAATTATACGTGTGTGTGTGTGTGTCCTTCCTTTTCTTACCTCTCCCTTCTTTAAACACACCCCACCAATTCCCTCCTCAAAATATTTATGCTTTAATCAAAACGGCTTAAGCAAAACTAATTTTCATGGAGGATTGCTTCTCTCTGACTCCAATTACAGGTAGTTGCTATAGTTACACCTAAATTAAGCAAGATACATGATACCATACCTCTGCAATATAGAGAGTGTTCCCAAAATGCACACACCCTCCTGCTGGGTAAGCAGTGAGGATTTTGGGGGCTCCCTCTGGCAAATCATCCCCAAAGAAAAGCTGAATGTTGTACCAAACAGAAGAGAAGTGTGAAAGGGAAGTTACGCAGGCTTTCAGAATCACTCTGTACTTTCGGGCCATTCCTGGGTCTTGTGAGAATCCATAGATAAGCAGTAACTCTTCTCCCAAATCTGTGATTTAGGCCATCTGACAAGCATCAACAAAAATTTCTTCCAAGACTAGCTGGGGAGCCTACTACCGGGAATACCTGGGCAGCTGTATGAGAATGGCATGTTTATAATTTGTATTTAATATTTTTTTCACGGTCTCCTGTGACAATGGGATCCAAATAATTTTTAATTTCATGGAGAGAGCTTCAGAATAATAACAATGCCTGGGCCATTGAGTTCCATTAGTTTTCTTAAAAATAAAACAAAACTAATTCCCTGTTGACTTTGTTTGGCAAATAGAAACTATTGCATGGAGAATGCTGAAAAACAAACATCAGCAAAAAGTATTTCTTGGATGTTGGAAAATGTGAAACGGAAGTATGAATCAAAGCTATGGCTGTACTTACGTCTTTTTTATCCTTAGAGTATCTCTGCATTGCCTGATAAATAGTCAATGATAAACATATTTGGAAGATGTGTGTTTTTCATTTCCGTTCTGTGCATAGCTTGGGAAATCCTTTGGGGAATTTTTCCGAAAGTCAAAGAGACTATGAGCCTCTATCTTGTCCTAGTCCCTTCCCCCCTGGCTTGTCCTTTCTAGAACAAGAATGGGAGCATTGAATGAACTCTGCCCTGCCCCGGGAGTCCCTGGCTGGAGCAAATGGTTAAGTGCCTGACTGCTCTCCCAGTGGGGCCGTGGAAGAAAGTCCTGGTTATCTGCTTTTCTCAGTAAAATCTTACGGAGCAGTGGTACTCTGCAACATGTGGGGTTGCCATGAGTTAGAGTTAACTCTACAGGGCAACTCGTTTGGCTTTTGATTTTAGTCGCAGTATAGCATCTTCAGGTCACCTCTGCTGATGGGCGTCTCCATCCCTGCTGGGGGACCAGGAAGTCAAACTTCACAAGAGCAGACAACATGGTGCTCCCAGGACCCAAGGTCTCAGCCCCAGCATTCCACCCTGCAGGTCCAGCAGCACCCCCAGCCTCCCGGCCCAGTCCCCATCCACACAAGGTTGATGTCCCTTCAGAGCAGGAAGAGGACTTTAAGCTTGCTTTGGTACCATGCTTATCTTCCTGTTGGCATAGAAACACAAACGTTTTAGTAGAGAAAGGGACAAGCCAGGGGGGTGGCACACATGCTGGCTCAACTTTCAGGTCTGTGTTCCTTGTACATTCTGTGTGTGTGCTTCCCATATTTTTGCAGCATTTTCCTTATGGCATTGCCCAGTTTCCTCATCCTTAGGTGATACGGAGGTCTTGTTTTTCTATTGATGGGTTCAAAAAGTACCGTTATGAAAGCACACTGTTTTTAAATTTACTCCATCTCTTCTATTCCTTCCTCTCTAAATTATTGCTTTCTACCCCACAGTGACAGTTCCGTCAACATTAACTGGTAACTCACAGTAAGGAGACTGGCTCCCTCATTCCATCCTGGACAACACGTTTTTCTCTGTTTAGTGCCTGCTATCAGGTAGACAATGACTAATTCTATTAGCTGAGTGTAAATCCCATTTCTTGTTTTGCTGTTTCTCTCTAAACCAAATCCAGCCCTTTTAAGCAGCATAAAAATGTGTCTGTGTACTTTAATTATCAGTTCAATGACAGGGTCATCTCCCCAAAGCTGGCGATGCCCTGCCTGGAGGTGAAATCATCTTTGTGCACCGGTTCCTGCGCGTCTCTTCCTTTGGGCGCGTCATCAGGAAAGACCAATCGCTAGAAGAGAACATCATGCTTGGTGAAGTAGAGGATCATGGAAAATGAGAGCAATTCTCCACGAGGTGGACTGACACAATGGCCTCAACAATGGACTCCAATACACCAATGATCGTGACTAGCACAGGGCCAGTGATGTTTCCTTCTGTTGAACCTAAAGCCATCAGGAGCTGAAGTCGAGTCAATGGTGGCTCACAACGTGCTTCTTGACTCCCGACTGCCCCCTGACGGACTGTTCTGGGTGCCAAGGGAAGGGCTGAGAAGAACACAAGGGTTGCGCCTCACTGGCTGCGGGATGAGTACCAGTTCAGATATGAGTTCTTTCCAGGCCATTTTTACAACAATGATGTTCTACAACAGACCCGGGGTGGTCTACAATTCTTCTCTTGTATGAGGTGGTCAGCGGCATTTCTGGTAAAATCACTGAAGATAGAACATGCATCGTTGTTCCTTCTTCCCCCTCTATAGAAAGTTTCCCCTCTCCTGCTCTCTCTGTGCCCCCAAGACCTCTCATGCCAAGCCTCTCCGCCTACCTTCACGTATCCTCAAATAATCTTTCCCTGTCTTACCTTCTTTCCCCGAAGCACAGACTCAATTAAAACTGTTTTAATCAGGGTCTATGCAGGAAATAACTAAAGGCTTCACAGTAAACAACCAAAGAGAGAGCAGCTCTCCCCCAACTCCCATGGGAGATTTGCTGCCTCATGCAAAAGAGCTTCTCCTTCGCTAGTTCTGTGAGAAAGACTTTATTGAATAAGGGGCAATGTGAACATGGCCTTATGTAGACATTCCTATTGCTCGGTACTGCTTTAACTGCTTGAATTCTGTTACTTAAATGAAACTGACAATCCCAGGGACACCCCCAGTGGAAGGGGGTGCTATAACAATTGTGGTGAGACAGCAAGCAGAAGAGAGGGTCACCCTGGGCAACCAGGAAAAGTATTTGCCCACGAACTAGGAACCATTTCTATCTCATGAGGAAATATTTAGTCCGTTGGAGTTAACACATGAGTCTAGCTTGTGGGGAGAAAATAGAAGCAGAAAAAAGGTAAATCAACTCTCCCAGGTCAGAGGGAGGAGGAGAAGGCAGAGGCCTTGAACTCGCAATTGGACATCAGTGCCAATGCTGTTGACATTCACGCTAGCAACTTCAATGGCCCACTTGGCTTTCTCTGTTTCACTACCAGAAAAATAGAACAGGAAGTCTGGCATTTTATTTGTGAAGGGACTGCTCTGAGCCAAAGGCTGCTCACATGTCTCGGGCATGGATTATCAGGTGGAAAACATTGAAGTTATCAAGGATTTCATTTTACTTGGATTCACAATCAATACCGATGGTATCAGGGTTATGCTGGCTTCATAGAATGAATTTGGTAGTGTTCCACCCCTTTCTGTGCTGTGAAATAGCCTCAGAATTATTGAAGTTAACTCCTCTTTAAAAGGTTGGTAGATTCTCCAGTGAAATCATCCGAGCCAGGACTTTCTTAGTTGGTAGTGTTTTGATTACTTCTTCAATCTCTTCCTTTGTGATGTATTTATTAAGTTGTTCTACCTCTCCTTGTGATAATTTTGGTAGGTGATGCGAATGTAGACATTCGTGCATTTCCTTTAGGTTTTCAAATCTGTTAGAGTCCAGTCTTTTATAGTATTCTGTTATGATATTATTTACTTCATTTAAGTCTGTTGTGACATCTCCCATCTCATTTCTTGTTTCCTGTTTTTTTGTCTCCTCTCCTGTTTTTCTTTTGTCAGTTTAAACAATGGGTTATCAATTTTGTTGGTTTTTTCAAAGAACCACCTTTTGGTTTTGTTAATTTTTTCAGTTGTTCTTCTATTCTCTAATTCATTTAGTTGGGCTCTAATCTTATCTGTTTTCTTCTGGTGACTGAAGTGTTCCTCTGTTACTCTCTACTTGTTCAAGCTATAGGGTTAACTCTTTGGTTTGAGCCCTTTCTTCATTCTGGATGTGTGAATTGATAGAGATAAACTGACTCTTGAGAACTGTTTTTGCTGTACCCCATAGGTTCTGGTAGGATGTGCTCTCATTCTCATTTGATTTCATGAATTTATTTATTTCATCCTTGATTTCTTCTATAACCCATGGATTTTTGAGTAAGGTGTTATTCATTCTCCATGTGTTCAAATGTCTGCCTGTGTTTTTTCTGCTATTGATTTAAACTTTTATGGCTTTATGGTCTGAGAAGATCCTTTGCAAATATTCAGTGGTTTGGATTTTGTTGAGACTTGCTGTATGTCCTAACACATGTCTATTCTAGAAAATGTTCCATGTGCATTGGAGAATAAGGTGTACTTATCTGTCAATAGGTAAAAGTTCTGTATATGTTGATGCGGTCTAGTTGGTTAGTTGTCACGATAAGATCTTCTGTATCTTTACTGAGCTTTTTTTCTGGATGATCTGTCTACTACCGAAAGCGGAGTGTTGAAGTCTCCAACTATTATTATGGAGTGATCTACCTCATTTTTCCATGTTGTCAGTGTTTGTTAGGTGTATTTAGGTGCTCTGTTATTGGGTGTATAAATTTTTAAATTGTTAAGCCCTGCTCGTGTATTGAATGCTCAGGAATGAGTAGTGACCATCCTTGTCCATGATGGTGGATTTTACATTAAACTCTATTTTACCTGAGATTAGTATTGCCACTCCTGCTCTTCTTTGTATGTTGTTGGCTTGGTATATATTTTTCCATCCTTTGATTTTCAGTTTATTCATATCTTTGAGTCTAAGGTGTGTTTCTTGTAAGCGGCATGTAGAAAGATTGTGTTTTATGTTCCAGGATGGTACTTGCTGTCTCTTTATTGGAGCATTCAGTCCATTTACATTCAGTGTAATTATTGATAGGTATGTCTTTAGTGCTGTCATTTTGATGCATTTATTATTGTGTTGTTGATGTTTTCTATGTTGCTTTTAATATTCTGTTCTGTGTCATTCTTCCTTATGGATTGACTCTCATCTTTTTCAGTGTTAGTTTTGTGCTTGTTAGACTCCAATGTTATGTTTCCTGTCTTGTTAAGTCACATTGTTATTTTATTTTTCAGCTATCCCTATCATCCCCCTTATTATTCTAAGTTTAAACCAGACTTTAACTTCTGCATGTCTTTTTAATTTCCTCTCCATCTGAAAGGGTTATAACTGCTGTAATAGATCCCTCATTTTAGTGTTATGATGTCATAGTGTTTGTGTTTTGATCTCTGTTTCCCTTTTTTCAATAATGTAGCTTTGATTGAGCTTTCTGACTTCCCTAACTGAGTAGGATTCTGGGTGCTGTGTCCTGCATTGCCTTGATGCTTTTATTTTTCTAAGTGAAGAGTTTCTTTTAGTATTTCTTGTAGTTTGGTTTAGTTTTTACAAAGTCTCTAAGCTTCTATCTGCAAATGTTTTAATTTTACTGTCATGTCTGAGAGACAATTTTGCAGGATATATAAGTTTGGCTGGAAATTTCTCTCCTTCAAGGCTTTGAATGTGTCATCCCACTGCCTTCTTGCCAACATCATTTCTGCTGAGATGTCAGATGAAAGCCCACAGGGCTTCTGTCTGTATGTTAGCTTTGCTAGTCCTTGCAGCCTTTAAAAGCCTCTGTGTATATTTCATTTTATTAAGCTTGATTATAACGTGTCTTGGTGTCTTTCTTTTGGGGTCTAGTTTTTTATGGTGTTTGATAAGCATCTTGGGTATCTGTGTTCTCTCATAATTTCAGAGAAGTTTTATCAGCTTCACTACAACAATACTTTGTATTTTCAGCTATCCCTCTCTGTTCAGGAAATCCAATTATTTGTAGACTATTCCACTTAATAGAGTCCTACATGTTTCTTAACGTTTCTTCATTTTTCTTATTTCTTTTCTCTGATTTCTCCTCATAAATGCTGGTGTCAGTTGCTCTGTCCTCAAGCTGACTAACTCTGGCTTCCATTTCCTAAATTCTGCTCTTTTAGGCTGAATTGTCTAATGCTGTAACTTTATTATTGGTCTGCTGGATTTCAGATAGTTGATACTCCATCAGTTCAAATAGCTTACTTAATTTTTCATTTTATTCTGTTGCATTTTGTTTAATCTATAGGAGGGCTCTATACATAGTTATTTTGTATTCAACCTCCAATAGTTTCATAAAGTCTTCTTCATCTGTGACGTTTTTTGATTCTTTATTTTGAGAGATTTCCAGTGCCACAGTGGACTGCTTCCTTAAACAGTTAGCTATTTATTGTTGGCTTTGCACTATCTAAGAGCTGTTCGGTTTCTCTGATGTTACCTCAACAGGAGCTGAGTCACAGTTTTAAGATGGGAGTTGGTCAACAGCCACCTCTGTGTACTCCAAGTGGACTCTCTGGGGTGGCAGGCTCTGCCTCTGCCTCTTGGCTGGCAAAGACAGCACCCTACTTATGGAGTCACTGGGGGGCCATCAGCTGACACTATGATGTGGATCAGTGAAGGGTGGAGGAGATGCTGCCAGACTACTCAACGGTCAGTTCTCCAGGTTATTTTATTTTTAAAAAGTACTTTACTGCTAAGTCAGAAGCTGTGCAATAGCTGCCAAAATCAGTCAGGCCCTCAGGTGTGGCAGGCCCCATCTTCCAGCTTACAATGGAGGCATCGCACAGGCCATCCCTAGATGCTATGACATGGTTCAAAGTAGAGAGGGGTCATGACCTTGCTGCCATCCTCTGCCAGGCCCCACACATAACTCTAGGCACCACTACCCTAAACACAGCTTTTCTGCTGGAGAAGCACTTTCCAGACAGGTACTGCTTCTAAGTGTGGATATTAGCCCCAGTTAAGACCTCTGGGTGGGTGACTCTGCCTCTCAGCTGACCAAGATGGTGTCCCACCTAAGCTGCCCTTTCTGCTGTGAAACAGCAGAATCTGTGGTGCAGCTCAGAAACGAGAGGTTAGAGGGGTAGTGTTGCTCTCAGTCAACAGCCAGGCTTTCAAAATGTGGCTATCTCAAGCACAGTCTCTCTGTTACACTATACACTGTTTACTTAAGCACTGAAGTATGGAATATATGCCAGCTCATACCTGGTTCCTGTCTCCTGGAAAACAAAGAAAATGTCAATACCTGCAGTCCTTCCAAACAGTAAGTCAGTAGAAGCAAGACTCAGTATGTGTGGCTGCCTCATGTTAGAGAGAGGTAGTTACCCAATTACTGGTGCCCAGTTCAATCTGACAACTCTATGCCAGATCCTATGGCTCCCCAGATGCTCACGCTGCTCTGTTCAGTTATCACTCCAGGCCTTAGTTCTCAGACGCAATCAAGGAGACGTGTGTCTAGTCTGCCATCTTGGCCTCACCCCTCACAATCAATACCATGGAAAGCAACAGTCAAGCAATCAAATAACACATTGCATTGGGCAAATACCCTGCAAATAACCTCTTGAAAAGCAAAGATGTCACTTTAAGGACTAAGGTGTACCTGGCCCAAGCCATGATGTTTTCAATTGCCTAATATAATGTGGACTCTTCTGTCAGATAGAGTTGCTATGAGCTGCAATCAACTCAAGGGCAACAGGTTGAAAATATCATGTGAAAGCTGGATAATGAATAATGAAGACTGAAGAAGAACTAACGCCTTTGAATTATGGAGCTGGTGAAAAATATTGAATATATCATGAACTACTAGAAAAATGAACAAATCTGTCTTGGAAAAAATGCAACCAGACAGCTCCTCAGAGATGAGGATGGTGAGACTCTGAGTCACATACTTTGGACATGTTGTCAGGAGGGGCCAATCTCTGAAGGAGGGACATCATGCTTGGTTAAATAGAAGAAGAGCCGAAAAAGAGGAAGACTGTCTACAAGAGGGACTGACACAATGGCTGAAGCAATAAGTTCAGACATAGCAACAACTGGGAGGATGGCACATGACAAGGCAATATTTCCTTCTGGTGTACATAGAGGATCGCTCTGAATTGGATCTGACTTGACAACATCTAAGCACAACAACATGACTGTGTAAAGTGAACAGTGAGCAAGAACTAGAAGGGGCCCCTCGCTGTAACTTCTAGGGGCCAGCTTCATGCAGATTGGAGAGGTGCTAACCTGTGTCTCCTTGATTTACATTGCTGCCCCTGGTGCCCCTTTTAGGACCAGCCTTCAGACAACCAGGACTCACCTGCTGATGGCAAAGGCATTCTCCAGCAGTACTATGTGCTCCTCCCAGGAGTGTCTGCAGTTTAGGAGGGCAAAGACGGAGAAGGGATGTTGACCATCACAAGACTTTGGAACAACTCTCATAGCTAAGGCCTTGTGAGTCACACCTGGCCTCAGAGAGCAGTACGCAGAGCCAGGGTCTTTGGGAACTGTCTTAGTCTCCTACCCTGCTGTAACACAAATGCCCAAGTGGGTGCCTTCACAGAACATGAGGTTGCTGTCTCACAGCTCTGGAGGCTAAGAATCCAAATAGGGGTCTCAGCTGTGTCAATTCCTTCTGTGACCTTACCCTTAGCTTCTGATGTCTGCCAATGATCCTTGGTGTTTCTCTGCTTGTAGACAGGCCCTCCCATGTCATTTGTCTTTGTGTGTGTCTCTGTGTTTGGTCTACTCTTTGTGTAGCTCAGAAGAGATTAGGTTTAGGATCCATCCTATACTGGTATGATCTCAATAGATTGATTGTCTTACAGTAGATTAAATCATCATGGAAGGTAAGTAATTATATTATGACAGACTACATTCATAGGTACAGAGGTTAGGATTGCAGCATATATTTTGTGGGGACACTATTTAATCCATAACAGGAGCTTACCTCAGATCTAGGTCTGGGAAGAAGTGCCTAATGGCTGTAGAAGTGCACTGTTAAGGTCTGCACATGTCAAAGGGCACAACAAAATAAAGATGGCGGTGAATTGGGGCCAGAGAATCACATCAGATAACCCTTTACACATCTTTCAGTTTGTTCTACTGTGGGGGCTTGTATGTTGCTCTAATGCTGGAAGCTATGCCAGTGGTATTCAGATACCAATGGGGTCACCCAAGGAGAATAGATTTCAAAAGAGCTTCCAGACTAAGAAAGACTAGGAAGAAAGACCTAGTGGTCTACTTCGGAAAAGAAATAGCCAGTGGAAACCTTATGAGTAGTAGAGGCAGGAGTTTGAATAAAACAAGAGGATACTGCAGGGTTTAAAGTTAGGAAGAGTGTGTGTCAGGGTTGTAGCCTTTCACTGTACTTATTCAGTTTGTATTTTGAGTAAATAATCTGAGAAGCTGATATATATGCAGAAGAACAGGGCATCAGGATTGGAGGGAAACTCATTAACAACCCATGTTTTGCAACTGACTCAACCTTATCTGCTCGAAGTGAAGAGGACTTGAAGTACTTACCAATGAAGAAAAGAGACCATATAGCCTTTAGCATGGATTGCACCTCAACATCAAGAAAATGAAAATCCTCTCAGTAGACCAATAGAAAAAATCATGATAAATGGAGAAAAGATTGAAGTTGTCAGGGATTTCATTTTGCTAGGATCCATAATCAATACACGTGAAAGTGACAATCAAGAAACCAAATGATACATGGCATTGAGTAAATCTGCTGCAAAAGACTTCTTTAAAGTGTTGAAAACAAAGACGTCACCTTGAGGACTAAAGATGGCCTGACCCAAGCCATGGTGTTTTCAATTTCCTTATATGCATGGGAAAACTGGACAATGAATAAGAAGCATAGAGGAAGAACTGATGTCTTTGAGTTGTGGTGTTCGTGAAGGATATTGAATATACCATAGATTGCTAAAAGAATGAACAAATCTTTCTTGGAAGTAACCTACCCAGAATGTTCCTTGAAAGCGAGAGTGATGAGACTATGTTTTACACACTTTGGACATGTTGTCAGGAGGGATCAATCCCTGGAGAAAGATATCATACTGGGTAACGTAGAAGGTCAGCCAAAAAGAGAAAGGCCCTCAATGAGATGGACTGACACAGTGGCTGCAACAATGGGCTCCAGCGTAGCAACAACTGTGAGGATGGCACAAGACCCAGCCAGTGTTGGGCATAGTGTCAGTATGAGTCAGATCTACTCAATAGCATCTAACTACCACAGTGTCACTCTGTCAGTGAATACTGTCTTCTGAGCAAAGCCAAGAGCTCTCAATGTCAGGGTTATGAATGCTGAGCGGTAGGGGCCCGCAGGAAGTAAGAATACAATTGGACTCTGCTTCTTCCAGTGTCTTCTTGGAATGGGCAGGATGCCAGCTCTGCTCACCTTCTATTGGGTATGTGGTCAAGCCCAAAGCACGGGAGTGGCACACAACTCCCAGGGAGGTCAGACCGGGTGGGAGAAAGAGCAGTCATGAATTGATTGTCTTGAGCCTATAGAGTTGTAGGCACTTGGCTGTTAACTAGAAGATTGGCAGTTTGAACTCACCTGGTGGTGCTCTTGGGCAAGGACCTGGTGATCTTCTGTAAAGATTATAACTTAGAAAACCCTACGGGGCAGTTGTACTCTGTCATGTAAAAGCACCATGAATAGAAATCAACTTGAATGACACAGGAAGCATCAAAAGAAGACAGAAGGAATACACAGAGTCAAAAAGAATTGATTGATGTTCTGCTAGTTCAGGAGGTAGCATGTGATCAAGAACTGATAATGCTAAAGAAAGAAGTCCAAGCTGCAACGAAGGTGTTGGCAAAAAAAAAAAAAAAACAAGACTCTAGGAATTGACAGAATACCCAATGAGATGTTTTAACAATCAGATGCAACACTGGAAGTGCTCAGTTTAAAGTAAGGTAGAGAGTCAGTGAAAAAGAGAAAGACCCTCAGTGAGATGGATTGTTATAGTGGCTGCAGCAATGGGTTGGAACATATCAGTGACTGAGGATAGCACAGGACCAGGCAATGTTTTATTCTGCTGTAGGTAGGTTCACTACGAGTGGGAACCAACTTCACAGTACGTAATAACAACAACCCTGTGCAATAACAACAGAAAAACTAGAAATACAATCTACCCTTGTTCCAACTTTGTGGAGCATCTTTCTGATCCTCACAAGCCCAGTCTGTGGGTTCAGCTCTACCTAGCACCCTTCAGGAGACGACAACAAAAGGGGATAGTTCTTTTGGGTGGAACTGATTGTCCCCATGTGAGAGGCTTGGTACTGAGCAGCATAGCCTCCTCCAAACTTCCCAATCCATCAAGGTAGACCATGAAAAAGGCTTTGGTCTTGTAAGGTTGGTTAAGTGGAGCAAGCAGCATGTAGAAAGACCCCATCCGTGACTACAGAGCAAGCATTGAGTCCAGGTAACTGTACTGTATGGCTATAGAGTATTGGGTGGTAAAGACATGAAATGACCATGATTGTAGAAGAAAGAGGATGAGCTGTGAACAGGTCAAAGGAAAGAGCACAGACACACAAAAGAGAGAAAACTAGGATCCATAGGTATTGAGTGCCCTATATTGTTTTCTTCATGCCTCCCAAGGTCAGGAAAGGTTACTGTTATCCTCAGTGTTTGGAAAATGCAGCTAGAGCTTGAGAAAAATTGATGACTTACTCAAGAAAAGTGTATTCTTTCTCTGTCCCATGAGGTTTGCCCAAATGTAGCAGCAGTGGAGGAAAATGATATAAAACGGTAATAGTGGTAGGGGGACGATGTGAATCAAGATCAGTTTAAGGCTGATCCTTGTGAGGTGTAGGTCAGACATATCTCTATTCTCCAGCTTTTACACCGGTTTTCCGTCAGCTGTGCCTCCCCCAGTACTTTCTACTTCTCTCACACATTTGATACTTCATTGCAATGGCCACACAGAACTCATAGATCATTCTTAGAGTTAAGGGGTTTATTAAGAAAGCAGCAGGCTACAACTCAGGGTCAGCGTCAACAGGGTCAGTGTCAACTCTGGATCAAGATCAAGAAGCGCATAGGCAAAGTCTGGAAGCGTCTCCTGAGAAAGAGCACACATCTGTCCCATCTTCAGTGCAACTTTCCTCTCTGCCATGTATGCACCCTCTTAGCTGCGAAGGTCTCTCACCCCCCTACTCCAAAGACAGACCTCTTCTCAACTCCCTGAGGACAGGTGCCCTTTTAGCCATGCACACTCCCTCTCAGCCATGCAGACCTTTCCACTTTCAGCCTCTCTGCCACTGGCCTCTCCACTGCTAACCAACGCAGCTCAAATACAGTGTAACAGCTTTCTTCAGCTCGCTTAGCTGTGCTCCTAGCAGCAGGTTTCTGCTGTCGCTGTCAACTCTGCCACAGAACCCTTCCTGGTCTCTTGCTAGCTTCAGTGTTACAGCCCATGACTAACATTACAGCTCTTTCAGGTGGTTTCTCACCTCCTCTGTCTGCTTATTCTTCTGCTTACCTCTCTATCTCTGCCTCCTTTCTGTCCGCCAGCATCTATGGGGTTAGCTGCACAGGTAAGTAAATTCTCCATCAACTTCAAGGCATGGTCCTTCAACTAGGGTTACCAACTGGCCAATCACCTCTTGGTAGGTGACAGACGTTTTATTTACATAACAGGCTATAGTCACCTTAGTTGCATAGTCGATAGCCCATCCATTGCCATCGAGTTGATTCCGACTCATAGCAACATTTTAGGACAGAGTAGAACTGCCTCATAGGGTTTCCAAGGAGCACCTGGTGGATTTGAACTGCTGACCCTCTGGTTAGGAGCTGTAGCACTTAACCACTACCCCACCAGAGTTTCCAAAGTCTACAGACACTTTATGGAAACCCTAGTGGCATAGTGGGTTAAGTGCTACATCTCCTAACCAAAAGGTTGGCAGTTTAAATCTGCCAGGTGCTCCTTGGAAACTCTATGAGGCAGTTCTACCTTGACCTATGGGGCCACCATGAGTTGGACCTGACTCAGCAGCAGTAGGGTTTTGGGTTTATAGTCTCTTTATTTGTATGGTCTATTGACCAGCCCCTGCAAGGTACGCACCAATTACAGGGCAGGCTGTGGCCCAGGTCCAGATGAAAAGTATCAGGTTGTTTACAGCTTGCATGGAAATGTCAATCAACGTGGACAAAAGTAACAAACCCCATGGGGTAGAAAACTAGGACAAAGGTAACTCCTCAGCGTTTATGGGAAAAGTCTCTAAAGCTGATCTTGCAAAGAACCACAGCAAAAGGCCGCATATAGGAAGTCCTTTCACCCTGAGAGGGAAGTCTTTGAAAAAGTAAGCATGACAAGACTCATCCTGTTTCCTGTAAAAAACGATTGCCATGGTGAGGTCATTCTTATTCTCTGCAGATCTGACAGCATCATACCTTGTAGATGCAAATGGAAGGATTTGTGGGAAATGGAGTCTCCAAGGGTGCTCTCCCAGAGAGAGCTGAGCTGCACGTTCCAGACCAAAAGGATACAGCCTCCACCTCCCAAGTCTCAGCTGAAGCGCTACCTTCTCTGGAGCAGATTTCTGTTCTTATTTCTTAATTTGGTGACACAGTTATTTGTTGCTTTGAATTTTGTGTTGATACCACATGTTTTCACTAATGGAAACATGCTAAATTATTAAGTGTGTCTGAATTTTCAGTAGATTGCATTTTTTTTTCCTTGCCCTCTCCAACAAGCCTACCCTGAGTGTTTAGTGGTATAGGTGAAGTCCCACCAATTGTAACCCAGAGTCCTCACTGGGGTCTGTTGGTCACATATGCATAACAAATAAACATGTTCAACATTCCTATTTTTCCTACCAGAAAGTCAGACATCTGATACAACACCTGGAAAAAAAAAGTAGCTATCAGCACATGTCTGTTTCTTCAGTCCCAAACAGCCATGGAGGGTCTCACCTTGTAGAACCACACAGGCAGTGGGACAGCAGCTTCCAGTAGACCCCAGAGGCTGAAAATGTTCCTAGCTGCTGTGTGTACTGCCAGGCACGAAAGTGTTAAGTAGAGCCATGCCAGTGAGGCATCCACTGCTCTGCCTAGTTCCAGACAGCCAGGATCTTTCCCATAGCAGGGCTGTTGACAGAACGGACACCTTCAAAGGACCAAGGCGGGTTATAGGAGGGAGGTCACCCCTTTCTGATGGCACAGACAATGCCAGTGCTTAATCTGGGTCTTTCTAGAAATAGAGTCACCTTTCCTGGCATAAAGCTTCGGTGATCACCAGGGGAGAAACCAAATCCCCAGCTGCAATGTGCATAGTCCCTTCTTTGATCTTCTGCAGCGGTACCCGAGGTCTTTGTTCTTAACCTTCTACAAAATGAAAAGTGTTTTCTGAGCCTTAGGGATTTCTTAAGTGGATTGATGTAAACCTAAAAAAAATAAGCCATCCTTTACTATCTCAGAACTAAGAGCCTGTGCTTGCCGTGGTACTTCCTAGTCAGGAGTCTCCCAGCTGACTGACAGCTGTAAAGGACCAGCCTTCACGTGGGTACTCATCAATGAAGCTGGTAAACAAGATACGCACCCTAACCTGTGTAGTAACGTAGAAAGGTTCTTCCACGGCCTGCAATTTACTCAGCATGAAGACAGGTGGTGAGGGGCAGCTTAACTGGCTGGATACGTGTGTGTCGTGGAGCGAGGGGGTGTCCCTCCATTTAGTTTCTTCTTTGGTCCTGGACCCACACAGAACTCACTGTGTTAAAGTGGGCCACTGGGAATAGGTTTTAAAAGCAGATACTTTGAAACCAACTGTATTAGGGACATTTGATTATAAACTGAGTATTGGTATCCTGGTGGCACAGTGGTTACAGGCTTGACTGATGATAACCAAAGGTCTGCGGTTCAAATTCACCAGCCAGCTCTTTGGAAACCCTATGGGGCAATTCCACCCTGTGCTACAGTGTCATTAGGAGTCAGAATTGACTCAGTGGCCGTGGGTTTGGTTTTCTTTTCGGTAATGGATAATATCAAGAAATTATGGTTAATTTTGTTAAATGATAGCATTGTGATCATGCAAGAAGATGTCCTTATTTTTTAACACACGCGTCCTGACAAAGGTCTGATATCTAGAATTTGCTTTAAAGTATTTCAGAAAGAAGGGGGAGGGGGAAGAAAAACGATAACAAAGAATAGAACTGGTTTCCAATGTTAGTTTAAATTAGAGAGAATCGGTAAACAAAGGGCAACACAATAGAAAAACAGTCAAAAGATACGAAAAGGCACTTTATAAAAAAAGAAAGAAATCCAAATATTACAAAGATGCTCAGCTTCCTCTGTCGTTAGAGAAGTGGAAGTCAAAACCACAACGCAATATAGTTACAACCTTCTCCCGTTCTTCTGTTTCCTGCTCTCCCAGTTTGAAGGGTGGGAGACAATTTCTTCTCTTTTTTCTTCTCAGTTGCCCTTCCCCATGTTCTGGTTATTAAGGGATGTTTGCAGCTACTGCTTCTCACTCTGAGCCATGCCACATCAGCAGACGATGCTCCTCAAAGCTGGTTCTACTCACGTCGGCGAGGTCCATCTTCTTGGAGGGGCAGCTCTTCCCCAGTCGTCTTGTGAGTTCCTTCCAACCTGGGGGCTTGTCTTCTGTCACTGCATCAGACAGTCTTTTGTTGCTAAGGTTTTCACTGGCCGATTCTTCAGCAGTATGTCATTACACCCTTCTTCCTAGTCTGTTTTAGTCTAGAAGCTCTGCTGAAACTTGTCAGCCAAGGGTGCTCCTGATGGTACTTGAAATACCAGTGCCAAAGCTTTCAGTGTCACAGTAACATGTGACCCACCACAGTATGACATACACAGACGTGTGGCGGGTTGACCATGGAGACAGTAGCCGGCTACTGTAGAAATAGTTTTAACTGTGTGAGAGTTCTCTGCTCAGGCCTTCTGGTCCAACACACAAAAGAGCAGGACCAAGATTATTATGTCTCTTTCTAAAAACAATGTCAGGACCCGAGAATGTTTTCAAAAGGAGACCTGTTCTCCATATGTGGACCTATGTCCTGAGAAACTGCCCTTCAGACCACCACCATTTGTGAGGAGGTCTGGTGGTTACACAAGAATTTTCGCAAACATTTCAAAAAATGATCCAAAGGAGAAAATCAAGGGCAAAGGACACATTTTATGGTAGTGGTGACTGAATGGAAAACTTTTCCCACAGAATGTGTTTAGGGTGGGAAAGAAGCTGCCTGAGTTGGTCATCACTGAGCAGAGGTTCCCAGAGACGCCCTCAGAAGAGGCATGCCTTTGAGGAGGCATTGGCAGGTGGTTCCTTCTGGAACTTTTATGTCTCTGGGTTTTATTGTCTGCTGTGACTCCCCACCCCCTCACCATTTCCCACCTATTTTCAGTGTGTCTTTGATCTGGACAGGGGTGGTCTGGGGCTCTTCCAGCCAGAGATCATCTGGTTGGTGAGGACAGCCTATCTACCACCCACACAGGCAGGGCATCAGGGGATTCCTGGGAGAGAAATAAGAACCTTGGATGTTCCCATGCCCCAGACAGCACATCTGGCTGGCATTCCTCTTCAAGTCCAGAATTCCCAGGAATATTCGTGAGCTTTGTTAGAACAACAATTAGGAAGAGTGCTTTGGGGACCCTGTGAGGTAGCCTCAACAATACGCTGAGCTCCAGGGTGTGTTTAATGTGGTTTCTGATGATGGCCCCATGAATGCCATCCTAACCCAGTGATGTCCATTGAGAGGCACTTTTTTCACCTCGCTTTTCCTCATTGACCCGTTAGAGGCTGTTCGTTGCCGTCCAATCATCACCCTCCCCATCCCCTACACAGTTATGATGCTCTCCCACTGAAAAGGCTGCTCAGATTCCAAGGTGCCAATGGTCTCTGGCAAGAGCTGCTACATACCGTATCCCGAGTGTGGAAAAATACTCCATGTCCAAATGCCACCTTGCATTTGGAAAGTCCACAGGACTGTGTTTGACAGAGAGACATGATTTTGGTCCTTTGTCCCTTTCTTGTAGAATCAATGTTTGTTTCTTTGGCTTTGGTGTGTAAGTGAAGTGGGGGGTAGGGTGGTCATGTGCCAGTAGAGGGGTCTACAAAAAGATGCCAATACACGGGAAAATGTTTTATCTTTTTTTTTTTTTTTTGAGTCAAACTGATTTATAAACTCTCCCAACTGAAACACGTTATTTCAACAAAAATATGTTAAAGATGGCTAGAACTTTAGCACATTGATACATATCTTGCACAAGACCTCTAAGTAAAAATATATTTTTCACTGGAGTCTCATTTACGAATTTATGCATTTTAGTGGTCTGAAACCCAAACTCATGGAGTTGAAAAGGAGGAAGACCCTCAATCAGGTGAACTGATGCAGTGGCTGCAACGATGGACTCAGGCATGATGACAATTGTGGTGACAGCACGGGACCAAACGGTGGTCCATTTCACTACACATAGGGCTGCCATGAGTCTGAATTGCTCTGATACTGTCTAACAACAACAAAGTGTGGTGTTGACATTGAGTTAGGTGGGAGAGAATTGCCTGAACAGACCACTTCATGTGTTAACCAATTTGTGACTTACTGGGGTTATAACCTGAAAAGTTAGGGTCAGAGCCTCAAACCCGACCTGTTACAGAGAGACCTGCAATGGTCACTCTCATGCAGGGAGGAGACAACAGGTGGGTGAAGTCAGGCAGGACGATGGATCAAACCATGGGTGCTGGAAGGCCATAGTCACAGTTCCTCATTTAGCCTCAGGATGGTATGGTGGCAGAGACATGGTTCAAGAAGAGGAGTTGCCACAAGCATAGCTGCATTTCCCAAAGATCGCTTGGATGGCAGTGGAGAGACCACATTGGGTTCAGCTGGAGAGCTGCGGATGGACCCCACCGTCACTGAGCTGGGTCCAACTCATAGCAAAACTGGAGCTCAGAGTAGAGCTGCCCCATAGAGTTACTAGGGAGCTGAACTTTTGGTGGCAGACATAGCACTTAACCCACTATGCCACCAGGATTTCCAAAGGACCTCACAGACAATTGTTCATGCAAGGCTCGGTGGAGCCGGAGAAAGGTGGCAGCGGTGGGGGTGGAGGGAGAGAGACGTACAGACATGAAAGCAAGCAGCTACTGGGGCTGCTTCTGTACAATGAAACATAGGGTTTGGATTCTTGGTTTGGAAGTTAGGGTCACGGTTTCATGGAATATCCCAGTTAATTGGCCAAATATTTCCCAGGGCTTCCGTTTTACCTCACTGCGCAGTCCCTGGAATCTTAACAACTTGCAAGTGGCCATTCAAAGCACAACAATTCATCTCTATTCGCTTGAAGTAACAGAGGAAGGAGAAGAGTCAGGAATAGAAAGAGGCAATTGATTGTGTGGCTGATTTCCTCCACAAACCACTGCTTCCTTTGCTGTGTAACCAGAACTGAATGGCACTGAGTTACCACTACTGAGTGTTTCTATCAAAGATTCTACAGAATTCTGATCAAAAGGTGGAAAATGCAGAACAGAATTTCAAATGCTCATGGAATTCCGTCTTTCTGGAGCCACTGAGACTGAAGGAATCTTTGAAACTATTGCCCTGAGATAATCTTTACCCCTCAAACCAAAAATACCCCCTGAAGTCTTCGTTAAACAAAAGTTAGCTTAGATAGTAAAGAATGTTTGCTTTGAATGTTGTGTCCTTTTATAGAACTGTCTATACTGGATCAAACTGAAAACAGTAACTTCAGAGGTTATATAGGAAGCTTAGCAGGCAGTGAGTTTATATTAATGGGGAAAGAACAACTCAGAAGAGGAGGATGAGAATAGTTGCAATCAATTGGATCAAAATTATTGAATTAATATACATTTTGCTATGTTTTCAACATATCGAAAAATAAAACTATTTTAGTAGAAAACAGATGGAAAAAAACAAAAAACCAAACCCACTGCTGTGGAGTCAAGTCTAACTCATAGCAAATACAGACAAAAGAGGGTAAAATTGGTAGGACGAGAGGAGAGATAGGACATGGTGAAGCAAGCAGTCAGGACTAACTCCATTTCTTTGCTCAGTTTCTTAAAAGCCCTGGCTTCCTATCACTACCTGGCCCAAGAAACCACACATTAACTTGTAGGAGCCCCTAAAATAAAAATCTTTATAGCCTTTTTCTTAGAATCATCAAACAAGTGGGCTCCACCCAGTGCTGGATACACACCTCCTCACCAGAGGGACCCCACCCAGTCCCCAACACACACCTCCTCACCAGAGGGATCCCACTCAGTCCCCAATATACACCTCCTCACCAGAGGGACCCCACCCAGTCCCCGACACACACCCCCTCACCAGAGGGACCCCACCCAGTCCCCGACACACACCTCCTCACCAGAGGGACCCCACCCAGTCCCCGACACACACCTCCTCACCAGGACACCCTCTTTGCCCACATTCTTTCTTCTCTCACGCCAGAGGTTCACACCTAGCTATCTGTTAGAAACCTGGAGCCACCCTGTGGAAGTCAGACAGACTCTGAGGACCTGAGTTCCCTGTCCCTTTGCATGGCAGCTTGCAAATAACCCTCTTGGGCACTCACTTTACCACTGTCTCAGTTCTGACTTCTGTGACAGGTCGCCTAAACTCGTGTTTTATGGCAACAGTGGGGTTGGCAGGACAACAGGACAGGATCGATGGCAGTCCTCAGGCACTCAGCAGGGCATTCATGAAGAGGCAGTCCATTTAGAAACGAAAACTAAAAATTCAATGTGTTTTTCTGATTTGGGGCACCAGGCATCACACACCGCGTTTTGTTTTCCCGTCTTCACTCTGTACTCAGCTCTGTTCTGGTCTCAAATGAGAACCACAGTTCTTGGTGGTTCTCCCCTCAGCACCTTGGGGTTCCCCCTCCTTCAGGCCGTTGGTTTTCTGGCCGTGTGTCATGGATTGCATTTTGTCCATCTCAAAATGTGTATCAATCTGACTGGGCCACGATCCTAGTACTGTGTGGTTGTCTTCTATTTTGTGATTGTGATCTTTCTGTATGTTGTAAATCTTAACCTATGTCTGTGGTTAATGGGACAAGATTGGATTAAGTTCAAGAGGACTGGGGTGGGACTTTGACACCCTTAGAAACCCTGGTGGTACAGTGGTTAAGTGATACAGCTGCAACCAAAATATGTCAGCAGCTAGAATCCACCAAGCACTCCTCAGAAACTCTATGGGGGAAGTTCTACTCTGTCCTATAGGTTCAGTATGAGTTGGAATTGACTTAGTGAGAATGGGTTGGGGCTTTTTGGTGACACCCTTACTAAAGTCACAAACCTAATCCAATGTAAAGGAAGTTTCCCGGGGATGTGGCCTGTACCACTTCTTATCTTACAAGAGGTAAGAGGAAAGGGAAGTAAGCAGAGAGTGGGGAACTCGTGCCACCAAGAAAGCAGGGCTGAGAGCCAAGTGCATCCTTTGGACCTGCGGTTCCTGCGCTGAAATGCTGCCAGATTAAGGGAAGGCTGATGATGAGGACAGTCTTCCTGAGCCGACAGAGACAGAAAGCCTTCCCCTGGACCTGGCACCTGGAATTTGCACCTTTAGCCTACTCTTCTGTGAGGAAATAAATTTCTCTTTGTTGAAGCTACCCATCTGTTGTTGTTTTTAGGTGCTGGTGAGTAGGTTCCAACTCATAGGACACTCTGCACAACAGAAGGAAGCGCTGCCTGGCCCTGCACCACACCCACAATTGTTTTTATGCTTAAGCCCATTGTTGAAGCCACTGTGCGAATCCGACTCCTTGAGGATCTTCCTCGCTTTCTCTGACAGGCATGATGTCCTTCCACTCTGTCAGGTATGATGTCCTCCTTCAGGAACTGATTCTTCTGGAAAACTTGTCCAAAGTCTGTAAGATGCAGTCTCGCCATCACTGCTTCCAAGGAGCGCTCTGGTTGGACTTCTTTCCAAACAGATCTGTTTGTTCATTTGGCGGTCCACAGTACATTCAATATTCTTCTCCAGCACCACAATTCAAAGGCATCAATTCTTCTTCTGTCTTTCTTATTTGTTTATTTTTGCATGCATTCTATGCAACTGAAAATACCATGGCTTGGGTCAGGCACACTTTAGTCTTTAAGGTGACATCTTTACTTTTCCACACTTTAAAGAGGACTCTTGCAGCAGATTTTCCCAATGCAATGTGTCTTTTGAGTTCTCGACTGCTGCTGCCACGAGTGTTGCCACCCCTTTGTGATACGCCTGTCATAGCAGCAGTGGATGACTGACACACCGCGGTGAGGTATACTTGCCCTGTCCGCAGACCTCGGCTGAGATCCGTGGTGTTCAACTCTCACCCCAGGTACACAACCATGGATCTCTTATCCACTACAAAGTGGTGGTCAGAGATGGAGGTTCACATTCACCAACTCCTCGACTAAAATACTCATGTAAGGGTGGGTGAGTCACACACATCATCAATGTCTTTTAAAAGAAGAGGTCTCGAGTGCCAGGAATACAAACTAACAGTAATTAGGGTTTTGCCTTGAAGAATTGGTTTGTCTCTTGGCATAGTTCAGAATTAAAACATAGTTAAAACCCTCAGTGTATGATGAACAGAAGGGCAGTCATACAAGGGTTACCATCAGTATCAGCACCACACACACATACATAGAGACATATACACACACAGACTTGTGTACAGTAACTTATTTGACATCCATATTCATTTGCTACGGAGGCTTGCGTGAGCCCAGAAAGCAATGCTTTTGTCACCGATAGCTGGTGTGTGCACTTGTTGCCATGTTCCTGTGATGAAACAGCGGTGCTTAATGATCCCAGTGGGATGCTAGGTGTTTCTAATCTTCACAGGCGATCTGGTTTTCCCCTGCCTTGCAAACCTGAGATGAAAACAGGTGTACAGTAACAGAAGGTTGCTTTCTATGCTGAAGGCTGGATTTCTGAGACCTCGTGTGTCTTACTGTAAGTCCTGTGAAGGTGGGTACCTTTTTCCATCCTCACTGGCCACTGGGAAGGCATCTCGGCTTGTGGGAGGAGTACGAGCTGTAGGTACAGATGTACTTGGAGATGGACCTGGAGTAAGTCTTTCACCCTCTTTGAGAGTCGATGTCTTCATCGATTACACAGGTGTCATGATCAAGGTCTTTATAAGGATCAGAAATTCAACATGGTGGGAGGGACTCTTCCATTCTTGGTGGTTTGCTTGTTATGGATTAAGCATTCTGAGATCTGAGGCATCCTTGGCTGAAGTAAAGAGGAAATTGGAAGCTAATTACTCTGTGTGTGTGTGATTGTGCTTACATGTGTAAATATATTTTTATGATTGTTGGTTGGAAACATATTGCAGTATCAAGAATTGGAAGTTCTCTAGAACTGGGTGTTTGTCCCTGGAATAAGTGTCTTAGGGTTAAGTACAAATATCTTAGTAAAAATTTAGTCTGCTGGATTTAGGAACTTTGCAGAGGAGGGGTGGGGACTGCCATTGTAGGAAGTCATTCTTCCTCTAAACCTGATCTTCACCCTAAGGAGATCTCCCCCAAGAGGTCACCCTGGGTTTGATGAGCACCTGGGGACTATGCATGGTTCTGTCCCCAGAGCACACTTTTCTCCCTCTGTTGTACAGACATGCTCCCTGACTCCCTGGACGCCTCTGGAAAGAGATGACATGTGCAGTCAGAAGAAGCAACAGGTCAGTGTGCCCAGAAGCATGTTATGTAACACATGTTACTCTTTCATCAAGGCGTCAGATAGAGACTATGCCCAAGTGGCTGTGGAATGTGAACAAATCTAGAACAAATTGGAATGAAGTAGCAGATCATTAATTAAAGTGAATGGCTTCCACATGAACGGATTGGATGTTTATAGATCAAAGCACATGGAAGGGCTTTGAAATGAAAGAACCAGAAAGAATGAACACAGCTGGATTCAATTCACTCCCTTAAGCTGGGGGAAAAAGCTGTGTTCACAAAAAGCCCTCACCCCCTTGGACTGCTTTCATTTGAGCCCACAGTGTCTGCTGTGCTGTGTCTGGGTTCCTCCCACCACACAGTGCCCAGGGAGATGGAGCAGGATGGCTCTGCAGTCCTGGTTCCTTCAGGTGGGGAATGTAACGGAAGGGTGTCAGTGGAGGGAACTTGAGCAGGGAGGGGAGGGACCTCCATGACAAGGACAGGGTGCAGAGACCTTTGGTCCCAATTTCATTTTCACTTTAGATTCCCTGGGTGGTGCACTTGGTTCTTAAGTGCTCTGCCACTAACCAAGAGATTGGAGATTCAAATTCACCCAGAAGCACCTCAGAAGAAAGGCTTGCCAGTTTTAGTTTTGAAAAAGCAGTCGTTGAAAACCCTATGGAGTGTGGTTCTGCTCTGACACATGTGGGGTCGCCGTGAGTGGGAGCTAAGTCAACAGCAGCTGGTTTCCGGTTACCTGCATCTTTTAAACCGATTTACTTGGGTTGGACCAAGGTCATCTCTCTATTCTAGAAAAGCATTTCTCAATAGGCGTCCAACTCATTGCTGGTGGATTGTGACTCAGCAATTCCAAAGGACAGAGTAAAACCGCCCCCATAGGGTTTCCAAGGACAGAAGCTTCATTTTCTACTTCTCTTTTCCTGTGATGGCATTCAGCAACACTTCCGAATTCAGCTCTCTCTTTCTCTCTCTCTCTTTGTGTCTGTTTTTTGATGGAGAATGTTCGGGACCCATGATGCTAGAAGGGACATCTCTGAGACACCCTTAAACAGCCTAGGGTCAACTTGAACCTTTTCTCCATATGGCATCTTCACTCAAAACCTTCTCACCTGTCTCTGCCTCCACTGGGAACCTCCCTCCCATGTTTGCCAGAGCTTGAGAAAAGCTACATGAAGGGTAGTTCATTTCCTCTCATTAGCTCCAGTTAGCAAGGTGGTATCTCGCAGGTGGGATGATCTCAGGACTGTGCCTTCTTGTTTATAGTGGGCTTTTGTTTCTCAGTATATTTTTCTTCTCTGAGAATGAGTGTCAGCTCACCAACCATGCTCCTGCTGTGCAAAGTTTCTATGAATTTAACCTGAAGTAATTTGCTCTTTGTTTTTGGTTCCTGAGAGATAACCCTAAACCCTTAGAATTTCTTGAAGAACTGAGGTGGCTTTGACTTCCAGGCCACATCTGAGAATTTATGCTAATGAGGTGAGTCAGGTGAAGGCTGGCCAGGCCTCATGATATCAACTGATGTCACAGGAGGTGGACCGATTCGCTCAACCATGACTGTGTGATTAGGCTACAATAAAGGGGCTTGACATGGAAGCTCCCTGGGCTTCCCAATTGGTGATAGACACTGATGCACCAGGGAGGTTAGTAGTCCCTTTTAAGGACATGGAAGTTTCATGTTGGAAACCCTCCAAGAACTTGTCCTATGAGTTTCTTCACTTGTTTCCTTTTTTACTATAATAAAACCATACTCATAAATAGAGTCCTTTTCATGAGTTCTGTGAATGGTTACTGTGAATTTTTCAAGTCACAGAAACTAGTGTTCAGTAGAGAGCAAGTGCAGATGGCCTCCAAGCTTGTGGCTGATACCCTGAGTGAATAGAGTGAAAACTCTAAATTTGTAGCCATCAGGTCAAAAGTCAGGGTGTTAGGGGGACTCCCAAGCTTTTGGCTGATGTGAGGCATAACTAAGGCACGACAGACAGGGAGCATGCCTTTGACATCAATGAGCAGTTTCGACCGGCCAACTGTAAAAGCAACCATTCAGCAGTGTAACACTGATTGCTCAGCTGTTCGTTTCCATAGACAGACCCCTACAGCTAGTCTCTGAGGTCTTGGGCAGACTTGGCAGTCCGGAGGGTGGTGTCCTCTAATCGCTGAGCTCTGACTTCACTCTGATAGTTAGGGTCAGAGGAGGACGTACTACAGGTACAGCAGATGTCAGAACAGAAGTGGCAGAGAGGTGACAAGCGGAAATTTGATGGTTTCCCACCTAGTCTGTAATAAACATCAAAGTGCAGTCTTGCTTAACCTTCAACCCCAGACTTGATGATGCAGTTCAGCTAAGTCCAAGCTTGCTCATTCTTCTTCTTGCCGTGGCGATCAAGGATTCCATTAAGAGCTACTTTGTATGCACGAGAAATTTCTCTTGAACTCTAATATCTTTTATAGACAATCAGTGGGGCCAATACCTGCCCTGAAGTGTCAATGCAAGGATTAAATTAAATCCTGAATATAAAGTACCTGGCGCAGGAGTAAAACCTTACTAAATATGGTTTATACAAATCAGATTTTAGTTGATGACTCTGAAAATAACACCTAAAATTGAAGAGCACATTACAGTTTAATGGGGGCTTTCTTAGGCTTTAGCCTATTTAATCTCTGTAGCAACCACATGAGGTTAGTTACAGTACCTCCAGGAAGATCGCTAATTACAAATCATCTTGAAGTTAGAGATATTTCCACATCAAGCAGTAGCAATCTGTCAAATTTTCAGCTTTTCAAGCTGGTATTCTGTCTTTTTTCCCAGAGTAGACATCTTGAGCGATGGAGCCTGGATGAACCGTTTCAATTTATTTGCTGCCAAAGGCACCTGAGTCTCCACATTGTTTTCTTTTAATGACTCATCACACACTGGTGAAGCAGGTGTGTTGTTTGGGTTTTCTTTTGTGGTTGGTGTTGTTTCTTCCCTCTTCCTTCTTCCTCGTTCTTCTTCAGCAATAGTTATTTTTAACCGATCCTCCTTCCCGAACCACCATTGTGTCTTCTGAGAATAGGAAAGAAATGTGAAACAGTCTCCTTGAGAGAGAGCAGGAAAATGGATTTGGACACAGAACCTGAGGTAGATCCTTCTAGTTAAGTGTCTGCAATAGATACAGAGGCTGGCAGAAGAGCACAAGACGTTTAGGTCCACCCAGCTGCCACTCTGGAAAGAGTTGGAGGAGGCCAATCCTTCCAACCTTGAAAGTAGCCCAGTGTACACTGGCGTCTGGGGTGACAAGGCCTTGTCAACACTTCTGCAGGAAGAAATTGGCAGGTATCCCAAACTCTCCAAAACTCTTTGGGCATCAGATGGCCTTCCTATTGAAAAGTGATTATGTGATGCTTTCTTTGCCAGAACAGACAAGGACATGATGCAAGTCTTGTTAGAGACGACCTCATTATGCTGTGGACAAAGGAAATGATGGAACCCAGATTCAACTGAAATAGTATTAGAATATTCTGGAATCCTTTGACAGAATAGAACCATGAACTAGCGAGGTATGCCTTGGATGCTCTGAGTTCATTTCTAAGAGGCGCTTCTGATGCTTCTTTAATTCCTGGTTTTCAACTCCCTGGCCTGAAAATCAGACACTGAAATTAGTTGACATATCAAAGGCCATTTCACAGTTTCAACAAACAGCAGCAGTATTCCCCTTGATAATCACTTCTGAGCAAAAATCACCCCTGCTAGCTCCTTCCAAGACAGGAATGAGGCTTGGAGGGGGTTTTTCTTGGCTTTGCTATGCTGTTGGTGCTTGTGAAAACCTTAATCCTGATCAATCAAGCGTGCACGTGGAGTCCACAGAGCCTACCGCATGGCCTTCGCTTGAGCTGCTTTTTCCCAGCACCTGCGTAGCCCGCAGTGGGATGGGGGCAGGAAGGGGCTCTTTGCCCTACTCCCCTTGCTCCTGTTCCCCAGTGCCCCCTTAGTCTTTCAATGTTGGCTCTTTGAAGACTTCACGTGACCCTCCATCCTCGGCTTATTGTTGTTGATAAGGCCGTTGTGTTGGTTCTGGCTGTAGTGACCCCGCACTCAGCAAAATGAAACTCCCCCGGGTCCTGCGCCAGCTTCACGGTCCTCACTGTGCGTGAGCGCATTGTTGCAGCTGCTGTGTGTTTCCATCTGGTTGAGGGTCTTCCTCTTTTTCACTGCCTCTCTGCTTTACCAAACATGACACTCTTCTCCAGGGACTGGTTCCTCCTGACAACATGTCCAAAGTATACAAGATGTGGTCTCACTATTCCAAGGATCATTCTGGTTGTGTGACTTCTGAGATAGATTTCTTCATTCTTTTGGCCTAAGTAAGTAAATAAAGCTAACCCATTGCCATTGAGTCAATTCTGACTCACAGTGACCCTATAGAGACTCTATAGGATGGCCCCCATAGAGTTTCCAAGGACCACCTGGTAGGTTCCAACCGCTGACTTTTTGGGTAGCAGCTGTGGCACTTAATACCTATACCAGCAGGATTTCTGCTCCTTTGGCAGTCCATGGTATATTCACTATTCTTTGCCAAAGTCATAATTCAAAGGCATCGATTCTACTTCTGTCTTTCTTATTCATTATCCAGCTTTCTTATGCATATGAAGTAATTAAAAACACCATGGCTTGGGTCAAGAACACCTTAGTCTTCAAAGTGATGTCTTTGCCTTTCAACACTTTAAAGATGCTTTTTGTTTTGCAGCAGATTTTCCTAATGCAATGTGTCTTTTTTTTTCCTTAAACTTTTTTTTTTATTTAACATGACTGAGTGAAAATGTACATTCCTGTATAAATTTACATGCCCACCTATATGCAGCTTCCACTGCTCTCCCTGTCCGGTGACAGCACACTATTCCTCTCTGCTCCATACATGTCTCATCCTCCCAACAGCCTCCTTTCCCCTCCTCTCCACCCACTCTCTTTCCTCCAGCCAGAGGTCAGCAGGATGATATCCTATAGATGTATAGAACCATAAAGTGCAACCAATATATTGTCACTCTGCATTGCCAAGTCCAACCCATTCCTGTCGAAAGAGTGGACCTTCGTTATAATTTATGGGTAAGGGCAGCATCAGGGCCGGGAGCCATGCTCTCTGGGGAACCCCGAAACCACTGGACTATCAATTGAGGTCTTCTAGTAGAGATCTCAGGATGCACCCCTTTTTATTCTTGTGTTGCCAGTGAGACTCAACCTAGTGAGCTCCATCGTGGCTATCACTGGTGGTGGCCAGGCACCATCCGGTTCTTCCGGTCCCAAGTCGATGAAGGCACCCACTCTTGCGGGTTTCTCTGTCTTCTGGGTTGTCTTTACTGCATGTCATTTTGGTCCTCAGTGAGCAGCCGTTCCTGCTGAGTTGGGACCATTTGCTGTGTCCTCGGATGGCAGCTTGGCAGCTTTTAAGACCCCAGACGCCACCCACCAATGTGGGGTGCAGAGAGCTCTCTTAGCAAAATGCTAGTTGTGTCAATTGGCCTCGATTTCACCTAAAAGCATGGTCCCCTGCCCCCTGTCCCAGCTACTCTATCCTTGCAATATTGGGTTAAGATGGAAGGAGTACTCAAGTTATGCTGAAGTCCACTTAATGTTGTTCTTGTTTCTGATGTGTGCTATCACCACTTTCTCCCAACCAGATTTCTAGCAACTATCTAAACTAAACTCTTGCCCCTACCCCCTCCCTCCCTCCCCTCCCGTGCAGCTGTCAAAGAGTCTTTTCTTCTATACACAAGTCTGTTTTTGAGATCTTATCGTAGAGGTCTCATACAGTATTTGTCCTTTTGTTGCTGACTACTTTCACTCAACATAATGTCTTCCAGTGGAAGGAGATGTTTCCTGGAATCATCGTTATTCTTTATCATTGCGTAGTGCTCCATTGAGTATATGTACCATAGTTTACCTACCCATTCTTCTGTTGTTGGGCATCTGGGTTGATTCCATCTTTTTGCTATCGTGGACTGTGTTGCAATAAACATTCTGCTGCATGTGTCCGTTGGTGTGAAAGGCCTTGATTCTGTAGGATATATTCCAAGTAGTGGAATTACTGGGTCAAATGGTATATCAATGTCCATTTTTTTAAGGAAGCGCCTGATTGCTTTCCAAAAAGGCTGGACCATTTTGCAACCCCACCAACAGTGTAGGAGAGTTCCACTTTCTCCACAGCCTCTCCAGCATTTGTTGTTTTGTGTTTTCTGGATCATGGCCAATCTTGTTGGGGTGAGATGGTATCTCATTGTCATCTTGATTTGAATTTCTTTAATAACTAAAGATCATGAACATGTCTGCATGTGTTTTTTGGCTGCCTGGATCTCCTCTTTAGTGAAATGTCTGTCCATCTCCTTTGCCCATCACTTAATTGGATGGTTTGTCTTCTTCTTATTGATCTTTGTAGTATCTTATAGATTATGGAGATCAGGCATCGGTCTGACATAGAGTTGCCAAATATTTTTTCCCATTCTGTGGGTGTTCTTTTAATTCTATTAATAAAGTCTTTGAAGGAACAAAAGTGTTTGATTCTTAATAATTCCCATTTATCTATTTTCTCTTCTGTTGATTGTGGTTTCCTTGACAGATTTTGGAGTTTGTCCTCATTGTGTATTAAAACTTCCATTGTTGTTCCTACCTTTTCTTGTATGAGCTTCATTGTTTTAGGTTTGATATTTAGCTCTTTTATCCAGTTGGAGTTGGTTTTTGTATAAGGTATAAGACATGGATCTTGATTCAGTGTATTGCAGATGGATAACCAATTTTGCCAGCACCATTTGTTGAAGATACTGTTTTTACCCCATTTTAATGTCTTCGGGCCTTTGTCGAATACCAACTGTTCATAGGCAGATGGTGTCATCTCTGGGTTTCAATTCTGTTCCATTGATCCATCTGTCTGTTCTTGTACCAGTACCAGGCTGTTTTGACCACTGTGACAGTGTAGTATGTTCTAAAGTCAGGTAATGAGAGGCCTCCTAGTGTATTCTTCTTCTTTAGTAGTACCTTACTTATCCGGGGCTTCTTCCCTTTCCAAACAAAATTGGTGATTTGTTTCTCCATCTCATTAAAAAATGATGCTGGAACTTGTATTGCGATTGCACTATATAAATAGATTGCTTTGGGTAAAATAGACATTTTCACAATGTTAAGTCTTCCTATCTGACTCGATGGCACTTGGCTTGGCATCCATGAGCAGGTTAGGTTTTTCCATTTATCTAAGTCTCTCTTAGTTTCTTGTAGTAAGGGCTTGTAGTTCTCTTTGTAAAGGTCTGTTGTTTCTCTAGTTAGATTAATTCCTAGGTACCTTATCTTCTTAGGGGCTATCATAAATGGTATTGACTTGATAATTTCTTCCTTAACAGTCTCGTTGTTGGTATAAAGGAATCCTACCGATTTACTTATGTTTATCTTGTATTCTGAGACTTTGCTGAACTCTTCTATCAGTTTGAGTAGCTTACTTATAAATTCCTTGGGATTCTCTGCATATACAATCATATCATCTGCAAACAGGGAGATTTTAACTTCCTCTTTGCCGATGCAGATGCCCTTTATTTCTTGGTCCTGTCTAATTGCTCTGGCTAGAACTTCTAGCACAATGTTGAATAGGAGAGGTGAGAGTGCGCATCCTTGTCTAGTTCCTGATCTCAAGGGAAAGTCTTTCAGTCTCTCTCCATTCAGGATAATGTGGGCAATTGGCTTTGTATAAATGGCCCTTATTGTGTTGAGGAATTTGCCATCTATGCCCATTTTGCTAAGAGTTTTTAGCATGAATAGGTGTTGGACTTTATCAAATGCCTTTTTGGCATCAATGGACAAAATCAGGTGATCCTTGTCTTTTGTGTTATTTATGTGGTTAATCACATTGATTGTTTTTCTGATGTTGAACCAGCCTAACATCCCTAGTATGAATCCCACTTGGTCATGATGGATTATTTTCTTGATATGTTGTATTCTATTGGCAATAATTTTGTTGAAGATTTTTGCATCTAGATTCATGAGTGATATAGGTCTGTGGTTCTTCTTCTTTGTTGGGTCTTTCCCTGGCTTAGGTATCAGGGTTATGCTGGCTTCATAGAATGAGTTTGGGGGTACTCCATCCCTTTCTATACTGTGAAATAGTGTCAGTAGTATTGGAGATAACTCTTCTCTAAATGCTTGGTAGAACTCAGCAGTGAAGCCATCTGGGCCCAGACTTTTTTTGGTTCGCAGTGTTTTGATGACATTTTCAATCTCTTCCTTTGTGATGGGTTTATTAAGTTGTTCTGTTTCACATTGTGATAATTTGGGTAGGTGGGATGAGTCAAGGAATTTATCCATTTCCCTTAGGTTTTCAAATTTGTTACAGTATAGTTTTTCATAATACTCTGTTATGATATGTTGCATCAGTGGTGACAACTCCCCTTTCATTTCTAATTTGGGTTATTTGTTTCCTTTCCTGCTTTTCTTTAGTAAGTTTAGCCAGTGGTTTGTCAATTTTGTTGATCTCTTCAAAAAACCAGCTTTTGGTCTTTTCAATTTTTTCAATTGTTTTTCTGTTCTCTAATTCATTTAACTCTGCTCTAATCTTTATGATCTCGTTTCTTCTGGTGCCCGAGGGGTTCCTCTGTTTTTCTCTTTCTACTTGTTCAAGCTATAGAGTTAGTTCCTTTATTTGGTTTCTTTCTTCCTTCCAGATGTGTGCATTTATGGAGATAAACAGCCCTCTGAGCACTGCTTTGGCTGTATCCCATAGGTTCTGGTAGGAAGTGTTTTCGTTCTCATTGGAAGCCATGAATTTCTTTATTTCATCCTTGATTTCCTCTATAACCCATGTTTTTTTGGGCAAGATGTTGTTCAGTTTCCAGGAGTTGCACTTTCTATGTATGTTTTTTCTGTTATTAATTTCAACTTTTATGGCTTTATGATCTGAGAAGATGCTTTGCAGTAATTCAGTGGTATGGATTTTCTTGAGCATTGCATTATGGCCTATCACATGGTCAATTCTTAAGAATGTTCCATGTGCACTGGAGAAGAAGGTGTAGTTGTCTGCTGATGGGTGGAAAGCTCTGTATATATCAATGAGGTTTAGTTGGTTAACTGTGGCAGTGAAGTCTTCTGTATCTTTACTGTGCTTTTTTCTAGATGATCTGTCTAGTAATGAGAGTGGAGTGTTAAAGTCTCCCACTATTATTGTGGAGTCGTCTAACTCTCCTTTGAGTGTAGGCAGTGTTTCTTTGACACATTTAGGTGCTCTGACATTAGGTGCGTAAGTATTTAATATAGTTAAGTCTTGCCTGTGTACTGAACCTTTCAGCAATAAATAGTGTCCATCTTTGTCCACAATGGTGGATTTGACATTAAAATTGATTTTGTCTGAGATTAGAATTGCCACTCCTGCTCTTATTTGTTCATTGTTAGCTTGATATATATTCTTCCAACCTTTAATTTTCAGTTTGTTCCTATCTTTAGGTCTCAAGTGAGTTTCTTGTAGACAACATATGAATGGGTCATGTCTTTTGATCCAAGATGACACTCGGTATCTCTTTACTGGAGCATTCAGTCCATTCACATTCAATGTAATTATTCATAGGTATGTGTTCACTGCTGCCATTGTGATATGTTTATTTTTATGTTGATGTTTTCTCTGTTGTTCTTATTAGTCTGTTCTGGGACATTCTTTTTTGTGAGTTGATTTTTCACCTTTTTCAGAGCTGGTTTTGTAGTTGTTGAGACTCGTGTGTTACATTTCTTGAAATGGTATGATACATCTTTGTTGTGCTTTACAGCTGCCCCCATGAATCCCCTTAAGAAACTATATATAAACCCAATTTTAATTACTACCAGTCTTGTCATCTTCCTCTCCATCTGGAAGGACTATAACAACTGTAGTACTTCCCTCTTTTTAATATTATGACACTATAGTTTTCATGATGATCACTGGATTGCTTCTTTCCGTATCAGAGCTGTGATTGACTTTGGAGCCTTCCCTAAAAGAGTAGAGTATTCAGTAGTGTGTCGTTCTAAAATATAAAGTTAGTGGTTTCGTTCTTCTAAGCCAGAGCCAAGAACTCCTTTCAGTATTTCTTGTAGTTTGGGTTTGGTTTTTACAAAGTCTCTGAGTTTCTGTTTATCTGGAAATGTCTTAATTTCATTTTCATATTGGAAAGATAGTTTTGCAGGATATATAATTCTTGGTTGGAAGTTCTTCTCCTTCAAGGCTTTGAATGTGTCATGCTACTGTCTCTGTGCCAGCATGGTTTCTGCTGAGAAATCTGACAAGAGCCTACAAGGTTTCCCTCTGAATGTTAGCTTTGCTTTGAGTCTTGCTGCCTTTAAGAGTTGCTGCTTATGTTTCATTTTGTTAAGCTTGATTATAATATGTCTTGGAGTCTTTCTTTTGAAATCTATATTGGGTGGTGTACAATATGCTTCTGAGATGTCTGTATTCTCTTCCTTCATGATTTCTGTGAAGTTTTCTTTCAGCAGCTCAGCAACAATACTCTCTGTGTTCTCAGATGTCTCACCCTGTTCAGGGACTCCAATTAATCAAAGGTTGTTCCTTTTAATAGAGTCCCACATGCTTCTTAATGTTTCTTAATTTTTCTTGTTTCTTTTTTCTGATTTCTGCTCATAGACGCTGGCATCAGTAGCTCTGTCTTCCAAGTCAGAAATTCTTTTTTCCATTTGTTCCATTCTGTTTTCTTGGCTTTGCATGGAAGTTTCTATGTCTTTCATTTTGTTCTTGATCTGTTGGATTTCAGAGTACTGGTGTTCCGTCAGATCGAAAAGCTTGCTTAATTTTTCATTTTGTTCTGCTGCATTTTGTATAAGGTCTAGAAGGGTTCTGTATATAATCAATTTGTATTCACTTTCTGATGCTTTCATAAAAGTTTCTTCATTTGGAAAACTCCTTGGTTATTTTGTTTGGGAGCCTTCTGAAGCCATGAGTGATTTCTTGTATGCCACAATTTTCTGTTGCTTTTGGGGTCCCATGTGAGTATGTAGAGGCTGGAAGAGGTACTGTGAGGATGGATTGAAAATGTTTCTCTAGGCTGTCTTAAAATGTAAAGCAAAAGGTATCTGAACACTTCACAAGTCAGTTAGGTTTTCAGGTGTAGAGGTCCCTCTTCTCAACTGACAAAGTAAGTGCCCCTATATCCAACCCCAGATGATAAACTAGTTCAGAATACAGCAATGCTACTGCTCTGTTGGCTTCTGCTGACAGGGCCTAGCCTTAGCCAACACTGCGTCGAGTACTGGTTTTGTGACAGGAAAGCGCTCTCGTGTGGGCAGGCTCTGGCTCCCAAGCTAAGAATTAGGTCCAGCTGCGGCCACCGTACCCAAGATGGCGTCCTCCACACAGGCAGCAGACGGGGGGCTAAAGGTGCCCAGAGGTTGTGATTCCTCTGCTTCTGTCACAGGGCCTGCAACGTAGGTGGCACTCGGAAAATTACTGCTTTTCTGTCGGAGGAGCGCTGTCCCGTTTGCAGGCACTGGCTCCCAGGCTAAGAATTAGGTCCCGCTAAAATCTCGGTACAAACATGGCGTCCCGCACCCTGACTGCGGAATTCCGTTCAAACGCTGCCGAGGCAGATATAAAACGAAAGGCTCAAAGTGTCTAGATTAACAGAGCCCCGAGCCTGGCTCTCAGAATATGAGAATTTCGCCTGCCTATCCCCCAAGCAGCGTGTTTCAGTCCAGCCACCGGGCAAGGCCCAGCTCCACCCGCCAGCCGAGACCGAGGAAAAAAAGTCACAGTGGTGCGTTTACCTTCCGTCCATGAGAGCCGGGGCTAGCCAGGAGTGGGAGTCAGCGAGAGAGAGGAGGGTTTTCGCTGAGTAGTATGAAGTCCCAATTAACAGCCCTGTGCCGTGTCCTGAGGCTGATTAGGTGCTCAGAAGGCTCCGTTTGATTATCAGCTCAGGTCTTGGTTTCCAGAGGGATAGAAGGAGACGCTGGCTTAGTCCGCCATCTGGACTCGGCCCCCGCCATGTGTCTTTTGATTTCTTGACCGCTGCTTCCAAGAACGTTGATTGTGGATCCAAGTAAAGTGAAATCCTTGACAATCTCAGTCTTTTCTCCTTTTATCATGGTGTTGCTTGTTGGCCCAGTTGGGAGAATTTTCCTTTCAAACGTTAAGGTGTAAGTTCCAGGCTCGGGAATGGAAAGTCGCCTATCCTTTGGACCTGCTCTAATCTTCGAGGCCCTGCATCCACAAATGCTTATGTTCGCATTTTGGCACATCTACTGCTAAAAGAATTTCTGTCTTCCTTTTCCTTGTGGTAACAAGTTATAACTTGTTAAACTTGTCATCAGCTGCCTTCTAAACATCAGCTAAAATTTCAGCCACATTTGGCAAAGTAGCTTGCAATTCTTTGGAGCAGCATCTTGGATCCCAAGAGTGTGGACAAGACAGCCCTGATATTTTGGGGGGAATGGACAGTTTGCAGGACAGAGTCCCTGTAACTGAAACTGAACCCATCTCTGACTTGTATTCATCAATCTACATACCACTGGGAACCTGAAGAATACCAGGACTTGAAAGCAGTTCATTCCGCCAAGTGCCATGTAACCTTAAGATGTTATGAATCAGGAATCTGGTGGCTCAGCTGCTAACTGAAAGGTTGGTAGTTCGAACTCACCCAGCAGCTCTTCAGGAGAAAAAGTTAAATCTATTCCTGTAATGCTTACAACTTAGAAAACTCTATGGGACAATTCTACTCTGTTATGTTGGTCACTGAGTCAAAAGTTGACTCAGCAGTATCTAACACCATCAACAATCCAAAACCTTTGCAAAGCCTATGATCAGCTACATCACTGCCCTCACTGATGCCACGTAAGAAAGCAGAGGATTTTACCCTAGTGCGTTACTTTGCACCTGTCCTCAGTCAGCTCTGTGCTGATCATCTCCATTCTCATTCAGACTAGCACTCAGTTAAAAACCTGACGAACCATCCTTGCTTCTTTCTTCTCACTCCCTACATCCTTCTTGTCAGTAAATGTTACAGTCTACATTTTCAAAATTTGGCTAATCTGGTTATTTCTCTCCACTCTTCTGTCTCCATTATTTTTTCAACCTTCTATCATCTCACACTTAAGATGCCTGACATAGCCTCTGGTCATTCTGCTTCCACTCCTTTGTTTTTTAATATTGTAAAATTATATAAAAACAACATTTGCCCATCCAGTGTTTTTTCCCATGTGTGGTTTAGCGATATAAATTAAACGTGTCGTGCAACCATTGTTGGTAATCGATGCCAAAACGTTCATCACCGTAAGCAGAAACTCAGTGATCCCCAAACAAAGACTCTCCCTTTTCTCCTCCCTCCCATCACTAGTACCACTAATAAAACTTTGGTCTCTCTATTTGCCTGCTCTAGATATTTGATATTAGTGAGATCATACGATATTTGTCCTTTTGTGACTGATGTACTTCTTTCAGTTTTGAAGTTCCCTCCATGTTGTAGTATATATCAAGACTTCATTTCTTTTTAAGGCTGAGTAATAGTCCACTGTATGCATATACCACACATTGCTTACCCACTCATCTGATGATGGGAATTGAGTTGTTTCCATATTTGGGCTGCTGCGAATACTGCTACAGGGAACACAGGAGCACTTGTGTCTGTTTGCACTGCTGATTTCATGTCTGTTTGGTCTCTACGTGCGAGTATAATCATTGATTTATATGGTATTGGGGAAGAATATTGAACACACCGTGGACTGCCAGAAGAATGAACAAATCTGTCTTCGAAGAAGTGCTGCCAGACTGCTTCTTAGAAGTGAGAATGGAGACACTTCATCTCAGGTACTTTGGACATGTTATTATGAGGTACTGGTCCCTGGAGATGGACAGCAAGCTTGGTGAAGCAGAGGATCAGTGAAAGAGAGGAAGACCCTCAATGAGATGGAGCGGCACGGTGACTTCCAGAATGGGCTTATGCTTAACAACAACTGGAGTGTGGAACTAGACCAGGCAGTATTTTGTTCTGTTGTAAATAAAGTAGAATGAGTTGGAACCAACTCCACAAGATCTGACAATCAAGTTTGTGAACTCCTCCTAGAAAAAGTGCTACATACTTCATTGGTGAATATCACTATGGTCATCTTTGAAGTACTACCTTTGGGAAGCTATGCACTCATGCCAGTGCCTAGTCCACCCTTCAAAGCAATTTTGGAACTCTTTTTCTGGAATGCCCATCAGAGCTGTTGTCATTTTACCCATGGAGTCCTGAATTTCATTAAAATCTCATCCTTTCAATATTTCCTTTACCTTTGGGTAAAGAAAAATTCATTGGAGGCCAGATCAGGTGAGTAGGGAGGGTGTTCCAATACCATTATTTATTTACTGGCTAAAAACTCCCTCACAGACAACTGTAATTAAGTTTACTTTTCCACCTGCCTGTCATGCACAATGGCCATTTCAGAAAGAGTTACAAGACTGTTTTGAAGGGTAGACTAGGTGCTAGTGTCAGTGTGTAGCTTCCCTAGAGGAGTACTTCAAAGGTAACCATAGTGATATTCAGCAGTGAGGTATGCAGCACTTAGAACAATTAAGTTTGCAGACTTAATTGTCGAACCTTATATGTCGTCTAAGAACAACTGATAATACAGTTGTCCTTCAGTACCTACAGGGGATTGGTTCTAGGACCCACAAAGAAACCAAACTTTGTGGAACTTTGTAGAATGTTTGCATATAACTACACACATCCTCCAGTATACTTTAAATCATCTCTAAATTACTTACAATACCTAATGCAATGTAGCAGCCCCGGTGGTGCAGTGGTTAAGAGCTCGGCTGCTAACCAAAAGATTAGCTAACCTAACCTTCCTCTTCCTCTTCTTCTTCGAATGTGCAAATGTGGAACCCTGGATATGGACAGCAGACATGGAGAGCTGACTGTACTATGCTTTAACTTTTTGAAGAACCATCAGGTTGCACTGTTTTATACTCCCACCAGCAATAGATAGAAGTTTCAATTTTTTTCACACCTTTGCCAGTACATATATATATATATATATTTAATCTTAGCCATCCTAGTGGGAGGGAAGTGGCATCTTACTGTGCTTTTAGTTTGCATCTTACTAATGGCTGATGATGCTGATCTCACTAAATTAGTAGTCAAATCCTTTGCCTATTTTTTTAAATTATTTGTCTTTTTGTAGTGAAGTTGTAGGAATTCTTCATATATTTTGGATACTAATTCCTTATGTGATACAAAACCAGACCCAACCCATTGCTACTGAGTTGATTTTGACTCTTAGCAACCCTATAGGACAGACTAGAACTTCCCCATAGAGTTTCCACGGAATTCCTGGTGGGTTCTAACTTCTTCTGACTTTTGGTTAGTAGGCATAGCACTTAACCACCGTACTACTGGGGTTTCCTGATATGTGGCTCCCCCAATTTTTCTCCCAGTTTGTAGGTCACCTCTTCACTTTGTTGTCAAAGTCCTTTGCTGAATGATAGTTTTAATTTTGATGAAGCTCATTTTCTCTAGTTTGTTTTGTTGCTCATACTTTTCAGTGTTGTATATCAGAATCCCCTGTTAAAAATGAGGTCTCGAAGCTATACACCTATGTTTTCTTCTAGGAGTTCTATAGTTTTACTTCTAAATTTAGAGTTAATTTTCTAATAAATTTTTAATTAATTTTCATATGTGGTATGGGGTAAGGATCCAGTTTCAGACTAAGATGTGCCTGATCCAAGCCATGGGGTATTTAGTTATCTAATACCCGTGTGAATTATGGGCAACAAATGAGGAAGACCAAAGAAGAATTCATGTCTTTGAATTATGCTGTCGGCAAAGTATACTGAATACCACTGAATGCCAAAAGAATGAACAAATACATCTTGAAAAAAACACAGCTGAATGCTCCTTAGAAACAAGGATGATGAGACTATGTCTCACGTATTTTGGACATGTTACCAGGAGGGATCTGTCCTTGGAGAAGGACTCTGTGTTTGGTAAAGTAGAGAATCGCAAAAAGGAGCAAGATCCTCAACAAGATGGATTGACAGGGTGATCACAACAATGGACTCAACTACAACAGTGATTGTGAGGATGGCCCCAAGGCTGGGCAGTGCTTTATTCTGTTGCATGTTGGTCCCCTGTAAGCTGGAACGTTCCGGACAGACCTTAACAACTTTCTTTCTCTGCAAAATGGATTTAGCATCTTTCCCAAAAAGATATATGGATTTATTTCTGGATTCATTTTTTTCCATTAGTCTATATGTCTATCATTATACTGGCATCACACTGTTTTATTTATGTAGCTGTACAGTATGTTTTGAAATCAGGAATTGTGAGTCCACCTACTATGTTCTTCTTCAAAAGTTCTTTGGCCATCTGGGGCTCCTTACAATTTGTTGTAAATTTGAGGACTAGTTTTTACATTTCGGCAATGAAATCTTCTGGAATCTGAGTCAGGATAGTGTTGAATGTGGAACCTATAACTTTCTTTAAGTGGTGCCGATATCTTAACAAGGTTAAGTCTTCCAGTCTATAAGCATGAAACGTTTTTCTGTTTATTTGTTGTTGTTAGGTGCTGTGGAGTTGGTTTTGTCCCATAGTGACTGTCATGGATTGAATTATGTCCCCCCCAAAAATGTGTGTAACAATTTGGTTGGGCCAAGAGTCCCAGTACTTTGTGATTGCCCTCCATTCTGTGATTTTCTTACGCTGTCATCCTTAATCTCTGCCTGTGGTTAACAGACTGGATTATGTTAAGGAGGATTAGGGTGGGGTTGTAACACCCTTCTTAAGGGCACCTCCCTGCTCCAACATAAAGGGAGTTTCCCTGGAGTGTGACTTGCACCGTTTTTTTTTGTCCTTTTATCCTACAAAAGGAAAAGGAAGCGAGCATGGATGGGGACCATATATCATCAACAAAATAGAGCCAGGAGCAAAGGAGATCATTTGGACCTGAGGTCCCTGCACCAAGATGCTGTCAGACCAGAGAAAGGCTGATGCCACACAGGTGCCTCCCTCCAGAGCCAACAGAGAGACAGTGTGTTCTCCCTGAATTCGGACTTCTAGCCTACCGGACTATGAGAAAATAAACTTTTCTTTGTTTTAGCCGTCTGCCTGTGGCATTTCTGTTAGAACAGTGCCAAGTGGTTAACAAGCAACCCTGTGTGCCACAGAGTGCAACACTGCCTGGCCCTGCCCTGTTCTCACAGTCGTTAGGCTTGAGCCCATTGTGGCTGCTGCTGTCGGTCCATCTCATTGACGGTCTTCCTTGTTTTCGCCGACCCTCTACTTTATCAAGCATGATGTCCTTCTCCAGGGACTGATCTCTCCTGAGAGCATGTCTGTCATAGGCTGAATTAGGTCCCCCCAAAGTGTTTGTAGCAATTTGGCTGGGCTATGATTCCCAGTATTATGTAATTGCCCTCAATTTTGTGATTTTCCTGTGCTGTAAATCCTAATCTCTGACTGCGGTTCATAGGGCAAGATTGTACTGTGTTAGAGAGGATTAAGGTGGGACCTTCACACTGTTACTGATGCCTCGTCCTTGCTCCAATATAAAGGGAGTTTCACTGAAGTGTGGCCTGTACTACCTTTTATCCTACATGAGGTAAAAGGAAATGGAAGTCAGCAGAAGGGTGGGACCTGCACACCTCAAGAAAGCAGCACCAGGGACACAGCACATCCTTTGGACCTGAGGTTCCTGTCTTGAGATGCTCCCAGACTGAGGAAAGACTGATGCATCACAAAGACCTTCCTCCAAAGTTGACAGAGAGAGAAAGCCTTCACCTGGAGCTGATGTGCTGAAGTAGGACTTGCAGCTCAGTGGACTGTGAGAGACCCTGATGGGTGGGGGAATGGGGGTGCAGACCTCAAACTAGTAAAAAGACCGGACTTGCTGGCCTGGCAGACTGGAAGCTTCCTGGGAGACACGGCCCCTGGACTTTCTCTGTTAGCCCAGAACCAAAACCACTCTAGAAGCCAACTCTTCTGACAAGGATTAAACTGCTCTATAAGAACTAAAATAATACTGGTAAAGAGCATACTTCTCGGCTTAAGTAGACAGAGGAGACCAACTGGGCAGCTCCTGTTCAAAGGTGCAAGGAAACGAAAGAAGGGGTCAGCAGCTGGTTGAACGGACATGGGAAATTGAGGATGGAGGGAAAAAGTGTGCTGTCACAGAGTGGGGAGGGCAGCTAGGGTCACATAACAAAGTGTGTGTAAGTTTTTGTATGAGAAATTGATTTGAATGTAAACTTCCGCTTAAAACCCAGTTAAAAAAGAAGAACTTCAAGTCCTTTTCACTTTCATCAGGCAAGGTTGTGTCACCTGCATATTGCATGTTGCTAGTAAGTCGTTCTCTAAACCTGATGCCTTGTTCTTCCTCGCATAGTCCAGCTTCTCTGATTATTTGTTCAACATACAGACTGAATAAGTTGTACCAGTTCTGAAAATTAAGTCCGCGGATGTAATTCTTCTAAGTGCTACGTACCTCATTGCCGAATATCCCTATAGTCACTTCTGAAGTGCTCCCCTCGGGAAGCTATGCATCCGCGCAAGTGCCTCGTCTACCCTTCAAAGCAATTTTGGAACTCTTTCTGGAATGGCTGTTGCACATGGTGTCAAGGTTGTGAACTTAATTGTATAGTCGTCTATGAGGGAGTTTTTAGCCAATAAATAACTGTATGAGAACACCCTCCCCACTCACCTGATCTGGCACCCAATGACTTTTTTCTTTACCTGAAGATAAAGTAATACTGAAAAGAAGACATCTGGATGACATTCAGGACATCAAGGGTAATACGATGACAGCTCTGATGACCATTCCAGAAAAAGATTTCCAAAATTGCTTTGAAGAGTGGACTAGGTGCTGGCATCAGTGCATAGCTTGCCAAGGGGACACTCCAAAGGTGACTGTAGTGACATTCAGCAGTGATGTATGTAATGCTTTTTCTAGCATGTGTTCGTGAAACTAATTGTGAGAGCTCGTACTTCAGGGTAGATCTTGAAATGCTCTTTTTGACGATGAATATGATGCCATTCCTCCTCAAGCTGTCACTTCTGGCATAGAAGACCATATGACTGTCCTATTCAGAATGTCCAGTGTCAATCAATTTCAGCTTACTAGTGCCTAGCATGAAGACCCTGATGGTGTAATGGTTAAATGTCACAGCTGCTAACCAGAAGGTCGACAGTTCAAATCTACCAGCCACTCCTTAGAAACTCTATGGGTCAGTTCTACTCTGTCTGTAGTGTTGCCATGAGTCAGAACAAGCCTGACAGGAGTGGTTTTCATTTTCTCAATACCTAGTATGTTGATGTATATGCATTCCATTTCATTTTTGACAATTCTCAATTTTCCTAGATTTGTATTTTGTTCATTCCATGGTCCACTTTTTAATGGATGCTTACAACTGCTTCTTCTCATTTTCAGTCATGCCACATCAGCAAAAAAAAAAAAAAAAGATCTCAAAAGCTTGACTTCATCCACATCATTAAGATGAACTCAGCTTTGAGGAGACAGAGCTTTCCCAACTGTCTTTTGAGGACTTTCAGGTCCTTCCTTCCAGTCTGTCTTAGTCTGAAAGCTCAGAATCCTATTCACCACGGATGACCTCTCTGGTATCTGAATACCAATAGCATAGTTTCTAGTATCACAGCAACACATAAGCCTGCCTAGCAAGACAAACCGACAGACACATGGGGGTCCATTTATTTAAGTCTTCTTTAATCTCTTTCAATAGCTTTTATAATTTTATTTGTATAAGTCTTTCATATCCCTGGTTACATTTATTCCTAGGGGATGAATTTATTCTTTTAGATGCTGTGTGAAAGAAACTGTCTTCTAATTTCCTCTTCAACTTGTTTATTGCCACTGTATAGAAACTCAGATGATTTTTGTGTGTTGCTCTTGTGTGCTACAACTTTGCTGAATTCCTCTACTAGCTGTAGAAGTTTTTTTTTGAGATATTCTATATGTAAGATCAGATTTCAAAGGGCAGCTCGAGAAGACAAGATAAAGTATTATAACAACATATGCAAAGAGCTTAAAATAGAAAACCAAAAGGGAAGAACATATCCTGCATTTCTGAAGCTGAAAGAACTGAAGAAAAAATTCATGTTTGAGTTGCAATAGTGAAGGAGAATTCTACAGGGAAAATATTAAACAACTCAGAAAGCATCAAAAGAAGATTGAAGGAATACACAGAGTCATTATACCAGAAAGACCTGGTTGATGTTTAGTCATTTGAAGAGGTGGCATATGATCAGGAACTGAGGGTGCTTAAGGAAGAAGTCAAAGCTGCACTGAAGGCATGGAAGAAAAGCAAGGCTCCAAGAATTGATGAAACATCAACTGAGATATTTCAATAAAGGGAGGCAGTGCTGAAAGTGCTCACTAGTCTGTGTCAAGAAATTTGGAGGACAGCCACCTGGCCAACTGACTGAAAGAGATCCATATTTATGTCCATTCCAAAGAAAGGCTATCCAACTGAATGCAGAAATCACTGAACAATATCACTAATAGCACATTCAAGTAAAATTCTGCTCAAGATCATTCAATAGGGACCACAACAGTATATTGACAGGGAACCGCCAGAAATTCAAGCCAGATTCAAAAGAAGACATGAAACCAGGGATATCATTGCTGATGTCAGATGGATCTTGGCTGAAAGCAGAGAATACCAGGAAGATGTTTACCTTTGTTTCATTAACTGCAAAGGCATTTGACTGTGTAGATCATAACAAATTATGGCTAACATTGTGGAGAATGGGAATTCCAGAACACTTCATTGAGCTCTTAAGGAATCTTTATACGGATCAAGAAGCAGTCAGGAGAACAGAACAATTTAAATTCAGGGAAGATATATGTATGTCAGGGTTGTATCTTTTCACCGTATTTTTTAATTCTGTATGCCAAGCAAATCATCTGAGAAGCTTACACTGTGAAGAGGAACGGGGCATCAGGAGTAGAAGAAGACTCATTAACAACCTGCATTATGCAGATAACACCACTTACTTGCTGGAAGTGAAGGGGATTTGAAACACTTCCTGATGAAGGTCAAAGATCGCAGCCTTCAGTGTGGATTATATCCCAACATCAAGAAAACAAAAAAAATCCTCACAACTGGACCAGCAAGCAACATCTTGGTAAGTGAGGAAGGGCTGAGGTCATCAAGGATTTCACTTTACTTGGTTCCACAATCAACCCCCATGGAAGCAGCAGTCCAGAAACTAAAAGACCCATTGCAGTGGGAAAATCTGCTGCAAATGACCTCCTTCAAGTATTGATGAGTAAAGATGTCACATTGAAGACTAAGGTGCCCCTGACCCAAGCTACAGTATTTTCTATTGCATCATATACATGTGAAAGCTGGACAAGGAATGAGGAAGATAGAAGAATAGATGCCTTCAAATTGTGGTGTTAGAGAAGAATATTGAACGTACCATGGACTGTCAAAAGAACAGATCTGTTCTAGAAGAAGTACAACCAGAGTGCTCCTTGAAAGCAAAGATGGTGAGACTGTACCTTACATACTTTGGGCATATTGTCCAGAAGAATCAGTCCCTGGAGAAGGACATCATCCTTGGTAGAGTGGAGCATTAGTGAAAGAGAGGAAGACTCTTGATGAGATAGATTGACACACTGGCTGCAACTATGGGCTTAAGCATAAAACAATGGTAGACAGGGAACAAACTGGACAGTGTTTTGCTCTGTTGGGAATAGAGTTGCTCTGAGTTGGAACCAACTCGATGGCACCCATTAACAGCAACAACACATGTAAGATCATGTCATCTGCAAATAGGGAGAGTTGTACCTCCTCTTTCCCATTTTGAGTATTTTTCATTTCTTTTTCTTGCCTTATTGATCTGGCTAGGACTTCTAGCACAATATTAAATGCTCTTGGTAAGCATGATCATCCTTGTCTTGTTCCCAGTCTTAAAGGGAAAGCATTCAATCTTTCTCCTTTGAGTATGTTTTGCATATATGCTCTTAGTCATTTTGAGTCATTTCCCTTCTATTTGTAGTTTGTTTAACATTTTTATCAGGAAACAGTTTTGACTTTTATCAGATGCCTTTTCTGTGTGAACTGAAATGATCATGTGATTCTTTTCTTTGTTCTTTTAATGCAGTGTATTACACTGATTTTTTTTTTTAAAAAGTTGAACCATCATTGACCCAACCATTCCTGGAATAAATTCTGCTTGATCATGGTGTATAATTATTTTAGTATGCTGTTGGATTTATCTACTAGCATTTTGTTAAGAATTTTTGTGTCTATGTTCATAAGTGATACTGATCTGTAGTTTTCTTTTCTTGAAGTGTCTTTGTCTAGCTTTAGTATGGGAGTAATTTTGGCTCATAGAATACGTTAAGTAGGGTTTCTTTCTCCTCTGTTTTTTGGAACCATTTGGGTAGTATTGGTGTCAGTTCTTCCAATGTTTGGTAAAACTCCCCATTGAAGCCATCTTCACCACATTTGTTGTTGGAAGGTTTTTAATTACTGTTTCATCTATTCACTTGTCACAGGTATGTTGAAATTTTCTGTTTCTTCTTGAGTCAATTTAAATAGATTATATCTTTCCAGGAATTTGTCCATTTTATCTAGGTTGTCTAATTCAGCCATATGCAATTGTTCGTAATCTGTTATGATCTTTTTTAAATTTCTGTCAGGTTAGTTGTTTTTCTTTTTTGGTCAGTCTAGCTAAAGTTTTGTTGATTCTATTGATAGTTTTCAAAGAACTAACTTTTGGTTATGTGTTTGTTGTTTTTATGTCTCAATTTCATTTATTTCTGCTCTGATCTTTATCATTTCCTTCCTTCTGGTAGATTTAGGCTGAGTTTGCCCTTCTTTTTCTTGTTCCTTAAGTTGTAGCGTTAGGCTACTGATTTGAGATCATTTTCTTTTTTAAAGTGAGAATTTATTGCTGCAGATTTCCCACCGAGCACTGCCTTCACTGCATTCCATAGGTTTTGATGAAGTTGTACTTTTCATTTCTGTTTACCTAAGCATTTTTTTGGTTTCTGTCTTGAATTCTTGCCATTCTTATCTGCAAAGATCTCCTTATTCTTGTAATTAAAAGAGGATTAATTCCATTTAACAGGTGAGAAAGCTGAGCTTGAGACAGGTTAAGTAACGAGCCCAATGTTACAGGGATCTGCAGATGCCAAAATTAAGCATGGGCCACCTCCTGCAGACAGCAGTGCCTACAATGTTGATCCTAGGGGAGCAGGCAAAATGGGAGGCAGTGTAGGGAACTACCCACAGAACTTCAGTGGTAACTTGTGCTCACCACCTGGGTCCAGGATACGACCCAAATCTTCCTCACTTCATCACCACCTTGGCTGGATTCACACGTGTGCTCCCCTGGTGTTTACTTGCTGCAGTCAGTCCCAGCCTCTTGGAGTCCTGTAAGGGCCTTAGAGCAGCCAGAGGCGATGACAGCTGCAGCTCTGTGGTAAACTTGCTGAAAAGGAATTCGCTTGTTCCTTACTTAAGATCAAGAGCAAGAAGGGTGCCCCCAGGGCAAGACTGTGGGTGGATCCCCCCTTTTGGCACTTATCGTAACAGTCATAGGAACTGGAGTTTTGATTGCCCCTCCCCCTTGGCTCTGACTGTAATGGCCGTTTGTGGTTAATGCACACAGATGCCCAGGATGGTCTCCGAATTATTCATTCCCAGCAGTTCTCCCCTGGGGCTTTGGCACGAATTGCTTGGTTTGACTTTTAATAATGTTCATAGCTGTAAATGCTATTGACCAGGCTTCATCTACAGGGTAGGAAGCCTGGGAAGTGATTTGTGGAAATTCTGACATGGAGCCCCTAGGGCTTGTCTTAGGAGAGGATTTATACCAATTGCTTTGAGTATCCTGCCATAGATCGGAAAGAAGAGACACATTCTTCCTGCTCCTGTCTGTCAGCTTTGCAAGATGCTGTTTGCCCTGGTTAATGCCTTACCTCAGGCCATCAGGCACTAGTTTGCAATTCTCATCCTTGGGTTTAAACCTGTCTTAAAGGGCAGATTATATGGAATATTCTAGAAATCACTTTTGTTCCAATAAACCAAAAATACTCAGTCTGCAGGTGATTGATAATCTTTTAAAGATCCAGTGCCATTGAGGGGGAAAAACCTGCTGAATAAGGCCCTGGGGCCTCTGGAATTTGTCTGAAGAGATCTTTGCAGACTGAGTGACAGCATTTGCTGTAAGTCTCAGATTTCTAGGACAAAGGTAAGAGGATATGGCTAAGGCTGCTCATCACTTACAGAATTTCCATTTCTGTTGGCAAGGCTGAGTTTGCCACTGGGGAGCGTACTATGAATTGGTTGCACGGGCTGCAAGAAATAGCTCAACTGACTCTCCATCACCAGGCAGGAAGGTCTTTGGTGCTTCTCCTCAGTTACACTGAGTGAAGACCTTCCTTCAGAAGTACAGGACCTAGCAGGCAGATAGTACCCCAGAAATCCTCACTAGTCCTCAAAATTGAGACAAACTCCGAATGGGAAGTGGAGGCCTTGTGAGTAGCAGGAGCCCAGTGTCTGACAGATGGAAATGAACATCTCGGGACTAGAGATGTTCTCTCTGCACTTCCTGACCAGTGTCAGATGTAGTCAGTTACCATCCTTGCTTCTGAGGACCGTAGTCATTGTCCTTACTGTTATCACCACTGTCATCATCGTCCCAACCATCATCACTATCACCATCATCAAATTCACTCTTATCATCACCATCATCATCACCTCACTGTTATCTCTGTCATCATCATCATCACAGTCAGCAGCATCACCAGCATCACCAGCATCACCAGCAGCAGTGTCTCAAGCATCAGCATTAACAGCAGCATCCTCACTGACATCCCTTACACTCATGCCAATATAAGAAGCATCATCGAATATCACAGTGTAATGTCATCCTTATAACCATCTGTTGTGGACTGAACTGTGTCCTCCCAAAAATGTGAGTAGCAATTTGGCTGGGCCGTGATTCCAAGTGTTGTGTGATTGCTCTCCACTTTGTGATTTTCCTATGCTGTCAATCCTAATTTCTGCTGGTGGTTAATAGATTAAGGAGGGACTGTAACACCCATATTAAGGGAGTTTCCCTGGAGTGTGGCTTGTACCACATTTTATCCTATAAGAGATAAAAAGAAAAGGGAGTTGGGAACCTCATACTATCATGAAAGCAGTTCAGGGAGTAGAACGCATTCTTTGGACCTGAGGTGCCTGTGCTGAGATGCTCTCAGACCAAAGAAAGACTGAGGAACACAAAGACGTCCCTCTAGAGCCAAAAGAGACAGTGAGTTCCCTGAAGCCAGCATCCTGAATTCAGACTTCTAGCCTACTAGACTGTGTAAGAATAAACTTTTCTTCATTAAAGCAAACTACTTGTGGTATTTCTATTAGAACAGTACTTGTTGATTAAGACACCACCCTATAAGCAAATACAGCAGGGACAATTGTGCCATTTGACAAGAGGGTGAGGCTAAAGTTCAGAGAGATAAAGTTTTGCCCTACTGCACCTAAACTTCACGTCATGGATTGAATTGTGTCTCCCTCAAAACAGGTGTAGCCATGTGACTGGGGCACAATTTCCAGTATCTTGCGATTGTCCTCCATTTTGTGGTTTCCCTATGCTGTATGTTAAAGGATTAGGGTGGGGCTGGAAATCCCTTGATAGGATCACCTCCCTGCCCCACTGTAAGGGGAGTTTCCCTGGAGTATGTCTGGCCCCACCCTTAATCCTTTCATCCTACAAGAGATAAAAGGAACAGAAGCAAGCAGAGAGTTGGGAACCTCACACCATCAAGCAAACAGCACCAGGAGAAGAGTGCGTCCTTTAGACCACAGGTTACTGTGCCAAGATTTTCCCTGGACAAAGACCGATGCAATACAGGACTTGCCTCCAGAGACAACAAGGGGAAAGCCTTCCCCTGGAGTGGTCACCCTGAATATGGACTTGTAGCCTACTGGACTATGTAAGAATAAACGTTCCTTTGCTAAAGCCATCCACTCTGTGGTATTTCTGTTAGAGCAGCCCTAGCTGACTAAAACACTTGATAAAGCTTTGACTAGGCTATGACTCTTGACCGACATATTGACAGGAAGGAGAAAGAGAGAGAGAGTCAGAGAGAGAGAGTGCGGGTGTGGGTGTATGTAAAGGAGAGAAGCCGTCTAAGCCAAAGGAAGGAGAGATGAGCGTGAGAGCACCAACCAATGCCGTGTGTCTTTAGGTCACTGCCATTCCTGCTGATGTGCAATCTGATCCCATCACTTCCACTCACCTTGCTTCTGTTGCTTACACCTGTGATGGCATACTATTTCCGGATGACTCAAACAGTGCACCCTTGGACCAGGCCAGTGGGGCCTTTGCTGAACCAAATTTGTCCCTACTCCCCTTCCCACCCTGTCTCAGCTCTCATTCTTCTCACTTTCCCTTAAAGTCTGTGTCACCAACCCACCTGTGACTCGTCACACTGCTTTTTCAGACCTTGCACGTTCACCTACCCTGAGAACTCCTTCTCGCTGGCGTGTCCTCCTCTCTGTGAAGCTTTGCCACCAGCCGCCTCTTTGGACTACTGCTGCACCTGTTCCTGCTTGGGTTGTGTCTGGTCATTGTCCTCAGCCTAAGCACTCCTTTCCACACTCCATATTCCAGAAGCGAGGCATATGTAAGCAGGCTGGTGAAGTAGTTTGTGTCATGGATTGAATTTTGTCCACTAAAACCATGGCTCAATTCAGCTAGTCTATGATTCCCAGTATTGTGTGATTGTCCACCATTTTCCCATATGATGTGATTTTTCTATGTGTCGTAAATCCTACGTCTATGATGCTGATGATGCAGGGTTAGAGGCAGTTTTAATAAGGAGGTAGGACTCAGTCTTCGGGATTAGGTTATATCTTCAGTCTGTCTCTTTTGAGGTATAAAAAAGAGCAGCGAGCAGAGAGACAGGAAGACCTCTTATCACCAAGAAGCAAAGCAATGGAGTATAGCATCTCCTTTAGACCCAGGGTTCTTGCACTGGGAAGCTTCTAGACCAGGGGAAGATTGATGACAAGGAACTTTCTCCATAGCTGACAGAGAAAGAAAGTATTCTTCTGGAGCTGGCACCCTGAATTTGGACTTCTAGCCCCCTAGACTTTGAGAGAACAAATTTCTCTTTGGTAAAGCCGCCCATTTGCAGAGTTTCTATTATAGCAACACTAGATGACCAAGATGGCTGGGGGCTTTGCATGGGAGCTAAGGGACAGAAAACTATTCCCTCTACTGGGAGCCAGACCAACCTTGATTGATCTGGCAGATGGAGAGAGGGGCTTCCCTATGGTACCTGTTGGTTGTGCTGTTGGTCAAAGAGCCCATAGGAAGAGAATTCCATCCAGGGGAAGGAGCCAGGAAGGCAGAACACAAACCCACATTGCAGTGTTGGTTGTCAGCAGGAAGCGAGAACAGCATATTGATGTCGGCTGAGCCGCTGACGGTCCTTCGCCTGAACCAACATCCTTGTACAGGTACCAATGAATGAGCTGTGTGTCACTGAACCCTGTAGCCCACGGGTGCCCTGCCGTGGCTGTTTAGGGTACCTTCAACATAGTGTGCTATCATGGGAAGAACACATGCCATAAGGTTCCAGACTAAGGACATCGAGCTTCCTGGACCCAGATGGCCAACAGGAAGAGCTGCAGGAGCAACTGTGGGCTTGTGAGGGGCATTACCAAGCAGGAAAACATATGTTATACCCTGCAAAGTGGCACTGCTAGCTTGGAGCTGCACTGGGAACCTCGGTCCAGGCACAGCAATTACATCAGGGTGGTAGCAGAAGCTGCACCTTCCATGTCCATCTCTGTGGATGCAACATAGTTGTGTGTGCACACGCGAGACAGTGCCAGGACTCTTAGAAATGCTTAGCAGGAAGAGACGTCCACAGAGGCAGAAGGAAGCCTAGGCCAGTGCTACCTACAGCTCATGTGTTTCTCTCGTATTGCTTTATAGGTGACAAAAGGGTGGTTTCTATCTTAGTTCATCTCCAAAACCTGAGCAAATAGTACAGCATCAATGCGCAATGTGTTTTTGTAGACGGGATGAGACAGACAGGCATTTCAGATCTCTTGGAGGAAAATCAATGCAGTCTTCTTGTTGAGAACGGTGAGCCTAGACCCGGGTTGTGCCTAGGGAAGGCACCAGGAACATACTACCTGGCTCATCCATCTGGTCATTTACTCAATATGCCATTTACTGACTGCATTTCTGTGCCAAGGAAGATGTTAAACTGACCTTGTTACAAATGAACAGCTGATGCTTCTCGTGATACAAAACATTGACTTTGATCAAGCCACAGGCCCGGTCCACAGTGAAGCAGGTGTCAGTGGCGTAACAAGGGAGTCAGAGTCACAACTGTAGGGCACATGTACAGGTCAATTGTCGTATGTCCACTCCACCACACCCTCTCCACTGCTCTCTACTAAGAGGCCAGTAAGACGACCTCTTATAGATACATAGAACCATAAAGTGCACACACGATAGGGTCACTCAGTGTCCCCAAGTCCAATCTATTCCTGTCTGAAGAGTTGACCTCTAATGACTTATGATCAGGGACAGCATAGGTCTAGGGGCCATGCTCCCAGGGGAACTCTCAGGCTTCAGATCATCAGTTGCGGTCTTTTAGTGGAGTTCTTCGGGTGCACTCCTCTTTTTCTCATGTTGCCCCTGAGACTTGACTTTGTGAGCCCCATCACGGCTGTCACTGGTGGTGGCTGGGCACCATCTGGTTCTTCTGGTCACATGATAATATAGTTGACCATTCGTGTGGGTCCTTCTGTCTTCTGGGCTCTGGGAAAAGTTGAGAAGTTTCCATCATGAGAAACCAGATGGTGTGTGGCCGGGAGGGACAAGGAGTAATAGTCCTATCCAGGGACTGGGTTACAATATACCCACTGTGGCGATTCAGACTTGTAGTGATCCTGTAGGACAAAGTAAAACCACCTCATGGAGTTTTCGGGGAGCACCTGGTGGATGCTAACTGCTGATCTTTTAGTTTGCAGCCATAGCTTTTAACCAGTACACTACCAGGGTTTCTGGGTTATCCTGTAGCTACGAGATCTCATCATGGGAAACCACACAGCACACAGCTGGGAGACACAAGGAGTCATTATCTCCGGGAGACTGGGTTACAATATAGTAACAAGTTTTTATCATAGGAAACCAGATAGGGTGTTGCCAAGAGTGACAGGGAGTAACTATACCATGGGGAGACTGGGTGACAATGTAGTGGGGTTTTTTTTTGGTTTGTTTGTTATCATAGGAAGCTGTAGGGGCATGGCCAGGAGGGTCACCTGGAAACTATAGCTGTTGAGAGGCTGAGTGACAAGTTAGAAACACAGTGTCAGCAACTGGGTGAAGGGACAAAGCGGAGGAATCCACAGATGCTGTGAGTGCTGAGGCAGTGAACCCTGCAGGCCTCAGCCTGGCCTTCCGACACCATGAGCCGCTCTTTGGGAACCACTGGTGTGGGGTCTCGAGAGCATGCAGTGGGACTTCAACTAGGACTGCTGGGTAACTTGACTCCTTGTATCCCCAAAGCAGCTGTGATGGCAGGAACCCATGGGGTCTCTGACCAGGTGGAGCTGCAGAGAGAAGGCCTCCTCTATCTGGTGTCTTCACAGATAGAGCCGCCACGCTGGGGAGGACGAGCCCCACGCTAGCCCTCAAGAGTGAGTCAGAACACTCCGGAGCTTGAGAACCGGGCCACTCCCACCCCCAGGCCCCAAACCAAATCAAACCCACTGCTGTGGAGTCGATTCCTACTCACAGTGACACTATAGGACAGTGTGGAAGTGCCCCATAGAGTTTCCAAGGAGCGCCTGGTAGATCTGAATTGCTGACCTTTTGGTGGGCAGCCGTAGCACTTAACCACTACACCACCAGGGATCCTTATCCCCAGGCCACATGTGGCCCAAAGTTTCACCACTTTGCCAACACAGCACATGTGTGGTTCGTAATAACAAATGGGTATTACTGAGCGACACACATCCAAATATTATTACTGCTACTGTATGGGCTCAGGCATAATAACAGTGATTGTGAGGACGGCGCGGGAATGGCAACGTTTTGTTCTGTTGTGCACAGGGCCACTGTGAGTCAGAACCGATTAGACGACTCCTAACAACAAAGCAACATCATGATGTTGGAACCCCGGTTGTCAAGAGCCTGGACGCCAACCAAGAAGGTCTGTGATTTGAATCCACCAGCCGCTACTTGGAAAGGGTTGCAATGAGTCAGAACTGACTCAATGGCAATTTTTCTTTTTCTTTGTTAATTATGTTGAAGATGTTTTAGTGTGTCTGGAAGTGTTTCTCTAATGTGTTTTATGTATAGAAAAGTACACTACATTCTAGGACAAGCATTTGACTAACTGATTGTAAATATGGACCTTACCTAACTCTTTTGACTTAAATCAACAAATTTAACTTAAAGACAAACTTAGCAACAGAACTTGATGGCTTGGCTTAGGGCTGTGGTGGTGTCAGTGTCCTCCGTCTCTCAGCGTGTCCTACTGTGGGAGCCTGCGTGCTGCCGCAAGGCTGGCAGCAATGTCCCCGTATTGCCAATGGCAGCAGGGCCACCCCTGGTGGAGAGGTTTCCATGGAGCTTCCCAACAGAGACTGGGGGAAAGCGCTGATGAGCTCCTTCCAAAAATCGACCCGCAGAATCAGGATGGATCACACCGGAGCGCCGACAGATACCGCGGCGGAAGAGGAGGGCTCTCGGTTGTGAGGCACTCGGAGGCACAGAGGCTGCAGTGATGGACTCACACAGCCCGGGGGTTGGGAGGATGGCATAGGGCCTGGCACCCTTCCTTTCTGCCGTACCTGGGGTCAGAGCTAAGCTGACAGCAGCCACAGCACTGGTGGTGGCTGCGGGCAGTGACAGTGACATCTGTGTCTTCATCACCCACCTGCAGTTAGCTAGCTGGCCAGTGCGTCAATGGAAATCCCAAGACTCCGACCCCCGTGGGTCGGAATCCTCATCCTCTTCTCTTCCTGTTCTCCCAGTATCTGTCTTTTCCACATCTTTGGTAAAGCCCCTTCCCTCCCCTCCCCTCCCCTCCCCTCCCCTCCCCTCCCCTCCCCTCCCCTCTCCTCCCCTCCCCTCCCCTCCCCTCCCCTCTCCTCCTCTCCTTGCTCCTCCCGCTCCCCTCCCCTCCTCTCCTCTCCTTGCTTCTCCCCTTCCCTCCCCTCTCCTCCCCTCCCCTCCCCTCTCCTCCCCTCCCCTCCCCTCTCCTCCCCTCCCCTCCCCTCTCCTCCCCTCCCCTCCCCTCCTCTCCTTGCCCCTCCCCTCCCCTCCTCTTCCTTCCCCTCCGTTCCCCTCCCCTCCCCTCGCCTCCCGCTCCCCTCCCCTCCTCTCCTCTCCTTGCTTCTCCCCTCCCCTCCCACTCCCCTCCCCTCCCCTCCCTTCCCCGCCCTGTGTCTCTCTGTCCTGTGTCTCTTCTTCTTCTCTCCCTCCCTCTCTCATCTCTCCGTCTCTCTCTGCGTCTCCGCTCTCTGTCTCTGCTTCTCCCCATCTCTCTCCTTTCTGTGTCTGTTCTCTCTAAGTGTGTCCCATCCCTCCTACTGTTTTCTTTGGTCTTCGCAGAGAGTCTTTGGTTCTGGAATCATTCTCCACCCTGGTACCCACTGGAATATCTCTCAGAAGCTGCCACACGCGTCCACAGAGGAAGTCACTTCACGTGCTCCCTGTTGCCAAGGCAACCACTGCCTCAGGATCCAAAACATTCATATTTCTTTCCCTTCCATTTGTTTTCTGGTCAGATTTTTTCCTGCAGTGACATCTAGTGACCACAGGGGGAAAGGACAACCATCTATGTAGCGCCTTTTGGGTAAGAGGAGATTATTGAGAGTCTGGGAGTGCCTCTTCCTGGGCTGGCCTCACGTGCCCATCCTTGCCACAAATCCCATTCTAGGGTTCCTCCAGCCTCTGGCCTGCTGGGCACCTGCCTCTTCTCTAGACACTGCAACTTGTGTTCAGGAAGCATTTCAGCATCTTAAAAGGCAAAAGCGTACGTGTCTGTCTCTACTGTTTAGACACGCCAGAGATTTGGAAACAGGTACCGTAGACAGACCCAAAGCCCAGGTTCAGTTCTATGGGTGATAACTTAGAATAAATATTTGCCCAGAGCACCTCAGAGAGCTCCAGGACCAAAAAGGAAAGGAAGGCAACCCCAGGAGTTCACTGGGAGCAGTTCAAACTTGCGGTGTGGGTGCAGGCACCACGGCCAAGGATCTGCAAACTGGAACTCCAAAGGGCTGCATGGGAAGGAGAGGTGCTGCCCTCCTGGACATCTGGGAATCAGCCCGAGGGTCTGGCCTCTGAGTTCTCGCATGCCTTTGAGGTTTTTCCATCTGTTGTGTCTGAGGTGGGGCTCCCACAGATCGGCGCTGCTCACTGTACCTCCGTTTCCCGCTTCAAGGTTATAGGCCTGAACTGGCAGCTTGAAACGGGCCAGGGCGGGAGGGCTGACACAGAGAAAGAGCCCTCACCCCCTCCCGTGCCCAGGGAGGCGGTCAGTCGGCGTCCACAGGCTCCCCGGGGCTCACGCTCCACACCGCACCCGGGAGTCAGGCCAGGGATGGAGGGGGGTCCCGGGGAGCCGGGGAGGGGCGGGTAGGCGGGAGACAGAAGTGAGAGCAGGTCCTGCCAGAGAAGAGACACAGTTCACACGCATGCTCATGTTCACACACACTGCCAACCTCAAACGCACGCACACACTGACACACGTGTGCACACTCACATACACACCCACTCATCCACTCGTGTTCACACACTTTCATGTGTGCACACATTCACATACACTCATATGTCTACACACACATTCATACACAGTCATGTCTACACACACATTCAAACACACTAATATGTCTGCACACACATTCAAACACACTAATATGTCTGCACACACATTCACACACACTCATATGTCTACACACACATTCACACACACACGCTCAGATTCAGACACAGATATGCACACACTTGTATGTGTGCACACCTGCACCGCCCGCTCCTATTCACACATTTGTATGTGTGCACGCATTCACACGCACTCACGTCTGCATGCAGTCATGCCCATACACCCAGATGCAGAATCTCACTCCTGGTGAGAACCTCACCCACACTCACACCCCCATTTGCACACTCACACATCTGCACACACTCATGCACACATGTGCACGCTCCTACCCAAATCAGACACTCTCACACATTGATAACCACACTCACACACTCATACTTACACACTTTCCCACTCATGTGCACACGCTCACAAACACACACCCCTCACACACACTCCTGTGGATTACAGCCCTTTGAGCCAGATGGCCCACACTGGGCTCCACCTCGGTCCTTGGCCAGGCCCCGGTGCCTGTCCTTCCTGGTTCAGGGAGGGTGATTATGGGACACAGAGGCAGGTGACAGTATGCTCAGAATGGTCCTCCTAGAGGGCTCTTCCTCCCGTCTCCAAGCCTCCATCTACAGGGCAGGATGTCAGGTCAGGAACAGGCACTGGGCTCCTGCAGGGAAGCAACGTGCTGGCTTATCGGGGCCAGGAGAGGGATTTCTAAATGGCACTGTCATAAGTGGTAAACACACCTAGCTGACAACTATTCTTAGTGATTAACAGATACATCAGAGTGGGCAGGAAGCAGTGGCTGAAGGACGCTCCAGAAGAAAATGGAATGAAGCCTCATGTGCAGTGGGAATCAGACTTCAAATGCTGCTGTAGGGAGAACCCCAGAACAGAGTCCTAGGTGGGGCATCACCAGACACCCTTTTGGCATGATACCCCACTGGTCCTGCAAGGTGATTAAAGAATGTAGTCAGAAAAGATGAGGGTGATGGTGCCTGGATTATAAAGAGCAGGAGCTGGGGGAATGCTTTGGCTATCTCTTTCTGAATCGTGGTGTTGGGGAAGCATGTTGAATACACCATGTGCTACCAGAAGAACAAACAAATCTGTCTTGGAGGAAGTACAACTAGAATGCTCCTTATAAGTAAGGATGACAAGATTGCCTCTCACATACTGCAGACACGTTATCAGGAGGGATCAGTCTCTGGAGAAGGACATGATTCTTGGCAAAACAGAGGGTCAGCGAAAAGGGAAAGACCCGCCGTGAGATGGACTGACACAGTGGCTGCAGCCATGGGCACCAGCGGGAGCCAGACTGCGAGGACGTCGAGGAAGGGGGTGCAGCAAGCGTTTTGTTCTGTTGTGCACAGGGTCGCGCTCAGTTGGAACTAATGTGATAGCACCTAATAACCACAGAAACACCTGAATTCAAACACTGGATGTTCTTTGTCCTGGCAGCTCCTTTTACAAACGCACTCAGCGCACAAATGTTTGCAGTGAGGAAAATGGGTCGAACCTGCGTGGCCGTCCATGAGGAGCCCTGCTGTGGAAACCACACCGTGGGATCACACACTCCCCAGAAAACTTAGCAGTTGTTGACGGAACGTGGTAGATTTAAAACTCAACACCTGGGAAGCTGTCTCCGCAATGGTGTTAACATTGGAGTGAGAAAACACAAGAGAGCAAGAGAAGGAGAGTCAGAGCGAGAGCGAGAGTCAGCAGCTTCACTAGGGTTCCAGGGGCTGGTGCAGACCGCACCCAGTGACACCAAAATGACTGTCAATAAAAATCATGCTGCAGTTAGTTATGACAGCAAAAGATTTTGCATAAACCCTGCTAATGTGTGTCAATATGCCTACAAGACTCGAACTTGGCAAACTGACTTTTGGAATCTTCTAAAGGAAACCCCAGTGGCATAGCAGTGAAGAGCTAAGGCTACTAACCAAAAGCTCAGCAGTTCAAGTCCACCAGGTGCCCCATGGAAACTCTATGGGGCAGCTCTCCTTTGTCTTACAGGGTTGCTATGAGTCAGCATCAACTCGACAGCAATGGTTTTTTTTTTTTTTAATCCTCTCTGATCTGAGCTGTCGTTGTTATCCATTTGTGATGCTTCAAGTCCCCTAGTTCCATCTGCATCTCCTACAAACTCATGCTGTTGCTTTTGTTGGTCCCGGGATTTTTACAGCGACCACATCTGTCAAACTTTCTGGGGTTCAACTATAATATTTAGGCAAACAGTATTTGTCACCCTGTAACCCTAACTTTTGAGAATGAAGTAGTAATTAAGGGAAAAGAAGGAGCGATAGATAGGACTTGAGATTTACCAGTAACATTAGTAAGAAAAGCGTGACTGAGCGTCCTGTGTGGTCTGGTTTGGGAAGAGGTCCAGGGAGAGATGACACCATGAGTTACCACACTGGGGACAGCAAACCTAGTGACATCACTGCATGGAAATGGGGTGGGGGGTAAGAAGAAAGGGGAGGCAGGAGGGAGAAGATAAGGCAGCAAAGCAAAGAGAAGCCAAGAGAAGAGAAATAGACGGAAGGTTTATACACAGGTATTTGGAAGGGAAAGTATCAAGCAGTGTCTACCCTCGGGACATAGAGCTGGGAGATCAATGTCCATGCCTCATTTTGCACACTTCTCGATAGGACATACATTATCTGAGCAGTAAGTGACAGCTGGCACTCACTCACTTCTTAGGTCTAAGGAGAGCCTGGTTTACACATTCCATCTCAGTTTTGACGACTTTCAATCGTCCTGGATTCATATTTTGTACATTTCATGTTCTTATATTATTAATGAATCTTTATAGCTATTTCTTCTTCTTTAAATTCATGCCATCCCAGCAAATGAAGGTCCCTAAAGTTTGACTCCACCTACACCATCAAAGATCAACTCTACTTTGAGGATACAGCTCTTCCCCAGGTGTATTTTGAGTCTCATCCAACCAGCGGAGTTCATCTGCCGGCACTGAGACAATGTTTTTCCCCTAAGTATAAGGGTTTGATCAGCCAGTTTTTTCAGACTACCAGGTCCTTCATAGTCTCAGTCTGGAAGCTTGACTGATCTGTTCACAGCAGGTGATATTACTGATATTTGAAGTACCCGTGGCATACCTTCTAGCATCCCAGCAACATGCAAGCCGACGCAGTCTAGCAAAGTGACAAACACTGAGGCATCTCAGATGACAGCACATGGTCAAGGGCTAGTGGTACTGAAGGAAGAATTCCAAGCTGCGCTGAACACGTCGGAAATAAACAGACTCTATTAGACTATAAGAATACCAACTGAGATGTTTCCACAAACTGAGACAGTGCTGGAAGCACCAACCACCTGTGCCAAGAAATTTGGCAGACAGCTACTTGGCCAACTGACTGGATGCGATCCATATTTTGTCCATTCCAAAGAAGGGTGATCCAACAGAATGAGGATATTGTCAAACAATATCATTAACATCACACTCAAGTAAAATTTTGCTGAAGATAATTCAAAAATGATTGTAGCCATGCACTGACAGAACCTGGCAAAAGTTCTAATCAGATTCAGAAGAGACAGTGGAACCAGGGATACCACTGCTGGCGTTGGATGGCTTTTGGCTGAAAGCAGAGAATACCAAAAAGATGTTTATTGGTGTTTCATTGACTATGGAAAAGCATCTGACTGTGTAGATCATAACAAATTATGGATAATATTGCAAAGAATGGAATTCCAGACCATTTAACTGTGCTCATGAGGAAATGGTACAGAGACCAAGAAGCAGCTATTTGAACAGAAGAAGGAAATACTCTGTGGTTTAAACTCGAGGAAGGTCTGCAGCGTGGTTTTATCCTTTCACCATACTTATTCAGCCTGTATGCTGAGCAGATACTCCAGGGAGCTGGAGCAGATGAAGAATAACGGGATATCAGGACTGGAGGAAATCTCATGAACAACCTGCGTTATGAAGGTGACACGGCCTTGCTTGCCAGTAGTGAAGAGGACTTGAGGCACCTACTGATGAGGATCAAAAACCACAGGCTTCAGTATGATTACACCTCGGTATCAAGGAAACAAAGATCCACAAACTGAACCAAAAAGCCACATCATGGTAAAGGGAGAAAAGATTGAAATTGTCAAGGATTTCATTTTACTGGGATCTAGATAGAATCAACACCCGTGGAAACAGCAGTTGAGAAATCAAAACGCATATTGCATTAGAAAATCTGCTGCAAATGACGCCACTGTGTCAGTCCACCACGTCTTGTTTTTTGACTGACTCTCTACCCAGCATGATGTCCTTCTCCAGAGACTGATCCCTCCGGATAACATGCCAAAAGTATGTAAGATGAAGTCTCACCATTTTTGCTTCTAAGGAGCATTCTGAGTATACGTCTTCCAAGTCAGTAAGTTGTGGAAGTGGCAGAAATATTGTCTATAACTTATTAAAAGATGTTCACCCCAAGGAGCACTGTATCACAGGGAGTGTTCAGCATGGCTGGCACATGGTGATAATAAAAAGAAGACACAATGTTAGGTAGCTTTATTATTCTTTTGCAGTTGGTCCCACAAAATGCCCCTCCTTTTACTGTCTCATTGGGGGACAGCCCCTGGGCCCACCGTGGGCCCCACAGCCTTTGAGAGCACTCCTGGTCCCTGGGAACGTGGCCTCCTGCTTTGTAGAAATGAACCAACAAGGGCATTAACCACCATGAGACCTGCTCTGGAGGATCTGGCAACTGGATCTGGCCTTCCTTCTCTGTGCTCTGCCTGCAGGAAACCCAAACACCTGTTTCTAGTAAACCACTCCAACTCATAGCAGTTCCTGGGCACTGCTAGACTACCAGCCAAAGGGGTGGTGATTCAGATCCACCCGAGGTACCCTGGCGATCTGCTTCTGAAAGTTCACAGCTGTGAAAACTCTATGCAGCACTTCTGCTCTGCACGTGTGGACTTGCCTGCCTGCAAGGATCCTAGTTTTCCTGAATCCCCCAAGTGAGAAGAGAACTGTACTTCACAGGGTTTCATATGGCTCATTTTTATTACTGGCTCATTTCTATTATTGTTGTACTTTAGATGGGGGCTAGGGACCTAACTAGCTTCTCATTTAACGGTTAGTACACGTAATGTTTTATGACACTGGTTAACAGCTCTAGAACAGGCCAGCACTCTCCCTACTCAACTTTGGGTTCCCCATTACCAGCTGTCCTGTCCCTTCCTGACTTCTAGTCCTTGCCCCTTTGCTGGTGTGCCCCTTCAGTCTCATTTTGTTTTTATAGGAGTGACTTCTCTACTGAGCTTGAGGGGTGTCTGGGAGTCAAACTCTCGGGGTTTCTCCAGTGTTTGTCAGGCAAGCAAGTCTCGACTTTTTTTTTTTTGATAGATTAGAATTTTATTCTACATGTTTCTCCAGGTCTATCCAGGACAGTCTATCATGATCCCTGCCGCAGGTAGCTGGGCACCGTCCAGATGTGCTGGACTCAGCCTGATGGAGGCGGTAGCATTCGTGGTCCACCGGTCATCTGGACTGGCCTTTCCCTCGTGTCTTTGTTTTTCTTCATTCTTGCTTGTTTCCAAGGGGGTTAGATGAGTGGCATATCCTCAAAGCCCACTCACAAGCTTTTCAGACCCCAGATGCTACTCACTAAAATAGAATCTAGAACATTCTCTGTGTGAACTGTGTCATGCCAGTTGAACTCGACATACCCTGAGATCATGGTGCCTGCAGTCAAACGGCTGACTTTTTGGCAGTAGATAGCCAGCCTTTTCTTTCAAGCTGCCTCTGGGTGGATATGAACCTCCAACCCTTCTGTTAGCAGCTAAGCTCATCAACCTGCACCACCCAGGGGCCCCTTCTGAATCCTGAGACCTGCAGAAGAAGTCCCGAAACTTCTAGTGAGGTGCCACAGGCCATCCCACAGTGGTTGTTGCCGAAGTACCCTCTCAGCTCCTGGAATCAGCTCCGGGGTGTGGAAGCCCATGGTTCCCTATGAGTGGGGATTTAGGAAGGGGTCGGGGACTTCAGGCATGGTAGTGACCAAGGCCATGGGCTGTCTGTGGAGGACAGAATGCCCCAGGATTGAAATGCCCTGTCTCTTTTCCCAAGCCCCCAGGCCAGCATCCCCACCTCCCCAAAGCCTGCTATTTTCCAAGTCTCCACAAAACTGTTCCCAGCTCCCCCAAGTCCTAAATGAAAAATTAACCTAATAACCAGTAATTATTAGTTGTATCTTGGATCTCTTTGGAGCTTAAGCTAAACATAAACTGAAACAAATGTTTTAATTTGAGAGACAAATAGGCCAGATACAGAACATTTTTAGTGAATCGAGTTATTATTTTTCAATCCTGACACCCGAGCCCTGTGGTGGCAGAAGAATGGCCCCCAAAGATGTCCACATCATAATTCGCAGACCCTGGGAACATGTCAGCTCACATGGGAAAGGGCTGGCCTGGGTCCAGAGGGCGGAGTCCAGCTCGAGACTAACCAGGAAAGGGGTTAGGGAACGCAGACGGCCTCGGGCAGGAAGCCTGACCACAGGGACAGCTGGACCGCCACTGTCCTGAGGTGCCTGGATCCTTCTAACCTTGGAGTACAGCCCCTGTCTCCTCAAGGGAAGGTGATATCCTTGTTGTCCCAAAGTCTGGATGCAGCCGCAACAACAGGGGCCAGGGAGAAAAGTAGATGTGTCTTAAAAATGACCTCCAAGACTATAGCCCCCAGACACCCTGAGAAGTGAGAACTGAAGCCACTCCCGAAACTCACTTTGTGATCATGGATTGAATTGACCCGCAAAATAAGTGGTAACATAGAATCCGTCAGCTGCTTCTTGGAAACCCTGTGGGGCTATTCTACGCTGTCCTATAGGGTGGCCGTGAGTCAGAATCTATGGCAATGGGTGTGGTTTGGGTTTTACTAACTTCAAGGTTAGTAGTTCAAACACACCCAGTGGTACTGCAGAAGAAAGGCCTGGCAGTCTGCTTTTCATAAACATCTTAACTGGGAATGCCCATCAAGTGCAGCTACTATGTAACATGTGGGGTTGCTACGAGCTGGCTTCAACTCCACAGCAATGGGTTAGGTGTTTTTGGTTCTTATATGATCAGGCCTGAGACTCTTCTTACTTCTCAGGTTTGACGTTTTAGGATAATTTGCAGGCTGCTATCAGTTTCCTACCACCACTGTGACAAATGACCACAAACGTAGTGGCTTGAAACCACACAGGTTTATTCTTAACACTTCCTGAGGACAGAACTCTGAAATGAGTTTTAGGGTCTAAAAGCAAAGGGCTGGGAGAGCTGCATTCCTTCTGGAGGCTCCAGGGAAGAACCAGCTTTCTAATCTCTCCTTTCCGCTAGAGGCCACCCGCAGTCCTTGGCTAGTGGCCCCCATCTTCCATCTTCAAAGACCTTCCAACATCGTGTTGGCTCTCTCTGACTCTGACCCTCCTGTCTCCTCTCACAAGAACCCGGTGATTACATTGGGTAATCTCCCCATCTCAAGGTCCTTCACTTAATGACACCTTGTGTAACCTAATATCCTCACAGGTTCTGGAGTGTGGTGGGGAACACTTTTGGATGGGGCCTCCCTCTGCCTGCCCCAGGGCTCAAGTGCCATTTTTGGGAAATGGTGACTTTGCTTCACTAAAAATATAGTGCATCTGGTCTGTTTATCTCTGTCTCCCAAATTAGAACAATTTATTCCAGTGTATGTTTATGTTAAACCCCAAAGAAATTCGGTCTGAAGCTAACAGGTACTAGTCATTAGGCTGATTTATCCTTTGGGATTCAGCTGTACTTATTTATTGAACCTGAAGGTCTTATACTTCATTGATCATTTTCTTTAGGCTGTGTATAGCTCTTCAAAATGATTTGAGGCTGTCGACAAACCTAAAACAGAATGAATAAAATTAAAACCCAAACAAGATTCAGTTGAAGAGGACAGACAAGTAGGTCTCACACAGAACCCCAGAAAATGACTGAAAACAGCTCCAGAGTCGCTTAATTGGTGGTTGTTGCAAAAAAAAAAAAAACCTGAGCATGCGCTGTTGTAGAGTTGATTCCAACTTGTGGCAGCCGTCACAGGATGAAGCAGAACCGCCCCACAGAGCTTCTGAGGAGTTCCTGGGATTTCTGATGCTGCCTTTTTGGTTAGCAGTCGTGGCACTGAACCACCACTCCACCAGGGTTGGGTTAAAAAGTGAACATGTCATGTTCTCCTGTCACTTGGTCTGAGAAAAGTAGAAATGTGCATGTGTTTGCAAAGGCCAACTTGAACCCAGGACCAGATTTGAGGAGGCTCCTCTGTATGCCCAGGTTCCCCGAACCAGGCTCTCCTAGACTTCCACACGTGAGCCTGCCAGCCTTTCACCCGGTGAGCCCACCCTGTACCATCTCATCTGTATCACTGCTTTTCCCACACAAGGTCCTCTCCTCACCTCTCTTCCCCCAGGTGGCCCCAGCTTCTCTCTGCTGTACCCGGAGACCCCACTCAATGTGGCCAACTGACGTCCCTATGGTCTGGTCTCCTCATCACCTTGTCTGGACTGAATCTTGAATGCAGGTGAAGCCCCTGCCCTTTGTCTAGATGATGGAGAGGGTTTAGAGAGGAGATGCAGAGTCCAGACTCTCCTATGCTGAGCACACACTGCCAGGGACGGTCTTGGCACCATTCCCAATGTCCCAGAGCTGCTCACTCCGCAATGTGGGCACACAGAGCCCCCCTTTTGCAGGAGATGCTCCCAAATACCTGTGTTCTTCCTTCCACTGTGCCTCTGACCATTCTCACTCTCTGCCTTCCTCAAGACCAGCTTCCTGCCTCCAGCCTACCAGTGCCCAGCCCACTGGCTCCCAGACCCCTAGTTCTCAGCTCCATGGCCCCTGACCTCCTGGCTGCTAACTGAAGAACCAGAATTTCAAGTCCACCTAGGGGTACCTCAGAAGAAAACCCTGGTGATCTACCTCCAAAAGATCAGCCATTGAAAACCCTACGGAGCACAGTTCTACTTTAGTGCACACGTCGTGTGTGGCCACCATGAGTTGGAGATGAGTATATGCCAACTGGGTCTTAGTGATGTGCCAGACACAGTACCCATTTGGGGGTAACCCAAATGGTTAAGACATCATCAAATACATACCGGAGTCCTTGTGATGGTATTCAAAACCTAATTCTCATAGACATTTTCCAGAAATAAAGGTGTCAAAGACAAAATCTACATGATCTTTAATGGAAGACTGTGTCTGGGATCAAGGCCCTGCTGCTTTTTCAAAATGCTGTCTCTGAGGAGTTCTGTTAAGGTCAAGATTCAGTACCGATCTTCTCATAAGAAGTGACCTTTCAGGTGTATGAGTCACCTTGGCCTGTCCAGGGGACAAGTGTTGAAAGGGGTTCTGTGGTCCCTTCCTTACCTACTGAATGGGGTGACTGGGGTTGCCAGGAGGGGAGCGGACTCCATAGCAAACGGTGTGTGTGTGTGTGAGAGAGACAGAGAGAGAGAGGTCACATGTTGTATTAGCTTTGCAGAACGAGTTTGTAGAGCAGCCCAAGATCCAAAGAGTCCTACTGTCCAAAGAAATCACTGTTCTCCTCGGAGCAGCTGGCTCTCTGTGCCACAAGTCACCCGTGAGAAAACACTGCCCGTAGAGATTTAGTGAATCCTTGTCAACAGCTCTGAGATCCCAGGACCCAACACCGCAGAGAAGGCTCCAAGGTGGAGCCTGCATCTAGCTGGGGAAAGTCCACCACGGCAGTAAGCAAGTAGGCTGATCGGTATAATAATCCAGAAATAAGCTTTGTGAGCTCCATCACCATGAGCTGTCCTCTTTATCATTCTTTAAAAGAGACATGGAGCCCACAGATAAAGCTCAGGTTGCTGGGCAATCTTCACACTTCCAGCCTTTCAGGCTTCAACACACTCCGACCTCTCACAGGGCCCTCTCTTGAGCAGAGACTGTTGAGTTTGACACACAGACCCAGATCCCAGCTGACTTTCTATTTCCCAGCTCGTGGTCCACACCGGCTGCTTCACTTTGATGTTTTCCTACGAGGTTCTGATTTCCTGGCAGCTGGGGCCAATGGTAACAAATCTGGCTCCATGACAATCAGGGGCTTTGACTTTAAGAAGGGTTCAGTTTCTTCATGTGTGGGCTTCCCCACAGAAAGCAAGTTGGGTCACACAAGAAGAGTTTTATGTTACCTTGGGGACAGTGTTACACTTTTGTGAAAGAAAGCATTTTAACCAACCGATCTGAACAAAGCTGTCCAAACAATAGGCCCTCTTGTGGTCTTAGTCATTTATCTTCTTTCGCATGGGGAGGAAATCAGATGCCTCAATGATGTCGTGACTTGTCTAGGGAAAGAACCAGTGGGACTGAACGCCACCATTGTTTCCCTGACACAGTGGTTGAAGAGGAAGCCGCTCTTGCTTTCTCTTGTCCAGAGAGAAGAGGGGACATCTGCAGCCAGCCACCAAGAAAAGTGGCCAGAGCCTTAACATCCTGAGAACTTGCGGGAACTGCTCTGTGGACATGATTCAGCCTGGCTAAAGAGAACCCATCCTTTTTGCTATCTGCTCTCTTTGCATCCCTATGTAAAAAGAGCTCCATCTTTTTTTTTCTTTTTTAATTTTTTTATGGTAAGCCAAGTGGAATGGGTTCTTTCTTCTCTCATTCCATTTTTTTTTTTTTTTAATTTCTGAGAATGAAGCCATTCAGGACAATAAAGCAACAATGCTATCTTATGAAACACACACACAGACACACACACACACACACACACACACACACAGAGACACAAATACACCAAACCATTGGCCATCATGTTGACTCTGACTCACGGCCACCCCATGTGTTTCAGAGCAGAGTGAGAGAAGATCAGTGTTTGCTGGTGGCCTTACTATGTGTCTGTGAGTTGATTCTAAGGCATAGCAACCCTACAGGACAAAGAAGAACTGTGCTACAGGGCTTCTGTAGCCTTTATGGGAGCAGACCGCCGGATATTACTGCCTGTGGAACCAATGAGTGGGTTTGAACTACCAACCTTTTGGATTACAGCCAAGTGCTTACCATTGCGTCACCGGGGTAAGGAACACCATGTGTTTTGTAGATGCTTTGCTATGAAGAAAGAAAGCAGCCATAGCCCCCTCTGGGGAAGCGTGCAAGGGCATGCTGCCCCCCTCCTGGGACAGTGACAGGAACCACAATTGCTATGGCCTTTCAAGAGAGGGATTTTGTGAAGAGGGGTGGGAAATAGAAGACAGAGAGATAGGAAGAAGGAGGGATGCTGGACCGGATAGAGGTAGGCTCCTGGATAGCCATCAAGGTGTAGCTGTGTGACCAGAAGCCTCCTTGATGGCGAAACAGCAGTTCTCCAGGGCGCCTTCCAGTGATTATTTATGTTCTGTCTCTACGTGCCCCGGGAGGGGCCGAGGGACACACCACTGTGGTTATAACGCTGACTTATAGACATGGTCTACAAATTCTGCCCCAACTCACCTTCATGCCTTTTGCAATGTGGGTTTGCACCTTTTGGATGAAGAGTTGGAATTTTTTCCCACTTGCTTTGAATAAAGACTAGTCTTCCAAATTGCTTTAAGCAGTAGATTGTGGTGGAAGTGACAAGTGACATGTGACAAGTGTACATATCTGTTCTCACAAGCCCAGGCTAGCTGGCTGGGGGATGAGTGCCCCCATGGGGCACAGCTAAAGCCTTTTAGTTGAGATTATCCTAGACCAGCTGGCCCCCCTGATGGATGAACAAGGAACCTGTCCATCCAGCCCAACAAAGGCTTGTAAGAAGTAATACGTGATCGCTCTTTTTAGCCATAAAGTTTGGAGAGTGAGCCCTGGCGCCACAGTGACTGAGCACTCAGCTGCTAACTGAGAGGTCAGCTGTTCGAACTTACCAGAGGCTCTCTGGGAGAAAAGGCGTGGCCATCTACTCACAGAAAGATTAAAACCAGTTGTCGTTCTGTTATTTCCAACTTATAACAACCCTATAGGACAGAGTAGAACTTCCCCATGGAGTTTCCAAGAAGCAGCTGCTGGATTTGAACTGTTAATTTTTTGGTTAGCAGCTGAGCTATTAACCACCATGCAGTAAGGGTTCCCCAGATAGATTATAGCCTCAGAAACCCTGAGGAGCAGTTCTGCTCTGTCCTGTAGGGTTGCTGTGAGTTGCAATCTACCAGATAGCAAACAACAAGAACAGATTTTGAGGTGATTTGCTTCATGGCACTTACTAACGGATAAACAACTCTGTAAACTGAGAGCAACTGGGGGCAAAGAGATCACAAATCTTGACAAATCCAAACTCCAACAACACTGGCTGCTGCATGAGCTACTGTTAGGATGAGGCAGGATATGCAACGCATCAGTCCCCCTGGCTGGGTAGTTAGACAGTAATGAGGCAGACTGGCTCTGGGCCCCGTGAGTCCTTGGGGTTGGGTGAGGGGATGGCTTTGTGCCTAGACTTTCACAGGGTCAAGGAGCACGATCATGCCAGCCTCAGAGTCAAGGCCTGCTCGTCACACTCCGACTGGAACACCTTCGCCAGACCACTTGACTCCACAGCTCCCATCGCCAAAGCCAGCACTCAGCATTCACTGCCAATTCTCACAGCCAAAGCCGACAGCGCTTTTGTTCCTGAGGTTGTGCAGCCAGCCAGCCTGAAAGCTGGACGATCTTCATTAGACGATTTAGATTTTACTCTAAGTCTAGTTCTCACTGATTGAAGCAGAAACAGCTGCAAGGATGGCGAGACAGCATCTGACATACTTTGGACATGGCCTCAGGAAGGATCAGTCCTGAGGAGGGCGTCATGCTTGGTAAAGCAGACGGTCAGCAAGAAGAGGAAGACCCTCAATGAGACGGCCGCGACAGTGGGCTGAAGCATCAAGACGGTGGCGGGCAGCGCTCAGGACCGGGCAGTGTTCCATTCTGTTGCTTACAGTGTTGCTGTGAGCTGGAACTGGCTTGACGACACTAACAACAGCAACAGAGGAAAGACTGTTACTGTGCTGGTGAACGTCTGCAAACGTTTCTCTAAGAACACACAAGTGCACACACGCACAGGCACACCTGGTTTGTCATAGACGAGATCCCGTGAATCAAAGTTATCTGCTTGACTTTTCTAAAATTGCAAAACACCACGTGCTCATTGCAGACAATTCAAACAGCAGGGAGGATACAAAATCAAAACCAGGAGGCCTCCCCTCCCTTGTTGGGAATTTCCTCCCAATCATCTCACTTTGGGGAATTATGCTTTACGTGGTGTGTTTTAAAACCCTGTTTTGTAAATCAGCTACACCCATTTTACTGCCTGTGTCCTTCGCTGAAGTTCCTGCTTTGATTGTTACTGTTGTTTTTGTTTTTAATTTCAAGAACTCTTTAGTATGCCTAATTGACTATTTTCATAGCAGCTTGTCTTCATTTAACAAGTCTAATGCTGCTTCGCAAAGTTCTCTGAGGACATTCATCAGGCTTCAAAAGAACTCCTCTGTCTTTCATCAGCCCAGTTTTCCTGAATGTTTGTTGTCGTGGTTGCTGCTTTCAGACGCTGGTCTTCCTTGACCGTCCTATCCATCTCGATCGATGAGAACCTAGATTCATCAGTAGTCACAGCCGCTATGAGCCTTCCTGGTGAACACGAAAGTCACTGATCAGTTCTCTGATGAGACATGTCCCTAGGTGCAAGGCTCAGCTGTGTGCTTTGGAAGTAGTCTTGTAGGAGGACTGTGCTTTAGGACGTGTGAGTGGGAAGATCGCCAGCGAACTAGAGATTCTCTTCAGTGGAGGAAAAATGATAGACATTTCCCTGGGAGCAAAACATAGTAGCAGACATCAGAATCACTTGATGCTCTTGTTAGGGGCCGTCGAGTCAGTCCCTACTCACAGTCACGCCGTATACAACAGAGCAGAACACTTCCCAGCCGAGGTATGACCTCACGACTGCTCCTGTGTTTGAGCCCGTTGTCGCAGCCCCTGGGTCAGGCCATCTCACTGAGGTTTTTCTTCTATCTTGGGTGACCCTGTACTTTACCAAGTACGATGGCCTTCTTCAGGGACTGGTCCATCCTGATAACATCCAAAGTATGTGAGACGTAGACTCTCCCCTCTTGCAATATTGAAGAATTGTATGGAGAAAACATTAAATGATGCAGGAAGCGTGAAGAGAAGATGGAAAGAATACACAGAGTCACTATGCCAGAAAGAATTAGTCGATGTTCAACCACTTCAGGAAGTGGCGTTGATCAAGAACTAACAGTACCGAAGGAGAACATCCGAGCTGCACCAAAGGTGCGGGTGAGAAGCAGGGCTCTAGGAACTGGCAGAACGCCAACTGTCCTGGTCAGCTTGTGCTGCTGTGACAGAAATACCACAAGTAAATGGCTTTATCAAAGAAAAGTTTATTTTCTCACAGTCTAGTAGGCTATAGGTCCCCATTTAGGGCACCAGCTCTAGGGGAAGTCTTCCTCTGTCAGCTCTGGAGGAAAGTCCTTGTCATCAATCTTACCTTGGTCGGAGAGCTTTTTGGCATAGCAACCGATGGTCCAAAGGACAAGTTCAGCTCCTAGTGCTGCTTTCTTTGTGGTGTGAGGTGCCCAGACCTCTGCTCACTTCTCTTTCCCTTTTATGTCTTGTAAGATAAAAGATGGTGCAGGCGGCACTTCGGGGAAACGCCCTTCACAACTTGAGCAATGGTGTTACATTTCACCCTAATACTCTTTAGCATAATCTAACCTGGCCTCACTAACCACAAGCCTTTGTGCCTGCTGGAAGAACAGTCAGGCTAGACACCCTTACAGAAATATCACAATCACAAAGTGAAAGACAACCACACAATACCGGAGCTCATGGCCTAATCAAGTTGACACTTTGGGAACACAGTTGAATCCATGACAGTAACTGAGATGTTTCAAAAAGGAATACAGTACTAGAAGTGCTCCCTCATCTGTGCCAAGAAATTTGGAAGATAGCTACGTGGCTGATCTACTGGAAGAAATCCATATTTATGTCTGTTCCCAAGAAAGGTGATCCAACTGAATATGGAAATTATCAAACAAGACCATTAACGTCACACACAAGAAAAACTGTGCTAAAGATCATTCAGAAGCTGCTGCAGCAGTACATTGACCAGGAAAGTGATACAAATTCAAGCTGGGTTCAGAAGAGGATGCAGAACAGGGATGTCTTTGCTGATGTCAGATGGATGGATCCTGGCTGAAAGCGGAGGAGGCCAGAAAGATGTGTTTTATTGACTGTGCAAAGGCATTTGACTGTGTGGATCATAACAAATGATGGAAAACTTGCAAAGAATGGGAATTCCAGAGCACTTTGTTGTGTTCAGGAGGAACCTGTGCATCAACCAAGAAGGAGTTGTTCAGACAGAAAGAGGGGATACTGCACGGTTTAAGTCAGAAAAGGTGAGCATCAGGGTTGTATCTTTTCACCACACTTACTGAATCTGTTTGATAAGCAACTAATCCAAGAAGCTAGACTATATGATGAAGATTTTAGCACTGTGGTTGCAGAAAGACACATTAACAGCCTTTGATGTGCAGATGGCACAACCCTGCTGGCTGAAAATGAGTAGGATTGAAAGCATGTACCAGGAAGATCAAAGCCCACACCCTGCAGCACGGGTTACACCTCAACGCTAAGAAAGCAAAAATCCTCACAAGTGGACCAGTAAGTGACATCATGATAAACGGAGAAAAAATGAAATTATCCAAGATTTCATTTTACTTGGATCCACAATCAGAACCCATGGAAGCAGCAGCAAGAAATCAAAGGATGTGTTTCAGATTTGCTGCATAAGATCTGTTTCAAGTGTTAAAAATCAAAGACGGCATCTTGATGACCAAGGTGTGCCTGACCTAAGCCACGTGTTTACCATTGCCTCGCATGTCTGTGAAAGTCGGACAATGAACAGGGCAGACTGAGGAAGCACTGAAGCCTTCGGATTGTGGTGTTGGCCAAGACTTGAGCAGAGCACGGACTGCCAAGAGAAGAAACAACTCTGTCGTAGAAGAAGTACAACCAGAGTTCTCCTTAGAAGCATGGAAGGCAAGACCGTGTGTCACATACTTTGCACATGTTATCAGGAGGGGTCAGTCCTCGGAGGACACCACGTTTGGTAATGTAGACAGTGAAAAAGAGGACAGCCTTCAATGACACAAACTGACACAGTGGCTGGAACGATGGGCTCCAGCATGACAACGATCGTGATAGCGGTGCAGGGCCAGGGAGTGTTTTCTTCTGTTGTACGTAGGGTCACTGTGAGTCAGAGCCAATTCAATGGCACCTAGCAACAGCAAACTAGAAGGTCAGCAAAAAAGAGAAAGGTCTTCAATGAGATGAGTCAACACAGTGGTTGCAGCAATGAGCTCAGACACAGCAGCGGTCGTGAGCCTGTCTCAGGACTGCGCAGTGTTCTGCTCTTTTGAACGCAGGGTTGCTGTGAGTCGGAAAGATGGATTTCATCTAACAACAAGTTGTAAAGCTTCTTGTAAATGGTAATTTTAGTGTACTTATCGATTCTTTACGAAATTTAGGTAACAATCTTTATAATGAAACGTATTCTCATAATTGCTTGTAATTTTAAAACTAAAAGGTGAATCAAGAGAATAAAAGTCACACATAATATATTTTACCTTTGGTGGATGTTTTGCTTTTATTAAAATTCAATATAGGTTGCTGGACAATGATTTATGTGGAATGTTTTCATATCAGGCTGTAACCAATGAATTACAGTTTCAAACCTATTTGTAGAGTTTAAAATTGTTGAAAAAGAAGTGTGTTTATTTTTTATTTTTTGTAGCATAATGTTTTTGTGCATTTATTTTTTACTGGTATTATGGCTTTGAAACTTCATAGAAAGTATTATGTGCTCTGTTTCTTTTCTGGCCATTCTTGTTCCTTGTTTCACAGCTGGTAAGAAGATAATGTTGGCATGCTGAGGACGGAGATGTTGAAACAGGAGCCATTCTGGGGTGGACTTTGCTGGGTTCACCAAGTGGCTCCCCAGCCACCATTGTCCTCGTGAAGGTAGTTTCTCCACCTAGAACATGGCCTTCACGAGTCCTTCACAGACTTTGGGAGTTAAGACGTCTGGCCCTCCCTGGTGGAAGGCTCAGTGTGGGCTGCTGGGAAGAAATGGCCGGAAAACTCCCACCACAACCACCCTGATATTCATTCAGCCTTACTAACAAAGCACCAGCTGAAGGAATGCCAAGTCTGCTGTTTGTCTCTCTTGTGGAGTCAAGCATCCATTGTGTCTCCCCAAAATGCTTGCATTTGAGTCTTGAAGACCGCAGGGTTGCTCCAGTTATCTTTGTAAGGGTAGAACTGCCACTAACAAGAAAGGACAATGAGATACCCCTCCTCTCTAACTGGTTGCCGTGAAGCTGGCTGAATCATAAAGACCCCATGTGTGTTGGAGTAGGACTGTGCTCCATGGGGTTCTCATGGAACTAGATTGCCAGGCCTTTCTTCTGAGGCACCTCTGGGTGGACTAAAACCTCCACCCTTTAGTTAGCAGCTCACAGCTGAACCACGTGCTCCACCTGGGAGTTCCCACTCCTCTCTACTCAGGTCTGAAAGTACTGAAACGTGCCTGAGGGCCTGGGGTGTTCCTAATGGGGTGGTTTATAGGAAAAGAGCCCAGGGCCTTGGAAACCAGGAATCAGGACCATGAGTGCCAAAGGTCCAGGCCCTCAGTGGGACAGCTGGCTTCAGCCAGCTCAGTGGGGCATGAAGGAAGTCATTTGACTTAGCTACCGGGTACCTTTGTGTCTGCTGAAGAACCTTGCCCGTGTCTGAACAGTCAGGCTGGACACCGTCACTCATGAGGAGCCCCAGGCTCCTGGCATGGGGACAGTCCATGCCAGCACTTCAGGACAGCTCGGACACTGGACAGACTCATGGACATGTACAAGACCCTCTGGGCTTCCTACAGGATGCCTGAGGAGGGCAACAGCCAGAAAAGCTTGGGTCCATTCCAGGAGTGTCAGTGGGACTGTTTACAGACTGGGCACAAAAGTTGGTGTGACCTCACTTGTATTCCAGGACAGCGAAGGCTGAGGCCAAGCACTGATCATGCATGGCTAAACCAGCCCCCAAAGCAGTGAGGGTCCCCCGTCACCTGCACCATACAGCCAAGCAGCTGATAAGAACTGATTAACGAAGTCATCTCCAGTCCACTTGTACAGAAACCTCTATGCACCCAGGCATCGGGTGACATTTAAGTTGTACGCATGCCTGCTTTTTTATTTGAAATTATAGTCTGTGTCTTGTAAGATGTGAGCAGAAACATGGCTCTCTGGTGGTACTTGTTTGGACAGCCGAGAAATAGGGCTGCATCAGAGGAAGAAGAGAAAATAAGGAGAAACTGAGGAAGGAGCCAGTGAGAATCAAAGGGAAACAGGAAGATGGGTTGCAGTGCCTGGGGACAATAGCAAGAGGGCACAGCTGCTGAAGGGGACCCGAGTGTCTGCTGGGACCTGACCCTCAGATCTCTACATTGCTGGGACAGCGCTGGAGACTCAGCTGCTGCTGCGGTGCCCTCAGCTCCCAGCACCTGCCCTGCCCTCCCTCTAGAGCCCTTCTGGCCCCCCACACCTCCAGGTGTAATTCACTCTCTTAGCCTCCTCTTCCCAGCCGCCACCACCACCAAAAATGAAAACTTCCTAGCTCAGCCTCTGCATCCCTTTAAGCCCCATCTCCTGGCGATCAGGGCCACCCGGCTGCCCAACCCTTCCCACTCCTGACCCTCAGTGCCTCTCACTTTTTCATGGATTCCTGGGGAAGATAGGCCCAAGCAGGCCAGCAGAGGAAGGAGGCTGACCTCAGCTGGTGAGACGAGGGGACCTTTACGCTAGCTCTGGGGATGCCATGACTGGGGACAAGGAATTGTCCCAACTATGTGTCAAGTGTGGTTTGACTTTCAGCCACTGCACAAATGACAGTGATGGAAAGAAATGGCCAGAATGACTGTCCCTTAGCCACCATAAGGAGGGATGAATAACAGGGGTATTAAAATGAATACAGACATGATTTGAAGTCCTCGTGTGTATGATGAGTAACAAATGGTGACATCTGTAGCCCGCTGTGCTGTCATCAGGCATCACGGACACGGCTCCAACTCGGAGTACGACCTTACGTGCTGCAGAAGAAAACACAGCCCAGTCCCACGCCATCCTGTCCTTCTTGGTGTGTTTGAGTCCGTTTTTGAGGCTAATGTATCGGTTCATCTCATGGAGGGTATCAGCCATCTGGTGTTGCTCTAACAGAGACACCACAAGTGGATGGCTTCAACAAGGAGGAATTTTATTCTATCCCACTCCAGTAGTCTACAAGTCCAAACTCAGAGTGTCAGCGCTAGGGGAAGGCCTTCGCTGTTGGCTCTGGAGGAAGCTCCTTGCTGTCAGTCGTCCTCCGGTCTGGGAGCTTCTGAGGCGCGGGGACGCCAGGTCCAAAGGACGTGCTCACTCCTAGCAGTGCTTCTTGCCTGGTGGTAGGAGGTCCGCACATCTCTCCTGCTTCCCTTTTCTTTATATCCCAAGAGATGGCCTCCAGTCACAGCACAACCTTACACAGTCAGCCCTACGCCACCAACACGACCATCACCCATCCTCTCCCTTTAATGTCATACAGACAGAGTGTACAACACACATGAATAGCACACGGTAGCAGGAATCACGGCCCGGACAAATTGCTACCCACATTTTTGGGGAGGTACAATACAAGCCATGACAGAATGTTTCTCTCCTTTTCAATGACCCAGTGTGGTGTCTTTCTGGCCCTGAACCCTCCCGAGGAAGTGTCCAAAGCCAGCCAACTGACTCTTTCCATCCTCACTCGTAAGGAGCATTCTGGTGGCATTTCTTCTAAAATAATGTTGTTGTTGGTAGGTACTGTCGAGTCAGTTCCAATTCACAGCAACCCTAAGCACAGCAGAGTGAAAGCCTGCCTAGTCCTCGATCACGCTCACCATCACTGTCACGCCTGAGCTCATCGTCACAGTCACCGTGTCAGTTCATCTCCTTGAAGGTCTCACTCTGTTTCATTACCTTGTGCTTAACCAAGCATGCTGTCTCAAATATTACATAGCTGCCCTCAAGTACTGTTTATTTTTGGAAAAGCATCAGCAGACCCGTGCCGTTTCAGAAACGGTGATACAGTAACTCCGATCTGCGCAGCTATCTTACTGAGAGGTGATGTTTTGCAGGCACGAGAACACTGGTGTCACCCTATTCCTGACGCTCTTTGTGTAAGTGACTGTGGCGGAGAGCGTTCTGCTACCAGCTGAACGCCCAGTCCCAGCAAGCATCGAGTGCCAGCCCCATAAGCGTGCCCCCTTGATGGCCAGCCCTCAGACTTTCAGGTGACCACAGCTGCTGCTGGCATTTGACTCAGACTACACAAGATGCCCCAAAGAACCATCCATCTGACCCTGGAATTCACAAAAAATAATATAAATGGTTTGAAGACCCTAAGTTTGGGGGTTGTAGGGCACTAGACACCTGAACCGCTGACCTTGGGTAAACCTCTCAGCCTTTCAGGCACTGGTTTTTGGTCTGTCAAAAACAGCGAGAGAACGACCTGCCCAACTGGCTTACCCTTAAAGCTTTTGTGACTCTCCAATATAAGTATTTTAAGATCTGTAAAGTATGATTCATATTCCTCTTTTATTCATATTTATTCATATTCCTCTTTTATTTCTCCTGTTTTTAAATTCAGTAGCATTTCTCATTGTACTCTAAAAATATTTGTGTCTATATTATGAGAATACTACAAAATTTACTGTACAAGTTTGTCAAATAGGCAAAAACTAAAGGAAATCTATAGTAACCTATAATTCTTTCACAGAGCTGGAACTCAGGCTAATATTTTAGGATATTTTCAATCTTTTTATAGATATACTAATAAACACAGACAGTTAGTACATGACCTCTTATTTAACACAATTAAAATGATTAATTGGTCAGTTAATTTAAAAAGCAAAAATAGCAAATCATAAAAATACAGAAATATGTAGGTGGTGAAATAGTTTGTTTTAATTTAAACCCTGTGCTTTAATGTAATCCCTTATCTTTGTCTGTGATTCTAAATTATTTTTTTCTTCTGTAAACCACACCCATGGTGTGTTTTTATGATGCCATTTTTGCTTTCTTTAATGCCAAGCAAACCCTTAAGGATATCCATGAAAATTCAACTGCTACATCCTTCTACATGTTTTTTTATTTCAGTCTTCAGAATCATCTCACCAACACCTCATCACTGAATTCCACATACATTACTATGAAAATCACTTTTATTGGTCCTCCTAAAACATTCATGTTGTTTCTTAATAAGACTGTTTCAGCAGTCTATTTACTTTTTTTTACCTTTTATATAAATTATTTAATGCCAACAACAAATGTAATAGACAAAAACAGATTTGTGAGCACATAAACTCATGAGTCCAATTTAATTATGAGAACTGAACACAATTCCTAAACTTGAAATCTGCCCCAACACTAACAAAAGCATTATTTTCAAAACACAAAAGCACTACCCACGCTTTTAGCCAAAAACAAGCTGTAACAAATCTTGCAATGGAATAAAATATGAGATCAATTACAAAGCTTAAAAAAATCCCCCATGAGTGGGTGTAAATAAATGTCGAACTTAGAAAGAAACCACCTTAAATTAATGAAATTCTTAGAACTGAATAAAAATAAAACTCCTATAGGCCAATAGTTCTGGTAACCAGAGGAAAAAAATATTCACAAAAAAGATTCTTAGCTTTAATGAAATATGTTTCTCAAGGAACAAGAATCACTGCAAATAAACAAGTGAAGTATTCAACCTAAAAAGTTGGAAAAAGAAGATCAAATCAAACACAAATCCAGTAGTGGATGAGGGGAGGAGCAACTCAGACAAGGAGGATGAGAGGGGTCCCACAGCTCCCCGAAGGTCAGCCATGCTGCTGAACTACGCGTGGAGAAACCACAAAACTGGTGCATGGTTTGTTGTGTACAGTCTCAACAACAACAACAAAACAAATAGATTTTTTTTAAAAGCATGAGATAATAAAGATAATGTCAGAAATCAAGGAAGTAAAAAATGAAAAAGAGACAATTAACAACAAAAAAAGATGGTCTTTTTTTTGAAAAGAATTACTAGATAAACCCTTACCAAGGGTGGATAAGTGACTGCAAGACTATATTGAGAAGGAACCACCAGAAAGAAATTCTAGCTGGATTCAGAAGATGATGTGGAACCAGGGATATCACTGCTGATGTTAGGTGGATCTTGGCTGAACGCAGAGGAGACCAGAAAGATGTTTATCTATGTTTCACTGACTATACAAAGGCATTCAACTGTGTGGATCATAACAAGTTATGGCTAATAATCACATAAAATGGGAATTCTAGAGCATATAATTGTGTTCTTAAGGAATCTGTATATGGATCAAGAGGCAGTCAAGTGAACAGAACAAGGGGCCATGACATAGTTTTCAAGTTAGGAAAGGTGGGTGTCAGTGTTGTATTGTGTCATCACACCTTTTCGATGTGTATGCCAAGCAAATAATCCAAGAAGCTCAGTTATATGAAGAAGAAGTAGGCACCAGGATTGGAGGATGATTCATTAACAATCTACTTTGCCCAGACAACACCACCTTACTTGCTGAAAGTGAAAAAGATTTGAAACACTTACTGATGAAGATCAAGGACCACAGCCTTCAGTATGGATTGCACCTCAACATCAAGAAAACAAAAATCCTCACAACTGGACCTGTAAGCAACATAATGATAAATGGAAAAATAATTGAGGTTCTTAAGGATTTCGTTTCACTTATTTCCACAGTTAACACCCGTGGAAGCATCAATTGAGAAATCAAAAGACACACTGCACTGGGTAAATCTGCTGCAAAGGATCTCTTTAAAGTATTGAAAAGTAAAGATGTCACCTTGAAGACTAAGGTGAGACTGACCCAAGCCATGGCATTTTCAATCACAATATGCATGCAAAAGCTGGATAAGGAATGAGGAAGATGAAAGAAGAATTGGTGCCTTTGAATTGTAGTGTTGGAGAAGAATATTGAGTGTACCATGGATCACCAAAAGAGCAAACAGATCTATCCCAGAGCACTTCTTGGGAGCAAGGATGGTGAAACTGTGTCCTACGTCCTTTGGACACGCTGTCAGGAGGAATCAATCCCTAGGGAAGGACATGACCCTTGGTAAAGTAGAGGGCCAGTGAAAAAGAAGAAGACCCTTGACAGGTAGACTGACACAGTGGCTGCAACAAGGGGCTTAAACATAAAAATGATTGTGGCATGGTATAGCACCAGGCAGTGTTTCGTTCTGTTGTGCACTGGGTCGCTATGAGTCAGAACTGACCCAGAGGCACCTAGCAACAACAAGGCTAATTAAGAGTGAAAGAATGAAAATACAAATAAACGATACATACAGCAAAAAGATGAGAAACTACAGAAGATAAGAAACTATTGTAAATAACCACACGCTGATACATTTTAAAAACCTGACAAAACAGATACATTTCTGGGACAATTTAGAATGTGAAAGTCAGCACAAGAAGAAATAGACTTTAAATAGACAATAATTTCAAAATCTTGAAGTGGCAATTGAAGACATGATCCTAAAATATAAAAAAGAATTAGGGTGCCTGGTATTCTTTAAAGAAATGCCAGCAGTACTAACTTAAATAAGACAATTATTAAAACAGAAACCCCACCACTGCTGTGAATTTTATTCCTAGGTATAAAAATTTAAAAAAGATAATACAAAACTGCCTATGGTGATATGATCCTACACATGAAAAAAAAATTGTAGTTGACTATTTGGAGTCCTGGTGGCTCAGTGGTTAAGAGCTGTGGCAAGCTACGGCTGCTGGTAGAAAGGTCAACAGTTTGAACCCACCAGGCACTCCTAAAAGACCTTCTGGGGCATTCTACTTTGTCATACAGCGTCTCCGTGAGTCAGAATCCACTTAACAATGAGTTTCGTTTGATTTTGGTTTATAATTGACTATTAAAGACAAACAAACAAATCCACTGCTATCAAGTCATTCAACTCATAGTGACTCTACAAGACTGAATAGAATTGCCCCATAGTTTCCAAAGAGCACCTGGTAGATTCGAACTGCCAACCTTTTGATTAGCAGCTGTAGCACTTAACCACTACTCCACTTTCATAATGACTATTTAGAAATAGTAAATTTATAAAGTTTATTGGATAGTAGGTCAAGTTATAAAAAGTTAGTGTCATTTTTTGTACATTCAAAAGAAATAAACCAGAAAATATAATAGAAAATATAATTCACAATAGTAACAGAACTATACAACACTATGAAATTTCTTCATAAGTGAGAGTATTACAAAAAAAATGCCATGGAAGAATACAGGGGAAAACGTAAAACTATCCTATAGATGAGATGACTTCACATTATCAATAGGTTAATTCTCCCTCAGCTTTTCTATGAATCTCAAATCTATTCAAATTTCTATGTTGATTTTTAAAAAATATTAATCATTGTTTTCAAATGTTTATATGCTATGAGTATATGTAAACCTTGATCAAACAAGTGCAAATTGGCAGAGCTGCCCCACCAAATCAGCGCAACGACCTAGCACTGCAATAGTGTGGAACGGTGTCTGGGGGTAAAATCACCACAAAGTTACGGCGATGCAGGAAGAAAGATTTTATCTGGCACTTGTTCAAACAGAAAACAGCGGGAAATGAACAAGTATGCCACACAGCCTTGTCTGTTTGAGTACAAGGAATGTTACAGAATCACTATCAATCGACCGTTACAAAAGGGTAAGATAACATAAAAACAGCAAAAATCCTTGCAACTGGGCAGTAAGTAACAGCACAATAAATGAAGAAAAGACTGAAGTTGTCAAAAATTTGTTTTTTCCTGGATCCACAAACAACACCGGCGGAAGCAGCAGTCAAGAAACCAAAAGACACACTGCACTTGGTAAATCTGCTGCAGAAGGTTTCTTTAAAGTGTTAAAACAATAAACAGGTCACCTTGAAGACTAAGGCACCCATGAACCAGCCATGGTTTTTGCTTTTTCTTTTAACATTTTATTGTAATCAAGTGAAAGTTTACAATCCAAGTCGGTCTGCCATCTACAACCCTGTAGGCACACCTCTGTGTAGCTCCAGCTGCTCTACTAGCCCCGTGACGGGACTCTCTTCCTTCCCACCCTGTGCTTCCCATATTCATTCAACTAACTCCTGTCCTTTCTCTCCAGCCTCTGTTCTCATTTCTATAGGGGAGATGCTCGGACGGTCTCCTGTGTTACGGTCCAGTTTGGGTCTGAAGAGTTGTCTTCAATGTTGGTTTCAGCTCTGGGCTAGCAGCGAGGCTAAGAGTCATATTCTTAGGGGAACCGCCAGGGCGATAGACAATCAGGTCTGATCTTTCAATAGAATTAGATCTGTACCCCCATTTTTCTGCTACTATGTCAGGGAGTCTGTGCTGTGTTGCCCATCAAGGCAGTCATTGGTGGTGGCCAGGCGCCATCTAGTTCTTCTGCCCAGCCATAGTGTATTCAGATGGCCCGTAGGCATGCCAAAGCAGGAATCAACTTGATGACAGCAGGTTGGTTTGGTTTGGTTTGTAAGAAGAATTGGGAAAGCCTGCTGGTGTAGTGGTTAAGAGATACAGCTGTTAGCCAAAGCCTCAGAAGCTCAAATCCACCAGCTGCTCCTTGGAAGTTCTATAAGGCAGTTCTACTCTGTCCTGTAGGGTTGTCATGAGTTGGAATAAACTCAGTGGCAACAGATTTGGCTTTTTTTTTTTTTTTTTAATTTTAAGTTTTTGTTAAGAAGAACTGATACCTTTGAATTGTGATGTTGGTGATGAATACGGAACGAACTTCCAAAAGAATGAACAAATCGGTCTTGGAAGACATACAGCCAGAGTACTCCTAAGAGGTGAGGATGTTGAGACTTAGTCTTGAGTACTTTGGGACATGTTATTAAGAAGGACCAGTCTCTGGAGAAGGACTTCAAGCTTGGTGAGGTAGATGGTCAATGGAAAAGACGGAGACCCTCAACCAGATGGACTGGCACGGTGGCTGCAACAATCGGCTCAGGCCCAACAGTGGTCACGAGGCAGTGTAGGGACCAGCAAGGTTTTCTCCGTGTTGTGCACGGGGTCTTAGGGGTTAAACCAACTCAACGGCACCTAACAACAATGACATGATCACTGAAACTTTGAACTTTTCTCAGATTGGCTGAAAACTGCTAAATCACTGCGAGTCTACATTTTAAATTGTCTTTCTTAATAATCTGTGGTACAGGTTTCCGTAGCAACAGAAGGGTCTGCTATGGTCAGGAAGGTCTTCATTGGTCCAACAAATCTAGCTGTTAAATCCTGATAGACAGAGAAGAAACGCTGGGAGTGTAGTGGTTGAGTGCTATAGCTGCTAACCAAAGGGTCAGCAGTTTGAATCCACCAGGCGCTTCTTGGATACTCAATAGGACAGTTCTACTCTACCCTGTAAGTTTGCTATGAGTTGGAATCAAATGACGGCAGTGGGTTTTTTTTTTTTTTTTTTTTTTTTTAATATAAAGAGGTAAGAGTGGAAAATATGTGGGTGTTTTGTGTTCTATCTCAGAATTTGTTTATGTAAAAGGTTACCTAAAAAGACGTTTTCCAAGATTGCCCTCGCTATCGTGATTTATACCTCAGGGCCCTTTGAGTCCAGGTCCCGCTGGGTCGCTTTCTTTGTGCTCAGGGACAGGGAATAACGGCTGTGATGTTTACTCCTGAGTTAATGGCACTGGTAGAAGTTCAGATAGCGGCACAAAGAGCCTAGCTGAGAGCTTGGCGTCTCTTGGAAATATTAGGACATGATGCTTGATAAAGATGGTGAGACTGATGGGAGGAAAGACTGATTGTTTAGTAAACAGTGTTGGAAGAACAGACTTACTCCCTGCCCCCCTCCAAAAAAAACCCCAAAACACAAAATCTCGCATTACTGTTTTTAGGTGCCATCCAGTTGAGTACAATGTTTAATGACCCTGTAGGATGCAGTAGAACTGCCTTGTAGGGTTTCCAAAGCTGTGATTGTCACGGGAACAGATTCTGTGTAGCCACTGAGTTCAAACTAACTTTTCAATTAGTGGCAGAGCACTTTTACAGCTGCACTACCAGGACTCCATGGCTTCTACCTAACAGCCTATAGAAAGGTACAGCCCTGGTGGAATGCAGATCTGAATGCCAAGGGGAAAATTATTAAGGCAACAGAAGTCCAGAAGGCCCTACACTTCCAGCTATGAGGGAGTAGAAGACCCAGATTTACCCTCCCACCTTAAAAGGGAAAACCAAATACAAGAAACAACAGCATTAGACAGTAGGCAGCACAGAACCTCCCAAGAAAGTAGAAACCAAGGAGGAGAGCCTTACAATGGCTCCAGCTTTCTATCTGGACAGAACCTCTGGGCAGCAATACGGATAGTGAAACCCCAGCAGAGCCCAACAGGCCCCCTGAGTTCAGGAGATGGGGGATTTGGGGAGGCGAAAGGGCTTAGAAAAGGAGCCCTAGTGGTACAATGGGTGAAGTGCTCGGTTGCTAACTGAAAGATGAATAGTTAAACCCGCAGCTGCTCCTCAGGAGAAAGGTGGTACTCAGCTTCCTTAAGGATTCCAGCCTTGGCAAGTCCCTAGGGGAGTTCTAGTCTGTCCAATAAGGCAACTGACTCTCTAGGAAACAAACAGGTTTTCTTTTTTAAGAAACTGATGAACTGATTATGACATGTATATGGAAATGCCAACGGTCTACAATGAACACAGTGAGTTTGGAGAAGAAAAACAAAATGGAAAGACTTACACTGCCTGATTCTTTTCGAACCAAAAGCAAGTTTGTTATGCCTGTCACTTCAGCCAAACTCAGAGACAGGGAAAAGGGTTCCAGCATGCTTTATTAAAAGACAAGCACCCAGATCTGGGAAACAGTGAGACTATTTTCTGCAAGACTGTTTCTCTTGGGTTACAATTTCAGTGGCTTTTATAGCCAGATTACAAAGGGACTTGCATCTGGAAGATGTCACAGGATAAAACAGAGTGACCCAAGACTTTAAGTGTGATTGAACAATCCGTGACATCTTCTAAGACGGATTTGTTCACTGTTCGGCAGTCCATGGTATAGACGATGCTCTCTAACGCGTCCGTTCTTCTGTCTTTGTAGGCAGATTTCCCGTCCTGTCACATTCTTTGTTAAGGTCTTTAATGAGCTTCCAGAGTTTGTCTGTTTTGTTAACATCTTCCTGTGGTATTTTCTGTACTTAATAGTCTTTTAAGTTTTTTTAAGTTCTGTTTTAAGCAGAAGGCCATTTTCAGTTGTGATTTTATAGACTCTGGCGTGCTTTGCCTTCTCATAAAATAGCTTATCATTTACTTTTTTTAATCTCTAGTTGTACAGCCACTTTTTGTTTGTCAAGTTTCATATGTCATTTTTCGTGTTTCTGTTTAATTTTCTCATCTGCTCTAGGGGACCTGTGACTTATTTGCACATCTGATGTAAAACTGTTTGCAAGGCACACAATCTATTTTTAAGTCTGTTGCATCAAGACCAAAACTAAATCAACTGCTGTCAAGTCGATTCTGGCTCATAGCAACCCTACAGGACCCCCGTAGAGTTTCAAGGACTGCCCTGTGGATTTGAGCTGCTGACCTTTTGGTTAGCAGCCATAGCACTTACATGTCACTGGGGGGATCCATCAAGAGGGGCTGTTGTTTAATACATGCCGATCAGCTCAGACTGATCAGCTACATGTCTGAAATTAGTTTCTAAAGGCTTATATTTCAAATTAGATTTTTTTTTTAAATGTATGACAGTACAAGAGAATTAAGGTTGCAAGACCGGATATAGTGTCCATAAGATAAAAAGAAACATAAAAAGCCTATCTCAGTCAGAACCAGTGGAGAGGAAGTTAATCACTGCAAAAATGTTGGAAACGAATGGATGAGGTTTCCCTTATGACTCGTTTCAGAAATATGCCACATTAGATTCAGGAACTGTTGGAGTCTGTTTATTTCCACCAGGGGGAAGTATAGCATTGCAGATACAGTAAAATCATTTTACAGTCAGGATAATGAGGTAGCGAAGTCTCCAAATGCAGCTTTGCTAAAGAACGTAGAGGGGGAAAAATTCCAAGGCTAGATGAATGGATCCTTCATGCCTTGTAACTGTACCGTGTGACAAGAGAAAGCCCTGTCCAGAGTCCACAAAATTTGTCCCACTTCTTCACAAAAACCTTGTACCATAATTTTTAAACAAATTAATTATGTATTGGTATGAATTTCACATTTACATTATCCTTTTCTAATATATTTTCCATTTTCAGTTGTGTCAATCAAATGACTTATCAGAGCTCTTGGTGAAGGGTAAAACAGCGCACATAACTGGGAAGCCAGCACTGCTTATACAAAGCGAGGTCACAGAAGCTCCATAGACACATCTGAGGTCCCTGAGGGAGAGAATTGTGGGACTGAACCCTGTGGGGACCATGGTCTCAGGAAATATCTATCTCGAACAGCATAACGTGGCTTAAAAGGAAAATGTCCTGCATTCTACTTTGATGAGTAGCATTGTGGGGCTTAAAAGTCTGTGAGCAGCCATCTAGGGTACTCCACTGGTCTCAGCTGTTTGGAAGCAAGAGACAATGAAGAAAACTAAAGAGACAAGGGAAAGATGCATCCAAAGGACGAACAGACCACATCTACAAAGGTCTCCATTGGATGAGTCCAGTACAGCTAGACGGTGCCCGCCAACCACCACTGACCGCTCTGACAGGGACAACAGAGGGCCCCAGACAGAGCCGGAGAAAGGTGTAGAACAGAACTCTAACTCACACAAACACACACACACACACACACACACACACAAAACAGACTCACTGGCCTGCTAAGGACTGGAGAACCCCTGAGAGTACGGCCCCCAGACACCCTTTTAGCTCAGTACTGAAGTCACTCCTGAGGTTCACCCTTCAGCCAAAGACTGCCGAGGCCCACAAAACAAAAGGAGACTAAACGGATCCACCAGCCAAGCAGCGAGGACTAGAAGGCAAGAGGGGACAAGAAAGCTGCTAACAGGGAACCCAAGTTTGAGAAGGGAGAGTGTTGACATGTTGCGGGGTTGTTAATCAATGTCAGAAAACGGTAGCTGTACTCACTGTTTAGTGGGAAACCAGTTTGTTCTACAAACTTTCATCTAAAGCCCAATTAAAAACAAAGGTTTATCAAAGCTAAAGCTATGACCTGATTTAAGAGTTGAATGATGAGGTACTTTTCTAGTGACCGGATGTTCCTGATGACATCTCCAAATTAGGTGTTAACCCATCAGGTTCCATGCCCCGAAGCAGCCGAGCCAATGGAACAAACTCCAAGTCCGAAGGAGGAAGGTTTCTTAGCAGGTGTGATACCAACGGAGACTTGATAGCAACTGAGGCAGGTCTCTGCTGAATCTCAAATAACAATTTTGAATCAGAGCTTCTGTATCATTTTGGCAAGGATCACTTCATGTTTTCAGGCCTGTAGCCGACAGATAACTCTTCACATCACAGAACAGCAACAACAACAGAAACTCTTTATTAAACTGCTGATACGCATGTCAGACTGCTGGACTCTACTCTGCATTTTGTAACAGACAAAGACAAAATTTACATTAAAAATTCCTCAGCTAGTATAACTGGCCTGCCAAGTCCACTCTGACTGAGACAAGGGGCAAGAAAGGAAGTTGCAGATAAACAAATGCCAGGCAGCCTTCCTAGCTGCTGTCTCACAGGCTGAAAGCCTTTTAAGAAGGGAGAGAGGCCAGGTCTGCTGGAACTGAAAGGACTCTGCACTCCCCTGGAAAGAGGCCAGCGGAGCTTGAAAAACAGAGATAAGATAGAAGGGGTCCAGGATTTCAATTTACTTGGATCCACAATCAACACCCGTGGAAGGAGCAGTCGAGAAATCAGATGAGGCCCTACAGTGTGCAACTCTGCTGCAAAGACGTCTTGAAAGCATTAAAAAGCAAAGATGTGGACTAACATGTGCCTGACCCAAGCCATGGTATACACAGGCATGAGAAAGCTGGGCAGTGAATAAGAGAGACCTAAGAAGTGGGAAACCCTGGTGGCATAATGATTAAGGGCTACAGCTGCTAACCAAAAGGTTGGCAGTTCAAATCCACTAGGAGGTCCTCAGAAACTCTATGCGGCAGTTCTACTCTGTCCTGTAGGGTGCCTGCAAGTCAGAATTGAGTCGTACTGGGTTTGGGTTTTGGTTTAAGAAGAAGTGATGCCTTAGAAGTATGATATTGAAGGATGTTGAAAAAACCATGGACCGCCAGAAGAATGAACCAACCTGTCTTGGAAGAAATCCAGCCCAAATGCCCTTTAGAAGGAAGAACAACAAGACTCCGTCTCACATACTTTGGACTTGTTACCAGGAGAGACCAGACTCTGGAAAAAGACATCACACTCAGTAAAGTGAAGGGTCACTGATAAACAGGAAGACCTTCAGCAAGATGGATGGAGACAGTGGCTGCAGCAGTGAGCTCGAACACAATTGTGAGGATGACACAGGACCAGGCAGTGATTCATCTTGCTGTACATGGGGCCACTGTGAGTCGGAACCAACTCGACAGCACATACTTCCCATCAGAGAATGACACAGGAAACACGTGTACAAGATTGTTCCAGATGTGTTCAAGAATTAAAGACAGAGATAACTTAAGTTCTACAGAAAATCAAAGCAATAAATAAATAAAAAGAAAGAAAAGAAGGCAACGTGTTGGGTCAAGATTTATGGAGGACAAAGAACTTGAGTTGGCTCCCAAGGAGAACAGAGAACAGAGAGGCTGAAGCAGAGAGGGGGAGGTCACGGCTTAGGGGAGAGGCTGAGCTAGCTTAAAGATCAGTGCACCAGGGGCAGCAGCTGAGAAGGCAAATGGTAGAAGCTGGGTGGGTCTGGAGAGTGGGGATGAAGGACAGGGGGTCTTGAAGGACAGGACAACGATGAAGGGTGCGGCTACATGACACAGTGATGGTGATATCTGGCAGGGAGTTGCGGACAGAGGGCTCTGCCTGATATCTCTGAATTTCATACGAAAGAGCCAGGCTTAGCCAACACTTTCTTGTGCTCATATCTATGACCAAGTCAAAGAAAGATCATACATAAAACTAACTAATTTCTTTACAAGCATCAGCACAAAGCTGGTTCCTATGAGGTGGAGATGAGAGGTGTCCCAAATGTCAAACAGTTACAAACTACTGTACTACTCCCTCATCTCTAACATCAGCTGCTCCCCCTCCCCTCTGTAGCCTCTCTCCCAATTTTGGGTTGCGTATTTCACGACAATGTCCCACAGAACTCAAGTACTGTACTTGGAGTTAAGTGGTTTATTAGGGAAGTAAGAGGGTACAAGTGTGATCCATACTGGAGGCTGTGGTCTTTAATCTTCATTAGTAACTGTTTCAAATCCAGTTCACCTCCAGCAACCTAGGCTATGTCATCTGTGTAACACAGGTTGTTGATGAATCGTCCTCCAACCCTAATGTCTCATTCTTCTCCGTACAGTCCAGCTTCTCAGATTATTTGCTTGGCATACAAATTCCAAAGGTATGGTGAAAGGATACAACACTGACACACACCTTTCCTGACTTTAAACCATGCAGTGTCCCCTTGTTCTGTTTACATGACTGGCATTTGAATGATCTCTAGCAAAATCTTACTTGCGTGTGATATTAATGATATCATTCATTAATTCAGTGGTATGGATTTTGTTGAGAATTGCTTTATGTTCTAACACATGGTCTATTCTGGAGAAGTTCCATGTGCACTAGAGAAGAAGCTATAGTTGTCTGCTGATATGTCAATGAGGTCTAGTTGGTTAATTGTGGCAATAAGGGCTTTTGTGTCTTTATTGAGATTTTTTTCTAGACGATCTGTCCAATATTGAGAGTAGAGTGTTGAAGTCTCCTACTATTATTGCGGAGCGATCTATCACCTTTTGGAGTACATTCTTTGACGTATTTAGGTGCTCTAATATTAGGTGTATAAATATTTAATATTGTTAAGTCCTGCTTGTGTATTGAACCTTTAAGCAATAGTGCCCATCCTTGTCCATGATGGTGGATTTTACATTAAAATCGATTTTATCTGAGGTTAGTATTGCCACATCTGCTCTTCTTTGTTCATTGGTAGCTTGATATATAGTCTTTCATCCTTTAATTTTCAGTTTGTTCCTATCTTTAAGTCTAAGGTGAGTTTCTTGTAGGCAGCATATAGATAGATCATGTCTTTTGTTCCAAGATGTCACTCAATGTTTCTTTACTGGAGCATTCAATCCATTCATATTCAATGTAATTATTGGTAGGCATGTGTTCAGTGCTGCCATTGTGATATGTTTATTTTTGTGTTGATGTTTTCTCTGTTGTTCTTATTAATCTGTTCTGTGACTTTCTTCTTTGTGAGTTGATTTTTCACTTTTTTCAGGGTTGGTTTTTGTGGTTGTTGAGACTCCTGTATTACATTTCTTGATACAGTATGTTGCTTTTTTATTATACGGCTGCCCCATGATCCCACTTAATACAGTATATATAAACCCAATTTCGATTGCCACCAGTCTTGTCAACTTCCTCTCCCCATCTGGAAGGACTATAACGACTGTAGTACATCCCTCTTCTTAATATGATGATATCATAGTTTACATGATATGATTGCTAGATTGCTTCTTTCACTGTTATAGCTTTGATTATGTTTGGGGCAGCTTGGCGTATGTTTGGGGTGTTTTCTAACCAAGTAGGATTCTGTATAATGTGTCCTTCTAAAATACAAAGTTAGCAGTTTTGTTCTTCCAAGCCTAGATACTTTCAGAATCTCTTGTAGCTTTGGTTTGGTTTTTACAAAGACTCCAAGTTGCTGTTTTTCAGTGAATGTCTTAATTTCATTTTCATATTTAAAAGCTAGTTTGCAGGATATATAATTCTTGGTTGGAAGTTCTTCTCCTTCCACGCTTTGAATATGTCATGCTGCTGTTTCCGTGCCAGCATCATATCTGCTGAGAAATTCTATGAAAGCCTACAGGGTTTCCTTCTGAATGTTAGCTTTGCTTTGACTCTTGCTGCCTTTAAAAGCTTCTGCTTATGTTTCATTTTGATTATAACATGTCTTGGAGTGTTTCTACTGAGATCTATATTGAGTGGTGTTTGATACGTATCTTGGATTTCTATATTCTCTTCTTTTACAATTTCTGGGAAGTTTTCTGTCAGCAGCTCAGCCACAATACTCTCTGTGTTTTCAGGTGTCTTCCCTTGTTCAGGAACTCCAATTAATCATAGATTGTTCTTAATAGAGTCCCACATGCTTCTTAATGCTTTTCATTTTTCTTGTTTCTTTTTTCTGATTTCTCCTCATAGATGCTGGAGTCAGTAGTTCTGTCTTCTAAATCAGAAAGTCTCCTTTCCATCTGTTCCATTCTGTTTTCTTGGCTTTGAATGGAAGTTTCTATGTCTTTGATTTTGTTCTTGATCTGTTGGATTTCAGAGTACCGATGTTCCATCGGATCGAACAGCTTGCTTAATTTTTTATTTGCTGCATTTTGTATAAGGTCTAAGAGGGCTGTCTATATAATCCTTTTGTATTCACCTTCTGATAGCTTCAGAAAAGCTTCTTCATCTGGAAATCTCTGAGGTGGTTTCTTTTGGAGATCTTCTGAACCATGGGTGATTGCCGGGTTACCATCTTCTCCAACGTTTGTTGCTTTTTGGGTTTCATGTGGGTCAATAGAGGCTGGGAGAGATGCTGTGAAGGTGGACCACAGTTGTTTCTCTAGGCCGTCTTAAAATGAGAAGTAAAAAGTATTTGACAACTTCCAAAGTCAGTCAGGTTTTCAGGTGTATATGTCCCTCTTCTCATCTGGCAAAGTAAACACCTCTATGTTGAACCCCAGATGTTATAAACTAGCTCAAAATACAGAAAGGCTACTGGTCTGCTGGCCTCTGCTGTTGGGCCCCAGCTGCAGGTGATACTGTGTAGAATTCTGCTTTTCTGCTGGAAAAGCAGTCTCTTCTGGATAGGCACCGCCTCCCAGCCCAGGAATTAAGTCCAACTGAGGCTTCCATATGGGTATATCTGCCTCCCAGGGAAACAAGGTGGCATCCTGCACAAGTTTGCCAGGTGGCCGGGACCAGGATCCCAGCGGAAAGAGAGGCCAAGACTGCCAAAACGCCCAGAGTCTATAGCCTCTGCCACTGGCCCCCAGCCTCAGGCAACACTGTGCAAAACACTGCCTCCCTGCCAGAAAAGCACTCTCCCCCCGGTAGGCTCCACTTCCAGGCCTAGGAACAAAGTGTGGCTGGGGCCTCTGCCTGGGCTTCTCCATTTCCCAGGGGATCAAGATGGCGTCCCACACAAGTGCGTCTGTATGGCTACCACATGACAGAGGCTGAAATATAGGCCTGAGGAGTTGAGGCGTACAGAGTCCAAAGCCAGGTTCTCAGAACCTGGCAATTACTCTTGCCAGTCCCACCAGCAGTGTGTCCAAGACCAGCAGCCAGTCAAGTCCCAGCTCTGCCTGCCGGCCAAGACATAGGAAAAAAAGAAATCAAAATGGTGAGTTTTGTCTGTGCAAGCCTCTGCTCATCAAGAGTGAGGTCCGTGAAAGAGAGGAGGTTTTGCATTCAGTGGTGTTAAGTCCAAATTAACAGCCCTATGCCACATCCCAGGGCTCTTTTTAATGATCATTTCAGGTCTTGGTTTCCCGAGAGATTTAGGGAGACATGTGTTTAGTCTGCTCTTTTGACTCTGACCCGATATTGTTCAGTAATTTCCAGATTTGATAAAATCACCTTTCTTGAGAATAGGCATAGATATGGATCTCTTCCAGTCAGTTGGGCAGGTAGCTGCCCTCCAAATGTCTTGGCATAGATGAGTGAGCACTTCTAGTGCTGCATCGATTTGTTGAAGCACCTTCAGAATGGATTGCATTTCAACATCAAGAAAACAAAAATCCTTACAACTCGAGTAGTAAGCAACATCACGATAAATGGAGAAAGGATTAAGGTTGTTAAGGATTTCATTTTAACTTGGCTCCACAATCAATGCCCATGGAAGCAGCAGTCAACAAATCGAAATATGTATTGCACTGGGAAAATCTGCTGCAAGCCAAGCCAAGCCAAGCCAAGCCAAGTGCCATCGAGTCGGATCCGACTCATAATGTATTGAAAAGTAAAGATGTCACCCTGAAGACTAAGGTGTGCCTGACCTAAACCATGGTGTTCTGAATTACATCATATGTGTGCAAAAACTGGTCAACGAATAAAGAAAAGAAAAGAAGAGTTGATGTCTTTGGACTGTGGTGTTGGAGGAGAATGTTAAATGTACCATAGACTGCCAAAAGAACAAACAGATCTGTTCTGGAAGAAGTACAACTAGAGTGCTGCTTGGAGGCAAAGATGGTGAGACTGCACCTTACAAACTTTGGACGTGTTGTCAGGAGGGATCAGTCCCTGGAGTAGGACACCATGCTTGGTAAAGTGGAGGGTCAGTGAAAAAGAGGAAGACCTTCAATGAAATGGATTGACACATCAGCTGCAATGATGGGTTTACGCATAAAAACGATTGTGGGCATGGCGCAAAATCAGGCAGTGTTTTGTTCTGTTGTACATAGGGTTGCTATGAATCAGAACCGACTTGATGGCACCTAACAACAAAAACAATTCAGAATCAGGATCAGAAAGGACTAGTAGTACAGTTCTTCCTTAAGTTTCTTTTCTGCTTCTGCTGCCAGGCACTGCTGGGGGCTCCTTAGGCAAGCGGTGCAACCCTTAGTTCCGTGGGTCTGTGAGACCTACAGCAGCCCTGTGTTGGTTTATGCTTCCTACTGTCTCATACCACTGTCTCTCTCTGTCTTTCCTCTTACTCCTTCCCTCCTTCTATCCCTCTCTCTCTTTCTCCATGTCTACCTTTAAGCCTACTGGGCTGGCAAAAGTGACCAATCACCTCTTTAGGATTTCATACACCTTATTTGCATGGCACCACACCACAAGGGTGCCACACACCTTATTTACATTATTAGTAAAAGATCTGATCCTCTTGGTGAGTTCCTCCCAGTTCCTTGTATAGTTCCTCCCAGTCATTTGGTGGGAGTTACAAATATCTCTATATCTCTGTATCTCTAAGCACCGTATTAAGTAACTCATGGCACTGCAAGGCAACATTCTCAAAAACAGATGTGTGATTGGTGATTATACAGCTGATTTTCTCTGCCAGTGGAAACCCAAATGTATCTCAGTGCCCCACACGGCCAATTCTCACAGCCATGTCATCAGTCATGATAAATGGTAACTCCAATGGCAAACCAAAGTAGTTGCATCTCTCAAAGAACATTGAAGGATGTATATTTCATACCCTATAGTAATTAACTTAAAAAATTCCTGTTCAGGTAGACAATTTAGCAAAGGACATTGGTCATGGTAAGAAGCCCTGATGGCAAAGTGGTTAAGAGTTGAAGCCACCAGCCATAAAATTGGGCAGTTTGAATCTACCTTGGAAACCCCGTGGGGCATTTTTACCATGTCTTATAGGGTCGCTGTCATGGATTGAATTGTGTTTCCCCAAAAATGTGTGTAGCAACTTGGCTAGGCTACGACTCCTGGTATTGTGTGATGTTTTCCTGTGTGGTAAATTTTGACTCTATCATGATAAAGAGGGAGGATGGCTGGCAGTTAGGACTCAATGTGTAGGATTGTATTGTGCCTGAGGCGATCTTATTAAATATAAAGGAAACGGAAGCAAGCAGAGACTTGGTGAACTAATACCACTAAGAAAGCAGTGCCAGGATCGGAGCACATACTTTGGAAAGGAGCCAGGGTCCCTGTGCCTCAGAAGCTCCCAGTCTAGGGGAAGATTGATAACAAAGATCTTCCTCCAGAGCCAGCAGAGAAAGCCTTCCCCTGGAGCTGATGCCCTGAATTTGGACTTGTAGCCTGCTGGACTGGGACCGAGAAAGTTTCTCTTTGTTAAAGCCATCTACTTGTGGTACCTCTCTCATAGCAGCTCTTGACGAATAAGATCGTTGCTGTGAGTTGAAATCAATTCAACAGCAATGGGAAGAGGAATTGTGTATGTGAAAAATGTTGGATTGGTAGCTGTGGTGCTACTCACACTTTACAACAACAAAAACTCCCTTTCTTTTCCTCTGGTCTCATCTGTGTATCCCAGAACTTCTCCAGCACAACCCCATTTGCATTTTTTGTTTCTTATCTGCTCCTCCCTCCATATTAAAAAAATTTTAAAAACATCCTGTGGCTTCCAGTCAATACTGACTCACAATGACCCTACAGGACTGGGTAGAATTGCTCCATGGGGTTTCCAAGGAGCAGCTGGTAGATTTGAGCTGCTGACCTTTTGGTTAATAGCAAACCATTAACCACTATGTCACCAGGATTACACGAAGCCTGACAAGTATGTTTCTGAACTCATACTAGAAAAAGTGCTACATACCTCACCGCTGAGTATCACTATGCTCACCTTGAAAGTACTCCCCTTGGAAAGCTAAGCACCAACGCCAAGACCTAGTCCACCGTTCAAGGCAATTTTAGAACTTTTTTTCTGGAACGGTCATCAGAGCTGTCACTGTAATACCCTTAATGTCCTGAATATCATCTAAATGTCCTCCTTTCAATGTTTCCTTTACCTTCAGGTACAGAAAAAAGTCACTGGGGGCCAGATCAAGTGAGTAGGGAGGGTGTTCTGATAAAGTTATTTGTTTACTGGCTAAAAACTCCCTCACAGACAACTAGACAATTAAGTTTGCCAACTTGCCACCATGCCACCATGCCCAATGGCACTCCAGAAAGAGTTCCAAAATTGCTTTGAAGGGTGAACTAAGCACTGGCATCTGTGCATAGCTTCCCAAGGAGAGTACTTCAAAGGGGACTGTAATAATATTCAGCGATGAGGAATGTACGCTTTTGCAGGATGAGTTCACTAACTTAATTGGCAGTCCTCTTAGAGCAGCATGAAACACTGCCTGGTCCTGTACCACCTTTACACAGCTGTAGCCCCTGGGTCAGTCTATCTCATCAAAGGTCTTCTTCTCTCAGGCCGACTCTCTGGTTTACCAGGTATGATGTCCTTCTGCAGGGACTGATCCCTCCTGACAATGTTGTCTAAAGGATGTGAGACGAAGTTTCACTGTCCTCACTTCTAAGGAGTGTTCTGGCTGTACTTTTTCCAGGACAGATTTGTTCATTCTTCTGGCTGTTATAAAGGACTCCTTAGCCGCCCTATCTCACCAATGACTTCCATTTCAAGGACATGGATTTTCACATGTATTTTCCATCTTTGGTGCCACTGCTTCTTAATGGCTCCAACGACACTGCCTTCAGAGCTAATGAGGCTGAAATCACAGCACGACGATCCCCAAAGTCACTTAAAGAAGTTCAGCTGTGAACGAACAGCAGGGTGGTTCACAGCGTTCTTCAAATGCATTGGTAGGGACTCCTGTTGACCACTTAAAATGTCCCTGCTACAGGACAGTTGCATAGACATGTCTTAGAGTTCATTCTGATTGCAGACTTTGAAATAACACTATATGCGATTACTAGTGACTATGTAATTTCTTTTTAATTGAGAAGGAATCCATCTTATCTGGAGTGAGATTCTATTAACATTTTCTGTATTGCATTATGCAGTCTGACAATTAAGTTTCCGAACTCATTCTCGTTGCTGATTATCACTATGGTGACCTCCCAAGTCCTCCCCTTAGGCAGCTGTGCACCAACACCAGCACCTAGTCTACCCTTTAAGGCAATTTTGGAATTACTTCTGGAATGGCCATTGCACACAGTGGCATGGTGGCAAGTTGCCAAACTTAATTTTCTAGTTGTCTGTGAGGGAGTTTTTAGCTAACAAACAAATAACTTTATTGGAACACCCTCCCTAGTCACTTGATCTGACTCCCAGTAACTTTTTTCTTTACCTGAAGATAAAGGAAACTTTGATCAGAAGACATCTGGAAGACACTCAGGACATCAAGGGTAATATGACAACTGTGATGGCCTTTCCAGAAAAAGAACTGCAAAACTGCTTTGAGTGGTGGACTAGGCGCTGGCGTTGGTTCATAGCTTCCCAAGGGAGTACTCCCAAGGTGACTGTAGTGATATTCAGCATTGAGGTATATGGCACTTAACGCAACTAAGTTCTTAGACTTAATCGTCAGATCTCTTATTTTTAACTCCTGTGGTTCAAACTCTAAAAAGAACACTGCATTGTTGTTATTGTCAGGTGCCATCGAGTTGGTTCCGACTCATAGCGACCCTATGAACAACAGAACGAAACACCGCCCGGTCTTGCGCTATGTCCACAATTGTTTTCATGCTTAAGCCCATTGTTGCGGCCACTGTGTCGATCCATCTCGTCAAGGGTCTTCTTCTTTTTCACTGACCCTTCATTCTACCAAGCATGATGTCCTTCTCCAGGGATTGATCCTTCCTGACCATATGTCCAAAGTGTGTAAGACGCAGTCTTGCCATCTTTGCTTCCAGGGAGCACTCTGATTGGACTTCTTCCAGAACAGATCTGTTGGTTCTTTTGGCAGTCCATTACAGCGCAGAGTGAGAGGACCCGGAGAAGTGCCTCGCCAGGAGCAGCAAGTGTGCCGGGGGCAGTGTCCTTGTTCCTCCCAGTCATCTCCTGGCTGCAATGGAGCCAGCAAGTGATCCAGAAGGTGCTGGGGACTCATCCCATCCAACAGGAGAGTTTTCAGCTCTACAGGCTGTTACTCTGTCACTAGCCGGCTTCCCATGGGAACACGTGCACTGGACTCCGCCCAGTATTTGTGTGTCCAAGCTGGGTGAGGCTGGTGCTCCCAGAGGCATGGGCAGGGGGAGGTGTGATACTGCGGCAAGCCAGCTCCAGAACGCTGAGCAAAGGAAGGCTTAGGCAATGTCCGTTTGCTCCTGCAAATGCTACCAATGACAAAAGCTTGGAGGAGATGTCCTATGGGGCTCTGACATCACTGTTTCCTTGTAACAGGAAGCCTGATGCCCCTCCGGGCATCACTTCTGAGGGTGAGGATTTTGGAGACGGGAGCTCGAGGAGAAACAAGGAGGATGCTGGGTGTGGGCCTGGGGCAGGGAGATAGTCCTCCAGGAGGCAGACAGGATGGGCAGATACAAAGAGAAAGAGGGGAATGTCTAGTCTTGTGGTGCTGCTGTCATAGAAATACCACAAACGGCTGGCTTTGACAATTTATTCTCTCACAGTCTGTTGTTGTTGTTGTTGCTAGGTGCTGTTGAGTCAGTGTCGACTCATAGCAACCCTATACACAACAGAACAAAACACTGCCCAGTCCTGTGCCATTTCCACAATAATTTTTATGCTTAAGCTCATTGTTGCAGCCACTGTGTCAGTCTATCTTGTTAAGGGTCTCACTCTTTTTCTCTGACCCTCTACTTTAAGCATGACGTCCTCCAGGGATTGGTCCCTCCTGACAACACGTCCAAAGTATGTGAGATGCAGTCTAACTATCTTTGCTTCCGAGGAGAGCTCTGGTCATCCTTCCAGAACAGATCTGTTTGCCTTTTGTCAGTCTGTGGCACATTCAGTCCTCTCCAGCACTGTGATTCCAACGCATCAGTTCTTCTTCTGTCTTCCTTATTTGTTATCCATCTTTCTCAAGCATACAATGCAACTGTAAATATTACATCTTGGGGCAGTCTCACCTTAGTTGTCAATGTGATGTCTATACTTTTCAGCACTTTAAAGAGGTTCTTTGCAGCAGATTTTCCCAGTGTAAGGGATCTTTTCATTTCCTGGCTGCTGGTTCCATGGGCATTGATTGTGGAACCAAGTAAAATGACATCCTTGATAACCTTAATCTTTTCTCTGCTTGTCATGATGTTGCTTAGTGGTCCAGTTGTGAAGATTTTTGTTTTATTGATGTTGAAGTGTAACCCATAGCAAAGGCTGTGGTCCTTGACTTAATATTTCAGGTCCTCTTCACTTCCAACAAGCAGAGTCGTCTCATCCTCATGAGTCAGTATTGAGTTTTCCTCCAATCCTGATGCCTCGTTCTTCTCCATATAGTCCAGCTTCTTGGATTACTTGCTTAGCATGCAGATTGAAAAAGAATGGTGAAAGGATGCAATACTGTTGACACCATTCCTGACTTAAATTATGCAGTGTCCCCTTTCTGTTCACAAGACTGCCTCTGGATCCATGTACAGTCTCCTTATAGTTAGGAGGCTGCAAGTCACAAGTCAAGGGGCCAGTTCCTGGATAAAGCTCTCTCTCCTTTTATTTTGCCTCTAGGGGAAGATCTTTGTACATGCCATCAATCTTCTCCCAGTCCAGGAGGTTCTCAGCAGAGGGACTCTGTGTCCAAGGATCCATTCACCTCCAGGTTCTTCACTCTTGGTGATAGAAGGATCACACTGATTAACGGTAGGATTGCACAGCTGATTGTTACAAGTGCTGGGGTCTCTCTCTAATATCTCAGAAGAGGTTGGCTCAAGATGCAACCTAATCCTGTAAACTGAGCACTGCCTCATTAACAGAACTGCCTCTAATTCTGCCTCTCTAACATCATAGAGGTTAGGATTTTTTGCCACAGAGGATAAGCACATCAGATTACAAAACGGTCAACAACCACACAATGCTGGGAATAGTCAAGTTGTTACACATTTTGTGGGGGCACAATTCAAACCGTAACAGGGAGAACAGAGGACTGGGAGAAGGATCAAGAAGGGGGCTGGGGCCTTGAGGTGTGGGAGGGGTGAGGGAAAGGACGGCACCTGGAGACGGGGCCGAAGGGGGAGCTGAGAGCCAGTCATGACTCCAGGAAATTCTCAAGGCAAAGAGCAGCCCTGAAGAAATAAAAACCCATTGCTTATAACAAACAAAACATCAGAGTACAAATAATAAATCAATCAGAAGAAAAATAAATAAAATTGGTTACCTTTATCAAAACATCTGACTCAAAAGAATTTCACAGTAAAGTGCCAATGATTAATTATCAAAGTCACTTTTTAAGTACATTTTTAAGTACAAGCCACACAGTCTCAGAAGTTTCATAATGTTCAGAACTCAGGGGGAGGAGTGGATGCGGTCCTGAAAGACAAGACGGGCTGCTGTTCTTAAGGTGCACCTCTCCTAGGTGGGGCTCCTGGATGCATCTCCCTTTTCTGTTTCAAGATAATATACAGGATCCATTTGCTTCTTTATCCTCAACAGCATAAAAACTCAGCCGCCTCCAGAGAACGAGAAGCCATTCTTGGTTTTATAAAGATCATGAATGTGTCACGGTGGCTTAGGCAGAAATGCTAGGTTCATCCCGAGATGCCTTTCTGCGAAGAAGCTGGGATATAGCTCTAGGGGTAAGGCCACCCCCGGTCAGCCTAGCGGGGTCTCAGCACCCTTGTGCTCACTTGGATGCTGTCACTCCCAAGAGCTCCTGGTCTGCACGGCCTGGGGTAGCAACTCTCATCGGACGAGGTCCTCTTGGTCAACGTTCTCCCCTGGAAACGGAAGAACCTCCCTCCACCGAACAGCCCACTGTTGACGCTGACTCCTCCACCGAGGAATACATCAGTCATGATCTACGAAGAAAAGCCTTCCGAAAAAGTCCAGAGCCCAACAGCAACAGGGTATCAAGAGGGGGCTGTGCCCAGAGGTGGAGTGGTAGAATTCTCACTTTCCGTGGAGGAGTCCCCAGTTCAATTCCTTGCCAATGTACTTCATGCACAAAAGCCACCACTCACCTGTCAGTGGAGACGTGTGTGTGGCTGTGATGCTGTATGGGTTTTGGTGAGAGCTTCCAGACCAGGACGGACTAAGAAAGATCCATGGATCTACTTCCAGACTCCAGCTAATGAAAACCACAGAGCACAATGGTCAGCTCCCACAACTGCAGATGAGGAAGGCACAGGATGGGTCAGTGTCTGGTTCTGTCATGTGTGGGGTCACCATGAGTTTGGGGGCCAGCTTGACAGCAGCTAGCAACAATACCAGGCTTCACTAGCTGTGTGACCTTGAAGGGGTCAGGACCCACTCTCTGTCATTTAGAGAAGGAGACTGCGGTCCCAGTAATAGCTGAAGTCCTTTACAGGTCTTGGCTTTCATAATCCAATAATTTAAAATTGCCCCAGTTGAAAACCTCAGTGTGTCTCCTCAAGGTCACTTTTCAACCCTGGAGAAAGGGTCTTTCATTCTGAACCTTTAGCTGGTGGTCTTCTTCACCAGGTTCACATGTGGCCAGGCAGGGACTGTGGGTTCTTATGCAGCCTATCAGCATTGCAGTGGGATTTCATAAAAACTATCTTATGATGAGTAAAAGAGTACATAAATGTGTGAATTAGTAGTGGGTAGTTTTGAACTAAAATTATTTCATAAAGGGCTGTTCTTCGAAGGCAGACTGTAAGAATCCTTTAGAGACCAGCATCCCCCATCGCTATATCAAACTGCAGATAAAAGCATCAGCTGTGGCCTCCAGGCTTCTGCTCAGAAAAGTGGAAGGTGCTTCCCAGAAATGGTCTTGAGAACAGATCTGTCTCTCATGGAGCTTCACGCATGGAACTTTCATTATCTTGAAATCATCAACCATGTTTGAAATCTTTTGTTCATGCTCTGTCTTAGTTGCCTAGGACTGCCATACCAAACGTGAGGCCTTGGTGGTACAGTGGTTAAAAGTTTGGCTGCCAACCAAATGGTTAGGGGTTCAAATCTACCAACTGCTTCTTGGAAAGTCTATAGGACAGTTCTACTCTATCCTATAGGGTTGCTCTGAGTCAGAATGAACTTCATGGAGACGAGGTTTTTGTTGTACCAAAAGAGCACAAAGGGGATGGTTTTCAAGGAGAGAACTGTAATTTTTCATAGTTGCAGAGGTTCTAGAAGCTGAAAGTCCAAGCTCAGGGCATAGACTGGGCTATGTTCTCTGTCTGCTCTAGAGCAAGATCTGTCCTTGTCTCTTTCAAACTGACAACTCTAGGTGTTTCTTGATGTTCCTTGGCTTATAGACAGCTTCTCACAAGCTACTTTTCTCCTTGGGTGTGTCTGTCCTTCTCTTTTATAAAACACCACTTGGAGAGGATTAGGGCTAGGGCTCCTACTCTGGTATGACATCCTTATCTGCGAAGGTTAAACTCTGTGACCCCAGACAAGGTCCTGTGCCCCCGTGCGGGCATCAGCACTTCAACATCTCTTTCTGGGGAGCGCAGTTCAATCCGCAGCACCACCCCTAACTTCCCTGACCTCAAATCCAACAGCCACCTTTAGAGACAGGATCTCTAACCTAATATTCATATAAATCTGAATGTCATTATATAAAAGCCAGTTTAGACAATGAACAAGGAAGACTGAAGAAGAACACTGATGTCCTTGAATTTTGGAACTGGTGAAGAATATTGAATATATCATGGACTGCCAGAACAACAAACCAATCTATCTTAGCAGTAAGGCCAGAATGTTCCTTAAAGGCAAGGAGGGTGAGACTGCATCTCACACACTTGGACATGTTATCAGGAGGGATGAGTTTCTGGAGAAGGACATTACACTTGGTAGAGTGGAAGGTTAGCAAAAGAGAGGCTCTCAGTGGGGTGGATCCATACAGTGGCTTCAACAGGGACAGCAGTGACAGTGAGGGTGGCCCGGGACCAGGCCGTATCTCCTTCTGTTGTGCAAAGGGTCGCTTATGAGTTGGAACTGATTCAACCACACTTAAACAACCACAATAAGGCCAGTTCTACCACGAGAAGAGTTCGGAACACCATGGCTCCCTTATGTTTGTCAGATGTGGGGCAAGAGTACAAGAAGAGACTCACAGGGTACAAGTATTTGAAAAGATGTAAATCAAATTAACAACCTATTAAATAAATATGTTCTGTCTTTCTTTCTTGTGAGCTATACCTTCATAAAATAAAATGGAATGATATACAAGGACAGCCAGTTAAGTTCACAGCCTCCTCCTAGAGACAGTGCTGCATACCTCACTGCTGACTATCACTGTGACCACTTCGAGGGACTCCTCCTGGGAAGCTTTGCACCCATCCCAGCCTCTAGTCCACCCTTCAAAGTAAGTTTGGAACTGTTTTTCTGGAATGGCCATCAGAGTTGTCATCGTATTATCTTTGATATCCTGAATGTCATCTGAATGTCTTCCTTTCAATATTTGCTTGATCTTCAGATAAAGAAAGAAAGTCATTGGGGACCAGATCAGGTGAGTAGGGAGGGTGTTCCGGTATAGTTATTTGTTTAAAATAACTAAAATCTCCCTCACAGACAGTGCTGTGTGAGCTGGTGCATTGTCGTGATGTAAGAGCTGTGAGTTGCTGGTGAAAAGTTTAGGGTGTTTCCATCCAACTTTGTGACACAACCTTTTCAGGACTTCCAAATAGTAAGCTTGGTTAACTGCTTGTCCAGTTGGTACAAATTCATAATGAACAATCCTTCTAACATCAAAAAAAAGATTAGTAACACTGTTTTGACTCTTAATTTGGACTGTCAAACTCTTTCGGTAGTGGAGAATTGTCTGACTTCCATTGCGCACTTTGACCCTTGGTTTCAGGGTCGTATTGGTATACTCATGTTTCATCACCAGTGATAACACAGCCCGAAACATTGTCTTTCCTCTCCAAAAGGTTTTGGCAAACTTCAACTCTCCCTTGCTTTTGTTCATTGGTGAGCAACTTCAGGACCATTTTTGCACACACCTTTCTCATGCCAAGATTTTCAGTAAAGATTTTCATTTGTTTCTCTATCCCTGTTTTCCCAGTCTGTTATGCTTCTCACAGTCGCCGACGATTTTGACGTATGGTTCAACGAATTTTTGTAATGTTTTCATCAGTTCTGCTCATTATTGGCTGCCCTGACCACTTTCTCTCCCCTCAGAAAAATGTTTAGTCCATTTGTACACTGCCGTTTTCTTCATGGTGCTACCCCATAAACTCGGACTAATGTGTCCCTGATTTCACTTCCTCTCTTTCCAAGTTTAACAAGAAATTCAATGTTTGTTCTTTGCTCAATGCAAGCTCCAACATTTTTACTATGGCACACAAAAACACGTAACATCGGTAATGAACGCCACTCAGCAAGACATCGCCACAAGTCAACAAGAACATAGCTGTGAGACACTGACATACCAATGTTATAAAACCTTACTGAGTTGTTTGTACAGTGCTGCCAACATAAGCGTGTGGTGGCAAGTTCGTGAACCTAATTGTCAAACCTCGTAGTTAAAGCTGTAGTTTTAAACAACTAAAAGTTAGTGAAATATACCAGACATGGGAGCTGAATCATCACTGTGTGTGTCTGATGTTCTGTGGATGGGCCTTGATGTTCAAATAAGTAAATGAAGACATACATAATTCATAAGTTACACATTGTCCATAAAATTTTCTTTCCTTCATTTCAGCCAAAAAAACCCTGTAATGACTTTGTTATAATCCATACCTCCACATAATTTGCATTCTGTTGATAGTTATGACAAATTACATCAACTTTCTTGAGTCATTAGCATTCTTAGACCATTTTTCGTTGGTTCTATTCTAAAGAAACTTTAATTTACTAAAGCTTTAGTGACTCTAATTGTCAATAACAGTCTTAGAGCAGTATTTAGATTCAGAAATGAACCAAAAATTGGCATCATCTTGTTCAAACATTGCAGTAGAATTGCATATACTAGACTCTCATTCAAAGAATAATACAAAGCATTCTAATTTTGTCCCATAAATAAATCACTGGCACTTATATGATTTCCACTAACCCTTAAAGCACTGTCTAATATTCATAGAGAAATACAAAAATTTGGCTTGAGCTTCACACATGCACGACCTACCAAAAATAAACCGAACCAGTTGTCACTGAGTTAATTCTGATGGCGTCTCCACACATGTCAGACTAGAACAAAGAACAACACAAGGCTTTCAAGGCCGTGGCATTTCCAAAGCAGATTGCCAGGCCTTTCTTCCAAGGCACCTCTAGGTGGGTTTGAACTGCCCACCCTTTCGTGAGCAATCAAGGGCTTAGCCACTTGCACCACGGGTGGCACTGGGGCTGCAACTAGATCTACGCATGTATACCATAAAAAGCAATATAGATCATTTCCTGTTGAGTAATATTCTCCAGCACCTGTGTGTGAGCTGGAGTCAGCCCCCTGCTTGTCTGTGAGCACTTCCCGGGTCACTAACAGGAGCGTGGACAGAAACAAGACACAGTGCTCCCACTTAATGGGAGAAAGGATCCACGGCATCCCTGCTACCGGCAAGGAAGGTGACAAGTGCATGGTGTTGTCTTGTCTCTTTCCTGAATGCTTCCAGAGTGCTTTCTGCAGTGAGTCACTACCTCTGCGTGTCATCCTTGAACAACTCAAACCTTTACAGCTTTCACATAAAGTCACCCTTGATGTCAAGGCCATAAGTCCAGGGGCCTGTGGTTGTTAGATTGTTAAGTGTCACAGAGCCCATTTTGACAGACAGTTACCATGTAGAACTGCCCCATAAGTTTTCCTAGGCTGTAACCTTTACAGAAGCAATCACCAGGCCTTTCTCCTGCGGATTCACTGGGTGGATTTGAACCGCCACTGTTTGGGTTAGCAGTGAGTGCTTAGCCATTGCACACCTGGCCACCTTTCCTGGGGCATGGATGCCACTGACTACTGGAGTGGATGTTCAGTGTCTAGGGCGAGTCTGTGTCAGGCTGAGGGACAGACTTGAGCAAACAAAGGGGAACCAGCACGTGTGTCTCTTGATGCAGTGATTTGGGGCATGTCTTTATGATAACTGTGGCTTTACAAGGCTTGGGGCCTAGGGATAGGTTCCCCTCTTGCCTAGATCAAAACCAAAACCAACCTCCCTGCCATCAAGTCGATGCCAATTCATAGCGACCCTCTACAACAGAGTAGAACTGCCCCATAGAGTTTCCAAGGAGCACCTGGTGGATCTGAGCTGCTGACCTTCTGGTTAGCAGACAGAGCACTTCACCACTGCAGGCAATATTAACAAGTGGCTTAGAACCAGACACGAGTAGGTAGAGAACGCCTAAAACAGGGGCCTCTGGGGCCAGTAGGTGGCGCTCACCTTCCAACCAAAGACTACTCGTCAGCCGATGACCCCTGGCCCCAGGTCAGAAAGGCCGAGGCCCGGAGCCTAGTTTTTTCTTTAAAAAATATTTTGTTGTTAATGCTTCATATGAAAGAGAAAGAGAATAAGAAAGAGAAAGAAAGAGGAGAGAGACAGGAGAAAGAGGAGAGAAAGAGAAAGAGAAGGAAAGAAAGAAGAAAAGAAAGGAAAGAAAAGGAAAAAAGAGAGAGAAAGAACAAAAGAAAAGAGAGAAGGAAAGGAAGGTAAAGTGGGACGGACTAAAGCAGCTGCATTTGATCAGACAGTATGAACTCCCAAGAAAGCCATCGTCAGAGCTGTGGCTGCTGCTTTGAACAGGGCCTCTTGACTGGGCCTCACATGTGGGGACCAGTCAGAAAGGCAGAGAAACACACTAGTTGACCAGGAATCCACTGGGCTGCTTGCCAGAACAGCAGCTCTGAACAGGCACATCCCCAGGCCTCATCCCCAGGCTTCTTCCTCCGAAGTGGGTTTTGCTGACATACAGTCTTCCTTTTAGGACGACAGTTCTCCCCTGTGTCCCCTTTCCTGCGGCAGAAAGACTTATCCCCTAAGCCTCCACCACGGAGTCCACTGGTTTCGTATCATCTCCTGTAGCCAAGGAAGGACGAGAAACTGAGTCCCGCATTGATATGGCTCTGCTTTTAGAGCACTTGAAACGCCCTGATTAGATCTTCAGTCCCCTCTCTGTCACCAGTCCAGAAGGGAGCAAAGTGGGGCACCTAAACAAAAGGAGAAACCAGAGAGAACACTAGCTTGAGGCCATTCTCTGCACATTTACTTCCTCTCACAGACAAATGGCAGCTCAGGAAATTTCCAGAGAAAGCCCCAGGTGATGAGCAGGTGTCTGCCTGCAGTTCCCTCAGGGAAGGGGGAGTTCAGACAGCACAGTCTCCAAGGACAGAAATGTGTTCCCTGTGATACACAGGAAAACCTGAGAGGTGTTGTGGTTAAGAGGTGTCGTGGTTAAGCACGTAGTAAATACCCAACGACGCTTGTTGAGCGAACGCGTGCGTGGGTGGAATCCATGAACGCACACAGGCTGGTCTTGATCTGGGGCCCCTGGTCGCCCACTGTCCCCTGTGCCACTGACATGGGCTGTGTCTCTGCAACGGACTTCCTGCTCCTGATGACAGAGAAGTCACCTCCACGGAGAGTCTAGGCGGAGCTCTTCTACAGCCCGAGGGAAAAGAGAAACAAAACGATGACAAAAAGTGCTTATCGCTTCAGGGATGTTTAAGGAATCTCCCTTCCCTCCTCCAAACCTGGCCCTTCAAACCTCTCCCCTTTTTAGGGAATGTGCCATTGCCTGCCTTCCGGGGTTGGGGTATCCGAGATCGGTTGCCCGTTCTTCAGCAGAGTGGGAGGCCGTTACACAATGACAACGCCAGGTCCCGAGTTTGAGTTACGCCTTCAGGGAACCTTCGCGGGATCTCCCCACTGAGGACACTCCTGGGGTCCCAGCCCTCGCGAGCCTAGTGGGCTTTGAGGTTTACTCAGCCCCCCCCCCATCTTCTCCTGGTTTCCTTGTCTCCAGGGCAACAGTAGGCAAACCCACAGAAGCCCCTGAGAAGGGCAATAAAAGATAGTACAGTCTCCAATTCCCATGTAAGGAATAGGAAAGTTTTTCTAAAGGAAAAGGAACCACAAACCTCTCCCGTCAGCGATGGAGCAGACCACCTCGCTATGGTAACGGCAGTGGTCTAGCTTTGCTCTTGGGTCCCATACGATGCTCAGGACTATATGAGTGTGTCAGAGGTCTGGAGGGTGCCTCTCCTAGCAACGGCTCCTTCTTCTTTGCTCCCTCTCGATCCCACAAGGCCTTTTAGGAGACAGGAAAGTCCATCTGGAAACCCTGGTGGCACAGTGGTTAAGTGCTGTGACAGGTAACCAAAAGGTCAGCAGTTTGAATCCAGCAGAGCTCCTCGGAAATTCTATGGAGTGGTTCTACTCTGTCCTGTAGGGTCGTTATGAGTCAGAACTGACTCATTGGCAGTGAGTTAGTGGGAAAGTACCTGTGTGTGTTGCCTTGGCTGAGAGAGTGGGTGGTCGGGTGCAGACCCTTCCACAGAGTGTGCTGGATGGACGAACGCTCCCCGTAGGAAAGACAGAGCGCCTGTGGTGTGATGGTCAAGAGCTCTGCTGTCTCCAACAGGTCAGCAGTTCAAATCTATCTGCTGCTGCTTGGAAACTCTGTGGGGCAGCTCTGCTCTGTCTGGCAGAAGAGACCGGAGGCAATGAATTTACAGGGAAAACAAGAAAGTATCACTGTCTCTACTGGAGTATTGAAAAACGTTGTGCACCGAGAACTTAGGGAACTCTCCCAGGCCACTCATTTGTTAGGTGCCAGCCAGCGCCAGGAGGTGGCAGCACAGATGTGTTAAGGGGTGCTTTCTACATGAGAAGGGGGTGCCTCCCAAGCAGTGTGCTCAGCTGGAGTGGAAGGTAAGACCAGAGGGGTGGAAGATTATTTGGAACCATGGCGAGGTGGCTAAAGGGGACTTTTAGAAATAAGTGACAGAAGCCAAGACTGCAAACTTGTTAAGTGTGCAAGCAAAGGCTCGTGTGAGTAACTTTTACAATTAGAAGAGGGGGACTTTGTAGGGCTTTGTTGCTGTGGTGTTTTAGACCTAAAAGGAAACTTGCAGTTAGCTGCCACTGAGTTGGTTGCTGACGATAGAAATCCCACATACGCTGGGGCGGGATTGTGTGATTCACAGGGTTTTCTTTGGCTGATCTTCAGAAGAAGGTTTCCAGGCCTTTCTTCCTAGTCTGCCTGAGTCTGGAAGTTCCACTGAAACCCATTCAGCATCAGAGCCACACGGAGGCCCCCCCAACAGATGGGTGCATTGGCTGGAAAACAAGGCTGGGTCTCACGCATGGAAGGCGAGACTTCAGCCACCAAACCATCACCACTCCCTCTAAAGAAAACATAGGGAGAAGTTTGCCAAGTTCCCATTTAACAAAGATTTACAAGATTTAACAAAGAAGCTAAGACTTATGGTAAAGAAGTGATGCAACCATCAACACAGAACTTTCTGTAAATGATGCACTGAGATTTTCAAGCTTTTAATCAACATGGGCAATTTTCCAGCCCATGACAGCTATGTAAAGTTCTTTCTAACAGTGTCACTAAGATGCACATCCATGCTGTTGTCAGGTGCCATTGAGTCGACTCCGACTCATAGCAACCCCATGCGGCAGAGAGGAATGGCCTTGGAGGGTTTTCCAGGCTGTAATCCTTACGCGGCATTAGGATTTATGAAGAAGACTCATTAATATCCTACAATATGCAAGTGATGCCATCTGACTTTGGGGGAGTGGAGGGGTCTTGAAGTACTTACTGATGAAGACCAAGTATCACAGCCTGCAGTATGGAAACCCTGGTGGCTTAGTGGTTAAGTGCTGCATCTGCTAACCAAGAGGTCAGCAGTTCAAATCTGCCCAGCGCTCCTTGGAAACTCTATGGGGCATTCCCACTCTGACCTATAGGGTCACTATGAGTCGGAATCAACTTGACAGCAGTAGTTTGGGCTGTTTCGGGATTTCCAGTATGGATGACACCTCTACATCAAGAAAACAAAAATCCTCACAACTGGACCGGTGAGCAGCATTATGATAAACGGAGAAAAGACTGAAGTTGTTAAGGATTTCGTTTTACTTGAATCTACAACCAACACCCATGGGAACAGCCGTCAAGAAATGCAAAGGTGCACTTTATTGGCAAATCTGCAGCAAGAGTCCTCTTTAAAGGGTTGAAAAGCAAAGAAGTCACTTTGAAGACTAAAGTGTGCCTCCCCCAAGGCTCCGATCACTAGCATGAGGAATTAAGAAAGACTGAAGAAAACTTGACAGCTTTGAATTAGGGCATTGGTGAAGAATGTTGACTGTAACATGGACTGCCAAAGAAGGGACAGATCTGTCTTGGAAGACGTACACCCAGAGTGTTCCCTAGAAGCAAGGCTGGAAAGACTTCATCTCACATACTTTGGACACACTGTCAGGAGAGGCCAGTCCCTGGGTGGGACACCAGGCTTGGGGAAGTAGAGGACCAACAGAAGAGAGGAAGACCCTTGGTACAACAGGCTGACACAGTGGCTGCCACGAGAGGCTTGGCTGGAAGGACCGGGCAGGACTGGGCCAGTTTTTGTTTTTTTTTCTGTGCTGCATACAGTTGCTCTGAGTCAGAACCAACCCAACAGCACCCAACACCACCAACGATCTTTAAAGAAGCAGACCGCCAGCCCTTTTCTCCCTCGGAACAGCTGGGCGGATTCAAACCAGTGACCAGTCCATCAGCAGCTGAGTGCCTAACTGTGGCTCTGCCGGGGCTCCCTATAGCCATATAACAGAATATGATTTGGGGATAAAAAGAAATAGGCCATCAAATTAGGAAGACATGGAAGAACCCTAAGTGCTTATCACTAAGTGAAAGAACCCAGTTTGAAAAGACTACATAGAGTATGACTCCTATCACATAATCTTCTGGAACAGACAAAACAACACCTCCCACTGCCCACATGTTGGTTCCAACTCACAGAGACTCTAGAGGACAGAGTAGAACTTCCCCCACGGGGTTTCCAAGGCAGTAACTTCTACAGGAGCAGTCTGCTGCGTCTTTCTCCAACAGAGCGACGGTGGGTTCAAATCGATGACCTTTCCACCAGCAGCTGAGAGCTTTAACCGCCATGCCGTGGGGCGCCTTGGAAAACCGTAAGACAATAAAAGATCAGTGGTTGCCGTGGGTTGGGGGACTTAGGGATGAGCAGTGGGGCACAGGGCTTTTGTAGAGCACTGACATCGTTTTTCACGATATGTAGTGGTAGGCACACATTCCGCATCTGCCAAACCAGAGGACCTTACACTCAGTAAACCCAGGTGTGAACAATGGACTTTACCTAGTAACAATGTATCAGTATTGGTTCCTCATTTGTAACAAATGTATCCCACCAGTGCCACCTGTTTGTAACAGGAGGAAGAAGGTGCAGGAGGAGGCTGGGGGTGGGGTGGGATGGGTGTCTCTGTATTTTCTTCATGGCTTTTATATAAACCTAACAGTGTTCTAAAACAGAGTATACTAAGGAGCAAAAAGAAAAAATCTTTTATTAAGATAAATTACAGTTGTTTTCTGATATGACTCGTATTAGTTTTTCTTTTTTTATTGTGAGGAACTCAGCAGCTTAAGGCAAGACAAATCTATCACGATGCAGTTTGCGGGGCGCAGGGGTTCAGCCTGGCTCACTGGGTCATCCCTCAGGGCTCACTAGGCTGAAGTTAAGATGTCTTTTCTCAGGCTGGGACTTTTTCATCTGAGGCTCAGGGTCCTCTTCCAAGTCCTTGTGCTCCCTGACAGAATTCAGCTGGAGCCCTGCGGCCCCCACTTCTCTCTGGCTGTCAGCGGGGTCACTCTCAGCTTCTGCAGGGCGCCCCACGTTCCTAGCCCACGGCGCTCTTCCAATAGAGCAGCTCAAGTCCTGCTATTTGCTTTCTCAAGGCCAACAGGGGAGCCTCTTCCCAGTCAGCTACAACAGAGCCTGGAAGTCTTACAGGAATGACTGGCATAGTGGGAGTGACTAGGCCGTCAGTGAGGCCCTGGGAGAGCAGCAGTTAAACATTCCGCTACTAACCGAAAGGTCAGGAGCTGGAAGCTGCTAGCTGCTCCTTGGAAACCCTATAGGGCAGTTCTTCTCTGATCTATGGGGTCACTATAAGTAGGAATCGGCTCCAGGGCCAGGGGTATCCCACTGGAAACCCACTGGTTGTCAAGTCAACATTGACTCACGCCCGCCCATGTGTGTCAGAGCAGAACTGTCCTCCACGGGATTTTTGAGAAGCAGGTTTGCCAGGCCTTTCATCCGAGGCACCTCTAGGTAGACTCCAACCTCCCACCTTGTGATTAGGTGTCTGCCCACACTAACCACTTGCCGATCCAGTAACCTTTGCCGTGCAGACCAGGTAACCTAGTGTGGCACAGTCCCAGGTCTCACCCTCAGGTCAAGGGGATGGGGTCAGTCACAGTGCCTACCCCGCGGGCAGGAATCCTGGGATTCTGTCCCCCCGCGTCCTCTGACACACCATTCATGTCTCTGGAATTCTGTTACCGTGCAGTTTCTGCCATCTCCGAAGAGAACTCGAGTCTGTGTCGACCTTTAGATGCCTCCCAGCTGCTGGCCTACAGCGCCTCCCTCCTATGGTCCCCAGATGCCCTCGGAACCCAGGCTCACTCCCTCGGTCGACTCCCCACCAGCCCTGGCACGTCTGGATGTGACTTCATTCTCTATCACCCACATTCCCAGCTGAACGAAGCCCAGGCAGAAACCTCTGGCTCAGTGGCGACTCAGCGCTCTTGCTACAAAACCCTCCTCTGTCGCCAGAGTCCCAGAAAGCTCCAGCTGGTCCGTCCTGGCTCAGCAGGTCCCTCCTCCCAGCGCTGGGCTTTGACCTCCTTCTCCTTTGGTGGGTGACTCCCGAAGAGAGGAAGATGGCTTAGGGTCAAGCAGCTTCTGGGAGACTTCTTTCTTCACTTGGATGTTCTAAAAATTCCACAGTTCAAAGATGGCAAAGGTCTTTTTGCTTCTAGAGCTCTTTATTAGTGAAAAGTCACCAGGAGGCAGAACCGGGGAACTCAAGTAAACAAATCCTGAATCTAGGAAGCCTGTGATGTGCTGGGGACCTCTTCTTTTATTCAGCATGTGCCTAGTGTGGCTCTTGTGACTGGGTTCTGCAGGTGCTCTGGCAAGAGGGCAAACCCTTTGTCGAGGAGTTTTTACACCCGAGAAGGGAAGGAAAATCTCTGTGTCCATCAGCTGAGGCGCAGCCTTCACTTGGGTGCTGAATACCAAGCTCCGGCTTCACGCTCTTCTTTGCCTCTGACTTTCATCCTGCCGTCTGACCCTCTGAAAACCTCCCAGCAAAACTCAGGGTCTCGGTTATTAAACGTGTGTTCATGTTTGCTAATGTGTTCACCTCTAAAAAGAAGCGCTAGTTCTCTTTTACAGAAACAGACTTCATCTGTGAAGTTCTTCTATTATAAACTGTCTCCAGATAGATTGGTTTATCAGAATAGTTGTTAATGATTTTAGAAATTATTAATGATTCATTAATCTCATTAATAATTATTAATGATTAATGAATCAGAATTGATGTGGGGAGGGTGTAGCAGCTGCTACAAGTCCCTAAGAGTACGACTCTGACTTGACTCAAACCAAACCGAACCAAACCCAGCATCGTCAAGCAGATTCCAGCTCATAGCCACCCTGTAGGATGAGCAGAGTGGCCCCTTAGAGGTTCCACGGGGAGCCCTGCAGATTTGAACTGCCGCCAACCTTTCGGTTAGCAGACATGGTGCGTAACCACTGCACAGCCAGAGTTTTCCTGACTTGTATAGTCTTGGATTGACAATAAAATCCAACTCAAATTCTCAGAATGCTTGGGGATTTGATGCTTTGGCGAATTTAATTTTCTGGTTATGTAAAGCCACTCAAAACATCTGTTTCAGCTGTTATTGAAAAGCTTTCTAAAATGGTATGCTTGGAAAAATAGAAAGAATCCCCCTTGGAAAAGGAAAACACAGTTATTTCTGTTGCTGTGATATGTTTATTGAACGGAATATGAGTTTCTTTAAGGATTTCTATGACAGGTGGGAGTCCCTGGGTGGTGCAAGTGGCTAAATATGCTAGCCACAAAGTTGGGGGCTGAAGTCCACCCACAGTGCCTTGGAAGAAAGGTCTGGCAATCAACTGCTGAAAAATCAATTGCTGACACCCCTGCAGGGCACACGACTCTACTTTACACACAGTGAGCCGTGGTCAGCTGCAATTGACTTGGGGGCAACTAGTGTATATTGGCCATCTACACATTTGGAATGTCTGTTCAGTTCAGAACAACCCCTTCACACTGTTCCTCACTGGTGAGCTGTGGCCACGGGTGTATAAAATGATCTTCCTAGCTCCTCTCTGGAAACCCTGGAGGTGCAGTGGTGAAGAGCTATGACCGCTAACCCAAAGGTCAGCAGTTTGAATCTGCCAGGCACTCCTTGGAAATCCTATGGAGCAGTCCTACTCTGTCCTATAGGGAGCTATGAGTTGGAATTGATTTGATAGTAATGGGTTTGGGTTTCTTTTTTGGTTTTATCTTCTTTCTGGCATCTGACCCCAAAAGGACTGGTGAAAACTTTCCCCTGGAAATTAGGAACTAGAACTAACGTAGCAAAGGATCAGCTGAGGAAGAAGGAGAATCAGGAACAAGAGGAGACAGAATGGGTGGCTAATTCCTTCCAGGAAAACACTCTTCCTTTACCATGAGACCACAAGACTTGAATGGTGCCTGTCTGCCATTACTGAACATAGTGATCGAAAGAGGGGGGGGGAATGAAGAACAGAAATTAAAATTTACATAGAATCCAGATTTTCTGGAGCCACAGAAGCTGGATGAACCCCTAAAACTGTTGCTTTGAGATAATCTTTAAACCTTAAACCAAAGATATCGCCTGATGTCTTCTTAAAAGTAAACAACAATTTAGCTGAAGTAGTAAAAATGTCTGCCTTGGGAATTTTGTTCTTTTAAGAGTTATCTATATGGGATCAAGCTGAGAACAGCAACTCAAAGATTAGACAAGAAACTTAGAGGACAGTGAATTTAAGTTAATGGGGGAGAAGTAACTCAGGTGAGGTGGTGAGAATTGTCATGCAACTTGAAGAATATAATCCATGTCACTGAGTTGTGCACGTACAAGCAGCTAAACTGATGTGTGTGTTGCTGTGTATATCCTCAACAAGAAGACTCGATAGTGAGAGAAGGCCAGCTTCTCCCCATGATTGGAGCTGTAGCCTGTGAACTTGGGAGCTGGGACTGGTGTATACTATGTGTACACAAGAAACAGAGAAAGACAGTCCACTGAGAAAATGATGGAAATAAAGGGGAAGGCTTTCTCCCTGGGAACCCAGGGACCCCCCCGGGGCCATGCCCCAGCCCTTCCCGAGGCCTGCTATGCTTCTGCCATCAGCTTCACTAGGGTTCCCTCCTTTCCAACCCTACAGGAAATTCTCCCTTCCTGTGTTTCCCCATTTCTAGGTGTTTGGTTTTTTTTAATTGTGATGAGGTGAAAGTTTACAACCCAAATCATACAAAACCCCAAACCCAGACCTCTCTGTAGCTCCATCTGCTCTCCCCACTGGGTGATAGCTCACTCCTCCTTTCCACCCCTTACTTCCTGTATCCACTCAACCAACGCTTGTCCCCTCCTCTCCACCCTCCCCTCTCCCCTCTAAAGAAGAACCATTTGGACAGCCTCATGTTTATGTTAAGCCCAGAAGTACCTGCACCACCCACATCCCTCTGTGTCCCGTAGTCCAGTCCAGCCTTTGTCTGAAGAACTGGCTTCAGTACTGGTCTCGGCTCAGGGCTAGCAGCAAGTCCAGGGGCCATGTTCTCAGGGGACCCTCTAGGCTGTTGGACCATCAGGTCTGGTCTTCTAGTACACTTCTACATCTATGTTTCCCTTTCCTTCATGCTCTGTCAGGGACTGTACACTGTGTTCCCTGATAAGGTTGTCTTTGGTGATGTCTGGGTACCATCTAGTTCTTCTGGTCTCATGCCGATATAGCCTCCCAGTCGCATGGACATTTCTGCCTGCTGGGCTCATATTTAATTCATATCTTTAATGTTCCCGGTTTTCATCTGCTCCAGGTGGGTTGGGACCAATTGATGTCTCTTAGGTGGCAGCTTTCTGGCTTTTAAGATCACAGGTGTCACTGAAGAATATGGCATATAGAACAAATGTAAGCTAGTTTTTGATATCCCAAAGACATAGATGCTTCTAGTCTGTCTTTAGCTGCATTCTTTAGAGAAGCAAAATCAGTCAAGCATATAAATGCCTAGACAGATTTACCCAAAAGAAAGAGCTCATACAGTTTTAAGGCTGAATGTCCTAAATCCATTTGTCAGGCTGGAGGCTTCTGAGTCACATAGCCAGAGGGGCTGGCAAACCCAAGGTCAGCAGGTCAGAGAGCAGGGCTCTTATTCACAGTCTGTGAAGACCAATGAATCCCAAGATCAGCAGGTAAGAGGGCAGGTAAGCTGCTGGCTCAGGACCCAGGAACTGGAGTCAGATGAACAGGAGCCGGGTGCAGGATCCATAGGAGCAAACGCATCTGAGGCTTGCCAGAAAGTCCGCTTATATTCAGTGTAGTGCACATGCCCAAAGAAATTCCTTTTCAGTTGACTGGCTACTCATAGCAGGTTCCATCGTGAAGGTGAGCACATGACATCAGATCTCATCACAGAAGTGATCACAGCATCCTGCAGCTGCCCAGCCCCACCGTAACTGCCCAAACACTGAGGGACCTGGCCCAACTCGGCTGACACATGACGTCAACTATCACGTGGTCCCTGAAAGGCATCCTTCTGCCTGTCAGTGCCCTGGTCTGGCCTTGCATGAGCTCCTCCCTCTTGGTCACTGCTCTGCCACCTTCAAGGCCCCCCTCCACCTACAGCCAGTCAGATGCCCTGTCCCTCCTGGGATCTTCCTCCCCTAACCCTCTCCTTGTGCCAGTTTTTCCCTTAACTTTTATTTTGACATAACAGTGCATTCATATGTTAGTTCCGCTCCCCCCAAAACCACATTACCAATGAGTTAATTCTGACTCATAGCAACCCTATAGGGGAGAGTAGAACTGCCGTGCACAGTTTCCGAACAGCACCTGGTGAGTTCGAACTGTGGCTTAGTAACTGTAGTTCTTGACCACGGTACCACCGGGGTTTCCCATTCATATGAAGCCCGATAATTAAGTTCGTGAACTCCCTTATTCTAAGTGCTACATACCACATTGCTCAAGATCACTACAGTCACCCTCGAAGTCCTCATCCTAAGGAGCTATGCACCCTTGCCAGCACCCAGTCCACACTTCAGAGCAATTTTGGAACTCTTTCTGGAATGGCCATTGTGCACCCTGGCACCGTGGCAAGTTCACAAACTTAATTGTCTAGTAGCTTGTGAGGGAGCTTTCAGTCAGTAAACAAAGAGCTGTGTTAGAACACCCTCCCTACTCATCTGACATCACCCTCAACGACTTTTTCTTTGCCTGAAGATAAGGAGAATATTGAAAGGAAGACATTTGGATGACATTCAGGACTTCAAGGGTCATACAACAGCTCTGGTAGCCCTTACAGATAAAGAGTTCCCAAATTGCTTTGAAGGGTGGACTAGGCACTGGAGCCAGGATGTAGCTTCCCAAGGGGAGGACTGTGAAGGTGACCATAGTGATGTTCGTCAATGAGGTATGTAGCACTTTTTCTAGGATGAGTTCGTGAGCTTAATTGGCAGTCCTTGTATAGTTACATTCACGTCTTTCTGCCTGAATTCAGTTGTATCTGATTCCCATAACAAAATTCTAGGAAAATAGAAACAACAAGCCTTAGATAAAGCTTTATAATACAGCAGCATGATGATAGAAAACTTTACTCAGCATATTAAAACAAAAACATTAATTTCAATGAAACAGAAGCTACATCTCAGGGCCTGTGATCATGTAAGGCCGGCTGGACCTGAAGGACGTGGGCACTCAGCTTCTCCTCTCTGTGCCAGAGCTAGGGGGCCTTCTTAAATACCCATCTAATAACGAATGATAGATTTGGGATACAGGAGTGAGTTCTGAGATCTGACCATGACAGAGCAAAGAAAGAAAACACTCTCCTGTCCCAGGGATCCAAAGGTAACTGATGGTCTAAATAGATGTCCCCTCCAAAAATAAATGAAAACCCAGGATCTGCTGAGGCTCCTCAGAAACTCTGCGGTAGTTCTACTCTGTCTATAGGGCCTCTGTGAGTCAGAATAGACTCGACAGCAGTCGGGTGTTTGGGGTTCTGTTTCTTTTAAACTGAACCTCCAGCCCAGCCATAGGCCTCTGACTTGACAAGAGAGTAGGGGAGCATCTGGGTGGTCTACACTGCATGGTTGGTGGTCCTAGTCCACCCAGAGGTACCTGGAAGAAAGGCTTGGCCACCACTTTTGGCAAATTGACCACTCAAGACCCTGTGGAGCAACCTCTACTCTGACAGACACGGTCACTGTGTGTTGAAGGTGATGTGAGGGCTTGTGACTGGAAACATGACAGGCATGGTGGGGGGACAGTGCCCTGAGGAGGAGGGCCTGCTAGGAAACATCAAGAATTCAGGCCGTTTTCCACTGAGCTCACTTGCCATTTCACCAGTTCCCCGAGGAACACTGCCACTGTCTGATTTACAAACTGTCTTGACCAAACTTTGGCAGCTCAGTTGTTGCTCGTATTTTTCCTAAGTGTAATGCATGATATTAATTAAAATTTTGATTCTCCTGCAGTTCACAAGCTCCATAATTTTTTGAACTTTGTGTCATTCCCTAAAGTGTGATTCAAATCATGCCGGCCTCCCCCAGTGAGTTTCCATAAAACTGAACAGCCCAGAAAATTAAAATGTCAGATATGAATGAAAGATACTTTTCTGCCTTAATAAATAGCTGAATTCTTGCATATTCTGAATTCAGATATGTTCTTCTCTGCTGCTTCTTAAATTTACCTAGCAGGGTCTCAATTCAACAGCTTGTGTTTCCCTGGAAACCATTGATAAGATTTCAAAACACTTGGAAACAATTTAACTGCTCTCCGGAGATGTCTCCTGGGTTGCCGCGGAAACTTGACTCCCTTCATTTGGCTGGGGAGTAGAAAGAATGGTGCTTCTTATGCCCGGAGCAAAGCTGTGTCTGACAACCCCTGAAAGCCAGAGGAGCCCTGAAGGGTCCTCAGCTGTCTGCACTCCCCATCCACTGGATTTTGTCCAGGGCCTTCATGTTAGGGCCTCTCCCTCCCCAGGACAAGAGGGCTACAAGAGGTTTTGGCTCCAGAGGCCAAAGCTCTCGTAATTCAACATTCTCTCCCCTTTGCTTTCTCCTACAATTCAGCTAGAGATGTAAATCTTCTGAAAAATATTTGGCCAAAGTAGTGTCAAGGCAATTTTTAAACAAAGTGCATAACTGCTGAAAACTTAGAGGTGGATAAAAAGTGGCATTTAATTATGCTCATGGATATTGCGTGTGAAGAATTTACACAGGACACAGTAAGGATAGGACACCTTGTCTCTTGTGCCACTGAAATTACTGGAATCTTCTGGAAGTTTCTTCACTCATGTGTCTGATACCTAAGGCTAAGATGGCTTAAAGACTAAGTTTGATGAGGACTTCCACATGACCTCTTTATGTAGCTTGGGCTTCCTTAAAGCATGGTAGCCTCAGAATAATTGGGCTTCTTAACATAGCAGTTCAGCACTCAAAGAGTGAAGGTTGCATGAACTGCTAGAAACTACTCAGTCTCTTTTTCTGCAGCTTCAGAAGACACATAGCGTCACTTTTGCCATACGTGACTGGCTGAATCAGAATACTGCTTTAAAGTAAAGATGGGAAGACTTGAGCTTGCAGTAGGAAAAACCAGCCTCTAGAAAAGAACATCATGGTTGGTAAAGTGGAGGGTCAAAAACAAGGGGAAATCCTTCACTGAGGTGGATTGATGCGATGGCTTCAACGGTATACTGAAGGACACCAAGGATTGTGAAGACAAAGCAGGCCCAGGCAGTGCCCTGTTGTGTTGTACCTGAAGTCAGCCTGGGTCAGAGCCAAGCAGAGAGCAGCTGACCACTGGGCAAAGCCAGCACAGCCCTCTTGTAGGCCAGGGGAGGAAGTAGACTGTACATATTTCGATGGGAAGAGAGTTGAAGAAACAGCAGCCGTTTTAAAAACCATAATGTCTTATTCATCTAGTGCTGCTGTAACAGAAATATCACAAGAGGGTCGCTAGAGGTCCAAATTCAGGGTGTCTGCTCTAGGGGAAGTCTTTCTCTCTGTCAGCTCTGGAGAAACACCTTGTCATTAATCAGAGAACTCGAGGGCTGGAAGTCTCCGCAGCACCCCTAAGCTACCTAACAATGAGAGAATCCTACTTTCTTTATTTTGCTGATTTTGACATTGTGAATATATTCTCCATGAGCAGATTTTGATGAGAGATGGCTGGGATCCCCAGCTTTGGCATCTTGGATAAGTTTCCAGCTTAGCAGCCTTCTAATCTTTCCATTACCTACTGATGTGTTCCACGAGTGTCTGAACATCATTGCTGCATCATTGTTGTGGTCCTACTTTGGGGTCCCACACTGTGTCACTTGCCACCTTATGATGTGGCACTCTGCTTTGGAATTCTCCTAAATCAGTGAATGACTTTGGTGGTTCAAGTTCTGTGTTGACTTGCCTGAGATACGTTTGATAGGTGTATGAGGGTGTGGTCACTTCTGTGATGAAATTTAGGGTTACGTGATCACCTCCGTGGTGGTGCCTTGTCGTGGACTGAGTTGTGTCTGCCACAAAATACCTGTCAGTTTGACTGGGCTGTGGTTCCCATGATTGTGTGATGGTCTGCCATTCTGTCATTTGGTGACATTCTCCTCTGTGAGCTGTAAATTCCATCACTACAACTAAGATGATGGCTGTTGTTGGTAAGGTGCCATTGAGTCACTTCCAACTCATAGTTGCCACGTGAACAACAAAACGAAACACGGTCTTGCACCGTGTCCACGATCATTTTTGGGCTTAAGCCCATTGTTGCAACCGTGTGTCAGTCCATCTCGCTGAGAGTCCTCCTCTTTTTCTCTGACCCCCCACTCTACCAAGCGTGATGTCCTTCTCCAGGGACTGATTTTTCCTGACAACATGTCCAAAGTATGTGAGACGCAGTCTTGTCATCTTTGCTTCCAAGGAGTGCTCTGGTTGGACTTCTTCCGGACAGATCTGTTTGGTTTTTTGCGGTCCGTGGTAGATTCAATGTTCTGCTCCAACACCGTAATTCAGTCAGCAATTCTTCTTCTGTCTTCTTTGTCCATCGTCCGGTTTTCGCATGCATATGACGCAACTGAAAATACCATGGCTTGGGTCATGTGCACTTTAGTCTTCAAGATACTAGCGTCAGTTATATTGATGAGGTTTACAAGACTAGATAGTGTCTTCAGCCAATCTGTTTTGAGAGAAGCAGGCACAGAGACGTGGAGACCTTGTACCACCAAGCTAGCAATGAAGTGTCTCCTTTGGATCTGAGTTTCCTGCCCTGTGATGCTCCCAGACCAAGGGAAGACTGAAGATGAGGATTTTCCTCTGGAGCCGATGCCCTAGATTTGGGCTTGTGGACTACTGGACCACGAAAGAATAAATTTCTCTTTGTTAAAACTGTCCACTTGTGGTATTTCTGTTATAGCAGCACTAGATGACTAAGATAGACCTGCTGTGAGCAGTTAAGCAGTTGAAAGGACATTTCCTTGGGCACCTGACCTGTGTTGAATATAAGGGGATTTCCTGGCAAGGCTTGCTGGCTTTTGCTCAATCTGGATGCTTCCAGCCTGCTCCTGTTCATCTGACCTGCAGTTCTTGGAATTTGAAATAGAAGCTTACCTGTGATTTTGCCTGCCACCGTTTGAGATTTACCAACATTTACAGCCTGTAAACAAGAGTCTTGCTCTCTGACCTACTGATCGTGGGTTTGCCAGCGTTTGTGGCTATCTGCATCAGGAGAAGCCTCCATCCTGATTTATGATTCAGTCTCTACAACCCCGTGAGCCACTTCCTTGACATAAGTCTGTCTCTCTATATTTACACACGTTACTGGTTTTGCTTCCCTAGAGAACCCAGCCTGAAAACTTGTCAAAGAATAAACCACACTTCAGCTAGATGGTACCCAGCCACCATCAAAGAGTGTCCTATCAGGGAACACAATGTAGAGTCCCTGATTTAGCATGAGAAAAAGGGAAGTGCAGATCTAGAACTTTATTAAAAGACAAGACTTGATGGTCCAGCATCCTGGAGGGTCCCTTGAGAACACGCCCCCCTGTCTTGCTGCTAGCCCAGAGATGAAACCGGTACTGAAGTCAACTCTTCAGGCAGAATGGACTGGACAGTTGGGCCACAGATTGATGCAGGTGGTGTGTGTACTTTTTGGGTTAATATATGCACACGAGGCTGTCCAGTTGGTTTCTCTGTAGAGGGGAGAGGGGAGGGTGGAGAGCAGGGGACAAGTGTTCGTTGTGTGGATACTGGAAGCACAGGGTGGAAAGGAGGATTGTGCTGTCACAGGGTGGGGAGAGTAGACAGAGTTGCACAGAGGTGTGTGTTTAGGGTTTTGTATGACAAATTGATTTGAATTGTAAACTTTCACTTAATCACAATAAAAATGAAGTGAATGAATAAATGGATAAATAAATAAATAGACCACACTTCAAAACTTGCCCTTGATCGTAACCTGCCACATGTGGGAGTTTCTTGGGGGAGGAAAGCAGAGCTACTGCTTTTAACTGACTTCCATGGCCCCCAGGCAGGCTGGTAGGTCAGTAGACCCAATAGCGCTTTTCTAGTCTCGCTTACTAAATTCTAACAGGTTTTTGACGGTTTTCACAAAGAAAAATATTTGTATTGTTAAAATCATTTTTTACACTGTTTTAAAACATCTTTCAGAGAGCATTCCTTTGGTAGTGTGTTGTTTGTATCCTGTGAAGGTCCTGATGTCACTGGCCAGAAAAGGCAGTCTTTGTACTAGGGTTCAGAGATGTAGGTATGTCTATGTGGCCTGTCCACAGGGCCTAGGGGCTGACCCCACTAACAACACTCTTGCCTGAGAGATGTTGGAGCTTCCTGGGGAGGAAGGAGAGTGAACATTCAAGGGCACCAGTCATGCCGAGGCAGCCAGCTAACCTGGGATGGGGGTGCCATCTGGATTCAGACCTGTGTCTGCTCCTCATTAGTGGACTAGGACTCATCAGACACGGAGTCACACTCATGTCTTAGGAAGAAAGGCGGAAATTGACAAGTGAGTAGGAATGAACAGACTTCCTATTTCATGAAATGTCTCCGATTCTGCCGTACTGATGTGAGAGGGAAAGACCATTGAGTTGCTTGCTGTGTAGCCTGTTTCTGGAGAAGCCAGAGGACCCTAGCAACTCTGTTGTGCTCTGGTGGCTTTGGGTGACATCTTTGATTTTGATTCTGGCAGGGATGGCTCGGCAGGGACCTGGAAGTGAGGCCTTCTACCTTGCACCCCCCCATGACCTGGAACGTGGGGCAGTACCTAGGAGCTGAGCATGGAATGATTTCTGCAACAAACAGACCAAAGGACGTAATGGAGCCAAGGAGAGGGCCAGAGAGGATCCAGGCCCAAATGGGAGTCCCGACAAGGAGGTAGGAAGACGAGCACAGAGATAAACCCTGATGGAGAAACAAGTCATTAAGGAACATTTACACCAATTAAAACAAACAGCTTAGCAATCAAGTTGGCAAAGATATTTTAACATTATAGTTCCAAGAGAGAACCTAAGGTCACCAGATGAAAAGCTGATGGGGAGCTTTATAACAGAGGCATCAGGCTGAACAACAATCTCGGGCATTGCTCTCCAAGGGGAGACAATTAGACAAGCTGCAGCTCTGAAGGTGGACATTCCCAGCACCCTCTGTACAATCTGATAGGCCATGAATTGAACCAAGTCAAGCCTCTAGGTCTAAGAGTTCCTGGGTGACGCAAATGGTTAAGTGCTAGACTCCCAGCAGAAGGCTGCTGGTTCAGACCCTTCCAGGGTGATCAGAACTAACAGCTGGCCGCCTGCTGCTGAAAGGTTATGGACTTGGCAGCTTTATGCAGCAATTACGCTGCATGCACATGGGGTCACCATGAATCTGAATCAACTTGGTGACAACTGACAGCAGTGGCTCCAACTACCTTGTTGTTATTAGGTGCCGTTGAGTCAGTTCCCACTCAGAGACCCTATACACAACAGACCGAAACACTGCCCGGTCTTGCACCATGTCCACAATCATTTTTATGCTGAAGCCACTTGCTGCGAGCATGTGTCAATCCATCTTGCTGAAGGTCTTCCTCTTTTTCTGTGACCCCCGACTCTACCAAGCATGCTGACTTTCTCCAGGGACTGATCCCTCCTGACGACATGTCCAAAGTATGTAAGATGCGGTCTTGCCATCTCTGCTTCCAAGGAGCACTCTAGTTGTACTTCTTTCGGTGGTTCATGGTACACTGAACATTGTTCTCAGGCACCACAATTCTAAGGCATCAGTTCTTGTTCTGTCTTCTTTGTTCATGGTCCAGCTTTCACACGCATATGATGTGATTGAGAATACCATGGCTGGGGTCAGGCACACTTTAGTCTTCAAGGTGGCATCTCTGCTTTTCAAAACTTTAAAGAGATCCTTTGCAGCAGATTTTCCCAGTGCCACATGTCTTTTGATTTCTTGACTGCTGCTTGTATAGGTGCTGATTGTGGTCCACCTACCTGTTCAAAGCGAGGGCTAGAAGGAAGTCTTTCGTGATACCGCAACGATTCAATCAGCCAAATTCAGAACGTGAAAATTTCTGTGGACCTAAGACCTGGTAAATAATTAACTTGTCTCCAAAACAAACATGGGAAAACAAGAGATGGAGGGGGAGCTCTCAAAATTGTACAAGAGTTAAGAAACATCATCTAAAGGCAAGGAATAAGAGTAAATAAACTGTAAATGAACATTCTGAGACAATCAGGAAAAATTTGCCAGACTGATCAGTAGATGTTAAGGAATTCTTGCTAATCTTTTGGATGTGATAATGGTATTTCAGGGTTTTTAAAAACTTATTGGTGATGCATTGCAGATAAACAGTGAAATGTTTATGGGTGAGATGACATGATACCTGAGATTTGGTTTAAAAATGTTCCAAAAAAACAAGCAAACTGTTTTGGGAGAACAGACAAGACCAAGAAAAAAGCGAGCAGAGTGTGGATAGTTTTTCCCATGTTCTGCTCTTGCTTTTCTTAAAATCCCTCAATTTATTAATGATAACTGTCAACTCCATCAATTCACCATCATCTCTATAATTTGGGGTCTGTTTCCATGGACTGATTTTCCTTCTGGGCATTGGTCATACCACCCCCCCCCCCAACTTCTTCACATGTCTAGTAAATTTTGGTTAGATACTGGACACTATTGAGTGTCTAGATTTTGTTGTCTTCCTTTAAATAGTGTTGCAAGTTTTCTGTTTTGTTTTGGCAGGAATTAAAATTATTTTTGAATCAGATAGATATTCATGAGGTTTGTTTTCAGGGCTGGTCTATAGCATTCTTTACTCAGACTAGGTTTGTCTTGTGACTAAAGCATAAACTTTCTGAGTTATTAACTGAGTACTCTGCACTCAACAGAGTCTCTTCACATGACTGATTATTTCTGTGTGAGCCCTTGAGATTTCTGAGACTATAGACAGATCCCTAATGGTTGTTCTTTGCCTGACCTTGGACAGTGGATCTCCTGTATGCACAGAATACTGTTCATCCAAACACTCAAGGAGACTACTCAAGGAGTGATTTTTTCTATGTAGCTTATTTGACTCTGATTCTATTGATCCACAAATTCTAGCCTCCTTGGGCTGTCTGAATTCCAGTCTCTGATTGAGGTCACAGCTAAATCTGCCAGAGTGAGGCTGGTATTCTGGAATGAATGAGTATCAGGAAGATGCCAGCCAGCTGCTGACAGTCATCTTTAGGGATGCCATTTCATTCCCAATATCCTAAATCTGACTTCTCACTGATCTCCCTGTATCCTGAGTCTGTCTTCTCCTTGATTTCCACTTGCAACCAAAAGAATCAGGTATTTCCCTTAATGTGAGGTTCGTGACAACTTCTGAGAGGCTAGGTACTGTCTTAGTCATCTAGTGCTGCTGTAACAGAAATGTCACAAGTGGCTGGCTTTAACAAATAGAAATCTATTCTTTTATGGTTTAGAAGGCGAGACGTTCAAATTCAGGGGGCTGGCTGTAGGTGAAGGCTTTCTCTCTCTGCCTTCTCTAGACAAGGTCCTCATCTGCTTGAGCTTCTGCTCCTTGGGATCTTCATCTGGCTTGACATCTCTCTTTCCTAATCTTTGCTACTTTGTTTAATCTCTTTTGTAATTTTAAAAAAGAGATTGACTTAAGAAACATCCTAAATTGATACTATCTCAATAACCCACTCCCAAATGGGGTTATAACCACAAGGTTAGGATTTACAGTTCATGCTGGGGGGACACCTTTCAACCCATAACAGATACTGCTTTGTTTTTTATTATTTCCCTCTGTTATCTCTCTCTCTGTGTTATCTTGATCTCGAGCTCTACCTCTCTGTCTTCTCTCTCTCTCTCTACCTTATGTCTCTCTTTCTCTGTCTCTACCTTATCTCTATCTCAGTCTATCACATCTGTCTCTATCTTATCTCTTTCTCTCTCTACTTCTACCCCCACCTCTATCTCTGTCTCTCTAATTGCACCTCCGCCTCTCTCTGTCTTACCTCGGTCTCCATCCCCCCATGCCTCTATCTCATCTCTCTGTTTTTACGTCTAACACTCTCTCTATCTTCAGTTCTGTCATCAATACCTATATATCATCCAGTTATTGGTCTGTCTGTCTATCTATCTCAAGAAGAAAAGGCAGCAAATTGCAAATACTTGCTGCAGAGCAGAAGGCAAAAAATGCAGTTAAAGGTCTTGAGTTGTCCCGGAAGAGTCAAAGGCCCTCTGGCAGAGCGCCCACCGTAGGCTGTGGCAGCCCTTCACGTTGACCAAGTTGAGCCAGAAAGCCACAGGTAACAAGATCAGAATGAGACACCTGCAGGCGATTTTCAGGAGCCCACTGTACATTGGGATCTCCAGGTAGAAAGTGGTTTTGTAACAGATGATGGCAATTCTGTTTCTTTAAAGAGCTCCAAGCACAACAGAGGCTGCTTCTGGAGTGGGCCATTCAGGAAGGTGGATGGGCGAGAGGGGAGGCTGGCTTCTCTGACCAAAGGAACTTCTCCCACCGGGACAGGCTGTGGTTGACTGCTTGCATTTGGATTTAATCAAAGTCCTCAGCAAAGAAATATTTTGCTCAGCTCTGAAATACTGTCTCAGTAAACTGTCAGGCCAGACCATCTGTATGATGGTCTGGATAACCCAGCAACACCATCCTGCCTCCCTCTCTCCCTCCCTCCCTCCCTCTCTCCCTCCCTCCCTCCCTTTCTCCCTCCCTCTCTCCCTCCTTTCCTCTTTAAGGTCACATACAATGTGTCTGTAAGTTTTTGCCTGACAAACTGACTTCAGTTATACACTTTGACTTAAAGCACAATGAACTAAAAGGAAAACCCTCTTCCTGTCAAGTCGATTTGAGCTCGCAGAAACTGTGTTAGTCATCCAGTGCTGCTACAACAGAAATACCATTAGTGGATGACTTTAGCAAAAGGAAAATTATTTGTTCTCAGTAAAGTAGGCTAAAAGTCCAAATTTGTGGTGTCAGTGGCAGGGGAAGTCTTCCTTTCTCTGTGGGCTCTGGAGAAAGGTCCCCGTCTTCTGTTGGTCCGGCAGTATCTGAGCGCAGGAACTCCAGGTCCAAAGGATGCATTCTGCCCTCTGCACTGCTTTCTTGGTGGTATAAGGTCCACTGTCTCTGCTTTCTCCCCTTTCCTTATTTCTGTTTCTTTTCTATCTCTCGATAAACACCCAAGGAAACTACTCCCTTTACACTAGATCAGGGATGTGACCTCAGTAAGGGTGTTGCAATTCCACCCTGGTCCTCTTCAACATAAAATTACAATCACAAAATGCAGTGCAACCCCCCAATGCTAGGAATCATAGCCAAACCAAGTTGACACATATTTTTTGGTGACACAGTTCAGTCCACAACAGGGACCCTAACAGACAGAGCTGAACTGCCCCGTAGGGTTTCCAAGAAGTGACTGGTGAATTCTGACTGCTGATCTTTTGACTGGCACTCAAACTCTTAAACACTGTGTCACCAGGGATTGAGAAAATAAAAAGAAGCGTCCAGACCATTATTGGCCTGTCTGCCAGGGAAGTAGCAGTGAGAAAAACCCAACAGTATCCCTGTTCAGACTTCCGGGAGGGGGGCCGACGCCAAGGACATAACAGCACTGAAGATGGCATACTTGCAAACCGAGGTCAGTTCTCCAGAGGAAAGGGATGCGAGTTTCTGCATGTTTGGCAAAGGGACCTGACCAAGGCCAGGGGTCAGAAGGGCATCCTTGGAAAGTGCTGGAGAAGGAGCCACCAGGGTACGGGCAGGCGGGGGCCAGGGAAATGGGGAGAGCCACATGTGTGCCCAGGAGGGTGCAGAGAGCTGAGAGGGGCTCCCGGATTTGTTCTTTCAGCTTTCAAATGTGGACCTTCCTCCATCTTCTCCTTTGAGAGGTCTCTGCTAAGGAGACCTCTTAGCAAAATCAAGGCTGGTGACCTCCCCAGTCCAGCCAGAAAGAGTGCCGCTTCCTTCCTGTCAAACAGACCAGAGCAAGAAGGGCCTGAGACAGACCCCAGTGACCCGTGTGTGCTGGCTCCCACCCAGCCTGGTAGTGTTGAAGCTGGATAGTGCTTCAGGATTTTCACGCAGCCCCCATGGGGACACTTTAAAGATTCCCAAGATTTTCACTGAATGCCTGAGTATTTTCTAAAGACTTGGAATACCGGATGAATACCTCTTTAAAATACTTCAGAGCTCTGATAAACACAGACTATCTGAATGAAAGAAACGCAGATCTCAATTTGCCCTCAGGAACTTAATGAAAGTACTAACATTTTCCAAAACTACAACTTTTGGATCACTTTAAGGTTCTTCCTTTTGGTGCGTAGAAAATGTAAATCAAAGGAGTTTGGGTGATCCTTAAAAAATGTCATCTTGCGTGACCATGAAAGAGGAGCTCTGATCTGAAACCCTCCTCCAGGAATTTCTCTAAAAGGAGAATGATCTCTGTATGTGGAGTTTTCTCACACACTTTTTTTCCCACTCAGTGTATTTCTCTCCTAAGATATATTCAGTAAATTTTCCCTCCTGAGTTAGTTCTGTTCCAGACTATTTCTATCACATTGAAGACAATCGTTATATTATAATCAAGTTCCCTTTACACTGGGTCAGGGATGTGACCTGGTTAAGGGTGTTACAATCCCTTTCCTCCTTTGGGAGGAAAGGAGAATGAAAAACACTAAAGACATAAAGGAAGGTTAGTCCGGAGAACGAATGGACCACGTTCTCCACAGTCTCCCCCAGGCTGAGTCCAGTACTAGGTGGTGCCTGGCCACCCCAGCTGACTGCTCTGACAAGGACCACAATAGAGGGTCTGGGGCAAAGCTGGGGAGAAATGCAGAAGAAAATTCGAACGCACAAAAACAGACAAGCCTAGTGGCCATATAGAGACTGGAGAAACCCTGACAGTATGGCCCTAGACACCCTTACAGCTCAGTAATGAAGTAACTTCTAAAGTTCATCCTTCATCCAAAGGTTAGACAAACCCATAAAACAAAATGAGACTAAAGGGGCACACCAGCCCGGGGGCAAAGACCAAAAGGCAGGAGGAGGCGGAAAGCTGGTCACGGGGAGCTCAAGGTGGAGAAGGGGAGAGAGTGGACTCATCATGGGGTTGTTAACTAATGCCATAAAATAATATATGGACTAACTGTCTTGGAAACCCTGGTGGTGTGGTAGTTAAGTGCCATGGCTGCTAACCAAAAGGTCAGCAGTTCAGATCCACCAGGCGCTCCTTGGAAACTCTATGGGACAGTTTTACTCTGACCTATAGGGTTGTTATGAGTTGGCATCAATGTGACAGCACTTTTTGGGGGGGGGTATTACTTAATAAGAAACCAGTTTGCTTTATAAGTCTTCTCTAAAGTAAACAACAAAAAAGAAGCAGCAGCAGCAGAATTAAAGTCTAGCAATATCTCTTTAAAAGTATCTCTTTTCTAGTAAGATCTATTTTAAAAGACCAGTTTTCTAAATTAAACTTCTGGAGTTAATGTAAAGAACATTTCTAAGTTCTTATAAAAACACGTAAGAAAGATTTCGAAAGGTGAGAGTGCCTTTAGGTTTATACTCATTGGAGTCTCTGGTAAGATGTCGCCACCATTCAGTGGATGTTATGGACTGAGTTGTATCCCCTGAAAAAGATGTGTTGACATCCTGTGGGACTACAAGTTTGGCAGATGTTGAACTGGAGTAGGGTGGCTTCTAATCTCATTCAGTTGTGCCTTACAAAGGAGAAGAACAGACACAGAGACAAAGGCAAAGATGCATCCTCAGTAAAAAGCCAAAAAAACATGGTCATGAAGTCAGTTTCAACTCACAGCCACCATACAGGTCAGAGTAGAACTGCCTGTAGAGTTTCTAAGGAGTGCCTGTTGGATTTGAATTGTCAGCCTCTTGGTTAGCAGACAAAGCACTTAGCCACTATGCTGCCAGCGTTTCTGCACCCATGGTAAGCCCCCGATACCTGAGGTGTGTTCAGTCAACTGAAGTCTGAAAGTGTTAAAGGAATATCGTGATGGAATATGCCATCCCGCATTGCTCTGGCCAGGGACCACCTTCATGTAGCTATTATTAGAGTACCTTGGTATAATTGTTCTATTTTATTATTACTGTAGGCAAACTCTTTCTGTGTCTAATTTATAAATTAAATTTTATCAAAGGCATGCATTCTGTTGTAAGTACGGTCACTGTGAGTCTGAACCAACTCTTCAGCACCTAGATACAACATAGGAATGTATGCATAAGACAGAACTTAGTATACAGAGGGTTTGGTGCTATCCCAAGTTTCAGGCTTCCATAGGAGGAATGGAAGATGTCTTAGAATATAATCCCCGTGGTTAAGAGGTGACTAGTGTATAAGCAACGGACACCAAGGAATGCCTGGGGTGACCAGAAGGTAGCGGGAAGCCATGGAACACGTCCATCTCAGAGCCTCAAAGGAAACCAACATGGTTGACACCCTGAACTGAAGTATCAGACTCCCAAGCTGTGAGATGGTAAAAGTCTGTGTTCTTTAAGTCCCCAGCCTTGCTGATGTTGTCACAGTTGCTCTAAGTGACTCACAGAGTAGGTTGCTGCCTTTGCTAGAATGCCTTGGCAAAAATTTCTTAGAAATATAACTCCCCACCCGCAACCTCTACCAGAGGAAAGACAGCTCAGCAGAGAAGTGGATGGTTTGCTTGCTTCAGTTTGGATCATTGGCTGTTCGGGTCGTGTGTGTGAGAGAGATGCGGCGGTGCCACCCGTTGACTTAGCCATCTGGCGCAGCTGTAACCGATACACCACAAGTGGATGGTTTTAACAAAGAAGAATTTATTCTCACACAGCCCAGTGGGCTGGAAGCCTGAATGCAGGGTACTGGCTCCAGGGGAATGCACACTCGCTCTCCGTTGGCTCTGGAGAAAGGTCCTTGTGCACATCAGTCTTTCCTTGCTCTGAGAGCACCTCGGCACAGCAGGAACCTCAGCTCTGCAGGACACTCTGCTCGCAGTGCTGCTTTCTTGATGGCATGAGGTCCCTGCCTCTCTGCTTGCTTCCCTTTCCTTTTATCTTTCATAGGGTAAAAGGTAGCACAAGCCACACTCCAGGGAAACTCCACTAGTAAGGACGTTACTGCAGCCCCTCCCGCCAAATCCTCTTTAACACAATCCAGTCTATTAACTACCAGGTTAATAACCAGGCAGAAATGAGGATTTACAGCACAGGAAAACCACAAAACGGAAGGCAAGCACACAGTATTGTGGCTTGTGGCCCACTCCAATTGCTATACGCATTTTGAGGGGGTCGGGGTACAGTATTCAATCCAGGACACCTCTGATCTCAGAAGGCTGCTAGCTAATCATTCATAAAGAATTCTTCTTCTCAGAATTCAGGACCGCATCATCGTATGAACAAGTCAGTACAGCTTCATTTGACTTGTATTTTCTGTAAGTGGAGACGTGGCTTTAATGAAGAGATCCCTGGGTAGGGCAACTGATGAATCCCTTGGTGGCTAACCCTTTAATTGGAAGTTCAGACCCACCCAGAGGCACCTCAGAAGACAGACCTGGAGCTCTGCCTCTGAAAGGCGACAGCTTTGAAACCCCCCTGGAGCACTTGTACTCCGCACGCATGGGGTGGCTGTGAGTGGGAACAGACTGCAAAGCAGCTGCCGATGGTGGTTGAAACCCAAACCCAAACCTATTTTCATTGAACCGATTCTGATGCATAGAGACCCGATAGGACAGAGTAGAACTGCCCCACTGTTTCCTAGGACTGCCTGGTAGATTTGAACTGCCAATCTTTTGGTTAGCAGATGTAGCAGTTAACCACTCCTCCACCAGAGTTTTCGGTAGTCATGGTGGTATTGCTTTAATGTACTGCTGTTTGTACCTTAAAGGACCTGTTTGGCCGTTTGATTCAGAACACCCGGACTACATCTCAATACTTGGATTTCCTACCTTCGTCAATTAAATCGCTTCACTGGTTGTTAGTTATGAGAAATCCTTCCCTGTTATTCTGATACCCTGATCATGTCTGGAGACCGTGCTGGTGTAGTGGCTAAGTGCTATGTCTGCTTACCAAAGGGCTGGCAGTTCAAATCCACCAAGTGTCCCTTGGAAACTCGATGGAGCAGTGCTATTCTGTCCTACAGGGTTGCTATGAATTGGAATTGACTGGAGGGCAACGAGGTTTTTAATGTTTGTTTGTTTGTTTGGATCCGACTGGAAGGCACTTGGCTGGCTTGGCTTGTTTGTTTTTTGATGCTATCTGGAAAAAGAGCTTAGGGACAAGACACACTTATTTTTTCCACACTGAAGAACCTGACCAAAATCTGCATATGGGCCAGGCTCATGGAATTTTTTATCAATAACAGGAGTGAACTGAAAGTCCACACTCAGAATCTGAACTTTGCCTGTGTCTGCAAGCCACTCCAGGACATTTGGCAGTTTCCTTGATTCTTTTCTTGGAGGTCAGCTTTACGGTAACAATTTTCCTTTTGTTCAGAATCCTTCACAACGTCCCAGTCCTGCGATGCGGTTTTACGAGAACTAAACTCAGTGGGTTAAAAATCATGTCATTATCTTTATCTGTGACCCTAAGGGTGCCAGTGAGTTGTAACTTTCATCTGCCCTTTCACATGGGGCTAAAGGCCAGTTGTTGGATTCTTCTGGGCAATGATAACGTGACTGTCAGCTGACTGGGGGACAGACTCACACCACACTGTTGTTGTGGAGTACCACTGAAAGGATTCCATCTCCCACTCGCCTTATGTGGCAGAGTAGAACTGCCCCATAGGGTTTTCGTGACTGTGATCTTTACGGGAACAGATTGCCAGGTCTTTCTCCTGCAAAGCTGCTCTGTAGGTGGGAACAGGCAACCTTCTGGTTGTCAACCAAGTATTTAACTGTTGACATCACCAGGGCTCCTTCAGACCCGTATATCCATTGCTGTTGAGTGGATTCTGGCTCATAGTGACCCTATAAGACAGACCAGCACTGCCCCATAGAGTTTCCAAGGTGTGCCCGGTGGATTTGAACTGCCAAACTTTGGGTCAGCAGCTTTAGCACTTAATCACTACACCACCAGGGTTTCCAATGACTGTATTTCCATACAAATGTGGCCCGCTTAACTTGGAGCTCCGTCAACCTCCATTGGCCCCTTCCTCCCAGTTAACGGAACACCTGTTCCGTTGATGATTATGTGGTAACCAGCCAGTGGAAGTAATCCACACCTAACGCCCCAACCTTCCTTTGTAACATGTTGTTGTGTGCCATACAGTCAAATCATAGAGACCAGATAGAATAGAACTGCCCCCACAGAGTTCCCAAAGAGCACCTGGAGGATTTGAACTGCCGACCTTCTGGTTAGCAGCCATAGCACTTAACAACTGTGTCACTAGGGTTTCCATGTGACAATAATTCTGGCTAATGAAAAAGCAATGCGGATTCCAGGCGGGCTCTGCTTTCCCTGGAGAAAAGAGACAGGCGTAATGTGCAGACACCATGCCTGTTGTGGATTGAACTGTGTCCCCCCAAAAACACGTGCAGCCATGTGGCTGGGCCATGATTCCCAGGATCTTGTGACTGTCCCCCATTTTGTGATGTTCCTATGCTGTACTTTAAAGGACTAGGGTGGGACTGCAAATCCCTTTATAAGATCACCTCCCTGCTCCACTGTAAAGGGAGTTTCCCCAGAGTATCTAGAAGAGATAAAAGGAAAAAGAAGCAAGCAGAGAGTTGGGAACCTCACGCCATCAAGCAAACAGCACCAGGAGAAGAATGCGTCCTTTAGGCCAGGGGTTCCTGTGCCAAGACTCTCCCTGGACAAAAACTGATGCGATACTGGACTTTCCTCCAGAGCCAACAAGGGGAAAGCCTTCCCCTGGAGTGGACACCCTGAATACGGACCAGTAGCCTACTGGACTATGTAAGAATAAACCTTACTTTGTTAAAGCCATCCACTCTGTGGTATTTATGTTGGAGCAGCCCTAGCTGACTAAAACAATGCCCTTTACCCCTTCGCCTTGTTTTTGCCTAGAAAATGGGCTGGACACCAGGAGGTGTGACAGCCGTTGTGACTGCTGATGAACGCTACACCACAAGAATGGCTTTGCACGGATGCAGGAAGCTGTGTCCTGGAGCAGCGGCGTCAGCCTCAGCCCCGAACAGCTGGTCCTGTGAGAAACAGAAGCCGCTCTCGGCCGGGTTTCTGCTACATTCCACCAAAGGCAATCCTGGCAGACTGGTATAAGGATGTATGTAATGCGTAGGTCAAAGTCCCCGGGTGGCACAGATGGCTTGCCTTTGATTACTAAGCTGAAGTTTGGTGGTCCAACCAGTGATGTCATGGAAGAAAGCTGTGGAAATTAAAAAACCCTAAGCAACACGGTTCTCCTTAATACACAGGATTGCCCTGAGCTGGAATCAGCTAGATGGCAAAGCAGTGGGACTTTGTATTTTTTAATGCATATGGGGAATGACAGGTCTGCAAACTGGTTCTAAATGCTACATGCCTTGTCTCTGAGTATCATTACAGTCACCTTAGAAGAAATCCCCTTGGGAAACTGTGCACCGATGCTGGCACCTAGTCCCCCCTTCAAGGCAATTTTGGAACTCTTTCTGGAATGGCCATTGCACACGGTGGCAGGGTGGCAAGTTCGTGAACTTAATTGTCTAGTTGTCTATGAGGGAGATTTTAGCCAGTAAACAAATAAGTGTATTGTAACACTCTCCCTTCTCACCTGCTCTAGCCTCCAGTGACTGTTTTCTTTACCCAAAGGTAAAAGAAATATTGAGAGGAAGACTTCTTTTTATAGTTGTTGTTTTCTTTTTACCTTAGATAAGGGTTTACAGAAAATCTAGCTTGTTATTAAACAGTATTGTTTAAGGACACTGGTCAACAACCCCATAACAAGTTACCACTCTCCCTTCTCAACCTTAAGTTCCTTATTACCAGCTTTCCTGTCGCCTCCTGTGTTCTAGTCCTTGGCCCTGGGCTGCTGTGTCCATTTAGGTATTATTATTACTTTTATGGTTAAGTGAAAGTATGCAATCCAAGTCAATTTTGTGTGCCTGCCTCTCTGCAACTCTATCTACTTACCCATCCTGAGACAGCACACTCCTCCTTTTCACTCTTTACTTCTAGTATCCTCCCAACAAACACCTGTCCCCTCCTCTCCGCTCTCTCCTCTCCCCTCTAGGAAGAAATCAGTAGGACAGCCTTCTATAAAATATAAAGCCATAAAGTAAACACACCACATGCTCACTTTGTGTCCCCAAGTCCAGTCCATTGTTTGCCTGCAGAGTTGATCTCAGCACTGGTTTCAGGTGTGGGCCAGCGGCAAGTCTAGGGGCCCTGTTCCCAGGGGACCCTCCAGGCCGTCAGACCATCAGTTCTAGTCTTTTAGTAGACTTCTTGATCTGCACACCTCTTTTTCTTGTGCTACATCAGGGACTCTACATTGGTTGCCCTGTCAAGGCTGTCTTTGGTGGTGGCCGGTTACCATCTGATTCTTCTGGTTTCATGATGATTTAGTCTCCCAATCATATAGGTCTTTCTGTCTCCTGGAATCATTTTTGCCTAGATGTTCTCAGTCATCATATATTCCAGGTGGACTGGGACCAAGTGATGTGCCTCAGGTGGCAGCTTGCTGGGTTTTAAGATCCCAGATGCCACTCACCAATATAGGGTGCAGAAGACTCTCTTAGCAAGAGACTAGTTATGTCAAGTGACTTTGATATCCCCTGAAACCATGGTCCCTGACCACAGTCTCTGCTACTCTACCCTTTGAAATATTGGGTTGAAACTAGAAAACCTTCTTGCTTATGCTGTAGTCCAGTTATGCTGACCTGTCCTCTACTGTGTGCTGTCACTTGCTTCCCCTAACCGAATTCCTATTGACTAAACTAAGCTGTGAATAACCCTCTCCCTCCCTCCCCACATTTTCAGCCACGTGCATAGGTCCTTTTTTAAGCCCTTATAATTGTGGTCTCATACAATACTTGTCCTCTTGCAGCTGACTGATTTCATTCCACATAATCTCTTCCAGTCAGTATCAGGTTACGAGATGCTTCCTAAAATCATCATTGTTCTTTATCACTGCATAGTGTTCCGTTGTGTGTATGTACGATAGTTTATCCACTCATCTGTTGATGGGCGCCTAGGCTGACTCCATTTTTTTGCTATTGTGGACTGTGCTGCAATAAACATTTGTGTGCGTGTATCTGTTCATGTGACAGCCCTTAATTCTGTAGGATGTACTCCAGTCAGTGAGATTGCTGGATCGTGTGGTATTTCTATTACTAGCTTTTTAAGAAAGTACAAAATTGCTTTCCAAAGAGGTTGCAACGTTTTGCATTCCCACCACCAGTATAGGAGAGTTCCAATTTCTCCACAGCCTCTCCAGCATTTTTGTTCTTTTTTTTTTAATTATTGTCAGCTTTGTTGGGTTGAGATGGTATCTCACTGTAGTTTGATTTCGATTTCTCTAACAGCTAATGATTATGAGCATTTAGTCGTGTGTCTTTTTGGCTGTCTGTCTGGATGTCCTCTTTGGCCAAGTGTCTGTCCATCTTCCTCGACCATTGTTTAACTGGGTTATTTGTCTTTTTTTTGTTGCTATCTTGCAGTACCTTGTAGATTATAGAAATTAGACATCTATCCGATACATAATTGCAAATATTTCTTTCCATTCTGTAGGTAGTCTTTCAACTCTCTTAATAGTCTTCGGATGAACAGAAGTGTTTGCTTTTTAGTAGTTCCTATTTATCTATTTTCCCTTCTGTTGTTTGTGCATCCTTGGCCAGATTTTTGTAGTCTGTCTAAGCTGTGTATTAGAACTTCCATTGCTGTCTCTATTTTTTCTTCCATAACCTTTATCGTTTTAGATTTGATAATGTAGGTCTTGATTCATTTTGAGTTAGTTTTTATGTAAGGTGTGAGATAAGGGTCTTGTTTCAGTTTTCTGCAGATGGGTATACAATTTTGCCAACACCATTTGGTAAACAGACTGTTTTTTACCCTAATTTACAACCTTTGGGACTTTGTTGATTATCAACTGTTCATAGGAGGATGGTGATATTTCTGGAGTCTCTACTCTGTTACAATGGTCTATATGTCTGTTTTTTGTACCAGTACCAGGCTGTTTTGACTACTGTGGCAGTGTAATAGGTTCTAGGATCAGGTAGTGTGAGGTCTCCCACTGTGTTCCTCTTCTTCAGTAGTGTTTTACTTATCCAGGGTTTCTTCCCTTTCCAAACAAAGTTGGTTATTTGTTTCTCCATCTCATTAAAAAATGACATTGGAATTTATATTGGGATTGCATTGTATATGCAGATTGCTTTGGGTAGACATTTTTACAATGTTATGTCTTCCTATCCATGAGCAACGTAGATTTCCCTACTTACATAAGTTTCTTTTGGTTTCTTGCTGTAAGGTCTTGTAATTTTCTCTGTATAGGTCTCTTACATCACTGGTTAGATTTATTCCTCAGTGTTTTATCCTCTTAGGGGCTGTTTTAGTCAGCTACGGCTGACCTAACAAATACCACAGAGTGGATGGTTTTAACAAAGGAAGGTTTATTTTTACCCAGTCCAGTCAGGCCCACCTCAGCGGCAGTGGGTTTGAGTTTCGGTAGGCTACAAGTCCAAAATCAGGATGTCCGCTCCACAGGAAGACTTTCCCACTGTTGGCTCTGGAGGAAAGTTCTCGTGTTGCATCAGTCTTTGTTCTTGATAGTGTGAGGTTCCCAATTCTCTGCTTGCTTCCTTTTCCTTTTATCTCTTGTAGGATGAAAGGATTAAGGGTGGTACAAATCATACTCCAGGGAAACTCCCTTTACAGTGGAGCAAGAAGGTGATCCTATGAAGGGATTCACAGTCCCACCCTAATTCTTTAACATACAGCATAGGAAAATCACAAAATGGAGGACAATCATAAAATACTGGGCATCATGGTCCAGCCACATGGCTACACATATTTTTCGGGAGACACAATTCAATCCACGACAGGTCTATTGAAAATGATGCAGATTTGGTGATTTCTTTTTTGATGATCTCTTTGTTGATGTAAAGGAATGTTACAAATTTATTTATGTATATCTTATATCCTGATACTTTGCTGAACACTTCTGTTAATGCCAGTAGTTTATTTATGGATCCTTTAGGGTTTTCTGTGTATACAGTCATGTCATCTACAAATAGGGATACTTTTACTTCTTCTTTACCAGTGTGGATGAACTTTATTTCTTTGTCTTGTCTGAATGCTCTGGTCAGAACCTCTAGCATAATGTTGAAGTGGTGACAGTAGGCATCCTTGTCTAGTTCTTGTTCTCAGCAGGAATTCTTTCAGTCTGTCCTTACTCAGGATGATGTTCATGGTTGATTTTCCTTAGATGCCCTTTATTACATTGAGGAATTTCCCTTCTACTCCTATTTTACTGAGAGCTTTTAGCACAAATGGATGTTAGACTTTGTTAAATGCCTCTTCTGCATCAATTGACAAAGCCAGGTGATTCTTACTCTTTGAGTTATCTATGTAGTTAATTAAATTAATAGTTTTCCTGGCTTCACAGAATGGATTTGGAAATGTTCCATTTTTTTCTATGTTGTGAGATAACTTCAGTAGTATTGGAATTAACTTCTCTCTCAAAGTTTGGTGGAATTCTCCAGTGAAGCCATCTGGGCCAGGACTTTTCTGAGTTGATGTTTTTTTGATTACTTTTTCAATCTCTTCTTTTGTGATGGGTTTGAGTTGTTCTACTGCTTTTTGTGATAATTTTGGTAGGTAATGTGGACCTAGAAATCTGTCCATTTCCCCTAGTTTTTCAAGTCTGTTAGAACACCGTTTTTCATAGTATTCTGTTATGATACTTTTTATTTCAGTTGGGTCTGTTGTGACATCTCCTGTCTCATGTCTTATTTATTTCCTGTCCTGTTTTTTCTTTTGTGAGTTTAGCCAATGGTTTATCATCTTTGTTGATCTTCAAAAAAGCCAACTTTTGGTTTTGTTGATTCTTTCAATTGTTTTTCTATTCTCTAATTTCTTCCATTCCGCTCTAATTTTTATTACCTGTTTTCTTCTGGTGTCTGAGGGATTCTTTTGTTGTTCTCTTTCTGCTTGTTCAAGTTGTAGGGCTAATTCTTTGGTTTTGGCCCTTTCTTCATTCCAGATATGTGCATTTATAGAGATAAATTGATCTCTGAGCACTGCTTTGACTGTGTCCCATAGGTCCTGGTAGAATGTGCTTTCATTTTCATTTCATTCCATGAATTTCTTTATTGCATCCTTATTTCTTCTATAACTGATGAATCTTTGAGCAAAGGGCTGTTCAGTTTCTATGAGTTCAAATTTCTATGTACATTTTTTCTACTATTGCTTTGCAATAACTCAGTGGTTTAGATTTTAGACTCATTTTATGGTTTAATATGTAGTCTATTCTGGAGAATGTTCCTTGTGCATTGGAAAAGAAGGTGCACTTATCTGTTGTTGGGTAAAAAGTTCTGTATATGTCTGTGAGGTTGAGTTCGTTGATTGTCTCCCCTTGTCTGTGGTGGTAGATTTTACTTTAAAATCTATTTTATTTGTGATTAATATTGCCACTCCTGCTCTTTCCTGCATGTTGTTAACTTTGATTTTCAGTTTGTTCATATCTTTGAGTCTAAGATATGTTTCTTGTAAGTAGTATATGGATGGATTATGTTTTCTGATCCAACCTGTTGCTCTCTTTCTCTTTATGGGATCATTCAGTCTTTTTACATTCAGTGTAATTATTGGTAAGTATGTATTTAGTCCTGTCATTTTGTTTCCTTTATTTTTGTGTTGTTGATATTTTCTTTGTTCCACTTAATATTCTGTTCTGGGTCATTTTTCTTTATGGGTTTTCTTTTTATTCTTTTCAATGTTGGCTTTGTGTCTGTTGAGACTTCTGTATTGTGTTTTTTTGTTTTAATATGTAATATTTTTAGGTTGCTCTGCAGCTATCCCTTTGTTTCTCCCTGATGTTCTAAGTTTAAACCTGTCTTCAACTTCTTTATATCTCTTTTACTTCCTCTCCATCTGAAAGGTTTACAAATACTATACATATCCCTCTTTTAATAGTGTAGTGTTGTCACAGTTTACATTTTGAGACCTCTGTTTCCCTAATTTTAATATTTTAGCTTTGATTGACTTTTGTGACTTCCCTAACTAAGTAGGACTCTGGATGCTGTGTACTGCATTGTATCCTTGAACATACGTCTGGTGTTACTGATTTCCTAATTGAAGAAATTTCTTTGGTATCTCTTGTAATCTTGGTTTGGTTTTTGCAAAGTCTGTTTACCTGAGAATGTCCTAATTTCACCGTCATGTTTGAGAGACAATTGTGCGTGGTACATAATTCTCGGTTGGTAGATTTTTCCTTCAGGGCTTTGCATGCGTCATCTATTGCCTTCTTGTCAACATGGTTTCAGCTGAATAGTCATAGGTCAGTCTAAAAAACTTCCCTTGTACATTAGTTTTGGTTTAAGCCTAGCTGCCTTTAGGGGCCTCTCCTTGTGTTTCATTTTATTAAGCTTAATTGTATTATGTGTTGATGCCTTTCTTTTGGGATCTATCTTTCATGGAGTTTAACGAGCATCTTGAATGGCTATCTTCTCTTGTTTCATGATGTCAGGGAAGTTTTCTGTCGGCAACTCTTCAACAATTTCTGCTATCCCTCCCTGTTCTGAAACTCCAATTACTCATAAATTGTTCCTCTTGGTAGAGTCCCACAGGATTCTTAATGATTCTTCATTTTTCTTGAGTCTTTTATCTGATTTCACTTCATAAATGGTGGTGTCAGTTACTTTATCTTCAGTCTCACTAATTTGAGTTCATTTCCTCAATCCTGCTCCTTTGACTTTTGATTGAATTGTCTAGTTCTGTAATTTTATTATTGATCTGCTGCATTTCAGATTGTTGCTGTTCTAGCATTTTATAAAGCTTGTTTAATTTTTCATTTTGTTCTGCTGCACCTTATCTAACCTCTTCCTAAGATCTAGAAGGGCTCCATACATAATTGTTTTGTATTCTGATAATTTGAAGAAGGCTTCTCCATCTGGAAAGTTCTCTGATTTTTTATTTTGGGAGTTTTGCAGAGCCATGGTGGTCTGCTTCTTTAAATGGTTAGATATTGATTGTTGTCTTCAAGCCATTAGAAAGCAGTTCGACTTGTCCTGTATTGTACCAGCAGAAGCTATAGCTTAGCTCAGGGAAGGTAGGTGACAAAGGGAACTGCTGTCCTTGGCTGCCAGCTGCTGCTGCTGCATTCTTGAGGTGTAGCTGTCTTAAGTACAGCTTTTCTACTGAGAGAGATGTTGTCCAGTCATGCAATGCCACTCAGCTTGGCAGCTGGCCTCAGCTGGGCCTTCAAGAGTAGCAGGCCCTGCCTCCTAAGTGACAAAGATGGTGACCTCCCTGTGCTGAGTCTCTGGAGTCACATCAGCAGATGATATGGTATAGCTTAGAGAAAGGAGGGGGAAGGGGCCTGCTGCACTCCTCTACCAGCTGCTTCTGAGTTCTGTAGGTCCCACTGTGTTAAGAACAGCTTCTCCGCTGGGAAAGACACCATTCAGGCAGGCGCTGCTGCTCCGAGTGGCAGCTGGCCCCTGCCGGCCCCTCAGGCATGGCAGACCCCACCTCTCATTTGACTGTGATGACATCCTACCTGGGCCACCTCTTCTATGCTGCACCAGCGGAATCTATGGCATAGACCAGGGAAGAGAGCAGGGAAGGGTGTTACTGCATTAAGCTGCCAGCCACCACTGGGATCTCTAGATATGACTGTCTCAAGTACAGTCTCTCTGCTGAGAGAGGTGCTGTTCACTCTGGTGCTGTTGCTCAGCATGGCAGCCAGCCCCAGCCAGGCTGTCAGGTGCAGCAGCCCCAGTCCCAGTATCTGGTTTATGAAAGTTGTGTCTATAGCTGTAACCTTTCCTGCCACCAAGCCAGCAGAAGTATGACCCTTCGTACCACCAACCCACCTCTGGCAAAGGTAGTTTTCCCTTTCCTGTCACCTAGTCTGAGCTCAGAACTTTCCACCTGATCTTAGGCTCCCAAAATGTCCACTCTGTTCCCTTCAGGTGTTTTTCTAGGCCTTAGTTCTCAGAGGAAATCAAGGATACATGTGACTAGTCCATCGTCTTGGCCATATCTGTGAAAGAAGATGCTGTGATGACATTCAGGACATCATGCATGACATGATGACAGCTATTCCAGAAAAAGAGTTCCAAAATTGCTTTGAAGGGTGGACTGGGCACCGGCATTGGTATATAGCTTCCCAAGGGAGGTGCTTCAAAGGTGACTGCAGTGATATTCAGCAGTGAGGCATGTAACACTTTTTCTAAGTTAAGTTTGCGAACTTAATTGTCAGAACTTATGTAATGGCAGCCAAGTGCTTTTGAGTATTTATTTGCTGAGACTGTCTGAGCAGGCATGTACTGGGCTCAGATGGAATGATTGTTGTCCCAGTCTGCACGGATGGTGACAGACTGGGCAGTGTTTCATTCTGTTGTGCACAGATAGGGTTGGAACAGACTTGATGGCACCTACCAGCAACAACAACTTGCGTTGGCTCCTGGCCACCACCCGGTTCACATCGTAGTTTACTTCTGTTGGGCTCTTTGCTTTGGGACTCCTTCCCAACACTCTGTAAAACTTTGAACAGGATAGTCTGGTAAGTCTTTTACATTTAGGTCTTCTCCTAGCATCTAGGCTAGTGGTTGTTAAAGTTCTGTGGTGTTGTGTGCTGTCCTGTCAGTTCCCCCTCTGGAGCTCTGTGTAGAACACTGCCCAGTCCTGTGACATTCTACTGATGTCGTGCCTGAGCCCATCATTGCAGCCACTGTGTCAGTCTGTCTTGCTGAGGGTCTTCCCCAGTTTTGCTGACCCTGTACCAAGCATGATGTCCTCCTCTAGGGCCTGGCCCCTCTTGATAACGTATCCTGGCTACATAAGACGAAGTCTGCTACCTTTGCCTCTAAGAGCATTCTAGCTGTACTTCCTCCAGGACAGATTCATTCATTCTTCTAGCAGTCCGTGGCATTGTCAATATTCTTCACCAACACCATAACTAAACGTCTTCTCTACTCATCGCCCAGCTTTCACATGCATATGAGGTGATTGAAAACACCGTGGCTTGGGTCAGGGGCACCTTAGCCCTTCAAGTTGTCAAGGTTAGCTAGGGAAACTGATCTCTGCCACCAGGTACTAATGTGTTTTACTCCAGAATCTAACATTTTCTAGGGGTAACAAAGGTCGAGGTTTGCATTATAGAACACATACAATATTGATAAGATTGCCAGGGGAACCTGATCTGCCACAAATCAAAGGCTCTCCCTGGCAGTTTGTGTTGCAGATGTGGGTTCTTCTTGTCAGTTGTGATGCAAATAGAACATTTCCTCCTGGTATTCCTGTGGCCCAATCTGAAGCCAAGTTACTACCTCCCTCTCCCATCTATGACATCACTCCCTGCTTTTGCCTATAAAAAACACCCCCCAAATTTATGTGGGTTCTTTTTCCACTTCCGGAGACTGACCCGTTCCCTCTTTGGAACATACTTTCTCTTAAACTTTTCCATCATTTGCTACTAAAAAGAACGCATCCTCATGTGCTTTGGGGAGGGGGATCCCAGCTTGCCACCCCTCGGGAGACCGAACTGGCTAGTTCGATCTCTGGAACCCAAATCAGGTCACTCGGGGCCTGATCAGCTCTACAACCTTGACAAAGTGACATCTTGGCTTTTCAACACTTGAAAGAGGTCTTTTGCAGCAGATTTGTGTGGGTGAATCTGCATGAGAATCTACTAAACCAATCTGAATTTGCAGGTCCTGTGGGACAGATAGTAGACCAGTACAGGCAGTCACAGAGAGTCTACGGTGCCCACATACCAATAATCACAAAGACGATTTAAGAGCAGTCAGCACGTCCTTCTGTTACCCTGGATGTCACCGAGTGTGAGCTGACTCATCAGCATCTGACAACAACGTTGAGGAAGTCCTCCACGCCTGGGTACCTGCTAAGCTCTTCCCGTGGGTCCTGGCCTTAAATAGCTCAGATAGAGTGAGTGTTCTTAGCGAGGTTAAACAGTCATTAAAGGCAGAGTCCAGTTAAAGCATTCCCAGCAATAGGGGGTGGGGTGGTAAGTGCTCAGGAGAACAGTGTGAGATGGGGGATCACGTGTGTCTTAGTCCTCCAGTGCTGCTATAACAGAAATACCACAGGTAGATAGCTTTAGCAAAGAGAAATTGATTTTCTGACAGTGAAGTAGGTGTCATGGATTGAATTCTGTCATGGATTGAAATCTGCTTAGCAATCTGGGTCTGCCAGGCTTTCCGGTATCCGGTTCTGCTCCTCCTTACAGTAAATCCTGCCTCTCTGATGTTAATGAGGGAGGATGGGCAGCAGTTGTATTGGTGAGGCAGGACTCAACGTGTAAGATAGTTTTGTGCCCTGAGACAGTATCTTGAGACATAAAAGAAAGAAGCTAACAGAGAGAGTTGGGGACCTCATACCGTTGAGAAAGCAGCACCAGCAGTAGGGCGTGCCCTTCAGACCCGAGATTCTTGTGCCAAGATGCTCCCCGACCAAAGACTGATACAACACGAGGACTGTCCTCCAGAGCCAACAAACAGGGAAAGCCTTCCCCTGGGCCAGACCCCCTGAATTTGGACTTGTAGCCTACTGGACTGTCTAAGACTAAACTTGTCTTTTTAAAGCCATCCACTCATGGTATTTCTGTTAGAGCAGTACCAGATGACTGAAACACTCAGTTACAAGTCCACATCCGGGGCAACAGCTCCCAGGGAAGGCTTTCTCTGTTGGCTCTGGAGGAAGCGCCTTGTTGTCAATCTTCTCTTGCACTGGGAGCATCTGAGGTGCAGGGATACCAGGTCCAAAGGATGTGCTCTGCTCCGAGCCCTGCTTCTTTCCAGGTGGCATGAGTCCCCAACTCTCTGCTTGTTTCTCTTTCCTTTATACCCCAAGAGATTGCCTCAAGGCACCATACAATCTTACAGATAGAGTTCGACCCCACCAACACCACTGCGGCCAATCCTCCCTCATTAACATCAGGAGGCAAGGTTTACAACCTGCAGGTGCATCACTGAAATACTGGGAATCATGACCTAGCCAAAAGGCTACACAAGTTTTTGGGGGGACACTATTCAATCCAGGACAGGGTGTCAAGGAGGGTGAAATTCTTAGCAAAGCATTCAAGAACATAAACGACTACTTGTAATTGTTTGTGTTTAAGTTCCTTTATTATTTAAGTTGTAAATTAAATTTATTAAATATTATTTATGAATTTATTAAAGTTGTAGATTAAAAAAAGTCTGAATCTCCTCCTCACAGGTGCACATACGTACAGAATACACATGCCACTGTGAGAGCTTCCCAGGCTTCCAGTTGGCCCCAACTTGGTAACAGGAAAACACCGGCAGTTCTAGTTTACCCAGAGGCACCTTGGAAGAAAGCCCTGGCGATGTAAAAACTCAGCCATTCATAACCCTAATGAGCACAGCTCTACTCTGTCACACACGTGGTCACCAAGCAGGTTTTAAAGACCCACCCCGTAAGACATCCCCATGCCGTGGCCTTAGAAGCCCTGTTGCAGGCATGGTCAATCAATTTTGATTAGTGACTTACACATGCCCACTTGGTTGATTAATTACATGTAAATTATATAGTCGCTTGATTTTTAATTTTGCAAATTGAGGTATTCGTTCTATCCCTTGGGTACTTACACCCAATTCTAAATTGCCCTCATTTCATAAATTATCATCTATAGCAAAAATAAAAGATGGAATTATGTAAATAACATTGACACCGAGTAAGAAATTTAAATAGCCTGAAAAGATACAGAAGCGGAAACTCAGCAGGCCTCCAAACCACATAGCTCTAGGCTTCAGAGACACCACGGCCCAATTCTGGGGTGTCATTCTAGAATCTTTGTGCATACTCAGTTTTCTGCCCCCCTCTTAACGTAAATGCAAGATTCTTTATACTCTCTGTTTTTCAGTTTTTCAGTTACTGCACCTTGGAACTGTTTGTGCACCAGTAATTACGGAGCTGCCTTCTCCTTTGGATGAGTGAATGGTGTTTTGGTGCCTAAGTGTTCGGCAATTTATTTAATCACCTTCTTTGTGATGGGCATTTATGTTGTAGCACGTTTCATAATCACCCTTGGTTTGTGGGGGCTGTTCAGTGGCCTCTGAGCTGTCTCTGTGCCAGCCCCGGGTGCCTGTGGAGAGAATTCAAATGAATTGTGTCTGCATAGCCAAAGGAAAGGAAAACCAAACCCTTCTGCAAGTCCCTCATTTCCACCTAGTACATTCTAGAAACAAGATCTTTGATATTTACCACTCTGAATCACAGAGCAGCCACACCTCGTTCTCTTGCTGTCTTTCTCACTCACAGCACACCATCACCTCGTCACCTCGGGGTGGCGGTGAATGGTTCGTGCAAGGCCCCCTGGGTTTGAGGCTCAGCTCCACACTTCCTGGCTGTGTGACCTATGGAGAATTCCTTAACCTCTCTGTGCACCAGTCTTTCCTCTGTAAAATGTGGATAGGAATGATGGCATCCCCCAGGTAAGTAGTAAGGATCAAATGAATTGACTTAGCAGAGTGCTTAAGATCGTCATGGGCTCAGAATAAGTGCTAAGTCAGCCTGGTGGCTTAGTAGTTAAATAGTATGTCCGCTAACTGAAAGGCTGGTAGTTCAGATCTGCCAGGCACTCCTTGGACACTCTAAGGAGCATTTCTACTCTGTCCTGTAGGGTCACTATGAGTTCAAATAGACCTGGCAGCATCGGGTTTGGGTTCGGCTTTGGCTTTGGCTAAGCACTGGCTGTTACTATAGCCTAGACAGTTTGAGAACAAAACTGGGCCTTAGTTGCTCTGCAGTGGTGGTGTAATACAAGGCAGGAAAAGCCAGGTCTGTCCCAGAGCCCACCGCCACCCTTGGTGTGCACACACACTTGCATAGGTGTACATGTCACCTACACATCCTCATGTTATCAGTTACCAGAGTGGTCCCAGGTGTGTCAGAGTAGAGCCGCGCTCTGTGGGGTTTTCAAGCGCTGATTTTTCAGAGATAGCCAGGCCTTTCTTCTGAGGCACGTCTGAGTGGACTCCAACCTCCAGCAGTTCAGCCAGCAGCTGAGCGTTTGACGATTCATGCCACCCAGGGACATACAGACACTTTCCAGGCACATACAGAGGCCCACTAGACGGACCCGCGACAGCGTGTGGCTGGACTTGGGCGAAGTCCTGTGTGGGAGGAACCTCAACAAGAGTGACAGTGGTCCGCCTGTGATGATTTGGAGCTTTCTGCGGGGACAGGACAGTGACCAGTGGTCAGTGCATCCACACCAGCCCGTGGCGGCCCCATGCACGTCTGAATAGAGTTGTGTTCCCCCGTGTTTTCAACGCCTGATTTTTTTAAAAGTACATCACCAAAGGCTTTCCTCAGAGGCACCTGTGGTCAGACTCGAGTCCCCAGCCTTTTGGTTAACAGTCGAGCCCATTTATGGTGTGCGCCACCACGGGGGACTCCGTGGAGACAGAAACAGCTGTGAACGCAGACAGATGTGGAACGCATCCCCGGAAGAAGGAAGGCACTGGTGAGCCCCAAGCTTCGTCCTGCCAGCGGGCTCACGTTCTCCCGCGGTAGAGCCCGGATACAGAGAGAAACTTTCTCTCTGACGAGCACAGAACCGGGGGTGGAGACAGGCAAAGAAAGACACGTCCGTTGCTAAGCACCAGCTGGTCCCCTTAGCTGTCTCCGCGGGGCTTTCGAAGGCGTCCCAGTGACACAGTTTGCATCGGGAAAGCCTTCCCAAAGATGATCGCCCAGAGTTTTAATTAAAGTTCTGTGGGCGGTGAGAAAAAGTAGGCCAGTGACAGGAAGTCCTGCCGTCCGTGAAGAGCCTGGAGCTGGGGCCACGGAAACGGCAACAAATCCCATCAGGCGCCCACACCAGCCGCTCCCACCCAGCCGCAGCCAGCTTCGATGCCTCTTTTCTTGGAAGAGTCTTTCCTGCCTGGTGTTTGAGCACGTAATTAAAAGTTGAGTTTCTTTGCACACTTCAGGGCACCTAAGAGTCTGCATACCCTGGTGGAGCAGTGGTTAAGTGCCACAGCCGCTCTCTAAATGTTGGCAGCTCAGAGCCACCAGGTGCTGCCTGGAAACTCTATGGGGCAGTTCTACTCTGTCATATGGGGTCACTGTCTGCAGGCACGCAGACATGCATGCACACACGTACACACAGGTACACACATCACCCACACATCCACAAGTTGTCGGTTGCCATTCCAATTATTCCGACCCACAGTGACCCCGGTGTGTCTGCTCTTCCTCAAAAGCACAGTGAAGAGTTTTGGAAGTCCCGCTTTCCACAGGGTTACCCGTACTGTGTTCTGATGCACACAGCTGATCCACACAGACTATGCCTTTGCACAGTCAGTGAAATACAGGCAAGCATCTTTCTGCTATTCTCTGCTCTCCGCCAGGATCCATCTCACATCACCAAGGATACTCCCGGTTCCACGTCCTCTTCTGAATCTGGCTTGAATTTCTGGCAGTTCCCTATCAATATACTATTGCAGTTGCTTTTGAGTGATGCCCCCCACCTGTCAGTCTTTTATACTGTGGGGTTTGTGTGTTGCTGTGATGCTGGAATCTATGTCACTGGTGTTCAGAGAGCAGCAGGGTCTCCCACGCTGGGCAGGTTTCAGCTCAGCTTCTAGACCAAGACAGGCTAGGGAGAAGGACCCGACAGTCTAGCGAAAAGAATTAGCTAGTGAAAACCTTATGAATAGTATCTTAAAGATTACAGCCTCTTAAACCTTGTGGGGCCAGTTCTGTTCTGTCACATGGGGTCCACATGAGGGGAAAACTGACTGTCAGGCGGCATCTAAGGCATGTGAGTAGGAAGAAAGATCTGGTGAACTACTTCTGAAAATCAGCTGCCAAAGCCCTCAGGGATGACAACAGAACACTGGCCCACTTGCATCTGACCAGTCAGTCCAGATGCTGGAGAAGGACATCCCATTATGACGCTGAAGCCCGGTGAGGGAGACCTGCAATGAAATGAGCTGGTGTAGCAGCCGTCACAGTGGACACACTGGGCTCGGCAGTGACATGTTGTCCGTGGCGTCACCACAAGCCAGAACTGAGCAGACAACAACTCACAACAGCGGAGCTGTGAGCAGAAGAACCTGTGTGTGTCTTGGCTTGAACTGTGTCCCCCCCCCCAAAATGTGTGTAGCCATTTGACTAGGTATGATTCTGGGTGTTGTGTGGCGGCGTTCCTGTATGTTGTAAACCCCACCTCTACGATGTTCATGAGGGGCGATGGGGGGCAGTTGTGTTGGTGGGACAGGACTCAACGTGTCAGATTGTGTTGTGCCTTGAGGTAGTCTATCAGGATATGTAGGAAAGGAGAGCAAGCAGAGAGTTGGAGACCTCAAGCCAACAAGAAAGCAGTGCAGGGAGCAGAGCGTGTCCTTTATGATCCAGAGTCCCCGCACTCCAGAAGCTCCCAGTCCAGAGGAAGATTGTGGACAAGGACCTTCCTCCAGAGCCAACAAACAAAGCCTTCCCTCGAAGGTGACACCCTGAATTTGGACTTTTAGTCTTCTTTACTGTGAGAAAATAAATTTCTTTTTGTTAGTTTCGTCCACCTGTGGTCTTTCTGTTACAGCAGCACCAGAGGACTAAGACAGCATGGGAATCCAAAGTAACAGTTACATGTCAAGCACAGCTCTGTTGGGATCTAATTGACTTGAAAAATCCCCAGAAGAGATAATAAGAGCTTTACACAAATCTGAATAGTGCAAAGGAAATGATGATGTTTTGAAGACATTTACAAAACAATACTACTTAAATCACCTTGTTTGCAGTGAGGCCTGAGCTGGGTGCAAAGCTCTCCCATTTAGGGAGGCAACGGCTGCCTGACTTCACCAAAGATACGCCACAGTATTTCAAGCACTTGGTTGGAAAGTGTTGCATGTCACAGATAGAGAATCGGATAGCTTTTCCTGGCATAGGGATTTCTGAAGGCAAAACAGATTTATTTTTGCTCTGATGGCTTGAGCTGTGTCGTGTAGATCAGAATGGCAGCAGCCCCTTGTACATTTCTGGCTATTTAAGTCACAGAAACCTACTATTTGAAAAATGATGGCACTTCCCAGGTCCTGGGAGAAGCACATAGATCTTAGGGCTGGTGTGAATTATTTTTAGCTGGGTCAAGCACTTCGACTCCCTCACTATAGATTCACCACCTTTTCTGTCTTTAATTTCTCAACTCATCTATCACTGAGACCAGGTGATAATCAGGAACAGATAAAGGTGTTTTGCAAAATGCCTTTGGGAAGTGAAATCTAATTTTCCAAAGAGATTTTTAACATGTAATTATATTCTTGTGAATCTACGAGTTACACAAAGACCCCGTCTTACCCCAGTGTTTCTATACTGTGTATACACACAGGGTGCTTTTGAGTATGTGAGAACTAGTTAAGCCAACTGGTTTAATATGGGTTTTACGATAAATTCCTTATGCTATATACACCTTGGTTTTACCCAGGCTCGGAGTAAAAAGTGAAAGCGACTTGTCGTAATTCCCTAGTTCTGCTGTAACCTTGGTGATGTGGTGGGTAACTGCTAGTGCGATTCAGATCCTCCACGGGCTCCTCGGAAACTCCATGGGGCAGTTCTCTTCTGTCCTATAGGATCGCTATGGGTTGGCATTGACTCAACACAAGTGGGTCTTGGGTGGCAGCCAAAATACCGCAAGCGGGTGGTTTTGAAGAACGGAAATTTATTTTCAGAGAGCCTAAGAGGCTGGGAGGCCTCACTGAGGGCACTTGGCTATAGCGGAAGCTCCGTCAGCTCTGGGGGAAGGAGGCCTTTCAGTCTCTCCAGCCTCAGCGTTCTCGATTCCTTGGTGATCCCCACACCCACGTATCTTCTTGTTCTGCCTGTCTTTTCGCCTCTCTGTGTCTAATCTGTTCTTTTTATATTTTGAAAGTGAGCAGGTTTGAGGCGAAGCATACTGAACATGCTACAGACTGCCAGAAGAACGAACACGTTGGACTCGGAAGAAGTACAACCAGAACGCTCCTTAGAAGCAAGGATAACGAGATTACATCTCACATCCTCTGGACATGCTGTCCAGAGGGTCCGAGGTCCTGGAGAAGGACGTAAAGCAGCAGGGCAGTAAGGGAGAGGAAGGCCTTCGTGGAGATGACCTGACAGGGTGGCTGCAGTGACGGCTCCCGCATCACAATGATTGTGGGCCAGGAGCAGGACCGGGCAGCATTTCATTCTGGTGGGCACTGGGTCCCTCTGCGTTGGGACTGACCCAACACGATGGCATCTAAGAATAACAGCTGGTTTAAAGCCCACCTATGTATAGCGAGACAGTCTTAGTAACATAACAAAGAACGCGCTCTTGTCGGATGGGATCACACTCATAAGTTTGTTGTGTGGCCACACAGCATCCATGGAGTCGATTCTGACCCTTAGAGACCCTACAAGACAGAACACAACTGGCCCACAGGGCTTTCTTGGCTGTGATCTTGGCAGGTGACCAGGTCTGTGTCCCAAGGAGCCTACTGGATTTGAACTGCCCAACTTCTGGGCGACCACAAGCTTAACCACTGCACCACCAGGTGCTTTTCACAGACATAGGCGTTAGAGTTTTCGTGTATATTTTTTGGGGGGATACAATTCCATCCAAAACAGTGACTCATTCTTCAGATCCTTTCTCTTAGGAGGAGAAAAGGGGCGTCCTGTGAGTGCTGGGGTTGCCAGGCAACCACCCTGTCCCTTCCTGCCTCCACTCTCACTTGGCTCCAGTGTCAGAGCAGCTATCCGGGGCGGCTGGGACCACCGGGGCCACAGACAGACGCCTACCCGGTGTGCTCACACCTGCTGTTCCCACCTAGGTGGGATGATTGACACCCCGGGTGTGAACCAGTGTTTGCACTTGCAGTGTAGAAAAATACGCAGATGTGTGAAAAATAAAGCCAGCATTCATTATGCCCAAGTGTGAGCTTGAGCTGAGCTGAGCAAAAAATAGGCCATATTACAGTAGGAAGGCCAGTGAACTAAAAGGTGTGGAGGTAGAACATTCATACACACACACACACACACACACACACACACACACACACACACACACACACACAGACACAGACACAGACACACCCACACCCACACACACGCACACCCCAGACTGGTCTCTTTCTTATAAAGAATGTTCGATTTATAAAAAAATAAATGACTCTAATGAACACCCAGCAGTGTTGGGGTGCTGGCAACTGGCCACCAGGCCCCCAAATACACTGCGGTGGACATTGGTAGGGGTGCCGGTGGCACTGCGGTGAAGAGCCTGGGCTGCTAACCGAAAGGTCTGGGATTTGAATCCGTGATTCGCTCTTTGGGAGCCCTATGGGGCAGTTTTCCTCCATCCTGTAGGGTCTCCACCAATCAGAGTCAACTTAAAGGCACAAAACACATCCAAACCAAACCTTCCGCTGTTTAGTGGATTCCAACTCACAGCGACCCTCATTTAGCGGCAACGCCTGCCCCACAGCAAAGGAGGCAGGGAGGGATGGGGAACCCGGACCTGTGGGCACAGGGAGCCCGGGGTAGCAAAGGGAAGGGGAGAGTGCCATCACTAAACAGTATGTGTAGAAATTTCTGAATCAGGAACTAATTTGCATGTAACCTTTCATCAAAAACACAATTTAAAATGAAACAAACAAACCCAGCCCAGCCGTTGAAAATTCCCCACAGTTCTGCTCTGACCCACGGGTGTTGCCGGGAGTGCGAACTGACTGGAGGTCAGCTGGTTGGGTTTGGGCTTTGGCTCTAAGGAGACAAAGTCACAGTCTAGCTCGTGAATCTGAAGTCCTTTGGAAGAAAGGGGAAGAAGAGGCAGAAAATGAGAAGCCACAGGGCTCCGGGAAACCCAGGAGGTGTCGTGGTTCAGGGCTACGACTGCTAAGGGAAAAGTCAGCAGTTCAGATCCACCGCATGCTCCCTGGAAACTCTACAGGGCAGTGTTACTCCTCCCTCTAGGGTTGCTAGGGAGTCAGAGTTGGCTCAGTGGCAGCGGGTTTGGTTTTTTGGTGTTTATAGGGTTCTGAAGCAGTCATCACCGACTTCTGTCTTACCCGTGCCACTGTCTCAATTTCTGCCACATTACCTACAACTGGTATTATTAGTTTTCTTTAGATTCACTTTTAAAAAAAAACTGAAAGATGTTTAGCCTCACTATACAAAACTGAAATCACAGGTCTACTGCTATTTTTTTTCAAATACACATGACAATATGAACGTGCTAATGTAATTTGCAGCTCTGTCTCCTTTCAGCGGAGTCTGTCCTGCATGTCATGGTTGTGTGTACACCACACATTGGGAAATGTTGGCTTAGAGGGTGTCATAGATTGAATTGTGTCCCCCGCCAAACATTTCTGTCAACTTGGCTAGGCCCTGATTCCCTGCATGGTGTGATTTTGTCATCTGATGTGATTTTTCCCGCGAGTTTTAAATCCTGTCTCTATGATGCTGATGACACAGGATTAGCAGCAGCTACAGGGACGAGGATGGACTCCACCTACAGGATTAGGTAGGGTCTTGAGTCCATCTCCTTTGGGGTATAAAAGAGAAAAGCCAACGGAGGGATACGAGGACCTCCTAACACTAAGAAAGCAGTGAGGGGAGCAGAGCACGTCTTTTGGACCCTAGGTCCTTGTGTTGAGAAGCTCCTAGGCCAGAGGAAGACTGATGACAAGGACCTTTCTCCAGATGTGACACAGAGCATTCCCCCGAGATGAGGCCCTGACTGTGGGCTTGTAACCTGGTAGAGTATCAAAGACTAAATTTCTGTTGATTAAAGCCACTCACTTGTGGTGTTTCTGTTACAGAAGCGCTCGATGACTGAGATGCCATCTGCTTGTGGTGTTTGTGGTACAGCAGCACTATGTGACTGAGATCCATCCGCTGTGGGATGTCTGTTACAGCAGCACTAGGTGACTAAGACATCATCCATTGTGGTATTTCTGTTACAGCAGCACTAGAAGACTAAGACATCTAATAGAAACAGAACACAGCCACAAAAGTGAGCTGCATATGGGATGTAAGCTTTCCCAATAGCCACATTTTTTCTTTTCCTAAAGTAAGTGAACAGCTCAAATCAATCTCTCTTTCCAGAACACGGGGGGACCCTGAACTTCCCCAGGCTCTTGCCTTGGGCACTGGTTCCTGTGCTGTGGGTTTATATTTGTAAGTTCTATTTTTAATGCCTGCCAATACTCGCAGGCACAGCCAGGAAGGCAGAGCGCCAGGGTGGGCCACTGTGCCTGCTTCACCACTCCAGGCAATGGAACATTGAGCCTCAGTTTCCCTTTCTGAGCCTCAGTCTCCTCACCTGTAAAACCAAAGTCATCAAGAAGATTTAACAGGATAAACCCTATGCAAGCCACAGGCACCAAACACAGGCCGGGCGTCTGGCAGCACCATGTGGTCTCCACACATTCAGCTTATTGCTGACGCTAGAGGCTTCCCATGCTGCCGACGATAGCACGCCCATCTGCCCGCCAAAAGGCTGGAGGTTGGAGTCACTCAGAGGTACCTCAGAAGTAAGTCCTGGCCATCTACTCCTGAAAAACCAGCCACTGAAAACCCGATGGAGCTCAGTTCTACCCTGATGCACATGGGATTGTCACCAACAAGAGTCAACTTCGTAGCCACTGGTCTGAATCTTCAATATGAGGCTGCGTCAATCTATGCTATAAAGCCAGACTGTGTGATAGTGTAACTCAGGGACTGAACTGACAGTGCTCTCCTGGTGCTAGGAGACAGATCACGGGGCACAACTGCTGCTGGTGGCCAGTCCACCCAGTCCCATCCCCACAACTCCTCTTGGCCTCTGCAGACAGCGGGCGCTGGTTTCCACACGTCTGCTGATGAACATGTTTGCAAGCATCTTCTGTGCTGGCTGTGAGCACAACATGATGCGTGTTTTATCCACTCCAGCAGCCAAGCCTTCTCACATTTGGATAAGCAGGTCCACCAGGGACCGAGGACACACTCTCTTGTGCAAGCAGTCTGGGCCCTTGAGGCTCAGGGGTAAGGAGGTACCTGTCACCATTCTCAAGGAGCGTGGGGTGTGACCCTGCCAAGAGAAGAAGGTTGGGAAGGTGTTACATCCGGCAGGGAGCACGGGGCAAAGGCATGGAGACCGGGAGCTGGAGATGGCCGGTGGGCTTCGTCTCTGCACGCTGCTGGGACAGCACAAGCACAACGGGTGCCTCAGCCAACAGAAACGCATTTTCTCAGTTTGTTGTTCGGGGTGCTGTGGAGACCCTCCTAAGTCACAGCAATTGTACAGGACAGAGGAGAACCATCCCGTAGGGGTTTCTAGGCTGTCTGTCCTCTTTATAGACACAGATCCACAGGCCTACCTCCTGCAGGCTGGGGGGTTTGAACCACCAAGCTTTGTGATTCGCAGCTGAGCACTTGACCAGGTGTGCCACTAGGGCTCCTTTCTCACAGCTCGGCAGCGCGCTAGAAATCCACATTGAGGTCCACCTGCTCCGGGGGGTGGTGGGTCCCTGTCTCGGCTTCTCCAGTGTTCTTCCAGCTGCTCCTTCAAGTTCCCCAGATGGCATCTGTCTTTCCCCATTGAGCTTGTCTTGGCATCTAATCTGCCCTTTTTTATCTCTCACAAGTGATTAGGTTTGAGACACATGCTACACTGATCCTGTATGGCGCCTGGGTGGTGCCACTAGCCCCCAACCCCCAACCCACTGGCATCGACTCGATTCTGACTCAGAGCAACCCTACAGACAGAGACCTGCCACACGGGTTCCCAAGGAGCGCCTGGCGGATTCGCACTGCTGACCTTGTGGTGAGCAGGCAGAGCACTTCACCACTGCGCCACCAGGGTCTCCACTTAGGCTGGCGGTTTGAACACACTCAGTGGAGAAAGACCTACAGATCGCCTTCGGCAAAGGTAATTGCCTAGGAACCCCCAACGGGCAGTTGTACTCTGTCACAGATGGGACACTGCTAGGTGAAAATTGACTCCAGGACACCTAACAACAGTGACACGGCGTCATTAACATCACCAAAAACCCTGTCCCCAAATGGGACCACTTTCACACAGTACAGGGATGAGTTGTTCCGAGGTGCCACTGAATCCGTTTGATCTCATAGTGACATGACAGGACAGAGAACGGTGCCATAGTTTCCGAGGAGCTGCTTAGTGGATTTGAACTGATGACCTTTTGGTTAGCAGTGGAGCCATTATCCACTGCGTCACCAGCGCTCCGTATGTTCAGGCTGGCCCTAACCAGCCCTGAACTTGTACAGGTCAAGAGAAACACAGGGTGAAAGGATTCTCCTTGTCTTTATTCCATGAGTTAGAATCGACTCCACGGCAACGGGAGTCTTGACCTGAAATACCGAGGTGGTAGGAATGTTTTCAAGGCCCGATGCCCAATGAGCCCTGGTAGTGCAACGGTTAAGCACTCCAGCTGCTAACCAAAGAGGTTAGTGGTGTGAACCTGCCCAGCAGCTCCAAAAGACAAAGGCCTAGCCGTCTGTTCCCACAGATTGCATCCTTGGAAACCTACGGGGCAGCCTTACTCTGTCCCATAGGATAGCTATGAGATGGCGCCTAACTACCACCACCCCTCCTCCATCTGATTTTTCGAGTATGGCTATGCCACATTTGAGATAAGGGAACTGTCAACTGCTGTAACAAAGGAACTCCAAGTTCTCAGTGGCCTAATGAGAAAGAGTCTGCCCAGGGTGTCATTCGGGGGCCTGGCCCTCTATCTGATCCTTCTCCAGGTCCTCAGAGTTCTTTCTGTCCAACTAAGAGTGGGGGTTGTTTGGGAGGTTCCTACAGGACAGGCTGAATGGTAGCCTGTGTCACTGGCACCCACTTTTCTCTGGCCACAGCTGGGTCACAGGGCTACACTCCATTGCAGGGGAGACTGAAATACCATCTAGCTGTGTGACTGGCAAGACAATAGGTTTTGGTGAACAGAGTATTTTCTGACACAAGCAGTTCCAATTTTCTCCTTTTAAAATTTATCACCATCTCCCACCCCTTGGGATTTTCATTGGTTAGGCAGGTGGTCACAGGCGGGCTGTTGCACTGGGTTAGGGTCCCACCTCTGCTAGTAACAGTGTCATGTTGACAAACAGGCAGATCTCACCGAACCCTGCTTTCACCTGCAGAATGGAGGTGGCTCTGGCTGGCCAGGCTGCTGTTAGCTATCATCCAGTTGGTCCCTAGCTCACGGTGACCCCAGGCACAAAGGATCAACACACTGTCCCATCCCCAAGATTGGCTGGGGATCTCACTGAGGTGATTCATAGGGTTTTCACTGGCTGATTTTCAGAAGTGAACACTGGGTCTTTGTTCCTACTCCCGAGGTGATGCCTGCACATGAGTTGCGTTGGCCAGGGATTGAACCTGGTCTCCCCAACGGGTGGGAAATCCGCCCCAGCCACCACTGCTTTCAGCTGGTCATGCTACAAGTAACGCTCTGAGGACAGCGGGGTGCTCGTGGTGGGTAGAGGGGTGCTCACGAGGTGGAGGTTCTCAAGGAGGGCTGTTGTTCACTCAACCAACCTCAGCCACCTGGGAGTGTGCAGCCACGTGTCCCACACAGTCTCAATGCTGTGGACATGCCATTCCCAGACCTGGCAGGTCTTTGGTCCAGCTGGCTCCTTCTTAACCTCAGAGCCTTGGGTCAAAGTCACAGGCTCAGGAGGCCCTCTGTGAGCCAGTCCTCCACCCACACCCAGGGGAGCTGGTCTCACTATTGGGTTCCCATTCCCATTCCCATTCCCTTGAGGGAACACTAACAGCCAAGCACAGTGGTGGCTCAGCCCTTACTTTGTGCTGTAGAGCTGAGACTCCAGGAAAACACCAAGAAAAGGGCCAGGCATCAACTTGTTTCCCTGCAGATGCTGGAGGCAGCCTGATTCCCTTTGGGTCAATGCTAGCTGAACTCCTCACGCTTCAACAGCAACTAATTTATAAGCAAGGAAACAGACACCCGCCATCTTGGTCATCTAGTACTGTTGTCGCAAAACTACCACAAAGGGGTGGCTTCAACAAACAGAAATTAATCTTTTACATTTAGGAGGCTACCCCCCAAACCAAACCCACTGTCATGGAGTCAATGCTGACTCATAGTGACCCTATAGGTCAGAGTAGGACTGCCCCATAGTTTCCAAGGAGCATCTGGCAGATTTCAACCGCCAACCTTTTGGTTAGCTGTCGTGGCACTCAACCACTTCGCACCAGGCCTAGAAGTTGGCATTTAGTGTCCTGGCTCTAGGGAGGGCTTTCTCTCCTTCAGCTCTGGAGGAAGCTCCTTATCTCTTCTGAGATGCTGCTCATGCACGCTCTTCACACCGCTTGGCATCCGTCATCCCTCATCTCCCCTTCTGTCCACAAGATGCTTTTATATCTCAAGAGACTGACACAAGACACACCCTACAGCAACCCTGTGTCTCCTTAACAGAACCCATTCCCCAGTGGGATTCCAACCATAGGCACAGAGGTTAGGATTTTACAACACATTTCTTGGGGGGACACAGTTCAATCCATAACATCTGCTGAATGGACTGTGGGGGCTCCTGAGTGGTACGAAGGGGTAATGTACTTGGCTGGTCAGTGAAAAGGTTGGAGGTTTGAATCCACCCAGAGGTGCCTTGGAAGGAAGGCCTGGTGATTCCCTTCCAGAAAGTCAGCTGTTTGAACTCTACGGAGGGCAGACCCACTTTGACACACATGGGGACACCATGAGTCAAGGTTGACAGCAACTAGTCAAAAGGATTGTCAGGCTGTCATCTAGAGATGCTGTTTTTAGGAGAGGGATCATTGGTCTATGCACAGATACTAATACTAGGCTTTATTTTTGCTTTATTTAAAGTTTGGTTGGGTACAGAAACACACACACACACTTGACAAGTTAAAATATCCAAATAAAATTTACTGCAACTTTCGTTAGAATTTGTGCTACAAGACGTGTTGCATAGGAAACTATTTTAAAGCCCCTGAGGAAAAATATTCATGGTTTAAGGTGCAACTGGTTTGGCTTCTTCTTTGGGGAGGAGGTGAAAGAGAATCTCTGGCGAGAATGACGGTGAGACAAGAAGCAGAACTCAGGGTGATTCTGTGGGATGACTGGGGAATGGTGTGTGTCCTAGTCCTTGTGGCATAATGTATCCATTAAATTTTCTTTTTGGTCAGCCTGTTGGTCTTCAGTATCTGAATCAGAAGATATGAAACAACGCTTTGGGCCAAAAAGGATTATGCACTGATCATGATCACTTATTGTAAGCTAAGTCGATCTGGAGAATGAGATTCAGTGGCCTCCAATGGCCCAATGCTACTGCAGACAAACACAGCTGAGTCCTTGCATGTGCCTGGGAATTGTCTCACTATGGACTTGCCACATATTTTAACCCCTCAGCAAGCTGTTCCCAATTACAGGGCATTTAGTATCAATGAAGGCAGATTTGTGTCCCAGTGCACCCACATATTCAAGCTGATCTACAACCCTAGAGGTGACAGTTATCAAAACAGCACTTATGCTCAGTCCCTGATTTTATGTGGGGAACAATCTGATTTTAAATGTCAATCCTGCTCAGATCATCTTTATGTTGTGCAGAAAACGGTTTTCCCTTATACCATGTATTTACATGAGTGTACCATACCAGCAAAGAAGGGTGGTTCAATTTCAGCTGAAACAAGTTTGGCCAACGGTAGAGCGCACTCCTGTTGTCAACAGGAGGTGTCACCTCTGATGCCAACCAGTGTCTAGGACGTGCGCAAGAAGGGTAGGTGGTCATCAGGCTCCAACTTGGGGGTGTCCACCTTGCTTGGAGATGGCACTGTTCTTTGAATGACCAATCACACCCAGATGGGGGGACACAGTTCCCAGTGGAAATGCTCCCGTCCCCCGTCAATAATGTCACCTCTCAGTTGCTTTTGACCCTGTTGGCAGGAGCATGTCAATGGCACCTAACTGCTAAGATTGGAGCTAACTCTGCCCACTAAAGCTCACAAAAGATTCTTATGTGCTGTGGATTATCATTCACTACAAGACGGAAGGACAAGAATTAAAATCAGAGGGGAAGAGGGCTTTAGACATTCTCAGAAAGATGGGCGTGAGCAATACGGATGACTGAAAACCACTTTACCTATCTGACAGACCCTTTCCTAGGTACCAATAGGTCCAACACACGTACAACTGCCTTCCTGTGGTAACTGCTGAAATGCAAAGTGTGGCTGGGAATCAGAAATGCCCCAATGACCTTAAATACATATTTACATCTGTAACATAATTTAAAAAGGTTGTTATACAACATAAAAACCTCAACAGCATCTGCTGCCATTTTTTTAACCTTCATGGTCTATTAAAAAATTAGACAACCTTTCTCAGTATTTCCCCCTACACCTTAAAAAAAGTGATTTGAAATTTAAATTGATGGTTAACAAACAGAAAGCAACTTGATTGGCAATGACCTGCAGTAGAAAACCCCTCAGCCTCCCCGCATGGAGGAGTAGGGGCACAGCACGGCAAGTGCTTGGTCCTGGGTGTCAGTTCAATCTGCAGGGACCCTGACATCTGTCTGTGCAGGTGGCTCGGCCTCCCTCCCCAGCTCCTAAGTGATCACATAGGCACCCAGGGCAGAAGGCGTGGGAGGGGCCCCTCTCAGATCACAAAGTCATCATTGTCTATAGGGCTGAAGGCGGCCGCTCTCAGGACATCCAGAGAGTTCACCAGGATCAGCGTCCCCGTGAGGTGCTTCCAACGCTTGGTGATGGGGTTCTTCATCTTGTCCAGGCCGGTATGCAGCTCCTGGATGACATCACGGTAGCTGTCCCCGATCTGGTGGCTCCAAGTGAGTAAGAAGTCATACGCAGGTTTCCACATGGCCTGCATGTCATGCAAGACGGAAGGAGGGAGAATTAGGGATGGTAAGAGATGCGTCCCTCTAACTCCTTCAGCTGCTGTGCAAGCCACTCTCTTAGGGCTGAAGCAGACACACAGAAGAAACAGGTGCAGTCATCTCTGACGAGGGCTGACTGCCGTAGGGGGAAGCAGAATGTTCCGTGCAAGAGCAGACATGTAGCAAAAGCTGCCTCAGTGAACAGAAAGCATTTCTTTTTTCCTAACAATCCTGGTAGTACTTTCTGTCTGGGCCAATGATTTAGCAACTCACTGGGTTACAAAACAATTCCCTCCAACAACAACCAAAGTGTTTACATATAGAAGCAGCTATGTCTATGTGTATAAACATGCATATATGTTCCTATATATAACACACCACCTGGCTGTGCAGTTACAGATACTTCCTAGATAACCAAACACCCTGAAGGATTGGTTTTCAGGGTTTGAAGGAGCAGGATCACAGTCTCATGGGAACAACTGGGTCAACTGGCATAACACACTTCACAGCATATGTTCTATATCCTAGCTTAGTGAGCAGTGGTTGGGATCTTAAAAGCTTGTGAGTGGCCATTTAATGTACCAATTATTGGTCTCTTCTTGTCTGGAGCCAAAGGGAAAGAAGAAAACCAAAGACTCAGAGCAGAAAGTAGTCTACAGTGTTAACAGTGCATACGAGCTCTGACTAAGTCTACCATGAGACCAGAAGAACTAGGTGGTGCCCAGCTAACAGGAACAACTCTTTGGACCAGGGCTAGCACAGTGGAATCCTGATTCAGTGGGCGTCAAATGTGGAATGCAACTCCAATTCTTAAAAAGTCCAGACTTACTGGACTGGTTTAGACTAGGGGAACCCCCATGACTATTGTCCTGAGATACCCTTTAAATTTTAAACTGAAACTACTCCCAGAAGTCACCTTTTAGTTAAATAACAGACTGGCTCATAAAAGGAGCAATATCACCCATGAAAACTGTGCTGATTTTAAAAAAAACATTTACCCTAAAGCATAGATGAGAAGGTAAAGGGGGCAGGGAAATGAGATGAATGGAACCGAACAACTAGAAATAATGAGAACATGACACATTGTAAATAATGCCACTGATGTCACTATACCATTTGGGTAGTAATTGTTAAAGGGTAGTGCTATGTAAACTTTGCTGAAAATACAATGAAATATGATTGAAAAATAGGTATATAAAAGAAAACCCTATATACAGCCTGGGGACTGCCTGCTTCCCTAGTTCCGGCAAGCTTGAACCCTTCTTCAGGAAGCTTACTCAAGTGACCTCCACAAAGGAGAATAAGACCCCAACCATGGCAGCTTTTGCCAATGTTATATACAACCTACCAGGTATTTATACGATGCAGTTCCTGAGCAGAGGCCTGGAGCAGAACGGAGGACAATGGGTTCTAATGATGCCTTCGTCAGTGCCACTGAAGGTCGTTTAAGATCAGAAGGCACAAAGGGATGGGCAGTTCTGCACACAATGTCCTGTCTTCCCATTTCATAGCCGACTGACCCACCACCTTTAAAGCCAGCCTGGCCACAAACGGTCCCAAGAAGGATGAGTTTCTGCTCACACTAAGAGATTACAGTGTGCCAGGCTTCCATATTTTAACTCTTTTTAAATACTCACGGATGGTGCTCACCTCACTGTCCACCACCCCGTTCCTGTCCCGGTGAGGGGACTCATAGGCATCCATCTGCTGCTTAGACACCTTGGCGAGCTTCTCAGCCAGTTCCCGCCAGCGCTGGGCCACCTCGACGGCTGTGGTCAGGAGCACGAAGTCCTGGATGAGCCGGACCACCAGCCCTTGGCAGTCCATCTTCAGCAGGGCCTGAAGGGGAAGATGCGGAGCATAAGATGCTGGGACAGGTGGTCCTCTAGTTTCACCTGGATTGCCTTGGCCGTGAGAGCTGGGGAACCTCTGGGTGCCCCCGGAATCCTAGTACTGCTGTGATTCCCACGGGAAGAGAAGGAATCACCAGCAGGCTGAGGGGGGAGTCCATCACTCACCCTGCTCTCAGTACAGGACTTGCGGGTGTCCCCTGGACCCGATCACCACTGGGACTCCTGGGGGGAGGGAGGAGATGATCTGCAGAGAGGACGGCAACTGCACAGTCCACCCTGCTCCCACTCCCATGGGGACAGCATCTAGAGAGGGGGCGTTGCCCTCCTCAAGACAGATGACACGGTACAAGACATGAGGACTTCTCCACACTGAAGATACCGGCCAAATGGCAGAGGACCCGTGACCGCTGGGCTCCCACGGGGCCTGGGCCTCAGGCTGGGACCTGGGAGGCTCTGGATTTGGGGACAGGGTGGGGGCGCTGTGCAGAGGGGTCAGTCAGGGAAGGTAAAGACGCCAGGAGGCGGGAGGAGAAGGCTGGGTCTTGGGTGTACGTCCAGAGCCACACAGTGGTGTAACAGTCAGGCCTGCTCTGTCATCGAGGCCGCAAGGACCTCCTGGTGTGTCCCTGTTAGCAGCACATGGGTTCCTGGGATGACAGAGTGACACAGAGGGCAATGAGAGTCCTGCCTGGAGAGTTCAAGTCCCAGCACAGCCACCAACAGTGTGCGGTGACCCAGACTCAATTTCACACCCAGAAAGTGGGGCTGGGTTCCACAGGCATCGCGTGCAGGGCCCAACCTCACGTGACTTCTGCTTGACCTCAGCATGGGGTCAACCCCAAATCTCTGGCTGACAGGGAGAATCCAGCTGGCTGGCATAGGGGCCAGCTGCCCTGCAGCTCGTGGGAGGGGAACACCTAGTACCAAATTACATGACGGGCTGCCGCTGAGTGTCACGTCGGTGGATCTGCAGCACTCCGTAATTACAAACGAGGCCAGACACAGTTAGCGTGGGGCCGGGAGCCAGCAGCATCTCGGCGGACCCGTGGGACCTCATCACGGAAGCCCAACGCCCACAGCCTCCTGCAGGCCTGCGCATGCTGCCGCTCCTGCCACGGGAAAAGACATGGCTTCCCTGGGAAAAATGGGCCCAAGAGGCATGTTGCAGGTTGGACCAGAGACAGACTAAAGGAAAAAACAACCAACACAAAACCTCATCGCTGCTGAGTTGATTCCAGCTCACAGTGATCCCTGAGGGTCCGAATGGGATTGATTGTGCTCTGTAAGGCTTGCAGTGGCTTTTTTTTTTTAAAGGAGATGGCCAGGCCTTTCCTCTGAGGTACCTCTCGGTGGACTTGAACTCCTCACCTTTGGGTTAGCCGATGAGCACATTAACCATCTGCACCACCAAGAGACTCTAAAGAGAGTGTCTAAGAAGAGAAATAAAAAGTCCCTGGTCACTGGCGTTTTTACTGCCACTCTGCCTAAGCATCTATATGATCTCATGTCAGAACCCCAAAGAGAAAGAATAGTGAAAAACAAAGCAAAACAAAAACCAAATCAGCGCAACACACAGCTCCCGTGAGCGCTCTCTGCCGACTGCTGGGTGAAGGCTGACTGCAGCTTTGATTCAGGGCAAGCCTGCAATCTGCTGGACTTATTCAGAGGTTACTGTGGGCTGGGCGTTCCAATGGCCAGGCTATGCTTATTTTGGGGGGGAGGTGGGGTTGTGAGGGCGGCGAACAACACACCCAGCAAGACAGAGGAATGGTGATCTTTTCCTGGGTGATCCACTAAAAGCATTAATCTGGTACCGCCCCCAAAATGTCAAGTCCATTTCAACTCACAGCGACCCTATAGGATAGGGTTGAATGGTCCCGTAGAGTTTCCAAAGGTGCACCTGGTGGACTCAAATTGCTGAGCTTTCGATAAGTGGCTGCAGCACTTAAACCATTCTGCCACCAAGGTTCTTGTTAGCCTAGTGGTGACTCTCAAACCTTTACTTAGCTGGACACTTAACCACCTTGATCTCTGCGATTTGAAATATCTGGCCTGGATCAATCAGAGGACGTGATCCTGGATTTCAGATGGTGGCAGGGGGTGATTCATGTAGTTTGCTAAAAGGGAGTTTGAGGATCATGGGCCCTATTTCTTTTTTTTACAAGCTATTATTAACTAGGAAACCCCGGTGGCGTAGTGGTTAAGTGCTACGTCTGCTAAAGTCGGCAGTTTGAATCCACCAAGTGTTCCTTGGAAACTCGGTAGAGCAGTTCTCCTCTGTCCTATGGGGCTGCAGGAGCCGGCATCGACTAGCCAGCAGTGGGTTTGGTTTGGCTTTATCATTAACTAAGCCACCCTCTGTCCCCAGTCTGTCAGTTGTCACACGGTGGTGGCTTCCTGTTGCTGTGATGCTGGAAGCTACGCCACCAGTATTTCAGACACTGGCAGAGTCACTCATGGTGGAGAGGGTTCAGTGGGGCTTCCAGACGAAGAGAGAGATGAGGTAGGAAGACCAGGGAAAACCCCACAGATCACGACAGTCGGCTATCTGATAGTGGTGGAGGGGGAACCCGTGAGGCTGGGGGGCACCAGCATACACAGCGGCTGCCACAGTGGACCGCAGCAGAGCAGCGACTGGGAGGACATGGGACCTGACAGCATTTTGTTCCGCTGTGGGGGGCGCTGCTGGGAGCCAGGGGTCACCCGGCAGTTCCCAGCAACAGCCTTCTCTGGCCAGGTGCAGGGTACACTTCCTCCTCAGAGCCCCTCTGTGAAGCTGGCAGGAGAGCCCGGGTGAGGGGTCCCACACCTGCTGAGGGTCAGATCCACAGGCTGCCTACAGGCAGCCTGGCCTCGACCCCTACCCACTGTTACAGAGACACAGAAAAGACAGCCACACATACCAGGTAGCTTCTGGGGACCCCACAGCTTGGGATGAGGGTCTCCTGGCACGTGATCCCACAGCCTCCCCAGTCCTGGGAAAAGCACCGTGTTCCACCCAGGAACTGAACCAAACACAACAGGGATCTGGACTGTGTTTCATTTCATCTACTTAGACATTCCAGAAAACAGCTGCTTCCATCTGAATTTCCATAAACACGAAGGAAACGGTTGTTAAAAAGCCAATGTCTAAACGCAGCACACACAACGCTCCAATTCTTAAAAAGTACAGACTTACCCAACTGGCTAAGACTAGAGGAACCCCAGAGACTGTTGCCCTGAGAGACGCTTTACATAAACCGAAACTACTCCCCAAAGTCACGTTTCTGCTAAGTAGCAGCCTGACTCACAAAATGAACCACGTCACCTGTGAGGACTGCACTCCTTTGGAAAAAACATCTCCACGAGATCCAACGGTCGACACCTACTCTCAGGGCCAGAGGAGAGAGTTTACGGGGACACAGGGGGAGCAGACAAATGGAAACAGAACTAGCAGAAGGGAAATAATGAGAATGTTGACCCCGTGACAAATGTAACCAACGTCACTCAGCAAGTTGTGCAGAAATTGTTAAATGGGAATGCAATCAGCTGTGTAAACTTTCATCGAAACCATGATAAAACATTAGGTGCATGTGTATAAAACAATACATCTCTGTCAGAGGTGTGTTTTGGAAGGAGAAGAGTAGACACGTACATGTTCAAGTGCATGGGGACAGGAGGGACGTATGCTAAATCAGGAGAACTGCAGGTATTGGTTTTTCGGTGTGCTGGACGGCCCTGGACAGGAAGGCAGGCAGGAAGTGTCTCCTCCAGGAGTCCGGGCTGTCCTGGCAAGGAATGCAGCTGAGCCAGGGTCGGGTCACATGTCCCTGATGTTCCATTCTGCAGACACTCAGCTCTGTACACACAGAACACGTGTGTCCCTCTGTCCTGCCTGCCCGGCTCTGAAGGGTGCCTCGGTTTCCGGGTAACAGAACAAGATGTCACGGTCACCTGCCTCTCTGATCCAACCCGCTCCTTGACATGTGTGATGAGATCTGCTCCCTCCCGAGGGATGCTGAGCTAGGACCCAAAGGTCCCGAGAAGTGCAAACGGCTCTCCTGGATCCCTGAACAACCGCTGTGGAAGGGAGAGCAACCGGGACCCTGCCAGGAGCACACCAGAGCCCCCGTCCACGGTCGCGGGTGAGGGAGGATGGCGGTGCTCCTGACACCAGGACGGAAGGTGTCTCTCACTTACTTCAGCTCCACTTTGGCGCCTTTACCGAGGCCAGCCTTGGTTTCCATTCATTATAAAGCCACCTGAGTCAGCGAGAGGCATTCTAAACCTTTTTATGGAGGAAGAATTTGGGTACCTAGCTGGTTTTGGTAAAGCACCCTGGTATCCCGATGGTTAGGGCACCCAGCTGCTACCAGAAGGCTGGAGGAGACTCCATCCCTCGAGACAACCTGGAAGAAAGGCCTGGCCATGTACTCCCCAGAAATCAGCCTCCGAAAACCCTCTGGGGCACTGTCCTACTCTGACAGACGTGGGGTCACCATGAGTCACAGTTGATGTGACAGCTTTGGTAGACAAGCTGAACCAACAGAAACATTCACAGCAGGAAGCTCCCACTCTGGGAGTGCATCCCTGTAGCTTCCTCGATGAAGTCTGCAGGCACACAGGTGCACACAGGTGCACACACCAACACCCAGTGAAATCCAGGACGCAGCTGGGACTTCTCTATCACAGGTGCACACAGGTGTGCCTGCCAACACACAACACAGCACAACGTCGTTCTTGAACACAGGTGCACACAGGAGTGAAGGCCAGCACAGGGCTGATCTAGCTGGGATTTCTCTAACAAGTGAGACCTGTGTTTTTAAGTCAAGATTGGCCCCACTTTTTGTTCTTGGTAGAGGGGCACCAAGTCACTCTGCCTCTTTGGGTCCGGCAGTCTCGGGGGCCGCCAACTACCTCTGTCACACTGCCATCAGCTGCCGTCCAGCTGATTGCAACTCAAGGCGGGGACAGAACTGCTCCTTAGGGCTCCCCCAACGCCGTGTGACATTTCTAAAGCTGACTGCTGGGTTTGTCTGCAAAGGCACCTGTTGTTCGAAGTGCAGACTTTTACATCGAGGCTAGTACTGAGCACTTTTAACCGTCTGCAGCAGGCAGCGAGGGCGTGGCTATGTTCTAATAAAGCCTCTTGTACGGTGACAGGCAGCACCTGGTCATAGCTTGCTAACCTCTGTGTTAAGAGACATTTTTTTTACACTTTTTCTTTTTTAAATTGCGATTAAGCGCAAGTTCACAATCGAAGTCGATCTGCCATATAAAACCCGAGCACTTGCCTCTCTGTCAGCCTGTTTGCTCTCCTGCCCCGTGGTAGCTCGGTCTTCCGTTTCACCCTTCACTTCCAGGATCTATTCCAGCAACACTCGTCCTTTCCTTTCTACCCTGTCCTCTCCCCTCTATGAAGAAACCAGTAGGACAGCCTTGTGCGTCTATTAACCCATAAAGCCCGCAGACCACCTGCGTCACTCTGCGTCCCCTGGCCCAGTCCCTTCTTTGTCTGCAGGGTTGGCTTCAGCACTGGTTTCAGCTCTGGGCCAGCAGCATGTCTGGGGCCACGTTCTCAGGGGACCCTCTGGGCTGCCGGACCACCAAGTGTGGTCTTTTCACAGAGTTCTAGATCTGCACTCCCCTTTTTGCATCCAATGTCAGGGACTCTACATTGTGTATCAGGGCTGTCTTTGGTGCTGGCTGGGCGCCATCGAGTTCTGCTGATGTAGTCTCCCCATCGTGGGGGCCCTTCTGTCTCCCGGGCTCATTTTGCCTCATGTAAGATATATTGTTAAGAAAATACAATGGAATGTAATTTCAGTTTTTGCAGTGTATTCTGTCCACTCAGGCTTCTACTCCCAAGATGTGCAAATACCAACAAGCAACCTCCGGGCTGAAACACAACACAGCAAGGGAACGCTGCCTCTTTTCCTCCCTGCCAGGACGGCAGAGTGCCACACAGTCCTTCTGCCAGGAACCCCGGAAACCCATCAGAACACAGGGCTGCAAGCTTCTGCCTCCTGCAGAGGGTAAGGCGGTTTTCTCCCACTCACAGCCGACCCTGCCACACCACCTGCTCCTGTCCCCAACTCCCTGTTCTCTTGCTTGTGGTCACCTGCCGTCAGGTAGCCTGACTCACGGTGACCCAGTTCACGAGGGAACAAAACACTGCCCGATCCTACATCACCCCCATGACTGCGAGCTGATTGGGCTGTTGGTTGTGACTTGTTAGGTTTTCTCCGGCTGGCTCTCAGAAGTCAGTCACCAGGCCTTTCTTCCTAGTGTGTCTTAGTCTGGAAGCTCCACTGAAGTCGGTCTAGCGTCCTAATGACATGCATGCCTCCAGGGACAGATCAGTGGTGGGTGCGCCAGAGGTGTGCTGGCCAGGTATTAAACCCAGGCTGCCTGCATGGAAGGGGAGAATTCTCCCACTGCAACCCACCTCTCCTTCTCTCTGCCTTACGTCCAGTACCGCGCAAGTCGCTCCTGTTTCTTCGTTCATCCCCCACCCCCCTCCAAAGACCACCCCTCTCCCTGGAGTAACTGTTTCCCTTTTCTTTCTCACAAAAACGTCTCCAAGGAGCCGGCGATGAACCTCCCTGTTGCCCTGCCTCCCCCAAGCTGACCGACGCTCCTGTCACAGCCGTCACAAGTGACTCCCGGTCTCCAAACCCAACAGCTCGGCTCCTGGTGGCAGCTGCAGCGAGAGCTGTGACAGCCAGCCTCAGCCCTTCTGGAAGCCCCACCACGAGCTTTAAGTCCCACGGGCTGGCTGTCTGCACCCACATGTCTGTTCCTTCTCTCTCTCTCCAGCGGACTCCCCTTCCTTTCCCAGTACGAGCAGGGAGAACATGTATCTTGTTCACAGCAGTATCCTGAACGTCAGGAAGTCTCTTGCACTGAAAGTACACTGCTCAACCCTCATTCTCAGTTCTTAAAACGCCGGTTTCCTTCCCCGCCCCTGCACCCCAGACCCGCGCGCACATGTCCCCACCTGCACTGCGCTCTGCAGCAAGCCCACCCTTCTCTTTGTCACTTACTGTTTCCACAGTTCACAGCACAAATAAAGACTGGCCCATATTCTCTACTCGCAGATTCTGAACACACTCAGGAAACCATTTTCCAAACCCAGAAAGTGTCTCAGAGGCATTAAAAGGCTTTTCAAAGGCTGGTTGGTACGTGACTCCTGGCGACCCCACTGTGTGCAGAGCAGAGCTACTCCATACGGTTCTCAAGGCTGTGACCTTCCGGAAGCAGGCGGCCAGGCCTGTCTGCCCAGGCACCTCTGGGTGGGTTCAAACCACCCAGTTTTCAGCTAGTAGTCCAGTGCTGAGTCATTTGTGCCATGCGGGGACCACCCATTAAAGGACTTACAGGCTTTGTAAGAACAGGCTTTGCAGTTTTTCCTCTGCATAAGATAAAACAGAAACTGCTACCATCAGAACCCAAGCTTACAAAAGGCAGAGGGTGTGTTTGTTGCCTATGGTCCGTTACAACTCGGTGGCCCTGCAGGACACAGCAGCTGCCCGACAGGGTTTTCTAGGTCCTGGTCTTTCAGGGACGGGCTCTGGTGGGCAGCAGTCAAGTGTCTGCCTGCTAACTGGAGTGGAGGCAGTTCAAACTCCCTCCCCTGTGGCTCTTCAGGAGGAAGACGTGGCCCTCTGCCTCAGTAAACACTTACAGCCTTGGAAACCCTGGGGCAGTTCTACTTTGTCCTACAGGGTTTCCGTTTGACAGCAGTGGGCTGGGTTTGGTCACCTTCACCAGCGCACACTGCCAGGCCTTTCTCCCTCGGAGCCGCTGGGTGCCTCCAGGTGAGGCCTCCAACTGCTGACCTCTCAGCAGCCCAGCGCTTAACCACGGCGCCACCAGGGAAGGGGCTACAGAAGCAGAGACTCAACCCTGTCCCTTCATGCCACGCCTGGCACTTTATGTATCACTGATCATGCTGAGGTCTTGCTCTCCCCATGTGGACACCTGCTACCGGCTGGGTACCCAACTGGTGACTTGTCAGATCTCTGGAGCAGGCTGATGGGGCGCTGAATAGTGTCATGGAAAGACACGGAGAAGTGTGCAAACGCCACACACAAGGGCACATACGGGAAGACCCTGATTGTGCCGCAGTTCGGATGACTGACTCCTATTTAACAAAGGCAGCACACTGGCAAACACACAGGGACAGGCTTGAAGGACACACTCCAAGCTGTGAAGGGGGCGCCTCCCTGGGAGCAGACGCTTCCACTTTCTCCTGTGGATCTTCTCTAAAAAAGTCACTCAGAAGCAGAGGCTGCTTTTACCAATAGGAAAGTCCACGAGGATGATTTTCATTCAAAATAAACAAACTAGGGATGGGCCAAGGCAGCTGTGCAAAGCCGGAGACCCCGCTGCTGAAGGTGGATGCCAGGCAGACACATGTCAAAACAAGTGGAGGGCCATTCACCAAGGCCACATCACCCACTGCCTTCCTTCGGCACAGGGGCACGGCACGCTGTCAGCCAGAGGCGGAGGTGGCTGGCTGCAGAGGACGTGGGTTTCCCGTGGCGTGTGACGTGGCAGCCCACAGCGTGCAGTCAGATGGGGGGTGAATGCCCCCAGGAACCCTGTAACGTCTTGTCTGGGCACGTTCCCCGGTGGGCGGCCTTCCCAGGCCGTCTCTCACCTCCCACCTCTGCGGGAGAGAAGCCACCTGGCACTGCCCACGCAGGAGGAGAATCCTGGAATTAGCATGGATGCCAGGCCTCCCTGGCAGCCTCCTGCTGCCCTGCAGCGGGACGGGACGGCATTCCAGGGTGACGGGCTGGACCGTGACCGAGGGCTCTGGGACGTGGGACGCAGTGTGGAGCAAGAACAAACATGAGCTGACCCAGCAGCCAAGCTGGGCTCCCATCACACTCGACCCCTCATCCTATCCCCAACCCCACCTGTCACTGTGTTTACTAGGTGGCTTGTGTGTTACTGTGATACTGAACGCTAGGCTGCTCGCTGTGACACTAAACATTGTAGCTGCAGCTCAGCCAGTGAAGACAGGTTTCAGCAGAGAGTGCAGACTGACAGAGACTAGGAAGAAAGGCCTGGTGAGATCTAGTTCTAAAAATCAGCCAGTGAAAACCCTATGGATCCCAGAAGCCTGTCTGAGACTCCACCTCACTCATTTGGGATTCAAGGTCCAACCACTAGAAAAGGACACCATTTGGGAGAGCAGAGGGTCAACGAAAACCAGTGAGACCCTCCATGAGAGGGACGGACACAACGGCTGAGCAGCGGGCTCAAACATACCAGGCAGCATGCAGGCGGCGCAGGGCCTTTGCACAGCTGGCAGAATGGTGGTGCAAGGCCTTTGCACAGCTGGTCTCCAGGGGCTGAAGCCGATTCGCCATCAACAAGGGCAGAATGCTCTCAGCCTTCCCAAGGCACAACAGAACAAAGCGCAGGCACTCCCTGGCCCGGGAGGCTTCATGACATTGGCCCATAGCACCCCAGCCCCAGTCACCCCACATCTGGGACACTTCGCCCGACACTGCACACTCTTCCCTACCCCTTAACCTTGGCTGGGCTGTGCCCTCCAGTCTGCACACCCTTCCCACTGGGAGGGCCCCCACTCTTCCTTCAAGCACACTGCACCCCTGTTTATCTGTCCTTGATCTTCCAAGCACGGTGGGGCCCTTTCTCTTCAGGGCCCTGATGACCTTGTCACACCCTGGGCCCTGTTCTCTGTAAGCACAGCTCCCAGCGCTGTCCCCAAGCACACAGGTGGCCCCCTGAGACAGGCCGAGTGAGGACGGAGTAAGGACATCTGCTCCTGGCTCCTTCTCCTGGTGCCTCTTCCTTGCTGCCACCACGAAACCCCTACCCCGCTGTCCCTGCTCTGCCTTCAACAACAGAACACCAAAAAAGAAGATAAAGAAGCAAGCAAGAAAACCCCAAGCCCGCTGCCACTGAGCCCCTTTCAAGTCATGAAGACCCCACGTGTTACCAAACAGAAGCGCCTCTCCCCCCGGGGCTTTCCTCGCTGTCACCCTGATGGGCGCGTCTGAACCGCCAACTGGAGGCAGAGCTCAGCTTCAGGAGCTTTTCACCAAAGACTGCCCTGTCAGGGAACACAACGCAGAGTCCCTGATGCAGCATCGGAAAAAGGGGTGTGCAGACCTAGAACTCTACCAAAGGACCAGACTTAAACGGTCTGACGTCCTGGAGGGTCCCCTGAGAACGAGGCCCCTGGACTGTTGGCCGCGAGTTGAGACCAGTCCTGAAGCCAGCTCTTCTGACAAGGGATGGACAGGACTACGGGACACAGAGTGACACAGCGGGTGTGTGTACTTCTTGTCTTAAAGATACACCTGAGGCTGTCCGATCGGCTCCTCTCTAGAGGGAAGAGCGGTGGGTGGACAGAAGGGCACAAGTCTTGGCCGAATGAACACCAGCAGCACAGAGTGGAAAGGAGGAGTGTGCCGTCACAGGGTGAGGAGAGCAGAGAGAGGGGCATAGAGGCACGTGTTTGGGGATTTATATGATAAATTGACTTGGACTGTAAATTTCCACTTAATCTCAATAAAAATAAAAAAAAAAAGCCTTTCTAACCTTGGGGGCCCGACTCCGACTCGACGGCACTTGGCACTTGGCAACCTTGGGGGCCCAGTCCTCTAACCCTCCTCCTGGCACCACCGACAGGTCCCGTAGTTTGCTCAGCAGAAGCATTTATACGGTGCTTCCACAGCAAGCTGTCACCAGAATGCCACCGAAAGCCATCTTAACAATAGAGGGGTGCGGGACACCTAGCCTGGCAGGGGCCGTGGCGTCTGTCCTAGAGGGCTGTCCAGTGACTTTTGAATCCTCCACCATACCAACACTCCATTTCCCCGAATCCTCAGGGGCCCTGGGATAAACCAGGGAAAGCAATTCACCTGAATTCCCTGGCCCACAGGGAGGACACAGGGACTGGGAAAGGAGCTGGGGAGCGGCAGGGACGACTGCAAAACCAGTTTTCCTCCTCCACCACAAGATCTAAGCTGCCTCTGGGCATCATTCCTGCCAAAGCCAAGTTTCATTTCCTGCTGTCTGGGGCGGGCAGGGTGTCAGAGGAGGAGGGGAGCTTGGCAGGGAGGTGCTGTCTCTATTTCTCTCTCTCTCTCTCTCATTCACAAACACACACATAAGCGCGTGCGCGCTTCTGACACCCATTCCTCCCATGAAACGAATCAGGAAAGCCAAGTGAAAAATCCGTTCACCGAGCAAGCCCCAGGTGTGTAAGAGCCGCATGGTAGGTTCTCTGGAAAGCAGAGAAGGAAGCGCTCCAAAGCCCGCTCCTCAGTCACAGCCTCCCCAGGGCAGCAGGGAGCGGCTCTGCTGTCCTGTCTCCCCTCCAGCTAATCAAGGTGAACATTTCCACCTGCAACAAAGAATGCCCAGAAAGCCTAGAGTTCCGGTCCAGTCGCAGTTCAGGTCTCTGCAGGGGAGCCCTGCCCCTGCCCTGCACAGGGACAGCAGTCAGCGCCCAGTGAACCACAGGCAGGAGCGGGAGGCTGCGCTGCCTCCATTGTCCCCGCCCCCTCAGCCGTGACAACCCGCGTCCTCGCACTGCCACGGCCCTGGCACGGCACGGCCCCAGGGCCTGCCAGGCCGCCCACAGTGCCCACCTAACCCAACGTCCACCCCCAGGCAACGTCCGCTCTCTCTGCTGTCATTGTGCGCCCATCTGACACTGAGGGACTCTGCTTCTGTCACAGAAGGAAGTCTTGAGGCCAGCACTGCTCCCCTGGACCCCAAGTCCTCAGCCTGTGAGTGAGTCTGTCTCTCTGCACACCTGTATCAACCCCCGTGACTTGGGGCCACCAGACAGACAGGCTGGCTCACTTGTCCTGAGACAGACAGACAGAATAGGGGCTGACAGGGTGGGCTGATAGGACAATGGCAGGGGGTGGGGGGGACAGGAAGGCGGGGTTGTTAGGGTAGGGGGCTGACAAGCTGCGGGAGGGAACATTATCTCCTCTGTTACAGAAGGAGGTTGACAGAGCATGTCTAAAGCCGAAGCACGGCTGCAGGCCAGGAGACAGATGCTACTGGTATCTCTACGGTCACGTGGGAGGCGCAGCTGGAGGCCACTGCGGGCACGGGCCTGGTGAGAGCTTGAGCTGGCCCAGGGCTTCCAACATGCTCAGTCAGGGCTTGCCAGCTGGCTCGTCAACGGGACGCTGGCTTGGGCCAGGGCATATCTCCTCGTGGGACATCTACTCCCCTTCTACTTCTCAGGGTTACAGCTCTCAGCTGTGCTGGCAAAATAAGCTGCCCTCTCTCCCTGAACTCCAGAAAGAGAGGGGGAAGAAAAACCAAGGCAGGGAGGTGCTGAAAGTCTCCAGTGAAACAAGGAGAGAAAACTCACAACCAGACAACGTGATTCTTGTAACTCCCGATCCCAGGCCCTGCTGCGAATCTGAAAAGTACCAATGTGCTCCCCAGAAATATAAACAGAGGTGACAGAAACACAGGTCCCCGCCTTTGCTGGGCATGCAAGCATCCATTCAGACACCTCTGAGTGGCCCCTAGATTCAGCAGGGAAAGGGCACTGAGCGACCATCTCCGCAGAGGCCCTTGAGTTCTGGGGGCCCTCAAAGGATCACAAGAGCCCTGGTGGCAGAGTGATTAAGTCCTCTGCTCCTCAGCAGCCACTGTCTCCCAGGTAGAAAGATGTGGCAGTCTGTTTCCACGAAGACTACAGTCTTAGAATCCCTATGGGGTGATCCCACCCGTCTTGTAGGGTCCCAATGAGAATTAGCTTGATGGCAATGAGTGTGGACGCACGTAAGCATTCTGAGGACCCACCAGGTGGTGAAAACAGTCAAGCACGAGACTAATGTCACAGGGGTCAGTCCCTGGGGAGGGACATCCCGCTTGGTAAAGCACAGGGTCAGTGAAGAGGAGGAAGACTCTCCACAAGACAGCCTGACACAGTGGCTGCAACGATGGGCTTATGTGCAACCACCACAGTGGGCACGGCACAGCACTGGGCGGTGTGTCCTTCTGCTGTTCATGGGGTCGCTATAAATCAGAACCAGCTGGGAAGCATCTATCAACAACAACATCAGGAAAGCTGACAGTTCAAACCCACCCTGGGGGGTTCTGGAAGAAAGGCCTGGCGACCTGCTTCTGGACAGTCACAGCCATGAAAAACTCCTGCAGCACACTGCGACTCTGACCACACGCAGGTCACCCAAAGCTGGTACGGATGTGACAGCAACTGGTTTGGTTTAGGGAGCACAGGTAAGCTCTCTCCACGGGTACCCTGCAGCCTTGGAGCAGGCAGGGCCTGCAGGTTCACAGATGCCGTGAAGACAAACCCAGACCCAGGGCCGATGGCCCATTCACCTACCACCCACGGCCCCGGGGACCAGTGAAAGGCTGCCCGGCGGAACCTGCCCCAACGATGCCTGGCCAGCCCCAGCCTCAGCCACCCCTTACCATGATTAGTTCCTTCTGAAAGGACTTCCTGTCCTTGTTCTCCACGTTGTTACAGTCCTCCTTCAGCTTCTCCAGGACGGACGCCACCCGCTCGCACTCGCTGTCCAGCTCGGCGCGGCAGAAGAAGGTGAGCGGCAGGTTCTCGTAGCCCAGGGCGTCGGCGAAGGCCCGCCAGCTGCTGATGCTTTCCATCAGCAGGGTCCGGACCGAGGCGTAGATGTAGGTGAGGAACTTGCAGGGCCTGAGGATCTGTTCCAGCAGCAGCGAGGTGCTCAGCTCTGGGCCCGAGAAGAAGCTGGGCCTGGCCCTGCCGACCACCAGCACGTTCTTGGTGTGCACCAGCCCGACCCGACCCTGGTAGTAGCCGATGTACCACTCCTTGGTCCACAGCTGCCCCTTGAGGCGGATCTTCTCCTCGCTGAGCAGAGCAATCACGTCGCCCTTCTTGTACTCCAGCAGGTAATGGTTCTTACTTTGTCGCACCACCGTCTTCAGCAGCTTCCCGAACTTGAGGCTGGACACCGGGCGGTCCTGAAAAGTCGGGTATTTGGCGGTGGTGGCCAAGGGCGACAAGATGATCTTCCCAACTTCATTCTTCTTGAGGAACCGCCTCTGCCCGGACGGCTTGACGGCACTTTTGGGTGGGGGCTGGGGAGTCTGGACGCAGAACTGGGTCAGGATGGCATCCTGCTCGTCCTTGACCTGGACCCTCAAGGTGAAGTCGGACAGCTCGTTGGGGCTGTGCGAGGTGATGGGGAACATGAGGCGGCTCACCTTGCCCAGCTTCATCTGGAACCCCCTCACCACTTTGGCCTGCTCACTGGCCTTGACCTCGTAATTGGTCATGTTGGAAAACAGACAGATTTTGAGATCCTGGGGCCGGGACAAAACGAACTGGTGCTTACCCCAGAGCTGCAGTGCCACTGGGGCAGGGCTAGGGACCTGGTGGGTGACCTCACTGACCAGTAGAGTCTTTGGGGCACAGTCATGCCCAAAAAGGGTCACCACAGTTTTGAAAGATGGGTGGATGTGTTTGGGACCATAGAGACCCACGGTGACTTTTTTATTGATGAAGTCCCACACTGTGGCTGGGTAGAGGATGCTCGGGCTGTGGGCAACCATGGCCAGGTACATACAGGGCTCCAGGTTCTCCAAGTGGACCTGGACTGTGTCCCCACAGTTGTAGGTGAGTGGGATGGAGACGTAGGGACCCTCCTTGGAGTCGCTCCTCAGGCACTGGAGGCTCACCGAGCTTTTGCTGTAAATGTCGTTTTTCACCTCGGCGGAGATTTTCATCTCCAGGATGATGACAGTTTTCACCTCCAGGTTGCTCAGCTTCACCTCCAGCACTGGGCTGATACTGCTGGACTTGTCACTGTTGAGCTCCAGAGGAGGGTCCAGCAGTGCCTTCATGGAGATCTGCTGAGTGTCCCCAGGCGCCACGTGACCTTCAGGCACGTGGATGGTGATGCTCGTGTCCGGGAGCTGCACAGCCCCCCCCGAACTGTCCAGCTTGCACACGATGTTTGTCTCCACCGCCTGGGTCTGGCCCCAACCGGGGCTCTGGCCCAGCAAATCCAAGTCATGGCAAGACCGGGCCAGCTTCCGGTGGTTCAGCCAGGCAGTCCGGAAATCCTCCCGGCTTTGAAACTGCTCTGGGGCTGGGGACTGCAGCCCCGTGAAGAAACCGGAGGACGCGGGTGCATCAGACTTGGCTTGGAGGACAGACAGTTCCGAGAGACTGTAGGAACGTTTGCTTCTGAAGAATGGGTTGTCGCGCTTGACTGGCTGTTCGGTGTTGAGTTGATGTGTGGCTGGAAGCTCGTCAAAGATGTTACCGGTGCTGTTTGTGGTGGCCGAGCTGGACTCGGTGAAGGAGGATAGGCCTGTATCGAAAAGCAGCAAATCCACAGCACTTTTGGGGTTCAGTTCATCTAAGCTGGGCCTGACTGGCACATTCCCATTCAGAAATGGATTTGTTTGGACCCCGTTCCAGAAAGGGTTATTACTGTGACCTTTGCTTGGCCCTTTCTGGTCATCTGTCCATCCTCCAAGCAAATCCATCTCCTTGGCAACTTCATCGGGGCTGTCTGGAAGACTGTCGATCACCCCGCTGTCGCTCAGGGTGGAGTTGCGGTAGTTTAGGGGCTGGACGTAGGAGGCCGGGATGTAGCCCATCTCTGTGGTGTTGTGGGCATACCACCACTCCCCGCCTGACGTGTCCAGGACATAGAGATGGTCACCCTTGGAGAACTTCAGGGTGGTGAAGTTGGTCGGGCAATAGTCCTTGATTGCAATCACTTCCTTGGCGTTTCCAAAAGGTGTGGGATTGTCCGTGAGCAAGGCACTGGGAGAAGGCACTGCACAAAACAGAGAGAGAAAGATGGTGAGGATGAGTTCAACGGGTGTTCCCCAAAGTCCTCCCCAATTAGGGAGAGGTGACCTAAGAAACAAGTGTCACAGAAGCGTGGACAACAGCCCAGGCTAGTGAACCATCAGCTCCCATTGAGCTGATTCTGCCTCCTGGCGGCACACGTGTGTGAGAACAGAGCTGTGCCCCTTACGGTGTTCAATGGACATGTTTTTGGAAGCTGACCACCAGGCCTTTCATCCGCGCTACCTCTGGGTGGCCCACACTCTCCACTCTTTCAGTTACAGCAGAAGGCATTAACTGTGTGCACTGCTAGGGACTTCTGTTCAGGCAAATACTCAGCTCTTCTCCAAACAGAGAGAACCCAAAGTGACATATGGCATGTACATTATCTGAGCAGTGAACTAAGGAGAGTGCTGTTGTTTCACTAACTTTGGTACTTTCCAAATGGACAGCCTGAGGCAGGCTGGACAGGCTAGAGGACAACTCTGGGTCAGCCACAGTAGTAGGTCCAACATGTCCATATGTTCTAAACATCGCAAACTTTGCCTTCATGCAATGAAACCCCGGCAGCTCAGTGATAGCCTTCTTGTCTTCCATGTGGGAGACCCCAGTTTGATTCCTGGCCAAGGCACTTCACCTGCAGTCCCCATCCATGAATCAGTGGAGGCTTTGCATGTTGCTACGGCGAGGAACAGGTTTCAGCAGAGCCTCCAGACTAAGACAGGCTAGTAGGAAAGGCCTGGTGACCAACTTCCAAAAATCAGCCAAGCAGAGCCCTGTGGATCACAGCGGTCTAATCTGCAACCTATTGTAGGACGGCCCAGGACCAGGCAGCACTGTGTTCCACCATGCATGGGGTCTTCTGGAGGCAGAAGCAGACCCAGCAACCACTAACAATATTCTTCACCTATCCAGCTTCTTACCAGAACTGCTATTGGAAAGAAAACACAAGTGTGGTTTACTTAGAAAACACAGGGTAACATTCTGGGTTAAGTGACCTCCTCGGCTGCATGTCACCAGGGACTGGAAATGAAGAGCCTCACTCATCACGCTGGTGAGCCGATTGCACGACTGGACTTCAACAAGAAGGACGTAAACACACGGACGAGAAGGCTGCCGTGACAATTGGGTGGTGTCTTCGACTTCAAAGTTCCACCGCATTCCTTGCCAAACACATTGACTGAGATGAACTATGACTGGGGGCGTCAGTCTCCTTCACCCCGTCACAGACAATCACTCAAAAACCATGTGGAAACAGACTCTGAAAAACCAAGGTTTTATTTCTAGTTGCAGGACTCGCTGTCTGAAGAATGTCGCCACTTCACAGAAGGAATCCGTTGTGAGTACGGATGTAACACACACCAGCGGTCACAGAAGAAAGAAGCCATCTAAGCAAAAGGTGTGAGGCTTAAAAAACAACGGTGCGATTAAGTACCTAAACGCTCTCTCTCCCTCCCAGACATGAGAAAGTATGTTCAGAGCCGAAGGGGATTCTTTCCCATGGAAATCAACTCAGATATTCCTCCCTAACGCTCCTCCCCAAGCTGCCAGTTCCCTGTCCTACACTTTAGATGAATGATTGAGAGATAGCAAGCCTGTACTTCAGTTGTCTCTTTAAAAAGTGAAAAGAAAAGACTACAGTTCTAGCAAACCACACATTTCTTTTCCAGTCTCTTACTAAATCAAGAGGGTTCCAGGTCTGGTCCATTAAACCGGCCCTCCAAACATACCACCTGCTGGTTTTCTTTTGAGGGGAAGTCATGGCAATTAAGAAATCAAGTGAAAAACCTGTTGCTGTCTAGTCGATTCCAACTCATAGCAACCCTACAGGATGGGCTAGGACTGCCCCATAGGGTTTCCTAGGAGCACCTGGTGGATTTAAACGACTAGCCTTTGGGTCAGCAGCCGAGCTCTTAACCACTACACCACCAGGCCTCCAAATCACAGGGGAGATAAAGCAGGAGGGTCTGTTAACTTCCTTGCCTGGGTTACAGGTGGGCTGGACTGGAAGTCCACTTGCACCTTGCCAGCCGCCACCTACCACCCTCCTGTGATCGTTACCCTGATGGACCAAAGTGTGTTTCCCAGAAAGTTAACACTCAAGTCCTTACTGAGTCCTGTTAAGTAACTCTCCTTGGAAACAGTTTGGCTTTGTTATGTTAAAGAGGTTATAGCTGAGTAAAAACCAAAGCAGAGCAAACCAAACCCTCCACCAAGTTGATTCCAACTCACAGCGACCCTACAAGACAGAGTAGAACTGCTCCATAGGGTTTCCAAGGAGTGCTTGGTGGATCCAAACTGCGAACCTTTTGGTTAGCAGCCGCAGCACCTAACCACTATGCTTACCCGCTGGGTAAGCTGGGTTCTAAACCTAAATGTTTCTGAGTGGTGATTTACAAAAAGGGAAAACAGACAGCAAGAGACAAAAAACAAACACTGGGGGAAAGACAGACACCATGTGAGGACGAAGGCAGAGGCCTACAAGACCAGGAATGCCAAGGGTTGCTGGCACCTACAGAAGCTGAAGGAGACGAAAGCAGGACCTTCCTCTAGAGTTGGGACTCTGATTTAGACTTGCAGCCTCCAGAACTGTGAGGCCCCGAATCTCTGTTCTTTAAAGCCACCACCTGCGGCACTGTGTTATTTGTTGTTGTTCGGTGCTGCTGACTTGGTTCTGACCAACAGAGACCCCGTGTCCAACAGGACCAAACCCTGCCTGATTCTGCCTCACGCTCGCAGCTGTTGCTGTGCGGAGCTCACTGCTGCAGCCACTGTGTCAGTCCATCTCCTGGAGGCTCTTCCTTGTTTTTGCTGACCCTCACTTAACCAAGCATGATTCTGCTCTCCTGGCCCCAACAAACTAGGAAAGTTACATCTGGGGTCCTGGTGACATGGTGGTTAAGAGCTCGGCGGCTAACCCCAAAGCTGGCAGTTCAAATTCACCAGCCACTCCCCGGAAACTCTAGGGGGAAGCTGTACTCTGCCCTACAGGCCTGCTGTGTGTTAGAATCCACAGGTTTAGTTCCGGTTCAGAGTTGTGAAGAATCTGGATCTGGGATCATGACATCTGGGCTTGAAACCACGTCCTTGACAAGTGTGTGACTCTTGGAGCCCAGGATTCCTTCGGGTCACAATGGCAAACAGATTCCTTCCCAAAAGGCTGTGGTGGGGATGAAATGAAACAACGACAACAAAGTGCTAACGACAGTTAGCTCAAGGCGAGGACTACCCGGGAACTCGCCTCACTTGGGAACTCGCCTCACTTGGAAATTCTGGGGAGTGCAAACAATTAAGGCACCCAGCTGTTAGTCAAGAGGTTGGTGGCTGAAGTCTACCTAGATGTGCCTACGAAGAAAGACTTGGCAATTACTTAAAAGGCAGCATCTTCGACCACTCCCCTGATGTTATTTATTTTTCTCCATAGCACCCAACAGTCTATCCTGTACCTTACATACTGATTTTGGGAGGACTCCATCTCCCCAGGGGAACATATGCTCCACTAGGAAGTCTGTAGTTCACAGCTGTATCCCTGGCACTGGGAACAAGGCCTGGCACACAGTAGGTGCTCCATAAATACATAGGGAATGAGTTGTGCTCACAACCCAGAGATGCCATACACACGATACCAAGCAAGGTATCAGCCAAAGGCAAAGTCAGAACCCTCCCTGACTCCGCCTGTCTACCACACAGGGACAACAGTGAAGAGCCGGGAGGGAATCAAAACAGAAGAGTAAGATCAGTGATTGCACTGGAAAGACAGACAGGAAGGAGACGGGCAACTGAGTGAGGTCCGAGATCTTCCTTCCTTGGCTGCTGTCAATGGTTAACACGATCAGCTGCTCACTGAAAAGCTGGCAGTTTGGTTCCATGCAGAAATGGTTTGGAACAAAGACCTGACAATCTACTTCCAAAAAAAATCAGCCACTGAAAACCCTTGGGGCACAATTCTACTCTGACACACTTGGGGTCACTCTGAATTGTCACCAAATTGATGGCAACCGGTTTTCACCCACTTCGGTGTGCTAGTCACGATGCCCGGTAACAGAGACCATCTTTTGTTTCTTTGACACACCTATAGAAGTAGTCACATAAAAATTAAAACCAAGTGGAGATAAAAGAAAACTTGCCAGCCATTAAAATTCCATTAGAATCCCTCAAAAGTTACTAAGTTACTATGTTTCCTGGAATAATCCCCTTAGAGCAATAGTTAAAAAATTAAAAAAACAAAGCAATTAAGCATGCTTTTGCACATGGTCTAAGAAAATGCACCCAGGCAAACGGTCACAGACTGAAAAAGAAAAATGGTTTTAATTTAAAATACCACGCACTCTTGTGAGAACAGAAGCTGGGATACACCTCACTCTAGAATAGGGCTCAGCCAAGGCGAGCAGCCCTCTTCACCGTCAGGACAAACAGACCATGGCAGGAACGCCTCCTTGTCTCATCAAATGCCAGGAAATCCCTATTGAATGCCCCCTTAATGAATCCTGGGCGATAATGTCCGGATTCACAGCTGCCTTGATTTTAATACAAAAATCTCCCCATGTGTCAAGAAGATCAGAACACAGAATAATGTATTTCCCATCCCTCTGCCTGAGTTCTCATGCAGGGAAGTAAGTCAGAAGATTTCACAGCAGGTATTTCAGATGTAATAAATCCCCAAGCCTGTCTACCATCCTGATGGCTGTGGAGCTCCTGGTTCCTTGGGGCACGTGCTGTGTCTTGGTAGCGGAGCACACGGGGTATCTCAGGGTACAGAACTGAGGTCTCTGCCATGCCCAGGCTGAGATTCTCAGATACCCCACCTCTTACACACACACATACATACACACAAGTTCAAGTCCACCCAGAGGCACCTTGGAAGAAAGACCTGTCAATCTACTGCCAAAAAATTCAGCATTGAGTCTCTCACACATGTGACCACTGTGAGTTGGGGACCAGTTTGCTGGCAGCTGGATTTTGGTGTCCCTGGGTAATGCAAACGGTTACCTGTGGCCAAGGAGCCCTAGTGGCACACTGCTGAAAATGCTCGGCGGCTAACTGTGAGGTCAGCTAGTCAAACCCCTCGGCGGCTCGGCAGGGCAGAGATGCGTCGTTCCGCTCCTGTAATGACCACAGGCTCAGAAACCCTGGGGGACAGCTCAGCTCTGTCTTGTGGGGTTGGTATGAGGCAGAAGAGATGCCACAGCAGAGGGTTTGGCTTTGGTTTTCACACCTGCCATTATAATCCCACTTGGGAATGGATTTTCTTGTGTGAACGAGATGGTACGAGTGTACAATCTGTCTTAAATCAACTTGTCTTGAGATTAAACAAGCAAGGGAGAGACAGAGGTGGGAAAAAAGAGACTAAGCCACATGAAGATCACCCAGGAGCAGAAGCTCCCATGGTCTAAGGATCCTTTCCCAGAGTCAACAGAGAAAGCCTCCCCCGACTGCTGGCACCCTGGATCTGGACTCTCAGCCCCTCAGACTGTGAGAGAATCAACTTCTGTTTGTGAAAGCCACCCACCCCTTGTGCTATTTCTGTTACAGTGCATTAGATGACTGAGACAGTGGGACACAGGTAGGCAAAATGTGACGAATGCAAGCAAAACCCAGTCAACAACGATGCCAGTCATGAGGACGACAGAAACAGCGATGGCAGACAGTGCCAGGAGGACACATGGGAGACAGTCAGCACGGCCTGGTGAGGCCAGGGCAGACTTCCCGGAAGGAAACATCCACCCCAGTGTCCAGCAGATAGCTTCCTTTGTCAGGCCGCTTTACTGAGTTGACTGGAGAAGCCCAAAGTTCCTGGCTGGACCGGGGGACCACCTTTTAGGTGAGGGGCTGGCAAACTGTGCTCCCTGGTCCGAATGAGGAGCCCTGGTGGTGCAGTGGTTAAGAGCGCGACTGTTAACCAAAAGGCCGGCAGTTCATGTCCACCACTGTGCCTCAGAAACTCTACGGGACAGTTCTACTATCCTTTAGGGTCACTGTGAGTCAGAATCGACTCTACAGAACGAGGTTTGCTTGGTACGGGTTTGGCCCAAATCCAGCTGGCCAAGTGATTCTGTAAATAAACTTGTATTGGCACATAGCCACATTTGTTTGCCAATTGTCATGGTGGCTTTCCCACCACGAGGACAGAGCTGAGGAACTGCAGCCAAGGCCACATGGCCTGTAGAGATTCAAGTACGCTTACTAGGTATCTCTGCACAGAGATGGGCATGCTGAGCCTGTCTACACCAGCCACGTGCTGGTTCTCAAAAGGGGCCTGGGTACGCAGTGGTTAAGCGCTTGGCTGCAAATCAAAAGGCCTGTATCTTGAACCCACTAGCTGCCCCATGTGAGAAAGATGAGGCAGTCTGCTTCCCTAACGATGAAACCCACTGCCTTTGTGTGGATTCTGACTCACAGTGACCCTACAGGACAGAGTAGAACGGCCCTAAAGGTTTTCCAAAGAGTGGCTGAAGGATTCAGACTGTGCCACCAGGGTCCCTCCATAAAGATAACACTTATTTTACGACGCATTTATTATACTCTTACCTCTAGATTCTGGTTCCCTATGTTATTGTTACCAGAACTCACAAAAAGAGAAAACAAACACATTCCTCATTAAAAAGGGGTTTAACCAAGGAACATTTAAAACACTTCCCAACATGACAGGTGGTTCCTGTTTTCAGACTTAGCTTATAACAGGATGAAGTTTGGGAGCTAAAATGTAATTATCTGAACGTTAACTTGGCAGCCCCGTGGAGGCAAGCGGTTGGGTCTTTAGAAGGCTTGCACATGCCAACCTTCCCCTCCCCACCACACTTCTGTCCCCAGAGCTCACCTTTGACATCGTTAAAGCTCGTCTCTGAAAACCCTTCACTCAGGTCAATCAACGTCCCCTCGGACTTGCACCGAGGAAGGCCACTGGAGTTGGCCGCGCGGATGCGCTGGGCTGCCATCCTGGGATGCTCTTCCGGGGTGACGGCTGCTACGGGTTCATACTTCTCCCTCCAGTGACCCCGGCAAGTGCTGATGCCTCCGTCTCAAGCAGCCCAGCTTCACGGGGGTGTCAACTCTGCAACGAGCTTCTGCCTAAAACGGGGAGGGAAGATAGCATTTCCCTTGAGTCAATGAACCATGGTTGAACAGTGAATTGGGGGGCAGTGAGAATTCTCTTTTTCCCAGGGGAGAGTCCACTGTAGGCCGATCTCACGTGCGCTGGCCCAAGAGAGGCAGGCGGTGCCCACTCAGCGGACTGTGCCCACTCGGCTGGTCCACCGGACCCCCAGGCACATACAACCCAGCCGTGCTTCCTGGCCTGGCATCCATGCCCAGCTTTCCTGGGGCACAATGGCATTTGTGAAGTTGGCTCTAGCACCTGGCCAGCCCATTCATCACAGTCCGAGAAGAGGACAAAACAGGATTTGTACAGTCTACACTGCCAGTCCCGGGGTTCAGGAAAAGAAAAAGAAGCCTTCGTCTTCCTGGATAATGGCTGGTTTCATAGCAGAAACGGCCTGGACGCCGGCTCCCCAGGAGACAGCTCTCACCACAGCAAGTCTTTCACAGAGACGGTGCGGCAGGCAGGGTGTGGGGGAGGCCCATCGGGAGACCACTGTGCTCCCACACTCCCCTTAAGTCCTCTGGGGTTCTAAATGCGCGGTAACATGTGCAGCACACAAGTGATCATCTCAATATACATGGTATTTCAAATGGCTCTTATGGCCATCAATCCTGACACATTTAGCTAGCCACTCTGCTCTGACTCAGTCAGCGGAAAGAACAAGCCCAGGAATTACATACAATGCCCCCGCCAAGGCCTCAGCTTGTTCTCAGAGGGTACCCAGAGCTTAGGCATTGTGGAGGTTTTAGAGAGGAATGGTAGTCCCCCTGTGTCATGTAAACAGTTATCCCATTTGGCTGCTAACCCAAAGGCTGGAGGTTCGAATCTACCGAGAGGACCTCTAACGAAAGGCCTGGCAATCCAAGTCTAAGAAATTGGCCCCTGAAAGGCCGACGGAGCAGAGTTCTGCTCTGATCCATGTGGAGTCACAGTGAGTTGGGGTCGACCCCATGGCAACTGGTTTGTAGAGTAACAAGGTGAGACTGACTTTGGGCAGATGAGTCCTGGAGCTCGTGCCCGGGAAATAGGAAGAGCTGACTTTGAAGCAATGAGTGGGAAATGCTCTCCAGCAGAGGAAAACCTGGCGGCAGAGTGGTTAAGGGCTAAGCCTGCTAACCAAAAGGTGGGTAGTTCAAGTCCACCAGGCTCCCCTTGGAAACTCGAGGGGACAGTTCTTCTCTGTCCTATAGGGTCAGTATGGGTCAGAATCGACTCAGCAGCAGTGGGCTTTGGTTTTTCTGACAGAATGGGGCGGTAAGGGATGTCGCTGCAAAATAGACCGGCTCGTCTAACGCAGCCTGATGGGTCCTCTATCTCTCCCCCATGCCATCCAAAAAGTGCATCCTTCCTGCTCAGGGAGTTGGAGGCTCTAGCAGACCTTTCCCGTCCCATCTGCAGTGGAGGCGGCCAGCCCACCCACTCACAGGCCCTGGCGTCCACAGCTTGAGGGCCCCATGAGCCCACCCGGGTGTGCACTGAACTCCACTGCTCAGGAGGGCGGTCTTTGCGTGGTATTTGGCAGGACTCCTGGTAGGCTGGGGAGGCTGGTTTGGGGCTGGCTGCCATCCTAAAGGTTAGTGGTTTGAATCTGTCCAGCAGAGCTGCTAAGAAAGGCCTGGTAAACTTCCCTCAAAGACCACGGTCAAGAGGACCACACAGAACATAGCTCTACTCTGTGACACATGGGTCACCAGGAGCGGGAAATGACTGGGCAGCAAGTTTTGGTGTGAGTGTCCTTCTGCTTCAGGAAGTTCGGGCTCAGGGGGTGCTGGGTGGAGCTGCAGGAACTGAGGTCCTGGAGCTAAGTGACCGAGGAGCAGCAGTTCAGGGCTCCCTCTCCATCCCCAAGGCTCCCGCACTGGGATCCGTGTCTGCGCGCTCTCTGCAGAGATGTTGTGTGGGTCGTGGGGGGAGCACAACAGTGGCCTTGGCCATCAGGAGCCTGTGCCTGAGCCAGCTGGATGCCCGTGAGGACAAGAGGCTTAACAGAGTGACCACCTCCTTCTGCAGGAGGAGCAAAGCTACCACCAGCGGCCTTGTGCCTGCCTCACCTCTGCACATGGGGCTCTCTGGGTTGCCCGGAGCCCCAGCTCCAACATCCGTCTAGGACTCACAGATAACACTCACAGCGCGCCCGGTGTCTGACACCCCCTTAAGGGCCTCCTGGTAGGGCATGGACCCTGCTCATTTCCATTCTTCCTGTGTGACATGACAGTGAGACACTGTCACTCCCTGTGCTACACTCCCTGGCAGAGAACTGCGGACTGGGACGATGACCAGAATCTCAAGAGCTGAAGACGGTGCTGGTATGACACCAACACCCAGTGTCCGCACCCCTAGGCCACCCTCCAGCTGGGATATGGATGGACGGGTGGAATCGGCAGCTCCATCCTTGGCCCCAGGCAAAAACACTGGTTTCCCGCCCCTGGGGACTGGGTGGTGCTGTCTGCAGAGGGCGTGGGGAGCGGGACGAAGAGCCTTGGCCAGCACCCCAGAGACGCCCCAGAACCAGGCAGCTTTGGGAGCGTCGCGTCCACCTGGACTCCAGACAATGCCACGTGAGTCAGAACAGCACCAAGATCCACGGGGGTTTTAGGGGCTGAATTTTGAAGTCGCCAGGTCTTTCTTCCAAGTTACCCCTCAGTAGACTCGAACTTCCAGCCTTCTGAGCACACAAATTAAAAACCTTATAGCCAGTGAGCCAACTCTGACTCACAGAGACTCTACAGGATAGAGCAGAATTGCCTTGCACAGATTCCAAGAGTGGCCAGTGGGCTCAAACAGACTTAGCAGCCAAGGGCTTAACCACTACACCACCAGGGCTCCAGTACAACCCCAAACAAACCTAACCCACTGCCGTTGAGTTGGGTCTGACTCAGCAACCCTAGCGATCAGAGTAGACTGCCCCACAGAGTTTCCAGGGAGCACCTGGTGGATTTGAACTGCTGACCTTTCAGTGAGCAGACACAGCACTTAACCCATTGCACCACCAGGGTTTCTGGCTCCAGCACGGCCAGCCCCCAAATCTGAGGGCTGGTGAGCACACCTGCAGACAAGGACGGCTGCCCTGGGCTCCGAGAATCCCCGCCTAACACTACAGCTTTAAAAGGGAATGCTGCTACGTGGAATTTCTGAGATGAGATGACACGCCAGGAAAATCCTTTGATCCCCAAAGACTACATGTAATTTCCTGGAGAAAATCAACAGGGAGAGAAAAGGGATGCCCTTGTGTGTGGGCGTGGTGGGGGGTGCAGTGGGGGCAGCGGCTCCTGGCAATTCTGTGCCCGTAACCGGTGTTCGCCAGTGGACTTTCCAATTTAAAAATAAACACTCTTACTTACAATTCTAAGCCTGAGACAATGATCGACTTACCAGTCCTAGAGAGATCAGCTGTCCTTTTACAAACACAAAGCTACCTCACAAAGTTCCCTTGGGGGCACAGAAGTCCCTGACTTTTTATGCCCTCCCCAGGACAGTCTGCACACACCTGCAGAGAGAAGCACATGTAACACCCCACACACATCCATGTTCTTCCATTGGGCTAGGGGTGGGTGAGGTGGCTTTTTGTCTTTAATGCCCCAAGTCCCCAATGCCCACAAGGATGCTACCATGAGACAGAGCCCCCAAGGTGCTGTATTAAAAATCCTGTTTCCTTTGCTGGGCTTCCTCCCTGCCCAAGCTTTGTGTGTGAATTCTGCTTTTATGTAACCCCTGCTGTACCTGCATAGGATGATTAAGAACTTATAGGTAACCACATTCTGTAAGTCTTTTCAAGTTCCCTGCCTGCCTGCCCGGGGGGAGCAGACTTGGCAGCAGGTCTGACTGACTCCACTGCCTCGTACAACGAACGAAAAGTGGCTTGCCTGTCCTCCCTTCTCTGTCTCTCCTTTCTTGGCCAATGTAAGTCACACTGAGGCAGAACCTGGGGTTTCTACCTGGTAACAATCTGACCCTGTGGGAACTTTTACAGCTGCCTCTCAGGACCACGCCTGGAAGTACCCTGCTCCTGAAGAGTCCTCCAGATGCAACTGGGGTGCAGGTTCAAAGGGAAACTGGGTCCCACCACAGGTCCCTCTGTTCCTTTACAGCCATGCCAGCACAGGGCAGGGTCTACTCGATGCCAGGCAGAGATGCCCCTTCCCCTCCACACGGGACATCCTGGGGCTCGTCCTCACTCCTCCTCCCCACTGCAGAAAGACCTGGCCGTCCCTCCAGTAGGATCTTCTCCCTCTTCCCCCTCACAGCTCAGTGTGGTAGGGCCCCTTCGCCACCGGCTGGTCTGGGCATGACCTCCAGATCTTTCTCCTGCTGGGAAGACCCCCAGTACCTCTGAGGCCATCTCCGCCCAGATGCTGCACACCTGTCATCTGTCACCACCACGCCCCTTCCCATTCTCCTTGTTGGGTCCTGTTATGGGGTCAGTGGTGTCCCCCATGAGACAGGCTGCACTCCTACTCCCTGTTCCCTGGGTGGTGCAGACAAAGCTCTTGGCTGCTTACTGATAGTTGGTTATTCAAACCTACCCAGAGGTACCTCAAAAGACAGGCCTGGCCATCTGCAAACTCTCTAGAGAAGTTCTCTGCACCCATGGGGTCACGATCAGTTGGAATCCACTCAAGGTCAAGTGAAAACAAGCACCACCTAACTCCAAACCAAAACCAAACCAAACCTGCTGCCTGCTCAGTCGATTTTGACTCCTAGCGACCCTAGAGGACAGAGTAGAACTGCCCCATTGAGTTTCCAAGGAGCATCTGGTGGATTTGGACTGCTGACTGTTCGGTTAGCAGCCATAGCACTTAGCCACTATGCCACCACGGTTTCCACCTAACCCCAGTGTCTGTGAGTGAGATCTTGTTTGGAAATAGGGTCTCTGCAGACATTATCAGGTGAGTTAGCACGAGGTCATACCAGAGGTGGGCGGGACCTAACCAGGGAGGGGGGGTGGCTCATCCAATCAGCAGGGTCCTCACCGGCTTCCTTGTGTCTCCTTGCTAATCTGTAGGGCATGATCTCACAGGGTTTTCCCCATGTCTTTGATTCTATCTGAGCAAAGTCCTTATAAAGAACACAGAGGGACACAGGGACAAGACTGCCATGTGTAGATGTGTTTCCAAGCCAAGGGCCACCAAGGAATGCCTGGGGCCACCAGAAGCTGCAGGAGACTAGGAAGGAGCTTTCTGCCGAGCAGAGAGAGAGCACGGATGGCCCTACCATGCCTTGAATGCAGTGTCCCAGACCATGAGAGGATAAGCGCCTACTGTTTAAAAGCCAGGATACCCTGATGTCACAGTGGTTAAGGGCTACGGCTGCCAACCAGAAGGTCACCACTTCAAATCCTCCAGGCTCTCCTTGGAAACTCTATGGGGCAGATCCATTCGGCCCTGTAGGTCTGCTAGGAGTTGGAACTGACTGGACGGCAGTGGGTGGTTTGGGTTTGAAGTCACCCACGACACAGTCCTCCATTAGGGTAGCAACTTGTAAGGACCCCCGGTGGCACGGTGATTAAGCACTCCGCCGGGAACCAGAAGTTGGCCAGTCTGAATCTACCTCACAGTTCTGCAGAGAAAAGACCTGGTGATCTGCTCTTATAAAGATCACAGCCTAGGAAGTTCTATGGGGCAGTTGCACTGTGTCACATGAGGTTACTGTGAGTTGGAATCTACTCGACAGCATCCAACGCAACAACAACCAGAAACTCATAAAGCATCCTTAGATTTCACCCTTAATAGCACAGAGGCTAAGAGCTCAGCTACTAACCAAAAGGTCACTGGTTCAAATCCACCAGATGCTCCTTGGAAACCCTACGGGGCAGCCCTACTGTGTCCTATAGGGTCACCATAAGTTAGAATCAACTGGACGACAATGAGGTTTATTTGTTTGTTTGCTTGTTTGTTTTGGTGTCTGCTAGAACTAGCTGCCTTCACCAGGCACGATTCCACCGGCACGATCTCGTTAAACCCTTCTACCGGTCCCGTGAGGCAGGTGCAGGTGATCTGGCCACCTCTCGGATGCCAACAGGGCCCCAGAGCACTCCCTGAAGACCCCTGCCTGAGGCCAGGCAGCCAGCAGGCGGTGGGCCCAGCAGAACGCTCTCCACTTCTCCAGCTGGCTCTTTCCAAACCTGTGGAGTCCAGCAGGAGCCGTTACCAGACAGGGCTCTGACCTCTCCAGCCCCTGCTTCCCTGTCCCCGCCTCAATTTTCTTAAAGCAGCTCCTGCCAGTCACCCCTCTCCCCTGGCGCCCAAACCTCCCGGTGTTACTCACACTTTTAAACAATGAACTGCAAATTCCCCAGCCTGTGTTTCCAGCCCTCGGCCACCTGGGTCTCATGTGACTCCGCAGGTGTGTCGCTCCCCTCCAGCCCCAGGTAAATCAGTGACCACACTGTGAACACGCCGCTTGTCCAGGTGCGGGCACTTTTCATTCAACAGCTCCCTGGAACACCCTTCCGCTCACCCTTTCCAGGGCCTCAGGAACACCCAGGTCCCTCTCCTGCCCGTGGTGGCTCCACCCTCCTCATCCAGCCCTTCAGTTCCTAGAGTGACTCAGCCAGGCAGGCCAGCCTAAGGTTTGCCCAGCCAGTGTCCTGGAGCCCCAAATTCAAGTGGCTGGAGTTCAAATCCCGCACCCCCTGATTGAAGTTCTGCCTTCCTTTGCTAGTACAGCAATCTTGGGGCGCATGGCATGATGCTCTTGTGTCCCAGACCATGGGGTCATGAAGACCCACCATGCTGCTCTCCTAGGTCCCTGGATACTTGGCGATGTCTGCCGTCAAAGACATCTGTTGGTTTATGGTGGTGGGAAGTTCGGTAAGGGATACTGGGAATGGTTGTAGGACAGGATGAAAGTCCCTTGTGTCACTAAGCTGTAGCCATGGCATCTTATGACATATAGCTTTACAGTTAAAGGGAAAAAGGTGCTTTCAAGTGGTCCTCACTCATCTGGAACAGATGATCACTGAGAAGACGAGGTAAAAAGAGCTCAGGAGACAGAAACACCACACTTGATGGTCTGGTGGCCTGGGGGTTCCCCTGGGAGCATGGCCCCTAGAACTGCTGCTGCCTCTGTCCAGAAAACCCTACTGAGGTCAATTCTTCAGATAAAAATGGACCAGACCCAGGGACACAATGTGACCATGTGGTCTGTGTACCTTATAGTTAGTTCTATGCATTTATAGGAGGTTGTCCTACTGGTCTCTTTCTGGATGTGAGAGAAGAAAGTGGAGAGGAGGGGACAGGAGATTGTTGGGAGGATATGAGAAGTACAGGAGGAAAAGGAGGAGTGAGCTGTCACCGCGCAAGAAGACTAGAAGGAGCTATGGATAGCTGGGCATGCAAAATTGATTTGGATTGTATGCTTTCACGTAACCACAATGCAAAAAAGACAAGAAAAGAGAAAAGGAAAAGAGGAAAGGTGCTAGCTGCAGTCGAGTTGCCCCCAGCTCACGGAGACCCCAAGTTCAATGGCAGAAAATGCTGCCCACCAAGGCCCGCAAGCCTAGGTGTCCAGGGAGACAGAGAAACAGAGACAGTGTGTCACAGTATGGGAACCCAGGTGCCGGATGTGGTTGGCACACAGCTTGGGGAAAGTTGGTTGGAATGTTACAGCACAGAAACACAAGGAATGGGTTAAGAGAGGCTTATAGGCTACAGTAAGGAACTTGAGTTTTATGGCAGTGAGAGGCCAATAAATGTTTGTATGCAGGGAAGGAGCATGGGCAGGTTATATCCTAGAAAGAACCCTCTGCGGTGGGCTGGGGCCCCGTGGAGAGCGGGTTGAGGCCGCGTGGAGAGGGGGTTCAGGGCATGTGGAGGGTGGGTTGAGGCTGTGTGCAGAGTGCATTAAGGCAGTGTGCAGACTGGGCTGGGAGAGTGAATGGGCCTGACTTTCTGCCTGGCTTTCCCTGTATTCACTGATGTGATCTCCAATAATCCCTGTAAACCTATAAACCAAACAAACTGTCCTTGAGGGGATTCTGGGTCCTGGTGACAGCGTGCATTACCGAGTGGCACTGAGCCCCACAGGGATTTTCTTGGTTGCTAAGAGTCAGACCCGACTCGATGGCAGTGGGTTTGGTTTTCTTGGTGTCACCCTTCTGCAGACAGGTCACCAGGCCTTTCTCTCATGGCACTGCTGGGTGGGTTTGAACCCCCAGCTTCTCAGTAGTAGCTGAGCACAATATTTGTACTGCCTAGAGACCTGATCAAAGTGAACCTGCTGCTGAGTGGATTCCAACACAGCGACCCCACAGGGCAGGGTAGAACTGCCTCCCAGGGTTTCCCAGAAGCATCTGGTGGAGTCGAACTGCTGACCTTTTGGTGGGCAGCTGTGGCTCTTGAGCACTACGCTTGTAGGGTTTCCAGATCAATTCCTTCAGGTTAGAATTAACTTGATTATATATGGGAAACTGAGGCTCATAAATGTTAAGTAGATCATCTAAGTTCTTGTAGCATCTAAGTGGTAGGACTAAGGTTAGAACTCAGGTGTGCATGCCTCCAGAGCCTGGTCTCTGAAGACTGCCCTTCAGGGATGCAGCCACGTGGCTCTGGGTGGGGTCACGGGCTGGGGAGAATCAACACCTCAGTGGTTACCCTGTGTTCCTTCACCTTCAAGTAATCAGCTAGTTAACCGAATAGACAACAATTGCGAGGTCTTATCCACTAGCTCCCACCTACTCCCTGCAAATTGCTCTCTCCCACCAGCTAGGAGCGCCAGCTACCCGAAATTACCCACTGCAAGAGCAGTAGCAAACGTTTTTATGTTCTATTTTCCTCTTCCAATGACATCGACCAAACTAAACCTAACCCAGTGCCACTGAGTCGATTCTGACTCACATTGACCCTATAAGACAGAGTAGAACTGCCCCATAGAGTTTCCAAGGAGCACCTGGTGGATTCAAACTGTCGACCTTTTGGCGAGCAGCCCTAGCACTTAACCACTACACCACCAGAGTGTCCTCCAATCACACAGATTCAGACTCAAACAGAGGCTGTCTTCTGACCTGCAGTAACAGACAGGGATATAAGGCACATGGCTAAGAGCCAGGATCTACTTGGCTGACATGGCCTTGGTTTTCTGTTTGTTTTTAAAGAAGATAGCCCCGGACGAGGTCTGGAAAAGACCTGTTTGCCTGCAGTCACACTGAGTCTCCCCTACATTTTATGGTCATCTGGTTTGCGTTCTCCTGATGTTTCTTTGTCTGTGTTGGTCAGCTGAGCCCATTTAATAAATGAAAAAACTGAGACTTCAAAAGGCAAGGACTCGGCTAAGCCCATCTGCCTTGCCAATGGTGGAATCTAGTCTTAAACCACTTCCTTTTCTTGCTGTCAATATGGGTTTGATGTCTATGAAACAAACCGTAAAACAGCTTGTGATTTCACTCAGGGATGTTAATTAAGAGAAATCTGGCTTCTGGAAGAAACAAAACCACACAGACAAACAAGCACACTCGCTGATCCTGTGCCATCCCCGTGACCAGTTACGGATTATTCCGTTGTAATTCCCTAGATTCTCACTGGTTGATTTTCAGAAGGAGATTGCCAGGACTTTCTTCCCAGTGCACTGTGGTCCAGAAGTGCCACCGAAACCTGTTCAGCATCACAGCAACACGTGAGCCTCCCCTGACAGATGGGTGGTGCCCCGCGTGAGGTGCCCTGGCTGGGGACTGTGCCGGGGCGTCCCGCACAAGGGGCCAGGACCCTATCACAGGGCCACTGCTGCCCCCGGGACGGCACGTGACTGTGAAAGACCAGCTAAAGTGGCCACCCTGGCCCAAACCTTATGTTTCAGCGATCTGTTGATGAATTCCTGATGAACGCTTTCATTTTTTCTTCTCCAACAATGGGAAGTTTATGAGTGGCTGCTACCCCGCCACCCCGCTACCCTGCTACCCTGCAGGCTGGCGGTTCCAGCCCACTCAGTGCCGTCACGGAAGGAAAGCCTGGTGGTGGGCTTGCGTACGTGTCTGTAAAGACACCAGAAACAAAACACGCAACCCTTCAAGTTGATTCTGACTCACAGCTACCCCAGAGCATTTCCGAGGCTGTAACCTTTAGAGAAGCAGACGGCCACGTTGATGTCCCCAACAGCCAGCCACACACTGGTGGTTTTGAACGACTGACCTCTGGGTTAGCATCAGTGACCTTAAGCACTCCACCACCATGGCTGTGACACCCTAAAGATGGCTGTGAGTTGGAATGGCTCATCTACGATGGGTGTTTACACACGGCTACAGACTGTAGCTAACAGAGCTGGAGGACCTCTTACTTGAGCGACCTTGTAGGAGTGAGGAGAACTGCCCTACAGAGTTTCCAAGGAGCGCCTGGAGGATTTGAATTTCTGGCCCCTTGGTTGCAGTCCGGCACTTAACCCCTGCATCACCAGGGATCCTACCAGATCAAACCAAAAAACCACAGCTGCTGCTGGCAAGTCGATTCTGACTCACTGCCCCATAGTTTTGAAGGAGTGCCTGGTGGATTCGAACTGCTGACCTCTGAAGCAGGATTAGGCCGGGAAGTCAGACCCTTACTCAGGTCACAGCTCTTATCAGACACTGGGAAGCCTCCTGCAGGTGCGGCCTGCACTGCCCTTTATTGTAAAAAAGAGAAAGAAACTCAGAGGGAATCTACCCTGAAGGAAGAACTCCTGGGAACCAAGCACATCTTTGGGTCCAGGGTCTCTGTGCTGAGAATCTCCTAGGCTCAGTGGAAGACTGATGCCAAAACAGAGTCCTCAAAGGAACGCCAGACCTGTGGACGTTGAAAGGAAATAGAGACATTCCCCCAGAACCCGCAGAGAGAAGAAAGCCTCCCCTCTAGAGCCGGCGCCCAGAGCTCGGACTTTGAGCCACAGAAACTACGAGAGAAGAAACTTCCATTTGTTCAGGCAGTCCACTTGTCCTGTTTCTGTTGCAGCAGCACTAGACAACCAAGGCAGAAATTTGGAATTCACATCCTCGACACATGTAAAACACGGTCACCTCCTCCAGTCATACCCCAAATCTTCCATCAGCTTCACATGGAAATTCCATCCTGGGGCAAAATTCCTCTCTATTGGTGAACCTGTGCAATCTGTCTGCTGCTCAAGTACAGTGGTGGGACGGACGGAAGGCAGGCAATTCAATGACAAACGGGAGGGTCTGGAGGGGGAGCAGGCATAGCAGGCACCCTTAGCAAGTCCCAAACCCAGCAGAACAGATCACATTAGCCCTCAAGGCTTGTACAGACTCCTCTGTTCTCAGAGAAGGTTTGGGCAAAGGCCTTGCCCCTGCGGACTTGGAGTGTGGGCCGTGCTGTCTGGATTCTGGGTGGAGGCCCCACTGCTTTGGGCAAGCTTGCCCTGCCTCCTTCCTGATCTCCTGTCACCGGCTCACACATCACCAGGCTATTTGTGCCTAGCCTTGTGGGGACAAAGGACTGCGTCGTGTCTGTTCCTGGCAGTGCAGCTACAAGCCTGGACACGGCAGGCCCTCACACGTGAACGGATGAGTGAATTCTGCTTGTGCCGTCACTGGGGACCCTTGAGTGGCTCCCGACTCACAGCAACTCTGTGCAGAGCAGAACGAACCATGGCCCTGTCCCACGCCATCCTCCCAGGTGGCTGCTCCGTTTGAGCCACCGCCGCGGCCACTGGGTCAGTTCAACTTAAAGGCTAACTCTCCAGCGATACGTTGGTAAGCATCCTTGGGTTCACCTGTACGGAGCTCACTGTACAGAACTCACTGTACGGAGCTCACCTGTACAGACAGCAGATGCCAGCTGTCCCCTCAGATGGCCGGCATGACTGAATTGCAACCCAGCAGGATGAGTTTAGGAATAATCTTATCCCTAGTCTTGGAGTCTCCTGGGTGAGGCCAACAGTGACCATGTGCAGCTGCTGCCCAAGAGGCTGGCAGGTCAAGCCTACCCAGAGGTGCCCGAGAAGAAAGGCCTGGCCATCTGCTCCACGAACAGCAGCCACTGAAAACTCGATGGAGCATTACCCTGATTCAGGCAGGGTGGCCGTGAGTCAGAACCGATGTAACTGGTTTATCTTAGCCTAAAAATCTGAGCTTTATATTGTTAAAACCCCGACAGGTGAGTGGGAAGTGGGCACCTTGGATCTGTCTGGACAGCCTGGCCCCTTCCACTATGGGCTGGACTTCAGCCAGCAAGCTCAGTGGTCACCCCTCTGGGACGGCCTGCAGCCTCATGAACGCTCCACAGGACAGCCAGCACCAGGTGGAAAGCCACTCCTGCTTCCCCAGAGGGAGGCGGGGGACACGAGGTACTGTCCTTCTCCCCATCTTGGACCTGGCAAGACAGGAAGGTCATTAAAGCTGACTTGTGTCTTGCCCCTAACCTGCTGGTATAAAGGCCAGTTCATTTAGAGAAAAAGAGACCCCGCTTCTAGCTCCTCCCCAGGAACCAGGGCACCTCCGAATAGACATCAGTACTTTACAGACAGTATTTACAGACTGAAGGCAAACTCGGGGGCCTGCCCCCACCCCATACCCCCACTCAGTCACCGACTTGCCATCCCATGATTCCAGAACCTCAGCATATCCTTGTGGTCTTTCTGACAACGTTCTGCCCTAAGGAGAGATTGAAATGCAAGCAAAGAAACCAGCCATTACAAAGCAATGTCACGGGGTGTCTCTGGGGTGATGAAGGCATTGCACCGGATTCCAGGGTGTGGGGGGGACACTGCTCTTCCTGTGCCCTGAAGGAACCTGTCAGGCAGGAGGTCTGCAGTTCCGAGCACCTTCCTGGGGGACGGGAATCTGCAAGGGTGCTGCCACAGGCAGGGTGGGGAACAAATACCGGGCTTGCTCTTCCCTGGTGAGTTCTGAATTTCGGATGATTCACTCTCCCCAGGCTGATAATTTCAGGAGTCATGCGATTTCATCAGATTTTTCTGCAGGTTAAAAAATCATGATTGTCCTTCCCTTCCCTGCTGGAGTCCTGCCCCGGAAGGGCCATCAGGTCAGCCCACCTCACGCCCCAGGGATGAAGAGTCCCAACAGCCCTAAAAACCCTAAGGTGTCCCCCCTCCCAGCAGATCCATCCTCCTGAAACCCACTGCCCTGGGCTTCAGCCACTAAACAACACCCCGACCTCAAAACAACCTGCTGGCGTCTAGTTACTTCAGACTCACACCAACGACCCTACAGGACAGAGTAGAACAGCCCTATAGGGTATCCAAGCAGTCCATGGACACCCCCAGCTCCACCCAAACCCGGAAAGCAAAGCCACTGTGTCTGCCCTCTATCTGAGCCAGTACAGAGGCTAGCACGTGACCGGCTCCCTTCCAGGGTGCTCCCTGTGCCCTCCCTGGTGGTGTCAGCATTTCTGAGAGCCCCTGGAAGGCTCCTACTGCAGAGAAGCGCAGCCGTGTCGAGTGAAATGCACAGCTTCCCAGCTGTGCCCAGAACAGGCATCCTCCCAGATCACAGAACTGTGTGTAGTCACAGCCTTTCCTCAGCCACTGGGGCCACCGATGGGCACACTGTGCTGTGACCTCCTGAGTGGGCTGCCCCCTCAACAGTGGAGAAAAGCATGGTCACGTTGCAGGGAACCGTGGGCAGAGACCAGCCTGACACCAAAAAAAAAACGGTGCCACCCAGTTGAATCCGACACATGGTGACCCTACGTCAGCCAGAGTACAACAGGCTCAAACCTCCAAACTCGACAGCGAGTGGCAGTGTGCACTATTCCCCTGCGCCACACAAGACTCTGACCCTCCTGCGAAGGACAGCCCCCCAATCATGCCTTTTCTGGGGCCCTGACGCCGCCAGTCCATCTCTTTTCCAGCCTCTCTTGGGCTCCATCTCTGAGTGCTGACCGGCTTCAGCCTGAGCATCCCAGCTGTTCCCCTGCACGTGACCTCCCACGTCCTGAAAGCCACCGAGCTCGTTGACTGATCTGCCCTTAATAACCGGCCCCCCGCCCCGAACCATCAGTGTCCGGCACACGTTGGTGTTTGGTGCCATCTGCCCAGTACAGGAACTGTTTGCTCAAATTTTCAACCTATCAAGGTCGAAGGGCACGCCCCTGAGTATGTGTGGTAAATCCTAACCCTGATAGCTGAGGGGCCCTGTGGTGCAGTGGTTAAGGCTAAGAGTCGGCAGTCGGAACCCACCAGCTGCTCCATGGAGACCCTCTGTGGCAGTTCTCTTCCCTTCTGTGGGTTCATTAGGAGTCTGAACCGACTCGAAGGCAACGGGTTGTGTCTGTGGATGTTATCCCAGTTAGTGGGGTCACACGCTCACCGTGAGGTCTGCAGTTCAAATCTGCCAAGTGCTCCTGGGAAACTCAACACGGCAGCTTGACTCTGTCTATAGGGTAGCTATGTGCCGGATGGCAAGGGGTTTAAACCAAACCCTTTTGGATCAATGTAGGGTATGACTTCAGCCCAACCACTTTCAAGATCCTGTTAAACCTGTGAAGAGCCAGAACCCGTGTGAGGTGGGAACCTGTCAAAACAAACCCCAAAACAGAAAACATCCCTGCCCCTAAACTGTTGCTGTTGAGTCGCCTCCAACTCATAGTGACCCTACAGGACAGAGGAGGACTGAGTGCACTGAAGGGTTTCCAAGGAGTGCCTGGTGGATTTGAACTGCTGCTCTCTGGTTAGAAGCTGAGTTCTTATCCCCGGAACTGCCAGGGTTCCTGTCAGAGAAGGAAAATGCAAGTATTTTCTACTAAGTGAGTGAGAGGAAAAGTGGTGAGACTGCCTGTCCAAGGCGGAAAACTGCAAGGGCTGGCAGTCCAGGCCGTCCCACGGAGTTCAGGTCTCACCGTGTGGAAGTGAGGACGAGGACAGTGAGCAGCTGGCGTGAAGCGGGGACAGATGGCTGCCACGGAAAACCAGGAGACCCAGACAGCCAAGGCCGCCCCACGGATCAGCCCTCACAGGTCTCACTGTGGGACAGCGAGGACGAGACACAGCGAGAAGCCGGCACGAGGCGGGGACAGGTGACTGCCACACTGGCATCACCGAGGAACACTGAAAAGAAGGCAGGCTCGAGAAGCTGAGAGAAGGACGCTCCCCAGAGCAACAGACCTTCTTCCCCTAGGGCCGCGCTCTCAGTGCCGACTTCTAGTCTCCTGAATGGCGAGAAAATAAATCCCTTCAAGGCCATTCTTGTGGTAAGTCTGTTCCTGCAGCACCAGAGAACTAGGACACAAACGGAGACACACTGGGTCCGTACCACAGTACACACTGCTAGCACGGTCCCGCCAGAGGCCCGGCACGGTCCGTCCCTTCACTGTCTGCTTCAAGCTCCTCAGGGTCAGCGACCACACGCAGCCCGGTGCGTCTCCAGGGTAGGGCAGTGAATGGACACTCAGCAGGGCAGAACTCGGCTCTCGGCCAGGCCTTCTGTAGGCTCACATGATCTCGGTTTGTGTCCTGTTGGTGGCCCACAGTAGATGTTTCTCACCTGGACTTGCCTCTGTCCCCTCACCCTGTCACCAGAGACAATATGGTCAACAGCAGGTGCCTTGTCAAGTGTTCTTCCAACGTGGGGCTTTGTGGTCAGCCTGTCGGTCACGTGGGGGGCCACCCCACCCATGTGACATGGCCCCAAGCAGGCAAGCTGTAGGGGCTGGATCCTGTGACCAGCCAGGCTAGAAACACTTTCCCAAGGCTGGTCCCCAGCCAGTGGCCAGAAAGGACACTTGTTATTGTGAAGATGTTCTCACCACCAAGAGCACAGGGGGATCTGTTCACTTGGCTGGGGCTGGCGGACAGGGATGAACTCGGACCCCAGACTCCTTCCTGACATGCCACACTGCCAGTCAGCACCAGAGGGAGCTGGGATTTCCAAACAGCAACAATGATAGGAAACTTTCTTTTTCTGAAAAGTCATGTTCATATATTTCTCTTTGAATCAATCCACTCCCTGGGTGGTGCAAATAGTTTGTGCACTCACTGCTAACCAAAGATTGGCAGTTCAACTCCACCCAGAGTGCCTCGGCAGAAAGGCCTGGTAATCCATGCCTGAAAAATCAGCCATGAAAACCTTACAGAGCTCCGTTCTGCTCTGATACATGGTGTCACCATCAACAGAAGTTAACTCGATCATAACTGAGTTCTTTCCTTTTATTTTTGGCAAATGGGTCACCAAGAGTTGAGGTCAAGTCCGTGTCAACTGTGTTTTTCTCTTTTTTTTTGGCAACTTAAATTTCAAAGAGAACACTCTATTGCTACCATGGATACATGGTATATCTTTCGATATATTCATGGAACATACCTGTTGCCACTGAGTCAAGTCTGACTCACAGCAAGCCTACAGGACAGGGCAGAACTGCTCCCTAGGGCTTCAAGGAGCACATGGTAGATTTGAACCACCAACCTTCCGGGGAGCAGATATAATTCTTAACCACCACACCGCTAGGGGTTCCCTCATAATATATATAACTTAGTAAAAAGTCTCCTTAGTCACAGACCCCATTCTTGGAGAACACAGCTCTGGCCTTTTGCATCACTCCTTTTACAGACAAGAAAACCAAGGCTGGTTTGTTTTTTAAGGGAAAGAGTTTACCCTGAGGCTCTTGTGCAAGATCCAGGTCAAAATGCCAGACTCAGACAAGCTGGTGGGGTGGGAGATGGCTTGGAGGGTTCGCTGCCATTCCCAATTCCACTGACATTTCTCATTAATGACACACACGCCCCTGTCTCCAGGCTCCTGTTCAAGACAGGAATTTAATACCATGAAGAAGGGGCAGAAGCCACAGATACCAAAAGGGACATGGGGGTGAGTGACAGCCCAGCAGAAATGCCCGGATCAAATGGCCCCTTTGGAAAAGAAGCTACGAGTAGGCCCCACGGGTGGCCCCCGGGCCGCTGGTCAGGAGACGTGACTGTGTAATCAAAGACTTGTCTCTTGAGACATTATTCGTCAGCATGTGGCATTCCTGTCTGTGTGGACAGCCGTGGAAGGGAACCGTTTCTATCTTCATCCACCCACTTATTTGGGGTCACCTAGTACTGCTGTAACAAAAAGCACTGCACCTGGGTGGCTTTAAATTAACAGGAATTTATTTGTTCATAGTACAGGGCCCAGGATAGAGCCTAAGACCCAGTGCAGGGAACACATGCCAGGCGCCAGGCGCCAGGGGCCACGAGACGTGGGTGACTGCTGCCCCAAGCTCTCACTGACAGCAGAAAACAATGACAAAAGGTGGCTGGGTACCCTGGTCTGAACACGCTCACCAGCCAGCAAACAGGAGTGTTTATATCCTAGTTATTTCCTACTTCAGCTCTCCAAGAAAACCACCTATAAAGTATAGAAATAAAGAAACAAGGGGATTTGGGGGAGGAGACACCTGTCCTTAACACTCTAACGTGCTGTTAGCATTCTGGTTTGCTTCCAGTCCAGTTTGTTTTTTCTGTCTTTTCTTTGCTTTCCAAATAGCTTGTCTAAAGCAAAAAACCAAACCCACTGTTGCTCAGTGGATTCTGACTCACAGCGACACTACAGGACCGAGTGGAACTGCCCCACAGAGTTTCCAAGGAGCGCCTGTGGGTTCAAACTGCCAAACTTTTGGTTAGCAGATGCAGCACTTAACCAGTGGTCCACCAGGCACCATTTATATCCTAAGCATTTTTCCACTGTCACTGTGAAATTATCTGTAGTTAGGGTTTTAATAGGCGTCATGCCCCATGAAGGGCTGGTCACAATTCTCGTGACCCTCCCAGGCACCCAGGTTCCCCCAGTAATGACCGTCTTTACGCCCCATCGCCCTCAGCGTTTTGGGTTATTTCTTAGGCCGACTCCTCAGCAGAGTAGGAAGCACCGCGGAGAGGGACCCTGAACGGTTATATAAGGCAGTCGAGCCTCTTCACAGCAGTGGGGTCTGCTTACCGCCCTTCACCAGCAGAGAGGGAGAGGGAAGTTTGCTGATCCGACAGTCAGCAGAATGCAATTCACATTCAAATCCGCATCCCTTTGACCAGAGTAAAAATTTATCCAACGTCAGTTGTCAGTTGCCTACAAGTTGGCTTTGATTGGTAGCGACCTTAACGGGTAACAGAACAAAACACTGCCTGGTCCTGCACCCTCTTGACCACCGTCTGTCTTTCTGGCCACTGCCCACCATACTGACCATCCTCCACTGCCCGCCACCTGGACCACTCTCTGCCCTCTTGGCCACCATTGGGCATCTTGCCCACTGTCCGTGATCTTGACTGTTTGGTGTGTCTGAGTCCACAACTGTGGCCAGTGTGCCAATCCATCTCATGGAGGGTCTCCCTCATTTCCAGTGACCCACCACTTTAAGAAACGTTCATGACACATCCTTTCTTATTTTACGGATTCTCAAGCATACCATTCGCTCAGCTCTATTCTAAAACTGTATTACAGTGGTTGCCAGTACCTCCTCCCCTCATCTGACTGCACTAATTCATTTACTAACTTGATAAAATCTCAATTAGGGACCCAATCGATCTTCCCTCTGCTTTCTTCTGTGGCCCTGAAGCACAGATAGGCCTCTCCAAGTGAAATACTGATGAATACACACATCTATTTTCCTTTAAAGAAAAGGAGGGGTGCTGGAGTGCTGTGCACTGACATCACTGTGGGAGAAATTAGTTTTGTGCCTCAGTGAGGGACAAAATTAATTAGAAAACAGCTGGGCAATTGCTCCTGCACCAGTTCTGAGCTTCACATCACTTCCCAGCTCCTATGATGTCATCTTCTCTCCCTTTAGATATGTGTATACACTAGGGTCCAAATCTTGCCCCTTCTATGTCATGAAGCTGGCCTATTTTTATGATAACGTCAACCCTTACTTAACTATGATGGCTGCATAATGTTTTGCTGTAGTCAAAGACCAGTTTGCATGCAAGATTCCATTTCAAATTCCTCTCAGTTACTTGGGCCTTGGAAACTCTAGGGGGCAGTTGTACTCTGTCCATAGGGTCGCTATGAGTCAGAAGTGACTCAGTGTTAGTGGGCATCAGTCGCTTAAGGGGTCCTGGTTAAATGCTTGGCTGCTAACTGAAAGGCTGGTGGTTTGAAACCACCAGCTGCTCTGAAGGAGAAAAGTCTTGATGATCTTCTTCTGTAAAGATTACAGCCTAGGGAACTCAAGAAAAAGAGGGGTGCAGCTCAAGAACTCCACCAAAAGACCACGAGTGATGGTCTGATGGTCTGGTGGATCCCCTGGGAGCATGGCCCCTAGACCTGCTGCTGCCCCTGCCCAGAAAACTCTACTGAGGTCAACTCTTTGGACAAAAATGGACTGGACTCGGGGACACATGTGACCAGATGGTTTGTGTACTTTGTGGCTCTATGCATTTACAGGATGCTGTCCTACTGGTCTCTTTCCAGATGGGCGAGAAGAGGGTGACGAGGAGCGGACAGGACCTTGTTAAGAGGATAGGACAAGTACAGAATGAAAAGGAGAAGTGTGCCATCACCAGGCAAGGAGAGCAGAAGGAGCTGCAGAAAGGCGGGCATGCAAAACGGATTTGGTTTGGAGCGTATACTTTCACTCAGTCACACACATACACACACAAAAAGATTACAGCCTCGGGGCAGTTCTACTCGGTCCTGCTGTAACCCTCATTCCTGTTCGTAGCTGAGTACCTCATCTCCTACCTGGATGATCACAGCCTCCCCCTACCCTGTCTCCCTGGCTTCACCTTCCACCCTCTGCTCCTCCTACAACCCAACAGAGCTAAGCTGCCCTTCTCAGAGGGCAGCTGGAAGTCTTTCAACAAATCAGATGTCTCCAGTGGCATTGTGAAGGCCTCTGAATAAAGCCTAGCTACCTGAATAAAGTTCTTCCAGCTCCCTTTTGAAACTGCCCCACGTAGCCCTCCATGTCCTTGTCTTCAGGATAGACAGCATGGTTTAACTCGTTTCTGCCCCAGGGCCTTTGCACTGGCTTTTTCCTCTAGCTGCCAAGCTCTGTCTCTGGAATTTCACTTGCTTGACAACTTTTGGCCACTCAGGTGTCCGAGGTGAAGGTCACCGCTTCAGAAAAACCTCTTTGATCAACAACATAGCCACCCTCTCCCTAACTTGTTTTCGTTGTCTTTACAGCCCCTGCCTCTACCTGGATTGTTTTTTTGGTCTCTAGATCTCTTCCTGTTTATTTTCTGCCTCCCACCCGGAAGGCAAGCTCCATGCACAAGCTCCACTTTATCCCCACTTGTTCCCAGAACAGTGCTGGAGATGAACTATGAACTGATCACTCAAGAAAGTGGGTTCCACATCGCAGTCCAAAGCCGGGGTGGCTTCCAGCATGCCTTGCTCTGACCGTCCTGTCTCCCAGAGTGCCTCTCCTCTTTCCTTTTCGCTCAGAGTCTTCATGAACTTTTCTGTGTGAAGAAGGCGTGGGCGGAGGCCTGATTCTCCTGTCCAACAAGGGGCTGGTGGGTGGGAAGTTCTTCCCGAGTTGTGTAAGAAGAGTTAGCTTTCCTCTGCACCCCCAGGGGCTGACACTGCTCCCACGTATTTTTTTGCTGCAGTCCTCCACCCCTGCTTGTCCTCAACATCACCGCCCTCACCCCCTAGAGACTCCTATCTAGAACCTCACTTGCAGTGCCTATCTAGGTTCTTGTGGACTAGACACACAGACATCACTGCACCTGAAAACCACAAGAAAGAATCCCTCTTCTCACCCCGCCTTCTTCCTCACCCGTTGTTGTTGCTGGGTGCCGCTGAGTTGGTTCTGTCCCACGCTGACCCTGTTCACCACAGAACTGAACATCGCCCGGTCCTGCCCCGTGCCCATGGTTGTGGTCACTGTGTCCGTCCATCTCACTGAGGGTCTTCCTCTTTTTTCACCGACCCTCCACTCTACCCAGCACGATGTTCTTCTCCAGGATCCCTCCTGACAACATGTCCAAAGTATCTGCCACCTTTGCTTCCAAGGAGCGCTCTGGTTATCCTTCTTCCAGAACAGATCTGTTTGCTCTTTGGCGGCCCATGGGACACTGAACATTCTTCTCCAACACCACAATTCAAAGCATCAATTCTTCTGTCTTCCTTATTCACTGTCCAGCTTTCCAACACGTGTAATGTGACAGAAAACACTATGGCTCGATTCAGGCACACCTCAGTCTTCAAGGTGACATCTTTACTTGTCAACACTTTAAAGGGGTCTTTGGCAGCAGATTTTTCCAGTGCAATGTGTCTTCCGGGTGTTGACGGTGGAATCAAGTAAAATGAAGTCCTCGACCACCTCCTTTTCTTCTTTTGCATTTATCAGGATGTTGCTTACAGGTACAGTGGTGAGAATTTTTCTGTGCTAAGGCTGGATAATGTCACAAGCAAGTGCTGACTTTGAAAACACCTATGTTTACCCACACAGTGGATGACCCAGAGCCCTACACACACTCACGTGCCCCGACACTCCCTGGGGGACAGGAATCTCAGAATCAGAACCTGAACCTCACTCTTGCTCAGAACTGCTTTCCAAGTACTGTGATTCCATTTGATGGAAGTCAAGATGTCAGGAAAGGCCACCCACCGGTGGTTCAGAGGTCGAGTTCCCGCCTTCCATGACGGGAGACCCGGGTTGCATTCGTGGCCCATGTGCCTTGTGGGAAGTCACCACCCGTCTGTCAGCAGAGGCTGGCATGTTGTCTGAAGCTGGGGAGATGCTCAGCAGAGCCTGACTAAGAGGAACTGAGAGGAAAGGCCGGCGGCCGACTCCGGAAAGTTGGTCAGTAAAATCCTGATGGAGTGCAATGGTCCAACCACAAGGGTGATGCCGGACGGCAGGGCTCTAAGTCTGGGTCTCACCCCTAAAAACAACAGCAGCTCAGGAAATGCCCTGGACGTCCCATCAGCAAGTGCTTACCAAAAACTCAGTGCCGCCAGGTCAGCTTCCGACTCACAGCAAGCGCTGAACTCAGTGTGACACAAACCCTGCCTGTCACGGGGCTCTGCCACCTCTCACCCACTTCCCTGGGGCCTGGGGATGCCAGGAGTCTCTGTGGCCAGGAAGAAACAAACCAGGTGGGGTCTATGGGCGCTTCATTAAATCAGCGAATACAATTTTCTTTATCAGCCACTCATCACTTCATAAACTTTACTTCCACTGGTAATTATTACAACATGGGCTGCGTATGAAGAAGGCATGAAAATGCTTACCACGCCTTAGCTGGGTCGGAGTTACTTAAGGCCTGACCAAGGCAGGGAGACTTCAGCAAGACACACTGGTAAACAAGCACTTTGGGGCCCAAACCCGTGAGACGGAAATTTTTTCCTCATGTGTTCCCATTTGCAATCCTTCCTTTGGACGCTGCAGACTGAACGACTCCGGAGGCAGGCCCGCCTTCACAGGGCCCCGCGGCCCCTTTTCTGCCTGCTGAGGCCTCTCCCTCCTAGCATGTCCCTCTCCCTGTTTCTCTCTCCCTCCCACAGAATCAGAACCCCAGGAAGCAAACAAAAGACAGGCTCTCAAAACAGAAGGTCACGGCTTTTGTTGCAAGAGTAAGTCTTGCCTCCGCGTTTCCTGAACACGCTTTCCCCAGATCCCAAACCAGCAGGCCACACACATTCCTGAGGGACGAGTGACACGGGCAGCTGGCAGTAATTATACCTCCAGCTCCAGAGAGTTACTCAAGGAATCCTGTTCAGTCACTTCAAGGGCCACGCAAAGGCATTTCTAGAGGATAGCCAGATAGAAACCCAAAGGACTACAGCTTTCAAGCAAGTGACTTTTCAGTAAGATACGGGTGCTGCCTGAACATGGTGATTAACTAAGAACACTCCAGAACAGTCAGAAAACAGGAGAGGCGAGATACGAAACTCAATGGATAAACCCCTGAAGTGATTCTGAGCAAAACCCAGGCTGATTCTTCCTCTCACCAAGTTACCTCAGGAGCTTCTGAGGTAATGTTGATCCTGACAGGAAGTCAAGTTCCTTCTGGTGTGGCCAGACCGGCCTGCAGCAGCGTGAGCACCAATTAAGAAATGCTTGGTAATACAAACCAGAGCCCTAAAATCGACCCCAGAGGTAAAACTGAATAGAAATGTCCAGAAGCTGATAGGAGCCAAGCAGCAAACCTCGTGAGGGCACGAGACGAGGCTGGAGGAAGGCTGCGGCCTACCCAGAGATGTGGGGCAATGAAGGAGAGCAGAAGAGAACACGGGTTCACGCTGGACAGCAGTGAAGGAGGAACCCTCCCTTCTCCACAGGAAAAAGAAAGAGGGCAGGAAAGGAACACCCAGGTGAGGGAGAAAGCCGCTTGGACAGGCCGTGTTTTAGTCAGGGAGCGCTGCTCTAACAGAAACACCACCAGTGGATGGTTTTAAACTGTATTTTGTCACAGTCTAGTAAGGTTAAAGGCCAAACTCGGGGCGTCAGCTCCAGAGGAAGGCCTCCTCTGCTGGCACTTCCTCTGCTGGCACTTGACAGTCTTCCCTCGGACTGGAACCTTCCGAGGGGCAGGGACCCCAGGCCTTTCCAAAGGATGCGCTCAGCTCCCGGCACTGCTTACTTTCAAGATGGTATGAGGTCCCCAAACATCCCTGCTAGCTTTTCCCCTTTATGTCTCAGGACACTGCCTGAAGGACTGCCTGAAGGCACAAAACAAGCTTACACACCGCCTCCTGCAACACAACAGCCGCCCATCCTGTCTCATCAACACAGATCACAGAGGTGGGAATTCCAAGAAGGAGGAACACCACACAATACCAGGAACCAAGGCCCAGCCAAACTGCTACACAGAATTTTGCAGGAATACAGTTCAATGCATGACAGGCAAAGTCTGAAGATTTTCTCTCTCCTCAGACTCACTGGACATGGCTGTCTGAGTCAACATTCAGGGTTTTAGAGTGTGTCTTTGGCACACACTGAATCTTACCTTTATTGCTGTATCATGAGATAATAACCCCAGAAAAAGACCAGGAGTCGGGAGGTCTGTTTGTTAACGTTTATTTTTACCCTGAGCTATGGACTTCTTGGTCTTGTCCCAACAGTTTGGCCTACTCTGTAGGCTGTAAGACAAGCAGCTCAGATCACTATCCACATTTAAGAGAGGAAATACTGAGAGGTTTGTAGATTCAGTATCTCACTTCCAGATGGGACATACAAAAGCTCGGCTCACTGAGGGGTTCCCTGAACCACCGCCTGGTCTTCTGGTATGGCCCTTGGCCTTCTCACTTGACCCTTAGTTTCCTTTTCTGTAGCTATGGTCAGCGTGGTCTTCTTTGCACCACCGCTGTGTTAGCTGCTGTAGAGTTGGAACCCTACTCATGGCAGCCCCATGACAAAGGAACCAAACGCTGCCTGGTCTGCTGTCATCCCCACAGTCAGTGCCTTCAAGACCCTGCCCTCCAACCAGTCCTCTCTGGCCCACTCCGCTCTCACTGACCACCAATGCTGTCTCCATCGCAAAACCACCCAAAGGCCACAGCACTCTCGGAGTGTCACACAAGCCACTACGTCCACACGACCAATGCACCAAACTCTTTCAGTCAAACTTCTTCCATCTGAGTCAGACAAGGCACTGTAGAAGGTGCGCTGTGAGGGGACTCTGTCCCTGAAACTCAGGGAGGTCACTGAGAGGACCGTGTCCCGGAAATCCAGGGAGGTCATTGAGCGGACCGTGTCCCTGAAATTCAGGGAGGTCACCTTATCCAATGATCAGGGCTCACCATTAGCTGAAAACAGTCTGGTATGCCTCACCGGGTATAACCATAAAGCCACAAACAACTTTAGGCCTGCCATCCCAACCCTCCTAATCAAAGGTCTTCCCTTATCAAATCTGGACCATAAACAAAACTTACACTCTCCCCTCCTAATCAATACTTCTTATCAGACCATAAACCCCCTAACCAGAATTTCTTGCTACCCATCTTTTCTTTCTTTCCTCATCAAACCATAAACCCCCTCACCCCACACTACTTCATGGGGACTTTAAAACTATAAAAAACTTGCCCTACTGATGAGGGGCTGGGCTGAGCCACCCTTGGCTCAGACCCCACACTCTTTCTCTTAAAATAAACTCCACTGGACCCTCAGACTGGAAAGCCTAGTGGTGTGCTGGGTTAAGCGCTACGTCTGCTAACCGCAAGGGCAGCGTTGCTACCCACCAGGCGCTCCTTGGAAACTCTGTGGGGGAGTTCTTCTCTGACCTCTAGGGTCACTATGAGTTGGACTTGACTCAACGGCAGTGGGGTTTTTTTTGGTGGTGGTGGGGGACCCTCGGCCTGGTGTGTCTGTGCCTGTTTTTGGCCACGCTCTCCCCAACTCTACGGACGTAATGACTCTTCCAAAGCACACACCTCTTGTTGTCAAGTCGATTCCGCACAGGGACCCCGTGGGGCGGAGAACTGCCCTGCAGGGTTTTCCAGCAGCGAGTGGTGGAGTCAAACTGCTGACCTTCTAGCTAGCAGCTGAACGCTTAACCACTGCACCACAGGGATACTAATGAGCTCCCAGCAGGTTCCCTGAGAGGACTAGGAGAAGCGTGTGGGGTGTCTGAGGGGTGAGGGTGACACTTTGTCTGCAGTGGTTGGGAGATCTTCTCTCTGCTTTCACTAGAAGGGGAAGTGTACCACTGGGAACTCTGGGGGCAGGCTCAGACGTGGGCTACGGATGACTCTAGACGGTCCCGTCTGTCCCTTCAGTCAGAGCTGCAGTGGGATCTGCCTGTCTCTGAGACGGCCCCAAGCTGGAGGTCGGGAGACCCAGATTCCGGGCCCAGCTCTGTGCCTCCCAACAGAAGCCGACACGCCGGCTTTGTGTCGGTTGACCACAAAAGCAGCACACTGGGTCAGATGGATCAGGTGTCACTGATACTGTTGTGACCGCAATCACCTATCTTCTGCGTAAGACAGCTCTTCACCTCTGTGTCACCCAGCCTCCCATCAAGTGATCACAGTCCAGAGAAAGTCTGTTGTGCCTGTAGCCAGTCCTTGACAGCACCATTCTGGCTTCTAGAGATTAAGGTGGCCTTCTCTTGGACAATGTGAGGAATGACAAGGTCTTTGCTCTTTTGTGACTGGCTCTTTTTGTTCCCTTTCATGCAGCTGTCACATGGGTCAGTAGTCTTTCCTTTTTATGGCTCGGGAGAAAGGCCGGGCCTCTGCTTTCAAAAAATCCGCCACTGGAAACCTGATGTCCCGGGTCACCAAGAGTCAGAATCCTCTCACGACCAGCTGGTTCCTTTTTTTGGTTAGTTTTGTATTTTAGTGTTAGGGGAACGTACTGCCGCTTACTCCTTTGGCTATTGGTGGACAGCCCGCATGGGGTCATCATGAAAAAAGCCAGATACAATCATTTTTATACAAGGTTGTCTAAAAACCACACCCACTGCCACTGAGTTCGTTCTGACTCGTAGCGACCCTGTAGGACAGTCTCCCTAGGGACTCGTGTTTTCTTTTCTCTTGGGTGGGTATGCGTTGAGATGGACTCGCTGCATTTGGTCTCTCTTTTAGTGTGCCAAAGTGTGGTTTTGTGGCCTGCTCCTCAAACCACAACCAACCAATTCCATTGCTGTCTAGTCAATTCGGACTCTACAGGACAGAGTAGAACTGCCCCATAGGGTTCCTAGGGAGTAGCTGATGAATTCAAACTGTTGACCTTTGGTTAGCAGCTGAGCTCTTAACCACTGCACCCCTAGAGCTCCTTGTCCACCCATTAGGTTCCATCAAGTCAGTCCCGACTCACAGCAACTCAGTGTACAACAGAAGGAAACACTGCCCAGTCCTCTGTCATCCTCACAGTTCTTGTTATGCTTGAGCCCGTTGGTGTGGCCACTATTTCAGCCCATCTCTTTGAAGGTCTTCCTCCTGTTCACCCCCTCCCCCCAAACCAAACTTCCTGCTATGGAGTCACATCTGATTCATAGCGACCCTACAGAACTGAGTAGAACCGCTCCAGAGTTTCCAGGGAGTGCTGTCGGCGGGTGCATGGCTTGGGACCTACAGCTTAGCAGTGCAAAGCAGGACGCCCACCAGGACAGCCACCTGGGACGCGGTCAGGTCTGCGGATTCCCAGATCAGCAGCAGCACAGGGTAAAGCCTCCTTCCCAGTGAAGGGCATCACATGTCCCCACAGAGATACCAGGAGTGTCAGCAGGACCCCATGGTTTCCTTGTGCACCAAGCGAGGCCAACCAGGTGCTGCGACCAACTCACAGTGACCAGGTGCGCTCCCAGGGCTTCCCTGGGTGGCTGACTTTTCAGGAGGAGATGGCCAGGTTTTCTCCTGAGGCACCTGCTGGCTAGCAGCCGGATGTGTTGACCATGCAGACAGTCCTTCTATAGGCGACACAGGGACAACAAAGACGTGCAGGTAATGCAGGCGTCAACTTGAGCTCTGGGTCAAGGAGGCCGTGGATGTGTTCACAAATGTCACCCTTCTAACTCAACCTCAACAGCCACTCACCACGCTTTGCTGGCTCTCTCATGAGGACTCCACGTCACTCACAGTGACCATCATCCTCGAGCTGTGTGGTCAGTTCGGGTGACCCAGGACCCTTCTCTCTACATTCCAGAAACCTTCTAGCAGTTCCAAGCACTGTTCTTGCTGACTCTGCTAGGCCAGCTGTCACTCTGCATTCCACATGCTGGCCACCAAGCCCAGTGACACTCAGCTGGGCAGAAGACAGACTGGCAGCATACGGGCTATCCAGGGTCGGCAAACCAGCAAGCACCCTCAGGTGCAGCCCCGAGTTCATGGCTGCAGGTCTGGAGCCTTTGTTTCCTGCATCCTCTGGGGTGCTGTGTCCCCCAGCTCCGGCACCTAATACGCTGTTGCAGGTGCCACCAAGTGGTTCCAGCTCCCCGCAACACTCTGTACAACAGAACAAAACCCACACCTGGTCCCGCCCCGTCCTCGTGACTGCTCTGCTGGAGCCACTGTGTCACTCCATCTCGTTCAGGGTCCTCCTTTTGACTGTGACACTCTGCCAAGATGCCTTCCTGTCACTGCTTATTGAGTTGGGAGTCTGCTCAGCCCCATCCTACCGTCTGGGTCAGCACAACTGCCTATCTTCCCATGCCCCTAGCACTCTCGGCTGTGTCTGCTAGGTACTGATACTCAAGGGACAAATGAGGGGTGGACAAGGGAGGGGCCAGAGGCCCACCCAGGCTTGGACAAGACTTTGGAGAGAGTATTTATCCTAAGGTCTAGTTTCTCAAGGGTTAAGGGAAGCAGGTGTGTGAGAGCCGGAACAATTCCTATTTAAACAAAAGGCTAGTGGCTGGGAGGAAGTTCTGGGCTGCAGGGAGGCATTCTTATGCAAATCAACTCATTTCTGGAACAGCCAGAGAACACAAAGGTTCCTCTGCCACTTGGCTGGGCAAACACCAGCACCAGGGCAGGACGGGTGAGGTCTGAGATGGACAAGAGGCAGTATGCCAGCAGGAGCAAAACAGGCACCTGTCCCCCGGCACATGCCACTAGGGTGGTTCCGATTCACAGCGTCCCTGTGTACAGCAGCAGGAGACACCGCCTGCTCCTGTGCCATCCTCCCGGCCACCGCTGCAGAGCCCACTGTCACAGCACGGTGCCCCTCCATCTCCTCGAGGGTCTTCCCCTTTTTCCCAGACCTTCTGCTTTATCAGTAAACCCTGGTGGCTAGTGGTTAAGGGCTGTGGCTGCTAACCAAAAGGTCACAGTACGAATCCCAGAGGTGATCCTTGGAAACTGTGGGACAGTTCTACTCTGTCCCACAGGGGGTCATTATGAGTTAGAATCGACTTGATGGCAGTGGGTATTTGTTTTTCTTTCTACTTCATCAAGCATGATGCCCTTCTCTAGGGACTGTCCCTCCTCATCTCCTGTCCAAAGTATGTGAGATACAGTCTCCCATCCTTGCTTCTAAGGAGCATTCGGACTGCACATCTTCCAAGACAGATTTGTACCTTAGCAAAACCGGTGGAAGGGGCCTTGCATCTCCCCAAAGCACCTTCTCTGCCAGCCGGTTCCAGGCAGAGGGAACCACGGACTTCAACCTACAGGCAGGTGTTTCCTACAGGGCCAGTTAATTCACGGAGGGCTGGAGCGCCAGCCCGTGGCCTTGGAATGAGGCACAGGGTGTTTTCCTTACTGTTCTGACCTGAAAAAGAAGTACCTGTAACCTGGCACCGGAGGGCACAACGGAAACCACAAGACTCAAAACTAAGCCCCCTGCTGTCCGGTCAATGCTGACTCACAGAGATCCCACAGGACAGAGGAGAACTGCACTACAGAGCTTCTAAGGGGCGCCCAGCAGATTTGAACTTCTGACCTTCTGGCCAGCAGGTGTAACACTTAATCACTGCGCCACCAGGGTGGAAAAGCCTCAGTCTTCAGCTAGAAATTAAACAAGGATTATGACTTTACGCAGAGTCAGAAGGAGCGATACTCAGGGGAAGAAAACTGTCTCTGTTACAGACTGCACCGTATTTCAAAAGGCACGCAGAAGCCCTGGCACCAGCCTCCTCCACCATCTGTGAAAGTGACCTTGTGTCAGAGATCGAACTGTGTCCCCGAAAAGAACGTGCACAGCAGTTTGGCTGGGCCCTGGTCCCCGTATTGTGTGAGTACCAGTCATTTTGTGATTTTCCTGTGCTATAAACCCTAATCTCCGTCTGTAGTTAATATATTGGATGCTGTTAGGGAGGATCAGGGTGGGACTGCGACACCCTTCCTAAGGGAGTTTCCCTGGAGTGGGGCTTGAATGACCTTTTATCCTACAAGAGATGAAAGGAAAAAGAAGCCAACAAAGCTGGGGACCACAAGAGGCCACCCCCAAAGCAGAGCACATCCATCAGACCCGAGGTTCCTGCACCAAGACGCTCCCTGAGCAAAGACTGATGCCACACAAGGACCTTCCTCCAGAGCCAACAGAGAAAAGAGAGTGTTTCCTGGGAGCTGGCACCCTGAATTCGGACTTCTCGCCTGCTGGACAGGGTGAGAATAAACTTTTCTTTGTTAAAGCCATCCACTCGTGGTATCTCTGTTAAGCAGTACCAGATGACTAAGACATCTTGTTGAGAAATAGCATCTGTGAAGATGTTATTCAGTAACATGAGGTCACATCAGAGCAGGCTAGGTTCCTGATACAATTATGAGCAGTGGTCTTACAAAAGAGAAGACATGCAGAGGGACAGACAGAAGACGCCATGAGCGGGTGGAGGCAGCGATGGGGTCATGCTGAGTTGCAAGTCATGGAAGGCATGAGGGTGCCAGAAGAGGGACAAGGAGACAAAGGACGACCGTCCCCCAGAGCCCCGAGACACCGTGAATTTGGACAGTAAATTTCCGATGTAATAAGTCCCTGAGTGGTGCACATGTTTGAGCACTGTCTACAGACCAAAAGGTTGGTGGTATAAAGACATACCCAGAGGTGCCGTGGAAGAAAGTCCCAGTGTTCTGCTCCCTAAAAGGTCTTGAAAAGCCTACAGAGCACAGTTCTATTCTGACGCACCCGGGGCCATCACGCATCAGAGCCGACTTGGCTGGAACTGGCTGATAAACCATCTACTTCGTGGTCCTTTGTTACTGTGGCCCCGGAGCCCTGGTAGCCCAGTGGTCAAGCACGTGGCTGCTAACCGAAATGGTTGGCAGTTTGAATCTACCTGCTGTTTCTCAGGACAAAGGTGCAGCAGCCTGTTTCTACCAAGATTCCAATCTTGGAAACCCCATGGGGCAGGGTCAAGTTGCGGGTGACACGTTTGGGGTTTTGGTTTGCTGACGTAGCCCTAAGAACGTGCTAGGCCCCCAGACAAGTAGAAAAACTGAGACGCGGCTTGACATGGGTCCTGGTCCTCCTCTGTCAGGGTGCACACCCACAATTCCAGATGACTGTCCCCTGCCTGCACTCTGGCCCTTCTCTGCAGGAAGGGGAGCCCCAGTGGAGAAGGCCAGCACCCCCCCCACCGGAGCTGCCGGCCTCCTCCCCCCGAAGCTTGCTTCTTCATGCTGGACAGGCGTTGGGAAAGGGGTCTCCTTCCTTTTAGCCTGTGAACACCCTCACACTGTTCCTGCCTTCCCCCCCAACCATCCCATGGCCCCTTCCTCTCTCAGACAGACGTGCCTCCTAAGGGCGCTGGCCACCCACCCCAGGGGCTTCACAAGGATGCCCCACAGAGGCTGTGAGGAATCCAGGGGTGTGGACTGCTTTCCTGATGCCAGCCATGCAGTGGCACCCCTGCAGGGCTACTTGCTCCCTGCACCCCGAGCTGGTGTTCCAGGGCAGAGTCTTACAGGGTCTCCCCACCACCCAGGGGTCCTGCAGACATCTCTCCCCCTTTGCCTGCCCTTCCCCCGGTGTCTGTGCTCCTAACTGTGGCGTTCTCTTTGAGGGCCTGAGGCACACAGACAGTCATCCTGGGCAGTGCGCACCCCATGGCTCAAGGCCACCCAGTCCTGTACCTTCATCACAGCTTGTCCTCTCAGCACTGCACTCACAGATGTGCCTTCCCCACCACTGGTGGTGACTGGGCACCATCCGGTTCCTCTAGTCTCATTCTGATGCAGTCTCTGGATTATGTGAGCCTTGCTGTTTCTTGGGCGCATATTTTCCTTATGTGTCTGATGTCCCTCATTCTCCTCTGCTCCAGGTGGGCTGGGACTAATTGATGCTTCCTAGACAGCGGCTTGTTAGCTTCTAAGACCCAGAAGCCACTCACCAAAGCAGGATGCAAAATATTTTCCTGAAACACTTTTGATGCTAATTGACCCAGATGTCCCCTGAAACCATGGCCCTCAGACTCCCGCCCCTGCCACTCTGTCCTTGAAGTGTTGATTATCTTGTCAGTCTTAATTTGCAGTTGTGTTTGTTTCTAATCTGTTCTTCCTGATTTTGAAGACATTAGACTTAGGACACCTGAAAACAAAATACCTTATCAACATAACCGAAAAAACCTGATTCTGAACAGGATCTCAACCACAGGTAAGGGCGTTAGGATGCAAAACATATTTGGGGTGGACACAATTCACTCCCTAACAGTGGGGTAACCCAAATCTTCATCTCAACCACTCTACACCATATACATATATCGCATATAACCACTAGGTAGTATATAACTGTTATATAGCATATATGCTATATCTGCTGTCTGTTGTCACTCTGGTGGCCTGCCCCGGCCCCCTCCTCCATTGATTTCCCCATTTCACAACTGGGGACCACAGCCACCAAATGGAGAGTGGGAGCTAGACGGCCCTGGGCGGACCTGGGCAACAAGGACCCCCCACCTCTGCCCTCGGCCGTGTGCCCTAGGCCCAGGGCCCCTGGAGGTCAACCTGGCAGAACCCAGGCCTGGCACCTTGAGCACAGACTTAGAGAGATGGCAGGGCCAGAGAGACCTGCAGAAGAGATTCTTGAGTCCCGGCACCTCTATCCGGCCGGCTGGCTTCCTTCCTGAGATGTTGCTGTATCACAGCTAAAAATCATTAAGAAACAAGACAGTTATGCTTTGTTTCCAGCAGAAATCCTACCTCCACTGAAGTCTGATCCAAGGCCCCTGGGGCAGCAGGCAGCCCTTTCTGAGATATTCTGAAGACAGCTACCTCCAGCCCAAAATGAGATGGAAAGGAAAAGAAGTCAAACCCTAGTAGGGAGGAAACAGGAGTAGATGGACAGACCATGCTGGCTGCCTGTCCCACTGGCCCACCCCTTCTGATGCTGCTGGCAGTTGCTAGGAGGACAGAGGACCCCACTTTCCGCCCGGGGCGCCGGGGATTAGCGAGTGGAGCCAGGCGGGCCAGGGAACAGCTGCAGGGCGTGTGTCAGGCGGGGCCACTCCCCACCTCGGAAAGGAATATGGCAGGGAGACCACATCTCTCGGACCCCGGACATGTCACCAGAAGAGACCAGCCCCTGGAAAAGGACGTCAGCGAGCAAGGACGACCTTCAATCAGACAGACTGACGCACCGGCCGTAACGATGGGCTCAAGCATCACAACGTCTGTGAAGGTGACGAAGGACTGGCAGTGTTTCCTTCTGTCACTGTGAGCTTGAACCGACTTGATGACACCAACCCACAACAACACACTCCACCCACCCAGAGGCCACAAAGACAGGTGTGGTGGGGACAGAGAGAAGCTGGACAGAAGACACAACAGTGCCATCTGCACTAAAACAGCTACAAGGAAGCCGAGCACTCTGGTGCGAAGGACCCCTGCCATGCACCCTGGGGCCCCGCGTGGCCAGTGTCTGCGTGCTGGGGCTGGGCCCATCCTTCCAAAAACCCTCCAGCCCTGGCTCCCATGACTGCAAGGCATGCATCAAGGCGCAGAACCTAGGTCGGGGGAGGACCTGGGACGCAGCGCGGAATGACTGTTTACAAGGCAGGTCCCTGGGCCCTGAGAGGAGGATGCCATCCCACACGGCTAGGCCCCCACAGGAAGGGATGGTTTGCGGCTATTGGGCTTAACTGGAAGCATTTAGTAAAGGACCGTGGGGCCCTGGGAGCACAACAGTTATACACCCAGCTGCTAACCAAAAGGTCAGCAGTTCAAACCCAAAGGCCTGGTCACCTGTTTCCATGAGGAGTTCAGCCTAGGAGCAGCTCTATTCTGTCACATGGAGTCCCTTGATGGCACCAAACGACAGTCAAGGGACAACTGACAGCCATGTGGGTGGGATGCAGGTCCACCTGGGGAACACTGAGAGCTGGGAGCAGCATGGAACTATTGGAACCTGGGGGACACAGGCAGGGGCCTCCAGCTAAGGAAGCCCAGGTCAGCCCCTTAAAACCTCCTAAGCCTCCTCCTTCCCTGTTGGGGCTGAGCAAGGCCAAAGGTGACAAGGATACAACGCAGCTGTTACCAATGGACCTCCAAAGCAGATACAGAAAGGCTGAAGGGACCAGGAAACTGCCCCCAGGTGAGGGTGCCTTGGCAGGTGTTTTTAAAACAAGCCTGCAGGGGATCCAGAAGCAGGTGAACAGAGACCAGGCTGTGAACACGTGGTCCAGGCTTTAATGGGAAAAAGGAAGGCTGTTCAGGTTCAACAGGAAGGAGGGTGTTGCATTAAGTCCACCAACCAAACAGCAAAGGAAATCTTGGTACACAGTGCATTGAAACCATCAACGATCTTTCCAACAATACACGGGGACTGTAACATGACAGGAAACCCTAATCGGTGCCAGTGGTCAGCACACTTGCAGAAAGCTCGGAGGTTCCAGCCCACGCAGGGGTGCCTAGGAAGAAAGGTCTGGTGTTTGACTTCTAAAGGATAAATGACTGGAAGCTCTACACAGCACAGTTCTACTCTGCACACGGGTTGCCACGAGTCAGAAACAGACTCGCCAGCCACCGGTTAAACAAGATCACTCCCAATGAACCATGTTTTACTAAGCGCCTGCCTGCCAAGGGCCAGGGACTGAGCTGTGCTGGAGGGTCTACATACAACACCTTACGGGCAAGACCACGGAGCCCTAGATAGCTGAGACAGCTTGGCCAAAGCCACACAGGTTGTGGGGTGGTACCAGACTGTAGTGAAAGAAGACCCACAATTCCACTCCTGGACATATGTCCAATAAGACTTGAGAGCAGGGGCCTCCAAGAGACGCTTGTACACTTTTTCTCAATGTGGAATCACCCACAAGAGTCAGACCTCGGAAGAACGGACGCCTTTGAACTTCGCAGACTACTGGACATGGACAGCCCAAACGAGAAAGTCTGTCTTAGAAGCAGTACAGCCAGAAGGCTCCTTGGAAGCCAGGATGGCGAGTCTTCTTCTCAAAGGAGGGACCCTTCCCGGGAGAAGGACATCATGCTTCATAAAGCAGAGAGTCGGCAAAAAGGTGGAAGACCTAGATGAGGAGAGGACGCAGAGGCCGCAACCGCAGACTCCAGCACAGCAAGGACCAGGGCGTCGGGGGAACAGCAGCGGTTCGCTCTGTTGGACATGGGGGTCTCTACGAGTGGGACACGACTGGAGGGACCTGAAAGCCAGTGACAACAGTGGTTACCAAGGGCTGCGGGCAAAGAGTGGGGAATTACTGTTGAAGGGGTATTGAGTTTCTGTTAGCGGTGATGAAAAACTGGTACAAACAGCTGGTGACAAGGCTGCACAACGGGTGACTGGGATTCATGTCACTGAATCGGCCCCTCACAAGTGGTTCAATTTAAAACAGCCAATTTTCTGTTACATACGTTATTTTATCACACGAAAAGAAAAATACCAACCTCCTGTTTGTCAGGTGGAAAACCCACCATCTTCTTGCCATTACACAGAGGTAACCAGATGCCACATCCCAATGAGCTCACCTCGTTAAGAGCTACAAAATGAATCACAGTTTGCAAATGCGCTGTGTTCTCACGCAAGAAACCCGCATCCTGAATCAATGGTTAAAACAATGTCTCTCCTACTCCAAAAAACAAAACAACAACCTAGAAGCAAACCAAACCCACTACCGTGCAGTAGATTCTGACTCCCAGCAGCCCTACAGGTCAGAGCAGAACCGGCCCACAGCGCTTCCAAGGAGCAGCTGGTGGGTTTGAACTGCTGACTTTCTCATTAGCAACCAGACACTTAGTCACTGTGCCATTGGGGCCCCAAACTGGACTGTGTCCTCCTAAAAGGACAGTGACAGGAAACTCAGAAACTCACCAGAAAACTTTGGCTGGCCCTGAGCTTAACCAGCACTTAAAAGCCGCAAACAAAATGTCAGTGCACACCTAAACCAACCAAACACACACAAACAAACAAACAAAACCCACCAAACCCAGGGCTGTGGAGTCAGCTCTGACTCACAGCAACCCTGCAAAACAGAGAAGAAACGCCCCCATAGAGTTTCCAAGGAGCGCCTGGTGGATTTGAACTGCCGGTCTTTCGGTTCAGCAGACATAGCACTTAACCACTACACTTCCAGGCCTTCCACATCTAAATCAGTGACTGTGATTTCAGACCCTAAAGGCACCAGGTGCCCAACAACCATCCCACACCCATCACAGGACCAGGTGGGAAGATCCATTCAATATGAAGTGACAAGAACTGGGTCACCCTGGGATCTCCTGACCCGGCTGATCCCAGCTTCCTGAACAGGGCTACACCAATTCCATTTTTAAACTGGAACCATTTTAATAACAGTGGGCATTAGACAGTCAGAAAAAACACCACCTGTTACATCAAAACAAGAAATGTAACCAAACCAACTTATCCTGCATATCAAAACCCGCTGCTGCTCAGTCAATTTGAACTCACAGTGATCCTACAGGACAGAGGAGAGCCGCCCTACAGGATTCCCAAGGAGCCACCTGGTGGATTCAAACTGCTGACCTTCTGGGGAGCACTGAAGCTCTTGAGAACTGTGCCACCAAACCTGTTAAGGCTGAGTTAGTTCTGCTTCATAGCAACCCTACAGGACAGAGTCCAACAGTCCCATCAGGTTTCCAAGAGGAATTGGAACTGCTGACCTATTGGTCAGCAGCCACAGATAGTTTGTAGCCACTGTGCTAGAGCAACAGTTCCCTCCCCAAGGAAAGCAGGCTGGAAAAAGGGGGTCTTCTCAACCAACTTTCTGCAGTCTCTGTACTGCTTCCAAGCCACCCATGATTCTGCGCACATCTAAACCAAAAACAAGCTCATTGCTGTGGAGTTGATTCTGACCCACAGCGACCCTACAGGACAGAGAAGAACTGCCCCATGGAGATTCCAAGGAGAGTCTGGTAGATTTGAACGGCTGATCTTTTGGTTAGCAACTGTAGTTCTTAACCACTAGGCCACCAGAGTGTCCCTGTCCATCCAGGAAGTGTGCTGTTCGTACCTACAGAATGCTTTTCTCACTTCAAAGAGGTACCCTGCAGAGGTACCCTGACCTCTGCAGCCCAGGTAGGTAGGACGTAAGTCTGCCCAGAATACATGGTCTGAGAAGAGTTTGCCTTGGACATGATGGTCCCAGGCGAAGAGGTGCTTCCTGGGTGTGCAACTGTCCTGTGGCTGCCCTCACAAAGCACCATGATGTATGGCTTGAGCCACAGAAATGTACGCTCTCACACCTCTGTGCTGGAGGCCAGGGGGGCCGTGTTCCCTCGGACACTTCCCAGTTTTTGGAGTTGGCAGGCAATCCTGGGTGTTCCTTGGCTTGTCATTGCGCCATTTCCAACTCTGTCTCCCCATGTATGGAGCTCAGTCCAAACTGCCCCTCTTCTGAGGACACCCACCATCAGTTTCAGGGTCCAGCATGACTCGGCTCCAACTACCCAGAGCTCATTTCCAAATAGACTCACACTTACAGGTTCTTGGTGGGCGTGGATTTGGGGACACCCAGTACACTGGGCCAGCACCATGTTGGCTTCCGATGTCCAGCCCCTGCTGCCCAGAGACATCGCTGCTCATCCATGGAGCCTTGCTTGGGTGAAGATCCAATCTGATGCCTAGTCGTGGGTGGTGACCTAAGCATTTCTACAGATAGTTAGTGGTACAAGCTGGACCATCTATTTCACAGGGACTTCAGTGCAGACTGGCCAACTGACAAACACCTATTCACAGACAGACGAGGCTGGGCCCTAAAATTACACCAAGTCCTTTTGAAGTCAAGGGATCCAAGACAGAAACCCAGTCCATGGCATTCTGCTGGAGGTTCATTAAGTTCCTCTTGGCTCTGCTACCTGTGGGCACCTCATTCTGCTTCTGGATCCTTCTAGAATGTTCCATCATCTGAGCCTCGCTAGCTCGTCTGTTCTGGGAACCACAGGTCACTGTGCTTTAGCAGAAAAACCCGTCTGGGTCCCTCCTCCCCAGGGGTCTCACCTTGGCTTAATCACAGTTCAGCTTCTCTGTGGCACAGGGCTCCTGATCTGCAAAGCAAAGCTATTTGGGGATACTTCCAGAAACCCTGGTGGCACACTGCTTAAGTGCTCAGCTGCTAACCGAGAGGTTGATCATCCCATAACCCAGCAGCCCCACGGGAGAAAGACCTGGTGTTCTGCTCCCACAGAGACTACCAAACACCAGACCAAAGCCATGGTTGCTGAATTGATTTCAACTCACAGTGACCCTAAAGGACAGAGGAGAACTGCACCACAGAGTTCCCAGCTGTCATCATTCTCCTGTGGAGTGGCTGGTGTGTTTGAGGCCAAGCGCTTCACCACCGCATCACCAGGGGACCCCTGCCCCCTGCCCCAGAAAGCCCTACGGGGCAGTCCTCCTCCAGAACACGGGGCCACTGTGAACCGGAATCTAGCTCTCCACGAAAGGACCGGGCTAGACAACAAATCTAACGGAGCTCTGCAAAGTGTCCACCGCAGGACAAACTGAACCATAAAATGACATTGCAGGAGAGCTCCTGAAACAGGCACAGAAACATCTGCCTCCCTGGAGCGTCCTTTCCAAACCTGACAACAGCCCCAGGGTTTCCATTCATACGAAGACCTACTAAAATCCAAAGAGGATTCTCCCAAGCCAGCTCTTCCCCATTCTGGCAAGATGCAACCAACATCTGGACCTCACCGCTAAGGAGCCAACAAGGTGTGTGCGTGGGGGTGGCGCCGCTGGTTTGTGTCAGGCTGTGTCCCGGTCTCAACTCCGCATGCCAGCCACACTGAGTCATTCCGCCCTCCTGGGACCGGCTTATCTTATCTCTGGGCTGGAGACGCCTGGTTCGGGCCTTTATCCAAGGCGGTGCCTGGGAGCTTTTCTGAGGCCACAAATTCCACAGGGAATAAAAGACCTCGCCTCTCCCTCAGCAGATCACCAGTGCATGTTAGAGCCTTCACTTCAAGCAGAAACCATAGCATCTCAGGGGGCTCAGAGACCCTCTGAAAACACTATGGACAGGCTGTGAGCTCCAAAGTAAACACACCTGCTTGTGATCAAAAATACCTTCCTCCAGCCCTGGTACAGAGCCCACCCTGGAGTGCTCCACCAGGGGACACCCCAGGTCAACCCAATGTGTCGACCATGTTTTGATTAGTAATTAGTTTTATGATCTTTTCTAATGAGTTGTATCAAAAGGGTGGAGACAGGGCCCTGTACTGCAGCTCCTAACTCTAAGCACACCAGATATGCATGGACAGGGATTAGGGCCACAACAAAGAAGGAAAAGAGTCAGGCTGTGCCAACTGGCAGCCAAGCCCAGGATGCTCCTGGGTGAGCATGGACGGGGGTGAGGTGGTGTGGGGTGGGATGGAGGTGGGGCTGGGGGTGGGGGTGGAGGTGGAGTGGGGTCCGAATAAGGCCTCCCTGCCTACAAGGAGGCAAAGAGGACAGGCCCACAGAGGGCCGAGGAGACAAGAGCAGGGCCAGGGCTGACCACCCAGGAAATAACTGACCCCTGGTCCCCTGGGAGGGACAGGCAGCCAGTCCTAATGGAAGATCACACTAGCCAGCACCCAGCTATGTGACCCTGGACAAGTGACACAGCCTTTTGAGTCTCTGTCCTCCTCTGAAGGACGCAGAGCTTGGCCTGGTGCCCTCTGCAGTCTCTTCCAGCTGCCAGAAAGAGGCTGAAATGCAGCAATACCACTCAAGTGACTCCAGGACCTGCCTCGGGGGACAGAGATATGAGCACCCAGCGTTGCGTCCCCAAGTCAGTAGCTGAGACCCAGGGCTGCCCCCGACTGGGGAGCCTTCCAGAAGGCTTCCAGAAACCAGCTGATGGACCCCTGGCAGAGTCCTCACTCCAAGCCATTTGCTCCGGCCAGTGAACGATGCTAACCCACTGTTGACCTTTGCACCCCTTAAATCAGAGGGCAATGTGCACTTGAAAACAGTATGAACCAAAGTGTCAGACGCAGGCCTGTGTCTGTCGCCACAACAATAGTGTCACAGCAAAGCCACAGACGGACGCTCAGAACCCTTCACAAAACGGACCAGAAAAGGAAGGGTCGCCGGAGGGACAGGGCTGTGCACATCGGCTCTTCCCCTGCGAACAAAGAGGGGAGTGAGGGGGGGACAGATGGGCAGAAGGATGGACAGACGGAGAGAAGGAAGGATGGGAAGCTGGTCAGTACAGAGAAAGACAAGGCCAGTGCGCTGTCTCCAAGGTGATTCCAACTCACGGAGACCCCACGTGTGACGGAGGAGAACCATGCTCCTTGGGGTTTTCAGCGGCTGATTTTCTGGGAGGAGATGACCAGGACTTTCTCACGAGGTGCCTCTACGTGGATGTCCAACTTCTTGGTTAGACACCCAGGGGCTCCTGAATGCGTGATACCTCCTCGCTCTCCTGGGGTGCCAACTGCTATCCCTGCCTCACCCAGGCACACCCCTGCCTGGGCGGACACCCATGTGGCCCTATCCCCTCCCTCCCATGAGATCAGTCCCCACACAGGTGAACCAACCTGCAGCCCGCTGGCTGACCTAGCACTTTGGGAATGGCTCCAGAAGATGAGGCAGTCCAATCAGCTTCTTGTCTGAGAACCAGGAGCTGGGCACGTCCAGAGCTATGGGGTGGGCAGCAGGTCTTGCAGAAGATGGGTGTACTTTCACAAATATCAGCTGCTCCCGAGTCACATCAGACTCACAAAGACCCAGTGTGTGTGAAGGCAGAGCTGCATTCCATGGGGGTTTTGATGCCTATTTTTTTCCAAGAGATCACAGGGCCTTTCTGCCATGGCACCGCTGGGTAGACTCGAACCTGCAACCTCTGGTCCACAATCGAGTGCATTCATCATCTGCATCATCATGAGACTCCATGAGCACAGTGGTTCGCGCAGAGGCCAGGGGATGGGGCGAGCAGACCAGTGCTGCATCCTAGGCAGCCGGAGAAGGGAGGGGAAGGATTAACTCCAGAAGAGTCCGACTGTCTCTCAGCTTTCACTTCCTGGTCCTCTGAGAGACAGAGACGCTCTGTCTTGGAGTTGTTTTCACTCACCCTCCAGTTTTCCCCCTCGAGCAAGTCTGAGGGCAGATCTGAGGCCTTTTCTGAGATGCTGGCTCCCTCTGTGCGAGAGAACCGAACCGCAAGGAAATCCACAGATACAAAATGCCATTTTGCCCATAACAGCAAGCTGTCCACACTCTGAAAAGGGGGTGAAACTTTCTTTCTAAGCTCTCCCCATGGACATTTTTTGAATCTAAAACTCCAATACTTCCACCTCACTTGTTTTAGTCATCTAGATCGGCTCTAACAGAAATACCACAAGTGAATGGCTTTAACAAGGAGAAATTGTGTTCTGTCCCAGTCCACTAGGCTACAAGTCCAAATTCAGGGCATCAGCTCCAGGGGAAGGCTTTCTCTGTTGGCTCTGGAGGAAGGTCCTTGAAGTCGGTCTCTCCCTGGTCCCTGGGTCCTTTGCAAAGGATGCACTCTGCTCCCAGCACTGCTTCTCAGGGGTATGAGGTCCCCAACTCGACTTGTTTCCCTTTCCTTTGTATCTCCAGAGACAGCTTCAGGGCACAACACAATGTTCCACACTGAGTCCTATGCCACCAACCAGGCCACTGCCCATTGTCCCTCACTGACACCTTGAGGCAGGATTTACAGCATATAGGAACATCACACAATACCAGGAATCAAGGCCTACCGAAATGGCCACACAGACTTTTGGGGGACACAATTCAATCCATGACAGCACTCTCCCCAACCTGCAGGCCGCCCAGCCCACTCTGAACTAGCAGATGGGAAGACTCAGGTAGAACGGTGGCTGTTTTAGTCATCCGGAGCTGCTCTAACAGAAATACCACGAGTAGAAAGCTTTAGAAATGTTTATTCTTACCCAGTCCAGTACAGCACAAGTCCAAACTCAGGGAGTCCGCTCGAGGGGACGGCTTTCTCTCTGTCGGCTCGAGGGGACGGCTTTCTCTCTGTCGGCTCCGGAGGAAGGTCCTCGTGTGGCATCAGTCTTCGGTCAGGGAGCGTCCTGGCGCAGGAAGCTCAGGCCTGAAGGACACGCTGCCCTCCTGGTGCTGCCTTCCGGGTGGTGCGGGGTTCCCAGCCCTCGGCTTGCCTCCCTTTCCTTTCATCTCTTACAGGATCAGAGGTGGTGCAAGCCACACTCCAGGGAACCTGCCTTAGTAAGACTGTTGCAGTCCCACCTTAATTCTCTTTTCACATAATCCTATCAGCCACAGCAGCGATTAGGATGTATAGCATAGAAAAATCACAAAATACTGGGAATGCCGGCCCAGGCTAATGGCTACACACATTTTGCGGGGGATACAGTTCAATCCACGACAGAGGCTGACTAGATTGAAACACTCTTCGAAGTCTAAGCAGGTGTCAGCCAGAGATTGGAGGGAAGGCTCCTGAAGCCAGCAACCGGGCGGGGGGGGTCTTCCTTTGGCGCCTACTTTTTAATCCTGATGCCTCAAGCACGTGGAGGATTCTTTCCTTGTCCCTGCGACAAGCCCGCTTTGAGAAGGGTGAAAAGGCCGGGGAGGCGACAAACAGCGGCTCTGCAGAACGGAGACGCCAGATTCAGACGCAGCGGACGGGAGTCTGCTCAGATTTCCTTCTCACTGGTCCACAGTCCTCCGGCGGTACTTTGGGGGTTTCTGGGCTCAACTCCCACTGCAGTGTGGGATTTTGTTTGATGAAGCAACCCTGGAGTTTTAACGCAGAGGTTGTGGAAGAGGCCCACACCGCCACCAGTGCAGACACATACAACAGAACCGAATCCACCGGCCTGGAGTCCAGCGGGTCACCCTCCACAGGGGGCCTGGGCTTCTGCCAGCACCCATCGGGCTCAGCCTAGCACCTGCCGGAAGGCTCTAAGAGGAGAAACTGAAGTTTCCTGACGGAGAAGGATCCGGCCTCAAGACAGCAACATATGGACATTCGGCCTGCGCCCTGGTCTGCAGAACGTGGCTAGCAGGTGGCAGGGGGCTCCAGTCTGTCACCTGACCCGCACATTGGGGTCTGTCAGCTCCGTCTTACAGCAGGAGCCAATTCCTTAAGCTAAACCTCTCTCTCTCTCTCTCTCTCTGTTGTTAGGTGCTGTCCAGTCGGTTCCAACTCACAGCGACCTCACGCACAACAGAACAAAACACTGCCCGGCCTTGCACCATGTCCACAGTCGTTTTCATGCTTAAGCCCATTGTTGTGGCCACTGTGTTGCTTCCTCTCCTCGTTTTCGCTGACCCTCCACTCTACCAAGCATGATGTCCTTCTCCAGGGACTCATCCTTCCTGACGTGTCCAAAGTATGGAAGACACAATCTTGCCATCTTTGCTTCCAAGGAGCACTCCGGTTGGACTTCTCTCAGAACAGATCTGTTGGTTCTTCGGCGGTCCATTCGGCACATTCAACATTCTTCTCCAACACCACAACTCAAAGGCATCAATAATTCTTCTGTCTTCCTTGTCCACTGTCCAGCTTTCACACGCACATTACGTGACCGAAGACACCATGGCTTGGGTCAGGCGCACCAGTCTTCAAGGTGACAGCTTTACTTTTCAATACTTTAAAGAGGTCTGCTGCAGAAGATATTCCCAGGTCGATGCATCTTTGGATTTCTGGACTGCTGCTTCTCAGTCTCTGTACATAAATACATAAGCTAGTTGCTGCAGAGGTGATTCTGACTCCTGGGGACCCCATGCATGCCACACAAGAACTGTGATCCTTTGGAAATAGATTGCCAGGCCTTCCTGCTGAGGCTCCCCTGGTGGCTGTGAACTAACCTTTTGATCAGCTGTTGAGTACTTAACCACCCAGGGCGTCTCTCTCTGTACTGCTTACTTGCTCCGTTTCTCTGGAGAACCTCAAGACAGCTACTTAACAATAACCCTCCAAACATACACAGGGCACTCTGACGGAGTCTCATTTTTCTCGTCTGTGAAATGGGCAGCATCTCTGAATTGCTCCCAGGGCTCAAGCAGACACAGTGCACGGGTGGGGCACTTGTGGAGGACTCTGTGACTGTGATCTGTGACTCACATCTTCTCAGCCACTAGCAGGACTGCCAGAAGAACCTTCCAGAACCTCCTTCCTCCCCATGAACTCTGGAAGGTGCCTCAGAACACCATTGGCCTCCAATACAGACCCGCTGGCTTGTTCTGGCCTTTAAGTGAAGAGCTAGAGGCGGGCATCACTTCTGCTACCTCCTTTGGTCTCTGAGCTTGAGCAGCAATGTCACTGGGCCCGTGATAAGCCATTTCTGACGGTGCTAACAGAGGCATCAGCAACAGGGTAAGAAGCTCATTCCAAGTTAGTTGAAATCAAAAGGCAAACCTGCTGATGTCCAGCTGATTCTGACTCCCAGGGACCCTATAGGACAGAGTAGGACCGTCCCAGAGCATTCAAGAACTGCCAGATGGGTTCCAACTGCTGACTTTGGCGTGAGCAGCTAAACTGTTAACCGCCATGCCACCAGGGTCTCCCCGGTTAGCCTAGCTATGTACACACCACAAGAGTCAGGCAGCTTGAAAGCTCCGGGCGTGAGGCTGAAATCCAAGGGTGGGTGAGACCTGGAATGCCAGGAAGCTCCGGGTAAACTCTGGATCTGTGTTTGATGGAAAAGCCACAAGACTGGCCACCGTGTCACAACCCCATCTCTGCTGCAGTCGGAGTGGTTGGTGCGTGGCCTGAGGACTTACGGTGACCTGTGTCGTGTCCCTACCTTCAACTCAGACTTGTCCCAAGACACAGACCACTGCTGTCTCCAGGGCCCGCCCACATGGGCCTCCCCGACTTGGCTCCCAAAGCCACTATGTCCAGGATGAGAAGGGGTCGGCTACCACGGTCACAGCCCCAGCCCCTCTTCAGGGGCTCAGATCGGCCGGGAAAGTTCTGCTACCCTCCCTTTCCCTACTCCCCAAGGTCTCGCTGCCCAGAAACTGTGGCCCGGCACCAGAAAAAGCCACCCACATAAATATCACCCTGGGGACTGCTGGAGGCCGAGGGGAGCCCAGGCAGGGCACCCGATTCCCTTCCTCCTGCCCCACTCAGACAAGGCCTGCTCTAGCCAAGCTGCACCTTGAATCCCTGCCCAGGGAGCGAGAGCACGTGGGCGCAGCGGGAAGGCATCCCGGCCACTCTCCCTGTCTATCAAGTTTATCTCCTGAGAGGGACCAGCACAAGAAGCGCTCAGCTTTTCAGAAACTCCAGCATTCTCTACCAGGCTGAAAGAATTCCAAGCATCCCAATGCCCTTCCATAGGCTTTATCCCAACCCAAACAGAGCACAGCCCAAGCCGGGGGCTGCACTTATAAGGCAAGGCTGCCCAGGGCCTTCCCTCAGCAGGAGTATTTTAAGTCTCTGGGACCAGACCAGAAACCTCTGAAATTCCTCACTTCTCTGTTAAGCTCCCTGAAACCTGCAGAAATTCCATGCATTCTTGAAGACAGCCTGACCAGACACTGGAAAACAAAGACATAGGATAGAAAAGATGGGAAGGGCTGGGGAGAGTGGACAGCAGGGACACAGATATCTGGACCCCAGGGCCCTCTGCAGGACTGCTCACAACAGCCAGAAGATGGAAACAACCCAAGTGTCCATCCACACGCAGATGGATAAACACGGAGTCCATCACACGGATCCCAAACCAAACCCACTACCACGGAGTCACGCCAGCTCTCGGGGACCCTACGGGGCTTCCAAGGCTGTAACTGTTGTAAGGAGGCTCACTGCCACATCTTTCTCCCGAGGAGCAGCTGCTGGGTTCCAACTGCCGACCTCTGGCTTAGCAGCCAGGGGTCAATCACCGACTCACTGGGGCTCTTGTCCATGCGTACATACAATAAGAACCTACTGCCACTGAGTCGGTCCAACTCACAGCGACCCTAGAGGTCAGAGTTGAACTGCCCCCTAGAATCTCCAAGGAACGCCTTGTGGGCTTGAACCACCGACCTTCTGGTTAGCAGATGTAGTAGCATCTAACCACTGAACCACCAGGGTTGAAGATTGATTATTCAGCGATAAAGAAAAGGAAAATAAAGTTCTGGTAATCATGATACAAGCTGAACCTTGAAAATATGCTGAGTGCACTGAGCCAGAAGCCAAGGACAAACACTGGGATTCCGCTTTACGGTGCATCTACGACATGCAAATACACAGAAAGTGGAGGGGTGGTCACCACGGGCTGGGGGGCCAGGAGGACGGGAGTGGCTGCTTAATGGGCACGGAGTTTCTGGACGGGCTCAGGCAAGAGCTCACTGGAACAGAGAGGGACGATGGGTCTGCAGTCCTCCACGTGTATTAGTGTCACTGAGCTGTACACTTAAAAACAGGGAAGACAGTCAGCCAGAGTCTACTTTACCACACACATTAAAAAAAGAATCAGTTGAGCACAAAAGATAAAGAAATCCAATCATCTTCCCTTGGTTTCACAGAGGGTATCTGATTTGAGAGCCCTTGGGGGGTGCAAAGATCAAATCCTTCAGCGAGGAACGGAAAGGTTGGCAGTTTGAGTCCCCCCAAAGGTGGTTCCCTCTGACACAGCAAGAGGCGGGGCGGGGGTGGGTGTGTAGGGGGAAGGCAGGGCAGGGGCGTGATTTCTGACCTCAGGGAAGCCGCTCCCTGCTCTCTCTGGAAAGCCTGTTTCATTCAATCCTCACCCTAAAAGGAAGCAGATGCAGAGTGGCAGTTTCTCTTTCCCCACCTCTACTTGCTATATGGAAACCCTGGTGTCACAGTGGTGAAGTGCTTTATCTGCTGACCAAAAGGTTGGCAGCTGGAGTCTGCGAGGCATTCCTTGGAGACAGGACACTTCTACTCTGTCCCACAGGGTTGCTACGAGTTGGCATAGACTTCATGGCAGTGGGGTACCCGCCATAAGGAAACCTTAGTGGTTTACCAAAAGGTCCACAGTTGGAACCCGCCAGGCGTCCCCTGGAAACTCTATGGGACAGTTCTACTGCGTACTACAGGGTCACTCTGAGTTGGCATCGACTTGACAGCACTGGGTTTGGATTTTTTTTCACCTGTCATATGCAAATGGTCCAGCTGGTCATACCCAGCCCTTCCTACCTGGTGGGAAAGAGGGTCTCTTCCTGCTTGCTGCTATTCCCCAACAAATGAAGGCTGTTACCAAACACCCAGGTGATGCCCCCAAGTGATTTTAAAAAAGAATGGCACTCGCTGCTACTGCCAGGAGAATAAGGGTCAACAGAACTCAAAGCAAAACAAAAAAACCAGCTGGCATCAGGTCGCTTCTGACTCGTGTCCCCACGAGATCAGAGCAGAACCGTGTTCCAGCCAGCACTTGGCGGCTGACATAAAATTAAAACAAGCTAACAAAATACCCCAAAATGTTTTGCCAGGACACTGGCTACTGCTTCCTTGGGACTGGTAGCCAAGAAATCCCCGCAGTCTCTTCCTTCTCAGAAGCACCAGATAACACTTCCTTCTAGCACTTTCTACCACGGCTTGTCGAGGACGCACTTCCCCAAAGCCTCTGCGGAGGTGACCAGTGATCATGCAGCAGACAGAACTCTCTCAGATCAACTCTGGTCACTGGCTGCCATTATTTGGGAGTCTCCTGACCTCTTACAAGAATACCTCCTTTGTTCAGACACAGAAGGACAGCCACGGCTGCCCCATGGAACACCTGCCCGTCTGCTTTCTGGGTAGAGCAGGAACATTCCATTGAAGGGACAGACAAGCCATGGATCCCAAGTAGACAAAAACAAGGACCAGTGCTGGGAGGACGCAGGTGACAAACTTCCTAAGTACCACACTGGAACATCTGGCCTTTCCATGTTGAGGGACAACACTGTAGACTAACCCAACAAATAAAGCCTAGGCCGGAGAGTCGATTCCCACTCCCTGCAGTTCTATAGGACAGAGCAGAACTGCCCCACAGGCTTACCACGGTTGTAACCCTTAAGGAAACAGATTGCCACATCGTTCTGGTTATCCTTTCCCACCAAGATCACAGCTGTGGAAGCCCCGAGGGGCAGTCCCACTCCGTCCTCTGGGGTCGCCGTGAATCAAGATGGACTGACGGCACGCAACAACTCTGCACCCATGTTCCTAGGGCAGAATCCAGCTGAAAGAAACGAGGGACAGGCAGACACATCACGTCCAGAATGAGAAAGCTGGGAGGATGGAAATGCCTAATGAATTTCCGTCTTCACACCGGTGACAGAGCCCTTGCGCTTTTTTCTCTGAGGGAGTTTCCTAACACCGTCCCTTTCCTCAAAGTGAGGAGGACGGAGAACATAAAAACGCATCTACTTCCTCTTATTAAATGACTATATAAACCCGTTAGACATCCACCCCACCTGAATGCGGCCCCCGTCCACGTGGTGATGCTCTGTGCGGACTGCCAACTGAGTTCAGGAGCTCATCCTAGCAAAGCTGCTGCATACCTCATTGCTGAATGCCACTGCAGCCACCCTTGAGGTCCTCCCCTTGGGAAGCTCTGCACCGAGGTCAGCGCCTAGACCACCCTTCAAAGCAATTGTGGAACTCTTTCTGGAATGGCCATCAGAGCTGTCATCGTATTAGCCTTGGATGTCCTGAATGTCATCCACATGTCTTCCTTTCAATATTTCCTTTATCTTCAGGTAAAGAAAAAAGTCACTGGGGGGCAGATCAGGTGAGGAAGGAGGCTCTTCCCACAGAGCTATTTGTTTTCTGGCTTAAAACTCCCTGGCAGACAACCACACAACTAAGTTTGCATACTTGCCACTAGTGCACAGTGACCTTTCCAGAAAGAGTTCCAGAATTGCTCTGAAGGGTTGACTAGACACTGGTGTCGGTGCACAGCTTCCCAAGGAGGGTACTTGGAAGGTGAGCGTACTGATATTCAACAACGAGGTGTGTAGCACTAAGAACAATTCAGTTTGCAGACTTCCTTGTCAGACCTTGTACGTCTCTGCAAGGTCAAGGTCAAGCTTTCTGGGCAAAGACCTACCTTACTGAGCAGAGAGGGGACCTGATCTCTCAGCCAAGCAGCTGTCCTCCCCCACAGGGAGCCTTCATACACTTGTGTCAGCCCGTCAGTCCTCCTGGTCCCTCATGAGAAACCCAGGTGACCTCAGAGTGACAAGTCAGGTTAGCATAAAGCCCCCAAGTCAGGAAAACACCTCATCGATTTCCTGACTTTTTTTTTTACTATTTCCAGAAACATCAGTGCTGTAGTAAGCCAAAGTGTGGGGGACTCTCCAGGAAACCCCACAACTGTCTGAAAGGCAGGCCAAGAAGCCGACCCCTGCAGACCACCGCCCACGGTGAACAGCGCTCAGTCGTTCCTACGCATAACTCTTGCAGCTGTTTTACCAACTGTGTAAAATCTCAGTTGGTGGTAAGACCTGAGTTTATCCGACCCCAAGGAACCCCCGGGCAGCTAAACTGTTAACCACCAGCCAAGAAGAGATGCCTCAAAAGAAGGTCCTGGTGACCCCACTTCTGAGAAATCAGGCCGTCATATGTCAGAAGCCACTTGACGACAACCGACGGCAGCGGCGTCCTCCCTGAGCGGCTCCGGGCAGCCCAGCGGATGGGCAAGAAGAAACTCAAGGTCCTCTCTCCCCCCAGTTCAGACAGGAAACTAGGTTCTTACTAAAGAAACGGGGTCACTTTTGCCCCAGACCCCAACTCGGGGACAGTAACAGGACAATTCCATTCTCTTCATTCCCTGCTTGCTTAGGTTCTCTATCAGCAAAATGGGAGGAAAAAAAAATCTTGACTCTCCCATTTGGGACGACACTGGGGGTAATCGATTTAACAGTGGTGTGAAAGCTTCCCCCTCCTCAGACTACAGGTCGGCCCAACGAGGACGGGCTGACGCTGCCCAGAGCAGGCCGGGGGGTCTCCTGGCCTCAGGTGAGCGCCTGGGCCCGCCACTTTGTTCCGACCACCCCAGCATGGGCTCAGTGGCCTGCCTGGCACTGGGGTCACAGGTTCACCCCCTCCAGAGTTTTGCCCTGAAGCAGGTAGAAACCCTGATGGTACTGTGGCAAGCTGCTACAGCTGCCAACCAGCAGGGCAGGAGTGCCAACCTACCGGCTACTCCCAGGCCACTCCGTGGGGCAGTTCTGCCCTGTCCCATAGGCTCACTACGCACAGCAGCAATGGCAGCAGGTTTTGTTTAGTCTTGGTTAAAGAAGGTGGGGCACTCCTCCACCTGTTCTTTGTGTTTCGAACCACAGAGGGGGCATCTGTGGTTCCTGCAGCCACAGGATGGGCCATACGCTGACATCCAGACCGCAGTCTCTCCATCAACAATCAGGTCTCCCTCATCCTGACCCCCCGGCCCTGCCTCACCAGCGGCCAAGGAGACGGAAAGCACAAAGCAGGACTAGATAAATGCCGGCTCTCCCTCACAGGCAAACTGTGGCCTGGGGCCCCAGCCAGCCAACCCCCTGAATTTTTACAGCTCAAGAACAGAGAACACTGACTATCTTCAAATGGTCTCGGAGGAAAAAAAAAAAAACCAAAGAACAGTATTTTGTGACATGAAAATGATATGAATGCAAATTTCTGGGCTTATGAGTAACTTTTCGTTGGAATTCAGCCATGCTGCTTGTTCCTGTTTCGTCCTTGGGGGCAGAATCAGTGTCCACTAACGATGACAGTGCTACATCTGTGCTACAACAGAGTGGTGATGCCAGTGACCTTGCCACACTCAATGCCCCAAGTATGGACTATCCGGCCTGCCCTTTACAGGAGGGGCTTGCTGAACCCTTTTCGACAGGAAACTTCCTTATGCAAAGTGGCCAAGGGCCAGGTGCCTACCAGCTCAAGCCAAAAGGAAGTGGGCATTCACCCCGGGGGAGAATGGCTGTGCGCCAGACGAAGGTTTGCCAAGACAGCTAGCAGCTAGGATAAGAGAAGCGGAGAGAAAAGGAGAGAAAAACAGTGGGGCTCTGGGGCTTCAGGGGAGCTAAACCCAAACCCAACCCAAACCCAGTGTTGCTGAGTCAATGCCGACTCACAGCGACCCTACAGGACGGAGTAGAACTGTGACAGTTTCCACGGAGCACCTGGTGGATTTCAACTGCCAAGCTAGGAAGGTGCCAGAAGACAAGCTGCATCAAATCGTTTTTACCCACAGCTGGCTCCAGCCTCTAAAGCAGGCGGCATTCTGACCCTCTTTGGGTGACGTGGTTGCTCCCCCCACCTCCCCCCCGCCTGCAAGAGACATGTGACGCGCCTTTATGATTTGGTCCTGACTTCTCACTGTTTATGGAGGAAACAGATCCTGCTCCAAGACAAGCCATTTGCAGAACTGAGAAATCACCCTCAGGTAGAGTCCTGCTGCTGTCCGGTGGATTCCGACACCAGTAGCCCTACCAGAGGGAGCAGAACTGCCCCAGAGGGTTTCTGAGGAGCGACGGGTGGACTTGAACTGCAGCAGAACCTTCTCCACTGTGCTACCGGGTCTTCAAAACACAGCCTTTATACTACGGCTAATGCTGTCAGAATCAACACCACCAGAACATTAGTAGGTTGTAGAAAAGCAAGGCACCGCTGTGGACTGGGAAGTCCTCGGGTGCTGCCATGTCCCCTGGACAGCACAGATGGCTACCTGCTCGACTATTAACCAAGAGGCTGGTAGTTGGAACCCACGCCGAGATGCCCGGGAAGAAAAGCCTAGTGATCTGCCAAGAAAACCCTGAGGAGCTCAGCTCTGCTCTGCTCTGCACGAGTCTGGATCAACTCAGTGGCCACACCAAACCCGCCGCCGTCGAGTCAGCTCTGACTCACAGTGACCCTGAAGGTCAGAGCAGAACTAACTGCCGCATAGGGTTTCCAACAAGGGCCTGGAGGATTTGAACTGCTGACCACTTGGTTAGCAGCTGTAGCTCTGCACCATCACGCGACCAGGGTTTCCTCGTGGCCGAGGGTCTGGGTTTTTGTGTTTGTTCCTGGGTGGGACACACAGTTAACAGGCCTGGCTGCTGGCGAAAAGGTTGGAGGCTTCCGTTCACCCAGAGATGTCTCACAAAACAGGCCAGGCAATAGACTTGCGGAAGCTCAGCCCTGAAATGAAAACCCTGTGGAAGACGGTTTTCCTCTGACCCCTGTGGGGTTGCTGTGCGCTGGAGGCTATGTAGTGGCAGTTTGGAACGCAAAGCCAAGTGACAGTGTCTGAAAGCTTGCCCAATTCTTGCAGAAAAACAGTCACTCAGGATATAAAACCGGTTCACTTACCTTCCTGTCATGCACTGAATTGTGTTTCCCTAAAAATGCGTGTAGAAATTTGGCTGGGCTATGAGTCCAGGCACTGTGTGAGGTTCTTGTACACTGTGAGCCCTGCCTCTGTGACGTTAATGAGGGACGATGGGTGGCAGTCCAGCTGGTAGAGCAGGACTCCATCTGAGGGACTGTACTGTGGCTTGGGGCAGCCTCTTGGGATACAAAAGAAAGGGGGGTAAACAGACATTTGGGGACCTCGTATCACCAATAAGCAGTGTCAGGAGCTGACTGTGTCCTTTGGTCCCTGAGCCTAGAAGCTTCTAGTCCAGGAAGTTCAGGGGAAGACTCAAAACAGGGACCTTCCCCTACAGCCAGCAGAGAAAGCCCCTACTGGAGCTGGCACCCTGAATTTGGATGGAGGGCCCATTCTACCGTAAGACAATAAGCTCCTATTCATTGAAGACATCCACTTGTGGTGTTTCTGTTAAAAGCAGCACTAGATGACTAAGACACTTACTGGAATTGCACACAATTTCACAGAGCATGTGATAAGGAGCGTGGTCTATAACCTTTCCTCTCTCTTGTGTTAAACTTACATAAGACACTAAGCAAAGCTTAAATACATAAAAGCTGGCGGGGACCAGCACTGCCCGGCACACACAGTGGTGGCCTTTACATGGCCACTCCCTCCCAAGTCTGTAGGTTCCTGTCTGGTACCCGATGCAGGAACAAGTCAGTGGGCTGGTTCACTGTAAGCAACAGGTTTTTCTGAGTGTCCTTTCTCCTGGCAGGGCGGCGGGTGGCAGGTGGGGGGTGGAGCGGTGGGCAGTGTCTGTGTTGCTTTCCGAAGGCCAGATGAACTCAGAATTAACTCTTCCCAAATCCTGGTGCAATCCATGGATCGCTACTCAACATCAAGAAAACAAAAATCTGCACAACTGGACCCGTAAGCAACATCATGATAAATGGAGAAAGGACTGAGGTTGTCAAGGATTTCATTTTATTTGAGTTCCATAATCAAGGCCCATGGGAACAGCAGTCAGTAAATCTGCTCCAAACGACCTCTTTCAAAGTGCTGGAAATAAAGATGTCGTCTTGAAGACTATTGTGCACAGGACCCAAGCCAAGGTATTTTCAATTACATCATATGCATGTGAAAGCTGGACAAGAAATAAAGAAGAATTGATGTCTTTGAATCGTGCTGGTGGAGAAGAAGGCTGAATGTATCATGGACCACTAAAAGAACAAACAGGTCTGTTCCGGAAGAAGTACAACCAGAGTGCTCCTTGGAAGGAAAGATGGTGAGATTGCATCCTGCATATTGTGGACATGTTCTCAGGAGGGATCAGTCCCTGGAGAAGGACATCATGCTTAGGGGGAGAGTGGAAAGGTCAGCAAAAAAGAGGAAGACACTCGACAAGGTGGCCTGACACAGTGGTTGACACAATGAGCTTAAACATAAAAACAACTGTGGACATGGCACAAGACCAGGCAGTGTTTCGTTCTGTTGTTCGTGCAGTCGCTGTGAGTTGCCCTTGATGGCATCTAAACACAACAAACCCTGGTGGCACAGTGGTTAGGTGCTGCGGCTGCTAACCAGAATGTCGGCAGTTCAGGTCTAGCTGGCGCTCCTTGGCAACTCCAAAGGGAAGTTCTGCCCTGTCTTACAGGGTTGCTATGAGTCAAAATCCAATTGATGGCAGTGGGTTTGGGTTTTTCACGGTCTTGGTGTAGAGTTCCTGGGTAGTACAAAAGGTTAGTTAACCCACTGAATGGCAAACTGAAAGGCTGGTGCCTAGGGAGAAAGGCCTGGGGATCCACCTCCTTCCTAAAAAGCAGCCACTGAAAACCTTACGAGCACAGCTCTGCTCTGACACACCAGGGGGGCACTGTGAGTTGGAGCTGACTCTCGGTGAACTGGTAACTGGGTCTCTCCGTGAGATACACAGTCGCTCACACCTGGCTGGAGGATGGGGTCTCCATTTCCTCTGTGCTTCTGACCCCCTGGTTGGGGTTGGTTGTCTTTGTTATAAAAATAATGTAATACAGCTATTATCTAAATCAATGACCATAGTTAGGAAAGAGTAGCTTGTGAAACAACCCCACTGGAGTATTTTGGAAAGATTCAATAAAGGGAAATCACTGAAAAACGTGTTGGCAGACCAGACCACAGCCAACAGCCGAGTGACTAATAATAAAATGCCACAGATTGGACCAATGTGATCCTGAGGGTTTTCACTGGCTGATTTTCAGAAGATCGCTGGGCCTTTCTTCCTGCTCAGCCTTAGTCTGGACGCTGAAGCCTGTTGAGCAGAGCAGCAGCAACATGCAAGCCCGCATGGACAGATGCACGGACAGATGCAGGGGGCCGCACACGAGGGGCACTGCCCAGGATCGGAGGCTTGGGCACAGCTATGATGCTTCCCAAAACATCAGCCAATGACAACTGCGTGGCTCTCAGTGGCCATGGACTGTCTGTGGGGTTTTAGGAGTCTAGGGCTGAGTCTACAGCAAAGAATCATCCTACCTGGACCAGCAGCTATACTAGAAATATTGCAAGGGACGGCTTTAACAAAGATTCATTCTCTAATTGTCCAGGAGGCTGTCTGAACTCAGGATGCCAGCTCCTGATCACCCACCTTCCCCTGGTTTAGGAGTCCTGAGGGCACTCCTGCCTCCTCTTCCTTGGTGCTGTGAGGTATCCCCTACCTCCGCTGGCTTTTCTCTTTTACATCTCCAAAGAGACTGGATTAATTCAAGATACAACAAACTTATCCTGTAGCTTGAGTGTGGTCTCATTAACATAACTGCCACTCATCCCACCTGACCAGCGTGACACAGGTAGGAGTTCTAACAATTACATCAGATGACAGAAGGGTGGACAGGGAATCACGGCCTGTCAAATTGAGGGACACAATGCAATCCCCAGCAGCATTTATCAGAGGCATTTTCTGTCTGGGATCTCAGTGGTCTCTCAGCACACCTTGTCAGATAGGCAGGGCAGGCATAGGCCCCAGTTAGCAGACGAGAGAATGCAAACTCAGCAGGACTGCAAGGCTTACCAAGATCCAGAAGCCAGGCAGCTGGGGTCATTTAATCCACAGCAAAGTCAGCAGCCGTGACCTTGAGCAACAAAGCAACGGTCAAATGCACAGAGAACAGCAGGAGGCGCGGCAGGTGTGGCGGGTAGGATGTCCCCAGGTGCCGGCCTAGCCTACTAGAGCAGGTTCCAGTGTGTTTCCTTCTGCTTGCCGGAAAGGAGAAAATCTCCCATGTCTTTAACAGGAAGAAGAAGTTGAATACTCTGTTTCGCTCAGATTCAAAAAAAAACCAAACAAACAGAAAAAACCTACTGCTGTCCAGTTGATTCCAACTCATAGTGACCCCGTAAGACAGAGTAGAACTGCCCCACAGATATTCCAAGGAGCACCTGGTAGATTTGAACTGCCCCGCTTTTGGTTTGCAGCCATCGCACTTAACCACTGCACCCGAGGGCACTCACATTAACTGCAGTCAAGTCAGTTCCAACTCATAGCGACCCCACAGAACAGAGGGGAACTGCCCCATGGAGTTTCTAAAGAGCACCTGGTAGATTTGAACTGCCCAGCTTTTGGTTTGCAGCCAGAACTCATCACCACTGTGCCCAAAGGCCTCTTGCCTCAGATTGGGGATGGGGGGATATATCCAAGTCTTGGGGGAGGACAGAGAATGAACAGCCTCTCAATAAATGTTGCTGCCGAAAATATATAGGAAAAAGTCAGGATGGGAAGACTTGGATTTTATCAGAATATGGACTCAAATCTGGTTCTGCCAGCAAGGTGGACTCCCAGTCAGTCTTGGTCTTTCTCCCCAACATGGGGTGGTGTCAAGGATGGAACTGTGTCCCTAAAATATGCGTGTAAACACAACCTATATACATCTGTGAGATTTTTCTTTGGAGGTTCATAAACCCGTACCTGGGGAGGGGACGTCTTAAACTGACCCTATTTGAGATGTAAGAGAAAAAAGCACAGATGACATCTGACAGAAGACAGATGACGACGCACCTGAAAGTCACCAAGGAGGCCAGGGACAGGAGCAGACAGAGGCAAGGACCTTCTCCAGTGCCAACAGAGACAGCAAGCGTCCCCTCGAGTTGGTGTCCTGAATTTGTACTTCTAACTTCACGAACAGCGAGAGAACAAATTTCTGTTCATGAAAGTCACCACCTGTGGCATTCCTGTTGTAACAGTGCCAGACACGGAAGACAGTGGGCTGGGGAGGAAAACTGATGTCACTTGTGGGGCAAAACAAAACCCTGCCACACGGTGGTGCCTGCACCCTGGGGTGTACTGAGGTCCTAGCTCCCATCCTCCAGAATCCCCCAGGACCCACTCCTTCTCAAGCTGCCTGTGACAGCAGGAACAGCAGCGACCACTTGGGCTGGGTGGGCTCCTGGGCAGCCCGGACACCTGACCTGCTAGATTCTAACTCTTGGGGTCAAATCTTTGCCCTGGCAACCTCTCACTTAACAACAGTGTAAGAGATGAGAGAGAAAACTGCAGCCCGGCCCGGTGCCCCCCGAGCTGGCCTTTAGAAGCGACTGAAATGGCCTTCCACCCTAGCTCTTCATAGACTAAGGGCCCCACCTCTGTTCAGTTCTGCAAAGGGAGGCAGGGGCCGTGCACAGCACTGTGGAAAGCTGGGGACAGGCGGGGGGGGAAGGGCAGGCCCCTCCTTATCTGTAAGAGGAAGAATGGTTCCTAGTGCATGCAGCAGACCACCTACAGAGACAGGGCCACCGGTGCCCTCCAAGGACACAAAGACCTGCCTTAGAAATGAGTCGCCCAGCAGACATGGGCTGCAGCCTAAGGCTTGAATGGAGGCACAAGAGGGCCGGTTTCTATTTTGAAATATTTCCTCCAGATGTACCCCCTAACAGTTTTTTTGTTTTGTTTTATTGTGGTAAAACAAGCATACATATATATATGTCATAGGGTCTCTGTGAGTCAGAATTGACTCAACAGCAATAAAACTGAAACACCAAACTCATGGCCATGGGGTCCATGCTGACTTATAGTGACCCTATAGCAATCTTACAGGACACAGCAGAAGTGCCCCTTGGGGTTTCCAAGGAGTGCCTGGTGGATTTGAATCCCCGCCAACATTTTGGTCAGCAGCCACAGCAATTAACCACTATGTCACCAGGGTTTTATCTGGGGACATGACAGCCAGGTTCCATCTTCCACCCCACCCCGAACTCTCCAGTAAAACGTTGATGGCTAGCCTTTCTACCCGGTGACTGCTCTGGGTGTTCATCCTGGCCTCCATCATCAGCAACCATCAATCAGGTATGAAAGGTCAGCAGAACTATAAACACAGCTGCAAGTCCCCGACTGGTATTTATCTGGCTTTGAAGGACACGAGGTTAGAGTGCCACCTGATTACCTGGACTGGCCTTCAGCAATCTGAAATAAGAGAAAGCAAGGTGACGTGAGAAAAGGGTGGAAACGGAAGATGGCAAAGCCCAGATGTCCTGACGAGAACAGAATGAAATACAGAGAGAACCCCTAGATGAAGAATAGAGACTCCTGGGACATGGAGAAGGTCCCATGTAGGGGGAGGTGGATTTGAACATGTATCCATTCAGGAGATGCCACAAACAACGGTCACAAAGTCCTCAGGCAAGTTGTTGTTAGGTGCTGTCCAGTCACTTTGGACTCACAGTCACGCTATACACATCAGAACGAAGCCAGGCACGTTGTAGTATCTCCGGGTTCCCCTTCTTCTCCACACGTCTCTTACCTTCCCCCCTATTCTTCTGAACACCTTCCACCCTACTGGCAGTTACCAGTCATCACGGCCGACCCTGACAGCTGCCCTAGCTCTTGTTGGAAGGAGCTGACCCATTTGCCTTTATGACCCACAAAACATTAAAACATCAAACTCGTTGCCGTAGAGTTGATTCCAACTCATAGGGACCCTACAGGATAGAGAAGAACTACCCCATGGGGTTTCCAAGGAACAGCTGGTGGACATGAACAGCCAACCTCTTGGTCAGCAACCACAGCAATCGTTGCACCCCCAGAGCTCCTTGGGACACAAGGGAGGCACTTAAGGAGTCTGTCTTTGAAGGCCACACCATACCGGAGCCCTATCTATCAGTGACCTTCTCTCTGGGCTGTCCAGATCCTCCAAATGCCTGGGCGTAGTCTGCTGCTCCTTCCCCTGTCACACCACACAGCCCGCTGCAGCTGTCTCTCTCAGCCTGCAGGTAGGGCCCCCTGGGCCAGCCCTGGGGTCAATGGCCCAGACAAATGTCCCATGAGCTCTGCACACGGGGCCTCTGGGCCAAGCAGCAGGCACACAGCGGGGTGACACAAATGAAACCTTTCATTCTGTTTGTATCCAGCAGGCTGTTTTAGATTGCTAGAAATTCCTGATTTAGAAAGCCAGGCAAGCATTCTGGTCCATTAATAACACCCATTTCTACTCAGTTAAATCTGGAGCAAAGGAAAAGATATTTATATCCCAACCTGTATTTTCACATTAATAATACATACATTCCCTGTGAGTCACTTCCATGTTGAGGCTTATGGAAGAGACAGTTAGTTCACCGTTCCCAAGAGATTCTGGACTCAAGGCTGGGCCTGGGGCCTGGGTCAGTCCACGGGACAGCAGCCAGCACTGTGGCAAGGGGGGGCCCATCGTCAGCAGCAAGTCTTAGCCCCTCCCCACCGACCCAGGCCTGAAAGCTCCATGAGCCTTCACCTCTATTCATACGTAGAGCTCTGCTCACAGAGGCACCCTGGCCACCGCCTGTCCTGGTTCCCACTGTGGCTGGAACAAAGCACCCCAAATGCAGCAGCTTATAACACAAATAGATTCCCTTACGGTTCCGGGGGTTGTGACCTTGCAGTCAGCTTCCCCGTCCTCAGGTCAAGGTGTTGACCAGACTGCTTCCTTCTGGAGCCTCTGACAGGACATCTGTGTCCTTGTCTTTCGCGTCATCTGGTAGCCATGTGCCTTCCCTGGCTGGTGGCCCTCCTGCCATCTTCAGAGAAAACCCCTGTAACCTCTGCTCTGCCGTCAGACAGCCTCTCCGCTGCAGCCGCCGTCGAGTGCTGTCCATGAATTCCGACTTGCGGTGCACATACAGGACAGAGGAGAACTGCCCACCTGTGACCTTCACAGGAACAGATCGCCAGGGACTGGGGGTGGGTCGGAAGCACCAACCTCTCAGGGAGTGGCAGAGCGCTTAACCGCTGTTCCAGCATGGCTTCCAAATCTTCCTCCACTTCCTTCTTACAAAGACACTGTGGCTACATTTAGGGTTCACCCTGCTGTTCCAAAATAATCTCCTCATCGCAAACTCCTAAATGGAATCACCTCTGTAGAGTCTTTTATTGGCCCTCTAACATTTACGGGTTCCAGGGATTAGGATGTGGTACCTTTGGGGGCCGTTACCGGGTTCTCCACACCGCATCAGGAACAGCCCACCCTTCACGCTCCCTTCCCTAACCTGCCCCCTTTTTCCGCATAGCCTGATCACTCCTCACGTTCCTTTATGAATTTAAGAAAAGCCCCCAAATCAAATCCGCTGCCGTGAAGTCAAAATGCACTCTATGGAGTTTCCAAGGAGCAGCCAGTGGATCTGAACTGCCAACCTTTCAGTTTGCGGCACAGTGCTTTACCACCTGGCCACCAGGCCCCCCTCGTGAGCTCAGCGGTTTTTGAACCTGTATGCGGACAAGCTGAATTAGATGCACCTCAGCGCCTTCTGTAAAACCCTCCAGAGAACTGTCACCCCTGGTCCTCAGTGCAGCCATCTGTGGGTCTCCCCGTGGCATCCCCAGCCCCCCACGGCATCCCCAGCCCCCCACGGCATCCCCAGCCCCCCGGCCTGCACCAGACACCAAGGAGCACAGTCCATTACGAGTTACCTGTTGCTGAGAGTCAGGATGCTAACAAAGGTGGAAGGTGTGAGTCCACCCAGAGACACGTCGGGAGAAAGGGCCGGTGATGAGGTTCTCACAAGTCCGGGTCTGGAAACCCTATGGGGTGCGGTTCTGTTCCGACACATGCGGGGCTGTTATGGGTTTGATATGTTGGTTTGGTTTGCAGTATTTTTTCATCCTAGGCCTAGGGAATGAACAGACCTGGTGGTCCCAGGCCTCAACCACAGCCCCTCCCTGCCAAGGCACTTCGGGCTGGCTCGGCACAAGCACCGCTCTTAACCACTGTGCCACCACCCCTCTGCATGTCCCCAGGCTGAGCCACCCAGCAGCACGTGTGCTCTCTAGGGAAGACGTCGAGACATTTTTCCTGTGCTGGGTCACTCGGACCAGGAGTTCAAACCCTGACTCGGCTGTTTATAGGCTACCTGCCACCGGGCAGGCACATGGAGGTGGCCACAAGGGGGCCAGCCCAGTGAAGTCACAGGTAAACCAGAGCTGGAGATGCCCTGCCCACGGCTGAGGAGGTGGGGCCACCAGATAAAAGCTGGGATGCCCAGCGACACCAGAATTTCCCATACAGAGCAGCTACCGGTGAGTATAATCACCAAACAACACCAAACTGATTGCTGTCGGGTCTAGCCTGTGGTGACCCCAGGTGTGTGAGAGAAGACCCGTGCTCTGTGGAGGTTTCAATGGCCGTGATCTTTCAGAATTAGATCTCCAGGCCTTTTTGCCAAGGTGCCTCGGGGCAGGTTGGCGACCCCAGCCTTTGGGTTACTAGCTGAGTACTCACCCATGTGCGTCACCCAGTGATGTCCCAGCTATTCAAATGTTCCTGGGGATTCTGCATTTCTGTTTGCTAAATCTGGCCACCCCACAAAGGTACCACTGAGGAGGCTGTGCCAGCCAGGGGGGCTTCCCATGAAGTCCAGCCTCTTGGACAGTGGTGGTTTTGGACTGTGGCCTCCCACTGGCCACTCCTTCCAAAGTTCACTGTCAAGTCGTATCCCCTGTGGCACTTAGTTCTCACCTGTTGTTGCAGCTGCGGCGAGCTGACCCTCAATTCACAATGGAATAAAGCGTGGCCTGTTTGGGGCCCTCCCAGGGACAGATGCAGACCTGACTGCTGTGCCGCACAGGGTTTCCCCCGAGTGACTTCCAGAAGTGGATGGCCAGGCCTTCTTCCTGGTCTCGGCCTGCAGGGGCCACTGAAACCTGGCATCCTAACACACCAGCCTCCACGGACAGATGGGGGGGGCTGTGCCTGAGGCCCCATGGCCAGGAACCAGACCTCAGTCTCCTACATAAAAGGTGAGAAGTCTACCACAGAGCCACCAACAACCCCTGAGTTCCTATTACAGAACTTCAAAGAAAAAAAAAAAAGAGATGATATTATTATTATTATTTGCTAACTATAAAAAGGAGTTGTTTCAATATTATTTTTTCTCCCTTTAGATCAACCAGGTGTTCCCTGGATACTCTGGAGGGCGGTTCTAATCTGGCCTCTAGGGCCGCTACCAGTAGGATCTGACTCGATGGCTCAGACTTGACGGCACTTGGCTTGGCTGGTACAATTAAACAAAAATTCAGAAACAAAGCCAGCATCCAGCAACAAAGATCTCCATGGAAACAGAAACCACCTCCATCTCGAAAATCATGACTTCACCTCACATTCCTCCAAAAGCCGACCGCGGATTGTTACCCCAAGAATTCTTACACAAACAAACACAGTCAACCGCCGACTGAATGGCAGGAAGTGTGGCAGCTTTTTCTAATTTTAACTTTCTCCAGGAATGCAGTCGTTTTGAACATGCTGGACAAATTCACCCCAGAGCCCTGCCAACCCTGAAGTCCTGCTCAGGACAGCGGGCCCCTCCAGCGAACGCCGTCATCAGAAGCACGGGGAGGCCACAGCAAAGCACCCACCGCGGACACACAGGGGAGGTGACGCTTAGCTCCAGGCCCAGCGCTGACTCATTTCTTCTTCCCAAAACGAGTAAGAGACTGAAATGAGTTATTTGAACAGGAAAGCACCCTCAACTAGGGAGAGACCCACAGACAGTAACTGAGTGCTGGCAGACCACCTGAGGAAGACCACTGCCGTCAAATAAACCAGAGCCGTATCCCACAGGCCTGGTGCCCCAGCCTGTGGAACCTGGAACTCTTTGAAAACATCCCTCTGCAAAGGATCCTCCCCAGGAGGGAGACTCAGAACGGGCCCACTCTGATTTTAAAAATCCACCTGGGCAAGTGTCAAACCGGGAGACGGTACTTCTAATGTTTATAAATATAAAAGGCTTGTTTTCCAGAATATTTGAAGAAATCCCACAAAATGATGAGAAAAATGGGCAAAACATGGAAGAATCTTCACATACGAAGAAACCTGGAGAGCCAGTATACATCAGTTTATTGTCAATTATCAGGAAAATACTGCGACCCCTTGTGACAGAGCAGAACCATCCCCTAGAGTTTTCTAGGCGGCGATCTTAACGAGAGCAGTTGCCTGGGTCTTTATCAGACTCTGTTCCTAAAACAAAAGGCCAGAAGCAGTAGGGAGATATGTCCAGTCTGGGGGAAATCCAGGAGGCACTTGAACGAGGCTCTTGGGAGGGCATGCTGGACATCTCCACCCGTTTCTGGGCACACCCCCGAGACACCTGCTTCACATTGCTGAAAGACACGGACATGCTCACAGTGCTGGTGCTTTTTATAACAACGAAACCACCTGTTACCATACCTGGCCAATGAGTCCGTTCCAACACAAGGTGACGTGTGTGTTACAGAGCAGGGCTGCTTCCTAGGGGTATCTTGGCTGCAATCTCAGTGGAAGCAGAAGCCAGGCCTTCTTCCACGGCACTGCTGGGTGAGCTCAAGATTCCAACCACTAGGTCAGCAGCCCCAGGCCCCTCGAAAACAAGGTACTGTTGTTCAAGAGTAGAAAGAGACACTGATCTAGTTGTATGTGATGGAAAAGCACACCGTCGCAAACACAGATGAACAACAGACAGCTAATACACAGACGAACATCAGGCACTCGGGATCCGGCCAGTCAAGCAGCTCTCAGCAGAGCACAGCAGTCCCCATCGTCTGGTGCTGTGTCAAGAATCACTGTAAACAACATGTAGGTCTTCTTTGCCAGCTTCTGTGAGTCTCCAATCTGAGTTGGATTGAACTGAGGTCTTCGCTTCAGCGTCTCTCATAAAGCTGTAACTAAGGCCTCCACTGAATAGGGGTCTCGTCGGAAGCCTCCACTGGATGAAGATGGATTCCAAGCTCAGAAGACAGTTGGCAGGGATCAGTTCTTCATGGGCAGCTGGGCAGATGACCTTGGTTCCGTGATGGCTGTTGTCCAGAGGCCACTCCCAGTTCCTTGCCAAGTGGGCCCCTCCCCTCCATATACCAAGTTACTTCATTATCCAAGCCAACAGGGAGAGGGTCCACCATCCAGACGGAAGGTGTCATCTTGTGTGACTGAAGCACCAGACTGACACGCTGTCACTTTTGATGAACTCGGTGGGGGATGAAGACGACACAAGGGTGTGAACACCAGGAAGCGACCATCACTGGAGTGAGCTTCCAGTTTGCCAGCCACCCACACATACTGCATGGCTCCATTAATACGAAAGCTGGAAACATGAACACTCAACCTTATGTGGTAAAACTATAAAAAGCCACAGAAAGTCAATCACGAAGTCCAGAGGAGCGACGGCTGTTGATTTTGAGGGGGAAGAGGAAGAGAAATGGGACGGGTGGAGGCATCAGGGGACTTCCACCAAGTTCAGGGTCAAGTTCCATTTCTTGGCCTGGGTGTGGGGCATACAAAGTGTTCATTGTTTGGGATGCCGGCTTCATCCGTGATACTTGCAAACATTATTTGTATTTACTCAATAGCAGGCCTCTTGGGCTCTGGAAAACATACCCAGCTCTCTAAAGTATGTCTGCTTCCTGTCCTGGTCACCTGGCCCTGCCATGACACAGTCCAACCGGCTCTGATCCCAAAGCACGACCAGCAACAGGTGCCCTGGCGTCAGTGCCAAATCATGGGGCCTCCCGGGCTGTCAGAGCAGAACTGCCCTCCACAGGGTGCTGGACGGTTGAGTTTCTGGAGGCAGACCAGCAAGCGTTTTCTCCCCAAACACCCTGGGGTGAGCCTGGACCTCTAATCTTTCTATTAGCAGCATTAAACAGTCCCATCCACCCGAGGAAACCCTCTTCTCCCTCCTTGCCAACCCAAATTCAGAGGTCTTGTTGAAGGCTTCCAGCTTTACCTGGAAACCTGTTTTCTTGAAAGTTGGATTATGATCCTCCCTACTCCCTGTCAAGGACAACCCCAGGTCAGGAAGCTCAGAGAATGGGGGCCCAACTCTAGGTCCTCAAAGCACCCTATTACAGGAAAGTGTCCACCTCCAGAACACTGGTTTCTGGGACTTGGGAGTTCCCAGAAGCACATCCTGTTTGGCTATGGTTAAGGTTAAATTATGCCAGTACCTGACCAGGAGAACATTCTGTGCAGAGGTACAAGAGACATGCAGCCTTTAGCAGGGAAGGAGCCCACGAGGCTGGAGGACAGCTCACCACACAGCCAAGGAGCACCCCGGAGCAGGAGCAGGCCCAGCACGTCCCTGGGGCTCCACGGGCTTGAGGACACAGCGTCCCGGCCCTTGCTGCCCAGAGAGTAGCTCCAGAGCCACAGCATCCATAATCCCACCCGTGCTCATCGGAAAGGCACCCACCCAGCCCAGTGAGCCACAGCAAGACACCCGAGCCGCCCCCCACCCCCGCGGTCTCGACCTGGAAACGGCGGTTCTGAAGGCGAGTCCCACGGGACGTCTTCTTGCCCAAGAAGATGACGCACTCAAGTTCATGGGCCCCGAGGGAGAGAAAGCACATGAGAATGACAGCATGTATGTGTGACTGAGTCTGTGTGAGAGCATGTGGGTGTGCGAGTATGTGTGTGACAGGACACAGAAGCATGCGTGTGCAGCATGTGAGAACATGTGCTGACTGACAGTGCATGTGTGAATGCATGTGAGTCTGTGTAAGTATGTAACTGCATGTCTCTGTGGCAACATGTGTCTGTGTCCGTGTGTGTGACCGAGGGAGGGTGTGAGCATGTGAGGCATGTCAGTATGTGAAGTATGTGCAGCTGTGACAGTGTGTGCACTGTGTGTATGGCTGAAGGAGTGTGTGTGTGTGTGAGTTTGTGCGTGTGCAGCTGAGGGTGTGTGTGACTGTGTACGAGTGCAGAAGAACAGAAGGGAGCGCGTGCTGAGTAAGTGTAAGTATGTGAGTGTGTGTGGCTATGACGGTCTATGTCTGTGAGACTGAGGCAGTATTACGGTGTGATAGTGTGTACGTGAAAGTATGTGACTGTGTGTCAGTGTGTGTATACATGTGTGTGACAGTGTGAGAGTACGTGTAAGTGCGCGCGTACGGCTGTAACAGCAGGAGTGCGCGTGATGGAGGAAGTGTGAGTGTGTCAGAGCATATGCATGTGAGCGCAACTGAGTGTGTGTAAGTGCATGTGTATGTCTGTGAGACCGACGGAGTGTGTGCTGGGTCCTGAGTAACAGCACATGTGAGGATGCATGTCCGTATGTGTGCACCACTTTCACTGTGGGTGTGTAAGAGTATGTGTGTATGAACACATGTGTAAGTATGTGAGTGTGTGGCTATAACAGTGTGTATATGTGTGTGACTCAGGGAATATGTGTGTGAGCATGCGTGAGACCACACATAGGAATGTGTATCAGTATGTGTCAGCATGTGAGTGTGTATGGCTTAGAGTGTGAGTGCATAAGAGGATGTGTACAAGCACACATGTGAGCACGTATAAGTATGTGTGTGTGCATGGCTGTGACAGCATGTGCGTGTGTCTGCGTGTGTGTCACAGTAACGGCGTGAGTGTGAGTGTGCACGCAGGCGCCGTCCCTGGGCCCGGCACCGGGCAGGCCCATCGGAGGGCAGGTGTGAACCGCAGCCGCGTAGCCGTCCCGGACACCTGCCGCTCCTCCAGGCCGGGGACTCTGGACACCCCGTGTGCAGAGCTCTCACAAAGGCGCCCATTGTGTCCACGCTACTCTCGCTCTCAAATTCTCCTGGCAGAGATGACCCGGGTCTGCGTCTGAAAGCAGCTCCCTCGCCTTCTGGAGAGGGGCCCGCCTCCAACTGTCTGGTCCAGGGAAGAACAAAGACTGGGTTGACAGGGACACAGAGAGGCCACAGCCCTGCCCAGCGAGGACTCCGCCCAGACAACACGGCCCTCCATGCACACTTTATGCAAAGGGGCATCACTGGCTGCAACTTGGAGACTTGCTCTTCTTGACTAGGGCCTGAGGCTGCTGCAAGGCATCAGCAGGACATAAGGACACCAGGGTGGTGGCCCTCGCGATGCAGACCTAGGGGATAGAGGACTATGCCTAGTCACAGGTCCACCCCAGGGAACCTCAGCCTCCCAACACCCCTTCTCTGCCACTGCTTTGTTGTTTTTAAGTAGTCTTTCTATTTTAAAGCATTCAGATTTACAGACAAGTTGTCCAGACAGTACAGAGTCCCCACACACCATAGATTCCCCCATCACTAGCATCTAACAGCACGATCATACATTCATTAGAACTGGTGAACTAACACTGATATTATTATTAACAAGGTGTGCCTGACCTATGCCTGCAAAAGCTACCAGTGAAAAAGTAGGACAGAAGAAGCGACACACTGCATTTAGTGTTGGCGAAGAATACTGAAGAATACTGAACGTAAGTCCCAGGATAACCCTTCACCAGAATGCGCACCCCCAAGGGGCTGGACAGCACAAAACCACCCGATTCCACCAAACTGAAAACCCAACCCACTGCTACAAGGTCGACTCCAACCCTACAGGACAGAGAAGGATCGCCCCCATAGAGTTTCCGAGGAGTGGCTGGTGGATTTGAACTGCTGACCTTTCAGTCAGGGGTCAGAGTCTTAAGCACTGTGCCTCCAGGGCTCAGGAGTATTCACCTCCTCCACTGGCCACTCCAAAGATGTCACCCTGAAGACTGACGTGCGCCTGACCCAAACCACGGCATCTTCGACTGCATCACACGCATGAGAAAACTGGAGGATGAATATGCAGGACCAAAGAAGAACTGATGCCTCTGAATTGTGGCAAAGAACACTGAATACAGTAAGGACTGCCAAAAGAACACACGGATCCGCTCTGGAAGAAGCACACCCACAGAGCTCCTTGGAAGCAAAGATGGCAAGACTGCGTCTTACGTGCTCTGGACATGTTATCAGGTGGGGTCTGTCCCAGGAGAAGGACATCACGGCTGGTGAGGGTCAGCCAAACAGAGGAAGACCCTCCACAAGATGGGCTGGCACTGTGGCCACAATAGTGGCCCCAATCACAGCAGTGACCATGAGGACGTGGCAGGACCAGGCTGTGTTTCCTTGCATTGCACGTCTAGGGTCAGTGTGAGAGGTCCGCACTCGATGGCACCTAACAACAGCTAATGGAGAGAAACTTCACCTTTATGTTTCCAGCTCCCAAACTCCCTGCACGGAGCTCAGCCTGGCCCTCTTCTCAGGCACCTCAGATCTGCAGGATGACAGGATGTCATCTCATCTCATCTCATCTATTAATCCACAGAATGTATTCTACCTACATTCCCACAGGATCTCACACACTGTAGACGGGCAGGGCCCACCCTGGCTGGACAGGACCCATATGGACTCAGGACAAATGCATAGACTCACCCACTTCCTCTTCCTCCCTTCACTCCTCAACCAAAAAGCACCCCAACATTAGCAGGTGAACAGATAGGGCCTGGAGGGGCCCAAGGAGGCAGGATTTGCCAGAGATGCTTTGCCATGCAATGAATTCCTTGCTGTTTCTGAGCTAAAAGCCTGTCAACATCCACCAGGTTGCAGCTGAGCTGATTTGGGCCGAGGGAGAGAGCCCCCCGTCCCACGGATACACCCAGCACGGAAGGGCCACGCTAGGCTCGCGGGGGCCAGCTCCCCACCAAGGCCAGCTCTGAATGTCCCCAGATGCTTCCCTGGGCTGCCAGGGGAGCTTGCACAATGGGAGTCAGGCTTCAGACATCATTGTTCACCAGGGGCTATGTGCCAGAGGCAACTCACTGCACTCTGCCCCCTCCATCCCCAGAGCAGATCTCTGGGGGAGCAAAGGGATGTCAAGTTCAAGACCTCCGTGTCTCTCTAAAAGACAAAGGGTTTTCCTGCCCCTACATGACTCAGTAAGCAAAAACACTCCCCCTGAAAGGTACAGATAACTTTCCTAAAACTCCCTACCAAAACCAGACCTGGAAAAGCCTTTGAGATTCATTCAAATGCCACACCCCACCCCCACCATCTGTAGTACCACCTTGCAGACCCCCCAAATCTAGTGTCAGGAGGAGATAAAGGGCTTCTGGGATGACTAAAGCGGGTCAAGTGTGCACAAAACATGTCTTTCTCCCAGGTAAGCTCAAACTGCTTTAGAAGGGTGCCTCCCACCTGGGAAAAACCCACCACCATCCAGTCGATTCTGACTCATAGGGGCCCTGGAGGGCCGAGCAGAGCCACCCAAGTCTGGAATCTTGACCGCAGCAGACTGCTGGATCTTCCTTTTCCGTGAAGCCGCTGTTGGCTTTCAAGCCGGCTTTTTGGTTAGCAGTGGGTGATTAACCACTGCACCACCAGGATTCCTCTATGACAACAAGAAACAAGAAACAAGAAATCACTGCCATCAAGTCAATGCCAACTCCTAGCGACCCTACTAGTGACGCTACAGCTCAGAGCAGAATCACCCCCTAGAGTTTCCAAGAAAAGTCTGATGGATTCAAACCACCAGCCTTTCAGTCGGAGCCCCATCAGCTGACCACTACACCACCAGGGTCCCCAACACAACGAGCCGTCAGTACCTCCTTGAGGATTGGATTTCACCACTGAGGGCTGGAACTGATGCCCCTGGGTGAAGCTGTGTGGCTTGCTGAGCGAGGCTGAAGGGAGACACTGATGCCAGGGGCTCACAGGGCTGGGGAGTGGGGGGCTTCTGCCATGTGTCATACTGGAGCCCCCTTTGATGAGTTGGCAGTAGGAGGTAAACAGCATCCTGTGGTGACCACAGAGGCAGTCGTGGGCTGTCTCGAGGACTGTCTCGCGGGCTGTCTTGTGGGCTGTTTCGCAGGCTGTCTTGTCGGCTGTCCACGCACCCCCTTCAGCCTCGCTCAGCAAGACACATAGCTTCACTGTGGAGAAGTAGTTCCAGCCTTCAGTTTCAAGGCCAAAGCTCCGAGGAATGACTGACAGCCAGTCACCCTGGAAACCCTGGTGGCAGAGTGGTCTCGAGCCGCGGCTGCTGACCCAAAGGCGGCAGCTGGAATCCACCAGGGTTTAAAAGGAGAGGTGACAACAGCCCACATGTCCATCGACAGATGCACAGACAAATGACACGTGGTGCCGACATGCAAGGGAGCATTACTCTGCCATAAAGAGAGACCGAGTCCCGACAGCACGGGCTGCCCTGTGGCTGAACCGTGAAACCATGACACATGGTGAAGTCCGTGTGACACGACAGGACACAGACACTATGTGACACACCGCTCTGTGGCCCATGCAGAATCGGCAAGGGTGCAGAGAGCACAGTTTATTAGTGGTTAGCAGGATGGGTGGCAGAGGACACAGGGGGAAGTACTGCTTAACGGGTACCGAGTTTCTGTTAAGATTGAAAAAAAAGCTTGGAAGCACGCGCGTGCACACACACACACACGCCCCAAACCAAACCAAACCCAATGCCACCAAGTCATGTCTAACTCATAGCAACCCTAGAGGTCAGAGCAGAACTGCCCCACAGTTTCCAAAGACTGCCTGGTGGATTTGAACAGCCCACCTTTTGGTTAGCAGATGTAGCACTTACCCCACCACACCACCAGGGTTTCCATATACACACACCTATAAACACACACATGTACGCACACACACATGCCCAGGAGACGATCTGGTTTTCTCCAGGTGGTTAAGGAAGAGATCCGCCTCTGGCACCACACACCGCGACCACCACATCTAACTACCTCCTCTATTTTCCAGGCTGGCCCCCAGCTCCATCACAGCCCACAAGCCAGATCTTAAGTGGTTAAAAAAAAAGACAACCCTCTCAGATTCCTCTCACAAGGGAAAAAGTGAAGCTGATCCCCAAAGCTAATAAACAGAAAAGGAAACGATCCCTCAATCCCACTTGTGGGCACAGACATGGAAACCTAACCCACATAAGTTAGCAGAAGAATCCACCCTAACCAAGTGGAATTAGCCCAGGAATTCAAGGCTGGCTCTCTTGGGGGAAGGACAGGCCAAGGGCCCATGTGACAGATACCATATCTGGTGCACAATCACATATACATCACTTTCTACAATCTTGCGATATTTGGAATTGTTACAGAATGTCCTGATTATTTTTCTACTAGAAAGATTTAAGCACATTACAAGTTCTTTTTTTTTCCCTTTTTTTTAAATGAACTATCATTTTAGGAAGGATATAATTCAAGACATGGATTACAGGGGGGTGATTCTAAACCAGTCATTTTCTGTCTTGGCAATGCTGTAGAGCAACCAAGGATGCTTTTAAAATGAGAGGGGCCTAGGCACTGACTTCTGAGCTAAGTGGATGTCTGCAGGAAGACCTGAGCCATTTCTTTGAATGCTCACAGGTGATTCTGACACAGGGAGAACTTTACAAACAAAAAACAAACCAACCTGCTGACATGGAGTTGGTTCCAACTCAGTGTGGCCCTATAGGACAGAGCAGAACAGCCCTATATGGTCCCAAGGAGCACCTGGGGGACTCGGACTGCCGATCTTTTGTTAGCAGCTGTAGCTCTTAACCACCATGCCAGCAGGATTTCCAGAGAAAGGTCAGAGATGCTATAAAACAAAACAAAAAAACAAGAAACGCCAGGCCAGTTGTCTGAGTCCACTCCACTCATGACCACCCCTTGCATGCAGAGCAGGAGTGCCCCACAGGGCTCTCCTGGCTATAATCTTAACAGACGTGGATGGCCAGGACTTTCTTCTGTGCTGCCACTGGGTGAATTCGAACCGCCCACCTCTGGTTTTCACCACCATTTTCACGACAGGCCCTCCCCGACTTCCACGAATTCAAGGGAAGAGGAAACACATTTAATGCCTGTCTTTTGTTTTGAATGGAAAGCCTGCTGGCACAGGAGCATGGGCTATGTCTGCTATCCAGAAGGCTGGCAGGTGAAATCTGCCAGATGCTCCTGGGAAACTCTATGGGGCAGTTCTACTCTGTCTACAGGGTCACCATGAGGCAGAATCCACTCTACGCACTGAGTCTGGTTTGCGGTTTAGTGTTCATGATGTGGACTAGTACAATGGAACGGTGTATATTCTGCTGCTGGCATCACATCGGTGAGTTTATATCTAATGTTTCCAGCTGCCAAAACATATCAAGATGGGATTTATAAAGAGACTACCAATAAGAGACAATGGTAACTGAAGAAAAAGAGTCAGGTGTCTGACCTACGAGACAGTCCCAGGAACAGAGCCCCTTCTTAAGTTGAGTCTACTTGTGTTTCAGTTTGGACCAAGGCAGCTGCGGCTGATCCACAGCACCTTAAGAAGGAAGGGGGTGGGACTAGGGGTCCCAGGGTGGAGGACCGCTTTTTCTATCCCTTCTCTGCAATGGTCTCCTTCCAAGCGCTCCATCTGCAGGGCCTGTCCCCATCAAGGGTCACTGCCGAAGGGACAAAGTCATCCATTCATTCACCAACAGAGGAGGAAGCAGGAAACTAGAAGGGACACCACCAGCTCAGAGTCACAGGAGAGGAACCTGGCAGAAGGAGGACCGACACAGAAGCCTGGGGAGAAAACTCTGAGAGGGGCTTGGGTCAGCCTCCTGGTGTGAGACATGTGCTGGACACGGCAGGCAGGAGATTGGGTTCAAGGTCATGTCTAGCATGGCCCCAACCTACCTGGTTTTAGTCTCATCTATAAAATTCCTTCATTCACCCAACAAGAATCTACCAACTGCTTATCACTCAAGAGGGGAAACGCAACCAGCACCACAGAAGGGACCAACATCCACTCTGGGGTCCAGTTCGGAGGATGGCGGGAAGGGGAGGGCTCAAAGGAAAACATCCACAGCCAGCTCTTGCCAGACCCGGGCCTGGCGAGCCACGCTGAGGAGTTCAGATTTAGACTCTGAAACCAGAAAGCCATCAGCGATCTGCGGGGCAGGAAGAAATCTGACCACATGGGAGTTTTTGGCTCTCAAAAACGGGTGAGGGCTCTGGGCTGACCCACACCCCACACAAAGTTCACAGAGTATATCAGTGGTCGGGCCAGGATGAACGAGCTGGGGGCACATGGATACCCCAGGCAGCAACCAGGGTCCCAAAGACACTTCCCTTTGCTGCAGGCGACACAAGGGAAAGGCCGAGCGACCATGAGCCCCACAAAACCCAGTGATGCACAGAATGTTATCAAGCTACAGAGAAGGTGGGATTCTAAGCATGGCGATGGGAAATGAGACCAGAGGCTACACCCCAGTCACCTACAGACTACAGCACCAACATATAACAACAGGAAAGGAGTCTCTGGTGTGCAAGCCACTGGGCTGCTAACTGAAAGGCCCGTGGTGCCAGTCTGCCCACAGGGCCTCAGAAGAAAAGCCTGGCAATCCGCTTCTGTAAAACCAGCCACTGCAAACCCTGGGGAGCCCAGTTCTGCTCTGACACACACTGGGTCCCTGTGAGTCACAGCTGACTCCGTGGTGGACCGAGAAAAGCAAACTCAAAAATGACACCCACCAAAAATACCTGGGGAAAAGTATTTAGATATTTAAAGGAATCACTGTCTAAGCAACAGAGAAGGTGTAATATGACTGGCAGATTCCACCACAGGACATTAAAACGTTTCCGTCAGAAACTGCCCTGTGAGCACTGGGAAGAGAGGAGGTGGGACAAGCAAATTCAGCTGTCACTGTCCCATTTTCTCAGGGAGGCACAGTACATCAGCATGGCACTTTGTTCTTGATTCTCATCAGATAGTCCCGGTCCACACGTTTTCCTTTTAAGCCACAGCAGTAAACAGCTAGTGGAGTAGACCCACCACCAGGACTTGGGGTAACTTGCAAATCACCAAGAAGAAAGGGTCGCAAGGAAAGAATCACATCACAGCCAAATATGTGGAGTATCTAGAAAACGTGGTTCCAACCCAGTGAAAATGATCGTTTACATACTATGTACGAGGACTGACAATTAAGTTTGCAAACTCTTCCTAGAAGAAGTGCTCCATACCTCACTGCCGAATAGCACCACGGTCACCTGTGAGGGACTCCCCTTGGGAAGCTGGCACCAATGCCAGCACCTAGTGTGCCCTTCAAAGCAATTTTGGAACTCTCTCTGGAATGGCCATCAGACTTGTCCTGTGACCCTTGATGCCCTGAATGTCTTCCAAATGCCTTCCTTTCAGTGTTTTCTTTATCTTCAGGTAAAGAGAAGAGTCACTGGGGGCCAGGTCAAATGAGCAGGGAGGGTGTTCCAGCACAGTTATTTGTTTACTGGCTAGAAACTCCCTCACAGACAACCTAGACAATTAAGTCCTCACACTTGCCACCATGCCACCGTGCAGAAAGTTCCAAAATTGCTTTGAAGGGTGGACTAAACGCTAGCATCAGCGCGTAGCCTCCCAAGGGGAGCACTCTGAAGGTGACCTTGGGGATACTCATCAGTGCGGTGTGCAGCACTTTGGACAGTGAAGTGCGCGGAGCTAATTGTCGGACCTCATGTGTGAAACAAAGCTAAAACCACCTGCTGTCATCCCAGTGGACTCTGACCCGTAGCGACCTTGTAACAGGACCATGCAGAACTGCCCCCTGGGGTTTCTGGCATCTGTCCAGAAGCAGACCAGACCTTCCTTTCCCTGTGGCAGGGCTGCTGGGTTTGAACCACTGACCTTTAGGTTTCCAGTTGAGTGCTAAAAAACTGAACCACCGAGCATTCCTAAAGCTAAAAAAAAAAAAAAAGATTCCACAAAAGGGTGACCAGAAAGGGGCCTCAGAAAAAGCAAACTTTAAGACCGAACACACAAAGACACCCGTAAAAGGAATTTCTGTATTGACACGGGCGAGAGATCTAACTGCAGGGCAGAAGGAAAAGCTAGCACATCTGGAGACACACTGCTGGGGGTGACTCAGAAGACGGCCGAGCCCCTGCCGCGACACCACCCAGATGAGTCAGGAGCTCAACCGCAGGGACAGAAGCCCTGCATCTCCAGGGGTCCTTCTGACGATGTCGCCTGAACTTTCCAAATGCCCCTTGCCCATCAACACCTCTTTCTTTCTGGGATGGACATACTGTGTGCCTCTTTTAATAATCAAAGGGTCTGCTTCAGGTCTGAAGTGCCTGTAAAAAGGGCCCGTGGGGCATCTGACCTCTTCCCCTAGTGTCGTAAGGCAGGGGAAAGAAGAGCAACAGCCCCAGGCTGATTCCTGTGAGGCTGAGGTCAGACATGCCTCCTCTTGCCAGTCGTTTGACCAATTCTGGCACCAACCGTCCCGCCCATGGCACACGGCACTTCTCTGGTGGGCTCAGTAATTCGTTGCAATGGCCACACAGAATGCACAGACCACAGTTACGATTCTGGGATTTACTGGGGAAGTACCGGGTTGCGATTCTGGACAGGACAACTCGGGATCCAATCCTTCGTCAGGACAGCCTCTTCTCGGCCGCGCCTGCTGGGCCTCCGGGGCCAGCCCAGCCTCTGCTCTGTTCGGGCAAGCATCACGCAGTCCTTCCTTTCTGCCAACAACAGCCTGGAGGCACCGGACTCCCGGCATGCCTCCCGCCTATAGGTGCTCAGCTCTCCTGCTCTGCGGGCTGGGAGGTCCCCTGCCAGTGCCACCTCCTGCCAGCTCACAAGAGGAGAGTGCAGAGAGCCACAGCAATGTCCTAGAGCTACCACAGGGGTCTGCCACCAAACAACAGGCCAGAAAACCGAACCTATTGCTGTCAAGTTAATGCCGACTCACACTGACCCTTCAGAACAGAGCAGAACTGTCCCATCGGATTCCCAAGGCTGTGATTTTTCCAGAAGCAGGGTGCCACATCTTTCTCCCATGGTCGTGGGCTGGATCTGCTAACCTTCTGATTACCAGCCAGGAACTTAACCACCGTCCCAACACAGCGCCACACTAAGAGGTAGTTTAATTAGCAAAGAGTGTCTGCCTTTTAAAGAATTACCTGCAGGTAATCAAACTGATGACAGCCAGTCCCAAAAGTTAGCTGCAAAGTTCACATCGGCAGTGAGTTTATGGTAATGGTGGCGGAATTACCTGGCAAAAGGGTAACTTTGGCACCATCTGAAGGATGGCATTGAGGCCACTGCATGAGACACACAGAAATTGTTGAATTGGTGTTATGTTTTGCTGTGTGTTTTTTCCACCAATAAATAAATTATTCTAAAAAAGAAAGAAAAACAAAATCACATTGCTTTATGAAAACAGCGAGCTCAGGCCTCAGATCTTTTGGAAGCAGATTGCTGGGTCTTCTTTTCAAGGCCCCTCTGAGTGGATTCGAACTGCCAATCTTTTGGTTAGTAGTTGATCAGTTAACTGTCTGAGTTATAGAACAGGTGGCCAGACAACTGCGGCCTATCGGCTCCATGCAGTGAAATGAGTTCCGTTACGGGACAAGTTTTACAAAGCTCGGCTCTGATGTTTTTGTCAGGTCCTGGGCTCTTCGCTCCAACTCCACAAAGGGGTACCTGCAGTCAGAATCCATCAGACAGAATTCGAGCAGCCTTTTGCCTTCAGAGTGGCCCCTGGGACACTGGGGAATGCCAGCCTGCCCCTGCTTTCCAGGGACCTTCGCACTGGGGTTCCAAGAGGACCCTGTGCTGCCCCACGATCTGGACGAGTGCAGTGCCCCACAAATCCTGCGGGTGCCAAGATCAGAGGCAGCGGCCAGGCCCCTCCGCAAAGCTACGCCCAGGAGACGGGCCAAAACATATTCTGCCCATAAATTAGTGTCCCCCTCCTGCCAGAAGGACGAAGTCTTGTGACGCCAGACTGCAGTTAGAAATCAGAGCTACAGCCTTCTCGTCTGAGGACGTAAGAAGAATTTTTCTTCTTAATGAACCCAGAACTCCCAGGAATCAGGTCTGTGCCATCACTGTGTGACAGACCACACCGCAGTCTTCACCTCTTTTATAGCTGACCAAGTGACACTGCTCTACAAATCATCCCTGATGCCCCTAACAGCATGACCCTGGGAAGCCTGCCACATTCCTTAAAGTTAAACACAGAAATCACTGATTCTTCCCACCTAGGAGGCAGGGGACCCTGAAGACTGGGGGACAGAAACACCGCCTGGGTTCTAGGACCTACGTGCGGCTGTTTCTGAATCTGGTATAAATGCTGGCATCCTAAAAACTGATGGAACTCCTGATAGTGTAGTGGTTAAGTACTACATCCGCTAACCAAAAAGCCGGCAGTTCAAATCCACCAGGCACTCCTTGGAAACTCTGTGGGGCAGTTCTCTGTCCTACAGAGTCACTATGAGTCAGAATCAACTTGCTGGCAGTGGGTCTGGTTTTGGGTTTTGGTGCTCAAACACTGAACACTTCCTTCTCACACATCTTCTGTCCCCCACCTCCCCACACACATGCAAAAGCTTGCAACTCAGAACACACTAGGATTTAGACAGTCAGGAATCAAGTCCCATCAAAGCAGGGATACTGGCTGATCACACTCAATCTCATCAAGTTTTTCCAAAGGCTTAAAAACCCTCCCTTAGGTAACTCCCTGAGTCATTTAATAGGGAGGCTATTAAACAACTCAGGGAGCATCAAAGGAAGATGGAAGGAATACACAGAGCCATTTGGTGAGAAAGAACTGATCGATGTTTAGCCATCTGAAGAGGTGGCACATGATTAGGAACCAATGGTACTGAAGGAAGAACTCGAAGCTGCATTGAAGGCACTGGTGAAAAACAAGTCTCCAGGAACTGACGGAACATCAACCGAGGTATTTCTACAAACAGATGCGGCACTGGAAGTGCTCACTCGTCTATGCCAAGACATTTGGAGGACGGCTACCTGGCCGATGGATCAGAAGGGATTCATATTTATGCCCATTCCAAAGAAAGGTGATCCGGATATGGAAATTACTGAACAATATCATCAACACCACACTCAAGTAAAATCTGGCTCAAGATCATTCAAAAGTGACCGCAATAGCATATCGACAAGGAACTGCCAGAAACTCAAGCTGGATTCAGAAGAGGACGTGGAGCCAGATAAATCATCGCTGATGTCAGATGGATCTTGGCTGAAAGCAAAGAATACCACAAAGATGTTTACTTGTGTTTCACTGACTATGCAAAAGCATTCAACTGTGTGGATCACACGAAATTACGGCTAACGTTGTGGAGAACGGGAATTCTAGAACATCTAATGGTGTTCTTAAGGAATCTGTATATGGATCAAGATGCAGTCATGTGAACAGAACAAGGGGACACCGCAAGGGTTAAAGTCAGGAAAAGTGTACATCAGGATTGTACCCTTTCATCACACCTTTTAATCTGTATGCCAAGCAAATGGTTTGGCTAAGCAAATAATCCGAGAAGCTGGATTCTGTGAAGAATAACAAGGCAGCAGGATTGGAGGACGACTTACTAACAACCTACCTTACACAGACGACTGCATCTTACTTGGCGGAAGTGAAGAAGACTGGAGACACTTACTGATGAAGACCAAGGACCACAGCCTTCAGTGTGGACTGCACCTCGACGTGAGGAAAACAAAAATCCTCACAACTGGACCAGTAAGCAACACTGCCATAAATGAAGACAAGATTGAGGTTGTCAAGGATTTCATTTTACTTGGGTCCACAATCAACGCTCATGGGAGCAGTGAGGAATCAAAAGATGTCGGGGAATCAAAAGACGCATTGCACTGGGAAAACATGCTGCAAAGGATCTCTCTAAAGTATTGAAAAGTGAGGATGTCACCTTGAAGACTAAAGTGCGCCTGACCCAAAACATGGTATTTTCAATCACATCATATGTGTGTGAAAGCTGGACAATGAACAAAGAAGGCACAAGAGGGCCTTTGAATTGTGGTGCTGGATAAGAATACTGGATGTACTATGCGCTGCCAAAGATCTGCTCTGGAAGAAGTACAAGAGCGGTCCTTGGAGGCCAAGATGGCAAGACTGTGTCTTACCTACTTTGAACATGTTGGCAGGAAGGATCAGTCCTTGGAGAAGGACAACGTGCTTGGTAGAGTGGAGGGTCAGCAAAAGAGAGGAAAACTCTTGACGAGATGGATTGACGCAGCGGCTGCAACAACGGGCTTAAGCATAGATACGGTTGTGGACGTGGTGCAGGACTGGGCGCTGTTTCGTTCTGTTGTTCACGGGGTTGCTGTGAGTCAGAACCGACTCACAGCACCTAACAACAACAAGGCAACTCCATTTTGAGGTTTTTTTCTTAGTGGCAATTATACTTCCACCTCCAAATTAATAAAATTTAAGTGGTGGGACAATGGCTAAGCCCTTAGCTGTTAACCCAGAGTGGGCAGTTCCCACCCATCCAGAAGCTCTGAAGAAGAAGGACTTGGCGATCTGCTCCCAGAAATTACAGCCCCGCAAACCCCACAGGGCAGCTCTACTCTGCCACACAGCCCGCTGAGTCAGAATTGACTCAACATAGATTTTAAACATACAAATACAAAATATCCCTGCCAAGAAAGGACATGCATTAAAAGAGACACGAATCAAGATGTTCATGGCAGTGTTGTTTATAATTTTGAAGTTTCTGGAAACTGCCTGTGAAGAAGGACTTTTAAATAAACGGGGCACCTACTCACACAGGAAACCCTGGTGGTGCAGTGGTTAAGAGCTGAGCTTCTAACCAAAACGTCGGCAGATCAAATCCACCAGGCGCTCCTTGGAAACTCTATGGGGCAGTTCTACACTGTCCTGTAAGTGTCACTACGAATTGGAATCAACTTGATGGCAGTGGGTTTGGGTTTGGGTACTCACAAAAGTTGGATATTCAAAAGTGAGGATGCAAACTTATACTGGCCTACGAAGAGGTCAACAGCATTTTAGGTCAAAAGCAGTGTTTCAGAAGCAGAGTCGGCATCTGGCAATCATTCACTGAAGACTCACGATGGGCCAGATGCTCAGTGAAGAATACAAGCCCTGTCCAATCAGCCTGTCTTCACCTGGAAGGTTTAAACTTGTGTCAGATGACAGCCGACCCGACTCAGGACATTTTCAGTCACCTCCTAAGGGTGAGAAAACTGGACAAGGAACAAGGAAGACAGAAGAACTGCCATCCTTGAACTGTGGTGTCAGAGAAGAACACTGACTACATCATGGACTGTCCAAAGAACAAACTGATCTGGGGAGAAGCACAACCAGGGTGTGCCTTAGGGGAAAACACTTCTGTGACAGATTGTCAGCAGGGATCAGTCACTGGAGAAGGACATCCTGCTTGGTCAAGTAGAGGGCCAGCCAGAAAGCGGGAGACCCTCGACAAGATGGGTGGACACAGTGATGGCAACCCTGGGCTGAAGCAGGACGGTGACCTTGGGCATGACAAAGGCGCGGGCAGTGTTCCGTTCTGCTGTACAGAGAGGTGGCGGAGTTGCTATAAGCTGGAACCAAGTTGACAGTACCCAACAACAAGAAGACGTGGAAAAGACACAGGCTGAAATACACAGTGTGCTGACGGGGAGGGCTGGCTTTCACTTAAATGAACATCTGCTCCTTCATTTTCCTTGATTTCTAGAAGCCAAGCCAAAGCCAAGTGCCATCGAGCCGGATCCTACTCATGGCAATCCTAGGGGCCAGGGTAGAAAGGAACGTGTAATATCTTGAGTAATAATTTTCCTTTTTTTTTTTTTTTAAAAAAAAAAAAAACTCCTCTAAGGTTTATAAAGTGTTTGCCTGCTATTCAAAAGGTTGGCAGGTGCTCTTGGGAAACCCTAAAGGGCAGTTCTACTCCGTCCTATAAGGTCGCTATGAGTCAGAATTTACTCCATGGCAAATGGGTTAGAAAAAGTGTTTTTTTTTTTTTTTTAAGAAGAAAGGAAAGTCACAAGAAAGTACTTACTGCAGGGAATACAAGATGCAATCCTGCCAAGAGGTAGTCAGGCCAGGTAGCCCCTCCTTCCCTTAGTCCAAGGTCCAGAAGCCCCTGGCCACTTGCTGCAGCTCCCCTAGGCTACCAGCCAGGCCACAAGGAGATCCCAGGCCTGGGGGCAGCACACAGCTTTCACCGCCCACGTCTCCCTCCTCATCCCAGGAACCACAGGGCGATGAACCCGGCCTCCTGGAACTTGGGGGAGGAGGCAAAGCTACCCAGGAACAAGTCCCAGTCCCGTTTAACTGATGCATCACTTAGCACACACCCGCCCACTCCTTAAAAGCCAGGCTGAGCACCTTAGACAGCAGACACAGCTATTCAACTTGGGGGGTGAGCCGTCAATCAGCCACAGCGCCCAAGGAACAGCACACAGCACGGACCTCAAACACCAACTGAGGATGAAAGGGGCGCGTGACAGTCAGAGCTAACAACGCCAGCTCAACATTTCATGAGCATTGGTTATTTAAATCTGCAGACTCCAAGTGGTACGTGTTACTATCACCATTTTGAATAAGAAAGCTGAGCAGGACAGAAGTCCAACCATCAGCCAACAGGTCAAAAGAGGAAGTAAAACCAAAGCCAACGAGCTCCACTGCTGGACTCTGAAGCCCCCCTCTGCTCCTCACCACTGTACTGTCACCCAGAATGAGACTGGTCCCAACAGAGTCACTGGAGACACCACTGAAAAAGGGAACTTCTCATATTCCAACCTGCGAAAACATAGCTCCAGCCTCTTCACTCTGATTTCCAGCCATGGCTGAGGTACCAACAGCCACCGGTGACAAGGACCCAGGAGACGGTCAGTGTTGTGAGGACGGCCCTGGCCTGACACAGGATGACTTCCAGCTGTGTATAACTCCCGCTGTGGCGTTTGATCAGCTCCAAGAGAGGACCCTCAGAGGTTCACGTCAGACTCCAGCAGCATGCAGGCAATGCCTGACCGAAGTTGTTGAGGTTGTGAGGTGCCATCAGGTTGGTTCCGACTCACAGTGACCCATGCAAAATGGAAGGAAACCTGTCTGTTCTTGCGCCAGGCCCACAGTCACACCGTTTCTGATAAGCACACCTAGAACCGGAGCCACAGAAACACTGCTGCGTTAGGAGGTGCAATCGAGTATTTCAACGTGTGTATACACACACGAGTGTAGCAACACAGCTCTGCAGTGACTTGCTGGCACTTGGCTTGGCTGGCTGGGAGTTGCTGGGAGTTGCAACGGCCCCTCTGATTCCTGGCTGATCCCATGCATAAGAGGAGGAAAAGCCACCCATTTGTGGGCCATCCTCACTCAGCTGCAGATTGAAATGTCTGATCGCTGCGTTTTCCTTGACCGATTTTCAGAAGTAGAATGCCAGGCCTTTCTTTCTTGTCTTAGTCTGGAAGTGCCACTGAAACCTGCTCAGCATTGTCCCCGGCCATCAAGTTACTTTTGACTCGTGGCAACCCACTAGGACACAGCAGAGCTTCCCCACAGGGTTTCTAAGGCTCTAGTCTTTACAGACACAGATAGCCACAGCTTTCTCCCCTGGAGCAGCCAGTGGATTCAAACTGCTGACCCTCTGGTTGGCACCTGGGTGCTTAACCACTGCGCCACCAGGGCTCCTTGGTCAGCATCAGAGCAGCAGGTCACAAGCTTCCACTGACAGAACGGTGGCAGCTGTACATGAGGTACACTGGCTGGGGACTGAACCCAGGTCTGTCACCTAGACGGTGGCCATTCTGCCATGGAACCACCACTACCCCCGAACTAAGTTAACAGCACCCCAAAAATGTCCAGTTACTGAATGCTGAATTCCTCAAAGGCTTAAAATATTTTAAGATGACATGTAAGGGAGGAACACAACAGATTCCAAGGCCCCCTTGGAGAAAATGGGCTCCCGGCGCGGTCTGCTCCCTTCCTGAAGACTGACGGCTCTGCACCCATGTCCCAGTCTGACTAAGCCACACATCCCAATGACGCAGCTGGGGTGGGGGATTCACCTAATGGCATCCCCAGATTCTGCCCTGGTGACCGCCTCCAAGGCTGTCGAGTTGAATTGATTGTGACCCACAGCAGCCCTACAGGATGGAATAGAACTGTTTCCTAGTTCCCAAGGAGCACTCAGCAGGCTTGAACTGTCACCCTTTCTAGTTAGCACACACGGCACTTTAACCACTGTGCCACCGGGGTTTCCAGCGAAGACACACTTTCTCCATAACTGACCAGTTCTGAAAATCAGGGGCAGTTGTAATAAAACAAACAAATAAATGCACACGGAGTCAACTCCAAGGAATCCGTTTTTGATAACTTGTCTGTTCTGTGCTCAGGCGGGCAATATCACCCAGAGACAGGACCCTCTGACACGAAAGCCCTTCCAACCAATAGCCACAGAGACACTGCTGCAAAGAAAGAACCAAAATATGACCCCAATGTGACATGGTGTGGCTTCCCCATCTGACACTGTAAAGTAAGACATTCAGTGGCTGCTGGTCAGTACTAGGAGCAGGAAGAGGGCTTTTCCTCCAGGGAATACAGTCAAGCTGATGTCTAAAGACACCAAACCAAACCAAACCAAACCCATCGTCGTCAAGCTGATTCAGACTCTAAGTGACCCTACAGGACAGAGTAGAACTGACGGCCTCAGAGGGTTTCCAAGGAGTGCCAGGGGCATCTGAACCCCTGACTTTTTGATTAGTAGCCCTAGCCTTTCATCACTGTGTCCAGGGAGGGAAATAGTACCACCTGAGTGGTTCATCAGATTTCACTCAGCTTTGTCATTAGCTGACTCCAGGCACAATGGGCTGGAACCCTTCAGACGTCGACCGCCACGTCTTTCTTCCTACTCTGGCTTAGTCAGGAAGCTCTTACTAAAGCGTGTTTGGGGTCATGGCAGTAGGCAAGCTTCCATTGACAGACAGGTGGCGGCTGTTCCCAGCACTGGCTGGGAATCAAACCTGGGTCCCTCACCCGGGAGGTGAGGATTCTACCACTGAACCACACTACCTCCCTTGCCCCAGAGAGGGCAGTCAGACCAGACACAGTACATGAACTTGACCTGAATGGCTGGCATGAATCCGATCAGTGATTATTCTCATGTTGGAACAGGGTATCTTTATTTTCCATTTAAACACGGGACACGGACACTTTCAATCGAAACTATGAGTCTCAGGGCAATTTTTAAATCTTAAAATGTACAAGCATTTGTTAGGATCCTTGGGGGAAGACTGCCTGAGTGCTTGCCCGCTAATTGAAAGGTCAGCAGCTCAAAGCCACCAGCCTCCCTGAGGGAGAAGAACGCAGCCGTCTACTTTTGTGAAGACCATATAGCCTTGGAAAGCCTATGGGGCAGGTCTGCTGTGTCCTACAGGGTCATTCTGAGTCGGGATTGACTCCAGGCAGTGGGTGACAGGCATTCATAAAATGCTGCAGTTAGCTTTTCGTATCCTCAAGCTACGATAAATTCAAATCCTTTCTAAATAGGGCAACAGCCATAAAATGCATAAACAAAGGCAAGGAAAGCCTAGAGGAATTACAAATGAAATTGCACAGAACTACCAGGACACCAGAGTAAGCTAACTACTATTCATCGGCCAGAATTCGAAAGACCAGAACCAACTGCAGTCCCGTCTGGTTTTCAAGTGACTGCTAAGTGGTCTCAAGAAGACAATCTCAGAGCGGCCGCTAGATGGTTTTAAGGTCAAGTCACCAACCTGATGTCCCACTGTGGCCAGCCCGTCTCTCTTCGGCCACTCCTCTCACTCCTGGGGCCTGATGCCCACTGAGGGGCTCCTGGGCCTGAGACGCACATGAGGCAGCCCTACCCGCCAGCAGTGCCCTGTCCAACAGGGTCACAGGCAGGGGGGAAGTAGGGGGGTTGATGACAGAGGGGGACTCTTGGGGTAGTGGGCAAGCAGGGGGCAGGAATGGTTTCCCTGAAGGCTGGAGCCCCCCAAATGAGTCCTCAGCAAGCCCTTCAGAAAGGCTGGTGAAAAAATAGCAGACATGCAACCAGAAAAGGCATTTTGGGGAGTTCTCCAAACTCGTTTTTGAGCCCCTGGGGGTGTAAAGACAGAGCCCTGGTGGCACAGCGATGAAGCCCTCGCCTGCTCAGCCACAGCAGGTGGTTCCAAGCCACCAGCCACTTTGTGGGAGAAAGACGTGGCAGTCTGCTTGCAGAAAGATCACAGTCTGGGAAACCCCATGGGGCGATTCTGCTGTGTCCTACAGGGTCACTGTTGGGTCGACAGCAAATGTGGTTCAGGTTACCATGCTCAGATGCTAACCGAGTCCACCCAGAGGTGGACTCTCCGTAAGTCCTCAGCCCCAGTCCTTAAGCCACTGAGTGGGGCTCCCTCGTGGTGCTGGTCCCCAGGACCCCCTTCTGATGCCTGCTCTCTGCTTAACACCTGCTCATCAAACCCCAAGAGCAAGTGTTCTTCTTGCTTCACCCCAGTCCGTTTCCCATGAAGATGCTTCTCCCTACGTCTACATGGCAACCAGTTGCTTGGTTAAAAATTTTTTTTTAAACTGTTGCCATCTATTAGATTCGGACTCCAAGCAACCCCATGTGACACCGAACGGAAGCACTCTACAGGGCTTCCGTTCCCCAGGCCTTCCTTTCCCCAGAACGGCTGCATGGCTTCACACTGTCAACCTTTACGCTAACAGCCAATCACAACGCGACTCTGTCAGGCAGGGATGCTGGTTGGGTGGCAGGCAGTTTTTAAAAACTGCAGGCGTCTGGCCCCACCCCCAGAGCTTCAGATTCAACAGCAGGAGAGGGGCTGGAGAGGTTACCTTGCCTACAAAGCAGCCTAGCCTGGGTGGCACAGTTCTTTTCTCTTGAGGCCCAAAGCTGACTACTCAAGGGCCCCCCAGGCCCTGCTCAGCACTGTCCCCCCATGGGCACGGTCCAAGCAGAGAAGCTGGGCAGCTATTTCCCACACAAGGCGAGAGTGTGGGGTAGGTGGGCTCTGGGCAAGGAGAAGCAGGCGGGAGGCGGCTGTCACCAGCCTGCTATCAGCCTTGTTGGCAATATTTATACCATGGAGACTGGCCAACGCTGCAACCCAAACCCCAAAAGAAACTAAATCAGCTGCTGGTGAGTCAGTTCCCACTCCCGGTGGGTGACCCCACACGTGTCAGAGCAGAAGTGCTGCACAGCTTTGCAACATCTCTCACCTTTCAGAGGAGACTGCCGGGCCCTTCTGTCTCGCAGGGTGTCTCTGGGCAGACGCAGCCTGCCAACCTTTCACACCCAGGAAGGCTGTTTATTTCCCCTTCTCAGAGAGCCTGCTTAGCACACTGGCTTAGAGACCCCCTATCTCTGAGAAACTGGGAAAGGAAATACCTGTGTTTGTAGAGGCATGCAGACTTTCACCGGCTTCCACGTTCTTAAGAACCTGGCAGAGTTTCTCCCCAGTGAAGCCTGTGAAGCATGTGGGAAAGGGGGAAGATACAAAGGATTCACAGCCCCCAAGTCCTCTCAAAGAAAGTATTCTTTTCAATGCCTTCAGAGGAGTCGGGTTCACACACATCAGCAGAGTGGTTTCGCTGAGATAAGCTTTTATGGCACCGATAAGAATAATCTCATTAGTATGTCATTTATTTGATTGTAAAGCAGAAGGAAGAACGTTTATTCTACATTCACATGCCTACCTTCCTATAATCTTAATCTTTGGCTAGCAACCTCATCTGTCTAGAATACATTCTTTTCATGGTACAAGGACAAACATCGTGTCAGGTCCTGTTGAAGTTACTCTGACTTCAGATCACTAGCATCCCAATGAATCACGTTGTCCCTGCAGATGTGACAGGGGGCAGCGTGTTGCTTCAGGAACAAAGGTGCAAATCGGCTGCCTTCCATTTACGCTAAGAAGGCTTCACAGGTTTTGAAGATTCTGTCACCTCTGGAGTACGAACTATTTTCTAACCACATAAGTAAGGAAGGCCGGTGCTGTGAATTTCACATCTGTTTCTTCCTGCTACCCCAAAGCATGAGCCAGGACTGCTGCTGTCTGTATCTTCAGCAACGGGGAAGTGCACTTAAGAACTCTGGTTCAAATCCCAGCTCAAGCACTTCAGTTGCTGGGCAAAATAATGACATTACTGTTGCTTCCCTGTGAAATGCAACTGCTGTTTTTGTGAAGATTCTGTTGAGTGTGTGCACAGGGCTTGGATCATGGTAAACCCGCGACTCAAAAACCCATCGCCATCAAGTCGGTTCTGATTCATAGGGACCCTACAGGACAGAGAAGAACTGCCCCATAAGGTTTTCAAGGAGGAGTGCCTAGTGGAATTCAACTGGTGATCTTTTGGTTAGCAGCTGTAGCTCTTAACCACTAGGCTACCTGGGTTTCCAGGCCCTCAACAAGCAATACCCATTTCTACCCTTTAAAACACCCCAAACCTCAAATTTAAATTTGGAAGAACTCGGTAAACCATTCAACACCCTCAAATCATTCATACAGTTTAAGAAGGCATCGATGACCCAGCAGATACAGACTAATGGACTTACTACACAAGATTCCCCACCCTGCCCCCCAAAACACACCATCTGGTCAAGTCAGTGCCTGACTCATGGCAACCCACACACAGTGCTGCCCAGTCCTACATCATCCCCACGGTCAGTGTTGGAGCAGACCACTTCACAGGCTGATTTTCAGAAGATTGCCAACTCTTTCTTCCTGGTCTTAGTCCCAAGTTCACTGAAAGCCATTCAGTGTACTCACCACGGGCAAGCAGCCACTGACAATGGGCCATGGCTACAAAGGAGGGATCTTGGTGGGGAATCAAACCCAGGTCTCCTGTGTGGAAGGTGAGACTTCTACCACTGAACTGTCACTGTCCTCTTAAAACGCATCACACACCACTTATTTCTGAAACACGTCCTGCATGCCCTTGCCTTCTACAGACCAAATATTGAAGACGACACCTCTTCCTCTAAGACACAGGACATGCTGACATCAGGCGCCACGTTAGGTAACACGCGGATGTCCTCGGGCCACCCAGGAGCTGCCAAGAGCACTCCAGGAGATGCTAGCTAGGTAGCTGGATTGTTCACTGGGTGTCCTGAGGCTGCAGGACTCCTGCTGCTGTCACTGCCCCATAAGGAGATGGCACAAAGGATGGCTTATGGCGTGAACGACTGGGAACCAGCTAGCTGGGAGCTAAGCCCAAACCCTCATGGGCCAGGTCAGCTCCACTCAGGTAAGGCTTCCCATGACTGTGAGGTCCACACAGCCACAGGGACTTTCTCCAAACTCCAGGTTTTTAGACAGTAACCTCTGGACAAAGAGGTCCTGGTGCCTGCCTCCAGGGGACTCTGTGGACTGGGAAAATAACAAAGCCCACCTAGCCAGCCCCTGGCTCACTCACTAAACAGCAGCTATTTGGTGTAAACAGGGCTAGAACCCTAACAGACAGGTGGGAGGTTTACCAGGGTCAGGGTGGAGGTACTCGAGGGCCGCACTCAGCACCTCTGGTCCCTGCCTGGAAGAAGCAGCTGTTGGAAGCTGCCCACATCTTACCTGGGAGAAGAGGGCAATTCCCACTGGATTTCAGGGGAGCCTAGGGTTTTAACTGCTCCCACTCCCGGACTTATACTCCCTGTGGCCTCCTAGGACAGAACCCTGCTAGTCAACGGCAAATCTTAGTTTCAGACTAAGAATAAAAACAAAGTCCTTTCTAAACAGCCCAGAGGGAAACAGCTGCAGTGGGCGGGTAACCAGAAATCAATTCAGCAAACAGCAGCACACGAGGTTCCAAAAGGCTCCCCTTTCTCTGCTCAAAAGACCGACTAACAGCATAATGGCACATGACAACAGGCAAGGTTAAGGGGACTTTGCAGGCAACTCACCCAGTCCATCTTTCTAGGTCTTTCCAGAGGAGGAGCGCAGACACCTGCCGCCACCCGTGCTGTGATCAGCTACTAGGGCTTGGAGCAGGTAAGTGTATTGGTGGGAGCCACAACGAAGAAAAATCCAAGTATCAAGTGACATGTGCGGGAGCCCGGGAGACCTGTTACAGAAAGCTCAACTTTCAGCCTGGTTTCTTTGCAGCAGACACAAAAGGCCGGCTGAGAGGCAGCTCCGCTTCCTGGGGCTCCTAGTGGCTAAAATTAACAAGAGGTGAGGGTCACTGTGGCCGGTTTTCAAAGGCCACCAACGGGTGGTATCTGAATCTTGGGACAACAGGAAATACAACAATTAAAGCTTGCAGAAGGTTCTCGGGGCACTGTCCCCAGGCCTCTACGCTGGTCATTGTTCATTTACTAAACAAGCCAGCCATAAAGCCAGTCTCCTGGAAGCCAGGTTGGTCCACTTCCTGCGGCTTCCTCCAGGACTAACTGTTCCTTTGGAGGATAAGCATAGCCACGGCATTTCACTAGCCGACTCGGGCTGTGGGCCACCAGGGGCCTGCCTGCGTAGGGCATGAAAACACCCCCTCGCTTTTAGAAAACCCCTGCTTCACACCATCCCACGCCCAGAGGGAGGGCTGGCTGTTCCAGGGTGCTGGGTCTCTCCTCCAGGCTCTGCCACTCTCTCGAGCGACGTGTCCTGGACCAGATGACCCTGACCAGGAATCCAAGAATGTTCCAGTCCAGGTACCGGCGGCCATTCCTGGAGTCTTGTTCCTGGTCAGGAGTCAGGTGGGAGGGTCACTTGTTTAATGGGACAGTGACAGCAGTAGAACAGTACTTTCCCAGCATGCAAACTACAGCCGCGGGTCCACTCAGCGAGGTCAAGTCAAATGCTTTAGAAACCACCCGTTAAATTTTACGGCAGCCTGAGAAGCAGATTCAGAACCATCACCTCCATTTTTACAAGCAAGGAGTCAAAACCACAGGGCAGGTCCAGAGGCACCAGCCCTTGGCCCATCTGAGTGTTTAAGCTGGCCCTCCCAGACCTCTCATCCCAAGCTCTCAAGCCCTGTGACACCACAGGGGACTGTCCCTGGGCAGGCAGCCAGACCCACCAGATCAAACTTTGGTCCTTAGGCTCAGTCACGTTTAGTGGGAAGCGCAGCGAGAAGGGACTAATCTGGTTTAGGGACCAAGGCTGGCTGCCTGATCAGGCTGCGCTGTAGCTTATAACTAAATCTGCAAGAGTGTGGTCCCCGATTCTGTATCAATGTTAAGGGCGAGTAGGAAGGTGGGCTCCGTGATGGCTTCAGCTTTGCTGTGCACATAGCTATTTCCACGTTTCCTCCCACGAGTACTTGTCTTTGTAATTACAACTAAAGTTGAGCAAACTCGATCACGGATAAAGCACACAGCAGCAGTCTGCTGCACCACGTTGCAAGGAATAAGCTCTAAGAAAATCTAATGCTAAGTTTCCTTTATAAACATCATTTCCCGAACGGGCTCCACAACTCACACGCCGGCTCGGCGAGTCTGGCCGAGCTTCGCCAGCGCCTCCTGCTCCCCCAGCAATATCGGGGCGTCCGTCCCCAGGGGCAAGGGCATAGGCCGGCCTGTCCCTTCCACCCCCGGCTGCAGCGCCAGCCTCCGGCCAGGGGCCGAGAGGACTCTACGACTGACATCTTAACAGACAGCACCGGGCACCACAGCGCGGCTTTACCGTCAACATCACCCAGCGAACCACACGTCTCTTCCCCATCCAAGGCCGTGGCGCTGTCCCCTATCCGCTGCGTGGTCACTGGACGGCAAAGCTAGAAAGCACAGTACTGCTTTTTATCCTAAAACAAAGGTGCTCCGAAGAACTTGAAATATGCATTGTCACCAAGTTTAATCCGGGACCACGCTTCCTTCTCTCCGCCCCAAGCCGTGCTAGGGGGTGCGCCCCGACTCCTCCACGCGCTCCAGCCACCCTCAAGACCCCCAGAGCCGAAGCGGGCCCCAACTTGCACCCCGAGGCCCGCCCGCCCAGCGAGGGGGCCGTCTCTGCAGGGCCGCCAGCCTGGAAGAAAGACCGCGAGGACCGGGTAGGGGCCCGCCAGGCGCACGCGGGAGCTCCGAGTGCCGCTCGGCGCCGGGGACCCTGGCCTGCCCACCACCTGGAGGGACCGGCGCAAGACCGGGAAGCGAGGGGAGTGAGAGGCTCCCCTGGGGCCTCGAACTCCAGCGGCACAGGGATGGGCGCCCGCGGGGTGCGCAAGCCCGGAGCCTGACCCGCGGGGAGGGCAGCTGGGCCGGGCGCGGCTGGAGGGCCGGTAGGGCTGGCCGGCGCCGGCTGCGGGCCCGCGGAGCGCGCAGGGCGCCCCAGTGCGCCCCGGCCGCCGGCCCCGCGCCGCCTACCTGGCTGCATGGCTCCCCCGGTCCGGTTCTGGCTGCAGCTCCGGCTCCGCTCGCGGTCCGGCGCTCGGCCTGGCAGGGGCGCGCGGCTCTGCTGGAAGACCGCGGCACCGCGAGGGAACCGGACCGCCAGGACGCCGGAGCGCTCGCGCCCCGCCTCCGCGACCGAGTGTGGTCCCCGCGCCGGGGCGGGGCCGGGGCGGGGACAGGGGGCGCGGCCCCGGGGGCGGGGAGGGGCCCGGGAGGAGGCGGAGCGAGAGGCGGGGTGGTCCCCTCGCCGGGGTGGAGCCGAGAGGGGTGGTCCCCGGGGCGGGGCTGAGGGCGGGGTTTCTGGGGACCGCTGCTGGTGGTGGGTGGCCCCCGAAGCTGGGCAGAGGGCAGCGGGTGGGGCCTGTGTGGGGCTACTGGTCCACGGGCCAGGCGGGGCTGGGACAAGGTGGTGGTGGCTGGGAACCAGGCGCGAGGAGCTCCCGCTGAGGCCGCAGGGAGGCAGGACAGAGGAAGGGGCTCCGCGCGTCGCTGACCCCGCAGTGCTGCAGCCTCTTCGTCTCCTCTGGGTGGTGGTCTTCACTCTCTTCCTCTTCGTCCTCCTTCTAGAGCTAGCAAGAAACGCAGAGGCCGAGTGGCCGGACGCCCCTCGAATCGTGCCACATGGTTACCGAGCGGTTCTCGCTGCGCGCCTGGGCCCTGGCACCCGGTCCTGCCCTGCCGTCCCGGGAGCCCCCGGCAGAACAGCAGGAATCCACGACTCGCAGTGCTGGGAACCCCTTCCTACAAACTCTTCCTGGAGGACTTACAGTAGGGCAGGCAGCGTCAGGGATGCGGGGACAGTGTAGAAGTGACAGCTCAGGAACGGGAGAAAAGGCATTCTCATTATTAGTTACAAAGGAAGACGAGCTTCCTGTAAGCAGACTACACAGTGAATGCGAACATCGAGTCAGTAACAGAGCTGTGCTCTGACTTTGCCGGGCCATACTCCACCAGGCCCTAGCGCCTGGAGCACGCGTGGCACGCAGTAGGCGCTCAATAGACGCTCACTGAATGAACAGTCCCCTTCCCGTGTGGAAGTCCCTTTCTGTGGACTGACACATCCAGTCCTCATAAATACTAAGCCTTAGCTCCTCTCGTCGGTCCATTCCACAGATGAGCAAACTGAAGCTGGGAGGGATTTGTGTGCCGCAGGGTAAGTGTGTCGGAACCAGAACAGAAGCCCGACTGGCTGGCCTCTAACCCACGTGTGCGCTGCCTGCACCCTCCTCCTCCTCCTGCGGAGCACCGTGAAACACATCCAGGTCTAGAGGGAGGAGGAAGACTTAACATCTCTTGTTCCAGATCCAGAGTTAGACACAGCATGGGTCAGTCCTCACAGTCACCCCGTGAAGTGGGTAGGATCATTATTTTCATTTTACAGGTGACCCTAGACCTTATGTACTGTATCCATGCTCACATGGGGTTGTCGGAATCGATATTCAAACCCAGGATTTCCAGGGTCTGCAAATCCTGGTGGTGTGGTGGTTAAGTGCTACAGCTGTTAACCAAAAGGCCAGCAGTTTGAATACACCAGGCACACCTTGAGATCTCTATAGGACAGTTCTACTCTGTCCTATAGGGTCGCTATGAGTCAGAATCAACTGGATGGCAGTGTTTTTTTTTTTGTTTGTTTTTTTGTTTGCTTTTGTTTTAAAGCCCTTCCCTGAAAATTCTGGTAGTTAAGGGCTACAGCTGCTAATCAAAAGGTCAGCAGTTGGATATCCACCAGGCGCTCCTTGGAAACTGTGGGAAAGTTGTACTTCGTCCTAAGTGAATAGAAATCAACTTGACAGCAGCGCATTTGGTTTGGAAGCCCTTGCCTCTCCCCTTTGGGGGTGTTGGAGGCTCTCCTTTACCTAAGGAATCTGATTTTCTGTTTCTTGATGTGTAGATAGCTGAGTTCCTGAAAATGGATACAATTTCCTCAAATATCTGCCGCAAAGGAGCCAATCCCACTGAAGGCGACGGCCCCTAGGGGGCGCTGTGGTTAAGCAAGGACTCGGGAGCCGACTTGGTTGTGCCGAAATCTCAGGCAAGCTATTGAGCTGTGACTCAGTTTCCTCATCTACATAATGCTCGTATAACAGTGGTGCGAATTAAATACGTATAAAACATTAAAAGAGGGTGCGAAGTACTCAGCAGGGTGCCAGCACACAGAAAACTCTCAGTGTGTTTCAGCCATTATTATTGAGTGCTGTTTTTCCGAACGACTAACACCCATGCCATGCAAAAATGCCCAGAAAGCACTGGAAAAGACAATCCAGGAGAAAATGGACAAAGATGTGAAAAGACCATTCCCAGAAGCACTGCAAATGGCTCCACGCACAAAAGGCTCCTCAGCTACGCTCATGAGCAATGAGGACACAGCATAAAGGAAGACTCAAGTAAGAAAACCAAAGGCCAGCCCAGGAAAAGCTCAGTTCATGGACCAGTTAGGGAAGAAGAGACATTAAAAAAGCCCAAAGCACTTCGCAAATGCTGGAAACCACATGAAGCAATGAAGCCGGCAGCCAGCTGCCTCCCGTGTCTGCCACACCCACAGCCGAATGGCTAAGTCACTGGAAGGGGAGTCTCTCCACCTGCCTGCATCCTAAGAGACAACTTTAAGGCAGTCAGAGAATGTAAACAAAGTGACAACAAAGGCATGGAAATATTACTGTTGTCACATATAACTCTTAGCAGCCCCTGTGATAGAATAGCAGCCCCATAGGGTCTTCCAGGCTGTGGCTAGTGGTTAAGTGCTATATCTGCTAACCAAAGGTCAGCAGTTCAAATCTGGCAAGTGCTCCTTGGAAACCCTATGAGGCAGTTCTGCTCTGTCCTGCAGGGTCTCTATGAGTCGGAATCGACTTGACAGTGGGTTTGGTTTGGATCTTTACAGGACAGACTGCCAGCTTTTTTCTCCCGGGGGTGGTTGGTGGCTTCCAACCAGGGACCTTTCAATGAGCAGGTGAGTGCCTCCTTGTTGCACCACAGCAGCTCAGTTCTGTGTCATGACCTCTATATGCACTGCAGAAACCCCATCACATATTGAATGCAAGTCACCTGAGGACTGTTTGTGCGTTTTGTGTCCTGGAAGCCAAGGAGGTCTCTGCACGTGTTTCCTGTTGAATTTATGCCTTCCCATCCCACCAGTTGTATTACTTGCCTTTCTAAAATTTTCTGAGACAAAAGGAAATAAAACTATGAGCTATTTATAACTCTCATGACATTCAATTATTCAATAAGTATTTCCCCTGGGAACACTTACAACAAAATCAATACCTTGCTTTTTTTTTTAAGTAGAAAAGTAATACAGATTTGTTTCATTGTCGTTAGGTGCAGTCGAGTTGGTTCCGACTCAGAGTGACCTTGTGTACAATAGAAGGAAGTTCGGCGTGGCTCTGTACCACCTTCAAGATCCTTGCTACATCTGTGCCCATTGTCATAGCCACTGTGACAATCTTTCTCACTGAGGGTCTTCCTCTCTTTCACTGATCCTCTGACTTACCAAACATGATGTCCTCCAGGGACAGGTCGCTCTCCTTCCTGATAACGTGTCCAATGTGTGTGAGATGAAGTCTCACGGCACCTGTTTCTAAGGAGCTCTCTGGCTGTACTTCTTCCAAGACAGATTTGTTGATTCTTCTGGAAGTTCATGGTCTATTCAGTATTCTTTGCCAACACCGTAAACTACAGGCGTGGATTCTTCTTCAGTCTTTATTCATTGTCCAGCTTTCGAATGCATATGAGGTCACTGAAAACACCATGGCTTCTGTCAGGTGTGCCTTTGTCCTCAAAGTGGCATTTTTGCTTTGCAGCAGTTCAGAGCGGTCTTTTGCAGCAGGTTTACCCAATGCGGTAAGTGATTTGATTTCTTGACTGTTGCTTCCATAGGCACTGATTTTGGATCTAAGTCAAATGAAACCCTTAACAACTTTAATCTTTTCTCCACTTGTCATGATGTTGCTTATTGTTATACATGTTAGGATTATGGTTTTCTTTATGCTGAGCTGTAACTCATACTGAAGGCTGTGGTCTTTTGGTCTTCGTCAATGAGTGCCTCAAATCCTCTTCACTTTCAGCAAGCAAGGTTGTGTCATCTGTATAACACAGGTTGTTGATGAATTTTCCTCCAGTCTTGATGCAGTGTTCTTCTTTATACAGCCCAGCTTCTTGGATTATTTGCTCAGCACACAGATCGAATAGGTTTGGTGAAAGATATCACCCTCACATACATCTTTCCTGAATTTAAGCCAAGTATCCCCTTGTTCTGTCTGAGCGACTACCTCTTGGTCTATGCACAGCTTCATGAAGTGTGTTCTAGAATTCCCATTCTTCACAATGTTATTCATAATTTTTTGTCACCCACACAGCTGAGTGTCTACGTAGTCAGTAAGGCATGGGTAAACATCTCTCTGGTCATCTCTGTTTTCAGCTGCAATCCATCTGGCATCAGTAATGATACTCCTGTTTCACATCATCTGAATCCAGTGTGAACTTCCTTCTTTCTTTTTTTTTTCATTTGTGATTAAGTATAAATATATAATCCAAATCAATTTTGCATGCCCACCTGTCTGCAGCTCCTTCTGCTCTGCATGCCTGGTGCCAGCGCACTACTCTTTTTCATTCTATAGTTGTGGCATCCTCTGCACAAGCTCCTGTCCCTTCTTCTCTACTCTCTTCTCTCCCATCTAGAAAGAGACCAGTAGGACGGCATCCTATAAACGCGCAGAACCATGAAGTACACACACAATGTGGTCACACTGAGTCCCCAGGTCCAGTCAATTTTTGACCAAAGAGTTGACCTCAGTAGTGTTTTCTGGTCAGGGGCAGCAGCAGGTCTAGGGGCCACACTCCAAAGGGATCCTCCAGGCCATTGAACCATCAATTTGTGTCTTTTAGTAGAGTTCTTGAGCTGCGCACCTCTTTTTCTCATGTTGCCATGGGGACTCTACATTGTGTGCCCCATCACAGCTGTCTTTGGTGGTAGCCGGACACCACCTGGTTCTTCTGGTCACATGTTAACACGGTTTCCCATTCCCACGGGCCCTTCTGTCTCCTGAGCCCTTTTTTCATTGTGTCTTTGTTGTTCTCAGTGATCACCTGTTCTGGACGAGTTGGGACCATTTGGTGTACCTCAGATGGCAGCTTGCTGGCTTTTAAGACTCCAGATGCCAGTCACCAATATGAGGTGCAAAAGACTCTCTTAGCAATAGGCTAGTTATGCCAACTGGCCTTGATGTTCCCCAAGAGCATGGCCCTCGGATCCCATCCCTGCTACTCTATCCTTGCAGTATTGGGTTGAGGTTAGAAGAGCTTTCAATTTATGCTGAAGTCCACTAAAGTTGATCTGTTTTCCACTGTGTGCTGTCACTGCTTTCACCTAACCAGATTGCTATCATCTAATCTGTGATCCATCGTCTCCCTCTCTCCTCACACCTGTAGCCATCCAGTGTGAATTTCTGACAGTCCCTTGTTGTACTGTGGCAATTGCTTTTGAATGATCTTTAGAAAATTTTATGTGGGTGGTATGTTAATGATATGGTTCAATAATTCCTGTGTTCTGTAGGATTGCCTTTCCTCAGAATAGGCATAAATATGGACCACTTCCAATCTGTTGACCAGACAGCTGTCTTCCAAATTTCTTGGCATAGAGGAGTGAGCACCTCCGGCCACTGTGTCTGTTGAAATCGGTATTCCGTCAATTTCTGGAGCCTTGTTTTTCCCCAGTGCCTTCAGAGCAGCTGGGGCCTCCTCCTCCAGCATCATCGGATCTTGATCATCTTCCACCTCCTGAAATGGTTGAACGCTGACCATTTCTTTTTAGTGAAGTGACTCTGTGTATTCCTTCCATCTGCTTTGCAAGCTTCCTGTGCAATTCAAGACCTTACCTGTGTTGCTGTTGTTAGGTGCTGACAAGTCAGTTCTGACTCAAAGTAACCACATAAGACAGAGTAGAACCACCTAGAAGGGTTTGTAAGGAGAAGATGACCTTTTGGTTTTCAGCTGAGCTCTTAACTACCTGCCACTAGAGCTCCACATCTTGCCCGTGGAATCCTTCAAAATTACAACACAAGGCTTGCACTTTTTTCTTTGGTTCATTCAGCTTGAGAAATGCCAACTGTGTTCTTCTGCTATGGTTTCATGAGTCAGAACAAGGCCAGGGGCTGACTGCGGAACAGATTGGCAATTGCTCATGTACAAGTCTAAGCTGATGCTGTAGAAAGCTGTAGAAAGTTCAAACAACTCTGCGAGAGCCAAAACATAACCTTGGGTGTATCCTACATGATTTTGGAGACCATCTCAAGAATGGACTTGATGTACTGAACATAAATGACAGAAGACCACGTGAGTGTGGTAGGACATTAGGACGCCTGGTGTAAAGAAAGCGAAAGAACATTTGAAAGACAGGAAAGACAGCAAAGACCATAACGGATGTTAGAAGAGACTCTGAAGCTGAAAGAGCTGAGCAGCAGATGGCAAAGGGTGGACTTAAGAAGACAAAATAGTGTATTTATCTGCAAAGTTTTAGAGGGTTGAAATGATTCAAGAAGCAGGTAGAGTAAGAAATATTGATCCCCGTCTCGCATCTTCCCCTGAGATTCCACAGTTATTAGTGCATTAAACTTCCATCCAGAAGCTTCTCCCATCATCTATATTTATTGTTAGAGCGTGACTCTCTGTATACATACATGGTTTTCAGCTGAGCTATTAATTATTATACCACCAGAGATCTGCATTTTGACCCTGGAACATTTAGAGAGAGAGAGAACCTTGGTGGGATAGTCATTAGGAGCTTGCCTGCTAACCAAAAGGTTGGCAACTTAAATTCACCAACCACTCCTTGGAAACCCTATGGAGCAGGTCTGCTCTGTCCTATAGGGTCATTATGAGTGAGAATTGACTTGACGGCAGTGGGTTTTGAACTGCTGCCCACTGTGGTTTCTCACAGTCCGGTAGGCTAGCAGTCCAATTTCAGGGCACCAGCTTCATGGGAAGGCTTTCTCTGTGTGTCAGCTCAGGAGGAAGGTTCCTGTCATCAGTCCTTGGTCTAGGAACATCTCAGCACAGGAAACCGAGGTCCAAAGGACACACTCTACTCCTGGCACTGCTTTCTTGGTGATTTATGACCCTGATGTCACTCTATTCGTTTCTGTCTTTTATATATCGAAGAAACTGGCCTAAAACACTATCTAATCTTGTAGACCCCATTAATATAACTACTACTAAGCCATCACACTACATCACAGTGACAGGATTTACCACACAGAGAGAGATCACAGGAAACCCCAGTGGCATACCAGCTTAAGTGCTGTGTCTGCTAACCAAAAGGTCGGCAGTTCAAATCTGCCAGGTGCTCCTTGGAAACTCTATGGGGCAATTCTACGCTGACTTCTGGGGCTGCTGAGCGGGACCCAACTTGATGGCAGTGGATTTGGTTTAGAGAGATCACATAAAGTGGTGGACAGTCACACTACACTGAGACTCATGACTTGGCTGAGCTGACAGATATTTTTGTGAACACAACTTAATCCATGACTTGTGTGTGTGTGTGTGTGTGTGTGCAAATTGTGGTGGCATAGTGGTTAAATGCTACGGCTGCTAACAAGCTCAGCAGTTCAATTCTGCCAGGCACTCCTCAGAAACTCTATGGGGCAGTGAGATGAATAGGAATCAGCTCGATGAAGGTGGGTTTGTTTTGTGTGTATGTGTGTGTTGCTGCTGTTGTTAGATGTCTCTGAGTCAGTGCCCAGTGCACGATGACCCCATGCACAACAGAACAGAGTCGGGACGGGTCCTGCATCATCCTCTAACCAGTTGTAGGTCACACTGTTCTGATCGATAGGGTTTCTACTGCGTAGCTTTGATGGTAGATCACCAGATCTTTCTTCCTACTTCATCTCAGCCTGGAAGCCCTGCTGAAATCTGTTCAGCATCCTAGTAGCACATAAGCCTCCACTAGCAGACCTCTCTGTGTGTGGTAAACCCTGTCACTACTACATAATGTGACAGCTTAGTGGCAGTTATATTGGTGAGATGTACGAGATTAGCTAGTGTCTTAATTCACTCTCTTTGAGACATAAAAGAGAGAAATGAGCAGAGAGACATAGGGACCTCATATCACCAAGAAAGCAGTGCTGGGAGCAGACTGTGTCCTCTGGACCTGGGGTTCCTGTGCCAAGATGTTACTAGACCAAGGGAAGACTGATGACAAGGACCTTCCTCCTGAGCTGACACACAGAGAAAGCCTTCCCATGAAGCTGGTGTCCTGAAATTGGACTGCTAACCTACTGGACTTTGAGAAACCACAGGGGGTAGCCATTCAAAACACATTGCTATTGTGTCAGTTCTGACTCATAGTGACCCTATAGGACAGAGTAGACCTGCTCCATAGGGTTTCCTGGGAGTGGCTGGTGGATTTGAACTGCCGACCTTTTGGTTAGCAGTCAAGCTCTTAACCACTATCCCACCAAGGTCCTCTCTCTCTCTCTCTCTCTCTCTCTCTAAAGACTCCATGAGCAAAATGTGGATCTCAGATCTATGATATAGTTTATGTATTTATAATATAAACATAGACCTCAGATCTATAGTAGTTAAGAGCTCAGCTGCACACCATATATATACACATACAGAGAGAGTGGCCACACTTGAGGTGAGCAGGCCAGGAACTGAACCTGGACCTCCTGCAGGAGAGGCAAGCCTTCCCCGTTGAACCGTCAGTGCCCATACAGATCTGCATACAGTGTGTATATGTGGGGCCAAAAATGAAGTACTCAACTACTAGCCAGAAGGTGGGCAGTAGGAACCCACCCAGGGGACACTGAACTCACCCAGGGGCAACTCTGGGAGCAGCTCTGCTGATCAGTGTCAGAAAGTTCACAGCCTGTGGTGCAGTTCAACTATGCTTACTTACAGTGCCTGAATCAACTCAACGACCACCAATAACAGCAACATACAATCATACACCTACACAAATATATAAAGACGGAGAGACCACAGAGAGGGGTGAACTGAAGGGCGGCTTGGCCACTTCATGGCAGCCAGTTGATGGCTACTCTGTGCCTGTCTTCTTATCTTAAGATAGCTACAGTGGCCACCAAGGATAAATGTGACCTTATATGTTGACTGTTTAGATGATGCTCAGCCCAGTTTACTTTGCTTTATAAATGTAAGCTATTATCATTATCATTCATACACACACACACACACACACACACACACACACAAGCTGTTCTTTGGTTTCTCTAAAACTCAAGACAACAGCTCTAGCTTTTAAATGAACTGAACATAGAACCAAACCATTGCTGTCAAGTCAGTTTCGATTCAGGGCAACTCCATATAGGACAAACTAGATGTGCCCCAGAGGGTTTCCAAGGAGCGGCTGGTGGATTCGAACCCCCAGCCTTCTGATTAACAGTGGAACTCTTAGCCATAGTGTCACCATGGCTACAAAATGTGCACAGACACATGTTTCTGAAGCGATTGCAAATATCAAGAGGCAGACCACCTTGCCTTGAGTGAAAAGGGTTCACTAGATGTTCAGGAAAGTGAACTTTAGACTTCACAGCAGGATCCCATCAGGTGGGTACTCAGTGTCCAGTAAAAATGCCACTTAGACTGCTGCCCACAGCAGGAGAGCTGGGTACAAGGTGGTGAAGGGGAGCAGGGCAGGCTTGGCAGGTCAGCACGGCCCTTTTATTATCAAAGTCTACCAGGTTCAACCTCCACCCCAACCCCCACCAAAGAGTCTCACGCTGAAGACTGCCAAACATTCCCTGAAACAGCAGCTCAGACAAGAGTAACCTCAGATGGTGCTTACTGCGCTCAACTCTATGAAAGCACCCTAGTGTGTTCGAACATTCTGGACACCCATCAGATCTACTTCACGTTAGGAAAGAACTATCCAGAAATCACACATGAGCGCATCATGAAAATACCTGTGCAGGCACAAGAGCATCCTCAGCAATGAAATAAAAAGAACACACAGAGACAGAGACACAGACACACACACATGCACACGTTTCTGACAGTTAAGTCTGTGAACTTTATTGTTGTAAGTGCTAAATCCCTCATTGCTGAACATCACTTGGTCACCTTCGAAGTCCTCCCCTTGGGAAGCTGTGCACTGACACCAGTGCCTAGTCCACCCTTCAGAGCAATTTTTAAACTGTTTCTGGGATGGCCATTGTGGACAGTGGCACCATGGCAAGTTCACGAACTCAGTTGTCCAGTTGTCCGTAAGGGAGGTCTTGGAGAGTAAACAAATAACTGCATTGGAACACCCTCCCTGCTCACCTGATCTGGCCACTGACGACTTTTTAATTTACCTGAAGATGAAGGAAATCTTGAAAGGAAGACATTTTGATGACATTTAGGACATCAAGGATAATACGATGACAGCTCTGATGGCCGTTCCAGAGAGAGCGCCAAAGTTACTTTGAAGGGTGGACTAGGCTGTGGTGCTGGTGCATGGCTTCCCCAGGGGAGGACTTCAAAGATGACCATATAGTGACATTCAGCAATGAGGCATGTAGCACTTTTTCTAGGACGAGTTTGCAAACTTAATTGGCAGTCCTCGTTTGTATATAAACCAAACCTATTGCTGTCAAGTCAAGTCAGATCTGACTCAGTGACCCTGTAGGACAGAGTACAGTTTCCAAGGAGCTCTCAAGGGATTTGAACTGGTAACATTTTAGCTAGCAGCTTTAGCATTTAACCACTATGCCACCAGGGTCTCCATACGTGTGTACACGCGTGCGCGTGCATGCATGCGTGCTTGTGAAGTGAATCATTAATGATACAAGTGTTCTTTTCATGGGGAAAAACAGAATGAAAGTACACAGCATACAACCAAAAGGAGTTAAAAATAAAAGCTGTGGAATAGGGTACTTTCGAAATGGAGTCTATAACAATAAATATACACTCATCAGTGTGGCTAGATGGAATTTCCTATCTCTTGCATCTGATTCCAAATAGGAAAGGGGATCATTGTAAAAGCTCTTACTGATGAAGCCCCTCTGGGATTCAGAGGAGGAGAAGGTACCCGGTGCATGATGTCCAAGTCTGAAGAGCGACATCAATTTGCATGAGGAAAGCTTACTGAACATGCAGTACGTGCCAGGATATCCCCGGGTAGCACAGCAGCTTGCCCTCCACTGACCCCCAAACCAACCCCCTTGCTGTGGAGTCACCTTCATCTCATAAAGACCCTATAGGATAGAGTAGGATTTTCAGGGCTGTAAATCTTTACAAACAGTCTGGCGCATCTTTCTGCTGTGGACTTGCTGGTACATTCTGACTCTTGAACTTTTGGTTGGTAGTTGAGCACTTAGCTAGTGAACCACTTGCTACTTGCCTAAAAACTGGAGGTTAGAATTGCCCAGCAGAGCTGTAGGAGAAAAGACCTGGCCATCTGCTTCTATAAAGATTACAGCCCAGGGACCCCTCTTGTTTGTCACCTCGTACTGCTCTAACAGAAAATACTATGAGTGAAAGGCTTCATGAAGAGGATCTTCACTGTCACAGTGCAGTAAGCCACAAGTCCATTATGAGTTACAAATTCACTCAATAAGAAAAGTTATCACAGTCCAGTAGGCTGAGTCCAAATTCGAGGAGAGCATCTCAGCACAGGAAACTCAGGTTCAAAGGATGTGCTCTGGTTCTTGGTGCTCCCTTTGTAGCGGCATGAGGTTCCCAACTTCCTCTGCTCACTTCTCCTCCATGTAGCCTACAAGCTGGTAGCTCGAGTCCCACCTCACCAACACAACTGCTGTCCATCCTCCCTCACCAACATTATAGAGGCAAGATTCACAACACGTGGGAGGAATCACACCATATTGTGACTCATACCCAAGTCAAATCAATACATACATTTTTGGGGGGACATAATGCAATCCATGACAACTCTGTTACTTAGTTCTGCTCTGAAACACCTCAACTCACCATGAGTGGAGCTCAGTTTTTCGCATATAGTGTGCCCGACACTGTGAGTCGTCCTGAGTAGATAAGGCCAACCAATATAGAAGAAGCTATGTCCTCATGATCTGAGGTCCCGGTGGTGGCGACACGCGGGTCTGCAGTAGTGATGTATGTTCCACAGACTAGCGCAAGGGCTGAGACAGAGGACTTCGAGACAAGACCTGCTTCAGAAAGGATGGAAAGAGAAGGCTCTTGGGGAGGTGTCCCAAATCCCAAGTGAAAGGAGTGGGGGACAGCATAGCAGGCAGAAGGAACGCTGCTGAAGTCATCCAGTGCTGCTGTAACAGAAATGCCATGTGTTGATGGCTTTAACAAACAGAAATTTATTCTCTCACAGTTCAGGAGGCTAGAAGTGTGAAGTCAGCACCCAGCTCTAGGGGAAGGCCTTCTCTCTCTATTGACTTTGGAGGAACATCCCTGTCTATTTGAGATTCTGCTGCTGGGTGATCTTCATGTGGTCTGGCACCCCTCTTCCCCCCTCTCTGCCTCACTTACTTGGTTAATCTCTTTTATGTCTCCAAAGAGATTGACTCAAGATACACCCTATTTTGACAACCCTGATGGCCCAGTGGTTAAGAGCTTGGCTGCTAACCAAACAGTTATTAACGTGAATCCATCAGCGCTCCTTGGCAGCCCTATAGAGCAGGTCTACTGTTCTGTAGGATTGATAGAAGTTGGAATTGAGTGGATGGGCAACAGGTACAGGTACACTCTACACTAATAGTACCTCATTAACATAACAAAGGCAACCCATCCCCAAATGGGATTATAACCATAGACTAACCACCCCTCCACACATACAAAAAAGAGAGCCTGAATCCATTGCTGTCAAATCAATTCCAACTCATAGCTGCCCTATAGGACAGAGTAGAACTGCCCCACAAAGTTTCCAAGGAACTCCTGGTAGTTTCAAACTACCAATGTTTTGGTTAGCAGGCATAGCTCTTAACTACTATACCATCAGGATCTCCAACTGCAGGCATAGGGGTTAGAAGTTACAACACATAGTTCTGGGGGACACGCAGCAATCTATTACAAACGGCATGCACAAATATCTTGAGGCTCAAAAGATTTTTGTTGTCTTACAAAAAAAAAAAAAATCCCAAAGCCATTGCCAACAAGTCTGGCTCACAGTGACTCTATGGAACAGAGTAGAATTGCCCTATATGGTTTCCAAGTAATGGCTGATGGATTTGAATTGCTAACGTTTGGTTAGTAGCCATAAGTTTTAACTACTATATCATCAGGGTTTCTGTAAGGAACTAAAATGTCACCAATGAGGCTGGAGAGAAAAGAGAGAGGTGGAGAAAAGTGGGGTGGGGGGCAGCTGTGAAGCTGAAGAATTTTGTCCATGCTGGGTCACAAAATCCAGTGACAGAGTAGGGGGAAGGAATCCTAGATCGTCCAGGGGAAATAAATTACTGAGCATCCAGGAGAAGAGAATCACTGAGCAACCGGGAGAGGAGAAATTGCCAAGGGTCAGGGGCAGAGGAAATACAGTACATCCAGGGAAAGAGGACTGCCCAGTGTCCAAAGATGGGTAGTTACTGAGTGTCCAGAGTCCACCTCCTCCCCCGCCACCTTCCCAGCAGCTCACAGGAAGCTGCTTTGCCGAGAAGCTAGTCAATCATTAGCTACTGGGGAAAGAGTCTCTGTTTTAGTCAGAAAATATTGGGTGGTGTGTTTGCATCTGGTTCTGTCTTTCCACCTTTGAAATGTGCTGTCATTGGCCTTTCCACCTCATTGGTTGTCCTTAGTTAATTCACACCTACACGGCTGTGACCAGATGTCATGGAAGACCAGGACTGTCCCAGGCAGAATCCGGAGAGGTTGCAGAGATGAAGGGGTCAGCTGAAAGGAGCTCTATGGTTTTAAGACTTCTGGATGGTGAAGGGATGAGAAAGCCCCGGCCCCTTCCCTACCGTGCCCCCAGTCCACCTCACTCAGAAGAAGGATGTTGACGTGATCTAAATGTGAGCCGTAATGGTGACGTTGGCAATTATCAGTGACAATGCTGCAAGAGACAGTTTTGCAACAAGTGGCCTGTTTTGTGATTAAGATACGGAGCAAACTGCAGAATGATCTGCCTGGTGGTCTGATTTGTATCCAGACTTGTTGCTCTTGTTCGCACATGGGGTTTCCAAGTGGCCTGGGACAAAGAGCTTTACTTCTTCTTTCATTTTAATTCAGTTATTCCTAGTCATGCCAATGTGTGTTTCAACTGTCTTTAAACATAGGTTTAGATTGGAGCTAGCATTTCCAGAACTGTGAAAGCCATCCAAATGTTGCCATGGGGTGAGCTAGTTCTCTCCAGAGGTGCCTTCAATATAAAACAGTTTGTTTGCCTACTTCCTATTCAAGGGTCAATGAAGAAAGAACCTGGATTCTTCTGAAATATGTTGTTGTAGAGGGCAGAAGAGGTTTGGGAAGCTTTAGAATTAGGGTGTCTGATGGACCAGAGGAAGTCCTGGTGTTGTAGTGGCTCAGCGCTACTGCTACTAACCAGAAAAACGTCAAGAATTAAAATTTACCAGTTGCTCCTTAGAAACTCTCTGGGGAAGTTCTGCTTTGTCGTGTAGGCTTGCAGTGGGATCACTGTGAGTCAGAATTGACTCGACGGCAACAGGTACGGATATCTGCATTGAAGGAGGAAATTATTATTTAAAAAAATTATTTGTAAGAGGAGAGGAAACCCACAAAACCTCACAACTAACGTCTCGTTTCTGTATTTTCACACAAATACAATGCACACCTTGTATGTTTCTTTGCCTACTGCACTCTTCCTCCCACCCAACACAAGGTATCTCTTTAAGCTCCCCAAGCCAATTTTTTTAACACTGCTGTTAAAAAAAAAGGGGGGGGCACAACACACTTAATGAAAATCCCTCACAGTAGGAAAGTACAATTGACCGACCAATGTAGAAAGTGTGTGTTACTGCGTAAAAATATGGTGGTCCCAAACCATCATGTCTTGCTTAACACACAGCTAACACTAGTGTTAAATTTTCAATTTCTATATAGCCTGCATGGGCACAGGCAGCACTGGAATCTAGCTAATGACAGAGCGGTACACAGAACACAGGTCACTTAACTAAACCTGTGAGAACACTTCTTCTGTTTTGTTGTTCTAGTTTCTATTGCTATTTTCTACAGGGATTTTCAATGTATAAGCTATTGGAAAGTGCCTAAAAATAATATGCCTAGTAAATACAGTTGTTGTTAGGTTTTGTCAAGGCAGTTTTGATCCATAGCAATCCCATGGGACAGAAGACAATTGCCGCAAAGAGTTTTCTAGGCTGTGACCTTGGCAGGAGTACACATCCAGGTCTTTCTCTCGCTGAGCCACTGGGTGGGTTCTGACCACTAATCTTTTGGAAGCATCTGAGCACTTGATTAGGGCTCCTGTCTACTAAATTTTGTCACGTGTGCCATTGAGCCGATTTCAACTTGTAGCAACCCCATAATGACATCAGTGCCTAAATAGTGCCTGTTACATGTTAGGCATTTTTGTAGGCTCTGGGGATGAGCAGTAGGCAAAGACTGCCTCTATGCTGTTAACCTGTTGCCACTGAGGAATTTCCAACTCATAGCAACCCTATAGTTTCCAAAGAGTGGCTGGTGGGTTCCAGCTGATGACCCTTGGGTTAGCACCCATAGCACTTTACCACTACATCACCCCAGTTTCCAGTTTCCTCCATACTCTTAAGAAATTAAAACCAGGGAAACGAAAGTGAAATAACCAAATAAATACATCTGGGTTCATCATCTTCCTTTTCCTTTGCACAGACATATAACCCCTTTGTGAAGGAAGATCATGAGGCCTCTGAGAGAAGAAAGAGTGTGTTAGAAGCAGAGAGGTGATTACCCTCAGTAGAGTTGCCCTGACCTGCAATTGAACGTTGAGGGCAGGGAGGGGCTGGACAGGCCTGGGGGTGGTGATGAATGAAGGTCTGTTTCTCCTTCTGGCTGAATTTTCACATCCATTGTATTTCCAAGAGAATTTCAAAAGCTTACAATAAATAATGCATAGGCCATAAAGCCATTAAAGTAAAAATAAATGTTTAATTGTCGTATAGATTATGGATAGAATGAGAAAGTCAATTTTTATTCCAGAGAAAGTTGGTTGAGGAGTTGTTGTCTGTCTGTTTCTCATAATATGGTGGCTTCCTATTGCTATGATGCTGGAGGCTACGCCACCAGTATTTTGATATCAGCAGTGTCACCCATGGTGGACACGTTTCAGCCAAGCTTTCAGATGAAGATGAACCAGGAAGAAGAACCAGCAATCTACTTCCGAAAAGAATCAGCCAGTGGAAACATTATGGCTGAGGAGAGTGCCTTGCTCCTGAGCACAGAGTTTACCTGTGCCCTCGTAGCCAAAGAAAAGAACAAACACTGCAAGATACGGGTACATTATCAGTTTTCTTTAGAAACATGAATCTTTTTCTTGTGTCTCATATGCCTAGCCTGAGTCCATCATTTCTCTCTCCGAGTTGTTGTAGAAGTTGTAGACTTTGGATTCACCGGGATGAACGTGGTAACCGCAGCCTTGGGCTTGCCTGTGTTTCTGCTGTGAAGCCTACAGAGGAAGGAGACTGACGACAGACCTCTGGAAATCACACCCGCCTTTCCTTGGCCTGCAGAGTCCTTTATTGCATGTTTCCAGGTGTCTGGTTTTCCTTTTCCCTTCCTTCTCCCAAACCTCCTCCTCCTCATGCTCCTGGCAGGCACCTATTTCAGCATCATTGGGCTTCCTGTTCCTTCTGCCAGACGCACTGTCTGAAGGTCTTCGTTTGTTTCCTCTCCACTTCAGGCCACCTCCACCCATCTCTCTCTTTCTTGGAGGAGGCTTCTCTGATTGGCCTTCTCCGACCACCTTGGTCCAGTGACAGCCTTTCTCTCTGATTGGCCTTCTCCGACCACCTTGGTCCAGTGACAGCCTTCCCTCTGTGCCTCTGTCAGCTCTCCTGGCTTGTTTTGCTGTACTGCACTGATTACCGTTTGACGTGTCACGTGCTTGTTCACTTGTTTGCTGTTGTCTTAGTCCTTGCTCTTCCCCACTTGCAATGAAATGTATGTTCCACAAGAGGAGAGACAACAGTCACTACTGTACACACTGGGCCTACAATTGTTGCTGTTGTTAGCTGCCAGCGAGTGGGTCCCTGACATCTGGAGACCTCACGCACAGCAGGACTAAAAGCTGCCCAGCTCCACACCATCCCTGTGACTGATGCTGAATCTGTAGAGCTTTCAGTGGCTGTTTTTCACAAGTAGACCACTGGACACTTCTTCCTCATAAATCTTAGTCTGGAATCTCTATGAAACTTGTTGTATATAAATCCTTTCCATTCATGAATAAGGCTTCCAGACAAGATGGCAGGATGAGTACAGGATCAGCCTTCCTGTGTTCCCAGTGCTTCTCAAAACACAAAGAAAGGAACCTACGTCCACACAGAGAGATTAAGGAGGAATAAAGTTCTCAGGCCAGAAATATTAAATAATTTTTGTCATTAGAAGGCAACATATTTTGTATAGCAGTACCCAAGACTCCACTGACAGATAGCAGGTAGCTGCACATGAAGTACTTTGGTTGGGAAACAAACCTGGATCTTCCATGTGGAAGGTGGGGATTCTACACCCTGAACTACTGATGGCCCCATAATCCTTGGCAAGTGTTTGGTGCTTCCTAGGTATCTACTGAGTGGATGAATGCACATCCAGAGAGGAGGTAGGAGAAGACTATGAGCACAAATGGAAAGGAGGTCAGAGTAGACAGGGGCCTCTGGAGGCAAGTAGGGCAAGGATTCCAAGTGTGAGAGAGAGGTCATCTGCGTAGGGTACCAGTGAAATGACACGTAAGATAAATTATAAGCAGAAATGCATGCCTTTCTGGTGAGGTAATGAGCACAGGTCACTTGAGCAATTTCTATGACAGTGAGACAGTGGATATAGGATGGAATGGCTGGTAAGTAGGGTGACAAGAATTCATGACTCATACAAGAAACTGGCTAGAGATGGTTGAAGGAGATGCAAACAACAGATGCAAACAACAGATAAAGGAGATGCAAACAACAGATAATGTTGGATGACCAGTATTTTTTTTCATACTACTGTTTGTTGGTTTTGGGGTACACAGCCTGAAGGGGAGTCTAGACAGATAAAGTTCCGAGGTGGACACCTTTGGAAGCACAGGAAGCACAGAGGGGTGGCCATGGAGGTGAGTGATGGGTGGCCATAGAGGTGAGTGATAAGTGGCACCCTGACAGTTCTGTGTCCCTTTCTTGTTTCCAATATTTAGTCACTGACTTGACTGAAGTAAGAATATTGAATGCATCATGCACTGTCAAAGGAACAAACAAATTTGTTCTGGAAGAAGTCCAACCAGAGTGCTCCTTGGAAGCAAAGGTGGTGAGACTGCATCTTACATCCTTTGGACATGTTGTCAGGAGGGATCAGCTCCTACAGAAGGACATCATGCTTGATAGAGTGGACGGTCAGAGAAAAAGAGGTAGGCCCTCGATGAGATGGACTGACACAGTGGCTGCAACAATGGGCTTAAGCATAAAAACAATCGTGGGTGTGGTGCAGGACGGGGCACTGTTTCCTTCTGATGTGCACAGGGTTGCTATGAGTAGGAACTGACTCAAAGGCACCTGACAACAACAACAACAAGTCTGGACTAGATTCTCTCGTGCACCTTTTCTCCCTCATCTGCTGCTCCTGACCTTCTGTACGTGGTGTTCTGGCTACATGGGCTTTCATAAATATCTGTCTCTGTGTATTGCATGTTGCTTGTGCAAGTTGAACTAAGTTGAACTACATGAGGGGTATCTCTTTCTCACAATTGCGTGCTGTTAAGATCTGGGTCTAAGCACCTCTTTAAAACATTAAAAAGCAAAGCTGTCACTTTGAGAAATAAAGGGTGCCTGATACAAGCCATAGTATTGTCAGTTGTTTCATAAGCGTGTGAAAGCCGGACAGTGAATGAAGAAGACTTGATGCCATCAAATTATGGTGTTCGCGAAGAATACCGAATATACCATGGACTGCCAGAAGAATGCACACACCTGTCTCAGAAAAAGTAGAGCCTGAGTGGTCCTTAGAAGTTAGAATGGCAAGACTTCATCTCATATACTGTGGACGCATTATCAAGAGGGACCAGTCCTGGGAGAAGGAGATCACATTTTGTAAAGTAAGGGGACAGCAGAAAAAAGGAAGACTTTGAATGAGGTGGATTGGCATAGTGTTTGCAACATTGTGATCAAACATAGGAACGATGGTCAGGATGGTGCAGGATCGGGAAGTGTTTTCCTCTGTTATACGTAAGGTCTCTGTAAGTTAGAGCTGACTTGAAGGTGCCTGACGACAACAGCAAAGTCCCTGCATGGACCAGGTGCCAGCATTTCTCCTTGTTGCTGTCTCTCTGCTCCATCCGTCCTAATTTGTCAGAACAAAGATACACCAGTCTTGACCTCTGTTAAGCAAGATAACTCAAGCACAAGGGAAAAGTCTGTTTTTTAGGTAAGCCCCATCAGAGTCCAGTCAAAGAGACAGTTTGGAGAAGAATGCAGAACCTCCAACCCAAAACCCAAGCCACTGCCAGCTCCTTCGTATTTATGAACGAGGCTTCCAGGCAAGATGGTGGAACGAGCTCAGGAGCTTCCTGTCCATGCTCCCGATGTTCCTCAAGATACAAAGAAAGGAAACCTGTATTTGCACAGAAAGCTAACGAGGACTGAAGCCCCCAGGTCATAAAATTCAAATGTCTTCCAGGAGCAAATGGAAAGGCCACAGTTTGTAGCCCAGTGGAGAATGTAAGAAATGGCTCACTGAGGGCATCAGACCTCCTGGTCAAGCTTCACAAGGGGAAGACTCATCAGCATCAACAGCCCAAGGCTGCTTCCGACGAAGCAGAGGTCAGGCACACCTCCACCTTCCAACCTTTCTACCAATTCTGACACCAGCCAGCCCTCTCACGGTACTCGTTACTTCTCTGCTGGGTTCGATAATTCATTGCAACGGCCACAAATTCACAGACTAGACTCCAAATTATGATATTATTTGGAAGAAACAGTTTACAATTCAGGATCAGAAACAACTCTAGATACAGTTCTTTGATCAGGATAGCCTCTTTTGAACCATGCCTGTAATAGGCAGGCCTCTCTGGCCCTTGGGGTCTCTGACTTTTAGCCCCTTGGCCAACCTCTGCTCTGCTCAGGCAAGTGTTACAAAGCTCTTTAGCTCTGCTGCCCAGGGACAGCCATAGCACTCTGCCAGCAAGCCTTGACCTGAAGGTACTCAGCTTTCTTCGTCTGTGGGCCAGGAAGCCTACTACACCATCTCCTGCCAGACTCCCGGCTCTGCTGCCCCTGCTTCCATTCCACCATTTCTCTGTTGCTGCTTTTCGTCGTCTCCAGTGTTACAGCTCTCTCTCGTTCTCTCTGTCTCCGGGGTCTAGGACGTTCTCAGCGTAGGGTGTCCTACCCCATCTCATCTTCTTGGTAGAGGTGGGTCCCCCACCTTTTCTGTTCAATAGTCCACCATTTTATCTTTTGTGAAATAAAAAATGGGAGCCAAGTAAAGGTGTGATCTGAGTCAGAGCGGTAACGGTGGTGACTGTGGTAACATCAATGACTTGAGTCACATCCTTTGTAAGGCGGTGGTTACTAAGATACATTCTTCCTTAATCCTGTCTCATTAGCACTATAGAAAACTCACTCCCAAATGGTATCATAGCCTCAAACATAGAAGCTTAGAGTTGCAACACATCACAAAATGGAAGATAATTATATCAGGTCACAAATGGGAGATGACTACATCATTAATTACATAATTAAAATCGTGGCTCACCCAAGTTGATACATAACTGTAACTATCACAGTTTCCATACACCTTATTTGCATTAGTACCAATCCCAACCCCATTGCTTCATCCCCTTGGTGGGCCATGAACACCTTATCTGCATGGTCTCAGCAAATCATTTCATGGGAGTTACAAAGACTATGGCTAGAAGGGCCATATTAAGCAGTTCATTGCATCACAGAAAAGAGAGTAAGTGTGGATGACAAGAGAAAGGAAATAATTCTATAAAGGGCTCCTATCCTCATGTCTCTTGGGTGTACACCTAGGAGTAGGATTAGTCTGTCAATTTGTCATACTGTCAGGGCTGGCATGTTGCTGTGATGTGGGAAGCTTTATTAACAGTATTTCAAATACCAGCAGGATCCACCATCAGGAACAGGCTTCAGCAGAGATTCCAGGTTAAGACAGACTAGGAAGAAGGACCTGGTAGTTTACTTCTGAAAAAATTAGTTGGTGAAAGCCTTATGAATAGCATTCTCTATTGTAGTGCCAAGATATGAGCCTCTCAGTTTGGAAGACATTTAAAAGATGGCTGGGAAGACTGCCTTCTCAAAGTGAAGTGGTGTGTGTGTGTGTGTACACATAACTGTGCATTAAGTAAAAGTTTACAGTCCAAATCAATTTGCCACATAACCTCCCCACCACGTTACTCTAATTGCTCTTGTCTTCTTCCCCTGTGACAACACACTCCTCCTTTCCACCCTGTACTTCCCATATCCATTCAACCAACTCCTGTCCCCTTCCAAACTCTCATTTCACCTCTAGAGAGGCGCTGCTCAAGCAACCCCATGTATATATTTAAGCCAAGAAAGCAGATCTTAATGCTGTGGATGGAATCAAGACTTGGAGACCTTTATTTGCTGATATGGCATGACTCAAAGTGAGAAGGAATAGCTGTGAACATCCTTTAATAGTAGAAATATAGAATATATGATGTCTGAATCTAGGAAAATTGAAAGCTGTCAGAAATGAAATGGAATGTGTAAAGACCAATATCTGAATCTTTAGTGAGTAGAAATAGACTACTATTGGCCATTTTGAATAAGACAATCGCATGATCTATTATGCTAGCAATGACAAACTGAAGAGCCATGGTGTTGCATTCATCATCAAAAGAACATTTCAAGACTGTCCTGAAGTACAGTTCTGTCAGTGATAGGATAACATTTACATGCCCACAAAGACTACTTAATACAACCGTTGTTTAAATTTATGCACCAACCTCTAAGGTTAAAGACAAAAACAATGAAGATATTTAACCACTTCTGCAGTCTGAAATTGATTGAACATGCAATCAAGATGTATTGATAGTTCCTGGTGATTGGAATTTGAAATTTGGAAACAAAGAAAGATTAGTGGCTGGAAAATACAGCCTTTGTGACAGAAATGACACAGGAGATTGCATGATAGAATTTTATAAGACCTACAACTTTTCATTAAAAATACCTTTTTTAATTAAATGTAAAAGATGACTATACACGGGAACCTCACCAGGGGAAGTACATAAAAACCAAATCGACCCATCTGTGAAAAAGATGATGGGAAGTTTCAACATCATGGGTCAGAAGAAGGTCAGCAGCTGACTGTGAAATAGACCAGCAATTGCTCGCATGCAAGTTCAGCTGAAGCTGAAGAAAATTAAAGCAACTCTGTGCGAACCAACATATATCCCACCAGACTTTAGAGAGCATCTCAAGAATAGATTTGATGTACTGAACACAAATGACTGAAGGCCAGATGAGTTGTGGGAAGACATCAAGGACATCACACATGAAGAAAACAAGAGGTCATTAAAAAGACAAAAAGAAAGAGAAGACCCAAATGCATACCAGAAGAGACTCTAATACTAGCTCCTGAATGCTGAGTAGCTAAAGTGAATGGAACAAATGGTGAAGTAAAATAGCTGAACTCAAGATTTTGAAGGAGCGTTTGAGAGGACAAAGTAAACATTATAATGAAATATGCAAAGACCTCAAGCTAGAAAAATGAAATGGAAGAACACATTGGACATTTCTCGGACTGAAAGAGCTGAAGAAAAAAATTCAAGCTTCAAGTTGCAATTTTGAAGGATTCTATGGGCAAAATATTGAATGATGTAGGAAACATCAAAAGCAAATGGAAAGAATACATAGAGTTACCGTACCAAAAAGAATTCATGGATATTGAGCCATTTTAGGAAGCAGTGTGTGCTCAAGAACAATGTACTGAAGGAGGGAGTCCAAGCTGCACTGAAGCAATTGGCGAAAAACAAGACAGTGGAAATTGATAAAATACCAACTGAGATGTTTCAGCAAACAGATGCAACACTGGAAGTGCTCTGTCTACACCAAGAAACTTGGAAGACAGCTACCTGGCCAACCAACTGGAAGAGATCCGTATTTGTGCCCATGCCCTTTCCTAAGAAAGGGAACACAACAGAATGTGGAAATGATCAAACATCATCATTAATATCACAGGCGTGTAAAATTTTGCTGTGGATCATTCAAAAGCAGTTTCAGGAGTACATTGACAGGGATGGGGCAGGAATTCAAGCTTGATTCAGAAGAGGATGTGGAACAAAGGACATCACTGCTGGTTTCAGGTGAATCTTGGCTGAAAGCAGAGAATACCAGAAAGAGATTGAATTGAATTTTATTGACTATGCACAAACATTTGACTGTGTGGCTCACAACAAATTTGGTTAATATTACAAAGCATGGAAACTCTGGAACACTTACTTGGGCTCATGCAGATCCTCTGTATACATCAAGAGACAGTCTCTGAAACAGAGCAAGATTTAAAATCAAGAAAGGTGTGTGTCAGGGTTGCATCCTCCCACAATACTTACTCCATCTGCATGTTGAGCAAATAATCCAAAAAGCAGAAGTACGTGAAGAACATCATGGCATCAGGATTGGAAGAAGACTCATTAACAACCAGCACCATGCGGATGATGCAATCTTGCCTGCTGAAAGTAAGGAGGACTCGAAGTACTTGCTGATAAAGGTCAAAGACTACAGCCCTCAGCATGGATCAACCTACTGCCTTCAAGCGGGGTCTGACTCATAGTGACCCAGGAGGTCACAGGAGAACTGCCCCACAGAGTTTCCCAGGAGCACCTGGCAGACTTGAACTGCTGACCTTTGGGTTAGCAGACATAGCACTTAACCCACGACACCACCAGTGTCTCCTCGGCATGGATTATACTTCAACACTTAGAAAGTAAAAATTCTCACAACTGGGTGAGCAAGCAATGTCACAATAAATGGAGAAAAGGTTGACCTTGATAACAATTTCATTTTATTTGGGTTCACAGTAAATATCCATGGAAGCAGCAGTCAGGAAATCCAACGCCATATCACATTAGATAAACCTGCTGCATAAGACCTCTTTCAAGTGTTGAGAAGCAAAGATCTTGCTTTGAGGACTAAGGTGGGTCTGATCCAAGCCGCGGTATTTTCAATCTCCTCATTTATAAGCATGGGAAAGCTGGGCAATGAGTAAGGAAGACTGTCGGAGAGCTGATGCCTTTGAATCATGTATTGGTGAAGAATGTTAAATATACAGTGGACTGCTAACGACATGAACATATCTGTCCTGGAAGAAACACAGCTAGAATGTTCCTCAGAAGTGAGAGGGGTGAGACTTTATTTCACGTACTCTGGATATGTTACCAGGAGAGACAGATCCCTGGAGAAGGACGTCATGCTCGATAGAGGGTCAGGGGCAAAGAGGAAGAGCCTCGAGGGGACGGTCTGACGTAGTGGCTGCAACAGAGGGTTGACACATAGAAGTGACTCTGTGGATGGTTCTGGACAGTCAGCATTGCTTCCTGTTGCTCTGCTGTTGCCGTCTGCATTGTTTACAATAGCCCAAAGGTGGTAACAACCCAGCTGTCCACCACAAGTGCACGGATGAACAAAATGTGATCTCTACATGTAGTGCAACATTCTTCAGCTGTAAACAGAAATGAAGTTCTGGTACATACTACAAAATGCAGGAACTTTGAAAATAATTCTGCTAAGTGAACTAGACCAGACATGAAGGGACTGTATTGCATGCTGTCACTTACACAGAGTATCTAGAAGCAAACACATAGCACTTATCAGTGGTTACCAGGGGCAAGAGGGAGGGGAAAGATAAATAGATAAATGTTTATTATATATGTATGTATGTATACACCCATGTATATATACATAATATATGTATGTGTGTATATGTATATATATATATATACCCATATATGTGTGTATACCTATATATATTTACAGATATATACAAGGAAACCCTGGTTGCATAGTGGTTAGGGGCTGGGCAGTACGACTCTACCAGGGGCTCCCTGAAGCTCTATGGAGCAGTTCTACTCTGTTCCGTAGAGTTGCCATGAGTTGGCATCAACTGGATGGCACTGGTGAATTCTATATCCACACATCTGTATCATCACCACAATGAAATTAAAAAACAAACACAAAAGTTTTCGTTATATATCCATTGCTTGACCCATTTGTTGCCTTGTGACTAGATTTGGTTCCATCAAGTGTGGTGTGACCCTAGACTTGGAAATCCTGGTGGCATAAGGGTCAAGAGCTAGGGCTGCCAACCTCCTGGCTGGCAGTTCAAATCTACAAGGTGCTCCTTGGAAACCCTATCGGGCAGTTTTACCCTGTCTGATATGGTTGCTACGAGTTGGAATCAACTCAACAGCAATGGGTTGGTTTTCTTCTTTTACATTTTGGAAAGAGGAGCTCCAGGGGCACAGTGCGCTTACCAGAAGATCAGCAGTTCAAATCCACCCGCTGCTTCTTGGAAATCATCTGGGGCAGTTCTCCTGTGTCCTATAAGGTCACTATGAGTTGGAATTGACTTGCTAGTAACAGATGTGGTTTTGTTTTTTTTAGTGGTTGGAAACACTTTTACAAGAATAGGTGCATAAGAATTATCTGCAGAAGGTAATCTAGTTATGATGGTCCCAGAAAGAAGAGTGGACGTCAGAATCACAAGTGGGCAACTCTGTTTGTGGTTCTTATCTAGTGACAGCTGCTGGATGCAACCCAGTGCCAGCCTCCCTGGGCACCAGGCACACACAAGACACACACTGCTTTCTCCCTGTGACTTCGTCTCTGTCTTTCTGGAAGACCTTCCATTCCTAACTGTTCACCTTTGTCTCCACTGTGGCTGAACTTCACAGCCCTCCCTCTGCCAGACTCCTGCAGCGACGACAGCCACGCCACCTCTTGGAGCTGACACGGACTTCTCAAATTCAAATATTCGGTCTGTTTTCTGACTGCCTGGAAGAAACACGCCCCATGTTTGTCTTAGAAAATGTGCCTATCCATAACTGTGTGTGCACCTTTCAGCTAGTGAACTTTAGCTGCTTGATGCCACCACGCCTTGGGGCTACCATAACCGAGTATCACAAAACTGGTGGCTTTAAATGACCTAAGTGTATTGTCTCACAGTTTTGGAGCCTAGACATCAGGATTCAGGGTTTCAGCAAGTCTAAGTACCCTCAGGAGTCTCCGGGGGAAGATGCTTTCCTGTCTCTGTCAGCTTCTGGTGGCCCCAGGCACTCCTTGACCTGCAGTGACCCATAATTCGCATCTTTGCCTCCAACTTGCCATCACTAGTCACTATCGCCACTATCTTGTTCTAGGTCTTTCTCTGGGAGTCCTGTCTTCTTTATCAGGTCAGCACTCACGTTGGGCGAGGACTTGCCCTGCAGCAGTATGACCTCACGCTAAATGACAACCCTCTGTCCCAACAAGGCACATCTTTACAGCTACCAGGAACTGGGACTTCAACACACCCTGTGGGGAAACACAAGTCGCTCCATAAGTCTCGGTCAGAGAGTCTACATTTTCCCAAACGCGTTTCATCTACTCCAGCAGAACTGGGGCTTCAGTCACGGGCCTCTGCTTCACTTGCAAAGTCAACGCTGTTTGTGTTTTCTGTTTCTGAAGGACAACTAACGGGGATGGGGTGTCTTACTATATGCCTTATGTCAGCTTTTCGCATGTGGGGTGTTGCAGCACACAAGGGTGTCCTACATCACTGATGCACTCCAGGTCATTTGTTACTGGCTGAAGTACCGACATTGGTGACTGGCTGACTTTAAAATAATCGAGTGCTGTTCACTCCAGGGCAGCTGTCCTGCTCACTTGCGTTCCATTTTGCTTTGTGGCTTGTGATGAGAGGGGCTGGAGCGATAGTGGGCAGGCAGGGACTTGCTTGTGTAGCCTGGCGAATACCTTGTGGGCTATGTCACAACTGGGAGCATCTCCACATTGACTGTGAGAATGACTGTGTGGCGTCGCTTGTTTTCTAGAAAATGCTTCCAGCTCTCTTCTTGTTCTCTCAGGTGAAGAGGCAATTCTGGGGAAGGCTGCTGACGGCTAACTCGAACGGAAAACCTTTAGGAAGAGCTAAGGAAATTGTTTATTGCAAGATTCAGGCTTGCATAATAGTCTCGGTGTACTTTCTAAAATGAAATTATTTGTGCTAATGGAGGTAATGAGAAGGTAATGCAAGACGGCCACAGAACCTAATTGTCATTATTTTTAGCTTGTATAGGATGTTGCTGTGTCTCCAACCAATTTCCCTGCCTGCTTCTATTTTCTTTGGTCAGTACTTTGCTGAGTATGGTTTTCCCTTCATGTTGGGCACATCCTTTGTTGTATGGTACTTAAAAATGAACAAAAAAAGATAGCATTTGTGTCTAAATAAACAGAATTGCAGTGAGTTACCAGGGTAACTAATCACATCACTAAAATGCAGTGAAGTTGACAATTTAACAGATTGTTCCCATTTATTCTTTGTCGTGAGTGGAAGCAGGAGTCCAGAAACTAAAAGACCCATTGAACTGGGAAAATCTGCTGCAAAGGAACTCTTTAAAGTACTGAAAAGCAAAGATGTCACCTTGAAGACTAAGGTGTGCCTGACCCAAGCCATGGTATTTTCGATCATATCATGGGCATGTGAGAACTGGACCATGAATAAAGAAGACAGAAGGAGAATTGATGCCTTTGAATAATGCTGTTGGAGAAGAATATTCTGTTGTGATGGACCCCTCAAAGAACCAACAGATCTGTTCTGGAAGAAGTGCAACTAGAGTGCTCCTTGGAAGCGAAGATGGTGAGACTGTGTCTTATACACTTAGGGCATATTGTCAGGAGGGATCAGTCCCTGGGGAAGGACATCATGCTTGGTAGAGTGGAGGGTCAGTGAAGAGGAGGAAGACCCTCAGTGAGACAGATTGACACAGTGGCTGCCACGATGGGCTTAAACATAAAAGCTATTGTGGACACGGCACAGGACTGGACAGCGCTTCATTCTGTTATGCATCGGGTTGCTGTGAGTTGGAACTGACTCAGCGGCACCTAACAACAACAACAACACATGGGCCGCATAGAAACTCCGGACACATCATGATTAAGCTCTATGGCTGCTAACCGAAAGGTCGGCCGTTTGAATCCACCAGGGGCTCCTGGAAACCATATGGGGTACTTCTACTCTGGCTTATAGTCAGAGTCAATTTAACAATCATGGGTGTGGTTTTTGGAGATTTTCAAAGATTGAATGGTGTCCTCCGGAAAGATTCACTGGGGTCTTAACCCCCAGCATCTGTGAGTTTGTTTGGTATAAAAATGTTGTGGTAGAGTCTTTGCAAGTGTCATCAGTTAAGTTGACATGAGGTCAGACTGGAGCAGAATGGCTCGTCATCCAGTGACTACCCAAAACCCAATGCTTTCGCGCTAGTTCCGACTCACAGACCCAGTGGCTGTTCACTTTATAAAATGAGAGGAGACACATGAAGACAAAAAGGACATGGCCGTGGGAAGACAGAAACAGAGACTGGAGTGATGCGTCTGTAAGCTGAGGAACTCAAGGACAGCCTGGAGCCATGGAAAGCTGGAAAGAGTGAGGAAGCATTCTTCCCAAGAGCCTTTGCAGTGAGCACGGCCCTGCTGACAGCTGGATTTCAGACCTTCAGCCTCCACAACTGTGAGGCGACAAGTCTCTCTTGCTCTAAGCCACCCTGTTGGTGGAACTTGACGGCCGCAGCCCTAGGGGAAAAATACACTCCTCCTGCCGAAAAATGTTTTCAGTATGTCTGTGGGAGTTTGCCTTTGAAAAGCAGTTTTATCTTTAAAATGTAGCTAGCAGCTATTCTGGAACCACCATATGGCCGTCACCCAGTTGTTACCTTTCACTGTTTCAAATTTCACTTCTTTGAATTTTTGTGTACTTATTTTTTGTCTTTTTAATTACAAGAACCAGGCCCTTTACTGGAAGCCCTGGCAGCGGAGGGGTTAAGAGCCCAGCTGCTAACCCAAAAGGTTGGCGGTTTGAAGCCACCCAGCAGCCCCAAGGGAAAAAGACCCAGAGATCCGTTCCTGTGGTGATTCCAAGCCTAGGAAACACTATAGGGCAGTTCTACTGTGTTGTGTGGGGTCTACTCTGTCACGTAGGGACTCCGTGAGTTGACATTGACAAGATAGCACCCGACAGCACCAGGTCTTTTACTACTAGAGTCCTCTCGCGTGGTGTGGACACTCTACACACACCAGGGATCCAGCAAAGCGTCACTGAATTGCTACTATCCTCACAGAAAGAAACCCCGGTGGTGTAGCGGTTAAGAGGTGTGGACGTTAGCCACACAGCTGGCAGTTCGAATGCACTAGGCATTCCTTGACAATCCTCTGTTGGGGATCTATTCTGTCCTGTAGGGTCTATGAGTTGGAATTGACTTACTGGCACTGAGATTTTTTCCATCCTCGTAGAAGGAGCAGCAGAACAGATTTTAAGTTCACAGAGGTCTTGGAAATCACTTTGTGGCCAGTGTCACCTGTTGTTGAGACCTTTCTCTAGAGCCTGTCCAGCCTCTCCTTCCACGCCGTAGAGTGGGAACGTCCTGGCTCACAGGTAGCCTGGGACATTTTACCAGCTGTTGGGCCTGCGCCCAACCTCTGGGCTTACACAGAACTTACCGCTTTCCTCTGCTGAGAATCCGCTTCAGGTCTGTAGGGGGCAGCGGGCCTCGTACCCCTCAGTCCTTTCTCCCCTGGGCTCCCCTGAGTGTTCCTGAAATCCGTCCAGGTCAGCGGCTCTGCAGTGACAACATCATGGCAGGAGGTCTCTCGGGTGGGTTTTCATCTGGACTGCCCAGCACTGGGGTGACATCCCATGTTTGAGGAGCATCCCCTCTTATGAGTACTGCTGGGCAGGACAAGCTCCCCTCCCATTGCAGATGCTGAACAGTGGACAAAAGTACTAGTTGCCATAACGTTGATCCCGTTTCAAGGAGACCCCAAGTGTGTCAAACGAGAGCTGTGCTCCATAGCTTTTCTACTGGCTGACTTTTTGGAAGCAGATCTTCAGGCTTTTCTTCCAAGGTCCCTCTGGGTAGACTTGAACTAGGGACCTTCTGGTTAGCAGCTGAACACGTTAACCACATAATGGATCAGGCAGGTGAATGGGGTAGCTTTCAACCACCTAAGTTGATTCTCAGTTCCCCCCTGTTTGCAGCCAGTCCCCAGGGGTGTGATGGAGACCCCTCCAACAGGCATGGCTTACGTTGTGGACATGGAGGAAGGACCGCTGGGAAAGCTGACTCCAGGTAGGGACACCACTGCTTGTGAGGTATTGGGTCTTGGGCTCAGAGGCTGGGTAACCCGGTCCTACACAGCCCGTGGTGATACACAACTCAGGGCACTGGTTTCAGCTCAGAAACCTGTTGGTGTAGTGGTTAAGTGCTACAGCTGGTAACCAAAAGGTCTGCGGTTCCAATCCACCAGGTGTTCCTTTAAAACTCTGTGGGGCAGTCCAGCTTTGTTCGGTTCTATGGGGTCACTGTGAATTAGAATTAACTCGATGGCTGTGGGTTTGTATTTTTTTTTTTGGTTTGGTTTCAGCACTGTGCCCATCAGCTGGTCTTCTCAGAATGATCCTTTTATGAATAACTTTTCTGCTTGTCAGACAAGAACCCTGGCTGATGGTCCACAGTGGTATGAAGAGTTCTCACTATGGAGTTGATTCTGGGTCCCTCTTGCCCTGGCTTCCCTTTCAACTGCTGTGTGATGTCAAGTCTCAGTTTCCCCATCTGGCAAATGGGATGATAATAGTAACTCTATGTCAGGAGGTTTTCTGTTATTAAATAATTACACAAATTCACTAAATACTTCGATGTGGTAATAAAGGCAAAGAATGTGGCATGCTGCCTGACACACTGATAGCACCCACTCAGTGTTAAATACCGTCATTATCCTCTGCACAGCTGTGACTCACCTTCTGGCTCTGGGCTTCAGAAGGCATCACCTCCTGGCAGGAGGTCTCACTGCAGGCCTGGGCTTGGCTGACGGAGAGAGGTTGCTGCTGTTGTGGTTGTTGTTCTGAGCTTCAGCAACGTGGCTGATGTTGCTGAAGGATCTGGATGCATTCACACTCTGGGAAAAGTGGGGGCTGAAACTATCGTGGTGGGGGCTGAAACTACCATGATGCCCCATTACGTGGTTTCAGATTTGGTTCCCCGTTAGCTCACCCCTGAGGATGAGGCAAAATAGCCCCGTTCTGTTTCTTTTGTTGGATCGCCTCTGAACAGTGGACAGCCCAGGCCACTGGGTCTACTTCCAGATGCGAGCCAACCAGAAAGCCCAAATTCACTGCCATGGAGTTAACTCTAACTCATAGTGACCTTGGGACAGAGTAGAACTGCCCCATGGGGTTTCCAAGGCTGCAGAAATTTAATTTATAGTATCTTAGATAAAGGTTTGCAGAGCAAACAGCTTTTGCATTAATAAATTAATACATATATTTGTTTTGTGACACTGGTTCCCAACCCCACAACGTGTCAATACTTTCCCGTTTTTGACCTTGTGTCCCTATTAGCAGCTTTTCTGTCCCCTCTCGTTTTCCTGTCCTTGCCCCTGGGCTGATGGGCTCCTTTAGTCTCCTTTTGTTTTATAGGTCTGTCTCGTCTTTGGCTGAAGGGTGAACCTCAGGCGTGACTTAGTTACTGAGCTGGCGTCTGGTGGCCACACGCTCAGGGTTTCTCCAGTCTCTGTCAGGCCGGTAAGTCTGGCAGCAAGGCTGTAAATCTTACAGAGGCAGACTACTGTGCCTCTCTTCTGGGGTGGGTTCAAACTACTGACCTCTCAGTTAGCAGCTGGGTGCTTTAACCACTGGGCCATCAGGCTCCTCAGCCATGAGTGCTGACAAGAAGTCTGGTTTCTCCTGAGTTGTCCTATATGCAGCTTCACCCTTCCCTGACTTTTTCAGTGGTTCTGTGGAGTATGACAGGTCATGTTGGGCACATCCTTTGTGCGAGAGTGACCTTCCAAACCTTGCGTGTGACTCCTGGACACATTAAGCTGTGTCCTCTCGCCCCTGCAGCCCCTCCACTGCAGCTCAGTGCCAGGGGACCAGCTCAAGAAGGACTTGCGAGGCCATTCCCAGGTGCCTGACACTGGTGCTTGTGTGTTTTCTTTTCTTTTCTTTCATCTCCCAGTGACCAAAGTCGAACAGGTGAATGTACTTTCTAGAGAAATGGAAAGCAAATCAGGAATAAATTACAAAATAGTCATGACGTCTCACGCTTTTCTCCTTCAGACACGAGAAGCACAAAATGATGTCCACTGGTTCAGTCCTTGGCTTTGTGATTTGGAGTATGTCTGGGAGCAAGGCTTAAGTATGGGATGCTGTGATCTTTCCAGGGATCTGACCTCTAACAGGGACGCCAGAGGGAACCCTGCTTCCTTCCAGTCCCTGCGCCCACCAGAGGTGGCATCTGGTGAGCTCTGGAGAGCACTGATGGCTGTTTCTGTTTTGTGAATATTTGGCACCCTATAAATGTGCTCAGATGTACAATATGAATGCATTGCTCTCTGAACGCCACTGTAAAACACAATGTCACAATAAAGGATTAGTCCCTCAGCTGAGTACCTAGGATTTGATATCAGGTGGCATAGTCCAAGTGTAAGTGATCTAAGACCAAGTCCAGTATGGTTGGAGGTAGCACAGCACCCTAGAGACCGGAAGCTTCTGGCTCACAGATTGTAAAGTAATTAGCATCATGCTAGCCCAGAATCTTGAGAAGGCAGCGTTCTAACGTATGCCTATATTTATCTATCTATGTCTTCCTGTTTTGCTGAAGATCCTTGTGGTGTTGGAGAAGAATATGGAATACACCACGGGCTGCCAAAACAGTGACCAAATCTGTCTTGGAAGAAGTACAACCAGAGTGCTCCTTAGAAGCCAGGATGGCAAGAATGCGTCTCACATACCTGGGACAAGTGATCAGGAGGGATCAGTCCCTGGAGAAGGACATCACGCTTGGTAAAATGGAGGATTGGAGAGAAAGAGGAAGAACCTCAGTGAGACGGGCTGATACAGGGGCTGCAACAGTGGGCTCTGGCGTGACAGCCCCTGAGGACACAGAACAGGACCAGGCAGTATTTTGTTCTGTTGTACATAGGGTTGCTATGATTTGGAACTGACAGCAGCACCTAACAGCAGCAACAACAACATGCCTACCTGGGTGTCTCTTTGGTGACCTGCTGTTGTTAGGGGCTGTTGAGTTGATTCCAGGTGATAGCAATCTTGCGTGACAGAGCAGGACTGCCTCGTAGCATTCTCTTAGTTGTAATCTTTACAGAAACACACAGCCAGTTCTTTCTCCCACGGAACCACTGGGTGGGCTTGAACTGTTGACCTTTAGGTTAGTGGCCCAGTGCTTAACTATCGCACCACTAGGGTTTCTTCCATAGATGTAGGAAGATGTACATTTAATTAGCATAATGACTAGACTTAAAATCGTCTTCAGGAAGGAATCTGTGTTTGTTAGAAAAATACTGTGATGCGCTCCTTGCTGGAAGTGTACAATTCTGAGGATGCTGAATGGTGAGGCACAAAGAGACAAGAAAGGTCATTGATCCACTTGTCTTGAAAGAAATGTCTAGGAAAAGGGTAAGAGAACTAAGAGGGAGGGGGCTGTAGAGGAGTCCCTGTGTTGCAGGGACTATTAAGCGCTCAACTGGAAACTGAAAAGTTGGTGGCTCAAACTCACCCAGAGGTACCTTGGAAGAAAGACCTGGCAATCTAGTTAAAAACAAAAGAATAACCGAAAAACAGCCACAGAAAATCCCAAGGAGCCCAGTTCTATGGTGACGCACATGGAATCACCATGAGGCAGAGTTAATTTAATAGCAATGAGTCACGTCACTTAGGGGACACTTTTCTAAGGAAGTGACATTTCAGCGGAGATCTGAATGAAGTGCCGAAGTGAACCATGCAAAGATTTGAAAGGGGAGAGGCTATGGCAAACAGACAGCACAGTTAGTGCAAAGGGCCTGAGGCAGGAGCCTCTCTGGTGAAGCTGAAGGCACAACTATCCTTTATAGTGTCGCAGTGTCGCTTGCTTCACCTACTTCTGTGGTGCTTAGAGAGAAATCTCACTTTCCTGCTGACCCCTCTTGTGTGATGTGCATGGGAAGTGTGATGGTTAAGGTTGTGTGTTAGCTTGGCTGGGCTGCAATTCTCAGTAGTTTATCAGTTATGATGTAGTTTGACAGTGGTATAACGATGGAATCATCTCCATGATGAAATCTGATATAATGGGATCACTTTCATGCTGAGATCAATGATGAGTAGCCAGTCAGTTGAAAGAGTTTTCTTAGATGTGTGACCTGCATTGAATATAAATGGCAAGGCTCTTGGGCTTTTGCTCACTCTGGATCCTGTAGCTGGCGCCTGATCATCTGACCTCCAGTTCTTGGGGCTTGAGCTAATTGCTTACCTACTGTGTCACCTGCTGATCTTGGAATTCATCAGTCTTCACAGTCTGTGAGTCAGAGCCTTGGTGTCTGACCTGCCAATCTCAGGTTCACTAGCTCCCACAGATATATGACTCTGCCAAAGTCTCCAGCCCGACCCAGGGACTTGCGACTTTCCAACCTCTACAACTGTGTCAGCCACTTCCTTCACATAAATCTCTCACTACATATATTCATATGCTTTCCTGGCTTTGGTTCTCTATTGAACCCAGCCTAAGACAGGAAGCATGGATCCTTTGAGCTGTACTCAACATGATTTGAAAGCAAGGAGCATTAACACTTGATCATTGCAGCCCCTTGCCATATTGACAGAAGAGGGAAGCTTCTGTGCGCTGGTAGAAATTGTTAGAAGGGGATAGTGATGGAAGTCTCACTGTGAGGTGGTGGGGACACGAGTGCTGATTTTGAGTGGTAAGCTATCCCAGAAAGGGTGTATTTTCCTTTTGGAATACGCTGATGCTCTTGAGAGAACAGGTAAGAAAGACCTCCCATCATCAGCTCAAACCAAATCAAAAAACTTCCTGCTGTCTATTTGATTCCCACTCACAGTAACCCGATAGGACTGACTACCACTGTCCCAGAGGGTTTCCAAGGCTATAAATCTTTGTAGAAGCAGCCTTCCACATCTCTTTTCCTCCATTAGTACAAAGGTCTCTAAGGCAAGGACAGAAGGAGACCGGTGTGCAAGTAGAGTGACCAATCATCCTACAAGAACCACGTGAGCTCTTGGCAGACGCCAGTCACTCGAGGTGCGTGTGTGGGCCTCTTTTCTCCTGACCTACTTCCTGGAAAGATGTACAGACACAAGCTAGCAGCTGAACCTCCTTGTCCCTCTGAGGCTCAGTCCTTTCCCAGAGATCCTTCAATTTAACCAAGCAAGTATGACTCCGGACACTAAGCTTGAGGTGCTTTACTCCTGGATGGAATAGAGCTCTGTGGCATGGAACCAACAGTCTGTTTAGGAGACCAAGAAGCAGGCCCATGCAAGGCTGAATCACATGGCTCTGGGGATGAATGGTAAAGAAATCATCCTCTCAGCCAGACCTCATTCAGAAGTTAGCTAGACTACAAGCCAATGCCGCAGTACTACTGAGAACTTGCTGCAAAGATTGCCCATCATGCCAATCCTCCACGCCAAGGTGGATCCTTGGGCAAGGAAGCAAAATTGTGCCAGGACTATAGTGCTTACTAGGGACAGGGAAGCACAGCACCTCCACCTGAGTCTGAGCTTTGTCCACCCATGTCTGGACATGATTCAAGTGTCCCTTTAGATGGATTACCAAAGGCATCTCCATGTGGCCTTCCAGGGCACTGGAGATCTTAACTGAACATATCCTCAGGGAACCAGAGTCTATTTGGTTTTTGTATTGAATTGTTGTTATTGGGTGCTGTTGAGTGGGTACTGACTCCCAATGACCCGATGTACAACAGAATGAAACGCTGCCTGGCTCTGCATCATCCTCACAATCGTTGTGACTGAGCCCCATTGTCAATCCATGTGAGTCAATCTACTTATTGAAGGTCTTCCTCCTTTTTGCCTACCCTCTACCAAGTATGATGTACCTAGCAAACATTATTTCCCCCAGATTCATTCTACCCAGAGCCTCAGAATGTGATTTTATTTAGAAATAGCATCTTTGCCAGTAGGAGTAGTTAAGATGAGGATGGGACCTAACCCAGTATGACTGATGAATTCCTAATATGAAATTGGCCACACAAACACAGACACAGAGAAGACAGGGGCAGAGATGGGCATGTTGGAGCTACAAGCCAAGGACTGTTCGAAGCTACCAAGTACCAAAAAAAAGTCACAGAAAAGATTCTTCTTTCCAGATGAAAGAGAGCATGGCTCTGCCAACACAGTGATTTTCATCTTCTACCACCCAGTACTGTAAAGGAATTTCTGAGATTCTAAGCCACCCAGTTTCTGGTTTCTTGTCACGGTCATCCTGGGAAACTCATACATCTCCTTGAGGCTTCTTTGAGAAACTCCCAGCAAAGAGTGGGGTGAGGTGGATGAAAGGAAGAGTTGGAAGTGGACACAGCAGCTGGTGGTCAAAACAAAAACTTCTGCAAATGACCTTTATTGTAATTACAATTGTACCTCTAGGCTGGTGTTACCTGCACTACTTATTGTGAGTAGCTCTTTAAAAGATGCAAAGTACTCACGGTCAATCATTTATTGGAGACTTGCTTTGATCCCCGGCCAGTGCATCTCAAGCACAGCCACCACCTGTCTCTGTCTCTGGAGACTTGGGTGTTGCTAGGACGCTGAATAGGTCTCAGCAGAGCCTCCAGACAGAGATGGCCTGTGGTCTACTTTAGAAAATCCGCCACTGAAAGCCCTATGGACCACAAGGGTCTAGTCTGTGACCAGTCATGGGGATGGTGCAGGGTTCCAACAAGAGTCTAGGTCGCTGTGAGCCAGGACCAACTCAAAATCTAAGTGACAATAAGACAGCAGGCACTCACCAGCGAGCTCATACTAGCTCAACACTCTTCTTTGTCAACAAAGGGGACAGTACAACACCTAACATTAGAGCCCAGGAAACAATGTCAGAGGAAGTACAAACACGTTGGTAAACGGATCAACTCAGAGCCTCAAGGTCAAGCTTAGCTTGTTGCAGCTGAAGACTTATATCTAACAGAGCTGGGAAAGAGCGTTCTGAGTTAGACAGATGGCATCAGTCCAAGTGGAAATGCACACCCCGTCAGACACTAGAGCACAGGCCGCATCTGCTGGTTACATTCCTCTAGCTAATGGCTCTGTCTTCCAGGAGATTTAGGGCCTGCTAACAGGAAGCAGGCAGTAAAATGAGACAGGCTCCAGGACCACTGACAATTTAAACTTACGACAGTGAACTTCCCTACATAGAATGTGGTTTTCCCCCAGGTTACTGGGCATGCTGTGAAATCTGACTTTCCTTAAAGAGTTTTTTTTAAATCTGTTTTGTGTTGATTCATGGAGCAAAGTGAGACGCTTACAGAAATCTAGACTTCTCATCTGAACCACGAATAAGGATGTCATCGGCATTTTTCTCATGGAAGAAGGAACAGAGGAGAGCGTCCTTTTAACATATGGCTCACTGGACTGAGCTTCTGGCATCAGAACCCAGGGCTTCTCTCCTGTGGATTCTGTTGTTCCCACAGAAACCTGAAGCTCGCCATGACTCAGGTAATAACGTGAAACATCAGCTGGCTGTTCTGGATCTTACTACTACATTATATATTTCTCAGAACCAGCCATAAAAGCAAACCACTCAAGGTGAATATACATTTTATGAACATTCCTTAAAGAGTAATTTAACGAGCATCTACTTGTGCCTGATGTCTTAGACCTATTACCCTTCAACCTTAGAAAATGTAAGTGTTGGATGTGATGAGAATTTAGACCACCTGTTTCTCCTTGGGTCAGGCTCCAGAGTTCGCAACATCTCAGGAGTCATCTGTCTTTTTTATATTATATTAAAATTACTCATTTTTGTGGGTGTGTTAGTGGTCTGGCTATAATTATACTGTGCTGACTGTTTTCATAAAAACTTTTTAATCCATCTCAATGGCAGAACAGCATATCACACGTAACAATAATAGAAACAATAATACTAATAATTAGACCTGGAGATGGGTATCCAGAGAAGAGCAATGGGGAGTGCATTACAGCATGAGGCCTCACTTAGGCTCCTGAGATATAAGACTCAAGGTCAGCACAAAGTTGGGTCCTATGAGGCGGAGGTCAGACATACCTCCCTTCTGCAACTTCTTCACTATTTCTGATACCAGCTGTTCTGTCCTTGCTATTCTCTTCTTTTCCAAAAAAAATCAAACCAAACTCAGCACTGTCAAGTTGATTCTAACTCATAGCAGTTGATTCTAACTCGTAGCAGCCCCCTAGGACAGAGGAGTACTGCCCCCATAGAGTTTCCAAGGAGTGCCTGGTGGATTTGAAATGCTGACCTTTTGTTTAGGAGCTGTAACACTTAACCACTATACCACCAGGTTTTGAAGTTTGATAATCAGTTGCAATGGCCACACAGAACTCACAGACCATACTCACAGTAATCTGGTTTCTTAGGGAAGCAGCAGGCCACAACTTGGAATCAGCATCAACTTGGAAGCAAGACAAGCAGCTCAAGATCAGAATCAGAAGCACACAGGTGGAGAAGCTCCACCAAAATAGATGGCACAGCTGTCCCTTCTTTGATCCAGGACAGCTCTCTGGGCTCCTTTTAGCCTTACAAGTAGGCAGACCCTTCCCGATCACTCTTGGCTGTGCACACCTTCTCTTGGCCACACCCACCCCTCCCAGCTGTGCAGGCCTCTTCTCTGGCATGCACGTCCCTGTCAGCTGTGCTGGCTTCTCTGACTTTGGCTTACCCATTGTTGGCCTCTCCACTGCTAGCCGGCCCGGCTCATAGCCAGTGCAGCAGCTTGCTCAGCTCCCTTTGCACTTTTTTAGCAGCAACTTTCTACCAGCACCACCAAGTCTGCTGCAGGGCCCTTTCAGGGCTTCTTACTGTCTTCAATGTTACAGCCTTTGACTTGTATGTGTTACAGCTTTTTAAGGACGTTTCTTGTCTCTTCTGTTTCTTCACTCTTCTTGTTTCTGAAAACCTCTGTAGGGCTGGCAGTTTATGTAAACAAACTCCTTGTCTGTTTCAAGGCATGACCCTCCTGGAAGGACCACAAACTGATCAGTTCACTCAATTTCATAGTAGACTGACCAATCCCTGCAAGGTCAGTAAAATAGACCAATCACAGGGCAAGCTGCAGTTCAGATCCAGGCCAAAAGTACCAAATCATCAAGTTGTTTACAGCTTATTCAAAAAATGTCCATCAGCAGGAATGGATTGGACTTGGCAATGCAGAGTGACCATATATTAGAAGCACTTTATGGTTCTACACATCTATAGGATATCATCTTGCTGACCTCTGGCTGGTGGAAGGGGAGTGGATGGACAGGAGGGGAAAGGAGACTGTTGGGAGGATGAGACATGTATTGAGCAGAGAGGAATAGTGTGCTGTCACCGGACAGGGAGAGCAGTGGAAGCTACATATAGGGGGGCATGTAAGTCTATATGTGAATGTACATTTTCACTCAGTTATGTTAAATAAAAATAAAAATTAAAAAAAAAAGAAAAAAAAGTCCATCAAGTGGCAAGATGAGAAAAAAAAGGGGTGAACCTGATGAACTCCACTAAAAGACCACAATTGATGTCCAAAGGCCTGGGAGGTCCCCTGAGAGCATGGCCTCTAGACCTCATGCTGCCCCTAATCATAAATCATTACTGAGGTCAACTCTTTGGACAGGAACGGATTGGACTTGGGGACACGGAATGACCATGTTATATGTGCACTTTATGTTTCTATGTGTCTATAGGATGTTGTCCTACTGGCCTCTCACTAGAGGGGGGTGGAAAGGGTGGAGACGAGGGGACAGGAGATTGTTAAGAGGATATGACATGTATGGAATGAAAGGGAGGAGTGTGCTGTCACCAGGCAAGGAGAGTAGAGGGAGCTGCAGATAGGCGGGCGTGCAAATTTAGATCAGATTGTACACTTTCATTCAATCACAATAAAAAAAAAAAAAAGAAATGTCCATCAACCCGAACAAAGGTAACAGACCTTCTAGAATAGAAAACAAAACGCTGCTCCTCCAAAGAACTACGGCAAAGCTAACCCCTCAGGGCTTGGGGGAAAAATATCTCAGGTTGTTCCTAAAGGAACTCATTTCACCACAGAGAGACAAAAGTTGGTCTTCTGAAGGCCGTGGGAGAGTCCCTGGGTGGTAAAAACAACCTTCCAGTTAGGCAGCTGCTAAATGAAACGTCAGAGGTTCGAGTCTGCCCACAATCACGTGGGGAGAAGGGCCTGGTGATCCGCATCACGTAAACCAGGCACTGGAAACTCTACTGAGCATAGTTCTACTCTGACACACATGGGGTCGTCATGAGTCATCACTGACACAACAGCTTTGTAATCTGCAGGTTCAAAGGGGACACTGATGGTTCATCCACAAAGTTCTCAGGAGGCAGAACACATGATCTTAGGCAGAGCTAGCTGCTTTGTGAGGGGTCATCTTCAGCCTTGAACCACATACCTGTTCTCATCTAGTTGACTCTGACTTCTAGTGACCATACAGGACACAGTGGAGCTGCAACATAGGGTTCCAAGGCTGTCATCTTTATGGGAGCAGACTGCCACTTTTTCTGTCCTTTGAAGTGACTGATGACTTCTAACCTCAACCCTTTGCTTAGCAGCTGAGGGCTTAACTACTATACCACCAGGATCCTTGCATCCAACTCAAGAAGGATATAAATTTGTACTTTCTCTGGTTCTCCCTGATTACTTAACAAAACCAGGTCCATTGCTTTTTCAGAAATCCTCCTTTAGTGACACCCTTAAAAATGGAAAACGGTGAACAATTTTGTATCTTACTCATTCCTTGGAAACCCTGGTGGCGTAGTGGTTAAGTGCTATGGCTACTAATTAAAAGATTGGCAGTTCAAATTCACAGAGTGCTCCTTGGAAACCCTATGGGGCACTTCTGCTCTGTCCTAAAAGGTCGCTATGAGTCAGAATTGACTCAACTGCAACAGGTTTGTTTTGCTACCTTCAGGAGATAATAGTCAACTAACTAGAAAAGAAGCCAGCAGCAAGAATCTACTAGGTCCATGGAGAAGTTTCTTTTTTTTCCCTTTTGACTAGAACCAAGGCTTCTAATTATCCCAGTTTAGTTAAATTTGGAATAAAACCTGCACCACTTTCATTCCCGCAGTACTCCAGGGAGATGGTGGCTGTATAAAGGACGACTTAGGAAAACATGTTATGTGTCTCCCTGAGCTTGTCTTATTCAAGGTATGAACTATGACACAGTGGGAAAGATGACCGTTTCCAAGATATGGTGCCTGTAATATTTACTTCCTTTTAACAATGGCCTAGAAAGTCCTTTGTTGAACAGCAAGGAGCTTAGCACAGTTAATGGCAAATAAAAATAAGTTATTTTTGGATTTACGAGCTATTGTCCTCAGGTTCTAGTTAAATGTTTATTGCTAGTTTAAGCCAATAATAGTAGCAGGGAAAAAAATTAGTTATAGATGTTTCAGATGTAGAACTCAATAAATCTGAGCAAAAGCCAGCGGCTTTAATGCTTGTGGGAGCGGAGGAAGTTGCTCACTAAAATAACTTGTGTCTCCAGAGTGCAAATTCGTATTTGTCAAATCATTGCCCGCCTGGTGACCTCCCAGGAACCATGAACTATAGATATTGTGTCTCTGTGCAAATGAGAAAAATGTAGCTCCAGGCTGTGAGCTTGAAATAATTTTCTCCTATAAAGTGCCTAACCTGGGTCTGACATAGCCATTGTGACGATGGCTGTTCTCCGTCACCCATTAACACGGCTGATGAAAGTGTACCTCCTTTTGTCCTCCAACTTGTGACTCCACAGATGGCGTCATAGGGCAGCCCCCTTCTTGATCTCTGTGGCATTTCACAGTGGCCGCTCCACCCGCTTCCTGAAATTGTCAGCGTGGCGCCCCGGGGCTCTCCTGGTAACCGGCTGTTCTCCTGGTTTCCTTCTCAGAGTCCCCTCTCCTCCTCTCAGAAAGCAGGAGACTCACGTTGTGCCCCGGTCCTCCAAAGGCCAGGGCTGCCACTGTGTTTGAATGCTGGAGTTTTGTGAGTTGTTTGCTGTCCATTGTCTGTGCGCGTTTCTCCTTTGGCACCCTTTTGAATACAAGATCTATACGAGTTTGTCTTCCACAGTAACGATCTTCACCCTCGGTCGGTTTACACTGCAAGCGTGTGGTCTGGCTTGCCTTTGAATTTTGGTCTTAGATTTCTTTGTTTTGTTGTATTGAAAAGAATTCTTTAGTTTTATTTTTTGTGTTGTCAAGACCAATACCTCCTTAGATGTTGGGTGTACCCAGTGCTGATACTGTGGGATCCATGAGCTACATAACAGGATCCTGGAGAAAAAAAATCTCATCTCTTGCCCCAAGTCCTAGAAGCAAGAAGTGGCTGTGTCTGGTGCTGCATCAGTGTGAAGGTTGTGTAGGGCAGACACTAGACAGAGGCACACCGTCTCGCTCCAGTTGGGGAGCTGGGAGAAGTGCTTCGGTGAGAACAGACACACTGATCCCCGGCTCAGGTCCCGTCTCTTGGAGAGTAGGAATTCAGTGCACACTGTTGCACCATGAAGCGCAGTTTTCTGGCTGGGGCAAGTATAGCCTTCTGGCTGCTTTGGCTGTTGAAATTCTCAGATCCTGAGTCTTCACAAATCAGAACAACGTTCATGAAAATCGTGTATGGAAATCAAGGAACGTGTTGCCAAATTGAATAATCCATAGTCTCTCTCTCTCACCCCCAGCCAGCCACACACGTACACACAACTCTCTCTATGAGCGTGTTTTGTTTTTTCACATATGTCTATACATACGTATGTATGTAGAGCCCTGGTGACGAGTGGTTAAGAGTTACGGCTGCAGCCTAGAAGGTCTGCAGTCGGGCCCCACCCAGCTGCTCCTTGGAAACCCTGTGAGGCAGTTCTACTCTGTCCTATGGACTTGCTATGAATGGAACCAACCTAACAGCAGCAGGTTTGGTTTTTCTTTTTTGTTTTTTGTGTGTACAATGATACACATGTGTCTAAACATAGCCAAGCCAAGTGCCGTCGAGTCGGATCAAAATATAGTTTCATTTGGCAAAAGGACAGTGAACTCCAGACTTGTGAATATCTGCTCTACCAGTTGCTGTCAAGTCGATCCCAGCCCACGGTGACCCCACAAGCCCCAAAGAAGACCTGTGCTCCATTGGGTTTGAAGTGGTTGATTTTTAAGGAGTTGATGGCCAGGCATTTCTTCTGAGGGGCCTCTGGGTGGGCTAGAACCTCCAGCTTTGAAGTTACCAGCTGAGCATTTAGCCAGCGGCACCACATGTCCTCCGCCTACCAAGCTGCATTCACACGCACACCTGGGCTCGCCCTGAGCTGGAACGGATGTACAGGCAACTAACCACAACAATAAAAATCCCTCATCAGACTTAATTAATTAAAATAAATTTAAAAAGTCTGCCTTGTGTATATAATTTTGACTTAAAATCTGCGATAGCCATTACTTTAACCTTTGCCTTATGATTTTAACAGATAATTCCAAATATTTTAAAAGAAAACTGTTTTTTGAGAATAAATTTTTAATTTTTGATTCTCATCTTTGTTTGATTCATGTTTTTGAAGACCATTCAAACTTTGTGTACTTGGAATATAGTTATATGTTACTTTTTAATCTTTAGATCATTCCTGTGGATGGAAGAGACATTATGTTGAAACAATTTAAAATTGTAATAGACCTAGTACTTTGGCTGAAATGAAGGCAGGAAAATAATTTTTGTGGAATAAATGTATCAGACTATCAGTTATATCCATATCTATAATTTTTTTTACTGACCCAAATATTGACAGGCACACTGGTGGCACAGTCATTCAGGGATGCAGCTGCTAACCAAAAGCTTGGCCGTTTGAATCCATCAGCCACTCCTCGGAAACCCTATGCGTCAGTTCTGCCCTGTGCCATACTGTATTTATGAGCTGAAACTGACTTGATGGCAACGGGCTTCTTTTTCAGGTTAAACATTCACAGCTTAGCAACTGAACACCACTCCCCTCCCCCAAAGTAGTTATTAAATTTAGTCCTCTTTGATTTTTGTCCATTCTCAGTCATATAAGACCCGTAAACCAAAACCAAAAAACCTATTGCCATTGAGTCAATTCTGACTCATAACAAAGGACAGAGTAGAACTGCCACATAGAGTTTCTAGGCAGTGCCTGGTGAATTCGAAGTGCTGACCTTTTAGTTAGCAGACATAGTTCTTAACCACTATACCACCAAGGTTTCTATGAGACCCACAGCTTTATCAAAGATGTTTACCTTTTGTTGTTATGACAATACATTCGACAGTTTAGAAGGATAAAACAAGGCTAATTTAATGCCATAAGCAAGCTTGATTTATAACTTCTAGATATTCACACACGTGGGACATGGGTCATTATTTACACACTGAGTTGCTGTCCTTGTAAATGTCTGGCAGAACCTGGATAAACTATCCTGTTAACACGCCTAGCTGTGGTTCTGTGCTCAGAAGTCCTTATCTTACCTTAATGTGATGTAAATCTTTTACTGGTGTGATGGTTAAGGTTGTGTGTCAACTTGGCTCAGCCATAAATCAGCGATTTGGCAGTTATGATGTAGTTTGGCAGTGACATAATGATGTAATCATCTTCACGATGAGATCTGAGATAATGTGATCACTTCCTTAGTGGGATCTGCTGTGAGTAACTAATCATTTGAAAGGCAGTTTCCTTGGGGCTGTGGACTGCATCAACTTAGGTGGATTTTCTGACAAGACTCACTGGCTTTTGCTGGCTGTGAATTCTGAAGTTGGCTTCTGCTTATCTGACCTGGTTCTTGGGACCTGAGCTAGCATCTTACTCGGATATTTTGGGATTTGTTGGTCTTCGCAGCCCATGGAAGCAGCAGTCAAGAAATCCAAAGATGCACTGCACTGGGAAAATCTGCAGCAAAGGACCTCTTTCAAGTATTCAAAAGTAAAGATGTTACCTTGCAGACTAGTGTGCCCCTGACCCAAGACATGGTATTTTCAATCGCATCACATTCATGCAAAAGCTGGACAATGAACAAAGAAGACAGAATAAGAATTGATGCCTTAGAATTATGTTGTTGGAGAAGAACACTGAATGTACCATGGACTGCCAAAAGAACAAACAGGTCTGTTCTAGAAGAAGTACAGCCAAAGTGCTCCTTGGAAGCAAGGATGGTGAGACTGCGTCTTACACACTTAGACCATGCTGGCAGGAGGGATCAGTCCCTAGAGAAGGACATCATGCTTGGTACAGTGGAGGGTTGGCAAAAAAGAGGAAGACTCTCAATTAGATGGACTGACACAGTGGCCGCAATGATGATCTTAAGCATAGAAACGATAGTGGACACGGCGCAAGACTGGGCAGTGTTTTGTTCTGTTGTACATCGGGTCACTGTGAGTCAGAGCCAACTTGGTGGCACCTAACAACAGCAACAACAACATAGACTGTGAGCCAGAGGCCTGTTGTCTGACCTCCTGGTGTTAGGTTCATCAGCCCCTACAGCTACATGAGTCCAAGGTCTCCAGCCTGACCCACGACTTGGGTCTTCCCAGCCTCTGTAACTGTTTGACTCATTCCCTCGGTGTCAGTCTTTCCCTCTCCCTACATCCTTCACTGGTTTTCCTTCCCTAGAGAAGCCAGCCTAAGTCCGCTGCTATTTCTTTTTTCTCTTATTTTTATGGGTTTGTTTTATAGATGAAATCTTTTATCCGTCTGGATTTCATCCTGTTACAAGGTGAAAAGTAGGGACTCAATTCCGCCTTTGGATTTCTTAGACAATATAAAATAAATGGTTTGCAGAGAAACCTTCCACTTCCTCCATAATTTATTATTATACTGGTATAAAGTGTAGCATTTATTTATCACATGTTTTTGACTGCAGCGGGCTCACCAGCATGCTGCAGAGATTTCTTGTTGTTGTTTTGGCTTGCTGATAGTACTCTTCAGGGAAGGCCAGGCTCGCTGTTGTTTTTTGTCAAAAATGTATTAGATATTCAAAGGAATTTATATTCCAGTGAGCTTAAATATGTTTCACAAGGAATAGTTTTTCTCCTTGTTAAGACAAGAACACAGATTTATTTTTAGAGAAAAAATAAAGATAGAAAAGCCATTCAAGAACTCATCTACCTGTTACAGTGTTCTTTCCTCAAACTTCTCAAGCAGCTTTGGAGGTTATCAAAACACATTGTTACATATTTATGAGTTTTGTTCAGCTTTTTAAAATAAGGGGCCCCTCCTCAAGCTGGCTGGGAACGCCGGTCGGCCTCAACCCTGTGCATAGCTGGTGAATTTGCATCAAGTGGGTGCAGCGGGTCCTGGCAGGGTGGTTCAGGCTCTGAAGGCCTAACACTCAGCACCCAGCAAGGAAGGCACTGAGAAGCCCACCCTGGCAGCCATAGCAAGGCAGTGGGTTTCTTGACGAAGCCATGAACAAGGAAGTCAGGAGAGCCTGTGGTTTTCAAGACCTGCTGACTACTCTGAGGAACGTAACACCACTGTGAGAAATTATGGCAAGGAAGAGGGGGCAAAAAGTGACTTGTAGGGCCAAAAAGAAAGAAAGAAAGAGAAGTCTGAAATCAGACAAAAGATAGTCGAACACTTAGATCCATAAAATCAGTAACGGAAGCAGGGCAAAGCTGAAATAGAAGAGAGGGCAGTGGTAGCTCAGCAGGAGAATCCTTGCCTTCTATGCAGGAAGTGTAGGTTCAGTTCCCGGCCACTGCTCCTCGTGCACTGACGTCACCCACACACAGGGGGAGACTTACGTGTTTGCTGTGCTGCTGGACAGGTGTCAGTGGAGTGTCCAGACTAACACCAGGAAGAAAGACCTGGCGATCTGTTTCTGAAAGTCAACCACCCAAACCCTGTGGATCACAGAGGTGTTATCCCACAGCATCTCCGGTCAATCTAAGTTGGGGCAGAATCAATGGCAGCTGACAACGACGACCTAAAACAAAGCATAAAATGAAAGGAACAAAAACGTCAAATACTTTGAAAATGATGTTGTCATCAATAGTCAGCTTTGAGTGACTTCTGACTAGTGGTGACCCCGTGTGTGCACAGTAGAGGTTAGAGGTACCCCAAGGGATTTTCAAGACCGTGAGTCAATCGCCAGTCTTGTCTTCTAAGGTGGCCCTAGTGGGTTGACACGTCCAACTTCTCAGCTGGTAGTAGAGAGCCTCACCATCTACACCACCCAGGGATTCTAATAAATGATAAACAGGATCAAAGTATAACCAGGGTATCCAAGAGACAGCTTAAAATTAAGTTATAATTTGTAAATATACACTAAAAGCTGTTGCCATCAGGTTGATTTTGACATAGAGCGACCCTATGGGACAGACAAGGATCGCAACACAGTTCCACCAAGCTGCCACCTCATGGAAGCCAGCTGCCTGTGCCATCTTTCTCTCGTGGCATTGCTGGTGGCTTCAAACCATCGACCTTTTGGCTGACAGCTGAGCACTTAACCACCACGCCACCGGGACTCCTTACTCTACACCACAACAAGGCAGCTAGAAGACTTTTCAAAGTTACTAAAAACTTCAAAGAAACTAAACAGAGATCTTTTAGGTGATACAACAAAATGACGCACAAGCAAAAATTAAAGATTTGGGGCAAAGAAAACCAGAAGAAACAAGCAAAACCATGGGGTTCAGCTTCTTCACACCGAGACCCCTGAAGGTGGCCTTCAGGGCAGAGAACTGACAGGCAGAAGGTAGACCTGGGCATTTGGTGCTCATCGTCCATCTCCAGGTGAGAGATGGACGTGCCAGTATGCACAGAGAACACAGCCAGCAGTCCTGTATCCTTGGCCTGTTCAGGGGGTCTCTCGTTCTCACTGTTATATTGTGTGCCGGGCTCAGTAGATGACAATCACAGAGACTGCACAGCATTCTTTGAATCCCTCTGTGTGCAAAAATTCTTGGCTTCTTTCTAACTTGGCTGCTTTCTCTCTTTCTTTCTCTCTCTATGTGTGTGTGTTCACAGCCTGGTACGTACAAGCAGGCATCAGTTATACCTTGAAAGAACAAGCGTGTCCACTGTGGGAGAAGAAGATTTATGGGTCGTTCTGGAAGAAGAGGAGAGGAAAGAGAAGGCTAGGAGTCATCATATGCCAAGGCCTGTCACCCACAAAAGCCCCTGTGAACAAAGTTACAAGCTTGTGTGGTGACAGGTGGAGGCGTCTCACCTGTGACATATTTCTGGCCATACTCTCCTTGATGATATTTTGCAACCTAATCAAATCTTCCTCAAAAAAATACCCTCTCCTCTGCCGACACGAGGATCAAGGAAGATGCCTTCTAAGAGGGGCTTTACGACCCCCTCGGCTTATGAAATAATATTGGGAAAACCTGACCAGGAACCCCTAGAGAAAAGAGCTCCGAGGAATGAATTCCCATACAGCACGCCCTGCCTGAGAGCACCAAGGCTGGCCCAATCCCGCTGGCTTCTCCCAACTGCACACCCCCCTTCACAGGTGATAAGCAGATTGCAGGAAGGCCCTGGGAGGCTCCCCAGGGATGGCCCACCACTCAGCTCTCAGAAATGAACATTCCACTCCTCACATCAGGAAGACAGATAGGCTTCCAAGTTTATTATATTTGGTATTGGCAAATAGACAAATACTAAAGAAATACCCTTTTTAGGACAGCTTGAGAGAACCTCTTCCCCACAGGAAGAGATAAGAAAGAGCAAAGAAGGAACAAATAGAGACTGTCAGAGTATAACTTTCTAAGATGAGTTTATTCTCTCTTCCTGCACCTTTGACCTCGAGGCATAGGTAGAGTTAATAGAGTTCCAGGATTAGCCTTGTTCCAACTGTTGATTATAATCACAAATATACCTGTCTCGAACCATTATTTAGAGGGCCCTAGTGATTAACATGAAAAAGGGCTTCAAGATATCAGTTCTTTACCAGCCAACAGGGAGGACCCTAATAATTAACATGAAAAGAGACCACTGTCTCGGGCCATTATTTAGAAGACCCTAATGATTAACATGAAGAGAGACCATTTGAGGCATCCACTTCTTACTAGCCAATAGCTTGCGTGGTCAAAGAGCAGTCACCTCAATGATTATAAAAAATAAAGGAAGACAGACCTTAACGGGCTGCCATTCTCCAAAACTCTTTGCTGTCTCAGTCTCATCATTTTCCTCCTCCGCCCATGCCACCCAACCCCTTCGTGTTCCCGAAACCCTGCTGAGGCTGGCTCCCGGCAATAATAGTCTAGGATTCAGAGCAAGTTTGGTTCTTGTTTTGGGGAAGATACTGGAGTTTAGGAGGCGTGTATTAACTTTAGAGACACCTGCTATAGGGTCACCATGAGTCAGTATCGATCCGACAGCAGTGGGTTTGGTTTTGGGTTTTGGCTGGGTAGCACAATGGGTTTATGTCTAATGACTGACTGGAAGGTTGGTGCTTCAAACCCATGCAGTGGTGCCGTGGAAAAGAGGCCTGGCCGTCTGCTTCCGTAAGGATAACAGCCAAGAAAACCCTGGGGAGCAGTTCTGATCTGTCACATGTAGGGTAGCCATGAGTTGGAATCAACCAGAAGACAACACATTTGGAATATTTCTGGTGATTTATGAATAGATATTAAGAGTGTCAGAGAAGACAAAGGAGGAGACTAAGGAAATTCAGCTGCATAGATTTTGTCCCTTTTCCCTTTGACGCTTTTTTAGGTACTGATGTAATTGGAGCCCTGGTAGCACAGTGGTTAAGCAGCTCAGCTGCTAACCAAAAAGTGGGGTACTCTATGGGAGAAAGAGGTGGTGGTCTGCTTTCATGAAGATTTACAGCCTTGAACACCCTACAGACCATTTCTGCTCTGCCCCATAGGGTCGCTCTGAGTCAGAATTGATATGATAGGAGTGAGGTTTGTAGTCAAGATCTGAATTCCTTTCACTGTCTTGTTTCCTTGGATGTGGCTGCATGGGACTCCATAGGAAATCCTTCTATAAACCCATTGCCATTGAGTTGATTTCAGCTTACAGTGACCCTCCAGGACAGAGCAGAACTGATTCCCATAGGGTTTCCAAAGACCAGCTGGTGGATTTGAACTGCTGACCACCACAACTCCACTTCCTCTCTATGGGTTACTATTGCTCATTATTACTTATGGAGCCCTACTAAGTACAGGGTTGGCTACAGCAGTAACGCTGACAGACGCCCCTGCTTTCTAGAAGCATTAGTTTCTAGCAAGCGATCTAGAACAGCCTGCTTTATGGAGAAAAACAGAGCCTGGGTCCAAGCTACTACTGCTGAAGTAACCTCCAGGAAACCCTTCCAGCTCTCACACTCTTTCTCCTGATTTGCAACAAGGAGATATTAATAATGTAATCTCATTTTTAAAACATTTACTAAATGCTAACTCTCTAACACCTGTCTTGTCAGCATACTGCAGACAGTCAAGCTGCAATGCAAGTTACCCGCTAAAAAGAAGAGGCAACAAACAGGTTACTTAGAGCGGCTTTCCACTGGCAACGCCTGGAACCCCTAGATTACCCCTGAGTTTACCTGGCACGAAGGTTAGGTGTTCTCTTCATGGAAAGTGACTTCTCCTGGTGATGGGTTCCACCCGAATTGTCTCAACGATGGAATATTGGTTAATTATTATTCATCCCACGATCTCAAACTTTCAAACATTAACGATGAGCCAGCAAATGTGGTTCATGGGCAGCCGCGGCACAAGCACGTCAGACGCTCTGTCCTCCAGGTCCCCAGAGGCCTTTTGGTCACGGAACACCCAGAATTGAGATTAAGTGTCACCTGGGAAAGAAGACGACAGTTTGTATCTAAGGCTGAAGGAACTGAGGTGGAAGGAAGCAAAAGAGGAGAACACTTGTGAGAGAAAAGAGAAGGAAGAGACAGTGAAGGGTGGGAGGAGGGGCAGACTCTAGCCTCGTGTAGACCCCACCGGGCTGGGCCAGCTTGGCGGATCCATGGTTTGCTGTTTTACACCTTGATTTCTATCCCCATGGCCTCTTCTCTCCAATAGTCTCCAACTCCAGCCTCTCGTGGGGACTTCACAGCAAGTAAAATGAGTCAGCACAAAAGAGGTAAAAAGTCATCAAACCAAAGAACTAGAATACAGTTGAATAACTAACGAGGAACCTGTGTCCATTTTTGTTGCATGGGAATACTTGGAATTCAAGGATGTGGATGTTTACATATTTACAGTGCACAGTGGACACCTCAGTCACTCATGTCATTTGGCAAGACAGGCATTATCAAGCTAGAGACGAGTTCAGAAGTGGTTTGCAAGGGGGTTTACAATGCATTCTTCACTGGGTGGTGGGAATGGTGAATGCCTTTGGCTACCAGGTCAAAAGGTGGAGGTCTGAGTCCTCCCAGGCATCTTGGGGAGGCCTCAGCTCTGCTTCTCAAAAGTTAGTCACTGAAAGCCCTAGGGAGCCCACACGATTCCACTCTGACACTCAGTGTTGCTGTGAGCTGGGATGAACTCCATAGCAAATGGCTTGGTTCGTTTTGGGGTATCTGCCTTCTAACTTTTCTCTCAGCCCCACAATCTTCTCACCTCTTGAAGCCACACTGACCCAGAGTGGCCAGTGGAAGTACACAGAAGATTGCACCTGGGCCAGGGACAATGTGCAAAGTCGAGAAGACGTCTACAGGTGACATCAGTTGTGAATGGGTTGGGTTATAGCTATCTGTTAAGTAATTTGTGTTGTGTTGTTGGTAGGTGCTGCTGAGTTGCTTCTGGCTCACAGCAAACCTGTGTACAATAGAATGAAACAGTTCCCTGACCTCCACCAGCCTCACGATTGTTGTTATGTTTCAGCCCAACGTTGCAACCCTTGTGTCAGTCCCTCTCATTGAAGGTCTTCTTTATTTTTGTTGACCTTCTACTTTACCAAGCATGACATCCTTCTCATGGGACTTGTCCCTCCTGATAACATGTCTGAAGTATGTGAGATACAGTCTCACCATCCTTACTTCTAAGGAACACTCTGGTTGTGTTTCTTCTAAGATTTAGGACTTATTTGGTTTTATTTGGCAGTCCATGGTGTACTCAATATTCTTCATCAACACCACAGCTCCAAGGCATCAGTCCTTCTGTCTTCCATGTCATGTGCACATGAGGTGACTGAAGACACCATGGCTTCGGTGAAGTGCCCCTTAGTCTTCAAGGTGACATCTTTGCTTCTCAGCACTTTAAAGAAGTATTTTGCAGCTGATTTGCACAATATAATGCATCGTCTAATTTCCTGATTGCTGCTTCCATGCGTGTTATTGTGGATCCAAGTAAAACGAAATTCTTGACCACTTCAACCTTTTTCCATTTGTCGTTATGCTTATTGGTCCAGTTGTAAGGATTTTTGTTTTCTTTGTGTTGAGGGATAATTCATATCGAAGGCTGTAGTTTTTGATCTTCAAGTCCTCTTTGCTTTCTGCAAGGTAGGATGCGTCATCTGCTAATTCAGGTTGCTAAAGAATCTTCTTTCAATCTTGATGCCTTATTCTTCTCCATACATCTAGTTCTTGTATCATTTGCTAAGCAAACAGATTGAATAGCTGTGGTGAAAGGATCTAAACCTGACACATACGTCTTCTGACTAAACGATGCAGGATCCCCTTGTTCTGTTTGAACAACTGCTTCTTGGTCCATGTACAGATCCCATGAGCACAGCTAAGCGTCTGGAATTTCTGTTCTTCACAAGCTTATCCATAATGTGTTATGATCCACAGAGCTAAACATCCCTGAGTAGTCAATAGAACACAGACAAGCAACTCTTGTATTCTCTGACATCAGCAGTGGCATTCCTGGTTCCACATCATCTTCTAAAACCAGATTCATTTCTGGCAGTTCCTTGTCAATATACTGTTGCAGCTGCTTTTGAATAATCTTCAACGAAATTTTATTAGCATGTGATATTAATGATATTGTTTAGTCAAATCTGTATTATGTTGGATTGCCTTTCTTGGGAATAGGCATATAATGGTCTCTTCCAGTTGGTTGGTGGGTAGCTGTCTTCCAAATTTCTTAACATATATGAGTGAGCATTTTCAGTTTTGCGTCTCTTTGTGGAAACATCTCATTTGGTATTCTGTTAGCTCCTGGAGCCTTCTTTTTCACTAACACCTTCAGTGCAGCTTGGACTTTTTCCTTTAGTACCGTGTGTCCCTGATCGTACACTACCTTCTGGAATGGCTGAACGTCGACCAGTTCTTCTTGGTATCATGACTCTGTATTCCTTCCGTCTTTTTTATTTGTTGCTTCCTGGGTCAATTAGTGCTTTCCCTATAGAATCCTTGAAAATTGCAACGCCAGGTTTGAATTTTTTCTTTTCAGTTCTTTCAGCTTATAAAACACCGACAGTGTTCCTCTCTTTTGGTTTTCTGTCTCCAGGCCTTGAATGTGTCATTAAGACACTCACTTTGGCCATTTTGAGTTGGGCAATCATATTGTCTACTATGCCAGGAGTGGCAAGTTGAAGGGGAGTGGTGTTGCATTCACTGTCAAAGAGAACACTTCAAGATCTATCCTGAAGTGGAGTACTGCCAGATAATATCCATATGCTTATAAGGAAGACCAGTTAATACAACTATTATCCAAAAAGTTATGCACTGACTACCAAGGCCAAAGATGAAGAAACTGAGGATTTTTAGCAACTCTCACCATCTGAAACTGATCAAATGTGTAACCAAGATGCACTGATAATTGCTGGAGACTGGAATGGGAAAGTTGAAGACAAAGAAGGACTGGCAGTTGGAAAATATGGCTTTGATGATAGAAACAGTGCTAGAGATTGCATGATAGAATTTTGTAGCACCAATAAGTTCTTCATTGCAGGTATCTTTTTCATCAACATGAATAATGACTATACACATGGACCTCGACAGATGGAATCAAATGGAATCAAATCAGCTGCCTCTGTGGAAGGATATGATGGACAAGCTCAATATCATCAGTCAGAATAGCGCCAGTGGCCACCCTCTAAACAGACAATCAATTACTCACATGCAAGTTCATGTTGAAACTGAAGAAAGAACAAGTCCGTGAAAGCCAAAGTACAAACTTGATCGTATCCCTGAATTTAGAGACCATCTCAAGAATAGATTTGACATGTAGAACACCAGTGGCAAAAGATCAGATGAGTTTTGGAATGATACCAAGGATATCATACATTAAGTAAGAGATCATTAAAAAGAAAAGACCAAAATGAATGTCAGAAGATGCTCTTGAACTTGCTATTGAAAATTAAGTAGCCAAAACAAAAGGAAGAAATGATGAGGTAAGAGAAATGAACAGATGATTTCAAAGAGTGACTCAAGAAAACAAAGTAAGGCACTAAGCAATGGGGATAATCTTTCCAACTCATTTCTTCTCACCCTAAAAAATGAACTTATTTTTGTTATGATGGTCCCAGTTTTCCTTCTATTTTTTAACAACTTCTTATGGCATCTGCTGATGTACATTTGAGTGTGCTTGACCCAGTCAGAAAATATATGAAAAGTAGAAGAATCTTTTTCTGCCGGTGAATACATGAAATTTTATGCAACATGAAAATATTTCCAACTCACAGATAATCTCCAAAGATACTTGGTGACTTCTTTCTTTATTGTACACCGGAGAGGAGAAGAGGGTGCTCTGAAAATAGCTGTATTTAACTTAACATTTCTTCAGCAAATGCTACATAAAGTCCATTCCTATGGGTCAAAAACTTGCAGTATAAGAACATCTTTCCCCCAAGCCAAATCTGACACCCGTATATGTTGTAACCATTATTATTTCAGTGTTCAGTGGCCATAGCACCACCTTCTGTATAATTTTCATAGACTGTTTTTAAAAAACATTTCCTTTATGTAATTAATTTGTTTGAAATATGACTCTTCCCAAGTACCCCTGGCAATACCTGGAATGTGGGTGGAGATTTATCAAGAATAATACTGATTGTTTCTTACATGAAGTTGGGAAATTACCCCAGCATCCTTGAGTGGTGCAGAGAGTTGACACATAGGGGTGCTAACTGAAAGGCTGCATGTTTGAATCGACCCGGAAGTATACGACTGCATAGTGGTTAACAGCTTGGTGGCCAACCAAAAGTTCAGCAGTCTGAGTCCACCAGTTGCTCCTTGGAAACCCTACGAGGCAGTTCTGCCCTGTTCTATGGGAACACTATGCATTGGAATTGACTTAGTGCCAATGGGTTTGTTTTAGAGATACCTTGGAAGAAAGGGCTGATGATCGACTTCTGAAAAATTAGCCAGGAAAACCTTATGGAGAATGTTTCTTCTCTGACACATACGGGGGTCCATGAGTCAGAATTGACTCTGTGGCAGCTGGTTTATGGGTCCCTCTTCCCATATCTGCAATTAATTGGAATGTGGTAGAACTCTTACTGAAGAAGGAAACTGATTTAGTTGTTTCTTAAATGAAACCACACCAACATTCACCAAACTACAAAATTGTACTGTAGGGAAAGGCTGACCGGAGGCTGGCTTATGGTAGACAAAAATGTGGTTTGCTTTTCTGATGTCCTCAACCATCAGTCTCCCTGTGATGCTTAAGACTGTGTATCAACTTGTCTGGGCCGTGATTCTCAGTGGTTTGGCAGTTATGATGTACTTTGGCAGCTATGTAATGATGTGATCGTTCCTATAGTGAGATCTGTGCAATCATCCCCATTATGAGACCTACTGGTAGCACTCAATTGGTTGAAAGGAAGTTTCTCTGAGGACGTTGTAGGCTACATCCAATGTAGGTCGACTTTCTGGCAAAGCTCTCTGGCTTTTGCTTGCTCTGGCTTCTGCAGCTGGCTCTGGTTCACTTGGCCTCCAGTTTTTGGGACTTGAGCTACCAGCTTACCTGCTGATCTTAGGATTTGTTAGTGTCTACAGCCAGAGGCCCTACTCTCTGATCTGCTGATCTTGGGTTCACCAGTCCCTGAAGCTGTGTGAATCAGGAGAAGCTTCCAATCCGACCTGTGGACCAGGGACTTTCCAAACACTACAACCGTGGGTCACCTTGAAGACTAAGTTGCACTTCACTTAAGCCATGGTATTTTCAATTGCATCATATGCATGCAGAAGCTGGACAATGAATAAAGAAGACAGAAGAAGTGATACCTTTGAATTGTGGTGTTGGAGAATAATATTAAATATGCCATAGACTACCAAAAGAATGAACAGATCTGTCTTGAAAGCAATACAACAGGAGTGCTCTTTAGAAGCAAGGATGGCGAGACCATGTCTTACATATTTTGGACATGTTATTAGGAATGATCAATCCCTAGAGAAGGACATTGTGCCTGGTCAAATAGAAGATCAGCAAAAAAGAACACCCTCAACAACATGGATTGATGCAGTGGTTACACCAATGTGCCCAAACACGCCAATGATTGTGGGCATGGCACAGGACAGGGCTGTGTTTTGTTCTGTTGTACTTTGGGTTGCCATGAGTTGGAAGTGACTCGATGACACATAACAACAACAACACAACCACATGAGTCATTTCTTTGATACAAACCTCTCTCTACATGTGCTTATGTACTCCACTGGCTTAGACACCCCAACGTCTTTGCCAGCATCACCAGACAAGGACCACTTTCACATCAGTTGGACCACATCACTTAACTCATTTACCATCAGGCACCTGCATTGGGTGTGGTCAGGAGAAGGGGCTAAAGTGCTCCTCCTTGGTCACTGATGTCTTTTCTGCACCACCTCTGGCCCTATCCTTTCTCCTTTTCCTGCTCATGGTTGGGTCTACCTGAGGAAATGACAAAGATATCAGCAAATATCCAAATGGGACTGCCGCCCACGGGTGGAGTCCACCACACACCACACTGTCATAGCTTTTGGAGTTACAGGATAAGATGAGGTTTAAACTCTGACACAAGAACATTTGCTTGACACAGTGTTTCCTTTTGAGTTTTTAATTTTGAAAGAATCAGACTCCTTTATCCCAGAGTGAAGCAATCACATCATTTTTTTAAAATGCTGTCTTGGCTCAGTTTCAAGGCTCCAGCTGGAGGTCTATCTGTTCGCCTTCCTGAGCAACTGACTGAGCCTGCTCTGTAGCTACTCCCCTTATCAGATCCTCACAACCCACCTAATGGCCCCCAGGCTGGGTCTCCAACAACCAGGGAAAGTCTCTATGTCCTGGAACCTGCACAGTTATTCAAAATGCCAAGCCACCAGGAAGCCCCAGAAATCTAGCTTACCCCACTCAGCTTGTCATAGCAAAGTGTCCCCTACAATTCCGGTGTGGAGTTACCCTGTCCCCAGGTGTGTCTGTGTGTTCTGCATCACAGTATGCTGTGCCTTCCTGTCTCTGGGGACTGTGAGCATAATAAACTTGATGCTTTCCCTTGGTGGCCCTGATGTCCTCTCTCTCATGTCACATCTGACTGTCACAAATACTGTGAATTTATTAGCACATCAGCTTCCCTGGGCCACCCATATTCCTGCCACCCATCCTCACAGACTTGGGGCACAGAGTGTCACTGAGAGGCGAGTAGCAGTTGTAGCTCCAGAGATAGAAAGAGTGATGCTGGTGAAGCATTCGACTATTTGCCGAACTGTTCAGGATTTGAACTTACCCAGAGGCATGTCGGGAGACACAGTGACCTGTTCCCAAAAGGTCTCAGCACTGAAAATCCTATGGAGCTGTTCTACTCTGCACACTTGGGGTCATCATGAGTTGGAACTGACTCAGCGGCAGCTAGCATGAGCAATAATGATGGTTTCTCTTTACATAATTGGAGTTTTGAGGAGAGTTAATACTAATGAGCTGGTGAGAGTGAGAAAAGGCCAACACTCACACACACAGCAAATGTGAGAAGTAAGTGGATCAACCTTTGAGAGTTCCGTCGATAAGATCTGTTGAATTGCAGGATGCTCTGACGGCGTGGTGGTTAAGTGCTGCCTTTGCTAACTGAAAGACAGGCAGTTCAAAGCTGCCAGGCACACCTTAGAACTCTACAGAGCAGTTCTACTCTGTCCTTTAGGGTCTCTATGAGGTGGAATTGACTCAATGGCAGTGGGTTTGGTTTGGTTTTAGGTATTGAGCTGTGAGATGCACAGAGCCTTTAATCCAGCAATTTCTCTTTGAAGAATTTACCCTGCAGAAAGACGATCACAGGGTCCAATTCTGTATGTGCAAGAATGTTCACTGTGGCATTGTTCGCATAGAAGAAGTTGACACTAGCCTACGCCCTAGCTTGCTGTAAGAGAGGTGACAGGTGGCAGCTCCCCTGCGAATGAACGCAACGCTTCACAAGAAGAGTCTGCTGTCTCATCAACAGACTGGCAGTGTGAAACATCCTATCCATGCCTTTCCCATTTACAATGTCACTGGGCCTCCTGGTCAGCAATGGGTCTGGGTGACAGGTTGGTTCCATAGCACCTCACAGGTGGGGTATCCAGCTCTAGCACTCAGGGAACTTTCTGGTTAAAGTGTCCAGTGCCACAAGATGCTGTCTCATCTCTACAGAAGGGGACAGTTTGTAAACAAGCTCCTCTCCCCCAAGAATGTTTGCCTGGTATTGCAAAGTCCACATGACCAAACAAGGCCTGCAAATGAGCTCTTCTCCCCAAGGGCTTCACCTGATCAAGTTTGATTACTTTCCTATTGGGGTTGTGAAACTGCATTGAATTTATGTGTTAATTCTGGTGAAAACCGAGGTCTTTCTGATAATAAAAATCCCTATCTAGTAGTGTTCCAGGTTTCTCTATTTAGGCCTTATATGTTCCAGTTAGCGGGAACAGCAGATTTCTTTATTAGGATTAATCTGTTTTATGGGGTTTTTTTTGTTGTTGTTGTTACTACTGTGAATAAGTTTTTGCTATTGACTTAAACATTTTTCTTTTTGTTTTTTCTTTTTATAATGGGTTGTTGCAAAAAGTATGTAGAGAGAAGAAATAAGACAATCCCCACACCCCAAACCAAGCTTCAACAGTATACTGTGTGACTCATCTTGCTTTCTCTCTCCGCCATCCAATTCTTACCATCCCTTTCCCTACCTGATGACTGTGAAGCAAATTCTGGTTTTCGTTATCATTTAGTGACTGACAAGTGACTTAACTCTCTTAATGACATCGTGTATATTGTAGCTGATTTTCTGTGTTTTTATTTTTTAGGTAAATATCCTTTTTCCTTAATCTCTGTAGTCCTTGGTGTGGTGCTTACCACAAGACCGGTTCTTTAGGCTTATATATGGTTGATTAAAAAATAGATATCTTCTTAACAGACCATCAAGATTATGCCCCTGCTTCATGTGTGCTCCTCAGCAGTCACCTAAATCCCTTGTGTCCTGGGACACCATAGGCAGTTCTTCCACCATGAGGCAGTCCTGAAACTTACACTCAGTTGAGCCAGGGCGATGCCACCCTCCTGTGCTGTTTGACATTTCCCTTCCCGGTCACTGGGGAAAAATAAAGAGGCTAATGTTTGGACCAAGGTCCCCAAACCTGCTAACCCACAGGTCTCAGCTTTCAAACGCTGGGCCTGGGGCCCCTCTGTACAGCAGCCACCGCCACCAAAAGTGGACTAATGGTCACCGGAGCACAGAACTAAGGGCAGCCTGGCTAATAATTTAGGTAGGGTTTCTACTGCTCAGAACCTGAATGCATTATTCAGCCTAAAACAGGACTAAAATGTGCACACGCAGCCACAGAAGTGCACATTCAGCACACATCACATTTCCACCTCAGTACTGCTGGGTCCACCTGCACTTCAGAAAGAGAACGGTGCTTCACTGCCTCTGCCCGAGTGTCTGCAGGAGCAGGGAAAAGCCTCAGCTCACACAAGAGTGCTGGGCTTCGGCTTTCTCTTTAGACCTGGCCTTTAGAGAACTCGTCGTCTGTATACATCTACAGGAAAATACTAGGATTTTTCCGGAGAGGCCGAGGCTAGCCCAGCCTGTGGTTCACCCTGAGGGAGGGAAGGTATGCTGTTTGCTGTCAGTTTCAAATACAAGGAGGCTCTTAAAGATTGAATCATGTTTCCTTAAAAGTTAAGCTGATGTTCTCCTGATCCCTGTACCTGTGAACTTGACCTCCTCGTTTGGAAATAAGGTCTTCACAGATGGTATTAGTCAACGAGGGATCACAGCAGAACACAAAAGTCAAAGAAACCAACCTATTGCCATCCAGTCAATTCCAACTCATAGCAACTTTATAGGACAGGAGGACTGCCCTATTATGGACTGAACAAAGCTCCTGGCTCTGCTTTCTCAGCGGTATGAAGTCCTCAAATCTCTCTGCTGGCTTCCTCGCTTTGTACCGTAAGAGACTGCCTCTAGGCACAACACAGTCTTGCACACTGAGTCGGTCGTGCCCACCAGTCCAAGGGCTGCCCATCCACCCTCATTAACACCATAGAGTCAGGGTTTACACCACAGAGAACACCGCAGAGTACCAGGAATCATGGCCTAGCCAAACTGTCACGCAGATTTTTGGTGGTACACAGTTCAGTCCATGACACTAGGGCTGCCAGAGGGGCGAACAAGAAAGGCTCCTCCCCTGGCAGATCTTTCTCTTCTCCAGAGAGAGGAGAGCCCTGCAGATACTCTGAGTCCAGACGCCTAGCCTCCAGAACTGACACATTTCTCTTCCCGTGAGCCACTGAATTTGTGGCATCTTGTCACATCTGGCCTAGGAAACTAATACAAATGCCCTCTCCAGTCCCATTTTTCTACAAAAGTAGTCTGTGATGAAGGCCATCCATTCTTTAATGCAAACTTCTTTGGAAAGTTTTTACCATGTTGGGTGATTACATTTCACTAAGCTCTGGCCACTGGGCAAAGGAGGAATCTTATTCACTTTAACGGTGACATTTACTGAGGTCTGCTTTCACCTTACCCACCTCCAGTCATGACTTTAGGGGCCTCATCCACAACACAGTGTGGGGAGTTCTTATTTTTCAAAGCCTGACTTCATGGCAGCTGTCACTTGACTGTGGTTTAACCCTCTGACTCCCTGTCAATCCTGGGATGCTTCCTTTATTTTGCTGATCCCAAATGGAAGCAGCTAGATTGTGTGCCCTGGTTGGAAAGATTTCATCATGTAAGAACTAAATTTCAAAGTGGTCCATCTGCAGAATAAGAAGTTACTAGCTGACCCAGGATACAAACTATTAGAGGGTATGTACCTGGGGAACGTGTGCACGACCAGAATGAATTAGGGGAGAAGGAGAAAGGGAGGAAACTTTTTCTGGAATGCAACACTGAAAAGGAACACTTAGGCAACATCCGGAAAAACGGTTTACCCATATGGTACTCAGCCAACGAAGAACTGGGGGAGGGACTTGCAGCTAGGAGATAAAAGGCTTGTGAGAAATTGTTTGTGCATGTGCTGGCCTGCGTCTCTTCCTTTGTGGGCTTCTGAGCCCAATTTTGCAAAATCGATTAATAAAGCCTCGCTCTCGCTAACTGGGTTCTAATTGGATTTCTTGGGTGTTCGTTGGATAGAGAGATCCTATCGGTGACCTCATAAGGGGGAAGGCAGCCTGCCCATTCATTGGAGTGAGGTCCCAGTAGGGGGTTTATACTGACCGCCAGTTGCCAAGAGGTGCTGAGAGTAGCCAGGGTGCCTACAACATTCCCCATAATCACACTGAAAAATGTTTAACAAAAGGAGAGCTGTGATCATTAATTTTATGTGTCAACTAGGCTAGGCCGTGGGGCCCCGGTGTTTTGTGTATGTCAACAGTGTCTACAGTCGGTTGACTATAAGTAACAGAGATGAGCCCCTGTCGCCTGGATGGGTCTCACTCAGCTGGCTGAAGGAGCCCAAATTGAGATTGCCCAGGAAAGCAGAGAGTCTGCCCCAGGACTGTTCCGTAGAACTCTGGCCTGGGTTTCCACCCTGACCGTCTGCTCTACAGATTTTGAGCTTGTCAGCTCCCACAGCGGTGTGGGCCAACTGTAGATTCAGCATGCTGGGGACAGCGGCTGACTTATCCATTTAAATTTACCAGGGGAAGAGAGAACCATTATAAGCATCAGCAGCCCAAGGCTGATTCCTAGGAGGCTGAGATCAGCCACGCCACCTCCCTCCCGTCTTTCACCAGTTCTGACACCAGAGTCCCTCCCACGGCATTCTCTGCCTCTCACAGGATTTGGTAATTTATTGCAGTGGTCTCACCAAACTCACAGTCCAAACTCATGATTGCAGGACTTGTCAGGGAAGTAGCAGGTTACAGTCTGGGTTCAGGAGCACTCAGGGTGTAGCTCTTCTATCAGGATAGCCTCTCCTTAGCCGTGCTGCAGGCAGGCTTCTCCTTGGCCCTTGGCCCCTCAGCCTGGCCTCTGCACTGCTTGGGCAGGTATGACAAAGAGCCTTTAGCTCCATGCCCACAGATATCCTACTCAGCCCAAAGCCACACAGCTCTCTTGCTCCATGGGCTGGGAAGCCCACTCTGCTATCTCCTGCTGGTGTCCTCGTTCCACTGCCACTGTTTCTCCATCACTGCTTCTTGCTGTCTCCCATGTTACAGCTCTCCATCTGTCCTGATTTTGCTGTCTCTGCTGCTTTCCATGAGACAGCTTCCCCATCTCTGCCATCTCCTTTAAGGTCTAGTGGGATGACCAAACTGACCAGTCCCCTTGTTAGGGTTCCCTACAACTTATTTACTTGGTCCCCACCCCCGCCACCTTGTAAGGGTGCCATGCACCTTCCTGACGTTATTAGTAAGCTAGCCAATCACCCCGGGTTGGGGGAGCGTGAGCACCGTGTTTGCGTAGTTTCAGCCAGTCATTTGGTGGAAGGTAAAAAGATTATGGTCAGAAGGGCCATATTAAGTAATTCACTACACCATACAATTGCTGAAAAGAAATCATTATATACACACACATATATGGTGTTTACTATATAGAAACATATATATAATGATATATTTTTATAATTATATGATGGTATATATGTAGATACATGCACATATGTATATATACAAACATACATGATATGTACGTGCACACATATATATGCATTCTATTTATTCTCTTTATGTGGAGGCCTGTGACTCATATGTTGGATAAACTTGAAATCCAAAAACGTGAGTTTGGGGCAAGCTGCATGTACAGGTTAACACTGGGGCCACCCTCATGGAGTCATTTTATATCCTGGAGCCTTTAGTGACACCATCCATGAAATGGGGACAGCAGTTCTCTTTGAGTATTGTGGGAGAATCAGAATGTACAATAGGGGTGAAAGCCCTTGGCGAGGTGTGTTTTTCACACTGACATGTTCGAGCGGTGTCCAGCTGGCATGTACCAGAACTCAGTCCACGTTGTTAAAATATTAAAACATTGAAATACTTCCACATCACTTTGTAAACATCTGCCATCCCAACCCTCCAGTTGCCTCGTTGCTGTGACTATCCCCAGCCCTCATTTGCTGTGAAGAAAGGGTTAACGCCTGATATTATTCTTAAGACTTATGATTTCCTGTCTTTGGTTCCAAGTCATGCTGTTTATTTTCAACAGTAACTAGCACTCAACCCCCGAAGTTAAAAATTAGAAAATCTCAATTAATGCAGAAATTAAATTTGGGCACTTTAGGCACGTTCTCTCTCCCTTGCTATAAAAGTATGAATTATATGAATTACTGCTCTACCTTCCGGGTAAGATGAGCTGTATAATAGCCCAGCTCCTGTTTGTTCTGACAGAACATTTCATACATACAAGAAGGCTAAATTATGTGTTCTGAAATTCCCTGAAGGTGCAATTCAAGAAATGCATAATTAAACTCCGGCATTACCTAGGAGTAGAAAATACTTTTCTTCCAATTTTTCTGTGGTTTAAAAATGACTCAAGTTTGTAAATTTTGTGACAGCAGAGTAGGGAACACATCGAAACCGAAAAAACAGCTGCCCATCATGAGGGAAAGCCCATGAATGTACCCTTACCTCCGGAGGTAAGACCACTCACAGAGACTGCAGTCCACGAGAAACCAAGCCCATTGCCTGGAGTCGATTCCCACTCAAGGCAGCCGAGGGCCAGACAACAAGTATCAAACCATCAGCTTGCTGCAGCTCACCCAGGAAATGTCAGTCAACCTGGGGAATCCTCTCTAACAAACTCTCTGGGTTGGAAAATAACCTGGGAGTCTGTGCTCTCCCACCAAAGCAACAACAACAACAAGTTGTATCATCAAAGAATGAGGGCAAACACAACAACTCCTCAGGACTTATACCATACCAGCTGCCCTCCAGTCAACTCCATCTCACAGTGACACTATAGGACAGAGAACTGTCCCATAGAATTTCCAAGCAATATCTGATGGCTTTGCACTGTTGGCTTCTTTGTTAGCAGCTGTAGCACTTAATCACTGTGGCAGGAAGGTTTCTCGGTAAAATCTCTTTAGCTGTTTTCCTAAATAACCAAGGCAAAAGGCCACAGAAGGGAACTCATTTCACCACCCGACAAACCCAACCAAACCTGTTGCTGTCAAGTCAACCCTAACTCATAGTGAGTAGAACTGCCCATAGCGTTTCCAGTGAGTGCCTGGTAGATTTGAACTACCGACTCCTTTCGTTTAGCAGCTGTAGCTGTTGACCACTGCGTCACCAGGGTTTCCTTTCACTGTGCTAGATTTCTCGAGGGCTACAACTTTACTAACAAAGGGTGCATCCCTCGTGGATATCTCATCACTGCGTGGCTACTAGCTGCTGTTGAGTCAGTTCCAACTCCTAGCGACTTTGCACAGAACGAAACACTGCCCTGTCCCCTACCACCCTCATGACCGTTGTGTCGCCTGAGCCCACTGTTGCAGACTCTGCATCAGTCCATCCCACTGAGGCTCTTCCTCTTTGTCGCTGACCCTTTACTTTACCAAGCATGATGTTCTTCTCCAGGGGCTGATCCTTTTGTGTGTAGCACCTTCTCTTCTGCTCAAAGGAGGCCGGAGGTGCTCTGAGAGCAGTTTGGTTTGGGGTGATTTTATACGGTTCCCAGTTTTCTTGTTTGGGGTCACCATTTTCCCCTCCCAAACATGTATAAGTAGAATAACTATACAGAGGCCGCTACAGATGTGTGTATGGCTTTGGATCAAATAGCACGATGAAATGGGGGACCATTAAAAATCGGAACTCCTGTTCTCCTTTGCTTTGTAAATTCAAACATCAGGGTGGGGAACAGGGTTAATTAAAAAGTTTAGAAAGCTTTAAGCTTCTTTGGAACTTCCACAAATTGGAGGAAAATAAAGAACTTAAATAAAACATGACTGTGTTCTAAAAAAGAGAAGAGAGAGAATATCATGTGAGATAAAGTCTTCCCGTCCTCACTCGTAAGGAGCATTCTGGCTTTTCTTCTTCCAGGACAGATTTGTTCTTTCTTCGGGGCAGCCCACCAAGCCCACTGCGCTCAGTTGTTCTAACTCCTAGTGACCTATTCCATATTCTTCATTAACACCTTAATTCGAAGGCATCAATTCTTCTTCAGCCTTCCTTATTCATTGTCCAGCTTTCACATGTCTCTGAGGTGACTGAAAACACCAAGCCTTGAATCAGGCACACCTTAGTCCTCAAATTGACATGTTTGCTTTCTAACATTTGAAAAAGATCTTTTGCAACAGATTTTCTCAATACCTTGAGTCTTGATTGCTTGAAGGCTGCTTCTATGGGTGTCGATTATGGATCCAAGTAAAACGAAATCCTTGACAATGTTAATTTTTTCTCTGTTTATCATGATGTTGTTTACTGGTCCAGTTGTGAGGATTTTTATTTCTTTCATGTTGAGGTACAATCCATACTGAAGGCTGTGGTCTTAGATTTTCATCAGTAAGTACTTCAAGTCCTCTTCACTTTCAGCAAGCAAGGTTGTGTTATCTGTATAACGCAGGTTGTTAACGGGTTTTCCTTCAATCCTGATGCCTCTTTCTTCTTCACTTAGTTCAGCTGCTGGGATTATTTGTTCAGCATACAGATTGAGTAGGTATAGTGAAAGGATACAATTCTGACACACATCTGTCCTGACTTCAAATGTTGCAGTGAGTTCCCATGTTCTAGTCACATGAACACCTCTTGATCCATGTACAGATTTCTCATGAGCACAATTAAGCGTTCCAGAGTTCTCATTCTCGTGGTGTTATCCACAGTTTGTTACGATCCACACAGTTAAGTGCATTTGCATAGTCAATCAAACACAACAAATATTTTTCTGGCATTCTCTGCATTCAGCCAAGATCCATCTGACATTGATGATGACATCCCTGGTGCCACAGCCTCTCCTGAATCTGGCTTGAATTTTTAGCGGTTCTCTGTCTATATACTGTTGCAGCTGCTTTTGAATGATCTTCAAGAAAATTTTACTTGTGTATGATATTAAGGACATTGTTTGATAATTTCCAGATTCAGTGGAGATCACTTTTCTTGGAAATATCTATATTCCGTGAATTCCTGGAGCCTTGTTTTTCACCAATGCCTTCAGTGTCACTTGGACTTTAGTACAATCGGTCTTTGCTTTCCTTCCTGTCTTTTTAATGACCTTTCACTTTCTTCATATATGATGTCCTTGATGTCATTCCACAGCTCTCTGGTCTTTAGTCATTAGTGTCTAACACATCAAATCTATTCTTGAGATGGTCTCTAGATTCAGGGGTGATATGCTCAAGGTCTTACTTTGGCATTTGTCAATTTGTTCTGACTTTCTTTAGTTTAAACTTGAACTTACATATTAATAATTTATGGTCTGATCTGCAGTCAGTCCTTGGCCTTGTTTTGACTGATGATACTGAGCTTTTCCATCATCTCTCTCCACAGATGCAGTTGATTTGATTCTTGTGTATTTCATCTGGCAGGGTCCACATGTGTAGTCAGTGTTCATGTTGGTTAAAAAAGGCGTTTGTAATCAAGAACTCCATTAGCACTGCAAAATTCAATTATCTGATCTCTGGCATTTTTTTTCCTATCACCAACATCATATTTTCCAACTATTGATCCTTTTTCTTTGTTTCCAACTGCTGCAGTCCACTCTGCAGTAATTATCAGCGCATCCTGAATGCCTGTTTGATAATCTTCACACTGCAGAAGTTGGTAAAAATCTTCAATTTCTTCAGCATTGGCCTTAGTGGTTGGTGCATAAATTTCACTAATTGTCATACTAACTGGTCTTCCTTGAAGGTGTATCGGTATTATCACATCACTGGCAGCATTAAGTTTCATAATAGATTTTGAAATGTGCTTTTTCATGATGAATGCAACACCATTCTTTTTATTCCCAGTGTAGTGATTGTCTGATTCAAAATGACCAACACCAGTCCATTTTAGCTCATTAATGCCTCAGGTATCGATCTTTATGCATTCTATTTCAGTTTTGATGATTTACAATTTCATACATCTGTCAGTTTGTTGTACTGTGAGGCCTTATGTGTTACTGTGATGCTGAAAGCTATGCTACCAGGATTGAAATACCAGCAGAGTCAACCATGATGGGCAGATTTCAGCTGAGCTTCCAGACTAAGATAGGCTGGGAAGAAGGCCCTGGCAGTCTACTTCTGAAAAGAATTATACAGTGAAAATTTAATGAGTAGTAACAAAACTTTGTTTGATGTAGTTCTGGAAAACTAGCTCCTCAGGTTGGAAAGCACTCAGAAGATGACTGAGCTGCCCCTCAAAGTAGAGTCAAGTTTAACGATACGGACAGAGTCAAGCTTTCAGAACCTTCATTTGCTGATTTGACATGACTCAAAATGAGAAGAAACAGCTGCAGACATCCATTACTAATCAGAACATAGAATGCATGAAGTACGAATCTAGAAAAATCTAGGAAGCAAAAGATTAGATGGGCCGATAACACAAAATAAGACTAAAGGGTCACACCAGCCCTGGGGTAAGGACTAGAAGGTAGCACGGGACAGGAAGGCTGGTAATATGGAACACAGGTTGGAGAAGGTTAGAGTGTTGCACATCCTGGGATTGGCAGCGAAGGTCACAAAGCACTATGTATTTTAACTGTTTAATGATTTGTTTCTATAAAACCTCATTTTAAGTATAATTTAAAAAATACAAAGAAGATGCAACAAAGTATGGAACGTTTTTAAATGGCATTTCTTGATGTGTTAAGCATTTCCATTGTTCTAATATGCATGTCCAAGCTACGAAATATGCATTATGTAATTTAGTTGATTCTCCATATATGTTAAATGCTCTTCTATTTGCTTTTAAGTTAGCACTATACAATAATATAAAGACAAATGGCGAAATTTAAGCCAGTCATTTAAAATGTATTTTTCTTTATTTAGGATGATACCAAGCAGCAAATAAAAAATGCCATGACAAGTACACAATAGTCCTGTGGGAAAAAGGCAAAAGCTGGATATGTTCTTAATAGCACTTATTTCCTCCATTCTGAATTAAACTCACGGTTTCCTTCTGCAATGGGTTTGCAAACTACTAGTATGTCTGCAGGGCACTGCATCTTGTGTTCCGATCAGCCAATGGGAGGAGTTCTCTTCTGGTCCAATCAGCTTGTGGGCTGAGAGTTATGCGATACAAAGCATGGCTGCCTCTGACAGCACCAGGGACTGCTACAGGGTAGTTTCCTTAGCAGGGACTACTTCCAGGGTAGGCTTCTTAGAAGGGTAGCCATTTTTTTTGAAGTGGTAACACTTTTTTGAAGAAATTATATTTTAGCAGTCTCCATGGCTGGAGTACTCATTGTGTTACTGTGTTTTAAATAGTTTCATGCTAGGTTCTGGGCATAATATTCCCCTCATCATGTCATTTTGAGCTGCTTCTGAAAAACCGACTGCTGTTTTTTTATTGGCCTAAAGCATGCCCTTCCCACACCAGGCTTCACATTAATTAGAAAGTAACCACTTGTTTTGAGGAAAGGCGGAAATGAAATGTTTAGGGGCTCTTTAAACATTTCAGGTGAAAGGTAGCACAATTTGCCAGCTCAACAGCAGAACTGTAAGGTAGTCTCTTTAAACAAATGGATCTAGATGCAATTTTAGGACAGTAAACCTTCTTGGGTTTGTTATTTTTAGGTGAGTGAAAGAACTACTCTTTTCTTTCATAGGCAGCAGGTTGTGAAGTTTAGTACTTCCTGCACACAAAGAAAGGAGGCTGCACAAACCTTCCCTCTCTGGCTGTTTTCCTGGTGTTACTGCACAGAATGCCTCCCCTGCCTGGGCAGTTAGAGCTGCCCACGGTAGTGTGTTTGTGTGTGCACACCCGTGCATTTGCTCAGCTGCCCACCAACACCCACGGCCCACCTGGTTCTCCCTTCCCCTTCCCTCCCCATCAGCATAGGCATTGGGGAATACTGGTTCAATTCCAGATACTAGTTAGGGAGGAGAAAGCACGAAGTTAGAGGGGGATAAAGGAGTTGTCTTTCCACGAAGTCCCCAGGAGGAGCAGCTTTGATGGAAGCTTCATTACCCTAGAAGCTACACAGCTGTTAACAACTCCTGTAATTTGGTGGAGAAAGTAAAACCTGGACTTCTAGGTTTGTTCTGCCAGCTTTCCCACTTTATTGACGCAAGAGTGTCTGTAAGGCTAGGGATGGAGTGGGTGACCTTTGTGGAACCCTAAGGGTCCGTGGAGCTGCACAGAAGCACCTAGTTTCTGTTGTCAGAGTTGCTCACCCAGACAAACACCGAGCTGTAACTTTGTATCTGGAAATGCAGGGCACCCTGGTCCCCACAATCACTCCCCTAAGACGTACATGAGGTCACCTACAGTTAGTCCCTGCATTCTAACTCGAGGCTAGGATCTGGTAACATTGGAGATACTTACACGGGGGGATAAAAATCTACAAAAGCGCCAGATGTTTGCTTTTCCTTCTGACTTGAAACTACATATGTATATAGTACAAATACTCTCCATGAGATTTAAAAAATCGACTAAAAAGTTCAAGAGAAGAAGATCTCACATATATTTTCTCTGCCAACCTTGAAAGGACTTCATGGTCATTAGTAAGCTGTGCCAGGCAGCCTCTAAAATGGGTGGGAAAAGCTTTGCTGTACACTGGCTACGTGACTTTGGGAACTTTCTGAGCGGAAGCTTCCTTGTGAGTGAAGTAAGTAACAATATCCACCTCAAAGGACTGTTGCTGGGATTAAATTAAAAAATAAAGCATCTTGCTAGGTGCCTAGGATGGAAAAGAGACTCAGTACATGTTGGTCTTTTTATTTGTTTGCATCCACGAAAAATACTGACATTGTGGACAGAGTAGGTTCTTCCCACCCTCTCAGGACAGCCACCCATTGTGATGGCACCATGGAGCTTGGATAGGATGTGCTCTAGGGGCATGTCTTGACTGATCTTAACCAAGGAGAGTTATCCCATTCCTCCTCCTGCTAGAGTAATTGGTTCTGGCCACGGTAGACCAAAGCCAAAGGAATTGATTCAAGGATTTCCCAATCAGTGCAAATGTCTTGGATTTATTCCCACTTCCCTCCCACCCTCATGAGCTCAGGCAACAGGGTGGTTAAGCGCTGAGCTGCTAACCAAAAGGTCCACTAGGAGTTCAAAGCCACCGTCCTCTCTCAGGGAGTCTTCTGTAAAGACACACAGCCTATGGAGCAGTTCTGCTCTGTCCTGTAGGGTTGTTTGGAGTCGCAATTGCTCCAGGCCAGTGGAGCCTGTGGGCCGCAAGCTGTTGACTTAGTTACCTTGGAAGACACTTGTCATCTTGGAAGACGCCACCCACGGAGAAGGGCGGAACAGAATCCTGCAGAATCAGAGCGGGAGGCAGTTAGCACAAATTCTGTGCCATCCTTTAGTCCATCAGCTGTCTTCATAAATTTCTGTAAGAAGAATACAAACACTGTCAATTAAGTTCATGGACTCATCCTAGAAAAAGTGCTACGTGCCTCATTGCTGAATATCACTGCAATCACCTTCAAAGTCCTCCCCTTGGGAAGCTATGCACTGATGCCAGCACCTAGTCTACCCTCAAAGCAATTTGGGAACTCTTTCTGGAATGGACATCAGAGTGCTTGCCATATTACTCTTGATGTTCTGAATGCCATCAAAATGTCTTCCTTTCAATATTTCTTTTATTTTCGGTTAAAGAAAAAAATAATCATTGGGGCCGTATCCGGTGAGTAGGGAGTGTGTTTCAATACAGCTATTTTTTTACTGGCTAAAAACTCCCTCACAGACAACTTAGACAATTAAGTTCACAAACTTGCCACTTTGCCATTGTAGGCAATGCCTATTCCAGAAAGAGTTCCAGAATTGCTTTGAAGGGTGGAGTCGGCACTGGCATTGGTGCATAGCTTCCCAAGGGGAGTTCTTGGAAGTTGACCATAGTGATATTCAGCAATGAGGTGTGTAGCACTTAGAACAATGAAGTTCACAGGCTTCGTTGTCAGACTTCATATTTGTTGGGCTCACCTCAGGGTTTTTGATCCTGAACCACAGCTAGGCAAGGATGCACCCGTGTTATCAGGGTCAGTTCCAGCATTTCCACCAACTGAGCTATTTCTGACGGGGTTTAAGACCAAATCTGGCAAACTAGCTGCCTAAGTGAAACTTCCAGTTTTTAGGCAAGACTCGGTTATACATGACTGCTCCCATTTTTTCCTTCGGATAGGAGTCACAAGCAGAATGGTGCGCCCGTGGCATCTTGCCAGATCATGAGAGGTGGCATTAGGCTTTTGAGCGCTTACCACTTAACCTGTAAGCTAGCTTCTAGAAACCTCCCCCGAGATGTAACCTTAATGCAGAAAAGGGCACTGTGTAAAAAGCTACTGCAGCATCATGTATTTACATATTTTAATTAGCATTATAGAAGCATTTCATTGAGTTATAAAAAGTCTGACAGTAGAGAAGGACTGAACATGAAATACATGAGCATATCCCTGTCATGCGACAGTCTTCCTAACATCGTAGCTCAGAGGTGACCACTGGTAAACCCCCGGTATAGATGTTTTCTTGACATAAATAACCACCTAAGAGAATTTTTGTGAAAGCCTTTATTTGTGCTTCAGAGAGTTAAGGAACGCTGCCTTCACACCATCATACTGTTAAAAAACAGATGAAAAACCACTGTTATTGAGCCAATTCTGACTCACAGTGACTCTGTAGGACAGTGTGGAACTGTTCCATTGGGCTTCTGAGGAGCTCCTATTAGATTTGAACTACTGAACTTCTGGTGAGCAGCTGAGCTGTTACTATGTTATCAGGGCTCCTAGCAAAATAAAGCAAAACCAACCAACCAGCCAAGCAACCAAACTTGCAGTAACCTAAATACCATCGATATAACCAATAAAACCCCCCAAATCTACTGCTGTTGTGTTGATTCTGACTCACAGCCACCCTATAGACAGAGTAGAGCTGCCCCATAGAGTTTTCAAGGAGCACCTGGTGGATTCGAATTGCTAATCTTTGGGTTAGCAGTTGGACAATGAACAAAGAAGACAGAAGGAGAAAGGATTCTTTGAATTGTGGTGTTGGAGAAGAATGTTGAATGGACCATGGACCACCGAGAGAATAAACAGATCTGTTCTGGAAGAAGTACAACCAGAGTGCTCCTTTGAAGTAAAGATGGCAAGACTGCCTCTTACCTACTTTGGACCTGTTGTCAGGAAAGATCAGTCCCTGGAGAAGGACATCATGCTTGGCTGAGTGGAGGGTGAGTGAAAAAGAGGAAGACCCTTGAAGAGATGGATTGACACAGTGGTTGCAACAATGGCCTAAGCATAAATACAATTGTGGACACGGTACAAGACTCAGCAGTGTTTCATTCTGTTGTTCATAGGGTTGCTATGAGTCAGAACTGACTCAACAGCACCTAACAACAACAATCTTTTGGGTAGCAGCTGTCACACTCAACCCCTATGCCACCAGGGTTTCCACCATCAATATGGGACTGGTTAAATAAATCTTGGAATCATGTCATGGAGCGAGCACTGGTGGTGCAGTGGTTAGGCACTCAGCTGTTAACTGAAAGATGGGTGGTTCAAACCTGCAGCCACTCGACAGGAGGCAGATGTGGTGTCTGCTCCCATAAAGATTCGCAGCCTTGGAACCTCTGTGGCAGAGTTCTACTCTGTCCTATGGGTCATATGAGTCTGGATCTGCTTGACGGCAATGAGTTTGCTTTATTGATCATCCGGTGGAATGCTGGAATATACCATAGTCTACCAAAAGAACAAATAGACCTGTCTTGGAAGAACTACAACCAGAGTGCTCCTTAGAAGCAAGGATGGAGAGACTATATCACACACGCTTTGAACATATTGTCAGGAGGGATCGATCCCTGGAGAAGGACCTCATGTCTGGTAAAGCAGAGGGTCAACAAAAAAGAAGGCCCCGAGGAGATGGACTGCCCAGTGGCTGCCACAGTGGCTGAAGAACACTAAAGAGAACAGGGGGATGCAGAGCTAGGCAGTGTCTCGTCCTGTCGTACTCAGGGTCACTGTGAGTCAGAACCGATTCGACGGCACCACGGAGAAGACCTCCTGTACGTGCTGAAATGGAAAAGTAGCTAAAGGATGTTGTTAAGTGAAAAAAGAAAAAGTTATAAAATCATACGTAGAGTAGTATTCCTTTACAAGTACAAAAGCATAGATTGTACTGTCCTTTAGCTTGTTTTCATAATGCAAGATGTTCTCGGAGGATTTACGCTTTGGTAGTAACTGCTGGGTATCAGGAGAAACACGGATGCTCTTTGGCACTGAAATGAGTGGTGATGCTCTGATCTGCTTAACAAACTATCCATATAGTTCTTTAAATTTCACTGCATCCTGATGATTTAGGAAAGGATCCAAATAATGTATGTCCAAATCACACTGATGGCTAATAATAAAACATCAGGGACCATCATTTATTAGAATTAACAAAGAAAAAAAATCATAGGCACATAAAAAGCAATTTGTAGAGAAAGTCACTGTTTAATGAAATGGACTACTTAGAAGAGAACCAGAGCAAATGTCTCCAGTGAAATTAAGCTATGTAAAGAATAGGGCAAAAATGTCACTGGCTTCCTGACACGTAGTCCTTAGTCAGAGGACACTGTAGCTGTAACAGGTGAGTCACAGAGCAATGTGATCAGGTAAGAATGTGCAAAGATGAAAAGTGCAGGGTTCTTGCACGTCGTCATGTCAATTCCAACTCACGATGACCCTACAGGCCAGAGTAGAACTGCCCCGCAGGGTATCCAAGGAGTGCCTCGTGGATTTGAACTGCCAACCTTTCCATTAGCTACCGAGCTCTTGACCACTGTACCACAGCAGTTTCCACGCAAAAGACCTGGCTCCTATGCTAATGAGTGTTGTCAGGTGCTGGTGTACCTTGCAGCCCCCTGTGCACAGCAGGATGAAGCCCGCCCAGCCCCACGCAGTCCTTGTTCAGAGTCTTCGCTTTGCTGGAAACCAGCGCTGCACCACTGCGTCAGTCCACCTCCCGGAGGGCCTGCCTCTTTCTCGCTGACCTTCTCCTTTACCAGGCATGAGGTCCTTCTCCAGAGGCTGGTCCTTCCTGATAACACATCCAGCGTATGTGAGATGAATATTTATAATAGTTCATTTTAATTCGTGGTCTGATAATTCCAAAACTCTGCCATATCGGAGTCTGATTCCAACTCACGTAGTGTCTCTTTAGACTGTAGTTTGGTCTTCACTGTCTTGTTGAAAGCCAGAAATGCTGTGTGGGATAATCCAAACAGAGTTGATACATGTTTGTGTGAGATTTCATGTGCATCTGGCTGGGGGTTAGTTTGCATTTACTGTTTGCCACAGCTGTGGTGATGGGGGACAAAACTTCATCCAATGTCCTCCTTTTCATGTTCCCTGTTGGCCCTGGGTTTCCCTAGGTGCCTCTTCTGAAGCCGAGTTCCAGCCTTGTTGTGACACCTGTCATCATGCACGGCCTTGTTTACGTGGTGGCAGGGTGGGTGGCACCGTGCTCCAGCGTCCTGTTAGCTCTCCGTCCTTCCCGAGCCGTTCCCAGGCGGTGACCGCCAGCAGGGCTTCTCAGCTGTCCACTCGCTGTGCCATCCCTGCCATTTTTGTTTCTGCACCTGGAGATGACCCCCTCCTCTTCACTTTATGATCAACATTTTACTGAAACTTCAAGGACTGGCTTCCCTTTGAACCCACATTGGGTGGACATGGCCATTAGAAAAGCCATCCCGACTTCCTTAACTTCTCATCGTGTAAAAAAGGCAGCTGCGGGACATCTGTCCCAGAGGAAAAAGGCTAGCCTTTATTCTGAAACACCTAGTAAGCTCCTTGTGATAGGAGACTGCTTCAGCTCCTCTAATTTCCCAGCCGGTTCACAGTGGCAGCTTGCTGAGGTGGCTTCTGTCCCTGCCCTCGTCCATCCTGAGGCTTCTCATCTGCAGTGCTGCAGCAGCAGGCATGGTGCCCGAGGGTTTGCTTGGGTAACTTTCCGAGGTCAGGTTGTCCCTGCTGGGGTGTCTTCGGAACAGGGGCTCCTTGCCAGGAATCGACACTTATCCTCCAGTCTTACCCCTGCAGCTGGGCACCTCGCTGCCCCGCACGGCTTATCACAGCCACCTCTGAGCATGGCCTGATTTTCCAAATGCCGTACTTTTCCCCTGGTTCTGGATCTCTGCTTTGAACAACTCCCTCTGTTCCCAGACCCCTGCAGAGACACCTTTTGCCTTAGCCTGTCCCTGGGCCCGGTCTGACCTTGCAACACACTGGGACGCTGTACAGGTCAGCTGAGGGACGGGCTGGATCCCTTATTCATTCAGACTGGACTTACCTCTTTTTTTTCTTTCCCTATCCTGGTGGTGTCTTGAAGTCCCCAGTGTTCCTGGTCACCACTTCTTAGGCTGGTTTGAGCAGAGTTGCCTGTTTCTGTCCTCAGGAACCCTCAAGGCCAGTCCAGATGTCCTTCCCCAAACAGGTGTGAGTTCTATCTGAAGAGAGCCCCCTGCTACTCACCTCACCAAAGTTTCTCTTTCTCTCTGATTTCCTGGATCCTCCAATTTCTAATCCATGGGCTAGGTTATTCTCCAGGAAGTCAGGTCACTGCTGAAGGTTACAAGTCCCAGGAATTGCCTCTGTCCCTACACCCAGGGGCATAGGCTTTGGCGGCAGCCAATATCAGGTTCACATCATGGCTCTCCTGGTTGGAATGAGCTTGGGTGAGTTAGGAACCTCTGGGCTCCAGCTTTCTCCTCTGACATAGGGAAATGAAGAGTCCAGTGCAGGGTGGTCATCAGAATGACGTGGGATGCAGAGTGTGACAGTGTGGCAACGGCTTGTTCAGTCGGGGGCTCCAGAGACACAGAATTAGTGGGAGATGCACACAAATATACATATGTAATGCATGTATGTGTATACGAGGTCTGAGAACTAAGTCCATGAACTTAACTGTTCTAAGTTGTACATACCTCATTGCTGAATATAACTATGGTCACCTTTCAAGGACTTCCTTTGGGAAGCTATGCACCAAGTCCAGTGCTTAGGCCATCCTTCAAAGCAATTTTGGAACTTCCTGGAAGGGCCATGGCACGCAGTGGCAAGGTGGCAAGTTTGTGAACTTCACTGTTTAGTTGTCTGTGAGGGAGTTTTTAGTCAGTAAACAAGTAACTGAATTGGAACACCCTCCGTACTCACCCAATCTGGCTCCCAGTGGCTTTTCTCTTTACCTGAAGACACAGGAAATATTGAAAGGAAGACATCTGGATGACATTCAGGACACTGAGGGTAATACAACAACAGCTCTATGTCCGTTACAGTGAAAGAGATCCAAAACTGCTTTGAAGGGTGGACTAGGCTCTGGCGTCAGTGCACAGCTCCCCAAAGGCAATACTTCAAAGGTGACCGCAGTGATGCTCAACAGAGGTACGTAGCACTTTTTCTAGGGTGAGTATGCGAACTTAATTGTCAGGCCTTGTGTGCGTGCGTGCGTGCGTGCGTGTGTGTGTGTGTGTGTGTGTAAATATGTGTGTACACACTGGAAACCCTGGTGACATAGGTGTTAAGTGCTACATCTGCTAACCAAAAGGCCAGTGCTTCGAATCCGTCAGGTGCATCTTGGAAACTCTGCAGAGCAGCTCTACTCTGTCCTATGAGGTAACTAGGAGTTGGAACCAACTGCAATGGGTTTAGTTTTTTTTTTAATATATACACAAATACATATATACATGTAAATATACCCATCCATCTGTATATTTAAATCTCATATATATGTATATATACAATATACATGTGTGTATATATATGTATATATACAAATGTGTATATGTATGTGTATATATACTATACACACACACACACACACACATTCTGTTGTTAGGTGCCATGAAGTCAGTTGTAGCTCATAGTGGTCCTATGGACAACAGAACGAATCCCTGCCCTCTCCTGTACCACCCTCTCAATCATTGTTCCGCATGAGCCAGTGTGCAGCCACTGTGTAAATCTACGTCATTGAGAATCTTCTGTTCTTTTGATGACCTTCTACTTTACCAAGCCTGATGTCCTTCTCCAGAAACTGGTCCCTCCTCTCACCATGTCCAAAGTAAGTGAGATGAAGTCCTTAGGTGGTGCAGATTGTTAATGTACTCGGGTGTTAACTGAAACATCAGACTTTTGAGTTCACCCAGAGGTGCCTAGGAATAAAGGACTGGTGATCTAGTTCTAAGATCTCAGGCACTGAAAACCCCATATAGCACAGTTCTACCCTGACACATATGGCAACTGATATAAACTAACCAAGCTGGCACACACGACTTACCCTTGCCATACTCAGCCACTGTCACTTCTCTTTGTTTGTCCCATAGTGTGCTAGGGAACTACATCTGGCTCTTTGAGGCCCCAGGGCTTTTGGATGCAAAGCTGTCTTGTATTTGCGAGGCATTGTGGCTTATGAGGCAGAAACAATGACCTCTGTGCATTTGACAAACACTATTTTTTCATTTTCTGAGATGTACCATTGATGAGCAATTCAAAGTGGACAATTACATAATTGAGGCCATTATGCAATCAGACTCAGAAATAAAGCAAGATCTGCTTCTGGCCTCTTATATCATTTTAGATGGGACTTTGTGAGGTTTACCTGACCAATTGATTTTGAAGTGTTCGGTAGCTCAACAGGTACAGAAATTAAAGATATTTAATGTGAGGATTCTAGGATAATCATTAAGAGGAAGAGAACCATGAGAAAAACAGAAGTTATCTGAAATGTCACGAGATGAAAGCAGTGAGTCTGCACAGGACAACTGAGCTGGGGAAGTGAAGGTGGAACTGCGACTCCCGAGAGTCCAGCAAGGATCGAGTTAAACAGAAAACAAAACCAACAGCTTTCTCTTGACTCCAGCAGGCATTTCTTCACATCCTCCCGCTGGAAAACAACTTACAGCTCACACAGCCTGTGTTCTCAGACTGTAATCCTGCCCTCAGATGGTGACTGAGCTCCTACGGAGATGCCGCGGTTGCTAGACTCCTTGCCCAAGGGAGCTTTCAGCACCAATAAGCATCCACCCAGCTCTGGAGTGCTGCCGTGATGCTCTTATTCTTGTTTAAGAAGGGTCAGCAGAACTTGCAAAGGCAAAGGTACTAACATAAAATGGGGCAAATCCCGGTGGATTTCAGACAACCTGAAAAAGGGCAGCATTCACCACGCCTCTGATCTCTAAGCCACAGGATGGAAAGGCAGAGGCGGGAGCCACTGAGGCTTATCTAGGACACTTTCGGGTAAGAGACAACACAGTGCCATCCACAGGGTCAAAGACCAGGGAAAATCATTACAGCTGCAAACAGTCTGATGCGGCTCTGAGCTCCTTCTCTGTAAGACGGTGATGTGTCGCCCAGGAGTTAACATTGAGGACAGGGCCTGAACTTATCTGTGCAAAATTGTAGTAAGGCCTAAAGTCCTATAACTTCAGGAGAAAGAGAGAATGACTATCCCCCAAGCTGATATTGACTCTTATGAGGTAAAGTTAAGACACATCTCCATTCTTCAATCTTTATGCCAGTCTGTACACCAGTTGTCCGTCTCAGAGCACTCTATGATCTGGGTTGTAGTGGACACACAGAATTCATTGACTATCCTTACAGTTAAATGATCTATTAAGGCAGTAACAGGGTATAAATGGGTCCTACCGATTAAAGCACTTAGCTGCTAACCAAAAAGTCAGTGGTTCAAAGCCACCAGTTACTCCCTGGGAGAACAAGGTGGCCATCTGCCTCCATAAAGACTGCAGCCTTGGAAACTCTATGGAGCAGTTCTACTCTGTTCTATAGGGTTGCTATGAGTTGCACATGACTCAACAGCAATGCATTTGGTTTGGGTTAAACAGGTACAACATGGGATCAGGATCAACAGGCTATAACTCGGGATCAAGACTAGGAAGCATGTAGGACAGGTCTGGACGGCTCACCTGGAAGAAGACAGCACATCCCTTCCTTCAGTGCAGAACGGCTCTCAGCTCCTCTCTGCCATACTCGGCTCCTCTCAGCCTTGCAGGCCTCCTCTCCACCCCTTGAGGACAGGCACTTCTGCCCTTTTCCTCTCTGCCACCGGCCTCTCCACTGCTAACTGGCCTGGCTCACATCCAGTGTAGCAGCGCTATTCAGCTCTCTCCTCTGCATTCCTAGCCACAGGTTTCAGCTGTCACCACTGGCTCTGCCGCTGGGATCCTTCTAGCCCTGTCACAGCTGGCTTTGCCACAGAACCTGTCCCAGACCTCTCACTGTCTTCAGTGTTACAACCCTTGAGATGTGTTACAGATCTTTGCAGGAGATGCTTTGCTTCTTCTTCTTTCTGCTTCTTTCTTCTGTCTGTGGGAGTGGCTGCATATGCAAGCAAACTCCTTATCAGTTTCAAGGTGTGGGCCTTGCACTGAGGCCACAAACCGACCAATCCCCTCTCAGTAGGCAACAGACGTTTCATTTGCATAGTAGGCTATAGTCGCTTCATTTGCATAAGACGTTGACCAACCCCTGCAAAGTGCCTACCAGTCGTGGGGTGGGCTGCAACACAGGGCCAGAAGAAATGTATCAAATCAACATCATCAAGTTGTTTACAACTTACTGAAGAAAAGTCAATCACCCTGGACAAAAGTAAAACTTCTAGGGTGAAAAACTAGGGCAAAGGTAATTTCTCAGGGTTTAGGGGAAAAAAAAGTCTCACCTGTTTTTCCAAAGATCCAAGGCAAAAGGCCACAGGAAGGAATTCATTTCACCACAGCCTGAGAAGATGGCAGTGCCATTGCTCCATGTGGAGACTGTGCTCGTTGATACCTCCACAGGTGAGTGATTTAGCCTGAGACTTAACAACATGTGAGAGAAGACCACGTGAAACTCATTTGAAAGGAGACCTGGGAAGGTTAGACTCAGTGGACATGGTTCAAGATGCAAGGGAAAGTGCTCCTCAGGATCTCCAGGGCATGTTTAAGAGTCCTTTGGTTGTGTAAGTGGTTAATACACTCAGCTGTGAAATGGAAAGTTGGTGGTTCAAGTCCACTCAGAGGTGCCTTGGAAGAAAGGCCTGGCATTCCTGGAAAATCAGCTATTTAAAAAGAACACAATTCTACTCTGACCTACGTCGGTTGGGACTGACTATGTGGTGACTGGTTTGGTCTACAGTGCCTTCAAACCAAGAGAAACAATGTTCACCAAGTGCCCCCTACTCTAGCTCTAATGAGCTAATTTGTATCCTCCCATCAAGATTTTGGTGTATCTGAGGCCAGAAGAAGTTTAAAGCAAGATTAGAATTTCATAGAATCCTGGGTAATTTCTTGCAAGTTTTATTTAGATTTTACATCTTTAAAATGGTCAGGTTCTCCTTTCTCTGCCAAATATTCTCAGTCAAAACAACTCTCAGAAGGGTGAGTCTAAAGTTTGCTAGAATGTAGACTAGATGAGCCTGATTTTAAGTTATTAGCAACACATTGGTAGGATGTGAAGAGAACTTTCTTTTCTGGTACTGGAGAAATCCTAAAATAACAAAAGATCACCAAAAATAGGTTTCATTTCTTTTATTCTTTCCAGGTGAGTCATGAATGCAAAGGACACTGGGTCGGTTATGCAAAGGCTTCCATAAAAGGGGACACGCGTGAGGTATATTTGGTTTATATATCACCCAAGGTTAAGTCCTTGGGTGGCACAAGTGTTTAACATGCTCTCCTGCTAATTGAAATATTAGAAGTTCAAGTCTACCCAGGAGCCCTGTGATTCAGTAGTTAAGAGTTTGGCTGCCGACCAAATCCACTGTCCACTCGTCAGAAACCATGTGGAGCCGTCTGACTCTGTCACTATGAGTTGGGTACTTAATGACAGTGGGTTTGGGTTTTGTTTTTTAAGTCCACCCAGAGGCAACTTCCAGAAACTCAGCCACTGGAAACCATTACAGACCACATTTCTACTCTGACATACACGGGGTCCCCATGACCTGGAGACAACTTTACTGTAGTTGGTAATGGGTCAGAGAGGTTGGATGTGGCCAGCTGCAGAGTCATCGGTGGCCCCGGGCCACATGGAGCTGTGTGTGACTAAGTTCTACAAATATCTGTGGCTCTGTCCCACAGGCTGCCGTTCTATACAGTAGCTTCTGTTTATGGAAAAATCTGGTGAGGAAGCTTCCATTTGGATGGGTGCATCTGTCTACAGAGTAAGGGCTGCAGGTAGACTGTCCTGCTAACTCACTTACATCTGCTTTAACCTCGCTTGGTCTCTAGGTGAAAACCCTGGAAACAGAGTCGTTAAGAGCTATGGCTATTAACCAAAAGTTTGGCAGTTTGAATCCATTGGGCACTCCTTGGAAACCCAATGGGGAAGTTCTACTTTGTCTTATAGGGTTGCTATGAGTCAGAATAGACACAACGGGGTTTTTGGGGGGATCTTCAGGTAGCCCTTTTGGGAATCTGATGAATGAGTGCTATGAAATCTTATCCCTGAGGGGGGAAAAATGAATATACACAAACATACATGCTGCGATGAAACTTTAGGGAGTCGTATGTGCACTGAAGGGTCCCTAAGAGTCCAAGCAAGAAGTCCTATAACTTCAGAAGGATGAGAGAGAAGGACCACCCCCATAAGCTGATATTGATTCCTATGAGGTAGAGGTCAGACATGCCTCCATTCTTTAACCTTCATGCCAATTTGGGCACCACTTGTCCCTCTCAAAGCACTCTCCATGATCTGGGTTGTAGTGGCAACACAACTCTGTCCTGTAGGGCTGCTATGAGTTGGACATGACTCAACAGCAATGCATTTGGTTTGGTTCCTAATAGTCTTATTGCCAGTTCACAAATGCAACAAGGAGATTTGGGCTGTGGTTACCTGTTGCTGTTGTTAAGTGCCAGTGAGTTGATTCCAACTCATAGCAAACCACGTGACAGAGTAGCATGCCCCACAGGGCTGGGCAGTACTCATCAGGGGAGCAGGTCACTAGAGCTTTCTCCCACAGGGCCACTGGGTGGGTTAGAACTCCTAAGCTTTTGGTTAACAAGCAGTACTTCACCATTTGTGAAGCCATGCAAATCAATTAAAATAAATAAATACACTAATTAAAACTGTTGCCTTAGTACGTATAACACAGACTGAAAGAAATCTTTCTTGGTGGTTGGCTCATTAGGCCTTGGGGAGTGGAAGTCTAAAAAAAGTGGCTGAATCATCACTGCTGACTTACCCATTCTGTAAGATCTATTATGCTTTCTTTTGAAAAATTGTTATAAAAGGTATATAGCACAAACTTTGCCTATTCAGCATTTTTCAGGTATAAGATTTAGTCACACCAACTACATGAGTCGTGTTGTACCGCTGTCCCCTGTGATCGTCGCCACATTTCCAGTCTCTAGAAACACTCACTGCTTCCTAAACCATGGAACATGTGTCATGGACCGCATTGTGTCTCCCAAACTGTCAACTAGACCATGAATCTTAGTATTATGTGGTTGTCCATCAATTTGTCATCTGGTGTGATTTTCCTGTGTTCGGTAAAGCTTCCCTCTGTGATTTAATATCGTAACTCAAAATAAGAAGGAATATCTGCAAACATTCATTAATAATCATAATATGGAATGTATGAAGTACAAATCTAGCAAAATTGAAAATCATCAAAATGAAAGGGAATACATAAACATCACTACACTAGGCATCAGTGAACTGAAATGGACTGGTGCTGGCTTTGTTGAATTGGACAGTCATATGGTTTATCATACCAGGCATGACAACTCAAAGAGGAGTGGCATTAAAATTCATTGTCAAAAAGAACATTTCACATCTGTCCTGAAGTACAGTGTTGTGATAGGATAATACCCATATCCTTACAAGGAGCACCAACTAATAAGACTGTTACTCAAATTCACATACCAACCACTAAGGCTAAAGTTGAAGATCCTGAAGATTTTTCTGGCTTCTGCAGTCTGAAGTGATCACGCATGCAGGATGCCTTGATAATTACTGGTAGTTGGAATGCAAAAGTTGGGAACAAAGAAGGATTAGTAGCTGGAAAATACAGACTTCGTGACAGAACAATGCTGGAGATCATGTGATAAAATTTTGCAAGATCACCAACTTCATTGCAAACACCTTTTTCACCAACATGAGCAACGACTATACACATGTCCTATGCGGTTGCTATGAGTCAGAGTCGACTTGATGGCCGTGGCTATACACATAAGGACCTCGCCGGATGGAATCCATCATGTGGAAAGAGATGGTGGAAAACCTCAGCATCATCAGTCAGAACAAGGACAGGGACTGTGGCACAGGCCGTCGATTGCTCACACACAAGCACAAATTGATGCTGCAGAAAATGAGTCAAAGTCCTTGAGAGCCAAAATACGATCTTAAGTATATCCTACTTGAGTTTAGACACCATCTTAAGAATCAATTTGATGCACTGAACAGTAATGACCAAAGACCAGATGAGTTGTGGAGTAACATCAAAGACATCACCCGTGAAGAGAGCAAGAGGGCCTTAAAAAGACAGCAAAGAAGGGAAAAAGTGGGTGTCGGAAGAGAGTCTGAAACTTGCTTTTGAGTGTTGAGTAGCAAAAACAAAAGGAAGAAACGGTGAAGTAAAACAACTGAACAGAAGGTTTCAAAGGGTGGCTCGAGAAGACAAAGTAAATACTGAAGTAACATCTGCAAACAGCTGGAGACGACAGAGCGACAGAGAAGAACATGCTCTGCATTTCTCAAGCTGAGAACAACTGAAGAGAACGCTCAAACCTCAGGCTGCAATATGTAAGAGTCTTCATGGAAAATGTCAAATGACTCAGGAAGCATCAAAAGAAGACGGAAAGAATACACAGAGTCATTATACCGGAAAAACTGGTTGATGTTCAGCTGTTTGAAGAGGTAGCATATGATCAGGAACTGATGGTACTGAAGGAGGAAGTCCAAGTTGCACTGACGGTATTGGCGAAAAACAAGACCCCAGGAATTGATGGAATATTAACTGGGATGTTTCACTAAACAGATGTAGCACTGAAAGCCCTTGCTCGTCTGCACCAAGATACGTGGAGGACAGCTGCCTGGACAACTGACTGGAGGGGATTCAGATTTATGCCCATTCACGAAAGAAAAGCAATGCAACCGAATGCAGAAATTATTGAACAGTATCGTTAATACCATACACAAGTAAAATTTTGCTAAACACCATTCAGAAGAGAGTGCCACAGCATAGTAACAGGGAAATTCCAGGAATTCAAGCTGGATACAGAAGAGAACATGGAATGAGGGACATCATTGCTGATGCCAGATGGATCTTGGCCGAAAGCAGAGAATACAAGAAAAATGTTTACTTGTGTTTCACTGACTCTGCAAAAGCATTCAACTGTTTGGATTGTAACAAATCATGGACAACATTGCAGAGAATGGGAATTCTGGAACACTTAATTGTGCTCATGAGAATCTGTATGTAGATAGAGACGCAGTTGTTTAAACAGAACGAAGGGACACTGCATGATTTGAAGTCAGGAAAGGTGGGTGTCAGGAATGTATTCCTTCAGCATACCTATTCAGTCTACATGCTGAGTAAATAATCCAAGAAGCTGGACTATACACAGAAGAATGGGGCTACAGGATGGCAGGAAGCCTCGTTAACAACCTTCGTTACGTAGAAGACACAATCTTGCTTGCTGAAAGTGAAGAGGACCTCAAACGCTCACTGATGAAGATCAAAGACCACAGCCTTCAGAATGGGTGGCACCTCAGCATCAAGAAAACAAAAATCCTCACAGCTGGACCAGTAGGCAGCACACCATAATAAATGGAGGAAGGACTGAGGTTGTCCAGGATTTTATTTTACTTGAGTCCATATTCAATGCGCAGAGAAGAAGCACCCAGTAAATCAAAACACGCATTGCATTGGACAAATCTGCTGCAAAAGATCTCTTGTCACCTTGAAGATAAAGGTGTACATGACTCAAGCCATGGTATTTTCAGTCACATCACATGCATGTAAAAGCTGGACAATGTATAAAGAGAACAGAAGAAGAACTGATGCCTTTTAACTGTGACATTGGAGAAGAATATTGAATATGCCATGGACTGTCAGAAGAACAAACAGATGTGCCTTAAAATGTTCTTTGGAAGTAAGGATGGCAAGATTATGTCTTACATACTTTGGACATGCTGTCAAGAGGAATTGGTGGACATCACACTTGGTAAAGTAGAGGATCAGCAAAAAAGAGGAAGACCCTCAACGAGACGGACTGACACAGCGGCTGCAACCATGGGCTCCGGCATAAAAACAATTGTGGGCCTGGTGCAGGATGGGGCATTGTTTCACTCAGTTGTATACTGGGTTGCTGTGACTTGGAACTGAACTGACTCAATGGTATCTGACAACAAGAACATGATGTTAACGAGGCGAGATTAGGGGCAGTTATGTTAATAAGGCTGCACTCAATCTCCAAGATTAGGTTGTATCTTAAGCCAGTCTCTTTTGAGATATAAAAGAGAGAAATGAGCAGAGAGAAAGGAGGACCTCATACCACCAACAAAGCTTTCCTGAGAAAAGAGCATGTCCTTTGGATGCAGGATACCTGTGCTGAGAAGCTCTGATTCCAGGGAAAAGATTGATGACTCTGGAGCCCAAAGAGAGAAAGATAGTCTTCTCCTGGCACTGATGCCCTGACTTGGACTACTAGGCTATCGGACTATAAGAGAATAAACTTCTGCTTGTTGATGCCGTCCACTTGTGGTATTTCTGTGACAACTAGGTCAATCTCTTTAAGATCTACTGTATCTTGAAAGACGATAAATTAAAAATTTGAAGCTGTTCTTCTAGAAAGCCTCATGGCACAAGAATAAACACACACATATGAATTCAAGAATAAGGAAAGAATCAGGTGCAATACATCAAAGAAAATGGCAGTGAGAGGAACGTTTGAGGATTTTTGTTTTCTTGATGTTGAGGTGAAATCCATACAGAAGGCAGTGGTCTTTGACCTTCGGCAGGAAATATTTCAGGTCCTCGGCACTTTCAGCAAGGTAAGGTTGTGTTGTCTGCACAATGCAGGTCCATGAGGCTTCCCAAGGGAAATCTTTCTAAGGTGACTGTAGTGACATTCAGTAACAAGGTACATAGCACTGTTTCTGGGATGAGTTTGGAATTTAATTGTCAGAACTCATCCATCATGTAAGTGTATATAAATACAGATTCTGATAGTAGCGTCTCATTTCTTTTCTTTTTTTAAACCCAAGACAGGTATGTCGTCATGCACACTGTTCTGTTTCTTACTTTTTTCCCTTTATCGTCACATTTGGGAGATGCTACCACATCATAGCTAGGGAGTTTCATCACTTTTTTTTTTCCACAAAATGGATGAATCATTATATAACCAGCCCCCATCGATGGATGTTTGGGTTGTTTCTAATATTCTGCTATTACAAAAAAGTCTGTGATGTATCACTTCATCCCTGCCCCTGAATGGGATGGGTGGGTGAAAGAGAGTCATATATTACTCTGATGGTTATCACCCAACACATCTCCATGGGGATTGTGCAAATTTTCCGTTCTATCAGCTACCTACCAAAATTCTTGTTTCTTGAGAGTCTTGCCAACAGAGTGGTATTGAACTTTTGAATTTTGGTATAGTTTTAACCTGCTTTTCTGTTACTACAGGAGACCTGGCTGAACAGTGGTTAAAATGCTCAGATGCTCCCTGCAAGGTTGGTGGTTTGAACTACCCGCCGCTCTGTGGGAGAGAGATACCGCAGTTGCCTTCCAAGATCATAGCCTTGGAAACCGATGGGGCAGTTGTACTCTGTTCTGTAGGGTCCCTATGAATAGGAAAGCATTTGATGGCAGTGGGTTTGGGCTTGGGTTGGGTTTCTGTCACTGTGGGTGATGTTCAGCATGTAACCCCTGCAGTCAGAGTTCTCTGTATTTTCCTTCCCATAAAGCACCTAATCACATTCTTCAATCGTTTACCTGTGTTTCTTTTCTTTTCTTTTTTTTAAGACTTTTTCTTAACAATTTTTAGGATCTGTCTAGACTATGAGCTAGGTATCAGTACATGAGACTACCCTTTTTCCTGTGAAAATGTATTTCATATTTGATAAATTCCCACTGCCTTGGATCGTATGGATTGGATGTGATCAGCACAGACTACGGATCACTGCTGCTTCAGAAAAGGCCCCTTTTATCCCTCACAGCCTGTGTTCACTCCATTACTCCATGCTTTCTCCCCACTTCTCTTGTACCGATTACTCTTTTACTGTGGTTGCATCGTGTGTGGATCTAAAAGCTCTGGAAGATAGCAGAATAGTTAACCACAAAGCCTTCTGATTGTTCCTTCTGCCACTTATTAAATCCCTCTTATATGCCACATGTGTTTTATTCAGCAGGACAAATTAGTGATACAACAATATGGGGCATATTTTAGAAGAGAATCTGCAAACTTCCAGGGGCACCTGTTTCCTTTCCCGTTCTGCGTCAGACGAGAGGGAGCTGCGTGGGGGAAGATTAAGGCCCTCCACAGTGGCTGGGGGCATGGGCTTGCCTGTCAGTCATATCTGTTCCCAAAGACCCTGGGAACATGCGATGAGCCTAGAGGATCTCAGTGGGTCTCTGGCAGCCCCTGAAGGCACTGAGCTGACGGCTGTGGAGGCTGAGTGTTGGTCCTCTGAGTTTCTAGGCTGATAAGCACGCCTATTCTAGTGGCTGCACCAGAATCACGTGGAGTGTTTATTAAAAATGCAAAAGACCTACTGATTCATGACATGCATAGCAAGGTTAAACACCTTCATATTTTTTATAAGCTCTCCAGGTGTTTGTTTCACACTGCCCTGGTGTTCTAGCCCACCATGACTCAGACATGAATTCTTGACAGACTGTGTCCATGTTGGTTTTAGACCTGTGAGACTTTTCAAAACCCTGGATTATGGGGCTGCTTTGGTTGCTTATCACCCTCCTTAGCACCTATGGTTCTTTTCCTTACATACATAGCCAGGGCTAAGAGGATGCTAGCTGTTAGTGTTGTGTGAGGTAGCACACGGCTACAAAGGCGATCTTCCAAAATAAAGTGCTGGGCTGGGACATCTTTTACTGCTTTTGTTTTGTGTGAAATAATAGCTCTCCTTTCTCCCACAGCATTCTAGCAGGTTGTAGTTTCTAAAGATGGCCACAACACTATCTCCCCATCTAGATGTGGAGACTAATCCCTCTCCTCTTGAACCTGGCCTGTTGGAGGCTTCACTTGCTACCAACAGAACGTGGCAGAAGTAGAGCTGTGTGGCTTTGAAGGCTAGGCCAAGAGAGATTGTCCAGTGTCTGCCTTGTTCTCCGGGAACCCTCACTCTGACACAAGCCAGGCCCCATATAAGATGCTCAGTTACCCTGAGACCATCATGTTGGAGAGGTCACAGGCAGGCTGCTCAGTGGACAATTCCAGCTGCTTCCAGTCCTTCAGTCTTTCCTGCACATCACGAGATATGTGAACAAAGCTGTCTTGTACCCTCCATGCCATCTATCATCGGCTGTGTACCACAGCTGACAATGTGAAGAGCAAAAGAATCTTACCCAAGCCTGTTCCAAATTTTTAACCTACAAAATCTGTGAGACATATTAAAATGATTGCTTTTTGTGTCACTCTGATTAAAAACAAACAAACAAAAATTGTTGTCAATCAGTTCTGATTTCCAGTGACCCTACAGGACAGAGAAGGAAGTAGAAGTGTCCTGTAGAGTGGCTAAGCTTGTAAATCCTTATAGAAGCAGACTGCCACATCTTTCTCTCATAGAGCAGCTGGTGGGTTCAAACTGCTGACCCTTTGGTTAGCAGATGATTGCTTTAACCACCGTACCACTAGGACTCCTGACTACTCTGCTATCAGACAGTAACTTTGGTACCAGATATGGTAACTTTGATAGGTGTTCTCTCACCCATTTCCAACAATAACTTCATAAAGTAGATTATTCTCAACTATTTATAGGTGAGGAGACTGAGGCACAGTTCAAAAGTTTTGGAGTATTGATTCAACCTAGCATTGACTTAGCCCAAGCTCATGCCTTCTCTGCGGTACCACACTGTCTCCGCAGATCTTTAAAGACAACTGTTTCTAATTAAACCATTTAATGTGGTGAGGAGGATGGCTCTTCTTACTGTCAACATCCTTAAGTGCTGTAGTTACAGTAATTAAGAACACTCCAACCTTCAACCATTTCTGCAGACCCTTCAATGAAGAAAATTAGCAGAACCTGTAGTTTCACGGAGTATTAAGCCTGTTAAGCATGGTGCCAGAAAGAATATCTGGAAGTTATAGGTGTCCCGTCACTTAGGAACTGTCCAGGCTTTGAAGGATGAAGATGGCTTGAAGAAAACTTCTGAGGACTATGGAGACAGTCATTGAGAGGAAACACTTGGAGGGAATGAGAATTGGGAATGACCGCACAAACTTACTGCAAAACTGTGTCCACATGGGAACTTCCAGTGAAGGAAGCACGGGTTTGAACTGAGGTAGCATTGAATCTGAGTCAGTATTTTATCACTTTTGAATCATGTGACTTTATCTAGTTAGTTAAACTCTCTGTGCCTCAGTTTCTTCACCTAGTAATTGTTGAGAAAACAACCTAATTTGCAGTGTTATGGTCAGAAACGAATGAGAGAACACCAAACAAAATTATTAAGTCTGGTACCAAAGTTACCGTATGGTATCATAATTACGATCTGGCACCATCCCCATTGTGTTGGCAAAGATGCTGACCATGAATCTGGTTCCTGAGAGCCAGGTTGAGTGTCTGAATGTAAGTATTCAAGGTCAGGAATGCAGGTTGACGATTCGGATAGATTCAGGGATGGGGGCACAATAGGTGTAGTCATGGCAGGTTTATTGGTACAATGGCTGGAGGCAGGTACAATATTTGGCAGGCAGCAGACAAACTTAACAACAGGAAGTCCCCCAACAACAGTGCCTCATGGCTCAATGACCTGATATACTAGTTTTACACAAAGGTGGTTGGCTGCCAGATTTGAGCCCTCAAGGCTGCTTGCCTTCACGATTACACTAGAATACTAGGATTACAAGTATTATGGTGGATGTCTATATTCTAATCCCCAGGATTTAGGAATGTATCATTTTACATGGTATCTTATTTACCTATGGCTGCTTTAACAAAAAATAACACAGATGGACAGTTTTAAAGAACAGAAATTTATTCTCTCACGGGTCAGGAGACTAGAAATCAGACTTCAGGGCATCAGCCCCGGGGGAAGATTCTTCTCTGTCTTTCTGCCCTCATGTAGCTATATAACAAGTTGTATAACTACTGCTGAATCACTTCTGGCTGGACAGCCTGCTCCTGGCCAAAAGGCCGTAACAGCTGAGCCACTCTCAGCTGGAAGGCCTTAGTAAAACAGCCTTCCATGTTGTCCTCACCCTGAGTTCTTCCAAAGAACGTCTAAGGAGAGTATGTGTTTCTGGAGGGACCCTGAGGCTTGGCTCCCAGATGTCCAAGGAAATGCTCAGGACAGTGTGTTCCGATGTGTCCTGGGAGGTCCAGAGGGAAACATTGCTGAGTGTCACCACTGCTGGTGGTTACAGCAGAGAGTGACAGAGTAGATTTGGGTGTGTAATATGTTTGTTTGTTTTTCATTCTAACCAAATAAAGGCAAAAGGGAGTTTGGCTGAACCATACTGATAACTGCTTCATCCTTGATTGGTGGGATAGATGGGCAAAGTTGGCGGTAGTCCTTACTGGGACTTGCAGGTCTCGAGGGTTAATGCAAAGAAGGTGCATGCCTTCCAGACTTCTAGCATAGTGTGGAGGTGGCCCAGTGTACGTAGCTTCTGAGGGAAGCCATTCAGGCGTGTGGCCAGCACTGTGCTGTTTGTCTTCACCATTACACTAGGGTTACAAGTATTATGGTGGATGTCTATATTCTAATCCCCAGGACTTGGGAATGTATCATTTTATATGGTATCTTATTTACTTATGGCTGCTTTAACAAAAAATACCACAGATGGATAGCTTTAAAGAACAGAAATTTATTCTCTCACAGTTCAGGAGGCTAGAAATCTGACTTCAGGGCATTAGCCCTGGGGGAAGATCCTTCTCTGTCTTCCTGCACACAGTTCTGGGCTCCTCTGAGCTTGTAGATCCACCTATCTGCCTCTGTTTGCACACAGCATCTTCTCCCTGAGTATGTCTGTCTCTGTATCTGTTTTCCCTGTTTACAAGACAGTACTCAGAAGGCATTAGGTTAAGAACCCACAGTACTCTGATGTGATCTCGTTAGTGTAGCAAAAGAAAGCCCCTCTTTCCAAACAGAGTCATGTTTGACAAGTATCGGGATAAGGATTTCAACATGACTTTTTGGGAAGCAGGGAGGAATAACTCAATCTGTAACACAGGACAAAGGAGAATTAAGTTTGCAGTGCAATTAGGGTTGCAGAGGAATTAAAATTGCAGTGGAATTAAGGTTGCTAATCATGTGACTCTAAAGCAGTGAGATTGTCTTGGGTGGTCTGTGTCTTAGTCATCTAGTGCTGCCATAACAGATACAGCAAGTGGATGGCTTAAAGGAGAAATTCTATTTTATTGCAGTTTGGGAGGCTAAAAGTCCAACCTCAGGGCATCAGTTCCAGAGGAAGGCTTTCTCTGCTGGCTCTGGAGGAAGGTCTTTGTTGTCAATGTCCCCCTGGAATGGGATCTTCAATGCATGGAGACTCCAGGTCCTTTCCGAAGTACACGCTCTGCTCCCAGTGCTGCGTCTTGGTGGTATGAGGCTCCCAAATCTCCACTTACCTCTCCTGTATAGCCCAAGAGGATGCCCCAAGGCACAGAATAATCCCACACATTGAATCCTGCCCCACAAACACAAGAGCCACCCAGCCTCCTTCATTAACATCATAGAGGGTTTACAACATTAAGGAACATCACACAACTCAGGAATCATGGCCTAGCCAAATGGTTGCACACATTTCTACACATGTTTTGCGGGGGGGGAACACAATTCAATCTATGATAGTCTTGGTGGGCCCAGGTAATCACAAGCAGAAGTGAGAGGCAGAATCCAGTGATGCGATGTGAGAAAGAGCTCACTGGCTGGGAAGACGAAAGGATCCACAAGCCAAGAAACATGGCAGCGTCTAGAAGCTGGATAAGTCAAGAAAACAACTTTTCTCTGGAACCTCTAGGGGGAAGGTGGCCACGATGATATCTTGAATTTAGCCCAGTGAGATGGATCTCCTACGTCTGACGTCCAGAGCTGTAAGAGGGTAAGTTTGAGTTGAGTTGAGTCTCTGAATGTGTCGTGATTTGTTATGGTACTAAGAAACTCATAAAGGTGTTATGGCCCACACTGCACAGATGTTGAACCAGACAACTTGCCCAAATCGGTAGCATTCATACACCAAAATGACAGAGCTACAGTTTCGTTCCAGATTAGTGTAATTCCAGAGTTCAGGTCCTACAATACTAGAGTGCTGACTCTCCAGTGAATACCCTGGTGGCATAGTGGTTAAGTGCTATGTCTGCTAACCAAATGGTAAGCTGTTCAAGTCTGTCAGGTGCTCCTTAGAAACTCCATGGAGCAGTTCTACTCTGCCCTATAGGATACTGTGGTGAGAACTGACTTGATGGTGGTAGGTTTTCGGCTCTCCATCGAGAACTACCATTAGTTTCTTACTCTTTGGAATTGGATTTGGCAAATCTTAAGGACACCAATGTGAATGGCCACACGAGCGTTACTTCAGCTGCTTGGGACATGCCCTGATAGGAACACTGTGACATTGTGCCAAGGCTCAGTCAAGAATAACGCAACATAAATGCAAGCTTTCAGTTTCTGGTAGGAAAGATAAAATAATAACAGAATTCAACCTTTTATAAAACTGTGAGACCAGCACCTCAACTCAACCTGCTTCTCATCCTGAGAAGTGGTGAGGGTGAGCTCAAACTCTGGAATATTCAGAATCTGCTGAGCCAGAGGTGATTAATATTTATGAGTGTCACAGCACACAGGGTGCTGACAAGTTGGCTTTTAAAAATGCATCAGGGAGCGTGAGATTCCAGGTGGGACTGCTCTGCCCTCTGTCACTGCAGAATCAACCAAAGGGTGCCCTGAGTTTAACTTCTCAATCGACCCTACTGCTCAGCCATCATAAGTACTGTCTTGAGGGGCTGCCTAGCTTATCATAGAGTTTTTCCAACTGCCACCTGAGAGGAAAAGGTCACATTGGCATCTGTTGTTACCACCCACCCCCTGCCCCCCAGCTTTCAAATTGATGGTATGACCCTTTCTGGAGTTACTGCAAGCCGGGTAGCATAAAACAACAGAAATGTATTTTCTCATAGTTTTGGGTTAGAGGATTGAGATTAGGGTGTTGGCTGTATTGGTTTCTTTTAAGGATACCTAAGGTTGCCATGAGTCGGATCCGACTCAACGGCACTTGGCGTGGCCTGGCAAGGAGAATCTCTTACATGCCTCTCCTTGAGCTTGTCATCATAGCTGAAAATACTTTCTGTTTCTTGTTTCATAGATGTGTCTTTCCAATCTCTGCTTATTTCCAATCTCTGCTTTATTTTCCCTCTGTGTCTCTTTGTGTCCTCTCCACTTTTCCTCTTGTTGGGAGATCACTCAGGTTGGAGTAGGACACACCCTGTACCAGTGTGACCTCATGTTAACAGATGACATTTATAAAGCCTTTGTTTCCCAACAAGGTCACAGTCACAGGTATCAAGGGTTAGGACTTCAACATAGTTTTGGTGGGGACACATTTCAACCCATGACACTGACCATATTTATGTCTCAATTGTGTTCCTTGTAGACTTAGGAGCTTCCTGAAGGGGTTTTGTACTTCCTAGTGGTGCTCTGCGGCTAACTGAAGGATTCACAGTTCAAACCGACCCAGGAGCTCCTTGGGAGAAAGACCTGTCAGTACATGCCCAAGAAGACTACAGCCCAGAAAACTCAGTGGGGCAGTTGTACTCTGTCCTATGAGGTTGCTAAGAGTCAGAAGTGACCTGATGGCACTTAACAGGAACAACCCTGGTGGTGTAGTGGTTAAGTGCTCCCTCTGCTAATCATGAGGTTGGCGGTTTGAATCCACCAGGTACTACTTAGAAACTGTGGAGCAGTTCTACTCTGTCCTATAGGGTCTCTGTGAATTGGAGTTGACTCAGTAGCCATGGGTTGGATTTTTTGGTTGACAAGAACAACAAGCCATCATCTGATGACCTTAGCCTCTCCCTATAATAATTTTGGATGTGTCTACGAGAAGTCCCATTTGTGCTTAAGAGCATATGACTCTGATCTCATCTGCTAGGCACTCAGCTGCTTCCGGCCTCTACTGCTCGGCTTATCTGCTGACCCCTGCAAACCCATCCCCATGACAGGTAAATTGTGGGCTGCCCTGGGGAGAACCTGGGAAAAAGCTTCTCCTCTCTGGCCAGGGCTATCAAGCAGGGCTCTCTAGTGACCCCAAGATCCCTCTTCCTTTTGGTTCCAAGTCCTCCCTCCTGGGATTTGGCCAAGATTCCACGGGAACTGGATCAAAGTCACTCAGGCTGGTCTCTGTGCCTGTCTTCCTCTGCTGACCAAGGTTTTGTTTGAGCTGACCTTGCCTGCCTGCCTCTCTGCCTTTGAGAAAGCTCTCTCCCAAGAGGCTGGCCAATCCCTTCTCAAAATAGATTTCTACAGACTGGTCCCATCAGTTTGCCAGATAAGCAAACTGGCCACTTCTTGTAATTGCCCCAAGATGGAAACAACCCAGATGCCCTTCAGTGGGTGAATGTTTCAACCAAATGTGGTCGTTTCACACCATGGACTATTTAGGTGTGGAGGCAAAACTGGCAGGAACAGGTAGATGTTGTTGGCACAAACACAGGCTCATATTTGGTTTTAAATTTTTTTTGTTACATTTGAAACAGTACATTTCACATAAAAATCTGGATTTCAGGTTTATCTTGAGGAGTTGGACAGTTGAGCAGTTCTGGGTTCCCCAGGGAGCGGTCAGCCAGGCTTCTTTCTTCAGACGAGGAGTTCTCGCGAGTTCACACAGCGCTGCATGGCCTCCTGCGCGCCTTTTCCGGCCAAGCCTCCAGAGGCATATGAGTTTATAATGCCAGTCTTACAGCTCTTAGTGGAATAGCTTTGGAATAGAGGAATTTATTTATATTTATATATATTATATATATGTATATATATTTATATTTATATATATTATATACATGGAATTTATATTCCATGTATTTTCTCGAAACCATATCCATTTTAACCCAAGTAAGAAGTCTGTATCCAGATATTAAAATGAGAGGGGTGGAAGGAGAACTAGATTCAGTTAACAGTGGTCAAAGGTAGGGGAAACTCACTGATTGCCTGTGCTTGCCTTTGAAGGCCAGCTGAAGGCAGGGAGAGGTTCTGTTAGCGGTACCCCTGCCTCTGGACGCACGTGGCTGTTGACGGAGGGGAGAGTTATGGCTCCTCTGGAATCAGGACTGGCTCCTCAGACACTATTTTCTGTTGCTTAGGTTACTTACACTGGGTCTTAAATAACACTGGAACAAGGCACTTCCCTGCCCCCTCCCCACTGCCCAAATGGGGTTCAGCCTTCTCTGAGTCCTAGACTCAGTTTCCCTAACTGTGATGGGCACTTGAGAAGCAAGGTGCTGTCGCCCTCGTGAAGTAGCCCTGGTGATGCGGTATTGACACTCTCGGCTGCTAATCCAAATTCCTGTGGCTCCATCACAGAAAAGACCTGGTGGTCCGTTCCGTCTTATAGGTCATTATGAGTCTTAAAGGATCTTATGACCCCATAGCGTACAATAACAACAAGAAGCCCTCACACGGATTATTTCCTCCTAAGACCCAGTTGAAAGCAGACTGTTACTTACTTTGGGCTTATTTGATCTCTCTGATTTTGGGAGACATGTTTTGCATGGTTGGAAATAAACCATTTCTCTGGTTTGGTTGGCTGAACACTGCAAAATTATGTTCCACTGCCTGAACTTTTCAAAACAAGACATAGTCCCTGTCTAAGCTATGATGCTTCAGTGTGACTTACCGTTTTGATTTTGAAATAATTATGCACTCACAGGAAGTTGTAACCCTAATACAGAGAGGTCCCCGGCACCCCCACCCAGGGCCCCCAGTGGTGGGGTCTGACGTGGTTACAGTACGATATGCAGACCGTGACATTGGCATTCGTGTAAACTGCAGAGGTTATTCCGATTTCACCAGTTTTATGTGCACTCATTTGTGTATGTATACGTTTTATTACATGTGTAGCCCTGTGTAGTCACTACCCGATCAAGCTAGAGGGCTGTTTCATCGCCAAAAAGGCCCCTGGAGCTTCCCATTTCTAGTAACAGCCATCCCCCAGCCCTCCGTTTCCATTCCAGCCTGTACAACCACCCATCTGTTCCCCACCTTTCTGTTTTCTCGTTTGGTGAACGTTGTAGAACTAGAAAGCAGCCCTAGCAGACCGGTGGCTAAGCACATGGCTGCTAACTGAAAGGTCAGTGGCTCAAACCCACCCTGTGGCTTCACTGAAAGAAACCCTGGCAATCTGCTGCCACCAAGATGACAGCCTCAGAAACCCTTTGGGGCCATTCTGCTCTGTGCTAGAGGGTTGCTCTGAGTGGGAGTCGACTCACTGGCAGTGGATTTGGCTCATAAATGAAATCATAGCATATATCCTTTTGAGAGGTTGATTTTTTTCACTTAACATGATTTCTTTGAAATCCATCCAGTTTGTCGTGTGTATTAATAACGTGTTCCTTGTTTATGAGCAGCATTCCACGGCACAGCTTTAATGCAGTTTGGTGAATCACCCACTGAAGGGCATCAGGGTTGTTGCTACTTTTTGGCTATTAGAAAGAAAGCTGCAATGAATAATTTTTTTTAAATTATGAAGATACAGATAACCCAGCATTTGCCAGTTCAACATGCAAATGAACATTTGTGTACAGGTTTTTCTGTGACTTCTTACTTGTATTTTTCAAGGAAGAAAGAATAATTGTTTTTCCTAAGGAACTTCCCATGAAAGACCAATATCTGATCTGTCTTTTATGATCCAGTTTCCCAGTTGCATTCATCCTCCGAAAGCCTTTTATTGAGTATTTGTAGGTGAGACCCACAGCCATCTGTCAGTGTGTCCTACTGTGGTGGCTTACAAGTTGCCTTGATGTTGGGAAGCTACTCTCCCCGTATTTCAAATGCCTACAGGGCCACCCTTGATGGGCAGCTTTCAGTGGCCCCTCCAGACTAAGACAGGCTCGGAAGAAAGGCTTGGAGGTAATCTTGCCCAAATCAGCCAATGAATGCCCTGTGGGTCATAGTAGGCTATTGTTCTACATGGTTCTGGAAGATGAGTGCTCTGTGTTGGGAGGCCTTCCGCATGCTACTCAATAGCCACAGTGGTGGACCCAGACGTAACAGAGATCATGGAGGGGGTGTGGCAGTGGGCAGGGTTCCATTTTGTCAGATGTAAGGTCACCATGAGTAGGAGGTGACCGGAGAGCACCTAACAACACCACAGGGGAGGCACTCTTTCTACAGTACTGGACCAGAGCCTGCTTTAGAAAGCTCTCACTCCAAACACACAGACAGATCAGATGTCATTGTGATGTTATCAGATAAAGGCCTAAGCTGCCTGTGATCCAAGCCGGGAATCACATGCGTGTGAAAATCGGACAGAGGGTAAAGGTGGACTGGAAAAGAATTAAGGACTTTGAATTCTGGTGTTGGTAAATGAAGTATATTGACTATACCCTGGACTATGAGAAGAATAACCAACTTTGTCTTGGAAGAAATACAACCAGAATACTCATTAAAAGCAAGGGTGTCTTAGTTATCTAGGACTGCTTTAAGAGAAATACCATGAGTGGATGTCTTTAAAAGGACAACTTTTATTGTGTCATAATCCAGTGGGCTAAAAGTCCAAATTCAGGGTGTGAGCTCCAGGGGGAGGCTTTCTCTGCTGGCTCTTGAGGAAGGTCCTTGTCGTCAGTCTTCCCCAGACTGGAGGCTTCTGAGGCACAGGGACCCCAGTCCTTTCCTAAGGACGCACTCAGTCTTTCTTTGTGATGATATGGGGTTTCCAGATCTTAGCTTGCCTCCCTTTCTTTTGTATCTCAAGAGGCTGCCTCACACCACAATACAATCCTACACGTTGAGTCCTGCCCCACCAGTTCGACTGCCACAGTCCTCCCTCATTAACATCACATCACAGAGGCACGGTTTACAGCACACACAGTACCAGGAATCATGGCCAGCCAAATTTCTACACAGTTTTTGGGGGAACGCAGTTCAATCCATGACAAAGGATGTGGATACTTCATCTCACATACCTCGGACACATTATCAGGAGGGACCAGTGCCTGGAGAAGGACGTTATGCTTGGTAAAGTAGAAGGACAGCAAAAAAGAGGAGGACTTTCAGCAAGATGGGTTGACAGAGTGGCTGCAGTAACTGGCTCAAGCCGAGCCATGACCGTGAGGGTGGCCCAGTTCCGGGCAGCATTTTAGTGCATTCTACATGGGATTGCTGGGACTGTGGCACCTAACAGCGACAGCAGCAGCAACAACAACGGCTGTGAGATAGAGAGGAGAGGCAGGGCCTGCTCTAGACAGGGGGCAACGTTACAGACAGAACTTCCTGAAAAGTCTGCGCAGCACTGATCCTCCAGTGAAGTGGAGCAATGATTCTCCAACTGTGGTGCACACATGGAATCCGTCAGGAACCAGTTAAAATGCAGCGTCTGCTTCAGCTGACTGGGAGAGGGCAGAGGAGGCACGTTTCCTACAGGCTCCCAGGTCCCGCACAGGCTGCCCGTGGGGAGCCTGCACTGGGAGAAACAGGTGTCGAGAGGTGTGAGATGAAATCTCATTTATTTTACGTGATGGCAAATAATTTGCACCACTATTTCTTATTAAACAAACACATACATACTACAGAATTGATGCAAATTTCCTTTGCATTTTAAATACAAATAAAGAGACCTTCTTTCGGAAAACTTGTTAGGGCTTTAGCTCCACCACCTTATACCCGTGCCCATGCTTTTCTGTCTGCGCAATGTCTTCATGGAAACGTCTACAACGCTCTGCTTCCAGTGCTTGCTCACAGACTTACTTGGCAAGTCTGGTGTAGATTAGCTACCATACGACGCAGCAGCGTTCTGTCTCCTGTGAACTTGGCCCCTTCAGAACTACCCTCCACAGCTCCAATGTGGTGGGAGAGGTCAGGGCATCTCTGCAGGCAGCTTGCTCTGGGATTTGCCTTTGGAGGTAGACACACATTTACTGAATCTTCTCTGTGGGAAAATTTGCAATCTATGAGGATTAAAGTTAGATTTAAAGACAGATTTGCCTCCTAAAGCCTTTTTCTTTAGTGAGGAACTCCTGAGTCTACTGGTAAGATCCAAATGATGAAGATGCTTTAATTTGATAGCTAGTTATTGACTGAAAGTTTATCACAGACTTAGAGTTAACTTCCCCCAGTCCACACCTCCTCTGTCAGCTACTTGCTTTGGTATTTCACTCAGCTATCCACTGTCCTTGGGAAGGCTGTACATGTTTCCTTCTCAAAGCCAATGAGATAGCCTACAGCCATCAAGCATAACCACCTAGAACCACCCCTTTTGCTGATCTCCTGGAGGGATGGGACCAGGGGTTGGGGGACAGGGCTTCAGGGAGCCTGAAAACTTTGTGATCTTCCCGATATGGCCTGGAGCTGCCTGACAGTGAGAACAGCCGTGCTTCTTAATCATTCCGCTCCCTCACTACTGAAAGGATGTCCAGATCCTTCTTTGCCTCCCAGCAAAGAGAAGCTTAGGAAATTAGATCCAGAGTGGGGAGACGGCTTTTGCAGCAGATAGTCATCATCAGCATCATCAGCATCATCATCGGCAGCAGCAGCAGGAGGAAGTAGATGTGGTTACAGGCTGCCAGTCAGCAGTGGACCCAGAAATAGATACGATTCTGGAGATCGCTGAGTCTCTTCAGCATCTGGAGGGAGATGGAGAGATGGTGGTGGGCTCCTTCGCTTCTCTTTCCCAACCAAAGAGCTCGGCAGGTGCCCAGGGTGCATTGAGGAGGGTCTTGGGGCCTGGAAACCTGGTGCTCATGAGAGACTGTGCGTTTCTCTCTGGGTGTCCGGCTGAACTGATGTTCCTAGGACCCTGTGCGTAGTGGGAGGCATATACTTGAGATGCAGCTGATGGAACATGGACACAAGTGTCCACTGCTCTTCCAGATCTGGCCCACAAAACCTCCTCTGTGGGCTCCTCTCTCTCTCTTCTCATTTCCTGGGGACCTTGGAGGCCATGTACTGAAGATAGAGCCAGCTGAGTTTCTAAAGGAAAGGATGGGAGAGAGTCCTCCTTGCCTCCTGCTCCATACTGGGCTCTCACCAGAGTGGAAATCAGCCTTCTCTGTGTTAATCCAATGGGTCTCAGTGCTGTCCTTACACCGGTTGGCCTTTGCTGACTAACACAGCGTTGATCGGTCTTACTCTGAAGGTCAAAGGACTGCCACCTTCTGGGCTGGACAGCTAGAACCCAGATGAGAAACTCATCCTTAACAGATCACTTGGTCAGCTTGGATTTTTGGTGTCCTCTTAAACGTGGCTACTCATCCATTATGGTAACAGAAGTCTAGACACTGGGCAGAAAGAAAGATAATAAGGGTCTGAGATGTTCTTTTCAGATTATTTTCCTCCATTCCCTCCTGTTGTTTGTTTAAGAAAATGTCAGCCTTATGTAAAACTGTAAAGAAGAAAATAAAAATAATCTATTACCTTGTTATTAGAGATGATCATGGCACATTTTGGAGTACTTTTTTAGTCCTTTGTATGTGTGTATGTACTCAATAATATCACACCTCATTAATACCACATTATACTATATTTGAGCAGTTTCTCATGTCATTAAAAACTTTGAAGGCTTATTTGGCTGGGTGAACATTGTTCATTCTAACGGCTATATTTTCAGGAATTTAAGCTTCTGTTGCTAGGCATCTAGGTTGCTTATAATGTACGCTAAGGAAATGTGCTGGACATCTTTGTACATGGAAGTTCACTTTCTCTCTGCTGGGACCTTAGGATACATGTTTGGCTAATCTATAGGAGTGGAATCACTGGGTCACAGAGTATGAGAATTCTAAGTCTATTTTTTGTTTAATTACTGTTCTTCAGGTAATATTTTACAGAGCAAACAAGTTTGTCATTAAATAATTATTGTTTTGTGACACTGGTTGACACACCTGCCATGTGTCAACACTCTGTTTCTTGACCTTGGTTTCCCCATTTCTATTAGTCTAGGTTTCCTGTCTCCTCTAGTCTTCTAGTCCTTGCCCCTTGTGTCCATCTAGTCTCATACACGTGGTTGAGCTACACATACTATTGTTCACTGTATGGGCCCGGCTAATCTTTGACTGAACAGTAAACCTAAGGAGTGACTTCAGTACTGAGTTAAAAGAGTGCTCGGGGGCCGCGTTTCTGGAGCTTCGCCAGTCTCTGCCAGACCAGTGAGTGGTCTCTTTGTGTGTGGCTGAGCTGGAATTTTGTTCTACACTTTTCTCCAGCTCTGTCCAGGCCCTCCCTTCGTGGTCGCTCTCAGAGCAGTTCCTGATGGTAACAGGGCACCATCTGGTTGCGCTGGACTCAGTCTGGTGGAGGCTGTGAGAGGTTGGGTCCATTAGTCCTTCAGACCATGCTTTCCCTTGAGTCTTTGGTTTTCGTCGTCCTCTTTTCCTCTAGATTGGGTGGGACCAGTAGGCATGCCAGGTGGCTGCTCACAGTCCTTTAAGGCCCCAGATGGTACTCACCAAAGTAGGATACAGAACATTTTCTTTATAGATTATATTATGGCAGCTGAGCTAGATGGCATTTTGTTCCCAGGGCTACATCGCTTTCTGGAAATGTGTGGATCCCAGGGCATGAAGAGATCTGTCTTACTTCACTCGCCTCAGGACTCAGTGTGCTTTAGCTGATTTTCTTATGTGACTTAACGGACATAAATTGTGAACCACTGGTTCTTAATTTTGGGAGGAAGTGTTAGACATTAGACACTTATTTAGAAACCCGGTGATAGATAGGGAGGTCCTTAACACCTCTCTGTTTGTTCTCCCTCCAACCACTGCATGTGTTCAGTGTCTGGGATGGATTCAACCAGACCCTGCATTTAAATGGTTAAAATGTTAGGCTGCTGATGACAAGGGGGGAGTTTTGCCTCCGCCCAGAGGTACCTCAGAAGAACGGCCTGACAATCTGCTCCCAAAGAAAACAGTCATTGAAAACATTGTGGAGCCTAGTTCTGCTGGGACACACGCGGATCAACTCAAGTCAGAGGTGACTCTGTAACAACTGGTTTACTTAGAATAAATTAATGGGATGTGGGAGGGGGTCCTGGAAATCACGAGATCGATGAGGTGCTGAGTGAGGCAGCGAGGATGGAGGAGAGGCTGACGCAGTCAAGCGAGGGTGAGGAGGTGGAAGGCCCAGCTCTGTCTCGGTGACCACCTGCCTCAGGTGACGGGGAGCAGGACAGAGAGTTGAGGACTATTCTCTGGGTTTTAAGCATTCCAAATGATTGTATATTTGATATACAAGATGTGATGACACTCAGCCAGAACTGTTCCTGCTCTCCTGTAACTCTTTGCCTGGACCCTGGTCCTGCCCCGGGGTGATTTCGTCCCTTCCCTCGTCACTCCAGCTGCCCACTCTCCTTCCCTTTCCCCCCTCCAACCTAACATGCACCGAGCGCTGGCTGTGGGCCCTGTGGTACATGCTGTGGATACAACACTGAACGCAGCCACCTGACCCGTCCATTGTAAGAGGAGAAGATAAACAGCCAACCAATAAAGTAAACAATAAACAACCAAGTAGAAATTCAGCTTGTGATAGAGCATAATGTGGAAAGGAATGCAGTGCTATCGTGGGGAGCACTGAGGGGTCCATTAGTCATCTTGCTGCAGAGCAACTCTCCTCAGATGTGTTGTTAGGTTCTGTGGGGTTAGCCTCTAATTCATGGTGATCCCATGAACAACAGAGCAAAACACTGCCTGCTCCTGAGTCATCACCAGAGCAGTTGTGAATCAGACGCTGGTAATCTGTAAGCTCTTGATAGGGCTGACTTTCAAAACTAGATCCCCAGGCCTTCTTCTGAGTCCCTCTCAGCCTGGAAGCTTTGGCTGAAATCTGTTCAACATCAGCAACACCCAAGACTCCACCGACATTTTGTTGTTGCTCAGTGCTGTCCCGTCAGTTCTGTCTCATAACAATGCTGTGTACAACAGAATGACACACTGCCCAGTCCTGGGACAGCCTCACAAACACTGGAGCCCATTGTTGCAGCTGCTGTGCCGGTCCATCTCATTGAGGGTCTGCCTCAGTTTCACCGATCCTCTTCAACTTACCAAGCATGATATTCTTCTGTGGCAACTGATCCCTTCTGATGACTTGTCCCAAGTGTGAGACGAAGTCTCACCATCCTGGTTTCTAATGAGCATTCTGGCCGTGCTTCTTCTGAAACACATTTGTTCAATATCAAAGCATAAATTAGCAAATTCGGTATAAACTGCTCTGTGTTTTTCAACTGCTCTTCCTCTGCAAGTTTATTCCAGACAGAGGGAAGATGGAATTCATCCTACTGGAAAGGTTTTGCACAGGGAGCGGGAGTTCACAGAAGGCTTTGTTTATTCTATTGTCAGTTTGTAGTATATTCAGTATTCTTCTCCAACACCCCGATTCAAAGGCATCAATCAATTCTTCTTCAGGCTTCTTTATTCATCATCCATCTTTGGCATGCATATAATATGACTGAAAACACTGTGGTTTGGGTCAGGTGCAACTGAGTCTTCAAGGTGACTTATGTATGTTAGCACTTTAAGGTGGTCTTTTGCAGCTGATTTGCCCAATGCATGCTCTGTTTGACTTCTTAACTACTATTTCCATGGGTGTTGATGGTGTTGATTGTGGATCCAAGTGAAATGAAATCCTGGATAACTTTTATCTTTTCTCCATTTATCATGATGTTGCTTATCGGTACAGTTGTGACGACTTTTGTTTATGTTGAGGTGTAAACCATACGGGAGGCTGTGGTAGTTGATCTTCAACAAGTGCTTCAAGTTCTTTTATCTTTCAGGGAGCAAGATTGTATCATCTGCATAATGCAGGTCATTAATAATCTTTCTCCAATCCTGGTGCCTTGTTCTTCTTCATACAGTCCAGTTTCTTGGATTATTTACTCAGCCTACAGATTGAATAAATATGATGAAAGCTTACAATGCTGACGCAAATCAGTCCTGACTTGAAACCACACAGTATCCACTTGTCCTTTGTGAATGACTGCCTCTTGATCTGTGTGCAGGTTCTTCAGGAGCATGATTAAGCTTTCAAGAATTTCCATTTCTTGCAAGGATATCCATCACATGTTGTGATCCACATAGTCAAATTATTTGCATAGCCAATAAGATATAATTAACATCTTTCTTATATTTTTTGTTGTCAGCTATGATCCATTTAACATCGGTAATTGTATCCCTCATTCCATATTCTCTTCTGAATCTGATTTGAATTTCTGACAGTTCCCTGTTGACGTACTGCTGCAACAGCCTTTGAATGATCTTCAGCAAAATTTTACGTGCATGTGCTATTAATGATGTTGCTTGACAACTTGCGAATTCTGTTGCATCACCTTTCTTTGTATATAGGCGTAAGTATGGAACCCTTCCAGCTGATTGGTCAGGTAGCTGTCTTGCAAACATCTTGGTATAGGGTGAGCGAGCACTTCCAGGGCTCTCAGTTGGTAGTCCATCACATCCTGGAAACGTGTTTTTCACGCAGCTTGGGCTTCTTCCTTCAGTACCACTGTGTCTTGATCATGGTCTGCTTCCAGGAATGACTGAATGTTAACCAGCTCTTACAGATACAGTGGCCATGTATTTCTTTCATCTTCTTTTGATGCTTCCTGCATTGTTCAGCATTTTGCCCATAGAATCCTTCACTATTATAACTCAAGGCTTGAATGTTTTCTTCAATACTTTCAGCTTAAGAAATGTTTCCCTTCAGTTTTCTAATGCCAGGTCTTTGCATATTTCATCATAACACTTTGTCTTCTTCAGCTGCCCTTTGAAATCTTCTGCTCAGCTTTTTTATTTCCTCATTATTCTCCCTTTTGCTTTAACTATTATGTGTTCAAGAGCAACTTTCATGGTCTCTTTAGCATCCATTTTGGTTATTTCTTTCTTTCCTGTGTTTTTAATGATCTCTTGCTTTATTCACATATGATGTCCTTGATAGCATTCCACAACTCATCTGATCTTTGGTCGTTGCTGTTCAGTGCACCTGGTCTATTCTTGAGATAGTGTCTACGTTCAGGTGGGATATACTCAAGGTCATACTTTGACTTTCTTTAAAACAACAACAACAAACAACCCAGTATCATCAACTTGATGCCAATTCAAAGTGATCTTACAGAATAAAGTAGAATTGCCCCACAGAGTTTCCGAGGAGCACCTGACAGATTTGAACTACTAACCCTTTGATTAGCAGTCATTGCACTTAGCCACTAGGCCACCAAGGTTTCTTTGGCTCTTGTGGACTTGTTCTAATTTTCTTCCATTTCAACTTGAACTTGCTTAGAACAACTGATGGTCTGTTTAGAAGTCAGCCCCTGGCCTGTCTCCAGATGACATTGAGCTTTCCCATCGTCTCTTTCCACAGACGTAGTTGATTTGATTCCTGTATATCCCATCTGGTGAGTTCCACATGTATAGTCACCATTTATGTTTGTGAAAATAGGTATTTGCAGTGAAGAAGTCATTGGTCTTGTAAAATTCTATCACATGGTCTTCCACATCATGTCTATCACTGAGGCCACATTTTCCAACTACCAATTCTTCTTCTTTGTTTCCAGCTTTTGCATTCCAATCATCAGTAATTATCAATGCATCCTGATTGCATATTTGATTAATTGAAAATTGCAGAAGTTTATAAAAATCTTCAATTTCTTCATCTTTGGCTTTAGTGGTTGGTGCAAAATTTTGAATAGTAGTTGTATTAATTATAGCCTTCCTTGTAGGAGTATGGATATTATCCTGCCACTTACAGTGTTATACTTCAGGATAGATCTTGAAATATTCTGTTCGATGATGAATGCAACATCATCTCTGTTCAAGTGTCAGTCCCGGCATAGTCGACTGTATGATTGTCTCGTTCCTAATGGCCAATAAGAGTCCGTTTCAGCTGACTAATGCCCGGGATGTGGATATTTATGTGCTACATTTCATTTTTTATTCTCTCCAATTTTCCTAGGTTTACATTTTATACATTCAACATTCTGATTATTAATAAATATTTGCAGCTATTTCTTCTCATTTTGAGTCATGCCATATCAGCGATGAAGATCCCAAAAGCTTGACTGCATCCATACTACTAAGGTTGACTCTACTTTGAGGAAGTAACTCTTCCCCAGTCATCTTCTGAGTGCCTTCCAATGTGGGGGGCTCATTTTCTGGCACTGTATCAGACAGTGTTCTGCTGCTATTTATAAGATTTTCACTGGCTAATTCTTTTCATGAGTAGATCCCTGGGCCCTTCTTCCTAGTCTGTCTGAGTCTGAAACTTCAGTGAAGCCTGTCTACCATAGGAGGCTCCACTGGGATTTGAAAGCCAGTGTCATACCTATTCTCCACACCCTGTGACAGCACACTCTTCCTGTCCATTCTGTGTTTCCTGAGTCCAGTCAAGTAGCTCCTGTTCCCTTCCACCCTCTCATCTTGCCTCCGGACAACCTCAAGTATCTACTTAAGCCAAGAAGCCCACTCTTCACCAATGTCATTGTATGTCTCTCAGCCCAGTCCAATCATTGAAGAGTTGGCTTTGGGACGAGCGGCTACTGTCATCACTTCCTGTCTGTCATTTCTGCCCCAGACACTGCAGACAGATAGCAGGGCTGTCGGGTTACTTCTTGTCTTTCTCCTCAGGCTTTCTCTCTGTAAGCAAAGAGTTGTTGAAATTGAGACCACTCACCTTTGCGCCTCTAAGTCTCAAGGCTTCTCCCCAGTGCTGAAACTTCATCACGTGACTGAAGGAGGGGGAGATGGAGCCGGCCGCTGGAGGCTGAGCGGGTGGTCAATCTGAGGAGGTCGGGGCAGGTCAGAAGGCAGGGGTGGGTGTGGGGAGCAGTGAGGTGTTGCCCAGACTCCGTGTAGCGAGAGAAAGAGAGGAAGGGGAGGAACACCCAAGTCCTCATGCTGGGAAGAGCAAGGGCCTACTGTCCAACTCTAAGGGAAGTAGAATCTAGAACAAAGGCTTTGACTCTGGGTTGAGACCCATGGAGAGACTGAAGAGCTAGAAGGACTTTGGAAGAAGAAACTCTGTTGAGCGCTTTGGGCCTAAAGCTCCCAGTTGGCAGTCATCATCTCAAAAGGAGCACAGTGGTTACAGCGCTCAGCTGCTAACTAAAGATCAGGACTTTGAACCCAGTAGCTGCTCCTCGGAACAAAGATGTAGCAGTCAGCTTCCAGAAAGACCACAGTTTTGGAGACCACATGGGGCCTTTATGCTCTGTCCTGTAGGGTCCTTATGAGTCAAAACCAAGTCCACAGCAATGAGTTTGGGGTTTAACATCTCAAAGATGTCCCTGAATGGGAGGCAGAGTTTCTTCCATGAACAAGCCCATAAAAGGCTTATCTATGGGGTTTTTGTGAGGATCAAAAATAATCTTGCTTAAAAAACAAAGAAAAGTAAGACATATATAGCTGTTTCTGTTGTGAGTTGAGTTGTTTCTATTTTTTTTTTCTTTACACTGGAGAGAAATAAAGGAAGTGTTGGGGGTGGGCACTGGAATGAAGTGGCCAAGAGAACAGCTAGGACTCTGTCAGAGGCCTCTTCATGAAAGTCTGGGGTCAGGACTCAAGACATCTGAACTTGCCGCTTCCTAGCAGCTCCAGTGTAAACCCTGGTGGTCTAGTGGCTTAGTGCTACAGCTGTTAACCAAAAGGTCAGCAGTTTGAATCCACCAGGCACCCCTTGGAAACTGTATGGGGTCAGCTCTGCTCTGCACTGTAGGGTCGCTATGAGTGCGAATCAACTCCGTGGTAATGGGCTTGGTTTTTTTGGTCAGCATCTCCGATGACAGGTTTATAGAGAATCTGAAATTTGGCAGGATAATACACTGTGATATTAATTTATGTTTTGTTTTGTTTCTGTGAAAGGGTCAAGAAAAAAAGAGAAGCACTCTTCACTCTCTCTATCCTTGACTCCCTTTTCTGCTCAGACAAACAATAGCAACCATCACAACAAAGCCAGTTGCCATGGAGCTGATTCTGATTCACGGTGACAGCATGTGTGTCACGGTAGAACAGAGCTCCACAGAATCTTCGTGCCTGCAACCTTTCAGAAGCAGATCACCGGGCCTTTTTTGCCAGGAGCCTCTGGCTGGTTTGCCTCTGAGTGCGTTTTCTACCACACCACTAGGGCTTCTTTGCACCACCCCAGGGTCCTAAAGATCTGCTAAGTTAAGGACCTAGGTCAGAGTTAAGTGGTCCTTTTTGTTTAGGAATAACCTGAGTTGAATGTCCAAGAGGTCACATGAGTTCTGAATGGTTCAGGACACAGACCAGGAAGCGACCAGATAGCTTTACCCAAGATGGAAAGGGGATAAGGCCTTAGGGGTCTTAAGCCCTTGCCTCACTCCCCATGGCTCCAGGAAGATGGTAGTGGAAGCCTGGGTAATGCTCCCGGGCAATTCTGGACCCCCACTGCAGAATATCCAAGGCCGATGAGGACACCCATGTTCTAACTTGGCAGGGAGCTGCCCATTTTGGACACTGAGCCAATCAGATGTGTCCAGTGCAAATAGGCAGCACAGGACCTGGTATAAGCTTTCCAGACAATTGTAGCTCCCGGGGGGTGAAGAGGAAACCCTTGCGGCATAGTGGTTAAGAGCTGCATCTGCCAACCAAAAGGTCAGCAGTGCAACTCCGCCAAGCACTCACTGGAAACTCTATGGGGCAGTTCTACTCTGTCCCTGTAGGGTTGCTGTGAATTGAAATGGACTTGATGGCACTTTTTTTTTTTTTCTTTTCTTTTAAAGTGGGGGTGGGTGAGGAGAGACCCAGAAATAGCTAGGATTGGATTTACCCCCAGGCTGGTCCTTGGGGACATGTTACATTTGTCTTATGGAAATACAAAATCGGGATATTTCTTTCATTTTGTGTGTTGGAGTTAAAAGTTATTCACTCTGTAACACTCTTTTAAGTACCCCCTTTGGGTTATGCATCACGACCAGGAGGTAAGTAGGGGTTTACTTGTGCTTACTTACAGATCTGTAATGACAAGTTTCACTGGGTATCACCACATGCGCTTACTTTCTAATCTGTAGTGACATAGTGTGGTGGAACTGATCCCTACAACTTAGTAAGCACAAGTAAGAGTGTGCTTACCTTGCTTCTTGGATCATCTGTCAATGTCAGGGACTGTGAATTTGAAAGAGGCTTTGATCTTGTAGGAAGGCGCTGTGGGACTGGAAGAGAGACATCCAGCCATACCTAGAAGCAGAGTCTCTGATGTGAAAAACCACGCAGTTGTTTAGTACAGATGGTCTGTTAAGCAAGGTATGCTCTGTGCTTACCTTGCCTTTTGGATAATCTGCCTGTGATCATGATCCATATCTGTGAGACTAGCTCAACACAGCCTACCTTGTTCTGCTTTTTCTTCTGTTTCCTTTCTCTTGATAACTTTCCAGGGCCCATTTATTCTCCTCTGGATAGGTATGCATGGCTGGTATTCTTCATAGGCAGTCTGCTTGCCTTTGTTTGTTGAACTTCCAGTTCTTGTATTTGCCTTGTTTCAGCAGGATGTTTGAGTAGCTATTAAAGTAACAGTATTCAGACACCCTACCACTCACCTGTGACTTTGTTGTGCCATGGTAGCTTACCTGTTGCTGTGATACTGGAAGCTGTGCCACTAATACTTCACATACAAGCAGAGTCACCTATGATAGACAGGTTTCAGTTGAGCTTCCAGACTAAGATTAGGAAAAAAGGCCTGGTGATCTACTTCTGAAAATCAGCCAATGAAAACCCTATGGAACATGATAGAACACTGTCCAGTACAGAGCTGGAAGAAAAACCCCTAGCTTGGAAGATGCTTAAAATACACAATACGTGCAACAACAGAATCAAGCATATTAATAGCTGTCAAGATGATGTGAGACCTGGCAATGCTTCGTTCTGTTGTCCATGCGTCAGCACAGGTCAAAACTGACTCAAAGGCAACTCACAACAGCAACGGTTCAAACACCACACAACGGGGTCCTGTAAGCTTGGGTGACAGACTGATTTGTAAAAATGACTCCAGTTGTTTATAGCCCTCTGTGTCTGCACTTTTCAATGGGACCTTGGAGCTCCTCTCATCAAGAGGTGGTTCCTTCGTCTAGACCAGCCCTGTGACTTGCTGGGGCCAATTGAAAGTGGCAAAAATGAAAGTGAGCTAATTCTGAGTTTGGCCTCAGGAGGCATCAGGTACCTCCAGCGTCTTGGAAACCTTCCCTTGGAAACAAGCCAGACCTAGCCTGCTGGAGGGTGAGAGGCCACGTGGAGCAGAGTCAAGCCATTCTAGCCCCTGTCATCTGGGATGGTTAATTTTATGTTATGTGTCAACTTGGCTTTAAGACGTTGTGCAGTCGTTTGGTGAAACATTAGTCTAGATGCGATTATGAAATAGTTACCTGTGATGAAATCACTTAGTCTTAAATAAAGCCAATTACCGTGTTATAATATGGATGGATGTCATCCAATCAGTTGAAGGTTTTAAGAGGAAAATGGGATTCTTCCTCAGGATTGATGCTGTCTTCAGACTATAAACACATATTTCCCCGGAACTTTCTTGGTCTTCATTTTCCCGTCACCTGATCTATGGATTTGGAGGGACTTCAGGGATCACCAGTCTGTCTCCTAGCTGACAGAGTTGGAACTTGCCATCCCATAGCAATATTGCGAGCCAGTTCCTTAAAATCAATCCGTCTGTCTGTCCATCCACATGCCTGTCCATCCATCCATCCATCTGCCCTCCCACCCATCCATCTGCCTTCCCACCCATCCGTGCACCCATCCATCCATCCTCAATCATCCACCAGTCCTGTTTCTCTAAAGAACCCTCACTGACCCTCTTCCCAAGGCTGGCCCGCCCACAGCTTGTGCTTAGCTGAGATTGTTCCAGCTGAGCCCAACCAATACATAGTGTTGTGGGAAACAACAAATGATAGTTGTTCTAAAGACATTAAATTTTAGCAAGGTTGTGCTGCAGTAGCAGTTAACTGATAAAGCTTATATACCTAGGGAGTCCTGAATTCTCCAGACTTGTCAAAAACAGAACCACTCATACGCTCATTAGCTCCAAAAGCAATGTGTTTTCTCGTTATTTAATTTTTTTTTTCAGTAGCCTGGGAAGTCTTTGTGGATCCCAATGTAATTCTTTCCAGGAGAACATTCTATTTTAATAGTATAACCTCAGGGATTCAGGTGTGCCAAGTGCAAATGATGAATGTTTAAAACCCCATTGGTTTTATTCTCCAGATTCTGGTTGATCTATATCTCTTTTGCAGAATTATTACCTGGGTCTACGTATCCCCAGAAGAGCTTCAGTCAGGTGCTTCATTATCCTGTGTTCTCAGGGAAGCATATTGCCAACCAGACGCCCCTTTGGCTTATGCTGTCCCAGCATCCTGTGCAGCCAGAAGCTGGGATGTCTGAAAGCACACTCAGGATGTGCTCAAGGGAAGTTGCTCTATTTTCTTTCTTCCTCTTCTTACTTTTCTACAGAAACAGTGCTGAGAGGCAGGTCTCTCTTCTTGGTTCACGTCTAACTGAGGCTCGGGTCATGTTGCATGCCCAGCATTTCGCTTCTAACACATTAATGTTTTTAGTTTTTAAGTTATCAGGGGTGGCAAAAAAATATATTTCATGCTGGGATCTTTGTATGTTAGATCAATTTTACTCTGATCTTTCTGATGAAGGAAAACATTAGTATTTCTAAGAAAAAGTATGAAAATTAAAGTTACTCATCAGATTTTTTTCAGTAGGGTTACAAGGCTGAGGTGAACACTTTTGACTGGCCTTCCTTCCTTCCTCCCTCCCTCCCTCCCTCACTCGCTCACTCCCTTGTTCCCTCCCTTCCTCCCTCCCTCTTTCTTCTTTCCTTCATTTCTTTTTTAGTGAATTGAGGTCTTTGAATAGTGGTATTGGTGAAGAATATCGAATACACCATGGACTGCCAATGGTATATCAAACATACCATGGACTACCGAAAGAATGAACAAATTTGTCATGGAAGAAGTATAACCAGAGTGCTCCTTAGAAGTATGCCTCCCTTTCGTCCCTTTCTAAGAATGTTTTGAGAAAGGAATGCTTTGAAATACAATCTGAACCACTCTCACAGGTCAGGCTGTGAGGGTATAAATATAGAACTAATCCCAAGGACAGCTATTTTGATAAGCAGAAAAATTTAAATTTGCATTCCGAAAACCTGAGAACTATCTCGTATGCTTTGGACATGTTATCAGGAGGGACAAGTTCCTGGAGAAGGACTTCATGCTTGGTAGAAGGGAGGGCCCGTGAGAGACAGGAAGGCTCACACTGAGATAGATGAACACAGTGGCTGCAACGAGGGGCTCAAGTGTAGTGACAATCGTGAGGGTGGTGCAGGACCAGGAAGTGCTTTGCGCTATTGTACGTGGGGTCACTGTGAGGCCAAGCTGACTCGATGGCATCTAACAGCATTTCATCTAGAAATGGAGCCTTAAGAGGAGTAAAACAAAGTCCACACAGGCCAAAGGAAAATTTGAAGCCTTTCATTCCTTTAGAAATTCAGCTTAGCTCTTCTGCAAGAGAGTGAACATGAAAAGATGCCGTGATCTGCAACGGTTGCTGGCAAACAGAGGAGAAAAAGGAACCCAGCTGGTTGAAAATTACTATGTGGCATGATAATCTCTGGGTTACAGATCTTTGTCATCAGGATGTCAGAAAGTTAAACAGTGTCACCACTGGTGTAAACCAGATGACACTGTGGATGTGGCAATAAGAGCAGTCACTGTTGTGACGTCTGGATCTCCCAGCTGGAGGCCTCCCACAGAGATGAAGAGAAGCAGTCTTGGATTAGAAACAATAAAGTGAAATTAAAAACACCCACCCAGTAGATTTTTGCTCTGAGGTTTCCAAAGAATGCAAAGTCAAATTTCTGCTGCTTATCAAAATAGCTGTCCTTGGGATTAGTTCTATATTTATACCCTCACAGCCTGACCTGTGAGAGTGGGTCAGGTTGTATTTCAAAGCACTTCCTTCTCAAAACATTCTTAGAAAGAGGTGAGAGGGAGACGCAGAGCAGCGCTCACTGGGTGGACACTGAGTAAGATGGGTGAGGAGAAGGAAACAGGCTTCCCACCTGGCAGGTGGGCTGAAGCAAGACCACAGTAGGCCGAAGGGGCTGGAGAAATCCCTCAGGCTACAGCAAGTTCCATTTCAAACTCTGGGTAGAACTGGAGCCTCTGGGAAACAGTAACAGCAGCAGGTCCACCCTGCGCTGCAGCCACTGGGGAGGGGAATGAAGTGGGAGCCCCTTGAAGACAGACTTCAGACTAGGAAAGCCATGAAGCATTGCCACATCCATAATCATTTTAGCTCTAAAAAAGGTCTAACACATAGGATTTATTGTCTTTATTCTGCAGGTGTTGTATTTGCAAATTGATGAATGGAAGTTGAAAATTGAATAATCAAAAAAATTATGAAGAAATTGAGTACCAAAATTATCTAACATGTCTGCCTGAGTCAAGATTTGACACTTGAACTCAGGTCTTTATGACTATAAACTCTGTTTCCATTAGAGGATATGGGCAAAAGGAACTGGAACATGGAGAGACCACTGTCCCTGGGAAGTTAAGCCCTCTCCTTCTGTTTCTGCAACCTGAGAGACATACATCTGTGTGTGTGTGTGTGTGCGTGTGTGTGTGTGTGTGTGTGTGTGTGTGTGTGTGTGTGTGTGTGTGTATGTTCTGAGAGGGCAGTTAAGAGCTGTATTTCAGTCCTGATAAGTCAGACGTAAGACAGCAGGCCAATGTTTGGGGTCACGAGTATTTACAGAGTATAGACCAGAACACCTAAGTGTTTAGGAGTGGAGAGAAGAAGTCTGTTGATAGAGCTCAAGTACACTGGCGTTTAAGGTGAGGCCGGAAAAGGGTGATATCAGAGAAACCAAGCAGAGGAAGTAGATGAAGAAGGCAATGGTGTCAGAGGCTGTGGAGTGTACGATTTGGTGAAAGGAAACCCTCTGCTGCGAGTGGAATTGCTGAATGAGGTCGATCAGAAGAGTTCTCACAATAAAGTGATTAGGAGTGCTCTCCTGGAGACCCCATGTGACAACACATGGAGAAGGACAAAGGAGAGGGGAAGCAGCAGTGGGGCCTAGAGAGGACACACCAGTGTATAGAAAATCAGGAGGTCTAGGGTCCCCCATGGAGGTTGGTCTTGGCTTGCTCAGCTGTACAGTGAGGAAAGTTTTGGAAAAAGTGAGGTGACATACACAGTTGTGTTTAAAAGCATGGACCCAATAGCCTGTGTGGGGGACAGAAACTGGGAGAGGCCAGACAAGAGGACTGCGGTAAAGTGCAGGTGAAGAAGGAGCAAAGCAAGAGGAAGACTTTGTGACTATGCTCAGAAAGGAGCCCTGGGGATGCAGGGGTTAAATGCTCGCCTGCTAACTGGAAGGTTTGTGGTTCAAACTCACCAGCTGCTCTGTGGGAGACATGCGGAAGTCTGCCTCCGTGCAATACAGCCTTGGAGACCCTATGGAGCAGTTCTACTCTGCTCTGCAGTGTTGCTATGAGTCAGAATTGACTAGACCTCAAAGGATAGGTGGATGGGTGGGTGGATGGATGGGTGGATGGGTGGATGGGTGGGTGGATGGGTGGGTGGGTGGGTGGGTGGATGGATGGGTGGGTGGGTGGGTGGGTGGATGGACGGGTAGATGGGTGGATGGATGGATGGATGGATGGATCGATGGATCGATGGACAATCTATCTGCCTCCCCCTACCCCCATCTGCCAATGTGTTGTGCTGTGATGGCTTGTGTGTTAGTGGGATGCTGGAGGCTGTACCACTGGTCTTTTCAAATACCAGCAGGGTCATCAATAGTGGACAGGTCACAGCTTCCAGATGACAACCTACTTCCAAATACCAGCCAATGAAAGCTGTATAGTTGACAATAGAATCCTGTATGATATAGTCAGCCATTTGGACATCCCTTGCCCCAGCTTCCCAGCACAGTTACTCTTCTTTCTATTTCCCCAGACTCCCACCTTAAGAGGTAGCAGTATTGACTCTTACACCTCACAATTGCTAGTCTCCCTCTTTTGGCCTCAGGAAATTGTTTTATTTCTTTGGGGATGGAAGAAGTGAAAATGGTCTGCATCTTGGTGTTGGGCTCCTTTACCCTTTTAAAATACCAGCTCTTTGCTATCTTTGCTTTTAGCTGAGCTATTGTACAAAGATTCCCAAATGTTACAGGGCTCTGATTGTCCCAGAAAAGGTTTTGGGGTTGATAAAGTGGAAAAGAACCTGGTTCTTATATCCAGTCTGATCTTTTTTTTTCTTTAAAAAAAATAATATATATATATATATATATATTGAGTTTTGAGTGATAATTTTCACAGCAAGTTAGGTTCTCATTTGAAATTTTCCACACGAATTGTTCAGTGACATTAGTTAGAGTTCTTACAAGGTGTCAACAGTCTCTTTAATTATGTTTTCTTTGTTCTATTTCCAGTATTTGAGTTTCCGTGTTCCTTTATCTTCTCTTCTTTGCTTTTCTGTAATTGTTGACCTTTTGGTTTCATATAGATGGTTTATAAGTAGAGCATCAATCTTACAGGTTGTTAGACGCTGTCAAGTAAGTTCTGACGTGTAGTGACAGTGACCTTGTGTACAACAGAATGAAGTGCTGCCTGGCCCTGCACCATCCACACAAGCAGCCATTGTGTCAACCCATCTTGTTGAGAGTCTTCCTCTTTTTTCGCTGACCTTCTACTTTACCAAGTGTGATGATCCAAGTTGTGTGTCACCCTGACTAGGCCTTGATCCTCATTACTTCTGTAATACCTTAACAGATAGTACATGAGCCAGCCAGCCAAGTGCTGTCGAGTCAGGTCCGTCGCCACGATAGTACATGAACAAACTATAAATTCCAGAAGATATACAATGGGTTGTTGTATGTCACTGAGTAGATTTCAACTCATAGTGACCACATATGACAGGGCAGAACTGTCTCATAGGGCTTTCAGTGCCTTTCTGTTAGTAGCCAAGTGCTTAACTACCACGTCACCAGGGCTAGACAGTAAACACTAGGTCCCTTTTCCACTGGAGCCTCTGTCCTGCATCTCTGGTTCCCTTCTCTGGAGGCAATCCCACTGCCCATTTCTTGAAATTTCCAGACATAGTTTAAGCACATCAAATACACTCCAAGTACACATATCTGAATTCTCCCTTTGCACACCCATGAGGCACACCAGAGCTAGACAGTGAATAAGGATGGCATTGGTGAAGAATACTGAGTGTACCATGGGCTGCCTAAAGAAGAACAAATCTGTCCTGGAGGAAGTATAGCCAGAAGGCTTCTTCGAAGCAAGGATGGTGAGACTTTGACTCCCATACTTTGGACATGTTATCAGGAAGGACCAATTCCTGGAGAAGGCCATCATTTGTAGTAAAGCAGAGAGTTAGCAAAAAAGAGGAAGATTTTTCATTCCACTAAATGAGTTGATGCAGGGGCTGCAACAGCGGGCTGAAGCACGGCAATGATTGCGAAGAAAGCACAGGACCGGGCACTGTTTTGTTCTGTTGTTCACAGCGTTGCTGAGTCCGAACTGACCCTATGGGCCCAGCCACAATGACAGCACCACCACCACCCACAGTTACGCACACTTTTTGAAGCAGTCTGTGTCTTACTCTAACACTGAAAGCTGCATCTTAGTGCTCATTCCATGTTAGGGTGGAATGCTATACAGATCGCCTAAAATGCTCTACAGATTGCATTTTACATACCCTACTTTATTGAAATATTGCTTGTTGAAGGATCTTTAGACTGCTTCCAATTTGTCTTAATATAACTAATGCCACAGTGTCTATCTATGGGTATGTATCATCATTTCGATATGTGGGTGTGTTTGCATGATAAATTCTGAAAGTGAAAATGCTTTCTCAAAGGGCATAAACATTTTTAAATTTAGCTGATTTTTCTAAGTTATTTCCCATAGAGGTTGAACTAGCTCAAGTTCTCCAGTGCTACTGGAATTAATTTCCAGCCTGTTCACACGATAACCCAAATATACGATGTGATGGTGGACTGCCAACAACATGAGTTGTTCCCGTGGAGTGAACCTGGGAAATGTAAGTCACCTCCATTAGCCTCAGTTTTCATAACTGTCCACTGGTAATGCCACCTGTCTAGGCAGCACCAGGAAATGGTGACGCCAAAGCGAGAAAGCATTCAGCATGGTGGCGCAGCCTGCTCACAGTCTTCGATAAGGTTGTGCACTCTATTTCTCTACGGGGTTCTCCTTGGGGGTGGTGGTTATGAAGAGCTGGAGCGCCACCAGAACCAGGTAAATGGGATGAGTAGGTGGTTACGCCAGCAAAGGATCTGGAGAATTCAGAGCCTGGTACGCCCTGCTCTTAATTACACAGGCTGCCTTCTGTTTCAAGCTAATCCAAATCTGTTGCTGTCCAGTCAATTCCGACTTACAGCATCCCTACAGGACAGAGTAGAAGTGCCCACACAGGGCTTTCAGAGTTGTAATCTGTACAGGAATATATACGTCTTTTCTGCTAAGGAGTGGCCCGTGGGTTTGAACCGCTGAACCACTGACCATTCTGTCAAATCTCCTTTGCGTCAAGTTACCAATGATTTAGCAACTAGCTTGCCAAATTCTTTCATGTTTGATTATCAGGTCTCATTGACGTGACACTGAGCAGACAAGCCCCTGGGTGGATGTGCACCTGAGTGGGCATGCCACTAGGTGCACAGCCCGTGGGTAGACACGCAGCTGGGTAGACAAGCCCTGCTTGGGCACGGTGCCAGCTGGGGGCCTGGGCAGCATATCACACAGCTCTGTTGATTTAGAGTATGAGATAGGGTATTGAGAAGCAAGAGAATAGCTAGCAATGAGCTCACAGACCTCTGCACAGAGATCTGGACATTTGTGTGGCAACTCTTGCTGGCTTAGATCTCAGGCAGCAGATGTGCAGGGTTGGGAGGACTGAGTAGTCTAAACAGTCCTTTGACTCACATGACTCTCCAGCGTCGTCACTACATGTATGCTGACCCTGTCTGACATCTGTGAGAACCCTCAGTGAGAGGAATTCAGAGCTTGGCCTGGGCTGAGGGACAGGGCTCCAGGCCAGACTTCAGGAACTGTAGGTTATTTTCATCTAGTGAACATAAAATAAACAACTTTGCAGGTATTTGTGACCAGCACAAATGCTTCTTCTTTTTGTTTGCTTTTTTTTTTTTTAAAAAAAAAAAACATTTTATTGTGCTTCAAGTGAAAGCTTACAATTCATTTGTCATACGAAAACTCACACACACATTGCTAGGTAGCACTAGCTGTCCTCTCCACACTGCGACAGCACACTCCTCCTTTCCACCCTGTGTTTCCCATGTCCATTCAACTAGCTCCTGTCACCCCTGCCCTCTCACCTTGCCCCCAGACAGGAGATGCCCAGTTAGTCTCATGTATGTACTTAAACCAACAAGCACACTGTTTGCCAGTATCATTTTGTGTCCTACAGCCCAGTTCGATCTTGGTCTGAAGAGCTATCTTCAGGAATGGTTTCAGTTCTGGGCTGACAGACAGTCCAGAGGCCATGTCTTCTGGAGGCCCTCACATCTGTCAGACCATCAAGTCTGGTCTTTTTAATAGGGTCTAAGTTCTGCACCGCATTTCTTTCTCCCACTGTGTTAGGGACTCTTTGCTGTATTCTGGGTCAGGGCAGTCATTGGTGGGGGCTGGGCACCATCTAGTTCTCCTGGTCTCATGCTGATGTAGTCTCTGGAGTATATGGTCCTTTCTGTCTCGGGGCTTCCTGTTTGTGTCTTTGATATCCTTCATTCCCCTCTGCTCCAGGGGTATTGGGACCAGTTGATGCTTCTCAGATGGCTGCTCGCTAAGACCCAGACACTACTCACCAAAGTGGGAAACAGGACATTTTCTTAATAAACTTTGTTACGAATTGACCTTGTGGTCTCCAGGTCCCTGCCCCTGCTACTGTGTCCTTAGAAGAGTTTGGTTATATTTAGGAAACTGCCTAGCTTTTGGTTTAGTCTAGTGAACAAATGCTTCTTTCTGAAAGTCCTGTATCTATCCTTGTTGTTACTGTTGTCAGCAGCCACCAGTCACCCTTACTCATGTTGATGTCACATGTAACACAGCGCAACACTGCCCAGCCCCACAACATCCCTCCATGGGCAGTGGGACATCAGACCATTGGATCCACAGGATTTTCACTAGTTCATTTTCAGAGGATCACCAGGCCTTTCTTCCAAGTCCCTCTTAGCCTGGAAATGTCACTGAATCCTGTTCAGCATCATAACAACGTGCAAGCCTCCATCGATAGACAGACACTGGCTGCCTGTGAGGTGCACTGGCAGGGAATCAAGCCTAGGTCCTCTGCATGGAAGGTGACAATCTACCACTGAAACACAACTGCTTCATCTGTATCTCATTATCAGTTAGTTGAATCTTCGCTTACAAAATAAACAAGGAACACGAATCTTTGGACTTGAATACTGAAGACCACTGCTTCAAGTCCTTTGCTCTACCAATCCACGTCAGCCATGTCTGGGTTATACTACGTTTTATTCTCACACAGCATTTCCAACCTCCATCAGAAGAAACAGCAACCCCAGGAAGCAGATCCAGCTGTGGCTTTCTGAAAACACCACATTCCTTCTCCTACCAGTCTGGGAGAGAGCACCACCATCCCCCAGACTCCTAGAAGGATGCCAGCTGTGAGGGAGTTTCCTTTCCTTGCTGGTCTTTCAAGCAAAGCAAAGAATTCTTGGAGCATGAGTCAGCTTCCAGGGTCCAGGCAGCACTGAAGTCAGAACAGGCAGTGCCATGGTGCCCAGGCATTGCCTGTCTTCCCCAGAGCTTGCTTTCCTATGACAGTTGGATGATAGTTAACAAAGGGAGGCTGCAGGATGGAGGACCACGTGTACAGCCAGCAATGAGAAACCTAGGTGTGTTAGTTTGGGTCTGCTTGGCTAGGGTACAGTGCCCAGTTGTTTGGTCAAACTCTGGAGCTGTAATATAGCACCATTGGGATTAAATCCCTTGGCCCTAAGCAAAGCTGACGACCCTCAGAATGTGAGTGGGTCTCATTCATTCAGTTGAAAGCCTTAAGAGCAAAAAAAAAAAAAAAAAAAAGAGGAGCTTTTCTGAGGCTGCCTTCTGCTTCTGAACTATAAATAGATATTTTACCAGAACTCCTCCACTCTGTTTGCTGCAAAAGACCTCTTTAAAGGGCTAAAAATCAAATGTGTCACTTTGAGGACTAAGTTGTGTCTGACCCAAGGCATAATGTGTCCAGTCACCTCGCACACATGCAAAGGCAGGACAGTGAATAAGGAAGACTGAGGAAGAATCTATGCCTTTGAATTACGGAGTCGGTGAAGAACACTGAATGTGCCGTAGACTGGCAGAAGAAGGAACAAATCTGTCTTGGAGGAAGTATAGCCACGAGTCTCCTTAGGAGCGAGAATGACAGGATGGTGTCTCACACACTTTGGACAAGTTATCAGGAGGAACAAGTTCCTGGAGAAGGACACTATGCTCTGTAAAATAGGTCAACAAAAGGAAGGCAGACCTTCAGTGAGCTGGGTTGACACAGTGGCTGTTACGATGGGCTCAGACATAGCAACGACTGTGAGAAAGGATTAGGCCGGGCAGTGTCACGTCCTGTTGTATGTGGAGTTGCGCTGAGTTGGAGCCAACTCGAAGGCTTCTAGCGACAGCAACATCAACTTCCACCCTTCACTTGGGCCATCACACTGCCTACGGATTTGGAGACATGAGATTATAGCAAACTCCAGCCTGTTGTGTAAACTACAGATTTTAGATTTGCTAGCTTCCTGAAATCAGGTGAATCAATTCCCTAAAACAAACCTCTCTCTATCTCTGTTTTTTCTAGAGAACTCTGACTAACACACCATGGTTGGCAGGAGACCCAGGTCACAGGAGGTCAACTCATCTGATTTCTTTCTGCCTGGGTCAATGGTTGTGTCTGATCATGGGGCCTGGACTTCAGATACCTGGCTTAATGAAGAGCCTGCCCTTTTGTTGTCCCCAGAGCCACCAAGATAATTCAGAGACTCCAGGAAGCAACCACTTTCAGAGGAGACTGAGGAAACCCTGCCCTATTTCCCGAATGCAAATAACCCTGTTGGTCAAAGAGCTGGTCTCAAGGATAAATTTCCTTCTTTTCTAGTTGTAAACAGATTACTATTCACTGGAACCAGATTTCTAGAAATTCTGACTGTTTGTTTTATTTTATAACAAATATGTAACTTAAGAGGTAAACATGGAGCTACCAAAGGCATTGTCACTTTGCCAAGGGATTCTTTATATCAAATAGCATCAAGTTTTTGAATGTTTGCTTAATGTTTGGTAGTTACTAGAGTGCCTGAAAAACCTGCTGGGTAAGAACCACTGCCAACTGAGACCAATCAGGAAGGAAGGAAAAGGCCCCTGGAATCTCCATCCAAGTCATGGATCTCAGGTGGCCTTGCCAAACTAAACCCCACAGAACCCTCAGAATGTGAGTCCTTAGGACTTCAGTGCAGGGTTCTCTGTCACTTAAGTTTGGAAACACTTCGTGGGTTCCTTTGCTGAGCTTTTCATAGGAAAATGTGCTAGTGAGTCTCCTGGGTCGCATCTGACTGCATAACCATTCAGTTGTCTCTATTCTTGCTGACCTGGTTCTTGTGTTCTAAGGCATAGAGTCAGGGATAGCTCATCTTTCCCCTGCTCTCCACAAATATATCAAGTGTTCCACACAGACAAGGGCTTCTTGCAAGGCACATTTGTTTATTCCCATACAGATATAGAAATGGAGGGTAGTGCTCGCACAGATGCCATTTCTGGGTTCTGAACACTCACTCCATGGAGTGGGATCTCATAATCCTGAGGGATGGACTGGTTTACCTGTTGGTTTTATTTCTCACTTGGGCTCCTGTCCCACGTGAGTTGCCCATCAAGACTTAGTGAGGCATTTTTCACCATGGTTAGGGGTTATAATCTTTAGGGAAACAGATCACCAGGTCCTTCTCCTGTGGAGCCTCTGGGTGGGTTTGAACCACCAATCTTTCGGTCAACAGCCAAGTGCTGAACTCTTTGTACCATCAAGTTCCTGCCCTTTTTCCGAAACCTGATTATGAACTCATTAATTGTGCTGCCTAAACAGCAAGACGGATGTAACTAGTGTCATTGAAACGTACATGTGAGGATTGCTGACACAGCAAATAGATTGTTGCCTGTGTATGAGGTCTGACAATCAAGTTCATGAACTTGCCACCATGAGCTTGTGTTGGCAGCACCGTACAGACAACTCAGTAAGGTTTCATAACCTTGGTATATCAGTGTCTCACACCTGTGTTCATGTCGATGTGCGGTGGTGTCTTGCTGAGTGGAGTTCATTATTGCTGTTTCATGATTTCATGTGCTGTTGCAATGAACTAACATTAAATCTCTTGTTAAACTTGGCAAGAGTGGAAACAAAATCAGAGACATATTAGTTTAAGTTTACGTGGCTAATGCCATGAAGAAAATGGCAGTGTACAAACAGATTCAACATTTTTCTGGGGTGGGGGAAGAAAGAGTCGCTGATGAAGAGAGGTTGGAGCAGCCAGTCATGTGCAGAGCTGATGAAAATATTGCAAAAATTAATCAGATTGTATGTGAAAATCATCCAAACAACTGTGGGAACACAGCAGATCAAGCAAACGTCAATAAGAGAAACACAAAAATCTTAATGAAAATCTTGGCATGAGAAAGATGTGTGCAAAAATGGTCCCAAAGGAGCTCACCATTGCACAAAAGCAAAAGAGAGTCCAAGTTTTCCAAGACATTTGGGAGAGGCAAGACGATGCTTTGGGCTGTGTTCTTACTGGTGATGAAACACAGGTGTACCAATATGTCTCTGAAACAAAGTGTCAAAGTGCACAGTGGAAGTCAGCCAATTCTCCACAACTAAAAAGGTTTTGTCAGTTCAAACCAAAAGTCAAAGTGATGCTGCTGACCTTTTTTGATATCAGAGGGACTGTTCATTATGAATTTGTACCAACTGGACAAATAGTCAACCAAGTTTACTATTTGGAAGAACTGAAAAGGCTGCATGAAGAAGTTGAACAACATGGACTTTTCACCGGCTCTTGTATCCCAACAATGCACCAGCTCACATGGCACTGTCTGTGAGGAAGCTTTTAGCCAGTAAACAAATAACTATATTGGAACACCCTCCCTACTCACCTGATCTGGCCCCAGTGAGTTTTTTCTTTACCTGAAGATAAAGGAAATATTGAAAAGAAGATCTTTGGATGACATTCCAGTCATCAACGGTAATACAATGACAGCTCTGATGGTCATTTCAGAAAAAGAGTTCCAAAATTCCTTTGAAGGGTGGACTAGGTGCTGGTGCTAGTGTGTGAGAAATAAATTTCAAAATGGTCCATCTCCAGAACAAAGGCTAGGATAAGAAGTTACTAGCTAACCTAAAGAAGAAGGAGAAGGTGAGGTGGGAAAACCTATTCGAGAAGCAGGAGACACAATCTTAAAGGGAATGGAATGCCAAGACTTCAGTAATGTCCAGGAGAGACTGTTCACCTCGTAGTACTCAGCTGATGAGGAACTGAGGGAGGGACTTGTGAGCTAGGGTATAAGAATGGCTTGTAAGGAACTGTTGTCCATGGTCTCTAACTCGCCTCCTTTGGGGGTTCAGAGCCCAGTTTTGCAAAATTGTCAATAAAACCTCCCCCTTGCTAACTGAATTTGCATTGGATTTCTTGATCATTCGTCAGAAAAAGACACTGGTAACGTTATAAGACATAAGGTAGACTGACTCGATCATCGAGGCAGGGTCCTGGTCAAGGGTTCATACCAGCCCGCCAGTTCCCAAGAGGGACCAAAGTGGTATCCAGGGTGCCAACAACGTTTCTTACATGTGCGTAGCTGCCCAAGGGGAGTTCTTGGAAGGTGACCATGTAATACTCAGCCTTGAGGTGAGGTATAGAGCACTTTTTCTAGGATGGGTTCATGAACTTCAGTGTCAGACCTCGTACATACTATGCATGCATGCCACACCAACAATTCTGTGGTAGCCTGAATTCCGTTAAACGGAGACAGGGGCAGAGTGTTGACCTTGTAAAATAAACCCCCTGTTCCATAATGGTTGCAGTCTGATCATCTGAGGCATACTTCAGGGAAGCTTTCAGCAAGTGATCAATCATCAGGTGTCTTGACCTAATCTACTTACGAGCAACACGCAGGGCATTTATTTACCACAGCCACCTGCCCCATCACCCATAATCCTGAGCTTTTGCTTTTAAGACCATGCGGTCTTGTCTTCCCATCCAAGCGCTAAGTGCAATAGGAACTTTGAAGGCTAACCATGCTGCATTTGTTTGCAAATGAGCAGACAGGTCTGGGCTGCTGAACACTCTGCTTCTGAAAGTCTGTCAGTGGTCTTGACCTTGGTGATGGAAGTCATTTTCTGAAGGTCATGGCCATGAGCCTGACTGCAAAATGGATTAAGACCCGACTCACAGAGCCTCGGTAAGGCCAGTGTCCCAGTGGATTCTCATAAGCAGGGATGAGGTGAGAGAGCAGAAACCACTGTGAAATGGGGTTTCATTCCATTTCTCCCCGTGGCAGATCCTGTTCCCCATGTTTATGGGCTGAATTCTCTTTGCCTCTTCCCTGTGTCAATATTCAGGGCATGTGTGTATGTTGGTCAGAGAACGGAATCTTGGGGGATACATTTTAAAGGCTGAAATTTAATTACCCGGCTCAGAATTGCCCTGTAAATCTTTATCTGAAGTACAATAAATTTTTTAAAAAATTAAAAAAGGAGAGATTATGGCCCAGAAAACCCTATGCAGCTCAGTTTTATTCTGTAATAGATAGGGTTACCTTGGGTCACAACCCACTTGATAGCAACCTTATTGTTTTTAAACTGTTAGAGCAAAGGGCTTTTTATAAGTTAGTGGCAAAAAAGCAGCAGAAGACTCTTACGAATTGTCACCCTAGCAGTGCACTTGCTGATGCTGTTTTTAGGTGCCTTGAGTCGCCTCCAACTCACAGCGACCCTGTGAACAACAGAGCACCACACCGCCTGGTCCTCCATCACCCCCACAATTGCCACTGTGCTTGAGCCTGTTATTTCAGACAGCATGTCCAAAGTGTTTACATCTTTGAGTTGAAGGAACATTCTGGTTGTACTTCTTACAAGACAGGTTTGTTCTTTCCATTGGCAGTCAATGGCACTCTCAATATCCTTTGCCAATATTGCGGTTTGAAGGCCTCAGTTCTCCTCCAATCTGCCTTATTCATTGTCTAGCTTTCCCATGCTTCTGAGACTTGTTGATAACACCTTGTAAAAGTACCCTTTGAGAAACTGGTTACAGGCCTTCTTCTCCAAAGACCTGTGTGTCTTGTGACCCACTGAGCTCCCTGCTGGGCTCTTCTCCTGAGGCCTTAAGGGTACCTGTATCGGCCCCGTGTCTTCCTCCCTCTGTTGTCTGTGATGTTCTGGGCACCAGACAGAGCTGCAAGGTGGAATTTGGTGCTGGCTGGGAGGGGTGACAGCTTCTCTCTGTATTGGCCTACAATGAAAGGAGCTGATTTCCAGCTTTTCTCTGCTCCTCGAGGTGAGGGCACAGGCAGTAAGGCCCCATGACTCTCCAGAGCGCCTTTGTGAGTTCTGGAACAGGCAGAGGTGGGCTGCAGTGCAGTGCTGTGTGGGGTGTGTGTGTGGGTGGGTGTGTGTGTGTGTATGTGTGTGCGCGACAGTAGAGGCTAATAGGAGTCTACAGGTGGGCAGAGGCCAGTGAGGGGTAGGGGTGACAGGAGAAAGAAGAAAGAGATGGGGTGGCACAGAGAGACTTAGCAGGGTCCCCTGGGACCCAACAGCCTTGAGCAATGCCCCCACGTGAGGAGCTGGGAATGACATTCCAGAAACAAGGAGGCCTGGCATTCAAGGTGGAGTTGCTTGTTGACTGGTACTGCCAAGTCCATTCCGCTGGGCTTTGTAAACTGGGGCCATTAATGGCCTTGCCCTGAGGTGCTTTGGGGGACAAAGGGAGAAGGGCGGGGCATGACAGGGCCAAGTCCAGAGGGGCTCAATGTCTCCTCCCACACAACATACTAAGGGCCATCTCTCTTGGAAGGGAGTCCCTGGGTGGTAAAAAAGGATAATGTGCTTGGCTGACAACCACTCAGCGTCCACTCAGAGGTGCCTCAGAATAAAGATCTGGAGATCTACTTTGCAAAAATCGGCTGCTTCGGACAACCTTAGGAGCACAGCTCTGCTCCACACACACAGGGTCACTGTGGAAATTGACTTTATACTGACTGGTAGCTTTGGAAAGAGGAAGCCACGTGTGCACTTCTATTACTCTGCTGGCCTCCATGCTTATCGCTATGTTTTAAATTTGTCCCTGGAAAAGCTATATGTTCAGGAAAAGGCTTCTCTCATCATCATTTATAATGGCAAAAAAAAAAAAGTTCCGGATGCCTACCTATATTGGAATGATTCTTGAAATGTCAGCCTTTAATAGTCAATGGCCGATTATGTTGTCATTAAAATCAATAGTTAGAAGCAGTACGCACCAACACAGGAAACACTGATGGTGTAATTTTAAGGGATGGGGGACATAAAATTCAGCATGCAGAATGATGACAACACTCAGTCATTTTGTGTTGAGCATGGACCGAGTGCCGAGCCAGGGCTGGCTCTGGACACCAGTAGGGCAGTACTTGCTGTGTTCAGGAACGGGGTGCGCTGGGGGCAGCAAAGCACATCCCTGTGTGTGAGAACTGAGGCAACATTCTAAATAAACGGCCCAAAGACAGATCTGTAATGGCAACATGAGAGAAATCATGTTAAACAGTCTTGACATAAGTGAAGCCATCTTGGATGCTGAACTGTTACTTCAACTCTGTGTAACCTCTGTGACGTTTGTGTACTGTAACCTAGAGGCAATCTGGGAATGCTTCCAGGCCCTTGGCCCGAACGTGTGAAACAATGTATGACCAAAACTGTAAACAACTTACTTAGTTACTATATGTTTTATTTCCTCCTATCCTAAGTTACCAAAAGGGTATAAATACTCTAATAAACTTTTGCTCTGGGCTCTCAGCTGGCGATAGCTGTTAGCCCCTGATCCCAAACTGTTTCATGTCTATCCTTTCTTAAGTCTCAGCGCTGCCTCTCCTCCACCCATGTTTGTTGGAGTGACCTCTGATCTCTGACAGCAACGGGAGACGGTTCTATGGAGGGCACAGATAGGGAACAGAGAACGCCTGCTAACAGGAAAGCCAATACCATGGAGTCAATTCTGACTCATAACAACCCTGTAGGTCAGAAGAGAACCGCGTCATAACCCTGGTGGCCCGGTTAAGTCCTATGTCTGCTAACCAAAAGGTCAGCAATTTGAATCCACCAGGTGCTCCTTGGAAACTCTACGGAGCAGTTCTACTCTGTCTTAGAGGGTCACTATGATTCAGAAACAACTTGACAGCTGTGGGTTGGGTTTGGGCTTATTAATGGGAAGGAAACCCTGTCGCTGCGGTGGTTAACAGCTAGGGCTGCTGAACAAAAGTCACCACTTTGAATCCCAGGAGCTCCTTAGAAACAGTGTGGCACAGTTCTACTCCATTCTGCAGGGTCACTATGAGTTGGCTTTGACTTGACAGCAGTGAGTTTGGTTTTCACAAACAGAAAATGGCCTACTTTAGAGCCCAACAAGGCCGGAAGAAAAGCAAAATCAGCAGCAAAGCTATATGGTATCTCCTTGGGTTCAAGTCCTCGATTCTTCACTAACCTCTTGTGGGTTCCTGGGCAAATTTCTTAATGGCCCTCTGCCTTGATTTCCTTATTTATAAAGTAGCACCTACTTTTCATTGTGGTGAGGCCTGATCGACAACATTAGGAAAATCACTTAGCGCTCGTATCGGGTACGTGCTCTCTAGACGTTAGCTGTTAGAGATGGGGAAACCCTGGTGCATAGTGGTTAGGCGCTATAGCTGCTAACCAAAAGGTCAGCAGTTCAGATCTGCTAGGTGCTCATGGGAAACCCTATGGGGCAGTTCTACTTTGCCCTATAGGGTTGCTGTGAGTTGGAATCGATGGCAATGTTTTTTCAATTTATTGTTATTGGAGGGTACAGACACAGTTACCATGTTCAGCTGCTAGCCAAAAGGCTGGAGGTATGAGCTCGCAGGAGGCATCTTGGAAGAATGGATTGGAGATCTTTTTCTGAGAGACCAACACTGAAAACCCAGTGAAGCAGAGTTCTGCTGTTGTTCTTGTCAGTATTTTTTCATGTCTCAAAATTTTTGACAACATATTACTGTCACACACATACTTACAGTTATAAAAACCCAAAACCCACTGTTGTCGAGTCAAGTCTGACTCATATTGACCCTAGAGGTCAGAGAAGAACTGCCCCATAAAGTTTCTAGGGAGCATCTAGTGGATTTGAACTGCTGACCTTTTGGTTACCAGGTGTAGCACTTAACCACTATACCACCAGGGTTTCCTGATACAGTTATATAATTAGAAAACCGTTTTCAGTGTGTTAGTCTAGGTCCTGCAAGAAGTAAATCCTGAGACTGGATTAGAGGTGCGAGGATTCTATTAGGAGGAGCGCTTGTGAGAGAAAATGGGGAGAAGGCTGGGTAAACGGGGGGCCATCAGACCAACGGTAGCAGTCTGAGACACCAAGTAAAGCAAAAATAAAATGACAGTAATCTCAGAGAGGGGATTATAATCTCCACTGCCAGTGCCACAAAGAAATGTAAGAAAGGAGTCAATTCCAGAGTCAATTCCAAACAGCATCAAGAAAACTCAAGTCTTCCCTAGTAAGTGGAGAGCAGGAGAGAGGGTGGTACTATTGGGGAACTTGGAGAAGATGACATCTGGAAGCATCCTAGGTTGCCTATTGTGAAGTCTAAGGAAGGTTCAACAGGGGCCACGAGGAGTCGTCAAGCCAGTCTTTGGTTGGAGGAAGCCAGCATCCCCTCAGAGTGCATCGGCCTCAGTCTCTTTACCTTGCCCAGGCATGGGCCGGGAGCAGCCTATGCGAAGTGTGTTGTGGCTGTTAGGTGCTGAAGGTAGTGCAGAGTCACTTCTCACTCACAGCAGCCTTGTGTACAACAGAACGAAACACTGCTTGGTCCTGCCACTCTCACAATCAGTGCTAGGCTTCAGCCCGTTGTTGCAGCCACTGTGGCAGTCCGTCTCATCGAGGGTCTTCCTCTGTTTTGCTGACCCTCTGCTTCACCAAGCATGATGTCTTTCTCCAGGCAAGGGTCCCTCATAACAAGATTTTCAAAGTCAATGAGACAAAGTCTCACCATCCTAGTTTCTAAGGAGCGCTCTGGCTGTGCTTCTTCTGAGACAGATTTGTTCCTTCTTTTCATAGTCCATGGTATATCCAATATTCTTTGCCAGCTCCATGATTCAAAGGTGTTGGTTCTTCTTCAGTCTGTCTTTTGCATTGTCCAGCTTGTGTTACATTGTGTTGCCATTGAAAACCCCATAGCTTGGGTCAGATGTCTTTTTTTTTTTTAAACAGTTTTTGCCCGATGCATGATATCATGTGTTGAAATATGTATAGTGATTTGACTGGGTCAGAATTCTCTGGATTCTGTGACTACCCTCCATTTGGTGATTTTCTGATGCTGTAAATTCTAATCTCTGCCTCTGGTTAGTAAATAGGATGATTATGTTAAAAGAGAGTTAGGGTGGGATTGCAGCACCCTTGCTAAGGAAATTTCCCTGGAGTGTGGCTTGCACCACCCTTTATCCTTTCATCCTATGGGAGATAAAAAGAGAGAGAAGCAAGTAGAGAATTGGGAAGCCCACACTATCAAGCAAGCGGCATTGGGAGGACAGCGTGTCCTTCAGACCTGAGGTTCCTGCTCCAAGATGCTCCCTGACCAAAGACTGATGCAACACAAGAATGGCCCTTCAGAGCCGACAAGCGGGAAAGCTTTCTTTGGGGCAGACACATTGAATTCGGACCTGTAACCTGCCAGACTATGTAAGAATAAACTTTCCTTTGTTAAATCCATCCGTCTTGTATCTGTTAGCGTAGTACCAGCTGACTAAAATACATGGGAAGCATGGCCTTCTGCAAACTCAGTGATGACTACCGGAGGGATACCCTGTGCTTGGAGGTCTACAAGCATATCCTCCCAGCTGCCATACCCAGGTGATGCTAAAATGCTCCTTTTGTCCCACAGGGAGAAGCAGATGGCAATGGGGGACAGGTGGTCCAGATTCTCAGCTCCCTCATTTACTGCTCCTGAGACTTCAGGCAAGTTACCATCTTGTGACCTGAGTGTCTTCAGCCATAAGATACGGATACTAGGAGTATCAGTTTCAAAGAGTTACAGTAAGGATTAACTGAATTGATAAGCATGGAATCATTCAGTAAAATATAAATACCTCTGAGGCTGTTGTTAGAAACGTGAGTACTGCCACTAAGGTGTTTCGGATTGCTACGAGAGATTCTACATGGGGCAGCTCAGGAGGCGTTCCATCAGCATAGAGGTTGGGCTTCTGCTGATGGATGTGTGTGTGTGTGTGTGTGTGTGTGTCAGAGAGAGAGACAAAGAAAGAGACAGAGAGAGAGACAGAGAGACAGAGAGTTGGAGGGTACGGTCCTGGGAGGTCTCCTTCTCTTCTTTAGGATGGAACTACAGCTTGATTAGGAGCCTTGGTGGCACAGTGATGAGAGTGCTCAGCTGCTGACCAGAAGTTCTGCAGCTCGAACCCACCAGCTGCTCCTCCAGAGAATGATGTGCTGGTTTGCTTAAAGACTTTTGTTGTTGTTAGGTGCTGTCTAGTTGATTCTCACTCGTAGCAGCCCCCATATACAACAGAATGAAACCCCACCTGATCCTGGGCCACCCACACAGTCCTTGCTACGTCTGAGCTCATCACTACAGCCACTGGGTCAGTTCATCTCGTCGAATGCCTTCATCTTTTTTTGCTGACCGTCTTGTTTAACAAGCATGATGCCGTCTCTAGGAACTACTTCCTCCTGATGACGTGTCCCACGTACTTGAGAAGAAGTCTTGCCACCCTTGCTTCCAAAGACTATTCTGGTTATACTTCTTCCAAGACAGATTTTCTTGTCCTTCTAGTAGTTTATAGTTGTCATGGATTGAACTGGGTCCCCCTGAAAAATGTGCGTATCAACTTGGTTAGGATACGATTCCTGTGATTGTGTGCTTATCCACAACTGATATTGTCCTGAGTGTTATAAATTCCATCACAATGATTAAGTAAGATGGATTTAGTAGCAGTTATATTGATGAAGTCTGCAAGACTGGATAGTGTTTTAAGCCAGTCTCTGCTGAGGTTTAAAGGATTGAGGCAAGCAGAGAGACAGAGGAACCTCATACCAACAAGAAAGCAGTGCTAGGACTAGAGGGTGTCCTTTGGACCTGAGGTTCCTGAGCTGAGATGCTCCCAGACCCAAGGAAGACTAATTCACCACAAGACCACCCTCCAGAGCTGATGGGGACAGAAAGCCTTTCCCTGAAGCTGGCTCCATGCATTCAGATTTCTAGCCTACCAGGCTCTGAAAAAATAAACCGCTGTTTGTCAAAGCCACTCACTTGTGGTATTTTTGTTATAGTAGCACGAGATACTAAGAGTGTATTCAATATTCTGCATCAACACCACCATTCAAATGCTGAAATTCTTTTTTAGTCTTCATCCTGATGGATGCTCTTTTGTTGTTGATAGGCGTTGATAGGTGACCTTGAAGGACAAAGGAGAAATGCCTCATGGGGTCTCCAAAAAGCAGCCGGTGGATCTGAATTGCCAACCTTTTGACCACCAGCCACTGGGACTGCTTAATGCTGCAGTTGTGAAGCACATTTTCATTTCTGATTCAATTATTTTTCCTAATGCTGAGCTATTTCACCACTACCCTGTAACTCAAAACTATCAAAAACAATTATATGTACACCCTCTGCCTCTCTTGACACACTAGACTAAGGTATTGTTTTTTATCTGTTTTATTTTTCCTCTCAGAGATGTCTTTAATTTTTTTTTTTTTTAAATCACTCTCAAGGGGTCTTTTGCAGCAGATTTGCACACCGTGATACGTTGCTTGATTTCTGGGCTATTGACTCCATGGATGTTAATTGTGGGTTCAAGTAAAATTAAATACGTGGCAACGTCAATCTTTTTTCCATCTATCATGATGTTGCTAACTGGTCTGGGTATGAGGATGTTCGTTTTCTTGGTGTTGAGGTGTAACCCATCCTGGAGGCTGTGGTCTTTGATCTTCATCAGTAAGGGCTTCAAGTCCTCTTCACTTGCAGCAAGCAAGGTTGTGTCATCTGTATGTTGCAGGTTGTTGATGAGGCTTCCTCCAGTCCTGAAACCTCGTCCTTCCTTGTGTAATCCAGCTCCTTGGATTATTTGCTCAGCGTGTGGATTGAGTAGAAATGGTGAAAAGATACAACCCTGATGCACAGCTCTTCTGATTTTCAACCGTGCAGTATTCCCTTGTTCTGTTCAAATAACTGCCTCTTGGTCTATGTGCAGCTTCGTCATGAACATAATTCAGTGTTCTGGGATTCCCATTCTTCCCAATGTTATCCATAATTTGTTGTGGTCCATGTAGTTGAATGCTTTTGCCTAGTCAATAAAATTTAGGTAAACATGTTTCTTGTATTTTCTGCGTTTGGCTGGGATCCACCTGACATTAACAATGATATCCCTTGTTACGTGTTCTCTTCTGAATGTGGCTTGAATTTCTGGTAGTTCCCTGTTGTCATAAGGCCGCAATTATTTTGGATTCTCTTCAGCATAATTTTAGCTGTGCATGATACTAATGGTATTGTTTAAAAGTTTCTTCTGTGTCCTACAGAGTCATTATGTGTTGGAAACAACTCAGTGGCAGCAGGTTGTTTTTTGGTGGGGGATGAGGTAATTTGATTGCTGCTGGCAGCCATCTGATGTCACGAGGGCAGCCATCTTACACCGGTGTGGGCAGCCATCTTGTACAGTGACAGTGGCCATCTTGGAACGCGAGGGCAGCCATCTTATACCACGAAAACAACCAGCTTACGCTGAGAGGCCGCCAGCTTACATTATGTGAGCGACTAGCCTCAAGGTGAATCCAGCTTTTGGAGAAGGGTGGTAGGGGTGGGAGAGAAGACGATGGACCATCAGAGAACTGCCCTTTCCTGGTGTGACTGTTGACTTGCACTGATTTTCATGCCAAGTGAAGTGAGAGTTTCTATTACTTGAATCTCAGACAAACTGACTGTACTCACTAAGGTTTTGTGTCAACTTGCCTGGGCCGTGATTCTCTGTGGTTTGGCAGTTGTATTGTAGTTTGGCAGTCGTATGATACTGTGGTCACTTCCATGACAAAATTTGATGTAATTGATCCCCTCCATGACGGGTTGCAATGTAAGCAGCCAATCAGTTGGAAAGGAGTTTCCTTGGGAATGTGGCCTCTACCAAGTATACATGGGCTTTCTGACAAGGCTTGTGGGCTTTCGTTTGTGCTGGATTCTGCAGCTATCTCCTGTTGATTTGTCCTCTTGTCTCTGGGATTTGAGCTAGCAGCTTACTTACTATCTTTTCTGACAATCTTGGGATTTATCAGTGTCAGCAGCCTATGAATGGAAGCCTGGCTATCTGACCCGCTGGTCTTGGATTCTCCAGCCTGTCTGGCCAAGTAATCCAAGTGAAGCATCTGTCCTGACCCGTAGACTTGGGACATTCCAGCCTCTATAACTGAGCCAGCCATTTCCTTGATGTGAATCTCCTTCTGTATATATTTGTTTGTTTTACTGGTTTTGCTTCTCTAATGAACGTAGTAAGACACTGACCAGTGCCTCCAGAAGGAAAGGTGATTAGGAAAACCCAGCCTGCATTGTGGCCTTAGCATGCAACACGTGGTTGTGTTTCCAGCTGTCCGCACACCGTTCCTGGTTTCTTGGTCAGCTCTGGGCTGACTCTGCCAGAGGTTCCTTGTGTCTCATCTGCTGCAGCCGTCTCCACACTGCCACCACTGTAGATTATTTCTGCTGAGTTTCCTTGTTGCAGCCAACACTGCAGGCCCTTTCTGACCTCATGGAGCAGAAAGATAGTCCCTTCCAACAAACTCACCCTGATGTTGTGGGACCTGAAGGGAATAGCCTGGGTTGATAACTGTGGGAGCATCACAGTGAGACCATTATTCTTTCAAAGTAGTTGTTGTCAGCTGCTATCTGGTTTGCCTTCAACTCACATGTACCTCTGCAAAACCGAGTAACACACTTCTGGATCGTGCACTAGCATCTCTCTCTCCTTCTGTCCACTCAAGCACAACATTTTTGAGTATATTTTCTTTCTCCTGTGTCTTGAGTCTATTCGTCTCTTACCTTTCTTTGTGACAAAGCAACCTGTGCACTGTCAAGTACCTTGCTAGGTTGGGGTTTGCAGAGGAGAACTGTAGGAGAATTTGTCTATAGGATAGGAGTGAGAATAGCATGGAAAGCATCTCCAGATTAGGGCTAGGTATAACACTAGGTGGGGCAGGGTGTTGAACAAATGAGAGAAATGATAAAGAAAACAAGGAAGAAAATGGAGTGAAATTTCTTCACTGGATTGGTGGCTAGCCAAAGGATATTTTCAAAGTGGGGATGCCTAATTACCTACTCAAAGTTGGTTAGGTGGCTATGGTATAGATTCCTTCCCACATAATCTTTTCTCCACCCTCACAAGCCACCTATAATGGCTACTGTCCTCATGAAGACTTGGGAAGATGCATGTATGTGTGGGTGTGTGTTTGTGTGGCTGTGTACATGTGTGTGTTTGTGTGTATAAATGAGGAAGAGATTGATTTTCCTTTCCAAATGGACACTGCGAGGATGTCATATGCAGAGACAAGAGCCTCAGGGTTGATGACTTTGAAGTTTACTTAAAATTTACAAAATCTTGGCAGAGTTTTGGATTTCCCCAGGCTTCAATGGAATTGGTGATTACAGAAAGTATTAATTAGATTCAAGTAAAATTTTAATTAGAATGAACTGTGAAGCCCCAGGTGACATCTGGGTTGTGCACCTTTATAAACATATTGCTTACTTTTACAGACATGGTTTCCAAAAGAACAACTCCCAGGACTAAAATTACTGGGAATTAAGGGAATTAAGATGTGTGACTTTAAGACATAAATGATTTTCCCAAAGGATTGTGCCAATGTTTAAGGCCACCAGTAGGGTATATGGTTTTCCCACATCAAGTCCAGATACTCACCAACTTAGTAGTTAAAAATGACTCACTGTCATTTATTGTTTTAACTGATGTTTCAGTCATAGACAGTAAGACAGCTTTCTTCTCTAAGGTTGGAATTCCAAATTCTAAATTCCTGAACATGAATGAAGTCTCACAGATATTCTTCAATTCATCCTGGATTATCTAGTGAGAAATGTCTGGAAAAAGAGAAATAGTGTGAATAAGATTTTACTTTGACAGGTAAAATGACTCCCAAATCAAAAAATGAAACAAAATCAGTTGCCATTGAGTCAATTCCAGCTCCTAAATGACTGTCACTGTGTGAACCAGAATCGACTCGATAGCTAGCAGTAAGTTGGTTTTGGTTGATATAAAATTATGTACATTTTCAGACAAAAACAAGCATTTTCACATATTCAAATTTGTGTCATTAACCAAGAAAAATGAGGAATGTCATAGATTTATCTATACTTGACTGTGGCTGTGGTTAATGAGAGTTTTATAGGCAATAACTTGAACTCAATTGCATGTTATAGTTTATTTTTTAAGGAAATTGTTTTTGGAATGTAACAAATGTCTGTAAAAGAACTACACTTTTAACAGAATGGTCCTTTTCAAGTGCCATTGAGTCTGTTTCAACTCAAAGCAACCCTATGTACAACAGAAAAGGACACTGTCCAGTCTTGTGTCATCTTCACAATTGTTATCATGACTGAGCTCACTGCTGTAGTCACTGTGTCCACCCAGCTTATGAGGGTCTTCCACTTTTTTGATGATCCCCTGCTTTACCAAGCATGATATCCTTCTCCAGGGACTGGTTCCTCTTAGTAACATGTCAATAGTACATGAGAGGAAAGTCTTCCTGTCTTCACTTCTAAGGAGCATTCTGGCTGTATTTCTAACAAGACAAATTTGTTCTTCTGATAAAAAAAAAATCAAAACTCACTACCACTGAGTCAATTCTGACTTACAGTGACCCTAGGGCAGAGTAGAACTGCCCTCGTAGGGTTTTCAAGGAGCCCACTAAAGGTGGATTGAAACTGCTGACCTTTCGGTTAGCAGCCAAACCTTTAACCACTGCACCACCAAGGCTCACTCTTCTGACAGTCCCTGGTGTATTCACTATTCTTCACCAACACAGTAATTCAAATGCAGCAATATTTCTTTGGTCTTCCTTATTCATGGTCTAGGTTTCACATGCATATGAGGCAAGTGAAAATACCATGGCTTAGGTCAGGTGCCTTTAGTCCTTGAAACGGTACCTTTGCTCTTCAACTCTCCGAAGAGGCCCTTCGCAGCAGACTTTCCTAAAACAATACTCTGTTTGATTTCCTGACTGCTGCTTCCATGGGTGTCGACTGTGGATTCAAGTGAAACGAAATCCTTGGCAACCTCAGTGTTCTCATCATTCTTCACAAGGTTGCTGATTGGGCCACTTGTGTGGATTTTTGCTCTCTTTATGTTGAAGTGCACTCCATACTGAGGGCTGTGGTCTTTGACCTTATTGGTAAGTGCTTCCGGTCCTCTATGGCTTCAGCAAGAAGGGTTGTATCATCTGTATATTGCAAGTTGTTAATGAATCTCCCTTCAATTCTAATGCCCTGTTTCTCCTCGTATAGAACAGCTTCTCAGATTATTTGCCTAACTTACAGATTGGATAATTATGGGTAAAGGATATGACCTTGACACACACTTTTCTTGACTTTAAACCATGCAATCTCCCTTTTTCTGTTGGAACAACTGCCTCTTGTTTTATGTTCACATACAGCATATGTTGTCCACAATTTGTCAAACGTTTTTGCGTAGTTAATAAAACACAGGTAAATATCTTTCTGGTATTCTCTGCTTTTAGCTGGAATCCATCTAACATCAGCTGTGATGGTCCGGTTTTCATGACTTCTTCTGTACTTGGCTTGAATTCCTGGCAGTTCTTTACTGATGTATTGCTACAACTGCTTTTGAATGATCTTTTGCAAAATTTTACCTGTGTGTGATATTAATAACACTGCTTGATAATTTTCCCATTCTGTTGGATCACCTACCTTTGGAATAGGAACAAGTATGGATCTCTTCCGGTTGGCCGGCCAGGTAGATGAGTCAGCACCTCCAGTGTTGCATCCATTTGTCGAAACTTCTCAACTGGTGTTCCATCAGTTCCTGGAGGCTTGTGTTTGTTTTGCCCATGCCTTCAGTGCGTCTTGGACTTCTTCCTTTAACACTACCAGTTCCTGGTTATATACTATTTCCTGAAATGGTTGAACTTTGACTACTTCTTTTAGGTACACTGACTGTGTATTCTTTTGTCTTCTTTTGATGCTTCTGCATTGTTCAATATTGTAGAGTCCTCTTCTTTAGCCCCTGAGCACTCACTGCTTGAAAAGATGGCTACAAGAGAGATCCAAGCTCAGTTCTAAAATGAGAATTAACTGTGTTTCAGTAAATCTAGATTTTGGCAAGGAAGTCATTTCCCTCTAGCGATTAAGCTCTATGCATAAATAAAGAAGTCACCAAACCCATGTGGGTCCTTCTTGGACAGACCACAGATGTTGCTATTGAACTACTTTTCTGACGGAGAAGCGCTGTCCCGTTTGCAGGCGCTGGCTCCCAGGCTAAGAACGAGGTCCCGCTAAAATCTCGGTACCAACATAGCATCCCACACACTGACTGCAGAATTCTGTTCAAACGCCTGTCTGACAACACTGATGTGCAATCGGGCCTAGGCAAAGTGGAACACACGCATTAGATCAGAGTCTGAAAGTCCTCTGAATTTTGCAACAGGGATCATATGACAAGGTGAGAGCCTATTTGGGTAAAATGAAAAAAGAGAAGGCAGAAGACCATCATCTCAAGCATTTAAAACCAGAGTTCCTCTGAAATGTCTAAGTTGATCATCATGTAGGAGGAAATTCAGGCTCTCTAAAACTAGTCTTTGCTTCACACTTATTGAACTGTAACTTGCTTGCTGATAACACTGTGAATCATGGAGCCTGCTAGGTTCAGTGTGGAGACAAAAGGGAGCAGAGTAGGACTCCCAAAGAGACTTACTCTGGGAATTCAGTCGACAGACATTTCCTGAATACTTTCCTTATGGACAAGACACAGAGTCACATGACAGCAAGATTGCAGGGCCACCATTTCAACACTACCAACATCACCAATAATACCAGCGTCACCAGCGTTATCAGCATCACCTCCCAACACCGCCGCCATCACAGTCACCATCAGCATGAGCGCTACTAGGAGGCTAATGTCATCATGTCACCAGTACTAACGTTGTCGCCAGTACCGTCTCCAGTACCATCACCATCGCCATTTTCCTTTGACCTCCAGGTTTTATTCACAAATTAACTAATTTGATTTTTTCTCTAATCCTGTGAGGTCAATAGTAAAGTCCGTATTGTTTTTCTGTGGAAATGGAGGCTCAGAACAGTGACATTGCTTACCAGGGTCACAGGCTAGTACATGAGGGCACTGTATCCATTCTGTACTCTCAGTTTGTTGTGGGGTGCCTTGGGAGACCACCCTGCAACACCAGTGATGATAAAAACAACCTTAGTAATAATGTGCTAGGTACAGATCAGAGCTGATGTGCTTTAAAGCCTCTTTACATTTATTCTATCATTTAAGTTCTAGTACTCGATGTGTACCAACAAGGATGTGTTGTTATGGTCAAGTTAAAAAAATGTTTTGTTGAATATTTCAATCCCAAAGCAAGTTTGCAGTGAATTAAGTATCTGGCCACATGTTTTCAAATGAAATCATGAAAACAGGAGGTAGATGAAGAAGTTCTTCTGGGGCCATTGCCAATTCTGGACCAGTTTCCCCACAGAAGGGTGTAAAACTCAACTTGGAAATAAGGTATTTTGTTTGTTTGTTTCCCTGTTGTGTTAATGAGGAGAAGAAAGGTGCTGAACAAAGAAACTTACAGAGGCGCTGGGATCTTTATGGACAGAGGGAACTGCACAGGCAAAGACGCGGCTGGATTAGGAAATTGGAGAAGATGTCTGTAATGAATGGCTTTTTAAAACGCTGGCTCTCAAACTTGGTTGCCCACTGGAACCAGCTGGAATATTCTAAAAAGTCTGATGCCTCACTACTCCCCTGCAGAATATTCAGACTGACTGGTGCAAGGTGAAGACTGAACTGGGGATTCTGAAAAATTCCCTCCATGATTTTAGTGGGAAATGGGAAATGAAGTTTGAGATTCTTAAAAATCCAAATTCCTGGGCTGACCCCCAGATTTACAGAACACGTGTCTTTGTAGGCAGGGCCCAGGAACTTGCATGCACCCAAGATTAGAGACCCAAGGGCTGCAGGGAACTGTCATCACTCAGTTTGTGGGAGAAATGCCCATGGACAGTGAGGGAGTGGGGAGACGCATGCCAGCAGTGAGTGCAGGGGCTCTGTACCCTGGCTGCACTCTAGCTTCCCCTGGGGTGTCTTAGAAAAGCTCAGGCCCCACCCCCTGAGTAGCTTATTTAACTTATTTTGGGATGACAATCTAGATGCTGTTTTAAAACTTCTCCCCTAATAATTCTAACGAGCAGCTGGAGCTGAGAACTGCAGACAGAAGCTGAGCAGGGGAGATGGGGCTGGTCAGGGGGTGCTCGATACTGGGTGGAGTTGGCAGCTAAAAGGAAGCACCGTAACCACGACTCGGAGGTTGTGGCTGAATCACCCAGCGCTAGGTCATGAAGAGTGAGAGAATTCACCCAGCAACAACTGGGCAGCTGACTCTGGCTCACGGCAACCCATGTGTGTCAGAGGAGGAGTTGGCTCTGCGTGCTTTTCAGTGGCTGATTTTTTTAGAAATAGACTGACAAGCCTTTCTTCTGATGTGGAGTTCGTTGTTCCCACTAGTGGTGTGGCTAAGACTATTGGAAAAGCACCTGCTGGGAGCAGCGCCCATCAGTTTGTCCTACTGCAGGGAACCGTGTGTTGCTGTGGTCATAGAACTTATGCCACCAGTATTCAAATGCCACAGAGGAACTCAGAGTATAATGCTGTCAGTAAGGTGATAATATCTGTACATCTAAGGAAGATCAGTTAATGCCACTATTAAATCAAAATTTTGCACCCACCACGAAGACCAAAGCCGAAGAAACTGAAGATTTTTAGCAATTTCTGCAGCCTGAAATAGACTGAATATGCAATCAGGATACATTGATAATTACTGATGATCAGAAAGTGAAAACTGGAAGCAAAGAAGAAGGACCAGTAGTTGGAAAACAAGACCTTGGTAACAGAAACCAGGCTGAAAGGCAGAATTTTGGAAGACCAACGTCTTCATTGCAAATACCTTTTCTCACCAACATAAATGGCGACTATAAACACGGACCTTGCCAGATGCAATACCCAAGAACAAAACTGACTACAGCTGTGGAAAGACATGATGCAAAAGCTCAACAATGTCATCAGCCAGAGCAAGGCCAGGAGACGATTATGGAACACGTACATCGTCAGTTGTTTGAATGCAAGTTTGAGCTGAAGATCAGAACAAGTCCAAAAGAGCCAAAGTACAATGTTGAGTATATCCTACCGAATTTAGAGACCATCTGAAGAGTAGACTTGACTTGTTGAACAATAATAACGAAAGACTGGACAAGTTGTGGGATAACATCAAGGACGTCACACATGAAGAAAGCAAGTTGTTGTTTTTGTTGTCAGGAGACGTTGAGCTGGTTCCACCTCCTAACAACCCTGTGTACAACAGAACAAAACAGTGCCTGGTCCTGTGTCATGTCCATGGTTTTTGGTATGTTTGAGCTACCCTTTGAAATCTTCTGTTCAGTTCTGTTACTTCTTTTATCTTTATTTTGTTCAGTTCATCATTTCTTCCTTTTGCTCTGGCTACTTGATCTTCAGGGCAAGTTTCAGAGTCACTTCTGACATCCAATTTGGTCTTTTCTTTCTTTCCTGTGTTTTTACCTGGAAAACTCCTTGGTTGCTTTGCTTCAGAGCCTTCTGAAGCCATGGCTGATTTCTTGTATGCCACAAGTGTCTGTTGCTTCTTGGGACCCATGTGAGTATGTAGAGCTGGAAGAGGTACTGTGAAGATGGACTGCAGATGTTTCTCTAGGCTGTCTTAAAAGGTAAAGCAAAAGATATCTGACCACTTCACAAGTCAGTTAGGTTTTCAGGTGTAGAGGTCCCGCTTCTCAACTGGCAAAGTAAGCACCACTATATCCAACCCTAGATGATACAAACTAGTTCAGAATACAGCAATGCTACTGCTCTGGTGGCCTCTGTTGACAGGGCCTAGCCTTAGCCAACACTGCATAGAGTACTGCTTTTCTGATAGAAAAGCGCTCTCCTGTGGGCAGGCTCTGGCTCCCAAGCTAAGAATTAGGTCCAGCTGCGGCCACCGTATCCAAGATGGCGTCCTCCACACAGGCAGCAGACAGGGGGGCTAAAGGTGCCGAGAGGCAGTGATTCCTCTGCTTCTGTTGCAGGGCCCCCAATGCAGGCAGCACTGTGCAAAATCACTACTTTTCTGATGGAGAAGCGCTGTCCCGTTTGCAGGCGCTGGCTCCCAGGCTAAGAACGAGGTCCCGCTAAAATCTCGGTACCAACATAGCATCCCACACACTGACTGCAGAATTCTGTTCAAACGCCGCCGAGGCAGATATAAAACGACAGGCTCAAAGTGTCTAGATTAACAGAGCCCCGAGCCTGGCTCTCAGAATATGGGAATTTCGCCTGCCTATCCCCCCAGCAGCGCGTCTGAGTCCAGCCGCCGAGCAAGGCCCAGCTCCGCCCGCCAGCCGAGACCGAGGAAAAAAAGTCACAGTGGTGCGTTTACCTTCCGTCCGTGAGAGCCGGGGCTAGCCAGGAGCGGGAGTCAGCGAGAGAGAGGAGGTTTTTCGCTGAGTGGTATAAAGTCCCAGTTAACAGCTCTGTGCCGTGTCCTGAGGCTGATTAGGTGATCAGAAGGCTCTGTTTGATTGTCAGTTCAGGTCTTGGTTTCCAGAGGGATAGAAGGAGACGTGGGCTTAGTCGCCAGCTTGACTCCGCCCCCCTCTTTCCTGTGTTTTTAATGACGTCTTGCTTTCTTCATGTATGACTTGTTTGATGTCATTCACCAACTCATCAAGTCTCTGTATATTAGTGTTCAACACATTAAATCTATTTTTGAGATGGTCTGTAAATTCAGGTGAAATATACTTAAGGCTGTACTTTGGCTCTCATGAACTTTTTCCAGTTTTCTTGAGTTTTAATTTGAACTTGCATATGATGAACTGATGGGCTGTGCCATGACCAGTACCTCTCCTTGTCCTGACAGATGATATTGAGCTTTTCCATTGTGTCTTTCCACAGATGTAGTTGACTTGATTCCTGTGTATTCCAACCAGTGATGTTCATCTGTATAGTGGCTGTTTGTTATGTTAAAAGAAAGATATTTGCAATTAAGAAGTCATTCGTCTTGTAAAACTCTATCATGCCGTCATGGATTGAATTTGGTACCCCCAAGTGTGCATGATTCGGCTGTGCCGTGATTCCTGACATTGTGCGCTTTTCCCTTCTGTTGTCAACCCTCTATGCCGTTAAGGAGTTGGACGGATAGCAGTTGTGCTGGTAGGGCAGAACTCACTGTGTAGGATTGTGCTGTGCCTGGAGACAGTTTCTTAGAATATAAAGGGAAACAATCAGAGATTTGGGGACCTCATCCCACTGCGAAACAGTGCTGGGAGCCAAGTACATCCCTTGGGAAAGACCTGGGATCCCTGTGTCTCAGCAGCTTCCAGTCCAGGGGAAGATTCATAACAATGAGCTTCCTCCAGAGCCAGCAGAGAAAGCTATCCCCTGGAACTGACACCCAAATTTGGACTTTTAACATATTGGACTGTGACAAAATAAAATTTCTCTTTGCAAAGCCATCCACTTGTAATTTTCTGTTAGAGCAACACTAGATGACTAAAAGCCACTGCTGTTGAGTTGGCTCTGATTCTTAGCAACCCTCGAGGTCAGAGTAGAACTGCCCCATAGAGTTTCCAAAGAGCACCTCGTGGATTTGAACTGCTGACCTCTGTGGTTAGCAGATGTAGCACTTAGCCCACTATGCCACCAGGATTTCCCTAGATGACTAAGACAATATAATCTCTAGTATTATTTCTGCCACCAAGGCTGTATGTTCTAGCTACCTTCTTTGTTTCCAACTTTTGCATTCCAATTAATAGTAATTATAAATGAATCCTAATCGACTCTACTCCTTAGTAGTTTTTTGAGTGTCTTCCAACCCAGTGCACTCATTTTCTGGCATTATATCACACTATATTCCACTGCTATTCATCAGGTTTTTGCTGGCTAATTGTTTTCAGAAGTAGACTTCTGGGTCCTTCTTCCTAGTATATCTTATTCTGGAAGCTCAGCCAAAACCTGTCCCCCATGGTTGATCTGCTGATACCTGAGTGCCGGTGGCATAGCTTCTAGCATCACAGCAACACAGAAGTCTCCACAGTAAAACAAACTGACATGTTGGGGAAGAAAGCAAGAGACTGTTAAAAGGACAGAAAAGACCAAATGAGATGCTGGAAGAGAGTCTGAAACTTGCTTTTGAATGTGGGGTAGCTGAAACAAAAGGAAGAAATAATGAAGTAAAAGAGTGCACAGAAGATTTTAAAGGACAGCTTGAGAAAACAAAGTAAACTAATAAAATGATTTGTACAAAGAGCTAGAAATAGAAAACCAGAGGAGAAGAACACATCCTATTTCTGAAGCATAAAGAACTGAAGAAAAAATTCAGACCTCGAGTCGTAATATTGACAGATTCTAGCCAAGCCAAGCCAACAGATTCTAGAGGGAAAATATTAAATGATGCAAAAGGCATCAAGAGAAGATGAAAGGAATACACAGAGACACTGTACCAAAAAGAACTGGTTGATATTCAAGTATTTCAGGAGTTGGCATGTGATCAAGAACCAGTGGTACCGAAGGACATCCAAGCTGCCCTGAGGACATTGGTGAAAAACAACACCTAGGAACTGATGTAATAACAAGTAAAATGTGTCCACACAGAAATGTAGCTCTCAAAGTGTTCAATCATCTATGCCAAGAAATTTGGTAGGCAGCTACCTGACCAACTGGCTGGAAGAGATCCATGTTTATGCATATTGGGAAGAAAAGTAATCCAAACGGATAGATAAATTAGTGAACCATATTGTTAACATCACAAGCAAGTAACAGTTTCCTGAAGATCGTTCAAAAGCAGCTGCAGAAGTATATTGATGGGGAACTGCTGGAAATTCAAGCCAGTTCAGCAGAGGACTTGGAATGAACGATACCATTGCTGAAGTCAGGTGAATCTTGGCTGAAAGCAGAGAACACCAGAAAGATGTTTACATTTTATTGACTATGCAAAGGCATTGGACTGTATGGATCATAACAAATTATGGATAACATTTCAAAGACTGGGAATTCCAGAATACTTAATTCTGCTTATGAAGAATCTGTGCATGGACCAGGAGGCAGTTGTTTGAATGGAAAAAGGGGATACCGTGTGGTTTAAAGTCAGGAAAGCTGTATGTATTAAGTATCCATTCATCAAATCATGGTAAATCTGTATGCTGAGTAAATATCCAAGAAACTGCACTTTATAAAGAAGAAAAGGGCATCAGGATTAGGGGAAGACTCTTTAACCACCTGCATTATGCAGATGACACAATCTTGCTTGCTGAAAGTAAAGAGGACTTGAAACACTGATGAAGATCAAAGACCACGGCCTTCAGTATGGATTATACCTCAACATCAATAAAAACAAAATCTTCATACCTGGATCAATAAGAAACATTACGATAAACAGAAAAAAGATGGATATTTTGAAGACTGAAGTTTTTTTGGATCGACAGTGAACACCCTGGAAACAACAGTCAAGAAATCAAATGACACATCACCTTGTGCTGTGCAAATCTGCTGCAAAAGACCTTTTCAAGTGTTAAAAACAAAAATATCACTTTGAGGACTAAGGCTCATCTGGTCCAAGAAATGTTTTCATTCTCCTTATATGCGTATGAAAGCTGGGTGGTGAATAAGACAAAAGAAGAATTGAGGCTTCTGAATTATGATATTGACAAAGAATATTTAATATATCATGATCTGCCAAAAGTATGAACAAAATTTGTCTTGGAAGGAGTGCTGTCAGAATGGTCCTTAGAAGCAAGGAAGGCTAGACTTCCTCTCACACACTTTGGGCATGCTATCTAGAGGGACCAGTCCTCGGAGAAGGACATCATGCTTAGCAAAACAGGAGGTCAGTGGAAAAAGAGGAAGACACGCAACAAGGTGGATCCACACAGCGGCTGCATCAATGGGCTCAAGGATGACAACAGACCTGAGGATGGCGCAGGACGGGGCAGCATTTGTGCAGGGTCGCTGTTAGTGGTAAGTGACTCGATGGCACCTGACCACAGTAACAAGGGCTCACTAAGAGAAGGCCGCAGGGGTGGGGCAAGCCCCCTACCTCTCCTGTACAAACTGAATTTGTGCAGCCGCAGCTCCTGGTGAGAGTGAGGAGTGGTGAGGGAGCTACAAAGCCCTCAGGCTGAAACCAGGCACTTGAAGAGTCCGCAGCCTCACTTTCACTGTTCATTAGGGTCTGCCTCTAAGCCGGTGGCTCGGATCCAGCCGGTTCTTGAGTGAAGCCTTCTTAGGAGGAGACACAAGATGAAGGCCAGACTTCCTGCTGATTTTGTTTTCTAACTTTACCAACACTACCTCACAATTAATGTGGTTGGCTTTTTCATATGGAAAGCCATTTATTCACATGGGATAAAACGGGTGGCTTTGGACATTAAATCTACACACTTTAAAGTTTTAAAGAAAGTGTTAGGTCACTTGGCAGAGAACCAGGGACTTTTCTTTCCTGATGCTAGGTAGGGGAGCTGGTGGGTGCTGACTGTGGGGTGTGGCTGGCTTTTTGTTGACAGTAAACTTGAGGAAGGCAATAGAAGCTGGTCAACAAGAAAGTCCCCGGATAAGAAGTAATCTTGTGTTTTCCTCTGGTGCCTTGTGATTAATGAAGAGACTGAAATAAATCTGCAGACTCTATTCCCACTGCCAAACACTGTCATACTGTTTATCACAGGAAATACTTCAAATTTCAGGTACTTGGAATGCAAAGTAAAGGCATACTCCCCTTTCCCCACCCAGTAGCTTTAGTGTTCTGTTTAACCTTCAGTCCCCAACAGGTAAGTCCCTGGATTTGGCTTAAAGGATTGAAAACCTGTGGTTTAGATAAAGTAAATGTTTTACAGGCCTTTCAGTGGAGGCTTGGTGCAGTGAGCCACTGAGCTGAACCAGATACTATCTGGAGATAAAAGGGGGGAAAAAGCAGAATGACATTGCTGCAATCAATGCATACCACAAAAATACTCCCATAACCTAGACTCAAGGTTTTCAACTGTGCTGAAAGAAGTAACGAAAATGAGAAGAGGTATCAGGGAGCTCACACTTGTGTCATAATGACCTTAAAAACCTATTTACCATATAATGCTGTGGAGAGTTTTACTTAAAAAGAGGGGGTAAAGTAACATTTTTCTTATTCTAAAATAATACACGTTTAACATACAGAATTTTGGAAGATTTAGAGAAAAAGAGAGAAAGAAGAAAACGAAACCACTCAAATCTGACTGTTCAGTAGCAAATGTGTGCTGTCCTACATAACTGATTTCTAGGCACCTCTGGGTGAAACAGTTTGCTTGCAAATTATAGTGGCTGCATTTATCGCTCCAGAGCAGCAGTCCTCTGGGCTCTTATCACCCCCTCTCAGACCACGTCACCGTTTCCTTTCCCACCTACTGCTGATCTTCTAGACTGTTCTTCCCCCAGAACATTTCCTGTGAATTCCCACAGGACGGGATCCTTTTTATTTTTTCTTTTTTTCCATGCCCTATATAGGATTTGGATCTTCAATTTTGTGCTTAGCTTTGAGGTCCACATTTCAATATCAGAAAACTGATTTTATTTGGGGTAGATAAATACACAGGTGGACGGAGGGATGAACGTAAGGTGGAGGCAAAAGAGCGTGGCGTCCTGACAGCATCTGGGCATTACACTAGAATGTGTCCTGGTGTTTGTGCCTTCCCTAGAGAGCAAGTCAGATGTATTTAACTCTTTCAGGCCATAAGGGTGCTATTTAGTCCATGTTTTTTTGCAGAATGTATTTGTATGCTTGAATCACCTCAAAATAGTTCCAAGGCACAAGAAAAAAAAAAAAGAAAACCAGCAACAGCAGCTTCTGCCTTCCTGCCCTCCCTCCGTTCATCCATAACAAAATTAGTTTAATCATATCTGGATTGGAGGTGGAATCAAATTTGTTCTTTAGTTCTGCTGTTTGCGTAAGACTTTCTCAAGGGGACAGGGAAGGAGTGTCTTGCCCTTGGGGGATTCAAGGGACTGTTTCTTGGCAAACTGGATTTATTTTCTAAGATCAGCAGTTAGTTGAAAAGGAAATTGTGCAGCAGTCTGAAAGGAGATAATAATTACTCCAAGGAGCTCTGCTTCTACACAGTAGCTTAAAAAGTAAAATAAAATCAACAGAAACAAGGAGGTTGGAATGTTTCAGAACGGAGCGGTAGAAGGACCAGCACAGCCATTGGTGTCCACGTCCCCCTGTGCCTCTGTGCTCTGGCGTGCTCACTGGCTGGGTGGGTGCCAGGGCTGTCCCCCTGGGTCACAGGGCGGCTGCTGTCTCATTTCCACATGACTTTCTCCCACTGCTGTGTGTGGCAGCAAGGAGCCTGCTCCATGTCAGCTGTCCTTTTCATTCTGTTTTTAAATTGTGATAAAATACACAGAAGATAAAATTCATCATTTTAACCATTTAAAAGTATCATTTAGTACTTGCCATGGATTGAATTTTGTGCCCCTAAATAGGCGTCAACTTGGCTACGCCATGATTCCCAGTATTGTGTAATTTTTCTCTGTTTTGTAGTATTGGGTAATTATCCTCCATTTTATATGTTGTCAATCTTAAACCTCTGTATATTCATGAGGCAGGTTTAGTGCGGGCTGGATCTTGAGTTTCACTCCTACTGCAGGACATGACTCAAGTTGTGACCTTATTCAAGTCACTGCCTTAACGTAAGTCACATCTTTATCCATGTCATGCTCTGGATCTTTTGAGAGACAAAAGGAGATAGAAGACAGCAGAGAGAAGAGAGACCTCACTACCACCAAGAAAAAGTAGCCACCACCAACAGAAGAACGGATAGGTAAGCTGTGGTATACATACCGATGGAGCACTGCGCAGTGACAAAGAACAACAATGACAGCAGGAAACATCTCGTAACCTGGTTTCAACTGGAGGACGTTGTGCTGAGTGAAAGCAGTCAGTGACCAACGGGCAAATATTGTATGAGACCCCTGTGATACGAACTTAAAAACAGACTCATGCGTAGAAGAAAAGGCTCTCTGATGGCTGCAAGGGTGGGGAGGGAGGGAGGCTGAGGGGAGCACGGTTTAGATTAGATAGTTAAGAGAAATTTGGTTGGGTGAAATCGGTGACAGCACACACTAGAAAGAAGGTCAATAACAACTGAACTTCAACACAGTTTGAGTACTTCTCCCATCTTAAGCCAACACTGCAAGGACGGAGTAGCTGGGGCAGGGGGCTAGGGACTGTGCTCTCAGGTGAAATCAAGGCCAATCGGCACAGCTAGCGTTTTGCTAACGAGGACTCTCTGCACCCCTCATCAGTCAGTGGCGTCTGGGGTCTTAAAAGCTGCCAAGCTGCCATCTGAGGGTACAGCAAACGGTCCTAACTCAACAGGAACAGATGATCACTGAGGACAAGAACAACATGGGGAAAAGAGAACCCAGAAGGCAGAGAGAGCCATGTCAGTGGATCTCTACATCGACTTGTGACCAGAAGAACCAGATGGTGCCCGGGCACCACCAGTGATAGCCACGACAGAGCTCACAAAATTGAGTCTCACTGGCAACAAGACAATAAGCAGGGGTGCACCCTCAGATTTCCAATAAAAGATCGCAATTGATGGTCTGGGGGCTTCTGGATTCCCTTGGAAGCATGGCCTCTGGCCCTGATGCTACCCCAGTCCATAAATCATAATGAAGGTCAACTTTTCTGACAGCAGTGGATTGGACCTGGTGATGCAGGGTGACCATATCTTGTGGGAATTTTAGGATTTTATGCATCTATAGAATGTCATCCTGCTGACCTCTTGATGGAGGAAGGGGAGTGGGTGGAGAGGATGGGATAGGAGACTGTTGGGAGGATAGGACATGTATGGAATAGAGAAGAGGGGTGTGCTGTCACTGTGCAGGTAGAGCAGTGGGAGCTGCATATACGTGAGCATGCAAATTTATATGCGAATGTAGATTTTCATTCAATCACAATAAAAAAAAGAAAAGAAAAAGTAGCCAGAATTGGAGTGTATCCTTAGGACTTGAAGTCTTTGTGCTGAGAACCTTCTATACTGAGGGGAAGATTGATGCAGAGACACATGAAGCTCTCCAATGAACATAGTGCCCACAGATGTTAAAAGGAAACAAGAACCTTCCCCTAGACTCAACAGAAAAAAAAGCCTTCCTGTAGAGCTGGCACCCTGAATTCATACTTTAAGTATCCTAAACTGTCAGAGGATAAATTTCTGTTTGTTAAAGCCATCCACTTGTGGTCTTTCTGCCATAGCAGCACTACGTGACTAAGACAGCGTCTCCACGGTATTATACGGCCCTCAGCACTACCTGGTGTCAAAACACTTTTATCACCCCTAAAGTAAACTGGGCACCATTAAGCAATCACTCCTCATATCTGCCCACCCCACCACCCACCCCAGCCCTTGGTAACTATTGTTCAACTTTCTGTGTCTATATATTTGCTGATTCTGGGCATTGAATGTACATGGTATAACATATGGCCTTTCATGACCAGCTTCTTTCATTCAGCAGAGTGTTTTTGAGGGTCACCCATGTTGTAGCATGTGTCAGTACTGTACTCCTGTTTATGGCTGAGTAATATTCCATTGCATGGATGGACGATGTTGGGCTTATCCCAGGAGCTCCTTCTATTGTACTGATGGGACATGTTGGGCTTATCCCATGAGCTCCTTCCATTGTACTGATGGGAGATATTGGGCTTATCCCAGGCAATCTTTCTGAGAGCACCTGGCAGATTTCCCTCAGTTCTCACTGGTCTAATGTGTGTCTGAGGCTGGCATCTCATTGGAACACTGGGAGGTGGATGGGATTTCCAGAGTGCTCTTCACCCTCTTGTTTGGGAAGATGTCTCTTCCAGTGCTCACAGTCACCAGAAGGATGCCCCTGCAGAATACGGGGACTCTGTTGGCAAGAAAAAAATGTGTGAAATAGCTGTGGGCGGGCAGTCCACAGTGGTGGCTACAATTTATATTTTACTCTGTGTGTTCAGCAAGTAGAATGAAACAGACTATTAAAATCAAAATGTAACAAAAGTTCCAGTATACTAGACATCATTTAGCTAGTGGTGGATGAGGTCAACTGCTCATAGGTGGAATTTACCAAAGAAAATCTTAAAAGTAAAGTTTTGTAACTCCTAGGACCAAGGATGTAAAAAGTGACCAAAAAAAAAGGAGAAAAGGAAACATTTGAAGAGAGTTCTGGAAGGGACATCTTCTTAAATAGAGGGCAAAGAGAGCTGCTGTGTTTAGGGAGGATCCTGACCATCTCCCACATCCCTGCTCACCAGGGAGGGGACAACTCAAGCAACAGGCTACTCTTGGAGGTGAAATTTCCCCTCTGCAGTTGGGTGACCCTAATGTCTGTGTCTCAGAGATGAGGAAGCCCAAGGCCTATGTCTGCCTGGGAGAGGAGCCCACACTGGGGTCCATCAGCACTCCCAAACAAGGTCATGATGAACAACAACGAAAGAACCAAAACCAGTTGCCACGAAGTCGATTTTGACTCATAGCAACCCTGCAGGCCAGAGTAGTATTGCCCCATATGGTTTCCAAGGAGTGCTTGGTGGATTGGAATGGCTGATCTTTTGGCTAATAGTCATAGGTCTTAACCACTAAGCCACCAGGATTTACAGGGGAAAGATGAGGGATGTGTAAGTATTTCTCGTGGGTCTTCTGTGCACCACACAGAAGACAGAACTGGTTTGGAGACATTTTGGATTCAAAGACAGGGAAGAAGGCTGGTATGAATCATGTTGGATTCTGTCCCAGAGACCACCTACAGAGACCCTCAAATAAGGGAGGGGATACAGACACCTGGAACTGGAGGAAGAGCAAGCACCGAGGACCACCCATGACTCAGACCCACGGCACCTGCAGGTGCAAGAACTTCAGGCAACAGTCTGCTTTCATAGGTGACGGGCCCTGAAGGGCAGAGCCACCCAGAGTGCTCTGAGGAATTTTGCACAAAGAAGATCCTCTCCTGGAAGAATTTCTTTGTTAAATATTCTGATCAGCACAATATATGGTAGACTTGGGCTAGCCTTGACTGGGAAGAAGCTGAAAACTCCTCTTTTAGTGTTAACATTTCACTGGATATTGAGTGGCTAATGGAATTTCTGTTTTTCCCCCTCAATGGCTTTATCTGGACTATGTAAGTGGAGAGAGGACTTGGAGGTCCGTAGTGCAAGTCTCTCCTTGTTACCAGTGAGATGGTAGAGGCCTAGAGAGGCTCCATGGCTTCTGCTATTCATGTAGATAATCAGTGGTTGATTGCACCCCAGAACTCAGTACTCCTGCTTCATAATTCAGGGCTCTCCCAAGCTTCTAGCACCATTGTGTAAGAGAAGTGAATATAATTAGGTGGTTGAGTGAAAATGAGACTCATTTGCATAACTACTACAGGTCACTGTGAGTCAGAATCCACTTGACGGTAGAGGATTTCTTTTTCCTATTCTGTTACTTCAAACATTTAAAGCATTGAATACATATGTGTGTGTGTGTGTATATATATATATACACGTATATGTGTATATGTTTTTTACGAGAATGAGAAAACAACAATTAACCTGTCCTCTCCTTTCAAATATGTAAACTCCAACATGGTAGCCACTTTATCTCTCTTGAGCACGGTTGTGACCCTAGCACTGTGCCTGCCACATCTGAGGTGTTACAAGGAATGTGTGTTCAAAGCTTAAATAAAGTGCAACCTGGTCAAAATTGCTGGGAGCCAGTCCCAGCTGGGTTTCGGGACCACGGAGGGGTGGGTAGTGTCAGCAGGAAAGAGAAAGAAATGAGACTGAGACAGTTAGAAGTCTGAAGAATGGCAGCCCATTAAGGTTCGTCTTCCTTTATTTTTTATAGTCAATGAGGTAACTGTACTTTGACCACGTAAGTGATTGGCTAGCAAGAAGTGGGTACCTCGTGGTCTCTCTTCATGTCAATCATTAGGGTCTTCTAAATAATGGCCCAAGACAGTGGTCTCTTTTCATGTTAATTATTAGGGTCTTCTCTGTTGTCTAGTAAAGAACCGATACCTTGAAGTCCTTTTTCATGTTAATCATTACGGCCCTCTAAATAATGATTCGAGACCAGTATATTATGATTATAATCAACAGTCAGAACAAAGCTAATCTTGGAACTCCTATTAACTTTACCTAAGCCTCGAGGTCAAAGGTGCAGGAAGAGAGAATAAACTCATCTTAGAAAGTTATACTCTGAAAGTCTCTATTTGTTTCTTCTCTGCTCTTTCTTATCTCTTCCTGTGGGGACAATGAGTGTCCTCCGTCCCTCACTCTAAGCCTCTCTTAAACTATTCTAAGAAGGGTATTTCTTTAGTATTTGTCATTTGCCATACCAAACACAATAAACTTGGAAGCCTATCTGTCTTCCTGATGTAGGGAGTGGAATATCTGTATTCTAAGGGCTGTGTGAGGGGGTTGTTCCTGGGGAGCTTCCCAGAGCCTTTCTGCAATCTTGTTTTTTTCGGTCAAGGGTGATGTGCAGTTGGGGGATGTCAGTGGGGCTGGGCCAGCCTTGGTGCTCTCAGGCTGGGCGTGCTGCATTAGAATTCATTAAGCAGAGGGGGTTGTAAAACACTTCTTCTTTGATCCTTGTGCCGGGAAGTAAGGAGGTGTTTTTGAGGAAGGTTTGATTAGGCTGCAAAATATTATCAAGGACAGTATGGCCAGAAATATGTCATGGGTGAAATGCCTCTGCCTGTCATCACACAAGCTTGTGACTTTGTTCACAGGGGCTTTTGTGAATGACAGGCTTCGGCACAAAATATTTTCTTTCACCTATAAAATTACTGGGTATCTATGACAGGATTTTGTCATTGAAAATTTTGTTTTAAAGTCAATTTGAATTTCATGACAACACTTTTATTATCCCTTCCAGAATAAACAAAATCTGCATATTTTAAGGTGTGTTTATACCATACTGTCCTGACATTTCAAAGGTTCACCAATGAAATTTAACTCACTTGTTGCGATGGCCACCTGTATACAGAAAGGAGGGTGACCACTGGTGAGGTGGATCAGGTTGGTGGCTTGTGCTCAACGAGGGCTGCCCACTCAATTTTCCCTGCAGTTTTGGCCTGAAATACTGTGAGTATGTGTGTGTGGCAGTGGAAGGGAATGCATAGAAGGTGTGTGTGAATATCTTCTGGGTGTGAGGTTCCTTTGTGCTTTATTTGATTGATGTGGTTAGCAGAATAATGGCCCCCAAGATGTCCGTGTACAACAGGATGAAACCCTGCCTGGTCCTACATCTTTCTCGCAATGAGTGAACCAGTTGTTGCAACCACTGCGTCAGTCCATCTCAGCAGCAGCAAAAACAATGTGCATGGTAACAAAGAGCAGCTCCGTGGAAGACAGCTACCTGGCCAACCAACAAAGAAAGGTGATCCAACAATATGCAGAGATTGTTGTACCATATCATTAGCACTGGAAACCCTGGTGGTGTAGTGCTTAAGTGCAACATCTGCTAACCAGAAGGTTGGCAGTTCAAATCCACCAGGAGCTCCTTGAAAAGTCTGTGGGGGCAGTTATACTCTGTCCTATAGGGTTGCTATGAGTCATAATTGACTTGATGGCAGTGGGTTTGGTTGTGGTTATCATTAACACCACACACAAATAAAATTTTGTTGAAGACAAATCAAAAACAGTTATAGCTGTATATTAACAGGAAACCACCATAATTCCAGCAGTGCTCAGAAGAGGATCTGGAAAGAATGATATCATTGCTGCTGTCAGGTGGATCCTGGCTGAAAGCAAAGAATATTAGAAAGATGCCTGCTTGCATTTTACTGACTATACAAAGGCATCTGACTCTGGATCATAACAAATTACAGACAACATTGGGAAGTATGAGAATTCTTAATAGAAACTCCTAGGAATCTGTGCATAGACTAAGAGAGGCAGTTGTTCAGACAGGACTAGGGGATCTTGCTTGGTTTAAAATCAGAAAAGGTGTATGTCAGCATTATATCTGTTCACTGCACTCAGTCAAACTGTATGCTGAACGAATAATTCAAGAAGCTGGACTACGTGAAGAAGAACGCAGCTCCAGGATTGGGGAAAGACTCATTAGGGACCTTTGATATACAGATGACACAATCATGCTTGCTGAAAGTGGAGAGGGCTCGAAGCACTTACCGATGAAGGTATAAGATCACAGCCTTTAATGTGGATCAAACCTCAGCATTGAGAAAACAAAAATCCTCACAAGAGGACCAATAAGCATCACCATGATCAACGGAGAAAATACTGAAGTTGTTAAGCGTTCCATTTTACTAGGATTCAGGGTCGACTCCATGGAAGAAGCAGTCAGCAAATCAAAGGATGTGGTAGTTTGGGCAAATCTGCTGCAAAAGGCCTTTTTAGGATTTTGAAAAACAAAAACGTCACCTTGAGAACCAAGGTGTGCCTGCCCAAGCGATGGTAGTTTTAATCACCTTGTCTGCATAGGAAAACTGAACAAAGACTAAGGAAGATGAATTGATGCCTTAGAATTATGGTGGTGTCAAAGAGTATTGAACCTACCATAGACTGCCTGAAGAAGGAATAATCCTGTCTTGGAAGTACAGACAGGAAGCTCCTTAGAAGGAGGAGTGGTGAGACCACATTTCACATACTTTGGACATGTTGTCGGGAGGCAGCAGTTCCTGGGGAAGGAATTCACACTTGCTGCATGGAATGTGCCTTGTGTCCCCCCCCCCAGAATGTATGTATTGATTTGACTTGGCTGTGAGTTCCAATATGGTACAGTTCCTCACACGTGTTGTGAATCCTACCTCTGTGATGTTGATGAGGGAAAATGGACAGCAGTTGTGTTGGTGAGGCGGAACTCAAGTTACCAGCTTGTGGGATATCAGGGAGAGAAGTGAGCAGAGGAAGTCGGGAACCGCCTAGCACCAAGAAGGCAGCGCCGAGAGCAGAGCACGTTCTTTGGACCTGAGGTTCCTGTGCCAAGGCGCTGATACTAAATTTGGACTCAACTTACCGGACTGTGATAATTTTCTTACTGGATGGACTTGTAACTCATAAATGATTTGCGGCTTACTGGGCTTGGCTGGACTGGGACACTCAAGTTTCTCTTCACGAAACCACTCAATTGGCATTTTCTGTTGAAGTAGTACCGGTGACTACAACACTTGGTAAAGCAGAGAGAGTCAGTGAAAAAGAGGAAGACCCTCAACAAGTTGAGCTGACACAGGCCTGCAACAATGGGCTCAAATGTCGCAATGAGTGCAAGTTGGCCAAGGGCCGGGCAGTGTTTCTTTTGTTGTGCACAGGGTTGCTATGAGTCACAACTGGCTCGTATCATCTAATAACAACAACTGGCTTTAAAGACGTACGTGAAGGTTTTTCCATGCGCTTGACCGTGCTGCAAATATCTTGAGAGGCCAGTTTCTGACCCGGAGCATTCTTGGTATGGACACGGAGGCCGCATTGCAGGAAAGGTTTTGCCCTTGGCAGGTAGCAGAGCACTTTATCAGCCCGCTCTCCTGGTTGCTTAGGAACTTGGAGTATTTAGCCCAATAAGCAGGCAGCTTCTCCCCTGACCTCCCATCCGTTATTTCTGATGCCAAGAACACGGGTGGGGAAGCATGCACTTCAGGGCTGCCTCCAAGTCATAAAACTGCCGAAACAGATTTCCCAGAAGTTATCAGAACTGGAGAGAAAAGTATATAAATTGTGTAATGTGATGTAAATACGTGCACACTTCTATTTCTTTTTAATAACACCAATTCCAGGTGATGAAATTAGACTCTCCCCCAGACTATACTCACTGATGCCACCCCGCTGGGGATTTAGACAAGAGTTACTCTCTCCCTAGACACACTAAGGAGCAGGGACTTCAAACCAGTGGTTTTCAATTATACCCTCTACTTAAATCAGAGATTTACTGATTCAATAATTCCAGATAGACTGAATCAGAACCTTCAACTCCCTGCTGAGAATGTGCATTCCAGCGCTATGTGTCCTGAAGGTGGGATCTTGTTAAACCGGGCATTCCGATTCAGCCTATCTGGGGTTGAAATACAGACTCACGGCAGTGGCTTGAATAAAAAACAATTGGCTCAAACCCTTGCTAAAGAGTCCCTGGGTCATGCCAACAGTTCAGCACTCAGCTCCTTTGTTGCAAAGTCAGTAGTTCAAACCCATGTGGAGGCACATCAGGAAATGGGCCTGACAATCTGTTTCCAGTGCGTCACAGGCTTGAAACCCTATAGAACAGTTCTACTGGACACTCATGGGGTTGACTTGAATTGAAATTGACTCGACCACAATTAACAGACACGTCAAACTTTATAAAAATCCATTGACTTTTCTGAATTCAAGCCAGACTGAACAGCCCTGTTGTTAGTCAATGCTTCATGTCTCTCTGATCCCTGAGAGAAAGAGAAGCTTGAATCCATGAGCATGATTCTTCTAATTAGGTCTTTTCAGGGACAAAAATTTAATGATGATGGCCCACAGCTGAGGGTGGCAGGCACTGTTCAACAGCTGAGGGTGACCCCAGATCAGAGCAGATCAGGTCTCTGACCCCAGCGAGTTCATTGTCGGCCAGGAACAGACCAGAATCAAGTAACCAGGCAATGAGGGGATTAATGAAAGACGATAAAGCGGTGGAAGTGGACAGAGAGATGGGGGTGCTATTTTAGATAAGGTGGTCAGGAAAGCCTTTGGGGAATAAGAAAAGGGACATTCAAGAGACAGGAATGAAGAGAGAAAGTGAGCAAGACACTCACCAGCTGGAAGAGTAGTCTAAGCTGGGGAAACAGCAAATGGAAAGCCCTGAGATCAGTGTGCAGAGTGTGGGCATTACACGGCAGAACAAGAGGAAGGGAGAGATCTTGACTGCAAAGGGCTTTATGTGGCACAAAAAGGACTTCAATTTTGAGTTTGATGAGTTATTAGAGGCTTTTAAACAGGGTGCCTAGCAAATAACCTGAGAAGCTTGACGGTGTGAAGAAGAATGTGACATCAGTATTGGAAGAAGGCTTATTAACGAGCTCGTTATGCAGATGACAAACTGTTGCTTGCTAAAAATGAAGAGGACTTGAAACACTTACTGACGAAGATCAAAGATCACAGCCTTCTGTATGGACTATACCTCAATATCAAGAAAACAAAACTCCTCACGAGCGGACCAATAAGCAACATCATGATAAATGGAAAGAAGGTGAAGGTTGCTAAGGATTTCATTTTAATTGGATCCACAACGAAGACCCATGGAAGCAGCAGATAAGAAACAGAAAGACTCATTGCACTGGGCATACTTTCCACAAAAAGCCTCTTGGAAATGTTAAAAAGCAAACATGTCCCCTTGAGGACTAAGATGAGCCTGACTCAACCCATAGTATTTTTGAATGCTTCGTTATGTATTTGAAAGCTAGACCATGAATAAAGAAGACCAGAGAAGAATTGATGCCTTTGAATTACAGTGATGACTAGGAATATTGAATATAACATAGACTGCCAGAAGAATGAACAAATCTGTCTTAGAAGCACAGCCAGAGTCTTCCTTAGATGCTAGAATGGCACAACTTCACCTCATGTAGTTTGGACATGTTATCAGGAGGGACCAGTCTCTGGAGAAGGACATCATACTGGGTAAAATAGAGCATCAGTGAAAAAGAAGACGACTTTCAATGAGATGGGATGACACAGTGGCCACAACAGCAGGCTTAAGCATTGCAATGGTTGTGAGGATGGCACAGGACTGGGCACTGTTTTGTTCTCTGGTACCCAAGGGTCACTATCTGTGGGAGTTGACTCGACAGCTCTTGACAACACAACAGCCGTAGTGACTTAGCTGGATTCATACTTTTAAGGGATCATTCTGGCGGCCCTTTGGAGAGCTGGTTAAGAGACAAGAGTGGAAACAATGCCACTGGGAACTTGCAGAAATGTGGGTGAGAGAAGATGGAGAATTGACATTGGGGAGGGGAGAAGGGGAGGTGGTTAGATGTGGGCGACTTCTTGTTATATTGTAACGGTAGTACTGGTAGGATTTGCTGAAAGATTGAAAATGGGGAGAGGAGTAGGGAGACAGAAAGAACTCTGAGATTGTTGATTGAGAGCCTTGCACAATCTTGGTGACATTTATTGACACTGACAGAATGGCAGTGAGAAGGGCAGGCATGACATGGGACTGGGAAGGACATCAAGAGTCTCTTCTGACCATGTTTAGTGTGGTATGTCTGCTAGATGACTATGTGACATCTGCATGATGTTAAGCATAAAGGATGCTTTCGGGCCACCCGCCAAAGGCTCCTGAGGGGTGAACACACGAAAGGCAGAGTGGGTGTCTCTCGTTTGCATTTGCCCTTTAACCTCCCATCACTCGTTCTCGGTGCACGTAAAAACAGCCAAATGCCTTTCCAGCATCTCCTCTGCCTCCTGGCTCACCTTTCTCCACTAACTCATCCTTTGCTCCACAGACCACATGATCTCTCTGAAACGTGTATCTGATTGTCTCACATGCACCATAAGATCTTCACAGGCTCAGTATAACCTTTGAAATAAAACGCAAACCCCAGGGTCTTCCTTGACTTGGCCTCGTCTCTCACTGCCTGACTCGGCGCTGCTTCCCGCCGCGGCAGTGTGGTGGTTCCGCCAGGCTGGTAATCACACGAGACCCGGAACAACTGTTGTGAATGGATCTGGAGCTCAGCTCTAGGCTAAGGGACTTTTATGCGTTATCTCATTTAATGGCATCACCAGCTCTACGAGGCATTACTAATACTATTCCTACTTTACATGTGAGGAAACTGAAACTCTGAGAGCTTGAGTAACTTTCTCAAGGTCACAGAGCTTGCAAAATAACTTGATGTCAGGTTTACGTGGTGAACTTCGTACCTCTAGCTCTGAGCCACTGTACTGGTAGTTCTCAGATGAGCAGCATCAGGGTCAACTTTGTGATTGTGAAAAATACAAATTCTTTATCTTATGTTAAGATTTCCTGAACCAGACACTCTGAAGTACAGCCCAGCAATATAATGCTTGCTTCAGGCGACAGTTTGAGACTCCTGTACTGCCAATAACTGCGCCACACTGCAGTGCCGTTTCCTATATGACATTAAAACACCCTTTGTTGCATCATACTACAGTGCCCCTCCCCCACCTCTCTGCAGCGCCCCTCCCCCACCTCTCTGCACTGTCCCCTCCTTCACCTCTCTGCAGCGCCCCTCCTCCACTGCTCTGCACTGCCCCCTCCCCCACCTCTCTGCACTGCCCCCTCCTCCACCTCTCTGCAGCGCCCCTCCCCCACCTCTCTGCACTGTCCCCTCCTCCACCTCTCTGCAGCGCCCCTCCCCCACCCCTCTGCACTGCCCCTCCTCCACCCCTCTGCAGCGTCCCTCTCCCACCTCTCTGCACTGCCCCCTCCTCCACCCCTCTGCAGCGTCCCTCTCCCACCTCTCTGCACTGCCCCCTCCTCCACCTCTCTGCAGCGCCCCTCCCCCACCTCTCTGCACTGTCCCCTCCTTCACCTCTCTGCAGCGCCCCTCCTCCACTGCTCTGCACTGCCCCCTCCCCCACCTCTCTGCACTGCCCCCTCCTCCACCTCTCTGCAGCGCCCCTCCCCCACCTCTCTGCACTGCCCCCTCCTCCACCCCTCTGCAGCGCCCCTCCCCCACCTCTCTGCAGCGCCCCTCTCCCACCTCTCTGCACTGCCCCTCCTCCACCCCTCTGCAGCGTCCCTCTCCCACCTCTCTGCACTGCCCCCTCCTCCACCCCTCTGCAGCGTCCCTCTCCCACCTCTCTGCACTGCCCCCTCCTCCACCTCTCTGCAGTGCCCCTCCCCCACCTCTCTGCACTGACCCCCCCCCCAACCGCTCTGCAGCGCTCTCTCCTGAATCACAGTAAACTGCTGTGCGGTGCCCTGGCCAAGGTTTAGCGTATGTTGCTCCTTTGACTGGTAACACTTCTCCAAAGGTCAGTACAGCCGAGTCTCATTTTCTCTGAGGACTCACCTCTGATCTTCTAGGCCTGTTCAGTGATCCGGTGACATGTAAGAGTTGCCCTTTCCCAAGCAACTATTGAATGCTGTTTACTGGGCACAGCAAGCACAGCCTGGCTGCTGATTTCTGCTGCTGTGTTCCATGGCCAGACTATAAGACCCTGAAAGGGTTAGATGTGCATTTACTTACTGGATACACCACTGGTATCAATTTTAGAACTGGTTGTAGGTTGCTGTAATGGGATGCTGGCCAGCAAACAACCACAAAACCTCAGTGGCATGCAGCAATAAACCTTCGTTTTACTGGGTTGTTCTTCCAACTTGAGCTGGGCTTGGCTCCCTGGCTTGGCTGATGTTGGCTGGAACAGCTGGGACGACCTGGCTTTGCTCCGTGAGTTCTGTCACGTTCCCCCGGCAGGCTAGCTTGGTCCCGCTACCACGGTGATGGCGGGGTTTCCGGAGAGAAGGAGGGATGTGGGGCCCCACCTGTGGCACTGTCCACGAAGCAAAGCCCCTCACGAGGCTGGCACAGATTGGAGGACAGGAAATGGAGCTCTGCTGTGGATGGGAGTGGCTGTGAAGTCACACTGCCAGGGGCACGGAGGCAGGCATCACGTTTGCCGTTAAGCTACCACTGTTCCTGGTACAATGTAAGTGCTCAAATTGCGCAAGTTTGCTTTTGTTTTTTAATGAACGAATCGTCTCAGAGCGCAGTGGAGTCACTGTGTATATTAGGAATACTTCCAAAAGCCAAACAGAACAAAAACAGCAATAATAAAGAACAAAACATTACAGTTCAGATCCCACTCAATGGAAAATCTCTGTGCACAGAAGTGTTTCATACATTTATTGTATCTAAGCATTGTTCAGTAAAACATAACTGGAAAAGTCTTTGGGAGCTTGCTGGATTGGAAACTTCTCGGTTAACCAGTGCCTGAACAGTTTCAGAACTTGGCGATCTTGGGGGTGGAGCTTCTGGATGGCCTTTGGAATCTCTGAAAAAGGAAGCAAATGGATCTAACAGTGGGGCATGGTCAGAAAGCAAGGCACGAGAAGTCACCACCAGCTTCCGTGCTCTCTGGGAGGAGTCTGAGGGCAATCTAAGGACGGGGCTGGTGCTGATGGTGGTGGTTTGGGTGGGTCACCAGAACAATTACTCATTGGACTGGCAGATAATAATCAGAAGCAGTGGAGAACCCATTGCTGCCAGGAGATGTTAACTTCTGACTAGATGGGGCAGAAGAGTTGAGAAAACTTTATAAATCTGTTCTCTCTACTGATAAGTCTGCTGATTTAGCAAGAATACACTGGAGTTCTGAAAGAAGTACAGCCAGAATGATACTTACAAGCAAGGATGAGGAGGCTTCATCTTATGTTCTTTGCACGTGTTATCTGGAGGGACCAGTACCTGGAGAAGGACATTAGCAAGCTTAGTGATGTCGAGAGTCGGTCCAAAAGAAGACCCTCAAAAAGATGAATTTGCACAGTGGCTGCAACAAGGATTGGGAGGCTGGCAGAGACGGTGCTTCATTCCGCTGCACATGTGGCCACTAGGAGTTGGAACTGAATCAGCAGCATCTTATAACACCAACATAATGCCCTGGGATGTGTCCTTAGCTGTCACCAGATGTGTTTGGTCTATTAATTACTCTACGCTTCCTCTGTTAATGACAACAATACTTCATCCATGTGAAATCTAGACCAGCTGATAGTCTGACTTTCTAACTTACTCTAGAAACAATGGTTCATTTCTTTGGATTAAAGAGTAGTTTGATAACAAAAAGTCGTCTTCTCCTCAATGAAAACAAATAATAATAATAAAATAAGCCTCTTTAAAGCACTGGCAAGAGGCAAAATAAAGCATAAGAGCTAGGACTGGCAGGAGTTGGTGGAGAAATGCTTTGGTCCTTCCGCCCTCCATGGGAAAATCCCTTGGTACCATCCACACTACCTCATACAGCAGCAGCATTAAGCCACAGTTGCCATGGTAGGAATTTGCTCAACAATGACCTCTTAATTGGCCTCCTCCCTGTCCTTTTCACTTCTCTCTCCACCATTCATGTCTGCTGGTATCCTCTCCCAAAGACATCAGTTAATTCTCATCATTCACAGAAGTTATCTTGTGTAAGGAACTCTTGTGGTGTAGTGGTTAAGAGTCTGGCTGTTAAGATCAGCAGTTTGAATTCAGCAAGTGCTTCTCGTAAACTCTGTGGGGGCAGTTTTGCTCTGTCCTACAAGGTCATTATGAGTTGGAGCCTACTTGATGGCCACGAGTATCTTGCATAAAGTCTCTGGGACACTGAATGAATGAACATGGAACCATTGCTATAGATGAAACGTAGGGTGAGGTTTCTTTGAGCCTCTGGTCACAACAGTTCTGTCAACCAATCAATACTTTGCCTTGTTTTATGTATGTTTCTGCTTAAAGACTCCTTATTGAATACATGTGGTTGATTCATTAACATTGAACTCACAGTCTATGACACTATAACTCGTGCTTAACAAGGGCTGACCTAACACATGCATTTTTGTCTGTAAGGGATGTCACAGCCTTCTTATAGCTTAAAACACTAGAAGGTACTTCAGCCTTGTGCTTGTGGGCATTTTAAACCCCGAAATCACCAACAAAAAGCATGAAAGCTGGACAGTAAGTCAGCTTGGAAAGGGCACTTGTTTACAGCCAGGAAAGGTGTGCTGGGGGACCCAAACTTTTCACTGCTCTGTGCATATCCAGTAACAATCACGGATGCCCTATGAGTATTACTTATTGGTTACAGATAAATTGGAGCAAGCAGTTGAATTTGTACCTACAGAGCCTGTGAATAATGAGGGTCAGCTGTCCTTGCCCTGAAATGTTTGTCTCAGACTCTCCTTAAAGGAAAACCCGCCTATTAAGGATTGATTTGTGTTCCTCTCCAAATGTGTATCAGCTTGGCTAGGCCATGATTCTCTGTATTGTGTGGTTATCCACAATTTTGTGATCTGATGTGATTCTCCTACGTGTTTTAAATCCCACCTTTACATGATGAGGCAGAATTAGAGGCCAGCCACTAAAATCCACTGCTGTTAAGTCGATTCTGACTAATAACGACCCTTTAGGTCAGAGTAGAACCGCACTACAGCATTTCAAAGGAGTGTCTAGTGGACGTGAACTGCCTACCTTTTGGTTCCCAGACAGAGCACTTAAACACTACGTCACCAGGGTTTCCAGATTAGAGGCAGTTATGTTAATGAGGCAGGACGCAGCCTACAAAATTAGAATGGATTTTGAGTCAGTCCGTTTGGAGACATAAAAGAAGCCAGCAGAGAGGCATGGGGACCTCTTACCATTGAGAAAGCAGTGCCGGGAGCAGAGTGCATCCTTTGGACCTGGGGCCCCTGTTTTGTAAAACTCTGAGACCAGGTGAAAATCGATGGCAAGGGCTTTTCCCAAAGCCAACAGACGGAGAAAGCTTTCTCTTGAAGCTGGCACCCTGGTAATTCAGACTTCTAGCCTGCTAGACTGTGAGAGATTAATCTCTGCTTGCTAAAGACATTCACTTGTGGCATTTCTGTCACAGTAGGACTACGTGACTCTGATATTACCTAAGACATGGTGTGTAGTCCCTAGATGCTTCAAGAGCTAGAAGCACATTCTCAAAGGCAACAGCATAGCTGAGGAGTAAAGCTGCTCCAAGGTCAAAGGCTTACTCTGGCATTGACTAGCTGGGTGACCTTGGGCAAACTATGTTCTCAGCCTAAGATGTGTTCTAGGCATTGTTCTACCTAATAGATAACAAGATGGTATCTGTCACTTAGCACAGTGTCTGTACATCAACAAACAAACAAAAAACAACACCTCATTGCCGTGGACTTGACTCCAATTCATAGTGACCTTATAAAGCAGAGTAGAACTGGGTGGATTTGACTCACTGACTTTTGGTTAGCAGGCAAATTCTTTTTCTTTTTCTTTTTTATTTAACATGACTGAGTGAAAATGTACATTCCCGTATAAATTTACATGTCCACCTATATGCAGCTTCCGGTGCTCTCCCTGTCCGGTGACAGCACACTATTCCTCTCTGCTCCATACATGTCTCATCCTCCCAACAGCCTCCTTTCCGCTCCTCTCCACCCACTCTCCTTCCTCCAGCCGGAGGTCAGCAGGATGATATCCTATAGATGCATAGAACCATAAAGTGCAACCAATATATGGTCACTCTGCATTGCCAAGTCCAATCCATTCCTGTCCAAAGAGTGGACCTTTGTTATAATTTATGGGTAAGCGCAGCATCAGGGCCAGGGGCCATGCTCTCTGGGGAATCCCGAAACTGCTGGACCATCAATTGAGGTCTTTTAGTGGAGATCTCAGGATGCATCCCTTTTTATTCTTGTGTTGCCAGTGAGACCCTTCTCTGTGAGCTCCATCGTGGCTATCACTGGTGGTGGCCGGGCACCATCCGGTTCTTTTGGTCCCAAGTTGATGAAGGCACCCACTCTTGAGGGTCTCTCTGTCTTCTAGGTTGTCTTTACTGCATGTCATTTTGGTCCTTGGTGAGCATCCATTCCTGCTGAGTTGGGACCATTTGCTGTGTCCTCGAACAGGCAAATTCTTAACCACCACACTACCAGGATTCCCATGATTGCACATGGGAAGGTTTTAACAGATGGTGGCATTTCTTTTTAGAGCTCCACTAAGAATGACTCAGGACTGGCAGAAGACATCATCCCTCGTGGTTGAGTGATAGAATTCTTGCCTTCCACGTGGGAGACCTGGATTTGATTTCTTCCCAGTGCATCTCATGTACAGCTTCCACTCCTCTGTTGGTGGAGGCTTGCCTGTTGCTGTGATACATGACAGGTTTTAACAGAACTTCCAGACTAAGATGGACTAGGAAGAAAGGCCTGGTGATCTACTTCCACAAATCAGGCAATGAGAACCCTAAGAATCACAATGATCTGATGCTGCTGTGCATGAGTTGCTGCAAGTTGGAGTCTGACTTCATGGCAGCAAAGCACAGCAGCAACTATAGGAGGATAGAGAATCTATTCTATTCCTTGTTGTATTTCCAATGCCTCAGCACTGCCAGTACATGTACAAAGTAGACGCGAGGTGGATGTTAAATGAATGAGTGAAATGCACCCACTCAAGAGGATCGTGTTCTGTTCTGCTTTCTAAAAGTGTTTTCATATTCTTCATTTTGGTGTGTGTTCTACTGCTTGGATTCACTACAAATTCTATAATAGAAACAAACGTTCCTTACTGTTCACGACTCTCATGAGTTCTAATTGATTCTTTTACCACCTTTCAACTTGATGAACTAACACAAAGTGCTTGCTCCTACTGCTTTTATTAGGTTTATTTCTAGTCCTTCGGATACTTGGAATCTGCATCAGTCCCCTTGAAGGCGTGACTTTATAATCAATGACTTACACATGTAAAGTTAAGTTGTGTGAAGACAGATTTTTTAAAGTTAAAATTAGCACTTTATTTAGACTCCTTATGTACCATGCCCAGTATTTGACATTTGTTCTCTGTTTTTGGCAAATTCCTTATATCATGTACATGATGCCAGCCAAGTGCCGTCGAGTCGGATGGGACTCATGGCGACATGTATATGATACAAGTATAAATACCATGTATGTAAGACAGAATTCTTACAGGGACTTTCTTTGACTCAGAGTACAATGTTATTGCTATTAAAAATAAACAAAAAATCCCTACTGCCACTGAGTCAATTTCAGCTTAAAGCAACCCGATAGGAAGAGTAGAACTGCACCATAGAGTTTCAAGGAGTGCCTGGCAGATTCGAACTGTGTAGCACTTAACCGCTGCACCACCAAGGTTTCCACTGTTGGTGTCAGGTGCCATCAATCGGTTCTGACTCATAGTGACTGAACCACAGAACGAAACACTGCCCGGTCCTGCACTTCCTCACTGTAGTCTGACCTAATTGTTGTTTACGATTCTCATGTCTGGGAAACTAGGTGTGTCAATACTTGGTGGGCGTCCTTAAATGAGACTACATGAAAATGGCGAGAGACTTGGCTGATCAGATAGCTACAGTTTGGATTAGGAACTGTACACTGATTTTGGCACTGTGACTAAATACGGTCAAGTACACCAACCAGAAAAACTGTTCATCGGTCCCATTTCTTCCTCACTAAGAGAAGGGTATGACCTTGTCTCGTGTGATAAAGGGAGTGAACACCCTGGTTTTCATCATCCTGAACCACCTAGTTTCCAATTCTCCCAATTTTTGCTGATTTTCTCTGTTTCCGTTTGTTCTTATAGAGATTGCACTAAGAATACAGCACTTTTTGTTGTTGTTTTCTTATAGCTATTTGCGGATAATTCTTAGCAATAGCTCCAAGTTTGCTTTAAATAGAAATGAATAGATTACTGTAAGGTGCTGCCTGCCTCCTATTTGCTCTGCAGAAGTGCTGGCTGCTGCTTTCCTTGTTTTCACTGAAGTCCCTTCTTTAGCTTTGTCATCTCAATGATCTTTGTTGATGTGTCTGGATTGCCTACCTTAATCTACACACCCTACTGGGCTGCTGTGGAGGAGGTCATGGGCTTGCTGGTTTAGTCTGTTCTTTCTGGATAATAAAGGATTTAACATTACTCAAGAAAAGGTCTGGCTTTTGCCCTTGTCTCCAGGAGTTGATCTCCACTCTAACAATGAAATTTATGTTGGGGGCTGTGGGCTAGGCTGTCTCTGCCTTACCTCCCAAGAGGCTGAAGACTCAATGTCAGTCACATGGGCTGTATGTGAGAGATGCCCTATAAAAACTCTGGACATCCAGGCTGCTTATTCTGCCTGCTGGGGAAACAGTACCCTACACTGTTGTTGTTGCTATTAGGTGCCGTCAAGTTCATTCTAACTCTTAGTGACCCAGTGTACTACAGAATGAAACACTGCCTCATCTGATGCCATCCCCACAACCCTGTTGTATTTAAGCTCATTCATGAAGCCACAGTGTCAACCCATCTTGTTGAAGGCTTGCTGTTTAAGGGTGTGTGTTGCATCCTGAAAAATGGAATCCCATCCTCATGGGTCATCATCTCCAAGAGAGGACCTCAGCATCACCTTATAAAGGCCATGCCACCACTTGGCCAGGCAGGAGGTCCCAGCGGTGCTGCATGAGATCAGACTAGTGGGTCTCAGGGCCCTGTACCCACTGTTGAGCCTCCCTTGCTGTAAATCCTATGTGTCCCATAATTCAGAGTGATACTGCACAATGCTTTGTTGATTGAGGTCCTACAAACAATAGAAAAGCCTTACCCAGAATTCATGTCAATGTCAGTCAAGATAAACCACTGCTCACTCCAGGGTGCCAGAATCAGTACAATCAGCTGACCACCAGGCTACCTGTTGAACTGCAGTGGTGTCGTACCAGGGCTGGGTGTTGGTTTCTGTTGTTGGCAGATTCAACCCTGGGCAATGGTGAAGGAGACCCCTGTACTGGTGCACGTTGTGTGGCCCCGGCCCCTGCACTGTAACTATTCTTTTCATGAACCCATTGGACAGCACTGGCGAGAATCAATGGCAAAACCTGTTGACATTAATAGGTTTTTGTTGGGTGCCGTTGAATCCACTTTGATTCGTAGTGACCCCCAGTGAGAGAGTGGGGCAGCCCACAGGGTTTTCTAGGCTGCCGTCTTTACAAAAGCAGATCACCAGGGCTTTCTTCCACCCAGCTCCTGGATGGGTTAGATCTGCCCACCTTTAGGTTGGTAGCTGCACGCTTAACTGTTGCTCTTCCAGGGCTCCTTTAGGTTGACTGGTGGACTCATTCCTCTGCTTAGTTGTGTGCTGCCTCTTCTACGGTAGGTGCTCTCTGCTGGATGTTCATAAGCGATCCAAAGATCTTTCCACCTGTGTCCACTTCCATGAGTCCATCACATGCCTCTTTCCCACACCTCATCATCTCTAATCTTCCCACCATTTTGGTTGAATCTCCAGTTTTTCAGTCTTTTACCTTCCAAGCCACTAATCAGCCACTAAGCCATTTACCGCTGCCCATAATTCATGTCTATTCTTAAGGCGGGAGACACATCTTTCGACACGAAGTGGATGGCGGGGTGGGCATCTCAGGAAGGGTGTTATACCATCTCCCAGCACTGACTTTATCTTTAGACATTGACCTTTTAGGTCAATATTTTCCAAGCTAATAATCTGTTCCCAAAAATATTATTTTTAAAAATGGATTTGTTGTCATAAAAAATTGACAAATACTGGCCATTTTTGCTCCCTCCTGATTACTAACTAATCTGCTGCTGTTAAGTCAGTTATGACTCACAGAGACCCAGTAGGATGGAATATAGCTGCCCCATAGGATCTCCAAGGCAGTAATCTTTATTAAGGAAGACTGCTGCGTCTTACTCCCACTGAGGGCCTGCTGGACTTGAACCACTGACCTTCTGGTTAGCAGCCAAGCATGTAACCTCCTCTCTACCTGAGTTCCTTCGCTTCCTTCTAGAGATATAGCAGATGGATGATTCCAAGACATCCTGCGACTGAGGCCTTTCCAATCCATCATTTCTCCAACTTCTAGTTATAGAAATTGCTTTCTCTCTTTTTAAATTTAAGAAAACCCATATAGGTGGAGAACCACTACTTTAAATTCACCCATAAACCTCAGATTGAAAAATGTGTGTTCTCCATGTAGGTTTCTACAGTATGTCTCATATTTTTGTATGAATGAACTTATGTAATGTTTCTTTATGGATCAGAGTGATTTAAGGCAAAATAAACATTCTGGGTAGTGAACTGGGACTAGGGGGCAACACAGGGAGGGCGAAGAGAGAGTTGGTCAAGGTAAATTTTGCCCTGCTTGCCGTTTTTCCTATCTGGTCCCCCACCAGTCACTCTTTGTTTATTAAAAGCAGGCTCCATGAATGTTTCTGCAGTGGCGGCAAGTTGCAAGAAGACTTTTTGAGCCCGAGATTAGAGGCAGAATTTATGGTAGTGCTGGAAATTGCAGTATACAAAGCAACACAATGAATTACAGTGGAGGCTGTTAATAAGGAAGAAGATTCTGGTTGTTCAAGATCTCGCTGGAGACTAATGGAGAGCACGGGCTGGGCTTGGTGTGTAAAGCCAGACAGCCTGCGAGGGGCCCTTAGAAAACAGCATGTCCCAGTCAAGTGACAACAGCCTCTGAGCTTTGCAAGCTTTCTGACAACAGAGGCAAAAGCAAGAGCTGATTAACTGGCTCTCTTGAGATGGGGCTGCCTCCTGAAACGATCACTGAAACCGTGACAAACACAACTTTTTGCACTGTCTGAGAAAGGCGAAGATAATGTCTCTCTTGTGTCTGTGGGATAACATTCTAGACCTATGCTAGGTATTCTTTACTAATATAAATAAGACACAAAACATCTATGTCTACAGATATGAAATGTCATTGTTAGTTGCCATGACTTGATTACGCTCATGGTGACCCCATGCGTTACCGACTAGGACTGCTCCGTTAGACATACTTGTCTGTGATCTTGACAGAAGCAGATTGTCAGATTCCTTCTTCGTCAGCACTGCTTGGCAGGTTTGAACTCTCAATCTAGTTTCTCATTAAACAGTTAGCACACATATTGTTTTATGATATAGGTTAATAATGCCACAACATGTTAGCACTCTCCTCTCTCAATCTTGGGTTTCTTCTTACGAGATTTTCTGTCCCTTCCTGCCTTCTAGTACTTGCTCCTGGGCTAGCGTGTCCCTTTAGTCTTGTTTTGTAGGCCTGCTCAATCTTTGGCTGAAGGGTGATCCTCAGGAGTGACTTTATCACTGAGCTTAAAGGGTGTCTGGGGGCTCTCCTCTCAGGGCTTCTTCAGTCTCTGTTAGGTTAGCAAATCTGTTTTTTCTTTGTGAGTTAATTTTGTCCTACGTTTTTCTACACCTCTGTCTGGGCCCCTCTTGTGATCTCTACTAGGGAAGTCAGTGGTAATAGGGTACCTCCTGCACAGTGCTGGAGTGCCTGGGAGAGGCCTTTGTAAATGTGGTCTGTTCATTCTTTTGACTAAGCTTTCCATTGTGTCTTTTGTTTTCTTCATTCTTTCCCACTCCTGAAGGGGTGAGGCCAGTGGAATATCCTAGACAGCCACTCATAGGCTTTTAAGACCCCAGATGCTCTCAACAAAGTAGAATGTAGAACATTTTCCCTGTGAACTATGTTATGCCAATTGCAGGCACTACTGCTAAAAAGCAAAACTTCAGGCTAGTCTCCGGTGGGGAAGGGTAAGCAGTTCTAAGTAATGAGACTCACAGAAAATCACAGTGAGTGTGTGTATTTAGCAGTTCTGCACCTACTGAAGATTGAATTATGTCCCCTAAAATACCTGTCAACTTGGCTAGGTCATGGTTCCCTGTATCAAATGATTGTCTATGATTTTGTCATCTCATGTTACTTCCTGGCATTGTAAATCCTGCTTCTATGATGTAATGAGATGGATTAGAGGCAGTTATACTGACGAGATCCACAAGATTAGATAGTGTTTTAAGCCAATCTCTTTTGCCATATAAAAGAAAGAAGGGAACATGGGAAGAAGAGAGACATGGGAACTTCATACCACCAAGAAAACAACGCCAGGAGCAAATTGTGTCCTTCGGACCTGAGGTTTCAGTGTTGAGATTCTTCTAGACCAAGGGGAAGACAGATGCAATACAAGGACCTTCCTCTACAGTTGACAGAGAGAAATTCTTTCCTTAGAGCCATCACCATGAACTCGGACTTGTATCCTTCTGGGTTGTGCAAGAATCAACTTTTCTTTGTGAAAGCCATCCACCTGAGGTGTTTCTGTTATAGCTGCACTGGGTAGACTAAGACAGTGCTCAATCCAGAAATGTTCTTCTTGTCTGTCTTAGTCTTCTGAGGCTTCTGTAACAAAACAATCACAAGTAGGTAGCTTTAGCAAACAAAAATGTATTTTCTAGCTGTTTGGGAGGCTAGAAGCCTCCAAATTCAGGGCACACACACTAAGGGGAATCTCCCTCAGATTATTCTGGGAGACAACTGCAGTTTCTATAATGTTCTTCCTGCTGTTGCTTGGAGATGTCCAAATGGCATCTGTCTTTCTTCCATTTGTGCTAGAGATTCTGTGTCAAATTTTCTCTTTTAAAATCTACTCCTGTCAAATCTCCAAACTGGCTAGGTTTAAGAAACACTGTATAGATAATGGCCTCATTAACCAAGCGAAGAAAAGTCTATTCCCAAAGGGGCTTACAGCCATATGTATAGGGACTAAGATTCCAATACATATTTGGGAGGGGGGACACCGTTCAATCCATAACACTACTGAAGAGGGGAGACAAATGGACAGACAAGCATCATAGGGCCATCTATTTAAGCAGTACCTCCTGTTGCACCCCAACATTAATGGAGGGGGAGGATCAAAACCAAACCAAACTCATTGTGGTTGAGTCAATTCCAACTCAGAGAAGAGCTATTCCTGGCTAGAAGTGACAAGTCACCTACTGAGTCCTCAAAGGAGAGAAGCACATTTCTTTAGGATCTCTGTTTCAGAGACCAGTGGAACAGCCTGTGGGCGCCAAAGAATTCATAACTATGGAAATAGTGTTGATGGAGATTTACGGGCTCTACTTAAATAGTGAGCATCAAGCAGCCGAGAGGAAGGGGAAGCCTGGGAAGGAACTGCTGCTTGCATTCAATTCCTGGTGCAGGGAAGCACAGGCGATTGTGAGCCACAGCAGAAGACCTCAACCCAAGTAGAAGGAGGAGCTGAGAATCAGCTTGATAGGAGAGGGCAGAGAATATTCTTGAGCTAAGAATTTGTCATTTGTTGTGGACGTATCTATGTGAGCTGTTGCATGTATATACCTTGTGCCATATCAGAAAACCTGGTGGCATACTGGTTAAGTGCTACAGTTGCTAACAAAAAGATCAGCAGTTCAAATCCACCAGGAGCTCCTTGGAAAGTCCATGGGGGCAGTTGTATTCTGTTCTATATGGTTGCTGTGAGTCAGAATCGACTTGACAGCAGTGGGTTTGGTTTGCTTGTGTCATGTTAATCCTTTCTGCTGTCTTTGTGAATTTTTTTGCTAAAAAGCCTCCTTTAATGAGCATTAATTAATAACAACGTCTGTGTTTGATGGGGTGCTTGTCAAGCGCCACTGAGCTGAGCATACCTTTTCACAATGGACTCCCACTGAGCCCTGAAACTAAGCATCGTTGTTTCTGGTTTATCTGAGAAAACAAAAGCTTGAGAAAAGTCATACAATTAGCCCACAGTACCAGGCAGTAGCACAGCTGCTGCTGGAACCCAGGTCTGTGGGACAAAGGGGTGAGGCGTCAAAACCAAGCAGAGTCCAGATTGAGTCCTTGAGTGGGTGGACTGGGGAAGATACGGCCTTCCAGACTGGATCCTAAGTAAGTTCTCGCGCGTTTAGGTTTTTCCCATGTTGCCCAAAGTACAATATTTTATTTACTTTTTTGTAACAGTTGGTGATTGTGCTTTTTGAATTGTTTTGCTTCCAAAATTACTGAATGGTCAAGTCAGTAGGGATGGTGAAGTCTACTCATTTTAGTCAGAGGAGAACCTGCTGATCTATAAGAATACACTCTTAGTAAAACAATTCTGTATTAAATACAATGCCTAATCTTTGAATGTTGTTTCAAATGTTCTAACACACATTTATAATGTTCAGTTAATTCCAGGAAAATTAAAATCTCGCATTAAATTCTAAAAAGGGACCTTGGTCTGGGCTACTTAAAGATGTCTGTTTGCTGGCTGTTACTTTAAATCTAGTTTAATTGCAATATTTTCCTTTGTTTCCACATTAACTGATGTTATATCCCTTTTAATACTCTGGAATAAGTTCAACACCCTCAGATAGCCAGCTACTTAAACTGTCAATGACCAGATTAAGCTCAGCTATGTTTTTCTTAAAACTAACCTGTTTATTTGAAACTCTAACTCTCTGACCTCTAATTCATTTTTATCATGCTCATCAAATTCTGGTTACCTCAGGGACAAGTGAGGATTCCAAGCATTTGGGGAAGAGAATTCACCCAATAAGTGGGTCTGCCTCCATCAAGTGTACAGCCAGGCAAACCCTACGGAGCAGGCACGTTCAGCTGCCAGTGGGCTCGCCACCAGTCCAAATCAACTCCATGGCAATGATTTTTTTAAAAAAGATACTGTTATGGATTGAACTGTGTTCCTCATAACGTGTGTCAACACAGCAAGGCCATGACCCACATATTGTGTGGCTATCTACCATTTTGCAACCTGATGTGACTTTCCTGTGTGCTGTATATCCTAACCTCTGTGATGTTAATGAGGCTGTATTTATGTTAATGAGACAGGACTCAGTCCACAGGATTAATTTGTACCTTGGGTCGCTCTCTTTTGAGACATAAAAGAGACAGTACAGCAGAGGGTAGAGGGACCTCCTGCCATCAAGAAAGAGCCAGGAGCAGTGCATACTCTCTAGATCTGGGGTTCCTGCACGGTGAATCTCCTAGACCAGGGGAGGGCTGATAACAAGAGCCTTCCTCCGGAACTGACAGAGAATTTAGAACCCTAAATTTGGATTTCCAGTGTCCTAGACTGTGAGAGAATAAGTACATGTTTGTTAAGGCCATCCACTTGTGGTATTCCTGTTCTAGCAGCGCTACGTAATTAAGACAGACACTGATAGAACCTAGTGGTATTGATCAATCAGGCCATCCTTCACATGCCTGAGCCCAGGGACCTGCCCTGTTCATAGCAAGTCATTTGCTGGTTTATAACCACATGTTTGCCTGATTGCTGCTCCCATGAGACTCTGAACCTTCCCAGCCAAGAAGCCTATTAGATGGTGTATGTTAAATCATTCTTTGCTGAGCAAAGTGATGGGCCCGGACAGCTGGCCTGAAATATGAAGAAAGAGGAAAGATGTGAAATACGGCAAGGGTGAGGCTCAGCTTGATGAAATCAGAAGGTTTGGAAAGGGGAGAAGAGGAATGGCTGTGTGCACAGAAGCGGATAGCCCTCTTCGCACACACCCTGTCCAGATTCGATGAGGTGATGACTTCACGAAACAATTAAGACCTCCCTGGAGAGATTTATCTAGAAAACTTAGCTCTTATTGCACTATAAATCTGGACTAAATGGCTACCGCTGTTAGCACATTAAGCACAAAGACATTAATGGTAGAAGTCTATGTTTGTACGGAAACCCTGGTGGCATAGTGGTTTCCCCTTCATCTGCTAACCAAAAGGTCAGCAGTTCAAATCCACCGGGCATGCCTTGGAAACCCTGTGGAGCGGTTCTATTCTGTCCTATAGGGTTGCTACGAGTCACAATTGACTCGACAGCCTTAGGTTTGGGTTTGGTTTTATGTTTGCATAGGGCTACAGGGAAACCTGTGAGAGCCGGGACTCTGTGGGACCGCCTTGTTGTTCTGGGTCTCACAAGTTTCTCACTGTTGACAGGCTTCAGCTTACCATGTTTCTATTGGTCTTTATTAATGGAGAATACTTGAGTTTTCCTTCTCCGACAGGTTCCTCAGTACACAGGTCCTGGCTTTTGCAGGTTGTCCTGTATATACTTCAGAGCTCTTCCACAGTCAGTCTTTCATTTGAGCTTCTCAGACAATACTATTATTCTCACTTAAGATTGGGAAGGAAACCCTAGTGGTGTAGTGGTTAAGTGCTACACCTGCTAACCAAATGTCAGCAGTTCGAATCCATCCAGCACTGCTAACAAACTCTATGCGACAGCTCTACTCTGTCCTCCAGGGTCTTTATTAGTTGGAATAGACTCAACAGCAGTAGGTTTTGTTTGTTTTTTTAAGAGTGGGAAACAGACTGAGAGAAGCTAAGTGAGAAACCCAGAGCTGTGCTCTGAGTTGGTCGGGCATACCTAGAACAAGAACACCAGTCTGATTTTCTTCACTCACTGGGCAGACCATACCTCCCATCAGCTTTGCCTCTCCTCCCTGGCTTGCATGCAAATTTCAAGAAAGCATTTTTACTGAAAAGTGCTAATGTTCTTTTGGGGCCAATCACTTATAAAGGCTTTTATAGAAGGAAAATGAATACGGCTAATTATCTTCCTTTCTATGCTCACAGGTGTCTGCTGGGCTTTTGGACTGTCACAGTCCCTGGCATCATGCTCTGTCCCTTGGTGAGGGGCTTCCAGCCAGAGGGAGCGATGACTGAGAGTTATTCCCAGGTGGCTGGGGCACAGCTTGGCACCTTGGGGCAGCATCTCTGTTTCAAGGTCCAGAACTCTGTTGTTTCATATTCGCAGGACCAAGTTCCCAGCAAGACATGGAATGTGGGTAAAAAGAGCCCAGGACCGATGCCAGGACAGATGTCAGCTTTATTGCCTCTTTCCTGTGTAACTGGAGTCCTTCCCCAAAGCAACCTTGGTGTTCTTCCTTCACTGGAAACTGCTAGAAAGGGATGTTGATGGGCCAGTTCATTTTAGCTTGTGGCTTGTAGTGGATGCTCTTCAGTTTTGTCTCCAGCACCCACCCCTGACTTCCCCATCATGGACTTTCTGGGGGTGCTGAGACATAGCTCATTGTCCTCCATCCTTTCCTCTCACTGTGAATTGTAAGATCTCAATGAAATGAAAACAGAACTGTAATCCACGCACAAGGTTAAAGACGAAGATGAATGAAAGGTGATTTGTGAAAAGCTGGAGTGGGTTTCATTTGTGTTATTTATTGTTAATTCGTTGTGCTTTAGGTGAAAGGGCAACTGTGATGACGTAGTGGTTAAGAGCTGTGGCTGCTAACTGAAAGCTTAGCAGTTCAAATCCACCAAGCACTCCTCGGAAACTATGTGGGCCAGTTCTAGTCCATCCTGTAGGGTCACTGGGAGTCAGAATTGAGCTGATGACAACAGGGTTGGTTTTATGTTTGGGTTTAGGTGGAAGTTTGCAGAACCGACTAGTTTCTCATTCAAAAATCTGCATACAAACTGTTCCGGGACACAGTTGTGATCCCCTAATAGGTCAGCACGCCCTGCTTTCCGACCCAGGCTCCCATTCCCGTTCATTCGCCCTTACTGTCCCGTTTCCGCCTTCTCATCTTTGCTCTTGGGCTGCTGTTGCCATTTTGGTTTTGTGTCCTTGATTGATCAAAGGACCGAGTTCCTCATGGGTGTTAGTGTTTGTTTCATGGGGTTCCCTAATATTCAGCTGAAGGGTCAACTTGGAGAGCAGTTCCGGTTCTAAATCAGGAGGTTAGCTGGGGAGTGGGTTTAAGGCTTGGAGGGAGAGATGTTTACACAATTTGAGGATCTTTCTTTTCACATGTATATTTGTTAACCGATTAAATTAATTGAAAAATGACAAAGAAGAACACACAAATGCCTTACTTTGGCAGATTCTGGAAAAATATATGTTTGCATGCACACGCCATGACCCCTACCCGTAGCCTCAGTGGATGCTGTGCTGAGGGACCGTCTGCTTAAACCGCAACGTCTCCACAACAACGCCTCCTGTGGTGACCAGGGAGAACTCCCTCCTGCCACCTTCGGTCCCCAGATTCTCTTCCCAGTCACTGTTCCCACTTTGTATCTAGCATCTCCCTCTAGAAACTGGGAGTATATGCACACTGGGCAAACCAAAAATAACCCTTTTAACCAATTTTCTGGATTTTAAAGGGCTTTATGATACAAGGCAGAAACACCACTGGAACAGTGGTTAAGAGCTCTGGCTGCTAATCAAAAGGTCAGCAGTTCAAGCCCACCAGGCGCTCCTTGGAAACACTATGGTACAATTCTGTGGGGCAGTCCTACTTTATCCTTTGTGGTTGCTATGAGTCAGAATTGAGTCAATAGCAATGGATTGGAGTTCTTTTTTTTTAATGATACACAGAAGGTTCCCTGGTGGTCCAGTGCTTAGGCACTTGGGTGGTTACCAAAAGGTCAGCAGTTCAAACCCACCAGCTTCTCTGAAAGAGAAAGATGTGCCAGGGCCATCTTAGAAAACATGGCAAACCATTGGCAAGAAGCAAGAGTTTATAAGGCTCTGCTGGGGCTGATGGCTGATCCTGTAATCTTTGATTAGCAGCCAGGTGTCTCCTGGAGTCACTGTCCCACCCCATCTTTGCCCCTATGTAAGCACAGGCACTGGCTGACTGGGGGAGGGAGAAGGAAATTCTCCTTCTTTTCTGACTTTTATTCAAAGTCAAATCCCTCAGCAGTTCAGCTCCTATGACATTATCACAACCCTCAGATTATAGTTTTATATTTTACACCCTCTCTTTTGTTATGGGATATCATTTGAATAAGCAGAAGGATCAGAAGGGGAAGAATCTTCAAAGGATAACAGGAAGGTCGGGTTCTGCCCTGCAGTGAAGTGTGATTAGCATCTGAACTCTCTGGTGGATTCTTCCTTCTTATTAGAGCCCAGCTTTATGTCCTATTTCTTAATTTAATCTTCTTCACACCTCAGTAGGCTTATTTTCAGCCAAGGCTGAATATCATATTACTCTTTATCTTGAGTTAATTGAAACTTAGCCCCTGGCTGGATTAGGGAGTAAATACAGTGTTTGGGGACCAGAGGTCATGAGAAGGAAATCTTGAACTTTTGGACAGGCTACTCAAATGAGTTCATTTTTTAAAAAATATGTAAGAGGATGTGCTAGGTATACTTTCTCACTTGCTCCCTCCCTCCCTCCCTCCCTTTCTCCCTCTCTCCCTTCCCGTTCCCTTGTCCCTTCCTTCCTCCTTCCTTTCCTCCCTTCTCTTCTCACTTTGAAACCTTCCCTCCATCCCTTTCTCCTTATCCTCAGTAGTAATAGTATCCACAAGTCAGAGTCCTCACTAATTATTCAATGTAGTGCTTTGTGGTTGGTGGAAGGCAAGAGGGAAAACAAAGTATGTGGTCCTAGGTCCTGCAAAGGCCCAAGGGAGGGACCCTTCCCCAGGACCTCAAATAACCCGCAGGACACTGAGCAGTTAGTTGGCTGCTTACTCTACAGATGGATTCACTGAGGCTTTAGAATATAAGGCTCGCCACTCCTACCCGACATCCTACCGGAAGTCCTAACTAAGGCAAACAGACACTACAGGGAAGCAAAAAGTACACAGATTGGGAAGGCAGACATAAAACTGCTTTTGTTATCAAATCACAGGAGCTGCTGTGTAGAATATTCCCAAAATTAGACAAAAACCCTCCTGGAACTACCAAGTAACTACTAAGGTGTAGCAACATAGCGGGTTGAAATATCTTAATTGGTTATCTGCCAATTCCTGAGGACTTATTTTTTCAGTGCAGTTTGGACTCCTTCAATGCTATCAGTTCTTGATCTCACGCTGCCTCCTGAAATGCTGGGTAAAGTGACTCTGTACATTTCTTCCCTCTTCTTTTCACGCTTCCTGTGTCTTTCAATATTGTGCCCACAGATACCTTCAGTACTGCAACTTGAGGACTAGATTATTTCTTTAGTTTTCTAGCTTCAGAAATGTCAAATATGTTTTTCCTTTTTTTAAATTTTTATTTTATTTTTTATTTAACATGACTGAGTGAAAATGTACATTCCCATATAAATTTACATACCCATCTATATGCAACTTCCACTGTTCTCTCTGCCCGGTGACAGCACACTACTCCCCTCTGCTCCATACATGTCTCATCCTCCCAACAGCCTCCTTTCTGCTCCTCTCCACCCACTCTCCTTTCTCCAGCCAGAGGTTAGCAGGATGATATCTTATAGATGTATAGAACCATAAAGTGCTTCCAATATATGGTCACTCTGCATTGCCAAGTCCAATCCATTCCTGTCCAAAGAGTGGACCTTCATTATAATTCATAGGTAAGGGCAGCATCAGGGCCGGGGGCCATGCTCTCAGGGGAATCCCGAAACTGCTGGACCATCAATTGAGGTCTTTTAGTGGAGATCTCAGGATGCATCCCTTTTTATTCTTGTGTTGCCAGTGAGACCCCTCTCTGTGAGCTCCGTTGTGGCTATCACTGGTGGTGGCTGGGCACCATCTGGTTCTTCTGGTCCCAAGTTGATGTAGGCACCCACTCTTGCGGGTCTCTCTGTCTTCTAGGTTGTCTTTACCGCATGTCATTTTGGTCCCCGGTGAGCATCCGTTCCTGCTGAGTTGGGACCATTTGCTGTGTCCTCAGATGGCAGCTTGGCAGCTTTTAAGACCCCAGACGCCACTCACCAATGTAGGGTGCAGAGAGCTCTCTGAGCAAAACACTAGTTGTGCTGATTGGCCTCAATTTCGCCTAAGAGCATGGTCCCCTGCCCCCTGCCCCAGCTACTCTATCCTTGCAATATTGGGTTAAGATGGAAGGAATATTCAAGTTATGCTGAAGTCCACTTAATGTTGTTCTTGTTTCTAATGTGTGCTGTCACTGCTTTCTCCCAACCAGATTTCTAGCAACTATCTAAACTAAACCCTCCCTCCCTCACTCTCCCTTTCTCCCCTCCCTTGCAGCTGTCAAAGAGTCTTTTCTTCTATACACAAGTCTGTTTTTAGGATCTTATCATAGAGGTCTCATACAATATTTGTCCTTTTGTCGCTGACTACTTTCACTCAACATAATGTCTTCCAGTTGAAACCAGGTTAGGAGATGGTTCCTGGAATCATCGTTATTCTTTATCATTGCATAGTGTTCCATTGAGTATATGTACCATAGTTTACCTACCCATTCTTCTGTTGTTGGGCATCTGGGTTGATTCCATCTTTTTGCTATCGTGGACTGTGCTGCGATAAACATTCTCATGCATGTGTCTGTTGGTGTGCAAGGCCTTGATTCTGTAGGATATATTCCAAGATGTGGAATTACTGGGTCAAATGGTATATTGATATCCATTTTTTTAAGGAAGCGCCAGATTGCTTTCCAAAGAGGCTGGACCATTTTGCAACCCCACCAACAGTGTAGGAGGGTTCCACTTTCTCCACAGCCTCTCCAGCACTTGTTGTTTTGTGTTTTCTGAATCATAGCCAATCTTGCTGGGATGAGATGGTATCTCATTGTCGTCTTGATTTGAATTTCTTTAATAACTAAAGATCATGAACATGTCTGCATGTGTTTTTTGGCTGCCTGGATCTCCTCTTTAGTGAAATGTCTGTCCATCTCCTTTGCCCATTGCTTAATTGGGTGGTTTATTTCCTTCTTATTGATATTTTGTAGTATCTTATAGATTATGGAGATCAGGCATCGGTCTGACATAGAGTTGCCAAATATTTTTTCCCATTCTGTGGGTGTTCTTTTAATTCTATTAATAAAGTCTTTGGATGAGCAAAAGTGTTTGATTCTTAATAGTTCCCATTTATCTATTTTCTCTTCTGTTGATTGTGGTTTCCTTTGACAGATTTTGGAGTCTGTCCTCATTGTGTATTAAAACTTCCATTGTTGTTCCTATCTTTTCTTGTATGAGCTTCATCGTTTTAGGTTTGATATTTAGTCTTTTATTGTTTTTCCTTTTTGACTTTCTAACTTCAACTCTCTGTACATTTCATTTTAATATGTCTTCTTGCACTGCCCTTTGAAATCTTCTGTTCAGTTCTTTTACTGTATCATTTCTTACATTCCTTTCAGCTGCTCTACATTCAAGAGAAAAATTCAGTCTCTTGTGACATCAATTTTGCTTTTTCGTTCTTTCCTGTCTATTTAATGACTTTCACTTTCTTCATGCATAATATCCTTGGTGTCATCCCACAATTCATCTGGGCTTTGGTCATCGGTGTTCAATCTATTTCTGAGATGATCTCTAAATTTGGATGGGGTATTCTCAAGGCTTTTGGGGACTTGTTTCAATTTTCTTCAGCTTCAACTGGAACTTATGTATGAGCAATTGATGGTCTTCTTGGCAGTGAACCCCCGGCCTTGTTCTGACTGATGATATTAAGCTTTTCCCGTTATCTCTTTCTACAGATGTAGTTGTTTTGATTTCTGTGTGTTCCATTTGATGAGGTTCACACTGTTTATAAAAATGGGCTGAACTTTGCAATGATTGTGGAAATGGCACAGGACCAGCAATGTTTTGTTCTGTTATGCATAGGATTGTTGAGTTGGACAGACTCAACAGCATACAAGGTTAATATATAAAGATCAGTTGCTTTTGTGTATACCAATAAAGAGCCTCAGCGGTGCAAAAGTTAAGTGCTCAATTGCTAACCAGAAGGTTGACGGGTCAAGCCTACCTGGCAGCTCTGTGGGAGAAAAGCCTGGAAATCTACTCCTTGTAAAGATTGTAGAGGAGAAAACCCTACGGGGCAGTTCTACTCTGTCATATGGGGTTGCTATTAATCGAAAACCAACTTGACAGCACCTAGCAACAACATACCAGCAATGAACAATTGGAACTTGAACTTAAAAGTACAGCCCCTTTTATATTAACAACAAAAATTAAGCCGTGTGGACCAACTTCCACTTCAGGCATTTTTTAGGGATGGTGCTGTTGTTCTTTGCAGTATTTTTACTTCCATGATCCAGTAAACTGGCCACTATTGGAGTAATGTTAAAACATTAATAATTAAAATCAGCTGAGGAAACAGCAAAGCTGGGTATGCAAGCACCACCCCCCACCTTCCTGGGCATCCCAGATGAGCATGAGAGTCAGTCTCAGCAGGGGTGGCTCAGGCAGAGTGCCAACACCCCACATGTGCTGCGCACACTCAGAAACTTTGGTTTCCATGGCCGCTAGCGCTGGAGAGCTGAGCTGTGCTGATAGCTAATGAGGCACTTTATAAGCAACAAGGATCAATTGAAAAGCTGAGTTGCCTGTAGAATAGTGATACAATGAAATAATTAGGTGAGACAAAAATGCCTATGAGTGGGAGATAATGTGACAAGCGCTGACAGCTTGAATCAGGTTACTTAAAAAGACAAAAGCCTGGTGTTTGGAAGTAAAGTGACTCTCCTTTGTCTGACTTCAGCTGGTTCTGAGGCTGTCTTGTGAACGGGACATAAATATTACAAGATTCAAAAAAAAAGTGTGCATGATCCTGAGATGCAATAAATGAAGGTAAACTGTCTCTGCCATCAGCGTCCTGAGCACAGACTGATCACTGCTGTGCGACCTGTGTGGTCTGGGAATAGATACTAGGGTCACAGTAAAGCCTTTGGGGATCTTACCAAAGGCAGGAAATACAAATGTAGTTCAAGACTTACTTGTCTTTTTAAGTTAATGTGGGAGCTCTGTCAGATTCTAGAATGGTTTCAAACATGGGATATGGGGTACGCAAGAAGCCCAGATGGAAGGTGTCTTAACAGAACGAGAGCCCAGGCCAGGCTGGGACTGTGTGGAACATGAGAGACGAAGATGTAGAATAATTCAGAAAGTCATCTGTGAGCAAAGCAAGGATTCTAGAACTCTCTTCCCAGTGAGATGGCCAAGTGTGCTAGGGGTGGTGTTGAGCGTTGTATTCTTTCACCATACTTATTCAATTTGCATGCTAAACAAATAATCCAAGACACTGACTACATGAAGAATAATGAAGCCTCAGGATGGGCATAAGACTCATTAACAACTTGTGTTATGCAGATGACAAAACCTTTCTTGTCAAAAATTAAGACAGCTGGAAGCACTCATTGATGAAGACAAAAAATACAGCCTTCAATATGGATGACACTTGAATGTTGTCTTAAACTGAGTTCTCTAGAGAAGACCAGTAAAACATCTATCTATAAAGAAGGACTGCCAATTAAGTTCATGAACTTGTCATAGAAAAAACACTACACACCTCATTGCTGAATGTCACTGTGTTCAACTTCAGGTTACTTAAATCAGGTTACTTAAAAAGACAAAAGCCTGGTGTTTGGAAGTAAAGTGACTCTCCTTTGTATGACTTCAGCTGGTTCTGAGGCTGTCTTGTGAATGGGACATATGCACTGATGCCAGTGCCTCGTCCACCCTTTAAAGCAGTTAAGGAACTCTTTCTAGAATGGCCATCAGAGCTATTGTCATGTTACCTTTGATGTCCTAAATGTCATCCAAATGTCTTCCTTTAATATTTCCTTTATCTTTGGGTAAAGATAAAAGTCATTGGGGGCCAGATCAGGTGAGTAGGGAGGATGTTCCAATACAGTTATTTGTTTACTGGCTAAAACCTCCCTCACAGACAACTATACAATTAAGTTTGTGACCTTACCACCATACCACCGTGCTCTCTGGCCATTCCAGAAAGAGATCCAAAATTGCCTTGAAGGCTGGACTAGGCACTAGCATCAGTATATAGCTTTCCAAAGGGAGTGCTTTGAAGGTGACCATAGTGGTATTCAGCAGCGAGGTGTGTAGCACTTAGAACAATTAAATTTGTGGACTTGTTGGACTTGCATCCATCCATCCATCTGTTCATCTACCCACCTATCCATGTAGAGAGATTTATATAAGGAAAAAGTGTACATGATTGTAGATGCTGGAACATCCGAAGTCCATGGATTGGGATAGACATTTCTACTCATTCACATAGCCACAGGAGCTGGCAAGCCCATGAGGAGCAGGTTGGAGAGCAGGGGTCTTGCTCATAGGCTACAGAGATCAGTGAATTCTAAGACTGTCAGGTAAACTGATAGCTCATATCCCAAGAACTGGAGGTCAGACGAATGGGAAACAGATACAGGATCAAGAGATGGCAAAAGCCAGACCACCCACTTATATAAACATGCCCAAGGAAACTTCCTTTCAACTGATTGGCTACTCACAGCAGACCTCATCATGGGGGTAGTTACATATAAACACTGAGTATCATGGCCAAGCCAAGTTGACATACAGTCTTAACCATCACAAATGTGAAGAAAATAAAATCCTCAGTAGCAGAACCCGCATAATAAGTGAGGAAGAAATTGATGTTCTCAATGATTTCATTCTGCTTGGATCCACAATCAACACCCAAGAAAGCAGCAATAAAGAAAATCAAACCATGTGTTGCACTGTGCAAATTTTCTATAGAAAACCTCTTTAAACATTTTAAAAGCAAAGATGCCACTTTGATGACTAAAGTGTCCAGACCCAAGCTGTGGTCTCTTCAGTCACCTTATATGGATGTTACAGCTGGACAATGAAAAAGGAAGACAGAATTGACACATTCCTACTGTGATGTTGGTGAAGAATCTTGCACATACCAGGGCTGCCAGAAGAATGAATAAGTCAGTCTCAGAAGAAATACAACCTCATGTTCCTTAGAAGCAAAGATGTAGAGACTTCAGCTAGATCACCTTGGACACATCATTAGGACAGATCAGTCTCTAGAAAATAACATCATGTTTGGTAAAGTAGAAGATCAGTGAGAAGGAAGGAACCCCAGTAAGATGAATTGACACAATAACAAAAACAATGGACTCTAATATGCCAATGATTATAAAAATGGCACAAAGCCAGGCTAAGTTTCATTCTGATGTACCTAAGATCACTATGCATTAGAGCCAGCTCTATGACACCTAACAACAACAACTGTCAGGGTTAAGGCTGGGGTGGGGGTGAGAGTCCCTCAAGAGACACCATCAGGGAGTAGCCAGAAAAGGAGAGCAAAGAGAGAGGAACTTTAAGGAATCAAGGACAGAAAACTTTCACAGGAAAGTAAGTGGTCCATGGGCTTAACTGGGGATTTTTTTCTGGGCTGTTTGCTTATCTGGGAAGGTAAGTCTTGTTCAAATTTGGTTTGCCTAGAATTTTCCCTTTTGACTACATGAAATATACTCAACACTCTGTCATTTTGTTCTTATCTATTTAAAAGGATAGTAATCTCTTTTCTTTGCCACAGAAGACTCATAGACTATTTCACCTTCACTTTTCCTGTAATTGTTGCTTGTTCTACTGCAGTATATCCTCAAGAAAGCTAGTCAGGGAAAAGCATGCTTGGAAGGTCTTTATTTGGCCCAGAATTGTCAAAGAAGAGAGAGAGTGGGGCCATGTACTGTTATGTGTCAGAGTATGAAGACACAGTACTGATGACACAGTGTTGCTGAAAACATATTTATGGCACACCAGTCAGAGTTGTTGGTTAGAAGCAAGTAAGATTGACTATGACTATTTTTAAGTAAAAAGAACAGCTCTTAGAAGGGGAATACAGACTTACTGCATCAATGGGAGCCCAGTAGACGTATAGGAATAATGCAGCCAAGTGCCATAGGCGTAGGAACAATAGAGTTCTGATTTTATCTCTTTACAGGAGAGCAGCTTCATCTTCTCAGTACTAAATCTACCAGCCCACTTGCGTTTGGACTCTTGCTCTGGTGCCTCCCTTTTTCAAGTTGATGAAGTGTCCCTGCTGCTGTCTGTTATGGTCTTCTGTCTTCCTCAGTAAGTGCTTCAAATCCTCTCCACTTTCAGTAAGCAAGGTTGCGTCATCTGCATAATGCTGGTTGTTAAAGAGTTTTCCTCCAATTTTGATGTCTAGTTATTCTTCACATAGTCCACCTTTTCAGATAATTTGCTAAGCGTGCACACTGAATAAATATAGTGAAAGGCTATAACTCTCATGTACATGTTTCCCGACTTAAATCATACAGTATTGCCTTGATCTATTTCAGTGACTACCTCTTCATCTCTGTACAGGTTCCTCATGAACACAGTTAAGTGTTCCGGAATTCCCATTCTTCAAAGTACTATGCGTAATGCGTTGTGATCCACAGAGTTGAATGTCTTTGTACAGTAAAACACAGGTAAACATCTTACTGATACTCTCTGCTTTCAGCTGAAATCCATTCTAACATCAGACTTGGAATATCTCACCAGATGGAATAGCCAAGTGCCGTCGAGTCGGATCCAACAGGTATTAAATCAAATATGTTTAGAAAAAGAGTTGATGGAAAAGCTCAATATTGCCATTCAAAATAAAACCAGGGGTCTACTGTGGAATAGACCAATTACTCATTTACAAGCCAAGTTAAAGCTTAAGAAAATTAGTGCAAGTCCAAGACAGCCAAAGTATGACCTTGAGTATATGTCTTTTGAATTTGGAGACCATCTCAAGAATATATTTGACACATTAAACACTAAAGACTGAAGACCAGATGAACTGTGGAATGACGTTAAGGACATCACACAAGAACAAAACAAGAGGTTACTTTAAAAACAGAAAAAGAATATCAGAGGAGCTGTGAAACTTGCTTTTGAAAGTTAAACAGCTGAAAGCAAGAGAAAAAATAGTGAAGTAAAAGAGGTGAACAGGAAATGTTAAAGGGTGACTCAAGAAGACAAAGTAAGGTATCATAATGAAACATGAAAAGACCAGGAGATAGAAAACCAACGAGGCTGAAAGAACTGAAGATAAAATTCAAGCCTTGAGTTGTAATACTCAAGAATTCTGTGGGGAAAGTGTTGAACTACACAGAAGGCATTAACAAAACACACAGAAAAGATGGAAAGAATACACAGTTACTGTAGCAAAAACAACTGGTTGTTTTTCAACCATTTCAAAGAGTGGCGTGTGATCAAGAACCAATGGTACTGAAGAAAGAAGTCCAAGCTGCACTGAAGACTTGGGCAAAAACAGGGCTCCACGGAATACCCACAGAGATGTTTCAACAAAATCATGCAGTACTTGGAGTGTCACTCATCTATGCCAAGAAACTTGAAAGACAGCTACCTGGCTAACCAACTGGAAAAGATCCATGTTTATGCCCATTCCAAAGGAAAGTGATCCAACAGAATATCATTACTATCACGTGCAAGCACAATTTTGAGGAATATTCTTCAAAATCTGCGGCAGTAGTACACGGACAGAGAACTGCCAAAAATTCAAGCCAGTTTCAGGAAAAGATGTGGAATGAGGGCTGTCATTAGTAGTGTCAAGATGGATCCTGGCTGAAAGCAGAGAGTACTGGAAACATGTCTACCTGTGTTTATTATTATTCTTATTCAACAGTATTTGACTCTGTGGATCATAACGCATTATGGACAACACTGCGAAAAATGAGAATTACTAATGTTTCGTTGTGCTCATGCAGAACTTGTACATAGACCAAAGGGAAGATATTCAAGCCAAAGAAGGGGATAATGAGTGATTTAAAATCAGGAAAGGTGTGGGTCAGTGTTGTGTCCTCTCATCATACTTCTTCAATCTGTAGCCTGAGCAAATAACTAGAAAGTGTGACTCATCCAAGTCTTAATATTTTCAAGTGTCTCATATGCAAGTGAAAGCTGGACAGTGAATAAGTAAGATGGAATAAGAATCTATGAATTACGGTGTTGATAGTAAATATTGAATATACCACGGAGTGACAGAAGAACCCAAAACTCTGTCACGAAAGGAAGACTGCCAGAACACTCCTTGCAAGTGATGATGGCATGACTTTGCCTTGCATACTTTGGACGTGTTTTCAGGAGGAATCAGTTCTTGGTTAAGGACATCGTGGTTGTTAAAGTGGAGGGCCAGCAAAAAAGAGGAAGAGTCCCAATGATATGTCTGGATACAGTAGCTACAACAACGGGTTCGAACATAACAAGGACTGTGATGAGAGCATAGCAGAGGACGATATTTCTTCTGCTGTGAATAGGGTCACTGTGAGTCAGCACCAACTGGATAGTATCTAGCAACCACATTTTAGCTACTGTGAAGAGTTCTGCAATGAACACTAGTGTATAAGAGCTTGTTGGAATCACAGCTTTCAAAACTCTAGAAGCAGAAAGGCTACCTTAGGTGTTAGTTCTATGTCTTAAAAAAAAAGAAGACTTTACTTGCTCAACAGTGAGATTCATGCTTAGGATGCAGGTGGTGGAGAGTGCACGCAGAGTGGGAAGAACTGAAAATATGAAGTGATGGAAGAAAGTACAGCAAGGGGCTTCAGATATGAGAAAGGAGATGATAAAATGATGCTAATAATTGCAGAGAAACATCATTAACACATGGAACCCTCTCCCCTTCCTTTTCAATAAATATTCGTTCTTCAGGCTTGGAAGCAGAATTTCTTGATAGCCTATCTTTTCCCTGATGGAATGCATTTGTCTGCCCTTTATCAGCTTTGATACTGGCCAGGGTCTCAGCATAAAGACCACCTGCCAGTTCATCTTACAGTTTGGTCTACCAAGTATAACCTTGTCATTCTACTATCTTAACTGGGGCCTTATATGCTGGAGATCAAACTGGTCTGTTTTGCTTGGTGTGCTAGCAATAATGATGTAATCCCCTCCAAAAAACACATTTATTATTAACCAGTGACAGACTGTATACCAGAGCCGAAGAGAAGATACTGTGTATGTGGTTAAGGAAGGCAATGGCTCTGGGACTGGGTGGGAAATGGGAGAAGAAAAGATGCTGGAACTAGGATTGGGAAAAGAGATTAAGAATCCTGAAGAATGGCATTCCACCACTTAAGAAATAAGGAATTCATTTCTCTCTCTCTCTTTTTTCTTTTTTATCTCGTTGTTATTAGCTGCCATCTAGTCGATTTCAACTCATGGCAACCGCAAGTGTACAGAGCAGAACTACTCCACACGGTTTCCAAGGTGGTGACCTTTAGGGAGCAGATGGCCAAGAACATCTTCCCAGATGCCTCTTTGTATCTGAGCCACCAACCTTTAGGCAAGTTGAGTATATGACAGTTTATGTCTCCCAGGTAGTCTTTTTCTCCTTGGAGGTAGCAGAACGGGGTCCTGATCTGGATCCTGACACCATCACTCAGTTGCTAAAATTTGTCTCACGTCTCTGCACCCTTCTTTACCCCTGTCTCTGTCTCCTCCCAGCTACCATTAACCCATCCAGGCAACCGTGGGAACCACCTAAATGCTCCTTCCTGCTCCCTTCTTGCTTGTCTGTGATTTGTTCTCCCTCAATGAAGGAAAGACCTCCTGCTCTCTGACCTAAAGCCCACTAGGCAGCCTCCTGGCACTGAGTTTGCCCCCTACCCTGCCTGGCTGGTGTCTAGAAGCCCTGCCTGTGTGGACCTCATCCCCTGCCCCTCTGTTGGCCTCTTATGGGTTCCGCAGACATAAACCTCCTCCAGAAGTCTTCACATTAGCTCTTCCTTTGGCCTGGAAGGTCCCCTTCTGATGGGACAAGGGCTGTTTCATCCTGGCCCGAGACTTCAGCAGAGAGCCACTCTGACCACCAGATCACAATCAGCCTGCCAGTTACCCTGCCCTGTCGCAATTCTCCCAAAAGCCCATTCAGGGTATGGCATTTTTCTATTTGTTTCTCAGTTTTGTTCCTTTCATCTTTGCCCAGTCCCCGTTGGAACAGCAACTTCAAGTGAGTAGGGAGTTCTCTATCGTTCAGTGTTAAATTCCCTTAGTTAGAGGTTTGCTGGGAAAAGGGCTGCCACTGGGTAAGTTTTGGTGGAATGAATGAATACACAGTTCATGAGCGCATCTCTGCTCTCTTAGCTCTGTATTTGTTACTCAGGATGCTAGCAGGAGCTTTATTCTCACCTCATTGCATGAGTGAATCTGACCTAGGTACTACTGACGTGTCAGGTGAGATGATTCTTTGTGTGGACGCTGTTGTGTGTGTTGCAGGATGTTTAGCAGTGTCCTGTCTCTATCCACTAGATTCCAGTAGCACACCCCTGCTTCCAGTTGTCAGAACCCAGATAAAATGCACTTTCCGAGCTCCTGAGAGAGGTTTGTACTACGACGATCCATAGCCCTGCCTGATTACTGACGGCTGTCTCAGAATAAGACTCCCCAGGCCAAGAGATGGTGACTCATGGGGGACCAAAGTGGAGCTTGGTGGTACCAGCAGGGAGTAGAGCGCAGCTACAGGGCAGGTAGACTTCCCTTCTTCCGGCTCCATCGCACGCTGGCTGCGTTGAGTGAGCAGGTGCCCCAGCTACGCAAGCATCTGCTTCCTTAGTGTTAGAGTGGAGCTACTGTCCTTCCTAAGAGTGAGTAAGAGGAGATTTGTGGAAGCAAACACAGGCCTCCGCCAAAGATGACACTGTGTGACCACTGATTCAGGACAGCATTTGGGCAGGAGAGTTTGTGCAGTTCCATTTTGTCAGTTACTCCTTGAAGCTGCACATCAGGTCTTACAGAAGTGGGGTGGAGGGTACGCACATCCAGTGAACACACTTACCCTCCTTCCCAGCCCTTTGACTTGCTCATCTTCTGGTTCCCAGAAAGCCTCACTGTGCTCTGGGCAGATGCATCAGGTGGAACACAGGGGCAGTGGGAAGGGCCAGGAAAAGAGAAGGGCAGCTGCTGGGAGAGAGACTCCACCTATCTCCCCAGGGCACTTAACTTCCCAAAGAGAAGGGAACCACAGTTCCTTTCTGTGGATTTGTTCTCCTTTCCAGGCTGGGGGACACATGGGTGGAAGTTAATGGGAGGAACAGGAAGACAAAGACTGAGACTTAAGAGAGAGCGTGGACTCTGCTATATGGTCCTTTCCAAACAGTTACACTTACAGTCCTCTGTGAGGTCTTACTGTAGTTAAGTGAGGCTGGTTGGGTCTGACATTCAAGGGCACTCTGTGTATGAGAGTACGAAACGCTGCCTGGTCGCGCACCTTTGTCATGACTATTGTTATGGCTGAGCCCATTGTTACAGCTTCTGTGTCAGCCTACCTCACCGGAGGTCCTTTTCTTTTTTGCTGATCGTCTGCTTTACCAAGCATGATGTCATTCTTCAGAGACCTGTCACTCCTGAAAACATGTCCGAAGTACTTGAGACTGAGTCTATCCACCCTAGCCTCTAAGGAACATTCTGGCTGTACTTCTTCCAGACAGTTTTGTTTGTTTTTCTGATAGTCTATAGTATATTCAATATGTTTTGCCAACACTGTAACTTAAATGCACCAATTCACTGATCTTTCTTATTTATTGTCCAGCTTTCACATGCACCTGGGGTAGTTGAAAGCACCATGGCTTCAGTCAGATGCACCTTAGTTTTCCAAGTGACACTTAGGCTTTTTAACACTTTAAGGAGGTCTTTTGCAGTAGATTTGGCCAGTGCAATATATTCTTTGATTTCTTGACCGCTGCTTCCACGGATATTGGTTATGGATCCAAGTACAAAGAATTCCTTGGCAATGTCAATCTTTTCTCCATTAATTGTGATGTTCCTTATTGGCCCAGTTGTGAGGATTTTTGTTTCCTTGACACTGCGATGTAATCCATACTGAAACCTGTACTTCTTTGGTCTTCACCAGTAATTGCTTCAAGTCATGTTCACTTTCAGCCAGCAAGTTTGTGGCATCTTCATGCCGCAGATTGTTAATGAGTCTTCCAGCAACCCTGACGCCATGTACTCTTTAAGAGTCCAGCTCTGTAGATATTTGCTCAGCACACAGATTGAGTAAGAATGTTGAAAGTTTACAACAGTGACACATCCTTTTTCTGAATTTAAACCATGCAGTCTCCTTTTGTTCTGTTTAAATGACTGCCTCTTGGTTTATGTATTCCTCATGAATACAATGAAGTGTTCTGAAAGTCTCATTCTTTGCAATATTATCCATAATTTGTTATGAGCTACACAATTGAAAACGTTGGCATAGTCCATAAAACACAGGTAATCATCTTCCTGGTATTCCCCGCTTTCAGCTAAAATCCGTTTGACATCGTCAATGGCATTCCTTCTCCCACATCCTCTTCTGAATGCAGCTTGAATTTCTGGCAGTTCCCTTTCAATGTACTGCTGCAACTGCTTTTGAATTATCTTTAGAAAAAATTTGCTTGCCTGTAATATTAATGATATTGTTTGATAATTTTCATATTCTGTTGGATCACCTTTCTTCAGAATGGGCACAAATAATGGATCTCTTTCAGCTGGCTGGCCAAGTAGTCTTCCGGATTTCTTGACATACATGCTTCTAGTATTGCATTTGTCTGTTGAAACATCTAAATTTGTATTCTGTCAATTCTTGGAGCCTTGTTTTTTTGCCGCTGCCTGCAGTGCACCTTGGACTTCTTTCAGTACCATCGGTTCCTGATCATATGCTGCCTTCTGAAATGTTTGAATATCGACCAATTCTTTTTGGCACAGTGACTCTGTATTTCTTCCATCCTCTTTTGAGGATTCCTGTGCCTTTTAATATTTTTTCTGTAAGATCCTTGAGTATTACAGCTGAAGGCTGGAATTTTATCTTTAGTTCTTTAATTTTGAAAAATGCTGTGTTTTCTTCCCTTTTGGTTTTCTATCTCCAGGTCTTTATCCATTTCATTATAATGTTTTGTTCTTGAGGTGCAGTTTGAAATCTTCCATTCAGCTCTTTTACTTCATTCATTTCTTTCATTTGTTTTAGCTACTCAGTGTTCAAGAACATATGTCAGAATCTCTTCTGACATCTCTTTTGGTCTTTTCTTTCCTTACTGTCTTTTTAATGACTCTTCTTTGTTCTCCTGCAATTTTTCTAGCCTTTGGTCATTAGTGTACAATATATCAAGTCTATTTTTGATGTAGTCTCTAAATTCAGGTAGGATATACACAAGGTCTTACTTTGGGTCTTGTGGACTTGTTCTAGTTTTCTTTGACTTCAATTTGAACTTGCATAGGATTAATTGACTATTTGCTCTGTATTTAACCCTTGGCCTTGTTCTAACTAATGATACTGAGCTTCTCCATTGTCTCTTTCACAGATGCAGCTGATTTGATTTTCGTGTTTCCCATCCGGGTTGTTCTGAGTGTATAATCACTGTTTATTGTGGTGTGAAAAGTTACATGTAATGAAGAAGTTGTTGGTCTTGCAAAATTCTGTCATTTCTATTATCAAGGGCATATTTTCCAACTCCTGATCCTTCTTCTTTGTTTCCTGTTTTTGTATTCCAATCATCAGTAATTATCGATTTCAGACTTTAGACATTGGTACAAGTCTTCAATGTCTTCATCTTTGGTCTTAGCGGGTGGTGCACACGTTTCAATACGATCTGTGCTAACTGGTCTTCTTTGTAGCCACGTGGATATTACCCTCTTACTGACTGTGTTATGCTTCAGGTAGGTCTTGAAATGTTCTTTTTAATGGTGAAGGCAAATCCATTCCTCTTCAGTCTAGAATTCTTAGCATAGTAAACCCTGTGACTGTTCAATTCAAAATGGCCAATTTCAGTCCATGTCAGCTCACTAATGTCTAGGCTACTGATTTTTATGTGTTTCATTTCATTTTTGATGAGTTCCTATTTTTTAGACTCATACTTCATATATTCCATATTCTGATTTTTAATGGACGTCTGCAGCTGCTTCCTCTCGTTTTTGGTTATACCACATCAGTAAATGAAGCTTTGTTACATCCATGTCAGAAAGTCTTCTTTCCTTTGAGAAGGCAGCTCTTCCTCAGTTATAATTTGACAGTCTTCCAACCTGAGGGACTCGTCTTCTGGCACAGTATCAGACAATGTTCCAGGGATAGTCATAAGGTTTCACTGGCCCAGCTTTTTAATAGTAAACTGCCAAGTCTTCTTCCCAGTCTTAGTCTGAAAGTTCCACTGAAACCTGTCCACCATGGGTGACCCTTCTGGTATTTGAAATACTAGAGGCATAGCTTCTAGCACCACAGACCACACAAGCCAGCAGAGTCCTACAAAATGACAAATGTGTGGTCTATTTTAAGTAAACTTGGCTTCAACTTAAAGTAATGAGGACTGATACTGTAATACCCTGACAATAGTCATTTAATTGAGGATTAACATTCCTATAGCTCATTGGTTTTCCCACTTTCTAAATTGAAGCTGTAGTAATGAGCTACATCTCTCTGGGCAAGATTTGGCTGAGGTTATTGCCCAGTAATAATTTCAAAACTGACATTCTTCTTGCAACATGTAGAGACAAAGCTTGAAAAATTCAATAATGAATAATTTGGATGAAAGTAAAAGATTAGGTAAAGATGATGAAGATTCAAATAGGAGACTGCATTCTCAGTTAAGGTGTAGCATGATGCAGTGGAAAGAGATGGAAATTTTGAGTCAGAAATTCGATTTGTGCCTGTATTCCAGCTAAAGGAAAAATTGTTCTGAGTGCACTTTGTCACTTAAGAAAATAAGACTATTGTTGTTGTGTGCTGTCAAGTTGATTCTAATTTACAGGGGCCTTGAAGGACTTAGGAGAACTACCCTATAGGATTTTCTTGGCTATAATCTTCAGACGTGCAGATCACTGGGTATTTTCTCCTGCAAAGCTACTGTTTGGATTCAAATCATCAGCTTTTTGATTAGCAGCTGAATGCAAAATGACTGCATCATCAGGGCTTCTTAAAAATAAAACTAATAAGCCACTGACATTCAGTCGATTCCGACTCATGGTGACCCTATAAGGCAGAGTGGAACTGCATCATAGAGTTTTCGAGCAGTGTCTAGTGGCCTGAACTGCTGACATTTTGGTTAGCAGACATAGCACTTAACCAATACACTGCTAGAGTTTCCAAAAATAAGAATAATAAGGATTAAATGAGAGAATGCTTGTGGTATTATGTAGCATAGAATGTGCCTCAGAGTAACCTGTATTGAATTTTAGTTTTTTACATCATCATTAAGAAGATTTAACAACTCTCATGATGACGGTACATACATAGGAAAATTACATAAAAGCATCCTTCATTAACACAGTATATGATATGTGTTGACAGTTTTCCAGAAGTAGTCCTTCATTACTCCAAACGTGACCTGTGAACCAGCAGAACTGATATCATCTGTGACATGGGTCTATCCTACATGAGATTCATCGAGTTTTTTGGATGTTCAGCTTTTCATCTTTCATGATGTTAGGAAAGGTTTCTGCCACCAGTTCTTCAGTGATCCTCTCTGTGTTTTCCATTTTCTTCCTGGAACTCTGATAATTTGCAGATTTTTCCTCTTGATTGTAACCCACATAACTGTCAAGTTTTCCTCATTTTTCTTTGTTCTTTTCTTCTGATTTTTCCTCAGAGTTGTAGCCAAGTGTTTGTCTTCCATTTCACTCACTCTGTCTTCCCTCATTTCAGACCTGCTCCTCAGCCCTTCTGAAATTCTGCTGTTTATCTTTTGGATTTCTAGTTGTTGTTTTTGTATGATTTCTAGTTGTAGATTTATTTTGGCACTTTGTTCCTGTATTATTTTCATCATTCTTACATGAATTTGTCTATTTTTCTTCATTTTTGTCTGCTCCCTTTGCCTCAACTCTTGGATAGCTCTGAATATTAGTGAGTTGAATTCCCTGTCATATGATTATAGTGAATTCTCTTCTACTGTAAATTCATCTGGTGTTTTATTTTAGACATCTGCTGGAATCATTCTATTATTTTTCATAAGTCTTGATATTGTCTGCTGTCTTTGGGACATTCAGTAGTTATCTTCTTTGATTACTGATTGTAGATCTGTTTATTTTATTCTACTTTTTTATTTTATTTGGTTATGTCAAAGCAGGCAGGCTGTGCATTCCTTGCTACTTGCTCATCTGTGTCATGGCATTTGTCACTTTCTTTCAGTCACTCAGCTATGGCACAGTAGGGCAAGTTCAGCTGAAGGGGAGAGTCTGGGATGAGAAGCTTGTGCTACATACAGGTGATCTGTGTTCTGCTGGGACCTCACAAAGAAGTTTTTATGTACTCCCTCTCTGGCAATCTGTGAGATAGGTGGAGCGAATCCAAGTGGAGCACATTCTACACTTCCTGGTTAGCCAAGCCACTGCAGCTAACTAGGAGGTAGAGCAATGGGGAGAAGAAGACGGGGTAGTTAGGAATGTGTGTATCGCTGGTTACCATGTGCTTTGTCTTCTGCTGGGATTTCTATGAAGCTGCCTTCCTGTGCTCCCTGTCTGTTGATCTCCAGGATTCCAAGATGGTGAATCCACCGTGGGTTAGCTGATAGGGGACTTCCTTTCCTGTGTCGTCTCCCTCTCAGTCCTGTGTCAGTTTTTTTTTTCCATTTTGTATTTGGCTGAGATCTTTATCTCTTCTTCTGACTCTTTTGGTTCCAGGATTGATGTTTGTGTCTGTTAGTTTTTTTGAATCTTTGCTGTGAAGGAACAGTGTGGTGCTTCTGTCTATGGTGCCATGTTGGCCAGAAGAGTAAGCAAAAACTTTGTGTTTGAATTTGAAATATCAGTATGAGCTCACTGTGTATTTTACACAAGTATACATGCACATGCCTGTGCTTGCATGCACACACACACGTGTGCACACACATTCCAAACTATAGGTACTCCACTGTAAGGAAAAGATAGAAGGGAAACCTATTGTTTATAAGATATGTAAAAGTCACATTCAACTCTAAAAAAACAAATAAGACTAACTAGAGTCTCCAGAGGTAAACATTTTGATGATAAACCTATAAATACAAGCACGTTTTTACTACAGAAGCCAGGATACTGGTTACTTTTTGCAGCAGGGAGGGGCTGTGATGGACGTGGCATAAGGTTCATAGGGCAATCTGGGGTAGCGGAAAATTCTGTTTCCTGATCTGGTGGTCATTACAAGTTTCACATATATAACAGTTCACTAAGCCACTTGTTTAGTGTGGATGACTGTATCTGCATTTTATTTTACAGGGATAAGGTAAAAAGTGAAGCCAAATACACAATAGCAGCAACTGTCTCAAACCAAGCTCCTTGCCATTGAGTCAATTCCAACACATAACCACCCTCTAGGACAGAGAAGAGCTGCCCCATAGAGTTTCTAAGGCTATAATTTTTACAGCAGCAGGCTGCAACATCTTTCTCCCACAGACGGGCTGGTGGTTCAAGCCATTGACTTTTCTAGCAGCCAAGCACTTAATCACTGTACCACCAGTGCTCTGCAAACAGCAAACAATGTCCCTAGAATGATTCCTATGACTAATAACAATCTACTTGTGTCAATAACTCTATAACGAAGTAGGCATATGGTGTGGTACCAACAGTGCTATTACTAATGTTTTCTCCCTGGCTTTGCTAGTTGGGTCACCTTGGGGCACTGCAAACATTGTATGTGAAAACACCTAACAATATTATACATAATTCACAGGAATGTGGATGCACTCAAATGAGAAAAGGAATGTCCAAGTTCTCTGTAAGCGACAACATACTACAAACACTTGTTCTCATTATTGTAAAATTAGACAGTAAGCTTCCCATAGCAATTATTTTTCTGGCATATTGTGCTTGCTGGCATATTCTTGTCTCCCAGCCCTCTTGTGCATACTTGATATATGGGACAGGTATACTGCTACCTCTAGAGACAGCCAGCTGAACAGATATTTAATAAGTCCCTGCTAGTTACAGAGTTTCAAGGAGTAACTAAATAAACATGAAAATTAGCACTTTCTGCTATGTCATAATCTCTATCTATTGTTGTTGTTGGGAGCCACTGAGTTAAATTCCAGCTCACAGAGACTCTGTAAGACAGAGTAGAAACACCCTATAGGGTTTTCTAAGCTGTAATATTTATGGGAACAAATTGCTGGTCTTTTTTCCCACAAAGCTTCTTGGCGGGATCTCACTGCCAGCCTTTTGGTTAGTACTGTGGTGCTCAACCATTACAAACCACCAAAACCAGAAAACCAAACCCATTGTTGTTGAGTTGATTCTGACTATCACAGTGAACCCAAAGGACAGAATAGAATGGCCCTATACGGTTCCCAAGCAGCTCTGGTGGGTTTGGTTACAGTCAAACTCTTAGCTGCTGTATCACCAGCGCTCTCTAATCCCTGTATATGGCTGAAGCTTATTCTTTCTTTCAATCAACAAATATTTATTGACATCCCTGTATGTTTCAGACCCTGATCAAGTGCTTGGATCTATAAAGTAACAATCAAAAATATTTCCTTGTTCTCGAGGAGTTTCTATGTTAGCAAGGACAGCAAAATAATGAAACCAATAAATTTGGAAAGTATACAGAATGTTTGAAGGTGATAAAGAGCCTAGAACATCAAAAAAGTGGATCGGAGCCAAGAGAATGAGTGAAGAGAAGGGTGGGTTGCAGTTTTATCCTGGGTGGCCAGGGTGGCAGGTTGACCTAATTGAAAAAGTCATATTTGAGAAAAGGCATGAGGAAGGCAAGAGAGTGATGCATGTGGGTATCTAGAAAAAGAGCATTCCATGTAGGGGAAACAAGCAGTGCAAAAGCCCTGAGGCAGAAGTGTGACTGAAATGTTAGAGGAATAGCCAGGAGGCCAGTGTGACAGGAGAGAAGTGAGTATGGAAGGAGGGAAAACAGAAGGAGAAGAGGCCAGGGAGGAGATGTTCAGATTATGTGTGGCTTGCTAGGACACTGTAAAGCCTTAAAGACGTACCTCTAAGGAAAATGGGGATCTGGTGCAGGATCTGGTTGGCAAGCAATAAAAGCAAAAAAGTGAAAGTGTAAGCAGCAGATGTTAATATACACATTATTTTGCTGTTAATATACACTCAAAAGGAAAAAATACGATACATTCTCTTGAGATTTAGTGAGAATGCAAGAAACGTGTGAGGAAAAGTCAAATGAAGACGCTCAGGTAGAAGCCCAAGGCAAGAGACAGGTAGACAACATGGCGAGCAGTTTCTACACTGGTTTATAGTCTATACATTCTTGATTTTAAACAAAGCCTGAAGTAAATCCATAACTATTAGACTTTTACATACAGAGGGGCATGATAGGATCTGGGTTTTCCAAGGATGTCTCTAGATGCTGTGAGTGTTAGAAGGACCATGTGACAACAGGAGATGAAGGCGGCTTCGACCAGAAAGGTAGACATTCAGATAGGAGAGTGCTTATAGGGGGCCCCTCTTGAGTCTTGTATGCAGCCAAGGGCATCTGAGCATGCTGGGTCTTGTGTACTTTTTTTGGTTTGCGTCTCAGTTAAGGGCGCGGTCTCAGTCTTGGGTTTCAGCTTCTGTTCTCCTAATGTCTAAGCCCAAACTAAACCCATGGTCTAGTTCTGGGTTTCAACTCCTGCTCTCCCAATGTGCACCAGATCGTACTGACTCCCCGATGATTGTCTCACATGTCATAGTTTCAGGAAGTAAATGGAGAAATGGAAATTCCTTTTCTTTAAGAAGACCTGCGTGTTCCATTTGTATCTTTCCCTCTGAGGCTTCCTGAATAGAAACATGGCACTGGTATTCTTCAGAAGCTTTTCTTTCGGGTTGGTTTGCTGACTTCAGACATCATGGGCATGTGTGTGCACATACACAAACACACATCAGCACACAAAGCATACACACATGTCCTCCCCCACATGCACATAGAGGCATACATACACATATGCCACACACACCATACATACATATGCACACACAAAATTCCTGTGATATCTTGCGTCTATAAGTGTTACAAATGCTGACATGGTTGTCATCTAATTAGAGACGATCTTAATTTTAGCTGTACACGTTATTACTATACTGAAATCCTTCCCCAATCATAAATTATGTAAAAGTCTAATAGTTATGGATTTACTTCAGGCTTTGTTTAAAATCAAGAATGTATAGATTATAAACCAGTGTAGAAACTGCTCGCCATGCTGTCTACCTGTCTCTTGCCTTGGGCTTCTACCTGAGCGTCTTCATTTGACTTTTCCTCACACGTTTCTTGCATTCTCACTAAATCTCAAGAGAATGTATCGTATTTTTTCCTTTTGAGTGTATATTAACATCTGCTGCTTACACTTTCACTTTTTTGCTTTTATTGCTTGCCAACTGAGTAACATTTAAAAAAGAAAAGAAAGAAGATACACATTTACTCAAGTTTAGATAGAGGAAACATCATCTTGAAACATGTGATTCAAGTTAGTGGGAGGTAACGAAGATGTTCTCTGAGTTGTGAGGACCAGGGTGTAGTTAAAGGAAAATCTCCAGTCTTTAAAACTTAATTTTATTTATCTCTTCAAAAAGTACTTAATTCATACCAAAGAGATATCCCAAAGTTATAAAAGTACACAGAATGAAGAGTAAATCTCCCTCCCAACTTTATTCCCAGCAAGGTAGAAACAGAACCACTATCCTCTGAGTCTTATGTGACTTCCAGAAACAGACCATCATGCATGAGCAAATGCATAATGAAATGGTTCTGGGTAGGTCTGCTCAAGGCAAGAGTAGGAGTGTTTCTGGGCGTTTGTTTGATGTCCAATGAATGTGTAATTCATGAAACAAAGAAATAAAAATGAGAAGAAACAGGGCCAGTTCTGCGAGCAGCATTACAAAATGGCATTGATATTCACTTTATTCAGAGCACTCTTTTCTATTTTATCATGATGACAGTTTAAGAAACAGTATAAAAGGCTGGTTGAGAAAATCTGGGCATCCTCAATATCCCCTTCCCCCCTAAAGATCCTGGAAAGACAATAATGTATCCATCATAACTAAAAGAGGGCATCTGTAATTTTGTGGTTGTTGTTGTTAGCTGCTGTGGTGTTGGTTTCAACTCATGACGGTTTTATGTATAATAAAATATTACCTGATACTGTGTCATTTTCACTATTGTTGGTATGTTTGAATCCACTGCGGTGGCTGTGGTGTCAGTCCATCTCAGTAGACTGTCCATGTTTTTGTTGACCCTCCACTTTTTTCTAGTGATTAGTCCTTCCTGATGTAAATGAGCCAAACTCTGACCAATCTTACCTGCAAGAAGTGTTCTGGTTGTATTTCTTCTAGGACTGTTCATTCTTTCACATATCCACAGTGTGTTCATTATTCTTTACTAACATCATAGCTTGAACTCATTAATTTTATCTTATATCTTCTCTTTTTCATTGTATAAGTTATAATTTACTTAGCACTTACTATGTGACAGACACTTAACTGTGTTGCTGCTGCATTTGATCCTCATCATCAATCTGTTGAGGTCAAGTGTCTTGTCCTGTTTTCTAGATGAGGAAGCCAACCTTTGTGAGCTGAAACCATTTGTCTCAGGTCCCATAGCCATGAGACAGTTGAGCTGGGGAAGAAAATCCATCTGGCTGACTCTGGTCCTTTTTCTTCCTACCACAGCATGCCATTTAGGAAGTGATAGGAATTATCTTCTGATAGGGAATTTTAGGACTGTGATTTTTTTAACACCATAACCAGTGTCTGAGAGGTTATAACTCCTGAACATTACTTTCTTCTAAACCATCAAGGACATTATACAGGGAAAAAGTAAGATGTCATTAAAAAGACAGAAAAGAAAGAAAAGGTCAAAAGGATGTCAGAAGAGACTCTGAAACTTGCTTTTGAACACTGAGCAGCTAAAGCAAATGAAAGAAATGATGAAGTAAAAGAGCTGAACAGGCTGGGTAAAGAAAACAAAATGAGGTATTATAATGAGATGTACAAAGTCCTTGAGATAGAAAACCAAAAGAGAAGAGCACACTTGGCATTTCTCAAGTGGAAAGAACTGAAGAGGAAATTCAAGTCTCTAGTTGAAATAGTGAAGGATTCTATGAGGAAAATGTTAAACAACGCAGGAAACATCAAAAGAAAATTGAAGGAATACGTAGAACCACTATACCAAAAAGAGCTAGTCAGCATTCAAGCATTTCCAGAAGTAGTATATGATCAGAAACCAATGGTACTGAATGAAGAAGTCCATGCTGCATTGAAGGCACTGGCACAAACAAGGCTGCAGGAACGGACAGGACCCCAATTGAGATGCTTTAACGAACAGACTCAGCACTAGAAGCGCTTACTCATCTATGCTGAGAAACTTGGAAGAAAGCCACCAGGCCAACCAACTGGAAGAAATCCATATTTATGACTATTCCCAAGAAAGGTGAGCCAACTGAATGTGGAAATTATCAAATAATATCATTACTATCACATGCAAATAAAATCTCACTGAAGATAAATCAAAAACATTTGCAGTATGTGTCAACAGAAAGCTACCAGGAATTCAAGCCAGATTCAGAAGAGGATGTAGGGACATTATTTTAGGCATCTAGTGCTGCTATAACAGCAATATCACAAGTAGATGGCTTTAGAAAGAGAAATTTTGTTCTGTCACAGTCCAGTAGGCTAAAAGTCCAAATTCAGGGCTTCAGCTCCAGCTGGCTCTGAAGAAAGGTCCTTGTCATCAATCTTTCCTTTGGTTAGGACTTTCTGAGGCGCAGTGACCCTGGTTCTTTCCAATAGAAGCACTCTATTTCCAGCACTGCTTCTTGGTGGTGTGAGGTCCCTGTCTCTCTACTTGCTTCCCTTTCCTTTGTATTCCAAAATACTGCCTCAAGGCACAATACAACTGTGACATTGAGACCAGCTCCACCAACACAACTGCCATCCATTCTCCCTCATTAACACAAAGTTAGGGTTTACGCATATAGAAACATCACACAATACCAGAAATCATGGCCTAGACAACTGTACACATTTTTGAGGCAGACACAATTCAATCCATGACAGGTATCACTGATGATATCAGATGGATTTTGGCTAAAAGCAGAGTGTCTTAGTCATCTAGCACCGCTGTAACAGAAATACCACAGTGGATGACTTTAATAAAGAGAAATTTATTTATTTTACAGAAGCTAAAAGTCCACATTCAGGGTATCTGCTCCAGGAGAAGGCTTCTTGTTGGTATGAGGTACCCCTGTCTCTCTGCTCATTCTTTCTTATACCCCAAGAGATTGTCTCAACACAATCCCAGTTTGTAGATTGAATCCTTCCTCACTAACACAACTGCTGCCAATTCTGCCCAACTGATATCATACAAGTACTGTCAATTAAGTTCATGAACTTATCCTAGAAAAAGCACTCCGTGCCTCATTGCTGAATATCACTATGCTCACCTCTGAAGTCCTCCCCTTGGGAAGCTGTGCACTGACACCAGTGCCTAGTCCACTTTTCAAAGCAATTTTGGAACTCTTTTTCTAGAATGGCCATCAGAGTTGTTGTTGTATTACCCTTAATGCCTTGAATATCATCAAAATACCTTCCTTTCAATATTTCCTTTATCTTCAGGTAAAGAAAAAAGTCATTGAGGTCCAGGTCACGTGAGTAGGGAGGGTGTTCCATTCCAATCATTTGTTTACTAACTAAAAACTCCCCCATAGACAACTACGCAATTAAGTTCGCAAGCTTGTCATCATGCCACTGTGCTGAGTGGCTATTCCAGAAAGAGTTCCAAAATTGCTTTGAAGGGTGGACCAGGCTCTGGCATTGGTATATAGCTTCCCACGGGGAGTACTTTAAAGGTTACAATTGTGATATTCAGCAATGAGGTATACAGTACATTTTCTAGGATGAGTTTGTGAACTTAATTGGCAGTCCTACTAGATCAAGAAGCAGTCGTTCAAACAGAACAAGGGGACACTAAATGCTTTAAAGTCAGGAAAGGTGTGCATCAGTGTTGTACCCTTTCACTGTACCTATTAAATCTATACATTGAAGCAAATAATCTGAGAAGCTGCACTATACTAAGAAGAATGGGGCATTAGGATTGGAAGAAGACTCATTAACAGCCAGTGACATGCAGTTAACACAACCTTGCTTGCTGAGTTGAAACCCATCCAAGTCTGATTTTCTTGATTGTCACCAACAATGTCCTTTATGTGAGGTCTACAATTAAGTTCACAAACTCATCCTAGACAAAGTGTTACATAGTTAATTGCTGGAGATCAGTACGGTCGCCTTTGAAGTCTTCCCCTTGGGAAGCTATACATCACTTCCAGTGCCTAGTTCCACCCTTTAAAGCAATTTTGGGACTCTCTCTCTGGAATGGCCATCAGAATTGTCCTCATATCACCGTTGATGTCCGAAATGTCATCCAAATGTCTTCCTTTCAATATTTCCTTTGTCTTCCGGTAAAGAAAAAAGTCACTGGGGATCAGACCAGGTGAGTAGGAAGCGTGTTCCAATACAGCTATTTGTTTACTGGATAAAAATTCCTTGTAGCCAACTATACAATGAAGTCCATGAACTTGCCATCACAGGCAATGCATAGCTTCCCAAGGGGAGTAATTCAAAGGTGACCACAGTGACAGCATGAGGGAGGGAGCACTTAGAGCAATTAAGTTCGTGGATTTGATTGTCAGATCTCTTAGGTTGAGTTCAAATCAGGATCACACATTGCATTTGATAGTCTTGTCTCTTAGTCTCCTTTCTTCTGGGATGGTTACTCGTTCTTTTGACCTTGACATTTTTGAAGTGTAGGGGCCTGTGACTGTGTACAGTGCATTCACATTGTCACCTGTCTGATGTTTCCTTGTGATTCAATTCAGATGCTGGTGCATTTTGGTAGGAATCTCCCAGATGTGATGCCACGCCCTTCTTGCTGCTTTCTATAAGGAGACACGTGGTGGCGGCGTGTGACATCCCTGGGAATGTTGATTTTTTTTTTAAGCACTTGGTTAGTTTGCTGTTTCTCAGGCTTCTCTGCATGTGGTGAACTTATTAATTAATAATTAATAAATAACCTGTGGGAGGATACTTTGAGAAGATACATTTTGTTTCTCATTTGTTCTTCCTCCTCCATATCGGGCATCTGTTCATGATTCTTGCCTGAACCAATTATTACTGTGGTGATTTGCTAATTCCATTATTTATTTTAGATTTATCAGGTGGCATCATACTGTAAGTGAGAACCTCACATTCTCTTTTGCTAAGTGTGGGTGAAGGCAAGTGTTAAAACTCCCACTCTGACAAGAAAGAGCTGTCCTTGTCAAACCGCTTTGGCCCCTTTCAGAGTCTCAGATTCCTGATTAATAAGTCCATTAGAAGGCCTTGCCCTGGCCGTCCTCAAGATAACACACTTGCTGCCACAACTCATATTCTGTGTGCACTCATTGTCTCCAATACTACCGTGCATGGTCGCTATTGGTGACAAGGACACACGTTTTCTCAGGGCATACAGTATGGGAAGTAGAAAGAAGAAGAGGCGACAAGACAGGGTGTGGGGAAATTCAAGAGTAAGAGTGAGAAGCAAAGCAAGAAGCAACAAGAAGCCAGCCAATAACCACAACCACAGAGCTGGCGATTACTAAGGACAATTAAGTCCATGAACTTAGTTTTTCTAAGTGCTGCATAACTCACTGCTGAATATTACTGTGGTTGCCTTCAAAGTGCTCCGCTTGGGAAGCTATGCACTGATACCACACCCTAGTCCATCATTTAAAGCAATTTTGTAGCTCTTTCTGGAATGGTCATTGCACATAGCGGCGTGATGGTACCGTGGCAAGTTTGTGAACTTAATTGTATAGTTATCTGTGAGGGAGTTTTTGGCCAGTAAAAAAAAATAGCTGTGTTGGAACACCCTCCCTACTCACTTGATCTGGCCCCCAGTGACTTTTTTTCTTTACCTGAAGATACAGGAAATATTGAAAGGAAGACATTTTAATGACATTAAGGACATCAAGGGTAATATGACAGCAGCTCTGATGGCCATTCTAGAAAAAGAGTTCCAAAATTTCTTTAAAGGGTGGATTAGGCCCTGGCATTGGTGCATAGCTCCCCAAGAGGAGTGCTTGGAAGGTGACTGCAGCAATATTCCACAATGAGGTATGTAGCGCTTTTTCTAGGATGAGTTTGCAAACTTAATTGTCAGGCCACATATGTACCAGGCTTGGTTCCAGTGAAGAGAGTCAGATTAAGGAGCAGGTGTCAAGGACTGAATTGTGTCCCCTAGAGGATATGTGTGGTAATTTGGCTAGTCCTTGATTCCTGGTATCATGTGATGTTTCTGTGTGCTGTAGACCTGTCTTGACGATGTTAATAAGGGAGGATGGGCAACAGTTGTGTCGCTGGGGTGGGAGTCCGATGTCAGACCGTGCTGTGCTTTGAGGCAATCTCCTGAGAAATAAAAGAAGCTAGCAGCACGAGTTGGGCACCTCATACTGCTGGGACCAGAGGGCATCCTTCAGAAAGGAGTCGGGGTCCCTGTGCCTCAGAAGCTCCCAGTCTAGAGGAAGATTGATGACAAGTATCTTCCTCTAGAGCCAACAGAGAAGGCCTTCCCCTGGAACTAATGCTCTGAATTTTGACTTTTAACCTAGTGGACTGTGACAGAATAAAATTTCTCTTTTTAAAGCATTCATTTGTGGTATTTCTGTTATAGCAGTCCTAGAAGACCAAGACAGCAGGTATCAATTCAAAAAAATGCTTAAATGGCCCTGAGTAAACTGGAAATATGGTGTCATTAGCTCAGATTCCTGCCAGCAACTCGTCACACAGTTATTGCTGTAGGGTGCTATTCGGTCACTTCCGACTCATAGTGATCATACACGCAATGGATCAAAACACTGCCTAGTCCATAGGTAGAGAGTGTAAATAAGTGCTATTTCTGCATAAACAGACAGCATCTTCTTGATGAAAACAAAACTCAGCCAAATAAAACAGGGTTTCTTTTGCCTAATTTTATCTTTATTGACAATAGATACTGTCTTTAAACTGAGTGCAATAAACAGAAATTTATTTATAGAGAATTGTAATCACTGGAAGGTCTGGGGCCAAATAGAAAATAGTGCAGCTTTATTTATCAGGGATGAGTCATTTATGTTATTTTATATTAAAGCATATAATGTTCCCCTTAAGAGATGATGCCTGGTTAGGAAAGTCATAAAAGAAAATTGAAAAGAGAACAAAAGCTATATAAAAGTGGGAAACATTTTCCCCAACAAGAAAACCAGGGAGGTGGGGGGTAAAGCATCTCTGAACCTATTTGGAGCAAGATTTTGTAGCTATATAAAAACCATCTCCAGTCTCAGTAAGTGTGACTAATGGAACCTGGATATTTGTGATGGAAAAATTGTCCAATGCGGGACAATTTCAAAGAGTTAAACTGCTATGCTGTATTTGATTTGAAATACATACTACCTAGCCTAGAATATAAAGTTACAAAGTTCTTATATCAAAAATAAGCTGTGGTTCATTGCACACAGTGATGGGTTGATTTCTTGACTTCACTTTCCAATGAGCCAGAACCACATTCCTCAGAGCCTGGTGCTTCTCTGGTTCAACAGCTGCCAGATCTACGGTGGATCTGAAGCTGTTCATCCTGACACCTCACTTTCACGTGTAAGTGGATGTCTTTCAGTGGACACCATGGCCAATGAGATGTGTAGAGAAACAGAACCATCTCGTGCTTTGTGGCTTTCCCAACGCAGAGCAATTGATTGGATGATTGGATGATTGGTGGTGATAGAATCAAACTGTAATGAAGCCCACCCACACCATCTCATCACCAGGGATCTGTTTGGGTGCTCTGAGTTTATAGGATCGTGGTTGGGGTAGTGATGGTGTATGGTGGGGTGTGTGTGTACGTGTGTGTGTGTGAATGTTATAAACAGACAGCAGTTCCAGGTGGAATATGGAGGAAGAGCAAATGCTTCTTTCTTTCAAAAGATTTCTTCTGTATTTCTAAGAAGAACGAAGGAGATTGCAAACACCACCGTTGGGAGGGATATTGCCATCCTGTTACGATTTTAGCTTATTTTAATGGCTCGTGGTCAGAGTCACTGATGACCACGCTCTGCTCAAAATCGTCAGTTATCCAGCTTATACTTCCTCTGCTCATGACTGGGGCCAAAAGGTGTTAAAAGAGTTGTATTGATTTTCAGTCTTGAAAGTAGCACTTTAATTCATCTATCTGCCCTTTTTGTATATTGCTGTGATGCTGGCAGCTATGCTACTAATATTTCAAATGCCAGTAAGATCACCCGTGGTAGACAGGGTTCAATGACACTTTCAGACTAAGACATACTAGGAGGAAACGCCTGGTGATGTACTTCTGAAAATTAGCCAAAGAAAGCCCTGTGGATTACAACAGAATATTGTCTAATATAGTGAGGGAGGATGAGCCCCTAGGTTGGAAGTAACTCAAAATACACAACAATGGGGTCAAACAATCATGGGGAAGGCACAGGATGGGGTACCGTGAGCTGGAACCAACTTGACAGCAACTAATAATAACAACAACACCCTCGCTTCTGATGATGCAATCTTTTATGTCAAGTCTACACCTGAAGAATGGTGAAGGAGATACTGACAACTGAATAATCATCTGTGTTATTGCCAAGCTCAGGTGTGAGAGATGCAGGTGGGTTGTCTGCACTTCTGCTCTGTCACTGAAAGTTCCCCCCTACTTATCCGGTTGAGCCCCTACATAAAGGGATTGATTTCCACCTGTTGTTGCTAGGTGCCGTTGAGTGGGTTCTGATTCATAGCGACCCCATATACAACAGAATGAAACAGTGCCTCATCCCAAGCCATCCTCATAGCTGTTGCTATGTCTGATCCCATTGTTGTAGCCACTGTGTCTGTCTGTCTCTTTGAAGGTCTTCCTCTTTCTTGCTGACCCTCTGCTTTGCCAAGCATGATGTCCTTCCCCCAGGAACTTTTCCTTCCTGATAACATGTCCAAAGGATCCGAGACAAAAATCTCACCATCCTCACTTTTGAGGAGCATTCTGGCTGTATTTCTTCCAAGACAGATGTGTTCATTCTTTTGTTAGCTTGTGGTATATTCAATATTCTTCACCAATACCATGTTTCAAATGCATCAGTTTTTCTTCAGTTTCCTTATTCATTTCTACATGCTCATCCCTAATTTGAAGAATCAAATACTGTCTTGTTCGTGGAACGTTGTTGACTAGGCCCTTCAACATGGTAAGTTTGGTAAGTCACAGATCCAAGCCATTATTTTCATTCCTATCTCATGGAAAATTCCTTCAATGATAAGGAATCTAATTAGAATATGACTTCAAATGAAGCTGTCAGATAAAGCTGTAGAGGCTACCATTTTACACGGTACACATCTGAAAAAGTTTACCATTTATTTTTCTCATTGATTTGCCCCTTGGAATGAAAGTCCGTAGTGGAACCATGACTGTTCTGGTCTACTGGATCACCAAGCAGAGGCAGGCTACTTCTCAGATAGCCACCCCGGTGCACTCACTCGGGTGATGATGAAAGAGAGAGAGCAATGAACAATGGCAACCCGCTCGGTGGTTAAAGTAATACATGATGATGAGGCCAATGGCAAGTCCAATGTTTTTGCAGCATAGATAGAGAACATGCAAAGAGAAGAAGCTTATGATTGTGAAAGACAAAGGATGTTGGAGAAAAACAGATAATGAGCTCATGGTGCAGGAGACTAAAAGGCATGAGACTGAAGACGAGAAATGCAGAAACCTGGTGTTTCCCAACAATTCACTCAAATCCTGTTCTTTCAACAAGAAGCCCACAGTGAAAACTAAGAAGCTTCAAGATGCTTGGAATGAAATGATCAACTGGTGGCCAAGACCAAGTCTACTGAAAATGAGAATTTCTGAAAAGAAAGAACTAGAGAGAGAGGTCATGACAAGTCACTACCACATCTGTTCTAGAGGGGAAGGCCATACCAAGAGGAATGCCTTGGGGTTTCCCAAGGACTGACTGAGTTCCTTGTGCTGGCCCTGGATGCTTCATTAAGAAGGCAGAATGTATTCCATCCAGCTAGTCAAAGATATAAAGGAGATATTTTAGCACCAAGTCCTTACAGTGGCAGTAGTTTAGCTGTAGAAGAAATTGCTGGGCATTGTGATACTTGAATGTGCACACAGAAAAAGAAGAGAATGCTTTTGTACTACCAAGTCTGTAAAAAAATGGAAAATACAATTCATGCCCTCAAGAGTAAGCACCTATTCAAAGTTAATACCTTAGAAATGGAAGAAAATCTGTCTTGCTCTCTACGGAATAAGTACTAAGGAAAAGTTAAAGTAGCTCTTAGTTTGAAGGTTCTTGGAGTCATTGACCTATCTGGGTAGACAGATGACTTGAAGCCCTAGAGCTAAGGCAGCAGTGTGGTTTATGTCATCCTCATTGCTAGAGACCATTTCTTCAGCAGACTCACTTTTCCCGGGGATGTTAAATTCAGAATGGAATTTATCTTGTGAATCCCTCTGAAAGGAACATTAAGCAACTTAATGACTAAGATCTTTGGGAAATTTTACAGAAAGTTCTGAGATGCTTTTCATGGAGATGTTCCTTAAAGGAGCTTCTGGGAAAATCTGAGGACGTGCAGACTGAAGCAGAGGAGGTCACCTTAATTCAAGTCAACAATTCCTTCAGAAGCTGCGAGATGCCAGGCACTATGCCAGGTACTGAGACACAGCCCTGGAAAACATATATGGTTGATTTATGTAGGGACTGCACATTTGTATACAATGTCTCAGGATTTATATGAAAGAAGCAGAAGAAATCAGTGGAGACAAAACCTATTCATTATGGAGAAACTTAGTTAGCTAACAACAATGACAACAAAAACACCAAACCCCTTGTCTTCGAGTTTCTTCCGACTTTTACCAACCCTATAAGGTGAAGGAGAACTGCCCACAGGATTTTCAAGGAGTGTCTGTCGGAGTCGAACTGCCAACATCATGGTTATTGGCACTTGGTTATTGGTTAATTCCACTGAATTGGTTGAAAATTTCTGTAGTGTATTAATTTCCCTGTAGTTGTTGAGGATAACGCTGCACTCTGTCCTTTATACAACTGAAGTTCTTTTAGACTTTTGAGGTATGCATAGTGATTTCTATTGTTGCTTTTTATTATAATCTTCAATTTTTTATCAAGCTAATATGTACACATAGTTTAAAACATCAAATGGCGCCACAAGGTGTATGTGGAAAGATAACAGAGTCCCAGTCCCCTCCTTCCTCATTCCTATTTCCATTCCAAAGACGTAATCTGTTGGTTACCTGGTTACTGCTCAGGGCCATTTGTTAGGAAACTACTGTAAGATATGCTCCACCAAAACAAAAGAGTAAACTGAAGCAAAAGGAAACAGAATAAAGAGCTCTAGAAACAGGGATGCAACACAGAAGGGAGGCCAAAGGAATCTGCAGGCCGACAGTGCAGGAAGATTGCAAGACGCGAGCTGCCTAACACGGCCATGAGTCACTCGAGTGGATTAAAGTCAAGAGGGTGGAAACGGAATTGTCAGTTTCAGTCATTTTAAGTTGCCTTGATTTTTCCAGTCTTCCATATTTCTAAATAACAAGGCTCTACCGCTAGGTGCTGCCCGGTGTTGACTGGGAACACTTGGGTTTGTCTAACGTCTTCCCTCCTTGGCAAAGGCTGACCCTGTAGACTTCTCACACCAGCTCCTTCCCGGCTTCCCCTCTCCGCATTCTTGCCACATGTAATGTTAGGAATTGTGCCTTATCAACATTCTGCCACCTGCTTCCCTAACGATTACAGCTTTGGAAGCTTACAGGGCAGTTCTGCTTTATGGGCCAGAATCCACTCATGTGCAACAGGCTGCCTTTCAGTTTAAATATACTTTGCTGAGCTTTATAGGATTTACAACCCAAAGATGTCAGATCCTATGACACCACATCCTTCCTGGTACAACCTTTTATTTTTCCTGGAGTTGACAGCTGCCTTTTTTTTTTTTTTTTGCCTCCTTGGTTTCTCGATACCTGCCTGTGGTTTACCCATTAACTCTGTCAGAATTTTGTATTGAGGAACATACTCATAATTTATCAGGTCCAAGTTTTTCTTGGACAATTTTCTTTGCTTCCATCCTCTTGATTTTAATGTGCACGAATCATTTCCTAGCTCTGTTAGGCAGCTCTCATCTTGGAATCTTCCTACACTGTGAGCCTGTGGATTCCTCTGATTTTCCTTCTGTGTGGCACCCCTGTTTCCAGAGCTCTTTTTCTGTTTGTGGTTCACTCCTTTGTTTGGGTGGAACATACCCTATAGCAGTTGCCTAACAAACAGCCCTGGGCAGTAATGTACACAAACAAATAAATGTTGGAGAACTTGAAGACTTGCAAACATCTTTCTTCTAGCCTCAAGCTTGTTTGGAGTGGTATAGAATTCTAGGCTGGAAGTCAATTTCTATCAGAAGTTTGAAAGCCTTTTTCCACTTTCTTTTCAATACCAGAGCTCTAGTTTTGAAACTGACTGCTGCTCCAATTTCTAACTCCCTGTTTGTGACCTAAATTTTTTTTTTCTGGAAAGTTTTAGAATCTTCTTTCCATCCTTCAGTTCTGAAGTCTCCCAGCAGCAGGCTTTGATGAGAATCTATTTTCATTCATTGGTGCTGAGCTCTTGCAGTGTTCTTCAATTTGGAAAGATAGATCTGTCAGTCTTTGGAAAATGTTTCTTCTTAGTTAAATTAAAAACAATTTCCTCCTCTCAATTTTCTCTGCCTAACCCCCGCCCACCAGTGGGTTGTTGGACTTCTTAGACTTACCCTCAAATTTTTTATCTAGTGTCTCCTCTTTTGTTGTCTATTTTTCAGGAGACTATTTCAACTTTACATAAGCCCTTCTGTGACAACTTAAAAATATATGCTTTTGCTTCTTTTTATTTCATAGAGTTCTTCCATGTTCTCTATATGTTCCCTTTTCTTTTGCTTTATTTTTAGTATCTGTTTCTTATTTCACAAATGTTGCAGTTTCTTGCTCCATACATCTGTCAGTGTGTTGTACTGTGGTGGCTGGCATGTTGCTGTGACGCTTGAAGCTATGCCACTGGTATTTCAAAGACATTTGGCTATGTGGATCACAACAAGTTGTGGATAATGTTGTAAAGAATGGAAATCCCAGAATGCTTAATTGTGCTCATGAGGAACCTGTACATAGACTAAGAGGCAAGTCATTTGAACAGAGCAAAGGAATGCTGTGTGTTTTAAAGTCAAATCAGGTGTATGTTGGTACTGTGCTCTTTCACTGTATTTATTCAATCTATGCTGAGGAAATAATCTGAGAAGCTGGACTCTGTGAAGAGGAACTGGGCATCAGGATTGGAGGAAGACTCATTAACAACCTGCATAATGCAGATAACACGACTTTGATTGCTGAAAGTAAAGAGGACTTGAAGCGCTTTTTGATGAAGACTAAAGACAAAAGGCTTCAGTACGGATTACACATCAACATTAAAAAGCAAACAAAAACTCCTCACAACTGGACCAATAAGCAACATCAGGATAAATGGAGAAAAGACTGAGATTGTTAAGGATTTCATTTTACTTGGATCTGCAATCAATGCCCCTGGAATCAGCAGTTAGGAGACAAAATGATGAATTGTATTTGGCAAATCTGCTGTAAAAGACTTCTTTAAAATGTTAAAAAAAAAAAAGCAGTCGTCACTTTGAGGACTAAGGTGCACCTGACAAGTCACAGTGTTTTCAACTGCCTCATAAGCTTGTGAAACCTGGACAACAAATGAGAAAGACTGAAGAAGAATTGATACTTTTGAATTGTGATGTTGGAGGAGAATATTGAGTGTATTATAGACTGTCAGAAGGACGGACAAACCTGTCTTAGAAGAAGTACAGCCAGAATGGTTCTTAGCAATAAGGATGATGAAACTTCATCTCAGACACTTTGTACATGTTATCAGGAGGGACCAGTCCTTGGAGAAGGACATCATGCTTGGTAAAATAGAGGGTCAGCCAAAAAGAGGAAGACCCTTAACCACATGGATGGACACAGCAGCTACAACAATGTGCTCACGTGTAACAGTGGCTGCGAGGACGATGAAGGACAGGGCATAACCTCTTTCTGCTGTATAAGGGATCACTAGGACTCAGATGTGACTCAGTGGCCCCTAATGACAGCAACAGCAACACGTTTTTTATTTCTCTGAGAAATACATAGAGACGGTGCCTGACAATGACGTAGGGATCGATAGGCACACATTGTCCCTGTTTTCCTTTTGTTCTTTTGTTCCTGTGTCACTTCTGTTTCTTCCAAGTCCATTACCGAGCTTCAGTCCCTTGCTGATGTTCAAGGCTCTCCCCAGATCATCATTTTTGTGTTAAAGAGGAAACGAAGAGCCAACAGGTCATACTATGTGCTTAACGATCGCTCACTGCTTGGTCACTTGTAGGAAATCCCACCCACGTGCATGTCTACATGTCTTTTCCCCAGTCTCGGTAGTTTCCCCAAGGGAACTGCTCCAGTCCATGGGTGGAGCCACTGCAGCCTGGGCGTGGAGCTGGAGTGGTCAGTGGGCAGGCTGGGGAGGGAGGTCTCTGCTTCACCTGGTCAACCTTTCCTTTGTTTCCGTGTCTTCAGTACGGCTCCTCACGGTCTCCAGCTGTGTCCTGAGTCTAGCAGCATTCTGGCTTATTTTTTCTAGAGGAAAACAACCTTCTGTCTTTTTCCAGGTGAGGTGAATGATACTCACCTGGCTAAGGTGAAGAGGTTGGGTGTGGCAGGAAAATCAGTTGTTATTCCTTCCCTGTGAAATCCCTGTCCCCTTTCTACCTCCCACTGGCCAGTGAGGGCTTTTTGAAACACAAATAGGAAAACAGACTAAAGAGGAGGAATCATCTTGGCCTTATCCCTCCAAAGTTTAGAATGCTCGTATCCTGCTTCATACACACATGAATTTATTTAGAGGGCATGGTTGTTCATGAATTCATTCAATGGCTATCCAGACGTGGGGAAAGCAAGCTGTAAACCACATGGCCATCAGAGGAGAGAGTGAGGGAAGAATGGGCTCGTCTTTTACTGACATTGGGAGGCTGGGGGAGGTGAGGCTGGGGTGTAGGGGTCCCCTCTGCAGAGTAGGACAAGCTACATAGAGACCCAAATGGAGGTTATTGGTAGATTGTTTATACCCGTAAAATGAGCTTCAATCAGGGCAGGGCTGAGACCAGTGCAGGTTCGGGACAGGGGGACTCTGACCACTGTCTTCTAGCTTTCCCCCTAAGTGCCATAGCTACCAAGAAGGGGGTCAGCAAATGGAATGCATGCTCGAAATAGCAAACCGTGTTCAGAAAATGAGCCGAGAGAGGAACAGATGCCTGTGCTTTGCTGTCACTATCTTTATGTCTTCTCAATGTAACATATTCCAAAAAGACGTTTAAAAGCCTTTCATCAACAGCTTTTGATGGTAGGTAGAAGGTAGAGAAGTGGTGAGACAGCTCATTCTGTGCAGACCCTTTTATTCCCTCTGAAGAATGCAATCTGAACAACAAAGAGAGGACATTTTGGAGACACTAGAGCTGTTAGGGTGGGTTTGACACGAGCAGAAACATCAAAATGAGGATTACCATGATTCATTCATTCATTTATTCAGCCAATATTTATTGGCGGTGTCCTCAGTACCAGCGTCTGTGCTGGGCCATGGGTGAGTGACAGTGAGGTAGACTTTCGCTGCCTTTTGCTTGCAGCCTGGTAGATTCTCACAAGTTTGATGAAAGGGAAAATATTTCATTCGAGATAAAAAGGAAAACATTCTGAAAGGAAAAGGAGAATGTTATGTTTGTAGTTTTGGCACAGATAAGAACTAAGGTAAAAGGTATTGTGAACAAAATTTGCAGCTGAAATATAAAGGCACAAATCAGAACAATGATCTTTATTACCTGAGCAAGCAGGAATTATTTTTATAAATCTAACATAATTGTTTTTAAAAAGAAACCAATTGCCATTGATTCCAGCTCATGCTGACCCCATACGTGCAGAGTAGAACTGCATGTGCTCTGTAAAGTTTTCAAGACTGTGATCTTTGGAAGCAGATGGCCAAAGCTTTCTTTTAAGTTGCCTCTGGGCAGAAACCCTGATGGCATGGTGGTTAAGTGCCACACCTGCTAACCAATAGGTCAGCAGTTCAGATCTGCTAGGCACTCCTTGGAAACTCTATGGGGCAAGTCTACTCTGTCCTATAAGGTCACTGTGAGTCAAAATTGACTCAAAAGCATTGGGTTTGGTTGGTTTAGGGTCTAGGTGGGATAGAACCACAAATCTATGAGTTAGCAGTCTAGTTGTAATTGTCTGCACCACTGTTCACAGCTTGTCTGTCAGTTTGTCATGCAGTGGTGGCTTGCGTGTTACGATGACGCTGTCAAGTATCCCCCAGGCATTTCAAATACCAGTAGGGTCATCCCATGGTGGACAAGATTCAGTGGGGCTTCAAGACTAAGACAGATTAGGCAGGAAGGCCTGGTGATCTGTTCCCCAAAATCAGTCAATAAAAACTCTATGGGTCACAAACTTTAGCATGATTATTTTGGACATGTCATCAGGAGAGACCAGTTGCTAGAGGGGAACATCACAGTCAGTGAGAAGGATTGGCCAGTGGCGACAATGATGGACTGAGGGATGGCAAGATCTTGAGAAGGGTGCATGACCTGGCAGTGTTTCGCTCTACTGTATGTGGGGTTGTCACGAGTCAGAGTCCACTCAACAGCAACAGACAGTAACATGCGTATTTGTACATGTCCACAGATACATCTGTATGTATTTGATTTTTTAATGATACATCAATCTTGCACTGCTAAGATAAGTTGATTTGGTCATGCCTTATTTATATACTATGGAATTCAATTTGCTAACATTTTGTTTAGAGTTTTTATCTTTATTTATAGGGGAAACTGACTAGTAATTTTTCTTTCTTGTAAAATTATTGTAAGGTTTGCATCTCAAAATTATGTTGCCACAACAAGTGAGATAAAAAGATGTTTTTATCTTTCCTGGTAGGAAAAAGCATTTTAAGAGTGATGTGGTTCTCCTTTACGTGTTTAGAAGAATTTAGGTCTGGAGTTTTTGGTAGAGGAAAGATTTGAAGGAGACATTTAGTTTCTTTATCAGGCATTTGTTATTGTTGTTGCTGTTGTTGCTAGATGCCTTCAAATTGGTTTTGACTCATAGCAACCCTGTGTATAACAGAAAATACACTGTCTGGTTCTGTGCCACTCTCACAACCATTGTTATCCGTGTTGCTCCTGTGTGTGAGAGTCCCTCTCATTGAGTGAGTGTCTTCCCTTTTTTTGCTTGCCCTGTGTCATGGATTCAACTGCGTTCTCCCAAAACTGTGTATGGCTAGGTCACCATTCCTGCTATTGTGACTGTGATTTTTCTATATGCTGTAGACCCTGCCTCTGTGATGGTAATGAGGGAGGATGGGCGGTGGTTGGTACTGATGCTTGGACTCAATCTGTGATCTTGGATTTTGCCTTGAAGCAATATTTTGGGATGTAAAGGAAAGGGAAGCAAGAAGAGAGTTAGGGACATCTTATTGTTTGAAAGAAGCAATGCCAGGAGCAGAACGAGTCCTTTGCACCAGGGGTTTCTGCACCTCGGAAGCTCCCAGTCCAGGGGAAGACTGACAACAAGGACCCTCCTTCAGAGCCAAGAGAGAACGCCTTTCTCTGAAGTTGATGCCCTGAGTTTGGACCTGTAGCCTACTGGACTGTGACAGAATAACATTTCTCCTTCTAAGGCCATCTGCTTGTAGTGTCTCTGCTCCGGTAGCATTAGAAGACTAAGACACCCTGTACTTTACCATGCATGATGTCTGTCTCCTGGGATTGATGCCTCCTGAAAACATGTCCAAGGTACGTGAGATATAGACTAACTACACTTGCTTCCAAGGAGCATTTGGTTGAACTTCTTCCAAGACAGATTTATTCATTCTTTTGGCAGTCCCTAGTATGTTCAACATTCTTCACCAATGTCGCAATTTAAAGGCGTTAATTCTTCTCTGGTTTTCCTTATTCAGCATCCAGCTTTCATATATGTATGAGGCAATTGACAGAACTACGGCATGTGTCAGGTGCACCTGAGTCTTCAAGGTGACATCTTTGCTTTTCAACACTTAAAAGAGGTCTTTTGCAGCAGATTTGTGTAATAGAATTCTTTTTAATTTCCCCAATGATGCTTTCATGAGTATTGATTGTGGATTCAAGTAAAATGAAATGCCTGAGAATGTCGATCTTTTTGCTGTTTAGCATGATGTTGCTTATTGGTCCAGTTGTGAAGATTTTTGCTTTCTTTATGTTGAGGTGTAATCCATACTGAAGGCTATGGTCTTTGATCTTCATCATTAAGTCCTTCAAGTCCTCTTCACTTTCAGCAAGCAATGTTGTGTTATTTGCATACTGCAGGTTGTTAATGACTCTTCCTCCCATCCTGATGCCTCCTTCCTTGTATAGTCAAGCTTCTTGTATTATTTGATCAGTATACAGACTGAAGAGGTATGGTGAAAGAATACAACCCTGATATACACCTTTTCTGACTTTAAACCACACAGTATACACTTGTTGTATTTGCATGACTGCTCTTGATCTATGTACAGGTTCCTCATGAGCACAATTAAGGGTTTCCAGAACTCTCAGTCTTCACAATGTTATCCTTATTTGTTACAACTCACACAGCTGAATATCATTGCATGGTCAATAAAACACAGGTAAACATCTATCTGGTATTCTCCACTTTCAGCCATGATCCGTCTGACATAGGCAATGATATTTCTGGTTCCACATCCACTTCTGTATTAGGCTTGAATTTCTGGTGGTCCCCAGTGGATGTACTGCTGCAGCTGCTGTTGAATGTTCCTCAGCAAATTTTTTACTTAAGTATTATGTTGGTAGTATTGTTATCACTTGCTATTAAGTCAGTGTAACAAGTGTAGGACAATTCTTGTTTGTGCTTCTGTCAATTTTTGTAAGTTTTGTTTTCCTAATAAGTGAATATATATATTCTTTATCATATTCTTTCAGTACTTAATGACACATTTTATTCTTGATACTATTTATGTTGTATCCACTTTTCTTGGTTAGTATTTTAGAATTTATCAAGTTCATTACTTTTCTCAGAGAACCAACCTTTGAGTTATGTTGACTTCACTGAATATTTGCTTTCTAAACAATTATTTCTGACTTAATCAATCTCCTTTCTACTTTCTTTGGATTTAATTTGCTTTTCTTTTCTCCTCATTAACATAGATATTTAGATGACTGATTTTTCAGGTTTTCTTACCTACTACATATATTTAGTGCTGTAAATTTCTAAGTACATTTTATCTAGATATAAAAAGTCATATTTTCATTACAATTTACTTCAAAATAAAATCTAAGTTTAACTGAGATTTTTGCTCTTGTTGATGTATGAGGTATTTTGAAGTAAATTGGTAAGCTTTCAAGTATTTGGATATTTTTCTGTAATTCTTCTGTCACTTATTTCTAACTCAGTTCCACTGCACTCAGAGAACATAGTCTAAATAACTTAAAAACGTTGAAATTTGTTAAGACTTGCTTTCTGGCTAGCATATGGTCAATTTTAGTGAATGTTCTTAATCAGTGATGCTCAAACTTTTTATTCTCAGGATCTCTTTACACTTAAAAAATGTACTGAGTTCTTCAAAGAACTTTTGTTAATATGGGATATTTTAGACAGATGGGTGGATGGATAACTAGCTAGCTAGACCAAGCCCACTGCCGCCAAACTAATGCTGACTCACAGCAACAGCACAAGGTGTAACTGCCGCACAGGATTTATGGGAAGGGGCCGGTGGGTTCCAACTGCCAACCTCTTAGTTACAGCCAGGACCTTACTCACTGGGCACCAGTGCTACTGTTACAATATTTATTAATTCATTTTAAAAATCATACTCATGCTATATTAACTTAAATAACTCATTGCTGTGAAAAATAACAGCATTTTCCAAAATGAAAGTATTTAGAGGCAAGGGTGGCATTATATTACTCTTTTTTAAAGCTCTTTAATTCTTAGCTTAAAGAAAGACATCTAAGCTACATTCTTATATCTGCCACCACATATGAGGTCTGACAAGTTTGCAAGGTTGCCACCATCCGCTTATGCTGGCAGCACCATACAAACAACTTGGTAAGGTTTCATAGTCTTGGTATATTGGTGTCTCGCCAGCTACATTCGTGTTGACGTGTGGTGGTGTTTTGCTGAGTGACATTCATTATTGTTGTTGCTTGGTTTTTATGTGCTGTCATGAGAATGTCAGAACTTGAATTAGAGTCATGAACAAACATTAAATTTCTTGTTAAACTTGACAAGAGTGGAAGTGAAATCAGGGACATCTTAGTCCAAGTTTATGTGGGTAATACCATGAAAAAATGGGAGTATAAAAATGGGTTAAATGTTTTCCTGAGTGGTAAGAAAGGATCACTGGTGAAGAGAGATCAGGGCAGCCAGTGAGGACACAACTGACAAATACATTGCAAAAATTCCTCAAATTGTGTGTCAAAATCATCAGCTGACTGTGAGAAGCATGGCTGACCAAGTAAACATCAATAGAGAAACAGGACAATTTTAACTGAAAATTTTGAAGAGAGAAAGCCATGTGCAAAAATGATCCGAAAGGAGCTCGCCAGTGAACAAAAGCAAAGGAGAGTTCAAGTTTGTCAAGACATTTTAGAGAGACAAGATGATGTTTTGGGATGTTGTATCACTGGTGATGAAACATGGGATACCAATACTACTTTGAAACAAAACACCAAAGTGCCCAATAGAAGTCAACAAATTCTCCACAACCAAAAGGGTTCTGTTAGTCCAAATCAAGAGTCAAAATGATGTTGCTAATCTTTTTTGATATTAGAGGGATGGTTCACTAAGTATTTGTACCAAGTGGGTAGACAGTTAACCAAGTTTACTACTTGAAAATGCTGAAAAGGGTGCATGAAAAAGTTAGATAAAAATGACCTGAACTTTTTGCCAAAAACTCATGGTTCTTGCATCATAACAATGCACTAGCTCACATGACACTGCATATTATGGAGTTTTTAACCAGTAAACAAATAGCTATATTGGGACACCCTCTCTACTCACCTGATCTGGCCCCCAATGACTTTTTTTTTCTTTTACCTGGAGATAAAGAAAATATTGAAAAGATGACATTCAGGGCATCAAGGGCAATGTGTGGACAGCTCTGATGGCCATTCCAGAAAAAAAGTGCCAAAATTGCTTTGCAGGTTGGACTAGGCGCTGGTGTTTGTGCATAGCTTCCCAAGCAGGGTACTTCAAGGTTGTGTGTAGTGACATTCAGCAATAAGGTATGTAACACTTTTTCTAGAATGAGTTCATGAACTTAATTGTCATACCTCATAAAATCTGTTTTAGCATGGTTCTTGACTGAAGTCTGTGAAGAACATCCAGCTTTATACAAACATGTAATTGGAAAAGGAAGGAATATTTTAACTTTTTTCCCAGATAATTATGATTAGTTTTTAATACTATACCCCAAGTCAACACATCATAGTTTCTTAAAGAAGTTAAGTAATATGGAATCCAAATTGTAATATGGAATTTGAACCCATATGCATAAACTTTTTGTACTCTTGCATTAAAATTCATTATTCAATAATGTATTTTAAATTAATTCTTTTATTCACACATTTTTTTTTAATATTGTGCATTGGTCACTTGAAAAATACGAGTTAATACCTTATTATAGCTCTTCCAAATGATGGTAATTTTTTATAAACACATTGCCGTCAATTCTCATTCATAATGATTCTGTGGGATAGAGTTGAACTGCCTCATAGGACTTCATTGGCTGTATTCTTTTCAACTGAATGGCAGCAGGTTTGGTTTTAGTTTGGACTCTTCAGGAAAACAGACTACCACATCCCACAGAATGGCCGGCAAATTTGAATACCAAAATAATCACATTCATAAGTATCCTTATGAATGACCCAAAATGAGAAGAGTCAGCTGTAAACATTCATTAATCATCAAGACATGAAATACATGAAGTATGAATCTAGAAAGATTCAAAGTCAGCAAAAACAAAATGGACTGCCTAAAGATCTATAACATTAGCATTAATGAGCTGAAATAGGCTGCCATTGGCCATTTCGAATCTGCCAATCCTATGGTCTTTTATGGTAGGAATGAACAAGTGATGAGGAATGGCTTAATATTCCTCATTGAAAAGGACATTTCAAGGCCTATCCTGAAATACTACTCTGTCATTGATAGGATAATAATCCATACACCTACAAGGAAGAATAGTTAATACAACTATTATTCAAATTTATGGACCTGTCACTAGTGCCAAAGATGAGGGATTTGAAGATTTTTGGTCAGCTTCTGGAGTCTGAAATTGTCCTAATATGCAATCAAGATGCTTTGATAATAACTGGTGATTGGAATTAAAAAGTCGGGAACAAAGAGGAAGGATCAGCAGCTGTAAAACATGGTCTTAGTGATAGAAATGATGCTGGAGATCATATACTAGAGCCTTACAGGATCAAGGACGCATTGATTGCAAATACCTTTTTTCAACAACATTAACAATGACTAGACACGTGGACTTCGTGGGATGGAAAACACTGGAATCAAATCAACTACATCCTGGGAAACAGACAGTGCAAAAGTTAAATATAATCTATCAGAACAAAACCAAGGGCTGATTATGGCATGGACCATCAATTGCTCCTATGCAAATTCAAGTTGAAGGTGAAGACAATTAGAACAAATCCATGAGAGCCAAAATAGCATTTAGAGCGTATCCCACCTGAATTTGGAGACCATCTCAAGAGTAGATTCGGCACACTGAACACTAGTGACTGAAGACTAGACAAGTTGTGGTGTGACATCAAGGACACCACGCACAAACAAAACAAGCGGTCACTAGAAAGACAGGAAAGAAAGAAAAGACAAAAATGGTTGTCAAAAGACTCTGAAGCTTGCTCTTGAACAAAGAGTGGTGAAAGCAAGTGGAAGAAATGGTGAAGTAAAAGCTGAGCAAGAGATTAGAAATGGCAGTGTGAGAAGAGAAAGTAAAATATGATGAAATGTCCAAAAACCTGGAGTTGGAAACTCAAAAGGGAAGAACACATTCTGCATTTATCAAGCTGAAAGAGATGAAGAAAAACACTCAAGCATCTGGCTGCAATTTTGAAGGATTCTGTGGGCAAAATAATGGATGACGCAGGAAGCATCAAAAGAAGATGGAAGGAATACACAGAGTTGCTGTACCAAAAAAGAATTGGTCAGGGCTCAGTCATTTCAATAGATAGCAGATGATCAAGAACCAATGTCATGGAAGGAAGAAGACCAAGTAGCACTGAAGGCATTGACAAAAAACAAGCCCCCTGGAACTGATGGGATACCAACTAAGATGTTTCAAGAAGCAGAGACAACACTACAGGTGCTCGCTCATCTATGCCAAGAAATTTGGAGGACAGCCGTCTGGCCAGTAGATTGGGAGACATCCATACTATTCCTGCCTGTTCCTTAGAAAATTGTGAGAGATGCAGAAATCATCAAACAATATCCTTATTATTATCCACAGGTAAAATTTTGCTGAAGAGCATTCAAAAGTAGCTGTAGCAGTACATTAATGGAGAACTACTAGAAGGTAAAGGCAGATTCAGAAGACAATGTACAAAGAAGGGTATCATTGCTGATGCCAGATGGGTCTTGGCTGGAAGCAGAGAACGCCAGAAAAGTGTTTGTTTTCCTGTGTTTTATTGACTCTGCAAAGGCATTCGACTGTGGGAAGCATAGCAAATTATGGATAACATTATAAACAAGGGAATTCCAGAACACTTAATCATGCTTAGAGGAAATCGGTGCATAGACCAAAAGGCAATGTTAGAACACCATAAGGGGATAACTGTATGATTTAAAGGCAGGAAAAGTATGTGTCAGAGTTGTATCCTTTCACTGACGTATTCAGTCTGTACTCTGTGCAAACAATCTGAGAAGCTGGACAATATAAGAATTCGTGGTGATGTCAAAGAATATCGAATACACCATGGACTGCTAGAAGTCCAAACAGAATACTCTTTAGAAGCAAGGATGGTGGGACTCTGTCTCATGTGTTTTGGTCGTGTTCTCCAGGGGTCAGCCCCTGGAGAAGGACATTGGAAAGTGGAGGGTCAGTGACAAATGAGAACAGCCTCAAGAAGATAGGTTGACACAAGGGCTACAACGATAGGCTCAAATATAACAGTTGTGAGGGTGATGTGGGACCTGGCAGTGTTTCTGCCTGCTGTATGCAGCATCTCTATGGGTTGGAACTGACTCCATGGCTCGTCACAACAACATTATGAAAGTACCTCTGTGATGAAGGTGGTTAACCAAAAGGGTGTTGGTCAAGTCCACCTGGAGACTACTCAGAAGAGAGACTTGGTGATCCACTTTTGAGAAACCAGTTACTGAAAACTAGGGAGTGCTGTTCTACTCTGATACACGTGGGGTTGCTATGAGTTGACATTCACTCAATGGCAACTGTCAAGTATTGTAAAAACAGCTTTGATTTCTTGAACTTCCGTTAGAGTGTGTGGGACTCTTCCAGGCATCCAGGAGACCCACTTAGAGAAGTGCTGAGCTAGGGAAAAGGTCTCAGCTATGAAAGCCTGGTGGTTCTTCCTTGACAGACCCTGAGTTCCAAGTGTTCTCTCTAAGGGATGGTGTGAGTGCCGGAGCTGTATGTGTGTGACTTCTCGGCCTTGCGGCTGCCCCCTCCACACAGCACGCTTTTTGGATCTGTGAGGAAAGCTCTTGAGATGTTTGCCTGAGGCTGTTCCACTTTCCTCTGGTCCAGGACCCTGATCTTGGCAGTCGTGGCTGACTTGGTGGTCCTGAGCTCCGTTTTCTACCTCAGACTCCTGAAACTACAGGAAACGACCCAGTCCTCTCCCTCTCCGTCATCTCTCTTCCCTCTCCCTCAGGCTGCCACTTTTGCTCAGTTTCTCAACCCTTCTGTCCTGTCAGTTAGGAATCAGTGATGCCTTGAGGGAAAATTACAGGCAAGGCTAGTTCTCCTCAAGAAACTCCCCTTCCCTATGGAATCCTCTTTTTAAAGTGCCAGCTTTCTGGGTAGATCTTTAAAGACTCCAAAGAGATTTCCTCTGACCCTCCAGTATTCTATTCTCAGCAAGGGGGCTCTCTGCCAGAAATTCCTCCTTCCAGGCTAGAAGCCACTCCTCTTTCTGTGGCACCTCCCTCTTCCCCGTTGCGTGCTCCCGGTGGCACACTTACCATGTCCTGTCTCACCTGCCATCACTGTTTATTACTCAGTTATGTGTTCTAGGATACAAGATTCCTGAGGGTAGATAGTATGCTGTTTGTCCTTATAGTCTTACAATGGATGACAGTTGAGTTCTTGAACTGATCCTGGAAAAAGTGCTACACACCTCATTGCTGAATCTCGCTACACTCCCCTTTGAAGTACTCCTCTTAGGAAACTATGCACTGACGCCAGGACCTAGTCCACCTTTCAAAGCAATTTGGCACTCTTTTTTTGGAATGGCCACAAGGGCTGTCATCATATTACCTTCAGTGTCCCGAATGTCATCCTGTCAATATTTCTTTTATCTTCAGGTAAAGAAACAAGTCAATGGGGTGCAGATGAGTTGAGTAGGGAGGGTGTTCCAGCACTCTTATTTGTTTAGTGGCTAAAAACTCTCTCACAGACAACTAGAGAATTAAGTTAGCGAACTTGCCACCTTGCTACTGTGCACAATGGCCGTTCCAGAAAGAGTTCCAAAATTGCTTTGAAGGGTGGACTAGGTGTTGGGTTCGGTTCATAGCTTCCCAAGGGGAGTACTTCGAAGGTAACCATAGTGACATTCAGCAATGAAGTAGGTAGCACTCAGAACAATTAAGTTTGTGGACTCAATTGTCAGACCTCACATGGTCCTGCATAGAACTTAACACACTGTCAATGGATATTTAATGAGGAAATAAATTTGCGTAAATGGACACCACATGGTTGTTATTAGGTGCCATCAAGTGGGTTCTGACTCACAGTAACCTACGTAAAACAGAACGAAACACTTCCCAGTCCTGTACCATCCCAACAATTGTTGGCGTTCTTGAGCCCATTGTGGCAGCCACAGTGTCAAACTGTCCTGTTTAAGGTCTTCCTTTTTTTGCTGACCCTCCACTTTCCCAAGCATGATGTCCTCCAGGGCTAATTCCAGCTGACAGCATGTCCAAAGAGCTTCTAAGGAGCACTCCAGTTGTACTGCTTTCCAGACAGATCTGCTCATTTGGCAGTCTGTGGGACATTCAATATCTCCCTCCTACACCACAATTCAGAGGTGTCATTTCTCCCTCTGTCTTCCTTTGTTGCTGTCCAGCCTTCACATACAAAAGATGTGGTTGGAAATAGCACTGTTTGGGTGAGGCTCACCTTAGTCTTCAAAGTGATATCTTTGCTTTGGAATACTTTTAAGAGGTCTTTTGTAACACATTTGGCCAGTGCAATGCCTGTTTACATTTCTTGACTGCTGCTTCCATAGGTGTTTGGAATCGAGTAAAATGAAATCCTTGACAATCTCCATTTTCTCCATTTATCATGATGTAGCTTACTGGTCTAATTGTGAGGATTATTGTTTTCTTGATGTTGAGGTGCATTCCATCGAGGAGGTTATGGCGTTTGATCTTCATCAGCAAGTGCTTCTGATCCTCTTCACTTTCAGCAAGTAAGGTTGTGTCATCTGCATAATGCAGGTTGTTAATGACTCTTTCTCCAATCCTGAAGCTGCGTTCTTCTTTGTATGGTCCATCTTGGATCACTTGCTTGGTATATAGGTTTAATAGGTATGGTGAAAGATACAACCCTGACATGCACATTTTGTGAATGAAAACCGTGCAGTGACCCCTTGTTATGTTCAAATAGGTGCTTCTTGATCCATGTACGGATCACCCATGAACACAATTAAGTGTTCTAGAACTCTCATTCTTTGCAGAGTTATCCACAATTTGTTATTATCCACATAGTTGAATGAGTTTGCATAGTTGAAAAAACAAGAATAAAGATCTTTCTGGTGTTCTCTGCGTTCAGCCAGGATCTCTAATGTCAGCTATAATATCCTTGGTGCTACACCCTCTTCTGGACCACCGCTCAGTATGGCTGCAACCACTTTTGAGTGGTTTTCAGCAAAATTTTAGTTGTGTGTGATATTAGAGATGCTAATTCTCATTCTATTGGATCACCTTTTTTGGCAACAAGCGTAAATATGAATTTCTTCCAGTCAGTCAGCCAGGTAGCTGTCCTCCAGATTTCTTGGCATAGACGAGTGAGCACTTCCACTGCTGCATCTGTTTGTTGAAACATCTCAGGTGATAATCCATTCAATTCCTTGGAGCCTTGTTTTGTGTCAATACCTTCAGTGTCACTTGACTTCTTCCTTGAGGAGCATTAATTCCTAATCATACACTAACTCGTGACCACTTACCAGTTTGATTTGGTATAATGACTCTCTGTAATCTTTCTGTCTTCTTTTTTTTATTGTGATTGAGTGAAAATGTACAATCCCATATAAATTCACATGCCCACCTATGTGCGGCTCCCACCACTCTCCCTGCCTGGTAGCAGCACACTCCTCCTCTCTGTTCTGTACCTGTCATATCCACCTAACAATCTCCTATCCCCACCTCTCCATCCTCTCCCCTGCCTCCAGTAGAAGGTCAGCAGGATGACATCCCATAGATGCATAGAACCATAAAATGCTCACATGATATGGTCACGTTTTGCCAAGTCCCATCCATTCCTGTCTGAAGAGCTGACCTGCATTGTGATTTATTGACAGGGTCAGCATTAGAGCCAGAAGCCATGCTCCCAGGGAAACTCTGAGGCCCCTGGACTATCAACTGCAGTCTTTTAGTGGAGGTCTCAGGGTGTGCCTCTGTTTATTCTCGTATTGCCACTGAGACTCAACTTCGTGAGTCCCATCACAGCCATTACTTTTGATGGCCTGGCATCATCTGGTTCTTGTGGTCACATGTCAATGTAGTCACCCACTCACGTGGGTCTCTCTGTCTTTTGGGTTCTCTCTCCTCCATGTTGTTTTGTTCCTTGGTGATCATCTGTTCCTGCAGAGTTAGGACCGTTTGGTGTAGCTCAGATGGCAGCTTGGCAGCTTTTAAGACCCCTGATGCCACTCATCAATTTACGGTGCAGAAGACTCTCTTAGCAAAATGCTAGTTATACCAATTAGGCTTGATGTCCCCTGAGAGCATGGTCCCTGGACCCCCACCGCAGCTACTCTGCCCTTGCAATATTGGGTTAAGACGGGAGGAGTTATCATGCTGTGTTGAAGTCCATTTAAAACTGATTTTCTTTCTAATGTGTGCTGTCACCGATTTCATCCAACCAAACTTCTAACAACTATCTAATCTATATCTCACCCTCTCTGTCCCTCCCTCCCTACCCTTACAGCTCTCAAAGAATCTTTTCTTCTATGCATGGGTGTGTCTTTAAGTTCTTATTGTAGGGATCTCATACAATATTTGTCCTTTTGCTGCTGACTACTTTCCCTCAACATAATGTCCTCCAGCTGAAATCAGGTTATGAGATGCTTCCTAAAATCATCGTTGTTCTTTATCATTGCATAGTGTTCCACTGAGTGTATATACCATAGTTTACCTATGCATTCCTCTGTTGCTGGACATCTTGGTTGATTCCATCTTTTTGCTACTGTGGACTGTGCTGTGATAAACATTCTTGTACATTTATCACTTGGTGTGAATGTGCTTGATTCTGTAGGGTATGTTCCAAGCAGTGGAATTACTGGGTCAAATGGTGTATCTATTTCCAGCTTTTTAAGGAAGCACCAGATTGCTTTCCAAAGAGGTTACATTATTTTGCAATCCCACCAAAAGTGTAGGAGAGTTCCAGTCTCTCTACAGCCTCTCCAGCATTTGTTATTTTGCATTTTTTGGAACATGACCAACCTTGTTGGGGTGAGGCGGTATCTCATTGTAGTTTTGATTTGAATTTCTTTAATAACTAATGATCATGAGCATGTCTGCATGTGTTTTTTGGCTGCCTGGATCTCCTCTCCAGAGAAGTGTCTTTCCATCTCCTTTGCCCATCACTTAATTGGATGATATATCTTTTTCTTATTGATATTTTATAGTACTACATAGATTATGGGGATCACATGTTGGTCTGATATACAGTTGCCAAATTTTTTTTCAATTCTGTAGGGGCTCTTTTAATTCTATTGATAAAGTCTTTGGATGAACAAAAGTGTTTGATTCTTAGTAGTTCCCATTTATCTATTTTCTCTTTTGTTGACTGTGGTTTGTCAGATTTTGAAGTCTGTCTACACTGTGTATTAAAACGTCTATTGTTGATTCTAATTCTTCTTGGATGAGCTTTATTGTTTTAGATTTGATATTTAGGTCTTTTACCCAGTTTGAGTTAGTTTTTGTACGAGATGTAAGATATGGGTCTTGTTTCAGTTTATTGCAGGTGGCTATCCAATTTGCCAGCACCATTTGTTGAAGAGATTGTTTTTACCCTGATTTAATGTCTTAGGGCCTTTGTTGAATATCAACTGTTCATAGGAGGATGGTGTCATCTCTGGGCTCTCAGTTCTGTTCCATTGATCTGTCTATCTCTTTTTGTACCAGTACCAGGCTGATTTGACCACTGTGACAGTGTAATAGGTTCTAAAGTTGGATAGTGAGAGGCCTCCCAGTGTGTTCTTCTTCAGTAGTGCTATACTTATCTGAGGCTTCTTCCTTTTCCAAACAAAGTTGGTGATTTGTTTCTCCATCTCATTCAAAAAATGTCGCAGAAATTTGTATCAGGATTGCATTACACAGATTGCTTTGGGTAAAATAGACATTTTCACAACGCTAAATCTTTCTATCCATGAGCAGGGTAGGTTTCTCCATTTACCTAAGTCTCTCTTAGTTTCCTGTAGTAAGGTCTTGTAGTTCTCTTTGTAAAGGTCTGTTATTTCTCTGGTTAAATTTATTCCTAGGTATTTTATCTTCTTGGGGGCTATAGTAAATGGTATTGATTTGGTGATTTCTTCTTAATAATCTCATTGTTGATAAAAAAAAAAAAAAGAAAGAAAATCCTACTGATTTACTTATGTTTATCTTGTATCCTGACAGTTTGCTGAACTCTTCTATCAGACTGAGTAATTTGTTTATGGATTCTTTAGGATTCTTTGTCTATACAATCATGTCATTTGCAAATAGGAAGATGTTTACTTCCCCTTTGCCAGTACACATACCCTTTATTTTTTGGTCTTGTCTAATTGCTCTGGCTAGAACTTCTAGTAGAACGTTGAACAGGAGAGGTGAGAGGCGGTATCCTCGTTTAGTTTCCATTCTCAAAGGGAATCATTTCAGTCTCTCTCCATTCAGGATGCTGTAGGCAGTTGGCTTTGTGTAATGGCCCTTACTGCACTGAGGAATTTGCCATCTATTTCTATTTTGCTGAGGGTTTTTTTCTCATGAATGAGTGTTGGACTTTATCAAATGCCTTTTCTGCATTAATAGACAAAATCAGATGATTCTTGTCTTTTGTGTTATTTCTGTGATTGGTGATATTAATTGTTTTTCCAATGTTGAATCAGACTTGCATCTCTGGTATGAATCCAACTTAGTCATGATGGATTATTTTTTCTGATACATTGTTGTATTTTATTGGCAAGTATTTTGTTGAAGATTTTGTATCTAAGTTCATGAGTCTCTCCACAGACATAGTTGATTTGATTCCTGAGTATTCCATTTGGTGAAGTCCATGTGTATAGTCACTGTTTATGCTGGTGCAAGATATTTACAGTGAAGAAGTTGTTGGTCTTCCAAATTCTGTCATGTAGTCTCTGGCATGGTATCTGTCACCAAGACGATATTTTCCAACTATTGATCCTTCTTCTTTGCTTCCAACTTTTGTTTTTGAAATGTCAGTGATTATCAGTGCATCCTGATTGCATATTTGACCAATTTCAGACTGCAGAAACTGGTAAAAATCTTCAATTTCTTCATCTTTGGCCTCAGTGGTTAGTGCATAAGTTTGAATAAGAGTTGTGTTAACTGGTCTTCCCTGTAAGCGTATGGATATTTTCCTATCATTGCTAGCATTGTTTTTTAGTATAGACCTTGAAGTGTTCTTTTTGACAGTGTATGCAACACCGTTCTTCTTCAAGTTGTGGTTCCTGGTATAATAGACCATGTAATTATCCAATTCAGAATGATCAATACCAGTTCATTTCAGCTCACTAATGCCTAGGATATCAACATTTATGAGTTCCTCTCCATGTTTGATGACTTCCAATATTCCTAGACTCATATTTTGTACATTCCACCTTCCAGTTATTAATGGATGTTTGAAGCTTTTTTGTCTTATTTGGAATCTTGCCTTTTCAGCTGATGAAGGTCCTAAAGGCTTGAGTGAATTCAGGTCATTAAGGTGGATGTCAGTTTGTTGTACTGAGGAGGCTTGTGTGTTGCTGTGATGTTGCTGTATTCAGATACCAGCAAGGTCACTCGTGGAGGACAGATTTCAGCTGAGCTTCCAGACTGAGACAGCCTAGGAAGAAGGACAGGCAGTCCACTTCTGAAAAGAGTTAGCCAGTGAAAATCTTATAAATAGCAGCAGAACATGGTCTGATATAGTGCTAGAAAATGAGCCCCCTAGGTGGTAAGCACCCCAAAGCATGACTAGGTAAGACCTGCCCCCTCAAAGTAGAATCACAGGAACACCATAGCTCCTAGAAATTGGCAATAGTGAGAGTGACTTTAGGAATGTTCTGTTCTGCTGCTGAGACAAGAAGTGAATTAACATTTACTGAGCACCTTCTACATGTTAGAACTCCCTGGTGATGCAAAGTTACTGCACTCAGCTGTTAACCTAAAGGTTAGTGGTTTGAGTCCACCTACAGGCACCTTAGTACAAAGTCCTGATGAGCTAATTCCAAAAAAATCATCCATTGAAAGCCCTATGGAACACTTTCTTACTCTGACACTATGTGGTTATCAAGGGTTGAAGTTGACTTGGTGGCAACTTGGCTTGGGCTTACTGTGTATCAGAACTTTTTCCAGACTCTTGACATACTGAGTTGGGGTTTAATCTGATTAACCAAGACAAGTGAGGAATGTATAGTGCTGCTGAAGGAGATGACCTTGAAAGCTGGCTATAATGTGGGAAGTGGTTGGTTGGAGCCTTTATAATGCAGTTCATTGGCCACCTTTCACTCTATGGGTTGCTCCATTTACTTAGAACAGCAAAGATTTTTCTTTTTTTGTGGCTGCAAACAATAGGAACATGGTTAGGGAAAGAGGAATGAGATGTGCCCATCTACCATGGTAAGGCATTTAGATGTATTGTTTGAGTTTTGCTAGAGCTGTCTGTCATTCCTTTAGAGACTAAATACTTATCCACACAAAGAGCCTTGGTGGCATGGTGGTTAAACACTTGACTGTTAACTGAAAGGTCAGTGGTTTGAATGCATCAGTGACTCTGAGGAAGACAGATGTGGCACTCTACCTCTGTAAAGATTATGGCCACCTATGAAACCGTAAGGGGCAGTTCTACTCTGACCTATAGGGTCACTGTGAGTTAGAATCAGCTTGACAGCAGTGGGAATTATTCACACACTTTTCTGTGTATGCGTATGTGTGAGAGAGACACAGAGGCAGAGAAAATAGCAATCCTTTCCCTATTACGCACAGTTGAGGACACTTGGAATCTTAGAGAAAATTCCAATAGCATCACTGCCCTCAAGGAGCTTATGTTTTATCAGGAGGTGGTCAATAATGAACACTAATCAAACAAAAGATAATTTTTTAATAGAAAAAAAATCTATGTATTGTAAAGAATAATGGATCAGAGTCTGGGTGGGATGAGATGGTGTACTAATTTAGATGGGTTGATCTGAGAAGATGTCTCAGAGGGTGTGAGGGGCTGGGCATGCAGAAACTGGAGGAAAGAGAGGTCCTGGCAGAGGAGAACATACTGGGGCAAAGACTCTGGGGCAGGCCAGCTTGGTCTCTTCAAGGAATGGTGTAGTTAGCTGCCACTGAGTGGCTTCAACTGATAGTCAATCCACCCATGTACAACAGAGCAAAATGTCACCCAGTCCCACACCATCTTCTCTATCCTCTGTGTGTTTGAACCCCTTGTTGGGGCCACTGTGTATTTTGAGTGCCTTCTAATCTAGGGGGCTCATCTTTCAGCACTAGATCAGACAGTGTTCTGTTGTTACCTGTAGGGTTTTCACTGGCCGATTTTCAGAAGCAGGGCTTTATTCCAAGCCTGCCTTAGTCTAGGAGCTCCACTGAACCTTGTCTGCCATAGGTGACCCTACTGGAATTTGAAATACCAATGACATAACTTCCAGCATCACAGCAACACACAGGCCACAGCAGTGTGACACACTGACAGACTGGTGATGTTTCAAGGAATAGAAAGGTATAAATAGTTGAGGAGGAACAAGGGATGAAGAGAGTGGCAGGAGACGGCACTAGGAGCCGACAGTGGGCTGGAGGGTCTTAGAAGTCTAGCAAAGCCTTTGTGTTTTATTTAATGGGAGCGGGTGGCCACAGAGAGATAAAAGCAGGGAAATACCTAGTTTGCACTTGGAAATATGTTTTTAAGTGACCTTGAATGCTGCATTATACAACTGAGATGGAAGCCAGCAGACAGGGAAGGTGGAGGGCTTCTTTGCAGTCACAGCTTTTAAGGATAGGGTCAGATTAAAATAGACATCATCTGGAAACCCTAGAGTTGTAGTGATTAAGTGCTAACCAAAGGTTGGCAGTTCAAATCTGTCAGGTGCCTCTTGGCAACTCTATGGGACAGCTCTACTCTGTCCCACAGGGTTGCTAGGAGGTGGAATCAACTCAGTGACAGTAGGTTTAGGTTTTGGTACTTTTGAATGCCTCATCTGGTCAACCAGAAGATTGGGACCTGCCTTCCTTCTCTCCTGGGATGCTGGTGGCAGGACTTGTTAATATACAGGGAGTCCGGTATGCTTTCTGTATACAGAAAAGTAAGGCTACATCACCTAAGTTTGTTTCCACCTAAGCTTTCAGGTAATGAATTTTCTGTTCCTATCACCCCTGTCACTACCTTAAATTAGATTCCTGCAGAAAATGGGGCCACAGGGAGAAAATGGAGTAGAGTAGAACCGGCCCGAGGAGTCAGACTGCCAGTGCAATAGAATCTGTGGACTGGATCGTACCATAGCTACACAATGACATTGAAAAAGCACATTTTGCTTCAAATCGCTTTCAGCCCGTTCAGCCTGCATCACAGGGGGCTGTGAAGCTATGATGGGTTATGAGTTTAGAGATGGCTTTGGAACCCAAAGATTTATAACTGTGTGTGTTGGTTATTGCTTTGTGTCTTCAGGAAGGAATGGATGGTAATCTTGGTAAATTTTCTTAAGGGCATAGTTTGGAGAGAGCAGAGCTGGGACTGTGACAAATGTAAAGAAAAAGCTATTCAGGTCACCTAACCAAACAGGCTGAGCAACTAATGATGCGCCTGGGAAGCACGGGAACTAATTTCATACAGTGCAGTATTTAAGAGTTCAGCTGCTAACCAGAAGACTGGCAGTTTGATTCTATCAGCCACTCCTTGGAAATCCTATGGAACAATTCTACTCTGTCCTACTAGGGTCACTATGTGTTGGGATTGGCTCAATGGCTATAGGTTTTTTGTTGTTGTTCTTTTTCTTTCCACATAGCCAGACTTCTTTAGATATGCTTGCTTCACATGGGTAAGCAAGGGCCAAAAGCCTTTATGATTCTCAGTCTTTACAGCAACAATGTCCAGCAGCAGCTGAATGCAAGTCACATACATGATTTCAAGTTTTCTAATGTTGTTAGCTGTCATTGTATTTTACTCCAACTCATGGTGACTTTGTGTGTCACAGAATGAAACGTTACCTGGCTCTGCACCATCTGTGTGACTGTCGGTGTGTAAGAGCACCTTGTCCGGGCCATCATGTTAGTCCATCTCATGAAGGGCTTCCTTCATTTTCACTGAGTGTCCCCTTCACAATGCATAATGTGCTTTCCTGGTGATTGGTCTTTCTTGATGACGTCTCCAAAATAAGCAAGTCTAAGTGCCACCATCCTTCAATTCTAGGGAGCATCTGGTTGTATTTCTCCTAAGAATGATTTCTTCATTCTTCTGGCAGCTCATGGCATGTTTAATATTTCCTGGTAGCCACATTTAAAAAGATAAGTTAAAAGGAGTGATTAAATTAATTGGAATAGTTCATTTTATTTAAACATATCGACATGTTGTCATTTCAACATATAACAAATATAAGCAATTATTAATAAGATGTTTCATGTTCTTGTTTTGTGTAAGTCTCTGAAACCCAGTGTGCAGTTTACGCTGGCAGCACACCTCACACTCATTTCCAGGATCCAGTGGCCCACGTGGCTGGTGGTCACCATTTTGAAGAGCTCGTTTCTGGAGTGAATTGCCTCACATCTCTTTGTCCTTCGCCTCTGCATTTCTGGAGGAATTGCTGAGTAGAAACATCACTACCATCCCATTGCTATCGAGTTGATACTGACTCAAAATGATCCTACAGGACAGAGAACAGAGGAAAAGGTGTCCACGGAGCAGATGGTGGATTCTAACTGCTAATATTTGGGTTAGCAATGAAGTAAGCTCTTAAGTACTGTACCAGCAGGACTGTACAGTAATATTTTACCTGCTCTAAGACCACCTTCTTTTTTTAAAGGACTCTCTTCCTCCCACTCAGACCACGTGGTTCTGGTGGGGTTGCCAACTACCGTATTGCTGCACCTGGCCTCAGCAGTCGGTCCAGCCTGTGACGTTAGCTACCCAGTTAGTCTTTCCCTGTGATTTTCAGTTCTAGCACCGAGGAGAAGTCTGTCTGTGCTGAACAAGAGGCTACAAGGCTGCAGGACTGCGGGATGGCATGCCCCGCGATGTGCTGCGTGCTCACAGGGCCAGCCACCAGAGGGAAGACGGTCCACCGGAGAGAGAAATGCTGTGTGTGTGTGTGAGTGTTGGGTTGTGTGTATGTGTGTGTGTGTGAGTGTCTTGGGTTGTGTGTATGCGTGTTTGTGTGTGTGTTGGGTTGTGTGTGTGTGTGTGTCGGGTTGTGTGTACGCGTGTTTTTGTGTGTGTTGGGTTGTGTGTATGCGTGTTTGTTTGTGTGTGAGTGTGTTGGGTTGTGTGTATGTGTGTGTGAGTGTGTCGGGTTGTGTGTATGCGTGTTTGTGTGTGTGTTGGGTTGTGTGTATGTGTGTGTGTCGGGTTGTGTGAATGCGTGTTTGTTTGTGTGTGAGTGTGTTGGGTTGTGTGTATGTGTGTGTTTGTGTGTGTGTTGGGTTGTGTGTATGCGTGTTTGTTTGTGTGTGTGTTGGGTCGTGTGTATGTGTGTTTGTGTGTGTGTGTGTGTGTGTGTGTATGAGTGAGTGAGAGGGATTATCCAGAAGGAGTACAATGATTGTAGGTTTCACCTCACCTTTCAAGCTGGTGAGCTAATGGATTTCCTTTGCTGCTCAAAAGTCATTTAGAGTTGATTTTTGTTACTGGCAGCATCTTCACTTCTACATAGAATTTTTTAAGTTCAGTCAGGCGACCTTGCATGTCAGGTATCAGGGTCCCCATGTTGTGGCCACACACTGTCCTCCAACGCTCCTGCCTGCTCTCTAAGCTGTGGGCTTAGGGGAAGCGAAGACCATGTTAACGTAGACTGGAAGCCAGGTGTTCCTGCTGTCACCTTGTCACTTAACGCACGTGTTCAGAGAAAACAAAAACAAAAAACTACTAGCCACTTTAAAAAGACAACTGTGACTGTGTGGTTCAGCCTGCTTTCCACCAACACTCTGTCTTCAGGGAAACGGCATTTTTTATCATCACAATTCCAATGCTCTCTTGAGTAGCAGCTGTCTCTCAGCCACACGGCAGAGTGATTTTGTGAAGTGTTTATTTGCTTAATTAGTCAAGACCTCCCTAAGCTCAGCTGTCTTGTGCTTGGGAGAGTCTTAGCTTCTGACTTCATTGAAATAGAAATAAACATGTCACTTCAAGTGTCGTAGTGGCAGCCGTCACGGTAAATTACGTTGTTCAGGTCTTTTCTTCTGGGGTGCCTTTTAACTTGATCCTGTCTGAAGAGCCTCAAGTCAGCCTCACCTTGACAGGAAAATTTCTCTATAGAACTTCCCTAAATATGAGGCAGTACCTTTTAAGTCAATATTCCTTTTGAAACCCATTTAAGCAATGCTTGGCTACATAAACTGCACTTCCCCTCTGCTTTGTATCCAAGGATCCAGAAAATTGTCCGTGGCAGTGTTCTAAATATTGCTACTCTGCCTGCTCTTTGGAACTTCCAAATCCTATTAACTGTTCAGTTCCTCCTTGCCTTGGATCATTTAAAAACCTAGTTTCTCCCTGAACCATGCTGCTTGGAGCTTTCTTGAAACTCAAATATTATATAACCCAGCTTACAAGACGGGAGTTGGTAAGGGGAACGGGCAAAATGAGAACAAAGGCATTAGCAGCACTAAAGGGTCAAAGTGACAATGTGTGATGGCTGTCCTTACTGACATACCAGTCCATTCCTTCTTTGGGCTCAGGTCCAGGTGCCTGGGGTCCTCTATGACCTTGAAAATAGCTCTGTAGTACAGAGACTCCAGGCTTCCTGCTCCTGGTTACCCCGTTACTGCAGCAGCACCTGGGCAGTCATTCCAGGTGGTGGGAGTTGACTTTATTCAGTTCTGAGCTTGGTGACCAACTTCAGTCCTCTCAGTGTAACCCCCGGTGACAATGTCACAACTCAGTGGTTACTGATTTTGACACCACTGTTCGTAGCCCTTGCTGCCTTCCCTGTGGTAGTCACAGAGCTTCCACTGGCATCTTTAGTTAGGGAAGACCTCCTTAGCTCTCCCTTCTGTGACACTAGGACTTAGTGATTCTCAGGTGGCTCTCTGAGAACACCAGGAGTCACTCTACATGCGGAGTGCCCCAGGTTTTCCCAATTCTACGACAGTAAGTCCCAGGGTAGCACATGCACTAAATATACTTGGCTGCTAACCAAAAGGTGGGAAGTTTGAGTCCACCTAGAGGTATCTTCCCTCATGTGGCTATCAGTGTGTCCTGCTGTAAAGGCTTGCGTGTTGTTGTGATGCTGGAAGCTATGCTACTGATATTTAAATACCAGCGAGGTCACCCATGAGGACAGGTTTCAGCTGAGCTCCCAGACTAAGACAATCTATCAAGTCTACTTAGAGGTGGTAGGCTACTGGAGGTCCACTTCTGAAAAGAATTAGCCAGTGAAAATGTTGTAAATAGCTTGAACAAACAAATCCATCTTGAAAGAAGTACAACCAGAATACTCTTTAGAAGCAGGGATGGTGAGGCTATGTACCCCATGCTTTGGATATGTGACCAGGAGGGATCAGTTCCTGGAGAACGGCATCACGCTTGGTAAAGTACAGGGTCAGGGGAGAGGAGGAAGATCCTCAATGATGTGTATTCAGCCAGCAGCTGTGACAATGAGTTTAGGTATAACAGTGATTGTGTAGACGGCATAGGACCAGGCAGTGTTTCCTTCTGTTGAACATGGGATTGCTGTGACATTGAGGCAACTCGACGTCACCTAACCACCAAAAAAAGAAGTACCTTGAGAGAATGCTGTAGGGATCTGCTTCTGAAAACTCGAGCCATGGAAATCCTTTTGTGCAGAGGTCACTCTGACATACTTGGAGTTGCTCTGAGTCAGAATTGACTTGATGACAACTGGTCTGATATTAAGTCAATAATTCTGGAAACCTTGACCCTCAGGAAGAGCCTACTCAATACTTTTTGCTGTTGTTAGTTGACATTCAGTCAGCCCTGACTCCTGGCAACCTCATGTACTACAGAACGAAGTGTGGCCCAGTCCCCCACTGTCTCCCAATTTGTTGTTATGCTCAAGTCCGTTGTTACGGCCACTCTGTATTTTGAATGCCTTCCAATCTAAAGGATCATCTTCCAGTGCTACTTCAGACACTATTCTGTTGTAATCCATGGGATTTTCCTTGGCTAGTTTTTGGAAATAGGTCATTAGGCTTTTTCTCCTAGTCTCTCTTATTCTGTAAATTCTGCTAAAGCCTTTCCACCGTGGGTGACCTTGCTGGTATTTGAAATATCAGTGCATAGATTTTGATATCATAGCAATAAGCAAGCTACCACAGTCCAACACGTTGACAGGTGGGTGGTGGACTCAAAAGTTAGTCACAGTCTCTGCCTGTCACTGAGTTTGTTCAAGACTGCTAGCTCCTACACCAGAAAAGATCTCCAAAGTGTTAGATGTCTTGCTGCAAGGAGTCTATTCATGCCACATGAAGAGTTGCAGTCCCCCAGATGGCATTCAGGGTTGTTTTTCAGTCTAGGGAGCTTGGGGAATTAGGGTCATAGAATCTCCCCAGCATAGATCTTTCAGGGAAATTCTGTCAGTTGGGTTCCAGCCATCTCTACTCTTCCTCCTGCAGTGAAAGAGGAACTTGTGGCTTCTATAAAAGTTGGAAATATTTCCCTCGTTAATCCAAACTACTTCTCCTGGCCACTTCTCTCTTTGACCCTAAGCACATTCCTGCCCCCATTGTTGAGATGACTGTCTCATTCCCCTGGGGTTTCTCATTTTAGCGCCAACATCCCAAATCCACTCAATCCATCTTCATCTGCTGAAAGTTCCATGCCTACATGTCTTTTGGTAACTCATGGACAAGCTCCAGACTGTGGCTGCATTGGACTCTTGAGAACACCACACCATGACTGGACTCCAAAAGTGGTCCAGAAAATAGCTTGGGTATCATACTCACCATCACTAACAAAGGTCTCCCTCAGGGTGACTTTGGATCAGATGAGCTTTCTTAAAGTTCCCTTGAAAGTTTTACTGCATAAGCCATGTGTCATTTCAAGCCCTCACTTTACACACTCTTTTGAATTTGTGTACATGGCTTTTGACTTTTGGCAGATTTGGAAACTTCACTGGACTCTTCCCTCCTACAGATGTTTCCTACGCTTGGTCCAGATCTAAACATGGAATTCAGCCCTTTCCCTTGAGTTACACGACAATCCTTTTAAGCCTGGTTGAACTGAAAATAGAAGTTCTGGTTCCTAAAAGTCCACTGATGGTCTTTCTCACCTTATGTTCCAGGTCCTGTCATCTTGTTTGACATCTTGCTTCTCTTTTTTTCCGTAGTAACTCCTACTTCCTGGGAAAACCTACAAAACTTCCTCCCTTTTAATATGCAGGGAAATTAAGCTTTTTTCTGTCCCTTGCTCTCAAAACTGCCTTCCAAACTGAGGAACTCATCTTCTGGCACAATTTCAAACAATGTCCCACTTCTGTTTATAAGGTTTTCACTGGACAATTTTTTTAGAAGTCGATCATCAGGTCCTTCTTCCTAATCTGTCTCAGTCTGGAAGCACCCCCAAATCCTGTCCACCATGAGGGATCCCGCTCTTATTTGAAATACTATTAGCACAGCGTCTAACGTCATAGCAACGTGCAAGTTACCAGAACACAACAAACTGGAATACGAACGGCGGATACGACCAGGGAAGTTCTGCCTCCTCAAAGGAAAACTGACCTTAGTGATGTAGGTGGAGTAGAACTCACAAGGCCTTTATTTGCTGACATGGCCTGGCTCAAAACACGAAGAAACAGCTGCAAATATCTGTTAATAGCCAGAATGTAAATTGTACAAAATACAAATCTAGGAAAATTAGAAGCTGTCAAAAATGAAATAAAACCCTTGAAGACAGATACCCTAGGTATTAGTGAGCTAAAATGGACTGGTATTGGACATTTTGAATTAGACAATCATATCATCTACTATGTCAGGAATGACAGATTGAAGAGAAATGGTGTCATATTTATCACCCAAAAGAACATTTCAAGATCTAGCCTGAAGTACAATGCTGTCAATGATAGAGTAATAACCATCTATCTGAAAGAAGACAAATTAATGTGACCACTATTCAAATTTATGAGTTAACCATTATGGCCAAAGATGAGGAAACTGCAGATTTTTGCCAGTTTCTGCAACCTGAAATTGATCAAACGTGCATTCAAGATGCATTAATAATGACTGGTGATTAGAATGCATGAGCTGAAAATCAAAAAGAGGGATTGGCGGTTGGAAAATATGGCACTGGTGATAGAAATGATGCTGGAGATCACATGATAGGGTTTTTAAGACCAATAACTTTTTCATTGGAAATATAGCCACTATACATGTGTACTTTACCAGATGGAATCAACTAGACTACATCTGTGGAAAGAGATGATGGAAGCTCGGTGTCATACATCAGAACAAGGCAAGGGCCAGTTGTGGAGCCAATCAGTGATTGCTCATATGTAAACTCAAGTTGGAGATGTAGAAAATTATAGCAATCTACGAAAGCCAAAATATGACCTTGAATGTGTCTTACTTGTATTCAGAGACCCTTTCAACAACATATTTGACTCACTGAACACTTATGACCAAAGACCAGATGAGTTTTGGCATGACACCAGTGGCATCATACATAAAGAAAGCAAGAGGTTCTTAAAAAGATAGGAAATAAAGAAAAGATGCAAAATAAACATCAAGAGAGACTCCAAAAGTTGCTTTGGCACAAGAAAGCGGCTAAAGCAGCTAAAGGGAATGGAAGAACTGTTGAAGTAAAAGAGCTGAACAAGATGTCTTACAGGAATGGATTGGACTCGGTGACACAGAGTGACCATATTGTGTGTACACTTTATAGTCCTATGCACCTATAGGATGTCATCATGCTGACCTCGTATGGGGGGGAGGGTAGAGAGGAAGGAACAGGAGATTGTTAGGAGGATATGACAGGTATAGAACGGATAGGAGGAATGTGCTATTTCTGGGCAGGGCAAGCAGTGGGAGCTGCACACAAGCAGGCATGCAAATTTATATTGGATTGTACACTTGCACTCAATCACAACTAGAAAAAAAAGCTGAACAGAAGATTTCAAAGGGCAGATGAAGAAGGAGAAGTAACGTATTATAAACAAATTTACAAAGACTTGGAATTAGAAAATCAAAAGAGAACAATGTAAATTCCTCAAGCTGGAAAAAAAAAAGAAGAAAAAATTCAAGCCTGGAATTGCAGTATTGAAGAATTCTGTGCCTGTGATACACAGATGACACAGCCTGGCTTCCTGAAAGCAAAGAGCATTTGAAACATCTACTGATGAAGATCACAGACTGCAGCCTTCACTATGAGGTACACCTCAGCGTAAATAAAGCAAAAATTCTCACAACTGGTCCAAAAAGCAACATCAAGGTAGATGGTGAAAAGACTGAAGTTGTCAAAGATTTCATTTTACTTGGATCTACAATCAACACTCACGGAAGCAGCAGTCAAGAAATCGAACAACTCATTGCATTAAGCAAATCTACTTCAAGAGAGATCTTTAAAATACTGAAAAGCAAAGATGTCACTTTGAGGACTAGGAGGCACCTGACCTAAGCCATGGTGTTGCAAATTACTTCACGTGCATGCACAAGCTGGCCAGTGAATAAGGAAGATGGAAGAAGAATTGATGCCTTGGGTTAGGATGCTGGCAAAGAATGTTGAATATACTGTGGACGGCCAGAAGAATGAACAAGTCTGTCTGGAAGAAATACACCCAGAAAGTTCCTTTAAAGTGAAAACGACGAGACTTTGCCTCATCTGTTTTGCACATGTTATCAGGAAGTACCAGTCTTTGGAGAAGGACGTCACGCTTAGTAAAGCAGAGGATCAGTGAGAAAGAAGACCCCCGAGAAGATCTGACACTGTGGGCATATCAACGGGCTCAAATGTAACGACGAGGATGAGGGTGGTGCGGGACCAGGTAGTGTGTCATTCTGTTGCATGTGGCCTAACTGTGAGTCAGAACTGACTACACGACACCTAACAACAACAACACTGGCAACGGGTGAAACACTGAAGGAAGCAGGAGGCATCAAAAGAAAACAGAAGGTGTAGAGGCACTGTTCCAAAAAGAAGTGACTGATGTTCAACCGCTACACCTAACAATAACAACAGTATCTCCTATTTAGTGTTAGAATCGGGCATGGAATTCTCTTCCCCTTGTATTTTCTACCTGGTTACTGCTGGTAAAAAACAAAACTATCGATTTATTTTTCAAATGGACACCTTATTAAACTCTTTTATAGTGTTTTAAAATTCAGTAATAGCTTTTTCACTGAAAGCAATTTTTGCCGATCTTAGGCTGTGTTCTCTTTCCCGAACTGTCTTGTCTGTTGAATTCCACTGAGAGTAAAAAGTGTGTATTAAAAAAGCGCTTTGGAGATAATTCTCTCCTGCTCCTTGGAGCAAGTCCACTTTGTAGAGGACATTTGTTCTAATTCATCAGAATCGTGTCCTTCTCTTGAATCCCTGCTTCTTTTTATATAATCACCAGACGTATACTATCCATTTTCCCCTTTTCTCCCCTTCTTACTTGGTAGGCCCGTATGATGCTTTGAAGTAGTCTCTCTCAGAGATTGTGTGTGTGTGTGTGTGTGTGTGTGTGTGTGTTCCTATATTTAGTCCTAGGTACAGCAGATGCTGGATGTGGCTTTACCCCATAAGCACAAGGGTTCCAGAAGCTCTGATGAATGTGTATTGATGTTCCATGAAGTCATTTGTTTGTTCTTTGTTTTTCAGAGCCTTAGCCATTCTTCTCTCTCTGCATTGCTGTTCCCTTTGGCACCCACATAGCTTGAGCTGCGTCTTCATTCATTCTCTCCTGCTACATACGGCATCTTGCGTGAGCAACCACTCCCAATCATTTTATATAAATAAGCAGGCATGCATGCCTCTCCCCCAAACTCTGTATCTCTTAGCTACTTCTTTCTTCGTCCTGATGCTCACCACTTCTTGACTCATGACGTATTCAGCTCTGCATGGTCTCTACCAGTCCAAGCCACTACACATCCGCCAGTCATCACACTGTGGTGGCTTGTGTGTTGCTGTGATGCCGGAAGCCGTATCACTGGTGGTACAAATACGAGCAAGGTCACTCATGGTGGGCAGGTTTTAGTGGAGTTCCCAGACTAAGACAGACTATAGAAAAGGACTGGCAGTCTACCTCTGAAGAAAAATTCATCAGTGACAATGTCATGTGTAGGAGAAGAACACTGCCTGATGACAAATCTCTCAGGTTGGAAGGCACTCAAAATACAACCAGATAAAAGCTGTCCCCTCAAAGTAGAGAAGACCTGAATGGCATAGACCGAGTCAAGGTTTTGGAACCTTAGTTTATTGATGTAGCACAACTCAAAGTGAGAAGAAATAGTTGCAAATGTCCTTGATAATTGGAATGTGGAACATACAGGGATGAAACTGGGAAAACTGGAAATTGTCAAAAATGAGATGGAACACATAACAACTGATATCCTATGCATCAGTGGGCTGAAACAGACTGATATTGGCCGTTTTTTAATCAGGCAATCATAGGTATACTATGTCAGCAATGATAAATTGAAGAGAAATGGTGTCATATTTATCGTCAAAAAGAACATTTCGAGATCTATCTTTAAGCTGAATTGCGTCCCCCTCCCCCAAATATGTGTGGCCATGTGACTAGGCCATGGTTCCCAATATTTTATGCTTGTCCTCCATTTTTTGATTTTCCTATGCTGTATGTTAAAGGATTAGGGTGGGACTGTACATCCCTTTAAATCCCTTTATAAGATCACCACCTGCTCCACTGTAAAGGGAGTTTCCCTGGGGTGTGGCTCGTTCCACTCTTCATCCTTTCTTCCTGCAAGAGATAGAAGGAAATGGAGGTGAGCAGAGAATCAGGAACCTCACACCATCAAGAAGCAGCACCAGGAGAAGAGCATGTCCTTCAGACGTGAGCTTTCTGCATAAAGATGCTCCCAGGACAAAGACTGATGTAATACAGGACTTTTCTACAGGGTCAACAAGGGGGAAAGCCTTCCCCTGGAGCAGACATCCTAAATTTGGACTTGTAGCCTACCAGACTGTGTAAGAATAAACTTTGTTAAAGCCATCTACTTATGGTATTTCTGTTAGAGCAGCACCAGCTGACTAAAACCACAATGCCATCAGTGATAGGGTAATATCCATCAATTTTTAAGGAAGGCCAATAAATTGGATTATGATTCAAATTTTTGCACTAACCACCAAGGCCAAAGATGTGGAAATTGGAGATCTTTACTAACTTATTCAGTTTGAAATTGATCAAATACACATTCTAGTTGCATTGATAATTTTTGGCGATTAGAAAACAAAAGTTGGAAACATAAAAGAAGGCTCAGTAGTTGGAAAATATTGCATTGGTGATAGAAACAATGCCAGAGATCACATGATAGAATTTTGCAAGACCAGCAACTTCTCCATTGCAAATACCTTTATGTACCAGCATAAATGGTGATTATACATGTGAACCTTGCCAGACAGAAGAGACAGGAATCAAGCCAACTACATTTATGGAAAAAGACAATGCAGAAACCCAGTATCATCAGTCAAAACAAGGCCTGGGACTAAAGTTGTACAGAGTATTAAATGCTCAAATGCAGCCCCAAGTTGAAGCTGAATAAAACTAGAACAAGGCTATTATAGCCAAAGTATAACAGTCAGTATATCCTACCTGAATTTAGAGGCCATTTCAAGAGCAGATTTGATGTGTTCAACGTTAGTGACTGAAGACCAGATGAGTTGTAGAATGACATCAAGCATGTCATACAATTAAAAAAACAAAAATGAACAAACAAACAAAAATAGATCATTAAAAGACTAAACAGAAAAAAAATAGATGTCAAAATAGGCTCTGGTAGCTTGGTCTTGAACGTAGAATAGCTAAAGTGAAAGGAAGAAACAACGAAGTAAAAAAGCTGAACAGAAGATAAGAAGGGCGAATTCAAGAAGAAAAAGTAGAGTCTCATTATGAGATTAGTAAAGATCTGGAGTTAGCAAAGCAAAAGGAAAGAACATGCCCATCATTTCTCAAACTGAAAGAACTGAAAGAGAAAAATTCAAGCCCTGAGTTGTAATACCAAAGGATTCTAAGGGTAAAACATTGAACAATACAGGAAGCATCAAAAGAAGGTAGGAAGAACATATAACTTCACTGTACCAAAAAGAATTGTTCAATGTCCAGCCATTTCAGAAAGCAGGATAAAAACAATAATTGATGGTAGTGAAGGAAGAGGTTCAATGTACACTGAAGATATTGACAAAAACAAGCTCTAGAAATTAATTGAATTTTACAAAAAAAATTCATTAATATCACACACAAGGGAAACTTTCTTAAGATTATTCAAAAGTGGTTTGAGTGGTACATCCACAGGGAACTCCTAGGAATTTAAGGTGGATTCAGCAGAGGAGGCAGAACGAAATATATTGTTGTTGATGTTGGATGGGTCTTGACTGAAAGCAAAGGCTCTCAAAAACAGTTTACTTTGTTTTATTGACTATGCAAAAGCATTCAACTGTGGATCATAACAAATCATGAATAACAGTGTGAAGATGAGATACTGGAACACTTCGTTGGGCTCATAAAGAACCTGCACACAGACCCAAGAAGCAGTCATCTGAACAGAACAAGGGGATATCACATGATTGTAATCAGGAAAGGCGAGTGTCAGGTTGCATCCTGTCATTACATTTATTCAGTCTGGATGCTGAGCAAACAATCTGAGAAGCAGGAGTACATGAAGGAGAACGTGGCATCAGGGTTAGCGAGACTCATTAACAACCTATGATATGCAGATGATCCATGCTTGCTTATCCAAAGCAAAGAGGACTTGAGGCACCTACTGGTGAAGGTCAAACACTACAGCCTTCGGTATGGACTACACCTAAACATAAAGAAAACTAAAATCCGTACAACTGGAGAGTGTCTTGGTCATCTGGTACTGTTCTAACTGAGATACTACTAGTGGCTGGCTCTAAAAAGAGAACGTTTATTCTTACACAGCCCAGGAGGCTGTATATCGGAATTAAGGATGTTCACTCCAGGGGGAGGCTTTCCCTCTGTTGGCTCTGGAGGAAGGTCCTTGTGGTGCCATTGGTCTTTGTTTAGAGAGCATCTTAATTCAAGAACTTTAAGTCTGAAGGATGTGTCTTACTCCAAATGCTCCTTTCTGGATGGCATGAGGTTCCCAACTCTCTGCTTGCTCCTCATTAGTTTTATCTCTAAGATGATGCAAGCCACTTTCCAGGGAAACTCCTTTTACTTCGGAACTGGAAGTTGACCTTAGGAAAGATGATACAGTCCCACCCTAATCCTCTCTAACATAATCCACTCTTATTAACTATAGGCTGAAATTAGGATTTACAACATCAGAAAATCACAAAACGGAGGGCAATCACAAAATACTGAAAATGATGGTCCAGCCATCATTTTTGGAAGACACAGTTCCATCCATGCCAGACCAGTACACAACTTCATGATAAATGGAGAAAAGTTTTAAGTTGTCACAGGTGTCATTTTACCCAAATCCAGAATCAACATTCATGGAAACAGTACTCAAGAAATCAGTGTATTGCACTGGGAAAATTGGCTGCAAAATCTGCTGCTTTGAAATGTTAAAAGAAAAGATGTCACTTTGAAAATATTATGGTTTAATGGTTGAATGAATACAGAGTGGAAAGGAGAGCAGCTAGAGTTGCACAGAGGTGTGTGTACAAGATTTTACACGGTGAATTGACTTGGATTGTAAACTTTCACTTAATGACAATAAAATATCGTGGCCTGGGTCAGGCACACTTGAGTCCTCATATGCGTGAGAAAACTGGACAATGAATAAGGAAGACTGAAGAAGAATTGATGCCTTTGAATTATGATGTTGGCAAAGAATATTATTAGATATATCATGGACTGCCAGAAGAACAAACAAATCAGTCTTTGAGGAATTACTGCCAGGACGGACTTTAGAAGCAAGGATGGTGACATTACATCTTATATACTTTTGATATGTTATGAGGATGGATGAGTTCTTAGAGAAGGACATCACTTGTGGTAAAACAGAGGGTCAGCAAAAAAGAGGAGAGCCCTCGCTGAGAAGGAGTGATGCAGTGGCTGCAACAACGGGCTCAAGCGTGCCATGACTGTAAGGATGTCAGGTGACTGAGCAGGGCCTTGTTTGCTTGAACGTGGGGTCACTATGGAACCACCTCGATGGCACCTAATAACAAGAACAAGAACAATACCACTTCCAATACCACTTTACTATGCAGTGACCCAACTCATGGTGACCTCATGTTTATCACACTAGAACTGTGCTCCACAGGACTTTTAGTGGCTGATGTTTTGGAAGTAGATTTCCATTTGTTTCTTTCCAGCTACCTCTGGGTGAACTCAACCTTTTGGTTAGCCATTGAGTACCTGAACCTGTGCACCACCCAGGGACTCATGGTTGCTGTTAGGACGTAGTGCAGGGATTGTGCTATTCAGTTCGTTCCTGTACTCACAGCGATTCAACCAGTACTTGGCCCTTTCTAGGCTCTCAATAATTAGTGCAAAATCAAAGAATTCAGCAAACACCAGAGTTCCTGAATCCTCTGTGCCAGCTACTGTTGGCTGTATTCTGGTGATACACTGGTAAGCAAAACCATTGCTGATTTTCCTTCAAGACTCGAGTCAGTAAGTTAGGCTTTTGCCAGAAAGTTAAGGACTGGAACCCACTGGAGGAGTATCTTCTTCCTAACCAAAAGGTTGAAAGGTTGAGTCCACCCAGAGATGTCTGGAAAGAAATAAGTGGCAATCTCCTCCCCCAAAAACTCAGCCACTGGAAATCCTGTGGAGCACAATTTTAGTCTAATAAACATGAGGTCAACATGAGTTGGGTCAACTGCATGGTAAGTGGTGCTGGTACTAGCACTGGTATTTTTCTTGCTATTAGTAAGTACCATTGAGGTGGTTCCAGCTCATAATGACCCCACGTACAAGAGAACAAAACACTGCCCAGTCCTTCAACATCCTCACAATCTTAGCAAACATCATTCTACATCGGGACAATGAGTGCAGTTTTATGGGTCTAAGTCATTCCTGGCCATTGGTCTTTCCTAGCTAATGGTCCTGGGTCATGTCTCTACATCCACTTGTCTTGCAAGTTCACCCTGCTGTTACTCAGGGAGAGCAGGGTAGGGCCAGAGTCCCCTCCTGGAAGAAATAACTCAAAGTCTATTTTCTAGAAAGGTTTTGTTGCATCTAAAAGAAGAGAAAATAGTTTATTATGCATCCAATTTGTATTTATTCACTCAACCAGTAGGCGATATTGTTAGTTGTTGCTAAGTTGGCTCCAACTAACAGTGACCCTACATTCGCAGAACAAAACAACTGCTTGGTGCTACACCGTCTTCATGATGGTTGGTACACTCAAGTTCGGTGCTGTGGCCTCTGTATATCTGAATGCCTTCCAACCTAAGGATCTGCCTTCCAGGGCTACACTGAGCAACATTCTGTTGTAACACATAAGGTTTTCATTGGTTGATTTTCAGAAATAGAAGCCTAGGTCTTTCTTCTTAGTTTGTCCTAGTCTGGAAGTGTCTCTGAAACCAGTCCACCATGGTGACTCGGCTGGTATTTGAAATCCTGGTGGCACTTCAGTGTCATAGCACCATGCAAGGCACCACTGTACAACAAATGAACAGATGGGCAGTGGCTGCTGTAGGTACTGGGCATCAATAGCCCACTTCCCTTTCCTCAGTTAGCTCAAGTCTGGAGAAGGAGCAAGATGTGTAAACGTAACAGCACAGCACTGTACGCCGACACACGAGCACTGTTACAGAAGCACGCAGAAACCACCAGGAACACAAAGGAGGGAGCAGCTGTTTTTACCTGGAGTCTCCAGGAAAGCGCCACCTGAGAAGTGCCATAGGCAGGGCTGGATGAAAGCATGTGAGGTCCCTAAACACTGATGATCTGTGGTGACTGTCCTCTGCTCATTCACACACACAAACAGAATATGTGAGTTATAGGTATAACGCATATATACGCACCCAGTCTTCACTCATCAACATAGTTTCAAAGACCAGGTTGTTATACAGAAGTCAGCATTATATGAAAACGCCCAGCAGCCTGGCCACCTGGTTGAGTACCAGCACGAGCTCTATGGTGAGGGTGTGGCGGCGTGCTCCTTCATGAACCTTGTGGGGCCCAGCAGCCAGGCAGGCACAGAGCCCAGCATGTGGCTCAAGTCACAGGCCACCACCAGGTCGTACATCTCAACACCAGTGTCCATCAGCACAGGCCTGGTGGCCATGAGCCTGGTGGCCAGTGACAGCTGCCATCCTCAAGAGCAGCACTGACACCTTGAGCTACACCAGGGTACTGGCCCAGCTCGAGGCTGGCCTGAGAGTTGCTCTCCTTGCTCCCCCTGGCCTGAGAGGCAGCATAGCGCCTCCGTGCCACCTGCCTGCAGGCAGGCGGAGCCGTTAGCCTGGCTCCACAGTCCTGCGTGCCCGGGACAGTAGATATTTACTATTGTCTGAAAAACAAAATGTCAGAAGACAAGAGCATCAGTAAGTGAGGAGCAGGTGTGTGTGCCTCAGCTATCTGTGGTGCAACTGCTTTTTAAATGTGACTATGTTATGAGAAATTGAACAGAGAAGTGGCATATGCCATTTTAGTGGGATGAGATGAACTAGATCATAAAATTTTTAATGGATGAGAGATTCTAGGGTTTTTACTGTGTAACACATTTCCTACAAAAAGAATATTCTGCGTGTTCTACAGCAAAGAAAATAAGTGAGCGAACTTAGTTGTTTCAAGCCAAGCCAAGTGCCGTCGAGTCAGATCAAGGATCAATGTAAAATTCTGCTGATCTCCCACAACGAAAAATTAACTTTTACTAATTGTGTCTACAGCTCATATTTCAATTTTGATGTGTGTTTTCTAATGAATGCTGTAATTACCAATGAATAAGTGAAAAGATATTATAAAAGAAAATTTAATGATTAAAAACCAAGTATTTCAGCAAATTATTATATTTAGTTTTCAATAGATGTTTCTAATGTTTAAATTGGAAACATTTCTATTCTTTGCTGTTAATAATTCTTCATTTACTTCATCATTATTAAGCTGCTGAACAGTACCTACTTTTGTACATAAGAGTCAGGATAATGAATCAAGTCTTTCTTGAGTAATGTTGCACGCTGTGGATTTCTGAGTCTCTTTAAGGATGAAAATGAGTGTTCTGTTGTATGGCTTATGATCATTAAAGTTAGGAATATAGGTAAAGCAATTTCAACATTGGGAAATGTGCATTCCATTTTGTCTTCTATTATGGAACCATACTGGACTATAAGAGTAAAATCTGTCCTTCCTGAGTCTGTGAACTTAGTTCCTAGGTAAAAATGGAATTGCCACACTTCTCCAGAAAGGTTTTATGTAAGTCATCGGGATAAGCCTGTGCTAATTTTGTGGATGCCTTCACACATTCTTCATTAGGTGTATCCACAGTGTTTAGGAAGGAAAACTTCACACACTCCCGTGCATCTTTTCATACAAGATTCAAGTTTGTCAATGATCCTGTAACGTGCAGTTGTGTGAAATTGTCCTCTGCCACTCCCTGATACTCCTGGAACACTCTGGTCATTTATTTACTTCTTTCTAGTGCTTATGTGATGGCGAACTGCTTGATAATCAGTATTTGGTGGAAGGTGTTTTCAAAATCTTCTCTTAAATTATGTAAATGCCTGTTGCTATCAGACAGAGACCTGTGCATGTCTTTTAGTTTACTTTTGAATCTTGAAGAGTTTGACTCATCTGATGAAAATGCTACACTACATTATTCCACATAACCAGTGTCAACAAGTATGCTAGTGTCTGCATTTTGTCAGTGACATTCTCGGCTTCTTTGGTATCTCCTTTTTGTGTCTCGTCTTCAGCAATATTTCTCAAGGCATCTAGAATCCAGGTGTACGATTCTTGCATTGCACTTGTTGCTATAAGGTATGCTTCCCATCAGGTATTAGAAAGACTTTTTAATACTTGATTATTTTTAATATGCAGTGATTGCCTACATATATCTTAAGAACTGTCCAATGGTGAGTTTGGGTATTGATGAGTCAAAACAAACCAACCAACCTATTACCACCATCAAATTCAGGATGCTGGCTCTAAGGGAGAGGCTTGCTCTCTGTTGGCTCTGGAGGAAGGTCTGTGTCTCTTTTGAGCTTCTGCTTCTGAGCAATCTTGTGTGATTTAACATCTTCATTCTCTCTTCTCAGTTTAGTAGCTTTCAGTTAATCTCTTTTAGAAGTGAAAAGAGATTGACTCAAGGTACACCACATGCTAATCATGCCTCATTAACATAGCAAAGACAATCTATTCCCAAATGGGGTTACAGCCACAAGTACAGAGTTGAGGAGTTACCATACACATTTTGGGGGGGACACAGTTTATCCTTAATAGGAGCTGTCTGGACAAATGTGAGGCATTACAGGACACGAGTGACCACTGGCCTATTAGGTGATGAGTCTTAGAACTCAGTCCAGGTATTTAAATTGCTGGAAACACCACCTCTCGCTTTCAGGCAAGAAAACACATATTCCTTCTAGAAATTCAGGAAAGGCTTTTGTCATTATAAAAAATATACCAAGTCCGAGACTGCTGAGCTGCTGGACAATGTTCCTGTCACTTGTGTGCAGCTGGTGACATTGATTCTTATATCTGCCTAATCATTAAAATGCACAAGAATCACTATGTAGCCTGTTAACTTGGAAACCTACTTTAGTACACACACATGGTAACTCAAGGGGAATTTTTATACTATATTCAAGAATATTAGACAGTCTAAGGACCATGCTTTGCCTAGCATAAATATTAGTGGGATCTGACTCGACAGCGCTTGGCCTGGGATGAGTATGCAAAGTCAGAAAACTAAAGGGTCTACTTGTTCATACAACAAACCTTCAACTGCATACTAAGCCTGTGTGAGACCCTGTACCAGACCCAGCAGGTGCAGTAGTGAAACATAGGTGAGGTCCCTGGCCCCTGACCCCTGGCCCCTGGGGCACATTACCAATGGCAGAGTGATGACACAGCTCACCTGTCCTTGCCCTAAGCATAAAGATTATTGCTATCAATCTTTATAAAAGAGTTCTGCAGAAATAATAGTGGTACCCACTCTTGTTTCCTAACATTCCAGCTCACATTCCTGACACTCCAGCCACAGTGGACTTACCATTTTGGCTTTGCACTGCTGTCCCTCCTGTTTCCTTTGTCCACCCTTCATGCTTTCTTTTTGTTAGAAACACCCACCTGCACATTTTCTAAGGCATACAGCAAGTCCTTCACGGGCTACGCTACAGTTAGGCATGAATTATCTAATAAGCAAAGCAAACTCATGCTTAGAGTATCAGTAAGACAGAATTTCCAGTTGTCCAAAGTAAAAATCCATAGACGTCAAGCAGCCAGGAGACAAGTAAATGGGACAAGTAGCTAATAGACACATGAGGAAATGCTCAGGAACATTAGTCATTAGAGAAATCCAAATCGAAATTACAATGAGATACCATCTCACCCCAGTGAGTTTGGCATTAGTCCCAAAAGCCACAAAACTACAAATGCTAGAGAAGCTGTGGAGAGACTGGAACATTTCTGCACCACTGGTGGGCTGTAGAATGGTACAACCACCCTGGAAAATAGTTTGACAATTTCTTAAAAAGCTAGAGATAGAAATACCATATGATCCAGCAATCCTACTGCTTGGAATATATCCCAGAGAAATAAGGCCTGTCACATGACCAGATATGTGCACCCTGATGTTTGTTGCAGCACTGTCTACAATAGCAAAAGGATAGAATCAACTTAGGTGGCCTTTAGAAAAAGAATGGATAAACAAACTATGATATATTCACACAATGGAATACTATGCAATGATAAAGAACAACGTTGATCTTGATAATTTGGAGTCATTTGGAAGACACTACGCGGGGGGAAATCAGTCAGTCACAAAAGGATAAATATTGTATAAGACCTTTTTTAACCACAGAAGAAAATAATCTTTGTTGGTTATGGGCAGGGGAGGGGAGAGGGGAGATAGATATTCAGAGATTAAATGTTAGATAGGAACTGGATTAAACGAAGGTAGTGACGACACACACTAGAAGGGAGACCAGTACTGCCAGATTATGTCAAGAGCTAAAAGATTTCCTGTATACAACCTAAAACTTTGAATTTTAGGGTAGTAGGACCAGGGTCTGGAGACTGTGCTCTTTGGGGACATCTAGGTCAGTTGACACAACTAAGCTTTTTCTTTTTAAGAAAATGGTCTGCATCCCAACTCAGTGAATGGTGTCTGGGGTCTTGAAAGCTAGCAAACTGCCATCTAAGGAGCATCAGTTGGACCAAATTCAATTGAGACGGAAGAGAACAAAGGACATCAAAGACAGAGGAAATTGTGCGTCCAGGAGACAGGAGTGGCCAAACATTCCAAAGTCTACACCGGCATGAGACCAGAAGAACTAGATGGTGTTTGGTCACCTCCAATATCTGCCTTGAGTGGCAGTACAATGACCGACTCCCTGACATAGAGGGAGAAAGATAGGGATGTAGATCTAGAATTCTCTAAAAAGATCAGACTTGACAGTATGACGCCCTGGAGGCTCACCCGAGACCATTGTCCCTGGTCTTGCTCTTACCCCAGAGCTGAAACTAGCACTGAAGACAACCCTTTAGACAAAAGTTGGGAGTAGTCTGTAAGACATGAGGCTGTCAGTGAAGCTCCCCAATAATAATGAGAGTGGAGGGCTGAGAGGAGAGGCCAGGAGTAGGCTGAATGAACACGGATTTACAGAGTGGGAAGGATGAATGTGTCATCACGGAGCTGGGATAGCAGATGGAGCTGCATGGCAATCTACAAATGAGGTTTAATACTGCAAACTGACTTCGTAAATTTTCACTGAATCATAATCAAATATTGTTAAAAAAATAAAACTGTGCTGCAATGGAAGGGAACTGACAGGGCACTAAATGAAACTGATATCTTTTTAATAAATTTTGCATATGGTATATTTATATTTATAATATAATATATTATATTTTCCTTTTCATTTCAGACCTGTCTTTGGCTGGGTTCTCTAGGCAAGCAAAACCAGTAAAGCATATAGGTATATGTAGAGAGATTTATATTAAGGAAATGGCTCACATAGTTGTGGAGGCTGGAACATCGTAAGTCATGGGTCAAGATAGACACTTCTCTTGATCCACATGCTGCAAGGGCTATCAAACCCAAGACTGACAGGTCAGATAGCAGCACTCTTGCTTGTAGGCAGTAAAGACTGATAAATCCCAAGATCAACAGGCAAGACCATAGATAAACTGCTAGCTGGACTACAGACAAAGGAGCCAGCTGCAGTATCCACAACAAGCAAAAGCCCACAAGCCTTTCCAGAATATACACTTATTTTGGATATAGAACTCTTTCAACAGATTGGCTACCCACAGCAGATTCTGTGACCGAACCGGTCACATTATATCAAATTTCAATATGGACGTGATCACAATATCATATGCTTGCCAAATCACTGAGAATCATAGTCTAGCCAAGTTGACACACAACCTTAACCATCACAAGACCAATTGGATATGACCTCACATTCAGTTCTTTCTCGTCTACTACAAATGCGTGTGCCAGAGAAATCTCTGGGGGAAGGTGATGGCGGAAGTTCTGGGCTAAAACAGCAGGGGCTCTTTCTAACCGAAATATTTCTAAGACTCATATATTGTGTAGATGGATAGAGTAGTGGTGACTCAGTAGAACTCTTGCCTTTCATGTGAGAGACACTGGTTCAATTCCCAGCCACTGCAGCTCATGAACAGCCAACACCACCCATCTGTAAGTGGAGGCTTGCATGTTGCTATAATGCTGAATGGGTTTCAGGGAGCTTCCAGACTAAGATAGACTAGGAAGAATGGATCACAAGAGTCCTACCAATAGCCTAGCAATGGTCTTTAGGTGGCACAAACAGTTTGTGTTGATTACTAATCTAAAGGTTGGGTGTTCAAACCCTCTGAGCAGGTGAGAGAAAGAAAGCCTTGGTGATCTGCCTACTTCCCTTTGGGATTATGCTCAAGTCAGGAAGAGGAGTACCAGATTTGTCAGGAAGACGCTACTCTTGATTTCTATGACATTTATGAACAGATTACTGTTACGTAGGCAGAAGGTGTGCCCTGGCTTTGGGCAGTCACACAAGCGTGCCTCTTTCTTTGCTGCTCAAGCACAGGTCAGGTTGGCCCATGTACTGGTAAGTGGGTGCAGGAGACTTCTCTGGAGAGGTGCAGAGCTAAACAGATGGCACCAGATGCCATGGAGCTCCGAAGCCCTTGGGAAGCCTGCTCTGCTCTGTGCAGCCCTCTGTCCTTGCCTTGTCTCAGCCCTTCCTGCTACCCCCTATTTCTCCTGAGACTTTCGGTTCTTATCTCCTCTCCCTGTATCCCTCTCAAGTGTGCTCCTGGGCTCTCAGGTAAGGCAGCTGTCCATCCCTCTGCAGCAGGGCCCCAGTGCACACACAGGCCTTGCCACCCACTTAGTGAGGAGCCTGAATAAAGACTAGTCTCACCCTCTGAGTACTTTCCATGCCAGCTTCTAGGATAATATATGTGTCCCCAACTTTGCACGTACCACCCACAGACTCCCACACAGTGACCCCAGGCTGATGTCTGTCACCACTTCTCTCCTGCCTGTGGGAGAGTGAGAAACTGGAGTGTGAGTGTGAGTGTGAATGAGTGAGTGTGTGTGGACATGTGTGTATATGCAAGAATACCTAAGTGTGAGCGTGTGTGCAAACATGTGTGAATACCTGTGTATGGGTATGCACAAGAGAGATGAGTGTGAGCATATGGGGAGACATGTGAATGTGTGGATGTGTACAAATATGCGAATGTCATCGCATGCAAGTGTCTGAGGGTGTGCAACTGCATTCAGCGTACAGATCTGAAAGTGTGTGTCTGGGCGTGTATGAATGTATATGTATGAGACTGAGTGTGTATGAGTGAGTGTTCAAGTGTGTGTGAGTGTGTATGTGTGTCAGTGAGTGTGTGTTTGAGAATGTAAATGTATGTGTGTGCTTGAAAACGTGTGAGTGTATGTGATTGTGCGTATGTGGATGTCTGAGAGTGTGTGTTGGAGAAATGTGTGAGTATATGTCCTCGCAACTGGACCAGTCAGCAACGTCATGACAAATGTAAAAAGGAATGAGGTTGTCAAGGATTTCGTTTTTCTTGGTTCCACAATGGACACCCATGGGAGCAGCAGTATAGAAATCAAAAGGTGGATTGCATTGGGAAAGTCTGCTGCAAAGGACCTCTTCAAAGTATTCAAAAGTAAGATGTCACCTTGAAGACTAAAATATGCCTGACTCAAGCCATGGTATTTTCAGTCACATCATATGCACGCTAAAGCTGGACAATGAATAAGGAAGGCAGAAGAAGAATTGATGCCTTTGAATTGTGGTGCTGGAGAAGAATGTTGGATGTGCCGTGGGCTGTCCAAAGAACAAACACATCTGTTGTGGAACTACAACCAGAGTGCTCTTTGGAAGCAAAGATGGTGAGACTGCTTCTTATATACTTTGGATGTGTTGTCAGGAAGGATCAGTCCCTGGAGAAGGACACAATGCTTGGTAGAGTGGAAGGTCAGCAAAAAGAGGAAGATCCTCAACAAAACGAATTGACACAGAGGCTGCAACAACGGACTTAAGCATAAAAATGATTGTGGGCATGGTGCAGAACTGGGCGGTGCTTCATTCTGTTATGCACAGGGTCGTTGTGAGCTGGAACTGACTGGATGGCACCTGATAGAAACTACATGTGTGAGAGTTTGAGAATGTGTGTATGTGTGTGTGTGTGTTCGAGTCTACATGTGTAAGTATCTATTGCTTATAGGTTGGTGAGAATCTTGGCGCAGGTGACCAGTCAGGAGATTAGTGTCTAGGGTGGTACCGCTGAGAGGCCCTGGGGCTTGGCTGAGGGGCTGGCAGTGAAGGAAACTCAGCGTAATCATCCTACTTAGGGATTCCCCAGCGCCTCTTTCCCATACTCCCTTTATTTCCTGCCACAGATTTTGCTGTAAGACGTAGACAGGAGAAACTTGGTCTTTGGAATGGTCTAAGCTTGAATTCTTTAAGAACTTATTTTGATTTTCTTGTTGTTTAGAATATTCACAGGGAAGCATCCATGAATTCAGCAGTGACATTGCTTAACACTCTCTGAGTTGTGTAATCGTTCTCACCCTCTGTTTTGAGTTGTTTCTCTCACAGTAACATAAACTCACAGCCTTCTAAGGTTGCCATCTGATCTTTCCCACTGCTATTGTCACTTTGATCCCATATAGATCGTTCTTGGGAACCCTAGTGGTGAAGTGGTTAAGAGCTATGGTTGCTAACCAAACGGTTAGCAGTTCAAATCTGCCACGTACTAATTGGAAGCCCTCTGGGGCAGTTCTATTCTGTGCTTTAGGATTTCTATGAGATGTTCCTAAAAAAGCACAGTGCTCAAGGCAGAGATTTTTTTTACCAGTTAAGCTATAGTATTGTTTGGCTTTAAGAAGACTTCAGGGGTAACTTTGAGTTAGGGTATAAACATTATCTCAAAACAATAGTTCAGGGAGTTCATTTAACCTCCATGGCTCCAGAAATTCTGGATTCCATAAGAGTTTACATTTCTGGTCATCATTTTCCCCCCTTTTAATCAAGATTCTTATACAGAATCTTTGAACCAAATGTTTCATTAATGGCAGCCAGCACCATTCATTTTTTTCTGGTCTCATGGCAAAGGAGGCAGTTGTTCACAGAGACAGTTAGCCACTCATCTCGGTTCCTTCTCCTATTTATTCCTCACTCTCCGTCATCCTCTCTTACTCCAGGTGAATAGCAACGAAGTGTTGCGTCTTGGGTTGCTGCTTGCAAGCTTGCATTGTGCTTTCCTAGGCCTTGTGAACTCTGTTCCTCTGGCTTCCCTTTCTACACCACAGAGGTAAGGAGAGTGATCCTTCCTCTGTAAGGTGACCAGGGGTGAACCATGAAGAGCACAGGGTCAGTTTCCTCTCCTGTTTTCCAGTTTTGCTCACAAATGTGTATATTCATGCTCTATTAGATCCTAAGGAAGTCATCACAGTGGCTATCCTGACCCTCTTGGGTCGACAGCTCTCTCTGTTTCTTACTTTTGGTAGTTGATCTTTGCTCTGATTACTTTCCCTCACATAACACATACCTCCTCTGTTTGCAGAAAGTGCATTAGGCATGTGAAAATATGGTCTTAGGAAATGCGATGGGCAGGCATGAACTGCCTCAATCTCCCTCCACCTCCACAATTACAGTATTTTCTTTTCTCCTTCCCCAGACCTTCCTGACTTGAGTCTGTCTTCATATTGCCAAGATCCCCACACTCTGTCCATGTCTCTGACCCCATTCACTGCCTTCTCAAGTGTTTTGCCCTAACTTCTCACTGCTGTCCTCAGTGTCTGTTTCTCATCCATTGGCATCTTTACTCCAGTAGGAAGTCTGACAATTAAGTCTGAGAACTTGATTATTCTACGTGCTATGTGCCTTATCACTGAATATCGCTACAGTCACCTTCAAAGTACACCCGTTGGGAAGCTATGCACCAATGCTAGCACCTAGTCCACCCTTCAAAGCGACTTTTGAACTCTTTATGGAATCGCCATTGTGTGTGGTGGCACAGTGGCAAGTTTGAGAACTTAATTGTATAGTTGTCTGTGAGGGAGTTTTTAGCCAGTAAACAACTGTATTGAAGCACCCTCCCTACTCACCTCATCTGGCCCCCAGTGACCTTTTTCTTTACCCTAAGGTGAAGAAAATATTGAAAGGAAGACATTTTGATGACACTCAGGACATCAAAGATAATACCAGGACAGCTCTGATGGCCATTCCAGAAAAAGAGTCCCAGCATTACTTTGAGGGGTAGACTAGGTGCTGGCACTGGTGCATAGCTTCCCAAGGGGAGTACTTCGAAGGTGATTGTAGTGATCAGCAATGAGGTATGTGGCACTTTTTCAAGGATAAGTTGGCAGACTTCACTGTCAGTCTTCATATGTTTGAGTCTCTCTAAGCTGTGTCAATATCCCAGCTCTCAGATCTGTTCCCTGCCCTTCTCCCATCTTGTTTGTTACCCCAGGGACCTCCAGTTCCCAGACTAGGGGGAGTGGAGATCATTAGGAGGAGGGCAGATGCCAGGTATGTATCTGTCGTTCTGCTTGCCAGGGTATCATTATCATTTTCTCCTCTATTACGAGCTGAGCTGAGTTGAGCTGGCGAGAGCTGGGTCCAGGTGGTCTATTAACACAATGAGCCAAAGTGAAAGGAAGTCAAGCCCTTACTCACTTAGTACAATAGTATAAGCAGGAAGCTAAGCCAGAGAAAGTTTGGCATTCCCACTGTTGCGTTTTCCCATAGAATGTCAGGTCAGGAGGATCACTGAAGGTGGGAAGATTCTTCTCACTACTGAGGCAGTCTGTAAGAAAAGGCTCCCGGGCTTTTATGGACCCAGGGTGGGTAAAGGTACCTTCTAGCTTCTTCACTTCTTCCAGCAGCAGTTACCAGGAGAGGCCTCAGCTAGGGGCCCCTGAAAAAGAAACCTCTACATGGAGTCACCTGGGCTGGGAATGCAGACAGGCACCAAGAGTTTAGGTGACCAGGTGTGTGAGTCCTTGACTACAGCTCCTTTCACAGACTGCAGGGCTTTACTGTGCACCAAGTCTGTGCTACGAGGGCAGTTTTCCTTGTGAGACCTGTCAGTGAAACTTTGCAATTGCCTAGGAGTCCCTAGGTGGTACAAACAGTTAAGTGCTTGAATATTGGCCAAAGGTTAGTGGTTCGAACCCATCCAGACCCACCTCAGAAGACAGGCCTGGCAATCTACTTCTCAAAGATCACACCCTTGAAAACCTTGGGCAGCAGACCTGCTCTGCACACATGGAGTTGCCATGAGTTGGAATCCACTGAATGGCAACCAACAACAGTAACATGATCAGACCTGAAAGATCACACATAGGTTTGGGGCCGGGAGCTGGAGTGCCCACTCTCTACCTCAGCTCCAGCTTCTACCGGGCAGCCCAGCTGCCTCTGGTGACATCACCTGTGCCCACCGTCTACCTAGGAGTCCCAGAGTCTTCCCGCTGGGCTGTGTCACCATCGTTCTTCAGTTCCTCACCTCTTCTACCGCCAGTGTCCCAAAGTCCCTGCACCACATTCTCTGTTTTGAAAACCTGGAATGACTTGGGTTTTCCTGGCCATCTCTCACTGGTCAACCTAGCTTCTGAAAGTATCCAAAAAATGTTGCCCTGACTCAGTGTCACCTCAAGTCTCCATCCCATCCCCCTCTTTTCTTCTACCAAACTTCTGAAGAATGCCAACATATTTACTTTTCCAAAATGGGATCAGAGGACTGTCACCCCACCTTTGTGTCTCCTTCATACTTCTGAAAACTACCTCATGGGCTCACTGGATTATGAAGGCATTTGACTGATGGCTCCAGGTGGGAAAAAAGAGCACCATCAGAATGTGATAAAGTTGTCTGTATTTTATGAACTTCTTATAGATCTAGTTTCCGACTTTTCCAAGATGGTGATGACAGTCAGAATAATTATCAGACACATCTTTTGCACATACTGTGTATTAAATTCTATTCTGTGCCCAACAGAGCAGCAGTTAAGAGCTTGGATGCTAACCAAAAGGCTGGCTGTTCTAATCCACCAGGCAGTCCTTGGAAACCCTATGGGGCAGTTCTACTCTGTCCTATAGGGTTGCTGTGAGTCAGAATTGACTTGATGACTATAGGTTTGAGTTTTTTTTCCTCTCATTTTGGTATGTCCATTGTGTGCATGAATATTTAATCCAGATATTTATGCTGTGATACAGGCGTTGATTGGTCTTATCCTTGTCTTTTTAAACAAGGAAATAGGCCAAGAGAGTTTAAACCTCCAAGAACTTGTTGGATGTCTGCCCTCCAGGTTCATTTCAGCTGATCTCTTTCTCCTCAGCAAGGTCCTTCTTACTTGGAGTGCTGTGACATTGTCTCTAACTCTTGGTGTTGACTGAGGAGCAACTCATGGGTGGGAGAGATAGCCTGGCATGGCCAACTGGTCAGATGGCTAGGGTCTGGGAGCCCGAGGCTGGGGCATTTCTTCCCAAGGTTATGACAGGTGGAGTCAGTGGGGAATTACTTACAATTACCTAAAGGAATGCGTGGTGGGAGCCCAAATAAACACTGTAACCAGGTCAGTAAAGCCAAGGGGGACTGAGTGGAGGACAGAGCAGGAAGCTGAATGCACAGGAGAGCGGTGGAAACAGAGCCCAGGGGGCTGCTGTTGTGTAAAACAACCCGTCCCTATCCCGGCACCCGTTGCTGTCTTTCGCTCCCTGTTACAGCCACACTGTCAGCCTGCAGTGCCTTCCAGCCTAGGGCCCAGCTACCAGCACCGGATCAGACAATGGGCTATTGTTACCCATCAGGTTTTCATTGGCTAACGTTCAGAAACAGATCTCCAGGTCTTTTTCCTTGTTTTGTCTTAATCCCAGAAGCCCTGCTGGAGCCTGTCTAGTGCAGATGAACCTACTGGTATTTGAAATACCAGTGGCAGAGCTTCCAGTGTTGTATGACTTGCCTAGAGTTGTACCCCAGCTCTATCTGGGTGTCCACAGTGGCTTCTCCTGTGGCTTCTGTGGAGCCATGGTGACCGCCTTAGACATTTCATGTAGCGTGACCAGGCCCAGAGATGATCTCTGTCGGAAATGGCAGGGAGTGGATGCTATGTTTGAAGGCACCGAGGTGCTGGCCACAGGAAGCCACCCTGCAGGCAAAGCACAGCAGTCTGGATTTTGTAGCCCGCTGCCTTGGTGTTCTCGGCCGTGCCGTGCTGTGCCACGTGCCCCGTGATCTGATACTGAGTCCCTGCTCAGACTTCCCCTCCTGCCACTCACACCTCACACGCTGCGTTCCAGCTGCATGGGCCTTCTGCGTTTCCTCAGCTTTGCTCATCTCTGGGGGGCTTTGCATTGATGTTCTTTCTGGAATTTTCTTCCTCCAGTTACTTTATGGCTTACTCCATCACTTCCCCCAAGTTTCTTCTGGAACTTCATGCTATACAGAGGCCCCGTCTGTATGACGCAGGGTCCCCTCATTCTATTGTGCTTCATTTGCTTTTATCCTGCTTTCCTTTTCCTCCTCAGCCTTACCCATCCCAGGGTAGTCTCTTTCCATTTATTGTCTTTCTCTCCTCACCTCCAAGAGAATGTCAGTTTCTTGAGTGCAAGGATTTTGTGTTTTTTACTGCAGAAACCCTGGTGGTGTGGTGAAGTGCTGCAGCTGCTAACCAAAGGTCAGCAGTTCAAATCCACCAGGCACTTCTTGGAAACTCCATGGGACAGTTCTACCCTGTTTTGTAGGGTTGCTGGCTGGAATCTACTCAACAATATTGGGTTTAGGTTTGATATGGGTGAATTTTTACCACTCGATCATTAGGCTCAGAGACATAGTAGGTGCTCAGAACATATGTGTTGCTGACAAAAATGGAAAAAGACATATAAGCAAGACTATTACAATCCTAGTTGGAATATTAGAAGACTAAAAAAAAAACCCACTACAATTCAACTCATTACTGTCAAATTGATTCCAGCTCATAGCAACTCTAGAACAGAATAGAACTTTCCCGTAGCGTTTCCAAGGAACAGTTGGTAGATTTGAACTTTCGACTATTTGGTTAGCAGCCATAACTCTTAACCGCTGCACCAACAGGGTTTCTAAGAGAAGACTAGTCAAGTGCGGTTGAGTCGAAACCACAAATTTTCATTCATAGGTGACCAGATGTAGTGGGTTGGGTGGTGGCTCTCAAAAAGAAGTGTTCATGTCCTAACTCTGGGACCTGTGAAGGTGACACTGTTAGAAATTTTTGGGTGCAGTGAGTTTTGATTAATCAAAAATATGTAGAAGAAAAACCAGAGAGAGGAGGAGAAAGAAAAGGAAAAATTTATTTGCGTCCCGAGCAGCTTTACAGCGTTCTCGGATGGGAGTCTGTAGAACCGAGCGCTGGCTCGGGAGTTAGGGATTTAAAAAGGGGGCAGGCGGACCTTATTGAGGACAGTGCTGAAAAACAGCGCCTGTGACGTTGAGAACGGTGTAAGTGGCATGTAGCCTTTGGGGTTGTGGACAATTAAAGTTACTTAATTAACATAAGGGGGTTTCATTTCAGTGGAGTTGAGCCTGTGGGAAAGGAGTGACAGGGCAGCTTGTCTCATTTGAATGGAATTTCAGGAATAGCTGGCAGATAAAATGTTTTGACTCAGGCCGCTCCAGGAATCATTGGCGGAAGGGGCTTGGGTTTCAGCCTAACAGACACTACTTAGAAAAAGGATATCTGCAGATGTGATTAAGCATTGTGACACGAGATTATTCAGTTGCACCCTAAATCCTATGGCAAGCGCCCTTATAAGGGACACACAGAGGAGAGATGGAGGCAGAAGACGAGGGGCCCGTGTGAAGCTGGAGGCAGAGACTGGAGTGACGCTTCCACAAGCCAAGGAGCACCTGCAGCCACCAGAAGCTGGAGGAAGGAAGGAAGGACTCACCCTGGAGCCTTCTGAGGTAGCACGGCCCTCTGGACACCTTGATTTCGGACTTCCGGTTTCCAGAACTATGATAGAACACATTTTTCTTATTTTAAGCCCCCTACTTTGTGGTTCGTGTGTACATCATGTTTGTTAAAGTGGAGGGTCATGAGAAAATAAGGGAAACTCTTTGTGAGTTGGATTGACACAATGGTTTGGTGACCAAACATACTGACATTTGCGGGGACGGGGCGGGACCAGGCAGTGTTTCAGGTCTGTTGTGTGTGAAGTCACCACAAGGAGCAGCTAACTTGATGACAACCAACAATAACAACATCAGCCTCATGGATTGAAAGGTGTCCCCCCAAAACGTGTGTTGTAAACCCTAACCTCTGCGCCTGTGGTTTATAATTCTGCTTGGGAATAGGTTGTCTTTGTTATGTTAATGAGGCAGTATTACTGAAGATTGCATCTTAAGTCGATGTCTTTTGAGATATGAAAGAGATTAAACAAGTAAGTGAATTAGCAAGCCAAGATGGGGCAAGAGAGATGCTCTGTGAGGATCGCCCAGGGGTAGAAACTGGAAGGGACAACGATCTTCTTCCACAGCTGACACAGAGAGAAAGCCTTTTGTAGAGCTGGCACCCAGAGTTCAGACTAATCACTGGATAACAATGAGAAGATAGATTTATGCTGGTGAGAGCCACCCATTTGTGGTATTTCTGTTATAATAGCACTAGATAACTAAGACAATGGACCAGGCTAGGTAAGTTGCTATGGGAATTCTAAGAAGGAGCTGTGTGCAGCCACACAATGGAGTACTGTTGTTGTTAATGCCCAGGTGACAGGGTAGAGCTGCCCCATAGGGTTTCCTGGGCAGTAATCTTTACTACGGGAACAGATGGCCAGGCTTTTCCCTCCACACTCTTCGCTTCTCGGTAGGTTTGAACTGCCAACCTTTTGGTTAGCATCCAAACAAGTAGCTGTTGTGCCATCAGGGTTCATTAATGGAGTGCTACACTCTGTAAAAAGGCAAGAGGATGAGCATATTCTGAAATAGTGTATGCTGCAGGAGATGAGGACAAGGGAGAGTGCAGTGTGTGTGCTTCTGTTGATCTAAGAAAGGGAATATGAGTATCTGTGTGCACATGTGTGTATGTAAAAACAACGGAAGTGTAACTTAAAATTAAACAAAACAACAAAAAATCTTATAGGAGAAGGATAAACTATGATAAATTGAGATAAGATTGAAGTTGTCAAGGATTTCATTTTACTTGGATCCACAATCAATGCCCTGTGGAAGCAGTGGTCAAGAAATCAAAAGATACATTGCGTTGTGTAAATCTGCTGCAAAAGATCTATTGAAAGTGCTGAAGAGTAAAGACACCACTTTGAGGACTAAGGTGCACCTGACCCTGGCCATGGTGTTTTCAACTGCTTCACAGGCACGCAAAAGTTGGATAATGAACAGGAAGACGAAAGAAGAATTAATGCCTTTCAATTGTGGTGATGGTGAAGAACGTTTAGTATACTGTGGATTGCCAGAAGGATGAACAAATTTGTCTTGGAAGAAGTACAGCCAGAATGCTCCTAAAAAACAAGGATGGTGAGCCTTTGTCTCAAGTGCTCTGAACCTGTCATGAAGTGGGACCAGTTCCTAGAGAGGCATCATGCTTGGTTAGCAGAGGGTCAGCAAAGAAGAAAAAGATGAAGACCCTCAAGGAGGGTCTAACCCTCAAGGAGACGGACTAACACGGTAACTGCAGCAACAGGCTCAAGCGTAACAACAACTGTGAGAATGACAAGACTGGGCAGCACTTCATTCTGTTGTACACGAGTTTTCTAGGAGTTAGAGCCAGCTTGATGGCACCCAACAACAAAAACAGGGGATGAAAAGGACGAGGGTAGAAAGGAGAGGGGGTCAGAGAGAGAAGCAAAAGTTCTTTGACTATATTTTGTTTAGTGATTTGACTTTGGAACCATCTAAGTATTTTATGTAACTATAAAACAATTGGACAACAACAAAAATCTCTAAAAATGGAAGGGGAAATGAAACCAATAAAATTAATGGTGTACACATTTGATGTTATAACCACATAAAAGGGAACTATTTTAAGTGACTTCAAAGCCTAGTAATTCAAAGCCTAGTGGAATATCAGCAAAAAGAACTGCAAAAGGTCTGGAACTATTTTCGGTAGCTATATTTTTGGTGCAAATGTTGGTGTTCTTATTCTGAGGCTGTTGTATTAAACAACAGTAATGCGAATGTTAAACAAATGAGTCATGCAAATGATTAACAAGGCAGGTGTTACTGAGAACTGGCGTCTTCATGTGGGAGAAAGGAGACACAGAAGATCAGTGAGTTTGAGTAAAAAGCCAGAATCCTGAATCTGGATTGGAAGTTGATAACACGAGTCAGAATGTATTTTATCTTGATTTAAAAAAAAAATCTTAGCTTCATAAAAAGGCCTAGAAACAATAACTACCGCAGTATTCATGAGCATACATGGTACCTTAATTGTGATCTTTAAATATCATTTCCAGCAACAAACCAGGGCTCCTTGGAGAAGGGTTGATGTAAATTCTGGGGCATGGAAGGTGCAAGATGTGTCTCAATGGCTTGTCATGACATGGAGCAAGGAGGCTGTTGAAGACTACTGCTATCATGTCAACAGACCAGGACAGGCAAAGCTAAGCTGTAGTGACACCACGCGGATCAGGTGTGCCTGGGACTGGACTGCACGCAGACAAGGGAAACTCTTTGCTAGGGAGTGTGAAGGGACTGTGGGAGACAACGGAAATACTCCATGCCTTCGTTGTGATTGTGGTTACTCGTTCAAAGAACTGGTATCAAATTGGACACATAAAATGGGTGATTTTATTCTGTGTAAAATCTGTATCAATAAAGTTGATTGAAAGCGAGGGACTGTGTTTCATTCTACTGGGGACCCTGGTGGCTCAGTGGTGAAGCATTTGGCTGCTAACCAAAAGTCAGCAGTTTGAATCCACCAGCTGCTCCTTGGAAACCCTATGGGGCAGTTCTACTCTGTCCTGTGGAGTCGCTATGAGTCAGAATCGGCTTGACAGCAATAATTTTTTGTTTGTTTTTGCTTTCGGCACCTCCCTATGCATCTGACTCGACGGCACTTGGCTTGGCTTGGCTTGGCTGTGCATCCAATTGCAGGTAAGATGGTGTAAGCTCATTCTACTCTCTCCTGCTGAATGTAGCTGGGAAGCCCAGACACACTGCTGGGAGCAGTTATTTGAGGACTCTGCAAAGTAAATATTAGCAAGCAAGTTAGAGAAAACCACCAAAATATGAAGCACCACTAAATCAGTGGTGAGCAAACTGTTTTATATTCCTCCCATATCCTAGGCACAACCATCAGAAACCCCAAAACAGACACAAGGGAGCCAAGAGCACCAGCTGACACCTTCTGGTTCCGGGTTGAGAGTAAGAAAAGAAACTCCTGACTCTGAGAGAGACTGAGGAAAAAAAGAAAACCACATTCTTCTCTTTTCTTTTTCAGTCCTCTCCATTCTCGTGTGTCCCAACCTCCAAGCAGGTTGATAATGGCAGGGGTGGTGGCCTTAGCAACTCATGCCTGTAGTCAGACAGCCAGCCATTCTTCTTCTTCTTCTTCTTCTTCTTCTTCTTTTATTATTATTATGATTGAATGAAAATGTACATTCCCATATAAATTCATGTGCTCATCTATATGCAGCTCCCACTGCTCTCCCTACTCGGTGACATCACACCCCTCCTCTCTGCTCCATACATGTCCTATCCTCTGAACAGTCTCCTATCCCCTTCTGTTCACCACTCCCTTTCCTCTTGCAAGAGGATAACATCCTATAGATGCATAAAACCGTAAAATTCCCACAAGATACGGTCACTCTGCGTAACCAAGTTCAATCCATTGCTGTCCAAAAAGCTGACCTTCATTATGACTTATGGACAGGGGCAGCATCAGGGCCAGGGGCCATGCTTCCAGGGGAACCCAAAGCCCCTGGACCATCCATTGTGGTCTTTTATTGGAGACCTCAGGTGCACCCCTATTTATTCTCTTGTTGCCGGTGAGACTCAACTTTGTGAGCTCCATTGTGGCCTGCCATTCTTCCTGAAGATTCTCTGTTGCTGAGTGGACACTGAGCTTCTTTTGAGGGTGACAGGAAAATGGGGCAAAGGAATGGCACTGATGGTTGCACAATGTCATAAATGAAGAACAAAAAAAAGAAACAAGAGTTCTCTGTGTCTTGACAGGAGAGAAAGGTCCGGACGAACCTGGGCCACAAACTGAGCTTAACATGAGGGCTATCTGACAAGCTGGCTGAGTGGAGTCCCTGTCCCTGAGAACTTCTTGAAGCTGTTGGCAGAGCAGAACCCTGGTACCACGAGCAAAGTTGACCTATCAGCCATGACCTCCTCTCCACCCTCCTGGCAGAGGACCTCACATTTGACCTGTATTTTAAACTGTTTTCTTGGCATTGCTATTAGATGTGTCCTGGACATTCAGCTACCAAACCCCAAGTTCATTTCTTGATCAGACTTCTCCATCTCTGGGAACGTTATCACCCTCTTCTCAGTTGCTTGAGTCAGTAGCCGGGAGTCAGCCTTGATGTTTCTCTCTTCTTCAGTTCCCAACGTCCAGCCCTTTAATAAAGGCAGACGATTCTACCTTTGAAATAGACCTCAGACTTGTCCCTTTTCCCCAAATCACATACTGCCATGTGTAAGCCTTTTGGGTCAAGATGATGACTTTCAAACGGGAACCCCGGTGTTCCAGTCTCTAACCAGTAGGCAGCATGATCTTATAAAACAAATAAGGCGCTGTCACTCTGAGTACTTCAGTGGCTTTCCATCACACTTCCCGGTTCAAATTCCCAATGTGCCTGTGAGGCTGTGTGGCAGACACCCTGTCCCTCCAGCTTCACCTTATATGCTGTCTTTTCTTTTGCTTTCTTGAAAATGCCGGTCTCTTTATTCATCTGAGGTATCCACTCCAAGTCTTTCTGTCCCAGGAAGGTGGACCAGTCTGTGCTGCATCCTCAACCCCAACATTCACGTTCATTTCTGATCCTTAAAGACCCAATGTCAAGGTCAGGTCCTTAACCATTTTGCTATTGGTATAGTGGTACACCAGCCACTGTGCATACCTCCTGACCTCATAGGTAGTACTTTATTCCATTTTCAATGTGTTTAGTGTCAAGACGAGTCCCTTTTGAAATGCATCAAGCTCAGCTGAGCAGAGAAGGAGGCTCACTGTGGTGCTGAATGTTTTATTAAGTGATAGTTCTGGGGTGTGTTAGTTTCAGAAACTTTTGCCTTTTTCCTTTTATTTCTGTGAGATAAGACTTGCAGGCATGCTTATGGCTTTCCTGCATGATAGTCAGGGAGCCGGACTGGATTTGCTTTGGTTTTTCTGTTACATTTGGAAAACCGGAGGCTTCCCATGTAGGCTAATAGGAAGGTTCCCGTGATAAATTCTCTATTTAGTTCATACTGACATATTGTCATACCACAGATCAGTGCTGCCACGGTGCCACTTGCCTTATTGGTGGCTTGTATTGCCAGGTCATGTATCTCAAGTCCATAACTTACATAAAAATTCCTAATTGGTCTTTGAATCAGCATGCTGTAACTAATGAAAACACACAGCATTAACAACTTAAAAAAATAAATAAATAAAAACTTAGTATCATGGATTGAACTCTGTCCCTCCAAAAACATATGTAGCTATGTGGCTGGGCCATGATTCCTAATATTTTATGATTGTCCTCCATTTTCTGATTTTCCTATGCTGTATGTTAAAGAGGACTAGGGTGGGACAGTAAATCTCTTGCTAAGGTCACCTCCCTGCTCCACTGTAAAGACAGTTTCCCTGGAGTGTGGCTTGTACCACCCTTAATCCTTTCATCCTGCAAGAGATAAAAGGACAGAGAAGCAAGCAGAGAGGTGGCAATCTCACACCATCAAGAAAGCAGCGCCAGGAGTAGAGCACATCCTTCAGACCTGAGGTCCCTGTGCCAAGATGCTCCCCGACCAAAGACTGATGCAACACAAAGACTTTCCTCCAGAGCTGACAGAGGGAAAGACTTCCTCTGGAGTGGACACACTGAATTTGGACTTACAGCCTACCGGACTGTATAAGAATAAACTTTCCTTTGTTAAAGCTATCCGCCTGTGGTATTTCTGTTAGAGCAGCACCAGCTGACTCAAACGCTTTGTGAAGAAATGGTTAAGACACACACAAGTGCTACATGCAGTGAATTACTTAATGGGGCCTCTCCTAGCCATAGTCATTTTGGCTCCCATACGGTGACTGGGTGGGGCTAGGCAAGCAAGGTGCGTGGACCCCTGATGAGGAACGGCACTTGGTGGGTGTTGGCTCGGTGCCGTGAGTCTCTGCGCTGCGTGGTTGTCATCCCTTTGGTGACGTGATGTCGTTGTTCTACTTATCCTCTGTTTGGGGTGTTGTAAACCCTAACCTCTATACGTGAACAAGGCAAGGTTAGTGTGCAGTGGATCTCAAGGCACAGCCTGGCAGGAGAGTGTGACTGAAGTCCCGCCCTCACTCTAGATACGCACCTCCCTGGAGTGCGGTCTGCGTCCACTCTGTATAAGCGAGTGTCTGTCAGGGCTGTTTCTCTCTGCACCTGGTTCCTGCCTTCATCTCCGCACTGTCTGACCTCTGGTCCTGGGACTGGGGTGAGCCAGCAGCCTGCCATCTGACCTGCCTGTTCTGGGCTTCACTGATTTCCACGGCTCCACGGGCTAGAAGCCTGTCTTCTGGCCTGCTGATTTGGGTTCATTGGTCCCCGGGGTCTTCATCACTCAAGAGAAGCCTGTGTCTGATCCTCAGGTTTGGGGCTGCCAGCTTCCACAACCATGTAAGGCACTTTCTTGATAGAGTGTGTGAGTTCTGTGAAATGTTAAACAGCAGCAGATTACAGAACCGACAGACAGGTCGCTATGAGTTGGAACTGACTCAGAGGCAATGAGTTTGGTTGGGTTTTTTGGCATCAGTATTTTTTGGGTTTTGTTCACTAGGTTAAGTAAAGAAAAATCCCCTTGTTGCTTTTATGTCCTCTAAGTTTATAGCACCTGACCCAAGGCATGGTATTTTCAGTTGCATCACATACACGCAAAAGCTGAACTATAAACAAAGAAGACAGAAGAAGAACTGATACCTCTGAACTGTGGTGTTGGAGAAGAATGTTGACTGTACGATGGACCACCAAAAGAACAAACAGGTCTGTTCTAGAAGAAGTCCAATCAGAGTGCTTCTTGGAAGCAAAGATGGCAAAACTGCATCTTACAGACTTTGGACATGTTGTCAGGAAAGATCAGTCCCTGGAGAAGGACATCATGCTTGGGAGAGTGGAGGGTCAGCAAAAAAGAGAAAGACCCTCCACAAGATGTATTGACACAGTGGCCGCAACAATGGACTGAAGCATAAAAACAGTTGTGGACATGGCACTAGACCGGGCAGTGTTTTGTTCTGCTGTTCACAGGGTCGCTATGAGCCGGAACCGACTCGACAGCACCTAACAACAACAAGTTAATAGCTCCTAAATCCCGTTGTCCTCGAGCCACCGTAACTGCACGTGCTGCAGAGCAGACCTCTCCAAGGGGTTGCTCAACTGTGAACTGTACGGTAGCTGATTGCCAGGGCTTTCTCCCAAGCTGAATTTAAGCCACCAACCTTTAGGTTAGTCCCCCCAAACCAAGTCCACTGGTATCGAGTAGACCTCAACTCATAGAGACCCTAATGTACAGAGTAGAACCAACCCGTAGGGTTTCCGAGAGTGGCTGGTGGATTCAAACCACTAACCTTTTGGATAGCTGCAGCAGCTCCTCACCACTATGCCACCAGACTTTCTTTTAGGTGAGTATCTGAATGCCAACCATTTGTGCCACCCAGAGACCATTGTAGCTGACCAGGTTTAATTTAAATATTATCCTTAACAGAAGATTGTCTTGTGAGTTTTTTCCAAGTGCCACTCATTATTTCTTAGTATAAAATCCCTGCAAAGGGATTCACTTGGAAACTTGGCATGGACTGGCTCCCCAGGGGGCCTCCTGTCACTTGGTTAGTGGAGGGGAATCAGTGTTTACGGCTGAGGGGAAAAGCAATCAGGCTGGAGAAGAAAATCCTTGCCCCAGGCTCGCCGTGGCCTTTGCACAGCCTGGCCTTTGCTTCATTGTCTTGGCAAACGGAAATGGTGGCAAGCCCTCAATGCTGCAAAGATAAACTATTTCCATTTATTTCACGTTATACTTTAGGGCCTAAACAAAAATATCACAGCGATTCATCTCAGCCTGATTTGGTGATGGCAACATAATCAGAATTGTTCAAGAGACAGAGGCGGCTTCTGTTTTGGCTCCGGCACAAGCAAGGCAGCCTTCGTCTGTTCTTGCAGACTGATTTATGCGAGGTTAAACATTCATAATGCAGGCGCTAACCTCCAGCAAATATTGTTTTATGTATGAGCCAATTCAAATGCCCTCTCCTCTCAGGTTTTCTATTCAAAAGGTTGGGAAACATCCCGTTCAGCTGCTGCAAGCCTGTTGATGGGCTAACAGTCAGGAGCTCCGTGCTGTAATCTGGGGGTAGCGAGGGGCTCGGCCCAGGTTTTAAAGAGAGAGGACCAAGCGTCCACCTTTCGGACAGGTGCATTTTCTTTGTCAGCTGTTTTCTGTGTGTTACCATGTTTCCTCCTGGCAATCCTATGATACAGGACTACTTTCTAGAAGCAGGCACTGAGATGGGCTAAGGCTGTTGGAGGTCGTACAGCTGGCTAGTAGCCTGACCCTGGTTGGCCTGAGCGCAGTCACGAGGCTGTGCACTACACTTCCCACCGCAGACGGGAACTTGGGGAGGCTGCAGCTGCTGCTGCTGAGTGCTGCTGACTTGATTTGTTACTCACGGAGAGCCCACGTGACAGAGCAGAACTCCCTTGTAGGGTTTTCGAGGTTGTCACCTTTATGGAATTAAAAACCCTTGAGGCCAAGTGGCTAAGCACTCAGGGGCTAACTGAAGGGTCAGGGGTTCCTAACCCTTCAGCTGCTTCTTGGGAGAAAGATGTGGCTGTCTGCTTTTGTAACGTTTACAGCCTTAGGGACCCTATGGGCATGCTACTCTGTTCCATATGGTCACTAGGAGTTGGAATCTACTCAACAGCAATGTGACTTTGTTTGTTTCATCCTTCTGTGAGCAAATCAGATCTTTCTCTTGCAGAGCGGCTAGCTCCTTATGACCATGGCCATCCCACATCCCGTGGGTTCACTGGGTACCTAAAGACCAAAGCCAAATCTGTTGCCAGAGAGTCGATTCCAACTCATAGTGACCCTATAGGACAGAGGAGAACTGCCCCATGGAGTTTCTCAGGAGCACCTGGTGAATTCAAACTGCTGGCCTTTTGGTTAGCAGATGTAGCACTTAACCATTATGTCACCAGCATTTCCACTGGGTGCCTGGGTGCAGGAAATTCCAGTTTGCTTTTTCTATCAACCTAGCGAGTCCCAACAGAAAAGGAAGGGTCTTTGGTTTTTGTCAGACAGCAGGTGAGTGGCCCATGCTTCATGAACATGTGTACAGGTATGAGCAACCCTCATTCTCCTGGGTCAGAGGCCAGGTACCAAGGGTGAGAGGCCACGGGCCAGGGGCCAGTTCAGTCCCCTCTCCTCCTGTCCTCATTGCTATAGATCCTTCTCTTTTTCTCAATCAACCCAGCCTGGCCTAGTGCAGCCCCAGCTGTAAAACCCTCTGGTAGTCTGGAAGGAACACTGGAGACCGAAGGCTGATTGCTGGATGTCATCCCGTGCCCTCTTGGACACCGCCAACCTGTCTTCATCCTCTCACATTCTGTCTGTAGCCACCTGGTTCTGGGACTTGGGCGTGGGCTTGCCAGGACTGTGGCCCTGGCAACCAAACAGTCACTTTATCTGGTGAAGATTCTCTCATACAGAGACTGCAAAATAAAGACACTGACCTGGGCACAGGTGTAGGCAGACAGGGAGCTGTGACACGGGAACAGGGTAAGGTATGCGTGTGCCTGCTGGATCGACAACCAGGCACACCAGAACTCACTCTCTGCGACCACAGCCTGGGGGTTGATGGTCCTTTCCAGGGTAGTGCAGAGACGAGGTAGTGTTTTGTTCTGTTGCATATAGGGTGGCCATGAATCAGAACTGGCTCTACAGCACCTAACCACCGCTCCAGGCCTGGTTTCCTCCTCAGTGAATGAGGCGGCCGACTTGATGGTTAATGTGGAGTTAACATAGTATTGGAATTGATTGAGTCTCAGTGTGGAGGACCACGCATGGCCCCTGTCTGCATGAGAACACCACGGTGAGTCTCAGAGAAGATGCAGAAAGATGTTGGCCATCTTACTCCACACTGATCAGGAAACAGAGCAGACATCTCCGCGATTACTGTGCGAAGCAGTCAGCGGCATCCCTACCCCATCGCCTATTAAGTTTCTTTCTTTCTTCAGCTTCCAGTCTTCACTTAGCTGTGGGTGGAGGAGTAAAAGCAATAGCACAGGATGTCCTCGGCTGTTGCTAAAGCCCCGTAGAGATCAATTTGTAATACTAAAAGGCTCCATTGTCAAAAATAAATAACTATACATTTTATATATGTAGATTATGAATACAAATATATATAATATAAGCAATATATTATGCATATATGTGTGTGTGTATATGTATTATGTAAAGAGCTCTGGTAGCACAATGGTTAGCGGCTAGCCAAAGGGTCCAATGTTTAAGCCCACCAGCTACTCTGTGGGACAAAGATGTGACAGTCAGCTTCCATAAAGACTACAGCCTTGGAAACCCCATGGGGCAGTTTTACTGTTTCCTGTAGGATGGCTGTCAGTTAGAACTGACTCAACAGCAGTGGTTTTTGTAACCTTGCTGTTAGGTGCCTTTAAGTTACTTCCAACTCACAGCAACCCCACGTCCGACAGAATGAAACCCCACCCAGCCCCACACCGCCCTCACAATCCTTGTTACATCTGAGTGCATTGTTGCGGCCACTGTGTCATTTCATCCGGTTGAGGGTTTTCCTCTGTTTCACAGACTCTCTAGTTTACCCAGCACCATGTCCTTCTCCAGCGACTGTTCTTTCCTGATAATATGTCCAAATTATGCGAGGTGAAGTCTCTCCATTCTGGCTTCTAAGGAGCGATCTGGCTGTACTTTTTCCAAGGTACAGTGGTTCGCTCTTTTGGCGGTTCTTGATGTATTTGCTATAGTCAACATTCTTTACCAGCGTCGTAACTCAAAGACTTCAGTTCTTCTTTGTTCTTCTTTGTTCACTGTCCAGCTTTCAGATGTGTAGGAGATGACTGGAAACATTCTGACTTAGGCCAGACACCTTAGTGCTTAAAGTGACAGCTTTGCTTTATAACACTGCAAAGAGATCTTTTGCAACAGATTCGCCCACTGTGACGTATCCTTTGATTCTTGGACTGCCACTTCCATGACTGTTGATTGTGGATCCAAGTGAAATGAAATCTTGGACAACTCCAATCCTTTTCTCCATTCATCATGACGCTGTTTATCAGTCCGGTTGTGAGGATTTTTGTTTTCTTTCCTTTGAAAGTGTAATCCATACTGAACACACAGTCTTTGATCTTACTAGCAAATGTTTCCACTCTTCTGCATTTTCAGCAATCAATCTGCATTATGGAATCTTCCTCCAGTCTTGAGGCCCTGTTCTTCACTTAGTCCACCTTCTCAGATCATTTGCTCAACATACAGACTGAATAAATGTGGTGAAAGAATACAACCCTAATACATACCTTTCTTGACTTTAAACCCTGCAGTATTTCCTTGCTGTGTTTGGAGGACTGCCTCTTGGTCTACGAGCTCTGCCAATTACGCTCATTGCTGAATATCACTACAGTCACCTTGGAAGTGCTCTCTTTTGGAAGCTATGCACTACGTCAGCACCTAATCCACACTTCAAAGCAATTTTGGAACTCTTTTTCCAGAATGGCCATCAGGGCTGTTGTCCTGAATGTCATTGAAATGTCTTCCTTGAGATATTTCCTTTATCTCAGGGTAAAGAAACAAGTCACTGGGAGCCAGATCAGGTGAGTACGGAGGATGTTTCAATACAGTTATTTGTTTATTGGCTATAATTCTCTCACAGACAATGCCGTGTAAGATGGTACATTGTGATACAGGAGCTATGAGTTGCTGGTGAAAAGTTCAGGTCATTTTCTTCTAACTTTTTCATTCAGCCTTTTCAGCACTTTCAAATAGTAAACTTGGTTAACTGTTTGTCTAGTTGGTGCAAATTCACAATGAACAATCACTTTGATACCAAAAATGTTGACAACATTATTTTGACTATTGATTTGGACTGATGGAAGATTTTGGTTGTGGAAAATTGGCTGACTTCCATTGTGACACTTTGTTTTAGGACTATATTGGTATATCTGTGTTTTATCACCAGTGATACTATGGCCAAAACGTCGTCTTGCCTCTCCAAAATGTCTTGGCAAACTTTGACTCTCCTTTGCTTTTGTTCATCAGTCCGTTCCTTTGGGACCATTTTTGCACACACCATTCTCATGCCAAGATTTTTAGTTAAAATTTTCATGTTTCTCTATAGATGGTTCCTTAGTCTGCCATGCTTCTCACAGTCAGCTGATGACTTTGACACACACTTTAACAATTTTTGCAACGTTTTCATCAGTTCTGCTCTTTACTGGCCATCCTGAGCGCTCTTCATTGGTGATGCTTTCTCTCCCCTCAGAAAAATGTTTAATTCACTTGTAATTCACTGCTGTTTTCTTCAGGGCATTGTCCTTATAAACTTGGACTAACGTGTCCCTGATTTCACTTCCACTCTTGCCAAATTTAACAAGAAATTCAATGTTTGTTCATTGCTCTAATTCAAGATCTGACATTTTCATGATGGCACACAAGAACACACAACAACAATAATGAATGCCACTTGGCAAGACACTGTCACATTCCAACAGGAACACAGGTGTGAGACACTGCGATATCAAGGTTATAAAACCTGATCGAGTTGTTTGTACAGTGCTGCCAACATCAGCGTGTGGCGGCAAGTTCACGAACTTCACTGCCAGACTTCGCATGTACAGGTGCCACGTGAGCACAGTTAAGTGTTCTGGAATTCTGACTATTCACAATGTTATCTGTAATTTGTTACAATTCACATAATTGAATGTCTTTGCATAGTCAATAAAATACAGGTAAACATCTTTCTTTTATTCTCTGCTTTCAGCCAGGATCTATCTGACATCAACAACGACATCCCTTATTCCAAGTCCTCTTCTGAATCAGGCTTGAATCTCTGGTAGTTTCCAGCCAGTGTACTTCTATTTTGTTTGTGTGTTTGTGTTCGTATATAATGTAAAATATTCTCTCTGTATGTGTAGAACATACACACACATATATGTGTATACACATACACACATACACACACACACACGCACGTATATATATACCCACTGTCATTGAGTCAAACCTGACTCATAGCAACCTTATAGGGGAAAGCGGAGTTGCCCCATCAAGTTTCCGAGAAGCACCTGGTAGATTTGAACTGCCGACTTTTTGGTTAGCAGCCATAGCACACAGTACTTAATCAGTATGCCACTAGGGTTTCCATACATATAAGAAGGTATGTATAAAACGTAGGGAATTAGAAAAAACACAGGCTAGATAAAAGCAAAAGCTAATAAATTAGAGAGATTATAGAATGAATAGGTGAAATGAAAAATGATTCACTTGCAAAATCAACAAATAAACATCCCTGCCACGTGTAATCAGGAAATTAAAGGAGAAACCACAGCAAAATAAAATGACTCATGAGAAATGGGGACCTCTGTTGCCACCATTACATTATAATGTTATTCTGAGGTTCCAGACACAGGAGACAAATGAGTATATGCTTGAGATGAAGAAGTAAAATACCATTATTTGTAGTCAATTTGATTATGTAAACATTCCAGGCTAGTAATCAAAATAATATGTGAATTGGTGACAGAATTCAGTGGTTGAATATGAAAGCAATAAATACAAATCAAGTCTTACTTTATGTTCTCTATAACCACTTTGGAAAAAAGTTATTATGATGATGAATCTTACCAAGAAATGTGCAATACCAATTATTTTATATGGTATATACTGGCTAATAAGACTGTTTTGTACAATGAAATTTGCTAATATACATGATTAAAATAATTCCAAATAAAATCTTTATAACATGTTTGTCTCCAAAATGTTTGTAAAACAATTGCAAAGTTAGTTTGAAAAATAAATGATAAGAATAAATTTTAAATATTTTAAGAAGGGAGTATAAGGACAGGAAATGATTTTCCAAAGACTAAAAACAGCACAAAGCTATGGAATTATGATCCATTTAGCTCCATTATTAGAGAGAGGGTTTGAATATATCAGGAAATTTTCAAAGGCAAATACTTAGAGAAGTTATGGACTATTTAATGGAGAAAGAAACAAACAAAAAGGGAAGCCCATTGCCTTCAAGTTGATTCCAACTTACAGTGACCCTCTAGGCAGCGTGGAGCAACTCCACAGGGTTTCCAAGGAGCAGCTGGTGGATTTGTATCACCAACGTTTTGGTTAGCAGCCTGGCTCTTAATTACTGTGACACCACGTCTTCATTTAATGAGACTACAGACAATGCCAGTTAGATGGTAGTGTGTTGACATGTGTAGGAAAAGCACGCCGTGGAAAAAGTTAAAGGGGCAGGCTGAGATTATGGAAGTTCTGATATGTCCCAAGTACTCCATGTAGCACATCTATTTCCCCCATTCATAGGCCAGGCAATCTGTAAACAAGCAAAAAGACCTACAGCTCCCATATCGGTGAGTGGCACCTCAGGTCTCAAAAGTCAGCAAGCTGCCACCTAAGGAACACCAACTGATGCCAACCCACCTGAAGCAGATGAAAGTCAAGAACGTCAAAGACATGAGGAAAATGTGAGCCGAGGAGATAGAAAGGTCCCATGAATGGGTGACTACATCAACATGAGACCAGAAGTAGAGGGTGCCTGGCCACCACCTGAGACTGCACTGACAGTGAACACAATGTAGAGTTCCTGACAAAGAACTAGAAAACGGGAATGTGCAGATCTAGAACTCTGTTCAAATACCAGACCTGATGGTCCAACATCCTGGAGGGTCCCCTGAAAGCATGGCCCCTGGACCTGCTGCTAGCCCAGGGCTGAAACCAACAGCAAAGCCTGCTCCCCATACTAAGACTGAACTGGACTATGGGCCGTAGACTGATGCAGGTGGGTGTGTACTTCCTGACTTAATATATATATATATATATAAACCGTATGTATATACAATCCATATGTGTATGTATATATATGTGTTACATATATATGACTGTCCAACCAGTTCCTCTCTAGAGGGGAGAGGGGAAGGTGGAGAGGAGGGGACAAACACTGACTGGATACAGTCAGTACAGCGTGGAAGGGAGGAGTGTGCTCCCACTGGGTGAGGAGAGCAGACAGTGTTGCATGGAGGCATGTTCAGGGTTTTATATGATAAACTGACTTGGACTGCAAACTTTCACCTAATCACACACACACAAAAAGTGCTTTTACCTTCTATATGCAAGATTTTAAAAAAAGACCTACAGTCTGTTTCCTAAAATAATCATGTATACCTCACAGCAGAGACAATTATTAATCTGACTATATGAGATTCAAGATGGAATCACTCACGTTGAGTCCCACACTGGCAAATAGTTTCTATTTCCTGTGAACACCCGACCTTCCTAGAAGCTGAAACCTAAGTGAACCAACTGACTGTCTTAGAAATGGAAATCCAACCTAACAAACTAGGACTTGCCTGCTCAGTTTAACATTTCCCCTTGGTCTCAAGTAGGGAACAAAAATGCCCACCAGCCAATCTGAAATTTTCTTAGTATAGCTTCCTTGTTCCTCTGTGCCCGTAACAACCCTTCTACTTTGTACTATTCTTTGGAACTCTTGTTTGATCTCAATTCATGAATTGGAAATTAAGCTTATGGGCTTCTACACAAATTTAATCTCATAGAAAATTTATTTTTAATAGAACCAACATCAACTACTCAGACTTTTCTTCAAACTTCAAGAGAAAACCAAGGATCACTGGGCAGATGAGAAGACCTAGCCTCAAATGAGAAGGAACTGGACAAAAAAAAAAACAGAAAAAATGGGTCTCAAAAGAAACAGAGTAATTCAGGATACAGAAGAAAAACCAAGAACAATACTCTTAATAGAGAGATTCAAGGTTTTGAATTCATAAATCAAGAAAAAGATACTCTGAAAGTGAAAGAACTAGAAAACAAGAACATTTTTTAGAGATTAAAAAAATAAAGGGAAACAAACAAAAACCAAACTGTTGTCCATGAGTCAACTCTGACTCACAGTGACCTTTTAGGACAGAGTAGAACTGCTCCACAGTGTTTCCAAAGAGGGGCTAGTGAACTTGTACTTGCAACCTTTTAGTTAACAGCTGAGCTCTTAACCACTTTAACACCAGGGCTCCTGTCCTCAAAAGATAGAGATCAAAAAAATGAGAGAAATGATCAGATGTAAGGGTCATAGAAAGAGAAAGCAGAGAAAACAGTGAATACAATCATTAAATAGCAGAAGTGAGTGACTCAACTGATGAAAGATATAAAACTACAGATTAAGGATATACGCGTCACAATTCCACAGACCCACTGCTGCCAGGCTGACTGACAGTGACCCTATAGAACAGAGTAGAACTGCCCCATAGAATTTACAAGGAGTGCCTGGTAGCTGTGAACTGCTGACCTTCTGGTTAGCAGCTATGGCACTTAGCCACTGTACCACCAGGGTCTCCATTTCCACAGTGAGTTACAAATGGCCCCACCCATAAGCATATCTTGTGCTTACATGATCACACTTTGTCTTTGCAGTGGCCTCCAGAAAGTACAAGGTCAAATTTCATTCTGTCTTTAGAAGACTGCTCAGTGATAGAACATGCGGTGTACTGAGCTAGGTGGTCTGTTCTCAGCTGGTCACCACCACCATCATGATCACAACTACTAGCATCATTACCCTCCACCACCACCACCAGCATCACCACTGTAGACCATCACCACCGTAGACCATCACCACCATCACCACCATCACCACCATCACAGTCACAACCACCACCACCATCACCCACTGCTACCAACACTCTTACCACCACACCACCATCACCACCATCATCACCACCACCACTATCATCACCACCACCACCACCATCACCCACTAATACCACCATTCTCACTACCACACCACCATCATCACCGTCACCACCACCACCACCACCACTATCACCACCATACTACCACTATCACCACCTTCACTACCACACCACCCGTTGGGTAGTGGAAGTGACAGTTGACAGTTTGGAGGCTAGGCTTCAAGGGACAAGGCATCTAGTTCCCAAAGGAGGGTGAGAGACACATGGAGCAGCACCATCGGAGCCTGAAGAACAAGCTACCATCTACTTATTCCCAGGCTCACAGGCCAGAAAGACATTGCTCATACTTGTAAACCACTGAGATTTTTTTCACTGTTGTGCAATCCTTTGGTGACGCAAATGGTTAAAGTAACTGGCTTCTAACCCAAAGATTGGAGGTTCAAGTCCACCCAGAAAAGCCTTAGAAGAAAGGTCTCACCAGATACTTTGAAAAAATCTGCCATTAAAAACTCAGTGAAGCACAGTTCCATTCCGACACATATAAGATCACCATAAGATGAAATCAACTCTGTGGCAACTGTTTTCTTTTTTTTTAGTTCACCAATACAGCTAGTACCAGTACAGCCGGAATGCTCCTTAGAAACAAGAATGGCAAGACTTTGCTTCGTATACTTAGGACATGTTATCAGGAGGGACCAATCCTTGGAGACGGACATCATGCTTGGTAAAGCACAGCAGAAGCAGAAGAGGCGTACTGACACAGTGGCTGCAATAATGAGCTCAAGTATACCAACAGTTGTGAGGACGATGCAAGATTAGGAAGTGTTTCCTTGTTTTGAACACAGAGTTGAATGAGTTGGAAGTGGCTGATGGTACCAAACAATAACAATACAGCTTCAGAGCCCTGGTGGCTCAGTGGTTAAGAACTCAGCTGCTTACCAAATGGTTAGCAGTTCAAATCTACCAGCTGCTCCTTGGGAACCCTATGAGGCAATTCTACTCTGTCCTATGGGGTTGCTATGAATCAGAATTCACTCAACAGCAACAGATATGATTTTTTTCTGATTTTAATACAGCTACACAAATATCATCTTACTCCTCCTTGTTTTCCATTCTTCCCTTATTTTCAAAGAATCATATTACATTATTTTAACAATAATGAGATGCCTTAGACAACTTATATAATGCGGTGGAGTAGAAATAACAACAGTAATGAAATATTTTGGACAATGCTACTTTATATCTTTTGATTTTCTTGAGTGGTCTAGATGACTTTTAGAATTACACTGTGTGACAGTTCTTAATAGTAGTCGGAAAGTAGCCAGAGAGGAGAAGTCTAGGATAAAGAAGTCAAATGAGAATAATGTCAAATCTCTTTAACTCAGGAGAGAGAAACAGTTCTGAGGCAGGAAGCCAGGCAGAACAGTACAAGCAGGGGGGTATCTGAAAGTCACCACACTCCCACTGCCACCATCAAGGTGATTTGGACTCATAGTGATCTTGCAGGACACAGTACAACTGCCCCACGGTGTTTACGAGTCTGCAATCTACACGGAAGCGGGCTCCCAAGTCTTTCTGCTGCCTGGTGGATGGTGCATTCCAACTGATGACCTTTTGATTAGCAGCCACTTCCTTAGCCGCCGGACCACCAGAGCTCCTCTGAAAGTCCTGTAAATTAGTTACGGATCAAGTTGAGGGTAATCACTGGTGCATGACCTTGTCCCATTCTTTTTTTTCTTGAAGAATCTGATGATTCTATATTTTTTATATTGAGGACTTTCTCCTGCTTTTATTCTCTGATCCCTGTTATTATTTGAAGATTCATTTCAATGATAACATTCTGAAAGAGGGAACGTCAGAGCCCCAAACTAATGCATCTGAACAGAATTTTACTGTAACTTACTACAACTGCCTCCATTCTCTTTAGTGAGAAACTGCTAATATGCTTTAGAAAGCTTTTTCTGTAGTTCCCCTACCTTCTCTGAATTAGGCTTTTTATGGCTCTCTGTAAGTGGAATCCAACCATCTCTAATGTTCAGTGATCTGAGAACATAGCATGAACTGATAACGATGAAGGGAGAAAATCAATCACCGGCAACGTGAAACCCCAGGGAAATCAACTGATGTGGAAAATTATGTATTTTATGTGGAGGCTTAAAAGAAGGGAAAATTATGGCTTCATTGGATCATCCCTACATTCTGTGAGTATCTAGCAGATCTTTGTAATTTATTTTTTTCGAGGCTACTCCGTGAGCTTTTGCTGTGATGCAGTGCTTACTGTGAAATGGATCATTAATTCTTCTCTTATTTTGCTGCACTGAAAGATGAAGCTCTTTAACCTAGCAACACTGGGACAGGGAGGTATTGCTAACTGTGTACGGACAAGTAGCCTTTTCTCCTTTTTTTTCAGTCAAGGTAACCCTGTTCTCCTCCGTTGATGTCCTGCCCTGCGGTGGCACAGTCTGCTGGAAACGTTTGCGTCACGCACCAAGCTCCTCAGTCGTGGCATTTGGAACACATGCAACTTGGGGCTTTTACTTTATTTCGAGAACAGTCTGGGCTTTGCAACTGATGGCGGAAGGGTGGCCTCCAGACAAGGAGGTGCAGGGTGATGTCTTTAGGGAATTCAGAATGGAAAGCTCTTCAGACCCAGCCACTCTGGTCCTCTGTGTGAGTCTTGGGAGAAAGAATGTCTTTGTGAACAGGGATCAAACCAACCAGTTGGGTTACATGGGAAAGAGCTGAGTCCAGGCTGAGGACCCTGGGATCTGGTGCCCCTGAGCCATAATTCAGCAGAACAAGGTAGTGGCATGTCTGGCCTGATGGATATTTCAGGACTATGCCCAAGGGGCAAGTCGATCTTCACTGAAGATACTAGGCAGGAGAAAGAGCAAGATGTTTCCAGTCTGATGGAAGCTTATGGCAGGAGTCTGAGATGAAGGTGCTGGGTGGCCAGTGAGTCACGTGGCAGATTAATGACCATGGCAACAGCAGCTGGGATGGGAATGGCCAGAGAAGGGACGGATTTCCTGGCTTGCCTCTTGACTCAAGCATGGACCAGCCATGGGGAGTAGATTCTTGAAGTTCTTTGAGCTCCTAGAGAAAAGAGATGGAATCCTTCAAAATGGAGACTGTCATGGTTTGAATTGTGTCCCCCCAAAAATGTGTGCAGCCACGTGGCTGGGATATGGTTCCCAGTATCTTGGGACTGTCCTCCATTGTGTGGTTTTGCTAACCTGTATGTTAAAGGATTAGGGTGGGGCTGTGAATTCCTGCTATGGGGGAAGTTTCCCTGGAGTATGGCTTGCCCCACCCTTAATGCTTTTAGCTTGCAAGGAATAAAAGGAAAAAGAACCAAGGACAATTTGAGAACCTCGCTACCATCAAGCAAGCAGCACCTGGAGCAGAGCGCGTCGTTCAGACCAGAGGTTCTTGCGTTAGGACACTCCCTGGACAATGACTGATGCAATACCGGACTTTACTCCAGAGCCGTCAAGGGGAAAGTCTTTCCCTGGAGCGGACACCCTGAATATGGACTTGCAACCTACCGGACTGTGTAAGAATAAATCTTTCTTTGTTAAAGCCATCCACTCTGTGGTATTTCTGTTAGAGCAGCCCTAGTTGACTAAAACAGAGACATAGGGAGAACGAAGGATGTTCTTGCAGGACCAGCAGAAGGGCATCATTTGGTGTGAAAAATAAAGGAGGTGTGACCTAAGGTTTAACCCAGTCTGAGGAGTGGGTAGCGTCTGTCCCAGAGACCACATTTAAATCAAATACGGCAAAGTCTTCCAACTCCTTGTACTTCTCTAAAGATGAGGAATTCTGGGAATGTTTTACAAAACACACAAATAGCTGAAAGCTGGTATCAGAAGAATGGCATTTATTTAACTCTCTTATATGTAAAAACACAATCCCCATTCAGGGAAGAATGGCACATGAAGACTGGGACGCAAAGGGGCATGCATATATGTCAAAAACAGTGTTGTTACTTCTTAAAGAGACACTCACTTGCAGTCACTTTGCAGACAGAGTAACTGAGGTTAGAGATTACATTACTTTTCTATGCTGGATAACAAATTACTAGAAATTGAATGGCTTAAAACAGCACACATCTCAGTTTTGTCGATTCTACACAATGGGCTTTAATTGCTGTTTTGTTGCTAAGTGCTGTCTGGTTGGTTCCAACTCATAGCAACCCTACGTACAACAGAATGAAACAATGCTCTGTCCTGTGCCACCCTCATAGTCGTTTCTGTGATTGCACTCACTGCCGATGGCCAATCCATCTTGTCAAGAGTATTCTTCCTTTTTTGCTGACTCTTGGCTTTACCAAGTGTGATGTCCGTCTCCAGGGGTTGGTTGCTCCAAAGTATGTGAGACAAAATCTCATTATCTCCAAGGAGCATCCTGGCTGTATTTCTTTAAAGACAGACTTGTTCATTCTTTTGACATTCCATAGTTTATTTAATATTCTGTGCCACACTGTAACTCAAAGACATAGATTCTTCAGTCTTCCTTATTTATTGTTCAGATTTCCCATGCATATGATACGATTGAAAATACTATGACTTGGGCAGGCACACCTTAGTCTTTAAGATGACATCTTTTCTTTTTAACACTTTAAAGACGTCTTGGGAAGAGATTTGCCCACTGCGGTGTGTGAGTTGATTTCTTGGCTGCTGATTCCTTGCTCCTTGGCTGAAGATTCAAGAAAAGGAAACCCTAGAGGTGTGGTGGTTACCTGCTGTGTCTGCTAGATGAAATGTCAGTAGTTCAAATTTGCCAGGCGCTCCTTGGAAACTCTATGGAACAGCTCTGCTCTGCCCTATGGGGTTGCTATGAGTCAGAATCGACTCAACAGCAGTGGGCTTGGTTTGGTTTCCACAACTTCAATCTTTTCTCCATTTATCATACTTATTGGTCCACTTGGGAGGATTTGTATTTTCTTTATGTTGAAGTGTAATCCATACTGAAAGCTGTCACTATCCCCCCGATACCGACCCGCAGCGGAGTGACAGCAACAGACCGACACCACGTCCTCTGGTCTTCAAGCAGAGAGAGAGCGTTTATTTCCAGTAGTTCCACTTATATACGGAATGAATCAGCCAATCACTACTGGCCCACGTACGGGCTAGGGCGTGTCCCAGGCATGCGCAGGCAAGATGTTTACTGCTCTAAGGTCTCTGGGTCTGGGTGTGGCTACAAGCCAAGGCGCCATCTTTGGGTGCGGCCGCTCGGGGGGTGTGGGGCCGGCTCGCCACAGAAAGCTGTGTCTCCATGATGGGCTACATGTTTAGAACTCTACATGCGAATGTACTGCAGACTTTCTTCAAGGATCAAAATTGGTGAGCTCACAGGTTATGGTTGGTGTATAGATAAAATGTAAGCCGAGTGCCTGGAGAAGCATTACCTTGTCCTCTGTCACTTTAGTTGAGAATTCTTCAAAGACCCCCAGTTTCATGAACATCCCAGAATATATAGTTGTTTGTGTTTAACTAGATCTGAAATTTTCTAGTGATCTCTATTCATATGCTATGAGCTCACAGTCCATTGACCCACACACAAGCCCACTTTTGGAATCTTGTGGATGAATAAGGACAGACGGCAAGATGAGCCAGGGTGCTCAGAAGGCGTTTGGTTGTGGGTTTACGTGTTGTTCTGTGTACCTCCAAGGGCTCTGTAGTTATTTTCCTACTATCTCTGTTGGTTCACATACAGCAACTAACACTCTCCTACTTTACCCAAGCCTCCTTCTCCATCTAGAAATATAGAGGGAAGTAGCTTGTGGAGTGTCTTCAGTGGGCCTCATTAGGCTCCGTTGGGGAAGAGGACTCATCCACGGAGCTCTATCTCTGCTTCCAGTCTACACTCCTGTATTTGAAGAATTTTGTTGTTTCTGTTTTATTGGATGCCCCAAACCCATTAGCCATTGTAGTTTCTGCTTCTTCAGCAGGCATTTAGATATGAAGACATGAAGATGGTCAGACAAAGAGTGTGGCTTGGTGCTCCAGGCCAAATTTGCCCTGGAAATTTCTAATATATTTTCTATATTGATGACTCCTAATAAACTTTTGTCTTCTTTTGTATTTTCCTTTTTAACCTGTAAAGGTTCTTGCTCTCACTCTTTACACACACATATCCCTAACATCTCAGTTCAGTTACAGGTAATCTGCACATTAGATTTTCTGTAAAGCAACTGGGCTGAAGTGTGTCCCCTTCTTGCCTAACCCAGTCATGTGCTTTCTCTTCGATTCAGTGTTATTTCTCTTAAAGAGAGAAGTTGGATTAGATGACCACAGTCTTTTTCTACCTTTCCACACTAATACAGTGTATTGGAAGAGAGGATGTATCTGGTTCCTAAGTCCCCCCAAGTCCTCAGATATTCAATTATCCAAATCTGGGGCCCATATAGAACACTGGATCGGACTCTGGGTTGGAGTCTGGGAACTCATCTTTACAGCAAGCTCCCCAGGGTTTTCAGCCATGCAGTCAGATCGAGGAACAACAGCGTGGTTTTTGTTTAGGAAGCAAGCTAGAGCAGCACGTTTTTCCTTGCAAGAATGAGCAGTCCATTTAGAGCAGCAGGAAGCACCTGCCTCAGCCTGCTGGCTAAACAATCTCCAGCTTTTCTTTAGGAGACAGGTGTGTGGCATTTGGCCCAGGAAGAAAACACAGCAAATCACTATGGGAAACAATAGTTTCTTACTTAGGAGACTGACCCTCTTTCTGAGCTTTTATCCAGGTTTCAACCTCAGTGATGAGTACATACAGGTATAGAAGGTGCTGGCCACAATTATGATCAGAACCACAAGAACTCAGAAAATTTATAAGCGAATGTCCTTCTTCCTGTTAACAACTCTGTCTCTTGTGATCATCAGCGTGAAGGGTATTGAACTCACTGTTATTAGTGTTATTTTAATTGGGCACTCAAAGGCTGTCTAGCTATTTATTCACCTAGTTTTCACTCTTGAAGACACAAATCAAAACTTTATTGGGAATGTAATATGCATCACCGATTGCTATGAACGGAATTGTGTCCTCCCCTCCCTCACCAAACGTGCTAGTACCCTAACCTCCACACTTGTGGATATAATTCTGTTTGGAAATACAGTTTTCTTCTTTATGTTAGTTAGATCATAACCAGGTAGGGTCGGTTTTAAACTTAATCACTTCTTTTTTTTTTTCTTTTTTATTTAACATGACTCAGTGAAAATGTACATTCACATATAAATTTACATGCCCACCTATATGCAGCTTCCTGCTCTCCCTGTCCGGTGACAGCACACTATTCCTCTCTGCTCCATATATGTCTCATCGTCCCAACAGCCTCCTTTCCGCTCCTCTCTACCCACTCTCCTTCCTCCAGCCAGAGGTCAGCAGGATGATATCCTATAGATGTATAGAACTATAAAGTGTAATCAATATATGGTCACTCTGCATTGCCAAGTCCAATCCATTCCTGTCCAAAGAGTGGACCTTTGTTATAATTTATGGGTAAGAGCAGCATCAGGGCTGGGAGCCATGCTCTCAGGGGAACCCCGAAACCACTGGACCATCAATTGAGGTCTTTTAGTGGAGATCTCAGGATGCACCCCTTTTTGTTCTTGTGTTGTCAGTGAGACTCAACCTCGTGAGCTCCATCGTGGCTATCACTGGTGGTGGCCGGGCACCATCTGGTTATTCTGGTCCCAAGTCGATGAAGGTACCCAGTCTTGCGGGTCTCTCTGTCTTCTAGGTTGTCTTTACCGCATGTCATTTTGGTCCTCGGTGAGCATCTGTTCCTGCTGAGTTGGGACCATTTGCTGCTTCCTCAGATGGCAGCTTGGCAGCTTTTCAGACCCCAGATGCCACTCACCAACGTGGGGTGCAGAAAGCTCTCTGAGCAAAACGCTAGTTGTGCCAATTGGCCTCAATTTCACCTAAGAGCATGGTCCCCTGCCCCCTGTCCCAGCTACTCTATCCTTGCAATATTAGGTTAAGATGGAAGGAGTTACTCAAGTTATGCTGAAGTCCACTTAATGTTGTTCTTGTTTCTAATGTTTGTTACACCACTTTCTCCCAACCAGATTTCTAGCAACTATCTAAACTAAACCCTCCCTCCCTCACTCTCCCTCCCTCCCCTCCCTTGCAGCTGTCAAAGAGTCTTTTCTTCTATACACAAGTCTGTTTTTGAGATCTTATCGTAAAGGCCTCATACAGTATTTGTCCCTTTGTCGCTGACTACTTTCATTCAACATAATGTCTTCCAGTTGAAACCAGGTTAGGAGATGTTTCCTGGAATGATTGTTATTCTTTATCGTTGCGTAGTGCTCCACTGAGTATATGTACCATAGTTTACCTATCCATTCTTCTGTTGTTGGGCATCTGGGTTGATTCCATTGCTTTACTATCGTGGACTGTGCTGCGATAAACATTCTCGTGCATGTGTCCGTTGGTGTGAAAGGCCTTGATTCTGTAGGATATATTCCAAAGCCTAATGACTTCTAAGTTATAAAAAGACAGGGTAGACATAGAGCTACAAAGTCAGAGGGGAGACAAATACTGTATGAGGAACTCCAAGGAATCAAGTTAGTAATGCTCTGAGTTACTAACAAAGAGGGAACCCACGTGGCCAAGACCCTGATTTGGACTTTTAGTTGTGAGGAAACAAACTTCTGTTCTTTAAAGTTGTTGTTTTAGTCATTTGGAAACTGGGGGTATAGTGGTTAAGTACTATGGTTTCTAACCAGAAAGTCAGCAGTTCAAATCCAACAGGTGCTCCTTGGAAACTCTATGGGACAGCTCTACTCTGTCACTGTAAGTCAGAATTGAGTTGGTGGCACTGGGTTTGGTTTTGGTTTAGTCTTAGTTACCTAGTGCTACTGTAACAGAAATATCATAACTGAATGACTTTAACAAACAGCGATTTATTCTGTCACAATTTAGGAAGACAGAAGTCCAAATTCAGGATACCACTGCCGACTTTTTGTATCCATTGGCTCTGGGGGAAGTCACTTGTCATCAAGATTCCTCTGGCCTAGGAGCTTCTCAGCCCACAGACCCTGGATCCAAAGATAGGATCCGCTCCTGGCTCCTCTTGCTTGGTGGTACTGAAGTCCCCATCTCAAGTTTCAGGATCTCATTTTTTCCCAATCAGTACTCTCACTTTAACTGTAGGCACTACTCAAGGTTGGGAATTCAATTTCAGACGTCATTCAAGGCTGGGAATTCAATTGACATTGTAATTCAGCCATCCTTACAATAAAACCCTGGATTTGGTTTTTGGCAATATTAGATGTTGCTACAAGAAATGAAGCTTTCTTTCAAGGCACAGATGGAAGCTTTGGGGTTGTTTATGTGCTTCTTGAATTGTGACTCTGAATTTCTGAGCTCATCTCTTTCTTTTATCACTTAGTCTAGTGAAAGTAGGACCATCTTAGTTAACTAATGCTACTATAAAAGAAAATACCACAAGTGAATGGCTTTAACAAAGAAAAATTTGTTTATTTGTTGGAAGTAAACTAAAAACCCAATGTTGGGTCATCCACTCCAGGGGAAGGCTTTCTGTCTGTCAGCTCTAGAAGACAGTCTTTCTCTTCAATCTTCCCCTGTTAAGGAGCTTCCCAGGTGCAGGGACCCTGTGTCCAAAGGACACACTCTGCTCTCAGGGGCTGCTTTCCTAGTGCTGTGAGGCCTCCAACTCTCTATTTGCTTCTCTTTCCTTTTATCTCTTGAGAGATAAAAGGTGGTGTAAGCCACGTCCCAAGGAAACTCCCTTTATATAGCATCACGGTTGTGTTCTGGGTAAGAAGATTATAATCCTACCCAAATCCTCTTTAACGTAAAATTACAATCACAAAATGGAGTACAGCTACACAATGCTGGGAATCCATGATGTCAACCAACAAACTTCCTTATGCTTCTCATTCTGACAAAATTATAGAAAGGTACTAAATATCAAACAGAGCCTCCGAGAGATCAGAGATCACCCAGAACCTCAACTCTCACCATTATGTACTCTATTGGTAGTTATATTTTGTGCATTTCTATTGCACCATGTGCCATGGGTTATCAATGCTGCAGAGTCATCACCATCTTCAAGACTAACTAGACTGGAGAACCAATTTAGGCAACTCATCCTTACAATTTTGTTTCTCTAAAACCACTCTCAGTATCTAGTGTCCTAGGCTGGGTTCTCTAGAGAAGCAAAACCAGTGAAGCTCATAAATATATTCATATATAGAGAGAAATTTATACCACGGAAATGGCTCACGTGGCTGTAGAGCCTAGAAAGTCGCCAGTTCTGTGGGTCAGGTTGGAGGCTCCTCTTGACTCATGTAGCCGAAGGGCTTGCAAACACAAGGTCAGCAGGTCACACAGCAGTCCCCTGGCTCACAGGCTATGGAGACTGATGCATCTCAGGATAGGCAGTTCAAGTCCCAGGAAGCAGAAGTCAGATGAATCAGAGACAGCTGCAGGATCCATGGTGAGGAAAACTTGGCCAGAAAGTCCACGTATGTTGGATGTAGGCCATACCCCAAGGAAACTCCCTTTCAACTGATTGGTTGCTTATGGCCTGTCTCATTGTAGAAGTGATTATATTAGACCAATATCATTATGGAGGTGATTATGTTATTACATTGCTGTCAGACTACGTTGTAACTTGCTAAACCACTGAAAATCATGGTCCAGGCAAGATGACACACAACTTTAACCACACTGTCACTCACTTAGGATGTTTGTGTTACAGCAGTCTCAGGCAACTAAGGCACTAATCACTGTTTTGAAGGCCTGATATAGACTTAGTTTTCATCCTTGAAAGAAACTATAGGCTTTGTGATGCTGAACACAGCTGTCTTCATGATTTCTATTAGTTTGCTAGCATTTCTATCACTTCACTGCTGTTTTCTAAGCCCCTGTGTGTGACCTTGCTGAGGTAGTCTTATGTAACTCTCTGGCATACAGTCACTTTTGTCCTAGCCCACTATAAAACCCCTAGTCTCCTATTGCTAGATGCAGAGATCTGCTTTGGTTCTACTGCCATTGGGGTCCACTGCATTGGTATTTAAATCTCCCTAATGAGGACTCCTTTGCCACCACCTGCAGTTGGCATCCACTTCCCTTGGTTTCTCAGTACCCTCCAATTTGGGGGCAAATTTGAAATTACCGGTCTGCACTAGGATAATCCTACTGTGAGAAGTTGCAGCGCTGGGGTGGGGACAATACCTATCTAATTGTACTGAAGTTACTTCTCAGTTATAATGTGCTGGTTTCTTCGCTGCTTCTTAATAAAAGAAAGGCATCCTGATTCCCAGCACTCTACTGTGGAGGAAAAATAAATAATAAAATGTTCACCAGCTACACGACCCATGATAAAATAATGAATGTCCAGTGCTGAGAGGTTTTGGAAAGCATGGTGATGCTCTCTTTTCCCAGGTTGTCCAGACATCTGTTTTCTTTCCTCCAAGAGGATTATGTTTATCATAAGCATGGCAGCTCACCCACACAAAGTCATATTGAGACTTCATTGTGGATTATGCCATATTCTAGTAACTGGGAATGCCCTTCTGAAGTTTTTTTCCTAGGGAAAAACTGGAGTGGTTGTTATCTGAACCACCCCCGATGTGTTGTTGGGATCAAGACTGCCTTGTGTGGTACAGCACGTTTGCTTTACTCCTTGGCTGGACTCCCTAGTTCATCTGAGGTGTTTTTTTTTTTTTTAATTCTCTTGAGTAGTACTGAGAATGGTGAGGAATAAACAGGAAACAACTTAGTGATTTGAATCGGAGAAGCTAGTAACACGAGAAGCTCGCATAACACTTCATAAAAAGGGCCTTGAGTATAAGAAAATGAGTTTGAAATGTATTGTGGTCTCAGCTTCAAGAAATACTCAGTTCTACATCGCTTCTTGTAACAAAATCTTACAGTTTCCAGAAGATAGTACCCACCAGTATGACTTGAGTTTCTGTTAGTTGTAACCACTAGGATCTTTTTATGTGTACTCCAGTTCATATCCTGAGCAGAACTGATGATTCTCCCAGTCTTACCTTGCTTCTTCATGGAGTTCAGCTGGGTGGTCCCTGAGTTGACGGCAAGAGCACAATTCCCATTGCAGAGACTATGGTCACCCCAAGCTGACTGGTCAATTGAAGATGGTAAACATGGCAGCCATAGTTTTTTCTGTTTAAAATCAAAATGGAAATCCTGGTAACATAGTAGTTAAGTACTATGTCTGCTAACCAGATGGTTGGAAGTTCAAATCCACCAGGTGTTCCTTGGAAACTCTATGAGGAAGTTCTACTCTGACCTACAGGGTCTCTGTGAGTTGGAATTGACTTGATGGCAGTGGTTTTTCCCCCTCCCCCTCTTTAATGACAATGTCCCCACTCCAGAGCAGTTGAGTTGCCTTGAGGATACCAAGTGTTCTGTAGGATTACAAACAAAATGGAGGGATCTGTCATAACCAGGCTTTCCCCTGGAGCAGGAAAGACTCACCCCAGCACTGGATGTTCAGAGCAGAGGTATCCATGTTCTGTCCCGGATCTAAACCCTCACTCAGGCCCTTCATTGTTGGGTTACTTCAGTCCTCCACAGCAAAGGGAACAATGAGATCTGAGAGTAAGTGTCAGGGCTTCCTGGCGCCTCTTGGGGTGTGGAGCTTATCATCGGTGCAAGAATGTATGGAGGACCTGCGGAGGACCTGAGAGGTGTTGTCCACTCAAATATCTAATACCTGGGAAATGCAAAGACCTGGGTAGGAGGTCTCAGGACACCTTCTTCCCTCTCATTGTTGGGCCCTTTTATTTTGTGTTCTGATTGCATGCGGTGGATCACATGCATCCGATGATGAGCAACAAGACTAGGATGAGGGCAGGAGTAAAACAGGTTTCCTACAGTCTTCATCCCTGAAGTGCTGATAAAAATGACATCACTTGCCTCCACAGAGCTCCACTGTTTACACTGAGAGCCCCAGGGTAGAGGCTAGATAAGCAGGTTCCCACAATAGGCTGCCCTGTGTCTTTAGCATGTGGGTTTGGTTATCACTATTCTGAGAGGGGGAGGAAGAAAACTGAAACTTGAACCTTCAAGAACACTGTCAGAAATGTCAGCTTCTGCTAATCATTCGCATCTAAAAACCTTTATACATCTATATGGCAGACTGAGAGAAGAAAGGTCAAGTAACCCAGGACACCAGGCTGAAGGTGAACTGGCTGAGCTATAGAAATGGCAATGAGGGCTTATTGATTGTCAACACAAGATTCATTATGTCAACCCATGCTTTTAATATTTCAGTGGAAGAGTCCTCCATTTAAAGGTCATCTTCTCCGAGAACTCAGTACATGAGAGTTCAAGGCAAAGAGATAGCCCTGAAGCTGAGTGAAGCAGGGCCCCTGGGTCCTTGCCTACTGGGTACTCCTATCCCAACAACACATCCCTGAGGGGTCTTTGCAGGGCAAGGTTTGAAATCCCCTGGTGCCAATAAAAATACATAGTATTAACAAAAACAAGTATAGGCTGAAACACGACCCCTTTACGAAATGTGCCCTAACAACAAAGCTTGTTTAATGTTCAACCTTATTTCGTCATTGCAGCTGAAAGCAATTTGAAGGAGTCTGAATTTGGAAGCCTCTCAATTAAAGTTAAATTAAAGATGGATAGGACTTCCCTGGCTCTCTACTCCTGCTTCTGCCTGCCAGTTCCCACAGCAGGGCCCCACAGCTCACAGGAGCTGTTGCGGGATCGGTCCCATGCTGGGGCTTGAAACTGAAATGGATGCTCTCCAGGGGTCACAGGCAGTAGCTTATTCTAGTAGGATCATCGTATATCCTGTTTTCATCTTAAAACTGAGTGTCTGCCTTGGAGCTTATGAAAAAGTGAGAGAGAATCAGTTCCCTATTAACACCAAGACAAAGCATCAAGGACAAGACTTTCAGGGAAGTCGAGTTAAGCCTAGCTGGATGGCAGCCACTTTCAAAACAATGAGGATGACCATCATGTCAACAATGACATTTATGGAAGGCCTCTCATGAGTGAGCCAGCCACTGGAAGGGATACTTTCACACAGATGTGTATTTAATCTTAGAGAGATTCCTCTGGGATTCTCGTCTGCTAAGACCTGGGGAGTGCGGGCCATTTTTATTACGTAGCCCTTTCCATCAAGGGGGCTTCACCCCCTTGCTCTCTATACCTATACCTTGTTCTCCGGTTTCTGGAATCTTGCTTTATCATTCTGATGGGTGCGTAGTTTTCTAGGGTTGGGGTCTCTGCCTTTAGCACTCTCAGGACCTGCAGTCCAGAGCTATTCCTGCTGCTGGACCAGCTGCCCCCAGAGCGTTGCCTGTGCCTGCAGCCTGTCTCCTCTGAGACACGGCCTGTGCCGACTGTGACATGAGTTTCTCATTTTTCATTTCCAGCCTTCCAAGTGATGATCTTTCCTCTTCTTGAGGCAACAGAATGATTATTCACATTTGTTGTAGGATAATCATTTACAACTCAATGTGCTTGGTGCGTGATGTGGGTTATCTCATTAGCCCCTGTTAAACAAGCTGTTAAGGGGCTGAGGTGGGAGTCACGTCCAGATCTGTTTGCCCTGGAGTCTAGCTTATCCACAGAGGCCTGTGTCTGCTCAATTTTTGTACGATGAAGATTACAAACATTAGTGAATTGTGTTAAAGGTAGAGGAGGGTAAACTGGGGTATGACAGTCTACCCCAAGTGATGACTCATGTTTTAGGTAGGACATTTGTGGAATTCCTGACTTTTGCTCCTGTGGCCTCTGCTTGTCTCTTGGATTCCTTTGGATATCCAGCTCTGCTTCCTTATTAGGTACAAGGTATGTTCCCAGGCTTTTGGTATAGCATGTCCCCAGTTGCAGTCTTGCTAGCTTGTTCCTACAGGTGGACCTGCGACAGCCATAGTTTTCAAGATAGAGAGGGTTAAAATAGTGATGACTCTTTTGGCACGTTGATTGGTGGCACCCATTAAGGAACAGGCCTATTTAGTTCATTGCTGACCTATGATCGGTGATACTCTTAGGAGACTTTCTCATCATTTGGCAACTGGCTGTTTGGGTTCACAGAAGATAAGCAGGTTGTGTGGGAACAGGTAGAGGAGGAAAATAGTGGTGGAATCTCTTCCAAATATTTACCTATTTCCCTCACTACAATGCCCATTGTTAACCTTTACGTTATCTCATATGCCAACTTTGGCACAAGGATCAGAGTAAAGCAACCTCTGTTCTCATAGACTCAGCTGTAGTTATTTTTACAGGACCAGAGAAGGAAGAAGAATCTAATAGGAAAACCAACATTGGCCTAGTTATCAAAATTGAATAGTTGCTTACTGCTGTTTTATTTTGTTTTGAAATACATTTTCCATGAATTTTTGTGTACAGATGAGAATTTTGTGTTCACTGAGGTCAATTTCCATCATTTTTGCAAAGTAAATGGACATGTATGGAGAACTCTAGTACAATAATCTGAAGTTATCTCCTTTTGCAGGTATTTTCTAAAACAACATATTTTATGTATACACAGTTGAGGTGGAAATGATAGCTTCTTTTTCTCTCTGTGGAATACGACAGTTTGGCTCAGACCCCCCAAGCCATGGCCTAAAGGAGTTCACTCCTTGCTCCATGACTGATGTGAATTCCTCTTCTTGTTTCCTTGTGGCTTCTCCTTCATCCAGGACCAAATACTCAACCCTTTTTTTGTCAAGAAACTCACCCCCAGCAACATCTCGGTAAAGCTTGCTTTGGTTGGGATATCTTGCACCAGGGATTGTTGGGTGGTTAGCTCTGGTCCGCACACCTGTAATGGTACTTGGGGTAACAGGTCCTAGTCTGTCCTGGCAATGAGTCATCAACACCTTCATCTTCTTCCAGACATGGACATCTCCTGGTAGTTGTTTATTCTGCGGGATGGAGAGTTTCAAAATAGACTCCACAGAAAAATGATCAACCATTCTCCACTTCAGAAGAGGCTCTAATGCTTCATTGCATGGCCTTGGTAGTTGTTTTGCTGCCAGCCTGCAAGTATAGAATGCTAGAGAGGGGTTTAAAGGTCACCTCAAGCTAAAGCTAGAATGGGAGAGCCAGAAAGGAATTTGAAATCAGCATTCTCAGTGGTTATGATGCAGAGGTTTGAATTTAAATTGCCTGAGGAAGAATTTCCTAATTACATATTTCAGACCTCACCCTAAAATTTGACTCAGTTGCTCTAGGGTGGGTCCTGAGAAGTAAATAATTGAAAACCCTATTTCCAAACAAGGTCATGTTCACAGGCATCTGGGGTTAGGAATTTAGCATCTCTTTTTACCATACACAATTCAACCCACAACAGATACTTAAATCAGTACATTCTCTAAACTTGCACTGGTTAACAAGGTGAATCACTGTCTGCCTGAGGCCACACCAAACTGAACTCTGCATCAGGGATAACACAGCTGCCCGGCCTCCACCTCGCTCTAACACAGTGTCGCACTCACTGCTGGCACTCAGCAACTGGGACTGAATGGATGTCACACATCGGGTGAGTGGCTGAACCTAGCTGACAGTCTTGAAAGTGGCTGAGCCCCATGAAGAAAAGTCTGTTTCCAGGGACCCTACTTCTGAACCCAGTGTCACCACTTGCTAGCTGTGTGCTCTTGACCAAGAAGCTTAAACCTTTGGCCTCATGTTTCTTATTTGCAACAAAAAAGAGTTGAGAAAATGAAGAAACACAATCAATTCAAAGGTTTGCAACAGGGCTGGGCAAACTTTGTGTACTTAACAGGCTATTTTCTGTTGCTGCTGGGTTTGTTGCAGTCCAGCGCGGTTTTCACCAGTGTGTGTTGCCCATAAAAATTCACTGTTGTGTGATAGACATTTGAAGACTCTGTTTAAGACTGCATCAGGGCCATGTGAATCCTCCCGCTGATGCCTGGAATTTCATATTATTTAGGATACGGCCTGATGCCTTTCAATTCATGAGCAAATTTTCATCCTATTTAATGTTAGTTCTCATTACTTCAAAAACGTTTCCTTCATATTGCCAAAGTCAGAATTTGACCCATTTATTTTTCCATTTGCTGCCTGCAGGGAACCTGACACTTCAGTTTTCTCACTTTTACAGTTATGACCATTTTACCTACCATCTCAGTCGAGATCAGTCTCTTCCAGCATCTAGTGTAACACTGGATAATTACAAACACGTCTGTATACGGATTGGAAAGTGCTGATTTATTCAACATTGAGGCTTGTGTGCAATATTGCTGAAGACTTTTACCTCTTTCAGAAATTAAAATACAGCATTGAGCAATGCTACTGTTGCACTTGGCCTAGGGTTTATTGCCCAAGTAACACAAATGAAAGTGCTTTTATCCCTCGTAAATTAGAAGCCTCCCTATTTGCTCAAGGTTTCTTTTGAATTCTAGACTACAACATAGAAGTAAGGCCAGCTGGTTTCACAGGATTGCCTGGGATTTTGTTGACCTCATGGTGCCTTTAATGGTGGGAAATACAACTGTTCAAAATTGGACCTGGAAAAGAACCCATACTTGAGGTTTTTTTAAGTGACCTACTGATCATTTAGTAAGATAGTGTCCCCAGCCTCCTATTTCTGCCTCTTTCTGTTCATGTAACAACCAAAATCTCATAGGCTAAAAGGGTTTGATCACTGATTTCTTCCTTCTGACATCCCATGACACACCTTGTATTATGGATTGAATGGTGTCCCCTCAAAATATGTGTTGCGATCCTAACTTCTATTATCTGTGGACATGCTACTATTTGGAATGAGAGTTTTCTTGTTATGTTAATAAAGCCGTATCAGGGTAGGGTGTGTCTTAAACCTAATCAATACTAAGTTATAGAGGGGGCAGATTAGACACAGGAGAAAGCACCAATGGGGGATGATGGATGCCATGTGGTTGGTGATTGCCAAGAACCCAGGGGACTCTGCAACTATGGAAGCTGAAGGAGACAAAGCCCTTCTCTCAGAATCAGTACAGAGAGACTCTACCTCTACAGCTGGTGCCCAAATTTGGACTTCTAGCCCTTGAACTGTAAAACAATAAATTATCTTCTTTAAACTCACCCATTTGTGGTATTTATATTACAGCAGTACTGAGTAACTAAGACACCTTTGTATCAAGATCCTAACATGCTTATGTTTCACTGAGGCTGGACTTTAATGTTATATATTCGCAAAAGACCATCATTCTAAACATAAATACCTTAGCTGCTGCTGCTGTTGCTTTTTTTCTCGTAAGAGGAATAAATGTTGCTCCATCAGTATCATGGGACCCATTCCTGAGCTCCTGTTCTTCCCATTTTCATTCAGCTTCGTGACAAAATAAGCTTGGTGTTTTCTGGGACAATGTGACAGTTTTCCCAAATCTGTCACCCTTGCCACCAGTCTTCCATGATTTGTTGTTGTTGTTAGATGTCAAGTCAGTTCCAACTCATAGTGACTCTGTAGTGGTCCTATAGGACAGAATAGAACTGCCGTTTAGGGCTTCCAAGAAGCAGCTGGTAGATTCGAACTGCTGACCTTATGGTTAGTGGGTGAGCTCTTAAGGGCTGTACCACCAGGGCCCCAGCTTCTGTGATTAGGATCCCTAAAGTCAAGAACAAAATTGCTATAATAATTAAAAGACAACAGAATAAAACAAGTGGTGAATAGAAAATTAAATCAATGGACGAGTGTCATGGATTGCATTGTGTTTCCCCAAAACTGTATGTATTGTTTTGAATTGGCTGTGAGTTCCAGTATGGTGCGATTCCTCCCATGTGTTACAAATCCTGCCTCTGTGATGCTGATGAGAGAAAACAGACAGCAGTGGTGTTGGTAAGGCTGGACTCAAGGTACCAACTCGTGGGATTTAAGGGAGAGAAGCGAGCAGAGTAAGTTGGGAACCTCACACCTTCTAGAAAGCAGCACCGGGAGCAGAGCGCATCCTTTAGAACTGAGGTTCCTGCACCGCGATGCTCTCTGAATGATGGCTGATGCAACATAAGGACTTTCTCCTAGAGCTGACAGAGGGAAAGCCCTTCTCCTGGAGTGGATACCCTGAATGTGGACTTACTCGACTGAGGAAGAATAAACTTTCTTTGTTAAAGCCATCCACTCTGGCATTCCTGTTAGAGCAGCACTAGTCAATAAAATTCCTCTTCATAAAGCCTTCCACTCATGGTATTTTCTGCAGAGCAATGCCAGTGACTAAAACAACGGATTAAGGGAAGCTACAGTGAAAACAGGCAAAACTTTAGAGTGAAGAAGAGAATAGAGAAATGAAATGAAATGCAAAGGATTGTTGTTATTTGGTTCCATTGAGCCGGTTCCAATTCCCATGGATCCTGTGCCCTACGGAAGGAAGCACTGCCTGTTTCTGTGCCATCCTTGCAATGGCTGCTAGGTTTGTGTCCATTGTTTCAGTCACAGTGTCAATTCATCTCTCTGGAGTTGTCATTGTCATCTGGTACTGCTCTAAAAGAAATGCTCAAAGTGAATGGGTTTAACAAAGAAAACTTCAATCTCTCACAGTCGGTAGGCTAGAAGTTCAAGTCAAGATACAAGCCCCAGGGTGACACGCTCTCTCCGTCAGCTCTGGAGGGAGGTCCTGCATTGCATTAGCCTTTGTTGGTCTGAGAGCATCTCAGCACAGGAACCTCAGGTCCAAAGGGCGTGCTCTGCTCCTGGTGCTGCTTTCTTAACGGTTTGAGGACTGTGACTCTCTATGTACTGCCATTTCCTTCTATCTCTTGTAGCATAAAAGGATAAGAGATGGTGCAAGTCACACTCCGGGAAAACTCCCTTTACAGTGGAACAGGGAGGTGACCTTACGAAGGGTGTTACCATCCCACCCTAATCCTCTTTGAAATAATTCAATCCATTAACCACAGGCAGAGTTGAGGATTTACAGCATAGGAAAATCACAAAATGGAAGGCAATCATAAAATTCTGGGAATCATGGCCCGGTTGAATTGCTATACACATTTTGGGGAAGGACACAATCCAATCCACGACAATCCTCTTTTTACCAGTCCTCCACTTTACCAAGTGTCGTGGATTGAAATGTGTTCCCCCAAAATATGTGTAGCCATGTGTCTGGGCCACAATTCCCTGTATTCTATTATTGTCCTCCATGTTGTGATTATCCTGTTCTATATGTTAAAGGATTAGGGTGGAACTGTAAAATCCCTTCATAGGATCACCTCCCTGCTCCACTGGAAAGGGAGTTTCTCTGGAGTATGGCTTGCACTGCCCTTAATCCTTTCATATTATGAGAGACAAATGGAAAGGGAAGCAAGCAGAGGATTGGGAACCTTATCAAAAAAGCAGCACCAGGAGAAGACCACACTCTTCACACCTAAGGTTCCTGTGCCAAGATGCTACCTGGACAAGAACTGATGCAATACTGGACTTCCCTCCAGAGCTGACAAGAGGGAAAGCCTTTTCCTGGAGTGGACGTCTTGAATTTGGACTCGTATCCTACCGGACTATGTAAGAATAAACTTTGCTTAGTTAAGGCCATTGGCTCTGTGGTATTTAGTCAGCACTAGCTGACTAAAACACCAAGCATGATGTCCTTCTCCAGGGATTGATCCCCTTCCTGATAATGTGTTCAGTGTTCATCTCACCATCCTTGCTTCTAAATTAGTATAATTCAGAATGAGAAGGTTCTAATTAAAATGTCAAAACAGCAAGATAAAGATAAAATAAAAAAGTCATGTACTAGTGATGAACTCAAAAAAATGCTTCAGATGGTTAAATATAAAAAATAAACTTCCAAACCATAAGTTTAAAAAATAGGTTAAGTAAAATTAACAACCTGAATCAAAACTTTGCTAAAGAAAAGAGCAAAGATAATAATAAATCGTGGCTATTCTCCTTTTCAGGGCCTTTAAATTTCCCAAACAGGCAGGGAGACACCAAGCATCTTAAAGAGCTTGGGATCCACTTTACACCTGGGATTTCAGCACAGTCAGCCACTCTTAAACAACAAGTTTTCTTTTTCTGTTATGTATATGTGGATACCATGTGTCCATACCACCAAAACAGATGACAGTGAAAATGAAAAGTTCTCTCATGATCGCTAAGATCAGAGATGTGCAAATATCTACCCAGAATGTGGCATTAACCAGCCTAGAAACAAATCTGTCGGTGAAAAGGATGAGCTCTGAGCACTTAGAGAAGCCTGAGCAGTGTAACTCCTTGATAGGAGGAAGTCTGGTTACTGCAGGAGAAACATGAAATGATCGTGCTGTTTCCTATCATTACTACCAGCTTTTCTTGTTGAAACTCTTGTGGATTGAATTATATCGTTCTGGCCAAAAAATATGTGGAAGTGCTAATCTGAAACACCTGTAAAGATGACTTTGTTCGGACATGGGTCTTTGAAGATGTTATCAGCTGAGTTCCCACTGGAGCAGGCTAGATCCTCATCCAAGCTGTGTGGCATCCTATGAAAGAAAAGAAACAGAGGGACACAGAGGGTAGAGGTCATGTGATGACAGAAGCCAAGACTGAAAAACAGAACTCACCAACACTGAGTCACATCCAAGTCATAGCAACCCTACAGTGGAGACTAGACTGGTACAAGACAAAGAATGACAAGTGCCCCCACGAGCCACAGAAGATCAGAAGAGACAAGAAAGGATATTCCTCTACAGCCTTCAGAGAGTGCATGGCCCTGTCGGCACTTTAGTTTGGGACTTCTGTCCTCCAAAGCTGCAGAACAATAAAATTCGGTGGTTTTAAGCCACCTGGTGTATGGCACTGCATTCTAGGAGCCCCAAGAAACTAATGAAGAAACTTGCCAATTGGAGATTTTCAAAACTCATAGCGTGGACCTTTTATTCAACAGTTACTTATAGTCACTGATTATAGCCAACCTCTTCTTTAAAATTCTCTGTGTTCCTTTTCCTTTTGACTTTCAGTCTTCTCAAGCAGCTGAGAAGGAACACTGCCCGCCTGACCCTGACCCAAGACCATCATGAGGAATGGACAGTGCTTTCCACATGACACAGGCAGGCAGGGTTGAATAGTTTCAATAGACCATATGACCTGCAAAGCTTAACATGCTTACTACCTGGCTTTTTACAGAAAATGTTAGTCACTGCTGTCTTAGATGATCCAATCAGATCTTCCTAGTTGGAGGAGGTAGTTTGTTTATGAGGTCTGACAATTAAGTTGACACACTTAAATGTTCTAAGTGTCACATACCTCATTGCTGAATATCACTGCAGTCACCTTTAAAGTGCTTCCCTTGGGAGGCTATGCACCAATGCCAGTGCCTAGTTCACCTTTCAGAGCAATTTTGGAACTCTTTCTGGAATGGCCATTGCTCAGGGTGGCACCATGATAAGTTTGTGAACTTAATTGTCTAGTTGTCTGTGAGGGAGTTTTTAGCCTGTAAACAAGTAACTGTATTGGAACACCCTCCCTACTCACTTGATCTGGCTCCCAGTGACTTTATCCTTTACCTGAAGATAAAAAAAAAAAAAAATACTGAAATGAAGATATTAGGATGACATTCAGGACATCAAGAGTAATGTGATGACAGCTCTGATGGCCATTTGGAAAAAGAGGTCCAAAATTGCTTTGAAGAGTAGACTAGGAGCTGACTTCAGCGCATTGCTTCCCAAGGGGAGTATTTCAAAAGTGATCATAGTGATATTCAACCATGAAGTATATAGTGCTTTTTCTAGGATGAGTTCATGAACTTAATTGGCAGACCTTGTATACTACAGATTCAGACTCTTATGTCATAAGAGGTATTCGTTTGGAAGATTATTCCAGGTAATAAAAGAAAGGAAGTGAGACAACACTGCGGGTAAGGTAGTCAAGCCAACAGCTAGTGAGAGAGCCAGTATGTGAGAGCTGGGGTCAGTTCTACTGTGGAGCTTCTGAGACACTATGTGGAAGATGGAGCAAAGTTGTCATAGGATGGAGAGTCCTGGTGGTAGATTAGGGAAGAGCTGCTGCTGGTAACCAAAGGATTGGCAGCTGCAGTCATGGGAGTGATCACATCTAAACACTGAGAATCATGGGCCAGCCAGGTCATCACACAATCCTAACCATCACACCAGATCTTTGTTTGGGAGTGTTTGCAAACAGTTCATCTCATGCACAGTTTCCCTGTCCTTTCTCTTCATCTTCGTATGATTGATTTTTTGATATTCGCATGCCAGTGCACTCTTCTCCTCCTTCATAAGCGTCTCCTTTGAACACCTTACCTACGGCAGCAGCCCCTACTCCACCCACAATCTCTCTGACCCATCCTGACATTATTTCCTTTGCAGTGTTATGTTGGAGTCCTAGTGGTGCAGGGGTTAAGTGCTCAACTGCTAACCAAAAGGTCAGCAGTTTGAATCCACCAGCTGTTCCTTGGAAACTCTATGGAGATAGTTCTACTCTATCATATAGAGTTTCTGTGAGTCAGGATCAACTTGAAGGCAATGAGGTTTTTTTTTTTTTTTATGTTATGAATAACCTTTTACTCTTTTATTGATAGATTACCTGTCTTCTCTGGCTAGAATGGAAGCTCCACAGACCAAGGACCTTCAGAGTTACATCCTCTGTATCCTTGGTACATAAAACATCACCTGGCACATAGCTGTTGCCCAGTGGGTACTGGCTGAATGAATGAATGTCTTTGAACTCTTTGAGAGAAACAGATGAGAAAGAAGAGGATCCTTGTGAGGTATGCGTATGTGTGTGAGTGGACAATGGCAGAGGTTCTCCCCAGCTTTCTGCTTGCCAAACTTCTGTCTAGCCGTGAACTCTCGGCTCACAGCTGCTGCAACTGTGAATGGGCAAGAATGAGTACATGGACTCAGCTCCAGGCCTAAGACTGTCAGACATATTTTGATGAAAAGGCCCCATTGGTGTAATAGAATGATTTTGTTACTGAGTTGGAAATATTTACAATCTATGGATAAGATAAAAAGGAATTTTGTCTGAATATCTTGATGTAAGAAATTTATGCTTTAAAAATTCATTGTAAACTTTGGGATTAGTGTATACTCATTGGACTGTCCCTCAAAATCAGCCAGACAATGAATAAGGGAGATCAAAGAACTGGTGCCTTTGAAGTATGGTGTTGGTGAAGAATATCGAATACATCATATACTGTCAGAAAAACAAACAAATCTGTCTTGGAAGAAGGGAGGATGGCAAAACTTTATCACAGACACTTTGGACAGGTTATCAGGACAGACCAGTCTCTGGATAAGGACTTCAAGCTTGGTAAATTAGAGGGTCAGCAAAAGAAAAAAGAACCTCAATGAGATTAACTGATACAGTGGCTGCAACAATGGGCTCAACACCACAATGATTGTGAGGGTGCCTTAAGGCCGGGCAGTGTTTCCTTCTGTTGTACATAGAGTTCCCATGAATCAGAACTGAACTGAAGTCACCTAACAACAAAAATAACCAATTCCACTACCGAGTTACACAGTGAAAATGAGTGTTTAGCACGGCAACCACAAGCTCAAGTCATTGCTGTGACTTGATTCCTGAACAACAAATAAAACGGTGATAGACTAAGTGGAAGAAAAGAGCTCTTGGGACTGAATAAGGCATGTTGTCATCAAGCTGAGACAAAAGAGGTTTCGGTTAACCCTTAAGTGACCAGAAAAGTATCTTAACCCTGTAAGTTTATTTCCTGAGTTTTCCAAATAACCAATATTTTAGCATATGGGATGTCTGCATCCTCAAATAAAAACTTCTAGTATTTTATTGTATAGCATTTTCCTGAGGAATGGAGTTTGCTGTTTTTCACCAAGGCTAGGATTTGACACTATAGCCCACGTTTTAAGATTGCTCAGGAATTTAACATTCCTGGAACCAGCTTTTGCCATTTGATTGACACCATCTGACTCCCAGGTACAGACCACAGAATAGCTCAGTTGTCCAAGCCACTAGCTTAACAATTTCTCTCCTGAATTGTAAGACTGAAATCCATTCTCTTATTAGTGCTTAAAATCTGTCTGAAGGTCAAGTATGTGCAGGTTGATACATTTCTGTGTATTCACTTCTTACTCTGTGATTCTGGTCCAGTGGTTGGCGTGCCCAAATGTGTCCCCAAAGCACAACTCTCGGTCTTTAAATTGACAGGGAAGCCTGGGATAGAAACTTTGTTTTTTTTTAAGATGATGTGCTGAGATTTCTATGCTGTAAGCACCCTCTGAGAGGCCATCTGCTCAGGCTCTTGTCTCCTAGACAAGGTGAACTTGCAAGCACAAGGAATAGCTCATAAATGTCTTTGAATGGACATCCGACCTCCTGGGCTTCTGTTACCATAGCTATTCTAGCTCCCCTGCACTTTTCCATTTTGGAAGGGGTGGGCAAGAAAATGAGTAAGTAGTGAAGTATGCCTTTATTATTGTTATTTAAATAAATGCATGTTTCCTGGAGAATACCTAGAAACTAAAGACTCCAAATCACACCAACAAGAATAACCCTCACGTATTTTGATACTCTTTCAGGTGTACACCCACCTAGGACTGGGTCTTCTTGGAGAAGCCCTTTACCATTTTGTAATGCCCTTCTCTATTCCCTGAGATTGTTCTAGTTTTGAAGTCAACTTTATCTGCAGTTAATATAGCTACTCCAGCTTTCTTTTGATTAATGTTAGTCTGGCATGTATTTCTCTTTACTTTCACTTTGAACCTGAGTCTTCATATTTAAAGTGGGCTTATGTTTTCACACACTTGGACAATCTGTTTTTCAAATTGTTGTACTTAGACTATCCCTATTTAATGTGATTATTGACATCATGGATTAGTCTAACATGTTATGTAACTCTTTTTTATTCATTCTTTTTTGTTCTCTGCTTTCTAATAGAGGATTTTATTGTACCATTTTATCTCCTCTCTGAGCCTATCAACTATACATGTTTCAGAAATTTTTAGTGATTTCCCTAGTGTTTTTAGCACACATTTTTAACTTTCAACAATGTTATACCATTTCACATGCAGGGCAGGTATCTTATAACAGTATTCCCTATTTCTTCCTCTTATCCCTTGTGACATTACTATCATGCACTTTACTTGCTGGAAATGGTTACTGAACTTGACTTCTAACTGCAATGTTGGAGATTCGAGTCCACCAAGGGGTGTTTTGGAAGAAAGGCTTGACAATCCACTTTTGAAAAATCAGCCATTGAAAATTCTAAGGAGCACGTGACACACATAAAGGTACCATAAGTTGGAGTTGGCTGCATAGTAACTGGTTTACAATCATGCACAAGGCACTGCCACTATTATTAATTTAGACAGTGATCTTTTAGATCAATTAAGAATATGAAAAGTAAAATATCTTCTTTTGCTTTCACTCATTTCTTCTCTCATGCTCTTCTTTTCTTTATATAGACCACATTTCTGACATATACCAGTCCTGCCTGAAGAACTTTGTTCAGCATTTCTTGCAGGGCAGGCCTCCTAGTAATAAATTCCCTCAGTTCTTGTTTATCTGAAACAATCTTGTATCTTCTTCACTTTTGAAAGACAATTTCATTGAATATAGAATCATTAGTTGTTTTTTTTTCTTCCAACACCTTCTTGCTTGCATGGTTGCTGATGAGAAGTCTGCTGTCATTCTTAGTCTCATTTCTCTGTAAGTAAGGTGATTCTCTTCCTCTCCTTCTACTTCCCTGGACATTTTCAAGATTTTTTTCATTGTATTTGGTTTTCTAAAGTTTAAATATGATCTACACCAAGCCAAGCCAAGTGCCATCGAGTTAGATCTGACTCATGGCAACCCTAACACCAAAAACAAACAAAAACCCACTGCTATAAACTCATAACAATCCTATAGGACAGAGTAGAATTTCCTGATAGAGTTTCCAAGGAGCACCTGGTAGATTTGAACGGCTAACTTCCTGGTTTGCAGCTGTAGCACTTACCTACTACATCCCCAGGGTTTCCATTATCTACACAGGTGTAGATTTTATGGTATTTAACCTGAAGGATATTCTCTAGGCTTCCTGAATTGGTGGTTTGGTTTCTATCATTAGTTTTAGAAAGTTATTGGCGTTATTAGTTCAAACAATTCCTCTGCTCTCTTCTCTCTTTCTTTTCCTTTTAGTGCCTAATTATGCATGTATTACACCTTTTCAAATTGTCCCACACTTCTTGGCTGATCTGCTTGTTTTTAATTTTGAAAACATTTTTAAATTTTTTATTATTTATTTTTTGTGATTGTGTGAAAGTGTACAATCCAGTTTAAACTTTCATGCCTGCCTATGTGCAGCTACTACCACTCTCCTTGCCTAGTGACAGCACACTCCTCCTTTCTGTTCTATAGGTGTCATGTCCTCTTAACAATCTCTTGTCCTCTCTTTTACACCCTCTCCATTCCCCTCATCCTATAGATGCATAGACAACATCCTATAGATGCATAGAACTATAGAGTGCACACACGATATGGTCACTCTGTGTTACCAAGTCTAATCTATTCCTGTCTGAGGCATTGACTTCAGTAATGATTTATGGACAGGTGCAGTTTCAGGGCTTGTGCTGTTCTTTTTTAAAAACTTTTTTTCCTCTCAATTGCGTTTTAGTTTGGAAGGTTTTTACAGATTATCTTCAAGCTCACTGGTTTTTTATTTTAGCCATGTAAAGTTCACTGGGAACAAATGATATTCTTCATTTCTGTTGCAGTGTTGTTTATTTCTAGCACTTCCTTTTGATACTTTCATTGTGTTTCCATTGCTTTGCTTACCTTACTCATCTGTTCTTGCATATTGCCTCCTTTTGCCATTAGTACACTTAATAAATTAATCATGATTAATTTAGTAATTCCAACTTTTATATCATATTTGAGTCATTTTCTGATAGTCTTTTTGTCTCTTAGAATATTTTATCTTGATTTTGCCATGCTTTGTAATTTGTTGCTGAGAATCAGATATGTTTTATCATATAATAAGAATTGGGGTGAATAGGTCACACACACACACAATTACACATGCACACACACATGCAAGAACTGACCATCAAGTTTGTGAACTCATCCTAGAAAGAGTGCTATGTACCTCACTGCTGTGCACAGCTATGCACTGATACCAGTGCCTAACCTACCCTTCAAAGCAATTTTGTAGCTCTTTTTCTGGAGTGACCATCAAAGCTGTCATCATATTACCCTTGACATCCTAAATGTCATCAAATTGTCTTTCTTTCAATGTTTCCTTTGTCTTTGGGTAAGGAAAAAGTCACTGAAGTCCAGATCAGGTGAGCAGGGAGGGTGTTCGAATACAGTTATTTGTTTACCGGCTAAAAATTCCCTTACAGACAACTACATAATTAAGTTTATGAATTTTTTTAGCATGCCACCGTGAATGATGGCCATTCCTGAAAGAGTTCCAAAATTTCTTTGAAGAGTGGACTAGGCTCTGGTGTTGACACATTGCTTCCCAAGGAGAGTAATTTGAAGATGACCATAGTGATAAATTCAGCGGTGAGGTATGTAGCACTTAGAACAATTAAATTCTCAGACCTAACTGTTGGACCTGTGTGTGTGTGTGTAATATTTTTTGTTTTACTAGAGTTGGTCCTTGTCTACTATCTGGTTGGTGATTTCTTCTCCCTGTCCCTTCCCACCTTTGTAACCATCAAAGAAAGCTTTTTTACTACATCTGAAGAACGAACGTTTTCAGTGTGAGCGTTTTTCTTAATCTAGCTAGGAATTGGGCTGTGTTTAATGTTCGCTGTAGCTATAGCTGCCAGACCATTAAATTCTGCTAGCCATCTCCCCTTTTTTTTTTCATTTGTACCCCTCTCTTAACACAGGGCTTTCCTAAGTCCTTATAGAGAAAGTTGATATCTTATGTCTCTTTCAGGTCTAATCCACAATAATTGTACTGGAGGTCTATTGCTGTATATATGTGTAGAGGAGGATTCTACAGTCTTATGATTATACTCAGTTCTTCAGTGAGTGTGTGTTTTGAGTCTGTGACCTTCATTCGTGTTTCCTTCAATAGCATTTTCTCCCCCTGCTCCCTACTTCTGGCAGCAGAGTTCTCAATCTGCTTCCTTAAAGCACTTATCCCTGTGGCCTATGTTATCCCCCTACCACTGTTAAGACAGGAAGGCTAGAGGTGAGCTGAGTGGGAAGAATACATTTCCCCCAGCTGTGATAAAGTTTCACAAGTCCTAAAACCAAACACAGGTCTGTCGAGTTGATTCCAACTCATAGAAACCCTATAGGACAGAGTCGAATTGCTGATAGGGTTTCCAAGGAGAGCCTGGTGGGTTTGAACTGCCAACTTTTTGGTTAGCAGCTGTAGCACTTATCTACTACCCTACCAGGCTTTCCTCAGAAGCTCTAGCACAGTGTTTTCACCTGAAGAGTATGGCTGTGTTTGGAGGAATCTCTAAGCTGTGTGCTCAGAGTAACTATTTTTCACTTCCCTCTCTTAGAGCCACTGGGGTATCCTTCTCCAATCTTCTGCGAGAACCTCGTGGGGCTCCTGAAGGTAAAACCCGGGAAAGTGTGAGCTCTCACTATGACTACATTCCCTAAGAATTCCTCACTCTCATGTTAGTCCACACTCGACCTCCAGCAACTTATCAGCATGACTATGTGATCCTACCAACTTGTGGCCCCAGTAGTCTCTGCTCCAGGTAAGCAGATCTTGTCTGTGACTGTCTGGGTTCATCTGTCTTTCTAGATTTTGGAGTGGCATTTTGCCCTGCAATCTCAGTCCTCTGAAAGGTTCAAGAAAAGTAATTGATTTCTAGCTTGTTCAGTTTGCTCTTATTGTAAAAATCGTAAGTCTTTTACATACCTGAGCGGACATCAGAAGTCCCCAAATAAACCTTGTTTACATTTCATTAACATTCCTTCCCGTTTTTACATACATATTTACCTCTAGCTTTGTTAAGAATAGCCTATACTGATTAAGGCTGTGAGCCAGGCACTATTCTAAGTGTTTTATATATACATTCTCTTTTACCTTTCTCCACAACCCTATGATAGCAAATGAAGAACAGTTTTTTCAGGTATAGCTTTGCAAAAAGTTGTGAGATTAGCAAAGGGGAGAACTGGAGTAGAAGCCTTAACAGTCCGACTTCAGACCCTATATACTTTAACGAATAGTTATGAATGGACAGATGGATAAAGGATTGGATACATAGATGTATAAACATATCTTAGCAGAAGAGGGATCATATTCATTCCTGTAAATCCCAGTGCTGTTGAGTTAATGCTGACTCGTAGTGACCCTATAGGACATAGCAGAATGGCCCCATAGATAGGTTTATAAATTAATATTATAAGGTAGATAAATATATCTCAACAGAAGAGTGATCATATTCAGTTTTATAGATACACTCTTATATAGTAATATTATATTTTAAGCATTTTCACAAGTCATTGCAAGTCTGATTTAGGATAATTTTCAAGTTGTTAAAAATCAGAATTATAATACATATACATAGTGATTGCTACATGTGAAAGTTGTTTTTAATTCATGTATAAAAAAAGTTAACAGAATGATAGAGTTGATTCAAAGCGGCTGTAAGGACTTATATAGTCAATGAAACAAAGGACGCTGGGAAAATGATTGGCAATTTAGATACAAAGCTGGTAATAATAATATTCCTTCAGGCAATCAAACTATAACCTCCGGGATAATCTTGTCTAATAATTAAGTCGTCATTATGCCTCACCAGTTTTATTCAGATTAACCTGACACTGAGAAATTGTTAATCAATCCAGCATATTCCCTGAGAGTCAGATGACCATCAGGTGGGCTCATCTGAAAATCATCTAGCCTAATACTAAAAGGTAATGTGATCATCTTTTTCTGTTTTATTTCTGAGTTTTGAGAAATGCTCTGAATATCTGTAAATATGATTTTAATGTCCTTCATAATGATGCTAAGAAGGAGGTTAGCATAACAGAACCATCTAGAAGACCACCTGCACAATGAATGGTCTTGGGGTGGATCTCAGACTTTGGGGATATTGGTGGACTTCCTGCTCTTACTGTAGGGAAAGGAGTAGCCCCTTCTGCTCATGTTCTAAGATGCTCTGCTTAGGAGACTTCATGGGCCACCCTCTCTGCTTTCTGTTGGAAGCTAGCCAGGAGGAGAACAAGCCTAGAAAGGTCTATCTTTTTCACACAGGCCTGAAGGCTTCCCCAAGCCTCACCTCTGGACTGGTTCATTTTAGCACACCTCCATGACTTTGATCCGACTAGACGGCACTTGGCTGGCTATGACTTTGTTTGAGTAGTAAGTTTCTGAAACCCCATTCTCCCTCCTTGTGCTTTTGATGGTTCTGCTTGAATCCCTGCTTTGTCCTTGGAAGGTTAGAGGAACCCTTGAAGAGAAAGAGGAAAACAAGTAGGGGGCTTGGGTAGAAGGGCTGCCTTGAACCTCCAGAAGAGAGGATTGGGCATGAAGATTTTTTTTCATTATGATTGAGTGAAAGTGTATAATCCAATTTAAATTTGTATCCCTATCTATGAGCAGTTCCTACTGCTCTCCTTGCCCGGTGACAACACACTCTACCTTTCTGTTCTGTACAAATCATATCCTCTTAACAATCTCCTGTCCCCTCTTCTCTGCAGTCTCCACTTCCCTCTAGTAAGAGGCCAACAGGATGGCAGCCGTGACGGGACTCATGTAGTACTCACACAGAGTGCTGGTGGCAACCCAAGATTAAAAAGGCATGCACACTGAGAATTCCACTAAAAGATCACAGCTGATGGTCTGAAGGCCTGCGGGCTCCCCTGGGAGCATGGCCCCTAGACCTGATACTGACCCTGTGCATAAATCATTACTGAGGTCAACTCCTAAGACAGCAGTGGATTGGACTTAGTGACACGGAGTGACCATATCATTGTGCACTTTATGGTTCTATGCATCTATAAAGATTTTTTTTATAGGTCATCCCAAATTAGTCTGTAGTTGCAGGTAAGGGGGCATAATTCAGACATGAGCCTTCTCTCAAGGAACCAGGGGGTGCATTTGGGCGAATCACTCAAAGAGGAGAACAGAGTGCAGAAGGGACGAGGCACTCCTGCAGCTCCGTCACCCTTATGGCCCACTGTGTTGACGCTCTTGTTCTGTCAACTTCATGTGTTTTGCCTATTGAGGAAACAAGTAAGGAAAGAATATCACGTTGTGTAAAGAACAATGAACCCAGGGATCTGGCTTGGGATGTTGCTCCCACTACCTCACAACACTGCTTCCTTGGCAGCCCACTTCACTTGAACACTGGTGAAATTAAAAACTTCACAGAGTGGTTTTGAGACTTAAATGAGGTAGAAGCATGATGAATGTCACCCTCAAGATCTGTGCTCCTCCCTGGGCGCTCATAGCACATATTTACTGCAATAATGGATTCAGAGATGGTGGCCATTGACTTGCAGATGACCCCATCCCCTATTGAGCTGGTAATTGATTTTCCCAGTGACTGCTTTGGCAAGACCTGAAATGAGCACTTGTCATCAGCAGGGGAAGCTTAATGGAGTCGGGCCTATTACGTACTCCTCACTTAATGTTCACCCTCAAGTTAGGAATGGGGGATGGTGTTTACTCTCCAGTGACATCCAAGATGTTTCTCCTTGAAGACGTGATGCTCCATCAAGCATGTCTTCTGTCTTTTCATCTTGTTTCCTTATGTTTACTCCTGGCCTCTAAGTGTTTTTAAGAAGAGTCTAGTTCATTTACAATGATTTTTCAGCACTCCGTTGGCACTGGCCTTTGTGTTTTACCATTTTGCTCCCTAATGAAGTCCTGTTTAGCAAGCCTACTGATCCCTTTCTCAGCTACTGTCTTTCTTGACTCCTCTGACACCATGGAGACTCTTCCCTTGCATCTTTGTTTTTATATTATTGGGGTTCCCAGACTTCTCTATTATATTCTGCACTTAATGTAATGTACACCTTCCCCAAGGATTGGCCTGATGGCCTCTTTCTTTTTCTTTCCTACATTTCTTTCTCAGCCAAGTCCAATGTCCGCATAACTTCACTGTCACCTCTATATCACTGACTTAAAGGCAACATTTCCACTGTCTTAATTATCAGATGGATTCAATACACGCTTCAGAGAACTGTAAGATAAAATAAGTGAAATGTAGGTCAGATGGAAAAGGCAGGAAGCAAAGGAACTGTAAAGGAAGTATTAAAAAGAACATAACGTCAAAAGCAATCAAATCTCAACATACTCAGCATTCCTTCGGAAAATTCTTAGAATGATAAAAAAAGAAATCCATTATATACATTTATGAGAGGCCCACGGGGGTGGGGGTGGGGATGGGGAGGGAGACATATATGCAACTCGACGGCACTTGGCTTAATGTAAAAATAAATACCAGAAGTGATATACAAGATTAAAAATAAAACAAATAAAGGCATAACTGAATACAAGGAGAAAGCAGGAAAAAAAAAAATTACATGAAAGCAAAATTCAAGGAAAAATTAATGGTCCAAAGAGATCACTTTCAATAGTTAAAGGATATAATTCACAGTGCTATACAACTGCTGTGAGTCATTTTTATCTGAATAATATTAGATCAGAATTAAAGGTCAAACTGATAAAAAAATATCAAGAAACAGCAGCTAGAAACTAAATTGGCAATGCTAAACTTTGATGCGGCCACAGGGTAGGCATTCAGGAATGGCGATGTATAGACATGGATGTATATACATTCAAACTAACGTGTACAAAAAAGAATAAGCTGGTATTGTTAGTTTTTCATTTGTGGATGGACGTATCAGACATTCCCAAAACAATGCAAACCTGTCATCGCCCGTCGGTTCTGAGGCACAGCAGCAGTATCACACAGAGTAGGACAGCCCCATAAGGTTCCCAAAGGCATAATCTTTACAGAAGTAGACTGCCATACATCTTTCTCCTCAAGACTGACCTTTCTGTTAGCAACCAAGCACCTAACCATTGCACCAGTAGGGCTCCTTTTCAGGTATTTTTAAAAAAATGCCATTGAGTAGAATTTGAATTATAGGGACCCTATGGAACAGAGTAGAACCACCCCATGGGGTTTCCAAGGAGCGGCTAGTAGATTAATGCTGTTGACCTTTTGTTTAGCAGCCATAGCTCTCATCAACTGTGCTGCCAGGACTCCTATCAGGCATAAAAGGGACTCATCTTCAGAGCTTAACCTTGGATAAGTCCCTGAAATCCTGCTTGGCCTCTCCAAGCCATTCACCAAGGATAAAAACATAAGGTCTGGAATAGAAATGGGTGAGGAAAACTGTTTTTGCAACTGAAAATGCAATCCAGTTTTATGGTCACTTAATCCTCTGGAAGTATTAAACTGTTGATTAATACTTTTCAATTCCTAATTTAGATGCTCATGACATGAAATACCTCACTTACTTGGGCAATAAGATCATTAGAAAGATCTCTAGGGAAACACCTCAATTCAGCAATAACTGCTTCTGCCTTTCTCTCATGAAGTTCTTGGCTTTATATTACTGACTATAGCAACATGCCCTGGGAGAGGCTAAGGGAATTTGCAACAGTCAATTATTAGTAGAGGCAAGCATAAAATCTAGAACACAGTGGTGTCACCAGGAAGGTGCAAGGGGTATGGTTGCTTTGGGTGACACTGTCAGAGACTGTGCTGTGGATTGAATTATGTCCTCCAAAAATCTATGTATCAATTTAGCCAGGCCATGATTCCCACTGTTGTGTGATTGTTCACCATTTTGTCATTTGATGTGATTTTCCTATGTGTTATAAATCCTACCTCTACGCTATTGATGAGATGGGATTAGTGGCAGTTATGTTAAAGAGTCAGGACTCAATCTACAAAATTAGATTGTGCCTTAAGCCATTCTCTTTTGAGATATAAAAGAGAGAATGGGCAGAGAGACATGGGGAGCTCAGACTACCAAGAATGCAGCGCCAGGAGTGAATCGAATCCTTTGAACCCAGGATTCCTGCTCCAAGAAGCTCCTAAACTAGGGAAAAATTGATGACAAGGAGCTCTCTCCAGAGCCAACAGAGACAGAAAGATTTCTCTGGAGCTGATACCCTGAATTTGGACTTTCGGCATTCTAGAGTGTGAGAGAATAAACTACGAAGCTATCCATTTACGGTATTCATGTTGCAGCAGCCCTAAATAGCTAAGCTGGAGTGACAGCAAAATGACAGTTTGTAAATTCTTTGGGAGTATTTCAACAGAAATTTATTATTTTCGTGACAGCACCTCTGTAATTAAAACAACCAAAATGTTTTTTGTAAGCCCAGCTTGTTGTTTTCATAGTTACATGCTGTCAAGTCACTTCCGTCTCATAGCAACGCGTGCCCTGGAACAACACACTGCCCAGTCCTGCCCCATCCCCACGACAGCTGGTGTGTTTGAGTCTGCCGTTGCAGCCACTGTGTCAATCCATCTCATTGAGGTCTTTCTCTTTTCTGTTGACCCTCTACTTTACCAAGCATGGTGTCCTCCAGGAACTGATCACTCCCGATGGTGTGTGCACAGTATGCGGTACACACTCTCACCATCCTTGCTTCTAAAGAGCATTCTGGCTGTACTGTTTCCGGGACAGATCGGCTTGTTGTTTTGGCAGTCCCTGGTATATACTATGTTCTTCTCCAACACCACAGTTCAAAGACATGGATTGTTTTTCAGTCTTCCTTATTCATTGTCCAACTTTCACATGCAGATGATGTGACTGAAAATACCAGGGCTTCAGTCAGCTGTACCTTAGTCTTCAAAGTGGCATCTTAGCTTTTCAACGCTTTAAAGAGGTCTTTTGCAGCGGATGTGCCCCATGTGGTGCATGTTTTGATTTCTTGGCTGCTGATTCCGTGGGTGTTGATTATAGATCCATGTGAAACGAAATCCCAACAACCTCTATCCTTTCACCGTCTATCATGATGTTGCATATTGGTCCAATTGTGAGGATTTTGATTTTCTTGATGTTGAGGTGTAGTCTCCGCTAAATGCTATGTATGGTCTTTGATTGCCATCAGTAAGTGCTTCAAGTCCTGTATGTGTTCAGCAGGCAGCTAAGGAGTCGTCTTCCAATCCTGGTACACTATTCTTCGTCATATAGTCCAACTGCTGGGATTATTCGTTTGGCACACAGACTGAATAGGCATGGTGAAAGGATACAACCCTGATGCAGACCTTCACTGGCTTTAAACCACACAGTGTATCCTTGTTCCACCAGAACAACTGCCTTTTGATCAAGGTACGCATTCCTCATACGCACGATGAAGTGTTCTGGAAATCCCATCCTTTGCAAGTTACCCATAATTTGTTATGATATGCACAGCTGAACGTCTTGGCATAGTCAATGGAACACAGGCAGACATCCTTCTGGTATGCTCTGCTGTCAGTTGGTATCAACCAGACGTCAGCAAGGACATTCCTGGTTCCACGGCTTCCTCTGTGGCCTGATTTTCTGGCAGGTCCCTGCTGATGTACTACTGCAGCTGCTTTGGTGTGATCTTCAGCAGAATTTTACTTGATTGTGATGTTATTGATCTTGTTGGATAATTTCCACATTCAATTGGGTCCCCTTTCTTGGGAATAAATATAAAGATGTACATCTTCCAGTCAACTGGCCAGGTACCTGTTTTTCCAAATTTTTAGAGATAGATGAGTGAGCACGTCCAGCCCTTCCTCTGTTTGTTGAAATATTTTAATTGATATTCTGTTGATTTCTGGAGGCTTCTTTTCAGCCAGTGCCTTCAGTGCCCCTTGGACTTCGTCCTCAGTCCCATCAATTCCCGATCATACACTACCTGCTGAAATGGTTGAACCATAACCAATTCTTTTTTGCTATAATGACTCTCATATTCCTTCCATCTTTTTTTGATGCTTTCTGTGTTGTTTAATATTTTTCCACTTAATCATTCATTATTGCAACTCGAGGGTGGAGATTTTTCATCAGTTCTTTCAGCTTGAGGAATGCTTAGCACGTTTTTGCGTTTTCGCTTTATGTTTCAACCTCTTTGCACATGTCATTGTAAGACCTTACTTTGCCTTCTCAAGGAAGTCCTGGTGGTACAGTCGTTAAGTGCTACAGCTGCTAATCAAAAGGTCAGCAGTTCAAATCTTCCAGGCACTCCCTGGAGACTCTATGGGGTAATTCTACTGTGTCTCATATGGTTGTTATGAGTCAAAATCAACTTGACAGCACTGTGGTTTTTTCTGTTTGTTTATTTTTGGGTTTTTTTTTTTTTTTTTGTCTTCTCAAACCACTCTTTGAAGTCTTCTGTTCAGTTCTTTTACTTCATCTATTCTTCCTTTCGCTTTAGCTGTTCAGTGTTCAAGAGCAAGTTTCAGGGTCTCTTTGACATCCAGTCTGGTCCTTTCTTTCCTGCCTTTTTCATGACCTTATGCTTTCTTAATATATGACATCTTTGATGTCATTCCACAACCCATCTGGTCCTCAGTCCTTTGTATCCAACCCATCAAATCTATTTTTAAGATGGTCTTTAAACTCAGGGGAACATACTCAAGGTTGTACTTTGACTCTTGTGGACTTTTTAAAATTTTATTAGGGAAGTAACAGGATCAGAAATGACATAAGATACAGTTCTTTTATGACAAGAGCCTTTTCTCAGACGTGACTGTAGGCACATCTCTCCCTGACCCTTGGACTCTCGTCTTCTTAGCTTGGCCTCTGCCTTGCTTGGGCAAGTGTTCAAAAGCTCTTTTAGCTTTGCCATTAAGTACCCAAGGCACACCCCTCTGCCAGTAAGCCTTGACCCAAAGGCACTCAGCTCTAATTCTGTGATCAGCAAATGTAGCTCCTCTAGGTACCCAGAGTTACCCTACTCTGCCAGCTAGCCTGCTGTCCTATACAGCTCAACTTCCTCCATTGGTGGGCTGAGAAGACCACAGCCTACCATGTCATCTCCTGACTGTATACTGTTGGTCTCCTGCAATTATGTCTGGTGTTACAACTCTCTCTTGGTCTCCTGGTTCTGGGAATGTCTCAGCACAGGGATCCTAGGTTCAAAGGTCACTCTCTGCTCCTCGCTCTTCTGTCTTGGTGGTGGTGAGATCCTCTCTTTCCACCTCTGGGATGGCTCATGTTAAGCCTAGTGGAATGGCAAAATTGACTAATTCCTTGGTGAACTAAAATTACCTTATTTGCATGGTCCCATCCAATCTCTTGGATGGAAGTTACAAATCCATGACCAGAAAGACCATGACCAAGCAGCCACTGCACAGGTACAGGGGGTCAGGATTTCAACACATATTTGTGGGGCACACAAATGAGTCCATAGCAATCGCTCATGTAAATTGTAATGCCAAATGTTGCATCCTTCATCCTATCACTCCTTTTCAACTTACAACTTGTTTTCTTTCTTTCAAGTCAGTAGTCTCCTCCCACTTCACTTCTGTCTCTGTGCTCTAAATAACCATGCTACCAGATCTGTGGCTCCGTGCAATCAGTGAGAGTTATTGTTTAGACTTTGTAAAAATGTGCCAAATCACTGTACTATTTTGGGAGGATGTAAAGTGATTTCCAACATATTTTCATAGATTTCTCCAAGACTGTACATATTCCAGCAATCTGGTGACAAAGATGCAATTAAAACTTAAGACTTCCAGTAAATGTATACAGAAGAAATGAGATCTATATCAATTGTTGTTGTTGCCAGAAAAAAAAAAAAATTCCCTGCCGTTGAGTCAATTCTGAGTCATAGGAACCCTACAGGACAGAGTAGAACTGCTCCATAGGGTTTCCAAAGAGCACCTGGTAGATTTGAACTGCCAACCTTTTGGTTAGCAGCTGTAGCACTTAACCACTACACCAGCAGGGTTGTTGTTGTTGTTAGAATGCTGACTTGGAGAGCAAAAATGAAAATGCTGTTCTGATTTGTTGCGCTGTGTGTTTTGTTGATGTCTCGTGAAACAGGTTTGTATTTCCAAATGGAAAAGAAGACAGGGGTCTTGTTTCTGTACTCATCTGTGAGGGGACAGGTGTCCTTCCTGGGCATCTGTCTTGCCCTTTAGAGGTGGAACTGTGATAGAAAACAGAAAGTAACATTTCTCCTCCCTGAATGGAAGAAGGGTTGTGATTCACCAGAAATGGCCTCCCAGGGAAATATTTATAGGGTGATTTCCTTAATGATGAGAGACGTAAATGAACCTGAATGTTTCAGATGAGGCTAACCGGTCTGCTTCCTTTTGACACACCTTGTTTGCATGTGCCTGTCCTCAGGGATAAAATGTTTTTCTTCCTTCACATTTTGTTTAAACTGGAGTTTGTCTTTGTGTTGGGGGTATAGATTAATTTCTGACACTTCCTCCACCCCCAGGCCCATACTCAGGAACCTTTGCACAAGGGGATACTAGCAGACTGGATATCTTAAAACATAATAGAAAACTCAACTGAAATTTGAACATAAGGGTTATTGGAGCAGTTATTCTATACTCACATAGGGAGATCATTTTGATTCTAGGAAAAGCAAATGGCTTGAAGACGCTGGGCACATTGGAGCTTATAAAGAGAAGAGGAGAGAGAAAGGGAGAAGATCAGCCATCGGTTCTCTCAATATTGTTCATTGAACACTACCTCCCCCGCCCCTGCCTTTGGAGGCCTGATGACACAGTGGTTAAGAGCTTGGCTGCTAACCAAAGTGTTGGCTGTTGGAATCCAGCAACCAGTCCTTGGGAACCCTGTGGGGCAGTTCTAATCTGTCCTACAGGGTTGCTGTCAGTCAGTATCAGCTTGATGTGACAGGTCTAATTTGGTTTGGGTTCCCTCCTCACTCCTTGGCCTGTTATCAGGCTACTTCTGGCCTGGCTGCTAATAATTTGGCCTTCTACCTACCTGCAGCCATGAGACATTTTGAGCTTTAAATTAAGAGACAATGGTTTTTCAGTGGAGATCTCAGGATGCACACCTTTTCATTCTTGCGTTGCCAGTGAAACTCAACTTTGTGAGCCCCATCACGGCTATCACTGGTGGTGGCCAGGCACCATCCGTTTTTTCTGGTCACATGTGGATATAGTCACCCACTCACATGGGTCTCTCTGTCTTCTGGGTTCTTTCTTCCCTGTGTTGTTTTTGTACTTGGTGATCATTCGTTTCTGCTCAGTTGGGATCATTTGGTGCACCTCAGATGGCATCTTGGCAGCTTTTAGACCCCAGACACCACTCACCAATGTGGGGTACAGAAGACTTTCTTAGCAAAGTGCTGGTTATGCCAATTGGCCTTGATGTCCCCAGAGAGCATGGTCCCCTTTGGACAGGAATGGATTGACTTGGCAACACAGAGTGACCATATCGTGCTTGCATACTTTATGGTTTCACACACCCAGAGGATGTCATCCTGCTGACTTCTTACTGGAGAGGGGAGAGAGGGTGGGCAGGAGGGGACAGGAGACGGTTAGGAGGATGTGACATGTATAGAATGGAGAGGAGGAGTGTGCTGTCACCAGGCAGGGACAGCAGTGGGAGCTGCACATAGGCGGGCATGCAAATTTATACAAGATCGCACATTTTCACTCAATCATATAAAAAACAGACAGAAGTAATGGTCTGATGACTGTTTTTTTCTATCAGAATAAGAGAAATGTACACTGCTGTAGAGAAATTTCTGGCAGGCTTTTGCAGCTTGGGCCAGACTTTGCATGGTTAATGTATGGTTTCATGAATGAGAAAAACTTTAAAATCAAAGTAAGTTGTCTGTTACTAATTTTTCCTGCTCAACAACGTAGGCACCCATCTTTGTTAGTGGCCAGGCCAGTACCTGGAGAATTTAGCCTGAGAATGTATGTTTACATAGAGTTCAACGCTCCCTTCAGTCTAAATCTTGAAACAAGTACACAGTGCCAATAAAGAGAGAATCCAACAACAAAGAGACCAATCCAGTTCCCTTAAAAAAGCATGCTTTTAATTTGAAGTCAAAAAATAGGGCAAAGCGACACATACTATTTCAACTCACAAAAGACTGATGTATAAAACAAGGGTGCTTTTCCATGGGCAAGTTGTGTGGAACATGACTGGTTCTTCACAATACCCCATCTCCTCCTTACTCCTTTTAATCCTTGCTCTTCTTCTCACTGAGAACTGGGGCAGCACTAGTGGCCTTGGGAGAGGGACATAGGAGTCACAGTGATGGATTTTGTTGGTGGAAACAAGATCCAGCCTTCTTGAATGGTACCACGTCCATGCAGAGGCTGTAAAAGAATGTTATGCAGCCACAGAGCATAAACAGCTGGCCAAGAAACATCTGCAGCAGGCCCAAGGATGCTAAGAAAATAAACACAGCTGCAAAGTGTTTAGCTATGGTCAGTTCCATGCACTGGAATGCTTTAGAATTGGTGGCAAAAAAAATATAAGGTATGAATTAACTAGCTATGCATAATTATCATAACAGTGTAGGCTATGATTCTGCCCACAGCTTTCAAGGTGACATCATTGTTGCCAGTTGCTATGGAGCTGATTCCAACCCATAGTGTCCCCATGTGCGCCATAGAACTGCTCCACAGGGCTTTCAAGACAACGACGCTGTGGAAGCAGATTGAGAAGCCTGTCTTCAGAGGCACCTGGGTGGGGGGTCGAATGCCCACTCTGTCAGTTCATAGTTGAGTGCTTAACTGTTTGCACCACCCAGGGAGACCAAAGGTGCAGTGACAAGAGACTACACAATATTTCAAGCAATACAAAGCACGAAACACACAAATTAACCAACTACATGTCCTTTAAGATGGCTGCTGGAAGTACAGATCTGCAGATGTCTTAGTCCTGCAGTGCTGCTATAACAGAAACACCACAAGTTGACGACTTTAAGAAACAGAAATTTACTCCCTCACAGTCTAAGAGGCTAGAAGTCTGAATTCAGGGGAAGCCTCTTCATCTCTCCATCAGCCCTGGAGGAAGTGATCTGTCTTCCTCAGCAGAGGGACTCTTCTCCTGGCTTTTGTATCTTGGTGGCATGTGGTCCTCATGTCTGTCTGCTCACATCTCTCTTTTGTATCTCGAAAGAGACTGACTTAAAACCCAACATACTCTTGTAAGTTGAATCATGCCTTGTTAACATAACTGCTGCTAACCACACCTCGTTAACATCATAGAGACAGGATTCACAACACAGAGGAAAATCACACTGGATCACAAAACAGCCGACAATCACATAGTACTGGGAATCAGGGCCTGGTCAAGCTGGCACACATTTGGGGGGCACACAATGCAATCCATGGCACAAGTGATTGGCAGTGTTGCTCAGGTGTGCTTGGTTGCCTCACCTCTACAGAGAGATCTCTGGTGACCTCTCTGCCTTCATCCAAGATTCTTGCATCATTTGCAAGAGGCCTTAAGCAGGACTCATTTATATCTTTATAATTTCACTGGGATGACTATCAGACTGGGATTTTTCTCACCAGAAGGTGACCTCACATTTGAACAAAACATTTCTGAAACCTCTAATGACCACCTCTGTTTCATATGATTATTAGCTATTGTCCAATGGAGGGATGCTACGTAGCCATGGAATTGGCTGGGACTCGTGGGGACCACAGGTGCAGCAGAATAAAATGTTGCCCGGATCTGTGCCACCTTCACCATCACTGATATGCTAGGGTCCATTGTTGCAACCACTGTGTATTTGGAGTACTTTCCAACCCACCTCGTGGCATAGTGAGAGATTAGCTGGTTAAAGCTTAGCTGTTAACCAAAAGGTCAGCGGTTCCAATCCAGCTCCTTGGAAACTCTGTGGGGCAGCTGCACTCTGTCCCATAGGTCTCTAGGAGTCGGAATTGGCTAGACAGAAGCAGGTTTTGCTTGGTCTTCCAACCTGGAGGGCTCATCTTCTAGCGATCTCTCAGACAAGGAGGTGTTCTGATCCTGTACAAGATGGTATGATCCGTAGGGCTTTCATGGGCTAATTTTCAGAAATACACTGCCAGGTCTTTCTTCCTAGTCTTTCTTAGCCTGAAGGCTCTGACCAAATCTGTCCCCCATGGGTGGCCTTGCTGGTAACTGATGCCAGCATCACAGAAGCAAGCAAGCCACCACAGTGCCACGCACTGATAAACAGGTGCTGCAGTGGGGGGTGCGGAGTGGTCTTGGGAGAGTCTCTTCACTGCTGTCACCGTGGGAACCAGGCTGCCTAGCTGGGTCTGAGCACGTGTTCAATCATCTTTCAGAGCGAAAACAGGTCCTCACTGTGGGGAGCCACAGGTTGTCAGGTGAAACCAGTTGTCCCTGTAAATAGCTTCAGGGGAAACTGCCCAATGGGTAGAAGCTGTTGTGTGTATTTTAACAGCAACACTAACCTGCTTCTGGCTTTCACTGTGTGTGGCAGGGATTTGCAGGCTGCAAGCCCAAAGGCATGGCATTGCTCTGGATCTTGCCAGGAGCAAGAAGGGGGATGCAGGACCTGGAGCTCTGAGACACCTTTGTCACCCAGCAGCGCTGCTTGCACAAGAAATTGTCTCCTGTCTCCACAAAAACCTTTGTTTAAAACATGCTTCTGAGGCCAAACATGTTTGCCAACCTGGGCTTGGAACAATCAGCACTGAGAAAACAGACTGAGCCATGTCTTGGGCACTAATTGTGCAGCAATTTACATTCCTGATCATCGGCCCCTGATGACTGTCCGTCTTCGACACTTAACTGTGAGGAGGTGGGAGACTTGAGGCTTCAGGTTTTCTTGTTCATCAGTCAACTACTAGAAACTCAGGGTCCCCAAGTGAAATAAGTGTGTTATCGGGAAGTCTCATGTGGGACGCAGGGACATCTGGTCTCAGAACACGTATTTATTTCTCATCTAACAACCCTTGGAGCCCTGGTAGCACAGTGGTTAAGAAATTGGCCATCACCCAAAGGCAAGCAGTTCAAATCCACCAGCTGCTCCTTGGAAGCCCTATGGCATAGCTTTGCTCTGTCCTGCCTGGTGGTGAAGAGTCAGAATCAGGATGAAGGCAACGAGTTCACTTTTGGTTTTGGTTTGTGGTGAGTGAGTGGTGAGGATGGTGTGGGTTGTCTGGGGACATAAGCATGAAGATTATTTCTTTACGTGTTTAAGAGGGTGAAATAAAAAATCTTGGTTAGTAGGTCTTGCTGATTCACATTGTGACTAGACCTCCAGGTATCGCTTTGCATGACATGAGGCATGAGCTGGACAAAAGTGAACAAGAAAACTTCATCTCATTGGCCAAACAAAAGGGCCCTCAGGAACCTGTACCAAAAAGAGAGCTCTCTGGTAGACAAGCATAGAGCTTTATGCCTGGGGAGCAACCAGAATAAGAGTGGGCTGTTCTCCAGGGCATGTTGAGGGTCTTGCTCCGTCAAGATAGGGGAATAGCTTCTCTAACAGCATGATGCCACAGGTTGGCACAGTTGTACTGGGGCTGTGACCGTAGGTGAAATGGCAGTTTAGCTCCACCCAGCTACCATCCTGTGATTTCCCACCAGACAATGGTACAAATACTCCCTCCTACGTCGATTCCAACTCCCAGCCTGCCACTACTGAACACAGAGTTGGGAACAGATGTGTATTAACCCACCACTACATAGCACTGCTGCCATACAGATGCAATAGACATAAATAACCTCTAGGAAGAAATCATTTAAAAAAAACCCAAACCTACTGTCCTCCAGTGGATGACTCATGGAGACCATATAGCGATCCTATGGGACAGAGTAGAACTGCTCCTGGTGGATTAGAACTGCTGACCTTTTGGTTAGCAGCCATAGCACTTCCCTACTAAGGCATCAGAGTTTCCAAGAGATCATTGGCTGTACTTAAACATTTAAGGAAGACGTTTGAGTATTTACTATCTTTGTTTTAATATAATTTATACAATTCTAAGTTTTCAACATCTGACTGATAATGATGGCTGTATTTAACAACCAATTCACCAAATTCCTGAGAATGTCACAGTCTACTCTGGGGAGCTGTTTGAATCTACTAAGTGTTCCTTGGGAACTCTGTAGGGCAGTTCTACACTGTGCTATAGGATTGTTATGAGCTGCATTGACTCAATGGCAGTGGGTTTGGGTTTTTTTGTTTTTGTGTAGTTTTTTGTTGGTTTTATTCACCAAGTTATGTAATTTATTTTTTACTTAAAAATAATTATACAGTGGACATTTAAAAAAATATTGCCACCAAGACACCTCTGACTCAACAATGATCTCATGTGTGTCAGAGTAGAGCTGGGCTCCATTGGGTTTTTTTTTTTGCTGGCCAATTCTTGGAAGTAAATAGCCAAGCCTTTCTTCCAAAGTACTTCCAAGTAAGAACCCCGGGTTCTTGCTCACTGTGACTTGTATTGGCCAACAAACTAGACAGCGAGATGAAAGAACAGGAAAGGTGGGTTAATGGAGTCAGTCAGAGCTGCTCCTGCTGAGACTACTTACCAAGGGTGGGCAGGCCAATTACTTTTAAAGGAGTTTATTTGGCTTATAAGTAAAGAGTTCATACAAGTTGGACCAGCTGCATTCTTAATCATGCTAAGCAGATACAAAGGTGTTTGCATATCACCTCCAAGTAAATGGAGAAAACCCAAAGCCACAATCATTAAGTCTATAAGGACTTATAGCAACCTTATAGGATAGAGTAGAATTGCCCCCACAGAGTTTCCATGGAGTGTCTGGTGGATTCAAACTGCCAATTTTTGGTTAGCAGATGTAGCACTTAACTGCAATGGCACCAGAGTATCCATGCAAAAGCAGGATTCAGATGCAAAGCTGGGGTGGAGGGAGGAAGTCCAGCAAAGGGAAGAGAGTTTTTCAATATAAACACTGTGGGAAAAGAAGCCAGACGAAGAAAACACAATTTCAAACACAGTACTATAAGAGCTCTGCCTGCTGTGGACTGGAGTTACCAATCTTTTGGCTAGCCACTGAGTTTGTTAACCATTTGTACCACTCAGAGACCACATTAGCCAAAACCAAAAAAACTAAACTCATTGCTGTTGAGTCAAGTCTGACTCACAGCAACCTTACAGGACAGAATAGAACTGCCAAACAGCTTTCTAGATTCTAAGTTTAGAAGGCGGATGAGGCATTTGGAGAGACTCAAAGTGCTTTCCTTCATCAAAAACAAGGCACAGCACTGGGCAACGTTTCACTCTGTTATACTCAAGGTTGTCAAGACTTAGAACAGACTCCATGGCAACTAACAACAAAGGACCATCTGTTTACCCAAAGAGTGGAAGCAAAGGCCAATTGAAAGCAGATCCTCTGCAGAGCTATCTCTCCAGAAGATCCAGTCCCAATGGCCCTGGAGGGCAATTGCATTAGGTTTTCTACTCCCCAGTTAAGGGATGAGAAAGGGCTCAGGAACACTTTACAGAATGCCAAAGCTGGTTAGAGACCTCAGTTTCATCCCTCCCCAGCCCCAAAGACACATAGGGACAGCTGGCTGTCACTGGCTCCACTTGGAAGAGGAAAAATGGAGCCTGACTCGTCTGCATTTACTATACAACTTATTACTTTGTCACCAACGAATTGCTTCTCTTCTCTTTGTGGCGTTTGATAGGAAACTTCCTTCTAATGCTCAGAAAGACAGCCTTTAAAGCCCCCATTGAAAGATGCTTTTCGGAACACTGGAATAGGATCTGACTTCCTTAATTTGCTGAGAGGGATGGGTCAGGGGAGTGGTTGACTCTGAATTATATTTCTACCCAGAGGTGTTTTACATCAGAGCCATTGTTTATTTATGAGCTTTTGGTTTTTTTTTAAACTAGAGAGTACATCTATTGCCTTAGGGCTTCTGTTACATTACAGAGACTCACTAAGCAGAGCATCTCAGGTCTCTTAAATTTTTAGACAATAAGAAAACAACCATTGAGTCCAGACCCTGCTGTCAGGGAGGTAACTTTGAGTCATCACCACTGAAAGAATCATAGGAGTGTTCCTGTTTCTTATTAGCATGCACCTACAAATACCCTTTCCTGGTCATAAAAGAGTTTGCACCACACCAGCCATGAAAATTTTATTTAGTTGGGCCATTTCTCACCATTATGCAAGTTCACTTTAAAATATTTAGACTGACTTTCAAACCCAACATCACCGTCTCCTCCTCTGCAACTACAAAAAACTTGGCAGTTAAACATCCTGGAATTATGCATGAAAGCAAACAACGATTCCAAACCAAAAACATCTCCTTTAATAAGACAGGGATGAACTAGGCCTTTGGACAATCACAGTGTGGAACAGAGTGAAAAGTTGCAATGTTTGTTTTGTGTGTGTGCTTGTCATCTAACTGTTGAAACATGCCCACTGAACTGAAGAAATTTTCAAAAAGAAAACCATCAAATGGTTTTCAATGGAAGGTTGATAGTGAATGCTTACAAATATAGGCATAGTTAAGGCAACAAAGACTTTAAAAAAATAATTTGTATCTCTTTGACTTGCCTTTGGAAATAAATTTCGTCTTTAATAATCTATCATGGATTGAATTGTGTCCCTCCCACCCATGTATGCATCAACTTAGTTAAGCCATGATTCCCAGTATTGTGTGGTTGTCCTCCGTTGTGTGATTTTCCTGTATTATAAATCATAGTCCCTGCCTGTGGTTAAAGAGGATTAGGGTGGGATATAACACCCTTGATGAGGTCATTGTCTCTGATCCAGTGTAAAGTGAGTTTCCGGGGGATGGGCCTGCTCCACCTTTTATCTTACAAAAGATGAAAGAGAAGCCAACAGAGAGTTGGGAACCTCAAACAACCAAGAAAGCAGCCAGGAACAGAGCACATTCTTTGGACCCGGGCTCCCCGTGCCCGAGCAACTCCTAAACCAGGGGAAGATGGATGACAAGGACCTTCCTTCAGAGCCAATAGAGAGAGAGAACCTCCCCCTGGAGTTAATGACCTGAATTTGGACTTGTAACCTACTAGACTATGGGAGAATAACTTTCTCTTTGTTAAAACCACCCATTTGTGGCATTTCTGTTACAGTGGCACTAGGTAACTAAGACACAGTTCCTGTCATAGTTTCTTCCTTTGGAATTATTTTTCTTTTTTTTAAACAGAATTCATGTATTAGAACTAGCATCCAGGATCATCATATTCAGAGACGTTCTTTACGAGAGGTCCTGGGTGTTAATTTGTCTCGGTATTGATCTGTCATTCTCGGGTTCCAAGGATGATTTTTGGAATTGCTAGTACAGTGACAGTCTTGGGTTTGAACAGCAATCTAAAGCTAATTCTTAACATTCTCTGACAATGGTACCCAGACTGTGGCTGTGCTGGGACCTCTTGGGAGATGGGGAATCACTGGGGGGGTCTCAGATGTTTTCGGTAGTAGAAAGGCATCCAGTAGAAAAACGACTTCTACAAGTGCAGAGGACAAGGGTATTTGGGGACTGCTCTTATGTTTTCTGCTGTTTAGCTCCATTAGCAGATTTCTGAGTCTTTCAGACCAGCTATAACCTAGGGTACTTTCATTTGTAAATGTGCGTTCTTTGACTCATTCTTCCTCGTACCTTCTTTCCCTGCTACAACAGAAGTAAAACATGACAGTCAGTCCAAACAAGAAAGACACTTCATAAAGTGAGTGACCCTTTACCATTTTCTCCTGACACTTTCACTCACCATCATAGACAGTTTTCATAAATATTTTACATTTTATTTTAATTGCTCTAACCTGAAATGTTGCAGGTTCCAGTCTACTAGAGTACCTCTGAAGAAAGGCCTGGTGATCTGCTTCCAAAAAATCAGCATGAAAATCCTGTGAAGCACAGTTCTACTCTGACAGACATGGGTCACCATGGATGGCAATCAGCTTGATAGTAACTGTTTGGTTTTTTTTTTTTTTTTTTTCATTTTTATTGTATATGCAATCTGTTTTACTAATACACTGCATGCTATTACGGATTTCTTGAGAAAATGTGTAGACATATTAGTTCTATGTACACTGACATGAAATTGTGTCCATATCACATTGATGTTTTAAATTAAAAGAACATTTTACAATTTCTATACATAGATGGAAAGCCTGGTGATGTAGTGGTCAACTGTAAACCAGAAGATGGGCAGTTTCAGCCTACTAGGTGCTCCTTGGAAACTCTATGGGGCAGTTCTACTCTGTCCTCAAGGGCTGCTATGAGTTGGAATTGACTCAAAGGCAGCAGATATATATAGGTTTTTAAAATAGAAACATTCATATCATGTTATAGATTTTGTGTCACAATTTTCATCATTTTAATGAAACACAAAATTAATAATCAGAAACTTTTAGAAGAAGACAAATAAATATTCTGAAACATGTGGTGATCAGTTAGTTAATCCAACTGAAAGCTAAATTTTGCCTCTTGGTAGCCAGGAAACACAGAAATCATGACAAGTTTAACATTTCTATTATGAAAAAGCCAACACGGATTTTCGAAAAAAGACATTTTCCTGGCAATACAGTCTATGTAGAAATCATCAAATAGATCTTTACACATTTTCAAGGGATAGGAGGCAATCAGTCTGTCAGACAATGTTGTTGACTATAATTTTTCACAAATGGAGGGATATTCTACATGAACTGTTACGGACTGAATTGTGGTCCCTGAACGTAGGTGTTGTAAATCCCAACCACTACAGCTGTGGTTATAATCCCATTTGGGGATGGGCTGCCTTTTTTATATGAATGAGGAAGTATGAGTGTAGGGTATGTCTTGAGTCACAGTCTCTTTTGAGACATAAAAAGATCAGATTAAGCAAGCAAGCACTAAGAAGAGGAAGGTATTCACCACATGGCTGCCAAGGAACAAGGGAATAGAAGCTAAAAAGAGACAAGGACCTTTCTCCAGAGTGGACAGAGATAGACAGACAGAGCCTTCCTCTAGAATCTGACCTCTAAATTCAGACTTCTGGCTTCCAAAACTGAGAAAATAAATTTTTGTTCATTAAAAAATACCCACTTGTGGTGTTTGTTATAGCAGTAGCAGATAACTGAGACATGAACACATAATAACTCCTCCTCAAACAAACAAATGAATACCAACCAACCAACAAACAAAAACCAAAACCCGAATCTCAACACTTTGTCAAGAATTTCCTTTAGATAACAACAGCAAAAGTGGCAGTTAGGGTTAAGTTGAGGGAAAGACTGCAGGAAGGGATTTTGCTGGACTTCCAGATTTTCCTTAGAATGTAGAAGATGCAGAAGGAACATACTAACAACCACCAACACCAGATGATCATAGCTGTTTTTAGACCTAGCAGCAATCTGAGGCTGTGGGACAACTAATCAACCCAAAACGTAAGGAAGAAGTCCAGACAGAAACATACTGTACAATTCCATTCATATGCCTAGAATAGGTGCGTTGATGGAGACAGAAAGCAGATTGGTGGTTGCCAGGGGCTGGAGGGTAGGGGAATGAGGCCTGACTTCTTAATGGGTATGGAGTTTCCTTTTGAGGTTTTCTGGAGGTGATCAGTGGGAGGAAATCCTGGTGGTATAGTGATTAAATACTATGACTGCTGACCAAAAAGTAGGCAGTTCAAATTCACCACGTGCTCCTTGGAAACTCTGTGGGAGTAGTTCTACTCTCTCCTATGGGTTGCGATGAGTTGAAATTGGCTCCTTGGCAATGGATGGAATGGAATCATTGGCAAACTTTGTGAGTGTGCTAAATGTCACTGAATTACACACTTGAAAATAGTTAATTTTATCTCAATCAAAAAATAAACAAATAACAACAACACACACAAAAATCTAAGGAAAAACAGGCATCTCAAGGAGAAACAATATAGTTGGATGCTGGGAAAACTAGGTAAGAAAAATAAATTCAAAATTTTAATGAGGTATTTAAGGCTGGGGTAGGGGGCGAGGCATGCAGCAGAACAGACGTACAGAACCTGCAGGAAAGGAAGACACAAGAGAAATTCACACTCAAAGTCCGGCTCTTCTTCACAGATCTCCTGGAAGCTCCCCAAAGGAAGACTAGGGATGGGGAAAAGTCAAAAGACATGAGAGAGCTCCCTCATGGTACAGCTGGTGGGAACTTTGAGAGAGGCCTCAGGCTCCACCAGGGCTCTTCTCACCTGTCTCTATTACAGAATCTTGGCAGAGCCAAACTAGAATCAATAACAGAAATACAGATAGAAAATCACTATGTGGAAATTAAATAACATACTTCTAAATGATCCATAGATCCCAAGATACTACAATTGGTCTCTATTTACTTGGAATAGCAGTAGAAGAAAGAGAACCTAGGACAGAAGAAGGAAATAGACCCTAGATTCGATTGCCTTTATAAAGCACTATCACCATTACCATGAGACCAGGAGAAAAGGACGGTGCCCAGCTACCACTATTGAACATTTTGATCACAGACCCAGTGGGTAAATCCTAATCAAAGAAGGAAACTGTGACATGGAACTCTAAATTCAGGTAGAAACCAGACTTACTAGATCCACTGAGAATGGGGGATCCCCTGAATCTGATACCCAGAAATAATTTTGGAACTTTGAACTTTGAACTTTGAACTATTCCTTGAAGCCATCGTTAAACTAAACAGTAGTTTAGCCACTTAATAATGTTCACCTTGAGTATAGTGCTCTTGCAAAGAATTATCTATGTGAGCTTAAAGTCATACAGACCACAGTTGATCTAAAGCACGGATGGGAACTTTAAGGAGGAAGAGAGGCTAAGTTAATGATGGCGAAACACTGGGAGCAGACAGAGCGAGAATGCTGACACAAGGTGAAGTGTGTAGCCAGCGTCAGTGAACTGCTCATGTAGAAATCATGAGTGGAAGTGTATTTGGCTCAGCATATTGCTGCCAAAAATAACACATAGAAAGATTATACACACCTTGCATGCTACATTTATAAATTTTCCATATTCAGGATTTAAGTTGTTTCAGGCAGTTAGCTTTATTAAATTTGCAATGATAATCTCAAATGCTTTAGAAAATCCAGCTAATGAAGTTTTCAGAGAGTGCTATCCTCTTAAAAAAAATCCATAGGTCAAAGAGGAAGTCAGAAGGGAAATTAGAGAATATTTGGGAATAAATTAAAATGAGAACTCTATCAAAATTTGTAGGATGCAGCTACAAATGTGCTAACAGGGAATTTCATGATATTTAAAAGCTTATATTGAAAAGGAAGAAAAGCCTCAGTCCCTGCTTAAATGATTATACTTTCAGAAAAAGAAGAGTAAATTCAACCCAAAGCAACCAGAAGGAGGAGGTAATAGTATTAGACAAAGCCAATGAAACTGAAAGAGGCAAACAACAAAGAGCATCAGTTAAACCAAAAGCCTGTGCATTGCAATAGCCAATATATTTGTCAGACTAAGACAGGAGACAAAAATTATTCGTATTAAAAATGAAAAACAGAACATGGAGTTGTTAAAATGCTTGCTCAAACCTCCAGTTACATACCCAGTGAGAAGAAGGCCTCCTCCCAGTAGTGCACACAAATACCCAGAGGTTGAATCTTGGTCCTGATGACACTCTTCTGGGTCACATGTCCATACCTGCAGCCAGTCACTAAGCAGCAGGTGGGAAGTGTTGACTGACTGCATCCAGGTCCCATCTATGGCCAGAGTCTAGGACAGGGTTATGGATTGAATTGTGTCTCCCCAAACTATGTTGTGAACCCCGTGGCCAACGGTCATTCCAAAAAGACTGGAAAGACAGAAAATACCAAAACAAATGTCAGAAAAGACTGAAACTTGCTTTTGAATGCAGAGCAGGGAAAGCAAACAGAAGAACTGATAAAGTGCAAGAACTGAACAGAAGTTTTCAGAGAGCAACTCTAGAAGCCAAAGTATTACAATAAAATGTGCAAAGACTTGGAGTTAGAAAATCAAAAGGGAAAAAACACACTTGGCATTTCCCAATCTTAAAAAACTGAAGAAAAAAGTCTAAGTCTCAGGTTGTAATACCAAAGGGTTCTGTGGACAAAATTGAGCCCTGGTGGCGCAGTGGCTAAGAGCTCAGCTACTAACAAAGGTCAGCAGTACAGATCTGCCTGCTGCTCCCTGGAGACCAGACCCTACGGGGCAGTTCTACTCTGTCCTATAGGGTCGCTATGAGTTGTAATCAACTCCATTTGAGCGGATTTGGCTTGGCTGAAATGGGCAAAATATTGAATGCTGAGGGAAGCATCAAAAGAAGATGGGAGGAATACACATCGTCACTGCACCAACAGGAATTTGGTCCGCATTTAACCATTTCAGAAGGTGGCCCATGACCCAGAACTGAAGATAATGAAGGCAGAAGTCCAAACCTTGCTGAGGGTACTGGAAGAAAAGAAGGCTCTAGGAACTGACAGAATACCAACTGAAACATTTCGGGAAATGGATGCAGCACTGTGAGAGCTCATTCATCTACACAAAGAACCTTGGAAGACAGTTACCTGGCCAATTAACTGGAAGAGATGGGTATTTTTGCCCATTCCAGAGAAAGGTGATCCAACAAAAGGCAGAAATTATTGAACAATAGCATTAATACTACATACAAGTAAAATTTTGCTAAAGATAATTCAAAAGCAGTTGCAGCAGTACATTGAATCGATAGAGAAGTGCCAGAAATTCAAGCCAGATTCAAAAGAGGACATAGAACAAAGGATGCGTCATTGCTGATGTCAGATGGATCCTGGCCAAAAGCTGAGAACACCAGAAAGATGTTTATCTGTGTGTTACTGACTGTGCAAAGGCATTTGACTGGATCACAGCAAATTATGGATAAGATTGTGAAGAATGGGAATTCCAGAACACTTAATCGTGCTTATGAGGAATTGATACATGAATCAAGAGGCAGTGGTTTGAACAGAACAAGGAGACACTGTGCAGTTTAAAAATCAGAAAAGGTGAGGGTCAGGGTTACGTCCTTTCACCATACCTATTCAATCTGTATGCTGAGCAAATAATCCAAGGAGGTGGACTATATGAAGATGAAGTGGGAGTCAAGATTGGAGGAAGACTCTTTAACAACCTCTGTTATGCAGATGACACAACCTTGCTTGCTGAAAGCTAAGAGGATCTGAAGCTACTTACTGATGATGATTAAAGAATACACTCTTCAGTATGGATTATACCTCAACATAAAGACAACAAATATCCTCACAACTGAACCAATAAGCAACATCATGATAAAAGGAGAAAAGATTGAAGTTGTCAAGGATTTCATTTTATTTGGGTTCACAGTCAATGCTCGTGGAAGCAGCAGTCAAGAAATCAAATGACTCATGGCACTGGGCAAATCTGCTGCAAAAAACCTCAGTGCTGAAAAACAAAGATGTGTCCTTGAACACTAGGGATCCTGTCTTAGTCGTCTAGTATTGTTTAACAGAAATACCACAACTGAATGGTTTTAAAAAGAGACATTTTATTTTGTCACAGTTCAGTAGGTTAAAAGTCTAAATTAAGAGTGGCAGCTCCAGGGGAAGTCTTTCTCTGCTAGCACTGGAGGAAAGTTCTTGTCATCAATCTTCCCTGGACTGGAAGCTTCTGAGATGTAAGGACCCCATTCCTTTCCAAAGGATGCACTCAGCTCCCAGCACCGCTTCTTGGTGGTCCAAGGTTCCCAACTTTCTACTTGCCTCCCTTTGTTTTGTAAGCCAAGAGGCTACCTCAAGGCATGATACAATCTCACACGTGAAGCCCTGCCCCACCAACTCCACTGCCACCCATCCTCCCTCATTAACATCACAGAGTCATAGGTTATAGCACACAGGAACCTCCCCCCAAACTGGGAATCATGGCCCAGCCAAATTTTGACACACATTTTTTGGGGAACACGATTCAGTGCATAACAGTGCATCTGACCCAAACCATGATGTTTGCAATTGCGTCATATGCATGTGAAAGCTGGATGATGAATAAGGAAAACTGTGGAACTGATGGCTTTGTGTAGTGATGTTGAAGAAAAATATTGACCATATTACGCACTGCCAAAAGAATGAACCAATCCATTTTGGAAGACATGCAGCCAGAATGCCCCTTAGAAGCAAGGATAACTAGACTGTGTCTCACATGCTTTGGACATGTTATCAAGAGGGACCATCCCTGGAAAGGGGTGTTACGCTAGGTAAAGCAGAGGATCACTGAAAAAGAGGAAGAGCTTCAGCAAGATGGATTGACGCAGTGGCTGCAACAAAGGACTCAAGCATAACAACAATTGTAAGGATGAAGAGGACAGGATAGTGTTTTGTTCTATTTTAGACGGAGTTGCTATGAGTCAGAACCAACTGGATGGCACCTAACAACATTCCTGTGACTGGTTTGTCTTATGTTAATGAGGCAGGATTTGTGTTGAGTTGCCTTCAGTCTGTGTCTTGTTGCTGTTGGATGCCGTTGAGTTGGTTCCGACTCATGGTGGCCCTGTGCACGACTGTATGAAACACCACCCAATCCTGCGTCATGCCCATATTCATTTTTTAGGCTTAAGTTCATTGTTGCAGCCACTGTGTCAATCCATCTTTTTTGAGGGTCTCCCTCTCTTTTGCTGACCCTCTAGTTTACCAAGCATGATGTCATTCTCCAGGGACTGATCCCTCCTGACAATGTGTCCAAAATATGTGAGATATAGTCTTGCCATCATTGCTTCTAAGGAACGCTCTGGCTGTACTTCTTCAGGACGGATCTTCTTGTTCTTCTGGTGGTCCATGGTACAGTCGACATTCTTCTCCAACAACACAATTCAAGTGTCGGTTCTTCTTCTGTCTTCCTTATTCATTGTCCATCTTTCACATGCATCTGACGGTGACTGAAAATACTATGATTTGGACCAGGAATGCCTTAGTCTTCAGGGTGACACTTTACTTTTCAACACTTTAAAGAGATCCTTTGTAGCAGACTTTATAAGCTATAAAAGAAAAAGATTAAGCAAATGGGTATAGGGGAAGGTAGATGCCAAACTACATGGAGCTCCCCAAGGAACTAGGAAGCAGAAGATGAAGAGACAAATACTCTCTCCTACAGTTACAGAGAGAAAGCCTTCTCAGAGAGCTGACACCCTGAATTCAGGCTTTCAGCGTTCTGAACCGTGAGCTGATTCCCACTCAGCTGCTAACCAAAAGGTCAGCTGTCCAAATCCACCAGCTGCTCCTTGGAAATCGTATGAGACCACTCTACTCTGTCCTACAGTTGAGCTATGATTTGAAATCAACTTGATGGCAACAGATCTGATTTTTTGAAGTTTAAACTACGAGGCAATAAATTTCTGTGTGTTGAAGCCACCCACCTGTGGTAGTTTCGTTGTAGCAGCACTAGCTGTCTGAATGAGGTCAGTCTCTCCTAAAGCCTAGGACAAGGAAGCTGGGCTACTGAAGCAGAAGTCTGCCCACCACATGAACCTCTAAACTCTCCACTGAAGGGTCCCACCGTGAAGTTTCCCAAATGGCCAGCAGAGACTCTCTCAGAGCTTAGAGTGAATGCAGCATTCACAGGGAAGACAGCTCATCCTTAAGAGTTGGGGCAACTTCAAGACAGGAAAGGATAATCATGTTGTCCTCAACCCCACCCAACCCAGAGCTAACTGATGCTTTTACAAAGCAGAGTTGCTACTTCCACCGGAAGTCATTCAGCCTTGTTCTTGCTGGCTGCCATGGATTTCATCGCAAACTCATGACAACCTCACGTGCAACAGAGCAAAATGCTACCTGGTCCTGTACCATCCATATGATTTGGTTGCAGATTGAACTATTGTGATACATAGGGTCTTCTTGGCTGATTTTTGGAAGTAGACTGCCAGGCCTTTCTTCTTCATCTTAGTCTAGAAGCTTTTCTGAAATCCATTGTGCACCCTAGTAACACACAAGCCTCCAAACAGGTGGGGGCTCTGCATGAGGTGCGTTGGCCAGGAATGGAACCTGAGTCTCCTGTAAGGGAGGTGAGAATTCTACCTCTGAACCACACGTCTCTCCTTCTAGGCCTCTTGTTTTGTGCTCTCTCATCAATTCTGACTCTTAACAACCCTGTGGGACAAAGAACTTTCCTGTAGGATTTCCTAGGCTGTAATCTTTATGGGAGTGAGTCACCAGGTCTCTTCTCCCTTGGAGTGGCCGGTGGATTCAAACTGCAGATCTTTCAGCTAGCAGCCAAGCACTTAACTAGCTTGGCCAGTGGGCTTCTTCACTGTGACCTTCAGGAGTTAGACAACCACAGGAATAGAAGAATCCTGACGTTGTAATCCCTCAGAGGAAGCCAGTCCTGCGTGGTACAGGGCGCTGGTGAAAGAAGCAGAAGACCTGGAATATTTTCCAGAGAGTCATCACCCTTGGCTGTGCTCGCTTTGTGGGTGCAGCCAACCTGCAGGAGTCGATAAACATACAAAGGGTTGCCTGACACCACAATTGAGATGCCAACTTGCCATTTCTCATCACTTGCCTTTGCAGAGACAGAAGTTTCTGATAAAAGACAGAAGAGGGAGTGTTTCTGGGTCATTTTTGTCAGCTCCATTTATCAAGCCATTGCCATGTGAATGGCTTTGTAGTTAACATTTCCTCCCTCTTTCCTGGGGATGGAGCTGATCTTCTTTGGAGTCTCCTGAGTGCAGTTCACTGTCCTTTTGGCTTCAGTACAAAGAGCAGCAGCTTAGTTGTTAAATGGCACACAACCTGGGGGACTTGACTTCTACCCATCAGAATAGACCTGATTTTGCCAGGACCTGCTATTTTACTTCCTGTCTATTGAAAACCAGAAACTAGTTCTTTTCTCCAAGTCCAGTCCTTTTTATATTCGTTTTATAAAGATAGCAGGAAACAGAACACTCAGGCGGTCTCTAAATGATGAATAACTTAACTCCTGTTAGCTCATATTCAGGTGGGTCCCTGGGCACTATAGACGTGCTGCCTATCAATAAATATCGATGTAAGGGTCAACTCATTAAGAACTAGCGCGGTAGAGTGAACGACAGGCATCTTGACAGGGATGTGGAAATCGATGGACCATTGCTTGATTATATCAAATGTTGAGTTGCTTTTTTTTTTTTTTTTAGATTTCCAAAATATACCTTTGAAAGAAAACAGTTCAAATTAGAAAAATATCAACCCAGGATGGCTGTTTGAAGAGAATTTGCCAAGAATGCATGGTGTGAAGCGGAATCCTTAAGATGTTAAGCTCACTTGAAACCTGGTTGAGTCAAACACACACGCAAGGCAGGCTCTAAGTAAACCCGTTGCCAGTTGGGTTAATTCTGATTCATGGTGACCCCCAGCAGCTCAGAGTAGAGCTAGGCTCGGAGTTTTTCTTTTCTTTTATTTATTTTTACATATATATTTTTAAGTTGTGCTTTAGGTGCTTTATAGCTTGAGTTAGTTTCTCATAAAAAATCTATGCACATCCTGTTATGTGACTCTAGCCAAGCCAAGTGCCGTCGAGTCGGGTCCGACTCACAGCAACCCTAATCGTAGTCTAATGCGGAAGCACGCTGTTTTTTCCATCTCTGATTTCCCTGTGTCTACTCAGCTAGCTTCTGCTTCTTTCTGCCTTCTCACCCTGCCTCTGGACAGTCTTACGTATCTACTTGAGCTAAGAAGCACTCTTCACAAATATCAGTCATACACACATACATAAATATATACATAGTCCAGTCCAGTCTTTGTCTAAAGAGTTGATTTCAGGAATGGTTTCAGTTTGGGGCTAACAGAGAATCCCAGGGCCACATCTTCTGGAGTTCCTCTAGTCTCAGACCATTAAATCTGGTCTTTATGTGAATTTGATTTCTGCACCCCACTTTTCTCTTGCTTTATTAGGGACTTTCTGCTGTGTTCCGTGTTAACATGGTCACTGGTGGTGGCTGGATACCACCACCTGGTCTCAGGCTGATGGAATCTAGTTTATGTGGCCCTTTTGTCTTTTGAGCTAATATTTTTCTTGTGTCTTTGATGTACTTCCTTCTTCTTTGCTCCAGATGACTTGGGACCAATTAATGAATCTTAGATGGCCACCAGCTTTTAAGGCCCCAGGTACCACTGACCAAAGTGGAATGCAGAACATTTTCTTAATACAGTTTGTTATGTCACTTGAATTAGATATCCTGCAAATCATGGTCCCCAGACCCTTACCTCTGCTACCTTGTCCATGTAAGTGTTTGGTTGTCGTTCAGGAAACTCAAAGGTTTTGCTTTAGTTCAGTTGTGCTAACTTCCCCTGTATTTGTATTGTCCTTCCCTTCACCTAATTTAGTTCTTGTTTGATGTTTAGTTAGTGAAGTGCCTTCTCCCTGCCTCCCCATCAAAGATGTGTTCTTCTGTGTTTAAACCTTTTCTCCAGTTCATGTAATAGTGGTCTCATACAATATTTACAACTGATTTGTGAATAATGTCACTCAGTGCAATGTCTTGCAGATTCATCCATATTGTGAGATGTTTTGCAGATTTATCACTGCTTTTTGTTGCCCACAGTTTTCAGTGGCTGATTTTTTGGAAGTAGATTGCCAGGACTTTCTTTTAAAGTGCTTCTGGATAGACTCATACCTCCTGCCTTTCCATTAGCTACGAGTGCATTAACTGTTTGCATCACCCAGGGACCCAGACCCTAAATAGTCATACTTAATTGGTAAAAGTATTGGTGATGGTCACAACTTCATGGTTGACCATTGAAATTTGACCTCATGGAGCAACCCGAAGAACCTCAGCCTCCTCCAGTTGCATCTGTACAACCAGTCTTCAGATCTAGAAGGACCTGGTAGAAGAAGAGAGTCCGCTAGTCAATGGGACACCAAACATAAAACCAAACCCATTAACATCAAGATAATTGTGACTCATAGTGACACCTCAGGACAGAGTAGAACTGACCCATATCATTTCCAAGGCTGTAATCTTTACAGATGCAGACTGCTGAGTCTTTCTCCCAAGGATTAGCAGGTAGGTTCAAACTGTCAACCTTTTAGTTAGCAGCCAAGTGCTTAACTACCACCAAGCATACTCTAGAGGAGCACCAGGATGAGAAATCCAGTGGGGGTCCTACAGAACTCCTGCCAGTCGTCTGCCTCCAGATGACATTGGGACCCTACAATGGAGCTGGAGTTCATAGCTAAGCTTCAGCCCCTGGAAGAAATTCTGGAAGCCAGAACACACTGGATCAGTGGGAGTCTGGGATTGGCAGGGACAAAGTTCTCCAACCAACTTTTGCACCTATTGTTCACAGAGCTTGGCTTTTCATGGGAGTTTGCGTGATGTATCCAGGTAAAACCTCAACCACAAAGTGTCTGGTTCATCATAACCCATCAGCATGCTTGCCATGGAAAATATATTTCTGTGCCCTGTGACAACAGACTCAACAACCTGTACTTCCAGTCCCCAAAGACTGTGCTAAGCTGGTAGACTGGGGCCATCAACCAGATGGCTAGCATGAGTGAGTAATGGAGGACATCCTAGGTGATGTCAGAAACACGGGATCCACCTCTCTCCAGGCTCCTGGATCTCTTGGCACTTGATGTGGCAGATGAGAAATTTTAGGCCAACCTACTTGATATTCATTCATTTGAAGACAAGCTTAAATAAATTCTTTTGTTGTCCTTGAAATTATTAAAAGGAGTGGCCAGCATTGTCTTGATAACCAGCTCTTCTCATTTGTGTTGTCTAGATATTATGTGTCTTCCCACCTCCAGCCTCCAAGTCCGTTTTCAGGAAAGTAAAGATTTTTCTAATACCTTTCTATTGCATCCTACTAATATCCTGGGGATGCATTGTTGTGAGTGGTTTTATTTCTGGGTTCACTCTCTTTGCTTGCTCTTCTGTCTGTGGTATCTTATTTTCTCATCTTTTTAATCTTTTTTCATTTCCTTTGTCAATTCATAAGGTGCCCAAGTTTATCTTCAGCTTTACTGATTTGATATTCTTCCATAATAAGCCTGATTTTTCTTTTCCTGGGTTGGCTTTTATACCACCTGCCATTTTTATGTCTGTAAATGTGTTTCAAGGACCATTCTCACAATGCATCGTGGTAGTCTGGAGAAGAAACAAGAAGCAGAGTCTCCTTGAGTCATGCTGGGAATACTGAGCAGGTGTCCTCTAAAACCTCCCTCTGTTTAGTTGGGCACATTTGTATCTGGGAGATGTTTTCTGCAGGTGTCAAGGTGCCGAGGTTAGGGGTTAGAAGCTCAAATACCTTTGGGGCCAGGTAGGTATTTTAAAGACATGAGGCTGCTGGGTAGAAGAGCAGTCCAGTTTGCTTGTTCTGACTTGTGAACAGAAACTGAAAAAAAAAATCTATTTCAAGGACAAAAGCCCAGACTTTTAATTGTGAACTCAACTTAGTTGGTTTAACATACTTCTTGGTTGTTTCCTACCCTGAGTTTGACAACATTTGGCTCAGGCTTGACAGAGAAGCTTCTCAATGTGGCAGAACTTTCCATGAGGTTACTTCTGTCCCTGCTGACTCATCCTGCAGTGATGAAAACATCCCACATCCTTTGATGGGGTATAGGACACAAATTGGTCCATGCTCCCGTCTGTTTGCCCAAAAGTCAAAGCATGGTTTTCCTGGCCTAGTCAATGTGATGTTGATTAACTAGGTTGGCTGGTGTAAAAATGGCATGAGGCAGTGTCTGACTTCCTCTAACTTCACAAGGCAAAAGGAGAACCAAGGCTAACAGCCCAAGGCTGATTTCTACGGGCTGGTGATCAGACATGCCTCTTCTCTCCACCGTCTTTACCCACTCTCACCCCAACCATCTCTCACATAGCACTCTCTACTTCTCTGCTAGCTTCAGTAATACATTGCAATAGCCACACAGAACTCAAAGACAATGCCTGTGATTATAGGGTTTATTATAAAGGAAGTAACAGTCATAGCTCAGGCTCAGGAACACTCAGGATATGGTTCTTTTATCAGGACAACCTCTCCCCAGCTGTACTTACAGGTATATCTTTCCCAAGCCCCTAGTCTCTGCCCAAAGGCATACAGCTTTCTTTCTCAGTGGGCAGAAAAGCCCACAACACCATCTTCTACTCCTGAATCTCTCTCCCTTGGTGGTGGTGGACTCCTCCTCCATGCTTTGGAACTGGCTCTCTTTTAAGGCAACTGACCAATCCCCTTGGTAGGTCACAATCACCCTATCACACTAACACTGGGTTGGAGTTATAAGACCATGGCTAGAAAGACCATGCACAAAATTAATTAATCACACTGCAGCTGGTAAGAGTGGAGGGGATAGGGATGGTTTCAGAGGCTACCATTTGGCTTTTCCTACTGATAGCTCTTCCTCCCTGGCCAAGGAATCAATGTAAGATTTATACCAGTAACCAATACGCCTATTCCAATTATTCATTCAGGGACAGGGGACATGACCAGTGGTCATGTTTGTGGTTTCAGTTGCTCCAGCATGAGCTAGACCTGGAATAGAACTCTATTTATCATCTGGTCTCTTCCAGTGTCATTGCCAAGTAGGATTTTGTATCTGACAGTTCTTAAAATGTTTAACATGTTTGGATATTCTCCTTCCCCACTGTGTAGTTATCCACTTAAATGGCCCTGGGGGTGGACTAGGGTAATAGTTACTATATGTAACTGTCGCGGTGTTGTAGGGTCCTTTCTCTCAGGACCAACATTTCCTTCAGTCAATTGGAAAAGAAAAACAAAAGAGAGAGAAAGGATGGTAAGAAGAAAATACAGCATAAAATGGGAGATATGAGTTCAAACACAGCATAATCTCAATAAATATAAATGGATTAGATTCATTGTTTAAAAGACAGAGTATGTCACCAAATGTTCTTAAAATCTAGCTAGTATAATTTATAAAATACACACAGAATGACATAAAATCAAATAAGACCAAAAACCCATTGCCATCAAGTAGCTTCCATCTCATTATGACTGTATGAGACAGAGTAGAACTGTCAAGTAGTTTCTAAAGAAGAGCTGGTGGATTCAAGCTGCAAATCTTTTGGTTAGCAGCCAGACTCAACCACTATGCACCAGGGCTCAGTAAAATGGAATAGACAGGTTTAAAATTTTTAAATAGGGAAATTTATTCCTTACAAATGTTTACAGATGAGTTATGATTAACAGAGAAGGTTCTAGAGGAGCTGCCAGAGGGTGAGCGGAGGAAGTTTGGTAAAGTAAGTGCATGTACAAAGGAAAGACACATACAAAGAATTCCTCTCACAGAAATCTCAGAGGTGCTGTCAGGATGGAACAGCTTCTTGAAAGTGCCATACCAAGTGGGAGCCCTAGGGCATCAACTGAAGGATCTAAAGATTAGGAGCTGACCAGAAGCAGCTCCAAGAGTGTGGATGTGATGAGTCACATTGTCACAAAGGCTCAGTTCCTGATCCTTCTCAACCTGGGTGAGACCAGTGCTTCATAACAGAAAGCATTTTCTTTAACTCTGAAGGAAAAGGAGACAAATGGCAAGTTTGCACCAGAAGGCAGCCTGGCAGCAGAAGGGTGAGCTGGGAGATGTTATACTGAGATGATGCAATTGAGATGAAGAACTGTAAAGGCAAAAGAAATGATCTGGGTCCAGAGTGAGCTGGCTGAGTAGCTCCTGAAGGAATTCATAACAAGCAAGGGGTGTACGTAAGATAAGGGAGAAGAAATCACCAAATCAGTTCCATTTACTATAGCCCTCAAGAAGATAGAATACCTAAGAATAAATCTAACTAGAAAAATAAGAAGCCTTTACAAAGAGAATTACAAGACCTTACTGCAAGAAACTAAGAGAGACTTACAAAAATGGAGTAATCTACTCTCCTCATGGATAGGAAGGCTCAACATTGTGAAAATGTCTATTTTACCCAAAGCAATCTACTTATATAATGTAATCCCAATACAAATTCCAGCGACATTTTTTAATGAGATGGAGAAACAAATCATCAACTTTGTTTGGAAAGGGAAGAAACCTCGGATAAGTAAAAAACTGCTGAAGAAGAACACACTGAGAGGCCTCTTACTACCTGAGTTTAGAAACTATTACACTGACACAGTAGTCAAAACAGCCTGGAACTGGTACAAAAAGAGACATATAGACCAATGGAACAGAGTTGAGACCCCAGAGATGCCACCATCCACCTATGAACAGATGACATTTGACAAAGGCTCCCAGATTTTAAACTGAGGTAAGAACGGTCTCTTTAACAAATGGCCCTGGCAAAATTGGATATCCATCCACAAAAAACTAAAACAAGACCCATATCTCACACTTTATACAAAAACCAACTCAAACTGGATAAAAGACCTAAATATCAAATCCAAAATGATAAAGCTCATCCAAGATAAAACAGGATCAACAATGGAAGTTTTAATACACAATGTAGACAGACTTCAAAATCTGACAAAGCTCGATCAACAGAAGAGAAAATAGATAAATGAGAACTACTAAGAACCACACACTTTTTCTCACCCGAAGATTTCATCAAAAGAATGAAAAGACCACCTACAGAATAGGAAAAAATATTTGGCAACTATATGTCAGATAGAAGCCTGATCTCTATAATCTATAAGGTATTACAAAATATCAACAAGAGAAGGATAAATAATCCAGCTAAGCGATGGGCAAAGAAGACAGACAGACATTTCTCTAAAGAGGAGATCCAGGCAGCTGAAAGACACATGCAGAATCGCTCACGATCATTAGCTACTAAAGAAATTGAAATTAAAACTATGATGAGATACCATCTCACCCCAACAAGGTTGGCCGTGATCTAAAAACACAAAATAACAAATGCTGGAAATGTTGTGGAGAAGTTGGAACTCTCCTACACTGCTGGTAGGATTGCAAAATGGCACAATCTCTTTGGAAAACAATCTAGTACATCCTTAAAAAGCTGGAAATAGATAATACCATTTGATCCTGTAATTCCACTGCTTGGAATTTATCCTTCAGAAACAAAAGTTGTCACATGAACAGACACATGTACATGAATGTTTGTTGCAGCACAGTCCGCAATAGCAAAAAGTTGGAATCAACCCTGATGCCCATCAACAGATGAACGGATAAGCGAACTATAGTACATATACTCAATGGGACAACATGCTATGATAAAAAACAATGACAATTTTAGAAAATGTCTCCTAACATGGTCTCATTTGGAATAGATCATGCTGAGTGAAATCAATCAGTGTCAAAAGGACAAATTTTGTATGAGAGACCTGTTATAAGGACTTAACAAGAAAATTATCCACAGAAGAAAATGTGTTGGCTACATGGGTGGATGGGGAGGCTAAAGATTTATCATAGATGAGATAATTGATAGATGTTAGAAATTCTATTCTTTTACTGTAATTAATAAACAAAGAAAAATCAGTCAGATGGTCTACACAAAGAGAACTTTGAAACATAAATTAGGAAAATACCATTTACAAGAGATCTTCCCCAAATGAAATATTTAGGAATAAATCTAACCAGAGATATAAAAGGCTTACACAAAGAAACTACAAAACATTACTATAGTTCCTCTGGTTTTGCAGGAAATCAAAAAGGACCCAGAAAGATGGAAGAACACACCACAATCATGGATAGGAAGATTCAATATTGCAAAAATGTCAATAGTATCCAAAACAACCTATAGATATAATGCAATCCCAATCCATATTCCAGTAACATTCTTTAATGTGATAGAAATACTAATCACAAACTTCACATGGAAGGTAAAGATTCCATGGATAAGTAAAGCATTAACAAAGAAGAACAATGTAGGAGGTATTGAATTTTTAAAATAAAAATGACTGAACATTTAAAAAAAAATGCTAGTAAATGTAACACTAGTCCAAACATCTCTGCAATTTTTAAAAATAGTTGTCTTGAAAGAGACTTCTTTGAACTCAAGAAAGAAAATAACAAGCATGCAGCTATTGTTCTCATTGGCCAGCCAAGTGCCGTCGAGTTGGATCTGACACAGCTGAAATATTTGACTGAGAATATTGAGGACAAGAGCTGTTATTCCCTCTCATGATCTGGCAGTGTGATTCTTGTTCCTATGTTTGCTCAGAAGCCTTACAACCTTGTAGCATGTGTTTTCCTAAATTAAAGAATAAATAAATAAGTAGCTGAAGAAGAAAAAAGATGTGGGGGAGCACACAGAATTGTGTGGCCTGGGAGTGAGAAGCGGTCAGCTCATATATCAGGAGGATGCCAAAGAACAGGGTTCACCTGGCACTAGAGGACTAAATGAGACAGCTAATCAAGGCATCTTTATGACCTCAAGAAGTAGGGCAAAGGGTGAAAATAAAAAAACATCAGCAACCCAGCTCCAGGTAAAATGTTGTCACCCTACATAACTGAAGAAAGTATTTGTCTTGGTGTTGCAGGCATCAGGGGCAAGAGTTCTGGGTTCTAAGCTCAGAATTACCACAAACCAGCAATGTGATCTTAATCTAGTAGTCAAGTAAACTCCAACTCATTGCAACCCTATGTGTGTCAGAAGAGAACTGTGCTCCATTAGGCTTTCAATGGCTGATTTTCCTGAAGTAGATTACTAGGCCTTTCTACCAAGACATTTCTGGGTGGACTTGAACCTCCAACATTTCAGTTAGCAAATGGTTAATGTGCTCAGCTGTAACTTAAAGGGAAGAAAAGAGAAGGGAGGGGCAAGGAAAGATAAGAGAGAGAAAAGAAAAACCCAATCCAACTTCACTGTTTAGAAACATGAAGTGCTTCCCTTTAAAGCAGAGGTTCTCGGGTGCGGTCGCCAGACCACCAGCATCAGTGTCACCTGGGAAACTGTTACAGACGCAAGTTCTAGGGGCCCACTCCAGACCTACTGAGTTACAAAACCTCAGGGTGAGACCAGCAATCTGCGTTTTAAGAAGCCCTCCAGATTTATTCTGATGTATGATCAAATCTGAGAACTGTTACTTTAAGTCAACGGTTTCTACCTCTAGGAGATCATTTCAATCATATAAAGAATTTTTTTCTCCCCTCCCTGTCCCTCCCTCCTTCCCTCTCCCCCACCCAGTGCATACTGAATTCTGGGTATGAACGCTTGTGGGGCAAGTCCAAGGGTCTGTACCTGTGTCCTGGCCACAGGGAGACTGCCTTGCCTTTGCTCTGCAGAACATGCCCCTTCCAATTTCACCACCTGAGGGCTGATGCCAGTCAAACGCTCTTTTCTCCTACCCCTCAGTCTCATGACAGAGGTAAGTGTATGTAGGACCCCGATTTTTATGTAGTACGTGTATTATCCACTTACATTTGGTATTTCCAAATCTATTATTTCAATTAATAGTACTTTATCCTTTGAAGAAAGTGAGATGAAAACAGCAATCAATAAAAGATTGACCAAATAAAGTAAACATTTCTTTCCAATGAGTATGTGAAACATCAAGTGTCTTAAGCTTGGTTCTCTAGAGAAGTCAAGCCAATGTAAAGTGTATAGATGTATATATGCAGAGAGATAGAAAGAGAGGGAGAGATTTGTATTAAGGAAATTACTCACAGGATTGTAGAGACTGGAATGTCCCAAGTCTGTGGCTCAGGATAGAGGCTCCTTCTGATTCACAAAGCTGCAAGGGCTGGTGAGCCCAACATCAGCAAGTCAGACAGCAGGGCTCTGGCTCACAGGCTGTAAAGATGAGTTAATCCCAAGATTGACAGACAAGACAGCAGACAGGTTGCTAGTGGACAAACAGAAAAGTACAAGTCAGATGAACAGGAGCCAACTGCAGGAAAAGCCCGTGAATCTTGCTGGAAAGTCCACTTATACTGTTGGATGCACGTCTTCATGGGAACTTTCATTCAGCTGGTTGGCTTCTCACAGCAGATCTCATCATGGAAGTGATCACATCACCATGCAACTGTAAACCACATCATAACTGCCAAACCACTGAGAATCATGACCCAGTCTAGTAGACACAAAACCTTAATGAAAATTGTAGCAAAGTGCTATCACTCTTAACCAGTTGCCTTGGAGATGATTGCAACTCAGTCTAACCCTATCTCTTTCAAAGTACACCCGTGCTCCACAGGGTTTGCAATGCCTGTTTTTTTCAGGAGTAGAGGGCCAGACCATTCTTACGAGCTACCCTGAGTAGTCTTGAACCTCTGATCTTTGGGTTAGCTGTTGAGTGTTAATCACTTGCACTGCCCAGGGATTCCTATGACACCCTTAGTGTAGAAATAAAAAAAGGAAAACCTTTATCACAGAAACTTCCAGACTACTTTTTTAAAGGAAACTTAATAGGGTTGAAACGAGCACCCAGATGGGGACATTGCTTTACCTTTTAGCACCTTCCATTAGGGACTCCTTGGAAACTATACAGAGACATTCGTACTCTGCCCTATACAGTCACTATGAGTTGAATCAAATAGACAGCATGGGTTTGGTCTGGATTTGGTGGGAGGACATCCCAGCTGTACTTTGAGTCACCTATGTTTCTTGGAATGAAAAGGTACACAAACGTCCCCTCTCTTCAGAAGCCAGCGAGTCAAGCAGCACAAGGGCCCCAGGGCTTCCTCAGATTTCCTCTGTCTGTTTTAATTAAGCCTACCTGCCACTGACACTACCCGGAGTTCTGCTGGTTCAGTGTCCACACAGCAGCTGCTGTGCTTGCCGCCAGGGAGGCTCAGCTGCTCATATCCTTCACCGGAGTGAGATAGGTCAGGGAATTTTCTTGGAAGGTCAGCATCTCTAAAGGCAGGGATGCAAATACTGCACCCTCTGTTGAGTGATGATTTCTGTCATCTCATGGGTTCCAGTGGCGGGATTTAGCCTACCACCAGGTGTTCCTGGTGCAGACAGACAGACGCAAAGCTGGGCACAGCAGGAGTTGTGACTGGTGCAGAAAGAGATTCAGGCCTGGGGACACATGATCAGGACTTGCGGGCACGTCGACGTGGCCTCCTGCATCCAGGCTGCTAGTCACATTGGAGCCCTGATTCAACAGAGCCATAGGGCTTCCCCTCAGCCACTGCAAGGACTCTGGGGGCGCTTTGTGCAACATGGTGGAGACATTTCAAATACAGTTGATTCTCATTACATAGGTAGTCCACACTGCCAAACTCTCTCACTTGCCGAAATTCATATGGAACCTCAAGAGCAACACTCCCAGCACTTTCCCATCATTCGTAGACTTGCGCACGTGCAGTGTGGCGAATCGCCGAGTTGCGTATTCCCAGCTGCGATCAAGCAAGAAGAAAACAGCTGTGGATGAGTCAGTTCTGGCGATGGTGAGTCCACATGTGTCAGAGTGGTGTTGTTAGGTGGACATCAAATCAGTCCAAACTCACAGCGACCCTCTGCACAACTGGACGAAACATTGCCTGGTCCTGTGCTACCCTCCCAGTCACTGCTATGCCTGAGTCCATTCTTGTAGCCACTGTGTCAATCCATCTTAAGGGTCTTTCTCTTTTTCTCTGACCCCCTAATTTACCAAGCATGATTTCTTTCTGCAGGGTCTGGTCCCTCCTGACAAGATATCCAAAGTACAGGAAACAAAGTCTTACCTTTCTTACTTCTAAGGGTATAGAGTAGAATTGTGGTACTCGGTAATTCAGGGTCTACAGAGATGTCATAGAACATAATACTGCGAATGACGAGAAACAGCTATAAATAATGACAACCAAAAGCCACACGCGTCTTCTTCTATACATGGAAGACCTCAAAAGTCATTAAAATCAGAGTCTGGCAGGGAATCCAGGAACAGAGGTGGCCTGTGCAGTTGCAAAAGTTGTGCACTGCACAGAGCACCTGACTGCGGGATCAGAAGAGATGGAAATCTAGGTCATGCTCTGTTTGCCCACCGTGTGCTGTGGCTCAGGGCTGTGTCAACCAGAGGAAGGGATGCTTTGGGAGATAGGTTTGCCCAGAAAGGAAGCCTTCTCATCATCTGAACAGAGACTATGGGTTAACTGAGACTGCTCGCTGTTGGCTTTTTGTTTGTTTTTGTGTAAGAAAAGTTCACCAGCTGATGCTGAAACATTACCTGGTTTGGTTACCTTTGTACTCAAAGGTAAAACAGCAACAAAGAACCAACCTTCTACCATCAAGTTGATTCCAACTCATAGCAACCCTATAGGACAGAGTAAGATTGCCCTACAGAGTTTTCAAGGAGCACCTGGTGGATTTAAACTGCTGACCTTTTGGTTAACAGCTGTAGCATTTAACCACTAGGCCACTTGAGTTTCTACCCCCTGCCCCTCCAAAAGCGGTAATCGGATTAGTCACATTAGTTAAAAAAAGAGAAGAAAAAAAGACCTTTTGGGGGAGATTTCTAACAAGTTACCGTAACAAACAAGCAAACTATTCTGCAGTGTTGAAAACACTGAATGAGTTCTTTTCTATTTTCTTTTATGTGAGGCTCTTCTTTCGAACTTTATGGAATGATTGTCAGAATACCTAGATAATAGGAACCAGTCATCATTCAATAGCATCCTCAGATTTCACCTAAAGAAATTTTAGTGTCCTACAGTACCGTATGAGTGGTGGTGAAGAGCTATGACTGCTAACACAAAGGTCAGCAGTTCAGATCTGCCAGGTACTCCCTGGAAACTCCGTGGGGCAGTTCTACTCTGTTTATAGGGTTGATTGAGTCAGAATGGCCTCAACAGCAGTGAGTTTGGTTTTGGAGGGTGGTTATAGACCCATAGGAGTTTTCAGCAAAGTGGCCGGCATTTCAGAGGTGAGCAAATCCAAGATGGGGGCCATATAATTTTGATCTTATTTCTAGTTGTGTCCCTGAGACCTCAGAAGGCTGATGGAGCTCTTTAGCTAGATACTTTCTTGTCACAACAACAAGCCTGTGGCCCAGCCTGGTGAGATTGTTTGCTGAGGGGCTCACACAAGATCTGAACTCTAGCTAGAGACACATAATTCATTTCTTTACACGTAGATGGGCATCTTGGTGACTGTCTTTCTGGATTTCTTTGGCTAACAAAGAAAGCATTTACTAAGCTGAGTACCTGTCAGGTACCAAGGAGACACTGTTGTTGGCTGCTACTCATCAGCGCTGACTCACAACAACCCCATACACAGTGGAATGAATTGCTGTTCACTCCTGTGCTAACATCATGAACAGTTGTGGACTGTTGTGACCCATAGGGTTTTCAACCAACAGATTTTCAGAAGTAGATCTCCAGACCTTTCTTCCTAGTCTGTCTTAGTCTGGATGCTCTGCTGAATCTCTTCTAGCAGCATAGCAACCTGCAAGCTTCCTCTGACAGTGAGTGGTGATGGGACACAAGGTGCACTGGCCGGCAGTCGAACCCGGGTCTCCTGTGTGGAAGGTGAGAATTCCACCACGGAACCACCACTGCCCTCACTGAGGACACACAGGAGTGAAGGACACAGCTCTCGTGGTCAGCACTAATGACCCCATCTACTGAATACCCACAGAGTGAACACTGGTTGGGTCCCTGAATTTGTCACCTCACTCACAGCTGTCCACATGGAGCAAGTGGTACAAATGCTGGCTCCGAGTGTCCAACCTCCTCGGCCTCTGGGAAGGACTCCGGGCTCTTGACAGCCCAGAAAATACCCTGACATTGTCTTCTACCATCCCCTCATGAATAAAATGAAAACAAACCAAAAAACCCACTGCCATTTACGTGGCTCTGACTCACGGTGACCTCATGTGTGCTCCTCTATAGGGCTTCCAAAGGCTGAATTGTTGGAAATAGATCCTGGGTCTTTCTTACTACTGCTGACAGTATTACTGAGTGGAATCGAACAGCCAACCTTTCAGTTAGTAGCAGAGCACCCTGACCATGTGCACCACTCCAAGACTTCAGGGATTTCCTTATTCATTTTCAGTATGCGTTATGTTCAACTATGATGACTTATGTTGTAGTACTGATATTAAGGTCACATAAGGAAATGCTGCCTTGGATTTCTTGCTCCCGTTAAAAGGAGGGGAGAGATGGAGTGAAGGAGGAAAGGAGGGAAGAGGAAAGGAGAGAGGAAGGCCGGAGGAAAGGAAGAAAAGGGAGGGGAGAGGAAAGGAGGGGGGAGGGATGGAGGGAGGAGAAAGCAGGCAAGGAAGAGAAGAAAGGAGGAGGGAAGGAAGGAAGAACGGGGAGGGAGAGAAAGGAGAAGGGAGGGAGGGACCAAGGGAGAGAGAAAAGGGAGGGGTGGGAAAGGGAAGAAGAGAAGGAAAAAAGGGAGAGAGTGGAGGGAGGGAGAGCAGAGGGAGGGAGCGCAGAGCATCCGCCTGCTGGGGTTTGGGGTCCTCGGATGAGCAGACGTACATACCTGGCTGAGTTATTCCTCAAATCTGCTCCAACAACCCTGGGATGCAAAGAGAAATAGACCCCTTCTCTTATCTCCAGGGTTTCAATCTGGCTGACCTGTCTGACGGGCAAGACCAGCACATAAACCGAATCACCTCACAGTGTGATAAACTCTCAACAGAGGGGAGACCCAGGGTGCAGGGAGCCTGGCGGATGGAGGCAAGCCTCCCTGACGCGGAGAGGGTGATGCTGGGAAATGTCTCGTGAGAGGACACCTGAGCAGTGTTTTAAAATATAAACAGGAATTTTCCAGGTGGACAAGGAAGCCTCAATGGTAATTCGTTCTTATGCCAACAGATGTCACTGGCTTGAGATGACCAAATCCTTTAAAACAGTTCCTCTTGTCGGTTTGCAACCTCTGAACTAGGTACCGTTTCACGTATACAGAGAACACGAACAAACGAAAGCAAAATTATTCTAAAAATTTGATGTGTGGCCCAGGAAATCTTAATAAAATGAAGCTTCTGATTCAGTAAGGCTGGGAGTGGGTCCCAAGTGACAGTGACATTGCAGGCGTGGACCGTGCTTCCAGCAGTGAGGCATCAGCGAATTCGCAGACAGCGAAGGCTAACTGAGCAAGCCCGCTATGCAGGCACCCTCCTAAGGTGGGCGTGTGGGTACCTGCCCCAGTTCCCACAAAGCTGCCTTAGACTCATGGTGACCCCATGTGTTTCAGAGTGAAACGATGCTCCAGACTGTTTTCAGTGGATGCTTTTTTTCAGAAGTAGATCCCCTGGTGTTTCTCTGAGGGGCCTCTGGGTAGACTAGAACTTCCAACCTTTCAGCTAGGAACAGAGAGAGGTATACAGGTAGAAAAGTCACAGAACTTTTGAGGTCGGTGACAGCAAAGGACAGAAGAAAGCCCCAGGCCATCTCAGTTTGATCTGGAAACTAACTCCTAACCGGAGCTCATTATAACTTTGTTTTCTTGTGCGCTTTTCATCTTTAATTACTCTCAGCTCTAGAGAGGCCCTGCTGCTATACTGTCCTTTAGTGTCAGGGCACCTCTGTGACCGACATCGCTGGCTTTGAGGTTGCTTGTTTTTTTTTCAAAAAAAGCTGTGCTTTAATGTGATTTTCATTTAGTGGATGCTTTAGGGACAAGTAAGCACCATTGAAGAGTCATCTCCTCACTGCTTACCGAGCCCCTGCCATGAACTTCCAGACACAGCGGGTTAGATCATGGCCTGAAGTTATTGACAAGAACTGGCAAAAAAAAAAAAAAAAAAAGTAAAGTAAAGTAATGAAATTTGTGGGCTCCCTGTTTGATATAGATGCGTGGCTCAGGGAGAGTCTCAAGAGAAGGAGCTGGGTGTGGGGGACGAGGGAAGAGGGATTATTCCAGAAAGGCCTGGCGTACGCCAGCCCGGTCAGCCTTCATTCTGCTCCTCGAGCACGCCCTGGAAGGCCCACTTCTCCTCCCTTGGACACTTCGTTCAGGCAGCTTAGTCCACCTGTAAAGATCTCCTCCTCTTTTTACCTATTCCAGTTCACTCTGGTTTGTTTTCCAAATCTTCTTTCTCTGACTCGCTCATACCTAGGCAGGGTTTAAGGTGGCCACATATCTTGGTTTGCTGGGACTCAGAGATTTCCCGGGACGTGAGACTTTCCACGCTAAAATACAGAGTCCCAGACTGTCTCAGGCCCACCACTGCTCTTCTGGTGCTCTGTGTGTTGTGCGGTCCTGGAAGCTGTGTCATGCATATCCCACATACTGTCATGGTCACCACTGGTAGACCACTTTAAGTGGAACTTCCAGACTAAGAGGAAACCCTGGTGGCATAATGGGTTAAGTGCTATGTCTGCTAACTGAAAGATCAGCAGTTCAAATCCACCAGGCACTCCTTGGAAATTCTATAGAGCAGTTCTATTCTGACCTCTAGGGTTGCTATTAGTCAGACATGACTCAATAGCTGTGGTTTTTTCTATTTTCCAGACTAAGACAGACTGAGGAGAAAGGCCTCGTGGTCTGCTTTTAAGATTAGCCAGTGAAAACCCCATGGACCACAACAGACATTCTCTGATACAGTGCTGAAAAATAAGCCCCTCTAGTGTGCAAGGCACTCAAAATACACGGTGTGTGTGACAATGGACTTGAGCCTGCCCAACATCATGAAGACGGTGTAGAACCAGGCAATGATTTCTTCTGTTGTATGTGAGGTCACTATGAGTTGGAGGTGACTTGACGGCAGCTAACAGCATCAACTAGAAGCCTGGTTGCTCAGTGGTTAAATACTCACCTGCCAAACAAATGGTCCAGCAGTTGCTCCGTGGGAAAAAGGTGTGACAGTCCTCCTCTGTAAAGATGGTTGTTGTTATTAGGTACTGTTCAACTTATAGCGACTGTATGGAACAGAGTAGAAGCACCCCACAGTCTTGGAATCTTATGGAAAGTTCTACTCTATTCTACACAGTCACTAGGAGTCAGAATCAACCTGACAGAAGGGGATTTCACTTTTTTGGTTTTAACAGCATCACCAAATAACTCACGTCAGTCAGGGTGGTTGATTAGTCCTGGTTTGGTTCCCCTCGTGCTTCCTTGTGCTAGCACTTGGGGGACAGAAATACGTGTCATATGTTCACCTTCCTGTCTCCCTTATGCAGATGTGGTAACTCCATGGGGCCAAGTCCTCTACGGCGTTTCCCACATGGAGAATGTCTGCATGGACCTGAGCCATCGTGAGAAAAGTAGGTGTTCATGGTGGACTCAGGACATAATGCATTTGTCAAAATTCATCCAACTGTACAACACAGTTAGTAAGCCTAATGTAAACTGTGTTGGTGAAGAATAGAAGAATGAACAAATAAATCTTTACTGGACACAGTATAGCCAATGTGCTTCTTAGAAGTGGGGATGGCAAGACTGTCTCAAGCACTCGAACATATTATCAGAAGGGATCAGTCTCTGGAGGACGATATCATGCCTGGTAAAGTAGAGGGTCAGCAAAAGATGGGACGACCCTCAGCAAGACGGGTGGACACTGGCTGCAGCAAGGGGCTCAAGCGTGACAACCGTGAGGATGGCGCCAGACCACAGGGCACTGTTTTAGTCTGTCATACACAGAGACACTAGGAGTCGGGAAGGACTCAAGGGCGCCTGACAACCCCAACAACAGTGTAAACATGGAGTCCTTAGGTGGTGCAGACAGTTAACATGCTCAGCTGCTGAAGAAAAGGTTGGAGCCTCGAGGCCACCCAAAGACTCTTGGTAGAAAATTCTGGTGATCTACATCTGAAAAATCAGCCATTGAAAACGCTGTGGAGCACAGTTACACCAGGACACATGAGGTCACCGTGAACTGGAATTAACTGGACAACAACTGGTTTAGTTGTCGGGAACCTTGGAAAGATGAGATGAATCATTTGAAATATCAGCCCAAGTTCCAATGCACTGAATCTCCATTGCTATCAAGTTGATTCTGAATCACAGAGACAACCAGCACTAGTTAAATCCTGAGTACTTCCCCCCCAAATTTAAAAATTAAAATTAATCTCTCTGATGGTGAAGGAAGTTTAGTCAGCAAGTCCACAACCAATAGAAACCTTGGGGCAGCAGAGGGGTCTTTCTTCCGTAATGTTCACCTTCATTTTGACCTTTAAAGAACAGGTCTTATGTGTAAAACTGGGCTTCTAACAAGAGGCCCTGCTCATAAGAAGGTGGCCTTAGACTCACTTCTAGGGTATTTTTTGAGGACCGTAATCTGCAGAGCCACTTGTCGCAGAGACCTGTAGTTGTTGCTGTTAAGTGCCCTTGAGTTGTTTCGAACTCATTGCTACCCTGTGTACAACAGAACAAAACCCTGCCCAGTCACGCACCACCCTTACAACACTGGTTATGCCTGAGCCCACTGTTACAGCCACGATGCCAGCCCATCTTGTCAAGAGTCTTTCGCTGTCACTCTGGCCCTCTGCTTCCCCAAGCATGATGCCCTTCTCCAGGACTTAGTGCTCCTGATAATAGATCCAGAGGATGTAAGCTGTTGTGTCATGTTCCTGCTTCTGAGGAACATTCTGGCTGTATTTTCTCCAAGACAGATTTGTGTGTTATTTTGGCCTGTAGTCGACAAAGCAAAGACCTCAGTGACCTCCGAAAAGCAGTGGAAACAAACCAGACCTGCGTCATCCAGTTGATTCCTGCATCATCCAGTCGATTTTGACTCATAGCAGCTCATGTGTTACATGGTAGAACTGCACTCCACAGGGTTTTCAAGACTGCTGCCTTTCAGAAGCAGATCACTAGCAGTTTCCTACAAGGTGCCGTCGGTAGAAAGGAAGGATAAGGGGCACTGCAAGAACATGGAGCTCTTGCCCCACTTTGTTTGGGTTCTGAGGTATTGAGAAAGGAGGTACTGGGATTGAATGTGGACCTTCATGCCCAGCAAATCTGCACCCACATCTTCTAGAAGGCTTCATTTTTTTCCCATTAGCTCTTTCCATGTAACATATTCCACCGGGTGTTGCATCTCCTCCTGACAGCACTGTTCCTCCCCCTCACACACACTCCAGATAAAAGTGGACTGGAAGAACAGGATGCTAAGTATTTTCCCTGGCTTTGCCCCAGCTCTGCCTAAGTCTCCACAAGACCTTGGGGAGGCCTCTCCACTCTGCTTCTCAGCTCACGACTCACGACCTGTGACACGGGAGGCATCTTAGGTCCTCTTATCCACAGGGTGCTAGGAAGACCCAAGAAGACAAGCATCTTAGTCTCCTAGCTGCTGTAACAGCACTACCACAAGTGGTCAGTTTTAGAGTTTCAGCACAGAAATGAATTTTCTCACAGTTCACTAGACTAGAAGTCCCAGTTCAGGGTGCTGGCTGTAGGGGAAGGCTTTCTCTTTCTGTCAGCTCTGGAGAAGTTCCTTATCTCCTTTTCAGCTTCTGTTCCTGAGTTCCTTAGTGATCGTCATGTGGTGGTGTACCTTTCCTTCCATTAGTGTTTCTTTCTCTGTGCCTGATCAGCTCTTTGTATAGCTCAAAGGGGACTGGTTGAAGACACACCCTACACTGACCTAGCCATACTGACATAACACCGAAAGCCTTGTTTTCAAACGGGATTACATGCACAGCCAGTGGAGGACGGGACACACTGCCAGTGAGTCCATTCCAACTGATAGCAACCTATGATGCCACAGGAATATCAAAACAAAACAAAACTCTTGTTATCTAGTTGATTCTGACTCACAGAGACCATATAGGACACAGCAGAACTGTCCCCTAGGATTTCCAAAGAGCACCTGGTAGATTTGAACTACCAGTTTTTTGCTTAGCAGCTGAGCTCTTAATCACTGGGCCACCAAGCATCCTGCACAGGGATTAACCAAAAACCAGACCCAAAGCGGCTGAATAGATTCCAGACACAGCAGCGTCACTCCGTAGAGTTTCTAAGGCTATAAATCTTTACAAAAGGAGACTAACACTTTTTTTCTCTCAAAGAATGGCTGGTGGGTTCCAACCACCAACCTTTTGTTCTGTGGCCTAGCATTTTAACCAGCTTTAACCACTATATCACGAAGGATTTAAAAAAACAAAAAACTAAACCCACAGCTGTCAAGTTGATTCCGACTCATAGTGACCCTGTAAGACAGAATAAGACTGCCTCATAGAGTTTCAAAGGAGTGCCTGGTGGGTTTGAACTGCCAACCTTTCGGTTAGTAGATGTAGCACTTAACTACTATGCCACCACGGCTTCTACCACCAAGAACAGAGGGTAGGATTTACAGCACTTCTTCTGAAGGCATCCGGTTGGTGAGAAAGAAATACAGTGAAAGTGCTCTCGTCTAGTGTGAGTGCACAGAGGAGTGGAGGCTGGAGAGTTGCTCTGCCCTGTGTTGCTTCCCTACTACACACCACCTGTCTTCCCCAGGATCATCCCTCTCTGGAGGTGCTGCTCTGCAGTGAGGCTTGCTTATGACTACCCAAAGGGATCTTTGGTCTTGACTTTACTTCTAGGTATAACCATTGGCCTAGTCAAGTTTAACAGCAAAAGGAGTAGACTGTCTGGGGCTGCTGCCTCATTTCTGAATAAAGAAGCCATTAGTTCCTGAATTCAACTATGTGAACCTGTCCTGAACCGTCTCTGCTTTGCCGTGCTCTCCTAACTGAGTCTACTGACCAAACCATATTTAGTCATGATTTAGTTGGAAAGGGGCCACCTTGGTCTGCAATCATTTGGCTGTAAGAGGCAGAAACCCATCCTTCCACTGAGATCAAAAAACATTCATGTAGGACTACAGGGGACCCTCCAGGAATCTGATCATAGACCTTCGGATGTCTCTGGCCAGCTCACCTGGTTCTGCTTCTTTCTGCACCACTGCTCAGGGATCCTGTCTCTGAAGCCAGCTTCCTTGGCCCACCTCCTGATGTCAGCACCCAGATGACTTCCTGGAGCATCTGTCTGTGCAGTGCCAGGGTACCAGCTCTGGATCTCAGTTCCCTATAAGGCCACACCTCCAGCATTCTTCACTGTGTCCCAACTTGTCTCAAACTCCAAATTCCTTGGGCAGAATAGAATTGGCCTATTTGGGGGCAAGCATCTCTTCTGACACAATCAGCATGTGTGTATTGTGTAGTAGGGTCAGGAGGGAGGGTGACAGAGGCGTGCAGTGCATCAGGCTGCCACCAGCACCGCAGCCAAAGTTCTGGAGGAAGCTTAGTAAGAAAAAAATGACAGGCATCTTCAGGGCTGCCAGGAGCTCCCGGCGGCCACCGATGGCCTTGAAAATACAGTATGATACCTTTGACTCAAGGAGCCCTGGTGGTGCAGTGGTTAACTGTTTGATTGCTAACGAAAAGGCTGGCCGTTCCAACCCACCAGCCACTCTGTGGGAGGAAGACATGGCAGCCTGCTTCTGTAAAGACTACAGGCTTGAAAACCCTGTGGGATGGTTCTACTTTGCCCTATTGGGTCACTACAAGTCAGAACCAATTTGATGACAATGAGTAATCTGTGACTCAGAAATCCTTGGGTGGCACGTTTCGGATCAGCCACTAACCTAAAGGTTGACAATTGGAACCCACTCAACAGCACCAAGGAAAAAAGGCCTGGTGACCTGTGTCTGTAAAGACATCAGCCAGAAAAGCCCTAGGGAGCAGGGCTGTCCTTGTAACCGGGAGGCTTTCCCTGACTTGGGCACCGGCTCAGTAGCAGCAGGTTTGGTTTCTGGGTTTTTCGCTTTGAGTCACAAGAGCTGATGGTAAATGTGAACACCTGCTTTCACGATTCAGCACGTCACCACATTCCAGTTGATTGTTTTTGAAAATAAATGCCACATCAATTTGTGACATTGCCGTAATAATCCAGCTGAGTGACCATTTCACAACTCATTCCAAATGAACAAGGTAAAACATGCCGCAATTTCACAGGAGACTGCATCCTGCGTTGTGTGCCTATGAATAACACAGGAAAGTATGTGTGGCAAACAGCGCGTGAGCAGTGCAGCCAAAGGTGTGCGAGTACTGCCCCCGACAGTGCGTGTTGAGTGCTGCCCCCAGCGGTGCGCGCTGAGTACTGCAGCCAACAGAGCGCGCGGATACCCCCAGGGGGCTCGCCCCTTACACTAGGCAGGAGGTGCATCACCGGGCAAGCTGAATGCGGTGAACAATTAATTCCTTGCCAATCCTGAAAGATATACGTATTCTGTTATTAAACCTGACATTTGCATTCATGACAGATACCTACTCTGTGTTGGAATAATAAAGACCAAATTATTTTTCCTCAAGGAAGGGAGGATTTGCACATATGCCACAACGAAAAAGCACAAGCTGCTTGACTCAGTGAGTCATGAGTAATTATTTTAAAACTGTCATGAGTCTGTGGTCCAATCTGGAGGTAAAGCTGAGCTGCTGTGAGATGGGGAGGGCTCCGTCCTTGGTCCCAAACATAGAAGGGGGGGAAAAAGTCCTCAGAAACAGAACTTGTGTTCTTTAAAACAGTGGCTTATTCACCGTACTGGATAACAGATGAAAAACTATTCTTATCTCCCTCATGATAAAAAATAATAACTATACTCTGGAATTTTTAACCTTTAAAGGTCAACCACAACCATACAGTTTTATAACTTTTTTTTTTGCAAATACAATTTAAAGGGAAAGCATTTCCCCAAGGCATTATTAACTTTTTGTAAAATAATGATTCATAACGTACGTTTGATAAGAAGCGAAGTTCTGCTTCTGCCCGTCCCCAGCTGTTCCTCTTAGGTGCCGTCGCGTTGGTTCTGATTCATAGCGATCCTGCGCACAACAGAATGAAATGCTGCTTAGTCCTGCACCATACCCTAATTGTTACAGCCACTGTGTCAATCCATCTCATTGAGTGTCTTCCTCTTTTTTGCTGACCCTCCACTCTAGCAAGCATGATGTCTCCTGAGGACGTGGCTGATCCCTTCTGACGGCATGGCCAAAATATGTAAGACACAGTCTTGCCGTCTTTGCTTCCAAGAAGCACTCTGGTTGTACTTCTTCCAGAACAGATTTGTTTGTTCTCTCAGCAGTCCACGGTATATTCAATATTCTTCTCCAACACCATAATTCAATACCAGTTAGGTATTGAAAATATTTCCACTTGTTTTCTTCCCTTGTGAACACATTGGCCATGACCATTTTTGTGAGGAAAACTTTGTGTTTTGAAATATTTCCTGAGATGAGCTTTCTAGCAGTGAATTTACAGCCTCAGCAGACATGGCCACGGCTGGCACCAAAGTATTCACAGGTGATAGTGGGACGATTTAAGATTGCCCAGCACCATTCTCTTGAATGTTCAGCTTAGCAAGCCATCGTTATTTTTACGAGTTTTCAATTTTTTAAAAAATATTTCACATGTACACCTTCACTCAATCACAATAAAAACAAAGAAAAAAATTATTTCATGGTTTAGAACATGGATGTGTGCTTTCTTATTGTTTCATTTAATTTCATTTGGTTATTAGCAAACATTCACATGCATGTTCATTCGCCATCTATGTGGCACAATTTGGATGTCCGATCATGCCTCAGTGCCCTGGTAGGGCAGTCCTTAAGAGCTTTGGGTGTCAACCAAAAGGTCAGCAGTTTGAGTACACCAGCCACTCCCTGGAAACTGGTTGAGCAGGTCCCTGTCTTACAGGGTTGCTGTGAGTCGGAATTGACTGAAAGGCTACAGAGGTGTCCATGTGTTGAAGTTTTAATGTTTTTCTATTGATGTGTAAGAGCTAGTCAAGCATTAATGATGTCTTCATTTTTCATATTTGCTTGAATTTTTTGGTAGTAATTTGCTGGATTTTACTTCTATTTTTGATGTGCATTGACACATACTGTATTAAAGTTTTGATAGATTCAGCTGTAGCAATCATCACCTATAAAATTCATGCTATTGTGTAAACTTGAAACATCCTATGCCATCCGTGAGTTAGAGAAAAACATTCAACATCTATTCTTAACTTGTTAGTATTTAGATGTTCTTAAGCATTTATTTCTGGGATTCTTTTTGTGCAGTATGTTGTGATGTCTGAAAAGAAACTCCTTTTTCTAGGGATCATTTACGAAGGGACCAAGCCACTTAAGAAATAAGAGTTCCGTCCCTTCATGTTTCATAATTCCTTCTTCATAAGGACTGTTGTGTCTTTAGCTGTCATCAAGTCATCTCGGACTCATGGCAACCCTGTGCAGAACACAAAGAAACATTGCCCGGTTCTTCGCTGCCTTCACAAAAGTAGTTCGGTTTGAGCCCCTCGCTCTGACCACATGGCAATCCTTCCCCTGAGGGTTTTCACTTACTTTCACTGACTCTTCCCTTGACCACACATAATGAATGACCTTTGCTCGTGTGGGATTCTACAGATGACATTACTTTGTATAGTAAGGTCAGCTTATCAGCTTTCTAGTGCACTGTGTTGATAAGTTGGTCTACAAGCTCATTTTATTCTATCTTTATTATACACCTCTGACCTCTAAGAGATGGCCAAGGCTTGGGCTTCTTCTCTTGAACATGAATGTTAACCTCAGAGGAGACCACCCTATGACTACAATGAATCAAGACAAAAAGAAGAGCCTCCTCTAATTGTATCTCAACAAGCAGAAATGAAGAACATTGTCCAACCCACAAGAATATCCAAACACTACCAGATCCTGGCTAATAGAAATGACTGCTACTTTTTTCCTAAATGTAAGTAAGCAAAAATACAGTCAGAATGCTCCTTAGAAGCAAGGATGGAGAGACTTCATCTCGCATGTGTTGGACATGGTTATCAAGAGGTCCCAGTCCCTGGGGAAGGACATCAGGCCTTGTACAGTAGAGGGTCAGTGAAACAGAAGAAGACCCTCAGTGAGGTGAGCTTACACAGCGGCTGCAACATTGGGCTCAAACATAACTGGGAAGACAGCGCGGCACTCAGCAGTGTTTCATTCTGTTGTGCACAGGGCTGTTATGAGTCCTCACTTACTGACAGCGCGCAATCGGAGCAAGTCTTGTCTTCCTTGCACCTGTCCCCAGATCACTCAACAAAAATTCAAATTCTGCAATAAAAACCAGTTGCCATGGAGCCGACTGTGACTCATAGCAACCCCATGTGTGTCCAACTAGAACTGTACTCTTTGCAGTACCTGACTTTGCAGAAGTAGACTGCCAGGGCTTTTTACTTAGCACCAATGTTTGCATCCAGGGACTCCAGTACAACTACAGCTCCATTCTAGAACCTTCTTTCTGAGACACCTCAGACCCATCAGGGCTTGTGGCCTCTTGCTACAATCTGCAATAAGCACAATTTGTGCAGCTAGAGGTGGGTTCCTAGTGTTTTTTTTTGCAGAAAGGCATTGACAAATGTATATAAATTCATAATAAACATACAGTGAACCAATTCTTCATTGGTCTTCTTTTTAGAAGCAATTCTCAACTGTTTGTTCTACAAGGTGAACGTGTAACTAATTTTGTCAAGCTTGAGAAAATGCTGTTGGAATTTTGATCGCTTGACTTTACACCTGTAAATTAATTAGGGAAGAATGGTCTTTTTGCAAGAGGAAATGACCTTTCTTTCATTTTTGTCTGTTTCTGAGTCTCTGTTATAGATTTGTTCTTAGGAATCCTGCCCAGGACTACTCAGGTTTATGTGAAGTATTTTATATTGTAACTGCTGTTGGGAATAGGACTTGCATCTTCTGTGTTCAAACTTATGATGGTCATTGTACAAGAAATCTCGGGATTCCTATGAATTTATTTTCTATTTAATTCACATGAGTGAGTTCTCTTTAATGACCCTTGTCGTGGATTGAACTGTGTCCCCCCCCAAAATGTGTATAGCTATTTGGCTGGGCCATGATTCCCCATATTTTATGATTGGTCTCCATTTCATGATTTTCCTGTGCTGGATGTTAAACAGAGGATTGGGTCGTGACTGTCACCCCCTTCCTAAGGTCCCCTCTCTGCTCCATTGTAAAGGAGATTTTCCTGGAGTGTGGCTTGTACCACTTTTATTCTACAAGAGATAAAAGCAAACGGCAGTAATCAGAGAGGTTAAAACCTCACACCATCGAGAATGCAGCACCAAGAAAACAGTGTTTCCTTCAGACCTGAGCTTCCTGCACGAAGATGCTCCCTTAAAAACGGCTGATGCAACACAAGGAACTTCCTCCAGACCCAGCAAAGGGAAAGCTTTCCCCTGGAGTGGACATCCTGAATTTGGCTTGTAGCCTACTGGACTGTTTAAAAATAAACATTTCTCTTTTTAAAGCCATCCACTTTGAAGTATTTCTGCTGGAGCAATACCAGATGACTAAAACAATCCTCTTCCATTTCTAGGTGTGTCACAACAAGAACCCACTACTATCAAGTCAATACTAACTTATTGCGACTCTATAGGACAGAGTAGAACTGTCCCATAGGACTTCCAGGAGCGCCCAGTGGATTCAAACTGCTCATCCTTTTGATTAGCAGCCACAGCTCTTAACCATTAGGCCACCAGGGTCTCTGAATATGCACATCTGGAAAACAAAATGAAAGAACAGCTGCTGTGTGGTCAGCTCTGATTCCTGGTCATTGTCTGTACACCAGAGTAGAACTGTCTTCCATAGACCTTCACCAGCTGACCTTGAAGAAGTAGATCGCCAGGCCTTTCTACTGAAGCACCTCTGGCTGTTCTTGAACTGTCAGCCTTTCCGTGATCAGCCAAGCATATTAAACCTTGGTAGCACCCAGAGACTCCTGAGCACATTGATACTCCTCCATAGTTGAGGTCAGAAGTCCAAACAGAAGCCACCGCACTTCAGCTGTGAGCTGACCATCCACCAGCAAACTCCAGGTTTCCCTCACAAGGCTGGGAAATGGTTCTCCAACTGCGGGACCAGTAGAAAACAGAGACCCCAGAGTCTAATGTCAGGAAACACAGAGGCACATATTCTGCTTGTAGATGGCTCAGTGGTTGCAAGCAGACCATCCCCAGGAAATGCCCTGGTGGCACAGTGGGTGAGAAGAGCCCAGCGGCTAACCAGAAGATCAGCAGTTAGAGTCCACCAGCTGCTCCTTGGAGACGCTCCGGGACAGTTCTTCTCTGTCCTATCAGATCACTATGAGTTAGAATCGACTCTGTGGCAACAGTTTTTGCTTTAATAAAGGATTTACTCTGAGCAGTGTAACTTGTCCCATGCCTTGTGTAATTAAAACAAACAAACAAAATACAGTTGCTTTTGAGCTGTTTCCAACTCCTGGCGACCTCAAGCACCACAGAAAACTGAGCTTCATACAGTGTTTTTCGGGGTTATCTTATAAAAGCAAATCTCCAGGCCTTTCTTCTTCTGCACCACATGGGTATGTTTCAACCACCAGCGGTCTGTAAGTTCTGCTGTTGTGTGCTGTCCAGCCAATTCTGACTCAAGTAGCTGAGTGTACCTGTTGGACCCACTAGAAACCTCTATAACTGTCTTTCAAAATGACGAGGGGTGATGGGGAGCAGAGGGGTTCATATTGAATGCTTTGATAATTTGTGTAAAATTGTTAGCTTATGGCTTGTTAATGGAAACCCTGATGACATAGTGGTGAAGAGCTACGGTGGCTAACCAAAAGATCAGCAGTTCAAATCCACCAGTTTCTCCTTGGAAATTCCCTGGGGAGAGTTCTACTCTGTCCTGTAGGGTTGCTATAAGTTGGAATTGACTCAATGGTGATGTCCCCCTCCCCCTTTTGAGCTTACTAACTAAGTGAGAAGACACTGCATTGGGCAAATTGGCTTCAAAAGACCTCTTTCAGGGGTTGTAAAGACATCATTTTGAACATTAAGCTGTGCCTGACCCAAGCCATGGTATTTTTAGTCACCTCCTATGTGTGTGAAGGAGACCCTGGTGGTGTCGTGTGTCAGTGCTATGCCTTCTAGCCAAAAGGTCCACAGTTCAAATCCACTAAGCACTCTTTGGAAACTCTGTGGAGCAGTTCTACTCTATCCTGTAGGGCTGCTATGAGTTAAGACTGACTCCACAGCAATGGGTTTGGTTTTGGTTATGCATGTGAAAGCTGGCAGACAAATAAGGAAGGCTGAAGAATTGAGGCTTTGGAATTGCAAAGAATATTGAACACAGCATGGACTGGCCAAAGAACAGATGAGTCCGTCTTGAAAGAAGTACGACCAGAATGCTTCTTAGAAGCAAGAGTGGCAAGACTACGTCTCACATACCTTGGACGTGTTATCGGGAGGGATCATCCTTGGAGAAGGACATCCTGCTCAGTAAAGTACAAGGTCAGAGAAAAAGAGAAAGAGCCTCAAAGAGATGGGTTGACACAGCGGCTGTGAGAATGGGCTCAAGCACAGCTGTGATCACAAGCCTGGTGCCAGACCAGGTGGCAGGCGTCTCGTTCTGTTGTGCGTGAGGTCAGCTGAGTTGGAACGAGCTTGACAGCAGCTAACAGTGACAACAGCAGCTTGTTAACGATTTTGTTATTTCTCGGAATGATAGCTTTGGTCTCAATATTTGATAGAAAATGTTTACCGATATGAAATTTTTTATGCTAACTATATTGCAGTTAGTAACTCTGATGGCATAGCAGATAAATGCTGCAATGGCTAACGAGAAGTTTGGCAGTTCAAATCCAAGAGGTGCTCCTTGGAAATCCTTTAGGACAGTTCTGTGGTACAGAGTCGCTATAACTCACAATCAACTCACAAGTAGTGTTTTTTGGGTTTTGTTTTTTAGTATATATACTGTAGTTGTCAATGCCATGTCTTCTCGTTCTTTCTGTCTGAGTGTGAGATGTTGCTTCTCTAGTGGATCTGCAGGACTAACTCACGTGAGAGTCTGAATTCAAAGAGGGGCTGACTTCCAGAAGTAGATCACCAGACCTTTCTTCCTGGTCTATCTTAGTCTAGAAGTCCCAATAAGGCCTGTTCAACAACACAGCAATGTGCAAGCCTTCAATGACAAACAGATAGTGGCTGCACATGAGATGCATTAACTGGGAATTGAACCTGGGTTGCCAGCATGAAATTCTTCTGCTGAATCACCAGGGTCCTTCCCCTAGCTGGAGTCTAGGAAAGGAAATAGAACTCACATCCCACATCTAAACATAAACTGCTCCTGTCTGCATCTTTCCATAGGCAGGAGATGAAGGGCCGTCCTCTACATCAGCCCAGCAGACTTTCTTTATTTACTCTCAACAACAAAAATTAAAATAAATTATTTAAAAGAAAAAGTGCTGATGGCCTCAAGGGCCAAGGCTGGCTCTACTCTTCTAACCCTCCGTCTCAACCAGGCCTGGCTGTGGGGAGTGCTCTTATCCTCTCAGGTGCTATTCTGAATTTCATAAGCTGCAATGACTTGCCTTCTCTTTGGAGTCTCCTGATCTTCATGTAAATCCCAACCCTGTCCGCCCCTCTTCTGGCATCCAGCCCAGAAGGATGTCACACTGGGAAAAACAAAAGAGAAAAGAAGCTTTATGAATTTTCACACAACTCCTCCTGCTGCACTTCTTGTGTTCCCGCTGTGGGGAGAATCTTACAGGACGTTAGGCTAAAGCAAGCATGAACATTCTCCATGCAAATCACCCCAAACAGCAACAAGCCATTGAGTTATGGCTAAAAAGATGGAGTAAATAAATAAGACAACCCTGTTTGTCTTTTTCAATTTCAAAATGTTTATTTTCCTGATCGACCAAGATACCCTTATCTATTGACTGTGAGTCTCTTGGAGTCTCTGGGTGGTGCAAAGGGTTAATGAACTCAGCCACAAACAGAGAGACTGGTGGTTCTAATCCAGTCAGAGGCACCTTGGAAGAAAGGCCTGGTGATCTGCTTCCAAAACATCAGCCTTTTAGGACCCATGGAGCACAGTTCTGCTCTGACAAGTGTGGGGTCTTGTAGGCTTCTAGTGCTGCTGTAACAGAAATGCCACCAGTGGACGGCTTTAATAAAGAACATGTTATTCTCTCAAAGTCCAATAGGCTACAAGTCTGAATTCAGCTCCAGGGAAAAGCACTGTCTCTCCTTCGGCTTTGGAGCAAGGTCCTTGTGTTGCATCAGTCTTTCTTCGGTTAGGGGGTATCTCAGTACAGGAACCTCAGGTCTGAAGGATGCTGCTCTGCCCCTGAGGCTATTTTCTTGATGGCATGAGGGTTCCCAAACTCCCTGCTTCCTTCCCTTTCCTTCATATTTCAAGATACTGCCTCAAGACACAGCACACTTAAGATTAAGTGCTGCCTGGGTAACCCAACATCTGCACATCCTCTCTTATTAGCACCCTAATGGCAGAATTTACAACACGTAGGAACATCACACAATACCAGGAATCATGACCCAATCAAATTGCTAAAATCTGTGGGGACACAACTCAATCCATGGCACATGCCATGAATGAACTCGACGGCAGCTGGTTGGTTGTACTCTGTTAATACTATGAACTTACGATTTCTGTATGAATATGGCTCACAATGACTTCTGTGAACTTACAAAAATCATCTGGGGTGGATATTGCTGATGTCGCCTGGTGCCTTCCTACCCCAGCTGAGTGCCCTGAACTTTCAGCAGAAGACCTGTGTCACCTGGAGGCTTCCTGTTAGCACCTCACTGCATCTCTGCCTGTTTTCACCTATGAGAACTTGTCCAGTCCAAGCTCTTGGAGCCTAGAAATCTTAACAACCCAGTGCTCCTAGGATAACCCTCAATGATTGGAAGAGAGAGGCTTGGTGGATACACACCCTGGCTTTCCTCTCCAAGGCTGTGATGGGGGGGAGGCTGGGGTGCAGAAAGACAACGCTGAATGGCACCTGCATGATTATAAAGGCAGATGGCTCCGTGCTTCCCGTACCCATGACACACTCATCAAGGCACCTTTGTCGGATTTGCTCCTTTTTCTGTCTCGCCTTCCCTCACCCCTCCCTCACGCTTCACCAGGTCACCCCTTTTCCCCAGGCGGCCTCCCTGTACTTGTCTTGTGTCCGGTCTGCCTTCAGAGGTTCCCAGACTATTAGCTGACAAGCAGCAGCAACTGATAGAGTCAATCAATGAAAAGCTGAGTGAAAATCTTAAGCAATTTGTGGAAGAAGTTCTTTCAAGAGGTGAGGGGTGACTCAGAATGAAAAAGATTATGCAGACACCAAATATATAAAACACACAAGTCTGTAACCATTGTGCTTGCAGCAGAGTATCGCTGCCCTGTATTTCCTGGTCACTTTGGAGATGCATATGGTGGCTTGTATTTAACTGCTGGTTTCCCTTCTATGGCATCTTGCCCCAGGAGCCCTGGTGGTGACGTGGCTAAGCATTTGGCTGCTAACAAAGATGTTGGAAGTTCAAACCCACCAACTGCTCATCAGGAGAAAGACCCGGCCGTCGGCTTCTATGACAATTATAGCCTTGGAAGCCCAACAGGGCATCTTTGGCTTCTTTCATTGGCATCCTGCTCACTCACCAACGGATGGAAGGAGATTGTGACCCAGAGTGGAAGTCTAGCTCAGAACAAAGAGCGCCTCTCCATTATGTCATTTGGGTTACAATTCTAAGAACGAGAGTGAGACTTTAGATGGCTAGATAGGGTGTGGATGCAATAAAGAAGAAAAAAATGTCCCTACTGCATCTTACATGAAAATGTAGCATAATAAGAATTATTTTCAGAGACAAAGAAATAAACAGCGTCTGAAATGGCAAGCCAAGCCAAGTGCCGTCGAGTCAGAGAAGAAGTAAAACTCTCCCTGTTTTGCAGATGATATGATTGTCTCTGCAAAGAATCCCAAATAATCCATCAGTGGACTACTTGAACTAATAGAAGAGTTCAGCACAGTATCAGGACATAAAATAAACATAAGTAAATCAGCAGGATTCCTTTATACCAAAAAGAGATCATTAAAGTAGAAATTACCATATCCATACTGTTTTAGTCAGCTAGGCTGCTCTAACAGGAATACCACAAAGTGGATGGCTTTAACAAAGGAAGGTTTATTTTTACACGGTCCAGTAGGCTACAAGTCCAAATTCAGGATGTCCACTTCAGGGGAACAGTTTCACCCTTGTCAGCTCTGGAGGAAAGTTTGGTATAGCACCAGTCTTTGTCCAGGGAGTGTACTGGTGCAGGAACCTCAGGTCTGAAGGATGTGCTCTTCTCCTAGTGCTGCTTTCTTGATGATGTGAGGTTCTCAATTCTCAGCTTGCTTCCCTTTCCTTTTATCTGTTGCAGGATGAAAGGATTAAGGGTGGGGCAAGCCATACTCCTGGGAAACTCCCTTTACAGTGGAGCAGGGAGGTGATCTTATAAAGGGATTTACAGTCCCACCCTAAACCTTTAACATACAGCACAGGAAAACTACAAAATGGAAGACAATCATCATAAGATACTGAGAATCATGGGCTAGCCACATGGCTACACATATTTTTGAGGGAACACAATTCAATCCATGACAAATACCATTTACTATAGCTCCCAAGAAGATACAATACCTAGGAATAAATCTAACTAGAGACATAAGAGACATATACAAAGAGAACTACAAGACCCTACTGCAAGAAACTAAGAGAGATTTACATTAAATGGAGAAACCTACCCTGCTCATGGATAGGGAGACTTAACATTGTGAAAATATCTATTTTACCCACAGCAATCTGCATATACAATGTAATCCCAGTACAAATTCCAGTGACATTTTTTGATGAGAGGGAGAAACAAATCACCAACTTTGTCTGGAAAGGGAAAAAAACTTGGATAAGCAAAGCACTACTGAAGAAGAACACAGTGGGAGGCCTCACACTGCCTGACCTCAGAACAGAAATCAAAACAGCCTGGTACTGGTAGAAAAAGAGGCATATAGACCAATGGAACAGAGTTGAGACCCCAGAGATGCCACCACCCTCTTATAACAGTTGCTATTTGACCAAGGCCCTAAGATTGTAAACTAGGGTAAAAACAGTCTCTTGAACAAATGGTGCTGGCAAAATTAGATCTCCATCTGCAAAAACTGAAACAAGACCCATGTCTCACATCTTGCACAGAAACGAACTCAAACTGGATAAAAGACCTAAATATCAAACCTAAAACAATAAGGATCATGCAAGAAAAAAAGGAGGTCAACAATGGAAGTTTTAATACAGAGCTTAGGCAGACTTCAAAATCTGACAAACAAAGCACAATCAACAGAAGAGAAAATCGATGAACGGGAGTTACTAAGAATCAAACACATTTGCTGATCCAAAGACTTTATCAAAACAATTAAAAGACCATCTACAGAGTAGGAAAAAATGTTTGACAACTACGTGTCAGACTGATGTCTGATCTCCATAATCTACAAGGTACTGGAAAATATCAACAAGAAAAAGATAAATAACCCAATTAAGCCATGGGCAAAGGAGATGGACAGACACTTCACCAAAGAGGACATCCAGGCAGCGAAAAGACACATGAGAAAACACTCATGATCATTAGCTATTAGAGAAATCCAAATCAAAGCTGCAATGAGATACCATCTCACCCCAACAAGGTTGGCTATGATCTCCAAACCACAAAACAACAAGTGCTGGAAAGGCTGTGGGGAGATTGGAACTCTCCTACACTGGTGGTGGGATTGAAAATGGTACAACCTCTATGGAAAGCAATTAGGCATTTCCTTAAAAAGCTGGAAATAGTTATACCATTTGATCCAGTAATTCCACTGCCTGGAACATATCCTACAGAATCAAGGACAGTTGCATGAACAGATACATGCACACACGTTTATTTCAGCACAGTCCACAATAGCAAAAAGATGGAATTAACCCAGATGACCAACAACAGAGGAATAGATAAACAAACTATGGTAGATAGACTCAATGAAACACTATGCAATGATACAGAACAATGATGATTTTAGGAAGCATCAGTTTCAGTTGGAAGACATAATGCTAAGTGAAATCAGTCAGAACTTAAAAATATACTTATGTACAGAAGAAAAGACTCCTTGATGGCTGCAAGGATGCAGAGGGAGGGAGAGGTCTGGTCATAAGCTAGATAGTTGATAGAAATTTGGCTGGGTACAAACAGTGACAGCAGACAGTGGAAAGAAGATCAACTTAACTGGACTTCAATATAAACTGAAAACTCTTCTAATCTTTACCCAATACTGCGAGGATGGACTAGCAGGGGTAGGGGTCTAGGGACCATGCTCTCAGGAGACATCAAAGCCAATTGGCATAACTAGCCTATTGCTAAGAGAGTCTTCTACATTCCACATTGGTGAATGGTGTCTGTGGTCTTAAAAACTAGCAAGCTGTCATCTGAGGTACATCAAATGGTCCCAACTCATCCAGAACAGAAGATCACCAAGAACAACAAAGACACAAGGAAAAAAAGGCCCAGGAGACAGAAAGACCCGTGTGAATGGGAGAGTATATCAGCATGAGACTAGAAGAACCAGATGGTGCCCAGACGTCACCAAGGACAGCCGTGATGGGGCACACAATGTTGAGTCCCAGTGGCAACATGAAAAAAAGAGGGGTACATCTCAAGAACTCCACTAAAAGACTGCAACTGATGGTCCAACAGCCTGGGGGTTCCCCTGGGAGCATGGCTCCTAGATCTGTTGCTGCCCCTGACCAGAAAACATTACTGAGGTCAACTCTCTAGATGGGAATGGACTAGACTCAGGGATGCAATGTGACCATATGGTATTTGCACTTTATGGTTCTATGCATCTATAGGATGCTGTCCTACTGGTCTCTTACTAGAAGGGAGAAGAGAGGATGGAAAGGAGAGGACAAGAGATTGTTAAGAGGATACGACATATATAGAATGAAAAGAAGTAGTGTGTTGCCACAGGACAAAGAGAGCAGAAAGAGCTGCAGATAGGTGGGCATGCAAATTTAATTTGGGTTGTGTACTTTCACTCAATCACAATTCAAAAAAAAAAAAGAGATATTATTATTTTTTTTTTTTTAGGAAAATAAAATAGGCAAGCCTACCTGTATATGGAAACCCTGGTGGCATAGTGGATTAAGTGCTACATTTGCTACCCAAAGGTCAGCAGTTTAAATCTGCCAGGTGCTCCTTGGAAACTGTATGGCGCAGTTCTATTCTGACTTCTAGGGTTGCTATGAGCCATACCCAGTTTGATGGCAATGGTTTCATGTGTGTGTGTGTGAGTGTGTATTTGTTACATATAAGCACACAGATACACACATATATATACATGTACCTATATATCTATATGTCTATATGGATTTATAGTCCTAGTCATCTAGTAATGTAACAGAAAAACCATTTAAGAAAATGGCTTTAACAAAACGAAATTTATTCTTTCACAGTCTAGGAGGCTAGAAGTCCAAATTCAGGATATCAGTTGTAGGCAAAGGCTTTTTCTCTATGTCAGCTCTGGGGAAACGTCCTTGTCATCAACCTTCTACTGGCCTAGGAGCTTTTCAGTGCAAGGACCCTTGGTTAAAAGGACATACTCTTCTTCTGGCCCTGTTTTTTCAGTGATGAAAGGTTCCCTGTCTCTACGCACTTCTCTCTTTTATATCTCAAATGAGATTGATCCAAGATACAAACTAGTCTTGTAGATTGAGTCCTGACTCTGAACCTGTCTCACTGACATCACAGAGGGAGTATTTAAAACACACAAAAAATCACATCAGTTGACAAAATGGTGGACAACCACACAGTACTGGGAATCTTGTCCTTGCCAAATTGATACCAATTTTTGTGGTGATACAATTCAGTCCATAACATAGACATACATAAGCCCAAACTCACTGCCGTCAAGTCGATTCCAAGTTATAACAACCCTGTAGGACAGAGTAAAGCTGCTCCACAGAGTTTCCAAGGAGAGCCTGGTGGATCTGAATGCTGCCCTTTGGTTAGCAGCTGTAGCAATTAACCACTGTGCCACCAGCTTTCTCCCTCTCTCAATCTCTCTTCTCTTTCTCAATCTCTCTGCCCCCTACACACCATTTTTTTTTCTTCTAAATTGTAGGCTTCCACTTCATTGAAAAAATAAGGCATTGCTGTTGAGTTGAGAGTCTCACGGTGATCTTACAGGGTAGATTCTCACCCCGCCATATGGTTTTCAGGGCTGTGATCTTACAGAAGCAGGTCATCAGGCCTGTCTTCCAAGGAGCTTCTGGTTGGGTTTGAACTGCCAGACTTCCAGCTAGCAGTCAAGTGCTTAATCTCTGCCCAGCCCAGGGATTCCTTTAGGTTGGTAGTTGAATGCAAACCGTTTATCACCCATGGCCCTTCAGAAACAGTAATCACCCTGCTTATCATCTTGGGAAGGATCCCATTTGAAGATATTCTCAACACAAAACACACTGACCTCACATCCTGTATTTATTTATTTTCTGCTTTTTCTTTTTTCCTGTTGTGCTTTTGGTGAATGTCTAGATCTGAAGTTCATCTCTTACTCAAAAAGTTTATGCATATACCCCTTTGTAACGTTGGTGGCAATCCCTGCTGTAGGCTGGCACTCTCCCTGTTTCCATTCCAGATTCCCCATGACCATTCATCCAGTTCTTGTCCGTTTTTGCCGTCCTGTCTTGCCCCTGGACACACGCTGCCCATTTGGTCTCATGTACTTGACTGAACAAGAAGCGCATTCCTCACCTGCATTACTACTGGTTTCAAAGGCTGGTCTAATCCATGTCTGAAAAGTGGACTTCGGGCGGGGGTATAGTTCTGAGTTAATAGGGGGGCAGGGAGGGAAGGGGTCGTAGTTCTGGGAGTTCCGTCAGCCTCTGCTAGACCAGTAAGTCTGGTTTTGGGGTTTTTTTTGGTGAATTTGGTTTTTGTTCTGCATTTGTCCATGTCTGGAGCTTGCTGTGATTCCTATCAGAGCAGTCTGTGATAGGTAGACAGGCACTGTCTAGTTCTTCCGGTCTCGGGTTGGTGAGGATCTGGTCAGGTGGAGCTTTAGCCCTTTTGCGATATTATCTTCCTTGTGTCTTTTTTTTTTCTGTTTTTTACCCTACTCTTCTTTATTATGGATGGGATGGGACCAATAAGTACAAGGTCTGAAAATTAAGTCTATTAACTTAATTGTTCTAAGTGCTACTACACACTTCACTGTGGAATACCACTACCGTCAGCTTTGAAGTACTCCTCTTGGGAAGCTGTGCACTGATGCCAGCGCCCAGTCCATCCTTCAAAGCAAATTTGGAACTCTTTCTGGAATGGCCATTGTGCACTGTGGCATGGTGGCAAGTTCACAAACTTAATAGTTTAGTTGTCTGTGAGGGAATTTTTAACCAGTAAACAAATAACTGTATTGGAATACCTTCCCTCCTCACCTGATCTGGCCCCAGTGATTTTTTCTTTACACAAGATAAAGGAAATATTTAAAGGACATTTTGATGACATCCAGGACAACAACAGCTGTGATGACCATTCCGGAAAAAGAGATCCAACATTGCTTTGAAGCGTGGGCTAGGTTCTGATGCTGGTGCACAGCTTCCCAAGGGGAGTGCTTCAAAGATAACAGTGGTGTTCAGCAAAGTTGTGTGTGGCACTTTTTCTACAATGAATTTGTGAAGTTGACTGGCAGTTCTTGTATATAAGGTCACTATGAGTCAGAACCAATTCTGATGGCACCTAAAACATCATGCTTGGTAGAGTTGAGAGTCAGCAAAAAATAGGAAGACACCTGACAAGATGGACTGACACAATGACGGGCTTAAGCATAAAAATGACTGTGGACATGGCACAAGACTGGGCAGTGTTTTGTTGTGTTATGCATAAGGGTCACTATGAGTTAGAATCAACTAATGGCACCTGACAACAACAACAACTTTAGAGGAAGGCTTTGATGTGTGTGTTGCTTGTAGATAGAACAAATAAGCAAAAACTCTGTTGTTGCCCTATTGATTCTGACTCACAGTGACCCCATGTGTACAGAGTAAAACTGTGCTCACTAGGACTTTAAGGCTGTGATCTTCTAGAAGCTGATCTCCAGGTCTTCCAACCAAGGCACACCTGGGTGAATTCAAACTCACAACCTTTCAATTCGTAGTCCAGCACTTAACTCATTGCATCATCCAGGAATTTCCGCGCCGGGGTCATGGCAACTATTTCAAATGTAGGAGAAAATGTAGCAAAGTTTATCCAGCTGGCAAGAGCTGTATCTTGTCTATCAACAAACAACCACAGGAATCTGACCACTGCTGACCATGCACTGGCCAAGAAGGAAAAATGTGCTCTGCACAGCTGTTGCTAGAACAGAGGTTAGCCTATGTCAGGAGCAGCCTGACATCAAGCTGCGGATGACAGTCCAGCATCTGAGCTGCTGAAGCAGCCTCAGAATGAGGAGGGATGACCAGAGAATGGAAAAGGAGGACCTGCTAAGGTTCTAAAGAGAAAAAACCCATCGGCACTTTTCTCTCTCAGTTACAATTATTCCCCAAAGGCAGACAGGGCTGGTGACATTCGTCTTTGGTTCTGACACCAAGTGTTAATTACTTTCTTTTCAGTAGAACACATTCCATGATGTCTAACAATAAAAGACAAGTGACCTGAAGAGGCCAAAAGAAGAAACAGATCTGTCTTTGCAGAAGTACAAGCAGAGTGCTCCTTGGAAGCGAGGGTGGTGAGACTGTATCTTACATACCTTGAACATGTTGTCAGGGGGGCTCAGTCCCTGGAGAAGGACATCAGGCTCGGTAACGTAGAGGGTCAGAGAAAAAGAGGAGGACTCCTGACAAGACTGACCAACACAGTGGCTGCAGCAATGGGCTCAAGCATAGCAACAACGCTGAGGACAGAAGGACAGGACAGTGTTTCTTTGTTGTACGTAGGATGACCATAAGTCAAAATGGACTCAAGGGCACATAACAACAGAAAGAAAGAGCTTGTAACACTTGCCTGGGCAGTGTAGAGGCCATGCCAGCCGGGGTTCAGGGGCTAAGAGACCAAGGAATCAGGAAGCAGAAGCTAAAGAGACAAAGAGCCTAGGAAGCAGAGCTGTTTCCGTCTCAAAGTGTAGAGTCACAATCTCTGGGGTCTCAAAGGGTGGAGTCATGGCCTCCTAGGTTCCGAATAGTCAGATCTTCACAAACTCGGTTCCAGAGGATGATGCTGCCATTTACAATTGCCTTCAGGATGCAGCTGAAGGCAAGGTAGTTGGTCTGCCACGCCCAAGGGGTGGAGGAAAGAGGTTTGCAGACCTAAGGGTGTAAGGGTGTCATTCAGATGAAATTAGGAGAACGGGCCCAGCCAATGCCAACAGAGCAGAGTAGAAGCCCAGGGCTGAGAAGCTTCCTCGCAGAATCTGAAATTACAATTAACACCCAGAGTCTGCAGGAGAGAGCCATTGCCTAAATAGTTTCAGAGAACAGAGATTATTTTTAAGCCTTGAGAGCTAATGTAATATGTTCTGCAGACTTATTTGGTTTTTGTTATCCTTTCTCTCCTCCAGTTTCTCCCATTTGTAATGGAAATGTCCACCTTGTGCTTATTCCACTGTGTTTTAGAACCAGACAGCTCGATTCTAGATTTCACAGATGAAGAGGAACTTTGTCCCAGGATACAATTTAGACTTGGAGTTGATTTAGGATTTGAGGGGTGATGTGATGGAAGGATGTGGACTTCTGGGGGACAAGTGTGGAATGTTATAGACTGAATTGTGCCCCCCCAAAGCTGGATGTCATTTTGGCTGGACTGTGATTCCCAATCTTGTGTGTTTGTCCTCCGTTTTGTAATCTGACAAGTCTGTCTATTGTAAATCCTAACCTCTATGATTGTGATGGAAACCTTGGTGGCATAGTGGCTAAGTGTGACAGCTGCTAACCAAAAGGTCTGCAGTTCCGACTCACCAGGCATAACTTGGAAACTCTATGGGACAGTTCTACTCTGTCCTATAGGGTCACCGTAAGTCTAAACCAACTCCATGGAGATGGATCTTTTTTGTTTTTGTATAATGTAAATGAGGCAAGATAACAGGTAGTCGGATCTGACTCGACGGCACTTGGCTCGCTATGATAACAAGGAAAGATGCAATCTACAGGGTTAGGTTGTATCTTGAATCAATCCCTACTTAGATATAAAAGAAAGAAACAAGCAGACTGGAGTAAGGCCTCATACCACCAAGAAAGAAGAACTGGGAGAAGAGCAGGTCCTTTGGACCCAGGATCCCTGCACTGAGAAACTCCCAAACCCAAGGAAAGATGGATAACAAGGGCCTTCCCCTGGAGCTGACAGAGAGAACAAGCTTTCACCTCTTAATCTAACCTCCTAGATAAAGAGAATAAATTTCTGTTTGTCAGAGCATCTATTTGTGCTATTTCTGGTATAATAACTCTAGATAACTATGACAGCACTGCTCTCCTTTAAAAAATGATCCTTGTGACACCGAACAGTCAACAATGACTTTAAAGAAAGAGGAGAATATAAGGGGTAGGGGGGCTAGATTAACGAAAACAGAACAATCAGAACAGAAACACGGAGAATGTTCCTGTGATGTAAAAATATAACCAATGTCATGGAACAATTCATGTAGAAATTACTGAATGGAAATCTAAACTTCTGTGTGAGCCTTCACCAAAAACATGATGAGATACCATTTTTTAAAAAGAGAAAGATACCAATACAAATTCACTGATTAAAAATGGCATTCAGCAATCACAGTCCCTGGATTTTGCTTAAAATTCTGTTTATGTCTTTTGAAAGAGAAGAGAAATAAATCTCTGCAGTAACTTTTTGAGTTTCTTTAAAAAAAAAAAAAAAACTAGTGGGACCAAAGATCTAGTTGGAGGAAACTAGCTCCAGGCATACAAATATTTGTGATCTAAATTTAAGGCGTCATGGGCCAGCTTTCTGGAGTCACATGCTAGAAAACCAGCAGGAGATCACAAGCCAGAAAGTTCTGTGATGTGGCCAAACAGAAGAATGCTTTGCCAGAGTTCTGTGGTTATAAATGGTGTGTTGGGAGCATTTCCTAGCACTCCAGATGTCCAGCAAAAAGAAGTGTCTCCTGACACTGTGCAGACTATTGAAAAGCTTGCAAGGGAGCGGGGCTGAAGGATGGGGAGAGGGTTGCTGTGACAGAAGGGAGTAGACGTTGGTTGGAAGAGGTTTCAAATACTCATCTTTGTAAGTGAATGTGAAGCTTATTCATATATTGTTGTTGTTAGGTGCCGTTGAGTAGATTCAAATTCTTAGTGAGGCCACATAAGGCAGAACAAAACACTGAACCGTCCTCACAATCTTTGTTACACTTTAGCCCATTGTTGCAGCCACTGTGGTTGGGAATCCAAGTCACTGAGGGTCTTCATTTTCACCGAGCATCTCCTTTAGCAGGCATGATGTTCTTCTCCGTATATCATCATACATGTATAGTATATGTATTCATATGTGATCAGCTCATTAAGACCTAGATATTTGAAAACTGGGTCTTTCAAGGACCATTGTTTAATCCTGATTCTTTCTGTACCTCCTTCCTCAGGAGAAGTTAACAAACTAAAATGTATCTCTATCTGACAAAGTCCCATTCCTTCGTGAAAATGTGTGGTTGTTGGTGTTGTTGGTTGCCACTAAGTTGACTCTAACTTGCTGGGACTCTACCAGTAACAGAACGGAGCTTTGCCCTGTCCCTCACACTCTTCACCATCTTGATGTGTTTGAGCCCATTGTTGTGTAGTAGGTTCTAGAAAACTGTTCACTTTTCTCCCTTTGCCTAAAGCAAACCGCATTTGCTCTTGTTGCCCTGCTGAAAACTCTGTGTTTAATGGACTCATTGAACATTTATCATATTTTTGTAAACCTCAACTATTTTTTTGCAAGATATTTTAAAATTAGTTACAATCCACTTAGTAACCTTTGTAATTGAACCTAGCCCACGGGATCAGTGTCTCCTGCTTGGAAAATAAACATTTCAGCTGCCACCAGCATGGGGCAGGAAACCATTAGCCCACCATCGTGTCCTGTTTCATTGGCATCAGCTTGAAATTAGTGGTAGATTACAAACAAATGCCAACAGAACGCCTTATGCCATGCTCAGTAGCTGTTGGCTGCCCCAGAGCCTGTGCAGCTGTCTCCTGCTGACATTCCTCTGCGTTCCACTCCTTGGCCTTGTGCACTCCAGAAAGCAAATCTGAGCTCCCCCTACTAACAGCATCAGAGAAAAGTCTGATGGCACTGTGCCCAAGGCATCTTGAACACTTGACTGGAAATGTCCCTTAATTCTCTTTCCTCGTGGCCTGCTAAACCAACCATGCCTGGGTTTATGATTTAAAAATAAATGTTGACTTTCATCGGCTTGGCCTTCATCTATCTTGGAGGCCCATTCTGGGGTATGAGTTAACTGAATGTCTGTTTCTTGCTTAGCCAACGAAGGATGTTTAGATGAAAGAATCGTGCTTCCAGATGCCATACAACATGAAAATAACCAATAGCAATGCCAAATTGAACATTTCGTAGTTTACTGGACACCGGCAAAAGCCTTGCTGCTTTTAATACTTCCACAGCCTCCTGACCTCCAATTTATAGGTATGGAAACTAAGGCTCAAGAGATTAACTGGCATGGCCAAGGTCATCTGCCCAGCAAATGGCAGCACTGTCAAGGATCAAGATTTCTGAATATTGTTAAAACCTATTGAAAGATTCTGGGAACATAAAAAGTGATGGAAGGAATACACAGAGTTGTTATACCACAAGGAACTAGCTGATGCTCAGATTTGAAGAGGTAGCATGTGATCAGGAACCAGTGGTACCGAAGGAGAAAGCTGAAGCCGCATTGAAGGCACTGGCAACAAACAAGGTTCTGGGAACTGATGGAGTATCAGTTGAGATATTTCAACAAACAGATGCAGTGCTGGAAGTGTTCACTCTTCCATGCCAACGCATTTGGAGGACAGCTACCTGGCCAACTGACTGGAAGAGATCTATTTTTATGCCCGTTTCAAAGAAAGGTGGTCAAACCAAATGTGGAAATTACCGAACAATATCATTGATATCACACACAAGTAAAATTTTGCTCAAGATCATTCAAAAGCAACTGCAACAGCATATTGACAAGGAACTGCCAGAAATTCAAGCTGGATTCAGAAGAGGATATGAGACCAGGGATATCATCTTCGACGTTTGATGGATCTTGACTGAAAGAGAATACCAGCAAGATGTTTACTTGGGTTTCACTGACTACGCAAAAGCATTTGACTGTGTAGATCATACTAAATTATGGCTAAGGTTGCAGAGAATGGGAATTCCAGAACACTTAGCTGTACTCTTAAGGAATCTGTATATGAATCAAGAGTCAGTCATGCAGACAGAACAAGGGGACACTGCATGGTTCAAAGTCGGGAAAGGTATGTGCCAGGGTTGTACCCTTTCGTCATACTGTTTAACCTGTATGCTGAGCAAACAATCTGGGAAGCTGGATTCTGTGAAGAAGAATGAGACATCAGGATTGGAGGACAACTCATTAACAACCTGCATAATGCAGATGACACCAACTTACTTGATGAAAGTGAAGAAGATCTGAGACACATACTGATGAAGATCAAGGACCACAGCCTTCAGTGTGGACTGCACCTCGACATCAGGAAAACAAAAATCCTCACAACTGGGCCAGTAAGCAACATTCTCATAAATGGGGAAAAGATTGAGGTTGCCAAGGATTTCATTTTACATGGGTCCACAATCAATGGCCAGGGAAGAATTAGTCAAGAAATCAAAAGATGCATTGCAGTGGTGAAATCTGCTGCCAGGGACCTCTTCAAAGTACTCAAAATTAAGGATGTCACCTTGAAGACTAAAGTGCACCTGACCCAAGCTGTGGTATTTTCCATCACAGCATATGCATGTGAAAGCTGGACAATGAACAAAGAAGACAGACGAAGAATTGATGCCTCTGAAGTGTGGTCTTGGAGAAGAATGTTGAATGCACCACGGACCACCAAAAGAACAAACAGATCTGTTCTGGAATAAGTCCAACCAGAGTGCTTCTTGGAAGCAAAGATGGCAAGACTGTAGCTTACATACTTTGGCCATGATGTCATGAAGGATCAGTCCCTGGAGAAGGACATCATGCTTGGTAGAGTGGAGGGCCAACGAAAAAGAGGAAGACCCTCGATGAGATGGATTGACCCAGTGGCCGCAACAATGGGTTTAAGCATGAAAACGATTACGGACACGGTGAAAGACCAGGCAGTGTTTCATTCTGCTGTTCATTGGAGCACTACGAGTCGGAACTGGCTCAACAGCACCTAACAACAACAACGACACTATAACCTTATGGGGCCATGGATGTATATGTGGCTGGATATTGCCTCTCATGCACTGAACTGGTATTGCAGTCTGAGCAACAGGGATGAAGCGAAGAACAAAAAGCATCCCTGCTACAAAGAATCCACAGATGACAGCGGAGAGAGACACAGAGAGGGTCATTACAGTTCTAGGTCCCTAGGTGGTTCAAGTGGTTTACCCTTAACTACTAAACTATAAGAGCCCTGGTGGTGCAGTGGTCAAGGGTTTGAGTGCTAACCAAAGGCTGGCACTTCAGATGCACCAGCCACTCCCTGGAAACCCTATGGGGCAGTTCTACCCTGTCCTATAGGGTCTCCGTGAGTTGGGACCAACTTGACAGCAGTGAGTTTGGTTTCTCTTTTCTGTTTAGACTCATTCAGTGGCACCACAGAAGAAATATCTGGTAATTTGCTTCTGTAAATTTTACAGCCAAGAAAATCCTGTGGAGCACCTCTATTCTGTAACCTGTGGAGTTGCCATAAATCAGAACTGACTTGACATTAACAGCTTTGGTTTAGTTTGGTGGAAAAGCATTGCTGTTGTTAGGTAATAGAGTCAGTTCTGACTCATAGTGACCCTATACACAACAGAGGAAAACACTGCCCAGTCCTGTGCCATGCACACAATTGTTTTTGTGCTTAAGGCCATCATCGCAGTCACTGTGTCAATCCATCTTGTTCAGGGTCTTCCTCTTTTTCGCTGACCCTCCATTCTACCAATCATGATGTTCTTCTCCAGGGACTGATCCCTCCTGACAACATCTCCAAAGTATGTAATACACAGTCTTACAACCTTTGTTTCCAAGGAGCACTCTGGTTGTACTTCTTCCAGAACAGACCTGTTTATTCTTTTGGCAGCCCATAATACATTCAGTATACTCTTCCGGTACCATAATTCAAGGGCATCTATTCTTCTTCTGTCTTCCTTATTCACTGTGCAGCTTTCGCGTGCATATGGTGTGACTGAAAATACCATGGCTTGGGTCAGAGACACCTTAATCTTCAAGATGACATCTTTACTTTTCAAAGCTTTAAAGAAGTCCTTTGCAGACTTTCCCATTGCAATGCATCTTTTGATTTCTTGACTGCTGCTTCCATAGGCATTGACAGTAGAACCAAGTAAAATGAAATTGTTGACAACCTCAGTCCTTTCTCCATTTATCACAATGTTGTTTACTGGAAAGGTGTTAGAGACATGAATAAGGGGTTGGGAGCAGTAGTGGTTAAGATTGTGTGTCCACTTGGCCATGATTCTCAATGTTTTGGTGGTTGTATAACGTTGCAATCACTTTCCTGTTGAGATTTGATAATAATGTGATCACCTGGCTGGCTTGGTGATCATCCCCATGATGGGATCTATGGCGTATAGCCAATCAGTTGAAAGGGAGTTTCGTTGGGGGTGTGGCTTACATTGAATATAATAGTTATTCTGGCAAAGCTTGGGGTCTTTTTGATCATGCTGGATCCCTCAGGGGGCTATTGTTTGTCTGATTTCCTATTCTTGGATCTTGACCTAGCAGCTTACCCATGGTTTTGTCTGCCAGTCTTCGAATTCACCAATCTTCACAGCTTGTAAGCTAAACCCTGTTGTCTGATGTGTTGATCTTGGGTTTACCAACTTCTGCAACCATATGACTTAGGAGAAGCCTCTATCCTGATCCATGGACTTGGGACATTCCAGCCTCTAAAAGTGCATGAGCCAGTTCCTTTATATAAATCTGTCTACATACATATTTATAGGCTTTACCAGTTTTGCTTCTCTAGAGAACCTACCCTAAAACAGGGGTATTCAAAGCAGAGGTGTCCATTAGATGGTGGGATTCCAGAACACTTTCTGCAGGGGATAATAAATTTAGCTAGGCTTTTGTTAAAGGGTGAACATTTAGTTTATTTCCCCTTTATCCATTATTAAAAAGACTATTCAGCATTATTAAAATTATTATTTTGAGTTATAGATACTTTTCCAAATTTTGATTTTTTTTTTTCTTCATGATTGTTATGGATTTAATTATCTCCCCCCAAATGTGTGTTGTAAATCCTAGCCTCTACTCTTGTGGTCATAATTCCACTTGGGAATGGGTTTTCTTGGTTATGTTAATGAGGCAGGATTTGTGTAGTATATGTCTTGAGTCAATCTATTTTGAGACAAAAAGAGATTCAACAAACAAGCTAGGAATACAGATGGGGGAAGAGACATGACAAGATGCAAGAAGACTACCCAGGGGCAGAAACTCAGAAGAGAAAAGGACCTTCTCTTAGAGCCAATAGGGAGAGAAAGCCTTCCCTCCAGAGCTGGTACCCCAAAATCAGACTTCAAGTCTCCTAAACTGTGAGAGAACAAATTTGTAAAATCCATCCATTTTAGTCATCTGGTGCATGCCGCTCTAATAGAAATACCACAAAGTGGGTTGTTTTTTTTTAAAAAAAAAAGTTTATTCTTACACAGTCCAGTAGGCTACAAGTCTGGATTCAAGGGGTCCATTCTAGGGGAAAGCTTTCCTTCTTTGTTGACTCTGGAGGAAGGTCCTGGTATTGAATCATTTTATGGTCAGGAAGCATCTTGGCACATGAACCTCAGATATGAAGAATGTGCTCTTCTCCTGGTCCTGCCTTCTAGGTAGTGTGAGGTCACCAACACTCTGTTTGCCTCACTTTCCTTTTATCTCTTGTAGGATAAAAGGATAAAAGATAGTGCAAGCCATACTCCAGGGAAATTCCCTTTACACTGGAGCTGGGAGGTGATCTTACGAAGTGCCACCCTAATCCTCTTTAATATAAATCCTATCTATTACCCACAGGCAGAGATTAAGATTTATAGCATAGAAAAATGACAAAATGGAGGGCAATCACACAATATTGGGAAACATGACCCAGCCAAATTACTACACACATTTTGGGGGGACACAACTGAATCCTTGACACCACCCATTTTTGTTACAGCAGCACTAGATAACTAAGACAATGATGGATTCTCCAAAGCCAAAATGATTGCTAATCCATGCTCAGAAGCAGGCTATTTCATTGCGCTTCAGAGAGCATTGAACAAAATTAAAAAAACAAAACACTCTGGAAGCAGTTATCGCAATATTGCTTTAATCTGTGTTTCTTTGACTTCTGGGCCCTTTGTGGATTTGTTCCCATATTTGTTCATCATTTGTAATTCCCTTTTCATAAATTAATCTGTTAATATCATTAACATGTTTACCTCTTGGGTTTCTACTGTTGTTACTGATATTTATGAGCTCAAATGTATTAAAATGTTAACTCTTTGTCTCTTGTCATTATTGCAAATGTCATTCTTTAGCTCATTCTTTGGCTTTTAACTGTAATACTCAAACCAATTACTTTTGAGTCAATGTATACTCATGGCAGCCTAGTGTGTGTCAGAGTAGAACTGTGCCCCATCAGGTTTTCAATGGTTAGTTTCTTGAATGCAAATAATCGGGGCTTTCTTTTGAGGTACCTCTGGATGGATTCAATCTTCAACCTTCTGACTAACAGTCAAGCAGGTTAACTGTGCTACTCAAACCAAAAACCAAACTAGTTGCTATTGATTCCAACTCATAGTGACCTTATAGGACAGAGTTGGACTAACTACCCCATAGGGTTTCCAAGAAGTGGCTGGTGGATTTGGACTGTCTACCTTTTGGTTATAGCCAAATTCTTAACCACAGGCATCCATTCAGACATTCCTTAATTTTAATAACTTGTGCTTTTCCAGAATATTCCATAATAAGGGAACCCCTGGGTAGCACAAATGGTGGAGTGATCAGCTACTAACCAACAGCTGGAGGTTCGAGTTCACCCAGGGTTGCTTCAGAAGAGAGGCCTAGCTGTCTGCTTATGAAAAATCAGCATGGAAAACCCTGTGGTGTTAATTCTATGCTCACACACGTGTGTCTTCCATGAGTCCAGCTGGACTCCACAGTAACTGGTGTGGTTTTTAACAGCAGTAGAACCATGTTTCTCAGATCCACTTTACCATTTATTGCAAGACCTTCTGTATATTGGGGAACCCTGGTGGTGTAAAGGTTAGAGCTACAGCTCACAACCCAAAGTTCGGCAGTTCAACCCCACCAGGTGCTCCCTGTAAACTCTAAGGCAGCAGTTCTACTTTGTCCTATAGGGTTGCTATGAGTCAGAATTGACTCAATAGCAATGAATTTGGTTTGTTTTTCTGTATATTGGGCATAGCTTTCTGTGTAGGCTGGTAACCAACTAGTGAAACTGCTCCCCCTTCTCCCATCATACCCAGGCTTTGTGAGTTCCTGGTAATGCATTCCGTGTAACAGCCCGAGGTCATTTTACCGCTCTTCTGTTCAAGGCCACTTCACTCCTCACTGCTACCCACCCTCCATTTGGATAGCAGCAATGGGTCTACAACACTTTTAGAAAAACTTCATGCATCATAACCCCTAAAACACACATGCCCGCTAAGTGCCATTACTGTATGCCCCACTGCACATCCATCCATGTTAATTAGTTCCTGGAATTCCTCACCTATTCCCAGAAACGTCATGAATCATGCTGACACTCCTTACCCAAACACTGTAACTGCCCTAGAATACCCAACCTCAGGGAGCTTGATTTGAGAGTCTCTGAGCATCGTGCTTGACAAGCTTGCCATCAAATCCACTCTCTCTCTCTCAAAGGCCTGGTGTCTCTCCATCATCTTGAGGGATCATACCAGGCAGGACCCACTCTCATTGGTTACAGGCCGCTGTGTGTGTTCTGGGCTACTGAGACCACCAAATTTATTTTTAAATGTAGAGAATAATCCATCTTCTCTCAGGCATAAATATTGTATTATGTAAGCTGACTCCATCTGTCTGAGGAGAGCACCAGACACTGGAATTTTAACAAGCTCTGCAGGTGATTCTGCCACCCACGCCTAATTAAGAACTACTGAGTTAGAGTTTAAAATGGAACTGAACTTGAGAAAATTCAACACAGATCATATCAGAGCCCAAGTTCAATAAAAATACAACAATCCGCATTAAGACACAGCAACACAATTTAGCACCCGTGATGCATGTGAGACGTCAGTGTTTGAGCTGAGTGTGAGGTTAATAGGGCCATGTCATGGATTGAATGGTGTCCCCCCAAAATATCTGTCACCTTGGCTAGGTCACAATTCCCAGTATCATATGACTATCTACCCTTCTGTCATCTGATGTGATTTTTCTATGTGTTATAAATCCTGGGATTGACAGCAGTATCTACAATATGATCTAACATCTACAGCTAAAGTCTTTTGAAATTTTGCAGAGAGAGTTACCACCAAGGAAGCAGCACCAGGGGCAGAGTGTGTCCACTGGACCTGAGAGATTTCTGTGCTGAAATGCTCCCAGACCAAGGAAAGACTGATGATAAGGACCTTCCTTCAGAGCCAACAGAGACAGAACGCCATCCCCTGGGGCTGGTGGCCTGAGTTCAGACTTTTAGCCTACTTGACTGTGAGACAATAAACTTCTCTGTTGAAAGTGTCCACTTGGGGTATTTCTGTTACTGCAGCACTAAATGACCAGGACAGGTCGACAGGGAGAGGTACTGCCAGACCTGCTACCTTGATTGCAGCTAAGTGGCAAGAACACATGTCAAGATGCCAGTGCTGGTGGCTTTCACCAGATGGACTTCTAAATACGTAAATGAACAGCAGTAAATAGAAGCCTCAGAGTGTCAGATTTTTAACACATGAAAAAGGGGGAGGACAAAAAGGAACTTCCTTGTGATCTGAACAGTTGAAAAAAGAGAATGCTCTTCCTTGAGATGTAACAAATTGCCTGTCAGTAAGGGTGTTCACTGGAGGCAGAAAGGGATTTGGGATGCAGACACTGTGGGACACACCAGGATGTGGATCAGGAGAGTCTGTGAGCACTTCTCTATCTTTTTATTATTATTATTTTGTTGTTATTGTTGAGAATACACACAACAGAACATACACCTATTCAATAGTTTCTACATGAACGTTTAGGGACCCTGATTACATTCTATGATTTGTGCAATGCTGTCACCCTCCTGTCCTGAGTATTCTCCTCTATGACATAAACGCACTGCCTCCTAAGGTTCCTGTCTAATCTTCCCAGTTACCACTGTCCATTTAATTCTGCTTCAATAGATCCTAAAAGAGCATGACGCTCAAGGCAGACATTTTTTGCTAGTTAAGCTAAACTCTTGCTTGGTATTAAGAAGAAGTTGGGGGATATCTTTGGTTTAAGGTTTCAAGATTATCTCAGGGTCTAGCAACAGGGCTTCCAACTGGTTCCAAATGGATCCCCTGCTGATTAGGCGCATTTCTAACAAGTTCCCTGCTGAGAATTTGCATTTCTAACAAGTTCTGAGCCCCGCATAAATGCTGCTGGGGAGAAGAATTGACTGGAGAATCTTATTAGAATGTAGATGGTGATTTAGTATATCTGGGAGGGAAAGGTAGATTCTCAGGGGTTTGAACAGTAACTAGCCATCTCAAAGACCTGCTAGCAGCCTCATGGAAGAAAGAAATGAGTGTGATTTAGTGAAGTTCTCTTTGACTTCTTTGTTGTTGCTAACTCCTATCAGCCCTGGACTCAGGGAGGCCACATGCATAACAAATTGGAAGGTTGCCTGGTCCTGCCATCCACGTGATCTGTTGTGGATTAGACCATTGTGATCCTTAGGCTTATCTCTCTTCTTCCACTATGACATGTAGTAGGACGTGAGATCTGGAGTTTTCTGTGGGCGCAAGGTGGCTGGACAGGAGAAAGGCTCAGAAGCACCATGCGCTTCCCCGGTCCAACATGGCAGCACCCAGTAGGGATGGAGTACAATGGAGGGGTTTTCTTGCTCAGAGACAGTCTTCTTCCAACTCCTCCACGTGATACCAAAAACCTCCCTCATTTCAACCCAGATTGTGAACATAGTTTGACCCTGTAGGAGAGAGCAGAACTGTCTCATAGCATTTCCAAAGCTGTCGTTTTTACGGGAGCAGATTACCAGGTCTTTTCACTCTTGAAACAGCTGGTGGATTCCAACCACTAACCTTTCAGTTCAGCAGCCAAGTGCTGAACCACTGTGCAGCCAGGGCTCCCTCCTCTAGCCGAAACTGGCAAAATATCCATCTCTCTCCAAATTCCACAGTTTTCAGGGGGGAACAACTGGAAACAAGGAGGCTGCCAACAAGTAAATCCCCACAGCAACAGAGCAATTTGAATTTCCAATTAGCAGCCAAGAGGTATTTTTGTTGAGCAGGTTTTGTCTTTGTCTAAATGCCTTTTCCCCAGCACAAGTCTTCAGGGGATCAAAGAGCCCCCATAGACCTGTCTCCCAGCTTTCCAGAATGGACAACTCTTCTGTTTTTGTCTGGCAACAAGACAGAGAATTACAGTGGTGATGAAAATAAGGGGAATCATTTACTGCAGACCTAAATCATTGTTTGTTGCTACACATTTGCATTCTTGTATTTTCTATTGCTAGGTATGTAATTGGTAAGTGCGTGAATTAGGCAAGATAATGAGCTGTAATTTCCCTGACTCTAAGGAGGGTATTTGTAATGAAAAGGGATGGTTAGGCAGGCTTTTAAAAGTCACTGAGTAGCACAGAGGAACGTATTACATTTTTTAGGCAGACGAACTCATCTCTTCCTTCTGCCAGCCCTGGCTGCGCTGAGTATTGGCCCTTCTGTGTCCCGATGTTGGTGTCACGGAGTGGAGAAACAGAGAGTTAGCAAACTTCTCCCGGGGGCTGAAGAGAAATGCTTTGGGTCAAGTCCTTGGCCACATATCTAACCGTGGATTTCCTGGTATTCTCTTCTGAGTGAAAAGAAACTTCTTTTTTTATTAGCCTCCAGTAAGTCTGCTTACGGTTTCACTACGTGATTGAGAGGACATGCTTCACAAGCAGGCCAGAGCTAAAATAGTGGGAAGGGGATTTCTCTGTGTACCTGCTCTGCCTGTGCCAGTCCTTGGGTATGCACATCGTAGATGCAAAGAAACCTGTCTACATCCTAGGATCTCCCACTGATAGAGTCTAAAGCCACGGGCATCATCAGGAGCATTAAGACCTGGGAAGACACTTACTTCACCACGTGTCTATCAGTTATCATACTGTGATGGCTTGTGTGTCGCTACGATACCAACAAGGTCAACCACGTTGGTCCGGTTCCGGCAGAGTTTCCAATCTAACACAGATCAGGAATAAAGGACCAACTTTTTGCTTCCCAAAAGTAGCCAGTGAGAACCCTATGGTCTCAAGAGAATATTGTCTGATATAGTGCTAGAAGTTGAGTCTTCTACGTTGGAGAGTACTCAAAATACGTAGCAGCCACAACCATGGACTTGAACGTACTGATGATTGTGAAGATGGTGGAGGACAGGGCAGCAGTTTGTTCTGGTGCTTGTAGGGTTGCTGTAAGTCAGATCCAACTCAAAGGTAACCAACTACACAACAAGATACCTATTGAACATCTTCCAAGTTCTAGTTGTTTTACCAAGCTGTTGTAAAGCTTGGGAAACGTGTGGGTTAGACTGAGGTAAGGGTTACAATCTCTCTCCTTCTCTTCTACCCCCTTCTTCTCCTCTTTCTCCTTATTTTTTTAAAGGAGAGAAGCTGTTGTAACTCTCCTTCAACAGAGAGATAGAAAGTCACTCTGGAGTAAGTCTCCTTAGTTCTACAAGGTTTCTAGTCAGTATCCTGCTTGGATATATAAATGTTCCCTCACTGAGCCAAGTGGGATTTTAGTATGAAAATCTTCAGTTGAAAAGGGAGAGAAGAAACATTTGCATAAGAAGGGTAAAAGGGAAACAGGCTTTGCAAGGCTGAACATGAATGCCCTCATATGTTGTTAGTTCACTACTGTTTACTGAGCATTCTTTTTTTTTAATTTTTATTTAACATAACTGAGTGAAAATGTACATTCACATATAAATTTACATGCCCCCCTATATGCAGTTTCCACTGCTCTCCCTGTCCGGTGACAGCACACTATTCCTCTCTGCTCCATACATGTCTCATCCTCCCAACAGTCTCCTTTCCCCTCCTCTCCACCCACTCTCCTTCCTCCAGCCAGAGGTCAGCAAGATGATATCCTATAGATGTATAGAACCATAAAGTGCTTCCAATATATGGTTACTCTGCATTGCCAAGTCCAATCCATTCCTGTCTAAAGAGTGGACCTTTGTTATAATTTATGGGAAAGGGCAACATCAGGGCAGGGGGCCATGCTCTCAGAGGAACCCCAAAACCGCTGGACCATCAATTGAGGTCTTTTAGTGGAGATCTCATGATGCACCTCTTTTTATTCTTGTGTTGCCAGTGAGACTCCTCTCTGTGAGCTCCGTCATGGCTATCACTGGTGGTGGCCGGGCACCATCCGGTTCTTCCGGTCCCAGGTTGATGTAGGCACCCACTCTTGTGGGTCTCTCTGTCTTCTCGGTTGTCTCTACCACATGCCATTTTGGCCCTCGGTGAGCATCTGTTCCTGCTGAGTTGGGACCATTTGCTGTGTCCTCGGATGGCAGCTTGGCAGCTTTTAAGACCCCAGACGCCACTCACCAATGTGGGGTGCAGAGAGCTCTCTTAGCAAAATGCTCGTTGTGCCAATTGGCCTGGAATTCGCCTAAGAGCATGGTCCCCCGCCCCCCGCCCCAGCTACTCTATCCTTGCAGTATTGAGTTGAGATGGAAGGAGTACTCAAGTTATGCTGAAGTCCACTTAATGTTGTTCTTGTTCCTAATGTGTGCTGTCACCGCTTTCTCCCAACTAGATTTCTAGTAACTATCTAAACTAAACCCTCCCCCCTTCACTCTCCCTCCCTCCCCTCCCTTGCAGCTGTCAAAGAGTCTTTTCTTCTATCCACAAGTCTGTTTTTGAGATCTTATCGTAGAGGTCTACTGAGCATTCTTATATAAGCCCCTGGCTGGTAGTCACTATTGTCCATCACCACTGTAAACTCTTTGCCCTCCTGCTGTGGGCCATGGAGATCTGCTTTGATCAAGCAGCTGCCTAGTACTGGCTTCATATGTGAGCCTTCCTAATAAACTCCTTTGCTGCCACACTGAAATTGCCTGCCGCTTTCTTCAGTTTCTTGGCACCTTCTATTTTTGGAAGCAAGTTCCATGATACTGGTCCATGCATGGACAAAGGTGAGGAGGGATCATCTCCTAGATGAGAAAGGAGAGCATCTTAGGTGAGAAAAGATAAATATCTCAAATTCTTATCCCCAAGAATTTTAATGAGGAAAACCTTCTGGGCTGTAATGGGGTGGTCCAGTCAATGATCACTGGTAGAAAAGGGCACTAAATTTATCAAAGGGACCTGACCAGACAAACTGGTCTCACTACAGGTCATCAGGCAATGTGTTTCCAGTGCAGTTTGTGGAGAGTCTGCATCTACAACCCTGGATGTGATTGTTAGAATTCTGTTAGGCCTTTATCCCAGACATACTAAATTGTAAAAATTTGGGAATGTGCTGGAAAATTTCATTTTAAGTAACCTTCTCTTAGTGCTTCCCAGGACCCTCAAGTTTGCACATCTCTGGTTTGAACAGTTATAAACTAGAGTTCATCCTGGCACAGTATATTTGGGCATGGTTGGGAAGCGTGTCTAAAGAATATGAAGGTAAACAAAAAGCCACTAACTTTGACAGAGCCTGAGCATGGGGTACCACTGCAGTGATGACTGGGACCTTGGCCATTAAAGGTATTCCATAGCAGTGAGCAAGCAACCACCAGAGAACACGGGACCTGTGATCAACAATGTTCTCTTGTGGCAATGAGACGAGATCCGACAGGTTGTGAACTCATCCTAGAAGAAGTGCTACATACCTCGTTGCTAAATAGCACTGCGGTCACCTCTGAAGTCCTCCCCTTGGGAAGCTATGCATCGATGCCAGTGCCCAGTCCACCCTTCAAAGCAATTTTGGAGCTCTTTCTGGAATGGCCATCAGAGCTGTTGTTGTCTGACTCTTGATGTCCTGAATGTCATCAAAATGTCTTCCTTTCAATGTTTCCTCTATCTCTGGGTAAAGAAAAAAGTCATGGGAGGTCAGATCAGATGAGAAGGTAGGGTGGTCCAATGTAGTTATTTGCTTACTGGCTAAAAGCTACCTAATGAGCAGTGCCATGTGAGCTGTCGCATTGCCATGATGCAGGCCATGAGTTTTTGGTGAAAATTTGGGGTCATTTTCATCTAACTTTTTCACACAGCCTTTTCAGTACTTCCTAATAGTAAACTTTGTCGACCAGTTACCTAGTTGGTACAAATTTGTAATGAACAATCGCTGTGATATCAAAAAGGGTTAGCAACATCATTTTGACTCTTCATTTGGACTGATGGAATTTTCTCATTGTGGAGAGTTGGCTGACTTCCATTGTGCACTTTGTTGCTTTATTTCAGGGTCATATTGGTGTGCCCGTGTTTCATCACCAGTGATAACATAGCTTTAAACATCGGACTGCCTCTGAAAGTTCTCAGTAAACTTCAACTCTACTTTGCTTTTGTTCATCAGTGAGCTCCTTTGGGACCATTTTTGCACACACCTTTCTCACGCCAAGATTTTCAGTTAAAATTTTCCTGTTTCTCTATCAGTGCTTACTTGGTCTGCTCTGTGTCTCACAGTCAGCTGATGATTTTAACACACAATTTGATGAACTTTTGCAATGTTTACATTGGCTTTGCTTGTTACTGGCTGCCCTGACTTCTGTTCATCAATGACACTTCTTATCCCCTCAGAAAAATGTTTTATACATTTGTACACTGCCATTTTCTTCATGGCATTATCCCCATAAACTTGGACAAACATGTCCCTGATTTCACTTCACTCTTGCCAACTTTAACAAGAAATTTAATGTCTGTTTGTCGCATTAATTCAAGCTCTGATATTTTTGTGATGGCACACAACAACCCAGCAAGACACTGCCACACATCAACACAAACACAGCTGTGAGACACCAATACACCGAGATTAGGAAACCTTACAAGTTGTTTGTACAGTTCTGCCAAGTAAGCACACAGTGGCAAGTTCACAAACTTAGTTGTTAGACCTTGTAGAAGTGACAGCATTATTGTTTCTGCTTGGTATGTTCTTTCTTGCTGTATAATAAGAGAAGCTGGCCTTTTAGAATGAGAGCATCTTCCCGGGATGGAGAAAATGTAGATAATTTGTGTGGGAATTGGTTTGATCTTGTAGCTACAGTGGTAAAATTCTTGACTTCCAGTTAATCAAAACACATGGAAGTATTCTCTCTCTCTCTCCACATGTATACATATATAGCCATTAAGTCAATTCCAAATCCTGATGATCCCATGTGCTACAAAACAGAACTGGGCTCCACAGAGTTTTCTTGGCTATAATTTCAAGGAAGCAGATCACCAGGCTTTTCTTGAATAACGCCACCAGATGGGTCCAAACCACTAACTTTTGGTTAGTTAAGCACAGACTGTTTGTGATATCCACGGATCTACCCCTGCACTAATTTGGAAGAATAACAGAAGTATCTGTGTTTATATCTGAGGCAGGTAGAGGTTCACATCACATACACTTAAATAATGTCTGTGTTTGGTGGAGCGTCTTCTATTGCAAGCAATTACAAATATCTGCTGAGCTGCCTTCTAAGCACCTTTCATGTATATATACATACACGTGACTAAAGGATTCCAACCCTACCTGCATCTGCAATCTGGGAAACATATTCCTTCCTCCTGGTGGTGCTTGTGGGCAGGGTGGATTCACCAGGGAAGAGCATTATTGCGGACCATTTTTTTCTCATTCTCTGCAACAAAAATACTGTTTCAGGTACAGATTGGTCTTGATTCCTCACTGATTACCGGAATCAGGTAACTTTGGAGTTGGAGGTGTTCTGCTGCTGCTGCCTCAGGCTGTCTTAGTTTTATTGCTCTGTGCCCACCAACACAGCGAATTGAACACAACATCCAGCCCAGGGATATTTTTAACATCACTGAGCCAGTACTTCTTCTTCCTCATTGGCTGGTGACTCTTTTTTGAGCTCTTCTCTTAATTACAAGCAAGATGATAATTGGAAGTTACATAACTCTTCTGCTAAGTGGATTTCTCACACTAGATGAAGACATTTTCTTTTTGAGTTTAAGCTTATTACTGGAGAAAAAGCAGAGACTAGTTTTCTTGCGTACCGAATCTCTGAACACCAACTGAAATCATGAGAAACAGCATGGGAAGCCAATTTTAAAACAGTGTGATAGAGGCCAGATAAAGAAATAAGCAAGCCTCTAGGAAAACTTCTCACAGTTATCTTCAATAAACAAAACAACTGTGTTTCTAATTAAGATTTAATAAGGTGGAGCAGGATGACTCATTTCTGACAAGGGGGGGTTGGTTAGTGAAAATCAGAGAAAATGGAAAAACCAAGGCCCTTATTAATTATATCAGAAATAGGAAAGCATAGACATTTAGAAATGCTTTCTTAGGCAAAATTATCAGATGAATTTTGGCTTATTTATTACACTTGGTAACATCTGTATGTTCTTGTCCAAAGACCCAGCTTCTCTCTAGAAATTTGAGTCTTTTTTACTGAGCTCGGGGTTCTTCAAGGAGCTGAGGAAAGGAGGTGCCGCACAGCCAATTAAATTGCCTTCAGTGTGGAGACAGCTAAGGCTGCTGAGTCACCTTCACGTTCAGGCCATGTTGAGACAGCCATTTGGGAGAAACTGAAATGAATAGTTTTTTTAAAAAAATTTGGTAGTACCTTGATGAACTTAAAACTCCAAACCTGTTGCTATCAGGTCATTTCTGACTCCAAGACCCCAGAGGACAGAGTAGAGATGCCCATAGAATTTTTGAGAAGCTTATGGTAGAATCAAACTGCCCGCCTCTTGGTCAGCAGTCTGCTTCCATAAAGATTACGTCATTGGGCAGTTTTACTTTGCCACATGAGGTTGTTAGGAGTCAGAACCAACTCAGTGGCAATGGGTTGTTCTTTTTTTTGTGAAACATAACGACGTAGTACAGTGTCACAACCAGGATATCGACGTCAACACAATCCATCCATCTTACTCCACTTTCCCGGTCTCACTTGTACTATTTGTGTGTGTGTGTACGCGAGAGAGAAAGAAGTGTATTTAGTCTTGTAGGATTTTATCACATGTAATCCATGTCCAGCTCAACAATGAATAAAGAAGCCTGGAGAATTGGTGCCTTTGAATTGTGCTGTTGGTGACAAATATTGAATATACCGTGGACTGCCGAAACTGCAGACATGTCTGTTTTGGAAGAACTACAACCAGAATGTTCCTTAGCAGTGAGGATGGCAAGACTTGGTCTCAAATACTTTGGACATATTATTAGGAGAAACTAGCCCCTGGAGAAGGACATCATGCTTGGTAAAGCAGAGCATTGGCCAAAAAGAGGAAGACCCTCAGCCAGATGAATTGACGCCATGGCTGCAACAGGGAGCTGTAACACAGCAGTGACTGTGAGGACAGTGCAGGAACAGGAAGGGTCTCGCTCTGTTGTACACGGGGTCCTTATGAGTTGAAAGTGACTTGATGGCACCTTACGACAAATGTGTATATCCATCACTGCAGTCGAGATACTAATCACTCCTGACACCATGGGATCCTGATGGCTTTATCCTACATTTTTCCTAAACATTTTTATAGTTTTTTGCTTTACATCTAAGTCCATGGTGCATATTGAGTTAATTTTTGTGTGAGACGTAAGGCTTAGGTCAAGATTCATTGTTTGTGTCTATAGATGTCTGATTGCTCTAGTACTCTTTGTTGAGAAGGCTATCATTTTCGCTGAATTGCTTTTTCAACTTTGCCAAAATGAGTTGAGCATACTTGGGTGAGCCTGCACCCAAGTTTTCCATTCTGTTCCTTTGATCTTTGTCTCTCTCTGCCACCACCCCACTTCCTTGGTTACAGTAGCTATATAGTAAAACTGGCTATCAAATTGAGTGATTTCTTTCACTTTATTTTCCTTTTCAAGATTCTTTCAGCAATTCACTTAAAAACAGACTCATGCATAGAAGAAAAGACTCTGATGGCTGCAAGAGTGGGGAGGGAGAGAGGGCAAGGGGGAACTGTTTAGGTTAGATAGTTTATAGAAATTTGTTTGGGTGAAATCTGTAACAGTACATGGTAGAAAGAAGATCCGTATTAACTCACTTCAACATAACATGATTACTCCTCTTATCTTAACCCAATATTGAAAGGACAGAGCAGCTGCAGTGGGGTGCTGGGGACCATGTTCTCAGGGGAAATCGAGGGAGGCCAAATTGGCCTAAGAGAGCCTTCTGCACCCCACATTGGTGAATGATGTCTGAGGTCTTAAAAGCTGTCAAGCTGCCATCTGAGAGTACAGCAAATGGTCCAAACTCAGCAGGAATGGATGATCACCAAGGACCTAAATGACATGTGGGGAAAGAGAACCCAGAAGACAGACCCATGTGAGTGGGTGACTACATCAACTTGTGACCAGAAGAACTTGATGGTGCCTGGCCACCGCCAGTGACAGCCATGGTGGAGCTCACAAAGTTGAGTCTTACTGGCAACACAAGAATAAAAAGGGGTGTACCCTGATGTCTCCACTAGAAGACTGCAATACATGGTCCCAGGGCCTCGGAGTTCCCCTGGGAGCATGGCCCCTGACACTGATGCTGCCCCTGTCCATAAATCATAATGGAGGTCAATTCTTCAGACAGGAATGGATTGGACTTGGCGACACAGAGTGACTACATCGTGTGTGCACTTTGTGGTCCTATGCATCCAGAGGATGTCCTCCTGCTGACCTCTTGCTGGAGGCAGGGGAGTGAGTGAGGAAAAGGGGACAGGAGATTGTTGGGAGGATGAGACATGTATTGAGTGGAGAAAAAGAGTGTGCTGTCACTGGGCAGGGAGAGCAGCGGGAGCTGCATACGGGTGGGCATGCAAATTTACATGGGAATGTACATTTTCACTCAATCATAATAATAAAAAAAAGGATTGTTTCAGAAATTCTAGGGTTTGTACTTTTCTATATAAACTTTGAAACAATCTTGTCTGTCAACAAAAACTCAGCCAGCATTTTGATACCAAAACTCATTGCGGTCAACTCGATTCAGACTCATAGCGACACTACAATACAGAATAGAACTGCTCCAGCAAGTTTCCAAGGAGCGCCTAATGGATGTGAATGCTGACCTTTTTGTTAACAGATGTGGCACTTAACTACTGCACAACCAGGGTTTCCAGATTTTGACAGGAATTGTGTTACACCCATACATTCATTTGGAGGGAACTAGCGTTCTTATTAGGTTGAGTCTTCCAAACCATGACCATTGCAAATGTCTTTATTTATTTAGGTGTTATCTTAGTCATCTCTTGCTTCTATAACAGAAATACCACAAGTGGATGGCTTTAAAAAGAGAAATTTTACTGTGTCACAGTCCATAAGCTATTTAAGTCCATTCAACATGAGAAATTATCACAGTCCAGGAGGCTAAGAGTCCAAATTCAGTATGACAGCAACTCGCTGCAGGTCCAAAAGGCACACCTTGCTCTGGGTGCTGCTTTCCTGGTGGTGAGAGGTTCCCAACGTTCTGCTACCTTCCCTTTCCTTTTGTCTCTCAAGAGATGGCCTCACCATAGTCCAAGTTCATGGCTGGAGTCCCACCTCATCAACACAGCTGCTTCCCATTCTTCCCCATCAACATCGTGGAGGCAGCATCCACAGCACATGGGAAAAATCACCCACACTGGCACTTACAGCTGAGTCAAATTGATGCACACATTTTTGAGACTACACAATTCAATCCATGACAGTATTTGATATCTTTCATCAACATGTTTTAGTTTTTAGCATCCAGTTTCTGTACTTGTTTTTCTTAAAGGCATATCTGAGAGTTTCACTTACTTCAGAGTGATTGTACATGGTGCTGTGTTTTTAATTTTGGTTTCCACATGCTCAGCTTTGGCAAATACAAAGGTGGTTGCTCTTTGTATGTGTGATCTGATATCCTGCGACTTTCCTGACTTATTCATTCTACATTTTTTGTTTTGTTTTGTTTTTAGATGCCATGGAATTTTCAACACGGGCAATCAGGTCATCTGTAAATAAAGATAGGCTTATTACCTCTTTCCTAGTGTATATGCTTTTTATTTTTTGCTTTATTGCAGAGGCTATAACTTCCAATATTATGCTGATAAGAGTGGTGAGCACAGACATCCTGGCTTTGTTTCTGATCTTAGAAAAAAGACATGCGGTATTTCACCATTAAGCATGATATTAACGAGGATTTTTGTAGCTGCTCTTTGTCAAGGTGAGGTAATTCCTCTCTATTTCTGACTTGTTGGGCGCTTTTATCATAAGTGGATTTTGCAGTCTGTCAAATTCTTTTTCTACATCAATTAATGCGAGTATGTCCCTTTTTTTCTTTTGCTTGTTGATATGGTGGATTACACTGATGAATTTGCAAATGATGAGCCTGTCTTAATCACTGGAAAAAAAAAACCCACTTGGTCGTGGTCTGTAATTATTTTTATGCATGCTTTGATTTGGTTTGTTAATATTTTGTTCAAGATTTTTCCATCTAAGCTCATGAGAGATCTTGGCCCATTTGTTTATTTTGTCTGGTTTGGGGATTAAGGTGATACTGGCCTCCTAAAATGAATTAGGCAATATTCCAGTCTCTTCTATTTTAGGAAGAGATTATGTGTAAAGTATGTATTGGTTCCTCTTGTTTGGTAGCATTCCACAGACAATACACTTATCCTTCATGGAAATATCCTCTGGTTTCCCAGTTTGATGAGGAGGTTCTTCCTCCTTAGAGACCTCACCTTCCGCTCTTACCACAGACAGTTGTTCTATTCTTGTCTGTTCTTCTGTCCACTAGATGGTGAGTCCTTTGAGGAAAATAACCATGTCAACGCAGCCTACTAGAATGACCCCTCTTGGTTTTAGTGGGAAACTTGGGTAAAAGTTTGCATTTACTCAATTAATATCTGTGTGGGCAGCTGCTTGGGAGAATGTTTGTTTTGACTGTTTGGCAGCTGCTCAAGATTTTATCTGTGGGAAATCATGGGTTTCATTGTGAGCTGTGTGGGCTTTTCTCTGGCAGAAGGATCCTTCCAGCCAAGGAGTGATTGGCTCCCATCACCTCTGCCTGGGTCCTGTTTGCCAAACCTCAGTCTTGTTCATTAGAGGACATTGTCTGGTTTCCAAGAAGCCCTGGTGGCACAGTGTTAAAGCATTCAGGTACTAACTGAAAAGTCCGGAGTTCAAACCTTCCAGCTCATGTGGTAGTCTGTTTCAGTAAAGATTTACAGTTTCCATGACTCTATGGGGGCAGGTAATGTTTGTTCTACAAGGTAGCTATGAATTGCAACTGACCAGATGGCTACATTTTTTTGTTTGTTTGCTAGTTTTGTAGAGTTTGTTTTATTTCAACAGTATTTGGCCTATTGTTAGGCCTGTTGATGTCTATTAGCTTCTACTGCTCAGCATCCCTTAGTAGTCCTGGTAAAGAAAACTTCCTTTCTGTGGGTAGCCCACTTCCTGTGGCTTGGGTGGGTTGATCCACAACCTATGCAGTCACAGGAGGGGGCATGAGATCCAGGCCTGGCCCATCAGGGAGTCCCAGTGATGGGTTTAGGGGTGGCCCCCCACCCTAACTTGACAAAAGAGATTCTTCCTTGCTACTGTTCTGGCAGACCTGTAGAGATAAATGCTTTCCTTTTCTCAGAGTCAGACCACTCAACTGATAGGATGTGAGTCCTAGGTTTCAAGGCACCGTCAGGCCTTCCACGTGAAGACAACCTGTCAGAGATATAGGGACAGAAACAAAATGATTTCTTTGTGGGTTAGGACTAGGTTTTTCATCGGTTCTACAGGAACCGATAAATCGCCTTTTTCCCTGCCCTGGTATGAATCATTCTCTGTTGCCAGCAGCTAAGAGAGTCCTGATTGATGGAGTACCCAATAGAACCAAGGAGACACTTAAGCGGAGCATGTAAGCATCCCAGTTCTTGGGTTGCAATAAAGACTTAGTTTGGCTGAAGCAAGAAAGAGAATTTATTAGAAGGATATTTGATAGCTTACAAAATCAATGTAAGGGCCAAAAGCCATATGTCGGAGTAGTCTGTGTCTTGATTTGTGGTGGTGGTGACGCAAATCTACATACTGTGATAAAACTGTACAGAACTACAAACATGTCACATATACACACACACAAAATGAGTACATGTAAAACTGATAAAATATGAACAAGGTCTGTGGATTGTGCCAATGTCAATGTCCAGGTTTTGAACTTTTACCGTAGCTACTTACATATGGTCATGTCACCACCGGGAGGAATGGGATGAAGGCTACACACTAGCTCTCTGTATTCTTTTTGCAACTTCCTTTGTTTCTATAACTATTTCAGAATTATGAGACTTAATAGAAAAAAACTTGAAGAAACTTTGTATTTAATGAGAAAATAGAGCAAGACTTCAAACTGCACAAATGCTGCCTTTGTTATATTTTTTCGCTCATCTTAGCCTATGCCAAAAAACCCAAACCCACTGCCATAGAGTCAATTCCAACTCATAGAGACCCTACAGGATGGAGTAGAACTGCTCCATTAAGTTTCCACAGCGAGCTGGCAGGTTTGAACTGCTGATCTTTTGGTTAGCAGATGTAACACTTAACCACTTCCGTCTCCAGGGCTTCCATCTTAGTGTGTAGGCAGGGATATTGCCAAATTAATTTAAGTCTGGCTTTATTCGTGTTTGAGTATCAAACTGACAAACTTGTGCCAGCCTTGTGTAGTCCTAATTCCCTACACTGGGACCAGCTGTCACACTCATCTTGGCCACTGTTCCTAATAGCATGGCTTCCTTCAGCACAGCTATTGTTCTGTTCGCCAGCTAACTAGGATTAAGGAGAAGGTCTGAACATTTCCTTTGACTTCTGTGTTCCCCTATAGTGATTCAGTTCACTGTTGATAATGGAATAGAAAAGAGGGAGAAGAAAACAAATGAAAAATAATACACTCATCTGCTACGCCAGAGGAGGCTGAAGGTACATATATTATTGTGTTTGGTAGTTTTGAATTACAGGGCAGTGTTGGAATAAGTTAGCACTAGGGAATATAATTCACTCAAAGGTAAAAATATCTTGTCAAAACTAAAGCATCAAGATGAATAAGGAAAATTGAAAATGCATGTAAACAGGGTGTTGATGAAGAATGTTGAATATACCCTGAATTCCCAGAAGATCCAAGAAGTCTGTCCTGGAAAAACATAGCCAGAATGCTTCCTAGAAGCAAGAATGGAAAGACTTCATCTCACACATGTCAGACACGGGATCAAGAGGGACCTGTCCCTGGAGAAGGAGACCATGCTCAGTCAGGTAGAGTATCAGAGAAAGAGAGGAAGACATTCGTCAAGATGAAGCGACACAAAGGCTGTAACAATACACTCAAACACAGCACTGACTGCCAGGATGGCACAGGGCCAGGCAGGGTTCTGCTCTGTTGTATTTAGGGTTGGTGCAAGTAGGATGGCTTTAACAAAACATTATTCTCCCACAGTCTAGGAGACTGCAAATCTGAATTCCAGCCTTCAGTTCCAGGGGAAGTCTTTCTCTGTGTGTGGGCTCTGCAGAAAGGTCCTCGTCACTATCTTCCCCTGGTCCAGATACTCCTTGGCTCAGGGTCCCTGGGTCCAAAGAACTCACTCGCCTCCTGGTTCTTCATTCTTGGTGACATGAGTTCTCTTTGTATCTCTGCCTGCTTCTTTCTTTTACATCTCAGAAGAGATTGGCTTAAAATACAACCCAGTCTCATAGATTGAGTCTTGCCTCATTAACATAGCTATTACTAATCCATCTTCATAAATGTCACAGAGGTAGGATTTGCAATACATAAGAAAATCACTATAGATGATAAAATGATTGACAGTTACACAAATTGGGAATCATGCCCTAGCCAAGTGACACCCATTTTTAGGGGGACAGAATTCAATCCATAACAGCACCTAACAACAACAAGCCAAACTAAGTGCCGTCGAGTCTGATCGGACTCATGGGGACCCCAGAGGCCAGAGTAGAACTGCCCTCTAGAGTATTCAAGGAGCACCTAGGGGATTTGAACTGCCAACCTTGTGGTTAACAGTGGTAGCAATTAACAACAACAAAGCATCAAGATAATGTAGGCAAAGCTCCCTGGTTCCATCTGTAACTTACAGATGGAACACTCTCCCTTCCTCCTTGACCCATAAAATTGGAATTGTAACAGCCGTTCTGCTTAATCAAGAAAACTTTGGCAAGGTAGCTTCCTCCCCTCTCTCTAGAGTTTTGTCAGATGGTAAAACTGGCGTGAGGATGGCTATGCTTCCACATCCTAAGTAGCTTCTCGGGCTGTCACTTGGAGCTACCTGTTTGTAGGTGAAGGTCATAGTCCTTTGCTACAATACACAGAAGGAAATCTACAGCCCCAGCTATCCTTGACTAGATGGGAAATTACAGTTGAGTTAAAAGCATAGGGAACCCCCGTATTGCATTGAATCCAAATTGTATTCTCCAACTCAGCTTCGCTGTAATAACTGGGTACTGTATTTAATCCTCACTTTTCTGGTGTTGGTTTTTCTATGGCTTCAGAATCCGAGATACAGGACAGTATAGTGGATCAACGTTTTGTCACTCAACAGCAGTCTATGTTACTAGTAGCTCTACTGGCAAAATGAGAGAGAGAGAGACAGGAGGAGACTGAGTTACTGCTCTTTAACAACACACCTTTACAGGAATTGGTGGTACTAAAGGAAGAGGTCCGAGCCACACTGAAGGTGCTGGTGAAAACAAACCTTCAGGACCTGGCCCAATACCAGATGAGGTGTTTCACCAAATGGGTGCAGCACTGAACAGTACTCCACAACACCTAACAACAACAATCTCTTCACACACACCTTTTCTTCAATTATTAGACTGTTTAAGCAGAACAGCACAATGAAGTCTTACAGAAAACCAGGCTGTTGATCCTGGTCTTTGGGTTGATATGACTCCACTGACTGTCAGACTGCTAGTTTGCAGGAAAGCCAAGCCAAGCCAAGTGCCGTCGAGCAGGAAAGCGCTATTGTTTTTTGTCCCGAAATGTGTTTTTTGTGTGCTGCTACAAAATGTACACCAGCACCAGACTGAAGTGTGGTTTGTATCAAATGTGCCACTCTATTGAATCCTATAACTTGTTGAGATGTTGTTTAAACTGTGATGGTTCACTTTTTTCTTCAAATTACTTGCCCATACTTCAAATCAAGCTTCTTTCTTTGTGTTTGAAATATCAGGAGAGCCCTCCTGTGGATAATTTAACAACTGTAATTTGCTGTCCTTCTAAACCAGCCTTTCAGGGTGGGTAATTATGTCAGCTTTGTGTGTTAGCTAGAGGATTCTGATCTTGTGAGCTAGGGACTTTAATTGAATGTTTATTAGCATGAGGAAAATGAATACAATTATAGGCTAGATCAAGGCTTTTCTAAAAGGACAAAAAGCCCCATGTAATTTAAAGCATTTCTAGAAGAAAAGACAACACAGAAGGAAGCAGCTTTATTTTGTCACTGAGTACACATCGTTAGAAGAGTCACATTGGGAAATACATGCTCTAATATTATGTTTTTTTCTAAAAGCAAAAACGCTAAATTTAATCAAAGTCTCCTGCACAAGACAAGTCACCTAGCTTAAAAAAAAGGTGTATCTATTGTGAAATATAACATGTATACATAAATGTAAATAATGTTTAATTCATCTAGGTAATCAACAACCAGATAGAAATCTAGAACTTTTAAACTTCCCTCCAAGTTCTCCTCTCCGATTTCTTGTGTTCTACCACTCCTCCGTCAGTTAATAAACTAGAGTTGTTGTCTGGTGTTGCTGAGTTGGTTCTGATGCATCGTGACCCTACACGTGACAGAACAAAAGGCTGCCTGGTCCTGCACCACCCTCACAGCCATTGCTATGCTCGAGCCCGTTGTTGAAGACACTGTGTCCACCCACCTTGTTGAGAGTCTTCCTCTTTTTCACTGACCCTCCACTGTACCAAGTATGATGCCCTTCTCCAGGGACTGATCCTTCTTAATAACATATCCGAAGCATGTGAGACATAGCCTTGCCATTCTTGCTTCCAAAAGCGTTGTGGTTGTCCTTCTTCCAAGACCGATTTGTTCCTTCCCTTGGCAGTCATTGGTATAGTCATTATTTTTTACTAACACCACAATTCAAACGCATCAATTCTTCAGTCACCCTTATTCATTGTCCAGCTTTCACATGCGTATGAAACACTTGAAAACACTATGGCTTGGGTTAGGGCCGTCTTAGCCCTCAAAGCAACATCTTTGTTTTTCAACACTTTGAAGAGGACTTTTGCAGCTGATATTCCCGATGCAATGAATCTTTTTATTTCCTGACTGCTGCTTCCATGGGCATTGATGGTGGAACCAAGTAAAATGAAATCACTGACAACTTCAATCTTTTCTCCATTTGTCATGACGCTGCTTGTTGGTTGGTCCAGTTGTGAGGACTTTTGTTTTCTTTATGAAATTGAGGTCTAATCCACACGGAAGGCGGTATAGTCTTTGGTCTTTGTCAGTAAGTGCTTCAAATCCTCTTCACTTTCACTAAGCAAGTTTGTGTCACCTGCCTAACACAGGTTGTTAACGAGGCTTTCTCCAATCCTGATGCCACATTATTCTTCTCAAAGTCCAGCTTTTCAGATTATCTTGGTCATCATACTGATTGAACAGCTATGGAATTAGAAAACCCAAAGGGAAGAACACACTCAACATTTCTCCAGCTGAAAGAACTGAAGAAAAAATCCAAGCCTTGACTTGCATTATTGAAAGATTCTATGGGCAAAATATTGAAGAATGCAGAAGTGTCATGTGAAGATGGAGGGAATACACAGAGTCTCTGTACCAGAAAGAACTCGTCAACGTCCAGTCATTTCAGGAGATTACACATGATCAAGAACCAATGTACTGAAGGGAGACGTCCAAGCTACACTGAAGACACTGGCAGGAAAACAAGGCTCCAGGAATCGAATACCTACGGAGATATTCCAACAAATGGATGCACTGCTGTAAATGCTCACTCCTCTATGCCAAGAAGTTTGGAAGACAGCTACCTGGACAACTGACTGGAAGAATTTCCCATCTGTGCTCATTTAACAGAAAGGTGATCCAACGGAATGTGAAAATTATTAAGCAACCTCATTAATAGGATATGCATGTAAAATTTTACTGAGGATCATTCAAAAAACTACTGCAAGTAGTACCTCGCAGGGAATCATCAAAAACTCAAGCCAGATTCAGAAGAACACGTAAAATGAGGGGTATCATTGCTGATGTCAGACGGATCTTGGGTGAAAGCTGAGACTAGCAGAAAGATGCTTACCTGTGTGTTTCACTGACTATGCAAAGACATTTGACTGTGTAGATCTTAACAAATTATGGTAACATTGCAAACAATGGGAATTTCAGAACATTTAATTGTGCTCATGAGGAACCTGTACACAGACTAGAGGCAGTTACTCAAACAAAACAGGGGAAAAACTCAGTGGTTTAAATCAGGATAGATGCGTGTCAGGGTTGTAACTGTTCACAGTATCTTGTGTCTTCTGGCATTTCTTTGGCTAATTGTCCATGGTCTATCTGATGGCCTTTTCTTAGGGTAAGGTGTCTTTTTCCCTATTAGTTTGAAAATTTTGCTTTATCACCTTGGATCGGTGTTTTCACTGTGATGCATCTAAATTTGCAATTTTGTTTGTATGTGCTCTTTCAGTTCAAGCTTCCTATCTTTTCCTTCCCTTCTGGAAATGATTAGACACGGTCTTATTAAATTTGGCTCTTCTTCCATCTCTGTGATATACATGGAATCTTTTGCTATGCAGTCAGTCCCCAGCTTACAAATGTCTGACTTATGTACACTCATTGGCTACCAGGCTACTCCCTTAAAGCCCATTATATTAAAACTTATGGGTACATACAATAGTTCATGCATCAAAACATTATCATTATTACTCTACCATCACATCAAAGATATTTTAGTGTGTCTGGAAGTGTTTTTTAATTGTTTTATGCATATAAATATACACTACATACTAAGACAAACAGACTAACTGACATTAGGTACAAAATGTACCTGTTCTGCATTACTTACAAATTCAACTTCAAGCCAGATTTAGGAATAGAACTCATTCTTAGTCCCAAAACTGCCATAATCTCCGTATTATGTCTCTAGCTCTTTATTTCTCTTTGTTGCATTTGATTGATTTCCTTAATTCTCTGTTAAAAATCACTAATTCCCTCATTGATTTTTTTTTCCAGTTTACTATTTATCCCAGTGAATCAGGCTTTTATTTCAGTAACTGTAATTTCCAAGATTTGAAAGTGGTTCTTTATCCAAGTGTTTCTTCTTGATGTCTAACTATGATTTTTTGTTGTTTACTTGCTTTGTGAGTCCCTGGTCTGGTTTACAGTTATGACTCCTTCTTTTGAAAGACTTCTGGTGGTGAAGGGGTTAAGTGCTCAACTGCTGGCTGAAAGCTTGGCAGTTCAAACCCACCAGCCACTCTTTGGGAAAAAAGATGTGTCAGTCTGCTTCTGGAAAGGATTACATCCTTGGAAACGCTTTGGGCAATTCTGTTCTGTCCTGTATGTTCGCAACTTAGAATCATCTTGACAGCAACAGGGTTGTTTTTCACTTGTTATTATTTCTTTTATATTTTGGAGAATTTTAAGCGTGTGTAATTTAAAGCCCTCTTATGCTTCTGTTCATTTTTCCATTAATTTCTTCATGCGTTTATTCTCTGATTCGTTAACTTTTGTCTTTTTTGGAGGCACTTGATTTGTGCATGCATTATGTGAGTTTTTATGTGTGTGCTCCTTGGCATGGACTCTATTTATTCTTTTCTTCCATGAATTACCCTGCTGTGTTTTGGAGTGTCATGGTCAGCTGAATCAGGTTTCTGAGAGAACAAGGCTCAGAGGAAGATCCTTTGTCAACAGTTCAGGGCTCTCACCCCAAGAGTACATTGCTGCCCTTAGAAGTAAAACTGCAGTGTAGGTCCAGAGTCTAGCGATATTGTCATTGTCTTCTTCCTTTCATCAGGGACAAGTGGCTACATTCTGCATTTCCACATAGGCAGAGCGTTTGGACTTTCTTTCATAGGTGGGGATACGAGAACTGCCAGTTAAGTTCATGAACTCATCCTAGAAAAAGTGCTACATACGTCATAGTTGAATATCATTATGGTCACCTTCAGAGTACCCCCTTGGAAAGCTATGCACCAATGCCGGTGCCAAATCCACCCTTCAAAGCACTTTTTGAACTCTTCTTCTGGAATGGCCATCAGAGCTGTCATTGTATTACCCTTGATGCCCTGAATGTCATCAAATGTCTTCCTTTCAAGTATTTCCTTTATCTTTGGGTAAAGGAAAAAGTCAGCGGGGGTGAGATCAGGTGAGTACGGAGGGTGTTCCAGTACAGTTATTTGTATTGGAACTCAACTATACAATCAAATTCATAAGCTTGCCACTATGCCACTGCGCACAATGGCCAATCCAAGCAACGGTTGTGGTTCCCTGGGAGATGCCTAGCTCTGCACTCCAGTCCCTCTTGGATGTATTATAAACTGTCCCATGGCCCCTGTATATTTTCTCCTAGTGCCTGTGGGTCTGCTGCTCTGCCCCTCCTTACCTCTCCGTGCTGCCACTCCATCTATGATCAGCATATATTTTATACCCTGACTCCCCCATCTTAACGAGGATTTGGTAGTGACCTATCTTTTGCCTTTCCCACCAAAGCTTTCTGAGGTCCTCTGAGGGCCCTTCTCCCCCCAACTGATAATCATGGTAGACAGAAAGGCATCTGAGGGGTCAGCATCGAGCAGCCTCAGGACCACTAAGTCTCAGTTACATGCTCACGTGCAAAGTGTCTCAACAACACAGACCAGGGAAGTGAAAGGCGTGTTTATCCCATCTGGGCATGATTGCTGACTCACTGCCCGTGGAGATCATGGTTCACGTTGATCTCTGCACACTGGCACAGGAAACTGAGGAATGTGAAGAATCCCAATGAGGATAAAGGAACATGAGGCATTTCATGGCCAAAACACCGCTGAGTGACTCTATATTCCCCAAACCAGGCCCAACTGCAGCACATACTAAGTATAGTTGTTCCTACTGTGGTGTGCTGTAGAGTCAGTTCTAACTTACAGATTCCACAGGACCAAGTAGAACTGCTCCCATAGGGTTTCCTAGGCTGTTATCTTTATAAGGGAGCCTGTCAGCTTGGCTGCTAAGCAAACCCACCACCTGTGCCGTGAAAACCCTGTTGGTTCGTTCTCCCCCAGACTATTGGATTGCTCTGAGCTGGAACTGACTACACAGCAATGGGATCCGGATTTGGAATCTGTATGAGAGCAAAGTGTCAGGTCTTCTCTCTCGCGGAGCAGCTGGTGGGTTTGCACTACCAACATTTTGGTGGGCAGCCAGGCACTTACATGCTGTGCCATGAGAGCTGCTCCACGCAAAGTCTCGTTGTTGTTCGGCGTTGTCAAGATAATTTCGACTCATAGGTAACTTTATGCCCAACATAAGGAGATACAGCTGGGTCCTGCATGGTTCTCACCGCCTTTGTCGTACTCACACTCATTGTTGCAGCCACCGAGTCGATAGTTGGGTTTTCTCAGCCTGCAACAGGTTCTAGCTAACCTGAGAATTCACTGCCTGGAAAATAGGCTCCAAGTTCAAGGTTAATGGCCTGGTCTCTGCCTCAGTCTGATCCTGCGGGGTGTAACAGGTGGATTCATTCTAAGGAAGTTGAGCAAACACACGATGTCTTTTATCTGCACTCACGTAGGGGTGTTCAGTAGGTGCTAGGTATTGGTCTAACCATTTGTATCCATGATCTCGCTCGATCTTTAAATGAGGTAAGAACTCCTGTTGTAGTTTTTTTTTTTTGTAATAATCTACTTTATTTGTTGTTGTTGTTGCTGAGGATATAGACAGTAGAAAACACTCCAAATCAACAGTTTCTTCATGGACAATTCAGTAACACTGATTCCATTCTTTGAGTTGTGTAACCACTCTCACACTCCTTTTCTGAGTTGTTTGCCCTCCATTAACATAAACTCACTGCCCCCTGAGGCTCCCGTCTAATGTTTTGAGTTGCTCCTGTTCTAATTTTAGAGGTGGTTGGCTCAAGGTCAAACAGCTGGATTCATCTAGGATTCAACATGCATCCAGCTGATGCAAGGTTTTTACAGACCCTCGGTACAGCACCCACCGTCTGACTCCTGATCTGCCTCTGAAAATTGGATTTCCAGATCCTGGGAACCCACGCCTTCCGACTAACGTTTGAAAGCTCTACAGCTGCATAGTCGCCCTCATGAATTCAGGTCATTTTCTCAAGAAGGAGTGGCTAAATTTCATTCCAGTAAATTTGGTCTGAAAAAAAACTATCCCAAAGATGTTCAATAGAGTGTCCCACCCAACTCAAAGCCACCTGAAGTCTCTGGACAAAGGCTGACCACCACCCAGGGAGGGTATGCCATAGAGAGAATTCTAGCCTGACTCCTGAAAAGCCCCTCAAGAAGCCTGTATGAAGATGGTGAAAGTCTCTGTGAAGCAAGGCAAAACCCAGAGACCCCCCCAAAATTGTTGATTGCATTTTCAGAAATTTATCACTCAACTGGACCCTGTCCTCCAGGCGTCTCTGTCTCTCTGCAGACTGGCCTCACTGCAGGGTCTGTCTGCCCACTTTCTTGTGTATAGCATCCTCCCTGTAACTGGAACTGGCTCCCATTTACTGAAACCCCTGGCCCCACCCACTATAAACCAATCCAAATCAAACCGATTGCTTTCGGGTAGAGTTTAACTCATAGGAAATCCCATATGTTGCAGGATAGAGCTAATCTATAAGGTTTTCTTGGCTGTAATCTTTAAGAAACAGATTGCCTTTTTCACGGTGCTGCCAGTTAGATTTGAACTGCCAACCTTTAGATTAGTAGCTGAGAGCAAACTGTTTTTGCCACTCAGGAGCCTTCTTCCCAATGTGAGGAAGTCTAAGTCTTTTTGCTCAGACCTAGTAGGATCAGTCGGAGACGTTTCTAGTGACTTCCATGGCTTAGCAAGCCCAGTTCAGCACCAGCTGGTACAAGATTGTTATAACTGAGCCACTGTTGTTCTTTATCCATACAGTTTCTCAGTATCTCTATTATTAAATGTGAGAGCACACACACCCAGAAAGGCTCTCACCTCCCCCAAGTCACCTTCTCTGACGTGGGGAACTGGGGTGTCAGGGAGACAGGATGAGGTTCCGTGAGAAGGAAGGTGATGGAGAGGGGCACACTGCAAATGTGCGTGCACTCTGCGTGGTGTCCGGCCAGCTGAGAACACTGAGGTGGTTAAGGTCACCTGTCCTCCTGTTAACGTGGTCATTCCTGGCTGCTGAGGACAGCTCAGATTTTCCTCACTGAGTTTTCCTGATCTGAGAGGCTTTCCTTTTCTTCTTTGTTCAAAGCTGTAACACAGAGGAAACATAGCCAAGGGCGAGAAGTTGTCGGACAGGATTATATAAGCGGAGAATGACTTCTTTGTTTCCTGTTTCTGAGAAAAAGACGAGTTAGAAGGTAATATAAAGCTCCTATTTACTTACTTGATATTTATTTTATGCAAAGATGTGTTCGCATCATTGGTAAGTAAATTCCATAGTTTTATCACCAAAATACAAGATAACTCATCCTCTCTCGTACTTGTTCACCCAACACTGAGCGCCTAGTTAAAAGAATGTCTCCAGGTGGTTTCAGGCACATTTTTGAATTTTGTTTCTTTGTCACTTAACACTTTCTTATGAGTATTTTCTCAAGCCAGTAAAACCATTTCATGAGAAACATTTAAAAGGTTTCATTCTCATCCTATTTTCAGGTCTATAAATTACTTCGCTTCCCCTTTATAGGGTGGGGGGCATTCAGATGGCTGTTACCGCTTTGTCTAACTTGTTGACTTGATTTATTCCGTGAGGTCAGCTGCCAGCTTTGCCCCTGACTCCTTGCTGAGCTCTGGCGATTTGGTGGTAAGTGATACCTACACATGTGCTCTGCCCTCACAGCCCTGAAGCTGCAGGGGGTGACAGGCCTGCACCAGTCACACCTGTGCACACACCCCCAGTCATGACCTCTAAAGCTGCAGAGAAGGAACCGTCTGGGATGTTCTACGGCTTGTGATGAGGCCCAGGTTAAACAGCTGGGGTGCGCAGGTAGGCAAGAGCCTCTTTAAAACGGGGGCATTGGGGGTAAGATGATGAGGAACAGACCTGGTGGTGTGATGGTTAGAGCATCATCTCCTAGCTGAAAGTTCAGCAGTTCAAATCCACCAGCAGCTCTGTAGGGGAAAGATGTGGCAGTTGGCTTCCATCAGGATTTACTGCCTTGGGAACACAATGGGTTTCTGGAGTCAGAATCCACTCCACAGCAGTGATTTTTGCCAGAGAACGAATTAGGCAGGTATGTGTGCACACATGTGAGTGTGTGTACATGTGTGCTGGTGAGTGCCTCTGTGTATGCTTGTGCGTGCAGTTGTGTGTGTACATGTGTGCATGTGGGTGTACCTGGTGTGTGTGCAGGTTTGTGGTTTTGTCCCCCACCTCCCCAACCTTCCTCTTTCTCTCACATCATGGCCATTTTTAATAGGAAGTGTCATCAGGAACTGCTAAGATGTCAGAATGCTGACCTCAGAGGCAGGAACTGTGGCTTTGATGAGGTCACAGCTCTGTTGTACTTCCAGAGCATCTCCTCAAAGCACAGGATTTTTCCCAGGAAATTTGTTCAAGGCATTGTCTTTGCCACCAAGAGGACTTCCTTGCTCGATAAACTTGAATACGTCATTCTCTCCGGGCCTCAGTTACTTCCTCTGTAAAAGAGCAGTACTCGTGGAGAACACGCAAGGAAGACATAAATTATGAAATGAGAAAAACCCAGCCAATATCAAAAAGCAAACTCAGCGCCATTGAGTCAACTTTGACTCATTGTGACCCTATCGGGCAGAGTAGAACTGTCCTGTAGAGTTTCCGAGGAGTGCCTGGAGGATTCAAACTGATGATCTCTGGTTAGCAGCCACGGCACCTAACCACTGAGCCACCAGCAGATAATCCAAAAACCAAATCCACTGCCATCAAGTTGATTTCGACTCATAGTCGCCGTCCCAGCGCACTGCCGTGGAGTAGGCTGCATCTCACAGCGGCCCTAGAGGTCAGAGTAGAACTGCCTCATAGAGTTTCCAAGGAGCGCCTGGTGGATTTGAACTGCCGACCTTTTGGTTAGCAGACACAGTACTTAACCCGCGACACCACCAGGAGCAGCAGATAGCAAGGGTTAAAGGAGCCTTCACTGCCTGGGGGTGATCTACAGAGAATCATCAGTCTGTGCGCCCCTAACTTGTCCCTGAGAGCACTGAGACTTTTTTTCGCTGAGTTTTGGTAGAAGGAAATTTGCTGGAAGTTGGAATCGATTCAATAGCAGCCCCCCCCGACACCTTTTTTAAGGTAGCACAAGGGGCCCTGGAAGCACACTGATTAAAAGCTTGTCTGTTAACTGAAAGGTCAGTAGTCCAAATCCACCAGCCACTCCTCGGAAGCCTGTGGGGCAATTCTGCTCTGTCTTCTAGGCTTGGGATCAACTCCAGAGCAAACGGGTTTGGTTTGGTTGAATCAATTTGATGTAGATTGGTTTGTTTGGGTTTCACTGGGTTTAGGTGGCAAGGAGCCCCGGCAGTGCAGTGGTTAAAAGCTCGGCCACTAACCGGAAGAAGCTTGGCAGTTTGAACCCACCAGCTGATCCTTGGAAACTCTATGGGGCAATTCTCATATTCTAAGGTCGCTGTGAGTCCCAATCGACTCAACGGCAATGGATTAGTTCGTTTAATTTTAGGTGGCATGAATATGGTGCCATGGAAGAAAGGCCTGGCAATGTATTTCTGTAAAGATTAGGGCCAAGAAAACCAACCTTAAGGAGCATCTCTTCTCTGTACAACATGTAGGGTCTCCATAAGTCCAAATCCACAACTATCAACAACAACAACAAGAAGGTTTTTGGAATTCCATCGCTTCGTTTTGCTCTCTATCCCACCTTGAAGATTTAGATGTTTCTCTCCCAGCTCTGTGGGTCCAAATCCACTCAGTTTGGGGGTTTCATCCAGTCCCTGATGTTGATTACGTCGTGTGCTGCCTGCGCCCTCTGGTGGTGCGATCGAGAACCTGCACGGTGAGAACAGAACCCTGCTCAGGCTGGGATGACAGCCCCAGAATTTCTGTGCGGCTTCCTGTTCTCCCGCCCGAACCAGGGACGTTGTTCCCTCCACTAGTGCCTATTCTGAAGAATGGAAAACACTTCGGAGATTGTCAAGGTCAAGGACTTTGTTGGGGCAGAGCCTAAAAGGATTTTAGGATCAGATATATTTGCCTATGTCTTCGACCTTAAAAGTCTATTAATTTTCACTGCCCTTTTCACACTAATTATACTTGCCTTTGCAAGTATATTACACTTTCCTTTGAACTTAAATTTCTTGCACTCTCAAGTGATTGATGGGCTCTTCCAAAACCTGTTAACATAGCCATAACTTATGTCATTTGTGCGAATAAATAACATGCAGTTTGCCTGATTCACTTACCGCAGCTCAAGTCAAGTGGAAACAATTTCTTTATATCACTTCAAATTTCAAAGCATTAACTTCAGCCGCATTAAGCAGTGATTTCAGTCAAGCAAAGAACTCTTGGATGGGAGCAAAGTGTATTTCTAATTTAAAGCTATAGGCGTTTAAACTGAAATACTCTTTTTAGTCTCAGAGACTTTTGTAAGGATAAATTACCAAAGACTTGTCCTTAAACCACCACTTGTCCGTCCGTTTGTCATACTGTGGTGGCATTCATGTTGCTGTGACATCAGTATTTCAAATGCCAGCAGGGTGCCCCGTGGTGGACAGGTTTCAGACTAAGACAAAGACAGACTAGACTAAGACAGACCAGGAAGAAAAGCCTGGTGATCTACTTTTGGGAATTAGCCAATGAAAACCTTGTGGGTCACAACAGAACACTGTCTGATAGAGTGCTGGAAAATGAACCCTCTGTGTCGGAAGGCACTCAGAATACACGGTGCTGTTGCAACCCTGGACTTGAGCACAGTGGCAGCGAATACAGAGAGGCACAGGGCTGGGCAAGGTGTTGTTCTGCGGTACACGGGGTCTGTGAGTCAGAGTCGACTCAGCAGCTGACAACAATGTCTTTAAAGAGGTTTCACTACTGCCTGTGTTTTTTCAAAAATTATGTTAATTTGAATCATCTTATTAGGTACCGTGAAGTCAGTTTTGAGCCTGTAGGCAACAAAACAAAGCACTGCCCACTTCTGTGGCACCTTAGGATCGTTGCTCCATTTGGGACCGTTCTTGTAGCCCTTGTGTCAATCCATCTCTTTGAAGGTCTTCCTCTTTTTTTCTGACTTTCTATTTTACCTAGTGTGACGTCCTTGGTCTCTCCTTAATGATGCTTCCAGAGTATGAAGAATGAAGTCACATTATTCTTGCTTTATGGAGCAATCTGGCTGTACTTCTTTCAAGACAGATTTGTTCATTCTTCTGACAGTACAGAATATATTCACTCTTCTTCACCAACTGTAATTCAAAGGCATCAGTTCTTCTTCAGTTACCCTTATTCATTGCCTAAATTTCATACACAGACGAGGCAATTGAAAATACCTTGGCCTGGGTCAGGCACAGCTTAGTCTTCAGAGTGACATCTTTAGTTTTTAATTCTTTAAAGAGGTCTTTTGCAGCAGATTTGCTCAGTATACAGCATTTGATTTCCTGATCAGTACTTCTACAGGTGTTGATTGTGGATTCAAGTAAAATGAAACCCTTGACAACTTCAAACTTTTCTCAGTTTATCCTGGTGTTGCTTATTGGTTCAGTCATGAGGATCTTTGTTTTCTTGATGTTGAGGTGTAATCTGTACTGAAGGCTATGGCCTTTGATCTTCATCAGTAAGAGCTTCATGACCTCTTCACTTTCAGCACACAAGTCTGTGTCATCTGCATGTAGAAGGTTTTTGATGAGTCTTCCTTCAATCCTCATGTGATGTTCTTCTTTTGTATAGTCCAGATCTCAGATTATTTGCTCATCACGCAGACTGGAGAAGTATGGTACAGGGGTACAACCCCGATACACACCTTTCCTGATTTTAAACCATGCAATGCCCCCTTGTACTGTTTGAACTACTGCCTCTTGGTCTGTGCACAAGTCCTACATGAGTACAATTAAGTGTTCTGGAATTCATACTAAGGAAATAATAGAATTTTCTAGTTGAAACAAAGACCTTAGAGTTAATAGTCCACCACTTCCTAGTACAGTGAATGATTCCTTCAATAGCACCCCTGATAGACGGGTGGATGCAGAGAACTCAACCAAGTTAATTAGGTGCCTTTGTTTGTAAGAAAGAAAAAACAAAACAAAAATCAAAACTACCTGACTTACCAATGATGGGAATTCATTGAGTCATTTTTCCACTCCCATATAGGAGATGTCAAAGGGAAGATCAAACCAAACCTCTTCACTGAATCGATCCCAACTCATAGTGATCCTATAACCCAGAGTTCTCAGGGAGCATCCTATAGGTTTGAAATACTGACTTTTAGGACAGCAACCATAGCACTTAACCACTACATCACCAGGATTTCCAGGGGGAGAGCAGAGAAGCCAATTAAGCTTGTTGGGTTCCTAGGAACCCAGATCTACTCTCACAGGCTACCAAGAGAGAAAGCTCCTGTCTCTCCATGGTCCACAGATCTTTTCAGACCACAGTGTTGACCCTTAAGATCCATGGTGGCACAACAGGAAAGCACTTCTGCTAATCAATAGGTTGGTGGTTCAGATCTACCCAGTGACTCTGTAGGTAAAAGCCTGGAAACCTGCTCCTGTTAAACGGACAAACAAACAAATCCTATTGGGGCAGTTTGACTCTGTTACCTGGAGCCGTGAGTCACAACCAGCTCAGTATGCAATAACACCTGACAAGAACAACAGTGTGGACACAATACCAGTGTGAAAGGAATTGATTTTTCTTTTTTTTTTAATCTAGCCCAGACTTTCCCGAAACCCTGGTTGCATAGTGGTTAAGTGCTGTGTCTGCTAACCGGAAGGTTGGCAATTCAAATCCCTCAGGCGCTCCTTGGAAACTCTGTGGGGCAGTTCTACTCTGTCTATAACGTCACTATGAGTCAGAATGAATTTGACAGCAGTGGGTATAGCCCAGACTTCACTAGAAACAGCAGAAGAAGCACAGCCCTGAGACCATGGAGCCCACAGATTCAAGGTTGCCTTTTGCGAGTAAGTCATTTCCTCCTTCGTAACACCGTACTTGCTGCGGAGCAAAACCCTCCTGAACTCTTCCCCAGGGCTCCCCAAGAGACAGCTAGTGGGACAACAGTAGTACCTCCTTAATGGATGTTTTCATTTGCAGTGATTTTTCTCAATTCTAACACCATCCCATACAGTGCGAGGGGTGGATGGACAGGGCGATACAGGCAGGGCAATTCCTGCAGACAGAATGGGTCGTGTTAGCCCCTCACCTGTGCTCCCTCTGGAAACCCTAGTGGTGTAGTGGTTGCGAGGTGCTGCTGCTAACCAAAAGGTCAGCGGTTCAAATCCACCAGGTGCTCTTTGGAAACGCTGTGGGGCAGTTCTACTCTGTCCTGTAGAGTGGGTACAAGTCAGAATTGACTCGTTAGCAGGCAGTTGTGTGTGTGTGTAAATGTATGTGGTTGGAAGACTGTGAACTATACTTCAGACTGCCTGCTGTCTCTCACTGCTTTCTGTTAGGGTGCATTGTGTCCCCCACGCCCCCACCCCCAGAAATGTCTGTCAACTTGGCTAAGCCATGATTCCCAGTATTATGTGACTGTCTTCCACTCTGTGGTATGATACAGTTATCCTGTGTGTTGCAAATGCTGATTTCTATGATGGTACCTGGTGGTGCACTGGTTAAGAGCTCAGCCACTAACCAAAATCTTGGAAGTTCAAATTCACCAGCTGCTCCTAGGAAACCCTAAGGAGCAGTTGCCCATAGGGTCTCTATGAGTCGGAATCAACTCAGAGGTAACAGGTTTCTGATGTTAATAAGGAAGGATTAGATGTAGTTATGCTGACACGGCAAGATGCTTATCTACAGGATCAGACTACGCCTTGAGTCAGCCTCTTCTGAGATATAAAAGAGGTGCGCAGAGGGCAGTGGGACCTCATACAACCAGGAAAGAAGAGCCTAGAGAAGAGCTCATTCTTGGAGCCTTGGCTCCCTGAGCTGGGAAATTCCTGGACCCATGGGAAGATTGATGACAGTGACCTTCCTTCAGAGCCAACACAAAGAGAAAGCTGGAGCCCTGATTGCACACTTCTCCTAGACTGAGAGGGAACAAAACAAATACATATGGTATTTCTGTCACGACAGCACTATGCGATTAAAACGCTTTCTTCCTCCCATTTTAAAAGGTGGTTGTTGTCTCCTTAAAGTCTGTTAGATACACAAATTTCCTCTGAAATTTAGCCACTTAGTTCCTTGATGACTTTGTACCCTCCTTCTAGTGACACTTCCCAGCCAGAAACATAAAGGAGAAGTCCCAGGAAACCAACTTCAAGAAAGCCTGACTCATGCAGGCCAGTAACCAGCATGACCACCCTGAGCACCCGCTGGCCAGGCTCATTCTGATAACGAGGATGGAGTCACTTTCCTGGGACAACGGGATCCCCTAAACTTTGGGTTTAGGGGGTGGGGCAGAGGTACCAATGCTAAGGAGGCAGCCGTGATGCCCATGACCTTTCCACCTAGAGGATTTCCAGTGAGGAGCATCTCACTGCCTTAGGGGGTGTCTGCTGCACGGTCAGATGGCACAGGCTTGGGAAGCAGCCTTCCTTCCTGGATGCAATTCCCAGGTCTGCCTCTTTGCTACTGGCTTATGATGTTGGGCAAGTTTCTGAATCAAAGTGGAGCGAGAAAGAAAAAGCCCTCCACCTACCCTTGGGGTGATAGCTAATATTGGAAATGTGAGGACTGCCAGTTAAAAACTCATCCTAGAAGAAGTGCTACATGCCTCATTCCTGAATATCACTATGGTCACCTTCAGATTACTCTCCTTGGGAAACTGTGCACCAACACCAGTGCCTGGCCAACCCTTCAAAGCAATTTTGGAACTCTTTTTCTGGAATGGCCATCAGAGCCATGTGGTCATCTGGTCATCATATTACACTTGATATCTTGAATGCCATCAAGACATCTTGTGTTCAATATTTCCTTTCTACTTGGGTAAGCCCAAAAGCCACTGGGGGTCAGATCAGGTGAGTAGGGAGGGTGTTCCAATACACTTATTTGTTTTACTGGCTAAAAACTCCCTCACAGACAACTATACAATGAAGTTTACGAACTTGCCACTGAGCTACCATGCACAATGACCATTCCAGAAAGAGTTCCAAAACTGCTTTGGAGGGTGGTCTAGGCCCTGGCATTGGTGCATGGCTTTCCAAAGGGAGTACTTCAAAGGTGACCATAGCTATATTTAGCAGTGAGGTATGTAGCTCTTTGAACAATTAAGTTCACAGACTTCTTGCCAGACCTGAGAGTCTGGCCAGCATACAGCTGTATGTTACTAGCTAGACAGCTGAGTTGAGTACCAGCTGGCCACAGTGTTGCTGCATTTGAGATTCCAACCTTTCTAAAGATCTGTTTGTGGAGGTGGGAGGAGGAGGAGAAAGATTTTTGGCAACAAAACAAAGATGTGAAGAGTTACTCCCTCTTCTGGCTGAAAAGAATAAAGGCATTGGTTTTGTTTCTAAACTGGCTGTGTTTGGTGAGTCCCTAGAGTCTACATCTCTGCTTCACTGAAGAAAAGTGGGGTCAGAGAAGAAGAAATACGCTGTAGAGAAGTTAGAAAATATGGATAGAAAGAATGACCCCAAATCAATATTACATAAATATTATGACTTAAAATATGTTTTATTACCACGTCATCCTCTAGAGTAGTTTTGTTCACCTGTATCTATAAATATAAATATGCAGGTGCTCTTTGTTTATTCTAGAGTATGAGAAGCTTTATTCTATAACCAGTTTTCTGGCTTAACAACAAAAGATGCCAGCCTTTTCCATGTCAGTAAGTACAGATCTATTCAGACAGGTCCATAATGCAATTTATGATTCTAGTCATAATTACCACATAGCCTTTTCTGAGGGTCTGTAAGTGTGTGTGTGAGAGAGAGAGATGGGGAGGGGGGTGTAACAAAATAGTGAGAGCAAAATAGGACTTAATCCTAAATCAATCTATTTGATTTTAAAGGACTCTGATTTACAAGTGCGTTTACATTTTCACATAGATTTTTGCATAATCATCTGAAAAAAAAATGAGTTTATAGTCTCAGAACCCAGGCTGATGAGATCCAAAAGGAGCCCCCACCGGAGGGCGCTGAGGAGCCAGGAGAGCGCAGCGGCTGGGAACCAGGGGCTGTCGGCAGTCCCGCGAACACCAAGCACCTCCTCGCTGTGCTTCCCGCTCCTCACCACCAGGGGGCCCAGTGGCTCGCTGATGAAACCCGGCACCGTTGGACGCTGCACTGAAACGCTGGGGAGGTCCTGTTTCCTTGAAAAGAAACCTATAAAGAAAGCTATTACTGTTATTATTTTTATTTTGCCTGCCAATTCAGGATTCCAGATCAAAGACTATATCCAGTGGGGACTGTCATTCCTTCATTCATACACACATTCAATCACTCATTCCACAAATGCAGGTGTATGGCTGATTGACTCACACTATGCTGGACTCTGAGCACATGCAATGAGTGAGGCATTGCCCTTGACCTCCAGAAGCACCTCGGCTAGGGTTTGGTGAGTCAGTAGAGATATGTCCCAGATACAGTGGTTACATCCCCAAGAAACCAAACCCACAGCCATCAAGTCGATTCTGATTCCTAGTGACCCTACAGACCAGAGGAGAACTGCTCCACAGAGTTTCCAGGGAACACCTGGTGCATCCAAGCTGCCAATATTTGGTCAGCAGATGTAAAACACAACCACTACACCACCAAGGCTTCTCGTGGTCACATAGCCACTGCTAATAGTGACCCTAGAGGGTAGAGTAGAGCTTCCCCACAGAGTATGCAAGGAGCTCCTGGTGGATCTGAACTGCCGACCTTTGGGTTAACAGATGTAGCACTTAACCATTATGCCACCAGGGTTTGCCATGGTCACAGTAGATTAGTAGACTATAGTCTACTGTTCTATTTTGCAAAAGTTGCATTCACCAGAATCTTGACAGGTGAGTTAGAACATTCTAGAAAGGTGAAACTGAGCAGGCAGAGGGAACAGCTTGCCATTATGTTTCGAACAACTGCTCATTCCTGCCCATCCAGACAGACTCACCTGAGTCTACTCTCCCCCTACCATAGGTATTTTAGTTAACATGACCTACTTGTTTCCTGAACTTTTGGGGTTTTTGTCACCAACCCACATCTTCATATTATTGTCCTCTCTGCCTATGACATAATGTTTTCCACTCTGCTGTCCACTCAGACAACTTCATCTTGGTTCACACTTCCTTTTCCCATGAGAATTTTGGTCAAACTTGTCAGGCTTCTCCTTACCGACTTGTGTCTTCGTACACACTGTCCTATCTGCCTAGGACACGCCTTTTCTACTCCTCACGTCACTGGCCCCTGCCCTCCTACCTGAGTATATCTTCCTTGTTCTTCTCTGTTGGGTACCGCGGACATCATTTCACTAGCCGTTAGTACAGATGGCAAGAATGCGCTTATCTCTAGGTTTCCTTGTTTGTTATCGGTCTCCTTCACAAGGACAGAAGTTCCACAGGTTCAGAATTTTCACTCACCAATAGTTCTCCAGCTTCTAGAACGCTCACTGCACATAGTAAAAACAATAAGTATCTGTTGAATAAGACTGTCACATCTACCTGAAGATTGTCAAATAAGGAAAGGCAGAAGGGTGTGGAACAGTCTAAAAGGTATTCAAGTGTGTCGTGGAAGATCTATTAGAAAGAGGTGAGGAGGGAAATAGAGGGGGGAAGAGAACCAGGGAGTTGCTGCGTCTCATGAGGTGCCTCTAAAAGCCCCTACTTACATTGTCAAATAATCAAACAACATATTGCACTGGGAAACTTTGCTGCAAAAGAACTCTTTAAAATCTTAAAAAGTACTTGGATGGTTAAGTGGCCTCTGACCAAGCTGTGGTCTTTTCAGTCACCTCATATATATGCAAAAGGTGGAGAATGAAAAAAGAAGACCAAAAGAGAACCAAAGCTTTTGAATTAGGGTATTGGAAAAGAATATTGAATGTATTACAGACCCTGAGTGCTCCTTAGAAGCAAGAATGCATCTCTCATACTTTGGACAGATTATCAGGACAGATCAGTCCTTGGAGAAAGACATCACGTTTTGCAAAGTAGAGGGTCACCAAAAGAGAGGAAGCCTGTGACAAAATGGATTGTTGACATAGTGGCTGCAGCAGTGACCCAAATGCAGCAATGACTGTGAGCAGAGTGCAGAAGGGGCAGGGTTTGGCTCTGTTACACGTGGGACCACCATGAGTTGAAGCCAACTTGACATTACCTAACAAAAACAATGATTTTGTGAGAAGTTCCAGGCCATGCACACAAATAACGTCTTCCTTGCATGGCATGAGGGCACTTAGTTTCCAAAGCTATTTGACTCTATATACTCCCATTTTCAAGGTTGTCTGCTGACCTTGATGTCCATCTATTATTTTCTCCTTGACTTGACTTCTTACAGGATGTGTGATCCACATTCGTAGAGTTTCTCTTCCAATAGCAGTTTTGTCTGCCCATCTTACCTCACCTCTCACTGTTGCGGTCCCTGAGAATCAAGCCCCCTGGATCTGCTTCCTCCCTGAGGGTCTTCTCCTGTATTTTCCACGCAAGTTCAGACTGGACTTCATTGCCAATGCCGTAATTGACACTCTTTCAAGCATCCCCCATCACCTTGCCTTTGCCCCTGTGGGTGCTGTGCCTAGTCACCCTCTTCATTGGGAAGCAGAAATAACCCGAGTACATACCTGACACATGGCCTGGCTGTTTAGCCAGGAGCCTGGAAGGAGAATGATGGTCATGTGAAGGGTAAAAAGGAGCGCAGAAGAGATACAGACTGCCCTGGCCTTCGTGCCTCCATACGGCACAACTCAGAAGAGTTACTCTTCCCATCCTACCTCTTGCCACGTTTGTGTACTGGCAGTACTCCCCAGTAAACCTTCAGGAGGCAAGTCTCTGTGACTCCAGGAAACTCAGCTGAAAAACTGGGGTGTTTCTCCTCAGGAGTTCTTGGAATCGCAAAGCACGTATATGTCTTACTACATGTGTTCCCCAAAGCGGACGCTGAGACAAGGATTCATGCGCAAGGAGTTTACTGCAAGTTCAAGGACCCCAGCAGGCAAGTGTTAAAGTGATATGAGGGAGAAAAGGCAGCCAGTGTATTATTAAGCCAGCTCCCAAAGTGGTTAATTAGAGCCGAACCCCAGAGAGAAGCTGTGGGAAACCAGAGAAAACACGTGCCTCAGAATTATTCCACCCGAGGAGAAGGAATCTGGATTATTTGTACAGCAGTCCCCAAGAGTCATCGATCAAGGACTGCTGCTGAGCATTGCTTCTCGCCACTCACGTGGGCGGAGTGGTCTTATGCAGTTCTAGAAAAATTCCTCACATACGGAGAAGCACATGGCATTGGGAAACAGGCTACAGTTCACAGGAAGGGTAAAGTTCAAAAGATACAGGTGGGGTGCTGTCAACTTCAGCTGTAGAAACTCACCTGAAGTCCTATTTGAGGAAAACCTCAAATGCCGTCTCATTGTTGGAATTGCATCCCTGTGTCTGCCTACACCAGTTGCTGACAAAGGGAAGAGAAATGTCATGAATGGCTGAATTCCAAATCCTTTCCTAAGTAGCAACGGACTGACCGGGTGAGGATTTGAGAAGGAAAGGACATGGTTAGTGTCAGCAGGAGACCCCAGTCTACTCAACATTCCACCACTCTTTAACCTTCCCAGAGCAATGACCTTCAGATTATGGAAGACCAAACCCATGTCTTAGGAGGAAGTCAGAATCTGAAGCAATGCAGGTTGGGAGAGGCCCTCATTCAGTTCAGTGGGTGTAGAAAACTGGTGTCTTCAAACCTTTATATGTGTGGTGCTTCATACATTTCGTAGTAAGAGACCTAAGGCGGTCACTGTTGCTAGGTGCTGTTGAGTCAGTTCCAGTTGATAAGGGGCCATACACATACTAGAAAGAAACATTACCAAGTCTTGCACTATCCTCAAAGTCTTTCTTGTGTTTGAACCCGTTGCTGCAGCCCCTGTGTTAATCCACCTCATTGAGGGCCTTCCTGTTTTTCACTTACCCTCTACTTGGCCAAGTATGACATCCTTCTCCAACAAATGGACACTCCTGATAACGGGTCTAAAATATGTGAGATGAAATCTTGCAATCTTTGCTTCTAATGAGCATTTTGGATATACTTTTTTCGAGACTGATTTATTCATTCTTCGAGCAGTCCATGGTATAGTCAAGTTATCTTTGAGAGTTCTTCACACAGGTGGGTGAACACCTCCAGAACCGCATCCATTTGACGAAGCTTCTCAGTTGGTATCCTGTCTGTTCCTGGAGCAATATTTTTTTGCCATTTTCCTTCACCACAGCTGGGACTACTTCTTTCACTGCCATCAGTTCTTAGTCACATGCTACCTCCTGAAATGACTGAACATCAATGAATTATTTTTGGTACAATGACTGTGTATACCTTCCATCTTCTTTAGACGCCTCCTGTGCTGTTCAGTATTTTCCCCAAAGAATCCTTCAGTATCGCACCTCGAGGCTTGCTTTTTTCTCTCTAGTCCTTTCAGCTTGAGAAATGCTGAGCATGTTCTTCCACCTTGGCTTTCTAACTCCAGATCTTTGCAAATGTCATTATAAAACTGTCTTCTCAAGCCACGCTTTGAAATCTTCTGTTCAACTGTTTACATCATCATTGCTGATGTTCACTTTAGCTACTCTACATTCAAGTTTCTGAGTCTCTTCTGGCATCTGTTTTGGTCTGTTCTTCCTTTCTTGTCTTTTTCATGATCTTCTGTTTTCTTCGTGTGTGACATCCTTGAAGTCATTCCACAACTTGTCTGGTTGTCCACTTGTTAGTGTTCAGTGCCTCAAATCTATTCTTGAGTTGGTCTCTAAATTCAGGTGGGATATACTCAAGGTCACACTTTGGCTCTCACATGTTGTCTCTAATACTTCAACTTGAAATTGCATACGAGCAGTTGATGGCCTGTGTTGTGTTCATCCCCTAGCCTTGTACTGACTGATGATATTGAGCTTACCCATCATCTCTTTCTGCGGGTGTAATCAACTTTAGTCCTGTGTTTTCCATCTGATGAGGTCCACATATATAGTAACCATTCATATTGTCAAAAAAGCATTTTTCAACAAAAAAGTCATTAGTCTTGAAAAATTCTCTCACATGATCTGCAGTGTCATTTGTGTCTCTAAGGCTTTGTTTTCCAGCAACCAACCTTTCTTCTTTGTTTCTAGTTTTCTGATTCCTATCACAAATAATTATCAAGGCATCTTGATTGCATGTTTGATCACCTTCAGACTGCAGAAGTTGGTAAAATTTTTTAATTTCCTCATTTTTGTATTAATGGTTGGTGTGTAAATTTGAATGATAGTCATATTAACTGGTCTCCCTTGCAGGTGTATGGATATTATCCTATCACTGACAACATTGTACTTTAAGATATATCTTATAATATTCTTTTTGACAATGAATGCAACCTCATTCTTCTTTAGTTTGTCACTGTGGGCATAGTGGCTTCCACAATGTCCTGTTCAGCACCTTGCCAAACAGTGGTCCTTACTCATAACATTCAGTTGTATTATTGGTTAGTAGCCTTTGTATGAGGCTCCCTGAAACAATCTCCCTTATAGTTTTATTTCCATGAAAAAGTAATTGTTTGTATCCCAAACAACCAATCTAAAAAAAGATGTTTTTGAAGGACACAACATGCTAGAAATAGGGATGACTTGTAGAAATGAATTGCTCATGGCTGTCGATGGTGTCTGGAAAAATAATGATCCCAGTTTAGCAGGTTATCTGGAATCACTTTTGGATGTGGGAAGGAGAAGTTATCTTCTCCAGCTCCAAGATCCAGGAGGAACAATGGAGACAATTCAAGATGCCTCTGGTTTCCAGTGGTTTGGCCAAACACTAATCTAGTTGCTGTTCTATAAGATGATTTAATGCAATATATGTAATATGCTGTAATAATTTTCATGATGTATTCCAATACAATGTTATCAATCAAGCAATTAAAATGAGAGCTTTCTTAGAGTGTGTTCTCCCTCCAGACTACAAATGGATATTTTAATATTTTGACAGAACCTTTTCTCTCTCCTCTTCACTCTTTCTGCCCCCTGGTCTATGGATTTTGGATTCAATTTCTCTCTCTTTCTCTCTCTCTTTAGCTATTGTTACTGTGCGCTACCAAGTTGACTTTCAAGTACTAACAACTTTACTATGAGAGAGTAGAACTGCTGCATGTGGTTTTCTAGACTGTAGTCTTTACTAGAGCCGATTGCTGATCTTTCTCATGTGGAACTACTTGGTAAGTTCTTATTGTCGACTGTTCGGTGAACAGCCAAATTCTTAGCTATTGTGCCACCAGCAATCCATCTATTCGTCTACCCACCCACCCGTCTACCCACCCATCCTCCACCCAACTACCCACCCCTCCATCCATCCATCCATCCATCTACCCACCTACTACTTCTGTTTCTCCAGAGAACTCTAAGGCAACAGGCACAGCTGGATGCTTCCCCAGCCTGTCCTCAACTTCCGTCCTCACTTTTGAGGCTTGGAATCTACTTTTTGAGCACCATGATTTTGTGTTATTGTCCAGGGAGCCATCTCCACAGGGCATGATGAAAAGCACATGATATCAAGAAAAATAAAAATGCCTTGATTGCAAAATCAGAGCCTCTTCCTCCAGCCCTGCTTTATTCACCAACACAGAAACCGCAAGGAGGGTGCATAGATTTTGTAGGTCTGTGTGATGAAGACCCAAGTAATTGTATTTTACATGACAATGTTGATGCTCCAAGGCACCACTAAGACTTTTCCGAGAGACTTCTCTACACTAAGAGGTGAAAATGAGATACAGTCGTGGATTGAATTGTATCTGTGCCTCCCCCCCCCAACGTGCATAGTCATTTGGCTAAGTCATAATTCCTGGTATTGTGTGATGTTCCTATATTTGCAGTCTCTGCCTCTATGATATTAATGAGGGAGGGAGGATGGGCAGCAGTTCTGTTGGTGGGGCAGGATTCAGTATGCAAGATTGTGTTGTGTCCTGAAGTAATCTCTTGGGATATCTGGGAAAGCGAAGCCAGCAGAGAGTTGGAGATCTCTTGCCACCAGGAAAGAAGTAGTTCTGGGAGCAGAGTGTGCCTTTTCCACCTGGAGTTTCTGTAACTCAGCAGTTCTCAGTCCAGGGGAAGATTGAAGACAAGGGCTTTCCTCCAGAGCCAACAGAAAAATTCTTCCCCTGGAGCTGATGCCCTGATTTTGGTCTTTCAGCCTGTTTTTCTATGAGAAAATGAATTTCTCTTTGATATAGTCACCTACCTGTGATATTTCTGTTATGGCAGCCCGAGATGACTAAGATAGACATGGTATATGGTTACTAAGAGAACATCTGCAGAACATCATGACATAACTTATTCCTTAAATACTCTCTGCTACCTGTTTTCTACTGTCCAGAACATCACGCCTGGGAATCCTTGAGTGACTTCAAATGCCCCTTCTTTACTATAAGAACACTTCCACTTGATAGGCCCACGCAGTGGTCAGGGAAACCACCAATTGATCCGAAAATCATGATGCATGGAGCTTGATGAGCCCCGGCACTGAAGTGGGGGGCTAATGGGAAGCAGGATTATCTGATGGATCATGCTAGCCACTGACCTTTGTGTGTGACTAAGTGGATCCATTGAGTAAGGACAATGTCAGTGGAATCAGGAACCCCATTAGGAAGTAAGGCTCCATGGCCAGATGAATGTCATCCATAGGCTTTGCAACAAAGCCATTTTTAAAATTTCCATTCCCTTGTACCTTTCTAGCCACGGAGGGATGAGTATACTAAACACTAAAGGCTTGGATGCAAAGAATCTGTCTTTGTAAGAAGCTGTGTAGATGTTTGCTACTGGTTAGAGCAGTCACATGGCTGGGGAAAAATCAATGATGTATGACATATTGTTAGAAAGGGAACAAAGCCCCAGCTCCTGTTTCTCAGATACTCTAAAACATTTAAAAATAGTTTACCTTATGAAATACTAGAATAAATCATCTAAAAGGTGATAAGCATACCCATGACCCAATGCCATCAAGTCAATTCCAACTCATAGCAACTCTATAGGACAGAGTAGAAGTGCCCTGTAGAGTTTCCAAGCCTATAGTCTTTACAGAAGCAGATCACTACACCTTTCTCCTTCTGAGTGGCTGGTAGATTCAAGCTGCTGACTTTTCAGTTGACAGCAGAGTGCCTAGCTACTGTGCCACCAGGACTCTTCGGTGATAAGCATAGGCTCAAATATTGTATCTCCTCCAAAAGATAAACAGAATAATATCATAACTATTCCTATTACTTAAGCACTAGTCATGTACTACATGATTCATACAATAATCCTGAGTCATGGAAACTGAGGGCAGGGAAGGTCCATCACCCAAGTGAGAGGGAAAGTTACAGTCAGCCTTAAAGCAAGTCTGTCTGGTTGAAGTCTAGGCTCTCTCCATTGCTCCGTACCATCCTTACTAGGGAAGACACACAAAGAGACAACAGAGGAGAAGGGTATCACACGGCAGGAGTTTGTCTTGCAGGACTAGATACTGTGTTGATACTGCCAGCTTCTTGCACTGCGGTGGCTTGCATGTTGCTGTCATGCTGGAAGCTATGCCACCAGTATCAAACATTAGCAGAGTCCCATACCGTGGACAGGTTTCAGTAGAGCTTGCAGACTAAGGTAGACTGCGAAGAAAGCTTGGTGATCTACTTCTGAAAATCAGCCAGTGAAAACCCTATGGATCACAACAGAACACTGTCTAACATAGTGCTGAAAGATGAGTGCCCAAGGTTGGAAGTCACTACACAATGGTTGCAAGAAGATACACCAGTGCTAGTGAGGATGGCTCATTTATTCTGTTTTACATGAGATCACCATGAGTCAGAGCTAACCTGATGACCGTTAACAGCTTTGGTTTTATTAAGAATCATCCACATATTTGCCTTGGAAATTATTAGTGATTTCATTCACATATTAACAAAGCTGCTAAGTCAGTAAGTCAAAACTGTGGACTCAAATCTCAGCTTTAGCTGTTACTGGCTGTGTGGCTGCATATGTGCTACTTTGCCTTTGCAAAGCTCAATTCTCCCAACTATGAAATGAAGATATTCATAGCTGTCCTATGCACAGCTTTAATTTAGGTGTTGTTAGGTGCTGTCCACTCGGTTCAGACTGGTAGTGACCCAGCATATGACAGAACGAAATGCTGTCTAATCCTATGCCATGTTCACGGTCATTGCTATGTGTGAGCCCACCAGTGCAGCCACCGTGTCAATCCACCCGGTTTAGCACCTTCCTCTCTTTCTCTGACCCTTTGCTTTACCAACATGGGGTCCTTATCTGAGGACTGGTCCCTCTTGATAACGTGTCAGAAGTACATGAGATGAATTCTCACCATCTTCTCTTCTAGTGAGAATTCCAGTTGTGTTTCTTCTGACACAGATTTGTTCATTGTTCTGGCAGTCCACGATATATCAATATTTTCAGCCAATATTGTAATTCACAAGCATCAGTTCTTCAGGCGCAATTGCTTATTTATTCTCCAGCTTTCATATGCATATGAGGTTATTGAGAACATCACTGGCTTGAGTCAGGTGCACCTTAGACTTCAAGGTGACATTTTTGCCTTCCAACACTTTAAAGAGGTCATTTGCAGCTGATTTGCCCAATATGATTAGTCTTTTGATTTCTTGACTGCTGCTGCCATGGGTGTTGATTGTGAAACTTAGTAAAATGAAATCCTTGACAACTTCAATCTTTCCTCTTTATGTCATGATGTTGCTTATTGATCCACTTTGGAGAATTTTTGTTTTCTGTATGTTGAGGTGAAATCCGTACGGAGGGCTATAGTTAGGTAAAGTATGGAATTTCCTGGGATATAATCAACTAACTGTGTTCAGTAACTATTGTTAGGAATAAAGGAAGGCACCAAGCATGTGTATAGTCATGTCAACCCCCTGATTACAGCCCTCCAGTGGCTCCGTTGTGCTCAAACTGAAAATCCAAATACTAAAAAGTACCCCTGAGGCCACTACGTACCCCACATAATCCAGTCCCTCTTACCTTCCATTACTCATTATAATACTGTCCCCGCTCCAGGTCATTGGCCTCCTTAGTGTCCTTGCCTTCTACCTAGGAAGAAGGACCTGGCAGTCTACTTTTGAAAAGAATTAGCCAGTGAAATCCTCATGAATAGCAGTGGAACATTGTCTGATATAGTGCCAGAAAACAGTCCTCCCCAGGTCGACAGGCACTCAGAAGGTGACTTGGGAAGGGTTGCCTCCTCACAGTAGAGTTGATCGTAACAACATGGATGGAGTAAAGCCTTCGGGATCTTTGCTGATCTGGGATGACTCACATGAGAAGAAACAGCTGCAAACGTCTATTAGTAATTAGATTACGGAGCAAACGAAGTATGAATCTAGGAAAATTGGAAATCATCAAAAATGAAATGGAATACATAAACATTGATATCCTAGGCATTAGTGAGCTGAAACAGACCTGTATTAGCCATTTTGAATTGGATAATCATGTAATCAGCTACACTGGGAGTGACAACTTAAAGAGGAATAGCATTGCATTCATCCTCAAAAAGAACGTTTCAACATCTATCCTAAAGTACAATGCTGTCAGTGATAGGATATTATCCATGTGCCTACAAGGAAGACCAGTTAATAAGACTATTATTAAAATTTATGCACCAACTATTAATATTAAAGATGAAGACATTGAAGAGTTTTACTAGCTTCTGCAGTCTGAAATTGATCAAGCGTGCAATTAAGCTACATTGGTAATTGCTGGTGATTGGAATGTGAAAGCTGAAAGAGAAACGATCAGTAATTGGGAAACAGACCTTGGTGACAGAAATAACGCCAGAGATCACGTGATAGAATTTTGCAAGACCAGTGAGTTCTTCATTTCAGATACTTTTTTTCACCAATATAAATGACAACTGCGCATATGAAACTCACCAGACAGAATACAAAGGAATCAAACCTACTACATCAGCAGAAAAAGATTATGGAAAGGCTCGATATCAGCCAGGGACCAACTGCAGAACATATCCTCAGTTGCTCACATGCAAGCTCAAAATGAAACTCCAGAAAATTAGTACAAGTCAACAAGAGCCAAAGTATAGTCTTAAGTATATCTCACTGGAGTACGGAGACTAAGTCAAGAATAGATTTGAAGACTTGAACACTAATGATCAAAGACCAGATGAGTTGTGGAATGTCATCAAGGACATCATACATGAAGAAAGCAAGAGGTCGTTAAAAACACAGTAAAGAAATGAAGACCAAAACGAATGTCCACAGAGACTCTGAAACTTGCTCTCAAACATCAAATAGCTAAAGCAAAAGAAAGAAATCATGAAATAAAAAAACTGAACAGAAGATTTCAAAGGGTAGCTTTAGAAGACAAAATGAAGTATTTTAATGACACATACAAAGAGCTAGAGATAGAAAACCAAATGGGAAGAATACACTCTGCATACTCCACATATTTGTATCTCAAGCTGAAAGAAAGGAAGAAAAAACCCAAGTGTTGAGTTGCAATAGCGAAGGATTTTATGGGGAAAATATTGAACAATGCAGGAAGCATCAAAAGAAGATGAAAGGAATACACAGAATAATTATACCAAGAAGAATTGATCAACATTAAACCATCTGAAGGGGTAGCATATAATTGGTAACTGATGGTATTGAAAGAAGGCATTGCTGCAAAACAAGCCTCCTGGAATTGACAGAACATCAACTGAGATGTTTCAGTAAGTGAATGCAGCTCTGGAAGAGCTCACTCATCTATACCAAGAAATTTGGAGGGTAGCTACCTGGCTAACAGACTGGGAGGGATTCAGGTTTATGTCTATTTCCTAGAAAGGTGATCCAACTGAATGCAGAAATTATTGAACAATATCATTAATATCACAAAGAGCAAAATTTTGATAAAGATTGTTCAAAAGTGGCTACAGCCATGTATTGCCAGAAACTCAGGCCAGATTCAGAAGAGGGTGTGGAACCAGGGATTTCATTGCTGATGTCAGACGGAACTTGACTGAAAGCACAGAATACCAGAAAAATGTTCACCTGTGTTTTACTGACTATGCAAAGGCATTCAACTATGTGGATCGTAACAAATTATGGATAACATTGTGGAGAATGGGAATTCCAGAACACTTAATTGTACACAGACCAAGAGGAGGTCATTCAAACACAACAAGGGGCCACTAAATGGTATAAAGTTAGGAACGGTGTGCAACAGGGCTGTAGCCTTTTACGATACCTATTCAATCTCTATGCTGAGCAAATAATCTGAGAAGCTAGACTTCATGTAGAAGAAAGGGGCATCAGGATTAGACAAAGACTCATTAATAACCTGCATTTATGCAGTGACACAAGCTTCCTTGCCGGAAGTGAAGAAGACTTGAAACACTTACTGAAAAAAATTGAAGACAAAGTCTTCAGTGTAGACTACACCTCGACATCAAGAAACAAAAATCTTCACAACTGGATCTGTAAGCAACATCATGATAAACAGAGAAAAGATTGAGGTTGTCAAAGATTTCATTTTACTTGGATCCACAAACAACACCCACGGAAGCAACAGTCAAGAAATGAAAAGGCACAGTGCGTGGGCAGACCTGCTACAGAAGACTTCTTTAAAAGTGTTGAAAAGTAAAGATGTCACCTTACAGACTAATGTGTTCCTGGTCTAAGCTAGGGTATTTTCAACTGCATCACTGAAAAGCTGGAACAAACAGATCTGTCTTGGAAGAAATACAACCTTAGTGCTCCTTTGAAGTAAGGATGGTGATAATGTGTCTCACATATATTGGACATGTTGTCAGGAGGAATCAGTCCCTAGAGAAGGATGTCAGGCTTGATAAAATAGATGGTCAGTGAAAATGGGAAAGGCCCTCAATGAGATGTCATCATATTACCCTTGATGTCCTGAATGTCATCAAACGGTCTACCTTTCAATATTTCCTTTATCTTCAGGCAAAAAAAAAAAAAAGTCATTGGCAGCCAGATCAGGTGGGTAGGAAGAGTGTTCCAGTACAGTTATTTGCTTACTGGTTAAAAAACTCCCTCATAGACAACTATACAATGAAGTTTGTGAACTTGCCACCTTGCCAACACGCACAATGGCCATTCCAGGAAGAGTTTCAAAATTGCTTTGAATGGTACTGGTGTCAGGCATAGCTTCCCAAGGGGAGTACTTCAAAGGTGACCATAGTGATATTCAGCAATGAGGTATGTAGCACTTAGAACAATTAAGTTCACAGGCCTAATAGTCGGACCTCGTATATCTTGTCATTGAGTAGATTCTGAATTGTAGAGGCCCTATAGGACAGAGAGTGAAACTTCCTCATGGGGTTTCCAAAGCAGTAATCTTTACAGAAGCAGACTGCCATCTCTTTATCCCACAACAACGCTGGTAGGTTAAAGTCATCACCTTTTTGGTGAGCAGCTAAACGCTTAATTAACTGCTGTGCCAGCAGGACATCTTTCTGAAATATTTACTAATTAGAAAAAGCCTGCTGGAGACTGAAGATGTAGGCTATTCTTGGCCTTGATAGCAACATGCTCTGGGGCATCTCCAATCCCCTGAGTTTCAGTTATCCACCTGCCAGAGGGGATAAAGGCAGTCAGAGAAGAAGAATTCATGCATTTGGAGTATAGTGTTGGCAAAAATTATGAAGGATACTGTGGAGTTCCTAAAGAATGAACAGAACAGTCTAAGAAAAAACGCAACAGAAGTGCTCCTTAGAAGCAAAGATGGAGAGACATGGGTTTACTTCAGGACCATCGCTAGGAAACACTAGTCGCTGGAAAAAGACATCAAGATCCGCAGAACAGAGGGTCTGGGAAGGCAGAAGAGGATCTCAGTAAAAATGCATCGACACAGCGGCTGCAACAGCAGACAGCCGCACTGTGATCATCAGGTAGGTATAGGACTAGACAGTGTTCCATTCAGTTATAAATAAGGTCGCCATGAGAAAAGCTGACAGTGACCAACAACATCTACAGGACCTTGCAAGCTTCAAAGAAGGTGGCGCATTTGAAAGTACTTGAGAGAGGCTCAGCACAGTGCAGAGGGTATGGTGGACTCTCTGTGAGACCACAAACAGAGCCACACACAACTGGATTGAATCTAAGGCTGTTTCCAGCGGTTCCACTGTAGGCACGCTTCTCTGAGCTTGGACTGCTCATCTGTAAAGCAAGGATAATGATGCTTTGGAGAATTCAATAAACTAATATATGTAAAACCAGAGCAATATTTGACACACTAAACCAAGAACCCAAGCCCATCACAGTCAAGTGGATCGTGACTCATAATGACCCTAGAGAACAGAATAGAACTGCCTCAGAAAGTTTCCAAGGAGCAGCTGGCAGATTGGAACTGCCACCCATTCAGTTAACAGCCGAACTCTTAACCGCTACACCACCAGGGACCCATGTGACATGCCAAAATCAAAAGCGACTCCTGGGGTGTCGATTCCAACTCATAACAACCCTGTAGGACAGAGTAGAACTGCCCCATAGAGTTTCCAAGGTGTGCCTGGTAGATTCTAACCGCCAACCTTTTGATTAGCAGCCATAACATGTGACTGCTACAGCACCAGGGTTTCCATTTGACACACTGCAGGTGCTCAGTGTGACATTCCTGACCCTTCCTGACAACCAATGAGGAAGTAACGCAAAGACTGCGTCCCAGGTTGTGGATGTGAGATGTAAGGAAGAAGAACTAAAAATCATCCTTAACGAACAGATAATCATGTAGATTAACCCTTTGCGGTTGATTCCAACTCATAGAGACCCTATAGGACAGTTCATAGGGTTTCCAAGGAGCAACTGGATATGAAAGGCTGACGTTTTAGTTGGCAGCTGTAGGACTTAACGACTGGGCCATGAGGGTTTCTGTCACAAAGACATGAGTTAGCAAACAAAGTTCACGGACCTAAATCTGGCCCACCCCTTGTTCCTGTAAACAAAATTTTATTGAAACTCAGCCACATTTGTTGATTCACGAATGATCTCTAGCTGCTTTTGCACAATAACGGCAGTGTTGAATAGTTGTGTCAGAAACCGTATGGTCCTCAATACAAAAATACTTACTGTTTGGCCTTTCCTGGAAAAAGTCCGATGACTTTTCAAAAAAGTTAAAATAAGTAGAAAAACAAGAGCTTTGAATGGGGAGGAGACATGATGTCAAGTGAAGCAGACTGAAACAGGGCAGGTGTCATGGGACACAAGGAAGGAGAGGTACACGGGCTCAGGGTGCAGAGGCTCTGAGCTACAGGATGACGCAGGAAGCTGTAGGGTGGTGGAGAGCCACCACGGATTGTGGAGCTAGGGGGTGCAGTGATAACGTGCGCTGTTAATGCAATCATTGCAAAAGGTTGCACACAGATCCCCCATTTCTCAATCTGGTGGGGGATTTGCGTTTAGATGTAAACAGACGGAACAGATGGGAAGCTTGCAAAGCAGTTGCTTGTTTGGAATGGGGTGTCAGCCTAAAGAGGAGCAGCTGTGACTTGTTTCCCTACTTACTAGAGTAGGAGTTATCTCCCTATGAAACTGTAAGCAATTAAATCAGCAACAGCAAAACTTGCAGTTGGTTAGAGCGGCACTTCTAACGTGGGCTTCCCAAGACGTGAGTAAGTGCTCTACCAGCAAGAAGCCCTCTCCGACTTAGTTCTTCCTAAAAATTCATGTTAAACCAACTATGGTACACAGGGTCCCACCTTCAGGACTTCCCAGCATCTGGAATATAAAACCAATAACAAGAAGACTTACTGCAGTCGGTTGATTTCGACTCATAACAACCCTACAGGACAGAGTAGAACTGCTCCCTAAGGTTTCCAAGGAGTATCTGGTGGATGTGAACTGCCGGTCTCTCGGTGAGCAGATAATAGCCATTAACATCTCTGCCACCCGGATTTCCATCTGGAGTACATCAACATGGACTTGGATTCTCCTAGAAGGCATGCATACCATCAGGAGGGAGCAGTCCCTGGGAGACGAATCGGCACAATGGCTGCAACAATGGGCTCAGGCACAGCACCCATCTTGAGTCAGGTATAGGGTCAGGGAGCATCTTGTTCTGTTGTGCGTGGGGTCGCTGTGAGTCCAAACCAACTCTGCAGCAGCTGCTGACAACAACAGAAGGAATGCAGAGTTCCTGCATTGCACAAAAGTCCTGGTGGAGCAGTGGTTAAGCATGTGGCTGCTACCTGAAAGGTCAGCAGTTGGAACACAACAGCTTCTCTGCAGGAGATCCATGGCAGTCTGCTTCCATGAAGGTCTACAGCCTTGGAAACTCTATGGGTCAGTGCTACTCTGTCCTATAGGGCAACTATGAGTTGGAATCAACTCAGCGGCCATGGGTTTGGTTTTGGTCTATGTGATAAAAATGGTTCATCATTCAACTATTAATGGAAAACTTGGTGGGCTAACCCCACCCAGAGGCACTTTAAAAGAAAGTATTCCCAAAGATCATAACTTTGAAAACCTGATGGAGCAGTTCTACTCTGCACACGTGAGGTTGCCAAGCACTGCAGTGGCCTTGATGTCACATGGGTTTTTTTGTTTTGCTTTCTTAGAAAGGATATACAATGCTGTCTCCCTCACTGTTTATGTTTGTGTGCATGAAACCCATTAATAACTATCTCACATAACATCCTTATTCTGAGAAACACAATTTGAAAGTACTGGCCCAGAGGCTTTCTAGAGAGTTCTGTCTGTCAGTCACATCTCCACAATAACCTTGGAAGATATCTACACCAAAAGACACTGCCATTTCTCTCTTTTATTCACAAAGACGAGCAGATGCAGTGTCTTCCATTTGCAACTCAGCAGTCTTCCAAATATTCACATAGTTGTTGATTTCAACATTTGCAAGTGGATTCAGCTTGATTAGCAATTTAAATGGAAATTTCCTGAACTCTATCAATTGGTGTCTCATTGTCATTGCTCTTCAATTATCTATGAGCTTAACTCCTGGCCCTGAGAATATTCTGGCAAGGGTTACAGGAGAGGAGGCCTGACACCATCTGGGGGATAAAATGTGATGGATAGACATCTCAGCTACTCCAATCTGAAGAACACAGAGCTTTCCTGAGTGTAAAGCAAAACCGATAAAGACATTTTGTTGCAGATGGCTTTGGTCCAACTTGGGACAGTTCTTCTGGGCAGCAGCATCAAATCACAGCTCCTTCTAGATTAGGCAATGTCTCAGTCATCTGTCATAGTGCATTACGTGAGTTACAGGCACTGTCATCCCCACTATCTTATCTAACTCGTGGAACCACTCAGTGCCCATTGGGAACTCTTCTACTCTTAGAATACTGACTTATCTTGCCCTTTCCTCCAGTTGTTAAGTAGAAGCCCTCCAATTTGAATATTCTTTGCTCCACTGCTAACTTAAAGATTGGAAATTTGAGTCTACTCAGAGGTGCCTTGGAAAGAAGTCCTGGCAACCTACTTCCAGGAGATTACAACCACTGAAAGCCCAGTGGAATACATTTCTACTCTGAGATACACATGGAGTTGCCATGAGTTAGAGGTGGTTTTGTGGCAGCTAACCACCACCACAGGTATTGTTCAAGAAATCCTGGGACAGTACAAATGGTTAAGGCACAAGGTTGCTAACTAAAAGGTTGGAGGTTCAAAGGCCTAGTGATACACGTCTGAAAAAACTAGTCATTGAAAATCTAGGGGAGTACAATTCTACTCCAACACATACGGGGTTGCTGGGAATCAGGATTGATTCAGTGGCAACTGTTTTTTGTTTTTTTAATTTACAGGGAAAGTAATAGGGTTGTCGTCACCCAGTGTAACAACTCATAGTGGTATCACATCCCCTCGCAGGAAGTGTGGGTCCCCTTCCTGGCCCTCCCTGCCATGGATCCCGGTAGCTCCTCCCCTCTTTGGGTGGCCAAGACAAAGACTCTTCTCTCCACCCAGTGGTGGGCCCTGAAGTCCAACCGCATTGCCCCGTCTGGCTGGTGATGGAGGATAGTGACACCAGGAGTTATTACCCTGGGTGACACCAAGTCTAGTGCTGCCACTGCCTTGGTGACCCCAGCAGTATGGGTTTACTCACTGCTGCTGCTGCTGCTGCACCATGGCAGGTCCTGGAGTCATTTTGATGTCATCTCCTGTGATAATGTGAGGGGGTTACATACCCCAAGTGACATCACTGGCTGGTGTTCAAGTGTCTGGCACCATGGGGCCCTGCAGTCCTTCTGGGTTTGGTGTTTCAAGATACTCAGATTGTGTAAAGCACGTATGCCTGGAACAGGGCAAAGGGCAAGTCACAGATTGACTCCCCCGTCTGTGAGGGGAGGCAGATGAAAGTGGGATACTGTTCTAGAATATCACCAAGGGGGCAGGGATCCTCAGAAAGTCCGTCTTTAGAGCTGGTCCCAGTACTTGGGCACTGCCTCTTACCAGTTAGCCAGGCCTCCTCAATTAGCCCAATCTCCTCAGGCTCTGTAGGTCAATATGGACGTTGCCTCCAGCTTCGGTTGTCTGGCTTCTGGAATCATCCCGAGGCTACATTACAGTTTCTTCTTCACATAATTTATAATTCATACTTCTACAGAACCAAGGGAAATGTGGGGCTGTCCTTTTTGAAGAAGTTTATGACTAAGAAAGAAGAGTTAAGAGTGCGAGAGGGCAAAGGCCTAAGAGGAAGACAAGTAGGAAGAAAAGATGGGGAGAGGGCGGAGAGAACTGTCCAGAATCTTGGTCACAAGTACTGCTGGGTACTCTCTGTGGGCCCACATCCTAGGCCAGGTCCCAGTACACCTGTTTCTAAAGAGACTTGGTCATGGGGTCTCTGTCTACAGTGGGAAGCTCAGAGTGCCCTGGACACAGATGATTTCCTCAGACTTTTGTTGTTTCCTCTACTTCCTGGGACTAAATTTCTGCCTCAGTTTGTGTCCAGTGCTCTGCTCTTGGGCCCCTGATCTGAGGCCCTGACACCACATCAGCCTTTGTGTCTTCCCCACCAGGCCCCCAATGCTGTCAGCAACCTAAGTCCCACATGCTCTATTCTCTGAGTGGACAGACTCTTATTTCTGCCTCTCTAAAGCACCACTCCAGGGAACACTGTGCTGACCTTGCTTCACCCAGCTCCAGACTGTAATTGGCCTCCTCCAGCTCGCTCCCTGTCTTTGTCCCTAGGTGACTCATTCAGGCTTCGGTTCTCTGAGTTTCAGACCTTGGCTTGCATTTCTGCCTCTGGCTGGTCTCCCAGTGAATCTGCATCCCTACTTGGGCCTCCCAGAATGAAAGGCCAACCTTGTGCACACAGCCAAGAGCACACCAGGCTCTCTTAGCTTCTAGTACCCTGAGAAGACATGTTCAGACACTCACAGAGCTTGTAGGGTTTTACCTGTATTCCAAAAAGATCAGGTGATCAGAAAGCCAGTCCCATAAAATGAGACATCAACTGTGACTTCCTGTTCCTCAACCACTGAGCCATGTAGAAGGCTGGGTAACACAGTTGGATACAAGAATTAGGAATTACGCAAACTGATTTTCAGGCCATCAGCTAAACTTATGACCCCCAAATTATTTCACTGACATCACATGCTAGGAGGTTCCACACTGCAAAATAAAAATGATCAGTGGGCCTCTTAGTTTCTCCAGTCTGAAGGTCATAGAGTCTTTCTGGGTGTAAAATAGAATTGATGAGGGTTTTTATTGCAATTGGCTTCCATTCAACTTGGGACAGCTCTTCAGGAGAGTATTCCGAAGGAAAGCCTCATCAAGCAAATTAATTTTACTTGCCCCAAATCTGTCTTCACTCTTCTACATCATTCAAAAACAAAAGAAACAAACCAAAAAAAATCTGTTTGCATATTTTACAGACTTGTTAAGGGGGTAAGAAGAATTGCTCTTTCTGAATCAGGAAACATAATGTCAGTGTGAATTGCTTGCTTAGATAGAGTTATGCATGCTAATCCTTGTGTGAGACTGGTTGATTGTTGTCAACAGCCCCAACGATGCAGGGAAGTCATGACAAGTCATGTGACTTCTGGTTCCTGTGAGTAAGGGATACTGGGAAAGCTAACTACAACAACAAAAACATAGTGGCCATCAAGTTGGTTCCAACTCATGGTGACGCCAAGAGTACCAGTAGTTGACTGACTGGTGTCCTCCTGAGGGGCCGCTGGGTAAACTTGAACCTCCAACTGTTCGGTGAGTAGTTAAGCCTGTTAAGGGTTTGCATAACCCAAACCAAAAAAACAATCAAAACCATTGCCATTGAGTTGATTCGATACACAGCGACATTACAGGACAGAGTACAACTGTCCCACGGGGTCTCCAGGGAACATCTGGTGATTTGAACTGCTGATCTTCTAGTTAGCAGCTGAGCTCTTCACCACTATGCCACCACAGCTCGCCATACCACCGAGGGATTCCAAAAGGTGATACAGGCATGAGACATGAGATGCTTACATCTGATAGATGGCTACAGGGAGAAGACCTAGGAGAGGTCCCAAGGTAAACCAAAAAAACCAAACCTACTGCCACTGAGTTGGATCCGACTCATAGTGACTCTGTAGGTCAGGGTAGAACAGCCCCATAGAGTTCCTAAGGGGGCCTGCTGGTTTTAAACTGCCCACCTTTTGGTTAGCAGATGTAGCACTTAACCCACTACACCACGAGAGCTTCCAAGGAGAGGTCCCAACGTAGCACCTATAATATCAGATGTCAGCAATCTGTGAGCCAACTTGTTGGCTGTCTCTTCCACTACTATAAAAACTCGTTGTCATCAAGTCAATTCTGACACGTCTTTACCCTATAGAACAGAGCAGAGCTGTCTCGTAGGATTTTTTAGGATGAAGTATTTGTAGGAGCCAATTTGCAGGCCTTTTCTCCTGAGGAACAGCATGTGGGCTCCAACCTGCAAAATTTAGGTTAACAACCCAGCTTTTAACAGTTGTGCCCCCAGGGCTTCTTGATGGTGGAAATGAGAATAGAGACAAGCCAAACCAAGTGTCGTCGAGTTGGTTCCGACTCATGGTGACCCTAGGAGCCAGGGTAGAACTGACCCCCAGAGTATTCAAGGAGCACCTGGTGGATTTGAACTGCAGACCTTGTGGTTAGCAGTGATATTGGGCCAATTATATAAATATTTAGGAGGTGTTTTAGTTGTGCTGCTAGACTAGAGATACCAAAAATGGATGTCTTCAACAAATAGACATTTATTCTCTCACAATCTAGTGGGCTGTCAGTCCAAATTCAGGGTGTCAGCTCCAAGTGAAGACTTTCTCTCTCTGTTGGCTCTGGAGGAAGGTCTTTGTCATAGGTTTTTTTCCTGGGTTAGGAGCTTCTCAGCACAGGGACTCTGAGTCCAGAGGATGTGTTCTTCTCCCAACTGTTTCTTGCTGGTATGAAGTCCCCACACGTCTCTACTTGCATCTCTCTTTTATATCTCAAGAGATTGACTTAAAACACAACCTCATCTCATAGATTGAGTCCTGCCTCATTAACATGACTGCCACTAACTCAACCTCATTAACATCATAGAGGTGGGATTTATAATACATAGGAAAATCACATTAGATGACAAAATGGTGACCAAACACACAGTGCTGGAACTCATGGCCTAGCCAAACTGACATACATTTTTTAGGGAGACATAATTCAATCCATGACAAGAGGCAAATTCAGCAGATCTTGGGGCTGATTGGACACAAAAGATGAGGCTTTTTGGTTTCTGACTTAGACAATGAATTGGGTACTAGGTGGACCTTTAATTGAGGACAATCACTTTAGACAACTAAAGTAAGTTCTATTTTGTACAGGTTGGACTAGGGGTTGTCTCGTACCATCCAGACAATTCTGCTTCATGGTGACTCTGTGTATTACAGAGCAGAGATAAGGGTTACTTGTGGATACTTAAGGGAAATGCAATGAGACATACAGGGAAAAATCTGAGCTAGAGACGCATATGTTGGCCATTAGTGTGGACATCAAAATTAACACCAAAAGCATGGAAAAGGTCTCAAAAGGAAAATATATACCATGAAAAAAAAGTTCTAAAAGTGGATATTTTACTTTTTTTAATTAGAGAGTAGGGAATTGTTTTTCCATAATTTCAAAATATTCTGTATTTGTGAATGTCACTTGCTTTTTCAAGGGTTCAGACTATAGACAAAACGATGCTTGGTTCCAGCCTTCATTCATGCTCTTATCTGACAAACACTGTCATCTCCTGTGGCTGCTGTTTTGTCCCTCCTCAGTGCCTTTCTCTTCCTAGGGTGGCCTTCTCTCAGAGTATTAAGGTCAGTTCTATTAAGATGGATGTATACTACTAATGGTCACAGCCCGCTCATTTTGAGAAGCTCTTGTTAAGACACAATAGTGTTGACATTGCCCCAAAGGGAAGAAAAACATTCTTTCTGTAACCTATGTATAAGCCAAGACCACATGTGGGCCTGTCTACATACAATATTGCACGCAAAGAAACACAAGCTAGTAATTAGATACAATTAAATGAAGCTGGTGTTTTATAAATAATTTCCAATTTGTAAAATAAATCAAAGCTTCTGAAAGTCTTATTTCCTCATTTCTGTCCTTCTCAGCATCCTAACAACTCCCACAACTGTCCAGATAATCTCCTTTTCCCCTTTCATTCTTGATGTCACAGAAAATCTCTCCTTGAAACTGCAATACATGACTGTCAACTGCCTCATGTCTCTTCCCAGATTCCTGTATCATTCCTTGGTAGTAAAGTTTTCCCTATCACTTCTTGCATATCCATCCCACTTACTATCTTGACCTCATGAAGGAGATCCAAGAAGACAACTGACAGATTCTGGACCTCATCTAGGATTTGGGTTTGATGGGGTGTTTTTGTTGTTATTAGTTGCTGTCGAGTTGATTCTGACTCATGTCTACCCTACACGCAGTGGGCGATATTGCCCAATCCTGCGCCATTTTGATGATTGTTGGCATGTTCGAGTCTATCGTTCTGGCTATTACGTTCACTCACCTTCGTTGAGGATTTCCCTCATTTTTGTTGGCACTTCACTAGCCATGGTGTCCTATTCTAGTATTTGGTCTTTCCAGATGATGTGTCCAAAATAAATGAGTCAAAGTCTTGCTACTTCTAAGGAACATTCTGGTTGTACTTCTTCTAAGACTGATTTGTTTATTCTTTTGGCCATCTACAGTGCATTCAATAATCTTCTCCAACACCACATTTCAGGAATAACCACCCTTCTTCTGGCTTCCTCTCTTGTTATTGAACTTTGGGATGATGAGAAGCATAGAAATTAATGTTCATGGAAATGGTGGAGAGGTAGGAAGAAGAAATGACTATTATGTTTACAGTTTGATGTATTTTCCACTCTTCTAGCCTTAGTTGCCTTGATCTTGACAGGATTGGCCCTCCTTTGACCCTAAAGTGAACTTTATTCTGCTAGTATTAGGTCGTGGACTGTAGATTCTACCCTGGACTTCCTCACAGAGGAGCAGGCAGAGGATAAAAGGGAAAGAGAAAGAGAGAACTCTCAAGTAGAGATACATAAAAGAGGGTGACACCAATCTATGTTGATTTCCACTCTGTGATCACCACACGGGAGTCAAAGAAGAACCAAAGAAATGCCGATTGATGTATTCGCATTTTTTTCATCACCCCTGTACCAAATCACTGGTCCTAAGTCTCACCTCATCCTTACGGACACTGCATTGCAACCATCCAGCCAACAATGGTCAGGGTACGCCCGCCTTGGGCAAGCACTGAGCTGGTCTTAGAGATACAGGGGTGACAAAACAGCTACCATCCTTGACCCCGTGAAACACACATCCTACAGCATAAGATAATACAGGAACATCTTATGTGTGTATATATTAATATGGGGCAATGCTCTTAAATTAAGCAAATATTTTAAAATGGTTAAGTTGACAAGGATTAGTATAGAAACAGTGTCATGGACTAATGTTGAGTCCCTCATGAGCAGGCCACAGACGAGGAAGCTGTTAATGCAGAGGTTCGCAGAAGAGTTCTCTGTGGCAGTGACATCTAAGCCGAGACCTATGGGGCACGAGTGGTGAGGGAACAGGAGTGATATAGTTGGGTCCACAGGAAGCAGCATGTGCTGAAGCTTCCAGGCTCAAAAAAGCACAGTTTCATGGAGTTCAGTGTAGCTGGGGTACAGGAAGCAAGCAGAAACATCAGCCTGTGTTGTATATTATGGGGAGGACTAGACAGAAGCTGCTCCTTCCCTATAGAAGGTAAAAACACAATGTGCTTGGTAAGAGGGTCACAGAGTGCCATTTACTGACTGGATACTTTGGACAAGTGCCCTAGGATGCCTGAGTTATCTGTTTCATGTCTTTATCCCTTAGAGTATCTGCTGGGTTTGAACTGGTGACTTTCTGATAAACAGCTGAATGTTTAACTAATGTACCACCAGGGCTCCACTTCTTCATCTGTAAAGTGGGCATGAAATTGTTATCTGGGTTAACGAATCAAAGCATCAATAGTTCTTGGTATGGTGCCTGGTATTTCATAAGTTCTCCATCAAATAGTTCTTAGAAGTGAGGATGGAGAGACTTCATCTTGCTTATGTTGGAAAGGAAGATCAATCACAAGAAAAATACATCATGGTTGCTAGAGAGATCAGCGAAAAGGCGGAACACGCTCTGTGAGACGGACTGACCCAATAGCTGCCGCCGTGGACTCTAGCACACCACCCACCTCAAAGCTGGTGCGGGATTGAGCTGGGTTTTACGTTCTGTTGTACAGGAGGCTGCCATGAGTTGGAGCTGACTTGGTGACAACTCAGAACAACAATTAATGGCGTGTAGCTGGACCTGTGTTAGATAAATTCTCCTTAAATTAAAAAAAAAAAATCCAACCTATAATGTCCAACATGATGGAAGAGGAGTTTTTATGGTCACTGACTGGTCCTTGATTTTGTACGTGTTTGTGGCCCAATCAAAGCCATCGCCATTGAGTCAATTCCAATTTATAGTGACCCAGCAGGACAGAGTGGAAGAGCCCCATGAGGTTTCCAAGAAGCAGCTAAAAGATTTGACATGCTGACCTTTTGGTCAGCAGCTGTACCTATTAACCATTGCATCACCAGGGCTCTGGATATGGTTTGGACTCATCACACAGACTGGACTCAAATAGACCAATCATCATAAGGATGGTGCAAGACCAGGCAGTGTCAAGTTCAGTTACAGATCAGGTCACCAGGAGTCAGCACCAACTTGACAACAATTAACACCAGCATGAAAACTGAAAATGGCCTTAACTATTTTTTTTCCCATACCCACCCCATCCCACTTAGCTATCTACCACATTTATGTGTTTTGAAGTCCCAAGGTAAAAGAAACCCTGGTGGCTTAGTGCTTAAGTGCTATGTCTGATAACCAAAGGTCAGCAGTTCAGATCCAACAGGCACTCTTTAGAAACTCTATGGAGCAGTTCTACCCTATCCTATAGGGCTGCTATGAGTCAGAATCAAGTCAGTGGCAGTGGTTTTTTTTTAAGTAGAAGATAAGAGTTTCAAATGTGTTTTTATTTAATGTACAGAGCCACAGCACAGCATGGCACTTCCTTACCTGATGCCAGTTTCAACTCCCTTAGCTAAAGAATTTAGAATGTGAATTTATCATTAAGTAGAAAACAGAAAGCAACGCAAGTCTTTCACAATTTAAGTATGCTGTGGCATTAATTCATAGTTAATGATGTGGATTTGCATAAACATGATACATTTTTCATTTTCGCACTTCATAACAGTAAATAGAGTCAACGTGCTAACCTAGTGAAAGACTGTATGGATCAAAGCAGAACCCTGTCCAACTCCCTTGCTTGGGACTCATCACAAGGAAGGGTCGGTTGCTGGAGAAGGACATTGTGCTTGGTAAAGTAAATGGCCAGCAAGGGTGCAGGGACCCTCAGTGAGACAGCTTGGCATACGAGCCACAGCTATGGACTGAGTACACTGGCGACTTGGGAATGGCGCAGGACCAAGCAACACTTTCTTCGGTGGTTCTACAGCTCTATGATTCCATGAGTTAAGTTGACTCAACGGCAGTTAATGACAACAGCATTAGAATTTATTCAACAGAAATAATTTAATATAGAGAAGGAGTTCAAGAGGGTTTGGAGGACCGAGAAGGCATAGAGGATCTCTGAGGTAACAGACAGAGCAGGTGCCACGCCTCAGGCCGGGCATCCAAGGAGAGCAGCTGGGGCTATCGGAACACAGATGTTTGGAGGAGGTGCACCCCACCGCCAGCGCTGGGTCCATGACCCCTGAGGAGCAGGCACCAGGTGCTCGTAGGAGACCCCTCAGACCAGGGACGTAGTGGCTGCTGCTGGGGTCTGCTTCTGGGTGTACTGCAAGAAAACAAGAACCAAAACCCACTGCTGCCCCCGCTGGAAGAGCCGTGGCAGAGACAGTGATGTCAGCATGAGGGGCAGAGTGGATGGTGGCAGCCCCTTGTCCTAATCCTAGCTATCCCCTGGCATCCCCTAGAGACAGAGTCTGAAAAGCAGCAAGTGGCGAAGTGGCGATGTCACTGCAGAACTCCAGACACAGCATCCCAGTGCCAGTACAGGGGTGGGCTTGGAGAGGAACAACAGCAGCGTGACCTGTGCAGCGTAAAGATGTGGTCAGAGGACACATGTAAGCTCAAGAAAGGGTCCAAGAAGAGAAAAACTGGAATGGAGATGGGTGAGTGGCAAAGACTATCAAAGGAAGCTTTTACGTTTCCATTATAAACATTCATGTCACTTGGATTCTTTTCGACAAGGAGAATGCATTAGTGTGTTCTTCGTATTAATAATTAAAAAAATATTCTTTTTTCATCTTGTGGTCTGTGAAAGGAAAACATGACATTTTGACATAGTGAGAAGCAGACCCGTTAGGAAACACATCTCCTTAGCCAAAGGCTGCAGGAAGAATTTTCTCCTTCTGCAGACGTCCTTTGAAAAAACCCTCTGAATGCCTGAATTCTGATGAATGCTGTTCACCAGCTCCCTCTCAGAAGTGGCACGTGCCTCTGATATGTTCAGGCCCATTTATTCCAAATCTCTGCAAAGCTCATTCCTGGCCCTAATACAAATCTCACTGAAGCATCCTGAGAAACAGAAGCCATCTTTCCTTCCTAACTCTCCAAACTTGCCTGCTGGTTGCCATGGTAACCACCAGGCTAAGCATCGGGGTAAGCCATCTCCAAGATGATGCCTTGGAGGTTAGGTGGATGGTAAAGGAGGTGATTGCGTGGTTGCTTCTTAAATGCTCCAACACAAGTGTTCCCCTAGGACTGCACGACATCCCGTAATCAGGTAGATGGCGCTTCACTGCTTTACTGGTGAGTTTTGCAACTTATACACAGGTTTTACACATGCCTTTGTCTTCTGCTTTAGTGTTTCCTTCCTTCTTTGCTTCCTTCCACCCTTCCTTCTTCCCTTCCTCTCTTTCTCCCTTCCTCCCTTCCTTCCTCTCTTCCTCCCTCCCTCCCTTTTTCCCTCCTTCTCTTCCTCCCATCTCTCTTTGATTTTTCTTTCTTTCAGTAGAGGAAGACCAACTTACCATCCCCTCTTAAAAAAAAAAATAAAAGCCCAGTGTTAATGCTTAATACCTGGAGAGGCGTTCTGAAGATGTGTGCTCTTCATTTTTTGCTTTAGTACTCCTGAAACCACAAATACTAAGGAGCTAACCCTGGAAGTAAACCATGGTCTGTTCATGACCAACAAAGTCCTTTGACCCCCAGTGTGACAGCCTTAAAGTTCAGATCAAGACTAACTCGTTCCTGTTAAGTCAATTCTGACTCATTGTGACACTGCAGGAGAGAGTACAACTGCCCTATGGGGGTTCCTAAGCTACAGCCTTTAGTGAAGCAGATAAGGGGCCAGATGTTTCTCCCGTGGAGTTGCTAGGTGGATCTGAATCACTGACCTTTAGGCCAGCAACAGAGCTCTTATCCACGGCACCAGCAAGTCTCCAGGTTGAGGCTAGGGAGACTGGAATCACGCCAGCTCCACAGGAACTGGGAAGGGAGTAGCAGAGTCACTGTCCGGTGCCATATACACTCTGCCTAGGAAAACTGGGCAGTAAGTAAGGAAGACAGAAGACACATTGACGCCTTTGAACTGTGGTGTTGTAGAAGAGTACCGGAAGGACAAACAGAGATGTTCTGGAAGACACACAACCAGAGTGCTGCTTGGAAGCAAAGACGGTGAGACAGTGTTTTCATTCTCAACCTGTGGGATCAGTCCCTGGAGAAGGACATCACGCTTGACAAAGCAGACAGTCAGCAAAAAAGAGGACAACCCTCAAAGGGATGGATTGACACAGTGGCTGCAACAATGGGCTTAAGCATAAAAATAATTGTGGGCAGGTGCAGGACCAGGCGGTGTTTCACTCTGCTGTACATAGGATCAGTATGAGTCCACACGCAACAAAAGCAACAACAGGAAAAGCCAGCTGGCAGCATAAAAACATGATAGACGCAGCCAGATGAGAGACAGGCATGCACTCTGATGCGAAGGAGTCTGGCTGCTCCCTACCTGGGCTGAATGTATGGAAAATCTAAAGGTTTCTATCACCCTAGTTTAGCAGCAAACTACTAAAACCATCCAACACCTTACCCAGAATTCCCAAGATTCTTAACAGGCTGACATCTCACCCAAAAGTCCAGAATTCTTAACCAGCCAACATCTTAGCCACAATTCCCAGAATTCTTAACTGGCTGCCATCTTGCCCAGAATTTTTAAACAACTGACATCTTACTCACAATTCCCAGAATTCTTAACTGGTCGACTCCCAGAAATCTCTAGAAGCCTGTAGGGTTCAGGGTGTCAGGATGGTGATGGCCAGACAAGCTATGCGGAAAACCAGCTGTTAATGTTTACCTTTGTGCTGCTGTAACAGAAATACCACACATGGCAGGTTGTAGAGAATAGGAATTTATTTTCAATTTATTTCAGTGTGCCAACTATGGGACAATCTCTGTCAGCTTTGGGGGAGATTCCTGTCTCTCTCTCAGCTACTGCAGCCCTGGTGTCCCTCAAGTCCTTGGAAACCTTCTCATGCTACCTGTTGTCCTCCCTTGTGCTTGCTTCTGGGTCTAACATGATTTTGTTAAAACTCAGAAGTGATTAGGTTTAGGACACCCCGAACACTGACATGGCCTCATTGACATATCAAAGAAAAATTCTCATTTCCAAATAGAATTATGTCAATAGGTATCTTGTGGCTGCTGGGGGCCATCAAATTCTTCGGACTCATAGCAACCTCACGTATAAGAGATACTGCCTGGCTCTCTGCCATCCTCACAATCGCTGTTTATGCTTGAGACCATTTTGGGAGCTGCTGTATCAACTCATCTTCCTGAGGGTCTTCTTCTTTTGCGTTGACCTTCTGTTTTACCAAGCATGATGTCCTTACGAAGGTACTGATCCTTCCTGATAGCATGTCCAAAGCACATGAGATGAAATCTTGCCATCTTTTTTTTAAAGAGCATTCTGGCTGTACAAATTAATCTTTTTCTTCTGGCAATACATGGTAGATTCAGATATAGGGGTTAAGATTTCAACACTCATTTTGTGGGGATGCATCTCTATCCACAACATCTACCTGCCCTCTTCTATGCCAGCCAGGACCCATCAGAGGTTGAGGTGGACTCAGGTCACATCTGGTTTTCAAGGCATCCAGAACACTGGAAGATGATGGAAAAACTTTGTCTTGGTCACCTAATGCAACTGTAACAGAAAAGACCACAAGTGGATGGCTTTAACAAAAAAGAAATTTATTTTCTCTCTGTAAAACAGGCTAAAAGTCCAAATTCAGGGTTTCAGCTCCAGGGGAAGACTTTCTGTCAGCTCTGGAGGAAGGTCCTTGTCCTCAGTCTTTCTCTGATCAAGAAACTTCTCAGGCGTAAGTACCCTGAGTCCAGAGGAAGCTCTTTGCTCTCTGCACTGTTTTCTTGGTGGCATGAAGCCCCCCCCCCCGTCTTTCTGCACTCTCCTTTCTTTTGTATCCCAAGAGATTTCCTGAAGATACAAATACAGTCTTATAGTTTGAATTTTGTCTCACCAACACAACTGTCACCCATCCTCACTCGTTAACATCATAGAAGCAGGATTAACAATGCAAAGGAAAATCACACAACACTAGGAATCGTTGGTCATCTAACTTGATGTGTATTGGGGCGGGGGGGGGACATGATTCAATCCACTATGCAGTGTGCCCACCCATCCTCCCATCTGTCTTACTGGTTGTGTTTCTCTAGACAACTGTGACTAACACCCTCTGAGGAGCGTGCTGTGTACTTTGTTTCTACAAATGCATGCAAGGAACAGATGTAATAATTTCAAGTTCATTGCACTGTGAGGCCAAGAAGTGACAGCATCTCCTGACAAGCCCTTGCCTCTCACTGCCTCTCCATCCTCAGTCACACCACCTGTGCCCCCTGGCATTGCAGTTGCCAGCTCTGAGTCTCAGCTCCCTCCCTGCAGATCCAGGAGACACGGAAGGCTACACAGGGTCAGTTCTGGAGTAAACAGACCCTGAAGAACTGCTATAACGAATCTGTTAGAAAAGTCTCAAGTGATTCAGTCCTTGCCTGAAGCTGTTTTTCGCATGTGTGACACTCTAGGAGAGGACAGGACTGCCAGCTACATAATCTCTTCATCTAAGTTTAAAGTCACCATAGCTTGTGGCTGTTCCAGGGCCCTTGCATCCATCCTTAAGGTGAAATAATCGTCTTTTTCTTATCTAGCGCTCTCTCACCAAGCCTCCCTCCCCTCTATGCTGTCTCCTCTAACTAAACATCGGACAGTTTGGGGGGTTCTCAACTATTGACACTTGTCCTTTGTCTGGCTGAATTCCTGCAGCATGAGGTTTTCCAACAGAAAACGCTTACCGTGGAACCCCCAAAGTCTGGACGTTTGCTTTCCCCGCCCCTTGGCAGATTTGGTGTTGGCTTGTGACCTGGGTTTGATCAACAAGATGCCCCACTTTGGGGCCTTCCATTAAACTAGAAAAGGTGCCTTTCCTCCAGGAGGCCAGTCCAGTGCCAACGATTAAGACTAGACAAATGAAGTTCAGGCACCGGAATGTGACTGTGGCTGACACTTAAAACCAGGAGAGAGTGATAGGATCCGATCCAGCTGGTGATCTTTAAGGCTCTGTGATGGTGTTTCCAGTGACAGCATCTGTAGTGAGTTGAATTGTGTCCTCATTCCTAAATCCCTGAACCCTGTGAATTTGACTTTGTTTGGGAATAAAGGTCTTGAGATATGACCATCTTACATTCCTAGTGAGCCCAGTGGCAAATTTTTTATAAGATATAAAAGAGGAGAGGACACAGACACAAAAGACAAGAAGGCCATGTGAAGATAGAGGCAGAGACTGGGATGAATGCAGCCAGGAACCAAGGAGTGCCTGAGGTCACCAGGAACTGGAAGAAGCAAGGAAGTTTCTCATCTGAATGTGGCTTTGGTGGCACCTTGATTTCAGACTTCTGGACTCTGGAACTGTGAGATAATAAGTTCCTCTTGTTTAAGCCCTATCATATTAAACTCCAAAAAGTAAGGGGTCTTGCAGTAAGGTATTCTATCTTTGAACTTGCTCTGTCAGTGGAGGCTTTGAACCTGAATAAAACAAGTTGTGTAAGTGATACAGTTCTAATTCTTTTAGCATTTTGAAGTACATTTGATGGCATTATGTGTGGAAAAGAACTTTGGGTAAATGGTCCCCACAGCACCTTCCAAATGGGGCTGAAAATAATCAGTTATCACAACCCAATATCTTTCACCATTGACAGTCACAGCCTCTCCTCATTCATCTTGTTCAAGATAAGGGCCTATGATTCTGCCAAACCCAAATCCACACCAAACGGTAACTTTTGGGGGGATGAAGTGGACGTTCAAGAATCTCCATCCATTCACCCCAAAATAGGCCTCGTTGCTGAAGATGATTATTGAGCCCTAAGCAGGGTCAACTTCCAGTTGATCCAGAGCCGAGTCAGCAAACATACAGCACAATCAATTGTTAACAGACTTCGGTTCTTCAGTTACAATGATTTTGGAAGGGTAAAGCTTCAAGTCCACCAAATTATGCAAAATTTGCCAAATTGTTGTCAATGGAAGGCCCAGTTCTTGTGCTCGGTGAGAAACTGATTGGGATGGATTCTCGTGTCCAGTCTGATGAACAGTGGTGATGCTTTTATTAGAATGTGTGGTTTGTTGACACAAATGTCTTATCTGATTATCTCAGATCCAGTTGTCTCAAACTTTTTGATTAAACATGGAATTGTTCTCTTGGTGGGACAGTTATATGCATCATAAATTTCACATAACATGTGGAATGTTTGGCAAATGGGACCCCCATTTTGATAACAAACTTTAGTAATTTCTTTGTATTGTGGGATCATCCGAGTCTTCATGGCTGTTTGTTAAGACTAATCAGAACAAGTGATAAATGTGACCACTACAGCTTCACAAGTATCACCACTGTGAGCTGTCAAAATTAGGACTTCCTTACTGGAAAACCCTGTATTTGGGGAGGACACAAGTCAATCCACAGAGAGTCTCCCCCAGACGTTCACCTCGCTCAGGCTAAGAAAGCTGACCTTAAAAAAATAATGGGAAAGAATAAGTAGAAAACAGAAAAAAAACAAAGAAAATAAAAGAGAAGGTTAATTCAAGTATCCTGTAGTAACTTTAGTAATTTGTCTGATAATTATTTTAAAGATCATTTTTAATTATTATAACTAGCTGTAACTAGCAGCATCTCAACTCCTCTACCTTCAAGAAGTGGGATACGAACCAAAATCTACATAAAGCTGATTCCTGTGAGGCAGAGGTCAGACATACCTCCACTCGCCAAATGTTTAACGAATTCTGACACCAGCTGTCCCTCATGTGGCACTCACGACCCCTCTGCTGGGTTCAATAACTTGTTGCAGCAGCCACACAGAACTCACAGGCCATACTCGCAATTATGAAGATTATTAGGGAACTAATAGCCTGCAGCCTGGGATGAGGATCAACTCGGGGGTAACAGCAGTAACTCAGGAGACAGGATGGAATTCTAGGACAGCTCTTAGCTTCCATCCCCCAGGCTCTCAGCCAGGCCTTCTCTCCACCTCTGCCCGGCCTGGGTAAGTGTTACGGCCCTTCAGCTCTGCCGACAGTGTCTGGGGCAGCCCACTTCACCAGCTGCGGCCACCACACGCTTGTCTCCCGGTTCCTGCTGTTTGTGCTGCCGCCTCCATTTCTCTGCCACAGGGCTGTGTCTTGGTTGCTGCCATTTCTCACCGTCTCTCGCTGTCTTCAGCATTACAGCCTCTCTCTCGGGGCTAGGACATTCTCAGCCAGGAACCCTCAATCCACAGGATGTGCTCAACTCCAGACTTTTCTTCCTGATGGTAGTGAGATCCCCCACAGCCTCTGTAAGACTGGCCCATAGAAGCCTAGCAGGATGGCAAAACTGACCACTTCCATTGGAAGCTCATAAACATTTAATTTGCATGGCATTTGGACAATTCCACTTATTCTTATTGGATAGTTTTTCAGACCCTACTTATGTGATAGACTAATCAATTCCTTTGCAAGATGGTAGGCCTAGCCAATGATTTTTGTGGAATAATAAACTCCAGGCCAGAATAGCCATATATAAAGAGGAACCTACGTCCCTGCACTAGTGGAACTAAAACTTTTTGTAAAAGTTATGACCAGCAGAATTAAAAAGAGGATGCTGCCTTTAAACTAAGAACTTCAAAATAAGCAAAATATCACTTACATTGGAAAAGAAAAGCAATTAAAACTGACACCAGCCATAATTTCTTAAAAATTTAATAGACATGCAAATCAGGTATGTTTGCTATTACAATAAGTATACAGATTAGATTTTCCTCAAAAGGCCAAACTAGGATTAACTTTTATAAAATACCTAATGGTATTGTACTCAGAAGGCACACCTGTGATTAAACAAAACAGTTAAAAATAAAAGTAAGGTAAAGATATATTTATCAAAGATGATGAAATGGAGGCAGAATTTAAAATGTTTGAAAAGAGACAAAAGAGGATTTAAGTAGAAAGCAGTAAATATTAAAATACGTAATTTTATATTAGTAAAAAAGTCAGTGTAATTAAAAGACTTCATGGTCACGAACTTTTACTTTTAAATAAACCATAATTCATAAAACAAAGACTTTAAAGCATGAATTACTAGAAAGCAAATTGTAGTGGAAGCTTTTCACACATACTTGTTAGCCTCTGGCAGAACAAGCGAAATACACACAACAATATGATAGATTAAATTTTTTAAATAATAAACTAGATTTCTGTGTAACCATATCTCAACAGTTTGACCTGTGAAGAATACAGAAATGAGCATATCTTAAAAAATGACTATATCCCAGCACAAATGGAAGATCACTTAATTTCTGGAAGCAGAGATCAGTAGCTGCAGTTAGCTAAAGTATCATCCATCAAAAAATATATAATCCATACCCTGCACTATTTAAAAGATATGCTAAGAATCCTCGTAGAAGAATAATTTTTATCTGTATTTTGTTTTTCCTTCTGGATAAATCTCACAGTTGTTTTATCAGGTTCCAGAGGTAATCCAGCGGGACAAGAAGGCTGCATTGAGCCTAAATGGTAATTTGAGAAGAGTGAAAATTTTTAAAGGTTTTCTTCCCGTTCACTCTAGATCTCAGCCCTTTTCTTAAAAAACAAAACACAAAAAAACCTTCTTTTCTATCTCTCAACAAAGCTTTGTGGTTTTCTTTAGGTAGGTCAATATATTTTACAATGCTTGCTAAGACAATGCAGGAAAAGAAGATGCAGGTGTCTCACATTCGTAAATATGGAAGTGAAAGTCCTCAAGAAAGTCCTGGTAAATATAAGGAGTGTGTTGACATAATAGTGAATCAAAAACAGTTGATCACGAGAATGTTAAGCCAAGTGTCATGGACTGACCTGTGTCTCCCCAAAAACACGTGTGTCATCTTGGTGGGGCCGTGATTCCCAGTGTTGTGTGATTTTCCTGTGTGTCATAGGTCCTGCCTCAATGCTGTCAGTGAGGGTCGATAGTCAGGCCATCATATTGCTGAGGCAGAACTCAATATACAAGACTTCACTGTGTCTTGAGGCAGTCTCTTGGGTGATAGAAGGAAAGGGAAGAGAACAGAGAGTTGGGAACCTCAAACCACCAGGAAAGAAGCAGAAAAGAAGCCGAGTGCATCCTTTGGACTTGGGGTCCCTGTGCCTGAGAAGATACTCAACCAGGGGAAGATTGATGACAAGGACCTTCCTCCAGAGCCGATGGAGAAAGCCTTCCTCTGGAGCTGATACCCTGAGGTTGGCCTTTTCATCACCTTGGTAAAGCTTTCCACTTGCAGCATTTCTGTTACAGCTGCATTAGATGGCTAAGACACTGAGTAATATATAATAGAATTTCTGTGAGTAAGGTTAATGGTTGTTAATTGTTGTCATTTCACATGAAACCAGTTGTTAGATTGTTTCCACCTCATTTGGAGAGTGTAATGGGATAATCTGTTCACATGGCATACCCAAGGTACACTGTAAGCCATCTAGGGTACTTCAGAATTTAGATAGTATTTCTCCAGAGAGAAGAAAGTGAGTGAAAACAAAGCTTATTTGGTTTTTTTAGATGTTTGTCAAGCCAATTCCAACTCATGGCTATCCATGTGACAAAGTAGAACTGCTGCATGAGGTTTTCTAGGCTGCAGTCCTACAGGAGCAGATCAATGGATCTTCTCTTCTGCAGAGCCACTGGATGGGCTTCAATTGTCGCCCTCTCAGTTAGCAGCCAAGCACACAGCTGTTGTACCCCCAGGGCTCCTGGAGGTGCAAATAAAGGATCCCAGTGACTGTCTCTCAGACAAAACCAGCCACATTATTAAGATACTGTGGATAGTTCAAATTCAGTCACCTGCTGTCACGTCACTCCTGACAACCGTATGTGTGTCAGCATAGACGTGTGCTCCCTAGAGTTTTCAGGGGCTAATATTGCAGAAGGAGATCACCAGGCTTCTTTGCCACAGAGCTCCTAGGTGGGTTTGAACCGCCAACCTCCCTGTTAGCAGCTGAGCAAGTTAATCATTCATGCTGTCCAGGGGTCCCAGGGAAATTCACACTGCTGTTTCAAATGAAGTCCCAAGTCAGAAGGCCCTGAATTTCATGTGCTCATTAGAGATGAAGCTGCTTCCCCCTGGACAACTGAGCACTCTTTTCTATCAAGGACACATCGATAGTGACCTCTAGGCAGCTCAAATGTGAGACAGATTCTGCTGACAGACATACCCATCACCCTTCTCTGCCACCACCCCAGCAGTGCAGCCGAGGCCTGATCTGATGTCTGACATTAAGCCCAGAAACTTAACTCTTCTAAGTGCTACCTACCTCATTGCTGAACATCACTATAGTCACCTTTAAAGTACTCCCTTTGGGAAGCTGTGCACCAATGCCAGCACCTAGTCTATCCTTCAAGGCAGTTTTGGAACTCTTTCTGGAATGGTCATTGTGCACAGTGGCACAGTAGCAAGTTTGCAAACTTAAGTGTATGGTTCTCTGTGAGGGAGTTTTTAGGCAGTAAACAAATAACTGTATTGGAACACCCTCCCTACTTACCCAATCTGGCCCCCAATGACTTTTTTCTGTACCTGAAGATGAAGGAAGTATTTAAAGGAAGACGTTTGATGAAATTCAGGACATCAAGGATAACACAGAGATAGCTCTGAGGGCCATTCCAGAAAAGGAGCTCCAAACTGGCTTTGAAGGGGGAACTAGGCACTGGCTTTGTTGCATGGCTGTTGTTTTGTTAGGAGCCACAATCAGAAAAAGACTCACACAGGGTCATGTTCTGGGGACACAGCCAGGTCACACTTCTTGTCAACTTCCTTTCATTTTTCTGTGCTGCTTCTGGTCCATTCTCTTATACTGCACCCTCTGCCATTCTGGGGGGCCTGTCTCCCAACATTACACCAGAGGATATACTGGTAGGATCCACAGGGTTCACTGGCTAGTTTTTAACGGTAGACCTCCAGAAGATTTTTTTTTTCTTGTCTGTCTTAATGTGGAAATTCCTCTGAAACCTGTCTACCACGTGTGACCCCGTTAGTCTTTGAAATACTGGTGACATAGCTTCTGGTATCACAGCAACACACAAGCCATCACAGTACAAGAAACAGACAGATGGCCGTGGAAAGGAAACTTAAAGCCCTCTCAGACCATCATCTCAAGTCAGTGGAGGGCCCTGGGACTGTGGCTGCCCTCGTCTGTGGCTGAAGGAGAAGGAGAAGTTCAGACCTCAGACTAGACATCCTCGCTCTAGAAAGTCAAGCCCACAGGAAAAGAGCTCCAGGAGAGATGCAGGCCCCAGAGAGGCGGATTGCATCCAGGAGCTTCAGTAAAGGAGACGGAAGGTGCAAGGGGGTGGGAGTTCTGAAAGGGAGCCTGTCCTGGCTTCTAAGGCATAACCACTCCTCTCCTCAGGGTGGAAGCATGCCCCTTAGTCCTCTAATGGTGACCTTTCACAATGACACTTGGATTTAATGGTGGCAGGACCTCTGGTGCCTAGCAACCTCATAGTGACATTTCTAGGAAGCTCAAATCAGTTTCCAGTCACGCACATGAAACAATTTCTTTGAACTAGAAAATGAGGAACTCAAGTGCCATCCCCTCCCTGTCCTCTTTTTCTTTCTCAATTCTTTTCTTGTTGACAGTGATGAAATTTTGTCATCTTTCACTCTCTAAGGTTTCTTTGACATTTCTTTGTCTATCTGGAAAGTGTTCACGGGTAGGAGAAACACCCCAAGCCCAGCAGCACAGCTCTCTGTGACTGTAATCACAGTCCCCTCTGCATTCTGGATGTCTTGGTCAGCCTTCCAAGGAGGTGAAAAATGCTCTGTGAGTCTGAGACCACGTTTCGCTTTCCTGCAACAGGTCCAGCAGCTGCCAGCATCCTCTCCCTGCTGTCATGACAACAGGATGTCTGTTGGCAAGGAGACAGATCGAAGGTCCAGAAGATGTGCATTGCTGGTGCCCTGGGATAGCTATAAAATCTCTTCTCTCTTCTCCCCTCAATATTTTATTTTAAGGTCCCAATTTACTTCTAGTCATGAGTTCAAATAACCTTGCCAATTCATACAACTCTTTATTTGCCTCCCTTCCTTATCTTGCCAGCTATAGAGTTCACTACATGGTCTCTTTCCTGTTGCTGTTAGGTGCCATTGAGTTGGTTCCAACTCACAGCTATCCTCATGCACAACAGGAAGAAACACTGCTTGGTCCTGTGCCATGTCCACAGTCATTTCCACCCTTGACCCCTTAGTGGCAGCCACCATATCAATCCATCTCACTGAGAGTGTTTTCATTTTTTACTGACTACTCTTTTACCAAGCATGATGTGCTTCTCCAGGGACTGGTCTCTCCTGACAATATGATGTCTGACAGTTGTTCTAAGTGCTACAAACCTCATTGCCGAATATCACTATGGTCACCTTCGAAGTACTCCTCTTGGGAAGCTGTGTACCAATTCCAGTGCCTAGTCCACTCTTCAAAGCAATTTCGGAACTCTTTTTGGAATGGTTGTTGCACACAGTGATAAAGTGGCAAGTTCATGAACTAATTGAATAGTTGTCTGTGAGAGAGTTTTCAGCCAGTAAACAAATAACTATATTGGAACACCTTCACTTCTCACCTGATCTGGCTCCTAATGACTTTTTTCTTTACATGAAGATAAAGGCAATATTGAAAGGAAGGCGTTTGGATGACACTGAGGACATCAAGGGTAATACGATGACAGCTCTGAAGGCCATTCCAGAGAGAGTTTCAAAATTGCTTTGAAGGGTGGACTAGGTGCTGGCTTTGGTGCATAGCTTCCCAAGGGGAGTACTTGGAAGGTGGCTGTAATCATATTCAGAAATGAGATATATAGCAGTTTTTCTAGGATGAGGTCTTGAATTTAATGGGTAGTCCTCGTATGTCCAGAGCACGTAAGATGTAGTCTCACTGTCCTTGCTTCTAAGCGGGACATTCTGACTGTACTTGTGCGACGCACTGTGCTTCTTCCCTTCTGCGTTCTACAAATGTGACGAAGGATCCCTTTGAGAATATGAAGAAAGACGTGGATTCTTTCTCCAGGAATGTGAACATACCCAGCAGAGCTCCCATTCAATCCCAGGAGTTCTGGGAACTTGACTACACTCTAGCCACAGCCCACGTAAGGCCAGTGGTGCTCAGGACGGATGCACTGAATGATGGCTTGCACCCCAAGGTACCCACTGAAGAGGTACTGAGTCGGAATCGCTGAGGGTGGTGCTAAGAATCTGCATTTCAATAAGCACCCCAGATGGTCTCTACAGTGAATTTAGAGAAGCATTATTAGGTACCTGTTTTAGTCAGCTAGGGCTGCTCTAACAGAAATACCACAGAGTGGATGGCTTTAACAAAGGAAGGTTTATTCTTACACAGTCCGGTAGGCTACAAGTCCATATTCAGGGTGTCCACTCCAGGGGAAGGCTTTCCCCCTTGTCAGCTCTGGAGGAAGGTCCAGTATTGCTTCAGTCTTTGTCCAGGGAGCATCTTGATGCAGGAACCTCAGGTCTGAAGGACGTGCTCTTCTCCCAGTGCTGCTTTCTTGATGGTGCAAGGTTCTCAATTCTGTTCCAGCTTCTCTGTCCTTTAATCTCTCGTAGGATGAAAGGATTAAGGGTGGGGCAAGCCGTACTCCAGGGAAATTCCCTTTGCAGTGGAGCAGAAAGGCAGTCCTATGAAAGGGTTGACAGCCCTACCCTAATCCTTTAACCTAAAGCATAGGAAAACCACAAAATGGGGGACAGTCCCAAGATACTGGGAATCATGGCCCAGCTACATGGCTACACATATTTTTTTGGGGGGACACAATTTACTCCATGACAGTACCCATCCACCCCAACCTTGGAACTCATCTGCAAAACCAGAAATTTGGACCGTTTGTTGTCAGTTTGACTCTGACTCTTGGGAACAGCACGTGTTATGGAGTAGCACTCCCATCCACTGGGTTTTTTTGACTATAGCCTTTATGGAAGTGGATCACCAGGCCTGTCTTCTATGGCACTGCTCGTTGATTTTGAACCACCGACCTTTATGTCGGTTGTTGCTAGTTGCCATTGAGTTGGCAACCTCCTGTACAGCAGAATGAAACATGGCCCCATCCTGTGCCGTCCTCACAGTCACTGCTGTGTTTGAGTCCATCGTTGGAGCCACTGTGTCAACCTGTCTTACTGAGGATTTTCCTCTTTTTCACTGACCCTTACCAAGCATGGTGTCCTTCTCCAGGGATTGGTCCTTGCTGATAACATGTCCAAGGTAAGAGAAATGAAGCCTCATCATCCTAGCTTCCAAGGAGGATTCTGGCTACACTTCCTGCAAGACACACTTGTGCATTTTTCTGGTACTCCATGGCATATTCAATATTCTCTGCCAACACTGTAATTCAAATGTGACACCCAGGGGCAGAACTAATCTCATTACTTCCGAAACTGTTTAGATTACTCCCAACTGTGTTCTCCAGGCAAAGAGCATGTTTTATCAGTCACTACATTCATGACCTCTTTTTTGCTTAACCTTAGTTATCAATAGAAAACCGGGATCATTCGATGTCTTGTCCTCATTGAATGTTCCCCAGCTCAATTACTTTAGTGCATTTTACTGTCAGCTCTTATTTATGAGTTTTTTGCTCTTGAAAAGTAATATGTCATTTTGACAAATTACCTTGGAGCAGCCTTTAGATTCAAGTACAACAATCAATGATCAAGTTTCCCTCTCAGTCTCTAGCTACCAAGTTAGGTCTTTTTTTCTTAACACTCGTTCTATTGCAAAGACAACTGTTTTAAAATGACTTTAAATGAAAATTTTTATGAAACTATTTATTGTTGTGGAAAACCCTGATGACATAGTGGTTAAATGTTATATGTCTGCTAACCAAAAGATCAGCAGTTTGAATCCACCATGAGGGCAGTTCTACTCTGGACTATAGGGTCGCTGTGAGTCAGAATTAACTTGATGGCAATAAGTTTGGTTTCTTGGATTATTTGTTGTTGTCAAGTGATGTTGCATTTGCTCTGACTCATAATAACCCTATGTACAACAAAATAACACACTGAACAGTCTTGTATTGTCCTTGCAATGGTTGCTATGTTTCAGTCCATTGTTCCAGTTGTTGAAGCAGAATTTCTCAGATTTTCTTTTTTTCTCCTGTAACACTGCCTCAGCTGCATAGGAAAGCACAGGTCCATTTGCAGCTCTGGGATCATTGTCTGAAGGGAATACAGATTGAGAATCTCTTTGGAGTTTTAGGTTTCAGCATACAAATTAATGCAAATTCTGCATTCCTCAGCTTAACTTCCTTGCATTAAATTTATTCTAAAACTATCGTGTGTTTTCTTGCTTCATATTTTCAAGTAAGTTTGGTGCTCCCTGAACGTTCGCCATATTGATTTAGGCTTGACACATTCCTAGATACACAAAGGTTTCCCTCAGTGGCACAGACGGTTAACTAGTGGACTACTAGCCACAGGGCTGGCAGTTCAAATCCACCCAGGGGCCCCTCAGAAAACAGGCCTGGTGCACAGGCCTGAAAACCCTATGGGGCAAATCTACTCTGCACACATTGCATCACCATGAGTCAGAATTAAAGGCAATTATTTTGGTTTGATTTGGTTTGGCATACACATGAAAAGGAAGGAACCCTTTAATGAGATGGACTGACCCAAAGGCCTCAACAATGGTTGGGAACACACCAAAGATCACAAAGATGGTACAGGACTGGGCAATGCCAAGGTTGCTATGATTTGTGGTTAACTTGGTAGGGACTGATGCAGACACACTTCTTATTGTGCCAGTTTAAGGAGTCTAACTTCTTCTTTGACAGTGATGTGCATGTTAAAATACAATTTATTTCCTTTTTAAAAACATTTTATTGTGCCTTCAGTGGGACTTTACAATCCCAGTCAATTTGTCATACAAACACTTGCACACATAGTACTCTGTAACTGTGGCTGCTCTCCCCGTGGTGTGACAGCACACTCCTCCATTCCACCTTGTCTTTCCCATGTCCATTCAACAGTTCCTGCTGCCTTCTGGCTTCCCAATTCACCTCTGAACAGGAGCTGCCCAGTTAGTCTCACGTATCTACTTAAGCCAAGAAGTACACTCTTTCTTCACTAGTATTATTTTATGTTTTCTAGTCCAGTCCAATGTTTGTTTGAAGAGCTGGCTTAGGGAATGGTGTCTATTCTGGCTAGCAAAGAATCCAGGGGCCGTGTCTTCTGGTGACTTCCCAGCCTATTGGACCGTCAAGTCTGGTATTTCAAATAGAGTTCAAGTTCTGCACACCCATTTCTCTCCTGCTATATCTGAGACTTGATCTTATATTCTCTGTCAGAGAAGTCATTGGTGGTGGTTGGGTAAAATACAACTTCTCTGAGTCCTTCTCTTTACCTATCCACTGTTACGTTTATGTGTAGCCAATTCTGGTCTGGACAATAACCCAGTCCTCTCAACCACCATTTGCTCTGTGCTCAGTGGATTCAGTGCCATGCAGGTCAGTACTCTTTCTCTCCATGTGAAGCTTCAGTTCTGAGAACAGACCCAGATGTATAGTTGTTTTTAGGTGCTATCAAGTCAGTTCCAAATCATAGTAACCCCACATGCAAATAGAATCAAACACCGCCCGGTGCTTTGTCTTCCTCCCAATCATTATACTTGAGCTCATTGTCACAGCCACTCTTTCAGTCCATCTTGTTGAGGGTCTTTCTCCTTTTTACTGACTCTCATTGGTGCTCAGTAACTATTTTTTAATGAATGCACATGATGACTTGGCTGGCACAAAAATGAATTACCAGTTCATCATTTGGATGTTAGCTGGCACATTTTCTCAGACTCGAAATGATTCAGAGGCTTTGTTTTAAGAGAGATACAGATGAATCCATTAACAATGACACTTTTTGATGAAGCTTTCATATTTCCTATCTAACAGTCCAATTTACTTCTTTCATAGCAAAGACAGCTACCACCTCTCTTCTCTCACATTATAATTGCTTGCATGGCTCCATTACATTTCTGTCACTGATAAGCCATATTTTTCATGCATGTCATGAAAAGCTGTCAATGTTTACCTCATGTATGCGCCACAGAACTGCTGACCTGCTGACAATGTAGTGTTTAAGCCATTGATGGCTAATGGAGAGGCCAGGGGTTTGAATCCATCATCTGCTCTGTATGATAAGATGTAACAGTCTGCTTCCATAAAGATTATAGACTTAGAAACTCTATAGGGCAGTCTTACTGTGTTCTATAGGGTCACTGTGAATTGGAATCGACTCAGAAGCAATGAGTCATTTTTTTTAAAAAAAAAAAGAAGGAGGTGGAGTCAAGATGGCAGACTAAACACACATCTTCCTAAATCCCTCTGGAAACCAAGACCTGAACTGATCATTAAATGGAGCCTTCTGGACACCTAGTAAGCCCTGGGGCACAACACAGGACTATTAATTTGGACTTCATACCACTGAACAGAAAACCTCTTCTCTTTTGCCATTGCCCACTCTTGGTGAGTGCTGGCTTTCACCAACCAAGGTAACTTGCCATTTTAACTTTTTTTCCTCTGTCTTAGCTGGCAGGTGGAGCTGGGACTTGACTAGCAGCTAATCTCAGACACACAGCTGGTGGAATCGGTAGGCAAAATTGCCACATTTTGAGAGCCCAGCTTTGGACTCTGCGTGTCTTGGAACCTTTGGCCTCTCTTTCTGCCTCTGCCATTGAGTAGCCTGTACCGAGGCAGGCAGGGAGCTTGTGCAGGATGCCATCTTGTCCCACTGGAAGGTGGATATGCCCATACAGAGGCCTCAGCTTCACCAAATTCCTAGGCTGGGAGTAGCACCTGGACCAGAGGAGAGCATTTTCTGGCAGAAAAGCAGTATTTTACACAGTGTAGCCTATGGCTGGGGCCTGGCAGCAGAGGCCAGCAGGGCAGTAGTCTTTCTGTATTTTGAACTACTTTATAACACCTGGGGTTCGATATAGAGGTGTTTATTTGGCCAACTGGGAAGAGGGACCTGTATACCTGAAAACTTGACTCACTTTGGGAGTTCTCAGATACCTTTTACCTTTCATTTTTACGGTGAAAGAAATGATCTAGTGATCATATCATGAAAACTATGATGTCATCATATTAAGAAGAGGGATGTACTACAGTCAGTATAGTCTTTCCTGATGGAGAGGAAGTTAATAAGACTGGTAGTAATTAAACAACTGTGGCCCATCCTCACTGCATCTCTTCCAGCCTTTATTGACTCACATAATGCCCCAAAAGCAACAGACTCTGGAGAAAAGCATAACAAAAAAATCACCCATGGCTTCAGAAGGCCCCTAAAAGAAACAACCAAAGAACTTCCCAGACAAAGAAACCTTTCTGAAACTATCAGAAGGTGAATACAAAAGGATTATATGCAGAACTGTCCTAGAGCTTATACAAAATGCAGCAGAGCAAAATGAAAAATTAAGGAAGCCATTTGATCTGATGGAACACCAGTACTTTGAAATCCAACAGATCAAGAACAAAATCAAAGAGATAGAAAGTTCCATTCAAAGCCAAGAAAACAGAGTGGAACAAATGGAAAATAGACTTTTGGACTTCAAAGACAAAGCTACTGGCTCCAGCATCTGTGAGGAGAAATCAGAAAAAAGAAACAAGAAAAATGAAGAAGCATTAAGAAGCATGTGGGACTCAATTAAGAGGAACAATCTATGATTAGTAGTTCCTGAACAGGGCAAGACATCAGAGAACACAGAGAGTATTGTTGCTGAGCCACTGACAGAAAACCTCCCAGAAATTATGAAAGAAGAGAATATAGATATCCAAGATGTATGTTGAATACCACTCAATATAGATCTCAAAAGAAAGACTCCAAGACATAATATAATCAAGTTTAACAAAATGAAACATAAGCAGAAACTCTTCAAGGCAGCAAGACTCAAAGCAAAGCTAACATTCAGAGGGAAAGCCTGTAGGCTTTTGTCAGATTTCTCAGCAGTAACAATGCTGGCACAGAGACAGCGACATGACACATTCAAAGCCTTGAAGGAGAAGAATTATATATCCTGGAAAACTATCTTTCAAATATAAAAAGGAAATTAAGACATTTGCAGATAAACAGAAACTCAGAGACTTTGTAAAGCCCAAACCAAAGCTACAAGAAATACTGAAAGAATCTCTTAGCTCAGAAGAACAAAACCACTAACTTTATATTTTAGAAGCAAATACAGGACACATCACCCAGAATATTACTCAGTTAGGGAAGGTTCCAAACTCAATCAAAGCAATAACAGTGAAAGAAATGATCCAGTGATCGTATCATGAAAACTAGGATGTCATCACATTAACAAGGGGGATGTACTACAGTCATTATAGTCCTTCCAGATAGAAAGGAAGTTAATAAGACTGATAGTAATTACAATTGGGTTTATACATAGTTTATTAAGGAGGATCATGGAGGCAGCTGTAAAGCACAAAAAAAATGCAACATATCAAATCAAGAAACGTAATGCAGGAGTCTTAATAACCACAAAACCAACCCTGAAAAAGGTGAAAAATTAACTCACAAAGAAGAATGTTCCAGAACAGATGAATAGGAGCAACAGAGAACACATCAACACAAAAATAAATATATCACAATGACAACACTGAACACATACCTATCAATAATTACATTGAATGTGAATGGACTGAATGCTCCAGTAAACAGACATCAAGTGACATCTTGGATCAAAAGACAAGATTCATCCATATATTGCCTACAAGAAACTCACCTTAGACTTAAAGATATGAACAAACTGAAAATTAAAGGATGGAAGAGTATATATCAGGCTAACAATGAACAATGAGGAGCAAGTGTGGCAATTCTAATCTCAGATAAAATAGATCTTAATGTAAAATCCACCATTGTGGACAAGGATGGACACTATTGCTGAAAGGTTCAATACACAAGCAGGACTTAACAATATTAAGTATTTATGCACCTAACATTAGAGCACCTAAATACATTGAAGAAACACTGACTACACTCAAAAATGAGATAGATCACTTTACAATAACAGTGGGAGACTTCAACATGCCACTCTGAATATTGGACAGATCATCTAGAAAAAAGATCAATAAAGACACAGAAGACCTTATTGCCACAATTAACCAACTAGACCTCATCGACATACACAGAAATTTGAATCCATCAGTGGACCACTGCACCTCCTTCTCCAGTGCACATGGGACATTCTCCAGAATAAACCATGTGTTAGGACGTAAAGCAATTCTCAACAAAAATCCATACCATTGAATTAATGCAAATTCCAGTGACATTTTTTAACGAGATAGAGATACAAATCACCAACTTTGTTCGGAAAGGGAAGAAGCCCTGGATAAGTAACGCATTACTGAAGAAGAAGAAGACACTGGGAGACCTCTCACTACCTGACTTTAGAACCTATTACACTGCTACAGTAGTCAAAAAATCCTGGTACTGATACAAAAAGAGACAGATAGATCAATGGAACAGAATTGAGACGCCAGAGATGACATCATCTTCCTATGAACAGTTGATAGTCAACAAAGGCCCTAAGACATTAAGCAGGTGCAAAAACAATCACTTCAACAAATGGTGCTGGCAAAATTGGATATCCATCTGCAATAAACTGAAACAAAACCCATATCTTACACCTTGTACAAAAACCAACTCAAAATGGATAAAAGATCTAAATATCAAATCTAAAACGATAAGGCTCATTCAGCAAAAGGTAGGAACAACAATGGAAGCTTCAATACACAATGTAGACAGACTTCAAAATCTGTCAAACAAACCACAAACAACAGAAGAGAAAATAGATCAATGGGAACTCTTAAGAATCAAACACTTTTGCTCACCTGAAGACTTTATTAACAGAATTAAAAGGCCACCTACAGAATGGGAAAAAGTATTTGAAAACTACATGTCAGACCGATGCCTGATCTCCATAATCTATAAGGTACTACAAAATATCAATAAGAAAAAGATAAATTATCTAGTCAAGCGATGGGCAAAGGAGATGAACAGACACTTCTCTAAAGAGGAGATCCAGGCTGCCAAAAAACACATGTGAACATGCTCACGATCATTAGCAATTAAAGAAGCTCAAATCAAAACGACAGTGGGATACCATCTCACCCCAACAAGGTTGGCCATGATCCAAAAAATGCAGAACAACAAATGCTGGAAAGGCTGTGGAGAAATTGGAACTCTCCTACACTATTGATGGGATTGCAAAATGGTGCAACCTCTTCGGAAAGCAACCTAGTGCTTCCTTAAAAAGCTGGATGTGGATATACAATTTGACCCAGTAATTCCACTGCTTGGAATATATCCTACAGAATCAAGGCCATTCACACAAACTGATACATGCACATGAATGTTTACTGCAGCACAGTTCACAATAGCAAAACGAGGGAATCAACCCAGATGCCCAACAACGGAGGAATGGATAGGTAAACTATGGCACATACACTCAATGGAATACTATGCAATGATAAAAAACAATAGTGATTTTAGGAAACATCTTGTAATCTGGTTTCAATTGGAGGACACTATGTTGAGTGAAAGTAGTCAGCGACAAAAGGACAAATATTGTATGAGACTCCTACGATAAGAGCTCAAAAACAGACTTATGCGTAGAAGAAAAGACTCTTTCATGGCTGCAAGGGTGAGGAGGGAGGGAGTGCAAGAGGAGGAGGTTTAAATTAGATAGTTGACAGAAATTTGGTTGGGTGAAATCTGTGACTGCACACATTAGAATGAAGACCAATATTAACTGGACTTCAATGTAAAATGATTACTCCTTCCATCTTAACCCAATATTGAAAGGACAGAGTAGCTGGGGTGGGGGGCTGGGGACCATTCTCTCAGGGAAAATCGAGACTAAATTGGCACAACTAGCATTTTGCTAAGAGAGCCTTCTGTACCCCACATTAGTGAGTGGCATCTGGGGTCTCAAAAGCTGCCAAGCTGCCATCTGAGGGTATAGCAAATGGTCCCAACTCAGCAGCAATGGATGATCACCAAAGACCAAAATGACATGGGAGAAAGAGAACACAGAAGACAGAGAGACTCATGGGAGTGGGTGACTACATTGACTTGTGACCAGGAGAACCAGATGATTCCGGCCCACCACCAGGGATAGCCGTGATGGAACTCAAAGTTGAGTCTCACTGGCAACACAAGAATATAAAGGGATACACCCTGATATCTCCACTAAAAGACTACAATTGATGGTCCAGGAGCCTGGAGTTCCTCTGGACGCATGGCCCCTGGCCCTGCTGCTGCTCCTGTCCATAGATCATTATGGAGGTTAACTTTTTGGACAGGAATGGATTGGTCTTGGCAACACTGAATGACCATATCATGTGTGCAGTTTATGGTTCTATGTATCCATAAGATGTCGTCCTGCTGACCTCTTACTGGAGGTGGGGGAGTTGATGGAGAGGAGGGGATAAGAGATTATTGGGAGGATAAGACATGTATAGAGCAGAGAGGAGGAGTGTGCTGTCACCAGGCAGAGAAAGCAGTGGGAGCTGCATACAGATGACCATGCCAATTTATATGACAATGCACCTTTCACTCAATCGTGATAATAAAAAAAAAAAAAAGCCACTGATGCTAAACATAAAATGGCTCTGATAATCCAGTGGTGAAGTTTCTAGAGAAAATGGAACACTTCATGGATTCTCGTGAGTTCTTCTGTCTTAGGCACTGCTGGCTACTACCAAGCTGGTATTGTTGGCCTGTAAGTTCTATTGATAGACAATGGGTAAACAATTCTCAGTTAGTCAACATTCATTGTTTTGTTAAGGAGGGATTCTAGAGGAGAAAGATGTGGTCTTCCTTCCTAGACATTCGGTCTACTAGGTGAGCACGGCTCAAACAGCAAAAGTTCAAGAACATCAGCTATGTGTTCATAATAGCAGGAGATTTTTCTCTGCTTCAGTTTTACATGCCGTGTTAAGAACGGTACTCCTTGCTCAAGTACAGACGTTTTGTTCTATCCCCATTAGCTTTTCCTGACTACTGATGATAGCTTTTTCAAACATGTCTTTCTGCACTCCTTCCTTTCTCCCCATCAGCCTCCAATCCCCTACCTTTCTAGAGTATCTGCAAGATAAAGAATCACCTTACAAAAAAAATCAATTTGGCTTTTTGGTCCTGATTCCAAGGCCCCAACCTGTAGCTGACCTTTACCAAGATTGGCTGGTGAGCCACAACTGGTCTGACCTTTACTTGGATTGACTATGGAGGCCGTACCCTATAGGTGACCTTTACTAAGGGTCTTAGTTATCTGGGGCTGTTATAAAAGAAATACAATAAGCAGATGGCTCTAACAATGAGAAATTTATTCTCTCACAGTCTGTTAGGCAACAAGTACAAATTTAGGGCTTCACCTTTAGTGAAAGGCTTGCTTTCTCTTTGGGCTCTGGAGCAAAATGCTAGCCATCAATCTTCTCTTACTCTATCTAGGAGCTTCTTACTGCAGGGATCCTCCATCCAAAGGATTTACTATTCTCCAGGCTTTGTTGTTTCTTAGGGGCATGAAGTCCCTGTGTCTCTCTGCTCACTGCTCTCTCTTATATCTCAAAAGAGATTGGTTTGAAACATAACTTAATCTTCTAAATTGAGCCTTGCCTCTTTCACAGAACTGCAGCTAATCACACCTCATTTACGCTGCAGAGGTGATATTTACAACACAGAGGAAAATCACATCAAATGACAAAATGGTGCAGAACTACACAGTACTGGAAATCATGGCCAAGCCAAGCTGACACAAACTTGGGGGGCGGGAGCATGATTCAATCCGTGACACCACGTTTGGCTATAGGAGTCTACCTGCTGGCTGACAAAATCATTAGAGCAGAAGGCTGAGATGAGACTTCCTGACCTTCAAAGGCCAAGAGAAGAGTGAGCCCTTCTCACATGAACCCTGTGCTGCAATCCTCCCAGCATGAGCGTCTGCTGCGAATAAAGGCAGCCGTACCAGAAGAAGTGGAGACAAGGAGCAGACCCAGATGGTGGTGCAGAGCATGAACTGAACCCTGGCCCGGGGGTGAGAGAAACTACCGATGGCAGAATTTACCATTGAGTTTCCTGCTGGAAAGTTCCCTGATGGGTGAGACTAGACCTTGATTTTCATTATCAGAAAGAGTAAAGGCCCCCTGTAAGACATGAAAGGGTCCCCTGGAGAGCCTGAGGCCCCATGCTGAGACTCCTTCCAGAACCTCACCTTCTGCATATCTTCATTTCTCTCTGTACCTTTCTCTGTTAATAAGATTGTTTTCTCAGTTATGTTATTTCCAAGAGTGCTCTGTCATAAAAAAGCCAAACTAATTGCCATCAAGTTCATTCCAAATCACAGTAGCTCTGTAGGTAGAAAAGAACTTCCCCATAGAGTTTCCAAGGATCACTTGGGGGATTTGAACTGCCAACCTTTTGGTTAGCAGCTGTAGCATATAACCACTACATCACCAGAGTTTCCAATAGTTTCAGTGAAGTACCAAACTCAGTAAAGAAAAAGTAGCACAGAGAGAACAGCTATTATCAGAAGTGATGGAGAAGCTGAAGAATGGGGTATGTCTGTTTCACCTCCACGTCACAGATGCCAGCTTGGTGCTGATTCTTGTGGTCAAAGTTGTCCTTTCAGTTGAGGTCCAAGAAAAGTCTATATTATAGTATCACCTCTTTGTTGCAGTCAGTTGGAATTCTCCTTGCCCCCTTCTCTCTTAATGATTTCTTAATTCATTTTTTATTTCTCAAATACATGTGCAATCTTCTTGGTATGAGGGAAAAAGATTGCATGCAAGGGGCTGCATAAAAGCAAGACGTTAGTCTCTTAGATACTTTTGGATAGTAGTAATAATAGTAATGAACACTTATTGAGTCCTGAGGCCACGCCAGGCACTCTCCTAAGTCCTTGACATGGATCTATTCATGTGAGCCTCAAAGGAGTGGAACCAGGTAGACTGTATTTTGCCAATGTTACATGAGGAAAGTGAGTCACAGAGAGGTGAAGCCCAGACAAAGAAGGACACCCACCCTTACCGAGGACATGAGCATCGTCTATCTTCACTTCCTGTCACATTCATGTCGATTACCTGCCGGGTGTCCCACAAAGCCTGCCGTCTGCTTCTCCCCTTTCTCTTCCTCCATCCTATCTTCTGTGGCTGCGGTGTCTCCTTGAAGCTTTAGTCATTGGGTCTTCCCAACACCCAGGGGTGATGGCACGTGACTTAGAGATAACGCAAATGAGGTGAAGAGCCATTAGCACAAGTCTTATTTGCAGAGCCACCAAGAGAAAATCCAGGATTCCAGTGAGTGTACCTGATTCTGGGGCCTGTTCTCCCAGCCACTCTGCCCCGGGATCAATGTGTGTGTGCACATGTGTGATGTACGAAGTATGCGTATGTGTGTACATGTGTCCATGTGTGGTGTGCATGTCTGTGTGTGTGTGCATGTGAATGAAGTGTGTGCGTCGATCTATAGGTGTATATTTATGTGTACATGTATAAGTGTGTGTGTGCACATGCACACACACACATTTATAATTATAGAGCTATGCTATAAGGTAATGCAGTTTCCAGTTGTCAATAAAGGGTGATCTATACCACTGGCATCTGGGGAGGCTTCAGAGCGCGCTCTCCTGCTGTTTGCTGATCGCTGCATTAATGTCCCCGGGATTTGGCCATCCATCTGGATGGCTGACACGCAAAGGTTTGCTCCATTAAGAAAACAGAGCCTGTCCGGGTCTCGTCTTGAAAGGTCAGGCTGATTACGTGACAGGATTGTGGCTTTTGCCAGGGACTTGGTCCACAGCAGTGCAGGTACTGAGGAGGTGGGAGAGGGCAGGGCACATCTTAGGGGGCTGGAGACTACAAGGTGAAAAAGGGGAGACTCCAGGCAGCAGGAGTAACAGTACAGGGCCGCAGCTAGAGGGGGGGGGAGGGGGAGAGAGGGGAGGAGAAAGACAGAGGTGGCGGGGGAGAGAGAGAAGGAGAGAGGGAGGGAGGGAGGGAGACGGAAGGAGAGAGACACAGGGAGGTGGGGGGGGAGAAAGGTAGGAAGATGGAGAATGGGAAACTCAGAGAGAGAGAGCCCTGAAAAGGCATAAAAAGGAATGCTGCTACCGAAATTGTCAAGAAGGCAAACGTCCATGTGACACGAGCAGACAAGATCAGCACCAGTCACCACGCCATGTGCGTCTGCCCTAGCCATAGTCAGTTATTCCATCTACTGCATTTCATTCATGAGTTTGGGGTCTTTATACAAGATACTTCAGAGGGCAAACGTTAAAGCTGGTCTGGAAGAAGGACTTCCTCATGAGCACATCACTACCACAAGGGGTATTCAGGCTGGAAGGAGAAGGGTGTTCCTTGCTATTGCACACATTTAACAAAACAGCTAACACCTCGTCCTGAGCTGATAAGCAGAACTGGTAGACAGTACGCATCATTTAAGAAAGGCATTCCCTCTTCACACCACGAAACTTCCTAGCCCTGCACACAAAACTTGAGAGTCCCCCTGCTTAGTTTCACCCAAACAAAACAAGTCACTGTTGAACTGCGCCTGACTCGGGACAATCCCATGTGTGACAGAGTGGAACTGTGCTCTGTAGGCTTTTCAGAGGCTGATTTTTTGGAAGTAGATGGCCAGGCTTTCCTTCAGAGGCAGGTCTGCGTGGACTCGAACCTCCAGTCTTCATGTTATCAACCAACACATTAACCATGTGCACCACCCAGAGATCCTAGACTAATATAAGAAGGTTGGGGGTGTGGTGGGAGGAGAAAAATCCTGTAACATCAATTCTCCCACTACCTGGGTGACTCTACTGGGAAGCTACTTTCCCAGGGCCTTCCTGTGATGAGGTGTTAATGATATGTAGATTAAATGTCATTCTGCAAAATCATTTGCATGCACACACAGCAGAAGGAAAAGGTTTTCATTTCTCAGTCTCAGCACAAAATGTCTCCAGTATCCTCTGTATGGTTTCAGACTGTGGATGTGTATCTAAGGGTGTGCCCTGGACGGAGTCCCTTAAAATCCTACAAAGAACATAGGATGTTGGTAGCATGACACCTTTCCAAGCAAAAGGCTGAAGGCTTGTGGGAGAGCTAAGCCTCCTCTGTACTTCTACCTCCACAGGAAATCACTTCTAAATGTTAACATTTCACTTAACCTTGCCAGCCTGACCTTGACGTTGCAGAAATCATAGCTCCAGAGGAAACAGGTGCTCCCCATGTTTGCCCAGAATGTGCTTCTCCACTCCCACCTCTCGGCCACGCTCAAAGGCTACTTTGATAGACCTCATGCTGTGCGTAACACCCGTCACGGAATTATGGAGATTCAGCTTCCTGGTGTGATAATTCACTCTCTGGACACTTGTTAATGTTTATCCCAATTCTTTCTGAAATGCAGCACAAAACTGACAGCTTTTTAAGTCTGTGGATATAGGTAGGCATTTCTGATTTTATGCATATATTCATTAGCTAAATGTTTTATTTAATTTGCTTTCTTGTTATGATTTCTTATTAAAATAATGTTTTCATGTCCTAAGAAAACAAACTGAAACAGCACAAAAAGTTGACAAATAGAACACGAGTTTCATTCTGCCCCAGACCGTTCCTTTCTCCTCAAGAACCACCACCAATAGCTTGTTGTGTATCTTTCTAGAAACTTCCCAAGCATATTATATATCTCTTGTCCGTGTATCTAATGTTTATGTGTGTGTGTGTGAGTGTGTAATTACTCATGCAGATGGGGAGTATTTGTGTACCATATTTTTGCAGAGTCCTGGTGGTGTAGCAGTTAAGACATAAGGCTGCTAACCAAAAGATCAATAGTTCAGATCTACCAACTGTTCCTTGGAAACTGTCTGAGGCAGTTCTACTCTGTCCTATAGGCTGCTATGAGTCAGAATTCAATCCACGGTAATTCTTTTTTTGTACTTTTTTAACTTACTGACACCAAGGTGATCTTAGCCACATCAATATATGTGCAAATTTACCTTCTTCTTTTTAACAACTCTGAAGTTTTTCACTGCATGGAAGTATCTTAAATTATTAATAACCTTGCAGTTGTTGTTGTTAGGTGCTGTTGAGTTGATTCCAACCCGTAAGAACCCTGTGTACAACGGAACCATACACTCCCTGACCCTGGCCCTCCCTCACAATCCTTGTGGTGCTTGAGCCCATTGTGGCAGAGTTGTGTCTGTCCATCTTGCTGAGTCTTCCTCTTTTTCACTGACGTTCTACTTTACCAAGCATCATGGCCTTCTTCAGGGACTGATCCTTCCTGATAACATGTTCAAAGTATGGGAGACGTAGTCTCACCAGCCTTCCTTCTAAGGAACACTCTGGTTGTACTTCTTCCAAGACAGATCTGTTTGTTCTTTTAGTGGTCCATGGCACATTTGTTGGTCTTTGCCAACACTGCAATTCAGTCTTCTTTGTTCGTTGTCCAGCTATTACATGTGTATGAATAAAATGAAAACACCATGGGTTGGGCCAGGAGCGCCTAAGTCTTCAGTGTGACATCTTTGCTTTTCAACACTTTAAGGAGAGGCCCAATGCAATGTGTCTTTTGATTTCTTGACTGCTGCTTCCATAGGTGCTGACTGTGGCTCCAAGTCAAATGAAATCCTATACAACTTCAATCTTGTCTCCACTTATCATAATGTTATTTATCGGTCCAGTTGTGAGAAATTTTTATTTATGTTGAGTTATAAGCCATACTGAAGGCCGTGGTCTTTGATCTTCATCAGTAAATGCTTCGAGTCCTGTTCACTTTCAGCAAGCAAGGTTGTGTCATCTGCATAAGGCAGGTAATTAATGAGTCTTCCTTCAATCCTGATGCCTCATTCTTCTTCATATAGTCCAGCTTCTTGAATTATTTGCTTGGCATACAGATTGAAAAGGTATGGTGAAAGGATATAACCGACCCTGAAGCACACCTTTCCTGACTGTAAACCATGCAGCGTCCCCTTGCTCTGTTGGCATGACTGCTTCTTGATCCATATGTAGATTCTTCACGAGCACAATCAAGTGTTCTGGAATTCCCACTCTCTACAATGTTATCCATAATTTGTTTACAATCCACATGGCCGAATGCCTTTGATATTCAATGAAACACAGGTAAACATCTTTGTGGTATTCTCCATTTTCAGCCAAGATCCATCCAACATCAGCAATGATATCCCTAGTTCCATGTCCTCTTCTGAATCTGGCTTGAATTTCTGGCAGTTCTCTATGTGCTGCTGCAGCTGCCGTAATAATCATTTTACTGTGGATAGAGATCCCAGTTTCTGGCTACTACAGAAGGATCCTTGGTGGTGCAGTGGTTAAGCACTCAGATGCTAACAGAATTATCAGCAGCTGGAACCCAAGTGGATGCTTCTCTGGAGAAAGATGTGGCAGTCTGCTTCCGTAAAGATGAAAACTCATTGCCATTGACTTATTTCTGACTACAGTGACTTTACAAGACAGAGCAGAATTGCCCCCATAGATCTTCCAATGGTCACCGGGGGATTCAAACTGCTGGCTTTTGGATTAGCTGTCAATTCTTAACCACTGAGCCACCAGAGCTCTTTTCTAAGAAACCCGTGACACACAACTTTTCAGGGAACCAAAATTCATTCCTGTTATCCTTGAATTGATTCCAATTCATGGCAACCCCATGAGTTACAGAGTGGAGCTGCTCCATTGAGTTTTGGGGGGTGTAATTTTTATGACAGTAGGTAACTAGGGCTTTCCTCCTCAGTGCCATTGGGTGAATCTGAACCTCCAACCTTAAGTAGTCAAGTATGAATTGTTTGTGATACCCAGAGACCTTTTCAAAGAACACTCCTATCTCTAACCTACTCTGTGTCCTACGGCTAAATATTATTTTGGTCTTATTTCTAGAATCTTCATTCTGTCCTTGAAGTCAGAACCATGTCTTCATGTTTTATTGAATGTTTCATTGTTTTATTGAATCCCTTTTCCCACTTAGCACTAGATAAGATCACAAAGACAAATGTGTTCCATGAGCAGCAGGGTAGAAATCAAGTTTGAAAACAAGAAAAAAACAAAAATAAATAAGCTATCGTTCAATAAGAAGCTGCAAGTTCCCTCTGTTGCAGGCATGAGATCTAGTCCCTTGTCTTTGCTGTTCTTTCAATGCAGTTAGCCTGCTCATGCTAAGCCCTAACAGACCAGAGTGCTGCTTGGCTGGCTTTCTGAAGTGACCTGTTGTGCAGTTCATCTCCCTCCTGTGGGCTTGTCCAGCCCAGGCTTGTCAGACAAGCCAATGCTGCATCACTGGGTCAGGCAAAACTCGGATCAGCAGCTGGGAGCACAGACAGAGGAGGCAGGGAGAAGCAATTCCAAGGGGCTGGACCATCGCCAGGACACCAGCTAAGCAGGACTGGAGCAGCAGATCAGTCTTCTTGATGGTGTGCGTCCAGTGGGCTCGTGGAGAAGGCTGAGCTCCTGAGTGTGGGCACCCTAGAAGTGTCGATGGGGCAGCAGTAATGAAGTTTCACCAAGTTGGCAGCTTAATATACAAGAATTATATTCTTTCATAACTCTGGCAACTCAAAGTCCGAAACCAAGGTGTCTGAAGGTGTCTACTCTCTCTGAAGGCTTCAGGGGAAGCTAGCACCTTGCCTCTTCCTACTTTCTGGTGGTTCCCGCATCACTCAGTCTCTGCCTCCGTCTTCATGTGACTGCCTTTCCTCTGTCTGCCTGTCTTGTGTCTTCTTCTCTTTCATAGGGGCATACATTTACGGGAGATAAGTTTCTATTCTGTTTCAGTATGAATGTTAGTTGAACTGATAGACTCTTCAAAGACCATGTTACCAAATCAGGACATGCTCCTAGGTGCCTGGGGTTAGGACTTCAATACACCCTTTTGAGGGATACATCCCTACCAGGGACTTAGAGCCACAATGTAATTCCAGTGCCAGCTGCTTTGGGGAGCAGAGACCCTCCTGGCTTGGAGGTCTGGATGGGGATAAGGCTGTCAGATGAAGGTCTTCAGTGACTGAAACTGGGAAATCAGAGAGCTGCTTCCGTTCTCAAATGACAGTCTCGTTTTCTGTGTGTCTCACAGCCATGTTTTAGCTCTTCTGCATACCCATTCCATAATTATGATGCTGCTCTCCCTCCCCCTTCCTTCCCTTGCTTAGGATTCTTCAAAAAACCAAATCAGCTCCTGTAATATCGATTCCAACTCATAGTGACCCTATAGGACAGAGAAGTACTGCTCCACAGAGTTTCTAAGGAGCACCTGGCAGGTTTGAACTGCCGACCTTTTGGTTAGCAGACTTAGCCCTTAACCCCTATGCAACCAGGGTTTCCTAGGATGTTTAAGAAGTGTAAGTAAATTCCCTGTAAAGTATATTTAAAAAAACCAAGCCCAATTCCTTCGAACCAATTGCAGCGTAGAGTAACACTATCGGAGAAGGTGGAACTGCCCTGAGGGTTTCATTGACTGGAATTTTTATGGAAGTAGAATGCTCCATCTTTCCCTGGTGAAGTGGCTGGTGGGTACAAACCTGTCAAACTTCCAGTTAGCATCTGAGCACTTAACCATTGTGCTACCACTGCTCCTCTCTGGAATAATTAAATCTCTAGAAAGATACACAAACCAATGAAACAGCTATCACTACTGGGTGGGAGCAAGGTGGATACAGACTTCCTTTTCATGAACTATATCCCTTTGTACCTTCTAAAGTGAAGAAGGAAGAATTAGAAAACTGAACTTGTCAAAGATTTCGTTTTTCTTGGATCCGTAATCAATATCTATGGAAACGCCAGGCAAGAAATCAAATGATGTATCACACTGGGCAAATCTGCTGTGAAAGATCTTTTCAAAGTATTGAAAAGCCAAGGTGCATGCTGCCGACTAAGGTGCACCTGACCCAAGCCATGGCCTTTTCAATCATCTCATATGCACTCGAAAGTTGGACAATGAAAAAGTAAGACCAAAGAAGAACTGACGCATTGGAATCCTGGTGTTGGGAAAGGACATTGAGCAGACTGTGGACTGCCAGAAGAATGTACAATCCGTATAGCAGAAAGTATAGCCAGAATGTTCCTTGGAAGCAAGGATGGCAAGACCACATCTCACATACTTCGGAAACACGTTATCAGAAGCAGTCAGTCCCTGGAGAAGAACATCAGGTTTGGCAGAGAATCAGCGGAAAAAGAGGAAGACACTCAAAGCGACAGACTGACTCAGTGGCTGCAACAATGGGCTTCAGCATAATAATGATTGTGAGGATGGCGGAGGACCAGGCAGCACTGTGTCACCCAGTGTCACCCAGTGTCACCAGGAGTCAGAGCTGACTTGGCAGCAACTCCTAACAACTATGAACCTGAGATCTCCATCCCAGATGGTCTGAAGGTCACTACTGACTTCCAGAGCAAGCACGTGGACTGGTAAAGGGTGAAAGGTATGTTACCAGTTAACCAGGCTCTGGGGTTTTCTTAGGGAAGGATTCTAAGTAAGGTGGAGAGATCAGCAAAGTCAGTTCAAAGGCTGGGAAAGAAGGAAACCAAAAGACCTTTGGAGTTTCCCATTGCTCACCAAGGACCATTTAAAAAAAGAAAATTGTCTGAGAGCATAAATTCCTACTCACAGTGAACCTACAAGACTGAGCAGAATTGCCCCACAGAGTTTCCAAGGAGCTCCTGGTAGATTTGAACTGCCAACCTTTTTGGTTAGCAGCCATAGCTCTTAACCGCTACACCACCAGGATATAAGATGACCATATGAAAGCAGCTCTAGGAGACTGGAGGAAGTAGAAGCAAGAGAATAAAAGAGATTGTCTGTGACTAGTGGAGGAGAACACATTGGATGGAGAAGCTCAGAGTAACCCCTAAGGAGGAAATAATAATCATAATGGCTATTTCTCCAAGAAAAGCAGCCAAGGGCCAAAGGACTCCATTCAGATGCCCGTGCAGTGTGTTCACATAGAGGAGAGAGTGCCACAAAAAGCCAACTGTCGTATTAAAAGGGACACGTCATCGGGAGTGACCGTGGGCTGGACAAAGAGAGTTGGCAACACACTTTGCCCTCCACTGCTGCAGCAAGGAACTGGTAGATTCAAAGGTGTCCTTGTTTCCCTCTGGGGCCCAGCCAGTTGGGTTTTAATTAAATGAGAATAACAGGCACCCTAGTTCACCTGGCAAGGAGGGAGACCCGGGAAAGGAAGGAATCTGAGTTTCCATCAAGTGCTTTTTGGTTCACGGGGCAGCCCTCCAATCAGCCAGTGTTTTATTGTTACTTTTTCTCTTTTTCCTTTCCTCTCGCTATTACAGTTGAAATTTGATAACTGTGATTGAATTATTCAAGGAATCAGAAATAACTTTTGCATACCAAGCTCTTTCTTCACCTTAACCTGAAAGGGTAGTGACACCCCCATGGCGATTTTCCGTCATTTAAGTACCCTGAGCCCAGAGCCCTGAGCTCCAAAGTTTAGGCCTACATGTGCTTGATAAAGTGTCCACTTAAGAGATGAAGTTGAAATATTAGACAGAGATTGCAAACAATTTAATACAAAAGATAACTGATACAAAAGGAAATGGCTTCTAAATTTTTGCATCTATTTCAGACGTTTAACAGGTTGATGATGGACCATGAAGATTTAAAGAGAAAAGAAGAAATCTTTTGGCTATTATTTGCCTAAAACAAATAACAACAGTAACAACAAACAGTAACAACAAAAAATTGCTAATACAGTGTTTTTATGCAAGTAATGAGAGCATTGTCGTTTTTTGAAAGCCTTGCCCTGACCCCACCAGGTGACCTTGTTAGTATGCGCTGTGCTAATTTTTCTTTCTTTCTTTTTTCACAGCAACATATAATGGCAGTAATGGCTGTGGAAATCATGCATGTAGATCTGAATTGTTTCAACTTGCTGCTGGGCAAGAATTAAAAATAAGACCCCCAGAACTTTCTCCCTCTCCATTAAAATCATACTTATGAATGGATGATCAAAGAGTGGGTTCTTTCTATCTCGGGAAACCCTACTGGCATAGCAGTCAAGTCCTATGGATGCTAATCGGAAGGTCAGCAGTTCAAATCCACCAGGCGCTCCTTGGAAACTCTATGGGGCAGTCTACAGGTTCTGTCTTTAGGGTCGCTGTGAGTCAGAATCACCTTGAAGGCAGGGGATTTTCTATCTCCAGGCTTTTGACCACTTTCATGAAGCAAAAGTTCTCAAGCCGCAGAGATTCTCATTTGTCTCCACCAAAATCTGCTGCCCCAACACTCCCTTGGACCAGTGACTTTGAGTCGCCTCCCCGTAACCACCCCCCAACTAGTCCGGTGCTGTCATTTCAGCTAGAACTGGTGTCTGAGTCTGGAAAGTGGAGGAGGAAAGATGCAGGCACTGTTCCTGGCCCAGCACTCCCTGTGGTTCAGGGTGTAGTAGCTGGGTTCTTTGTCAAGAAACGGCTCCTCAGACAAAGCACTTCAACCCTGAGCACCTGGCTTCATCACCTACAGACCTTGTCCCTTTCTCTTTCTTCCTTTGTGTAGAGTCACTATGAGTTGACACCCTGGTAGTGTAGTGGTTAGATGCTACGGATGCTAACCAAAGGGTTGGCCATTCAAATCCACCAGATGCTCCTTTGAAACTCTAGGTAGCAGTTCTATCCTGTCTACAGGGTCTCTATGAATTCACTCAAAAGCAACGGGCATGAGTTGAAATTGAGTCCATGGCAACAGGTTTCATGGAGCCCTTGGGTGGCACAAGTGGTTAACACACACTACTCAATAGTTTGGGAGTTAGAGTCTACCCAGAGGTGTCTCCAAAGAAAGAGCTGGAGATCTACTTCTGCAAAAAAAAAAAAAGTCAGCCATGGAAAACCCCCGATGGTCAGGCAATTTTCAAATGGAGGAAATACAAGTAGCAAAAAAGTAGAGGAAAGAGTTAAACCTGGCTGCTGGCTGATACTCATCCTCCTCAGTGAGAGGACAAGAGAAGCTTTCAGGAAAGCTGTGGGACTTAGCACGCAAAGACTTCAATGTATTAATAAGTGACCTGATCAGTCTGCTTCAAGGAAATTTTTCTTAAGGGAATAGGAAAAAAAACAAAAACAAAACAAACCCATTGCTGTCAACTCAACTCATAGCAACCCACAGGACACAGCAGAACTGCCCCCATAGAGTTTCCAACAAGTGTCTGGTGGATTCCAGCTGCAAGCCCTTTGGTTAGCAACTGTAGCTCTTAACCACTATTCCACCGGGGTTACCATGGGGAAGCATTTACCTATAAAGGTGTTTATGACAGCATTTGTTTTTCCACAGTAGCAAATAGTCAGAAACGTTAATGTCAAACAACAGAAGATACTTGGAACACAGTTGAATATGCCCCTTGATGGTGGGCATGTTTTACAAATATGATTAAAGAGAGTATTTAATGACGCAGAATCATCTCCTGATGGACCATTCCATGGTGAGAGGCAGAGAGGAAGGAGTGTTCCGGAATGCTTGCATTTCTGTTCCCTTAACATATGGAGGGGTAGGGGAGATAAACTGGAAATAATTGTCCCAAGAAGCTAGCAACTGACAAGAAGTGGTTTTGTGGGGTCATTTGTACCGGGACTATGAAGAAATTGTATTTCTTCCTTATGTTGTTGTCAGGTGCCATCAAGTTGGTTCTGATTCATAACCACCCTATGAACCAAACACTACCCTGTCCTATGCCATGCCCACAACCGTCGTTATGCTCAAACCCACCGCTGCAGCCACTGTGTCGATCTACCTCCTGGAGGGTCTTCCTCTGTTTCGCTGCCTGTCTACTTTCCCAAGCGTGATGCTCCTCTCCAGGATTTGATTCCTCCCTACATGTCCAAAGTATGTAAGATCTAGTCTCGGTATCCTGACTTCCAGGGAGCACTCTGGTTGTACTTCTTCCAGAACAGATCTGTTTGCTCTTCTGGCAATCCTTGGTGCATTCAGTGTTCTTCTCCAGCACCAAAATTCAAGGGCATCAATTCTTCTTCTGTCTTCCTTATTCGTTGTCCAGCTTCCACACGTGTATGATGCAATTGCTTGGGTCAGGCACACTTTAGTCTTTAAGGTGACATCTCTATTTTTTAACACTTAAAGAGGTCTTTTGCAGCAGAATTTCCCAATGCAATGTGTCTTTTGATTTTGTGACTGCTGCTTCCACAGGCGTTGATTATGGAACCAAGTAAAAGGAAATCATTGGCAACCTCAATCCTTTCTCCGTTTATCCTAATCTCACTTACCGGTCCAGTTGCGAGGATTTTGTTTTCTTAATGTTGAGGTGCAATCCACACCCAAAGGCCGTGGTCTTTGATACTCATCAGTAAGTGTTTCAAATCCTCTCCACTTACAGCAAACAAGGTTGTGTCATCTGCATAACACAGGTTGTTAGTAAGTCTTCCTCCAGTTCTGATACCATGTTCTTCATTTAGTCCACCTTCTTGGACTATTCACTCAACATACAGATTGAAGAGGTATGGTGAAAGGACACAACCCTGACATGCTCCTTTCCTGACTTTAAAACAAGCAATATCCGCTTGTTCTGTTCACATGACTGCCTCTTGATTCATGTACAGATTCCCCATGAAAACAATTAATTGTTCTGGAATTCCCATTCTCCATGATGCTATCCATAATTTGTTATAGTCCACATAGTTGAATGCCTTTTCATAGTCAATGAAACACAGGTAAACACCTTTCTGGTATTCTCTGCATCAGACAAGATCCATTTGACATCAGCAATGATATCCCTGGTGCCATGTCCTCTTCTGAATCTGGATTTCTGATAGTACCTTGTCAATAAACTGCTGCGGTCACTTTTGAATGATCTTGAGCAAAATTCCACTTGCATGTGACACTAATGATATTGCATGATAATTTGTATGTTCTTCCTTATACATGTCTGTAAATTCCACGTGGTTTATATTAAGCATGGTTTGGTTGTGGTTAGTTACCATCAAGCTGACTTCCTGACTCGCGATGACGCAAGGCACCACAAGCTGAAAGGCTGCCAGATCCTGCAGCCATCCCCAGAATGATTGACAGATTGGATGCTGTGATTCATCGGGTTTTCGTTGGCTGATTTTTCAGCCATAGATCACCAGGCCTTTCTTCTTAGTCTTAGTCTGGAAATGCCACTGAAACTTGCCCAGTAACATAGGAACGTGCAAGCCTCTACTGAGAGACAGACAGTAACTGCGCGTGAGGTGCACGGGCTGGGAACGGAACCCAGCTCCCCCATATGGAAGGTGAGAATTCTCCTGCTGAACACCAGTGCCTCATATATTGTGCATATGATGCTTTTATTATCAGGAAGAAAGAAAAAGAAAGAAAGAAAAGCAAAATTGCCTGTACTAGGTGCGTTGGTTAAGGGCTCTGCTGTTAAGCAAAAGACTGGCAGTTCAAATCCACAAGCCACTGCTCAGAAACCCCACTGCCAATTCTACTCTGTCCTATAGGGTCTCTTCGAGTCGGAATCCACTCAAAGGCGACACATTGGCTTGTTTTGTGTTTTTTTCAGGGTTTCATCTATCATGGAAACCCTGATGGTGTAGTCGTTAAGCGCTACGACTGCTAACCAAAAGGTTAGCGGTTCAGATCCGCCAGGAGCTTCTTGGAAACTCCGTGGGGCAGTTCTACTCTGTCCTATAGGGTCGCTGTGAGTCGGACCGGACTCTATGCCAATGGATTTTTTTTTTTTTTTGGTGTTTTATCTATTATAAGAACTTCTCGTTAGAGGGCGCTCTTGCATTATAAGCGATAAGCATGGGGACCAGTGAGCCTGACTTCACCCAGGTCGAGGCGGGTTTCCGATCAGAATTTGCAGCCACGCATTGCAGGCGTGCATGTGCGCACACATGCCTGTATTCTGGTATCGCCGTTGATGTGTATAGATGGGATGTTCACCTCTGCATTTTCCTCCTATTAACCTTGTGAAAGTACAGACAATAACGATGCTATCTGTTGCACTGTTCTCTAGATTCTCCCCATAGTTATTTTAACTGATAGCTCATTTGACTTCTTAACTGGTGGTGTTTTTCAATTCTAAGCCCCTACAGAAAAAAAAAAAAAAACAGAAGGAATATTTCAAAATGCAATTTCAAAATTACTGCCAAATTATGGCGTCCTGTTTACTCGGACAGATTGGGATCTTCTGCGGTTGGTCGTAAAGCCCTCTCCGGCCAAATGGTGGAGGGAGGAGCTGGAATATTGCTGCTGCAGCAAGTGCCATTTGTCGCACACAGGGCATAGCTGCATGCCATTCTTTGAGAATGTCTTCTCCTAGCAGATTAGAATAGAAAGCGGTACTTGACTGCCGGTAATTTTCTGTTTGGTGGTGCACGTTCCAACCGGAAGGTCATCACTGTTTAGATCCTCCCTCTCCTGGGTCCTCTACTTCACCAGACATGGTGTTCTCCTCCAGAGACTGATCCCTCCTGGTCACGACGGGTCTATGTCACCAGTATTTCAAATACCAGCAGGGCCGCCTACAGTGGACAGGCTTCAGCTGAGCCTCCAGACTGAGACAGACTAGGAAGAAAGGCCTGGAGATCTGCTTTTGGGAATGAGCCAATGACAACCTGTGGAGCAGAACAGACCATTGTCCCACCTGCTTGCTTTGCACTGATCACCAGGAGGGATCAGTCTGTGGAGAACATCCTATCTGGTGAAGCAGAGAACCAAGGGGAGCAGAGAAGCCCCGCAGCGCATTGGATGGGTCCAGTAGGTGTCATGATGGACGCAGACTGGGTGGTGATTTCAGGCTGAAGCAGAGTCTGGTAGTATTTTGTTCTGTTGCACAGAGGGTCCTCATGAGTCAGAGATGACTTAATGCTAACTCACACCAGCAACCCATGTTCTATGTCTGCTTTCTTTGCACTTCCAGAAGACAGGAATAGTAAAACGAGCACATGCTCTGTGCCAGGAAACGTACCAGCACTTTGTGGGTATTGTTTCATTCAATTGTCAGTCATCACATGCATCAGACTCGTTTTAGAGGTGGTGGTGGTCGTGGCGAGGGGCTGTTGAGTCACTTCAGACTCATAGTGACCCCAAGCCCAGCAGAACAGAACCCTGCCTGGTCCTGCACCATCCCCACAGTCGTGACATCTGAGCCCACTGTCGTAGCCAGTGTGCTGATCCATCTCATTGAGGGTCTCCCTCTTTCTCACAACCGTCTACATTCTCAAAGCGGGGAGCTTGAGAAATGACAAGATGGCTGTTGCCACAAGGCTACAACACATTATAGATATGAATGGCATCACCCATTGGGTCATTACAGCCCACGCCATTAGCCATGGTGTCTTGTCCACAGAGAAACAGCCTCCAAGGGGACCTTGCATGTCTCACACGGTGACAAACACATTCCTTTTCGTCATGCCAATGTCTTTCAACAAACCATATTTAAAGGAATGTTACTATTCGATTCCACTGAAGGACATTTTTATGTGCTACAAGTTAAATTATCAGTGCTAAAATCAACTTATCACCTGGTGGGTGAAATTAGGAGGTAGAGTGAGTGATTGCCATTCAATTATGGCATGTTGTTGTTTAATGGCTCTGTGCTAGAAGGCTCTATTAATCTCTATTAAATCTGCTTTTTCCTACTGGACAACAGGCAACCCTTTATTGCAAAACCTCATCACAGGACACAAAATGGGCGAGACACTCATCACAGCCTCTGGGGCTGCTGGTAGTAATTTGTACAGCAGGAAGAAAAAACACATCGGAAGTGTTACTGAAACACTTCCCTCCCGCTCATCCTTAAAATGGGGCCCCAGTGGTGCAGTGGTTACCAGCTTGGCCACTGACCCCAAGGTCAGCAGTTCAAATCCACCAGGGGCTCCTTGAAAACTCTAGGGGGCAGTTCTACTCTGTCCTATAGGACTGCTATGAGTCCGAATCAATTAGACAACAGCAGGGTTTTTTTTTTTTTTTTGGTTTTTTGCTTCTTAAAATAAATGCAGGTGTGACTGGGGACAGATGTAAGTGGCACAGAGAGGGGCCTTTCCTTAATTAAAAGGCCATGGACTCATGGTGACATTGGCTTAGGGCATCGTCCAGCTTGTGATGTGCCCACGTACCACAGGATCAGACCAATGTGATTCATACAGTTCTCATCAGGTGCTTTTGGGAAGTAGATTACCAGGTCTTTCTTCCTCGTCTATCTTAGCCTGGAAGCCCTGCAGAAGCCTGATCATCCTCAGAGCAACACGCAAGTCTCCGGTGACAGATGGGGGTGGGTAGCTGCACCTCAAGGGCACTGGGCAAGAATCGAACCTAGGTCACCCACATGTAAAGCAAAAATCCTGCCACTGAACCACTATTGCCCTCTCTGGGCCATTGTAACACTTTCCAAATACCCTGTTCCTTTCTCAGGCCATTAAGTAAGACCCTACATTGGATGGCAGCCCAGCCTAGGAGCTGTCAGAAGCAAAGAGGAAAGAGAAGGAAAAAAATCACGCGACAGACAGCAAAGAAAGCAACTCTGAAATCACAAAATTCCATTTTCCCAGGGCTCCCATGCACTGAAACGCCATCCTTATAAATGAAGCTGTGATTTGTTATTGTTGCACACTCAGCATCACTCACCCTTTGGTAGCTGACCCCTGGTTCTTTTGGGGGGAGCCACATTTCCCCAGTTGGAGCCTTCGGGCCACATCAATCAGTGGGTACCATCGCTCTGGACATGAGTGCTGATTCAGGGATGGGCTGGACAGTGCTCTGGGCCCTTGGTGAAGTTGTTAGAAAAGAAAAGCACTCTCCTTCTAGGATCTAAGCCAAGGACGTGACTGCAAGGGTACCAGTAAGAAGCAGAACTAGCCTGGGGGAAAACAGAAGAGAGATGGAGAGAAACCTGTCCTAAAGACTTCTTTCATGCTGGATTCAGCCATGCCTGAGGAGAGTCCAAATACTGAAATCTGCAATTATGCCAGTGAATAAATGTCCATTTTTGCAACTGAATTCAGATTGCCTACCACTGTACTCCCTATTGGAAACCCTTGTGGCATAGCGGTTAAGTGCTACATCTGCTAACCAAAAGGTTGACAGTTCAAATCCACCAGGCATTCCTTGGAAACTCTATGGGGCGGTTCTACTCTGTTCTATAGGGGCGCTACGAGTTGGCGTCGACTCAATGGCACTAGGTTCTAGGTAGTTCCTATTAAGTTGAAATAGTCTTGTGGGAGGGGTGTGGTGTGAGGGAGAGAGCTGGTGTTTGTCATGCACACCATTCACTGTTTCGGAAGTCAGACAGCCTAAACCTAGACTCCACCTTGGCAAAAGGCTGAAGTATCCTGGCCCTGGTTAGGAAACCAGCATAGGTATCTGTAACCCACACTGCTTCGACTCCCAGCAATGGACACGTTTTGTTTTCGAACTGCTAACGCACTCAGAGCCCCCGGCGCGCTGGAACCCGGTGTGTGCTCGTTCTCAATTCTCAAAGTGGGGCAGCAAGAGATGCTCCTCAAGATGCCAACACTCCTCCTGAGATGTCAGCAAGGCCAGTCAGGACAAAATAAGGCAGGCGAAGAAGCTATCTAGGGCAGGTGGGTTATCAGCATTACCTGGCCACCGGTGGATCACCTTATTCCCCCATCGTGGCCAACAATTCGTATGCGGGATCTCTGCCTTCATCCTGGCCCAGGCAGAAATAGCTGGGTCTCCAGGGTGCTCTCCGGGGGCCTAGTCGGGAAAGCAAGTCTGGGAACTGTGGGGATCAATGAGACCCGAGAGATGGGAAGCGTCCAGGTAGAGGTGCAGTCTGGACACCGTGAAGGATCTTTTCCCCTTCTAGGGGGATGGGGGAATGTCGGTTGAGGGGGTGGTTTGGCCCTAGCGCGGTGGAGGCTCCTTTGCCCTTCTCCTGGGGAGCTGTCGGTTGCGGGGGCGACCCGGTCCTACCGCCCTGACCCCTCTGGGCACCTCGGTTCCCCGCCTCTCCGATGCACCCCCTGCCCTGTGTGCCTCTGGCTCGCCAGCGCCCCGCGGGGCCCCGGGGCCCTTCCGCAGAAAGGTGGCGCTCCCTGCGCCCGGCCTGGGCACCGCTCGCGGGCGGCAGCAGGAGGCGCCGGGCGTTGGAAAGCCGGCCAGCGCGCGAAACCGCCGGCGGGGCGCGCCCACGGGCGGGGTGGGGGCGGGGCCGGGCCGGGCCGGGGGCGTGGCCAGGGGTGGGGCTTGGCGGGCCGGCCTCCCGGCTGCAGGCTGGCGGCGGCGGCGGCGGCGCGGGGACTGCGGGGACAGCTCGGTGGCCGCGCGGCAGCGACGCCGGGGAAGCCCGCTCCCGCCTGCGCCTCTGAGACCCACCCAGAGTAGGAGTGGGGGGCCCCGCGGCGCCGCCCCAGGCAGAGGCGCCCGCTCTCGGACCCCGAGATCCTCGCAGCGCCGCGGGGGGGAGCGGGGAGGAGCCGCCCGGGAGTCGCCCGCCCTCCCGGCCGCCCGCCGAGTCCGCGGCAGCTCGGCAGGAGACAAAGCCCCGCGGGACGCGATGCCCGGCGGCCGCGAGCCCGGCCCCGGGCGCGGGGAGCGCTGCGTTTGAGCGCGCAGCCGGGAGCCAGGGCGCGGGGCGGGCACCCAGGTGCCGAGCCGCGGCACGGTGACTGCTCGGGGGCGGCGCCCTCCCGCCGCAGCCGCAGTGGCCGGCGCCGCAGCTAGGAGCCATGGGCAACATCTCCTCCAACATCTCGGCCTTCCAGTCCCTGCACATCGTCATGCTGGGCTTGGACTCGGCCGGCAAGACCACCGTGCTCTACCGGCTCAAGTTCAACGAGTTCGTGAACACGGTGCCCACTATCGGCTTCAACACCGAGAAGATCAAGCTGAGCAACGGCACGGCCAAAGGCATCAGCTGCCACTTTTGGGACGTGGGCGGCCAGGAGAAGCTGCGGCCGCTGTGGAAGTCCTACAGCCGCTGCACGGATGGCATCATCTACGTGGTGGACTCGGTGGACGTGGACCGGCTGGAGGAGGCCAAGACGGAGCTGCACAAGGTGACCAAGTTCGCCGAGAACCAGGGCACGCCGCTGCTGGTCATTGCCAACAAGCAGGACCTGCCCAAGTCGCTGCCGGTGGCCGAGATCGAGAAGCAGCTGGCGCTGCACGAGCTCATCCCGGCCACCACCTACCACGTCCAGCCGGCGTGCGCCATCATCGGCGAGGGCCTCACCGAGGGCATGGACAAGCTCTATGAGATGATCCTGAAACGCAGGAAGTCCCTCAAGCAGAAGAAGAAGCGGTAAAGCGCCCCCGGCGGCGCCCGGGAGCGAGGTGGGGGGAGCGAGTGAGTCAGGAATGAATGAATGGGTGGATGGGAGAGCGAGAACCCGCGCCTGCTAACAAAGACAGAGAACCAAAGCGATGCTTTCAATTTTTCAAACGGAATCTCTGCACCCAGAACCTGGGCGTGAAGGCTGACCCGCCGGCCTGCCCCCACTCCCGGCTCGGTGGACCTTTTGTCTGGACGCCAGAGCTTCAGATGAGGTGTGAGGGGGGGCCCCTCCGGCAGAAATGGCGGGGACCCGGGTACGGACTGGAGCGCGGGTCCTGCTGTTTGTCCGGGCGGCAACGGGAAGGCAACGATGTCAGAGACAAAAGCGATTTCCTCCCGCCCCAGCAGGGCCAGAAGTTCGGGCTGCCCCGCCCCCACGGGGCGACTTGCACCTGTGCGCCTCCTGAGGTATGCAGTTCCTGGAACCCTCGGGGTACCCATCTGGGTGGCGGCGTGCTGGCTCGGGGTGGTGCTGGGGGACAGCGGCGCCTCGCATTCCTGGGCTGTGGCATGTGGATAATTCTATGTCACAGGGCAGGCCCCTGTGGAAATTTCGTTGGTCCCGCTCTGAGCCCAGAAGAGGTGGCGGTTTGAGCCGTCAGAACACGCTGGCACTGTGCACCCGCCTGCTCCCGAGGCACTGACGCGGCTCTGGCCTGGGCTAGGCTACGGCCGGATGGCCGCAGCGATGTCCATTTCCTGGTGCTTTGGTGGCTACAGAAGACCAGTTTGGTGTGAACTGCTTTTCAGCCTGGAATCAGACATCCTCCAGATGGTTTGGACCCTGTCCATGCGTAGGTCATTGTCACACAAAGAGACCAATGAAAATTAAAATAAAACAACAGCGACAGAACTGTTGGAGGTGGTGGCAGCCCGCGTTTACCGTTTGCAGGGTAGTTCAAGGTGTTTAAAGGGCGAGGCCCTAGAGGTCGGTGCTGGGTGGGGTGTGTGTGGGTACGGGGAGCCTCCTCCCCCCGACTGTGTACAAGGCACAAAGGCTTAGACCCATATGTATGGAATTCTCAATTCTCTTAGCCTACTGATTGGTTTGTGTGAGCATGCCAGCTGCAGATGTGTGAGGGTTTTTGCAGGGTATGTCTCTTGTCATGCTAATCACGGGATGATGGGTTTTCAGACATGTTAAAAAAAAAAAACTTTTGCAAATGAATCTTCACCCTAGAAATAATCACCTTAGGAAAAAAAAGGCTTTGCTCTACCCTTTTATACCCCTTTAAGCTGCAAGTGACGACATGTTCGGGTTTCTAATTTGGTTCATTGTGGCCTATCTAGTTTAAGTATTTCATTCCAAATGTCTCAGTATTTGATGTCACACACTAAGAAAAAAAAAAAAACCACTTTACTGCCAAAGGCGACCTCGTTGCATGGATTTCAAAGCAGAGAGGAAAAGCACAAGGATGTGGTGAGTCCTTCCAAACCCATTCTTGGGTCATCTGGCTAGCCAGCACTTTGGCCAAATGGAAACCCTGAGTGCTGGAAATAAAAGAAAGCCTGTGACATCATGGTCGCCAGGGCTCAGGCTCTTCACAGTTTGCTTGAAAGGGGCTTTGGAAAAAGGATCAAGTGAAAGAAGAATTAAATACATATTTTTGAATGATATAATTGAAAGAAATCCTTTATAATGGGTACTGAATCTTGGTTTGCCGAGCTCTCGTTTACCAAGAATCACAGACTGAGAAGGGAAACTTAAGCTCATGGTTGGATTTTGATTTCCTCTTTGCATCCATGTTTACTGGTAGAATTAGGATTCTCCTCCATACACACTGTTAAACATTTCTTACAAAGGAGGCCAGTGGACAGGGGCCATGACCATGCCTGGGCACGTGCACTAGCTCAATTCTAAGTCCAGCCCTGCTGTCCGTTGCACTTAGCAAGTTCGTTTAAGAATCAGAGAGAGAAATTCTGCTATCTGCCTGAACCTCAATTTTTCCATGTTGTATTTTCAAAGAAGAACCCTAGCAGCCCACATTCCTTCTATCATTTGTTGGCATCTCTGACACCCCTCCAATGCTGGTCCTTTTGTAGACACTCAGTAGAGAAAAACCTAGCTAAGAAGTGTTGAAAAGCCTGCGAGATTTCAGTTTACATAGCAACAGCGTAGTCACTGATTTCCAAATGGGCTGGTCCCATCGTCTGAGGATTCTGTATGGAATTATAGAACAAAACAAAACAAAATCCATCTTCTTTTATTTTCTTCACATGCAACAATTTCTTAAGCACTTTGACATTTTGGTAGTACCACACTATTGAGAGAAGAATATATTTATTTTGTGAGATTGCAGATGCCAAATACTGTAACCGTCTCGTGCTAATAAGACTTTTGGTTCCCGATCACTGTTTTCAAACCCTGTCCTGCTTTTCCAATAATGCCAACTGGTTTTTGTGTTTCACATTCTCAATACTTAAGGGTGCAGTCAGCCTTCAGTAGTTGTGCGGTCAAGTAAAGCCGTGTGATGTGTCAGCTAATAGTCAGCAGTCTCCGTTGATTTCTCTAATGTCTGACCTAAGGGTGGCCCATTTCATCTCTGACCAAACAGGAAGCGTGGAGAGCCACCTCGGTGTGGTTGCCTGGGGAGCATTCCCTGACCTACCGATCTGTAATGTGTTAGGCCTTCTGCTTTTTGGAGGAAGATGAGTGAGTTTCACGGAGAGGAAGTTGGCCTCCCCAAGTGAGCTTCTGCAGTGTGTTTTTAGCAGACACAGGGAGACCAGTTCCATGGTGGCAAAGCCATCTTCCTGAGCGCCCTGTCGTGGTGTTGGGACCTGGCTCTGGTCTGGTTTTTGTTGCTCCTGCTGTGGTCCTCTGTCCCAATCATCCGCTTCCTTGGTTCTCGTTTCCTTTTGTAAAAAACATACATGATGCTGTGAACGGAAATAAATTATTTATACATCAAACACTTGCCAACCTTGTGGTTTTTATTTTTTGATGGATTATATTTATTTTCTACACCTTCTTTCCTGCATAAGGGGATAGCTGACAAGATGGCCTTGGAGGTTCTACCTGGTTCCAGGGCTGCATCGATTTTTTGACCCCCAGTATTTTGCTTTTAGGTGGCTGGGGGTGGGGGGGCACAGTCAGGTGCCCAACTACTAGCTGATAGGCTGGTGATTGGAGCCCAGCTGGAAGGATCTTGGAAGGAAGGCCTGGCCACTTGCCTCCAAAAGGTTACAGCCTTGAGGACCCCCATGGAGCATCTCTGCTCTACACCAGAGTTCAGCTGCATCGGTGTGCACACGGTGGCAGCTAACAACAACAGCAACAATTTGGGGGTTTGTGTGTCTAGCGTACCCTTGGTGGCGACTTTAGAGACCTCACGTGCAGGTGTCTGTGTGCATTTGGGGTTCATCGACTCCCGCCTGGTCCCCTGACTGAGTGCTTGCTAACAATCACCCCAGTGCTTCGGAGCAGTGGGCCACAATGCCTAGCCCGTCTTCAGCACCTTCATTTCTTCAAAAGGTCATGAATTTTTAATGACCTCAGAAAATGCTATCTGATATAGGACACTGGAAATACCCATATACCGGGTCAAAACCCTGGTGGTGTAGTGGTTTTAAGTGCTACAGCTACAAAACGAAAGGTTAGCAGTTCAAACTCGCCATCTGCTCTTTGGAAACTGTGGGGCAGTTGTACTCTGACCTCCAGCATCACTTTGAGTCACAATGGACTCGACGGCAGTGGGTTTGGGTTTTTGTGGTTTATGTACCAACAAGGCAGCGTCAGTAACTGCAGAGCTGCTCGGTGGCTTGGCTGTGCCTCTCTGCACAGTATCTGTGCTGTGTGTACCACTTTGGAAGCCAACAGAAGTCCTCTCTGCTGTAGTTTCTCTTCAGTACCAGGGGCATAAAACCAGCGTGTTCTGTTGATGCCCTTGACAAAAAGCTCTATTTTCAAAAGGAAGGATGATGGATCCGGCATCAAACAACACATACAACATGTAGCATGTGGAGACTCTTGATGCATGCTAACACCCTTAATAGCAATTAAGTGACGCTCAAGACCCCAGTCAGGATCCCTGGTGGCTCATTAGTGAAGTACTTGGCTGCTAACCAAAGGATAGGCAGTTCAAACCCAGCAGATGTTCAGTGGGGGAAAGATGTGGCGGTCTGCTTCTGTAAAGATTACATCCTTAGAAACCTGCTATGGGGCAGTACTACTCTGTCCTATAGGGTTCTTATGAGTCAGACTCCACTCAATAGCAATGGATTTGGGGTAGGTGGAGTATCGTATCTGGGGTCAAAACAATGCAGTGTCAAATTCTGACTCAGTAGTTGAGTTGCTATGATCTCATGTTAGTCTCTGAGCCTCTGTTTCCCCATAGGTAAAATGGGTACATACAGGATTGTTGGGAGGATGAAACACGATGAAAGGTGATGATACGTGTAAGGTGCTTACAGTTGGTACCTGAATGTAGCAAGTTCTCCGTAACTTCAGCCTCTGTTATTATTGGCTATTGACAATAGAGGGCCCTGGTGGCTTAGCGGTTAAGACTTTGGCTGCTAACCAAAGGGTCAGCCATTTGAATCTACCAGCTGCTCCTTGGAAACCACATGGGGCAGTTCTGCTCTGTTCTATAGGGTCACTATGAGTCAGAATCAAGTCTCTGGCAACACAGATTGTTTCTGATTATTAGCAATGCTGTCAAGTCAGGTTGCCATGAGTCGGATCCGACTCGACGGCATTTGGCTTGGCCATGGGATGCAGGGTGATTTAACTTCACTGCAGGGCTCTGTGTTGGGCTGGTACAATCTCCCTCCATCCACCTGCCACAGATCCTCCTTCTGGGACCAAGATGCTGACTCCAGGCCAGGTTGGAAGGAAGCCAGAGAAGCAGTTCTAGAATCCTGGATTATCCTGCTTGGTCTTCTCACCCAAGGCTGTGCTAGGTCAAGTCCAATGTCAGAGTTAGTCTCTGGTGGCACAAAGACTTAAACACTTGACTACTACCCTAAAGGCTGACTGCTTGAATCCACCCAGGGGCCCTTTAGGAGACAGGCCTGAGCGGTTTGCTTCTGAAAGGTCACAGTCTTGAAGGTCCCAGGGAGTAGCTCTGCTCTGAAGTGCCAGAATCAGTGTGATAACAACCTATGGTAAGAAGAACAACAGACTCTTGAATCAGTCTGGTACACCCCAGGTCACTAACCTGTACACCTTGGAACACCAGCCTCCCGGATCACTGGCCTGTATGCCCTAGACCACTGGCCTATACACCCTAGATCGCTGGCCTGTACACCCCAGATCACTATCCTGTACCCCCTGGACTACTGGCCTGTACCCCCCAGACCACTGGCCTGTACACTTCTGGGACAGCTTTTGCCTAACAGCTTGCTGAGTCTTCAGTAGGTGCTCAACAAATAATTGTTGAATGAATAAATGAATATTGATTCCCTTTGTCTGTAAACTTTAAAAATGGTATTATATGAAATAAATGATTATTTTCCCTTAAATATTTTAATTCAAGCTAAGACAGACAAGACCCATCATCCTTGAAGATCGCTAATGCTGGATGAGTCATTTCTATGAGTTGGTAAGGGAAGTTAAAACTTACACATTGTTAAAAACGTTTGTGGGCTTAGAGGTATTCTTAAAAAAATGAGCAAATGTTGACTTTATTATTCATATGGTTGCAGGAAATAATTTTTGTAAGTCACACGGCATCCAAATGGCACAGGTACATTTTTTTAAACTACTTGTTGTTAGGTGCCATCGAGTCAGTTCTGACTCACAGCCACCCGGTGAGCAACAAAAGGAAACCCTGCCCGGGCCTGGGCCACCCTCACAATCGTTATTCTTCAGCCCGTTGTTGCAGCCAATGTGTCAAGCCATCTTGGTGAGCGTCTTCCTCTTTTTCGACGACACTCTACTTTACCAAGCATGATGTCCTTCCCCAGGGACTGGTCCCTCCTGATAACATGTATGAAGTATGTGGGATGAAGTCCCACCATCCTCACTTCTAAATAGTAAAACCTGAAGATTTGTTTGCAAACCAGTTAGGGGTCATTGTTGCTCCATATGAGTGAAAATGTTAGAAACCAAAGTTGAGATCTTGCTGTGTGACTTAAGCATGGTGCCCCGCAGGGAGCCGGCCCACCGCTGATACTCAGAGGGTGAGGCTCATTCCAAGTTCTGCAGAAACGGCCACATCACTCTGGCTCCAGCAACAGAGAAGGCTAATCGGAGTCCCAGGCAACTACGTTTCCCCCATCTGAGCATTTCCTGAAGGGGCTGGTTCTTCGTTTGTAAGGTTTTTGGATCAGCCACAGGCCATCTAGACTTGTCATCTTGTGCACTCAGGTTTTGTATCCAGAAATTCTTGAGATAATCTGTAACCAGCTTCAGAGACTGTTCCCCTGCCACATTCAGGTGGGAACAAAGAAGGACAAAATTATGTGCAGAGACAGCTTGTCCAAAGCAAGCTCCATAGACACATCCAAACTCCTGGAGGAGCCAGATTGTTGGGCAGAGGGCTGTGGGGACTATGATTCTGGGGAACATCTAATTTGACTGGCATAGCATAGTTTATAAAGAAAATATTCTACATCTTCCTTTGGTGAGTAGCTTCTGGGATCTTAAAAGCTTATAAGCAACCATTTAAGATACTCCACTGGCCTCACCCTCTCAAAAACAAGGGAGAAGGAAGAAAACCAAAGACACAAGCAGATTAGTCCAAAGGCCTAATGGACCACCACCTCCACACGGCCTCCCCCAGACAGTGTCCAGCACAACTAGATGACACCCAGCTACCACCACTGACTGCTGTGACAGGGGTCACAGTAAAGGGTCCCAGACAGAGCCGGAGAAAAATATAGAACAAAATTCTGTCTCACACACACACACATACACAGACACAGAGAAGACCAGACTTAGTGGTCTGACAGAAACGGGGGAGATCCTGAGAGTATGGCCCACAGACGCCCTTACAGCTCAAGACAGAGGTCCCTCCTGAGAGTCACTCTTCAGCCAAAGATTAGCCAGGTCCATCAAAGAGAATGAAATCTAAGGGGCACACTGGCCGGGGGGCAAAGACTAGGAAGGCAACAGGGGACTGAAAAACCAGTCCTGAGGAAACCAGGGTCTCTAGGGAGAGTGCTGGTGTATTGTGGGGTTGGTTACTAATGACACAAAACGAAATGGGTGTTACTTATTTAATGAAAAACTAATTTGCTTTGTAAACCTGCATCTAAAGTACAGTTAAAAAAAAAATTCTGAGCAGAGAGTAAGAGGTAGAAGAGCTGATACAAAAAATACAAAGACATTCAGTGCAGAAGAGGGTGGCCCTTGATGCCACCACGCTTCCTGTCCAGGCAGGCCCCTACCCTTCATTTGCAGGTCTGATGCCCACAACTTGCTGCTTGTCTGCTGGGAAATAGATTCACCACCTTATATGACGGGAAGGCATTTGCCGCCTCCCCATTCTGTCTTCTTTCATAGGTAATCACTTATCCTCAAAACAACCTACTTCTTTGGACTTGTCTGGTGCAGTTCAAATCTTTTAAGAATTGCTGCTCGCGCAAAGCCAAGTGGAGCTGCCCAAGTTCTGAATGCAGAAGTTTGCATCAGCTTCCGAGAGGACACTGCCATTTGAGGTTTTCTGAGAAAGTCACACACGGGTTCTTCCCCAAGATGAGACACAGAACGGAAGAGCTCTGTGGTTTAACTCCACCCAGGTTTTCAGAAGATGCAATGGCTTTCTTGGAACCTTGCATGAATGCTTGATCAAGTAAAGAATCAGTGAAAGAAAGGAAGACTCTCCATGAGACGGGTGACACAGTGGCTGCAGGGACAGGCTCAAGCACAGCAGCGATTGTGAGGAGAGCACAAGACCAGGCGGGGTTTCAGTTTGTTGTAGGGAGGGTCACTGTGAGTCCCAACAGGCTTGACGGTGCTTCACAAGACAGCAACACCTTGTACAAAATTCTGCACATGAGCTTTTCTTGTCAAGAGTGAATTGATCCTTGGTAGTTCAGTGACAGAATGCTTACCTTCTAGGTGGGAGACTGGGGTTCGATTCTCAGCTGACACGTCTCACGCTGCAGCCACTACCTGTTGGTCAGTGGAAGCTAAATGTTGCTGTGATGCTGAACAGACTAGAGGGAAGCTTCCAGACCAAGACAGACTAGGAAGAAAGACCTGGTGATCTGCTGCCCAGAATCAGTCAGTGAAAGCCCTCTGAGTCACAGTGGTCCAATCTGCCCTTGGTCGTGGGGATGGTAAAGGATCAGGCCCTGTTTGGATCCTTTGTTTCTTTGCGTACAGAGTTGTCCTGAGCCAGAGGCCAACCAGAGGGTAGGTGACAACGATAATAATGTATGTAACAGTGGACGTAGTTCTCGCCCTATACGGGATGTGACAGCATGGCATGAATAGGGACTTTTTTAAAAGCGTTTTTTCACGTTTTATTTACATCACTAGTTTGATAAAAGGAGCATTTCTCTTGCAATTATTGATTGAAATTACCAAGGCCTAGTAATATCAAGCTTGGTTTCTGTCTTCTCCCTCCCCACCTTGCAGAGACCCGTGAGCTCTGCCTAGCAACCACAAGAATCACCGTCACTGCATTGGGCACCACGCTGAGTACACTGGGGGCTTGAGCTTACAGTTTCCCCAACAGAGCTCCGAGAGATTGTGTTACCAGGGGTCTCTGAAGATCCTCAAGGGCCCTTGTCAGACCTGCAAGAAAGAATCACTCAGGGAGACCTGGCTGGACCACAAGAGAAATCTTCATTGGAAAAGGAAAGCCCTTAGGAGTGAGTCAACGGCAGAGTGTACAGCGCACCTGTAGGCTGTGCCTATGCGCAAGTTCAAGATTGGGTTTTTATAGCTCGTCTAAGCCCAGGGGATAGCTGGGGACAAGAAGTCAGCCATGGGAATCTGAAGTCTTTGCTGTTTTGGCAGGTGGCTGGTTTTTCCTTGGTTATAGGCACATGCAGACTTAAAGCTGGTTCCTGCCATGGGGGCTTCTGGGACTTGGTAGCAGGACTTATTATGGGGTGTTGCACAGGCGCAGTTCCTTGCTCCTTTGGTTGGCATTCTCAGACCTGATTGAAGTCTTGGGTGCCCCTGTTGGAAGGACACATAGCAGTCGAAACAGGACTCTGTGCCTGAGCCTAGACTTGGTCTCATCTGGTTCCTTCTGAAAAATGACTTTGAGGAAGTCTGCACAATTACTGGGGGGCTTACCTGAGTACCCCAGGATGAAGCCAATCATTGAGTCTCTGCATCCCTTATTCCGTGTTGATAGTTTCAGTCATGCTATTTACAGAGGACCTCAGCCTGGCTCCGTGTCTTATCCCGATTGTTGACTCAAAAAGAGGTCCTGCCTTTTCCACAGGGTTTCCATTGTATGTTCCCCCCACCTCAAGTGCTTTTCTTCATCCCCACTTACAGATGGGGAAACTGAGGTGAAGAGAGGATTACATTAGCTCCTGCCTGGGCTGTTCCTGGGGAAGGTGGAGGCCAGGTTGAAGTCCTCAGGGCGCTGGCCCTCACAGGCTTGTCTCTCAAGCCTCCAAGAAGCGGCCGCTCAGCGGATGGTAAAACCCCAAACCAAACTCTCTGCCACTGAGTTGATTTCACTCACAGTGACCCTGTAGTACAGAGCAGTACTGCCTCCCAGTACTTCCAAGGTTGTGTGCTGTGGAAGATGGCCACTCTTTGCTCCTACAGAGAACCTGGTAGATTGTGATCTAGGCCTTCCGGTTCACAGCCACATGCTTTAACCATCACACCAGCAGTGGCTTAAGGGACAAGAAAAAACAAACAAATAAATAGAAAAACCCACTGCTATCCAGCTGACTCCAGCTCTTAGCAACTGTACAGGGCAAAGTAGAGCTGCCTGCACTATAAAGTGTCCATGGGTGTAATCTTTTACAGGAAACACTGGTGGCATGGTGGTTAGGTGCCACATCTGCTAACCCAGAGGTCAAGAGTTCAAGTCCTCCAAATGCTCCTTGGAAACTCTCTGAGGCTGTTCTACGCTGTCCTGTAGGGTCGCTGTGAGTTGGAATTGACTCCGATGGCAGTGGATTTGTTTTGGTTTAAATCTTTTACAACAGTGGTCTTTACATCTTTCTCCCTTGGAGTGGTTGATGGGTTTGAACCACAATGACGGGACTCTGTTCCTGGAATTCAAGGATATCATGGAGAGGACTGTGTCCCTGAGATTCAGGGAAGTCACTGAAGGAACTCAGTCCCTGAAAATTCAGGGAGGTTGTATTATCCAATGATCAGACATCCCCGTTAGCTGAAAACAGCCTGGTATACACCACCTGGTATAACCATGAATCCATTAATAACTTTATACCTGCCACCACTACTCTTTTAATCAAGGCCCTTTTCTTATCAAAACCTTCACCATAAACAAACCTTATCCCCTCCCCCTTCTAATCAGTACTTCTTTCTTATCAGAATTCCTAACCAGAATTTCTTGCTACCCCTCTTCTCTTTCTTTCCTTATCAAACCATAAACCCCCTCATCCCACACTACTTCATCAGAACTTTAAAACTATAAAAAGAAACTCACCCTACTGGGGAGAGGTGGGCTGGGCCACCCTCAGCTCAGACCCTACTCTCTTTCTTTTTGAATATACTTCACTAGGCCCTTGGACTGGTGTGTCTCTGCCACTTTTTCGGGCCACTATCTCCCCAACACACAATCTTTCAGTTATCAATGAGGGCTTAACCACTGGCTCTTTAAAGAATGCCAAAGCCAAGGGCCGTTGAGTCGGATCCGACTCATGGCTACCCTGCCAGCCAAGCCAAGTGCCGTCGAGTCGGATCCGACTCATGGCTACCCTGGGAAACCTCAAAACCCATTGCATTTGAGCTGTTTCCAATACATAGTCATGATTCACAGTGACCCCATGCGACAGAGTAGAACTGTCCCACTGTTGAGATCCTTTAACCGATCAGATTCCGAGCGCCCTGGTTCAGGTTAGTAAGGTGAGGCTAGATCGTCTGGCCTCTTGACAACAAAGTGGGCTCCTCACTCCTAGAATGTACGTTCCAGAGAGAAAACTGGTTGGTCTCTATGAGTGGAGAAAGTATCGATTTTAGGGGTCCTTTAATTGGCAAATGCAGGGGGTGATGTCACAGACAGGAGGGGGAGGTACTGACTTGATTCTTCGTTCCAGGTTCTGGGCTAGACTCTGCAACTGTGCGACAGAGACAGGATGAAAATAAGGGCTAGGTCATTTCTAGGTTACCCTTGGCAGGTGTGGCCATGTCTCAACTGCCAGGAGAACTGCTATATCTGCATCAGAACTGTCGGGAAAGAACTGTTAGATCTGTATCACAAGCTGTCAGGAAACTGTTGGTATGTGATGTCAGGTTCCCTTAGTCACCTTATCAAGACCATGTGTTCTATAATATAAACCAAGACTTGTCATCCTCAGAAAATGTTAGATTCTGGAGTGAAATACGTCTGTCTATGGTGGCAACACTTAGCTTCCCCAGCTAACCTTGTCACCACGGGGCTTCCAAGACTGTGATCTCTACAGAAACAGACCATCATGTCTTTTTTCTTACAGAGCAGCTGGTAGATTCAAACTGCTGACCTTTGTATTAGTGGCTTTAACCACAGCACCAGCAGTGACATTTCTATCTCCAGTGGAATGGATGTGTGTGGGTGCACTGATGTGTATTCTGGAATGTGACCTCGAGCAAGTCATTTAACCTCTGTGAAGTTCAGCTCCAAGTACTCAGTGAGTTTAAGTTCCCCTCCTCCCACCATAGGTGAGATCCTGTGTGAGAGAGCCCTAGTACCAGCCAGGCAGGTTCCGACACAGGCAGCAACTCCTGTCACTCTTCAGTTGTGGCCTGTTGTGCTCCCAGGCCAGCCCATACCTAGTCATTCTGTTCAGGTCCAGGTGCACCGGCCCTGGGTCTCCCACTTCACTGACACAGACAGGAAAACTGAGCCACAGTCACCAGCAGAGAGAGGTCTGGTGGTAGGTGTTTCCACATACAGTCAGGACAACTTCTTAACATAACCAAATCCTCAAGTGACAAAGATCCTCTGCTGGAAAGAAAGCTAAAACCAACCAACCAACCAATCAAAACTTATGGAGAATGAACCAAAGGAAACATCCCAAAAGAAACACCTCTCCTTGTGAAAGCCCAGATACAGATCCTCTACTGGAAGTTTCCATGAAGTATTGACTCCTTAAGGTCTTCATTAAGGAGCCCTGGTGGTACAGTGATAAAATGGTGCTCTCCTAATTGAAAAGTTACAGTGTGAACCCACCAGCTGCTCCCTGAGAGAAAGATCCGGCTTCAAGGCCTGATGATCCGACAGACTGGAGGGTCTCCGGAAGACATGGCCCCAGACTCTCTGTTAGCCCCAAACAGAAACCATTTCTGAAGCCAACTCTTCAAAGATTAAACTGTGCTATAAGACATAAAATGACACTGGCCAACAGTGTGCTTCTCGGCTGAACTAGATATATGATGCTAACTGGGCAGCTCCTATCCAGAGGTGAGTTGAGAGGGCAGAGGGGGACAGGAGCTGCTTGAATGGACACGAGAAATAGAGGGTACAAAAAAGGAGTGTGCTGTCACAAGGTGGGGAAAGCACCTAGAGTTATATAGCAATATATGTGTAAGTTTTTGTATGATAAATTAATTTGCATTGTAAACTTTCACTTAAAGCACAATAATTTTTTTTTTTTTTTAAAAAGATGACAGCCCTGGAAACCTGTGGGGGGTTCTACTCCATCCTGTAGGGTCACTATGAGTTGGAATCAACTCTAAAGTACCCTACCACAATTACGATGACTGCTCAGGAGCCCTGGTAACCCAGTAGCTCAAACTCAGCTGTAAACCAAAAGGACAGTAGTTCAAGTCCATAAGTCACTCCTTGGAAACCCTATGGTCAATTCTATTCCTTCTCATGAGTTGGAACCAACTTGGTGGCACAGAGCTTGTTTGGTTTTGTTTTTTAATGGTTACTCAGGATTATTTTTCATTCCATTAAATACAGTTTACTGTTCAACTGATTTCTGTTGCCGGTGTCCTATAAAACTAGCAAATAGTTTCAATGTATAATTTGGAAGTCATTAAGCTAAGTCATGACAGTTGCAAAGCTTGTGTCGTAAACATATGTTTAAATTCATTATTATTATATAGATAAGATTCCATGTTGCTATGTACTTTGAAGTGTGCTGGGATGGTATAGTCATCACGCCAAACACACTGTGACTATCACCCTCAACAAACCACGACAGCATCCATCAGGGTGGAGACACCCCTCCAGGTGGTAGTTCCAGCTTACAACTTGGTTCGTGCTGTCACAGGGCATGTACTCCAGATGTTGACCCAGGGCTAAACCATCAAAAGGGGTGCTCCACTCCAGTGTAAATACCCTTGATGTGACTAAAGAGAAAATCTAATTCAACCAAATCTGTGTCTGCCGCATACAGGCCTGGAAGTAAAGACAGGAGGTGAACATGTGAATCTCGCAATTTAAAAAACTCTAGGGAGCCTTAGTGGTGCAGCAGATAAAAGCTTGGCTGCTAACCAAATGGTCAGCAGTTCGAATCCATCAGCTACTTCTTGGAAACCCTGTAGGGCAGTCCTACTTAGTTCTGTGGCGTCACTCTAAGTCAGAACTGACTCAGGAGCAACAGGTACGGTTTTTGCTTGTTTTAGTCTTCCCTCAAGGAGTCTGTGGGTGGCACAAATGGTTAGATGATTGCTAATCAAAAGATTGGTAGTTTGAATCCATCCAGAGGTGACTTGGTAGAAAGACCTGGAGATCTGCTTTCAAAAGGCCACTACCTTGAAAATCCCACACAGCAAGCAGTTCTCCTCTGTGCACACGGGGTCTCCATGAGTCAGAATTGAATTGACTTTATGCTAATTGGCAACGGGTGTGTAGTCTAAGTCTTCCTTCAAAATCCCTCTCCATTTTCCGGAGGTTCCTTGGGCCCTCACGGTGCTGATGAGCACATCCTGTCCTCCATTTCCTCCTGTCCCGTCAGACCCCGGGTGGAGGCATTTGTCAGCAAGCGTTCTGGAAGAAGGCACAATCACCTGGTGGCTAACATTCTTGGTCCATATACTGCTGGTCCCACATGTGTCTTCCCCAGTCTCTCTGTCCAGCACTGAGACATCTTTGGGGAGTAGCTCCTTCAACATCTGCTCCCATGTTTAAGGGCCTCAGGCCTCCCAACAGCCCTGGGACTATCTACTGCTGGGCTGCCTCAGAATCATCTTTCCTACCTGGCACTTCCATCCCTCTAGCCCCCTCCAAAGAATTCTTCCCAGGAAATTGCAATTTCGGTTGAAATCCTGAGACCAACAAAGACCCTAGTGTGGACTGTGCTCTGCTTCCCACACCAGGACCTTCGTCAATGTTATCATCTGTTTTGGAAGCAGAGTTTGCACTCATTGAGTTAGGACTTCATTGTAGAAGCGCTGAGAAGGACCACATCCCCTGAAATTCACTCTGTGTCTTAATCCAGCTTCTTCTGCATCTGTGCAAGAGATTGGGACATGAGATCAGGGCTGGAAGAGTCTGATTTGGAGTGAAGGTCTCTGAAGTGACCATTGTGCTTACCCATGTAGATCCTTCTTCTGTAGGCTTTCTTGCTGGGAAAAACCTAATTTTGCTTGGGACCACCTCTACTTCATGACTAAGCATTCAGGGAAGGGGATCCCACCCCCAGCTTTAGAAGGATGGTGTTGGATCTGAACCCTGATGGTCATCCATCTGTTTTTAAAAGAGAGACACAAGGGCCATATAGCTCTCCTTTGCTGCTTCTGAACTGTGGTGAATGAACGTGTGACACCTGGAATGGCTGCAGACATTCTGATGCTGTGATGTGTGCAGCACACACACCTAGGGTGGCAGAGGGGAAACAGGAATGGAACTTGGCTGGGTCTCGGATGATGTCCTCGAGCTGGTGAAATAACCAGTCCTGACCTAACCTTGGGACTTATGATTATATGAGAAAACAAATCACCCTTGGTTTGGAATTTCTGCAACTTGCTGCTAAAAATTCCCAGTGACATCATAACCAACACTTGACCTGCAAAACACTTAGTGCTCTCTGGAACAATTTCTGTGTGAGAGGAGTGTGTGCTTGCCTCTGTGCCAACAACAGCTTGTCAGAATTGAAATCCATCTTCCTGGGCCCAGCCTGGGGCAGCGTGAGGGCCAGCCTCTCTGCTCCTTCATACACAGTTAGCACTGGGGCTGGAGGGAATTTGAGCCAGGAGCTTGTGTTATGCCGTAAGTGTAATTCAGTCAAACAGCTGAGAACTTCATTCAGTGTTAAGTCCTTTCCCCACAGCTCATTTTCTCCAAATAAAATATTAAGAGAATATTAATCATCGCCATTCATGGGGTGTTTGTTTTACGTTAGACACTGAATTAAGCATTTTGAATAGCCTCATTTAATCTCTGTGAAACACAATGAGGTATGTATGTTCATCATGTTTGTATCAGCTACATGTCTTGAAAATACAGATTGCCAGGTAGGTAGGTAGGTAGGTGCCATGGATTGAATTGTGTCCCCGCCTCCCCAAAATATGCGTAGCCAAGTGCCTGGGCCATGATTCCCTGTATTCTGTGATTGTCCTCCATTTTGTGACTTTCCTATGCTGTATGTTAAAGGATTAGGGTGGGACTGTAAATCCCTTCATAGGATCACCTCCCTGCTCCACTGTCAAGGGAGCTTCCCTGGAGTGAGGCTTGCCCCACGCTTAATCCTTTCAGCCTACAAGAGATAAAAGGAAAGAGAAGCAAACAGAGAATTGGGAACCTCACACCATCAAGCAAGCAGCACCAGAAGAAGACCGCATCCTTCAGACTAGAGGTTCCTTTCGCCAAGATGTTTCCTGGACAAGGACTGATGCAATACCAGACTTTCCTCCAGAGTCAACAAGTCAAAAGGCTTCCCCTGGAGTGGACATCCTGAATTTGGACTTGAAGCCTACTGGACTGTGTAAGAATAAACCTTCCCTTGTTAAAGGCATCTACTCTGTATTGCTGTATTGCTGTTACAGCAGCCCTAGTTGATTAAAACAGTAGGTAAGTAGGTAGATAGATAAACTGTCCAGATTTGCATGCATGTGAGATTATTAGAAGTGTCATCACTTGGGAAGGAGGGGCCAAGATGGTGGAGTAGTCAGGCACTTCCTGTAGTCTGACCTGAAAACACAAGTGAATCAATTATATATGACATTCTAGGAGCCCTGAACGTCAAAGGCAAATTTGACAAATCAGACTGAGTGGTAGGGGAGGGAGTGAAGTTTCAGGCGCAGTGAGGAGCTGCCAGAATGTACCCAGAGGCAATCAGCACCTCACAGGCTACATCCACCAGCTCAGGTGTGATGACACAAGCAGTGGTGTTCAGGGTGCATTTCCCACATTGGGAGAGACCGTGCAGTGGAGAGTCCACTCACACCTCCCAGTCTGTCTTGTTCTGGAAGCTCTGCTGAAGCCTGTCCACCATGACTGACTCTGCTGGTATTTGAAACACCAGTGGCATGGCTTCCAGGATCACAGCAACCTGCAAACCTCCCATGACAGACTGACAGACATACAAGCCTCTACTGACAGACAAGTAACGCTGCATAGGAGGTATGTAGGCCCAGGAATCAAACCCAAGTCTTCTGCATGGAAGGTGAGGATTCTACCACGGGACCATCACTGCCCCCATCTAAGACCCCAGAAAATCTCATGCTTGGACTCCATAATTCTCGTCTCTCTAAGCCAGTGATTCTCCACCGGGGTGATTTTGTTCCCTAAGAGGAAAGGGTAGTGTTGTGAGATATTTTTGTTGTCAGAACAAGAACATGGGTTGCTATAGACATCTGTTGTGTAGAGGCTGTATATGCTTCTAATCATTCTATGATGCATGGTACAGCCCCCATAATCAAGAATGATCACACCCAGAATGTCAGAGGCACTGACGTGGAGAAACTCCACCTATGGCCTGCATTTTCACAGTTCCCTGTCCAAGAATACTCTCTCCCACCCCCCTCCCACTCAGCCACTCCCCCACCTCCCATGCCCCACTGTGGAAAACAGATTGGCAGTTCCCCAAAAAGTTAAACACAGAGTTACCTACCATATGGCCCAGCAATTTCACTTTTAGGTACATATAGCTAACAATTACTGGAGAAACCAACAGTGTTGTATCCATACAATACAAAAAAAAAAAAACTCTATTGTTGTCAAATTGAGTCCAACTCAGAGAGAACCTATAGGACAAAGGAGACTACTCCATAGGGCTTCCAAGGCTGGAAATCTCAGAAGGTGAGTACTGCACTCTTCAGAATTGTCACTAGATGAGACCAAATGGTTCACACTTACTTTAGACCCAAGGTGAGAAGGCAAGGGGGAGAAGGGAAGCTAGTTTAATGGAAATAGAACAACCAAAATGGAAATAATGAGAATGCTGACGTAACATGAAGAATGAAAGCAGCGTCACTGGATAATATGTGTAGAAATTGTTAAATGAGAACCTAATCTCCTTTATAAGCATTCACCAAAAATAGAATAAAACTTTAAATAGAAATCTTTACAGAAGCAGGCTGCTTCGTCTTTGTCCCACGGAGCTGCTGCAGGGTTTGAGCTCCTCAAGACTGTTTAGCAGATGAGCTTTTACCCAGCATGCCACCGGGGTTCCGGCATCATTCAAGGAACATCATTCAGTCTTAAAAGGACCAATGTATCAATTCATGCTACAGCATGGATGCACCTTGAAACATCATCCTAAATGAAAGAAGCCAATACTCCATGGTATGAAAGGTCCAGAATGGTTCGATATCCAGAGACAGAAAGTAGATTGGTGTCTGCCACGGGCTGGCAGTGGGGAAGATGAAGAGTGACTGATTAAGGTTATGGATTACTTTTGGGAGAGATGAAACTGCTGTGGATTAGAGAACAGTCGTGACACATCAGCACCACTTCAAATACACTAAAAAAAAAAAAAAAAATCTGCCAAACTCAATACTTTAAAGAGGCAAATTTTATAGTACCTGAATTACATCTCAATTTTTTAAAAAATGCCCCTAAGACAGCAAACATGATATCTTATCTGACAAGTAGCTGTTGTCATCCACAAGGATCCTTATTAGCATTCTTGTTTCTATTCAGCTTCATAAAATGGTAAGTGGTACCAGTGGAGAGTCCTGTTCTTATGACACTCCACTTCAGCAGTCAAGAAGACAATATCCCAAGCATATGGAATTGAGTTGTCGCAGACAGCTGTATTTTAACTTCCATTAGCTGCTTTATTTCCTGGGGTTGGGTTTTTGAGTACCAGACCACTCTTCAAGGTTCAGATGAGTCCGTTATGATTCATAGTGATCATATACGACAGAATAGAACTTCCCTGGAGAGTTTCCAAGGAGCACTTGTGGACTTGAACTGCCGATGTTTGATTAGTAGCCGCAGCACTTAACCGCTATGCCAAAGGGACATTAGTCAGACTCTATTCAATGGCAGTGGGTTGGGTTTGAGTCTGTCTAGCTCCCTTTAAGATGGTAAACAACATCATTCCAGTCAGACATTAATCTAGTGTCTTTATCAGTTCACTTGGAATGCACAAATTCTATAGAGCCCTGCTTCTCGAACTCCAAGTTGCCTAGGACTCACCTTGAGAACTTGCTAAAATGCACAGTCTCATTTAGCAGACCTGGAGTGGAACAGTCACTGAGCAAAAGGTCAGTGGTTGGAACCTTCCAGCTGCTCTGTGGAGAAAGATGTCACAGTCTGCTTCTTTAAAGACTGCAGTCTTGGAAACCCTGTGGGGCAGTTCTATTCTGTCCTATTGGGTTGCTACGAGTTGGATTTGATGGACTCAACACAGCGGGTTTGGCTTGGCTTGGCTTGGTTTGGTTTTGTTGACGTGGGGCCCAAACTTCTGCACTGCTAACAAGCAAACTCATTGTGCAGTGTCTTTACATGTACAATTGCTTAACCAGTGTGAGTGGTGAACAATTCAGTGTCCATGCCAGAAGAGGAGCTGGAAAACCACAGCTTTGCCTCCTTGAAGGAAGGATTTCCACCTTCTGCCAGTATGTTGTTCTGGAAGGGGCTTGCGATAACAGTGAGTTTGTTGGTGTACTTGGTATTTGGAAGGCTTAATGGGGAGCCGGAAGCTCAGCTGGGGACATTTTGAGGGTATGTCTCAGTATCCTTGACTTTCTGAGGTCCAAGAGGATCTGCCTGATTTATAGAATTCATTAAAGGTTAGATATTTGAATCCACCCAAGGACACCTTGGAAGAAAGTCCTAGCAATCTATGGCCAAAAAACCAGACACTGAAAATGCCATGGAGCATAGTTTCTGCCCTAACACCCATGGGATCACTATGAATCAGTGTCATCTCCACAGCAGTTGCTTTGAGTTTTGTCTTTTAATGACGTTTGACCAACCTTGGATAGTTGCTGGCTTCATGACAGCATATAAGGCAATATCTGAAGAGAGGCTTCTGGCTCATGCCTTTCTGTTCACTGCATAACCCCCTCCTGCTCCTTTCCATCCCTCATGGGGCAAAGTCTTTTTGTGCTCCCTGATGGTTCTCCTTCCAGACCACATAGACTGAGATGGGACCATGAGACCGGCTCCCCTTACTCCACACAGACTGAGATGGAGCCATGCCACTGGTTCTCCCAGCGCAGACTGAAATACGTCTAGGCCACCAGCTGCCTGCCTCCACCACGTAGACTGAGATGGGGTCATGCCACTAGCTCTGCAGATAGAGCAAGGTGTCACCATACTACTGAGCTCCCCAGATAAACTGAAAAGAGTCCATGTTGTCAACTCACCACTCTAAATATACACAGACTGAGAGAAAGCCATTCTCCCGGTATCTCCATATAGACTGAGATGAGTCCACGTCACTGGCCTTTCCACATACACTGAGATGAGGCCTTACCACTTGCTCTCACCATTGCAACTGAAGTGAAAATGAGTCAAATAAGAGAGAATGTCCTTTCTCACTGCCCTTACTGCGTCTACAGAACTGCAGGTAATGAAATAACTGAGATGCAAGCACGACATCCTGGCCACCTGAGTCACCTTCTCAGCTATTCAGTTGGAGCCCAACTGTGACATGAGGGAGGCAGAAACCATTGCTATGTGAGGCCTCCGAGATTTCAGAGTTTGTTGACTTAGGAAAGTTTAGCACTGTTTATCTAGAACACGCATTGACCTCCACAAGGACCTACCACCCATGGTAAAATCAAACTCACTGCTGCAGTATTGATTCTTACCCATAGAAAACCTATAGGACAGAATAGAACTTCTCTATAGAGTTTCCAAGGAGCACCTGGCAGATTTGAGCTGCTGACCTCATGGTTAGCAGGTGTAGCACTCAACCACTGCAACACCAGAGTTTCCACAACCCATGGAAAGCAACTGGTTATTAGGAGAGAGAATGACAAAGAGCCTACACACGCAGAATTTCCTCCAGTGTTGAGGTGTTTGCCTCAAGAGTCTTACCAAACATGCATTCTTACTTTTTATAACCGAGTGTGTCTGCCCATTGGCACTACATCAATCCACTGGTCCTTCTGGGTGCTTCTGATCTTTTGGCATTTAGTGCAATACTTCTCAAAGATCAATGTCAGATGAACATCAAGTTTAATTACCTTTTATGTTTCCCTGGCGTGTATGTATAATTATACTCCAGCCACAAAACAAGACTAAGATTAAAAGGGGGTGCTGGGTGTCGGTGGGCATTACAAGCTTGCCTTAGGAAGTGGTTTAGCTTCCTGTGGCTTCTAAAACAAATTATACAAAGTAGATGGCTTAAGATAACAAAAGCTTATTCTCTCATAGTTTTGGAGGCTAGAAGTCCAAGATCAAGATATTGGTACGGTGGGTTTCTGAGGGAAATCTAGCTTCAGGAGGCTCAGGTTTCCCTTGGCTTATAGGCATACCACTTCAATCCCTGCCTTTGTGTTCAGATGGCTCTCCCCTTGCATCTGTGTTTTTCTCACCTTTGCTAAGGAAATTCCAAGTAGCTGATAGCCTGAGTATAGGACTCAATGGCACTTGGCTTGGCTTGGCCTAGGAGATAAGTCAGATCAACATGCGTTAGCCCTTGGGATACCTTGGTGGAACACCACTGAATCTGAAACTGTGTAGATTTAATTGTATAATTTTAATTGTATACTTTTTTAATTGTATACTTTACGTTACTTTATGAAACTGAGGCATTATGAAAGACTACTGATGGAAGGAAAATGTGTGGAGAAAGATCCCGTATGCGCTTGACCGAACTCTAAGGCTTGAACGTTGCACATGGATCCTCTCAGCTCACTTTCCTAAACAATGCATACCTCTGTGTTCTGTGCAGCTATAGGCTTCTAATCACAGGAAACTCCATTAGAAGAACCTGGATGCCCCCATCCTAGTAGAACGCTAGTGATAATTTCTCTCAGTCAGTCCTAAAGACATTGGGTGTCCCTCATAGGGAAGCTTCCAGAAATTAGTTGTTAGGTGCCATTGAGTTGACTTTGACACCCAGTGATATCACATGACAGAGGAGAACTTCCCTAAAGGGCTTTCTAGGCTGTAATCTTTACAGGAGCAGATCACGAGTTGTTTTTCGTATAGAGCTGTTGAGAGTGTGTTTGAATTGCCAACCTTTCTAACCATAGCCAACCACTTAAGTTCTGTGTCACTGGACTTCTCTAGAAATTAATTAGGGTACCATTAGTGGACATGGAATTACCTGCTGCCAACTCAGTGGCAGCACCTCTCAAGACTGATGTGTGAGCCAATCACAGTCTCCCAGGTGTCTGTGACTAAGCACAGCCAGAGAACACACCTCAGGTAAACTTTGAAGATCATGATCACCTGGGCAGGAGGATTCTGGGGGTGCCTTGGGATTGACAACAGGGATGGAACTGGAGTGGTAGTCCTGCTTCCACCCCACAAAAAAAAACCAGAGCCACTGCTGTCAAGTTGATTCTGACTCATAGGGACCTTATAGGCTAGAGTAGAACTGCTCCACAGAGTTTCCAAGGAGCAGTTGGCAGATTTGAACTGCCAACCTTTTGGTTAGCAAACATAGCACTTAATCACTGCGCCACCAGAATTTGCAGCCCTGCTCCCAGGAAGCTGTAAAGCATGACCTTAAGGGGACCATGAGAAGAGGAACAGATGCCAAGGAGCCTTTGAAATCTGCTAATGTCAGACTTCCCAAAGGCTCAAGGACCTGGGAGACCTCCAGGAAGTGCGGTGGCGTAACAATAGCACTGTCTTTTGAGACCTTAGTGTGTTCAGGGTCTAGCAAAACATTGTGTCTTCATTTCATGTAATCAATTCAGCAGTCCTGGGAAGCAGCATGTGGGGTGTAAGTTCAAAGTAAGGCTGACTTGAAGCCTATTGGAATAGCTCAGAGAATTAGAGGAAATACGACAGAAACCAGGGCATCCCCAGGGCTCAGAGACTAGAAAACAGGAGTGGATCACTATCGGCAGCCCTTGCCCGTTTCTGCTACCTTCTGTATGTTGGCTTCTTTCTCTTTGAGTCTTGATGGGCCTGAATCATGCAGCATAAAGCAAGCAACTCTGGCTACTATCACTGATGTTTCTCCAATTTTCTATTGTCTTAGTTACTTAGTGTGACTGTTAACAAAAAATATCAAAAGAGAGGGAGTTTAAAGAACAGGAATTATAATCTCACAGTTTGGGAGGCTGCAGCTACAGATAAGAACATCATTGTGACCAGTGGCTTCTGTTACTAAAGATCAGCATTTCCACCTTCCCCTGCTTGATCCTGTGTGGTCACCGAAGACTCTTTGTTAGTTTGATACACTGTCTTTTAGAAGTTTAACACACCTAATAGAAGGATCTCTCATGAATACTAGTGCTGCTGATGTAAAAAGAACAAAAATATTGTCACTGCGTGGCTAAAGTGTGTTGTTATTGTTAGGGACAGGCTAGTTGCTTCTGACTCATGGTGATCATATGTACAACAGAGTGAAACACTGCCTAGTTCTGTGCCATCCTCATAATCATTGCCTGTGTTTGGGTCCATCATTGCAGCCACTGTGTCAGTCCGTCTCATTATGAGTCTTCCTCTTTATTGCTGGCACTCTACCCAACATGATATCCTTCTTCAGGGACTTGTCCCTCCTGACAATACATCCAAAGAACTTGAGACAAATCTTATCATGCTTGCTTCCAAGGAGCACTCTGGCTATGTCTCTTCTAGGACAGATTTGTTCATTCTTCTGGCAGTCCACAGTACATTCAACACTCTTTACCAATGCCATAACTCAAAGGCATCAGTCCTTCAGTCTTCCTTATTCACTGTCCAGCTTTCTCATGCATGTGATGTGACTGAAAATACTATGGCTTGGCTCAAGTGCACCTTAGTCTTCAAGACGGCATCTTTGCTTTTCAACACGTTAAAGAGGTCTTTTCCCACAGATTTGTCCAGTGCAGTATTTTGTTTAATTTCCTGACAGCCTCTTCCATGGTTGTTAATTGTGGATCCAAGTAAAAGGAAATCCTTGATAATGTTAATCTTTTCTTGATTTATCACAATGCTGCTTATTGGTCCAGTTGTGAAGATTTTTGTTTTTATGTTGAGGTGTAATCCCTACTGAAGGCTACAGTCTTTGATTTTCATCAGTAAGTCCTTCAGGTCCTGTTTACTTTCACCAAGAGCGGCCAGCCAAGTGCCGTCGAGTCGGATCCGACTCATGGCTTTCACCAAGAAGTGTTGTGTTATCTGCATATTGCAGGTTGTTAATGTGTCTTCCACTAATCCTGATGTTGTTTCATTCTTCAGACAGTTCAGCTTCTTGGAATCATAGACATCAGATTAACAAGGAGACCTTTGGTAGGCTGTGCCTGGCCAAAAAAATAGGGCAACCTGGCTTTGTCCATGTAATTCCTGGTTGCCTGTCCATGCACCTAGCTCAATCTGGTAGTATGTTCAAGCACAGACCATTAATGAAGGCTCGTCTGTGGCTCTGATTAGATGGTTTTATATAGACTGTCTTCCAATCCTCCTCCTCAAAACTCTATTCTTATGAAATTAAAACCTAAAAGGAGGGCTTGAAGATGGAACATTTTTTCCTTCTGACTCATGACTTCATTTTTAATCACGAAGTCTTTTGGATTTGTATCCTAGGAGGGGCTAATGGGACAATTTTCACAGACTGTGTCATTTTTGATGTGAATGATGATATATGTTCCTCGTCTGATGGGAAAGGGAAATGTCCTTAAACTGAAAAGTCAAATCTTGATGTGTGTGCAGTCAGAGGTTACCTTCTGTTGTCCCATGAAATAATGAATGTCCTGAGAGAGGGAGTGCTCAGAAACCAAATTGGGCGTTGGAGGATGATTCATGTGCTAGGGTGAAGTTGGACTACACTGGCCTCAAGAGTCTTCCAGCTCTAAAATCCCATCCTCTGTGCCCTTGTAGAGACCTATGATGCCAGTCTCTCCAATGTGTGGCAAATTAGTCAGCACACAGCCTTTAATTCAAACTGACTTATATGACAACCCTGCTTACCTCTGAGTTTTGAAATAAGTATGCCCTCCATTGTTGTTTCCCAAGTGACTTCTGTCTTCATTTGAAGAGTGTGACTCTGTAAATCTTTAAATCATCAATTATGTGTCCTAATCCTAGAATAGAATTTAATCAGTACTCACTTATCAGGGCAGGTGAGTAACTGTAGCTTGCTGAGCTTAGCAAATAAAGTATTTATGACCAGACAACCTGTTGTAACTCTTCTCCATCATTACTTTATTCTAACTAACTACTGATGGCTCAGATCTAAAGTTAATCCATTTTGAGTACAAATTGCAGCAACTGTATTCCAAGAAGTCTGAAGACAATCCAGGAATAAAAAAAAAATCACATCAAAACCAAAACCAAACCTAACCCATTGCCATCGATTCTGACTCATAGCAACCCTATGGGAAAGCGTAGAATTGTTCCCACAGAATTTTCAAGGAGCACCTGGTGGATTCGAACTGACAACCTTTTGGTTAACAGCTGTAGTGCTTAACTACTACACCAGGATGTCAGGTAACAGTGCCATAGTGGATGTGAATTTTTTCCACCTCTATTTTGGAAGTAGGAAGTAGCCCAAGGGTTGAGGGAGAACCAGGGAATGGGTGGTAGTATCCTTCTCTGGACGAATGACCACTTAGGGGAGAAGCCAAGACAGACCCTCTGGGTAGTCCCCAGAGAGCAAAGAACTCTCTGTTCATGCCCCTGGCAGGGTGCTGACCATGGCTTATGGCAGTCTCTCTGTATGAGTCCCCCTCCCTCCCTGGCCTGTAAGTCCTTCATGGACAGCATCTCTTTTGTCTTTGTAGCCTCCATAATGACTTTGGCAAGTAAAACCATAACAGAAAACGAAGCCCTTGTCATCAAGCTGATTCCAAGTCATAGTGACCCTATAGCACAGAGCAGAACTGCCTCATAGGGTTTCCAAGAGACAGCTGGTGGATTCATGCTGCCAACCTTTCGGTTAGCATTCAAGCTCTTAACCACTGTGCCATCAGGGTTTCACTTGGCAAAGATAGGCACTTATTCCATTTGGTTGTACACAAAGATCAGAGCCATTGAAAGCCTCAGGAACCTTGTTCCTCAAAGAGCTTCAGTGTCAAACTCTGAACTGTCCCAGTTTCTGCACTTCCCAAGTGGGACTCACAGCTTCCTCCTCTGTGTACATTGGTCCCCGTTTTGTTCCACCAATGACTGAGTGTGTCACTTTGACTTATAGCACGCTGTGTATGCACCTCACTTCTTCTTTTTTGTATGCCCAGTGCCCAGAACATGCATTTATTTCCAGTACTTGCAGCCACATATTTAAGTTGGTTGTGGAGTAAAGCTACAAAAAAAATAAAGGTGGGGATCACAAGGCAGAAAAGAGTGAGAGGAAGAAGAGCTAAACTTTTCCATTAAGAGGGTAAGGATCCAAAGATCCATGCATGGAGTCGGGGTTCCCTATGTTCCTTGGGAAAACAGACGTTAAGAATAGATGGTTTCCCATAGGAAGGCACATGACTAATCTCTCCTGTCAGTAAAGCCAGCTACCCAGCAAGGCTTGTTAGGCCTGGTTTGGGGTCTTTAGGAGTTCTTAGGTGGTACAAATGGCTAACAAACTTGACGGCTAACCCAGAAGTTGGAGGTTTAGATCCAGTCAAAGACACCTCGAAGAAAGCTTCAAAGCACCATGTCTGAAAAATCAGCTCTTAAAAATCAACAGAGCCCAGTTCTACTCAGACACACATAGAGTCATTCTAAGTTGGAATTGACTCCATGACAGCTAATGGACTGGTCAGGTCCACAGCCCTCTGGACTGTCTTTAGATGGAAAAAACATAGTTTTCCTAAAAGACTTGCAGTTGCAAATATGCAAGTGTTGATGTAGAGTGATGTTCTAGGTCAGTGTTTCCAAAACTTCTCTATGTAGGAGGACTTCCTGAAATTCTAGTTACATGCTGATTAACAAGTCGCTGCAGTGGCTCTGGGTTGGGGCCAGAGAAATGGCAATGTCTGGTTTGTTTTTAACAGGTTTTCTGGGTGAGATCATCCTCAAGGACTTTTGAAAGATGATGCTCTGTTTAACCAGGAAAATATGGTCCATCAAGTTCAGGCTCTTGTGACTGTAGTGGTTGCTCCTCCATGGACAATGGTGGGCTTCTTATGGTGGGGTAGACAGGAAGGGGGTCCTCGAGGACTCTGGCCAAGGCCTTGGGAATCCCCTTGTCCTATTAGTGCTGGAGTTCATTGTCGACTTCAACCCTCACTCCTCTTCAATTGGTGTTTTGGAAGAGCACTGTAAAAGGCAGAGGGTCTATGTGTATAAGACCTTCGGGTAGCAGCTTGGCCGTGGTTATGCACAACCTTGGTGTTTCTTGAAAACATTCATAGGTAGAAAGCCATGGTGCTAGGGAAAATTGCTGATGCCCCAAAAAACCTGCCCTGGTACCTGTCACACAGGCCCTGTAGTCTCCACTGTCATGGAGATCACCAGCACCCATTCTGGACAAAATGCAATCCTAGAGTTTAACCATCTGAGATTTGGTGTCTCTAATCAAACTTAGAAGAAGCCCTGGTGGGTCAGTGGTTAAGCACTTGCCTGCTAATTCAAAAGTAGGCAGCTCGAACCTGCCCAGTGGCTCCATGAGAGGAAAGACTTGGAGATCCTTTCCTGTAAAGATTAAAGCCTAGGAAGACCCATGAGGCAGTTCTACTCTGTCACATGGGATTACTGCGAGTTGGAATCAACTTGAAAACATTCAGTGTGTCCAAGAAGCATATCAGATGACCCAGAGATTTAGTTCAGGGCTGTCAACTTCAGCATTTGCTGCACAAATTTCTCTGAACAGTCTGCCAGGCAATGCTCCCTGCAGATGGTTCATCTAATCATCCTGTGGACTACAATTGGCTAACACATGCGGCTGGAATGTTGATGAGAAGCACTAGGATTTAAGTCAAAGTACTTCTTTGGTCTAAGTTCCCTGGGCTCTGTGTAAAGTGTAGGGCATTACTTGATACAATGCTGTCAAATTGGTTGAGTCCAGTGAGCTGGGAGACAAAAAAGAAGAGTCTTGCCTGAAAGACCACAGCAAACAGGTGCCCCAGCAGGTTCACCAGCTTAGAAGGAGGGGGCACATGTAGGGGAATAGCCTGTGCCCCTGAGAATGTTCTTTCGTCATTGGTAGCATCTCTCCAACCCATGAGGAAGTCATGAGCATCCACGTGGGGCCACTGCCCATCCAGTGGTGAGAAAGGAGTCTAGAGCGAGAGCACTCAGCTCTTTGTTTTCTTTTATCCATTTAAAGAATCCTTTATTTATTTTTGCTGGGTCACTAACCTCTGGCTGCGTGAGGCACGGTAAGGATGGTTGCCATAGTGACGTCAGGTCCAAAAACCAAAGGAAGCAGACAGCACTGCGAGATGGACTTGCTTATTTTTTTCTGCCTCACCTTAGAGGGAAATGTTTTGAGCTGAACGAAGCCTTCTAGGTTAGTCATCATACTTCAGTGGCTTCTTGTTACTTGTTGAATAAAGATCAGAGTAACTGAGCTTGACTCCCAACGTCCTGTGACACCCAGCTTTGCCCCATCTTTGGCCACACGTCTCTCGGGTTTCTGTTCTCCAACCAAGAAACCCTTCCCAGAGTGCAGTGTCTTGAACTCATCTGACATCTCTTTGCCCCAGGGCCTTTGCACATGCTATTGCTGCTACTGGAAGAGTTGTTCATCTCCTGTCCACTGTACCCCTCTCTCTCTGTTCAGCAATTTCTCTCTCTTTTTTATTTGCACTTTAGGTGAATGTTTACAGCTCAAGTTACTTTCTGATACAAAAATTTATACATATCTTGTGATGTGACCCTCATTACAGTCCCTGTGATGTGACACCATGCTCCCCTTTCCACCCCGGGCATTCAATATCTATTCATCCAGCTCCTGTCCCTTTCTTCCTTCTCAACCTGCCTCAGGACAGGAGCTATCTGTTTAGTCTTGTGTGTCTACTTGAACTAAGAAGCACTCTTCAAGAGTGTTATTTTATGTTTTATAGTGCAGTTTATTCTTTGTCTAAAGATTGGCTTTGGGAATGGTTTAAATTCTGAGTTAACAGAGACTCTGGGGGATATGTCTTTGGGGGTTCCTTACTCTCAGACAAACCATTGTCTGGTGATTTTACAGGAATTTGAGTTCTGCCCCCTACTTTTCTCCTGCTCCATCAGGGATTCTGTGTTGTGTTCCTTGTCAGCACATGGTCATTGGTGGTAGCCGTACCATCTAATTCTTCTCGTGTCAGGCTCATAGAGTCTGGTTTACATGGTCCTTTTGTCCCTTGGGCTGACATTATCCTTATGTCTTTGGTGTTTGTTCTCCTTTGCTCCAGGTAGATTGGGACCAGCTGATGCATCTTAGATGGCTGTTCACAAGCTTTTAAGGCCCCAGACACCACTCACAAAAGTGGAGTGCAGAACATTTTCTTAATAAATTTTGTTATCCCAGTTGACCCAGATGTCCCCTAGAACCATGGTCCCCTGACCCTTGCCTCTGCTACTGTGCTCCTTGAAGTGTTTGGGTGTATTAAGGAAAATTCTTAGACTTTGATTTAATCTCTTCAGCTCTTGATGCAGTCTTGACTTTCTTATAGAAGCTTCCCTAACCTTCCAAACTGGTCAAGTGCTCCTCAGGAGGATACCACGTGCTTCTCCCTCTCGACATCCATCTCAGCAGTGATTTCCAGTTATCTGTGGAGTTATTACATTGCACTCTGTCTGTCTTGTCAGACGTGGAAGTGCCATGAGAGCAAGAACAATGTCTGCTGCGTCCGCCTGTGCCCTTAGCATCTGGCACTGTGCCTAACTCAATAGAGATGGGGGACATGAAGAGATAAACTCCTCCAGGTCACAGGTGAGGAAACCAAGACTCAGCTGGATAAAATTACATTTCTTTTAAAGCCACGCCGCCAGGAATCAGTCGCCTAACAACCGTGACATCTGCTTGGGTGTTGCCGTAGTCACCTAGTGCTACTGTAACAGAAATGCCACAAGCGGTGGCTTTAATGAACAGAGATCGATTCTCTTGTAGTGTAGGAGACTAGAAGTCTGAATTCAGGGTGCCAGGTCCAGGGGAAGGCTTTTTCTCTCAGTCGGCTCTGGAGGATGGTCTTTGTCTCTTCTGAGCTTCTCCTCCTCGGAGATCACACATGTCCTATCATCTGTCCTTCCCCCTCTGCTTGCTAGCTTTCTTAGTCTGCTCTTTAGTATCTCAAAAGAGACTGATTTAAGACATGCATTATGCTAATACTGCCTCATTAACATTGCAGACGCCAAGCAGAGTTTCATTCTGTTACACCTGTGGAAGCCCCGTTGGGTGGCAGGCCGCAAACCAGAAGGTTGGTAGTTCAAATCCACCAGGCACTCCTTGGAAACTACGGGACAATTCTACTCTGTCGTATAGGGTTGGTATGAGTTGACATCGACTCAACAGCACTGTGTTTGAGTTTTGTTTGTTTATGAACCAGAACCAACTGCATGGCTCTTAACAACAACAGCATAACAGAAAGGTCGTTCCCAAATGGACTGAGTATAACCCAGATAGGGGTTGGGACTCCTAACACCTGCTTTTTCACACAACGCGATCCATCACAGGTGTCTAGTCTGTGCCAGGCACTGTGCTAATTTATTTACTCATGTCGCCCTGTGACCCCCTCACAGTGCCTCCAGGGTTCAGGTACTCTCATTATCATCCCACATTCACAGCTGAGGAAACTGAGGCTCAGGGAGGGTGGCAGTTGCTGCCAGTGTCTCACCCACATCCCTATGACCTACCTAAAAGCCACCCACCAGGCTTAGTCCCCATGCAGGGCACCTAGGAGTCCTGGTGATTAACACTTCAGGGCAGCCTGCAGCCAGCAGGGTGAGAGTTGATGGAGAAATGCCCCACTTCCAGCTCCTTCAGTGGGACGGTCCTGAGGAGTGAGGCCATGGGCCCTTCAGAGGGTCCTTAGGGTCACTGTGAGAACCTGCTCAGAGCACTCAGCTTTCCCTCTGCCTGTTGTCCTCAGTATGTCCCAGGACTTTCTGGGACTACTTCCAAAATCAGCTACTTGTCCCCCAAACCCCAAAGTCCCAAGCTAAAGCAGGGAGAGAGATTTGTAATGTGCCTGGGCCCATCCAACCAACAAGTGGAAAAGTAGTATTTGGAGCCAAGCAGATTCAAGCACCTCCACAGATGTGACACTCTTCTTCACGGTCATGCCTCACTGGTCCCTGCCACCCTGGCCAGTACTCCTGGGTGTTGGCTGGACCCAGATGCTTGTAGTAAATAGTCTTCTGTTGCTGCAGCAGAGAGAAAAATGGCCCCCAAGGAACCCCTGCCACAACCCTTGAACCTGGGAATATAATAATGTTATTTGGCAAAGGGAGATTTGAGTTGCAGATGGAATTAAGATTGCTGATTATTTGACTTTAGACAGGACAATGATTCTGGATTTTCCACATGGCCCAGTGTCATCACTAGGGCCCTCATAAAGGAAAGAAGGAGGCGGAACAGAAGAGCTACAGGTTGTATGACTACAGAAGATACTTACAAAGAGATGCAACTTTGCTGGCTTTGAAGCTAGGGGGAGGGGGCCCCAGCCAAGGAATGTGGGTGGCCTCTAGAAACTGGAGAAGACAAAGAAACAGATTCTTTCCTAGAGCCTCCAGAAGGAACAAAACTCTGTCAAAAGCTTAGTTTTAGCCCAGTGAGAACTATGTTGGCCTTCTGACTTCCAGAACTGTAAGGCAACAAAGTCATGTCGTTATAAACACCAAGTTTGTGGTAAGGCAGTCCCTGACTTACGATGAGTTGTAACAAACCACACTCACAGTCACATGGGTTTTTTGTTTTGACATTTTTATCATTAGTAATATATACTATATACAATATTAAAATATATCTTTACATTTAAATGTGGTGTTTTTAACCCCCAAAGAAAAATGAAGATAGCAAGTATAAAGATACTGATAACAAAAACCAAAATCGAAGCCTAGTGACCCCACAGGGTTTCTGAGTCTGTAAATCTCTACAGAAGAGGATTACCATCCGTGTCTTTCTCTGAAGGAACTGCTGTGGTTGGTTGCTTTAACCACTGTCCACCAGGGCTTCTTACTAGTAATAAAAGACAATAATGAAAACCAAAATAAAACAAAATGAGATATTCAATGTATGTCAGAGCCAACTCGTGATAGAATTGTTGCAGTGGAACTCCATTATAATTTGAGAACTATGTTTAACTTGTCATGGCAACAAAGGGAATTAATACAACCATTTCAGGATGTTAGCACCTACCTGGAACTGTGTTTTGTGGACACGGCTCAGATAATTTGTTGTTATTATTATGTTGCTGTTGTGTGCTCTCAAGTCAATTCCAACTCACAGAGCTCCTGTAGGACGGAATAGAACTGTAGGGTTTCTTATGCCAAAATCTTTATGGAGTAAATCTACTCCTGCAGAGTGGCTAGCAGGTTTGAACTGCCGATCTCTTAGTCAGCAGTGGAACTATTCACTGTTGTGCTGCTAGAGCTCCTTATTATTAAGACTTACATCAGTTACAGGACTCTTGTGGCCACAGTGCTTAAGCACTAGACTGCTAACTGAAAGGTCGGTAGTTCCAACCCACTAGCTGCTCTGAAGGAGAAAGGTGTGGCCATCTGTTTCCATAAAGGTTACAGCATTGGAAACCCTATGGGGCAGTTCTACTCTGAATACAGGGTCACCAAGGGTTGGAAGCTACTCAATGATAATTTTTTAAAATTATTATCATTTTTAATCAATTATACTACAGAAATCTCCAAGATGTTTGCAGCATCAGAGGTAGTAATTTGGTTCTGAAAATCTATGTCTGCACTTTTAAGCATTTTCCAAATTGGCTTTTAGGATATATTGCAGATATGAGTGGTAGAAAGTGGTCTGTGATTATTTGTGGGTAGAGTCTGCCTCATTGATGATGAATTTGGTATATTAGTTCCACCTGTTCTGTGCATTCTTGTAGAAACTGCAGTACAGTGGCTGATCTGATGTCACCAGTTTTCAACTGGTCCCTGAAAACACACTTCAATAGTAGAACTTCAAGCCATGCAGCAGCTCCCATCTGTGGCTTGGGAAACCTGAGATGTCTGGTAACACTTATGAGACAGGAAACACAAAAACAAGTGAGCAGTCAACAAGGAACAGAGTTTTCACAGTACCTTAGAAGAATTTGTCCTAAAGGAGGCTAACTCATGTGAACCACGTGAACATGTGATTTCCTAAAAGTCTGGAAACCCACAAAGTGAGACTTCTGAGTAGTCAGATTCAGAAATTCAAGGCAAATGGAGATTACTCCACCCAACATGGTTGTCATGGATTAAATTGTGTCCCCTCAAAACATGTGTGTAACAATTTTGATAGGCAGTGATTTCTGATATTTTGTGATATTCTTTTATGTTGTAAACCCTGACCCTATGATGTTAATGAGGGAGGATGAGTGGCACTTGTGTTGGTTAGGCAAGACTCAGTAAGTAAGACTGTATTGTGCCTTAAGACATCTCTTGGAATATAAAGGAAAGGGAAGCAAGCAGAGAATTAGGGATCTCATACCACAAAAAACAGTGCTGGGAGCACAGTGCATCATTTGGAAAGGACTCAGGGTCCCTGTGCCTCGGAAGTTCCCAGTCCAGGGAGAAGACTGAAGATAAGGACCCTCCTCTGGAGCCAACACAGAGAGTTTTCCCCTGGAGCTGATGCCCTGAATTGGGACTTGTAGCCTACTACACAGTGATAGAATAAAATTTCTCTTCTTAAAGCCATCCACTTGGGTTATTTCCATTACGGCAGCACTAGATGGCCAAGACAATGGTGAAATCCCAAGAAAGGTAAAGTAGAGAGTCAGGTGGCTGAGCCCCTAACTGTATTCTCAGAGAAAACCTGGGCTTAGATTCACTGGTTTTATGACATTGGAAGAGTGAGAATTAATGGAACGCACATTCCTGAGCACCTTCTGCCAGGTGCGGGGTGCCAGAGAAGGTTAGAGGGAAACCTCATGTGAGGAATGGGGTGAGGGGACTCTAAAGGAAGGAATGGCAGACTCCCCAGGATGTGATCTTCAGTAACTGATTCCACTCAATTAAATAGGATTTTTCTAATTGTGGTGAAACTGTACATAATACAACGTGCACTGTTTCAACAGTTTCTACCTGTATGAGTCAATGGTCTATGACATTCAGAACATTCTTTAAGTTTAGCAACCAATTTTCCTTTCCTTTTCCGAATCACTTCACTACCATTAACATAAATTCAATGTCCGTTAAGCAAAAAATTCCCCTTTCTCCCTCCCACTCTCTGGTAACCACCAATAGTTACTGCTGCTGGGTGCCATTGAGTCAGTTCCAACGCATAGAGATCCCGTCCACAACAGAACAAAATGCTATCTGGCCTGTGCCAGCCTCACAATCACTGTTGCACTTAAGCTCATTGTTGCAGATACTGGGTCAGTCCATCTCATTGAGGGGCTTCCTCTTTTTTAATGACCTTCTACTTGACCAAGCATGTCCTCCAGAGACTGATTTCTACTGATAACACATCCAAAGTACGTGAGATGTAGTCTTGCCAGCCTTACATAAAGGACCATTCTGCTTGTACTTTTTCTAGAACAGATTTGCTCATTCTTTTGGCAGTCCATGGTATATTCAATATTCTCTGCCAACATCACAATTCAAAAGCATCAATTATTCTTCAGTCTTATTTATTCATTGTCCAGCTTTCACATGCACGTGAGATGACTGGAAACACCATGACTTGAGTCAGGTGCCCCTTAGTCTTCAAGGGGACATCTGAAAATTCCCAGGTTCAGAAATTGGATGGAGCTGGGGAGTGATGCTAAGGGTATACCAGAAGGACTGGTTGGAAATGGTGCTCATCTAGAAGTACACGTTAGGATGGGTGACGTGAAAGCCTGGGAGACTGATTCAAGCAGAAGCAGTACATTTTCACTGTCTGCATAAAGGGGACATCCATAAACAAGGATGCAGCCCACAGGAGCTGCAGACAAGAGTCACTGCATCTGTCTGGTTCAAGTCTGTGTGTACTACGACCCGAGGATGCCCCAGTCCAAAGTAGAAGAGATGAATGACGGAAGTACAAAGGTTCCAGTCCTCTGAACTTTGAGGAGGAGCTGGGGTTGTAGGTTTACTCGACAATGACCTACCTACTTAGAACCGGTGAAAGACTGGAACCTGTAGCAGGTTTTCCGTGTTCCAGGTGGACAGGTGTGCTACCTGGAGTACCTGGACAACAGCTAAGGCTGGACCCTATACTGTGACTCCATCACAGTCAAAATTCTGACTTTGTGGACTCAGGGACTCTATGACTTCAGGCACCCAGGAAGAATCCACATCAGAATGCCATGGGACTGATTGGTAGTGCACCGTGCCTGTCAGCAGCCTGGAGACTTGTACCAGCCTGACAATGAATTCCTCTCAGTGTTGTTTAGAGAGTGAGTGAGCCAAGCCGGGACTTTATGAGACACATTTCTTCAATATAGTCATTTCTTTGTGAAGTCGTGGTGACTTGTTGCTGGTGTGTCTGTTTCAGGTGATTTATCATTTCCTGCTCTGATCCATCCATATGCATTTAAAATTGAACTCTGAAATAGGAAAAGTTGATTTCTAAGCTTGGGAGACACATGTAAGGAAACTCACCCCTGGACTGTTAGCTCCAATACATTTGCCTATGTGTGAATTAGAAGGTTATGTATTTCTCCTCAGGTTCCTTACATGGTGCAAACTGTCCATATGCTCGGCTGTAAACAGAATGATTGAAGGTTTTAGTTCACCGAGAGGAGGCTCAGAAATCCAGGTGGTGTAGCGGTTAAGCACTGTGGCTGCCAACCAAAAAGATGGCAGTTTGAATCCATCAGGCACTCTTTGGAAACTCTAAGGGACAGTTCTAGTCTGTCCTATAGGGTTGTGTCTTAGTCACCTGTTAATGCTCTAACAGAAAATACTGTGAGTAGAAGGCTTTATGAAGAGAAATTTTTATTGTCACTGTCCGGTAAGACACAAATCCGTTCACAAGTTGCAACTCCATCCAACATGACAGATCATCAGAGGCCGGTGGGCTGAGTCCAAGCTCAAGGAGGGCATCTCGGCACCGGAACCTCAGGTCCAAAGGACGTGCTATGCTCTCGGTGCTGCTTTCTCGGGTGTGTGAGGTTCCCAGCTTCTTCTGTTCACTTCTCTCCCTTTTACGCTACAAGCTCTTGGCCTGAGTCTTGCCTCACCAACACAGCCTGAGTCTTGCCTCACCAACACAGAGCCAGGATTCATAATACATGGGAGGAATGGCACTGTACTGGGACTCTTAGCCAAGTCAAATCAACACATACAGTTTTGTGGGGGACATAATTCAATCCATGACAGGTTGCTATGACTTGGAATCGACTCAACAGTAGTAGGCCTTTGTGTTTGTTTGTTTAGAGGTACCTCTCAAGAAAGCCTGGCCAACTGCTTCTGAAAAAACACAGTCACTGAAGACTCTATGGAGCATAGGCTATACACGAGGCTGCCATTTGTTGGAGTTGACAGTACCTTTTTTTTCCCTTCTTGTAAAAATACTGTAACGTTCTACTATCTTCATAATAAATTTAAAATCACCCTTAAAGATTACATCCTGTAACAAACTGGCTTAAATCAATACATTTTAAAGGGACAAAAACCTTAAAACATAAGCACTTGGAAAAGTAGAATTTCCTTGAAATTCTGATATGAATTTAGGTTTTGTGAACAAGCTGCAGATTTGGCTAAAAACAACGGGGGGAAAAAACCTGTGTGTGTACGTGCTTGTGCAAGTGTGTGGTTTTAGATATACTGTAAACCCAGGAATAGCCGCGAGCGGTAAGTTAGCAATGCTGCTGGCAGATGCTTGCACAGCTCAGGCACTGTCTGATGTGCTTGAACGCTGAGCTCATGGAATCTTTGCAGGAACAGAACCATACTCAGAACAGTTTTTGAAGCTAAAATTGCTAAATTTTCTTCTTCATAATCAGTTCTTGGACATAAGAGTTTTGCTGGAAGTTCCAGCCCATGTGCCAAATGACAAACAAGCTTGCAGAAGGCAGAGATAGGATCTGAGTTTGGGGGCCACCAAACGGAATGTCTAAACTCTTTGAGAGCTGTCCATCTTTAGTTTCTTCTAGAAAGGCCAGTCTGACCCTAAAAGCAATCCTTCTGGATGAACAGGCACTCACAGACAGCTCATTTATATAACTGAGGAGGTGGATTTGATCTATTTGCAATAAGACCAGGAGTATCCACGACAAGGAGTGGGCTACTTCAGGCTGCAGGGAAGAGAAGCAGCTGAACAGGTCCTTCAAGACCAGTTCCATGGGAACCAAGCCAATTAAAGGAGAGGAGAAATACCAATGTCTAGAGAGATTTAGAATGTACAAAGCTTGCGCTTGTGAGTAAACAAGTTAATCAAGTTTCCAGCATTAGGGATGTCCTTCTGCACGTTCTGCAATCCTCAGACCCTGTAGGGAACATGAGAGGCCCTGCCACCTCCCCCACCCACTCCTGCAGCCTCTCGACGGTGTGGCAACAGACTGTGGCAAAGTGCCCTCTCTGTGCAGTAAACTGGTCCTTCCCAGAGGAACCACCTTGTTCTTACTGCCTGGATTACATGTGCTTGTGGATAGATTAGTAAACGACGACTGAATGATTGATCCAAGAATTGGCACACAGGAGTTTTGCACTTCCGATTCTTACGGACTTCAACTACAGAACAATGGGAGCAGCATCTGACTTTAGAATTCTTCAGCCAAGATGGCCAGGACAATATTTAATTGACAGGAGGAGTTCCTGTCAAATGGTTAAGTGTTCAATTACTTTCTGAAAGGGTGGTGGTTTGAACCCACCCAGAGGCACCTTGGAATACAGGCCCAGCACATTGCTTCGCTAAGGTCACAGCTCTGACAACCCTGTGGAGGAGATCGACACTGCACACACGGAGTCACAACAAGTCAGGATTGCCTCAATGCAACCAAGGACAGCAACAATAAAACTGAGACTGAGATGCATCACCACTAATTTGGGGCTATATTTGGCATATTCCAAGAACACGGAATAACTTAACAATGAAGGAGTCCATTGTCTTCTGGGTTGTGTAACTTACATTTTTGTAAAATGGTTTGCAACATGTTTTGCCATATGTGTACTTTCTGAGTGTTGCAAAGATCAAGTGTAGGGGTAAAAGCAGAATTCCTCTCCATGTTACAAATGAGAAATTAAGATGCTGAGCTTCTGAGTGACTTGATTAAAGTCACCAAGCAAAAAATACTGGAGCGAGGGGCACATCTAGCATAACTGGTAAAGAAAATATTGTTTCACCGTGTCAGGAGCAAGGAAGAGTAAAGAAAACCAAAGACGTAAGGCAAAGAAAGACTATTCCAAAGGACTGATAGACCGCAACTCCCGTAGCCTTCACTAGAGTAAGTGCATCACAACTTGACGGTGTCCGGCTACCACCACCTACTGCTCTGACAGGGATCACAGCAGACAATCCCCGTCAGAGTTCAAGAAAAACGTAGAACAAAATTCTAACTCACAAAAAAGATCAGACTCGCAGGCCTAAGACTGGAGAAGCCCTGAGAGTACGGCTCCCACACACCCTTTTAACTTAGCACTGAGGTGGCTCCCAATGTCTCCTTTCAGCTGAAGGTTAGACAGACCCACAAAATGAAACAAGACTAAAGGGGCACACCAGCCCAGGTGCAAGGACCAAAAAGCAGGAGGGGGCGGGAAAGCTGGTAACGGGAAACCCAAGGTCAAGAAGGGGAGAACGTTGACAAGTTGAGCGGTTAGGAGCCAATGTCACAAAATAATTCGTGTTATCAATTGTTTAACGAGAAGCTGATTTTCTCTGTCAGCCATCATCTAAAAAACAAATTAAAAAAAAATGAAGCAAATTCTTGATTTTATTATACTTCATTTCCTAAGACTCCAGGCTGCAAACCGGCCCTAACATTAATTATATTGTCAGATCTGATTCCTGTCAGTGCTCATAGGTCACAAACACACTGCGTACAAACACACTGCATTTCTGAAGATCTCCTGAGTGCTGTAACGAGGATCTGCCTGCCCTGTACAACTTTGAGAATTTGTTTTCCCTAATCATGGAAACCCTTGTAATACAGTGAGTTAAGTGCTACATCTGCTAACCAAAGGGTCAGCAGTTCAAATCCGCCAGGCACTCCTTGGAAACTATGGGGCAGTTCTACTCTGATTTCCAGGGTTGCTATGAGTTGGACCTGACTCGACAGCCATGGGTTTGGGTTTTTTTGGAGTCAGAAATAGGAAACATTGGTGGTGTAGTGGTTAAGTGCTGAGACTGCTAACCACAAGTTGGCAGTTCAAGTCCACCAGGTGCTTCTTGGGAATTCTATGGGACAGTTCTACCCTGCCTATCTGGTTGCTATGAGTCAGAATCGACTCAACAACAGTGAGTTTGTCTTTTGTTTTAATCATAGATAACACATCTCTTAACTCCTGAGATAAATCTATTCACATTTATCGTGATTCTCTTTTTATTTGTAGACCTTGTTGTTGTCAGGTGCCTCGACTTGGCTCCAACTTGTAGCGACCCTATGCACAACAGAACGAAACGCTGCCCAGTGTCGCACCACGTCCACAAACGTTTTTATACTTAAGGTCACCGTTTCAGCCACCCGGTCAGCCCATTTCGCTGAAGGTTTATCTTTTGCTCTACCAAACACGAAGTCCTTGTCCAAGGATGGATTCCTCCTAATAATTTGTCCAGAGTACGTAAGACGCGGTCTTGCCATCTTTGCTTCCAAGGAGCACTCTAGTTGCATGCCTTGCTGATAGTTTGTTTCTGATTTTTATTTACTAAACTTTTTTGCTTGCTTCCATTTTTTTTCTTTTTTACATTTACTCAAATTGATGGGTTTTTTTTCATTTCTTTCCCTTCTTTACTGATTTAAAAGGAATATGTGCGTGCTTTCGATGGTTTTGCTTGAAGTTTAAATATGTATTTGTTGCTTGGCAAAGTATAAAATACATCAGTCTCTCTAACATGCAACCTTAGAACAGGTTAGCTCTAGTCACTTGCCAGTCTCTCCAAAGTTATTGTCATCTAGGGTTTTGGTTACATCTTATTTTTGTTTGTATGAAGTTAGTCATTGTTACTGTTACGGTGATGACTGAGAATCTTCACACTGGACGCCTAAGTGACATTGTGATAAATGGAGAGATACATGACATTGTCAAGGATTTAATCCTATTTAGATTAACATCTTTGGTTGCATCTTTGACTCATACTATAAACCAAACAAATCAGTCAGAATCTAGTCAATTCTGACTCACAGTGACTCTATAGGACTGAGTAGAACTACTCCACAGAGTTTCCAAGGAGCACCTGGTAGATTTGAACTGTCAATCTTTGTTAGTAGCAGTAGCACTTAACCACTATGCCACCTGGGTTTCCATAAATATAACGTGTGCACGTGTGCACGCACACACACACACACACAGATTGATTAAATGCTACAGCCGGTAGCCAAAAGGTTGGCAGTTAGAATCCACCAGATGCTCCTTGGAAACTCTATGGGACAGTTCTACTTTGTTTCATAGGGTGGCTGTGAGTTGGAATTGACTCAGTGGCAATGAGTTTGGTGCAGTTTTTTGGGTAAACTCATAGACTATCAGTTGCTCATCTGCAAGTTCAAATGGAAACTGAAGACATTTAGAAGCCCGGGCACCCAGCATGGTCTCTGGCTCATAGTAGTTATAATGCAACTAGGCATGCTTTTCATGATGACTGTTGTCATCAGTGGAACAAGAGCACATTAAAGAGCAAGGGTGGCGACTTGGAAGGCTTTATGGGAATATGGGCTTTAAGACGAGCTTGGAAGAATAGGAAGTGGAGACTTTGGAAAGGTAAAGGGAGAGAGGGCGAGGACGTTACGGATGGGAGAAACAATAATGAACTCCTAAGACAATTTCAAGAGACAAGCCAGGAGATTAACCTGTCTGGATTGAAATGCATTAGGGAATATTGGATTAGAATGACAAGCTTATGGTATCTTTAATGTCAGCTGTGAGACACCTATCAGTCCATGTTTCATAAAGTAAGTGCAAGGACCTGACTTGTCGTCACAGGGAAAGGACACTGCTCCTGGAATAGTGTGGGGGTTGAGTGGCCCTTCAGAAATTTTGCATTCTGAAGGACCAGGGACTTAGCCTTCTGCTTGGACACAGGGGCTTGGCAGTGATTAAATGAAAGGGCTTTGCAATAGCTGCTGCTCAATTTTAACCCAGGAAGACTAGAGATCTGAGAAGAAACTGGAAGTCCTTATGGAGTTCTGAGGAGAGACTTCTAATCGAATTAAACTTGATGATGGTGATCCAGAGAAAAATGTAGGAGATACTGTTTTGAAAAAGACCTCATTGTCTAGGAGGACGAAGGGCAAGGCAAGTGTCACAGGAAAAACAGATATTTGTGGACTCGAAGGCAGACGGCGTTTGAGAGCTCTTCCCAGAAACCTGCTTATCTCACCCACGCTCTCAGCCCCGTGGACTGTCTCAGCAGGCATGAGACCAGAGAGCAGGGTCCAAAGATGGATCGTCAAAGCCTGTTTATCTCATTAGCCAATATTTGCTCTGCTTTTTCTCATACACTAAAAGCTTTCAAGTTTTTCATTTTAGAAGAATTTTTTTTTTACTTGAAGTTGTAAAACATAGAGCTTTGGTAGTACGGTGGTTAAGTGCTCAACTGCTAACCAAAAGGTGAGTGATTTGAACCCATCTGATGACTCCACAGGAGAAAGACCTGGAGATTTGCTGCCATGTAGACTGTCGTTATTGTTAGGTGCCATCGAGTCAGTTCTAACTCACAATGACCCGACGCACAACAGGATGGGACACTGCCTTGTTCTGTGCCACTCCCTCACAAACAGCCTTACACTTGAGCCCGTTGTTGCAGCCAATGAGTTGATTCATCTCCCTGAGGGTTGTCCTCATCTTCTTTGGCCCTCTACTTCGTGAAACTTGAAGCCTCTCTCCAGGAACTGGTCCTCCCTGATGAAATTTCCCAAGTATGTGAGACGTAATCTTGTCATTCTCGCTTTCAAGGACCGTTCTGGTTGTACTTCCTTGAAGACAGATTGGTCCGTTCTTCAGGCAGACCATGGCATATCCAACAGTCATACAAATTAAAGCCTACAACAGCCTGTGGGGGCAATTCTACTCAGTCACACAGTCACCGTGAGTCAGAATCAGCTTGACCGCTGCTGACTACAGCAGCCCCCATACTAGCAGAACCACTCTCTCTGTATACAGACTTCCTCACATTCCTGTAAAAAAACCTCCCTCTCTCCTCAGACACTCCCAGGTCTCTGACAATAGCCCCACATTTGGTGATGAACTGCAACGAACCCAAGCTTTTCATTTTCCCATTCTTAGTCATTTTTCTTTTGAAATGTCTCATGTGCAAGTTTTATGCATTCAGTAAATAGTTTTTGAGATAGACCAACCACTACTGTGCTTGATACTGGGATAAAATAAAGACCAAAGAAGGCACACGGCTGCCTTCACAGATCTTTAGGAAGAAAAGAAGCAGGAAGACCAGATGACCTTGGGTGTGATAAGCTGACTAGACAAGAATAGGAAGATGTGGTTTACCCAACAGGGGCAGGGGTTTCTCCAGTCTCCTTACTCAGGGGGCCTTTCTGAAGAGAATTGAAGCCTTATAGATGAGAAGAAGCCAGCTCTGTTAAGAGTCTCAAGAAGCAGAGTCCTAGTGGTAAGGGTGGGCTTGAGGAGGCAGAGTTTGTTATGTCACGGTGACTGTGACAGCCCCCAGTTTATCCCCTCAGCACCACTGTTTGCTTTTTCAATCAGTAGGCATGCTACACATTGAATTGTGTCTCTCATAAATATGTCTTGTAAATCCTAACTCCTGTACCCGAGGATTAAACCTATTCTTAGGAGTAAGGTTTTCTTTGTTATGTTAATATGTGAGGATACATCAGTGTTTAAAAACAGAACAAAAAAGCACTGTGGTTGAGTTGATTCTGACCCATAGTGACCCTATAGGACACAGTAGAACTGCCTCATACAGTTTCCAAGGAACACCTGATGGATTTGAACTGCCTTTTTGTTAGCAGTTGTAGCTCTTAAGCGCCATGCCACCAGGGTTTAGGATATATCTTAAGTTAATGACTTTGAGATACAAAACAGTAGTTTAGGCACAGAAGCAAAGAAGGACAAATGGAGAAGAGACACTGGAAGAGACAAAGATTCCACCTCCCCCCCACTCCCCGCCAGAATGGTCAGAAAGAGCATCTTCTAGCTGTGGCACCCTGAATTTGGGTTTCTAGCCTCTTATACAGTGAGGAAACAAATATCTGTTTATAAAAGCCACGCATTTGTGATATTTCTGTAACAGCAGTACCAAGAAATGAAAACATTGCACTATCTTTATCTCTCATAAGCTCAACCTATTCAGCTTCTCCCATGGTTGGTGTTATATGTGGAATATGACAATCACATGACAGGAATGGGACTGAGAGCTAGTGCAGTCCGGTTCATGGTGAAGGTAAAGAGAGGCAGTAGCCAGTGGTAGAGGGCCTGCGAGACCGGGTGCTGCTGCTCACCCCATAGACTTACTTGTGGACACTTGTTGAGGAAAGAAGACTGGGTTAAAAAACTCAATGCACAGAGAAATACTAGAAATCAGTATGACAGAATATACTGGTTGTGAGTAGACAGAATTTGAATTGGGTGATGTCAAACCAAAATATCAGGAAGGCACTCTGAATGAGGTTACATAGATGGGGCTGGGCAGGATAGTCTCCTATAGGTCTCTGCCATTTCCTTCCATGATGGTTTCTCAGGGGATAGAGTCAGAGCTCACGCAGGTCTCAGGGTCAGTAAGTGGTAAAAAATATGCTTGTATTCTAACACACAGCTTCTGATCAGACCCTGGTGTTCCTGCTTCTTGAAACTGCCCACGGATGGATGGCTCTCCAAAAAAGTCCAATACCTGAGGCAGAGGAGTCTGATTCTTGTGAAAAGATCAACTCAAGGAATTAAAATATGTGTATGAAGTCTGACTACAAAGTCCATAAACTTAATTGCTCTAAGTACTACATACTTCATTGCTGAGTATCACTGGAGTACTGAGTATCACCTTTGAAGTACTCCTCCTGGGAAGCTACGCACCAACACCAGTGCCTAGCCCACCCTTTGAAGCAATTTTAGAACTTTTTTTCTGGAATGACCATTGTGCACAGTGGCAAAGTAGCATGTTTGCAAACTTAATTGTCTAGTTGCCTGTGAGGGAGTTTTTAGCCAGTAAATAAATAACTGCTTTGGAACCTCCTCTCTACTCACCTGATCTGGCCCCCAGTGACTTTTTCTTTAACCCAAGATAAAGGGAATATTGAAAGGAAGACATTTGGATGACATTCAGGACATCAGGGGTAACATGATGACAGCTCTGATGGCCATTCCAGAAAAAGTGTTTCAGAATTGCTTTGAAGGGTGGACTAGGCACTGGCATCAGTGCATAGCTTTCCAAGGCAAATTCTTTGAAGATGACCATAGCACTTTTTCGAGGATGAATTTGTAAACTTAATTGGCAGTCCTTGTACGTATATTTTTCACTAAGAAGGTAGAAGTGTGTATCCTCAGAAATATGACACTTATGAAACCAAGTGTTGTTTTTTACTGTTTGTTCTTAAAACATAAGCAAACATCAGGATGTGAAGGAAGAATTTCAACAGAACATTTCTTCATTTCTTCACCTAAAAGTGCATGGCCTTACTCCTCAGGCCCACTTTCCTCTAGCTACACACGGAGTAGAAGAGGCCATCAGGCTTTCTCTGGGGATATTAAAATGCTTGCAGAACACCCTTCTTTGAAACCTATAAATCACTCATCCCAAAGTGAGCTAGACAGGACTCCTCAATTCCAACCATTCTTTGCAGCTCGCTTCTCCTCCGTCTTCCTTTCCTCTGCATTTAAAGATTGAAATTTCCCAGCTATTTAAACCCCTGTCATCCTAACCCACAGAATTTTGGACTAAAGTTTTATTTGGAGACATAAGTAATGTTAGTTTCCGTTAGCACAACTTACTCATTGCTATTGAGAAAGAAGATGAGCCGACGCAATGACCCTTTTACAAAAACTGAAAATTTCTTCATCATCCTTGATTGCTAGTGTTAGATGTCACCAGATTGGTTCCAAACTGTAGTGACCCCCATGTACAACAGAACAAAACACTGCCCAGTCCCGTGTCATCCTCCTAATTGCCGATACGTCTGAGCCCATCGCTACAGTCGCTGGGTCAATCCATCTCACTGAGGGTCGTCTTCTTTTTTTGCTGTCCCTCTGCTTTACCAAGCATGACGTCCTTCTCCAGAAGCTGGTCCCTCCTGAGAGCATATCCAAAGTACCTAAGATGAGGTCTCACTGTCATAGCTTCTAAATAGCATATGCCTGTACTCCTTCCAAGACAGATTTATTTATTCTAGCCGTTCATGGTATATTCAATATTCTTCACTAATGCTGTAGTTCAAAGACATCAATTCTTCTTCAGTCTTCCTTCTTCACTGTTCAGCTTTCTCATCCATGTGAGGTGATTGTGTCAGGCACACTTTAATCTTTCATCCTCGAACTGGTATCTTTGGTTTTTTAACATTTCAAAGAAACATTTTGCAGTAGGTTTGCCCAATGCAGTAGGTCGCTTGATTTCTTGACTGCTGCTTTCATGGATATTAATTGTAGATCCAATAAAATGAAATCCTTGACAACTTCATTTTCCATTTATCTTGATGTTGCTTTTAAGACCAGTTGTGAGGATTTTTGTTTTCTTTATATTAGGGTGACTCATGGCGACCCTAGGGGCCAGGGTAGACTGACCCCCAGAGTATTCAAGGAGCACCTGGTGGATTTGAACTGCCAACTTGGATCTGACTCGACAGCACTTGGCTGGCTTGGCATATTAGAGTGTCTTCCATATGGAAGTATTGATTGTTAAAGCGCTTACTTCACTGATTTTAAGCTGTTGTGAAGGTGGGGTACAAGGACTCCTACTGGGACACACAGGTAAGGAGACTGAATAGTGCTGGGATGTGTCTCTATACCCGGTTTATGCATCCTTCTGCTGACAGGTAGGCTGTTTCACCCTTTGGCGATTGTGAATAGTTCTGCTACGAACATTGGCAAACAACAGACGTTGCTGGGGATATAGAAAAACTTGAACCCTAACACATTGCTGGTAGGACTGTAAAATGGTATAGTTGCTGTGGAATACTACTCAGCCGGAAAGAGACACTCATGCTATGATACAGCTGAACTTTGACAAACATTATATTGAGCAAAATAGACCAGTCACAAAAAGACAAATAAACTGCCACTTTCATGAATTATCTGGAAGAGGTAAGCATATGGAGACTAAAATTTTCCGGATTACCATGGGCCGCTGAAGAAAGTACATCCGCTGCCATCCAGTTGGTTCTGACTCCCGTTGTGACTAACCGCCTGGGGGGCCCTGAGCTGCTCCTGAGAGAGACAGAGAAATCTGGAAAGCGATTAGCGGTTAGCTCAGCACAGCACGATAAATGCAGTTAAGGTCACTGAAACGTAATGTAAAAATGCTGAAACAGCAAGTGTGTTGTTACGTGTATATGTACCACAATAAGAAAAATTCAAATAATCTTTTTAAAAAAGAGGGATAAGGAGTTCTGTGATCACACATTTCTGAAATGCTGTATTAACCTAGTTAAACATGCTTCTTTACCGTGAGGCTTCGGGGGACTTTGATACACCCACTTCTTTACCAGTCTCCAAATCCAGCTCCGCTGCAGCTTTTCCCGCATGCTTCTGACCACAGACTCGTTTGTTCTGAGCAGTCTCTCAGGAGTAACGCGGTCCTTGCTGTACTTTGTGAGAGCTGCTCCCAAGGAGCCTGTAGCCGGATGATAAACAAACAAATAGACACACACACCAAAGAACAAACCCACTGCCCTCAAGTCAATTCTCACTCATAGTGACCCTATAGGAGAGAGTAGAGTTGCTCCACAGAGTCTGCAAGGAGTGCCTGGTGGATGTGAGCCACCAAGCCTTGGTTAGAAGCTGTAGCCCTCACCCACCACGCCACGAGGCTTTGCAGTCAGGTATACCCATAAGTAAACGCACACATGTGTGTACTAGGAAGGACAGTAGCGGCTCAGTAGTGGAAATTTCGCCTTCCCCGCAGGATACTGGGGTTTGATTCCTGGCCGATGACACTCACGCACGGCTACCACCCACCAGGCAGTGGAGGCTTGCGTGTCACCACAGCCTTGAGCAGGTTTCAGTGGGGCTTCCTTCCACACTGAAGCAGACAAGGATGAAAGGGCTGGTGAGCTGCTTCCCCAAATCAATCAGCCAGTGATAGGGCTATGAATCTCAGCTGTCTGATCCCCAGCCAATCACGGGGGTGGCACAGGGCCAGGCAGCGCTTGGTTCCATGGTGTGTGGGGTCCCCACGAGCTGGGGTCTGATTCAGCATCAGTTGACCACAACATGAGATGTCAGGTGTAATCGATTCAAAAATATTACTAATGAGATGTTTAACCTGATTAGCAGTTTTGGGTAAGAAGCCTCTGGAATCTGGTATCCATTTATACTTAGAGGACTCCTTGGTTCCCACTGCCCACGTTGACCACGCTCAGTGGTGACGGACTACAGGGCAAGGCAGGGCAGACGACTGATGAAAAGCCACTCACGTTGAGACCTCAGCAGGGGAGAACACAGAGGGCTTTGTGACCTTTGACTGAGCACAAAGAGCTCCGGAGAGCTGCCCCGCCCTCCCGCCTCTGTTAATCCCCTGGCACTCCAGTTTCTTTTCTCAGGGAAGAGTTTATCACACTTGCCTCTGAGGAATTTTAAGAAGAGATTCTGGAAGAAGGGGAAAGAAAAAAAAAAAAAAAAGCTTTGGTTCAGCATTCTGAGCTCTTCCAAGATGCTCACAATTTGAAACAAAATAGTCACTGTCCTTGGCTTCAGCCTGAGCGGTAATACTTAATCGATTCCAGCGGCCACAGCAGAGTTTGCGTGGCAGACCTTAGTGGAGAAAACCAAACACATGCATAAAAAGAGAGCCGTGTGGGGAAGTTTCTGAGTTGGGACTTACGGCCAACACACCGAGTGGTCAGAAGGGAGAAGCTTTCCCTACCCTACCCCAAGCCCCCACCCCCGTCCCCTCTTCTCGTGTTTCAAATAAAGAAAACTCGATTGTTAATCATCTGGTGAAATGCAGAGACTGACAGGCTAAATAATGATATACGGACCATAAATAGCTTGCATAGACATGAGAGGCAGAAGAAGGAAGTCACGTTCCTTCATCCACCTAATGAAAAAAAACCCACCTTATTATCAGCTCTCCAGAGAGGATTAACTGGCTGGAGAGCAAGGGAAGCTGCTTAGGCAAGGGTGCATTCCAGAGACCTCAGCAGGGTTTGAAATACAGGAAGCAAAAAAATAAAAACCCAGTGCAAGTCTGCTTGATGCTGACTCAGAGCAGCCCTCTAGGATGGAGTAGAACTGCCCCACGGAGTTTCCAAGGAGCGCCTGGCAGATATGAACTGCCAACCCTTTGGTTAGCAGCCGTAGCACTTACCACGGCTCCAAGAGAAAGGGCAGCTGCAGCGAACTCCCACCCTCTTGTCTGTGCTGCTGGGAGGTCTGCACAAGCGTATGGGATTGCTCAGGTCCACAGGGTAGCTAAAAGTTGCAGTCAAGTTGGCAACAGCGGGTCTGTAAAGTGTTGGTTGGTGGTGCAGTGGTATAGTTCTCTCTTTCTGTGAAAGAGACCGGGGTTCAATTCCTGGCCAAGGCACCTCGAGAGAAGCCTCTAGCTGTCTGTCAGTGGAAGCTTGAACGTTCCTAGGATGCTGAACAGGTTTCAGTGGAGCTTCCAGTCTAAAACAGACTAGGAAGAAAGGCCTGGTGATCTACTTCCAAAAATCAGCCAGTGGAGATCCTGTGGGTCACAGTGGTGTGAGCCCTAACTGGCTATGTGGAAGGCCTGGGTCAGGGCAGCCTTTCTTCTCATGGTGTGTGAGTGGGGTTGTGACGGCTTGAGCTGACTTGGCCACAGCTAACGACATATTCTTGCTTGTAGGCTTGGCTGAGATGCAACGAACAGGAAGAAACCAACCCTGCTGTGGCCACATCTGAGATCTCCGGGGCTGCTGATTCTTCCACCCCGGGATGGAATTTCCCCAAACTTCTCACTGCTGCTCTTATCACTGAAAATGTCATCATCTTAACCAAAAAACAAAGATGAAATGGGGGCTGTGTTAAGCTTCTCACTACATTAGAGTCTTTGCTTTTGGTTCAGAGATTAAGGTTGAAGAGAATGAAAAGCGAATTTCTGTGTGGAGTGTCTGGTTCAAGTCAGGGCAGTGGAGTGACAGCCTCGGGGACCAGGAAAGGAGGGGAGCTGGGTCTGTCCATGTGCACGGTGAGGGGGGGAGACAGCAGACATCGAGGCCAGGGGAGCTGGTGGCCCGAGCTGGAGATCCTTGGGGACGTGCAGAGAGGTAGACAGGCTGAAAGCGCTTCTGAGACAGGGCTTCCCTTAACCCTGAAGGCCCCCTGGGGAACGTGACAGGCAGTTGGTACATTGCCACCTCTGCTCCGGATTGAAGTGCTTCCCTCCAAGAGATATACGGAAATATGGAAACCCTACCCCTGTACCTGTGGATAGAGCGCTGGTGGCGTGCTGGGTTAGGCATTTAGCTGCTAACCAGTTTGAACCCGCCAGCGGCTCCTTGGAAACCCTGGGGGCAGTTCTGCGCTGTCCTGTAGGGGTGCTGTGAGCCAGAATCTACTCACCAGCAGTTGGTTTGGCACCTGTGAATACCACCTGGTTTGGAAATAGGGATTTTCTTTTGTTATGCTATTGGCAAAATGTCAGAGCAGAGTCAGTCTGAAAACTAATCCTCTCTGCAGGGCTGTAGACAGTGGAATACACACTGTCACACAGGGGAAGACAGATGCCACAGGAAGCTAAAGCTCCAGGCAAGGCACGGATACGGGGGACTGCCAAAGGGAGAGGCCCTCCCTCCTCCCCAGTGCCCTGATTTGGACTTCTAGCTTCCATAACTGTGGGCAACACATCCTGTTCTTGCAGTTACTCTCTCGTGGTATTTATTGTTACAGCGGCATGCGGAAACTAAGACCTCTTCCAAAGAGGGCTGGTTTTGCTCTTGAGGGGCTGTATTGTCCTGGAAGCCGTGCCCTTTAGGGCTAGGAAGAAGCCACAGGGCAGTAGCAGATGCTCCATGATATCACTGTTCTCCCAGTGACAGGGCCAGCATTCCGTCTTCATTCCTTAGTCCTTCATCTGAAGGTGCTCCGCTGTGAGCCCTGCGGGGGTACCTGAGTGTCCTGCTCGGGCTTTGCCACCACTAAGTGAGGCACCTTGTTGTTGCTGTTGGGTGCTGTTGAGCTGGTTCCAACTCACAGTGGCCCTACATACAATACAAGGAGACCCTGCCCAGTCTTGTGTTGTCCTCACAGTTCTGACGACAGGACTTGAGCCCACTGTTGCAGCCACTGTGTCGATCTGTCTCTTTGAAGGTTTCCTTTACTGCCGACTCTTTGCTTTACCAAGCATGCTGTCCTCCAGAGACTGGGCCCACCTGATCACATGTCTGAAGTATGTGACATGTAGTTGTGCCATCTTGTTTCTAAGGAGCACGCTGGTTGTACGTCTTTCAAGACAGATTTGTTTGTTCTTTTGGCAGTCTGTGATCTACTCAATATTCTTACCCAGCACGTTGGGATCATAGTGAATTGTAATTTAAACATATGGAGAAATGGATGGAACATGGAGAAACGAAATACATACAGCCCCCAGATTCCACCCCTAAAGGGGCGTCTGAGTACAAGCCCATGCCTCACTCTATGTCAAGGCTTCTCTGCATTCACTAGATTTCTGTCTTTGATTAAATCATGGCAGATGTTGTAATTCCTGTCCCCTTGTCGCCATGCCCTCTGCCTTGGTGTCTTTGGGCTGCAGTAACCAAGTGCTACAAATTGGGTGGCTTATAACTAAAACCCAAAGCAAGCCATTCAGTTGATTCCAACTGATACCAACTCTACAGGACAGATCAGAACTGTTCCAAGGGGTTAAGGGGTTTGCAAGGTGCACCAGGTGGATTTGAACTTCCGACCTTTCAGTTAACAACCTTAGCTCTTCACCACTGCCCCACCAGGGTTTCCAGGCTGGCTCATAGGGACAGAAATGTGTTGTCTCACAGTGCTGGAGATGGGGAGGCCTAATTCAGCACACCGGTGGGGCTTGCTGTCTCTGAGGGCTTTGAGGGAGATCCTTTGTTGTCTCTCCCAGCTTCTGGTCGCCCCAGGTGTTCCTTTGCTTGTAGGTGCATCTTTACCTGCATGTCTTCTCCTGGCTGTCTTCTCTCTACGTGTCTCTCTGTTTTTCCTCCTCCTTAGAAAGACAGAGCCCTGGTGGTCCATCGGTTAAGAGCTCAGTTGCTAACAGAACAGTCAAGTCTACCAGTTGCTCCCTGGAAACCCAATGGGACAGTTCTACTCTGCCCTATAGGATTGTGATATAAGTTAGAATTGACTTCATGACAATGGGTTTCCATTTTCTTTTTTGCATAAGGAGATCGACCACTCAGATGGAATAAAGACCCACCCTGCTCCAGGGTGACATTGTGCAACCTGATGGTACCATCAAAGACCCAATTTCCAAACCATATCACATTCACAGGTACCAGAGTTCCTGTCCACAGGGTTAGGCCTTCAGTGTGTCTTTCGAGATGACAAAGTTCAATCCATGACACCCTTGAAGTATCTGCATTGTCATGGATTGAATTACGTCTACCCCTCCAAATGTGTGTATCAATTTGGCTGGGCCACGATTCCCAGTATTGTGTGATTGTCCACCATCTTGTCGTGTGATGGGATTTTCCTGTGTATTGTAACCATTATCACTATGATTAAGTCAGATGGGTTAGCGGTGGTTGTGCCAATGAAGTCTACAAGATCAGATAGTGTCTTAGGCCAATCTCTCTGGTGACAGGAGAGAAGCAAGCAGAAAAATATGAGGACCTCAAACCACTGAGAAATCATCTCCAGAAGCTGATTACATCCATTGTGTTGAGATTCTCCCAGACCGCAGGAAGACTAATGACAGGGACCTTCCTCATAGAGCTGACACAGGAAGAAAGCCTTTCCTGCAACTGGTGCCTGGAATTTGGACATGTAGCCTACTGAACTGTGAGATGGGAGAATAACTTCTCTTGGTTAAAGCCATCCACCTGTGCTATGTCTGTTATAGCAGCACCAGGTGACCAAGACAGACGTGGAGGCTGCCACGTTTGGTCACAGAGAGAGAAGCTGTGTCAGGCTGACCCAGTATGTGGGCAACTGAGGGCTCAGTTTGGTTTTATCTTTCTTCTAGTGCTGATTTTAAAATTTATCTCTCTTCTTTGGAGCACAATTTCTTTTTTTAACCGTAGGGCTAACATGGAAAGAATTTGTTTAGTTTGCAGAGGCATAAAACATCGGCCAGTGATTCATACGCCCCAGGCTGCTGAGTCGCATGGGAGCAGGGACAGGACACGTTAGTGGAGAAAACTCACTGTCTGTATTTAATTGTAACTAAATCATTTGGAATCCACGATCTCGAAGTACACACCATCAGCAGCGGTTGTGAATTTAAGTAGTGTGTGTTGTTCCAGTGACAACATTATGTTTCTGAACCTAATGCCTTCTGGGCAGCGTCCTGTAAAAAAACGCACACAGATAAAAGACACCACAAAACTAGAGGTCAAAATCCCTTTAGAAAGGTGTTTGCAGAAAGGCACAAACTGCCCAGAGAAGCATCAAGTGAGTGACTCATTGTGGAATGCAAAAGCCCCTGAAACTTGGAGGTTATCCCCCATGGTTTCAGGACATTTCACTTTGGAGAACTGGGCTTTGGGAAATCCCACTGAAGCCTTGCTCTCGGTCTTTGTCTCCAAGAACAGCACTAAGCAGGTCTCAGTGGCATGTCTTAAGGGAAGCTGGTTAATGCAGTAGAGAACAACCTGGTGCGATGTGACACAGAGTCTGAGGTTTATCCGCTGCAGAGTTGATGCTGACTTCTGCAGTCCCTTTTGTGTCAGAGCAGAACTGTGCTCCATTGGGTTCTCAGTGGCTGATTTTTCAGAGGGTGATTGCCAGGCCTTTCCTCTGAGGTACCTCTAGGTAAACTGGCATCTCTGCCCTTCCATTTAGTAGCTGTCTTAGTTATCTAGTACTGCAGTAACAGAACTACCACACGGGGGTGGCTTGGACAAACAGAAATGGGTCTCCTCGCACTTCAGAAGGCTAGAAGTCCAAATTCAGGACACTGGCTTTAGGAGGGAGAAAGAGTGACCGTCTGTTTCTGCAGAGATTACAGCCTTGTGAGACAATATGGGACAGTTGTACTCTACCCCATAGGGTTCTATGAGTCAGCATAGACTTAACATCATGGGTCAGGGTTGTGATGTGGAAGTCTCTCCCTGTCTGCTCAGGGAGAAGTTCTTGTCTCCATTTTTATAACATTCTTCTCAGCGTTGCTTGGTGATCTCCACAGGGCACCTCTTTTTCCATTTGCACTGGATTTGGTACCTAATCTGTTCCTTTTATATCTTCAAACTGATCCACTTAAAACACGCCCTACATTAATAGGACCTTGTTAACATAATAAACTCTATTTCCAAATGCGGTTACACCCACAGGTATAGAGGTTGGGGTTCTAGCAAAAACTTGGGGGGGATGCCATGCTATCAGTAACAGCTGTTGAGAATGTTAGCCATTTGTGCTGCCCGGAGACTCCCCAAGTATATCGCTCTAGATGGATGACTTCAGCTGGTGGCCCAGGATTTTGTGAGGATGAACAGACATGGGAAGTGCTCTTCATGGCACCTGACAGCAGAACTTGTCTGATACGAAAAGCACAGATTGCTGGGGATTGTCATTCCAGCACAGCTCTGGTGGTACCGTGGGAAAATGCTACAGTTGTTAAGCAAAAAGTCAGCAGTTCGAATCCATCAGCTGCTGCTTGGAAACCATATGGGACGACAGTTCCACTCTGTTCTATAGAGTCACTGTAAGTTGAGATGGACAGCAGAGGATTGTTTGTTTGTTTTTTTTAATTTTTTGAAAATCATTCCAGCATAGACTTGCTAACAAACCTATCAGTGAGGAATTCTTCTAAACTTCTAAACTTGAAAATCTTCTCAACTTGGAGCTCTCCAATGGGCATCCTGTGAGTCGATGTCCTACTAGAGTGCGGTGATCTTCCGTGCTTGCCACTGAAGAACTCTGCCCGAGATAGAACCCGGCTGAGGCAGTCAGGTAGATTAGGTTCCTGCGGCTGCTGCAACACATCACTGCAAACCAGGGAGCTCCGCTAAGATATCAGACATGTGTTCCACCATGGCTGTGAAGGTCAGAGGCTGAAATCAGCTTCCCTGGCCTGAAATCAAAGTTTCAGCAGGGGGGCTGTCTCTCCAGGGCCTCTAGGGTAGAATGTGTTCCTTGTCCCTTCCAGCTTCTGGATGTCTCTGTGGCCACACCACTCCCATCCTCCAGGTGAGCGTTTCAAGTCCACCTCTGCTCTGTCTTTCCATTGCCCTCTCCTTTGCATATCACTGAATCTTCCTCTTCCTCCATTTCTGCAGGATACAAGTGATGGGATCTCAGGGCCACTAGGTCATCCAGGGGAAGCTCCCTCTCTCAAGATCCTTAATCCCATCTGCAAAGACCAGTGTCCCAAATAAAGTCCCTGTTATGGACTGAATTATGTTCCCCACAGATGTGAGTCAAGTTGGCTGGGCTATGGTTTACGTGATTGTCCACTATTTTGTGAACTGATGTGATTTTTTTTTAGTAAGTCCTTGATGGGATTTTTTTTTTTTTATAAATCTTGTCTCTAGGATGTTAATGAAGCAGAATTAGAGGCAGAGTCAAACCCATACTGGAGGAACAGAGCAAGTCAAAACACTATAGGCATGTGATATTGAGGGTTATCCTTAAAACTAAATTGGAAACTGGTTTTGCCAACTCATGGTGAAAACACGTACAACATAAAGAAGCTTACTGAGTCCTGTGATTATCTGATTACTAGCATGTGCCAGTCCCTTGTTGAAGATGTTTTAGGTCTTGAGTGTCTTCCAATCCAGAGGTCCCATCTTCCAAGACTGTACCAGTGTTCTTTTGTCATCTATAAGGGTTCAATTGGCTGATTTTCAGAAATAAGTCCCAGGATTTTATTTCTAGTCTTGGTCTGGAAACTCCTTTGCAACTTGTGCACCATGGATGATTTCTGTTGGTCTGTGAAACACATGTGGCTTAGTTCCCAGCATCACAGCAGCACAAAAGCCGCCACAGTACAAGACGCTGACAAAGCGTCAGACAGGGAGACTTTAATCACCATGTGTCCAGCATCAACTCACTAGTCAGGTAGCCTACTCCACCAGAGCAGGAGCTGCAGGCTCAGGATTTCCGATGGGTTCTTCCGTTCACTTGTTCATTCTTGTAACTGGTGTTTAGGAAGCACGTGATGAGCGGCGAGTGCTATGGGTAAAACGGTGAGTCAACAAGCAGGGCCCCTGTCTTGTCAGGAGACATCCTTGCAGGGAGCCAGAGCCTGAGATCTTCCAGGTCCTTGCTATCCCTAGAGCAAGGAGCAGAGTTGGAGGGTTTGGGAAAGGGCAAGGTGGGGACGTCCTGCCAGATTTGTTTTTTAAGGTGTTCAGCGTGAACATGGTGGGTCACCGTCTAGGGAAGGGATGGTGTTGGGTCTGGAGTGGTGGTGGAGGATGAAAGGAGATGGATTTGAGGGCGCTTATAAGGTCAAATCAAGAGAACAAGGTGGTAGGACGGTGCTGAGTGGGTGACTCTGTGTCTCAGCTCACTACAATGGTCCGCGTTTGTAGTCGGGAACCCTCAAGGAGCAAGTCACAAGTAACTGCTTGCTGGCTAACTAACGGAAACATTGGTTGCTTAAACCCACCAGTGGTCCTACAGGGGAAAGATTTCCCTTAAACATTATAGCACAGGAAACCTACCAAGGATTGAATTGTGCCCTCCAAAAATGTGAGTGAACTTGGCTAGGCCATAGTTTCTAGTCTTGCATGACAGTTCACCATTTTGTCACCTGATACGATTTTCCTGTGTAACATAAACCCTACCGCTATGATGTTAAGGAGACAGGATTAGAGGCAGTTATGTCAGTAACGCAGGACTCAGTCCACAAGATTGGTAGATTAGTTGTCTATTAAACTAATGTCTTTTGAGATACAAAAGACAGAAGTGAGCAGATAGGCATGGGACCTCACACCACCAAAAAGTGCGGCCAGCATCAGTGAAGTCCTTTGGAACTAGGGTCTGTGTGCTGAGAAATTCTTCTGCTGGGGAAGACTGATGACAAGGACCTTCTTCCAGAGCTGACACAGAGAGAAAGCAGTTCCCTGGAGCTGGTGCTGAGAATTCAGACTTCTAGCCTCTCAGACTGTTAAAGAATAATTTTCTCTTTGTTAAAGCCATTGATTTAAGGTATTTCTGCTATAGCAGCACTAGATAACTAAGGCAGAACACCGTGGGGCCATTGTACTTTGTTGCGTGGGGTGTTAGCGGTTGGAATCGATACAGCAGCTACTAACAACAACCACAGTGTTATACACATGAAACAAATTGGTTTGCAATCCCACATCAGTGTCTGAGGCGGGCTTCTCCCCTAGCTTTATTTCGTCACCCAAAACCGCACCAGCCGTGAGCTGTGTCTGTCTTAACTTCCTCTCTGCAGGGATGGGGACGGCCTCATCCTCATTTGCTGTCCCCACCTAAGAAGTCACTCTTTCTCCTCCTCCCTAAACCAGCCCTAGGTGGAAAGACTTGGTCAGGTGTAAACTTGGAGCTTCGTGTCCCGTGTAGGGTTGTTTATTTTTGTTGTGATTTGGTGAAAGTGTAAAATCCAAAATTTGCGTGCCCACCTATCTGCAGCTCATTCTGTTCTCCTTGCCCAGTCACAGCCCACTCCTCCTTTCTGTTTTATACATGTCATATTCTCTTAACAATCTCCTGTCCCCTCCTCTCCACACTCTCCACTCCCCTCTAGTAAGAGGCCAGTAGGATGATGTCCTATAGATGCATAGAACCATATAGTGCACACACAACACGGTCACCCTGTATCCACAAGTCCAATCCATTCCTGTCCAAAGAGTTGACCTCACTAACGATTTACGATCAAGGGCAGCATCAGGTCTAGGGGTCATGCTCCCAGGGGAACTCCCAGGATTTGGGACCATCAGTTGCAGTCTTTCATGGGAGTTCTTGGGATGCATCGCTTTTTTTCTTCTTGTTGCCACTGAGACTCAACATTGTGAGGCCCCTCACGGCTGTCATTGGTGGTGGTTGGGCACTGTCTGGTTCTTCTGGTCAACATGTTGATATAGCCACCGATTCACGTGAGTCTTTCTGTCTTCTGGGTTCTTTTTCCAACATGTCGTTGTTGTCCTTGGTGATCATCTGTTCCAGCTGAGTTGGGACCATTTGGTGTACCTCAGATGTCAGTTTGCCAGCTTTTAAGACCTCAGACTCCACTCACTAATATAGGGTGCAAAAGACTCTCTTAACTATAGGCTAGTTATGCCAACCGGCCCCAATGTTTCCTGAGAGCATGGCCCCCAGACCCCCATCCCTGCTACTCTATCCTTGCAATATTGGGTTAAGATTGAAAAAGTTTTCAGGTTATGCTGAAGTCCAGTTAAATTGATCTTCTTTCTAATGTGTACTGTCACTGATTTCACCCAACCAAATTTCTATCAACTATCTAATCTATAATCAACCTGCCAATTGCAGGGTTGTTTTAAAGTTTAATTTTCTGTTTTGAACATAATGTCCATTCACAGATTTTTTTTTTTTTAAGTGTATTTTCATGAACTAGTACAGGCACCTTGGTGGCATGTAGTTGTGACATGATGCAATCATCTGATCTGATCTGCAAATGATCAAGGAAATGGCCTGGTACGTGGCAGTCCTGTGTCATTGTGCCCGGAGCCAACAGGCGTCAGGGCCTACTCCATGGCAGCTGACATCAACAACAACGTAAAGAAAAACTAGCAAGACTGAGATAGCCAGCAGCTGTGAGGACCCTGAGCTAGAGGGCATTTTATTTTTCCTTTCTTTTTTTTTATGTTGGTTAAGCACAAGTATACAAACCAAATCAATTTTGCATGCAGTATTTAATTTTAAATGTTAGGTATCTCCCATATTCCCTTGTACACCAGTAGGGTGTTTCACAGGCATTTCTCTCTCCTTTTCTGTGTTTGCATGTGTATGTATGCGTATATGTGCACACATGTGTGTGTGCAGGTATGTACCTGTATTTAACCTCTTTAGTCTTTAACATCTACAAGATGCGAATTTGTGATGTCTGTTTTCTCTAAACTCAATCCATACATGACAGTGTTCTAACTATCTTTGTTTATCCAAGGATTGTCTGTGTTTTGATATAAATAATTACAAGATGTTCGTATCAGTGAAAAGCATGATCTGTCGCTGCCTGCAGGGAACCTAAGAAGCCACTCCCTTTGTCCCTCCGCTGCCTCTTTTGCTGTCCACTGGTAGGTCTCTGAGGTGTCCTGTGCTATTATCCAAAAGTCCGTGCCATTGGAAGGCTGCTGAGCAGACAGAGGAATCTGAAATAAATTCTGATTGGATTTCTTTTTCACAGCAGGGTAATTTTCCTGGAAAAAAAATTCCAGAAGTGCTTGGCTTCCAAAAAACTCCTAAGTAAGAAATCCAAGGCGGGAGAGGACAGGAAGTGGACTGCAGAGAATGTGGACAGCATAGTCGACAATAACAAGAATTAAAAAAAAAAAAAAAAGCTTTCATTGAGTGGATCCAAATTCACGGAGAAACTGTGCATGTCAGAGCAGAACTTCACTCCGTAGGATTTTCAATGGCTGATTTTCATGGATGGCCAGAGCTTTCTTCTGAGGCATCTCTGGATGGACTTGAATCCCTGACCTTGCAGTTGGCAGCTGGGCACTTTAACTGTTTGCCACACCCAGGCACTTCTAATGAAAACAGAAGTTCATTTTACCCCATTGGTCCTCATTTCCAGAGCAGAGACCCAGAGGGAGACTTGATTTGGCCAAATAAAACCTTCTGCCAGGGATTCTTAGATGTCCATTGGCATGTGAAGATCTCAACAAGCAGGCACATCTTTTAAAGGGAAAGATCATTCTGGAATCTGCTCAAATACAGAATGATTTTTTAAAAAATCAGTCAGTAGTTATGAACGTAAGGAAAAGAAATCAGGCAACGTTTGAGTAAAACCTGCTCGTCAAACGAGTGAGTCAATACAAAGCAAATATGTGTGGTTTGGAAGGCTCCAGAAAGTAAAGTGAACATTCACTGAACTGTTTCAAATGAACAAAAATGAACAAAATGAACAAAACCCATTGCCTTCAAGTCAAGTCCAACCCTGTAGGACAGAGTAGAACTGCCCCATAGAGTTTCCAAGGTGAGCCTGGTGGATTTGAACTGCTGACCTTCTGGTGAGCAGCCATAACACTTAACCACTACGCCACCAGAGTTTCCTGTGGAAGTAAAGCCAGTGATTGTATTTTTGTGAGCTGTAAATACAAGTTTATAGCTATTATTAACAGAACTAGCAGTAGCAACTCACATCCTTATTGTTTGATCTCCTACCAAACAGTTTTCCTTACCTCAGGGCCTTTGCACATGCTTTCATGTACCCAGAATGCTCTTGCCTCCTCTTTTCACACAGCAAGCTTCCACTCATCCTTTAGGTCTCAGCTTAAAAACCGCTTCCCTGGGGAAGCTTCCTGACTCCACCCCTGAAGACACGTCCCTACAGCTGTTCCCCACCTCAGTCTTGCTAGTTTTTCCTTATGTTGGTGATGGCAGCTGCCATGGAGTGGGCCCTGACTCCTGTTGGCTGCCTGCACAATGAACATGGCACTGCCATGTCCCGGGCCGTTTCCTTGATCAGTTGCAGATCAGATCGTTGGGATCCATAGGGTTTCCATTAGCTAATTTCAGAAATGCAATACTAAGCCTGTTTCCAATCCCTCTTAGTTTGGAAGCTTGCCTGAAACCTGTTCTGCCTCATAGCAACGCACAAGTCTCCGCTGACAGATGGATGTCCACCGCACCTGAGATGCTCTGGCTAGAAATCAAACCCAGGTCTCCATCATAATTGTCCAATTGATCCTATTTATTTTCCCAGCAGTCTGAAGCTTGGTGAGGACAGCCCTCTGACCATCTTGTTTGCTGTTTTCTGGTGTCTGAGGCAATATCCATTCACTGAGCAAACTAACGCGTAAACGTGGTGCCATGACTCCTCTCTCTCTCTCTCTGTTGCCCAAGAGACTCTGGCTTCTCAGCATGAAGTCTATACCTGAGGTGCAGCCCTGGTTATTGGCTTTGAGTCTACAGAGCATCCTTGAGGTGCAGCTAATCCAACTCCCTGGAGTCCTGTTTGCCTTGGACTGGGAAGTGGGCGTGCCAGAATCAGGATTGAGGCCACCTGCTATAATTAAGGAATGGACAGCATAGTTGAGGCCAGTGTGACTTGATAGAGAATGTGGGATGGCACGTGTCTTGCTGTCTCAGTGCCACTATAACACAAACATCACATGTAAGTGGCCTTAATGAACAAAAATTCATTTCTCATGGTTCACAAACCTAGAGCTGGCTTTAGGGGGAAGCCCCTCTTTGCCTATTTCAGCTTCTAGTAGCTGGTAATCTTTGAAATTCCTCAGGTTGTAGATTCACCTCTCTCCAGATAACACATCTTCCTCCCACCCTTGCCCTGCCCTGTGCCCTCAGGCTTGGGTGTCTGTGTGTTGATGATGTCCCCCTCTTCCTGCCCCACCCATCCTGTGTCTGCATGCCTGGGTGTCCCTGTGTCTATGATGCCCTCCCCACCCTCCCCATTTCTGCAGGTCTGGGTGCCTCTGTGTCTGTGCTGTCCTTCCACCTCTGGTTTGTGTCTGCAAGCATGGGTGTCTCTGTCTACCCGGTGCTTAATGTAAATGGGAAGCCATTAGGTTGATGATCCACCCTTACTGCTGTGACTCCAGCATTGATGGATTGCATCTCATTAAACTGCACCTTGCAAGGAGATCACAGTGCATGGCACATCCGCAGGGATGGGGCTTAGGAGTCCAGCCTGTATTTCAGGAGTGCACAGTTCAGTCTGTAACAACATGAAAGGCTCCCCTTTTAGAAAGCAGCCCAGCCAGCCTCTGCCCCGCACAACACTAATCTTGTCATGCATGCCTTGGAGGATGGTCCTCTGGGTTTGACTGGCTAACGCAGCTGTCCTGCAGAAAGTTGGAGTGAATATCACCCCCATCATGCTTGTCCCTGTAGCCAAGTGAGTGTCTCTGAGCAGAGTGGGGGTCTTCATCAGGCTACCAGGCACAACAAGGAAGTTTCCTTGTTCCAGATGGCAACTGTTCAAGGGACATAGGTGTGTGATTGCACCTGTGTGGACAAGCGCAAGCACGCAGAAAGCCATTGCCATTCTGGATGCAGAGAAGGCTGACTTCAAAGGGAGCCTCAGTGCACTAAGGGTGTAGGGGACCCAGGAAAGGGAGAAAAAGCGACTGTGGAAGTCATCTTTGTTCTAAATAAAATCTGGAAGGGTGCTCTTGTTTGGACACTTGGTTTTGAAAGGATAACATAGACAGCCCCATAGGATATCAGTAGGAGCTTGAGCACTGTATGCAGAAAGAGGCTTTTTGGAGGTGACAGGGTTTGCAGACATCTCTGGAAAGAGCCGTCACCCTGCTGCTGCTTGGACAAGCCCTGCTCTCCATTTCACACGGGCCCACTACATCCTCTGGCCTGCCAATTGCCATCTCGAGCTCATTCTTGCTATTCCTGTGGTAGTCTATCTGAGGTTGTCGTGTGTCCTTCAGGCTGGAGCCTTTCCACACCCGCATACCCGTCTCTGCAGAGAAACCTGGGGTCTTGGAGCAAAACTGAGGCACGAAGGATGGAATTCGCTTGACTTCCCGGCCCCAATAAAAATGCCCACCTCGCTCCTCTTTGTCTGTGCGCCTTGAGAAAGAAGAAGTCTCTCCCGTGTGTCATACCATGGGAACCTTTAACACCATCTCTGTGGCCATAATGTACCTTCGTCACTGCACTCCTTCTCACACGTTCTTCTTCTCTTCCTGCCCAACAAGTGCGCTGCTAATTCTATTCACCTAAGAACACAATCTTGCCTGTTCTCACTGTCTCTACACACTACACGTGTCCACACATGCATTCATGCATGTGCACCACCCACATGTGTGCACATACCATGCACACATACAGAATATGCACACATGCACAATCACACATGTATGCACATCATGCATATACCACACGTGTGCATGCACACACACATGTGCAGACACATGCATAAACACACATCCGTGTGTGTGCACACATAAACATACACAAAACATATGCACAAAAGCCACATGTGACCACGTCATGCATATAGCACACACGTGTGTGTGCACAGACAGCACACACACCATCTATGTGCGCACATACAACCCACCTATGTACAAGCACATTACACACAAATGTACACAACACATAGGCACAGCACAGACATACACAGCATACATATGCAGCCACAGCACACATATGCATACACAACACATACTGTGCACATAAACACAGTGCATGCACACCATCTGCATACAAAGACACACCACAGATGTGCATACACACAAAAAACACACGCACCGTATGTGTATGCATATCCCCAATACATTGTACACATGAATACACAGAAACATCCCTAATATGTGAACACACACAGGGCCCCCCATGCTCAGCACACTCGTGTACTGACACACACATACTACCTACAGGACAGGTGTGACCCCATTGCTTGTTCAAAGAGCAGTGAGTCTTTGGCTCATCTCCATGCTGGATGACTTTTTAATTCTTTTTTAAAGATGATGAAAGCAATATATACATTTCTTTTTGAAAAAAATTCAAAGTAACAGCACAAAGGAGAAGAAAATACATGCCACGTGTGGACCTCAGTTTCAGGTGTCAGTTCCTGCGGGTGTGTGCTGTCCACATCCCCGCACTCCCACACTCTCCCAAACTCGTGTCCTGCCAATATCCCACCATTTACACTGTTCTGTATTCTGTCCCACTCATGATACCACACCCTTGTCACGTTTGAGCAAAACTTCCGCAGACCAACTGCAAATGCTGTTTTACTTTCAAATCTTCCCTAGAGTAGATGCATCACACTGGATTTGAATGTTCCCTTTGAAGATGGTTTGTCTAGATTCAGGATTTCTGCACTATAAATGGCACAGAGAGCAAAGCCTTGGCTGCGTACAGCTCTGTCCTCATTTTAGCCTCTCTTGGGAGATAGTTCCTGAGTGGACTCACTGGGTCAAAAGGTCTGGGCAGGTCTAAGGCTCTGGATACAAACTGTGAACATCTTTTCTAGAAAAGCCAGCCAGGTCACACCCCTCCCCACCCCAGCAACTTCTGACTCCCAAAGACATCGCCAGTAGAGGGGCCAGGGCCCACTACCCCGTGATTTCATGCTGGTGGTGCTCTGTGCTTATCCAGCCTACCCTGATTACGAATTAGAGATGTTAGTGCTTCACCTTTCATTTTGCTCCAGTAATTCCTCGCTTCTTGCTTTCTAACGTAGAAGTGTTTCTTATTGTCATTGTAGCTATACAATCAACTACAGGAGACCCTGGGTGGCACAAACAGTGAAGTGCTCGACCACTAGCTGAAAGGTTGGTGGTTTGAATCCATGAGAGATGCCTTGGAAGGCAAGCTTGGTGATCTGGTTTTCCAAAGGTCACAGCCTTGAAAACCCTATGGAGCAGTGCTACTCTGCACATGTGAGGTCACCATGACTTGGAATCAACTCAGTGACAACTAGCAACAGTATAATTGTGTGTGTGTGCATGTGTGTGTGTGGCAGCTATCAACAACAAAATAATATATGTATGTATGTGTGTGTGTATATATGTATATACACACACACAAGGTTTAGGCTGTGTTCTCTAGAGAAGCAAAGTAAGTAAAACATATAAATATAGAGAGATAGAGAGAGATTTCTATCAAGAAAATGGTTTGTGCAGTTGTAGACATTGGAGTGTCCAAAGTCCATAGATCAGGATACAGGCTTCTCCTGATTCACGTAGGTGTGGGGCTAGCAAACCCAAGACTGGCAGGTTGGAGAGCGGGGCTCTTGCTCACAGGCTGTGAAGATTGACAAATCCCAAGACTGGCAGGTAAGACTGCAGGTAAATTGCTAGTTCAAGTCCCAAGAGACAGAAGTCCAACATGAGCCAGATGCAGGGTCCTGGATAGAGAAAAGCCAGAACATTCACTTGTGTTCAGATGCCGGTCACACATCCAAGGAAATTCCCTTTCAGCTGATTGGTTTCTCATAGCAGAGCCCATCGTGTGGGTGATCACATATTGAATCTCAACGTGGGAGGGGTCACAACATTATATGACTGCCAAAACACTGACAAGCATGGTTCAATCAAGTTGACACATAATCTTAACCATCACAATACATACATTTATATTTTAGTTTAAGCTTACTAGAGCTAGAGGGCTAATTTTTTATCTACTTTTCTTGGAATTTATTGTTTTCAGATTGCAGTTAGGGATTTTTTTTTAATGATATAAGGTTAGACTCTATTTTTTCCCTAAATAATTATTTCTCACACTTAATTTGTAGGCTAATGCAAAGAGTCTTTTATCTTTTAATAACATACTAAGCTCTTACATACCTTTCTCAGCCTCCCCTTGAAAGCACAGTTGTCTCATCCTCTCTCAAAGTGTTGATTAAATTATTATAAACTAGTTTACATATGTAGTAGCAATCTGTTATGTTAACTGAAGCTTGTGGACAGACAAAAATGAGGTAACTGTAGATGAAGGCAAATGCCTAATGCTGTCTAGTTGGCAGCTAGACTAGAAAGGAAGGAGTTGGAGCAAGGAAGGGGGAGAGGGCAGAAGGCCATGGAGCAGAGAGGGAGGGTGAGCATGAGATCACACCCCCAGCAAAGAATCAAGAAGCATCTAGAATAACCTTCTTTCCAGACTCTATGAGGACCTCAAATGAAGGAAATGGGCTTGAGAGGGTCCACCAATGAGAGAGAAATACACACATAACTGAAACCTGCCATTCAATTGTGGGTTCAGGGCCAGCATCCATGTCCCCTGGGAGTACTAGACACACAGAGTCTACAGACCCAGTCAACTACAGAATCAGGACTTCCATTGCAACAGTCTTGGAGCATTTTGTGCTCGTTCAAATCAGAATGCTCCTTAGAAGCAAGGCCGATAAGATGTAGACTTTCTCCCTTTGGACATGTCATCAGAGGGACCAATCACTAGAAAAGGTACAGCATCCTCAAAAACAAGGGACAATCTCTCCTGAAATGGATTTCACACAATAGCTGCAACAACGGGCTCAGACGCACCAACAGTCCTGAAGATGGCATAGGACTGGGCAATGTTCATTTCTATGACACATGAGGTCATTACGAGCCAGAGCCTATGCGAAGGCGTCTATGGTGACCAACAGCAAACGTTCAAGAAGCGCCAAGCGAACGCTGTCCAGGTGGCTAACCAGCAGGAGGGGAGGAGGAAATGTCAGCTGAAAGCAGTCAAGAAGGGTGGCATGGATTGAACTTTGTCCCCCCAGATTAGCTGTCAACTTGACTAGGCCACAATTCCCAGTACTGGGTCACTGTCCGTCATTCTGTCACCTGATGTGATTATCTTATGCATTGTAAATCCTGCCTCTGTGTTAGTGAGGCAGAAGGAGAGGCAGTTGTGTTTAAAAGGAAGGGTTCAATCAACAAGAGTCAATCTCTTTTGAGATATAAAGGGGAGAAGCAAGCAGAGAGACATGGATACCTCACACCACAAGGAAAGTGGTTCCAGGAGCACAGCATGTCCTTTGGACCCAAGATTTCTGCACGGAGAAGCTCCTAGACCAGGGGAAGATTGATGACAAGGACCTTGGTCCAGAGCTGACAGGGAGAGACAGCCTTCCCCTGCAGCTTATGCTCTGATTTCAGACTTTCAGACTCCTAGACTATGAAAGAATAAAGCAATCCACTTGTGGCATATACCTATTACAGCACCCTGGACGACTGAGACAAAGTCTAAGTGTAAAATGAGGATGGAGAAGTTTTCTAGCTGCTCTCCATGTCCTAGTAGGCTGAAGTAGTCTGTGATGACAGCCAGAAAACAGCATAGACATCCAAACCATTGTTGGCGTGTATGCCATAGAGAACCACGTCAGCCGTGAATTAAGCAACCACATCTTAAATTATTGACATGCACCTCATAATAATGTTCTCCCCGTAGATATCTGTGGCTCAGTACTGTTAAGAACCATTCCCACCTTGCTTTAGAGGGAGAAGATATTCACTGATGGACTGATGTCAGCTGTGTAGAGAGAGGTGGTCACTGGGGCAGATCTTTCCCACTGGGAGGGTTGGCTGCCAGCCTGAGCTGAGTTTTGTCTGCCTCCTTTTCATATGCCACACTGCCACGGCTTCCTGCAGGAAAGGGAAGGAGACACTCTGCTAGTGTGGGCAGTAAGGGAGCCTAGTTCTCTTCCTCCCAACCTCTTTCTGCTTCTGGAGATTTCAGGAAGCTTCTAGAGACTTCTGGAGTCATCTGGGGGCTTGCAGAGATGTCTGTGGACTTCTGGAACAGGGTAGGGGATCCTGGGTGCTGTGGCATAAGGAGCTGATTCCCACAGGTCTGTGCGAGGATGGGGAGTCATGCTTACATTCCCTGTACTCCAGGGTCACAGGTGATTCCTAGAGTCCAGAGAACTTTGTTGGATTCTGTCCCTCAGTTCTTGGAGGCAGCAGAAGAGAAATTTCCATCCCCAAACTGTTCTTGGGCCATGAAGTCTGTGCAAGCAGCTGAGCCAGAAGAGGGCACATAGCAGTCCCGTTGCCCAGGAGTCTCTAACACCGGAGCAGAGGACAGAAAGACACAGTGCTGCCTTGCTCAGTTTCCTCCTGCGACTTTTAAAGAGGCAAAAAAGACCTCCCAGGGGAAAGACAGCTTTGCCATTCATTAATACTTTATGACTGCATCTTGTAATCGTCACCATCTTCCTTCCCCCAGCAGCTTCAGGACCACCTCAGAGGGAAGGTTTCTGACTGGTAGGCACGTTTGTTTTCTTCCCTCTTCGTTCAGCCTTGGCCTCCCTTCCCCCAGTCCCACCCTTCCCTTTCCTTCTCTCTCCTCCTCTCCCTTTCACCTCCCCCTCCGTTTCCCTTCCCCTCTACTCCCCTCCATTCTTTCCCTCGGATATCAGTTAGGGGATCAAGACACACAGCAGGGCCTCCTGATGTTAGGTGCCTAGGGTTGATCCCATCTCACGGTGACACCGTGCGTGCAGAGCAGAGCTGCTCCATGAAGATTTTGTCTGGGACCTCTCAGAAGCAGATCATCAGGTCCGTCTAATGAGGTACCTCCCAGTGGATTCAAATCACCAGTCTTTTGAGCAGTAATTGAGCGCTTAACTGCTTGAGGCACCCAAGAAAACTAAAAACCAAACTCATTGCCTTCAAGCTGATTCTAACCTGTAGTGACTCTACAGGACACAGTAGAGCTGCCCCATAGAGTTTCCAAGGAGCACCTAGGGGATTCAAACTGCTGGCCCTTGGGTAAGCAGACATGGCACTTAGCCACTATGTTACCAGGGGTTCCATCTAGGAATATATACCTACCTCCTAAGTTAGAAACTAACTCAGAAGGAGGTGGAATTCGGCCTGTCAGAAAGATGAGCAGCTGGGTGTGCTCACACACAGTGGATGGGGTGGGACACGAGTCTGTATGGGGAGGAGAAAAGTAGGGAGGGTCCTCCGTGTTCAGTCCTGCCCTCTTCCTACTAAAACTCTGACATCTTCATTTCCGTGTGACTCCGTGAAACAGAAACACCTGCAGAGTGAACTAGTCTGCTCATGTGAATGTACCCATGGTACAGAATGACTGAGTGTGGTTGATTCCATCCCTGGCAATAAGAAGGAGCCATGGTGGTGCAGTGGGAAAGAGCTCAGCTGCTAACCAAAAGGTCAGCAGTTTGAATCTCCCAGCTGCTCCTTGGAAACCCAAGGAGGCAGTTCTACTCTGTCCTGTACGGTTACTAAGAGTCAGGATCAACACCACAGTGATGAGTTTGGCTACAGGGGTGACTGAGGATTTGCCTGTAAGGCCAACAAGCCTCTTCCATTGGGATGCAAAAGCTAAAGTCAAGGGGAAAGTCTGGGAAGGTTACAGAGGAAGAAGGGAGCTCAGGACACTCAGCACCCAGAGACTGACAGCCTGAGGAATTGGGATCTCTACGGATACTCTCTAGACCCTGGAGCTACATAAAGGCTTCGTGTTCTGGCAGGCAGCAGGTCAATTTTCCCACCAGCTTCACCTGGACTGTATCCAAACTTCCTTCCAGCTCTGCCACCTCTGGGGCCAGGGCTTCTGTTCCAGCTCTCTCATGGTGACTACACTTCTGGCAGGCCTATGGCTGCCCAGTCTCCATGTTCTCCCCAAGATATTCCATGGCTTTTCCCACCCCACCATCCAACATCAGTAGGAAGGCTTGGGCCAAGTGTGTGCCTGAGGCTCTGCCCACCAGCCATGTCGCTTCTTCTAGGTAACTGGACTTCTGACATGTGGAAATTCCTTCTCCCATCACAATAGGGCTTGTGACATCAGCTGTGTCCCCTGGCCTGCACATAGTTGACTGGAGAGAGTCAGCTCCAAGCTCTTCTGTTGTTGGCTGCTGTGAAGTTGGTCCTTTACCTCACAACAACCTCATGCACAAAGACACAATGCTGCCCAGACTTGTGCCATCCCAGGTCAGTTCTGGGTTGGACCCTTGCAAATTACAGGGTTTTCACTGGCTGATTTCTGGAAGTAGATCACCAGGTCTTTCTTCCTAGTCTATCTTAGGAAGCTCTGCTGAAATCTGTTCAGCATCATAGCAACATGGAAGCTGTATTCTGGAGTTACATTTCTGTTAGCTCTGATTCTGACCTCTTTCCAGGAAATGAAAGAATTCTCTGTAAAAACAATCTCTATTGTGAATGGACGGGAGTTGTGTTTGGTTTGCAGTTAACAGACAACAGGTAACTTGGGGACCTCGGCTGTGGAGGGCAGAGGTCAACAATCATATGGCAGCTTACCTTCCAGACTGGGTAGTTCTGCTATAGCTCGATCTTCCCTCCAGCCCCCCAGGGCCTCCTCTGCTCTCTTCTCTGGAGTTGTCCATCTGAAAGGACCATTGAGTACGCAGACTGCTTGGAGAGAACAGACCAAGAGCTGTAGGGAACGATTAGGATGTCTTTTTTTAGATGAAAATGTCCAGAATGATTTATCAAAGGAGTTTAAGGACAAGAAATGAGTGTATGATCCAGGAAAGACTTAAGGCAAAGGTAACAGCATGTGTGGAGCCCCTCTGCCAGACAGAGCTTGTCTCATCAGAGAAAATGAAGAAACAGGCAGGTATAGAGATGAAGAGAGGAGCAGGCAGAGGCAGAGTCTACAGATCATGTATCTGCTGGGAATTGTTTTTGCTTGTGTCTAAGGCTGGGTTACCTAGGTAAGCAAAACAAGTAAAGTTTATATACGTAGAGATTTATGTCAAGGAAATGGCTCACATAATTGTAAAGACTGAAATGTTTCAGGCCCTGGATCACGACAGAGGCTTCATGCAGCCATGAAAGCTGGAGAACTCAGAGTCAGCAGGTCAGAGAGCAGGGTTCCTGCTCACAGCCGGTGAAGGACAGCAAATCCCAAGATGGCAGGTGAAACCTCAAGGTTTCTCCCAACGCACACAGCTGCAGGGGCTGGCGAACCCAGGGTAGGCAGTTCAGGGAAGAAAACTCTCACTCACAGGCTATGAAGATTGCAGATCCCAAGATCAACAGCTAAGCTGTTAGCTCAAGTCCTGAGAACCAGACATGAGAAGACAAGAGAAAGACAGCTGCTGGAGCTACAACCAGCCAAAACCCTTGACAAGGTGAGCAGGAAGGAAGTAGGTGGCAGAAGACAGAGATATGAAGGCTGAGGGGGCAGAGAGCCATCACAGTCCTCACCCACGCTGGTATCAATCAGCAGATTCCATCATGGGGGCAACCACAACATTATGTAACTGCTAAAACACTGAGAATCTTGGCCCAGCCAAGTTGACATACAGTCTTAACCATCACGAGCTGCAACAGGAAGCCACCCTAGATTTCCTTGTCAGCTACCTTCAAGGTGGTCCCGACCCACGGCAACCCCACACACAACAGAACAGAACACTGCCCAGACTGCACCATCCCCACAATCAGTTGTGGAGTGAACTGCTCCAATCTATAGGGTTTTTATCAGCAGAAGTAGATCTCCAGGTCTTTCTTCCCAGCCTGTCCTAGTCTTGGAGCTCCAGTGAAATCGATTCGGCATCACAGGTGAACAGGAGCCTTCCTGGACAGGTGGGTGGTAGCGGCATGTGAAGCACACTGGGTGGGAATGGAACCCTGAGTCAGTTCCTCATGAAAGGTGGAGATTCTACCACTGAACCGCCACTACCATCCTGGGGTTGGCCCAATCAGATTTCCTTTAGAAAACCCAGAAAACAGTAAAGAACAACTTCAACCAGAGTCTCTTCAGCTTGCAACAACATTTGCTTCCTTGTGGGCACGTTCATTGCCATCTTCTCTGCCCTGGTGGCGCAGTGGTTAAGAATCCAGCTAGCTATCCAGAAGGTCGGCAGTCTGCATCCAGCAGCCGCTCTCATGGGGCAGTTCTACTCTGTCCTACACAGTTGCTACGAGTCAACGTCGACTAGACAGCAATGTATTTATTTAACACATTTATTTTATGGATCTTGCAAAAAAAGTCATCATTCTACAATGAGTATTTCCCCATAGAGTATTTTTCTAAAGAGTCTGAAAAATCATCTACCTATGTAACAGTCTAACACATCACTAAGCCGTAGTTTACTTAGCCACTGCTCTATTTTTAAATGGCGTTATGATGGGCATTCTTACACGGAAATCTCATCTCTCTGTGTTCACTTCGTTATGGCCACCGTGAGCAGTGCCTGGTGGAATTCTGGAGACACATTTTGCTGTGTGTAATGAAATGCGACACAAAAGGGCCCTCAGCAATTAGACTCATTTCATGGTTAGGCCCCCAAATCTCATCTCCTCAGACAAACAGGACCACAGCAAAATCACTGGGAATGATTTTTATATGGCCACAAGTATAATTAGGTTTCAAAATGCTGCTATTGGTGCAAATATATTTTCTAATTCATGCATAAGGCATTAACATTTTCTACGAAAGAAAAATGCCCAAAGTTGACTTATGAATGTCTTCATTTCTAGTATCCATCTCGATAATAAGGCCATTTCTCTAGCTCTCATTTTACGGTTTTATCGTTTTGGTTGTCTGTCTTAGAACTTAAATACAGCCAAAATATTCCTTAGAAGTAATGGCAGCAAGACTTCATTTCTTATACTTTGGATGTGTTGTCAGGAGGGCACAGGCCCTGTAGAAAAACATCAGACTTGGCAATGTGAAGGTCTGTGAAAAATAAGACTCAGTGGCTTCAACAACAGGCTTAAGTGTAACAATTGCATACTTGGTGCAGGAGTGGACAGTGTTTCGTTCTGTTGTACATAGGGTTTTTATGAATTGGAGCCAACAGTATGGCACCTCAGAACAACAGCATTGCTTTGGTACTTCTTTTATAAAGAAATAAATGAACTCAATGTGACTTATTTTTGCGTGAACACTGAGGCAGTCAGGTGACAGTGGAGGGGTAACAGACAGGCCCAACCAAGGCCAAGGTTAACCTTTTTTTGATCCCTGAGGGATGTCTGCAGTGGTACCATTATTTTAAGTTGACATTAATCTCAGTCATGCGCTTGATAAGGAAACCAGAGGAATTTAGATAGCTTAGCAGCTGCCTGAGAGACGAGCAGGTCAGCATTAGTGGGAGAAACAATTTAAAAAAGAGAACCCCTGAGAAAAGCCTCAGCTCTGGAGCTCTGACCACTGGTCTGTGGCTACAGCATTAGTTCCCAAGCTCTGTGGCAACCGAGAACCACAGACTTGGGGTCTGAAAACATTCCAAATGCATTCTCTCTCAGTTCTGGAGGCTGAAAGCCCTGCATCTAGGGCCTTGCTGCCTCTGAGGGCTCTAGGGGAAAAGTCATCCCCACCTCGTCCAACTTTTGATGTTGTTTTTAGTGGCCAACGAGTCTACTCCAACTCAAAGACCCATGAACAGAGTGAAACGTTGCCCGGTCCTATGCCATCTCCCGATCTCTGGTCTGCTTGACTCAGCTTGAGTCCATTGTTGCAGACACTGTGTGTTTTGGGTGCCTTCCAGCCTAGGGGACTTACCTGCCAGAGCTGCATCAGGCAACGCTCTGTTTTGAGCTACTCACTTTTCACCGCCTAATTGTCAGAGGTAGACGGCCAGGCTTTCCTTCCTAGTCCGTTGCAGCTTGGAAGTTCCACTGAAACCTGCCCATCACGGTGACCATGGAGGAGGCTGTCAAGAAATCAAAGGATGCATTGCACTGTGTAAAGGAAAGATACCACTTTAATAACTTAAGGTGCACTTGGCTGAAGGCATTGTATTTTCAATCTCTTCATAAGCATACATGTGAAACCTGCATACTGAATAAGGAAAACCAGAGAAGAATTGATGTCTTTGAATTACAGTCTTGGCAAAGAATATTGAGTATACAACGGACTCCCAGAAGAACAAATCAATCTGTCTGAGAAGAAGTATAGCTAGAATGCTCATTAGAAGCAAGGATGGCTAGACTTCATCTCCCATACTTTGGACATATTAGTAGGGAAGAATCTCTGGAGAAGGATGTCACACTTGGTAGAGTATCAGCAAAAGAAGAGGAAGACCTTCAACAAGACAGACTGACACAGTGGCGGCAATGATGGGCTGGAGCGTAACAATGATTGTGGGCACGGTGCGGGACCACAGTGTTTCATTCTGTTGCGCATAGGGTCGCTATGAGTTGGATCTGACTTCATGCACTTAATAACAACAATCACAATGTAACAATTACAGATGTTGTGTGAGTCAGGAGCTGACAGAATGACAGCAACCGTAATCACCTCTGGTAGCAGCACATTGTTGGTCTTTTTAACTACATCTTCCCTGATCTTTCATCTTATTTTTTAAGTCATCTTTGGTAATTTCTTCGAGATGAGTATCTGGCAGTTCCATTATTGGAGACTTTGCACACTAAGACAGAAGCAACTTGGCTGAATATAAAATGTTTCAATCCACTCTGGTAAAAATTATATTACAGCTTCAAATTCATCATTTTTGAAAAGTCTAGAAGCTTTGTAATTCTTCCTCTGCATTTTTTTTCCTTATTACTCTGTCCTAAATTGAAAAGTTTAAGTGCTAAGGAGTGGGATAAAACATGTTTTGTGACACAAAAATATACAGAACACAGCATTTACCAGTTCAATATCTTTTTCACTCACACATTCAGTGACATTGTGTCTGCTCACCATGCCACGCAGCCATTACCCACAGGTACGGTCACAGTTTCCATCGTCCTGAGTGGACACTGACTGCTTTCTAAATCACACTGTCCCCTTTCTCTCCCTCCTGCCCTTCCTAAAGGGAGAGAACAGGTGGGATGCTGACATCCATGCCGGCGTGTTCAGCCTGCAGTGTAAAATGACTGAATTGTGTCCCCCCAGAATGTGTGCGTCCGTCTGACTACGCCGTGATTCCTGATACTGTGTGCTGTTCCTGCATCCTGTAAACCTGCCTCGATGATGTTAACGAGGGAGAATGCGTGGCAGTTGTGTTGGTAGAACAGGACAGAACGTGTAAGACTGTTTTGTCCTTGAGGTAATCTCTTGAGACATAAAGAGAAGCAGAGTATTGGGGACTCCACACCACCAAGAGAGCAGTGTGCATCTTTGGACAGAGGTCCCTGTGTCTTAGAAGTACAGTCCAGGGGAAGACTAATGACAAGGACCTTCCTCCAGAGCCAACAGAGAAAACCTCCGCCTGAAGCTGACATCCTGAATTTGGACTTGTAGCCTACTGGATGGTGACAGAATAAATTTTTTCTTTCGTAAAGCCATCCACTCCTGGTATTTCTGTTAGAGGAGCTCTAGATGACTAAGGAAGCGTGCGAGTCATTTATCACAGTAGCTGCACAGTATTATTGCTGCATTCAGCAAACTTCCATTTGACTGGGGTCCAGGTGCAGTGCTAATTAACCCATTGACAAAGCTGGTCATTTCCCACCTGTCCCCCGTTATGATACCACTTCTCTGAGACTGAGGCTGAAGACCCCACCAAAGGATTAAGTTCCACCATTTCCCTCCTACTTGTAATTGGTGGTTTTGCACCTGTGGGTGTGCCTCTGGCGGCCCGTGGCTCCGTTGGGATCACCCACTGCTCTTAAGTGTTAGTTGCTGTGACCCCATCTCACGATCTTTCTCCAAACTGCTTATACCTACAAATGATGCCAGAAACACCTTGAGGGTGGCCATCTGTGGGCTTGGCATTGGCTCTCCAGATACAACAGGAAGCTGGCAAGTTAGATGGAGTTTACACTCAGTGATGAAAGACATTGGTGGCTTGATGATAAAATTGTCACCTTCCGTGTAGGAGACCTGGGTTCAGTTCCCAGCCAATGCACCCCAGAAACAGCCACCCCCTGCCTGGCAGTGGAAGCTTGTTATTTGCTATGATGCTTAACACCTTAACCAGAACTTCTAGACTAAACTGGACTAGCAAAAAAGGCCTGGCAATCTGTCTGCTAATGAGAACCTTATTCATCGGGAAAAGTCTGATCTGCAGCAGGTCATGGGGATGGCACAAGACTGAAAAGACTTGAGTGGGGTTGCCCCGGGTTGGAAACTCACTGATTTGAAACAGCACTCGTAATGCTAGAATTGTTACCGTCTCCGGAGCCCACAGTACCTGGCCCTTCTGGAAGAATACTGTCTTCCACCAGATTATCAAACCAAAAACCAAGCCTGCTGCCACTGAGTTGATTCTGACTCATAGTGACTCTGTGGAACAGAGCAGAACTGCCCCATAGGGTTCCTAAGGAGTGCCTGGTGGGTTGGAACTGTGGACCTTTTGGCTAGCAGCCACAGCACTAACCACTGTACCACCAGTTTCCTGTTATGAGCTAGCACCCTTCAACAGTTTCCCGAAACCTACGCCCCTCTACCCACCGCCACTGCCTCAAGAGAACAGACACTTTATAAATTGTTATTGTGGTTACTCACACTGCCTCTTCCCTCTCTGCCTTTCCTTGTTATTGTAAAAATATTTGGCATTGAATCTATCCGTCTTCTCCCTCACACCTCCTCCCGACCCCCAGCACCCCTGAAAAGAAAGCCTGGGACAACAGTGGGAAAATCTCTCATCAGCTGTATTCAAGAGCCACCACAATGAAAAGCAGAGGGCAGAGGGGGAAGAAAAGTCTCCCGCAGAGAGCGCAGGCTCAGTCTGCCCAGAGAAGGGACAGCGTGTGACCTCAGTGGAGTGCATATTTCTTCCTGGCTTTGTTTATGTCCATCCACCCATTTAGAATCAAAACCAGTTCAGGACTTAGCCATCCTGCGGTCCTGAAGATTGATGCGCCGGTGGGATACCCACCCCCACACCCCTACCCCGGGACGCCAGCTGCACCTGGGGGAGGGGGGACTTCAGAGAAACTAGGGTCCCGGACCCGCTCCCAGCAGCGTGAATTCAGAAGGTGGCTGTCAGCCCAGGAGTCTGCTGGTTTTGTAAGTTCCCTGGGTGTTTTGATAAACATCAGCTGCTTTGGGGAGCTCAGAGAATTTTCACACCTGAAATCTTGAAGGAACTTGGAGATCAGTTAGTTGAAACTTCTCCAGGGGAAACAGAGGCCCAATATCACACACACACAGCCACCCAAGCAGTGGCCCAGGGAAGGTGGTCCTAAAATACAGGGTGAAAAACTCAGCTGGACAATCTCTAGGCAGTGCAAACTGATGCTCACCCACTAACCAAAATCTAGGAGGTTTGAATCCACCCAGAGGCCCCTCAGTCTTCTTCCAAAAACTCTGTCACTGAAAATCTTGTGACATGCAGCTCTGCTCTGACACACGTGAAGTCCCCAGGAGTCGGTGTCAACTCGACAGCCACCAGTTAGTTCAGTCCTGCCCAACTCTGCACACCCAGGGCCGTCAGTCAACTTCCACTCAGAGTGACCCTACAGGACAGAACAGAACGGCCCCTTGGGGTCTCCAAGGATCAGCTGGTAGGTTTGAACTGCCGGCCTTCTGGTTAGCTGCTGAGCTCCTAGCCACTGCACCACCAGGGCACCTTCAGTTACGCCCAGGACACTTGTTTAAGAAGGCAGAGAAGTTTGTGGCAGAGTTTAGAAACATTCCCATTAAGCGTGGTTTAAATTTCCAGATAACTGCGTTTGAAGAGAAAACCCTAGTGACATAGTAGTTAAGCACTACGTCTGCTAACCAAAAGGCTGGCAGTTCAAATCTGCCAGGTGCTCCTTGGCAACTCTATGGGGCAGCTCTACTCAGCCCTATAGGGTCATTATGAGTTGGAATCGACTCAACAGCAGTGGGTTCGGTTTGGGTGTTTGAAGAGACAAATCCTCTTTCACGGCCAAAATGCAGCTCATTCAAGAGCGACTTCCTGGAGGGTTCCTCTGAGTTGGAATCGATTCAGGGGCAGTGGGCTATAGACCCCTGGGAGCCCAGGTTTTCCCGAAAGGCAGGTACGATGTTTAACTCAGCGACTTCCCTGCTCCCACACATGACTGCATCATCGTTTGCGTTTTTATTCCGGGTGCAGAGCTTCAGTGCAAGAGTCTGACTCAGAGGCGGGGAGTGAAAAACAAACTCTGCTAGAAACGTAAAACGTGACCTTAGAAAGGTACGGCTTGCTAAGTTGACGATCCTGCTCAGAGAGTCAGCACACATTAGAGGCCTGCTGAATGGCTTTAGGCTCATTTGAAAGTCACTGAATTGGGCGGAGAGAGTCATCTCTCCTTCGAGTTCATTCCACAGGGTGACTGAATCTAAAGCGTTTATTGGAGGTGACACCCACTGATGTAAGATGCATTTTGACATTTTGAAGAAATAACCTTTCTTTGGCCCTGTCATCAGGAGGGACTGATTCCTGGAGGATGCGATACTTGGTAAAACGGAGGGTCAGTGCAAAAGAGAAAGACGCTCCACGAGCTGGACTGAGACAGCGGCTGCCACAGCGGGCTCCGAGACCACAACTGTGAGGTGGCCCAGGACCAGACTGAGTTTCGCTCTGGTGTATGTGGGGTTGATGTGAGTTGGAGTGGACTCGGAGTCACCTCGCAACAGCATCCAGAAGCACCGTGGGCTGTCAGTGCATTTCTGAGAGTGTGTGAATCACACGCTGAATTCTTGTTGGTGCCAGCGTGAGTTAGAGACAGCACACAAACACAAGTGTGCAGCTAACCTAAGGAGAAGATTCTTAGTTTCAGCCGCAAAGTCAAAAGTTACTGCTTAGAGTACAATACATAGGCTCCACCCTTCCATTCATCCATCTGTCCCAGCGACCGGTAAGGAGGCAGAGACCACTTTTAAAAATAGCAGCTGTTGCTGGGAGCCATGGCTGGTGGGCTATCTGGCTGTGGTGATTACATTCCTTTGGCAAGCTGGCACTTCAGAGAAAGAATGCCGGTTATGCAGGGAAGGGTTCTGGAATGTGTTCACCTCTTGGCCCTGACCCAGGGGGTCACACAGAGATGTCTCTGGAAGCAGAGCTCCAAAATCAGGAGATAAGCATGATGGACATCAAAGAGCTTAACACAGGGAGGGGACCAGGTTCCCCCAGGGGCCAGGGGTCTCAGCCTAGCAGTTGGCCAGTCCTGTGGGGTGCAGGATGCCAGGAGAAGGAACCCCCTTGGCTGAGCAGCCTCCTGTACACAACGATCCCACGCAGTTCACAGGCCTTCACGCAGATGGCCTCAGCAATGGACACAGACGAAAGGAGAAGTACCCACTCAAAGGTGCCGACTCAATGATTTGGGCGGTGGCTGAGCAAGAGTCCCGGCCCTGGTGGCTGGCTTTCCCACTAGACTGCTGCCTAACTATGCCAGCAGGAGGCATCTTATCTTGAACCTCTTATCTTGAAATCCAAAAGCAACTAAGAATTTCTTTGGAAGATGTGTTTGTCCCGGGAGTCTCCTAGCAGGACAAATCAAAGGCCAAGGCTTTCCTTTTTGCTGAGAAAGGCAGATGCGGACTGAGGAGGTTGTGGCTGGTGCTGGCAGTGTGAGAGTGAGAGGCCATTGCCTCCCGGTCCCCAGAGCCACACAGAATTGCTCCTGCCACTGCCCCAGCTCCTAGATCACTTCCCAGGCAAGGTGCAGAGGGACCTTGGATGACTGACTCCCATTAAACCCAATGTCTCAGTCACACTGTCATTCAGGGCTCCTTGTGCTGTAGCTTCTAAAACAAAAACAACAACAAAATAAGCAAAGTACAAGGTGGAAAGGAGGAGCGTGCTGTCACAGGGTGAGGCATGCAGATGGAGCTGCACAGAGGAGGCTCTCCAGGTTTTACATAGCAAACTGACTTGGATTGTGAACTTTCACTTAATTACAATAATGTGGTGATAATAATAAGAAAGCCAAGAAAACCAAATGAACAAACCCAGCACTGTCTAGTCGTTTCTGATTCAGGGCAGCCTCGTGGGTTACAGAGCAGAACCGCTCTACAGGATTTCCTCAGACATAATCTTTACGGAATCAGATCTCTAGACCTTTCTTCTGCAGTGAGTTGGAACTGCCAAACTGTGTCGCCGCTGACTCTAATGGCTCCTCTTAAAATCCCCGGCCTGTCCACTGCCTCCCACGGAGTCCACACGCGTGTCCATCCTGCTTTCACGCCTCCAGCATCAGGACGGTCTGCTCACGTCCATCCCAAAGCCTTCATCTTCACAAGAGGATGCTGGTTGCTGTTACTCAGAGCAAGCTGTCTTCATCTCTTTCTATGTTCTGCCTTCTGCGGTTTATGTGTTCAGTATGTTCCACGGGTGTTAATTTATCCAGAAAGTGTAAACTGACAGTAAATATTTCCTCCAATAGGGATCCATCGGCTTTTTGGATTTTACCAGGAATTCAGGAGCTGGAATACGCTTGGTGAATTTTAGTCTACCGTGTTTATTGTTCATATTCAAGTGCGGATCCCTCTCTTCTAGGCAAGTGGGAGTTAGTGGCTGAGCCCTTTTGATTTGACCTTATTGATCATATATAACATCCTTAAGGATGGGCCACCGTGAGCGGGGACCGGTATCCACCGCAACACAGTCAGCGCTGGGTCTGCAAGACGTTCCAAGATAACGTCCTTCCCTGCGAGGATCAGCCATTTCTTCAGTGAGCTCAGGCTTCTGCTTTGGATCAGACATCTTGGTTTTGCTTTTCTGTGACTGTCACTGAGTGTCTCTGAGTCCTAGCCACCCCATGTCCAACAGAACCAAATTCTGCTGTGTCATCCTCACGACCCCTGATCTGTTCCGATCCATTGTTGGGGCCGCTGTGCGTTTGAGTGCCTTCCAACCGCAGGCACTCACCTTCCAGCACTTCAGCCAGCAGTATTCCTTTGTGGTCCCTGGTGTTTTCACGGCCTGATGGTTGGAAATGGATCACTAGGTCTTTCTTCCTAATCGGTCTTCATCTGTAAGCTCTGTGGAGTCCTGTTCACCACGTGTGACCCCACTGGTATTGAAATACTGATGGGGCACAGCTTCCAGCATCACAGCGCCGTGTAAACCACTACACATGACACACTGAAAGGCAGGTGACCGGTAGGGGCTCCTCAGACTCGTACTGGGGAAACCCAGAGGGGTTTCTTTCCTAGGCTCTGTATCAACAGTCAAGTGTCCCACTTCCTCTTGGTGGAACTCCACTTCGTTCCTTATTGTGTCCAAACTTCCTTCTTTTGTGTAGGGATTCCCCGACTGCCAGTCCAGCTGTTAATTTCCTTAGCTTTTGTTGCTGTTGAAATGCTCAGAATGAGTATCAGGAGAGGACCTTGCCCCCCATAAAACTAAGTCCCAGTGCCTCCACAGAAGTCCCCCCAAGGGACAGAGAGGTTCCAATGTAGGATCTGTAGAGTCTCACAGATTCCAGCCTGGAATTCACAGATGGGCTGTCTGCTGCTTTCCTCGGGAGACTCCACCTTGAACCAGCCGGTGGATTGAAAATGCTGACGGAGCTTCAGAGAACAAATTTAATGGAAATTAAGTACGCAGGCAAGTTTTCAGAGGGAAGGTGTTGCAAAAGTTCACTTATTTATTATCTGGCAACAAGAAGTTTGTTGCTGTTGATGGCACTTAATGTCACAATGTATCTTTTCATTTAAGAAGTCATCCAAGTCTATGGCTACTCATACATCAGCTGGTTGAGCTGTGGTGGCTTCCAAGTTGCTGTGATGCCAGATGCTACAACACCAGTATTTCAATTATAAGCAGGATCAGCCATGATGAACAGATTTCAGTGTTTCTTTCAGACTAAGACTAGGAAGAAAATCCTGGGGATCTACTTCCTGAAATCAGCCAATGAGAACTCTATGGGTTACAGCAGAATATCATCTGACTTACTTGCTTTGGGCACATTGTCAGGAGGGATCAATCACTGGAGGGTGACATGGCGTTTGGTGAAACAGAGGGCCAGCGGGGGCAAGGGAGGACCTCGAGAGATGGACAGGCACTGTGGCCACAACAATGGACTCAGACACACCGCCAGTCACGAGAATGACCTAGAACTCGGGAAGATTTCCTTCTGTTGTGCCACAGGTCACTATGAGTCAGAGCTGACATGGCAGCTGTCCCCTGTGGTAGGATTTGCGAAATGTATTTCTGCATTCTGCCTTTGAAACAACTGTGGGAGAAGGTATGTGACTCCCATTCCAGAGATGAGAAAACTGAGGATTCTGTTGCCCAGTAACGAGCACAAAGACTGGATTCACAGAGAGATTAGCTTCCTGAAGAAAGGAGAGCTCTGTCAAGGTCATGCAGCTGATTAGACCCCAAGGGACCTTATTCAGGTTCTAGAGATGGAGGTAGCAAGTTCTGTCTCCAGACAGGTAACAAACTGGGCTCCCTCTCCCTCAAAGCACATGAGGATGCATCCTTTTTGGTAGCAAATGAGACAAAAGCTTATTAAGGGAGAGTACATTCCAAAGAGGAAATGGTCATTCTCCACGAGTGGAAACAGACCAGCATAGGTTTGTGGGGTGCTTTTATGGGCAAAAGCAGGGGCTGATGTCATAGATGGGAGGCGAGGTAGTAACTTGGTTTTTCATCAGGTTTGAGGCTACTGCAGGCACTTCACAACTGCTGGGAGCAATTGTTGTATCTGCACCACAACTGCCAGGAAGAACTTATTTTGCATCACAAATAGTCAGGGAGAACTGTTGATGTGCAGCAGATCAGGTTCCCTTGGTAACCTTATCACTGCTGTGTGTCTTCTGTATTGCCAATCACGACCTTTGTTATCCCTAGAAAACGTTAGATTCTGGAGTAAAGCACGTTAGTGGGGGGGCAGAAATCAGGTACCTCGGCTAAGGTTGACAAACTCCACAAAGGAGACAAGGAGGAAGGACCTGCAAGGGTGCTTGGCCGAGACGGGGAGTCTCCTGAGCACCCCTTTAGCGGCTGCTGTAACCAGTGTTCCTTGAATGGTGTTGGCCAGCCACCTAGTACTTCCTGTGTTATTCCACTTCATCCTCACAGCAACCCTTTCAACTAGGCGCCTGTCATGGAATGAATTGTGTGCCCCCCCCCCCAATGTGTGTAATAATTTGGTTAGGTCACCATAGCCCATTTTCTGTGACATTCCTATACGCCATGCCTCTGTGATGTTAATGAGGGAGGATGAGCGGCAGTTGTGTTGGGACAGGACTCAGTGTGTACCATTGTATTGTGCCTTAAGGTACTCTCTGGGATACAGAGGCAAGGGAAGCAAGGGCAGAGTCGGGGACCTCTGGCCACCAAGACGCAGGGCTGGGAGAAGAGTGCACCCTTTGGAAAGGACCTGGTGTCCTTGCCCCTCAGAAGCTCCCAGTTCAGGTAAGACTGATGACATGGTTCTTCCCCCAAAGCCAGCAGAGAAAGCCTTCCCCTGAATTTGTACTCGTAGCCCACGGGACTGCAATAGAATAAAATTTCTCTGTCAAAGCCAGATATCCATCTGTGGTGTTTCGGTCAGAAGCAGCTATCAGATGACTAAAACAATGCCTTTATTATTTTTATTTTTTTTCTTTGCCCATTAGTCCTTGGGACTTATCTTTTCCTCATATCTTTGGTTTTCTTCAATCTCCTTTGCTCCAGACAGGCCAAGACCAGTAGGTCCATCTTAGATGGGCCACTCACAAGCTGTTTAAGAGGCTGGAAGCTACTCACTGAAGCAAGATCGAGAACTTTTTCCTTATAAACTTAAGTTACGCCAATTTAGTCTGATGACCTCCAGCACTCAGCCTAGTAAATTGGTCCCCTTAGAGACTTTGGATGTGTTTGTGATGTTTCTTCCACTTTGCGTTGGTCAAGTTGTGCTGAATTCCACAGTATTGTCTCCTGTCTTACCATTCACCAACATTACCTACTAAAGAAATCAAACCTGTTGCTGGTGAGTCAATTCTGATTCATAGTGACCCTACAGGACAGAGTAGAACTGCCTTATAGGGTTTCCGGGGAGCAGCTGGTGGACTGGAACAGTCATCCTTTCGGTTAGCAGCCAAGCTCTTAACCACTGAGCCCCCAGAGCTTCAAGTCACTACTAACCCATTGCCATCGAGTCTATTCCAACTCATAGCGACCCTATAGGACAGGGCAGAACTGCCTAGGTGCCTTATTGTCACTCCCAGTTCATATATGAGGAAACCGAGGCACGAAGAGGTTAAGCCACTTGTCCATCACCAGACAGCAAGCAAGCAGGGGTGCTGGGCTTTGCGTGCAGACAGGCCAGCCCTGGGCCAGCTGGCTTGGCTGTCCATTACATGGGGCAGCCTCCATTAAGATGGTCTAAGATATGAAGTGGTGTAGAGTGACAAGAGACAAGGCCAGGGACAGGATAACGGGATGGGGACAGGGGACAGGATTATTTCAGCTGGAAAAGGCCTCCCAGGAGGTGACATTCAAGCTGAGCCTGGAATGAAAAGAAGGAACAACCTTGTGAAGCCATGGTCTCTGAGGAGGGGCAGCCAGGCTAATTGGTGTCACCGACACAAGGGAGCCAGTCACCAGGCTAGTGAGCACGCTAAGTGACCACAGAGAACCTCACCACCCCCCTCTTCACCCTGGCTTTCTCATTCTTAGTCGTCCCCTATTGCACAGGAAGGTGACAGCGTTTGTATGTTTGGGGAACTTGCCAAGATCTCAGGTGGCATCTGGATAAGGTCAACTCTAATCATCAGAAATGCAGAGAGAAGCTTATGCAGGGCGCAGAAACAGGCTCTGAGGAAGCTGGGCTTGTTTGTGAATCCGAGAGGTCACAGCAACAGTGGCCACCGAAGGAGATGGAGAGAAAGAGACGGAGGTAAGTGAGAAGGAAATGGACTAGGAGAGAGACATGAGAGGAAAGGAAGGGAGAGGAGAGATACCCTGTCCGCCAATTAAGCTTGCTAACATATCCTAGAAAACTACCTCACTGCTGAATGTCACTGTGATCACCCGTGAAGTACTCCCCTTGGGAAGCTATGCACTGAGGCCGGTGCCTAGTTCCCCCATTTAAGCAATTTGGGAACTCTGTTTCTGGAACGGCCATCATTGTATTACCCTTGATATCTTGATATGTCATCAAATTGTCTTTCTTTCAGTATTTCCTTTATCTTTGGGTAAAGAAAAAAGTCACTGGGGGCCAGATCAGGTGAGCAGGGAGGGTGTTCCAATACAGTTATTTGTTTACTGGTTAAAAACTCCCCCACTGACAGCTACGCAATTAAGTTCGCAAACTTGCCACCATGTCCATGTACAGTGGCCATTCCAGAAAGAGTTCCAAAATTGTTTTGAAGGGTGGCCTAGGTCTTAGCATCAGTGCATAGCTTCCCAAGGGAAGTACTTCGAACAGTAACGATATTCAGCAATGAGGTATGTAGCACTTAGAGCAATTAAGCTCGTGGACTTAATTGTTAGGTGTCATCAATAGAAGAGAGAAAAAGAAGAGAGGATGAGAAAGTCAGCAGAGAGAAAAAAGAGGAGGAAGAGAGAGGGAGAGAGAGGAGCAAACAAGAACAGGAGAAGGAGACACAAGATAGAGTCCCTGACATAGAGGGGGAAAAATGCGGTGCAGAACTTGAACGTGATTAAATTTACCAGACCTGATGATCCAACAGATTGGAGGGTCCCCAGAAGACATGGCCCCCGGATTCTCTGTTAGCCCAGAACTGAAACCATTCCGCAAACCAACTCTTCAGAGAAAGATCAGACTGGACCATAAGACATAAAATGATACTGGAGAAGAGTGTGCCTCTTGACTAACTAGGCGTCTCCTGTCCAGATGTGAGATGACAGGGTGGAGGGGGACAGAAGCTGGCTGAATGGACAAGGGAAACACAGGGTGGAAAGGTACAGCGCACTGTCACAGGGTGGAAAGAGCAGCTAGAGTTACATAGTGATGTGTGTGTATGTTCTTGTGCGACAAACTGACTTGGATTGTAAACTTTCATTCAGAGAACAATAAAATATTTTTTTAAAAGAAGAAGAATGGGAGAGAAGGAGAGAGAGGTGGGAGAGGCAGCCCAGGGCTGGGTCACACAAGGCTGGGCTTTATTTCTCACATCAGAGGGAAACAACAGGCTCCTGTTCTGAGTGACAGTGAAGAGGTCCCTCTGGAGGGAAAAGTCCCTCTGGTTTTTTTTTTTTTTTTTGGTGTCCCATCTCAGTGCTTCCCCTTCAGGCCCTGAGCAAACCTTCCCCGAGGCTGAGCTCCAGAAGTAAGGGACGCCACAGTGGGACTACCCTCTGTCCCCAAGCAAGCTCATTTACACCCCGCTGGCAACATGGGGACTGTTTTCAGCACCTTCACGTTATTTGAGGTTGTGGTTGTGGCTGTGTTTGGTCACTGATGAGTCCATTTTGATATCTGGTGACATCATGTGTGCAGAGTGGAACTACGCTCCACGGGGTTGTCAAAGCTGCAATCTTTCGGAAGCCAACCACCAGGGCTGTCTTCCAAGGCGCCTCTAGATGTATTCGAACTGCCAGTCTTGACTAGTAGTCTCTACTTTATGTTGCTGTTAGGTGCCCTCAAGTCAGCTCCGACCCCTAGGCACCCTGTGTGTAGCAGCACCAAACTCTGACCGTCCTGCTCAGTCCTCTCCGTCATTAGGCGCACTGTTGTAGCTGCTGTGTCAATGCATCTTGTTAAGGACCTTCCTCTTTTGTGTTGACCCTAGTGGCGTAGTCAGTGAAGTGCTACTTCTGCTAACCAAAAAGTTGGCAGTTCAAATCTGCCAGGCGCTTCTTGGAAACCCAATAGGGCAATTCTACTCTGACCTATAGGGTAGCTATGAGTCGGATCCAACTCGATGGCAGTAGGTTTGGGGTTTTATTTGGGTTCTGCCCTACCAAGCATGATGTCCCTCTCCAGGGCCCAGTCCCTCCTGATACCATATCCAAAGATATAAGGTAAAGTGTCATCATCCTTGCCTGTAGGGAGCACTCTGACTGTCCTTCTTCCAAGACAGATCTGTTCTTTCCAGCAGTCCATGATTTAAGTCCTAGGCTTAATCTTTACAGGGGACTGCTGGATCTTTCCTTCCTTGGAGAGGCTGGTGGATTCAAACTGCTGATACTTTAGTTAGCAGGTGTGTACCTAACCACTGCACGGCCAGGCTTTCTTTACAAACTTCATCTTACCGTCACCCCTTAGAAGACCCGCGATGGGGAATACAGAAAACTCATCTATTCAGACACTAGTCTTTCAGTAAATACTCGGATTTCCCCTTGGATTTGGTTCTCTGCAGGTGGTAGCTGGAGGGTAGGGCCATTGTGTAGTTCAAGGCTTAGGAGGAAACGGTGAGTGTTTGCCACAAAACGAGAGGGCAATTAACTTGACCATGGCAGGAAAAGAAGGCCTTTCTTGATAGAGTTTCCAAGTGCTGTTTTGCTGTCAACACTGCCACTGCTCAATTACAGCATTATGAAATCAGTCCCTGAGGTGTTTTTAGGGACAATAAAATGACCCCCAACATTTGCCACCCTACTGGAATTCTTTTGAGTGAAAGATATGGCATGATGTGAATATTTTTTCCAAGTGGACATTTATCAAACATAAAAACAAAAGAGGGACATCTCCTAGGATGGAGTTTCCAAGATTCTGCGAAGAATCCAACTGTGGCCCCATTTTGAATAATCTTCGCTCAAAATTCCCCCACATGCTCTTGCTGCTCCATTGAAACATGCATCTTCACTCCAAAATCAGGATTCCTGCAGGGACCTGAGATATTATGAATGTTGAAGCTTGAGGACATGGGGAAGAAGTGATGTGGATCTGTGTAGTTTTTGTTGAGAGGGTGTAGGGTTATAAATTCCTTATAAGAAATTACACTGTACATTTCTTGTTTCCTGTTTCTCCTCCAGAAACAAAGGCAAGATTTATGAGTGCCTTCCACTTGCTGGGCACTGGGATGGCACCCTCTCACTTCAACTTCACAGAATGAAGTGATTTTTATCGCTGCTACCATACTTCCCTGGGATTTGATGGATGAGGATGGGAAAGTGTAGGGCTAGTTAGCTGCCTACTCCATAACCCATCTCTCAGTTAGTCTTATGGTGGCGGCTTTCCTATGACTGGTACTGGAAGCTATACCACCAGTATTTCAGATCCTAGAAGGGTCACCCAAGGTAGAGAAGTTTCAGCAGAGCTTCTAATCTGAGACAGACTAGGAAGAAAGGCCTGGTGATCTACTTCTGAAAAGTGGCCAATGAAAACCCTGTGGATCACAACAGAAGACTGTTTGATATAGACCTGGACCGTGAGTTTGGAGGATTGTAGCAACATCACAGGACAAAGCAAAGCAGGGCAGAAAGTCCCTGGGAGCCAGAGCCCATTCAGTGGCAGTTAATTAACAACAGCAGGGACGTGCCTAAGGCCACACAAGCCATCAAACCATTCAGTGGCATTTGGACCCAACTACTCCTACTGCCTTGGTATTGGAATTGTTAAGTGCTATGACTGACAACCAAAAAGCTGGGCAGTGGGAATCTACCAGTTTTCCTTGGAAACTCTGTGGGGCAGCTCTACTCTGCCCTATAAGGTCATTAGGAGTTGTCCTCCACTTGATGGCAATGATTTTGTTTCTGTTGCTCTGACTCCCAGGCCTCTGGGGCAACAGTTAAGCATCCAGCTGCAAACTGAACGGTGGGTTGTTAGAACCCACCCATAGAGGCCACACAGAAGAAAGGTCTGATGATCTGCTTCTTTGAAAACCCCCTGGAGCGCAGTTCTACTCCACACACATGGAGCTTCCATGAGTTGGAATCACTCGACAGCAATGAGTTTGGATTTTTTTTTTTTTGGTGTTGTTTTTCTGAACTCCGCTAGGAAGCCGTGGTGGCACAGTGGTTAAGTGCTACAGCTGCTAACCACAACGTCAGCAGTTTGAATCCTCCAGGTGGTCCTTTGAAACTATGGGGCAGTGGTATGCTGTCCTATAGGATCGCTATCGAGTTGGAATTGACATAGAGGCAGTGGGTTCAGTTCTGGTTTCACCAGTCACTAGGTCTCTAACTCCCTCCACACAGGAGGGTGACCTTTCTAAGGGAACTATCCACAGTAGCTCCTGACCCAGGCACTGAGCCACTCATTCCTCTGGCCAAGTGCCTACCTGGGGAACCAGAAGCTCCAATTTACTCCCAGTGTGGCCTCCAGACAAGTCCCATCCACCTGTAAGATCTGAGGGCCTCAGCCAGCTTGTCCTTCCCTCATGGCCACATAACCCCAGTGCCGGAATGCAAACAAGCCACGGTTCCATCCATTCGGGTCCTCCCCAGCGTGAGAGGGTGGACGTGGTCCCCACTGTCTTTTCCCTGCAGCTTCTGCTCAGAGCACTAGAGGTGCCTGCAGTCAGAAGGGAGAAGAGGAGAGGAGGGTTGTTTCAGGGACTTTTGCTGGTTTGGAGTGAATGAGAGACTGGACATGGCTGTTGCCCCGATGTCCCGAGAGAGGCGGAAGAGACTTAGACTGAACCCCAGTGAGCGGAGGTATAGTCAGTCTGCTCACTGGTAGATGTGACTGGGGCAGCTTCTCCCATGCAACATTGTCGTCACCTCCCTGGTACTTTGGGACCAAGCTCTCCAGGCACCAGTACCTGCTTTTGATTTCAGGTTGCTATTAGGCTCACCCCCGAGCTCACCAGTGCATCCTGAGTAGTTAAATGGGATGCAGACACTTAGTACAGGAGTGAATGAGTCACTGGCGCTGGGCTGGGGGGCTCTCCCAGTTCCTCTGCGGCAGCCTGAGGCCACAGTCTGTGCCGAAGCCGAAGACAGTGCACACTAGCCCTGGCTGTGGTTAGTTACCCCACAGAGCTGGGTTTCCTTTCCTTTTCCCTGGGGAAAGCACCCATTAATTACAGCCAAGGTTAGGACGCTGAAGGACAAAGAATGGGTCTTTCTGGACCCTTTGTTGTCACGGCCAAGCTGTGATTAGAAAGCAGGGCCTGACACAGCCGTTGGTGGGAGGGTGGGACATCCACGCATCTGACAGCTGCTGCAGGAGGATCTGCTGGGCAGCCTCTCTTTTCCACCAAAGGGACCAGGGAACAAGGCTGGAAAGACCTGGGTGGAAGATGGAACTCTGAGCAAATGACCTTTAAGAGATGAAATGGGGCAGATTTGACCACAGATTCTGAAAAGTAACAGCCAGAAAGAGCAGAGACACTGAGAGGGATCTTGAACAGCAGGCCTTGTGTTTCTTGAGACTACATTGGTTCCAAAGATTGTACCTCTATTCCCGGTGGTGTAAACAGTGGCTCTTGGCCACTAACCTCAAAGTTGCTGGTTCAAACACACCCATTGATACCACGGAAGAAAGGCCTGGTCAACTGCTTCCGTCAAGTTTATAGCCTTGAAAACACTGTGGTGCTCACAGTTCTGCTCGGCAACACAGTGGTCATTGTTACTGGAAGAGCCTGGGAGTTTGGCTACTTGCCACAAAAAGCCAGTTCACTGAGACAGGAGCTTTTGGAGGTGAGATCAAAGGTTTTATTTGCAAGCCAGCATTGTAAAGGGACAGGGGAGGTATCCTCATCCTCAAAAGTCTGCTCGAATTGGTCAGCCAAAGTCTGAGTATTTAAAGGAAAAGACCACACGCAGATGTAGGGAACAATGTGAGCAGCTGGGGTCGTGCTGGGGTCAACTGAGTGGAAGTCGATTGGGTGGAGGCCAACTGGGTGGAGGCCGACTGGGTGGAAAGGATCAGGGTAGAGGGGGTCTACTGGGTGGAGGTCTGCTTCACAATCTCCCAGGCCATCACTGGCCACCAAGGAAAACAAAGTGGTGTTAGATGTCATCTGTCCAGTAACCTAGAAGAATAGTGCTCAAACACAAGTTACTTCTCCATCCTCCCAGGCCTTCTACTTGATTCTTTTATCATTGGTTTTATCAAGACAAAAGGAGTCATTGATTGCCCATCCAAAAAACTCTGCGCTGCCATCAAGTCTGGGTAGGACTCATAGAGACCCTAAGAGGTCAGAGTAGAACTGCCCAACAGAGTTTCCGAGGAGCACCTGGCAGATGTGAACTGCCAGCCTTTTGGTTAGCAGACACAGCACTTAACCACTACGTAGTGGGGCTTGTGGAATGTGGAGGCCATGTCTTTCTCTGCCTGCTAGAGCTGATCTGAAACAACGTCTTTCAGGTCCCTGTAGTTTTGAGCCTCTGGTTTCATCATCATGACTCAGAATTGGCTCAACGGCCACAAAGGACAAGTTCCTTGAATCCATTAGCATTCTCAGATATTCTGATATTTTTAAGTACAAATTCCACTTTCCAGACTAATATATCACTCACCTCGATAAGTACCATCAAAAACAGTCCCTATATTCAGAAAAAAATGATAATAGTAAGTTCTCTTTAGTTATGGGAGATACGTAAAGGCTGTAAGTTGAAGTTTCCATGGGAACCTTGGAAAATCCCCTTTGAGGTTTTAGGGTGTCAACAGAAAGCATGTAAGCTTCAGCTACCAGAGCCAGAGAAGGTCTGTACTTACGAGAAATGAGTTTGCCCTTCATTCACTGATTCACTGAACAAGTTTCCTCCCCTCACACCTGAAGCCCACCCTAAGCCTACACAGTGGACAGAGAGGTGGTAAGATGCAGTTAGTGCCTGCAAGGAGTTTACAATATGAGGACTGACAAACTTAGTTATTCTACGTGCTACAGATCTCATTGCTGAATGTCACTATGGTCACCTTCGAAGTACTGCCCTTGGGAAGCCATGCACCCACATCAGCGCCTAGTCTACTCTTCAGAGCAATTCTGGAACTCTTTCTGGAATGGCCACTGTGCACAGTGGCGTGGTGGCAAGTTCGTTAACTTAATTGTATAGTTGTCTGTGAGGGAGTTTTTAGCCAGTAAACAAATAATTGTATTGGAACACCCTCCCTACTCACTTCGTCTGACCCCCAGTGACTTTTTTCTTTACCTGAAGATAAAAAAATATTGAAGGGAATGCATTTTGATGACATTCAGGATACCAAGGGTTATATGACAACAGCTCTGATGGCCATTCCAGTAAAAGAGTTCCAAAATTGCTTTGAAGGGAAGGCTAGGCATTGATGTCGGTGCACAGCTTCCCCAGGGGAGGACTTAGAAGGTGACCATAGTAATGATATTTAGCAGTGAGGTACATAGCACCTTTTCTAGCATGAGCTCATGAACTTATCTGTCGGTCTGCACATATTTGAGTCAATTCACAGTACGAGAAGAAAGGGACCCTTGGGGATGGGGGTACTGGAGAGCACAGGGTGGCTCCAGCTCGTGACCCTTAATGTGTCGGCTTGGTTGGGCTGTGGTTCTCAGTGCTTTGACAAACATGAGGCTGCTCTTCTACAATATTGTGCTGTATAATCACCTTCCACGATGTAATCTGATGCCAGCAGCCAATCAGATAAAAGGAGGTTTCAGTAGGGATGTGGCCGGCATTCAGCATACAACTGGATGTTATGGGAGATTCACTTTCTTGACTGTGCTCTTCTATATAAAACCACTGGTTTGGCTCCTCTACAGAACCAAGACTCAAGTCACAGCTGGGAAAAAACAAAAAAATAAAAAAAACCACTGCTGTAGAGTTGATTCCCACTCCCAGGAGCCCCGTTGGATTTCCTAGGTTAGAAATCTCTACCGAAGCAGCCTGCCGCATCTTTCTCCTATGGAGACATTTCAAACTGTCAATCATTGGGTTAGCAGTCAATTGCTGTAACCAGTGTACCCACCAGAACTTGAGACACAGCTAGTGGCAGCCACATCTTTTTTTTATCTGACAAATGCTTCTCTAACTAGAATGGCCGGAACTTTGGTTAGTGTCTTCAGAGGGGCACTGGAGAGCTAAAAGAGAAAGGAAAAGTAGGAATGGAGAACTAGCTCCCCTCTGCCCCCTCTAATCCATGGGAGGGCAAATGGACCAATACACTAGTCAAATGGCCCACTGGTCACTCAGGGCCTGACCCAGTACCCATAAGACCACCTCTGTCTTCTGTGCCATGGTTTGGACGAATGACAAGACAAGGGTGTTACTTACCTTCTTCTATTCATAGCAAACACTGGACACGCTTACTCCGTGAAGGAAACTGTCCTACTGCCAACGTGCCCATGTGAGACAGAGAACCTCATCTTTACAGTGAGAAGGCCAGTGGTTGCCTGGGAGTCAGGGGCCAGGGAGGGAGGTGAGAGGTGAAGAGGTGCTGCCTTGTATTGAACTGTATCCTCCTCCAAAATGTATGTAGCCACTTGGCTGGACCATGATCTCCAGTATTTTATGATCGTCCTCCGTTTGTGATTTTCCTATGCTGTACGTTAAAGAGGATTAGGGTGGGACTGTAAATCCTTTCCTAAGGTCCCGTCCCTGCTCTACTGTAAAGGAAGTTTCCGTGGAGTGTGTCTTGCACCACCCTTTATCCTTTTATCTTACAACAGATAAAAGGAAAGAGAAGCCAGCAGAGAACTGGGAACCTCTTACCACCAAGAAAGCAGCAACAGGAGCAAAGCATGTCCTTCAGACCTGAGGTTCCTGCACCAAGAAGCTACTTGACCAAAGGCTGATGCAACACAGGGACTTTCCTACAGAACCAGCAAGGGGAAAAACCTTCCTCTAGAGCAGACGTTGGCCTTGTAACCTACTGGATTGTGTGAGAATAACCTTTTCTTTGCTAAAGCCATGCACTCTGTGATATTTCTGTTAGAGCAGCACTTGCTGACTAAGTAGGTGGAGCACAGGATGCGTTTAGGACAGGGAAACGGATAGATCCCTTCCAGGAGACCAACCTTGCATGGAGCATCATGGGAGATGTTCTTGGTCTCTTAAGAGGCTCGGTAGACAGCAGGACAGGAAGCTCTAGCTGGCCCTGAACCAGGTTAACCTCAGGTTATGGGTTGAAGTGTCTTCCCCTCAGAAGATCTTATAGCTGTCTCTGTAATGTGACCTTGTATGGCAAGACAACCTTTGAAAATGACTGAGGATGGTTGAGTCCTAATCCTAGATGACTGGAGTCCTTATAAAGGAGGAGAAGAGACACAGACAGGGACACAGAGGACAGAGCAAACAAAAGACCACCTGGGGCTACCAGAAATAAGAGAGAGGTGTGTGATGCTTCCTCTGTGCGCCGCTCAGAAGGAACCAGCATAGCCCACCCCTGATCTTGGGCTCCCAGCTTCCAGAGCTGTGAGGCAAAACCTTCCAGTGCATCTAAGCCACCCTGTTTGTGACCTTTTGTTACAACAGCTCTAAGAAGCTGAGACACACAATAAGTGGATTCAGGAACCGGGAGCAAAGGGCATACTACATAACGGCAGGTCCCTGATACTGCGTGTCTGTCAAAACCCAGCAGGAAACTTACTGGATCTTAAAAAAGTCAGCAGGAAACCTGTGTTTTTGTGTTATTGATACTGTTATCAAGCTGGTTCCAACTCCACACAACAGACTGAAACGCTGCCTGGTCTGGCACCATCCTCAGAAAACACCATGCACTGGGTCAGGCACATCTCAGTCCTCAAAGGGACATCTTTGCTTTTCAACACTTGAGAGAGGTCTTCTGCAGCAGATTTGTCCAATGCAATACATCTTTTGACTTCTCAACTGCTGCTTCCATGGGCTTTGATTGTGGAACCAAGTAAAATGAAATTCTTGACTACTTCAGTCATTTCCCCATTTCTCATGATACTACTTGGCCCATTGGAAAGGATTTTTGCTTTCTTGATACTGAGGTATAATCCGTTCTGAAGGCTGTGGTACTCGAGCTTCATCAGTAAATGCGTGGAGTCCTCTTCACTTTCGGAAAGCAGGTTGGGCCACCCGTTTAACACAGGCTGTCAATGAGTCATCCTCCAATCCTGATGCTGCATTCTTCTTTACGTAGTCCAGCTTCCTGGTTTATTTGCTCATGAAGACTGAATAGATATTATGAAATGGTACAACTCTGATGCCCACATTTCCTGACTTTATACCGTGCAGTATCCCCTTGTTATGTTTGAACGACTGCCTCTTGATCCGTGTACAGCTGCCTCATGAGCACAGTTAAGTGTTCTGGAATTCTCATTCTCCACAACGTTATCCATAATTTGTTATGATCCTCAGAGTTGAATACCTTTGCATAGTCAATAAAATACAGGCAAACATCTTTCTGTTATTCTCTGCTTTCAATCAGGATCCATTTGACATCAGCAACAATACCCCTGGCTCCATGTCCTCTTCTAAATCTAGTTCGAATTTCTGGAAGTCCCCTGTCTGTGTATTGCTACAGCTGCTTTTGAATGAACTAGTTTCTTTCTGTATATTAAAGAAGTCATCAGTAAACTGTATTAACAGTCATACTGAGAAAAAGTCATCTTATCCAGTATACTCATGAGAAGAGTTAGTGGTTCAACAAAACGTTTTGTAAGCTCTTGTGTCATGGATTGAATTGTGTCCCTCCAAAAGTGTATGTAACAATTTGTCTGGGCTGTGATTCCCAGGATGTGTGACTGCTCTCCATTTTGTGATTTTCCTATGATGTAAATCTCCGTCTCTGTCTGTGGTTAACAGATCGGGCTATGTTAAAGGGGGTTAGGGTGGGACTGAAACACCCTTCCTGAGGTCACCTCTCTGCTCCAATGTAAAGGGAGTTTCCCTGGAGAGTGGCTTGCGCCACCTTTTATCCTCCAAGAGATAAAAAGAACATTAATTTCAATTTGCAAGACATAAATGCATAATTTGCTGGTCACTCTTGCTGTGCGCACCAAGTGCTGCTCTGTGAGTGGGGCCTTCTAATTGAGGATCTGGGCAGTCTTTCCTGAAAAACCACATTTTGATTGCATCAGCTGTAATGTCCAGACCAAAAATAAACAGAAATTATAGCTGATGCAACAAACGTGGTACTTTAAAATAATGGAGCCCTGGTAGCGCCGCAGAGCCCTGCTTGCCTGGTGGGTAAGAACTCAGCTGCTGTCTCAGTCATCCGGTACCGCTCTAATAGTGGACGGCTTTAACAAAGGATTATTCGTACACAGCCCAGTAGGCTACAAGTCCGAATTCAGGGTGTCCACTCCACAGGCAGGCTTTCCCTCTTTGTCAGCTCTGGAGAAGATCCTTGTGTTGCATCAGTCTGTGGTCAGGGAGCATCTTGGCACAGGAACCTCAGGTCTGAAGGGTGCCCTCTACTCCTGTTGCTGCTTTCTTGATGGTTTGAGGTTCCCAACCTCTTCTTGCTTGCCTTTCAGCTATTGTAGGATAAAAGGTGGTGCAAGCCACACTCCACGGAAATTCCCTTAGCAGGGCTGTTGCAGTCTCACCCTGATCCTCTTTTAATATAATCGTCCTATCTATTAGCCACAAGCAGAGATTAGTATTTATAACAGAAAAATCACAAAATATTGGGAATGATGGCCCAGCCAAATGGCTACACACATTTTGGGGGGACATAGTTCAATCCATGACAGTTGCTAACCAAGAGGTCGGCAGCACGAATCCACCAGCCACTCCTTGGACACCCTATAGAACAGTTCGATGCCCTATAGGATTGCTATGATTTTGAATCGACCAGATGGCAATGTGCATGGCTCAGTGATTAAGCAATTGGATGCTGACCAAAAGGTCAGTGGTTCTAATCCATCAGCTGCCCCACTGAGGAAAGTCATGGCAGTCTGCTTCCATAAGGATTACAGACTTGGAAAGCTTGTGGGGCAGTTCCACTCTGTCCTACAGGGTCACTATGAGTTGGAGTCAATTTGATGGTGATGAGTGCCAAGACATACTCTTAATTAGATGCTAGGTAGATCATAACAGGTGGGGTCATGCCACATGGGATGATGTGAGCTACCTTCAGCAAGAAAAGACGGCTGTCCAAGAACACAACACAGGATGTAGATGTGTAGCTTCTCGTGGTAGAAATGTCTCCCAATGAAATAAGGAAATTTTCTCACTTTCACACATCACTGGGAGCTGTTGCTCAGGAACAGGGACCTCACAGGTGGCGTTAGAGTAGAACGCTGAGAGATGCCGTTGCAGGAGGTAGGAGTGGGTATCAGCGCCAGGCAGACTGGTCAAAAGGTCTGCAAGCTCCGTCTGTCCCTATCGCCACTGACCGTCTAGGGGAGAAGTTGAAAAGATTCCTTCCTGGCCTGGGAGGGCAGCTCTTCAAGGCAGCAGTCCACTGGGGCCCTTCCAGAAAATCGAAGAAACTGAGCTCTGTGAAACACTCTTGACAATGCTGGTGACGTATCTGTGCTGTTAGGCATGGCTTGGATGAAAAACCTGCTGGAGTTACAGCTTCTGTCCTCGGGGAGCTTGTAACATAAGCTGTCATCAGGTTGGCCTCTGACTTGTGGTGACCTGACGTACAACAGAACAAAGCACCGCTCAGGCCTGTGCCGTCTCCATGACCAGCAGAGACTAGACAGTTGTGATCCACAGGGTTTTCATAGGCTGATTTTCAGAAGTAGATCACCAGGCCTTTCTTCCTGTCTCAGGCTAGAAACTCTGCTGGAACCTGTTCAGTGCCACAGCAGTGTGCGAGCCTCCAGCGACAGATCAGGTGGGGCTTGTAAGGAATCGAACCCGAGTCTCCCACATGGAAGGTGAGAATTCTACTGCTGAACCACCACTCCCTCTGTTTGTAGACACACACACAGTTCATAATGATGGTGTCTACAAGTAACACAAATTCCATTTTCTCCTCCCTTCCTCTCCTCTCCTGCCTTCTCCTCTCCTCTTCCCACTTTTCTTCTTCTCCCTTCTCTTCTCCCTTTCTCTCCTCTTTTCCTTTCTCTTGTCCTCCCCTAGTGAATTTCAGGATAATGTAGATTTTGTTGAAGCAGATCCAGTTCTTTCTGATGTGATGCATTTTGTTTCGTCATGAATCGCTGCACTAGAAAGTTGGAAAAATAGCACAGGGCTTGCCTTGGCCAGCCCCTCCTCTTTTCATAGCCTGAACCCCACACTTCTTGCCAAAGGGAGGACAACAGAAGACAGAGCAAGGAGACACCAATTTAGGGCTGAGCTTGAATCCCACTTCTAGCCTTGCCAGCCGCTCTTTATATTCCACTGCTGTGGGCACAAGTAACTGAACCAGCACTTGGCTAATTGTGGAGACAATTAGCCATTTGTTACTTGCTTTAATGAGCCAAGCGGATAATTGTTTCTGGCCTGAGTCACCGGGGACGCGATCAGTCGCCTGCGTTCCCAATGTCCGGGTTAAATCTGCCTTAGTGGAATGTTCCTCTGAAGAAGACTGCATTTCTGCTGTTGAAATGGGTGAATTCTCCTCCCCACTGCCAGAGTCACCTGAGGAGCTGAGACCTGAGAGTGACTCGTCATCCTTTGTCACTCTGTTTAAGCAATGATGAGGATATCACTTGTAAGGTTCTGCCAGGTCACTTAGTATGGAAAGACAAGAGACACCTTCTCTTCCTATGGTTTCCCAGAGAGAGGACAAAGCTGAAGCCACTTGAGTGTGCCATAGCCACCCCATGGCCACCACTGCCCTGGCTTGGGGAGAGAACGTGGTGCGGGTGGCCTGAGCTTCTCCCTCTTTCGGCATCCGGTCCCAGCAGGTGCTCTGGGGACAGAGCGCTGACGAGCACCAGCATTCTGGACGGGAGCCAGCCCTCTGTCTTCACGAGTCAGCCCTGTTGGGAAAGCAAACCCTTTCCACCTCACCGAGGCAAGAGCTGAGTTACCCTGACTGTTCTACTTTTTCGTTACGGCTGTTCTCCAGAAGCCCTGAACCCAACAGCACAGGTTCCATTTCTGTGCATGGATCTCTCTGGGGATCTCTAACGACCACTGACTTAGATAAGGCAGTGGCTTCCACGGACAACCCAACGGAAGTCCTTACTGCAAGCCCACACTTCCGGGGGAAGGCTGGCAACGGTCATGTACATTTTGTTTGGCTTTGAATAGTGTGAGGGAGCCAGAAATAACAAGTCTTTGTTATGTAGCTAGATTATTCAATTATGCCCCAAATATTAAGAATATGCTTGCTGTTATTGGTTTCAAATAGACTATAAAAACAGCTGTCTATGGAGGACGCATGACCTGAGGGGGATGTGTATGTGTCTGTGTGTGTCTGCGTGTGCCTGCACTCACGTGTGCATGTCTACGTATGTAGCAATGGGGCTTGAGGGTATGCAGAAAACTGCACATAGATCCCGATCCGATTTCAAGTGGACTACTTTCTGAGGAAAGATTTATTAACTTTTTAAAAATCATATTGGTGCAAATATTGGGTTGTAAAAAGTGATACATTCACTCTACTCCCTGAGATGATAATATCCAGAGAGGTTTCAAGTAGGCCTGAGGAAGATGCTGTTTCCCAGTGCGTCCATCTGTCAAAATGAGCCAGGAGCCCAACACCCAGAAAGTGCCAGGAAAGGGCAGAGGGAGGCAAAGGAAGACGGAGAATAATGACACCTGTCTGCTGACTTCTCGGCCCTGATACTCTCGTCAGCCTTGAGCATCTCACAAAGCCTAGTTCGTAGCTCACCACGCGAGATCCTCACCTGAGAAAGTGTGAGGCAGCCCCACCCGCTCACAAAAATGAAAACAACTGAAATCAGCCAAATTCAGGAATAAAAATGTCCTCTCAATGTTCAGATACCATGGTCGTGCAGTGATTGAGTGCTATGGCTGCTAAGAAAAGACCAGTAGTTTGAATCGACCAGCTACTCCTTGGAAACTCTATGGAGCAACCCAACTCTGTTTTATAGGGTTGTTATAATTCTCAACTGACTCTACAGCAGCAGGTTTGAGTTTGGGGTTTTTAATCAACATGCAGTGTGGCTACACATAACACAAAGGCGTGCTAATGCGCTGAAGTAGACAAGAGGTAAAATCAAATGCATGGCAGCCATCAGCGAATTGTGAAATCAGCCAAAGTCTAGCATTTCTGTTTCAAGTTTCTGAAGGCCAGTGTATGGTCTTCACTCACATTTTCTCTTTCATCTCTAAAGGTTAATGGCATCCTCTTCCCATTATAAAAGTGATGCGCATTCAGTACTGGTGATTTAGAACATTCCAAAAAATTAAACACAGTTAGTTTGGACACTCTTACCCATAACCCACCCAGCCAGAAGCGTTCACAGTTAACTCAAAGACCCACTTCCTTGTCATCTTTTTTTCTAGTTTTCCTGGCCTAGAGTGCACGTGAATGTGTTCTCCTTTTGTACACATTATTACAAACTCTTTATCAACATCAGTCTAAATGTCAGCAGCATTCCTGAAATGCAGTTAAAGGTGAGAACAGCAGAACAACTGGTAACAAAAGATCCTAACACTCTCTAGAAGTGAACCACAAATACCGCAGCTCTCTAGACATTTAAGCTAAGGTGTAAACACAACCAGTTTGCAGGATTCATGATTTGCAAACAGTGAAGCACGGTAAGCTTTTCAAATATTGATACCTAAGTGGGAACTCCCCCCCATGGGTCCCTTTTGGGAGGGCTCATTATCCATCTGATAAGTTTGTCAACAAGAGATGTGCCATCAATATTTCAAATTACCATCGGGGTCACCCATGACAGACAGGTTTCAATGCAGCGTCCAGACTAAGACAGGCTAAGCAGAAAGGCTTGGAAATCTCCTTCTGAGATTAGCCAAGCAGACCTGAAAGAGCGCGGCTGCCTCTTGTGTGACACGGTGCTGGCAGCCAAGCCCCCTAGCTTGGAAGGCCTTCAAAATGCACAGCGGCCACAATAATGGACCCAAGTCACCCACTCTGTTGCGTTCCTGCTAGAGTAGCCCTAGCTGATTAAAACAGAATTTGGTACCGAGAAAATGGGGTGCTACTCTGACAAATACCTACAATGTAGAAGCCATTTTGAAACTGTGAATGGATAGAAGATTCAGAAGGAACCAAGGAGAATTGTCAACACCGGAGAAGGTGCAGGTGGTAAGAACCAGGCAGCGGAGAACTTGCAACAGCAGCGGCGGCAGAACCAGAAGCAGTGCTGGAGCTGACCCAAGAAACAAGAGAGCTGAGTGCCTGTGCACAGAGGCTTCCTGGCAGAACCGGGGCCCTCCGGACACTTGAATTGGAGGAGCTAGCCTTGCTGACCTGCAAAGCTAGAGAACTGAGTGCCTTTGTGCAAGATGCTTTCCAGCAAGAGTGGGGTAGCTCCAGGCACTTGAATCAGTGGAGCTACAGAGCTTTGGAACAGTTGCCTCAGCAGGGTGGATGTGGGCCTCAGGCCCGGGCCACGTGGCTATAGGAAGCAGGAGCTGAAGAGACAAGCAGCGTGAGAAGCTGAGCTGCCTCAGTCTCAGAAGGTATGGCTGTGATCTCAGGGGCTCAAAAGGGTGGAACCATGGCATTCTGTGTTCATAAGGGTGGAATTGCCACTCGGTTGGGCTTAGGGTGCACCTAAAGCTGAGGGGGCAGAGTTACTGTCCAAGTGGGCCTTTTGAGTCAGAGTTGTAGTACAGGGCCAAGGGTATCCACTCAGAATACAGAAAGTGTGGCTAATACCTGGAGTCTGGAGGGCAAAGCTTTTGTGTAAAATGTCTCGGAAAACTGAAGATTATTTTCAAAGCTTTGAGGGCTAATGTAACGTGCTTTGCTGACTTGCCTGTTGCCTGTTAATGCCTGCTTTCCCTGTGATTTCTCCTGTTTGTGATGGAATGTCTAACTTGTGCCTGTTCTGCCACTGTACCTGTGGAAGCAGAAAGCTTGCATTCTAGGTTTCACAGATGTAGAAGAGTTTTTGTATTTTGGACTTGGAACTGACTTAAGACTTCTGTCATATGGGATGGACATGATTTTGCTATGAGGGGATGAATGTCTTACATGTTTCAAAGATGTAATTTTTGGGATGTCATGGATAGAATTGTGTCCCCCCCAAAATATGTGTAGCTGTGTGCCTGGGCCATGACTCCCAGTATTTTGTGATTGCCCTCCATTTTGTGATTTTTCTATGCTATAAGGATTAGAGTGGGACTGTAAATCCCTTCATAAGATCATCTCCCTGCTCCACTGTAAAGGGAGTTTCCCTGGAGTATGGCTTGCCCCACTGTTAATCCTTTCATCCTATAAGAGATAAAAGGAAAGGGGAGCAAGCATAGAATTGGGAACCTCACATGATCAAGAAAGCAGCACCTGGAAAAGAGCACATCCTTTGTACCTGAGGTTCCTGTGCCAAGATGCTCCCTGGACAAAGACTGATGCAATACTGGACTTCCCTCCAGAGCCAACAACACGGGTAAAGCCTGCCCCTGGAGCGGGCATCTTGAACTTGGACTTGTAACCTACCGGACTATGTAAGAATAAACTTCCCTTGTTAAAACCATCCACTCGGTTGTACTTCTGTTAGAGCAGCACCAGCTGACTGAAACAGAAGGCCTTCACAATGCACGTGGCCACAACAATGGACCCAAGTCCACCTACAGTAGTGAAGATGGTGCAGAACTGGACAACATCGGGTTCTGTTACCGAGGTGTCACAAGCTGGAGCTGAACCAGTGGTAACTCTTAATAACAAGACACTTTCACTCAAGTCTCTTTCTCATGGCTCCCCGCTGTAGGCAGCTGTGGCACCCTAAGACTTTGAAAGCAACCTTTCCCCCAGATTCCAAACAGACGACCAAATCAACATCATTTTGTAGACATTTTGTAAATATTCAGCCCCATTTATTTTTGCCCCTCCTCCTAGGAAGTAAACTTCATACGACCTAGACAAGTCCTATAGCCTGGAGCTCAGACTTACACCCAAAGACAAATGTCGCATGTCCTTCCAGTGGTACTGTTTGTAATCACAAAAATACAAAAGAAAATTCACCGAATTGTTTAACATTTGGGGGCACTGGTTAAGTAAATGACAAAATGTCCTCCTAGGACAAAGGGAATAAAAGCAACCATTATGCAGGCCATTTATTGGGTAGTATCACGTTAAATAAATACGTAAAAGCTGGATGGTAAAGTTTAGGGGAGAGTATCCTTCAGCTTTTACATGCACATGAAAAGAGAGCCAAGTTTAAAATAACAATAGCCAAAATGATAAGGCAGCAGGGACTTTGTTTTTCTGTTTTCTTACACCCCACGTTATTTAAATAGCCTTTCCTGGTTTTGCAGAGAATCTCCTGTTTGCTGGTTTTGCTCTGGTCAACTTTTGGCTGTCCAGTCAAGGAGGGGGACTTCCCAGTCCCTTGCAGCTGCTCCACGCTTTGTGTTTCACCCCGGGTCTGACTCAGATGTGAGAAGCTGACTTTGTCAATTGCAAAGCACTGTTTGTTCTTGAGCAAACTATTTAGGCCGAGGGTTATTATGCAGAAAATTTGTTTGCACAAACGTCACTGTTGCAGAATAAATACAGTCCAGGCCGGACTGACGATGACTCTTCCCTTGGCCAGGGTGGAGGTGAGAGTCACCTTCACCAGCACACACCTCTTTGCACAGTGACTCCGACATGCCCTTAGTGGCACAAGCCCTATTTTCCTTTCTGTCCTGGCGACTTGTCTGCAAAGTGTGTTGGTGCACAAGGCAGACTGATGGAGAATTGGAAGAGGCTGGGGACAGTTAGGATCAAGGCCGGAGAGGCTCACCTATCTGCAGGTTCCAGAGAAGGTGAAAATCCGCAATCTAAATGAACATCTCCAAAATGGAAACGGAACTTCAGCTAAATGTGAATAGGCGTTTTCACACCAGTGGGTTTGAACTGCTCTTGCAGATACAGCTCGGAGGAGATGCTTTGTGCCAGAAGCAGTGTGGCTCTGAATACTTGTTTGTTACATGGCGCAAATCCCACTGGGAATACCGGTCGAGTTCTGGAACCAGAGCACCAATCAGGCAAACCAACATCCTGTCCGGGCTGCTACTTTGTAGGAGACAGAGCCTGAATTCTGGAGCCCAAGAGATCTATCTTCAAATTCCAGCTCTTCCACCATACAGGTGGGAGTTCCTGGATGATGCACCTGGTTAGCACGCTCCATTACTAACCCCAAAGCTGGCAGTTCAAGTCCACCAGGAGCACTTTGGAAGGAAGGTCTGGCCATCTGTTGTTGTTAGGTGCCATCGAGTCAATTTCGGTTGATAAGGAGCCAGTCCTGCACCATGCCCACAATCATTTTTATGCATAAGCCCACTATGGCAGCCACTGTGCCAGTCTGTCTCACCGAAGGCCTTCCCCTTTTTTGCTGACCCTTCACTCTACCAAGCACGATATCCATCTCCAGGAATTCATTCCTCCTGACAACATGGCCAAAGTATGTAAAACACGGTCTCGCCATCTTTGCATCGAGAAGGAGCACTCTGATTGGACTTCTTCCTGAACAGATCTGTTTGTTCATTTAGCAGTCCATGGTACAGTCAACATTCTTCTCCAAAACCACAATTCAAAGGCATCAATTTTTCTTCTGTCTTCCTTATTCAGTGTCGAGCTTTTGCCTGCATATGATATGACTGAAAAATACTATGGCTTGGGTCAGGCTCACCTTAGTCTTCAAGGTGGCATCTTTACTTTTCAATTCTTGAAAGAAGTCCTTTGCAGCAGATTTTCCCAAAGCAGAGCAGAAGAAGGACCCAGCAGTCTACTTCTGAAATAATTAATTAGCCTGGCAATTTACTGCCTAAAAACCAGACCTTGAAAGCCCTGTGGGCCACCGTTCTATTGTGACACACGAGGGCTCGCCACGAGTGGGAATCAACTCAAGCAGTCAGTTTTTTTGCTACGTGATGGACTGCACTACTGTCCTCAATGACTATTTCCTCTTTTCCTATCAGAAGCTTATCAAGAATTCTGCTAGCCTGAGGCTTGCAGAATCTTCTCACGGGCAGAAGATACCGCTCACCTGATTGGCAGCCAGCTTCAGCACGTGACTTATCTGGGCCAATGAAACACGAGAAGAAGTGACGTGCGACATAGCCAGAACTTGAAAAACCGTCTGGGTTCCGTTTGCTTTTCTTGTGTTTTTTCATTTGCCCTGGGAGCATCACGACCCCCTAAGCGTTCTCTATTCAAAATCTGGTCTCAGAAGACAGGTAGAGCAGAGTCCCAGCCCACGTATTGGCAACACTGAAGGTGTGCGAGAAACAAACCTTCGTTGTTACAAGTGACTGGTCTGGGGTGCGGGGGCTGTTTTGTTACTGACAACCTTAAAAAAAATGCTGTCTCCTTAAACCAGGGGAGTGTCTGATAGGGCTGTCTCATGTGGCTCTTCTGAGGCTTGAACAAGTGAGTTCACGCAGAACATGCATTTGCCAGGCGGAAATGAACGTGCAAAGGAAGGGCCGCCCTTACGGTGCCCTGCAGACAGGGCCAGCGGTGAGCGCTTCAAATGGCTTCTGTCGTGTTTTTCCCTAAACTGTGTTTCTTTCCTCCTTGGAAAATATTGATCTAGCGACAAAAGCTCTAAAAGCACATGTGTTATTGGATGGTGGGGAGAAAGGCAGTGTTCCTAAGGAGAAGGGTACTGATTGTGGTTGAAGTCGCCCTCTTTGCTAGCCCGGGCGTGACCTCACTTGAATGAGGAATTGTGCAATGCTTCGTCTGCCTTCCAAGCAGAGATTTGTTTTCTGCAAACAGCTGAGCTGGAAAAACCTGCTTAGGTCTCACGGAGCTGCTTCTGCCAATGGCAGCTCTGTTTGCTCGCTTGGTTAGAAAGCTGCGCCGTGAGACTGAGTGTTTCTGTCGTCATTGTTTTGAGTACAGTTGTCTCCTCTCACCCCTATGCTACCTGAGTTTCAGCCTTCATTTTTTTCTTGCCTGGACTTGTGTCATTGTTGGGGGCTAGTGTCTGTCCTCTCCAGTTGATCCTGTACACCACTGGCAGCTTGATCCTCCTAAAACCCAGCTTGACCCAAGTTTTCCTTGTGTGGAAATCTTTGCTGGTTCCATGTCACACTTCAGTACTTTCCAACCTCTTTCTTGGATCCCAGCAGTTTCTTCATATTTCGTCTACTTCTGCCCATACAGAAAACCCCACTGTCTGGTAGGGCCTGATGTGTTCCTGTATTACAGACAACCTCCCTAAACATTTCCTAATCTTTAATCAGAAGTAATTTCCCTCACCTCTGAAAGCTACCTTAGCACTAAGATTTCAATTCAGTATGTCATCAGGTCATTTATAGTCAGAGTAGAAAAATCAGAAAATGAAAAGAGAAATTATGAAGAAAACAGAAAACCAGAAGCATACCCATACCTCCAAGAGACAGTAAAATATAAATTCTTCCCCTGAGGTCACGGAAGATAGGCAGAGGTGGTACCAGTTGTCACTGGGTCTATTTGGACTCGAGGCAACCTTAGGTGTGTCAGAGTAAAACTGCTCAAAGGGCTTTCAATGGCTAATTTTTTGGAAGTAGGTCACTAGGCATCTCTTTCAAGGTGCCTGCAGGTAGACTCTAACCTCCAAATTTTCAGTTAGTAGAACAGTGTATTAACTGCTTGCACCACCCAGGAACTCTGGGATCATCTTCAGAAAATCCTTAGATAACCTTCAGCATAAGAGTAAAAACTACCAGAGAATTGGCTGTGTACATTGAGACAGAAGCATAATGGAACATGACCAGAAAATCAAAACTCTGTAACTATCAAATTGTAAAGATGCCCGTTTTCTATGCTCCATCACTCCCCTCCTCAGAAATTATCCTGTGGAACTAGTACCCTGAACATGCAACGGTTTGGGAAGATTCCTTGTATCTTTGATTTTAAGGTTGAAAGAATTGGAAACAACCTGAAGCTCCGTCAATCAGGAGTTGGTTAAGTCAGTTATAAGGCATCCATTTAATGAATTATTATGAAGGCATTAAAATGAAGGTAGATGTGTTTCTTTAAAAAGTCAACAACAATTTTGAAACAAATCTGAGAATGGAGGGGGCCAGGGAAACAAGATTATTGGAAACAGAACAACCAGAACAGAAATACCGAGAATGTTCACACACTGTGAAGAAGGTAATCAATGTCACCAAACAACTTGGGAAGAATTTTTCAAATGAGAATCTAAACTGCTATGTAAACTTTCACTCAAAACACAATAAAATATTATTTAAAATAAGAATAAGAAGAAAATTTCTACCTTCGGCTTTGGTAAGCAGCATCTGGGAGCAGCCACTGAGGATGATCCACTGGTCTCACCCCTTTGGGAGCAAGGGACAATGACAAAAACTAAAGAAACAAGGGAACAATTAGTCCAAAGAATGAGTGGACCACAACTCCCACAGCCTCCACCAGACTGAGTTCAGCACAGCTAGGTGGTGGCTGGCTACCACCACTGACTGCTCTGATGGGGATCGTAATAGAAGGTCCCAGAGAGAGCTGGAGAAAAATGTACAACAAACATTCTCACTCATAAAAACAAAACAAAAGACCAAACTTACTGGCCTGACAGAGATGGAGAAACCACAAGAGTCTGACCCCCGTACTCCTTTTCAGCTGAATAATGAAATCACTCACGAGATTCTTCCCTCAGCCAAAGATGAGAGAGGCCCATGAAACAAAATGAGATACAGAGCCACAACAGCCCAGGGGCAAGGACTAAAAGGCAGGAGGGGCAGGAAAAGTAGTACAAGGGCACTCAAGGTCGAGAAGGGAGAATGCAAACGTGTTGTGGGGTTGATACCCAATGCCATAAAATAAGGTGTAAAAATTGTTTAATGGGAAGCTAGTTTGTTCTGTAAATCTGCATCTAAAGCACATATATACACAAAAACCAGGTGTAAATAAAAGAAGGGGGATTGAAGATTACAGTATGACAGTATTGTTTTCCAAATAAGTGTAATATTTTTGTTTGTCTAAAGCCGCTTCTACAGCCCCTTGTCTGCATTATTTTCACATGCAGAAAGGAGTCCACGTGCGTAGCACATTTTCTCTGACATGAGATATGTCAGTTAATAATGGGGGTTCTCTCAGAGGTATGAAATTAGGACAGGCGTTCATCTTGTTATTTGTGAGCCCCTGTATTTTCTGATTAGGAGAAAGATGTATCATTGTGCACCTGCAAAGACTGTAGACTTGGAAACCTGATAGGACAGTCCTACTCTGTCCTACAGATTCTCTATGAGTCACAGTGGACTTGACAACAGTGTATTGTGTGTGTGTGTGTGTGTGTTTTTTTTTTTTTTTTTGGTTTGTTTATTTTGGTGTTTTATAATAATAGATACCCTGTGCTGGAATAGCAATGCCCCCATCCCTCCCAACTCCTAGAAACCCTATAGGACAGGGTAGAACTGCCCCACAGAGTTTCCAAGGAGTGCCTGGTGGATTTGAACGGTCCACCTTTTGGTTAGCAGCCATAGCACTTAATTACTACACCACCAGGGTTTCCAGAATACTGATAGAACAACAAATTCATTATGTGGGTGAGGTAATTTACAGGCTTTTTAAAGAATTTATGGAAAAAATGCTCCTCTTGGAAAAGGAAACACTAAGCTTAAATTCATACCTAGGAACAGGCATTAAGATAATAACTTGGAAACAATTAAGTCCTAAGTAGATCTAAACCATTTTACGACGGCTTGTTGGATTTGGAAACCCTTATTTAAAGTAAGAATAAGAAGAAAATTTCTACCTTCGGCTTTGGTAAGCAGCATCTGGGAGCAGCCACCGAGGATGCTCCACTGGTCTCACCCCTTTGGGAGCAAGGGACAATGACAAAAACTAAAGAAACAAGGGAACAATTAGTCCAAAGAACGAGTGGACCACAACTCCCACAGCCTCCACCAGACTGAGTTCAGCACAGCTAGGTGGCATAGAGGGTTAAGTGCTATGGCTGCTAACCAAAAGTTCGGCAATTCAAATCCACCAGGTGTTCCTTAGAAACTCCACGGGGCAGTTCTCCTTAGGCCTCTAGGGTCACTATGAGTTGGATCCGACTTGATGGCAGTAGGTTTGTTTGGTTTTGGTTTTGGTTGGATTTCGTTCTGGGAACTGTGGATCTGCTCCGTGAAACAGGGGCATTTGTCCGGGTGGTGCGGTGATTACATGCTATGTCTGTTAATCAAAAGGTCAGCAGTTTGATCCAACAGGTGCTCCTTGGAAACTCCATGGGGCAGTTGTGCTCTGTACTGTAGGGTCGCTATGAGTCAGACTGGACTGTGTAGCACTGGGTAGGTTGGTTTGTTTGATCTCCTCTTGGGTCACGGAAGTCAAAGGTCAGAGCCCAGGATAAAGCTTTCTGGGTCAGCAGGTGGCACACCTGTTTTCTGACTGCTGTCAAGAATCTTTCCCTCCACACGTCCCACATGTCACCACGCCTCATCTATGACTGGTTGCTATTAAATCAACTGCAACTCATGGCCATCCCATGTGTGTTGGAGTAGAACTGCGCTCCAGGATTTGGGCTGATTTTTCAAGAATGATTGCCAGGCCTTTTTTCCAAGGCACTTGTGGGTGGACTCCCACTGCCAACTTTTTGGTTAGCAGCTGAGCACATGGACTGTTTGATCCACTCTTTAATACACAGGTTTTACTTGCCTGTAGCAGTCAAAGTCCTTCCAGCCCGGGTCTACCTGGACACACAGGCGTCTCATCAGGTTTGTCTGCACACTGAGCAGCCCGGCGGGAGTGATGTGAGCCTTCTCAGAGTCCAGTCCTGACGCCCAGTGATGGCACTCACAGTGGAGTGGTGAGAAGCCATGGCCCGGGGTCAGCTTCTCAGCAGCAGGAGCTGCAGAGAACGGGACCTTCCCCGATCGTTATGCTGAGGGGACTGGCCCCGCTCCTTCATTTAGCCAGTCATCATCAAGTCCCCTCCCAATCATGGCCATGTGCGCCTGAGTATAACTGGGATCCGCAGGGTTTCCAGTGGCTGGTTTTTCAGAATAAACTGCCAGCTCTTTCTTCTGAGGTGCTGGGGGTTAGACTTGAACCTCCAGCCTTTTGGTTAGCAGACAAGTGCTTAACCATACGAGCCACCCCGAGAGTCCTCTACTGTTACTTATTTCTTTCTTCATTAGATTCTATTCAGCTGGTTCTGACTCAGTGATCCAGTACACAACAGAACAGAACCTGCCCAGTCCTGCACAGCCTGCACAACTGTTGCGTTTGAGTCCAGTGTTGCAGCCACTGTGTCTGTCTTTTTCTCTGATCCTCCGCTCTGCCACGCATCATGCCCTTCTCCAGGGACTGATCTTTCCTGACAACACGTCTAAAGTATGGGAGATGTCCTTTCGTCATCCTTGCTTCTAAGAAGCACCCTGGCTGTGCCTCTTCCACCAGGCACTGTCACATACCTGGCCTGCTTTGCTTTGGCCTGGAGGCTTTTGCTCTTTAAAGGCAGTGCCTTGTCTCAGTAGAGTTAGGGGGTACCACATCTAGAGTTAGGGGGTACCACATCTTTCCTGTGAAAGGAGGTGCCACTTTGCAGTTGAGAACAGAGTTTAAAAATCCCTTCTCCGGTGTGCTGAAGACTTGAACACTCTACACAACCCCTAATGCTTGTTGACGGAGCAGCATCTCACCCAGAGCAGCATTGCTGAGGCACACACAGGCTTTCTTGTGTGCTTGTACATAAAAGAAACTTAAATTTCCCCTGCACTCCTGGGTGGTACAAATGGTGAACATACTTGACTGAAAACTGAAAGGTTGGTGGTCTGCATCCACCCAGGGTATCTTGGAAGAAAGTCCTGGCAATCCTCTTCCAGAAAAGCAGCCATTGAAAACTCCATGGATGACACTTCTACTGTGATGTTCACAGGGTCACCACGAGTCAGAATCCATTTGATGGCAATGCCACCCAGGCAACCCCACTGGAGTTCAGCACAGGTTGTTCTTGTGGTGATGGTATTTTCTGAGCTGCTCCTTGCCCCTTGGGCCCAGATGTCCTGACTAAGCTGTCATTGAAAGGGCAAAATTAAACATTTGCCACAGAGATTTTTCCAGAAAGTGTGGGTTGTAGAAGTCTTTCCTGCAATTTCCAGTTCTTGCTAAAAAACCACAGCAAAGCTGATGATGGCCAGCTGACGGATCCCGAGGCCTGTGGGGCATGACCAGAAACAACCAAATGACCAGCAGTTTCTCCAGGGGGTGCTGAACTTCCCTTTCAAGTGCCAGAGTCTCTGAAAATGCCTGCAGCTGAGTGGGGCTAAGACTAGCCCTTTGAAGCACCCATCCTGTGGGTTGGAAAGGCCTTGTGACTTAGTAGGGCAGCAGAAGAAGAGCAGTAAACCCACCTCCGCCCAAACAAACAAGTGACACCAACTGCTTGGCACTGGTGACTGAGGGCCCTTCGCACCTAGTGGGTGCGAGAGACACTGCGAGGCAGGGACAGGATCAGAGGGGAGCTGGGGTCCCTATTCTACTGCAGAACTGGGATACGATTTTGCACAAAGGATCAAAGTGGAGTTTTTGTTGAATGCTGCTCTGAATGATGCGAGAGTGATTTTAGGGTACTGAGGAGGGACAGGGAGCCCTGGTGACGTAGTGGTTATAATGTCGTAGTGGTTATAACATAGCTGCTAATCAAAGAGATCGGCAGTTCAAATCCACCAGGCACTTCTTGGAAACTTTATGGGGGCTTTTCTCCTCTGTTCTCCACATTTGCTATGAGTCAGAATTGAGTCAATGGCAATGAATTTGGTTTTGGGGGTAGAGTGGGAGGGATGAGAAGGCAGCTCTGTCCACACCAGACTTCTTGATTTCCAGCTATGGTTCTCTACGCAAGTGTCTCCTGTGAAGACTTCCTCAAAGACTGGCCTGTGTCGTGACAGAGAAGGTAATACTTTGGGATACTGAGGTTTATCATCGCTCTGCCTGCTTGGAGTTACAACAAATTCCTCACGCCTCACTGTCACCTTCCTGGTGGCTTCCTGTGGGTCTTGTGTAAGTGGAACCAACGCATTTGGGATACTGGAGTCCTGGCCTGGGTATCAGCTGTGGAGACTGGGGGTGAGGTCAGTGCTGGGATACTGACCCAGGAAGCAGTTAAGTCACCGAGGTGCTAGCTTTTGTGCCCTGGATGAATGGTTTTTAAAATTACTGTATTTACAATTTCCCAAGTAATCCATTTAATTTCAGTGAGAAGCAGGGCAGACATGTATTCATGATGCAGTTAAAAAATTAATGAAAATAAAGGAAGAGAAAGATAGGAATACCCACTTGGGTGAATACTTCCGGTGCGGTATCTCCCCATGGAGGTCTGGGAGATGCCACACCCACACCCACATGGGCTCGCTCACGCTCATCCTCACACAGACACGTGTACACACACACAAGCGCTCATGCAGACACACATACACACAGGCAGATTCACCCCTCTCTCTCACACAGAGCCCTCTCCACACGCATTAGGTCTCTGTTTCAGTAAGTCTGGAAAAGCCTATGAAGGACAATCTGTCTTCCCTTTGTGGCTGACAATTTTTGGGACCAGCTCAGAGCAGTCCTGCAGTGAACCTGTGTGATTCTGCTCACCCAGCGTTGCCCAGGTGTCAGGTCCCCAGATTAATATTCCTGTACCTCTGTGGTTTTAGAGAAATGCATTTAGGCCACGGTAAGCTGGTGACTTGCAGCCCGCTTCCTTCTAAGACCTGTGTTCTGTGTTCTGTGTTCAGACTCCAGGTAGTATGTTAGTCTCTGCACTAAATGTCCTTGGGGCCCCTTGAACTTCCAACACGGAGTCCTTGGGTCGTGCAAACTGTTATGTTTTGGTACTAACAGAAAGATTGGAGCTTCAAGTCCACTTAGAGGTGCCTCGGAAGAAAGCCTTGGAGATCTCCTTCTGAAAAATCCAAAGAGCAAAACCAAACCTGTTGCCGTTGAGTTAGTGACCCCATAGGACAGAGGAGAACTGCTCCAGAGGGCTTCCAAGGAGCGGCTGGTGGATTTGAGTTGCAACCTTCTGGTTACCAGCTGAATGCCCGACCACTACTTGCCACGAAGGGTGAAAGGTCAGCTCTGACACTCATGGGTAGCCGTGAGTCCAGATCCTTGGGATAACTCAGGAAAAAACAAAACAAAACTGGAAAACATTGAAAATGTCATGCTCTCTTTGGGTAGTGTGTCACAGATTGAACTGTGTCCCCCCCACCCCCAAATATGTATGCCCATTTGTCTTGGGCCATCATTTCCAGTATTTTTGGTCTTTTCTGTGCTGTATGTCCTAATCTCTGCCTGTGGCTGATAGATCAGCTGATTATGTTAAATGAGGATTAGGGTGGGACTGCAACTAAAGGAGTTTCCCTGGAGTATGGTTTGCACCACTCTGTATCCTTTCATCCTACAAGAGATAAAAAGAAAGGGAAGCAAGCAGAGAGTTGGGAACTGTACACCATCAAGAAAGCAGTACCAAAGAGAAGAGCACATCCTTGAGACAGGAGGTTCCTGCACCAAGATGCTCCCTAACCAAAGACTGATGCAACACAAGGACTTTCCTCCAGAGCCGACAGAGAGAAAGCCTTACCCTGGACTGGACGCACTGAATTTGGACTTGTAGCCTGCTGGACTGTGTAAGAATAAACTTGCCTTTGTTAAAGGCAGCCAATTTTTGGTAATTTTCTTAGAGCAGTACCAGATAACTAAAACAGTGATAGTGAGACAAAATCCTTTCATGAGCTCGGCCTCTCTTAAAAGAAATCCAGTCATTTCCAACTCATAACAATCATATAGGACAGAGTAGAACTGCCCCATAGATTTTCCAGGGAGCACTTGGAGAATTTGAACTGCTGACCTCTGGTTTAAGAGACGTAGCACTTAACCACTCGATCACCAGAGTTTACTTGGCCTCCCCTGAGTGTGCCTTATCTAAGGACCCCAAGCCCAGCCACTTGTGGCTGCATGGAGGGGCGGGTTCTCTCTGCTGGTGGTGGAATCCCAGCCTCTGCAGTAGACATCACCTAAAACCAACTCACTGCCAACTAATAGCAATAGCATAACTTATGAAACTGTGAATCAGTCATCTCTTTGCATTCCTATGGGAAGTGAAATGCAAGTAGAAGCCATGTCTAGTTTGTCCCTTCTCTGCACAATGTCTGAATCAACTCATGACTGCCCTGACCACATCTGCCCTGGTGGGCTCAGTGCTTGGGGCCAGGAGAGGCAAGGCTATTGCCTGTCATCGGAGTTTTTCAGAGGCCTGGGAGAGAGGCCTGGTCTTCTCTGTGTTTGCTATTTGGCCTTGTGGTTTGGGAGGTACAGGGTGTTATCAATGAGTAAAGGAAGATTTATACCCCTTTCTGTTTCACTTCTTTTAAACAGCTTTAAGAGGCCATTTATCTTGGTTTTGTTTGTTTGGAGAACTTCAAAGCTGAAAGAGAAGAGGTGGCCAGAGTCCTAACTACGGAAGGGGCTAAAAGTATTGAGTGGACAGTGACTCAGTGACTGCTTATTGAGAAGCAGTTAAGCAAAGGGAGGTGGATCAAGCCCAGAATAGCTAGGTGGTGCCATGTTATCACCACAGACTGCTTGGGCAGGGATCACCATAGAAGGTCCTGGACACAACGGGACAAAATACAGAAAAAATTCAAATTCACACACACTCACAAAGGTGTGATAGAGATTGAAGATATCACAAGAATATGGCCTCCAGATGCTCTTTCATCCCAGTGCTGATATCACTCCTGGGGTTTATCCTTTAGCCAAAGATGAGACAGGTTAACAGGGCCAACAGTAATACACATGAGAGACACCCGTCATAGCTGAGTCATGTACACAAGACTGATGGGCACGTCAGCACAGAAACAAAGACAAGAAGACAGAAAGGGACAGGAATACTGGTGAATGGAAACAGGAAATCTGGGGTGGAGAAAGGAGAGTGTTGGTAACTAGGGGAATAGCAACCAAAGTCACAAGACAATTTGTGTATTAACTGCTTAATGAAAAACTATTTTGCTCTGTGAATGTTCACAAAAATCACGATTTTAAAAAAGAAAGAAAAGGAGGCAAGCAGGAAGGAAAGGAAATAACTGGCCTCATACTGACAGTTGCACATAATTGCTGACACCAGAGTCCAGAGACACAGGAAGAGAAAGCTGTTTCATAAAAGTCGTCTTGAACCCTCATGGGCAAAGATCCCCAGAGTCCACCCAGGGGTGACTCATTCTAATTCTGCTGTTCTGCAGAGGTCCTCGCCAGCCTCACCTGATACTAGAGAAAGTCCAGCTCCTGGGAGTACTGCTGCCTGACCCTAGGAGGTGGTTAACTTTCTGTGCATGACCATCGCTTGCTTTGGGTGCTTAACTCCCTTTGAGACCTCAGCATACTTGCCTGAGTAAAGGGTAGATGTCGACAAGACCCAAGAGGCTGAGAGAGGAGGCAGCCCTTTCTCTCCTCCTGGAAAATGTCTCCAAGCACTTTGGCAGAGAGGCTGGCTGAGGCTGGGCATGCAGGGTCTGGCCCTGGAAGGCAGGACTAGTTCATAGGAAAATGACTCAAGACATTGTCTCATGCTTACTGTGCACTAATAAACCCAGGGAACCGTGTGGCAACCCCAGACCTAAATATGCTTTGTGAAATAAATACTCTGTAAAACAGCAGCTGACCTGGGCCCTGGGGTCTTGCCTGCACAGTTAGGTGGGGCCTACCCTTGATTACTCCCAATGTGAGCAACAAGAGGTCTAGAACCCAAGGGTAACTGGAAGTGTTCACAGTTTCAAGAACACAACAAAAGAAGAGATTGGCTGAACTCACACTAAGAGAAACATCTGCATACCCATTGCCTTGGAGTAGACTTCAATATATCCACATAGACATGAAGTCATATTTCCATATATCCCACTGTAAGCTTAATTACAATTATCACTAACTTCAAGTGATCAGCATGATATCTTGACATAGTTTTCAATGGTGGCACAGTGGTTAAGAGCTATGTCTGCTAACCAAAAAGTCTGCAGTTGGAATCTACCAGGGGTTCTTTGGAAACCTTATGAGATAGAATTCTACTACGTCCTCTAGGATTACTGTGAGCCAGAATTGACTTGAAGGCAATGAGGTTTTTTCTTTTCTTTTTAATACTTATCTTTCAGGTTGGAAAACCAGGTTCAATTCTAAACTAATGTACTTTATGCATAGACACCACTTGTTTGGCAGTGCAGACTTGTGTGTTCCTCCTTTTTTTTCTATTATGGTTAAGTGAAAGCATAAAATCCAAAGCCTGCCTATCTGCAACTCCATCTTCTCTCCTTACCCTGTGACAGCACACTCCTCCTTTTCGTTCTTTGCTTCTAGTATCCTCTTAATGATCACCTGTCCCCTCCTCTTCACCTTCTCCTCTCTTATCTAGAAAGAAACCAGTAGGACAAACTCCTATAAATGTATAAGAGCATAAAGTACATACACCACATGATTATACTGTGTCTTTGATAGCAGCCTTCAGTTTTTGTCTGAAGAGCTGACCTCAGTACTGGTTTCAGGTGTGGGCCAGCAGTAAGTCTAGGGGCCATGTTCCCAGCGGGCCCTCCAAGCTGTTAGACCATGAATTCTGGTCTTCTAGTAGAGTTCTTGAACTGCACACCTCTTTTTTTGTGATAACTCAGGGACTCTACACTGCGTCCCCCATTGTGTGCCTTAGCAGCATCTGGTTCTTCTGGTCTCATGCTGATGCAAGACTTGTGTGCTTCTGTGATGCCAACCAGGTTTCAGTAGAGCTTCCAGCTACAATGGACTAGGAAAAAAGGCCTGGTAATCTACTTCTGAACACCAGCCAATAAAAACCACACAGATCCCAACAGTCCGAGTCTCAGCCAATCAAGGGGATGGGGCAGAATCGGATAGCTTCTCGTTCTGTTGCACTTGGAGTCGCCATGAGTTGGGGGCTGATCTGATGGTAGCTGACAGCAAAAGGGCAACGATCAGATCCACCAAGAAACACAGGAGAAAGCTGCCATGTGTTCTGCAGACCTGATTAGGCTGTTCAGCAAAGGAAGACTTATAGGATGAAATGTTTGGAAAATACTAGGCTTAACTAAGTGAAGCATGTGCCTTTATTTCAGGAGCTCTCTTTGTTCATTGCAAATCTCTGGATTTGGCCACTAAGTCCCTTTTTCAAAGATCATCTTTCAAAGTTAGTATCACCTGGACAGATCGTAGGAAGGATCCCTTTAGTTGTTTGAGCCCACAGCCTTCCTAGGCAGGATGAGGTAGGAAACCCACAAATGCTACCATGTGCACAGCTGGAAAACAGGTGACTGTCCAGGAACCCACAAGCAGATGTTACATATAATAAAACATTAAGAGTGGAAAAGAAAAAAAGAATCTGTACACAACCTGGATTGCTGTCAAGTTGATTCCTACTCATAGTGATCCTATAGGACAGAGTAGAACTGTCTCACAGAGTTTCCAAGGAGCACCTGGTAGATTCAAACTGCTGACCTTTTGGTTAGCAGCTGAACAACTAACCATTGCACCACCAGGATACTGTACATAAAATAATTGCCTCTCCAGAGAACACATAATAGAGAAAAGAAAACTGGCTGTTGAGTGTCCTCAAGAATCAAAATAAAAACAAACCTGGCTCATATCTGTAGTCCAAAAATTACAAAAAGAAATCTCACTGCCATAGTAGGCAAAGGAAGAGCAAACATTCCTTTTCAATAAATGGCAAATCTCAGTGGTGGTGAAAATAAACGTGCTGACCTTCTGTGGCTTTTTCAATTTCTTCTGTACCGAGCCTCCAGAAATTGGGCAAGGTACTACTAGCTGCAATTAGAGCCCAGAGAGTAGGGAGGCCCTCCCCATCTCCCTCAACATCACATCACCCTCAACAGCAGGAACCCTGGAGGAGTTCCTTGAAGCCAGAAGAGGGAGATGAGGACAGGGACAAACAAGAATACCCTCTTAGTCGCCTAGTACTGCTATAACAGAAATAACCACAGTGCTTGGCTTTAATGAACACAAATTTATTCCCTTATGGTTTGGGAGTCTATAAGTCTGAATTCAGGACACCAGCTCCAAGGGAAGGTCTCTCTTTGTTGGCTCTGGAACAAAGTGTTTGTTTTTCCAACTTCTGTTCCTTGGCTCCTTAGTGATCTCCATGTTCCCTGGTATCTGTCTTCCCTATTCTTGTTTCTTTCATATTTTAAAAGAAATAGAGTCAAAACGCACCCTGCCCTAATACTCTCTCCTCAGCATAACAACCAGGAGTCTCAGAGGCATAATGGTTAAGCTTTCTGCTGCTAACCAAATATGAATGATTTGAATCTATCAGCCACCCCTTGGAAATCCTATGGGGGGATCTACTCTGTTCTATAGGGTTAAAACCAAACTCACTGCTGTTGAGTTGATTCTGACTCATAGCAACCCTGTAGGACAGAGCAGAACTGGCCCATAGTTTCCAGGGAGCACCTGGACGTTTTGAACTGCTGACCTTTTGGTTAGCAGATGTAGCACTTAACCACTATGCTACCATGGTTTCCTTCTTACAGGGTTACTGAGTCAAAATCAACCCAATGATCATTTTGTGTGTGTGTGTGTGTGTGTGTGTGTGTGTGTGTGTTTAATGTAACAACAACAACAAAAAACATTCCCAAATAAGATTATAACAGCAGGTATAATGAAAAATCCAAACAAAACCCATTGCCATGGAGTGGATTCCAACTCATAGCAACCCTATAGGACAGAGTAGAACTGCCCTATATGGTTTCCAAAGAACACCTTCAAAATTCATACTGCTGACCTAAAGTTACAGCTTTTAATTACTCAGCCACCAGGGTTGGCCAATGACAGATATACCCACTGCCATCGAGTCAGGTGCAACTCTGAATGACCCTAGAGGTCAGAGTAGAATTGCTCCATAGAGTTTCCAAGGAGTGTGTGGTAGACTTGAACTGCCAACTCTTTGGTTAGCAGATGTAGCACTTAACCCTCTACACCACCAGAGTTTCCAATGGCAGGTACAGGGGTTGAAATTTTTAACACATATTTTAGGGAGGCACAGTTCAATCCCTGACAATGACCTTATAGTTTCCTTCATCTTATCCTCCTTCCCCTTTTCACTTATCTTTCTCCTTTAGTGACATTGATTTGGAAAACTCAGAATTTCAATCAGCAAAAGTTGATAAGTAGGGGTCATTACATGACAAATTTAGCAAAAATTAAATTGACAGTAGACAACTTTATTAAAGCAGAATTGCTGCATTTTGCAAGCAGATGAAACTCTTGGCCCAGCTTGGCAGAAGGCAAATAGCCTCATCTTGCAGAGCTTCTGTTTTTTTCTTCAGTATTAGGAAGCCTGACATATAGCAGGTCTTCAACAACTGGCATTCCTTAAGTATGAAATATGTGAGAATGTATATATGTGAGAAGGAAACTCTGGTGGCATAGTGGTTAAGTGCTACATCTGCTAATCATGAGATGGACAGTTTGAATTTGCCAGACTTTCCTTGGTAACTCTGTGGAGCAGTTGTACTCTGTCCTATAGGGTCAACATGAGGCAGGTTTGACTCAGTAGCAATGGGTTCAGTTTCTTTGTGTGTGTGTTTTTTTATATGTGAGAAAGGCTGCTTTCTTCAAAGGACATACAATATCAACCTCAAAGCACTAATTAACATCACATGTAAAGATTAAATGCTATAAATAAGAACAGGAAATATTAAATTTAAAAAAAGAGGAAAGGAAGCCCATTCTTACCACTTCCTTTTAATATTGTTCTAGAAGTTGTAGCCAATGCAATATGACATGTGATAGTAATAGCTTAAAAAGAAGAGAAGATGTTTATTGTCAGGAGACTATATGAATGACTACGTAAAAGAATTAACACAGTAGCTGAAAGTAAAATTAGAACTAAAAAAGATCTCAATAATCCATGACATATAATCAAATAAATATGGGCAGATCACCAGCTGCATAGTTAATAACAATATCTGTCTTGGAAGAAGCAGAATGCTCATTAGAAGCAAAGAAGGTGAGACTGAGTCTCACTTACCTTGTACATATTATTGGGTGGAACTAGTCCCTGGAGAAGGATATTGTGGTTGGCAATGTAGAGAATCAGAAAAAAACAAAGAAACAGACAAAAATAAATAAAACCAGGAAGATCCTTAGTGAGACAGGCTAACACAGGGGCTGCATCAATGGACTTAAGAATACTGATTATTGTGAGGATGGTATAGGACTCAGCAGCATTTCATTCTTTTATAAAGAGAATCTCAGTGAGTTAAAATCAACTTAATGGCACCTAACAATGGTAGTAGGGCAAAGCTATACTGTATATGTGTGTGTGCATGTGTATTTCTGTACATCTTGGTATCCAGTACTGCTATAACAGAAATACCATGAGCTAGTGGCTTTAACAAAGAGAAACTTATTTTGTCACAATTCAATAGGCTACAAGTCTAAATTCAGGGCATCAAATTCAAGGTAAGTCTTTGTTGGCTCTGAAGGAAGGTCATTATCAATCTTCCCCTTCACTGGGAACTTTGAAGGGAAAAGTAGGTACTTTCTCAAGGACACACTCTACTCCTGGCCCTGCTTCTCGGTGGCATGAGGTCTTCAGCTGTCTGCTTTCATCTCTTTCCTTTATATCTTAAGAGATTGCCACAAGAAACAGTACAATCTTACACACTGAGTCCTGCCTCACTAACACAATTGCTGCCCACCTTACCCCCCAATTGACATCATAGAAGCAGGATTTACAGCATATAGGGACATCACACAATATCCATGGCCTAGCCAAATGCCTACACATATTTGGGGGGACACAATTCAACCAATGACAACAGCCATGTGCATTATGCATATATGTACAAATGTATATATCATGTATATCCAGAAATACACTTAGCCAACAACATAAGAATATATTCAAGAAAAAAATTTACAGAAGAAATCTAAAGATAAATAACTGGAGAGAGTTGGAGAAATTTATCATGTTCCTGGATGGACAAATTTATTCAAGTTGTAGATATGTCATTTTTACTGCAAATTATCCACAGGCTCAGTGCAGGTCTGATAACATTTCTAGGTTTTTTGGTTTTGTTTTTGACAATTTAATTGTAAAGATAATCTGAAAAACTAAACTAATGAAGCCAAGCTGAGCCAAATGCCGTCGAGTCAGATCTCACTAATGAAGAGCTAATAATTTATTAGAGTAAAGTAACTAAGCAGTCCTTAAAATACCACATTTTACTCAAATAATGTGCGTGTTATATGGCGTTTTATAACCTGGCAGTCCCCTCAAGTATTATTTTCATAGGCATTACATGCACATTACAATGGCACATGATTTTCAAAGTATGCTGTATTATAAACTTAGAGTAATTAAAATATAAACATAGATCAGAGAAGATTGTTCAGCCATAGACCCAAAATACCTAAGAGTTTTGACTACCAAGTCTTCACAAATTAGTGGAGAAAGAAATATCTCAGTGTTCTAACACAAACACAATGACATGAATTAGTGGGGAAAGAAATATTACTGAATGCTAAGACCATGGTTAGCTACTTAAAAATTTAAAAAAATGAAGCTTAAATCTGCACATGGTATAAGCCATAATACATTTTGGAGTAACAGGTAAAACCAAAAAACCAAGCCCACTGTCATCAAGTTGACTTTGACTCACAGCAGCCCTACAGGGCAGTGTACAACTGTTCCACAGAGTTTCCAAGGAACATCTGGCGGATTTGAACCACTGGCCATCTAATGAGCAGCCGTAGTACTTAACCATTAGGCCAGCAAGGTGTCCAACAAGTAGAAGAGATTAAAAACTGATATTTTCTTCGTGTCCATTTAGGTGACACTTTCTAGACAAAATCAGTGAGACAATCTACAGACTTAAAGATCAATACTTTAAAAGAATATTTTAGAAATTTATTTTTAGAAAGGAAATTAGAAGAATGTTAAATAAATTATAAAAAATGAAACATAATAAATAAAAAACAACAAATTGAAACTGATGTTACATTCAGTGTCAAGTCCATAGCTTAAAATGTTTTATTATTGAATAAGAAAATAAATTTAAAAAATTAGGAAATAAAGGCACTGTGTATTCGGGAAAGGACATTAAAGGAAAATTCAAGAAAACAAACCTGAGACAAGAGCAAGATGGGGAAAAAAGAAGGGCAAATGCAGCTATCAAAACATTAGAGAAATAGCAAGACAGAAGAATAAATCTTTCTTTGAAGAAAAGTGGACAAAGCAGATGATATTATACTACTTGCAGCCCAAGAGCAGAAATCTTACCCATGTCTTCACCATTGTAACCTCATCCCCCAAAACTGTGGCTAGGACCTAGGAGGACATCAATAAATATTTTTTAAAAGAATGAAAATAGATATGCAGCTTGAAAATATAATGAAAAAAAATGAATGAAACACAATTGTGCAAAATTGAGAAGAAAAATGTCAAGAAAATGTGCCAGGAAGGTTAAAAATTGAAACCTTCTGTGAAATTTAAACATCTTCATGAAATCATAGGCAAGTAAAATTTTGCTGAAGATAATTTAAAAATAGCACAGCCATACATCTACAGGGAACTGCCAGAAGTTCAAGCTGGATTGAGAAGAGGATGTGGAATGAGAGATACTGTTGCTGATGTTAAATGCATCTTGGCTGAAGCAGAGAATACCACAAAGATGTTTATCTGTGTTTTATTGTCTATGTAAAGATATTCAACCGTGTGGATCATAACAAATTATAGACAGCCTTTCAAAGAATACAAGTTCCAGAAAGTTTATTTATGCAAATGCAGACTGGTACACAGATAAAAACACATTTGTTAAAACAAAACAAAGGAATACTATGTGGTTTAATGTTGGAAAATGTGTGTAGAAGGGTTGTATTCTTTCACTTTAATTATTCAATCTCTATGCTGAGAAAATAATCCAAGAGGCTGTCCTATATGAAGATGCACATCAGGATTGATTGAACACTCATCAGCATCCCAAGATCTGTGGATGATACAACCTTGTTTGCCAAAAGTGAGGTCACCTTGAAGCTCTCACTGATGAAGACTTCAGTATGGGTTATACCTTAAATCTGTAAATTAAATAAAATGATAATCCTTAACTGAAACAATACTCAATATCCTGACAAGTGGCAAAGAAATCGAAGCTGTCACGGATTTTGTTCTTTTTGAATCAACAATCGTTGCTCATGGAAGCAACAGTCAGGAAATCAAAGACGTTATTGCACTGGGAAAATCTGCTGCAAAAGACTTCTTCTAAAGTGTTCAAAGCAAAGATATCACCTTGAAGACTTAACGTGCACCTGACCCAAGCCATATTTGCAGTTGCCTCATAAGCATCTGAGAGCTGGGCAATGAATAAGGAAGACTGAAGAACTGATCTCTTTGAATTGTGGTGTTGGTGAAGAATAGTGAATGTACCATGGACTGCCAGAAGAATGAACAAATTTGTCTTGGAAGAAGTGCAACCAGAACGTTCCATGGAAGTAAGGATGGTGAGACTTTGTCTCTCTGGAGAGAGACATCATGCTTGGTAAAGCAGAAGGTCAGTGAAAAAAGGGAAGACCTTCAACAGATTGACAACCATGACCTCAACAATGGGCTCAAACATAATAGTGACTGTGAGGGCAGCCCAGGATGGGTGGTGTTTCTTTCTGTTGTAACTACTTGACTACACCTAAAAACGACAACATGAAATGGAAAATAATGTTTGGAAAAACGAAGTCAACAGAAAGAAAAATCCTAAAATAACATTCTTGGGAAACTTGTTTAAATTGCCTTGAAATAAGAATCCAGGGCCAGGAAGTTCAAGCTGTGATGAATGCTTAAAATTTTTGAAAAACCTACAGTATTCATGCAACAGACGCTATTCAAAGCACATTTTTAAAAATGGTCAGGGGTTGTTGTAGCTGGGTGCCACAGAGTTGGTTGTGACCCTCACTCCATTGTCCTCTTGTGAACCCAGTTTGAATTTCTGGCTTAAAGTTCAAGGCCAGAAGTAGGGAGTGTGTGTCAGGGTTTTATCACTTCACTGTATCTATTCAATCTGTCTGATGAACAAATAATCTGAGAAGCTAAAATATGTGAAGAAGAACAGAGCATCAGGATTGGAAGAAGACTCATTAACAGGCTGTATTATGCAGATAACACAGTTTTGCTTGCTGAAAGTAAAGAGGACTTGAAGTACTTGCTGATAAAGATCAAAGCCCACAGCCTTCGGTACAGATTACACCTCAACGTAAAACAAAAATCCTCACAACTGGACCAGTAAGCAACATTATGATAAATGGAGAAAACACCGAGGCTGTCAAGGATTTCATTTTGCTTGGATCCATGATCAACACCCACGGAAGCAACAGTCAAGAAACTGAAAGACAATGCACCGGGCAGATCTTCCGCAAAAGGCCTCTTTAAAGTGTTGAAAAGCAAAGATGTCACTTTGAAGACTGAGGTAGTCTTGACACAAGCCATGGTACTTTCAGTTACATCATATGCATGCAGAAGTTGGGCAATGAATAAGGAAGGCCGAAGAAGAATTGACAACTTTGAATTACGATGTTGACAAAGAATATTGAATATGCCATGGACTGCCAAAAGAATGAACAAATCAGACTTGGAAGAAGTACAGCCAGAATGTTCCTTAGAAGCAAGGATGGTGACAGTCTGCCTTACGTACTTCAGATACGTGGCCAAGAGGGATCAGTCCCTGGAGAAGAACATCATTATTGGTAGAGAATCAATGGAAAAGAGGAAGATCTTCAACAAGATGGAATGACACAGTGACTACAAGTATGGGCTCAAACACAAGAATGATTGTGAGCATGGCACAGGACCCCACAGTGTTTTGTTCTGTATTACACAGGGTCCCTATAGTCAGAATGGCCTCAACAGCACGTAACAACAACATTTGCTAAAGAGTATTGCTATATTGTAAATGTACTCTGTCTGTATTCCGTGAATTAACAAATTTTGACTGCTATAAAATCAAAATCTTTTTTTATGTGTTAAGAAATTCCACAAAGAATGTTAAAAATGAGTGAACACAATGCGGGAAAATATTATTAGCAAGAATGACAAAGGATTAATAGCAAGCACTTGCAAATCACTTAAGGACTGATGACCATGCCAATAGAAAATTAGAGAAAGAAAATAATGGCAGAACAGCAACAGTAGCTAACATTTATTAAGCAAAGCCCATTGCCACTGGGTTTAATCCTGACTCATATCAACCCTATAGGACAGAGTAGAACTGCCCCATAGGGTTTCCAAGGAGGGGTGAATTTGAACTGCCAACGTTTTGGTTAGCATCTAAACTCTCAACCATTACTCTATCAGGGTTTCCAGCATTCTGTACATTTTCTCACTGAGAGAATAAGTATGGCAAATAGATGATAAGCATGTATCTTCTAATGTTTGCATCAGTAGCCGCTTAAGAAATATTGATTTAAACAGTGAGGCCTAATCTGTATATGTGAAAAATGAAAAATAATAATGCTGACCAAAATGACTGGAAATTGTGTTCACGTACAGTGCTACTTGGAGTGCAAATTTGAACACTTTTGTAGTGGATAATTTGGCAATATACATCACAGACCTTAAAGATGTTTGTGTCATTTAGCTTGGATTGTATACTTTCACTCAATCACACACACACACAAAGTTTGTGTCCATTTGACTCCAAAACTACACATTTTGAGTAAATATCTTCTACTCAATCAGGCCACCACTTGGAATAAACAGAGATGCTCCCAAGGATGTTCAGTACAGGATTGTTTGCAATCACAAACATTTGACCATCCTCAACATCTTGTTGATCCAGTGCTTCAAAGTGTTTCACTAGTATTTCCTTGTTTAATTCTCATGAAATCTTTTGGTAATAGGTTTAGCAAGCTTAGAAATGTTCAGCAACTTAGAGAAAATCTAAGAGCTTGACCTTAGTCAAAGTCTACTGAGCCCTGATTCAGTGCCTTTTCTGCCTGATCCCATGACTTCTATTATGTTAGAATGTGAGAGATGGACCTTAGAAATTATCTGGTGTTTCCGTATTGCTGAGTGGCATCTGGGGTCTAAAAAGATAGGAAGCTGCCATCTGAGCTACACCAAGTGGTTCCAACTCATCCAAAACTGGTGATGAGTGAGAATAACAAAGACACAAGGGAAAAAGAGCTCAGGAGACAGAAGGATCCATGTGAATGGGAGACTATCAACATGTGACCAGAAGAACCAGATCCAGCAAAGACAGACGTGATGGGGTACGAAGTGTAGAGTCCCTGTGGCAACATGAGAGAAAAGGGGTGCAACTCAAGAACTCTACTAAAGGACCAGAACTGATGGTCCGACAGCCTGGAGGATCCCCTGGGAGCACGTCCCCTAGACCTCTTGCTGCCCCTGACCAGAAAACATTACTGAGGTCTAGTCTTCAGCCAAAAATAGATTGGACCTACGTGCACCATGTAACCATATGGTGTGTGTACTTTATGGTTCTCTGCATTTATAGGAGGCTGTCCTACTGGTCTCTTCCTAGGTGGGAGAAAAGAGGATGGAGAGGAGGGGACAGGAACTTGTGAAGAGGATACCACAAGTATAGAGTGAAAAGGAGGAGTGTGCTATCACCAAGCAAGGAGAGCAGAAAGAGCTGCAGATAGGTAGGCATGCAAAATGTATTTGGATTGCATACTTTCACTTAATCACAAGTTTAAAAAAAAAGAAGAAACAAAGAAGTTATCTAGTGCACACAGATCCCAGACTGAATGAATCAACTGAAGCTCAGTGCATGATCATCGCTTCCTGATGACGAAGTCAAAGATAGAACTCTACTTTGCCCCCAATTCTGTTAGTATCAGTCTTCTTATTTCCCAGGTGAAACAAGTGAGGAGCAGAGGGACTAAGTTAGCCTGACTAACAAATGATTGAAAATGACTTTAGAGAAAGCAGTATCCTCATGATAATGTGAAAGTTTCCCTGTGGCTCTCAGAACACAGTAGAGAATGAATTCAAGTAGTGCCGGGGCTATAAGGGAAATATTCTGAGAAGCCAGCTGGTTGTTCAAACACTCTGGAGGATTCTTTGAGCATTTGCCCACCTTGTTCAATGTTCCTCTCCCCAACCACAGGGCAGTCTTTCTCTTCTGAATGCCTGTTGGGGCAGGGGCATCCTCCTCTTTGGACTAGAAAATAGACTCTGTGGAATAGAGCCTGGGGTGATAATCTGCAACAAATAGGTCAAGGACTTACAGCTCCTGTATACTAGTGGAGCTTAAACTCTGCACAAGAATCACCTGAAAAGCTTGTTAAAAATTCAGATCCCCAGGGTTCTTTCAGTTATGATTCTAATCCAGTAACTTTGGGGAGAAGACAGAACTTCATGTTTTAGACATCTAGCCTAAACCAACCAGATGCAAAATGTATGAAGAACACAACTGGGACAAGGATGTTTTATACCTCCAATTCTTGCTACAAATATGCTGCAAAGGACTTCTTTAAAGTGCTGGAAAGCAAAGATGTCACTTGAACACTAAGCTGTGCCTGGCCCAAGACATGGTATTTTCAATGATCTTGTATGTATGTGAAAGCTGGACAATGAATAAGGAAAACCGAAGGAGAATCGGTAGCTTTGAATTGTGGTATTGGCAAAGAATACTGAATATACTACTGACTGCCAAAAGAGCCAATAAATCTGTCTTGGAAGGGGTACAACCAAAATGTTCCATAGTAGCTAGGTTTGTGAGATTCACAGACTTCGGACACGTTATTAGGAGGTATCAGTCCCTGGAAAAGAATGTCTTGCTTAGTAGATTAGAGGGTCTGCACAAAAGAAGACCCTCAACAAGATGGATTGACACAGTGGGTGCAGAGCAGAGATGATGGGAACGGCGCAGGGCCAGGCAGCGTTTTGTTCTGTTGTATTTTGGTCACTATGAGTTTGCACCAACATGATGGCACCTAACGCTAACAGTTATACAGTATTATTACCCTGTCCTGCAGTGTCATTAAGAGTCGGAGTCGACTTGGTGGCAACAGAGGTTTTATCACCCATTAAAACAGAAGCTTTGAACTCATATTTCCACTCCTATAGAACTGTCTCTGATGTACATTGTTTTCTGTTTGGAAGAATGTTGTTGAGTATACTTCTATGCATCCCAAGCAAATATGTCCGTGAATACCAAAACCAAAAAATCAAACCCACTGCCATTGAGCCAGGTCCAATTCATAGCAACCCTGGAGGTCAGAGAACAACTGCCATATAGACTTTCCAAGCAGTACCTGCAAATTTTAACTGCTGACGTTTTGGTTAGCAGATATAGTACTTAACCCACTACGCCACTAAGGTTTCTGTGTCCATGAATAGGAACTGAAATTTGTTAATAGCTTGTGACCACCAGGCTCTAGGTGCTGAAAACTTCCTCTGAATTACGTTATCATTATTGTTACGAGTCATGTAGACTGGATCCAAAGACAAATAGCTTCCGTATTGTGATGGTGAAATATTAAACAGAAAAAGAAATGTTATTGGAAATTTATCTCTTAATGAAATGTATGGCTGGCTTTATTTTTCAATTTGTTCATGTGTCTGAATATGGATTCTACTACTTAGTTGAAATTCAGTATGAATACTATTCTTATATTTCACTTTTATAGCTATAAGCACTGAAAATTTTGCTGTTATTCACATCAATAAATGGTTAAAAACGTAAGGAGTTTTTTGTTTGCAATATATTTTTTAAATCAATCAGCTTTACTCAATTCTTTGAGTTTTGTGGCAAACATGTGTAGTGCTTTTTCATAGCAAAAATATTTTTAATGATTTTTCAGTGCACAGTTTTGGGGGTAAAAAGTAAGTCTCAGTCAATTGTTAGGGTGTGTTGACTTGTGGATTGGTAGCTCAGCCTTAGCACCATTCACTTTTTCAGGGTGAGGAGTGACACTGAGAAGTCCTTTTTTTTCCAAGCCCTGGAGATAGGTGAAGACCATCTTCCTTTGTGGAGTAGGGAAGGGTGAATGTGGAAGGGGAAGTGGGAAAGAAGAACTTCCTGTGTCCCAAAAGTGTTCTCAGAGGAGGCAAGTTTAGGAGACAGGAACTCTGAAAAATGACTCTTTGAGTTACTTACATCTGGTCCTCACTGGAAGCTGTCCTCACTCCTGTCAAGGTGTGGCCTGGGCTGAGGAGTGCTGGCAAACAGAACTCCTCCCTCCTAACTCAGCAGCCATGGTTATGGAAGATCAAAGGGCACTCCAGGCTAAGATGGCAAATCACTCTGCTTGTCTCATTCTGATTCCTCTGGAACACCTACTTTAACTTTGCTAAAATGATTCAATGAATTTGTTGACACAGTTGTTAAGAGCTTAGCTGCTGAGAAGCTGAAATCTACCAGGTACCCCCTGGAAATTCTATGGGACAGCTGTATGCTGTTTTACAGGGTAGGAATGTACTTGACAGCATCAGGTTTGGTTTTTGATTTTAAAGGGATGAGACAGAGAAAGAGAGAATAACGTAACAGAGGGCAGGGCATGGGAGATGACAGCATGACAGGTACAGTGATTCCTGATTCAAGTAGACCTATGATGTCTACTTTTCTAAGGCCCCTTGGTGGTGCAAATGGTTTGCTCTAGACTACTAACCTAAAGGTTGGCCGTCACTAACTTACCCAGTAGCACCGTAGAAGAAAGACCCGGTCATCCCTTTTTGCAAAGGTGACAGCCCAGAAAACCCTGCTGGGTAGTTCTAGGGGTATGAATTGACCCCACATGAATGGGTTTAGGCTTACAATGTTGACCCCATGCTGGAAAAAGTAAACCTGAGTTCAAAGTCAGAGGAATGGACAACTCTAGAAACCTGGGAAACTGGAGATGAAGAAAAGGAAAATGAAGACCTAATGCATGCCCTGTGACAATCAGTCAGATCTCTAGATTCTGCCGTCTCCCCACTCTTCCCTTCAGTACTCACTGACTGCTCTGCCTCCCCACCCCCACAGACTTCTGGAGGAATGCTGGGTGCCAGGTGAGAGCGGGTGCCATAGATTGAACTGTGTCCTCCCCAAAATGTGTGTAGCCATTTGGCTGGGCCATGGTTCCTCATATTTTATGATTGTCCTCCATTTTGCAATTTTCTGATGCTGTAAATCCTAATCTCTGCCTGTGGTTAACAGAGTCGAATTAGGGTGGAAATGTAAATCCCTTCATAAGATCACCTCCGTGCTCCACTGTACTGGAAGCTTGACTGGAGTATGGCTTGCACTACCCTTAGTCCTTTCATCCTACAAGAGATAAAAGGAAAAGGAAGCAAGCAGAGAATTGGAAATCTCACACCACCGAGAAAGCAGTGCTGGGATAAGAGGGAATCCTTCATACCTGAGGTTCCTGCTCCAAGATGCTCCATGAACAAAGACTTACACAACACAAGGACTTTCTTCCAGAGCCGACAAAGTGAAGGCCTCCCCCTGAAACAGACAACCTGAGTTCCAGCTTGTAGCCTACTGGGCTGTGGAAGAATAAACTTTCTCTGTTAAAGCCATCCACTTTGTGGTATTTCTGTTAGAACAGTACTACACTGACTAAAACAGTGGGAATGTGATTCTGAAAACTGGGGAAGTCAGTGACTGCATGGTGGATGCTAGATTCAGGCACTTCTGAGTTTTCTTCACAACTTTGTTTCCCAGAGATTTAGGGGCTAGGTCTTATCCTCTCAACAGGAATTTAGAAGACTTTTCTGGAGATTACAAGCTTTCTGAAAGCCACAAGTTAATGTTGGGGGTTCCCAAACACTAGCCCACTAAATCAGTCTATAGTGAAGCTCACAGTCAACACACCCCAACAATCAACTTAGAACTTGCAATCCACTTTGTTTTCCTGACTGACTCTTAGCCATAAGAAGATAACCAAGTGTTATCATACATCCAAGGTAACCCTCAAACTGTAAGATGGAAAACAAAAAAAACAGAAAAGGGGATTTGTGAAAGATACAAACCACACAGTGGCATCTCCCTGTTACCATCTCCTCCAAAAGAATCCACCTTCTTCATGCTTTAAGAAGTGACTTCCAAGGGGCAGAGTCAAGATGGCAGACTAAATGCATCTCCCTAAATCCCTCTGGAAACCAAGATCTGAAGTGATAATTAAAGGGAGCCTTCTGGACACCTAGTGAGCCCTAGGACACCACATAGGGCCATTAATTTGGACTTCATGCCACTGAAAGGAAAACCTCTCTTCCGCTGATCCCACTCTTGGTGAGTGTGGACTTGCACAGATCGAAGGTAACACGCCATTTTAAGTTTTCTTCCTCTGTTTTAGCTGGTGGGTTAATCTGGGACTTGACTAGCAGCTAATCTCAGATGCACCGCTGGTGGGAACGGCAGGTGAAATTGCCATAATTTGAGAGCCTGGCTTTGGATTCTGTGCATCTCAGTACCCTTGGCCTCTCTTTCCACCTCCACCACAGACTAGCTAATACTGAAACAGGTGGCAAGCTTGTGCGGGACCCCATCTTGATCCATTGGGAGACAGATGCACCCATACAGAGGCCCCAGTTGGACTTAGTTCCTAGGGTGGGAGGCAGTGCCTGCCTGAAGGAGAGTGCTTTCTTGGCAGAAAAACAGTATTTTACACAGTGTTGCTCACAGCTGGGGCCCAGCAACAGAGGCTGTGGACTCTGTGCATCTTGGCACTTTTGGCCTCTCTTTCCACCTCTACCAATGAGTAGCCTGGACGCAGCCAGGTACTGAGCTTGTGAGGGACTCCATCTTATTCCACTGGGAGGCAGATATACCCATACAGAATGTGGTGGTCAGGATTATATCAACTTGGCTACTCACTATTTGGCTGCTGTATTAAGTGGCAGGGTGGGGTTTGTGGTGGCTTCCCACCCCTCAGCTTTCATTTCTCAACCTTCCACTACTACTGCTGGTCTGCTGACATAGCCAGGAGCTCCTGCTCTCTTCTTCCAGTGTCTGGTTTCTGGACTTGAACTAGCAGCTGTTGAATTCATCAATCCTTATAGTCAGCACTTGAGAATCCTGCTCCCTGACCTGCCGCTCCTGTGTTCACCAGCTTCTGCTGCTCTGTCTTGCCACCAGCTTGGGATCCACTGACCTACACAACTGGTGATCTAAAACCCTCGTCTCTGACCTGCTGACTTTGGGTTCTTCAGCTTCCGTGGCCACATGAGGCTTGTGCCAGAACTTTGGACGTTCAGCTTCTGTGGTTGCGTGAGCTGTTTCCTATGTCTCTATCTCTATCTCATCTCTATCTATCTATATTATAAATCTTTCCTTGTACCTACACATGTTACTGGTTTTGCTTCCCTAGAAAACCCAGCCTAAGACACAGAAGCCTCAGCTGGACCTAATTCCTGGGCTGGGAGGCAGTGCCTTCCCAGAGGAGAGTGCTTTTCTGTTAGAAAAGCAGTATTCTACACAGAGTCACCTACAGTTGGGGCCCAACAGCAGAGGTCAGCAGGGCAGTAGCCCTTCTGTATTTTGAGCTAGTTTATAACATCTGGGTTTCAGTATAGAGGTGCTTACTTTGCCAGCCAGAAAAAAGTGACCTATATACCTGAAAACCTGACTGACTTGGGAAGTTGACAGGTACTTTTTACCTTTCATTTTAAGATGGTCTAGAGAAACAACTGCTGTCCATCCTTACAGCATCTATTGCAGCCTCTATTTACTCACATGATGTACAGAAAGTAACAAACTCTGGATAAAAGCATAACCAAGAAATCACCCATGGCTTCAGAAGGCACTCGAAAGAAAGGACCACAGAACTTCCCAGATGAAGAAGCTTTTCTGGAGCTATCGGAAGGTGAATACAAAAAGACTGTATAGAGAGCCCTCCTAGATCTTAAACAAAATTCAGTAGAGCAAAATGAAAAATTAAGCAAGCTGTTCAATCTGATGGAACACCAGTACTCTGAAATCCAACAGATCAAGAACAAAATCAAAGAGATAGAAACTTCAATTCAAAGCCAAGAAAACAGAATAGAACAAATGGAAAACAGACTTTCTGATTTGGAAGACAGAGCTACTGACTCAAGCATCTGTGAGGAGAAATTAGAAAAAAGAAACAAGAAAAATGAAGAAGCATTAAGAAGCATGTGGGACTCTATTAAGAGGAACAATGTATGATTAATTGGAGTTCCTGAACAGGGTGAGAACCTGAGAACACAGAGAGTATTGTTGCTGAGCTGCTGACAGAAAACTTCCCAGAAATTATCAAAGAGGAACATACAGGTATCCAAGATACGTATCAAATGACACTCAATATAGATCTCAAAAGAAAGACCCCAAGATGTATTATAATCAAGCTTAACAAAATGAAACACAAGCAGAAACTCTTAAAGGCAGCAAGACTCAAAGCAAAGCTAACATTCAGAGGGAAAGCCAGTAGGTGTTTGTCAGATTTCTTAGCAGAAACCATGCTGGCACAGAGACAGTGGCATGACACATCCAAAGCCTTAAAGGAGAAGAACTTACAACCAAGAATTATGGATCCTGCAAAACTATCTTTCAAATATGAAAATGAAATTAAGACATTCACAGACAAACAGAAACTCAGAGACTTTGTAAAAAACAGACCAAAGCTACAAGAAATACTGAAAGAATCTCTTGAGTTAGAAGAACAAGACCACTAACTTTATATTTTAGAAGCAAATACAGGACACGTCACCCAGAACCCTACTCAGTTAGAGAAGGATGCAAACTCAATCAAGGCTATAATAGTGAAAGAAATGATCAAGTGATTATATTATGAAAGTTATAATGTCATCATTTTAAAAAGAGGGGTGTACTACAGTCCTTACAGTCCTTCCAGTTGGAAAGGAAGTTGATAGGAATGGTAGTAATTGAAATTGGGTTTATACATACTTTCTTAAGGGGGATCTTATGGGTAGCCATAAAACATAATAAAGATGCAACATGGCAAATGAAGAAACATAATATAGGATTCTCAACAACCACAAAACCAACCCTGAAAAAGGTGAAAAATCAACTCACAAAGAAGAATATCTCAGGACAGATTAATAAGAACAACAGAGAAAACACCAACACAAAAATAAACACATCATAATGGCAGCACTGAACACATACCTACCAATAATTACATTGAATGTAAGTAGACTGAATGTTCAGTAAAGAGACATCGAGTGACATCTTGGATCAAAAGACACAACTCATCCGTATATTGCCTACAAGAAACTCACCTTAGACTTAAAGATATGAACAAACTGAAAATCAAAGGATGGAAGAATATATATGAAACTTACAATACAGAAAGAAGAGCAGGGGTGGCAATTCTAATCTCAGATAAAATCAATTTAATGTAAAATCCACCATCGTGTACAAGGATGGACACTGTTTATTGCTGAAAGTTTCAATACACAAGCAGGGCTTAACAATATTAAATATTTATGCACCTGGTATTAGAGTACCTAAATACATTGAAGAAACACTAACTACACTCAAGAAAGGAGATAGATCACTCCACAATAATAGTGGGAAACTTGAACACTGAATATTGGACAGATCATCTAGAAAAAAATCTCAGTAAAGACACAGAAGAAGTTATTGCCACGAATAACCAACTAGACCTCACTGACATACATAGAACTTTCTATCCATCAGTGGAGAACTACACCTTCTTCTCCAGTGCCCATGGAACAGCCTGCAGAATAAACCATGTGTTAGGACATAAAGTGATTCTCAACAAAATCCATACCATTGAATTAATGCAAAGCATATTCTCAGATCATAAAGCCACAAAAGTCTAAATCAGTAGCAGAAACATAGATAGAAAGTGGAACTCATGGAAACTGAACAACTTCTTGCTCAAAAAGCCGTGGGTTATAGAAGAAATCAAGGATAGAATAAAGAAATTTATGGATTCCAATGAGAATGAAAATACTTCCTACCAGAATTTGTGGGATACAGCCAAAGCAGTGCTCAGAGGTCAGTTTATCTCCATAAATGCACATATCTGGAAGGAAGAAAGAAACCAAATCAAAGAATTAACCCTACAGCTTGAACAAGTAGAGAGAAAACAACAGAGGAACCTCTCACACACCAGAAGAAAACAGATCATAAAGATCAGAGCAGAACTAAACAAATTAGAGAATAGAAGAGCAATTGAAACAATGAAAAGACCAAAAGCTGATTTTTTGAAAAGATAGTCAAAATTGACAAATCACTGGCTAAACTTACTAAAGAAAAACAGGAAAAGAAACAAATAACCCAAATAAGAACAGAGAGGGGAGTTGTCATAACAGATCCAATAGAAATCAAAACTATCATAACAGAATACTATGAAAGACTGTACTCTAACAAATTTAAGAACCTAGAGGAAATGGACAAATTCCCTGATTCATGTCACCTACCCAAATTATCACAAGATGAAGCAGAACAATTTAATAAACCTACCACAAAGGAAGATATTGAAAAGTTATCAAAAAACTACCAACGAAAAAAAACCTGGGCCTGGATGGCTTCACTACAGAATTCTACCAAGCTTTTAGAGAAGAGTTATCTCCAATACTATTGAGACTATTTCACAGTATAGACAGGGATGGAATACTCCCAAATTCATTCTATGAAACCATCATAACCCTGGTACCAAAGCCTGGGAAAAACCCAACAAAAAAGAAGAACTACAGACCAATACCACTCATGAATCTAGATACAAAAATCTTCAACGAAATTTTTGTCAATAGAATATAACAACATATCAAAAAAATAATCCATCATGATCAAGTTGGATTCATACCAGAGATGCAAGTCTGGTTCAACATCAGAAAAATGGTTAATGTGACCAACCACATTTATGTTATTTATAACCAACCACATTTATGTTATTTATAACACAAAAGACAAAATCATCTGATTTTGTCTATTGATGCAGAAAAGACATTTGATAAAGCCCAACACCCATTCACGCTAAAAATACCATCTCGCTTGTTGAAAGTGAAGAGGATTTGAAACGCTTACTAATGAAGACCAAAGACCACAGCCTTCAGTATTGATTGCGCCTCAACATCAAGAAAAGAACTGGACTGGTAAGCAACATTGTCATAAATGGAGAAAGGATTGAGGCTGTCACAGATTTTATTTTATTTGGTTCCACAGTCAACACCCATGGAAGCAGCAGTCAAGAAATCAAAAGATAGAGTTGAGAAAATATGTCGCAAAGGACCTCTTTAAAGTGCTGAAAAGTAAAGATGTCACCTTGAAGACTGAAGTGCATCAGAATCAAGCCATGATATTTTCAGTCTCATCACATGCATGTGAAAGCTGGACAATAAATAAAGAAGACTGATGAGGAATTGATGCCTTTGAATTGTAATGTCAGAGAATATTATTGAGTGTACCATGGACTGCCCAAAGAGTAGACAGATCTGTTCTGGAAGGAGTAAAACCAGAGGGCTCCTTGGAAGCAAAGATGGCAAGACTGTGTCTTACTTTTTTTTGACATGTTGTCAGGAGGAATTAATCCCTGGAGACGGAAGTCGTGCTCAGCAGAGTGGAGGGTTAGCCAGAAAGCAGAAGACTCTCAAGGAGATGGACTGACACAGCAGCTGCAATTACGGGCTTACAAGTAAAAATGACTGTGGGCATGGCAAAGGACCAGGTAATGTTTTATTCTGTTGTTCATAGGATTGCTATGAACTCAAACCACCTCGGCAGCATGTAACAACAACAATATGCTGATACAGTCTGCAGATTATATGGTCCTTTCTGTCTCTTGGAATCATATTTTCCTTATGTCTTTCGTTTTTCTATAACAAAGTATTTTTTAAGAAAATGCACTGCATCCCATTTTAGTAAGTGAAGTCTGGGGTTTTAAAAAGCTGGCAAGTGACCGTCTAAGTAGTATCACATCAGTCCCAACGCACCTAAAACAGAGGAGAATGAAGGACATCAAAGACATAAGAAAAATATGAGCCCAAGAGACAGAAAGGACCACACAATCCAGAGACTACATCAGTATGACACCAGAAGATCTAGATGGTGCCCAGCTCTACCAGTGATCACTCTAACAGGGCACACAGCAGAACTCAAACTCTGACTTGATGGTCTGACAGACTAGAGGGACCCAGCAAGACATGGCCCCCAGACTCTATTAGCCTGGAACTGAAACCTTTACCAAAGCTGACTCTCCAGACAAAGGTCGCACTGGACTGTAAGACATAAAATGATACTGGCCAAGAGTGTGCTTCTTGGCTTAAGTAAATGCATGAGGCTATCTGGACAACTCCTGTCCGGAGGCAAGAAGAGAAGGCAGAGGGAACACGGGAAATACAGCATAAAAAGAAGGAGTGTGATGTCACAGGGTGGGGAGAGCAGCTGTAATTACATAGCAGTGTGTAAATTTTTGTATGGTAAATTGACTTGGATTTTTAGTTTTCACTTAAACCATAATAAAATATTTTTTTAAGCGCTGCCTAATTTGTCAACTTCATGTTACATAAACTTCAGATCAGTTATGTCATTGGTCCAATATGACTTTTGTTCTGTCAATGACAATATGAGTACAACACCATAAACCCTGCCCTCAGCAGGGACACTTTTTGACAGAGATGATTTGCTGGTGCATCAACAGGTCATGGAGCCCACAGCAAGAAGTCACAGAAATACAAACCCCAGTGATGGGCATTTGGTTCTCAACTTCCTTGCTGGGTTGCCCCTGGGTCCCCGTTTAAACTGCACCCCTTCTTCAGCCCTGGATTAGGCTGATAAGGAAAGGCATCAGAATACAAGATGGGAGGATAGGAACAGAAGAAAAGAAGACCCCCCAGGAGATGAAAGCTTCCTCCCAGCCCCTTCTCTGGGGCCCCATCACACATCCATTGGAAAACCCCATATATAAGCTCCATTGGAGAATCCCATAGGCAAACTCCTATCCCTCCACTCGCCTGGACTGTAGTGTTAGAAGCATGATGGGCTTAACAGCCAAGACGCAAGAGTTTCTACGAGTGGAAGAGCTGGCTGTTTGGAATAACAGTCCTGTGAAGAACCACGAGGTCCTGGTGTCACAGTGCTGGGTCCTTCCTGAGTCTGCTATATCTTGGCTGTGCTACCTTGTTGTTTTAGTTAGCTAGGGCTGCTGTAAGAGAAATACCACTAAGTGGATGGCTTTAACAAAGGAAGGCTTATTCTTACACAGTCCGGTAGGCTACAAGTCCAATTCAGGATGTCTGCTCCAGGGAAAAGGCTTTCCCCCTTGTTGGCTCTAGAGGAAAGTCCGGTGTTTTACCAGTCTTTGTCCAGGGAGCATCTTGATGCAGAAACCTCAAGTCTGAAGGATGCATTCTTCTCTGGGTGCTGCTTGCTTGATGGTACAATGTTCCCAATTCTCTGCCTGCTTCTCTTTCCTTTTATCTTTTGCAGGATGAAAGGATTAAGGGTGGGGCAAGCCATACTCCGGGGAAACTCCCTTTACAGTGGAGCAGGGAGGTGATCCTATGAAGGATCACCTAATCCTTTAACATACAGCACAGGGAAATCACAAAACGGAGGACAGTCCCAAGATACTGGGAATCATGGTCCAGCCACGTGGCTACACATTTTTGTGGGGATACAATTCAATCGATGACACTTGTCTAACTTCTTCTTCCAGCTTGTCCCTTTGCCTTTAAATCAAGTTCTTCATAATGTAACGGCATGTGTCAGAAGCCCTGTGACTGCCCCCAATATTAATAGCTAATATTGTACATTGTCATCATCATTGTGGTTAGCTGTTGGGTCACCTCTGACTCATGGTGGCCTCACACAGAGCACAATGAAATGCCGCACCATCTGACACCGTCTTCGTAATTGCTGGCATATCTGAGTCAAGGAACACGATATTCTCTACGCAAGGTTCACACTGGCTGGTTTTCAGAAGTGGATCACCAGACGTTTCCTCCTAGTCTGTCTTAGTCTGCAGGCTCCGCTGAAAAGCATCCACCGTGGGTGATGCTGCTGGTACTGGAAAAATCAGCGGCATGGCCTCGGTGTCACAGCAACAGGCAAGGCCCCACAGCACAGCACAATTGTCATATTGGTGATGGGTTGCTATCTAAACCTTCAGTGCTTTGCTCTTGCTGTTTCAAGCTTGCAGTGCCTTGCCCACCACAAAGTGCTCAGCGGAAACCTCTTGCATGAAGATTTCAGACAAGAAGTGGCACTTGTGGTTTCGCCAGAGGAAAGGTGGAGCATCACTTTTTGAATGCACCCTGCACCCTGCCCACACACCCCAGAAGAGACCATGCCATGCCTCCTCATATGCCCAACCTTGCTATATCCAAACACCACCGCCTGAACAGACACCTGTCGTGAGTGTATTGTGTGACCATCTAAAGCAAGTGGTGCTAAGGCACCCTGGGTTGGGTGCAGGGCAGCCTGTGGTCATCAATGGGATGGTGTCCAGCTTCAGGAATTTGTTTCTTGGACAGGGACGCAGGAAGAGCCTGACTGGGATGAAGAAGGCTCTAGTCAGCTCTGGTACTTGCTCACCTGTGTCTGGGCTGTCAAGGACGGACACTGCCATGTCCGGCCCCAATAGGTTGTTTGGGAAAGGCCCAAGTCTTTGGAAAACAGAATGAGAATATTATGGGAATGAGACATTGCTGGGGGCCAGCACTAAGGGGCTGACCTACTACAAAGATCTCTGGCTAACTAAGCATGCTTACGATGGAATACGCTAAGACTGAAACAGAATCATAAGGATTAGGTAAACATCAGAGACCACTTTTCACTCTGCTCTGAGTGTTAACTAGAAATTTCACTGTATCTGCTTGGGGGGAACTGCCTTCACTGGCCACCAGGTTGACTAAGGCTGTCCCACTTGATGTCTCAGATATCGGTGGGAATAAAAGCCTGGCATACATCCTTCCACCTGACTGACACGTGACTTGCTTTGCACTGTTTAGGAGAAACCACTCCAACTTGCAAACTTCAAGACACCTTGGGTGTTTCAAAGGGTAACAAAGAACATATTTACTTAAGAATCTTAATGTTCTTGCTTGTTTCTTTTGGACATTTTGTTCTGAAATTAGCGATTTTTTTTCCACTGTTAATTTTTGTTTTTTACTCATCTATTCTCAAATGGCTAAACTAACTTTGTGTAAACTGAGAGGCTGGCAGGCATTTTACAGCAGCGTGGCTTTGAAAGTGTGGATGATAATCTTGCCTCCGAAAATCAGATGTAGATCAGGGCCTCACACCTGGGTCCCGAGGTTTGAACAATGCCACAGGTCAACAAGCTCTCTGAGTGTCTGTGAACCAGCTTGTCTTTTCTTCCCGAGAGTTACCCATGGACCCCAGAGGGTCCAGGCTGCTGGGGATGAAGACCTCATTCTGAAGAGCCATGTGAATCACTTTCAGTTTAATAACTGAACAAGAATAATATTGGAGTCTAAGGTGTTACTGATAATGGGCTTAAGTGAAAGCATAGTGGTGGAACCACGCAGTGAACAGAGGAAAACGGAACGTGAAGGGGCTATGAGTCAGAAACAGCTTGACAGCAGTGGGTTTGGTTTGGTTTTTGGTGTTGTTCAAGAACAAGCTGACGAGACCTCCTGCAGACCACCCTGCCCAAAGCCCAGTGCCTCCTCATTCCTCTTAAGGAGCATCTGCTTTCCTTTGCAATTTTTTTTCTGTCCCTGACTTCTTTTTTCAGCACTCTAGCCTTGCCACAGAATATTCCATCTTCCATCATTACAGCTCCCCCCATGGGGCTAGCTGGGCTTCTGCCGATGCTACCTCTCAGTGCAATATCTCCCTCTGCCCATTTCTGAGGCCTTCCCACCCCTGCTGTGGGTGCCAGCCCTGTATAAAGCTCCTACGTGGCAATCTTCCTGTGGCAGTCAGCTTCCTGGGGAGGCCTCCGTGGATGAGTGAGCTTGATACACAGAAGCCGAGGAGACAGCAAATATTCTAGGAGGAGTTTCGGTAGCACTCAAGGGATAGAGTTGGGTAAGAACAGCAAAGCCCAGAGCTTGTTGTTGTTGTTAGGTGCCATTGAGTTGGTTCAAACTTCTAGCAACTCTACGCACAACGGAACAAAACCCTGCCAGCTCCTGAGCCATGCCAACAATCGCTTTCGTTTTTAAGCCCCTGTTGCTGCCACTGGGTCAGTCGTTCTTGCTGAGGGCCTTCCTATTTCTCGCTGGTCCTCCACTCTACCAAGCGTGATGTCCTTCTTCAAGGACTGAGCCCTCCTGACAGTATGTCCAAGTTAGGTAAGACTCAGTCTCACTGTCCTTTTCTTCCAAGGAGCACACTGGTTGTACTTCTTCCAGAACAGATCTGTTTGTTATTTTGGCAGCCCATAGGACATTCAATACTCTTCTGCAACACCACAATTCAAAGGCAGCGCCAGAGCTTAGCCCAGGGATAATCTAGTTAATAAAAAACAAAGCTGTCATTGTGATGACTGAGGTGCATCTGGTGCAAACCATGGATTGTTGGAATCATCTCATCTGCACGTGAAAGTTGAACAATGAAAAAGGAATACAGAATAAGAATTGATATGCTTAAATTATCTTGGTGATAGTGAAGAGTACTGAACATATCATGGACTGCCAGAAGAACAAGTCAAGAAGTCTTAGAAGAAATACAGCCAGGATGGCCCCTAGACGTGAGTGCGGTGAAGCATCAACCCATTTCTTTGGATAATGCATCAGGAAAGACCAATGGCTGCAGAAGGACATCCTGTTTGGCATCAGTGGAAGTGAGGGAAACCATTAATGATGTGGATTGACACTGTAGCCACAACAACAGACTCAAGCGCACCAACAATCACGAAAATGGCAAAGGATCAGGTAATAGCTTTGCTGTTACACGTATGATTGCCATAAGTCAGAGCCAGCTTGCTACCAACCAACAACAATGTCTATTCACACTAGATATAAAGTCTACCAAGTATCAAGTCATCAAGTTTCCGGGTTATTGAGTTGGCTCACCGACAAATTCTCCCCATGTCTTTCAGAAATCAAAAGGTTATTAGGCTAGGTGGGGAGAAAGGAGCCCCTGGCTATATGTATCTGGACACATCCTGAATCTGATCCAGTAAATGTGTTGGGCCTTCTCTCGAACCCTGACTTCTGGACTTATCCTCCAGTTTAGCCAAAGTCCTGCAGTTTAGCCAAACACAGAGTACAAGACAAGGCAAAACAAAACAAAACGAAAAACATTAAATCCAAGATTTAAAATTGAAAAAGATATTACTGAGCATAGGTGAGTGAATCGAAAGATGTCTCACATTCATTCTCAGTTTGTTTCTTGTTGAGATTCAGGGAGTATCACAGCCTTACAAGCAACATGCTGTGATTTATCTCATGGAGCAGTTATTTCTTAGAAATACAATGAATGGATGATTTTGATGGGACCGTCTTTTTCTGACCATGTGACTGTGGGGAAAATGAGGGTAAAGATAACAATCAGATGCAGCTTTCCTAGGAGTCTGCCTACATCCACTATTCTGGGAACCATTCCCTCATTCTAGAAGTCTCTCTATTCCAAGATGGCCTCTGTGCTGTCTCAGCAGTGGTCAGGAACATGGCAGCTGCTTTCTAGAACCTCAGAGCCTTGAGAATGAGAAAGACATTGATCCCCCATATCAGGGGACAAGTATACCTGTGACAAGTATCACCAAGGAGAGACTCTGCTCTGCCTCCTCAGTGGCCAGCACCACCCTGCATCCTCCATGCTGTCTGGAAATGGGGCCTGTCCTGGCATCCGATCCTTCCGTGCCCTGAGAAATTTAAGGTTGCTCAACCTAGGCACTATTGACATTTTGACGTGGCGAATTCTTTGTTCAGGGAGTTCATCTTGTACACTATAGGATGTTGAACAACATCCCTGGTCTCTACCCATCACTCCATAGCAACGTCCACTATCTCAGTGGCCAGAGGTCTCTAGACTTTGTAAACTGTCCCTTAGGGGACTAACACACCATGGGCCAAAGACCACTGTGCTCACTCAGCCTCCTGATTTGGGCCACTTTTCTCCATCCCTACCTTCACCACGGCGATCAGCATCCACTCTGGCCTCTACTATGAGACCATAGCTCTACCCTATGTTGCTATTGCTGCTATAGCTAGGTTGATATTTTCTAAACATACGTCTTGCATGTCATCCTTTGCTTAATGTGTTTCAGTAGGTTCTTCTAACCCTTAATAAGAAAACGTGACCTCATTCACATGGCCCATAAGACCTGGTCTAGGAAGGAACCATGTCTTCCCCAGTCTCATCCTGCCCCACAAGCTAAAACCTCAGCGGCAGTGGTCTTTGCGTTTCATAACCTCTAAGTTCCTGGGTTTTTCTCTCCACACGGAAGACTCCCCTCCTCCGGACTTGTTAGCTGATGGAGGCGAAAGGGTGGAGAAGGTGCTTCTGTTTCTGATGCTCTTTTCATAGCCATTAGAGAAGGCCCAGAATTGTCTGAATTGTTGTGGGTGAAGGGAAGTCAGATAGGGAAGGAAGGGTTCTCCAGAGAAAGACCTCTGGAAGTTTCCAAAACTTCACCCAGGGAGGTTCCCAAGGAAGAGGCTTATACATGGCTCTTCACGGGTTAACTTGGTGAAAGTCCATATACACACACGGAAGATGAGAAACATGCATTTGATCTAACTTTAAGAGTACAAAGGAGTCTTCAGAATCACAGACTTTCATCAGATTATTTCTTTTACCAACACAAGTCATCTTTCCTGTTTAGTGATTTTTCCTTGAATATTATTTTGTCTGATATCATTTTTGAAAACCTTGCTTTATTTGTGCACGCTAATTTATCTTTGGAGATCAGTGACACAGTGGTTTAGAGATCAGTAAAAAGTCAGTAATTCAAATCCAACAGCTGCTCCTTGAAAACCCTGTGGGACAGTTCTACTCTGTCCTGCAAGGTCACCATGAGTCGGAATCTACTTGACTGCAATGGGTTTAGCTTTTTAGTTTAATACGTCTTTGGGAGTCCATGGGTGGCATAGATGGTTAAGGACTCTGCTACTAATCAAAAGATTGACAGTTCTAATCCACCCAGAGGTGCCTCAGAAGACTGGCCTGGTGATCTGCTTCTAAAAGATCACAGCCTTGAAAATTCTCCAGAGCAATTCTACTCTGTAACACATGGTATCGCCTTGAGTAGGGATTGACTTGTCCAAACAGCTTTGGTTTTTAGTAGATCTTTTTTATTCGGCTTTTAAAAAAGCCATCCTCTCCTTTTGTTTTAGGTGAATTTTTTATCAACAGCTCACACTCAGACTTGGGTTCTGACGTAATGGTAGAGTCTCTGAAGAAGAGATTTAGCCATTTGGCTTGTTGCCTCGACAAATACATTTGCTCTTACATTTTCTGTCTTTTTATGCTTTCTGTGCTTGTCATGGCTCCTGGTTTTCCCTTTGTTTGATGTTTTCATCTCTATGGATTATTTTTCTTCCTGTAATTTGAAAGCTGGATAGCCTATTTTTAATTCCACTAATGGTCATTCCGACTTGACGGCACTTGGCTAATGGTCATTGTTAAGTTTCAGGATAATTCATCCTTCCAAAGCCAGCATCTCTTTTTTGACTTCCTGTTACAAAACCAAACCCACTGATGTTCTGACTCATAGCAACACTATAAACAGAGTAGAACTGCCCCTACAGAGTTTCTAATTAGCACCGAGTGGATTTGAACTACTGACATTCTGCTTAGCAGCCATAGCACTTAACCACTATGCCACCAGGGTTTCCCCAGGGTTGAAAGACACTCAAAATACGTAGTGGCCACAGCAATGCTGTCTTAGTCATCTAATGCTGCTGTAACAGAAATACTGCAAGTAGGTAGCTTTAACAAAGAAGAATTTATTTTGTCACAGTCCAGTAGGATGTAGGTCCAAAATCAGGGTACCAGCTCCAGGACAAGTCTTTATCGGTTGGCTCTGGAGGCAGGTCATTGTCATCAGTCTTCCCCTGGACGGGAGCTTTTGGGGCACAGGGAGCCCAGATTCAAAGGACTTGCTCTGCTCCCGGCACTGCTTCTTTCCCGAAGGTATGAGGTCTCCCATTTTCTGCTTGCTTCCCTTTCCTTTGTATCCCAAAAGACTGATGGAGGCAGAATACAATCTTACGCATTGAGTCCTGCCCCACCAACACAAGTGTTGCCCATTCTCCCTCATCAGTGTCAGAGAGGTCGGGTTTACAGCATATGGGAACATCACACAATTATTGGGAAGCATGGCCTAGGCACATCTCTTGGTGGAAAACAAGTCAATCCATGACAAATGTCCTTGAGTATATCAATGACTATGAAGATGACGCAGGACCAGGCAATGTTTCATTCTGTTGTATGTGGCACTGTCATGCATCAGAGCTGATTTAATGGCAAATAACAACACAACAACAACATTACACGTTCCACTAGTGTGAGTTCTCCTCTCGCCCATCCTGCCTAGAGCAGAGTATATCCTGGTGATCTTCAGTGGCAGGACACTTCAGAGGTGGCTGCCTTCTTGTAACAAGTACTGTTTAATAGGACTTCCCATGACTGGAGACAAGGGAACTGGTCCTCATCACCTCGGGGAGCAAGTTCCGAGTTGCTTAGTTCTCACCACCCCACTCTTCCTTGCCATTTTGCACTGACATTCTGAGATGGGCCTGGCTTCCTCTTGTCTGAGCCTGTTACCATTTTAGAAGCCACCCTGTGTATCAGCTAACCAGCCTTTCTCAATATGTCCTTATCTGCACTGGCAGAAAACGCTCCCAGACAGAAGCCAAGCATTCATTGATATTATTAGCCCTGGTGTGCTGACAATTTTGCATGTGCCTTCTCTGGTTTTTTAGTAAGAGGGTGAATGAGGATGACTCGGGAAGTCAGGCAGCAGCTGTGAGCCCCCTTGTTCCTCTAGGAGGCTGCAAGTCTGGGTGAATGGATTAGAAGCAACAGTGCTCTCAACTTTGTTACATAAAGCCTATAGCATCACTTCAGCTGATACCACCATAGTCCAGCTTTCTCAAAGTGGATGTTGAAGAGAGAGCTAAAAAAGCATCCCAACCATATTACGGGACTCCCTGGGAAACCTGGTGGCATAAGCGTTAAGTGCTGTGGCTGCTAACCAAAAGGTCAGCGGTTCAAATCCACGAGGAACTCCTTGGAAACTCTATGGGGCAGTTCTACTCTGTCTTATAGGGTCATTGTGAGTTGGAATCAACTCAGTGGAAATGGGTTTGTGTTGGGTGGAGCGAACAATGTACTAAGTTGCTAATGGAAAAGTTGGAGGTTCAAGTTTACCCAGAGGTGCCTCGGAAGAAACGCTGGGTAATCTCCTCTCAAATCAGTCATTAAAAATCTTTTATGGATCAAGTTCCACTCTGAGACACATGGGGTCGCCATGAATTGGAGTCAACTTAACAGCAAAGAGTTTTACTGGTTTCGTTATTGTCAGTACCATCAAGATGGTTCTGACTTACAGTGACCCTCGGTACCACAGAATGACAGACACACTGCCCAGTCCTGGGCCGTCATCACAACCGTTCCTACGTCTGAGCCCATTGCTGCAGCCGCTGGGTCAGTCCATCTCATTAAGGGTCTTCCTCTTTTTCACTAACCCTCTACTTTATCAAGAATATTGTCCTTCCCCAAGGACTGGTCCTTCATGATAAAATGTCCAAAGTACGTGAGACAAAGTCACACCATCCTCACTTCTAAGGAGCATTCTGGCTGTGGTTCTACCAAGACAGATTTGTTCATTCGTCCAGCAGCCAATGGCATATTCAGTATTCCTCACCAACAGTTTAATTCAACAGTATCAATTCTTCCTCAGTCCTCAGTCCTCCTTATTCAGCTTTCACATCCATATGCCAAGCCAAATATGAGGTGAATGAAAACACCATACCTCGTGTTAGGCACACTTTTGTCTTCAAAGTGCCATCTTTGCTCTTCAGTACTTTAAAGAGATCTTTTGCAGCAGATTTGCACAGTACACTGTGTTGTGGGAAGAAGAGAGGGAGGGAAGGAGAGAGGAAGGGAGAAAGGAGGTATGAAGGGAGGAAGGGAGTGGGGAGGGAGGGGGAAGGAAGAGGGAGGGAGGGAGTAGAATCTCACGGTCTACTGAATTGGGGAACCAATTTGGGGTACACCCTTGACTCTCAGATGTTCAAAATACTGTCTAGTGTATCAAAGGCTAGGAGGGTTCAACAGCAAAATAATGTATATAGCTTTGTGACTGAGAGCAGCGTGCCTTAGTATATGACTTTGGAAGTTTCCCGGATCAAGAACCTCAGATATCCAACAAAGTGGTGTTTTTCTAGAACATGGTGTGGGAATTTATCCATGATCAAAGAGCGGGAGCTTGAGGGGCTGAGGGAGAAGCAGCCCTGTCGCTCTACTCACGTGTCCACCAAACCCTGAGGTGGCGTGGTGCACCAGCTCAAGATGGCATGCATGGCTTGTTGAGTCTTCCAGATTGTTCGTATTAGTTATTATCAGTAGAGGGTCGACACAAGACAGGAAGATCCCCTACAAGGTGGACTGACACAGTGGCTGCAATAATGGACTTAAGCATAACAACAATTGCAAAAACGGTGTTGGAGCAGGCAGTGTTTTGTTCTGTCGTACGTGGGGTCGCAAAGAGCCGGAAACGATCAGAGGGCACTTCACAACAACAATGTACCAGTTAGGGCTTCAGAAAGCAAAATGCCAGGAGCCTATTTTCTTAACTTTCCACAAAACCATAACAACAGATCATTAAAAGTAGGGAAAATTATTTTTACTGTTATCAAAAAAGAATTTTCTAGGAATGGTTTTTGTGCATATTGATTTGTTGTTGTTATTTTTCTTGAGGATTACTTTTGAGACCGAAGATTCTTGGATCTCAAATTGACAGGTTTTTTTTGGAGAGAGAGAGAGAGACAAACAGCAAGAGCTGTTTCTGAAAACGCTGAGACTGGTCACCGAGACCACACACAGAAACAGAAACCTCAGCACACAGCAGTCACAGAGATCTTACCCAGCACGAGGACAGAAGTTTGGAGAGAAACCACCCTTTGTCATGCTGTGAACCTGATATGAAATCACTCGAATACATCTCCGTAATCACATTTCAAAAATCAGAACCTTAACAATAGAATTAATTAAACCGACGTATTAATTGGGAGGGACTGACGAAATGGGAGCTGTCGGAGACTGGGTCAGCTGTGACGCAACAACAGGTTGCAGGGAGGGGCAGCAGTGTGGATTCTGCGCCGCAGAGCGCTTTAGAAATTCTGTAGGTTAGTATGTGGAATCTGCAAAAGCTAGCCCACCTAGCAAAGCCTCAGAAGCCACCCAGCGATACCATTTTTATTTCTCAAGTGGCAATGAAGAGTATTACTTGTAGCTTCAGCATAATTACTCAAGCCTGATTAGGAAGTCTGTTAGCAAAAAAGGCAGCTGGCGGGCTTCGCGTTCAGATTGACACCAGCTCAGCCCTAAGCTTAATTGATGTTTGTTCAGTAATATCGAGCGATGGCGCGGAATCTGTGAGGCAGCGCTTATCTGACGGCGATAGGAAGTGCTAAGTCAAGCACTAGAGGAAAAAACACGTTCCAGACAGTAGCAGATGTTCTGAGATGAAATATTTCTGTGCAGCATTGTGACAGAAAAACCAACTGATAAAACAGCAGAGGCGTATCAACAGCTTATAAAATGAAAAGTCTATAGTCTGAGCTTGATTTCCTCAGCTGTCCCAGGAAGGCTGAGGTTGCATGGTGTCTGAGGCCCAGCACAGAAGGCACCAGTTGCCACTGGGTCAACTCTGGCTCATATAGACCCCATGTGTGCCATTTAGCACTGTGCTCCAAGGTGTTTTCAGTGGCTTATGTTTTGGAGGTAGATCATCAGAGCTTTTGTCCTTGGTGCCCCTGGGTAGACTTGAGTCTGCAACCTTTCAGTTAGCAGCCTAGTGTGTTTTCCCCCTCACCGCTGCAAACCGTTATATCCAAACCACTCAAAGTAGGCTGCCAGGCCTTTCTTCCTAGTCTCAGTCTGAAAGCTCTGCTGAAACCTGTCACCATGGAGGCCGTTGCTGGGTATTTGAAATGCTGATGGTATAGCTTCTACCATCACAACAGGCAAGCTGCCACAAAGTGGCAAACTGACATAGAACAAGTACATACTTAGCACTTAATACATAATGATTGAGAGAATGGATCATTGTAAGATACCGCATAGCAAAAATAGCAAACCGGATCAGTCTCTATGGCATGAGCCGTTGATGTTAGGGTAGACCAAACACATGTTTGCTATTTGTTGTTATTATTAAATGCAATCAAGTCAGCTCTGACTCATAGTGCCCTGTTCTCAACAGAACAAAACCCTGCCTGGCCCTGTGTCCTTCTCACGATTGTTGCGATGCTTTAGCCCTTGTTGCAGCCACTGTGTCAGTCCATCTCACTGAAAGCATTCCTCTTTCCCTGACCCTCTATTTTACCATCCATTACGTCCTTCTCGATGGACCAGTGTCTCCTGGTAACACGTCCGAAGTGTGAGGACTACCAATTAAATTCACGCACTCATCCTAGAAAAAGTGCTACATATCTCGTTGCTGAATATCACTGTGGTCACTTTGAAGTACTCCCTTTGGGCAACTATGCACTAATTCCAGAACCTAGTCCACCTTTTAAAGCAGTTTTAGAACTCTTTTGCTGGAACGGCCATCAGATTACCTTTGTTGCCCTGAATATCATCCAAATGTCTTCCTTTCAATATTTCCTTTATCTTTGGTAAAGAAAAAATTCGTTGGGGGCCTGAAAAGGTGAGTAGGGAAGGTGTTCCAATACAGTTTTTTTGTTTAATTGCTAAAAACGCCCTCACAGACAACTGTACGATTAAGTTCACAAACTGGCCGCTGTGCCGTCACACGGTGTTCATCTCAGACTGTGTTCCAAAATTGCTTTAAAGGATGGACTAGGTCCAGGCATCGGTGCATAGCTTCCCAAAGGGAGTACTTCAAAGGTGACAGTAGTGATATTCAGCAGTGATGTATGTAGCACTTGGAACAATTAAATTCGTGGACTTAATTGTCAGACCCCGTATGTGACACAAGTCTCAGCATCCTTGCTTCTAAGGAGCATTCTGGTTACACTCCTCCCAAGGCAGATTTGTTCATCCTTCTTGTATTCCATGGTTTATTTAATATTCTTCACCAATACTGTAATTTAAAGGCATCGATTCATTGGTCTTCCTTATTTACTGTATAGCTTCCATATTGATATGAGGCAGTTGAAAACACCATGGCTTGGGTCAAGTGCACTGCTGTCCTTGAAGAGACATCTTTGCTTTGCAACACTCCAGTGTGGTGTGTCTCTTGATTTCTTCACTGCCGCTTCCATGGGTGTTGATTGTGCATTCAAGTAAAATGAAGTCCTCGACAACTTCAATCTTTTGATTGCTGATTGGTCCAGTTGTGAGGATTTTTGTTTTTTGATGTTGAGTTGTGATCCATGTGCAGATATAGGTATAGAAATGCCTGGGAAGGAGGCATCCCGACCTCCAGCCTGAGATCACTGTGGAGAAAGGAGAGGACCAGAGCTGAGGGGGCAGGAGCAGTGAGGGGAAACAGGCCCCTTTGCTCTGGAGGTTTCTGAGTCCTTTAGGTCATTTACAGCAAGGAGACTTTCATTTCTTTCCTATGAAAGACTTTTTAAAGACATAAAAAGTACAGAGTACAAAAAAGAATTAACAAAGAAGTCCCAAACGTGATTCTTTGAGGCTTGGCTAAATCTCATTAAGAAAAACCATATGTGAAAATTAGAAATAAAAAAAGATGTAGATATTAAATTATATGAGAACACTAGGCACGAGGCTACACTGACCTACTTTAAAATATCAATGAGACTCTGATTTTCTGCCTACACATCACATTTCTGTAAAAAAAAAAAAAGAAAAAAAGGTTCCCAATGGAAACCTGAATAAATACATAACAATGAAAATAAACAACAAGGACAAACAACAAAAAAATAAAGTATTACCTCCCCCCTCAAATCTCTGATCCATAATATTTCACCAAGGAATTTCTTTGCATTTCAAGGAATAGAGAACTTCACTGCTCTGTAATTCATCCTGTTTCCACTGGTCAAGTTTTTTGGAACCAGGTCACCAGTCCTTCTCCTATTCTGTCTTAGTCTGGAAGCTCTATTGAAAACTGCCCACCATAGGTGAACCTACTGGTATTTGAAATATTGGTGGCATAGCTTCTAGCAACATGCAAGCCACACAGCATGAAAACAAGCTGACAGAAGAACCAAAAAATCGTCTTAGAAGATGTGAAACCAGGATGCTCCCTAGAAGTGAGGATAGCAAGACTTCATCTCATGTTCCTTGGACACGGTATCTGTAGGTACTAACCCCTAGGGAAGGATTCTGTTGGTGATTGAATGTGTTCCCCCTAAATGTACAGCTATGTACCATTTTGTAATCTGGTGTGATTATCCTATGCTGTCAGTCCTGATCTCTAGGATGTTAAGGAGGCAAAATTTAGAGGCAGTTATGTTAATGGGACATGACTCAATCTATAGGATTAGGATGTATCTTGAGTCAATCTCTTTTGAGTTTTAAAAGAGAGAATGGATGAAAGAGGAGCAGGACCTCATTACTACCAAATAACAAAAGGAGCCGAGTGTGTCCCTTGAACCTGGCGTCCCTGTCCCCTGAGGAGCTCCTAGACCAGGGGAAGATTGGTGACAAAGACCTTCCCTCAGAGCAGAAAGAGAGAGAAAGGCTTTCCCTGGACCTGGTACCCCAATTCGGACTTCGAGTTTTCTAAATTGTGAGAGAATAAATTAAAGCCACTTGCTTGTGTTATTTCTATCAGAGTAACACTGGATAACTAAGATAGACATGCTTGGTAAGGTAGAAGATCAGTTTAAAAGAGGAAGACTCTCAGGGAGATGGCTTGACCCCATGGCTGCAATGATAGGCTCAAGCATAGCAATGATTGTGAGACTAGCACTGGATTTAGAAGTATTCTGTTGTATTTAGAGTCACTGTGAGTTGGAATCAACTCACTGGCATCTAATAACAGCTGTGTGTTTTATATACTCCTCCAGAGAAAAAAGAAAATAACACTATTCTTTTAGCACAAATACCATACTTTCTAACGTCAATACATTTGACAAAGAAGGCATGCTATTAATAGGATTGCAAATATCCTAAATAAAAGCCTTACATTTGAACTCATAGATGTATTATGTTTCAATATGTCCATAAAGGCTTATTTTAGGGACACAGGGCTAATGAATTTGTCTTGTAAGAAGTCTATTAGTACACACTTCCAATTAAAAGATAAAAACAGAAAAAATGTTCGTAGATGCTTAAGAGGCATTTAATAAAGTTCAACAACCAGTCTTACTGAGAAAGAAATGTTCAAGCTAATGAGATATTTAAGGACTGTATCATAAACCAGATAGCCAGTATCATACTTTAAGGCAGGAAAGTGAAAAACATTTCAATAAACTCAAGAACAGAATCTTGCCACTTTTTAGTATCAAAGACTGTTCTTAGTGGCACAAAATGTTAAGTTCTTGAGTACCAACTGGAAGGTTGGTGGTTCAGAATCACATATAGATGACTTGAAAGACAGGCCTAATTATCTGCTTCCAAGAATTCACAGTCTTGAAAACCCTACAGAGCAGCTCTACTGGACACCCATGGGTCACCATGAAATGGAATCAACTCCACAGCAACTGTCTTTGTTATCTAGTGCTGCTATACCAGAAATATCACAAGTAGATAGCTTGAACAATGATAGATTTGTTTTCTCACACAAAAGTAGACTAAACATCCAAATTCAGAGCATCAGCTCCAGGGGAAGGCTTTCTCTGTTGACTCAGGAGGAAGGTACTTGTCTTTAATCTTTCCCTTGACTGGGAGTTTCTGAGGTACAGCATCCTTGGGACCAAAGGACTGTGCTCTGCTCCTGGCACTGTTTCTTTTCTCATGGTATGAGGTACCCAACCGTCTGCTTGCTTCCCTTTCCTTTATATCCCAACAGATTGTTCAAGGTACATCTTACATATTGAGTCTTTTCCCACTAACATACCCACTAATCATCTTGTCCCATCAACATCATAGAGGCAGGTTTTACAACACACTGGAACATCACGCTATACCAAGAATCATGGCTCAGCTAAACTGCTGTACACATTTTTGGGGGGGATGCAATTCAATCCACGACAGCAACTAACAACAACAACCCCAAACCAAACCATTGAGTTGATTCTGATTCCCAGCAACCCTAGTGGACAGAGGTGAACTGCCCCATAAGATTTCCAAGGAGTGGTTGGTGGATTCGAACTGCCATTCCTTTGGTTAACAGCCAAGCATTTAACTCTGAAAGGCCAAACAGACAAATAAGGGTTTATCTTTGAGAGTGAAGTCGAAATTCTCTTTATTTGCTCAGGATGAGAGTTGGTACCTAGAAAACTTTAGAGTCATGAAAGAAATGTTTTTAAAATGAGCAAGAGTACCTATGAAAGAGACTGGATTTGCATTAATGATCACAAATCAGTAGTTATAAAACAGAAGACTCTACTTTCATAAACAGCTTACACTGAGCTCATCAGGATGCTAGCAGCAGGCAGCTGATGGTTGCAGGTTCGAAGGGCCTGCTGGACCTCACAGATGAGAGTAGCTGCTGGAAAATGAGGGCTTTCAGTTGCTGTTTCCTAAGGGGCTTGATGCCAAGACAATACAGATGTTGTAATAGGCTGAAGAATAAGTACATCTCTCTGTGAGCAATAAATCACTGAAAAACAAAGCAAAAGAAAGGGCTCCAGCCATGGGCTTCAAAGTTCAGGCCACCCTGAAACGAGGCAGAGGCCAGAAAGTACCTCACATGGCAGGCAAGCCAGAGTCCAGGAGCAATGGACTGGGGAAACCCCATCCAAGTCCTGCGGCCTCCAAAAGGGCTAGCAGTGCCGGCTGGACTCCCAGCTGCTGGACCCTGGAGCTGAGCAGGAGGAAAGCCCAGAATGCCCCGGGTGCCCTTCTTTGAGGATCCCAGGCGAGCACAAACCTTCGGGAGCCAGGCCTCCTCGGAGAGCAAGGCTTCCACTAGCCCTGAAGCCACCTTTTTCCGGACCCTTCACGATGCGGCTGAGGTCGGAAGTCACCATCACGGCTTCCTTGCTTCCGGGCGGGAGGAGGCTTACATTCTTCTCCTGTGTTGTCTGAAAGAGTGATTTTCAAAACTGTGGACCACAGCTCACTCAGGGGGACAGACAACTATTTGGTGGGTTTTGACCTATGTTGAAAAAAAAGAAACTAAATGAAATATGTTAGAGTGTTTGGCACGGCTTTTTTAGTTGTGTGTGCATTTGTGTGTGTGCTAGAAACGTCTCTGTGTGTATGTGAGCATGTGCACATGTGTATCGTGTGGTATGAATGTGTATGTGTGTGGTGTGAGAGTGTGTAGTGAGTCTAAGAGCGTGCATGTACATATATGTATGTGATGTGAATGTGTTTATTGCATGTGTATGTGTACATGTGCATGATGTGAGTGTATGAGTGTATTTACATGCGAGTGTGTGGTGTGAATGTGTGGTGTGACTACACGTGTCTATGAGAATGCACCCATGTGTACGTGTGTGTACAAATTTCTCAGTGTGTGGTGTAAATCTGTATATTTGTTCTTGGTATCAGTGTGTGCACATGTGAGTGTATGAACATGTGCTTGCCTGTGCGTGTGTGTTGTGAATGTGTGTGTATGTGAATGTATTAGCATACACATGTCTGCACATGGCTGTGTGAATGGTGTAAATGTATGTCACCTACACACTACACCTGTATGAAGTGTGCATATGTATTTGAGACTGTGTGTGTGTATGTGTGTGTAATGTGCGTGTGTGTATGTGTGCATAATACGGCTGGTGGTGTGACTATGTGTGAGAGTGTGTACATGTGAATATGTGAGTATGTGCTTGTGTTAGTGTGTGCATTGGTGTACTGTGTGGTGTGAAGGTGTGTGCATGCGCATGGGTGTGTATGTGCATCTGCATGTGTGCATGTGTGTACATTCGTGTGCATGTGTGGTGTGAATGTTTTGATGCAGATGTATGTGGACATGTCTGGAGGTATGTGATATGAAATGTGTGTGTGAATGTGTGTGTATGTGTGCTGATTCATGATATAAAATGTATTTCTTACTGTGGGTCACAACCAAAAAGGTCTGGAAAACACAGCCCAATTTCCCTCTCCGTTGGAATGATTTCTCCGATGCTGTCTCTGGCCTCTCACTATTAAACATCCCCTTGGGAGCAGCAGATGGTCTTCACCATTTTCTGCTGGGATGAAAAGACAGAGACCTTCAAGGAGGTGGACTGACACAGTGGCTGCAACAATGTACTCAAACACACCAACAGTTGTGAGAAAGCCATCGACCTGGACAAGGTTTTCTTCTGTTGTACATAGGGTCGCTGTTAGCCAGTATCAGTCTGACAGCACCTAGCTACCTAACTGGGTGCTTCGCAGGGCTTTTACCAATCTGTAATTTCCAAGGCCACATTGGAGCTGACACTGGACTTCACTCTTAGGACACTCACAGCCAGATGGCCATGCAGGCAGGAGCAACTGGTTTTAAGCTTGAGGTTAAGACTTCCCAGGTGACAAGTCAAAGTTGGCCCTTTTCTCTGGTTTGAATGAAAGAAGTTTCTTCAAAGGGAGACAAACCTATGCAGAAGAGTGATTACCAAACCACGAGTTACTAGTAATGACTTTGGAGGCTGTAAACACATCTGTCTTAGTCCTCGCTGCTACAACAGAAAGAGCTCAACTGGATGCTTCAACAAAGAGAAATTTATTCTCTCACAGTCCAATAGGCTAGAAGTCCAAACTCAGGGCAACAGCTCCAGGAGAAGGCTTTTCATGTTGGCTCTGGAGGAAGGTCCTTGTCTTCAATATTCTCCTGGACTAGGAGCTTCTGAGGTACAGGGACCTCAGATGAAAGGATGCTCTCTGCTCCCAGCACTACTTCTTTCCTGATGGTATGAGATCCCAAACTCTCTGTTTACTTCTCTTTTCTTTCTTTCTTTTTTTGGCAATTAAGTGAAAGTATACAATTTAAATCAATTTTGCATGCCTAGCTATCTGCAACACCTTCTGCTCTCCTTGTACACTCCTTCTTTTCATTTTATACTTGTGGTGTCCTCTTAACAAGCTCCTGTCCCCTCCTCTCCTCTGCCACCTGGGAGAAGACCAGTAGGACAGCGTCCTATAAATGCAGAGAACCGTAAAGTACACACACCACATGGTCACATGGTGTCCCTGGGTCCAGTGCATTTTTGTCTGAAGAATTTACCTCAGTAGTGTTTTCTGGTCAGGGGCAGCAGCAGATCTAGGAGACATGTCCCCAGGGGATCCACCAGGCAGTCAAGACATCAGTTCTAGTCTTTTAGTAGCATTCTTGAGCTGCGCCCCTCTTTTTCTCATGTTGCCAAAGGAACTCTACATTCTGTGTGCCATCATGGCTGTCAGGGGTGGTGGCTGGGTACCATCTGGTCCTTCTGATCGCGTGTTGATACAGTCTCCCATTCGCATGAGTCCTTATGTCTCCTTGACTCTTTTTCCCTCATGTCTTTGTTCTCAGTGATCATCTGTTCCAGACGAGTTGGGACCGTTTGGTATACCTCAGATTGCAGCTTGCTAGCTTTTAAGACCCAGACACCACTCACCAAATCGGGCATAGACAACTCTCGTAGCAATAGGCTAGTTATGTCAATTGAACTTAATGTCCCCCAAAGACATGGTCCCCACACTCCCTGCTACACTATCCTTGCAATATTGGGTTGCCAGTTAATGATGAAGTCCAGTTCAGTTGATCTACTTTCTACTGTATGCTGTCACTGCTTTCACCTAACCAAATTTCTGTCAACTATCTAAGCTATGACCAGCCCCCTGTTTCTCCCTCCCTCCCCACCTTTGTAGCCATCAGTCTTTTCTTCTGTACATAATTCTATTTTTTAAGTTCTCATAGCAGCGGTCTAATACAATATTTGTCCTTTTGTCATTGACTGATTTCATTCAGCATGTCTTTAAGTTAAAGCCAGATTATGAAATGCTTCCTAAAATCGTCATCGTTCTTAATCATTGCATAGTGTTCTTGTGATAATTTTGGTAGGTGATATGAATCTAGATATTTGTCCATTTCCTCTAAGTTTTCAAAGCTGTTGTAGTACAATCTGTCATAGTATTCTGTTATGATACTTTTGATTTCATTTGGGTCTGTTGTGACGTCTCCCATCTCGTTTCTTATTCAGGTTATTTGTTTCCTCTCCTGTTTTACTTTTGTAAGTTTAGCCAATGGTTTATCAATTTTGTTGATCTTTTCAAAGAACCAGCTTTTGGTTTTGTTAATTTTTCAACTGTTCTTCTATTCTCTAACTCATTTTGTTCTGCTCTAATCTTTATTATCTGTTTTCTTCTACTACTTGAGGGGTTCCTTTGTTGCTCTCTTTTTACTTGTTCAAGCTGTAGCGTTAATTCTTTGGTTTGGGTGTTTTCTTCCTTCTGGATGTGTGCATTTACGGAGATAAACTGACCTCTGAGCACTGCTTTTGCTCTATCCCATAGATTCTGGTAGGATGTTTCTCATTTGATTCCACGAATTATTTTGTCCTTGATTTCGTCTATAACCCAAGGGTTTTTCAGCAAGGTGTTGCTCAGTTTCTATGAGTTCAAATTTTTGCCTATGGTTTTTCTGCTATTAATTTTCACTTTCATGGCTTTATGATCTGAAAAGATGCTTTGCAATAATTCAATAATTTGGATTTTGTTGAAGTTTGCTTTATGTCTCCACACATGTTCCATGTGCATTGGAGAAGGTGTACTTATCTGTTGATGGATGAAAAGTTCTGCATATGTCAATGAAGTCTAGTCAGTTAACTGTTGCAACAAGATCTTCAGTGTCTTTACTGAGCTTTTTTCTAGATGATCTGTCCATTCCTGGAAGTGGAGTGTTGAAGTCTCCAACTATTGCTGTGGAGTGATCTAGCTCACTTTTCAACATAGTGTTCACTCAGTGTGTTTAGATGCTCTAGTATTGAGTGAATACATGTTTAATATTGTTAAGTCTTGCTTGTGTATTGAAACTTTCAGCAATAGTGACTGTCCTTGTCCACGATGGTGGATTTTACATTAAAATCGATTTCATCTGAAATTAGTATTGCCATACCTGCTCTTCTTTGTATATTATTAGCTTGGTATATATTATTCCATCCTTTAATTTTCAGTTTGTTCATGTCTTTAAGTCTAAGGTATGTTTCTTGTAAGCAACATATAGACGGGTCATGTCTTTTGATCCAGGATGTCACTCACTGTCTCTTTATTGGAGTGTTCAGTGTAATTAGTGATAGGCATTTGTTTAGTGCTGTCATTTTGATGCACTTATTTTTTGTGTTGATGATATCCTCTATGTTGCTCTTAATATTCTGTTGTGGGTAGTTCTTCTTCGTGGGTTGACTTTTCATCTTTTTCAGTGTTGGTTTAGTGTTTGTTGAGACTCCTGTATTATGTTTCTTGTTTTGATATGTTGCATTGTTATTTTGCTTTGCAGCTACCCCTATGATACTCCTTACTGTTCTAAGCTTAAACCAGACTTTAACTTCTGCATATCTTTTTAATTTCTTCTCCATCTGAAGGGGTTATAACTACCATAATATATCCCTCTCTTTAGTGTTATAACGTGTGGTTTTTGTGCTATGATCACTGGTTTCCTTCTTTTAATATTGTGGCTTTGATGGAGTTTTGTGACTTCCATAACTGAGTAGGATTCTGGATGCTGTGCCCTGCATTACCTCCTTAAGTACACACTTGCTGTTTTTGTGTTTGTAAACAAAGAGCTTCTTTCAGTATTTCTTGTTGTTTTAGTTTGGTTGTTACAAAGTCTCTAAGCTTCTGTTTATCTGAAAATGTCTTGATTTCACCATCATATTTGAGAGACACTGTTGCAGGATATATAATTCTTGGTTGGAAGTTTTTCTCCTTCAAGGCTTTGAATGTGTCATCCCACTGCTTTCTTACCAACATAGTTTCTGCTGAGAAATCAGTTGAAAGCCTACAGGGAATCCCTTTGTATGTTGGCTTTGCTTTAAGCCTCACTGCCTTGAAGAGTCTCTCTTTATGATTCATTTTATTAAGTTTGATTATTGTATGCTTGGTGTCTTTCTTTTGAGGTCTAATCTTTGTGGTGTTCAATAATCATCTGGAGTACCTATGTTCTCTTCTTTCATAATTTCAGGGAAGTTCTCTGTTAACAACTCTACAACAATACTCTCTGCATTTTCAGCTATCCGTGTTCAGAAACTCAAATTATCTGTAGCTTATTCCTCTTAATAAAGTCCCAAATGTTTCTCAATGTGTTTTCATTTTTCTTACTTCTTTTTTCTAATTTCTTCTCATAGATGCTGGTATCAGTTGCTCTATCCTCAAGCACACTAACTCTATATTCCATTTCCTTGATCCTGCTCTTTTGGCTTTGAATCGAATTGTCTAATTCTGTACTTTTATTATTGATCTACTGGATTTCAGATCGTTGATGTTCCATCAGTTCAAATAGCTTATTTAATTTTTATTTTTGCTCTGCTGAATTTTGTTTAGTCTCAAGGAGGACTCTATACATAACTCTTTTGTACTCAGCCTCTGATAATTTCATAAAGCCTTCTTCATCTGGGAAGTTTTTGATTCTTTATTTTGATAGTTTTTCAGAGCCATGGTGGATTGCTTCTTTAAATGATTAGCTGTCAATTGTTGTCTTCATGCCATTAAGAAGCCATTTGGTTTCTCTGGTGTTATCTCAACAGGAAATGAGGCATAGTTCTAAGAGGAGGATAAGGGCTCTACTAGTTTTGGTCATCAGCCACCTCTGTGTACTCTAGTCACTGTCCCCCAGTGGATTCTCTGGAGTGGCGGGCTCTACTTCCTGGCTCGCAAAGATGGCACCCTGCTCATGGAGTCACTGGGGGGCTGTCAGCTGTTGCTATGATGTGGATCAGTGAAAGGTGATAGAGATGTTGCCACCCTGTTCAGCAATCAGTTCTCCAGGTGGTTTTAAGAAGGTCTCTATTCCCGTGTGAGATGTCCAACAGCTGCTTAAATCAATCAAGCCCTCAGGTGTCACAGCCCCACCTTCCAGCTGACAACAAAAGCATCTCATAGGCCATCCACAGACACTATAATGTGGTTCAAAAAGGGGAGGAGTTAGGGCCCTGCTGCCATCCTCTGCCAGGCCCCACTGTTCTCCAGGTACCACTGTTCTAAACACAGCTTTTCTGCTGAAGAAGCACTTTCCAGATAGGGACTGCTGCTCAGTGTTAGACCTAGCCCCAGCTAAAAATTTGGGTGGCTGACTCTGCCTCCCAGCTGACCAAGATAGTGTCCCTCCAGAGCTGCCCTTCCTACCATGAGACAGCTGAATCTATGGTGCAGTTCAGAAAAGAGAGGATGGAGGGGCACTGATGCCCTCGGCTGGCAGCTGGGGTCTCAATATGGGTCTATCCAAAGCACAGTCTCTCTGTTGCACTATATACTATTTACTTTAGCACTGCAGTTCAGCATATTTGCCGGCTCATGCACAGTCCCTGCCTCCTTGATAACAAAGGAAATACCAGTACCTGCAGTCCTTCCACACAACGTGTCAGCAGAAGCAGGACTCAGAGTGCCACTACCTTGTCTTTGAAAGAGATAGTTTCCTCCTTACTGGCACCCAGTCCAATCTGACAATGCTATGCCAGATTCTAAGGCTCCCTGAGTGTCCAGAGTGCTCCATTCAATTATCATTCTAGGCCTCAGTTCTCAGATGGAATCAAGGAGATTTGTGTCTAGTCTGCCATCTTGTCCCCACCCCTTCCCTTTTCTTTATACACCAAGAGATTGTCTCAAGGCATGATACAATCTTAAATATTCAGTCCTGCCCCACAAACACAACCACCATCCTTCCTCTCTCATTAACATCATAGAGGCAAGATTCACAACACAGAAGAACATCACATAACATCAGCAATCTTGGCCTAGCCAAATTGCTACACACATGTTTGAAAGGGACACAATGCAACTCATAACATCGTCTGTGAGGCAAGAGTCTGCTCAGGTGAAGACTGCAGTGTCATCCTTGCCTTCTCTCTTCCTCTCAGATCCTGCATTAAACCATATGCAAATTCTGCCATATTTACCTTCAATATATAACCAGAATCCCACTGCACTTCACCTTTTACCTGCAAAATGACAGACAAATATATAAAAGTTGCCCAATTAAATCTCACTGGGATTTAGAAGTTCTTGAGGACAGACATCTTAGAATCTTATTTTGGCTGTTTACAGTCAATTTTTTGAAATGAAAGACTATACACATCTAAGAGCCATTTTATCAGTTTTACTTTTTTAAGTGACATCATATGCCCTTACATCATGATCCCACAAACCCCATGAGTTCTGCAAAATCGCTTCTCGCTTAGACTGCTTCTGCTTTCCCATAGGTTTTGTGGCACAGTTTGTTTGGATTTTGTGGCATGGAATTTTCCATTTCTATCTTGCAAGCCTCAGCTAGCATGAGCTGTCTCAGCTCCTTGGAGGCTGACACAGATCTTCCCATGTGACTGAGAGAAAGCTGCCTCATGTCTCTGCTGTGGTTTCCCCGTTTTCAGGAAAAGGAAAGCAGTTATCTCTGAGTCGCATTACATTTTTGCAACCAATGCTAACACCCAGAGACACATCTCTAAAAATCATCTGGTTGAGTTCAATGACTTATCAAACTAAGATTGTACTTCTCTTCTTCTGGAATGTCTAGAAAAATAGCATCAGTTGTGGGAACCTGCTAACCTGCTCTTCATATCAGCTTGCATTAAGGAGCCAATACTGAGGACAGTTCAGCACAAACAGGTGATGCCTGCTGGACCACCAGTCACCTGGCTCCACCTGCTCTCCTGGTTTACCTGCCTAAGTCCTACCAATCGGTTACCCAGGAAGGTTTTGGTCAGTTGGCTTCTTCCCAAGTTGTTGGGCTGAGTACAGTAGTGCCTTGATCTTAGTGTCTCATGGGTCCTTCTTGAGCATCCTACACCAAATATTGTAGGAAACCAAAGAATCTTAGACATAACATATCAGTAAGAAGCCCAGAGTGCATTCTTTTCTTTTTAAAGACTATTTGGAAAACAAATCCAAATCTTCCTTAGACTTGAGGATAGAAAGACTTCAACTCATTTCTTTTGACATGTCATCAGATCAGATTAATAGCACCTTGCACATAGCCATCACCCATCCATCAGTGGAGGCTTGTGTGTCACTATGATGCTAAACAGGTCTCAGTAGACCTTTCTGACTAAGACAGGTTATGAAGAAGAGGCTGGTGACCGACTTCCAAAAGTCAGCCAGTGAAAACCTTGTGGAGCATGGTTGTACTCTCCGATACACATGGGACGCCCTTGTGTAGGAATTAACATGGTGGCAACTGTTTTTTTTTTCCCATTTTTTCAACTAGATCATGGCTCTTCCTGAGCCTGAGATTCAGAGGCCCTGACTTAAAAGGAATGATTTTGTGGCATGTGAGGGGAGGTCTGCTTGTGAGCAGTTCTGTAGAAAAGGCATGTGGGTCCCCTGAGGTGCGCAGGGTGCCCAGGGTGCTGTGGTCATCATGTGCAAAACTCGGAAGACCACAATTGCAAAATAAATGATAACCAGTCCCTAAAGTCAGAACTACTAGAGAAATTGTTGTTTGGGAGACTTTGTTCATGCAAGGATGGATTTCTTAGGGGCATTCCAACTTACAACTCTTGATGCAAACTTTCCCCAGAGCCTACCAAGGGCATGGAAACTCATAGGATTCATTTTTGTGTTTATAAAGGGAAAATTGATAAAAAAAAATTACCCAGAATTTTTTAAATTTCTCATTCCAAGTGATGTAGACTCAGTGATGCCTAGAGGATAACTTGCACCCATCTAGGATGTTCTTCTAAAAATTGGTACCCACATAGCCATTGGACATCTCAATAGCATAAGGAGCTGTGGACTCTGTCCAAACTCCATGGGGAAATCTAGACAGAGGAAAAGCCACCCTTGGACAGAGAGGCAGTTGGGTGCAAGACATGTGGCTTGTCTGTTGAAGAGAAACCTAGTAGCCAGGATTCTAGGGCATTAGGACATGATGTGAGAGACTGCAGCCACAGGGGACTGGATTTACTGGTCATCTAGTATCATGGAGACCATTGTCTTCATCACCTAGTGCTACATTTAGTGTAGCAGAAATGCTACAAATGGACACCTTTAACAAAGAGAAATTACATTACAGCACAGGCCAATAGGCTATAAGTCCCATTTCAGGGCATCAGCTCCAGGAGAAGGCTTTCTCTGTTGGCTCTGGAGGAAGGTCCTTGTCATCAGTCTTCACCCAGACTGGGAGCTTCTGAGACACAAGAATACTATGTCCAAAGGATGTGCTGCGCTACTGGCACTGCTTCTTGGTGGTATGAAGTCCTCGAACTCTCTGCTCGCTTCCCTTCCCCTTATACTCCAAGAGATTGCCTCAAGGCACAATAGAATCTTACACACTGAGTCTTGTGCCACCAACAGAACTGGAGCCCATCTTTCTTCATAAACATCTTAGAGCCAAGACTTACAATATATAGGAACATCATGCAGTACTGGGAATCATGGCTCAGCCAAATCATTACACATGTTTTGGGGGGACATATTTCACTTGCGACAACCATCAGGGGCTTTACGTGGGAAGAGGGGAAATGGGTACAAGAAAGGGAGCTGAAGGTGTGTGAAGGCTTTGTTGTGTGAACCCAAATGCTGGGTCAGCTGAGCCATCATGCGGGCCCTGCTGAGCACCAGGGCTCCAATTTCCTGGCCTAGGACCCAGTTACTAGGGCTGTGGGGCAGTTGCTACCTCTTCAGACTGTAATTACCCAGCTGGATGGGACGTGAGGGGGAGTCACCAAACAACTGGAAAACAAAAGCCACATGCATGGCTGAGAGGGCACATTAGGCTGGAGTTTCTGCCAAGCACGTGTGTGTGTGTGTGTGTGCGCATGCGTGTGTGCATGTGCGCATGCACATGTGCTTGAGCATATGCCTGTGTGTCTTTGTACTTGAGAGTACGTGTATACACATACAAAGGATTTTATTTGTAGTTCTTTTATTGCTGCCTACCATTCCCCTATGCCCACACAGCCATGCCTTCAGACACATATGTACACTCACACTCACACATGGATACAGATAGGCTTGTATATCCACTTCCATACACATATACACACACAAAGTCAGACAGACACACATACCAAAAACCCACTGTCGTCAACTGGATGTCAACTCAGAGCAACCCTATAGGACAAGTCAGCAGTTTGAATCCTCTAACAGAAATACCATGAGTGGATGGCTTTAACAAAGGAAAGTATATTCTTACACAGTCTGGTAGGTTGCAAGTCCAAATTCAGGATGTCTGCTCCAGGAGAAGGCTCTCCCCCTTGTCAGCTCTGGAAGAAAGTCCGGTATTGCATCAGTCTTTGTCCAGGGAGTGTCTTGGCACAGGAACCTCAGGTCTGAAGGACGTATTCTTCTCCCAGTGCTGCCTTCTTGATGGTGTGAGGTTCCCAATTCTTTGGCTGCTTCCCTTTCCTTTTATCTCTTGCAGGATGAAAAGATTAAGGGTGGTGCAAGCCATACTCCAGGTAAACTTCCTTTGCAGTGGAGCAGGGAAGTGATCTTCTGAAGGGATTTACAGCCCCACCCTAATCCTTTAACATACAGCACAGCAAAATCACAAAATGGACGACAATCGTAAAATACAGGGAATCATATTTGGGGGGGGACACAGTTCAATCGATGACAGCCTGTGTGTCTTTGTACTTGAGAGTATGTGTACATACCTTTAGATAACTGTGCATACATGCATGTGGATGTGTGTCTCTCTATATCTGAGTGTGTCTGCCTGTGTATGTAAACATGTGTGTCAGGAGGAACTCTGGTGATGTAACAGTTAAGTGTTACAGCTGCTAATCAAAAGGTCAGCAGTTTGCATCCACCAGATGTCCCTTTGAGAATCTATGGAACAGTTCTACTTTGTCCTAGAGGGTTGCTATGAGTTGACATTTAGTTGATGACAGTGGGTTTGTTTTGGGTATGTGTGTCTGTCTGACTTTGTGTGTGTGTATATGTGTATGGAAGTGGATATCTATCTGTATCCATGTGTGAGTGTGAGTGTGCATGTGTCTGAGGGCATGGCTGTGTGGGTATAGAGTAGTGGTAGATAGCGAGAAGAGAACTATAAATAAAATCCTTTGAGCAACAGTGCTCCACTCAGAGTTGGGAGTTTGAGCAGTCAGCCCCCAACAAAAGGATGCCAAACTTTAAAATAAAAATTTCCTGGTTTTCATGTGGTGACATTTGCTGGAAACAGTAGTGCCAACACCAATGTCACATGGCCAGCATGTTCTCTCTCCTCCTGAAGAAGTGAGAAGGAGGTACTGCTCTTTAGCCCTGGTCAGAGGATGCCGAAATGCCTAACACAGTGGGTTTCATACCCTTCCTCGTGACAGCTTCAGCCACTGATCTTCCCCTTTTCTCCACAGCCCCTACATCTCTCTGATGTAAGACTCTGAAGTCTGCAGGCAAAACACAGAAAAATATGCTGAGTCTGTGGGCTGGCTGTGCAGGGCTTTTGGGATTTGAAGCAGGGACTGGAAAGCCTCCAAGTGTCGCCAGCCAAGTTGACAGTCCCCAGTTTTCTATCAGGATGAAACTCTGTGTGTGTGTGCATGTGTGTGTGTGTGTGTGCATGTGTGTGTGTGCATATGTGTGTACAGAGAGAAAGAAGAGGGGGAAATTGAGAGACACAATGGGATTAACCATTAAAGGACAAGAGGGAGAAAAAGACCACCATTCTTAACCCTTGTGCTCTGAACATCCCTTCTACCACCATCTTTGCCAACCTCTTCTTTAGGTTAAGGGTTTTCCTTCCATTATAGGGATGCTGGGGTATAAGTTCTCCCTGACTACAAAAATACTCAGTACACAGGTTGCCACAATTATTTATTTCAAACAATGAAGGCAATCAGTCACAAAACCCAAGATAGAAAGAAACTACCATCATCTGGGGAGACACAAGAAATGACGACTTGGTGAAAGTGGGGTCCTGAATTAGATCCTAGACTGTAAATAGGGCAGGAGTGGGTAAATGGAGAAAACCCAAGTAAAGTCTGTAACTGAGTTACAAGTATTTGTGCCAGTGTTAATTTCTTAGTCTGGACAGACACATCATGGTAACCTAAGATGCCATCACTGTAGGAACTGGGGGTGGGATGGCAGGGAGCCTTGGTGACACGGTGATTAAGCACGCAGACCCTAACCAAAAAGTCAGTGGAAGAAAGATGTGCCAGTCTGCATCTGTAGAGCTGACAGCCTTGGAAATCAGATGGGGGCAATTCTACTCAGTCCTACAAGGTCATTATGAGTCAGGATTGACAGCAGTGGGTTTGTTTTTTTTATGGAGGTGGTGGATGAAGGGTTTACAAGCACTGTGTACTAGCTTCACAATTTCTCTTAAATAAAAAATGATTCCAAAGTTAAAAAAGGAAAATGGGAATTGAGGGAGAAAACGCTAAAAAGTTACATTCTAGTCTGGAGGTCTCTCACAGAAACTCAAGGACACTCCCCGCAGAATCTCCCATGATAACCAGCTCTCAGGAATTTGTAAAACAACTTCATTTCCTGAAAATTTGAGACTAACACTTGATCCTTCTTCTGTCAACTCGCTATTGCCAATAAGTGGGCAGTATAAAAATTCCTTTGTCTACCCTTTTGTGGGTCTTTTGATCCGACTCGACGACACCCGGCTTGGCTGGCATACAAAGACAGGAATGAAGCAGATCCGGGAGCTCGGCCATTTTGGACATTAGTCCGCTGTAGCTCCATCGGCTGGAATAAAACCCCTTCCTCTGATAAACACATGTGTTCAGGTAATTCTTCCTCTCCTGTCGGGCCTTGTTTTTCTTTTCCTGCAGCAGAATCACTGCAGGCCAACTGAAGGTCAAGTGATCCAGGATGGGCCTGACCCAGGTCCTCGACATCGGCTCCATGTGTCCTTCATCCTCTTGGGGGCCAGGTATGGCCCCTACCTCTGGGAATCGCCTGCGGCCTTGGGAGGGCCTTCACAGCCAAAGTCGAAGGTCCTTTACAAGCCTGTGCTTGCTCCCTGGACAACAACCTAGAGGCCAGAGAGACTCACGTGCCTCTGCATTTGCAGATCTGCTTATGAAACCAACTGCTATTAAGTTGATTCCAACTCGCAGTGACCCTATGTGTGTCAGAGTAGAACTGTGCTCCCTAGGCTTTCAATGGCTAATTTTTTGGATATAGACTGCCAGGTTTTACTTCCAAGGCACCTCTGTGTGTATTTGAATGTCAGCCTTTCTGTTAACAGCCAAGCATGTTAACCTTGCACGTCCTCCCCTACTTTACACTGTGCGATAAATCTGTAGTTATGGGTTCTGAAATGTTACTGGTACAAGAAAGCACGACAGGCCAATGAACAGCAAACAGCAGCCTGAAACAATACAGTATTTAATGTATGTTAAATGAGTTACCATTAATTAGTGGGAAAAGAAAGATACCTCCGTCAAAGATCACAGAATCTGGGGCAAGACACTTGGGCAAGAGCCCAGATTCTAACCTTACCACACAGCAAAATGAACTGCAGGTGGATCAGAACCACTCCAGTCAATCGGGTTGATGTCACCCAGGGTGCTTACCCATGGTGCCATCCCCCCTGCTCCCCACCATGGACTTCATCCTGTAGCAGACCACACAGAATCCTTAATGTAGATAACCAATTAAAAGTAAGTAAAAAACACCAGGAAAAAAAAAATACACAGAAATCTTGCAATGTTAACACTCTGAATATTCGGTGTTCTGGCTTTTATACACTTTTCTGATTGTCCAATTTCTTGTAATGTGCATATATGACTTTTATTTTCAACCAAAAAGATTTAAAAACAAACAAGAAAATCTAAGTACAATCTACAGACTGAGCCAAAGGAATCAGTGTTGCTACATGGTAACAGGATTAAGGGCATTAAGATAAAAATAAATAAATAATAATAAACCTAAAAGAGACAAACGATCTCTTTACTCATAATAAATAGACAGGCAGCACATTAAGTCAATCAATAAGTGGTTATTTGATCCTCTCCATGGCAACAGCACCTCCCTCTAAACAGATTCACCCTGCTTCTTTCCATGGTGGAGGTCATGTTTAATCTAAAATGATTAAGCAGCAAGGCTTTTTCAGGACCCAAAGCAAAGGGAAGATCCCTTATCCAAGAAGGGTTGTGTGCAAAGACAGGAAGCCTGAACAAACTCCTTGTGCCCAGGGCTGGGCTGGAGGAGGGCGGACAAGGACGCGATGGTGGTCAGGAGGCAGGGCTGGACCACCAGGGGCTGGCTACAGCTCAGGCTGGTTATGTGGAGAGATGGCAGGTGAAAGATGGGAACGTGGGAGAGACTTCAGTAGGAGTGCTGTGTAACCATGGTCATCTGTCAGAAGGACCAGTAGATGCAGAGGGTAAATGGAGGTGGGGAAAACTAAAGGAAGCGCTAGTGTCATACTAGTCAAGTACCCAGCTGCTAACTGAAAGATCAGTTGTTCAAACCCACCAGCATCTCCACAGGAGAATGAAGTGGAAGTCTGCTTCTGCGAAGACTACATCAAAACCTGTTGGCATCAAGGCAATTGCGACTCATAGCAATGCTGTAAGACAGAGAGAAGAGTCCCATGGGGGTTCCAAGAAGCAGCTGGAAGGTTTGAACTGCTGACCTTTGGATTAACCATCAAGATCTTAAGCACTGCACATCAGGGCTCATAGAACTGCCCCACGGGGTTTCCAAGACTGTACTCTCCATGAGGAAACGCTGGTGGCACAGTGGTTAAGAGGCCAGGCGCTGACCAAAAGGTCAGTGGTTTGAATCCACCAGGGGTTCCTTGGAAGCCCTATGGGGCACTTCTACTCAGTCTTGTTGGGTTGCTATAAGTCGGAGTTGACTCGAGGGCAACATATTTGGGTTTTTTAGTTTAACATCTGTAAAGATTACAGTCTTAGAAACCCTATGGGGCAGTTCTGTTCTATTCTATAGGATCACTGTGAATCAGAACCAATATAATAGCAATGGGTTTGGTTTTTGTTTGCTCATTTCAGGGAAAGACTGTTCAGAGGGTGATAAATACAGAAGCTTCCGGGATGCTCCTTTCATAAGATGATGGAATCCTAAATAAGGACACTGGAGATGAAGTGGGGAGATGGATTTAGAATGTCAGCTCCCGAGTGGGCTTCTTTTGGTCATTCCTGTTCTGCCAGCACTGAAAGAGACACTTGGACAGCACTAAGTGACTGATAAATACTTGTTGAATGAACAAATCAGTAAAAAACGCATAGGCTACTTCTAATGCAATATTAGAAATCAGTGCGAGTTTCTGGATATAAGAGGCAGCTTCCGAAAAGCCTCACCCTTCTCTTAGAGAGAAATTCGTCCAGTGCTGCCTTGCTAATTACTTTAAACATGACTGTTTTGTAATGCTTTTGCTTATAATTCTATATAGATCAGCCAACATTGTCAAGGGTTACCATTTTTTTCCCTCTTAAATACAAGTGAGCATCTACGGACATAGATGTTTTGGTAAGATCAATGCAAAAGCATTTTCTCTTTGCCTGGAAATCTTGGTGGCATAGCTGTTGACAGCTGTGGCTGCTACCCAAAAGGTTGGCAGTTCCAGTCCACCAGATGCTCCTCGGAAATTCTACCAGGCAGTTCTGCTCTGTCGTACGAGGTTGCTGTAAGTCAGCTGACTTGATGGCGATGAATATGTTTTTGTTGCTTTAAGATCTTATGACTTTATTTTAGAGGTTTTTTTTTTTATTCAGGCAGAAGTTTCCTATTTTCAAAGGTGTCTATCTATATATCTTTTTAATCGCTCTTTTATTGTTTCCAAATTGAATGACTGTATCATTGTTGATTTCCTGGTTATGATGTTAGGCTTTATTTGTACAAAAACATAATGTTAAGGGAGATAGGGTGAAGCGTTGACAGGATCGGTCTGTGTTGTTTCCTACAAATGCACATGAGTCTCCAACAACTTCAAAAAAAAAAAAAAAGAGAAGAAGTAGTATTCATCAGTGCAATGCCAAAAGGTCCGTTCAATTCTATGTGTATCTTATGGAAAATGGGTTGTTATTCACGCTTTCTTTATCAATGAGCCCAGAGGAGAAGCTCCTTGTAGGTTGTCGATCTTCAGCTTTTCTTGTGGCAGTCAGGCCTCCAAATTAAACAAACACATCCCTTGTATTGTCATTTTTGCTTTTGACTTGTGGTGACCCTCTGTGTGGCAGAGTAGAACTGTCTTGACTGACAATTTGAAAGTAGGTCATCAGGCCTTCCTTGTGAGGCACCTCTAGGTGGGCTTAAACTGCCAGACCATGATTAGTAGTCAAGTGTGTTAACCACTGCACCACCCAGGAACTCTATGTGTCCTACTGATGATTGTGAGATTGTCACCATGGTTATCCTCACTGTTTTTCTAACTTTATCACTTCCTCCCGGATGTGGTTAGTGCTGCCTGTTGAAGGCCTGTGGTCATTTCAAAGGAGCGAGGCATGAATCATTTCAGAGTGCTGCTTGCCAAAACAAGGATGGGTTCTGTCTTTATGCAATCTCTGGCCAAACTGGGGGTGTGTTCCTGGTTTAGAGACACAGTCCCCTGATTGCTACAGACCACTGCAGGCGCACGGGCTGGCTGCATAGGCCGGGAAAATAATGCCGTGTCTACTCACCGTCTTACCTTAGAAAGGTTGGAGCTGGCGGCGCAGAGGGTGTCTCTCCCGAGCCTCTCCCTCTCTATCCTCTTGTCTTTGGTCTGACATCCCACAGGCAACTCAACAGACGTCCTTCATGTCGCAGGCTCTCACCCCAGGCTCCTTGTTCCAGAGGTCCAGCTGCAAGGTGGTTAGAGACTCATCCTCTGAGCCGTAGGAGCGGCTCTGTGAGTTGGCCAAGTGAATTTGGTTTCTGGTCGTCTTATCCACATGCGTTCTGTCTCCTAATTTAGTACAATGGCACAGCTGTCTAACCCGTCCCCCTGAGTCCCCTCTGGCCCTTCTCCAGTCTGTGTCTACAGGCAGCCAGAGTAAATGCTTTAAAAACACAAATGGGATTACATCCCCTCATGGCTGACTGCTTCTCCACCACCAGTGGGGACTCTGACTAAACGCCCTCCGATGTGTGTCAGAGCAGAATTAGGTTCCACAGGGTTTTCAAGGCTCTGGCCTTTCAGAGGAAACCAGCAATGTAGTAGTTAAGTGCTACACTTCTGCTAACCAAAAGGTCAGTAGTTCAAATCCACCAGGTACTCCTTGGAAACCCCATGGGGCACTTCTACGCTGTCCTACAGGGTTGCTATGAGTCAGAATGGATCCAACAGAGGGTTTGGTTTCTTGGTTTGATCTTTCAGAAGATTGCCAGGACTTTCTTCCAAGGCTCCTCTGGTTGGGCTCTAGCATCAACGTCTCACCTCGTAGTCAAATGTATTCAAGGTTGATGTCACCCAGGAACTGCTGAAGGTCACATGAAAAGCCAAAGAACTTGAATGTGAGTCTTTGGATGTTCGGCCCAATGACACAGTGCCCCCTCCTGGCCACAGAGGGAACTCCCGTTCTTGGGCTCAGCTGCATCTGAGGTGGGGTCTCCTAAGGTGGCTGGGTGGGCCCCAGGGAGGCAGCAGGCGGACTGGACACCTGACTACGGGGACGTGAGGAAAGCACAGGAAGTGAGGTAAAGGCACAGTAGCTTCTAGCAAGTGGAGTCAACCGTGGACACAGTGTTACCTGTCTGCCTCTGTGGACGAGTTCTGCTACAAGACAGGCAGCAGGCAGGTTCTGTTGCTCTCAGCGGTGTGTCTCCATGAGTGTGCTTTCTGCCCTTACGCAGTTTTTGGCCCAGCTGGGGGTGTGTTCCTGATTTAGATACACAGTCCCTCGATTTCTGCAGACCTCTGTAGGCATGCAGTCTGGCTGTGTGGGCCGTGAAAACACACTGTGTCTACTTGATTGTCCCACCTTGAAAAGACAGTAGCTGATCGGGCAGAGAGCGCATCTCTCCTGAATCTCTCCCTCACTGTCCTCTTGTCTCTGCCAGTGTGTCTCTGGTCTTATCTGATGATTCCCAGGCTAGCAAGCATCTCCTCTCTGCCTGACAGGTGAACCCTTTAGTAGGAAAGCATTCTTTTCTGTGGCAAGCCCTATCAACCAAGCCAGTTGAGGCCAGCTCGGATGACCTGTCTTCTGTGTTTCTTCAGTCCTTTCTTATCCTAGGTGTCCCTGGATAGTACAGTCACACTTGAGGGCTAACCAAAAGATTGGAGGGTTGAATCCACCCAGAGGTGCCTCAGAAGAAAAGACCTGACAATCTCCTTCCAAAAAAATCAGCCACTGAAAACACTGTTGAGCATACTTCTTGTGTAACTCACACAGGGTCTCCATGAGTCTAACTCAACTCCACAACAACTGCTTTCTGGTTTTATTATCCTAAATTTCATGCTGCACTCACTTTAGTTTGTTTTATAAGGCTTCCTTTAATTAAAGTAGTATGTTCGCATTGCAGATAATGTGGAGAACATGGAAAAATGCAGAAGCAAAAATAAAAACCACCTGCCATCCAGTCCCCAAGATAGAAATCTCCTGAGAGTCTACATGCATCTCCTTCCAAATCTTAAGTGCCTGATTGGATTGGTACTTGATAACTAATGCCACATTCTGTTTTGTTATTTAACATTACATCACAGACATGTAACGGAACACTTTACACACTTTTTAATGGCTTTATCACATGCCCTCCCATCGGTGGGTCCATAATTCTTGCAGCTATTGACGCTTTGATTGTTTGTAGGTTTGCTGTTATACACAGTGCTAACAGGAATAGTTTGCTGATCCTTCTGCCCTTCTGGTTGAGTCTGGAACATGTCTTTGCCTGGTCGGACAGCAAGAGTCCCACCCCCTCAGCAAGCGAGAATGCATCCCTACGTCTCTTCCACTCCGTCTGAACAAGTGAGCGGCTTTTCGTTCTGGTTTCCATGTGAGTTTTTTTTTTTTTTTTTTTAATCAGTCAGAGCATTGGTTCCTTCATGTGGGCAAAAGTCTCTGCAGAAAACAGTAGCCATGGAGCTGACTCTGACTCACAGGGACCCCATACACGCCAGAGAAGAAGTATGCTCTGAAGCTTCTCGATGACTGGCGTTTCAGAAGTAGATGGCCAGGCCTTTCTTTTGAAGTATCTCTGAGTAGATTGAGCCTCCAGCAGTCTAACATAGTAACTGTTGGTGGTGCTAAGGACTCTGTAAGTAACAGTTCTTCCCCCTGCCCACCACCCTAAGAATTTCGGAAACAAGACCAAAGAGAGACAGATGGTCCTAAAATACCACCTTCATTCTTGAGAGAGACAATGATGGAGACTGCAGCTTCACAACCCCACCAAGTGGGCCTGCCATCAGGTGAAGACTGTCTCAGTCCCATCCCAAGAAGGGCCAGAGGGACAGGTGGCCAGGCAGGCCTTCCCACTCCCCGGGGAGAGTCCCAGCATGGAGAAGAAAGCAGGAACTCCCTCTCTGATATCATCTGCTCCCAAAATGAAAAAGGGGGCAGGTGGGCTGAGTGCCCCCAGTGTACCAGTCAGACAAGACCATTTCCTTTAGGAGAGGGATGTGGACGGTGCTGCAGAAGGCCAGAGAGACTGGAGCAAGCTCCCCAAGGAAGATATTTGGAAGTGAAGCCACAGTGTTTGTCCACAGCTTTTATTAGCCAGCGGAGGGTGTCTCCTTTCGGTGTTTATTTTGCGTGGTTTCTATTGGCTTGCCACACAAAAGGACTTCAGGAAGGGTAATTTGCATTTCTATTGATTTGCCTTTTCCTCTTGAACCATAAACATTTTAACATCTAAATTATTGAAGTTAATTTATTAAAATTATTATTTGAAAAAAAAAGCTGCCATTTTTGCACTCTTTCTCAGTTGTGCAAAGCAGCCACCAACATCATCTACTTTGTCACACGTAGTGGGTGCCCTGTTCCAGATGTGCTGCCAAGATCTGCAGGTCGGTCAGCTCACGAAAGCTTCACAGCAGCCCCTGCGGAAAAGGAGCCCTTACCCAAATCCTGGTTTCACCAGGTGGAGTGACTTGTCAATAACGTGTATTTGGTAGGGCTGTGATTGTCTGACTCCCGCCACTGTGTCCCCAACTGCCATACCATCAGGGAATCGTAAAGGTGACTCAGAGCTCCTGTACCAGAGCCCAGTGTTTGGGAAATAAAAGGCCTCATTTTTTTCAGACTTCTAATTGCTATGCCAGGAAGTGAGAGGTGTTACTCCCAGTCATTTTTTTGTGGGATTGATACCGAGTCCCACTTAGAAATGACGAAAAGCTATGGGAGAGGCTGTGAGTCATTTAATGCCCCGTTTGGAGCAACATGAAAGGTGCTACAGAGTCTCTGGTCTGTCTGGAGACTCAGCCCTTCCCAGAAAAGGTTTCCATCCTTCATGTACTTGGCCCATTTTCTCCCTATTTTATTACCCTTTCAGTTCCAAAAGTAAACTGCACTCATTGGAATAGTTTTGCAAAATACAGTGATGCATTATTCATATTACTGTATTGAAAATTACAGTACTAGCCACCCTCTTCCCATCTAACCTCCAAGATTATTCAGTAATATCCTTGTTACTGTTGGGTGCCATTGAGTTGTTCTTTTGACTCGTGGCAAAACTTTGTGACAGAACAGAACTGTCCCATGGGTTTTCTTGACTGCAGTCTTTACAGAAGCAGGTCACCACTCTTTCTCTGGGTGACTGTGAACTGTCACCTTTTTTTGATCAGCAGCCGAGCATTTAACCATTGCACCACCAGCGATCCTGCGTGCACCCACCTCTGGAATTTCTAGTGCGCACGGGGACCATAACTTACCTGTCTTAACTCACTCCATCTTCAAAACAACACCATGACTTAGGTGCTATTCTTCTACTCACTTTGCAAGTGAGAAAACTGAGACACAGAGATGATAATGTGTTGTCCAAGGTTCCATAGTTAGTATTATCAGAGCTGGAAGTTCAGCTTAAAAATCTGGGGAATATATCTCTATCTCTGTCTCTGTTTCTGTCTCTGTGTCTGTCTGTCTGTCTGTCTCTCCCATATATACATGAGTCCTCAGTGTGCAGATAGCTCAGCTGCTGACCAAAAGGTTGGCACTTGTATCCACCAGGTGCTCTACCAGGAAACACTATGGGGTGGTTCTACTCTGTCCTATAGGGTCCATATGAGTCAAAGTTGACTTAAAGGAAACAGATTTGGTATATATGTGTATATGTGTGTATACACACACATACATACACACATATACTTTGGTCATGGTATCATGAGGGATGAGTCCCTGGAGAAGGAGATCATGCTCGGTAAAACAGAGGGTCAGTGAAAAACAGGAAGATCTTCAATGAGGTGGACTGACAGACACAGTTGCTGCAACAAGGGGCTTAAACATAGCAAGGATTGTGAGGATGGCCCAGGACTGGGCAGGATTTCATTCTTCTATATGCAGGATTGCTATGAGTTGGGACCAATGTGACTGCACCCAACAATGACATATACTCTTTGCTTAAATAAACATATGGAGACATAGATGAACATATGTAGGTTAGTTTACCAACTTTTCTTTCTTTAACTCCTTTCTCTTTGCAATTTTTTTTCCATTTTCTTCACAGTATATTCGGCATCTTTCCAGGCACAAGCAGAGAATTAAGCGAATCTTTGGTAATCCAAGAACCAAACACATTGCCATTCAGTCACTTTTGACTCACAGCTACCTTATTTCCTTATAATCCATGGTTAAATGTATTTAACTGTTTCACAACTCACAGGCATTTGGGTTGTCTCCATTTGTCCTCTGTTGAACACTCAGTAACTGAGTGCTGTCAAGTTGATTCTGACTTATAGCAACCCTATAGGTAAGGGTAGAACTGCCCCCATAGAGTTTCCAAGGAGCGCTTGGTGGATTCAAACTGCTGACCTTTTGGTTTGCAGACATAGCACTTAACCACTGCACCACCAGCGTTTCTTCTTGTGAACATAGCGCTGGAATAAACACCTCTATGCATGTCATTGTATATAACATAGGTTTTATGTAGATAGAACAGATTACTAAAACTGCATGATAAGGGTTGCATATTTAATTTTGTTTTTCTTTTTTTTTAATTATGATTGAATGAAAATGTACACTCCCATATATCAGTACCATGTGGCCATAGACTCGTTTTATGAGCCTTTTGAGGCACAATTTATTTTAATTTTATGTAAATTCTTTCAGATAATAGAACAGAAGGTATTAATTCCAAACTCATTCTATGAAATCAACTTAACCTTGATACCAGTACAACTCAAAGACATTATAGAAGAGGAATATTTGGGCCTCTTTAATTTATGTATCTAGACAAAAAAGAATATTGGCAAATGGAATTAATCATTTTCACCACAATCAATTTATGTTTATTCCAGTAAGGCAAGGAAGATTTGACATTCTGAAAGTTATAAATATAATTTATAACATTAACCAGTCAGAAAAAGGGAAAAGCAATTTCTCAATAAGTTTGGAAACATATTTGAGAAAAGTAAACAATAATGATTTAACAAAAAGCCACTTCTCATTAGGAACACAGAATTTCCTTAATTTGGTAAGTTGCTACAGATCAAAATGTGTACCTCAAAAATATGACCTGGAATCCTACCCATAACCTGTGAATGTAATCCCATTTCAGAATAGGATTTTATTCGTTATATCAGTGAGTCCATCGTTAGTGTAGGAAGTGTCACAAGCCAACCATTTCCAAGACATAAAAAGAGCAGATTAGGCACAGAAGCAAGCAAGCACAGATGGGATAAGATAGGTGCCAGGCCACATGAAGATTTCCAAGGAACCAAGAGCAGAACTGAAAACAGAAAAAGACCTTCCTTCAGATCCAGCAGAGAAAGCCTTCCCTTAGAGTCAGTGCCTTGAATTCAGACTTCTGGTGTCCAAACTATGAAACAGTAGATTTCTGTTCATTAAGGCCACTCACTTATGGCATTTCTGTGAGAGTAAGTGCTAAGAAACTAAGACAGCACTAAGCACTAAAGATCTTATAAATGAGTGTATCTGTAATAGAATAAAGAGCAAATGTTTTCACTTTTCTATTCTTGTGTCTACATATATTCTATTTAAAAAATTAAAACATGAGTCAAGGATGCTATATCATCACTTATCTGAAATCACATTAGAGATCCTAGCCAGTGAAGTAAGACAAGATAAATAAATGGAGAGATTAAAAATCACCTATCTAATTTATTAAATAAGTTCATACAAGTAGGTTATGTATGAACTAATCATAAATATCTTTCATTGACCAAGGATTATGTATAATCCTGACAACCAACCAAACAGAATAAATAAATTGTTGGATGTCAATGGGTTTCTTTCTACATGGCCTTTCTGGTCGTGGTCTTAGAACTGCCACAAAACGACGTGCTGTTGTGTTAGGTGTTGTCAAGTAGGTTCCAATTCATAGTGACCTTAAAAACATCAGAATGAAACACTGATTTGTCTTGGGCCTTGCCCACAATTCTTCTTATGCTTTGCCCATTATTGTGGCTGCTGGGTCAATCCATCTTGTCAAGGGCTTTCCTCTTTTTCACTGATCCTCCATTGTATCAAGCATGATGTCCTTCTTCATGAACTGATCCTTCCTGACAACATACCCAAAGCATGTAAGATGCAGTCTTGCCATCCTTTCTTCCAAGGAGCACTTGGGTTGTACTTCTTCCAGAACAGATCTGTTTGTTCTTTTGGCAGTCCATGGTACATTCAACAGTCTTCCCCAGCACCACAATTCAGAGGCATCAATTCTTCTTTTGTCGTCTTTGTTTATCGTCCAGCTTTCACATGTGTATGATGCAGTTGAAAATACCATGGCTTGGGTCAGGCGCCCATTAGTCTTCAAGGTGATGTCTTTACTTTTCAATACTTGAAACAGGTCCTTGGTAGCAGATATTCCCAATTCAATGTATCTTTTGATTTCTTAACTGCTGCTTCCATGAGCGTTGATTGTGGACCTAACAGTGAAATCCTTGACAGCCTCAATCCTTTCTCCATCTATGATAATGTTGCTTACTGGTCCAGTTGTGAGATTTTTGTTTTCTTGATGTTGAGGTGCAATCCATACTGAAGGCTGTGGTCCTTGATCTTCATCAATAAGTGTCTGAAATCTTCTTCACTTCCACCTAGTAAGGTAATGTCATCTGTGTAACACAAGTTGTTAACGAGTTGTCTTCCAAAACTGCTGTCTCGTTCTTCTTCATAACATCCAGATTCTCAGATTATTTGCTCAGCATACAGGTTGAAAAGGTATGGTGAAAGGATATAATCCTGACACATACCTTTCCTGATTTGAAATCGTGTAATGTCTCCTTGTTCTGTTTGCACGGCTGCCTCTTAATCACATGCAGATTCCTCAAGAGCACATTTTGGTGCTCTGGTATTCCCATTCTCCACAATGTTCTTCATAAACGACATGCTAGGACTATGCAAAGAAGTATGTAAAATTCCTACCAGGATTGACTAGGACTATGTAAATATGATGCGTGTGGCCCAGTAAGGAGACTGGCTAGTTTTGCCACCTCCTCAGGCTTGAAAAGAGCCAATTCCACTGTTGGAAGGAGAGAGCATACTACCAGGAGAAATTGTGGTGTCATAGGGAAGATGACTGGTGTCAAAACTGGTAAAACAACTGGAGAGTGAGAGTCTGACCTCCACTTCACAGATATCAGCTTTGGGTGGATGCTATTCTCATCTCTTTCCTTGAAGTTAGGCCTATTGAGACAATACTTTTCTTACAACTATTATTTATTTCACCCCCAAAAATGATAAAGTCCCACCCATAGTGTTTAAGAGTGGCTACACCCCATCACTAGTGGTTGTTATCCTTATTTTAATTTTTACTAATTGATTATTAAAAAATCATGCCTCTTTATTGTCTTTATGTGATTTTCCCTAACAGTGAAGTTCAGTGATAGTTTGTGTGCACTTGTCATTTACACTTCCTCTTCCATTTGTGATGTTTATCTGTTTTCATCTCTAACTGTGTACTTGCCCTTCTACTCTACTGTAGATCACTAGGTAGGGCTGGGAGTTTTCAAAGAAGTCTCTACCCTGCTCCATCTGCTCCCTGTCCACCTGGTTTTCCACTGAGTTTATCAGAACGTTAGAAGAATGGAGAAAGAGAGCCATCTCCTGCAGCTGGCTACAGAGGCGTACCAATGGTTTGCTGGTGATGGAACTTGCCAATCTGGAAGCAAGGATGGGGTGATTCCAGACTCTTGAAGCCAAGGCAAGGGCAGCACCTTTCAGGAAGTTCTGACTTTGATCCAGGCAGCAACCACTGGTGGATCCAACACCCAAAGAATCAGTGTTATAAACAACACTGTTGAGTAAGTGCAGACCACGAGGACCAGCCGAGCCTCTCTTCTCTGGTGTCACACTGTGTCTCTTTTTTCCCCAAATGATCTTTCTCCCTCTTTCAGGCTCTTCTTTGGTCTCCCAGCTTTTCCCGTACCTTTGTATCCCTGTGTTAAATTCCTTCTGTTTGAAGTACCTGTTTTCTGATTTCCTGATTGTGCCCAATCTGATATACTGTTTATATACTTTGCTAGTTGTTAGGTTTTTTTTTTTCTTTTTCCTTCTTTTGTTGGTTTTCTGTTTCCACTCACTGTAGAATATATTCTTTGTATCTGGGTTTTTAACTCTTTGCCATTTATCTTACAAACATTTTCTTTCAGATTATTTGTGTTGTCCTAGTTATCCAGTACAGCTATAAAAGAAATACTGCAAGTAGATGGCTTTAACAAAAAATAATTTATTCTCTTATGGTGTCTAGGAGTCTGGGAGTCCCATTTCAGGACACCAGCTCCAAGGAAAGCTTTCTGGCCCTGTTGGCTCTGGGGGAAGGTCCTTGTCATCAGTCTTTCCATGGTCTAAAAGATTCTCAGGGTAGTGACCCCGGGTCTAAAAGGTGCACTTTGCTCCTTCCACGGTTTTATTGGTGGTATCAGGTTTCTCTCCTCTCTACTCAGTCCTCTCTTTTATATCTCAAAATAGTTGACACAAGGTACAACTTCAGTCTGTAGACTGAATCCTATCTCATTAATTTAACTGCCTCTAATCCTGCATCATTAACATCACAGAGGTTGGGATTTATAACACATCAGATAATCACATCAGATCATAAAACGGTAGACAACCACGCAGTACTGGGAATCATGGCCTAGCCGAGTTGACACACATTTGGGGGGAACATAATTCTGTCCATGATACATATATTTTGACTCTGCTTACAATGCGTTTTCTAAATAGTAGTCTCCAGTCTTCTGCTTACCTTTTGATATCTTGCAGAACCACAGTGCAGTATCCTAAGCCAGATATTGGCATTGATAGAGTCAAGATACAGAACAGTTTCATAATAAGAATTGTTGCCCAGCTCCTTGGCAACTACTAATCCGTGCATCATTTCTAAAATCTCTTTGTGTAAGAGAGTTCTAGAAATGCGATCACACTGGATGCAAACTTTTAGGATTGCCTTTTTCACTCAGCATCATGCTCTGGAGATTCATGCAGGTGGTTGATTGAAGCAACAGCTCATTCTTTTTATTGGTGAGTAGTATTCCATGGTGAGTAAGGACCACAGTTTGTTTAACCACTCACCCACTGAAAGACAGCTAGGTTGCTTCCAGTTTGGAGGTATTACAAATAGAACCTCTACGACCATCCACATATAGGTTTTAGCAAACACAAATGCTCAAGGACAAAGATTTTCTTAGCATCGACGTGGCAGCTAGACAGAGATGTTTTATAGTGCCAGAAAGTCAGCAACAATCACTTCTTTGAAAAAAAGAAAAAGCCCAGGCAAGAAGAACTAAACTATATGCCAATCTCTCCACGTTGTAGGGACGCAAGAAAGAAACGAGTGACAGAGTTCACCTGTGTCTCATAGTCCCGTGCCTTTGCGTGAACACTGCTAGAGTAGTAGAAACATCAGTCTAGGAAGCCTCCACTTTAAAAGATTAACTTTGAAACAGGAAATCTGCAATTGCTACAACACTTTTGATAAAAGCAGTAACAACAGGATGTGAAGGTCTGGTTATAAAGAGCTCCTTCAGGTGTTAATGAAGGAAGTGATTTAAAACAAGCTGAGTCATGAGGATCATGGGCTTTCCAAGAGAAGGGCATCTTCTGAACAAAAATTCAATGCACCACACAAAAGAAAATTTAAGAATGCTTTCTTTTATGTTAATTAGTTAAGATGATAATACTAAGAAGTAAAGGGCTTGCATGTGAATCAAAAACACAGTAGCTGAATAAAAACTTACATCAAAAGCAATTATGATAGTCTACTTTCCTGTGTCAATATACTCACAGCTAGATCATGGTGCCCAGTTGTTCTATCAAACATTAGTCTAGATGTTGCTAGTAATGTACTCGCAGTGCCTCAGATGGTTAAGTAGTTGACTACTGACCAAAAGGTTGGGAGTTCAAACCCAGCCAGCAGCTCCATGAGAGAAAGACCTAGCTATCTGCTTCCTTAAAGATTAAAGCTAAGAAAACTCTGTCACACAGGATCACTGCAAGTCTTAACCAACCCTAAAGAAGACAGCAACAACAGTATTTACATTTTAATGTTAAATAGAACAAATTACTCTTCATAATATTGATGAGTACCAGCTAATCAGAGGAAGCCCCTAAGAACCAAACCAGATTTTCTTCTTCACCACTTCTCATATGGCTTTCAGATTTGCCAGCCCCATAATTAAGTGAACCCTGTTCTTAAAATAAATCTCTGTCTCTTTTTCTGCATATATGTATGTTTCTGTCTTTCTAAAGAACCTTGATAATGCAATGAACACAGCTTTTTTGCCTACAGACAATCTCATTGATGCAGTGAGAAGCAACGTCACATGACAAACAGAAAGTGATAGATCACGTACATGGAAGAATTTTGACATATTCCCAAAGAAGAACCAGAATAAATGAAGCAGCAGCAGAGATTGAATACAGAATTTTATAAAAACAGCTTTTCTGAGTTACTGAGAGTTGAATGTGAAGATCAGAATGGCCAGTTGTGCTCTTCACAAACTTAGCTATAAGACAGTGACATCTAGACACATCTTTTTAAAACTTTTAAAAAGCCATATGCTGTGAAATAGTTTTATAGATATTTAGGGACAAAAATAAATAACCAAATTTCTTACCTTTAAAATAATATAGATTAAAAAATAAGACATAAAAATGTTGACAGCAGACTCCTTTCTAGTTTTAACCAAAAGAAAACAAATTTACCTTGGAAAAATAAGGAAACAAATGGCCCTTAGTAATTTTTTATCTAAAGAGTATAATTGCAGTCTACAAGGAGAAAGTGGCAAATGTTCTGAATCTATACTATCTTTTATAATATAGCATCATGATATCCTCTCTAGAACAATTACTTACCAATATTCTTAAGATTTTGAAAACACAAGGAGGAAGAATGAGGGTTTTGTTGAAGGAATTTTGGTAAGGGGTGGAGACCGAAATAAATCAAATTTACATAAATGAATCACAATAGGTCTTTTAAATATGCACATGAATCCAAAATCATAACAAAACTAATGATATGATGTGGGTTTTGATCTTAAGTGACATTATTGGTGATTGAGGGGTTAGAAAATAAGCAAAATCCTGAGAATTCCCATTCTTCCATGAAAGAACATTGCTCATTTGGTTGTTTTTTGTTTTTTCCTCAAAAAGGTACCTAAACATACATTCAAGACTGTTGAAAAGTCAAATCAGTCAGATTCGTAACTTCAAAATCAATGTAGTAAAAGCAAGTAAAACATAAGGCTTGTAACAAAGACAGAGAGCAAGGAAGCGAGAACTAGAGAATATATACAAGATTGGAAAGACCCAGCAAAATATAATGGCAAAGTTAATTTTTAAATTCTGTTTATGAAAAGCATTATTTAGACTACGTTTTTAAAACTTCAACTACAAGTTTTCTATATGAAATCCACCTTAAAGAAAAACAGATCATTAAACATAAAAAAAGTTACAGATATTGCAAAAATTAATATCAGACAATGAGATTTAGGCAGAAAATATGAAACAGGGCCCAGAAACATTTTATATATAATAAAGAGTCATGTATGGCCAACTTATAGCACTAAAAAACGTGTATGTCCTGAACAACAGAACATGGACATTCAGAAAACTATTTTTATAAAGAAATCACAATTGAGTGAAATTCTTTAGCACAGCCCGAAGGAACCTTAATGCAATGGAAAATAAACAGCAGATTCAAACCATTAAAACAGCCAGGTAAAACAGTAGATAGCTATTAAACTTGATGCTCTATAAGGTTCCAAAAACGTATAAATTACTAAGTTTGTAAACACTGGACTTTTGCTTGAGACTTAGGCAAAGAGCCATGGGAAAATGAACCTTGGTTTTTCCTGCACTAACAAACCACAGAATTTTTTTCTCAGTTGCTCATTCTTGAAGTGCATACTGACTGCGAGAGACTCCGAAACATGCTCTTTCCACGCCAAGGGACACAGAATTACACTGTGACACCTGGATCCCATGAAGCAGGGGCAATCTGTGGGTCTGGAAGGCCACCAGTGTTAGACCTCTGTGGCTATTTTTTGTAAGATGTTCAGAGGCTTGTTAAAGCGTCTAGGCTAGTTATTATCTCTTCCTTAACTGTTTGTGTCATCAGTCAGTGCCCATTAGGGCCATCCTGTGTTGACCTGAGGGTAAAAATGTGTCTTTTTCATTCAGTGCATGAACAAACTTGGTCTTGCAAAGCTCAAACTCAGTTTTTATTTTTTGTTTGTTTTTCTGGGGGAAGATAATTTTTAAAAGTATACCACAGCAACTGATACATGAATACATTAGTATACAACACTTTAGCACTTTTAAAATGTTAAAAAGCAAAGATACCCCCTTGAAGACTAAGTTGTCCCTGACCCAAACCATACTGTTTTCAGTGGCCTATATGCGTGTGAAAGCTGGAAAATGAACAAGGAAGACAGAAGGAAAATTGACTTCTTTGAAATACTGTGTCCTTAAAGAATATTGAGTATACCATTGGCTGCCAAAAGAACAAACAAATCTGTTGTGAAAGAAATACAGCCAGAATGCTCCTTAGAAGCACGGATGGCAAAATTATGTCTCACATGCTTTTGACATGTCATCAGGTGGGATCAGTCCCTGGAGAAGAATGTCGTACTTGGTAAAAGAGAGGTCACCAAAAAAGATGATGACTTTCCAGATGGATGGATGTAGTGGCTGTAACAATGGGCTCAAGTATGACAATTGTCAGGATAGCTCAGGACTGAGCAGTGTATCCTTCTGTTGTAAATATGGTTATGAGTTGGAACTGGCTCAGTCAACGGTATCTGTCATCAACAACATTCTTATTATAAAGGATTAAAGCATGCGTGTATACACTGAGATACATAGCTTTTATTCCTCAGTCTAATTGTCTTCATCATCTTAGACTTATCGATCAAGAAATTTCTCAGTCTTTAATTGTTCTTCAATTAATTGTGCAAACAGATGCAAAATAGCCACTAAAATCCCAGCTACATGTGATAAGTATTCCATACTGTGAAAGCTTATAATAATGGGATGTAATCTAGTCAGGAAGACCAGAATCTAACTTCAGAAATTAAGCAAGTCGTGTCACTTCTTTGTTGAAAACTCAGTGATGGCTTCTCATCCCTTCAGAGTAAAATTCAAAGTCCTAGACATGACCCTGTGGACCCCATGATATGGGCGATCCCTCCTGACTTCCTCTGGCTTACCGTCTCTCAGCACCGCAACCTCTTTGCTTTCTTTCACATAGGCCAGGCTGGCAATAACCACCATGGTGCCTCATACAGAGAGCAATCTTCCTGTTATCTACAGTCTCTCCTCAAATATTGTCTTCTTAGACAAGCCCTCCCTGTGCTATCTTGTGCCATCTAAAATAGTGTACTTGTCAATATGCACCTCTCCGTTGACTTCATTTTTCTTCTTAGGACTTATCGCTATCGATGGTACTGTGTATTTACTTGTTTATTTCTTTTTCGTCTATCTTTCCTAGTAGAATCTAATTCCACATCAAGAACTCTGTTTTGTTTGTTGTTGACTCCCTAGCATGTAGAATAGAACCTGGTATTTGTTACCCACTGAATAAATATTTGCTGTCACTTCTTAGTTGTCACTGATGGCATCATCTTCAAAGAAGGCTTTCTGAAGAAAAGTCATCTGGACCAAGATGCAAAAGACGAAGAACAGTGAGAAAGGCCAACGCCGATGGGCAAAGAAATCTAGGCCGATGGATCCATAAGGTCCAGGGGCAGGAAAGGGCCCTGGGAAGAATGAGGGGCTGAGAAGAAACCACTGCTGCTGGAGTGAGAAAACAGGGACCATAGTGTGAAGTGGTCTTGAAGGTAGTCACAAGAGGATAATGCTGCAGCACCTTCTCCTGTGGTATGTGGGAAAGCCTTAACAGAATTTAAGGAGGAGAAGGAGGTGGGCAGAATCACATTTTTTGAAAGTAGACTTCAGTCCTTGCACCAGGGATGGTTAGACCACTTGGCTGGTGATGGCTGTAGGCCACAGAGACTGTGATAGTAACCGTAGAAAGAATGTGCTCCTGGGAGCCATAAAATTCTGGCAGCCATAGAATCGTAGTCCAGCTTTTACCTGCCTTCTCACTGTCTCAGAGACTCTGATTAAATGACTTAACTTTTCTGAGAGAAGGACATCTTCCTGCTGTGTCACCAGCTCATCTCAGGGATGAAATGAAGACCACATGCCTGAACAGTTTTAAAATGATCACATGCTATATTCAAGATGCTGCTGTTGTTGTGTAGTTGTTAGGAGCCATCAAGTAAGCTGAAACTCATAGGGGCCCTATGCACAACAGAACAAGACACTGCACAGTCCTGTGTCACGACCACAAGTGTTGTTACGGTGGAGCCCACTATTGCGGCCTCTGTGTCAATTCATCCCATTGAGGGTCTTCCTCTAATTCACCGACCCTCTGCCTTATCAAGCACGATACCCTTTCTAGGGACTGATCCCTCCTGACAACATTTCCATAGCATGTAAGAGGTAGTCTCACCGTCCTTGCCTCTAAGGAGCGTTCTGGTTGTACTTCCAAGACTCTTGCTGTTAGTTGCCATCAAGTCCACTCCAACTTGTAGCAAACGCATGTGTGCAGAGTACAACTAGCTGTCTCACAGGGCTTTCAAGGCTGTAGCTTTCAGAAGCAGATCACCAGCCCTGTCTTTTACGGTGCCTCTGCTTGGGTTTGAACCAACAACCTTGAGGCTAGTAGTGGAACATTTAACAGTTTGTACGACACAGGGATTCCTTGCATTCGAAGTACCATGAGTCCAGCAGCTCATCAACTATGCATCTTAACTCTGAACCCCACTTACCAAATTCCTTCTGTTCAGGCACCCATCAAAGCTACTGGGGACACAGTGGAGCTCTGAGCACACACAGCCCCTGTCCAACAGCACTCTCAGTTCACAAGCCAGCTGTCAGCCGTAATTCCTTCAGGAGTACAGGGCTAATCCTTGCTGTGATCCCACTTGGTACCTCCTACCTGGGCTAGGCTGGGGCCACAGTGTTTTCGTATAGGCACTTAGTGCCACTTTCTTCCACTGTCTTACAGGAGATGGAAAGCTTAATTGCTCAGTGTGTGGGTTTATTTTTCTGTTTTGTGCTGCTATAAGATATTTTAAGATATTCTTTGAAGGAAAAAAAAGATAATTCTAAGAAAAACCTTCTGGTCTTGAAAACTCTAGGGTTTTCATGTGACAAGATGTGGCATGAAAGCATCAAATAAAAAAAAACTTTTTAAAATTTCTTCACGAAAAGCCCATCTGCATCTGTAGTTCTGAGCACGGAATTGCTGGAGTTCAGTGATGATCAACAGGTCATATCTGCTTGCAGTTCAGTGATTCTGAGGGCACTTATTGAAGGAGGCACTGGTAGGAGGTTTGAGATGCCAGAAGACAAGGGATTCCACAGCTCCCTTGGGAGGTACCCAGTCCTGTCTTACACCTGCCTGTATGCCAGTGCACACTAGGTGGCTCCCCTCCATGGGGTCAGACCTGTTGATGAGCCAGTGAGATCCTTCTGGGTCTGGCCTGAGCGAAGGTCTGCAGTGTGTCAATCTCTGAGGCCTGCGAGCCCAGGGATGGGGCTGTCTGGTCTGTACTTCTGATGAGGCAGGGCCCACGATGGTGGCATACATGGCTGTCACATGGCTTCTGGGCACCTGCTTTTCTGCCCTGATCCTCCAGCCTGGCTCCTGCTTTATTTATCTATGTTTTGTTCTTGTTTAAAGTCACTCATCTTCTATGGTAGCAAAGGGTTGAAAACAGGTAGTCTCACTATCAACTGAAGTTTAACTTGGTGGACTATAGAAAATAACTTTGTAGAATCTATTTAAGTGCCAAATGCACTAACCTTCCTTTTGATGAAGTCGTAATTTCCCTCGGACTTCAGCCCTGACCAAGACCGTTGTTTCTGCTACAGGTAGGTGTATGCCCCTGCCTGTACTAAACCACAACTGATGTCTCTGGTGCCACAAAAGTGTCATTCGGTTACTGGCAGGCTATTTCTGCCTGACCTTCTGTTCAAGTACACTGTCCTTAGCTAAGGACACCCCTTAAGCACCCCATGTAGGTGTTGCAGAAAGCCCTGGTGGTGTGGTGCTGCGGCTGCTTACCCGAAGATCAGCAGTTTGAATCCACCTGGTGCTTCTTGGAAATGCTGTGGGGAAGTTCTACTCTGTCCTATAGGGTCACTATGAGTCCGAATCGACTCGATGGCAACAGGTTTGGTTCAGTTTTTGATAGAAGCTGGAGGTGATTATCTGCCTGAAACCTTGATTTTTCTACTCCAACTTCATGCCAGTACCTTGCTTGGTATTTAGGATGCAATAAAGAAATGAATCACTAAATTAGTTAAACTAAGCGTTATGTTCCTTCCTGGTCAGGAAGAATCATGTCAGACTTAGTGGCTTCTGAAACAGTTAGAAATGACTAGAAAGCTCAGCAATCACAGGGTTTCTTCACTGACTCATCCATTGTTTGACCAACAGTTGTTCTGATTCACTGACTTGTTTGACAAAACAGGCTAGTTCTCTGAATTCTGAAGACCCTGAGTTAAGTGGGAGGAGGCTGCACCCCCCGCAGGAGGACACGCTCCTGAGAAGCTTCCACCTGAGTCTCTGCGACCTGAGTAAAAGGGGTCACACTTCTTTGCGTTATAGGCATTTGCATCCAAACACTGTATCCATCGTGAGATTATCAGTCCCTTCGAAGCAAGGCCTGTGTCTGACTCAGCTTTGGGGTCCCCCAGAGAATTTAGGAAAAGTATGTACAAAAGATGCAGACATATGTTGAGCAAATTAACCTTTATTTTTATCCAAAGACCCACGTTACATTTTTGTCTAATGTCTGCTGTTTTTTGGCACCTGTTTCTCTACCTCCCAAGGCAACCCCAAAGAGCCACGGTGCCTGGATCTCCATTTATGGAGCTTGTCCCATCTCTTACCAATGTCCTATGGGTGCAGGCTATAAAAATACAAATGTTATAAACCTCAACCTCAAAGATTGTCCAGCAGATTTCAAAGAACCTGATCCAACCGGTTTCCCCAGCATTTGGAGGCAGGCAGAGCACACAGCAATAGCAGAGCCCTGGGGAAGTAGAGTGACTTGTTTCTGTAGCTTGTCAGCTGGTAAGCATCAGGGGCTGGTCGAACTTCGTTCTTACTTCTCCCAGGGCTTGTCTGAGCACAATTTCTCTGTCTGCTAGTGAAAACAACTCCAGGTGAAATTCTTTACAGCGTGGGGGAAGTTTTGCTAAATAGCCCCCTGACCTGAAAACTCTAGCTTCTTTGGTGTGTGACCATTTCCTGTGGCTAGCATATTCAATGACTCGGACCAGTGACTACAAACTGCGAATGACAAATTAAAATGTGTGATGACAGTTGAATTTCCACCTCACTGTCTTCAAACTGCTCCAATCTAAGAATCTAAGTCTTCATGACTTCTAGAGAAATCCACTCTGTAGGCAGTCCATCCTTTTGGAAGGTTGCCTCATCAGAGTTAAAGGACATAATTCTCTCTCTTGATGCAGGCTCGAGGATTCCTTGCCTTCTTCCTGTCCTAGCCCCTGTCCTCTGCTCTCCACCGCTTCTTATTCCATGGCTCAGTGGCTCGCACTCCACCAGAGCCACGAAGAATCCCAGAGATGTCTTTGCTGAAGCTGGTTCTTCTCTTCCTCAGGAGATGGCTCCCACACGTGCTCCCTAAAACGTGTAGGCACAAGCGGTGGTGAAGGCTACTTGTTTGCATCTCTCCGCTCTGGGACAGCTCCTCAACAGACTCTCAATACCCACAGCCGCTGCCTTTGAATTGATTCCAAAATCATAGCAACCCTATAAGACAAAGCAGAACTGCTTCCATAAAGTTTCCAAGGCATGTCTCATGGATTCAAACCACTGACCTTTTGGTTAACAGCTGTAGCTTTTAACCACTACACCACTGAGGCTTTCATAGATTCTAAATAGACATCAGAAACACTGTGCCTGAGTTTAAGGTCTCCCTTCCTAATGGCGGAAACCCTGGTGGCATAGCAGTTAAGTGCTACATCTGCTAACCAAAAGGTCGGCAGTTCGAATCCACCAGGCACTCCTTGGAAACTATGGGGGGGTTCCACTCCATCCTACAGGGTCACTATGAATCAGCATTGCCCTAGTGGCAATGGGTGGTTGGGCTTTCCTAATAGCGAGAACCCTGGTAGTATAGTTAGTGGTTAAGTGCTACGCCTGCTAACCAAAAGGTCAGCAGTTCAAATCCACCAGGTACTCCTTGGAAACTCCATGGGGCAGCTCTACTCTGTCCTACAGGGTCGCTATGAGTCGGAATTGACTTGACTGCAGCAAGTTTGGTTTTTGGTTCCTAATGGCTGGCATTCATTTCCATCCTTTGAGCTGAAGGCAGAGAAACCCTGATGGTGTAGTCATTAAGAGCTGCAGCTGCTCTTAACTAAGGAGTCACCAATGGGAATCCACCAGGTGGACTGCCAAAAGAATGAAAAAGTCAATCTTAGGAGAAATATGAGGTCTGACAAGTAAGTCCACAAACTTAACTTCTTCTTCTAAACACTATCTTCCTCATTGCTGAATATCACCACAGTCATCTATAAAGTCCTTCCCTTGGGAAGCTATGCACTGAAGCCAGTGCCTACGGAATGGCCATTACTCATGGTGGCACAGTGACAAATTTGTGAACTTAGTTGTGTAGTTGTCTGTGAGGAAGTTTTTATAGCCAGTAATCAAATAATTCTGTTGCAACACCCTCCCTAGTCACCTGATCTCACCCCCAGTGACATTTTTCCTTGCATGAAGATAAAAAATATATTGAAAGGAAGACACATTTGGATGGCATGCAGGACATCAAGGGTAATATAACAGCTCTGACGGCCATTCTAGAAAAAGAGTTCCAAAATTGCATTGAAGGGTGGACTAGGCATTGGCATTGGTGCACAGCTTCCCAAGGGGAGTACTTCAGAGGTGATCATATCCAGCAATGAGGTATGCGGCACTTTTTCTAGGATTAGTTCACAGACTCAACTGGCAGCCTTCATAGAATCTTAGAAGCAGGGATAGTGAGACTTTGTCTTGTTTCCTTTGGACACATCTCCAGGAAAGACCAGTTGCTAGAAGGGAGTATCATATTTGGTAAGCAGAGGGTCAGCAAAAACAATGGAAACTATCCATGAAATAGATTGGTACAGTAGCTGAGATAATGGACTCAAACACACCAGCACTCATGAGGACAATTCAGGACTAGGTAAAGTTCCATTCTGTTATGCATACAGTCACTACGAGTGGGAACCAGCTTGACAGCAACTAAGAACAAAACCAAATCTTTCTTTTACTATGTATACTTTGGAGAGCTCAGAAAAGACATACTTGGGGTCTCAAACCTATTTCTACTTAACACCAAACAGACCTAAAATCCTGATTGTGCTCCAAACCAACTTTTTACAGCAGAAGTAAGTTCCTGCTTTGTTGATATTTATTTTAACATCTTCTTGAACATCTTCTTTTTCCACCGAAATACCACAGAGAACCAACTGGAGTGCAGAAGCAAGAAGAGCACTCTCTTTTCCTAGGTGAAGTACAAGGCCATCTGTGCCCTTTTCTTCTGAGCCAGGGTAACTCCCTTTTTCCATCAGTAATGATATACAATGAGGCTCATCTATTTGAGGAAAGTAAATATGAGCCTTCAATTCAACTGTGTGTTGTGGTTATTAATCATCTAATTAGTTGCCTAAAGAATAGCTATGGCCTAGAGCAGTGTAAATTATTTTGCAAAAATGATATTTACTTCATCATATTTTATGAATGGAAAAATAAATAAATACATACAAGGCTGTATGCTTGTTATAAGCTTGGGGGCATTAGGTAACCAAAACCTGTCCTAGTGTTTAAGAATCTTACAATCTCATTGATAATACAAGATACAGGATGTCTGAACAAGATGGTGACGTTGTCTCTGATATGAGGCATCCCTCACCCAGCTTTCTCATTTAAATAGCCACAACCTAAGGCACCTGGAATCATTTATGTAAAAAACATCTATCTGCACCTCTGTGTCTTCATGTCCATAACTAAGGATGTGAGATGCAGAAAAATATTTCCTCACTGCAAAATGAAATGAACCATATCTCAGAATCCATGGAAGATTTTTGCAAATACAACATTAACAGGGATACAGAGAACAAATCATGCTGGCTGAGAAACACCACACCCAGAGATAAATATTCCCAGAAAGGAAGTAGGGCTAGGTCCTGACAAAAGCCCGTGGACACTCTGCAAAGGTAGTTGTATGCGCCCACTTGTCTAAGCTGTGATGTCGGGCAGCTTGACCAGGTGTTGCTGGGAGGGTATAGACACGTGATTGCCTTCATTAAGAAAAGCAGATTACCCTCCACATTGTGGACGGTTCTGACTCAATCAGCTGAAGGCCTCTAGAGCAAACCATTGAGGTTTACTAAGGGTTTTGTTTCAAGACTGTAAATAGACAAGACTGCCAGAGCTTCGAGCCCATCACCTGACCAATGGACTTGGGACTTGCCAGCAGCCACAGTCTCATGTGCCGCTTCCTCAAAATAAATCTCTCTCCATGTGTGTACACATATACAAATACATGTCTATACGTATGCATAAATATGCATGTGTATGTACATATGCACATGCAATGTACATACATATACAAGGACTGCCCCTTCATGAACTCAGCCCACAAAAAGAGCTACATACCTCAGTCCTGAATATCACTACACTCATCTTAGAACTACTCCTGTTGGGAAACTGTGGGATGATGCCAGTGCTTAGTTCATCCCTCAAAGCAATTTTGGAACTCCTTTTCTGGAATGGCCGTCAGAGCTGTTGTCATATCACCCTTGATGTCCTCAATGTTACCAAATTTCTTCCTTTCAATATTTCCTTTATCTTCAGATAAAGAAAAAAGTCACTGGGGGCCACATCCGGTGAGTAGGGAGGGTGTTCCAATACAGTTATTTATTTACTGGATAAAAGCTCTCTCACAGATGGCTGTACAATTAAGTCTGCAAACTTGCTACCTTGCCACTCCATGCAATGACCATTCTAGAAAGAGTTCCAAAATTTCTTTGAAGGATGGACTGGAGCTGGTGCATAACTGACAATTAAGTACGTGCACTTCGTTGTTCTAAGTGCTACATACCTCATTGCTGAGTATCACTACAGGCACCTTCAAAGTACTCCCCTTGGGAAGCTGGGCACTGATGCCAGCTCCCAGGTCCACGGTGGGAGTAAGCCAGGAAATAGGGAGAAAAGTTCATTAAGAAAGGCAGGTGTTAGCCTCAGATTCTTTCATACAAAGTGGATCTTATGGTTGGAACCTCTTGGGAAGATTCAGTGATCTCATTAATCTCTAGGACTGGGTTGCCTGAGGCTCCCCATTCTCATAGTGCTCTACTATCTCAGCGAGCTTCTTCACCTCCAGGGCCTTACATGTCACCTACTGGCTACCACCTCCCAAGTTATATCCTTCTAACTGTTATAGGTTGAATCATGTCCCTCAAAAAGATGTCTTGAAAACCTAATCTTGAAAATGGGGCCTTACCTAGAAATGAGGTCATTACCGTGTAATTAGTTAAGTTCGGGTCATTAGGATGGACCTTATTCTCTTTACAACTTAAGAAAGAAAAAGTCACAAAGCAAGACAGAGGGAAGATGGAGGAGGAGAACTAGACGGTGCCCAGTCACCACCAATAACTTCCCAAAATGGGTATGTGGTACGGAAGCCCAGACACAGTGGGAAAAAGATTAGAGGGCAGAGCTAGAATTCTAGCAAAAGACCACATTTGATGGTCCACCAGACTGGAGGGCCCTTTGGGAGCATGGCTCCCAGACTCTCTAGTCCTAAACAGCATCCAACACCATGGTCAGCTCTCTTGAGCTTGGCTGATCTGGACTATACAAAACAAGGAGTGTAGCTGGTGATGAACAAAGCTTTGGACTTTAATATGTACATGGGGCTGTTCTAGAGGCTCATCGCCAGAGCCAAGATGATAAGGTGAGGGAGGTCAGATCTGGGTCAAAGAGTCACGGGAAGTTCTGGACAAAAGGGGAAAGGGTGTTGTCATGCCAGGGAGGTTGGGGGAGCGGTTAGAATAGAGTAGTGGTGAAAGTTCCAGGTTTTACACAGAAAATTGATATAGATTGTTAAGTTGTTCTTAATCGTGATAAAAATTTGTTTAAAAAAAGATGGAGGAAGGATGGACACGTGAAGACAGGAGGTCGAATGGACATATGAAGGTGGAAGGAAGATAAACATGTAAAGTCAGGGAAGATCGACATGCAGAGATGGAGGCAGAGATCGGAGGGATGCAGGTACACTAAGGAAGGGCTGGGACTACCAGAAGCTGGGTGATAGAAGGAAGGATCTTCATTCTTGTTGTTGGTGTTAGGTGCTGTCAAGTCAGTTCTAACTCATAGCAACCCTGTGAACAAGAGAACAAAACACTGCCCAGTCTTGCACCATGTCCACAATTGTTTTTATGCTTAAGCCCATTGTTGTGGCCACTGTGTCAATCCATCTCATTGAGGGTCTTCCTCTTTTCCGCTAACCCTCCACTATACCAAGCATGATATCCTTCTCCAGGGCCTGATCCCTTCTGACATCATGTCCAAAGTATGTAAGATGCAGTCTTGCCATCTTTGCTTCCAAGGAGCACTCTGGTTGTATTTCTTCCATAACAGATCTGTTGGTTATTTTGGCACTCCATCGTATATTCAACATTCTTCTCCATCACAATTCAAGGGCATCAGTTTTTCTCCTGTCTTTATTCACGGTCCAGCTTTCACATGTATGTGATGATGTAATGTGGTTGAAAATATCATGGCTTGGGTCAGGTGCATTTTAGTCTTCAAGGTGACATCCTTATTTTTGAATACATTGAAGAGGTCTTTTGCAGCAGATTTTCCCAATGCAATGTGTCTTTTCATTTCTTGACTGCTACTTCCAAGAGAGTTGATTGTGGACCCAAGTAAAATGAAATCCTTGACAACCTCCATTTATAACAGTGTTGCTTACTGGTCCAGTTGTGAGGATTATTGTTTTCCTGATGTTGAGGGGCAATCTATACTGAAGACTGCGGTCCTTGATCTTCATCAGTAAATGCCTCAAATCTTCTTCACTTCCAGCAAGTAAGGTGGTGTCATCTGCAAATGCAGGTTGTTAATGAGACATCCTCCAATCCCGATGCCTTTTGCTTCTTTGTATAATCCAGCTTCTTGGATTATTTGCTCAACATACAGATTGAAAAGGTATGGTGAAAGGATACAACCCTGATGCACACATTTCCTGATTTTAAACCATGCAGTGTCCCCTTGTTCTGTCTGCGTGACTGCCTCTTGATCCATATACAGCATAATTAGATGTATTTAGAGTGGAATTCCCACTCTCTGCAACATTAGCCATAATTTAGTACGATCCACCCAGTCAAATGCTTTTGCATAGTCAATAAAATACAAGTAAACACCTTGCTAGTGTTCTTTGCTTTCAGCCAAGATCCATCTGACATCAGTGATGACGTCCTCGGTTCCACGTCCTCTTCTGAACCGAGCTTGAATTTCTGACAGTTCTTTGTCAATATATTGTTGTAGTGGCTTTTGAATGACCTTGAGCAGAATTTTACCTGTGTGTGATATCAACGATATTGTTCAGTAATTTCCACATTCAGTTAGCTAGCCTTTCTTGGGAATAGGCATAAATACGGATCTATTCCAGTCAGTTGGTCAGGTAGCTGTCCTCCAAATTTCTTGGCATAGACAGGTGAGCACTTCCAGCACTGTATCTGTTTGTTGAAATATCTCAGTTGACATTCCATCAATTCCTGGAGCCTTTGTTTTCACCTGTGCCTTCAATGCAGCCTTGACCTCTTCCTTCAGTACCATTGGTCCCTGCTCATATGCTACCCCTTCAAATACCTGAACATCGACCAGTTCTTTCTGGTACAATGACTCTGTGTATTCTTTCCATTTTGTTTTGATGCTCTCTGAGTCATTTAATAGTCTCCCTGTAGACTCCTTCACTATTACAACACAGGGCTTGAATTTTTCCTCAGTTGTTTTAGCTTGAGAAATGCAGAACATTCCTACTATATATTAAAACAGTCATTCATAGCCATTGTTGTCATTGTTAATTGCTGTTCAGCCAACTCTGAATTATGAACACCCTACGTCTACAAGACTCAAACATTGTCTGGTCTGGCTCCATAGTCTTGATCTTTAGTAGATTTAAACCCATTGTTGCGACTGTGCTGTCAATCCAGCTCATTGAGGATTGTCCTCGCTTTCACTGACCTCTACTTTACCAACCACAGAGTCTATTTTTTAGTGATTGGTCTTCCTTGATGCTGTGTCTAAAGTAAGCAAGCCAAACCTTCACTATTCTCGTGTTCAAGGAACATTCTGGTTATATTTCTTCCAAGACTGATTTATTCATTCTTCTGTCAGTCCATGGTACAGCCACTATTCTTTGCCTGCTCCACAGTTCAAGCACACCAATTCTTCATTTGTCTTATTTTCTCATTCTCCAGCTTCCAGTGCTACATAGTTGGAAAGAAAAAACATCTTCGAATGAGTGAATAAATGAATACTTAGCAAAGACCTCTATGCTAATTTTCTCTGAAAATCTTAGTCAAGCTTGATTCAATTCCCCAAAAGTAGACGAGAAGGATGACTGTCAGGCTGCGTGAAGCCAGGATTCGTTCTAGTAGAGAACTGTGAGAACGGATTTGAATTGTAGGACCAAAGTGAGTTGCTGACCATCTTCGTTATCTGATACTGTGGTAACAGAAATACCAGAAGTGGGTGGCTTTACCAAACCATAAATTTATTTTCTCAGTTTGGGAAGCACGAGGTTTAAATTTCTGACTCTGGCTCAAGGGAAAGCTGTTAGCTCTGGAGGACAGTCTCTCTTCCTCCGTCTCTGCTTCCTTCTCTCTGTCTAGTCTGCTCTTTCGTAGCTCAAGAGAGATTGGCCGAGAAACATCCTACACGAATGCTGTCTAATTACCATGCCAAAAAAGACCCATGTCCAAATGGTATTATAACCAGAGATACAACTGAAAAGAACTCTTTGCCATTTGCCATGGGATTGAATTGTGTCCCCCAAAAAATGTGCATAGCAATTTGACTGGGCGATGACTCCCAGTATTGTGTGATTGTCCTTCATTTTGTGATTTTCCTATGCTGCAAATCCTAGTCTCTGCCTGCGGTTAATAGATAGGACTGTATTAAAAAGAATTAGGGTGGAATTGCAACACCCTTACTAAGAAAATGTCACAGATTGAATTGTGTCCCCAAAAAATATGTATAGAAATTTGGCTGGGCCGTGATTACCAGTATTATACGATTGCTCTCCATTTTGTGATTTCTCTATGCTATAAATCCTATTTTCTGTCTGTGGTAATAGATGCCAAAAGCCAAGTACCGTCGAGTCGGGATAGGATTTGTTAATACAGGATTAGGGTAGGACTGTAACACCCTTATTAAGGGAATTTCCCTAGTGTGTGGCTTGTATCACCTTTTATTTTTTCATTCTGCAGGAGATAAAAGGAAAGGGGAGCAAGCAGAGAACCTGGAACCTCGTACCATCAAGAAAGCAGCACGAGGGGTGGAGTGTGTCCTTTAGACCTGAGATTCCTATGCCAAGATATTCTCTGATCAAACACTGATGCAACACAAGGATTTTCCTCCAGAGCCAACAAAAAGGGAAAGTCTTTCCCTGACACTGATGCTCTAGATTTGGACTTGTAGCCTACTGGACTGTGTGAGAATAACTTTTTCTTTGCTAAAGTCATTCACTTGTGGCATTTCTGTTAGAGCAATACCAGATGACTAAGACACCATCAAGAAAACAATCTATTGCCATCTAGTAGACTCCAACTTATAGTGACTATGTAGGTCAGTAGAGGCCTGCCTATAGAGTTTCCAGTGAATGCCTAGTGGATTCCAACTGCTGACCTTTCGGTTAGCAGCTGTAGTTCTTACCCACTATACCACCAGGGTTTCCATTGCCATCAAAGGGCCTAGGATTTATGACACATATTCTGGAAAGACACAGTTCAGCCCATAGCACTCACTTTAGAATTATTTCTTCCTAATGCAGTTGCATGTTCATAAGAATATCGAAACAATATAATCAAGAGGGCCTCAACTGATTAAAAAAATCAATAACAAAAACTAGAATTTATGCATTATAATGTAAATGAGTACAGTCCCTGACAATTTGACAGAACTGTAGCTCTCAACAGCAAAATGTTAATGGGAAAATAGCAGGTGCTTCCTTCCCATGTCGTTCCCATTCGCGGTCCTTCTGGTTACTTGGCAGCTCCCCCTGGAAGTCGTGGAAATGACTGACACATCTATTTTCACATGTTTGTCTGCCAAAGATGAGGCTAGGCTGAAACAATTGAATTTTTCGTGCCAGGACTGAGTGGTCTAGTGCTTAGAAAGCACTGAAAGTAAGAAGGATGAGATCGGAGATTTGTCCCTGGTCACCCATTGTGTTGAACAGGCCCCTCAGTCTTTCTGACTTGGTCATCCCTTGAAGCTACAGATCTGGTTGTAAGAGCACTTCAAACCCACAAACAAGTGTTTATAAATCCTATAGCTTCATCTTAGATGTCACTTTAAGGACTAAGGTCAAAGAATACTGAATATATCATGGGCTGCCGGAATGAACAGATCTGTCTTGGAAGAAGTACAATTGGAATGTTCCTTAAAAGTGAAGATGGAGAGACTTGATCTCATGTACTTTGGACATGTTATTAGGAATGACCAGTCCCTAGAGAAAGGACTTCTTGGTAAAGTTGAGCATCATTGAAAAAGAAGAAGACCATCAATGAGTTGAGCTAATACAGTATCTGCAACCATGGGCTCAAGCATAGCAACAATTGTGAGGATGGGAAGTGTCTCCTTCTGTTGTACATAGGATCACTATGAGTCAAAAGTGGCACCTAACAGCCACAACAACAACTACCTCATCATTTCTCCTTGTATAATACAGACACATGTTCAGAGAAACTGGGTTTAATCTGAATTCCAGGTCAACATAATGTTGAGAGGAGGGCCAACCTTCCACTTGAGTGATGCTTATGAAATGGAATCAGCAGAAGCAACATGTGAGTCACTCATTCTACCATTCCATCTTGCTCCAGCCTCTCCCATGGACAGACAGCATGCTAGCTGGGGAAATATAAAGTGAACCAGAAGAACGAGGTCTCTGCCCTTGGGGAATTCACATTCCAGTTAGGGAAAAAAAGACAAAAAAGAGAAGAACCAAATAAAATAACCTAAGTGTGCATGTACCTTTTCCTGAAACTCTCTTCTCAAGGGATGAGGGCTGGGGGTGAGGAGTCTGTACTTAATAAAAACCACTGAGGAACACTGGGCATCTGTTAAGAGTGATGGCAAAATTTGGAACTGGATAGTGCTGATGGTTCCACAACATGGTGAAAGTAATTAATATCACTGAATTGTATATGCAACAAAACAGTGACATGGAAACTTTTTTTGTTGTGTACATGTATGCACAACAATAAAAATAATCAACTGCAGAGATGTTACGGTACCCATCGGTTGGAGAGCTCAGAGTTCTCAGCCATCTGCACTATCCTTTCTTTCCAAAACTGAGCAGGGTTTCACGTCTGATGAAGTCAATGTAGAGTGTTAGGATGCTGTTGTTGCTTCTGTTAGGTGCTGTCAAGTCTGTGGGGACCCAAGTGACCCTAGGTGCAACAGAACAAAAAGTGTCTGGTCCTGGGCCATCCTCATGGTTATTGCTACATTTGAGCCCATAGTGGCAGCCTCTATGTCAACCCATTTCACTTAGGGTCTTCTACTTTTTCACTGACCTTTTGCTTTACCCAGCATGCTGTCTGTCACAGATTGAACTGTATACTCCCAAAAATGTGTGTGGCCATGCGGCTGGGCCGTGATTCCCAATATTTCATGATTCTCCTCCATTTTGTGACTTGCCTACGCTGTATGTTAGAGGGTGGGGTGGGATTGTAAATCCTTTCATAACATCACCTCCCTGCTCCACTGCAAAGGGAGTTTCCTTGGAGTATGGCTTGCACCACCCTTTATCCTTTCATCCTAGAACAGACAAAAGGAAAGGGAAGTGAGCAGAGAATTGGGAACCTCACACCATCAAGAAAGCAGAATATCAGAAAAAGAGCATACCCCTCAGACCTGAGGTTCCTGTGACAAGATGCTCCCCAACCAAAGACTGATACAACACAAGGACTTTGCTCCAGTGTCGACAAAAGGAAAGCCTTCCCCTAGAATGAACACCCTGAATTGAAGTTGTAGCCTACTGAACTGTGAAAGAACAAACTTTCCTTTGTTAAAGCCATCTGCTCTGTGGTATTTCTGTTAGAGCAGCACTAGCTGACTAAAACAATGTCCTTCTCAAGGTGTCTCCTAATAGGATTGCAGTCACGTGCAACTCACAAAATTAGCCTTCTTCTCTCAAGGTCACATCCGTCATCCAGGGAGCCGGTCCAGGCTTGCTTTCTAAAGCGACTGTTCTCAAGTTCGTGATCCTTCACTGATATTTATGCTTTGTGATTGGACCTTCCATTTGAAGCTGTCATTCCTTGTTTTATAGGTTAGCATTTAAGAGAGCTTTCTTATAATTTAGCATTATGTTTGTTGACTTTTGTTGAGAATATGAATTAGATATTTTCTCAAAGATTTTTCTTTTTCTTGAAGACAAGTCATTTTAGAGGCAGGACCTCTGAGTCTTCCAAGACCTGCTGACTCCTTTTGTGGGACAGCGCAGGCTTGTCATGGACTTAGGAATTTTCCATTCTTTAGTCAAGCTATTGGACTCAGTCCTGCTTCACCAGCTTTGACTCAGAGACAGGCAGGAAGGTATGATGAACTGGTGGACGGGTGTTGGCATTGTCTCCTGCTTCTCTGTGAATCCTTTCCCCATCTCCAGAATGTCTACCTGTGAACGAGCCTCAGACAGTATCACACTGGTGGCTGAAATGGCAGGACAACAGATCAGAAGACAGGCATGGTCCCTTGAGTGTCCTGGCCAGCACCATCCATCAGGCAACCAACATGAAAAGTAAAAGTAGAGTTGGCATCAGAGGGACTGAGAATGACAGTCAGAAGTGAGTAACAAAGTCAAACCACAATATATAAAGGAATTAAAAGCTTCTGCAGCCAACTAGCCCCAGGGTGCAAGTAAGTGATTCAGGTTCACTCCCCTGAAGCTGTTATAAATGCCTTTCATTGTTGAATACCTTTTACTTGTTAGGGCTATATCCTTTTCCCCAAAGAGCTCAGGGATGAGTTGTCGGTTATAGAAAATGGTTAATGGGTGAAAGTGTCCCTGCCTGGCTTAACATTCTGAAGTATAATGGCATCTCTACTCTCTAATCAGGCTTACCCCAAACCAAATGAAACCTATTTCTGTTGAATTATTTTTGACTCTTAATTATCCAACATAATAGAGTAGAACTGCTCCATAGGATTTTCTGGATTGTTTTCTTCGTGGAAGCTGATTGCCACGGTTTTTTTCCTCAGAGGTACTAGGTGGGTTACTAGTGAAGTGAAAGCCATTTGTGCCACCCAGGGGCCTTTTCAGGAGAAAGAAAAACCTCAGGTAGTTTTCACAGTAAACATCTGAAAACAGGGGCACAAGGTGTTTCATGGAAGCCCTTGACGTATTAAGTCAAAATTCTTCAATTCATGCTCTGAAGTTGGAAGTGCTCTGCCATCCCTCACCTCCACAATTAGTGTCCAGTCTATGCTGTTGTCTGCTGTGTCTCTGTGTCAACTGACCCATGGGAAGCCCAAGCCCTCTGTCCTGATGGAGAAGAAGGGAAACAGCCAGCATGTACCCTTGGAAGAGAGGAAGAAGCCCTACAGAACAGAACAAGGTGAGAATTGCTGGAGTAGTTGGCCAAGAATGAGTGTGGCACTTGGGGTACGGGACTTCAGGGCTTTCAGACCCAGGGAACATAAGTGGATGAACCTAAAACCAAGCCATCCAAGAGATTCAGAGAAAACAATCTTGCGGTGCTACTGCACCAAGGAACAACCAGAAAACTGAGGGAGGGAACCTGATGCAGAATGGAAGTAGGTGGCATACTGACACCTCAAGCAGTCAAGGAGAGAGAGAGAAAGAGAGACTGGGCAGACAACACTCAAGTTGGATAGGGTCTCTAGTAACTAACAGTTGCCATGGAAGTGCCTCCAATAGCGGTGACCTGATGCATGTCACACTAGAATTGTGCTCTCCATGGTCTTCAGTGACTATTTTTAAAAATATTTTATTGTGCTTTAAGTGAAATCTTACAGTCCAAGTCAATTTGCCACATAATACCCCGTACACACACCTCTATGCAACTCTAGCTAGTCTCCCAACCTTGTGACAGCACAGTTCTCCTTTCTGTCCTGTACCTCCTGCATCCTTTTAACCAACTCCTGTCTCATCCTCTCCACCTTCCCATCTTACCACAGTAACTGATATTTTTGAAGTAGACTACCCTGACTTTTTTTTTCTTAAGTGATTCCAGTAGACTTGAACCTCCAACACTCTGGTTAGCAGCTGAGATCATGAACATTTTGTACCACCTAGAGACTCCAAACTCTAGTAAGACAGGTCCTAATTTAGGTAAGACTGGATATTATACATTTAGTGTGTTGAATTAACATGTTTCTCAGAGGGTACACCCTTGAAAAATCTCCAGTTCGCTATAAAATGCCCTACTTGGCCCAAATTTGCTGTGAGCAAACTAGCCCAGAAGCTGGAGTATATGAAGAAGGAGCCATCAGGATTTGAGGGAGGCTCATTAACAACCTGTGTTTTGCAGATAACAGAACCCTGCTTCCTTCAAGTGAAGAGGACTTGAAACACTTACTGATAAAGGTCAAAGACCCCAATGCTCCATATAGTTTGCACCTCAACATCAAGCAAACAAAAATCCTCGCAACTAGACCAGTAAGCAACATCATGATAAATGGAGAAAGGATTGAAGTTGCCAAGGATTTCATTTTACTTGGTTCCGCAATCAACACCTGTGGAAGCAGCAGTCAAGAAGTGAAAAGACACATTGCATGAGAAAATCTGCTGCAAAAGACCTCCTTAAAGTACTGAAAAGTAAAGATGTCACCTTGAAGACTCAAGTACACCTAACCCAAGCCATGGTATTTTCAATTACATCACACGCCTACAAAAGCTGGACAACGAATAAGGAAAATAGAAGAATTGATGTCTTTGAATTGCGGTGTTAGAGAAGAATATCAGATGTACCATGGGCCGCTAGAAGAACAAACAGATCGGTTCTGGAAGAAGTACAATCAGAGTGCTCCTTGGGAGCAAAGATAGTGAAACTGCATCACACAAACTTTGGACATGTTGTCAGGAAGGCTCAACCCCTACAGCGTCACTGTAAAAGAGGAAGATCTTCAATGAGTGGGATTGTCAACAGTGCCTGCAAAGACAGGCTTAAGCATAAAAACGATTGTAGACATGGCGCAGGACCCAACATTGTTTCATTCTGTTGTGCACAGTGTTGCTATGAGCTGGAACTGACTTGATGGCACCTAACAACAACCACAGAAGATTGCTGTGGTAGACGTATTTCTTAGGAAAAGTGAAAGCAGAATAGAAAGAAAGGTACATTAAAAAAAAGAAAATCAACAACAACAAAACTTTTGCCTCTGATCTCACTAGTTGAATTGGCCATTCTGAGTATAGTCTGTTGAACAGGAAGAAAAGGCAGTCACTTTAGGTAGACATAGGGAGTATCTGCCATACGTATAAACACGCTGTGTTAAAACTCCTAACAATTTTTTTTTCCTAAAGCCAACTAATAGGGAAATAAACGGTGACATTTTTGTGAGTGTTTTGAATAACTGGCGTAACTATGACTGTAATCATTAGCAGGGATGCCGAAGCCGGCTGTAAGTAAATCAGATGTCAAGGATTCTGGAAGGCAGAAGATAAGTGAGAAAAGTGAAGAGAGAGAAGACTGTGGAAATACACAGAATGAAATACAAACACTGACCTGCAAGGAGCTGTATGCCCAAGAATCAAGTTATCAGGCAGCAACCCCTCCATCCCTGCCCTCTCTATCTGCCATTCCTTCTCTCCAACCTGATGAGTTCACTTCCATAAAATTCTCTCTCCTTTTCTTACCTGCTTCTTACTTTCTCCAGGTCAAAGTTATTTCAGAACAATTCTGAAACGTTATATCACTTACCGACAGAGCCACAGCAGTATCTGCACAAAAGAAATTCGTTCCTGTGTCTTTACATTGATTACAGGTAAGTCAGAACAGGTGACTTACGTTAGTGCAGGCAGAAACCCTAGAGGCATAGTGCTTAAGTGCTATGACTGCTAACGGATAGGCTGGCAAGTTCAAATCCAGCAGGCACTCATTGGAAACCCTATGGGATGGCTCTAGTCTGTCCTAAGGGGTCTTTATGAGTTGGAATCGACTCACTGGCGGTGGGGCTTGGGCTTAGTGCAAGAAGGAAGCCCTGGTGGCCTAGTGGTTAAGTGCGACATCTGCTAACCCAAAGGTTGACGGTTCAAATCGGCCAGGCGCTCCTTGGAAATGCAATGGAGCAGTTCTGCTCTGCCCTGCAATGTTGTTAGGAGTTGTAATCAACTTGACAGCAGTGAGTGGGTTTGGTTGTGGTTTAGTTTTAGTGCAAGAAAAGGCTCAGAACATTTTTAGTGATTTAAAACCTGTATGTGCAGCAAGCCCAGGTGATGGTGATGAAAAATTTGCTGTGCATTAGGGTCTGCTAAATAGTTTCAAAGTGAGAGTCAATTTACGTAACATTAAAGGCAAATAAGAATTGTCCGTAAGTCAGGCATTCATAACGCACTAAAAAACAAAACAAAAACCCACTGCCGTTGAGTCAGTTCTGACTCATGGCGACCCTCTAGGGCAGAGTATAACTGCTCCGTAGTTTCCAAGGAGCAACTGGTGGATTCAAACTGCTGATCTTTTGGTTAGCAGCTGTAGCACTTATCCACTACAACACCAGGGTTTCCTCACACCCTACAGACTCACTGTATTATCATTTAAAATCAGCTCTCTCCAAAGCACTGTACATCTTGTCTTTAACTGTGAGTTGTATTGCATTTCATTTTTATACAAATTGAAGAAATTTGCATTATAGACATCATGATACTCAAGAGGGCCCTCTTTTTCTGAAGATTGGGATCTTTTGTATATTTTTAATATGAATCAGTGGATGCTAATCAGAGCTGAAATCCTTTCACTCCTACCATGCCATCTGAAGGTCAGAATATAAGTTCATTCTTCTCTCTCCTTCGGATTCTCATCTTTTTGTTTATTTATTTTAAAAATATCTTCAACTCCTACATGACTTGGTTAACAACTAGCTAAGTAACTGTTAGCAAATCACTCATTATATCTTTTGAATTTTGGATGTCTCCAGGTATAAAATAAAAACTTTTAGAGCAACCAAAGGCTCAGTTGCTAACCAAAATGTTGGTGGTTCAAATCCAGCTGGCTGAACCAAGAAAGAATGGACTGGAAATCTCATTCTGGAAATCAGCCATTAAGAGCTATATGGAATATGTTCTACTCTGAAACACGTGAGGGTCTCCATCAGTTAGAATTGACTCAGTGACAACTGTTCTTTGTGTTTTGTTTAGTATACCTTACACGGCAGTGATCAAAGGAATTTTATATTTATCATAAAAATATTAGAATCCTAGAACTGGAAGAATTCCTAGAGAGAATGTCTTCATATTTGAGTAAACTGGGACTCCCCACTCCCAAGAACAGAGTGTCCTCGATTGAAGTGTGTCTAACCCCCAAACGTGTGTAACAGTTTGGCTAAGCCATGATTCCCAGTATTGCGTGATTGCCCTCCATTATGGGATTTTTCTATCTGTAAATCCTAATCTCTGCCTGTGGTTAATAGACTGGATTATGCTAGAGAGGATTACAGCGGGACTGTAACACCCCTTTTAAGGTCACCTCCCTGTTCCATTGTAAAGGTAGTTTCCCTAGAGTGTGGCTTGCACTGCCTTTTAGCCTATAAGAGATAAAAGGAAAGGGAAGCAAGCAGAGAGTTAGGGATCTCAGACCATCAAGAAAGCAGCACTAAGAGAAGAGCATGTCCTTTTGCCATTAGGTTTCTAAACAGAGGCTTGCAGACCAAAGAAAGACTGATGCAACACAAGTCCCTTCCTCCAGAGCCCACAAAGAGGGGAAGCTTTCCCTGGAGCGGACATCCTAAATTTGGACTTGTAGCCTACTAGACCGTGTGAGACTAAACTTTGCTTTGTTAAAGCCATCCACTAGTGGTATTTCTGTTAGAGCAGTACCAGATGACTAAAACACAGTAATTCTTAAGTCTCACTGAAGTTTGTGGTTGGGTTGAGATTGAAACACAGATTTCAATTAGCCAATTCTGATTTGATTTTTCCAGTTATTATGATGCAGACTATAAGCATTAAGAAACCCAAACTCTGTTTTACAAAAAAGAAAGAAAGTTGCTATTACTGGTGTAGTTTACAATTCAAATAGGAAATACATATATGGATACACTTTATCTGGTCACTCAGTGTAAACAGAAATCATATTTGATTATCTCGATTCTTGTCATATTGTTGGTTTAATGTGATTAGATTTAAATATGCACTGGGCATCACCTTCTGTCTTGGACTAAAACAACCAAATACATTTTTGAGATCCTCTTTAATGGTTAGAAACCATTAACTTTAACTTTTTTTTAATCAATACTTGAGACTCGAAATTTTGAGCCCTTCCAGAAGCTATTGGTTTCTTCCAGAAATGTTACTGGAAAAAAGTAGTCCATGAGTCATTCCATTAATATGCTGCCACGTACAAAGAATGTTTCTGAGTGCATTGTTTCACCACTTAATGTGATTTTTTTTTTCTTTCACTCAGTCTCATCCTGGAAGTGTGGCTTTCTCAGGAAAACAATAATTCATGCTTCGTGCTGCTTTTTTCAACACTCAAAGTCACCTTGAGCACCAAATCCAGCAGGCTCCGAAAACTCGCTAATAGCCAGTAAGTTCTCCAGGGAAAAATAGTTCAAAGACCTATTGGCTCTGTTTTCCAACTTCTCAGCTTCTCTTGCCACTTGCTTCTGAAAATACTTGCTATTGAATAAAGAAACCCCAACTCTTCCCCATTTAAATGAGACACATCTAAAAGATAAGGATGCCGAAAGGTTAGAAGTAAAGGAATTAAAGATGCAAAATAAATAATAATGAAGTCTGGAGTAGCAGTAAGCATATCTCAGCCAAGCATTTAATCACTACGCCACCAGGTTTTCCACAAGAATATTAGACAAAATAAATCATTATTAGGGATAAGAATGATCACTATATATCCATCTATCAATTCCAAATTTATGTCACCCTAAGTAACTTAAAGGAAACCTGATGGCTTAGTGGTTAAGTGCTATAGTTGCTAACTGAAAGGTCAGCAGTTCAAATCTACCAGGCTCTCCTTGGAAACTCTATGGGGCAATTCTACTCTGTCCTATAGGGTCCTTATGAGTCAGAAACGACTGAACAGTGATGGGTAAGTAACTTCAAGGTCACCAAAAACTCACTGCCATTGTGTTGATTCTGACTCATGATGCCCACATGTTTTGGAGTGAAAGTAGTTAAGTGGTCTGTAGGGTTTTCTTGGCTGTAGCCCTTTTTTTTCTTACAGTACCGCTCAGTGGGTTCCAACTACCAACATTTAGGTTAGCATGAGAGTGCAAACCATCTGCAGGGATCTTAGATTCAAAACACACAAAGGAAAAATCTATAGAACTCCAGAGAGTAATTGACATACCCATCACTAGAATGAAAAATTTCAGTGTATCTCTCTCAGTTATTGACATGTCAGTTAGACAAAAACGTTGGTATAGATAGAGAAGACATGCCCAACGTTATTTAACGAACTTGACTTCCTGAACTTTCACCTATTGCAGCCTTCAACAGTGGGATAATGCACATTGTTCTTAGGCACAAATGGAATATTTACAGAAATTGAACATATAATAGCATAAAGGAAATCTCAAAAATTGTCAACAAAAGGCATCTTATGGGTTTTGCTCTTTGACCACAATGTAAATTACCGAGAAATTTATTTAAAAGACAAATGATGTGTAGTCTGACTATATCAATTCCAACTCATAGCAGCCCTGAAGGACAGGGTAGAAGTGCCCCACAGGACTTCCCAGTGGTGCCTGGTGGATACAAACTGCTAGTGTTTTGGTTAGTGGCCATAGCTATTGACCACTACACCACCACGTTTTAAATATACATGTATGCATATATATATAATTTAAAATTCCCTGTGCTCCATAGATAAGTTGTTCTGTAGATAATGATATCTGGGAAACATTGGTTAAAGCCAGATTAAATAATAATGATTTTTTTTTAAATGCCATTCTTATGTACCTTAACACTATCATGTATATCACAAATCTGCAAGTGAAAACTTTTATGCAGTGTTTCCTGTTGGTAGGTGCTGTCAAGTCATTTCTGACTCATGACAACCCCGTGTACTGTGGAACAAAATGCTGCCCAGTCCCAAGCCATCCTTACTGTAACTGTTGTACTAAAGCCCATGGTAGTAGTCATTGTATCAATCTGTCTTGTTGGCACATCCTTCCCCTCTTTGACTGATTCTTTATAAACATGTCTTTTCCAGGGATTGGTCTCTGCTGGTAACCTCTTCTAAGTAAATAAGGTAGAGTCTCACCAGAAGTGTTCTGGCTGTACTTTTTCCAAGACAGATTTGTTGACTCTTCTGGCCCTTCATGGTGTATTCAATATCACTACCAGCACCACAGTTCAAATCTACCAGTTCTTCTTTTGTCTTCCTCAGTCATTGCCTAGCCTTCACAAGTGCATGAAGCAGTTCAAAATGTCATGGCTTGGGTCAGAAGCACCTTAGTCCTCAGTGTGACATCTTTGCTTTGCAACACTTTCAGAAGATCTTTTGCAGCAGACTTGCCCAATGCAAGGTGTCTCTTCATTTCTTGACTGCTTTTTCCATGGGTATTGATCTGTGAATCCAAGTAAAATGACGTCCTTGACAACTTCAACATTTTCTCAATTTATCGTGATGCCATTTATTGATCCAGTTGTAAGGATTTTTGTTTTATGTTGAGCTATAACCCATATTGAAGGCTGTGGTCTTTGCTCTTCATCAGTAAGTGCTTCAAGCGCTCTTCACCTCCACCAAGCAAGGTCATGTCATCTGCATAATACAGGTTGTTAATGAGTCTTCCTCCAATTTTAAGGCCTCATTCTTCTTCACATAGCCCAGTCTTTAGGATTATTTACTCAGCACAGAAATTGAATGGCATGGTGAAAGGATACAACGTTGATGCACACCTTTCCTGATTTTAAACTACGCAGTATCTTGGTCTGTGTACAAGTTCCGCGTGAGCACTATAAATTATTCTAGAATTCCCATTCTTCACAGTGTTACCCATTATTTGTTATGATTCACACAGTCAAATGCCTTCATGTAATAAATATCTTTCTGGCATTCTGTGCCTTCAGCCAGGATCCACCTGACCTCAGCAACTACGGACAAGCCGACTGACAGGTGGTGTATGTAGTAGTTAGCATACTGACTTTAAAGCACCGTATTCTATTAATGGAATAATTCAAGAGGCTATCATTCCAAGGGACACACATTGGGAAACAGTGCTCTTCCACCACCCCAGGTTTATATAAACAGTTATACAAAACGTATTATTTTTATTAATCCTACGTGACATCTTCTAGCAACTACAAGCCTAGATATTGCATCTTCTTTATGCATTCTAATGTGGTCCCTGTGTGTCTCAGAGGGTTAATCACTCAGCTACCAACCTAAAGGTTAGAGGTCTGAGTTCACCCAAAGGCACCTCAGAAGAAAGCCCTGGATATCTACTAAGAAAATAATAACTGTTGAAAACCCTACAGAGCACAGTTCTATACTGATGTATATGGGTTCCCCATGAGTCAGAGTCAACTCAGCAGAAATTGGTTTGATGTGTTTGAACAATATCACCAGTCGAAGCTCCACATGTTTATAATGCATCAGCAAAGACAGGAGGGATAAACAAGAGACAAATGAGATCAGTTCTGAACAGGGAGCATCTTAGAACAGGGTATAAAGGACAGAGGCTGGGATACAAATGTGTCAGAAGAGAGGGTAGGGAGACACTTCTTTCAATGTTCAACTTGGTGTATATTTTTTCACATACACAAAAAATTAAGAAAAATCAAGACTTGGAATAAAATGAAATCCAAACAGAAACAACAAATCTAACTGAATTTCAAATAATCCCATTGAAGATGGGCAGAAACTAACCGCAGAGTTTTGACTCTATGTCCTCAGGCAAAAGACAAAAATAACTGTGGACAAATATTGATCTCTGGTTAATACACTTATTATTCTGAAATTACTGAATGTGTATTATGGAATTGAGTAACTAAGTAAATACGCTGTGGATAACGGGAGCCAAGTTTCTTATAATCAGACAAGCAAACAACAGATATGGGAGAAGAGTAGGGAAGAACTAACCTTGTGATTAGAATTGCAGGTATTGTTATGGCACAGGGTTTTAGGTTAAACATATAGACACATAGATACACATGCACATAAATAGTTTTTAGATCTTTCACTTGGCAGCCTTGAAGCAATGGAACCCTACTAATGATGAGCACTGTGAGAGCTCAGATTTTGGTCTCCAGGCACTGTTCTCCACTAGAAGGAACCAGGGTTCCCAGGAGACATGGTTGGTTCCAGGATTGGAGTTGAAGACATAGCAAGGTGATTCTGGGACATATAGTTGACCAAGAAAGTAAAGAAGTGCTCCAGCAATTATTGAGACATGCCAAAGGGTAGTGAGTTTCTAATCCCCTCATTTCTTCTGTATTTATTAGTTAACGTTGTTCTTACCTGATAAATCTGAAAACAACTTGAGCATTAAAACAGTGATAGTGATGAATTATAGCCTGTGGAGTAAGATGTGAATATGTGAGTCCATAATGATAGAAGTAAATAAGTGAATTAGCAAATGGTGGAGAAGAGAACGCTCTTTCTTACAGCACAGTGTTAGCTAATAAATGCAGAAGAAATAAGGGGACTAGAAATTCACTACCTGATAATCACTGGAGTATTAATTGTTTTAGGCGTGTATCATTGTCAGCTGCCATCAAGGAGACCCCAGTTCATGGTGACCCAAGAATTATTGCTGTGGTTAAGTGCCATTTAGTCGGTTCTGACTCATAGCAACCTCACAGTACAGCATAGAATTGCCCTATATGGTTTCCAAGGAGCACCTAGTGGATTTGAAAGACCAACTTCTTTAACTGCTGTGCCACCAGGGTTCCTAAGAATCATTATTAGTTGCTGAAACTGATAAATAGCGGTCTAAAAAGAAATAGGATATTTACGGAGACTCAAGGTGTCTTCCTGCCACATACTTGTTAGTTACAAGGGGAAAAATTTTACCTTTGCAGTAGAAAAAAATGGCAGACACCAGCTTAACTAAGTGATCGATGATTCTGCTCTCAAATGATTCAGGAAGAAAGGAGAGGGAAAATATATACATATATCATAAATCAAACATAATAGAATTCTGTTGCTGTTTGCCTTTGAATTGATTCCAACTCATAGTGATGCTATAGGATAGTGTAGAACTGCCCCAGAGGGCATCCAAGGCTGTGTTCTGTACAGAAGCAGATTGCCAAGTCTTTCTTCCATGGAGCACTGGTGGGTTTGAACTAGTGACCTTGGGGTTAGTAGCCAAGTGCTTAACCACTGCTTAACTAGGGCTCTTTTGGAAAAGTATTAACCCTGTTGACTCTGAGTAGGCTAATCCAGGAAGTTTTGTACTATGTTTACAACTTTTCTTTCAGGACTTAAGCAAAATGAAAACCTTCTGGAAAAAAAAAAGTATTTCTGTTGTCTAGTGCTATGCCTATGAGGCCAATTGCTTCCTGTTCATTGAACCAGCTCATTCAGAAAGATCAGAAAGGAAGCTGGGGACCTGTCTGTCGCTAGATTTTATCTTAACCCTCTTTCGGTCCTCGGGAGAGTGCCATTCAAAGCTCCTTAATCAGGCATAAAAAGAATCAATAAAACATGTTGATACGTTTTCTATGCTTCCTCAAGAATGGAAAAGGAAGCTCCCAAGGTACAGGAATACAGCTCTTTCCAAAGCTCTTCCCTTAAAGAAAACACTAAAAGGAGAAATCCTGACCATGGAGAGAAAGCAGCGGGGTTGACCAAGTATCAGTGATGGGAGGCAGTATCAGCAAAGTCATTAACAATGATTGTCTTAGCAGCTGCTTTACATCTTGGTGTGATAAGGATGTGCAGAAACCTGAGTTTTGTCAGCTGGGAACAGGAGACTTGACTAGGCAAGGGAAGACTAGAGTGACCTCAGCGGGCTCCATAACCACTTGCCTTTAGCAAGCAATGCCAGGTCACATAAAGGTTGGGACTGACGGTGGGAAGACAACCACTACTCACAATATGAAAAGAAGTGGGCCAATCAGTGACTAGGGTTATGGGAGGTAGATATCTAGAAAACTTTCTCCCTGATGGATTACAACTGAAGTAACAGATTTTAAAGATAAAAAGATCACTTTGGGTATTTGGACTGGAATTTGAAAAATTAGTTTCAGAGCCTAGGAGTTTCTTAAATTTTAAGATTCTAGATAGAAGAGACCTTTCTTTACCATTTTTCTAACAAGATATTTTCAAATTGCATGAAACAAAAAGAATGATGTTTAAGATATAAATAAAATTTGAGTGACTTATTGACACGTCTTTTCCCCAGAATTCATATTTCATGAAAATAAATTCTACTGTCACAGTGTTATAATCTTTCCAAGGTGCAGCTGGTAGATTTGAACAGCTGAACTTTTGGTTAGCAGCCATAGCTCTTAACCACTACATCACCAGGGCTCCAATGTGTGTCTAAATGAAAATTTAATGTGAAACTGGTGTTCTACTCCTGATGCACTCAAGCCTTATCAAGTTAACACTGTAACAATATTTTCCTAGGGAAGCAACTGATTCATTATTTTGCAAACTGTTCCAAAAATAGATTTTTAAATTCATTAATCAATTTCACTGACAACCAAAGCATAGTGACTCTATAGTAAAATATCAGAAATTCAGAGCAAATTGAAGGAATAGATTTATCTGTTCTTGAGCAGAGACTCATTGGACAACCACCACTTGAAAGGCAGTGTTTAAGGCACATAGAAGGTTGTAGCTAATAGCTTGAAACCAGAACATAGTTGCCTGAAGACAAGCACAACGAGTATGAAGATGACTATGCTTCTGTGGATGCTGAGAATGGTGATGAAGATGACTAACATTTGTTAAACACTTTACAAGTATCATCTCATGAAATTGTTACAATAACACTTTGTCATACTAATATACTCATGTTGGACATGAGAAAAAGAGGCTTATTAAATTAGCTTGCCCAAGGCCACACAGTCAAGGCTGAAGCCTATATTGACAAAATCTGATTCCCAACCCTGGTGTTCCTAGTCACTGCACCAGTAAGAGAAACAAAAGGAGGCTGAAAGCTCTGATGGAATGTTATAAAACACTCTACACAAAATTTGCATTGGACAAACTTTTTGCAAAAGATCTCTTTAAAGCACTCAAAAGCAAACATGTTACTTTAAGGACTAAGCTGCACTTGACTCAAGCCATGATGTTCTCAGTTATCTCATATGCTCAAAAGTTGGACTGAAGAAGAACTGATGCCTTTGAATTATGGTGTTGGCAAACAATATTGAATATACCATGGACTGCCATAAGAATGAAAAATTTGTCTTGGGTCTGTTGTATTTGGGTCACTAGGAGACAGAACTCACTGGACAATACCTAAGAACAACAACACATAAAACATCAGAATTAAAAGAACTACAGACTGATATCACTCATCAATCTAGATGCAAAAATCTTCAACAGAATTCTTGTTAATAGAATACAACAACATATCAAAAAAATAATTCATTGGGATTCACACCAGGGATGCAGGGCTGGTTCAACACCAGAAAAACAATGAATGTGATTAACCACATAAATATCACAAAAGACAAGAATCATCTGATTTTGTCCATTGATGCAGAAAAGGCATTTGATAAAGTCCAACACCCATTCATGCTAAAAACTCTTAGCAAAACAGGCATAGATGGAAAATTCCTCAATGCAGTAAGGGCCATTTTTACAAAGCCAACTGCCTACATCATCCTGTATGGAGAGAGACTGAAGGAGTTTCCCTCGAGAACAGAAACTAGACAAGGATGCCCACTCTCACCTCTCCTATTTAACATTGTACCAGAAGTTCTAGCCAGAGCAAATAGACAAGACCAAGAAACAAAGGGCATCTGCATCGGCAAAGAAGAAGTCAAAATCTCCCTATTTGCTGATGATATGATTGTATATGCAGAGAATCCCAAGAAATCTATAAGTAAACTACTCAAACTGATAGAAGAATTCAGCAAAGTCTTAGGATACAAGATAAACATAAGTAAATCAGTAGGATTCTTTTATACCAACAGTGAGACTGTTATGGAAGAAATCATCAAATCAACACCATTTCCTAGAGCCCCTAAGAAGGTAAAGTACCCGAGAATTAATCTCACCAGAGAAATAACAGACCTTTACAAAGAGAACTACAAGCCTTTGCTACAAGAAACTAACAGAGACTTACATAAATGGAGAAACCTATCCTGCTCATGACTAAGAAGACTTAACACTGGGAAAATGTCTATTTTACCCAAAGCAATCCACTTACGTAATGCAATCCCAATACAAGTCACAGTGTCAGTTTTTAATGAGATGAGGAAAAAAATCACCAACTTTGCCTGGAAAGGGAATAAGCCCCAGATAAGTAAAGTACTGCTAAAGAAGAAGAACACACCGGGAGGCCTCTCATTACCCAACTTCAGAACCTATTACACTGCCACAGTAGTCAAAACAACCTGGTACTGGTAAGAGAACAGACAAATTGATCAATGGAACAGAACTGAGACCCCAGAGACGACACCATCTGCCCATGAACAGGTGATATTCGACAAAGGCCCTAAGACATTAAATTGGTGTAAAAACAATATCTTTAACAAGTGGTGCTGGCAAATTTGGGTATCCATCTGCAATAAATTGAAACAAGATCCATAGCTTACACCTTATATAAAAACCAACTCAAACTGGATAGAAGATCTAAATATCAAATCTAAAACAATAAAGCTCATCCAAGAAAAAGTGGGAATAACAATGGAGGTATTAATACACAACATAGACAGACTTCAAAATCTGTCAAACAATCAACAGAAGAGGAAATAAATGAATGGGAACTATTAAGAATCAAACACTTTTGTTCATCCAAAGACTTTATTAACAGAATTAAAAGGCTACCTGCAGAATGGGAAAAAATATTGGCAACTATATGTCAGACTGATGCCTGATCTCCATAATCTATAAGGTACTACAAAATATCAATAAGAAGAAGATAAATCATCCAATTAAGCGATGGGCAAAGGAGATGGACAGACATTTCTCTAAAGAGGAGATCCAGGCAGCAAAAAAACACATGCAGACATCTTCACAATCTTTAGTTATTAAAGCAATTCAAATCAAAACTACAATGAGATATCATCTCACCCCAGCAAGGTTGGCCATGATCCAAGAAACCCAAAACAGCAAATGCTGGAGAGACTGTCGAGAAAGTGGAACTCTCCTACACTGTTGGTGGGGTTGCAAAATGGTCCAGCCTCTTTGGGAAGCAATCGGGAGCTTCCTTAAAAAAGTGGATAGAGATATACCATTTGACCCAGTAATTCCACTACTTGAAATATATCCTACAGAATCAAGGCCATTCACCCCAATGGATACATGCAGAAGAATGTTTATTGTAGCACAGTCCACAATAGCAAAAAGATGGAACCAACCCAGATGCCCAACAACATAGGAATGGATAGTTAAACTATGGTATATATACTCAGTGGAGCACTATACAATGATAAAGAACAGTGATGATTCCAGGAAACATCTCATAACCTGGTTTCAACTAGAAGACATGTTGCGTGAAAGTAGTCAGTGACAAAAAGACAAATATTGTATGAGACCCCTAAGATAAGAACTCAAAAACAGACTTATGCATAGAAGAAAAGACTCTTTGATGGTTGCAAGGGAGAGGAGCGGGGGAGGAAGGGTTTAGATTAGATAGTTGATAGAAATTTGGTCAGGTGAAATTGGTGACAACACACATTAGAAACAAGAAAAATATTTAGTGGACTTCAACATAACTTGAGTACTCGTTCCATCCTAACCCAATATTGAAATGACAGAGTAGCTGGGGCAGGGGCAGGGGACCATGCTTTTAGGCGAAATCAAGGCCAATTGGCACAACTAGCGTTTTACTAAGAGGATTCTCTGCACCCCACATTGGTGAGTGGCATCTGGGGTCTTAAAAACTGCCAAGCTGCCATCTGAGGGCACAGCAAATGGTCCCAACTCTGCAGAAACAGATGATTACTGAGGACCAAAATGACATGGGGGAAAGACAACCCAGAAGACAGAGTGACCCACATGAGTAGGGACTGCATCTACTCGGGATCAGAAGAACCGGATGGTGCCCGGCCACTGCCAGTGATAGTGGCAATGGACCTCACAAAGTTGAGTCTCACTGGCAACACAAGAATAAAAAGGGGTGCACCCTGAGATCTCCGCTAAAAGACCGCAACTGATGGTCTAGCAGCTTCGGGATTCCCCTGGGAGTAGGGCCCCTGGCCCTGATGCTGCCCTTGCCTGTAAATCATAATGATAGTCCACTCTTCGGGCAGGAATGGATTGGACTCGGCAACACAGAGTGACCATGTATTAGAAGCACTTTATGGTTCTGTGCATTTATGGGATATCATCCTGCTGACCTCTGTTTGGAGGAAAGGGAGTGGGTGGAGAGGAGGGGAAAGGAGACCGTTGGGAGGATGAGACATTATGGAGCAGAGAGAAATAGTGTGATGTCACCGGGCAATGAGAGCAGTGGAGGCTGCATATAGGTGGGCATGCAAATTTATATGGGAATGTACATTTTCACTCAATCATAATAATAATTTTAAAAAAAGAACATCAGAATTAACCACTACATGGAGAAACAGTGAAGAGAAGAATCAACATTGAAAAAAATAGGCGAATCCATGACGTGGAGCACCATCTTGAGAAATTCTCTCAGAATGCAAATAAAAAGGGCCAAAAAAAGATCAAGCAATAGAGAATGTGAAAAATATAGATGTAATTGCCATTTCTGTATAAGAGATTAGACTTAATGGAAAAGAAGCAATAATACAAGATAGAATAGTATCAAAACTCTTGTACTTAGTAAGAAACCTGATTCTACAGCTTGAAAAGATTTAGTAAGTACTGACAAAAATTACTGAAAAAATATATACTATAAACATGTCCTGTGTAAACCTTATTTTTTTCTGAAATATGAGAAAATTTTGTTAGCAGTTGTTAGCAGTTACTATTTTGTTAGCAGTCATACTTAAATATTTGACAAAGGTAAATAAGAGACAAATGAAACTAGTTCTGAATGAAGAACCTTATTACAATAATGAGCTTTGATAGTTCAAACAACACATAGAATAATTCCAAAATTCTAGTAAATTTCTTTGTACTCCTTTCTAGTCAATCACCACCCCTGCAAAGGCCACCACTACTCTGATTTCTATCACCAGAGTAGTTTGCATGTTCTTAAGCTTCTTATGAATGGAACCACACAGTGTATAACACCACCTGGCTTGTTTAGCTCAACAAAGTATTTTCAGCATTCATTGTTATAAATTAACAACAATCTGTCGTTTCTCCTGCTAATGAACATTCAGATGATTTTCAGTGTAGAGCTGTAAAAAACAACATTTCAATGAATACTCTTGTTCAGGGCTTCTTACAGACACATGCTTTCATTTCTCCTGGGTAAAAACGTAGGAGGGGAATTGCTGAGACATAGTATAAGTTTATGTTTGTTTTTGGAAGACATTTCCACATAGTTTTACAGCACAGTGGCATCACTCTACACTCTCACCTGCAGAGTACATGAGTTCCAGTGGCTTTGTAACCTGGACAACATTTGTTGGTGTCATTCTTCTTCATTTTAATTTGAGTATGAAGTGGTGCCTCATTGTGATTTTCATTTTCCTGCTGACTAATGATGTTGAAATGTTGTTTTTCTGTGCTTACTGCCCATTTGTGTATCTTCAAGTCTACACAGCATTTTTCCAAATCTTTTAGCTGTTTTTAACTTTGTGGCCTCCAATCACAAACCAGGTGAGAAATTACTAAAGTTTGAACCAGTCACAATAGTGCTAACGACTAGAATATATTTGGGGGAGATATTTGGGAGATAAAACCAATGGAATGTGATACGGAGAAGAGAGAGCATACTTAAGGCTGACCACCGAGTTTCTGGCAAAAGTGAATAATGATAACAGTAGTTTCTTTCAGGGATGAAGAGCTGTCCTCTTAACATTTTGGTACTCCTAACATGATTCACTTGGTGACACAGTGGTTAAGAGCTCAGCTGCTAACCAAAAAGTTGGCAAATGAATCTACCAGCCACTTCTTAGAAACACTGTGGGAAAGTTTTACTCTGTTTCTAGCATTGCTATGAGTAGGAATCGACTCAACAACAACAGTTTAATGGGTTTAACGTGACTCGAAGGAGACATGGTGATGCACTGGTTAGGCTCTTGGCTGCTAACCTGAAGACTGGTGATTTGAACCTATCCAGCAGCTCTGTGGGAGAAAGACCTGGTGATCTGCTCCCATAAAGATTACAACCTAGAAAACCTGATAGAGCAGTTCTGCTCAATCACATGGGGTAATTATGAGTCAGAATCGACTGGATGGCACCTAACAGCAGCAACAACATGACTCTGAGGCAGTTGTGGTTGAGTGGTAGAATTCTGGCCTTCCAAACAGGAGATGTGAGTTCAGTTTTTCACCAAAGCACTTCATGTGCAGATACAACCTCTGGATCAAAGGAGGTTTGCATGCTGCTAGTATACTGAATAGGATCCAGACTAAGACAATTAGGAAAAAGGTCTGGTGGTTTACTTCACAAAATCAGCCAATAAAAGCTCTCTGGGTCACAGTGGAACACTGGCCTACTCACAGTTGATCATGAGGATGGCCCAGGATCAGGTGCCGCTTCGTTGTGTTGTACATGAGATCACCATGAGTTGGGGGCCAATTTGACTGCAGCTGCAAACAACAACAACAACAACACAACTCAACACAAGTCTTAGAGGAGGTATACTCTTCTACTGGGGACAAAAGTAAAAGCCCTTTGCCGCTGAGTCAATCCCAACTTGTAGTGGCCCTAAAGGACAGAATAAAACTGTCTGTAGGGTCTCCAAGTCTCTGCTTTCTGTGACTTAGCAAGATTTATGGCAAATAATATCCATTCTCCTCTGTCTCAGAAGTATTTGAGGGGTTTCTTGTTCCCTAACTATAAATATTTGGACATGTTGTCAGGAAGGGTAAGTCCCTGGAGAAGGACATCATGATTGCTATGAGTCAGAACTGACTCGACGGCACCTAACAATAACAATAATCAATAAGGAAAATGAAGGAGGGAGAGAGAGGATATGTCTCCCTGAGTTAAACCTAGCCTGTAAGGCAAATACTTTCCGATAAACTGTGACTCTTGATAGTAGTTGACATTCCAGCAGCTCTCCCCACCCCTATTTTTTTTAATTTCTGTAGCCAAAAGTTTACATCTTTACCCAGGCCTGTCACTCCCCTGGGGAAATAGAGTCATGGCGTCTTAAAAAATGGATTAGCTGCCTCTTAGCCATCACATGCCAAAGGCAAAAAATATATTTAAGATAAATTAGTCCCTTACACAATTAAAACAGTAGCACTAACTCTGAGACATGTTCATACATAAGCATATATGTGGTTGTGCATGACCATATGTGTGAGTACACATGCACACATGCGCACATCACACACACACACACACACACATGCTCACATATACACATACACACCTTCTGCCCCTAAATTCTGGCAACATTTTACACTGACAATATTTTAACTTCAAATGCACAACAGATTTGTAATTATAAGCTCAAAGTTTAAAATGTCATGAGATTCTAATCTACACTCTTCTATTGTTTGTTCTTGTCTCCAAATTATTTCTTACTCCCAATCAGATCTACACTATTGTCTTCTACTTGGCCCTGCCACTTCTATCATGAAGGTATACTTTTGATAGATAGGTAGGTAGACAGATAGATAGGTAAATAGACAGACAGACAGACAGATAGACAGATAATGGGTCGATGATAGAAGATAAATGGATTGATACATGATAAATAACAGATGATAGGCAGACAGATGGATACGATAGGTAGATGGTGAATAGATAAATGATAGATGACAAATAATAGATGATAGATGACAGGCTGATGCATACATAATAGATAGAAGATAAATTATATACAATAGATAGACAACCAGACAAACGATAGATGTACAGATAGATACATGATAGGTAGATAGTTAGATGATAAATGTTTGATGATAGATACATGTTAAATGATAGACAAATAGATGATAGATGAATCAATAGACACTGAAGGATAGATAGATGGATACATATTACATAACAGATAGATAGACACAGTCTGATAGACAGATCAGTAGATACATAATAGATACATGGATGACAGATACATACATAGATAGATGACAGACAGATAGATAGATAAATGCCATTGAGTTGACTCTGACTCATGGTAGCCACATGGACAGCAGAATAAAACCTCGTCTGGTCCTGCATCATCTTTATAATCACTAGCTTGATCAAATCTATCATTTAGGCTATGATGCCTGTCTGTCTCGCTGCAGATCTCCTTCCTCCTTCCAGGCCTTCTGCTTCACCTGAGTTATGTCCTCCAGCAACTGATCCCTCCAGATGGTGTGTCCAAACCAAGTAAGTCTGATGCTTTTCAACTGTGATCCGTAAGGTTTTCATTGCCTGATTTTCAGAAGTAGATCATTAGGCTTTCTTACTAGTCTATCCTAGTCTGGAAGTTGCATCCAAACCTGTCCATCATGAGTGATCCTGCTGGTATTTGAAATACTGGTTGCATAGTTTCCAGCGTCACCACAGCACACAAGCTCCCAGAGTACAGCAAACCGACAAGTGGTGGAACCAACTAGACAGGCAGCTGTTTATTCCAAGGTGGACACCTAGAAGAGCCATAACTATGAGCCAACTTTATTCCTACTAAAGCCGAGTAAGAGTAGAAGAGTTCTGGAATCGTCTTCTGTCACTCTTAAAGTGTTTGGCTAAGTGAAGCTCCTCATCACTAACTTGAAGAGACATCTGTACAGAGAGATACGTTAAATGATCTCCGTCTAGACTTCCCAGGGTGCCAGCCTAGTGTCCATCTCTGGATGTTGCTCATTGTCACGACTACCAAACTTCATGTTTTCACTGCTTCAGAGAATGTTGTTGTTAGGGGCCACCGAGTTAGTTTTGACTCGTAGCTACTCCACGCACAGCAGAACAAAGCACCGCCCAGTCCTGCTCCACTCTGAGTCATTGCTGTATTTGAGCTCGTTGTTGCGGCTACTGTGTCAGTCCATCTTGCTGAGGGTCTTCTTCTTCATCGACTCTCTGCTTTCCCAGGTGTGATGTCCTTCTCCAGAGACTGGTCTCTCCTGATAAGAGATCCAAATTATTTAAAACTAAGTTTTGCCATCTCTTCACTTCCAAGGAGCATTCTGGCTGTACTCTTTCCAAGACAGATTTGTTCATTCTTCTGGCGGTGCATGGTATATCGGGTATTCTTTGCTAACACTGTAATTCAAATGCATCACTTCTTCCAGATGATAACCCCCTCCCCTTTTAAGACAGACGCTGAGAACATAAAATATACTCTTGATTGCATTCTAATACACTAAGAGCCATTTCTAACACACCACGGCAGCAACAAAGCAGTAGGATATTTCCATTGAAATAAAAAGAAAAACTTCAGTAACTTCGAGTACTTATCTATAATTGATCTAACTCAGCATTCTGTTTAGAGGAAAATTGTCCTTTTTTTCACTTGAGTAAGTTATCATCTCTGCTTTTCCACTGTACAGGGCTGGGGAAAACGTGCTTGCTTGCTTTAGTATAAGACAGATACTTTTCCCAAAAAGCCTGCTTACAAAGATGCATTTTCATTGATGGTTGGTTCTACAGTCATGAAGACAAGATTGATTAATATTCCATGGAGGGTTTCAACATATGGTTCTAAGTTGAAAGGATTTTAAATACACCCATTGAGAAGGGTGCAGTTCTCTAGGCTGGGTTATGAAGATAATCATTTTGAGTTTTCCTTTGCAAAGGCAGCTACTTGAATATGAAGAGCCTGAATACAGATTGTAGGTATCTTGAATGCAAGAACCCAGTGTTATTCATTTAGAAGGGATTCCTAGCATATAGCTCAGTGCCTAGTCACACAGATAGCCCAATACAGGTTAAATGAATTAATGGTTTTGTGTCTGTTAAGATACAAAAAAATGGTAGGCTTAAAAGCAGCACGTTTTTACAGATTATCTGAAGACCACCTCTGCACTGGTACCATCGTACTAATGCCATCATCAGGTGCTACTGAGTTGATACTGACTCATAGCATTCTCACGTACAACAAAACAAAATGCTGCCCCATCCTCACGATCACTACTAAAGTTGAACCCATTGTTGCAGTCACTGTATCAATCCATCCATTTAGGATCTTCTTCTTCTTTTTTTTGCTCAACCTTTACATGCTGTCTTTCTCCAGGAACTGGTACAAAGTATGGGAGACAAAATCTCAACATCTTTGCTTCTAAGGAGCGTTCTGACTATGCTTCTTCCAGACACGTTTGTTCGTTATTCTGTCAGTCCATGTTATCTTCAATATTCTTTTCCAGTACCTTCCCTCAAAGGCATCAATTTTTCTTTGGTCTTCCTTCTTCATTGTTCAACTTTTGCCCACATATTAAGCAACTGAAAAGATCATGGCTTTGGTCAGACACACTGTAATCTTTAAAGTGACATCTTTGCTTTTTAGGAAACCCAAGTGGCATGGTGGTTAAGTGCCACCGCTGCTATCCAAAAGGTCAGCAGTTTGAATCCACCAGGCACTACTTGGGAACTCTATGGGGCAGTTCCACTCCATCCTATAGGGTCACTATTAGTCCAAATCAACTCAACAAGAAGGGTTATGTTTGGTCTCTGTTTTTCAGTACTTTAAAGAGGACTTTTGCAGCAGATTTGTCCAGTGCAATATGTTGTTTGATTTCTTGACTAGTGCTTCTAAGAGTACATCACTAATAAACTCTTTAAGTTTGGAAATGAGCCCGTTCATTCAGCAAGCATTCATTGAGCACAGTTGTCTACAAGACCCCATCCTTGTGTATGACAGATAGCTCTTCACCAATATCTGTGCCCTCTTCTTTCAGAGTACACTACCATACCTCATTTCCCAGCCTCACTTGTGTTTACTCGGGCCCCCTAACTATATTCTAGGTAAGGGAAAGTCCAGATAAGTGTATGTCTTTCTTCCAAGCCTGGCCCATAAAACCTTCCCAAATATATTCTTCCGTGTTCCTCTTCCCTCCTGTTGGCTAAGATGAAAACCACCATGGTTCCTCTAGAAGCCGTGGGCTGAAGACTAGAATATTTTTCAACCTGGTTTCCTAAAAGATTCCACCCATCTGAACAACTGCCAAGGGCTACCACAAGACCAAGAGAAGAACTTCTATTGTGTTAAACCTGACAGCAGCTTAAACACCAAAAGTACAAGATCAGAAGAGACAGGGTCCCTGCCCTCAGGGAGTGTTTGGGTGGAGTTATGCCCCACCCTACCCCTACTCCCCAATATGTGGAAACCCTAAATGCCTGGTACAAGTGAAGATGACTGTATCTGGGTATTTTGAAATCCTAAGCCCCAGTACCTACCTGTGAATGTGACTTTGTTTGCAAATAAGGTCTTTGAATCTGTTGTTAGTTAACATAAGGTTACACTGGAGTAGGATAGATCCTAATCCCAGGTGAGTAGTATCCTTATAAAAAGAGCAGAGGAGACACAATGAGAAGATGGCTATATGAAGAAGGAAACAGAGGTTGGAGTGGTGTACCTGCCAGTCAAGGAATACCAAGAATTACCAGAAACTACCAGAAGCTGAGCGAGCAAGAGAGGGTCTTCCTGCAGGATCCTTCAGAGAGAGCCTGCCTCTTCTGACACCTTGATTTAGGACTTTCAGCCTTCAGCCCTCAGCTATATGATTCAATATCCATGGAAGCATCAGTCAGGAAACTAAAAGACGCATTTCACTGGGAAAATCTGCTGCGAGAGACTGCTTTAAATTATTGAAAACTAAAGATGTCACCTTGAAGACTAGGTGCACTTGATGCAAGCCATGATATTTTCAATTGTATCATATGCATACGAAAGCTGGACGATGAATAAGGAAGACAGAAGAAGAATGGATGCCTTTGAATTGTGGTGTTGGAGAAGAATACTGAATATACCATGGACTACCAAAAGAACAAGCAGATCTGTCCTGGAAGAAGAGCAAACAGAGTGCTCCTTAGAAACAAGGATGGTGAGACTACGTATTACGTACTTTGGACATGTTCTTAGGAGGGATCAATCCATGGAGAAGGATGCTATGCTTGGCAGAGAACCAGCGAGAGAAAGGAAGACCCTCAATAAGATGGGTGATGCAGTGGCTGCAACAACGGACTCAAGCACTACATAGTTGTGAGCATGGCACAGGGCTGGACAGTGTTTCCTTCTGTTGTAAGTGGGATCACTGAGAGTTGGCATGATCTTGACAGCACCTAACAACAGCCTCCAGAACTGTGCCTTACAATAATTGTTTTATGTTGCCCAGTTGATGATACTTCATTACGGCATCCAAATTTAGCATAAATTTGGATGCACAGAAGACCACCATGTGGCCCTTTATGCTTCTACAAACAAGAGCCACACTCAGAGAGAATCCATGAAACATGTCCCCAGTAGTCAGAAATGAGTGGACAATGAGTAACTAATGGTAGGGGACTCATTGAGGGACATGTTCCTGTAAGGGGAACAGACTGAGGACTCTGACTCTTCAAGCTTATCCAAAGTGAATTAGCAAGTGCCCACAAGAAGAGAAGTGTCATCCTGTAGATGCAATTTATGAGTGTGGCCCAGTTAGATGGCCATCTGCCTCCAGTATGTTCATGTAAAGGGCTTTGATATCTTCAAATGGAAAGTACTTACACATGCATTTCTTATTTACCCTTCAAAGTGATGTTGCTGGACAGCAAGGGAAGTTGAGTCAAGATCATGCAACCAGTGGTTAAGTTAGAACTACATACAGCTCAGCTGCTGACCATGACTCAGTGATCTTTCACCGGTCCAGGCTCTAGCATAGTCAGGACTCAAGTAGTCCCTTTTTTGTTTGTATTTAGGCATCATCCAGTCAATTTTGACTCCCAGTGACCCCATGTGACATAGTAGGATATCTTATATGATTTCCTAGGTTGTAATCCTTATAGCGGTAGATGGCCAGAGCTTTTGGGTGGGTTCAGACCACCAACCTTTCAGTTAACAGATGACTGCTTAACCACTGTACAGTCAGAGCACAGTTAAATAGTCCCTACTCTTTCTTAATGTCTTCTGTGAGTCAACAGACCAGCAGCAGATCGAAAACTCAATGAACAAGACAGGACCACGTGTTTGCTGCTCTGCTCCATCCCACCACCCTGGAGGCAGCATTGCAGCTGAAAGAGCATCATGCAAATGTCACTGGGTTAAGATTTAAATGTCATGATATCAATCTGGGTCTCATATTCAGTCCTCCAGGAAGAACATAAATGAGAAAGACCTAAGGATTGTAATAGGCAATGCTGGGCTAGTCCTTTTAAATGTCAGGGTGATACGGAGCCTGAAGTTTAACTGATGTATTTGAATCTAAGTTTCTGAAGAATTTAGAAAACTAAACATCACATCCTTCTCCTTTCTATATCTCGTACACGTTCTCTTCACCTGATCAATATCAGTTTAGCAAGTACCTGCTGAGCACTTAGTGAGGAAAAGGCTTGTGTGCAACAGTTCATCTCCTGGACGGCACTCGTTTTCAGTCCCAGTCGTTGTAAAGACGCTCGGAATGAAAGATCGGACTTCAGTCCCGCCCAGATACTTCCAACCTTCAACCAGGATGTTTGTTTCTCTTCACCTTGAGCTAGCTATGAATAGTTTAAAATACGGTCATCAAAACTCAGCTTGCACCATTTCTCCTTCTTTTTTGCGATGATTGGGAAGGAGAAGTTACATACCTCCAATGTGCGAAGACATCAGTGAAAGTGGGCAGATGCTGCCCAGTTCTTGCAAATAGTCCAATTTCCACATGCTGAACTTGAGGCTGAGAGGGGAAGATCACTTTAAAATAGCATATTTTACATTTTCATTGTTTCAGTAAGTAATTTTATGATAATATATGAAATAAAATCTTACGAGCCAAAGTCATTTAGCTTGAGTAGTTTCATTGTTTAAAGAGTGAATATCATGAAGTTCTTGAAAGCTCTAAATTATAGAGTACTTTTGTGAAAGTGTCACTTTATAGATCTCAATATATGAACCATATGTTGTTATAAGTGATGCAATATGGGAGGCAAGTTTGAGAATGCAAATTGGAGGCTTGATTGTCAAGTCTTGGATTGTTGCTGAGTTATCAACACTTCCCACTTCTGCACTTCTCTTTTTTAAAAAATACTAAATATTTAGTATTATTATTATTAACATCTTATGTTAACATGCACAGTTGTCACAATTAATGTATGTGCATGTGTATATGTGTATATGTGTGTGTCTGCTGGTTAAGATTATGCATCAACTTGTCTATATCAGGATTTTCAGTGTTTTGACGGTTGTGTAATGTGTCATTTCCCTGTTGGGATCTGATATGTGATCACCCGCATAATGGGATCTGTTATGAGTACCCAGTTAGCTGAAAGGAATTTTCCTTGGGCATGTGGTCTCCATCTGAATATAAGCAGACTTTCTGGTTTTTGTCTAAATTGGGGATCCCACAGCTGTCTCCTCTTCATCTGACCTCTTGTTCCTGACACTTGAACTAGAAGCTTGTATGCTGTCTTGCCTGAGGGTCTTTAGATTCATCGATCTTCACAGTCTGTGAGCAAGAGCTCTGTCTCTATTCTGATTGTCATGCACTGAAACATGTGCTCCCTGCAAAATGTGTGTATCAATTTGACCGGGCCGTGGTTCCTGGTACTGAGTGGTTTTCCTGTGTGTTGTAAGTCCTACCTTCACGATATTAATGAGGCAGGATGGGCAGCAGTTGTGTTGCTAAGGCAGAACTTAATATACAATGCTGTATCTTGTGTCTCGAGGCAATCTATTGGGATATAAAAGAAAGAAGCTAGGCGAGAGATCGAGGGGCCTCCATGCCATCAGAAAGGTAGTACTGGGAACAGGCTGCATCCTTTGGACGCAGAGTCCATGCTTCTGAGAATCTTCAAGTCCAAAGGAAGATTGGCAGCAAGGATCTTCCTCCAGAGACAACAGAAAAAGCCTTCCCCTGGAGCTGATGCCCTGAATTTAGACTTTTAGCCTACTTTTCTGTAAGGAAATACATTCCTACTTGTTAAAGCCATCCACTTGTGGTATTTCTGTTTACAGAAGCACTAGATGACAAAGAAACTGATTCAGGGACTTGGGGAGTTTCTGCCTCTCCAACTTTGTGGGCTATTTCCTTTATATAAAATTCTCTCTGGGCATATTCATGCACATTACTGATTTCACCTGTCTAGAGAACCTCTGTCCACAGGGTTGCTATGAGTCAGAATTGACTCAGTGGCACTGGGCTTAGGTTTATATATAAATACATAGATACAGATGACAGGAAATTTCCCCCGTATTCAACAGAGAGAAAAAGTCTTCCCCTTGGACTAATACCCTGAATTCAGACTTACAGCCCCCTAGATTGTGGGAAATAGATTGCCGCTTGTTGAAACCGTCCTCTTGTGGTATTTCTGTTTTAGTAGCACTAGAGGACTAAGACACCAAAGTATTTCATTGTCTCATATGCCTATAAAAGCTGGATGAAGAATAAAGAAGGCTAAAAAATTCAAGTATTTGAATTGCGGATTTAGTGAAGAATATTGATTACACCAAGGACTGCCAGGAGAATGAAAAATCTGTTGAAGAAGTGCTCTCAGAACGCTCCTTAAACGCGATGATGGCAAGCCTTCATCATCATTACTTTGAACATATCATCAGGAGGGACCAATTGCTGGAGAAGGACCTCGTGGTTGGCAAAGTAGAGAGTCAGTGAAAAAGAGGAAGAAACTCTATGAGACGGATCAACACAGTGGCTGCAACAGTGGACTCAGACACAGCAACAATTGTGAGGATAGTGTAAGACTGGGTCGTACTTCATTTTGTCCTGTTACACGTAGGGTCACTACCAATCAGAGTCAACTTGAAAGCAACTGACAGCAACAACAATGGTACCTTCCACTTCTGACTGCCGATGGGTGAGGGAGACAGGTCCCTTGACCCACTGTTCTTGTCTTACTCTATTGATTAGAATCCACCTCATGGTGACACCATGTGTCTAAGGTAGTCGGAATCAATGAGGAGCCCTGTCCTAAAGGGGCAGTGTCCTAACTGTGTGCATACACCTGGCCTTTCCAGAGCTGTGAAAGAAGTAGAAGCATTGTTCCTCATCAAAATTCCATTTTAATTTATAAAAATGGAGCAAGTCTTTCATTTCAGAGTTAAATCAACATATAATCGAGGACTCAAATGTAGAAAAACACCAGACATTTTAGAAAAATCACAAAAGCGAATGAGCCACCCACAAAGTTGACCCCTGTGGCCCACCCAGGTCAGTGACAGTTCAGTTAAAGGTCATTAACAAACACGCACTGGGATCAATTGTGTAAATAGGATCGAAGATGAATGTAGTGCAAAGCCTCCCCGAGGCAGAAACCATCGATCTACTGAAAACAAAGTTGCAGTTTCCGTGAGAACAACCAGACCCAAATCAATAAAATTACCCCCAACCATAAACCCTTTATCTGAGGCTGGTTTATCATTATCAATACCTTTAACCAAACAAGCTGTTTATGTAGCAGTCAGAAAATCCTTAGTGGTTATCACCCTGAAAAAGCTTACAAGCAATGAGTAATTTCTCCTTCGGGTCACAGGCATGCTGTCCATCCCCCACCCCCCGCCCCTGAGGTTGAAAGAGATTGGAGGAAATCCATTTTGTTGTCTCTAAACTTCCGTTCTGAATAGAAACTGTCAGGTTCAGTGCTTAATGCGCCTCAGTGATCACTTTCTGAGAATCTGGAACAGTAGTTCTTAATCTTTGTCTTCCTCCCTGCGTGACATATGAAAGAGGGCCCTTATGTAAACAAAAGCTTCCCTCTGGGGATGAAGGATGGCCTTTGATTCCACCGTTTTCTCTCACACTGAAGAACAGGTTTCAGAATTCAAAAGAGCAGTCATAACAGTATTAGAGGGATAATTTTAAACCAGTTCTAACGCTTTCAAATACAGCATTCACAAACTTCGGTGCTTACACCCATTAGAGCCACTCGCCACCATAATGATCTGGCGAGATGCAGATGGCGCTTAGTGCTTTTGATCCAATCCCTTCCCGTGAGATCTCATTGTAACGACTTTTAAAGGGGATATGCGTTCATGGACAAAAAAGGAGTGTGCTCGCGAAGGCTGTGAATTAGAAAAACCAGCATCCAGTTCCTCCATGGTGACTCAAAAGCCGTCATTTGGTTTTGCACGTCACCACCGTGAGATTGTACAGTGAATCCAACTCTTAAGGGCAAATCTGATTTTCCCAGTTGACAAGTCCCTGGGAGAGTCTTTCCTGTTGTCTTAGTATGATGGCGTTGTTCTTGTTAGCTGCCATCAAGTCGATTCAGACTCTGGGTGACACCCTGTGTATAGGGTACACTTCGCCTCATTTTGCAGCACTGTGATTCTCACTGTCACCCCTTGCTGTCATTCATGTTGTTTTATTTCCTCTCTTCCACCAGCAGAACGTAGGTGCCGTAACTGCTGGGATTTTGTTCTGTTTGCTGCTTTCTTCCCAGCACCCAAACACTGCCTAGCACACAAGAGGCACTCCGGTCCTTGTTGGATCAGTGAGTGGTCTTCTTTCTTCAGTTCTGAACTCTTAACATGTTCAGAGATAAAGAACTTTTAGTAACCATTGTAGTAAAGCTACTTCACTGACTCATTTTTCTGCAGTGACCAAAACCACTGACCCCCACACCCTTGGAATCCAAAATGTCGCAATCATGTGTTTCATCTGAAGTCTCTCTCTTCCGAGCTTGAGAAATGCAGTGGCTTGGAATTCTGCTGGTACATTCTAAGCCTTTGGTTTCTCGCAACTAGTCCGTATGCTGGGGAGAGAAACGTTTGTTCTAGCACCGTTTTGCCCTGGGAGCCTCTGCACGTCCACTGGTGACTTACTGTGTTGGCCTCTCTTTCAGAACTGTGCTTTCAGCCGAGATGGATGATGTGAGCGATGACGTGAGGCCCTTTGCAAGCATTTCCATATCAAACAAAGGGAAAAGGGAGGTTTGTTGGTTTTGTTGTGTGAGGGGTCCAGCTGCTCCCGAGGAACAGACAGAGGGCACCATGTCAAGCTGGTGCCTCACTGAAGTACTTTTTTCAGGGTTGATCGTGGTGGTGGCCGTGCCTAACTAGCTGGGCCTGGATAGCCCAGCAAACTCAGCTGCCATAACCTGTGCCTCGTACGATGTGGCAGAAACCCTGCTGGCGTAGTGGGTTAAGTGCTACATCTGCTAACCAAAAGGTCAGCCATTCGGGTCCACCAGGCACTCCTCCTAAACTCTATGGGACAGCTCTACTCCGACCTCTAGGGGCGCTATGAGTTGGACCCGACTCAATGGCAGTGTTTTTTTGTTTTAAATGCGATCTGGCAGTCACAGCCTGCCCCTCTGAACCTCTGATTTGGCTGGGTACACTCTATGTGAAGTCAGGACGTTTTCCCAGCATTGCTCTTGGAGGCTATCCTCTTCTAAAGCTGACGTGCTCGGTTGCACATAAACCCTATGGAGAACCCTCCTTTTTGTTCCCAGGCACGGCTTGCTTATGTTGCTGTTAGGTGCTAGGGAGTCGGTTCCCACACACAGGGACCTCCCCGTCCGCATCAGAAGGCACCGTGCCCAGGTTCCCTCCTCGCACCATGCTCGCAGACATTGCTGTACTTCAGCCCGTTGTTGCAGCCACTGTGTCAATCCATCTCCTTCAGGGTCCCCCCCTTTCTAACTGACCGTCTAATTTACCAAACACAGGCTTCTCCAAGGACCGGTCCCTCCTGATCACACAGTCTGACCGTTTCTACTTCCAGGGAGCACTCTGGCTGTACTTCTTCCCACATGGACGTGTCCGCGCGCTACCTCATACATCTGCTGATTAGCGGGACGGTCATTTCTCATCAGCCCGACCCTTTCTGTGTTCTGTTTCCTAGAGAATGTTTGGATCCATGCTATGCCTGCCAACTCGCCTTGAATTTCATAAAAAAAAAAAAAAAAAATTGAGTCTATTGAGTTTCACGCTGACAGAAATTTTTCCTACGTTTATAACTCTTAGTTCGCATCGGTTAAGTACTGAGATAAGAGACTTAAACGCATAAGATTTGAAGTGCGTGGAGGGGAGATGATTGATTATATATCTGATTATTAAGCATTCAATCATAAGTCTGAAACTTTGTTCATGTTTTTAGTGATCATGAAGATTATTCTTTAATGAAAAATTCCAGTCCTGTGCTATTTGTATATCATGATTATTGAAATGGATTTTTATGTACTCTTCAAATATTAAGGGAGTCCTGGTGTTGCAGTGGTTAAGAGGTCTGCTGCTAACCAAAAAGTGGCAGTTAAAATCCACCATCGGCTGCCTGGAAACCTTAAGAGGCAGCTCTGCTCTGTCCTACAGGGTTTCCATGAGCCCAGATCAACTCCACAATAATTTTTGTGTATGTGTGTTGGTGATGCAGTAGTTAAGTGCTCACATGCTGCATAAAAGGTCAGCGATTTGAATCCACCATCTGCTCCGTGGGAGAAAGCTGTGGCAGTCTGCTTCTGGGAAGATTCAAACCTTGGAAGCCCTATGGGGCAGCTCTACTCTGTCCTGTAGGGCCACTGTGAGTCAGAATTGAGTTGATGGCAAAAAGTTTGTTTTGTTTTTGGTTTTGTATGTTAAACGCTATTGTGACAAAACTCTAACTGTATCATGTCTGACAATTAAGAAAATGAAATCCACGAACTTATTTGTTCTAGGTGCTACATACGTCATCGCTGAGTATCACTGGGTTTACCTTTGAAGTACTCCCCTTGGGAAGCTATGAACTGACATCAGCACTTAGTCCACCCTTCAAAGCAAATTTATAACTCCTTCTGGAATGACTATTGTTCACAGTGGCATGGTGGCAAGTTGGCAAACTTAACTGTATAGTTGTCTGTGAGGGATTTTTTGGCTAGTAAACAAATAACTGCATTGGAAAACCCTCCCTACCCACCTAATCTGGCCCCCAAAGACTTTTTTTGTTACTCAAAGATAAAGGAAATACTGAAAGGAAGGCATCTTGACGACACTTGACATTCAGGACATCAAAGGTAATACAACAACAGCTCTGATGGCCATTCCAGAAAAAGAGTCCCCAGACTGCTTTGAAGGGTGGCCTAAGCGCTGACATCAGTGCAGAGCTTCCCAAGGGGAGTTCTTCAAAGATGATTGTAGCAATACTCAACAATGAGGTATACAACACTTTTTTCAGAATGAGTTTTTGAATTTAATTGTCAGACCTCATGTGAAAATAAGATAGAGACTTATTCATCTTACCTCAAAAGAAATTAGAAATGTAACAAATACTTTAGCATAAAAATTAAAATGATGAAACACAGGAAAAGAAAATACTGGTTAATCCATGTATAATATTCAGGTAGAAATAAGGCTTTCTAAGAATGACATCACAGGCAGAAGTGAAAAAAAATAAGGCTGTACATGATCTCAAAAACTATTAACATTTCTGTGAAAAACAGGAAAGCTATGACCAAAAGCAGATCTAAGATCAATGACAAGCTAGGGGAAGTATTTCCAACCTACCCAAACTTTACTATATAAGCTTTTTTAAAAATCAGTAAGAATAAACCAAAACCACTCTAAGACAAAGATAGCCAGCCAAGTGCCGTCGAGTCGGATCCGACATTCAATTAAAAAACAAATTTAAAAAATCTAAAAGTTTAATTTTAGCATTAATCATTAATGTGAAGATGCAGTGTTATTTTCCATCCAAGATATTAAGGATAAAAAAAGAATAATCCATTGTCAGCAAAGACTGGACAACTTTCCGTACATTTTTTGCTGGGAGTATAATTTGGAATAACTTCCTGAAAAGGCATTTCTTCCACATGACTCAAAAAGCTCCCAGAAGGTACAGGGACTTTGATGCAGCGGTGTTTGCTCTGGTTTGGGACGGGAGGCATTCCAGGCGAGGCTGTGTGCTCTGAGAGCATGGTAAGGTCAGAGGGGAGCTACCACAAAGGGTATAATGCCATACTGGGCACACCTCAGCTTCCTGCAGCTGCTCTAGCAAAACACCACGAAACAGCTGCCTCTGAGGGACAGAGAGTTACTGCCTCTCTGTTCTGGAGGCTGACAGCACAAATTGAGGGTGTCAGTGTGGCTATCCTCTGTCTATCTACTCTGGGGGACCTTCCTCCCCTGTGTCTTCCGGCCTCTGGTATCCCGGGAGTTGCTTGGCATTCCTTGGCTTGAAGGCTTATCTTCCCACGTAGTCTATTCCCTCTATGACTTTGTATTGTCGCCCTTCTTTCATCTTGTAGGACAACACTCAGAAGGATTAGGACTAGTCCTATTCTGATATGACCTCCTTAGCTTAAGTGATAACATCTTCAAAGAAAAACCCTGTTTTCAAACAAGGTCACCTGTGTAAGCACAGGGGTGAGAATTTCAGCATATCTTTGGAGGGGACACAGTTTATCCGATACCAGGATGCTCTCCTGAAAGAGGTCTGCACAGAGGTATGGCCCAGCCGGGCTCTCTGTGCAAACTCAAAAAGCAACGCATTGGGCCAAGGATCACAGGCAAGCCCCGAAGTCTCCATCCTAATTTTCCCCTCGGTCATCTTCATCTTCTGCTAACCCCCAGAATATGTATTTGCTTTCCATCTCCAGAGGGCCCATCCAGACACAGGAATACAAAGGGATAAGCATTCATGCGTATTCCAGTTTCTAAATGTAGTGAGAATGAATTCAATTCATTTCTATTTGCTGATAACTCATTGTTATGAATGCAGACATTCTTGGATCACGGTCACCGTTTTCCAGACTGTCTCCCCCATGAAGGGCAGACCACACCCCACAGGGAGGGTTCAGTCTGGGAAATCGGGGCCTCAGTGAACATCACCTCTGTCTTCACCATCTGCGTCAGGCAGCAGTGAGATCTTGCTAAAATAAATCAGGATTTAGAACTGAGATTCATTTGTTCAAACTCGTAAACCAGGGCTAACAGGCGGGCACTGGGCTCAGATGTGCAAAACTGTGGAGTGTTTGTTTACACTGTGAGTCTCAGACTGACTTGCAGCCATCCGTGACAACAGATGAGGTGTGAGGGGACCAGCAACTGAAATCCCTAATGCAGTGTTTCCCCGTCTCTTTGGCTGAGTCGTATCTTCTTGTCTACGGACGTTCATGTCTATGACAGGTACTGAACCCGCTCAGTCGCAGAGGTATCTGGAGGGTAAAGAGTGCCCAGAGGCAGTTTCTAAATTGCGACACTCCCCCTCAGTTTCCAGCAGAAATGCTTTCCCCCTCTCGTCAGGCCGCCTTACTCAGGTGCCTGTCACCCTGGTGGTGCCTCAGAACGTCAGTGCCATCCCATGCTTCTTCCGGTGCCCCCTTCGGCCTTGCGTCAGGGCAAGTGCTCCCATCTAGCCCTTTGCCCTGCAGTACCCCTCTGTTCCCCTGAGCAAACATCGGATACCCGTCCTGTAAATAACTTGACCATAATATCGGCCCCCAAATACAAGTGGAACACAATAATCTTTCCCTTAACACGTTGTGGCCCTTAACAAAAATTATAGCTGTACTTCCTCTGATTGTACTGATGGAACCTGGTCTGTGATGTGCCCGGTGTCATCTTTTTCAGTTTCTTCTCTTTTGGCACTCAGCACAGCAGGCTCACAGTGCCCCTTGACTCGGAAAACCAGAAGCCCATTGGGCTCATGGTGATTCTGATGCATAGCGATCCTATAGGACAGAAAACCACCCCCACAGGGCTTCCAAGGACCTGCTAGTGGATTTCAACTGTTGAATTTGTGGTTATCAACTGTCATGGATTGAATTATGTCCCCCCCAAAATGTATGCGTTGATTTGACTTGGTTCTAATATGGTGCCCTTCCTCCCGTGTGTTGTGAATCCTGCCTCTGTGATACTGATGATGGAGAATGATTTGCAATTGTGTTAGTGAGGCAGGACTCAAGCTTGTGGAATATCAGGGAGAGAAGTGAGCTGAGGAAGTGGGGAACCTCGTACCACTGAGAGAGAAGCACCGAGAGCAGAGCACGTCCTGTGGACCCGAGGTTCCTGTGCTGAGACACTCTCACTGGATGTGGACTCAGCCTACTGGACTGTGATGATTTCTCTTATTGAATGGACTTGTAGTTTAGGAATGGATTTGTGGCTTACTGGACTGTGACAATAAAAGCTTCTCCTCGTGAAACCTTCCACTCATGGTATTTTCTGTTAGAGCCAGTGACTAGGACATCAGCTGAGCTCTTAACCACGGCACCACCAGAGTTCCATGCCCTGGTCCGTGAAGGCTCTCAAATAAGAAGGTATTAGTCTTAACTTGCTGAATGACCTCTCGCATCTGGTGAAAGAAGCTTTCATGGACAATAGAGGTTGCTCAGTGGAGTCCCCAAACCCCTTCAAGTGGCACCAAGGGCAAGGGCCATACCTGTCATACCTTAGATACACTTCTGTGGTTTGGGACTTTTGGGGGCAGCCTTTCAGTGATTCTTACCTCCTTCTAGCAAGATACCATCTGGGTTGTGGAGAAAGTTACTTAGCTTCACAGCATGGGGTCATGAAGAAAGGGAGGCACAGGGTCTTGAATCTCCCACCTCACACCATCACCACCCCAGCATGGTTCCGAAGCCATCCCATCACCATCCCCACACCATCCCAGAACACCCTGAGGCCAACGCTCCATCCTCTCCACCCCAGCTCTCATCTCTGGGAAGCTAGCCTGCGTGGTCTACCTTCACGGGTCTCCAGGTACTGCAGCAGCTGATCCAGCCAGTGATGGCCTGCTCAAGTGATTGGACGGGGGGAGAATAAGCCAAGGCATTGATTTCCCATCCCTGATGGGTCACTGGGGCTGTCTACTCCCTGACTGTCACAGATTGAATTGTGTCTCCCAAAACTGTGTATAACAGCCAGCTAGGCTGTAACTCCTGGTATAGTGTGATGTCCCTATGTACTGTAAATCCTGCTGATGATGTTGATGAGGGAGGAGGGACAGCAGTTATGTTGGTGGGGCAGGACTCAATTCAAGGGATTGTGTTGTGCCTTGCAGCAAGTCTTGGGATATGAGAGAAAGAGAGGCAAGGGAAGAGTTGGGGATCTTATACACCACCAAGAAGCCAAGCTGGGAGTAAAGCCTGTCCTTTGGAAATGAGCCAAGGTGGCTGCGCCTCAGAAGCTCCCAGTCCAGGGAAGGTTAACGACAGAGACCTTCCTCCAGAGCTGACAGAGCAAGTCTTTCCCTGGAGTTGATGCCCTGAATTCGGACTTTTAGCCTACTTTTCTATGGGAAAACAAATTTCTTTTTATTAAAGTAATCCACTTGTGGTATTATGACTAAGACACCAACTAAAGGTCATATCTTGAGTGGTAGCCTCTCCACACAGCAGTCTCTGTCTCTGGATTTCAATAACTGCTCCCTGTCCTTGCCAAAACTAATCACTCCCTATCCCCCAACCCCTCACCCACTGCAGTCTCCCAGACACACCTTTAGGAAGAGTTCCACTAGTCAGCTCTGTCCCAGGGATCCTACCTTGAGTGTCCTCTATTTCTAAAACAAATTCTGGCTGCGGTTCCAGCATCGTCTCCAACCTTGGTCCCGTGTCCTGGTGCCACATGTGCCTGTCCAGTCCCTGAGGCTGTTGAAGGGACCAGTGGCCCTTCCTTGTGCCCAGGTGCTTGCCATGAGTTCCACATTGGTCCTCACTGGAGGTCCAGGTCCTCAGGGTCTCAGCCACCACCTGGCCTGTGGCTTGTGGCCTGTGTTCACCTAGCAGCCACGGTCGGCGCACACCTCACTGTGGGCCCTGGAGCAGGCCTGACTCTCCAAAGCTCTCAGCTTTCTTCATCAGGAAATGCTGTCTCTGCCCAAGCATGCCAGGCTGCCCCCTACTGGTATGGTGACATGCCCAGCTGGCCTTCTAGAGTCCCAAGCAAGAAATGGGGTGAAGTCCTTCTGTGTCCACTCTTTCTTCATGTTTTTCTTTTCCCTTTTCCTGGAAGGAGTGCCATGGGAACCCTGGTGGTGTAGTGGTTAAGGCTACATCTGCTAACCAAAAGGTCAGCAGTTCAGATCCATCAAGTGCTCCTTAGAAACTCTATGTGGCAGTACTACTGTGACCTATAAGGTCACTGTAAGTCGGAATTGACTGGCCTTCTGTGGCTTTGGCTTTTGACTTAGGAAAGGAGTTCCACCCAGGAGTGATTGGGATTCTGGCACCCCCCTCTATCTTCCTCTCCTCCTTTTCAGGACCGTGTCAAATGCTGTCTCTTTTCTGCCTTATCCACCTCTTTGCTGTAGGGTGCCCACCTCTGCTTCCTTAGGGGTGCTGTACCCCATGGCTGAGATTGAAGAGCAGACAAGACACAGGGAGAGAAGCTGTGCTATCAACACTGGAATTTCCCTGAGCACAGAAGTCTGGACTCAGAGAATCATATTTGGAGCCTTTTGGGGAAGAATCTTTGTGATGGTTTCAGGCTATGATGCTGGTCTTTTGTTGTTACCGTTAACTGCCGTCCAGTCAGCTCTGACTCAGGATGATTCAGTGTTTAACAGAACAAGCGCTGCTCAGTCCTGCAGCAGGACCACTGTTCCTGGCATGCTCCGCTCCACTGTAGCAGCCACCAGGTATTAGGAGTGCCTTCCAGCCTTGGGACTCATCTTCCAGCAGCATAAGCTAAACCAATCCATTGCTATTAAATGCCATTCCAACTCAGAGTGACACTATAGGACAGAAAACAACTGCCCAATAGTGTCTCCAAGGAGCAGCTGGTTGATTCTAACTGTCGGCTTTTTGCTTCACATTTGAGTGCTTAACCACTGCACCACCAGGGCTCTGGTACTACAACAGACAATATTCTGTTGTGATCTGTAGGTTGTTATTGGTTAATTTGCAGAAGTAGATCACCAGACCTTTCTTCCTCGTCTGTATAATCCAAAAGCTCTAGTGAACCTGTCCACCATCTGTTACCCTGCTGCTAATGGGAATACCAGTAACACAGCTTCCAACATCACAGCAACATGTGAGCCACCATAGTACAACAGATGGGTGGTGTGCAGTGATGGTGACAAGGCTTGGGATGGGTAATCACAGATAGGATCGTTCCTTCCTGACAACTGGAAGTGACAACATCAGCTAGGGAATCTGGTGGCCACAGCTTGAGGTTTAGGAAGGGTAATCACACAGATAAGATGGTTCCTTCCTGGTAGTTGCAGTAGGGACACAACAATTCTCCTGGTTGCCTGGGATGTGACCATGGTACGAAAGGATGACCTAGAAGTGGCCTAGCCCTTATTTGCATCCTATCTCCGTGTTATTATCGTATTCTTTAGGAAGGGACCCATCGTGCAGTTGCTAATCTGTGACCCCAAAATCTAGAACCAAGAACCAAGTCACTACCTCCCCTCCCACCCATGAGATTACTCCCTGCTTTTTGCCAATAGAGGGGACACCCGAAATCTGTATAGGGTTTTTCTCCATTCACGGAGACTGACCCATTCTCTCTATGGAACACACTTTCCCTTAATAACTCTTTCCTCAGTAAAACTTTGCTCCTAAGAGTGTTGTGTGCCTTAGAGAGGGAGACCCCAGACTGCCACCAACTGGGAGACCAGACTTGCTAGCCCGATCTCCAGAAACTGAAGCAGATCACTCGGGGTCTTATCAATTACAGGATCTCGACAATGGTATATTGGTTCTGTTGTTGTTAGTTGCTGTGGAGTCGATTCCAACTCACATAGACCTCGGGTGTGCAGAACTAACAGCTCTGTAGAATTTTCAAGGCTCTGACCTTCTGGAAGCAAATCTTCAGGCCTGTCTTCCAAAGTGCCGTTGCTTGGATTCAAACTGCCAGTCTTTCTGCTAGCAGTCACCATACCAAAAACAAACAAACAGAAAACCAAACCCAGCACTGCTGAGTTGAATCTGACTCACAGTGGCCCTATAGAAGAGAGCAGAACTTCCCCATAGAGTTTCCAAGGAGTTCCTGTTGGATTTGAACTGCTGACCTCTAGGTTAGCAGATGTAGCACTTAACCACTATGTCACCAGGGTTTCTGTAGTCACCATAGCCCTTCTAAAAAACGACTCTGGGTAGGAAACTAAAAGACAGCTCCTTCCCCTTGCTGACCTTCTCAGAGCCTTAACTGCACTGCACGCTTTAGGCCTCCTCTCAGGGAATGCGTGTATGCGGCCTGCACTACGGAGTGTGACCAGAAATCTCTTTGTTCCATAGAACATCTCACGGGACCAGCGCTCTGCCAAACACAGTCTGGAAAGCATGGCTCTAATAAGATTAAATTTAGAATGTCAAAGTTCAAAACCATTTCAGAAGATAAGAGCAAGTGAAACATATTCCTCTAAGGCAAAGGGCAGAAGAGAAGGGAGCAGCGTGCTCATGAACGCCACAAGCAGAGCACACGACAGCGGCGCGGGGTGACAAGCACATCAAGCCTGCTTATTAAAGTCCACAGATCCACACTGACACGCAACTCACAAAAACATGCCCTATGGGCCGAAGACGGGAAGATGAAAACTAAAAGAAGGAGCAAACAGACACCATGCAGATGTTCACGGAGATAAAAGGAGAAACAAATATAATTGCAAAGAAATGGAATTCAATGTCAATGCTATTTAACGAGGGCAAGCCGGGTCTGTGTTTAATGGACACAAAGCCCAATTCAGAGAGATAAGGTAGTGGTGCTGGAGCTTTCTCTGATGAATCACAATTCGTACAACAAAAATAATTCTGATGGCAAAAGACATTCAGCAAAAAACAGCAAGAAGTGCCTCAAGCAATACTGCCAGCCTAAGAGAGATGCCAGTGCCTGAATCACTAAGGAATTTAAAAATAAATAAAAATTCTAAAAATAAATTGAGAAATAATTAAATAAAAGCAAATATTATTTCTCAGAAAAACAGTGGAAGCCAATAACAATAGATGGTGGATTTCTTAGATGGATGAGAATATGAGGTTTCCAGGTATATATGTTAGAACCAATAAGATCATCAGGCAGAAAGGTGCAACCACGAGGCAGAAAGGTGCAACTTCCAGAAAAAGGAAGGACGTGATAGACAGAGACTAAGCATTCACTTACAGTTTGTTTTTTGAAAGGAAACTAGCAGACGAGAAATAAAAGAAATACGGCAGGCCTTTATTAATTGGAAAAGAATGAGATCCATAAATGTAACCTGAAAAATAAAGATGTCACCTTGAAGACTAAAGTGCACCTGACCCAAGCTGTGGTATTTTCACTGGCATCATACGAACGCAGAAGCTGGACCATAAACAAAGAAGACAGAAGAAGAATTAATACCTTTGAATTGTGGTGTGGGAGAAGAACGTTGAATGTACCACAGACACAGATCTGTTCTGGAAGAAGTGCAACCAGAGTGCTCCTTGGGAGCAAAGATGGCAAGACTGCACTTTACATACTTTGGACATGTTGTCAGGAAGGATCAGTCCCTGGAGAAGGACTTCATGCTTGGTAGAGTGGAGGGTCAGTGAGAAAGAGGAAGACCCTCTATGAGATGTTGACACAGTGGCTGCAACAATGGGCTTAAGCATAAAAACGGTTGTGGACATGGTGCAAGACGGGGCAGTGTTTTGTTCTGTTGTTCTTAGGGTTGCTGTGAGTTGGAACCGACTCAACGGCACCCAACAACAACAACAAATACAACTAAGAACTTCCTCTTTTTATAAAATTAGTAAAATTGGAAAACTTTGTTCAAATCTATTTTTAACTCAAAACAGAAATACAGTTTGCGAAATGTTATAAGAACTGACATGACAAAGTTTGTAAAGATGTGAGTCTGCTTAGCAAAACTAAAAATATGAATAAATAGAAATCTTTTGTGAAAAATTTTAAAAAGATTTTCCATTATTGACCCTATTATTCAGATGGAAATTCCTGAGTAATAGGGCCAATAACAGCCACCACAACAAATTTAGATGTTTTTGAATACATACTGCTTGAAGTCCTCAGTTTCAGATATCTTCTAAAGTAAATCATATGAGCAATTTACTGGAAAGCTGGTTTTTTTAAAGCTCACATAATTTCAACATACATTTGGAATGTTGACAGATTTCACAATATTAAGACCACAGCACAAATGTGGCAATTGTAGATCAGTCTCATCTTTAGCTAGAAAATGTAAAGTTCCTAGTCAAAATCATGTCACGACCTGTGTACTTAATCTGAACCCACACACACCCGCCCAGAAAAGAGTAGACTTTATCCCGGTATTGATTAAAAAAAATAAAAAAGAGGATGATAAACACGTCAGGAGTTGGATTGTGTTCCCCCAAAATATACAGTCATTTGGCTAAGCCATGATGTCTGGTATTGTGTGATGTTTCTGTAGGGTATAAATCCTGCTCAGAAACTCTATGGGGCAGCTCTACTCTGACCTCCAGAGTCACTACGAGTTGGACCCGACTCCGGTGGCAATGGGTTTGGTTTGGGTTATGATGTTAAAGAGGAAGGATAGGCTGTGGTTGGGTTAGTTGTACTAGTGAGGCAAGGCTCAATCTATAAGATTATACTGTGCCTTGAGGCGATCTCCTAAGATATAAAGAAAAGAGAAGCAGGCAGGAGCTGGGGTCTTCCCACCACAGAGAAGCCGTGCCAGAAGCAGAGTGCTGGGGTTTCTGTGCCTTGGAAGCTCCTGTCCAGGGGAAGACTGATGACAAGGACCTTTCTCCAGAGCCAACAGAGAAGGCCTTTCCCTGGAGCTAATGCCCTGAATTTGGACTCTTTGCCTACTTTGCTGTGAGGAAATAAATTTCTCTTTGTTAAAGCCATCCACTTGTGGTATTTCTGTTATAGCAGCATTAGATGATTAAGACAATACATAACCATGTCAAAAGGTGCTGGAAATACATTTGCTATATTTCACTGTCCTTATGTCTGCTAACCAAAAGATCAGCAGTTCAAATCCACATGAAGCTTCTTAGAAACTCTATGGGCAGTACTACTCTGTCCTAAATTGTCACAATGAGTCAGAGTTGACTCGATGGCAGTAGATTCAGTTTTTTGGTTTTGGTTTTTCCAGATGTACCTTTGACAACTGGGGCTAGAATGAGTTGCTGTTGAGCCAGTTCTGACTGATTACAACCCAGTGGGTGTCAGAATAGAACTCTGAGCAATAAGGTTTCCGTCAGCTGCATTTTGGGAGTAGATCACCAGGTCTTTCTTCATAGTCCATCTTAGTCTGAAACCCCAGCTGAAACCTGTTCAGTATTGTGGCAATACACAAGCCACATAGGTGGTGGCTGTACTTTGAGGTGCACTGGCGAGGACTGGAACCCGGGTCTCCTGCACAGAAAGTGAGGCGTCTACCATTAAACCACCACGTCTCTTGTTAAGATGTCCTGAATCTGAATATCCACATACCTTAAGTCCTTGCAATCCCCCTCCTAATTATATATCCTTAGTCAATACATAAGAGGTCTGACAATTAAGTTCATGAACCCATCCTAGAAAAAGTACTACATATCTCACTGCTGAATATCACTATGGTTACCTTCAAAAGACTCCCCTTGGGAAGCTATGCACCGGTGCCAGTGATGAGTCCACCCTTCAAAGCAATTCTGGAATTCTCTTTCTGGAATGGTCATCAGAGCTGTCATGGTATCACATTTGATGTCCTAAATGTCATCAAAATGTCCTCCTTTCAGTATTTACTTTATCTTTGGGTGAAGAAAAGTTACTGGGCGCTGGATCAGGTGAGTAGGGAGGGTGTTCCCATACAGCTATTAGTTTCCAAATCCAAAACCAAACCCAGAGCTGTCAACTTCATTCCAGCTCCTGGTGACCCTATTACAGGACTGAGTAGAACTACTCCATAGAGTTTCCAAGGACCGCCTGGCAAATTTGTACTGCTGACCCTTTGGTTAGCAGATGTAGCACTTAACCACTATTCCACACTGTCTAAAAACTCCCTCACAGACAGCTCTACAACTAAGTTCGTGAACTTGCCACTGTGCCACCTTGGGCAATGGCCATTTCAGAAAGAGTTCCAAAATTGCTTTGAAGAGTGGACTGGGTGCTGGTATCAGTGCATAGCTTCCCAAGGGGAGTACTTTGAAGGTGATCATGGCCCCGACTCAACACAGGGTGTTTTGGGGGAAGTACTGATATTCAGCAGTGATTTATGTAGCACTTGCAACAATTAAGTTCACTGATTTAATTGTCCAACCTGTACACATAATCACCAAAGGCAAGCCAAGAAATTTCTAGTCGCCCTCTTTAAAAAAGACAAAAGCTAGAAACCACTTGTGACCACTAGCAGTAAACAAGTAAACTATGGTTTGTTAAGAAATATTACACAGCGATAGAGAAAACACAGAGGTTGTCAAGAATTTTGTTTTAATTGGATCCACAATCAACACTTGTGGAAGTGCCGGCCAAGAAATCAAAAGATGCATTGCACTGGGCTAATCTGCTGAAAAAGATCTCTTTAAAGTGTTGAAAAGCTAAGACGTCATCTTGAAGACTAAGGCATGCCTGCTGAAGTCATGTTTTCATTTGCATTATATGCATGTCAAAGCTGGACAATGAACGAATGAGGAAGACAGCAGAACTGGTATCTTTTGAAGTGTTGTGTTGGAGAAGAATAGTGAATATCCCATGGGCTGCCAGAAGAAGGAACAAATCTGTCTTTGAAGAAGTACAACCCAGAATGCTCCTTGGAAGAAAGGATGGCAACACTACGTCTCACATACTTTGGACATGTTTTAGGAGGCATCAGTCCCTAAAGAAGGAAGTTATGCTTGGTAAAGTAGAGGGTGAGCAAGAAACTGGAAGAGCCTCAACAAGGCGGATTGACAGTGGCTGCACAAATGGGCTTAGGCACTGTGGATAAAATTCACAAACCTAATCAAACCTAATGTTAAACAGAAACCTTGGTGGCGTAGTGGTGAAGTACTGTGCCTACAGACAAAAAGTCAGCAGTTCGAATCTGTCAGGTGCTCCTTGGAAACTCTATAGAGCAGTTCTCTGTGCCATGGGGTCGCTGTAAGTCAGAATCAAATCAATGGCAGTGGATTGGTTTGGGTTTTTGGTTTTTAATGTTGTTAAATGCTGTCAAGTCAGTTCCGACTTGTAGTGATCCTGTGTACAACAGAATGAACGCTGCCAAGGGAAGCTGCTGGTATAACCAGTCCTCAGGGCAAAAGTCAGAATATTCACAGCACCCTGGAAGCACCTTTATTGCCCCGATTTCTCACTCCATAGGTACATTTGCCTCTACTTGAAGTTCATGGACATGACATCTTCAGCCCTATATTCTTTACTTCTTTTCTTCACTATAAGTCAGAATCAACTCAGTAGCATCGAGTTTGTTTGTGTTTGTTTTTTTTTAATTAGGTTTGTCTTGCATCATCCTTGCTTTTTCTAACGAGCACTCAGGCTGTTCTTCTTCCAGGACAGATGAGTTAGCTCTTCTGGGGTACATTCAATATCCTTCACCAACATGGTAAATCAAAGGCATCATTTCTTCCTTGGTCTTCGTTACCCATTGTCCAGCTTTCACATACATGTCTTCATACAAACCTAATTTTTAAAAAAATCCTCACTGTCATTGAGTCATCTCCAACTCATAGTGAAAAAAAAAATACATATATAGGGTTTATGATCTCATGTTCATAAACTTCAAGCAGAGTCAAATACACCTATGGGGTTAAAGATCAGAGAAATAAGAATGCTTCTAGGGTGCTATTGATATCCAGACTTTTGCTCTGAGGCTGATTATACCAGCAACTTCACGTTGCAAAACTCTGCCGAGTTATATACTTATTTGGAAACTCCGAGTGGCATATCCAGTTAACCCCCTGCTAACCTAAAAGCTGGCAGTCCTCATTGACTCAGTAGTGCCTCAGAAGAAGGTCCTGGTGATCTACTTCTGAAAGATCAGCCACCCAATTACCCTCCAGAGCACAGTTCTACCCTGCTGCTTGCAGAGTCGTCATGAGTCAGAGTCGAGTTGATGGCAAGTGTTTTGTTTTTGTTTTTTTAAAAAATATACTTCTTTCTTATGTTTTGTTCTATATGCTAGAGTTCAATACAAAGCTGGGAAAGAAAAAGAATAATCCTATACTGGCAGAGAACTCCACTCGACAATTTTCAATTTGGAAGAGAGAAACCAAAGTGGCGTGCCAGCTGACTTCAGCCTCACTCACTTCCTGCAGCACTGGCCGGTAATCCCTGCTAGTAGCTCTGGAGTCCTAAGAAGGTGAGTCACCCTGAGGCATGCACCGTATCTCAGAGAAGAGCTTTGAGTAATCCGCACATTAATAGGGCCCTGAAACTCATCACTGCCTCCGAAGGCAGAGAGGCTGTTTGAATTAGGAGCCAAGAGAGTAGAAGAGGACCTATTAAAACACATTTTCAAGCAGAGAAGGCTGTGTGTTTCAGACAAAACAAAGGTGTCACCCTGCAACACTGAAGAGATGCCTCCCCTACGTGTGGGTGAAGATGCTGAGTCTGTGCAGACAGCACCCACTCCGGGCTGCCACAAATATGCGTCTGGGAATCCAGTTCAATCCTGACTTCCATATTTGCAGTAAAATGGAGTTCTGCGGGTTTTTTTGTTTTTTTTTTTAATTCTTTTAACTTCCCATTGGAGCCTGGGAAACCCTGTTAGCCTAGTAGTTAAGTGCTACATCTGCTAACCCCAAATTAAAGGTCACCAGTTCAAATCCACCAGGCCCTCCTTGGAAACTCTGTAGCAGTTCTACTTGTGTCATAGGATCACTGTGAGTCGGCATTGACTGAATGGCAGTGTGTTATTGGAGCCTTGGTAGTGTAGTGGTTAAGAGTTTGTCTGCTAACCAAAAAGTCTGCAGTTCAAATTCACCAGCTACTCCTTGGAAACTATGTGTAGAAGTTCTAGTCTGCCCTATAGGGTCACTATGAGTCAGAACTGACTCCACAGCCAAGGGTTTTAGTATCCTATGGTTTGATTTTTACTGTTATCATGGGTAGATAACGGCAGCAGAAAGTAATTATTAACGTATCACAAAGCGTGACTCTGTTAACTTGAAAAGGATACCTGGTGGCATAGTGGCTCAGAGCTTGGCTGTAAATCCAGAGGTCAGCAGTTCAAATCCACTAGTCTTTCTTTGGAACGCCTATGAGCCAGTTCTACTGTGTCCTATAGAGTCACTATGAATCAGAACTGACTCAGTCGCACCCAACAACAAGATGAATGTGAAAAGAAGACAAATGCAATTTACAAATACCCATGATGAGGACTGAACTGTGTCCTTCCAAAAGGTATATTGATGGCCTGATGCCTGCACCTGTGAAGGTGAACTTGTTTGCAAAGATGGTGGTTGGAAATGTTATCAATTAAGTTCATAGTAGATCCTACAAATCCTATCTGAGTGGTGACCGATAAAGGAGAAGAAAAGACACAGAGAGACACAGGCAGAGGATGGTCCTGTGAGGATAAGGCAGTAACTGGAGTGACATTCAGCCGCAAGCTAAGGATGCCTAGGGTTCCAGAAACTGAAAGAGATAAGAAAAGAACATCCTTTGGAACCTTCAGAGACAGCTTGGCCCCACCACACCCTGAATTCAGATTCCCAGCCTCTGTGAAACCACAAACTTTTGTTGTCTAAAGCCATTCTCTTTATGGTATTTGGTTATATAAGCACAAAGCAACTTCCACTTTCAAAAGCAAAGCCTCCAGCTCAGTATCACCATTGTGTCCTACAATTAGGGTACGTGACATCCTCAGAAATGTCCCCAGGATCTTCCTGAGCGGGAGCACTTCTGTGGGTTTCCATAGTTTGGGGTCTCCTCCACGACCAGAACCTTCGCTGGTCAGCATACTGAGAGCTGCTCAGGTCTCAGGAACAAACTCAACCTAAAAAACTCAGCCAACTCTGGGGTCTGCTTGTAAGTGCTGGGCTATGAATTATAATGAGAAACGTGGATGGAATTTCATAAAGTAACAAAAAAAATTAGTCATTCTGCTAATAATTCTACTTGAAAAAGGAACTGATGCATTTGAATTGTGGTGTTAGAAAAGAATGTTGAATAGATCCTGGACTTCTAGAAGAATGAACAAAGTAGTCTTAGAAGAAATATAAACACATTGCTCATTAGAAACAAGACAGTGTTTTAGTCAGCTAGTGCTGCTCTGACAGAAATACCACAGAGCAGATGGCTTTAACAAAGGAAGGTTTATTCTCACACAGTCCGGTCCGGTAGGCTACAAGTCCAAATTCAGGATGTCTGCTCCAGGGGAAGGCTTTCCCCCTTGTCACCTCTGGTGGAAAGTTTGATATTGCCTCAGTCTTTGTCCAGTGAGCATCTTGGCACAGGAACCTTAGGTCTGAAGGATGCGCTCTTCTGCCCGTGCTGATTTCTTTATGGTGTGAGGTTCCTAATTCTAGGCTTGCTTCTCTTTCCTTTTATCTCTTGCTAGATGAAAGGATAAAGGGTGGTACGAGCCCCACTCCAGGGAAACTCCCTTTATGGTGGAACAGGGAGGTAATCCTATGAAGCGATTTACAGTCCCACCCTAATCCTGTAACGTACAGCACAGGAAAATCACAAAACAGAGGACAATCTCAAAGTATTGGGAATCATGGCCCAGCTACATGGCTACACATATTTTGGGGAGGACACAATTCAATCCATGACAGATGGTGAGACTCAGCTCTGTTACTTTGAGCAAGCCATCAGAAAAGACCAGTCACTAGAAAATGGCATCACAACTGGGAAAGTAAAGGGCCAGTGAAGACAGGGGAAATCCTTATTTTTTAAAAAAATATTTTATGGTGCTTTAGATGAAAGTTTACGGTTGAAATCAATTTGCCATAGCAAACCTAGCAGTTACACTGCTGTGCGACTCTAACTGCATTCCGCACCCTGTGACAGCACACTCCGGGTTTCCACTCTGCACTTCCGTGTCTATTCAGCCAGCTCCTGGTCCCTTCCACTGCTCGTCTCGTTTCGCCCATCTCGCTCATCTCGACTCTGGACTGGAGCTGGTCCATCAGCCTCAGGTTTGTACTGAAGCTAAGAAGCGCAGTCCTCACCAGCATCACTGTGTTTTATAGTCTAGTCCAATCTTCGTCTAAACAGTTGACTTCAGGACTAGTTCCACCTCTGGGCTAACAGAAAGTCTGGGGGCCATGTCCTCAGGGGACCACCAAGTCTGGTCTTTTAACAGAGTTTTAGTTCTGCACATCTACTTTTCTCCCAGAAGTCAGGGATCTATGCTGTATTCCCTGTCAGGGCAGTCAGTGGTGGTGGCCAGGCACCATCTAGTTCTTCCGGTCTCCTACTGATGTAGTCCCTGGATTACTTGGCCCTTTCTGTCTCTTGGGCTTATATTTTTCTCGTGTCTTTGATGTCCTTCAATCTCCTCTGCTCCAGGTGGGTTGGGATCAAGTGATGCTACTTAGATGGCCACTTGGTAGCTTTTAAGACCCCAGATGTCACTCACCAAAGTGACAGGCAGAACATTTTCTTTTAAAAAAAACTTAGCTATGCCAGCTGACCTAGATATCCCCTGAAACCATGGTCCTCAAACCCCTGCCCTGTTACCCTATCTTTGAAAAGTTAGTTGTATTTAGGGATCCCTTTAGCTTTTGTTATAGTCCAGCTGTGCTGACCTCCAAAGGAAACTCGTAATGAGATGGAGGGACACTATGGCTGCAATGATAGACTCAAAAGAATCAATGGTCACAAAGATGGTGCAAAACCAGGCAAGGTTTTGTTGGGTAACACATAAGGTCCCTGTGAGTCAGAACTGACTTGGTGGAAACTGTCAACTACCACAGCCAATGAAAATCAAAACATAAACAGAAGATTCCTTTTTGAGGATAGGACCAAAATAAAAGGAATTGAACATTCTTAATGTCTAGAATTAAAAACCATAACAGCTATGGTTAGAAACAGAGATCAGGTACCATAGAGTAGGTCAGGATCTCCCATAAAAGTATAACATTTAGAAGTGATGGGTTTTGATCCTGGTTCTGCCTCTTTCTGGTTGCATGACCTTGAGTTAGTCACTTAGTCTACCTCAGTGTCATGGTCTACCAAATGTAGATGTCAGAAGCTGCTTAAGAGCTGTTGTGAAGAGTTAGGAGATAATATGTGTGTCATGGATTGAGTTGTGTCCTGCCAAAATAGGTGTAGCCAAGTGGCTGGACCATGATTCCCAGTATCTTGTGACTGTCCTCCATTTTGTGGTTTTCCTGTGCTGTATGTTAAAGGATTAGGGTGGGTCTGTGGATCCCTTTATACTATCAGCTCCCTGCTCCACTGTAAAGGGAGTTTCCCTGGAATGTGGCTTGCCGCACCCTTAATCCTTTCGTCATAGAAGAGATAAAAGGAAAGGGAAGCAGGCAGAGAATTGGAAACCTCACACCATCAAGCAAGCAGCACTGAGAGAAGAGCGTGTCCTTGAGACCTGAGGTTCCTGTACCAAGATCCTCCCTGGACAAAGACTGATGCAATACTGGACTTTCCTCCAGAGCCAACTAGCGGGAAAGCTTTTGCCTGGAGTGGACATCCTGAATTTGGACTTGTAGCCTACCAGACTATGTAAGAATAAACCTTCCTTTGTTAAAGCCATCCACTCTGTGCTATTTCTGTTAGAGCGGGCCTAGCTGACTAAAACAATGTGTTACAGTTGGATTTTGAAACAGCAACGCTCATGATGAAAGCCCAGGACGAAGTAAACATTTTGTTCTGTTAAGCATAAAGGTGCCGTGACTCAGAGCAGACTCAATGGCATCTAACTGCAATACCAACAGCATGTGTTACTACACATACCTGATGCATTGTTGTTCTCTGCCTGGTCTGCCTCTGCCTGTGCTACTTCTCAGACCTGGACACTTTCACCTGGAGGCTGAGGTCTGCAAAGGTCCTGTACCACTTTTGCAGTGATGGGTGTATACCTGAATCAAAAAAGCAGTATGATTTGCATCGATGCTGTCCCTAAGAACAAGGTTTCCTCCAGGTTTTAGGGTCTCCTCTGGGTACCCACGGTCTCTTAAGCTCTCATCTTCCTACAGCAGATAGCTTAGGACTGGACAGTGCTTTATTCTGCTAATACAAAAGGTGGCCATGAGTCAGAGACGACTTGATAGCAACTACAACAACACAAGAGCAAGCAAAAGACAAACAGAAGATGGCTTTGTGAGCAACGCCTTCTGTGACTTTCTGTATGAATTAATGGCTTCTTCTGTGGTTCCAGGGTTTAATCCCAAGTGTATTTGTTAGGGTGGTTTCCTTGGTCCTTATTCCACTTGGCTGGATTCTGACGGCCGTTATGTAGCTTACACATTCCCCCTTCCTTGGGTTCCAGTTTGCTTCTCTATCTTGCCGCCTGTGGCTCAAGTTGTCATTTCAACACTTCCATCACCAATAACCAATTTCCTTCATTCAGTTCTCTTTGTTTTAAATACTTACAGAGGCTTCTATTCTCCTTATTAGACCCTGACTGATACAATTCCCTATAGAAGTTCTTGTAGAACTTGATCAAGTATAAGAAGATGCATTTGGGACATTCTAATTATGTTCACAGATCACCTTTTCCCATTTCTACTCATTTACATTTCTTCTTCCTTAAAGGGCTTGTTTTCCTCTCTGTGTTTGAGTAAGGATGCACTATTCTACCCTCTTCGGAAACGAGTCCATCTCCTCTGACCCACAAATATCAGTGGTGAAGGTATAATTGAGACCTCACAATGAGAGAAGGCACCAGGATCCAGATGGTGAAGAAAGAACTTAAGAAGCTTGCAGATGGAAAGGGAGTGAGGGTATCTCTAAAGAGGGAAATCCTAGACTCACCAATACTGAGAATCTGCAAGTGCCTGAAGGAGTATCTGGTTCAAGTTTCCTGCTCTAACAATGCAAAATTTGAGACTTTACATGGATCGCATGCTTAGCTGGCTAATTAGCAGTGGTCAAGAAAATGACTCACATCTACAAACACGGACCACAGTAGGAAAACAGGCAAACGTCCCGAACTGGCCAAATCACAAAAGAGAAAACATCAGTGGTCAACAAGCTTGTGGAGAAAATATTCTCCTCGCACTACTAATCAAAAAAAAAAAAGTACAAAGTAAAAAGTACATATGGGTGTGTGAGCATGTGCACATGTGTGCACTGTTGTTAGGTGCTGCTGAGTAGATACCGACTCACAGCAACTCCATGTGCAACATAATGAAACACTGCCCAGTCCTTCACCATTGTCACAATCCTTGCTATGCTCGAGCCCTTTACTACAGCCACTGGGTCAATTCATCTCATTGACAGTCTTTCACTTTTTCAATGACCCTCTACTTGGCCAACCATGATACCCTTTTCCGGAGACTGGTCCTTCCTGATAGCATGTCCAAAGTATGCAAGACAAAGTCTTACCATCTTTGCATCTAATGAACATTCTGGCGATACTTCTTCCAAAATAGATTTGTTCATTCTTCTATCAGTCCATGTTATATTCAATAGTCCTCATCAACAGTGTAATTCAAAGGCATTGATTCTTCTTCAATATTCCTTGTCTATTGTCCAATTTTCACACACATGTGACACAATTGCAGTAACCCTGGCTTGAGCCAGGCACACCAAAGTCCTTAAAGTGATACCTTTGCTTTTTAACACTTTAAACAGATCTTTTACAGCAGATTTGTCCAATGCAATGCACGATTTGATTCCTCAGCTGCTGCTTCAATGTGCATGATTGTGGCCACCACACGTATGTCACTTTGTCATACTATGGTGGCTTGTATGCTGCTGTGATGTTGGAAGCTATGCCTCAGTAGTCATTCTATCATATACAGGGTTTTGTAAGGTTAGTGACTTCTTCACTGCAAAGTTTTCACCAACATGAAGAGTGACTATCCACACAAATCTTGCCAGACAGAATACATAAGAATCAAATCATCTACATTTGTGAAAAGAGACAATGTAAAAGTTCAACATCATGAGTAAGAACAAGGCCAGGGGCCAAATGTGAAACAGACCATCAACTGCTCATGTACAAGATCAAGTTGAAGTTAAAGAAAACTAAAACAAGTTCACGAGCGCCAAAGTGTGACCCTGAGTAAATCTAATCTGAATTTACAGACCACCTCAGGAATAGATTTGACACACTAAAGACTAATGACTGAAAATCAGAGAGCTGTGGAATGACATCAAGAACTTCATAATGAAGAAAGCAAAAGAGGTCATTAAAACAGGGAAGATGGAAAAAAAAAACCAAAACGGATGTTGGAAGAGGCTCTGAAACTTGCTTTTGAACATCAAGTACCTAAAGTGAAAGAAAGAAATAACGAAGTAGAAGATCTGAATAGAAGATTTCAAAGAGTGTCATGAGAAGACAAAGTTAAACATTATAATGACATATGCAAAGAGCTGGAGTTATAAAAATAAAAGGGAAGAAGCATTCAGCATTTTTCAAGCTGGAAGAGGTGAAGAAAGAAATTCAAGCCTGAACTGCAATATTGAAGGATTTTGTGGATAGAATTCTGAGTGACACAGAAAGCATCAAAAGAAGATGAAAAGAATACACAGAGTCACTGTACCAAGAAGAACTGGTCACTGTTCAACCATCTCAGGAGGTAGGATATGATCAAGAACCGATGATACTGCAGGAAGAAATACAAACTGCACTGAAGGTATTAGTGCAAAACGTGTTCATCTATCTATCTATGCCAGTAAAATTGGAAGACAGCTACTTGGCCAGCTGGCTGGAAGAGATTGATATTTATGCTAATTCCCAAAGAAGGTGATCAGACAGACTGTGGAAAATACAAGACAATACCATTAATATCACATATGAGTAAAATTTTACTCAAGATCACTCAAAAGCAGTTGCTGCAGTAAATCCACAGGGAGGTGGCAGAAATTCAAGCTGGATTCAGAACAGGACATGAAACAAGGGGTATCAATATTGCTGATGTCAGGTGGATCCTGGCTAAGACAGAATACCAGAAAGAAGTTTACCTACGTTTCACTAACTATGCAAAGGCATTGAACTCTGTGGATGATAACAAATTATAGATACTAATGCTGAGAATGAGAAGTCCAGATTACTTAGTTGTATTCATGAGGAACCTGTATATAGATCAAGAGACAGCTATTTGAACAGAACAAGGGGTTCTTGCATGATTTAAGGTCAGGAAAGAGTATGTCAGGGTTGCATCTTTTCACCATATGTATTCAAGCTGTATGCAGAGCAAATAATCTGAGAAGCTGGACTATATGAAGCCAAATGGGGGGACAGGACTGGAGAAAGATTCACTAACAACCAGGATGTTCAGATGATACAGATGATACAACCTTGCTTGCTGAAAATCAACAAGACTTGAACCACTTACGGATGAAGGTCAAGGTCTACAGCCTTCAGTATGAATTATACCTCAAGATACAGAAAACAAAAATCCTCACAACTAGATCAGTAAGCAACACCACGATAAACTTAGAAAAGTTTCAGGTTGTCAACGATTTCGTTTTACTTGTCTCCACAATAAACGCCCACGGAAAAAGTCATCAAGAAATTCAATGATTCACTGCATTGGGCAAAACCTCTGCAAAAGACCTCTTCAAAGTGTTAAAGAGCAAAGATGCCACTTTAAGGACTACAGGGTGGCTGACCCAAGCCATGATATTTTCAGTTGCCTCATATGCAACTGACAGAGAATTGGAGGATGAATGAGGAGGACCAATGAAAAACTGATAGCTTCAAATTATGGTGTTGGTGAAGAATATTGAATATATTATAGCTGCCAGGAAAAAAAAAAAAAAGGTCTTATAAGCAGTCCAATCAGAATGCTCCTTAGAAGTGAGGATGGCAAGACTTCATCTCACCTACCGTGAGCATGTTACCGGGAGGAATAAGTCCTTTGAAAAAGACACTTACTTGGAAAGGAGATGGACACCAAAAAGAGGAAAACCCTCCATCAGATGGACTGACACAGAGGCTGCGACAACGGGCTCAAGAATAACAATGAATGCAAGGACGACACAGGACTGGGCGCTGGCTCATGCTGCCCACAGGGTCACTGTGAGTTAGAACCAGCCTGGTGGCGCCTAACAAGAGCAATGTGCAGGAAGTCTCTGCATTACAGTTTCTGTGCCTCTGTCTGTCTTTAAGTTAAATCTGTGTGTTAGTCAAAACCCTTAGGATGGTTCACATCTAATGTCAATCAAACATTTGTCTTAGTGTATAATGTGTCTTTCTATGCATAAAAAGGCATTAAAAGAAGAAGATACTTCCAGATACACTAAAACATCTTTTACAAAAATGTACAGCAATACTGATAATAATAATTTGATGTGTGCTGCAAAATACACCTGCTTGTTGCAATGAATCATTCTATGAACCTCAAATTTTTCCACAACACTTTGTAGGCCTTCATTTGTAACTACAGTTTGTACGTAAGTTGGATGTTTGTAACTTGGGGACTACCTGCACGTGTATTATCACTATTAGGTGCTGTTGAGGAGGCCCCTGACTCATGGCAACCCCTGCACAAAGTATCAGACCATTGTGATCCACAGATTTTTAATTTTTTTTTTTTTTTTTTGCCTCCCTGATTGTCAGAAGCAGATCATCAGGTCTTTCTACCTAGTCCCTCTTAGTCTGGAAGTGCTGCTGACTTCTGTTCAGCATCATAGCTACAGACAAGCCTTCACAGACAGGAGGGTGGTGTACTGCTTGAGGTACTGCTTGAGGAATCAACCGAGGGTCCCGCATAGTAGGTGAGAATTCTGTCACTAAATCACCACTGACTATAGATAATACATGAGTATGGATGGATGTGTGTGTAAAGATTCCTGGTGGCAGAACAGATCTTGGCTGCTAACTGACAGGTCAGTGGATCAACCCCACCAGCCATTCCACTGGAGAAAAGCCCTGGTGATCTGCTTCCATAAGGACCATAGCCAAGAAAATCCTAGGGGTTTAATTCTACTGTGACTTATATAAAGTCACTAATCGCTAGAATGCATGGATGACACGCCACAACATGTATGTTTATTTAGATGTATGTATTTATATGCACAGTAAAAATAAAAAAACCATACCCAGTGCCATCGAGTCAATTCTGACTCATAGAAACCCTGAAGGACAGAGTAGAACTGCTCCATAGAGTTTCCTAGGAGCTCCTGGTAGATTTGAACTGCCAACCTTTTGGTTAACAGACATAGCACTTAACCATGTATGTATAATCTGCTATAACTATTACAGACTGAAGTATATAAGTGTTAAATAATACTGGTGAATACTCCGAGTCAGTAGTGTGACTAGTCCTAAACATATGCTCCTTTTGCTAGTTTCCTTGAAGGGAGATGGGGGAGGAGAGGGATGTATTCATTCCAGCTCATCAGCAGCACTTCTTCCCAACGATCAGTGTAAAAAAAGCAAGCTGAGAGCAGCATGCAGAGCATCACAGACAGGAAACGGACAACAATCCATGGTTGCTAAGAGACGCCACCCTTGAACCTGCAAGTGGCAAAGGGGAAGGTACCACAGGGACTTTGCAATGGGAGGAGACATCTGGGGCCAGATGGGGAAGAAAGAACCTGAGAAGCCAACAGATGGAAAGGCAGTGAGGCTGTCTGGGGGTGTCCTGATGTTATTTGAAAGTAGAGCTTGGATATTACAAAAGAGATTTGTGTGTGTGAACTGCTTCCTGGTGAAGAAACCAGCCTCAGGTGAAAAGCAGGGCCATGGTTCCAGGGAGCAGGGCATGTAAAGAGCCTGCTTTAGGAACTTTCTGGATAAGATCAGGTAAATCTCTAGACTGTATGAAGATGAAGCCACTTGCTGTCTTTAAATCATGCCAGATACGGCAAATGCATTTTCTGAGAGCCAGCCTTGAATTGGAATTAAGCAGCAAAGTCCACTGGCTTTGGAGGACAGAGCTGGACATAGAGATGTTCCAGGGGTTATGCAGAGAGTGGTGTCGCTGTTACCATTTTCACTAGAAGCAGATGCAACCCATCAGAGGAGAGCCCCTTCCTTCCCCAGGGGGAAACTGGGACTGTGTGAGGCTGCAAACACATAGTAGGGTCCTGTGACTGCCAGAGGGATGATGTGCACAGAGAAGTCTACTAAGACGGCCTGGAATCTGTGTGCCTTTCCTATACTCCAGCTGATAAAGGAGCCTTGGTGAAGCACTGGTTAAGTGCTGGGTTATTAACTGTAAAGTCCAGTGTCCACACCCACCAGCTGCTCCCCAGTAGAAAGACCTCATGATCTGCTTCCATAAAGTAACAGCCTAGGACATCTTATAGGGCAGTTCTCATCACCCTGCAGACCCGGTAGTGCTATCTTCTGAATTTCCTTAACGTAACCCTCTTCTTCTCTATCCCAAGGCCATTTCGTTAGGTCATGTCTTAGCCTTGTCTTCACCGAACTAACTTTAAAAAGTTGCTACAGTCTCACACACAAGGAAATGCTCACAATCATTTGCTATTAGAGAAATCCAAACCAAAACTACAATGAGATACCATCTCACCCCAACAAGATTGTCAAAACAACAAATGCTGGAGAGGCTGTGGAGAGATTAGAACTGTCCCAAACTGCTGATGGGAATGCAAAATGGTACAGCCTCCTTGGACAGCTAGAAATAGAAATACTACATGAGCCAGCAATCCCACTGCTTGGAATATATCCTACAGAAATAAAGGCGGTCATATGAACAGACAGATGCATACGAACATTAATTGCAGCACTGTCCACAACAGCATAAAATAGAATCAACCTAGGAACCCACCAACATATGAATGAGTAAACAAACTATGGTACACAGACACAATGGAACACTACACAATGATAAAAAACAATGGTGATTTTAGGAAACATCTCACAACCTGGTTTCAACCAGAAGACATTATGCTGAGTGAAATCAGTCAGCTGCAAGAAGACAAGTATTTTATGAGATCTCTGCTATAAGAACTGAAAAAAAGACTCTTTGATGGCTACAAGGGTGGGGAGGGAGGGAGAGGATTGGTCTTAGATTAAGTAGTCAATAGGAATTTGGTTAGGTGAAAGCAGTGATAGCACGTGGTAGAAAGAAGACCAACATAACCAGGCTACACCATAAACTGAAAGGTTTTCTAAACTCAACTCAAAATTTCAAAGGATAGAGTAGCAGGTAGGTCGGTCTGGGGACCATGTTTTCAGGGGACATTGAGGCCAATTGGTGTAACTAGTCTTTTGCTAAGAGAGTTTTCTGTACCCCATATTGGTGAGTGGGACTCAGGGTCTTAAAAGCTAACAAGCTGCCAACTGAGGTACATAGAATTATCCCAACTCATCTGGAACAGATGATGGCCAAGAACAACAAAGACATGAGGGAAAAAGAGCCCAGAAGACAGAAGGACTCATATGAATGGGAGACTGTGTCAACATGAGACCAGAAGAAACAGATGGTGTCCAGCCATCACTAAAGGCAGCCATAATGGGGGACACAATGTAGAGTCCCTGAGACAACACAAGAAAAAGAAGTGTGCAGCTCAAGAACTCTGCTAAAAGACCAAAAACGATGATCAGACAGCCTGGAGCATCCTTTGGGACCATCACCCCTAGACCTGCTGCTGTCCCTGACATAAACCAGCACTGAGGCCAACTCTTCAGACAAGAATGGACTGGACTCAGGGACACAGTGTGACACGTGGTTTGTGTACTTTATGGTTCTGTGTCTTTATAGGAGGCTTCCCTACTGGTCTCCTTTTAGATGGCAGAGAAGAGGGTGGAGAGGAGGGGACAGGTGATTGTTAAGAGGATACTGGAAGTATAGAGTGTAAACGGGGAATGTGCTGTCACTGGGTGAGGACAGCAGATGGAGCTGCAGACAGGCAGGCGTGCAAAATTGATTTGGGTGGTTTACTTTCAATTAATCACAATAAAAATATATAGAAAATAAAAAATGTGGTTACAGTCTCACGTTTCTCTCATCCTCTACTGCTCCCTAGGCACCTTTTTAAAATTTCAATATAATTGTCTCAACCCTTTGCTGAAAATCCTTCCCATCCTCTACAAGCTGCTAGCGTCACGCCCATTCATCTATCCCTTGCCTGTGAAGATCTTCCTCATTCCTTCCAGTCAACTTGAGGTATGTGTAGCTCATCAAACATTAATATTCTTTGATGCCTCTGAACCTTGCCCGTGCTAGTTCTGCTGTCCACCATTCCTCTCCCTTCCTTGTTTGTCAGGAGTTCCCACCCACTGCTCACTGAGCCTCACCTCAGCGCTGCATTCTCAGGCTCAGTTGAGCTCTCATCTCTGTGCCCCTCATGTTAGAGTTTATTTGTTATGATTTTTTTGTTTGTGTCGGTTCCCCTCATGGAGTGTGAATGCCTCCATTTTCTGATTATCACAGTCCCTGGCAGGTGGCATATGTTTGCACAAAAATAGAAGTTTGTGGAAGGAAGGCATGCAAGTGTAGCTGAGTTTTACAGAGAAAGCTATGGAAGGATATAAGACATGGTGCCTTCTCTAGAAAACACTGCAAGTCACTCTGATGTAGATTTGAACCAAGCAGCCCCTTGTAGCCTGAGTTCAAGCAACCCCTAAGGGGGACTAAGATAATGGGATGCCAGTGAGTTGTTGCATATTTTTGCAAATGGGAAACAAGGTATTTCACACAACAGTTCATCAGTGTGAAATGTGAGAAACTAACTAATTAAAGCTTTCTCCTTTACAGGAATGCCCCCAATGTAACCAGCACAACCGAAAATACCACTAGCAGGAAAACCACTGGTGATTGAACCCAATGGTAAATAAAGGAAGAGACAAAACCAGGGTCAAAGCTATTTTCTGCCTTCCTATTTTGATTAATTCCTCCAGCAATTTGGTCCTTTAAACAGTCTTGAGATTCTAGTGATCTATAGGGCCACTTTAGCCCTAAATCTAGTCACTCTCAGCAAAAGTGCAGAGTCAGAGGAATGGGTATTAGAAACGCCAACAGAGACAGGAAAGCCACAGGTTAGAGGGTTCGGGGCAGGCGGGGACGCAGGGACTGGGAGGGGGTGGCCAGCTGGGGAGGGAGAGGAAATGAACACTTGAGTCTGAGGATAGCAGGCTTTCAGGAGTCATGGGTACTCTTAGCTCACTGGTAGAGACAGGCTCCAGGCAGACAATGCATCGCCAACAGATGTTGGCCAACAGCTTTGGCCATCGTGTTGCTTTAGGTAGAAAACCAGTTCATGCCTTTGTTTTTCCTAGGTGCCAAATCCTACTGCTGCGTTTTTCAGTTTCCTTCTATTAGCTTCCCTCCTTCCATCTCTTCTCTTTCTTGTTCCTCTTTTTTTAAGCCACACCAGAGTTTTATGTCTCAAAAACAAACCCCACTGGGCCATTTCCTTTCTTAAGTTTCTCAGCTTACACTGTTCACAGAGGTGGGTTCAAAGCCACACAGACTTCTCCAAGTTCATCCCATTTTATCCCTCCATCCCTGCTCTACCTAGTCACACTGTTTCCAGAACATTCCTGCTTCTTTAATGACTCCAGCTGGGAATGGCCTGTTATTGTTTTTCGTTTTGTTTGTGTGAAAAAAAAAAAAAAGGCATCAGAGCATGACAGTGAGGGACACAGAATGGGTGGACTGGCTTCCTGAACTGTAACCCTGATTTTACCACCTAACACATGTATAACTTTTTGTCTTCTTCTTAACTTCACTTTATCACAGTGTCTTCATCTGTAAGACTTACCTCTCCTAAGGGAAGTGCAGCCAAAATGCTTCTCAGAAGTGAGGAGCACAAGACTTTGTCTTTCTTGCTTTGGACGTGTTGTTAGGAGGGATTAACTTCTGCAGGAGGCCACGATGTTTGGTGAAGCAGAGGGTCATCAAAAAAGATGAAGGTTCTCAACAAGATAGTATGACACAGTGGCTGTAACAGTGGGCTCAAACATATGTACTATTGTGAGGACAGCACAGGGGCAGGCAATGTGTCTCTGTTACATATAGGTTGGTGCCAACTCAATACCTCTCACCAAGAAGATTTACTTCCCAAGGTTATTGTGGATTCAGTGAGACAGCAAGGGGCACATGCTTGGCATCTAATAAACTCAAAATAAATGGTAACTTTTATTATTATTATTTTTATTGTGATTAAGTGAAAGTATACAATCCAAATCCGTTTTGCATGCCCCCTATCTGTAGCTCCTTCTGCCCTCCTTGCCCTGTGACAGCACACTCCTTTCTGTTCTATACTTCTAGTATCCTCTTAACAAGCTTCTGTCCCCTCCTCTGCACTCTCTTCACTCCCATCTAGAAAGAGACCAGTAAGACAGCCTACTATAGATGCATAGAACCATAAAGCACACCCACATGTGTACTTTGGTCACATTGTGTCCCTGAGTCCAGTCCATTTTTGTCCGAAGAATTGACTACAGTAGTGTTTTCTGGACAAGGGCAGCAGCAGGTCTAGGGGCTGTACTCCCAGGGGACTCCCAGGACATTGGACAATCAATTGTGGTCTTTTAGCAGAGTTCTTGAACTGCACCCCTCTTTTTCTCATATTGTCAGAGGAACTCTATGTTGTGTGCCCCATCACATCTGTCTTTGGTGGTGGCCAGGCACCATCTGGTTCTTCTGGTCACATGTCGATACAGTCACCCATTCACATGGGTCCTGCTGTCTCCAGTGTTCTTTCTTCCCCTTCTTTGTTCTCAGTCATCATCTGTTCCAGATGAGTTGGGACAGGTAACCATGACTCCTCCCTTGAAATCTAGATCAAATACCCACACTCCATGTCTGCTACGTTCCTGCATTCCTACAAGTCTACACAGTAAGAAACTCATTCATGCATCACTGACTTCTGAAATACAACATGACAGGAAATGCATAACTATTGCAATTTTTAATTTTTTTGTTTGTTTCAAGTGACTTTATTCATTACATCTCAGGAGCCCTCATAATGACAATGACCTCTAGAACATCCCAGTTCTGTTATGAAGACACAGCCTCATTCATCTTGCTACTCTTCAGAGGTTGTCACACAGTCATCAGGGATGACCTTAAGCCTGGATTGAAGAAGTAAATGCTGGCAGATCAGCGTGGATACCAACCCAAACCCACCGCCATTGAGTCAGTTCCAACTTAGAATGACCCCATAAGGTTTTCAAGGCTGTGAGTCCCTCTGGAAGCAGACTGTCACATCTTTCTCCTGTGGATTCTTTGGTAGTTTTGAACTGCTGACCTTTTGGTTAGCAGTCAATTGTTTTCACTACAGTGCCACAACACTCACTTTTGCCTAATGTGAAATCTTGCACTGCCTACCCTTCAAGGGGTTCTACCAACCCTTCCCATCACTAGTGATAATGCGCATCCCATAACACACAACAGGAACACTCTCAAGAGCACTAAAGGAGGGAGTTTGCTAGTCTGAAAGCAGTGAAGATGGCAGCTAATTGTGCTGGTAATGTTCCTTTATCTGGCAAGTACTGACTTGGAGCCTTTCTTCTGATTAGTTAATTTTTGCACGTTTCTTCTCTAACATGTCCATTCAGCTTTGACCTGTACTTCCTCCCCACTCCATCCCTATTGTTTCTTTCGCTCCCGTGTTGGTTTGCCAGAGTTCATTGTGTGCCAGATAGCTGTAGCTGTTGCAGGGATTGTCTCCTGTTCTGTGACCCATCCACGATTTCACCCATTTTGTCTACCCAGAAACGGAAATCATCGGTGCTAATATAAACAAACTGACCATATTTCACCTTATGACTTTGCTTTTGAAGTTTTATTCACTCTCATCCCTGGACCCTGGTGGCCCAATGGTTAAGCACTCATGTACTAACCAGAAGGTTGGCAGTTGGAACCCATCAGTTGCTTCTCTGGTCTGCACCCATAAAGCTGACAGCCTTCGAAACTCTATGGGCAGCTCTACTTTATCCTATGGGGCTCTTGTGAGTCAGAATTGACCTGGTAACAATGGGATTTGGGGTTTTATTTTTGCGAATTAACTTTATGACTTTACTTTTTATGTTTACATTAGCTCCTTCAGTCAAGTTCATAAGCTCAAGACAAGGCAAGACCAAGGCCTGACTGGCAGAGCCTCTGAAGTAGCAGCAAACCCTTTTTAGGTTTAGATACCTTGTTATTTACGGAGGTAGCAAAAAGGCCAGTCCCAGGTATTTGCAAACCTAAGGAACTCCCCAAAGCGTAGGGATTAAGCATAGTCTAGACAGTCCCAGGTTCCACAGGCCATCAGTATCATGCTGTTATAGACTGAACTGTGTCCCCCCAAGACGTGTGTCCACTTGGCTAGGCCATGATTCCCAGTATTGTGTAGTTGTTCACCATTCTGTGTTCTGATGTGATTATCCTCTGTGCTGTAAATCCTAACCTCTGTAATGTGAACGAGGCAGGATTAGAGGCCGTTGTTTTAACGAGGCAGAACTCCACCTACAGGATTAGATTGTATCTTCAATCAGTCTCTTTAGACATAAGTGAGAATCAAGCCGAGAAACAGGGGGACTGCACACCACCAGGAATGAAGCACTGGGAGCAGAGAATGTCCTTTGGCTCTAGGGTCCTTAAGCTGACAATGTCCTCAATCAGGGTAAGACTGATGACGAGAACTTTTTCCCAGAGTCAACAGAAAAAGAAAGCCTTCCCTGGGAGCTGTCACTCTGAATTTGGACTTCTAGTCTTCTAAACGGAAACCCTGCTGGTGTAGTGGGTTAAGTGCTATAGCCGAGTGCTCCTTGGAAAGTCTATGGGGCAGTTCTACTCTGATCTATAGGGTCATTATGAGTTGGACTTGACTAAATGGCACTGGGCTTTAGTCTTCCAAACTGTGAGACAGTAAACTTCTGTTTGTTAAAGCCATCCACTTGTGGTATTCCTGTAACAGCAACGCTAGATGTCTGAGACACATGCTGACCACCACCTTAACCCTGGGTATCTTCTCCAGTCAGAGACAAGCAGCATGGGAGGAGGTAGTTCCTGGAGATGAAATCTGCCAGCTCTGGCAGCTTGGAGGAGGTGATGAAGATAAGAGAGGCTAGGAGCCCACCCCAATCATCATCATCTACCTAGCCAGTGGGCCTTTTGTTTTGCTCACGTGGCACCCTGCCAAGCCAGGATCAATGGTCACAGCAGCTGCTGCCAATTTCTGCAGTGAGTGACTATGCCAAGGCAGCACGAACAGAACTTAATTAAGATGCTCTCTAACCCATCCTCTCGCTGGCACCTTGACCTCTCTTCACCCCAGACTGAGATTTCCACCTTCACTGACACTGGTTCAAGCAGCTCTCCAACTCATCAGGGGCCTCTCTTGATTTCCCTGGTGATGGAAAAAACGTGGCTTATTTCTTTGTTTTCTCTCTTGCTTTTTGCCAGCTACATAAATTAAGTTTTCCATGCTCAAGGTAGTGCTTACTGTTTTAAAAGTTTGGAAGCTAAGACAAGTCATCAAAAGAAAAAAAAATTGCAAATATTTTTTTCATCAAAGATAAACACAGAAGTTTGGTGCATTTCTTTCAAATCTTTTTGCCAATCATGTTGTCTCTTTTAGTTATTATGGTCGTGTGGTACATTCAAAATGGTGCATAATGACATTTAAGCCTATTTTTCCCTGCTTGTAAAGAGACTGCCTGCTCATCACAGAGAAGCTGCTACTTGGTGATTTATTCACTCTTCTCATCTAAAACGTATCCAAAGATGCAGGCCCATCATTATGAGTTTTGAAGATGTAGAAAATCACCACTCTAGCTTTTGGCACAGAAAATCGTCATTATGCTGTTCTATGCGTCAACATTTTTTGTGGAGGAAGAAGGGAAAAAAAACTCTCTGTTGACTGAGTCTCGCATCATAACTATATGGGGCATGGCCATTGTTAGTAACAGCTAGAACAGAACAGCAGAGCTATTCTTTCAACGCTGCTTCAAGACTGGCAAGAGATTCCATCTGAGCTGAGAGGACAAACAGTAGAAAGCTGTCAAGCCCGTGGTTGCTGTTGTTAGGTGCTGTTGAGCCACTTCCGACTCATAGCGATCCCACGTACAACAGAACGAAGCGCTGCCTGGTCCTGTGCCATCCTCTCTACGTGGAGATCTGTGTTTGGTCTGCTATGTTTGAGCCCGTTGTTGCAGCCACTGTGTCAGCTCACCTCTTTGAGGGTCTTTCTCTGTTTTATTGACCCTCTATTTAACCAAGCACGCCGTCTTCCTCTGGAAATTGGTGCTTTCTGATAATATGTTCAAAATACGTGAGATGAAGTCTTGCCATCATTGCTTCTAGGGAGCGTTCTAGCTGCCTTTCTTCCAAGACAGATGTGTTCATTCTTTCGGCAGTCCATAGTAGTACATTCGACATTGTTCACCAACACTATAATCTTAATATTCCCGTCAAGCTTGTGGGGTCCATGTATATGCTTTCTTGGAAGACTTTATGAACCAAAGATGAAGAACCAGAGATACCCCTCCACTCCATAGATCTTAGCCTTGTGTGGTATCTTTGATGAGAACCCACAGAAGAGAGACAAAAGCCATAAAAAGAATTCAAGTTCTTGTTTTCATCAGCGTGGCGCAATTGGGGCGCTGTCAGAAATTGAGTTAAACCATGGAACATGCCTGTCCATCTGAACCACCACCTGTCTGTCAGTTGGCCATACTGTGATGACTTGTTGTGGTATTCTTGTGATGCTGGAAGCTGTGCCACTGCCACTACTAACACCAGCAGGTGCACCATGGTAGACAGGTCACAGCAGAGCTTCCAGTCTAAGACAGACTAGAAAGGCCTAGACGGCTATCAAAAAATCAGCCCATGAAAACCCTCCAGATCACAGCAGAATATTGTCTGACTTTCTTGCTTAGGGCATATCATCATATCATCAGGAAGAATCTATCACTAGAGGAAAGTATTGCGTTTGGTGACACATGGGGCCGACGAGTGCACAGGCGATCCTGAGGGACACGGATGCAGCAGGTGCAGTAGACTCGGACGAGCTGATGGTGGTGAGGACGGCCTAACTTGGGCAACATTTTGTTCTGTTGTGCGCGAGATCATCATGAGTCAGAGTCAGCGCAGCAGCACCTGCGTGTCTACATGTCTAGAAGGAGAGTCGTACACACTACAGTACACACACCACCTGGCATCCTGAGTGTGTGAAGTGCTGGGTGCCTGGGCTTTTCCCATGATATACAAGAGGAGAACTGTTTCAGCCTCTGAGACACAGCTGTGCCCCCGTCTTCCCAAATGCAAGTTCAGTGAATTCATGTTGGCAGTTGAAGCTGGCTGTGGTGGGAGTATTTGCACCACAGAAATCGGCAAGCACTACAAATCAGGTTGATGCCTTTTGCCACCATAAAATGTGGTTGTCATTATTTTAGGAGCACACCACTACATTTAATGTTCTGAAACAAAAAAGTAGGAAACGCAACTAGTTTCATGTGTGACACGAACAGGCCCTGTCCCTTTACCTGTGAGTACCTTACACCCCAAAGTGCAACGTGCTCCCAAGCATCCACTCTTAATTCTCACTCTGTGGTTTCCTGAATGTGGCAGGGGTCAGAGGAGAGGGGAGGGAGGGGAGTGGTGGCTGGGTGGGCCACGTTAACTGCTTTAAACCCCAGCCACCAGGCAGTACAGGAAATGCTACTCCACCATCACGTTGGGAAAGCAAGGGTTGTTTCCATTCTCCTTTCCTGCATCCATCAAATCTTTCTATAAATTCATGTACCATATATTTCTAAGTACTTACCATATACCAAGTCCTGTCCTATGAAACTCAGATGCAACTAATGGGGAGGAACTATCCATCAAAGCATAAATAAATGAACAGGAAAACAAATGACAGCGTAAGTGTGCTGACAAATGTGAAACTGGATGAGTTACCAGACAGTGACCTGGCAAGAAAGCTCGGCTTAGCTGGCAGTCATGGAGACTGAGAGAAGGTAAGAAGGTGACAGGTCCTATGTATACACTAATGGCACCTGCTATTCCTATAATAATGACACAAACATAGAAAACAATTTGCTTGTGATGATAGAATAGCTTTCTACTCAACAGAGCAGAAATGAGTCAGGATCTCTACGTGAGCTAATGAGAAATATTGGAGAGTCTCTCAATCTACTGGGAATATTACTGGATGCCCAGAAGGAAAGGAGATGTTTTTAGAAACCCCCTGTCAGGAGTTTCTCATCCAGATAACTAGTATGTGTGGTTGAAAGGATGGAAGACAGCCCTGCCAGCACTCCCAGGATCGCACTTCCTGTGTTCCTCTCTGGCTCTGTCTTGTCACCTTGGCTTACCCCCTCACTTCTGTTATTGCAGAGGTGGGCAGCCCTTCTGGGAAGCCTCTTCTACCTCTCTGACCAGGACACCCCCTGACACCGGCATCTGTGGCATTTGATGTCTTGCCTCCATCTATTTGTGTAATGACATGATCAGGGCTTGTCTCCCCTATTAGACTGTAACCCCCGTGAAGGGAAGACATAGTTTTTTATTCACATTTATGTCACCAGAATTAATCTCAGATAGGTTGGCATATCATACTTTGATTCATGACAACCCCTTGTGTGTCAGCAAGGAACTGTGCTCCACAGTTTTCGAAGACTGACTTTTTCAGATCTTCAGGCCTTTCTCTTGAGACTCTCTGGATGGACTTGAACCACCGGCTTTTTGTCAGAAGCTGAGTGTGTTAACTATTATACCACCCAGGGACTCCTGGCATATCATGGGGATTCCATAAAGATTTCTTGATTGGATGAGGATTATGGAAATACTGAATCACAGTCTTAAAATTTCCTGCCAAGTAGACTCTTAAATCCATTAAATAGTGACCACTTTCTAAACAGTAACATTCATTTCTTCACTAGACAAATATTTACTGAGCACTGACTGAGAGCCTAGAACAGCACTGGGTGATGGGCACACAGATGGAATGACCGTGGTTCTGACCAGCTCTCCTGGAGCAAATCATCCCTTTCTGTTATGGGAAATGTGCTATGTAGCAACATCTCCAGTGTCATGAATAGCCTGCTCAAGCCTTTATAATTAGAGCATATTTAAAGAGCTGCTTAAATTCCTCTACCCAACTGATTATGAATTTTCTATATATAACGAGAAGTCTATTTTTTCCTCCTCTTTGGAAAGGCAAGCCATTTCCTGACGTAGCCTCTGCGACTAATGTGAAACAGAAACAGTCAATTAATATTATCTTTCACTTGGAGCGACTCTTTATCATAATTTCCTCCACCATCAGCAGACGACCATCAGGAGGGTCCTATGTCCCTTGCTTTGCTGTATTACTAAAATGATATATACATGTATGTGTGCATCTAGATGGAAATAATAGAAGTCCTATGTTGAAACTTGTATTTTGTAGTCCAGTGGAAATCATTTGGAAAAGATGCATGCTTCTTTGTCAGAGATCCGGTCAAGCTGAATTTTTTGGTTTATTTCATTTGAATGATTTTAAATTTAAATTCAAATAGCTCCAGGTGGCTGTATATTGTAATGGACAACACAGGTCAAGAAACTACAGTTCAGCTACAAAAAGAAGAAAGATATAGAAGAGCTGACATGGAGAAGAGATTTGTAAAAATCATTAAATTTAAATTTGAAAAATGCTGAACAATACTGTACATAAATCCATTGCTGTTGAGTCAATTCTGACTCATAGAGACCCTAAAGGACAGAAAGGAACTGCCCCGTAACCTTTCCAAGGAGAACCTGGTGGATCCAAACTGCTGATCTTTTGGTTACAGGCAAGTCCTTACCCACTGCATGGCCAGGGTTATCAGAGAGATATATCTGAAGTTTGCACGCTGTTTTGTGAACTGCTGTGGGTAGCTGACAAGCTCTGCATTGGCTTAAAACTAAAACGCTCCATGCTTCAAAAACTTTGAAGAAGGGGGGAATCTTTCTCTACCACTTAGTACAAGAAAAATGGTGCAGGAGTTGCTTTATGCAGCTGGCTTTAACATAGATTAGGCTTATGTGAGAGAACGATGTTTAGATCTGTGGTTTAAATCACACAGCAGAGGACCGCAAAGCTGCAGTATGGATTGAAGCAGTAGCCGCAGACACTTTTACTATCAATAAATGAATTGCTTTGGATAAAATGTCATCCTATTACTTTTTGTTCTTTATCTTTCTCAGTAAAGAAAAACTCATTGCTGTTGAGTCAATTCTGACTTATGTGATCCTGTAGGATAGAATAGAACTGCCCTATAGAGCTTCCAAGGAGTGCTGAGTGAACTCAACCTGTCAGCCTTTTGGTTAGCGTCCGTAAATTGTAAGCACTACATCACCAGGGTTTCCATCCTTCTCAGTGTACCCTTCTCTTCCCTTGTTTCCAACCCCTACCTCTCCTTTCTCATAAATTCACACGACTACTCACCCATGAACACACAGAAATGTATGACAACTTCAAGTGGAAACGAAGCCAGGATAAACATCTCAGTAAAAATTTTCTGCCTTCATTTTCTTTTTATGTAACACATCTTTCTGGAACAAAAAGCACTCACAGAAGAAAGGATCAAAATCTGCTTGTAGCTCCACCCCTTTCAACTGTAAATGTCCTTTATAATGACCATGAGAATATGAAAATAGAAATAAATCTGCTGACTCAGGAAATCAAAAGAGGATGGCTTTGTGTGTTGGAAAGGTCCCTGGGTGGCTCAATTGGTTTGCATTTGAGTATTCATCTAAAGGTTGGTGGTTTGAGCCTACCCAGTGGTATGGCAGAAGAAAAGCCTGGTGATTTGCTTCTACTCAGATTATAGCCAAGAAAACCCTATTGAACTGTTCTATTTTGAAACCCATGGGTATACCATGAGTCAAAGTTACCTTGGTAGCAGTGAGTTTAGTTTTTCAGTATATGTTGGAAAACTGGAGGGATTTGTACAGAGCACATTGAAGTGGGCTTGGGGCAAGCAGTTGGAGTTGTCTCTCAAACACCCTTCCCACTGCTGAGGAGGAGCCATCTGGTTGACAGGGCATTGATCACACATCCAGCTTACCACCGTTGTAAACTAATAGATATGAACCCATTCTCCTTGCCTGGTGACTGATCGAGGAATCAGCAAGCAGCGTCTCTCCCTGTTACTAATCACTAGCAGTGATATGTTTAGGGATGGATGAATGGCCAACACTGGCATCTTGGAAGGGAGGTCAGGCCTGGTATTTGACAGTTAAGGATAGAGAAGATCTTTTCACTCTCTGAGTGGTAAGGTATGGGGATGTGAAATACACAACGGCCAAAGCCATTTGGCCAATGTCAGATGCAAGGAGAAATGATGACCCAGGCGAAAGGATAGAGGGTGACCCAGAAGAAAAGAGAAAAGGCCAAGAGACCCAAAGAGCTAGCACTCTCATCTAACCGGCTGCATTCCTGCTCTCCTGCTGGCCTTTGGGATTACATAAGCCAAATCGTCCTTTTGCTTGTCTAAGTCAGTTTGGGTGGATTTATTTCATTTTATATATAAATGAAAGCATTCTTTGTGGTAAATCCAGTTATTGAAAGATTGCAGTATCCCTAAAGAAAGGAACAGGGGCCCAAACAGACACTCATCAAAATTCCCCCCCGTGGAATCTGGAGAAGCAAGGGCGAGAGCTAGGGTAGATACAAGTCTTTAGGACCACTTCTGCCTTGTGAACAGGCAGCATCAAAACCACAGCAGGGGGCTGTGTATACTTTCGTGAAGAGAAAATAATAATCATAATGATAGCAAAATGAATGAAGATCATGACAGAAAAGGAAAATAACCAAAAAACACATTGTGATCAAGTCAATTCTGACTCATAGCGATCCTAAAGGACAGAGTAGAACTGCCCCCCATAAAGTTTCCAAGGAGCACTTGCTGGAATCACCAACTTTTAGGTTAGTAGCCATAGCTCTTCAACACTGTACTACCACAATTTCCAGCAGAAGAGGGCTGGTCTTAAAGCTGCTTACATTATAAACAGCCACACCAGGCAGAGAAGTGGTCAAGAAATGGAGCAGCTAAGGCTCCCTATCGCACAAAGTTCTCCCAGGCAGAGATCTGGGAAAGACCTTTGAGAAGTCTCCAAGATGTGATTCGTCTTCAAAAACCATGGCGCCAAAGGAGACACAAATGGAAGAGGGTACTGCACTTACTCCTTTTATGCAGTAAACACTCAATAAATGCTAACTAGATTTTTTTTTAGTGTTGCCAAAACAAATGCCTTAACTAGGGGTGACATTAACCAATACAAGTTTACTCCCTTCACTGTTCTGGAAGTGAGTCCAAGTTCAGGGCCATGTTCTCTCTGATGCTTTAGGGAAAGATCCTCCCTTGTCTCTCCCAGTTGCCGGTAGCCTGAGGCACAGCTTCGCTTGCAGCTGTAGCCTGATACCGTCTTTTTATGGTGTGCTTCCTCCGTCTCTCTGTGTCTCTTCTCATTTCTAGGACACCTTTCTGATAGCAGGAGAACCCATTCTATTCCAGTATGACATGTGACAGAGCCACCAGCCTCTTCAAATATCTTATTTCCAGACAGATTCGGGGCTTAGACTTCAACACCTCTTCTGGGGGAGGATGTCATTCAATCCATGATCCTAGCTATTGCCAACGCTGTGTGAAAAATCTCTTCAATGGATTCTTATTCTTAAATGAAAACTAGAAGTTGCTGAACAATGAGTATACCACAATCAGTTCTATAAACAGTTTAAATCCCACAATATACCCTATATGCATGCGCACATGAGACCGAGACCAAGAAGACTATATACCAAGCTGGTCATTGCTGTTATCCCTCAGGAATTAAAGATGGCGACTGGAGAGATGAAGGAAGGCCTCACTTTTCGCTACCTGTACTTCTATTCTAATACTTTCCAACAAAAATCAACTCATGCATTTATATGTAGGTAATTGAAAATTATCTTCAATTGCCCAATCTCACCAGGAATCAGAAAACACCAATTGAAAGGACAGCAGGGTGTTATTTTTGTCCATCAGAGTGACAAAAGCTGGAGACATTTATCATCTGGAGGGCTAGAGAGCATTTGGAAAATGAGCATTCTAACAGTCTCTAAGTAAGGAGGAAATTCAGCATTAACTTTTCAATTTTTCAGTGTGTTGCCTGTTGAAATTCCTGTTCTGGAAATCTAACCTGCAGAAGCCCTCACCCATGTACTCAAAAGATGTATGTACAAGGGTGTTCATTGCGCCATCTCTATAGCAGTACAAAGTGGGAAAAAGCCCAAGCGTGCCTCCGTGAAGAATGGTTACACCAGTGTTGGTTCATGTGTAGTACTATGGAAGCTGTGCCAGGCATTAAGATTTTCAGTGATGATGGAGATCTTACAGAGCTGCTCTGTCCAGTGCAGTGTCCACTAGATACGTGTGAGTATTGAGTACTGGAAACATGGTAAATGCCATTGAAGAACTGGATTTTTTTAGTTTATTTCATTTGAGTGAATTTAAATTCAAATAGCTCTATGTGGCTGGTGGCAAAATACTGTACTGGACAGCACAGGTCAGGTCAAGAAACTACAGTTTAACCATAAATAGCCTAAATATCTAGAAGAATTAACACAGAGAAGAGATTTTTTTTTAATTCTTCCACTTAACTAAAAAGCCAAGTACTGAACTATATTGTACATAAACCCATTGCCCTCAAGTTGATTTCAGCTCATAGCGACCCTAGATGTCAGAGTAGAACTGTCCCATATGGTTTCTAAGGAACTCCTGATGGATTTGAACTACTGACCTTTTGGTTAGTAGCCGTGTGTCCTGGTCACCAGGTACTGCTCTAACAGAAAAATACCACGAGTGGAAGGTTTCATGTAGAGAAGCTTTATTGAGACAGTCCGGTAAGCCACAAATCCATTCATAAATTGTAAGTCCATGCAGGATGAGAGATCATCACAGTCCGGCAGGCTAAGTCCACATCTAGTGAGAGCATCTTGACACAGGAACCTCGGGTCCAAAGAACGTGCTCTGCTCTCGGTGCTTCTCTCTTGGTGGTATGAGGTTCCCAACTTCCTCTGCTCATTTCTCTCCCTTATATTCCACAAGCTTGTAGCTTGGGTCCTGCCTCACTAACACAACTGCAAACCATTCTTCATCATCAGTATCACAGAGGCAGGATTCACAACACATGGGAGGAAGGGCACCATGTTGGAACGCCAAACCAATTCAAAGCAACACATACATTTTTGGGGGGACACAATTCAATCCATGACATCCCACCCTTTGGCACCCCAAAAATCATATCATTAGAACACACAAAATATAGTCATTCATAGCACAGCAAGTTTTCATTCATAACACAGCAACAGTTTTCATTCCATAACATAGCAACAGTTTTCACTTATAATCCAGTAACAGTTTTCATTAGCATACACCAGGCAGATTATCAGAACACATTACATTAAACATCATGGCTTCAAAAACATTATTTCACACTCTGAGACATTTCATAACCATTCCATTCAAACTCTTGGTATTGGCCACACTCTCCAGATTCTTAGTGGAGGCACCTGGGCTTCACTTCGCCTTCCAGGCCCGCTTGGACAGAACTCTGCCCCCTTGGCTTTAGGTGCACCCTAAGCCCAATAGAGTGGTAATTCCACTCCCACAAACACAGAAAGCCCTGGCCCCACCCTTTCATGGCCATACCTTCTAAGACTCAGGTAGCTCAGCTTCTTGCCAACCTGGGGCCGCAACCCCACATCTGCCCTACCGGGCAAGTGTTCCAGCACTCTGTAGCTCCATAGCTCCACTGTTTCAAGTGCCTGGAGGCACCCCACTTCATCAAGTAGCCTCCTGTACACAAGCACGAAGCCTTCTTGTTCTGTGGGTCAGCAAGCCTAGCTCTGCCTATTCAAGTGCCCAGAGGCACCCCACTCCACCAGGAAGCCTCCTGCACACAGGCATTCAGCATCCTCGTTCCATGGGTAGGCTCCTGGTTCTGCTGCTGCCAGTTCACTGCTGCTGTTGCTTTCCTCACCATTTGCTGTGCTCTTAGGTGCTAGTGGTTCTCTTGGGTGCCTTCTTTCATACACTCAGAGTCTCAAAAAAAACTTCCATATTTTAGGTATTTGTTAGAGCAGTACCCCACTCCCGGTACCAAATTCTGTCCTGGTCACCAGGTACTGCTCTAACAGAAAAATACCACGAGTGGAAGGTTTCATGTAGAGAAGCTTTATTGAGACAGTCCGGTAAGCCACAAATCCATTCATAAATTGTAAGTCCATGCAGGATGAGAGATCATCACAGTCCGGCAGGCTAAGTCCACATCTAGTGAGAGCATCTTGACACAGGAACCTCGGGTCCAAAGAACGTGCTCTGCTCTCGGTGCTTCTCTCTTGGTGGTATGAGGTTCCCAACTTCCTCTGCTCATTTCTCTCCCTTATATTCCACAAGCTTGTAGCTTGGGTCCTGCCTCACTAACACAACTGCAAACCATTCTTCATCATCAGTATCACAGAGGCAGGATTCACAACACATGGGAGGAAGGGCACCATGTTGGAACGCCAAACCAATTCAAAGCAACACATACATTTTTGGGGGGACACAATTCAATCCATGACACCGTGGCTTTTAACCATTCTATCACCAGTGTTTCCAGATTGTGCATAAGCCAAACCAAACACACTGCTGTTGAGTTGATGTCGACTCATAGACCATATAGGGCAACACTGTCCATAGTATAGGTGGATTTGTTTTCAAATATTTGCGCAGATGCAAATAATATAAGGAAATGAATAGAAAGTGTTTTAGAAATGGTTGTTGCTGTGGTTGGCTGCAGTGAACAGGCTCTGACTTGTGCTGGCCTCACGTACAGCAGAACAGAAAGTCTTGAACCGTCTTCACCATCGCCAACAGGATCAGTATTCACCGTCGTACCCCCTGGGTATTCTGAGTGTCTTCTAACCTAGAGAGCTCATCTTCCAGGGCTATATCAGACAAAGTTCTGTAGTGAACCATAGGATTTTCACTGGCTGATTGTAGAAGTAGGTTGCCAGGCCTTTTGTCATGGATTGAATTCTGTCTCCCGAAAAATATGTGTAGTAAATTGGCTGGGCCAGGATTCCCTGTATTCTACGATTGTCTTCCATTTCATGATTTTCCTATGCTGTACGTTAGAGGATTAGGGTGGGACTGTAAGTCCCTTCATAAGATCACCTCCCTGCTCCACTGTAAAGAAGTTTCCCCAGAGTGTGGCTTGTACCACCCTTTATCCTTTCATCCTGTGAGAGATTAAAAGGAAAAGGAAGCAAGCAGGGAGGTGGGAACCTCACACCATCAAGAAAGCAGCACTGGGAGAGGAGCACATCCTTCAGACCTGTGGTTCCTGCACCAAGATGCTCCCTGAACAAAGACTGATGCAACACAAGTACTTTCCTCCAGAGCCAACAAGGGGGAAAGCCTTCCCCGGGAGCGGACATCCTGAATTTGGACTTGTAGCCTACGAGACTGTGTAAGAATCAGCTTCCCTTTGTTAAAACCGTCCACTGATGGTATCTCTGTTAGAGCAGTCCTAGCTGACTAAAACATCTTTCTTCACAGTCAGTCTTACTCTGGTAGCTCTCCCGAAACCTCTCTAATACGGGTGATGTTGCTGGTATCTGAGATACTGATGGCCAAACTTCCAGCATCATAGCAACACGCAAGCCACCGCCGTACAGCAAACTGACAGGTGGGTGATGATCCAAAAAATACACAGCTGTTAACCTCTGGAGAGAAGACTTGAAATGGGAGTTACACTTACAGGGACATTCATATTTGACTCTTGCATTTGTGTCTTATGACTATGTAACAAAGAAACAGGAGTCTCTGGATGACATAAATGGTTAAGAACTGGGCTACTAACCAGAAAGTCTGGCAGTTGAACACACCTGGGGTTGCCCCAGAAGACAGGTGGCTATCTGCTTCTGAAAGGTCACAGCTGTCAAAATCCCATAGAGCACAGGTCTGCTCCATACACGTGTGACATCAGGATAAACCACTTGATTAATTAGAAAAAGGATTACAGAAAATTAAGAAAGACACAAGCTAAGTTGAATCAAATTATAAGACACATGTCGCCATGAGTCAGATCCGACTCGACGGCACTTGGCTTGGCATATTTTGAACATAATCAAGCAGTCATTTCTCAAAGCCAATTTCAAACTCCTCATCTCCTTGGTATCCTTTCTGCTCATTCAAGCCTTTGCCTTTTCTCCCTCCTTGAGCCTCCCAACATAGCAGTTTCCGCAAGGCTTTGTCCTCTTCTCCCCCAGTGGCCTTCAAGTTTGTTTCTCCCTATTGGACTGTCAGTTTCTGAGGGACCAGACTCTTCCCAACTTGTCTTATTCATTGCCAACTGTCTTCCTGTTTCAAGCCTGGTGCTCTGCACGTGTTACTTAATTATGCACTGACCTGGCATTCAGTGATGAAATCCAGGCGTCTTTATTGATTCTCTCCTTTTAATAAACATCCTTTTCTTTCCATGGTTAGAATATCAATATCAATACCACTTTCCAGGGCAGATTCGCCTCCTTCTGCCAGGTGAGTTCAGCTGGTTAGAATTCTGTTTCAGCCAGACTGTCCTTCTGGTTAGCACCATTCCTCTGAACCATGACCGCAAACGGTACCCCTAATTCCAATCACCTCTTACCAAAATGCCAGCTGCATATAACATCAGATACCAGACAGAAGAGCAGAGGGATCCATCTAAAATGGCCACGGTTGCTCTGGGTAAAGAGCTATGTCTACATATGCACAGCCAACTGGGGTTATTCCTATTCAAGTTTGTCTTTGTTGTTTGCTTGTAAACCATCTATGAAAAGGAGACGCTGCTCATTCAGGTTTGTATTTGTTTCAGGGCCTGGCATAGAATCAAATCTTACTAAGCAGGCATATTTTGCTAAGAGTGTGTTACTGTGTCATGTGGCAGACAGCTGGAAAAGCAGCCAGGAAACTAACACCTTCACATACCTTCTGTGTTCCAAGAAGTACAGCCAGAACAGTCCTTAAAAGCGAAGATGGTAAGATTTCATCTCATGTACTTTGAACACATTATCAGGAGTAACCAGTCCCTGGAGAGGGCATCACCCTTGGGAAAGCAGAGGATCAGGGAGAAAGAAGACCTTCGACAAGAAGGATTGGGACACTGGCTGCAACAACGGGCTCAGGCATCACAACAATTGCGAGGGTAGCGCAGGGCGAGGCAGGGTTTCCTTCTACTGTATGTGAGCTAAACTTGAGTTGGAGTTGACTCACGGATGCCCAACAAGTTCCAGGAGCTGTAGCATGTGTTGGAATCCCTCCCTGCCTTTAATCTGGTAAGAGCCCAGTAAATTATCCCACCACTGTCACAGAGAAGAGAAATGAGGCAAGGTGTAAATTCAAAGGACACCTAGATAATAAAAGGCTGAAGTAATACTCAAAAACATTTAGAGGTCAAGCAGTAAAAATTGCTGGTATACCATAAGAACACTCAGTTCTTCAAATCCAGCTGATGCGCTGTTACTAAGTTGCTGCTGTCCATAAAGCAGATTTGAGTATTAGAAGCAACGGATTGTACATGAAGTAACTGGATTTGAAGCTTACTGCGGCTTAGTTTGGGCTTGTTTGATGTTGCCTGAAATAACAAAACCATAAAATCAAGAGAGTCTGTGTGAGTAGAAAGGTCCTTGGGGTGAACGCAGATGGTTAAGTCCTTAGCTTTAAGGAAAAGTTCAGCTATTGGAACCCACCAGAGGTACCTCAGAAGAAAGACCTGGTGATCTGCTTCTGAAAGATTGGCCTTTAAAAACCTGATGGAGCATAGTTTTACTCCGACACCCATAAGGTCGCCATGAGTTTGAACCACAGCAACAGTTGGCTGCTATTTATTTATTAATTTAAGTAGTATCCCTCCCTAAACAAGACATAATACTTTTTCCTATGCTTTAACCTGTATTAAAAAAAATAGTTAGAATGATTTCAGGCAGGATATGATCCTCAGTAATTTGCTTTTGGTTCTCTGGAACACTGTATACGAAATCCAGTGACATCCCTCAGGGGAGAAACATAGATGGCTGTCGTCACTGCTGGGTAGAATCTCAGTGTGAACTACAAGGAGTGACAGTTATTAGCACGGCCTTATAGGAAGTGGCTTGACTTCTCAAAATATTAAAACAAACAAACAAAAAGCAGAGGCATTTCCAAAATGCAATTATAGCCAGAAGCGAAAGAAAGAAAAACAAAGATCATTTCAGGGACATCCCCACGAATCTCCCCTTTATCTCCCCTTTCACACATCGAGTGTGTTCCTAGAGTTTCTCTTTTTCCCTAAAGAAGCACTGTCACCAGAGAAAAGTTGCACTTATCCTCGCCACTTGAGGAGTGTATGGAGTGATGAACTGGAGACATGGAAGTCTCAGACAGCAGAAGATAAACTAGTAAGTACTCTTGTTAAAACTTAGGGAAAGTTTGGAAATACAGCTAAGACCAGAAAAAAGTAATTCGATGAGAAAAAGAAGCTGACTTTCTAAGACCTGTCTCCTTACTTTGTTCAAGAACACAATAATGTAAAGAGATATATGTTTTTCCTGGTTATTATAAAGGAACACAATGCATTGTGGGGATTCTGGAAAATAAATGAAAGCACTAAGAGGGAAAAAATACTCTCCAAAAAATAGCATTGTGTAGTGCTTTCCAGAAGTTTTCTGGAGATGAGTTTACCTTAAAGGGGACGTATTCTATTGGTTACAAATTTGTTATATTTAGTTCTTTTCACACAACATTAGGATTATAAGTACATACCCATGTTACTAAAATCTCCCCATAATTTCAAGTCAATGGGATAAGGTAACAGAGGAAACTCTGGTGGTGTACTGGTTAAGTGCTAATCTGCTAACCAAATGGTAGGCAGTTCAAATCCACCGGGAGCTCCTTGGAAATTTTATTGGCCAGTTCTACTCTGACCTCTAGGGTCACTATGAGTTGGAATCAACTTGACTGCAATGGGTTTGATTTTTTGGGTTTGGGGAGATGAGATAAACATTTTAGTAAAATGACATTGGGACAGTTTGTCTACTAATGGAAAATAAAAATAAAATTAAATTGCTAGCTCTCTCCAAAAAGAAAAAGAAACGAAGCAAACCTGTTGCTTTCGAGTAGATTCTGACTCAGAGCAATCCTGTAGGACAGAGAAGAACTGCCCACACATAGGGTCTCCAAGGACTGACTGATGGATTCCAAATGCTAATATTTTGGTAGGGAACCCAACTCTTAGCCCGCTGCACCACCAAGGCTCCAGCTGTCTCCTTACTGCAGAGTCGTTCTAGATTATAAAAGTGCTAGAATACAGCTTAGATGAATATTTATAATCTTGACGTAGAGAAGTATCTTTTAAGCACGTCACAAGGTCATAATCTTTAAATAAGGGGTAAAAATAGACCATACAAACACTAGAAACCCTGATGGCAGATTGGTTAAGTGCTATGTCTGCGAACCAAAAGATTGGCAGTTCAAATCCACCAGGTATTCTTGGGAAGCTCTATGGGGCAATTTTGCTCTGTCCTACGAAGTCACTATGAGTTGGAATCAACTTGATGGCAACAAGTTTTTTGTATAAACATCAGCTTTTCTGTGAAAAGAAATTGTGACAAAGCTGAAAGTAACATGACAAAGACGGATAAAATATTTGCATTCTGTTCGCAGACAATGGATTCATATGCAAAGAATGCTTACAGCAAAAAACTAGCTAAACGACTTAAGAAGACAGTCTAGAAAAGGATAGTCAAATGCTTCAGTATGAAATGGTTTCCATTCATTAACAGTCAAGGAAAGGCAACCGAAGAAATGCAAATGCTTAGTTGGTCTCGGAGTATCAGTGGCTGATTAAGTCCAGTGTTGACAAGGGTGTCCCAAAAGCACAAGCCAGTCTTTGGTCATATTTTATTGTTCCAAATAGTTCACATGGCCACAACTAATTTTAAATGGGTAGGGAAGTTAACATCTACTATGTCCAGAAAGAGAAAGGGCCAGCAAAGTAATCAGCAGCTCTAATGAGTAGAGGGTTGGTGAAAATGAGGAAAACTGTCCGTGAGATGAATGGACACAATACCTACAACAGGAAACTTAAATGGACCAAGGATTATGTAGATGGAAAAGGACTGGGCAGTGCGTCTTCTGTTACACATATCAGGAGTCACAGTTTAGAGCTGATTCAACAGCACCTGGCACCAATAACGATACCATCCTGAGTGCTGGAATAATTACCTGACTCTTACTTTCATGCTTGTATTTTTCTGTATCGTTGGTTTATTTTTGCAGTTAACACGACTTACCCAAACCAAGAAACTTGTAAAATCACTTTGTAAGAGTATGTTTAAATATTTCTATAATAACCCACTGAGTGGCTGGGTGACAGTTTGTTACCCATTAGCCTATCTTGGACATTTACATCTTTCCAAAGACTTTGTTGTTATAAATAACACTAGGATGAATATGTAATGGAGAAATAGCTTTCCTTGCATTTCTTTAGGCTAGATTACTCTCAGCAGGATCAGGGGGTCCAATGAATAAATTTTCTTGATCTCTTTTTTTATCTTTTATTTCATGTAACAAACCATGAATTTTAGGAAATGAAATAAAAGATGGAATTGTGCCGCCCCCCGAAACTGTGTGTCTCCCTGGCTAGCCTCCAATTCTCAGTTTTGTGTGGTTGTCCAACATTTTGTCACCTGATGTGATTTTCCCACGTGCTGCAGATCCTGTCTCTATAATGAGGCTGGATTAGAGGTGGTTATATTAATGAAGCAGGATTCAATCTACAAGATTATATTGCATCTTGTGTCAATCTCTAGTGAGATATACAAGAAAGAATCAATCAGAAAGACAAAGGACCTCATACCACTAAGAAACAAGAGCGGGGAGAAGAGCACATCCTTTGGACCTGGCTCCCTGCACTGAGAAGCTCCTAGACCAGGAAAGAATTGATGACAAGGACCTCCATCTGGAGTCAACAGAGATAGAAATCCTTCTGCTGGAGCTAGGTCCCTGAATTCAGACTTCTAGCCTCTTAGACTGTGAGAAAATAAGCTTTTTGTTTTGCTGAAACCATCCACGTGTAGTATTTCTGTTATAGCAGCTCTAGGTGACTAAGACAGAAGGAGAATAAGAACACATTATTTGAAAAAAGTTCTTCATATGGTCTGGCAATTTAATAATTTATTGATTGCAAAACAGTGTAGTTCCGATGAAATTTATGGGAAACTGTGGGTAAACTGGGGACAGGGTTAATTAAAACCCAAACCAGTTACTGTCAAGTCAATTCCAACTCCTGTGGTTCCAAGAGTATTAGAGTAGAACTGTGCTCCATAAGGTTTTATTTATTTACTTATTTTTCATTGTGTTAACATTGTTTTGTCTTCTTAGTTAAAGTATAGATAGCACAACAGATTCCTATACAACAATTTCTACACGTACGCTTCAATGGCATTGAGTACAACCTTCAGTTTATTTCGGGATTCTCTCTACTTCCGTTAGAATGGTGTTCTACTCCTGCTAATTCAATCTCACTGTCCTCCACGCTCCAAACTTCCTATTTATACTTTACAGTAACTGTTGTCCATTTGCAGCCCCGTTGGCACAGTGTTTAACAGCTATGGCTGCTCCCTAGAAGTGCAACAGTTCAAATCCACCAGCTACTTCTTGGAAACCCTATGGGGCTTTTCTACTCTGTCATCAAAATGTCTTCCTTTCAATACTTCCTTTATCTTCAAGTCACCATGAATTGGAATCGACTCAATGGCAATGGGTTTGGTTTTGGTTTTGGGCTGTCTGTTTGAACCCATATGGACAAATCTTAGAAGGTATAGTTCTCAAGAATAAAATGCTTCTAGTTTTTTGAGCTAACCTGCCGCTCGGTTAAAATGTAATTTTCAGGGATAGGCTTCTATTCAAGGTTTAAAAAGTATCTCGGGGAAATATGAGGAGTGCCAATTAAGTTTCCAAACTCACCCTAGAAAAAGTGTTACATACATGATTGCTGACTATCACTATGGTCACCTTCACAGTGCTCCCATTGGGAAGCTATGCAATGAGACCAGTGCCTAGTTCACCCTTCAAAGCAATTTTGGAACTCTTTTTCTGAAACGGCCATCAGAGCTTCTATCGTATTACCCTTAACGTCCTGAATGTCATCCAGATGTCTCCCTTTCAGTACATCCTTTATCTTTGGGTAAAGAAAAAAGTCATTGGGGGTCAGATCAGGTGATTACAGACAAGTCCATGAACTTGCCACCGTGGGAGATAGTCATTCCAGAGAGAGTTCCAAAATCGAGTGAAAGGGTAGAGTAGGTGCTGGCATCAGTGCATAGCTTCCCAAAAGAAGGGTTTTGAAGCTGACTGTAGTGATATTCAGCAGTGAGGTATGTAGCACTTACAGCAATTAAGTTCATGAACTTGTCAGAACTCGTAGTCTCAGGATCTCCATAGGGTTTGTAGTGACTCATTTTTTTGGTAATAGGCTCCTGGGCTTTCATCTGAGGCCTCTCTGGATGGACTCAAACCACCAATCTTTTGGTTGTCAGCTGAGTATCTTAACTGTTTGCACTAACCAGACTCCGTAAATTGTCTTCCATCTTAACCAAGAAATTAGAACAAGCGTGGACATGAGATTCAGGATGGCTGAAGCCCAGTTTGCAACTCCACCACTTCTAAAATACATACCTTTGGTCCATGGACTGAACCACTCCAAGCTTCTATGACACAGAGTTTAGAACATCCACCATTTGGTTACACTTTAAAAGGAGTATCTTTGGAGAGGTCTATCAACTTGCATTAAATATTTTTGTGTAACTGTCTGCCAGGAATTGTTGCTGCTGCTTCTATTCATCAATCATTACCTGGGATGGAGAGGACAGAGGACTTGAGCTCCACTGGACAAAAAAAAGAGAGTTGGTAAATTGACTAAAGCCTGTTAATGTGCATTTTTCAAAATAGCCTTCCTCTCCTCCTGCCAACTTCCCACCAAAGCCTAGGAGGGCTAACCTGTGCTGGAGAAAGGATTTTCAAAGGAGTGAAGATGGTGGGCAAAGAATTCATCTCTGAACAAGGATAGAAGTCACTCACTCTACTTCAGTGATTCTCAGCCAGGGGTCATTTTGTTCCCTAAGAGACAATTTCGGTTGTCACAGCTGGGGAGACGGGGGTTGCTCCCTACTTCTGATGAGCAGATGCCAAGAAAGCTGTCGATTTCTCTGCAACATAGAAGACAGCCTGCTACAGAAAACAACTATCTGATCCTAGAGAAAACCTGGTGGTATAGTCGTTAAGGCTACCGCTGTTAACCAAAAAACTGGCAGTTCATATCTGCCAGGCATTCCTTGGAAACTCTATGGGGCAGTTCTGCTCTGTCCTACAGGGTTCCTGTGAGTTGGAATCAACTCGATGGCAATGGATTTGACTTTGTTTGGGCTTTTAAATTGTCAATAGCATCAAAATTCATCAATCCTGCATTAAATTGACTATTTCAAATTTTAGTTCTGCTTTTCTCTACTCAAGGACCCCTGGCAGTTCATTGATGACAGGGTTCAGCTGCTGACTGAAAGACTGGCACTTTGGACCCACCAGGCTGATCCACAGAAGAAAGATGTCGCAGTCAGCTGCTGTAAAGACAGCTTCGGAAGCTCCCTGGGGCAGCTGTCCCATAGGGCCACCGTGAATTGGAATCAACTCAACAGCAATGGGATTTTTATACTTCTCACTTTTATTTCTCCATTTTGCTTTTCCTCTTAGTATCAACAGCCTTTCTTGCTGAGAATTTCAGAGTATTTAAGCTAACCTTCTTTTCTTTCAGTATTTGTACTTATTTGTTTGTTTTTAAATTCCACACCTATACTTTTCATGAGAAGACAATGCCATTGAGGGATAGGATTCTCACCTTCCCTGCAGGGGACCCAAGTTCCACTCCCAGCCAGCTCACCTCGTCAGCTCCCACTACCTGTCTGTCAGTCAGCAGAGGCTTACGGTCCTGACCAGATTTCCGCAGAGTGTCCCTTGTACACGGGGTCTCTGTGATTCAGGAGCTAACCATGGCCCGCAGCGATGCCTTTTATCACAAAATGCTCTTTGCTGCTCGAGTGGCCCCGTCTATTCACAGATTCAACACTGACTGAGAATGTGAGTGGAGGAACCTCCATCTCACTCATTCTGGTTTCATAAGGCTGTTTCTTGCCCAAGGATTGGGAGTGTTGATGCCAACAGCATGTGCTCTCATCCCTAGACTGGTCCCTTTTGAGTCATAAGTGGCATACATCCCATTGTTGTTTTCTGCTCTTCTGGCACAGATCTGAGGAGCTCTCTTTGCAGAGCTGGTTTCTCTTGGAGATGGTAGAGATTCTGCAGGCCCTGCTAAGACACGCCAAGCCCAGATAACGGAGAGAAGAAAGCTGTGATTTAGTACACCTTTTACTTTGGCCAATCAAAAGCCATGCTCTCTGCAGTGGGAGTGGGGTGGGGTGGAGGGGAGCTTTCATGGTGGTACAGGACACACTTTTCTGCAGAGGCCGGACCACTGCCCAGTTCTCCAGTTGCCACAGAACCTCTTGCTAGCAGCCACAAGTTGCAACCACAGTGTGAGGTTGCCCCATCTGCACCTGGAGACACTACGATCAAGGCTTCCGGAGGCCACCAACTCTGTCAGCTCTGGGCGCTGGCCTCCCAACCTCGCACATCTCCCCTGCTTCTTTGCCATCTGTGCAACACTGCCCACACGTACAGCTAGAGGCCTGGGAAGGCCCCCATCTGCACCTGATTGGTACAATGGCTACCATTCTCAGCTGTTAAACCAAAAGCTAGATGCTCTAGTCCTCCCAGAGGTGTTTTAGAAGAAAGTCCTTGTGATCTTCCTCTGAAAAATTGTCCTTTGTAACCCTATGGGGCACAGTTTCACTAATTTTACTCTGACACATATAGTATCTCTATAAGTCAAAATTGACTTCCTGGAGACTTTTTTTAAGGTCCCCATCTACTCTGTGTCTTCCCAGGAGGGGTAGGACACACTGTAATCATCACGCCCCAGCACCCTCAGTCTGGTTTCGTTTGCACAACACTGCACAGAAATCCTGTGAAGTTTGGGTATGCTATTAAAATGCTGCATGTTTGGTTTCCAGTGCTAACACATTTTTCTCCTCTTTTCCATTACTTTCTTGATTTGAAACTGTGGGTGGGGATGACAGACATGTTAACTGAATGTGTACTCTCCATTTGTCATTTTAGGTAAGGAGTTTGTAGTATTGCACTAAAAGAGAGCTTTTCAGTGTTGGTGCTGTTAGTTGTGGTCAATCTGATTCTAAATCATCACAACTGCATGTGCACAGAGTGGATCGGCTTCACAGGGTCTCCAAGGCTGTGTCTTTCAGAAGTTAGGCCTGTCTTCAAAGGTGCCTCTGGGTGTTCTTGAACTGCCAACTTTTCGGCTAGTTTTCGGGTATTTAACCATTCATGCCACCTGAGGACACTGTCCTTATCAATTGTCATTGCAGCTAGAAGTCACTGAGTTAGTTCCAACTCACAGCAACATGAGTAAAACAAAACAAAACCCTGCCCAGCCCTGGCCCGTCCTCACACTCCCTGTTGTGCCTGAGCCCGGTGTTGCAGCTGCTGAGTGAGTCCCTCTCACTGAGGGCCTTCCGCTGTCTCACTGGCCCTTCACCTTACCCAGCATGATGTCCTTTTCCAAGGACTGGTCACTCGTGATAACACGTCCAAAGCATGTGAGACAAAGTCTGGCCACGCTGCCTTCTTCCGAGAGAGATCTGTTCACTCCTTTGGCGGCCCACAGTGTATTCAATGTTATCCACCAGCAACACAGTTCAAAGGCGTTGATTCTTCCTCAGTCTTCCTCATTTGTTATTCAGCTTTCACATGTATATAAGACGGTTGGAAACATCATGGCTTGAGCTAGGTGTGTCTTAGTCCTCAAAATGATGTCTCTGCTTTTTAACAATGCAAAGAGGTTTTTTGTAGCACAGTTGCTCAATGCAAAGAATCAATTGATTTCTTGACTGTTATTCCCATGGGCATTTATTAATTCTTGTTAAGAATGGGGGAAGCTCTCTGTTAGCCCAGAAATGAAACTATTCCTAAAGCCTACTCTTCGGGAAAAGATTGAACTGGACTATACGACATAAAATGATACTTGGCAAAGGGTGTAGTTCTTGACTTAACTAAATACGGAAGACCAACTGGGAAGATCCTGTCCAGAGACAAGGCAAGAAGACAGAGAACAGGAGCTGGTTGTTGAATGGACACAGGAAATACATGGTGGAGAGGAAGAGTATGTTGTCACAATGTGGGGACAGCAACTAGGATCGTACAACAATCCACATGTAAGTTTTTGTATTAGAAACTGACTTGAATTGTAAGCTTTTACTTAAAGCACAATAAAATATAAATAAATAAAAATGAGTGGAGGGGGAACAGATTTAACACAACCACATTACTAAAGATAGGAACAGCAAGTGCCTAGGAAGCAAGCTTTGAAAGTCTTGTGTCACCACCCTGGAGAAACATCAGTCTGGGAGGATATTAGGAGGCACTAAGAACTGATGTTGCCTCTATCGTTTTTGAAAGACCACCTTCCATCTCCCTGCCATATTCCTATCTTTCAGAGACCAGCCAATGGGAAGACTGTCTTCCCACAGTTAGATTTGTTGAACCAAACAGCTTCCTACCATGATTTCATTGTTGAAGGAGGAGATCTGATTTTCACAGGAAACTCATTTTACAGAGGCTTTGCCTTTCAATGCAGATCCAGTTATTGGAAAGAAAGACATACATGTCACCTCCTTTATAAAAAAATGAAAATAGTTCAAACTAAGGGGCAGAACATGAAAAATCTCAACCATTTGTCAAAAGGTCCATTAAGCCCATTATTTTCTGAAAGGGTATCTTTATCAGCCTTTTGTCAGTTCCAAATTTAGAACCAATCATTCAGAATGTGTAAATGAAAGTGTCAAAGCTAAGCTGAGTGACTGATGCTATATTTAAGCTAACCTGTATCTTCTCGTTATTGTTTCTACCATTTCCCACCCCTGCTTAACCAGAAAATGTGGTGTTTAAAGAATATTCAGTGGTCATTCATGTCAATAGCCTACTGAGGTAGTGAGTGACTCTTCCCTCTAATAAAGTTAGGTGGACATTAGGACAGAACTGGATTTTGGTGGATTCCAAGGAACCATGCCTTGATGTATTCATGTTCATGTAGTTCCTCATAACAACCCCATAAGACAGAGTAGAACTGGCCCATAGAGTTTCCAAGGAGTGTCTGGCAGATTCAAACAGCCCACCTTTTGGTTGCAGCCATAGCACCTAACCACTGCACACGGTTTCCTATGAGATGGAATCAACTCAGTGTCCATAGGTTTAGTTTTTAGGCTTTTTGTAGCTCCTTGCACTGGAATACTTGCTTGGGGAGAAATATCTTTCTTAGAAATTTACTGCTTATAAAAAGATATAAATTACTATCTCAGTGTTTGCTGCACATGCTGTCAATTGAGTAAGATTAGCAAGGTTGTCAGCTGTTGGAGGAAGAGCCAGGGGGAGCATCAGCTTTGAGTCATTTGTGCTGTTCTTCCAAAGGCCTAAAGACCAGGCAGTCCTGATTCAGCCAGCAATTTCTCTAGCACAGCTCAGCTCATTTCTAAGTTACTGCTGAGCTAGACATTGGCAATGAGAATTCAATTATTGATTCAACTTTACAATCAGTGACAGTCCTATTACCACAACAGACATATGAAGTTCTATACTTGTGGTGGAGATGGCCAAGTAATCAGATGGCGTGGTCAGGGAGAGAAAGAGTGTTGCTGTGGTCCATACTCCAGTAATAACCATGCGTGTGTATTGTAGCAACTACCATTATCATTCGCTGCTGTCCAGTTGATTCTGACTCACAGCGACCTCACGTGCTACGCAATAGAACTGCATCACAGGCTTTTCTTGGCTGTCATCTTTACAGAAGCAGATCATGAGGTCTTTCTTCCACAGCACCACTCGGTGGTTCAGGCCACCAACCCTTGGGTTAGTAGTTGAGCGCATAATCCTTGGCACCATCAAGGGACCTACAACAGGATGACATCTATGACATTTTTAAGAGCCATGGTGAGATACTATGGCATTTAGAGGTAAAGTGAGTACATATCAATGTTCTTAGTTGTTCTCTGTCTTGTTTTGTTTTGTTTTGTTTTATTCCAAAGCACTCCTCAACACTGTATTCTACAGGACAGTGTATGACGAGAGGAAGGCTTGAGTCAGAGGACTAGGGCTGGTTTTGGTGCCACTGACTCTGTCATTCTGTATTGCTTATAATGAGCTAAGTAGATAAATCTTTGTGTGAATTAACTTCCTCATTTACGAAACTGAAGTAAATACTTGGGTGGAAGAACTGATGTACTCTCTGTTAAACCAATTATAATAAAGTGTCTGATAAATGAGAAGGACATTTGCATGTCCATGCAGACACTCATATAGCACACTTGACCATTATGTCTTGACCTGCAAACCCTAGTCATCTTCACCTTTACTCTTCTTTCTTGATATTAAAAATCAAGGCCTATAGACTTGACAAAGTTAGAATTTCCTAAAGTGGCCTGTTGGATAGCGAATATTCATAAGCTCCCTCTCCTAGTTGTTGTTGTCAGTTGCTGTTGAATAGGTTGTGCCTCACGGCAACCTTATGCATGCCAGAACAAAACACTGCCTGGTCCTTGCCGTCTTAAGGATCACTGCTGTGAATCGTCTAGCCCACTGAGGTTTCCCTAGTTATCTTTGGCCCTGTACTTCACTAAGTTGTCGCTAGGTACCAGCTTTTCCATTAGTTGTGGATTGAAGTGTATCCTCCCCAAAATGTATGACAACCTGGCTAGTCCATGACTCCCAGTATTGTGTGATTATCCACTATTTTATCATCTGATGCGATTTTCTTACGGAGTGTAAATCCTGTCTCTGTGATGTTAATGAGGTGGGATAGGCAGCAGTTATGCAGTGAGGGAGAATTCAGTCTGTAAGATTAAGTTGTGTCTTAATCAGTCTCTTTTGAGACACAAAAGAGGGAAACAAGCAGAGAGACCTGGGGACTTCAAACCACCAAGAAACAAGAGCCCGGAGAACAGCACCTAGGGTCCCTGTGCTGAGAAGCTCCTTAACTGGAGAAGATTGAGGATAAGGACCTGCCTCCTGGCTGACAGAGAGAAAGACTTCTGGAGCTGCTGCCCTGAATTTGGATTTCTAGCGTATTTGACTGTGAGAGGATAAACTTGTGTTTGTTTAAAGGATCCACTTGTGGTATTTCTGTTTTAGCAGCTCTAGGTGACTAAGACACTATCATACAGCACAGGTATCTACACCAACGCCTTCTGCCATGCTTTATTCAGCCCCAGGCAAAAGATGGTATGTGATGGATTAAGTGCAGGACACCAACGGAGGAACACAGAGCCTCATGTTGTTCCTGTGATCTCCACGACTCTATGAGAATCATCTATTATTTTCCAACACAGTAGAGTCGGCCTTAGCATTCACATAGCCTCAATCCCCGAACTTCCTAGCTGCCAATTTACGAGTGCTGGTTCACGGCATCGCAATAACAGTCGCAAAAGCAAAATGGCTAAAACTTAAGGAACAAAAAAGAGGAAAGATAAATCTTAAGGGTGGCTTAAAGTCTCCTTTCCACCTTATATCCAAACTCCATGTAAATGCCATCTCTTCAGAAATAACAATAGCCTCAAAGGAAGGAGGGAACTCCATGCTACGTACTGATTCTGTGTCAGATCCTATTGTAGATCTTATCACAATATCACAAAACCAGTGGCTGCAGTCAATTTCAACTCAAGGTGACCCCACTCGAGTCAAAGCAGAACTGTATTCCATGGGGTTTTTCAGGGTTGATTCTGGGGAAGTAGATCTCCAAACCTCTGTTCAGAGGCCCCTCTGGATAGACTGAAACTTCCAACCTCTTTGTTAGCAGCAGAGCATGCCAACTGTTTTCACTATTCAAGGACTTCTATCGTGACACAGTATCTCATTCCTCTAGCACTAACCTCTGAGTTGGATGCTGTTTGACCATTTCACAGTTAAGTAGGTACCAAAGTTAGCCAACTACAAGATCTGAGGGAATAATCCCCAGAAGAGTCACTTACTTCTGACACCAGTTTCAAATTTAAGGGGTTAAAAAACCATACTCATGCTCTGTATTTTGCTAGAAGGTCTTAAAGAACTCACCAAGAACTATTATACACACTCATACAGTTCATTACAAGGAAAGGGTACAAATTGTAACCAGGCAAAGGAGAGACATGTAGGGCAGAGTCTGTTGTTGTTGTTAGGTGCCGTGGAGTCAGTTCTGCCTTACACCAACCCCATCCACGTACAAGAGAACAAAACACAACTCAGTCTTATGCCACCCTCACAATCACTGTTGTGCCTGAGCCCACTGTTGCAGCCACTATGTCAATCCATCTTGTTGAAAGCATTCTTCTTTTTCACTGACCCTCTACTTTACCAAGCATGATGTCTTTCTCCAAGGACTGGTCCCACCTTACAACATGTCTAAACTACGTGAGATGATCTTGCCATCCTCAAGTCTGCTATCATTCTGGCTGCACTTCTTCCAAGACAGATTAGGTCATTCTTTGGCAAGCCATGGTATATTCAATATTCTTCTCCAACACCATAATTCAAATGCATTAATTCTTTGTCAGCCTTCTTTATTTAATGTCCAGCTTTTACATGCATACGAAGCAATGGAAAATATCATGGCTTGGAATAGTCCTCAAAGTGTCCTTTTTTATTTTTAGCACTTTGAAGAGATCTTTAGCAGTAGGTTTATCCAATGCAATGCATCATTTGATTTCTTGACTGCTCTTTCCTTGGGTATTAATTATGGATTCCAATAAAATTAAATCCTCGACAATTTCAATATTTTCTCCATTTATCATACTGTTGCTTATCCATCCAACTGTGAGAATTTTTGTTTTCTTTATATTGAGGTGTAATTCATATTGAAGGTTGTAGTCTTAGATCTTCATAAGGAAGTGTTTCAAGTTCTCTTCACTTTCACGGAGCAAGGTTGTGTCATCTGCCTATTACAGGATGTTAATGAGTCTTCCTCCAATCCTGATACCATTGTCTTCTTCATGTAGTCCAGCTTCCTGGATTATTTGTTCATCATGCAGATTGGTATAATCCTGATTCATACCTTTTCTGATGTTAAACCCTGTGGTGTCCCCTTGTACTCTTCAAACAACTGCCTCTTGGTCTATGTCCCTCGTGAAAACAATCCAGTGTTCTGTAGTTCCCATTCTTGGCTATGTTGCCCATAAATTATTGCTATGATCCACACAGTTGAACACTTTTGCATAGTACATAACGGCAGAGCATAGGAGGATTCAAATATAGAGTTCTGGCTGTCCTCACCCTTGGAGTCATGGATGGCATTCACTAGGCAGAGTCACAGCCCTCTGTCCTCTTTGCCCTGGGATTCCAGATGTCATGACATGGACCTACAATTAACTGATCCCAGTGATCTTTTGTTTTAAGATGGAGGAAAAGAAGAGGTTTCCAACAGGCAAACTTTAGCTGCTATTATTTGCACTGTTTATGCATACGATACAAACGTTTCTTCCTGTGATCCTAATTAAAACCCAGTTTTGCCAAGAACCTTGGGATTCATAAATATAGCTACAGAAAAGAATCCATAATAAAGCCAAATGAGACTGCAAAGCCTGGCACTCCTTTGGTGTGTGTGGTTGGCATTTGAGAGACAAAGAGCTTAACATGTCAAGGAAAACAGAGAAGCTATTTAGAGATGAACAGATGCAAATGCAAATAGTTACTCTAAGATAAATTGAAATGCAGACCCACAAGCCTAGAAAGTTTCAGGGGAGAAATTACAGCTCAGATCCAGGCAAGATCAGATAAGATTTGTGTTACTGCATGTAATTGTATTTTACCCTAATCCTCACTGGGAAAGAGGAAGACAGCATTTAATTTCATGCTTTGCTTCCCTGGCCTTCAGTGTTCCCCTGGCCAGCTCGCCTTTGGGTTCCTTCTGCAATGATCTCTCTTCAGTCATGCTTTGAACCTGGCTGTAACGGCCCTCACCTAGACAGGCATGCACATCCTCCAGAGCTCTGCTATTTACCCCAATCTACTTCCTAGGTCTCCTGAGTAGCTAGACAGTTATCACAACCCCACTTCTCTGGATCACCTTCTTCCTGGCCTTGAGGCAGGCTTGTTAGATCAGCTTCCACTCCCCAGGTGATTGGGAAGGTGCAGGGCTGAGGAAGGATGACAGCGGGCCACGATGATGTCTGGAAGACAAGAGAAGGAAGTGTATCACAGAGGAAGATGCACTCATGAGGTCAAAGGCCGCCACGGGTCAAGTCAGAAGTCTAGGACTTCGTTGTGGGATTTAGCAACACAGAGGTCGCTGGTCACCTCAGTGAGAAAGCTTCACGGAAGGAGGGACAGGCAGAAGCCTAAAGGGAGCTGCTGTTAGGTGCTGTTGAGTTTGTTCCAACTCATAGAGACCCTATGAAGAACAGAACGAAATACCACCTGGTACTGCTATTCATAACGTTTTCACTGGATAATTCTCTTCAGAGGTAGACTACCGAGTCCTTCTTCCTAGTCTGTTGTAGTATGGAAACTCAGCTGAAATCTGTCTACCGTGCGTGACCCTGCTGGTACCTAAATACCAGTGGCATAGCTTCCAGCATCACAACAACAAGCAAGCCTCCGCTGACAGACAAGTAGGGGCTGCGCTCTCTATCTTTGCTCTTCCTATCAGCTACTTACATAGAGAGGATCCAAGAAATTCCCAGCCGTCTATTACTAACTGCCTCCTATCGGTACAAACTATGGGGATTTCTCAAAATGCTTTCCAGTATACAAAGCTAAAACACCAAGGAAAAAGTGTGGGCTCACAAAATTCTAAACTGAGGCACATGTGTATGCTTCAACGCCCATCATTTATTCAGGGAAGCTTTGCATTCAGGCAGGTGCTTTCCCAGAACTTGAGTAAAAGGTCTGTCTGACTTCTCACCCTACTGTCGATTGGTTAGTGGTCTGAAAAAATCAGGATCAGAGACACAGGAACCTGGGAAGGCATAACTTAAAGACCAACCAGTGATTAAAAATTAAAAACTTAAATGTAATTTAAAACATTAATTTAAAAGTTAAAAACACAAATTAAAAACTTTGAGGTTTTAATTTCAAGCTTTAGTTACCCATGTAATTATTATTATTTTTAAATGTACTAACCGTCAAATGGGAAACCCTGGTTGCATAATTGTTACGAGCTGCTCCTGCTAACCAAAATGTAAGTGTATCCACCAGGTGCTCCTTGAAAACTCTATGGGTCAGTTCTACTCTGTCCTATAGGGTCATTGTGAGTCAGAATCTATTTGATAGCAGTGAGTTTTAGCCATCAAATACACAACCAACAAAATTTAGGTCTACCCTAAATTACACTGTGAGAGAACTGAACTTCCCTAGACTTGGTCCCTTCTTCCTTCCTTTGCATCTCCTTTATCCCAGTATCAGAATTTCCTCCAAACTGTACTCTGGGATGAGTCCCTGGATGGCACAAACTGTTAAGGCACTCAGCTGCTAACCAAAGGTTTGGAGGTTCAAGCCCACCTCCAGGTGGGTATCCATCTGCAAAAAGTTGAAACAAGACCTATATCTCACACCTTATACAAAAATCACCTCAAATTGGATAAAAGAACTAAATATAAAAACTAAAATGGTAAAACTCATCCAAGATAAAATACGGTTAACAATGGAAGTTTGGATATACAATATAGACAGACTTCAAAATCTGACAAACAAAACACATTCATCAGAAGAGAAAATAGATAAATCGGAATTAATAAGAATCAAACACTTCTGCTCATCCAAAGACTTCATCAAAAGAATTAAAAGGCCACCTGTAGAATGGGAAAAAATACTTGGCAACTCTATGTCAGACTACACCTGATCTCCACAATCTATAAGGTTACTACAAAATATCAAAAAGAAAAAGACAAATCAGCCAATTAAGTGATGGACAGAGGAAATGAACAGACACTTCCCTAAAGAGGAGATCCAGGCAGCCAAACAACACTTGCAGACATACTCACCATCATTAATTATTAAAGAAATTCAAATCAAAACAACAATGAGATACCACCTCACCCCAACAAGATTGGCCATGATGCAAAAAATGCAACACACTAAATGCTGGAGAGACTGTGGAGAGATTGGAATTCTCCTACACTGTTGGTGGGATTGCAGAACGGTGCAACCTCTTTGGAAAGCAACTTGGCGTTACCTTAAAATAATGGATATAGATATACCATTTGATCCAGTAGTTCCTCTGTTTGGAATATATCCTACAGAATCAAGGTCAGTCACACCAACTGATACATGCACACAAATGTTCATTGCAGCACAGTCCATGATAGCAAAAAGATGGAATCAACCCAGAGGCCCGACAACAGAAGAATGGATGGGTGAACGTTGGTATATGTCTCAATGGAGCACTACGCATCGATAAGGAGCAACGATGGTGGCAGGAAACATCTCTCAATTTAGTCTCAACTGGAGGACATTATGCTGAGTGAAAATAGTCACTGACAGAAGGACAATTATTATATGAGACCCCTATGATAAAAACTTAAAAGCATACTCATACATAACAGAAAAGACTCTTTGATGGCTACAAGGGTGGGGAGGGTGGGAGGGCAGGAGGGCGAGGGGTGAGGGTTTAAATTAGATAATTGTTAGAAATTTGGTTGGGTGAAATTGGTGATAATACACATTAGTAAGAAGATCAATATTAAAGGGACTTCAATACAACTTACGTACTCCTCCCATCTTAACCCAATATTGTAAGCACAGAGTATGTACACTTTCATTTTTTATTTAATAAAAAAAAAGAAAGAAAGTCCTTGTAATCTACTTCTAAAATATCAGCCACTGGAAACTCTATGGATCACAGTTCTACTGTGACACACATGGTCACCATGAGTCAGAATAGGCTTATGGGCAACTTGTTTGTTTGGTTTTTGGGTTTTGTACTCCAGGACCCTAGGACTTCCCAGCTGCTCATCATATCTTACACTCCTGAACTCTCTCTTCCTTCCAGACCATACAAACCCCTCCCATTTCAACAAGGAACACAGTCCATGAGCTGTGAGGAATGGGAGGACCTTTAACTTGAAGGGTCAGCTTCCTGGCTTTGAAGATGGGAAGTCTTCAGACTTCCGCGGTGGAGTGATTTGCCCAAGGTAAGTAGAATCTTGGAAACAGAGAGAAACCTCTGTGGAGGAATTCACACACCCCCTGACAGCCCAGAAGAGTTGTGTTTCCATAAAGGGTCCTGAAATCACACCATGTAGGCAGTTGAAATCTAAATGCAAACTGTAAGTATAAACTCACATGAGGAGTGTTTTGGAAATCCTTCTAACTGTGATGTGTCTTAAATTACTATGATCGAATCTTTTTTGTTGGCATTTGTATTTTCCTTAAATAGAAAATGGTGATTTCTCAGGGGTAGCAACCTGGGTGATTTTTTTTCATTAATGTTCTTTTTCTGCATTGTCTCTACTCAGCTTGAGTTCTTCACGATAATCAGGAAGGACTTTTACAAAACCAAAAAGATACTTCTAAAAAATAGAACATTTTACTAATATATTTTACCTAAACTACACTGAGAGTTACAGATTTCTAGACCTCACCTTACAAAATTGGGTTAAAAGCTAGAAAACATGAGGTGATAAGAGAGCCGTTTCTTCTGTAAATCCTTAACACAGCTTGTGACTGATACGTATACCTAGAAGGCCATTTCGCTTATTTTTTTTACTATGCTCTAGATGGTTTACAGAGAAAACTAGTTTTTTACTAAACAGTTAGTATACATATTGTTTTATGACACTGGTTGCCAACCCCACAATGTATTAACACTCTCCTCAACCTTGTGTTCCCCATTATCAGCTTTCCTCTCCCCTCCTGTCCTCTTGTCCTTGCCCCTGGGCTGGCATACCCATTAAATCTCTTTGTTTTATGAGCTTGTCTAATTCGAGGCTGGAGGGCAAACTTCAGGAGTGACTTCATTACTGAGCTAAAAGGGTGTCTAGGGGCCTTACTGTCAGGTCTTCTCCAGTCTCCATCAGACCAGTTAAGTCTGACCTTTTTGGTGGGGGGAGAGTGGTAGAGTTTTGCTCTACATTTTTCTCCAGCTCTGTCCAGTGCCCTCTACTGTGATCCCTGTCAGACTAGCCAGTGGTGATAGCCTGGTACCACCTAGTTGCACTGGACTCAGTCTGGTGAAGGCTGTGGAGGTTGTGATCCATTAAACCCACTGCCGTCAAGCCAATTCTGACTCACAGTGACCCTATAGGACAGAGTAGAACTGCACCATAGAGTTTCCAAGGACTGCCTAGTGGATTCAAACTGCCAACCTTTGGTTAGCTGACGTAACACTTAACAACTACACCACCAAGGTTTCCTACTGTCCCTTAATCCTTCGGATCAATCTTTCCCTTGTGTCTTTGTTTTTCCTCATTCTCCCTTTTTCCAGAGGGGGTAGAAGTATTGGAGTATCTTAGGTGGCTGCTTACAAGTTTTTAAGGCCCCAGATGCTGCTCACCAAAGTGGAATGTAGAACCTTTTCTTTATAAACTATTTATTCCAGTCGAACTAGATGTCCTTGAGACCATGATCCCCTGGGAGTCTTTTTAAATGTCTACAGGTACATGTTCATCTGAGTGTCCTCTAGAGTACACAGTTTTTGACTATTTCAATATGAAAGATGTCTTCCAGTGTGCCACCACACAGACCTGCCTGGGATTCAGGACGTCTATGAAGATCGTTGAGTATTGTTGGGTTATAATTGTCAAGGACTTTGAAAAACCATCTAGAAAAATGTGCAGAAATTGTTTGGAATTGGAAAAAAGATGCAGATAATTCCCAAAAATAAAATTAATGCAATTAATTTAAGAGAAAACACTGGTAGAATGTGAAGATCTAGTACAATTTTCCTTAGTGCCTGTTAATCTGTTGCCCTCTGGTTGATGATTTGACCTCATAGTGACCTTATAGGCTAGAGAAGAGCTGCCTCACAGGGTTTCCAATGGGCAGTTGGTGGATTCAAACTGCTGACTTTTCGGTTAGCAGCTGAGCTCTTAACCACTGCACCATCAGGACTCTTCATGAATACCCAGTAACACAGAGTTGTCGAGTCTGACTCATAGCTACCCTATGGGACAGAGTAGAGCTGCCCAGTAGTTTCCTAGGAACACATGGTGGATTTGAACTGGTGATCTTTTGATTAGCAGCCACGGCACTTAATAACTATGCCACTAGGATTTCCTCATGATTACTTTCTTATTATTAAATATGGTATGAAGGCACACTGTTGTTGGTAAGTGTTCTGAGTCAGTTCCAACTCACAGCAACGCTACACAACAGAACGGAACACTGCCCGGTTTTGTGCCGTGTCCACAATCGTTTTTGTGCTTAAGCCGATTGTGGCTGCTGTATCAGTCCATCTCGCTAAGGGTCTTCCTCATTTTTTTTTGATGACCATCCACTCTACCAAGCATGATATCCTTCTCCACGGACTGATCCTTCCTAACAACATGTCCAAAGTATGTAAGGCAGTCTTGCCATCTTTGTTCCCAAGGAGCATTCTGACTGTACCTCTTCTAGAAAAGATCTGTTTGTTCTTTTAGCAGTTCATGGTACATCCAACATCCTGCAACACCACTATTCAAAGGCATCAGCTCTTCTGTCTTCTTTGTTCATGGTCCAACTTTCACATACATATGATGCAACTGAAGATACCATGGTTTGGGTCAGGTGCACTTTAGTGTTCAAGGTGACATCTCTACTTTTTAACACTTCAAAAAGATCCATTGTAGCAGATTTTCTCAGTGCAATGTGTCTTTTCATTTCTTGACTGCTGCTTCCATGGGTGTTGATTGAGAACCCAAATAAAATGAAAATCCTTGACAGCCTCAATCCTTTCCCCATTTATGACAATGTTGCTCACTGGTCTAATTGTGAGGATTTTTGTTTTCTTGATGTTGAGGTACCATCCATACCGAAGGCTGTGGTCCTTGATCTTCCTCAGTAAGTGTTTCAAATCTCCTTCACTTCCAGTAGGTTATTTAATAATTTCCCTATACATTTCTTCACTATCGCAACTTGAGGCTTGAATTTTTTCTTCAGCTCTTTCAGCTTGAGAAATGCAGAATGTGATCTTCCCTGTCGGTTTTCAATTTCCAGCTCTTTGCACATGTCTTCATAATATTTTCTTTTGTCTTCTCAAGCTGCTCTTTGAAATCATCTGTTTAGATCTTTTACTTCGCCATTTCTTCCTTTTGCTTTAGCTGCTCAACATATGAGAGCAAGTTTCAGAGTCTTCTGACATCCAATTTGGTCTTTTCTGTCTTTTTAATAACCTCTTGTTCTCTTCATAGATGATGTCTTTGATGTCAATCCACAATTCTTCTGGTCTTTAGTCATTAGTGGTCAACACATCAAATCTGTTCTTGAGATGGTCTTTAAACTCAGGAGGGATATACTCAAGGTCGCTTTGGCTCTTGTAGACTTGCTCTAATTTTCTTCAGGTTCAATTTGAATTTGCATATGAGCAATTGATGATTTGTGCCGCAGCCAGCACCTAGTCATGTTCTGTCTGCCGATACGGAGCTAACATGAAGTCACATTAGCTTCCATATTAATATGCTCACAAATGATCCCTATGGTACATATACATTTATTTTTGTGTTTACAATCTTGCCTTATTTCTGAAAGAATTAATGACAGTTTAATCAATCCATCCACTTTAGGGAGAGTAGCCTATTGTGTTACCTGCAAGGTTTAGAGAAAAAAAAAAGAAGTTGTCAGTGATTTCATTCTACTTGGATTATCCATCAAAGTCCGTGAAGCAGCAGTCAAGAACTCAAATGAAATACTTATTGCGCTGGGCAAACCTGCAGCAAAAGACCTCTTCAAGATTTTGAAAACCAGAGATGTCACTTTGGTAACTAAGGTATGTACCTAATCTAAGGTATGATATTTTCATATACACATAAAAGCTGAATCATGAAGAAAGAAAACAGAAGAACTGATGTATTCAAATTATGATGTTGGTGAAGAATATTGAATGTACAATGGACTTTTAGAAGACTGAACAAATCATTCTTAGAAGAAATAAAACAAGAATGCTCCTTAGAAGCAAGGATGGCAAGACTTCTTGCTTAATTTAGGCATGTCATCAGGAAAGGACAATGGCTAGAAAGATCATCATGATTGGTAAGGTGGAGAGTGGGTCAATGAAAACAAGGAAAGCTCTCAGTGCAACAGATTGACTCAGTGGCCCTAACAATGGACTCAAACACACCAACAATCTCAAAGGTGGCACAAGACCCAGCGGTTTTTTATTCCATTGTACATACCCAGCTCAGTGGTCACTAACAATAATACCCATTGTGTGTGGTGTGTGTGTGTATACATAATGTGTACATATATGTTCACACACATCTTGGCCATATGTTCACACACATTAATACAAATACACATGTATATTAATTTTAGCTTTGTCTAAAATTATAGTGGGTGGTGTTTCTACACTCCTTCTAAAAGAGCCATAAGGATTTCATTCGTTTACTGAAAGATGTATGTTGAAGGTCTGTAACGTACAAAGTGGGCTATAGAAATGCCCCCTACAGAAGAAAAATAACCCAATTAAGTAATGGGCAAAGGAGATAGACAGACACTTCACCATAGAGGACACCCAGGCAGCGAAAAGACACAGAGGAAATGCCCACAATCATCAGCTATTAGAGAAATCCAAATCAAAACTACAATAAGATACCTTCTCACCCCAACAAGGTTGGCCATGATCCAAAAAACAAAAACAACAAATGCTAGAGAGGCTGTGGACAGATTGGAACTCTTCCACACTGCTGGTGGGATTGCAAAATGGTACAACCTCTGTGGAAAGCAATCTAGCCCTTCCTTAAAAAGCTGGAAATAGATATACCATTTGATCCAGTAATCCCACTGTTTGGAATACATCCTACAGAATCAAGTACAGTCACATGAACAGATACACGCACAGCGCAGTCCACAACAGTGAAAAGATGGAATCAGCCCAGACGCCCAAAGACAGATGAATGGATAAACAAATTATGGAATATATACTAGTGGGACACTATGTAATGATAAAGAACAATGATGATTTTAGGAAGCATCTCATAACCTAGTTTCAATTAGTAGACATTATGCTGAGTGAAATCAGTCAGCAGCAAAAGGACAAATATTGTATGGGACCCCTACTATAAGGACTTAAAAATAAACTTACGTACAGAAGAAAAGACTCTTTGAAGGGTGCAAGGATGGGGAGGGAGCAAGAGGGCTGGTCATAGATTAGACAGTTGATACAAATTTGGTTGGGTGACAGTAATGACAGCACACATTGGAAAGAAGATTGACTTAACTGGACTTTGACATAACACAAAAACTCTTCTAATCTAAGCTCAGTATTGAAAGGGCAGAGTAGTGGGGCACAGGGGTAAGGGTTTGGGGACCATGCTCTTAGGAGGCATTGAGGCTAATTGGCATAACTAGCCTATTGCTAAGAGAGCTTTTTGCACCTCATATTGCTGAGTTTCCTCTTGGATCTTTGAAGCTAGCAAGCTGCCATCTGAGGTACACCAAAAGGTCCCAACTCATCTGAAACAGATGATCACCAAGACGACAAAGATGTGAGAAAAAAAAGAGCCCAGGAGACGGAAGGACCCACGTGAATGGGTGACTGTATAAACATGTGACCAGAAGAACCAGATGGTGCCTCGCCACCACCAAAGACAGCCATGACGGGGCACAGAATGTTGAGTGGCATATAGCAACATGAGAAAAAGAGGGGTGCACCTCAAGAACTCCACTACAAGATCATAATTGATGATCTGGCAGCCTAAGGATTCCCCTGGGAGCACATCCTCTAGACCTGCTGCCACCCCTTATCAGAAAACATTACTGCAGTCAACTCTTCAGACAGGAATGGACTGGACTCCGGGACACAATGTGACCATACAGTGTGTGTACTTTATGGTTCTATGCATCTAAAGGATACCATCCTACTGGCCTCTTACTAGAAGGGAGAGGAGAGCATGGAGAGGAAGAGAAGGTGATTGTTAAGACAATACGACATATATAGAATGAAAAGAAGGCATGTGCTGTCACCTGGCAAGGAGAGCAGAAGGAGCTACAGATAGGTGGGCATGCAAATTTAGTTTTGATTGTATATTTTCACTTAGTCACATGCACACGCCTATCTAGAGTAGGACTTCTCAGAGCAATACTGTTGACATTTGGGGCCTGGTAATTCTCTATTGTAGCGACTGTCCTATTCACTCTACAATTATTTAGCAGCAACTCTGGTCTCAACTCACCGAGAAGCCTCCTCACTGCAAGTTGTGATAACTGAAAACATGTCCTATCACCGCTAAATGTCCCCATGTGATGTGGAAAAAGCTATAGCTGGCCAAGAGATGGTTCCCAAAGGTATGGACTGTGTCTCTGTCTTCCTTAGTTCTATCCTCTGATTTTGTAACTGTGCTTTCTTATACCTGGTAATCCATAAGTCTTTCTCGAACAGAGGGATTATTGGGTGAAGACTGAGGTCGCTTGAAAGCATGGTTTGTCGGTCCATTTATTTAAGCTTTCTTTCACATCACTTAATAAAATACTGGGGTTTCTTTTCAGAGACAAGCATGTTCCAAGTTATTTTTCCTTTTTTGTTGCCATTGGGGAATGGGGCTTTTATTATATTACATTTTCTTTTGAGCTCTTGCTAGGTTCTTCGTTGTGATGGACAAGCTGTCATTAATCTACCCCATTTCACCACTAACCGTGAAATCATCTCAGCCAAATACACTTTGTCGTATTAGGGGAATCCTTTTCTTCCTTTTACATTGAGTGTTCTTCTTCAGTTGTTTATTCAAGACACAAGTAATGAGCATCTGTGATGTGGTCCAAATGTTGCATTTTATTAAATGTCTCTCTGATACCTATAAAGCTATCTTTTATCCTCTTTTGACCTCTTGCTGTGCTAAATTACAGCACTTGTTTCCCTAGGGAGAAACCATTTGTACTCCTAAAATCAGTCCTCGTTCTAGTTCCTCACTGAATACATTTCTTTTAATATATTCTTTGCTAAAAATTTTATTGAGGAATTTTGCGTACATATTTCTTAATTCAACTTCTAGTTTTATTTTCTCATGCTGTCTTTTCAAAATCAGTACCAGAGTTAGATATGATTTTCCAAAATGAATTAGGGAACTTCTTCTTCTCCCGCTCTGCTTTCAGGAGGGCAAGTCATACAGAAATGGTCTGTTTTTGAAGTTACAGCCTTTGCCTTTTGCCAAGTTACACATATTTGAGTTCGCTACCCCTTCTTCCTGATCATTTACACTTTCCTATGAAATCCTCCATTTCATACATACTTCAGAATTTATTAACATAGAATAATATATGGGTTCAAATGTTCTTTGTAGCTTATTTCCTAAATTCCATCCAACCTGTCCTTTACATAGAATGCTTCCGTTGTCTTTTCCTTGTTCTGTAGGGTTTTTCCAGAAGCCTTGTGTGGGTTTTGTCTTCAAATTGGCTGGGTTTCACTGGGCTTGACTTGCCTCTAGAGGTCCCCAAACAAGGAGAGTTCTGCCCCAGGTGAGAATCTGACAGGTGCCTCTGTACCTAGGGTTCCGTGACCCCGCTCTCCACCCACTTGCTCTTGTCCTGCTCCATCCTCACAATCTTGGTAGATTTGAGCCCATTGATGTAGCCACCTTTTCAAGCCATCTCATCGAAGGGTCCCCTTGTTTTTGATAAAATACGGGGTCCTTTTCTATGGACTGGCCTTTCCTGATGACATGTCCAAAGTAATCAAGATGAAGTCTCACCATCCTCGCTTCTAAGGAGGATTCTAGCTGCACCTTTGTCCAGATGGGTTTGTTCATTCTTCCAGAAGTCCATGTACAGCCACCATTAAGATTAAAAACAAAAAGTCTTCTTAATCTTGTTTAGCCAAAGTCTAGGAGTATCATCAATTAACTCCCTCTAATTGCCTGTATTTACTTATTTGCAAGTTTGATTTTACGAGGCTCTGTTCTGTGTTGTAAGTAATGTCAGGTCCTCCCAGGTCACGGCCCTGCAGTATCTGTTAGCTGCCCTGCTTCCTACAGTCACGACTGCATATTTTGCTCTTTTCAAGGCTGCGTTAGTGATTAACTAGAACAGGCATTGCTTGCATTACACTATTTTAAACTAGAAATCTGGCAAAATTTCTGAGTGATTCTTTGAACTGTTTCAGACTTAGGAGAAAAATCATTAAGTTTTACATCAAAAGATAATACACAGCTTATTAAAATCCATATGATGTGTGCCTTCAAGCCTTAGAATTACAGAAAGCATGGCTTAGACAGGGGAGAAGTAAAATGCTTGTGACTAAGCAGGAACAAAGTCCAAATTTTTCAGAGCCTTTTTTTTCAGGAGCAATTTTGAGAGCTGGCTAGAGTCACATTTATTACAATGTAATGATATGAAAATTACTGTTATACATTTAAGTTGAATCATATAAAATTATTTTTGTGGATCAAAAAAATAATTGCACATTGGCAGTTCCACATGGCTCAGCCCAGAAGCTTGATTTACATCAAACATTTATTGGGTGCCCACTATGTGTAGGCATCTCTGCCGTGAAGCTTATGAAATTGCATAAGACGTAGCCTGCTCACCTTGAAGAAACAGTAGAACCAGGTGGCCATACTAAGGGATGACTCATTAGAGAGTCCTCTGAGCTTCTCCTAGACAGAGTTGAGGCCAACCCAGTGAAAAATGAGATACCAAAGCACTAAAAAGCTTTGGTCTTATTGTATTTAATGTAAATATATGGTATTGATACTCAAGGACCTGCAAAAGTTACTGAAGGCAACAACTACTGCTGGTCACAGGGAACAACTACAATTTCCAAAAGGAAGTTTGGCTAGGAGCTGGCCATTCTGTCCAACAGAGTCACTGGCTGTTGGGCCACTGGTCAAAATGCTGGCATGGCTGTAGGGGGAATTACACCAACTGACAGAAGGCTGCCTGTATCTGGGCAAAGGGTAATGACAAGGGGGACTGTTCAAAGCCACCAGCAGTAGTCATGACCAAAGAGAACCATGGCTTGAAGGAGAAGAGAGAGCAACCAGCCTCTCAACCCCCTCATGACACACTCACGGCATATGAGTCCTGGCAATTAAGTTCGTAAACTCATCCTGGTAAAAGCGTGACATACCTCATTGTTGACTATCACTATGGTCACCTTTGAAATATTCTCTTTGGGGAGTTATGCACTGACACCAGCACCTAGTCCACCCTTCAAAGCAACTTTGGAACTCTTTCTGGAATGGCCATCAGAGCTGTTATCATATTACCCTTAATGTCATAAATGTCATCAAAATGTCTTTCTTTCAATATTCCCTTTATCTTTGGGTCAAGAAAAAATCACTGGGAACCAGAACAGGTGAATAGGTAGGGTGTTCCAAATACAGTTACTTGTTTACTTACTAAAATCTCCTTCCCAGACAGTGCAGTGTGAGCTGGTACACTGTCACGATGCAAGACCATGAGTTGTTGGTGAAAAGTTCAGGTCGCTTTCATCTAACTTTTTCATGCAGTCTTTTCAGCCAGCCAAGCAAATAGTAAGCTTGGTTAACTGCTTGTCTAGTTGATACAAATTCATAATGAATAATCCCTCTGAGATCAAAAAAGGTGAGCAACTTTGTTTTGACTCTTGATTTGGACTGACAGAACATTTTGGTTGTGGAGAATTGGCTGACTTTGACTCTTTCTTTCTGTCTTCTGGTTTTTCTTTCCCCGTGTCATTTTTGCCCTAGGTGATCATATGTTCCTGCTGAGTTGGGACCATCTGGTGTACCTCAGACGGCAGCTTGATAGCTTTTAGGACCTCAGATGCCACTCACCAATATGGGATGGAGAAGACTCTCTTAGCAATAGGCTAGTTATACCAGTTGGCCTCAATGCCCCCTGAGAGCATACCTTTGGGTCCATTTTTTGTACACACCTTTCTTATGCCAAGATTTTCAGTTAAGATTTTCCTGTTTCTCTATCGATATTTACTTGGTCTGCTATGCTTCTCACAGTCAGGTGACAATTTTGACACACAGTTAGATGAAATGTTGCAATGTTTTCATCAGTTCTGCTTGTTACTGGCAGCTCTGACCCTCTCTTCATCAGTGACCCTTTCTCTCCTCTCAGCAAAATGTTTAATCCATTAGTACACTGCCATTTTCTTCATGGCATTATCCCTATGAACTTGGACCAACATATTCCTGATTTCACTTCCACTCTCGCCAAGTTTAACAAGAAATTTAATGTTTGTTCCTTGCTCTAATTCACGCTCTGACACTCTTGCAGTGGCGTAGGAAAACATGTAGCAACAATGATGAACACCACTCAGCAAGACACCATCCTACGTTGATACAAACACAGCTGTGAGACACTGAGATACCAAGGTTATAAAACCTTACTGAGTTGTTAGCATGGAGCTGTCAGTGTAAGTCCAAGGTGGCAAGTGCACAAACTTAATTGTCATACCTCTTATGTCTTAGTCTCCTAGGGCTGCTGAAAGAGAAATACCTCAAGGGAGTGACTTTAACAAACAGAAATTTGTTTTCTCAAGGTTTAGGAGGCTCAAAGTCTGAATTCATGGTGCCAGCTCCAGGAAATGCTTTCTCTGTCCACTCTGGAGGAAAACCCTTGTCCCAGGTTGCAAGTTTTCTTCCTGGTGTTCCTTTGAGATCTCAACATAGTATCTATCTTTCCTTCACTTGTACTTCTTCTCCCTGTACCTAATCTGGTCTTTTGTATCTCAAACACTGTTAGGTTTAAGACACACTCTACAATGTCATAGCCTTATTTACATAATAAAGAAAGGCTTCTTCCCAGATGGGATTACATCCACACGGGTGACAAAAACAAACCAACCCATTGGCTTTGAGCTGTTTCTGACTCACAGCAACTCTATAGGAAAGAACTCCGGCTGGTAGATTCCAGCTGCAAACATTTTGGTTAACAGCCAGGTTCTTAACCACTGTGACACCAGGGCTCCTTCCAGAGGGATGGGGGTTAGAAACCAATACATACTTTTAGAGGACTATCTCTCACAGCATCTGAGGGAAAGAAAGAAGCTGGTATTTTCTTATAATCTTCACTGGGCAGTCTGGGAGAAAGAACAGCTTTCCAAGGAAATCTACTGAGTCAGAGAGCCCAAAGGTTCAGGGCGAAAGTTCAGCTTGGCTACAGAGCATTGAACTTCAGGCAACCATAGGCTTCCCAGTGAAGGTTGTGGCCACAGTGCAGTCCCTGAAACAAATGGCCAGCTGCATGTAAGAAACATGTACTAACATGAACACACTCAGAGGAAAGATGGAGGTTTGGTACTTCTTGCATTTTCTCAAAGTGCTTTAATTTTACCTTTCCATTGTGTCATGGAAATTCTACTGGTATAGTGGTTAAGAGCTACAACTAACCAAAAAGGTTGCTAGTTTGAATCTACCAAGCGCTCCTTGGAAATTCTATGGGTCAGTTCTACTCTGTCCTATACAGTCACTGTGAGTTGGAATAGACTCATCAGCAATGGATTTGGTTTTTGTGTTTATCACATCATGAGTGGCAGAGGGACAGCACCAAGGAAAGTCAATAAATATCTAAAGTTTTTTTAAATTATCATTTCACCGCAATAAAAAAATTAAATCAAAAAATGTTATATATCAAAGTGAAATGAATAAGCTATTGTGTTACAATTAGGCACAAGGCAAGATTTAATTAAATATAATTAAGATAAAATATATGGTAATTTAAACTAACTAAAAAGAAGGGGGAGATTTCTTTTCATTCAGCCATAAAATCATCCCTAATGTTTTGTGAGCACCATCTGTTGAGATATTTAATATTAAGTTAGATGAATAAATCAAAAATACTATGTTCTATAGCTAGAGGGAGGAAGATCTCAAAGAGAAAATCCAGAGATGGTACAGTCACAGCTTTTTTGCTAGGGAAAATGAGACCTCCCAATACTTGGTACTGTATTCTGTTTGTGGTTAAACCAAAAAGTAAAAAACCAAACCCACTGCCATCAAGTAGATTCTGACTCATAGTGACCCTATCAGACAGAGTAGAAGTACCCCATGGAGTTTCCAAGGAGTGCCTGGCAGATTCAAGCTGCCGACTTTTTGGTTAGCAGCCACAGCACTTAACCACAATGTCATCAGTGTTTCCTGTTTATGGATAGGTCCCCTTTATACCCTGGGGATAAGACAAGATAAGTGTTTTACTGATAATTGCAGTGTATCTCTTAAATCTAATTAAGGATTCCTGTCTCCTTTCTAAATCTCACAAAATAATAAGATGAAACCCCACTGAAACTGACCTTATGTGAGTTTATCAATATAATCCTGAATGAGTTTATAAATGTAACTGAGTTTATAAATATAATCTGTTTTATGTGTCAATGAGAATAGGCTAGTTATTCTGTCCACCACTAATCTAGGTAGTGTCATGAACGCATCCTGCAGTTAACATCGATAGTCACCAGCAATTAAAGGAGATTACCCTCAGTAACGTGGTTGAGCCTCATCTAATCAGTTAAAGCCCTGAAGAGCAGAAACAGGTTTACCAGACAAGAAGCATTTCTGCCTCAAGACCAAGGTCAACTCCTGCCAAGATCCCAGCTGACTGGTCCAGTGGATTTCAGCTCCAGCTCCCACAACCAAATAAAACAATTTCTATAGATAGGTAGGTAGGTTGATTGGGAGGTGAGTGGGTGGGTAAGTGGACAGACAGATGGATGGACTGATGGATAGATGGACAGATAGATATTCAGACAGATAAATAAGATATATGCATATAAACATACTGTTGTTGTTAGTTGACACTGAGGGATTTCCAACTCAAGACAGCCTGTGTACAACAGAATAACATGTTGTCTGGATTTGCACTGTCTCTGTGACCACTGTTCTCCCTATCGTGTCAGTCCTCATCAGGGGAGTCTCCCTCATTTTCACGGACCCTCTGCTTTACCAAACATGATCTTCTTTTCTAGGGTTTGACCTTTCTAGTTAACATGTCCAAAGTATGCAAGACAAAGTCTCACTGTTCTTGCTTCTAAGGAGCATCCTAGTTGTGTTTCTTCTAAGACCGATTTGTTCATTCTCCCAGACGTCTAAGGTACATTCCGTATCTTCTGCCAACACCACAATGGAAGTGTACCAGATACATATCTCCTACTGTTTCCGGAACCTTGACTAATACACCGAGCTAGACCTTAGGAAGGAGTTCAAAAACAGAAATATATATGTAAATGTCAGCCTATAAGATAATTTTGCCCTTAAGAAATTATCAGATTTCAGCAGTGGAATACAGAAGGCAAGGGGCGTGTAAGTCTCCACCCGTTACTGTGTTTGTTGTTGGGAAGATTGTTGTTGTTGTCATTAGGTACCGACTAGTTGGTTCCAACTCAAAGTAACCCTGTGAACAAGAGGACAAAATACGGCCCTATCCTACACCGTGCCCGCAGCTATTTTTATGCTTAAGCCCATCGCTAAAGCCTCTGTGTCAATCCTTCTCTTCAAGGGTCTTTCTTTTTTGCACTGACCCTCCAATCAGCCAAGCATGACATCCCTCTCCAGGACTGATCCTTCCTTACAACACATCCAAAGGATTTGAGGCACAGACTTGCTATCTTTCCTTCCAGGGAGACTCTGGTTGTACTTCTTCCAGAACAGATCTGTTTGTTCTTTTGGTGGTCCACAGTACCTAAAATATACTTCTCCAGCACCGCAATTCAAAGGCATCAATTCTTCTTCTGTCCTCCTTATTCATTGACTAGCTCCTGTGTACATAAGATGTGACCGAAAATATCATGGCTTGGATCAAACACACCTTAGTCTTCAAGGTGACGTCTTTACCTTTTAAACTTAAAGAGGTACTTTGCGGAAGATTTTCCCAATGCAATGAGTCTTTTGAGACTTCTTGACTGCTACTTTCATGGGCATTGGCTAGGGAACCATGTAAAACAAAATCCTTGACAACCTCACTCCTTCCTCCACTTATCATGATGTTGTTTACTGATCCAGGTGTGGAGATTTTTGTATTCTTGATGTTGAGGTGTAATCCAAACTTAAGGCCTATGGCCTTTGATCTTCACCAGAAAGTGTTTCCAATCCTCTTCATTTCTAGCAAGCAAAGTTGCGTCATCTGCATAATGCAGGTTATTAATAAGTCTTCCCCTAGTCCTGGTGCCTTGTCTTCTTCATATTGTCCAGTTTCTTAGATTATTTGCTCAGCATACAGATTGAAGAGGTATGGTAAAACACACAACCCTGACACACACTTGACCTGGCTTTAAACTGTGCAGGGTCCCCTTGTTCTGTTTGCACGACTGCCTCTTGATCCATACACAGATTCCTCATGAGCACAGTAAAGTGTTCTGCAGTTCCCATTCTCCACAATGTTATCCAAAATTTTTTATGATGCATGTAGTCAAATGCCTTTGCGTAGTTGGGAAGGCTAACAACAGGTAATACTCATATATGGAGAAAGGGCCAAGGCAAAGCCTAATTTATGGTGACAACCAGTACTTGCTGCACTGAATCTAAGCCAACCCAGACCACACATGCTTTGAAAAGCTGCAGCAGAGTTGTTCCACCACCTCCCTCCCCTAACCCGTGTAGAGGTGATCTTTCCTGCTGTGTCTTCAGGGACCCCCCTCCCTGGCCACTGCTGGTCACTGCACCTGTAAGTTCTGGTGTGAATCCTACACTTTGAGGGTGAGCATCTGAGCCCAAACTTCACTGTCAGGCCCAGGCACACTGCAGTGTAGTGGTGGTGTCCTTCATCAATCTCTGCACTCCGAGATTTTGTATGCTGAATGTGAGGAGAAACACATGGCAGTGTTCTTGGCCGGAATGCTCTTCCTTAGTGGTGTTGGTCTTGCCACGTCCATTGATCTGTGCTCTTCCACCGTGTGCTGTCCCAGGAGTGAAGCCCCTTCATCTTAGCCCACAACCCAGTCCCTGCCTTTAAAGAACTAATATCCTAATTGCAAATGTGTGCTGCCTGCCGGATCTTCCAATTGCTGGAGCCTCTGCCTGCATTCTGAATGAGACAGACCTTTGGTCTAACCACGGGAGCATATCCAAGCTTAAAGCAGGCAGCTGTGAAGGGCAACGTCTAAATATGCCATCAGAAGGTCTCTGCAAGAAATTTATAGCACTGAGACAAGGCTGTTTGCCTAGGGAAGCCTGCAACCAGGACATTCTGTTGGATCACAGCTGGTCAAGGACGGCTACCTGAGGGCTTTGGAAATCAGCCTCAGGAAACACGGACAGTCACCATCAAGACCAGCCTGTCCGTGGTCAGTTTGACCACCTTAGCAGTGGAGTGTGATGAGCTGGTACCTACGGTAGAAATGACTGTCACACATGCCCAGAGCTGGGCTGTTGGGACCCTACTCACATCCCTCTGGACTAAGGAGAGGCTTCAGAGTGGAGAGGGGGCTTCCCTTCTCTCTCGTGTGGTCCTCAGGTCTCCCACATCCTCCGTATCTCCTAGGATGAGGACCGCTACTGTGAAAGAAACACTTCCCAGGACATTTGTCCTGAGTCAGTGCTGGATAGTGGTGCCTCCCTGGAGACGGACAGAGAGTGACCACTTGGGGGAGTGCTAAGACTTATTGAAATGGGGTTAGAGGCCAAGGCCAGAGGTACCTTGTCATGGATTGAATTGTGTCCCCCAAAAAATATGTGTAGCCACGTGGCTGGGCCATGATTCCCAATATTTTATGATTGTCTTCCATTTTGTGATTTTCCAATGCTGTGTGTTAAAGGATTAGGGTGGGGCTGTAAATCTGTGCATGGGATTACCTCCCTGCTCCACTGTAAAGGGAGCTTCTCTGGAGCATGGCTTGCACCACCCTAATCCTTTCATCCTACCAGAGACAAAAGGAAAGAAAAACAGGCAGAGTTGGGAACCTCACACCATCAAGAAAGCAGCAGCAGGAGAAGAAAGCATCCTTCAGACCTGAGGTTCCTGCGCCAGGATGCTGCCTGGACAAAGACCGACACAACACAAGGACTTTCCTCCAGAGTTGATAAGGGGGAAAGCCTTCTCCTGCAGTGGACATCCTCAACTTGGACCTGTAGCGTACCAGACCGTGTAAGAATAAACCTTCCTTCGTTAAGGCCATCTACTCTGTGGTATTTCTGTTAGAGCAGCACTAGCTGACTAAAACAGACAGACCTCTTAGCCTGAGCATTTTATATATAATAAAGGCATGTTTGTGTGTGTGTGTGTGTGTGTGTGTGTGTGTGTGTGTGTGTGTGTGTGTGTGTGTGTGTGTGTGTGTAAACGTGTGAAAGCCAAAAACTGTGTAAGATGGAAACCTGCCACGAAAGGAAAATGTGAATATTTCTCACTAATAGACAGACATATAAGAGAGGAAGGACACAGCCTGTCAAAAGCAGACAACTTGCAAGACCCAGAAAAGCAAGGCAACCTTGTCTAGTTCTGGCTCTCTCAAGATTCATGGTACGTATAATCTCATATATATATGTACCTCATATACATAGCTCTAATAGATGTACCTTATATATATACCACATATAGATATACCTCATACAGACATATACCTCATGTATAGACATATACCTCATATGTAGATGTATACCTTGGTGCACTCCCTTTGGGAAGCTACGCACCGATACCAGTGCCTAGTCCACCCTTCCGAGTCATTTTGGAACTCTTTCTAGAATGGCCATTGCGCACACTAGCACAGTGGCAAGTCCATAAACTTAATTGCATAGTTGTCTGTGAGGCAGTTTTTCTCCAGTAAACAAATAACTTTATTGGAGCACCTTCCTTACTCACCTCATCTGACCCCCAGTGACATTTTACTTCACCTGAAGATAAAGCAAATACGGAAAGGAAGACACTTGGATGATATTCGAGATCCCCACCTCTATTGTCGTCAAGTACGATCTGACTCATGGAGACCCTAGAGATGAGGGTAGAACTGTCCCCTAGAGTTTCCAAAGAGCACCTTGCAGACTTGGACTGCAGACCTCTTGGTTAGCAGAGGTAGCACTTAACCCACTACACCACCAGGGTTTCCAGACATTCAGGATATCAAAGGTAATCTGATGACAGCTCTGATGGCCATTCCATAAAAAGAGCTCCAAAATTGCTTTGAAGGGTGGACTAGGCGCTGGTATTGATGAATAGCTTCCCAAGGGGAGTACCTCAAAGGCGACCCTGGTGATATTTCTTTCTTGGTGGTACGAGGTCCACGACTCTTTGCTAGCTTCTTCCTTCAATCTTTCAAGAGAGTTCCTCAAGGCACAATGCAATCATACACACTGAGTCCAGCCCCACAAGCACTACTGCCACCCGTCCTCCCTCGACTAACAGTGTAGAGGCAGGATTTACAGCATATAGGAACATGACTTAATACCAGGAATCATGGCCTAGCCAAATGGTTACACTCATTTTATGGGAAGCAGTTCATGACATGGGATTAGAACCCACCTTTCTGCAGCACGACCTTGTGTTGATTTAACTGGTGACATCTTCAAGATTGTTCCCCAGAATGTCTACGCATTCCTGGAGCCTATGTGATCAAAGTCACTTCTGACTCTGAAGGCTTACTGCAGCACTGTCCTCTGTCTGTCACCTAGTTCTGTGACTCCTCTCTTCTTTGTTTCCTGCTGATGTGGAAGGTGGAACAGCCCTCTTTCTTTGACTTCCACCAATAAACTGTCAGTCTAGTGCCTAACAGACTTAAACTGAAGAACTGGGAGGTACAGTAAGGCACAGGTGTGTGCATGTGTGGGGGCTCAATTGCCATACTCCACAATCCCACTAATAAGCCATTTAAAAATCGAACATTGTATTTCTCAGTTTTAGAAATAAAAGCAGTCTTCACCATTTCCAAATATTCCTTAAAATCCGTTCCAAGGTGGATTATGTTGTCACTGGGTGAGGAGAGTAGATGGAGCTGCAGATAGGCAGGCATGCAAAATTAATTTGGATTCTATGCTCTCACTTGATCATAATAAAAAAACAAAAAGCAAAATCCATTCCAAGCCTTAACCTGTGCTGTTTGTCACTGACAAAAGCAGCTACTCCCGGCTGCTTGGCAAGAGCTCCACAAGGGGAAATAGAGGAGGCAGGCATTCATCTCCCCACTTATATGAATTACAGTATCACTCCTGCCCCCTTCTTCATAGAAACAGTCATAGTTCACTTTCCCTGTAAGTTTTCTCTCTTTCTTTCTCTCTCTCTTTTTTTTCTTTTCTTTTCATTAGATTTGCAGAGACAACAATTCCCTACTCCATTCCTGCAAAACAAGATGGCAGACTCCGATGAGAAAATTGAGTGAAGGAAGGCACCCCCCACCAGTCCAAGATCAGCAAGGAGTAGAGTCTTCCTATACTTTCCTATATTTAGTGTTTTCCTCATCTCCCAGGAAGACACACAGGGACCCCAGGGAAGTCACACTGCACAGTGGGGACAGCTCCCAAGCAGCGGGAAAAATTGAAGGCAACTGGGTTCTACAGAGAATCTGGGGAAAAGGTTTATACTAATTCTACTTCTGTCTGAAGGAGATACTTTGTAGGCATGAAAAAGAGAATATCAAGTGTCCTTGAGTTGGGGTGGATTTGCCTCCCAAGACTCCCTGGGCAAGAACTCCAGAAACTAGGGCAAGTGAGGTTCAAAAGTGGCCTTGGCACAGCTAGAACTGTCCCTGACTTCTCAGAAGAGCAGAAGGAGACATGATCTCATCTCTTTCTTCTCATGATTTCCCATCCTTGTGAGGATTGGTACTGAACTGGGCACCCAAGGAGTAGAGTCTTTGTGGGGGGGATCCCCCTGAGGGAAATTCTCTACAATCGAGGGACAGAGAAGGTGGGATGGCCTGGTGAGGGCATTGGAGCAGGCAACCAAAAAGCTAAAAACCAAACCCATCGTCGTGGAATCGATTCTGTCTTATAGCAACCCTATAGGACAAAGTAGAACTGCTCCATGGGGTTTCCAAGGAGCACCTGCAAATGGCTAACACTTTGGTTAGCAGCCATAGCCCTCAACCACTACACCACTGGGGTTTCCAGAAGCAGACATATGGGACTGATAAACAGGTTTTTTCATATAATTCAAAGAAATTGGTTTCAAGACTGGCATGACAGAAACCATATAGCCACCCCTTAATATTTCCAGCTTCCTGTTTATGCACCCCAAACTCAGATGATCATGATTAAATTCACCTGAACACTGCTTAGCTTAATTATTAACTGAGTAGTAGAGTCGTACTTTGCCTTCCAGGGGAGAACAAGCCTTGTTCCAAATAACTATTGATCCCACAGAATTTGCCAGACTTGGTTTAGGAGGTTAGGCACTACCCTCATGCTGGTTTCTCTGTGATTAAATTTCCCTTTGCCTTTCATGGCAGAAACGCTGTGGAAAGCATTCTGCGAGAGTAAGACTCTGTATTAACTCGACAGGTTTGAAGAGCAGCACCAAGTGTTGTGACTTGCTCATCTGTTTGATCTCATTATCTGGGGCTGGAATCTAGAGGTGCCGGTTAATGTTTATAGTTTGTGGTTAGACGCTTTAGAAACACCCCGCTGTGCACCTCCCCGGCCTTTATTCATTATTTGCCAGTCTGTTCCCTTTAACAGTTTGTTCCTCAGGGGTCACTGCCAACGAGGAACCCCTGCGTGTGGGTGAAGCCATTTGTTCCCACAGAGGATACAGCCCCTGGGCTGAGTTGAGAGAAAGGAGTCACGAATGTTTTATCAATCATTTCCTAGGCTCACCAGCTTCACCTGGTCTGTTTGGTCACTGAACCAATAGCAGAATCCCTTTCTTCCCCCTTTTGCCAACCATAGATGAAAAAGCCAGTCCCATTTCTTTATGGCAATAACTTGGCAGGCATCTCACAGCAGGATATGTACCCTCCAGCCACACTCTAACTATTTTATTTGGTAGCAGTAAGTAAGTAACGAACAATAACCAACTGCCCTTGAGTCAGTTCTGACTCACGGTAACCCGAGCTGGATCCGAGTAGAATTCTGCTCTGTAGGGTTTTTGATCGCTGATTTTTCAGAAGTATATCACAGGCCTTCCTTCCAAGACACCTCCGGGTGGATTCAACCCTCACCCGTTGGGGTATAAACCAAGCTGTCTGTTTGCACCACCCAGGACCCCAAGTAGAAATATAACCAGTTGCCATCAAGTAGATTCCAACTCAGGGCCATCTCATGCACTTCAGAGTAAAATTGCACTCCCCAGACTTTTCAGTGGCTGTGATCTGTCAGAACTAGATCACCACGCCTTTCTTCTGAGGCCTCTCTGGGGGGATTCGATCCACAACCTTGCAGCTAGTGGCTGAGCACTTAGTGTTTGCACCACCCTGGGATTATTGGATGAGTCTTGAGTGCTATGTCCCACAGGAGATAAATGAAGGCATACTAGAACATGAAAAAGCGCAGTGATAAATTCTAAGAGTTACACTTGTAATTTGTGAAACCATTCCATCTTAATATTCCTCTCTTCTTTCCAAAAAGTTCTATGATGGAACCCTCTTCAGAATAGTTTTGAGAAGCCGAGTGAGGAATCATGCATATTCTCCCTGGCAAAGGAGAAGATAAATGATGATATTTGCTGCACATTTGAGCCTGTTTCTGTGACTTCACCCCCCAGTCAGCATGGTGCTGACTCTTGGATTAACTGACTTTCTGGATGGCCTTTGTTTACCTGGAGACACACACACATCTCATGAGTAGAAAGTCCCTGGTGTTTACAGCTAATATTAATGTCTGCAGTACTCTTGGAACAGAGAAAACCTCCTCATAATGAAAAGCAGAAACGTGAGACAGGATGTGGTCTTTTTTTGTCAGAAGTTAGTCAAGTTCTGGGCCTGACGCCTCACGCTTAGTCAGTTGGGTGCTTCCTGCTGTGTTCTCAGCTACAGGGACGTGGAAAACGCATTTATAGTTTCCTTTTCGAAGTTCAGCCTAAGGTCCAGAACAACTCCTTGGATGAATCCACTGCACAAAACTGCTCTTCTTACAGACAGTTTGGCAAATAGGGAGCCCTTTTCTTAAGGAGAATGTTAAATGAGAATTGTTGCAGCGTTGCTTTGTTGATTCTGGGCTTGGTTCAGCTTTAGCCAACAGAGTGACTAACAGCAGAAGCTGGCGATGTCACTCCTGGTAAATGCACTGGAACTCTTACTATAGATGAACTTCAACTCCTTGGAACTTCTCCAGGCGGTCAAGACAACTTCCTGTTCCACTCTTCTCTGTGCAAAACATCAAATGTAATTACGATCAGCAGAATCACATAAGAGTTTTATGGGTCCTGGTGTCACAATGCTTAGAGCACTCGAAAGGGTGGAAATTTGAGCCCACCAGCCGCTCTGCAAGAGCAAGGTGTAGCAGTCTGTTCCTGTAAGGATTACAGCCTTGAAAACTCGATGGGGCAGTTCTACTCTGTCTTACAGGGTCAGTGGGAATCAGAATGAACTCTATGGTCACAGGGTTTGTTTCTATTTGGGCCACTGCCATCATAATAGATATTTGTGGGTTCTGTTATGGATTCAGTTGCGGCCCCCCTCCAATAAGATATTGAAGTTGTAATCCCAACGCCTGTGAGTACAATCTTTTTTGGAAATGGGATATTTGAAGATGTTATCAGTTAGATCAGCATGAGGTCACACTGGAGTAGATGGGTCCTACTGCAATAAGACTGGTGCCATTATAAAGCAGAATACTAGACACAGAGAGACACAGACACAGAGGGAGGAACAACAAAGGCAGAGATGATAGGAGGCAGAGCTGTGAGGCAAGGAACACCAAGGATTGCTGGTCATCACCAGAAGTGGGGAGCAGGCCATGGAACAGATTCTCACTCAGAGCCTCAGAAAGAATCAACATAACCAACACTGTGACTTTCAACTTGCAGCCTCCAGAACTGTGGAACAATACATTTTTGTTCTTAGATGCTGCCCTAAAAAAAAAAAAGAAAGAAAGAAAAAGAAAATCCATTTGTTTCTGATGTGAGGAAAACTTAAAACTTTTTCTTTGGCACAAAAAATTTTGCTGTTTCTTATTATATTTAAAAAAGGAGATTAAAGGATGTTCACAGCCTCCAAAAGGATCATGACTCCTATGTACTGTGTGTCCGCTACACAGAGAGCAACTGAACAGTTATGTGATGAAATTATTTTCTGTCTTTGTTCATCAAGTTTCCTTTTTGGACAACAGCCCAAGTTTTATTACTGCCTAAAGTTAGACCACTGAAATAAAAGAGCTTAGTCACTTTATAATGCAGCCCCCTCAGGGAATCTTTGAGGGATGATGCAATTTGGAAATGCTTTGATAAATGCCGATCTGGAAATTCACCACCCATGCTTTGGAATTCATAATCAGGGTCATGTCACCTCCAAGCGTCTATACCCTCACAGTGGTTGCCTTCCATACCCTTTATTAAACCTACTTATGCATTTACAATCTAAAACAGGATCTCAGAGGGGAAAATGACTATCAAGAGGTCAATGATGGAGCTTTGTTAAGCAGGAAACAATTACACAAGTTCTATATGCAATTTTGATGAGACAGAGGGCCTACTAATTAGATCAAGAAGTCACTTGAGCTCTTTTATTTACCCTAAGTCAGCTCATGATTCAGGAGGGCTTAGGCAAGGCTGAGCACAGAGTGAGAGAACTCTGCAGGGAAGTGTGAGTCCACTCAGCATAGGGGAGAGGTCAAGCATGTCAAGTGGGAGAAAGAGAGCCTGCAAAATCGCAGAGCTACGGAACAACATGATGAACTGAAGGTAGGTAAGATGCCCAGGTGTGAGCCAGGGTGCAAAAAGAAGAGATGGGACTGAAAGAGAGAAGAAGCCTGTGTTGGGGGGCTTTTAAAGCCACCAAGGAAAGGAGCTTGAACTTTATTCTGTGGACCAAGTAAAATCACTCAAGGAGCTCAAGGAGGAAAAAGTGGGACAATGGTGGTTTGGCAGCAGACTTCCCATCTTCCATTTAGGAGACGTGGATTTGATTCCCTACCCATATGCCTGGTATCACTTGTCTGTGAGTAGAAGTTTGCATGTTGCTATAATGCTGACCAACACTTGGCAAAGCTTCCAGACTAGAGCAGACTAGGAAGAAAGTGCTGGTGCTCTACTTCTGAAAACCAGCCAGGGAAAACCTTCCAGATCACAATGATCTGATGTCCAACCAGTCATGAGGATGACTCAGTAAGGAGCAGCATTTTGTCCCATTTGTGTATGGAGTCCTCTGGTCAGGGATCAACTCAGTGACAGCTTAACAACAACAAGGAGAAGGAGAGCGTGACTGGTTCACATTCTAGAAAGACTATTCAGCTGTAGGGTAGAGAATAGATGGAACAGATGTGTAAGAATAGAACAGAGAGACTATTTGGAGGCTTATCAAGCTGAGCCTTGCAAGAGATGATGAAGGTACTGGCTGTTGGTCAGAGGCTGTTTTGAGTGTTTTCCCTCTGTGCATTTTTGGGTACCACTCACCTGATTTAATTTTAGCCTGAATGCCTGCTTGGATAATGTAGTGTTAAACTCCATTGGATTAAGCCAGATGTAGCATCAAAGCAAAGACCTTTGACTCTTAGAAGAAGAATGTTGCTGCCAAGGATCGAGCTGAGCCCCCTCTCCACATCTGAGAAAACAAACTGTAGATGGGAAAAGGGGGGTGAAGAGCCGTAGGACTTGAGAAACTCCAGGGAAATTTGGGGTATTACTATGGCACAAAAGGTGGACCAGTCCAAGGCGGCTGAGGCCTGGTCTGGAATCTACTGATCACATAGATCATCTTCGGGAGGCATCAGTAGGTGTTTTCCTGGTGGTGGACTAAGGGTTTACCTGAACAGAGGCTAGGAAAGGATATAATTGTAACACCTTGGCTTCTAGAACACAGCATGACATTGCACAGTATGAAGTACTCCAAATTTCCTAAATGGTTCTGGAAAGCTTCTGTACATCTCATGTCTGAGATGAGGCTCTCCAATGCTAATTTTTAATTCTAGGCAAGCCAAGTCTCTGTTCTTCTTCCCTGCAATGAAAGCTGCCCCCAACAAAGGTCATGCAGGCTGTGGGAACATTTGGACCACTCTCCCATCCACTGATTGAGCTCAAGGCTAAGTTTCAGAGAACCACATTCACATGAGATCCTGCTGTTCTCTAGCACATAGATGTGAACCTAGATGTGGTAGGCTGAATAATGACTCCAAAGATGTCCATGCCCTAATCCCCAAAACCTTACGCAAGGTGAATATGTTACCTTACACCACAAAAGGGATTGTGCAGATATGATTAAGTTAAACTCAAACCAAAAAACAATTGCTGTTGAGTCGACTCATAGTGACCCTGTAGGGCAGAGTAGAACTGCCCCACAGAGTTCCCAAGAAGCAACTGGAAGATTTGAACTGCCAACCTTTTGTTTAGCAGACATATCTCTTAACCCACTAAGCCACCAGGGTTTCTATGTTTAAGTTAACAATCTTGAAAGGGCAGAGGTCATCCTGGATTATCCAGATGGATTCAATGTCATCACAAGGGTCTTTATAAGATGCAGGCAGCAGGGTTGGAGTCAGAGGAGAAGATCTGACAGCAGAGGTAGAGTTCATAAACAGAGAGATGTGAAGGTGTTACACTCCTGGGTTTGAAGATGGAGGAAGAAACCACGAGCCAAGGAATACAAAGGGGCTTCTAGAAGTTAGAAGAGGCACATAAGTAGATTCTCCCCTAGAGTCTTCAGAAGGAACACAGCCCTATGACACATTTTAGACTTCTGCCTTCCAGAAGACAATAAACACATGTTGTTTTAAGCCACTATCTTAGTAGTAATTGGTCACAGCAGTCATAAGAAGCTCATACATGCTAGAAGAGGTGGCATCTCACCTGTCCCGGGATAAGCATAGCTGACCCAGCAGGTGGTATGATCATACACCCAAGGGAACCTATATCTAACCCATCTGTGTCCAAATTGCTGTGCTGATAGTTTCTTTGTCTTCAGCAAGGATTTTAGTAATAAGTTGGGAGAGACTGCATCAAGGACTACTAACCAGTATGGTTTGAAGCCAGAAAGCCATGACTGTAGTTTGATGGATTTTTAATGATGTTCAAAACAAGAAGAGTTGCTACGACAAAATACCATAAATATCCCTCAAGCAACTCTCTGGGATTCTATTGCCTAAATAATTAATGGCAGTGTTGCTATTTCTTCGGCCCTGTAGGTAAACATTGACTGAATTTGAGCCCTCATCAGACAGATGAATTTACATAAATGGACCACTGTCATGCTTACTTTAAAATATAATATGCAGAGCTTCCAAGGAAATGCTTTTAACCCTCAGTGGTCTCTGAATTCTTGACTTAATCAAACAATCCATTTTGCCCCAGAGTCACTAGGGAGAAGTTAAAAGATAACAGTTCTCAGTCCTGTACACAGAAGAACTTTCCATGAATTGGATCTGGGAAAACAGGACCAGAGAGTGAGCCACTGTGTGAATTAAAACAGGATGGTGGGGGACACTGATGAGCTCTTCCTGGGCTCTGTAGAAGTTACCCCAAGATGCAGTTTCCCATGTAGATGACACACTCCAGTGAGTTGTTACAGCTCTCCAGGGCAATGATCAGAGAAGATCTGATTCTTAGGAGAGGACACCTTCTATCTATGGACCAGAGACCCCACTGAGAGAAGGACTGGAAAGGTAAAGTTTAGTGGTCTTCTGTGAAGAAAACACTGAGTTTGAAGAGCAAAAAAAAAAAAAGTTATTCTCCTCTTTCTTGGGATCTCCCCTAAACCTCCTTCCTGTAAGATGCAGGGAACCCAGAATCCACACCCTCACTGGGTCAGGGAATAGCAGACAGAAGTTTCTTTACTGCAAATTCAAGGAAGGAAAATTGTCACTATTCTTGGGCCACATTAGTAAGAAATCATCATCATCAGTTTCAAACCCATTCTAGTTAAGAGAGACCATCTTCACGCAAGTCATTGCACTGCTGAAAGCTGGCCCACCAGTACTGATTCAACCCAGACACCACAATTCCACAGCCAAAATAACTAATCCTGCCTCTGAAAGTCCTTGACTTATTAAACCCCATACTTCTCAAAACCCCACATAAGATGACCTGTTTGCTTTTTCAGAGGCTGTGTGTCACCGATTGAATTACATGCCCCCAAAGTGTGTATATCAGTTTGACTGGGCCATGATTCCTGGTATTGTGTGATGTTTTAGTTTCTGCCTCTATGATGTCAGTGAGGGAGGATAAAAAACCATTGTACTGGTGAGGAAGGACTCAGTCTACAAGACTGTATCGTGTCTTGAGGCAAGTGCTTGGGAGATAAAAAGAAAGGAAGTCAAGCAGAGATTGACAACCTCACACTGCCAAGGAAGTAGTGTCAGGAGTAGGGTGCTTTCTTTGGATCCAGAGTCACTACACCTAAGAGGCTCCAAGACCAGGTGATGACTGAAGGCAAGGAGCCCACACAGAAAGACTTCCCCAGAAGCTGACATCCTGAATTGGGACATTTATTCTACTTTACCATGAGGAAATAAACTTCTTTTTTGTTAAAGCCATCCATTTGTGGGATTTTCTGTTATGGCAGCAGTAGATGACCGAGACACTATGTCTGACATGCACAGCCCTCCTTTGCTAGAGAATAATGCATACAGCTTTTAGAACATTAGTGACTCTTCCTTCAACAGTAGTCATTTTCTTTCTTTTGGAAGTCGTTGAGCCACTTAACTACTGAGTCTCCAATGCTTCTAGGGGAGGGCGAATGTCAGTGAAGTGCTGGGAAATGGCTCAACAACCAGCTTTCTGGGTTGTTGAAGTTAGCCACTGTAAAGTAGGCCCCAACTCAGGAAGGCCTTATATATAAAAGAACAAAGCATTGCCTCACCCTGTGCCATCCTCATGATTGTTAGTACGTTTGAGTATACTGTTGCAGCCTTCCAATCCAGGGGGTTTATCTTCCAGTACTAAAACCCAAAAAGGAAAACCAAATTTGTTGTCATCCAGTTGATTTCTAGTCGTAGTGACCCTAAAGGACAGACTGTAACTTCCCTAGCAGTTAAGTGCTACATCTGCTAACCATAAGGTCAGCAATTCAAATCCACAGGTACTGCTTGGAAACCCTATGCAGCAGTTATACTCTGTCTTATAGGGTTGCTATGAATTGGAATTGATTCTATGGCAGTGGGTTTTTTGTTTGTTTGTTTGTTTTGTTTTTTAATAGAGGTTCCAAGGCTGTAATGTTTACATAAGCAGACTATCACGTCTTTTCCTTTGGAGGGGCTGGTGGATTGGAACTGCTAACCTTTTGGTTAGCAGCAAATTGCTTACCCAGTGCACCACTGGGGCTCCTTCTGTTATCAAATAGTTTATGCAATTATAAGCTAAGATCCGCTTATGTATGCAAAGCAGACGGAGCTGTAAGGATATCCTGGAACGACTGGATGGAGTGATGGAGGGGCTGGAGGGCCAGTAGTTGAGGAGCATGGTCCCAGAAGGCTTCTCTCAGAAAATAACTTTGTAGCTAAAGTCTGGGGACAAAGTCCCAAGCCTCTCTGTTTCCTTTAGTCTCCCGTCACGTTGCCATCTGCCAGTAGTTTAAAATCTGACACTTCCAAACCTTAATTTGAAAAAGATAAATACCTGAAATCTCAATAACACCAACAAAAAAAGAAACATGAGTCAAATTTCACTTTCAACCTGGTCTTCTTGGTGGAGGTCAGTCACAAGAGGGTCCCCTTGACAGCTCATACCCTGTCTGCCCTCCCTAGAGAGGATCATAGGGGCTGAGTCTCATCGGTACCAGCCGGGAGCCATTCTAACAAGGGATCTGACTGTCAGTGGCCAACTACCGAGTGGCATGACATTGGGTGATGAGATGGTCCCTGAGGCCTGCGGAGACTCACCTTCAGCATGTCCCTTCAAGCAGTTCTACCAGCATCTAAGGGCTTTAAATTACTTGACACAATTGTATGGAGCTATGAAATTCATTCTGGTTCCCATCCAATACTCCCACCAAGACCCAACTAGTGTCAAGACTTGACATGGTTTCAGAAAAAAGAACTCACTTCAATGAAATGAATTACTAGTTGCAAATGTAACCTTCAGGCATTTGGGAGGGAGATACTTCTCATTCCTCAAAGAACAAAGGCACAGGAATTTGACAGCATTTGTTGAATGTCATAGAAATTTCCACGAGTGGGAAACAGTTGCTTCATCCCCCAGAGATGTGAAGAGGTGTGAATTTTATCCTAACGTTCAAAAGGGCTGAGAGATGGGGGCCTTAGCAAGCAATGGGTCCTTCCTTTCCTATAGCCTCTTTCTCTTCTCCTCTCATACTCTCCTCCAAAGAGCACAAGTGTGCGTGCGCGTACACACCCACACACACCCACACACCCACACATGCTGTTACGGACTGAATTGTGTCCCCCCAAAAAATGTGTATCAATTTGGTTAGTTCATGATTCTCTGTATAGAGTGACTCTCCACCAGTTTGCCATCTGATGTGATTTTCCTATGTGTGATAAATCTTTTTTCTGTTGTAATGAGACAGTTCCAGGTTGGCTCAGGGAGGCTAAGGAGACGTGAAGTGGACAAAAGCAAAAGAAGAAGTTTTATTTAGTTGGCCAAGTAAAAGGGCACACCAGGGCTGTGTGACAAAATGGGTCCCTGAACAATCACTCAGCAGGGGTTATACGGGTTAGGTAAATTGGGTCCAGGGTCTTTAGAAATGCGTTAAGATGAAGTCAGCTTGCTAAACGGCCTGGACCAAAAAGGCATTCCCGGAGTAGTCCAATCTTCTGCACCTGCTCAGCTTGAAAGGGGGCCCACAAAGCTGGTATTTTGACCATATCCAGGACATAGACAGTGATGTGTTTTTCAGCCTTTGATGTCAACGGTTCATTTTAAGGACATGATTGCCGGTACTGAGCATGTCAAGCGGGCCAGACATGATTTTTGCCAATTTTAGCTGGTCCCAGGACCCTAGTTTCTTCTTTTCCCATCTAAGCCAGAAACTGGAAACACCCTGATAAGGATACAGTTGAAAGACAGGGGGTAGGATCCTGCCTCACAGAGAATGGTGGGCACAGCCTCTTGTGTCCTCAAGTGGAGAGTGAGCTGCTGGCCTCACCATGACATTAATCAGGTAAGATCAGCAGCAGCTGCATTAATGAGGCAAGACTCAGTCTGCTAGATTAGGTTGTGTCTTAAATCAATCTCTTGTGAGATACAAAAGAGAAAAGTGAGCAGAGAGACACAGGGACCACATGCCACCAAGAAAGTAAAGCCAGGAGTGGCCTGTATCCTTTGGATGTCAGGTCCCTGTACTGTAAAGTTGCTAGAACTGGGAAAAATTGATGCCAAAGACCACCCCCAGAGGCAAGAGAGAGAAAACAACTTCCTCTAGAGCTGGCTCCCTGAATTTGGGCTTCTAGCCCACTAGACTATGAGAGAGTACGCTTCTGTTTGTTGAAGCCATCCACTTGTGACATTTCTGTTACAGAAGCACTAGTTACTCTTACTTGGATTCACAATCAACATCCAAGGATACAGCAGCCAAGAGATGAAAAGACATGTTACATTAGGAAAATCTGCAGCAAAAGACCTCTTTAAAGAATTGAAAAGATCTCACCATGAAAGCTAAGGTGTGCTGGACCCAAGCCATTGTATTTTCAATCACATCTTATGCAGGTAAAAACTAGGCAATGAATAAGGCAGACAGAAGAACTGACAACTTTGAATTGTGGTGTTGGAGGAGAATATTGAATATACCATGGACTTCCAAAAGAACAAATAGATCAGTCTTGGCAGAAGTACAACCAGAGTGCTCCTTGGAAGCACAGATGGCGAAACTATGTCTTATGTACTATTATAGTATCTTAGAGGTACTACTCTAACAGAAACACCACAAAGTGGATGGCTTTGACAAAGAAAAGTTTATTCTTACACAGTCCAATAGGCTACAAATCCAAATTCAGTGTGTCCACTCCAGGGGAGGGGCCTTCTTTCTGTTGGCTCTAGAGGAAAGTCCTTGTGTTGCATCAGTCTTTGGTCTGGAAGCATCTTGGCACAGGAATCTCAGGTCTGAGGGATGTGATCTTCTCCTAGTGCTGCTTTCTTGATGGTACGAGGTTCCCAATTCTCTGGTTGCTTCCCTCTCTTTTTATCTCCTGTAGGATGAAAGGATAAAAGCTAGTGCAAGCCACATTCCAGGGAATCTCCCTTAACAAGGGTGTTGCAGTCCCATACTAATCCTCTTTTAACATAATCATCCTATCTATTAGCCACAGGCAGAGATTAAGATGTATAGCATACAAAACCCACAAAATGTTGGCAATGATGGCCCAGCCAAACGGCTACATACATTTCTAGGGGGACACGGTTCGATCCTTGGCACATACTTTGGACATGTTGTCAGGAGTATCAATCCCTAGAGAAAGACATCATGCTTGGCAAAGTAAAGAGTCACCAGAAAAGAGGAAGACCCACGTGTATACATATACACATACACACACACTCACATACACACACAGACACACACACACACGAGGCCTGACAACTAAGTCTGCAAAGTTAATTGCTCTAAATGCTACATACCTCACTGATGAATGTCACTACAGTCACCTTTGAAGTACAGCTATGCACCAATACCAGTGCTGAGTCCACTCTTTAAAGCAATTTTGGAACTCTTTCTAGATTGGTCATTGTATACAGTAGCAAGTTCACAAACTTACTTGTATAGTTGTCTGTGAGGGAGGTTTTAGCCAGTAAACAACAAGTAACTGTATTGTAACACCCTCTCTACTCACCTGATCTGGCCCCTGATGACTTTTTTCTTTATCTGAAGATAAAGGAAATACTGAAAGGAAGACATTTGGATGACATTCAGGACATCAAGGGTAATATGAAGACAGCTCTAATGGCCATTCTAGAAAAAGAGTTCCAAAATTGCTTTGAAGGGTGAACTAGGTGCCGCTATTGGTACATAGCTTCCCAAGGGGAGTACTTTGAAGGTGACCATAGAGATATTCAGCAATGAGGTGTGTAGCACTTTTTCTAGGATGAGTTTGCAAATTTGTCAGACCTCACTTGTGTGTCTGTGTCTGTGTTTGCGTCCATGTCTGTGTGAGTACATGAAAGCACTTTTGCTAGACTTAGGACTACTAATAAATGGCAGCTACCATACCCCTTAGTGGGCAAAACTCACAGAGTCCTCTAACAAAGTTCAGGGACTGCCTGCTGCAGCCAGGGGCTGGGAAATGCACTGTGCACCCTGCTCCCCACTCTTTCAGGTAAGACTCGCCTGATGCTATAATCTGAGGGTCCATGGAGGAAACCCTCCAGCCGCTGAATAACTGGGTTAAATATTCTCTTAGTCATCTAGTGCTGCTATAACAGAAATACCACAAGTTAATAATTTCAACAAAGAGAAACTTATTTTCTCGCAGAAACGTAGGCTAAAAATCCAAACTCAGGGCATCAGCTCCCAAGGAAGACTTTCTCTGTTGGCTCTGGAGGAAGGTTCCTGTTGTCAGTCTTCCCCTGGAAGAGAGTTTCTGCAGCAGAGGGAACCCCGGGTTCAAAGGACTGGCTCTGTTCCCAAACTGCTTCTTTCCTGATGACGTTAGGTCCGTAACTCTCCACTGACTTCTCTTTCTTTCATGTCCCAAGAGATAGCCTCAATGCACAGTGCAATCTTACCTACTGAGTCCTGCCTCACTAACACAACCACAGCCCATCCTTCCTCTTTAACATCATAGAGGCAGGATTCACAACATGCAGGGACATCACACAACACCAGGAATCACGGCCTTACCAACCTGGTGAAAGCATTTTTGAGGAGACACAATTCAATCCATAACAAATATATCTGTTTCATATCAATCATTTCAAAGGCAATACAGAATGACATAGAATAATGACTCTGAAATGAATGTCCTGAGTTTGAATTTCAGCACTGTCATCTGCTGGTTATGTACAGGACTTTGGACAAGCTGCCTAATCTCCCTGTGTCTCCGTTTCCTCCCCTGTAAAACGTCAGTGATGACAGTGACTACCAGACAGCATTATTGATGTAAGGATCAAACACGGTGACACGTGCAACACACTCAGAATGGTGGTTGGCAGGTGGTAAGAGTTTGCTGTTATTGTCATTAGTTGCTGTCTAGTTGACTGCAACTCATAGTGACCCCAAGTGTTACAGAGTAGAACTATTTCACAGGTTTTTGGCTGTCAGGAGCCCTGGTAAAACTGTGGCGAAGCATATGCCTGCTAGAGGTTCCAATCCAGCAGCTCTTCATATAAATTTGCAGCTCAATCACATGCAATAACAATCTTAATAGAAGCAAATCTCCAGGCATTTCTTACCATGGTTCCACTAGGTATGTTTGAACCCCCAAACTTTAGGTTCAAAGTCAAGTACAAATGGTTTGTACCACCAAGGGTCCTGGTAAGAGCTTGTTGTTGGGTGCCTACAAGTCAATTCCGACTCAAAGTGATCCTCTGTGACAGCTGAGAACTGTCCTGTAAGGTTTCCTAGGCTGTGATCTTTATGGCTGCATATCTTCAGGTCTTTTCTCCTGTAGAGAAGCTGGTGGGTTCAAACTGTAGACCTTTCGGTATTGAGTTTGGTGTTGAGTTTGTAAACATTGTACCATCAGGGCTCCAGGTAAGAGCTTAGAAGTGTTCCTATCAGGGGAAAAAAAACAGGCCATCAGGTGGATTCCAACTCATAGTGACCTTACAGAACAGAGTAGAAGTAGAACTGCCCCATGGATTTCCAAGCAGCACCTGGTAGATTCAAACTGCCAACCTTTAGGTTAGCAGCCAAGTTTTTAACCAATGCACCACCAGGGCTCCATTCCTACAAAAACAGCCTTAAAAAGTCTCCAAGTGGCTGCAGGTCAACCCTGAGCACTGAGCTTAGACAGAGCACCTTCTCAGGCTGCAAAGCCTTCCACTACTCTGCTCTGCGGCCTGGCCAACTCCAGCCACTCACCTGTTGCTGCACACAACTCTGGGCCACACCTGGCTCCCTGGCTTAGCTCTGGGGTCTTGCCTATGGCCTCAGCTGAGGGCCTAAAGGAAGAGCAAAGGTGACACTTGCTGCTCCTGGATTAAAACCTGCTGCATTACCCAGTGAAGGTAATTGATGTCACCGAATTGTACATGTAAAACATGTTGAAACGGCAAATTTTTTGTTGTTGTTGTACAGTGATTTTCTTTTTAAACACTTCTGCACTGAGAACCCTGTGGGTGATGTGATCCTCTGGCTAACCTGCCTGGTGGCCATAGACACGCCACCTCGCAGGCCTTGGTAAAGTTCAACCAGGAGGTCCAGGCCTTGGGAACCGATCAGCTTGATCGTTGCCTGATCGCCATCTAGTGCCCAAGATTAATAACTGACCCTCTCCCATCAGACAACCAGGTGGTCACTCATGAGTGAAGAGCTAGAATATTCTACCCCTTTTAGAAATCCCTTCTAAAGAATCCCAGAATCAACCTCTGTTTAAAATTCTCCAATACATGTACACTTCATTGCGTTTACAGACAACCCTAAAAGTTAGAAGCCTATTTCTCAGCTGGAGTCTGATTCCTTACATTTTTAATTGGCTGTTTTCAAAGTTTCCAAAAACAACTATGGGTAGAAAGGACAGAGATGGGCTAGGCTTAACTTGACATACCTGTCACTGGTATGGAATCATGGTTTCCAAGCTGCCATTTTATTTGCATTTCTTTTCTGTGGTGGCAGCACACATCCTTTCATTCATTCATTCAAGAGATATTTATTAATCTTTGATGGCTACAAGGATGGGGAAGGAGGGAGAGGGTTATCCATAGACTAGATGATAGGAATTTGGTTAGGTGAAAAGAGCGCCAGCACACCACGGAAGGGAGGTCAGCACAACTGGACACCATAAGCTAAAAGATTTTCTAAAAACAACCCAATATTTTAAAGGACAGAGTAGCAGGGACTGCAGTCTGTGGACCATGGTTTCCAGAGACATCAAGGTCATTTGGCATGCCAAGCCAAGTGCCGTTGAGTCGGATCCGACTCGTTTGGCATAACCAGTTTTTTTTCTGTGAAACTGTTCTACATCCCGTATTGATAAATGGTGACTGGGTTCTCAAAAGCCAGCAAGTTGCCATCTAAGGAGCATCACTCGGTCGCAACCTACCTGGAGCAGATAAAAACCAAGAACATCAAAGACAGGAGGAAAATATGAGCTCAGGAGACAGAAAGGTCCACATGATTGGGAGACTATATCAAGCCTGAGACCAGAAGAGGTAGATGGTGCCCAGCCACCACAAAAGACTGCCCTGACAGGGAACACAAAGGAGAGTCCCTAGCAAAACGTGACAGAAAGAAGAGTGTAGATCCAGAAGTCTACTAAAAGAGCAGACTTGATGGTCTGATGTCCTGGAGGGTCCCCTGAGAACATGGCCCCTGGATTTGCTGCTAGCCCAGAGCTGAAACCAGTACTGCAGCCAACTCATCAGACAGAGATTGGACTGGGTTATAGGGCATAGAGTGACGGAGATGCTGTGTGTACTTCTTTATTCAATATATATATATACACACACACATATATTTACACACATATAGACACATATGAGATATGAGGTTGTTCATCTGGTTCCTCTTGAAATGGGAGAAGAGAGAGGGGAGAGGAGAGAGGAGGGGACAACTGTTGATTAAGTGGATACCAGAAGTACAGGATAGAAAGGAGGAATGTGCTGTCACAGTGTGGGGAGAGCAGATGGAGTTGTACAGAGAGGCATGTGTTCAGGGTTTTATATGGCAAATTGACTTGGACTGTAAACTTTCACTTAATCACAATAAAAATAAAATAAAATATGTATTTTTAAAGAGATATTTATTAAACACCTTCTATAAAACCCTAGTAACACAGTGGTTGAGAGCTCAGGCTGTTTACCAAAAGACCAACCGTTCAAATCTACCAGCCGCTCCTTGGAAACCCTATGGGGCAGTTGTACTGCGTCCTATCAGTCCATTGTATCCTACAGGGTCACTACGAGTTGAACACCTCAGTAGCAGTAGGTTTTGTCTAAAGCCCCCTGTGTGGTATAAGTGGTTTGCAACCAGCTGCTCACCTGCATGTTGGCAGTTCGAACTCAGTCAGCGACTCTGCGGAAGAAAGTCCTTGCAAACTGCTTTGGTAAAGACGGCAGCCAAGAAATACTACGGAGCAGCTCTACTCTGCGACACATGGGGTTGCCATAAGTTAAAACCAACTTGATGGCAGTGGGTCTGGATTTTGGGGGTCTGTTTGTTACCAATAACATTGCAAAAAGTAAGAAATTCCAGAACACTTTATTTACTCAAGAGGAATCTGGACGTGGATCAAGAGGGAGTCTCTGTGTGCTGAAGAGACTATTTAATCAGCAAAACTGTACGAAGAAGAACATGGCATCAGGATAGTACGAAACCTGATTAACAAGCGGCAGTTTACAGACAACACATCCTCGTCTGCTGAAAGTGAAGAAGACTTGGAGCACGTACTGATGAAGATCAAAGACACCTCAACATAAAGAAAACAAAAATCCACATGACTGGACCAATAAATAACATCATGATAAATGGAGAAAATATTAAAGTTGTAAAGGATTTCACTCTACTTGGAAAACCCCAAAGAACCATCAAACCCACTGCCAGTGAATCAGTTTCAACTCATAGTGGCCTTATAAGAGACAGTAGAAGTAGAACTGTCCCCTAGGGTTTCCAGGAAGTGCTTGGTGTATTTGAACTGCTGGCCTTTTCTTTAGCAGCCATAACACTTAACCACTGTACAACCAGTGTTTCCGTGGAAGCAACCTGCCAAGCAGTTATAAGAAATCAATGCATTATTTCTGGCAAATCTGCTGCAGAAGACCTCTTTGAAGTTCTGAAAGCTGGTCTTTGTAGCCAACTGCCTGTTAGACATACCCACTTGCAGCTCTTACAGCCCTCTCAAAGTCAACTTCACCAAACTTCACACGTATTCTCAGCCCTAACCTGTTCCTGCCACTGTATCCCCATCTCAGTGAGTGACCTCCATCAACGCAGTTGCCAAAGACAGAATTTATGATCCTTCTCTTCGAGGTCTTTCGTCTCCTCACAAGCGATTGGTCATCAGATCCCACTGGCTCTATTTTTGGACATCCCTAGAATCCTCTCCCCGTCTCTCTCTAACCGTACCATCACTGCAGTAGTTCGGACCCGACTGCCTTTCTTCTGGATAACCATGATGACAGTTTATCACGTGACCTCCTGTCTCCCCGCTCACACAGTTTATTCTTTACACCGGAGCCAACCATTTCTAAAATGCATACTTGATAGTGTCATTTTTCTGCTCAAAACATTTTCGTGACTCCCCATTGCCTAGAGTGAAATTCTAATTCTTTACCGTGGACTATAAGGCCGTTCACAGTGGAACAGGAATAAAATAAGATCTACTGGGCAGGTATATTCATTCCTTCTCCTCCGCCTGCCGGTGCACACACACCTTCTAATGAAGGAGGCTACCACGGTCTGAGCCGTGGTGTTAATTCACTGCTCAGGGCAGTGGCAAGCTGCTGAACTGGAAGCAGCCCAGAACATCTAGACTGACTCACTTCAAACGTGAACGAGAGCAAGTTGCTAATGAATTTAAAGATCTACCTCTCTCTCTCTGAGGGAAGGCTGGGAAGGGACCTCCGGCTTTCAGCTGCTCAGGCAGCACAGACAGCCTGGTAACAGGATGGCTGCAGGTCCAGGGCAGTGCCTGGAAAGAGACAGCATTCCAGTGGGAACCTGTTACCCCAAACACTAAAAACCAAATCAAAGCTACTGCCTGGAGAGCTTGCATAACTATTGCAGATATGAAGAAAGCCGTGAGTGTAAAGCTTAAATTTTTAATGGGTGCACTTCTTTGAAAAGTATGTCTGTATACTCAACTTTTTTTGTCTTCTATTTGGAAATAATAAAATAGCTAACGTTTGTCAAGCCTTTGTTGTGTTATTGCTTTGTTGTTAGGTGCCATGGTGTCAGTTCTGACTCACAGCAATCCCATGTATAAGAACAAAATACTGTCAGTCCTGAGCCATCCGCACAAGCCTCGCTGTGTTTGAGCCAACTGTTGCAGCTGCCATGTCAATCTCTCCCTTCGAAGGTCTCCGTCTTTTGCTATTATTCTTCTGCTTTATCAAGCATAATGTCCTCTAGGGACTTGTCCCTCCTAATAAAACTGCCAAAGTACATGAAACAAAACTTCACCATCCTTGTTTAATAAGGAATATTCTGACCCAACTTCCAAGTTAGATATATGTCTTCATTCTTCTGTCAGTCCGCGGTGTATTCAGTATTCTTCACCAACACCATACCTCAAAGGCATCATTTCTGCTTTGCTCTCCCTTGTTCATTCTCCAGCTTTCTCTGTAACACGATGAAACTGATAATACCATGGCCTAGGTCAGTTTTATCTCAGTCCTTGATGATGTCTTTGCATCTTAACACTTCAAGTTAAGTCTTTTGGAGCAGATTTGCCCAATGCAAATACATCATTTGATTTCTTGACTGCTGCTTGTACAGGTGTTGATTGTGGACCCAAGTAAAAGGAAATCCTTTACAACTTCAAACTTTTCCCCACTTATCACAATGTTACTTATTGTTCCAGTGTGAGGATTTTTGTTTTCTTGTGTTGAGGTGCAATCCATATTAAAGGCTGTAGTCTTTGGTCTTCATCAGTATGTGTTTCAAGTCCTCTTCACTTTCAGCAAGCAAGGTTGTGTCATCCGTAAATCACAGATGTCTGCAAGTTTTCCTCCAATCCTGATGCTAAGTTCTTCCTCATGTGATGCAGTTTCTTGGATTATTTATTCAGCACATATGGCACCCGGCTGTAATCCAACGTCAGATTAACCAGGAAGCAAAGCATGCAGGGGCTCACTGGTGCTTACTAGTCTGTAGTGCACAGTTTCATGTGAGTTTAACCACATCTTTGATGGGCCTATTATCCCTGCCCCGTTGTATCATCTCCTGAATAATCCCCTCGCTTCAAATGCTGTTGAGACCTGTGATTTGCTTCTAACCAACAGAATATGCAAACATGTTAGAATACGGAACCTTACTTCCTTGATTGGTTTATTTATGTAAGACTCCATCTAAGCAAGTAGAGGGAAGGTGATATTCCTGTTAGCCTTAAAGAAGTCAATGTCCAAGGTGAGGACCATATGGCAGAGAACTGCCATCTCTAGGAGCTCCTGAGAGTGCCCACAGTCAACGTATCATGGAAGAAAATGAAACCTTGTTGCTATAGTAACAAGAGTCATTCTCTCAATGACTGAAAGAAGCTCAAAGCGGATTCTTCCCCAGTTGAGCTTCTAGATAAGAACATAACCAACAACTTAATTGCAGCCTTGTGAGATCCTGAGCAGAGCTCATCTGTGTATGCTCTGTGAAAACTATGAGATAATAAGTGTGTGTTCATTAAGCTGATAGGTTCATGGTAATTTGATAGGCAACAAAAGAAAACCAACAGAGTCACAGTGAACAGTGACTAAAGTTATGGTTCATGTAATGATTAATATTTATGTATGTTTAAATGTATTCCAAAAATGGCAGGACTAGTATTATAGCTGTAGGGAAAGGAATTAGAAAACTATTGTGTACTGTAGCATAACGTGTTCACTGAACAGCATGTAATTAAGTGCAGCAAAGTTCATTTTGGGACTCTTTGTGAGATCTTACATAGCATTTCAGACAGACAGCAGCACACAAATCATTTATTAAGGTAGAAAAATGTTTCTACTCTAATTTGTTAATAAAATCCCACATTTTGCACTTCATACATTAACTGTATTACTTATAATTGCTCAATATATTTAGGAAATTTCTCATTTTACTTTCTTTCAAGATAAATGCTCATAAATTTCAGGATTAGAATCAAGGCTCCAAACCAGTTTGAACCAGTACAGTCATGGCTGACAAAGCAAAACTGGAATAGACCTGAAGTTTTACAATTTGGGTACTTCAGAACAATAAGCTGAATTGGAAAACATTACAAGCGGAAGTCCTGAAATGGGACACTTGGAAGAGGCATAGAGAGCCCTTTGGATTTTTTTTTTTTTTTTTTTTGTCAAGACTATGGAGAATGCCAGCCAAGCCAAGTGCCGTCGAGTCGGATCCGACTCATGGCGACCCTAGGGAGAATGATATACATTTACAGTGTACAACTGGCTGCTGGCTTTGAGCAGGTCACCACTGTTTCCAACTCTGCTCAAGAGTGATTTGGTTGCTATGCAACACAGTATACACTGCCCTTGATTTCCAAGAAGGGGTTAGGTTTCCAACCGGGCTTCAACCTGTAGCATTTCCTGTTCTGGTTATCACTCCAGTTTACCCAAATTTTAAAAATTCGAGTCTCTTCTGGTTTCACTTCCTCAGCCATGGCTGAACATGAAAGAAGAAATTTGCAGCCCTGATAAGAATAACAAAATTAGACAATATATTTTAGAGGGCTTCATCCCATTTCCCTTTTTAAAATCTGTAACTAGTGATGAGTTACCATCAATTCCAACTCATAGTGACCCAATGTATATGTTAGAGTAGAACTGTATCCCTTAAAGTTTTCAGTGGGTGATTTTTTTCAGAACTAGATGCTAGAACTTTCTTCTGAGGTGCTTCTGCATGGATTCAAACTACAAACCTTGTGTTCGGTGTGCTAACAATTTTTTGTACCTTCCACTCAAATATGGATAGAAAAAGGCAGAAGTCAATTTCAAGGTGAAATTTCTGCTATAGTATAAATTATGCAGATGGATTGAGAACTGTATGCTCACACACCATCTTTTGAATTTAAACAAAAGGTATGACTTTCTGTAGTATCTTCTTGTCATTTTTTTCTAACCAGAAAAGCAAACAAGGAAGTAGAAACAGAGAGGGAAGGAGGAATGGAGGAAAGGAAGAAGGAAATGATAACTAGAAACACAAATAGATGGCCATCAGTCCTCTGTGGACTCTGTCTTCTGAGTTAGGTAGGTCTAGAGACCTACCCAGAAATTATCATTTTCCTATCCAAGCCTCCTCTCATTGGCTGCTCTCTCCCTGTTTCCATTCACAGACTGTAACTGTCTCACACAGCAAGGTAGACCAGAAAGAAGAAGGAGCAGAAGCTATCGCTTTTTGGGATGTGCCTCAACCAAGAGTAAAGGTAGCTTACTTTAAGCCAGGAGTTAGGCTTGCATGAGGAACCCAACACCCATCGCAGTAGCCTAGAACCACACTGCTCATCTGACTACTAATTTAAAAAAACTCATTGCCATCGAGTCAATTCTGACACATAGTGACTCTATAGGACAGAGTAGAACTGCCCCATAGAATTTACAAGTAACACCTGGTAGGTTTGAACTGCCAACCTTTTTGTTTGCAGCCAGAGTACTTAGCCACTGTGCCATCAGAGTTTCCGTTACTAATTTCACTCAGTAAAGTAAAGTAGCTGCTAGAACAGAAAGGATTCACCTTCAGTCCCTGGACCAGCTGTAATAAGAATTTACCTTTATGATTATGTTAGTTTCCTCCAGCTGCTGTAATCACAAACTCAGTAGCTAAGCACAATGGAAAAGGATTCTTTCACAGCTCTGGAGGTTAGAATTCCAATATTAAGGTGTAAGCAGAGCCATGCTCACCTCAATGGCTCTAGAGAAGAATCCTTCCTTAGCTTTTCCAGCATCTCTTGGTGGCCAGTGACCCTTGACATCCCAGGACTTGTACGATGCTCATAGATGCATCACTCCAGTCACTGCCCCCATTTCTACACAGTGTTTTTCCCTGTTTTTCTGTGTCTGTGTCCCAATTTCTCTGTTCTTACAAAGACACCAGTCATATTGGCTTCAGTGATGGCCCTTATCCAGTATAACTTCATCTTAATTTGATTACATCTGTAAAGACCCAGTTTCTGATGAAGGTCACACAACAACAGGTCACATTTTAGGTAGACACGAATTTTGGGGGAATCCTACTTAAGCCTGTCTTGGAGGAAGGACAGCCAGAGTGGTCCCTGGAAGCAAGGATGGTGAGACTAAATCTTACATAAAGGGTCTTCCAGTAAGGATGTCCTATTTTTGACAGCTCATGGCGGCAATATTTGTGAAGCTACAGCAGTCATACTTATCACGTTTGTTTGGTTAGTCTTGACAAAAAGCCATGAAAAGTCACACAATTCCACAATGCATAGAAATTATTAAACTTCGTTATCAAGACGGGTGTTCTGTTCACCAAACATTCCATGCATTATGTAAAATTTATGATGCGCATAATCATCCCACTGAGAGAGCAGTTCTATGTTTACTCAAAAAAATTTGAGACAGCCCAGGCCTGTTGCCAATCAGACAACGCCTGTGTCTCATTGAACCACACGTTCAATGAAAACCTCACTGCAGTTTGTTAGAATGCACACGAGAATCTGCCCTAATCAGTTTCTCACTGAGGTCAAAAACTGGGCTTTCTGTCAACTGTAATTCAGTAGATTTTACTTCCAGATTTGAAGCTTTAGCCTTACAAAATTGTTTTAACTCAGGAACTGAAGTGCAACAACCATAGACTGCGCCATATATTTGCTGACTGGGCTCTGTAGAAGTTGGAAGTTGACCCAGCTTTTGACCAAAAAATTATCTTCAGCAACAAGGCCCATTTGAGCAAGGAGAGGCTGTGACTGTCAATGGCAAAAGATATCGGGCTACGATGATTGACGACTGATTATTCTTGGCCTCATTTGCAAGATGCCGTAGTGGCCATTTGTCTTAAGTTCTCTGCTACACACAATGCCATTGAACGTTCTCTAAGATAATAAAACAATTATAACTGTATCATTTACACAACTTGTCGTATTAAAGTTCAAAGATAGGACACCTTTATTGGAAGACTCTTTAACTTGGAAGTGTTGTCCGGAAGGATCCATCCCTGGAGAAGGACATCAAGTTTGGCAAAGTAGAGGGAGCCAAGCCAAGTGCCGTCAAGGAGAGGGAGGGTCAGTGAAAAAGAAGAAGGCCCTCAGCAAGATGAACTGACACAGTGGTTGCAACAACGGGCTCAAGCATGACAAGGGTGAGCATGTTGGAGGTCCAGGCAGTGTTTCATTCTGCTGTAGGTGGAGTCATTGTCAGTCAGAACTGACTCGATGGCACCAAACAACAACAATAACAATTCTACTCAACCTGTCAGACTGACACCAACTGTCTGCCTGCAGCTGTCCTAATCTTCACCGCCGTCTTGGAAGCAGCATCCTATTATTACCCTGTTCTGCACATCGCAGAGCAGTGAGTGGCTGAATCAGATTCTGACTCCAAGGCTCAGCCTCCTGTCCCCCACGCTCCATGTCATTGCTTTCATCCTTAGTTGTCAGCTGCCCTCAAAGAATCAGCTCTGACTTGTGGCAACCTGTGTATGACATGTGGTCTAACAGGAAGATGGGGTGCAGGACTGGGCAATGTTTCATCCTCTTACACATACACATCAGCTTCAAACTGATCATGGGTCTGTAACTACTAAGCACCGTCCTGCTTAGATCTGAGTGCTGGAAGCTGTCATCTAGTCCCCAACAGGACAGGGACGAAGCCTGACCCAGCAGCCACCTATCTCCTGGAAAATGCTTAGCCTGCATGAACCACTGCTTGTTCCTGAATCAATTGAGAGAGAGGGGAGGAAAGAAAAAAAAAAAAACCACAGCTATCTGAGCCCTCTGTAGCTGCTGCTTGATAATGGCATGCAAACGATAATGCAAGTAGTTAGTGGTAGTAATTAGAAAACTTGTTGGAGATACTCACAACTTCTCCCAGAGATACCATTCCCATCCCCAACAACAGTGACCCGGGTTGGCAGATGACTTCCCTCCAAGTCTATTAGAATTTCATTTCTGGGCCATTTATTTATTTACTTACTTACTTATGCCACACGGGGCACTCAGGAATCAGTGTATTGCTATCTGGAGATGACTTTCGCTGATAAGCACAAAGACATTTCTTCTTTCCTCTTAATATTGTCATTGGCATAAATTCCCCATTGCTCACTCCACAACTGCTGTCTGGGTACCCTGTTGTATGGTTCGCAAATTAACCTTGGCCGTCCAGACCTGCCAGCAAAGTAGAGGACTCTCAGGAGTCTGAGTGTCTGGCCCAGGAGATCCTCCAGGATCTGTCACGTGACTGTCTTACCCTTCCCACCACCACTGTCAGGGCTCCAGCTTGGCCCATTGGGGCTTTCCCACTGCAGTTGCCAGACCCTTCTGTTCCCAAGGGATCTGCTGAACAGCTTCCGGTGTACAACAAACAACAGCCAAACCCATTGTGACTCATAACAACCCTGCAAGACAGAGTAGAACTGCTCCATAGTTTCCAAGGAGTGCCTGGTAGATTTGAACTGCCCACCTTTTGGTTAGCAGCCATAGTATTTAACTGCTGCACCACCAGGTTGGGACAAGAGGATCCCAGAAAAAGGTGGCAGTGGTTGTCAGGTGCTGTCGAGGTAGCTGTGACTCACGGAGACCTTTTGTACAGCAGACCTCATGTAAGTGCTGTGCAGTCCTCCACCCTCCTCATGATCACGAGTACGCCTGAGTCCGTTCTCGTGGCCTTTGTGTCGGCCTGTCTCATTGAGGGTTTCCTTGGTTTTTGCTGACTCTCTACTGAACATATTTCCTTTCTAGCCATTGGTCTTTCCTGATGACGTGTCCAAAGTAAGCAAGTCGAAGTCCTGCCGTCATCGCTTCGAAGGAGCACTCTGGTTGTGTTTCTTCTAGCACTGATTTGTTTGCTCTTTTGGAACTCCATGGTGTACTCAGCATTATTCCTCAACACTGCAGCTGGACAGCATTAATTCTTCAGTCTTCCTCTTTCATTATTCGACTATCTGGCATTACCTATTAATCGAGTGAGTGGGTGAGGGTGGGTCCCTGGTGAGCCCAAACATGAAGTGCTTGACTAATAGACAAAAATGGATAGTTGGTATTCACTCAGAGTTGCCTTGGAAGACAGATTTGGTGATCAGTGGCTGAATAATCACAGCTTGGAAAAGCCCTGGGTCATGTCTACTCTGCACATATGAGGCTGCCGTTAGAATCAACTGGGAGGAAACTGACAACAAGGGTGACAGTCAGGGATCAGAGCGTAGAAATCGATGACATTCCCATAAACCTGCATACATGCAGTCTTTGATGAGTGTGGCCAGGAGATGAAAGGGCTCCTCCCCTCCTAATTGTCACGTTGTCATTCAACGTGACAATTCAAGTATGGAAATATAATTTTGATATCTAGTAACCATTGTCTTATATAATAACCTTCTTGTACTGTATTTAAAACCTGTGTTATTGTTTTTCTCAATTTCCCCTCCCCCCCTTAACTGCACTGAAAGGGAAGGCTGACTTCACTCCTTCATAATCCTCACCCAGAGGAATGTAAATCCTCGGTAAATATTTGTTTAACGGGTAAATGAGATCTTTAATAAAAGTCCAGACTTGCAAATAGAAATGTGAAAGCCGTTTAGTTCAAATTACCTCTTTGCAGGCCTGTGAATTAATCAGGTCTGGCTCCTAGAAATCTGCATATTCCAATCAGGAAACTAAAGAAATGAAAATGGAATAGGGCTCAAAGCGATGTTTTAGATGTTTGCTTTCTCACCGCCTTCTTTTCTGGTTAAAGCATTTCCCGGGTTCTTACCGTTTGATTGTGTTTTTTTAATTGTCTGGTGCAATCAGCCCAACAGTGACAAGCAGTGATTTCGTGTGATGAAGCATGGACTGTATGGGATCTGTGCCGGTCATAGCTGGTGTTCCAGTTCCAGCTCAAAACAAGGAGAGCTTCCACAGGTTACAGGGTCTTTCAGTTTTCAACTGCCTGGTTTATTATCCCTCTCTCCACAGACTCAGTCCTCATTTATGTGATTCCATGCTAGCTTTTCAATATGCACGCTACTTAGCATCTCAAGGAGGCACTCATAGGGACATCTGCAGTAGGAACTGTGAGTTTTGGTCTTTGCTGCATGGTTCCTACATCTCAGATAAGCAGTCACCCTCATACATTGATAGGGATGTATATAAGTATCTTTTCCATCCTCAGATTGCTTCCATGTGAGGCCGCAGAAAATAATTACCACCCCCTCCTCTTTAAAATTTAAAACAATTTTCATAGTGCACTTTTGAAGTCCCTGACTGCTAGCAGATAGGTTGGAGGTTTCAGTCTCCACAGAGGTACCTCGGAAGAAAGCCTTGGAAATCTGCTTCCAAAAAACCAGCCATCAAAAATCCCACGGAGTGCAGCTCCACTCTGACACACGCAGAGTCACCTTGAGTTGGGGTTGGTGCGATGGCTACTAGTTTGGGTTCATCTCTCCAGTAATGGGAATGAAAAAAAAAAACTGATTCTGCAAGAATCTTCTGGTTCTCCCACCATGCTCCCAAGGCCTGGGAGGTGCCCTGGGAGCATGGCCTCTAGACTAGATGCTACCCCAGATCATAGATTATTACTGAAGTCAACTCTTTGGATAAGAAGGGACTGGACTTTGGGACACAGAGTGACCATATCGTGTGTGCATTCTATGGTTCTGTACATCTACAGGATGTCATCCTGCTGGCCTCTTACTAGAGGGGAGTAGAGAGGGTGGAGAGGAGGGGACAGGAGATTGTTAAGAGGATATGACATGTATAGAACAGAAAGGAGTGTGCTGTCACTGGGCAAGGAGAACAAAACAGCTGCAGATAGGTGGGCATGCAAATTTAAATTGTATTGTAAGCTTTCACTCACAATGAAAAAAAAACAGTACAATAAAAAAAATTTTCTTGGTTCTTTACTTAGGTTTCATCCTAGAAGTTTCTTCAAGTCTTTGAGCTTTAGTGTTGGCTAGGATGACCTGGGGAACTTGTGAGAAGAAAGATCTACGTAGCAGAAGTTCATTTCACTGGAAACTGAATATGCATCTATTGCTGTTTGGATAGTAAGAATCATTGCTAATGTATAATGAGCACCGACCCAGTTCCAGGGGAAGCACTTAGTTGCATTCCTCATTTGTTCATAACAATCCTTTGAGGAAAGTCTAACTAGTCTCCTGTTATACAAGAAGACTGAAATATAATGAATTTGAGTAAACTTTTCCAGAGCGTCACAGTGAGTGAAATGGGACCAAGTTCTAGACCTAACTGCAAAGCTGGTTGGCATCTCAGTTTGTGCAAACAGCTGCCAAACACCTGTCCAGCACGGTGGTTTTTGCTGGTTCCTGGGATGTCAGCTCCATTCCCCTTACCTGGATGCAGCTCCCTTATACATCACGATGTGCCTTTCCTCAAGGCCATCCCAACAAGTTCAGCTCTGCTCCCCCTTGCTGCAGAGCCTTCTAAAGGGGATGTTTCTATCACAGCCAAACCCTCTGATTTCTTCCTTTCTCCAGTGTTCAGAATCCCAAATAGTTCACAGAAAGCGTGTTCAAAGGATAGCACTCCCCTGATCCTACTCACACAGCTTCCCTCCATCTGCACAGAAAACCTTCTAAGAGCCTCTTCCTGTTGTTAGCTCCCGTAAAGTTGACCCTGACTCATGCAGACCCCACGTAAAACAAACAGAACAAAACATCACCCAGTCCTGCTTGATCGTCGCCATCACCAGCACGTTCGAGTTCATTGTTGTGGCCTTCTGCCCGTCCACCTCAACAAGGGCTGACCTTGTACTTCACCTAACCTGACGCCCTCCTCCAGAAACTGATCCCTCCTAAAGACATACTCAAAGCAAGCAAGTTGGAAGATGTTCTGTTATGCTCCGTAACATTTTCTTTGGCTGATTCAGTCTGTCTTAGTCTGAAAGCTCTACAGAAACCTGTCTTCCATGACCCCACTGGTGTCTGAAACACTAGAAGCACAGCTCCCAGCATCACAGCAGCGTGCAAGCCGCCCCAGGTGACACACTGACAGGTGGGCGGGGAAAAAAGCCTATTCTTCTTTTTGAAAATCCTTATTCTATACAGTCAAGAAATCATGGAATGTAGAGCTTCTGTCTCACCTCTAGTCTATCCATCTGTGTTCGCTACTTCACTCCGTAGAGATTATTTGTTGGGAAAATGGTCTGCCTCTATCCTCCCATCCAGGTTGCCTAAGAAGGCCTTGGGCCCCGAGTATTCTCTGATAAGGAGGCTGGGAATTGGGTCACTCTCTCTCTCTTCCAAGCCCTTCTGTTTATAGGAAAAGCCTTCCCCCTGTCTTGGGCACATACAGCTTTCTCTGTCTCTTGTACATGATGGGCACCATAGGGCACCTGGCCAGCCCCACTTCTATATCTGTTCTCAGGGGGAGGGAAGAGTCTTCCAACTACAGCATAAGAAGAGTGAATACAGAACACCTGCCCTGCATCAGCTGTATGTGGACGCCCCTGCTGGCCATGGGAGACTGGTGCCCACTAGTGGCAATCTAGCCCTTCCCTACATTAGTGAGGCCTTTACCCACGCACTGATAGAGCATGCGTGAAGGCTTTGGTTGGTGATCCCAAACCTTGGTATGATAATGTTTACCCAAGACTTGAAGGTAATTCTCTCCTCCTGTCATGTGGGCTGGCTTCCACAGGCCCCTCGTGGAACTTGGAATGGGCACAGACCAGTGCCTACTGTCCAGGCGGTCTGCAGTTACCCCCAGTATGCTGAAAACCATAGACCGGAGCATGATGAAGACTCCACTGTGCTAGACATGGATCTGTGAAGGTCAAACCCAGAGCACAGGCCCCCAACTCCGACATCAGAAAACACAGAGACAGGGTATTTTGGTCATGGGTCGCGGCTAAATCTTACTTTGTTGTTGTTAGGTACTGTCACGTAGGTTCCAACTCATAATGACCCTACTTACAACAGCATGAGAGGTTGCCAGGTCCGACATCATCTTCACAATCACTGCTGTGCTTGAACCCATGGTCACAGCCACTGCGTCACTCTGTCTCGTCGAGGATGTTCCTCTTTTTCCTTGACTGTCTGTTTTACTAAGCATGATGTCCTTCTCAGGGGACTGATCCAAGAAATGTATGCAGGGCAATTGCTCAGTGTTTAAAAAAGTAAATAAACCTTGAATTTCAAAATTTCAGTTATTTGAATATTGTTACCAAGGATGCAATATTTTAACATTTTAATCATGCCAAGTGTTACGGCAATAAGAAAGAGTTGTGAGAAGATTCATTTATAATACACAGAGTCCCTATCTGGGAACGTGATTCTAGATATTTTCAGTAAATTTGGAATGAAATGCCTGAAATGGTGATAATTTCAGAATGGATATGCTTTTTCTTTAAAAAAATGAAACTACAGCTAATGAATTATCATCTCTTCACTTGAAACAAACTGAGAAAAATAAAATAGAAAAATAGGATGAAATGTACCCAAAATTCTCTCTCTTGACAATCTGTGTTTGCCATCAATGAATTGTTGTTTTTCTAAGGGTAAAAAAAGAGATCTGAGCAATTGTTAAAAGTTGGCCAAAGGATAAAGGAGAATAAAGAGCTCAAATGATGTCATAGTTGGATTGTTATAAAAATGTTCCAAGTATAAAAATAAATCATTGGCATACCAACAACCCACTGTCATCAAGTCGATTCTAACTTATAGCAACCCTACGTATAGACAGAGTAGAACTGCACCATCGAGTTTCCAAAGAGTGCCTGGTGTATTCAAACGGCTGACCTTTTGGTTAGCAGACGCAACACTTAACTATTATGCCACCGATATTGACACATGGCAAATCACCACAAAACTTACTGATTTAAAATAACAGTAATGAGCTTTCCCTCTCAGGGATTCTGTGGGTCAAGAACTCAAGAGCAGCACAGTAAAGCTTTTCTGGCTCTGAGTCTTTGATGAAGTGCAGTCAGATGCCAATGGAGACTATTCATCTGAAGGCTCAGCTGGGGCTGCAGGGCCCTCTACCACGGTGGCTCACTCGCTTGGCTTGTGTCAGCTAGTGCTGCTTTAACAGAAGTACCGCAGGTAGATGGCTTTAAAAAGAGAAATTTTATTTTATCACAGTCCAGTAGTATAAAGGTCCAAATTCGGAGTGTAACCTCCAGGGCAAGGCTTTCTCTGCTGGCTCTAGAAGAGGGTCCTTGTTGTCAGTCTTCTCTGGAATGGACCCTACTGAGGTGTAGGGACCCTAGTTCCTTCCAAAGGATACACTCAGCCCCTGCCACTGCTTCTTGGTTAGGTGAGGTTCCAAAACTTCCCCACTAGATTCTTTCTTTTATATACCCAAAACTGTCTCAAGGCCCAATATAACCTTACACATTGAGTCGTGCCCCACCAACTCAACTGCCTCCCATTCTCCCTCATTAACATCACAGAGGCAGGATTCACAACATGCATGAATATTATACAATATAGGAAATCATGGCCTAGCCAAATCAACACACACGTATTTTGGGGAACACAATTCGATCCATGAGAGCTGGCAAGTTAATTCCGCTCTCCAGGGGCCTTTCCACAGGGTTGTCTGAGGGTTCTCAGAATACGACACTATTTCCCCCCAGACAGAGTGATCCAAGAGATCAAGGTGGAAGCTGAAAACCCGTTTATGACCTTGCCTCAGAAGTCACACTGTGTTACTTTGAATGTATTCTTTCAGGCACACAAGGCCTGCACCGATTCTATTTGGAGGATACTGTACCAGGGCATGAATACCAGGAGGTGAGCATTGCTGATGGTCATCGTGGAGGCTGGCTATTAGAGAATGACAACTACTGTATTACCCTGGTTGAGGGTGTCATTAATCATTATCTAAGATTATGAAACAGTAGATAATAATATACACTTTAGGCCAATGAAAGAACAACAGCCCATCTAATAGTTGATATTCTCCACGCACATTTTAATAAAAGCAATGCTGCTATTGCTGTGTGTATTTTTTTGTTTTGTTTTGCTTTGCCATTGTTGTTTCACTTTTCAAGAATAAAGAGAAAACTGAAATCAATGCGAACTGATCACAACAATGTTTCTATAGCAAATCAAAGGTGATTTTGACAAAACAGTGGTAAGGTTTGTGAAGGTGGGGCAACACAATGGAAAGAGATCTTAGCAGACTTCCTAAAGTATGTGCTAGTCAATACATACATATAATCACCATGTGACTTTGTAAGAAACTGAAAAATCTTCAAAATAGTATCAATATTCTTATATTAGTTGGGATTAGTTTCTGTTGCATAAAGCAGGAAATGTCAAATCAGAGGTTTAAGTGAAGTCAAAAGCTTTCTTTTTCTCTCTTGAGAGGCCAGAGGTCAACAGTCTCCAGCTGGGACAACAGCTACTTAGCCCTCCAGGACCCAGGACTCGGGTCTTTCTGCTCCACAGTCCTAGAGCATGGCTTCTGTCCTCAAGTTTGTCTCATGGCACAGAACAGCTACTGTAGCTCCTTTAGGCCTAAATTTCATGTTAGAAGAAGAGGAATGGGGAAAAGAAGGCAAAAGGAGACATGCCTCCAAGTGGAGCTAGCTAATTCTAAATAGCTTCTCGGAAGTCTCACTCAGTGCTTCTGCTGATATCTCACTGACATCACGATAACCAGAGAAAAGACTGGGATTGTCAAGGATTTCATTTTGCTTGGTTCCACAATCAATGCCCATGAACACAGCAGTGAAGAAATCGAAAGATGCACAGCCTTGGGAAAATCTGCTGCAAAAGACCTCTTTAAAGTGTTTAAAAGTAAAGATGTCACCTTGATGACTAAGGTGCTCCTGACCCAAGCCGCAATATTTTCAATTGCATCATAGACACACAAGAAGTAGGCAACAAATAAGGAAGACAGAAGAAGAATCGATGCCTTTAAATTGTGGTCTTGGAGAAGAATAATAAATGGACTGTGGACTGCCAAAAGTATGAACAGATCTGTTGTGGAAGAAGTACAACCAGAGTGCTCTGAGAAGCAAGGATGGTGAGACTGTGTCTTACATGCTGTCGACATGTTGTCAAAAAGGTCAGTCCCTGGGGAAGGACATCACGCTGGGTAAGCAGAGGACCAGCAAAAAGGAGGAAGGCTGTTAACAAGCTGGACTGACACAGCGGCTGCAACGATGAGCGTAAGCATGAAGATGATTGTGGGCCTGGCCTAAGACTGGTCGTGTTCTCTCCTGTTGTGCTTAGGGTCACGGTGAGTCACAACCAACTATGTGGCACCTCATAACAACAATAGAATTTATCACATGGCCGTATCTACGTATGAATGATGCTTGACGATTAAATCTTTATTCCAAGGGGCTAAAATAAACGTTTTTCTCTAAAGAAACGGCTGAAAGTGGTTACGGGAATACCAGGTAGTAACATACCAGTCTCTACTACAATTGCCATTGGTTTTCTTTTTTATTATACTTTAGGTGAAGGTTTACAGAACAAACTGCCTTCTCATTAATCAATTAGTACACGTATTTTTTGTGACATTGGTTGCAAACCCCATGACAGGCCAACAATCTCCCTTTTTCTTTTCCGTTGTCAGTTTTCCTGTCCCCTCCTGTCTTCCAGTCCTTGCCTCCAGGCTGGGGTGCCCCTTCTGTCTCATCTTGTTTTATGGACTCGTCTAATCTTGGCTGAAAGGTGAACTTCAGGAGTGACTTCATTACTAAACTCCAAAGGTGTCCGGGGGCCATGTTCTTGAGGTTTCTCTGGTCTCCATCAGATCAGTAATTCTGGCTTTTTTTTTGGAGTGAGATTTTGTCCCGTGTTTTTCTCCATCTCCATCTGGGTCCCTCTGTTGTGACATCTGTCAGAGCAGTCAGTGGTGGGAGCCGGGCACCACCCGGTTGTGCTGGATTCAGTCTAGTGGAAACTGCAGTGCTTGTGTATGTTAGTCATTTGCACTAATCTTTCTCTTGTGTCTTTGGTTTGCTCCATCCTCCCTTGTTCCAAACAAGGTGAGACCAGTGGAGCATCTTAGCTGGCTGCCTACAGGCTTTTAAGATCCCAGATGAGACTTAACAGAGTAAAATGTAGAACATTTTTCCTTATAAACTGTATTATGCCAACAATTAGCAGTTTTGATAAGGCATAATTCATGAATGTTCAAAGAACATTCGTGGTTTAAAAACATCAATTAAAACAGAAACCTGTGCACACCAGTGTTTGCTGTGGCACTTTTCTCGCAGCTGAAATGTGGAAACAGCTGCAGTGCCTGTCAGTGGATGAACAGATACTCCAAATGTGGTTCCTAAATGAGGTGGACTACTACACAGCCAGAAAGAGAGATGAAGACCCGACACATGTGAAAGTGTGAGTGAACCTTGGAAACCTCATGTTGAGTGAAAGAAATCAGTTGCAAAAGGACCAATACTGTGTGGTCTCAGGTATGTGAAGTCAGCAAATACAGACAGACCAATGAACGCAAGTTGTTATTTGGAATGGAAAGGAGAAGTTAAGAGGGCTCTGAGTTTATGTTAATGATGGTGGAATAATTTGGAAAAACAGAGGGAGAACGGTTGCACGGCATGAAGAACGCAGTTGACGTCTCTGAAAGGTCGCACAGAAACTGCTGAATTGGGCAAAATTCAACTAAGTGAAGTCAAGACATATCATGTCAGAAGCTACCTGATATTCCTGTGTTGGGATATTATGACAGGGGTTGGGAAGATTTTCAAACACCTGAAACATTGGAAGCTTTTTTTTTAATTCTTCATTAATAGTCGGCCAATGAGTCAAGCAGGTTGCAGACCCTTGTCTAAATTAAATCTATCTTTTTTACTTCTTATGCCCTTACCAAATACTCAGTATTACAGACTTTTAAAGAAATGTGTAAAAGAGTAATATAATTTTTTTTCTTTCACCACAAGGGAAAGAAATACTATAGTTATGATTTGAGGGATATTATGAAAGTTTCAAAGTAACTTGGAGAGAATATGTGAGTTATTCCAAAGTTAACGTCTGAAGGATTTTGAAGCGAAATATAAAATTTTCCCTTCAGAAGAAATGAAATATTTGGGGGGGGGAGTGTCTACAGTGGTAATTTGGTTAGCACAGTAAGAAAACAGTATGAGATCAGTATTTATTACTAAAGTTTGGTAACTTCCAGATAACTTTAATCTTTAGGATAAACTGTTACTGCAAAATGAGGAAAAAAATCAGAACAAGTTTTAAATGGAAAGAATTACCATGGGAGGTTAAAATAAAAATATGTGCGAGAATTTTACAGGTTCATTACAAAATCCAATCCCAGAAATTCATTCCTGAAACTCTCAAATCTCTTCGCTGTTGCTACAAGTTCAAGTGGTCTTGGCTGTTTGCTATTATGCCTGGCCGTCAAAAGAATGTTACTGGCCTGTCAGCCTTGTGAGGTTTTGAGTTGGTGTAGCCAATCACTGCAGTGAGTGCAGAGGGTTTATTTGCAATTCTAAGTTACCTAAAAACAGCCTTACACAGCACAAGAGCAAACAGGGGCTGGTGAGAGGAGAGGCTCTCTGGTTGACACAGATGTCTGCTGAATGGAAATTGCAACCAAATTCATGGAGCCTGAAGGACTCACTACTGGAGTTCAAACCTTCACTGCTTCAACTGAGAAAGGGTGATGGTTTATTAATTTAATGTCCCTTTATGGATTTTACACTTCAGTTACCATATATTAAAGCTTGAACTGTTAAGATATAGCTCTCAGGCTGCAGCTGGGGTGGAAACTGTGTCTTGTTTTGGCACTTTCTAGGAGGTTAAGTTTTAAAAATGAAAAGGTCGTTTCACAATCGGATTCTGTATTTGCCAAAATAAATAAATGTACATTTCTATTAAGAAGGGGTAACAGGGATCCAACCTCTTAAGCAACTGAGTGTTGTTTCTGTTGTCATTTGCTGTCACGGAGTCACCTCCAACTCCCTGCAACCTACGGACAAGAAAACAAAACACCACCTGGTCCTGTGTCGTCCTCACGGATGCTGGCACGTTCCAGTCCATCCTGGCAGCAACCGTGCCAATTTAAGGATCTCACACACCCTTGATGACCACCTGTTTCAAGAAACTTCAACAAACATGACATCCACCTCCAGTAGTAGTTTCCTCTCAATGACACATTCAAAGCAAAGTAGTCAAACAACGTTCTGTTGTGATCCACAACATTTCCATTGGTTGAATCTGGGGAGTGGAGTGCCAGGTCTTTCTTCCTAGTCTTCTTAGTCTAGAAGCTTCACTGAAACCTGTCCTGCATGGATAATCCTGCTAGTATTTGAAGTATTAATGGCATGGCTTCCGGCATCGTAGCAGCACGCAAGCCACCACAGCAAGACAGACTGACCAATGCGTGGTGGGAGCAACTAGGAATAAAGCAATGTACTTCCAAACTAGGCAGCAGAAAGCACAGGATCATGAGAGAAGGAGAGATCAGACAAGCTAAGAATCCCAAGGGGGCTGCTGGAAGCACACTTCAGGTTACAGTGTAGGGAAGGGAACACAAACCAAGCCCAGAAGTCTCCTTGAGATTAAAAAAAAGAGGTATGGGCTCGCATGTTGGAAGCTGGGTTTGTCTGTTCTGAGCTGGACCCAGGGCCCTGCCAGTGGTGCTCCCAAAGGCAGAAAAACAGAAGAATGAATTCTTTGGCTTCTCCTTCTTTTTATTCTTCTATCCTTTGCCAATATCTCTCTTTGGCCAAATTTCTCTGGAAGCCAGTTGCTAAGTGTGTTAGTGTCCTATTGCTCTTGTAACAAATCACAGCAGACACGGTAGCTTAAAACAACACAAATTTATTATTTTAAAATTACAGAGGTCGGAAGGCCAAAATCAGTTTCATTGGGCAAATTTTGAAGTGTTGGCAGCAAAAAGTCCTCCTTCTAGAACATTTGGGGGAAAATCTGTATCCTTGACTTCCAGGTTTTCGAGGCTGCGTACATTTCTTGGCTGATGGCTCCTTCCCCCACTTTTAAAGCCATCAGGGCAACATCTTCAAATATCCCTCCACTTCTCTGACATCCATTGCCTTGGGCACACCGTCTTCTATGTGACTGACCTGCCTCCCTCTTATGTGGACCTCTGAGATTGCAATGGGCCCACCCAGACGGTCCAAGATAATCTTCATATCTCCAGATATCCTCAGATGTGTCTGCACAATCCTTTCTGCCATGTAAAGTAATGTGTTCTCAGATTTTGCAAATGAGCATTTAGCTGTCTTTGTTGTTGCTGACAGGCGCCATTGAGTTGCTTCAAATTCATAACGACCCCACGCACAACAGAGCAAAACACCGCCAGGTCCTACGTCACCCTCATGATCTTAGTTGTGCTTGAGCCAATTGTTGCAGTCACTGTCTCAGTCCACTCCTTTGAGGATCTTTCTGATTTTCCACTGACACTATCAAGCAGGACGTCCTTCTCCAGGGACTGGTCCCTCCTGATAATATGTCCAAAGTGTGTGCATGAGACAAAGTCTGGCCATCCTTGCTTCTAGGGAGCATTCAGGTTGTACTTCTTCCAAGACAGATTGTTGGTTCTTGTGGGGTTTTGTGGTGTATTCAGTATCCTTTTCCAACACTGTAATTCAAATGTGTCAGTTTTTCTTTGGTCTTCTTTATTCATCCTCAAGCATTTACACGCTTTCAGACAGCTGAGAACAACATGGCTTGGGTCGGGTGCACCTTAGTCTTCAAGATGACATCTTTGCTTTTCAACACTCTAATGAGGTCTTTTGCAACAGATTTGTCAAATGAAATGCATCTTTTTTTTTTATTATGACTGAGTGAAAGTGTGCATTCCCATATAAACTTACATGCCCACCTATATGCAGCTTCCACTGCTCTCCCTGTTCGGTGACTGCACACTATTCCTCTCTGCTCCATACATGTCTCATCCTCCCAACAGCCTCCTTTCCCCTCCTCTCCATCCACTTTCCTTCCTCCAGCCAGAGGTCAGCAGGATGATATCCCATAGATGCATAGAACCATAAAGTGCATCCCATATATGGTCACTCTGCATCGCCAAGCCCAATCCATTCGTGTCTGAAGGGTGGACCTTCATTATGATTTATGGGCAAGGGCAGCATCAGGGCCAGGGGCCATGCTCCCTGGGGAACCCCAAAACCGCTGGACCATCAGTTGAGGTCTTTTAGTGGAGATCTCAGGGTGCACCCCTTTTTATTCTTGTGTTGCCAGTGAGACTCAGCTTAGTGAGCTCCATTGTGGCTATCACTGGTGGTGGCCGGGCACCATCTGGTTCTTCTGGACCCAAATCGTTGTAGGCACCCACTCATGTGGGTCTCTCTATCTTCTAGGTTGTCTTTACCCCATGTCATTTTGGTCCTTGGTGAGCATCTGTTCCTGCTGAGTTGGGACCATTGGCTGTGACCTCGGATGGCAGCTTGATTTCTTGACTCCTGCTTCTGTGGGCTTTGATTGTGGATAAAATGAAATTCTTTACAAGTTCTATATTTTCTCTGTCATGATGTTGCTTATTGATACAGCTGTGAAGATTTTTGCTTCCTTTGTGTTGAGGTGTAATCTGTACTGAAGGTGTAGTTTTGATGTTCATCAGCGAGTGCTTCAAGTCCTCTTGACTTTCAGCAGGTAAGATTGTGTCGTCTACATTGTGCAGGTTGTTAATGAGACTTCTAATTCTGATGTCCCATTTTTCTCCACAGAGCTTCATCCAGCTTCTTGGATTATTTGTTCAGAATACAGATTGAATAAGTGTAGTAAAAGCATGCAACCCTGACGCACACCCTTGTTGACTTTATATTATGCAGTACACCTTAATCTGTTCAAGCAACTGCCTCTTGGTCTATATATAGATGTCTTTGAGGCCTGATTATTCTGTCTACAGTAAGGGAGCCCAAGAACTGCTGCCTTTAGGAGCCAGGTCTCCTGGAAGGGCAAGAGAAATATCTTAAACAGGCTGGTGCCAGGCACTCATCTTTTCCCCCAGGTTTTCCCCATTGAAATGTTACATGAAAGACCTCATTTCTTTGTCTTTCCTTCCCTAAGTTTGGTCTATTAGACTGGATTTACTTTCTTTATCCAGCCTCCCCCGAAACAATTTATTGACAATGACAGTACAGCTGGTAACTGTCCACCTGCTTTTGGGCTCATAGAACCTAGAGAGTTCTTACCATATCTGCATTTTAATTTTCCACTTACTCTTTCCCTTCCAAACCGTAAAGAGTCACTTTTCCAATCTGCAGCTTGGCAAAAGTTAAAAAAAAAAAAAAAAAAAAATTCCCCAAAGTGTCATTTAAGACATTTAAAACCTTTCATCAAAAAGACATGCGCTAATGCTACAAGCATATTGGAAAATGACATGGCACTTCCTTAAAACACCAGAAGTAGAAAGATCATATAATCCAGCTATTTTACTCCTGGGAATACCTGGTAGAGAAATAAGAGCCAGCACACAAATAGACATAAGCACACCCATGTTCATGGCAGCATTTTTCACAATAGCAGAATGGTAGAAACAACCTTGGTGAATGAATAAACAAAGCCTGGTCCATCACACAATGAAGTACTATGCAATGATAAAGAACTGTGATGAATCTGTGAAGGGTCTCACAACGTGGATGAGCCTGGAGGGCATTATGCTGAGCAAAATAAGTCAACTACAAAAAGACAGATATTGTATAAGACCACTACTGTAAAAACTCACGAAAAGGTTTACTTATACACAAAAAGAAACAATCTTTGGCAGTTACAAGGGAGAAGAAGTGCTAGGAGGGAAGAACACCGAACAGACAATAGAGAAGTGATAACTTTGGGGAAGGGTTAAACAGTAAACAATATGGGGAAGCTGGCACAACTTGTACAAAGGAAGGTCACAGATGCCCCATAGACACACCCCGACAGCTGAGGGACCAAACCACTGAGCTGAGCACTGTGTGAACCATGGTCTCAAGAACATCTAGCTCAACTGGTATAACACTGCTTATGAGGCAAATGCTGTGCGTTCCACTTTGGTGACTACGTCTGGGTCTTAGAGCTCGCGAGCATGCACCTAAGATACTCGCTAGTCTCACTCTGTATGTAGCAAAGGAGGATGAAGAAAACCAAAGACGTAAGGGACAGTTTAGTCCACAGGACTAATGGGCCACCACTCCCACAGCCTCCAGCAGAGTTGGTCCAGCCCCACGACATGGTACCCAGCTACTGCCACCAACTGCTCTGACAGGAATCACAACAGAGGGTCCCAGACAGGGCTGAAGAAAAATGTAGAATAGGATTCTAACTCGCAGAAAAAAATCAAACTTATTAGTCTGACAGAGACCGGAGAAACCCAGAGACTCCAGCCTTTGGACACGCTTTTAGCTCAGTACTGAAGTCTTTCCTGAGGTTCACCCTTCAGCCAAAGACGAGATAGGCCCCTAAAACAAAGTGAGGCTAAACGGCCACACTATCTCAGGGGCAAGGACCGGAAGGCAGGAGGGGACAGGGGAGTTGGTAATAGGGAGACTCAGGTTGACAGAGAGTGTTGACGTATCACAGAGGTAGCGACCGATGTCACAAACAATCATGTGCACTAATTGTTTAATGAGAAGCTAATCTGTTCTGTAAACCTTCATCTGAAAGTAATATCCTTAAGTGTGTGTGTGTGTGTGTGTGTGTGTGCATGCCAGATCTTAGGAAAAAAAGACATGTGCTACAACAAAAAACCTTGTCCTTGTGACCAGAGTTGGACCCCAACTCTCGAAGCCTCAGCAGGTCTATGATCTCTCTTCAGGGACCACCCCTTCTGACCTCTATTTTCAGGTATTGGTGATCCAGTGTCCCACCTCTACCACCCACAACCTACCGTCTCCTCCCATGTGTGCAACTCAGAGTCTTATTCCCTGGTGAAAAGGGACCTGGGAACTCCAGCAGTTCCTTTGCTTAGGCTATCTTTACCCTCCAACACAACTGGGAGACTGTAAGAAAATGGTCCTTGGCATTTTATTCACTGATACATGGCAACCTTGTGTATGATGACTGACAATTAAGTCCACGAACTTAATTGTTCTAAGTGCTACATACTTCATTGCTAACTATCACTACAGTCACCTTTGAAGTACTCCCCTTGGGAAGCTTTGCACCAATGTAAGTGCCTAGTCCACCCTTCAAAGCAGTTTGGGAACTCTTTTTCTGGAATGGCCATTGTGTATGGTAACACAGTGGCAGGTTTGCAAACTTAATTGCACGGTTTTCAGGGGGCAGTTTTTAGCCAGTAAACAGACAATGGTATTGGAGCACCCTCCTTACTCACCTCAAGTGGCCTCCAATGACTTTTTTTGGTACCCAAAGATAAAGGAAATATTGAAAGGAAGACATTTGGATGATATTCGGGACATCAAGGATAATACAATGACAGCTGTGATGGCCATTCCAGAAAAAGAGTTCCAAAATTGCTTGGAAGGGTGGCCTAGCTCCCAGAACTGGTGCACAGCTTCCCAAGGGGAGGACTTCAAAGGTGACTATAGTGATATTCAGCAGTGAGGGAAGGAGCACTTTTTCTAGGATGAGTTTGCCAACTTACTTGTCAGTCTTTGTGTGAACAGAAGGAAACACTGCCTGGTCTTGTACCATCACCACGATTGTCCATTCCAGCATTACAATGCGTGCTGTAATTCATCTCACTGAGGATCTCCCTCACCCTCACTGGCCCTCTCTTCACCAAAAATGATGTCCTCCTCCAGCAGCTGATCCCTCCTGATGACATGTCCCAAGCAATTGAGTCAGGCAATGTTCCCTTGTGACCCATGAGGTTTCCATTGGTAGCATTGTGGCTTCGTGTACAAGAGGAGTGAGATACATGCATTCCTTGCAGGAAGCGGTTGTGTTCAGTCCATTTCATTCTCCCATTGGGATTTCTGAACTCTGGTGCAACCTTATGGGATGGTGGATGTATATGAGATCCAGTGTTGTCAAAATGAACATTAGGCTGTACATGACTGCACGTGCTTGCAAAATCCGTAAGGCTGTTGTCTTTGTGTCTAAAATTGAAATCCACAGGGCCAGAGCCAGAAAGGAAAGGTCAGTCAAAAGTGGGAATAATCAAGATCAGCCTGGAACCAGTGAGTAGGAGCCGGAACCCCACAAGGACAAGCACTAACTGATGTCAGTTCTTGCTGCCTCTAACCTTGTGGCTACAGGCGTCCTGTTGCAGACTCTTCCAGGGGAGGTAAGCAGTGGCAGGCCCAGGTAAAGACATTCTGCAGACTAAGAACATCCAGCCTACTCACTGCTCATGTTTGCTCTTTGTTGCTGTTGTTAGGTGCTGTGGAATGGATTCTGACTCACAGAGATCCTGCATGCGGAGCCATCCTGCTCATTCATGTGCCTTTGTCATAATCATTGCTATGCTCCAGCCCACTGCTGCAGGTACTGTGTCAGTCCATCTCATTGACAGAGGTCCTTTTTTGCTGACCCACTACTTTTCAAAGCACGGTGTTCTTCCCCAAAGTTGCTTTGAAGGGTGGACTAGGCCCTGGTATCAGTGCATAGCTCCCCAACGGGAGTACTTCTGTGGTGACCATAGTGATCTTCAGCAATGAGGTAAGTAGCATGTGGAACAATGCTGTTCATGAACTTGTCAGACCTTGTAAGGACACAGTAAGAAGGCATCTCATTCTTAACCCAGGGACTGTTGGTACTCACTCCCGGTAACAAAACGAGCAACCATCTTCCTGAGGCACAAAACAAAACCACAGTCATTTCTCCTCTGCCCTCAGCACCTCCCAGGAACACCTTCTATGGCCCACAGAAGTGTCAATTGTTGGAATGTAGTTCAGTCCAGCCAAATGGACACACTACATACAAATCAATTCAAGAAGAAAATTGTTCAGTTGATCATGGCTCGTAGCAACTCCACAAGACAGAGTAGCAGCAGCCCCCATAGAGTTTTCAAGGAGTGCCCGGTACACTTGAAGTGACAGGCTTTCGGTATGCAGCCGTTGCACTTAACCACTATACCACACTATGTACAAATCCAAAAAAAAACCCACTGCTGTCTCTCATAGAGTTTCCAAGAAGCACCTGGCAGATTTGAACTGCTGACTGTTTGGTTAGCAGCAGTAGCACTAACCTCTAGGCCACCAGGGCTTCCCATTATATACATGGACACCCCAAATCACCATATCAAAGTAGGTTTCAAAAATTTCCCCCACTTCACCTCTAAGCAGTACTTCAGCTTGCATCTCCAAGGCCCATTCAAGAATGTCAGAACCAAACAGGAGTTTACAGTGTTCATGTATAGTACAGACATGTCTTTGAAACAAAGCCCAAGAGCTGTAACAGTTGGATTTGACTGCTATTTAATACAAATATCTTCTTTTTTCTTTTACAATTTTGTTAAACTCATCAGGTCTCATCTGCCAATGCTTTCTATTTAACTACAGCAAATGGAGAATGAGACCATCAGAACTGTTTTGACAAATATCTTTTTTTTTCAATTCAGGAAAAACAACTTAGCATAAAATCCCAGCCACTGCTTCCCAACTAACAGCTTGAGCTTCAGAATGAGTCTTTTGACAAATGGCTTTTTTCTCTTGTTCTCAAGCTGTTACAGTAACATTTCCATCCTTAAAAAAGAAAACATTCTAAATCTTTCTCTCCAAAGAAAGACCCGTGTTGGAGATCTTATGAGATAGCTCTCTCCCTTGTTTTATTTTCTCCTCTCGGCACTCCTTAGGTAAGGCTCTGCTAGAGGGAAGGTGAAAACTCCTTAAAAATGGATGTACCGTGTCTCATTAGAGCCAGAACATCCTGCTAGCTGTGAAACTGGACCTGAATGAGAAGCAGCAGATGAAGAACTTGTAACCAAGAAAAACCTCACAGCAACAAGTAATTAAAAGTCAACTATCATTGAAAGACTTTTATTTAAGTTTGTATTTTTTTATTCTTAAAAAGCATTTCAACATCAAAGAACCTGCTTCAGAATTTCGAGGCACATAAATTAGCAGTGAGGAAGATCTATCCAAGTTGGGTTTAGTCGTTCAAAAAACAAAAAACAAACAAAAAAAACATTTTCTATGAGTCGAAAGCTTGAGAAAAAGCATTGCTTTGAGAATTCCAACCAAGTCAAACAAACAAATAATAACCAAAGAAAATTACCATCTAGTCAGTTCTGACTCGTAGCAACTCCCTTCGTTACAGAGGAGAACTGCATCACAGGGTTTTTTGGCTGTAATCTTTACAAAGACAGATTGCCGGGCCTTTCTTCCATGGCACCTCTGGCCAACCTCCAGGTGAGTAGTTGAAAGCAAACTATTGGCACCACCCAGAGACCAGCAAAGTCAGTTCCCTGGTTAAACCAGGCTGAAATCCCCGAGTGGGTTCCTAAAGTGTTTCACAACCCCAGTGGATTTCCCAGCAGCAGCAATTTGATTCCTGATGATTTGGTTTTTAAACTAGTCTGCAGAACCTGCTGGAACCCCCAAACACCAAAACTACAGCTCTATTCATACTATTTCAAGCACATATAACTGTGTTGTGTTGTGGACAATACATTCTGAATTTTGAATTGCAATTCCAAGGACATATCTCCCCCAAATCTGAGACCCAGAATGGACAACTGTAATGCATTTCAACTTTGAATAGTGACGCACGGTTCTAGGTTAGCAATTACCAAAGCATCCCTCAAGAAGATTCTAGAAAAAGACATAGGGGTGGAGGGGGAAGGCTATGGCCAAATAAACTTAAGAAAGCCTGCAAACTCTCTCTCAGCACATTTCAGTTCACATTAGTGTATTAATTCTCTGGAACTCTCATGGTAAAGGCAGTGGTTTAGTTTACCTAACTGAATATTTCCCATGGCTATAATAGACTAGATGGCAGTGGGTTTGGTTTTTGGTTTTGGATTGGACCACAGATTGGTTTTTCTAAGGAAAATCAATTAATAATCCTTGGCATTCTCAAGTTTTTGAGAAATTGGCATTGCAAGGAACCTAACGGAAACATGACTGCGAAGACAACGTGGTGACAGAGGCTGACCTCCTCTTACTTCACGAGGGGAAGGAGAGTCAAGACCATCAGCCCAAGGCTGATACCCAAGAGGTGGAAGGAAGTCAGACACATCTCCCTCTCTGCTCTTAACCATTTCTGACACCAACTGTCCCTCCTGCAGTACTCTCTCCTTCTCTGCTGAGTTAACTGGTTTGTTGCAATGGCCTCCCAGAACTCACAGACAATGTTCATGATTGTGTGGTTTATTAAGGAAGTAACAGATCACATTTCAGGTTTAAGAACACTCAAGATGCAATTCTTCCATCAGCACTGCCTCTTCCAAGCTGTGCTCACAGGTGTGCCCTTTCTGGGCTGAAATGCAAGTTGATCAATTGACTGTCCCAGAAATGGAAACTCAAGCTAGCCAATCAAGATTACCCGCTCGGTTTAACCTCTTGTCAGAGTTCTCCTCCATCCCAAATAAGGAAGGAAAAAAAAAATACCACCAATCCCAAGTCAGCTCAACATAGCTTTCTTATTCCTGCATGCCTGTGCCTACAAAAACCTTTCCCCTCGGCATGGCACTTTTGAACTCTCTTTTGACTTCTAGCTTTTTCAGTGTTGGTTTTGTGAGACTCCTGTATTATGTTTCTTGATTTGATATGTTGCATCTTTATTATGCTTTGCAGCTGTCCCTATGATCCACCTTAAAAGTCTATGTTTAAACCCAATTTTAACTACTACAAGTCTTATTAACTTCCTCTCCATCTGGAAGGACTATAAAGACTCTAGTGCATCCCTCCTTTTAATATAATGACATCACAGTTTTCATGATATGATCACTGGATCACTTCTTTTAATATTACAGCTTTGACTGAGTCTGGAACCTTCTCTAAGTGGATAGGTTTCTGGATGATGTGTCCTGCATTTCCTGCTAAAATATAAAATAAAAGGTTTTGTTCTTCTAAGCCAAGAACTTCTTTCAGTATTTCTTGTAGCTTTGGGTTTTTTTTACAAAGTCTCTGAGTTTCTGTTTATCTGTGAATATCTTGATTTCATTTTTAAATTTGAAAGATATTTTTACAGGATACATAATTCCTGGTTGGAAGTTCTTCTCCTTCAAGGCTTTGAATGTGTCATCCTGTTGTCTCCAGCATCGTTTCTGCTGAGAAATCAGACAAAAGCCTACAGGGTTTCCCTCTGGATGTTAGCTTTGATTTGAGTCTTGCTGCCTTTAAGAGTTTCTGCTTGTGTTTCATTTTGTTAAGCTTGATTATAATATGTCTTGGAGTCTTTCTTTTGGGATCTAGATTGAGTGGCGTTCGATATGCACCTTGAATATCTATGTTCTTTCATAATTTCTGGGAAGTTTTCTGTCAGCAGCTCAGCCATGATACTGTCTGTGTTCTCAGGTGTCCCACCCGGTTAAGGAACTCATAGATTGTCCCTCTTAACAGATTCCCACATGCTTCTTAATGCTTCTTCATTTTTCTTATTTCTAATTTCTCTCCTCCTAGATGCTGGAGTCAGTATCTCTGTCTTCCAAGTCAGAAAGTCTATTTTCCATTTGTTCAATTCTGTTTTCTTGGCTTTGAACTGCATTTTCTATCTCTGTGATTTTGTTATTGATCTGTTGGATTTCAAACAACTTTCTTAATTTTTCATTTTGCTCTGCTGCATTTTGTATAAGGTCTAGGAGAGCTCTATATATAATCCTTTTGTACTCCCCTCTGATAGTTTCAGAAAGGCTTCTTCATCAGGAAAGATTTGTGGATCTTTCTTTTGTGGGCCTTCTGAAGCTGTAGGTGAATGCTTCCTAATGTTCCAGTCCAAAGTTTGTTGCTTTTGGGGCACCTGGAGTTTGTTTTCTTTCTCTGGTGCTACCTTAATGGGTCGAAAGCTCAATCTTCAGTCCACAAGAGCCAGGACGCAAAAAGGGCAGGGGTCAGTGAAAAGGAAGAAGCTTCCTGCTCAGTGGTATGTAGACCAAATAGACAGCCCTATGCTGCATCCTAGGGCTCACTAAGTGTCCAGAAGACTCCATTTGATTATCAATTCAGGCCTTGGTTTCCAGAGGGATTTAGGGAGACATGTGTTTAATCCCCCATCTTGACTCTGCCCCCTCTCTTTTGACTTCCAGACCAAACAGTCTCCAGGTCGTGGATTGAAAAATAAAGTTTATGAGACTGGGTCTCCCCTATTCAAAATGGCCATGGTTAACCTTGTGGATAGAAAGCAGGCATTCCACTGCATCTGTGTTGGGCCAACTGTGAGACGGTACCCAATGATCTCCACCTCCTAGTATTCACGCCTTTGTGCAGTCGTCTCCCCTTGAGGGTAAAAGAGACCTGTTTTATTGCATCCAACAAACGAAATATGACAAAAGTGAGAGGATGTCACTTCTGTAATGAGGTTACATAACATTGCAACATTCATATTTCTAATAGACTCTATTCTCTTCCTGGTTTATGTTTCTGATGACATTAACTGTTGAGTTGGAATGGTCATGAAGCAAAGAACCAAAGGTGACCTCCATCCAACAGCCATCTAAGAATGGAGACCCTCAGCCAGATAACTGAATGCTACCAGTGACCACATGAGCCTGCAAGTGGGACCTTCCACAGTGGGACCCCAGCTCCCTCTGACACCTTTGTTGCTTGCTGTGAGATGCCCTGTCATGGATTGAATTGTGTCCCTGGAAAAATGAGTGTAGCAAGTTGGCTAGGCCATGAGTCCCAGTTTTGTGTGATGTTCCTACATGCTGTGAACCTTGCCTCTATGGTGTTAATGAGGGAGGATGGCCAGCAGCGGTATAGGTGAGGCAGGACTCAATCTGTAAGATGATATTGTGCCTTGAGGCACTCTCTTTGGATATAAAGGAAAGGGGAGCAAGCAGAAAGCAGGGGACCTAATACCACCAAGAAGCAGCACTGGGAACAGAGCATATCCTCCGGAAAGGACCCAGGGTCTCTGTGCCTCAGAAGCTCCCAGTCCGGGGGAAGACTGGCAACAAGGACCTTCCTCCAGAGACAACAGAGAAAGGCTTCCCCTGGAATTGATGGCCTGAATTTGGACTTGTAGCCTACTGAACTGTGACGGAATAAAATTTCTCTTTGTATTTCTGTGAAAATGGCAGCACTAGATGACTAAGACACAGGCTGAGGCAGAAAACTCAACTAATCTGTGTCCAGGTCCTTGACCTTCAGAAACTGTGAGTTAATAACTGTGTGCTGCTTTAAGTTGCTATGTTTGGGGTTAATTTGTTACATAGCGATAGATGATTAAAACTCTGTCCTCTTCCCAGACTTCTTGTACAACAAAGGTGTTTTGAATGGCCATGACAGCATCGTTTTGAGTTACAGGTGCTGAATCTGTTTTCTTCACCATCTTTTAGCAAGAAGTAAAGGTTTGCATTATTCCCAATTCACATGCAGCTGATTAAGTAGAAGACGAAAGTTAGAAATGGCAGGGACATCAATCACTTTTTGGCAACTAAATCACAATATTTAGCCAGTGCTCCAAAAACCCAATGAAGCCCAGCCATAAAAGAAATGCTTCACTCAGATGACTTTTACAATATTTCTGGGTGACACAATTATTGCTCAAAGGAGAGGGGTGGCAGGACATGAGAAGAACGGCAGTTGATGTTTACCACTTGTCATGAATTGAATCGTTGCTTCTCCCCGTCCCCCAAAATTGTGTGTATCAGTTTGGTTAGATTATGAATTCCAGTACTGCATGACTTTCATGTATGTTGCAAATTCTGCCTGTGTGATGTTAATGAGGATGGGCAGCAGTTGTGTTGGTGAGGCAGGACTCAATCTACAAGATGAGAGTGTGTCTTGAGGTCGTCTCTTGAGCTACAAAAAGGAGAAGCAGAGAGAAAATAGGGCCTCATACCACCAGGAAAATAGTGCCAGGAGCAGAGCTTGTCTTTGGGACCTTGGGTCCCTGTGAGAAGAAGCTCCCACACTAGGGGAAGATTGAGGAGAAGGCTACCATAAACAGAAAACCTTCCCCTGTAGCTAACACCCTGAATTTGGACTTTTAACTTAGTTTACTATGAGTTTTCCACTTGTGGCATATCTGTCATAGCAGCATTAGATGACTGAGACACCACTAATGGAATTATAGAAGAAATCTGGGAAATTTATGAATGCAGAAGAAGACAAATAGTTTAAGAAGTAAAATGATTTATGTAACTTCCAGATGAGGTTTTTTTTTAAAATTATGCTTTAGGCAAAAGTTTATGGGGAAAATTAGGGGTGTATGTGTGTGTGTGTGTGTGTGTGTGTGTGTGTGATTTTGGTTTTTACTGTGATTGAGTGAAAGTTTACAATGCAATTCGAATTTGCATACCCATGAAAATTAGGTTTTTTAAGTAATTAATAAACATATTGTTTTGTAACATTTGTTGCCAATCGGATGATATGTCAACCCTTTCCCCTTCTCGACCTGGGGTTCCCTATTTCAACGTGTCCAGCTTCCTGCACGTTCTTGCCTTCTCGTCCTTACCCCTGGGCTGGCATGTCTATTTAGTCTCGTTTTGTTTGAAAAGGCTGTCTAGTATTTGGCTGAAGGGTTAACTTACAGAGTTGTTACCCAGTTGGGCTCCATGCTCTAGAGCAATTGAGCCAAGGAAACACATTCCAAGTCAGAAAGAAGAAGAAGGTTTATCAGTAACAATGAACCCATCAGAGACTCCACAGCAACATGGGCTGTTCTCCAAGGAGTCTCAACAGGCAATTTTGACATCAGAGTTTATATATCATTCTTGGCAAGGATTACTTCATGTTTTTAAACATGTGGCCCACAGATAATTGTATACATCACCAAATAACCACAAGAAACTCTTTATTAAACCGTAGATAATGTATGTCAGACACCTGGACTCTATATGTTTGTAATAGGCAAAGACAAAACTTACATGAAAATTCCTCAGCTAGTGGAACTGGCCTGCCAAGTCCACTCTGACTGAGAGCAAGAAAGAAAGTTGTGGATACAAAAAAAAAAAAATGCCAGGCAGCCTTCCTAACTGCTGACTCCCAGGCTGAAGGCCATTTCTCAGGAGAGCAAAGAAGAGGAGGTACATCAAGGTCACAGGCGCTGAGGGGGTCCCAGGCCCCTTTGGAAAGAGATCAGTGTAGCTGGCACAATAAAAACATTTACAGATCATTTAGATTATCATTATGGCATTAGTTATGTCAAGCTCTCAATTACCCACTTTGAAAAGGAGCAAACATACTGCAAGGTGTTAGGATCACAGAGTGGCTTCAGTACCGAGTTAAAAGAGTGTCCAGGGACCATACACTTTTGTTTCTTCTTCTCAGTCAGATCAGTAAGCCTGGTTTCCTTTCCGTGAGTTTCAATTTCAGAGGAGTGTGTGCCTGCACCCTCTGAAGGTCCAGGCAAGTGAGAAGGCAGGAGAATGTGCATTTCCACCTACCTCTGCCTTTTTCTTGCCTCTGAGGCATTGCCTATAAAGGGATGTGTTCTAAGACATCCTCAGGAATCTGAAGCGCTTTCTGAGCATTACAGTAGCAACAGGAAAAGCTGTTCTAATCAAAGGCAAGAACTTGCTGGAAAACAGGAATCTTAGTAGCACGTGGGTGGATACCAAAACCCTAAGATGCTTGTAGAATCCCCGGGTGGTACAAGCAGTTAAATACACTGGGCTACTAACTGCAAGGTCAGAGGTTCACATCCACCCACAGGTGTCTCAGAAGATGGACCCCGTGATAGCCTTCAGAAAACTCAGCCATTGAAAGTCCTGTGGGTCACAGTTCTACGCAGACACACATGGGGAACCAGGAGTCACACTCAACTGGATGACAACTGTTTTTTACTGGTTTAGAATGTCATTGTCCAGACAGGCATTATGATGACGGAGCAAGGGTCAGGAAGAACCTAAGCAAGCTGAGTCACGATGGTAAGTTCTCCCACATAGATGGTTTAATTGAATTCATCCACTTAATCTGAAGATTAATGACGCCCCAGAGAAGACCCTATGGACCACCCAAGCACAGTGTGTTTGGAAAGGCAAGTGGAGGCTGCAGGCCAGCTCATCAAAGACTGTGAGACGGATTGAGCACTGGACTGCCCATCCAGACTCTGGGGCCTTAGTTTCCAATCTTTGTCTAAACAGCCAATGATCTTGGCTAAGCCTTTTAGCCTTGGTCTAGTAGATATTGTTTTCTTCTCTACAGCGAGATGAATTGAACGTGATTGCATATCACACTGTAAGACAGTTTTGCAGTAACAGCCAAGCCAAAAAGACTTCAATGATAAAGAAATGGATTGGCTCTGGAGGTGCTGGTGTAGGACGGGTCTGAGTCTCAATTTAATCCAACGGTCCTGGCTCCAGGTCCCGCTTCTGTCGGCTCAGCTCTCTGCCGTGAGTCAACGCCGTCATCAGCCCTGTAGAGGAACGGCAGAACCTAAAGCAAGAAAACGCATCCAGCAGCCTGCGGCAAGCTCTTCCTTGCCCATCCCTGGCCTCAGTGGACTCCTGTGCCATTTCTGCACTAGACACCGGGGGAAGGGGGTGTTCCTAGGACTGGCTCAGACCTCCTGGCCCAGGCTGTGGGGCACTGTGCAGTCACGAGAGATGGAAAGAGTGTTGAAGAGTCTTATGTCTGTCTACTGAGGATGCTCTCCAGAGTTTTGCTGAACTCTAAAGAGTCATTAAGTTTGATGAAATAACAAAAAATAAATTAATGCTGAGTAAAATTAAGGAAACTGTATATATTGAGGCAAACTATTAAGAAAAAGTAATTTTCAAGTGTGTGTTGTGTCGTGTGTCATCAAATTGATTTCTACTTGCAGTAACCCCATAGGACAGAGTAGAATTGCACCATGGGGTTTTCTAGGCTATAATATTTTATAGGAGGAAGCTTTGAGGGTGTAGTGGTGTAAGCACCTGGCTATTGTCCAAAAGACCAGCAGTTTGACCCTATCGGCTGCTCCTTAGGGGAAAGCTGGGGCCCCCGGCTTCTGTAAAGTTTATAGCCTTGAAACCCCTGTGGGGCAGGGTTGCTGTGAGTTGGAATCAGCTGAACAGGTTTGGTTTTGGTTTAACCTTGACGGGAGTAGATCACTAAACTTTCGGTCAATAGGAGAGCACTTAACCGTTGTACCACTAGGGCTCCTTAACTTCTGAAGAGTTTATTCATTGTCCCTGGATCTTCTAGTGACACTGTATGCAATCAGTCTAACGACCAGTGCATATTGTTTCTTCATAAGTTTTGAAAAGAATGACATACGTCTGTTTTCATCCTTCTCTATTGTCTCAGTCACCTAGTGCTGCTATAGCAGAAATACCACTCACGGATGGCTTTAACAAACAGAAATTCATTCCCTAACAGTCTGTTAGGCTGTAAGCCCAAATTCAGGGCATCAGCTTCAGGGGAAGTCTTTCTGTCAGCTCTGGAGGAAGGTCTTTGTCATTTGTCCTCCCTTGATCTGGGAGCATCTTGGCACATGACCTCAGATCCAAAGGACTCGTAGTAACACACAAACCTCTGCAGACAGATGGGCACTAGCTACCCATTAGGTATGAAATTGTCCAGTAATTAAACCCAGGTCTCCTTCACAGAAGGTGAGAATTCTGCGACTGAACCACCAACGCCTCTCTCTTAAAAAATAATAACAATAATAAAACAGCCTGTTGGTGCTGAGTCAATTCTGACTCATAGCAACTCTATAGACAGAGTAGAACTGCCCCACAGAGTTTCCAAGGAGACCCTAGCAGATTTGAATGGCTGACCTGTTGGTTAGCAGCTATAGCACCTAACCACTCTGCCACCAAGGTTTCTGCCTTTCTCTCAGAAACCTTTATTTAGCCCACTACCATCCTTGCATAGAATATGTCCCCAGAGTTGAGTGACACTGGCAAAACATCCCCAAGGTGAAAATAATTAGATGTTAGCAAGATACAAATTGAATCACAGATCCTTTTACGCTAGATGAGAATTGTTTTCAACTTTTTTTCCCCCTCAACAGTTTTCTAACACTGGTTTCCTCAGAACAAAAATACTCGAAGACTTCCTGGGTTTAACATGCAGTGGCTTTGGACTTTTATTTTATTAAATGTTAAAGAATGAGAAGGAGTGGGAATGACCCAAGCCACTTCCGTGTATTTCAGGGTTTGCCTTTAGTACAATAAAAAGAAAACACAAAGAAAAATGTTCTAAAGACACACTCTGGGGCCAGAATTGAAAGGCATCAGCTAATTGCAATGAAAATACAACAATGTAAAACCCAGACAGGCTAAGTACTGGTCTGTGCCTGGTGTGGGCTACATTGTTTCTCATGCTTGCAAGGACAGCATTTATAATCACTGTTATATACATGAGTCACAGAATTATACATGTCTTGTACCAACTAGTACAAAATAATGTTTACAGAAATTACAGGCTTTGAGCAAATAGGTTCCACGCAAGGGAGGCCCATGTCAGGCCTGAGCGAAAGAGCTGTACCCTGGCCTCTAGAGACTCTTCCTAAAGAAATGATTGGATACTTGGAATGTATGTTCAAACTCTTTTCATTCCTTACTTTTTCTGTACCTCAATTTGTAAATATTATTTTACGGTAGTGGATCAATGGGCTTCCTCAGACCATAGAATATTGTGCCGCCGTTAAAAATAATCTCCAGGGGCCGCCGGTCAATGTGGCACCATAGACAGAAGTGGCACGTTCTCCTTCCACAGCACAGATCTGAAAAACTAAATAAAACAGAGACAAATGTCAATCCTGGAACATGAATTGTCATATGAAAAGATAAAGATCTCAGCCAAACATCCAAAGAACCAAGGAACTGATTGAGAACAGAGAGTGAGAAGAGATAGGACAGTCCATTGTCAGCTAACCCACCATGGATTCACCCTCTTGGACTTCTGTTGGAGAGACCCAGACAGAGAGCATACAAAAGCAGATTCCCAGAAATCCTAGCAGAAAACAAAGCTATACATGATTCCCTACAGCCCATCTTCTCCCGCTGCTCTACCTCTGACACATCCTGGCTAGCTTCAGTGGCTCAGCCAGCTAGGACATACAGTGTCCACACTGCTTGGATCTGACCCATCCACATGGGAAATTGGCAGAAAGGAGTGGGCAAAAGCACCTTCAGAAGCCCCCAGCAGGACACAGGTCATCTGCTCCCTTAGCACCCTTGGATTTTGTTTTTGTCTTTGGCTCCTGTTTCTCTCTCTCTCCCATGTCCCTTTTAGTCCACACATCACAGCCACCCTACTTCATGCTGCCAAACCACAGTGGGTGCTTACCGTGATACCCCTGAGTAGCACAGGAATGGCCTACTGGGACCTTCCCAGCTCTGATTCTTGGCTCACTGTTTCGCCCTAATGTATGCCGCAAACAGCTCATCCTAGCCCCTCCGCTTCCACTGAACCTGCCCTGCTGCACAATAGTTGAGCCATTCGTCCTGCCCACTGGACAAAGGGGCGAAAGGTATTATGACCGTGGAGATCAAACAACAAAGAACTCCCAGTCTGCCTGTTCTGGCATAACCAAACCAAACAAAAAACCAGGATGAAACACACAACAACAACAACAAAAAGAAACCTACAATCAACAGACAGAGAAAATGACTACAGAATGCCCCCAATATAGCAGACAATATCAAAATTTATTTAAAAAAAAAAAAAGGAGATGATTTCGGCAAGCATCCAAAATAGAACCACCTCTCAGGGAATTCAGATCTCTAATATTCAGAGTTAGTGAAGAGTTTCAGCAAAAAGCTGGCAAAAATGAGGAAAAAATAGACAAATTCATGGATAAGGCAGGCAAACTCGGGCAAATACTACATTATTGAAATGCCAAAACGAACTCACAACTAGAAATCATACAGAAACAACAATGAGAAATCCAAAGATAAACAACAAGAGTGCAGACATAGTGTCATTCATGGAAGGGCTGAGGAGCAAGTTTGAAATAACAGAAGACAGGGGGAAAAAAAGAAAAGTGAAAACAGTCTGAGAATTGTGTGAGACACAGTAAAAACCAAAAATCTCTGAGTGATTAGAGTTCCAGAACAAGAGGAGAAAAGGAAAAACACAGAGAGGATCATTGAAGAACTGCTGACAGAAAATTTCCCCGATACCATGAAAGATGAAAAATCTACCATCCGAGAAACTCAACGAGCTGATACAGAAAAGATCCTAGAAGAAAATCCCCACGATGACCATCCAAGAAACTCAATGAACCTGATATAGAAAAGATCCTAAAAGAGTATCACCACAATGTATCATAATCACACTCACTAAAACCAAAGACCGAGAAATACCTTCAAAAGAAGAGACAACCTTTGGTGGTTACCAGAGAGGGAAGCAGTGGTGATGGCAAACACTGCATAGACAGTAGACAAGTGGTAACTTTGCTGAAGGTTAAGACAGTACACAATACCGGGGTAGGCAGCACAACTTGGGCAAGGCAAGGTCATGGGTGTTGCTTAGACACATCCAGGCTCCCTGAGGGACTGACTTGCTGGGATGAGAGGCTGTGGGGACCATGATCTCCGTCATCTAGCTCAACTGGCATGCTGCATTTTATAAGGTACATGTTCTACATTCTACTTCATTAAGTACCATCTGGGGTCCTAAAACCCTGCAAACAACCATCTGGGATGTTCCACTGGTCTTATCCATGTGGCAGGAAGGAAGGATGAAGAAAACTAAAGAAACAGTGGAAAGATTGGTCCAAAGGGCTAAGGAACCACCTTGATAATGGCCTCTTTTAGACCAAATCCAGTGCGCAAGAAGATGCCTGGCTACCAGCACTGTCTGCTCTCACAAAGATCACAACAAAGGTTCCCGGAGACAGCTGAAGAAAAATGTAGAACAATGTTCTATCTCAAAAAGTAAGACCAGGCTTGCTGGACTAACAGAGACTGGAAAATCCCAGACAGTATGGCCCCCAAGTACTCACTCAGCTCAGTAATGAAGTCACTCCTGAGATTCACCCTTCAGCTGAAGATTGGACAGGCCCATGAAACAAAATAAGGCTTAAGGGGTACTCCAGCTCAGGAGCAGGGACTGGACATTGCAGAGGTTGGGGGGGTAAGAAAGCTAGTAATAGAGACCCCGGGATTGAGAAGGGAGAGTGTTGACATGTTGTAGGGTTGTTATCCAATGTCATAAAACAGTATGTGTCATAACTGTTTAATGAGAAACCACTTTGTTCTGTATACCTTAAAGTACAATTTAAAAATTAATAAATCATAAAAATAATCACCAAGCATCCTGATAACATGGAAAAAGGTAAACTCCAGACGGTCCTTGGCTTGCAGGTGCATGACTCCACACTCCACCTCTGTCTTCACATGGTCTTCACCCCTGAGTGTCTATGTATCTTCATTCTTCCAGTAAGGCTGCTTGTCACTGAATTTAGGGCCCACCCAAAAACCAGGATGATAGCATCTCAAGGCCAAAAGAATTAGACGATGTTCAGCTACCACAGCAGACAGCTCTGACAGGGATTACAGTGCAGGACCCCAAAAAGAGCAAGAAAAAACATGCAATAACATTCAAGTTCACATAAAAGACCAGATTTATGGGTCTGACAGAGATGGGAGGAACCCTGAGACTATGGTCCCCAGACAACCTTGTAATTCATAAAGGAAGTCACTCTGGAAGTTCACCCTTTAAGCCAAATATTAAGCAGCCTATTAAACAAACAATTACACATTTGAGGAAAATGCTTCTTAGACCAACCTAGCATATGAAACCAAATGGGCACCCCATGCCCAAAAGAAAGATAAGAAGGAAGGAAAGGACAGGAAAACTAGACAAAAAGAAATGGGAAACCTGGTGTAGAAAGGGGAAGAGTGCTGATGTATTGCAGAGATTGCAACCAATGTCACAAAACAATTTCTACATAAAAAAACTTAATTCAAAGTTAATTTACTCTGTAAACTGTCAGCTAAAATACAATTACAAAGTAAAACAAAGCAAAAAAAAAATAGATACAGGCATGCCTCAGAGATACTGCAAGTTTTTTTTTCCAGACCACTGCAATAAAGGGAGTTGCAAGAATTTGGGGTTTCCCAATGTATATGAAAGTTATGTTTACACTGTACTGTAGTCTATAGAGTGAGCAATAGTATTGTGTCTAAGAATACAATGTACACACCTTAATTTAAAAAAAAATGCTTTATTGCTAAAGTTGCTAACCATCTTCTGAGCCTTCAGCAAGTCATAATCTTTTGCTGCTAGAGTGTCTTGCCTCAATGTTGACGGCTGCTGGCTGGTCAGGGTGGTGATTGCTGAAGGCTGGGGTGGCTGTGACGATTTCTTAAAATAAGCAAACAGTGAAGTTCTCCCCATCGATTGACTCTTCCTATCATGAAAGATTTCTCTGTAGCATGTGGTGCTGTTTGATAGCATTTTACTCACAGTAGAAAGTCTTTCAAAATTATAGTCAGTCCTCTCAGATCCTGCCACTGCTTTGTCAACTAAGTTGAAGTAATATTCGAAACTTTGCTGTCATCTCAGCAATGCTCACAGCATCTTCGTGAGGTGTAGTTTCCATCTCGTAAGCTACTTCATTTGTTCATTTGTAAGAAGCAATGCTTCATCTGTTAAAGTTCTGTCATGAGAGATCGCAGCAATTCAGCCACATCTTCAGGGTCCACTTCCAGTTCTCTTGCTATCCCCCCACATCTGCAGTCACTGCATCCCTGGAACCTTGAACCTCTAAAGTCATTCCTGAGTGTTGGGATCAGCTTCTTCCAAACTCCTACTAACGTTGATGTTTTGACCTCCACCTCCTCTAAATCCTGAGTGTTCTTAACGGTATCTACAAAGGCAAATCCTTTCCCAAAGGTTCTTAATTTACTTTGCCCAGATTTATCAGAGGAACTACTATCTACAGTAGCTATGGCTTTAGGAAATGTATTTCTTAAGTAATAAGACTTGAAAGTTGAAACAATTTTTTGATCCATGGACTGCAGGATTGATGTTGTATCAAAAAAAAAAAAAAAAACTACCATCAAGTTGATTCCAACTCGTAGTGACCCTACAGGTCAGAGTAGACCTGCCCCATAGAGTTTCCAAGGAGCACCAGGTGGATTCAAACTGCCGACCTTCTGGTTAGAAGATGTAGCACCTGATCACTACACCACTAGGGTTTCCAGATGTTGTATTAGATGGCATGAAAACAACATAAATCTCCTTGTACATTTCCATCAGAGCTCTTGGGTGACCAGATGCACTGTCAACACCAAAAACAAACAAACAACAAAAATAAAACCCCAAAAAACCTCACTGCTGTTGAGTAGTGTCCGATGCATAATAAGCTTGTAGAATGGAGCAGCTGGTGGATTCAAACTGCAGACTTTTTAGTTAGCAGTCAAGCTAACTAAATAAACATTTATGCCCCCAGGATTCTACATTTTCAAATTTTCAAGGAGCAGTGGTATCTTGGAAGGAATCTTTCTGAGCAGTAAGTCTCAACAGCAGACTTAAAATATTTGGTAAACCATTTTATAAATGGATGTGCTGTCATCTAGGCTTTGCTGTTCTACTGATAAGGCACAGGCAGGGGAGATTTAGCATAATTCTCTAGGGCCCCAGGAATTTCTGAACAGTAAATGAGCTTTGGCTTCAAATGGAACTCACCAGCTTCTTCTAATTCAAGGCTGTATCATCTATATTGAAAATCTGTCGGTTGCCACCTTCATCAAATGTCTTAGCTAGATCTCCTGGCTAAAGTGCTGACACTGCTGCACCAGCACCTGCTGCTTCACCACACGCTTTTACGTGGTGGAGGTGGTTTCTTCCCTTAAACCTCATGAACCAACCTCTGGTAGCTTCCAACTTCTCTTCTTCAGCATCCTCGCTTCTCTCAGCCTTCATAGACTGGAGGGGAGTGAGGGTCTTACTTTGGCTTAGGCCTTGGTTTAAGAGAATATTGGGACTGCTTTGACCTTCTATCTAGACCACTAAAACTTTCTCCATGTTAGCAAGGAGGCTGTTTCATTTTCTTATCATGCGTGTGTTCACTGGAGTAGTATTTTCCTTCAAGAACTTTTCCTTTGTAATCACAGCTTGGCTAACTGGTGCAAGGGCCAGGCTCTCAGCCCATCTCAGCTTTTGACATGCCTTCCTCGCTAAGCTGAATCATTTCTAGCTTTGATTTAAAGGAAGAGTCATAATAAGCCTCTTCCTCTCACTTGAACGCTCGGAGGTCATTGTACAGTTTATTAAGTGACCTAATTTCAATATTGTCATGTGTCAGGCAGTAGGGAGGCCTAAGGAGAGGCAGAGAGATGAAGGAACAGCCAGTGGATGAAACAGAACACACAAAACATTTATCAATTAAGTTCGCTGTCTTCTACAGGAAAAGCTCATGGTGCCCCAAAACAGTTATAGCATTAACATCAGAGGTCACCGGTCACAGATCTTCATAACAGAAATAACAATAGGGAAAAAGTTTGAAATACTGTGAGAATTACCAAAATGTGGCACAGAGACACGAAGTGAGCACACAATGTTGGCAAAATAGTTTCGTTTGATGCAGTGTTGCCACAAACCTGAAATTTTTTTTAAAGTAATGTCTGCAAAGCTCAATAAAGTGAAGCACAGTAAAACAAGGTCCACTGGTGGATGGTTGGATAGGGAGAGAAAGGGAGAGAGACAGGGAGGGAGGTAGATAGACACACAGATATGTAGATACGTAGATGTGTAGATGCGTAGATACGTAGTTACACAGGGAGATAGACAAACGTATAAGTAACAGAGTGTTGGACAAGGACTGAGAAATCAAAGTAACTGTGAAAAAAGAGAGTTTCATCAGCCACATGTGCAGAATTTTGCAAGGACATGAAGGAGTAGCTGTGGCCCATGGTAGGGCCATGAGGAAGGGAGGAGAGCCTGACTGGTACCCAAGTCAAAGGAGCCGCAAGAGGGCAGGGAGCACTGGGCATCTCTAAAGAGACCTCAGGAAAAGAGTCAGCTGTGGCATGTGCTGGCCCAGGGCCTGAAGAAGCAATGTCAGAACAGACCATGCTCCACCTCCTCCCCGTGTCAGACCCAGCCTCAAACACGACAGATCTGGGGAGTAAAGATGACGGTACCTGGTGCAGTTTTGACTATACCACAGAACATGTTCTGCTATGTATTTATTAAAGTTCCACTGCCATCAAGTCAACTCTAACTCACAGCGACCTTAGAGGCAGAGTAGAACTGCTCTACAGCATTTCCAAGGATTCAAACTGCCAACGTTTTGGTTAGCAGACACAGCACTTAACCACCACTCTACCAGGGTTTCCGTGTATTTATTAGTACACAATATATATGTGTGTTCTATAACATATGGTTCTTCTATTTAGAGTCGTCAGCCTATTATTTGTCTCAAGTTGTCAGAGAATATTTTATTATTTGAGACTGATCAGAAAGAAAGGTCAGGGCCAGCTTGTGTTTCTCACACTTGCTTAGAAGATTTCTAAATCTATCTTATAAGTAGAGCAAGAGTGAGATCCTTGGTGAGTTTTAATTTTTTTGATTTAGTCCTTGTTTTCATAGCAGAGTACATTTTCTTGATGCTCTGAGTTTTGTCTCTACAGAAGCCACCTTTGAAAGAGCTAAGAATCGAATGTCTCTAAATGATCTCTGGCTTGGAATCCAAAAACTAAACCCACTGCTTTCAAGTCAACTCCATGGCTTGGAATGGGAAGTCCTAATTTCACCCTCCTTCTCCCCACCCAGGGGTGTTAAACTGTGTGAGATCACAGTGGGTCCCGGCCCAGTGAGGAGAAGCTGTGGTTGCCAGTTGCTGTTGAGTCAGCCTTGACTCAGGGCGACCTGATGTATTGTCAAAGAGAAGCATCATTCTGACCCTCTGTTAGGTGTGAAAACAAAGAGCTGTATTGTAGAAAGAGTTATACAAAGTGGGAGACACCCAAGCACCCGGGCAAGATATTTCCATGTTCCAAATTACAAGAACAGAAAGGTGTTTATCAGGTGAAGCCAACAAGGGGCGTGTGCACAGGCGTGGCAAAAGTTAGGAGGAGAAAGCTCAGATACAACAGTTCTCAAACGTTTTTCTTAACATCAGTAAGTCTGTCTGGTAACATCTTGGGGAACAGTCCAGTCAACTTTGTGTATCAGCTGCATGTTTGACTCACCTTCTTATCTTAAAGTAACAATCTATGCTGTGACAGAGTCATCAGAAACAAGACAAAGGCTTCAATGTATGAATAAAATGAAATCTGACTTGAAGAAAGTCAGTAAATTAGAAATAAGACTCCTCTTGGTTACAGAGTCAAGAGGCAACTGCAAGGTTTCATCTTAACATTATCAATTCAACTTCCCAATCTACTATAACATTCCCAAGGACAAGCTGCACAAACATTCTTGGGGAACATCTTTCAGCAAACAATTCCTCCAGCAGGCTAAAAAAGTCCTGACCCTTGTTCTTTTTAAGTTACAAACAGTTAAACTTTTACAAGAACCTACACTGTATCATTAGAAAAAAAAAACAAACATGGATAAGTCTCTGGGCTCAGCTGCTGTTATAATTTACTCCTGAAGGCATTGTTTCAGTCATGCCAAACACCTCATTTTTAAGACTCACATACACATTATAACAGAATTGGAATAGTTGAAGGTCAAAGAGAAAATAGGAGAAGGGAACACATTTTGAAAAGTGGAGAGGAAATAAGGGAGGAAAGAGCCTTGTCTTAGGCCCAGTTCTCTAGAGAAGCAAAATCAATGAAGTGTATATGTCTGTATGAGTGCACCTGCATGTGTACACAGGCATGTGTGCACAAGCACTTGTGCAGAGAGAGAGATTTATCTCAAGAAAATGACAAATGGCAAGTCCCAGTCCGGGGGTCAAGCATCAGGCTGAAAGCCCTCCTGATTCATGTAGCTGGAAGGAAAGACTGGCAGGACAGGCACCCACTGTTTGCTCACTGGCTTGGAGGCCAGTGAATCACAAAACCAGCAGGTAAGATGGCAGGCTGCTGGCTCTGGTCCCAAGAACGAGAGGTGAGATGATGACCAGCCTGATACAGGATCCAGTGACCCTTGCCAGATTATCCATGTATAATCGGACACACCCCACAGGAAACTTCCCTTACAATTTCCCTGACATCAGATGACATCATGGAGATGATTACATTATATCACAAAATGAAGGATGACTACATCATTACATAACTGCCAAACCACATCATTATATAACTGCCAAGCTCCATCGTTACAAAACTGCCAGAGCACAACCAACGTAACTATGAAATCACTGAGAATCATGGCCCAGCCAAGGTGACACATAACTGTAACCATCACTAGACCCTAAAATAAAGTGGAAAAAAAGAGGAGGTTGAGAGTTGTAGACAGCCTTTGACAGCTGCTTCTACCAAGTTGCTCTGCCTTTGAAGATACAGCAACTTCTGCTTGCAGAACCACCCCCTTTTTCTAATTTGACTATGGCCTACTTACTGAAACCTGGAGAAACCACCAAGCCTCACCCTTCTCACCATCACCTGGGAGCTCTGTAGCCCACAGAGCTCTGTGCTCCAATTCTGCCACCTAGAACCTCCGGCTCAGAGCAGACACACTGTGGAGACAGCCCTTGGAAGACAACCTTGTTTTTCTTCTCTTCCTTCTCCACTTGACTCACAAAGCCATTATCTCCACAGTGTACTAGTTCAGAGAAAAAAGACAGCTCATATTTGCCATCTGTTCATTTCTTTTTTCTTTTGAGGTAGGTTTGTTTGGTTTTTAGAAATGCCAAATTTCTGTTGAGTGATATCCAAGGGAGTGTCTGTTTGGCTATCAAAAGAAAGCAAGCCAGGATTGGAGCAAATGGAAGCTTGGAATGAGCCCCAGCTCCTTGTCTACTCCCACAAGCTGAGGACTTCATGCCTCTTTCTAGGAAAGAAGAAGGACCACTGTATGAGTGTTTAACAGGGTCCTTCATAAAAAACAAATAAACAAAAAAACACTTAGGTTGAGTAGTTTTTCACACACAGTGACCCCCTGTGGGGTAGAGTAGAATAAGACCCATGGCTACTCCCACTCACTTGTTGCTGTTTATGTAAATTGCATTGGCAAAACAATCACAACTAGCAGATTTGGATGGCTGCTCTTCAGCACTGCCTCTGGACATGTCCGTAAGGACCTAGCCCGTGCACTGGGACCCCATTCCCTGGGCAGAGGGAACTGGAGGGTGGAATCAAGACAGCAACAACTGTGAGAGCCCAGAGATGCAGCAGAAACACACCTGCTGTTCTAGAAACAAGATAGTTATAGACAGGAAGTGTGGGAGTGGAGGTTGTCAGCAGTTAAAACTATGTTTCCATCTCTGAGAGCTCTCAGGATGTAGTTGTCAGGTGCCATCAAGTTGGTTCCAACTCATAGTGACCCTATGAACAACAGAAGGAAACACTGCCCAGTCTTGCACCATGTCCACAATTGTTTTTATGCTTCAGCCCGGGATGCAGTAAAAGATGCCATTTATTACGACCCCGGAAGCCCCCTGTAGTTCACCACCTGACCTTTTAGAAACTTCAAGTGCTACCTGGACTGGTGGCCCTGGCTGCTATCATGGCAACTGTCTTAGGCTGGGTCCCCTGGAGAAGAAAAATCGGTAAATCCTATAACTACATACAGAGAGATTTATGTAAGGTAAATGGCTCACCTGATGGCAGCATCTGGAACATCCCAAGTTCATGGCTCAGTTTGGAACCTTCTGCTGATTCACGTAGTCACAGGGGCTGGTGAACCCAAGATCAGCAAGTCAGATGGCAGTACTCTGATACACAGGCTGCGAAGACTGATGAAGGCCAAGATAGGCAGGTAAGAGACAGGTAAGCTGCTAGCTCAAATTCCAAGAACCAGAGGTCAGATGAACAAGAGCCAGCTGCAGGATGCCATGCAAGCAAAAGTCCACAAGCCTTGCCAGAAAGTCTGCTTGTATTGGACACAGGCCATGCACCCAAGGAAACTCCCTTTCAACTGGTGGGCAACTTACAGAAGACCTCATCGTGGAGGTGATCATATTATAACAGATCTCATCAAAGCAATGATCACTTCATCATATGACTGACAAACTACATCACAACTGCCAAACCATTGAGAATCATGGTCCAGTCCAGTTGACACGCAACCTTCACTATTATAGCAACTGTAGCTGGGTCCCTCAACATACAACAGTTATGGAGGAGAACTTTGGGGCATACAAAGGGGGTCAGGCTGCCACTCTGGACAAGTCTACCTGGTGAACTCCAGACAGGCTCCAGGGGACTCCAGCTCCTGCCATGTCCCAGGTCTCTTCACTGTAAGGCCCTCAGTCATCACTGCCCACAATAGCTGCAGCTAGTTCCTCAGGCCCTCTTGACTTCCCTCCTTGCCCAAATCAACTTGTCCCCATCAGTCCCCAGACCCCTCTTCCTGATGAAAAACACTTAATTTTGCTTCTCTTGGGTTGCTGAAGCACTGAACACATCACAGCTGAGCTCAAGAGGAGGGAGCAAGTTTCTTGCTATAACTGCATTTAGGCTCAGACTTCAGCCTGGTCAGTCCAGTGGCCAAGAGAACTGCCTCCTCACTCAAATCCCCAATCTTACCAAGCAGTCCACATGTAGGGGCTGCTGCGTAGACAAAATCAACAGGAAAGGAGAAGCTAGATTCTTTCCTTTCCAACTCAGAGATGACCAATCTGGGCTTCATTCCAGAAGTCTAGAATGTAGACTTCCAGCAGTGGGGGCCTTCTTACCTTTCCCCTGTCCAATTCTCTTTCACACCTTCTCCTTGGCCACCAGCACCCCATAAAGTGGAAAATGTATACAATCATTCTCATGATTCACATGAAATTTCTTACTGCTCTCTGCAAAAGAAAATATGCCAAAGCAGAGTAGCTCCAGGAAGTTGTCCCCAAACTTGAAGAGGAAACTGGCTGATTTACAGAGTAGGGCAACCCCAAAGTTGATGAGAGCTACAGCCCAGCTGTTTCTGAATACCCTACCTGGAAAAAGGAAGAACAGCTGTGGGGCATAACATGTTGGCAGCCAGCCCAGCCACACTAAGACATTCCAGGGATGGAAAAAAGGAAGGACATCAAATATTTGAGCTTTGGATAATTTTTAATCCAAGCTGTAGTGGGGCCAGGAAGGTAAACACAGTTTGTCTAGAGAGGCCTGTGCACATTCTCAGGGCTTTCCATCAGGCAGACAATGATTCTAGAAAGAACAATTATTGCAGACAAGTTGGTTCCTGTCATACCTCCCACTGGAAAGAGGCCAAAATCATTCTACCGTAAGGCCCAGAGTGGCACAATGACATTTTTATGGAGAGGTCTCCTCTGCTGATCTTGGGCAATGATTTCAATACAAGTTGGGGCTAAGAGATGATGGTGTCTGTGACCACATTCCTCAAAACCATGATGAAGTGCAGGTAAGTGACACTCAGCTGAGGAGAGTTCCATCCTTTTCCAGCTATTGGTCTTTCCTGATGACATGTACAAAAAGAATTAATCCAAGTCTCACCATCCTCATTTCCAAGGTGTGTTCTGTTTGCATTTATTATAACATCAGTTTGTTTGTTCTTCAGACAGTTCACAGTGTGGTCTACAGTCTTTACCAAAATCAAGGTTGGAAAGCACAGTGTAGTAACAATGCTGAATGATGGTACTGGTTCAGTTTATAGTTTACAGAGCAAAACAGACAAGAGCAATTGCTAGACATACCTCATGCTTTCCAGCAGACCCTTGCCAATGACTATTGATAAGCAATGACTGGCAATTTCAGATCCAGTCCTGGAGCCCTTGTGGTGCAATGGTTAACTGTTCATCTGCAAACCAAAAGGTGAGCAGTTTGAATCCACCAGGCACTACCTGGGAACTTTAAGAGGCCATTCTATTCTGTCCCATAAGAGTCAGAATCAACTAGACTGCAACAGGTTTTGGTTGTTTGGTTGTATATAAGAAATATCTTGGCAAAATTTTTTTTAAAGCTGTAGTAAATTCAAAGACAGGTAAATTATAAATTTATAAATTGTTTTATTTGCTGTTGATGTCCCATTCCAGCCATTAAAGAAATCAGACCTTCCCTCACAGATGTTCTTTATTAATCTAGCAATTTGGGGGTGGTGGGATGGGACAGGTGCCAGGTGGGGACTGTAAAAGTAGAAGAGGGTTCACAACACTGACACTCAAACTGGAAAATGACAGATTACCATGGCTTAGGAATGATGATGCACAAATTCTAAAGGAAATAGCATCATACTTAAAGAATGGTAAACCTTAATGAGTGGGATTGTTCCAGAAATGCAAAGATAGTTCAATACTGGTGATGTGTTACTGTAATTTACAGTATGTAGTTTTCAAAGAAGAAAAACAATAAAATTGTTTCAAAAGACTTTGACAAACTCACTCTATATTTTATAAACTCTCAGCAGTGGGAGAGTAGATACAAGCCTAACATGACTAGAGACAGATGTTCCCTAGAGCAAACCAGAAGTCAGCATTGTGCTGACATTAGCCTGGTTACAGAGTGCTGTCAAAGCAAGGGACAAGACAAGGACATTCGTTGCCATACTGTTAATCATGTTGGAGTATACTTGCAAAGAATATAGAAAAAAGAATTTAAAAAGTCAAAAAAGAGGAGATGAAATTAACACTGTTTGTCAAAGTTATAGCCGTATACCTTTTTCCAGAGTACTGGATGAAACCTACTAGAATTACAATTAGAATTGAGTAGAAAAGCAGGTGAAAAAACTACATCTGTATGTGTGTTTGTGTGTGTATTAATCAATTTTCTATTATAAAATATAATGCCAAAAAAATCCATTTGGAAAAGTAACCATAAAAAATAAATGATACTAATGAATGAATTTAAGAAGAAATACACGAAGCCTGTATTTTAAAAATTCTTTAACTTTATTGAAGGGCATGAAAGACAACCTTAATAAATATAAATATATATATCTTATTCTGATGAAGTAACACGTCAAAATCTAAAGATGTCAATGTTTCCTAAATTAATTTATAAACTTAACGTAATTAATTGGATTCAAATGATCCCTGGTGGAGCAGCAGTAAAGCAGTCACTAATGACTGAACCCCCTGATGACTTGAACCCAGCAGAAGCCCTGGGAAGAAGGATATAGCAGTCAGCTTCCATAAAGATTACAGCTTAGGAAACCCTATGAAATATTTCTACTCTCTTCAAAAGTCATTATGAGTTAGAGTCAACTCCACAGAAACAGGAGTTGCTATTGGTTTTCTATGAGGAATTTGATTCAAAATACCAACAAAATTGTTTTTCATAACTTAACAAACTAATCTTAAAGTTGAAATGAGCATTTGGGCATATTCAGGAAAGTTCTGAAGTAAAAATGAAGAGTGAGGACCAGTTGAAGAGGAACTAGTCTCATCAAACATTTAAAAATAGTGGTAAATTGATTTGCTGCAGGGGCAGGAATAAACAGCAGCATCTAAATCAAGCTGCAAATGACTGATAATAGCTTAGGGCATCCTTCATCTTAGAAAGTAGTCTTCAAGGGTACACATGGGAACTGACGTGGATTGCAGTCCTACTGGTGAAGAAAGATAAGCTGATCTATATATCTTTGCATCCTTTAAATTCTGTCTAACCAGAAGCCACTACATGGTCAGCCCAGAGCTGACTGATCACAGAAAAAATCTGCAAGAATGTCACATAGCTGGGGCACATTTCTAAGTAAGTGGAGCATTGGAGCCTGACACCTCTGGGGGCTTGTGCTGCTACCTACTGCCACTGGACAGAGACTCTCTCAGAAGAAAAGCAGTTTCTAAGATAATCGCACCTAGAGAGCACAGCCATGGCCAGCAGCCAAGTGTGGTGGCACCCTTCTCTCCTCCCTTCTCTGAGCTACACCATAGTGTTGACTAGTGTGACTCCGGAGAGTCAGCGAAAGTGGTTCTCCATCTTTATCAGAAGGAGGCAGGCCCTACCACCCCTGAGGACCCAGCTGGAGTTAGCCACCAAGCCAAGCAGCATTGCAGAGCTGGACAGTGTCTCTCTCACCAAAGAAGCTCTACTTAAGCCACCTGCATCTAGAGAATGCAGCAGCAGCTGGTGATCAAGTCTAGCAGGGCCCTTAATCATTCCCTTCTTACAGCTACACCATAGCTTCTCTTGGTGCAACAGTAGAGAGCTGAATAGTTTTTAGTGGCATGAAGAGAACAATCAATACCTAGCCATTTAAAGAAGCAGACCACCATAGCTCCAGAAAACTCCCAAAATAAAGAATCAAAGCCTCCCAGATGAAGAAGCCTTCCTGAATTTATTGGAGGTAGAATACAAAAGAATCATGTATAGAGCCCTTCTGAACATTCAGCAATGTACAGAAGAACAAAATTAAAAATTAAGTAAGCTATATGAACTCCTAGAACATCAGCAATCTGAAATTCAGCACATCAGTAATAAAATTACAGAGTTAGATAATTCCATGCAAACCCTAAAGAGCAGGATTGAGGAAATGGAATTCACAATTAATGCATCAAAGATAAAGCAACTGACACAAGCATTTATGAGAAGAAATCAGATAAAAGAATCAAGAAAAATGAAGGGGCATGTGGGACTCTACCAAGAGGAACAATCTATGAGTAATTGGAGTTCCTGAACAGAGAGAGATAGCAGAGAGCACACAGAGAATTGCTGAAGAGTTGCTGACAGAAAACCTCCCAAACGTCATGAAAGAAGAGACCATAGCTATTCAAGATGTTTTTTGAACTCCACAAAAGGTAGACCCCAAAAGAAAGATATAGTATAATCAAGCTTATTAAAATGAAACACAAGGAGAGGCTCTTAAAGGCAGCTAGTCTTAAATCAAAACTGACATACAAAGGGAAACCTTGTAGGCTGTCCTCTGACTTCTTGGCAGAAACCATGTTGGCAAGAATGCAGTGGGATTACACATATGAAGCCTTGAAGGGGAAAAACTTCCAGTGAATAATTATATATCCTGCAAAGTTGTCTCTCAAATGTGACAGTGAAATTAAGACATTCTCAGATAAACAGTAGCTGAGAAACTGCAAAAACCAAACCAATATTATAAGAAATACCTAAAGGAGCTCTTTGATTAGAAAATCAACAACATCAGATGTATATTCAAGGACATAAGGCAAGACACAGCATCCAGAGTTCTACTCAATCAAAGCTAAAACATTAAAATCAGGGAAACAGAGATCTTAACAAGTAAACTATGACATCATCACACTATAAAAAGAGATATATTCCAGTATTTATAACCCTTTCAGATGAAGAAGAAGTTAAGGAGATATACAGAATTTAAAGATTGGTTTAAACTTAAAACATTAAGAGGAAACAAAAGAATAGCTGCAAAGCAAACTAACAGCACTACATACCAAGACAAGAAACATAATACAGGAGTTTCAACAGACACAAAACCAACATTGAAAAGGATGAAAAGAAAACCCATAAAGAAAAATGACCCAGAACAGGATATTAAGTGGAACAAAGCAAATGTCAACAACACAAAAATAAAGGTACCAAAATGACAGCACCAAATACATACTTACCAATAATCATATTGAATGTAAATGGATTGAATACTCCAATAAAGAGACAGAGAGTAGCAGGTTGGATCAAAGAACACAATCTGTCTATATGCTGCTTGCCTGAAAACCAAAGGATGGAAAAATATATACTAGGCTAACAACATGCAAGAAGAGCAGAATTGGTGGTCCTAACCTCAGATAAAATATATTTTAAAGTAAAATCCACCATCGTGGACAAGGATGGCCACTATTAATTGTTTAAACTTTAGTAAATAAGGAGGATATGGCAATATTTAATATTTAATATTTACAATATTTAATATTTACATACCCAATACCAGAGTATCTAAATATATCAAACACTGACAACATTGAAAAATGAGATACATCACTCCACAATAATAGTAGGAGACTTTAACACTCCACTTTCAGTAATGGACAGAACATCAAGAAAGAAGCTCAACAAAGATACAGAAGATCTTATTGCAACAATCAACCAACTCAATCTCACTGACATTTACAGAACTTATTACCCAACAACAGATCAGTATACCTTCTCTTCCAATGTACGCCGAACATTCTCCAGAATAGACCATGAATTAGGTCATAAAGCAAGTCTTAACAAAATCCAAACCACTGAATTATCGCAAAACATCTTCTCAAACCGTAAAGCCATAAAATTGAAATCAATAGCAGAAAAAACATGGGTAGAAACTCAGACTCATGGAAACTGAGCAAAACATTGCTCAGCAATGACTGGGTTATAGAAGAAATCAAAGATGCAATATGGAAACTCACAGAATCAAATGAGGATGAAAACACATCTTACAAGAACTTATAGGATACAGCAAAAGCAGTGCTCAGAGGTCAGTTTATCCCTATAAATGCACACATTGAGAATGAAGAAGGGGCCCAAACTAAAGAATTAACCCTACAACTCGAACAAGTAGAAAAACAACAACAAAAGAACCCCTCGGGCACCAGAATAAAACAGATAATAAAAATAAGAGCAGAACTAAACAAATTAGGGAACAGAACAACAGCTGAAAGAATTAACAAAGCCAAAAGCTAGTGTTTTGAAAAGATTAAACAAAATTGATAAACCATTGGCTAAACTCACAAAAGAAAAACAGGGAACAACCCAAATATGAAATGATACAGGAGATGTCACAACAAACCCAACCAAAATTAAAAGTATCTTAACAGAACAGTTTGAAAAATTGTATTCTAACAGATTTGAAAATCTAGAGGAAATGGATAAATTTTTAGGTTCACATCACCTACCAAAATTATCACAAGGAGAATTAGGACAACTTAAAAAACTCATCACAAAAAAGATTGAAAAAGTCATCAAACAACTACCAACCAAAAAAGTCCTGGCCCAGATGGCTTCACCACAGAGTTCCACCAAAGTTTTAGAGATGAGTTAATTCCAATACTACTGAAGCTATTTCAAAAAGGACAGAATATTCCCAACTTCATTCTATGAAGCTAGCATAACCCTGATGCCAAACCTAGGGAAAGATTCCACAAAAAGGAGAATTACAGACTGATAACACTCATGAATCTAGATGCAGAAATCTTCAACCAAATCCTAGCCGATAGAATTCAACAACATATCAAAAAAAGTATTCATCGTGACCAAGTTAGATTCATACCAGGGATGCAAGCCTGGCTCACCATCAGAAAAACAATGAATATGATCAACCACATATTGAACACAAAGGATAAGAATCACTTGATTTTGTCAAGTGATGAAGAAAAGGCATTTGACAAAGTCCAACACCTGTTCACATTAAAAACTGTAAGCAAAATAGGAACAGAAGGGTAACTCCTCAGTGCAATGAGGGGCATCCACACAAAGCCAACCACCAACATCATCCTGAATGGAGACAGACTGAAAGAATTTCCCTTGAGAATGAGAACTAGACAAAGATACCCACTGTCACCATTTCTATTCAACATTGTGCTAGAGGTTCTGTCCAGAGCAATCAGCCAAGACAAAGAAATAAAAGGCATCCACATCAGTAAAGAAGAAGTCAAAATCTCTCTATTTGCACATGATATGATCACCTACACAGAGAATCCTAAAGAATCCATTAATAAACTACTGGAACTAATAGAAGAGTTCAGCAAAGTGTCAGGATATAAGATAAACATAAGTAAATTGGTAGCATTCCTTTACATCAACAAAGAACATTAAAGAGAAAATCATCAAATCAATACCATTTACAATAACCCCCAGGAAGATAAAATACGAGGAATAAATCTAACCAGAGATATAAGAGACCTATACAGAGAAAACTCCAAGACCTTACTGCGAAAAACCAAAAGAGATTTAGATAAGTGGAGAAACATCCCTTGCTCGTGGATAGGAAGACGTAACACCGTGAAAATGTCTACTTTACACAAAACGATCTACATACACAATGCAATCCCAATGCAAATTCCAGTGTCATTGTTTAATAAGATGGAGAAACAAATCACCAACTTTGTTTGGAAAAGGAAGAAACCCTGGGTGAGTAAAACACTACTGAAGAACAAGGACACACTGGAGGCTTCACACTAGCTGACCTTAGAAACTACCACACTGCCATGGTAGTCCAAATAGCCTGGTACTGTTACAAAAGCAGACATATAGACCAATGGAACAGAATAGAGAATCTAGGAATATCACCATCCTCCTATGAACAGCTGATATTCAACAAAGGCCCAAGGGTTGTAACCGGATGTAGAAACAGTTGCTTTAACAAATGCTGTTGGCAAAATTGGATGTCCATCTGTAAAAACCTGAAACGAGACCCGTATCTGTCACCTTACACAAAAATTAACTCAAAATGGATCAAAGACCTAAATATTAAACTTAAAATGATAAAGATCATGCAAGAAAAAATAAGGACAACAATGGAAGTCCTAATACACAGTTTAGACATGCTACGAAATCTGACCAACAGCGCATGAACAACAGAAGAGAAAATAGATAAATGGGAACTACTAAAAATCAAACACTTATGCTCATTCAGAGACTTTATCAAGAGAGTTAAAAGACTACCTACAGAATGGGAAAAAATACTTGGCAACTAAGTACTGGATCAACATCTGACTTCCATAATCTACAAGGTACTGTAAAATATCAGCAAGAAAAAAGTAAATATGCAAAGTAAGCAATGGGCAAAGGAGAGGGACAGATACTTCACCAAAGAAGACATCCAGGCAGCCAAAACACACATGAGGAAATGCTCACAGTTATTAGCTATTAGAGAAATCCAAATCAAAACTGCAATGAGATACCATCTCAACTCAACAAGGTTGGCAATAATCCAAAAAACACAAAACAACAAATGCTGGAGAGGCTGTGGAGGCACTGGAACTCTCCTACACTGCTGGTGGGAATGAAAAATGGTATGACCACTTTGGAAAGCAACTTGGCACTTTCTTAAAAAGCAAGAAATAGAAATATTGTATCATCCAGCAATCCTACTGCTTGGAATATATCCTGTAGAAATAAAAGCAGTCACACAGATACATGCACATGAATGTTTATTGCAGCATTATCCACAATAGCAAAAACATGGAATCAACCTCAGTTTCCCATCATCATATGAATGGATAAACAAACTCTGATACATACACACCATCAAACACTATTGCAATTATAAGGAACAATGATGATTTCAGGAAGCATCTTACAACCTGGTTTCAACTAGAAGACGTTATGCTGAGTAAAATCAACTAGTGGCAAAAGGACAGGTATTGTATGAGACCTCTGCTATAAAGACTTAAAAACGGACTTATGTACGGAAGAAAAGACTCCTTGATGGCTGCAAGTGTGGGGAGGGAGGGAAAGGATTGGTCATAGATTAAATAGTAGATAGGAATTTGGTTAGGTGGCTAGAATGGCAACATCCAGCAGAGGACTGATCAGCATAATTGAACTACACCATAAACTGAAAGGTTTTCTAAGCCCAACCCAGTATTTCAAGGGATAAAGTAGCAGGGATGGGGATTGTAGACCATGTTTTCAGGGGACACTGAGGTCAGTTGGCATAACTAGTCTTTGCTAAGAGATTCTTCTGCACCCATATTGGTGAGTGGTGCCTGGGGTCTTGAAAGCTAGCAAGCTGCCATCTGAGGAGCACCAGTTTGGTCCCAATTCATCTGGAACAGATGATGATTGAGAACATCAAAGACAAGAGGAAAAAGGACCCCAGGAGACAGAAGGACCCATATGAATGGAAGACTGCATCAGCATGAAATCAGAAGAACAAGATGGCATCCAGCCAGAACCAAGGGCAGCTGTGATAGGGTACATAATGTAGTGTCCCTGATGTAGCATGAAGAAAAGAGATGTGCATTTCAAGAACTCTATTAAAGGTCCATAATTGATGGTCCAACAGCCTGGAGGATCCCCTGGGAACATGGCCCCTAGACTTCCTCCTGGCCTAGATCTGAAACCAGTATTGAGGTCAACTCGGATCCGACTCGAAGGCACTTGGCTTGGCCTCAGGCAAAAATGGACTGGACTTCGGGATACCGTGTGAGCCTGTGGCATGTGTACTTTATGCTTTCATACGTTTATAGGAGGCTATCCTACTGGTCTCTTTCTAGATGGGAGAGGGTAGACAGGAGGGAATAGGTATTCATCAAGAAGATATTAGAAAAGTGAAAAGAAGGAGTGTGCAGTCACAAAGTCAGGAGAGTGGAAAGAGTTGCAGATAGGTGGGCACGAGAAATTTATTTGGACTGTATACTTTCACTGAATCATAATACACACAAAAAAATTAAGCCATGAAAAGAAGAGAAAAAGTAAGACATTTATTACAGATTGAAACTAATCAGAAAAAAAAATTGCACAGTTTATAAATGAATTTTCTTCATTGGAAATCCTCATCATTCTGATGCATTTTCTGTCAAAAGAGAAAGGGAGAGAATTAGATCCCTGTGGCCTTCTCACATCCTTGCCTTGAAGAGGCTGCAGGATTCCTAGCTGCCATTCAAGAAGGGATCCAAGATGGCACCAAAGGGCTTGCGCAGCTATGCGAAGCAGTCAGCTCCTTGAACAAACAAAATAAATGAGAGACACCTCCCCCAGAAGAAGAGGAGGTAATGGAGTCTTAGGGAATGGAGACACAACCTCAGGGAGGAAGCTCAAGTCTCAAAAAGAGGAGGACAAGAACGGCCTGTAAGAGAGGCTGCAGGAAGGTGTTGAACTCAAGCTAGTCTAAATAAGTGTTTGATGTGCAAGAGTGAGAAGAAGGAAATCCATCCAACTAGTCAAGGAGAAAGTCTGGCCACAGCTGTTGCCATCGGAGGGTGCGGCACTGGACATGGGATTCTTCACTCATCAATTCAACAAACTTGAATGCACTGAGTATTTATTAGGGGTTACAGCGATTAATGAAACATAGCCACTGACCCCAATAAAGTTACAAACTAGAGAAAGTAGAAGTGATTATAGGATAGCATGGTTAATGCACAGACACAAAGAAAATTTGAAAGAAGGGAATCTACCATTGAATTGTGCCCCCTGCGCACACACAAAAAAAGTGTTGTAAATTCTGACCCTTCTGTCTGTGGTTGTAATCCCATCTGGAAACGCTTTCCCCTTGTTATGCTGATGAGACATTATTAGTGTACAAGTGCCTTAAATCAGTGTCTTTCCAGATATAAAAGAGCAGAGATAGAGGAAGATAGATACCACTCCAAATGAAGATCACCAAGTGTACGAAGCTGGTTTTTATTTTTAGGATGCACTATAGATTGGCTTGGCATAGATTTAAAAGACACTTTGGTGACACAGTGGTTAAGTGCTATGGTTGCTGACCAAAAGGTCAGTAGTTCAAATCTGCCAGGTGTACCTTGGAACTCTGTGAGGCAGTTCTACTCTGTCTATAGGGTTGCTATCAGTTGGAATTGACTCAACAGCAGTGGGTTTTTGTTTATTTGTTTTACAGATTTAAAAGAAAATATATCATTGGTATAAAAACCCTGATGGCATAGTGGTTAAAGGTTACCATAGCTAACCAGAAGGATGCCAGTTCAAATCTACTCTGACCTATAGGGTGTCTTTGAGACAGAATCAACACAACAGCAATGGGTTTGGGGTTTGGTTTACCATTGGTGTCTTTCGTGAAAAGGAGTCTCACTGGTCAATTTTTTTCCATTTTAGTAAAAAATATCAGTTAACTTAGGTCAAAGTCCGCTCTTTAAAAATTAGACTGCTTAACCTAAGGTGGATTCTATCACCTGCCCCCAATATATATATTTTACTGAGCACTTACTCTGTGCTAGTTTCTATACATGCATTGGGGAAACCAACAGCAAAGAAAGTTCCAGAAGCCTTGCTTTCAGTGATTTGTGGGGGGCAGGGGCAGTGCAGAGAAGTCAACCAACAACTACACTGCCCTATATTAAAATCTTTATGTCAATCTATAGAGGGAAATAACTGACTTGGGGAATTGGAGTAGGGGTGTCAGAATCAACCTCCCAAGGGAAGCAACAGCTGAGCCAAGACCTGAACAATGCCACGTAGTTGTGCCAGGACAAGTTTGCAGCAGGAGATGGTGTCAGGGTCTCGCTGTTACTGGACCTTAGGGGCAGGAAAACTCATGAGAGACAAGGTTAGAGAAGTGGGCAGAGACCAGATGATGAAGATCTTCGTAGGTCACCATAAGGACTTTGGACTTTATTTGGAAACAATGCAGTGTCAGATAAACTGTAAAGCCCATGAAAGTTCAAGCTTTCTCATTAACCACAAGTGCATGTGTGTTAAAATGTGCCCTGAACTGACGTCTATAATTACATTAGTCTATAAGTGATTGCCTCTTATGTGTACTCTTCATGGTGTCCATCTAGTACTTGAGTGCCTTTAGAAACAGAGCTCACTTTGCTCTAATTCCTGGGGACTGGGAATTTGTATACATGTGAGACTCAGCGACACTCATCGTGGGTTTGGTCAACCAGAGCTCAGGGTCCAGCTCCCAAAATAGGCTGTCATTCCTCTTGGCTCAGTGTCTGGCCTTTGTACACCTCTGCTTCATCCCATAAGTGAAGTGAGCATCACAGAGTTTAAATGAGGAACAGAGTCTCCTCAATGTTTAAAGATAACTCTGGGGACAGTATTCAGGGAAGGCAGCAAGCGATCAGAACCTTAGGAACGAAGGTAGGCAGTGGTGAAGGTAATGAAAGAAGGGATCAACTGCAGAGAAAATGTGTGGGCAAAGCAGTAAGACTGAAGCCCTGGGAATGCTGGGAGAACAGTGATGCCGCCAAGGCTTTGAGCTCAGGCAAGTGAAGTGATGGTGACGCCTTGGGTTAGGATGAAATCTTGGAAGGAGGCTAGTTGAGTTTCGGGAGGTTATGAGATACCAGTAGCAACTGCATCCAGAAGGCAGTTGACATAAGGACCTGGATCTCAGGACAGAGACACATATCTGGAGATAATTGCACATCAGTGATAGTCAAAGTCAGACAAGTAGAAATGATAACAGAGTAATTTGTAGAATAAGGAAAGAATCTAAGAGACAACACAAATTGCTGCTAATATTTAAATTATGGGAGAAAAGGAAGCCAGGTTAGTTTTCATAGATTTGAGGGGTTAAAATCCAATTTGCCAAAAGCAGAAAAGTGCATAGGAGTTGAGGAGGTTGATGCACCAGCCAGGGACTACTGCGCCAAGAAACTTACTCAGGAAGGACAAGACGGAGGGAAGACAAAGATTGGGCTGAGGAAGAAAGGGCAAAGGAAGGGGCTCCCTGCTCTGGTTGGTTTGCCTGTAGAGTGGGGAGGTGACATCTCTGAATTGTTATGCTGGAGAATAATAGTGAGTTTATCATGGACTGCCAATAAAAAACAGATCTGTCCTGGAAGAAGTCCAACCAGAGTGCTCTTTGGAAGCAAAGATGGCAAGACTGCATCTTACATACTTTGGACATGTCATCAGGAGGGATCGGTCCCCAGAGAATGACATCATTCTAGTAAAGTAGAGGATCAGTGAAAGACGAGAAGATCCTCAAAAAGATGGATCAGTGGCTGCCACAATTGGCTTAAGCATAACAATGATTGTGGCCATGGCACAGGGCCAGGCAGTGTTTCTTTCTGTTGTGCGTAGGGCCACTATGAGTAGGGACTGACTTGACAGCACTCAACAACAACAACAACAGAGTGGGAAACTTGATCACAGCAGTGCAAAAGGTACAAAAGCCAAGGAAGAGAGATGAAGATGCTGGAGGCTTGGGAACAACCTCCTGGAGGAGGCAAGAGCAGGTTGAAAAGGCAAGGAGGGGGCTGACTAGCATACTGCTGATATTTGGAGGTGTGGGAGCAGCAGCCTTAAGGCATTCATTCCAAGTAGCTTCTACTCTAAGTACACATGTTTTCAACTGCATTGCCTTACCTCAAGACGGTTACTCAAAGCCAGTGTATGTCCTTTGTCTATACTGGCGGGCTGGGAACCTTCTATTTCCAGGAGGAAAGAAACTTCTCATGGTTTCTAAAGATGGACAGAAAATATATAAGCTCCATCAGTCACATCAAGATCTAGGACAACATGGACTATACGGCCACAAATTAAAAGGGATGATTGTGACTGGTCAATCTAGAACCCAGATCACCAGCAGAAAACCCCAGAAACATTGTAACTATGTCTTCTTATCAAGTCTCCCTTGGCAGTGCCTTCGGTCTTGTTACTTCAACAACCCAGCCTTCTACTCATTTTCCTCTGCTCTACGTTGCCAGGTGTCATGCTCTCATCCATTACTGGGAGCCCCTCAAAGACAGGGAATGTCACCTTCATCTTATAATATTCCTCAGGATCTGCCCAGTACTTATCACACGCAAGACAGTCCACACACACGTGCTGAATTAAAACTATCATGTTCAAAGTAGTCTCCAAGATGGTGGCATATATTGATGCTCCCAAACCTCAAAACAATTTTAGAATTCAGTTATCTCCCAAGGCACTAAAAAAATATTTCAATTAATTTATATTCATATTTTTTTTTAAATCCAAGTAGCATTTTTCCAATGCAGTAGCCAGCTTCCAAGATGACCTCCAATAATCCTCATCTCCTGGCATTCAAACTCTGGGTGACTTGCTCCCACATTGTACCGGGGTTGGTCTGTGTAACTAATCAAGATAGGCAGAAGTGGAGATGCATTGTTTCCAACATTAAAAGACTGTGCATTCTGTCTTGAGAGGTATTATGGACTGAACTCTGTCCCTCAAAACTTGGCTAGGCCATGATTCCCAGTACTGTGCGATTGTCTACCATTACGTCTTCTGGTATGATTTTCCTGTGTGTTATAAATCTGGCTTCTATGGTGTTAAAGAGGCAGGATTAGAGGCAGTTGTACTAAGGAAGCAGGACTCAACCTACAAGATTATATTGTATCTTGAGCCCAACTTTTTTGAGGTATAAAAGAGAGAAGCAAGCAGAGAGACATGGGAAGCTCATACCACCATGAAAGCAAGGCCAGGAGAAGAATGTGGCCTTTGGACCCAGCGTCCCTGTGCTGAGATGCTCCTAGACTAGAGAAAGACAGATGACAAGGACCTTCTTCCAGAACTCACAGCGACAGAAAACCTTCCCGTGGAGCTAACACCCTGAAATCGGACTTCTAGCCTCTTAGACCATGAAAGAATAAACTTGTTTGTTACACTTTCTACTTGTAATATTTCTGTTATGCTAGCAGTAGATGACAAAGACAGGCCCTCTCTAGCTCACTTATTGTCCCAGTCTCATCTCTCACTCTAGAGGAAGCCAGGTGTCCTATTTTGAGAACATTCAGGCAGCTCTCTGGAAAGGCCAACAGGGCAAGAAAATGAAGCCCTCAATTCAATGGCCCACAAATAACTGAGGCTGCCAACACTCACGTGAGTGAGCTTGGAAGCGGATCTTTCAGCCCCAGGAGGCCCTTCGGATGAGATCACAATCCTGGTTGATGTCTTTGGCAATAAAGATACAACTCTTCATTTAGACATCCCTTTATTATTTCATTGATACAGAGCTTTGCCATATTTGACTTCTTTGATGGCCCCAGCAAGGCTGTCATAGGCAGGCCGATAATGATTTTCTCCCCAAGAGGGTCTCATGACTGGGGCAGGCTTTTCCCCTCTTGACGATTGTCTTCTTAGCGACCTTACAAGATATCCTGGGCTGGATATTCAGCGATGCCACCACTGGGTTTCTGACACTGAGATACTGTGAGGTAACTAGTGCTATGGTCTTAAGATGCAAAGTTTTGTAGTCGTTTGGTATGCAGCAATAGATAACTTAAGACTCCAAAATCGGTTTTTAATCTGATTCAGCAGATTTATTTCTAAACGCCTTCTGGCCATTTCAAAGCCAAACCCAAGGGCAGCTATTTGCCAACAGTAAAGAGATGCAAAAGAATGGGCATAGATTCTGAAAGCAATTGCAAAGAAAGAGTTCAAATTTATTTTTTTAGCAATGATCACACTGTTAGGATAACTGTGTATCCTCAAAAGTGACACGGGTCACTTAGATTTTTTTTCATTATTATTATTCAAGCCCTAGCACTTCAACTAAACTGGAGTGTAGCTAATGAGGATCAGACATGCAGCCCTGTGTTATGCTACTATTTGTGTTATTCATTTTATTGGGACTCTGAATGTAGTGTGAGCTTCCTGATTCTTCTGGAAAGGACATGGAAATAGCTCTGTATCAAAGCCATCTTCATCACCCACTGCCTGGATCAAAGTTCTCTATTAGTCCTGTAGCCTTGAACAAGTTACACAGACTTGTTAACTAAGACTCAGTTTGCTTACCTCCAAAATGGGAAGAAACTGAGCATGACACTCGCAGGACAGTTGTGAGGATAGGAGGAGAAAAGTGTGTTAAAAAATGAATACACAGTAAAGCATTCTGGATATGCCAGCTAAGGTCTTGAGCTATTGCCCATGTCTTTACATATATAAGCAAGTAGTAGCACCTGGTTTACTAAGTTATCATGAAGTTTACACGAGAAACAGATCTGTACAAGGGAGTCACAAAATAACTTTTAGTTTTGTCTTCTCATTTGGAGGTACAGCTGAGAGTGGAAGACAATGAGTTGCTGGAAAGAGCATGGGCTATCCAGAAAATACTCTATTGTAGACCAGGAAATGTGGTCTATGCCAGTTTCCTGCACCAGATTTGATACCTTAATTTTCAGTGATTTTTAATTAAGTTAATGACTCAAGATTAGCTTTTAATATTTTGTAATCCAGATTTATGGAGCATCTTGATTTTTATTTTCATTTAAAATATTCTAAGTTTCAGGGGGTTGGTTCTTGTGAATGGCTTCAGCAGAGCCTAGAAAGATCAGAGAAGGATCCGTGGGGAGCCCATGGGAGAAAAGAGAACTGCTTACCTGGTGTTCTATCTTGAAATTCTTCATTTCTAGGTTCATCAGGAATGAGATCTGTAACACAGTGACCATCATAAAGGATCATCCCTTCCCTCCACCTCCAGAATGTTCTGTGATTTTATTATCAACACCAACAACATGCTTCTTCAAGGAAGTTGAGGGAGATCACCAAAGAGTTTTGTCGCCATCACCATCAAGAAGACAGTCTCAGGAACATGAAAGATGACTCCTAAACTATAGAATACTAACCCAATCTGACTCAAATAAGAGGGGGAAAAGTGAGCTTGCCCTTCCCCCACCAAGACACTCAAAGGGACGGGCAGCTCCAGTCACATGGCCGGAGGATCACAGAGGTTAGCCCTGACCTTCTGGATGAGGTTGAATGCCAAGCCACCGCAGTTGCATGTTATAGCATACGTGGGTCCATAACAAGTAGGTAAGTACACCCCAGAGAGGAAAAGCCTGCCCAAGTCATGAAACCTTCTTGGGGAGAAAACCATTATCAGCCTGCCTATGACAACCTTGCTGGGGCCATCAAAGAAATCAAGTATGGAAAAGCTCTGTATGAATGAAATTATAAAGGGATGTCTAAATTAAGAGTTATATCTTCATTGCCAAAAGCACAGAATAGGAGAACAATGTTTATCTGTGTTTTATTGACTATGCAAATGTATTTGACTGTGTGGATCATAACAAGTTATAGGTAACATTGCAAAGAATGGAAATTCCAAAACACTTAATTGTACTCATAAGGAACCTATATATATATATATGTATAAAGAGGAAGTCATTCAAACGGAACAAGGAAGTACTGCATGGTTTAAAGTCAGGAAGGGTGTGTGTCAGGGTTGCATCCTTTCACCTTATTTACTCAATCTGTATGTTCAACAAATAATCTGAGAAGCTAAACTGTAGGATTCTTATGGGGCATCAGGAATGGAGGGAGAATTATCAACAACTTGCAATATGCAGATGACACAACCTTGTTTGCTGGAAGTGAAAAGGACTTGAAGGATTTATTGATAAAGATAAGATCATAGCCTTCAGTAAGGATTACACCTCAAAATAAAGAAAACAAAAATCCTCTTAACTTGGCCAGTAAACAACATCATGATAAACAGAGAAAAGGTTGAAGTTGTCAAGGATTTCGTTTTATTTGGATCCACAATCAATACCTATGGGAAGCAGCAGTCAACAAACCAAGGGACACATTTCATTGGGCAAATCTGCTGCAAAAGACCTAAAAATATTAAAAAGCAAAGATGTCGCATTAAAGACTAAGGTGCACCTGACTCAAGTCATGATGTTTTGGGCCACTTCATATGTATGTAAAAGCTGGACAATGAATAAGGGAAACCAAAGAAAACTTGATGGCTTTAAATTCTGGTTCAGCAAAGAATACTGAGTATACCATGGACTGTCAGAAGGACGAACAAATCTATCTTGGAGGAAGCACATTCAGAATGTTCTTTAGAAGCAAGCATGGCCAGACTTCATTTCACGTACTTTGGACATGCTATTAGGAGAGCCAATCCCTGGAGAAGGACATCGTGTTTGATGAAGTAGAGGGTCAGCAAAAAAGAGGAAGACCTTCAACAAGACAGACTGATACAGTGGCTGAAACAACGGACTTAAGCATAACAACGGTTGTGAGAAAGCCTCAAGACCAGGCAGTGTTTCATTCTGTTGTACAAACAGTTGCTATGAGTCAGAACTGACTCAACGGCGCTAACAACAACAAAGGAATAGTTGCATCATCATTGCCTTGTAGCAAGAGAGGAGCAAAAGCAAAAGCTTATTTTCTTTCACTGCTCTATTTTCAAAGGCTGTATATATATTTCCAGCTGTAAATGCACTCACTAACAAAGAGCTGCTATATAAAAGTATTTCAAGAAAACAATAATTTTTTAACAGATCTCAACTTACCTTGTCGATAATTGTTTCTCCATCTATAGGTTCTCAACATGTCCTCAAATATCATCTAAACAAACATAGACATCAATAGATATCAACATATAAAAGAGACAAAAAAGGGGAAAAAATGTGTTTTATATTATTGAAATTAAATATTATCTGGAGCCAGCCAATTATCTGGAGGGACTGATATATTACAAAATGCATTTTAATGAAGTAAGGCAATACATGAAATGGTGACATAGGGTACCAAATGTATACATTTAAGAAAGCTTTTGGCGAGAGCAACTTAAATATTAAGACAGTTTAGTAACTGGCTTCCTACTAGACTGTGAACATACATGCAAATGTTGTTGTGGACCAGAAAGATTTTTCTTTTTTTCTAGTTCTATAAATTTTACATTTTACCAGTGCAAATAGACTGAGCTTAGGCCAAATTTGGGAGCTGTCTTTCTATGAAGTCCCCATATTGTGTTCAGTTAGTATCATGGATTGAATTGTGTTCCCCCCAAAATGTGTGCAGCCATTTGGATAAGCCATGATTTCCCGTATGGTGTGACGTTCCTATATGTTATAAACCCTGCTATGAGTCGGATCCAACTCGATGGCACTTGGCTTGGCTGGCCTCTATGATGTCGATGAGGGAGACTGGGTGGCCCTTGTGTTGGTGGGGCAAGACTCAATGTGTAACATTGTATTGTGCCTTGAAGCAATCTCTTGGGATATAAAGGAAAGGGAAGCAAGCAGAGAATTAGGGACCTCACACCACAAAAAAAGCAGTGCTGGGAGCAGAGTGCATGCTTTGGAAAGGACACAGGGTCCTTGTGCCTCAGCAGGTCCCAATCCAGGAGAAGATCAAAGACAAGGATCTTCCTCCAGAGCCAGCAGACAAAGTCTTCCCCTGAAGCTGATGCCCTGAATTTGGACTTGTAGTCTATTGGACTGTGACAGAATGAAATTTCTCTTTTTAAAGCCACCAATTTGTGATATTTCTTGTTATAGCAGCATTGGATGACTAAGACAACTAGGAAAGGGTGTGCAAAAAATGGTCTTCTTGAAGCTCCTGGAAGACCCTGCAATAGTCAGAAAGTTGGGTGGTGGCTTGGCTCACAGTCTTTCTGGCAGGTTTCTGGGCCACCCACCTGTTACCCTCTCCAGTCTAAATACTCACAGGTAGTCAGCTTCCTGACTACCATCACAGTAATTGGTCTAGAGTGGGGCACATACCAAAACAATTCAGGGGGGAAAAATTGACTTTTCAAAGCATGATGTTGGGATATCCACATGCAAAAGAATGAAGTTGAATCCCTAACTCACACCATATGCAAAAAGTAACCATAATGGTCATAGACCTAAAACATAAGAGTGAAAACTATGAAACTCTTAAGAGAAAACCCAGTGTTTCTGTTCTGATGTGTCAAGGGTCACCATGACTCAACAGTAGAGACCAACAACAACAACCATGCATCACGTAAGGTCCTAGACTGACAGAACGCCCCTGCCCTCATGCGATATGCTTTCTCGTATGGAAGGCAGTCAGTAGATAGACTAATAAACAGGTAATATAATTTTAGATAGGAAATTTATATATTATTTATTTTACAGTAATACTGCAAATCACTAACAAGGAGACAGAAAGAAAAAGGCAGCATCCTGCCATTCTCTGAGTATCTATCGTATACCAGACTCTGGACCAGACCTTTCATACGCATCAATTTGCTTGACTCTTTCAACAACCTCTAAGGTGATTTTGTTACTCCATTTAACAGATGACGAAGCTGTAGATCACAAAGGCTGAGGCTCAGTCACAGAGGTTGTAAAGAGTCTGAGCGCTGGCCTGACAAAGCGTCCACCTTCCCTCCACTAACCCGGAGTGCTAGGGAGTCACAGATTTAGATCTAAACCTACGAAGATTTCGCTAATTGTTACTCTGAGCTCAAGTCCCAGTCTCAAGGGGCAGAAGGCAGTGAGAGAATGGGCTGAAAGAAACAGGAGCCTTTAGAGATGAGATGGTATGTGTATAAGTGGAAAATATCACTAAGTAAGCAGAGTTATGTTTGCACGTATCTGAATAATTATCCAGCTACTCTAACATGCACATATAGCATTGCCATAAAGTGGATTCCAACCCATGGGCAACCCCCCTCCCACCGTGTGTCAGGTAGAACTGTGCTCTGTAGGGTTTTCGGTGGCTGATTTTTCACAAGTGGATTGCCAAGCCTTTCTTCCTCAGTGCCTCTGAGTGTATTCAAATCACACCCTTCCAGCCAGCAGGAAGCATGTTAACTGTTTGCTCCACCCTGGAACTTTCGACTTCATCACCCACTCTGATTTTCATGGACCCCCACAGACTCTACCAGGCACGGCCTGAGACCCCTGGGCCCACCTCTTCACTGCTGCTGGACTCAGAGCTGGATGACCAGTGGCATTGAACCCAGACGTCCTGTACCTGCTGAGCAGATACCTGCACGGAGCTCCTGCAGATGGCTGTTGGCTGGGAATGACAAAGCAGTGTGTTATGCTTTCTGGCACTCTGGAAAGGGTTAGGGTCTTTCTGAGAACATGATACAGAAAGGAAACAAGGAGGTCTTTCATTTCTCCATAATGAAAACTCAGTACCTCAACAGACACAAAGGCAATATTTAAACAGCTCTTCGGAGTCTGATACAGTACTTAGGTCTCAACCTGTCTCTCAGCTGAAAGCAAAGAAACGATTGAGAATCCCGAAGGACTTCGCCGTCTTCCTCTCTGTTCTCAAACTTCCTTACAAATAGATGCTTCTGACACTTTGGCGTGGCTTCTTTGTGAAACCAGTTCTCAGTGAAAAGTTTCAGGAAACAAATAACAAAAACCAAGAAATTTCACCTTTTCAGAATTCACATCACTGCAAACCAAAACTAATTGCTGGTGAGTCATCTTGGGCTGATGGCAGTCCCATGCATGTCAATAGAACTCTACTCCACAGGTTTTTTAGTGATTGATTTTTCTGAAGCACATCACGAGGCCTTTCTTCCCAGGGGCCTCCAGGGGGACTTGACTCTCAAGTCTTTCAGTTAGTAGCCAAGTGTGTTAACCATTTGCACCAGGCAGGGATCCCACATCATCCTAAAGTGGTCCCAAAATAACTTAACTGATGAATAACAAGCCCTGCAGGGACTGGACAAGAGGTGATACAATTTTCTGCCCCTTTCTCCCGAGGTGAGAACAGATACTGAGCTAATAGCACTACCCTGTTCAGGCAGGACTTGTGCCCACAGGTATTAATTAAGTGGCATCCCAAGTTTGTGTCACTGAGGACACAAAAACACACTCACCATGCTCTGGATTTCATGGAGCCTGAGCTAATGGGGCAGACAGAATGGCAAATGACTACAAAATGACAAAGAGTGCACCTGAATACCGCTGGTGTTTCAGATTCGTTTATATTAGAATTTGACACGTTGATGGGATTTTTGCTGGGTGTTGACCTCTCGGTATTCACTTTGTCTGGAAATGTTGCCAGGAAGGACAACGTCCTGGAGAAAGACCTCACGTTTGGTAAAGCAGAGAGGGAGCCCCTCAACCAGATGAACTGACAGGTGGCTACAAGAACAGGCTCGAGCATAGCAAGGATTGCGAGGACAGCCGAGGACCAGGCAGTGCTTCGTTTCGTTATGCGTTGGGCCACTGTGAGTCTGAACTGATACAACAGCAACAACCACAACAATCCCCATTTCAAAGAGCAGGAATGTGAGACAACGAGGGGTTAAATAATTTTTGCAGACTTCTCAGGATCAAAAGACTCTGAAGCTCAAGGTCTAACCACTGAAATACCCTGCTACCTTCCCAGGCAACACAGTGTGGCCACTGTTGAGTGTACCGCCCAGGGTGGCTGAATGCAGTAGCCCAGCTCTTGGTGTGCCTGCTGAATTCACTTCATGTCATGGAGTCAGAAGCAGCTCTTCCTTATGTGGGTCTGAGGAGGAGGAAGTTCTAGCCACACTTACCACATAGTAGCCCCTTTGAAAGGCACAGGTGGATGGATCGTCTCCGGAATCTCTCCTGCATACGGTTTCTCGAATACCAAATTCTATGTCCATTCTCGAGTTTTCCTCATCCATGACACTGACCTTCACCCAAAAGAAAAAGTGTGTTTTTGGTGTTTCCACTATGAGAAATGCTTCTGCCTGCACCACGAGAAAACATTTGTGGGATCACCCACCACCACCATTAAAGCTATAAAATTATCGTAGTGATCCCCTAGTTCAACGCCCCCATCCTATAGACAAGAAACTGAAGACCAAGAGAGAACAAGCAATTTACTAAAGTCATATGGCACTTCGTAAATGGAATTCAGGTATCCTAACTCCAAGTTTCCTTAGAAGCAAGGATGAAGAGACTACATCTCCCATACTTTGCCCACGTTATCAGGGCAGCTCAGTCCCTGGAGAAGGGCATCATGCTTGATAAAGTAGAGAGTCAGCAACAAAGGAGGAAGGCCCTCAAAAAGATGGGCTGAAACCACAACAGGCTCAAGAATAGTAACAATTGTGAAGGTGGCACAGTGCCAGGCAGTGTTTCATTCCACTGAAGGTCACTGTGAGCTAGAACCCAACCAACAGCACCTAGCAACAGGCAAGATGTGCTTCTAATGGTTTCTGTTCACGTATTTGTTAAGTGTCATTCTCCAGTTGTTCTCATAATTCCTTAATAATTCCTGAAATAAGTAATTAAATGACAAGCACACCCCTGCTGCTCAGAGTGATGTCCTACCCACATCCTGCTTGAGCAGCTCTGGTCTGTACAGGTGACACAGTTTCCTACCTCTTTCTGCCAAGGAAAGCCTTCTATACTTCTTGAAGAATCATAGAGTTTCTGATGACACGGGAGTTTCTGTGATTTGTTTAGTGTCGTTGGGCACTCATGAGTCCTGGTGGTGAAGCACTTGGCTACTAATTGGAAGATCAACAGTTTAAACTTACCAGCAGCTCCATGGGAGAAAAGACTGACTGTCTGCTGCCATAAAAATTACAGCCCAGAAAACTCAATGGGGCAGTTCTACTCTGCCACGTGGAATCGCTCTGTGCTGGCACCTACTCAATGGCATACAATAACAGAAGTGTGTGTCTAGCACCAAAGCAGTTTTCCTGCTCTCTTGCCCTCTCATGCTTTCTCTCTCACTCTCTCTTGATTACTCTTGCTCTCTCTCTCAATCACTTTTACTTTTTCTCTCACTCTCTCTTAATTGTTCTTGCTCTCTTCCTCACTCTCTCTTAATCCCTCTCACTCTCTCTAGGTTGCTCTTACTTTCTCTCTGGTGCTCCCTCAGTCAATCTTGCTATCTCCCTCTCCTTCTCCCTCTTCCCAGAATAGCATCAGAGCTGAGCACAGCGAGTTTCTCTGTCCTGTTCACCTCTGTCTGCATCCCCATGACCAGGCCTGTGTTCACTTTTCTTTTCTCCTTCCATGTCTACCGAGGGAACAGCCCGTGTGCATCCAATGTGACAGCTGGGGCAGAAGCCATCATTTCTTAAGTCACATTGCCTTACGTCTTTCAGACCGGCAGCCTACGAGGCAAGTGGTTTGAAACAACAGCACGAGAGTGTTCAGTCTTGGTCTGTTGGCAAAACCCAGTGATTCCCACCATGACTCTACCTCATAATCATCAAGAGAGCTCTCATGAGGACATGGGCTTCACCCTGAGCATTCCCTTTCAATGAGTCCACTAGTCTTCCTGGATAGCAGGCATATTCAAAGATCCCAGGTAATGTTAGTGCACGTACAGCCAGGGGAGGGGAACACCGGTCTCATTAAAGCAAACTCATGGGCAAAGTCCTAGGGCCGGACCCTTCTCTCCAAGTCCATTAAACTCTATCCCTAAGCACCCTGCCATATGCAAACAGAACCAAACCACTTATCCTTTGGATGTGTTCCTAGAGGTGAAGCAAGGTGGTCAAAAGCCATAGAATGTTTAACCATCTCCAAACTGCTGCATAAAGAGAATTTTACTGATTTATACTCTCTCTCTAGCAGTGTCTGCAATGTCTTTTTCTCTTTGTTATTTTAATCCTAGTTTTTTTTTCATGGGCAGGGCTATCAGAGAGTCCATGATTTTCCAAATTTTCTTACTCATTTGTATTTCTTCTTCTGGGAATTATTTGTACCCTCAGTTCCAGAGGGTGTGTTCACATATCTGTCTCCTGAAGATTTAGCTTAACTCTTCATGTACCTTTCAATTCTGAAGAATGGAGAGAGTGGGACGTTGGAGAGCCATTTACAAGCTTTTCTGGAGCCCATGCATGGTGCAGACAATTAACACATCCAGCTACTAATCGAAATGTTGGTGGTTTATGTCCATCCAGAGGCACCGCAGAAGAAAAACCTGGTCATCTACTTCCAAGAAACCAGCAACTGAAAACCCCAGGGCACAATTCTCTATTCCGACACTCGTGGGGTCGCCATGAGTTAGAGTCGAAAGTCACTCAGTGATAACTGGTTTGATTTTCAGTTTTGGGTTTATCGGCATTTGTAGAAGTCACAGCTAACAAGAACAACATAAAGCAAAGTGTGGAACCTGGAAGAGACCAAAAGAAGAACATGTCCTTTCCCATGGAAAGAGAAAAGACAATTTCCCAGAGGACTCAGAGGTGAATGCAACTTGACCACTGAATTTGAATAACCAGAGATGGCTAGGGAAGGGCAAGAACAGGCTGACTTTCGGGTGGAAGAGTGGTGCTTGGGAGGAGAAAAGCATCTCTCTTATTTACGTACCCACCAGGAATCACGAATATGGATGTCAGACTGCTTATCTGTAGGTGCACATTCTGCACCGGGCTCGGGTTTGTACGACTATTCCAAGACGGCACACGTGCTGGAGCCCTGGCTGGCTGCCCACAAACTTGCTCCTCATCACGGACAAGATTTCAACAGTAGCTGCTTCTCTCAGGACCTGTCCTTCTCCTCTTATTTATTAAATTAAACACTTACTCTCTTCTGTCATGAGTGAGCTAAATTACAAGTAAATTAAATCTGTTTACCTACAAGTTTAGCAGGAATACATTAGGTCTGCAACACCATGAGTGGATTTCCTTCAATGCAAAAGATAGAAGCTGATGCAGCCAGTGGCCCAGGAAGGGCCTTCTTTATTCTGGCCCAGGTCTCTTCCAGGTGTCCCTCAGTGGTAAAACAGTAAAGCATTTATTAACCAAACTGTTTAAGGTTTGAACCTACCAGGAAGCACCTTGGAAGATGGGCCTGGTGATATATTTCTGAAGGGTCACAACCTTGAAAACTCTGTGAAACACAGTTCTTACTCTGCGTAGAAGGGCTGCAAAAAGTTGGAATCAATTCAACAGCAACTCACAACAATGATACCAACCTTTCCAGAAGGAACTCAACCTTTGGCAGGCAGCTGACCACACATATCTTGAAGTTCTTCCACATAAAGTCCAGGTCCAAGGAGACCTGCTCTGTCTGTAACAGCCTGGTTCTCAAGTAGAGACCTAACCAAAGGATAGTCCATACTCTTAATGACCTAAGTCTTAATTAGGAAGGACAATAGGGGAAAATTAGATTCATACCCTGGGAATTAGAAATGAGAAACTGAGTCAGTGTCTGATGAAGGAGGATCAAGATGATTACGTTGTGTTTGGAGACCGGGGAAGGAAACCAGGCTCTTCATAGAAGGAGAGAGACCCAGCTGAGGGAAAGCTAAAAGGGAGGTAGGATGGATCAGAGAGGCAGCAGACAGTCAGAAAGAACCAGCAATTGCCTATCTGTTCCCTCTGAGGAAGTACCTGCCTCCTGCATCCCTGGCCTGCCTCTATTCCAGGTCCCAGGCACCCAGCTCCACAGTAGGTTCGCTGTTAGGGCATGCTACCTTGTATGACCTCTCCCACCCCTGATCTGTGGGAATATTTCTTCCTACTTTCCAAATGAGCCCCATTGAGACAGTAATAAAGCTGTTGAGAACATCTGGGGGTCGGAGGAAGGAGACAGCTTACTGACTATGGTCTTCCTTTGGAAGACATTCCTTTTATTTTAACCTGCCACAAACGTAGGCACTCGAAAATAAATAAATAGATAGTTAAGTAGGTGGATAGACAACAAACCTGTTGCTCTCGAGTTGATTACAATTCACAATGACCCTACAGGACAGTAGAACTGCCCTATAGTGTTTCCACAGGAAAATTCATCTTTTCTTATTTCCCTAGGCTAACCCAAAGCCAAACCCTTCTCTGTCAAGCCAATTCTGACTCATAGCAACCCTATAGGATGGATAGAACAGTCCCATAGAGCCTCCAAGCAGCATCTGGTAAGTTTGAACTACTGACTTTGGGTTTAGCAATTGTAGCTCTTAACCACTACACCACCAGGGTTTCCCCAAGGCTGACAGGAAACACAGTAGTAACACACTGATGAAGGAAGGAGGACAGGCTTCTTCAAACTCAAAAGGGAAAATTTACTTCCTATAAATGTTAGGGCATGTATTGTGGGCAGGGTGCAAGACTGGGAAACGTTTCATTGTGTTGTACACAGGGTGACTTTGAGTGGGCAACAATTTGACAGCAACTAACAACAACACCAACGACTTGAGTATTAGGAGTAAACCAGACAAAAAAATCTCGTTGCTGTGGAGTTGATTCCAGCTCATGTGTGTCAGAGTAGGACTGAGATCCTTGGAGGTTTCTTGTCTGTAATCTTAATAGAAACAGGTTACCTGGCCTTCCACTGTCCCCGGGTAGGTTCAACCTACTAAACATAGGTTAGTAGTCAAGCACAAGTTCTTTGAGCTACCTATGGACCTTAGAGTATTTGGAGCAATTATTGAATTTGAAAAGATACTCATTTCCAATAATTCAGCAATTCTTTTCAAAAAAGAACCCCTCAGGAGGAACCATGAGGACTTCAGATTAAAGGCAGGATGCTTAGAAGACACTGTCACCAAAAGTGGCTTTGAGATGAGAGCTCTATGACAGTAATTGTGATTAAATTCTTCTTGTCCTGTCCTAAAAAAAATGTAGTACAAGAGACAACTAGCTATCATCTTTTTAAGTTGAGAAAAAAATTAAACAAGTATCCAACAAAGTGACAACATTAAAAAAAAATTAGAAGGCAAAAAAGAAGAATGAGAAGCTTTCCCTCCTGCACTCACCCTTTTTACCGAGCTCCTGAATGCCCGAAACAGGTACGGACTCAGGGCCTGGGAATTCACTTTGGCCACAGTGGCATCAAGGGCTGCCTTCAAGGAGGATGGATCATAGTCATACACCGGGAATCCTGGACAGAAAGTCCACAGGCCACAGTGAGATGGAAGACTCTGTGTCATCGAACAGAGGTGGCCCTCTTGTCGAGTTCCTTACCTGAGCAGGACTGGAAGCCCATGCCAAGAACAAACACAACCAATATCATCATCGTCTTGTCCATTCTGAGAAGAATAATTTAAATTCAGAGCAGGGGGTCCAATTGTCTCTGAGTTTTGACAAGCCCTCCTGAGAGCCGCTGTCTTTACCAAATGTAACCAGACTACTTCTTCAGACTAGAGCACTCTGTAGCTTAAACAGAAAGAATTGATTTTGGGGTCAATGTTCGCTGTCCAGCTTTTCCTATGGAAAGGTTCCAGTTTGAGGCCACTTTTGAAGTTTAAACTTTAACATGGGACATTAGCCCACAGGGAAAGACAGCAAGAGGCTTTGAGACTACAGGTGGGTGGTGTGTTTCTCTTTATTTGAAGTTCACTTTTTGGGGAGAAGAGGTACAATCTGTCATGTTCATCAGAATCTTTAATTTTAATTGTGACCTGTTTAGTTCCCCTTCTTTTCCCATTTTTGGAGCCTAACTTGTAAAATAGTTGTGTCATTATTTCAAGACCTTCTGGGAAATTATGACATTAAAGAAGAGAATTTCAGATATGCATTCTCTACAGTCCAAGGAAGTAGACATCTAAGAAGACAGTGGCAAAGCACCCACATAGCCGACTTTTCCTGCTAAGGGACTTCCTCTGGACAGTAATAATATATTTACATAGGGATCCACTGAGTATATAATACAGATATAAAATATTTACATCTCATCCACTGTATGATACAAGGTGGTTTATGAATCACTAAAAAAGACAGGATGACATTGAACATACAAGTAACCAAAGAAAAGCTAGATAAATATGACATTAAAATTTAAAGCTTTTGTGCATCAAAGGACTTGATAAGCATAATGAAGAGTAAACCTAAAGACTAGGAGAAAATACTTGAGAACCGTGTATTTGATAAGAATTTAGCACCCAGAGTATACAAAGAACTACAACTCAACAGGGAACCCTGGTTGCATAGCGGTTAAGTGCTACGCCTGCTAACCAAAAGGTTGGCAGTTCAAATACGCCAGGTACTCCTTGGAAACTCTGTGGGGTGGTTATAATCTGTCTATAGGGTCACTATGAGTAGGAATCAACTCAGCGGCACTGGGCTGGGACAACTCAACAACAGTAACAAAACATCTACAAAGGATTTGAATATGCATTTTCTAAAGAAGATACACAAATGACCAACTAGCACATGAAAAGATGCTCAGCATAGTTAACCACAGTTGTGGCAAGGCACCATCAAGTAGATTCCCACTCACAGTGACCTGACGGACAATACAATGAAACACCACCCAGTCCTGTGCCATCCTCACAATCATGGTCATGTACGAGCCCATTGTTGCAGCCACTGCTTCAGTCCATCTTGTTAAGGGCCTTCTTCTCTTTTGATGATTCTAATAAACATCACATCCTTCTTCAGGGACCGGCCCCTCCTGAATATGTCTAAAGTGCAGGAAATAAAGTGTCACCATCCTTGCTTCTAAGAAACATTCTGGTTGTACTTCTTCCAAGACAAATTTGTTCACTCTTTTGGTAGCCCATAGTATATTCAATATTCTTTGCCAATACCACAAATCAAAGGCATCAATTTTTCTTTGGACTCCCTTATTCACTGTCCAGCTTTCACATGCATGTGAGGCAACTGACTTAGAACTCTTCAAACATGGACTGGACTATAAAACATAAAATGATACTCAAAAATAGAGTGCTTCTTAGTTCAAGTATATACATGAGACTAAATGGGCAACTCCAGTCCAGAGGAGGGATGAGAAGGCATAGAAGGACAAGAACTGTTGAATGACATGTGAAATACGGGGAAGAAAGGAGTGGGCAGTCCCATTACAGGCAAAACAACTAGAGGTACATGACAATGTGTGCATACATTTTTGTATGAGAAATTAACTTGAGCTGTAAACTTGCACTTAAAGCACAGTAAAGAAAAAAAGAGAAACAAACAAACAAAATATATGGCTTGGATAAGGCACACCTTAGTCCTCAAAGTGACATCTTTGCCTTTTCACACTTTAAAAGAGGTCTTCTGCAAAGGGGAGTGGACAGAGAGGAGGGGAAAGAAGGCTGTTGGGAGGATGAGACACTTACGGAGCAGAGAGGAATAGTGTGCAGTCACCAGACAGGGAGAGCAGTGGAAGCTGCATATAGGTGGGCATGTAAATTTATATGTGAATGTACATTTTCACTCAGTTATGTTAAATAAAAATAAAAATAAATAAAAAAAGAGGTGTCCTGCAGCAGATTTGCCCAGTGTGGTACGTCCTTCGATTTCCCAAGAACTGCTTCTTCCATGAGCTGATTTCAAATCCAAGTAAAATGAAATATTTAACAGCTTCTATCTTTTCTGTGTTTATCATGATGTTGATTGTTGGTCCATTTATGAGGATTCATGGTTTTTATTTGAGGTATAATCCATACTAAAGGCTGTGGTCTTTGATCTTCATTGGTAAATGCTTCAAGCTCTCTTTAAGCAAGCAGGGTTGTGTCATCTGTATAACACATGCTGTTAGCAAGAGTTCCGCCAAACTTAATGCCTCATTCTTTTTCAAATTATCAGTTTCTCAGATTCTTTGCTCAACATACAGATGGAGTAAGTATGGTGAAAGGCTGCAACCCTGATACACACCTTTCCAGAGTTTAAACCACACATTATACCTTGTTCTGTTTCAATGACTGCCTCTTGGTCTACTATGTGAAGTTTCCTTCACAAGCACAAAAAGGGTTCTGGAATTCTCATTCTTTGCAATGTTATCTATAATTTGTTATGATCCACAAAGGAAAGTCAGTCGTTTGAGAAACACAAATCAAAACAAAATAACATACCACCTCATACACTAGGATGGCTATTAGCAGACAAACAAAAGCTAGCAAGTGGTGTTGAGAATGTGGAGAGACTGAAACCATCATAATTGCTGAAGGGTATGTAAAATGGTGTAACCACTATGGAAAACCATTTGGACATTCCTCAAAAAGTTAAACGTAGAATTACCATACAACCTAGCAATTGAATTTCTACGTACATATCCAAGAGACTTGAAAGCAGGGACTCTAACAGATAATTGTACAGCTATGTTCACCACAGCGTTAAATCCTCAATAGCCACTGGGTGGCAACAACCCAAAAGTCCATCAACTAAACCAAACCAAACCAAATCCACTGCTGTAGAGTCATCTGTGACTCACAGTGACCCTATAGACAGAGTAGAACTGCCCCCACAGAGTTTCCAAGGAGATCCTGGCCGATCTGAACACTGACCTGCTGGTTAACAGCCCTAGCACTTAAACCCTACACCACCAGGGTTTCCTAGAGCCATCAACAGATGATGGTTACACAAGTGTGGCCTGTCCCTACGATGGAGCATTATTCGGCCATAAAGAGAAATGAAGTTCTGATACATGCTACAAGAGGAATGCACTTTCAAAAAGGTATACTCAGTGAACTAAGACACAAAAGGACAAATACTGTGTGATCTCACTTGTGGGAAGTATCTGGAATAGAAAACGCATAGAGACAGAAGTTTATTAGTGGCTATCAGGGACCAGGGAGAAGAGGAAACTGGAGTTATTACACAAAGGGTACTGAGTTTCTGTCAACTTCTTCAGACAGGTAGTGGTGACAATAGCACGTCATGACAAAAGTGAACAACGTCACTGAGCTGCACGTTTACAATGGCTGTAATGGCAATGTTCATGCTATAAATATTTTACCACAATAAAGTTTAAAGATGAGACTGCATAGTACATTCAGTTCGGGTAAAGTGCATGATTTGGGATTTTCATTCTTTGAATGCATGCATAAGAAGTAGTGTTGTGCCATGCCTCAGAAAGATCTTGAAGGGAATCCTGCCATTTACCAAATGTATAATCTTGAGCATGACACTAAGTGTCTCTGTTCCTCATCTATAACATGGGAAGAAATGGTTAATTACTGGAGGAGGGGACAAACTTTCTGAAGAGCACCTGGAAAATCCCTTGTGAATTCAACTTGACAAATAGTTTTTAATACTGGCTATGTAGAAGGCAACAGATCCAGAGGCCATCTTAAATTAATTAATAATCTAATTCTCTCTGCTTAAAACAAGGCAAATATGAGAACATGACAAAACAAAAGTCACTGTAAGAATTTAGAGGGGGCTTGAAGAAGACTTTTGAGAAATGACAGTACTCCAGGTGGTTGGTTTGCCCCTGTCATGGATTGAATTGTGTCCCCCCAAAACCGTGTATAGCAATTTGGCTGGGCTGTAATTCCCAGTAATGTGTGATTGCCCTCCACTGTGTGATTTTCCTATGCTATAAGTCCTAATCTCTGTCTGTAGTTAATAGATTGGATTATGTTTAAAAGGATTAGAGTGAGACTGTAACACACTTACTATGGGAGATTCCCTAGAGTGTGGCTTGCACCACCTTTTATCCTACAAGAGATCAAAGGAAAGGAAAGGAAGCAGGGAGTCGGGGCTTCGTGCCACCAAGAAAGCAGCACCAAGAGCCGAGTGCACCATTTGGACCTGAGGTTCCTGTGACAAAATGCTCTCAGACTGAAGAAAGACTGATGCAACACAAGGACCTTCCCGCAGAGTTGACAGAGAGAGTGCATTCCCCTGAAGCCAGTAACCTGAATTCAGACTTCCAACCTACTGGACTTTATGGAATGGAAACCCTAGTGGCATACTGGTTAAGTGCTACATCTGCTAACCAAAAAGGTTGCCCATTCAAGTCCACTGGAGACTCCTTGGAAACTCTATGGGGCAGTTCTTCTCTAATCTATAAGGTCGTTATGAGTCCGAGTAGACTCAATAGCAGTGTATTGGATTTGGGTTTTTTGGACTGTATGAAAATAAACTTTGAAGTTTTTCTATTAGAGCAACACCAGATGACTAAGACAGCCCACTTCACCTTAGTTCCCAGACGATCCAGTTCCTCTTTGAGTTGGGCTTTGCAGAAGCAGAAGCATCCAATGGGGGAGGAGACCACCCCCAAGAAGAAAGAACGGGAAAGGACTCACATGGAAGAGACTGCGATCATTGACCACTGGACCAAAGGTAGGTCAGATATTGTAACTCAAAAGAAGGAGGAGGAAGAGGAGAAGAAGGAAGAAGAGGAATAGACGCTGAATAGACTCAGAGGTGACAGACGTGCCCTTCAGGACACACTGCTGTTGTTGCATGCCATCAAGTTGGTTCAAACTCTTAATGATCCTACTAGACAGAGTAGAACTGCCCCGTAGGGTTCCCGGGCTGTAATCTCTGTGAAAGCAGATCACCAGCTCTTTCTCCTGAGGAGTTATGGTGGGTTCAAGCTGCTGACCTTTCAATTAGCCGTTGAGAACTTAACCATTGTGTCATCAGCATTCTTTACAGTAAGTGCAGGAAGTACATTTCTCCTACATGAGGCAATTTTATTGTCATTCCACCTCTGTTTTGCACATCCTCTATAGAAAAGGGTAAGATCACATCTCTGATGGCTTTACACACTGTCAACATCACAGCTCGCCCATGAATATTAACCGCCCTGACCTAAAAGTTGTTTCCTCTACAGATTCATGGCATCAGCACTTTGGTACAAAAGCATATTAAAATTTTGGGATGATCTCTGTGTCTAATTACTCATCCCCCTCAGCCCCAACTCAGGGTCCAGCTGGCTCTGGTAACTCTCCAGCCTTATCTCAGATGACCTTCCTTCCGTCACTTGTTGCCAGCCACTCAGATGTTCTTTGAGTTCCTTAGGGATGCCAAATGTCTTCCACCCCAGGGTCTTTGCAGGGGCCACCTCTACATCAATGATGACGTTCCTCTTTCTATCCTCAAAGTCAGCTCCCTCTCCTATCTCAGTTTTCCACGTCAGTACTGAGCACACCACAGACTGCCAAAGAACAAACACACCTTTCTGGGAAGAACTACAGCCAGAACACTCTTCATAGGTGAGGATGGTGAGACTTCATCACACATACCTTGGACATGTCATCAGGAGGGACATCTCCAGTCCCTGGAGAAGAACAGTGTGATTGGTTAAGCAGAGGGTTGGTAAAAAAGAAGACCCTCAATGAGATGGATCGACACAGAAGCCGCAATGATGGGCTGAAATGGCGACTATTGTAAGGATAGTGCAGGACTGGGCAGGGTTTGATGCTGTGGTACATAGGGTTGTTATTAAATGGTACCTAGAAAGAATATTTCAATAGCACCTCCTCAGAGAGCTCTCTGGACCACCCCACCCGAATTGTGTGTGCCCTCAGCCGCTCCACATCGCCACATCAGCTACCGTTTCCTTCCTTTCTAGCCCTTTTCACTGTGTGCAGTGAGCACGCTCACTTGCCTGCTGTTGTCTTTCTCCCCGCGTAGATGACAAGCTCCACAAGGCAGGGACTTTGCCCGTCCCATTCGTGTTATACTGCGGCACCCAGATGGAAATGCATTAAATGATCAAATGAATGAATGAGAGAATAAATGAATGAACAAATACACTTTCTCTCTCCGAACCTTAATCCCAGTCTTCTTGTTTGAAGCCTGCAGTAATTTCTGGTGTATAACAGGTACACAAAGTGGTGTGCTATGAGGTGATGGCCATGAAGATTTGTAATTCTATTACTTTTAACCTGATTTGTACTCAATTCCATTAGCACTTTCCAGATTTAACTAATGACACCATCTGGCTCCAAACACCGTGGTCTCATTAAATGAGCAGTAACAGTAAAAGTAATTGCAAAACAGTAGAGGAGACTAAGCAGGGATAGATCATTTTATTTCTCAGATTCTCTCGACTACAATTAAGTGTTGGCACCAGGCAAGCAGAGCAGGCACTGATTAGTGCTAAAAAGCAATGATCTAAAATGCCTTTTCCAAGTCCTGCCATGTCTGGTAAACTTATAAGATTAAACGGAAGCCTTCCATTGACAGTCAGACCGTAAGGATTTCATTTATTATTCTTCCTCCAATCTGAAAAAATGTGTACAGCATTCGTTCCAACAGTTTTCTGTTATTCCAACAAAAATAATTTAGTTAAACTTAGTTGAAGCCAAGTGCCGTTGAGTCGGATCCGACTCATGGCGAAACTTAGTTAAGGAATTAAAAATTATATAGTGCTAAGAGAGAAAACCCTGGTGGTGTAGTGTTTAACTGCTACATTTGCTAACCAAAAGGTGGGCAGTTTGTATCTGCCAGGTGCTCCTGGGAGACTCTGTGGGGCAGTTCTACTCTGTCCTATAGGGTTGCTATGAGTCAGAATGGACTCGATGGCAGTGGGTTTGGTTTTGATCTTAAGAGAGTTGTGTAGCTTTTTTATGTTATTGGATGCTGTTGAGTTGATCCCGACTCACAGAAATCCCATGAGACAGAGAAGAGTTACTCCATAGGGTTTCCTAGGCTGTCATTCTTATGGAAGTAGATTGTCACGTCTTTCTTCTGCAAAGCCACTGAGTGGGTTCAAACTGCCAATCTTTCAGTTAGCAGCGGAGTGCTTAGCCAGTGGGGACACTTATATAAAATTCATTGCAGGAGCTTAACAGAACAGCTGAGAGAATGCTGAGTAAATGTGTAGGCATCTATATCACAGATGAATAGAATTTATCATTAATCCTTTCTCTTGAGTTGTTTCTTTTTATCTTGATCATCTCTATAGTAATATTATTCAAGAAAAATCACTAAATTCAGACCAAATGTAAGTCACATTTTTATCTGATCCATCAACCAGAAGTTGGCAGACCTCTTCAAATTTCTTGGAATAGCCGGATTCCTAAATTCCTGAAGCCCAGTGTCATCTAGCATGAAGACGCCAGGGATGCTGCTAAACATCATACAATGTGCCAGACAGTCCTTACAATGACGAACGTCCAGAACGTCGATAGCATCGAGGCTGTGAATACCTAGTGGAGAGGAAACAGTGTTTGGGAACATCAGGGCAGACCCAGAGCCTGAGCAGTAGGGGAAAGAGAGACTAGGTTTAATGTGAATTTTAGCTTCTCTCTTTCCTCATATGCAACTCCACATGGCCTGCTAGACTCAGCTCGGACACAGCTACCTGACTAGGTCCACTGCCCTCCTTTATTGCTCTTCCCTGACCCTGTGATCCCCAAACAATTGCAACATGGGTGACAGCAGGAGAGGGGTTTCAGGGGGAACTGGGTCACCAAATGGCCACGTGGTTGGAAAATCAGAGGTCACCTACAGAATGAAAACCAGTGTCAGAGTGTTACCTAACCATATGAATGCCCGTAAATTTCCATTAGTCCTCAAACTAGCCCCAGCCAGATTTCACCCCCCCCACCCCCACCCTCCGACCCCCGCCATGTGCAGAAGGGCCAGCTGTGGCCACTAATTGACTTCAGCAGAGGGCACAGCAACAGATGGAATGAATCGGAAGGAAAATCTGTACCCAGAGCCTATTCTGAAGTGAGAGGTCAGACAAGAACCATGTCACCTCCTGTTGCCTTCTAGAGTATTCCCTCCCCAGTACACCTGTGTGGGTGCCATCTTGCTGTGGCATAAAAATCACAAATAAGCCCAGCTTCCGCATAACTCGGGGAGCCAGATCTGAGGAACTGCCTAGGGGCTCCTAGCTCTGAACATTGCAAAAAGTTACCTTCTCCAAGGCCAGAGTCCAGAGCACACTGGGCAAAGACGCACCTTCCAGGGTTTGAAAACAAGTGCATGGACATGGCTCTACAGCAGGGAATGGTTAAAAAGATCTTCTTTTTAATTGTAACTCATAGTGGCCCTATAGACTCTGTTCCACAATGTTTCCGAGGAGCACCTGGCAGACTTGAACCACTGATGTTCTGGATAGCAGCTGTCGCACTTAACCACTACACCATCAGGGCTCCCAGTAAGTGGCAGGCAGTTTCTTAGCCCCAGACCACCCCCGCGCACAGCCGCCACCCACCTGCCTGTGGAGGCCCACACACTGCCGTGATGCCGAAGAGGTTTCAGCTGCGCTTCCAAAGTAAACGGACTAGAAGAAAGGTGATCTACTTCTGTAAAGGAGCCACCGAAAACCATATGGCTCAAAAGGGTCCGGTCCACAACCAACCCTGGGGACGGCACGGGACCGACCAGGCAGTGTTTGTTTCCCACTGTTGTACATGGGGTGGCCGTGAGTCACAGCCAACCCCACAGCAGCTAACGGCAACGAGAAGTCAGGGGAACCCCCTGGTTCTGCTGCTGCTACCACCACACGGCTGGGAAGGACGGGAGAAGAGCCCAGGAGTGGACCTCCTCTGTCACAGCAAATACAACATCAAAGGAGAAGCCAGATACCTACTTCGCATGGTCCGGCCAACTGGTGTTCAGCTCTGCATGGCATGTGGCCACACAGGCCTGTGGGTTATTGCTGTCACCCGCGTGAGATGGATCCCCTGAGGCCCTGCCTGGTAGTGTCCCATTCAAAGGTAAAGGCATCGGTCTGGTAGCTTTCCTCTCGACAAAACACCAAAGAGATATTCTCATAGTGCACAACGAGCGGCTGAGACACCCTTCATCCTGTCCCTCAGTAGCACTCAGCACAGCAGAGAGCAGCTGTAAGCCCTTTGGAGGGAAATGTAGGGCCCCTGGCAAGGAAGAACCAACCAGCTGAAGATCCCACAGAGGGTTCCTCTCGACAGACAGCTCTCAGCTGTTAGGACTGCTGGCTTGATCACCTGTGCCACCTGTCCCACCTTCTCCTAATGCTAGACACTGCCCCCCCCCACATGCACACACACTACACATAATGTACACAAGGGTACTTATACATACATGTGGACACACGTACACGTGCACAATGCATACAAGGGCACCCATACACACCTGCACACACATGACCTCATGCACATGCACAAACACACATATGTGGACTTACACCTGCAGGTGCGTGCACATATATGTGCATGTATGCACACACCCACACAAGTACACTGTAGGCAGGCACACGTGTGCACGCTCCCACACACGCACGCATCTCTTCCTCCTCACCACACTATGAATTCTCCCTCAGACCCAGCCAGGGCTCCTTTCTGCTTCTCCAGAGCCGTGCCAGGCTGGAATCTGTCCCACATCAGCCTGTCGCGGGATCATTTCCACAACAAACAGATGACCCCAGCGGGATTCTCTGGCCCTTAGAGGACTGGGGAGGAGGGACTGCTGACATTCCACATTTAGTATCTGTTCCCTCATTCCTGCACCTTGGCAGAAATAATTAAAAGCCACCCACATGACTGAGAAGAGATGGCCCATTTATGTTGTGACCCCGGTCCCTGTCCTCTTTCATTTATTCCGAGAGGGACACACCTCCAGGATTCCAGAGAAGGAAGACTTCTCCCTTCTCGTTTTTCCTAATGAGGAAGCTGCAGCCCAGGGAGTTCAGTGACCCACTTCCTCAGGAGGGTTCTACTGTTCTTGAACTATGGGAAATCCAGGAGGATTAGCAGGGGAACAAAGCGCCCTGAGGGCACATCAGCTAAGCAGTCAGCCACTCACTGGACAGTCTGTAGTTCAAACCTACTCAACTGCTCCTCCAGAAAATGACCTGACCTAGAAAACCCTCTGGGGCAGTTCTTCTCTGTCACACGAGGTCACTTTGAGTTGGAATCCACTCTGCAGCACATGACAACGATGAGGATCCATTTGATACCAAGGTGACAGTTGGGTGCCCAGTAAAAATGAACCTCCCTTCCCTTCCCTGGGATCAAAAACACTTCCATCCAGGTGAGGTGAGAAGGCAGAAAGAGATTCCCAAAGCCAAACTCACTGCCATCAAGTCGATTCCAACTCATAGCGACCCTACAGGACAGAGTAGAACTGCCCCATAGAATTTCCAAGGTGGACTTGAACTGCTGACCTTTGGCTTAGCAGCCACAGCACTTAACCACTATGCCACCAGCATTTCCCAGAAAGCAACAGGAACTAGTTAAACAGACGGGAAATCCAGTGTGTAAAGGATGAATGTTGAACCACCTTGCAGAGATAGCGGCTAGGGTCACATAGCAATGTGTTTGTGCTATAAATTTTTGTATGAGAAGTAGAGCTGTAACCTTTCACCTAAACTACAATAATTAAGACAAACAAAAGGCTTCTATCCGAGTCATATGCACTTCTAGTCTCAATGTGAACATCCCTTCTTTTTTCAATGAGAGAAACTATGTCAGTTATTGACCGGCCAATCAGGAGAGGAAACGTCATAGAAAAACAGGACACCCAACTCACTGCCACGGAGTCCATTCCAACTCACGGCAACTCCATGGGTTACAGAGTAGAATTGCTCCACAGGGTTTTCTTGACTGTAGATCTTACAGAAGCAGTTGCCAGGCCTTTCTTCTGTGGTGTCAATGGGTGGGTTCAAACTGGTAACATGTCAGTCAATACTCAACTGCGAATTGTTTGTGCCGTCAGTAACCTTTACCCCAAAAAATCAAAAAAAAAAAAAAGTCATTGCTGCCAAGTTGAGTCCAACTCATACTGACCGTAAGAGGTCAGAGTAGAACTGCCCCATAGAGTTTCCAAGGAGCAGCTGGTGGATTTGAATTGCCAATCTTTCGGTCAGCAGCCATAGCACTTAACCACTACACCACCAGGGTTACCGCAGAAGGACAGCTGTGGTTAACGCTCCAAGAAGCCAGAAACAAAAAAAAGAAAGAAACGAAGCCCTCTGCTAGCAAGTCAATTCCAACTCATACCGACCCTATAAGACGGAGCAGAACCTCCCCCCAGAGTTTCCAAGGAGCGCCTGGTGGATCTGAACTGCCAGCCCTTTGGGTAGCAGATGTAGCACTAACCACTGAACCCCAGGGATTCCACTGGAGGCAGGTGTAAGGGTAACACACCCATAGGCGTCCAGCGGGTGTTTGCAGGGCGCAGCTGGAGGCAGCTGACGGGTGCTGGTGCCCCTCAGCTCTCTCCGAGGGACTGTCAGGGAAATGGTCTGTGGAGACACCCCAGGGGGTGCTGCAGCCCCCTAAGTCCCCCACCCCTGTGCCGGAACCTCCTGCGTCCCATCGGTTCCGGGTGACTGGAGGCACACAGCTCCCGGAGGAGCAGCCACACATCACCTGGTCTAGCTCAAAGACAGTGACAGCGCGGCTTGAAAGGAAATCCATTTCCGGAACTGTCCGGAGGGCTGGTGGCTCTCTGCCGGGCTTCAGCGGAACAGACGCAAAGCGAGCGGGCCCGGGGAGTGTGCGCGCTTGCAGGGGTGCCGAGAGCACCAGGAGGGTTACCCAGAGGCCACCGGCGGGGACTTCGGAGGCAAAAACATTCCACACCGACGCAGAAGACAGTGTTGCCTTTATTGTCACGCACCCCAGAGACAAATGCCTCGGAGCCATTTGCTAGGATGGACTGAAAGACGGGAACGCGGGGAAGGTCGGGGAGCAGAAACGGGGAGCACCAGGGCCTCCGCGGTGGCGCTGGCTCACGGCGCCCCCGTGTGGCGCAGAGTAGGACGGCGCCGACAGGATTTTCAGCGGCTGATCTCTCCGGAAGACAATCTCCAGGGCTTTCTTCAGGACGCCCCTGGGTGGAGGAAAACCTCCAGCCTTTAGGTTAGCCGTTGAGCGTGCTGACTCTTTGCACCACCCAGGGGCCAGGAAACTGGGATGAAGACACCTTGCTCTTAAAAGTCCCCTAAAATGGATTAACCTGAGTCATGTAAAGAGAGAATTTGAGCTTGGCACCATGATTTTTCTTCGTTTTTACTTAAAGGTGAAGTTTCCGTGGTGTAGTAGTTATCACGTTTGCCTAACACGTCAAAGGTCCCAAGTTGAGAACTGGGCGAAAACAACTTCTGGAAACCCTGGTGGTGCAGAGATTAAGACCTGCAGCTGCTAGCCGCAAGATCGGCAGTTCAAATCTACCATGCACTCTTTGGAAACTGTACAGGGCAATTCTACTCTGCCCTGTAGGGTTGCTATGAGTCAGAATTGACTTGAAGCCAATGGATTTGGTTTGGGTTTGGTATTTACTTGAAAACAATCTAAGCAAACTGAGCAACGGAATTTCACTTTGATCCACACAGAAGGACTGCAAGCACAGCACCCGCAGCTCATAACTTTAAGAAAGAAAGTGCTGCCTCCGCTCTGAATCCGGGGCCAGTGTTGCTTTAGAATGGAAAAGATGAACCACTGAACTAGGGGGAAAATGCGCTTTGGGGATGAAGGTAGGGAGAATGGTGGGAGACGTGCCCCCGGACATCACCCCAGTTGGCCGTCCTCGGCTCTTCGTCCACTGGGTGCAGCTCACTGAAGGCAGTTCTCAAGCCTTCCCTGGCTGCTTTGTCTGTTCCCTGGGAAACTCATTGCTGGCAGTGAGGCTGGGGGGAAAATGCGCTTTGGGGATGAAGGTAGGGAGAATGGTGGGAGACGTGCCCCCGGACATCACCCCAGTTGGCCGTCCCCGGCTCTTCGTCCACTGGGTGCAGCTCACTGAAGGCAGTTCTCAAGCCTTCCCTGGCTGCTTTGTCTGTTCCCTGGGAAACTCATTGCTGGCAGTGAGGCTGTGTTTCCCTTCGAGGTCCCAGAATTCAAAGGACTCACTAAGCGATCTATAAGGAGCCCTAGAGGCACAGCAGGTAAACGCTAGGCTGCTGACCCAAAAGTCAAGTGTTCACCCACCGGTGGCTCAGCAGGAGAAAGACTTGCCCACCTACTCCCGTGAAGACTACTGCCTAGGAAGCCCTACAATCTACTCTGTCGCATGAGGTCGCTGTGAGTCGGAATCAACTCCACGGCACCCAACAACAAAGACATCTGTAGATGCAGTGACCCCATTGTGTGTCTATGACTGCAGGCTGGGCTGGGTCTAAGAATATTTTGGAGTCAGGATTTGGACCCGACAGGAGCCCTGGTGGTGCAGTGGTTAAGAGCTTAGCTGCTAACAGCAGTTTGAATTCACCGGGCACATGCTGAAAATGCCACGGGGCTACTATAGGGTTGCTGTGAGTCAGAACTGACTTGACAGCAATCGTTTTTTTTTTGGTAGTATGAGTCTCTAAAGCTGCCATAACAAAGTGTCATGAACTGGATGCTGAAAAGTATGGGAATTTATTCCCTCAGAGTCCTAGAGGCTTAAGGTCTGAAATTAAGATGTCAGATGGGCCATGCTCTCTCAAAGGTTCTAGGGGAGTTTCCTGACCTGTCTATTTCCACTTCCAGTGGCCCCAGAGATTCCTTGGCTTGTGGGAGCCTTGCTCCAATCTCTTGCCATCTTCCCTCTGTATCCAGGCACCTTAAGACACGTGGTTTAGATGTTTGCATGCATGACTTCTCAACACCCATGGAAGTAGCAGTCAAGAAAAGAAACGGCATTGCACTGGGCAAATCTACTGAGAAAGACCTCTTTAAAGTGTTGAAAAGAAAAGACATCACCTTGAGGACGAAGGTGCACCTGACCCAAACCATGGTATTTTCAGTCACATCTCATGCATGTGAAAGCTCGACAGTGAATTAAGGAAGACAGAAGAATTGACACCTTTGCATTGTGGCATTGGGGAAGACTGCTGAATATACCGTAGACTGCCAAAAGAACAAACAGATCTTTCTTGTAACAAGTACAACCAGAGTGTTCCTTGGAAATAAAGAAGGTGAGACAACATCTTACACACTTTGGACTTGTTGTCAGGAGGGCTCAGTTAACTCAACATAACTGGTGGTGGTGGTCATCTGAAAAGTGGTCATACATGGGGTTCAGCACCAGTCGGGGAGCTGGGAGAACCTCGGGCTACAGATGGGTGGCTAGTGGGGACCCCAAGACTGACAGCTGTGCCATGGAATCCAGATCTGGCCGTGCTGGCAATACTGGAGCCACAGTGAACAATTTTGTACTTGCATTCAGTGAAAACATTCTCATCAGTGCAGGTAAACCTGAGGGCCATATCCCTGGACAAGTGAATCTGATTGAACAAATAAGTTTTGGTTTGGGGCTTTTTTCTTTTTTTTTTTTCACTCCCGACAGAATGACAAAAGTAACACATCCCATTTCTTCTGTTATTTAATTCACTGACACACTCATTTCAATCAAGTTGAGGGTTATCCATGGTTGCATACAATACATAGGACATACCTGGTACCCTACACAGCACGGGACACTCAACACAAGTCCTGCTTCCATGAGCTACACTGAAGACAACTCTTCAGTAGCAAAAAACGCACCGAGTGGCCGTGCAGAAACATCCACCAGAGCACACGTAAGCACTCTCTCTCTAGTACACGTGGCTTCTGAGTATCGTTTTTGGTTTTCTGTACCTAGTGTGAGTGGCAGAAATTCTTCTGTGGTTGATATGAATGTACACAAGGCCTACTTCTTCAGCTAAGAAAAATACAGTCAGTGGAAATGTGAATAAGTAGACAAATTCACTAAATAGACTGTGCTAGATTTTGCCTTCTGGGAAGTTTTCAATCTAATTTACGGATGGTGGTACAACGGATTGTTTAATATGGCCTTCGTAGCCACAGTCTTTGTGATTCATACACAATGGGACTGTGTAAATAAGGTACATGGAACCCATGATGGTTGGGGTTATGTGTCAAGTTGGCTAGGCCATGATTCCCACTATGGTGAGGTTGGCCTCCGTTTTATGGTTGATGGATCTTGACCTCTGCGGGTAAATGAGGCAGGGTTTGTGTGGGGTGTGTCTTGGGTCTCAGCCTTGCGGTAAGGAATGACTCAAATCCCACCCTTACTCAAGTTACACCCTTCTGTGGGGTGTGGCCTGCATCTAGGGTACATACGTGTGTCCTGGAGAGGCTTTCTTCCTCTATGTCTAGGTCCTGTGTCCAGTTCTTGATTAACTGACCTCCACAGAGGCCTGCTGTCTGATCTGCTGATTCCGGCATCCAACAGGCTCCACAGACTCTTGGGTCAGTGGCATATCATGTGACCTGATTTGCCAACCTCTGCAGCCTTGTAAAGGAGCAGCTTATGGTCTGAACTGCTGGTCTGGGTCCGTCAGCCCCAGCCGCCATGTGGGTCAGGAAAAGCCTGTGACCGGCCCACAGATTTGGGACGTGGCTCTCCTCGGTAGAACTGTGAGCTGTTTCCTTTCTACAGTTTGTGAGTTCTGTGAGACATTCCATCCAATTAAGGAACCCCAGAACAGGAAGGAAAATACTGAGGGGAGAGGGGGTAGTTGGTGTTAGAGATGACACAACAGTAGTCTGGCAAAGCTGACCATTCAGGACAACTTCAAACACTGCCTCAGAGGCACCAGCTTTGTGCTGTTCTTTATAACAGAAATTATTCATTTACTAATGTTATCCAAATTCTGTTTGAATTGAGGTCAGGACTCTTGTTTCTTTCTGCACAGTTTCATGCCCAGTGTCTTGTATTTTACTTCTGCTCAGTGTGGAGATGACATGAACCTTTTGCTGGTTTTAGGAAAGGCAGATGTTGTAGCTGCTGTGGTGAAATGACAGAGATCATCCTCAGACCAGGAGGGAATTTCTGAGAAATCCATTCATCGACAATCTTTGTCACTTAAGTTCTGTCTCATCTACTCCTAGCATCTAAAACCAAGAACTGATCAATCTTACTGAGTAAGAGTCCCTTTTAGGCCACTATGGGAATCTATGTAGAAAGTCTATCTTTAGTTTGGACTTAACTCTGGGCACACATGGATGTTGTGACCAGTCATTGCAACTACTGCCCGGACAAAATGAAAACAAACTTTTTTGGTTCATGTTTTTATAGTTCTCCTAATTAGGAGGTCTTTTCAGAGCCTCTTTCTAAGTTTTTATTCATCAGCTTTGGAGTTCATGGTCTATTAAAAATTGAAAAAAACTAACGGTGGGCGCTTAAATTACCATATGAGCTTTCATCACATATCCTTTGGCCTCAGATGGAGCCGCTTCCACAGAAAGCTGGTCCCATGAGTGTTGAATAAGCCAATCTCTGCCTCCCAGCCCAATGCTATACTATCACCTTCACCATCTATCACAAATAAATAAGCACACTGGCTTCTTTCTAAACAAAGGATTAAGGATATCATTTCATTTTCATACTTCTAGGTTCCTATATCTCGTATCTTATGCACAAGTTAATAATTCCTATTTGCTATACATTTATGAAAAAGTCCTATAAATGCTTTGATAATTGATAGATATTTCTGGTAGTCTAGACTTGGGAAAAGACCCCACAGGCAGGAAAGATTATGTATGGAAAGCACAGAAAGCCTTATTCCAACAAGCTACCTGAAGCAGACTTCAAAGACTAACATTAAGGAAATCAGGAAATGTTGAATATTACACAACTATTAATACGATGTTCAGAAGGCCATAAATAGAAAGAAAACACTTTTGCTAAAATAGTAAGTGAAAAAGACTATACAAAACTGTACCTACACTGTGATGAGAATATGTACGTTTCCAAAGGAGAAATGAAACATGCATAAGAAAGAAAAAAACAGACTTGGAAAAAAATATCCTGAAACGTTACTGGTAGTGGGACTACTTATATCCATTCTACTATCTTTTTATACTACTTATGTATTATTTTAATGGAAAAATCATAAGCAAGAGGAGGAGAGCAGCCAATGAAAACAAAATGAGTCAATCTTCTCATGATTCCAGTTTGGAGTGATTTTCACCTTTATGAGAACAGGAATGCTTTCTTCAGCGGGCATTCCTGGCGAGACTTTGACAGACCCTGCTTAATCATCTTCCTCGATAGGTAAGAAACCTGATGAAAAATGACAATAGCTTCTCCTGAAAAGGAATAGTGTCCTCTTTTAGAATCTAGCCTGACTTGGGAGACTGTTAGCAATGTAGCAACTAATTAGCCACCCAATGCAGGAAAGAACAGTGGAGAATCCAGTAGAAATGAAGACAATAATGCAGGAGGGAAAGCTTCAACAGGCTGGTATTGCCTGTAATCTGCATGGGTCTCTTGTAATCTGCATGGGTCAAAAGAAGGAAACTTAGATGATGAAGGAGGGTGTATTCGCACATTTTGAAAGTATCAGCAACAAGCAGTTGGTGCTGAGACACAGAAGGTAATAGGCACTCTTCAACAGAAGTATGTTACAGGAAATATTCTTCCTTAGCATCCATCTTCTGTGTGAAATCAATCACACATTTTGTTCTCAGGTTTCAGCATGCTAGAGTGATTAAAAACCATCTACTGGGTACCCAGGGGCCTGAAAAGTTCTCATTTAATAGTCGCTACCAAAGCTGTTCACCAGTATTCCTTGAAGCTTTTCAATTTAGATGGCTTTGACATTATACCTGTGAAAACAAAGAAAGAACAGTGTTATTAATAGATTTCCCAATTCCACACTCGGAATAAAGTTTGCTTCAAAATATACTGGTAACACACATGTAATGGATCCAAACATACTACCCCAAATAAGGGGTTCTTTTTTGGTATTGAACTAGTTATGAGACCTTTATTCCTCTTATAGATGCCTGCTTTCACAAGCATAAATTGAATGACTAGTGTTGGATGATTGACACTTAACTCATTCAGTCTAGATGAAGACCCAGAACTAAATTTCTGAGTGCTTTATTTGCTCAGTGATTTCTGCCTAAGTACAAGAAGGAGTTAATAATAAAATCAAAAGCTGCAGTGATGTAATAGAATAGTTTTATGATGACTCTCCAAGGAACAACTCCAAATTCTTTGGCTGAGCTACCATTGATGGATTATTATTTACAGATTGTGTGGTACCAATGGTTTGTGCTCAATTCTTGGTGGTTCAAACACATACATCAGTCCCCGGAAAAAAAACAAAAAAGTCTGGCAACCTGCTTCCATCAAGATGACAGCTGAGCACATCCTAGGAGCAGTTCTACTTACTGACACATGGAGTCAACAAGAGCTGGAATGTATGAGACAACAACTAAACAATGAACTGCACGGACTGAGTTGTGTTCCACAAAAGGATACGTTGATGCCTTTGACCCTGGCACCTATGACCATGACCTTGTTTGAAAGCAGTGTCTTTGATTATGTTGTCAGTTAACATGAGGTTGCAGGGAGCAGGGTGAGTAGTCATCTTTATAAAAAAAGAAAAGACACAGAGACAGACACAGAAGCAAGACAGCCAGGTGAAGACAGACAAGAGAAGGGACGATGTCACCACAAGCTCAGGAATGACTGGGGCCACCAGAAGCAGGGAGAGACAAAAAGGAGCTTCCCCTAGAATCTTCAGAAGGAGCATGGCCCTGCTGACACCCCAAATTCAGACTTTAAGCCTCCAGAAATAGGAGAGAATAAAGTTCTGCTGTCTCAAGCCCTCTCGTGTGTGGTATTTTGTGACAGCAATTCTAGGAAAGCACCATAAAATTTGTCGGAGGACCTCATTTCCCTGTGGTCCTCAGGAAGGGTTACAGATTGAAGTATAAAGGGATAAGGGAAGCAAGAGTCTCTGGATGATGTAGACAGTTATCAGTTATTATGCTGAGCTACTGACCAAGAGGTTGGTGGTTCAAATCCATCCCAAGGCAGCTCAGAAGGTTATCTACTTCCCAAACCTCAGACACTTAAAGCGCCATGGAGAAGTGCTACACGGATGCACGTGAGGTCACCCTGAGCCGAAGGCCACTGGACAGCAACTAGCTGCTTATGAGAAAACACATTACCTTCCTCCCACCTGGACGCTAACTTCCTTTCTCTCTTAGTGTAGAAGAAAGAAAAAAAGCTGCAATTGCCTGTTTTGATCATCGCAAATGATTGGGCCAAAGGCTGATCCAGAGACACAGCCCCAGAGGGGGGCATCCATGTAGACCTACCCCTCCATGTCAGTTCCCTGCCCTGCCTCAAATGCTGCAGTACACACCTGTGGGAAGGAGGCTGATTAGCATTCCCTTCCCCTACCCTCGCCCCGGGGAGAGAAGATCCCCTCACCTTTCTAGAGAAAGAAGCACCCAAGAAGTACAAGAAGAAGAAGACCTTAGCCTGAGGTAGCCAGGTGCCAGGAGCCGTGGGTATCCAGATCCAGGAGCTCTGCTGTTAATCAAAAGGCTGGCAGCTCAAATCCACCAGCTGCTCCTTGGAAACCCTATGGGGCAGTCCTACCCTGTCCTATGGGTCACCATGAGTCAGAGCTGACTCGACAACAAACGGATCTGGTTTGGTTTTGAACTGACTGCATACAAACATACATTTTCAGGGAGCTCCTTATAGGTATGCCCACAGGCACGTCAAACAAGTAGATCTTAAATTTACTCACAAGTAAAAACACACCAAAAATCAGACATGTCAAGTCACTGTTTCTAAAGACGTCAGGGCTGTAAGAATCTGTGTTCTCTCATGTATTGTTCTCCTCCTCTTTCTTTTCTGGACATGGATGTGCAAACATGCTCATAAATGGCTCGCACACAGAAATGAAGTCATTTTCTCCTGCCCAGTCATTTCCGTTCACTAATTTATTAACACTCTAGAGATTAGTGAAGGGTCAAGTTTTGGAAAAAGGCAAGTCACAAAGAAGCCAGTTTGTTGGCTCCTTTTGATTACTGCCTACATGCTTTGTAAGAATGGAAGATGAGCAGATTGGAGCTGTCAGAGGTGGCGGAGAATATCTGAATTCAAATCTGCTCGGATTGTTAGAACTCTTCAATCATCTTCAGGGTTTTTTTTTGTTTCCTTTCTCTCTTTAATCCTTTTAAATTGCTTTATCTGCTCGTGGTTGTTTTTCCCTGTCTTCAGCCAATAAATTTAAAAACTGGCAAATACTTCAAAATCCATATTATAATTGCTTCAACATCCAAATTGATTATAAACTTTAATATTATTCTCATTAAACACCATATGGAAGAGCTGAAGTCAGTTCTTCTTTAATACCCAAACCAAACCGACTGCTGTTGAATCAATTCTGACTCATAGTGACCCCAAGTAGAACTATTCCATAGAGTTTCCAAGGAGTGTCTGGCAGAGTCAAACTGCTGACCTTTTGGTTAGCAGACATAACACTTAACTGACCTCTATGCCACCAGGGTGTTCTCTTCTTTAATATATAAGGTTTCTCTTCAGTTAGAAGGCTATACTTGGATAGTGGTTCAGTGCTACAGCTGCTAACCAGTGGGTCGGTAGTTCAAATCCACCAGACACTCCTTGGAAACTATTGGGCAGTTCTATTCTGCCTATAGGGTTTCTATGACTCAGAACTGACTCAGCGCATTGGGTTTGGTTTGGTTTACCTGTCCTTCAGATAATATGAAATAGGCATCAACTTCACTCTAAGAAAGCCTTCTAGAATAGAGAATTTAGTATGTTCTAGAACTGTCAGGAGGGGCTCTGGTGATGCAGTGGCTAACATGCTTGGCTGCTAACCTAAAGGTCGGTGATTTGAACCTACCAGACACTCTGCAGGAGAAGATCTGGCAGTCTGCTCCATGATAATTTCAGCCTTAGAAACTCTACGGGGCAATTCTACTCCATCCCAGAGGATCCCTCGCTATGAGTTGGAATCAACTCAATGGCACGAAGCAATGACAAGGAGACCACAGAGCAAAGCCTTGTATTAAATTTTGCCGGTTAACTGACTTACCCCTTTTCTTGTGCAAATGAGCTACTGCTGAAACAAATCTTGAATGTGTCACTGAAAGACTTTTGCTAGTAAAAATATACATTTGCATATCCCATAGCAACAAACATACAAATTATATCATGAGAACAAGGTAAATTCTTACACGGTGCTAAATGAGAAAAATGAAGGCAAGACTTTGAATGGTGTGATCTTGATTTGATTAACGTCAAACAGCTGAATGGGTTGCCAGTGCCCTGAAAAAATCCAAAAGGAGGCTCCCACCCTGCATCCTGCCCTGGCTACGCTCACCTCTGGCAGGCGGTGAATCAGAGGAGGATGGGATACTGGGGGACCTTTCACCCGTCCTCTGTATATTCTTTCACTGTTTGAATTTTTGACAAAATTCATTACTTTCAAATTTGATATTGTATGGAAAGAAAACAATTTTTAAAAAGTGACTTTGTTAATCTTAACATATGTAAATTTTTAGAGGAAAAAAAAGAAGCCACTTGAATAACTTACCTTGCTATAAATTGTCTCCCTTCAAATCCATGTGGTTTCATTTGATCTTATTAGCAATTTCTTTCAGGAGGACCTTGAGATCATTCAGCTTGGAAAGGAGATAAAATAGAACTGGTCTTAAGATAAAATTTCCCAATTTTCTATCTCAAAGAACAGTTTTATGGCTTTTCTGTGAACCACGTACGTGAAAGGGCAAGTCTAGCATGCATTGTTAGGGCTGGAGTGAAACAACACAGGAGATTTCAGGCTTGTTCACTGCTTATTTGCTGAAATCCTAGGACTGGTGAGTGAACACTGGCACCAATTAGTGTTCGCCCAGTTGTTGTTGTTGTGGGGTGCCGTCAAGTCAACATCAACTCATAGGACCCTATAGGGCAGAGTACAACTAACGTATAGGGTTCCCAAGGCTATAACCCTGAGAGAAGCCCCTGGCCACATCTTTCTACCTGGATGTAGATGGTGATATGGATGGAGATGTAGATGGCCAGTGAGTTTGAACCCCTGACTTTTTGGCTGGCAGCTGAGCACTTAACCACTGTGCCACCAGGACTCCCGTGTTTGTTTTATCTAAATGCAAATTTAGAAGCCCAGGTAGAGGAGTGGTTAAAAGCTACTGCTGCTAACCAAAAGGTCAGCAGTTCTAATTCAACAGCCACTCCTTGGAAACCTATGGGCTCTTCTAGTCTATCCTGTAGGGTCCCTATGAGTCAGAATCAGGCACTGGTTTTTTGTTGTTGTTGTTTGTTTTTTAAATAAAAACTAGTAGTGGCTCCTACAAGAAAACAGTAGATTCTAATCTGTCACAAAGAGTCAAAATTGACTCAACAGTAGTGAGTTTGTTTGGGTTTTGGATTAATGTCACAGAGCAAGTATCTGTGGAAATAATAAGTCTCTGTAACTAATCTAATAAATTTATAAGATACTAATAACATTTTTCTTTGATGAAAGTGTAACACTGATTGAAAGATTATAATACCAATAAACCTAGTCAGTGTGTGAAGGTGATCATTCAGGATGCCATCCTCAGAATTCCATGATTCAATACCAAATATGGTCTCTTCTTCCGAGGCTGACAGGGAGCTGTAACTGTCGACCCCCATAGCAGAGGGCAAGGTGTAGGTGGGCACACCCCCTCCATGCTCCCTGTGCACACATCTACTCAAGCATCAGCCACTCTCTTCCAGCTGAGAACTTGTCACCATCAAGTTGACTCCAACTCACAGCAACCCTATAGGATAGAGTGGAACTGCCCTCTGGGTTTTCCAAGTCGTGGCTGATGGATGGGAACTGCTGATGGATGGTTAGCAGCAGAGCTTTTAACCACTGCATCACCAAGACTCCCTCTTTAAGCTAAGTAGGTAAAAAATTACAGTGCTTTGTAGAATGCTCTAGAGGCTCCCAGTCTCCCAACCAGCTACTATGACCTTTGTGATGCTCCCAGAAACTGCAAGGGCTTACGCTTGCCTCAGAGAGCCCTGGTGATGTAGCAGTTAAGAGCTCAGCTGCCAACCAAAAGGTCAGCAGTTCAAATCCACCAGCGGCTCCTTGGAAGTCCTATAAGGAAGTGCTACTCTCTTCTGTAGGGTCACTTGGTGTTGAAATCAACTCAGCAGCAGTGAGTTTTCGACACCTGCTTCCAAGGAGCCTTGGAGGCACAACGGTTAAGCTCTTGACTGCTAACCAAAGTGTTGATGGTTTAAATTCATCCAGTGGTGCTACAAAAGAAGAATCTGTCCACCTGCTCCCTGCTGTTGATTCCAACTCACAGTCACTCTGTCGGACATAGTAGAACTGTTCTATAGAGTTTCCAAGGAGCACCTGGAAGATGTGAACTGCCAACCTCTTGATTAGCAGCCGTAACACCTAACCACTATGGCACCAGAGTTTCCACAGAAATATTACCAGAGATAGTAGGGTTAAAAAGAATTTTTCAAACAATAAATAGAGCCATACCTTTGTGTCCAGTTGTCGAAATCGATGCTTAATTCTGCAAAGAAATTTTGGAAAGAGAGTGAGCAAGAGAGAGAGGGTACCAAGCTGGATCACAGTCTCCAGAACAGCAAAACACAGGTCATTTTCAGTTTCAGCTAAATCAAGGCTCACCTGCCTTTACCTTTCTGAATCTCTTCTAAGCCAAAGCTCTCTCTCACCCCAGTCAGAAACACCACAGATAAATGCTGCCTCTTCTGGTGGGATAGAAGAGGATGACCACCAGGTCATCCCTTCCTCCCCAAACCAAGATCTAGCATCCAGGAACAGAAGGAATATAGGGTGTCCACTCGGTTATTCAAGGGTAAAAAACACTCTAGGTCTTTCCAATAGCTATGCTGGCTCTAGCAAAGAGGTCAATGTTAGTTATCCTGCGACTTGATTCTAACTCCTGGGAACCCCATGAGTGCAGAGTAGACTTGCTCCCCTGGGTTTTCAAGACTGTGACCTTTCAGAAGCAGATCATCAGATCTGTCTTCTAAGGCACCTCTGGGTGTGTTCCAACTGCACCCCTTTTGGCTAGTAGTCGAGCAGCTAACCGTTCATGACACCAGGGACAACAAAGGAACTCACTGTGTTTATATTTACGCAAATTTTTGTTAAGATGAATTTTGAAGTGAGTTTTGCTCTCTCGATAAGAGGGACAGAGGCAGTAGCTTCAAGGGAGAAAGACGTGGCCATCTCCCTGAAAGACTGCAGCCTAGGAAACTCCATCAAGAAGCTCTACCCTGTTACATGGGATTGCCATGAGTTGGATTTGGTTCCACGGCACACAACAACAATAATGGTCTTCACAATAAGAAGAGCACTTTCCTAAAGGCCCTGTAAGACACACTGCCTGTGGCTTGACTATGGACTTTGCTGAAAAAAAAAACAAAAAACCAAACCTACTGCCACTGAGTCGGGTCTGACTCACAGCAACCCTAGAGATCAGAGCAGAACTCCCCCATAGTTTTCCAGGAGCACCTGGTAGATTTGAACTGCTGACCTTCTGGTTAGCAGACATAGTACTTAACCCACTATGCCACCAGTGTTTCCATGGACTTCACTGACACTTTTATTTTCATGTAATATTTATAACAAGTTCATGTAACTCACAAATGTTCAGGACCACTCTGGAACACCTGCAACAGACTGTCTCTGTCACCTAGTGCTGCTATACTAGAAGTGCCACAGGAAGACTGCTTTAACAAAGACAAGCTTATTTTCTCACAGTTCTGTGGGCTAGAAGTCCAAATTCAGGGCATCAGCTCCAGGGTAAGGGTTTCTCCATCTGTCAGCTCTGGGGAAGGTCCTTGTCATCAATCTATCCCTGGCCGAGGAGCATCTCAGCACAGGGACATACACTAAAGGACATGCTCCACTCCGGGCTCTGCTTTCTTGGTGGTATATAGTAACTTCCTAGTTTACATCTCAAAAGAAACTGGCTTAAAACACAACATGATATTGTAGATTGAGTCCTGCCTCATTAACATAACTGCCTCTAATTCTGCTTCATTCACGTCGTGGAGGTAGAATTTACAACACACACCAGATGACAAGATGCTGGACAGTCACACAACTCTGGGAATCACAGCTTAGACCAGTTGATACATATTTTGAGAAGGACACAATTCAATCTACGACACAGATCAATCCAACAGTTTCCCCTCCTCTACCTATTTCTTCATCACAGAGGTCCCAATGTGGCATCGTCTACATCACTCGAACTGTCCATAGTCCATGGCCTTCCCAGAATCCACTTCTGTATCATGGCCAAGAGACCAACCTCTAGTTACCTAGTTCCCTGGCCCTTGCACTACAAGCTCCAAATACTTTATTCTTCCCTGGGACCTCGAAAGACAACCAGGATAGAAACAAGGAACCAAGGAACAGGGACCTTCCTGCATGCCAACACAGAGAGCCAGCCTTCTCTCCCTAGAGCCTGTGCCCTGAAGTCAGGCTTTTCCATGGGAAAACAAATCTGTTTCCTCAGGCTGCCCACTTGTGGTATTTCTGTTATAGCAGCACTACAGAACTAGCCTGTATGTTGCTGGTGTATGTCTAAAGAACCTCATCAAGCGGAAACAGAATGACTGACTTACTCCTCGGACTTCTCATTGGCTTTTGTATGGATCTTGACAAGGTAATTTTCCTTTATGACACCTTCCCATGCCAGAGTATCATTGTCCTCATTCGTGACACCTTCAATAAGGAGACAAAGAGGAAACACTCAGATGATGTCATTGTTCCTTGCTACCTGCACCAACACCTGCTAGGCATATGGAGTTACTCTGGTACGAGCAGACTGTGATTCATTCTGCACAGGCTGATCTGAGGAACATTGCTTACAGGGAAGCACAGTAGAGTAACATCATATCAGTGAATTTGTTGGTGACAAAGAGGAATATGAGCAACTGTGTGAACTGGAAAGAGAACCAGTATTCTAAAGAGAAAGAAAAACAAAACCCACTACCATCAAGTCTATTCCAACTCACAGTGACCCTATAAGACAGAGTAGAAATGCCCTATAGAGTTTCCAAGGAGCACCTGGCAGATCTGAACTGGTGACCTTTGGGTTAGCAGTCATACTACTTAACCACTACACTACCAAGGATCCTAAGGAGAAGTCAGTCCAAATCCTTTCTGTGCATGTGGTGACTTAGGAACACCATTCCATTAACAAAGCCTGGTTCTTCCAGTTGAAATGTGCTCCACTTACCTTTAGAGGGTAAAACAAAATAAAACAAACCCATTTCTATAGAGTCAATTCCAACTCAGAGTGACCCTATAGGACAGAGTAGAACTGCCCCACAGGGCAGAGCTACTGATGGATTCGAACTGTTGACATTTTTGATTAGCAGCCATAGCTCTTAAGCATGGTACCACTAGGGCTCCATTTGGACGGTGGTACAAGCTAAAGGCTGACAGTTTGAAGAAAGGGGTGGTGAACCACTTCCTTAAAGAATGCAGCCAAGAAAACTCCATGGAGCAGTTCTTCTCTGTAACACATGGGATCGCCAAGAGCTGGAGGCCTACTCAACAGCAGCTAACAACATCACCGAAAATGCCAAGTTCATCATTCAGTCAGGTAACTACTGATGGAGTGCCTGTTCTCAACCTCAACCTCGGTTACAAACTTCAAGGGGGAGGAAAATGAGACCTGGACATTATTCCTGCCCTCAGAAAGCATGCAGTCCAGGAGTGGGCCTCCATGAGAATTCCTCCTGCTGTCTGCTGCTCATGAGTTGCCTCCTTGCTCACGGCAATCCCATGCCGTGGAACAAAACCCTGTCTGGTCCTGTGTCATCCTCATGATCAATTGCTGATCCAATTACTGGGATCCATACAGTTTTCAATGACTGCTTTTTGGAAGTAGATTTGCAGTCCTCTCTTCCTAGCTTGTCTTAGTTTAGAAGCTCTGCTGAGACCCATTCAGCACCATTATTTACAGAGTTCCCTTTCTCGTAAGGCTAGAAAAAGAGCCCTAGCGGGTGCAATGGTTCAGAACTTGGCTGCTAACCAAAGGGTTGACAGTTTGAACTCTCCAGTGACTTCGTGGTAGAAAAGACCTGGTGATCTGCTTTCCTAAAGAGCAGAGTCTAGGAAACCCTATGGGGTAGTTCTGCTCTGTGTTGCTATGGGTCAGAACTGACTCCATGGCACACATCAACGAGAAGACCAGAAACTCCATGAAACTGGACTGGAGCAAGGACCAGCAGGATTCTTTGCTCAGTTTTTGAATTAGACATTTCAGATTAGTAGGCAAAAAACAAAACAAAAAAAAAAAAACAGACCAACATGTAGTCAAGGTTTAAGGAACAGTCAGGACAGTAACCCTCAGGCTTCCACACAAATCCACATGACAGGTGAGTACATACACTTACACAGGTGTTTGTGTTGGATCATTTTATCTGGCTTTTACTTTCAAATTACCGTTTAAATGCATTCATCTACACATTACTATTTGTAAACAACTATAAAACCTTCCTAGGTTTAAAAAGAATTAATTGGAAGCCAATAACAGAGCCAATATGTAAGCCCCTGAGTTTAAGGAACTCTTACCTATCAAAAACGGATCTATTTGTAAAAGGTAGTTAGTGACTTTAGAAAATAATTCCTAACTGATCTTGTATTTACTGTGTTTTTCCCAGCAAAGCTGTTTCCACCAAGTTAATTTTTGACTCCCAGTGATTCCGTTATGAGCCAGATCTCCTCCCCAACTGCAGTTTGCTGCCTGGGCCCCTGCCAAGGCCTTAACCAGCTACAACCCCCCCAGAAAACCTCCCTACCCTGACTGCAGCTGAACTCTCTAGGTAAGGGAGTTACATTCTCATCTTAGTATCCTGGGATAACACTGAAAAATATCTAATGGTAGCTTAGCTCACGAAATCACAGTATCCCCCTGGCCAGTAGTAGAAGACTCCCTTCCTCATATGATTTATTTTCTTCCTGCCTACACCTGGGATGGAAGACTACTGTCAACACCTCTCAGGTTGCTTGTTCCTCACTTTTATGGCTCAGTCTCGAATTGGACCTATATTACTGAATCTATCAATTTCTGAGAAGAGGTTTTCCCATACCCTAGACCCCCAGGAGGGAGATCTCCTCCTGGTTCTCCTGTGTCTTTTTATACAATAGTTATTAGTTTACCTATTACTATTACATTTACATTAGGGGAGCTCTCTCTTAAGACCCCAGACTCAAAACAGAGACCCCATGTGACAGAGTACTACAGCACTATAGTGTTTTCTAGGCCGTAATCTTTATGGAAACAGACCACCAGGTCTTTCTTCTACAGAGCTCCTGGCCGGGTTTTAACTGCCAGCCTTTGGGTTAGCAGTCAAATATTACCAGGTCTCCTTAGAAACCCAAAAGGGGTACTTACTGATCAATACACATAAGAGGGAGAGTAAAATGGTAAAGTGAGTGGAAGCACCTGTTTTACTCCCCTAGCAGTGATGAACAAAGACTAAAACCAAGCAGAGACAGAGATCTCAGAACTCTAGATGGCAGTTGAGGTGTTAGTGTCAGGGGATGAATCCAGAAGCAGGGAAAAAGAGAAGCAGGGGACAGCACAGACACCCCATCCACTGATACCTGGAGTCCTCACTCATCACAGTCATTTTGGGATGAGGCTGGGTAGCACCCTAAACACAGAACACAGAAAACAAAAAAGCTAACATAGGAAGCTGAAACCCAATTTTTAAGATGACTCAGACTGGCCTTGGGAATTCATCAGTTACACAGTTGTGAGGAGGTGAAGGAGACCACAATGCTGTGAGAAAATGCTGTTCATCTTGCTAAGGCCCGAGATGGATGGCTACTAGGAATGAGCGGAACCACGGAGGCAGGAGGGTCAGAGAATACTTCAGACAGGGACTCGCCCATAGCAGGACACAGTGGGAGATCCCCCCACCTCTGCCACAGGACAGTCAAGCCCCACTACTTCCATAAGCATCTGCATCCAGCTAACCGCCCTCTTCCCATGCCTGTGCACTGAATTCTGGAGATCAAGGATCCAGAACTCCTGAAAAACAACCTAAGGATAACAGTTTCTCCCAGTGGTTTTCAGAAGAAGACACTAAGCCCATTGCCTCCAAGTCAGTTCTGATTCTGGAGACCCTGTGGGGTACAGTAGAGCACCCCATGGGGTTTATAGGACTGTGGAGGTTTACTCTCTGTGGAAACAAGCTGCTGGATCGTTCTCCTGTGGACCAGCTGGAGGGTATCGGACCCAGTCCCTCAGGTGGCAGCAGGATTCTCGGCCACTGTGTCGCCAGGGCATCCAATCAGAAAATCACCCCCCCAAAATCAGAATATAAAATTTAAAGTAAAAAGAGGTAACAAAAATGGGCCAAAATCAATAACAACAACAAAAAAGCAAAATCACAAAAATCACAAAAGTGAAAGTATCAATTAAAAGCAAAAGATGAAGAAGAGAAAATTTCTCCTATGGAAACCAAACAACAAAATCAATTGGAATTTTTAGACTGTGGTGCTAAATATGTTGAAAGAAAGCAAAAGGCACTAAGAAAGCAAAATAGAGGAGGTCAAGAAACCAATGTTCAATCAAAGTGAGAGACTCAACAAAGAAACCGAAAACATCAAAAAGAGGGGGACAAAAGAGAACTACTGTAATTGAAGACTACAGAAGTTGAATTAGAAAAAGCAAGAGAAACACTCAGCAATAGAGTTGAACAGACAGAAGATAGAAAAAAAATGAACTAGAAGACAAAATAACTGAACTTATCAAGTCTAGAGAAAAAGAACAAAAAAAGGGAACAAACACAAATAGAAATACGGCATTTGATTAAAATACCTAACATCACAGTTACTGGAATCACAGAGCACTGTGACAATAATAAAAGCATTGGAAACAATGTTCCAGGAGAAAATACGAAAGAATTTCTCAGACCTGAACAGAGAACCAAGCCTGCAAATACAGGAAGCTCCAGGAACCCCAATTAGAAGAAACACACTTACCAAAAAAAAAGTCAACTATGGGTCATATGCTAATAAAATTCCTGAAAACCAAAAACATGGAGACAATTCTTAAAGCAATAAGGAAAAAAATATATATATATATAACATATCAAGCATCTTTCGTAAAAAATCAGTGCAGATTTCTCCCTAGAAACTTTAAAGGCCAGAAGAAAAATACAACAACATATATGCAATACCAAATGGAAATAATTGCCAGCCAAAAATTCTTTATTAAGCAAAACTGCCATTCAAAGACAAGGGGAATATTAAGACATTCCCAAACAAACAGAAGCTCTGGGAACTGCCAATTCCCAGAGCTGTGAATTGGCAGTTCCCAGACCAACTTTGCAAGTTTTACTCAAAGGAGTACTCCAAATGAAAAGGCAAGAGCAATAAATACTAACACCTATACATACGAATAAATAAATATTAACAGACAGAAAGTGAGATCTCCAAAATGATGCAGCCATAAGGGGCACGCCAATCATAAGGACAAAGTGTATATTTTCAGGGTATAAACTCAATAATTAAATCCCACAAACAATACATCAAATGTGTAACAAATAAGTCTAAAGTACTCATTGAATGTCAGCTGTGTATTGATGTTAATGAAGCTACACCAACAGAAATGGTTCAGGGGGGAATATATCAGGAGGAGATTTATTATGATAATGCTGTATGTTAACTATTGTAGATCAAACATTGTTGCAACTGTAATTTATGTGATGTAATGTATGTGGTAACCATTAAAAATATCATCATCGAAAAAGATACCAGAAGAAAAGAAGAAAGCAAAAAAGTCCATGACAGGAAAATAGCCAAATACAAAGAAAAACAGAAAAGTCAGAATTAAAAAAAAAAATGCTCAAAAAACAAACAGCAAAATGAGTGAGGTAGACTTGTATTTTCAGGAGTAACCTTAAACGTAAGTGATTTAAATGGCAGAAAGTGACAGAAGTTACATATATATATTAAAGATCCATCCTTTTGCTACCTACAAGAAATATACCTTAGACATAAGGACACTAACAGAGTGAATACAAAAGTATAAAGAAAAGATATTGCATGCAACCAGCAAACAAAAAAGAAAAGCGGTAGCCTTAATGGTATCAAATAAATTAGACTTTAAATCAAAACCTGTTAAAAGGGATAAAGAAGGACATCTACCTAGTAATAAAAGTGTCAGTCAAACATGAAGACACAACAATTATAAATGCATATGCACATAATAGCAATGCTCCAAAATAAATGAAACCAATTCTAACTAATATGAAAGGAGAAATAGACAACTTCACAATACAGTAGGGGACTTAAACACATCACTTTCAGTTATAGAAAGAACATCTAGAAAGAAGATTCCTAAGGACATTGCAAATTTAAACTATATGCCAAATGGACCTAACGAACATGTGTAGAGCACTCCACCCGGCATCAGAAAAATATATATTCTTCTCTAGCACACGTGAATCGTTTTCCAGAAGAGATGAGGTGCTAGGACATAAAACAAGTCTCAACAAATTTAAAAAGATGGAAATCACACCAGGCATCTTCTCTCACCATAAGAGTGTGAAGCTATAAATCATCAACAAGAGAAATAAAGGGAACACACACACATATGAAAACTAAATAATAGTACTAAAAAACTACTGGGTTATAGAAGAAATTAAAAGTGAAATTAAAAATTCCTTCAATCAAATGAAAATAAAAACAACATATCAAAACCTTTGGAACACAGCAAAAGCAGTACTCATAGGGAAATACATAGTAATAAATGCCTACATCAAAAAAAGAAGAAAGATCCAAAATCATTAACTTATACCAACAACCTGAACAAATAGAAAAAGAAGAGCAAAAGAAGCCAAAAGCTATCAGGAAAAAAAAAGAAACAACAAAGATTTGAGCAGAAATAAATGAAATAGAAAAACAACAGCAAGACTCAACAACCAGAGCTGGTTATTTGAAAGGGGGCATAAATTAGACAAACCACTGGCTACAGTGACAAAAGAGGGGGGAAAAAAAGACAAACAATCAAATTAAGAAATGAAATTAGTGACATTACGACTGATTCAACAGAGATAAAAAACATAATAGATTTTTATGAAAAACTGTATTCCAACAAACTCAAAAACCTACATAGAATGTACTAGAAACACACTGCCTACTCAAACTAAGCCAGAGCTAGAAAATTTAAACAGACCCATTATGAGAGACTGAAGATGCCACCAAAAATGCCAAAAGAGAGGAGGAGAGAGAAAAAGAGGAAAGGAAGGGAACGAAGGAGGGAGGAAGGAAGAAGCCCAGATCCAGATGACTACACTGGAGAATTCTATCAAACATTCCAAGAAAAGTTGACATCAGTCCTACTCCACCGCTTTAAAAAACATAGAAGAAGAAGGAACACTATTGAATTCTTTCTCTGAAGCCTGCATAACTCTAATGCCTAAACTGTGTAAAGACACCATAAAAAAAACCAAAATTACACACCAATATCCATATGAACACAGATACAAACATTTCCAACAGAATTCTAGCCAACAGACTTCAGCAACATATTAAAAAAAAATCATAAACCATGATCAAGTAGGACTCATACCAGGATTACAAAGGTGGTTCAACATTAGAAAATCAATTCATGTAATCTACCACATAATAAAACAAAGGAAAACAACCATAAGATCCTGTCAACTGATGCAGAAAAGGCATTTGATAAAATTCCATATCCTTTCCTGATCAAATCTATCAAGTGTAGAAGGTAAATTTCTCAACATCTTAGGGGCATATATGCAAAACTACCTACCAATATGACACTAAATGGAGACAGACTGAGAAGAGGAACAAGACAAAAATGCCCGTTATCACCATTCCTACTCAACACTGCACACGGTAGAGGGTCACTGAAAGACAGGAAAACCCTCAATGAGATGAACGGACAGAGTGTCTGCTGTGAAAGGTTTCAGTATAGTAGGTTTCAGTATACCAGGAGGACGCCACAGGACTGGGCAGTGTTTTGTTCTGTTGTACAGCGTGCTGCTATGAGTCGGAAGTGACTCAACAGGACCTAACAGTAATAACATCCACGGAAAACCGATTTTCTGACAAGGGACCACAGTCCATTCTGTGGGGCAGAAACAGTTTTTAATAGACAGTGCTGGCAAAACAGGATATCCAGTTGTATAAAAATGAAACAGGACCCATACCTCATACTGTACACACAAAAAAATAACTCAAAATGAACCAAAGACCTTAATGTTAAAGCCTAAAATTCCTGGAAGAAAACTATGGGACCTAATCTTTTGTGAAACTAGGATAACAAACATTACACAAATACGTGAATAGAAGGCAAAATAGATAAATGCGACCTCATAAAAAATTAAGACTATATGCTTCAAAATATTTGATTAGAGAGTAAATAGAAAACCTACATATTGGGGGAAAAAAGTCTTTGGAAATGACTTGTCTGATAATGCCTACACTAAAATCCACAAATCCATAAAATGTATAAAAAACTGCAATCACTCAACAACAAAAAGACAAACAACTCAATCACAAAATGGGCCAAGGAGATGAACAAAACTTTTATCAAAGAGGACATCCACGCAGCCAACAAACATATGAAAAGATGCCCCACAATCATTAGCCATCAGAGAAATATAAATTAAAATACAATGAAATTTCATCCTACCCCAGCTAAAAGGGCACTGATAAAACAATTTTTTAAAAAACAGATAATAACAAATGTTGATGAGGTGGTGAGGAGACTGGAATGCTTACCCATTGCTGGTAGGACTGTAAAATGATATAACCACTCTAGAACACAGCACAGCACTGTCTCAGAAAACCAGAAATAGGATTACAGTATGAAGCAGCAATCCCACTCCTAGGTACATACCTTAAACCAAAAAAAAAAAAACAAACTCCTCGCTATCAAATCAATTCCAACTCATGGTGATCCTATCTACCTCAAAAAAAAAAAAAAACACTGCTATCGAGTAGATTCTGACTCATAGTGACCCCAGAGACAGAGTCTAACTGCCCAATAGTTTCCAAGGAGCTCCCAGTGGATTTGAACTCCCAATCTTTTGGTTAACAGCTTGTAGCACTTAACCAGTACACCACCAGGGTTTCCAGAAGTATCTATAGGTACATGTAAATACAAATATGTGAGTGTAGTCATAAATAAAAATATAGATACTCCTCAGATATAACCAAAAACCTTCCAAGATTGGTTTTCTGGGTTTAAAAGCTTAGGACCATAGTGTAAAGTGACAACTCAGTCAACCAGAACAACTTAGTTCAAAAAAGTTGTAAGTTCATCCTAGCAAAGTGAGTAGCATCTGGAGTCTTAAAATCTTGTGAGTGGCCTTCTAAGACACAACTACTGGTCTCTACTCACTAGGACTAAAACCGTAAGAAGGCAAACAACAGCTGAGAAGAAGCAAGTCTACATAAATCACAACCTCATCTACCATGAGACCAGAAGAACTAGATAGTGCCCAGCTACCATCAGTAATCATTCTGACTGGGTTCACAACAGACAGCCCTGGGTAGAATAGGAGAAAAATGTGGAGCAGAACACAAACTGTTAAGAACAAATGAACAAAAACTACAGACAAACTGGAACAGGAGAGAACAGAGGACTCCCTGAAGCTATCACCCTGAAATACTCTTTAAACTGTAAGCCAAGTCTATTTCCTGAGAAGACCTTTACTGGAAATAGCAGATTGGCACATAAAATAAAGTTGATTACCTGTAAGATCAATATCCTACTTAAAAACTGTCATGGATTGAATTGTGTCCTCCAAAAAATGCGTGTAGCAATTTGGCTGGGCCGTGATTCCCGGTGTGTGATGTTCCTACAAGTTGTAAACCCTGTCTCTATGATGTTAGTGAGGGAGGACAGGGGGCAGGCAGGACTCAAAGGTATAAGATTGTATTGTGCCTTGAGACAATCTCTTAGGATGTCAAGGAAAGGGAAGCAAGCAGGGAGCTGGGGACCTCATACCACCTGGAAAGAAGCAGTGCCAGGAGCTAAGGGCATCTTTTGGAAAGGACCCCAGGGTCCCTGTACCTCAGAAGCTTCTAGTCCAGGAGAAGATTGAAGACAGACCTTCCTCCAGAACCAACGGAGAAAGCCTTCTCCTGGAGCTGATGCCCTGAACTTGGACTTGTAGTCTACTATAGTGTGACAGAATAAAATTTCTATTTTTAGAGCCATTCACTTATGTGATTTCTGTTAGAACAGTGCCAGATGACTGAGATAAAAACTATCTGTATGAGACCAAAAGGTCAACAATTACTCAAAAGTAAAAATGAGAAGAGGCCAGGGAAACAAGAACCCAAAGAGAATGTTGATGTATTGTGATAAATGCATCTAATGTCACTGAACAATTTGTGCAGAAATTGTCAGATGAGACCCTAACTTGTTATGTAAACTTTCACCAAAAACTCAACAAAAATACTTTAATAATAATAATAAAGAGCAGCACAGAAAGCGTAGACATTCCTGAATACAAGGAGTCAAAAACTGATGACAAATGACTAAGAAAAAATACCCAGTCTCTCCAGCAGTTCAAGGAATGCTGGTTGAAAATGATGGCATGACAGTTTTCACTGGCCAAATGAAAACTGTTGCGGTCATTAGCTGCCACCAAGTCTGCTCCAGTGCATGGCAACCTTACACCTTATGCGTCACTCAGCTTCACAATCGCTGTTGTGTCTGAGCCCGTTGTCTCAGTTGTGTCAGTCCATCTCAAGGAGGGTGAAAGGAAAATTAGCACGACCTCTTATACTTTGTGTCAGCAGGCAGGTGGAGAAACAGGCTCCCAAGCCCTGGGGAAAAGTCTGTAAATATTTACAACCTTTAGGGGAGAGAATGAGGATCAATGGGAAAAAAGAGGCGGGAACGATGGACTGTGCAATAGGCCAGCACAAACCTTAAAAGGGTGCATATTCTTTACCTAGAAATTTCTCTTCTCAAAAGAGGATAACTACTGAGGTGCTCAGAAATGAATGCACAAAGCTTTTTATCACAGTGTTATACGTTAACAGCAGAGTCAAAACAGGGCTAACCACAAGGATTGGTGAAATTAATTATGGGTGCATCCATAAAAAAACCTAAACCAAACTCATTGCCGTCAAGTCCATTCTGTCTCCTAACGACCCTATAGGACAGAGTAGAATTGCTCCATAGTTTCTAAGGAGCACCTGGTGGATTCAAACTACTGACCTTTAGGTTAGCAGCTGTAGCATTTAACCACTGTGCCACTAAGGTTTCTGGTACATCTGTAGGCTGTAATACTCCACAGTGAAAAATTGCAGTGTAGGTTTGTACTTGTGAATATGCAAAGTGTTCACAATATATTTTCCTTAAATAAGCAAATCACATCATGAATGTGTGTGTCCACAGTGATCTAAATTATTATACCCCTACACAAAAATAATAGAACATACATGTAATAGAAATACTGTTGACAATACTTATCTCTAAATGATGGGTTACATGCACTCTAACTCTTTCTTGAAGCCCTGGTGGCATAGTGGTTAAGAGTTTGGCTGCTAACCAAAAGGTCTGCGGTTCAAATCCACCACCATTCCTTAGATACTCGATGGGGCAGTTCTGCTCTGTTCTGTAGGGTCACTGTGAGTAGCAATCAACTCAACGGCAAATGGTGTTTGGTTTACTCTTTCATGTTGGTGTTTTGTATTTTTCACATGTTCTGTAATGAATATGTAGGGAGACCAGATGTTGCATCAGTTAACTGAAAGGCTGGCAGTTTGAATCTACCCAGTGACCTGGAAAGAGAAACCTGGATCAGCTCCCATGAAGACGACAGCCTAGTAAACCGTGTCGTGCAGCTCTACTCCGTGGCATGGGGTCACTATGAGTCAGAATCCACTTGTCAGCACCCGACATAATGAATATGCATTGCTTCTTTAACCATGAAAAATAATAAATTTTATAAAAATGCAACTGTCAGATAATATACTTTTTTATTGTTCTTAAAGATGTCACTAAACCAAAGATGATGTCTTGCACTCTACCTTGTCTCAAGGAGACTGGTAAAATCATGTGTTTTTTCCATCAAGAAGGGTGACTTTAAAATCAAATCCCATGATTCCCTGTCCTTTGAAGGCCCATGAACCACTGCCTTTGAGTTGATGCCAACTCCTAGTGACCTGATAGGACAGAGTAGAGCGGCTTCACAGAGGTTCCACAGAGTACCTGGCAGATTTGAACTGGCAATCTCTTGGTTAGCAGCTGTATCACTTAACTATTAGGCCACCAGGGTTTCCTTGGAGGCCCGTACAAGGTGTATTTAGGAAATGAATTGCAGACTAGAGGTGCTGGTAACCACAAGGGGGACCTGTGTTTGCTGGAGTGAGTTAGCAGGACTCTTGCTCACTCTGTCTTGTTATCACTGAACCATTACTGGGCAGAGAAGGAGCCTGTCCTTCCATGGTCTCCCATTCTCATTTTTTCTCCACTCTTTGAGAATAAGAACTGTCTGAAGGAAGGAGAATGCCCTGACTCACACACTCTTTCTCTCTACCATGGTCACAAGAGCATTCACTCTCCCAGAAGTCCCAGGTGGGTCCAGATTAGCATCACCCATTGTCTTTGATGTGATCTCTGCCACCGATCTGTTTGCTTCCTCAGGCTGAAGCTACATTTCATGCGCTGGCCACATGGAGAAATTTGTGGTCATTGGGTACACTCAACTGCTAACTGAGAGGTTTGTGGTCATTGGGTGCACTCAGCTACTAACTGAGAGACTCATGTCATTGGGTGTACTCAGCTGCTGAGAGGCTGGTGACTCAAACCTACCCAGCAGTGTCACATCAGAAAGGCCTGGCACTCTGTTCCCATAAAGATGACAGCCAAGAGAACTCCATAGTGCAGTTCTACTCTGTCACAGAGGGTCCTCACGAGTCAGAATCAACTCAGTGGTAATGGGCTACAGTTGTTGGGCTTAATCTTCAAATCAGCTTTGGGGGAATGGGATGATTGTGCCCTGTTTTCTCGACCCCACCTAGAATTCAGAGGAGCTATGCACCCTTAAACTGGGTTTCCTGGTCCACTGATTTTCAACTGAGTACAATGGGTGTTTGGGGAGCAAATCTTCATTCAGCCCATCAGTCCATTCATTCAACACAATCTAGAACCCCACTAGTGATGGGGAGTTGACTACCCCACAGGGCAACTCAATTCACTTCTGGACAGCACTAATTGTTAGACATTTTTTCCTTATCTGCCAAACCCTTCCTTCCTGCAAGTTTGATCCATTGTTGTTTGTTTTTTTCTCTAGAATCGTTCAAGAAAAAAATACAAATATGTGAAAGCTGTAAGCCTGATGTGACCTGAAGGCCCAGACTGGTCCACTAAGTCTTCTCTCAAATCCTTTAGAAGCCCTTCCATGACAGCTTCTGGTCAAGACCAAAGACCATACTGAGGTATCTTGAAGCACCGTCAGCTGTGGCCCTATGATCTTTGAGCACCGTCTTTGAGTATAATTAAATTCCAGATCTGAACTTACAATTCCCCTCCCTGATACAAAGACTTCTCATCATTTTAGCTAGAAATGACTCACTCCATCTTCCAAGGCAAAATGATGGGGAAAAAGACAGCAACCTATCCAAACTGTCAAAACACTTTTCTTCCTTAAGAAAGGCAATTACATACGTGTGATCGCTAATGACATCCCCAAAGTGACATTTAATGTCTGGAAATAATGCTATTAAAAGAGTTGACTATGACAATTCTTTAACAGATATCAGGGGTTGGGGGTTGTTAGTATATCTATGTCCTGAAAGCCAGCCTTCAGGGAATCAGTGTCCCAGGAGTAGCACAAAAGTATGTTACAACCAACCTGCAAGGCCCTACCATGCGTAGCTTGCCTCCATTTCTAAGTAGCTCAAAGAAGCTCACAAAAATGTGATGGGTCTTGGCAAGTCGAATTTTTCTTAACTGCCACCAATTATCAGGTCTAAATTAGTAAAAACTATATATATGTGTATATTACAGTCTGAATCATCAAAATACTTGGTGTTTCCCCCACAGAAGGAAGAAGGCTAAGTCCAGTGTGGCCCAGGAATCCAATGATGATGATCAATGACTGTTCACATGACACCGTAAAGAAAAATCCAGAGTGCAATGCATACCCAGCAGCCACTGGGAGACACAACACCTATAAACAGTTAGACCCATGGAATAGAAAGAACAAAGCAGAAAACAAAAATTAACACATTGTGGCAAAAATCTCTACAGAGAGAAGGGCACTCTAGCCATGTTCCCCTAATTATCTGCAAGGCATTCTCCTTCATATTAGCCCCTGTCCAAATTGTCCCTGACAACCCTTTTTTACCATTTCATGCAGATTTTTCGTTTTACTCAAAGTATTCTAGTGTGGGGAGCATATCTTCAGATTCACACACACACATACACAAAAACACACACACATACCAAACCCAGGGTCACCAAGTCAATTCCAACTCATAGCAACCCCCAAGACAGAACAGAACGGCCCCCATAACACCTCCAAGGAGTGCCTGGTAGATCGAACTGCCAACCTTCTGGTTAGCAGCCAAACTCTTAACCACTGTGCCGCCAGGGTTTCCATACACACATGCCTCCCCCCTAAAGTAACTCTCCCTCCCCCAGTTGTCGGAATGAGCAGCTGACTTGAGGGTTACAGTTTTCCATGGAGGAGCCCTGGTGGTACAGTGGATAAGGGCTCAGCTGCTACCCGAAAGACCAGTGGCTCACACCCACCAGCCACTCTGGGGGAGAGAGTCATAGCACTGTGCTCCCATGCAGATGACAGCCTTGGGAATCCTATGGAGCAGTTGCACTCTGTCCTAGAGGGCCACCATGAGTCAGACAGGACTTGACAGCAATGAGCAGATACATTACATGGTGATCTGAAGAACCTCCAAACCCAGTCACAGGAGTCTCTGTTCCCTTCCATCTGAAAGGAAACACAGTTAGCCAGCAAAGACATCCTGCAACGCATATTCCATGATTAGGTCACCATTTCTTGCACTATCACTTCTTTTGAGCAAGTTTCTCCTTCCTCGGGATCCAGAACAGTCCCTGCCGCACAGTGGGCCTCTCATCAGTCTCTGCAGCCCTCCATCCTGGGGGGCCCTCTCTCTGAACTCTTCGTTTCCTCCTTCTCTGATCACGCCCCACTCTGGGGCCGTCCCACCCTTTGCCTGGCTAATTCCCACTCAGCCCTGGATCTTCCTTTCCCCCAGGAAGTCTTCTAGGATCCACTCTAGTCTGGTTTCAGTGCCCACTAGGGAGTCCTGGTGGTGCACTGGTTAAGAGCTCAGCCACTAACCCCAAGGTCAGCAGTCTGAATTCACCAGCTGCTCCCCCAGGGCAATTCTACTCCAGCCTACAAGGTCATTATGAGTTGGTTTCAATTCAGCGATGTGTCTATTATGGCATCTCAACACTTCCTAAATGGGTGATTCCTACGTCCCTCAATCAAGCTTTGTCACTTCTTGTCATCTGTCCTAGGTTATGGTCCCCATTGTCAGAGGTCTTATTTGAAACCATTTCTACAGTGTCTGGCTTTTCAACCCAACAGTTATTATTAATTCTGATTTTCAAAGAATTAAACTACCTTTGCAGACCCATGAAATATGGTGGGCCCTGCCATGTCTGATGGAGAAGCAGCAGTCCTGTCGCTGCTGTCCTGCCCCCCTGTCCTCTCAGAACTAGATCCCCTAGAGGAGAAACTTTGAAGGAGCTAAGCCAAGCCAGCCAAGGGCAGACAAAAATCAAGGCTCTGGCTCCATCCTATGGATGATGCTTGTTCAGTCTGCTCTTTGCCATCTTTTTACATTCACCTCAAAGTTCTTCCCCTAGAAGAATGCTGGCCTTTTGTAGCTACAAACCAAAAAACCCTAAACTCACTGCCGTTGAGTCGATTCCAACTCATAACGACAGAGCAGAACTGCCCCACAGAGTTTCCAAGATGCACCTGGTGGATTTGAACTGCCAACCTCTTCATTAGCAGCTGTAGCCCTTAACCACTATGCCACCAGGGTTTACACCGTGCTTTCTTAATTGACTCCTTCTTCTAAGAAATTCCTTGGCAGGCCAGATGCCTCATCTTTACAGATTTACAAATGTGAGCCCAGAAACAACCGGAAACACTTCCTTCCTGCTGAGACGTGGAAACAAAATCCTTCCTGGAAACGAGACACTGCTTCTGCTCCCCCAGCCCCAGTGAAAGCCACTCACAGCAAGGGGAAGAGGCCACCTTGTCCTTGCAGCAACACTTGAAGCACTTCTTCACCACCATGTAGAAGTAAGCGAAGACGACGAAGGGGAAGGGGATGTTGAGGCGACTGCAGTACTCTTGCACCAGAAAGTACCTCTGGAACTTCCATACCTGGTCGTTGTTCTCCTGGACGATGCCCACCGTGTAGCTGGCAGGAGAAGAAGAGACAAGGCCAAGCCTCAGCACGGTCGCTTAACTGCCAAATACTGTAACACTGACATTGTTATTGAAAGGAGAGCCACTGCTGTCATGGCTCAAAAAAAGAAAGCTCTATTTCAAATCCACCACCTATCTGTCAGTTGGACACACTGTGGTGGCTTCCATGTTGCTATGATGCTGAAAGCCGTGCCACCGCGGTGGACAGCTCCCGGTAGGCCTTTCAGACTAACAGCAATTAGATGAGTGCTGTCATGGAAACCCTGGTGGAATCATGGTGAGCAGCTACAGCTGCTAACCAAAAGACAGGCAGTTCGAATCCACCAGGTGCTCCTTGAAAACTCTGTGGGGCAGTTCTCCTCTATCCTATAGCATCACCATGAGACAGAATGGACTTGATAACAACAGCGTAGTATCATTATTGTTATTATTACCGTCATGGCTCGAGTTCAGTGCTGTCATTGTTCTTAGTGGCGTCAAGTCAGTTCCAACTCTTGGGGACCCCAATGTGTGCAGAGCAGACTTCTCCACGGAATTTTCAAGGCTGTGATCTTTGGGGAGATTGCCAGACCTATCTTCTGAGGCACCTCTGGGTGGCTTGGAACCACCAAACTTCAGGCTAGCAGTTGGGGGCCTCACCCAGAGATTCCGTCTGCTGACCACAGCACTAGAGATAGCAGCCACCCCCACTCTACACCCTACCCTCCAAAGAAAGAAACCCCCCAACTGTGCGCTATGATGAAAATACATCACATGACATGGCTAATGAATGATATTACATTGTGTGGTTTGTAGAATTTGTATTTAAGGGCGGGGGGACAGGAGATAGTTGAACAGCCTCACGAAGTACATAGTGGAAAGGAGCAGTGTGCCCTCACAGTGTGGAACAGCAGCTAGAGTTACATGGCAATGGGTATGCAAGCCTTTGTCTGACAAACTGACATGGATTGTTAACTTTTACTTAAAGTACAATAAGCCAAGCCAACCAAGTGCCGTCGAGTCGGAATCACGTTTATGAATAACTTTTACAATGTGGAAAAATGCTTAAAATATAGGTTAGGTGAAAATACTCTGGCTAATGTTTGTACTTAGACCATTATCACACCACATAAGTGATAGTCCATAGAGAGAGAAAGGAAACCCTGGTGGCATAGTGGTTAAGTGCTACAGCTACTAACCGAACGGTCAGCAGTTCAAATCCACCAGCTGCTCTTTGGAAACTGTATGGGCAGTTCTGTTCTGTCCTATAGGGTTGTTATGAGTCAGAATTGACTCAATGGCAATGTACTTGGACTTGAGCAAGGAGAAATAAATCATTGATGGCTGTCTCTGGTATCACATCATGAGTGTTCTTTAATCTCTCTTCTGTAGTACCGTATAAGGAGCATGAATTACTTTCATAATTAAAAAAAAAGTTTATTCTGCAGCCCACCTCAAACTGACAACAGCAGCACAATTCTTCAGTTACAAATTAAATCCGAACTATAAAAACGGCTAACATACATTGTATGCTGCACGCTGCTACAAACACTTTGTTTAGCAAACCCTAACCGGTGATGCGGTCTCCTTCCATAGCATTTACAGCTGCAGAAACCCTAGGGGTTCACAAGGGAATCAGAATGAACTGCATGGCTGTGGGTTTGGTTATGGGTTAACAACTCTATTGTGTAAATCCTACCATCATCTACAATTAGCAGATAGAGAAACTGGGGTACCATTCTGAAGAGCAAACGGCCTGAGTTCCCCAACCAGAAAGTGATAAAGCCAGGATTTGGATGCGTACAAGCCAGTTCAATGTCAACCTGCTTCACCACTTCCTGACCCCATCTCACACAGCAGAATGTGAAATTGCTGCAGGCAGCAAGCTCTATTTCAAATTTATCACCCATCTGTCAGATTGCTATACTGTGGTGGTTTGCATGTAGCCACGAGGCTGAAGCTAGGCCAGCTATGCCAGCACTATTTCCAAAAGCAGCAAGGTCATCCATGGTGGACATGGTTCAAGACTAAGAAAGACTACAAAGAAAGGCCTGGCTATCTATTTCCAAAAATTAGCCAATGAAAACATTGTGGATCACAACAGAACACTGTTCAACTAACTTGCTTTACACATATTATAAGGAGCGATCAATCACTAGAGGAAGACATCATCTTTGGTGACGCAGAGTCAAGGAGGGTATAGGAGACCCTTAGATAGATGGACATAATAGCTGCAACAGCAGCCTTGGACCTGCTAGTGATCAGGAAGAGGATGCAGGACCTGGCAGTATTTCATCCGGCTGTACACAAGGTCATCATAAGACTTGACTCTGCGTATTTCCGAAAGATTTCATCTGATGACTTGGTAAAATACCACTACAGGGCATTTTAAAAGTTGTGAAGCTCACCTATCCGAGATACTTTTATCATGAAAATCACATCATCCCTTCATATACCAAAGAAGCAGACACTAGCCATTTGAAATTTACATGCAGATCCTTAATGGGAGAGCACTCTGATGTTCAAATTCAGGGTAAAACCTTCAGAGCCCAAACCTGAACGAGGTCACCAGTGGAAGTGTTCCAGTGACACCTTATTCTTCTTGCTTGGGACTCAGCGTTCTAAGATTTAAATATCCCACACTTGACAAATATCTCAAGCTAACAATAGATCATATACATTAAGCAAATGCTAACCTACACTGACAGCACTTATGGAAAACTTAGCTTCTCTTATCTTGGAGTTTGTCTTGTTGTTGATGGTGGTGGGTGCTGTCAACTCAGTTCCGACCCATAGTGACCATACGAACAACACAATGAAACCCTGCCTGGTCTTGCACCGTGTCCACAATCATTTTTATGCTTAAGCCCGTTGTTGCAGCCACTGTGTCAATCCATCTTGTCGAAGGTTTTCCTCTTTTTTGCTGACCCTCCACGGCACTTGGCATTGGCCACTCTACCAAGCATGATGTCCTTCTCCAGGGACTGATCCTTCCTGACAATATGTCCAAAGTATGTAAAGTGCAGTCTTGCCATCTTTGCTCCCAAGGAGCACTCTGGTTGGACTTCTTCCAGAACAGATCTGTTGGTTCTTTTGGCAGTCCATGATACATTCAACATTCTTCTCCAACATCACAATTCAAAGGCATCAATTATTCTTCTGTCTTCTTTGTTCACTGTCCAGCTTTTTCATGCCTATGATACAATTGAAAATACCACGGCTTGGGTCAGGTACACTAGTCTTCAAGGTGATGTCTTTACTTTTGAATACTTAAAAGAGGTCCTTTACAGCAGATTCCCCAATGCAAATATGTCATTTGATTTCTTAACTGCTGCTTCCATGGGCACTGATTGTGGAGCCCACTTAAATGAATCCTTGACAACCTCAGTCCTTTCTCCATCTATGACAATGGTACTTACTCGTCCAGTTGTGAGGATTGTTGTTTTCTTGATGTTAAGGTGCAATCCATACTGAAGGCTGTGGTCCTTGATCTTCATCAGTATTTCCAACAAGTAAGGTGGTGTCATCTACGTAATATAGGATGTTAATGAGTTGGTCTCCAATCTTTCTGCCTCATTCTTCTTCATGGAATCCAGATTCTCAGATTATTTCCTCAGAGTACAGATTAAAAAGGTATAGTGAAAGGATGCATCCCTAACACACACCTTTCTTGACTTAAAACCATGCAGTGTCCCTTTGTTCTATTCACAGGACTGTCTCTTGATCCACACACAGATTCCTTAGGAGCACAATTAGATGTTCTGGAATCCCCATGCTCCACAATGTTAGCCACAATTTATTATGATCCACACCGTCGAATGCCTTTGCATAGTCAATGAAACACAAGTAGATATCTTTCTGATAGTCTCTCCTCTCAGTCAAGTTTCATCTGGTATCAGTGACAACATCCCTTGTTCCACAACCTCTTCTGAAGCCAGTTTGAATTTCTGGCAGTTTCTTGTCAATATACTGTTGCAGTTGCTTTTGAATGATCCTGAGCAAAATATTCCTTGCATGTGATATTAACGATATTGTTTGATAATTTCTAAATTCGGCTAAATTGCCTTTCTTTGAATGTTCACGAGGGTGTGAAAACATTAATAGGTTCTTATGACTCTTAGCAGTGGATCGTTCGGCTCATAGGTCACTGAAGAACGCAGCCAGCTGTGAAAATTAATGTGAATTGCAGGAGTTTGTCTCAGTCATTTGTTTTTGTTGTTAAGTGCTGTTGAGTTGGTTCCAACTCATAGCGACCCTGTGTACCGCAGAACAAACACTGTCCAGTCTTGTGCTGTGCCCACAATTGTTTTTATGCTTAAGCCTATCGTGGCAGCCACTGTCTCAATCCACCCTATTGAAGGTTCTTTTTTTGCTGATCCTCCACTTTACAAAGCATAACGTTCTTTTCCAAGGACTGATCCCTCCTGACGACATGTCCAAAGTGTGTATGTTGCAGTCTTGCCATCCTTACTCCCAAGGAGCACTCTGGTTGGACTTCTTCTAGGACAGATCTGTTTGTTCTTTTGGCAGTCCATGGTATGTTTAATATTCTTCTCCAACACCACAATTCAAAGCCATCAATTCTTCTGTCTTCCTTACTCCTTGTCCAGATTTGACATGCATATGATACAGCTGAAAACACCGTGGCTTGGGTCAGACACACCTTAGTCTTCAACGTAACGTCTTTACTTTTCAACACTTGAAAGAGGTCTTTAACAGCAGATTTGCGCCAAGCAATATGTCTTTTGATTTCTTTACTGTTACTTCCAAGACTGTTGATCGTGGAACCAAGTCGTACCAACCTCAGTCTTGGGGTTAGCAGTCATAGCTTGTAACTATCATGCCCTCAGGGTTTCCCACAACAGTAGGTGGTAGATTTTGTTGGTGAAAAGCAGGAGGGACTGGGATGCATTCAAGTGCAACAAACTGAATCCAACACTTAGCCAGACATTTCTCCCAAATGTCGGTAAGGTTACTTGGAGGCTAATGACGAGCTCGCTATCTGTCCCTCGCTCGTCCCCAGCTGATTCTGATCAGAGAGACTGGCTCCTTTCTGCTGTGGCAATTGGCAAGGATGACAGGAAGACCCACTTTAACAAAGTCTGGCCTCAGAACTTGCCAGAAATCACAGCTAACTGTTTTATATCAGAACAACTACCGAAACCCAATGCTGTCAAATTGATTCCAAGTTACACCGACCCAATAGGACAGGGTAAATCTACCCCATAGAGATAGCAAGGAGCGCATGGTGAATTCAAACTGCTGACCTTTTCGTTTGCAGCCATAGCACTTAATCATTATGCCACCAGGGTTTCAATAGAACAACTACAGCCATTCACAATCCTGTCCCTGGGAGCATCTCAAAACCTGATGCATGTAGTAAAAAATGAATCATGCTGCCTGCCCCTTCCAGCCCCAAAACTCAAACACATAAAAGCAATTGCAACCATCTAAATACATCAAATACTGCTCTCTGAAGTTTTATCAGAAAGGAGCTAATCGATTCCATTGAAGAGAAGAGTCTCTCTCTTCTAGGGTACATATGCCAGTTAGAGAAATGTCTCTCTTGCACATGGGTCCTCTCCCCGAAAGCACTCATGGATGAACTACAGCAAGAAAGGTTCAAGCAGGAAGAGAAGACCATCCTGGTCACTTGGGTTCAGCAAAAACATATCTTCTGGGTCACCTATAGCATGGGTCAGTGAGCGAAGGCTTGGGGACCAAATGCAGCCCACCACCTATTTTTGTTTTGTCTTCGAGCTAAGAATGGCTTTTACAAAGCTGAGACAGGCACAGTGCAGGGTTGCCAGAGACTGCTTCATTGCATCTGGCCAAAGCAAAGATCCTAACTAACTGGTTTTACAAGAAAAGGTTGCTGGCCTGGATCTAGAATATGTTTTACTAGTGTCCATGACACAAGGCTTCGTATTTGTGTCATTCTGTACCTGAAAAACTTCTGCTTCATGTGGATGTTAGGACCCTGGGTGGTATCAGTGGTTTGTGCTTGACTGCTAGCCTCAGGTTGGTGGTTCAAAATCTCCCAGAGGTGGAGCAGAAAAAAAGACTTGGTGGCCTGCTTCCAAAAGGTCACAGCCTTGAAAACACTTCAGAGCTGATCTACTCTGCATGAGCGGGGTTGCCACGAGTCAAATCAACTCAACAGCAACAAACCCATTGTCGTTTAGTTGATTCCAACTCCTAATGACAGAGAACTGCACCATGAGGTATCCAAGGGCCACCTAGTGTATTTGAACTTCTGGTTAGCAACCACAGCACCTAACCATTAGGCAACCAGGGTTTCCACAAGGCAATGGCAATTATTTGTTTCCTTGCTTTCAAATTATTGTTGTATTTATTCTTCAGAATAACCCAGGGCACCAGAAGGGTCCTCCTGTTGGAAGTTCAGCTATCCGGGCACCCTCATCAGGGTCAAAAGTAGATCCAGCCAGAAACTGGTTTTTTTAATGGAAAAATGGTAAAATCCTTGTCCAGATTTGGGGGTGTGAGTCAGGGAGCTGGATGTCATGGTCATCTAGTGCTGCCATAACAGAAATACCACCAGTGGAGAAGTTTATTCTCTCACAGTTCAGTAGGGCAGAAGTCCAAATTTAGGGTGCTACCTCCACTGGGAAACCCTGGTGGTGTAGTGGTTAAGTGCTACATCTGCTAACCAGAAGATTGGCAGTTCAAATCCACCAAGTGCTCCTTGGAAACTCCATAGGGCAGTTCTAATCTGTCCTTTAGGGTCACTGTTTTGGCTTGGCTCCAGGGAAAGGCTTTCTTTCTCTGTCAGCTCTGGAGAACAGTTTTTGTGATGCATCAATTTTCCCTTGGTCTGGGAGCATCTCCGTGCAGGAATCTTGGCTGTGAAGGATGCACTTTGCTCCCAGCACTTGTTTGGTTGTATGAGGTTCCCAACTCTCTGCTGGCTTCCTTTACTTTTTATCTCTTGAGAGATGAAAGGTGGTGTAGGCCATGTCCCAGGGAAACTCACTTTAGCAAGGGTGTTACAGTCCAACCCTAATTCTCTTTAACATAATCCAATCTTGCCCTATTAACCACAGAGGTTAGGATTTACAACATAGGCAAGTTACAATATATAGGCCCATCACACAACACCAGGAATCATGGTCTGGCCGAACTGCTACATGTTTTTTTAGGGGGAAAATAATTCAACGCATGACACTCGTCCACCTTGGAAGCTCCCAAAATGTCCTTTCCTCTCAGCTCAGTTCAAACATGACCTCACAGAGACATCAGATATCCCAGGGGAGGCAAATATACTGAGCACTACTTCCAATGATTTTTGTATATAATTTTTTTTATATCCTTTAGACACAGTTCCTAACATTTCAGTGGAGAAGATGCTGAACTCAGCAGAGGAAGGTTCTCTAGGACAGCAGTCACACATCCTCCACAAAGCAAATAACCAGAATGGTTCACAGGCCTTTCTCAGCTTCCAGGGAAACTCTGGGTTGTACAAAGGGTTAATGTGCTCAGCTGCTAACTGAAAGTGTGTGGTTCAAATCCACTCAAAGACATCTTGGAAGAAAAAAGGTCTGGCAATCTACTTGTGAAAAATCAGGGATTGGAAACCCTGTGGAGCCCAGTTCCACTCCAATACACGGGGTTGCCATGTGTCAGAACTGACTTAGCAGCGGTACTGTATTGGTACTAGTTTTCAGGGCTGCACACACTCCAGATCAAGGGATTGTCAAAGTCTTTCTCCCAACCATGTCCCAGCTAGCATCCCTGAAAGAAATTCTATAATTGTACCCTTGTTTCTGTATTTTCAATAGTATCTTGTGCCCTTAGAGAGCCCTGTCCCCAGTAACTACCCAAGAGACTGGACATCTCCTGTGACAGCTGAACTTTGTCCCCTCAAACAACCTCAGTCCCCTCAGTTGGGCAGAAGAGAAGGACTAAGTAGAAACCCCACAGAAGACAAAACTTGAGAAATTTGCTGAGATTGACAATGTTGAAAAGCGATAACAGACTGTTAGGATCCACATAGCCTTATACATAAATGAAATCTAGCAGTCCCTCAAAACTATGCCCTGAGCATGGAAGGATAACTTGATATGTTAAGAATATTTACATAATTCATCATTTTTTAATAATGCATCATAATACCAGACCAGAAGGAAACATAGCATTCTGAGAGTTGCTTGGAAGCCTTGTGAAAACATTCAGCATCCACCTCTGATTAGGGACAATGAGGAGCAGAAGAAGGGGGACAAGGAGGGAGCCCATAAACAAGAACTGGAGGGACCCTCCACAACATGATAAAAAAAAAGAGAAAGAATTCAGTAAGGACACTTGTTCTAAAATAAATAAACAAAGCTTTATAACCTTTCTCCACATCAAACCATAGTCACTGAAAAAACTTCAGCAGAAAAAATATCCCACTCACAACCACCAAAACCCAAACACCAAACCCACTGCTGTCGCTGTCAAGTTGATTTCTACTCACGGTGACCCTACAGGACACAAGACAACTGCCCTGTGGGGTTTCTAAGGAGTGCCTGGTGGATCTGAACTGCCAACCTTTGGGGCAGCAGCTACAACTCTTAACCACCAGGGTTTCCACTCCCAATCCCAAGTGGCTGGGAACAAACATAACAGAAAATGGGCAAAATCCATAGGAATAAAGCTATAAAGTTTTACTGAAAAACTATACATATTTCAATAGAAACCTATACCATTTTTCTGGATGGTAAGATACCGTTTTCTAAAGGGACGAGTTTCCCTGAAATAATTCTAGAAAGTTCTCATCATCACAATGAAATTTCCGATTAAAAACAAACCCCCAAAAAATGTTGGAATGGGGAGAGAAGGAGAAATGCAGAAACCCGCATGATGAATCTTCTCTGAAAAATAAATCTAAACAAGAGAAGCTGGGAAAGTTTGGGATACGAAGAATGAGGGTGGGCTGGTACAACAGATGTGACAACGGGAAAACGTCAGTAATTAAAGCCATTTGCTGGTAAACACCCAGAACAGAAAGATAGATAAGCAGGAGAGAATGAAAAGTCTGCGAAAAACAGGGGTCACAACAGAGTCCTGGATAGAGCACTAAACCACCGAGCTAGAGAACAATGTAGAATAAAATTCTAACTCTCTCTCTTTGTCACACGCACACACACACACACACACACACACACACGCACACACACGCACACACACACACAGATGCACACACAAAACAGACTCATTAGTCTGACAGAGACTGAGGAAGAACTGAGAGAACGGCCCCCAGAGAGCCTTTCAGCTCAGTCATGAAGTCACTTCTGAGGTTCACCCTTCACCCTAAAGACAGGACAGGCCTATAAAACAAAACCAGACTACAGGGGCCTACCAGCCCCTGTAGGGGGTAAAAACTAGAAGGAAGGAGAGGGCAGGAAAGCTGGTCGTTAGGAAACCCAAGGTTGAGGATGGAGAGTACTGATGTGTTGTCAAGTCATTAACCAACGTCATAAAACAATAGGTGTACTGATGGTTTAATGAGACACTGGTTTGTTCTGTAAACCTTCATCTAAATTACAGATTAAAAAAAAAAAGTCAGCATAAAAATTCCCCAAGAAATGGCACACACTAACACCATGGCAGAGATGTGACAGCTTATAGAATAAATGGAACACAAGAAGCCCTGCTGCTACATTTCAATCAGGTGGAGCCCTCCTCCAAGTTTTTCACAGATTTCCTATGTTTTCCATTTTTCCTTCTTCCTTCCCAGAAACACTATTGGTATCTATCAGGTACATGAAACGTTTACAGCACTGCTCCATGGCCCCTGGTGAGCCTAACTTTACCCTTCCTGCCATGCCCAGCCACGTGGGCTCAGCACAACCCAAGCCCCTCTCATCTGTACCATCAAAAAAACAATACATATCCTGAAGTGAAAGAACCAAAACCAAACCAAATCCACTGCTGTCAAGTTGATTCCAACTCACAGCGACCCTATAGGACAGAGTAGAACTTCCCCCACAGAGTTCTCTAGGAGCAAGGAACACCTGGTAGATTTAAACTGCCAGCCTTTTGGTTAGCAGACATAGCACTAAACCACTACACCAAGTCAAAGAAGTCACTTGAAAAAGCTACACACTATGATTCTGATGATACCAGATTCTAGAAAAGGCAAACCTACAGAGACGAAGAAATGATCAGTGGTTCCTGGAAGTCTGGGAAAGGGATGAACAGATGGTACCCAGGGCACGCTCAGGGCAGTGAAAAGATTCCGTATGATGCTGGATGGTGGACACGGGACAGTTGACATGTGTCAAGACTCATGGGTCTGCACAACACAGAGTAAACCCTGATACGACCTGCGGACTTCAGTTAATAATGTGTCAGAACTTGTTCCTCACTTGTGCCACATTATGCAAGACAGTGCCTGGTTGATGCCAGCACTTAAAACTCCACAGGTGGGTACTGATGAAGTATGGGGAGTGCTGGCCTGGAAGAGAACCCAGGTCTCCTGCAGGGAAGGTGAGGATTCCAGCCCAGAACTAACACTGACCCAAACCGTTGAGTCAGACTCATGCTGACGCTGTGCATGTCACAGTAGAACTGTGCTCCATGGGGTTTTCAATGGCTGATTTTTCTGAAGTAGATCACCAGGCCTTTCTTCCTAGGCACCTCTGGAAGGATTTGAACCTTCACCCTTTCCGTTCTCCGCCAAGTGTGCGGACCATTTGCTAAACCAAACAAACCACTGACGTTGAGTCAATTCCAACTCCTAGAAACTCTGTGGGACAGAGTAGAACTGTCTCATAGGGTTTCCAAGGCTGTAAATCTTGATGGAAGCAGACTGTCTGGCTTTCTCCCTAGGAATGAGCAGCTGGTAGGTTCCAATCACCAGCCTTTCAGCTAGCAGCCAAGCACTTGAACCACTACCACCAGGGTCTTTAGCCATTGTGCTCCCCAGGAATTCACAGCTCTCTGTTAAGACAGACACTCCACAAGACGGACCGACACAGCAGCTGCAACTCTGGCCTCAAGCATAGCTATGATCATGAGAATAGCACAGGACCGGGCAGGGTTTCATTCTGTTATACATCAGGTTGCTGTGAGTTGAACTGACTTAACAACAATAGCTGTTACTCATTGACTGACTTTAAGTTCACTTCTGCCTCTGCTGCAAAAACCGTGGTTGTAGAGTGGTTAGTGCTACAACTGCTAAACTAAAGGTTGGCAGTTCAAATCTACCAGGTGCTCCTTGAAAACTCTCTGGGGACAGTTCTACTCTGTCCTAAAGGGTCATTATGAGTTGGAATCGACTCAACGGCAATGGGTTTGCTCTTGGTTTGGCCTCTGCTAAGCCGCCCGGTGCCCATGATCAATACTGCTACTGTAAAATCATCACCGACGTTTGCATCCACTTCCGTTCACTGCTGAAGACCACCCAGAGAGGCTGCCAGTCTCTCGTCTATAATCCCCTAGTGTATATTTGCTTTGCAGTTAATAAGATTGCCCTTGTATATCATTAAGCTTTCAAATTAATATTTCCATCTGGCGCCAGACAAAGGTCACAGTCTGGGCCCATCTGCTCAGAGTCAGTCCTGGACAATGATCAGAATGCACGTTTTGCTGATTAGATTCAAAGAGCACGAGGGGGCAGTCTCTAGCTGCTCTCCAGTTCCCTTAACAAAGAAGGGGCCTCTTCGGTCCCTGGGCATCACAAACTGCTAACAAGCTCCGCTGCAAATTTAGATGCTGGAGGCGTGAGTTCACCCAGAGGTGCCTTGGAAGAAAAGCCAGCCAACCTACTTCCAAAAAATCAGCCACTGAGACCCTACAGGACACACTCAGTTCTTTTCTGACACATAGGGGGTTGCCATGAGGTGGGGCCGACTCAAAGGCACTGGACCCGGTTACATTTCAACTGTAAATTGGATCCCAAGCCATCTGACTTGCTCTCACTCTTGCTTCAAGTTTGGGACATGGTTATCGCTGCCTTTCGTTTACCTGGGTACATAAGCAGGCATCACCTGCCACCCCTCTCTGAGAGCACAGACTTGGGCCTTCCACACAGCACACATCATCTGGCTTCCTCCTTGGTCTCCAAGTCCCCTCTGGCCACCAGGTAAGGGAGGTGAGTGAGAGGGATGCACAATTCCCATTTAAAGCCACAGGGCACCAATGGCCCTAAGCACATGGCACAGAAGACATTTTATGAGCTCTTTCTGTCTGCTATCCGCCACTGGTGCTTCTCCAAAAACAGTGCACAGGGCAACGTGTACCCGAGGGATGCACTAACCATGGGACGGACCCGTGAAGGGCCAGGTGCTGAGACTGTAGACACAGCCTCCATGCTCCAGAGCTCACTGTTCAGAGGAGAGACACTGACACTGAGGGAGAAGGCAGTGCCTGGAGACCGAAGGAGCCTCCACTCAAATGAGGCATCAGGACCCTCGGGACAGGATGAAGCCCGCTGCACTTTAAAGGACCAGCAGATATTAGGCAGGAAGAAGGCCAGGATGGAGTGGGTCATCGGTTCAGACAGGGCCACACGCATCTGCAAAGCTGTCAGACGCGCAAGAGCACACGTTTAGGGACAGGGAGCAGGGTAGGTGCCCTGAGAGAAGTTCACACAATGGCCTTGTGTGGAAGCAGAGAAGCCTGGAATTTATCCAGAAAGCTCAGGGGAACCTCTGAAACCCTTTCAGTGTTTCTGGCAGAGCAGTGACATTTTCAAAAAATCATCCTGACCATAGTGTACAGAGTAGACCAGATAACCGTTGTGACATGTGTCGTTCCCAGGGGCACATGAGGAAATACAGGAGCTGTTCTACCCAGCCCTTCTTGGAGAGAGGCCGCTGGCTGGTCAACCAACTAATAAGGCAGGTGACCCTCATCCAATCCCCAGGCCCCCCAAAGTCCCAGGACTCTGTGACTATCACTTTTTCTTTTCTCAATAATGAAAGGGATACATGGCCAGTACAGTGAGTGCAATCCTCTGCAGAGTGTGACATCTCCACACCTCCCAAGCCTTCATCTCTCTGATCAACACCCAACACCTTCTATGTGCCTTTCCATGTCCTCATCCACAGCAGATATATTTATATATGTACATGCATTTGATTTTTTTGGATGCAACTCGATGGCCCTTGGCTGGCTTGGCAAAACCAAAATGAAATCTACTGCTACTGAGTCCATTCCAACTCATCTTGACCTTCTGGGAGCAGAGCTTCCCCATAAGGTTCCCAAGGAGTGCTTGGTGGATATGAACTGCCCACCTTTTGGTTAGCAGCCATAGCACTTAACCAACACACCAGTTGCCTGGCCATGTCCTCTGCCAATGTGTCCATCAGGTTGTCTTTCTCTTGTCAACATGCAGAAGCTCTTTCTACATTACAACGAAAAGTCTTTGCTTACCAGATGCACTGCAAAAGTGCCGCAGCCTGTCATTTACTTTCTGACATCCTCTCAAGAATTCTTTATGCTCAAAATTTAGTTTATGAAATCAAATGTATTTGCCTTTCTTTCATAGTTTCTGGGTTTATGAGATTGGCCAAACAGTTCGTAGAGATTGACTTGTGTGTCCCAAAGACACAGGCTGTAAATTCTAGCCTCTAGAGTGGTTATAATCCCATAGGGGAATGGGCTTTCTTTGTTATGGTAATGAGGTATGTGGCATGTGTCTTAAATCAACCTTCTGTGAGATATAAGCAGAGATAGCGGAAGACAGATACAAAGTTACATAAAGTCACCAAAGAACCAAGGAACAGAAGCTGAAAAGAGACAAGGACCTTCTCCCAGAGCTAACAGAGACAGAAAGACTTCCCCGAGAGCCGGCCCTCTGGATTCAGACTTCTTGTCTACTAGACTGTGAGAGGACAGATTTCCACTTGTTAAAGCCCCCCGAATCTGAGGTGTTTCTGTGATAGCAGCACTAGGTGACTAAGACAGCAATTCTCTCCTACCTCATGGTTTAATAAACACCTTATGGATTTGTTTGTAAATCACCTATCTGTCTGTCTGTGCCGGGATTCAAGAACTTAAACTGGTTACCCACCCTAAAGAGACAATAGAAAAATAAGATAGTCCCATACAAACTACCCTGTGGGCCACTTGTAAACCCTCAGAAGGAACATGAAGGGGAAATGAAAAACATCATGTTCTAAACATGCAAGGAGAATCAACAGGGCCAATAAAAATACCTTTACATCTTCGTCTTCTGCAACCTCATCAGCTATGAGGCCAAGACAAGAGTTACCCATCTGACTGTGTTCTTTTTAATTTATTTTAATCAAAATTTAAAAGTGGTCACTAATTCAAGTCTGATCCCTTGAAAGCTTACACCATGCCCATGAGTCCTGTAAAAAACAAGGTGTCACCGAGACGAACTAAGCTACAGACCATTCACCCTGCAGCCTGAATCACACACGATGGGGAGGCAACTCAGGGGATGCCCCTACGAGCTGAATAACATCCCTGCAAAAGATACACTAAAGTCGTACTCGCAGTACCTGTGAACGTGACCTTGTCTGGACACAGGGTCTTTGCAAATTAAATCAGTTAGCCTGAGGTCATACTGTAGTGGGGTGGGCCCTAATCTTGTATGACTGATGTCCTTAAAACAAAGAAGAGACAAGGAATGGGGGTGGGGGGAACAGCCAAGAATGGAGTGACATGTCTGCAAGCTCAGGCACACCAAGGATTTCTGGGAACCACCAAAAACTAGGAAAAGGCAAGGAAGTATTCTTCCCTAGAGCCTTCAGCGAGCGGCCGGCCCTGCTGACAGCTGAACCGTGGACTTCTAACCTCCTCCAAACCTTCTAACCTCTGCTGGAAAAGACTACTCTAGAAGTGCTGAAAAACAAAGACATCATCTTGAAGACTAAGGTATATCTGACCCAAGCCATGGTATTTTCAATCACATGGTATGTAGGCAAAAGATGGATGATGAATAAAGAAGACCAAAGAACAATTAATGCCTTTGAATTGTGGTGCTGGAGAAGAACACTGAACACACCACGGACTACCAAAGAACAAACACGTCTACCTTGAAGAAGAACAACCAGAACGCTCCTTAAAGGCAAGGATGGTGAAATTACGACTTGCGTACTTTGGACAGAAACCCTGGAGGCGTAGTGGGTTAAATGCTACCTCTCTTAGCCAAAAGGTCAGCAGTTCAAATCTGCCAGGTGCCCCTTAGAAACTCTAGGGGGCAGTTTTACTCTGACTTCTAGGGTTGTCATGAGTCGGACCCGACTCGGTGGCAATGGTTGGATTTTGTACTTTAAACATGTTGTCAGGACAGATCAGTTCATGGAGAAAAACATCGTGCTTGGTAGAGTAGCCAGCCAAGGTAGAGAAGAGGGCCAGCAAAAAAAGAGGAAGACCCTCAAGGAGATGGATTGACACAGTGTCTGCCGCAATGGGCCTACCCATAAAAACGGTGGTGGGCATGGCACAGGAGCAGGTGGTGTTCTGCTCTGTTGTGCACAGGGTCGCTAGGAATTGGAACCAACTCCATGGCACCTAATAACAACCACCATCTCCAGAACTGGGAGAAAATACATTTCTGTTGTGCCCAGCCTCGCAGTCTGTGGTAACCTTGTTACAGCAGCCTGTGCCACTCAGACAGCTGCTAGATACACACAGTCTAAATGTACTGGCTTGCTACTGTAAATTAACCAATAAACTTGTCACAGACACAGCTTGTAGTCACATCTTCTAGGGACACAGTGTATTTTTAATGCAGTTTCCTGATGGTACCTAACCCTTCTAGACCACCAATCCCCTAAAGACTAGCACTGGAGACAAAGTCTGGTTCCAATCTGATAAAAGCCCCTCCAGGATGAGACCTTGGCAGCTGTGCGCCCTGTGTGGTACACAGCCCAAGCCACGGTGGCCCGGTAGACAGCAGTGGTGAGGCGAGCGTGTGGCCGAGCACATACCCAAACATGGCGACGAGCAGGTTGACCAGCAGGATGTTGGTGGACAGCATGTAGACGCACACCAGGGGAATGGTGATCCAGTTGGGGAAGCGGGGCTGGTTGTGCTCGTCCAGCTCCACGCACAGCGGCTTGGACTCGTTCCCAGTAAAGGTGCAGTGAGCAAAGTCGTAGGTGGTGCCTGGAGATGGAGAGATCCAAAGGCAATGTAACTCCCTGGGGTATAAGACAACAGTCACACAGTGAGATCCTTAGAATCCCCCTGCATCCACTCAACAGGCATTCACTGGAGCCCTGGTGTCAGAGTGGTTAGTGCTAGAACTGCCAACCAAAAGGACAACAGTTCGAATCCACCAGCTGCTTCTTGGAAACCCTGTGGAAGTGTTCTCCTCTGTCCTGTAGGGTCTCTATGAGTCAGAATCAACTCTAAGGCAACAGGCTTTTTGGTCTTTGAGCAGCTACTCTGAGCCAGCAACTTGACTGCACCTGGGAATAAAAAAGCAAGATAGGCATTAAAAATTTAATCACATCCTCCCAAAAAATACGCATTGGAATCCTCAACGCTATACCTGTGGAGTGATCCTGTTTGGAAATAAAATGTTCTTTGTTATGCAGAGGGGACCATGTCAGTGTAGGATGTGTCCTAAACCTAATCGCTCCTGAGTGATCAAAAGCAGAGTAGACAGAAAAGCCAGAGCAAGTGGGGAAAGACAGATGCCAGGTAAATGACAGGCCACAGAAGCTGAAAGAGACAAGAATCTTCCCCCTGAGCTGACAGAGAAGAGAGCCTGTCATGGATTGAATTGTGTCCCCCCAAAAATATGTGTAGCCTTGTGGCTGGGCCATGATTCCCAGTATCTTGTGACTGTCCTCCATTGTGTGGTTTTCCTGTGCTGTATGTTACAGGATTAGGGTGGGACTGTAAATCCCCTCATAGGATCACCTCCCTGCTCCACTGTAAAGGGAGTTTCCATGGATTACGGCTTGTCTCACCCTTAATCATTTCACCCTGCAAGAGATAAAAGGAAAGAAAAGAAACCAGAGAATTGGGAACCTCATGCCATCAAGCAAGCAGCACAGGGAGAAGAGCACGTCCTTCAGACCTGAGGTTCCTGCACCAAGACGCTCCCTGGACAAAGGCTGATACAATACCAGGCTTTCCTCCTGAGCCAACAAGGGGGAAAGCCTTCCCCTGGAGCAGACACCCTGAATATGGACTTGCAGCCTACGTGACTATGTAAGAATAAAGTTTCCTTTATTAAAGCCATCCACTCTGTGGTATTTCTGCTGGAGCAGCACTAGTTGACTAAAACAGAGCCTTTCCCTAGAGCCACTGCCCTGAATTTGGACTTCTAGCCTCGTAAACAGAGAGAAAACAAATGTTTGCTCTTTAAAGCCATCTATCTGTAACATTCAATTGCATCACATACATGTAAAACCTGGACAATGAACAAAGAAGATAGAAGAATTGATACCTTCAAATTGTGGTGGAGAAAGATGTTGAATGTACCATGGACTGCCAAAAGAACAGACAGATCTGTTCCTGAAGAAGGACAACCAGAGTGTTCCTTAGAAGCAAAGATGGCAAGACTGCATTTTACATACTTTGGACATGTTGTTGGGAGGGATCAGTCCCTGGAAAGGACATCATGCTTGGTAGAGTGGAGGGTCAGCAAAAAAAAAAAAAAGAGAAGACCCTCAAGGAGATGGGTTGACACAGTGGCCTCAACAATGGGCTTGACCATAGAAATGACTGAGGGCATGGCACAAGACCAGGCAGTGTTTCATTCTGTTGCTCACAAGGTCGGTATGAGTCAGAACTGACGTGCTGTCACCTAACAACATTTGTGGTGTTAACGAGCCTTGGGTAGCACAGCAATCAAACACTCGGCTGCTAACCGAAAGGTCAGCAGTCTGCCTCCATAGGGAGCACAGCCTTAGAAACCCTATGGGGCAGTTCTACTCTGTTCTGCAGGATCACAATGAGTTGGCATCAGCGAGTTTGGGCCTTTTTTTCTTTTTGGTATTCTTGACAAAGCCATACCAGGTAACAAAGACAACAGCCACAGTGCTTGGCCTTGCAGGGCTTCCAGCCTCTTGAGGTAGGCAGACAATCAGTCACCCCCCAAAAACTCACTGCCATTGGGTCAGTTTTGGTGCGTAGCAACTCCATATGACCAGCTGAAACTGCCCCACAGAGTTTCCAGTGAGTAGCTGGTGGCTTTGAACAGCTGACCTTTCAGCTGGCAACCACAGGACTTAACCACTGTGCCACCAGAGTTTCCACAATCAGCCACACAGTGTAAAATTTCAGGCCCTGAGCAGTGACAGGAAGGACATGTACAAGGTGTTCTGTGGATGTAAATGGAGGCATTCTATCCATCTGGGCGTAAGCTTCTCCAAGAAGGAAATAAATGGTTCTGATTCAGGAGTAAGACGGTGAGCAGACACCAACGGCATGAACGGGGCAGGTCAAGAGCCCAGGGCATCTCAGCAAAGCATACTATGCGTGCAAAGGCCCCGGGGCTGGAGAGATTTAGAAACGCCTGTGGGAAAGGGAATACAGACAGCCAACAGACCAATGTGTACATTCTTTTGTCTTTATTCTGAAAACAACAGAAAGCCATCAGGCTATTTTGAGCAGAGAAATAGTAAATCTGCTTCTCTTTATTCAAGGCTCCATCTGGCTACCGTACAGACAGAAGGCGCCAGAGGGGACACGAGGAGGTTGTGACTGACAGGCAGGGAGGTGGTTAGGATGGCTGGCATGATGGCAATAGGGTGGTACAAGAGGGGTGGGTTCAAAGGATATTGAGGAGCTGAATCCACAAAAGCAGCAGGTGGATTGGAACAGGGAGGTGAAACAGCAAAAGGTGTCAAGGTCGCTATCAAGGTCAGCACCAAAGCTTCTGATCTACACACCTTAGAATCAGTGGTCACAGGGTCTAAAGCAGGGAGCCCTGGAGGAAGCCTGAGCTTAAGAGGGAAGGTCAAGAGCTTCCCTTGGAGACGCTGAGTGTATTTGAGGGATCTCAGCAGAGAAGACCAGGACATAAATGTCTAAGAGACCTTTGCAGAGAAGGCTGGAGTATCAACACCTCAGAGACCTCAGCAGAGGAGGTCCGGGTATAAGTGTCTGACTCCTGAGCAGAGCTCTGGGCTAGATTCCCAGCTGAGTGTGTGAGAGAGACATGACCATCACAGGATGACATCCCGGGAAGACGGTCTTACGGTGTTAGGATTTTACCCACAACACAACTAAGAGACAGAATGTTCTGGCCACTTCCCAGGGGTCACAGGAAAGCAGAGGCTGGCCAGGATTGAACCTCACCTATCCCTGGCTCTTAGATCCCCGTGTGCTGGCTCCTCTGGGACCCAGAGGAAAGGCCCACAGGAGGAACCGACACAGCCTCCAGAAATATGAGAAAGTACACTGCTGTTTTGGAACACCACCCCCATGTGGTACCTCTGCTACAGCAGCACTAGGAGATTAAGTCAAGGACAAAATGCCTGCATTCATCCTGTGTCAAGTGACTAGTGCAGCGTGCAGCCTGGGGAGAGTAAGACCACAGTGCCTCCCAGACTGGCTTCTGATGCCCAGAAGAAGTCTCAGAAGAGATCAGAGAGACTCCACGCCACAAGGAAAACAGAAGTAAAGAACAGAAGAGCTGAGAACTATGGGTCTCTAGGAGCAGGAACCACATCAGGACCATCGTGTCTCAGCAGGATGGGACATGACCAGCGAGGGTGGCCATCAGCTTCATAAGGACGCTTGAAACAGTTCATTCAAGGCTGTGTAACAGGAGGGAACAATTCCCAGCCCTCCTGGCCAAAATTGTGAGGCTCGTTGCTTTCCATTGCCAGGTAGCTGCTGGAAATGGGAGAAGCTCTACCTTTAAAGTGTTTAAAAACGAAAGGCTGCAAGAGTCAGGACTGTGCCTGCTGGCTGCATCCCCTCAAGGCACACAACCATGCCTTCCCTGTGTAAACTGGATGTGGGTGAGTCAGTGCCACACTGCCACCTGTGGCTCACCTCCAAAAATTAATGGGCAGTGGGCAAAAGCTGGAGGTTTAAGCTCCAGGTCCCAGTGGAAAATGCTCAGTACTGCTACGCTGGGAAGAAATGGGTCAGAGGTCATACTGTTGTATATACACCCGTATCCATTGCCATCAAGTTGATTCTGACTCATAGTGACCCTATAGGACATAGCAGAAGTGCCTCACAGTTTCTAAGGAGCAAACGGAGGATTCAAACTACTGTCCTTTTGGTTAGCAGCCAATCATGTAACCACTGAGCCACCAAGGTTCCCACGCTGTTGCACAGGAGGGAACAATTCCCAGCCCTCCTGGCCAAATTTGTGAGGTTCATTGCTTCCCATTGCCAGGTAGCTGCTGGAAACGGGACAAGCTCTACCTTTAAAGTGTTTAAAAACCACAGGCTGCAGGTCTGGGACCATTCCGCATGGCCCAAGTAAGACCCCGCTCAGGAGCAGAAGGGAGGCACTGCAGGGCTGGGGTTCTGCCCACAGCACTCGGCTTGGTGTCCTCTGTGTGCTTCTCCCGCTGCTGTCACAAGGCGGACTCGGAGGTCAGTGCGGGAAGCCACTGCCTCGGCCCCACTCGGTTCCCACCTGGGCCACGGCCGCTTACCGTCCACGTCACTGGGCACCTGGCCGAACATGGCCAGGTACGGCTCGTAGATGACCGAGCGGAAGATCCACTTCCAGCGGCGCTCGTTCTGCCTCAGGATGCCCTGCCTGGCCACGCCGAAGGCCACCATCCACACCGCAAATAGGAACAGGAAGAAGAACACGTCGATCAGCTGTCAGGCGGACATCAGAACAAAGTCAGGACCGTGTCCTGCTGGCTGCATCCCCGCAGCCCAGCCACCCTAAAGGATGCTTGGTGAAGGTAGAAGCCTCTAGAGCAGAGGGAGCAATTCTACCTGTGATTCATGGACTCATTTTTTTTCCTCTTTTTTTAAAGTCATCACCACCTTTGGGCCTTGAGAGCATCTCTTCCAGAATAAGTGACTGATGCCTTTTTGCTGACCAGTCCCCAGACAAATTCATCAGCATGAACATGAGAGGCAGATGCCAGGTCAAGTGCAAAACGCTGATCTAGCTTTGGGGGTACCTCTTCCTCGACACCCCCTAATGCTCACGTTCTTTAAACCCTAAAATAATTTCCTTTGATTTTTTTCATGTTTTTCAAAAAAGAAGAGCTGTCTTTACTAGACAAACAAGAACAGCTGAATTTTTTTCCATTTCTTTTGCACACACAGCATGACCTCATGGTGATGTGATTCCTCAGACATGCTTTGAGTTCAACCACAGCCTCCAGATGAGCTCATCCCCAATGACTTAAAGACAAAGCTGTGGAGGCTGGAATCATCTGGGAGACAAGGTCAGGAGAGCCACCCATCAACACTTCTTTCTCTTTGGATTATATAAAAAAAAAAAAAAAAACCCCAAACCAAACTCATTGCTATTGAGTAGACTCCTAGCAACCCAAAATGCCAGAGCAGAACTGTCCCATAGGGTTTCCAAGGAGCACCAGGTGGATTCAAACTGCTGAACTTTTGGTTTGCAGCCAAAGCTCTTAGCCACTGGGTGACCAGGGCTTCCTTTTGATTATACATCCTGATTAATGTCATCGTTGTTACTAGGTGCCATTGAGCAGATTTTCAACTCACAGTGACCCAGTGTGACAAAGTAAATGTGCCCCCACAGGATTTTCTAGGCTGTAATCTTTATGGAAGCAGATCGCCAGGTCTTTCCTCTGGGTGAGTTCAAACAGCTGACCTTTCAGTTAGCAGTTGAGTGCTTATCTGCTGTGCCACCACGGCTAAAGCAGGTGCATTAGTCATTATATTACATGATGCAGGTTATACATCATATATTATACATTACACATTACACGATGGAGGTTCCAATCCTAGCTATGCTTCTCACTTGCTACACGTCTCTAAACAAACAAATGAACCCTCTTCTTGGCCCCAACTTCTAGCTTTTCATGAAGTCAAAGCTTATCTCCCTGGTGTCCTTAACACTCTTCCTCCATGATGTTACACAAAGTTCCACACCATACTTTATTCTCTTTGTTTCTGAGGCAAATCTTGAATTGGAATGTTCTTTCAGGTGTGTTAGAGAAAAACTGAAAGTGGACCAGGATGTTCTTCCAAGATGGTCAGGTGTCCTTGTCATTCAGTCTCCTGACTAAGGCTAATGAGGGTCTCCACTTCTTGGGGGTTGTTTCAAGAGGAGGCATGAAAGACCACACTGACTTTCTGTTTGGTAGAGGGAAAGATGTGTAGGTGTGAAAATTGCTACAACAGAGACCTAAGAATGTGCAACAGGGTGAGATGTCATAAAGACGCAGAAAGATATCTTCAGATTCAACTGTCTATGTCTATAAAATGGGTATGAGAGTCTCTACTCTGCTTACATTCTTAGTGAATTGTTAAGATTCAAAGGAGAACAAATCATTGAGACTCAAAAAGATAGTTCTGTGTGAAGTCTAAAATCTAAATCAACAGAAGGAATCCACGTTATTCATTAGCATTGCACAAATGATGCTGTCTACTCCTTGGTCATCATTTGTTAACCTTTAACCAGGGAGAGACCACTGCTGAAAACATCAAAGCAAGCAAACTTCATGATTGTGAAATGCAGCAGTTGCTCTTTAAACACAAATCCTCAAATCAGCAATTAGAAGAGCTCTAAGTACAGCATGGGGGCTCCAGTCTCTGGAGAAGGACATCAATCATGCTTGCTAAAGTACAACCCAAAACCAAACCTACCACCATCGAGTAAATTCTGACTCACAGTGACCCTATAGAATAAAGTAGACCTGCCCCAGAGAGTTTCCAAGGAGCACCTAGTGGATTTGAACTGCTGACATTTTGGTCAGCAGTTATAGCACTGAACTGCTATGCCACCAGGGTTTTGTTGACTGCATGCAGAAAAGGCGAAGAGCTTCAATGAGATGGATTCACACAGTGGCCGCCACCATGGGCTCAAGCGTAACAACGACTATGAGGATAGTGCAGGACCCGGCAGTGCGTCACTCTGTTGTATACAGAGTCAGTATGAGTTGGATTCTACTCGATGGCACCTCACAATGACAACAAACTACCACGTGAAGAGTGACCTCCATGAGTATTCTTGAGTCTTACCATCCTCTGCAGCATGATGATCTTCGGTCCTAAGTTTCTGCTTACAGTGAAAATATGGATCAACCTCAGAGTGAATATAATGTAATCCAGGCAAAAAATGACTCGTCCCGTATACAGAAAGCTTTTGTTAGAAGAGTGAAGCCTACAGAAGGAAGGGCAACAGAATTTGTGAGATTTTGTCAAAACATTTCAATGTTGGGTTTTTGTCTTTACAGAACCAGACATCCTGGGGACCATGGATTCAGGGGACATCAAGGTCAACCGGCGTAACAAATTTCTTTGTAAGAAAATGTTCTCATCCCCCTTTGGTGAGTGGCCTCTGGATCATAAAAGCTAGCAAGTGGCCATCTAAGTAGCATCAACTGGTACCAACCCACCTGGAGCAGAGGAGAATGGAAGACATCAAAGACAGAAGGAGAATATGAGCCCAAGAGATACAAAGGATGACATAGTCTAGAAACCACATCAACTGGACAGTGACGAGGAAAACTAGATGGTGCCTAGCTACTACCAATGAGTGTCCTGACAGGGAACACAACAGAGCCACTGACACAGCAGGAGGAAAAGGGAGCGTAGAGCTTGAACTCTATTAAAAAGACCGGGCTTGATGGTCTGATAGCCTGGAGAGTCCCTGGAAGGTGTGGCCCTCAGACTCCCTATTCGCCCAGAACTGAAACCATTCCTGAAGCCAACTCTTTACAGACAAAGATTGGACTAGACTGTAAGATGTAAAATGACACTGGCGAAGAGTGTGCTTCTTGGCTTAAGTAGAGTGTGTGTCTTGGCTTAAGCCTGAGGCTAACTGGTCAGCTCCTGTCCAGAGGCAGGATGAGAGAGTGGAGGGAGACAGGTTGAATGTACGTGAGAAATACACAGTGGAAAGGAGGAGCGTGCTGTCACAGGGTTTGGAGGGAAGCGAGAGCTACACAGGAGTGTGTGTGCAAGTTTTCACATGACAAATTGACTTGGATTGTAAACTTTCACTTAAAGCACAAAAATGTATTTTTCTTTATAAAAGAACCAGACATCAAGCAGTGGAAGCCACAGCTGAGAGCTGGAAGACTGAGTGAATGGAAAGCTGACAGAGGACACCAGTCTGCTGTTGGTCACTAAAGACCGAAGTCCATGGTCATCCATCCCCGTTGACCCAAGTAGGTGAAAGGATATCACAGGTTCTACCAGACAAACGGTTTTCAGCCTTCATCCTCAAATACCTACTGTAAGCACAAAATCCTACCATTTCTACATTCTCTGACTTCCATTTATATAATGATCCCAATCCCCAACCCAACCCAACCCCTTAGGACTTGACCTCACCAGATTTCCCTAAGGAAATGTCTCTGTTTTGCACCAGATCATTTAATTGGCTAGCCACTTGCTAGTGTGTGAGCCAAATAGCCACTTGTGCTTTCTAACTGGAAAGCTCTAGAAATCATCTTAACCCAACTATAATTCAAATTCCAGGACCAGTCACTGCAGCAGACCAGCAGATTGGGTAAGGAAGAAATCGGGTTCTCACTCCCTTCAAATTGTAGGATAGACACTTATTGCAAGCCATCTCATTCTGCTTAAGTGTAAAGATAAATACTTACACTTCTCTGCCCAGTGAGCCCACGTGTTCTGCTCAACTCTAACTGCTAGCTTTAACTTAAGGCTTGCAGGGATGAAGGCATCCGTGATGAGGGTCATGATCTGAGAGGTGGCTGGTCCCCAGTTTCTCTAGGACATGAACTGACATCACTTGTTGCCTTCACTGGTAACTCTGAGCTGCTTTTCCTCACTCACCCTCAAGCCCTGAGACTGAGGAAAGAGGCTTGTACACAGAAGGCAATCACCACAGCCAGCATTCATAGTTAAGTGCATTTTAGAAGATTTAAACTTACTGCCATGCCAGTCAATTCTGACTCATGGAGACTCTTTGTGTTCAGAGTGAAACTGTGTTCCCCCAGGGTCTTCAATGTGTTTTTCAGAAGTAGATCACCACACCTTTCTTCTAAGGCACCCGTGGGTGGATTCAAACCATCAATTTTCAGTTAGATAACCATTTGACCATCTGCACTACCTAGCAACTCCTTTAGAAGATAACCTGGTCCCAAATGAAACAACAAACTTAACAATATTTAACGTCCTCACCATCCATGGACCTCTCAATTTCTACTTATCTCTCCCAAAATTCTACAGGAACAAAGAGAAAAATACTAGAAGCCCTCTTCAATTACCGATCATGGGGAGGAGAGAGGACCCAGCTTTACGCCCAAGAGACTGTCTCCAGGAGGTGGAGACAATGGCCTTTTCTGATCACCTCCAAAAAGGGATAATCTGGCTTCTCTTGGCTTGAAATCTTCAAAGATATTTTCATCCCCTTTGCACCCAAGAGAACCCCATAAACCCCGAAATTAGGGAAGGTGGTTAAGAATGACTTACCTAAATGCTATTCCTGCTATGAAATAAAAAAGCCCAAGTGTGTCCAAGACGTTCCACAGGTCAGTGAAGTAGTTTACCCCGTTCACGTACCACTGAAGACAGATGGGACAGAAAGACACCACTAGCAGCTTAGAGGGAAACGCCACCTGCTGCCAGGCTTTTTAGCATTGATTCATTTTATTATCAGGTTCTTCTGAACCAATGCTTGCTTTTTTAATTTTTCCATGGGCTGAGGGACTTCTACCGTGTGCCCCCGGCTATTTCAGGGCAACTGGTAGCCCTATATCATGCAGTAGAATTGCCCTACAGGGTGTCCCAGGGTGATACAGATAGAGAGGGGGGCCCTGGTGGCATAGTGGTGGGCTGCTAAAAAACAGATTGGCAGTTCAAACCCACCAGGTGCTCTGCTGGAGAAAGATGTGGCCGTCTGCTTTAGTAAGCATTCCAGCCTTGGAAACCCTGTGGGGAAGTTTTACTCTGTCCTATAGGGTCTCTCTGAGTCAAAATTGACTCAACAGCAACTGGTAATCTCCACAGAAGCAGATTGCTGGATCTTTTCTTCCAGCCTTTAGGTTAACAGCCTAATGCTTAAACCCAGAACCACCAGGGCTCCACTTTTAAACCCCACATGCCAAAAAAGCCAAACTCATTGCTTTCGAGTAGATTTTGACTCACAGCAAACCTATAGTACAGAGCAGAGCTGCCCCGTAGGACTTCCAAGGAGTGACTGATGGATTTGAACCACCAGCCTTCTGGTTAGCAGCCAGGCTCCTAACCACCACACTGCCCAGCTCAGCCTCTGTCTGGTCATTTTCAAAAGTGCAGCCAGCATGAAGGAAGAAATCTTCAGGAGATCAACCCTGGGCCTTGGAGTCATCACTGTAGTGAGAAAACATTTAAAACACATACACAAAAATCTCTCTTCTCAAGAGTAACGCCATCAGTTAAGTGTTTAACTGCAATGCAAAGGGACAATCATATGGGCTGCTATGCTGGGAAGAACAACTTAAAAAGGAATGGCATTACATTCACCATCAAAAAGAATATTTCAAGATCTATTCTGAAGCACAAAGCTGTCAATGATAGGATAATATCCATAGCCTACATGGAGACCAGTAAATATTACTATTATTCAAAGATGCCACAGAAGAAAGGGCTGGTGATCTGTTTCTAAAAGATCACAGTCTAGAAAAGGCTATGAAGAACAGGGGTCACCTTGAGTGGGGATCAACTTGATGGCAACTGGTTTCCTCAATGGAATGTGAGAAATAGCACTGATTCATAGAACACTGGGGCCATGTTGTGTATCTATCAGGTCTTGGGCATCCAAGGGACTTCAAGGGTGAACAGTGTTCTCCACGATGCATAGTGGCGTCAGGTGCCCTTTAGTTGGTCCTGACTCATAGCAACCCCGTATACAACAGAAGGAAACCTGCCCAGTCCGGTACCACTCTCCCAATCACTGCTATGTCAATCCATCTGGTTGAAGGTATTCATCTCTTTCGTAGACCCTGTACTCTCCCAACTTTACCCACTATGACTAAACATCAACAATGTCTACATAAAGGAATAAAGAGTTATTTAGCAGCTTATACTGGCATTCATCAACTGCTCCTGTTAAAACTGCCACATTTACATAGCAACATCTACATCTAGGCAAGAGGACACAGGCCGACTTTAAAGAATGCAGCTTTCTGACACCCAGACACAAGCTAAAATAGGTAACCTCCTGGTTGTTGGTGTTTTTTTACATAACAAGTATGAACTAGGATAGGGAGCATCAGGCCAGCAGAACTGTTTCATAGAGAAAACCAATCAAAAGCAGGATTTCAGTCAGGAGACTGCAGACAAGGAGAGAACAATGACCCCGAGTGTCAGCCTGCTTCAGTGACAGGCACCATCATAGCTCTCCTGCAGGCTATCTCATAAACCACAGGTCAGAGCTCTGCATGGAATCATATCCCTTAAAAATGTGTGTCACCTTGGCTCAGCCATGACTCAGCACTGTGTGGTTGCCTACCACTTTGTGATCTGACATGATTATCCTATGTGTTGTCCAGCCTAATCTCTTGACAGTAATGAGGCAGGGTTAGAGGCAGTTATGTCAACCAGACAGGATTCAGTCTACAGGACCAGGCTGTAACTTGAGTCCATCTCTTTTGAGACATAAAAAAAGAGAAGCAAACAGAGAGGAGTGACCTTATACCTCCAAGACAGAAGAGCTGTAAGCAGAGCCCATCCTTTGGACCTGGGGTTCTGAGCTAAGAAGCTCCTAGACCAGGGGAAAAGTGATGACAAGGGTACCTGCTCTGTCCTTCCTGAGCAAAGCCTCACTCTACATGGGTCCAAGGCCCATCTCCAAGCAACACATATCTGCCTCCTTCCTGCATGGCCCTGATAAGACGACTTAGTAGCTATACGTACACATTGATTTGCATGGGGACATTTGTGACTTAGGACTTTAAATTTTACCATTGCTATTCTCCTGGGCTAACCTCCAATAAAAGCTGGACTCACTCATGCTCATCTCCATCCCAATCATTTTGCTTCATTCATCACTGCCAGTGTAATTTATTTTATTCCTTGTTCACCTCCACTCCATTGCCTCCACGCCACTATGTGAGGGAAGGCAGATACAGGACATCGTTGCCAGGCCTCCTTCCGCCCCTCATACACATGGCTGACATAACTAAAGGATCAAAATACATTCTCCTGCTGAGCCTCAGAGTCTTTCTCAACCCAAGACTCCTAGAAGCCACCCAAAAAAATGGCTATCAGAGTTCACATGGTAGTTTAAAACAATTTAAGATTCTTCTGCCAGGCAGACTGCCACCTGTCTGTCAGTATACTGACTGTGGTGGCCTATACGTTGCTATGATGCTGGAAGCTGTCTTATTAGTGTTTCCAATCCAATGGGGTCACCACGGTGGACAGGCGTCAGTGCCGCTTCCAGACAAAGACAGTCCAGGCTGTTGATCTCCTTCCCAAATTAGCCAAAGAAAACTCCAGGGATTAAGCACAATAATGGTCCAATACAATGCTGAAAGATGAACCCAATAGGTTAAAAACACGCTCAGAATACACAGTGGCCACAACAAAAGGCTCAAGGACACAAACAGTTGTGAAGATGGCACAGGACTGGACAATATTTCATCTTGTTGGATGCAGAGTTGCCATGAATCAGAGTTGACTTGATGGCAAGTAACGAAAACAGCATCACTATAAGATCAAGGGTGGCACTCTTTACTCCTCTAAATCTCTTCTGACACTTGTCATAGCACCTTGTAAACTCTTAAGTACCTGGAACACACACTTCAACAAGTATGGAACGAAGTGGGAATGTTGTTGAGTTAAGGCTCAGAAGAGCCAACAGACATGACATCAATTTGTAAATACATACTCCGTCTGACAGGATTGTCATCAACAATCCCTTCTTCATGAATTAAGGGCAACAGTGTCCTTCAACATCAACATTTATTTCCTGAACAAAGACTGACTGCACTCACCAAGAGCCAAGCCTTTGCTAACACTGGGACTCGGCAGTGGGCAGAGGATGCCGAAACATGCAGATCCCAAGACATCTCAACAAAGCATAATGAATAATTCACACCACTTCTCCTAACACCATAGGGACTTAAGTGACTTTGCAGCATTGCCACTCTGACATGCTGGCCATGAAGACACTCTTGGCTCTGAAAATCCTCCCAGCTCCCCTGTTACACACCATGTTGCCCTCCCTGGTGGGAGCACAAACCAGTCCCGCTAGTGGGTGGGGATTTACAGCCCAAGGTCTCTCTTCTCTGAGCAACTTATCTTCACCAATGGCCATCAGTTACAAAGAAGAGCGAGCTTGTACTGAGAAATCTTATCAGATTGCCAAGAGTTCTCAAGTGCATGTTGGGCTAAAATGTTCATTGACTATCACCCGATTAACCAAGAACCAAACCCAACCCATTGCTGTTGAGTTGATCTAACTTGCAGTGAATGTAAAGGACAAAGCAGAATGGCCCCATTTCTAAGGGTTTCTAAGGAGCACCTGGTAGGTTCAGGCTGCTAACCTATTGGCAGCAGGTCAGCTCTCATTTCTCTTGGGAAAATAATGAACTCTGAACTTCACAAGCAATTTCTAGTCCCCACTGGTTCCAGGAAGAGCCTCTCCCTGAGATAGCGAGGAGGTGCCTGGCTTTTCTCTCTTACCTGTCGGATTTCATCACAGAGTAGGACAAAGACCAGCGAGTAGAGAACTAGCTCAGGGAGATGCGGCACTGAGTGAAAATCCATGAGCAGCACGTAGGCGAAGAGCAGGAGGAAGGCGATGTAGAAGACAACATTCCAGGAGAAGACCACGAAGGGAGAGGTGAAGAATGCCACGAAGTACCAAAGGAGCTTCTTGTGTCTGTCGATGGGTTTCTTCCTGGGTGGAAAGGCGAGAGTTTCATCACAGTCCTCACAAATGTCCCCTGGGACAGCACATCACAGAATGGGCTGCAGACTAGACTGGCTCCACCTCCCTCCCAAGCATATACATATAGCGACTCACAACTGGGAGAGGAGGTCAAGTTGCACTCTGAGACTGGCCAACCAAAATTTAGCCTTTGGCACTCAGAGATGAACAAATCCAAATTACTCCTCTGATATAAACAGCATGACCCCACACCCGCCCGTCTGAAATCAAGCGCAGGGAAAGCCCGAGAAGATACCAGATCAAATGGACAGGCACTGGTGTGAACTTCATAAACTGTAGGCCTTGTGACCACTTCCACAAGGGCACACATATGTGCATACACGTACACGCACACACTCCCCACACACCATTATACATCCTGGTCCGTACCTAAATGAAACAAAGCCACAGCCGACCAAAGGTATAATAAACAGACACAGGATAATCTTCCAGTTCTTGGTGTCTCGGGAAATCTCTCCATACCACTGCTTGGAAAGAAAATTCTACAGGGAAACAGAGACCAGTAAGACAGATCTTTACTGATACAATTAAATGCAAGATCTAGGCAATCTTTCTCCCCAGCCCCAACAACTCCTAAACATATCTAACTCTCAGAATTAATGGCCTTACTCTTTGACATTGGTCACCTACAGTCTCAGGACTATGACGATAAAGAGAATTTTGTTTGGTTTTCAGTCCTTTTCTAAGTTCTATGAGAACTTTAAAACAGAGACTAAGTTAGAGGTTGTGTGAGTTGAGAAAGCTATGAATTTTTCACCACTCTAATTCTTATTTTCACCACCTGTCAGTGGACCATACTAGGTGGCTTTCATGTTGCTGTGAAGCCGGAAGCTACTACCAGCAGGGTCATCACGGTGGACAGGTCTCAGCAGAGCTTCCAGACAAGGATAGACTAGGAAGAAAGGCCTGGCAATTTACTTCCAAAACTTAGCCAATGAAAATGTTGTCGATCACAACAGAATGTCATCAGATACAGCGCTGGAAGATGGGCTCCCTAGGCTGGAAGACACCCCAAATACACAGTGGATGTAACAGTGAACTTGAGCATATACGAAGGTTTGTGAAGATGGCCCAGGGCTGAGCAAGGTTTCATTCTGTCCTACGATGGGTCTCCAGGAGTGAGAGCCAGCTCAGCAGCCAGTGATAGCAATTATCTTGGTCCACACATCTAAGCTATTTAGCGTCCTTCTCCTCAAAGATCACAGAGTCACAGACACATGGAATGTGACTTCAAGGCTCTCCCCATCCCTTAAGAATTCATACCGGGGCCAGACTGGTGAGGCTCTTGTCAGAAAAGTAAAGGAGGTTAGGAAGTGAGAGACAGTCCAGGTCTCAACACCCATTCAAGCTAAAATGCATAAAAAAGCCTGTACCTACCCTTGAAAGGTGGCTGAGTAGCAAACGGGTTTTTTGGTTTGGGTTTGTGTGTGTGTATGTAAACATTTTGCTAAAAGGGCCAGTGGTTAAGAGCTCAGCTGCTAACTAAAAGGTCAGCAGTTCAAATCCACCAGTCACTCCTTGAAAACCCTATGGAGTCCTTCTACTCTGTCCTATAGAGTCGCTATGAATCAGAATCAATTTGACAGCAAAAAGTTGGGGAGTTTTTTGTTTTTTTTTTTCATTTGCTAACTATTAGCTGTGTGATATAACAGCAAGTCCCCAAGTTACACCCATGAAAATGGAAATTAGGAAACTTACTTGCCCCTAAGAGTCACATTTGAAATGAACACAAAGGAGGCAGGGACAGGCTGCACCACATTTAAGGAGCTCACAGCTCTCAAAAGAGATCTCACAGTCAAAAGGGATGGGTCTGTGTTGGCAGCACAGGAAAGGGGAGGAACTTGGGGGTTCCCCCACTCCTCGCATGGACTCTTCCCTTCTGGGCCCCCCCAGCCAGAGGAGCAGGCAGAAGCAGCCCCCATGTGATAATCTGGTGTCAGTGTGTCAACTCTCAGCTCCTGATTCCAGGACGGCAGTACTGAGCAGACCTGATTCTGTTTCCTGGAGGCCCCTTGCAGGGAGGAGTCCTGGCTTCCCACGGCAGTGGTATCACAGACTGAACTGTGTCCCCTTCCGTCATTTGACTGGGTCATCATTCTCAATATTTTGTGATTTTCCTATACTATAAATCCTAATCCCTGATGTGGCTGATAGACAAGATGATTATGTTAAAAGAAAATTAGGGTGGGACTGCAACACCCTTGCTAAGGGAGCTTCCCCAGACTGTGGCTTGCACACATCCTACAAGAGATGAAAGAAAAGGGAAGCAAGCAGAGAGTTGGGAACCTCACACCATCAAGAAAGCACCAGGAGAAGAGCATGTCCTTCAGACCTGAGGTTCCTGCGCCAAAATGTTCCCTGTCCAAAGACTGATACAACACAAGGATTTTCTTCCAGAGTTGACAAGGGGAAAGCCTTCCCCGGGAGTGGACATCTTGAATTTGGACTTGTTGCCCACTGGACTGTGTAAGGATAAACTTGTCCTTGTTAAGTCCATCCACTGTGTGGTATTTCTGTTAGAGCAGTACCAGCTGACTGAAACAGGTGGCACCCTCTTTATTGGCTTACCTGTACTTGTACCCCTCCTTGTCTCACTGTCCCTCTCCCCTTACTGCACCCACCAAGCTCTTCTCTAGAATAAACTGCTTTTATTCAAGCTTTTGTCCTGGGGTGTGCTTCCAGGGAGCCCAAAGACAGGCAATGTCCAAGCTTCCTGAGTCTCCTGTTCCTGGGGTGATGAGTGCCCCAGGCTATTACCAAGGGTCTCATTTGACTCCCAACCCCAGAAAGCTCCCCGTGGCTCAGGTTCTCTGCTCACCCTGCAGTGTTCTGATCCCATATGGTAGCAGCCTAATACCAAGAAAAAATATTGAGCCAACAGGATGGTCCCATGGGCCAGGTGGTATGATTTCTGATTAATGAATTGGCATCTGGTTGAAACCCTTGGGTCTTGTGAACTTGGGCAGAAGCCTGAGTCAGCCCCCTGGGACATTAGTAAGATATGGTTTGGGTCCTGAGAGGCTCTACGAAGGAACAGCCCCAAACGAAAGCACTGAAAGCGCGCCCAGATTTCCAGGCACAGACCAACTCCAGTGCCCATCCCAACTGGATCTCCCATGAAGGAGCTGCCCTGGTTTTGAGGTTGTTATCTTGTACCATCAAGTCTATTCAGACTCATGGTGATCCCATGTGTTAGAGAGTAGCACTGCACCATAGGGTTCTCTTGTCTATACCCTTTACAGAAGCAGGCCACCAGGACTTGTCTTCCAAGGTGCAACTGGCTGGGTTCAAAGTGCCAACCTTTGGGTTACCAACCAAGCATAACACCATTTGTGCCCTCCAAGGACCTTATTTCATTAAAGTTCCTCTACTTCTATTACCACTAACTATAATGACTAGCCTAAAACCCTGGGCACCTTTTACATATTAGCTCACTGAATCCTCATGATGTCTTCCCCTATAGCTGCCATGATCTCTATTTCACAGATGAGGAAACTAAGGCACAAAGAGCTTGTAACTTGCCCGTGATCACACACCTACTTAGGGTCACAGTGGGTAGAAACTCAGGCAGTGGGACCCAGAGACTTCATAATTGCACTGCTACACTGTTTGCTTTGCAGAAACTCAAAGACCATTGTTCGTTTTGCATCATCTCTTGAAGCAAGGATTTCTACGGAGGCCTACACACTGTCTTTCCTGTAACGTCACATAACGTCCCCTGCTATGGCTTTTATAGCGAAGGAGGAAGTTTGCTTTTGCTGCTATATATTTTTAAAGCTGCTAACAGCATCCAATGCCATAGGATCATTCCTAGGGATGTGTGGCTGGTGAGTTGGTGACAGCTGTTTACCTGGACCCCAGGCTGGGCGATAAAGTGCTGGTCTGTCGCCTCCACTGCCAGCTCCAAGCAGGTGCTTCCACCCCAAGCTTCACAAGAATAAACCAGCAGCTGTTCAGCCAGCTCTTCATCATTGCTGTAACACTCTGTGAACAGCTCTACAGAACATCAACAGAGCAGATGCAGGAGTCAGAGTGGGAAATAGACCAAACCATCCTGCCAACTCCTGATTTCAAGGAGGGCCTGCCGTCATCAGACAGCTCTCTACAGAGCAGAGGACACCAGACACACACTAGCTGGCAGAGCTCTCTGCCATGGCGTTATTGTTGTTACCTGCCACCGAGTTAGTTCCCAGCTCATGCACCCTAGCGTGAAACACTGACCAGTCTTGCACCATTCACATGACCAGTTGCAGGTCAGACCACTGTGCTTCATGGGGTTTCTATCAGCTTATATTTGGAAGGAGATCTCCAGGTCCTCTTCCTAAGCCATCTTAGTCTAGAAGCTCTGCTGAAATAGGTTCAGCATCAGAGCAATACACAAGCCCTTGATGACAGATGAGTGGTGACTGCCCATAAGGTGCACTGTTCAGACTCGAACCCAAATCTCCTGCTTGGAAGCTGAGAATTCTACCACTGAATAGAACTGCGTCTTCTTTGCCATAGCAGGCATCACTGAATTCTCACTTAGTTGAGCTGCAGGGAACACAGGGAGTTCTCCTCTTGGGTGAGACTCCACCTATGCTGAGGCAGAACAAAAGGTAGATGTACCAGAGCAATAACCCAGATGGGAAAAATGATGGTTGAAACCCTGGAAGGGGAGAGTCTGAAAAGGCACAGTGAACCCTTTCAGGGCCCTGACCTGAGAGACTGGATTATTGCCAGGACTGTGGAGAGCAACATTCAAAGAAGCACAGCCAACCCATCTTTGAGTGGAGCATCACAGTTTCCACCTCCTCTGAGCAAGACATTTGGTTGCTATGCAACACACATGCTGCCCTTGTTTTCCAGGAAAGATTAAGTTTCTAGCAGGGCTTTGGCCCATAATTTTTCCCATTCCAGTGCATCCAAGTTTTATAAATTTGGATCCATTTCAGTTTTGCTTCTTTGGTCATGATTGAACTGGGAAGAAGCAGTTTGAGATCCTGAACAGAAGCGCTTCGGTCACTGAGGAGAGTTCCAAACCCTCTGTCTGCCATAGCCAGACTAGCTTCTCCTCATCTCATTCACACATTGTGCTCTTGGGGAGATTTCTTTGCAGATAAGGGACAGTCAATGACAAAAAATAATGCAGAACAACAAAAAAAAGGGATATAAGAAACACTGGCCTATTGTACTGAGCTCCCTACATCTGTCTGGTGTCCTGATGACAAACACGTTAGAGAAGTGATCCTCAGAGGAAATATTAAAAAAAAAAAAAAAAAAAAAAAAAAAACAGAACGTTAGGGACATCAGAGTTTAAGCATGGTTATCAGGGGTGGGAGCAATCATTGTTCAGCAAGCACTGAGTCTCTGATGATGGTGATGGAAAATCTGGCAATCAGTGATGGCTATACAGCATGACTGGTATAATTGGTATCACCGAGTTGTATACATGAATAATGCCAAATCACAAACGCTGTGTCATCTATATGATAATGAAAGGAAACATTAAAAAATATAGAAGAACCACACCTGAGTTTCATAGGAAATTAACATAATGTCTCTAAAATTTTTAAAACATTAAAGGAATAATTGGGCACTGTGCTAACCAAAAGGTCAGCAGTTCAAATCCATCAGGTGCTCCTTGGAAACTCTATGGGAAAATTCTACCCTGACCAATGGGGTCACTGTGAGTTGGACCTGATTCGACAGCAGTGGGTAGGTGGGTTATAGATTGAATTTTGTCCCCAGAAATATGTGTTGCAATTCCTATTCCCCTATACTTGTAGCAGCAGAGCCCTGGTGGTGCAGTGGTTAAGAGCTCAGCTACTAACCAAAAGGGTGGCAGTTCAAATTCATTAGCCACTCCTTGGAAACCCTATGGGCCTGTTCTACTCTGTGCTATAGGGCTGCTATGAGATGAAATTGACTCTAAAGCAACAGGATATATCAGAGGTGGCACAGCAGTTAAGCACTCAACTGCTAATGGAAAGATCTGTGGTTCAAGCCTGTTGGTTGTTCCATGGGAGAAAGATGTGGCAATCAGCTTCCATAAGGATTTATCCCCTTGCAGACCCCATGGGGCAGTTTTACTGCATCCTGTAGGGTTGCCATGAGTTGCAAGATGACTAAACAGCAATGGTGTTTTTATACCTGTGGTTATAATCCCATTTGGGAATTGGCTTTCTTTTCTACCCTGGCCCCCAGGGTCGCCATGAGTCGGATCTGACTCAACGGCACTTGGCTTGGCTGTTGTATGGTAATACCGTAATCTTAGTGTAGGGTGTGTCCTTAATCACTAAGCAGGCAGAGAATGAAGAAGACAGATGCCAAAACAATGAAGATCACCAAGGTATCCAAGGACAAAGACATTATCTCAAAGCCTACAGACAGAAAGCCTTCCCCTAGAGCTGGTGCCCTGAATTCAGACTTCTAGCCTTCTCAACAGCGATTAAATAAATTTCTGTTTGCTAAAGCCACCCACTTATGGTGCTTCTGTCACAGCAGCACTAGGTGACTAAGATGGGCATCTTTTTTCCAACAATGTAAAGCTAAATTCATGAGGACAGCTTACATCAGATAAGACAATAGACGAACATACATCCAAATAGCACATTATACACTCACAACTCCCGAATTGAAAGGAAAATCCTGAACCAGCCTCAAAGATCCCTGCTGTTGCACTGATTGATCCATCTTATGTTTCTCACACTCCATCTTTGCACAGTGTGGCTGCAGAGAACAGGGCACCATCAAGCTTTATAAAGGGATGATTGTCCAGCAAACAGAAGACAGATGCCTCTTCCCAGAAATGCCCCAGAAGAACAAGGCTGAGTGACGCCTCCCCGTCCGCTGGGAGCAGACTGGTTCCCAACAGCAGCCTTGCCCGGAGGACAGGTTGGAAGGCCACCAGCAGCCCTATAAAGGTGTCCCAAGTCCAGGGTCTTGCAGGGCAGGCAACACACAGTCCTTATCCTCACCCCCCAGGGGTATTTGAGGCCCGGGATCAACATAAGGTGCTACCCTAATGTCACCTTTGCATGAGTAATATATCATCTGTGTCCCCAACCCAAGGGCCTCTGTCAGTCTGTGCGTACAGTACCATACAGCCTGTCATGGATTGAATTGTGTCCCCCCCAAAAATACATGCAGCCACGTGGCTGGGCCATGATTCCCAGTGTCTTGTGACTGTCCTTTATTTTGTGGTTTTCCTAAGCTGTATGTCAAAGGATTAGGGTGGGACTGTAAATCCCTTCATAGATCACCTCCCTGATCCACTGTAAAGGGAGTTTCCCTGGAGTACGGCTTGCCCCACGAGATAAAAGGACAGAGAAGCAGGCAGAGAATGGGGAACCTCGCACCATCAAGAAAGCTGCACCAGGAGAAGAGTGCGTCCTTCAGACCTGAGGTTCCTGCACCAAGATGCTGCCCTGGACAAAGACTGATGCAATACCAGACTTGACTTCTGAGCCAACAAGAGGAAAGCCTTCTCCCGGAGAAGACACCGTGAATATGGACTTGCAGCCTACCAGACTATGTAACAATAAACTTTCCCTTATTAAAGCCATCCACTCTGTGGTATTTATGTCAGAGCAGACTAGCTGACTAAAACACAGCCTAACCTATTAGCTCACAAGACAGATAAACTCTCAGGCTCTTCACCGCTTCTGACTTCACAGTTTCCAGATCCCACACCCCAAACTGCATACTTTCAAACTGAAAACAGAAAGACTCCCTGAGCAGGCCCCAAAGGTCTCTGAGGCACTGTTGTTGGACCTGAGATGGAGGCCAGAGGTCTGAGATTCCCCACTTCCTTTCCAGAAAAGTTACGAGGTGGCATGATCAACGGGGTCATGGTATTTCCTCCATGGCACTTGTGACACTGACCACGGGATTGGTAGTCCCAGGATCAGCAGGCGGAGCTTGGACATGCCAGTGACCTCAGTCATCTGGCCTGTTAGTGCCACCAGCACGTGTGTGACACCAGTACGTGTGTGCCACCAACATACGTTTGTCACCAGGATCATGTGTGCCACTAGCATGAGTGTGTCAGCAAGTACACAGGTGCCAGCAGTACTGATGTGTCACCCAGCGTAGTGTGGCACCACGACCATGAGTACTATCAGCACGTGTTTATCCCTGGGTACCTGAGGACCATTAGCTTACGTGTGTCTCCAGGCACATGTGTGCCTCCAGCACGTGTGCAACCGGGCCCGTGAGTGCAGGCAGGTGGCTGGGCCTACGTGGCCTGCACACCCACCTGACAGAGCTGCGCCCGCCACGCGTCCTGTCCCCGCAGACTCACCCACAGCCCGGGTCTCGTACTCATTCGCCAGCTCCTCTGACTCCCCTGCAGCGTTAATGTCATTCTTTACCTTCGCCAGGGTCTTCAGAATCTTGCTGGCCCCCAGGGCGGCCAGAGTGCAGCCTTTGGTCTTTTCAGAGGGGCAGAGAAGGGGCAGGTTAAGTCACACTCCTTCGCGGTGGTCAGTCAACATTAGTGTCAGGTAAAGAGGAATTCATGGCAAAAGCAGGAAATGGTCAAATCCAAACTACTCATTGTGACTCAAAGTAGAACTTGTCGTGAACACAGAATACTCTTGAACCTGTATATAGTCACAGCCTTGGATATGAAATTGGCATATGTAAAGAAAAATACCATTATAAATGCCATGATAAACTGAGAGTGAGGCTATGATTGCAGAGGCCCTACACATTCCATTATCAGACTCAGTCCAAAAAGAGGGGAAAAGTGGGTAAAGACAAACAGCACCTCGCACTGTAATAAGCGAGACAGAAAGTGGGGGCTGCATGCACATGGGTCTAACGTGTGCTCAGCACTCAGCATCTAATTTTATGCTCTAAAAATCAGAAAATGCAGCTTCAAGTGTCATAAATCACTTAAAAAACTGCACACAACCCCCAAAAAAATCTAAATAAATTTCCCAGAGCAGAAATGGCACTGGCCCCACTTCCTGTCTATAAAGCAATAAAATGATAAATTAATTTTTGCAATTAAATTTAAAAACCTCATCCACTTGGAAACCATCACACAACCACACACACCTCAAAAGGAGTCTAATAGATTGGGCATGCAAGCCCACCTGCCTTCTGCAAACTGCACCTCCCAAACACACCCTTGTTGATATGGTAAACCGAGGCATAACCGTGATCTCTGAGTATCAGATAGGCCACTTTCCCAATGGTTCAGATCAGGTGTGTGAGTGTCAGGAAGGTCAGGACAAGTACAGCAAAGCACACATTGGCACGGGCTTGAACACTTACCTGTTCCCAAATGACCTTGGACAGCTCCTTCTTGTTCTGAAGAATGGTCCAGATGAAGAGAGCTTGCATGGGATGCCGGGTAATAGGAGACACGTCCTGGGAAGGGTTAGAATGTGTGGTCAGCATTTTATGTACACTACTGTAAGAATGAAAAATGGGGGTCATGACCTGCTAGGAGAGCGCTTCATGTTTAGGGGGCTCCGTAACTCTGGTGTACCTCCATTTTAACAGCACAGCTGAACGATTTTTTCTCTGTTACTCACCAGGTGGTATAACTTGACACACAGCCTTCTATCAGTCAAAAAAGATAAAGCACAACTAGATGGAAAAGTATAAAGGGTGAGGAAACATACTGAGAGAGACTTAAAAATTGAATGACTTCTGACAAGTCAGAGAAAACTATTCCTTCTCATCATATAAATCTCAGTGTCCCACCTAGAAAAAAACAGTTCATACTAATTCCAACTTTCCTATAGTTTACATCTAACTATCACAACATAACGTTATGTTTATTTCTTTGGACTGTCATGTGACAATGCCACTTTTAAGACATCAATTAAAACCCCAGATCCTCCACATCCCACAGCTTCCAGTAGAAACTTTTCAGATAGTAAACAACAAATGTAGCTATTCCATTAAAACTCACAGGCTTTATTGAGGCTGAAAATGCATGAGGTAGGGTTATGTATGACACTGAAGATGGTTTTAACATAAATAATGCCAAGCAAAGGCTTGCTAAATCCTTCCAATTCTTGCAAACACCTAGCTGGTTTAGATTTTTCCAACACACACACACTGGCACTGGAAACTCCAGAATTAGAAAAGATCAATGACCAAGTTCAGGTTTCCCCAGAAGCAATTTTTAGATGAAGATTTGAAGTAAGTAGACTATTTGAAAGGTAAGCTCTGGTAAACAGACAAGGGGATGAGGAAACAAGATTGGAAAATAAAGAAACTCCCAAACTCATTCTATGAAGCCAGCATAACCCTGGTGCCAAAACCAGGGGAAGATCCAACAAAAAAGGAGAACTACAGACTGATACCACTCACAAACCTAGATGCAAAAATCTTCAACAAGATTTTTGCCAATAGAATACAACAACGTATCAAAAAACTAATCCATCCTGACCAAGTTGGATTCGTACGAGGGATGCAAGGCTGGTTCAGCATCAGAAAAACAATTAATGTGATCAACCACATAAAGAACACAAAAGACAAGAATCCCCTCATTTTGTCTATTGATGCAGAAAAGGCGTTTGATAAAGTCCAACACCTATTCATGCTAAAAACTCTCAGCAAAATAGGAACAGACAGCAAATTCCTCAATGAAATAAGGGCGATTTGTACAAAGCCAACTGCCTACATCATCCTGAATGGAGAGAGACTGAAACGGTTTCCACTGAGAACAGGAACTAGACAAGGATGCCCACTCTCACCTCTCCTATTCAACATTGTACTAGAAGTTCTAGCCAGAGCAATTAGATGAGACCAAGAAATAAAGGGGCTCTGCATCGGCAAAGAGGAATTAAAAACATTCTTATTTGCAGATGATATGACTGTATATATAGAGAATCCTGAAGAATCCATAAGTAAACTACTCAAAAGATAAAAGAGTTTAGCAAAGTCTCAGGATACAAGATAAACATAAGAAAATAAGGAAACTGATAAAGGGTGTATTAGCAAGCAGGTTATTTATTGTGGGCAACTAGAAATTAACCCCACTAGGAAATTCACAGAACCAGTATAGAACATGTGTCTTGGAATTCTCTCCTACAAGCGGGGAGGCAGTGGAGGTATTCATACATCAAGTCCTGGCAGTCATAGGGCCCTCATCAGACCAAATTCTGAGCACAAATATACAGATGCTGGCAGCTGGGAACTGGGCTTCTCTCCTCTTAAAACAGGAAGATCCAGAAAGAATAAGAATAATGGTGGTATACCCAAATCATTTTTTTTCCTGCCTTTTCCCTGTCCCTCCAGCCTCCGGCAAACACTAATAAACTCTAACCTTTATACATTTGCCTGTTCTCCACAATATCCACTTTAATGGGAATCTGTATTATCACTTTGGAAATATTCATTGCCTCCTTTTATAACTAAAAGACAACTTGTTAGCTATTCAGATCTTTACGTGGGTAGTCAGGAGCTATTCTTCAGGTGAACTGATCATTTCCAGGAGGATAAGAAGTGATCATGTGTTTTTTGTTTGTTATCTTGGTCAACTATTTTTTATCCCTGTTAGATGCCTTCAGCATGTCCCACATCAAATTTTGCAGTTAGGAAAGACAGCAACAACTAGTTTGAAATGTTATACATAAGAAAGACATCAGAAAATTCATCAGGCAAAATCATTTTTACCTTACATAAAGGCAACTGAAGAAATGAACAAGGCTATCATGTTAGTGAATGTATGGCAATGAGGTAGGGAGTGGGATAGAAAGAATTAGGGAAATATTTTGAAAGAAGATTCAAAAGGTCAGGAATTCAAGTAGGCAACTTTCCCAATACATACGTGGAGTTCTATGTCCATCTCATCCCTGCTATTTCTTCTATCTTCCTTGCGGAAACCTCTACGGAAGTTTGCAACCAGCTTCCAAATGAATGTGAGGAGGGCATCATTATAGGAATTCTTGGCGATCTGCAGGTTCCGATATACCAGAGTACTGAAGTGGTGGGAGAAGAGTTCGGTGAGGACTTCATTGGTGAGAAACTTCCTCAGGTTCAAGCCATTCTCCAGAAAGAGGCGGACAAACTTGGGTCTGTCCTTTATGAGTGCCATAAACATGACTTCTTGAAGGTCAGCAGACTAAGAAGAAGAACAGAGAAAGCAATAACACCCCACATCCAAAAAAACAAAATACAAGGCACTTTTCTTTCTCAGCCACAATGACAATAGTACCTTTAGCTTCTCCTTTAATCCTATGTGGAGAATCAAGTTTTATCTTTTCAACGGAAATGAGCCCTGGCATATAGTTCAAACGTCTAGATAGGGCAAGTGGCATAGTGACATCTTTGACACGAGCCAGATGTGCGCTTGGATTGATTTGGCCTCTTGCTAGCATAAAGTGCAGATAACTATCCAGCAGTGTAGCTTGTGATGCTTCTCTGAAATCTGCAGTAGACATACTTGCGAGCCCCTCACCAAGGTTATCTTTTCATGCTGCTCCACTGCACTGCCCCTTGCTGCCTTTCACTGGTGCCCAGGAGCTTTGTACTATGCTGAGTTCTCAATATAGTTAGCAAAATGAAATCCATCAAAAATGCAAACCACATGTCACTGAGCAAACATACCATCAGATCAAAATCCAAATCAATTCAGCTGTCATCAAGTAGATTGCAACTCATGGTGAGCCCAGATGTGCCAGAGTAGAGCTGTTCTCCATAAGTTTTTCAATATCTGTGACCTTTCAGAGGTGCCTCCGGATAGATTTGAACCATCAGCCTCTTGGTTATCAGGCAGTCACATTAACTATGCACCATCCAAGGGACTCCTCACCATAAACCAAAACAAACTTGTTACTGTTGAGTCAATTCAGATTCACGGAGACTCTACAGGACACAGTAGAATTGCCCCATACAGATTCCAAGGTGTGACTGGTGGATTTGAAATGCCAACCCTTCAGTGAACATCCAAAGCTCTTAACCACTGCACCACCAGGGTGTCTAGGGACTGTTTGTATACTAGTAAATCATTGGAACATATGACGAGTATATTTGGTTACTATTTTATCTTTATCTCCACTTTTAGGGCTCCTGATAAAACTTAACCCTGTGGAAGTTTATTGAGAGTCTGAGAAAAAATAACTACATACTTGAGACACCAACTACTGGGCTCCAGAACACATACGCTGTCGGATATATTCACGGTATCCTTAATAGCATTTCTTAAAATTTGGATTACTTGCCAACATTTAAAAATCAGAAGATTCATAGAAATCCACATTTCCAGCACTAAAGTCCAGATTTAGGAGAGAAAGACCAGGAGGTCTGACAACACAGGGTCCAGCAGCTGGAGCTTAATGGCAGCTGCTCCCAAGACCCTGGCTCCCTAGCACCCCGGGCCCCACCCTTTCTCACTGGTACATGCAGCCACCTTATCCACCTGCATTGCTTCCCAAAGCAGCATTGTAGTCTTTTGTTTTGGTCTAATATTGGTCTGATTGAAATTACAAGGTCCGACAACTAAGTCTGAGAACTTAATTAAGTGCTACATACCTCATCGCTGAATACCATTATGGTCACCTTCAAACTACCTCCCTCAAGAATCTATGCACCAACACCAGTGCCTTGTCCACGCTTCAAAGCAATTTTAGAACTCTTTCTGGAATTGCCATTGAGCACCATGGCATGGTGGCAAGTCCACAAACTTAACTGTATAGTTAGTTGACTATGAAGACATTTTGATGACATTCAAGACATCAAGGGTAACATGACAACAAGTCTGAGGGCCATTTCAGAAAAAGAGTTCCAAAACTGCTTGGAAGAGTGAGCTAGGCACTGGCATCATTGTATAGCTTCCCAAGGGGGTACTTTGAAGGTGACTGTAGTGATGTTCAGCAGTGAGGTACGTAGCACTTTTTCTAGGATGAGTTTGCAAACTTAGCTGTCAGATCTCGTACACTGCCTGTAGAGGAGAATTGTCCAGGGTTTCTGGAATCCCTGCAGTATGGATCCAGTGGATTAGGGAAGGGAAGAGGTGACTGGTCCAAAAAGAGTGGCAGCTATATTAGCCCTATCTGCAAGGTGGCATTCCCTATGTCAACACCACACATGTCCCCCTAGATCAGTTTGTGTTTCCACTGGTCACCTGCTTGAAGGCACAGAGCATTCATCCTCAAACATTAATCAAAGCTTCCTGGAGGCTGGTTAAACCACACGTTGCTAGAAGTCACCCTCAGAAATTCAGCACAACTGAGTTGGAGTCCAATACTTTTCTTTGCTAACAAGTACTCAGGAGATGTCAGTGAGCTGGTCCAGGGACTACAATTTGAGAAACTGGCATATGGCAAAGAGAGAAGGCTTTGCAGTCTGACACAGCTTTGTTTTCAAATGTTGGTTCTACCATTTTTCTAGCTGTGCCAGGGCCAGATTATCCAATAATCAAAGTACCTACAGGTCCAATTTTATCTTCCCACCAACCTACAGTACACAATTTTACCTGTCCCCCACCACATCAAAGATGTGATGAGACCCATATGAAATTGCTCACCAAAGATTACCAAGTAAATACAATTAAGCCTGTGCATATCTTGTTCAGTGCAAGCTTGAGGATAACATACTTACTGGTAAATCTATGCTTGTGTGTAAGCTAGAACAAGATTTTGAGTCTGAGCCTCAGTTTACTCTTCTAGAAAACAGGGGGTTGTGAAGGCTAAATAACACACATCAAGATCCTTTCAAAGACGCAAATATAGAACAGACCCTCAAAGAACTGTCTGTCACTCCCCTTCCTGTGACACTGCTGGAGTCCTGGTTTGTTGTTGTGGTTGTTAGATGCCATCGAGTCAGTTCCAACACACAGAGACCCTATGAACAACAAAACAAAACACTGCCCAGTCTTGCGCCATGTCCACAATCGTTTTTATGCTTAAGCCTGTTGTTACTGCAGCCACTGTGTCAAACCATCTTGTCAAGGGTCGTCCTCTTTTTCACTGACCTTCCACTCTACCAAGCAGGATGTCCTTCTCCAGGGACTGCTCCTTCCTGACAACATGTTCAAAGTATGTAAGTTTCTATCTTGCCATCTTTGCTTCCAAGGAGCACTTTGGTTGTACTTCTTCCAGAATAGATCTGTTTGTTCTTCTGGCAGTCCATGGTACAGTCAACATTTTTCTCCAACACCACAATTCAAAGACATCAGTTCTTCTGTCTTCCTTGTTCATTGTCCAGCTTTGACATATATATGCCACATGTGATGCAACTGAAAACACCATGGCTTGGGTCAGGCACACTTTAGTCTTCAAGGTGATATCTTTACTTTCAAATACTTTCAAGAGATACTTTGCCACAGATTTTCCCACTGTAATGCATCTTTTGATTTCTTGACTGCTGCTTCCATGGAAGTTGATTGTGGCCCCAAGCAAAATGAAATCCTTCACAACTTCAACCCTTTCTCCATTTATGACAGTGTTCCTTACCGGTTCAGTCATGAGGATTTTTCTTTTCTTAATATTGAGGTGCAATCCACACTGAAGGCTGTGGTCCTTGATCTTCATCAGTAAGTGTTTCAAATCTTCCAGCAAGTAACATGGTGTCATCTGCATAACACAAGTTGTTAATGAGTCACCCTCCAATCCTGATGCCTTATTCTTCTTTGTAGAATCCAGCTTCTCTGATTGTCTGCTTGGCATACAGACTGAAAAGCTATGGTGAAAGGGTACAACCCTGAGGCACATCTTTCCTGGCTTTAAACCATCCAGTGGCCCTTGTTCTGTTCACACAACTGCCTCTTAATCCATGTATTTTCCTTAAGAGAACACGTAAGTGCTCTGGAATTCCCATTTAACATAATGTTAGACATAATTTGTTAGGAGCCACACAGTCAAATGCGTTTGCATAGTCAATGAAACACAAGAAAACATCCTCCTTGCATTCTCTGCTTTCAGCCAAGATCCGACGTCAGCAATGATATCTCTGGTTCCATGTCTTCTGAATCCAGCTTGAATTTCTGGCAGTTCCTTGTCAATATACTATTGCATTCACTTTTGAATGATCTTGAGCAAAATTTTATTTGCATGTGATGGTAATGATATTGTTCAGTAATTTCCACACTTGGTTGGATTTCCTTTCTTTGGAATATGGATCTCTTCCAGTCAGTTGGCCAGGTAGCTGTCCCCCAAATTTCTTGGCAAAGACAAGTGAGTACTTCCAACACTGCATCTGTTTGTTGAAACTTCTCAGTTGATATTCCATCAATTCCTGGAGCCTTGTTTTTTGCCAGTGCCTTCAATGCAGCTTTGACTTCTTCCTTCAGTACCATTTGTTTCCTGATCACATGCTACCTCCTCAGAATGGCTGAACATCAACCGATTTTGTCTGGCATAGTGATTCTATGTATTCCTTCCAGCTTCTTTTAATGCTCCTGAGTCGTTTAATATTTTCCGTGTAGAATCCTTCACTATTGCAACTTGAAACTTGCATTTTTGCATCAGATCTTTCAGCTTGAGAAGTGCAGAATGTGTTATTCTCTTCTGGTTTTCCATTTTCAGATCTTTGCACATGTCATTATAGTATTTTATTTTGTCTTCTTGAGCTGCCCTTTGAAATCTTCTGTTTAGGTCTTTTACTTCACCTTTCCTTCCTTTGCTTTAGCTACTTGATGTTGAAGAACAAGTTTCAGAATCTCTCTGACATCCAATTTGATCTTTTCTTTCTTTCCTGTTTTTTAAATGACCTCTTGTTTTCTTCATGGATGGTATCTTTGATGTCATTCCACAATTCTTCTGGTCTTCAGTTATTAGTGGTCAACATATCAAGTCTGTTCTTGAGATGGTCTCTAAACTCAGGTGGGGTAAACTCAAGGTTGTACTTTGGCTCTTATGGACTTGTTCTAATTTTCTTCAGTTTCAATTTGAATTTGCATACAAGTAATTGACAATCTGTGCTGCAGTCAGCACCTGGTCTCATCCTGACTGCTGATATGGAGCTTTTCCATCATCTTTCTCTACAGATGCAGTCAATTTGGTTCCTGTATATTCCATCTGGTGAGGTCCATGTTGACAGTCACTATTTGTGTTGGTTAAAGAAGGTATTTGCAGTGAAGTCATTAGTCCTGCAAAGTTCTATCATGAGATCTGTGGTGTTATTTCTATCATCAAGGCTGTATTTTCAACTACCCGTCCTTCTTTAGGTCAAACTTTCACATTCCAGTCACTAGTAATTATCAATGCATCCTGATTACACGTTTGATCAATTTAGACTGCAAAAGGTGGTAAAAGTCTTCAATTTTCTCATCTTTGGCTTTAGTGATTGGTGTGCAAACTTGACTGATGGTTGTATTAATTGGTCTTCCTTGTAGGTGTATGGATATTATCCTATCATTGACAGCACTGTACTTTAGGACAGATCTTGAAATATTCTTTTTGATGAGAATGCAATACTGTTCTGCTTCAAGTTTTCATTCCCAGCCTAGTAGATCATAAGACAGTCAGATTCAAAATGCCCAGTACTGGTCCATTTCAGCTCACTAGCCAAGCCAGTCAAGTGCCGTCGAGTTGGATCCGACTCATGACGCCTAGGATATTGATGTTTACGCTTTCCATTTCATTTTTGACCATTTCCAATTTTCCTAGATTCATACTTCACACATTCCATGTTCTGATCATTAATGGATGTTTGCAGCTGTTTCTTCTCATTTTGAGTCATGTCACATCAGCAAATGAAGCTCCCAAAAGCTTTACTCCATCCACATCATTAAGATCAACTCTACTTTAAGGAGGCGGCTCTTCTCCAGTCATCTTCTGAACGCCTTCCCACCTGGAGGGCTCATTTTCCAGTACCATAACTGACAAAGTTCCACTGCTATTCATAAGGTTTTCACTGTCTGTTTTAGTCATCTGGTACTGCTCTAACAGAAATACCATAGAGTGGATGACTTTAGCAAAGAAAAGTTTATTCCTACACAGTCCAGTAGGCTACAGGTACAAATTCAGGATGTCCACTCCAGTGGAAGGCTTTGCCTCTGTTAGCTCTGGGAGGAGTGTCCTTGTGTGGCATCAGTCTCTGGTCAGGGAACATCTTGGTGCAGAAACCTCAGGTCTGAAGGACATGCTCTTCTCCCAGTACTGCTTTCTTGATGGTATGGCATTCCCAATTTTCTGCTTGTTTCCCTTTCCTTTTATCTCTTGTAGGATAATAGGATGAAAGGTGGTGCAAGTCACACTCCAGGGAAACTCCCTTTACACTGGAGCAGGGAGGTAACCTTAGGAAGGGATTTACAGGCCCACCCTAATCCTCTTTAACATATAGGAAAATCACAAAATGGAAGACAATCATAAACTACTGGGAATCATGGCCCAGCCAAATGGCTACACACATTTTTGGGATGACACAGCTCAATCCATGACACTGGCTAATTCTTTTCCGAAGTAGACTGCTAGGTCCTTCGTCCTAGTCTGTCTTAGTCTAGAAGCTCAGCTGAAACCTGTCCACTGTAGGTGACCCTGCTGGTATCTAAATACCAGTGGCATAGCTTCCAGCACCACAGCAACAAGCAAGCCTCTAGTGACAGACAAGTGGGGGTGACTCACTCTACTTTTACTCAGTCTTTTTAGCCTGTTCCTTGTCCTTTTACTCAATCTTCCCAGCCTGGTTCTTTAGCCAGGAAAATGAGTTATCCTTGCATTAGATGTCTGTGAAGGTCAAATAAGCTATCACAATGAAGCTGCTTTTGTGAACTCATTATTAGCATTATTCTGAAGATTTATATTTATTCTAGAAAATAATTTTATAAGCATTTTAGGAACATCGTATGATTTAATCGTCATAACAAACCAATAAAGTAAGACCTACTATTATTACCATCGTTTTCATTTACTGATGAAAAGAGGCATACTAGTAAATGTGTAACAGCCAGGTCTCTGAAAGAAAATACTGGCCTTCATTTATACTGCTTGCCAATTCCTATAAAGACTTTCACTGTGGCCAGCTTCAAGCTGTCAATTGTAATACCATTACATACAGAATTGGGAATAGATGTGGAGTAGCACAGCATGTTATAGTATTTCCAACAAAGAGATACAATGGACAGAAGTAACCTCCATAGCATGGATAACAGTAAATGTAGTAAAATAATTAGAAAGTGATGAGCTTTGATTATTTATTTCCACCTTAGTAAACTTTAATTCTAAGTTTATATAATGTAATTTTAAATAATGAATATATATAAAAAACAGCTCCACAAAATGCCTTGAAATGTAGCAATCAGCTCTTGCAAATCAGTATGAGCTGCCTCCAACATGCCATTGTAAGGGAAAACTGAGGCAGAGAAGGGAAAAGCCATGTGGATGGGCTGGCTTTAGAGTCCATGCTCATAACCCACCCTTAAGTATCTTTAGCTGAGATGATAAAATTAAATACTGTCCCCGAAATATTTTATTTATACCATTTGACCTTATTTGAATAGAACATTTCACCCATGAAGATTTATTTATGAATCAATTAATTAAACCTACTTACAATGTACTTTCCCTTAGCTAAAACATTACAATGTATAATAGAGTTTACTACACTGTGAAGACCAAACACAGGATGCTGTTTGCTAAAGGACTGAATAATTTAAAAGTTATAAGTCATTACTTTATTTGTACTACTGCTATTAAAACTGATCAAATGTTAATATAAATCAAGACTTAGTCCTTGAGTATACAGTGATAGGCCTAAAAATGTTTTCTGAACCTGATTGCTAAGAATGAGAGCTGTGAACTACACACACCTTGAAGGCTACACATACTTGTGGAAAATTAAATATATCTTCATAAAATTGAATATATCTTTTACTGTCCAATAATGATTCAAATTCACTCAAAAGAGCTGAAAACAAAGAAGTAGGCAGCCTTGTCAATCCCCATGTGAGGGCTCAAAATTGCTCCTAATGAACAGAGTTGCTAAGGCTCATTGCACTTCCATTGTACACAATAGGGCAGCTGCTGAGAAAACATGGTTCTAAAACTCCCATCAGTCGGAAAAGTGAGAATAGTCAGTTTACTGGCTGTCGTGATTGAATTCACAACTCCCATGTTAAAGAGGTCTATTTGGCAAGGGAAGTCACGACATTCTAGCTCTACAACGTTCATTAACAACAAGAATGTTCTTTTGCAGTGAGGACAGCAAGACTTTAGCTCATTTGCTCTGGACACATCATCAAGAAAAACCAATTGCCTGAAAATGACACCATGATTCATCAAGCAGAGGACCAATGAAAATGCCAGAACCCTCAAGGACGTGGATTGATGCCACAGCCACAACAATGGACTTGGACATACCAGTGATCATGAAGACAACAGAGGACCAGGCAAAAGGGTTTTACTCCATTATATATAAAGTTGCCATGAGTCAGCACCAACTTGGTGGTAGTTAACAACAAGAAGACAAGCATTCAGTGTCTTTAATCAAGTTGTTCTATTTTTCCCTCATGCATCTCACTTCCAACAGCTCTCCTCTCAGACTTTGGATAGACAGGGGGAATGCCAAAGCCAGGCAAGTGCCGTCGAGAAAGGGGGAATAGGGAGCCAAAATAGTACCGGCATCTTCATTTTTAGTTGAACTATTTCTGAAAACCCTGTTTCAGTCATCCCATAAATAATTTTCCCACTGTTCTTCCCACTTTCTCCAAGGAGGAGAGGTGCACCTGTACATCTATGTGGGGACTCACTTCCCACACAGTGGCTGAAGGGTTACACACTTTGATGGTTTGGGTGGATTGATATTCTCTTGCAGTTGTACACTTATTCTTATTTTCTCTTCACAATAAACCTACAAAGTCAACTTGCGTATCAGAAGGGAAAAACTTTTACAAACTTCAGTACTGAAATTTTATTGGAAATTGGCCAGTCACTGCCCAGACCTGATACTTGGATAGCCCACTCTTCCTCACCTCCCATCGGCGATCATTGGTGAAGATCTCATCATTGGCCAGGTCTAGCTGGTTCCACTCCAACAGAAGCTTCAGCTGCCCATTCCAGTTGTCTTTATGCATTTCATTGGTGCTGAAGGCTGTAAGAGGCAGGGTGAGAATCAGTTCACCAAAGACCTAGAAGTAAAAGTCAGAACTGTTCAGCACCACCCGTTACCAGAGTCATAGATCCAAAATGATTCTAACCACGTTCTCTCTGAATCAGACACTCAAAACTGTCTGATTTTTTTTTTTTTTACTCATTTTTACTCATTCTTGTCCCTGTTGTCTATGTCCCAAAGTCTATACCCATTGCTGTGGAGTCAATTCTAACTTATAGCAACACCACAGGATAGAAGAGAATTGCTCCATAGAATTTAGAAGGAGCAGCTGGTGGATTTGAGCTGCTGGCCTTTGGATTAGCAGCTGGGCCCTTAACTCTTGAGTCACCAGGCTCCCCAAAATCTAAAGGAGAATGAATTCAGGAGAATGAGTTGCTGTTGAGTCAACTCTGACTCATGTACAACAGAAAAACACACTGCCCTGTGCTGTACCACCTTCCTGATCATTGGATGCTCAAGTCCGTTGTTGTAGCCACTGTGCATTTTGAGGAAATTCCAACCTAGGGGCTCATCTTCCAGCGCTATAGCAGAAAATATTCAGCATGTGATTAACCACTGCACTGCCTGGGTTCCTTATCTGACTTATAGTTCGTTTAAATCTGTGAAATATAAGCCATATTGTTTTGCTTATCTTTTCCAGAGCTAATATTTTCTGTGTGTATGTATCTCTGCAGCATGATCTCATTTTAATAAACACCTTCACAACCAAAATGTTGGGAAGCACAGTAAAAATGGCACTAATAAACAGCTAAGACTCAAATAGCACCTTCTATGCACTTGGCTCCACTCTGTGCACGTTGTATCTAGTAACTCAGATAGTTCAACTCTGGGAAGGCAAGCCTCGACCACAGATCTGTTTACTTTGGATAATATTCAAGTTAATGAAATTATAAGCCAGCAAAGTTCACAGATAAGAATTTATTAACCTGAAATTCATTCATGGGCTTCAGGAGACCTGAAAACCTCTGAAATTAAAGACACAATTATTTGTGTGTTGCTGGTCAGACAGAGACTGGAACCTCCCCTGACACTATGATCCTAAGGCACTCTTCCGAACTAGAAATGAAGCCATTACCAGAGACCACCTCCCAGCCAAACAATAGGCAAACACACAAGATAAAGAATAACATCTGAGATAAATGTACTCCTTAGAAAAATCAATTATCAGATGAGAAGGCAGAAAGGAGTAGATACTCGAGGTAAAAGAAAAAGGAGAAATGAGGGCTGAAATAGGAAGAGTTCAGATACTTTGTGAGGAATAAAACCAAGGCCATGAGACGCTTTACGTACAAACTACTGAATAGGAAACTGAAATTCTTGGTAAAATTTCACCTAAAGTGCACATACACACAAAAAAATTATTTATGTATGTGCAAGTACGTATGTTTGTGCATGCAAACATCCATACATATGAAATTCTAGAACAAAGTCTTGTAGCTTTTTATTATGTTCTAAAAAGAGTTTCCAACTCAAAGCAAAAGGTTTAAAACCACTGCAGGGGTCAAGTCTTTGAAGAGCATTGTGGTCCAATTTGATCAGTATTTTAATGATGTAAGTATTGCTCTTCTATCAAAAGCACAGACCCAAGATTTAGCTCAGCGGGGCATAGTTATTCTAGCTTCCAATCCATGATCATTAAAATTAAATGCAAGATTCCACCCCAATAACATTCTTTAAAAAATTAAGCAGAAACCATCAGAAGGGACAGGCATCAGTGCAGAGCTGAGCTCCTCTAGCATACCTTCCTTGACTCACCTTTGTACAGAGCATAGGAAATGGCGTTGCTCACAATCTCATCCCCAGCTTCTTCCATTTTAATAACTGTTAATAGGTGAACACTTTCAAGGATTTCTTTGAGCTGGCAACATTTAAAGAACAAAGTTGTAAGCCACTAATAACTGATTCTAGTTATGAGAAGCATAAAATCCTCTCTTTTGGTGAAGACTGTTTATTTTAGAAAAATACAACCTATAAGAGAGCACCAGGTCTTCTCCCTCCCTTATAATGTCTGTATCTGTAGCTTCTACTCACTATTTGTAATAATCACCACAATGAGACTAAAGGACTGGTTATAAAAGCACATTCTTAAACTCTTAAGTTTCTTAGGCAATCTGAACCAATTTCAAGACCCCATATGAGTACATAATCAAATGGCTAGACTAAGTGACATATTCTATTGGTGCCTTTGGTCTTGCACAGCCAGCTCTGTCCTACTTCTCTCATTGGGAGCTTCTCCTTTAAAAAAAGTCTGGTCTACAGTCAGTCACATGCCTAGCCTAGTGGAGAGGCCTGTAGCTGACCAGCACTGCCTATGTCTGGGTGGGTCCACTTGTCTCATTCTGAGACTCAGAAAATGAGATCTATTGTGGTTGCACCTGTAATCCACATCCTCAACTGTGCCTTCTTCATCAGTAAAGCTGACATTTTCATCTTCATTTGTCTGATTCTTGTATCTATCTTTCAACTAGACTTGAACAAGATACAAGAAAATCCCAGGAAGAATTTTCATATAAACCACTTTATTAGCAAAATCTGAAAAACACAATATCTCAGGTAGGAATATCAGACAAGCAGTCATTGAACAGGGCATCATCATTCAGCATCAATATTGTCTCTAAGCTCTGAGAAGAAGGTGCAGCTGAGCTCTTAAGGCCTCAATTTAGATGATGAGACTTAACAGAGAGGACTTGTAAAAATATTTGAATACAAAAAAACACGTATTGAAGCCTCAGTCCCTGTACCTGTTTGAAATAGAGTTGTTTTTTTTTTTTTTTTTTGTTATATCAATTAAGTCATGCCCCAGTATGAGGGGTCCTAAACTGAATTACTTCTGAGTTACAGAAAGAACTGATTACACACACCACACAGGGAGAAGAGGAAAACAAGTGAGAGAGATAGATGCATCTACAAGCTCAGGAATACCAAGGATTGCAGGGAATTACCAGAAGCTGAAAGAGACAAGGAAGGACCTCTCCCTAGAGCCATTCCCTGAATTCAGACTTCTAGCCTTCTCAACTCTGAGAAAATAAATTTCTGTCCTGTAAAGCCACCATTTGTGGTGCTGTTTTATTACAGCTGTTGGCTTATTTTTTAACGAACTGATGTGAATGTGCCTACTGACATTAACATAGCTTCCTAATTCACTGCTCAGTTGGGAAATACAAATTACTGTGCGTTAGAGAACAGAGAGAAAAGTGAGAAAGTGTAGCACTGTGTTAAAATATTTTCAGAAGCTTAGCAATAAGAAGCCTAATAAATATTTTGGTACATACACATTTCCTAAATGATCTAATTAAAAAAGGTGACACACTCTGAATTGAGCCTCAGGCCAGTTAATTTAGAAAGGCAATTGCTTTGTAGTAATGGTTTCTCCAGCAGATCTAGATATAACGTAGAATGTGAATGTCTAAACACTTATTCCCAGAAATTTCTATCCTGTGCATCCATGGATACATACAAAATGCAGACCCTCAACGTTTGTTGACATTGTGGTATACAAGCTATGCAAGCAACCTGACCTGAGCTTAAGCTCTGTCCATGACCCCAACTTATCTGAGCCTGAGGTTCCAACAAAAAACCCTGTCTGTTCCAGAAGTGTAGTCTCAAAGTCAGTAAGACATATAAAACTGCTAACAGCATCACATCCTCCTTTCCCATGAACTTGGCTTTTTTGTTATCAGCCACCTAATGTCTCCCTGATATCAACTCACTGATTTGATCCAGGTCTCTGTCTCTTCCTCTGGCAGCCTGGACACTGTGCGGGGCAGAAAGCGCACTAGCTTCTCCTTGATGATGGATGATGTCAGGATGTCCTCCATCTCCACTAGGCTCGCAATGACATCTGCAATCTGCCCTGAGCCTTCTACCACCACACAGGGAATTTTACTTTTGATAGCTGCATTGATGGCCTGGGAGAGGAAGAGGAGAGAGAGAGCCATGTAGATGAAAGAGAATGGGGAGCAATAGATTCCAGCTAAGGACCAAGGTTGAAGAAAATGTAGAAAATGATGATATTACATCCTATGTTACTACCAAATTCCATAATAAAGCTTACATTTTGTGTAAGTGCTCTAAAAGATAGGTATTTTACAATATATGCATTTATAATGCATAATATAATCTTTATTGTATATTTTACACATTACATTATGTTTAAAGTATTTAAAACACATGACAAATTAGATAAACATTATGCATTTATCTAACTATGTCATTTAGTATATGTGATATATATGATAGCCTATTTCCATGCAAAGAGGGAGCAGGCATAGCTTTCCAACATATGTGCTGGTTTTGACCACTAAGTTTTAATGTCAACTCCTTCCTCTATCAGTTTGATTATCAAAGTCAGTGCTAAGTACACCAACTATTCATGTCACTTCAAATTTTCTTCCTTTATCTTCTTAGTGGAGCAAACAACCTTCATCTGATAGAGGAACACAGATAGAAGAGCAGATAGAGGGCAGCAGACAGGCATAGAAGTAGGTAGGTAGCTAGCTAGTTAGGTAGGTAGATAAGTAGCTGCTGTAGAGGCTGAGTACAACTCAGGGCAACCTCACAAACAAGGAAAGAAAGCCTCCTGGCCCCGTGTCACCTTCATGATCACAGCACTTTCAAGTTCATCATTTTGGCAACTGTGCCAATCCATCTCAGCAAAGGACTCCCTGGCCCTTGTTTGCCCTCTGCTTCACCAAACAGGATATCCTCTAGTAGCTGATCAGACAGCGTTCTGTTGTGATCCATCAGGTTTTCATTAGCTGATCTGGGGAAGTAGATCAACAGATGCTTCTTCCTTATTCATCTTAGTCTGGAAGCTCTGCTGAAATGTGCCCACCACAGGAGACCATGCTGGTATTTGGAGTAGCTTCCAGCATCACAGCAACACAAAGCCACCACAGTACCACTGACAGAGGGGTGGTAGAACATTATCTTGAGGGAAAGTCATTACCCACTTGCTGTAGTAAATGAAAATAGCCAAACGAAAAATAAGCCTAGAAGTCTTAACAGTAGGAATCTATTGGATAAGCTTTTCAATTGGCCCTATAGAAAACTAAACCAGAACTCACTTTCAATGTCTCTTTCCCACCTCCTTGGGCAAAACACACAATGGGGATCTTACCACCATAATGGGAATCTGTAAAACGTAAAAAGAAAAGTTGATTTTAGGCTTCCCAACAACTATGGTTAAATTCTCAAGCATCTTTTCATGTCTGTTCTAGCCTTCCAACCCATCATCAGTCCATTCCTGAAATAATTATAGTCCCACAAAAAGTTACAAGGAAATGTAAAAATTGCAGAAATAACATCTGTTTTGGTATGTATATTTTCACTATAATAGACTTATTTAAAAGTTATAAGAAAACGCAATCATGTATAGTTTGCTAAGCCTCATTTTTATGGATTTCAAAAATTAATTTTTTACAGGGCATATGAAAAAACAAAGCACTCTGTTTCATCCCAGTAAATGTTTGCTTAATGATTACCTTTGGATGTTACGATTCCATCAGTATTTGAGTTTTAGTTAAAACTTAGATTCATGTTTCTCAACCTTCTTCATTACTGTCTTTCTAAGTACATCGAAGGAACCCCAATGGCACAAGAGTTAAGTGCTCGGCTCCTAATCAAAAACTAGACAGTTCTAACCCATCAGCATTTCCTCGGTAGAAAACACCTAACAACCTTCTCCAGCAAACATTACAGCCCAGAACACTATGTAGGGCAGGTCTACTCTGTCATATAGGGTCAGTATGAGTCAAAATTGACCCACAGTAAGTATGTTCAAGACAAAAAAGAAATAGCAGCTCTTCACTAGGATTCAAGTAGGACTATTGAGACTTTACTCAGCAGTTACTAGCTATTATTAGTGCTGACGAAACTTGGTGCTGCAGTGGTTAAGCACTTGACTGCTAACTGAAAGGTCAGCAGTTCAAACCCACCAGCCACTCCATGGAAGAAAGGTGGGGCAGTCTGCTTCTGCAAAGGCAACAGCCTTGGAAACCCTGTGGGGCAGCTGTACTCTGCCCTACAAGTTCCCTGCGAATTAGAACCAACTAGACAGCAATAGGTTTGGGTTTTGTGTTGTTGGGAGTACTGCTACTGCTGCCTCTGTTGTTAGTGTGTATGTCTAGTGTCCCATTTCCTAAATACTGACCATGAATTGTACGCTCAGAGATGTACTTCTCTAGCTGATTCCGAAGCTTGGCTTCAACAGCGGGATGTCCATGGCTGCCATTGTCCACAAGCAGCAGGTGGGTGTGATTGTTGTCCAGGATATACAGAGGGTCCCTTCTGAAGTCATCCATAACATACTGAGCTAAAAAATATTCCTGCAAAGTATAAAGAAACTCATCTTTGTGGTTTTACTTGTTGGCCAAGGTGCACGATATTTTTGCATGTTCGCGCTACAGATAATCCTTCAGCTCAGCTCTGCTGATGCCTCTTCTCAGGTTCCTATGCTCAGAACCATCCTGTTGATCTTGTACTACAGGCCTTCATTTTAAATGTGGCATTCAAAATGGTTAGGTTACTTGCCCATTGCCACATTAATGACCAGTTGTACTGTAAGGACCAGATTCCAAATCCAGTTCTTGTTTTGTCACACTGTGCTCTTTGATAGAAATTCACTTGAAACAGGGAAATCTGTCTGTCTGTCTGTCTGTGTATGTGTAACTGTGTGCGTGCCTCGATACACGACTGAAATTAGAGGTAGACACTGGTATCACTTTTCTTATTTGTCATGAACTCCACTCCAACTCCTGGGGACCTTACCTACGACAAAATGAGTCACTGCCCAGTCCTGTGCCATCCTTATGATCACCGGTATGCTTCGGTCCATCATATGGCTGTTGTGTAAATCCATCTCACTAAGGATTTCCCTCATTTCTGCAGACTCTCTATTTTACACACACACACATGTATGCACTCATATGCACCTATTCTTTGGAAATCTACCACATGCCAGGCCCTTTGCCAGGATTTAGAAATTAGCAAATTGAAAAAGACAAGAGTCATTGCCTTTGAGAAGCACATGGTTATGGGACCACAGTTAAGTAGACGGTTTGTGCTATGCCAGATACCAAAGAAGAAAAATGCCAAAGACCAAGTTGTCTAAAGAATAAGAGACAAAGAAAATTCTGACAAATTATTGACTGATCACACTCAGCAGGGTCATTAAGGAACAATTAGTGTTGTTTCCAGAACTGAGTCCATCAGATTATGGGTTAAAAAGAAAACAAACAAACAACAAAAAAGTATATAAAAAGGCATTTCTTAAAACTCAACATTCATTCTTGATTAAAAACTGTATAAACTATTTCAGGGGACATCTAAGTCAATCAATATAACAAGTTTATTAAAAAAATGTTCTGCATCCTACTTTGATGAATAGTGTCTGGGGTCTTAAAAAGCTAGCAAGTGGCCATCTAAGAAGAAGTAGTCTGTTCCAATTACCTGGAACAGAGGAGAATGAAGAATTCCAAAGACATAAGGAAAATATGACCACAAGAAACAGAAAGGGCCACATAATTCAGAGACTATATCAGCATGAGATCAGAAGAATTAGGTGATGCCCAGGTACCACCAAGAACTGCCTTGAGAGGGAACACAACAGAGTCCCTGACATAGCAGGAGAAAAATGGGGTGCAGAACTCAAATTCTGTTAAAAAGGCCAGACCTGACGATCTGACAGACTGGAGTGTCCCTGGAAGACATCGCCCCCAGACTCTCTGTTAGTCCAAAACTGAAATCATCCCCAAAGCCAACTCCTCAGATAAAGACTGAACTGGGCTATAACACAAAAAAAGGTACCGGCGAAGAGTATGCTTCTGGCATAAGCATATACATAAAACTATCCAGAAAGCTCCTGTCTGGAGGCGAGATGAGGAGACAGATGGGGACAGGAGTTGGCTGAACAACTAGGTAGAGAGGAAGGGTATGGGGAGAGTAACTAGGGTTATATAACAACGTGTGTGACTTGCATTGTAAGCTGTTGCTTCAAGCACAATAAAATATAAAGACTGAACTGGACTATATGACATAAAATGATACTGCAGAAGAGTGGGCTTCTTGGCTTCAGTAGATACAAGAGACTAACTAGACAGCCTCTGTCTGGAGGCAAGATGAGAAAAGCTTGCCTTAGGTAAGGTTTTTGTATATAAAAAGCAAAGATGTCACTTTAAAGACTAAGGTGGGCCTGACCCAAGCCATAGATGGTGTTTTCAATTACATCATATGCATGTGGAAGATGGATGATGGATGAGCAAGACCAAAACAGAATCAACACCTTTGAATTACAGTGTTGATGTGTGAATAAGATTGAATATATCATTGACTGCCAAAAGAATGAGCAAATCTGTTTTTGAAGAAGTACAGCCAGAAAGCCCATGGAAAGCAAAGATGGTGAGACCCTGACACACACTTTTCCTGACTTTAAAACATGCAATACAACCTTGCTCTGTTTGAATGACTGTCTCTTTATTTATGTACAGGTTCCTCATGAGCACAATTAAGTATTCTGGAATTTCCATTCTTCAAAACATTATCCATAATCTGTTGTGAACCATATAGTTGAATGCCTTTGCACAGTCAGTTGCTTTCCTTATTTTTACTAATAAAGTCATATGGCTATGTCTTTCACTCCAAGTGCAGCATTGGCCATGTACTATTTATCTTACTACATAACACTTTCATTTTCATTGTTTTTAAGTAATCTGCACTTGTATTTTTGAAAATTAATTTTGAACCAATAGTTATTGTCTTAGCCATCTAGTGCTACTATGACAGAAGTTGATGGTTTCAACAAAGAAAAGTTTGTTCCTTCAGTCCAGTACGCTAGAAGTCTAAATTCAGGGTGCTAGTGTCAAGAAAAGTCTATATATCTCTATCAGCTCCAGATGAAAGTCCTCGTCATCAATCTTCCCCAGAACTAGGAAGTTCTCAGTCCAGAGACTTCAGATCCAAAGATGTGGTTATACTTTCTTCCTGGTATAAGGTTCCCAACTCTGCTCAATTCTCTCTCCTTTTATCTCTTGTAAGATAAAAGGTGATTAAGGCCACACCCCAAGGAAACTCCCTTTACACTGAATCAGGGATGTGACCTGAGTAAGGGTTTTACATCCCATCCTAATCCTCTTTAGCATAATCTAATCACACCTCGTTAACTACAGACAGAAACTAGGATTTACAACACAGGAAAATTATATGACAAAATAGAGGACAACCACACAACACTGAGAATTAAGGCCTCACCAAGCTGACACATATTTTAGGGGGCCATACTTTAATCCACGACAGTTATTTAACACAATATTGTTTGTTTGCTTGCTTGTTAATTTCCAAGTAATGGACAGTTTCTGTTTAATTTTTGTGTATTCATTTTGTCACTTCTGGGACCAAGGTGCACCTGACTCAATCCATAGTATGTTCAATCACCTCATATGCGTGCAAAAGTTGGACAGTGAATAAGAAAGATCAAAGAAGAACTGACACCTTTGAATTATAGTGTTAGCAAAGAATAGTGTATATGCCACCAACAACCAAGAGAATGAACAAACCTTTTTTAAAAGCAGTATAGTCAGAATGCTCCTTACAAGTGAAGATAGCAAGATGTAGTCTCAAATACTTTGGGCACGCTATCAGGAGGGACCAGTCCCCAGAGGACATCATGCTTGGTAAAGCAAGGGTCAGCAAAAAAGAGGAAGATCTTCAATGGCATGGACTGACACAGTGATGGGTTCAAGTATAGTTCAAGCATCGTAATGACTGTGAAAATGGCTGAGGACTGAACACTGTTTCATTCTGCTGCACTCAGGGTCACTGAGTTGGAACCAACTCGATGGCACGTAACAACAGCAGCATATTCATTTTAAGCTTCGCCAGTTAACAAGAATAGGTCTGACAAATTTCTGCCTTCAGGGAACACTGAAGCCTTTTTTGTTCCAGTGGAAGTGTAGAAAAGACCTACTGTATAAGGTTGTTTTCGTGATTCTATGAATCTGTAAAATACGACTTAATATAGTTAATGTATCCATCACAGGAGTGGTAACTATATACACTGAGTTGACTTCCTTGCTCAACAAGACTAAATACATCCGTCCAAGTATGAAAGAAACAAATCCACTGCCATTGACTCCATTCCTATTCATCACAGCCCTGTAAGACAGGATGACACTGCCCTGTAGGATTTCCAAGACGGTAATTTTTACAAAAATAGGCTGCCTGCCATATCTTTCTCCCAGAGTAGCTGGTGGGTTTGAACCACTGACCCTTCAGTTAGCAACTAAGCACTTAACCACTGCACCACCAGACCACTTCATCCATGCATAAAGTCCACTGCCAATGAGTCAATTTCAACTCATAGTGATGCTACAGGACAGAGTAGATTGTTCTCATAGCCTTTCCAAGGAGTGCCTGGTGGATTTGAACTGCTGACAGTTTGATTAGCAGCCATAGTTCTTAACCACCATGCCACCAAAGTTTCCAAGAATGTAGTATAAGGTTATTGCTATAAACCCTAAGGGAACAGAACTCATGCCAGCCACAATGCAATTCAATGTTTTCTCAAAGCCAGACACCTCTAACCCCGAAGCCCATTCTCGTCCCATTCTATCAGGCTGCCTCCTTGAAGATGCTCAGAAAATGCCTTGTCACTGTCATTGCCTCTTATGTATCTCAAAACTGAAGACGTAAAAGAAAAATTAAAGAACAAAAAAGAGAGAAATGAAACCGCAGCAATTTCAAAAATTGTTAACATTACTATCTAAACGTCTAAAGAGTCCTAGATGGAGGAAGATGTAAATTAAATTTGGATGAACATCTGGCCCAACGTTTCTCTGAAGAAAATATCTGTCACTTCAGGAGGCCCTTAACTCACTAGAAAACAGTGTCTTCAAAATTTTGCACTTGATACTAAATCCCATATGCCTACCTTGTATTTCAACATGCAATACATGTTAATTACTCTCTAAATATGCTCACAGAAAAATTTTTTTTTCCTTGAGGGAAGGGAAGAATCCCATAGCTTTCCTAAAGCCGAATTAACCAAGGACCATGGTAATCGACTTGAACGCTTGTGAGTGTTCCATATTCAAAGTGGTCCATACTCAAAGGCCTGAATAGAGATTCAAATCATGGATATTAAAACTAAAGAGTCCCATACTAGCTAGTAATATATACTAGGAACACATTTAATCGAATAAAACACTGAAAACCAAAATAACCACAGCCACTACTGTTGAGTGGATCCCGACTCCTATTAACCCCACAGAGTTGCCAAGACTGTTGGTCTCTCTGGAAGTAGACTGCCACACCTTTCTACAGAGGAGTCGACTGCTGGTGATTTTGAACCATCAACCTTTCGGTTAGTAGTCAAGGACTTTCCATTGTTAACTCCTTCCAAAGTTGAAAAGGTGTTCTTTGATTATTTTATTAACTCCTGAGGTCCCAAAGGCAGATTTCCCTGTAAACATGTGTCCCTACACAGGCTTCAAGTTCAGAGCACTTCAAGGTCATTCTCCCATGGTACCTGGTAGACCTGTTCCTGTCCTGCCCATACCTCAGCATCACAGGTCCTGATGAGGGTCTCCCGGTTGGAGACCATGCCCCACGCTGCTATGCCAATGGCCACAATGTTCTCCTCGGAGTTCCTGCTGATGGTGTTGTCTCTCACCACCTCCCCAATGTATTTCATCAGGCCATAGTGGGTGCCTCCAGTGAGAATCCAAGCCCCTGTCAATGAAGAAGAGTAAGTTCTCAGCTGGTGCTGGGGCAGGTTCTCATCCTGTCCACACAGACTCTTAGGAAAACTCCCAGCCCCACCTCTGTGAACATCAAGAGACCATAAGCCAACGACATTTTAATAGGCTTTGCCTGGCCCCTAGGATCGCCATGAGTCGGATCCGATTCGACGGCACTTGGCTGGCCTAAGACTGTATGGAAGAAGGAAAACAGGATCTCAGGCAGGGTTTCCAAGAGGTCTTCATTCAGAAAAGTGATTCTGGGCTTCTAGTTGTCATCAAGTCAACTCTAACTCATGGCAACCCCATGTGTTACAGAGCAGAACTGCTCCATAGGGTTTTCTTGGCTGCAATATTAGCACTATGCTTAGTAAACTAGAAGATCAGCAAAAAAGAGGGAAAGCCCCAAAGAGATGTGTTGATGTACTGGCTCAACGATGGACTCAAGTATAACATTGTGAAGATGGCGCAGGACCAGGCAAAGTTCCATTCTGATGTACACAGGTTGCTGACTTGGAACCAACTCTACAGCACCTGACAACAACAACCTTAACGGAAGCTGATCACCAGGGCTTTTCTTCAATATTGGTGGGTGAGATCGAACCACCAACCTTTAGGTTCTCAGCAGAGTGCAAACCATTTGTGCAAGCAGGGACCTGAGGCCCCACTCCAGGACTGCTGGATCAGACTCTCCAGGTGCCGGGGCAAGATATCTGCGTCTATACCAGTTTCTCAGGTGCATCTTTATATGGACAATAAACACCAGTGCTTTAAGCAAGTGGGACAGTACTGCACGCTGAGACCTCTGCCTTAGTCAAATCAGCGTGTATCTTCCCAGGATGGTCCTGGTGCCAGCAACTTAGCTTTTCTCTATAATTGCTTGATTTTATACAATATTTTTAAGGTTTATGTTTGATGACGTTTATGATGTCAAGGGAAACCCTGGTGGTGTAGTGGTTAAGTGCTACAGCTACTAACCGAAACGGCAGCAGTTCAGATCTACCAGGTGCTCCTTGGAAACTCTGTGGGGCAGTTCTGCTTTGTCCTATAGGGTCGCCATACGTCTGAATTGGCTCCAAGGCAATGGGTTTGTTTTGGTTTGGTTTTCTGACATCAAGAGCTTTTGCAGACTTTTATTATTTTTGAAAAGTGGAATAAAATGTCTACGAAAATATTCTTTAGTGTAATAACAGAACCTAAAGCTGGAAATTACCCTAGTCTAGGAAGCTACCCATGGAGGAAGGTTAGTCACTGGCCTCTCTTGGTTAGGTCCGGCGATGGAAGTTCACCTCAGAGGAGTAAGGTAACCTTCTTCTATTGTTATAAACTCATTTTGCTTACTATTGGGCCTCCATTCTCTAATATCACTACTGTTTTCAGAAATAAGAAACAAGTGTCGTTATCTTTTACACAAAAGTCCTTCCCATATATTGAGGTAACTGTGACATCTTCCCTAAACATTCCATATCCAATTCCCTCAACCAGCTCTCACGGGTTGTGCACTCCAGAGCCCTCAGTCCCCAGCTTCCTTCATCCCAGTGTATTCAGTTGTCAACACGCCTCTTTAAAGTGAGGCAACAGTAACGGAACGCAGCACTGCACAGGCCACTGAAGACTGTGATAACACCATCACCTTCCCAGCTCTCTGTTTCATTTCTCCTTAGAAAGAAAGCATGAGTGCTCCTCTAGGCCAGGGACTTGGGCCCCTTATTCTCTGCTGTATCCCCCAGACTAAGACAAGTTTGGAACAAAGTTCCGGTAATCTGCTTCTGAAAACTAACCAATGGAAGCTCTATGGACTACAACAAGATACTGGCCAATACAGCGTTACAACTATGAACATGGCACAGAAACATATTTCATCCTATTGTGCACGGGCTCTCCAACATACAGAGCCAGCTTGATAGTGACTAACAGCATATTCCCGGCACCTAGAAGAGCTCCTGACATCTCCCAAAAACCAAATCCATTGCCATGGAGCCAATTCTTACTCATAGTGACCCTTTAGGACAGAGTAGAACTGCCCCATAGAGTTTCCAAGGAGCACCTGGTGAATTTGAACTGCTGATTTTCCAGTTAGCAGCCATAGCACTTAACTACTACACCACTGGCACCTGTTGTTAGGTGCTGTTGAGTTGGTTCTGTCCCACAGCGACCCTAGCTACAACAGAAAGAAGTACTGCCCGGTCTTGTGCCATGTGCACAATCATTTTTCTGTTCAAGCCCATTGTTGTGGCCACTGTGTTAGTCCATCTCGCGGAGGGTCTTCCTCTTTTTCACTGACCCTTCACTCTACCAAACATGATGTCCTTCTCCAGGGACTGATCCTTGCTGACAACATGTCCAAAATACATAAGACGCAGTCCTGCCACTGGAACCTAGCAAGCATTTAATAAGTATCTGTTAAGTGTTTGAATGAATGACATGTATTCAGAATTTAGTAGTAAAGTAGCTAATTTTCTCAGTTTACTGACAAAAGAACTATCTGAAGCGGCCTTTGGCTAGGCAGAAAACTGAGAAAAAAATAACCATCTCACAATGTCCTCTTAATATCAAGAAAATGCTCATATCCAAAATAAAACGTTTTTCCTTCACTCCGTCAGCCTACTCATATTCTTAGTAAAATAAGTTAAAAAGAGTGCTAACCTAAATAAACTGGTGACCTTTCTAATTAGGAGAAAACAACCATCGAACCCACATTGAAGGACTGTCTACTCAGCACTTGCCCTTCAAAAATATGATAAAGATCAAAGAATGGTTGAGGAACAGCTCCAGATGCAACAAACTGGCATGGATAGAATTGTGTCCTCCCAAAATACCTGTCCACGTGACTAGGTCATGATTCCCAGTATTGCGTGATTGTCTTTCATTTTGTCATCCGATGTGATTTCCCTGTTGTTGGTGGTGTCATCGAGAAGTCTCCAACTCATAGCAATCCTACAGATTAGAGTAGAAGCACCCCATAGAGTTTCCAAGGAGCACCTGGTGGATTTGAACTGCTGACCTCTTGGTTAGCAGCCGTAGCACTTTACCACTATGCCACCGGTGATTTCCCCACCTACTGTAAATCCTATCACTGTGGTGCTAATGAGATGGATTAGCAGCAGTTACGTTAATAAGATCTACAAAATTAGATTGTGTCTTAAGCCAACCTCTTTTGAGATATAAAAGAGAGAAGCCAGCAGAGAGACAGGGGCCCTCATAACACCTGAAAAGCAGCACTTGGAGCAGAGGATATCCTTTGGATCTGAGGTTCCTGCTGTGAAATGCTCCCAGACCAAAGGAAGACTGATGACAGTGACCTTCCACCAGAGCCAACAGACACAGAAATCCCTTCCCTGGAGCCAGTGCCCCAAATTTGGACTTCTAGCATACTGGACTGTGAGAGAATAAACTTGTCTTTGTTAAAGTCACCCACTTGTGGTATTTCTGTTATAGAAGCATTCGATGACCAAGACAGAAACTAAAAAGATATGAAAAGTAAATTGGATTTGCTTCCAAGGGGAAGGTATATATATTCCTCTTTTGCTAATTATCCCAACACTGCAAAATTAGAAAGTAGACTGTTTCTCAGAGAACAGTATTGTTAATGCTACCTTCGTAGAGTTTGAAAATTATGTTTCGCAACACAAGAGATATCCTCAGTCTTAGGAGATGCACACTGAATTACTTCGGGGCTAAAGGCCAGGATGCTTGCAACTTACTGTCAAATGGACTTAATATACAAGAGGAATGTGGGAAAATGTTAACTATTTGTGAATCTAGGACAGACATACAGATGTTTTTCTTACAACTTTTGTATGAGTTGGATGTTTTCAAAAGAAATTTACAGGAAATGAAATGCTAAGTTAAAGTAGATATTTCAAGTAAGTCCAAGGTATTTGCTTTGATCTCAGACACATAAGTTGCACTTCCAATCTGCAGGTACAGTCGATATTTCTGAAGCGTTTTTATCACTAAGCAAATTAAATATTTTATCTACCAAAATTATCCTGGTAAATTTAATAGAGAGAAATAATACAGAAATAACCTAAGAAGAGAAGAGAACCAGCATGCCTTTGTTTCTAAGCAACAAAGCACCTAAGGCTGATTTTAAACGGTGCCTTTGTGCAATTCTACAACGCTGGCCAGATACCCCGTTCATTCGAGGACCTAGCTTTTAATAGGACACTGATTGACAACGTAGTTCCCAGCAGCATCTGGATTCCACGGTGCTTACACACGCAGTTGGTCTCTGCCCAGCAGCCTGCCCGCACTGGCCGGCTGGGTGCACCCTCGCCTGCCACCTTGCCACCTTGCCACCCTGCCACCCTGCCACCCTGCCACCCTGCCACCCTGCCACCCTGCCACCCTGCCACCCTGCCACCCTGCCACCCTGCCACCCTGCCACCCTGCCACCCTGCCACCCTGCCACCCGGCCGCCAGCCACACCTTTGGACTGTGCGATGTAGATCAGCCGGCTGAAAATCTTGCGCATGCGTGGCTTCAGGGAGAAGTTTTTGGCTCCGCCAGTGACGGAAATGACAAGGTTGGGCGTTTTCAGGTGCCAGTGCTGGGTCAGCAACTCATAGAGGGTCTCAGCGTCCGTGTCACAGGACAAACGGATATACTGTGGGAGGAGAGGAAAAAGACCTTGAACTGTCAGGGCTTGGTCCCGAGCCCACCTGCCCCTGTGGCTGGGCCGTGGGAGGAAGGAAGCCGAGACAGGTCCCGGGGAGAGGGGAGGGGCCGGGGAGGTTTGGGGACAGCGGAGGGCCCAGGTAGGCGGCACAAAGACCTCCCACAGGGTAAAGGAAGAAACCAGTGCCTTCAAACAGTGGAAACATACAGGTGTCCAGGTAGGCTTTAAAAAAGAACAAAAATCACCGTCAGTCGATTCCACTGCCCCATAAAGTTTCCAAGGGGCGCCTGGTGGATTTAAACTGCCGACCTTTTGGTTAGCAGGCAATCCCTTGATCGCTGCCCTACAGGAACTCCCTTAAAGGGCCACATGAGCCAGGAAGAAAATTTCAGACTTCGTCCTGAAGGCAGTAGGACTCCTTCCAGGTGTTCCGCAGAGTAGAGCAGGATGAGGTTTCTGTTTAGAGAGTCCTCCAGTGCAGTGGAGAACAGACTGACCGGGAGAGACACAGGCAGAGAGCTGGGAACTGCCCTGGGATGAGAGGAGGGCCTGGAGCTAGGTCACGTGCAGGCAATGCGTAGACAGAAATGGGGTGTGTGACGGGTCAAGGATGTCCCCAGCTTCCAGCAGTTACTGAGTGCTGTCAGTGAGAGAGGGCGTGCAGGAAGGCTTCGGAGGACCCAGGTCCTGTAGTTAAACACCCTTGAAAAACCCTCCGTGGGAGCTGCCGTTGCAGGTATGTCAAAGAATCTGCCACTTCTTCAGGCGGTATGTCTTGCGAAGGAGTACTCTATCCCAAGCTAAGTGAGACATTCATAGCAGCATTGATCCAACCTTTTGCAGCATGGAGGACCCACATGGATGTTGCTGTAATGTGGATGACTGGGTGATAATCTGCTCACTTTTTGTTTCCCCCCTAACAGTTTACAGGAAGCCCTGGTGGTATAGAGGTTGAGTGCTAATATCTGCTAATCAGAAGGTCGGCAGCTTGAATCTGCCAGGTGCTCTGGGGAAATTCTAAGGGGTAGTTCTTGTCTGTTCGATAGGGCTGCTACAAGTCCGGGTCCGCTCACCACAGTGGGTTTGATTGTTGGGGTTTCAATGGTTTATAATCTACTCGTATAGCTTCTTGACTTTTGTAGAAGTTACCTTTTTCTACGGGGGCAGCAGTGACTCAGAGGTAGAGTGCCAGCCTTCTATGTAGGAGACTCAGGTTCAATTCGTCACCAATGCATCTTACGAAGAGCCACCACCTGTCTGCCCGTGGGAACTTGTGTGTTGCTGTGATGCTGAAGAGTTTTCAACAAGCTTCCAGACTAAGACTAGGAAAAAAGACTTGGCAATCTACTTGTAGCAGTCAGCCAGTGAATACCCCTGTGGGTCACAGTGGTCTAACCTATTGTGCACAGGATTGCCATGAGCTGGGATGACTCACCAGTAGCTCACGACATCTTTTTCTACAATAGCTTTGGGTTTCTCCCCTGCTCTCCATGTAATAGACAATTTAAGGTAACTCAAGGTAGCCAGTGTTGTGTTAGCAGGGTATGAATTAGTGAATTCAAGTAGAAGGCCAATGGTTACCTTTCCTTTCTTCCCGTGTGTCTCAAACTGAATATCCCCAAAGGCATCCGTGGGAAGTTCCTTGGTGTGCTTCTTGTAATTCCATTTCTCATTCTCGTTGATCTGGGTGCCTTCTACGTGCTGGTTCTGAGCGTAGCCACACTTGCACAGGTTCTCTCTGAGTAGAAGAAGACATCAAGGGAACTTAAACTGTTCATCACATTTCTTGGAATAAACCACACATTATTTAGGCTAAAAAAAAATGCATAAAGAAAATTTGCCCCCCTTTGCCATTGAGCCAGTTCAAACTCATGGTAACTTTACACGTGTCAGGATAGAACAGGCCGTTCTTCCCTGGCACCACTGACTGGATGTGAACCGCCAGCCTTTCAGTTCATAGTTGAGCTGCAAACAGCTTATGGCAACCCAGGAAGTCTCGTTTTCATATTATTTTCATCATCTTAGTTGATGGTTTAAAAATTATTTTGATATTTTAGAAAAATATGAGCCCAAGAGACAAAAAGAGCCATATAATCCAGACTACATTAGCAAGAGACCAGAAAAACTAGGTGGTGCCTGGCCACCACCAATGGCTGCCCTGGAAAGGAATGCAATATAGTAGCACCTAATTGGAGAAAAATGGGTATTCAGAACTAGAACTCTATCAAAAGACCAGAATTGATGGTCTGGCAGACTGGACAGTCCCTGGAAGACATGGCCCCTAGACTCTCTGTTAGCCCAGAGCTAAAACCAACTCTTCAGACAAAAACTAGACTAGACTATAGGACATAAAGTGGCATTGGCAAAGGGTGTGCTTCTTGGCTTAAGTAGATACCTGAAGCTAACTGGCACCTCCTGTCAAGAGGTAAGACTGTAGAGCAGAGGGGAGCAGGAGCTGGTTGAATGGACATGGGAAATAATTGATGGAAAGGAGGAGTGTGCTATCACAGGGTGGGGTGAGCCGCTAGACTTACAGGGTACTATATGTGTGAGTGTTTGTAGGACAAATTGACTTGGATTGTAAACTTTCACTTAAAGCACAACGAAACCTTTTAAAAACTATTTTGATGTCTTATCCCAACTGGACAGTATTTCATTCTTTTGTGCATAGACTCATTATGAGTTGGAACCAACTTGACAGCATCTAACAATAACAACAGTCCCTTCACTGATCATCCGGCTCGGAGCCGAGAGCTGGGATTTCAGAAGGCTGCCCCTGCCCTGTGGTGTCTAGGAGGTGATGGTGAGACTCACCCTTAGAAATGTGGAAGCTGTTTAACCAGTGGATCCTGCAGCAGGCCTCACAACCTCAGTGCCAGTGCCCCTTCCTATGGGCATACTACTGGGGAGAGGCGTCCCTGACAGGGATCCTACAAGGTTGCAGACAGAGTTCAGAGGACCATCTTTGCCATACTGGACATTGGCTGTTTTGTGGGGAGGCTGCTTTAATTAATTGGGACTAAACCTAAAACCCTAGTTGCGTAGTGTTCTGTCCTATAGGGTTGCTATGAGTCAGACTCAACTCAACGGCAGTGGTTAACCTGTAAAAACCCATTGCTGTCAAGCTGATTCCAATTCATAGCTAACCTATAGGTTAGAGTAGAACTGCCCTATAGAGTTTCCAAGGAGCACCTGGTGGATTTGACCTGCCAATCTTTAGGCTAGCAGTGGTAGCTCTTAACCACTGTGCCACCAGGGTTTCCTAACTGGGGCTAGACAAGAACAAACTGTACCAAATGAACACCTGTTCTTCCAATAAAAGAGTAAGAGAAGTAAATTTATTTTTCTATTAGATGATACATATGCATGATGAGAAACTGGAGGAATCAGAAATGAAACACAGTGAACACTAAGCCCATTTCCCCTTCTCCTTCCCCAGCCAACTATAATCCATCAACAACGATTTACTAAAAGTCATCTCAGAGTCAGACCAGAGCACAGGTTGCTTGTGCTGTCTTGGGGAAGACATACCAGAAGAGCAAGACACAACACTCAGCATATCACCAAATCAAAAAAAAAAAAAAAAAAAGAGCTATTGCTGTCAAGTCTATTCCAAGGCACAGTGACCTTGCAGGACAGAAGTGCCTGATAGGTTTCCAACAATCATCTGGTGGATTCAAACTGCTGACTTTTCGGTTGCAGCCAAACTCCTCACCATAGCAGAGTGCAATGAAGATTAAATGAAAAGCCTGCTTCTATCCCTGAATAATCCTTCTGTTAGCAGACTCCTCCTGAGGGTCGGAAATGACACCTGCAAGACCCAGAATGGAACCTGGTCCACAGCATTTGCTGTATCCAGGTGACTGGTGGGTTACCAGCAGTGACCTGCATGCCAATCAATGGACAAAACAGGCATTGCCAACAGAAAAGATGCAACACAGCCACAGCTGATGTGCATTCTGTGACCACGTGACCTGTTAATCCAGGGCTACATTTCCTGCCGGGTGTTGTGGTTTCCAAAGGGGCGAACGGCAACAAAATTCTCGTTTTTCTGAAACAGCTCTCCCACAGGGAGCCACTAGTCTCCTTTCTCCCAGTTTCATCCTGACTGTCGTACCCTCTTGGCTCTGCGGTTCTTCCTCCTCTCACCGATCAGTCTTTGGGATAAGATTCTGAAGGAAGCTGAGAATTCAAGGGAATGCTGGTGGCAAAAACCAGGAAGACCTTCAAGGAAATGGACTGACACAGGGGCCACCAGTGATGGGCTTAAGCATAAAAAGGATTATGGACATGGCACAAGAATGGGCAGGGTTTTATTCTGTTTTGCGTAGGGTCGCTATGAGTCAGTGCTAACTCAACCGCACCTAACAACACAGGAGCTAGTGGTGCAGTGGTTAAGAGCTCAGCTGCTCACCAAAAGGTCAGATGTCTACATCCACTGGCCACTCTCGGGAAAGCCTGGGGGGCAGTGCTATGTAGGGTCACTGTGCATCGGAAATGACTCTGCAGAAACAGATTTGGTTTGGGGTGTTTATGGTCAGAGGGAGGACTCTAAATAGTGCCAGTGGTTTGAGCTCAGCTGTGAATCTAAAGGCTGACAATTTGAACCCGCTCAACAGCACTGTGGAAGGGAGATTTAGTAATCTACTTCCCTAGTAAAGATCATAGCCAAAAAAAAAAAAAAAAAAACTGTATAAAGCAGCGCTGAAAAAACTCAATAGCAACAACAAAAGGGCTGTTGTAGATTGAATTGTTGACCCTAAAAAATGTGTACTAATTTAGCTAGACTGTCATTCCCAGTGTTATGTGATTGTTCACCATTATGTCATCTGATGTGACTTTCCTATATATTGTTAACCCAGCTCTATGATGTTAATGAGGTAGAATTAGATTCAGTTATGTTAATGAGGCAGGACTCAATCTACAGGATTAGATTGTGCCTTAAGTTGATCTCTTTGGAGACATAAAAGAAAGTAGGGAGCAGAGACACAAGGAGACCTCGTACCACCAAAGAACAAAAGTCAGGAGAAGTGCATGTCCTTTGGACCCAGTTTCCCTGCACTGAGAAGCTCCTCAACCAGAAAAGATTGATGATGATGGCCTTCCCCCAGAGAAGACAGAGAAAGGAAGCCTTCTCCTGAAGCTGGCAGCCTTCATTCAAATTTCTAGCCTTCTAGGTTGCATATGAGACAGACTCCACTCAACAGCACGAGTGTGGCTTCTTGTTTTTTGGTTTGTTTGTTGTTTGGGTAGATTGCAGTAGTGAGCTCAAGCATGATACTGATGGTGAAGGTGTTGCAGGACTGGGTAGTGTTTCATTCTGTTCAGCACAGGGTCAGAACCGACTCAACTGCACCAAACAACAACAACAGATTGTAAGAGAATGAATTTCTGCTTGTTAAAGCCATCCACTCATGGTATTTCTGTCATAGCAGCACTAGGTAACAGAGGTGATGGCCAAAGGAAAAGGAGAAAATATTCTGACAACTGAAACAGCTGGAAGGGAGAACCCTCCTGTATCTGAGAGAGCAAAGAAGCACGGAAGCAAGACAGGGTCCCCTCTAGTGGTTGACCAAATGCCCTGATGTAGCCAGGACAGCCCAAGTTTCCACCTGTTGCTTGAGCACTTGTATAACCGTGCCACCTTCAGGTGCGCAATAAAGTGTGTGATCACTGTAACCACTAGCAGACCTACCAGGAAAGTCACCGAGAGCTAAAGTCCCTTGTCTGGCTCCAACTGGCCACCTGACCCTGGGCAAAATACTGAAACCTTCCAGGCTTCACTTGCTGTTCAGCGATAATGACTGTTCAATGATAATGACAGATACCTTGTAGAGTGGCCATCATGTTAGCAACCAACTATGTAAAAATCCCTGTGACATTAAAGAGCACAGCTGGTGGTGCAGTGGTTAAAGCACTTGGCCACTAATGGACAAGTCAGCAGTTCAAACCCACTAGACAGTCTCTGGGAGAAAATTCTGGCAGTCCACTTCTAGAAAGATCAGAACCCTGGAAAACCTATGGGGGCAGTTCTACTCTGCCCGATGGGGTGCTTCGACTCAACAACAGTGGGTTTGGTTTGGGTTTGGAACTTATAAGCCAAGCAAATAAATAAATAAATAAAACTGAGTCTATTTGGACTTGTGGCAGCTCCACGGAAATGTTTACCAAATATCTGTTGAGTGAATAAATGCTTGAATCCAAATTGTTTTCTCACCAGTCCAACAAATAGATGGACAGCTCAATCTTTCTGTAAAACATTTGGCAGATAAATAGCTGACTCATAAAAAGTTTGTATTCAGGCAGAAAGGCTCCAAATGAGTCTATTTATGCCCATGACGAGACAGATGTGGGGTTGGTTTTTCTGAGATTCATTTTCTAGTTCACATCAAGTAAGAAAATACATTTCTTGAGAACCTTATACGCTCTGAGGTGTTACCATAAGTATTTTATGGGTTATCACTGAAATTTTACAACTCATGAGTTCTATTTTTATTTTGTGGTAAGTATGTATTTAACAAAACATTTGCCACTTCAACATGTTTTACATACACGATTCACTGACACTAATTGCATTCGTCATATTACGCACCAACACATCCAAAGCACGTGAAACATAGTCTTGCTGCCTGTGCTTCCGAGGAGCACTCTAGTTGTAGTTCTTCTGGAACGGGTCTGTTTGTTCTTTTGGCTGTCTATGTGTGTTCAATATCCTTTGCCAACTCCACAATTTGAAGACATCAATTCATATACTTTGTCTTGAATACATTGGGGGTCAGTTCTACTCTGGCCCCTAGGGTCACCATAAGTTGGATCCAACTCAACAGCACTTGGCTTTGGCTTTGGTTATTCATTGTCCAGCTTTCACATGAGTATGATGCAACTGAGTCAGGCTTAAGTCAGGTGCACGTTAGTCTTCAAGACAATATCTTTACTTTTCAATACTTTAAAGAGATCCTTTGCAGCAGATTTGCCCAGTGCAATGCATATTTGATTTCTGGACTGCTGCTTCCAAAAACATTGAACTCTAAGTCAATGGAGATTCAATATTTTCATTATAAACTACAGCAGCAACTATCCTACCCATTAATAGATAGACTCTTCTATTGAAAGCAGACAAAAGAGGACTGAGAGGGAGTCAGAGGAGTAGAAGGTAAAACAACAGCTAATTATATCCAGATATTCTTATGATGTTCACCTTTGTATTATGACATTAGTAAAGAATATTGGTTACACAAACTACTAAAAGAATGAACAAATCTGTCTTGGGAGAAGTACAGCCAAGTGCTCCTTAGAAGCAAGGATAGCGAGGCTTCATCTCACATACTCTGGACATGTGTTATCAGGGAGAACCAGTCCCTGGAGAAGGACATCAAGCTTGGTAAAGCAGAGGGTCAGGGAAGAAGAACACAGATAAAAAAGAAGAGAGAGATTGACACAGTAGGTGCAACAAAGAGCTCAAGCACAGTGATTGTGAGAACAGTGCAGGTTCGGGCAGTGTTTCTCTCTATTGTGTATGGGATCACTATGAGTTGGAACTGACTTGACAGCACCTAACAATAACAGCATAACTAATATAGGAAAGGTCAACAGTGTTCAATACATTCACTCCTTCACTTACTAATTGATTATTAACTGAGAACCTGGGCTATAGCTCACGGCTGTTATGACCCAACTTCATTCTGAAGTGCAGGAAGTTCAGAGTACGTGAACACTCGAGTAGACAGGAGGTCCAAAGTCAAAGAGAGGTAGGAAAGGCTGGCAGAGGTGTCAGACAGACCGCCATGTGTGCGTGTACATGGTGTTCCCTAAAAAGCACCATCAAATAGCAACACCATCACCACAGCCTCTCAGGTGGGCTCCCAGATGGCTGGGAATACTGAAGGGAAACACAGCCTTTCTCTGAACTGGTTGGCTTTTGCCAAAGCTAAAAATATAAATGAAAATTACACAGCTGTGGAAAACAAATGCAAAGCTACTTGCCAAAGTCTTCCCACTCACACACCATTTCTGAGAATCACCAGATGAAAAGTGCTTTCATAATGAACTAGAAGACATTTGTTCATTTTGTTATAACAGCTGTTAGTACTTTATTTTTAAATAGGCAAGCAAAAACTGGAAAAAATTGCTTACGTGGCCTTGGAGTCTTTGGTAAAGAAGACACATTCCCGTTTCTTAAAATTTTCTTGAATAAAATTCACCAAGTCCTTTGGACAAAGAACATTGGACAACACATTATTAATTTATTTTCACCCTTGCTGTTTTTAATGCATGCTAAATATGACCTAAAAAAATCAAAACTTTTAAGAGTCCACCACACACTCATAACATTCATCTTTTTCATGTTTTCTGAGTACACAAAGCTTTTAAAAAGAAGGATGCATTTAAACGTTTAGAACTAAACAATTTTTTACAATAGTTATTTGCAGTTATCTTGCACATAAATGCTATTATACATCTACAGATTATGTTTTCTCATCTCTACAGCTACCAGGGGAAATATAAGCATTTGTTAATAGTTTTATATAAATAATATATTAATGCAGGCTGCCATTGCTCTTATGCTTGCTTGCAAAATAAAAAGCTTCCAGAATATTTTCCCGTCATTGTATTTGTCACCCAGTGGGCAAGGTGATTAGCTAGCAGACACCCAAACAGAGGTAGAAACCAAGGCAGATTCGAGCTTCTGCTTCATTTCTCTGATCACTGCCTGATTCTAGTTCAGTAACAAGAAACCCAGACTAGTTGCCCTCAAGTTGATTTGGATGCACAGTGTGCTGGGTAAGGCATACCTAGGACCTTACTCTGATAATCAAAAGCCTTTATAAACCAAAATCTTCCCTTGAGTTGGCAGAAGGAAATTATTTAGAAACAGATGAAAAATACTCTGAAAATTTCTTCAGTCCTCAAACTGGGAGAAGACAACTGCAGCATGTATTAACTATCATTAGGACTGATAAACAGAATCAATAAAAACTGTAAATCAGTGAGAGTTAGTTAGACAGACAGCCCAATAGAGAAATGGATGGGAGACACGAGCCGACATCTAATCAAGGGAGATACAATTAACCTATAGATATCTGGAAAGGAGCTGTTCCTCATCAGTAAAAGCACAATGAGACCACATTTTATACCCATCAGTTTGATGAAATACCAAGTGTAGGGAGATTAGGATCCTTGCTGGCACAGTGGTTAAAGTTCTCTGCTGCCAACCTAAAGGTCAGAGGTTCAAACCCAGTGGGACAAATAGGTAGTAATCTGCTCCTTAGAGATTACAGTCTTGAAAACCCTATGAAACAGTTCTACTCCATCCTATAGGGTCACTATGAGTCAGAATCCACTTGACAGCACTGTGTTTTTTCAGTTTTAGGGTAGGGATAAAACCCAAGCTAGAGGCTCCTGAAAGGCACCCCAAGATAAGATACAGTTGTTGTGCAAAGTCCACTAACTCCCTTTTCTTCTTGATTTGCTCTAGGCATCATTCCCTTCAGAACATTTTTCAGGCCAGAAGTCTGCACTTGGAGAACCAGCTTTAACCAGCCAACCTCATCTGCATAGAACCTGACCTTAAATCCTTCCTCCTCTGGAGGGGAGCACATTGACCAGCTTACAGTTGTACCCAGAGGCCATTCTGGAGCCACCTGTGCATCCAGCCCAGGATGACTTGGCAACAAGACTTCCAAATTTGGACCCAAAATCCAAACCAAACTCAGTGCCATGAAGTTGATTCTGACCCATGGTGGCCCTACAGACAGAGGAGAACTGCCCTATAGAGTTTCCCAGGAGCACCTGGGGGATTTGAACCACCAACCTTTTGGTTAGCAGCCATAGCACTCAACCACTATGTCACCAGGGTATCCCAAACTTGGACAGGGGAGAGGAATTCCAAGAATGGGCAGGCTAAGGGGGGCTGAGATGTAAGACCCTGAACCAGTCTTCCCATAAAAGATCCCCAAGTCCCAAGCTCAGGGAGCTCAAGGTCTTCTGGTCACTAGACCCCGTGTTGCTCCTTGTGTGGGCAGATGATAAACGTGCCACCTTCTGTTTCCCTTGCAACTGGTGTTCATCTTATTTCAATCAGCTAAAAGGACAGGACAAGAACCTGAGAGGTGTTCAGTTACAGGGGGCACTATTTAAGGGGTCAGTAAGGACAAGGATGAGCATCAACACAACAGACAGGCAGATGCCTTCTGCTTGCACCCATTAAGTCCAGCTCACCCCATAAACAGTGCTCAAGGATATCTTCAGTAAGATAGCTCTGAAAGCAGCCTGGAGGGTAGCTTGGAGAAAAACAACAGAAGTGGCAAAGAGAACAACTCAGAGCACCTGGGGACCCAGACTACGACCTTGGCCATGGAGCTCAAGAAGAGGACTCATACCCAAGAGTCAATACTGAGGGGATCTGACAGGATGAGAAGTGAATACCAAAAAACCAACGATTAAAAATGCATAAAAGTTAACATATGCCTTGTTTACAATCTACTAAGATTATGCTTCTAAATTAGGAAACAGAGATACACCCCCAAAAAAAGAAGAAAAAGAAAAGAAAGGACTTCTACATCTGGCAAAAATAACTCACATAACAGAATGCTGTATGCTGAGACATGATTCTTTTTAAAGGAAAAGGAATGGTCCCCAGATAATCACAATAGCCAAAATACTGCTTTTCAAATGATTGTGTCATGGATTAAAATGTGTTCCATAAAAAATGTGTGTAGCATGCAATCTCAATGCAAGTTCCAGCATCATTTTTTAATGAGATGGAGAAACAAATCACCAATTTTGTTTGGAAAGGGAAGAAACCCCAGATAAGTAAAGTACTACTAAAGAAGAAGAACACACTGAGAGGCCTCTCATTACCTGACCTTAGAACATACTACACTGCCACAATGGTCAAAACAGCCTGGTACTTGTACAAGAACAGACAGATCGATCAATGGAATAGAATCAAGACCCCAGAGATGACACCATCTGCCTATGAACAGTTGATATTTGACAAAGGCCCTACGACATTAAACTGGGGTAAAAACAATCTCTTCAACAAATGGTGCTGGCAAAATTGGTTATCCATCTGCAATAAATTGAAACAAGATCCATATCTTACCCCTTATACAAAAACCAACTCAAATTGGATAAAAGACCTAAATATCAAATCTAAAACAATAAAACTCATCCAAGAAAAAGTAGGAACAACAATGGAAGTTTTCATACACAACTTAGACAGACTTCAAAATCTGTCAAACAAACCACAATCAACAGAAGAGAAAATAGATAAATGGGAACTACTAAGAATCAAACACTTTTGTTCATCCAAAGACTTTATCACAAGAGTTAAAAGGCCAACAGAATGGGGAAAAGTATTTCACAACTCTATGTCAGACCGATGCCTAATCTCCATAATCTATAAGGTATTACAAAATATCAATAAGAAGAAGACAAATCATCCGATTAAGCAATGGGCAAAAGAGATGAACAGACATTTCTCTAAATAGGAGATCCAGGCAGCCAAAAAACACATGTGGACATGGTCATGATCTTTAGTTTTTAAAGAAATTCGAATCAAGACTACAATGAGACACCATGTCACCCCAACAAGGTAGGCCATGATCCAAAAAACACAAAACAACAAATGCTGGAGAGGCTGTCGAGAAAGTGGAACTCTCCTACACTGTTGGTGGGGTTGCAAAATGGTCCAGCCTCTTTGGAAAGCAATCTGGTTCTTCCTTAAAAAAACAGATATAGATATACCATTTGACCCAGTAATTCAACTTGGAATATATCCTACAGAATCAAGGCCATTCACACCAATGGATACATGCACAAGAATGTTTATCTCAGCACAGTCCACGATAGCAAAAAGATAGAATCAACCCAGATGCCCAACAACAGAGGAACGGATACATGAACTATGGTATATATACTCAATGGAGCACTATGCAACAATAAGGAATAATGACGATTCCAGGAAACATCTCATAACCTGGTTTCAATTGGAAGACATTATGTTGAGTGAAAGTAGTCAGTGACAAAAGGACAAATATTGCATGAGACCCCTACTATAAGAACTCAACAACAACAGACTTATGCATAGAAGAAAAGACTCTTTGACAGCTGCAAGGGAGGGGAGGGAGGGAGGGTGACGAGGGGAGGGTTTAGATTATATAGTTGGTAGAAATTTCATTGGGTGAAATTGGTGACAGCACACATTAGAAACAAGAACAATATTAAGTGGACTTCAACAAAACTTGAGTACTCCTCCCATCTTAACCCAATAATGCAAGGACAGAGTAGCTGGGGTGGGGGGCAGGGGGCCATGCTTTTAGGTGAAATCGAGGCCAGTTGGCACAACTAGCTTTTTGCTAAGAGGGCTCACTGTACCCCATATTGGTGAGCAGTGTCTGCGGTCTTAAAAGCTGCCAAGCTGCCATCCGAGGGCACAGCAAATGGTCCCAACTCAACAGAAGCAGATGCTCACCGAGGACCAAAGTGACAACCCACAAGACAGAGAGACCCACATGAGTGGGTGCCTACATTGACTTGGGACTGGAAGAACCAGATGGTGCCCGGCCATTACCAGTGATAGCCACAATGGAGCTCACAAAGTTGAGTCTCACTGGCAACACAAGAATAAAAAGGGGTGCACCCTGAGATCTCCACTAAAAGACCACAGTTGATGGTCCAGCAGCTTCAGGGTTCCTCTAGGAGCGTGGCCCCTGGCCCTGATGCTGCCATTGCCCATGGATCATAATGAAGATCCACTCTTAAAACAGCAAGGGACTGGACTTGGCGACGTAGAGTGACTATGTATTGGGTACACTTTATGGTTCTGTGCATCTATAGGATATCATCCTGCTGACCTCTGATACTCTCTATGGGGCAGTTCTGCTCTGGCATCTAGGGCTGCCATGAGTCAGACCCAACTCGATGGCACTGGATTTTGGGACCTCTGACTGGAGGAAGGGGAGTGGGTGGACAGGAGGAGAAAGGAGACTGTTGGGAGGATGAGACATGTATAGAGCAGAGAGTGTGCTGTCGCCGGGCAGGGAGAGCAGTGGAAGCTGCACATAGGTGGGCATGCAAATTTATATGGGAATGTATATTTTCACTCAGTCATAATAATAAAAAAGAGAATTATTATCATGTAAGACAATGTACTTGGACTACAAGGCTTAAGTCAGAAGTCAATAATAAAGAGATTCTTTTAAAAAAATGTGTGTAGCAATATGGGTAACAGTTTGGCTAAGCCATAATTCTTGGTATTGTGTGTTTCTCCTTTATGTTGTGTACTCTACTTCTATGATGTTAATGAGATTGGGCAGCAATTATGTTGGTGGGACGGGACTCTGTGCACAAGACTGTACTGTGCCTTGAGACAATCTCTTGAGATATAAAGGAGGGAAACTAGCAGAGAGATTTGGGGACCTCGTACCACCAAGAAAACAGTGCCAGGAGCACAGCATGTCCTCTAGAAAGCACCCAGCGTCCCTGAGCCTCAGAAACCTCCAGTTTAGGGGAAGATTGACAACAAGGACCTTCCTCCAGAGCCAGCAGAGAAAGCCTTTCCCTGGAGGGGACGGCCTCAATTTGGACTTGTAGCTTACTGGACTGTGGCACAATAAAATTTCTCTTTTTAAAGCCATCCACTTGTGGCATCTCTGCCATGGCAGCGTTAGATGACTAAGACAAGTGGCAACATTTGCTGGGCTATGCACACAACTTACACTCTCATTGCAGGAGACATCTGTGCTTCGAGAGACGGTGGAGTACAGAGACCGTGTGCTGTCCACCATGCTTTCCAGCGTGCCGTTCCGCCTGTTCCTCATGCTGAGCTTGGCTCCCTGAAATGGCATTTCGGCTGCTGTGCAGAACTGCAAGCTGACAGAAGAAATGGCTTGTAACACAAACAGAAAAAGGAGCTCCACTCAAAGCTGTATCCCTCCACCCTGCCGCATGCTCTGTCCCACCTGCCAGAAATGGCTCATAACTGTTCTCCTGCTCCTGTCCCCTACACTTGTCTCCTAATTCCTCTCCATCCTCCAGGATCCAGCGTGAGTTTATATTTTTCCTGTACCCAGGTGACAGAGTGGTTGAGAGCTATGGTTGCTAATCAAAGGGTCAGCAGCTAGATTCCACCAGGCACTCCTTGGAAGCCCTGCAGGGCCGTCCTCCTTTGCCCTGTATGGTTGCTATGAGTCAGAATTGGTTCAGTGGCAATGAGTTTGGTTTTTTGTTCCTTCACACCTGGATCGGGGCCCCTCCTGGGAACTCCCTGCTCTATAGGATTTTGCATTGCACGTACCTTACTATAACCCCTCCCCCTCCCCATTCATGAGTCCTTCCCACTACACTGACAGGGATGGAAATCGTGTCTTGTCTATCCCAGACCATCACATATCTGTGGATCCCAGTGGTTCCTTGCTAAATTACTTGCTTGCAAAATAAAGGTAAAATTTGCAGAATAACCCCACCACCCATCTGTCTGTCTGTTGTGCTCTGGTAGCTTGTGTGTAGCTGTGACACTAGAAGCTATGTCGCTGGTATTTCAGATGTCAATATGCTCACCCATGTGGACAGTTTTCAACAGAACTTCCAGGCTAAGACATTTGAATGAACAAATACCACCCTCAAAAATCATGTCTCTGTTTGCAAACTACTTCCGTGTCACTTATTATCACTCCTGAATGCAGAAAGGCCTGAAACATACAGCAGAGTCCTCTCCTCACCCTCACCCAGCTAATTCTATTCCTGTTGCCCCTAGTCTGGTGGGGCTGTCTCCTCCTTCCAGCGAGCCAGTCTCAGATCAGCCACACAACCTTGTCATGCCACAGAAGCTAGAAACATTTCTAAAACTCACTTGGAAAGATTGGTGTACAGACTGTTTAAAACAACAACAATGGCTTCTTTCCCTTCTCTCCCCAGGCATTTCAAAGCGAGGCTCAGAGTATTAATTGGCACTTTACATATGTTATTGTAAAACCGCAAATCAATCCTGTAAGGTATTTATTATGATTCCCCTACAGCAAATTGCTTCTAAGTAGGGCACCGACAGTGAGGAAATGATTCCATTTGTCTGACAAAGAAAAGCTGCTTATTTCATTGCAAAGGAAAAGGTATACTTTTAATCACATTTCTGTCAAATCAGAACTAAGAAAGCTATGTAAATAAAATGTGTAAAAAGCTACTCTGTTCTTAACATTTCAAATGCCTTTACTGGTTTTTGTACAGTACATAATTTGGCCTTTGCCTTCAGTTTCTGGGAGGTAATCTATACCATAAATGACCAGATTGTTTGTTTAGGGTCAGTTCTAGCCATACCAGAAAGGTCAACCTTGTGATTTAGAGTAGGGGCTTTGGTCATACAGTTGACCTGGGGACTGAGTTCAATCGTGAGAACAATTAATCAGTCAGTCAAGCCTACAAAATGAAGCTCCAATATGAAGTCTATGCTGCAGCTTTGGTGAGCTTCCCTGGTTGACAATACTCCATGCATGTTATCATACACTGTTACCTGTAGCGCAACTCTTTGTATCTAGAACCCCACCCAAGACTCTGACCTAATCACTTCTTCCTCTGGCTGATTTTAATTTGTACCCTTTCCCTGTAATAAACTATAATCATGAGGATTTTGCAACAGATTTTTTCCAATGCAATATGTCGTCTGATTCCTTCACTACTGCTTCTATGGCTGTTGATTATTGATTCAAGTAGAATGACACCCTTGACAGCTTCAGTTTCTTCATCATTTGTCATGATGTTGTTTATCAGATCAGTTGTACACATAAAAATCTGCTGTCATTGAATGGATTCTAACTCCCAACAACCCTACAGGGCAGAGTAGAACTGCCTCATAAGGTTTCCAAGGAGTGTCCAGTGGATTCCATCTGCCAATCTTTTGGTTAACAGATGCAGCACCTAACCATAATACCACCAGGGTTTCCAGCTATGCATAGGACTCCAGAATTCAAAGTTAATGGACTGATTCATGACAACTCCAACAATTAGGGGGTACAGTTTCACATAAAACTTGGAAATCACGACTTCATGATGTCAAAATTAGAACACAATTTAACGTATCATAATACAGCCCTGATCTATGTCTCTTATGATTTTAAAACTTCACTAATATTGTCTCTTGGGTGTTACTGCTTTCCATACACTAGATTTGCATGTTTGGCACTCATATAAAAGAGGTGCTGATGTCCCACCTATTTAGAAGGCACTATAGGACAGCACTTTAAAGTATGGGTTTTGAGTCTAGGCCATTCCCTTGTCTTATCTTGAACTCTGTCTGTGTGTATTTCTCTAAATTAATGGACCTTTAACTAAAGAGTAGGAAAATCAAGTGAAGAAAATGATGCTGCTCCAAATGTTTGCCTAATACAGATGTGACCCTCCCCTAATTAGAATCCATGGACAGTGATCAAAGAAGACAGGAGAACTGATGCCTTTCAATTGTGGTGTTGAAGAAGAACGTTGAATGTACCATGGGCCACCAGAAGAACTAACCAACTTGTTCTGGAAGAAGTACAACCAGAGTGCTCCTTGGAAGACTCCTTGGCAAGACTGCATCTTACATACTTTGGACATGTTGTCAGGAAAGAACAGTTCCTGGAGAAGGACATCATGCTTGGTAGAATGGACAGTCACTGACATAGAGGAAGACCCTCAACGAGAAGGATTGACAGTGTCTACAACAAGGGGCTTAAGCAGATAAGACTGTGGACATGGCACAAGACCGGGCAGTGTTTCCTTCTGTTGTTCATAGGGTTGCTATGAGTCGGAACTGACTCAACAGCACCTAACAAGAACAACAGAATCCAACGATCCCAGTGGCTCACTGGTTAAGTGCTCAGCTGCTAATGAAAGACCAGCAGTTCAAATCCACGAGCTGCTTGACAGGAGAAAGACGTGGCAGTCTGTTTCTATAAAGATTACAGCCTTGGAAACCCTATGTGGGCATTCTATACTTGGTCCTATGGGGTCACTGTGAGTCAGAATCAACCCAGTGGCAATGGGTAATAAAAATCCACCAAAAAAGGAGTATCAAAGGTAAACCAGAATATTTAATGATAACTGATGAGGGTAACTTCATGTGGCTCGTAAATTCAATTACATTATTCTGCTTCTAAAAAATTGTGAGACTGGAAAATGCTCTAACCTTGTGTTGCTGCTGCTGTTGTTGTTATTAGATTCCGACTCATGGAAATCCCGTGCATAGCAGAACGAAACACTGCCCCGTCCTGCACCATACCCCTTGTTGCAGCCTCCGTGTCAATCCATCTTCTCATAGCACAAACCAAAGGTTTAAAAGGGCCAACAAAAATGAGAAACGTACGTTTACTGAATAATGAAAACTACAATACCAAGAAGAATTCAAATAAACACACCAAGAAAGAATGCCATGGTACAGAAAACAAAACCAAGCGAAACAAAAATGTGGGTTTGGGAATTAGGAAAAATCAAACTTAAGGCTGGATTCCACCACTCATTAGTAACTTAGCCTCCCAGAGTCTTCATTTCTTGAACTCTAAAAGAATATATTTTTCTCAAAAATGTATCTTGAGGGTCAAACAGGAAAAGCCTGCCTCAAGCTTAACACGATGCCTGAATGGTAACTTGGTAAGTGATAGTGTGTTTATCTGTTAGAGCACTGCTGTTAGTACTACAGGAAACCCTGGTGGTACAGTGGTTCACATTTCGGCTGCTAACCAAAAGATCGGCAGTCCAAATCTACCAGCCGTTCCTTAGAAACCCTATGGAGCAGTTCTACTGTGTCCTATTGGGTCACCACGTGTCAGAATCAACTCAGTGGCATCAGGTTTGGTTTGAGTTTATCAGCAGCATTAGGGCTTGCTAAGAAGAGCAGATAAGGTGTAATGGGAAAAGGAACACAGCAAGGAAATGAGCACCAAGTGAGTATCCTGTCTTTCCCCTCCTTCATGCACTAGGAAAACATTTTGTTTTACCTGCTGAGCTCCTAGGTCCTGAGGGGAATAAAACATTCAAAGAAAACCCAGTGACATAGTAACTCTCTAGGACAGAGTAGAACTGCCCCATAGAGTTTCCAGGGAGTACCTGGTAGATTCGAACTGCCAACCTTTTGGTTAGCTGCTACAGCTCTTAACCACTTTGCCACAAGAGTTTGCATACAAGCCTAACCCGCAAAAAACCATTGTCATCAATTCGATTCCAACTCCTAGTGACACTATGGGACAGAGCAGAATAACCCTATATGGCTTCCAGGGCTGTAATCTTTACAGAAGCAGATTGCCACATCTTTCTTCCTTGGACCTTCTGCTGGCAGCCAAGGTCTAACTTCACGCCTTCCAGTTAGCAGCTGAATATTTAACCACTGTACTATCTACTCCTTCAAAGTAGCCTAGAGGAGCTAAAAAGATTGTCATTTAAAAGAGCCCAGAGCTAATCACAGGGAAGCAGATTTAGAAGACAGAAAAAGGAGGTGAGAGAAAGAAGTGGAGGTTTGAGCATGGGGTGGAAAAGGAGACAGCAAGCATATGGACATTATGGGGAAAGAACCTGTTATGATGAACGAGGCTTGGGGTAGATGGAGAGAGAGAATCTGTTAGATGTTTCTAGAAACATCCTAACCTTCCCAGTGGCCAAAGCAAAGGGTGAACATGGTCAGTAATAAGCTTCCCAGTGTTCAGAGGGAAGCTCAGACCCTCTGTTCCCTACAACAGAGGCCAGGGTAAAGAGAACTCCTGTCACCAGGGATGGGGAAAGCAGATATGGCTCTAAAAGGTAGTCTGCAGGAGGTGATGCAGTACATTTATATTTAATGGTAGTGTCATGATCACCACATCTGTGGTGGTAACTTGAATAGATTCATGTGATAAAATTGCATGAAACTATACATATAAAATAAGTGCCTGTAAAATGAGTGAAATCTAAATGAAGTCTGCAGATTGTATGCATATCCATTTCCTGGTTTGGATATAGCCTACTACAATTATGTGAGAAGTTATCATTGGGGGAAGCTGGGGGAGGGGTACATGGGTACATGGGAGAGTCCTGTGCTATTTTTCAACCTTCTGTGAATCTATAATTATTTCAGACTAGACAGTTCAAAGGAAAAGTGTCCTGTGTATAGTGAGAAAAACCCACGATACATCTCACAATCCATTTAGCACTAAGTCACTTGTGTTGCTATTTCTTATAATGTCCCTGAATGTGAACTGGAGATACACCACAAAATTAAAATTCAAGGAAGCAAATGTATGGCAGCCCAAGTAATGGGACCCCAGTAGACAGACATCAGAGATTTTGGCCTGACGTAGGGCTCATTTGTTGAGCTCCATAAAACCTTAACTTGCCTACTTTCATGAGCACCCGAATGATTCTTATTTATGGTCCTAAGGTTCCCGAGTGGTGCAAAGCATTTACGTTTTGTTACTAACCAAAAAGATGGGAGTTCAAATCCACCCAGTGGCTTCAGAACAGAGGCCTCATGATCTGCTTCAAAAAAATCGGCCACCGACAGTCTTCTGGAGCAGAATTCTACTCTGTAACACATGGAGTCACCATGAATCAAAATAAGCTCAACACAATGGCTTTATGCTTGCAATGGGGAAGAAGGAAAGCCTACTTTCTAAGATTACAGGCAAATCTGACAAACTTAATGAGGTCCTAATAACCACCATGTTTAAAACAAAACAGACTCTGAAAATACCATCCATACTGGCCAAAACTTGACAATAGTTGGTGGAGATGTTAACTGCCAGACATACCAGGAGTAACAGCAGCTCCAAGCTGAAGACGAGCAGTTCTTGAACTTCCCACCCAGTGAAGCACGTGTTTGCTTAGTAGACCAGCTACCTGTCAGCACCCTAGGCACTTTAGAAATGAAGATTGTCTGGCCCATTTCAAGCACTCAGGACTGGGAGGAGCCCTATAATCTGCATTTCTAAGGGGTTCCTCTGCACTAGTGACTTGGTAGGTCTGGAGACCCCACTTTGAGAACCACTGGGTTAAACCAGGGTGCTGCAAATAACACCAGTGCCTCCTTCATTCTTAGACTCCAGTCAAGTTTTCAAACCTTGTAACTAAACCTTTTCAAAACACAAACACATGTTGGACTGGAGGCTTACTATGTGGCCATGCAGGTTTTGGCTTAGTGTTCTATACGCACGTCTTGAATTCTTGAACAACACGGTTGGTCAAACGCACACCTTCATCGGGCCAGGAAGACAGTCCAAATACCAGTAATAAGTCGTAGCCAGCTCTCATGCAATGCTATGTACTGGGCACTGGGCTTCCCTTTCTGCACACGTCAGCTCTTTAAAACCCAAGAGACAGAGAGACCAAGAAACCTCCCCAAACACACACAGCATATAAACAGAGGAGCCAAGATTCAAGATTCAGGCTGGCTGATCTGAGAGTCCAGTCCTAAATGTTAAGCGACCCTGACTCTTTGCGGAAGGACAGATTGTCATTTGCACTACATTAATCCACCATCAAATTTTAAATAAAGGGTTAGAAAGCTCATTTTGTTTATTGGAGGAGAGATGGGCCATAGGGTCACGATTATTATCATTACTCATGAATAATTTTGAATTCTATAGAAGTCACCATTAGCAAAAGAATATTCTGGCATCCTCTGAGCTCAATACAAAGATAAACCAGTCTGCTTTGCTAGTGGCCTGATCTAAGAACGACACTTGGCACGGTTTTTTATTTATTTTATTTTTTTAAAAATTTTTTTGTGTTGCAGGTAAAAGTTTATGAAGCACCTTAGGTTCCCATTTAACAATTTTTACGCACATTGTTTGGTGGGACGTTGGTCCATTTTTCACAATGAGTCAGTATTCTCACTGTTTGCATTCTGGTTGCTCTGTTCCTATTCATCTGGCTTCCCTGCCCCCCCAACATCTCATCTTTGCCTTAGGGTACGTGTTGAGCATTTGCTCTCCAATAACTGATTTTTTTAAGGTCTCACAGGATTCGTGCATGATATTGCTTACTTTATAACCCAATCTACTATTGGAAGAATCAACGTGTTTCTCAGATTGCCTGTTAGCCTGCGTATTGCCATGGCCAGGCCAGTGCTGAAATGTCATCCTCAGCAGGTTGTAGAGTTTGAAGTCTCCTTTTGCAAAACAGAGTAAATGAGGCACCATTCTCTTTGTGCAGTGCTGGAGAAGAGCTGAACTGTTTGAAGAGTGCCGCAGAGGCTCCTGAACCAAACACCAGGCAGTTACCCTCCGGCTCCCATCAATTACTCACTGGAGCGCTGAGTTTGACACTTGCAGAGGCCTCAGAGGTAAATGACACCACCAGAGAAACCTTTGCAGTTCGCTCTTTGGCTACAGCACTGCCATGGTGCATGTGTTCAAGACTTAGAGACCCACAAGAGTTCGTGTACAATTATACATCATCATCTAATTCACCACCAGAGCAAAGCTGAGCTTTCTCCTGTTGGAGGTATCAGCCCATTTTCCTCACTCCCTCTTCCAGTCAATTGTTCCAGTGGATAGGAGAAGATGAGGAAAATGACTAAAATCAGTGGAAGGAACTGAGTCACTGATGTCACAGGACTTGGACCCAGAGCTGAGGTGGAGATGGGGGGTAAGACACAAGGCAAAGGCTATGCTCTAAGGCACTATTTGCCCGACAGCCCCCTAGAACAAGGGGAAAGATAAGAGGCGTCCACGGTGCCTGGAACCCATCTGCCCTCATAAGTGGGAACAATAGCATCAACCCTTAGGCATGACAAAGAATAATAATCATAACAGTCGCCAACAACTTCTCTCCAATTTTTTTAAGAGCCCAGAAATCCAAAGTAACAATGTAGAACATTCTTAACACACTCAAACCACTGGCAAGCCCAAACTCCTATCATGATGAGAATATTGTTATTACCGCATCTAGAAGAGACTCAAGAAATGCCCATTTCCTTGTTGGCAGCTTACGAATCTTAACACTGAAAAAAAGTCATGATTGGCATTAATGGATTCAAAATTAAATAGAGCCAAGCCAAGCCAAGTGCCGTCGAGTCGGATCGTGAAACCTTTAATTATTCATCCAAACCCTCAGTGTTTCTTCCTTGCTGCTAAATAATACAAGTAATGAGTATGGTTCAGCAAGCTGCAAAAGCTCAAAAATCCAGAGTTCATAAAAATCAGTTAAATATACTCTTCTTGTATTCTAAAATAATATTTACTTTTCCAGCTAATGCTGGCTCGATATTAGTTTATACTATGCCAAAACCTTGATTTAAGAAAACCCTGTCTTCTTACGCTCCCTGCAGGTTCAAGAACAGAGAATTCAGCTCATCTTTGCAGAGTTAAGATGCCAGTGAATTTTTTAATAAAGCTCCTTGGAGGAAATTTCTAACATTGATCAATAATTACAGGAGGAGAAAAAAACACCCTAAAATTATACATCCCAAGTCACTCAAATATATAGCAAAGATTTCTACATTTCTAAATAAATCCATGAACTTGCATTTTGCTTACCCCCACATCTCTTTGAAACCATTAAAATTTTGCCTCCCATTATTTTCAGATCTTCAGAAGAAAATGATATGTTGTACCCATCTCAGGGACACTCAAGTCACATCCATCTGACAAGTTACAATAACTGCAACCTTTATGGAGAGAAGAAAAGCCAAAGGTGATAACATACCAGTGGAGAGTTAGGGAGCAGGGCTTTCTTTCACCCCAAAGATCTTCTTGGTCTGAGTGACTTGGAAAAGGCAGGAGGTTTTTATAACAGGAGCTTCCTAAGCCCCGCCTTCTCCTCAGAGGTTCTTCTAAATTGAGGTACAAAAACTTAAGCCACTGAAAGAAAACTTGAACAGCCATGGCAATACTATAGCAATTTAGCAATTGAATAGTAGAGAGGAATTTGTAATCATAGAACGAAGCCTCTTAAATGCTAATGAAGTAATAATACAAAATGCCCACTCTTGTTTTACCCCTAATATCATGATATTAAATTGTACTAAATGTAATTCCTACAATTAGCAGCACATTCTAAAAACCGCAAATGAAATAGAAAATTCTCATCATGGGTGACGAGGCTAATTAATAGATCAGAAGCTTTTCACGAAGATTAGGGGGGAAAAAAGAGCTGAAGACAGGAAGCATGACAAACATTTCTGCAGATTTTGGTAAGTCTGTCCATGGCAACATTCACACAGCATCAGGCCAGCTGGGCAGGGCTGGCATGCAAAGTAAGTCGTAATAGCTTCGTTCACTTACAGTTATTTCCAAGTCTCCTCTAAACTGAACTACGTAACAATTCTAGAAGAAGAGAATGAGAACTATTACCAGCAGGCAACTTCCCATCACCTTACTTAAATGATGCACCCACAAATATTATAGTTTGTCACAAGAATGCTTATTGAGTGTCAGTTATAATTTCTGTTACGTATTTATATAAGAAGTGTGTGATACAGACATACGAAGATATAGGAGAACATAATGCAGACATTGCATACCCCACATGTAAATAATATTAAAAATGCCAACCAGTTGATTCTGACTCATAACAACCCTATAGGACAGCGTAGAACTACCTCATATGGTTTCTGAGGAGTACTTGGTAGATTGAAACTGCCAATCTTTTAGTGAGCAGTTGTAGCTCTTAGTCCCTGCACCACCAGGGTTTCCATATAAATAACAAAGGGTGAGAAATTAAACAAATAATGTCAACAGACTTTGTTTTATGCAGTTAATGAGATCTGAGCAAGCTCTGGAAGGGTAGATAAGACGGGATTCATTGCAGTGGCACTGCCTACAGAAAGCATATTTAATTCAGAGAGAAATCCCATTTGCCTAAGAAAAGCAAAAGACTGAAGAAAGGAATTCTAAACTCAAATACTCCAAGGATCAGACAGGTAATGAGAACAAATGAAGCGGCCACATGAAAAGCAACAGGGAAGAGTGGAGACTATGGAAAACTGGGGATGATGCATCTGAATGAGAATCGAAGTGAGGAAAGACCAAGCCACACACTGAGAAGGAGAATCAGGAAACTCTCAAAATGCCCTTAATGTGCATGCCAGGATGAAAAGAGCCTCTGTCCCTGTGATAACCTTCCCTATCCCACTGCACTCACCTATGCAGATAGAGACAATAGATTCAGTCACTTCCGTTCCGCCTCATCTATGCAGCATCCTACCAAGCATTGTCCTAGACACCAACGAAGTGAAAAATGAACCTAGAATCTAATATGGAAACCAAACAATGAACTGGAAAAGACTAGGAAGTAGAAAATTAAATATTGTTTGCTGATAAGACAGAGGAGGAGAGGCAGACTGGCTAGGAGGGCCATGACACTGGGTCAACCCTTCGGTGACCCAATTATTTGCTACTTTGAATTTTCGTTGCTACCATTGTTTTCATTAATGGAATCGAGTACATCTGAATTTTTGGTAGAGACTATGGATTTTTTTCTTGCCGCTTCCCACAAGCCTACCGTGAGTGTTTGGTGATATATAAGAAACACTGCTAATTATACCTCAGAATCCCCACCAGGGCATTTTGGTACATATGTGTAACAGGTAAACATTTTCAAAATCTCTATTTTTCCTACCAAAAATTCGGATACACTGTAGACATAGTAATTTGTGCCACATGCCTCTTTCATCATTGCAAACAGTCATAAATTATCCTGGCTTTCATCAGCATGAATGGTCAGTGGAACCACAGCCAAGCCAAGTGCTATTGAGTCGGGTCCAACTCATGGTGACCGTGCCACAGCTTCCCAATAAACCTCAGAGGCTAAAAAGTTCATGGTCGTTATGCATACTGCTAAGCTCTAAAGAGTTAAGATATCTGTGAGACATTCAAGTGAGTCATGGATTGAATTGTGTGCCTCCGAAAACATGTGTAGTAATTTGACTGGGCCATGATTCCCAGTATTGCGTGATTGCCCTCCATTTTGTGATTTTCCCATGCTGTAAATCCTAACCTCTGTTTATGGATAGTAGATTAGATTATGCTAAAGAGGATTAGGGTGGGACTGTTACACCCTCCCTAAGGTCACCTCCCTGCTACAATATAAAGGGAGTTTTCCTGGAGCGTGAGTTGCACCACCTTTTATTGTACAAGAGATAAAAGGAAAGGAAAGAAATTAAAGAGTTGGGGAGCTAACACCATCAACAAAGCAGCACCAAGAGCAGAGTGCATCTTCTGGATCTGAGGTTCCTGCACCAAGATGCTCTCAGGCCAAAGAAAGGCTGAGGCAACACAAGGACTTTCCTCCAGAGCCAACAAAGAGGGAAAGCCTTCCTCTGGAGCTGGCACCCTGAATTCAGGCTTTGTAGCCTACTAGACTGTGTAAGAATAAACTTCTGTTTGTTAAAGCCGTCCATCTGTGGTGTTTCTGTTAGAGCAGTACCAGGTGACTGAAATAAAATGGTATTGCCCCATTCTCGGATCAGCAGACAAGTTGGTATTAGGAATGACAATGAGTCATCTAGGAGATGAGGTCACCGTCTACAGTTCAAGCTTAACCTCCTGAACCAAGGCTGAAAACTAATCACACCTCTAAAACGCAAACCCTATTTCCCATAAATGTAATTCTATAAATGGAGTACCATTCTCAGAAAATGTACCAAAATTTGTATTTTAAAAAAACACATGAAAAATGAAGCAGAAACGTTTGCTTTTATCATTTGTTAAAAAATATAGGACTACTTACAACTAAAATTCTCAAAGTGGACCTATAAGAAAAATCATGATAAATGGAGATAATGTTTAAGTTGTCGAGAGATTTATTCTGCTTGGATCAACAATCCATATCCACGGAAACAGCAACTAGGAAATCAAATGACATATTGTGTTGGGCAATCTGCAAATGTAACTCCAAAATATCACTATAAAACCTTAAAAAACAAAGATATCACTTTATTGACTAAGGTGCCTGACCCAATCCATGGCATGTTCAATTACTTCACACGGATGTGAAATCTTGGCAATGCGAAAGGAAAACAAAAGAAAACTTGATGCATGTGAGCTGTGGCATTAGTGAAGAGTATTGGATAGCCCGTAGACTGCCAGAAGAGCAAGCAAATTGGTCTTAGAAGTACAGCCAGAATGCTGCTTAGAAGAGAGGGTGGCAAGACTTCACCTTGCTTACTTTGAACATGTCACCAGGAAAGAACAATCACTTAAAAAGACACACCATGTTTGGTAAAGCAGAAGGTCAGTGAAAAAAAGGAAAAGTCTCAATGAGATTGACACAGTGGCCTCAACATCAGGCTCAAATGTAGCAACAGTCATGAGGATGGTGCCAGAACAAAGCAATGGACATTTCATTCTATTACACAAGTGGGTGCTATCAACAACAATATTTTAATATTGAGTCATTAAAGCCAAGCCAAGCCAAGTGCCTTTGAGTCAGATCTGACTCAGGGCGACCCTAGAGGCCAGAGTAGAACTGCCCTCTAGAGTATTCAAGAAGCACCTGCTGGATCTGAACTGCCGACATTTTGGTTAGCAGTGGTAACACTTAACTCACTACACCACCAGGGTTTCCCCGAGCCATTAAAAGATGTGTTGAAACAATTGGGAAATTTTAATTATGGTTGAAATATTACATTATATCAAAGGACTGTTGCTACTTTTGTTAGGTGAGATGAAAGCATTGTGGGTTTTTTAAAGAAAATTTTCCCCTATGAAGGAAAAAAAAAATGATATGATGTCTGGAGATTGTTTTCAAAGAAAACAGGAAAGAAAAAGGGAAAAAAAGAGAGAGAGAGAGAGAGAGAGATGAAGGAAGAAAAGAAAAAGAAAGAAAGAAAATTGCAGACGCTGAAGTACAAACTGCATATATTCATGTTCAATGAAATAAAAAAAAAATACCATCGCTCATGAGGTTGGTCAAGGACCACTCCTTGTGGAAGGAAAAGGAGCAATGGTCGCAGACTGGCAGAAAGGATGGGGACAGCAGATAGACTAGGAAGAGATAGGCATGAACAAAACTCAGTGAAGAATGACAGTTCTGTCAGACTGAGTATCACATGGCCATTAAACATCTTGATTTAGAGCTGTATTTAAAGGAAAGATTCAAAGCAAATGTTGCCCTGTGATTGACTGGTGTGGGCTACCAAACTGGATGAATGATTTCATTTGGGTTGAAAAACATTTGTTGCGGCTATCAGTTACTGAGTTGGCTCTGACTCACAGTGTACTTACGCATAACAGGATGAAACAGTGCCTGGTCCTGTGCCATCTTCGTACTCACTGCTATGTTTGAGTCCATTGTGGCAATTCCCACTGGGTAAGGAACTTGGCTTTGGGAGTGCAGTGGAGAGGCTGTGTTGGAGAGATTCCAGTGGGACTCGGGGGCTGTCATGTCATGCTGAGTATACGGCTGGCAGGGGTTTGAATACTAGGTTGGGAATGAAGAATGGATTTGTTGAGCAATGCCTTTAGGTCCTAGATAGACACAGTGAGAGAGGCATGTGTGCCGAAAGTCCCAGCAAGAGAAACTGCAGCAGGTCAGCACTCAGGGCTGGTGCGTCCCTCTGAGGTCTCAGTGCTCACCCAGTGAGAAGGTAAGGGGTCCAAACTTCAGGCCTGGGAGCATCCCATGATCACCATTCTTCCCAGTGGCTTCCGCCAGAATGTCAGGGTGTAAAGGAGTGGCTCAGCCCCTCCTTGGGACAGCCAGGACCGCCACATATACTAGGGAAGGGCAGAGAATCCCACCCGAAGCCACTGGAATCCCTACCCTGCTTTCAGTACTGTTAAGTGAGGCAGATACATTTTGAAAAACAGGCTTTAACTGAGAAACATCCGGCCCAGCAGCCCTGTCTTAGTCTCAGCCCACTGATATTGAGTCCATCCTGACTCACGGGAATTCTGGAGGACAGAGCAGAACTGTTGCACAGGGTTTCCAACACTATAACTTTTATGGAAGCAGACTGCCACATCTTTCTCCGGCAGGACAGCCGGCAAGTTCTAACCATCCATCTCTCAGCTAGCAGCTGAGCATTCAATCACTGCACCACAAGGGTAGTCTCAAAACAAGATTAACAAAGCCAGTTTCTGAGTATTTGAAGGTCAAAGTCTTTGTTCTATTCCAATTTCATTCTAATTCTAAATGCGTTTTATATATGACAACTCTACTGGGTCTGAAAAAGCTCTCTTCAAAGGACACTGTGACGGAAGCCTGGAAATTGCTTTGAGTAACACTGCTATGCAATGGAATATATAAGCTACAGATTTGCCATTTTATCCAAAATCCGCTGCTGTCAAGTCATTTCCAAATCATAGTGACCCTACAGACAGAGAAAAACTGCCTCATAGAGTTTCCAAGGAGCCCCTGGTGGATTTGAACAGCTGAGCTTCAAGTTAGCAGCCATAGCGCTTACCCATTACACCACCAGGTTTTCCAGAGCAAATCAAAATGTACAAATTCATCTACTGAGGCAAATGTGATTTTTTTCAGAGATTTTTTTTTTTAATGCTGTGTGTTTGTACTACCTTTTAATGCCAGCCAGGTGGCCGACCTGAGCAAAACCTATAGCTGAGACAGAGGCATTGTCCCTGGGCGGTGCCATCAACAGAAACCCTGGTTGCACAGTGGTTAAGAGCTATGACTAAAAACCCAGAGGTTGGCAGTTTGGATCTACCAGGTGCTCCTTGGAAACCCTATGGGGTGGTTCTACTTGTCCTTTAGGATTGCTGCAAGTCAGAATCAACTTGACCATAGTAACTGCTGGTGCAGCTCAGCTGCTGACAGAAAAGCTGGAGGTTTGAGCCCACCAGAGGCACCTCTGACAATCTTCCAGCCAAAGGCTCAGCTATTGCAAAGTCCAGTGGAGCGCACTTCTACTCTGACACCTGGAGGCTCCGTAAGTCCACGTCTACAGGACAGCAACTTGAGGATTATTTTCTTAATATCCTCTGGGCAGGTTGCATAGGAAAATAATGGGGCCCAGAAGCATGCTCCTGGGTGCTCTTCTGCCAAGCCTGCAGACCAGACTGGAAGCTCCCTTCCCTGTGCTTTGAGCTGAGCATAGAGGTCAATGCGAATGGAAGAGGCTCTGGCCAAGAATAGACTGCCTAATAAGCAAGGTACGCAGGAGCTTAATGTGTCTACTTACTAATGCGTTGTGCACAGTTTCACATGGGTGTCATCGCATCTTTGATCACCACAACCGTGAGCGAAATTCATGTGAAACTGTTCACTACAGAGAGTCAGTCGGCACAGTTAAGCCTATGCACACTCTGCTTATGAAAATGTGGCACTTTACCACGTTTATTGGCTAATCCACCCCTGTGCGAGTCCTGACGCTTTTCTCACTATTTGACTTTGGCAAACTACCATACCCCCAAGAGCCCAGAAGCCCTAGCTCCTTGCTAGCAAACAGAATCTTACCCCTGGATCCCAGGTTTTGTGGGGTTGCAGAGAAGGGGAAGGATCTGGAAACAATTTGTGCGTGGCAGATGCAGCACACGTGTCAGTGGTCTCGTCTCCCAGATTTCTCTGGGCCACTCTGGCTCAGTGTCTCCATCTTTGGAGTTTTCACTTTGCTGAGGCTGGGAGGGGGCAGGACCTTAGGCCACCAAAAGAGCAGAGTGCCCCCTCTCGCCATCAGTAGCGAGTGCCCCATCCTTCACTGGAGGCTTTGCTCAGTGTGAGACCTGCGACCCACCTGAGTCAGCACTTCACGGATATCATTTGACGTGAGGTCCCAGGACCCCACCCCAGGCCTATGGAACCAGAATCTCTGGGCAGTACCTGTAGAATTAGGTATTTTCAAGTTCAGGAGAGTTTGAGAGCCACAGCTCTGAAGATCTGAGTGGTACAAGAACAAACGCCCTGTAAGAAAAAGGTAGAAACACAGTGGTCCTGCATGAAAGGACAGCAGGAAAGAGTCCAATCATGACTCAGGAAAGTGACCTTACCCACAGCAGAGACCCTCTGACTTCACATTGTCCCGTGGTGTCTTACATGTCACTGTGAGTTGGAAGCTATGCCACTGGTATTTTATATACTAACGAAGCCACCCATGATAGGAGCTTTTATACTAAGACAGACTACGATCACCTTCGAAACACTCCCCTCAGGAAGCTATGCACCGATGCCAGCACCCAGTTCACCTTTCAAAGCAGTTTGCAACTCCTTTTCTGGAATGGCCATCAGAGCTGTCATCATATTACCCTTGATGTTCTGAATGTCATCAGAATGTCTTCCTTTAAATATTTCCTTTATCTCTGAATAAAGAAGAAGTGATTGGGGACCAGATCAAGTGACTAGGGAGGGTGTTTCAGTACTGTGATTTATTTACTGGCTAAAAACTCCCCCACAGACAACTATACAATTATGTTTTCAAACTTGCCACTGGGTCACCATGCATGATGGCCATTCCAGAAAGAGTTCCAGAATTGCTTTAAAGGATGGACTAGGTCCTGGCCTCAGTGCATAACTTCCCACAGAGAGCACTTTGAAGGTGACTGTAGTGGTATTCAGCAATGAGGTATGTAGCACCTAGAACAATTGAGTTCACGGACGTAATTGTCAGACCTCATGTCTGGGTGCATGTGTATGTGTCTGAGGCTGTCCTACTGGTTTCTTTTTAGAGGGGAGAGGAGAGAGCACAGAAGAGAGGACAAGTACTGGCTGAGTTCACACTGAAAGTAAAGAGCGGAAAAGGAGCGTGTGCTGTCATAGCATGAGGGGAGCAGACAGAGTCACAGAGGAGCCGGTGCTCCAAGTTTTACATGGAAAATTGACTTAAATTGTAAAGTTTCACGTAATGTCACAGTAAAAAAATATATAGTCAATGAAACCCCTGTGGATCACAACAAAATATTGTCAGACTCACTTCCTTTATATGCACCCACTGCCACTGAGTCAATTCCAACTCATAGTGATCCTACAGGACAGAGTAGAAGTGCCCCATAGAGTTTCCCAGGAGCGCCTGGCAGATTCAAACTGCCGATCTTTCAGTTAGCAGCTATAGTTTTCAACCACTACATCACCGGGAGGACGGCATGTTTGGTGACATAGAGGCCAGTGAGAATCTTTCTTCGCTGATGTTATCAGTGTTGTAGGGTAAAAACATCGCAGAGTCTAGTAAAGCCAAAAAGAAAGTTTTATTCAACATATTTTCCAAAGGGCAAAAGTGGGAATCAGACGAGCACGCTGCCAGAGCTAACGTCTGCCCAAATCTGAGGAAGGTTAAGAATCGTCGATTTATATTAATGTCATACCACTGGGTAGAATCAATGAATGCTTCAACTTGTCAGAATGGCTGGAAACTGTGGGCCTATGTTTTGAGTGGTCTTTCTGAACAATCGTTGGTACAAGTTTCAGTAACGACAATCAGGAGGGTCTGCACCGGTCGAGCCAGCCAGCCAAGTGCCATCGAGTCAGACACCTCTATTCACTAGATTTAATAGAAAAAAATAAGAATGAAAAGTCTTTTGTGTTCTGTTTCATTGGCTTTATGTGAAAGATTCCCTAAGAGGTACTTTTCTTCCCTAAAAAATATTTACAGGATTATCTTAGCTGTTGTCTTTATACCTTGGGGCTCAGTCTGTATGCCCTTGTAAGTCCTTGTCATCCCAGCTCCTGCAACACTGTTTTCTAAATCACCAGTTAACGGGGTCACACCAGCAGGAAGAAGCAAAACACAACCTGTTGCCATCAAGTCAATTCTGATTTGTGGTGATCCACATATCACAGGGTAGAACTGCTCCACAATTTTTATGAAGGCAGATAACTTGGCCTTTCCTCCAGGTACTGCTTGGTGGGTATGAACTGCCAACTTTTAGTAGCTAAGCCCAAACCGTTTGCACCACCCAGGGACTCTGGCACCAGAGTGGTGGTATTGCCGTTATTAGGTGCCACCGACTCAGTCTGAACAAAGCATGACAAGTCCTGTGCCGTCCTGACAATCGCTGTTAGGCTTGAGCCCCTTGTTGTGGTCACTGTGTAAATCCTTCTCTCTGAGGGTCTTTCTCTCCCTCACTCACCCTCTACTTTACCAAGCATGATGTCCTTCTCCCAGGGACTGCTCCCTCCTGATACCGTGTCCAAGGTATATCAGATATAGTCTTGCCAAACTTGCTTCTAAGGAGCATTCTGGCTATCCTTCTTCCAAGACAGGTTTGTTAATTCTTCTGACAGTCCATGGTGTATTCAGTATTCTTCTCCAACACCATAATTCAAAGGCATCAGTTCTTCTTCCGTCTTCTTGCTCACTGTCCGGTTTTCACATGTGTATGAGATGACTGAAAGCACCTTAGTCTGGATGAGGCACAGCTTAGTCTTCAAGGTGAATGTTTGCTTTTTCACATTTTAAAGCAAGCTTTTGCCACAGATTTGTTCAATCAGTGCATTGTTTGATTTCTTGACTGCTGCTGTCATGAGTGCTGATTGTGCCAGAGCTGGGTGAATTAGTTCTCATCTTTGCTGAGTGCTGTTTTATAAAGGGGGAGAACAGATAAGGAAGCAAGGGCAGACAGATCCCACGTGAGGATATTTACAAGCCAAGAAACACCCAGGACTACCAAAAGGCAAGAGAGACAAGAAAGGATCTTCCTGTAGAGCCAACAGAGGGATCAGGGCCCTGTTCACGCACCTGGTTGGAATGGCAAACCTGCAAAATTGTCAGGTTTAGGTTTCTGTCCTTTAAGGCTGCCACTCTGTGGTATGTTGCTATAGCACCTGTACGAGACAAAGGCCAAGTTCCCATCATCTCCCCACACTGCTTTCTCTGACTTCCCCTTCCTCTCTATCCTCCTGGTGTGGGCAACATGACCACAGCTGGGGCTGTGGGCAACTTGGCCACCGTTACGGCAAATATTGCTGCCTGGGTGTGGGGCTTCCGAGTCTGGGATGAATGAATGCAAAACAGCTGCAAACAGCTGGAATGTATGACATCAGACTCTCTCAAATGAGGGGCCTGGCCCGCTGAATGTGACCTTGATACCCATGCCCAGAGCTAAGTACTTTATGACCTGGAGAGGTGAATTCACCTGAGGAAGTGGCCTTTGCTATGTTAGTTAGACAGGAAGACACCCATTTACCTTGTGGGGAACTATCCACACCCCGTTCAGATTAGGGTCTGCTTTACTGCACGTATACCTGTTTTGTTCCCTAAATAAAAGGGAGCTGCGTGATGTCCAAGAGCAGAAGTTGGGGTGTCAGAGATACCCTCTTCCCTCCTCACCACCAGTGCTTCCTCTGTGGCATTCTTCATTGGCACCGATCAGCCATGGGCAACACAGACCCGCGGAACTCAACACCTGGGCCTTACCCTCCATAGCTCTGCTGAGGTCTCCCTTCCCTGGGACTGTGACACCATGAATGGCAGTGACGTCCCCTCAAGCCAAATTTGTCCTGGTGTTCCTGGGCAAAGTGAGTAGCCCTGTAGTCCAGTGGCCCTCTAATCAGTGGGGCATGACACGAGGAGGCTGTTGTTAGGACTGCCTGTGAACTTGCCTCCTTCCATGGGTGTGTGAAGCCATTGTGGTAGGTGTAACCCTCATGGTGCCTCCTTTCAAGAAGTCCATGACCTCTCTCAAGGTCTTAGGCATAGAAGGATCAGCCCTAGCTGAGTGGACAGGTCTATCCTGCAGGAAGAGGTGACTTCCCATGTAAAATCAGAATCAAGCTTTAGCAGAAAGATCTACGGGGCCAATTCTGCTCCACACACTGGATACCAGCCAGGCCAGGCTTGCCGTTGTTGCCAGGTGCCACTAGGTCGGCTCTGACCCACGGCAACCCCACGTACAACAAAGCATAATGGAACACTGCCCAGTCCTCTGCCATCCTCTCAGTTGTTGCTATGTTGAAGTCCATTGTTACGGCCACTGTGACAGCCCATGTTGTCAAGCATCACCTCTCTCTTGCTGACCCTCTGCTTTACCAGGACCAAGAATAGGAGCGAAGTTTGCTTACTGCTGGCAACGGATGGTAGTGAACACATGCCCCAGAGTAAAAAAAAAAAAGAAGAAGAAGAAAACTGTCATAGAGTCAGGTTCAACATGTGGCAACACCACGTGTCCCAGAGTGGAGCTGGGCTCCATGGGTGTCTTAGGCTGGGTTTTCTAGGGAAGCAAAACCAGTAACACGTGTAGGTATTAGGAAAGATTTATAATATATATATATATAGACAGATAGATAGATACAAATATAGGAAACAGCTCACGTAATCACAGAAGCTGAATGTCCCAAGCTCTGGCACAAGCCTCACGTGTCCACGGAAGCTGAGGAACCCAAGGTCAGCAAGTCAGAGACCAGAGTTGCAGATCACCGGTTGTGTGGGTCAGTGGATCCCAAGCTGGCGGCGAGACGATGCAACAGAGGCTGGAGGTCGGTGGGTCCCAAGCTGGTGGCGAGGCGAAGTGACAGAGGCTGGAGAACCCAAGATCGGCAGGTCAGGGAGCAGGACTGAGCAGAGGCTGGCGAGCGCAGGATTGGCAGGTCAGGGAGCAGGACTCTCACGTGCCGACTGTAAGGACTGATGAGCCCAACAGCCGCTAGCTCAAGTCCCAGAACCAGACGCTGGAACAAGAGAGAGCAGCAGCTCCTGGTCACGTGAGCGATCAGCAGCTGTAGTCCAGGGTCACGAGATGAGAGCCGAGGGGCAGGAAGCCACCACAAACCCCGCCCTGCCACTTAATACAGCAGCCAAATAGGTAGTAGCCAAGTTGACATAATCCTGACCACCACAGTCCACCCCTTGTCAACTTGGCATCTTCACACATCTCACCTTACCATGCACAGTCTCTGAAGGGGTACAGTTACAAAGTCATACTTATGTCAACATGATATAACTAACACATGTACAACTGAAAATGCATTAACCCATTTACATCTTATGTTTCATAAGTAAACAAAATATCCAATACACACATACAAAGCAGGAATACTCATAGCAATTACAGTCCTCGTTTCTGCAACTGGTCACGTGGCCGTAACTGATATTTAGAACTACCTTCTTCTACAACCCATTCTGTATTCCCTTTGCCCTCAGCAAGTACCTCAGCTGGTTGTGGTTCCTTGCCTGGTGAGGTGACCCAAACCTTCATTCCTGAAGGGTCTGGGCTATTATCACTCATTTTGGAGTTGGGTTGCTGTAGTTTTCCATTGACCTTAATCACAGGACATGGTAGTACTAGGAGGCGTCCTAAGGGATCTCCTGCATTCCAAACATACTCCTCTTTACTTCCGTTATGTAATGTCAATCCAATTTCATCTTCATAGTCAGGATCAATCACACTGGCCAGTATTGTAACTCCCTTCTTTGTCTGTTGATCCAGAGGTACAAGGAGCCCAAAATGGCCTGGTGGCAATTTTAGCTTCCAGTTCAGTGGAATCGTTGATGTGTCTCCAGGCGGCAGCATTCCTCCCTTCGGAACTAAGACATTTAGTCCTGCAGAACATAAAGTCATGGGGACAGGAAGCAAAAATCTTGCAAGTGGGTCACTAGGGGTAACAGTGAGTGGTGCCACTCCCGTTTCCACCCCTTGATTCCTGGACCCATGAATCCTGGCAATAGGAGAAACAGCACCGTATATTGGACGCTGGTTTAGAGCATACACAGCCTCCTGGAGAACATTTCCCCAACCCTGCAAGGTACTGCCACCTAGCTGGCAGCGTAATTGTGTCTTCAGGAGACCATTCCATCGTTCTATCAAGCCAGCTGCTTCAGGATGATGGGGAACATGGTAAGACCAGTGAATTCCGTGAGCATGGGCCCACTGCCGCACTTCATTTGCTGTGAAGTGAGTCCCTTGATCAGAGGCAATGCTGTGTGGGATTCCATGACGGTGGATGAGGCATTCTGTAAGTCCACGGATGGTAGTTTTGGCAGAAGCATGTCGTGCTGGGTAGGCAAATCCATATCCAGAGTAAGTATCTATCCCAGTAAGGACAAAACGCTTTCCTTTCCATGATGGAAGCGGTCCAATGTAATCAACTTGCCACCAGGTTGCCGGCTGATCACCTCGAGGAACAGTGCCATATCGAGGACTCAGTGTTGGTCTCTGCTGCTGGCAAATTGGGCACTCAGCAGTGGCTGTAGCCAAGTCAGCCTTGGTGAGCGGGAGCCCATGTTGCTGAGCCCATGCATAAGCACTGTCCCTGCCACCATGACCACTTTGTTCATGGGCCCACTGAGCAATGACAGAGGTAGCCGGAGAAAGAGGATGATTGGTTCCCACAGAACGGGTCATCCTATCCACTTGATTGTTAAACTCATCCTCTGCTGAGGTTACTCTTTGATGAGCATTCACATGAGACACAAATATCTTCACTTGTTTGGCCCATTCAGAGAGGTCTATCCACATACCTCTCCCCCATAAATCCTTGTCTCCAATCTTCCAGTCATGTTCCTTCCAAGTCCCTGACCAACTGGCCAAGCCGTTGGCCACAGCCCATGAATCGGTATACAGCCGCACATCTGGCCACCTCTCCTTCCAAGCAAAGTGAACAACCATATGCACTGCTCGAAGTTCTGCCCACTGGGAGGATTTGCTTTCACCACTGTCCTTGAGGGAGGTCCCAGAAAGGGGCTGTAGTGCTGCTGCTGTCCACTTTCGAGTGGTGCCGGCATACCGCGCAGAACCATCTGTAAACCAAGCACGAGTTTTCTCTGCCTCGGTCAGCTGGTCATAAGGAATCCCCCATGAGGCCATAGGTGCAAACTGGGAGACAGGAGATAATGTTACAGGAGTGGAGACCATGGGCATTTGGGCCACTTCTTCATGCAATTTACTTGTGCCTTCAGGTCCTGCACGGGCCCGATCTCGTATATACCACTTCCATTTAATGATGGAGTGCTGCTGTGCTCGTCCAACTTTATGACTCTGTGGGTCAGACAATACCCAGTTCATGATAGGCAGCTCAGGACGCATGGTGACCTGGTGTCCCATGGTTAAGCGCTCAGTCTCTACTAAGGCCCAGTAACAAGCCAAAAGTTGTTTTTCAAAAGGAGAGTAGTTATCTGCAGAGGATGGCAGAGCTTTGCTCCAAAATCCTAAAGGTCTGCGCTGTGATTCGCCAATAGGGGCCTGCCAAAGACTCCAAACAGCATCTCTATCTGCCACTGACACCTCGAGCACCATTGGATCAGCTGGATCGTATGGCCCAAGTGGCAGGGCAGCCTGCACAGCAGCCTGAACCTGTTGCAGAGCCTTCTCCTGTTCTGGGCCCCACTCAAAAGTAGCAGCCTTTCTAGTCACTTGATAAATAGGCCGAAGTAGCACACCCAAATGAGGAATATGTTGCCTCCAAAATCCAAAGAGACCATGCTCACGGAATTCACTGGTCTTACCATGTTCCCCATCATCCTGAAGCAGCTGGCTTGATAGAACGATGGAATGGTCTCCTGAAGACACAATTACGCTGCCAGCTAGGTGGCAGTACCTTGCAGGGTTGGGGAAATGTTCTCCAGGAGGCTGTGTATGCTCTAAACCAGTAACACGTGTAGGTATTAGGAAAGATTTATAATATATATATATATAGACAGATAGATAGATACAAATATAGGAAACAGCTCACGTAATCACAGAAGCTGAATGTCCCAAGCTCTGGCACAAGCCTCACGTGTCCACGGAAGCTGAGGAACCCAAGGTCAGCAAGTCAGAGACCAGAGTTGCAGATCACCGGTTGTGTGGGTCAGTGGATCCCAAGCTGGCGGCGAGACGATGCAACAGAGGCTGGAGGTCGGTGGGTCCCAAGCTGGTGGCGAGGCGAAGTGACAGAGGCTGGAGAACCCAAGATCGGCAGGTCAGGGAGCAGGACTGAGCAGAGGCTGGCGAGCGCAGGATTGGCAGGTCAGGGAGCAGGACTCTCACGTGCCGACTGTAAGGACTGATGAGCCCAACAGCCGCTAGCTCAAGTCCCAGAACCAGACGCTGGAACAAGAGAGAGCAGCAGCTCCTGGTCACGTGAGCGATCAGCAGCTGTAGTCCAGGGTCACGAGATGAGAGCCGAGGGGCAGGAAGCCACCACAAACCCCGCCCTGCCACTTAATACAGCAGCCAAATAGGTAGTAGCCAAGTTGACATAATCCTGACCACCACAATGGGGTTCTCAGCGACTGCGGCTGCAGAAGCAGACCAGCTGGCCTTTCTTTGGAGGTGGCTCTGGGTGGACTCAAACCTCCAATGTGTCAACTAGCAGCTGAACACCTTAACCACTGGCACTACCTGGGGACTTCACCTCCACGTTAGAATGCTGTAATTCCAGGGCAGCAGGGAGTCCTTTAGATGCACCTTGTGCAGGAGGCCCCAGTACTCACCTAACACAGACTAGCTCCCAGGAAGACAGCGGTAGTCAGTGAGTCAAATCAAAATCAGATGCTTTGTCGTTGAGTCAGTGCTGACTGACGGCCACCTCTACATCTTTCCAAGTGGAACTGTGTTGCATGGGGGGTTCAGTGACAGTCATCTTTCAGAAGCGGGCCACCAGGTCTTTCTTCTGAAGCTCCTCCAGGTGGAGGAGGACTCTCAACTTTCTCATTAGTAGCTGAGTGTGGACCATGTGCATCATCCAGGAAGCTAACTGATGAACATACCACCTCTAGCAAGAATGCCACCCGTACGGCTCTGGGCTCAAACATCACACCTAGGCAAGGGCCAGCAAATGTGGCTGCTGCTGCTCAGACAAAGGTGACCTCTTTATACAAGACTCTGTGTCCTCTGTTTAGGAAGGAGCATTTCTGCTTTGGGTAATGGGAAACCTGGTAACCATTGGAGGTAATGGTTGCATAGCATGATTCGTATAGTTCATATCACTAAATTGCATGCCTGAAAAAGAATTGACAAAGGTTATATATAACATTCTTACAACATTTTTTCAAAACGAAAACAGTGTGGCTTCCAACAGCAACACCTCACCACTCCTGGAGCATCAGAAAAGTTCGTTGACTCAGGCTTGTCAACCACATCAACGAAAGCCAAATGCGACACAGGCTGTGACCTGTGTCAGTGCATCCTCTGGAAGAGCTGCAGGGGCAACTGCATTTCAAAATCAGCAATCAAGCCAAGGACAGCGCCTGACTCCAGCCCGCCTGCGTCCAGCTCCTTAGCATGAAAGAAAACAGAACTACTTTGCCTATTAAAAATTTACACGCTGGTCCATTTGGCCTATCTGACCCAATTCTCCCCCATTTTAGAACTCCAGCAATGAGGCCTCATTTCTTCCCTTTTATCCAAATTACTAAAACTTTACTGGAGAAGACAAAGTGAGTCCTGAGTGACTTCTGGCCGCTTTGATGTGGTAACAGCATGGGAAGAAAAACAGATCCCAGTCCCATTTGGGTTTGCAGAGCTGGCCCATCTCACTTCTGACTCAAAGGAAGAAAAACCCACTCCAAGACAGCAGGACGCATGAAGGCTGCTTAAAAGCATGAAGGCTGGGGGTGATGGAGCATAATGAGAGAGAGACTGTGAAAAGCAAAGGACAATTAGGGTTATTAGAATTATTACCATCCCACAGAGCAGTCCCTGAGTGTGAAGGCGGTCAAGTGTCAGAGGCAAAAATAGCCAAGTGACCCCAGATGGAAACTGACTATTTGTTCCAAAAGTGAGCTGAATTTCTGAAGGGAGAACGAGTGGGCAGTGCAGTAGCTTGACCCCTATAAGATCTGTTCCTATTCATTAAACCAACATAGCTGGTCTATCTTCCAAGCTCTGGGCTACGCAATGGGTGTTCAAACACGTGGAGGAGCAAAGCTTCTGCACCCAAGGAAGTCAGCCCAGTAAAAAATGTTATCAGTGAAGAACCTTAACTGGCCACTGGCCGTGGAGTCCAGTCCAACTCATGACGACCCCATATGTGACCAAACAGAGCTGTGATCCATAGGGTTTTCACTTGATGATTTTATGGACGTAGATCACCAGGCCTTTCTTCTGAGGCACCTCTGGGGACACGGACCCCCCCAAACCTTTTGTCAGCCACTGAGTACATTAACTCTCTGTGTTACCCAGAGGCTCCAACGAAAAGGCAAGTGCCTGATATTACAGGATTCTGGCCTTTTATGGGGAGATTCTCTGTCTGAGGAACGCGAATTTCTATTAACAGTCTCTTCCTTCCATCTGCATTATACCGATGATAGGTCAAACAGGACATTACTGGACCACTCACCCAATAAAGCCATCGTTTATCTGCCAGTACGTCATGGTGTGGTGGCTTGCATGCTGCTGTGATGCTGGAAGCTACGCTGCAGTTAATCAGTATGCGCTGATAATTACTGGTGATTGGAGTGCAAAAGTTGGAAAGGCATTCAACTGGAAAATATGCAAGGGCATTAGACTGTGTGGATCATGACAGATTATGGCTAATATTGTGTAAAAGGGGAATTCCAGAACAACTTAACTGTACTCTTAAGGAATCTGTAGATGGGTCAAGAGGCAGTCCTGTGAACAAAACAAGGGGACATTGCGTGGTTTAAAGTCAGAAAAGGTGCTCATCAGGGTTGTATCTTTTTGTCATAACTTTTCAATCTGTATGTCAAGCAAATAATCTGAAAAGCTGGATTCTATGAAGAAGAATGAGGTATCGGGACTGGAGGACAACTGATAACTTGCATTACACAGACGATACCACCTTACTTGCTGGAACTGAAGAAGATTTGAAACACGAATGACGATCAAAGACCATAGCCTACAGTATGGATTGCACCTCAACATCAAGAAAACAAAAATCCTCACAACTGGACCGGTAAGCAACATTGTGATAAATGGAGAAAAGACAGGCTGTCAAGGACTTCATTTTATTTGACTCCACAATCAACACCCATGGAAGCAGCAGCCAATAAATCCAAAGACGCATTGCATTGCTGCAAAGGACCTCTTTAAATTATTGAAAAGTAAAAATGTCAGCTGGGAGAATAAAGTGTGCCAAATCCAAGCCATGGTGTTTTCAATCACGTCCAAAAGATGAGCAGCGAACAAGGGAAACAGAAGAACTGATGCTCCTGAATTGGAGAAGAGTATTGTGTTGTGGAATACTTAGTGTACAAACAGATCTGTTCTGGAGGAAGTCCAACCAGAGTGCTCCTTGGAAGCCAAGATGGCAAGACTGCATCTTACATACTCTGGACATGCTGTCAGTGGGGATCAGCCCCTGGAGAAGGACATCACGCTTCGTAGAGTGGAGAGTCAGAGAAAAACAAGAAAGACCCTCAATGAGATGGATTGTCACAGTGGCTGCAGCAATGGGCTTAAGCATATAAACGATTGTGGACATGGTGCAAGACCAGGCAGGGTTTTGTCCTGATGCGCACAGAGTCACTGTGACTCAGAACTGACTTGACAATACCTAATAACAATAACAACATGCCACCTGTATTTCCAGGACTAGCAGGCTTGGCCATGGTGCTCAGGTCTCAGCAGAGCTTCCAGACTAAGAGATGCTGGAAAGAAGGACCCGGCAACCTACTTCTAGAAAAAGAAGAAAAATGGTCAGTGAAAACCTTATGAATGCCAGCAGGACATTGTCTGCTATAAGGCCAGAAGATGACCCCCTCAGGTTGGAAGGCATTCGAAATACAACTAGGGTAGAGTTGTTTCCTCAAAGTAGAGTTGACCTGAATGACATGGATAGAGACAAGCTTTGCGGACCTTCATTTTTTGATGCGGGTCAACTCAAAATGAGAAGAAAACCAACAAACAAACCCACTGTGTTGACTCATAATGACCCTATAGGACAGAGTAGAGCTGCCCCACAGGATTTCCATGGAATGGCTGGTTAGATTTGAACTGTCACCCTTTTCGTTAGAAACCAGATTCTAACCACTGTGCAACCAGGGCTTCAAAACCGAGAAGAAATAGCTGCAAATATCCACTACAATGAACAAATCTGTCTTGGAAGAAGTACAGCCAGAACATTCCTTAGAAACAAGGATGGTGAGACTTCATCTCTCAGACTTTGGACATGTTATCAGGAGGGACCACTCCCTGGAGGACATGATGCTTGATAAACACAAGGTCAACAAAAAAGAGGAAGACCTTATATGAGATAGACTGACACAGGGGCTGCAACAACAGGCTCAAGCATCGCAAAAATTGTTAGGACGACACAGGAATAGGCAGTGTTTTGTTCTGTTGTACATCAGGTTGCTGTGAGTCAGAACTAGTTCATCCTCACCTAATGATGGCAAGCTAATAAAGAACTGCCATTTTTAGCAAACGTGCCATCATAGGCCCTCTCTGAAACTTATGCATGGGTACACACACTCAGCTGGGCAGTTGCTAACATTCATGAAGGGCCAGTTAGGTGCCAGGCACTGTTTTCAGTGTTTTTATACAAACTGGCTCAGGGAAGCTCCCAGTAGCCCTCTGAGGTAGGCGTTACGGTGACCGTCATCCCATTCTACCCACAGATTCCTTTTATGCATGTTGCTAGAGCACTGAATTGTCGTTCAGGATTCTGAAGGGTAGCCCATCAGAAAAAGCTTCCTGGAGAAGCACCCACACTGGGACTTCCTGTAAGCGATGTGCAAGTGTTGGGTTTTCGTAGAGACTCGGCACTTGCGCTGAGTGGGTCCAGAATTCAACAGCATAGTAGAGGGAGCTCCATGAGGAAGTCTGTTAGGTCTTTTATGGCAGGATATCTAGTTTCTGGTTCAGGTGATTACATACAATTATTTCTAATTCACTATCCTTTTGTAGTGGTTAAGTGCTGTATCTGCTAACTAAAAGGTCAGTAGTTCAAATCCACCAGGCACTCCTTAGGAACTCTATGGAGTAGTTCTGCTCTTCCCTATAGCATCTCAACCGGACAGAAGCAGGTTTGGTTTTTTTGCTTTTGCTTGCAGTAAAAACATTCATAACAACATCATCAGAGCTATGTCAGTTTCTTTAAAACCAAAGAACAAGCCAAAATCTCTTGCCTTGAAGTCAATTCTCACTCATGGCAACACCATGTGTTACAGGGTAAGACTGTTCTGTTTAGTTTTCTTGACTGTAATCTTCTCGGAAGCAGATAGCCAGGTCTTTCTTCCACAGTACAGCTGGGCAAGTTCAAGCCACCAATCTTTAAGCTGTAGATGGGGGCAAGTATAACAAAAATTTAAAGACTCTTGAGAAGCATTCAATTTAGGTGTCTGTCCCAGTTTGGACAATGACCCTAAAGATGTCCATTTCCTTACCCCCCAGAACCCGTGAATATGTTAGGTTACACAACAAAGGAAAGTTAAAGTTGCAGATGGAATTAAGGCTGCTAATCAGCTGACCAAGAAGTCCTGGTGTCGCAGTGGTTTAAAAGCTTAACTGCTAACTGAAAAGTCAGTAGTTGGAACCCACCAGTCACTGCACAGGAGAAAGATGCAGCAGTCTGTTTCCATAAAGATACAGCCTTGGAAACCCTATGAGGCAGTTCTACTCTGTCCTGTAGGGTCCTTATTAGTTGAAATTGATGCCATGGCAACAAAGTTAATCAGCCAGCTTTTATAATCAGAGGTTTTCCCAGATTATCCAGGTGGGCACAATGTGATTACAAGGGTCCTTGTAAGTGGAAGAGAGTAAGAGATCAGAATTAGGGACAGATATGTGATGGTGGAATCAGGGTTCAAGGAATGCTACATTAATGATTTTGGAGATGGCGGGAGGGGCCACAAGCCATGGAATGCAGGAAGTTTCTGGAAAATGGGAAAAGCAAGGAAACAGATTCTCTCCTCGGATTTCCAGAACGAATGCAGCCCTGCCACGACCTTGATTTTACCCTAGAAATATCTGTGTCAGATTTCTACCCCACAGACTCATAAGATAATATATTTATGCTGTTTCAACCTACCAGCTGTGTGGTCATTTTTTACATCAGCACTAGAGAATAAATGCAAGTTTACAGAAATAACAACTTCTTAAATTTCAGGCTCATTTCTGTCTATCTATGGTGGCACAGTGGTTAAGAGCTCAGCTACTAACCAAAAGGTCCAGAGTTCAAATCTACCAGCCATTCCTTGGAAACTCTAGGGGGCAGATGTACTCTGTCCCATAGGGTCACTACAAGTCGGAATCAGTTTAACAACAACAAGTTTGGTTATGGCGTATTTCATTAATGTGCTGCTTTATGACTTCAAATACAACTGGCAAAAACAGACCTTGGGAGCAAAAACGTCTGACACATGATAAGCAGTTGACTGAGGGATGGAAGGAGAAGTTGTAAGTCTTTCTCCAACCAAACCAAATTCATGCCATCGAGTTGATTCTGACTCATAGCGACCCTGGAGGAGTGCCTGGTAGATTGAAACTGCTGACCTTTTGATTAGCAGCTGTGACACTTAACCACTATGCTACCAGGGTTACTGAAAGTCTTTCTAGAGAACAGTTTAGTAGCAGCAAGTTTCAGCATGTCATGGGCCAACTTCAACTGATTATACAGAGCACACTAAAAGAATCAGTTCGTATCTACTAATGCAGATGTATGAAGGCCAACAAAAAACACTTTCACTGTACTGTTTATTAGATCTGCTATTATTACCTGGAAACTCTGGTAGTGTGTAGTAGTTACATAACACAGCTGCTTTCCAAAAGGTCAGCCGTTCAGATCCACCAGGCCCTCCTTGGAAATTCCATGGGGCACTTCTACTCTGGTCTATACAGTCTCCATGGGGCATCAACTCAGTGGTAACAGGTTTATTACTACCTGGCAGTCTACCTCTGGAAATTTTAGCCTGTGAGAACCTGATGAATAGCAACACGGCATTGTATTGTCTGATATAGTACCTTGTAGATTATGAAAATCAGACGTTGATTCAACATGTAGCTGCCAAATATTTTCTCCCACTCGTAGGTAGTCTTTTGACTCTCTTGATAAAGTCTTTGGATGAGCTTAAGTGTTTGATTCTTAATAGCTCCCATTCATCTACTTTTGCTTCTGTTGTTGCACACTGTTGGTCAGATTTTGAAGTCTGCCTAAGCCATCTACTAGAACTTCCGTCGTTGACCCTATGTTTTTCCTTGCATGGTCTTTATCATTTTAGGTTTGATTTTTAGGCCTTTGATCCATTTTCAGTTATTTTTCGTGTAAGCTGTGAGATATGGGTCTTTTTTCAGTTTTTTACAAATGGTTATCCAATTTTGCCAACACCTTTTGTTAAAGAGACTGTTTTTACCCCACTTTATGACCTCTGAGCCTTTGTCAGGCTGTTTTGACTACCATGGCAATGTAATAGGTTCTAACATCAGGTATTGTGAGGCCTCCCACTGTGTTCTTCTTCTGCAGTAGTGCTTTGCTTATCTAGGGTTTCTTCCCCTTCCAGACAAAGTTGGTGATTTGTTTCTCCATTTCATTAAAAAACTGACACTAGAATTTGTATTGTGATTGTACTGTATATGTAGGTCACTTTGGGTAAAATAGACATTTTCATAATGTTAAGTCTTCCTATCCACGAACAAGGTAGGTTTATCCACTTATGTATATCTCTTGGTTTCTTGCAGTAAGGTCTTGCGATTTTCTCTGTACAGGCCACTCATTTCTACGATTAGATTTATTCCTAGGTATTTTATCTTCTTGGGGGCTGTAGTAAATGTTATTGATTTGATGATTTCCTCATTGATGATCTCTTTGTTGGTGTAAAGGAATCCTACTGATTTACTTATGTTTGTCTTATATTCTGATACTTTGCTGAACTCTTCTATTAGTTCCACTAGTTTATTTGTGGATTCTTTAGGGTTCTGTCTGTATACGGTTATATTGTCTGCAAATAGGAATATTTTTCTTCTTCTTTGCTGATGCAGATGCCCTTTATTACTTTGTCTTGTCTAATTGCTCTGGCTAGAACCGCTCTAACAATGTTAATAGAAGTGGTGACAATAAGCATCCCTGTCTAGTTCCTGTTCTCATGGGGAATTCTTCAGCCTCTCTCCACTCAGGATGATATAAGTGAAAGGCTTTGCATACATGCCCCATATCACATTCAGGAATTTCTCTTCTATTCCTATTTTGCTGAGAGTTTTTAACATCAGTGGGTGTTAGCCTTTGTCCAATGCCTTTTTTACATTAATTGACAAAATCAGGTGATCCTTATCTTTTGTGTTATTCATGTGTTTGACCACATTAATTGTTTTTCTGATGTTGAGCCAGCCTTGCATCCCTGATATGAATCCAGCTTGGTCATGATGAATTATTTTTTAAATATGTTGTTGTATTCTATTGGCTAGGATTTTGTTGAAGATTTTTGCATCTAGGTTCATGAGTGGGGATACTGGTCTGTAATTTTATTTTATTTTTTAATGGGATCTTTCCTTGGCTTTGGTATCAGGGTTATACTGGCTTCATAGAATGAATTTAGGAGTATTCTGTCCCGGTCTATGCTGTGGAATAGCCTCAGTAGTATTGGAATGAACTCCTCTCTGAAACTTTGGTAGAATTCTCTGGTTAAGCCTTCTGGGCCAGGAATTGTTTTGGGTGGGTTTTTTTTTTTATGGCTTTTTCAGTCTCTTCTTCTGTGATGGGTTTATTAAGTTGTTCTACTTCTTCTTGTGATAATTTTGGTAGGTGATATGAATCCAGAAATTTGTCCAGCTCCTCTAGGTTTTCAAATATGTTAGAGTACAGTTTTTTGTAGTATTCTGTCTTGATCCTTTTGATTTCAGTTGGGTCAGTTGTGACATCTCCAGTTTCATTTCTTATTCAGGTTTTTTTCTTCTGTGTTTCCTTTGTAAGTTTGGCCAATGGTTTATCAATTTTTTTATCTTTTCAAAGAACTAGCTTTTGTTTTTTTTTAATTCTCTCAGTTGCTTTTCTATTCTCTAATTCATTTAGTTCTGCTCTAATCTTTATTATCTGTTTTCTTCTGGTGACTTATGTTTATCTTTTGTTGCTCTCTTTCTGCTTGTTCAAGTTGTAGGGTTAATTCTTTGGTTTGGGCCCTTTCTTCATTCCAGATGTGTGCATTTATAGAGATAAACTGACCTCTGAGCACTGCTTTGGCTATAGCCCATAGGTTCTGATAGGATGTGTTTTCATTTCCATTTGATTCCATAAATTTCTTTATTATGTCTTCAATTTCTTCTATAATCCATGGACTTTTGAGCAAGGTGTTATTCAGTTTCCATGAATTCAAAATCTGCCTTTTTATTTTCTACTACTGATTTCAACTTTTATGGCTTTAGGGTGTGAGAAGATGGTTTGCAATAATTTAGTGGTTTGTCTTTTGTTGAGACTTCCTTTATGAATGAATACATGGTCTATTCTGGAGAATGTTCCATGTGCATCAGAAAAGAAGGTGTACTTATCTCTTGTTGGGCAAAGAGTTCTGTAAACATCAATGAGATCTAGTTGGCTGATTGTCACAAAAAGATCTTCTATACCTTTCCTAAGGTTTTTTCTACTTGATCTGTCCATTACTGAAAGTGGAGTGTTGAAGTCTCCTGCTATTTATTGTGATCTGTCTCATTTATCACTGTTGTCAGCATTTGTTCGATGTATTTAAATGCTCTACTATTGGGTGCATAAACATTTAATATTGCTATAACCTGCTTATGTATTGAATCTTTCAGCAATAAATAGTGAACATCCTTGTCTACAATGGTGGATTTTACATTAAAATCTATTTTGGCCTGAGATTATTACTGCTACTCCTGCTCTTCTTTGTACATTGTTAATTTGGTATATATTTTTCCATCCTTTGATTTTCAGTTTGTTCCTGTCTTTGAGTCTAAGGAGTGTTTCTTGTAAGAAATGTATAGACAGATCATGTTTTTCGATCCAAGCTGTTACTCTCTGCCTCTTTAATGGAGCATTCAATCCATTTACATTCGGCATAATTATTGATAGTTTGTGTTTAGTGCTGTCATTTTGGTGACTTTATTTTTGTATTGTTGATGTTTTCTTTGTTCTTATTAATATTCTCTTCTGGGTCATTTTTCCTTAGGTGTTTACTTTTCATCCTTTTCAGTGTTGGTTTTGCATCTGTTGAGATTCCTGTATTATGTTTCTTGTTTTGATATGTCACATTGTTAGTTTGCTTTGAAGTTACCCCTTTGATTCCCCCTTAATGTTCTAAGTTTAACCTATCTTAACTTCTGTATTTATTCTTAATTTTCTCTCCATCTGAAAGGATTTTATCTACTGTAAGGTATCCTTCTTTATAGCGTGATGATGTTGCAGTTTTCATATTAAGATCACTGGTTCCCTACTTTCAATATTTTAGATTTGATTTAGCTTAGTGACTTCCCTGAGTAGGCCTCTGGATGCTGTGCCCTGCATTGCATCCTTAAGTACATATTTGATAGTATTGTTTTTCTAAACTTAGAGCTTCTTTCAAGTGTTTCTTGTAGTTTGGGTTTGGTTTTTGCAAAGTCTCTAAGCTTTTGTTGACCTGTGAATGTCTTAATTTCTCCTTCATGTTTGAGACATAATTTTGCAGGATATATAATTCTTGATTGGAAGTTTTTGTCCTTCAAGGCTTTGAATGCGTCATGCCCCTGTCTTCTTGCCAACATGGTTTCTGCCAAGAAGTCAGACAAAAGCCTACAGGGCTTCCCTTTGTACATTAGTTTTGCTTTAAGCCTCACTGCTTTTAAGAACCTATCTTTATGTTCCATTTTATTAAGCCTGATTATAATATGTCTTAGTGTCTTTTAGGGTACTTTTTGTGGTGTTTGATAAGCATCTTGCATATCTACATCCTCTTAGTTCATAATTTCTGGGAAGTTTTCCATCAGTAATTCTTCCACAGTTCTCTCTGTATTTTCTGCTATCCCTCCCTGTTCAGAAACTACAATTATTCATAGATTATTCCTCTTGATAGAGTCCCACATGTTTCTTAATGCTTCTTCATTTGTCTTGTTTCTTTTATTTGATTTCTCTTCACAAATGCTGGTGTCAGTTGCTTTATCTTCAAGCTCACTGATTCTGTATTCCATTTCCTCAATCCTGCTCTTTTGGTTTTGCATTGAATTGTCTAATTCTGTAATTTTATTATTGATCTGCTTAATTTCAGATAGTTGGTGTTCTAGAGTTCATATAGCTTACTTAATTTTTCATTTTGTTCTGCTGCATTTTGTTTAATCTCTAGAAGGGCTGTATACATAATTCTTTGGTATTGTACCCCTGATAATTTCAGAAAAGCTTCTTCATCTGGCAAGTTTTTTGATTCTTTACTTTGGGGAGTTTTCCAGAGAAATGGTGGTCAACTTCTTTAAATGGTTAGATATTGATTGTTGTCTTTGCACCATCAATAAGCTGTTCAGTTTCTCCAGTGTTACACCAGTGGGAGCTATGGCATAGTTCTGAGAAGGGAGCAGATAAGAGCACTGCTATATTTGGTCTCCAGCCACTGCTGCATTCTCTAGGAGCAGCTAATTTATGTATAGCTTCTCTGGCAATATAGACACTGTGAAGCCCCATGATGCTGCTTGGCTTTGTGGCTGGCCCCATCTGGGCCCTCAGGGGTGGCAGGTCCCAACTCCTGGCTGCTAAAGGTAGCAAGCTACTTGTGTTAACTCTCTGTTGTCATGCCAGTCGAGACTATGGTGTAGCTCAGCCACCACACTCAGCTGCCAAGGACCACTGTGTTCTCCAGATGATTTTGTCTTAAAAACTACTTTTCTACTGAGAGGGGCACTGTCCAGCGGTTGCCAAAATTAGCCAGGCCCTCGGAGACATCAGGCCCCATCTCCTGGGTGGCAAAGATGGGACCCTACTTACTGAGTATTGGGTTGCCATCAGCTGATGCTATGGTGTGGCTCAGTGAGGGGTAGTCAGACACTAGTCACAGCTGTGTTCTCTAGCTGCTATTAACATAAAAGCTGTCTTTTCACTGAAGAGACATTGACTAGCAGAAGCTGAAAGCAGCTTGGCCCTCAGGGGTGGCAGGCCCTGCCTCCTGGCTGGCAGAAATGGCACCTCCTAGGCTGTCTCCTGACAGTATGATGTGGCTCAAGGAGGGGAGGAGTTAAGGCATTGCCACAGTCAGCTGTTGGCCCCTACATGATCCCTAGGTATGACTGTCTTCAAAACAACTTTTCTTCTGGGAGAAGCACTATCCAGGCAGGCACTGTTGCTCAGTGTGGGAATCACTCCTAGGTGAGACCTCAGGCATGGCTAACTCTGCCTCTCAGCTAACCAAGATGGCATCACACCTGAGCCATCCTTGCTGCACTGAGTCAGCAGTATCCATGGTGCAGTTCAGAGAAGAGAGTGGGAGGGGCACCTGTACCTTAGGTCAGCAGCTGCAGCTGGGCTCTCTAGGTATGGTTGTCCCTAGCACAGTCTCTCTGCTGCAGGGTACTCTGTTTACTTAAGCAGTGCAGTTAAGCATAGTAGCCAGCTCCTGCTAGGCTCACACACTTCGCAGTCCCAGTCCCAGCCTGCCAGTTAACAAAGAAGGCATGTACCTGTAATCCTCTCAAACAATGCACCAGCAGAAATAGGACTCCATGTGCTGTTGCCTCATCTCCGACCAAGGTAATTTCCCCCCTTCCTTTCACCCAGTCCAATCTCACAACCCTACTCTAGAACTTGGATCTCCAAGAATGTCCACACTGCTCCATTCAATTATTTTTCTAGACCTTTATTCTCAGAGGCTCCAGTGGACATGTGTCTAGTCTGCTATCTTGGCCCTGCCTCTGTCTAAGCTTTACAGAGAGTTTTTGTTCTTCCTGTATGATACATACAGACCAGCAGGCATATAGAGATAGATCTTGTCCCTTGTCATCTGCAATTTAGATTTTCCCAATTAAGATCAATTAATTTAATTAAATGTCTCAATTAGTTAAATCCAGACTTCAGTTTGGACTACACCTCAGCATAAAGCAAACAAAAATCCTCACAACTGGACCAATAAGCTACATCATGATAAACAGAGTAAAAATTGATGTTATCAAGGATTTCATGTTACTTGGATCCACAATCAATATCCATGGAAGCAGCAGTGAAGAAATCAAAAGAGATGTTGCATTGGGCAAATACGCTATGCAGACTTTTTTAAAGTATTAAAAAGTAAAGATGTCATGTCAAGGACTAAGGTATACCTGATCTCAACCACGGTGTTTTCAGTTGCCTCATATGCATACAAAGCTGGACAATGAACAAAGAAGACCAAAGAAGAATTGCTACCTTTGAATGATGGCTTTGGCAGAGAATACTGAATGTACTATAGAGCGCCAAAAAGAAGCAATAAATTCTGTTTTGGGAGAAGTACAGCCAGAAAGCTCCTTAAAAGCAAGAAAGATGAAACTATGTTTCATATACTTTGGACACGTTATCAGAAGGGATCAGTCCCTGGAAAAGGACCTCATTCTTGGTAGAGGGTCAGCAAAAAAGAGGACCATCAATTATATGTCTTAAAACAGTAGCTGCAATGATGAGCTCAAGCACAGCAACGATCATGAGGGATGGTGTAGGCCTGGGCAGTGTTTTGTTGTTGGACACTCATAGGGTCTCTGTGAATCAGAACTGACTCAACAGCACCTAACAATGACAAAATATTCAAGTCCTAGTTTTTAGTAATTGCATGAAAATTTTAGATAATTTGATTCATTTAATTTTCTAACCCACCTTACAGAAATTAGGTGGTACAGAGAGTTAAGTGAATCTCACAGAAGAGGGAACTGAGAATCAAAAAGATGTAACTTGCCCACGTTTATGCTAGCTAGCAAGTGTCAGAGTCAGGATTTGAACCACAGTTTGTCCGACTCTAGAAACTGTGCTCTTCATAATAAAGTCCATTTCTGGATCAGGACCAGGCTCTTACCGTTGTCATTAGCACTGGTGGTGGTTAGGGTGGTGGTGGTAGTGGCAGTGATGGTGGTGGTGGTGACGGTGGTTGTGTAAGCCATGGTAATGGTGGAGGTGTTTGTTCTGTCTTGACTGCTCTGGCAGAGTTAATTCAGAACACTAGCTTCAATCTCAATCACTTCTTAAAAAGGTTCATTTCATTATGAAGTCATAGGTCAACACTTTGCCCAATGGAACCATCATTTGATTGGGCTTTAAACTCATTCTCATGCCAACCTTGAGCCTGGCTTCTGCATCTGCAAACTTCTGAATCAATGACATTCCTGTGAGACCAAGTGGGAGTCATGTTGGGAATGATGGCCATGAAGACAGCCCTACAGCTATTCATGATACCTCAGTCCCCTTCTCTGGGGTCATCATTCCAGATCAGAAAGTTGGGCAAGACTAGAAGGTAAAAGTAACACCTTCACCACAGGTCTCTCAGATGTTCATACTGACAGAGAGAGCCAGCCACTGAAAGCAGTTGAAAGTAATTATTGAAAGCAATTTCAATTCTAGATACACTGAATTTTAGAGGGGAAAAAACTGCAAGGAAATGATATTTTCATGAAAAATATATGAGGTTGCTTCCAGTAATTATAGATCAGTGTGGATATGTTTCTTTCATCGGCCATTAATTTATATCAATTATTTATTGAGTACTGTGATGATGTGTGCTTAAAACCACTTAGATGGGTACTGTAATGTGTTTTTAAAAGGGATATATTATAGATTCTGCTTCAAGATTTCTTTTCCTCCTATGACTGACATGAAAAGAAAGAATAAGTAGTTGGGATCAAAATCAATGTGATCCTTAGAATGAAGGTATTCCCTCATTTTTATATCCCTCCCCCAAAGTCATGGTAAGAATTTGTACAACTTTTTTACAATTTGTTTTCCCAGCTACTTCAAAGAAGAATCAAAGTCACTGCTATTGAGTTGATTCTGACTCATAGTGATCCCATAGGTCAGAGTAAAACTGTCCCATAGAGTTTCCAAGGAACACTTGGCAGATCTGAACTACCAACCCCTTGGTTAACAGTTGCAGCACTTAATCGCTACACCACCAGACACCCCCATAAAGTTTGCCAAGAGCATTTGGCAGATTCAAACTGCTGACCTTCCGGTTATGAGGTGAAGCACTTAACCACTAGGCCAGCAAGGTTTCCAGCTACTTAGATGATGCTATTGTTAAGAACATCCTTGGTGGTATGAAACAAGAATATCTTCCTGATTAGGTGACCCCTTTGGAATCTTTAGTAAGCAGTGGTAATCTGGTGGTAGAATTCTTGCCTCCCATAAGGGAGGTCCAGGTTGAATTTCAGACCAACACACCCAGCACAAGGCCACCACTCGTCTGTCAGGGAAGGCTTGCATGCTGTGATGACATTGAACAGGTTTCAGCAGAGGTTCCAGGCTAAGATGCACTAGGAAGAAAGATCTAGTGATCTACTTGTGAAAATTAGCTGCTGAAAATCCTAAGGATTCTGACAGCTCAAATCCGCAGCCAATCATGGGGATGGCACAAGGATCGAATAGCACGGTGTTCAGTTGTACACGAGGCCAATGTGACACAGCTAAAAACAATAAGCAAGTCCTTGCTGCAACCCATGATTGTAAGATCAGATCCTTTCCAAGTTTCTTCATGACACCTAGTCACCAAAATAAGTGACAATCTCTCAACTCAAGGGTAATGCCAGCTTAAAACTGAGATCAAGCCGATGATATTTAATGTATCATTGCTTCATTCCCTTCTCGTTTTACTTTCGCGCTACTGTCTGTTTTTGAATGTCTGATAAAAACAAAGGAATACACAGAATAGAAACTTCCTGAATATAAAACTATCCCATGGAGTCTTCTAGGCTGTAATCCTTATGAGAGTAGATCACGAAGTCTTTTCTCCCAAAGAACGGTAGGTTTAAACAACCAGCCTTTTGGTTAGCAGCCAAGCTCTTAATACTTCTGCCATCAAGGGTCCTTTCCCGAGTGTTAGTGAAAGACAATTACAGAAAAACATAGTTAAGATATATCGGCAACTCTGTTAGTGTCCTAGGACTATCAAAACAGACTACCACAAATTAGGTGACTTAGAGGAAAAGAAATGTATTCTCTCATGGAGCTGGAAGCTAGAAGTCTCAAATCAGAGCATCATCCATGTGAATTCTTTCTGGGGGCTCTGAGAGAGAAGCTGTTTTATGCCTGTCTCCTACCTTAGTGGTATCTGATGATCCTTGGTGTTCTGATCTGAATCGTGTCCCCTTAAACAATGTGTATCAACTTGGCTAGTCCGTGATTCCCAGTATTGTGTGATTGTCCACTATTTTCTCATCAGATGTGATTTCCCCATATGTTTTAAATTCTGTTTCTATGGTGTTAATAAGGCAGAATTACAGGCAGTTATGTTAATGAGGAAGGACTCAATCTGCAAGACCAGTTTGTGTGTTAAGTCAATATCTTTTGAGACACAAAAGAGAAATGTGAGCAAAGAGACACACAGGGACTTCGTTACCATGAAGCCAGAAGAGCCAGCAGAGTGCACCCTATGGACCCGGGAACTTCTTCACTGAAGAGCTCTTAGGACAGTCAAAGTTTAACAAAGACATTCCTCCAGAGCTGACAGAGAGAAAAAGCCTTCCTCTGGAGCTGGCACTCTGAATCTGGACTTCTAGCCTCCAAAAGAAGGAACAAATCTATTGTGGAAAAAGTATTACTAGAAAGGTCCTTAGAATCAAAGATGGGAACACTACATCTCACATACTTAGAGCATGTCATCCTATCAGAATATTAAGTATATGATGGACTGTCAAAAGAAGGAACAAATCTGTTCTGGAAAAAGTACTACAAGAATGGTCTTTAGAATCAAAGATGGGAAGACTACATCTCACATACTTTGGATGCATAATCAGGGAGGATCAGTACCTAGAGACAGACATTATCATGGATTGAATTGTGTTCCCTCAAAAAACATGTGTAGCAAGTTGACTAGGCCATGATTCCTGGTATCGTGTGAAGTTTCTATATGCTGTAAACCCTGTCTCTATAATGTTAACGAGGCAGGATCTGCGGCTGTTGTGTTGGTGGGGCGTACTCAGTATGTAAGATTGCTTTGCGCCTTGAGTCATTTTCTCAAGGATATAATGGAATAAGCAGAGAGATTTGGGGACCTCATACCATCAAGAAAAAAAGAAGTGCCAGGAGCTGAGCACTTCCTTTGGAAAAGACTAGAGTGCCTCAGAAGCTTCCACCACAGGGGAAGACTAACGACAAGGACCGTCCTCCAGAGCCAGATGAGAAAGCCTCCCCTTGGGGCTGACACTCTGAACTTTTACCTTACTGGTCTGTGACAAATAAAATTTCTCTTTTTAGAGCCATCCACATGAGGTACTTCTGTTATAGTAACACTAGATAACTAAGTCAGATCTTGATACTGAGAATGGGGTGCCTCTAAACACTCATCAATTGAGCTAGGCTTGAAACCCCAATCAACATCCCTTCTTGTTTCTTCATCTTGCTAACCACAAGCTTGTCTGGAGCAATCTCTTTCAGGAAATCACAGCAGGTAGTAGCTCCATTCACTGTACCTGCCCAAACTAGACCCTAGAGCATGTGCAGATTGAGGGATCATGTCTTTCACTGGAAAGGAAGATACCTCCCAGCCAACCTTTCTACCCGGGACCATCTAAGAAGTCACAACAGAAGACAACGCAACATCTGGACCTCCAAATGTGGACACAGGAGGGCTCAGGGCGGAGCAGTCTGTACCAAACCTAACCTCTGGATGCCATGGGAAACAGAAAGCTCTTGAAGCCCCTAGGACAAGCAGCATGTGGTATTACGGTTGCTAGGCCCTGCATTACTCCTTGTCTCTGCAGACAATAAACGTGCCACTTTCTGTTTCCCTTGTAATGGGCATGCATCTTATTTTGATCTGCAAATAAAATAGCACAAGAACCCAAGTGGCATTTGGTTACAGGTTTGCCAACCCACAGAGCAAGAGAACTGAGTGTCTTCCAGTCGAAGTTTACTGGTATAGAGTGCCCCCAGGCCCTTACTGGTGGAGCTACGGAGCTTTGGAACACTTGGCCCCAGCAAGCAGACACAGGAGCTTGAGGGCTGAGGGACTGGCAAGACAAGGAACCAGGAAGCAGAACCTGGTTAGACAAGGAACATAGGAAGCAGAACTGCTTCATTCTCAAAGGAGAGAAGCAAGCAGAGAGACAAGGATATCTCACATGCCAAGAAAGCAGCCTCAGGAGAATAGCGAATCCTTTGGTGGAGGGTCCCTGTGTTGGAAAACAGCTCTAGGAAAGACTGATGACAAGGACTTTCCCCCAGAGCCAGCAGAGAAAGACTTCCCCTTGAGCTGCACCCTGGATTTGGACTTCTAGCCTCCCAGGCTGAGAAAGAATAAATTTACCTGTGTTAAAGCCATTCACTTATGATATTTCAGTTATAGCAGCACTAGCTAAGACACTTGGCTTCTAGATGCATCAGTTTGATTTCTGTCTCCATCATGGTGCTCATCCCTTGTATCCTATCTCTCTGTCTTCTCTTTTACAAGTAATCCATGACTCACAATGAACTGTGCTTATGATCATCTGATTTTTTTATGACTTGTGTCTTTTTTATGCATGTATATATTAAAATATATCTATAAGCTTACATTAATGTTTCCAACCCCCAAAGACCATGCCAGGAGCAGAATATACCCTTTGGAAAGGACCTGGAGACCTCACATCTCAGAAGTTCGCAGCCCAGGGGAAGATTAATGACAACAAAGACCTTCCTCAAGAGCCAACAGAGAAAACCTTCCCCTAGGGCCTTGCCCTGAATTTGAACTTGTAGCCTACTGGACTGTGAAAAAATAAATTTCTCTTTGTTAAAGCCATCAGCTTTGGTATATCTGTAGCAGCACTAGATAACTAAGGCAATAGTGACAATAAAAGGCAACAATAATGAGAACTACAAAAAGGGGGAAAAATGAGGTATTCAACTTACATCAGAACCGACTAACGATGGAATTGTTGGAACAGAACCCTATCATAAACTGTATGAGAACACCACCCGGACTGGATTAGAACCCACTCAACTCCAGTATGACCTCCTGTTAACCTAATCAAAATTGTCTTCAAAGACCCTACTTCCAAACAAGCTCATAGCTATGAATTGAATTGTGTCCCCCCAAAATACGTCATGTAAATCCTAATCCCCATACCTATGGTTATCATTCCACTCGGGAATAAGTTTTCTTTGTATGTTAACAAGATAGTATTAGTCTAGGGGGTGTCTTAAATCAATCTTTTCTTAGATCTAAAAGAAATCAAACAAGCAAGCAAAAGCAGAGATGGGGAAGACAGATGGCATGCCACATGAAGATCACTAAAGAGCCAAGGAATAAAAGCTTGTGAAGGAAGATTGCCTTTACTTGGAGATGAGCTAAACTACTTGAGCCCACTCACTGGGGAAACTGTTTGTCAGACTGGCACAACCCGCAGTTCCAACCTTACGAGCCTCATGAACTCCCGCAGGCTTCTTGAAGCATACGAATGTCACTCATTGGCTAGCCTACATGTCCGTTTTCTCTATACAACGGTCCTTTTTCCCAACACATCTGTCAAGCTGAATGACCATCACTTCCCTGCAGCTTTCTCTCCTCGCCACATCCCACCTTCATTGCCTGGAGAACTCTTACTCAGTTCACAAATGGTCTCATTCAAGTACTTTCTATTTCAAGAATCTTTCTAAGACAGTGCCAGCCTTTTCCCACCTTTTTTTCCAAGGCCATGCATCACAAAAATCGTAACTGGGGCTTTCTCTGTCAGGGACCACCACTTCTTAGAGACAGAAACAATGTCTTATGCATCTTGGTCTTCTGGGGTCTGCCCAAGGGCAGCCACAAAGAGAGCACTTGGTACGGTTTGCCAAATTAATGTACCTCACCCAAGACTTGCAAGAAGCAAGCCCTGAGTGTACCTGTGGGAAAAGTGTCCCTTGTTGGCAAGTTTGGAGATGCCTCATCTGTTTCAAATCCCAGGACTTAAATTCTTGTCTTCCACATGATTCACACAACTTCCCCAAACTTTCTAACAACTAACACAGTTTCATTTAAAACCTAGATAGTCAAAGTAGTCTATTAAGAGAAGAGTTGAAGATCTTATTTATGAAACAAAAAGGAAGAAAAGAAACAGAGTATTGGTGAAATCATAGATTCCATTCAGTAAAAAGAATAAGACTGAGAATGGGAAATACTAACACTAGAAACTGTAATTCCTCATATTTAAGTAGTAGCTGATCAGATGAAGAAAATTGTGGTAGTATAGTGGTTAAGTGCTATGGCTGCTAATCAAAATTTTGGCAGTTCAAATAGAGGACTGGTTTTTGTTTGTTTGTTTGTTTGGATCAGTTATAAAGTACTTGTTACTCTATTGTGTTTTTCTATTTGCCTCTACTTCAGCTCAATGTTAAAGAGTTCTGGTGAAGATCCACATGAACAGGTGATGTATCAACATGTGACCAAAAGAAACAGAAGGTGCCTGGCCACCACCAGTGACAGATGTGATGGGGCTTACAAGTTTGAGTTCCAGTGGCAACATGAGAAAAAAAAGGGGTGCACCCTAAGAACTCTACTAAAAGAGAGCAGTTGATGGTCTGAAGGCCTGGGAGTTCCCCTGGGAGCATGGCCCCTAGACCTGATGCTGGCCCTGATCACACATCATTACTGAGGTCAACGCTTAGGATGGGAATGGACTGGACTTGGGGATACAGAGTCACCGTACCATGTGTGCACTTTATGGTTCTGTGCATCTATAGGAGGTCGTCCTACTGGCCTCTTACTAGAGGTGAGTGGAGAGGTTGAAGAGGAGGGGACAGGAGATTGTTAAGAGGACATGATGTGTACAGAACGCAAAGGAGGAGTGTGCTGTCACCGGACAAGAGGAGCAGAAGGAGCTGCAGATAGATGGGCATGCAAATTTGAATTATGTTGTGAACTTTCACTTGATCACAATAAGTATATATATATCAATCACAAAAAGTATATATATATTTCTCTCTATATATAATAAAAAACAGTTCTGGTGGTGCAACAGTTAAGCGTTAAGCTGCCAACTAAAAGACTAGTAGCTTGAAACCACCCACCAAATCCAAGTGAGACAGACCTGCCAACCTACTTCCATTGAGAATACCTGGGAAACCCTACAGAGCAGCACTACTCTGTCACTTGGGGTCACTACGAGCCAACAGCAACAGGTAAGTGGTATTGGGTAGGGTCCCTGGTTGCACAATGATTAAGCACTCAGTTGCTAACCAAACCAAACATGTGGCAGTCTTGATCTGAGAAGACTAGAGCCTAGGGAACCGTGTGGGGCAGGTCTACTCTGTCCTTAGGATTGTTGTGTGAGTTGAAATAGTTTTTAAATCTTGACAGCAGCAGATCATCAGGTCTTTCTTCCACGGAGCCACTAGTGGGTTTGAACTGCTGACTTTTCAGTTAGCGGCCCAGCCACTGGACAATTACCCCACCAGGACTACTAAGTTAAACGTTATACTCGACCAAATAAAGCCCAGCACCTGGCATTTCATGCCAGCATAAAGGTTATATAGATCATGCTTTAGAGAGTGGGCTTTATTTAAAAGCAAGGCTACCTATGTGCCAATCATGTCCTGCTCACATTCTTCACACACTAGCTGTGTTACCTTTGGCAAGTTGCTTAACCTCTCTGTGCTTTGGTACCCTCACACATAGAAAGAAGATGACCATTGCATCCTCCTTCTGGGATTGCTGTGAGTTAATGCTGTGGGTTTCAACCTGTGCAGCATTAGACTCACCAGAGAACTTTTCACCAACACTGATGCCCAGGCTAGCCATGTCCAATCATAGCAGAAGATCTGGAATGAGGTCCAGCTACCCAGCCATCACTAATTGTTAAACGTTCCCCCAGGTAATTCTAATTTGCAGGCAAGGTGGGAGACTCCCTGCCATGATGAATGGAAATCACCGGCACACAGTAAACACTCAGTCTACACAGCCATTCTTAGTCTATCTCAGTAATCACCAACTGAGTCATCTGCATCGCCAAGGGACCAGGCTGCAAGATGACTTCTCATTTCCACTTCAATTACTGATTCTCCTTTTATTTTAGCTCTTCTTGTGGGGAAGCTCTTTAAAATGCTTTACCACGTGTTTTCCCATGGTTTATAAATGTATGCAAGTAGTTAGAAATTAGAAAAGAGAAACAAACAAACATGTAAACTTCCTATCGTTCCACGGAGCCCTAGTGTAGTGGTAAAGAACTCGGCTACTAGCCAAAAGACCAGCAGTTCAAATCTACCAGCCACTCCTTGGAAACCCTCTGGGGCAATTCTACTCCATCCTAAACATCACTGTGAGTTGAAATTGACTCAATGACACCAAACAAGAACAAGAAGTGTCCTATGCTAAGAAGAAACTAAAAAAAGAAGAAGAAGAACAAATTCCTATCAAGTTAATTCTAACTCATAATGACACTACAGTTAGAATAGAGTAGAACAGCTCCATGGAGTTTCCAAAAAGCACCTGGTGGATTTGAACAGCTGACCTTTTGGTTAGCAGCCATAGCACTTAACCACTAGGATACCAGGGTTTCCAAGAAGAAACTATTAACAATTTATTTATACACCTGAATCTTCTTAAGCTGTTTTAGTTTCAATAGTGTCCCTCGGTGTCACAAACACTTAGCTACTAAACAAAATGCTGTCAATTCAAGTCCAGCTTGGGGCCCTATATCTGAAACATCACAAACATGAAAACTTATAGGGCAATTGTACTCTGAAACACATGGGGTAACTATGAGTCATAGTTGACTCAGGGACAACTAGTGGATACGTATTCTAAAACTGGATCACTCACAGTGTACTAATTTTGTACTTCATGAATATTTCTATGTCAGTAAGTATATTTCTAAAACTTGCTACTCTATTTCAGAAGCCAACAAAATATATTTAACCATGTCCTTATCATTCAGACAAATATGCTATTTCTAGTTATTCAATATTATAAGTAGCATTGTGATAAAAATGGTTTCATTTAACAAATATTAATGTGTCTACCTGTGGCAAAAGTCTACCTTGCGGTGACTGTCTACAAGGTCTAACAGTTAAGTCCAAGAACGTAACTGTTCTAAGTGCCACGTACCTCGTTGCTGAATACGGTCATCTTCAAAGTACTCCCCTTGGGAAGCTTTCCGGAATTGCTATTGTGCAATGGTGGCACAGTGGCATGTTTGCAAACTCAATTGTATAGTTGTCTATGAGAGAGTTTTTAGCCAATAAACAAATAACTGTATTGGAACACTCTCCCTGTGCACCTGATCTGGCCCCCGATGACTTCTTTCTTTATCCAAAGATAAAGGAAATATTGAAAGGAAGACACTTTGAGGACATTCAAGGGCAATATGACAACAGCTCTAATGGCTGTTCCAGAAAGAGTTCTAAAACTGCTTGGAAGTGTTGACTAGGTGCTAGTGTCAGTGAGTATCTCCCAAAGGAGTACTTAGAAAGTGACTGTAGTGATATTCAGCAGTGAGGTGTGTAACACTTTTTCTAGGATGAGTTTGTGACTGTAATGGGAAGAACTTGCACCTTGTGCCAAGTGTCTACCTTCTGCCAAGCACCATTTGGTAGTAAGGACTCAACGAGGAGTGAGAAAAACCCCTGTCACACCTTCCAGAGGAGTGACAATGCCAATCAGCAAATAAATAAACTTATGATATGTTGGTCAGCGACAAGGGGTGACAGTATAGGGGAAACTCAATCAGGATAGCGGAGATAAATGTGTTGATTAGATTGGTGAGGTAAAGAGTGAACGCTGAGCAGAGAAGTGGGTGGGGTAAAGGAGGAGTGAGCCAAGGAGACAGCTGGAGAAAGAGCATCCAGGAAGAAGGCACAGCAATGCCAAGCCCCTGAGGGGCTCAACTTAGTCCAAGGGACACCCTGGGTCTAGAGCGAAATGGACAAGGAACACAGTTGGGCCTTGGGAGTTTACTCTGAGTGAGACGGGAGCTACAGAGGTAAGGAAGGATTTGACCTGAGTTGTGTTCTACAAGGTTAACTCTGGCTGCTTGTAAGAGGTAAGGCGAGACAGGAAGATGAGCGGAGAGACTACTGCACAATCCAAGGGGAGCTGATGGTGGGAGAAGTGGAGGCAGGGAGAAGCGGTTCTCAGAACCTAACCTCTGCCTCCCTAAGCTAAGGACCTCGGTGGAATTACTGCTTCAAAGACACGGGAGCAGTGCTAGATGAAGCTGGGAAAGTGCGCAGATCCAGGTCACATAATGTCTCACGCCCTGTGAAAGGTTTGGGATTTTTCTCATTAACCCAGTGGGTTATACCATATCAACAAAACGACTTAAGCCAGGATACATGAACAGAGTCTGCTGCTTACTAAAGTGTCACTTGAAGTTCTATTCTGAGACGTGGTCACCTAATTGAAACAAGAAGACTTGTCTCTCTGAACTCCCTCTTCTTGACAGTTAATCATCAGAATAATAGTTGAGTTCGTAGCACCCCTTAGCCCTGGGGCTGGGGCTGTCGAGCAGCATTCCAGAGAGTAAAGATGTGTTCCGAGTCCTTAAAGGACCTCTAGTCTCCTGCAGCATGGGAGAGAGACATGGTGCTGCAGTGCTTAAGCATTTATTTGGCTTCTAACCAAAAGATCAGTAGTTCAAATCCACCAGTAATCCTTGGAAATTCTATGGGGGCAGTTCTACTCTCCCATTGGGTCTCTATGAGTCTGAATTGACCCAAAGGCAATGGTTTTTTGTCTGTTTGGGAGGGGTGGTTAGCATCATGGAAAGATAAGGTTAAAACCTACGAGGCACTTAGCAAATTGTTACTGAGTCACATCAAACATCGCTATGATTGTTTAAAATTTATTTTACTCTGTTGTTGCTGAGAATATCTATAGCAGAACATACACCAGTTCAGTAGTTTCTACATGTGTAGTTCAGTGACATGATCACATTCTTTAGCTGGTGCAACCATTGTCAGCCTCCTCATCTGAGTTGTTTCTCCCTATTAACACAAACTCACTGCCCCATAAGTTTCCTATCGAACCTTTTGAGTTACTGTTATCTGTTGATTCCATATAGACGGTCCTTTAAAAAGCCCAGTACTCAACGTTGCTATGAGATTGAAAGTACAGTATCCCTCACTTGATAAGCAAAGCTGTCTACTTCTACTTGGAGGTCTAACTTCAGACAAAAGATAAATGGGGCTGAAATATTAGCTAGAAGATCATAATTCAGTAGCTTACTAACAGTTATACCACACTGTTGTTGTTGTTGTTCATTTTTTATTTATTGTGATTGATCGAAAGTGTACAATCCTGTTTAAATTCGCATGCCCCCTTATGTGCAGCTCCTATTGCTCTCCTTGCCTGGTAACAGCACAGTCCTCCTTTCTGTTCTGTACAAGTCACATCCTCTTAATAATCGCCTCTCCCCTCTTCTCCACCCTCTCCACCCCCTCTAGTAAGAGGCCAGTTGGGTGACATTCTACAGATACATAGAACCATAAAATACGCACACAACATGTCAACTCTGTGTTGCCGAGTCCAACCCATTGCTGTCCGAAGGGTTGACTTCAGTTATGATTTATGATTAGGGGCACCTTCAGGTCTAGGGGCCATGCTCCCAGGAGAACCCCTAGGCTTTTGGACCATCAATTGTGGTCTTTTAGTGGAATTTTCAGGGTGCAACTCATTCTCATATTGCCACTGGGATGTCACTGAAGGTGGCCGGGCACCATCTAGTTCTTCAGGTTGCATGTTGATGTAGTCACCCTTTCACATGGGTCTTTCTGTCTTTTGGGTTCTCTTTCCACCATGTGGTTTTTGTCCTTGGTGATCATCTGTTCCAGACGAGTTGGGACCAATAAGTGTACCTCAGATGGCAGCGTGCTAGCTTTTAAGACCCTAGACACTATTCACCAATAAGGGGTGGAGAGGACTCTCTTAGCAATATGCTAGTTATACCAATTCGCCTCGATGGCCTCTAAGAGCACAGTTCCCAGACCCCTGCCCCTGCTACTCTGTCCTTACCTATTGGGCTAAGATTGAAAAAGTTTTCTGGTTATGTTAAAGTCCAGTTAAATTGATCTTCTTTCTAACGTGTGCTGTCACTGATTTCAAACAACCAAACTTCTATCAACTATCTAGTCTATAATCAGCCCTCTCCCTCCCCTCCCTTGCAGCCATCAAAGAGTCTTTTCTTCTGTACATGAGTCAGTTTTCAAGTCTTAAAGTAGTGGTCTCATATCATATTTGTCCTTGTGCCACTGAGTACTTTCACTCAACATGATGGATAGAAAGTTCTGTACATGTTGATGAGGTCTAATTGGTTAATTGTCACAATAAGGTCTTCTGTGTCTATATTGAACTTTTTTTTTTACAGTATAATCTATTTTATCTGAGATTAGTATTGCCACACCTGCTCTTCTTGTATTATTGTTAGCTTGGTATGTATTATTCCACCTTTTAATTTTCAGTTTGTTTGTATCTTTAAGTCTAAGGTGAGTTTCCTGTAAGCAGCATATAGACAGGTCATATCTTTTGATCCAAGAAGTCACTCACTGTCTCTTTACTGGAGCTTTCAATCCATTTATCTTCAATGTAGTTACTGATAGATGTTTACTGCTGTCATTTTGCTGCATTTATTTTTGTGTTGATGTTTTCAATATTCTGTTCTGGGACATTCTTCTTTATGAGTTGATTTTTCACCCTTTACAGGGTTAGCTTTGTGTTTGTTGTTGCATTGCTTGTTTTGATATGTCACTTCTTCACTGTGCTTTGAGGCCATCCCTATGATCCCCCTTAATAATGTATGTTTAAACCCAATTTTAACTTCTAAATATCTTATTAACTTCCTCTCCATCTGGGCAGACTATAACTACTGTAATATATCCCTCTTTTTAATGTTATGGTATTGGAGTTTTCATTATATGATCACTGGACCACTTCTTTTGGTGTTACAGCTTTGGTTGGGGTTTTGTGCCTTCCCTAACTGAGTAGGTTTCTGGATGATGTGTCCTGTATTGTCTCCTAAAATACACAGTTAATGGTGTTGTTCTTCTAAGCCAAGAGCTTCTTTCAGTATTTCTTGTAGCTTTGGTTTGGTTTTTACAAAGTCTCTGAGTTTCTGTTTATCTGTGAAGGTCTTAATTTCATTTTCATATCTGAAAGACAGTTTGGCTTTTGTAGGATATATAATTCTTGGCTGGAAGTTTTTCTCCTTCCAGGCTTTGAATGTGTTACCCCACTGCTTCTGTGCCAGCATGGTTTCTCCCGAGAAGTCAGACAAAAGCCTACAGGGCTTCTCTCTGAATGCTAGCTTTGCTTTGCACATCACTACCTTTAAGAGTTTTTGCTTATGTTTCATTTTGTTAAGCTTCATTATAATATGTCTTGGAGTCTTTATTTTGGGGTCTGTATTGTATGATGATTGATACGCATCATCATAATTTCAGAGAAGTTTTCTGTCAGCAAGTCAACAATACTCTCTGTGTTTTCAGGTGTCCCTTCCTGTTCTGGAACTCCAGTTAATTGTAGATTTTTCCTCTTGATAGAGTCCCACATTAATGCTTCTTCATTTTTCTTATGTCTTTTCTCTGATTTCTTCTCAAAAATGCTGGCGTCATTACTTCTGTCTCCCAAGTCAGAAGGCCTGTTTTGCATTTGTTCAATTCTGTTCTCTTGGCTTGGCTTGGCTTGGCTGGCTTTGAATTGAGTTTTCTGATTCTTTAATTTTGTTATTGATCTGTTGGATTTCAGAATGCTGGAGTTTTATCAGTTCAAACAGCTTGCTTAATTTTTCATTTTGGTCTACTAAATTTTGTATAATGTCTAGGAGGGCTCTATATATAATTCTTTTGTACTCTACCTCTGAAAGTCTCAGAAAGGCTTCTTCATCTGGGAAGTTCTTTAGTTCTTTCTTTTTGGAGCTCTCTGGAACCATGGTTGGATTTTTTTCCTTAAGCGTTGCGCCAAGGTCTGTTGCTTTTTGGGCATGTAGAGGTTGTTTAGTTTCCCTGGTGTTCCCTTAAGAGGAGCTGAAGTAGAAGTTGATCACCAGTTACCTCTATGTACTCCAGAGACTGGCCCAGTGGAATCAGTGTGACAGCAGGCTCCACTTCCTGGCTGACAAAGACACAGCCCTACTAATAGAGTCACCGGGAGACCGTCAACTGACCCTGCATTGCGGGTCAGTCAACATTGGAAAAGATGCCGTTAGGCTGTATCAGAGTTATTTCCTAGGTACTCTTATTTTGAAAGGTAAAAGCTATCTGACAGCTTCCATAAACAGTCATGCTGTCAGGTGTACAAGCCCCTCCTTCCAGCTGGCAATGGAGGCAGGTGCTATGATCTAATTCAAAGTATGGACAGGCTACTTACTGCTTTGCTGTCACCAGGTGTTGGGCCCTACCTGAAGAGTAAACTGTGCTAAACACAGCTTTTCTTCTGGGGAAGTACTCCCCAGGCTGCCACTGTCCCCTAGCCTGGAAGTTAGTCCCCACTGAGGCCTCCATTTGGGTAGTTCTACCTCCCAGTTGGACAAGAAGTCAGCCCACAGAGGCTCTCCTGCCTGCTGGGAAATAGCTGAATCAATGGCAGAAGTTTGGGAAGAGGGGTGGAGGGGCTGTGGCCCTCAGAGTCCAGAACCAGGCTCTCAAAGTGTGGCTATTCCACCAAACGGTCATGCCAGCAGTGTGGCAGAACTTTACTGCCAGTTAGGCCCAATTGCTGCCACAGGCTAACAAAAAGGAAAAAAGTTAAAGCCGGTAGTTACCTTCAGTCCGCAAGAGCTGGCCATTCAACTGGGGTGGAGAGGGAAGGGGGAGGGTCAGTGAAAGAGAAGTTGTTTCCCATTCAGTGGTATGTAGTCTAAAATGACAGCCCTATGCCATGTCCTAGGGCTCAATGGGTATTCAGAAGACTCTGTTTAATTAACATTCCTGGCCTTAGTTTTTGGAGTGAGTTAAGGAGACGTGTGTCTAGTCCACCATCTTGACTCCGCCCAATCTGTTGTTTTTTTTTGTAATTAGAAACTCTCCCAAACTTATCAGCCCTTATTTAAAGTACTAGGTCTAAAAATTAAGTCCATGAATTTAATTATTTTAACTGCTATGGGAAATGTTGTCAGCATCCTGGATACTGTCTCAGTCCCTCTTGGTAACTGGCAGGTTGACATAAGCCTCCTACTGGGACCTTACCCCAATGCCTGGGGCAGACTGCCTTACCCTGTATGAAGTCACTGGTAGGTTGTCAATGGGGTCTCTCTACCTGACAAACGCCCAAGAAATCCTATCAGAACCCCATTAGCCAGCGCAAGGCTTTATTAATTCATTTTGCAAAATCAGGCACAGGAGCCCACAAAGGAAAGGAGGCAGGCCAGCGCACACACAAACAGTTTCTTACAAGTCACTATCCCTCAACTCACAAGTCCTTCCCCTTGTTCCTCATTAGCTGAGTACTATGGGGGTAAACAGTCTTTCCTGGACATCACCTAAATCTTCTCTTTTAAGGTTACATTCCCCAAAAAGTTGCCCCCCCAGCCCAGACCCTTTCTCTCCTAATTCGTTCTGTTTGCACACTTATTCCCCAGGTACGTGGGCTCTGTGGTTGCCACGTCACCTAACAGTTTGTGCCCTGGGTCACTGAGTAACTTCTTACCCTAGACTTTATTCCTCTTATTCTGAAGATGGACCATCTTGAAATATATTTCTCACAGTGCTACATACCTCCTCGCTGAATATCATTGTGGTCACCTGTGAAGTGCTCCCCTTGGGCAACTGTGCACCTACACCAGTGCCTAGTTCACCCTTCAAAGCAATTTTGGAACTCTTCCTGGAATGGCCATTGCACAACCATGCCACAGTGGTAAGTTTGCACACATAATTGTATAGCTGTCTGTGAGGGAGTTTTTAGCTAGTAAACAAATAACTACTGGAACACTCTACTTACTCTCCTGATCTGGCTCCCAGTGACCTTTGTCTTTACCTGAAGGTAAAGGAAATATTGAGATGAAGACATTTGGATGCCATTCAGGACATTAAGGATGACACAAGGACAGCTCTGATGGTTATTCCAAAAAAAGAGTTCCAAAATTGCTTTGAAGGGTGGATTAGGTGCAGGCTTCAGTGTATAGCTTGCCAAAGGGAATACTTGGAAGGTGACCACAGTGAAGTTCAGCAATGATTTATGTAGTACTTTTTCTAGGATGAGTTCATAAACTTCATTGGTAGTCTTCATATAGATTCTCTGCTAACTGTCATGATCAGGTATATAGGACAGGATTCCCTAATAGAGCTTCTACAGTGATGGATTATCTCAGGTCTGCTCTGTCCACAATGGTAGTCACTAGCCACGTTTGACTACTGAGCATGAAAACTGTGGTTAGTGTGACCAAGTAACTGAATGTTTTGTTTTATTTTAATTTAAACTTTTATTTTCAAGCCACTTGTGGATAATGGCTGCTACATTGGACAACATGGGTCTAGACCATGGCCAAGGACCCAAGAGAAAGCATGTGTGATCATCATTCAGGAGCCAGTATGAGTATGCGTAGGGTATACATGGAAATTCCCCGGGCTCATAAAAGTCCCCTCAGACTCTCAAGGAGATTATAAAGAACCAATGAATGATTATTTTTGATGTAATTCTAATGGGTCTTGTTGTATGGTTTCTAATCCATCATAAAAAATAGAAGTTGAAAATTAAAAATGTAAGACAGCAGTCAACATGGTGACAACTGACACCATGAATCTAGCAGCTAGAGAACAGATAGAAAACGGAATGTTTAAAATTGTTTCTTAGCATGCATTCTGTGGGACAGAGGGGTCTTACACAGTTTGGGAAGTAATGAATAGGTTAGTCCTTCTCGAAGATAACTAGCATGTTAATGCTCTGAGAATCTTGTCAAGAAAGTTCCTTGACTTGGTTTAAACCAGGCTTTTCTCACTAAGTTTGTTGAGGTCCTGTAACTGATTAGATCCCTAGGGACCTGATTCGGGTTCTGGAGATCCAGCTAGCAAGTTCAGTCTTCCAACAGATGGCAAACTGGGCTCTCCCTGCCCTGAAGCACACGAGGATGCATCCTTTTTGGTAGTGCCAAAAGCCAAGTGCCGTTGAGTCGGAGCCGACTCATGGTAGTAAATGGCACAAAAGTATATTAAGATAAAGTACATTCCCAAGAGGGAATGGGCCATTCTCCACGAGAGGAAAAAGACCCAGCATAGATTTGGGGGGTGCTTTTTATTGCCCAAAGCAGGAGGCAATGTCATAGATGGGAGGTGGATGTAGCAACTTGGTTTTTGATTGGATTCGAGGCTACTGTAGGCACTTCACAACTGCCAGGAGGAATTGTTGTGTTTTCATCACAACTTCGAGAAAGAACTTATTTTGCATCACAAACTGCCAGGGAGAACTGTTGATAAGTGGCAGATCAGGTTCCCTTGGTAACCTTATCAATACTGTGTGTCTTCTGTAACACAAGCCATGACCTTTGTTGCCCCTAGAAAATGTTAGATTCTGGAGTAAAATATGTTAGTAGGTGGTGGCAGCTATCGGTCCCTAGCTAACACTGACAAGTTGACTGAGAATTTTTTTTTTAGATCCGACTCGACGGCACTTGGCTGGCTTGGCTTGAGATTTTATAAAACAACATTTTGGGAAATTTTATAAAAAACGTTTTGGGAAATGCTAACGTAGACTTAGCTATTTAACAAAGCTAGTCAGGAGATATTTACTACACATTAAATATGGCTTACCTCTCACAGGAGCTTAGTAGGAAAATATGTACCATTTCGTTAAATCAATAATTCTCCTGCTATTTAAACAGCTTCAAAACACACATACACGCATATACAGTGGAAAGATTCCCAACTTACCAAGCAAGTGACTGTTAAGACAACAAAAACCTGAATGAGATAGGACAAAGGACACAGGACAGCGGGAGGCCTCACAACACCTGATGTTAAAACCTATTACACTGTCATGGTAGTTGAAACAGCCCGGTAATGGCACAAAAGGAGACATATAGACATACAGACCAATGGAAAAGAATTGAGACCCCAGGAACATCACCATCCTCTTATGAACAGTTACTATTCAATGACAGATGGAAATAAAGTACCACAGTATCAATGTCTCTATCATCACAAGTTCTGTGTCAACTATGTTCTCCGAATTTCTCATTCGTATTTTCCAATATGGTGGAAGTGTAGATAAGAGGCAACAAAAAGGAATCATTCCAGTGGTCTAGCAAATTCATTGACCCCCCCCCCCCCGGTAGTACACTGGTTAAGAGCTCAACCAACCAAAAAGGTTAGCCATTCGAATCCACTAGCCACTCCTTGGAAACCCTATGGAGCAGTTCTTCTCTGCCCTACGGGGTCACGATGAGTCAGAATTAACTCACTAGCAATGAGTCTGATTAACCTGCAACAAGTCTGATTGTTTCTACGATGAGAAAAAGAAGTCCCTTGTTACTTGGTCTTCCTAGCAACGGGATACATAAGCCCCACTTTTAAGATGTTGGTTTCACACCAAACCACCCTCCTGTGATTCTAATAGACATCACCCCTTTCAAAGACCTGCTAGCCAATAAAAGAACACCCAAAACCCACTGCTATCAAGTCAGGTCCAACTTGTAGTGACCCTGTAGGTCACAGTAGAACTGCCCTATAGAGTTTCCAAGGAGCACCTGGCAGATTTGAATTGCCGACCATTTGGTTTGCAGATGTAGTGCTCAACCCACTACATGACCAGGTTTTCCATAAAAGAATAGACTTCAAAATGAATGTCTAACCCTTACCATCTAGGTGGCTCAGAGTGCATCTCAGCACTCCAACAGACGAGCTGCTTGAAGAAATTCTAGTAAATGCAAGGGTTTAGACCCCTCCTTGCTATTATCCTCAAAGCCATCAGAAGGATTAATAAAAGCCTCACACTTCGGTAAAGAGGAAAGCCACAGTCTTAAAGGAGATATTCTTGCTCACAGTCTTTTCAAGCTGTGGTGAAGCAGTCCTCTCAGGACTCAATGGTCCATTAGGCTCCATCTGCAGCACAGCAGGCGTCCTGGAAAAGCCACAAGAGAAAGCACGAAGCTACACCTGAAAAATGCAGAAGTCCTGCCATCCGACAAGGTGAGAAGAGAGGTCAGTTAGCTAAAGCTGCTGTTGCAGAACCGTTTAGAAATCTCTGTCCTCAGACTTGTTTGGTTGTCTTTGGTTTTGAAAATCCTTATGCCAGACCCAAAAGTGATTCTCTAGAAGACACAGGTAGTTCTTTCTGAGCCTCAGAAAGAAGATTAGATTTAGAATGTGAATTGATATTTGGAGCCGACTAGCTCTCTCTGGTGGGGGCTGTCCTGTGCATCATAGGAGGTCAACCAGCATTCCTGGCCTCCATCCGTAGAAGTCAGTAGCACTCTCCCCACTCCACAGCTGTGACAACCATAAATGTCTCCAGACAATGCAAAACTGTCCCCTGGGGGCCAAATGGTCCCTGATTGAGAGCCACTGGTTTATAATAAGAAAGAAGAGAGAAAAAGAAATCACAATGGATTACATATTTTTTACATATTTACAAATGCTACAGTGTCACAAAATCCAGTAAATAGCAATGCTTTTATTAACTGCGGCTTGGCTTTTATTAACTGCCTCATACTCCTCTGCCCTGCATTGTCTTCTACCTCTGTCTTGACCAAACACTGTTGGTCAATTTTTCACATTTCAGCACACTGATGGTGTTACTCTCTATACAGATAACAGAGGCATGGTTCTGCTTTGGTGCTGGCGTGGGTGATCAAAAATTTTTTTTTAAAGATGGAGAGGTGACAGGCATAAAATGTGAGATGTGACACACAGGTGAACAAGCAGACTGAGTTTTCTCTGGGGCACATGGCTGAGCACGTGGTCAGTGGTTTGAACCCACTTGTGGCTCTGAGGGAGCAAAGACCTCATACCACGCTCTCACAAACATGACAGCCTAGGAAACACTAGGAGACACTTGTGCTCTGTCAGATACGGTCCCTGTGAGCCAAAGGTGAGTCAATATCACCTAATAACAACTACAAGTTTATACTTCACAGAAACAAAAATTTTGATAAATTGCCCTTTGCACAATGTTTATCCAAAATAAGTAAAAATAAAAGAGGAGGTCATCAAAAAAAAAGAGAGACCCTCAGGAAGATGGACTGATACAGTGGCTGCAACAACGGGCTCAAACACAGCAGCGACGGTGAGGGCGGTGTAAGACCAGGCAGGGTTTTTGTTCTGTTGTGTGTAGGCTCCTTATGAGTTGGAATCAACTCCACAACACCAACAACGACAATGTGTGTTTATAACAGGATATGTTTTATCCTCAAGCACATTCCTGACAGAAGATGGATTCCTGTTTTGAATAGGCATGGTTGAAAACCAGATCCTCAAGGTTCAGTGTTATATGTCTGAGAACTGAAAGAATCTTCCAGACTAGTTTCAGACAGACATGTTCTGAACGGCTGACACCGAGCAAGGACAGCGGAAGCTAGGCGCTCCCTGGAAGCCATTTCTATACAGGTTCCGCTAGCAATAATTTTACTACGTGCAGTCGTTAACGTTGCTGGGTGCTGGCTCCAACTCATGGAGTCTTGATGTGGAACAGAACAAAACACTCCCTAGTCCTGTGCCATCCTCACAATCCTCACTACGCTTGAGCCTGTTGTTGCAGCCGCTGACTTTATTCTGTTGCACTGAGGGTCTGCCTCTTTTCTGCTGTCCCTCTGCTTGACCACGTATGGTGTCCCTATCCAGGAACAGGTCCCTCCTGATAGTATGTCCAAAACACATGAGACATAGTCTCATCTCCTCACTTCTCAGGAGCATTCTGGCTGCACTTCTCCCAAGATGGAGTTGTTCATTCTTTCGGCAGTCCATGGCACACTTGCTATTCTTGGGCAACATCATAACCACACGTGGATATGGCTCTAAACCTCATGAACACGCCCCAAACCGAAAAACCAAACCAATTGCCATTGAATTTATTCTGACTTCCAGTGGCCTCACTGAGCTCAATTAAATCTATTCCCAAAGGCTTCTTATCTGGATGGACACTCCACCAAAGCTAAGTGTGACAAAGGATAAGAAGAAGGGAGGAGGGTCAGGGGTCCTGATTGTGGCTGAAATATCTTCCTTTGCAAATTTCATGGAAGCTCTGTACCCAGTCTCCAGTTGAGGCCATATAAGGTAGGTCCCCAAGGCTGGGTAGCCTGCTGATAAATCTGCTCTGCCCAGCCTGACAGCCAGGCTGCAGTGTCCTTCTCTGCTACCATCTTTATCATTCATTCTCTTAGAAATGGAAATGCTTTGGTTGTTCTTTTCTGACAGTATATCTTCAACACAAACTAAACCAACCCCACTGCTGTTGAGTCGATTTTAACTCATAGCAACTCTAAAGGACAGAGTAGAACCACTCTATACCATTTCCAAGGGGCACCTGGCAGAGTCAAACTGCCGACTTTTTGGTTAGCAGCTGTGGCACTTAACCACTATGCCACCAGGGTTTTCATCTTCAACACAGAGAACTTAAAACAGCACAGGGAAAGTAAAACTTGTAACTCCCATCCCCTCTTTGTACCACATCCATCTGTTGAAACATCTGAGTTGGTATCCCATCCATTCCTGGAGCCTTGTTTTTCACAAACATCTTCTATGTAGCTTTGACTTCTTTCTTCAGTACCATCCTTTGTTGACCACATGCTACCCACTTTAATGGTTGAGCTTTAAACAATTCTTATTGGTATCGTGATTCTATGTCTTGCTTCCATCCTCTTTTGACGTTTCCTATGTCCTTCAATATCTTGCCCACAGAATTCTTCGCTATCGCAACTTCAGGCTTGAATTTTTTCTCTTCAGTTCTTTCACCATGAGAAATACCAAGAATGTTCTTCCATGATGGAGTGGAGGGCAGAGCGAGAACTCTACCGGAAACCACACTTGATGGTCCTTCTGAACAGAGGGCCCCCTGGGAGCGTGGCCCTCAGACTCTAACCCCAAGGACCATACAAAACAAAGAGTGATACAGGAGGTGAACAAACCGTTAAAAATGTACATGGAGTTCTCTGAGGGACACTTTGCCGGAGCCAAGTTGATTGTGTGAGGAGGGCCAGACCTTTACCAAAAGGTCATAGAAGTTCCAAACAAGAGGGGAAGCGTGCTGTCACGTGAGAGTGGGGGAGCAGCCAGAATAGAACAGAAGTGCAAGTTCTGAGTGTTATATGGCAACATGATATAAGCTGTAAAAATGTTCTTAATTCACAATAAAAAGGAAAAAATAATACCAAGCATGCTCTTCCCTTTTGGTTTTCTGATTCCAGATCTTTGCACATACCATGATAATACTTTACCTCACCTTCTCAAGCCATCCTTTGAAATCTTCTCTTCAGCTTTTTCACTACATCATTTTTTCCATTCTGCAGCTATGCAATGTTCCAAGCAAGTGTCAGAGTCTCACTGTCATCCATTTTTGTCTTTTCTTTCTTTCGTGTCTTTTTAGGGACCTATGGTTTTCTTCATGTATGACATCATGAGGTCACTCCATGACTCATCTGGTCTTTGGTCATTAGTGTTCAGCGACCTATGACTACATGTTTAAAAGGAGCCCTGGTTGCTTAGTGGTTAAGTGCTCAGCTGTCAGTGACCCCACAGGAGAAAGATGTGGCAATCTGATTCTGTAAAAATTACAGCCTAGAAAACCCTGGGGGTAAGTTGTACTCTGCCACATGGGGCCAATGCTAGTTGAAATCTACTCAACAGCACATAACAATAAGATTCTTAAGTACACTAACTTAAACTCCAGGACTCTTCAAGAATTTAAGTTTAGACTCCTTTTAGATATATTCGTTCTCAGTGGCTCTTGCTGTTAGGTGCCAGCCAGCCAGTTAGGACTCATAGTGACACTGAGGAGACCAGATGACAATGTTGCCAGGTCCCACACCATCCTTCCAATCGTTGCTGTGTTTGAGTCTACTGTTGGCAGCCACTGTCTCAGTCTATCTTGTTGAGGGTCTTCCTCTTCTTTGCTGATACTGATTGTCTTAGGCTGGGTTATCTACGGAAGCAAAACCAGTAACACGTAAATGTACAAGGAAAGATTTATGTAGAAAGGAAACAGCTCACACAGTTGTAGAAGCTGAACATCCCTAGTCCTGGAATGAACTTCGTGTGGCCAAGAGAGCTGGTGAACCCAAGGTCAGCAGGTCAGAGACCAGAGTTCTAGATCACTGGCTGTCTAGGTCAGCGGATCCCAAGTGGGTGGCGAGACTGCGAGGTTTCTGCTGACTCACAGAGCTGCAGAGGCTAATGAACCCAGAATCAGTAGGTTAAGGAAGAGGACTCTCAAGTGCCAGCTGTAAGAGTTGATGAATCCAACAGCTGCCAATTCAAGACCAGGAACTAGACACAAAAGAGAGCAGGAGATGTGGGCAACATGAGCAGATAGGAATTAGGTGGTAGAAGGCAGCGAGATGAGAGTTGAGGGGAGGGAAGCCACCACAGGCCCCGCCCTGCCACTTGATACAGCAGCCAAACATGGAGTTGCCAAGTTGACACAATCTTGACCACCATGTTATCTAACAAGCGTGATGTCCCTTTCCGAGGACTGGTCCCTCCTGATAATGGGTCCAAAGTAGGCAAAATGAAGTCTTACTATCTTCGCTCATAAGGACACTGTGGCTGTATTTCTTCCAAGACAGATTTGTTCATTCTTAGGGCATTCCATGTGATAGTCAATATTCTCCACCAACAGGTACAGAAGATACTTTTCATTGGTTTCTAAAATTTCATTTTTTTATCGTGATTAAGTGAAAGTATACAATCCAAATTAAATTTGCATGTCTAAAATTTCTTTGCATCAGAATGCTAGCAAATTATATTACTATTTTTAGGGAAATCAGTACAAATGGAGACTATAACATTTTCATAATAAGCTCTATTATAAGGGGAAAACACTACCAACAGATCAAAGGAAAAAAGTAGGCATCGAAATGGGAGTTACTAATTTTTACTGTCAAATACTTTAAAACTGTGAGAATAAAAATATATATATGACGTTCCAAAAATATATGCGTCATTTAGCTATCCGACTCATGGTGACCCCCCATAAGTCGGATCCGACTCAGTGGCACTTGGCTTGGCATTTAGCTATAAAATCTTGAATGTAAGCAGGGTATTTGGGGGGAAAAAAGTTGCTGTCAAATCAGTTGCTGCTCATGGTGATTGCACTCGTTATAGGCAAACTTGAGTTACATAGAGTTTTCTGGGTCATAATCATTATGAAAGCCAATCACCAGGACTTTCTTCTGCGGTACAACTGAGTGGGTTCAAACCACCAACCTTGTGGTTAGTAGTAGAATGCAAACCATTTTTGCTACAAAAACAAGTAGAGATTCCTAAAGCATCTAAAGTCTGGGCACTTTATAACAATTTCAAGAAACAACTGTGACAAATGCAAGGTACACAAAAGGAATTCTTATTGCAAGAAATGAGAATTGCGGAAGCAATGATGAAAGTGGTTGAGTTTCAAAAGACGAAATAGTTGAGAAAGGGTGCAAAACTACTCATTCACAGGCTGATGCTCAGTAAGAGCTAGCTGCATCAAAATTTTTTTCAAAACACAGAATGAAATGTCTTCTGTTTCTTTCAAACTCACCCCAGTAAGTAGTTGGATAATGAGAGATGAGAAGGAACTGCAGTTGGTCAATAAAAGAAGAAAAGGAGGAAGCAGTCCTAGAAGATTTCTAAGGAAGGTGATTTTACACATACATAGCCCTGGTTTCATAGTGGGTTAAGTGTTGTCTGCTAACCAAAAGGTTGGCAGTTCAAATCTGCCAGGTGCTCCTTGGAACCTCTATGGCACAGTTCTACTGTGACCTCTAGGGTCACTATAAGTCAGACCCAACTTGACAGCAGTTTGGCTTTATATATATATATATATATATATATACACACAAGTTCAAATCTACCAGGCGCTCCTTGAATACTCTAGGGGTCAGTTCTACCCTGGCCCCTAGAGTCACCATGAGTCAGATCCGACTTGACGGCACTCGGCATACACACACACACATATACACACAATACATACATATGTATATATTACATGTATATTGACACCCAGTGATGTCACAGAAGGAAGACTGGGCAATCTACTTCCACAAAGATTACAGCCATGAAAACCCTATGGAACTCAATTTTAATCTCTAACACATAATGTCTCCCTCAGTTGGAATCCATTCAACAGCAACAAGTTTGGCTTTTTGTTTTGTTGTGTTGTGTTTATATTTGTCAGAAACCTGAGGCCTCCTGTTTTAAAGTTATTCATGCAGGAGAGCCAATCCTTAAATGTTCTGGAAAAAGTTGTGCTGAGACTTTTCAGACCCATAAATAATGGTGTTGATTAAAAATAGGTCATCCAAGTTGATCTAATTGCTTTCTATTTTTAACATATATCATTTTCATTGATTTTTAAAATGGACAGCCCATTAAAAGACATTAAACACGACCCTAAAATTGTGTTTTGATTACAAAAGGCTAAAGGCGAAGAATAAAGAACAATCTCTCACCACATGAAATTGAGGAAAAATACCACCAAAGAGAACTGTAACTCTACTTTCCCAGGAACTACACACTTCTGGGTAACAGCTGGGAAGTGAGATATCGTTATGGTAAAATGGTGTCCAGCAGTTGTGGAATGTTGGAAGCCATGTGTATCTTACTTGGATAAAAATCCAAACTTTGTGGGTGAGTCCATTCCGACTCATAGCGACCCAACAGGACAGAGTATTAAAGCCCCACAGTTTCCAAGGAGCAGTTGGTGGATTTGAACAGCCAGCCATTTGGTTAGCAGCTGTAGCTCTTAACTACTACGCCACCAGGAGTCCTTATTTGAATAAGTGTTCTCTAATTTGAATCAGTCATGGCTGAGGAAGTCAAACTAGAACAGACCCAAATTTTCAAAACTGGGTGAACTGGAATGATAATCAGAATGCAAAAAATTGTAGGCTGAAGCCCTTCTGGGACTTAATCTCCCTCTTAAAAAACAAGAACAGCATATGCGTTGTATAGCAACCAGATCCCTTGCCCATGGAATTTTGAAAAGAGTTGGAAATAGCAGCACCCTACTCAAAGATGATGGCAGACTCTACCACTTTGGATGAGTGTTGCTTTCAACACTCTTGTCAACATCACAGTCTCATACCTCAGGCTCCTGAAAGAGCTCACTGTGCCTCTTCTGAGTCTCCATTCCAGGGCTTCAACCTGTAATTTCTTCTGTTCCAGTTATCATCCCAGATCATGTGAACTTCAAAAATTCAGGTCAGTTCCAGTTTCACCTCATCAGTCATAACTGAACTGGTTTAAACCAGTTCTAAGACCTGGTAAAAACACATGATTGGTTTTGCTGTGTTTTTTGCTCTATGAGTAATGTTGTTGCTCTTGTTGTTAGCTTCTGTTGGGTCAACCCCCCACTCACAGTGGCCCCTCCACATACCTGAACCAAACACTACCCAGCTGTGCGTGACCCCATGACAGATCATGGATTGGCACACTGTGATCCACAGGGCTGTCATGGGATGATTTTTCAGAAGTCGATCACTGGACCTCTCTACCCAGCCTGTCTTGGTCTGGAAAGTCTGCTGAAACCAGTCTCCACTGTCAGACAGGCAATGGCTATACATGAGGTGTATTGACTAGCAATCAAATCAGGTCTCTTGCATATAAGGTGGAAATTATACATGTTCTTAATTACATAGTATATGTTTATTCTAGAAAATGCAATGAAGGAAAGCTAGTATTAAAAATAACTGTTAATACCATCATCAAGAGATTACCTTGGAAACATTTTGATATGAGCATACTCACATTTTCAAAACATATAGTGTGAATTTTTTAGATGCAGATATATGACACATAGACATTCAAACATTTTTTTACACACACACACAAAAATATCATATACACTGTACTGGTTGACAGCTAGTCAATTCCAACTCATGAAGACCCCATGGGTGTCTGAGAAGAACCAGCTGATTATTTTAGAAGGAAATTTTCAGGCCATACATCAAAAGCAGTTCTCTGTGAACTTAACTTCTAACAATTTGGTTAACAGCTGAGTGCATTCACTACTTGCACTGTTCGTGTATTTTAGATGCTAATAGTAGTTTTTCAAATTATCATTAATGGAAACACAAACATATTTCTATCACAACTTAGTTAAGAAATGCTTACATCTATCACAACTTACCTTGTAGTACTGAACTTTATAGAAAGTGTTTTCTTAAAGATCCCACAGGTAAATCCTCAATGGCTTGTTGTTGTTATTACATGCCATCAAGTTATTTCCAACTTATAAAAACCCTGTGTACAAGAGAACAAAACACTGCCCAGCCTTGCACCGTACCCATAATCTTTGCTGGGCTTGAGCCCATCACTGCAGCCACTGTGTCAATCCACCTCGTTGAGGGTCTTTCTCTTTTCTGCCGACTCTATGCTTTACCAAACATGATGTCCTTCCCTGGGGATTGATTGCTCCTGACTACATGTCCAAAGTATGCAAGATGTAGTCTCACCAGCTTTGCTTCCAAGAAGCACTCCGGTTGCACTTCTTCCAGAAAAGATCTGTTAGTTCTTTTGGCAGCCCATGGTACATTTGGTATTCTTATCCAACACCACAATTCAAAGGCATCCTTTTTCTTCTGTCTTATTTGTTGTCCTGATCTTACACGCATTATACGACTGAAAATACCACGGCTTGAGTCAGGCCTACCTTAGTCTTCAAGGTGACATCTCAGCTTCTCAACACTTTTGAGGCCTTTTTCAACAAATTTTCTCGATGCATCCTTTGATTTCTTGACTGCTGCTTCCATGGGTACTGACTGTGGGTCCAAGTAAAATGAAATCCTTGACAACCTCAATCCTTTCTCCATTTATCATGATGCTGCTTATTGGTCCAGTTGTAAGGATTTTTGTTTTCTTGGGTATTGAGGTGTAATCCATACTAAAGGCTATGGTCTTTGACCTTTATTAGTAAGGGTTTTAAATCCTCTTCCTTTTCAGCAAGAAAGGTTGTGTCATGTGCAATTGTTTACGAGTCTCCTTCCAATCTTGATGCTCATTCTTCTTCATGTAGTCTACCTTCTCAGATTATTTGCCTGGCATACAGCTTAAACAAGTAACAGAAAAGGATACAAGCCCGATGTGCACCTTTCTTGACTTTAAACCATAAAAGTTTTTCCCTATTCTGTTTAAGTGTTTGCCTCTTGATCCGTGTACAGACTCCTCATGAGAACAATTAAGTGTCCTGGAATCCCCATTCCCCACAATGTTATCCACAGTTTGTTAAATGATCCACACAGTCGAATTGCTTTGTATAGACAACAAAATACAAATAAACATCTCTGTGGTATTCTCTGCTTTCAGCCAGGGTCCACCTGACATTAGCAATAGGATTGATTTGATAGACTTATTAAATCAAACAATAGTCACATCTGGGGACTGCTTTACACATATTACTAAATCCCCCTCCAGAAACATTTCTCAAATTTTAGTAACACACAAGCCTTCACTGTGTCATTTTATACTTTCCTAATATATAAGAAAATATTCACTTCTTCATATCCTCACCAACATTCATTATTGTTCGAGGTACTGTAGTGATTAAGAGCTCAGGCTGCTAACCCAAAGGTCAGCAGTTTGACATAACCAGCTATTTCCTGAAAATCCTAAGGGGCAGTTCTACTATGTCCTGGAGGGTCGCTCTCAGTCAGAATCAACTTGATGGCTCACAACAACAATCTATGGTCTAAAAATTGTAATTTATGACTTTTAATTTAGGGGAAGAACATTTTATATGTTTATGGACCATTTGTATTTCATCTTCTGTTGAATCCTGATTCATGAACTTTGCCCTTTCTATACCGGGTTTTCACATTCCTCTCTACATGTTTATATTATTAACTCTGAAATACAAAATCAAACTATTTTTCCCATTTTATTGTTTTCCTGTTAAATTGTCATAGGTATATTTTTTATAACAAAATTCTTCAGTTCTATATATTCACATATTTAAAATTTTTTTTTATTTGTTTTTTGCCTTTGGTACCTGCAGTGAAACAAATTCCTTTATGTGGGCTATTCCTTGGTTCTTTGGAAAAACAGCTTGAGAGTTTTTCCCCCTAAGCCCTAAGAAGTTAGCTTTGCACCAGTTTTCTACCCCAAAGGGTTTATTACATTTCCTGTGCAAACTGTGAACAACTTGAGTTGATACTTTTTGTCTGGTACAGCCTGCCTTCTGAATGTTGTGCACCTTGCAGTGATTGGTCAATAGACTAGGCAAATGAAGTGAATATGAAGCATGTAAATGAGGTGACTACAGCCTATGTAAATGAAGTGTCAGTGGCCTACCCAGAGTTGATTGGTCAGTTTGTATCTCTCCTACTGGACGAGGTCATGCCTTGAAATTGACGAGGAGTTGTGTACATATGCAATCAACCCCACACAGATAGAAAGAAGCAAGAAGACAGGAAGAAGAAACAGAGACAAGAAAGAGACAAGACAGAAGCAGAGAGAAGGAAGTCAAGGCACTGCCTAAAAGAGCCATAACATGGGTCAAGCGTGGTAACTCTGAAGATGGCAGCAGGCCTGGAAGAGACCCTGTGATAGAGTTTACAGCAGTGAAACTGAGGACAGAGAGGTCTGTCCCGAGAGGGCTAAGAAGGAGCCTATCTCCAGTGGGCAGACAGCAGCCTGCACAGCTAAGAGGTCATGCACGGCAGAGAAGAGGGCCTGCTGGCTTGTATAGCTAAGAGAAACTGAGAGAGCTTTCAGCACTGGAGAAGGGAGGAAGGTTCTCTCCTCCTCCAGGGAGCCTTCCAGACTTTCCCTGCCTGCTTCCTGGTCTTGATTCCACGTTGTAGTCTATTGATCCTGACCCTGAGTTGTACCCTGTTACTTCTCTTAATAAACCACTTAACTGTAAGTATGGTCTGTGAATTCTGTGTGACCATTGCAAAGAGTTATCAAACTCAACAGAGAAGTAGAGAGTGTCGTGGGAAAAATAGTGTCAGAATTGGTGAAAAGTTTGGAAGATGGAATTGTGTATGTCTGTCATCCACCTCATAGGAATCAGCTTTGTACTGATGGTAATTCTCTCTCCTCCTGCTGAAGTTAGTCAGATTCTAACGCTACTTCTACTATCACTCCCATGTCATACTGTCATTCTTAGAAAGGTCTTCCTAATCTGTTTGCTTGAAACCCTGGTAGTATAGCGGTTAAGTGCTATGCATGCTAACCTGAAAGGCTAGCAGTTCAAATCCTCCAGGCACTCCTTGGAAACTCTGTGAAGCCATTCTATTCTGACATGTAGGGTTGCTATAAGTCAGAATCGAGTTGATGGCACTGAGTTGTTTTTTTTTTTTAATAACTTGCTTATTATACTGAAACTACCCTGAGCAATATAAAATACCTGGATACTAAACTTCAAATAAGTCTTGTGGATTGAATTATCACCCCCCACCCGATACATGTTAGAATTCCAGCCTCTGTACCTGCGGAAGTAATCCCATTCAGCAATAAGAATTTCTTTGTTACGTTAATGGCGTCACATCAGCCTAAGGTGTTTCCTAAGCCTAATCACTTCTGAGTGACAGAAGGAGCAGCACAGGGTTGCTATGCCTTGGAATCGACCTGACAGCTATGGGTTAGCTTTAGTTACTGACATACAGAGAAGCAAGCACAAACAGGGGAAGATAGATGTTACATGAGGATAATCGAGGAACTGATGTACAGAGATGAAGGAGACCAAGCTCTTCCCCCCAAGCCCACAGAGGGAGAGGCAGCCTTCCCCTAGAGCCAGGGCACTACATGCAGGCCTCCGGCCTCCTGCATGGTGAGAAAACAAACTTCTTTATAGTCACCCCTTATGGTATTGCTGTTACAGCAGCACTAGGAGACTAAGTCAGTTAAATAACTTTATAATAATAAAGAGAAGAAAGTAATCTGAAGCAAAATAATATGCACTTCCAGATTTGGCTTGGCTTCCAAATGGACATACTTCAGTGTGGTTACCACAAAAAACAGGATGAGATCACCCAGTGATCATACTACTCGTAATGAATCAGGATGCACGAGGCATCTGAGAAGATTAAAAGCTATCCTGTTTAAGTATAGGCAAATAAATCATCTTAGCTACCAATGGACACTGGAATTAAAAACTGGAGACACTAGTGTACACTAAAAAGCCCTGGTGGTGCAGCGCTTAAGCACTCAACTGCTATTGAAAGGTTGGCAGTTCAAACCCACCAGCTGCTACACAGAAAAAAAAAGACAAGCAATCTGTTCACATAAAAATTATAGCTTAGGAGGCCGGATGGGGCAGTTCTACTCCATTGTGTGGAGGGTCTGTGAGTCAGAAGAGATCTGACAGCACACAACACACACAACACAGTGCACACTGGAAGTCAAAGTTCGTGTTACCTAAGAATTGAAGATTGCTACAAAGATGTAGCAAAACAAACCACACACTAGGAAAAGAACATTTTCAAAAGCATAACCAACCAAATACTAGTATATAAAATGTACAAAGAACTACAGTACAATTTAAAAAAAAAAAGTCAACTCAGTACCAAATGAACAGGACAATGAATATAAAAATAACATGAAAGTGTGCTCACTCTCCTTAGTAATTAAAGAAATATAAATTAAAATCACAACGAGATACCATTTCATATTTGGAAGACTGGCAAAAATACAATATTAAGTGTTGGCAAAAATGTAGAGTATAGGTATGTTTACATACCTTCCATCCAGTTAAAACCAGGGGCCTTTGGTTGATCACTCATCACAATTTTATGGGCTTCCAAACAGAATTGTGCTCCAAGGGTTTTCAGTGCCTGCGACCTTTCAGAAGCAGATCACCAGGACGTTCTCCTGAGGTACCTCTGTTGTTAGCTGTCATCAAGTCAGTTGCAACTCATAGCAACCTTATGCATGAAACAATACCTGGTCTCGCTCCATCCTCACAATTGCTGCTGTATTTGAGCCTGTCATTGCAGCTGTCAAGCCATCTCTTTGAAGGTCTTCCTCTCTTTTTCTGATGTTTTTAGTCAGCTAGGGCTGCTCTAACAGAAATACCACAGAGTGGATGGCTTTCACAAAGGAAAGTTTATTCTTACACAGTCTGGTAGGATTACAAGTCCAATTTCAAGGTATCCACTCCAGGGGAAGGCTTTCTCTCTGTTGGGTCTGAAGGAAAGTCCTTGTGTAGCATCTCTTTGTTCAGTGAGTATCTTGGTGCAGGAACTCAGGTCAGAAGGACGTGATCTACTCCTGGTGCTGCTTTCCTGATGGTGTGAGGTTCCTGACTCTTGTTTGCTTCTGTCTCTTTTTATCTCCCATAGGACTATAGGATAAAGGGTCGTGCAAGCTACACTCCAGGGAAACTCCCTTAGCAGGGGTGTTGCAGTCCCAGCCTAGTCCTCTTAGCCACAGGCAGAGATCAGGATTTACAGCATCAGAAAATCACGAAATGGAGGGCAATCACAGAATACAGGGAATCCTGGCCCAGCCAAATTATCACACATATTTTTGAGGGGACACAATTCAATCTATGACACTGACCCTCTGCTTTACCAAACATGATGCCCTTCTCCAGGAATTAGTCCTTCCTGATAACACATTCAAAGTATGTGAGACAAAGTCTCATCATCCTTGCTTTAAGCAGTGTTTCAGCTTACTTTTCCCAAGTCATATTTATTTGTCCTTTTGGCAGTTTACAGTATATTCAATATTCTTCACCAATACCATAATTCAAAGCCATCAATTCTTCCTTGGTCTTCCTTATTCATTATGCAGTTTTCACATCCAGATGAGTAAATTGAAGATACTATGGCTTAGGTGGGGCACTTCTACGTGGATTCAAACCATAACTTTTCAGTTAACAGTCAAGTCCTTAACTATCTTTGTCACCTTGGGATTCTAGTGTACAAGGTCTGACATCTAGGTTCTCGAACTTGACACTGTGTGCTTACGTTGGCAGCATTTACAAACAACTTGGTAAGGTTTCATAACCTGGGTATATTAGTGTCTCATAGTTGTGTTCATGTCAATGTATGACAATGTCTTGCTGAGTGGCGTTCATTAGTGTTGTTGCGTGTTTTTGTGTGCCATCATGAGAATGTTGGAGATTGAATAACAACAGTGAACAAACATTAAATTTATGGCTAAACTTGGAAAGAATGGAAGTGAAATCGGGGACATGTTAGTCCACGTTTGTGAGATAATGCCACAAAGAAAACGGCAGTCTACAAATAGAGCAAATGCTTTTCCGAGGGGAGAGAAAGTGTTCCTGATGAAGAGAGGTGAAGGCGGCCAGTAACAAGCAGAACTGACAAAAACACAGCAAAAATTCATCTAATTATGTGTCAAAATTGCCAGCTGACTGTGAAAAGCATAGCCAACCAAGTAAACACTGATAGAGAAACAGGAAAATCTTAACTGAAAATCTTGGCATGAGAAAGATCTGTGCAAAAATGGTCCCTAAGGAGCTCACCAATGAACAAAAGCAAAGGAAAGCCAAAGTTGCCAAGAGCTTTTGGAGAGGCAAGACAATGTTTGGGGCCATGTTATTACTGGTGATGAAACACAGATGTACCAATACGACCCTGAAGCAAAGTGTCAAAGTGCACAATGGAAGTCAGCCAATTCTCCACAACCAAAAAAGTTCTGTCAGTCCAGACCAATAAGCAAAGTGATGTTGTAACCTCTTCTAATATCAAAGGGATTGTACATTATGAATTTGCACCAACTGGACAAACAGCTAACCAAGTTTACCATTTGGAAGTGTTGAAAAGGTTGCATGAAAAAATTACACTAAAAAGACCTGAACTTTTCACCAGCAACTCACTGCTCTTGAATCATGACAATGAACCACGGCATTGTCTGAAGGAGTTTTTAGTCAGTAAACAAATAACTGTATTGGAACACTGTCCCTGCTCACCTGATCTGGCCCCCAATGACCTTTTTCTTTACCTAAAAATAAAGGAAATATTGAAAGGAAGGCATGTGGATGACATTTAGGATGTCCAGGGTAATAAGACAACAGCTGTGATGGCCATTCCAGAAAAAGAATTCCAAAACTGGTTTGAAGGTTGGACTAGGAGTTGGTGTCAGTGCATCACTTCCTGAGGGGTGTACTTCGAGCTGACCGTAGTGATAGTCAGCAGTGAATATGAAGCACTTCTCCTAGGATAAATTCTTGAGCTGAACTGCCAGTGCTCATATCAGAAGCTTGGAGGTTAGAGTCTACCCAGATAGGCCTCAGAGGAAAGGCCTGGCAATATGCTTCCGAGACATCAGCCATTGAAACCTTAGCCAAGCCAAAGCCAAGTGCCGTCGAATTGAAACCTTACGGAACAAACTTCTATTCTGACAACCATGGGGTCATCAGGAGTCAGAGTGAATGCTGTAGGAACTAGTTTGGGTTTTTCTGGTCTGGTCTGTGAGAAGCTCGTGAGAAAGAGAAAACAAAAATGAATTTTCAAACAGCTCTCTGCTTTGTGAGTTTTGACTGACGTCTCGTGGCAAGGCAGCCTTTTGCCAGCAATTTCCCAGCTTCTCTACATCATCCTCAGAGCAACAGAAGATGCAGAAACCTGTACTTGGCAGCCTAGTGGGTTGGGCCAAAACAATTCACCCCTGACCTTTTTGCGGATACATAGCTATTTCTGTGTCAGTACTGGGACCAGCCAAACCCAACCACAGACTGATGGTGACATTTCCCCACCTGCCCAGCACATCATTTACCTGTCAACTCTGTATGGAACAAATCCTTGTCTATGATATCTAGAGTAAAATTGGGGCACATTTTACAAGAGTAGCTACAAAAAAAACCAAAAAAAATCGGAGGAAAATTATTTCCTATCTATGTAATTGAGAACCGCACTCTGAGGGTGAAAGTTCCAAACAGGGCAGCAGAGGGCACTGTGCGAAGAAAAGCTCCCGCGTCTCTGCCCTCTAGGACGCCGGTGAGTGCCCCAGCCCCGTCGCGGGCTGCACCCAGCCACCTCCAGTGCCACAGACGGAGCGTTGAACGGTTTTGCCCATCCGTAATATTAACAGACACTGATGATTCCATAATGTCCCTTGGGCGTAGGCAAGTCTGGGGCTGCTCGCGTCTCCGTTTTCCCACTCTTGCCGACTACGCAGTGGTTCCTTAGACTCGGGCAAACGTTAGCTCTGGAAGTACGCTTATCCACTTTCCACTTTTGTCTTTTTGTAGATATTCCAAATGAAACTTTCTTTTTGCTTTACTGAACTTTGTGATGTGTTTACAATATCAGAATGGGCCAGTCCTCGGAGAAGGACCTCTACCCTTGCGGCGAGCACCGTGAAAATATCAAGTGTCGCGAGAAGGAAATACGTTAACTACAGCGCCTGGGGTTAACGATCAGCTTTCTTTAGTCAAATCACACACTCACGATTAAGCAGGGGGGGAAGCTGCTAGCACCAGGGCACAAAAGCACTCTCACTTACATAACTTAGGAACTCTTATCTATGTTTACATTATTGAGGGATTTTCATTTGCCTTAGTTGAGACCCACACACTCCGACTGGGTCCCACAGGGACCCACAGGGACTCACAGGGACTGTGGGGTTAATCCTAACATCATCACTTACACTTCCCGAAAAGCAGTTTCACTCTAAGAAATCTGGACATTGATTAAGCCAAGTGCCATTAGGCAATGTGAGGTGTCTCAGAGGTGGGGCCAGGAGGCATAGCACAGGAGGCTCAGGTGCCAACAGTCACTAAAACCAGACCATTACGATGTCAGGAGAGTGACAAGGCATCTCAGAGGGAGATCTGCCAGCAGGTACAACACAGGAGGCTTAGGCACCAACGAGAAATGGTCACAGCCACTCGAACCATGCCTTTGAGGGAGAAGGGGAAGAGGTCTCAGGATCAGGTCACAACACAGCAGCAAGACCAGTGATCACTGATCCCCAGAGGAGACTGTGTGCCTCAGGCCTTGAGTATGAGGCACAGCAGCAGACGGGCAGACACAGACCCCCAGAGGGCTGGGTTTTTATACAAGTTGTTCACTTGGTTCTGGTCACTGGCATCCAGTCCATAAGTCTTATCTTCTGGTACTCCAGTTGTTGACTTCTTTCTAGTTAGCTTCTTTATGACCTCTCTGACCATCTGCTGCCATGTCCACTTGGCCGTTATTTTCCTGACTTTTACTTCTTCACCATGACTCTGTATTTTTCTCATCATCTTACATAGCTTAAGCACAGCCATTCTGTGTTTTAATAGTTTACCCAGTTCTTACATTTATCACACACACACACACACACACACACACACACACACACACACACACACACACACACACACACACACACACACCACATACGTATCCTCATTTCAATCCTCGAGAAGTTAAAGCAGAGGGTCAGTGAAAAAGAGGAAGACCTTCAATGAGATGGACCGGCACAGTGGCTGCAACAGTGGGCTGAAACGTAGCAATGACCGTGAGGATGGTGCTGAATCAGGTAGTATTTCACTCTGTTGTACGTAGGGTCCTTGCAAGTCAGAACAAGCCCCTGACAGCAACAAACACAGGTAGTTAAGTTATTTATAGCTAAGCCTGTGTAAAAATGGCATCCAGGGGGATCCTAGCTTCCACTGTATTAATTCAGTGTCAGCCATTCAAAACATGTGTAAGAGAAATTAGTGCAAAAGAAAAGTTGAAATGTCCACAAATCTTACATCACAAATACAAAAGAAAATCCATAATTTCTCACAGTTGAGAACAAGCCTAAAAATCTGCCCAACATTATTATGAGGTATGAAGCTGAATACAACTTTTCTAAAATGACAGTCATAAAGAACAAATATTTATCAACCAGGCTAAAGATAAAATCATTTTCTCTTTCTCTGTAAAGAAACTATCACAAGCTAAATATATGAAGAGGCAAAGCACACAATTAAACAATATATACCACCGAAACCAAACCAATCCCAGTGCCTTCGAGTTGATTCAACTCATAGCAATCCTGTAGACACAGCAGAACTGCCACAGAGTTTCAAGGAGTGCCTGGCCGATTTGAAGTGCTGACCTTTTGGTTAGCAGATGTAGCGCTTAACCACTAGGCCACCAGGGTTTCTAGAGTTAAATAAATGCCAGGTAGTCAATTACTAACAAATTATCTTTTTTCTAATTCTGTGACAGAGTAAACTCACCGCATGGGTTTGGTTTGGAGTTTTCTGGTATTTAAGGTATTTGTAAGCATCTTGAGATGTTCAATCAGTTGAGATTTTTTTTTTCCCCCATTGTAAATGAATATTCACTTTCCTGTCAACATTTTCATTTTGGATTTCAGCAGATTCTGACTCACGACAACCGCAAGTGCTAAAAATACAACTGCTCCATAGGGTTTTCTTGTTTTGTGTCCTTCCCAAAGCAGTTCACCAGGCCTTTCTTCAGCTGAGCCAGTGGGTGGGCTTGAACCTCCAAGCTTTGGGTTAGCAGAGGATTGCAAACTGCAGACACCACACAGTCGGTTAATCATACAGAAAAACCTGAGCCCGTTGCCCTGAAGTCCATTTGGACTTACTGCGACCTGTCTGCCTACGAGTCCGAATCAATTGGCTAGCAACGGATTTGGCGGGTTGTGTTTTTTTAAAAGGACAGAATAAAGCAAAAAACCCACACCTCTGCTGTCCAGTCGATTTCAACTCATAAGAGACCCTTACAGGACAGAGGAGAACTGCCCGGTCGAGTTTCTAAGGTGGCCCTAGTGGATTCGAACTGTTGACCTTTTGATAAGCAGCAGTAGTTATTAACCACTGCAGCACTAGGGTTTAATAATCCACAGTTTACAGGATTCTCCTTCAACTGCTGATTGCTAACCCCAGCGGGGCGGCAGGAAGCACCCCGATACCCTCCCACGCCCGGGAGCCGACACCCCCGCCTTTCCGCCTTCGCGCGCTTCCGGCTGGGGCGGAACCCAAACATCGGGCGTGGATTGGCGGAGAGGAATTTGCGTTTGCACTTTTAAAAGGCCCAATCAGCGTCCCGCCTCAAAGAACCAGCCAATAGGAAGCCTCAGGAGGGCGGGAGCTGCGTATTTGAACGGCGGCGGGAGCGGCTCCTGGGTGTTGGGGTCGCGGCGGCGGCTGGTGAGTCATGGAGGCTAAGGATGGCGAGGAGGCCGAGCTGATGCGGAGGCTCCGCGACAGCCGCTGGCGCTTCCAGAGGCGCATGCAGCAGCTGATAGAAAAGGTGCGGCCGTGTGCACAGCTGGCGGGGCTAGGTTGCAGAGTCGGGGTCGGGCTCGGGGAACTTGGTGCGGGGAAACGGACCCGGGTGCGAGAAGGGGGAAAGCAGGCCCAGGACCAGGCGCAGGGAGGGTACAGGGACACGGAGAGGTGGGAGAAGCCGGATCGGGAACAGTGTGCAGAGCAGTGGGAGGCGGAAGGCCGGGCTCTGGACCCAGCGGAGACAGCGGGGACGTAGAAAAACTGCCCCGCTGTTCCACCACCGCGAACTCGCTGGGGGTGGGCGGAGAGGCTGGTTGGAGGTCCGACTTGATGGGGCGCCCCTTCCCTCCGCAGTACAACCATCCCTTTGAGGACACTCCGGTGGTGGAGATGGCCACTCTGACGTACCAAACACCCGAAGGTAGGGGTCGTCTCTTAGTTCCCTTTGGTCGCCATGAGTCGGATCCGACTCGACGGCGCTTGGCTTGGCTTGGCTTGGCTTGGCAATGCTGACTGTGCGTTTATGAAAATAAACCTTGTTCGTGTAAACTAAGAATGAATCCTTGAAGACACAGACGGGTTCGAATGTGCCTGCCTGGGTTGGCACCCGAGCTCACACTTAGGCTCCTGCAGCATTGCCTAGCCTAGCTGGGGCTCTCTTTCTTCATCTGTAAAACGGGTGTTGTAACAGCTACAAGATCATGCTGGTGAAACCTTCTACACAGTGCTTGTGTCCTTCCATGCTCTTGTTGACTGTCATTTGTCCTGTTTGAATATTAACTGTCCTTGAGGTTCTGAGTACTTGAAACAATCTGAGTACGGAAAAGGAGTCATTGTTTTTAGTGTTGGGTGGCTGTGAACTGACCTAAGCACACACTGGTCAGGGATTCTTTTCATAAAAACTGGGGAAAGTTACTGTGAATGATATCAGTACCTCCTGTCCTACTGTTAACTTACTACAGAAGATGTTGACAAGTCCTTCTGGCCACTAGCGTCCAAACATACAATGGAATGAAACACTGCCAGGTCCTAGACCTTCCGCATAATCGCTGTGCTTGAAGCCATTGATAAGCTGCTGAGTCAATCCTTTTCAATGAGGGTCTTCCTCTTTTTCACTGACCACCTACTTTACCAAACATGATATTTTCCAGGGACTGGTCCCTCTTGACAACATGTCCACAGTATGTGAGACAATGTCTTGCCATGCTTGCTTCCAAGAAACACTTGCAGTAATTCTTCCATGACAGATTTGTTTATTCTTCTGACAGGCCACAGGATATTCAGTATACTTTGCCAACACCAAAAATTCAAAGGCAATGCATTTTCTTTGGTCTTTTTTATTCATTGGCCAGCTTTCGCACACATAGGCAATTGAAAATACCATAGCTTGAGTCAGGTGCACGTTAGTCTCCAAAGTGACATGTTTGCTTCCTACCACTTTAGAGGGCTTTGGTAGCAAATATGCCCAGTGCAATACCTTATTTGGTTTCTTGACTACTGCATCTATGAGCACTGGTAATGATAATGAGAGGAAACTTCAAATTAGGCACAGAACCGTCCCTAAGACCTGCTCCTTCAGTGAAGAACTATCTTTGGCTTTTTAGCTGATCTGTCAGGAACTCTGAACTTGGTGAGTGCTTGTCAGTGAAGGTGTTAGTATGCTAAGTGCTTTGCTGTGATTACTGAAGGAAGTATATGTCATGTGGGACAAAGAGCTAGATTTGTCCATTTGTGTCCAGTTTTGGAAAAGAGCAGAGCAGAGGTGGCACAGTGGTTAAGAGCTCTGCTGCAGACCAAAGGATCACAGCTGGAATCCACCAACCATTCCTTGGAAACCCTCGGGGACAGTTTTCCTCTCCTACAGGTTTGCTGAGAGTCAAAATTGACTGACAGCAGCAGGTTTGGGGTTTTTTATGTTTTCAGAAAAGCAGTTGGAATTCTCTAGCAGTCAGGGTGCCCTTTTGTTTCCTAAAATATACAGGCAGCACTGATACATGTGGGATTGAGTCGGGAGCTCCACGTGGCCCACCGGACACCAAGCCTCGGGAAGGGGGAGGGGAGCATGATGCAGCCCGTCGTGCGTGTTCATTGATTGGACTGAGCATGGCTATACATGAAGACCCTTCCGTGGGTATTCCTGAAGCCTCAGTCAATGGACCCTGAACCTTGGAGATTGTCTGTGGGGCTTCAAGAACACCCACCTGGGGATCTGGGTGTAGGGAGGGTGCGGAGAGGAAGATGGTCCAATCAGTACCTACCTTACGGTACCAGCCAATAGAGAACATGACGCTGTGTAGTACAGGGTGTGTGTCTGTCTGTCTCCGTGTCTCCCGTGTCTCTTCCCGGACCGTGCCAGACACCTCTCAGCCGATGTCCTTTCGGATTATAACAACAAAAAAAAAACCCACTGCCATTGAATTGGGTCCAACCCATAGCAACCCTGGAGCTCTGAATAGAACCGCCCCATCAAGTTTACAAGGAGTGCCTGGCAGATTTGAACTACTGATCTTTTGGTTAGCAGACATAGCACTTAACCCACTACACCACCAGGGTTTCCTTTCTGATTATAGTAAGTGGGTAGGAAGTGTAGGTAGAAGACGGCACAATGGTTCAGTCCTTGGCTGATAACCGAGGGGACCCACCAGCCAATCTGCAGCAGGAAGTGGCCATCGTCTTCCATAAACATTTACAGCCTTGGAAACCCTATGAGACAGTCCTCTTGTGCCCTGTAGGGTCGCCGTAAGTTAGAATCCATAGCTTTGGTTTTTTTGTTTAGTGTAGGTAGACTCCATGATTTCTGTGGGTCATTTTAGTAAATGACCAAAGCCACTGCAGCAACGAAAGAAAATGTCACGTGACTGGCTAGTGTTGGACACAGGGAAGCAGGAACGTGAGTTGTCATCACATGATGGAGACAACTGATAATGCTTGGAGAGTATTAGAGCCAGGTACACTGAGCCCTGTGGACACATTTGCTGTCATTAGCAAGCTGCAGCCTCACAACCCCGTCATCGCTCGTCATTAAGTCACCTGTGAACAAATGGGGACATAAGGGGAGTTAAATATTTGCCCAAACTTTGCTGGTGACTGAGTGGCGGGATTAGGCATACCTGATTCGAAAACTCAGCTGTTTGCCCCGCGTTTAGGGTGTGCTCTGTGCAGATGGAGATCACCTTCCCAAAGTCTTCACGCTCTACGTGCAGTATGTATACATTGCCATAAAGTGTGTATGTATGTTTGTGGGTATAACAGACATGTACAGCTGGATCATCCTGCTTACATAATGAGGGCAGTACCTGGTGTGTGTTCCTCATTTCCATTTAACTTTGGGGTCAGTGATGTCCGTTGAAGCCTTGCTGTTTGTTAGGTAGAAGAGGCTTTCCATTTATGACAAGTTTTTTTTCCAATCTTTAAAAAAAAATAACTTCAACCTCATAAGAATGAACAGCAACAGAATATTAGCAGTCTGACTTAGTTTGAAAATCCCTTTCTTCTGCTTGTCTTAGTTTTGTTTTTGTTTTTAAGTTTTTTTATTATGATTAAATGAAAGTATACGATCCAAGTCAATTTTGCATAGCCAGCTCTCTACAACTCCATCTGCTCGATCCACCCTGTGACAGCGCACTCCTCCTTTTCATTCTTCACTTCCAGTATCCTCGCAACGAACACCTGTCCCGTCCTCTCCACCCTCTCCTTTCCCCTCTAGAAAGAAACCCATAAGACCCCCTTCAATAAATGTATAAAACCACAAAGTACACCCACCACACGCTCGCTGTGTGTCCCCAAGTCCAGTCCATTCTTTATCTGTAGTGTTGACTTCAGTGCTGGTTTCAGGTTTAGAGCAGCAGCAAGTCTAGGGGCTCTGTTCTCAGGGGACCCTCTGGGCTATTGGACCATGAATTCTGGTCCTTTAATAGAGATCTTGATCTGCACACCTCTTTATCTCGTGCTACATCTTGTGGTACATCGAGTTGGGTCCCCCATCACGGCTGTCTTTCGTCGTGGCCAGGCATCATCTAGTTCTTCTGGTCTCATGCTGATGTAGTCTCCCAGTCGTATGGGTCCTTTTGTCTGCTGGGCTCACCTTTCCTCGTGTCTTTGGTGTTACCTATTCCAGGTGAATTGGGACTAACGGATGTTCCTCAGATGGCAGCTTGCTGGTTTTAAGACCCCACATGCCACTCACCAGTGTGGGGTACAGAAGACTCTCTTAGCAAAAAGCTAGTTATGCCAGTTGGCCTCGATGTCCCCTGAAAGCAGTCCCCAGACCCCTGTCCGTGCTACTCTGTCCTTTGAAATGTTAGGTTGAATTTAGAAAACTTTTTTTAGTTTATGCTGTAGTCCAGTTATGCTGTTTCTGTTTTAAGATCTTTGTTTTAAAATTTCTTTTCTTCTAAGATTTCTTTAAATGCACGTGAAATAGAAACTCAGCATTCAGGATTACTGATGTGATTTTTATTTCTTTTCTGAAGGATTGAGACTGTGGGGTGGAGGACTAATACAGGAAAGAAGCCCAGGAGAAATCCAGGTATTTAATGTCCAGTCTTGTCGCCAGTGAGCCTCACTGTCGACGAGACTGCCACATGGGCTGCAGGCCCCGTGCTCGGCACCGGAAGCTGCCAAAACTCCACCCAGGGCTCCCACTTTGTTTCCTGGTGACCTTCCCTTGACTCTCCTAGTTTCTCTTTTTGAGGATTTACTAAGAAGCATTTCTTCTGTTGCTTGTCCCGTGTAAGGAGGACGAGCATCGTTTTAAAGCCTCTGGTGTAAACTGGTATTTCCTCAGCCATAGATAGACCTATCAGGTTAACTAGATCCCACTTTTGGTGTTTGTCATTCGCATGGGGACTGTGGTGCAGCTCACGCTCTCAGGAGCAAGAGCGTCGCGGCCTCCTCAAGCTAGCTGACCACTTGTGGTGTGTGATCAGGACAGCTGAGTGTCCCGTGGGCGCTGCTCACACGCCCTCTGGCACCACATGTGCAGGGCCATCTGTCCTTGCTGATTCCTGCTTAGGGGACAGGACATCGTATTAACCCTTACATCACAGAAAGCCCCTCCTATTTCCAGACGCTGTCTGGTCATGTCGTGGCCCAAGGGTTCTCTGCAAGCCAGCCCTCGTCAGCTTGTGTGGGTGTGCTGACAGGCCCTTCTCGTGTGCCTCTGCTTCTCGCCCTTCTGGTTCTGTCACTCGCTCTCTGAGTGGCACAACCAGAGGACAGAAGTGCTGTCTGTACCTTGGGATGTCCCAGGCTCCTGGTCAGGTATGAAGGCCATTTACAGTGGGGCATGTGAGAAGAGGAGCTGGAGAAATGTCCATCCTCACGTCTGCTCGTGGAGAGATTATAGGCTTATGACTGTACAGTGATGTGGAAGTGTCTCATCACCGAGACGAGCCTGTCTTTATTCTGCAGGTTGAGGGATCCCCTGTGTCCCCCCTCAGCTGGATAGACGGCCGTGGGCGAGATGCATCTGAAGGTCAGTGTGTGTCCCTGGCATGTGGGGGCCTCACGTGTGAGTGGCGTGTTTGCCATGATGTGGGAAAGGGGGCTAGACCTGACACTTGCCTCTTACAGCACGTTAAATTCTAGATGCTTTGTTCTTACCATTCTTCATTTTTTTTGAAGCACGTTTTAAAAACTCGAGGCATCTCAGTGTGCCTGGTGGCCTGTTTCTGAAGCCCCCAGAGCCCTGGGAGCAGTGTCCTGCTCCCAGTCCCAGCCACAGTGCTTGCACATAAAAAACCAAAACCACAACCCACTGCCATCGAGTCGATTCCACTCATAGTGACTGTAGAGGACAGAGTAGAACCACCCCACTGAGTTTCCAAGGAGCACCTCGTGGATTTGAACTGTTGACCTTGTGGTTAACAGACATTGCACTTCACTACTGCACCACCAAGGTTTCCTGGAACATTAAAGGACTCGGGTGTTTCTTGAATCAATGATAAAATGATTACCTAGCGCTGCCCCGTGCCCCTTTTATTTATCTATTTAGTTAATTTGGGGCCTTAAAATAAAATTTACTGTTTTAGTAGTGTTAGGGGTGGTGCCATACTACTAAGTGCCCAGTCCAGCCACCCTCTTGCCTTCTCGTCCTCTGAGAGGACTCTTCTTTCTCCATCACTTCTGTTGCCTAGACCCTACCTACCCCAGCCTGTTTTCTAGGAGTCTGTCTTCGCCCCCTTCTTGCTGTCTTCACCTCTCCCCTGCCCAGCCCATCAGTGACACAGAACCTAAGCGTCTCCTCACCCCATGTGCTGTTCTAGTCCGTTGCCTTGCTCTGCTCAATGCTTCACAGCCAGGTTTTCTAAAGACTGCTGGTGCCTGCTGCCTGGGACAGTCTTCCACCCGGCATGGCACTCATCCGGCTGCCTCCGGCCTTGGCCCCTGTCCCTAAGCGTGGTGTTGGTGAGGTTCTGGCCACCTTGCAGCCCGGTCCAGTTTGCATTCTCCGTTCCGATCCTTATTGGCATCCGTAGCACCTGTGACTTCTTGACCACTTGCTTCAGTGGTGCTGTGTGCTCCAGGTCTTTGCCTCCCTCTCCTTCCCTGATGGCTTTTCAAAGTAGAATCAGAAAGAGTTGCTGAAGTTCTTTACTCAGCACTATTTGTCCGGATCTTAACTCTGCCAATTCTTGGTTTCTGGAATTTCCCAAACTGCCTGAGACAGTGGGAACTAGATAATTTTGGAGCTGCTCTGTCCACTCTGGCAGCCGGTGGCCACCTGCAGCTACTTAAATCAATCAAAAGATGAATAGCATTTATAATACCATTCCCTCAGCCTCACCAGCTGCATTTCAAGTGGTTGGTAGCCACATGTGACCAGTGGCTGCCACATCACACATCAGAGACTGTCGCCTCAGAATGTTCTGTCAGACGGCACTGGGCCAGAGTGTCAGCTTTCCGGGAATCAGAGTTAACGGAAAGCAGGAGACAGCGTCACATCTGCTTTTCCTTGTCTCCTCCCCTGAGGTACATCCTGTTCTCATCAGCTCAGGGGTACTGCAATGAAACCTGTGAGAGCTGGAACGTGGTGAGACTGCCTTGTTTTTTCTGGGTCTCACAAGTCTTCCACCTTTGACAGTGTGCAGTCTTAAACCACTGCTTTTTTTTTTTTTATTTGTGCTGTAGAGGAAGGCTTACAGAGCGAACTAGTTTCTCATTAAGCAGTTAATATGCACACTGTGACATTGGTTGCCAACCCTGTGCCATGTCAGCACTCTCCCCATGACCTTAGGCTCTCCATTTTCATTCGTGTAGCTTTCCTGCCCCCTCGCGCCTTCTGGTCTTTGCCCCACCTTACCAATCTCTGTCACTCACCATTACTGGAAAATATTTGACTTTTCCTTCTCTGACAGGTTTCCACCTGCACAGCTTCCAGCTTTCACAGGTTTTGCTGTAACAACCACTAACAGCCATAGATGGCCCATGTCCTCACTGAAGGGTGACGCGTTTGTAGCCACAGGGTTTTTACTGCAAAACATACTTTGGAAAAATGACAGGCTCTCCTTGAGGGGGAAATTTGATAAGATGTCTTAGAAATGCTGATTGGAATTTCCTTTCTTGCTTGTAGATTCAAAGAACAGTAATGTCGATGCAACTTTCAATGAGAAGGACAAGGTGACCGTGACTGTGACGGTGAGGATGGCCTTCCGCAGTATGTGGACAGTCAGGGCGGGAGGTATCGTCTGTGGTCCTCAGCGGTAACCACACTGCCTGGAGCTGCTGCCCAGGGCCTGCTGGATTCCTCTTCTGAGACTCTGATGGCTGCTTTTTTTAATCCATATGTCCACTCATACAGCCACCAGTGACTTTCTTTTCCTCTTAACGTCTACAAAGGGTAAAAAGCATGCCTCAGGGAAGGAGAACACACGTTCTTAAGTATCATGTAGGCAGTGGCCGTGAAGGAGAAGTTGTTGTCCCCAGTAGTAGAGAATTGAGGTGCTGGCCCTTCCTCAACAGTATGTGTTTGTAGGACCCCCCCTCTCACATTGCCGTCCTGAATCCCTGCCCCAACTCCCCTCAGGGGCAGTGGGCAGAAGCTGAGACCCAGCTTCTACTGTGTAGCGGGTAAGGGGTGTGAAGGGTGACTACACTTAATTTATTATAAACATACGAGTTAGTCTTAGCGTTACTGATTACGTCCTGAATTCACCTGAGAACATTTAGATTGTTCCGGTGTCTTTCTGTCCTAATAATACTGTGAATTTTTTACCCTTTTACTTGTTTTTAGCACTTGGTAAATTCCTTAAAGACAGGTGGGCTGTCAGCCAGGTCGGGCCACTTTGCACAGCTAAGAGCAGCAGCTGGAAGAGTGACTCTGGGTGACTTCATTTAGATAGCTGGTGGTGTAGTGGGCGAGGTGCTACAGCTGCTAACCAAAGAGTCGGCAGTTCAAATCCACCAGGCACTTCCTTAGAAACTATGGGGCAGTTCTACTCTGACCCATGGCGTCACTGTGAGGCAGACCCGACTTGGTGGTGGGTTTGGTGTTGGTTTTTATACTTACGCACTGTGAATTCTGTACAGAATTCGAGAGCTCAGCTATACCCCAAAGCTCTCAAGAATGCTGACTTGTCTTTTTTGTTCCAGCCTGTAGTGCTTCTGAGCCCTTTGAAAAATGAGTTACGAAGGAAGTACTTGACCCAGGTGGACAAACTGCTGGAACATAGAAGGTGTTCAGAGGTAAGGTCTTCCCTGTCCCTGTTTATGTAACACAATCTTAGATTAGAGACGCATTAAAGCACAAAGAGAATATGTTTCTGTGTACTACCTTTACAAATCCCATCAAGAACATTTTAAATAATTCTTTTAAAATTGTTCTGGGACACTTTTTGTTCAGGGGCTCACAGGGTTTTGCCCTTCTGGAATGAACACCGCAGGCCCACAGTTGCTCCCTGCCATCGAGTCGGCCCCCGCTTCGTGGCGATCCCATCTGTCATGCAGAACTGCCCCAGAGAGGGTCCTAGGCTCTAATCCTGGCAGGAGCAGATGACCAGGTCTTTGTCCCACGCAGCCCCTACTGTGTTTGAATTGTGGGTGCATAGACACGACTGTGCCTTTCACCTCCAGCAGGAGGTGATGTCCTCTTGGCTGCTGTGCGGTCAGAGGAGGATTTTGGGCAGCTCCGTCAAACCAGGGCTGGCTTTGCCCTGCCTGTCACCTCCTGACCCTGACCTGTTCCCCAAGTAATGGTGGTCAAGGAGAAAGCCAGGCTTTCCCGGGGAGTCACGGACTGTGTCACAGTTGTGTCCAGATGGCATCCAGGAAGCTACATAGCCAGGGTCTACTGAAGGCACATCTTTTTCCATCACTGTTTAAAGGCCAAAGTGGCCACCGCCGTCATCGTAGCTCACACTGTCACAGTGCCATGCTCAGGGCATAGTGCCATGTTCAGGGCATAGGTTGGGGGAGTGGCCCCCACTCTTGGGGGCTACCAACGTGTTATCAGGAGAGACCCCCTTGGTGTGCCCTCAGACCTGAAAATCTGGGAACCGCTGTAACCATTTGCTTTGCTTTTAGCTTGCAGATATCGGAGGCCAAGAGAGCACTCAGTTGACCCCAATCCCTCTGCTGACCAAGGCCACCCACGGTGAGTGTGGCTCAGACACGCTGTGTGACCACAGCGCAATGCTACCCAGCTGTGCCAGGAATGCCCTTTGTAGCCTTTCTATTTGTTTGTCTAATCAGTTCAGGATCCACCCAACCAGGGCCTCTTGCATCTGGTTCTCAGGCCACATCAGTCACCTTTATTCCAGAATGTTCCTTGGCCTTCTTGTTGTAAGTGTGGCCCTTTGTGTTATGGACCTTCTTGCACGGGCCAAGCCAGGTGTTTGGCCGAAAGCCCCCTAGTGTGGACTTGTCGCGTTGCTTCCTCAAGGTTAGTTTCATGTTAAACATGTTTTACAAATGCCAGACATGAGTGGTGTGGGGTTTCTCTCTCCACAAGGATGGCTGCTTAGATAAGGCAAGTGCTAGATTTCTCCACTGCAAAGGCGCCTTTTCCACAGAGTGCTAAATGGGAGGATCATTTGGGAGAGTGGGAAAGCCTTTTCTCCCCCCAAAAGCCCCTTGTCCCATGATTCTGCTGATCAGTGAGGTTACTGCCTGAGGCGGTGGTTACAGCTAGTCCTCTAGGACTCTGCTTGTGTCACGTGTCATCATTAGGTCCTCAAGAGCTTGTGGACTTCCTTATGAAAGCCAAGCATTGAACCCATTGCCAATATTCAGCATGCTGGGTGCCCAGAGTGCTCCCAAGGTTCCTCCCTGGGAGCCCTTTTCAAGCTGGTGCCCGTGCCTGTTGGCAGGTCCCCACTGGGGTTGAGACAGCTTCCTCCTTCCTGAGTCCGTAGCTGTGCCTCCCCTCTTCTGATTGTCACCAGCATCAGTCTTGTACTCTCATTTGGTCAGTTGTAGCATACAAAATGCCATCAGGATTTTTTGCAGTATGTGCTAGCACTGTGATGAACATGACTAACACCCAGGAGTCCCAAAAAACTAAAACTAAAACCCAGTGCTGTCATGCTGATTCTGACTCCTAGTGACCCTGCAGGGCGGGATGGAACTGCCCCCTAGAGTTTCTAAGGAGCGCCTGGCAGCTTGGAACTACCGACCTTTTGGGCAGCAGTGTTAGCACGTCCCACTATGCTGCCAGGGCTTCCAAGAGTCCCAGGCAGCTCTTTTATCCTGGGACCATATCCCGTAAAGGACGTATGTGCTTTCAGAGTACTGTGTTCACAGTTACTGCGGTTCCTCTGTCCCTTTCTGTTGTTTTAGTCATCCAGTGCTGCTCTGCCAGAAATACCATGAGGGCATGGCTCTAAAAAGAGAAATGTTATTTTGTCACAGTCCAATAGGCTACAAGTCCAAATTCAGGGCATCCGCTCCCGGGGAAGGCTTTCTCTGCTGGCTCTGGAGGAAGGTCCTTGCCATCAGCCTTCCTGTGGACTGGGAGCTTCTGAGGCACAGGGACCCCAGGTCCTTTCCAAAGGATGTGCTCTGCTCTCAGCATTGCTCGTTGGTGGTGTGAGGTCCCCAACTCTCTGCTTGCTTCCTTTGCTTTATATCCCGACAGACTGCCTCAAGGCGCAACACAAACTTATGCATTTAGTCCTGCTCTACCAACACAAGTGCTGCCCCTTCTCCCTTGTTAACTCACAGAGGCAGGGTTTACAACATAAGAACATCACACAGCACCAGGAACCACGGGCTAGCCAAACTGCTACATGCATTTTGGGGGAGGACACAGTTCAGTACATGACACTGTTGTTACTGACGTGACACGCAGTCAGGTTCATTTGGTTCTGTCTGTATTCAACCCTAGGGCTTGCCCTGTCTTTGTGTTGGTTTAATTTAAAATATCTACATAGATATATGCACACACAGTGTCAGCAATATCTAAGTAACAGAGCACAAAAGTCAAAGCTGTATAGAGGTATATTCAGGAATCTTAATCCCTTCCCTACCCATACCTTCTGGCTTATAAATTAGCTTTTGAAAAGGTACCCTTCTAAAAACCATCTCCTAGAGTGAAGAAGACTCCTTGGGGAAGTTAGGGTGGAAAGCAGAAATTTAACTTTGATAACTAAAAAGATACCTCTGAGAAAAGGCTGTTTTGTGGCTCGTACTGTTTTTGAAACCCGCTGTGGCCATTGTCCAATCTGGAGTTCCTTAGCCTGGGCATCTGGACAGGGTTGGAATGGTGACCTGGTGTTTTTTCCTCCTAGGAGACTGCAGTGATGTCTCTGCAAACAACCCTGGTGGCCCCCTTACGTCAGCGTCATCTCTAGGAGAACATGATCCCTCAGCCCATTCAGCAGTGGGGCCTAGAAGTGACAGTCTTTTGTTAGAAGAGGCCAGTAACCACAGCCTCTTCAGCAACCAGCCCCCTGAGGCCAGGGATGTCTGCGATGTGACCATCAGTGACCTGTACGAAGGCATGCTGCACTCCATGAGCCAGCTGCTGAGTGCCAGGCCGTCCTGCGTCATCTCCACCAAGACCTTCATCGCCCAGAACTGGGGCTGCCGGTGGAGGCCCAGGTGGAAGAGCAGGCTGAACCGAACATACTGCAGAGGGGGCAGGCACTCACAGAGGGGCTCCCGAGGGCGACACTTACCCTTCTCCGAGCCTTCCAAACAGGCGGCAACACTCAGCAGTCCTAAGAACTCTCTAGAGGTTTCTTGCCCTGAGACAGCTTTCCAGTTGAAGAAGGCTCTTCGTGAAGTAAACAGTCCCCAAGTTCGTGAATTAGTTCCAAGTTGGAAGGAACCTAAAGTGACTCCCCAGAAGGGTTCTCTGTTGACAGATTTGGACTCTGGTGCTGTGTATGATCTTGATCAGGAGAATAGATTTAGGAAATTAAAATGGTTAATTTCTCCTGTAAAAGTCATGTCCAAATCCAGAATGCTACAAGGCCTTGGGGTAAACCGTCACAGAGAGATCGAAGTCAGATTTGACAGAGTGCACCAGGAGTGCTGTCTGAGGCCCTGGAGCCAGCCGTGCTCCCCACGCTCCTGGGCACTGGATGTGTACAGAGGTGACCATGGCTTGCAAGGCCCGGAAGCTCACCACTCAAGCATACGTGTCCTACCAAAGCTGCGTGAGCATTTAGAAAAAGTGGGGGTAAAATCTCTTGAAGGAAGTGGATGCCTGCCACTGAGTGATTTCTCTTCCTTGCTTCTTTCAAAGGCTGGCCCAGCACAAAACACAGGCCGTGCTGAGCATATACCGGATAGTGTTCTCCACAGAAGCAGGCTTGGAATGTTTAGAAGATCACTGCCACCCACAAAAGCCATTTCAAAGCCAAGTATACAGCCTCTAGGCTGTGGAAGGAATCATTATGACAACATTAAAGAAAGATTTGACAAACTTCATCAAGAGTATTGCCAAAGATCACCCCAGCAGGGGAAAGAGACTTTCTGTACTAAGCGGCCTCTAGACAAGGCTAGCACAGGAGCTCAGTATGAAAAAGGCATCCTAAGAAAAATGACTGCAGACTCCGCCTTCCAGAGTCCCCAGAAGTCACTATCCTTCCCCCAAAGGATCGTAAAAAGTCCATCTGACTCAACTGTGATTGAGCTTTATCCACTGACTGGCATCATTCATGCTCCCGGAAGAGACCGCCAATCACCTTCCAAAAGACGCAGATTATCAGACCCTCAGATGTATGAATGGTGGGCTGAGCCCTGGACCAACGCAGGTGTGGACAGAGCCATCCCAAGACCAGGGGAAGAGAGCCGTTCTTTGCAGCTGGACCTGGAAGAGAAGGTTCGTTTTTGTTTATTCAATGAGGATGCTTTTTTTAAGTGACTGCTCAATGGGGCAAAACCTTTTAACTGGGGCTTCAAACTGGTTTTTCCTGGTTTAGTCATGGTCAAGGAAGCAAAACCAAAACAGAGTTGAATTTTTTAAAAATCTGAGTGAACTGAAACAGGAAAAGTTACAGGTTAAAGCCCTGCTAGAAACCTAATCTCTGTCTTAGAAAACCAAAGCCAGCAAACATGTTGCATGGTAACCAAATCTCCAGCCCGTCAGATTTTGAACAGGGTCAAAAACAGCAGTGCCCTGCTCAGAGATGGAGTCCGACCACACTCTCCCCCAATAACACAGGCTCAAGCATCAAGCTGCCCCAAAGTCCTACTGTGCCTCTTCTGAGTCTCCCATTTCAGGGCTTTGACCATCATTTTTCATGTTTTGGTTACCATTCCTGAATCACTCAAATTGTAAATGTTTGGGTCTATTCTGGTTTCTCTTCATTGGCCAGTTTAAGCCAGTTCAAAGCCCTGTTTGTATATGTCAGCAGACTTGTTATCACTTACGCATTTGCTGAATTTCAACAGGATTCTTTTTTTATTGTGATTAAGTGAAAGTATACAGTCCAAATCAATTTTGCATGCCTGCCTATCTACAGCTTCATCTGTTCTCCTTAGAGAACCCAGTGACAGCACATTCCTCCTTTTCACTCCATATTTCCAGCATCCTCTTAATGGGCACCTGTCCCCTCCTCTCCACCCTCTTCTCTCCCATCTAGAAAGAAACCAGTAGAACAGCCTTCTATAAATGTATAGAACCATAATGTACATACCCCATAGGGTCACACTGTGTCCCCAAGTCTAGTCCATTCTTGGCTGAAGAATTGACCTCAGTACTGGTTTCTGGTTGCAGCTAATCTAGGGGCCATGTTCCCAGGGGACCCTCCAGGACCATCAGTTCCGGTCTTTTAGTGGAATTTTTGAGCTGCGCAACTCTTCTCATGTTGCCTCAGGGACTCTAGTGTGCCCCATCACGGCTGCCCTTGATGATGGCTGGGCACCATGTGGTTCTTTGGTCTCATTCAACAGGATTCTGATGTGTTAATTTCCTAAGTATTCTCCAAGCTGTCCGTTGGTATTGACCACATTTTCACTGTAAGATGGATTAAGGTAGAGCAGAAATGTTCTTTGAGGAGAACTTTGCACATTCCCACTGGAATGATGCGTTTAGAGCGGTTTCTAAAATGTGTCCTTACCACGCTCTCTCCTCCCCTGTGAACCTGTTAATTTCCCAGCTCTTCATCTTCCAGTCAGAAAACAGCAGTGGTGAGGCAAAACAGGGCAGGAAATAGTGACTTGGAGTTTACTTCTGGCGGCCTGGACCTTGTCACACCTCAGGCCCTGCTGTCAGCGCCCACACTTCCGGCACCACGGCCCGGCTGTCAGCACCTGTCTCTTCGTCACCTCAGGCCCTGCTGTCAGCGCCCAGCCCTGCATCACTCAGCCCTGCTGCCACACCAACACCTCGGTCACCTCACATTCGGAAGTCAGTGTCTGTGCCTCTGTCACTACAGACCCCACCATTCAGTACCCATACCTCCATCACCTCAGGCCCCAGAGTCAGTCAGGGCCCACGGTCAGCGTCCGCTCCACGTCACCCCTCAGGCCCTCTATCCCTTCCCTGCACTTTGCTCACTGGCTTCCTTCTCTTGGAAAACATTTCATAAAACCTTAGCGTGCTTTAGCTAGAAATGAGATTCAGGGCTGTGGATGCAAAACTGACCACTTCTTCCAGAAAGTTCTGAGTGTGGTGGCCTTCGTTAGCCCTGAGCCCCACCAAGATCCCCAAATGGTCCTGTCTCCCTTTCCTCCTGCTGCCCCTGTGTTAGCCTGCGTCCACCTTGTGCTGTGCTGAAGCCACGCTCTTTGACCCTGCAGCAACCTTGTAGTGGCTGGTCCCTGTAACCACGTGGGAGCCTCTCTGAGGACTCCTCCGGGTGGTTAAGTCCTCAGCTGGTAGCCAGCTGCTGCATGGGAAAAAGATGTGGCTGTCTTGCTTCCCTGAAGACAGCCTTGGGAACCCCATGGGGCAGTTCTGCTCTGTTCTGTAGGGTTGCTCTGAGTCAGAATCAACTTGACGACACATGTCTCAGTCATCTAGTGCTGCTATAACAGAAATACTACACACGGATGGCTTTAACAAAGACAAGTTTATTCCCTCACAGTCTGGTAGGCTGTAAGCCAAAATTCAGGGTGTCAACTTTCTCTGTCACCCCTGGAGGAAGGTTGTCATCCGTTTTCCCTTGGTTTAGGAACATCTCTGCACAGGCAGCTGAGGTCCAAAGGACACGCTGTACTCCCAGGACTGCTTTCTTGGTGGTGTGAGGTCCCCGTGTCTTTCTGCTCCCTTCTCTTATTTGGCTTAGGACACTATCCGATCTTGTAGACCTCATCGGCACAGCCACCACTATTCTATCTGATTCAGTCGCGGTGATCGGACTTACGACACACAAGAGTATCCCATTAAATGACAGAATGGTAGACAGTCACATGATACTGGGAATCATCGCCCAGCCAAGTTGACACACACATTGTTGGGGGGACATAATCCAGTCGGTGACAGCACCCAACAACCACCCAGCCCCTGTGGCTTCTTGGGGCCACCCTGTCCAGGTCTTCCCTTCAAATGATACCTTCCCTTGCCAAATGAATTTTCCCCAGTGTTTTCTCTGCAGCTGTCCAGCTGCTTCCTGTTGTGTCCCCAAGCTTTGTCCCCTGGCTCTTCCCTGCTCTTGGTCTAACGCCATCCCCTGTGGGCAGGTGAGCCCTGTCCTCACCAGGGAGCACACAGGATGAGGGCCACGTGGCTCTTTGGCTCCATCCTAGAAAGTCCTTGGATTTTTTTTTGTTGTTGTTCATTTGACTTTTTAAATTTCTTTCCACTGACAAAACCATCATGCCAGCTAATGAGGAGCAGACGAAACAAGCCTGCACTCCCTGCATTATGATTTGTGCCTTTGCGGTTGGGGCTCAGCATGGGAATTCAGGTCATGGGGTCATTTACCAGTCACAACCTTCTAACGTTGGGAGCAGAGGCAGGCCTGAGTCAGCCCCAGGGTGGTCTCGGACAGGGCATGCCCCGCCAGCTCAGGGGGACACAGCAGGACTTGGTGGCTGGTCCCAAGAGCATGCAGCTAACAGTAGAGGTGTCTGCTGTTACCAAGGCTTCAAGCCGCACCCCCCGTGCACCCACTTGGCTTTTTTTGTCTCAGCAGTCCTCAGGGTAACACTTGGCTGTGGTTTAGTGCCCTTGCGGGGCTGAGGCCTTGAAGACTTCTCAGCCAGATATTAATGAGCAGACAGTTGACAGAGGTTATTTTAGGAGCGAGTCCCATGCCTTTCATCTAACAGGTCACCTCTCAACGCTGCTTCCTTTTCCGTTGGAGAAGCCCCAAACTCAAACCAAACCCGCTGCTGTCGAGCTCATTCCAACTCAGAGCGGCCCTGCAGGACCGAGGACTGTCCCACGGAGTTTGCAGGGCGCTCCTGGTGGATTTGAACTGCCAGTCTTTTGGTTAGCAGCTGCAGCACTTAACCACTGAGCCTCCAGTTTCCTTCCATTTGAGAGGAAGCGGGCACTTCCTGAAGACCTCCTCAGCCCTGTGAGCCAGCCCCGGGCATTCTCTGCCTCAAGCAGAGAAGCCGACCCTTCACGTCCTGTGTCTAAGCCAGAACATGTTTTCCCCAAATAGTCCCCCGCTGGGCCTGTTAATTGGCTCACCTCTTGAAGGCTTCTGCTGACCCCCGGTTCCCAGCCGGCCGCTCCCTCGTCTGCTGGGCTCCGCCCTGGGCCACCTTCTCAGCCTCCTAGATGCCTGCCTGTGACATCCATGCCAAGTCTCCACCCCTCCCACAGTTTTACTGGCTCAGCCTGAAGGAATTTCTCTGTCTTGGCCCGGCCCCCTAGAGGGGACCTCAGCTTTACAGAGACCTCTGCAGGCGTCACCCAGCTTATCTGCCACGAGCAGCATGACAAAGCCTCGACCTGAGCAGGCTTTGGCCCCTGTCCACCCAGTGGGTCACCCAGCCCTCTAGGATTTGTTCCACTCTCATCCTGGTCACAGCACTGTCTGAATTTTGTCTCAAGCCATGATACAAACATACTTCTTTTTTGTGGTATATTTTTCTCCTTAAATTATAAATTTCTTGAGGAAAAGGGCCATACCTTAGTGAGCTGTGACTGTGTCGGGAATTTTAGTGGCTAACACTGAAGTGGAACGCTGGCGGCCTGATACTCAAAAAGGAGTTCAGCTGCTAAGCAAAGGGTCGGCAGTTTGAATCCACTAGGCACTCCTTGGAAACCGTATGTGGCATTTCTGGTCTGTCCTATAGAGTCACCGTGAGCCGGAATCAACAGCACTGGGTTTGGTTTCGGGTTTGTCAGCATCACGGTGCTTCCTGTGCCCTGACTGACAGACACGTCCAACCTTTTCAGTGTAGCATCTTACCTGATCTGCACACCAGGCTGGCTAGATTAACAGGAAAACCCACGGCTGTCAGGTCAATTCGAACTCACAGTGACCCTGTAGGACAGAGGAGAACTGCCCCATGGAGTTTCTGAGGAGCACCTGGCAGATCTGAACTGCCAGCCTTTTGGTTAGCAGCCGTAGCACTTCACCACTACGGCACCAGGGTTTCCCCCTGGCTAGACAGGTCCTGGAAACCCTGACGTGTAGTGGTCAAGTGCTGCGGCTGGTAAGCCAAAGGTCGCAGTTCAGATCTACCAGGTGTTCCTTGGAAACCGTGGAGCAGCCCTCCTCTTGTCTGTAGGGTCGCTATGAGTCAGAATCAGCTTGACGGCAGCAGGTTGGGTTGGTTGAGTAGATGGGCTCTGCAGCCTAAGTCTTGTACCTCCTCAGCTCCCACGGCCAGGAGGGGCTGGGCCAGCGCGTGAGAACCGATGGATCTGAGCCCTAGGCTGCGCTGCCTGCCTCCTGGCTCCGTTACTGCGGTTCCCCTGTTCCCTCGGTGGTCTTATAACGGATACACAGGTGTTGGTAAATATGTGGTCCTTCTAAGGGAATTTGCCTGAAATCTTTTTTTTTTTTTTCCCCCTACAGGATGGAAGAAAAAAGTGATTCTATGTTCGAAAAATTCAGCACTGTACATCCGCAACCCGCTTTTCTGGAGTATTGCTCCTCGCCCCCTACTCTCGTATAAAATTTTTTTGATTCTCGAGAGAATGTGAGGACTAGTTGATTTGCTCTGCTTTGCAAAGCAAATGTCAGTGAAATTGGTTCCATCTGAAATGACTCTGAGTTCTTTAGTAAATAAATAAAGTTGCTCATTTAAACCATTGATGCCGTCCTTTCTGGCCTGATTACTCTTATTTTTTCTGCATGTCCAGAGACTTTCCCTACCACTTCAGGTTTGTCAGAAAATATGGTTTGTTTATGAACACTAAGTTTAAGCCCCAGACAGGATGATCCTTGAAGGAATATACAGCTGCTTAGTCCTTTAAAGAAGGAAACTCTGTGGCACCGTGGTTGAGCGCTTGGCTACTGAACAAACATTGAGCAGTTCAAACCCACCAGCTGCCCTGTCCACAGAGATGGCAGCCTTGGAGACCCCGGTACAGTTCTACTCCATCCTACAGGGTCTCTGAGTCAGACTGAGCTTCACAGTATTGGGGTGTTTGCTGAGTTAGTCCTTTAAAGGAGTCCTGGTGACACAGTTGTTAAGTGCTCACCTGGAAATCTGCTCCTGTAGAGACTACAATCCAGGAAACCCATCAGATGGTTCTACTGTCATTAAACCGAACCAAACCCACTGCCATTGAGTCAATTCCAACTCCTAGCAACCCTACAGGACAGAACAGAGCCACCCCAGAAAGTGTCCAAGGAGCACCTGGGGAATGTGAACTGCCAACCTCTTGGTTAGCAGCCGTAGCACTTAACCACCATGTCGCCAGGGTTTGTACCTTCATCAGAAGGTTACTCTGAACCAGGATCAACTCAAGTGCAATGGATTTGCGTTTTGTTTTTAGTCTTAAATCCAGTGCCGATGGGGACTTGGTATCTTCCACCTTAGGAGACAGCTTGAAATACAATTTACCCACAGAAAATGCTTCCAGCCGTCTTCATATTTTCAGGTGAAAGTGCGTTGTGTCTGAGCCATCCAGTAAGGGTTGCAAACCACTCCTGCAGCCACCCTGCCTTGGTGACATCTGACTACTGGAGCTATTCATAAATAGGATATGATGACTTTTTACGCAACATTTCAAATGTGCAGGGAACAGTGACAAAACCCATGTACCAACCATCTCAAGTAGTTACAATTTTGCTGTACTTGTATTTCTGTAATAGAAGCTATCTTAGTCGTCTAATAGTGGCATAAGAGAAATAACACATGTGGATGACTTTAACAAATTTATTCTGTCATCATCTAGTAAGCTAGAAGTCTAAATTCATAGGGAATCAGCTCCAGGAGAAGGCTTTCTCTGTTGGCTCTGGGAGAAGGGGCTTGTTGTCAATTTGCCCCCATCTAAGAGCTTCTCAGCACAGGGACCCTGGTCCAAAAGACGTGCATGCTTTGCCTCATGAATGATTGCCTTGGTGATGTGAGGCCCCCCGTCTCTCTGCTTGCTTCTCTCTTTTATATCTCAAAAGAGATTGACTTAAGACACAGCCTAGTTTTGCAGATTTGAGTCCTACCTCATCGACCCAATTGCCTAACTAACATCATGGAGGTAGGATTCGTAACACATAGGGAAATCACATCAGATGACAGAATGACAGACAGACGATACTGGGAATCATGCAGAGACAAGCTGACTCACATTTCGGTGATACACAATTCAGTCTGTAACGGAAGTTTGGAAGCAGTGTTAGCTTGTCAACTTTGCTTTCCGCAGACGATGGCTCTTCTAGTGTGGATGAGCCCGTCCTTCCAGGTCACCACATTGGGACCATGGGACCACGATCCTGTGAGGAAGGCGCTCGACATATGTGACAGGAATTGGGTCTGAGCCTCACGCCTGTTGGCTATTTGTGCTTCCTCACACACCAGACTGGCAGTAGTCTCCTGGTTTGGACTAATGGCCTGTGGTGGCCCCTGCAATTATTCTAGAACTTTCCCTCATGCTTGCAGCATCATAGAGGACACTGACCTTTATTAGACAACTATCATCCTTGCCCTAAACTTCTTTTGCCTCATCTCTCCCCCCACACAGCAGATCTGCAGCTGGCAGAGAGGCTGGAAAATATAGCCCGATTTTCCATTCTCAGGTAGAGGAACAGAGTCCCAGGGTAGAGCAAGCAGTGAACATACTTGGCCAATAACCAAAAGGTTAGAGGTTCCAGTCTACCCAAAGGTACTTGGAAGAAAACCCCAGCCTCCTTACTTGCACAAAATCAGACTTTGAAAGCCCTATTGAGCAGCTGTCTTTTGACACGTGGTACTGCCCTGAGTCAGAATGACAGCTGGTTTGTTTTTGGTATTTTTCTTTTAGTAGAGGAAGTTGAGGTAGAAGGTGACTTGAAATGGAGAGTGACCAGTCTATATTTTGTCATCAAGTTGATTCTGACTCATAATGACCCTGCAGGACAATGTAGAGCTGCCCCGTAGGGCCTCCAAGGCTGTAAGCTCTTCAGAAGCAGACTGCCACATCTTCCCATAAAGCTGCTGATGGTTTGAACCACTGACCTTGCAGTCAGCAGGCAAAAGCTGGACCATGGTGCCAACAGAGCTCCCTACATAGCTGATGAAGTCCTTTATTGCCAGATCCGATACACTGACAAGGAACCCTGACGTGGGCTTAGGACTGTTCTCCTCTGTTCTCTCAGGTTGCCATGAGTTGGAATCCACTTTATGGCAACAGGTTTGGTTTGTTGGGTTTAAAATATGTACACTGTGGTCTGTGTGCTTCCAACCTTCACATGAATAACAGAATACCATCGGAAGTCTGCAGTTTCATTTCACACAGGCGCTGTTTGCTTTCACACAGTTGATGCTAGCTGGTTTCCCAAGAGTTCACTGGGTATACAGTGCACTCTGTGTTCTTATTCTGTTCACGGAGCCATGCTGAGGACTCCTTCACCCAGAATCCTGTGCAAGCATGTCAGAGGTTACCTTGGGTGAACCCTACTGTGGTTGTTAGGTGCTGTCGAGTCAGCTCCTACTCCTAGAGACCCCGTGTACAACTGAACAAAACCCTGCCTGGTCCTGTGTCATCCTCACAACTGTTGTGATGCTTGAGCCCCTTGTTGCACCCGCTGTGTCAGTCCATCCCCTTGAGGGTCTTCCTCTTGTTTGCTGACCTGCATTTCATGGACTGTGCAAAGGCATTTGACTGTGTGGGTCATAACAAATGATGGCTAACACTGTGGAGAACCTGCAGAAAGGCAGAGGGACGAACTAGAGGAGAGTTGTCCGGGCAGGAATGTCGTCAGCTTCCCTAACTACCGTCAAATTGCTGACCCACAGGCTTATTCCCCTCGGTGCTCCAGCAGTGTGGGTGTCACCATTCTCCCATGTTACTGCCCCCAGTCACCACCGCCAGCCTCTGAGGTGGGTGTGTGATGGGTATGAGACTTGTGATGTGGCCATTTGTTGCCATGGGTGTAAGCTGACCCTACAAATCCCAGTAAATTTCCATTAGTCCTTAAACCAGCCAATAGTCAGATGTGGCCCACTCTGCGTGTCCAGAAAGGGCAACTGTGACTGTTAATTTACCTCAGTATTGGACAGAATGACAGGTGGAATGAATCAGAAGGAAAATCATCACCCAGACCCCCGTTATGAAGGGAGACGTCTGACAAGAGCCAGGTTGCCTGCTGTTTCCTAAAAAACCCCACTGCCATCGAGTCGATTCTGACAAAAAGCCACCCTATAGGACACAATAGAACTGCTCCATAGTTTCCAAGGAGCACCTGGTCAAGTCAAACTGCTGGCCTCGTGGTCATGAGACACAGCACTTAAGAACTAAGCCGCCAGGCTTCCCCCAGCTTCCCAGCCACCCTAATTCCTGCAGTGTCTTACGCCTGTGCGGCCACCATCTTACCATCCGGCCAACATACAACCCCTGCTTCCGCATACCTGGGAAACGCTGGTGCTGTAGTGGTTAAGTGCTACGTCTGCTAAACCAAAAGATGGCAGTTCAGATACACCAGGTGCTTATTAGGAACCTTGCAGAGCAGTTCTACTCTGTCCCATAGGGTTGCTATGAGTCAGAATTGACTTGACGGCAGTGGGTTTGGGTTTTGGTCTGCATAGCTCAGGGAGGCTCTGTGCATTGCCCCAGTTACTTTCTGTTTCTCCAAGGCCAGTGTCCAGACCAATAGCAGGTCTAAGCGGTGGTAAAAGTAAGAACCTAACAAAGGTCACTTAGGTTATTAGCTACATTCCATCTTCTGCCTCAATTACATCAAACCAGATTTGCAGGGCTGCATTCTTCCCCCTATTTCCTCCTGTCCCTATCTCTGAGGGAATAGAATTAAGACCTCAGAGAGAGAGAATGAAATTTTGGGTAACTCACACAGTTTGATAAGATGTAATAAAGCCTTATGATGTAATGAAATCTTGTGACTTCTGACTATTGTTCTGTGACAAAAACGTACTCCTCTGAATTCTGGCTGTAAAAACCACTGGAAATATAACCCAAATGGGACAGTTTTTTGTTTTTATTTTTTAGAAATGATTCATGCTGTCCTTCAGGTTTGCTGGCTATCTGCAAATAAAGCATTGAACTCTACGCCATCTATGAATTTTGGCTGTCAGCGACAGGCAGAACGAATTTGCTTTAGTTCAGCAGCATAAGCTGATGGGACGAGGACTCACCTTCCCAGGACTGGCAAAAAGATGCCTTGAGACAGAGCTCATCCTGGACATGTAGGCTTTTCCTCTGTCCACTCCTTAGTTACCGTGTGTAATCTTGTGCCTGTTTCTCTACTTGCGTTTCTGTTTCTTACTGATTGAGTTTGTATTTTGGTACCAATTCAATGATGTGAATTAATCCAGTTTTAAATAAATGGCAACTTCTCCTATCTAAGATTTATTATTAAACTGTAGCATTTTATTGTACAGAAGTTACATTTCAGATATTTCAATCATTTTGTGTGTGTGTGTGCGTGCATATGTGTCTTCTGCTATTTAAAGAAAACCTCTCCTATCCTCAGGATCAAAAATGCCCTTCGCATTCTTGAAATGTTACTGTTCAAATAAGGTGTCTAAATGGCTGGGAGTGCTTTGTGTGGACATGATGGAGGCCTGGATCTAAACACAAATGTGCAACTATTTTTGCAGGGAGTTTACTGAAGGCCACACCTGTTCTGAGTGGTATTCTGAGCCTGGCAGAAAAGAACTCCATTGTTTGTTCCATGGGAGCCACAAAACCATCTGAAAACCCCCACTGGGGTGGATCGCTTGTCTGATCAGGCTGCTTGGAAGCTTGGGCTCGTTGGCAGCACCCATGTCTCTGCCTTCAGCTGCTATATCAACTACAATCCAAAAGTTCCATTTTACCTGTGCAAGGGACAACCAGTGATCTGTTCGGCTGATGGCTGACCTCAGGGAAAGCCTCTCCCATCCTCTGCTCACTCCTTCATATCTCTTGGACGTGGACAAAGTTCTTATTTTTGACCCTCAGGCAGATCCTGTACTGGGCCTCACTAGGTTCTGTTCTAGTCATCCAAATGCCATTTAATAACTTTGGGCCTTGATGGGCTGGCAGTGCTGTCATGGATTGAATCGTGTCCTCCTAAAACGTGTGTAGTAATCTGGCTCGGCTGGTGATTCCCAGCATTGTATGGTGCCCCCTACTTTGTGACTTTCTGATGTTATGAATCCTAAGCTCCGCCTGTTGTTAGTAGACTGGATTTATGTTGAGGATTAGGCTGGGACTGTAAAACCCTTCCTATGGTCACCTCCCTGCTCCACCATAAAAGGAGTTTCCCTGGAATGTGGCTTGCACTACTTTTTATCCTTTTATCCTACAAGAGATAAGAGGAAAGGGAAGCAAGCAGAGAGTGGGAACCGCCCTACCATCAAGAAAGCAGCACCGGAAGCACAGCACATCCTTCAGACCTGAGGTTTCTGCACCAAGATGCTCCCTGACCAAAGACTGATGCAACACAAGGCCTTTCCTCCGGAGCTGACAGAAGGGAAGCCTGCCCCTGGAGCTGCCACCCTGAATTTGGACTTGTAGCCTACTGGACTGTGTAAGACTAAACTTTTCTTTTTCCAAAGCCATCCACTTGTGGTATTTATTAGAGCAGCACTAGATGACTAAAACAAGTGCCAAGTCCTGGGATTAGTGTCACCCCTCAGCGAGACCCTCACTGCCCGGTGATATGTGTTCCTCAGATAGGAAGGAAGCAGGAAAACTGGGCTTAACTAAAAACTTTCTGTAATATGACCTGACTATGAAAGCCACATCCTGGAACAAAGCGCCTGTGACAAAGAAACCTTAACCAACTTCTTCATAAGTTGTCTTTCAGAAGAACCAGCTCTGTCTGACCCCCAGAGCACTCACAGATGTCCACAGGATGGTCAATGAATGACCTCAATCCGATACAAGCACCTACAACAGGAATCAAACTGGCACCACTAACTATGCAGGTGTTTAATACCCCATAATAAGTCCTTCCACCCAGTCCCAGAAGCCTTTGTGACAGGTTCCATCTTACAACCAATCTGCATAGCACTTAACTTCCCTAGCCCCGCCAGACCCCCAACTCTGAACTGTAATAAATAAAACACGAGATCCCTCTCACCTAGAATTCTTTATAAGACCAAATAAAGCTTCATTCAGGGAAACAGGCTAGCATCGCCTGGTCCCTCTCTGTCTCCGCTGCTAGCTCACTCTTTCTGCTGCTAGTAAATCTTGGTTCATGTGGAAACCCTGGTCATTCTTGAACAGCAAGGCATGAATCTTGACAAGGCTTAGTCCCAAGGTGGGGAGACTCGCCTGATGCCATCCTGCCTGGGAGCTAGATGTATCTTTCTGGGGCAAACCCTAGAGGGGACTGTTCAGAGTAGGGCCCTGGGCAGAGCTGGCAAGAACAGCAGCCCCTGCTGAGTGGCCAGGGCCTAGCAGCGGATAACCCCTCAGCACATAAGGGAGGGGAGACACACGGGGCTGCCTGGGTCCTACAGGGGAGCTGCCAGATACAGGGACGCCTGGGGAAAGTGGCTGGACTGTCCCCCTGCCGCCTGCCCCACTAGACTGGAAGCTCTCCCACTGCCCTGCTGTCTTGGTTCTGGGCTGTCTGAGCTCCAGATGGTGGTGGAGACCCTTCGCAGAGGAAGGAAAGAAGAGTATGCTGGTTATTTCACAATAAGAACAATGTTTTCCATATTAATTAATCAGCAATGGTTGGATAGCCATGGTGGGGTGGTCTTCCAGGGGCAACAGCAGGCCGCACGTGGACCTTAGGAGACACCTTCAGGGGATGCCCGAAGCCTGTGCTGACTGCAGTTGTCCAGGATGTTGAGAGTCTCCAGGGCTGCCCTCCGAACCCCGGGGTCTGCATCAAGCTGGAGTTCCTGGAGAGCTGCGCGTGAGCACCAGATGGCAAGTCAGCACCTCCAGTCTTCGGGACCACAGCCCTGTCTTGCATATGCGACCACAGCCCGGCCCCGGTCAGCCAGTGACCATCGGGACCACAGCCCTGCCCTGTTGGGCCTCTGCCTGTCTGTTACCACCAGCCTTTGACTGTCGAGGCCACAACCCTGTCCTGTACAGCACGCGCCAACCAGAGGCTGTGATGGCCTGGTGAGCAGGCTTGTGTGGGCTGTACACTGGGACTGTCCTGTCTATGAGATCAGGAACCCAGGGCAGAGCCGGGGTCCTCAGGTGCATCGTGTTTCTTAGAGCTTTGGTCCCCAACCTTCCAGGAATAGGGGGACTGCCAGAGGCCTGCGTGCTGAGGGCAGATGGAGAGACCAGGCGATGCGATGGACTCCACCCCCCAAATTGGGTTCATCCACCTCCCCAAACCCAGCAGAGGGCTGCCCTTGGCTTCTACTAGGTCTAAAACACCAGAGTGGGCTTCCCAAAACAAATCCTGGTGAGTTGTGGATCTCAGAAGGTAAAAGTCTGCACTACTTACAGTTTTGTAACGCTGGGAAGTCCAGCTTTTTCAGGTAGCTTGCAGACATCTGCTTCATAATAATCCCTGAAATAACCACCAAAGAAAATCTCAGCACCAGATTTGGGGGCAGCAGGCAAACCATCCTGCCCCCTCTGTGGGAGAGCTGGTTGCCCTTAGGGAGGACAGCCACCTGTCCGGGATTCTTTTAACATGGAAGGCATGAGGCAGGGGAACCAGCAGGTGCAGAGGTGGGAGCTGCACCTGGGCACAGAACCAGCACCACCACCAGTCCCCCTGCAGTCAGCTGACCCGGAGTCCTGGCTGCAGTGAATGACCTGGGTCTGCGCAGACGGCCTTCAGGGTCCACCCAGAGTGAGAGGAGGCCCTTGGCTCACCTGCCAGATTGCAGGCAGCGACCCTGATCCTGGACAAGTTACTTCTCATGTAAGTGACAGTTTCCAGCAAGAAGTTGTAGAGAACGGCGGGCTTCTTCTGAGTCTGCAAACGACAAGTGGTTCACAGCAGAGAGGAGGGCTCCACCAACTTGATTCTCACACAGAGAGGAGGGCCAGCTGCCCCCACAGAGCTCCCCACCTGCCTGAGCCATCAAGTCCCAGGCCCCTGAGGAGCTTTGCCCCACTGGGGACCAGAGAGTGCAGCTGTCTACCCCAGCCCCAGGCAGCAGATGAGGACCTGGGTGAACGAAGGACCCGTCTTCTCCACCTTTGTTCATGTCACCCTAGAGGGGACACTGCATGTGTCCAGATCTGCACTCTCCCATCTGGCAGCCACGGCCCACATGGAATTCTTGGGCACTTGAATGCTGTCATTAGGTGCCCTCGAGGTGGCTCCAACTCATAGGGTCCCCATGTACAACACAAGGAAACACTGCCCTATGTTGCCCTGTCCTCGCAATCCCTGTGACGGCTGAGCTCGTTGTTGCGGCCACTGAAACGCAGCCAGTCGGAACCAAGTGTAAACTGCCTCCTGGGTTTTGAAGACAATGTGAAAATAAAGTGCCCTATTCACAAGTCTCTACCGACTACATGTTGAAATGATGTTTGGGATGCATCAGGTGGTGACGGCTGTTAACTGTGATCGAGCCCATTCCAACCGACGTCAGCTGCGTGCGGGCAGAGAACTGTGTGCCCACAGGGTTTTCCAGCCTGTGAGCCTCAGAAGCAGACCGCCAGGCCTGTCTTGCGAGGAGCCTCTGAGTGGGTTCAAACTGCCAACCTTTCAGCTAGCAATCGAGTGCTTAACTTGTCACGCCACCCGGGAATCTTATTTGGGGGCTACACAGAATATATTGTTAAAATTAATTTGATTTCTTTTCAGTTCATGTGCTTCACCCATACCCACTGCCACCAACTCGATTCCAACTCATAGCGACCCTATAGACACAGCAGAACTGCCCCACAGATTTTCCAAGGTGCGCCTGGCGGATTCGAACTGCTGACCTTCTGGTTCCCCCACCGAAAAACAAAACTCGGTGCCGTCAAGTCAGTTCTGACTCATAGCGACCCGATAGGACAGAGTAGAACTTCCCCGTAGAAATTCCAAGGAGTACCTGGTGGATGTGAACTGCCAGCCTTCTGCTTAGCAGCCGTGTATCACTTCACAACTACACACCCACAGTTGCCAAGTCCCTACTAGAAAACTTAAAACAGGTACGTTCTTCTACAGCAAGGCTACTGGCGAGTGCTGGTCTCAACACTTTGTGTTTGGAAGACAAATGCGGGGGCTGCAAGATGGAAGTCTGGGGCAGTCTTGGCCCCAGTCTCGGCCCCGCGGGCTTTCTCACCAGGACGGAGCACACGCTGGTCTGGAACGCCGTCATCTCCTCTGTGCTGGCGGCCATCTGCCCAGGAAGGCTCTCCAGACCCTTGCAGCTCCAGAAGCGCAGGCACTGGAACATGGTCTCCCTGCAGGCCTGGGCGGGGGCCAAGAGGGCAAGACAGGCATCGGTCAGGTTCTGGGCGAGTCACAGAGAGGTGCAGGTGGCAGGGCTGGCATTCCACCAGCAAGCAGCCCCTCAGTGGGCCTGAGACAGACTCCCCACAGGGCTGTATTAAAAATCCTTTTCCTTTGTTCGGCTTCCTCCCCACTCAGCTTTGCATGTGAATTCTGCTTTTATATACACAGTACAGCGCCTGCATCACGTGAAGACGAAACCTCGTCTCACTTGGTGGGGACTCCCAGCTTATAAACCCTTTAAGGGCCCCAGCCTGCCCGCCCTTGGGGAGCAGACTCAGCAGCAGCAGTTCTGTCCTTCCATAGACGACCCCGCACCATGACCTAGGTGTGCCTTTCCTGTTCTTACACTTCTGTCTCGTTTACTGGTCAGTACAAGTCATGCCGAGTAAGAACCTGGGGTTTCCACTCAGTTACAGGAGGAGGCAGGGCTGGCTGGTGCCCAGGGGCCACCTAGACCAGAGGGCCACTGCTGGTCTATGGAGCACCCGTACGTGGGGTTTCTATGAGAAGTCCTTGCCTGCTTGGTGCAAACGGGTAAGCCCTCACTGTTAGCCAAAAGATTGAAGCTCCAGTCCATCGAGAGGCACATGGGAAGACAGGCCTGCAAACTACTTCCTGAAACTCAGCAACTGAAAACCCAAGCAGCACCGTTGTAGTTGGGCATACATATGTAGGAGTGCAGTCAGCTCTCAAGTCAGTGGTTTCAGGCAGCAGATCCAGCCCCATACCGAGCTCCCTTAGCAAGGCCCTGGGCTTTCAGCAGCCCTGCTGGGACTGACCCCTCAAGGAGCCAGGGCTGGAACTGCAGCCTGGGCCAGAGCCTGGGCTGGAGTCTGACAGGGTTGGGGGGAAGGGTAGGGGAATTAGAGAGAGCTGGGGGGTGGGGTGGATCTTTCCGCCCCTTCCACTTCCACCCAGTCTTCCGGCCCAGGGCCTCTAGCTTCCGGGTATGTTGGATGAAGAGGAAACTGGTGGGAGTTTGGGGGCAGAAAGAGAGCTCTGGGCATTTGTATCCCATACTAGGAGCCTCTGCTGTTCCTCCTTGGTTTCCCTTAGCCTGACTGCCCACTGAGCTCGTTCCTCAGATTCTCTGTCATTCTTTGTCCCCACGGCATCACTGTTGATAAAGTGTGAGCAGCAGACAGGGAGCTGGCCCGGGGTGAGTGTGGGACTCATGTGGAGCAGGGGCCAGCCGGTGGTGAGACTTCCTGTCCAGCCTGCTCCCCACACAGTGCTCCCTCCAGGCGGAGCCTCTGGAGCACGTGTGCAGCTGGTATGACGGGTACGCAGAAGCCACGGCACGGGGGCGACAAGAGACAGCCCCACCTTCCAGAGCGCCACACAGACAGCCCCGAAAACCTCAGCCCCACTACGTGCCTTGTCTCTGAGGGCTCACACAGCTTTCTGGGGGCCTAGTATTCCGGTGGAGTTGTTAACTGTCTCTCCCCGACAGAGGCTTGTGCTGAAATCAGCCCCAAGCCAAGCTGTCCAGAGGGATGGCGGGGGGACCCCTGTGACACAGGAAAAGCAAACCACTCTGTGGTTGCAGCCCACATGGCTAAAACAGAAAACAGACAGTTGCCAACAAATCAAGTCCATCTCACAGAGACCCCGTGTGTGTTAGAGTACAAGTGGGCTCCAAGGGGGTCTCTGTGGCTGACATTCTGGAAAGACGGGCTGTCCTCGGGTGACAATGGAGTTTCCTTCCTAAGCCTGTCGTTAAGTCAACTTTGTAGGTAAGTAAGAACAATTAGGTGCAATTCACAGCTAACGTCAGTCAGTCACACGTTTGTCTTAATATATAGTATATAGTGTACCTTTCTATCCATAAAAAAGTTTTTAAACACTTCCAGATACATTAAACCATCTTTAACATAACAATACAGGAATAATAACAATAATGTTTTGATGCACACTGCAGAGTACCATCTGTTTCTCATTTTGAACTGCTGAGTGTGCCTTGAATTTTTCATACAATAGACTGTTACAGGAGTTGGTTTGTAACTACAGGTTGTGTCTAAGTTGGATGTTTGTAACCCAGCGACTGCCTGTAGACTACCAGGCCTGTCTTTCCAGGCGCTTCTGGGTAGAACTCAAACCTCTAACCTTTGATTTGCCAGCCAATCACATTAACTGCTTGCACCCCATAGCTAGCCTCTAGCAAACTGGTCTGTAAGTTATCTGGAGGTGAGGGACCGGTGGACGGTGACACCCGGGTGCTCGGGGAAGCCAGGGGCCCCGGGAGTCAGGGCCCTGACATTGGGCAATGGGGGCTGCGTGTCTTACTCTGGCCGTGCAAGAGCAGGGGTCCTGGCAGTGCACCATGAGGGAGACCCAGGCTGTCTTCACCTCCTCCTTGAAGACACGCCGCTTGGAGAGCCAGACGACCTTGGCCAGAGTCCCAAACAGCACAAAGGCTTTGCACCGCAGCAGCTCGCTCTCCTGTAGCCAAGTGCACAACCAGGTCTGAGACTCAGGAGCAAGAAGCCCAGAAACTCCCCCTTGCCATTCCTCATAGATTCCCTGGGAGGCCTTTCTGGATCATTCTGGGTCAAGTGGCTCTCCAGGCAGCAGACATTACTCTCGGGTCCGTGACTGTCTCTTCCCAATCTGAGCCCACCCACCGTGGCCTGGAGGAGGGTCTAGCATGTTGCAGATGGTCAAAAAGTATTTGTGGGTGTAAGGAATTCAAGAGAGGTGGCTTATTTCCTAGCAGCAGGGAAGCAAGGCCCCATGACTCCTCAGATCCATGCCTACTGATTTTCTAGAGCTTAGCACGATTTTTTTTTTCCCAAAATTCTATTGTCAGTCAATCAATACATCAGCACTAAGTAGGACCAGGAGTCCCTGGATGGTGCAAAGGGTTAACGTGCCCATCTGCTAACTGAAAGGGTAAAAGTACAAGCTCATACAGAGGTGCCTCAGAAGAAAGGCCTGGTGACCTGCTTCTAAAAACTCAGCTGCTGAAAACCCTGCCTAGCACAGTTCTGCTGTGACACACAGGAGGGCACCATGAGTGGCAGCTGACTTGATGGCAACTGTTTTTTTTTTACAGACCAAGGGGATGGTCTTTCTGCCCCAGGGAACATCTTTTTTTCAGGGTGCCAAGTGATCGTCTGCTCACAAGCAGGTATTCCCAGGCTAGGGGAGGCCCCTGTCTGGACTTACATTGTCAAAGAAGGCCCTGCACTGCTCGGAGATGGCATTGAAAGACAGCCCCACGTCCCCTTCCCGGAGCTCGGCCAGGATCTTGGTCAGAGAGGCCATGCCCTCAGAGACCACGCTGGTGCTGGTGGGCTCCTGCAGGGCACACAGGCACTTCTCCAGCAAGAGCTTGCGGTACTGCTTCACCTGGATGGGCCCAGGGGCTGTCAGCCTCCACCGCGGAGCTCCCTTGGTGGCCAGAAGCTCCCGCACTGGGTCTCGGCTGGTGTGGTCCTCCACACCCAGCTCCAGGGGACCTGCACCCCAGCGCCTGGCTCAGCAGGCACAGTCCCCCCACCTGGGGGTCCATGGGGCTACCCCCCATGGCCTGAATCAGCAGGCACAGTCCCCCACCTTGGTGCTCCACAGGGCTGTACCCCAGAGCCGGGCAGAGCAGGCACAGTCCCCCCGCCTCGGTGCTCCACAGGGCTGCACCCCAGGGCCTGGCTCAGCAGGCACAGTCCCCCACCACCACCCAGCTCCAGGGAGTGCACCCGGGGCCTGCCTCAGCCTCGGGCCTGCCCCAGCAGCACGGTACCTTCCTGGGGGCGCCGAGGGCCATGTTGCCAAGGGCGCGCAGGGCGAGCACCCGCAGAGTCTCGTCCTCCTGGTCGACGCCTCTCTCCAGCATGATCACCGCAGGCTTCAGAAGCTTCTCCTGGTACAGAATTGGGTCGCTCATGAACTGGAAAGGAGAACTTTTCAAGATTATCGCCAGCAGAAGCCCATTTCTCTGCAAAAGGTGGGGCACAGGGTTAGCTCTTGTGCCCCCAGTGGCCCTGCTGTGAGGTACACCTACTCTCGCAAATCATTCACCCTCCTGTGCCTCAGTTTCCTCATCTGTAAAAATACCCCAAACATGCTGCTGTTGATTCTGACTCACAGTGACCCCCTGTGACCAAGTAGAACTGTCAGAAGGGCTTTCTAGGCTGTGTCACACCGTATTTTAAATATTCTTTAGGATAAAGTCCATGCTTGTTGTTAGGTGCCCTGGAGTTGGTTCTGGTTCATAGCAACCCTATGAACAGCAGAACGAAACACCGCCCAGTCTGGCGCCATGCCCACAATTGTTTTTATGCTTACGCCCATTGTTGAAGCCACTGTGTCGATCCATCCTGACGAGGGTCTTCCCCTTTATCGCCGACCCTCCACTCTACCAAGGATGATGTCCTTCTCCAGGGACTGATCCCTCCTGACAACATGTCCAAATTATGAAAGGCTCAGTCTCGCCACCTTTGCTTCCAAGGAGCACTCCAGTTGTACTTCTCCCAGAACAGATCTGTTGGTTCTTTTGGCAATCCATGGTACATTTAACATTCTTCTCCAACATCACAATTTAAAGGCATCAATTCTTCTTCTGTCTTTGTTCATTGTCCAGCTTTCGCATGCACATGATGCAATTGAAAATACCATGGCTTGGGTTAGGCATGCTTTAGTCTTCAAGGTGACATCCTTACTTTTGAACACTTTGAAGAGGTCCTGCACAGCAGATTTTCTGAATGCAATGTGTCTTTTGATTTCTTGACTGCCGCTTCCATGGGCGCTGACTGTGGAGCCAAGTAAAACCAAATCTTTGGCAACCTCAGTCCTTTCTCCATTTACGACGATGTTGCTTACTGGCACAGTTGTGAGGATTTTTTTTTTTCCTGATGTCCATGCTTAGCATGCACTTACAAATTGCTTCTCTTCCAACCCTATCTACCTCTAAAGCGATTAAAGACCTTGTGTCTCAGAAACTGAACCTAATTTCCATTAAGTAGTAACAAGCTACCGTTTCGGGAGTCCTCACCACGTGGCCCGGCAATGGGTACCATCCCCTCGGGGGACGTTGTCTCTTTGAATCCTCACTGAAACCCGGTGAACTGGGTGCTGCTGTCCCCAGCGGAGTAGATGCAGACGCTGAAGCACAGGACCTCTGAGAAAGGGGCCCGGGCACCTGGGTGCCAGCCCCTGCTTCTTGCCCACTGCACCAGAGTTGTGAGCCAGGCAGACCAAAGGAGGCAGTCCCTGCTTGAGACAGCCAAGGGACTTGCCTTCCAACCATCCTTACAGGGTTGACAGAGGAGGCGGGACTGGAGGTGCCTGGGGACGTGCAGTGGGTCAGCCTGGGAAAGCCTTGCATAGGAGTCTTGCTCTAGGGCAGGGCAGGGGGTGGGAGGGTGGCGACAATGGCCTGCCACTCATTTTTGTATGGCCTCAAAGCCATAAATCATTTTTTTTCTTTTTAAGCCACCCATTCCGCCCACCTCGTAGCCCCTGGAAACCACTAATCTTCTTCTGTCTCAATGCATTTGCCTACTCTGGGTATTTCATTCAGAATATCAAACAACGTTTTTTATTTCCGACCTGGGTCTCCCACACATCAGGCAAAGATTCTACCACTGAACAACCACTGGACCCTAGTTTTCATTAGGGCTGTTTAGTAACTTATTTCATACTCTAGATATTTGCTTGAGGGCTATTGAATAAGATGAAGAGCTCTTGTGGAGTAGTGGTTAAGAGCTCAGTTTATAATCAAAAGGTTGGCAGTTTGAATCTACCAGCCTTTCCTTGGAAATCCTATGGGACAGTTCTACTCTGTCCTATAGGGTCTCTATGAGCCTGAATTAACAGGATAGCTTTTGTTATTTAACAATTCATATTTCAGATTATTTCATGGGATTATACACCCTTGGTCCTTTTGTGCTGGACTTATTTCAATGAGCGTGATGACATCACAGTTCATTCATGTCATACAAGTAACATGCATTGGGACTTCATTTTGCTTTGTGGCTGAGGTACAGTACATCATATATATATATTATATATATATGTTCATCTGTTCATCTTTTGAAGGTTGTTTCCACTTTGAGGCTTTTGTCAATAACGCTGCTATGAACATTCTCATACAAGTGTCTATTCGAGTCTCTGCTTTCAATTCTTTCTGGTCTATACCTAGAAGTGGTCTTGCTGGATCATACTGTAAGTTAACAGCTTTAGCAACTGTCAGACTGTTTTCCAAATGTGCCGTGGACTGGCAGAAGAACAAACAGATCTGCCCTGGAAAAAGTACAACCAGAGTGCTCCTTAGAAGCAAGGATGGAGAGATGGTGTCTTACATACTTTGGACGTGTTGTCAGGAGGGATCCGTCCCTGGAGAAGGCCATCCTGCTTGGTAGAGGGGACGGTCAGCAAAAGAGAGGAAGGCCCTCAATAAGATGAGTTGGCACAGTGCCTGCAACAGTGGGCTTAACTAAGCATAAAAAAATGATTGTGGGCAGGGATCAGGACCAGGCAGTGTTTTGGTCTGCGGTGCATAGGGTTGCTGTGAGTCGGAACTGACTGGATGGCGCCTAACAACACTGTTTCCCGAAGTGGCTGCGCCATTTTCCAGTCCCACCAGGAATGTATGTGGGCTTCCAGGTTGGTCATTGTCACTTTTTCTGATCCTAGCCATCCTAGTGCGTGTGAAGTGGCCTAGTGGCTTTGATTTGCATTTCCTTAATGACCAATGACATTGATCATCTTTTCATGTGCTTATCAGTCCATTTATCCATTTACACAAGTTCTTTGGAGAAATCTCAAGTCCTCTATCCATCTTGAAATTGGATTGTCAGTCTTTTGGTTGTTTCACATTGTAAAATATTTGGAAAAATATTCTAAAGAAGAATATTTCATGACACATGAAAATTGCATGAGCTTTGTATTTTGGTGTCCATCAGTAAAGGACTGGCACACAGTGACACCATTGGTTTATGTATTTTCTGGGGCTGTTTCAAGCTCGACAGTAGTCGAGTTGAGCCACTGCAACAAAGACCACATGCCCCACAAAGCTGACATTTACTCCCTGGGCCTGAACAGAAGAATGTGCTGAGCCCAGCTCTAGGCTGTTGGTTAGGTCCTAGGTGTATGGGGGAGCACCACGCTGTCGATAAAACTTCCCCTCTAATTTTCTGGCCAGTTCCCTCAGGATCCCATAAGTGTTCCAACTGGATGACAGGTCACGGGGTCCAGGTGGATATCAGACCCCTCCCGGCCTCCCTGGCTGGCACAGCTCTGCTCACTGCTCTGAGCCCTCCCTGCACAGAGCCTTCCCCAGCCTGGTTCCCAGGGAGAGTTGAGGGGCCTCCTCCAGGATCTGCAGGTGTTGCTGGCACTTGACACATCCTAGATCTGTTACTGTTCCACTTCAGGCACAGCCTGTGTCTCAGCCTTGCCTCCGTGGGAAGGAGGGAAGGAGGAGTGCAGGAGGGGAGGAAGAGAAGGATGGAGGGTGGGAGGGGAAGGAGGAAGGGAAAGGAAGGGAGGGGAGGGGAGATGACGGGGAGGGGAGAGGAGGGAAGGGGAAGGGAGAGGAGGGAGGAGGAGAGGAGAGGAGGGAGGGAGAAAGGGGAGGAGAGAGGGAAAGAGGGAGGGAGGGAAGAGAAGGGCAGAGACCAGAGGGGAAGGGAGGGGAGGACAGGGGAACGGAAAAGGAGGGACAGAGGAGGAAGGGAGGGAAGGAGGAAAAGAAGAAACAGAGGAAGAGGACGGGGGGGGGGCAGCTGGGCAGCTGGGCAGGTGGAGGGGCAGGCAGGCAGGCAGGCGTGAACACACACACAGGGGAAGCCTGCCTGCTCCCTGGATTCAGCTGTCCGTCAGAGACAGGGCACCTGTCCCTGATCTGAAGCCTCCCTAGGCAGCCCTCACCCACCCTGTGCCCATCCCCCAGCAGGGCTGCTCACTTCCACACACAGGGCTGTGCTGCTGACCCGGCAGCTCAGCAGGACCTCTGCATCCATGCCCTTGAGCACCAGCTGGGACAGTCTCTTCCTGTGGCCCTCCATGCTGTGCAGACACCACCTGGGGAGAGACAGGCAGCGCTGCAGCCTCACTAAGAGCCCCGGGCCTCTCACTTCTCCCCCTGGGGGTATGGGCAGGTGGTCTCAGAAAGGTGTGCTTTCCACACCCTTTCATACAAGAGGAGCAGGTGGAGGGCTGCTCAGGAGTGACCAAACGCAATAAGGAAACCCACCCGGCTGCTGTCAAGCTGATGCCAACTCACAGTGACCCCGGGCATGTCAGAAGAGAACCGCACACCGGAGGGTTTTCTGTGACTCACTATGATGTTGTTGTTGTTGAGACCATACACAGCTAAATATCTACCACTTCAACAGTTTCTACATGTACAGTTCAGGTGACGCAACGACATTCTTCCAGATGTGTAGTCATTCTCACTCTCTTTGAGTTGTTCCTCCTTCATTAACGTGACCGCAGTGCCCCTGGAAGCTCCTACCTAGTCTTGCAGGTTGCCGTTGTCAATTTGATTCCATACAACCAAAAAACCAAACCCACTGCCATGGAGTTGGGTCCAACTCATAGTGACCCTAGAGGTCAGAGCAGAACTGTCCATATAGATAGCTCTTGAAATGGTACCATGCTTGAGGCAGACACCATTCACTAGCTTAGCTAAACTGTTGTTTGGTTTTAAGAAGATTTCCAGGGAGATTTGACTTAAGGGTTTATTATCTCAGGGCAATAGTACTAGGGAATCATCCAGTCTCGGGTCCGTTGGCATTTGAAGTTTTGTCCTACATTTTCCCCCTTTTGATCAGGATTCATCCTCCCTTGAGGAAAATGCTCAGTAATGCTAGCTGGGCACCATCCAGTTCTTCGGATCTCATGACAGAGGGGGCAGTTGTTCCTGTAGCCAATTAACCACACATTCTATTTCCTTCCTCTGATCTTGATCCATAGGGTTTTCAATGACTGAATTTCATGGAAGTAGGACACCAGGCCTTTCTTCTGAGACAACTTCTGGGTGGATTTGAACCACCAACCTTTCAGTTATCCATTTGCACCACCCAGGGATTTCATGAGTGATGAGGACCACGGAGCTATCTCTGCCCTGCGGCCCTGCTCAGATGCCCTTGGGCGCTCTTGGGCAAGTACCCTTATCTCCCTGTTTCCTGCTCCGAAGAGGAAGAGATGGAATGAAAGAGCCCCAGTGCGGTGGAAACATTTAAAGTGCTCAGCTGCTAATGGAAAGGCCGAAGATTTGAGTCCATCCAGAGGGACCTCAAAAGAAAGGCCTGGTGTTCTACTTTCCAAAGATCAGCAACTGACCAACCTGTGGCACTCAGTACCGTTCAGAAAATACACGGGCTTGCTGTGAGTGAAAGTCGACTCCATGGCAACAAGAATTGGGATTTTTTTTCTTGCACAACACTGCCTCCCAGCGTCTGGAATGTGGAGTAGTTGCACAGAACAAGGGATGGTAAGGCCGTTCTCCAGAAGTGAGGGTTCAGCCAAGACCTGGACTGTGTGCTTCACAGCGGTAGGGAGAGAGGCTTTCTTTCCCTCCAGTAAGAAGTGCGGGTACCACCCCCACCTGTGACAGCCTGGCCCACCCACCTGGCGAGCAGACCCACGCCTTCCAGGAACGTCTGGCTGTTTTCCAGGAGGCCCCAGAGGCCCTGCTCCTCCAGGCCACACACCAGGCGCTCACTGTGGACTCTCCTGAACAACAGCTGCATGGATTTGATGGTGATTCTGGAAGAAGGTGGCAGCATGAGGCCTTGGTTCTCTGATCTGTGAAATGGACTCGGTGCTCAAGGGGTGAAGGGCTGATTCTGCGAGAGGGGTCTGCAAAGCTAAAACACCATGCCGTGCTGGAAACACAGCCAGCACCAAGAGTAAGCTCAGCTCCTGGAATCTCGTCCCCACCAGGAGGGGACAACTAGGGGCCTTCGGTGGACATAGCCCAGTAGTCTAATGGCTTTTAAGAGGCAGCTGGCCTGCCAAGCGCACCCTGGGAGGCCCCTCCCACCACCTGACCTGAGGAGCACCTCTGCAGGTTAATCTCCTCGGGCAGGGTCCCCACTTGCACCAGGCGCCACGTCTTCAGGACGGGGGACGATGCCTGAGGCCCGTGGCTGCTGCTGAGCTGCAGCAGGAGTGTGAAGACCAGGTCTGGGAGGAGGTCTGGGAGCTTGTCGTCCGGGTCCATCTTCTCCACCAGAAGGTGTATGGTGCACAGCGTCTGCGGAGGGCAGGCCACAGCCTTCGGGGATCTGGCCCTGCAGTCCTGAGGAGCCCCCGGCTGGCCCTGGCCACTCACCATCAATGGATCCACCGCAGCCAACCGCCAGATGTCAGCCTTGGAGGTGGCGTCTGCCCGGGGACTGAACCGTGACTGGAGCCGGCCCATCAGGCCATGGAGCATCGTTCTCGCGAAGGGCAGGTTCTCGGCCACAGCCTGCCACACCTCGGTCAGGTGGCTAACAAAGACACGGAGGGGAGTGTGGGTTTCTGGCCCTGCTTCCCTGCAGTGAGAGCCCTTTTTAGCCCCTCAGTGGCCCTGGGAGTAGGAGTTGACCCCTAGAGTCTCAGGAAGGTGAAGTGACCTGCCTAAGGTTGTAAGATTAGAACCCAGGCCCCCGACTACACATGGTGCAGGAGAACTGAGCTCCGCAGTACCCTTGAGATGGCCACAGTCCCCTGGAAGAACCAGGCTCACTCATAGCTGCCTTGGAGCACAGGTGGCCTTGTGGAGCACAGGTTACAGACTGATACTCATGGGGCCACCACTGAGCTGGGAGTCAGCAGGATGGCAACCCGCTGGCTCTGGTTTCTGATGGAGGAACACAAACCAGTAGCAGAGGACACCCAGGGGCTCTGTTCTCAGTGGTAGAGCGGTAGTGGGCTCCGTGGGCACAGCCCCGGGGGGACAACCAGGAGAACAGGTAAGGAAAGAAAAAAAATTAAAAGTGTTGCCCGTTGAGTACAGTCTGACTCTCTAGGGACCCTACAGAATGGAGTAGAATTGCCTCACAGGGCCTCCTAAGCTGTGATCTTTATAGAAGCAGCTGCCACATTTTTCTCCCTCAGATCAGCTGGTGGGTTGGAAACGCCAGCCTCTGGATTAGAGGCCGAGTGCTTCACCACTGCACACAGGACTTTAGGTGCACATTACGAAGCTGTAGAAGTTGGGGCTCCGGGTGGTGAATCACTGGAGGTTGGTGCCCCCCGCAGGAGGCACTGCAGAGGAGTGACCCACCACCCCTGGGCCTATGAGGTGCTAACTCAGGCCTCATCTGTAGGGATGTGTTCGTGGGGATGCGTTCGGCACGGCTTGAGTTCCACAGGAGGCCAGTGATCCACAGCCCAAGTGCACCCACCTTTCCATGGGCAGGGGCTGCCTCAGGAGCGACGTGAGGACTGTCTCCTGGTGGTAGTGTGCCAGCAACAGAATGCCTTCAATGAGGAGGCGTCGCACCTCAAGGTGGTCCACCACGGGCAGGTGGGCCAAGATGGAGCCCAGGATCTCTGCCACCTGGAGAGGGCAGGGCATCATAGGGCCAGCCTGGGCCGCCTGCCCAGACGGACAGCGGGGTAGTTAACCCTCCAGCACTGTTACTACCGCGTCCTTTGCTCTCTTTTGGATACTAATTTACAGAGGTTTCCATGTGGAAGGTGGTGGGCTCTATAAGAGAGAGCCTTAGGCCTCAAGCCTGCCCTCCGTTTATCCATCAGGCTACCTTCCACTTTCTCTTTCTAGAACCTTCTTCCTCCTCCTCAGCAAGCAGGCGCTTGGGGGAGGCATTCTCAGCAAGGGCGGGAGGGGACCACCCTCTCTAGCCTGAGGCCTGATGGATGGGCCCCCTCACCCCCTCCCTAGCCTGGGGCCTAATGGGTGGATCCCCTCCCTGCCCAGCCTGGGGCCTGACAGCCTCTGTGAGCCACGCAGCCCTGCACCCCGGCGGCCCTCGCCCAGGTACCACCTGGTCCTCCAGCTCCTTGACCCGCATCTGAAGGAAAGTGCTTATCCAGGTGACCGAGGCCTTGTCGTGCTGGAGGTCCATGGCCCCGATGTTCTCACAGAGCTTCTGGATGAGGGAGACCACCTCGTCGCAGTTAAACTCCATGCACACCACCTAGGACCAGAGCAGGCCCTCGTGGGGTGCAAAACCAAGGCCCTGCCACCTCCCCGAACCCGCTGCTCAACCCCCTTGCCCTGGCCCAGCCCTCTCCCCTGTCAGCTCCCTCCCCCTCCCTCCCCCTCCAGTTGCTCAGTATCCACCCCCTGCATCTCATGCCCCTGCTCCCCCATTCCCATCACACCCCACACCTCCCCACAGCTCCGCATCCCTGCACATCCTTCATGTCCCCCACGCCCCTCTGCCCCCCGCATGCTCTTGTCCTCCACACACCACCCAGTCCCCCCACGTATCTCCTGCCCCTCTGCACCCACTACCCCCACAATCCCTTACCCCGCATGCCCCATCCCCCCACATCCCCCACACCCCCGATCCCTGCACCCCTCACCCCTCCCTGCTGTCAGCCCCTTCCCCCATCAGCAGCCTTCTCCCCATTAGTCTCACCTGCCCGGCCCCACCTGCTCCTAATGAGATGTGCCCAGAGCTCCAGCCAGCCTCTCAGGTCTGCTGGGACACCACCCCTCTACTTCAAAGTGCCCTCTCCACTTTCCTGGTCTCCACAGCCTCATGGTCCATGGACTCCTATGTGCCTCACTTTTCTGGCTGTCCATCACCTGCCCCCACCACCCCAGCACCCATGGGAAGCTTTACCCCAAATGCTGCCTCCTCAGTATCCAATCCTGGGGCATGTTCCTACTTCTCCACAAGCTCCCCAACCCCTGAAGAAGAAATGGCCCAACCTCCTATGAAGCTCTGGCCTTCCGGGGCCACGTGGTGGACCTTTATGCCAACATCTGGGGTGGCAGTTCTCATTATAAGCCTTTCCACGGCCTCCTCTATGCTCAGGGAAAAGACAGCAGGGGACTGTCAGGCACCTACTGTGTGCCAGGCACACAGTGAGGCCTTACACACGTCAGAAGTTAAAATACGGACAGCGTAGAGTTGGGCCCTATGCCCTGGTGGCAGCCCCCCGTGTAGGATGGTGGCCAAGGGCCCAGGGAGACCCGTCAACACCCCACACAACCTCCAGGCTCCTCACCTTAGCGAGTCTGGAGGACACACGGAAAATTGTCTCCTCTTCCAAGCCCTTGAAATCCTCCTGACATTTCACAAGCTCCTTCTCCTTTGAAGCACCCCACAGGGAGCAGGTCTGGCTGGCTGTTGGGATAGAGATTGCAGGCAGAATTAGCAAGGACAAAGGGCCACCTGGCACCCTGGCTCCAGGGGCCTGGGCACTCTCTGGTCTCTGAATGTCACCTCCTCCACTTTCACACTGGCAGTTCATGCCATCTGGGGAAGGCACACTCTTAATACCATCTACACAGCTCAGATGCCTGCTCCCATCGAGGCTGCCCCCTGCCACCCTGCTAGCCATGTATTTGGTCTTGGGTGCTGAACTCATCTCTGTGGCCCTCATGAGTTGTACTGACCAGTTTGCCCTCCTCTGGATCCTTCTGGGCCCCTCAGAGAGCTCTCCCATCTCTCATCCCTTCCGGTCGCCCTTGTTGATCCACACCCCCACCTGCACAGAGAAGCCATACTCCCTGCCCACGGGCCTGCTGCACACACCTAGTCCAGGAAGGCCAGTCCCCAGGCCCCTCCATACCATGAAGGTCCAGCAGGCTGGACAGGACATCAGTGGAGGCCACTCGGATTTTCCGGTGGGGGTCGCAGGTGCATGGGGCAATGAGTCCCACCAGGGTGCCAAACTGCCCCAGCTTCAGAGGGATCTGTGGATGACAGGAGATCACCCCCTTACCATCTCTGTCACTCAGCACACCTGCTGCCACCTGGGCCGGCGGGCAGCACAACAGATACACCCCACTCTGCACACAGCTCTCAGAGAACGACAGAAGGGTGCCGCTGTCCACCTGCTGCCCAAGCTCCTGTTTCCTGAGCCTCACGGCTCAGGCTCTGGAGATCACTGGATACTGGGACCCCTGCTCCGGACCCGGCTGAGTCACTGCACTGGCCTCAGACCCGGTTTCTATGTCCAGGTGCTTGCCTTGTTGCTGAAACTAAGCCCTGGGTCCCTGTGTACCTAACCTCCCAGCCCTTTGTTTTGCCTGTTAAGCAAAGGTAGAAAAGATACTGCTTCTTTCAGTAAATGCTGAGAACTGAGTCAGAGAGCAGGCAGTACACTCCCCGCACGACTTGGCCTTGAAGCTACCCAGATTGGGGTGGGTTCCAACCTCATTTACTGGTGTCCCAGGTCTGGGGTCCTGCCCTTCTGCGCTGGGTTGAGTAGTCTCCCCCTAAGATTTGTGTCTAACCAGGAGCTCAGAATGTGACCTTATTAGGAAACAGGGTCTTTGCAGACATTGTAAGTTCAGATGATGTCTTACTGGGTTGAGGGGAACCTCTTATAAAAAGAGAGAGTGCACAGAGACAGAGAGAAGGCTGTGGGGAGGCAGAGACAGAGGACAGAGAGATGGGGCTACAAGGCAAGGAATGCCAAGGGTTGCCGACAATGACTAGAAGCTGGAAGAGTCAAGGAAGAATGTTCTCTGGGGCCTTCAGAGAGAGCATGGCCAGCATACACCTTGATTTCTGACTTCTAGCTGCTGGGACTATGTGAGAATATGTGTCTGTGGTTTAAAGCCACCTAACGTGTGGTGGCTTTTTGTGGCAGCCAAAGAAAGCTGATTGGCTACCTTGTTCTCACCAATCACCAATCCTGGGACCTGCACCTTAGCCCAGGGACACGGATCCCACCTCCAGCCAACAAGAGCCCCTGAGGACAAGGCAATCAAGGAAGGTGTAGCCAGCAAAGGCAGAAAAAATGAGCGTTAAGTTGTGTCGGCCACAGCTGATCAATAAGAGCATTAGAGTGTCTTTTTAGATTTGGGGATGTTCACGTCAAACTTTGTAAAATGGGTCATTTTGCAGGCATTTCTTGTCTTGTTCTAAGTAGTGGACCCCTCACCTTAAAGAAGGCCCTGACCACTCACCCAGCCCATGAAAATGGGTCCATGCTTGGTCTGGCAAAGGTGCAGTCTGGCTTCTCCCTCGTCCACCCCAGACCCATGGCCAGCTCATCTCAGGCCCCTTGGGCCTTTCCCCAAAGAGGCACGTTCTTCCCAAGGGACTCTTCTCAGCGGTGAGAACTCAACTGCATGGGTCCACTCTTCTCACTGAGAGATTTTTCACAGTCAGTGTCTGAGTGGCAAGTTGGAGGTTGGGCATGCCCTGACTCACACAGACGCCCACACTCTGGACGTAGATCTGCATAAGGTGAAGATGGAGATTCATGGCCTTCTCCCGTTCCCATTCTTTGTCTGACAAGATCCACTTTTCCAGGAGCTGTGGGTAGAGTCCAGAACACAGGAGGGGGTGGGAGAACATTAAAGTCTTGGTGCTGCCCCTTTCCTGGCCAGCGATTGGCCTCTTTGCCCCTCCCCTTCAGGTCCGAGTCTTATTGCTTCTCTACAGTCCTAGATATTTGTGGTTTCCCCTCAGGTCCCACCCAGTAAGGGAGAGGAGGCTGCAGGCAGAGAGAGAGACAGCATCCCCAGCCTCCTCACCAGCATGTGCTTGGTCATTGTATTTGGCCTCGTTCAGACAAAGGCCAGGGAACTCAGTGGCCCTGCCTTCCTGGTGACGTTAAAGGTTGTTCTAACATGTAACACAGTTTCTTCCAGAACAAAGAATACTGCTAAGGAGAAAGAGGCTTGTGAGTTCATGCTACAGGGTCAGTTCATCAAGGGGACTTAACAAGCCTAAATTTTTGAGTACTCAATAACAAAGCTTAATGCACAGAGTGAAAACTGGTAGAACTGAAAGGAGCAATATAGAAATATACAACTTTAATCAGAGATTTCCATATCTCTTTCTCAAGAATTGATAGAACAAGGAGACAACATCTGTAAGGATATAGGAAACCCAAACATTTAACAGCACAGTAGTTTTCCAAGCTCACACAGAACATTTAACAAGATAGAGTAGACCACATCTGGAAAACAAAATAAGTCTCAGATTTAAATAATTTGAAATATACAAAATACATTTGTAGACCACAAGCCAAGCCAAGTGCCGTCGAGTCAGGACCACAAGGAAGTTAAATTAGAAACCAAAATGGGAAGTGCTTCTGGAACATCCCCAAATATTCATAAATGACTGATAGGTCAAAATATAAATCAAAAGGGTCCTAATCCTATATGAGTGGTATCTAAAAGAAGAGGAGACCCGGAGAGACAGACAGAAGGAAGGAAAATTAAAATGTATCTGGAACTTAAATTGAAAAGGTAAAATAAAATTCTAACATATTAAAATCTGTGGAATGCACACACACACACATACAACCTAAGAGGATGAATTTAGCAACACCTGAATTCAAGACTTACGTTATTACAGTAATTGAGACAGTGTGGGTTTGACATTAAGATAGAGAAATATATCAACAGTGCAGAATAAGACTCCAGAAACAGACTAACACATACACAGCCAACTGAGATTCAATTTTGTGCAAAGGTATAAAGGCGATTCAGTGGAGAAAGAATATGGTGGTCTTATCAACAAATATTGCTGGAACAATGGGATTTGTGAAAATAAACTCCTGTCCACACTTTACACCAGATAAAAAAAGTAGCACAAAATGGACCATAGACCCAACTATAAACCTGAGAGTTCAAAGCTTCTGGAAGAAAATCATTTGTTTACCTTAAGCGGAGATTTCTTAGATATATAACACCAAAATATGATCCATAATTTTGTTGTAAAGATAAATCAGACTTCATCAAACTTAAAAACTTTCTGACGATGTTTAATATGTTGTTGTTGTCAGGAGCTGTCGAGTCGACTCTGACCAAGAGCAATGCCATGCACGACAGGAGGTTATGCCTGGTCCTGCGGTCTCCTCACAGTCTTTGTTATGCTTGAGCCCATTGTTGAAGACATGTGTCAATCAATCTCTCAGGGGCTCCTCCTCTTTTCTGTTGACTTTCTGCTTGACCAAGCATGATGTCCTTCAGAGACTGATCACTCCTGATAACATGTCCAAAATACACGAGATGTGATCTCGCCATCCTTGCTCCTAAGGAGTATTCTGGTTGTACTTCCAACAAGACAGATTTGTTTGTTCTTTTGGCAGTTTGTGGTCTATTCAACCTTCTTCACTGACACACAATCCAAAGGTATCAGTTCTTTAGTCTTGCATACTTGTCATCCAGGTTTCAGATGAGACAATTAAAAACACCACAGCTTGAGTCAGGTACATCCCAGCCTTCAAGGTAGTATCTTTGCTTTCCAACACTTTAAAGAGGTCCTTTGCAGCAGATTTGCCAATACAATGCAACGTTTGATTTCTTGACTGTTGCATCTATGTAAAATAAAATCCTTGACAATGTCTATCTTTTCTCCATTCATCATGATGTTTCTTACTAGGCCAGTTGCAAGGATTTTTCTTTTCTTTATGTTGGAGTGCAGTCCATACAGCAAAGGCGTGATCTTTGGTCTTCTTCAGTAAGTGCTTCAAGTCCTCTTCACTTCCATCAAGCATCGTTGTCGTCTGCATAACACAGGTTGTCGGTGAATCTTTCTCCCATTCTGCTGCCCAGCTCTTCTTCATATAGTCCAGCTTCTCAGATTATTTGCTCAGCATACAGAGTGAGCAAGTATGGTGAAAGGATACAACTCTGACACAGCTTTCCTGACTTTAAACCATGTGGTGTTCCTGTGTTCAGTTTGCATGACTGCCTCTGGATCCATGTACAGGTTTCCCGTGAGCACAGTAAAGTTCTGGAGTTTCTATTCTTCACAATGTTATCCATAATTTGTTATGATCCATAGAGTTAAATGCCTTTGCAAAGTCAATAAAACCCTCGTTAACGTCTTTCTGGTATTCTCAGCCTTCTGCCAAGATCCGTCTGACATCGGCAATGCTATCTCTGGTTCCACATCCTCTTCTGAATCCGCTGGAATTTATGGCAGTTCCTTGTCAACGTCCCGCTGCAACAGTACATGGTCTTCAGCAAAAATCTACTTGTGTGTAATATTGACGATAGTATTTGATTATGTCCACATTCCAGTGGATCACGTTTCTTTGGAATGGGCACAAATAGGGATCTTTTCATCTGTTCCAGTCAGTTGGCCAAGTAGCTGTCTTCCAAGTTTCTTGGCATAGATGAATGAGTGCTTCCAGCTTAACTGTTAGTTGAAATATCTCAGCTGGTATTCTGTCTATTCCTGGAGTGTTGCTTTTCATCAATACCTCAGTGCAGCTTGGACTTCTTCCTTCAGGGACAATGGTACCTGATCATATGCTATCTCCTGAAGTGACTGAATGCTGACCAATTCCTTTTTGGTACAGTGCTCTGTGTATTCCTTGTATCTTCTGATAGAATCCTTCAGTATGGCAACTCAAGGCTTGAAATTTCCCTTTGTATGACACAGTGAATGTAGTTAATGTCACTGACTGTAAGCTTAAAAATGGTTAAAATGGCAAATTTTGTTAACTTCTACTACAGTATAAAAAATAAGTATATATTTTAATGTTTATTTAAACATCTCTGCCTTTCAAAAAGGACTAATAAATTAATGAAAAGACAAACCAAAAACTGACAGGAAATATTTGCAAATCATGTGTCTAATAAAGGGCCTGTATCCAGAAAATATAAGACCTTTGAAAACTCAATAATACAAAAGCAAACAACACAATGAAGAAAATACATGTGGCCAGTATCCTTCAAAGATGCTAGATTGGATCCTTGATCACAGGGATGGCTATAAACGAGAGTTTGGGTACAATTAATTAAATACGAATAGGTTATGCCATTGATTAGAATATGTCATTGTTCTACTGCCACTGAGTGAATTTCAACTCATGGTGACCCTACAGGACGGAGTAGAACCGCCCCATAGAGTTTCTGAGGAGTGCCTGGTGGATTCGACCTGCTGACCTTTTGGTTATCAGTGATAGCTCTTTACTGCTACACCACCAGCATTTCTTATGCCATTGTATCAAAGCTAAGTTTCCTGATTTTGATCCTTGTCTTGTTATAATCTGAAACAATGTTGGTCTCGGTGTTCACAGCAACTCTCCATGGTTCAAAAATTTTGTGGACAGAGAGAAAGAATAAAGAGGAGGAGAGAGGTACAGGGAAGGAGAGGGGAGAGAGAGCAAATGGGGAAAAGTAAAAATTGATGAGTCTGAGTGCAAGATATTTAGGTACTCTTTATATCCTTCTTGCAAGTTTTCGTAAAACCTGAAATTGTATCAAAATATGAAGTTTTACAGTGAGGGATTGGATTACGTCCTCTGAAACGTTGTGTTGAAGTCCTCATCCCCGGTACCTGGGAAGATGTCCTTGTTAGGAAGCAAGGTGTTTAAGGATGCTATCAGTTAAGTGAGCATGAAAGCATACTGGAGAAGGACGGGTGCTAATCCTGTATGAGGGGTGTGCTGTAGAAGAAGAGAAGATGCCCAGAGAGAAGACAGTCCCGTCACAATGGAAGCAGAGACTGGAAGGATGGTACAGCTGCAAACCAAGCGAGACCTGGACCACCGGGAGCAGAAGGAGACAGAAAGCATCCTTTCCTAGAACTTTCAGTGATAGCATGGTCCTGCTAGCACCTAGAATTCAGATTCCTAGTATCCAGAACTATAAAAGAATAAATGGCTATTCTTATTGGCTACCTAGTTCCTGGTATTTTGTTATAGTAGTCTTGGGGAATTAATCCAATGACAGAAAGAGGGGGGCCCTAAGACCAGGTTCTGGGAGATGGTGGCAGAGGGGTGCTGGCCCACAGCATGGCAACTCACGTGCACCATCTCCTGCAGGCCCTTGGGGTCCAACTGCCGCTGCATGAGGCCCTCCATCAGCTGTGCCAGGGTGCTCACGGCTTTTGTGTATAGGGTCTGCAGCAAAGACGGGGAAGGATGGACAGCAGTGACCTCGAGGGCCATGCCAGACTCAGAGGCATGAGATGGTTTAATAGTCACACACTAACGTCTGCTTGGAGCTGAAGCTTTCAGTCTGGTACTTCTCATGTGAAGGACAAGACCACCTTCTCAGAAGAATCATTTTACGGAGGGACCCACCAAGTTCACCTGACTCCAGGCAGAGATGGCTAGCTATTTGTCCACAAAAGATGAGTACTCCTTTCCCACAGTCTTGATGGGAAACGGTGATCTAGTCAGGGACTACATTTCCAAGCACCCCTTGTATATTAGGGGCACGTGACTAAGAGCCGGCCAATGGGAGGTAGGCAAATTGTCTCAAAATTCCCCATACTGTTTCTCCTCCTCCGTCTTCAGATTGGATAGAAACATCCACCCTGACCATTGAGGACACTGGATCCTTTATCAATATTAACCTGGACTCCCATGTGAAGCAGCTCCACCCCACCCTCACTGCCAGTTGAACTTGAGTAAGAAATACGTTTATTAGTCCACTGAGAATTCTGGGTTTACCTGTTACAGCAGTTAGTATTAACTGGCTAAGTGTCTTTGAATCGATTCCGATTCACCATGACCCTATAGGACAGAGTGGGCCTGCCCCATAAAGGTTTCCATGGCTGTAATCTTTGTGGGAGCAAATTGCCAGATCTCTCCTCCCGCAGAGCCGCTGGTGGCCTTTAAATGCCAACCCTTCAGATGTCAGCTGAGCACTTTAGCCATTGCACCACGAGGACCCCTCGTGTTACCCTACACTTAGTAACTGAGCCCCACACACTTTGCTTCCTTCAGCCACTGGTGGTTCACAACAAAGGAGTCAGTGTGGTCCCAAACCAGAAAATGGGGTGGCCCAGAGGGACCCACCTTAATGGAATCGTTGTCCTCTCTCGGGGGCCGAAGAGAAATGACGGAATGGAGACTGATCTCCATCAGCTCACTGTTCTCCTCCAGGGAGTAGAAAGGCTTCAGTTTGCTGGAGAGGGAGGCAACGACGCGAGCGGTCAGTGGGGAGCTCAGCAGCTAACACCCAACTGCCCGGTCCAGGGACCAAGGCAGGTCACAGAAGGAGGGAGGGGCGGAGGGCCCAGGGCATGCTTCCCTCTCCAGAGGTCCTGGCTGTGTCCAGCCACCATCAGTGATTGTGTCTGTGAGTGAGGGGGACACCCAGGGACCCCAAACCACCTCTCCTCCTTGCAGCTTTTATAAGCCTGTTATCTGTATACAGGAATACTCCAGGGGTCCTCTGTGGCCAGAATTGGGGGATCCTGGCCCTCCCAGGCTGGTCCTGTTGTTGTTAGGTGGTGTCAGGTGACCCTATGTGTCATGGTGACCCTATGTGTCAGAAGAGAACTGCCCTGTTGAGTTTCCTATAGGTATACTTCCAGAGTGTTCCTTGGAAGCAAAGAGGTTGGCCATTTCATCAGGAGGGATTCAATCTCTGGAGAAGGACATCACGCTTGGTAGAGTGGAGGGTCAGCAAAAAAGAGGAAGACCCTCAACGAGATGGACTGATACAGCGTCTGCAACAACGGCCTTAAGCATAAAGACAACTGTGGATTGATGGCCTGAAGGAGTGGGAGTTCCGCTGGGAGCATGGCCCCTAGACCTGATGCTGCCCCGATTATAAATCATTACTGAGGTCTCCCCTTTGGATAGGAGTGGACTAGACTTGGGGACACAGAGTGACCATATCGTGTGTGCATTTTATGGTGGTACGCCTCTAAAGGATGTGGCCCTACTGACCTCTTACTAGAGGGGAGTGGAAAGGGTGGAGAGGAGGGGACAGGAGATTATTAAGAGGATATGATGTGTATGAAACAGAAGGGAGGAGTGTGCCATCACCAGGCAGGAGAGGAGAGGAAGCTGCAGATAGGTGAGCATGTAAATTTGAATTGTACTGTGAACTTTCACTCAATCACAGTAAAAAAAAAAAAAAAAAAAAATTGCAGGCATGGAGCAAGACCTGGCAGTGTTTTGTTCTGCTGTGCAGGGTCACTACGAGTCGAAACTGACTTGATGGCACCTAACGACACTCAGTTTCCTAGACAGTAACCTTTACATGAGAAGATTGCCAGGCCTTTTCCCTCCAAGCCACAGGTGAGTTCCAGCCACCAGCCCCTGGGTTAGCAACCAAACAACCATGGCACCACTAAGCACTTTACGCTGGGCCTAACCTAAAGGTTTTGAAAATGTGGTCCCTGGACCAGTGGTATGAGTATCACCTCGAAGCCTGAAGTCTTGCTGAGAATTACCGGTGACAGCTGGAGGAAGCAGAGCCCTATTTTCTCTGTGGGTTCACTTCCTGGGGGATGGGAGTCGCAGCCCAAGACCCTTGCTCCAGAGGCAGGTGAGGGCAAAGGAGGGAGAAAGCCTGGAAGTCTTGGCTTCATCCCTATCCTGGGAGGCCCTGGGGGCACGGTCAGGGGCCCAGCTCACCTCAGGTGGACGAGGGCATCCATGGCCATGGTCCGCACGGGAGAAACCAGGCTGTCAGTGGGCTCAGCCCTGAGGATGGCCTGCCTGACACAAGCATGTCGTGACTTACTGGCCACCCAGAGGGCCTGGCCAGGAGTGGGCCCTGACTAACAGTGGCCGTGACTATGGCACTGCTCCCCTATTTTAGAGCCAGGCAGACCTGATGTCTTAGAAAGTGCTCAAAGCCCTGCTTCTGTTATTCATTGTCCATCCACTTGGCTCTGAAGGCAGGCAGTAACATAATGCCAGGAGTGGGGCCCAGATGTACTGCTGGGTCCACACCCAGGTCTCAGGGACCCATGTGTCCTTGGGTGACTTGCTCCCTTGCCTACACCCTAGCCTTCCTGTCTGTGAAATAAGCACTGGGTGGGCTGTCACCCAGGGCTGCACTTGAAATTATACTTGGGCAGCTCCCAACCGTGAATGGGAGGAAATAAACGTTGGCTTCCTTCCTGGAGCTTCCTGCTCTGCCCACTCTCACTTCCTTCACAGACTCTTTCCAGTGCAGCTGGAGCAGTGTCCAGAGGAGCCAAAGCATCATCAACCATACGTGGCCAAGGAGGCAGAGAGGTGTGTGAGGCGGGAGGACTCTGGCGACCCCATCAGTTCTAACAGCTCTGATCTCCAATTCTTGCCTTTGGATGGTTGACGTTTTTCTAGATCTCACTGGAGTTCTAGGCAAAGGTCTTGCTTCCAGTAGGTAATAGTCCCACGCCCCTCCCATGGAGAATCCTGGGTCCCCACGGGCCTGACCCGGGGCATCTTTATGTTCTAACCCCTGAGAGGCCACCACAGGTACCATGGGGCTCAAGAGGGCTTGAGTTTTCAGCTCTGGTTTCTAAGCTGTTTCTTGGCCATGAAACCTTCCATCAAATATAAAAATTGCACTCAGGACTCCTGTGGTCATATCAAAGCAGAACTGAGATGGAAGGGGCTTCAGAGACCTCATAGCCTCTATCCCTCAGTTCCCTTGGGCCCTCTGGAAGCCTCTGCCCTGCAGGAAACCAGTCAGTGAAGAGTTGGACCCCCAAAGCACCTGAAGACCAGGAAGCCCCTAACCCACTCACCGTTATAATGGCGGTAACAGTGACCTTTTGAGCAAATTGGAAGTCCTCCAGGTACTCGATGCTTTTGATGGCACTAGTCACCTGCATGATACCCTTCATGAAGGCCAGCTTGAGGGAGACATCCTGTGCCCAGACCCAGCAAGTGGAAGAAGAGAGAATAGCAAGTTGGTTTGTGGCCCCCCAAGAACCAGCACCAGAACCCTATTTCTCAGAAAGGAGCACCACTCCTCTGCTCTGGAGGAGGGGTCCAACATGGGGGCACTGTCAGAGATGACAGCCTCCTGCATCCTTCAGTGCACCCACTGGGCATCTACCTGGAGGCAGGGACTTGAGCCAGGGCTGGGCAAGGTGCTATGCCTCCCTAGTGACCAGGGATGGGGCACAAAGTCCCATGTATCCCCAGAGAGGCAGCGCATTTATCAATATACAAGAATTGCCACTTTATTCTCTGTGTCTCCCCCTCCTTGCCCTTCTAAGAAAGTAACCAGGTCCTTTGCATCTCTTCAAAGACAATCCCACTCCTTACCCGTCACAAAAGACCCCAAGTGTCGGTGGGGGGTGTGGAAATGGCACCTAGGCCCTCGGGGAGGGACTGTCCCCCTCCTTTGCTTTGCCCTGAAGAAGTAGCAGAGAACTACCCAGGCTGGGCGGGGCAATGGGGCTTCTTGAACACTGGGCATCAGATAAGAGCCCTGGATGTTTCCTGGGGACCTGGGGGTGCTGGGACAGTGACAGAGGGTGGTGTCTCCAGCCCAGCTCAGACGCCATCCCCTGAGTATACTGAAGGGGACTGTGGGGGACCCTGGGGTACCTGGCAGCTGCTGGAATAGTGGTGGATGATCTTTGAAGTGATGGGGCTGTCCACGTGGGTGAGGAGCACCTGCGGGTGGCTGTAGGCAGCCACGCAGCTGTACGTGGCCATGAGGGCACTCTTCACTGTCTCTCGCTTCCAGGGGTGGTCCTTCTGTGGGGCAGCGATGGGGGAAGAGTCACTGGGGGAAGGGCGATTTCTACTCAACTGGCCTGCTGGGAGAGTACGAGGATACACCAGCAGCACACACAGCACTCTCTATTCTCAGGACCCAAGGAACTGTTGAGTCCCCTGAAGGAGCTTCGGCTGGCCATTTTCTGGGTTCCCAATGCACTCATTCACTCACCCACGCACTCACTCTTTCGTTCCACACGTCTTTACTGGGCAACAACTACACACCAGACGCTGGGCAGACAGCAGAGAACAGGACAGAGAGGGATCTACCCTCTCTGAGGCTCCGGGCAAGCCACATACGCCAGGACAGTTGCCACTGAGTCGGCTCTGAGTCACAGTGATGCCACATGTGTCTGCAGAACTGTGCCATGTAGCGTCTTCAACGGTTGACTTTTTTTTTTAATTGTGGTTGAATGAAAATGTACATTCCCGTATAAATTCTCTTGCTCATCTACTCCAGTGGTTGACTTCTCAGAAGTAAATCAGCCACCCTTTCTTCTGAGGCACCTCTGGATGGACTTAACTGTCAACCCTTCAGTTAACAGCCGAGGCCACTGACCATCTGCGTCACTCAGGGACCCAGCAATCGATGCCACACTACTTGGGCCTGGGAGCAGATGGTGCGTGTGGACACCCTACATGGAGGCTACCTGCTGACTCCTTCACACCTTCATCTGCCAGGCATCTGTTGGATCGGTGCTGTCCTGCTGCCAGGGGTCCCAGAGAACAGACAGCCTCAGCCCGCTGTCCTGGTATCCATGCCTCTGACCAAACCCAGGCCCAAGGTGAGAGGAAATGTGGAAGTCACCAGAGCCACCCTGGGTGGGGGCATGAGCACCCAGGCCCTGCCAGGCCTTGACTGGAGACCCAGGCCTCAGGCCCTGATTTCTGTTCCATTCTCTCCATCCAACTACCAGATCCTGGGGTAAGGGACCAAGGTCAATGTCAATGCCTGAGGCCTTGGTGATTCCCTAAGACATCCTTTTGGAGGCTCAGCCAGTGTGTTAGACTGTCCCCTGAGCATGGGCAGCCTGGGTTCAAACCCTAGCCTCCCCAAGGACCACTTGCAGGCCTTTGGCCAAGTTTCATCAGTGACATCACTAAAGCAGTGGGCATTACAGTCCCGCCACCCTGGCACTGTGGATGAGGCAATGCTCCTGGCACATGGCAAGTTCTCACTGCACATCACACCAAAGCACCTTCTGCAGCTCTAAGGGCCTGATGTAGCTGCTGGCGTGGGGCCTGGGATCCTGTGTTTCTCACTGGAGGTAGAATTCTCACTGTCCCTGTAGGACACTCAAGTTCCATTCCCAGCCAGCACCCCTCATGTACAGCCACCGTCCTTCTGCCACTGGAGGCTCACCTGTGGCTATGAGGCTGAGCTAGTTTCTACAGAGCTTCCAGATCAAGAAAGGCTGGGAAGAAAGTCCTAGCAATCTGTGTCTGAAAAATAGTCAGTGAAAACCCTCTGGATCACACCCATCTGATTTGAAAGCCATCATGGGAACAGTGCAGGACCACACAACGTTTCATTCCATTGTTCTTGGGGTAGCCATGAGTCAGGGGGCCAACTAAGCTGCAGCTAGCCACCACAGTAACAGCCAGAGCCCAAGATGTCCAGCATCCAGTCTCAGGAGTCCCCAGTGAGGGGCGAGGACCTCTTTGTGATATCTAGGTCATGGGAATACCCACCTGTATTCTTTAGATTACCCAACAGCAAAAGCAGTCCTATGCTACATCCAGGGAGGCTGAATTCTCATTCATTTGGGTGATGGAGATTCAGAGGGCAGTCATATTGAAATCTAATAACAGCTGTGGCCAGGCACAGCTGCACTGTGAATTGGGTCCCATCCAAACTGCACATTCAAATCCTAACCCTATCCTTGGGAATGTCATCCTCTTCCTTGCTATGTGAATTAGACCAAACCTGAGTCGCCGGGTTCTAAATCCAACAATTTGTGTCTAATGAGACAGAGACACACACATGGGAAGACAGAGGTCGTGTGGGAATAGCCTATCAACAAGGAACCGAAGGACATCCAGGTCTACCAGCAAAGAAGATACGGACAGGGCTGACACGCCGTGGGACATCCAGCCTCCAGAACAAGGAGAGCATCAGTGTCTGTTCTTTAAGGTCACCCACTGATGGTAGTTACATCACAGCAGCACTAGGTGACCAGAAGAGGGGCTATGGAGTTAGGGAGGGGCCTTACCCGCCAAGCCCCGATCTGCCAGGACTGCTCAGACTCCTGGATCCTCTCCTCAAAGTCACGCAGCACATTCAGCACTGTCTTCACCTGGCCCCGGGCACAAAGGCCGAAGCACAGAATGACTCCCTGCAGCGGACCAGGCCACCAGGGTGAGGGCAGTGGGCTGGAGGAGGGCCCACTGACACAGTCTCTCTCACACAGCAACACACATACACACATACACACACACAAGCATGCACACACACACACACAGGCCCACGCCCCCAGGGTCTCCCTCACCTCCCGGTCAAAGTCATTGCTGTAGTCGGTCTTATAGAGCAGCTCCAGCAGCAGCACCTCCACCTTGTCAGCCTCCAGGCCCATGGCCAAGGTGAAGCCCAAAGCCCGGTACAGAAAGGCCTGGGGAGACAGATGGAGAAAGAAAGGATGCATCAGGCCTCCCCACTTCCACCCATGAGATCATGACCATGGGATTTTGCATCATATTCCTCCAGGTTTTAAAAAAATACAAGCGTATCTTTTTGCTTTTTGTGTATTCTTTCAAGTAAGCACTCACATTATCCTGAAGGGCTGGACTACATGTGAGCACGTGTGTTCTAAACGTTAACTGTTGGTCTTGTCGCCGCTGTCAAGTCAACCACCAACTCACAGTGAACCCAGGCACAGCGGACCCTTGTGATCCATTGGGTTTTCACTGGCTGATCTTTTGAAAGTAGATTTCCAGGCCTTTCTTCCTAGTCTGTCCTAGTCTGGAAGCTCTGCTGACACCTGCTCAGCATCGTGACACGCAAACCTCTACAGCAGCAGGGTGGTGGCTGTGCGGGAGCCGTGTTCGTTGGGACCTGAACTTGATTCTCCCTCACAGAAGGCAAGTATTCTGACACTAAACAACCACTGCCCTTCAAGAACAAGCAAAAATGACTCATTGTTGTCAAATCAATTCTGACTCACAGCAACCCTGTGGGACAGAGTAGAAGAGTCCCCATAGGGTCTCCAAGACTGTCATCTGAATGGAAGCAGTCTGCCATAGCTTTCTCCCATGGAGTTGCTGGTAGATTCAAGCACTCAACTGCCACATCGAAGCAGAGCAAGTTTATACTCCCACCAACAAACTGAAGAGCCCCTGTTTTGTCCATGTACTGCTGACACAGGGCATTACCAAGAGGAGGTGGAACATTCTAGAGTACCCATTTTTCCCCTTACTCACCAACACACGGTCTTACTAAGGATAGGGTGGAACATTCTCATTTTATTTTGTGTTTCCTTAATCATTAGTCGGTTGCTATAAGTCAGACATGACTCCATGGCAGTGGGTGGGGATGTTAGTACGTCTTTTTCATATTTTAATAAGCCATTTTAGCTCTTAGAATTTCTGACTTTATTTTCTGTTGGGTTATGTCTTCTTTTGTCTCATGTTTTTCAAGGTCCGGAAACGTTGACTCCATCCGTATTGGTAGGATCAACTCTCCTTTGAGAAGCCTGCTCTTCCCCAGTTGTCTTTTGAGTGCCTTCCAACCTGGGGGGCTCATGTCCCACCGCTATTCATAAGGCTTTCACCGACTAATTCTTTTCTGAAACAGACTGCCAGGCTCTTCTTCCTAGTCTGTCTTGGTCTGGAACCTCAGCTGAAGCCTGTCCATCATGGGTGACCCTGATGGTATCTGAACACCTGTGGCATAGCTTCCAGGATCACAGCAACACACAAGCCCCCACAGTAAAATAAAGTGACAGAGAAGTGGGGGGCCACAAACAAGACGAAGACTCTCAACAAGATGGATTGCCACAATGGTTGCAACAAAGGGCCGAAGCGTAACGAGTGTTGGCAGGGCGCAGGACCAGGGAGGGTTTCATCTGTTGTACATGGTATTTCTGTGAATTGGAATCGACTTGAGGACACCTGACAACAACAACAATAACAATGTTCAGAAAAACAACAACAGACACAATATGTCTTCTTGGGCCTTATCACAAACCTATCAAGAAAGTTCCTGATAGAATTTTGAGGAGAGGAAACTAAGTTATAAGGAGGTTACACAACCGGTAAGTGATAAGACCTGGATTTAAAACCGAAACCCTGGTTTCGTAGTGACTGACAGCTGCTAACTCAAAGGGTGGCTGTTTGAATCCGCCAGGCGCTGCTCCTCGGAAACCCGACGGCACAGTACTACTCTGTCCTACGGGGTTGCTGTGAGTTAAAATTGACTCGACATCAATGGGTTTGGTTTTTAGACTTGTAGTCATGTTCTAGGGCCCTGGGGTGCAGTGGTTAAGTGTTCAGATGCTAACCAAAAGGTCCAAAGTCAGAATCCACCACCTGCTCCTTGGAAATCCCATAGGGCAGCTCCACTCTGTCCTATAGTGTTGCTATGAGTTGGAATTGACTCAAAGGGAACAGGTTGCGATTTTTTGTTGCTGCTGTTTAGCCATATCCCAGGACTTATCTTTGTGACTGTAGCATAATGGAAGCTTCAACTCGTAGGCCATTCTCAGAGATGCATTTTCCCCAGCATCTGATTTCCATTTTCGCCTCATTCATAGGGATTTTGTTTTGTCACGTAGACCACTTTAATAACTGTTTACTAAAGTTTATTTCTTTTCCTTTGTCTTTCTTGGGTTCTTTTTAAACATAGGAAGGTCTCCATATTAAGATTATAAAGGTATTCGTCCAGATAGTCTTCTCATTACTTCATGACTTTATCTGGTACACTTTCATCTTTGACCTGGAATTCATTTTGATTTAGTTTTAATTGATATCTCATTGTTTTCAATTATGCTTCATACTGCCTGTCAGAGTGATCACTTTTTCTTATGCTTATTGGTCATTTTATTTCATCCATTAATTGTGCCAGTAGTCCACCTATTCTTTCATTTCATTGTTTGTCTCTTTCTTATGGATTTCTAGAAATTGTACACATATCCTACATCAGTGCTGTCTTACAGGACTTTCTTAGAAGATGAAAATGTTCTGTATCAGCACTGTCCCACGCAATAGCCACTAGACACATGTGACTACCTCAATTCAAATTAATTAAAATTAAACATTAGTTCTCCAGGCTCAGTGACTACATTTCAGGTGCTAAATAGCCATGTATGGTTAGCAGATATTTTATCAGACAGTGTGGCTCTAAGTAGCAATTCTTAAGTCTGTTTTTTACTGCTATTAGTTGCTGTTGAGTCAGTTCTGAGTCATTGCGACCCTGTGTGTGCAGAGTAGGACTGTGTCCCATGGGGTTTTCAAACCTGGAACCTTTTGGCAGCGGATCACTGGGTCTGTTTTCTGAGGTGCCTCTGGGTGGGTTCAAACAGCCAGCCTTTCAACTCGTAGTTGAGGATTTAACCATTTGTGCCACTTGTGACTCCTGTTATACACACACACATGCATATGTAGATAGATCGATGATAGACACACAGACAGATAGACCTATAAACCCACTGCCATCAAATCGATTCTGACTCATAGCAACTCTACAGGGCAGAATAGAACTGCTCCATCAAGTTTCGAAGGAGCACCTGGTGGATTTGAACTGCCAACACTCTGGTTAGCAGACATAGCATTTAATCAGTATGCCACCAGGATTTCCACGTATAGATACATATTTATCTATAGACACATATACGAGGACTACCAGTTAAGTTCACAAACTCATCCTAGAAAAAGTTGTACATACTTCACTGCTGAATCTCACTATGTTCACCTTCAAAATACTCCCCTTGGTAAGTTATACACCAATGCCAGTGCCTAGTACACCCTTTAAAGCAATTTTGGAACTTTTTCAGAAATAGCCATCAGAGTTGTCATCGTATCACCCTTAATGTCCTGAATGTCATCAAAATGTCTCCTTTTAATATTTCCTTTTTCTTCAGGTAAAGAAAAAAGTCGCTGAGGGCCAGATCAGGTGAACAGGTGGGTGTTCTGATACAGTTATTTGTTTACTTGCTAAAATCTCCCTCACAGACAATTGTACAGTTGAGTTCGTGAACTTGCCACCTTGCCACCGTGTGCAATGGCCATTCCAGAAAGAATTCCAAAAATGCTCTGTAGGGTGGACTAGATGTTGGCATCACTACATAGCTTCTGGAGGGGAGTATTTTAAGGGCAGTCATGTTGATACTTACCAATGAGGTATGTAGCACTTAGAACAATTAAGTTCATGGACTTAATTGTTGGAACTCACATACATATGTCGTTGTTGTTAGGTGCCATCAAATCAACTCCAAGTCATAGCAACCCTATGAACAACAGAAGGAAACACTGCCTGGTCTTGCATGATGTCCACAATTGTTTTTATGCTTAAGCCCATTGTTGCAGCCACTGTGTCAATACATCTCGTCAAGGGTCTTCTTCTTTCTCACTGACCCTCCACTCTACCAAGCATGATGTCCTTCTCCAGGGACTGATCCTCCCTGACAACATGTCCCAAGTATGTAAGATACAGTATTGCCATCTTGGCTTTCCAAGGAGAACTCTGGTTGTACTTCTTCCAGAACAGACCTGTTGGTTCTTTTGGCGGTCCATTGTACGTTCAATATTCTTCTCCAACACCACAATTCAAAGACGTCAATTCTTCTTCTCTCTTCCTTGTTCACTGTCCAGCTTTCACAGGCATATGATGTAATTGAAAATACTGTGGCTTGGGTCAGGCGCATTTTAGTCTTCAAGGTGACATCCTTAGTTTTGAATACTTTGAAGAGTTCGTTTCCAGCAGATTTTCCCAGTGCAATGTGTCTTTTGATTTCTTGACTGCTGCTTCCAAGGGCATTGATTGTGGACCCAAGTAAAATCATAATAAATGAAGAAAACATTGAAGTTGTCAAGGATTTCATTTTAGCTAGATCAGCAACCCATGCCCACGAAAGCAGCAGTCAAGAAATTACACAACTCTTGCACTGGGCAAATATACTGTAAAACACCCATTTCAAGTGTTAAAAAGCCAAGATGTCACTTTAGGACTAAGGTGCCCCACCTCAAGCCATGATATTTTCAGTCATCTCATACACGTGGGGAAGCTGGACAATGAATAAAGAAGACTGAAGAAGAATCGATGCCTCTGAGTTGCGGTGCTGGTGAAGAATACTGAATATACCCTGGACTTCCAGAAGAATGAAAAAAAATCTGTTTTGGAAGAAGTGTAGCCAGACTGCTCCTTAGAAGTGAGGGTGGCAAGATGTCATCTCATGTACTTGGGACATGTTACCACATTATCCTTATTAAGGCAGTAGGTCATCAAAAAAGGGGAAAACCTTCAGTGAGATAGACTGACACAGTGGCTGCAACAGTGGGCTCAAACACAGCAATGATTGTCAAGATGGCACAGAACTAGGCAATGTTTTGTTCTGTTGTACATGGGGTTACTGTGAATCAGAACCAACTAGATGATACCTAAGAACAACGACACACACACACAAACACACACACACACACACACACGGTCTCTATGAGTCAGAGGAAACCCTGGTAGTGTAGTGGTTAAGTGCTATGTCTGCTAACCAAAAGTCTGAATCCACCAGGTGCTCCTTGGAAACGCTATGGAGCAGTTCTACTCTGTCCTATAGAATCGTTTTGAGTTGGAATTGACTTGACGGCATTTGGTTTGTTTTATTTAGTATGAGTCAGAATTGACTTGACTCAGAGACAATGGGTTTTTTTAATGTATAAAACCATATCTGCTGCCACAGAGTCAATTCCAACTCATAGTAACCTTACAGGATAGAGTGGAACTGCCCCGTAGTTTTCAAAGAGCGCCTGGTGGATTTGAACTGCCAATCTTTTGGTTAGCAGCTGTTTAACACTTAACCACTACACCACCAGGGTTTCCCCTTTCATATATAGATAGCAAATATTTTCCCAAGGCAGGCTTTTACCTTTAACCATATCTTTACCTGTCTGAAAGAGGTAGCATATTTATTTCTTTAAATATTAATCTTATCCTTAACGGTTTCTGGGTTCTTCATCTTTGTGTAGGAGAGGTTACTAATTATCTCCCAGTTTACATCTGTCCAATTTTCTGTTTATAAATCAAATGTTGACAGGATATAAGGCCATTCAGCGAAAGACTGTATTTTGCAATTTTTGACCAAAGCCAAGTGTTACAAAGTTCTCACCAGTGAAGTATGGAGGGAAATGATTATGGGTGCGCCCCTCTGTCTTACCATCATGATGAAGGTCACACTATGTGTTCCCCTCTCTCCCCCTTCCCCTGGGCAGAGCACTGAGTCACCTTCCACTACGCTGACATTGCTATTGTTAGGGACCATTGAGTCAATTCTGACTAGTAGCGACCACATGCACAATGGAAAGAAACACTGCCTGGTCCTGTGTCATCCTCTGAATTGTTGTTATACTTGAGGTCATTGCTGCAGCCATTGTGTCAGTCCATCCTCCTCTGTGTCACTGACCCTCTATTGCTACTCTGTAGACCAGGGCAAAGCTGTGGGAACAGCAATGCCATAAATGAGATAGAACCTGGGTTCTCAGATAGAAATGGAGCCACTATTTGCCTTGGACTGTCGGGACTCCTATGTGAGCAGAAAAAAAACATTTATCTACCTTGAGCCACTGTGAGTCAGGGACTCTGTTATAGCAATTTAGTTTATACCCTGATGTAAAGAAGACTTGCTATATTCAAAAATCTTTAATTATAGAAATATCCTGCTATAAAAGTATGAGAAGACAATACAGTGGATCTCTAACTTCTCCTTGAGGACTCCGACAGTCATACACAGCATGACCCTGTCTGCCCTGTCCTCCTCTGTCTTTCCCAACCCGACTGTCCTGTCCCATGCGGATGCACCTTCTCCAGGGAAGGGCTGTCAAAGCTCTCTATCTGGTTGTTCAGCTCCTTGCTCAGACGCAGGCTCCAGCTGGATCCTCGGGTCTTCTTCAGAGAGTTTCTCAGAAACTGAGGTGGGGAGGAACAGAGATGTCAGTGGGCAGAACCAAACACACTGGGATTTTGCATGACTTTAAATAGTGGCTTACCCTCTCTGGGCCATTTGTCAATCTCTAGATCATCCGATCCATAAAGCCTCAGTCTGTGCTCTGTATTCTGCTGGTCTAGGGTGGCTGTGGCTTTGGGAGCTGGAAGCAGGAGTGTCTGCTACCTGCTATTTCCTGGAGTACTTATCTCCCAAGCATGGAAGACTCTTCCTGTTCTCCCCGCTGATAGATATAGCTATGGACATGATTAGTAACCCCAGTTTTCTCCACCAGAAGGAGAATATGTTCTTTAAAGGCTCCTAACCTTCTCATGGAAACCCTTGTGGCATAGTGGTCAAGTGCCATGTCTGCTAACCAAAAGGTCAACAGTTCGAATCCTTCAGGCACTCCTTGGAAACTCTACTCTGTCCTATAGGGTTGTTATGAGTTGGAATTGACCTGACAGCAGTAGGTTTGTTTTTCTTTGATTTTAACCTTCACACATGCCAGCCCCACCAGATGCCTACCAATCCTTTTCCGTTTTCTTCCTCTATCCCAGCTTCAGCAGCTACGGTCAGCTCCTTACCTGAATTAGCTTGTCTTCCCAGGTCTTCTGATTCCAAGTGAACTCAGTGTGTTCTGCAGAAACAAAAGCACCACACCCTGCTTTCAGGGTCTGCCTCCTGGCCTGGCATCAGAAGTCCCCCTTTCCCTACCCACTTTCCCCTCAAGCTTGGCCAATCTCCAGAATGAACAAAGACTTCATGGGCCCAGCTGAGGCTGAACATAGGTGTGGAAGGGATGCTGGACATGGAGCAGATGTTGGACAAGGAGGGGATGGTTGGTGTGGAACAGATGATAGGTGTAGAGAGGAAGGTTGGTGTGGAGCAAATGGCTGGTGTAAAGGGAGTGTTTGGTGTGGAAGGAAGGGTTGCCATGGAAGAGATGATTGGTGCAGAAGGGATGGATAATAGGGAGGACACAGTTGGTGTGGAGTGCATGCAAGACATAGAGAGACTGGATGACGGGATAGATGCAGAGCCATAGAATGGACGTGGAGGGAATGGTGAGCATCGAGTAGATGGGCAATGTAGAGTGGACGGGTGTCATCGAGTAGATGATTGGCATGCAAGGAATGGCTGGTGTAGAATACACAGATATCATGGAAGTGGTGGTTGATATGGAGTGGATGGATGCGATAGAGTTGAGGAATGACATGAAAGGGGTGGAGGGCATGGAGTAGACAGATGGCATAGAGGGGATGGACGGCATGAAGTAGATGACTGGTGTGTAGAAGACAGTGGAGGTGATGGCTGACACACAGTGAATATTTGGCTCCAGTGCATGCTGAGTACCTCACCTTCCAGGTACTGAACCAGCAGCGGGATCTCCAGTTCCCACATGTCTGCCATGGACGGTGCAATACTCTGGCTCAGGGTTCGCAGGAGGTTGAGCATGGCAATCCCACGGCCCTCGCCCTTGTAAGGGGATGACATCAGCACCTGAAAGGATACCAAGTTTCCAGTAGTGTTCTGCCCAGACACCTCATTCCTTGACTCATGCCTTGCTAACCTCACATGTGAAGGGAGGAGTTGGGCAAAATGGGTGCTTTTCAAAGACAGCACCAGGGATCCTGAGGGACAGAGGAGCACCCCCACAGAGGACACAGAGGGCATTGCATGGAAGAAAGGGAGAAGAGGGGAAGGACCCTGGATGTCTGCCCACCCTGGGTTCCAGGGAAGCAATTATTAGCATCTACAGCCTGTTAAGTGTACAGACACATGGGCAAGGATGGAGCCCACCCCAGGAGAAGCTGTTGGAATTCCTCAGTGGTGCTTTGGAGTCCCTGCCTGGGAGCAGGTCTTACCAGGCCCCTTGCTGTCCGAGCATACTACCCCTGTTACAAACTCCCAAGAGGGGTGACAGATCCAGAAAGCTCTGTCCCACCATGCTCCCAGCACACTCAGTGGACTCTGACTCACTCCTCTCCCTGGGAGCTCTGGGAAATTAGGAGACCAAGGGAGAGGCACCACAGGGCATGGCCTCAGCTGGGGCAGAGGGAGTGTCTGATGTGATCCACTCACCAGGAGCCGAGCCAGCAGCTTCTGTGGTGCAGGCAGGTCCACTGTGGAAAGAAGGACAGGCAACCTCTAGAACATAATCCTGTGGCTCCAAGGAGACCTCAGCCTGCAAGGGGCTGCCCTCCATGATGGAGAATGAGTCTGCTCAGGAGACTTCCCATATAGGACATCACTGTACTTGACTCATCTTGGGAAGAGGGAAAATCATATTAAAGGGATGGAGTTTAGAGGGTACTGTTTTCAGAGTACCATTAAGTGGTGGACACCAGGATCTTCAGGACAAGGTCTGATCACTTACCATAAGCCTTGGCCTCTCTTGGGCTAATGGTAATTAGACAACTTTCCCTGCACCCTGCTTCCTTATGAGGGTTTTTGAAATTGGTGAACTGTGACAAGCAAATCCATAGCCCTGGGATGAGGGCAAAGAGTGAACATGCCTGCTGAGAATTGTAGGTGTGTGCAGGGGGTAGGGGGTGTTTGGCCAGAGGACTCAGTCCCTGGGTTGGAGGCATGAGGAGAGCAGCTTGAAGGAACAGAACCAGCCATCTTGCCGTCCACATCAATTGAACCAGGGAGCTGCCCACCATGCCTGCTGTGGCTGGCTGTGTTGGACTCCACATCCTTGCCATGGAGTTGGCGTTCTGCCAGATTGGTCAGGCTGATGCAGATGGGGGTCAGGGCTTCTGTGTAGTCTGTCTCCATGATGTAGCACAGGAGCCTCACCCAAAAGTCCTGGGACAGCAAGAGAACAAGAGCCCAGAGTTAGCTGGGGGCATCATCCCATGGCCATCCAAGGGGAGTCATCAGGTTCCACCCAAAGTGTGTACCTATGGACTGCCTTGGCCCTGAACTGACTCTGCTGTCAACTCTGGTCTTTGTCAGGGTATCTACCTAAGTGCCACCAACCCTGATGTGACAGGAGATAACTCTAGCTAGTCTCTACTGAGACTGACAAGCCCTCTGCCCAGCCCCTTTATCCCTGCTGCCAGTATGCCAACTGTACACCCATCATGTCCTCTAGTCCGGGGCCCTCCCTCTGACTCCAAGTCCTCTTGAAGCACATGCTGGGCAGATTGCTCATGTGTGCTTACTGGTGACCTTGGAACTGTGACCTTGGAACTATGCCTCTAACCCCTCACTTTCAGTTTGTGACATCTTCCTCACCTCACCATCCTCTTCCATCATGGTTCTTTTTGAATGTCAGTAAACACTGTGAGCTAGTCCTGGCCCCCTTCTCTTCACTTCCACCCTAGGAGTTTAGGGTAAGCCCCCTGTACTGCCAACTAACATGTACAATCACCTAGTCTGTTCTGGCATACAGGAATAGGATCCCTCAGCTTCTGGGTCCCCCCACAAAGTAGCATGGTGATTTGGAAAGAGCGTCTTAACTTGCCTCCACTATTTCTTAGCTGTGAGGTCTTGGGAAAACTAATAAATCCCTATGAGCATTAATTTCCTCATCTAAAACATCAAGGTAACAATAAAAGAACCTACCTCACAGGATTACTGAGATATTTCAGTGAGTTAAATTCAATAAGATTCTGCATGTCGAACGCCTAGTACAGTACCTGCTACAGGAAGGTACCCAATGGATTGTAGCTACTATTATTATCCTCACTATTTGTGCAGTTAAGTAAGTTACCACTGGACAAGGAAGGGGTATCTAGCCTACAGCCTCACTTAATAGACTCTTACTCCTTTCTCAATTCTGTCTTCATAAATTTTTCTTATTATATTGCTATGGCGCACTTCATTGCAACTACAAGTTGACACATTCTTTTTCCCTATAACTGTGAACTCCCTGGGGTTGTATTATCTCTGAATCTCTTCAGTGTATGCCCTCATGGCTTTCATCTAGCAGGAACTCACTAGCTAGCTGTGCAATTAAACAGTTAAATGTTTTCTTTACACTACTCTGTACCTGCCTGGACTGGTAGTGGTTTAAAAAGGTAATGGACACATTTCAGGAAATAAACTAACAAATACTTATTGAGGTCTACTGCATGTCAGGCACTTCCTTAAAGTCTAGGAATACAGAAAGAGGGAGTAAGTTTCCATCAAGGATCCAGCTGTGTAACTGGGTATTGAAGGGTCAGAGCTCAGGCACTTAGAAGAGGAAGGCACCCCAGGCACCGCAGGGGCAGCAGGAATGGGAGAAGCAAAGTCAGAGAATCTGAGCATGCACACACCACCACCCCACCCCGAGCCTGGCACAGTGCAGATGTGCGCTGTGCCCACTGGTCCCAGTGAACTTGTCTGCGGGGCATGCAGAGGGGTGTTCTCGCTCACACTGGTCATCCCACTGACAGAGGAGGTGATGATCTTCACAGTGTCCATGGTGACTTTGTGGACCATTTTCTCTTCCAAGTCTCTCTGATAAAAGCTCTCCCGGCGATTTGTCTGGAGGACAAACGAAGAGGCCCCCATTTGCGAGTTGGTAGAAGTTTGCTGTGGTCTTCGGTGTGGCCTTCTCACTCCCATGGGTCTTGATGCTGAGTTACTGGGTCTCTGAGAGACTCAGGACAGTGCCTGTCTCTGTCACGAATTTTGCATTCCTCTCTTTGTGACTCCCATGCATCTGTCACTTTTTTAGACTGTGGTAACTTTTGTGTCACTGTAATGCTGGGAGCTATGTTACCAGTATTTGAAATATTAGTTAAGGACATCCTTGGTAGATAGGATTCAGCTGTGCTTCCAGACTAAGACTGAATTGGAAAAAGGACCTGGTGGTCTACTTCCGAAAAAAATTAGCCACTGAAAACCTTATGAAGAGCAGCAGAACATTGTTTGACATAGTGCCAGAAAATAAGCCCCTCACATGGCAAGACACTTAAAATAGGACTGGAAAAGAGCTGCCTCCTCTAAGTAGAGTTGACCTTAACGACATAGAGGGAGGCAAGCTTTTGGGACCTTCATTTGCTGATGTGGTACAACTCAAAATGAAAAGAAACAGCTGCGAATGTCCATTAGTAACCAGAAAATGGCATGCATGCAGTATGAATCTAGGAAAATTGGATATCATCAAAACTGAAATGGATTGCATAAAGACTGATATCTTAGGTATTAGTGTGCTAAAATAGAGTGACAATGCCATTTTGAAGTGAGCCATCATATGGCCTGCTATACTAGAAATGAAGAGGAATGCTATCACATTCATCATCAAATAGAACATACCCAGATCTATCCTAAAGTACAATGTTGTTTGTTACTTGTTACTGTTAAGTGGATTCCAACTCAGTGAGTCTACAGGAAGAGCAGAACCAGCTCATAGGGTTTCCAAGAGGAAGTTAGTGGATTCAAACTGCGAAACTACTGGTTAGCAGCCAAGCACTTAACCGCTAAGTCACTAGACAGGAAAATATCCATACGCCTACAAGGATGATCAGTTAATACAACTATTATGCAAATTTATGCACCAATCTCTGAGGCCAGAGATGAAGAAATTGAAGATATTAACCAACCTCTGCAGTCTAAAATTGACTAAACATGCCATCAGGATGGACTGATAATTATTGGTGATTAGAATGTGACAGTTGGAAACAAAGAAGAGGGAACTACAATTGGAAAATATAGTCTGGGTGACAGAAAAGATGCTGGAGGTTGTATAACAGAATTTTGTAAGACCAACAACTTCTTCATTGCAAATACTTTTTTTCAACAACATAAGTGGCAGCTATACATGAGTATCTCACTGGATGGAATACACAGAAATCAAATCAACTACATCTGTGGAAAGAGACAATGGAAAAGCTAAACATCACCAGTCAGAACAATACTAGGAGCTGACTGTAGAATAGCTCATCAGTTGCTCGTGTGCAAGCTCAAGTTGAACTTAAGAAAACTACAACAAGTCAACAAAGGCCAAAGTACAGTCTTGAGTATATCCCACCTGAATTTAGACACTATCTCAAGGATGGATTGAACACCAATGACCCAAGACCAAATGAGTTGTGGAATGACATTAAGGACATCACATATGAAGAAAGCAAGAGTTCATTAAAAAGACAGGAAAGAAAGAAAAGACCAAGTGGTTGTAGAAGAGACTCTGAAACTTGCTCTTGAATGTTCAATTGCTAAAACAAATGGAAGAGCTGGCAAAGTCAACTGGCTAAAGAGAAGATTTCAGAAGACAACTCAAGAAGATAAAGTGTCATCATGAAATGTGCAAAGACCTGGAGTTAGATAAACAAGAGCGAAGAACATGTTCAGCATTTCTCAGGCTGAAAGAACTGAAGAAGAAATTCAAGTCTTAAGTTGCAATATTGAAGGGTTCTATGGGGGGAAATATCTTCGAAGGAAGACAGAGGGAATATACAGAGTCACTGTACCAAAAAGAATTGCTCAACAGTCAGTAGTTTCAGGAGCAGGCATATGAGCAAGAACTGGTGCTGCAGAAGGAAGAAGTTCAAGGTGCACTGAAGGCTTTAGAGAAAGGTAAGGCTCTAAGAACTGACAGAATACCGACTAAGATGTTTCAGCAATTGAGCTGAAAGTGTCACTTGTCTACACCAAGAAACTTAGAAGTCGGCTACCTGGCCAACTGACTGGGAGATACCCACATTTGTGCGCCTTCCAAAGAAAGATTATCCAACAGAATGCAGAAATTATCAAACACTATCATTAATCTCCAAAACCCTAGTGGTGTAGTGGTTAAGTGCTACATCTGCTAACCAGAAGATCAGCAGTTCGAACACACCAGGTACTCCTTGGAAACTCTGGGGCAGTTCTACTCTGTCCCATAGGGTCAGTATGAGTCAGATCCGACTCAACGGCAGTGGTTTTTTGTTTTTTTTTTATCATTAACCTTACAAAGTAAAACTTGACTGATGATCATTCAAAAGCAGTCCTAGCACTACATCTAAAAAGGAGAACGGCCACAAATTCAAGTCAGATTCAGAAGAGGATGTGGAATGAAATATATCACTGTGGGTGTCATATGGATGCTGGCTGGAAGCAGGGAATACTGGAAAGACGCTTACTTGTGTTTTATTGACCATGTGAAGGCATTTGGCTATGTGGATCATAACAAAAAATGGGTAATGTTGTGGAGAATGGAAATTTCAGAACACTCAGTTGGTTCATGAGGAAACGGTACACAGACGAAGGAGCAGTTTTTTGAACAGAACAAGGGGATGGTACATGGTTTAAAAATTGAAAATGTGTGCATCAGAGTTGTATACTTTCACCACACTCCTATCGATCTTTGTGCAGAGCAAATAACCTGAGAAGCCAGGCTGTATCAAGAAGAACAGGCATCAAGATTGGAGGAAGACTCATCGATAACCCGCATTTCACACATGACACAACCTTGCTTGCTGAAAGTGAAGCACTTACTGATGAAGATCAAAGAGCACAGCTGTCTTTGTGGATTGCACCGCAGCATAAAGTAAACAAAAAGCCTCACGGCTGGACCAATAACCAATATCATGAGAAATAGAGAAAATGTTGAAGTCATCAACATCTTATTTTACTTGGACCCACAATCAGCCCCCATGGAAGCAAGTCAGGAAATCAAAAGATTTACTGCATTGGGCAAATCTGATGCGAAAGACCCCTTTAAAGTGTTAAAAAGCAAAGACACCGCTTTAAGGACGGACGTACACTTGACTCAAGTCATGGTCTCTTCAGTCACCTCATATGCGTGTTAAAACTGGACAATGAATAAGGAAGACTGAAGAAGATTTGATGCCTTGAATTGTTGGCAAAGAATATTGAATATACCATTGACTGCTGGAAGAACTAACAAATCCATCTTGGAAGTACAACCAGGATGCTCTTTGAAGCAAGGATGGTGAGACTTTATCTCACGTGACATACTTTGGACACATTATCAGGAATGACCAGTTGTTGGATAAGGATGTCATGCTTGGTTAAGCAAAAGGTCAGCAATAAAAGAGGACAGTTTTAGCCAGATAGATTGACACAGTGACTGCAACAAAGGGCTCAAGCACAACAACAATGGCGGGGCTGGGGTGGCACAGGGTCGGGCAGTATTTTGTTCTCTTGTACGCGTGTTCACTGTGAGTAGGAACGGACATCAGTGTGTCTAACAACACCACCTATGAGTGTGTACACCTCTACTTGCCACTGAGCTGTGTCTGTGTACAGGTGTCACAAATGTGTATGCAAATGAGCTCAAGTACAAGGGCATGGACTGCATGGTTGGCTTTCCTCAGTGCTGGAGGAAACCACATCCAAAGTCCCGCTGCTGCAGGCTCTTCCTTTTGGGGCCACTCACCAGTTTGTAGGTGGACAAGGTCAGCTGCACTGACACATACTTCAGGCCCCAGCCTTTGATCTTGTCCTGGTAGCCAGAGAGTGCCAACTGGCCAATGATGCGGAGAATGGCCATCCTTACCTGAGGGGACAAGGCAGTGGATGTGCTATAGGTCAGGGTGGGCTCCAGGGGCAAGAGGCTCAGGACCTAACACCCTGTCTGGTGACATGACAGCTTGGAACTGGGGACACACTGGGCTGCAAGAGCCCCAGGGCCACCTGGTTCCTGCCCATTCTATCTACTCCCTACTGCTTATCTCATTCACAGGGTCCAGCCCTGCAGCACCCCTCCCCCAAGAGCCTCGTGTGAGCCCTGTGGACACAGAGTTGACTGCCTCTCTGCAGGCTGCTGTCTTAGGGAAGGTCTGGTGGGCAAAAGCACTTCACACCCTGGGCACCCTCGGGCTCGCCATGTGACACTGTCTCTGTAGGGGTGACACACAATAAGCCTATTCTCTCTTACTCCCTCTGCCTAAGTCTCTGGACCACATTCTCTCCTCCACTCAGTTTCTTCCTCAGAATCTCTGTGCAGACCCTCCCCACCCAGGATGTCCCTGTCACTGCACTCATGTGGCTCAACCACGTCCCTCAGAGCCCACAGCCCAGAATCATAGCCACACACCAAGGTAAGCCAACCCCAGGGCAACCTGGGATAGTGGTTTTTAACTATGTATATTTGGGAAGAGGGATCCTCAGTCACTTTACCAAATGGAGTCAAATCTTACAAAAGCCCTAGCAGCTACACAACTGGACTTGGCCTCCCTGCTGCCCAAGGTGGTGCCTGAGACTCATCATTGGGAAGCTCCAGGACCCAGGTGAGTGTGGGGTCTCCAGTGTAGAAACCACAGCTCTCAGTAGCCTCACTGCCCTCTGCCCTGCCTGGCACTGGGTGGGAAGCTGGGTTTTCTATCAAAGGTGTTGCCTTCCTTGATGATGGTTGACAACTGTACAATATGATGAGTATATGTGATGTAATTCAGTTGTTGCACTTGAGAAAGGTCGAATCAGCAGGTATTCTTATGTGTATGTTTGTGACTATAAAAAATCAAGAAGGGTGTTGGCTTGAGGAAGCCATCCAGGGCCTTCCACCTCATGGAACCGGACAGGCTGAGGTGGGGAACCTGGTGGAGCTCGACTTCCCAGGCAGTGTCTGCTGCGCTCCTCCCCTCTGTCTTCCCCCACCTGTTACCTTGGACCTGGTGTCAGAGAGGCTGTTCTTGACCACACGGATGGCCAGGTAGATGGTCCTCGTGTTCATTCTGGGTTCTGAAAGAGAAAATCCGGCCTGGAGGCTGCGGCTTCAGGGCTGGGCTCGGAGGAGACATCCACAAGAGGCGTGGTCTCGGCGTAGAAGCGGCGTTTCCTCGGGCCCCACCAGACATCTTTCTCAGGAGGTAGAGACTCCGCGAGACCTCAGGTGGCTGTCACCCAGTGCTGACTCGGGGACAGCCTCCTAGGCCTCGGTCTTCTTCCTGTTCAGCATTCCCACTCTCCACCCACAAACGCTGGGGTACTGCCCTCAAGTGTTCCCTGCTAGGCCGCCACCCCCTCCCCTCACAGTGCCCACCTCAGCCCCCCTCCCTGTCCCAGAAGGGATTGTTTTAATGCCTTGCTCCTCTAGCTGCTGCCTTGGGCACTTGTAATATGAAAAGCTGGTAGCATGGCCCTTGAGGACAAGGTTACTACAGCCTTAGGTCTCTTTTAGGGGCACAGGAGGCTGAAAAACACAGCTATGAAGAGGGAGGACTCCAGTGCCTGGCTGTCGGGGTTCCAGATCTGACACCGTGGCATCTTAATCATGTAACCTTGTGAGGTTTACCTCATCCCTGTGTGCCTCAGTTTCCTCAGCCATAAGTGGGGGTAATAATGGCACATGCCTCACAGGGGGTTGTGAGGATGACATAAGGGAGGAAGGCACATGATAAGCCCTTTGTCCATGTCTGCTAGTCACAGGACAGATGGTGGCAGACCCAACTGAAGAAGAGATGAAGGAAATGAGACAGGAAATGAGACAGGCAGACAGGAAATGAGCCCAGAGGTTTCTGGGAGATTTGGTGTGGAAAGAATTGCTGGCTCCAGGAGAGACATTGCTTGAAGGCAACACTAGTGCGGGCATCTGGGGAAACGCGGCCGGGTGAAATGCTGCTACCTACCGAGCATTAATGGGGAAATGATGCGATTTAAAGGTTTTATCTCCAAAATGGAATTCTGTTTTCGGATTATGTGAATAAATAAATCAGCAACTGTGGAGTAGATTCTGTCTCATGGTGACTCCCCGCAGGTTTCAGGGTAGAAGCGCAAGCCATAGGGTTTTCAGTGGCTGTGATCTTCCGGAAGCAGAACCACTGGTCTTCCTCCACAGCTTCTCTAGGGGGATTCCAACCTCCCACCTTTCAGCTAGCAGCTAGGTACCTGACAGTTTTTGCCACCCAGGGACTCCTGATAACAAAAGTAATATATATTTATCGCAAAATTAAATTACTAACAGTTTAGGTATGCCCTTCTAAGCCTGTTCATGCATAAACAAGTACAGATTTATTCACATAACTGAGGACATGATGTATACACTGTTCCATACTAGCTTGCTACACTTACTGTATTAACAACCACAACAACAAAATTGCCACCAAGTCTATGCCATCTCATAGCAACCCTATAGAACACAGTCAACCTGGCCACAGGGTTTCCAAAGCCGTAATCTTCAAGGGGAAACCCTGGTGGCGTAGTGGTGGTTAAGCACCACAGCTGCTAACCAAGAGATCAGCTGTTTGAATGCACCAGGTGCTTCTTGGGAACTCTATGGGGCAGTTTTACTCTGTCCTATAGGGTTGCTATGAGTTGGAATCAACTCGAGGGCAGTGGGTTTGACTTGGGTAATCTTGACAGGAGCAGATTGCCAAGTCTTTCTGAGTCATGGGGTGGATTCAAATCACCAACCTCTCAGTTGGCAAGTGCTTAACCACTGCACCACCGGGGTTCCTCTCCATGAGGTAGTTTGGCCTTATATTCAACCCTTGGTTGACCTTTTAGGGTTGGTACTAGGATTCAGCTTGAAATTGTAACTGACCTGGGAGCTGGGATGCAGGATGTAGTGAGAGGGTTGGGGTTGTGACCCTGCCTCTGCCCAAGAGTAGAAAAGAGTAAGCAATCAAGCACCTTGGCTCCCATGGCCCTCCCAAGTCACGCTGATAAAAGATGAGAGGACAGGCCCCGAGAAGGCGAACCGCCTCCCGTGACTGCCCACACCGCCCCGTCCACCGCCGGCTCACCGTCTGCGCCCACCACGGCCCTGATCAGGGTCAGGGTCCCCACGCGGACGGCCTCCTTGCTCGCCTCCATCTGGCCCAGGAAGAACTTCATCAGCTCCTTGGGGTAGGAGCGGGCTGCGGGGGGAAGCACCGTTCTCACCACGCCCACTGAGACCCTGGGGAGCCAACCCAGGCCCCGAAGCTCAGAGGAGCCAGGCGGCCCAGAGCCGGCAGCAGATCCACGGGCAGGGGGCCTCACCCAGGGCGATGAAGCATTGCACGATCTCCGTCAGGTTCTGGCTGCTGTACTGTTGCTGGGTCGGGGCTCTGGCGCACACCTAGGGAGTGGAGCATGCACGGAGGGGATAAGGTCACCATCGGACAGGGGAGACGTGTACCGTGGGCACCCAGCTGGATGCGGGAGGCAGGGCTGCTGCTCACTGCCGTGTCACCCCCGCAGCCCAGCCTGAGCCTGAAGCCCCTAGCCCAGCTTCCAGCTTCACCTGGACGTGCAGCTCCGTGAAGATGGTGTGCAGCTGCATGTGGGGGACTGGGGTGTTGGTGATGACTGACACCTCCAGGATCTGCTTCAGGACCTGCAATGAGGGGGCCGGTGCTGCCAGGTGAGTGCCATCCACCCGCTGGGGTCCAGATCTAGTCCTGGCTGGGTAGGTGGTGCCCTTGGGGCTGGTTGGAAATGTACATCCTGGAGCCCTGTCCCAGGCCTGCTAAGCTGACTTCATTTGAATGAGCCCCCTTGATTTCTAAGTACAGGAAAGCTTGGGAAGCCTTGTGACAGCCACTGAGCTCAGCATTCGAGGCCTTTCCCAGCTTTCTCTCCACTCACCTGGATGTGAATCCTATTCTTGAGCCGGATTCCCTACAGATGGCTCAGACACTGAGCACATCACTCCCGTGCCCTGCTTTTAGAGCTAAGGACTGCGCCTTCTCTGAGGACAAGAGGCCCCTTATAACCTGAACCCACGGCTCTGCTCTGCTCAGCTCGGAGCCTGCCAAGGCCCCCCCTGCTCACAACCTCGCCCGGGTCTCCAAGGCCCTGCAGGATCTTGCACCCGTCACGTTCCTTTTCCACAAAACTCCGTGAATCCCAGGTCCTGCAGCCCTGAACTGTCTACTGACAGAATGCCAAAATATCTGGGACATGCCACTGTCTACTCAGATGACAGCATCCCTGGACACTGGGGGGCACCAAGTCTCCCAAGCTAGGCCCAGAGCACGAAGGAGGCAGCCCAGAGTCCAGAGTCAGACAGGTGGTCCCTCTCACCTGGCTGGCCTCCTCACTTGGGCAGGCCCACTCACCTGGGTGGCCTGCCCACCTGGGTGGTATCTTTCATTTCGGTGGTCCAGTCACCTGGGTAGTCTCTCTCACCTGGGTAGTCCCTTTCACCTAGGAGGTCCCTCTTACCTGGGTGGCCTGCTCACCTGGGCAGGACTACTCACCTGGATGGTCTATACACCTGGGCAGGACTACTCACCTGGATGGTCTGTACACCTGGGCAGACCTACTCACCTGGGTGACCCCTCTTACCTGTGTGGTTCACTCACCTGGGTGACCCACTCACCTGGGTGATGAAGAGGGCCTCCAGGCCACTCTGGTACTCAGCCAGCAGCAGGGGGATGTAGTCGTAGACCTGTTCCCGAAGGTCATCGTTGGGAAGCAGGAGGTTCAGCATGGGCCTCAGGGACTTGATGACCCCCAGCTTGACCTGGCAGGAAACAGGACCTTCAGACTTGTCTTTCTGGATCCTCAGCAAGGCCACTGATCTCAGCACAGCCCGTTGGGTCAAAGGATCCATGACACAAAGGGACTCAGAAGTAGAGCTGAGCCCTGCCTGAGGCCCAACAGGTGGGTCCCCAGGGCTGTCACTGATTAGCCAGGTGACTGGGGATCAAACTGTATCCTCTGAAATGATCTGGCAGAGTCCTAACCCCCAAGCCTGTGAACACAGCCTTGTTTGGAAAGAGGGTTTGTCTTTGGTTACCAGCTAAGCTAGATGGGGCGATAGGAGGGAGAGGTGGGTCTCATTCCTAACCCCCTCAGACAGGTGTCTTTTAAAAGAGAGGGACAGATGCAGAAGCAGAGTCACACACAGGGGTGGTGGAAACTGGCTCATGAGTGTCCACCTGTAAGCCAAAGAATGTCAAGAAATGCCTGGGGCTGCCAGAGGCAGAAGGAGACGAGGGAGGCTCTCCCACCAGAGCCCACGGGGAACACAGCCCAGCAGACGCCCCATTTTTGGAACTCTAGCCTCCAGAACTGTGAGACAGTGCATGCATGTTGTTTAAAGTGACCCCCTCTGTGATACTTGGTTACTAGAGTCCCTGGTAACAGAGACACTGTGTCTCCGTCTCCCTGCCTGTAAAATGGGTGTGGGCTCTGGTAGCCCTACATCATGGTGCTAACATAAGAGGCTCAGAAGAGCACCTGGTCCATCACAGGGGCTCTAGGACCCACTCTTGGGCTTATCTCTGAGCCCTTAGCATCACCGCACAAGGCCTTGATCACAACCTGCCACTGGCCAGCTCCCCACTTCTCTGGGCTCAGTCTTCTCGCTGGTCGCCCAGGGCGAGTCTGGGGCCAGCCACCTCTGTGGTCCTTCCAGCCCCTGAGGCTGGGCATCATGACCTGCAGGAGCTACGGTCCCTTAACAAGGAGTGTATCCTACCTCAGAGTTGTCATTTCTCAGCCACACGGTCACAAAGTAGCGGTACATGGGGAACAGCTTCACGGCAAACTGCTCCTCAGTCATCACGGGGTACACACTGTCCTCCAGGTGTTTCAGGTAGAACTGCACCGTCTCACAGAAGGTCTCCATGGCTGCCACCCAGGAGAAAACAGATGGGCGCTCACCAGCCACCTCCTGCCAGAGGAGGGCCTCGCATGTCCGTGGGGGGCCAAACATACTGCTAGGAAGATTTCCCTGCATTCCTGACTGTCTGGCCTCACATCCCCTGAGTTGCTAGCCTGGGGGTCTGTGGGTATAATACCCACCAGAGAGAGTACTAAGCTCTCGGGTGTCCAGCCCCTCCCTTTAAGGTATCAACGCAAAGAGTCAAAGGTGGGCCCTGGAATTTGAATCTCTACCCACATGCCGGGTTCCTCAGGGCAATAAACACTCTTTGTCCTCTTTCCTCAGGTATCGCAAGGTTTCACAGCCCACAAATACATTAATTGATCAAACCACGGGCAAGGTGATCAGCTTCGAAGAGCAGCAATGTTGTCAGCGGCCACTGAGTTGACACTGACTCATAATGACCCCCCACACAATGAAATGAAAAGCTACCAGTCCTGCGTCATCCCTGTGAGGGGCTATGGATGGGACTGCAACAGTAGTTTAGCTGAATTAGGAACTGGGGTTTTCACAGGCTGATTTTCAGAAGTAGATCACCAGGCCTTTCTTCCTAGTCTTAGCCTGGAAGGTCTGCTGAAACCTGTCCATCACCATAGCAATGCACAAGTCTCCACTGACAGATGGGTGGTAGCTGCACATGGAGGTGTAGTGACTGGGAATTGAACCTGGGTCTCCCTCATGGAAGAAAGAAAATCCTACCACTGAGCCACCCCTTCCTAAAGAAGCAGCCCGGAACCAGTTGCCATGCCTTGGACCCTGACTCACGGCACCTCCGTGTGTGTCAGAACAGGCTGAGCTCCAGATGGTTTTCAGTGGTAGGTTTTTCAGAAGTCCACAGCCAGGTCTTTCTTCCAAGGCACCTCTGGGTGGGCTCAGCCCTCCAGCCTTTCAGTTAGTACTGAGTGTGCTAAACTTTGGGGTCCCCTGCCCCCAGGGGCTCCTAAGTAGCATGGACTCACTAAAACCAAACCCATTGCCATCGAGTGCACTCCAACTCGTAGTAACCCTGTGGTTAGACAGAGTAGGACTGCCCCATAGAGTTTCCAAGGAGCAGCTGATGGATTTGAACTGCCAACTTTTGGTTAACAGCTGAGATCTTAGCCAGTCTGCCACAAGGGCTCCAGCATCACGGAAGCCCTGCCCAAATCAAGCCTAGAGTGTAGACCTTTCCCCTGTCTTGCTCTCCTGTGATTCCCACCGCAAGTCCCTGGTCTGCTCCTAAAGGGTGTCACAGCCACAGGAACTATGGGGACTTCTTCCACCCTCCAGCTATGGACTCTAAAAGGCACACACCCTTCCACCACCACCCGCCCTGGGCTGAACAATGTCGGAGGTGCAGCAAATGCTTGAGAAGGTGTACACAGTCACAGATGAAGCCCCTCCACCTGCTCTTGCTCCTCTTCCCCTCCAGGGCCAAGCAGACACGCACCCCCACAGATCACCTGGCGCATCTTGGCCTCATTGGCAAGTCTCAGCATTGTGAATATGGTGGCCAGGGTGATCCCCATGTACGGCATGAACTCGAACACTGTGGGAGGTGGGGGAGGTTGAGGGTCAGCTAGGAGCGGGACAAGCCCACCGCCCATCCTGACCCCATCCCCCCTCTAGCTGCCGTTCCCTTTCTCTGTCCCCGCAGTGAGCTGCCTTCTACCCTGTCTTCACCCACTCTCCTTCCGTCTTCCTTGAAGCCCACACCTGCAGTCCCCACAGTCCAGAGTCAGGGAGCCCTCTGCTGGGCTGGGGTACACAGGACATTGGGAGTCGGGGAAAGGATTGGGCTAGAAACAGGAAGAGAAAGGAAGACCAGAAGTCTAGGAGCAGAAGAGAAGAGGCAGGGATGGAAAGGGAACAAAGAAGCAGCGAGAAAGGCCCAGGAAGTGGGAACACAGCACCTGGGAAGAAGAGAGGACCAAAGGCAGAGAGTGGGAGGAAGAAGAAGGGAAGGAGGGTCAACTCCTGGGGCAGGTGTCTGGTTCCCGCCACCACCTCCTAGATGTCCTGGGGCAAATGAAGAACAAAGTTGCCTGCAAATGAGAGCAGAAATTGAGGTGAACAGGAGTAATGAGAACAGAGAAAGAGATGGGGAAGCTGGGGGAGAAAAACATTTCTGGAAGAAAGAGAATCCAGTGACAGACCCACCCTCCCATAGGAGGCAAGACTGCCCCCCCTTCTAGCCCAGACCCTCTACCATTTCAGAGCCCCACTTGCCTTCCCCCACATCCACCTTCCTGCCTGGCCGCTTCTCCCCGGCACCAGGCACCTGTCCTTCTCTCCTGGGTCTTTGCCAGCAGCACACAGACACACCTAGATGCCCTCTGACCCTAAACACCCCTCCAGCTACTGCCCATTTACCGCCTAACACACCAACACACCAACACACTCACACACACACGCACGCGTACAAACACACACAGACACACACACAGAGAGACACACGCACACACAGCGAGTTGCCTTATACTCCATCTTTACTTCCTCTCCTCCGTCCCCCTGGAGCCTACTCCGTGCAAACTTCTACCCCCAGTCTGCCGAGAAACTCTCGCCAACCACTTTCGCCAGCCTCTTCTTGCCAGGCCCTCAGCACACCTGGACACAGCTGGCCACTGGCTCCTGAATTACTCTCCTTCCAGCTGCCAGGCTCCACCCTGCTGACATCTTCCTCTCCACTCTCTTGTGTTCCTTCTAAGTCATCTCATCTCAGTGTTGGTCTACTCTGGGCTGAGTCTTGTCCCCTTCTTTACTTCCCTCTTTTACCCCTTGGGTGATGTCATGGATTGAATTGTGACCTCCTAACAATGTGTGTATCAGTTTGGCTAGGTCATGAATCCTGGTGTTGTGTGATATTCCTGTATGTAGTAGATCCTACTTCTATGATGTTACAGAGGGACGATGGGCTGTAGTTCTCTTAATGAGGCAGGACTCCATCTATAAGAGTCTATGGTGCCTCGAGACAGTCTCTTGGGATATAAAAGAGGGGGAAGTACGTTCAAAGTTAGGGACCTCATACCACCAGGAAAGAATCAGTGTCTGTACAGTGTGTCCTTTGGACCCAGGAGCTCTGCACCTCAGAAGCTCCCAGTCCAGGGGGAGATTGACAGCAAGGATCCTCCTCCAGAGCCAATAGAGAAAGCCTTCTGCTGGAGCTCGTTCCCTGAATCTGAACCTGTAGTCTACCGGAGTGTAACAGAATAGATTTCTCTTTGTTAAAGCCGCCTACTGCTATATTTCTGTTATAGCAGCACCAGATAACTAAGATGGGTATAAACACCCTAAGGCTTTTCAACAGCTCTCAATACTTCAGTGTATTAATGTCAACCAATCCCACACCAGGCCCAGTCTTGCCTTCTTAATCCTGCACCCCAGCTAATTGCTCCCCGCTCTGAACCTCTCAAATGAAGCATCTTGCAAGCCATTCAAACATTACACGTACCAAGAAAAACTCTGTACTAGCAATCCCAGATTGTCTCTCCCCACTGTCCCCACCCTGCAAGTCTTTCCTACTTTGGGAAGTGAACCCATCTTACAGTCAGTTGTCCAAACGCCAAACTTGAAGTTGTTCTTTTTCTGGTACACTTTATTTTTTAGTTTTACAGAAACTTTTTTGTTTTATACAAAAATTGTGCAGAAGGTACAGAAAGTTTGCATTTGCTCCCTCACCCCTGCACTGTCTTTCTCTGACAGCTGTCACCCACTTCTCCTTTCCTTCACCTCCCACACACAACTCATCAGCAAGTCCTGCCGGCCGGAGCTCCATCGTATCTCATGGGTGACCAGCCACCTCTCACCACATGTGTCCCACCCAAGCCAGTGTCTCCGCACATTTACTCATCACCCGTCTATCCCCACAGCTGGAATGATCTTCCTGGAACCAATATTTGATCAACTCTGCAGCTAAAAATCCTTCAATAGCTTCCTGTTGTCCTCAGATCAATTCCAGGCTCCTACTCCTGACCACTAAGTCTTGCCTAGTTCTCCAACCTCACTTTACACCCAGCTTCCCCTCACTCTCTAACTCCAATTGCAGGGACCTCAGTTCTTCAGAGAAACTGCGCTTTTCCTGCCACAGGGCCTTTGCGCATGATGCTGTGCCAATGTGGAATGTTCTCCCCTTCCCCCATCATTCCATTCTTTACAAGGATAGCTTTCTCTCAGCCTTCCAGATCTTAACCAAAATATCGCTACCTCAGTGAGGGCCCTGCAGAGATGAGACCTCCTCCTCCATCCTGATCTCAGAGAGCTGCCTCCGTGTTTTCTTCATATGTGTCATCTCATGAGCCTGTATTTATTTCTTTCGGCTCCTTTATGAGAGCAGAGACTGTGTGTGGTTTGTATACTGTTGTAGCCCAGCACCCACCACAATACCTGGCATGGAATAAGAGTTCAGTACATGTTTGTGGAATGGAAGGAGAAAAGAGGAAATAAAAACAGAGAAAGAGAGATGAAGACAGCAATGGAAGCAAAGAGACACTAGTGAAAGGCAGAAACAGAATCATACACTGAGACAAAAAAGCATGTGGGGACAGAAAAATGGTAGAGAAAGATGAGGAGACAGAGGCACAGCGTGGGACAAGGACAAAGACCTTGAAAGAAAGAGACAGCAATAGAGAGAAGCCAATACCACGAGGGAGCACTGGACTGGACCGCAGGGGCTAGAAACTGGAGCACGAGGACTGTCAAGAGACTCCTACCATTGCCGTTGGCCAGTTTGGCCAAGGTGACGATAACAAACTCATCCGTGAGGTCGAGGGGCTTCAGACGGTGCTGCAGCTCATACATGACCAAGCTGAAGTGGTTTCGGGACAGAGCCACCAGAGTGTCACTGGCCACCTCAGCCTTCATGTAGCCTTCCGTCTGCAGAGGGTTGGGGACAGGAATGTGTGCCATCATCCTCAGCAATGGGGCTTCGTAACAACCCCGCTACAGCACACCCCCTGGGCTGCCCTGAGCTCAGGGTAACTGGAGTAGACAGTGAACATCCCTGGCCGCACCCAAGGACCCCGCTCCTGGGCCACCAGGAGGGGAGCTGCCAGTGAAGCACTACTACCTCTGAGGCTTCTCTCATCTCCTCGGAGGCAAGGGTGACCAGCCTCTGGACACACTGCTCCTCCAGCTCTCCTTCCTGCTGGACGATGTCCTGGAGAATGTTGTAGATGTTGATTTTGCGCTGGGTGGAAATCTGTGAAACAGGGAGGTTGAGAAGATCCCCAGGCTGAGTAGTGGGGCCAGGGGATAGACCCAGCCCTGCCCCAGCGCCACGAGTCTATTAGGTACAGTTTATCGGCTTCTCCCTCCCATCGTCTCCTTCTGCATACCGCATCTTGGTGAACACAAGCTGCATCCATAAAATCACCCAGGCCACAAATCCAGACTCCTCCATCTCCAAGTCTTTCCCCTTCTCCATCCAGCTCATGTGGATGGAGGGTTTTGGATGGTCAACACACAAGGCCCTCCACAAACCTGGCACTGGCCAGCTTGAAAGCCCGAAAAGGTAAGTGTCTTAGTTATCTAGTGGTGCCATAACAGAAATACCACAAGTGAGTGAGTGACTTTAACAAACAGAACTTTATTCTCTCATGGTCTAAGAGGTTAAAAGCTCAAATTCAAGGCAATGGCTCTAGGAAAGGTCTTTCTTTCTCTGTCAGCTCAGAGGAAGGTCCTTGTCATGAGTGTCCCTCTGGTCTAGGAGCTTCTCGTCACAAGGGCCCTGGGTCCAAAGGACAAGTTCTGCTCCCTGCACTTCTTTCTTGGTGGCATGAAGTCCCTCTCCTCTTTACTTACTTCTTTCTTTTATATCTTGAGGGAGGTGGACTCAAGACACATCTTAATCTTGTAGATTGCATCCTGCCCTGTAATCCTGCCTCATTTAACATCATAGAGGTCAGGATTTACAACACATGGGACAATCACATCAGATCACAAATGGTAGTCAGCCAAACAATACTGGGAATCATGGCTTAGCCAAGTTGACAAGCATTTGGGGTGGGAGTGGGGTCACAATTCTATCCATAACAGTCAATTCATCCTATTCTTTTCCCTAGTAAGTGGCATTTGTGATAAGAAGACTTGCCTCTTACTGTATTTTGATTTCCACATAGCACTTATCATCATTTAAAATTACGTCGTTTAGTATACAAGTGGACAAGTTGATTATGTAACAAAAGCTATGCCTGAAAAATCAAGTTTTTGAGGCTGATTCTCATGTTATCTGGCACAACAACCCACTCTGAAGGAACAAGTATTAGGTTTCCACGATAGGCCTGCAAAGCCCTCTGGGGAAATGGCCTGCCCCCTCAGATGATCAGGAAGCTCACTTCCAGACAGCCCAGCCACCTTAGCAAATTTGGGATATCTGAGAACAGGAGAATTGGATCAAATGTATAGATTCTACATATGAAGTCTGGTAGAGGATGCCTTGGTTTTGGTTTCCTAGTCTTGGGATTGTAAATAATAGGTGCTTCTAAAAATCCAAACATAGAATCCCTATGAAAACTCTCAAACCCTGTGTGCATCAGAGTTAAACTGCCCTCCACAGGGTTTTCAATGGCTGATTTTCCAGAGGCAGATTGCTAGGTCTTTCTGCTGAGCCTCCTCTGGGTCAACTCAAGTGGACAACTTGTTGGTTAGCAGCCAAAAACATTAACCACATGACCACCAAAAACCCAAAGCCACTGATGTCGCATCAATTCTGACAAGTAGCAGCCCTGTAGGACAGAGTAGAATTGTCCATAGGGTTTCCTGGGGGTACCTGGTAGCCTTGAACTACCAACCTTTTGGATAGCAGCTATGGCACTTAACCACCACGCCACCAGGGTTTCTACTGCACCATCCAGGGATCTCCAAAGTCTAAAGGATAGTCCTAAATCCCAAGATTCTCAAAACATGGTCCCCACACAAGCAACATCAGTGTCACTTGTGAAGTGGTTAGAAATGCTGATTCCCAGGCCTGATTGTGGACCTAATGAGACAGAACCTCTGGGGCAGGGTCCCAGGAATCTGGGTGCCTCCTAGGTACCTGTAAACAGGACGGCTAGTGGTCCTAACACAGCCCTCTCATATAAGGTCTCCCATGGTCTTGGGTTGTGTTTTCCATTATGCTTTCAAGGCTCTGTACCCCAGCGTCACACCCAGCTTAACAGTGTCCTCATGGCTTGGTAATCTACTCTTACACCCTTGACTTGTCACAGGTGCCTCTGCACCCCCAGTTCACCTTGTTGGCTCCTGCTCAGCACCTTTGTAATGAAGATCATGGGCTCTAGGGTGATGGCTCACAACCCACTGTGTCAGAATTCAGGAAATCTTTTCAAAATGTCGAAAACTCCAGGCCCCACCCCTACTGGGGATGCTGTTTCAACTGGTCTTCCAGGGATAAAATGAGTACCGAGCTGTGAAGCAAAGTTAACATGTTTGACTGCTGCCCTAAAGGTTGGTGGTTCGAATCCCCACCTCCCCAAGGTGACTTGAAAGAAAGACCTGGTAATCTGCTTCCAAAAACTGAGCCATTAAAAACTCAATGTGGAGCAATGGAGGACAGATGAGCTTCCAAAACCATTGCCCTAGAAAACTTTTAAACCTTTTTATGGATTGAATTGTGTCCCCCCGAAAATGTGTGTCACTTTGTCTAGGCCACCACTCCCGGTATTGTGTGGTTGTCTGCTACTTTGGACTGATTTGATGATCTTACATGTTGAAGTCCTATCTTTATGATATTATTAATGAGGCAGGGCTAGAGGCAGCTGTACTAATGAGGGAGGACTGAACCTACAGGGTTAGGTTGTATCTTGAGTCCATCTCTTTTGAGATATGGAAGAAGGAAGTGAGCAGACAGAAGAGGGCTATCCTCCACCAAGGAGGAATAGTCAGGAGTGCAGTGAGAGCTTTGGACCCAGAGTCCTCATACTGACGAGCTCCTAGACCAAGGGAGGACTGATGACAAGGACCTTTCCCCAGAGCCAACAGAGACAGAAAGCCTTCCCCTGGAGTTAGCACCCTGAATTGGAACTTCTAGCCTCCTAGACGATGAGAGAACAGACTTTGGTTTATTAAAGTATTCCACACGTGATGTTTCTGTTACAGCAGCACGAGATAACTGAGACAGACCTTAAACCAAAAATATCCCCCCAAGTCTTCTTCAAATAAACAGTAGTTTAGCTTGGCCAAAAAAGAAAACTTGCCTTGAGTTTTATCCTCTTTTGAGATGTATTTCTCTGTGGGATCACACGGACACAAACAAACAGAAAGAGGAGACAGGAAGGAAACGGCGGGGGGGGGGCAGGGAGTTTGTGTCAATTGTGGGGGAACAAGTTGGCAAAAGAAGGAGAGTGATTGCATGACTCGAGAGAATGCTGTCAATGTCACTGAACTGTATAATGCAGAAACGTTGAACTAGTGTATTTTCTGCTGTGCACATTTTCAACTACAGTAAGTTATATTTACAAAGAAAGAAAGAAAGCCTTATGGGACAGTTCTGCCCTGACATACACAGAGTCATCATGATTTGGGATCAACTTGGTGGCAACTGGTTTGGTTTAGTTTGGGGGTTCAAGCAATGAAAGCCCTCCCAATCTTGCCCATCTGTGCCCCAGCCCTTGGCCTGAGTTGGTAACTGCGTGCGGAGTGGTGGGGAGATGCCCAGACAGTCCAAGGTGGCCAAGCTCCGAGGAGGGGGAAGTGGCCGAGACGCCCTACCTCGGGCACCTGCAGGCAGCGGATGAGAGCGTTCATCACCGCAGAGGGCTTGCTGTTGGCCTTCTCCGTGATGATCGCCGAGGCCAGGGTCTTACGCATGTCAGGGCCTACGCACACAACCTCTGACTTCGCTGACCCGCTTTCCATGATGTTCAGGAGGTTCGTGACTTGTTGGAAAGTACCTGAAATGAAGGCGTCACAGGGGCGGTGTGGAGACGACCCTTGCAGTAGGTGTTCCTGTGTCCCCATGATCACGTGCCTACATGGCTCGAGAGTCCCCTGTGGCAAGAACTTCCCTATCTGTGACTAGATAGGGAGCTTCCTGTCCATTGTACAGACGGCAAAGCTGAGACCTAGACTGGAAGTCACCCTCAAGGAGTTAGAGGCTTCCTTACCTCCATCAACTTGCTCAGGAAAGCTCAGGTCCTTGGTTTCCTCGGACACCTTCTCGTCCAAATCTGTTGCTGCTTCTGCCATCTCTTCCTCAAGATCTTTTAAGATAAATGAGAGTCATAAAACACGTGGTGTGGCAGACACACCCTGACACGACCCCCCCGACGACTACTGCTTTTGAGTAATTCCTTCCCCTTGAGTGCAGGCTGAGCCTCAGCTCATCCTCAACCAGTACAACACGGCGAAGGTGATGGCATCACCCCAATGATCACATTTAGAAACTAACACAGGACTCGGTCTTAGCTGACCTGAGAGAATCTCCTGCAGGCTTTGAAAAAGTCAACAGTTGTCTTAGTTCTCAGGTGCTGCTGTCACAGAAATCCCACCAGTGGGTGCCTTTAACAAATAGACACTTATTCTCTCACAGTTTAGGAGCCTAGAAGTCTGAATTCAGGGTGCTGGCCTTTGGGGCAGGCTTTCTCTCTGTCCACTCTGGAGGAAGATCCTTGTCTCCTCTGAGCTTCTGCTCCTGGGCCATCTTTGTATGGCTTGGCTTCTCTCTTCCCCCATTTCTGTAGTTTGTTTATTTAATCTCTTTCATTTCTCACGAGACTGAATCAAAAGGAACCCTAAACCTGCCTCATTAACATAGCAGACATAATCTAGTCCTCATTTGCTTAACCTAATCCTACCTCTTCAGCATACCCACAGGCAGAGGTTATGATCTACAATGCATCGTAAAACAGACAGTGATTAAATCAGAGGACAGAAGGGAGGACAACCACACTATACTGGGAATCATGGCCTAGCCAAGTTGACACACAGTTTGGGGGACATAATTCAGTCCATGACTACAGCCTTGTTGTAGGTTCCTTTGGAGAGGGCCACATGGCAGGGAACTGTGGATGTCCTCTAGGCAATGAGGGCTTCAGTCCTTCAACAACTAGGAACTGAATTCCACCAACAACCATGTGAACCTGGAAGAGGACTCCAAGTCCCAGAAAGCAACACAGTCTGGCCAACACCTTGACTGCAGCTTGTAAAACCCTGAGTAAAAAAAGTCAGTTAAGCCATGCCTGGACTTCTCACCCACAAAAACTGCAAGATCATGAGTGTGTGTTGTTTTACATTACTGCGTTTGTGGCAGTTGGTCATATGCTAAGAAATAACTAATATACTTGGTTGAGAAGGGCACACACTCATTTCTGCACACTGAAAATTAGTGACTAATTAATGTCCACCCAGCAACTCTCAGCATCCCTTCCAAAAGGCTCTCTCTACATCAGTAGCTTCTTAAGGGCTGATAAACCTCAACTGTAGAAGTTAAGAAGCTCCTATGTCCTTTCTCCCTCTGCCCCAAGTTCCTCAATCCTGAAAATCCATCCCAGGGTTTAAACTATGGCTGCTAACCAAAAGGTTGGCAGTTCAAAGCCACCAGGTGCTCCTTAGAAACCTAATGGGGCAGTTTGACCCTTTCCTATAAGTTAGCTATGAGTCAGAATCGACTCCACAGCAATTAGTTTGTTTTTTTTGGCTTCATTAGTTTCCTTCTGGGAATCTTCCAAAGAGTTACTCTGGGCCTGCAATACTGACCTTTTCTCAGAGTCTTTTTCTGGATGGAGCCAAAAAATACTGCAAGGAAAAGCTTTGTTCTTTGCCAAACACACATTAATGGTCGTGTGACCAGAGGCAGGATCGACTCCCAATGAAGTCAGGCAGTTAGGCTCCTCAGTCATAACCCCAGCAAGGAACAAGGCTCCTGACAGGTTAAGGGCTTCATTAGAATCATCACCGTTAGGTGCCAGGCCCTTGGAACTTTGAGATCCAACTGCCTCCCGGAGACTCCAGCGACTCAGGACTTTGAGGAGCGAGTGTGCAGCGCCCTGGGATAGGTACCGTGCTGTGATGAACATGTCCATCGGCCTTCTGTGCGTGAGAAAGTATGGTGGCCTGTTTGGGAAAGGAGAATGGTGGGAGTTGAAGCCAAGTCCCCTTGGAATTTGGTCCTGTGGCCTAGGGTTAGGGGACATGTGATGAGGGAAATTAAAAAGGAGAGGAGGGGATAACAGAGAGGTCCGAGGAAGAGGGCTCCCCTTTCCCGAAGACAGGAAGGGGAAGTGGATTTCCACTAGTGTAATACTGGGGGATAAACAACCTCAAATACAGATAAGAGGGCAAGTACCCTGTTTCCTTGAACCAAAAATGGGCTAAACAATTTCCACATCACCTGTGAGAGAGAGTCTAGCTCAAAAGTTTGAACAGCTGGTCTTTGGGAATGTTTCTATATGTTAGTGGGGACACGAACATAATCCAGAGCTATCTACGTCCAAGGCAGCTTAGCTAAAATGCCCGCTCCATTTCCCTAGTCTGCCAAAAAGCAGCTCCATCCACTTGGATGTCTCTAGAAGCAGGGAGCTCCCTACCCTCAATGATTAGAACCCTGACTGGTTGGAAAACAAGCTTCTTCTACAGGATACCTGTCTTAGCCTCCTGGGGCTGCTGCAAGATGAACACTGCAAGACAGTGGTCTGAAAGTGCAAGAATTTACTTTCTCACACTTCTGGAGGGTCAACATCCAGAGTCTCAGCCACTTTGATTCCTTCCTCGTGGAAATCCCTGCATTCTTTGGTTCCTTGGCTTCTAGAGGACCTCCTCATGGCATCTGTCTTTCCCATATAAGCTGACTTCTGTGTCCATTCTGCTCTTGTTTTTTTAAACTCAGAAGTAGTTAGGCTTGGGACACACCCGACGCTTACACGACACACTAATACAACAAAGGAAGTCTATTCTTAAATGGGACCACACCCACAGGTGTGGGTTAAGGACTCCAGCACATATTTTGTGGGAACATATTTCAGTCCATGACAGTGTTGAACACTTGTTCCCCCATAAAACTTCACACTTTGCCCCTGGTTCTGCCCTTTGGAGCCATACTGAACTCTGGGAACGAACACTGGAAGTTATGACATGTCCTTTCTTTCATAGCCCTGTCTGCCTTACCTTCTCCTCACCCCATTTCCCACTGATCCTTCTTTTCAAAGATTACTCAAGTGACTGGGTTACAATGCCATCCAGCAGAGCCTGGCTGTATGCCCACTGCGTGAGGCCAAGCATGACACTCCATGTTGAGGTAGGTACAGTGGGGACAGCGGAGTAGGGCACGCCTTTGTCCTCTGAGGGTCTTCAGACTCAGCCCCTGAAACATAATGATTTAGAGCCAGAAGTGAGTGTGTCTACTAGTAATTGCTGTGTAGCAAGTCACCTCAAAACTTAGTGACTTCAAGTCTTGATTGCTCGATGGCTGGGAGTTCACAGGCCCATGGGTCACCTGGGAGGTTCTGTTGATCTGGGTCATTTCTGGGTGCACTTGACTGGGGTCACTCATGCATCTATAGTCAGTCAGTGAGTTGGGGGAGGGCTCACTGGCCTAGAGGGGCCTCACAAACATATCTGGCTGTGGCCAGCTGTTGGCTGAACTGACTAGGGACACATGTCTGTCCTCATGTGGCAGGGCCAGCCTAGGCTTGTTCTCATAGCAACGGGGCAGTGTCTGAAGTGAGCAAGCAGAAGCATGAAGGGCTTGTAAATCTAGGCTGAGAACTGGCACTTGTCACCTCCAGCCACAGCTGAGGCAAGTTACAAGACCAGCCCTGACTCAAAACCAAGAAAAACCCAAAACTAGTTATTCTCCAGTCAGCTTTGACTCTATGGTGATCCCAAGTGCATCACAATAGCTCTGTGGGGTTTTCAAGGCTGTGACCTTTGGGATGAGCAAGCTTTTCCTCTGAGGGCCCTTGGGGTAGGTTTGAACCCTGCTCTTTCAGTTAGCCGATTGTAACTGTGCCTCACGGTGCATACACTGTGTATGTACTGTGCATACAGTGTGCAATGCCTGCCCTGACTTCAAGGATGGAGAAACAGATTCCACCTCCACCTGAGGAGAGCTGCAAATTCGCATCGCGAAGGACATGGGTGGAGGGAGGGGTAGAGGAAGGGGCAGGCTTTTAATTGCACACAGGGCGAGTGTATACGTCATGGCCGTCAGTGAGTGCTCCTGTGCTCATTACCTAAAGAAGACACCAGGCGATGAGGCCAAGGAGGATGAAGAGGCCCGTTTGGTTTTCCAAAATAAAAATACTGGGAATGTTTTTCTTTGGATTATTACAATACTTTTTGAGTTCCTATGGGAATGAGCCTAAAATTTTAAAGTCTGTAGAAAACTATGAGCCTAAAGGCAACAAAGGACCAAGGCAGCAAGTGGGTTAAAATGGGAGCAGTAGAGAGAAGCCAACGCAGGAGCCACCTGTATGTGGTGGACACGTTTTGGAGTATCTGCCCAGCTCACGAATTTCCCTCCTTCCTGGCTGGCCTCCTGGGGTCACAGAGACAGGCTTCTGGTAGCCAGGTTTTACTCTCTGATCCTTCCTGACAAAAAGAGGGCACCTGACTCAGCTGGACCGATTGGGTTTCTCCTCCCAGGAATCTAGAACTAGGGCAAAGAGAGGATCCAACCAGTTCCTCGGGTGTTCTTGGGAGTTAGAGGTTTCACTGGCAAGTTTTATAGAAGGATTTAGGGAAGGGAAGGGAAGGTGGGGGGAGGCATGAGGGTATTCAGAGGGGGAGAGGTCGGTGGAGAAACACAGTTTCTTTGTGACAAGAGATTGGAAGAGAGGCTCCATCCTGTGCCAGCCACTTCAGAGACTGCATTGTGCTTTGTGCAGAGTGTTGGGAAGCCAAGATATCCCAAAGTAGCTTTTCCTTCCTGTAAACAAGAGGGTTCTGAGTGCTACAGACACAACAACACATAGGAATGTGAGCTGGTGGGAGGATCCCGAAGCTTGGGGGTCTCTGATAGAGGTGGGGGTGTCAGGAAGCTGTGCTCACTGAGTTCAGGAGATAATCCCCAGGGAGACCAAGAAGGGCTTCAACGGAGGGTGGACTTGATACGGTTAATAACTGTAGAAAACTTCTTAACTCGCTCCTTTCGTCATACTTAAGCCCCTTTGTCCCCTAGGAATGCTGACACATAGAGAAAATGGTAACCTTTTTCTGACCAGTACTCATAAGGATTTCAAGATTGTTTGCCCGGGCTGTTCTTGACTACTGACTGCACAAAATGACACCAATTTGCAGCCCACTGTGACACCTCAGTGGCGTAGTGGTTAAGTGCATCATTGCCTAACCAAAATGTCACCAGTTCAAATCTGCCAGCGTTCCTTTGAAACTCCATGAGGCATTTCTACTGGAAACCCTGGTGGTGTAGCAGGGACGTGCTACAGCTACTAACCGAAGGAGAAGCAGTTGAAATCCACTAGCCACTCCTCGGAATCTCTATGGGGCAGTTCTACTCTGTCCTATAGGGTGACTATGAGTCGAAATTGCCTTGATGGCCATGGGTTTGGTTTTTTTAAAATTTTTTTGGATGCAGATAAGCAGCACAGTTCCTGAGAAAAGATAACCAGACCCCAAACACTAAAGACAACTCATCTTGAAACAAAGAAACTGTATTTCTCCACCAACCTCTCCTCTTCTGAATACCCACATGCCCACCTCCCCCTTCCCTTCTCTAAATCCTTTTATAAAACTTGCCTCCTGAACTGAGAGGCTAAGATGGTGTTTAGGGCACTAACCCACCATCTTCTCAGGTTGTTGGCCACCTGAATAAAGTGCTCTTAGAAAATTCCATCACTGTGTGTGCATACTGGCTCAGTAGTGACAGGCAATGTGAGTCTGCAAATTGGCTTTTCCAGTAACAGGCTTAGCTCAAGAGTCACTGCAAAGTCACAAAAACCTTTTGAGGGAATTGGTGTGACGACATGTTCTACAGCTGTCTAAGATCTGGAAACCAGCCCAAACCCTAGCTATCCACATGACTCCAGCTTCAGTTTGAAGGTCTACAAGTTTCAAACTTCCATACGTAACAAGAAGAAGAAGAAAAAAAAGTAAACAAAATTACAGGCAAAAAAAAATCTAGAAAATATTTACAATACATGGCCTAAGGTTGTCCTGGATAATGTAGCAAGCAGTCTTACAAATCAACAGAAAAACCAGGCAAAGGCTAGAACAGACAATTCCCAGAAAAGGAATACAAAATACTTATAAAAACAATTGCTCAATCTATAAGAAGAACAAAAATGATGATAATAAGAAATCAGGGATCTGAAATAAGGCCCCATCCTTTGTCTATCACAGTGATGGACTCTGTTTAAGATAGACCCTTATAGTGCAGAAGATGTGGGGAAGTCAGCTCTGTCACCCACTGACAGCTCTCTGGAGCCTTTCCCTCGCTTACCAATATGGTTAGCTTCCAAAGACCAGGTCATTACGTGAAATTAGTATTGCATGGAAATGGAGGATAACCACATCAGATCACAGAACAGAAGATGATTGGCAGATTTGAACTGCTGACCTGTATGATTAGCAGACATGGCACTTAACCATTAGGCCACGAGGGTTTCTGGAGAATGATTACATCGTAACATAACTGCCAAATCAACATCATTGTATAGCTAGCAAACCACTGAGAATCATGACCTGCCAAGCTGACACATAAACTATGGAAGCCAATATTACCAGCTTCTGACACTTTGGCTGTCATCACCACCAGACTTACATCGTTAATGTGCAAAAGCGTAGATTTTTCACTATCATTGGAAATTCAAAATATCAGACAATAAGACAGTTGATAAGTGATGAGAAGGCATAGTTCAGAGAATTTGCTGTGGATAGCGTGACCTCAGTGACCGTACCCTCCTCCCCCAAACTCCCTTCTCGTAATTCTTTAATGCCAAAATACCAAAACCTTTGCCATGGAGTCAATTCCAACTCATGGTGACCCCACGTTACAGAGGAGAATTGACCTCCTTAGGATTTTCTTGGCTGTAAGCCTTATGGAAGCAGATTGCCAGACGTTTCTTCTGAAAGTTTCTAAGTCCAAACCAGCAGCTTTTCGGTTAGCACTGGGTGTTAGGTGCTGTCACGTTGGCTCTGACTCAGCGACCCTACGTACAACTGAAGGAAGCACTGCCCAGTTCTGTGCCAGCCTCACAGTTGTTCCTTTGCTCGAGTTTATCATTGCAGCCACTGCGTCAAACCATCTCCTTGAGTATTTTCCTCTTTTTCACTAATCCTCTACTTTACCGTGTGTGATGTCTTTCTCCAGGGACTGATCCCTCCTAATAACATTGTCCAAAGTATGTGAGACATAGTCCTTTCTTCTAAGGAACATTCTAGCTGTACTTTTTCTACGACAGATTTGTTCTTTCTTCTGGCAGTCCATGGTGCATACTGAATATTCTTCACCAACGCTACAATTTCAAGGCAACAATTCTTCCCCACTCTTCTCTGTTCGTCGTCCAATTTTCACATGCATATAAAGCAATTGAAAATAGCACAGCTCAGGTCAAGCTCACGGTGGTCTTCAGGTAACATCTTCGCTTTTCCATACTTCAAAGAGGTCGTTTGCAGCCGATTTGCCCAGTGCAACGCATTGTTTGATTACTTGACTGTTGCTTCCATGGCTACTGACCGTGGATTCAAGTAAAATGAAATTCCTAACAAACTCAGTCTTTTTCCATTTATCGTGATGTTGCTTACTGGTCCATTTGTGAGGATTTTTGTTTCCTTTATGCTGAGGTGGTAATGCACACATAGGCTGTCTTTGACCTTCATCAGTAAGTGCTTCAAGTCCTCTTGGGTTAGTATCCAAGAGAAGCCATCTATGCCACCCAGAGACCTTGGTGCGCAAGGGCCAAATCTCAGTGTAGCACTGGCATCTCTTTGCCACTTGCCTGCCCTTGGAGCCTGATGGTGCAATAGTTAGGTACTCAGCTGCTAACTGAAAGGTCAGTTTGAATCCACCAATCACTCTTCAAGAGAAGCCCTGTGGGACATTTCTATTTGGACCTATAGAATCACTATGAGTTGGAATTGACTCAGTGGCAAAGAGTTTGGTTTTTGGTGTGTTGCCTGCCTTTGCGGTAGCCTGGAAGTGCACTACTTTCTGGGAGCAGACCTCAGCCTGACTGACAAGGAGGAGACAGGCAACATCCAACGTCTTGGCTCCACAGGTGGGATATATCTGGCTTGGGTTAGCCATGTTGGCATCTAGAGTTTCCTAGCAAGATGAAGATCTAGTTGCAAACACAGTAGCCAGCTTCTTTACAGCATTACCCTTTCTTCTCATTTCCCCTCTCCCACACCGGTGTGTCTTCCCCGTCCCAAATAAGCTACTTGTCCTTCAGTCTTCATGCTGGAGTCTTCCCCCTCAGCTGAAAAAGCCAGTGACTTCAGTTTGCTCTATTGCCTTGAAAATAATCATAGATTGGCACAGACACTTAGCCACCCTATGTTCAGTGAGGCCCATCTTACAAAAGAAACTAAAAGTCAAACCACCCAGAAATCACAGGCAGCTACATCCTGGAATATCCATCCATGCCACAGACTCTTCCTTGGCTGCCACCAATAAATTAAACATTATACAAAAACACTGAAAGGATATTCATGATAAAGTGAAGAAAGCAAGTTAGAAAATACTAGGCATATTTTGGTGTATAAATTTATGTGTGTATTTGTGTGTGTATTTGCCAAAATAGTGTTATTTGGGGGGCAATGTGATTCTCAACAATCTTTATTTTCCTGTGTAGTGTTGTGTGCGTGTGTGCGCATATCTATATTTTTCAGATTTTTCTGTCAGACACATTATATGGATCTTGATAGAAAAAATGTGGACAAGAACTCAAATTCTTAAAAAGTCCAGACTTATTAGACGAGTAGAGACTAGAGGTCTCCCTGAAACCTTCAGTATGAGATACTTGATAAAATATTGAAAAGGAAGAATTTCCAGAGGTCACCTTTTAGCTAAATAACACACTGATTCATAAAATAAAGAATATCACCAGTTAGTATGGACTTCTTTAAAAAATAATCTCTGTAGATATGGCATGTATAGAAAGGAAAGGAGGAGGGTGTTGTCACCGGACAAGAAGAGCAGAAGGAGCTGCACACACACAGGCATGCAAACTTAAATTGGACTGTATACTTTCACTCAGTCACAATAAAAGAAGAAAGAAAAATCACCTCTGGGAACTAAGTGATCCATAGTGACTCTAAAGCAAAGATGATAAGTCAAGGGAAAGGAAGCCAGGTTACTGAAAACGGAGCAACCAGAACAAAAATAATGAGGGTGCTGACAGGGAAAAATGGAGCCAACGTCAATGAACAATTTGTTAGAAAGTTGTTAAACTGGAACCTCATTTGCTGTGTAAACTTTCACCAAAAACATGATGAAATACTCTTTTAGAAAATGTTTATGTCAGAGACATGTATTATTTTTAATTAGAAAATATAATTCAACCATAAATACATGTGCTATCAATGAAGAGAAGAACTAAGAAACATAATTTATATTATTAATATCTTTTTAATTGTGGGAAGCATCACAGGAAGTACATTTGACAGACACCACCAAGTTCATATCCATTTGACATAGGCAATAATTATCTTCTCAAAAACACCATTCATCAGTTTTATCTCATCATCCCTTTTCCCAAAGTGAGAAATCACACACTGTTCTCAAAGGACTCTATGTCATTCATTCATTTCACATACAAGGCATGACAATTTCAAGGAGTAAACATTTGCTTCTTTAAACACACAACACAATACCCAATTAGCATGAGCACGAATTAGGGGTGGCTATTACTGAAATGGAGCCGTGGTGGCAGAGTGGTTAGAAGTTCAGCTGCTAACCAGAAGGCTGGCAGTTCAAATCACCAACCACTCACTGGAAACACTATAGGGCAGTTCTGCTCTGTCCTATGGGTTCTTGTAAGTCAGAACTGACTTGATAGCAATGGGTTTGGTTGGGTTTTAATACTGGTGAAGGGATCTATCACAGGGTGCGTGGAAACCAGATGATGATGCCACTGAAGTGGTGGCAATCTAGGGACCACCTCTAAAACCCGTGTTCCCAAAAGTAATCCAGGCCACATTGGTTAGTAAGAACATGGTATTGCAAGTGAAAGAGGGACCTACCCAGCCCTCTTGGCCAGTCATCTGAAAGATTTATCAATTGAGGTTCAGATTAAGACAGTAGAGGGTGGTCTATAATATACACAATACAACATCTTTAGCTATAGGCATGACTAGAAATAACATTGTCTTCACTAAAAAACAAACAAACAAAACCTCTTGAGATGTCTAGTTTAAGATAGAACACTTTTTTAATACAATTAAAACGAATTTAACACTGATTTTGTTTGCATACTTGGAATCAACCAGGCAACAGATCAAAACGTTGTTTTGCTTCCCACCCGCTTCTTAATGTGTCTTGGCTTTGGGGGTTTTCTTAATGCCTCCCTTCTTCCCAAAGCACTTTCGGCAGCCAAAGACACAACATTTAAAGGTGATGAAGGTGGACACCAGCACAATGGCCAGGAGGAAGCCAATGACGTCCAAGGAATGGTACTGGTACCAGGTGAGGTCGTGGGCTGCAGGGCGCAGGTGTGGTGCCCCCTTGTGCCTCATCACAAACTCCACCCAGAAGACAGCCAGGTCCAACGGTTCTATCGGTCGGTCCTTGTGAAGGCTGGAGAGGCGCATGATATTCTCCTTATAGCTAAACACAGAGACAGCTAGGTTAGCACCTGGAACACCAACAGGAATGGGGAGTGGACTGTGTTCTCTTTATGTGTGTTTGTGATAGGGCATGATACCAGGCTTTGCAAATTTGGTAGAGGAAACATATTTCTATGACAATCAAGAAAGAGGGAAAAAGAGAAGAAAAAGGAAGGTAGAGGACGGAAAGGGAGGGAAGAAGACTTAGTATATGTTCTTTATCTCTAAAAATTAGAAAACAGAAGACTAAAACTATAATTTTTAATTATTTGAGCTTTGTATCCTACGTTGCCCTTTTCTTTTTAGCATTATTTTTGTAAGAAATTAGGCTATTACCCCTTGAGAACAGGAATGACATGAGGATGTCCTTTATTACCACTCCTATTTAACATTGTGCTGAAAGTCCCAGCTAGAGCAATAAGGCAAGAAAAAGAAATAAAGAGCATCAAAATCAGTAAGGAAGAAGTAAAACTGGTCCTATTTGTAGATGATATGGTATTATACATAGAAAACCCAAGAGACTCCATGAGAAAACTACTGGAACTAATACATTCAGCAGAGTTGCAGAATACAAGAAAAACATCAAAAATCAACTGGATTCCTTTACACCAATAAAGAAAATGACAAAAAGTCATTAAATAAAATACTGATGAATAAATCTGGGGAGATACAAAAGATTTATACAAAGGAGACTACAAAACATTACTGCAAGAAACTAAAAGAGATACACGTGAATGGAAAAACAAACCATGTTCATGGATAGGTACACTTAACACTGTGAAGAAAATGCAATTCTACCCAAAGCAATCTACAAATACAATGCAATCCTGATCTAAATGTCAACAACATTCTTTAAAGAGACGGAAAAAATAATTGCTAACTTTCTCTGGAAAGGGAAGAGTTCTCTGATAAGTAAAGCACTATTAAAGAAGAAGAATACAGTGAGAGGACTCACACTGCCTGACCTCAGAGCCTACAGCTACAGTAGTCAGAATAGCCCGGTCCTGGTACAACAGCAGATGCACTGACCAATGGAGAAAAACTGAGAACCCAAATGTAAATCCATCCGTCTATGGTCACCTGATCTTCAACAAGGGACCAAACTCCACCAAATGAGGAAAACATTCAAGCAGCTAACAGACACGAGAGAACATGCTCATAATCAAAGACACAGGGAAAGTTTAGTCCAAAGGATGAATGGACCACAACTGCCACAGCCTCCATCAGACTGAATCCAGCACGACGAGATAGTGCCTGTTCGTTACCACCAATTGCTCTGACAAGAATCCCAATACAAGGCCCTGAACAGAGCTGGAGAAAAATGGAGAGCAAAATTCTAACACACATAAAAAGATGAGATTTACTGGCATTCCAGAGACTGGAGAAACCAAAACACCTGACACCCTTTTAGCTCAGTACTGAAGTCACTCCTGAGGTTGACCCTTCAGCCAAAGAAACTTCAGGCCCATGAAACAAAATGAGACTAAATGGGTACCTCAGCCCAGGGCCAAGAATGAGGAGGCAGAAGAGGACAAGAAAGTGGATAACAGGGAACCCGAAGTTGAGAAGGGACAGTGCTGACATGTCATGGAGATGTTAACCAATGTTATAAAACAGAATCTGCACTAACTGTTTAATGAGACACTAGTTTGTTCTGTAAAAACCTCCATCTAAAGTATAATAATTTTAAAAAAGGATAGAAATTAGGCTATATTTTATAGCAAATGAAGAAATAAAGGAAAACCTCATCTCAGAAATGACTTGGTTTCTCCCAGGTGAAACTGTAAACAACCACATGTGGCGCAAATAAAAGCCATTTTTAAGTGTGAACACCAAGGTGGGGACACACATCAATTCAATTGTTAAAACATGAAAGTGTCCCAGTGCTAATCCACCATAGGTTTATGTCTACAGAATCTGTTAAGACAAGGGAAAAAAAAGACAAAGAAGACATTGGTATTCAGGAGTGATTATTATCACCGCTGTCCTTAAGTATGTCTAGAACTTTATTTGGACACACTCCTGGGAACAGTTGTACTCCTTCTAAACAATTTGTTTGTTTTTATCTTATGTAATGGAGTAGTCTAATCTCATGTAATTGACTTATCTCTCTCTGCTTTGGCTACCAGGGCCTCAAATGCAGAATCTGCAACCCACTTATAGAAACATACAAGAATGCATGTATGAATGTATAGATTAAATAAATTACAATTGTGGTGACTTTGAAAAAAAAATGAGGTTTTAAATCTATCAGGAAAGGCATTTTTTAAATAATTTCTATGATGAATTCTATAGGAATCAAAGACTCCTTTTATAACATAGGGAGGTCTGGTGGCACAGTGATTAAAAGCTTGGCTGCCAATCAAAAGGTTGGTAGTCCACCAGAAGTTCCTTGGAAACCCTACGTGTCAGCACTACTCTATCTTATAGGATTGCTATGAATCAGAATCAACTCAGTGGTACAGATGCGGTTTTGTTTTTTGCTTATGAAGTACATGAGTAGCCCTGGTAACTGTTTAGCTGCTAACTAAAAGGTCAGCAGTTCAAATGCATTAGCTCCGCCCTGGGAGAAAAATGTGGCAGTTGACTTGTGTAAAGATTATCAAAAGGAAAATCAAATTCATTTCAGTCCATTCTGACTTGTAGAGACCCCACAGGACACAGTACAACTGCCTCACAGAGTTTGCAAGGAGCATCTGGTGGAGCCGAACTGTCGATCTTACAGCAAGCATGCAGGTACTTAACCACTGCACCACCAGGGCTCCCTGTAAAGTTTTCAGCCCTAGAAACTCTATGGGGCAGTTCTACCATCCTGTACAATGGCCATAAGGGAGAATCAAATCCATGGCAATGGGTTTGTGTTAGATTTTATAAGGTGCCTACTAACAATCCTTGAATGATCTATTTCTAAATCTCAGTACTGATATCCTTGTTTTCAAATGTGAATGGTTATTGTGAATGCTATGGCCTACAGAACTTCTCTGTCTCTATGCCTTTCTCACCTTTTTTCATAGATGACTGCCTTGAGGGCATTTGCTAAATCGTCGGCAGTCATTTCAAGGACATTCAGGGTGATTCCTGCTCCTCGGGACTCCATGCGCTTCGCATTGTCCATCTGATCACCAAACAAGGGCATCATGACCATCGGCACGCCGTTGCATATTCCTTCATAAATGCCATGAGAGCCAGAGTGGGTGATAAAGGCACGGGCCTTCGGGTGACCTGAGAAGCAAATCAGAACAGGAGGCAGACGTCAAGTTGCTGAGTTCCACAATGTCTCATCATCTAGGCTCAGAAAGCTCTCTGAATAATCAGTGTTATCCACGTGTGGCCCCTCCAGAAGAAAACGTGGCCAGGATGTCCCACAAGATAAAAAACATTGGCTAGAACTAGACGGTACCTGGATACCATTACAGAACATTACAGAACAAAGGCCACAATAGATGAACCCTTATGGGAGAAAAATGTGGTTCAGAACCTTAAATTCCTAAGGAGGGGGGGAAGGGCTTACTAGTTGAAATTAAAGGACTCTGCAAGACCACTGCCCTGAGATACCCTTTAAATCAGTAACCCTGATGCTGTAGTAGTTAAGTGCTACATCTGTTAACCAAAAGGTCAGTGGTTCAATTCTGGAAACTCTATGGGGTAGTTCTACTCTGACTATAGGGCATTATGAGTCAGAATTGACTCAGAGGCAGTGGCTTGGCTTGACCCTTTAAATCTTGAACCAAAACTAGCCAGAGTTCACCTTTTACTTAAACAGATTGTTTCATCAAATAAAGAATAATATCCATGAGTATTTTGCTCTAAAAATTCATCTCTATGAGATCAAACAGTCAACAATTACTTTAAAACAAAGATACGAATGTGATGGGGAAGGGAAACTAGACTAAGGCAAACGAAACAACCAGAAGAGAAACACTGACAACGTTCACACATTGTGAAGAATGTAACTGATGTCACCAAACAATTTGTGTAGAAAGTGTTGAACGGGAATCTAAACTGCTGTGTAAACCTTCATTTAGAACACAATAAAATATTTTTAAAAAGAACAATATGGGCTATATCAGCTATAATATCTTCAAGCTAAAACAATCCTCTGGGATAGACAGGTCTAAGCTATCTTCTTAATTTAAACCTTGGTTTCATCTATGCTCAGAGTTGCTGAGTGATGGAAATGGTTAATAAATTTGGCTGCTGGCAGACAAGTTGGCAGTTCCAATCTGCCCAAGGGTGCCTTGGCAGAAAAGCCTTGCCCTTCCTTCTGAAAAATTAGTGATTAAAAACCCTCTGGAGCACAACTCTGCTCTGACACACATCAGGGTTGCCATGAGCTGGATTAACTTGACAGCAACTGGTTACTGGCTGAGCTACACAGCAAATCCTCTGGACATACCGAGCAGGTCATTTTGGGGCAGCCACTTGACAAGTATGGTATTATTCGCAAGATTAGATGGCCGACTTCCGGTATACCGCCACAGGACCTTGCAGAGACCAAAAGAGAAAAAGATTGTAAAGAAAGAACATAATATAATATATTTTTTAATCTGCTATAATAGCTAGGGAAACCATGGTGGTGTGGTGGCCAAGAATTACAGCTGCTAACCACAAGGCTGGCAGTTCAAATTCATCCATGGCTTCTTCATCCTCTAGGATCACTATATGTCAGAATCAACTCAAGGTAGTGGGTTTGGTTTTTAATAGCAAGAAAGCGGGATCCTCTGAATAAACAAAAAGCCTCTACAGGTATGGGAGGTGCTGTGAATAGGGGGGCTTCTGGGGCTGGGAATGGGCTCTCTTTCTTGTTTTGGGGATTGGTTACAACAAAGACCTAAAAAAACAAGTGAATCAATTATATATGACAATTTAGGAGTCCTAAACATCAAAGACAAAGTTGAGGAGGAGTTGAACTGAGCAGCAGGAAGAGGGAGACAGTTCAAAAGCACCAAGGATTTGCAGACCTAGCCCTGTTGGCATCCTGCAGGCTGGATCAGCCAGCGAGCATGGGCCAAGGCCAGCAGTAGCTCTCAAGACACATTTTCCATACTGGGAGAAACTGAACAGTGAAGAGTCAGCTCAAGTCTCCAGAGCCAGGGAGAAGTGGCTCTGAATCAGCAAAACAAAAGTGTAAGCATCTAACTTATCACAGGGAATTAAAAACAAAACAAAACAAAAACAAAAACAAACTATCCCCTCTAGAAAGCACTTCTCCCCCATTTACTTGCCCCCCTCCACTCTGCTCCAGTCCCTGTCCAGCTTCAGCAGTTGCTGTGCCCCCTGGATTGGCAGTGGGACCCATCACATGCCCAGACCCATTCTCCCAGTTTTGGACAGAGAACAAATTAACAAACAGGGAAAAAATAATTTGCCAGCTCCCCGAAGCCAGAAACTTAGGGGCAGCCACAATCCTTTGTAGAGGCTAAAGGGTCCATGGATTTTGAATGCCTTTCATCCCTCCCTAGACCTGTGTGAGACCTTTTACAGGGTACACCCTCATTAGCACAGTATAACAGGATATATACCTGAAGCCTATTTTCAACTCCAACAACTAAGGAGTGGTGGCAGATTTGCAACATTTGACACAGGCCCTGCTCATTGAGCACATCAGGGACCCGAGGACTGCTGTCTCCACCCACTCCAGCTGGCCACCAGTGACAGGGATCCAAGAATAAGTGGTCCCTCCCAGTCCTTACAGTCAACAGCATGGATGCCCAGAGTCTAGCTACACAACCCACTCACACACTCTAGGGAACAGGGACAGGTCTTCCACCCACGTACTTAGGGGCAGTTGCAAGCCCTCTACATTTCTCAGCACCAAACTTCCTACTACAACCAGATACCCATTCCAACCACTCCTAGGTAGCCCTGTCTATCTAGGATGGTAGGTGACAGCCTATACCCCACACTCAGCAATAACATCATGGACAGCTGATCTGAATGAACACAAGAAAGGTAAATGGGCTCCTGGGCTCACACAGCTAGTAATAGCCCTAACCACTTAGTGACAGGATGTGAGAGCTTCAAAAACGCCAATAATCAGAGTACCTGACACAACCAGCTTAGTTGGGCACATCAAAACAACAAAACAAAAACAAAGAGACAACAAGAAGCTAGGACATAGTAAGCAAATATAAAATAAATAAATATAATAACTTACTGATGGCTTAGAGACAACAGTCAATATCACATCACATAGAAAGGCAGACCACAATGGCTTTAGCAAAAGACCAAAACAAAGAACCAACTAATAGAACTAATTCAGATACTGGAAGTCTGGGATCAGACCTCTTGTGAAGATAAATGTAAAGAAGTCTTCTTACCGTCTGAGGTATTCTGCCCAAAGCATCAGCAATTTCCATTGCTTTCTTCTCTGGAATCTCTGAGACCATTGAACCCAGAGAGAAAACCACAATTCCATGCTCTCCAGAGGCATTCACATAGGCTTCAAATTCCTAGAGTGAGAAGAGAAATTTCTGTTGAATTTTCCTCGTATTTTTTTGTGACTCTATATATTAAGCTATGAATCAGATATCTTCATCTTAAGAATGTGGTTAAAGATATGTTGCTGTTATTATTATTAGCTACCACCCATGGCAGCCCCATGCACAATGGAATGAAAGGCCACCTGACCCATAGCGTTTCTATTGGTTTATTTTCAGAAGTAGATTGCAAGGTTTTTCTGGGTTAAAGATATGTGTGTGTGTGTGTGTGTGTATACACAGATATATGTATATGTACACACATACATGTACATACGTGCCATCACACACATACACACGCATGTACATAGATAGCCACAGAGATGGAGAGAGATTGAGCCTGGGTGACACAATAACTGGTTTGCCAGACAACATGGCCAGAAAACAGGAAGCAGAAGGGGAATGGTGAGTTGAATTGATTCAAAGTCCTTCCTATTGTGAAAGGCACTCTATTGCTATTAAGTCTTCTTTGTTTATTAAGGAGTGATTTTTTCTTAATCAAATAAGTTTGAATGCTAAGCTGTGTTTGATTTCCTAGTGAATAATGAATGCCATTAACCTGTCAGTCTACTACCCACCCTGCCTGTCAGTGTGTCCTACCATGGTTGCTGGCTTGTTGCTACAATGCTGAGAGCTATGCCACTGGTATTTCAAGTACCAGCAAAGTCACCCACAGTGGACAGGTTCCAGTGGAGCTCTGAGACTAAGACAGACCAGGATACATGACCTGCTACCTACTTCCAAAAATTAGCTGATGAAGATCCTACAGATCACAACAGAATATTCTCTGACACAGTGAGCTCCGCAGGTTGGAAGGTACTCAAAATACACAGTGGCCACAATAATGGACGCAAGCATATCAATGATCACGAAGGTGCCACAGGACCAGGCAGTGTTTTATTCTGTTGTATATAGGGTTGCCATGAGTCAGAGGTGACTTGACAACTAACAACAACAAATGAACATCACAACTAAAAAACAAGCAATGTGTGAAGCAGCAAGGTGGGATTTTAGACAGTGTCTGGGTGTTGGGGGGTCAGAAACAGCAACAGCAGTGTTCCCAATTATCAAGTACAGATTACAGATTACTGCCTACCAAAGGCTTCTTTCCCAAAGAACAAGAAATAGGCTTTAGAGATGGAAATCAAGCCAAAGCTTTGACCGGATACAAAAAGACGAATACAGCCAGAAAAAGAGTCCCTCGGGGTGCCAATTGCTAAGGAGCTTTGGCTGCTAACTGGATGGTTGGTTGGTTTAATTCCACTGAGAGGTATCTTGTAAGAAAGGCCTGGCAATCTGCTCCTCAAACACTCAGCCATTACAAACCCTGTGGAACAAGTGCTGTTCTGACACACACAGAATCGCTGTGAGTTGAAACTGACCAGCAGGAATTGTTTTTGTTCCTGTTGTTTTTAATCAGAATGTCAACATTAACTACAGTGTTAAAGAGGTGATTCTGCCAATGACACTGGTTGGTGTGTTCCCAGGAAGACAGTAAGGAAACATCTCAACTGAGCAATAATCGTAGCTCAGCCTGACTGCCCCCCAAGCTTCAAAGTCAACTTCAGAGTACTTCTATTTTGAGGGCACACACACACACACACACACACCATTTCTGTTGAGTCTATTCAACTCATAAACAACCCAGTAAGACAGAGTAGAAGTGCCCCACAGAGTTTCCAAAGAGTAGCTGGTAGACTCAAACTACTGACTTTTTGATGAGCGGTCAAGCCCTTAACCACTGTACCACCACATGGCGGAATTCACTTAGAAGAAACAGAACAACTTTTAAGTACAGCAGTTGTTGTCCATCTGTAGACACTAATGATCTAATTAACCTGTCCAAGTATCTCCCAAATGTTTTATATACTTCCAAAGAACGCTGGTGACATGGATGAGATCATGTGTGATGTGGTAGCATCCGCTAAAGATGAAGGGGCTTCCCAGGACACAGGTCTGTCGGTGCTAAACTGGGACAGGATTATTGGTCAGCTAGATGAAAGATGCAGGAGACGATCACGGGGCTGGGCGTACATGACTTCAGCGGTGACTTCTTCCAGGCTTGATTCTGAACATAGCCTGAATAAGTCTGTATCTATTAATGAAATTTGAGTCCATAATCAATCATCTTTCAAAATATGACCAGCCTTTACCATCTCCAACTCCAGGCCCTCTTATGGTCCTCTGGCTTGAGGTTAAGTCAGGTAAGCAGGAGTTACCATTCCCTGTGCCACACTGCATTTTAGATTTGTGGTAAGAACACTCTCAAGGTCTCATTTATTGATTTATTTACTTGCTTACTTTTTTCTGAAGTCCTGGGATGCATGCTATATCTTTCTTCCTCTTGCCCCCTCTCTCTCTCTTTCCTGGCGAGAGATGCCTTATTCCAGAGCACTCTCAAATATCTTTCTGCTAAGTGACATTTAGGTATGTATGAGGACTGCCAATTAAGTTCGCTAACTTCTTCTAGAAAAAGCACTAGATAAGTCACTGCTGATTATCACTACAGTCACTGTTGAAGTCCTCCCCTTGGGAAGCTATGCACTGATGCCAGCACCTACTCCACCCTTCAAACTGATTTGGGAACTCTTCTTCTGGAATGGTCATCAGAGTTGTCATCATATTACACTTTGATGCCCTGAATGTCATCAAAATGTCTCCCGTTCAATATTGGCTTTATTTTAAGGTAAAAGGTGAAGTCATTCTGGGGCCAGATCAGGTGAATAGGGAGGCTGTTCCAACACAAGTATTTGTTTACTGGCTAAAAACTCCCTCACAGACAACTACACAATTAAGTTCATGAACTTGCCACCTTGCCACCCTGCCACTGTGCACAACTGTCATTCCAGAAAGAGTTCCAAAATTGCTTTGAAGGGTAGACTCGGCACTGGCATCAGTGCCTAACTTCCCAAGGGTAGTACTTTGAAGGTGACTGTAGTGATATTCAGCAATGAGGTATATGGCTCTTAGGACAATTAACAGTCTTAATTGTCACACCTTGCAATTTACCTAAATTTCCTACAGCAGTCCTTCCTTCATGAAACTCATTGTTGAATGTAACCTTGCCTGAAAAGGGACAGGTCTAATTTCAGCTCTCTCAGCATCTTCCCATATCCACTTGGCATGCTTAACACAAACTCTAACCCACAGGCCCAAGGTTGAACAGCAGGATTAGGCTAAAATTCAAATGGTATGAAAGTTCATCTATGGATCACAGCAGGGTTAACTGCAGATATTGTGTTATCACGGCCAATTTCTGTCTCTGGACCACACTTTATAGGCTGTAGTAAAGTTGAGCCCACTCCCTACTTAGCAGAACTCCACCTAGACCTCATCCCGATTTTATAGTCCTCTTGTATGGCCAAAGAGCAAAGCAAGGAGCTCACTGAAAATAACCCTGGATTCCTCTACAACTGATCCCCTCCCAAAAAAGATAAGACTCCTGAATATTGCACTACCCTACTCTGACAAGATTTGCCCACCCAGGACAAGACCTTTGAAAGAGTGCCCAGGTGTTGCTAAGAATTAAGTATTTTTAATTCTAGGGTCGGATCCAACTCGATGGCACTTGGCTATGTGGAAGCCCTTGGATTGTGCAAGTGGTTGAACACTCAACTACTAGGGAATAGGCTTTTTGAACCCACCCAGGAGGTGTCAGATTTCTGCCCTGGTGCTTCCAAAAAGTTACAACCTTAACAACCCAGTGGAGAACTTCTACTGTGCAAACAGAAGGTTGTCAGGAGTCTCAGTCAACTCAACAACTTCCATATATGCTTATCTTTCCTGGGATTTGTTTGAGTCATTCCAATGTGCAGATGTAATTCCTTTTACAGCCTAGGGAAATTTCTTTCTTATTTGGTTTAATTATTGTCTTTCCTACATATGTTCTTTCTGCCCCTTCTGAATCCCAGTAATTCACGTATTACATTTCCACAATCTGTTCTCCAAATCTTAAAGTCTTTCCTTGCGGTTTAGTGCTCTTTGATTTTTGACCTAGACTGTGAATTGTTTCTTCTACTTGATTTCTTGGGCTACAAATTCAGGTCCCAACTCTAATTATTCTCTCCTTCCATCAATCTAATAACACATTTATTCATACCTTATGTTATGTTACTTCTAGAAAATGCTTTTTGTGTTCCAATTCAAATCTCTGGATTTTGATCTCATTGAGATCCAACTCATCCTTCAGGTCTATTTTGTTGTTGCTACAGAAGTTTGAGACAAGTACCTTTCCTAGGAATAGACAAAGAGCCTTCTCCTAGACAGTACACTGAATTCAAGCTATCTACCCTACTACACTGTAAGAAAATTCATTTCTGTTCATGAAAGCCACCTCCTCATGGTATTTATGTTACAGCAACACTAATAAATGAAGTCACACAGTAATGGGGTCGAGGCAAGCATCTTGCAGCTGGTTTCTCCCTTGGTGTCCTTTCTGACAACCACAGTCCCTCCTTGCGATAGCAGCCACACGACCACTTAAAACACACATTGTATTGGAGGAACAATGAAAATTAAAATTCAATACTTTGCTTAAGTGATAAACTGTCCCTTAGTAAGAGCTAAACTCAGCACGTAGAAGCACCTGGACTAGCCAATAAACAATCAATCTCTGATAAACATCCATTGGAAAGTCACCCCTCTGAGAGCCCTTTTTTGACCTCTCAACTGAAGGATGACCTCCTGCCATTCTGTATCATCCCATGGGGTTTAAGAAGACAACATGAATGCTACTTCATTCTGCAGGGGAAAATATGAATGTTTCAGGGAATGACACTTGTACCTTTTCTGCTTGATCACACAACATGTCTGGTTCTTCACTTATTAGAAGAGAAGAGACTGCAAGAACTATTTTCTTGACAAAATATCCAAAAACTAGGAGCTTTGGAAAGGACCACAGCAGTACTTTCCCTACCAGGCTCTGCAGACATCAGAACCAAAAAATACCAAACCCATTGCTGTCAAGTCAATGCCAACTCATAGCGATTCTACAAGACAGAGTAGAAATACCCCACAGTGCTCCCATGGAGTGCCTGACGGCTCTGAACTGCTGGCCTTTTGGTTAGCAGTTGTAGCACTTCACCACTACACCACCAGGTTTTCTGTACACATCAAAGAACCATTTAATTAATCTTGAATCTTATGCATCTGGTTCAGTGAAGGTCAAATGCCTAATTCAAGATCAAGATGCGTGCTACACATCTTTGATTTCCACATGGTGCCCTGAGCACAGTGGTCTGTGCTTATGACACTTGTTGTACCCAACTGATTCCTATCTACTGAAGCACATAGATTAGAAAGCCCAAGTGCTGACACACTCAGCTACTAGTTGAAAGGCTGGCAGTTCAAACCCATCCAGAGGTGCCTCAGAAAACAGGCCTAGTGATCTGCTTTGGAAAGGTCATAGCCTTGAAAACCCTATAGAGCAGTTTTGCTCAGCACACATGGGGTCACCATGAATCAGAATCAACTTAACAGCAACTAACAACATATTTTCCTCAAGTCTCACATATGAAGAAATAACCCTGAAGATGATGCTCAATGGCAAATATAAATGACATCTCAGACCCAGGAGACTAACAAGGCAGAAACTAACCAGAGGGCACTGAAAGTTATCTCAGCATGCTCATTCAGCACATACCCGCGGTAAGTTCATCTAGCCAAAAGGATTTCCAAGAATATTGACAGGCAGAGCTTCCACTCAAATACACACCTGGGATAGTGGTTTTCGGGAAACGCAGTTGATCCCACCAATATAAACGATGTTGGGCATGCTAGGCTTTGGGTAATTCATTACAAAGTCACTTCTGTGCAGCCAGACAGATCCAAAGCTCATAAGATCTTGGACAGTCACCTCTCTCTGAAGGACTTCAGAAGCTAGTGATGCAAACTGTGAATAAACCACATTGCACAGGAAGGGGTGGATGAAGGTGAGCAGCATGTTCTTCACCCGCTGAGGAAAGGTCATGTGATCTGGGATCGCAGACAGTTGCTTGGGCACATAGGATGGTGGGCTGGGGCACTGGGTACCATCCAAGTCCAAGCCGCAAGGAAGTCCATTCAGGAAGAACACCGCAGGCAGCGACAGGTACTGAGCCACAATGGAGCCACAAGGAAGGAAAGGGTCTGTCAACACTGCCTCAAAGCCACCAGCTGCCAAGGAGGCCATGAGCTCCTCGTTGTACAGTAAGTGGGAACAGGCAGCCAACATTACAGCTGAGTCTTTTTTGGCTTGCTGGTACATTTTGATCACGCGCTGTAAAAATGGTCCATGTTCAAAAACACCAAACCCAAAACTTGCAAAAATTTTTTCTAAGTCTTCCTTTTGGAAAGGAACAGGGAACTTCTTCAAGGTGTAAAATGCTTCTTCCTTGATGCGCACAGATGACATGGGGGCCACTACAACTACTTCATGTCCCCTCTGGTGCAGCTGCTGGATGACTGAAACCATGCTGAGCCAGTGGCTGCCGTCCATCGGAACCACCAGTAGCTTCCCACCATGGGACCCCAAAGGGCCAAGTACCCATAGCAGCAGACCCAGGATGAGCAGGAGCAGACCACACAACCCTGTGGCCATGGTGCACAGTGTTTGCTACCAAGACTGTCTCTCTGTCAAAGGTTCTCTGTCATGCAATTACGTTGCAAGAACCATCTATACTTTAAGTTAATCTTTGACTTTTTGTCACGCTATGATGACAATCATTTGGCCAAAGAGAGGAGGAAGTTTACACTTAGAGGTAATGAGGGTGGAGCTTTACTGAGTTTCCTAAGAGACAATGGTTGTTTAACCGACTGGTGTTCCTAATCAATCATTCAAGAGTTACTCTTGAGGGACCACAAGAAGGTATAGGATCTCCAGCACCTTTGGCTTCAAGTTGCTGCTATCTCCAACAGAGCATTACCTGGGAGCAAATGAGGCTTCTTTGTGACCAGTTAGACTTCCAATTAGAAAGAAAACACGGCTTTGCCAGCCCCACCTTTGGTCCATGAAAACTTTCAGGAATAGTCCTTGTCTGCGGCTCACGCAGAGGTCTGCCCTATCATTCTTATCATTACTTTATTCTTTATTCATCTGACAAACATTCACTGGGTCCCACTAGGGTGATGCCCTGGAAGCTAGAGCCTGGCAGTTAAGGCCCTGACAGATGAGGCTCCTGTCTTCCCAGCACTCATGGTCCATCCAGGTAGACAGAAAGACAGATAATATAAGCAGATGGAGACAGTGAAGTCATTGTTAGCACTCACCACGTGGATGCTGATTCACGGTGGCTCCACATGTGCAGAGTAGAACTGCTCCATGTGGTTTTCCATGCTGTGACCTTTTAGGAGTACATTATCAGGCCTATCATCTGAGCCACCTCCAGGTGGGTTTCAAATACCAACTTATCAGCTAGTAGTTGAGCACCTATCCACTTGCCCCCCACCCAGGGACACCACAAAGACTTCTGAAATTGTGAAAAGTATCTAAGAAGGAAATAAAAAAGGGAAAAGGGGAGCAGTGGCTGTCAGTTAGGAGGTGTAGGGGTATGGGTTATACTAGGTGACACTGTCAGAGGGGGTGACGCCAAAATGACTGCTATTCAAATCGTTGTGCAACGGATCACTTTCACATGAGCTTTCTCCTCATGGTTTTATAACTCTTACCAAATGATTGGATGGGACTGTGCTAATGAGGCACTTGTGGCCCCCAAAGGGGACTGAACAGCTTGTTAGTAATGTAAGTTAGGGACATGGCACCCTTGTGGGCCGTTGCTGCTGTGAGGTGCCACTGAGTTGGTTCTCACTCACAGCAACCCCGTGTATTACAGAACGAAATCCTGCCTGGTCCTGGGCCATTCCTGCAGCTGCTGCTCTCTTTGAGCCCACCGTTGCAGCCACTGTGTCCGCCCACCTCACTGAGGGTTTTCCTCTTTTTCATTGACCCTCTGCTTTACCGGATCTAATTTCCTTCTCCAGCAACCGATCCCTCCTCTAAGTGAAACAAGACCTCACCTTCCTCACTTCTAAGGAACACTCTGGCTGCACTTCCTCCAACACTCATCTGTTTGTTCTTCTGGCAGTCCAGTATATTTGCTCTTCACCAGCCCAAGCCCAAGCCCTCTGCCATCAAGTCAATTCCAACTCACAGCAATCCTACAGGTCAGAGTAGAACTGCCCCATAGAGTTTCCAAGGAGCACCTGAAGGCTTTCGCCTTCTGACCTTTGGGTTAGCAACCACAGCAGTTAACTACCACGCCACAGCACCACAATTCAACAGCATCAATTCTTCTGTTTTCTTTTCTCTTCCCAGTAGCTGCCAACCTTGATAGCTATACTCTTCTTTCCTCATAGTGGGGCACTGGCCCAGTTGCTGGGGTATCCTGTGGTACTTCTTATTTGTATGCTTTTTCCCATTCATTCACTGAACAACAAGTATTTTCTGAGTGCCTATTACATGGCCTAGGTGCTAATATTTATGGACATCAACCACAAGTAGATGATTCGCTAGGTATTAACAATGCAGTCCTTGGTAGACAAAGTCCCTGCCCATCTGGCTTGTCGTGTAGAAGATAGTGAATAAACAATTCATTAAATGAAAAAAAAAAAATGAAAGATGACAATGTGAAATGTGCTGTGAAGGAAAGAGCACAGGATGCTGGCTTAGAGAGAATGCTCCAAAAAAATAACATTTACACTAAGATCTGTGAAATAAGAAGACAACCACGTAGCAGAATCAGGGACGGTACAGAAAATGCCTTCCATTTTTATTGGAATTCCCACTGTGCATACACATCTCCAAAGTCTTAAATTTCAAAGTGACTGAGAAATACAATTGTGGTCTCTTGATTTTCTTTTTAATCCTTTATAGCAATGCTAAAACACATCCCTTTAATTGCTCTCTTATTTAGAGATGCTGGCTAGATCTCTTCCTTTTGATCTGAGATATGCTCATGGATTTGGTATTATTTTGTCTATTCCTTTTCATGTCTCTTAAAAGAGAATTCTGGGTTTTTTCCTAATGTTAAGTTCTCTCATTGCACTTTCAATAAATTAATAACACCTCATGCTTTCTTAACCAGATGACCCCAGTGAACACAATCTATCCAACAGGGCGTGGGGTCACTGAGTTGTAGAGTCAGGGGATCCACTAGGAACCACTCTCTGTCTACAATGAGGATGCAGAATCAGAACCCTATGAAATATACAGTTACACAGTCTTTTGTACTGAACTGTGTGCTCCCAGAATATGGATTGTAAATCCTAACCACTATACCTTAAAGGAAACCCTGGTGGCATAGTAGGTTAAGTGCTATATCTGCTAACCAAAGGGCTGACAGTTCAAATCCACTAGGCGCTCCTTGGAATAGTTCTACTCTGATCTCTAGGGTCACCATGAGTCAGACCTGGCTCAACACCAGTGGGTGGTTATACCTCAGAAAGCCTGGCAGCATAGTGGTTAAGAGCTATGGTTGCTAACAAAAGGTCAGCAGTTGAACCCCACCAGGTGCCCTGTGGAAAGTCTATGGGGGATTTCTACTCTCTCCTATAGGGTGGCAATGAGTTACTCAGAGGTAATGCTTTTTTATACCCATGAGTGTAATTTGGAAATAGGATTTTGTTTGTTATGTTAATGAAGCCATATGAGTGTAGGCTGTATCCTAAACCTCACCATTTTGAGATTTAAAAAGAGCAGACTGAGTACCTGAACAAGAAGTACAAATCAGGAACACAGATGTCACATGGAGATTGTCAAGGGCACAAGGAATGCCAGGGTTACAGAAGCTGTGACAGAGGACAGAAAGAGAGCCTTCCCCTAGCTGGTACACTGAATTTCAACTTCTATCCTACCACACTGTATGAAAATTCATTTCTATTCATGAAAGCCAAAGACCTGTGGTACTTCTGTGATAGCAACTGTAGTAAGTGAAAACATACGGCAATGGGGTGGAGGCAGGCGTCAACCCTGGCACCAGGCTTCTCCCTGGGCGTTCTTTCTGCCAGCAACAGTTCCTCCTTGCCATACAGTCACATGATCATTTAAAACATGACTCACATTGGAGGAACAATGGAAATTAAAATTCAGTGCTTTGCATGAGTGATAAAGGGTCTCTTAGGAGGAAACCCTGGTGGTGTAATGGTTAAATGCTCCATCCATTAACCCAAAGGTCGGCAGTTCAAATCTGCCTGGCGCTCCTTGGAAACTTTATGAGGGAGTTCTACTTTGCCCTATAGGGTCGCTGTGAGTTGGAATTCACTTGATGACAGTGGGTTTTTTGTTTAGTACCTGAACAAGGAAGCTAGTGGGGGTTAGACTCAGCACTTAGAAGCACTTAGACTAGCCAATAAACAATCAGTGTCTGATAAATAAATACAAGAGTGTCCACTGGAATAAATACAAGAGTGTTACCCCTCAGGGAGTTCTTTCTGTGCTCCTCATCTGAAGGAGCACCTCCTGCCACTCTCTGTCATCCCACTGGGTTTGAGAAGACAAAATGTATGCTACTTCAAGTTCTGTAACGAAAAACATGAACATTTCAGGGAATAAGACACATGCCTTTTCTACCCAATCACAGCCTGTCTGGTTCTTCATTTATTAGAAGAGAAGGGACTGCAAGAACTATCTTCCTGCTAAAATAGCCCCAAACTGGAGCTTTAGCCAGGATCATAGAGGCAATTTTCCATACCAGGCTCTGTAGATATCAAAGAACCAGTTAATTAATCTTGAATCTTACGTTTCTAGCTCAGTGAAGTTCAAATGCCTAACTCAAAGTCAAGGCGTGCACTGCTTGCTCATCTTTGATTTCTGCATAGTGCCCCAAGCACAGTGCTCTGTGCTTATAACACTTGTTGCATCTAATGGATTCCTATCTACTGAAGCACGTGGATTAGAAAGCCCAAGTGGTGATACACTCAGCTATTAGGTGAAAGGCTGGCAGTTCAAACCCACCCAGAGGTGCCTCAGAAAATAGGCCTAATGCTCTGCTTTGGAAAAGTCACAGCCTTGAAAACTCTACAGAGCAGTTCTACTCTATGTACACAGAGTTGCGCAGAGTCAACACAGAGTTGACTCAACAGCAACTAATACTATATTTTCCTCAAGTCTCATATACAAAGAAATAACACAGAAAATGATGTCAAAGGACAGATATCAATGACAACTCAGACCCAGGAGACTAACAAGGCCAAAATTAACGACAGAGGGCACTGAAAGCTATCTCAGCATGCCCATTCAGCACATACCCACGGCAAGTTCACCTGCTGTTCTTGTTAAGTGCTGTCGGGTTGGTTCCCACTCATAGTGACCCTAAGTACAACAGAACGAAACACTGCCTGGTCTTGCGCTGTGTCCACAACTGTTTTTATGCTTGAGCCCAATGTTGCAGCCACCTCACCTGCCAAAAGGATTGCAAGAATTTTCACATGTAGATCCACTGAGATACACACCTGGGATAGTGGTTTTTGGGAAACGCAGTTGATCCCACCAATATATACGATGTTGGGCATGCTAGGCTTTGGGTAATTCATTACAAAGTCACTTCTGAGTAGCCAGACAGATCCAAAGCTCACAAGATCTTGGACAGTCACCTCTCGCCGAAGGACTTCAGAAGCTAGTGACGCGTATGGTGAATAAACCACACTGCACAGGAAGGGCTGGATGAAGGTGAGCAGCATGTTCTTCACACGCTGAGGAAAGGTCATATGATCTGGGTTTGCAGACAGAGAACTGGGCACATAGGATGGTGGGCTGGGGCACTGGGTACCATCCAAGTCCAAGCCGCAAGGCAGTCCATTGAGGAAGTACACCGCAGGCAGCGACAGGTACTGAGCCACAATGGAGCCACAAGGAAGGAAAGGGTCCGTCAACACTGCCTCGAAGCCACCGGCTGCCAAGGAGGCCATGAGCTCCTCATTGTACAGTAAGTGGGAACAGGTGGCCAACAATATAGCCGAGGTGTTTTTCACTTGCTGGTATATTTTCATCACATGCTGTAAAAACGGTCCACTCTCAAAAACAACATGCCCAAAATCGATAAACATTGCTTCTAAGTCCTCCTTTTGGAAAGGCACGGGGAACATCTTCAAGGCGTAAAATCCTCCTTCCTCGATGAGCACAGACGAGGCAGGGGCCACCACGACTACTTCATGTCCCCTCTGGTGCAGCTGCTGGATGACTGAAACCATGCTGAGCCAGTGGCTGCCGTCCATCGGAACCACCAGTAGCTTCCCACCCTGGGACCCCAAGGGGCCAAGTATCCACAGCAGCAGACCCAGGATGAGCAGGAGCAGACCACGTGACCCTGCAGCCATGGTGGGCAGTATTTGCTACCCGGAGTGTCTCTCTGCCAAAGGCTCTCTGTCTCCCAATTACATGTTGCAAGTACGAATTGCTATACCACGTTAATTTTTGACTTTCTGCCACATGATGATGACTGTCATTTGGCCAAAGAGCAGGAAGCTTACTATCAGAGATAAAAAGGGTGGAGCTTTATGGAGTTTCCTAATAAGCAATTATTGTTTAACTGGCTGGTGTTCCTGATTAACTAATCAGGTTCTATTCTGGAGTGACCACATGATGGCAAAGGATCTCCAGTACCTTTGGCTTCAGGTTGCTACTGTCTCCAAAAGAGCATTATCTGAGAGCAAATGAGCCTCTTTTGTGAACAATTAGACTCCCTCTGCAGAGATGAATCAGAAAGTTGACCATGCCTTCTGAGAAAAAGAACAAGGCTTTGCCAGCCCCACCTTTCATTCACGGAAACATTTAAGAACAATCCTTGTCTGTGGCTCACACAGAGCTGTGCCCAGCCACATGTATCAATATTGTATTTGTTCATCCAACAAGTATTCATTGAGTTCCAGCAGACTGCTGGCCTTTAGGGTAGAGCACGGCAGGCTAGGCCCTGCCACATCAGTCTCCTGACTTCTCAGAACTCACGGTCCATCCAAGTAGACTGACAGACAGACAGACAATACAAACAGACAGATGGAGACAGTAATGTTGTTTGTGGCCATCAAGTTGACTTCCACTCATGGTGATCCCACTGAGTATACCTGTTCCATAATGTTTTCCAGGCTATGAGTTTTTGAGTGGACGGCCAGGCCTATCTTCCAAGGCACCTCGGGATGTGTTCCAACCACTAACCTTTTAGCTAATAATCAAGGATTTAACCAATTGTACCCATCCAGGGATTCCAAAAAGACATCAGAAATTGTGAAGAGTGTTAAACAGAAATAAACAGGAGGAAAGAGAAGCAGTGGTGTGTCACTGGGGAGGAGTGCAGGAGGTAAGGACCACAGTGGATGATACTTTCAGAGGAAGAGACACCAAAATGACTGTCTATAAAATTTTTGTGCAGTTGCTGTACAGTGGATCCCTTTTATACGGACTTTCTTGCCATGGGCTTGTAGCTCTCACCAAATGATTGGGTGGAGCTAGGTAAACAAGGTGCTTGTGGCCAACCTAGTGGGTTGGACAGCCTGCTAATGATGCAAATGAGTTGTATGTTACCCTTGTAGGGGTGTTGCTGCTGTTAAGAGCTGTCGAGTTGGTTCCAACCCATTGTGACCCTTTATACAACAGAGTGAAACATTGCCTGGTCTTGTACCATCTCCTTGTTGCAGCCACTGCATCTATCCATCTCATGGACAGTATTCGTCTCTTTTGCTGACCCTCTGCTCTATCCAGCCTGATATCCTCCAGCGATTGAAAAGTTGTTGCCGTGCTGAGAACTATCAGGAGTACAAACAACTCAGTCTTAGGAGATGTAAAGCCAGAGCACTACTCAGAAGTGAGGATGAAGAGACTGTGGCTCACTTTAACATGTCCTCAGAAAAGACTAATAGCTAGAAAAGGACATCATGTTTGACAGCCACAAAAAATGAAGGAGATGTGCAAAGACACAATAGCCACAACCATGGGCTCAGCCATTTCAAAGATTATGAGAATGGCACATAGCTGGGCAATGTTTCTTTCTGTTGTATAGGAAGTCACCAAGAGCTGGAGCCAACTCAGTGACAACTAACAATAACAAACAACAAAGGTGAGGAATAAAGTCGTGATCCCCACAGTCATTACCCAGTTAAAATAAATGGAGAAAAGGCAGATGGCAGGACTTTGAGGATAAGTAGAACCTGCTTACACAGCATGAGCGCGTACCCTTGGAGATCAAGGAATAAGTATGGCAGTCACTGAACAGAAATGGCCCTGCAGGAGAGCACAGATAGTACTGGGCATCTGACTTTGTTCTTTGAGGATCCCTTGCTGCTCAACACAATCTCCGGGTGAAAGCATAGTTCCCAGCATTTTCACCCACATGTATCACTGATCACTCGTACTTGGGGATGTGCCAGGAGGGACATGGAGAACACTGTCATCTTCAAGCTTTCAGACTTCCTAGGTGGTACAGACAGGTAATGTGCTCAGCTGCTAACTGAAAGGGTAGAGGTTCAAATCCACTCAAAGGTCTAATGATTTACTTCTGAAAAATTAACTACCGAAAACCCTACAGAATAAAATTCTATTCTGATACACATGCGCTCACCATGAGTTAGGGTCCACTCAATGGCAAATTGTTTAGAATCCCTAGACAGTACAAAGGGTTAATGAACCTGCTAACCGAAAGGTTGGAGGTTGGAGTTCACCCAGAGCTGCCTTGGAAGAAAGACATCGGAATCTACTTGTGAAAAAACAGCCACCGAAAACCCTTTGAAGCACAGCTCTACTACGACACACATGGGGTCGCCATGAGTTGGAACAAATTCAATGGCAACTGGCAGTAGTGGTGGCGGTGGTTGCTCTGTGGGCCACACAAGCAGAACATTATCTTTCAAGTACTTAAAGTAGGTACGTAGAGTCTCTTCTTCCTGAACTATCACCCCCCCTCAACAGACCATCAGTCCTGCATGTGCTTGTATGTAGACATGCACATACACACACACACACACACATACACCCTACAGTTCCTCCTCCCCTTCCCAAGCACTCTCTGTTCTCAGGGACCTAAATTCTGGGATGAGCCAGAAAGCACCAGCAATTCTTTTGCTCTCTGGCAGGCCATTATCTGAAATTCAAAGTCCAGTTTCAACTTCAGGAGCCATCATTCTTCCAAAGTCTGGATGCTGGGAGAGTTCATCTATGAGTTACACAGGGCAAAGGGACGGCAAACACACAGTCACCACCTCATTGTTCTACAACTCCCCTGCATCACGAAGAGCCTCAAACTTGGACGTCACTGGGCAGCTGAATAGTCTGGTGCCATGGAGGGTTATTTAGCAACCCAAATGTCAGGCAATCCACGTTCACTCTCCACAATTACGACCAAAAATGATTACTAGGTCATACACCATAGTTCCTGCCCCTAGAATCTAAGACAACCTGATACTAAAAATCCATTGCAAATGACCTCATTCACCACACATTTAAGTCTGGACTCTACTTTGTGCTAGGCATTATGCTAGGGGCTGAGGCTAGAAAACCAGGTCGAGAACGTTCTCTGCTCTTAATGGGTTGTTCAGTGGACAACTCACAACAGGCTGATGTTCACCCTGGTGCAGGGCACATCTCCTCAGCCTTGTACACACAACAGCTATACGGCCTGGCTTTGGGGGCTGTTGAAGAACTGGGTGTTAGGGAACACATTCTAAAACCTAAGTAAAGAGGTGCTCTCTCTTTACAGTGAGGCCAGTAGTTAACAGTCTAACACTCAGTCATTCCTAGCCCCTTTGATTAGGTTGAAGCTAGTTGTTTAGCAAGCAAAAGAAACATCAACATGTCCATTGCCCTCCAGGTAATCAAGGGAACCTTCTGGTGGGTGGGAAAACTGTCTACCTTGCTTCTATGTAGCATGTCGCTTTCACTTTTACCAAAACCTTTGTTTTATGCTACATTCTGTCCCAGTTCGCACTCTGGTATCAGTCTCTGCTACTAGAATGCATGTATGGCTTGTAGGCATGACTTCAGCTTTCAAATCACTTTATTCCACGGTCAGTCCCATTGTTTTGCAGGCAGCAGTCCCTCAGAAACCTGTTCCATATGGATATAACTTTACTTCCCCCTAAGCCTCTTATCCAGTAAATACTGAATCTGTCTCTCAGCTCTAGCTGCCAAGATCATGTTTAAGACTTTAGATCACCAACCTAAGTTATGGTCTTAAGCTCTTACCCCATCCCTTTAGATTCACTACTTCAGCTGCATCTTGCCCCACCCCACTCTACCACCACCTCTGCAACCTTGACCAAGAGCTTCCCCTGGCTTAGATTAAAATTCAAACTCCACAGCCTTGCCTTCAGAACTCCCTAAAAATGGCCCCCAGACCACCTATCCAAGTTCAGTTCTCCTCTCTAGCCCTTCTCCTTGACCCTGTCTCTCTGCCTCTTACCCTACTGCCAATTCAGGGATCATCTGCCCCTCCCAAACATACTTTCCACCTTCCCACTTTGTGTGGCTCACATTGGACTTAACCCCTGATGGCTTGCCAAGCGCCAAGTCCAGGGTCTGTTCATTATCTCCAGATAACAATATCAAGTCATCTATTTGCCCTGGTGAGGTAACAATTCCTACCTTTGGAGCTGTTACCTTTTTATGAGGAATGTTAGAAAGTTCATTGGTTAATCATTTTCTTCTCGGAAATAAGTGTCCTTTATTGCTGCAGCCTCACAGCTTATCAAAGCAAAAGACATACTATCAAAGGGATGGATGACAAAGCAGAAAACTCAAACAAGCAACCAAGATAGTGGCCATCTCGTCAGACACTAAGAAATGCCAACAAGAAAGTCACTATCACGATAAAGCAGTTTGAGAGAAACTCTTCATTGCCTCCCAGGGTTAGCCACAGAACTGTCAATACGGCCAGTGGGTTTCTAATATGCTAGAGCAGAAGTTCTCAACCTTGGCGGTCCACAAGAAGATTCCAGGGGAATATTTGCCAAGTCAGACCTATTTCCACAGTGATGACGTCATGTCCCTTTCTCATTCTCGTTCTCTGATCAGTGTTACAGTGGAATTTTCCAGAGATTATATATTGTCAGGAAAGCCTGATGGTGCAGTGGTTAAGAGCTATGGCTGCTAACCAAAAGGCTGGCAGTTCAAATCTCCCAGGTGCTTCTTGGAAACTTGTGGGTCAGTTCTACTCTGTCGTGTAGGGTCGCTATGAGTTGGAACCGACTTAAGGGCCAGTGCTTATATATATGATATGAGACAGAGCAAAAGGCTGAATGCAGAAGCAGATCTGAGGATCCAGCTCTCTTTTATTAAGGCAGATACTACAGGGTTGCTGTAAGAATCAGCTCAACAGCAATGCATTTGTTTGCTTACTTTTTTTTTTTAAGAATTGTAAAATCACATAAAACCGTGCCTCTTTTTCAGTAATTTTTCGAAATTTTGAAGAACATCTTAAGTTGCTCTTTAAAATGTGGTTTATGTGAGCAGGTGGTGATTTCATTGTTATGCAATTGCTAAATGAATTTTAATTCTCAGTTTTCATTTCTAATGCACTAAGTATTAATGAATAGCAAGAACTCAGATAAACCAAAGCAAATGGGTCCTGGGACCAAACAGTGTGAGATATCCGTCCTAGACAAAGGATGACAGTCCTTTTCTTGGGCTCTTGATCAGACCAAACTCACTCCCATCGTCCTCCCCTGCTCTCACTTGGGAGAGCCTGACCCTAAAATCACTTTAAAAAGCCTTTTCCACAGCACCAACAATCAAGGCCCACTGTCGTTGGTGTTGTTGGGTGCCACTGTGTCAATTCCAACTCAGCAAATCTATAGCACAGACGAGCACCATCCTATGGTGTTTCCAAGACCGTAATCTTTCCAGGAGTAAACGGCGATGGTTAGTACCGAGGCGCACTAACCAAAAAACTCATTGCTGACACATAGAGGCCGTAAACAACAGAGTAGAACTGTCCCACAGATTTCCAAGGCTGTCAGCTTTGCGGAAGCACATTGCAGCCCCAGTTGCACAATGGTTAACGGATTTGGTCAGCAGTGGGAATCTTCAGTTGCTCCTTGGAGACCCTCTGGAGCAGCCCGACTCTGTCCTGGAGGGTCACTAGGAGTTGGGATCCACTCCACCGCAACTGGTTTAAAGACCACAACTGGGAATCCACATGGGTAGTGCCACGGAGGTCCCTACAGCCAGTAGGTTGGGCAGACCCAGGGGTGGGCGTGGCCTCCAGGTCCCAGCTTGAATACGTCACAAGTGCGCCACAGGGGGTGGGGCTTAAGCCCCGGGTACACTGCATTCTGGGATGTGGAGTCCCAGCTGCCCTCGACCAATGAGACGCCGCCTTCGTCACAAGGGGCGCGCACCCAGCCGCCTGGAGACCCTGGGCGCCGAGCACCGCTCACCGTGTTGTGGCCCCAGGCCCGCCCAGAGAAGCCCCACTGGGCGGCCACCTGCGTGCCGCGGCGTCCCCCATGGTGGACTACTATGAGGTGCTGGGCGTGCCCCGGCAGGCCTCGTCCGAGGCCATCAAGAAGGCCTACCGCAAGCTAGCACTCAGGTGGCACCCGGACAAAAATCCTGAGAACAAGGAGGAAGCTGAGAGGAGGTTCAAACAAGTGGCCCAGGCATACGAGGTGCTGTCGGACGCCAAGAAACGCGATCTCTACGACAGATACGGCCAGGAGGCAGTGAATGGTGACGGTGACGGCGGCGGTGGCGGGCCCTTCGAGGACGGCTTCAGCTTCAGCTTCACCTTCCGTGACCCAGGCGAGGTCTTCAGGGAGTTTTTCAGTGGCAGAGACCCCTTTTCGTTTGACTTCTTCGGAGACCCGCTTGTGAGCATTTCTGGGGGTCATAGAAGCTCTCGGGGGTCCAGAAGCACAGGATCCTTTTTCTCCACCTTCAGTGAACTTCCAGGGTTTGGGAACGGTTTTTCTTCCTTTGGTTCCATGGGAAGTGGGGGCCTCTCATTCTTCTCCACGTCCTGTAATACTGGCGGGTCCGGCAGCTTCAGATCCGTGTCGACTTCCACCCAAATAGTAAATGGCAAAAAAATCACCACCAAGAGAATCGTGGAGAACGGCCAAGAAAGGGTAGAAGTAGAAGAAACTGGAGAGTTAATGTGACTGATAATAAATGGCGAAGAGCGGTTGCTGCACATTGACAATCGGGTGTTTCAGTCAGCCTACCATCGCCCTAAAGCACGTTTTAAGGAATAGTACGACCTCTTTTTCTAGTAAACTACTTTCCAAACAGCTGTACTTGAGAATTTATAAACAGTTCATCCAAACACCTGTTCGTTATTATTGTTAGGACTACATGTATAGGGCCTCTGTTTGTCCGTGAAAATGCTGTAAACATGAGGACTGCCAATTAAGTTCGTGAACTCATCATAGAAGAAGTGCTACATACCTCACTGCTGAATATCACTACAGTCACCTTCAAAGTACTCACCTAGGGAAGCTATGCACTGATGCCAGCACATACTCCACCCTTCAAAGCAATTTTGGAACTCTTTTTCTGGAATGGCCATCAAAGCTGTCATCACATTACCCTTGATGTCCTGAATGTTATCAAAATGTCTGTATTTTCTTTATCTTCAGGTAAAGAAAAAAGTCACTGGAGGTCAGATCAGGTGAGTTGGGAGGGTGTTGTAGCCAGTTATTTGTTTACTGGCTAGAAACTCCCTCACAGGCAACTTTTACACAAGGACATTTGCAAATTTGTGGCTGTGCACAATGGCCATCACAGAAAGAGTTCCCCTCAGCTTCCCAAGGGGAGGACTTTGAAAGTGACCATAGTGATATTCGGCAATGAGATATGCAGCACTTAGAACAGTTACATTTGTGGACCTTGTATCTGTACCTGTATGTTGTTTACTATTAATTAAACTTAACCCCAGGGCAGATGGTGAATATTTTCATAGGCCTTGGACACAAAGTTTGCCACAGCACCCTGAACCTTGCCCTTCCATTTTGTTTGAAGTGTGAGCCAGGTAGTTTAGATCGATAAATTAGTACTTTGTTGTTGTTATTGATAGGTGCCTGTGGACTTGGTTCTGGCTTACAGTGATCCTATAAGACTGAGAAGAACTGCTTGGTAGTATTTCTAGGGAGTGGCTAGTGGAACTGAACTGCTGACCCTTTGGTTAGCAGCCAAGACTCCATATTTTAATACCTAGTAATGGTAAATAAGATTTTTACGGGTGGCACAAATGGTCTGCAGTCAAGACACTGAGAAGTTTGCAGTTCAAACTCATCCAGCAATGCCACAGAAAAAAGGCCTGATGATCTGCTTTCATAAGATTATTGTTGTTGTTAGGTGCCACTCATCATGACCCCGTGTACAACAGAACAAAACACTGCCTGACCATGCAAAGTGCCCACAATCATTGTTATCTTGAGCTCACTGTTGCAGCCACTGTGTCCGTCTCTGAGGTTCTTCCTCTTGTTTGCTGACCCTCGTGACAAGCATAATGGCTCTCTCCAGGAATTGGTCTCCTCTGATAACATGCCCAAAGTATATGACACAAAGTCTCACCATTCTCACTTCTAAGGAGCATTCTGGATCTACTTCTTCCAGGACAGACTTGTTCATTCTCCTGGCAGTCTGTGGTATGTTCACTATTTCTTGCCACCAACATAATTCAAAGGCATTAATTCTTTAGTCTTCCTTATTCACTGTCCACCTTTCACATGCATATGAGACAGGTGAAAATACCACTGGTTTGGTCAGCTGCACCTGTGTCCTCAAAGTAACTTTGTTCCTTTTTAATACTTTAAAGAGGTCTTTTGCAACAGATTTGCTCAATGCAATATGACATTTTGTTTGCTGACTGCTGCTTCCATGGGTCTTGATTGTAGATCCAAGTGAAGTGAAATCCTTGACAACTTCAGTATTTTCTCCATTTTCTTTTTGGTCTTGTTGAGGATTTTTGTTTTCCTTATGTTGAACTAAAATCCATACTGAATGCTGTGGTCTTCGATCTTCATCAGTAAGTGCTCCAAGTCTTCATGCTCAGAAAACAAGGCTGTGTCACAGGCATATTGCACATTGTTAATGCCTCTGCATCCAATCCTGGTGCCAAATTCTTCAGGTAGTCCAGCTTCTTGATTATTTGCTCAACAAAGGGGTTGAATTGCCATGGTAAAAGGACACAACTCTGAACACACTTTTCGTGATTTTTAACCATGCAGTAACCCCTCTTTTTGAATGACTGCCTTCATAAGATTCCAGCCACACTGTCACACATGGGGTTGCCATCAGTCAGAATTGATTCAACAGCAACGAGTTTGGTTTAGTTTTGTGAAAGACATGAATATATCAGTAACACATTTGGCTTAAAATAAGGATAGTTTTTAGTTGCACATAAATGCTGGCAGATAGTAAGAGGTGACCATTATTTAACCAATGTTAAGCCTAGGCTTTCCAAACAAAAGTAAACCTGGTAGCATGGCTGTGTTAGTTTTCTACAGCTGCTGTAACAAATTACCACAAATTTGATGTCTTAAAACAACATTCAGTTACTCTCCTAGAGCTCTGGAAGTCAGGAGTTGGACGTCAGTTTGAAGTCAAAGTGTTGTCCGGGTCATGTATGCCTTTTCCAGCTTCTAGAGCTACACTGAGCCCTTGGCTGTAGGGCCCTTTGTCTAGCAGCATAGCATCCTGTTTCAGTCCTCACAGTGTCTCCTATTTCACAGGTCAGATCTCTCTCTTCATCATGTAAGGAACCTTGGGATAACATTTAGGGCACCTCCAGATAATTCAGGATAATCTCCCCATCTCAAATTTCTTCATTACATCTAAAAAGTACTTTTTTCCATCTAAAGTAACTTTCAAAGTTTCCTGGGATAAGGACCTGAATATCTCTGGGGACAACTGTTCAGTCTACCATAATAAGTCACAGTCGTTTGTTTAAAATGTGTAAGTGAATTAATTCCAGTGTATTTGATGCAGTCACTCAAGAAAAAATGACACTAGCAGTCTGTTAGCAGCCAAAGAGATGGGAAGCAAAAACACCCTGTAACACCAAGGAAGGTGTAGGATGAATTCTGCAGTATGGAAGACAATCATCCTGAAAATTAGGCATGTGGGGAGGAGAGGTATAGTCTATATTAAAAAAGAAATGTTTAGAAAAGGTGTATTTATATGTGAGAATATACAAACCATAAAACCTGAGAAAGGAAATGGTAGGGATAAAGTAAGTTGGCACAAAGGCAGAGATGAAATTCACCAGCATAGACAACACTCTTTGGCAGCCTTTCTGGTGAAGTTAGGCACAGCCACACTCTAAATAGGCAAAGAGACCAACACTGACCCCTGTCTGGTGCATGTCACTGAGTCAGAGGATTTCTACCCAGTATACCTCTGGAGACTGCCTCCATCCCCATTGCCCACCCTACACTTCAGATTTGTCTCTTCTTTAGGACAGCACATTGGCTGTCTGCCATATGTCACAAAAGCAAACCTGTACCACCCATTGCTCCTCCAGATAGTAACTCCCAAAATTATATCTCAAAACGCTTCAGAAAACTGAAACATCACAACCTTGATTCCCTATGGGGCAGTTTAGTCTGCACCCAGGGTCACTGTGAGTCACATTCAACTTGGATGCCAGCCAAGCCAAGTGCCGTCGAGTCAGATAACCAGCAATAACACTGATGATTCTGCAAACTAAATGCCAGTCAGATTCCCAGCCTGCACTCACTTTGGTTCTACAACCATGGCAAAAGCATTTCCAGAAGGTTATGCAAAACTATTCTACCACAATGAGTGGGACATACTTCATATCAGGTTGGCACTATTGATTGGATGAGGCATAATACGTTCACCTGGAACAGGAATGCTCTGTTGGCACAGTATATGCCCCTAAGGAAAACCTTTTGTGACATAATTTCCTTGGAACGGTACATCATAAAGTGTCTCATTCATCATGGTTATCTCTGAGGAAGAGTCTGCATAAGGCTTGAGAGCATAAAAGTAACTGAAATGGAAGACCAAAAGAAATGTGACATGTTCTTCAATCTTCAGAAAAGATCATGTAGTCCAAAAGTATTCTGAACAAATTCAAGCTGTATAAGACAATGGGCTTGGGTTCCCTTTGGTGGCAAAAACATACAGCAAATATGCAGAAGGATTCAGTGGCCATCTCTGCAGAAATGGAAGGATCATAGAATTAACTAGGGAAAGCCTAGGGAAAAGGAAACTTAAAAAAAAAGAAAAAGGATACAATAAAATGAGAGAACATGGAAGAAATAAAATCAAGCACATAAACAGAATTTTTACAGTAAAAGAAACTATCAGGTGGAATTTTTAAGTATGTGTCATTCATAAGAAATTTTTAAGTTTTTTTTCATACTGTGACAGTAGAAAGCGACAGGAGCTGGTTGAATGGACACAAAAAAATCCAGGATGGGGGCAGTGTCCTGACATTGTAGGGAGAGCAGCTAGTGTCTCTTGGCTTTTACTGTGTAATTTACCATAGAATAAATACATTGCAAAGAAGAAAAAAATAAATAAAACAGCTACCCTGTGGTTTGATGAAACAAAAAAATGAAGTTTAGAGTTCTTTACAATAACATACATATTACTAAAAAGAAGTACAGATGTAAGACTAAAATGGCACTAACAGATCTAAAGTCTTCGAAGTTAATATAGGTGAACATGACATAAATCCACCACATAACTGTCAGTTTGCCATATCATGGTGGCTTGCAAGTTATTGTGATACTAGAAGCTTTGCCACCAGCAAATACCAGAAAGGTATTTGCTTTTAGCAGCTTTTAGCAGAGCTTCCACTCTAAAACAGATTAGGAAGAAAGAGTAGATAATCCTAGAAGCTGGATGAAGAAGAATGGGACATCAGGATTGAAAGACGATTCTTCAAAAACTTTTAATATGCAGATGATGCAATCTTGCTTGCTCCAAGTAAACAGGACTTGAAGCACCCATTGATGAAGCTCTAAGAATTACTCAATTTTTTTAAAAGGCCTACAGTACAGATTGTATGGCAACATACAGAAAACAAACATTCTCACAACTAGACCGATAAGATACATCATCATGAATGGACAAAAGATTGAAGTTGATTTCACTAGGATCCACAATCAACTCCCATGGAAGCAGCAGTCAAGAAACCACATGAAAAGGGTGGAGCCAAGATGGTGGACTAGACACATGTCTCCTTAATTCCCTCTGAAAACTAAGGCCTGGATTGATAATTGAACGGACCATTCTGGACACCCAGGGAATCCTAGGACACGGCATAGGGTTGTCAGATTGGACTACGTACCACTAAATGGGAACCCTATCTCGCTGAGCCCCACTCCTGCTGACTTTCCGCTTGGGTGGACTGCAGATACTGGTGCTTTTAATTTCTTTTTGTTGGCTAGTACATGGGGAGTGAGCATGAGCTGGCAGATACACTGAGCTGCAGTGCTGAAGTGAACACCATGTGGTGCAGCAGAAAAGCACTGTGTGCGATAGCCATGTTTTGAGAGCCTGGTGGCAGACAGAGCACCACAGCCCTTCCACCCTCTCTTTTCTGAGCTCCACCATAGAGTCTGCTGTTTCATAGTGGGAGGGAAAGCTTGACATGGACACCATCTTGGTCAGGTGAGAGGTGGAGTCACCAAACTGAAGGCCTCAGCGAGGGCTAATTCCCAGGCTGGGAGACAGTGCGAGTGGGGGGAGCACTTTTCTAGCAGAAAGGCTGTGTTTAGCACAGTGTTGTCTTACAGCTAGAGCCCGTCTGAGAATAGCAGCAGGGATACAGTCCTTCCCTACTTTAAACCACATCATGCATCTGGAGACAGCCAAAGTGGATTTTCTGTTGTCAGCCGGAAGGCAGGACCTGCCACACCTGACAGTGTAACTGATTTTGGCAGCTGCCGAATAGTTTTTAGCTTTTTAAAATAAGACTGCCTGGAGAAGTAACTGCTGACCAGCCCGATGGCATCTCTTCTAGCCTTTACTGACCCACATCACAGGGATGGCTGATGGCCCCCTAGTGACTCTATAAGTAGCACAGTGTCATTGCCAGCCAGGAGGTGGAGACTGCCACCCCAGAGAGTCTACAGGGGACAGTCACTAGAGTACACAGAGGTGGCTGGTGACCAACTCTTTTCTCAGAAATATGCCTCACCTCCTGTTGAAGTAACACCTGAGAAACTAAACAGCCTCTAGGTGGCCCAAAGGCAACAATCCATTGATAACCATTTAAAGACACAGCCCACGATGAATCTGGAAAACTCCCAAAATAAAGAATCAAAAACTTTCCAGATGAAGAAGCCTTTCTGAAACTATTGGAGGTTGAGTACAAAAGAATTATAGAGAGCCCTCCTAGAGATTAAATAAAATGCAAGAGAGCAAAATGAAAGATTAAGCAAGCTATTCAAACTGACAGAATATCAATGTTCTGAAATCCAGCGGATCAATAACACAATTACAGAATTAGACAATTCAGTCCAAATCCAAAGAGCAGAATTGAAGAAATGTAAGTCAGACTTAGTGACCTTGAAGACAGAGGAACTGACACCAGCATTATGAGGAGAAATCAGAGAAAAGAAACAAGAAAAATGAGGAAGCATCAAGAAACATGTGGAACTCTATCAAGAGGAACAATCTGTGATTGATTGGAGTTCCTAATCAGGGAGGGATACCTGAAAACACAGGGTATTGTTGAGTTCCTGACATAAAACTTCTCTGAAATTATGAAAGAGAACATAGATATCTAACATGTGTATTAAATGCCAAAAAAAACCCAGACCCCAAAAGAATGACACCAACGCATATTATACTCAAGCCTAATAAAATGAAACATAAGCAGAAACTCATGAAGGCAGTGAGACTCAAAGTAAAGGTAACATTCAGAGGACAGCTCTGTAGGCTTTTGTCTGACTTCTCAGCAGAAACAATGTTGGCAAGGAGGCAGTGGGATGACACATTCAAAACCATGAAGGAGAAGAACTTTCAAACAAGAATTATATATCCTACAAAACTGTTTCTCAAATATGAAGTTGAAACTAAGACCTTTGCAGACAAACAGGAGCTTAGAGACTTTGTAAAAACCAAATTAAAACTACAAGAAATACTGAAAGAAGCTCTTTGCTTAGAAAAACAAAACCATTAAGTGCATATTTAAGGAAGCAATGCAGGAAACAACATTCAGAAACCTACCAGTTAGGGAAGGCACAAAACTCAACCAAAGCTACAATATTAAAAGAAAGGAACCAGTGATCATATCATGAAAACTATGACACCATCACACTAAAAAGAGGGATATACTACAGTAGTTACAGTCTTTTCAAATGGAGAAGTTAAAAATAAATGCAGAAGTTAAAATTCAGATTCAACTTAGATCATTAAGGGGGATCATAGGAGTAACCACAAAGCACAGTAACAATGCAAAATATCAAAACAAGAAATATAACACAAACACAAAACCAACACTGAAAAAGATGAAAAGTCAACCCATAAAGAAGAATGACCCACAACAGAATATTAAGAATAACATAGAGAACACCAACACAAAAATAAATACATCAAAATGACAGAACTAAGCACATAACTAACAGTAATTACACTGAATGTAAAAGGACTGAATGCTCCAGTAAGGAGACGAATGACATCATGGATCAAAAGACAGGACCCGTCTATATGTTGCTTACAACAAATACACCTTAGACTTAATGACATGAACAAACTGAAAATTAAAGGATGGAATAATAGATACCAAGCTAACCATATACAAAGAAGTACAGGTGGGCAATACTAATCTCAGCTAAAATAGATTTTAATGTAAAATCCACCATCATTGACAAGGACAGTCACTATTTATTGCTGAAAGGTTCAATACATAAGCAGGACTTAACAATATTAAATATTTATGCACCCAATACCACAGCATCTAAATACACCAGACAAACACTGACTACAGTGAAAAATGAGATACATCACTCCAGTTGGAGACTTCAACACCCCACTTTCAGTAATAGACAGATCATCTAGAAAAAAGCTCTGTAAAGACACAGAAGATCTTATTGTGACAATTAACCAATTAGAACTAATCAACATATGCAGAACTTTTTATTCATCAACAGGTAAGGACAACTTCTCCAACACAGAGAACATTTTCCAGAAAATATCATGTTAGGACATAAAGCAAATCTCAACAAAATCCAAACAACTGAATTACTGCAAAGCATCTTCTCAAATCATAAAGCCATAGAAGTTGAAATCAATAGCAGAAAAAACATAGACAGAAATTGGAACGCATGGAAACTGAACATCTTGCTCAAAAAACCATGGGTTATGGAAGAAATCAAGCACAAAATAAAGAAATTTATGGAATCAAATGAGAATGAAACCTACCAGAACCTATGGGATACAGTCAAAGCAGCGCTCAGAGGTCAATTTATCTCTAAATGCACACATCGAGAAGGAAGAAAACACCCAAACCAAAGAATTAACCCTACACTTGAACAAGTAGAAAGAGAGCAACAGAGGAGGAACCCCTCAGGCACCAGAAGAAAACAGATCATAAAGATTAGAGCAGAACTAAATGAATTAGAGGATAGAAGAACAATTGAAAAACTGACAAAACCAAAAGCTGGTTTTTTAAATAGATCAACAAAATTGACAAACCATCAACAAACTTACAAAAGAGAAACAGGAGAAGAAACAAATAATCCTAATAAGAAATGAGATGGGAGATGTCACAACAGACCTAACTGAAATCAAAAGTATTATAACAATACTACAAAAGAATGTACTCTATAACAGATTTGAAAACCTAGAGGAAATGGACAAATTCCTAGATTCAGATCACCTACCAAAATTATCACAAGGAAAAGTACAGCAACTTAATAAGTCCATCAAAAAGGAAGAGATTGAAAAAGTCATCAAAAAAGCACCAACCAAAAAAGTCCTGGCCCATATGGCTTCACCAGAGAATTCTACAAAGCTTCTAGGAAAGCGTTAACTCCAATATTGCTGAGACTATTTCACAGCATAGAAAGGGATGGAAAACTCCCAAATTCATTCTATGAAGCTAGCATAACCCTGATACCAAAGCCAGGGAAAGATCCCACAAAAAAGAAAAATTACAGACCAATATAATTCATGATCGTAGACACAAAACTCCTCAACAACATCCTTGCCAATAGAATTCAACAACATATCAAAAAAATAATTCATCATGACCAAGTTGGATTCATACCAGGGATGCCAGGATGCTTCAACATCAGAAAAACAATTAATGTGATCAACCACCTGAGTAACACAAAAGAATCACCTGATTTTGTCATTTGGCAGAGAAAAGACATTTGACAAAGTCTAACACCCATTCATGCTAAAAACTCATAGCAAAACAGGAATAGAAGGCAAATTCTTCAATGCAATAAGGGTCATCTATGCAAAGCCAACCACCTATATCATCCTAAATGGAGAGAGACTGAAAGAATTCCCCTTGAAAATGGGAACTAGACAAGGATGCCTACTCTCACCTCTCCTATTCAACATTGTACTACAAGTTCTGGGCTGAGCAATTAGACAAGACAAAGAAATAAAGGGCATCCGCATCAGCAAAGAAAAAGTAAAATCACCCTATTTGCAGATGATATGATTGTATATACACGGAATCCTAAAGAATTCATAAGTAAACTACATGAACTAACAGAAGAGTTCAGCAAAGTAAATCAGTATGACTCCTTTAAACCAACAAAGAGATCATGAAAGAAGAAATCATCAAATCAACACCATTTACTATAGCCCCCAAGAAAAGAAAATACCTAGGAATAATATAACTAGAGAAATAAGAGACCTGGGGTCGCCATGAGTCGGATCCAACTTGACGGCACTTGGCTTGGCTATACAAAGAGAACTACAAGACCTTACTGCAAGAAACTAAGAAAGACTTACATAAATGGAGAAACCTACCCTGCTCATAGATAGGAAGACTTAATGTTGTGAAAATGTCTCATACACAATGCAATCCCAATACAAATTCCAGTGACATTTTTAATGAGATGGAGAAACAAATCACCAACTTTGTCTGGAAAGGGAAGAAACCTCGGATAAGCAAAACACTATTGAAGAAGAGGAACATAGTGGAAGGCCTCCCACTACCTGACCTTAGAACCTATTACACTGCCACATAGTCAAAACAGCCTGGTACTGGTACAAAAAGAGACATACAGACCAATGGAACAGAGTTGAGACCCCAGAGGTGCCACCATCCTCCTATAAACAGTTCATATGCAAAAAAGGCCCTATGATTGTAGACTGGGGTAAAAACAGTGTCTTTAGCAAATGGTGCTGGCAAAATTGGATATCTGTCTGCAGAAAACTGAAACAAGATCCATTATCTCACATCTTACACAAAAACTAACTCAAATTGGATAAAAAACCTAAGCATCAAACTAAAATGATAAAAGATCATGCAAGGAAAACCAGGGTCAACAATGGAAGTTTTAATACACAGTTTAGACAGACTTCAAAGTCTGACAAACAAAGTACGATCAATAGAACAGAAAATAGATAAATGGGAACTACTAAGAATCCAACACTTTTGCTCACCCAAAGACATTATCAAAATAATTAAAAGACTACCTACAGAATGGGAAAAAATATTTGGCAACCTCATGTCAGAGCAACATCTTATCTCCATAATCTACTAGGTTCTGCAAAATACCAGCAAAAAAAAAAAAAAAAGGTAAATAATCCAATTAAGCAATGGCCCAAGGAGATGGACAGATACTTCACCAAAGAGGACATCTAGGCAGCCAAAAGACACTTGAGGAAATGCTCATGATCACTAGCTATTAAAGAAATCCAAATCAAAACTACAACAAGATACCATCTCACCCCAACAAGGTTGGCCATAATCCAAAAAAACACAAAACAACAAATGCTGGAAAGGCTGTGGAGAAATGGGAACTCTCCTACACCACTGGTAGGATTGCAAAGTGATAAACCTCAATCTGGCACTTCTTTAAAAAGAGGGAAATAGATAACACCATTTGATCCAGTAATCCCATTGCTCAGAATATATCCTACAGCAGCAAAGGCAATCACATGAACAGATACATGCACACAAATGTTTATTGTAGCACAGTCCACAATAGCAAAAACAGAATCAACTCAGATGCCAAACAACAGATGAATGGATAAACATATATTCAGTGGAACACTATGCAATGAGAAAGAACAATGATGATTTTAGGAAGCATCTCATAACCTGGTTTCAACTGGAAGACATTACGCTGAGTAAAATCAGTCAGCGGCACAAGGACAAATATTGTATGAGACACTTACTCTAAGGACTTAAAAGCAGACTCATGTACAGAAGAAAAGACTCTTTGATGGCTGCAAGGGAGGGGAAGGAGGGAGAGGGCTGGTCATAGATTAGATAGTTGACAGAAATTTGATTGGGTGGAAGCAGTGACAGCACCCAGTAGAAAGATCAACTGCACTTCAACATAAACTGAAAACTCTTCTAATCTTAACCCAATATTCCAAGGATAGAGTAGCAGGGATGGGGGTCTGGGGACAATGCTTTCAAGGGACATCAAGGCTAACTGGCATAATTAGCCTATTGCTAAGAGAGTCTTCTGCACCCCATATTTGTGAGTGCCATCTGAGGTACACCAAACGGTCCCAACTCAGCCAGAACAGATGATCACCAAGGACAGCAAAGACATGAGGGAAAAAGAGCCCAGAAGACTGAAGGTCCCACGTGAGTGGGTGACTGTGTCAACATGCAACCAGTAGAACCAGATAGTGCCCAGCCACCACCAAAGACAGCTGTGATGGGGCACACAATGTCAAGTCCCAGTGGTAACACGAGAAAAAGAGGGATACACCTCAAGAACTCCCCTATAGGACTGCAGTTGATGGTCCAAAGGCCTGGGCATTCCTCTTGGAAAATGGCCCATAAACCTGCTGCTGCCCCTGACCAGAAAACATTACTGAGATCAACTCTTAGAACAGGAATAGATTGGACTTGGGGACACAACATGACCATATGGTGTGCGTACTTTATGTTCTATACATTTACGGGATGCTGTCCTACTGGCCTCTTACTAGAAGGGATAATACAGGATGGATAGGAGGGGACAGGAGGTTGTTAAGAGGATATGACATGTATAGGATGGAAAGGACGAGTGTGCTGTCACCAGGCAAGGAGAGCAGAAAGAGCTGCAGATAGGTGGGCATGCAACTTTAATTTGGATTGTATAGTTTCACTCAATCACAATAAAAAAAAAAAAAAGATGCATTGCATTGAGCAAATCTACAACAAAAGACGTCCTCAAAGTGTTAAAAAAAAAAAAAGTCACTTTAAAAACTAAGATGCGCCTGTTATGAATGTGAAATCTGGACAATGAATAAGAATGACCAAAGCGTAACTGATGCCTTTGAATTTTCATTTCGGTGAGGAACCCTGAACATATGGACTGCCAGAAGAATGACTGAATCTGTTTTGGAAGAAGTACAGCTAGAATGATTTTAGAAGCAAGATCTCATCTCGCATATTTAGACATGTTATCAGGAGAAACCAGTATCTGGAGATGGACATCATAAGAAAACTGACAATTAAGTTCATGAACTCAACCCCAAAAGTGCTACATACCTCATTAATAAATATCACTACAGTCACCTTTGAAGTAGCCCCCTTAGGAACCTATGCACTGATGCCAGCACCCTTCAAAGCAATTTTGGAACTCTTTTTTTTCTGGAATGTCCATCAGAGCCATCGTCATATTATGTTTGATGTCCTGGATGTCATCAAAATGTCTTCCCTTCAATATTTCCTTTATCTTCAGGTAAAGAAAAAGGTCACTGGAGGCCAGATCAGGGGAGCAGGGAGGGTGTTCTAATACAGTGATTTGCTTACTGGCTAAAAACTCCTTCACAGATAACTATACAAATAAGTTTGCAAACTTGTCAGTATGCCACCATGTGCAGTGGCCATTCCAGAAAGAGTTCCAAAACAGCCTTGAAGGGTGGACTAGGGCCTGGCATTGGAAAGTAGCTTCCCAAGGTGAGTACTTCAAAGGTGGCCATAGCGATACTCAGCAGTGAGGTATGTAGCACTTAGAACAATCAAGTTCGTGTACTTAATTGTCAGACCTTATACTTGGTATAAAGTAGAGAGTCAGTGAAAAACAAGAAGACCTTCAACAACATGGATTGACACAGTGGCTAAACAATGGGCTCAGGCATAAAAGTGATAAAGAAGACGGTGAAAGACCACGCAGTGTTTCATTCTGTTGCACACGGGTTACGAATTGGAATCAACTCAACAGCACCTAACAACAACAAAAACTTGACATAAGGGAGCCAAATTTACCATTCAAATAAATGGGTAACTGAGTGATTAAAGAAACAGAATTCAGCCCCCAACAGTCTTATTTAAAACAATAAACCCAACTATTCAGACTTAAAGTACAACGTCTATAAAATTATTTAGAAAGCAAAACTTCCCAGCATGGAAACCAAGGCTCCATTGGGGTGTGGAAGGTGGGGTGGGTTTGGTGGTGTTGTCGATGCCTCCTAACAAACTCAAGCTTATTTCTCTTCATCACCGACTCTACCTTTAATGAGTTCTTAGGGTCACAGTTTTATCTCCTCCCTAACCCTAACCACAATCTTTTGATGATCTCAGCATCCCAAGTAGAAGAACCATTTGACATGTAACCTTCATAAGGCATTCCCAAATCTTGTATGTTCTCACAGTCTACACAAAATATCAATTCCAGGAGAGGCAACAGCCTATATGAAAAATTGCACATCTGAAATTTTGGACTCCATTACATCTTTTACTGACCACAGGCCCCCAACTGTACCTCTCAGGAATCATCTCAATTCCATTTAAACTTATACAACATCTTTGGAACTTCTACTTTCTCTGGGTGCTCAGGCCCCCTCTGCCATCATATCTCCACCCTTCCAAGCTGGATCTAAAATCCTTCCCATCAACCAATGCAATTTCCTCATTCCTTCACTTTTCTGCACAACACCTGCAAGCAATGAAGCCTAGATGGATCAGTTACCCCAGCACCGGGATATCTGACAGAAAATAGCATGTGAAGCAATTAGTGTTAAATTGCTGAGTGGCCTCTCAGGGCTGGCCACAGAAACTACAGTGGATAATAGAAACTGTTCATTGGCACCTTCCCTGCCCACTCCCACAGGTACCCAGGAATTGTGCTCTACCTGCCATAGTATACATACGGCTCTGACATCTATGACTCAATTTCTGGCTCCTACGCAGCTGAAGGGAATTACACAACTAGAAAGACAGCATCTTTCAAAAGTGGATAGTCTTGATTGTGGAACGCCATTGTTTGTCCATCTGTTACAAACCCTCACTTGCCCTCCCACAACTCTTACTGACCATTCTAAATGTTCACCAGACTACTCTAAACACATCACCAGTGTATCTCACAGAAGGCACTTAGAAGGAGGAAGAGAGGTAGAACTCTCTAATGGATTGGGAGGTCAGTAACTCCTTGAGAGTAACTTTTCAGAAGATGTGTTCCCCTTGGAACTCTGATTGGGTGAAGGCATTAATACAGACCTGAGACAGTGGTTTTCTGTTGGCACAGTTCACACCCCCAATGAAGACCATGTTGGGCATGACTGGCCTGGGGTAGTCCATCACGAAGTCTCCTCTGAACAGCCACACAGATCCATAGCTGAGAATGTCCAGTATGGACATCTGTCTCTGGAAGAGCTCAGAGGCAAGGTGAGCAAAAGGAGACAAAAGAAGATGGCAAAAGCACTGCATGATGCCACCATACAGCACATTCTTGACCCTTTGCAGAAATGTCATGTGGTCTGTACTGACCATGAATAACCTAGGAATATATGAAAATGGGCTTGGACATTGCGTGGCCTCAAAATCTACTTCACATGGCAAGTAACGCAAAAAGAACACAGCAGGAACCGACAGGTACTGGGCGAGCACTGCCCCACAAGGATTGACAGGGTCAGTTAAAACCAAATCAAAGGAGCTGTCATTCAGATACCTGATGAGGTCCTTGTTATACAAAAGATGTGCACAAGACCTTTCAGTGAACACAGAAGAATTTTTAAAAATTATCACTGTCTTAAACAATGTCTCCAGAAAATTTCCATTTTCAAAAAGCACGTCAATCTGGGCCTGAAAGAGATTGTCAAATTCTTCTGAGCTGAATGGAATGGCGTAGGTTTTCAGGGTGAAGAAGTCATCTTCTTTGATGATTGAATTCATCTTAGGTGCGAGGACAACTGCCCGGTGGCCCCTGGCGTGGAGCTCCTGCACAGCCTTTTTCATGCTGAGCCAGTGACTGCCCTCCATGGGCACCACCAGCACCTTCCCGCCTTCAGCCCAGGGCTCACCACACAGCAGGAGCAACAGTAGCCCGAGCACCCACAGAGGGTTGCAGAGTCCAACAGCCATCTCAGCAGAAGCCAAAGCCACTGACTTTCCCCAAAGGCTGTGCCTACAAAATAAATTTCCTTTACATTATCTTATCACAGAACCACTTAGCACAATGGAATCTAATTGGAAGACAGAATATCCTCCTTAAGTTAATCATTACAGAAGCCCAACACTTCTGCTTCCATTTAAGGAGCTCACCACTCGCCACACCAATCCAGGAAACATTCTTCTGACCTTCTTGCCCTCTCGGAGGAATATTCTAGTCTACTCTTATATTTCACCCAATTCCTAAAGCATAGACATGAGTTCTCATGTCACGTCACCATCTCCTACTTATCTGAGAGCCACGTTCTACCAGGCTGTGGCTGAGCTCTAAGGCATCACAGCTGCCCTGGCCCCCAGCAATAACCTGCTACTGGATGGGACCCAGTTTGGTGACCTTTAAAATTCTTTCTTCCCAATGATGGGTGTCATGGAATACATTCTTAAAAGCATGCTTTCTCTAAGTACGCAAGTTCTCTGGTTGCATTCACTTTCCACAGAAGAATTTTCCTATGATGGCCAGGGAAGACACCGCTCAAAGACTTGGCTTTCAAATAATGTAGTAACTTATAGGCAGGGGCCAAGATGGAGGGTTCAGACACTTGTCCTGATCTCTTTAACAACAAAGACCGAAAAGAACAAATAAATCTATACACACGACATTATAGGAGTCTGAACACCAAAGAGAAAGTCGAGAGCCTGGACTAAGTGACAGGGAAGGGAGACTACGCTCCAGCAGTCCCTACGGCTGGCCAGACCTGACCTGCTAGGATTTGGCTGCAGCTAGCGTGATGAATGGAGCAGTGGCATTCAGAATGCATCCTCCTCAGCTGGAAACACAGAGCAGCAGAGAGCACACTGGTGCCACTAGGACCATTTAAAAGTGGCACTCAATCATCACAAGCTAAGTGTGTTGCACAGACAGATCTAACCTCTTTCACTTTTTACAGCACTTCTCTGTTCTTTACAATGCCCAACTCTGGAGTCTGACACCATTATCTGAGCCAGAAGTAGGACTCCTTAAGCTCACCCTGAGCCACACTCCTAGACTCACAGAAAGAACAATTTAACAAACTGGGGAAAGGGGAGGGGAAAAAAAAAATCTGCCAACTCCCTTGAGCCAGAATTCAGGGCAGAAACAGTTCCTTCACCTAAAATCAGATGTAAGGGAACATGCCATCCTCAAAGACACTCAGGGACAGCTGCTAGCCCCCTGCCTTTCTCAGCACCTGCAGCCAGAAACCTGTGCTGACATCCATCACTCCTGCTCGTATAACACGATAGAGCAGAGCCTGGACCACACACTTGGTGACTGACCACCTGGATGCCAGAGCTAACTCAATACAGGAAAAATGAATGGGCTCCTGGGCTCGCATGTCTAGTAACAGCTCTAAACACCTGGTGACAGGACATTAGAGCTTCAAAGGCAAATAATCAAACTAGCACACAAGACCATCTATTTGGACATTTCAAAAAAGAACAAAAACAGCAGCTAGAAGACAGTAAGCAAACATAAAGTAAGTAAATTCAACAACTTCCTGATGGCTCAGAGATGACAGCTGCTATCAAACCACTTAAAGAGGCAGATCACAATGGGTTCAGAAAGCTCCTAAAACAAAGAATCAAGAAATTTTCCAGATAAAGAGAACTTCCTGGAATTACAAGAGGTAGGATACAAGGGATTAATATTCAGAACTCTTTAAGAGAGCAAGAAGGAGATGAGGCAAAATGCAGCAAAGCATACTGACAAAGTGAACAGGCTGCAAGAAAGCATACAGAGGCAAGAAGTAGAAATTTGGAAAAAATAATAATTAAATTACAGAATTAGACAACTCAGTAGAAATCCAAAGGTGCAGAACTGAGGCAGCAGAAGGCCAAATTAGTGAGACTGATGACAAAGCATGGGACACCAACATATTTGAGTAAAAAAAATCAGATAAAAGAATTTTCAAAAATCGAGAAACACTAAGAATTATATGGAATTCTATCAAGAAGCATAATCTATGAGTGATTTGAGTACCAGAACAAAGGGTTGGTAACAGAAAATACAGAGAAAAGTGTCAAAGATTTGTTGGCAGTTGGGGTCTTAAAAGCTGCCAAGCTGCCATCCGAGGGCACAGCAAATGGTCCCAACTCAGCTGGAACGGATGCTCACCGAGGACCAAAATGACATGGGGTAAAGACAATCCAGAAGATAGAGAGACCCACATGAGTGGGTGCCTACATCAACTTGGGACCAGAAGAACCAGATGGTGCCCGGCCACCACCAGTGATAGCCGTGATGGAGCTCACTAAGTTGAGTCTCACCGGCAACACAAGAATAAAAAGGAGTGCACCCTGAGATCTCCACTAAAAGACCTCAGTTGATGGTCCAGCGGTTTCAGGGTTCCCCTGAGAGCATTGCCCCTGGCCCTGATGCTGCCCTTGCCCATAAATCATAACAAAGATCCACTCTTTGGACATGAATGGATTGGACTTGGCGATGCACAGTGACCATATATTAGATACACTTTATGGTTCTATGCATCTATAAGATATCATCCTGCTGACCTCTGGCTGGAGGAAGGAGAGTGGGTGGAGAGGAGGGAAAAGGAGACCATTGGGAGGATGACACATGTATGGAGCAGAGAGGAATAGTGTGCTGTCACCGGACAGGGAGAGCAGTGGAAGCTGCATATAGGTGGGCATGTAAATTTATGCAGAAAAGTACATTTTCATTCAGTCACATTAAATAAAAAAATTTAAAAAAAAAAGATTTGTTGGCAGAAAATTTCTCTGTATGAAAGCCAAACGATATCTATCCAAATTACATACTGAATTGCACACAAGGCAGATTGCAAAAGAAAGACACAAAGCATATTATAATCGAACTTACCAAAACTAAAGACAAGGAGAGAATTTTGAAAGTAATAAGGGACAAATAAAAAATAATCTACAAAGGACAGTCAGTAAGACTAAGCTTGGACTACTCAGCAAGACTGAGCTTGGACTACTCAGTATAAGCTACGTGGCAAGAAGGCAATGGGATGAAATATACAAAGTTTTCAAGGAAAATATATCCAGCAAAATTGTTTCTTAAATGTGAAGGTGAAATTATGACATTTCCAGATAAACAGAAATTTAGGAAATTTGCAAAAACCAAACCAAAATTATAAGAAATACCAAAGGGAGTCCTTTGGTTAGAAAATCAATAACATCAGATGAGAACCCAAGATTAGGATGCAGAACAGAGTAACTGGATATCAACTGAAACAGGAAAACCAAAAAATAAGTCAAAGGCAAAACACAGAAAGTAGGGAGGCAGATTTCATTATGTAAACATTGTAACAAAAAAGATGGACTTATAAAATGTAGTCATAGAGGAAGTCAAGGCAATATAAAGAAATTAAATACTGGCTTTAATTTAGAAAAATAGAGGTAAATATTAAAATAACCACAAAGGAAATTAACAATTCTATGCATCAAAGTTTTTTTTTAAAAAAAAAGAAAAACATAAAAGAACTCACCAGATACAACACCACCAACACTGACAAAAAAAAAAAGAAAGAAAATACATAAAGAAAAATGACTCAGCATAAAAAATCAAATAAGGTAATACCTGGAGTGACCCTAACACTGAGACTGGAAGACAAGAAAAGAATTGGTTGAGAATTTTACATCTACCCAAAGCAGTCTGGCTTTATTAAAGTATAAATACTCAGGCAAGCCTTAGCAACACCACTGTGGATTCAGACAGCATCCACCTCCCAGGGTCTGCTATCATAGGACAAGTGGGAGCTGTGACCTGGCCTCAGACCTGGCCCTGTCTGAAGGTCCCAACCTTCCACTGTTCTGTTAAGAGAATTCCAGGGACCTGAGTGTCGTTTTTATACCATTCTGTAGCTGCCGTCCAGGCTTCTCTCAGAGCAGGACAGGACACATCATTTTGGAGGCCCCGTGTTCAAATTTCACAAAGGTGACAGCAAAACATTCAAAACCAAGCCTGGACCCTTCTGACCACAGGTGATGCACCCATGAGGCTGAGCCTGTTCTAGTAAGTCACAGCCATTTGGGCTCAAAGAGATTCTGATGCTGCCCTGTTTCTCCTGAACTGGGTCTTTGGACCATCCAAATTTACCTTTGAAAGTGACCTTCTGCTTCTATGCTATCTCAACAGGGACATTCTGGCACAGGCCACCATGACTGGTTCCGGCTTCCCTGTCAGGGAAGTCGTTGCCATTACAGACTCACACTGAAAATAGATTCTTCCAAAGCGAAAATGCACTCACACATCAATAGTAGTTTGTTGTTGTTAGGTGCTGTGGAGTCAGTTCTGACTCACAGCAACCATGTGGGACAAAGCACAACTGCCCCATAGGGTTTCCACGGAGTAGCCAGTAAATTTCAACTGCCAGGTTTTGGGTTAGCAGCTAAGTTCTTAACCATTACACCCTAAAACTCTCTATTTTAGTACTTAGTAGTGGTGAATGAGATGTCTATGGGTGGCACAAATGATTTGCTCGTGGCTACTAATGCACAAGCTTGCAGCTGAAACCCATGTTACAATGCCACAGGAGAAAGGTCTGGTGATCTACATTGGTAAGATTGTTTTTGTGGTTGCTAGGTACATCCAAGACAGTTCTAACTCATACAAACCCTGTGAACAAAAGAACAAAACACTGGCTGATCCTGTGCCATTCTTGGTCATTGCTACGTTGGAGCCCATTGTTGCCGACACTGTGTCAATCCATCACTTTAAGTCCCCTCCTCTTCTCTCGCTGACCCTTGATTTTATCAAGCATGAATGTCCTTCTCCGGGGGCTGGTCCCCTCCGATGACATATCCAAAAGATGTGAGACAAAGTCTTACCATCTTTGCTTCTGAGGAACGTTCTAGGGGTACTTCCTCCCAGACAGATTTCTTCTTTCTTCTGGCAGTCCATGGCACAGTCAATATTCTTCGCCAGCACCATGAGTAAAAGGCGTCAGTTCTACTTGCGACTTACTATTCGTTGTCCAGCTTTCACGTGAATATGAGGCAGTTGAAAATACTGTGGCTTGGATCCTACAGCTGCTATAACAAATTGCCACAAATTTAGTGTCTTAAAACAGTATAGAGCTACTCTCCTAGAGCTCTGGAAGTCAGACATTGGAAATCATCTCCTCTGGACAGAAGTCAGCATGTTGTCAGAGTCATGCGTGCATTTTCCAGCTTCTGGAGTTACATTTGGCCCTGGTTCTGCGACTCTTTCTCTAGCAGCAGAACATCTCATTTCAGACTTCACATTGTGTCCTTTTTCATTACTTCAAGCTCCCTCTCTATCATGTAAGGATCCATGGAATTACATTTAGGACACACTCAGAGAATTCCGGATACTTTCTCAGTCTCTAAATTCTTAATCACATCTACAAAGTCCCTTTTATCATCTAAAGTAACATTCAGAGGTCTAGGGATTCGGACCTGGATATCACTGGGGAGATTATTCAGCCAACCACAGTGGGCCCTTGTCATTTGTTTAAAACATGGAAATGAATGAATTCTAATCTATTTGGTAAAATTATTCAAGAAAAACCTGACACTGGCAGTCTGCTGCCATCCAAAGGGGTGGGGAAATGAAGGTACCCTGTAACACCAAGGAGGGCTTGGGATGAATGCTGCAGTACAGGAGACAATCTTCCAGGAAATTTTGGCAAGTGGCAAGGAGGGGGTATAGTCCATATAAGACAAAAAAGAAATGTTTAAAAAAATGTATGTTTAGGTGTGAGAATACAGAAACTATAAAAGTTTAGGAAGGAAATACTAGGGATCAAACAAAGGGATGGAAAGGCAGAGATGAAGTTGCCTGCACAGACAGTACTCTTTTTAGCAGTCTTTCAGGAAAGCCTTGGGCACAGCCCCACTATAAATAGACAAATAGACCAATCTTGACCCCTACTGAGTGCATATCACTGAGTCAGAGGATTTCTTCCTGGTTTCACCTTCCAACCTTCCTCCCTCCCACTGCCCGCCCTTGGCTCTGGACTTGGTTTTCATCCTGGAGGGGCACAGGTGCCCTCCATCTGCCCCATGTCACACACACAGACACATACCACCCAATGCTCCTTCTGATGGTAACACCCAAGGTTACTGCAGCCCAGAAACACTTCAGGAAACAGGCCAACACTCGGCTTCTGAAAGGTCACGGTTTTGAGTCCCCATGGGGCAGTTTAGTCTGCACAGAAGGGGTCCCCACAAGTCAGAGTCATCTTGGATGGCAACAGAAACAACACTATTAATGCCGCAAACTAAATGCCAACCAGACTGCCTGCCTGTACTCAATTTGGGAAATGAGACTCAGTGGGCAGCATCTGTCAGGAAGCAGATGTCACAACAGAAAGTGACAGGGGCTGGGTGAATGGACACAGAAAATATGGGGGAGAGTGTGCTGTCACAGTGTGGGAAGAGCAGGGGGTTGCATAAGTTTTTGTAGGAGAAAATAATTGTAAACTTTCACTTAAGACACAATTTAAAAAAAAGAAAGAAAGAAAAGCAATGGCCTTGTTTTCAAGAAAATAAAGACCAGACTTACTGTCCTGACAGAAACTGGAGAAAAATACTGGATGTGGCATGGACTGTCAAAAGAACCAATAGATCTGTTCTGGAAGAAGTACAACCAGAGTGCTCTCTGGAAGCAAAGATGGTGAGACCGCATTTTACATACGAGGACTGCCAATTAAGTTTGCGAACTCATCCTAGAAAAAGTGCTACATCAATCACTGTTGAACACCACTATGCTCACCTTCCAAGGACTCCCCTTGGGAAACTACACACCCATGTCAGCGCCTAGTCTGCCCTTCAAAGCAATTTTTGAACTCTTTCTGGAATGGCCATCATATTACCCTTGATGTCCTGAATGTCATCAAAACATCTTCCTTTCAATACTTCCTTTACCTTCAGGTAAAGAAAAAAGTCACTGGGGGTCAGATCAGTTGAGAAGGGACGGTGTTCCAATATAGTTATTTGTTTACTGGCTACAAACTCCCTTACAGACAACTGTACAATTAAGTTTGCGAACTTGCCACCATTTGCAATGGCCATTCCAGGAAGCGTTTCCAAACTGCTTTGAAGGGTGGACTCGGCACTGGCATCAGTGCATAGCTTCCTAAGGTGAGTACTTGGAAGGTGACCATAGTTATATACAGCAGTGAGGTATGTAGCACTTAGAACAATTAAGTTCATGGACTTACGTTTTGGACCTCATATAAACAGATCAACAATGACCGCTGTCTGATGCATATCACTGAGTCAGAGGATTTCTGCCTGGTCTCACCTCCCAAACCTTCCTCCATCCCCACTAGCCACCCTTTGCTCTGGATTTGGCTCTTGTTCAAGACTCACACATTTGTTCTCCATCTGCCACATGTCACAAACACAAACCTGTACCACCATTTCTCCTCCTGCCAGGAACTCCCAAGGTTATAGCCCAGAAGCATTTTGAAAGGTAGCCATTGATCTGTTTCTGAAAGGTTGCACTCTTGAAAATCCTATGGAGCAGTTTAATCTGCATACGTCAAGTCAGCAAGACTTAGAATTAATTTGGATGTCAACTAACAACACTGGTGACTCCACAAATTATATCCAAAGCAGACTGCCTGTATTCACTTTGGCTCTACAGATACGGCTGAATCTGGAAATGTGACAAAAGCATTTCCCAAAAGGTGGCACAAAACTGTCCTACCACCATGATTAGGAAATATTTCATAGCAAGCTAAGTTGGCACTATGGACTGAGGGAGGCCCTATACACCTAAGTGAGAAAGCACTATTCCACTTGTACAGTTTATGCCCCCAACTAAAACCTTGGGGGCATAATTACCTTGGGGTAGGGCATTAAAAAGTGTCCTATCCACCATGGTTTTCACTAAAGACAAGTTTGCATATGGCTTGTGAGCAAAAAGGGAACTGAACTGGAAGGCCAACAATGCAGTATGTTCTTGATCTTTCTCAGAAAGACCACGTGATCCAAGAGTACTATGAACAAACGCAAGATGTAGATGAGAATGGTTTGGGGTTCCCTTTGGTGCCCTTAATGCCCCAAAATGCATGAAGTGCCATGCAAAAAATACACAGCAGAAACACAGAAAGATTCAGTTACCACCTGTACAGAAACTGAAACATGTCATAAAATTAGCAAGGAAAAAAGGAAACTATAAAAAAAACAGGAAATATGATACAATAAAAAAGAATGGACTTAAATAGAAGAAACAGAGCCAGGCACATATATTATGGATGTATAGAATTCTCATATTAAAAGAATCTGTCAGGTTGGAGTTGTTAAAATATATGTGATTCACACACAAAAAAAATTTAAGTTAAACACAAAGAGACAAGGAAACACAAATGTTAACATAAGAGTAGTAATAACAGTATCATGTTTAAGGATACTATGCAATGATAAAAACACTTTTTTGAAGACTATACAAGAATAATGAAGCTATATGCACCAAACAATTTAGCAGCTCTATGCGTAAAGCAAAAACTATAAAAAATTCAAATACAGCTTGAACAAAATTCAGCTACTGGAAGGTTTTTAAGACATCTGTTTTGGAATTAGGAGAATCTCCTAAGCTGGAAAAATTCACTTAGGCACCTCAAAATTAAATATAATAGCTAAATATACACCCTTAGAAGAAATAGACATTTTAGGTATATCCATGAAACATGTACAAATATTGGTCATGTGCTGTCCAATAAACTACACACTAGCTATACATGACTTGAAATGTGGCTAGCTCAACTTGAGATACACTGGAAGTATAAAATACAAACTAGATTTTGAAAACTTACTGTGAAGGATTTTATAATATATCTTTAATAATTTTATAATGAGTACTTGCTGAAAGCATATGTTCACATGTTTGATTAAATAAAATGTATTATTGAAATTAATTTTAACTATTTCTTTTTCCATTTTTAAAACATGACTACAAGAAATTTTTTAAGTACATATATCACGTGTATCATAAATTCTGTACTAGATTAACAAACACTTATTAAAAACATTTTTGGATGTAGTATCTTCACAAAAAACAGTCTCTGATTATACTCCAAAATAATTAGACTAAAATAAGGGAAAGATGACCACGAAAATATCTTTTGCTATATGGCAATTAAGAAACAGCTTTCTAGGTAGTCACTGCATCAAAGTCCAAACCCACCCACTACATCAAAGAGAAAATAAGAGACTAAAATTCAAATGATCTACAAAACCATGTAAAAGTAATTTATACTAAAACCGAATGGACTTCTAAAAAGCTTTACTTGTAGTTTTCTGTGCTTCATTTCTTTAAAATCCTGGTGACATAGTGGTTAAGTGCCATGAGTGGTAACTAAAAGGCTGGCAGTTCATGTCCACCAAGTGCTCCTTGGAAAGTCTATGGGACAGTTCCACTCTGACCTATCGGGTTGCTATGAGTAGGGGTAGGCTCAATGTCAGTAGGTTTGGTTTGGGTTTCTGCTTCATTGTTAAGACAAATAAAAAGCAAAGAACATTAGTATTTTTCTAAAGAAATTAGTAAAACAACTACAAACTGAGCTAAAAGAAACAAGGATAACTCATTGTAAGAAAAAAAATAATAACAGAACAGAAAACAAACACAGCAGAAAGAATTTAAAAAACTGAAAAGTTGTTTCTTTGAGAAAACCAGTAAAATAATTCAACCCATCGAAAGCCTTTAGCCTAAGGAAGAAAGAAAAGAGGAATGCATAAATGGCTTAGCCATTCATAACTGGAAAAAAATTACATAAGAAGTGAAATCTAATCAAATTAAATAAGCAAGAGTAACAAAATCTCAAACTAAATAAGAAGTTAGTGGGAGGAAAATAAAGATTGTTTGCCTATAGTGTATAATACATGGTGAAGATTTAAGTGTAAATGCTCTTTTATGCACCGTATCAATTGGCACCAACATTCCTAAAGGAAGAACAGAAACACAGGCAGAAATTGTTATGAATAAAAGATCACATGATCGACATGAAGAACTAGCAGGATGGAGTTTTGGAAGGAGCTACAGAGGTCAGGGTGATCCAGCCCCAAAGGATCATGCATCTTTGAGGCTAAGATTATCCAGCTGGTCTCCAGGTGACACACCTTGTCCTACTTGTAGTCATAACAACGAAAGCAACCAGCACTTATGGGGTACTCATTATGACACCATCAAAGCAGATAGTTAGGTATACTTCCCAAGCTCATCTAGCTAGAAAAAGGACAATGAGAATTTCAACCAATGCAGTTAACTCCAGAAAATCCATTCACATAAAAAAATAAACAAAATAGTAGTATTTCAAAATGCCTTTGTACTTTTTATCATCTTTGCAAATCGAATAGACACACATACAGTGAAGCCTGTGAGAGCCGGAAATCAGTAGGACAGCCTTGTTTTTCAGGGCCCGACAACTCTTCCACCTCTGACAAGTACAGTCTTAACACTCTTCTATCACTGTTTATTAGTGGAAAATACTGGCATTTTCCTTTCCTTTGAGGTTTCTGCCTTTACAGTTTCTGCATTCCACAGGTTTTACTATATATTTTACCAATGAATTCATATATTGCTTAGAGGAAAACAGAAAATTAGGTCAGATAGATATCCTGTGGTTTGCTGAAATGGAAAAAAAATGTTTACAATTCTTTCCAATAACACACATGTCACTAAAAAGAAATATAGATGTATGACTTAGAAGTATAACAGATCTAAAGGCACGGAAGTTGACATAAATTGAGCAAATGTGACTACATACACCACATGACTGTCAGTCTGTCATACCGTGGTGGCTTCTGTGTTCCTATGATACTGGATGATTTGCCATCAGTACTTGAAAAAGCAGCAGAGTCACCTTTGGTGTACATGTTTCAGCAGTTGCCAGGATGAGACAGATTAGAAAGAAGGAGTAAACAGTTTCAGGAATTGGACTATACGAAGAAGATAGAAACATTAGGGTTGGTGGAAGACTCATCAACAATTTATTACACGTAGATGACACAACCTCATTTGCTAGAAGTGAAGAGAACTTGAAGATGGAACACCACAGCTTTCAGGACAGATTACATCTCCAGATTAAGAAAACAGAAATCCTCATGAGTGGATCAATAAGCAACACAAAGATAAACAGAGAAAAGATTGAAGTTGTCAAGGATTTCACACTTTCATCTCTTCCCTAACTGAAAGTACCATCTTTGATGATCTCAGCATCCCTAGAAGATGACTCTTTTGACATATAAACTTCATAACGCCTACCCAAGTCTGGTCTCTTCCCACATTCCACAGCAAACACAATTCCTGAGTCAGCTAGCTTGTCTCAGAAAAATTATAGCTCTGATATACTGGACTCCATTATTTCTTTCTGTGATCCCAGACCCCAGTCTTCCTTCTCTGGGGTTCACTTACTTCCATTTAACTTATTCTGTCTCTTTGGAACTTCTGCTTCCTTTAGGTGCTTTGGTCCTCTCTGTCATCACCTCACCATTCTTCCAAGATGGTCCCTCTCATGTCAACAAAAGCAATTTGCTCATTTCTTCACCCTCCTACTCAACAGCTACAAGCAAGAAACCTCAGATGGATCAGTTCCACAGGCAGAGGTGCATCTACCAGAAAATATCACATAGAGCAATTACTGGTGAACCTCAGAGTGATCTCTCACAGCTGGTGGTGAAAACCACAACAGCAAATAGAAATTGTTCTTTGGCACCTTCCTCCCAGCAATGCCAACTGGTGCCCAGGGCATATGCTACACGTGCCACACTGTAGACACAGTTATGGCTTCCAGGACTCAAATTCTGGCTCCTACATGGGTAAAGAAAACTACACAACAATGAAGAAGATGCCTTCACAGAAAAACAGTCTTGGCTCAGGAAAGCTCTTGCTTGTCAAGCATGTTCAGGACCCTCCCCTGCCCTCCCATGCCTCTGGAATCATTTCAAACATTAACAGTCCTACTGTTGGCATTTCCACAGTTTATCTCACAGAAGGCTCTTAAGAGGAGAACAAGAGATAGAAATCTTTAGAAAGACTGGTAGGTCAGTAACCCTTTGAAAGTAAGAGTTAAAAACAAGTGATCCTCCTGGAACACTGATTGGATAAGAGCATCAATACAGACCTGAGACAGTGGCTTTCGGTTGGCGCAGTTCACACCTCCAACGAAGACCATGTTGGGCATGATCGGCCTGGGATAGTCCATCACAAAGTCTCCTCGGAAAAGCCACACGGATCCATGGCTGAAAATGTCCAGGATGGACACCTCTCTCTGGGAGACCTCAGAGGCAAGGCTTGCATAAGGAGCCAAATAAGGATGGCAAGGAGGAGGCTGGGCCAAAAAGTAGAGCATGTTCTTGACCCTTTGCAGAAATGTCATGTGGTCTGTATTCACTGTTAACAACCTAGGAACATATGAATATGGGCCTGGACATTGCGTGGCCTCAAATTCCATTTCACATGAAAGGTAACGCACAAAATACACAGCAGGAACTGACAAGTAGTGGGCCACCACTGGCCCACAGGTGAAAATAGGATCAGTTAAAACCACATCAAAGGAACTGTCATTTAGATACTTGATCAAGTCTCTGTTATGCAAAATACTTGCACAAGACCTTAGGTAAAATGCAGACACATTTCGCATAGTTGATATTAATCTTAAGAATGTCTTCAGAAGAGGTTCCATTTCAAAAGTCAGGTGATTCGCATGCATGAAGATGTCCTCAAACTCGTCTGGGGTGTAGGGAACGGCATAGGTTTTCAGGGTGAAGAAGTCATCTTCTCTGATTTGCATATTCAACTCAGGGGCCAGGACAACCGCCTGGTGGCCCCTGGCATGGAGCTCCTGCACAATCTTTCTCAGGCTGAGCCAGTGACTACCATCCATGGGCACCACCAGCACCTTCCCGCCCTCGGCCCAGGGCTCACCACACAGCAAGAACAGCAGCAGCCTGAGCACCCAGAGGGGGACCTGGAATCCGGTAGCCATCTCAGCAGAAGACAAAGCCACTGGCTTTCCTCACAGGTCGTGCCTACAATATAAGTTTCCTTCACATTATCTTATCATAGAGCCAATTACTAAAATGGAATTTAACTAGAAGACAGAGTGTTAAAGTTAATCATTACTGAAGCAATCTAACCTCTTACCTCCTAAGCCACCCCTCCTGCCTCCCGGAAGGAAGATCACTCCCCTCGACAGATCATCTTGGAAAATCTCGTCTGACCACACTGGCCTCTATAGGTAGCTAGTCCAATCTCTGATTTCTCATTCAATTCCTAGAACAGTTAGGTGTGCACCCTTGTTATATCATTTTCTCCTACTTCCCTGTGAGCCATGTTCTACCAGCTCAGCTGTGGCTCAGCTCTGAGGCATCACTGGTGCCCCAGCTCTCAGCCCCTGCTGCTGGGTATGACTCTGTTAAGTGGTTCTTAAACCTTATTCCTCCCAGTGATGGAGGACATGGAACACATCTGAAAAAGTGTGCTTTCTCGAAACAGGCAGGCTCTTGGGTTGGGTTCATTCCCCACACCAAGAGCTTCCTATAACGGTCAGAGAAGACACTGCTTGAAGTCTTGGCTTTCAAATACAGTAATAACTAGAGGAACCCTCAACTCAAGACTTGACGATAACAGAAGGATTGACTGAGAATTTTATATCTACCCCATGAAGACTTGCAATTATTGAAAGCATCAATGTGCAGGTAAGCCTTAGCAATACCATTTGTTGCTTCAGAGAGTGTCATCTCCCAGGGCCTGCTACTGTGGAACAGGAGGGAGCTGTGATCTGGCCTGACATCTGAGCCTGTCTGAAGGCTGAAGTTCCAAGTGTTTGGCTACCCTGTTAAGAGACTGCCATGGAGCTTGCTATGGTCTTGTGCTATTCTGTACTTCATGTTCAGACTTCATGTCAAAGTCCGTTCTGGTGCACAGTCCTGATAAAGATGGATTCTTTCAGAACAGGGCAGGAGAAATCATTTGCATCCCCTTGTTCAAATTTCAAGATGCTCACAGCAGTGCATTAAACTAAGCCTGCAACCCTCCAGATCACAAGTCATGCACCCATGAGGCGGACCCTGTGCCAGGAAATCCCTCCTCTGTGGGCCCCCGAAGATGCTGATGACTCCCTCTGCCTGGCCTGACCTGGCTCCTTGGACTGTCCAAACCACTCTTTCACTGACTGCAACCTTCCTGCTTTGATGCTCTCAACAATGGCATTCCAGCACTGATCACCAAATCTACTCACGCTTCCCTTTGGCAGGCAGTCATTGCCACTAGAGTTTCATGCTGAAAACAGATGCCTCTGCAGGGCACACAGAGCCATGCACTGGTATTTACCACTGTGTTGTTGTAAGGTACTGTAGAGTGGAGTAACCCTATGGGTCAGAGTAGAAATTGCCCCATAGGGTTTCAAAGGAGTTGCTGGTATGTTTCCACTGCCAACTTGCTCATTAGCAGCCAAGCTGTTAAACACTACACTGACCAGACTCCATGTTTTAGTAAGTACTAGGGCAAATAAGGCGTCTGGGGGTTGACACAAAAGGTTTGCACTCAGCTAATAACTCAGAAATTGGAAGTGGATACCCATGGAGGAACACCGTGGAAAAAAGTCTACTTTTGTATGATTGTTGTGGTGGTTAGGTGCCGCTGAAGTGGTTCCAACACAAAAGCACAAAACCCCACCAAACTCTGGGCCATCCTCACAATCACTGCTATACTGGAGCCCACTGCTGTAGCCACTGTGTCAACCTCTCTTTCAGTGTCTTCCTCTTTTCTGCTGACTTCTCACCAAGCCTGATGTCTTTCTCCAGGCATTGATCCCTCTTGATGACACGACCAAAGAACGTGAGACAGTCGTACCATCCTTACTTAGAAGGAGTTTTCTGGATGTACTCCTTCCAAGACAGATTGGGTAGGTCTTCCGACAGTTCATGGTATAGTCAGTATTCTTTGCCAGCACCATTAATCAAAGGCTTCGAAGCTTCCTTAGCCTTCCTTTTTCATTGTCCAGCTTTCACAGGCGATGAGGCAATTAAAAACACCACAGGATGGGTCAAGCTCACCTTAACTTTCAAACTGACATCTTTGCTCACCTTTAACACTTTAAACAGATCTTTTACAGCCAGTCTGCACATGCAATATTCCCTTTGATTTCTTAACTGCTGTTTTCAGGGGCATTCATAATGAATCCAAGTGAAATATAATCCTTGACAACTTCAGTCTTTTCTCTGCTGCTTTCTAGTCCATTTGTGAAGATGCTCGTTTTCCTTGTACTGGAGGACAACATACACTGAAGACTGAGGTTTTTGATCTTCATCAGTAAGTACTCTAAGTCCTCTTCACTTTCAGCAAGCAAGGCTGCGTCATCTGCATAACGTAGGTTGTTAGTAAGTCTTCCTCCAATTGGTGCCACATTCCTCACATATTCCAACTTGGATTCCTTGCTCAGCATAGGGGCTGTACAACTACGGAGCAAGGACACGCCTCTGAAGCACACCTTTCCTGATTCTAATCCACACAGTACCCCCTTTGCCACTGAAAGAACTATGGCATGCAGTTCTACTCTGACACTCATGGGGTTACCATGAGTCAGAACTGATTCTACAGTATTGGCTTTTGTTTAGTTTCAAGGAAGATATGAATAAATGAATAATACATTTGCTTTAAACAAATTAAGCATAGCTTTTAGTAGCATATAAATGCTGCTGACAGTAAGAATTGACCATTAGTTAACCAATGTTAAGTCTAGGCTTTTCAAACCTGATAGCATAAGTGTATTAGTTTCCTATAACTGCTGTAACAAATTACCACAAACTTTCTGATTTACAGTTACTTTCTTATAGCCCTGGAAGTCAGGAGTTTGAGATCAGTTTCACTAGACTGAAGTCAAAGTGTTGTCTGGGTCATGCGTGCATTTTCCTGCTTCTAAAGCTACACTGAACCCTTGACTCTAGGGCTCATTCTCTACCAACATAACATCTTGATTCAGACATCACACTGTCTCCTTTTTCACTGGTCAAATCTGCCTCTTTGTCATATAAGAAAACTTGTGATTATATTTAGGGTATCTGCAGATAACTCAGGATAATCTTCCCTTCTCAAAATTCTTCATTACATCCACAAAATCCCTTTGTCATTGAAAGTAAGATTCACAGGTCGCAGGGATAAGGAGCTAGATATTTTTGGAGACAACTAACTGTTCAGCCTACCCCAGTGAGTCACAGTCATTTGCTTAAAATGAGGAAGTGAGTGAATTCCAATATGCTTGGGGAAATCATGCAAGGAAAACCTGACACTCGCAGTCTGTTAGCCACCAAAGGGATGGGGAACCAAAAACAGCCTGTAACACCACAGAAGACCTCGGATGAATTCTGCAGTACAAAGGACTATCATCCTGAAATTTGGGGCATGTGGAGAGGAAACATATAGGCTACATTAAAGAAAAAGGAAACATTTAGAAAATATATATTTACATATGAGAATATACAAACTATTAAACCTGAGAAAGGAAATGGTAGGGATACAATAAGCTGACGTGAAGGCTGAGATGAAAGTCATGTGCACAGACAACACTCTTTGTGGCAGCTTTCCAGGTGACGCTGGACACAGCCACACTCAAAATGGACCAAGAGACCATCACAGACCCCTGTCTAGTGCACGTCACTGAGTCAGATGATCTCCACCTCGTTGACCTTCCAAGCCTTTCTCCGTCTCCATTGCCACCACCCCATCCATTGTTCTGGACTTGGCTCTTGTTCAGAACTCACATATTTGTTCTCCACCTGCCCTGTGTCACCAGCACAGATCTGTAACACCTATTGCTCTTCCTCATAGAAATTCCCAAGCTTATAGCCAAGAAGCACCTCAGAACACAGGCCAAAATCTGCTTTCAAAAGGTCACAGCCTTGAAAACCTTATAGGGCAGTTTAATCTGCACACATGGGGTTACCATGAGTCATAATCAACTTGAATGGCAACAAATCTCAACATTAAAGTATTCACAAACTAAGGGCCCATCAGATTGCCAAGCTTTCTCAGTTTGCTTATACAACCATGGTTGAACCTAGAAATGTAACTCAAGTATTATCAGAAGGCTGGATGACATGTTTCATATCAAGCTAAGTTGCACTACTGATTGAGCGAAGTAGGATACACCCATCTGAAAGACTGCTGTTCTGTTGGTACAGTTTACGCCCCCAATGAAAACCTGTTGGGCATAATTGTCTTTGGAATAGTATATCACAAAATGTCTCACCCACCACAGTTTTCTCTAAGGAAAGGTTTGCATAGGGCTTGAGAGTAGAAGGGCAACTGAACTGGAAGGCCAACAATACAGTATGTTTTTGATACTTCGCAGAAAGGCCATGTGATCCTCGAATACTAAGAACAAACTCAAGATGTAGATAAGAATGGTTTTGGGTTCCCTTTGGTGCCCTTAGTGCCTCAAAATGCCTGGAGTGCCAAGCAAAAAATACACAGCAGAAACACAGAAAGATTCAGTTACCACCTATACAGAAACTGAAACATGTCATAAAATTAGCAAGGAAAAAAGGAAACTATAAAAAAACAGGAAATACAATACAATAAAAAAGAATGGACTTAAATAGAAGAAACAGAGCCAGGCACATATATTATGGATGTATAGAATTCTCATATTAAAAGAATCTGTCAGGTTGGAGTTGTTAAAATATATATGATTCACAAAAAAAAATGTTTCTTTTAAGTTAACCATAAAGAGACAAGGAAACACAAATGTTAACGTAAGAGTAGTAATAACAGTATCATGTTTAAGGATGCTATTCAATGATAAAAACACTTTTTTGAAGACTATACAAGAATAATGAAGCTATATGCACCAAACACTGTAGCAGCTCTATGCGTAAAGCAAAAACTATAAAAAATTGAAATACAACTTGAACAAAATTCAGTTACTGGAAGGTTTTTAAGACATCTGTTTTGGAATTAGGAGGATCTCCTAAGCTGGAAAAATTCACTTAGGCACCCCAAAATTAAATATAATAGCTACATATACACACCCTTAGAAGAAATAGTCATTTTAGGTATACCCATGAAACATGTACAAATATTGGTCACGTGCTGTCCAATAAACTACACACTAGCTATACATGACTTGAAGTGTGGCTAATTCAACTTGAGATATGCTGGAAGTATAAAATACCAACAAGGTTTTCAAAACTTACTGTGAAGGATTTTATAACACATCTTTAATAATTTTATAGTGACTACTTGCTGAAAGCATATGTTCACGTGTTTGATTAAATAAAATGTATTATTGAAATCAATTTCAATTATTTCTTTTTCCATTTTTAATACATGACTACAAGAAATTTTTTAAGTACATATATCACATGCATCATAAATTCTGTACTAGATTAACAAACATCTATTAAAAACATTTTTGGATGTAGTATCTTCATAAAAAACAGTCTCTGATTATAATCCAAAATAATTAGACTAAACTAAGGGAAAGATGACCACAAAAATATCTTTGCTATATGGAAATTAAGAAACAGCTTTCTAGGTAGTCACTGCATCAAAGTCCCAACACACCCACTACATCAAAGAGAAAATAAAAGACTAAAATTCAAATGATCTACAAAACAATGTGAAAGTAATTTATACCAAAACCGAATGGACTTCTAAAAAGCTTTACTTGTAGTTCTCTGTGTTTCATTTCTTTAAAATCCTGGTGACATAGTGGTTAAGTGCCATGAGTGGTAACTAAAAGGCTGGCAGTTCATGTCTACCAAGTGCTCCTTGGAAAGTCTATGGGACAGTTCCACTCTGACCTATCGGGTTGCTATGAGTTGGGGTAGGCTCAATGTCAGCAGGTTTGGTTTGGGTTTCTGCTTCATTGTTAAGACAAATAAAAAGCAAAGAACATTAGTATTTTTCTAAGAAAATTAGTAAAACAACTATAAACTGAGCTAAAAGAAACAAGGATAACTCATTGTAAGAAAAAAAATAATAACAGAACAGAAAACAAACACAGCAGAAAGAATTTAAAAAACTGAAAAGTTGTTTCTTTGAGAAAACCAGTAAAATAATTCAACCCATCGAAAGCCTTTAGCCTAAGGAAGAAAGAAAAGAGATGAATGCATAAATGGCTTAGCCATTCATAACTGGAAAAAAATTACATAAGAGGTGAAATCTAATCAAATTAAATAAGCAAGAGTAACAAAACCTCAAACTAAATAAGAAGTTAGTGGGAGAAAAATAAAGATTGTGTGCCTAGAGTGTACAATACATGGTGAAGAGGTATGTGTAAATGCTCTTTTATGCACTGTATCAATTGGCACCAACATTCCTAAAGGAAGAACAGAAACACAGCCAGAAATTGTTATGAATGCAGTTGGAGTTGGAGACTTAATCAACAAATACAAGTTTATGAAAGAGATGGTAGTCAAACAAACCAGAATAAAAGATCATATGATTGACATGAAGAACTAGCGGTATGGTGTTTTGGAAGCAGCTACAGGTCAGGGTGATCCAGCCCCAAAGGACCACGTATCTTTGAGGGTACGATTATCTAGCTGGTCTCCAGATGACATACCTTGCCCTACTTGTAGTAATAACAATGAAAACAACCAGCATTTATGGGGTGCTCATTGTGACACAATCAAAGCAGATAGCTAGGTATACTTCCCAAGCTCATCTAGCTAGAAAAACGACAATTAGAATTTCAACCAATGCAGTTAACACCAGAAAATGCATTCACATAGAAAAAAATTAAAATAGTAGTATTTCAAAATGCCTTCGCACTTTTCATTATCTTTGCAAATCGAATAGACACACATACAGTGAAACCTGTGAGAGCCGGAAATCAGTACGACAGCCTTGTTTTTCAAGGTCTCACAACTCTTCCACTTTTGACAAGTACAGTCTTAACACTCTTCTATCACTGTTTATCAGTGGAAAATACTGGTATTTTCCTTTTCTTTGAGGTTTCTGCTTTTTACAGTTTCTGCGTTCCATAGGTTTTACTATATATTTTACCAATGAATCAATATATTGCATAGAGGAAGAAAGAAAATTAGGTCAGATAGATATCCTGTGGTTTGCTGAAATAGAAAAAAGTGTTTACAATTCTTTCCAATAATACACATATCACTAAAAAGAAGTACAGATGTATGACTTAAAAAAGTGTAACAGATCTAAAGGCACGGAAGTTGACATAAATTGAGCGATTATGACTTACATCCACCACATGACTGTCAGTTTGTCATACCGTGGTGGCTTCTGTGTTCCTATGATACTGGATGATTTGCCACCAGTACTTCAAACAGCAGCAGGGTCACCTTTGGCGTACGTGTTTCAGCAGTTGCCAGGATGAGACAGGTTAGAAAGGAGCAAACAGTCTCAGGAACTGGACTATATGAAGAAGACAGAAACATCAGACTTGGTGGAAGACTCATCAGCAATTCATTACACGTAGATGACACAACCTGATTTGCTAGAAGTGAAGAGAACTTGAAGATGGAAAACCACAGCTTTCAGGATAAATTACATCTCCAGATTAAGAAAACAGAAATCCTCATGAGTGGATCAATAAGCAACATCATGATAAACAGAGAAAAGACTGAAGTCGTCAAGGATTTCACACTTTCATCTCTTCCCTAAACCAAACTACCATCTTTGATGATCTCAGCATCCCTAGAAGATGACTCTTTTGACATATAAACTTCATAACGCCTACCCAAGTCTGGTCTCTTCCCACATTCCACAGCAAACACAATTCCTGAGTCAGCTAGCTTGTCTCAGAAAAATTATAGCTCTGATATACTGAACTCCATTATTTCTTTCTGTGATCCCAGACCCCAGTCTTCCTTCTCTGGGGTTCACTTACTTCCATTTAACTTATTCTGTCTCTTTGGAACTTCTGCTTCCTTTAGGTGCTTTGGTCCTCTCTGTCATCACCTCACCATTCTTCCAAGATGGTCCCTCTCATGTCAACAAAAGCAATTTGCTCATTTCTTCACCCTCCTACTCAACAGCTACAAGCAAGAAACCTCAGATGGATCAGTTCCACAGGCAGAGGTGCATCTACCAGAAAATATCACATAGAGCAATTACTGGTGAACCTCAGAGTGATCTCTCACAGCTGGTGGTGAAAACCACAACAGCTAACACAAATTGCTCTTTGGCACCTTCCCCCCAGCAATGCCAACTGGTGCCCAGGGCATATGCTACACGTGCCACACTGTAGACACAGTTATGGCTTCCAGGACTCAAATTCTGGCTCCTACATGGGTAAAGAAAACTACACAACAATGAAGAAGATGCCTTCACAGAAAAACAGTCTTGGCTCAGGAAAACTCTTCCTTGTCAAGCATGTTCAGGACCCTCTCCTGCCCTCCCATGCCTCTGGAATCATTTCAAACACTAACAGTCCTACTGTTGGCATTTCCACAGTTTATCTCACAGAAGGCTCTTAAGAGGAGAACAAGAGATAGAAATCTTTAGAAAGACTGGTAGGTCAGTAACCCTTTGAAAGTAAGAGTTAAAAACAAGTGATCCTCCTGGAACACTGATTGGATAAGAGCATCAATACAGACCTGAGACAGTGGCTTTCGGTTGGCGCAGTTCACACCTCCAACGAAGACCATGTTGGGCATGATCGGCCTGGGATAGTCCATCACAAAGTCTCCTCGGAAAAGCCACACGGATCCATGGCTGAAAATGTCCAGGATGGACACCTCTCTCTGGGAGACCTCAGAGGCAAGGCTTGCATAAGGAGCCAAATAAAGATGGCAAGGAAGAGGCTGGGCCAAAGAGTAGAGCATGTTCTTGACCCTTTGCAGAAATGTCATGTGGTCTGTATTCACTGTTAACACCCTAGGAACATATGAATATGGGCCTGGACATTGCGTGGCCTCAAATTCCATTTCACATGGAAGGTAGCGCACAAAATACACAGCAGGAACTGACAGGCAGTAGGCCACCACTGGCCCACAGGTAAAAACAGGATCAGTTAAAACCACATCAAAGGAACTGTCATTTAGATACTTGATCAAGTCCCCGTTATGCAAAATACTTGCACAAGACCTTAAGTAAAATGCAGACACATTTTGACCAGTTGACATTAATCTTAAGAATGTCTTCAGAAGAGGTTCAGTTTCAAAAGTCAGGTGATTCGCATGCATGAAGGTGTCCTCAAATTCGTCTTGGGTGTAGGGAACGGCATAGGTTTTCAGGGTGAAGAAGTCATCTTCTCTGATTTGCATATTCAACTCAGGTGTCAGGACAACTGCCTGGTGGCCCCTGGCATGGAGCTCCCGCACAATCTTTCTCAGGCTGAGCCAGTGACTACCATCCATGGGCACCACCAGCACCTTCCCGCCCTCGGCCCAGGGCTCACCACACAGCAAGAACAGCAGCAGCCTGAGTACGCAGTGGAGGACCCGGAGTCCAGCAGCCATCTCAGCAGAAGACAAAGCCACTGGCTTTCCTCACAGTGTCATGCCTACAATATAAGTTTCCTTCACATTATCTTATCACAGAGCCAATTAGTAAAATGGAATTTAACTAGAAGACAGAGTGTTAAAGTTAATCATTACAGAAGCAATCTAACCTCTTACCTCCTAAGCCACCCCTGCTGCCTCCCGGAAGGAAGATCACTCCCCTTCACAGACCATCTTGGAAAAGCCTCATCTGACCACACCGATCTCTCTAGGTAGCTAGCCCACTCTCTGATTTCTCATTCAGTTCCTAAAACTGGTATGTGTGCACCCTTGTTATTTTCTCCTGCTTCTCTGTGAGTCATGTTCTACCAGCTCAGCTGTGGCTCAGCTCTGAGGGATCAGTGGTGCCCCAGCCCTCAGCCATAACCTCCTGCTGGGTACAACTCTGTTCAGTGGCTCTTAAAACTTATTCCTCTCAGTGATGGGTGACATGGAACACATCTGAAAAAGTGTGCTTTCTCGAAACAGGCAGGCTCTTGGGTTGGGTTCATTTCCCACACCAACAGCTTTCTATAAGGGTCAGAGAAGACACTGTTTGAAGTCTTGCCTTTCAAATACAGTAATAACTAGAATAACCCTTAACTCAAGACTTGAAGATAACAAAAGGATTGACTGAAAATTTTATATCTACCCCATGAAGACTTGCAATTATTGAAAGCATCAATGTGCAGGTAAAACTGAGCAATACCATTTGTGGGTTCAGGTAGCGTCATCTCACAGGGCCTGCTACTGTGGAACAGGAGGGAGCTGTGATCTGGCCTGAGATCTGAGCCTGTCTGAAGGCAAAAGTTCCAAGTCTTTGGCTACCCTGTTAAGAGACTGCCATGGAACTTACCATGGTCTTGCCCCTTTTATAGTTCATGTTCAGACTTTGTGTCAAAGTCCTTTCTGGTGCCCAGTCCTGATAAAGATGGATTCTTTCAGAACAGGGCAGGATACATTATTTGGGTCCCCTTGTTGAAATTTCAAGATGCTTACAGCAGTACATTAAACCAAGCCTAGAATCCTCCAGATCACAAGTCATGTGCCTATGAGGCAGACTCTGTGCCAGGAAATCCCTCCTCTATGGGCCCCCGAAGATGCTGATGACTCCCTCTGCACAGCTTGACCTGGCTCCTTGGACTGTCCAAACCACTCTTTCACTGACTGCAACCTTCCTGCTTTGATGCTCTCAACAGTGGTATTCCAGCACCGTCACCAAATCTACTCACGCTTCCCCTTGGCAGGTAGTCATTGCCACTAGAGTGTCACGCTGAAAACAGATGCCTCTGCAGGGCACACAGAGTCATGCTCTGGTATTTACCACTTTGTTGTTGTAAGGTGCTGTGGAGTGGAGTAACCCTGTGGGTCAGAGTAGAAATTGCCCCATAGAGTTTCAAAGGAGTTGCTGGTATGTTTCCACTGCCAACTTGCTCATTAGCAGCCAAGCTGTTAAACACTACACTGACCAGACTCCATGTTTCAGTAAGTACTAGGGTAAATAAGGTGTCTGGGGGTTGGCACAAAAGGTTTGCACTCAGCTAATAACTCAGAAGTTGGAAGTGGATACCCATGGAGGAACACCGTGGAAAAAGGTCTACTTTTGTATGATTGTTGTTGTGGTTAGGTGCCACTGAAGTGGTTCCAACACAAAAGCACAAAACCTCACTGAAGCCTGGGCCATCCTCACAATCACTGCTATACTGGAGCCCACTGCTGTAGCCACTGTGTCAACCTCTCTTTCAGTGTCTTCCTCTTTTTTGCTGACTTCTTACCAAGCCTGATGTCTTTCTCCAGGCATTGATCCCTCTTGATGACACGACCAAAGAATGTGAGACAGTCGTACCATCCTTACTTAGAAGGAGTTTTCTGGATGTACTCCTTCCAAGACAGATTGGGTAGGTCTTCCGACAGTTCATGGTATAGTCAGTATTCTTTGCCAGCACCATTAATCAAAGGCTTCGAAGCTTCCTTAGCCTTCCTTTTTCATTGTCCAGCTTTCACAGGCAGATGAGGCAATTAAAAACACCACAGGATGGGTCAAGCTCACCTTAACTTTCAAACTGACATCTTTGCTCACCTTTAACACTTTAAACAGGTCTTTTACAGCCAGCCTGCACATGCAATATTCCGTTTGATTTCTTAACTGCTGTTTTCAGGGGCATTCATAATGAATCCAAGTGAAATATAATCCTTGACAACTTCAATCTTTTCTCTGCTGCTTTCTGGTCCAGTTGTGAAGATGTTCGTTTTCCTTGTGTTGAAGGATAACATACACTGAAGACTGAGGTTTTTGATCTTCATCAGTAAGTACTCTAAGTCCTCTTCACTTTCAGCAAGCAAGGCTGCGTCATCTGCATAACGTAGGTTGTTAGTAAGTCTTCCTCCAATTGGTGCCACATTCCTCACATATTCCAACTTGGATTCCTTGCTCAGCATAGGGGCTGTACAACTACGGAGCAAGGACATGCCTCTGAAGCACACCTTTCCTGATTCTAATCCACACAGTACCCCCTTTGCCACTGAAAGAACTACGGCATGCAGTTCTACTCTGACACTCATGGGGTTACCATGAGTCAGAACTGATTCTACAGTATTGGCTTTTGTTTAGTTTCAAGGAAGATATGAATAAATGAATAATACATTTGCTTTAAACAAATTAAGCATAGCTTTTAGTAACATATATATGCTGCTAACAGTAAGAGTTGACCATTATTTAATCAATGTTAAGTCTAGGCTTTTCAAATCTGATAGCACAGGCGTATTAGTTTCCCATAACTGCTGTAACAAATTACCACAAACTTGGTGACTTACAATTATTCTCTTAGAGCTCTGGAAGTCAGGAGTTGGAGATGAGTTTTACTAGACTGAAGTCCAAGTGTTGTCTGGGTCATGTGTGCATTTTCCTGCTTCTAAAGCTACACTGAACCCTTGACTCTAGGGCTCATTCTCTACCAACATAACATCTTGTTTCAGACATCACACTGTCCCCTTTTTCTTCTTTTTCACTGGTCAAAGCTCCCTCTTTGTCATATAAGAAAACTTGCAATTTTATTTAGGGTATCCCTAGATAACTCAGGATAATCTTCCCTTTTCAAAATTCTTCATTACATCTACAAAGTCCCTTTTGTCATCGAAAGTAACATTCACGGGTTGCAGGGATAAGGAGCCAGATATCTTTGGGGACAACTCTTCAGCCTACCACAGTGAGTCACAGTCATTTGCTTAAAATGAGGAAGTCAGTGAATTCCAATATACTTGGGGAAATCACTCAAGAAAAATCTGACACTGGCAGTCTGTTAGCCACCAAAGGGATGGGGAACCAAAAACATCCTGTAACACCACAGAAGGCCTCGGATGAATTCTGCAGTACAAAGGACTATCATCCTGAAATTTGGGGCATGTGGAGAGGAAACATATAGGCTACATTAAAGAAAAAGGAAACATTTAGAAAATATATATTTACATATGAGAATATACAAACTATTAAACCTGAGAAAGGAAATGGTAGGGGTACAATAAGCTGATGTGAAGGCAGAGATGAAAGTCATGTGCACAGACAACACTCTTTGTGGCAGCTTTCCAGGTGACGCTGGACACAGCCACACTCTAAACGGACAAAGAGACCATCACAGACCCCTGTCCAATGCACGTCACTGAGTCAGATGATCTCCACCTCGTTGACCTTTCAAGCCTTTCTCTGTCTCCACTGCCCCCACTCTATCCATTGCTCTGGATTTGGCTCTTGTTCAGGACTCACATATTTGTTTTCCACCTGCCCTGTGTCACCAGCACTGATCTGTAGCACCTATTGCTCTTCCTGATAGAAATTCCCAATCTTATAGCCAAGAAGCAGAACACAGGCCAAAATCTGCTTCCAAAAGGTCACAGCCTTGAAAACCTTATGGGGCAGTTTAATCTGCACACATGGGGTTACCATGAGTCACAATCAACTCGAATGGCAACAAATCACAACATCAGTGTATTTACAAAAGGGCCCATCAGATTGCCAGGCTTTCTCAGTTTGCTTATACAACTGGGGTTGAACCTGGAAATCTGACAAAAGTATTATCAGAAGGCTGGACAACACATTTCATATCAAGTTAAGTTGGCACTACTGATTAAGGGAAGCAGGATACACCCAACTGAAAGACTACTGTTCTGTTGGCACAGTTTATGCCTCCAATGAAAACCTCCTGGGGCATAATTGTCTTCAGAATAGTATATCACAAAATGTCTCATCCACCACGGTTTTCTCTAAGGAAAAGTTTGAATAAGGCTTGAGAGTAGAAGGGCAACTGAACTGGAAGGCAAAAAGTGCATCATGTTCTCGATTCTTCACAGAAAGATCATGAAGTCCAAGAGTACTGTTATCAAACTCAGACAGAGAAAGAGCTTGGATTCCCTCTGGTGTTCTTAAAGTCCAAACTGCATGAAGTGGCATGCAGAAATATGCAGCAGAGACAAAGAAGGATTCATTTATTTGCCACTTCTGAAGAAATGGAAATATATCATAGAATTAACTAGGAAAAAGGAAACTTAAAAAAAAAATGACACAACAAAAAGAATGAACATACTACATGGAAGAAATAAAGTCAAGAATATGAATGGACAGAACTTTTAATTTAAAAGAAACTCTAGGTAGAGTTTTTAAAATATGTATTGTTGATGAGAAATGAATTTTTCAGTACTTTTTTAAAAAGTTATAAGTAAATAGATGAGGAAATACAAGTAATAATACAGGACTTGTAATACTGACAATCAATTAAAGTACATTATTTAGTGATACAAGAAAATTTTAATGAAGAAAATACAACAATCATGAACCTATATGCACCAAACAGTGTAGCAGCTATCGGTGTAAGGCAAAAACTATTCAAAATCCAAATAAAACTTGAGCAAAATTGAGTTAATACAGAACTTTTAAGACATGTTTTCAGTAATGGGCAGTATTCTTATCTAAAAATATTGATTTAAATGTATTATCTACAAATGAATTTACTGCCAAGCCAAGTGCCATCGAGTCGGATCCGACTCGTGGTGACCCTAGGGGCCAGGGTAGAACTGACCCCCAGAGTATTCAAGGAGCGCCTGGTGGATTTGAACTTACTATAATACCTATATATAGATGTTACTGGAAATGTACCTTTTAGGCATACCCGTGGGACATTTTCAAATGTTGATCACATACTGTTTCATATACTAGACACTAACTACACAGGACTTTGAGCATTTGAAATGTGGCTAGTCCCAAACGAGATAAGCTGAAAGTATAAAATACAAACTAGATTTTGAAAACTTACTGTGAGAAGATTTTACAATACCTCTTTAATAATCGCATATTGAACACTAGCTGAAATGATAATATGTTTATACACTTCATGAAATAAAGTACATTATGAAAATTAATTTTAACTATTTTAACTCGTAAAACATGTCTATAAGAAATGTTTTAAGCACATATAAGATTTATTATCACATGCTGGTCAATTTTTGACCACAAAGAAAAGCTATTAAGATGTTTTTAGAAGTAATGAATTCACAAAAAAAGTCTCTGATTGTAATCCAAAATAATTAGACAGAAATGAAGAAGAGAAAAACACAAAAGTATCTCACTACATGGAAATTAACAAATGGCTTTCTTCTAAACTTGAAGTTCTAACTGAGTCTGGAGAGACCCCAGAAGACATGTCCCCCAGACTCTACCTTAGCCCAGAACTAAAGCCATTCCTGAAGCCACTTTCTCAAAGATCAGACTAGGCTATAAGACACAAAAGGGTGCTGGTGAAGAGTGTGCTTCTGGGCTCAAGTAGCTACATGACACTTAAGGGGTGGCACTGGTCAGGAAGCAGATGACAGGGCAGAAAGGGACATAGCTGGTTGAACAGACACGAGAAATACAGGATGGAGTGGGCTGTGCTGTCACATTGTATGGAGAGCAACTAGGGTCACATAACAATGTATATATAAGTATTTCGGTGAAATAATCACTTGAATTATAAATTTTCACTTAAAACACAATAAGAAAAAAAATAAAGAAATGGCCTTGTTCTCAAAAAATAAAAAAAGAGACCAGATGGGCCTGACAGAGACTGAAGAAACTCTGAGAGTATGGGCCCTAGACACCCTTCAGGTCAGTGATGAAGTCATCCCTGAGGTTCACCCACCAGTGAAGATTAGACAGGCCCATAAAACAAAACGAGACTAAAGGGGCACACCAACCAAAGACCAAAGACTGAAGGGCAGAGGGGAACAGGAAAGCTGGGTAACAGGGAATCCAAGGTTGCGATGGGAGACTGTACACCTGTTATTTTGTTGTTAGCCAGCGTCATAAAGCAGTATGTGTACTGTTTAATGAGGTAGTTTCTTTTAGAAACCTTCATTTAAAGTTAAATAGAAAAACAAATGGCCTTGTAGATAGTCAATGTATGAATGGAAAAATAAAAACATAAAACTGAAATTATTTAAAAATCAATGTAAAAAAGCAATTTATACTACAATCTAATTGACATTTTAAAAAGCTTTATCTACAGCTCTCAATGGTTCATTTTTAAGAAACATAAACGTCAAAGGACCTTAATATTTTTCTAAGGCAATTAGTAAAACAACTACAAAATAAACCAAAAGAAATAAGGATAACTCAATGTTTAAGAAGAAAGCTGAAAATAAAGAGAAAACAGAAACAGGAGAAAGAATTTAAAAATCCAGAAGTTGTTTCTTTGAGAAGACCAGTAAAATAATTCAACACATCATAAGCCTTTATCTTAAGAAAGAAAAGACACTTATACTTTTGTATCTGCCACTAAGTTACATAAGAAATCAAATCTAAGGATAAACTAAACCAACAGAGTCAGGGTAACAAAATCTTACATTAAAAAAGAATTCAGTGGAAGACAAATGAAAACCGCATGCCTGCTGTGTACAGTACATGGTGAACACATAAGTGTAAATAATCTTTCATGCACCAAATCAATTGGTGCCCACATATCTAAAGGAAGAATACAAATGCAGGCAGAAATCGTCACAAATGCAGTTGGAGTTGGAGAGCTTAATCTACAACACGTCTGGAAAACAGACAGTAGACTGACAAACAAGAACACAAAATGTTCACTTGATTGACATGAAGAACCAGTGGGATTGAGTTTTGAGGCAGCTAAAGGACAGGGTGAGCCAGACCACAGCGATCATGGGTCTTTGAAGCTAAGTAGGTTACCGAACTGGGCACCAGATGACACCCCTTGTCTTACTCACAGAAATAACAATAATAACAGCTAAGATGATTGGGTGCTCACTGTGACGACGTTAAAGCAGAATGGTTAGGTACTGTTTCTGAGGTCATCCAGCTAGAAAAAGGGTGATAAGAATTTCAACCAATGCAGTCAACTCTAGAAAATATGTTCACACAGAAAAATAAAAACAAAATAGCAACACTTTCAAACTGCCTTTGTACATTTTATCATCTTTAGAAACCTCATAGGTGTGCATACAAGGAAACCTGTGAAAGTGGGAACTTGACAAGACTGCCTTGTTTCTCAGGGTCTCACAAGATTTCCACCTTTGACAGGTGCTGTCTATCACACTTTAATAGTGGCAATTATTTCCTTCTCTGAGATGTTTCCGTCTTTCATAGATTCTGGCTTTGATGGGTTTTACTGGATAATTTACTAATGAATAAATACACTGCATAGAAGAAAACAAAAATCAACTAAAACAGATGCCACTTGGTTTGACATAATAGAAAAAAGATAGTTTAGAATTTTTTACAACACTACACATTACCAAAAAGAAGTATAGATGTAAGACTAAAATGACTGAAACAGATTTAAAGTCATGGAGAAAGCCAGCCAAGTGTCGTCGAGTCGGATCCGGAAGTAAACACATATTAAGTGAGATGACATAAATCTTCCATGTGACTGTCACTCTGTCATACTGTGGAGGCTTGAGTGTTGATGTGATACTGGAACTTTTGCCACCAGTATTTGAAATACCAGCAGGGTCACCCTTGCTGGACAGGTTTAAGCAGAGCTTCCAGGTGAGGAAGACGGAGCAAATAACCACAGAAGCTGGACTACCTGAAAGGATGGAGTGTCCAAGATTGAAGGAAGATTCACAAACAACCTTCAGTATGCAAGATGACACAACCTTGCTCCCCCAAAGTGAAGAGGACTTGATGCAGCTAGTGACAAAGATCTAAAACCATGATTGTCTTCAGTACAGATTTTCTTTGACATAAAGAAAGCAAAAATCCTCACGAGACAAGAAACACGATGATGAATGGAGCAACACTGAATTTGACAAGGATTTCATTTCACTTAGACGCTCAATCAACTCCCATGGAAGCAGCAATCAAAAAATCAAATGATGCATTGCACTCAGCAAATCTGCTAAAATGATCTCTTCAAAGTGCTAAAAAAGCAAAGACGTTACTTTAAAGGCTAGGATGCACTTCACACTGATGCATGTGAAATGTGGACAATGAATAAGGATGACCAAAGAATAACCGATGCCTTGGAATTACAGTGTTGGTGAAAACTACTGAAGAGACCATGGACTGCCAGAAGAAAGAACGAATCTGTTTTGGAAGAAGTACAGCTAGAATGCTCCTTAGAAGCAAGGATGGTGATATTTTCACTCATATAGTTTAGACAAGTTATCTGGAGGGACCAGTACCTGGAGAAGGGCATCATCCTTGGCAGAAGATCGGTGAAAAAGAAGAACCTCAACAAGAAAGATTGATAGAGAGGCTACAACAGTGGCCTCAAGCACAACACTTTCGAGGATGCTGCAGGACCAGACAGTGTTTCATTCTGCTGTGCACAGGTCCCGGTGAGATGGAATTAATTCAACAGCACCTAACAACAACAACCTGACCTAAATAAGCTGAATTTACCATTCAATAAAGATAGGTCACTCACTGAATTAAACAAAATTCACCCCTAACAGACTCACTTAAAACAACAAGCCCAAACACGGAGAGTTCATGTATGATGTCTCTAAAGTTATTGATACACCAACAGGTCCCACCATGGAAACTTGACCTCTTCTGGGGTGTGGTGGCTGTGGTGGGTTTAGTGACATTGTTGATGTCTCCTAACAAACTCTTTCAAGTTCACTTCTCTTCAACATTGTCTCTACCTTCACTGAGTTCTTACAATCACAGCTTTACCTCCTCTCTAACCCTACCCACCATTTTGATGATCTCAGCATCCAAGCAGAAGACTACTTGACACAGGACCTTCATTACCGCCTTCCCAAGGGCTGTATGTTCCTGCATTCTACACCAAGTACCAATTCCTCAGCAGGCAGTATGCTGTCTGAAATATTCTACCTCTGAAATCTTGGACTCCATTATTTATTTCCCTGATCGCAAGCCCTCCATCTCCCTCCTCAGGATCTGACTCACTTCTATTTAAACTTACACAACCTCTTTGAAACTTCTACTTTCTTTGGGTGCTCAAGCCCCTTTTGTCACCACATCTCCGCCCTTCTAAGGTGGGATCTCTAAAATCCCTCATGTCAACAACTGCAATTTGCTCATTCCTTCCCCTTGCCCTGGTGGTGTGGTGGGTTAAGTGCTACATCTGCTAACCAAAAGGTCAACAGTTCAATCGAGGGAGGTACTCCTCGAAAACTCAACGGGCCAGTTCTACTCTGACTTCTAGGGTCAATATGAGTCAGACCTGACTCAGTGGCAGTGGGTTTGCTTTGGTTTCATTTCGTCACTCTTCTACTCAGCTCCTGCAAGCAATGAACCCCAGTTACACCAGCACAGGCATATCTAACAGAAAATAGCATATGAGGCAATTAATGTTAAACTGCTGAATGATCTCTCCCAGTTGGCCATGAAAACTACAATGGCTAACAGAAACCCTTCATTGGCACCTTCCACACCCAATCCCACAGTGGCACCCAGGAAGAGTGCTCTACCTCCCATGGCTTAGATATGCCTCTGGCTTCCATGACTCAGTTTCTGGTTCCCACACAACTATAAAGACAGTGTTTTTACAATGGATAATCTTGGCTGTGGAACACCATTGCTTCTCAGTCTTGTTACAGACCCTCACCTACCCTCTCATGCCTCTCAGTGACCATTTCAAAAGTTAACTAGGCTACTGTGAACACTTCACAGTTTATCTCAGAGAAGCTTGTCAAAAGGGGAACAAAAGATACAAATCGCTAAAAGATTGGTAGGCCAGAACTCCTTAAGAGTAAAGCTTTTAAAAGATATGTCCCCCTGGAACACTTAATCAGTAAGGGCATCAATACAGACCTGAGACAGTGGCTTTCTGTTGGCACAGTTCACACCTCCAATGAAGACCATGTTGGGCATGATCGGCCTGGGATGGTCCATCACAAAGTCTGCTCTGAACAGCCACACAGACCCATAGCTCAGAATGTCCACCAGAGTCACCTCTCTCTGAAAGAGCTCAGAGGCGAGGCTTGCAAAAGGAGCCAAAAAAAGATGGCAAAAGTACTGCATGGCCAGAGGGTAGAGCATGTTCTTGACCCTTTCCAGAAATGTCATGTGGTCTAAATTCCTTGTGAAGAGCCTAGGAACATAGGAAGATGGGTTTGGACATTTTGTGGCCTCAAAATCCAACTCACATGGAAGGGAGCGCAAAAAATAGACAGCAGGAACCGACAGGTACTGGGCCAGCACAGTCCCACAGGGATTAATGGGATCGGTTAAAACCACATCATAGGAACTGTCATTGAGATACTTGATCAGGTCATTGTTATGCAAAAGATTTGCACAAGACTTTTGAAAGAACAGAGATGCATTTTGAAAACCAGTCGCTGTCTTAAAAAATGCCTTCAGAAAATGTTCATTTTCAAAAACCTGATGATTCTGGTGCATGAACATGTCGTCAAATTCCTCCTGGGTGTATGGGATGGTGTAGGTTTTCAGAGTAAAGAAGTCATCTTCTTTTATGTGCATATTCACCTCGGGTGCGAGGACAACTGCCCTGTGACCCCTGGCGTGGAGCTCCTGCACAGCCTTTCTCATGCTGAGCCAGTGGCTGCCCTCCATGGGCACCACCAGCACCTTCCCGCCCTCGGCCCAGGGCTCACCACACAGCAACATCAGCAGCAGCCTGAGCACCCACAGGAGCACCCAGGGTCTGGCAGCCATCTCAGCAGAAGACAAAGCCACTGGCTTTCCCCACAGGCTGTGCCTCCTATATAAGTTCCTATCATGGTTATCTTATCACAGAGGCATTTAGAGAAATATAATCTAATTGGAAGACAGATACACTCCTTAAGTTAATTATTACAAAATCAATCTAACCTTTTGCTCTATAACCCTACCCTTCCACCTCCAGGTAGAGAGTATCACTCCACGTCCCATCTTGGAAAAACTCATCTGACCCTGTTGTCCTCTCTGAGGAGTGTTCTGGTTCATTCTGATTTTTTGTCCAATTTCTAAAGCACTCATGTCATGGTATTATCTCCTACTTCTCCGCAAGAATGTTCTACCAAGCTGCAGCTGAGCTCTGAGGCATCACCGGTGAACTACATCCCATCCATAATCTGCTGCTGGGTGGGACCCAGATGGAGACTCAAGATGCTTTCCAGTGATGGGTAACATGGAACGCACCTGAAAAAAGTGTGCTTTCTCTAAGTAGGCAGGCTCTCTGCCTGCATTCATTTTCTACCCCAGGATCTTCCTACAATGACCAGGGAAGATACTGCTTGAAGAATCAACCTTCAAATATGGTACTACCCAGAGGAGTACAGAACTGAAAACCTGAAAACAAGAGAAGGATTGGTTGAGAATTTTACATCTATCCCAAGAAGACATGCAATTATTCTCAGTTTCCTGTGCAGGCAATCCTTAGTAACACCACTGTGAGTTCTGACAGCATCTGCTTCCCAGAGCCTGCTAGCATGGGACAGGAACCAGCCGTGACCTCGCCTCAAATCTACCCTGTTTGGGGTTGAAGGTCCTATTCCTCTACCAGTCCATGGTAGTTAGGAGACTATCATGGACTTTAGCATGGTCTTTATGCCATTCAGCAGTTCCAGTTCGGTCTCTGAGCCAGTCATTGTAGGTCCCAAGTCCTTATAAGGATGGATTCCTTCAGAACAATACAAGACACATAATCATTGGGTGGGGTACTTGTTCAAATCTAAAGACAATGACAGCAGTGAATTTAAACCAAACATAGGACCTCCAGAGCACAGGTCACACACCTGTGAAGTTCAGCCTGCTCTAGAATGTCACACTCTAGTGGGCTCAAAAAGAAGTTGATGCCACCCTCTGTGCTCCAAGCTGGCTCCTTGGATTGCCCAAACTTCTTTTTCACTGAGTGTCATCTCCTACTTTCATATTATCTCAACAATGGTGTTCTGGCACAGGCCACCATAACTAGCTCAGGCTTCCCTGCCAGAGAAGTCATTATCATTAGACAGGCACACTGAAAACAGAAGTGGATTTGGGTTAGAGCTACACTGGGCCCTTGGCCTCAAAAGCCCTTTCATTAGCAGTACAGCATCTTGTTTGAGTCTTCATATTGTCTCTTTTTTCACTTGTCGAATCTCCCTCACCTCTATAAAGACCCTTGGGGTCGCATTTAGGGTGCTCCCAGATGATTCACGATAATTTCCCCATCTCAAGGTTCTCAATCACATTTATAAAGTCACTTTTGCCATCTAAAGTGCCATTCTGTGGTTTCAAGCATAAGGACCTGGATATCTTTGGAGGCAATCATTCAGCCTGCTACAGTGAGTCTTTGTCATTTGCTTAAAAACACACAAGCAAACAAATTCTCATATATTTTGTGCAATTATTCAAGAAAAACCTAACATGTGCAATCTTTTCCCACCGAAAGGGTTGGGGGAACTAATGATACCCTGTAACACCAAGAAAGGTCTACGAAGAATTCTGCAGTACAGAGACAATCACCCTGAAATCCGGGACATGTGGGAAAGAAAGGGTATAGTCTATATTACAGGAAAACAGAAATATTTAGAAAATTTATGTTTAGGTGTGGTAATACACAAACCATGAAACCTGAGAAAGGAAATGATAGGGACAAAACAAGCTGATGCGAAGGCAGAGATGAAAGCCATCTGCATAGACACACCCTTTTTGGCAGCCTTTGACATGAGACTTGGGTACAGCCACACTATAAATACACAAATAGACGAACACTGGCCCCATCCAGTGTGTATCACTGAGCCAGAGGATTTCTGCCTCATTTCACCTCCCAAACCTTCCTCTATCCCATTGCCCACCCTTGGCTCTAGGCTTGACTTGTCCAAGACTTGCACAGTTGCTCCCCATGCAACAACCCCATGTAACAACCCCATGTAACAACCACAGATCCATACCACCCATTACTCTTCCTGATGGTAACATCCAAGGTATAACATACTTCTTTAATAACTTTACATTGAGTACACGCGAAAGGATCCTATGTTTATACACTTGGTTAAATAAAATATATTATTAAAATTCAGACTGTTTACTTTTTTAAAAAATGTCTACAAGAAGTTTTTTCACTTGTGTGTATGACTTACATTGTATTTCTAATGAACAACTGTTGACTAGCCCAGAAAGAAAACCAATTAAGAAATGTCTTACAATATTTATTTCACAAGAAAATTTTCTGATCACAACACAAAATCATTAGGAAAAAACAAGAGAGAAATGACTAAAGAACTATCTTGATTATATGGAAATTATTAAATGATCTTATAGACAGCTGTTGTTTCAAAGAGAAAATAAAAACAAATTCAAATAATCTACAAAGCAATGTAAAAATTGAATGCATATTAAAACTTAACTGACATCCTTAAAAGCTTTCTTTGATTCTGTCAACTCCTTATTTTCAAGGAAAGTAAAAAGTAAAGAACCTTAGTATTTACCTAAGGAAATTAGTAAAACAACTACAAAATAAGCCAAAAGAAACAAGGATAAAATAACTCCCTAAAAATATAGCTGAAATTAATAGAAAACAAAAAGAACAGAAGGAATATAAAAATATGACAGATGTTTCTTTCAGAAAACCATTCAAATAATTCAAACCATCAAAGCCTTTAGCTTAAGGAAGAATTAAAAAAGAGAGAACCTTACAAAAGACTTAGACTTTCATATCTGGAGAAAAATTATGCAAGAAGTCAAATCTTAGCATGAACCAAAGGAAGAAAGGGTAACAAAATCTCAAACTAAAACATAATTGAGTAGGACAAAAATGAAAATTCCATGCCCATTATATATAATACATGGTGAAGATTCAAGAGTAAATGATCTTTTGTGCACCAAATAAACGGGCACCAACAAGTCTAAAGGAAGAACAGAAATGTACAGAAATCGTCATGAATGCAGTTCTCCAACTGCACTAGGTTCAGAGCTTAATCCCCACATACAAGGCTACACAAGAGATGGCAGTCAAACCCACAAGGACATAAAATGTTTGCTTGATTGACATGAAGAACTAGTGGGATTGAGTTTGTGAACCAGCTACAGGTCAAGGTGATCCAGACGAGAAAGATCACATGTCTTTGGTTATCGGGCTGGTCTGCAGATGACACACCTTGTCTTACTTGGAGTAGTAGCAGCGATAACAACTACCATTTATTGGGTGCTCACTATGACAGCATCAAAGCAGAATGATTAGGTATGGTTTCCAAGGGCGTCCAGCTAGACAAAGGGCAGAGAGGATCTGAAGCAATACATGTATTCACACAGACAAACTGAAAAAGCAACACTTTTAAAATGTCTTTCTACTTCTCATCATCTTTTCAAATCTAACAGACATTCATATGGGAAACTTGTGAAAGCCAGAACTCAGCAGGACAGTTCTGATCTTCAGGGCCTCCCAAGTTCTCCACTTCTGACAGGAGCAGTCTTACCACCTTTCTCTAGCTCTCTAGTAGTGGAAAATATCTGCATCTTCCTTCTCTGAGAGGTTTCCAGCTTACACAGCTTCTGTCTTTCATGGGGTTTACTGTAAAATTTACCATCGAATAAATACATTGTATACAGGAAAAAGAAAATCAAGTAAAACAGTTAACCTGTGGTAGAAAGAAATCAAATGTAGATTTTTTTACAATAATACATGTGTCACTAAAAAGTACAGATGTAATACTAAAACAACTCACATTTAAAGTCACGAAAGGTAGTATAAATTAAGTACATATGACATAAATCCACTGTGTGATTGTCAGCTTGTCATACTGTAGTAGCTTCCATGTTACTGTGATACTGGAAGCTTTTGAACTGGTACTTCAAATACTAACAGGGTCACCCTTCACAAACAGGTCTCAGTGAAGCTCCCAGCCAGACTAAGACAGACTGGGAAGAAGAAGGCTATTTTTACAAGCTGAACAGTAAGAAGAAGAAAGGGGCCTCAAGGTTGAAGGAAGACTCATTAACAGCCTGCATCATGCAGATGACACAACTTGGCTTGCTGAAAGTGAAGAGGACTTAAAGCACTTACTAATGAAGATTAAAGACCACAGCCTTCAGCAACAGATCACTACAGCACACAGGAAATAAAAATTCTCACCACTAGACCAGTAAGGAACTGCAAGATGCATGGCGAAAAGATCGTTGTGGACAAGGTACACTGCACTTGGATCCACAATCAACCCCATGAAAGCCACAGTTGAGAAATCAAAGGACACATTGCATACAGCAAACATGCCACAAAAGATTTCTTTCCAGTGTCAAAAACCAAAGATGCTCTCCAAAGACTATTTTGCAACTGACCTTCATGCATGTGAGAGCTAGACAGTAAATAAGGGTGAATGAAGCACCACTGACGCCTTTGAACTAGGCAGACTGGCAGAAGAATGAACAACTCTGTTTTGGAACCAGTCAGTTAGCATGCTCTTTAGCATCCAGGATCGGGAGATTTCCTCTCACATACTTTGGGCGTGCTAGCAGGAGGACCAGTAGCCGGGGAAGGACATCGCGCCTGGTAAAGTGGAGGGTCAGCTACAACGACGAAGACCCTCAACAAGACGGACTGACACAGCGCCTGCAACAATGGGCTCAAGTATGATGACTGAGGATGGGACAAGATCAGGCAGTGTTTCCTTCCGTTGTACAAGGAGTTGCTGTCAATTGGAATCAACTCAACAGCACCTAACAACAACACAGCATAAAAGGACCGAATTTATCAACCAAAAGAGATGGATCAGTCAGTGAATTAGAAACAAAATTCAGCCCCGACAATCCTATTAAAGACAATAAACTCAAATATGGAGAATTAATCTATGATGTTGATATTGATAAAGTATTGATAAAGTTGTTAATGAGAAAGTAACAGCTCCCACCACGGAAACCTGACCACTGTTGGGGTGTCAGGGGTGCATTTAGTGGCATCGTCAACCTCTCCTTACCACCAATCTCCCTTTTAAGTTCACCTCTCTTCATCACTGTTTCTACCTTCACTGGGTTCTTGGGGTCACAGTTGTATCTCCTCTCTAATCCTAGCTACCATCTTTGATGAGCTCGGCACCCCAACTAGAAGACCCATTTGGCATGTTATCTTCATGGCGCACTCCCAAGCCTGCTGTGTTCTAACATTCTACACCAACTACAAGTTTCTGGGCAGGCAACATGCTGTCCGAAAAATGCCACCTCTGAAATGTTACACTCCATTCTTTCTTTCTCTAACCAGAGGTCCCCACTATGGCCCCTGGGAAGCTATCTCACTTCCATTTCATCAATTCAGCCTCTTTGAAACTTCTCCTTCCTTTGGGTGCTTGAGTTTCCTTTATCATCACTTTGTTCCACTTCCACAAAATTTCTAAAATCTCTCATGCCAACCAAGGCAACTTGTTCCATCCTTCATCCTTCTGGAAACCATGTTTGACATAGTGGTTATGTGCCAGCGCTGCTAACAAAGAAGTCACTGATTCGAATCCACCAGGCACTCCTTGGGCCAGTTCCACTCTGTCCTATGGAGTCACTATGAGTTGGAATTGACTCAACAGCAGCAGGTTCACCTTTCTACTCAACAGCAGCAAACACTCAGCCCCATATGGCTCAGTTCTACCCGTAAAGGCACACCTAACACAAAATAGCATATGAGGCAATTACTGTTAAACTGCTGCAGGATCTCTGACAGGTGGCCATGGAAACTACAAAGGACAAAGGAAACTGCTTGTTGGCATCTGTCTCCCCCAACCGCCCCCAGTGCCACCCAGGGAGTGTGCTGTACCTGCCGTATCTTAGATACATCTCTGGCTTCCATGCATCAATTTCTGCCTCTGACATAGCTGAAGAAAACTGCACAATTACAAAAATGGTGCCTTTACGTATGGACAGTCATGTCATGGACCCTCAGCTCTCCCATCATTTCGCCTTGGCGACTGTTCCAGACATTAATTATACTGTTGGTAACACTTCAGGAATTTATCTCACAGAAGCTAGCTACAGTGAGAATGAGAGGTAGAAACCTCTAGAAACACTGGTAGGTGGTCTCACTGGGGCACTGATTGGGTAAGGGCATCAATACAGACCTGAGACAGTGGTTTTCTGTTGGCACAGTTCATACCTCCAGTGAAGACCACGTTGGGCATGATTGGCCTGGGGTAGTCCATCACAAAGTCTCCTCTGAACAGCCACACAGATCCATAACTGAGAATGTCCATCAGGGTCACCTTTCTCTGACAGAGCTCAGAGGCAAGGCTTGCAAATGGATGGTAAAAAGTTCGGCAAAAGTACCGCATGGCCAGAGGGTAGAGCACGTTCTTGACCCTTTGCAGAAAAGTCATATGATCTGAATTTCTTGTTAATAACCTAGGAACATACGAAGACGGGTTTGGACACTGGGGGCCCTCAAAATCCAATTCACATGGAATGGAACGCAAAAAGTAGACAGCAGGAATTGACAGGTACTGGGCCAGCACTGCCCCACAGGGATAAACAGGGTCAGTTAAAACAACATCAAAGGCACTGTCATTCAGATAGCTGATCAGGTCCTTGTCATGCAAAAGATTTACACAAGATCTTTGATAGTATGCAGATATGTTATGGAAAGCTGTTATTATTTCAAAAAATGTCTGCAGAAAATGTTCAGTTTCACGCATCAGGTGTGTACGGCGCAGAAAGAGGTCTTCATATTCATCCCGGGTACATGGAATGCTGTAGGTTTTCAGGGTGAAGAAGCTGTCTCCTTTGATATTCATGCTCACCTCGGGGGCCACGACAACTGCCTTGTGGCCCCTGAGGTGGAGCTCCTGCACAGCCTTTCTCAGGCTGAGCCAGCGGCTACCATCCATGGGCACCACCAGCACCTTCCCACCCTCGGCCCAGCGCTCACCACACAGCAGAAACAGCAGCAGCAGCCTGAGTCCCAACAGGGAGAGCTGGAGTCTCCCAGCCATCTTGGTCCAAGCCAACACCACTGGCTTTGCCTACTTTGTAAGTTTGCCTTCATGTTATCTAATCATAGAGTCACTTAGCAAAATGGAATTTAATTGGAAGACAGAGTATCCTCCTTAAGTTAATCATTACAGAATCAATCTAACCTTTCACCACTGAGCCCAGCCCTTCTGCTTCCACATAGGGAGATCATCTCCCCACACTCCATCTCTAGAGGGCATTCTAGCCCACTCTCTGATTTCTCATTCAGTTCCTAAAACAGTTAGGTGTACACCCTTGTTGTATCATTTTCTCCTACTTCTCTGTGAGCCACCTTCTACCAGCTCAGTTGTGGCTGAACTCTGAGGCATCACTGGTGCCCCAGCCCTCAGCCATAACCTGCTGTTATGGTACAACGCTGTTCAGTGACTCTTAAAACTTATTCCTCCCAGTGATGAGTGACATGGAACACATCTGAAAAAGTGTGCTTTCTCGAAACAGGCAGGCTTTTGGGTTGGGTTCATTTCCCACACCAAGAGAAGACACTGTTTGAAGTCTTGCCTTTCAAATACAGTAATAACTAGAGTAACCCTCAACTCAAGACTTGAAGATAACAAAAGGATTGACTGAGAATTTTATATCTACCCCCTGAAGACTTACAATTATTGAAAGCATCCATGTGCAGATAAGCATTAGCAATACCATTTGTGGGTTCAGGTAGCGTCATCTCGCAGGACCTGCTACTGTGGAACAGGAGGAAGCTGTGATCTGGCCTGAGATCTGAGCCTGTCTGAAGGCTGAAGTTCCAAGTCTTTGGCTACCCTGTTAAGAAACTGCCATGGAACTTACCATGGTCTTGTCCCTTTTGTAGTTCATGTTCAGACTTTGTATCAAAGTTATTTCTGGTGCCCAGTCCTGACAAAGATGGATTCTTTCAGAACAGGGCAGGATACATTATTTGGGTCCCCTTGTTCAAATTTCAAGATGCTCACAGCAGTACATTAAACCAAGCCTGGAATCCTCCGGATCACAACTCATGCACCCATGAGGTGGACCCTGGGCCAGGAAATCCCCCTTGTGGGCCCCCGAAGACGCTGATGACTCCCTCTGCCCGGCCTGACCTGGCTCCTTGGACTGTCCAAACCACTTTTTCCCTGACTGCAACCTTTCTGTTGTCATGCTCTCAACAATGGCATTCCAGCACCGGTCACCAAATCTACTCACGCTTCCTTTGGCAGGTAGTCATTGCCATTAGAGTGTCATGCTGAAAACAGATGTCTCTGCAGGGCACATAGAGTCATGCATTGAGATTCACTACTTTGTTATTGTAAGCTGCTGTGGAGTGGAGTTACTTCAGACTCACAGTAACTCTAAGAATCACAGGAGAAATTGTCCCATAAGGTTTTGAAGGAGTTCCGATATGTTTCCACTGCCAACTTGATCATTAGCAGCCAAGGTGTTAAACACTACACTAACAAGACTCCATATTTTAGTAAGTACTGGGGCACAAAAGGTTTGCACTCAGGTACTAAATCAGAAGTTGACAGTGGAAACCCACGGAGGAATGCCATGGAGAAAAAGCTACTTTGGTATGACTGTTGTGGTTAGGTACCGCTGAAGTGGTTCCAACACACAGAGACTCTGTACACAAAAGCACAAAACACTGCCGGACCCTGGGCCATCCTCACAATCACTGCTGTACTGAAGCCCATTGCTGTAGCCACTGTGTCAACTTCTCTTTCAGTGTCTTCCTCTTTTTTGCTGACTTCTTACCAAGCACGATGTCTTTCTCCAGGCATTGATCCCTCTTGATAACACGACCAAAGAACGTGAGACAGTCATACCGTCCTTACTTAGAAGGAGTTTTCTGGCCGTACTCCTTCCAAGACAGATTGGGTAGTTCTCCCGACAGTTCATGGTATATTCAGTATTCTTTGCCAGCACCATTAATCAAAGACTTCAAGTCTTCCTTAGCATTCCTTTTTCATTGTCCAGCTTTCACAGGCAGATGAGGCAACTAAAAACACCACAGGATGGATCAAGCTCACCTTAACTTTCAAACTGACATCTTTGCTCACCTTTAACACTTTAAACAGGTCTTTTACAGCCAGCCTGCACATGCAACATTCCCTTTGATTCCTTAACTGCTGTTTTCAGGGGCGTTCATAGTGAACCCAAGTGACATGAAATCTTTGACAACTTCAGTCTTTTCTCTGCTGCTTTCTGGTCCAGTTGTGAAGATGTTAGTTTTTGTTATGTTGAAGGATAACATATATCAAAGGCTGAGATTTTTTATCTTCATCAGTAAGTACTCTAAGTCCTCTTCACTTTCAGCAAGCAACGTTGTGTCATCTGCATAACGCAGGTTGTTAATGAGTGTTCCTCCAACTGATGCCACATTCTTCACAAATTTCCAACTTGGATTCCTTGCTCAACATAGGGGTTGTACAACTTTGGAGAAAGCACATGCCTCTGAAGCACACCTTTCCTGATTTTAATTCACACAGTACCCCCTTTGCCACTGAAAGAACTGTGGCATGCAGTTCTACTCTGACACACATGGGGTTACCATGAGTCAGAACTGATTCTGCAGTATTGGCTTTTGCTTAGTTTCAAGTAAGATATGATTAAATGAATAATACATTTGCTTTAAAGAAATTAAGCCTAGCTTTTAGAAGCATATCAAAGCTGCTGACAGTAAGAATTGACCATTAGTTAACCAATGTCAAGCCTAGGCTTTTCAAACAAAGGTGATCCTGATAGCATAGGTGTACTCGTTTCCCATAGCGGCTGTAACAAATTACCACAAACTTGCTGACTTACAGTTACTCTCTTACACCTCTAAAATCCCTCATGTCAACAACTGCAATTTGCTATTCCTTCCCCTTGCCCTGGCGATGTGGTGGGTTAAGTGCTACATCTGCTAATCAAAAGATCGACAGTTCAATCAAGAGAGGTACTCCTCGCAAACTCAACGGGCCAGTACTACTCTGACTTCTAGGGTCAATATGAGTCAGACCTGATTCGATGGCAGTGGGTTTGCTTTGGTTTGGTCACTCTTCTACTCAGCTCCTGCAGGTAATGAACCCCAGTTATGCCAGCACAGGCATATCTAACAGAAAACAGCATATGAGGCAAATTGCTGAATGATGTCTCCAAGTTGGCCACGAAAACTACAATGGCTAAGACAAATCCTTCACTGGCACCTTCCCCACCCACTCCCACAGTGGCACTCAGGAAGAGTGCTCTACCTCCCATGGCTTAGATATGCCTCTGGCTTCCATGACTCAGTTTCTGGTTCCCACACAACTATAAAGACACTGTTTTTACAATGAATAATCTTGGTTGTGCAACACCACTGCTTGTCAGTCTTGTTACAGACGCTCACCTACCCTCTCATGCCTCTCAGTGACCATTCCAAAAGTTAACTAGGCTACTGTGAACACTTCAGAGTTTATCTCCGAGAAACTTGTCAAAAGGAGAACAAGAGGCAGAAATCTCTAAAAGATTGGTAGATCAGAGCTCCTTGAGAGTAAGTTTTTAAAAGATGTGTTCCCCCTGGAACACTTAATGGGTAAAGGCATCAATACAGACCTGAGACAGTGGCTTTCTGTTGGCACAGTTCATACCTCCAATGAAGATCATGTTGGGCATGATCGGCCTGGGATGGTCCATCACAAAGTCTGCTCTGAACAGCCACACAGACCCATAGCTCAGAATGTCCATCAGGGTCACCTCTCTCTGAAAGAGCTCAGAGGCGAGGCTTGCAAAAGGAGTGAAAAAAAGATGGCAAAACAACTGCACAGCCAGAGGGTAGAGCATGTTCTTGACCCTTTGCAGAAATGACATGTGGTCTGAATTCATTGTGAGGAGCCTAGGAACATAGGAAGATGGGTTTGGACATTGTGTGGCCTCAAAATCCAACTCACATGGAAGGGAGCGCAAAAAATAGACAGCAGGAACCGACAGGTACTGGGCCAGCACAGTCCCACAGGGATTAAAGGGATCGGTTAAAACCACATCATAAGAACTGTCGTTGAGATACTTGAGGAGGTCTTTGTTATGCAAAAGATTTGCACAAGACTTTTGAAAGAACAGAGATGCATTTTGAAGCACAGTCACTATCTCAAAAAATGCCTTCAGAAAATGTTCAGTTTCAAAAATCAGATGATTCTGGCGCACAATGCTGCCTTCAAATTCCTCCTGGGTGTATGGAATGGCATAGGTTTTCAGAGTGAAGAAGTCATTTTCTTTTATGTGTATATTCACCTCAGGTGCGAGAACAACTGCCCGGTGGCCCCTGGCGTGGAGCTCCTGCACAGCCTTTCTCATGCTGAGCCAGTGGCTGCCTTCCATGGGCACCACCAGCACCTTCCCGCCCTCGGCCTGGGGCTCACCACACAGCAGGAACAGCAGCAGCAGCCTGGGTCCCAACAGGGAGAACTGGAGCCGCCCAGCCATCTTGGTCCAAGCCAATACCACTGGCTTTGCCTACTATGTAAGTTTCTTTCATGTTATCTAGTCACAGAGTCACTTAGCAAAATGGAATTTAATTGGAAGACAGAGTATCCTCCTTAAGTTAATCATTATAGAATCAACCTAACCTTTCACCACTGAGCCCGCCCCTTCTGCTTCTACATAGAGAGATCATCTCTCCACACCCGATCTCCGGAGGGTATTCTAGTCCACTCTCTGATTTTGTCATCCAATTGCTAAAGTCAGTACGTGGGGGCTCTTGGCACATCATCATCTCCTACTTGTCTGTGAGCCCTGTTCTACCAGCTGTGGCTGAGTTCTGAGACATCACAGCTGTCCTAGTTCCCAGCCTTTATCTGTGACTGGGTGGAACCCTGTTTGATGACTCTTCAAATTCAGTCCTCCCACGGATGGGTGACATGGAACACATCTGAAAATGTGTGCTTTATCTAAATAGGCTGTCTCTGGTTGCATTTGTTTTCCACAGAAGGATCTTCCTGTGACGGACATGGGAGACACTGCTTCAAGAAGCAGCTTACACATATGGTACTACCTGGAGGGTCAGCCAGAAAGAGGAAGGCCCTCAAGGAGAAGGATCGAGACAGTGACTGCAACGATGCGCTCAAGCAGAGAAACGATCGTGGGCTTGGTGCAGGGCTGGGTAGTGTTTCACTCTGCTGTTGATAGGGTCGCTGTGAGTCAGAACTGACCCAACAGCACCTGACAGCAACACTATCTGGAGTGACCCTGAACCGAACACTTGAAGACAAGAGAAGTGTTGGCTGAGAGTGGTACATCTACCCGACGGAGACTTGCAATTATTCTGATGAGCTGAGCGATGCCACTGTGGGTTCCGATAACAGTCCCTCTCAAGATCTGCTACTGTGGGACAGAAAGGAGGTGTGACTTGGCCTCAGACCTAGCCCTGTCTGATCACCAAAGTTCCTAATGTTCTGTTACCCTTTAGCATGATCTTTACACCATGTTGTGGTTGATGATCAGACACTGCCCCCAAATCATTTCAAGTTCCAAGTCCTGACAACGATGGATTCTTTCAGAATAGGACAGAATGCCCTATTTGGGGGGCCCTTATTCAAATTTCAAGGCGGTGACAGCAGTGCACTAAACAAGTATACTCCCTCTGAATACAGGCCACACACTGATGAGGCTTAGCCTGCTCCACAAGGTCACTCCCTTGCGGGCTCCACAAGATGCTGATGCAGCCCTGTGTCCTTCCTGGACTGGCTCCTTGAGTTGTCCAAACTTCTCTTTCACTGAATGTGCCTTTCTCTTGCCATGTTAGCTACAACAATGGCATTCTGGGCCAGGCCGCCGTGACTGGCTCAGGCTTTCTTTTGGAAGGAAGTCATTACCATTAGAGATCCACACTGAAAAGAGATTCCACCACGGGGCGGGTGCAGATATGGTCAGGCGGTTCCCATGCTGGACTACACCACACTCGCTGTGTTGTTTTCATTCTCTAGTTCTACCATGACACAGAAATATCACAAAGGGATGGCTTCAACAAACAGCAATTTATTCTCTCATAGTTTAGGAGGCTAGAAATCTGAACTCAGGCTGGCAGCTCCCTGGCAGAGCGAAGGCTTTCTTTCTCGGTCAGCTCTGGAAAAAGATCCTTGTCATCAGTCTTCTCTGGTATAAGAGCTTCTTAACGTAGGCATCTTCAGTCCAAAAGACATGCACTGCTGGTACCACTTTCATGAGGTCCCCTTGTCTCTGCTCCCTTCTCTCCTTTATATCTCAGCGGAGATTGACTCGAGACACAATCTCATCTTATAGACTGAGTCCTGTATTATTAACACCATAAACCAAACCTAAGCAAACCCATTGCAGTCAATTCTGACTCATAGAGACCCTACAGGACGGGGTAGAGAGAGATGCCCCATAGAGTTCCCAAGGAGTTCCACACCATGTCACCAGGATTCCCGTTAACAACGCATGGGTAGGATTTACAGCACACAGGAAACTCACACCAGATGACAAAATGATGGACAACTGCACAATATTGGGAAGCCTAGGCAAGGTGACACTGTTCCATTGCTTTTTGTAAGGTTTTTACTAAATAATTCTTCTCAGAAGTAGCCTATCGGGTCGTCCTTCCTAGTGTGTCTTAGTCCGGAAGCTCCGTTGAAACCTGTCTACCAGCTGAAACCTGCTGGCATGACACCAGGGGCATAGCTTCCAACATCACAGCAACGTGAAAGCCCCCACAGTACGACAAACTGATTCACTCATTACAAGATCATAGATTTGAGTGTGGCTAACACCCCAACATAAAGACACCAAAAATTCTCACAACTGGACCAGTAAGCAACATCATCTTGATAAACCAGGAAAAGACGGTCATGGTCAAAGATTTCGTTTTACTTGGATCCACAATCAACACCCATGGAAGCAGAAGTCACAAAATCAAGCAACGCACTGCCTTGGGCAAATCGGCTGCAAAAGACTTTTTAAGGTATTAAAAAGCAAAAGATGTCCCCTTGAAGACTATAGTGTACTTGACCCAAGCCATAGTGTTTTCAATCAACTCACATGCATGCCAAACCTGGATGCTGAATAAGGGAGACCAAAGAACAACTGACATATTTGAATTAAGGTGTTGGTGAAGGATACTGAATATTCTTTGGACTGCCAAAAGAAGGAACAAGTCTGTCTTGGAAGAAGTACAACCAGAATGCGTAGAGGCAAGGATGGTGAGACTTTGTCTCATATACTCTGGACATGTTATCAGGAGGGATCAGGCCCTGGAGGAGGACATCACACTTAGTAATGCCTAAGACCAGCAAACAAGAGAAAGACCCTCAACGAGATGAACTGACACAGTGGCTACAACCATGGGCTCTGGCATAACAATGATCGGGACTGCGTAGGAGCCGGCTGTGTTGCATTCGGTGATACATCAGGTCTCTGCGAGTTAGGAGAAACTCAACAGCACTTAACAATAATGATTCCTCGGTCTTCCCTATTCGTTGCCCAGTCTTCCTGTGCATATCAAGTAACTGAAAACATCATGGCATAGATCAGTAGCATAGTTTTCAAGATGACATCATGACTCTTGAACACTTGAAAGAGGTCAGGAAGCCATTTCACAGCTAGGGGAATGGTAAAGCTGGTTGTGTTTTCTGTGCTGTAATCAGAAACATAAACGTAGACCAGAACAGATGGAGAGACATGGAAGTGCCCCTGGAGGTGAAGATGTGACACTGAAATCCCTTGCCTTTGTTTCAAATTAAATTACAGATGGAATGCAAGGCCATGCAAAAGCTCACTGGGATTTTTACAGGACCAAAAACATTTTAAAGTGTACTTAGATGTTTCCAGCTTCTAAGCAGAGGACTAACTCCTACCAGACCAATGCCCCCACCGCTAACAACTATAAAGTTGCTCCGAATATAAAACTCAGCTCTCTAAGGCACTGGAGGGTCACCATAAGCCTGAAGACACTGAAGGTGAGAAGGGAATGGCAAGAGAGATGTTTCCCATCTGCATGGCTTTCTTTATGAGGACAAGCCACAATCAGTATTGCCTGTTTTTAAATGCTTTGATGACCCCTGCCTATACCCATAACTGCATGCAGACACAGAAATGGCAGGAAGCTTCCGGGGAACAATGCAGAATGTGAAAAGTCATCAAGCAGAAGACTGGAGGGGAAGAGGGGCCAGGCTACTGGGCCTTGTATGCCGGGCTAGGGGGCTGAATTTCATCCTGAAGGCAGGGGCAGGCATTCAGGGAAGTGGTGACACGGCCAGGTTTGTGTTCCTGAAATAGCCCACTTGCAAAGCAATGAGAAGGTCTTGGAAGGAGTCAGTCTGGACTCAGGGAGACAGCAGTGGTTCAATGGTCTCCATGCAGAAGGGCCAAGGGCCATCCCAGCCAGTGTACCTCGCGCTCAGCCGCCGTCTGGCAGTCAACAGAGCTTTGTGTGTTGTCAGAGGCTCAGCAGAGTTTCCCAATTAAGATAAACTAGAAAGAACGGCTTAGCGATCTGCTTCTGTGAGTAAACTGCTGCAAACCCAGTGGATCACAATAGTAAACTCTGCAATCAATCACGGGGATGATGCAGGATCAGGCTGTGTTTTGTTCCATTGTGCACCAGGGTCTCCATGAGTCAAGGGCCACGTGATCGGCAGCTAACAACGACAAGCCTGGACCCAGGAACCACTGCGCAGAGGTGAGGTCCCCAAAGCCCTTATGGGGACTGAACACATACGGCAGACTTCCACAAGGGGGCGCGTGAGGCCCTGAAATAAGAAGCGAGTGGCCACTCCCAGGTGCAAGCCCCAGCTCAGCATCTGAACAGAGCTCTTTCTGACCTGACTCCAAGGAAGTGGATTGGGACGGGGGTGGGGCCCTGCCGGGGAGGAAAGCCAAGTGGACTAGTGGTTAGTGCTACGTCTGCTAACTAAAAGGTTAGCAGTGCAGATCCACCAGGCTCTCCTGGGAAACTCTGTGGAGCAGTTCTACTCTGTCCTATAGGGTCACTATGAGTTGGAATAGGAATAGACTGAACGGCAGTGTGTTCGGTTTCTAGTTGCGGGGGGGGACACAAACTAACTCTTTCAACTTTCTTCCAAACAATGTCAAAGGAGGCTGGATTCATGGCATGTATTTTGAGCAGTTATGGCACAAGAAAAGGCATTTCTGTAAGTCCGTTTGTTCTGCTTTTAATATTATTAGCATGCAAGTGACTTTCACTGGATAGCAATATTAAAAACACACACAAACTAAAACGCATTTAAGGTGATTTTTAGCTCTGTTTCCCAGCTTTTCATGCTCCAGGGATGCTCTGCTCCCTGGCACTTTCATCCGTCCTCTGACCAGCAGTACCATGGTTTGGTCTGCAGAATAACAGCCCCCAAGATACTCATGTCCTAAGCCTGGGAAATTTTGAGTATGTTGTGTTACACGGCCAAAGGAATTAAGATTGCAGATGGCGCTGAGGTTGCTGTCCTGTACTGAATTGTGTCCCCTCAAAAACGTGTGTATCAATGTGGCTGAGCCATGATTCCTACCATTGTGTGGTTGTCCTTAACTGTGCTGTAAATTTTTCTGAGTTGTAACTGCTAATCTCTGCCAGTGGCTAACAGGGTAAGTGGCTAACAGGGTAAGATTGGATTATGTTGAAGAGGATTCGGGTAGGACTCTAACGCCCTTAACTAAAGTCACTTATCTGATCCAACGTAAAGAGAATTTCTCTGGAGTATGGCTTGCACCACCTTTTATCCTACAACAGATCAAAGGAAAGCAAAGCAAGCAGAGAGTTGGTGATCTCAGGCCACTGAGAAAGAAGCACCAGGAAAGAGCATGTCCTTTGGACCTGAGGTTGCTGTGCTGACATGCTCCCAGATCGAGGGAATACTGAGGACCAGACCTCCCTCCAGGGATGAAAGAGAGCCCTCCTCTCAAGATGACGACCTGACTTCAGACTTGTAGCCTACTGGACTGTGAGAGACTAAACTTCTCATTGTTAAAGCCATCCACTTAGGATATTTCTGTTACAGCAGCACTGTATGACTAAGACAGTTGCTGGTTAGCTGATCTTCAGATAGGGAGATCAGCCTGGATTAGTCAGATAGGCCAAATTTCATCCCAAGTCCCTGAAATGTGAAAGAGGAGACAGAAGAAGAGAAAGCCAAGTGTGACTCCACATGAGGAAGGACTCAGTCTGCCACTGCGAACCTGGAGGACGGAGGAGGAGACCACGAGCCAAAGAACATGACAGCTTCTTAAGAACTGGAAAAGGCAAGAAAACAGATTGCTCCTCTAGAACCTCCAGAGTGACAGCAGCCGTATGGACACTTTAATCTTAGGGCTTTTGATCTTTGGAACTGTGAGATAACAAACATGGGTTGTTTTTTGTTTTTCTAATTATTGTGTTTTAGGATGAACATCTACACAGCAAATTAATTTCTCATTAAAAAAATAGTGTACATATCCGACATTGGTTGACAACTCCATGACCTGTCAACACTCTTCCCTTCATGGCCTTTGGTTCCCCATTACCAGCTTTCCTGTTCCCTCCCGCATCTTAGTCCTTACCTCTGGGCCCGTGCGCCCTTTAGCTTTGTTCTATTTTATAGGCCCTTCTAATCTTTGGCTGAAGGATGAATCTCAGCAGTGACTTCAGTTAAAAGCGTGTCTGGGAGCCTCACTCTTGGGATTTGTCTCTGTCTGGGCATCAAGCACAGTCTTTTTTGGGAGTTAGAATTCTGTACACTTATGGGAGGCTGTCCTACTGGTCTCTTTCTAGATGGGAGAGAAGAGGGTGGGGAGGAGGGGACAGGAACTTGTTAAGAGGATACTACAAGTATACAATGAAAAGGAGGGGTGTGCTGTCACTGGGCAAGGAGAGCTGAAGGAGCTGCAGATAGACAGGCATGCAAATTTAAACTGCATTGTATACTTTCACTTAATCACAATTTTAAAAAAAATTCTGTTCTACATTTTTCTCCATCTCTGTCTGGACTCTCTACTGTGATCCCTGTCAGAGCAATTAGTGGTGGTGACCAGGCACCATCTGGTTGTGCTGGACTCAGTCTGGTGGGCTGTAGTAGTTGTGGTCCATTAGCCTCATATACAGTTTTGGGTTCATTTAATTCTGCCACGCTGGGTCTCAAGGAGATAAAGACTCTTGGTGTTCAGCGAAAAAGAGAGACAGACAAATCATTTAAGGGCAACACGACGTAACCTACCAAAGGCATGCGCAAATTGTTAGGACCAGACAAATAAAAGAACATGGTACATATTGGCAAAGAAACCAACATGAGTAGAGGACATGCTACTTGAGGTGCCCTGGGGACAGTACAGTCAGGAGTTCAAAACAGCTTAAAAAGTATGTATTGATTATTTTCTGTAAGCCAGGTCCTGGCTTCTGTACACACAGATGACCAACATCTGGTCACTGTCCTGGACAAGGTTTACTGAGAAAGAACAGGATGTGGTCCCCACAGAGAAGAGAGGCATGGTCAGGAAAGGCTTCCTAGCCAAGCTATGGACCTTGGTATAACTTGAATATTGTATTTCCAGGAGATACAGGAGACAAGACTAGAAGGAGAGACCCAGAATTTTGAGGATTTCTAAAACACACTAAAAACTACAAAAATTGTTGAAATAAAGAAAAAAAAGAAAACCCAAATAAACATAAAGGTATCCCATGTTTGTGGATCAGAAACTTAATATTGTTAAAATGACAATAATATGTATCAAAATCTCAGGTGAGTTTTCTTGAAAAAATTGGCAAACTGATCCCAAACTTCATATGGAGATTCAAGGTCCTAAACTTCATGTGGAGATTCAAGATATTCAGTATATCCCAAAACAAAACAAAATGAACAAAAACCCCACTGATGAGTCCTTCTGACTCCAGCAACCCTATAGCCCAAGCAAACTTGAGAAAGAAGAAAAAAAAGGGAGAACTCAGAATACCAATATCAAAACCACAGTAATCGAGATAGTGCTGTATTGATACATTGATAAGCACATATATCAATGGAATACAATCCAGAGTTCAGAAATAAAGCCTCACATTTACAGTCAAATGGTTTTTGACAAGTGTGTGGAGATGATTCAACAGAGAAAGAGAAGTCATTTCAATAAAAGGTGCTGGGATAGTTGTATACTCACATGCAAACGAATGAAGTTAGACCGTTTCCTCATATGATACACAAAAAATAACTCAAAATGGATCACAGAACTAAATACAAGAGCTAAAAGTAGAGAACTCTTAAAAGAAAATATAAGCCTAAATCATCTTGGCACTGGATTGGACAATGGCTTCTTAGATATGACATCAAAAGCACAAATAGCAAAAGGAAAAATTAATAAATTGTTACATCAAAATTACAAGGTTTTGCTCATCAACGAACACCATCAGAGTGAAAACATAATTCACAGAAGGGGAGAAAAATATCTATCATATATATGACACATGACCTGTATCTAGAATACATGAAGAATTTTTATAACTTAACAATGAAAAGACAAACAATCCAATTTAAAAAATGAGCAAGGAGTTTCAAAGATATGTCTCCCAAGCAGATAGACAAACGGCCAACAAGCACATGAAAAGACGCTGAACCTCATTAGTCATCAGAAATGCCAATCAAAACCACAATGAGCTACCATGTCACACCCACCAGGAGGCTCAGAATAATAATTTAAAAAAATGGAAAAGCAAGGATGTACAGAAATTGGAACCCTCATAAATTGTAGCTAAGAATGCAAAATGGTACATGGCTATGTGACAGTATGACACCAAAAAATAAAAACAAAAACACAGTTGTCAAGTTGATTCCAAATCGTAGAGACCCTACAGAGTAGAACTGCCCCATTCAGTTTCCAAGGATGTCCTGGTGGATTTGAACTGCCAATCTTTTGGTTAGCACACATGGCTCTTAATCACTGTGCCTCCTCAAAAAGCCACATGGAATTACCATATAACCTGGCAATTCTATTCCTCTATATATTCCCAAAAGAACTGAAAAAAAAATGTTCAAACAAGAACTTGTAGACAAATACGAGCACTATTCTGTCATGGGTTGAACTGTGTCCCCCCAAAAATGTGGATCATAGGATGAAATAGAAGAGCTAAAAGTAGAAAATTCTTTACAACTTCAGGCAGAGTTCAGAAATTAAGCCGCATTGCTTAAGCTCTTCCAAGAGCACCCCAGGCTTCACCTCAAAGAGGCTGGAGCACTCATAACCTTTAATGCCATGTTTCTCAGTGGCCTCTGTCTTGCTGAGCTGGTTACATAAATGACATTGACTAAATTGGGAAAATGTCTCCAAAGCAGCTAACCACCCTAGCCCCAAAACTAGCTCAACTTAATAACAGCGAATTAAAGAGTTATAACAAAAACCAAAGCCACAGAAAATAAGTTTCTGGGCTCACAATTACAATTCCAAATCCAGCCCAGAAAACGGTCTCCCCTCCAACAGAGGGACTGTAGAAGTAAGCTTGCCCCTAAAACTAAAGTTTGTTACTTTTCTAAGAAGCCTGGGCTTTTGTAGAAGACTGTCAATTGAAAATGAGCTGACAGGGGGCCAGCCAAAGCTCTTCAACAAATGGTGTGGAGGAGCTCTGGGTAATTTACGAGGGCTCTTCCTACAATAGTACCAAATTCACAAGTTGGGAAGACTGTTCAAATAAATGAAGAATCACAAAACTTTTTCATTGACAAAGGCTATACCTTATCTTCTATCAATCCCACAAATTTACAGAAGTCTCTGCCATAAAGTGCAGATCAATGAAGACAGTAGGGGTTCACTCACCAAGAACAAAAGTTTCCTGTTCTTAACTTATATTGATCTCTTTCGGCCCTACTGAAGACATACGTCTATTTGTGCTCAGTTTAGTTACACCAGTAGACATGTTAGGAAGAAATCTTTTACCCCAGAGGAAACAGCAAATAAAAGTTTCAGAAACAGAATTGCTATTAGACTTTGCAGGAACCATTCCACCAACCAACTGGTTCTATTGTATGATAGAAAATGGTACAAATGAAGAGGCCTGTTGTTACCTGCAAGCACTTAGTGTGTAATCACAAGACAATCATCCCCTTATTTCACCCACTTCTGCAGATCGCCTCTCTCCTGTACCTAAAAGCATAAGGGCCACCATTTCTACTGATGTTGGTCAGGTCCTACTTACTGAACAAATAAAGATTCAAATAGACACCTCTATAATTTTACCTGAAATTTCTCAGTTCCCTTTAAAAAAAGAGAATCACTAAAAAACCGCAATTGACGGTCCAGAGGCTTCGGGGTTCCCCTGGGAGCACGAACCCTGGCCCTAATGCTGCCCTTGCCCATAAATCATAATGAGGTCCACTCTTCGGACATGAATGGATTGGACTTGGCGATGCAGAGCAACCATGTATTGGATGCACTTTATGGTTCTATGCATCTATAGGATATCATCCTGCTGACCTCTGGCTGGAGGAAGGAGAGGGGGTGGAGAGGAGGGGAAAGGAGACTGTTGGGAGGATGAGACATGTATGGAGCAGAGAGGAAAAGTGTGCTGTCACTGGGCAGGGAAAGCAGTGGAAGCTGCATATAGGTGGACATGTAAATTTATATGGGAATGTATATTTTCACTCAGTCATAATAAAAAAGAAAAGAGAAAAAAAGAGAATCTAGAGAAGAGCTTAGCCCAATAATTGAAGACTTTCTAACTAAAGGTTTAATAATTCCTTGCACTAGTCTCTGCGACTTGTTTTCCTTGTTAAGAAACCTAACAACCAGGGCCTAATAGCCTAAGTGCTTTTAACTGTATAGTAATTCCTAGATACCCATAGTTCATAGTCCTCACTGACTTCTTTGTAATACACCCCTTGAAGCAACACACTTCACAGTACACTGGTCAACCTTTGAAGTACGTTTTTTCAGCATCCTACTTCATGCAGAGGAAACCCTGATGACATAGTGGGTTAAGTGCTACGTCTGCAAACCAAAAGGTCAGCAGTTCAAATCTGCCAGGTGCTCCTTGGAAACTCTATGGGGTGTTTTCTACTCTGCCCTATGGGGTTGCTATGAGTCAGAATAGACCTGACAGTACTGAGTTTGGGGTTCTTTTGGTTTTGGGTTTTTTTGGTTACACGAAAACCCTGGTGGCATAGAGGCTGAGTGCCACAGCTGTTAACCAACAGGTCAGGTGTTCGAATCCACCAGGTGCTTCTTGGAAACCATGGGGCTGTTCTAGTCTGTCCCATGGGTCAGTATAGTCAGAACTGACTCAATGGCAATGAGTTTGGAGTTTTGGTTTGGCTTGTTTTGTTTTGGTTTGGCTTGCTTAAATACTTGGGACATACCCTTTCAGCAAAAATCACAATAGGCCCCCCCAAAAAAGAAGCTAGCATGTCTTATCACTAAAAAAGAAAGAGAGAAAGAGGAGGGAAAGAGGGAGGGAGAGAGGGAGGGAGAAAAAGAAAGAAAGTTGAGAGGGTTTTTAGAACTTTACAATTACTGCAGAACTCGGGTACATAATTTTTCCTTGTTAGCTCCATCCCTTTACCAATGTTTCAAAAGTTCTGACCCTGACCCCTTTCAACTTTCTGAAGATGGCTAAAAAGCCAGCACTCAACTAAAATCAAACCCAAATAAACCAGTTGCTGTCAAGTCAATTCTAACTCATAACAACCCAGTGAGACACAGCAGAATTACCCCTGTGGGGTTTACAAGCAGCAAGTTGGGAATCCAAACTGCCAAACTTTGAGTTAGCAGCCCAGTGTTCTAACTACTGTTCCACCAGGGCTTTAATTAACATCCTTGCTCTAAAGTTTCCTAGTTACAATTTTACTTTCCACTTTTTTGTCCAGGAAACTTCTAGGAAGGCTTTAGGAGTCCTCACTCAAAGACATGAAGACTTAAAGAACCTGGCTATTCATCATAGCAAATAGACCTAGATTCTAGGGGCCACCCACCTTGCTTCAGAGCAATTGCTGTAATTGCTAAGCTAGTTGAGACCACAGCAGATACACACAAAAAACAAAACCAAATCCACTGCTGTCAAGTCAGCTCTAACTCACAGCAACCCCACAGGACAGAGAAGAACTGCTCCACAGAGTTTCCAAAGAGTGCCTGGTGGATTCAAACTGTTGACCTTTTGGTTAGCAGATGTAGCCCTTGACCACTATGCCACCAGGGTTTCCATAGCGAATATACTTGTAGCAAATTTCCTTGACACTTATGTCCCTCATATGATGTCAGCCATTCTAAATTCAACACTAACATTCGCCAGCTAGCCGGCTGATATATTACAATGTTCTCCTCCTAGCAGCTTGTAATATTCAGTTATATTCTATGTCCTCTCTGAACCCAGCTACGCTGTTGCCTATACGTAATGACAATGATCATCCACCCCATAACCACTTAAATATTACTGAACAGCTTTTCTCTTAAAGGCAAGATTTACAGGAAACCGCATTATCAATACTGATTTAGTTCTATTTGTTCATGGGTCATTTTAAAAACCTAAACCTATTAGCTCTTGTCACCAGGAGGGATATGCCATGACCACTTCCACCAAGATCCTCAAGGTGGTGCCCTTCCTTAAGTCATTTCAGCTCAACAAGCTGAACCAGTCACTAGCACTTGCAAACTGGGTTCTAGCTGTTCAGTAATTATTTACACAGAGTCTGAGTATGTTTTTGGACTTACTCATGATTTGGCAAGATATGGAAACAAGAGGGTTGCTGACGTCTTCTGGTACTCAACTGAAAATGGCCCTTTAGAAGCAGACCTCCTAGAAAGACGCCCATTTGCTCCTCTGAGATCACCAAAATTGAAATTCAAGCTTCAGCCAAACACAGGTGAACAAACAAGAAATTAAAGGAAATGACCCAGCCAACCGAGCAGCTTCCCAATCGCCCTTTAAGAACAACACCCTCATTCGTGCTCCTCCTCACGGCTGCGAGGAAAAAGAAGGACAGTTAATAAAAATGAGACAGTCATGGCACCCATAAAATGTTGCCCACAAAAATTTGACCCCAAAGCAATTTCAAAGCCACTCTATAAACACCAATGATTAGCCTCACCAGTGAAATCACAGAATGGAAGGAGACCAGCTGTCATCAGGAACCAACTACTGGACTGTGGGCAGGCCTAATAAAAATGTTGTTTTGCTAGAATACTTGCATTTCTCTGTGGTTCAAAATTGCTGACATGATAATACAGGAATAATGGCAGATAAACAATCAGGCTTTTAGAATCTCCTTGGTGGGGATATTCTTCTTCTACTGTAGAAGATGTTTTTTCCCACACTTTAGAAGTTCACACTCCCCCTTGTTTCAATCCTGTTAATGCTCCTCAAAACCTTTTAACAGTTGTGTATGGTTGTGTATGGTCCCTCACTTCAGGGTACTGTTTTGAACGACCTTTTTATATACCTTAGAAAACTCCACATCAACAATCAGACTCACATGTTGTTTACAGTGCCCCACCTCTGGGATACGGATGGAACCCAACGAGAAACCGGTTCTCCCCAAATCCCTGAAAACTTCTGTACTGGAGGCATTGCATATGAATACCTGACTGGGAAGAAATTTTAAAGAAATATTGGTGGGAGCACTTTTATAAAGCTGCTGAACAAGTGGTTCCCAGTATTCTATTTGTTATCAATTTAATTCTGCTAAACCTTATAAACTTCCTCCTGAGAGATCTCCCCTGTCTTCAGGGCCAACTGTTGAATGAAAGACTTACTACATTCAGCTTGGCTCTACCCTCAAATGATTTGTGTTAGTATTTGTAATGATTTGCAGATGTTCTCACTAAGTACAAGTTTTCCCTAGTCTTCAAGATATTACTGCCTTTGTAGTCCAGAACCTTCTTGAGAATACTATTCCCACCTAGGAAGCCCAAGAGTCAATTGCAGGGACAGCAGATTCCCTTTTACTGGACAGATAATTAAAGGTATATTTGCAGAGACTAATGACATAAATATCCTAGTCAGAAATCACAGAGGTGGAAAGGACTCAAGAATCCTTTGCGTCCTTAAAGGAGTTCTGGCCTTTCCATTAGCACAACCAGGAGGAGTGGGCGCCATTGCTAATATTTCTTGTTGCACCTGGGTAAATGCAACTGGAAGAGTAGCAACAGGGCATAAAGAGAATCTGATAGAGAGCTACCTGGCTTCACACAGAAGATGTTAGCAGCCCTGACGGTTGGTTTGGCGGTTTTAATTGGTTACACAACGGCATCAAATTTTATGTCAGCTCTCTTGTAAAAACTAGGCTACTCGTATTCCTTATATTACTGTTCTCTCTTGCCTGATTAACTATTCCTTCTCCTGCATTACCCAGTTTTGTACAAAAGCACCCATCCCACCGTCCATGGATAACGTGTTATGTACTTTGAAGAAACGGTTGAGGTCTCTGTAGACTCCACAGTGCCCTAACTTGAGTCTTTGCCCGTGCCAACCACTTCCTCTTTAAATCCAGCCTTCCACCAAGTCAGTCCTCTCAGACTGAAACAGCACCGTGAAGACGCCTGCAGTGGTATTCAATTATCTGTCTGGTGACATTCACAACGGTTATCCATCTGATAGCGTCCACGGATGTAATCTACCTAAAAAAAGGTAACTGGTGGCCCATTCAACCACATGCAGCCCTCGTAGATGATGGGTTCCTCCTTTCTGGGTGACATCATTCCAACCGACCGTGAAAATCAGGCGACACATAAAGCAAGGTAACAGTAAGTCTACACATAATCATCAGTGAATTTTAAGAAAATTCTTGATCAGAAAGAGAGAATGGCAAACAGAATAATCTAACACAAGATTCTGGTCTATCCTGAATGCACATCAAGGGATCAAGAGTAGCTCTATCTCGACCCATTTCTAAAAGTGACTCCATCTTAACCCATTTCTAAGCATGTTCTGTAATATTGTTTTCGTGTGTTTCAGGAAATAGGTGCACCTACAAACAGCTGGTGGTCAGCCTATTCTCAGAAAACACCAAGGCTCCCCAGCCTATCTAATCCTTGCCTGACCATGTAACTAATGGTCCTCTTTGAGACAAAGCTGCAGGTCAGACACAGCCTACCTTCAGTTTCCCGACTGCTCAACTGCCAAAGAAAATAGTGTTAACTACACTAAAGTTGCCTGTGGTTTTTGCCATTATAAACTGTCACTGTTCCACATCTCAAGAGAATAGCTAATATTACCATGTAAAACTGGCTGCCTCCTTAATTCAAGCTCCTTGTATTCTTAATAAATCTCTTTGTAATTAGAATTTTTCAGAGTCTGACTTTCACTCTTGGACAATAGTAAAAAACATTAAACTGTAAATTTTAAATAGATGAATTGTAGGTTAAGCGAATTATCTCAGTAAAGCTGTTTCAAAATAGAATCCTACTATCATTCTCAAAGAAACTCATAAATTATTAATCAATGAAGTTTCTCATTTTTGGGATATGAATATTGAAAACTTTTTAAAAATCCTTACCACAGCATTTAACCAGCTTAGATAATTAATTACTCATTAACAGAAACACTACTGCCAAAATATTCTATATCTTGGTAATCTTCCAAGTAACTGGTCATAAAGACAAATACAGGGCTTTGAAAGTGAAGCAACACATTAAAGGCACTGGAGGCATTAGCTTAAGTCATACTTTTAAAAGTGCCTATTAAGAATGACTTGGTATTTTGGGTTTTTGTTCCTCTGACCTGGCCCAGCGTTCAACCTTCAGCTCAAGCCGTAAATGTTGGGATTTCAGCCCAGATGTATATTACTTGTAGAAACCCCTGTAGGAGGACAAGATGAGCTCAGAAGTGGGCACTGGACCCCTGCTGACCAGATGGGAGCTCGCTGGAGAGAAGTCTCCGATGTTCACCTGGAATTTACTTAGATCAGGATCTCCCAACTTCAGCAGTACTGACATCTGGGTGTAAGGAGAAGTCTTTGCTGCAGGGATGGAGTGTGTCCTGGCTATTGTGGGATGTTTGGCAGTACCACTGGCCTCTACCTACTAGCTGACAGTAGCAAATGCTAACTGTGACACTAGAACTGTCTCCAGACACTGCCTCTGGGGGTGGGAGGGTGTAAATAACCCCCAGTTGAAAATCACTGATCTAGGTGATTCTGGAACACAAGAGGAAATAAGAACTCAAGGGTTATACTTGGGAAACTGGGATCTAGTTTTCTGAAAACTAAGGAGCTTTGATGGTACACTGGTCAAGCCCCTGACTTCTAACTGAAAGGCTGCAGCTTGAACCTACCAGCTGCTCCAGGGAAGATATACCAATCTGCTTCCACAAAGATTGCAGCCTTGGGAATCATTGGGACAGTTCTGCTCTCTTCTATAGGTTCACTATGACTAGGAATCAACCAGACAGCACCAGGTCCTAAAAACCCTTCCCTAAAGAGAGCTGCAAGAAATGCAGGGTGTTTTCGATCATAAAGAGAAAACCTACAGAGCAAAAGTTGCAGCCCTCATTGAGCTAGGCTCCAAGGAAGTAGGGCAGACTTCGTCCCAACAGTCTGCAAAGCACTGTCACATGCTCTTTTTTGCCCCATTTTTATTCAGAAAGCCCCCTGAAGAGAAAAGACAGACTTTGTCAGGCCCACTGTACAGATAAGCAAACTCCATGGCTGAGAGAAGGCTGGTCATTGCATGGACTCCTCATCCCTACCTGTGCTGCTTTTTTCCACACCTTGCACAATAGGGCAAACAAGCAAGCTTAGGGTGGAAGGGTAACAAAGGACTGGGTTCTCTCCTCCTCTGCACTGGGCTGCACCTGTGGCCTCAAGTGCTTCACTCAACTAACCTCAAACCTTCCCTTTGCTGATTTAAATGAGAAAGTTGGACTAAATTCTATCCAGGGGCCACCATCCTATCATTCTACTCTAAAATAGCCCCACACCTCTGGTGTTGTATCCACAACTTTCAAAGTTCTTTTCAAGAACCATAAACTTGATCTTCCATGACTTGCGCCAGGACTGCTGAGCCTCGCCATTCCTCAGATGGAGAAATGAACACTCAGAACTGAGCAGCGTGCCCCAGCCTCCATGCAGCTAGTTTTATTCCCAACTCTAAGCTCTTACCCCAAGCTCTAATGCAACAAGGACAAGGGGAAGGGTCGAGGCCAGCGGTAGAGACGAAATCCTGTCCCTCCTGCTAGTGCTTAGGCTCAGGCTCAGCTCCCGTCATCCCCTTAGAAAGCAGCCTGGGCAGAGGATGCGCTCGTTAGAAGGATATGATCAAACCAGAACGAAGCTACAAGGTCTATGCCATCCACTAGGGACAGTCCTTTCAAAACCTTGAGCAGTTGCCTGTACTGCAAGTGGAAGAGACTAGGCTTCCTCATCAAATTTGTTTGTTCTGAGGAAAACCCTCCAGTGGTCCCTCTAACAACAGAGGGTCCCTCTAATAACGAAATGTAATGCTGATGTCTCTTCTAAGATGCAGATGTTTGAAATCTGAGGCTCCCCATAGCAGAGGAGGTTGTTGTGAGAAAAAGAGAACTTAACCAAGCAATAAGATGACCTAATGCTCAGCCTCTGGCTAGACACTGAGCCTTTGTGGGCAGAGGGACAGGGCTTAAAAATAGTGACTCCAGGAAAGACTGTAGATTCTGGGGATGAAGGCAAAACCAGCAAGCAAATAGAAAGATTGACAAGGCATCAGAAGAACTGCTTTGGGATCAGCTGGCAAAAGGAGACACAGGGCTGGAGAGGTGGCCCTTGGCAGGGCTGGTAAGTGACTTCAGAACACCCGGAGCTGTTCCCATGAACCTAGACTGCGAGGTACTCAGTGACAACCGCTAGACAGGCAGTGACGGCTTCTCTACAGGCCCCTCACACAGATGGTGTGTGAGCATGTGCGAGGGGCTCCCGGGGGCAACCAGAGAGTCCTCCCTAGGAAAGGATGCAGGTGGACTGCGAGCAGAGGTCCTCTCACATGGACCTAAGGGAGGAAATCTCTGCATCCTCCCATATGATGAAGCCAGGAGCCAGGGGGGCCGTCAAGAGAGGCCTTTCCTGACCACGGGTCACGGCATCCTGCGAGGAATCTCCACCAAGCTGTGGTCTGTGAAAGGCTCTGCACAGCTCCTTCACAGTGCTGGGACAGCTGGATTGACCAAACAGATTAGCAACTGATGACTGCCATTTAATTCCGACTCCTTACAAGTACAACTTAATAATGACACGTTGTGATGCAGACTCTAAGGGACACTTTCAGATGAAAATTAGATACAGACGCAGGTTCAGTTCTGGATAAAGACAATCACTACTGTCTGTTTTTTAATGTGATCAAATACCTCTCACTGGCATATCTGTCTCTACCTCTACATCTGCCCTTCATGTTATTAGGTACAATTCAGTCAATTGTGGACTCATAGTGACCTCATGTGACAGAGCTGAACTGGCAAATAGGGTACCCTAGACTGTAATCTCTATGGGAGCAGATGCCCAGGTCTCTTCTGCTGTGAAGCTGCCAGTGGATTCAGCCGCCCGACTGTCAGTTAGTCAGCTGCTGCACCACCAAGCTCACAGAGATACATGCGTATGCAACAAAACCTGCAACAGCCAGAACCTCTGTGTCATGGATTGAAGTGTGCTCCCCCAAGACATGTGTCAACTTGGCTGGGCCGTGATTCCTACTATTGTGTGGTTGCCTACCACTTTCTGATTTGACGCAATCTCTTTCTGTATGGGAAATCCCCTCCTCTGGGATGTTAACGGGAGCCCTAGTGACAACATACTGACCAAACATTTGGCTGCTAAACCCAAAAGGTCAGCACTTCAAATCTACCAGCTGCTTCTTGGAAACACTACGGGCAGTCCTACTGTGTCCTACAGGATCACTATGAGTCAGAATCAACTCCTAGGCAAGGGGCTTTATGATGTTGATACAACAGGCTTGCAGGCAGTTAAGGAGGCAAGAGTCAATTGACAGGATTAAGTTGTGTTTTGAGTTCTTTATACAGATATAAAGAAAAGAATCATGTAGAGAGGGGAGAGATATCCCACCACCAAGAAACAGAGCCCGGAGCAGAGCATGTCCTTTCTATCTGGGGCGATGTGCAAAAAAATGCTGCTAGACAGGGAGAAGACTGATGACAAGGACCTTCCCCCAGAGCTGACAGAGAGAAGAAGCATTCCCCTGGAGTTGGCATCCCAAGTTGTGACTTCTGGTCTCCTAAACACTAAGGGAACAAACATCTATTTGTTAAGCCATTAACTGGTAGTATTTCTGTTACAACAGTACTAGGTACTTAACATACTATGTAAGATCAAAACGTGTATGAGAAAGAAACCTCAAATACTTTCCAGTAACATAGAGCTACAGAAGATTGGTACGCTATACCCTGTCAGAGGCAGAAAGCATGCAAGGCCCTGAACACCAGGCAGTGCCACTGAGTTCCCGTCCTCAAAGGTTTGGCTGAAGCATCACTCCCAGGAGAAACACAGTGCTAGGTTCTAGCAAGCCTCTAGTCACACATTTTCAACTACTAATCAACACACAACCTTGTTTTAGTGCATTTTTGTTCAAAGGTATCTTATTTAATAGACCTAATTTCTCCATTACCATTCACCTCACGGCCAACAGCACTACAACTCATGCCTAAACAAAGCTTACCTGAAAGTGCTTCAGCACTATTAGTGGGGCCATTTTAAAAAGCGAAGAAATGCCAGAAAAGACCCCAAAATGTAAAACACATGGCAGTGAGTAGACAGCCAAACAGACACTTGTTTCCAGAATCAGAGTTGTAACAAGAAGGGCATGTCACCTTCCTTATCCTTGGCTGGGAAAGTGCACATCATGTGACTCAAAGTTTTCATCACTTGGGCATGTCTGCAAGTCTTCTGTCTCCTCTGTCCTCAACAGGACATGTAGGCCCATTCTGTGACTGAGAGTCTCTTCCCAGATAACCTAGCACCAGCCCTGTGTTCAAATCCTCTATGCCACCTTGGCCTCAGTCATCATACTGCCTCCTCTACACCCCAGCTGAGAGCCTTGCTTCTTCATCAGAGGGAAGGTTGCCATTTCTCTAGACAGCCCTCCCATATGGAAGAGAGGAGCTGACGGAGTGACAGAGAGACATTGTGAGTGGAGAGACAGAGCACATTATGAATGATTTCTGCCCACCTTCTAAGAAACGGGGCAATCAAAAACAGGTAAAGCCACCAACCTGAGCTAGGTGTCCCCTCTTGTTGCAGCTGGTCCCCCCAGTGAAGACCATACTGGGCATGACTGGTCTGGGGAACTCAAAAATCAAGTCATACCTTAACAGCCAGATGGAGCCCTTCTAACACAACGAGACTAAGTCCACATCTCTCTTGAGGACATCTGAGGCAAGGCCTTGGTGTCTCCAAGTCAGAAGATAAAATACAGGTGTCCCCAACAAATGAATGAGGAAGTTGGCTACCCTTCGGCAGAAAGTCATCTGGTCAGAGAAGTGAGTGTAGAACCTGGGACTGCAGGACGCGGGGTTTGGGCTTCCACCGGTCTTGTACTCCAGGGCATATGCGAAGCCCAGGGAGAGGTACCCAGAGGGCGAGCCTGGGCACTCAGCCAGGATCACGGCACAGAACAAGGCCGGGTCTGTTAAAAGAGCATTAAACGTACTCTCCCTGAGGAACTGCAGGGTCTCCGAGTTCTTCCAGAGGCTCTCACGGTCGGCGACATACATGTCAGTAACACTCTTGATATTCCCATGGAGGGGCAGTCAGGAGAGATCTGTCAGTGAAGTGGCTGTGACCGAAAGACCAACAGCGGTCCTTCAGCTCTCGCTGGGAGCACGGCGCTGGCTAGTCTTCTCGTGGACTGCCTGGACTCCCCTACAAGCAAATGAACTTCCGGCACCACCACCACAAGGTCGTGCCCCGGTCACCGAGAAGCTCAACTATGTCCTTCACAGGAAGCCCCCGTCCGGAGGGACCACCAGCAGCTCCTCACCTCCAGTCACACCCCAAAGTGCTAACAAGAAAACTCCAGCAGAGGCCTTCTGAAACGGTTGCAGAAGGAAGGCCATGTCAGAGGGATTAAAGTAAAATGTTAGTGATGATACTCAGTCTTTAACACTGTCTAGATCAGAGGTTTCCTGGCAGTCTGGCTGAAATCACTCTCCTTTGCACTGAATTTTACCCTTTGACATGAAAGAAATCAAAACTAGTATTTAACTCTTTCTAAGCACATTCCAGGGAAACCCTGGTGGTGTAGTGGACTAAGTGCTACCACTGTTTACCAAAAGGTCAACAGTTCAAATCTACCAGGAGCTCCTTGAATACTCTAGGGGGCAGTTCTACCCCTGGCCTCTAGGGTCACCATGAGTCAGATCCGACTCAACAGCACTGGGGTTTTTTTTTGTAAGGACATTCAGATCTGACTCGACGGCACCTGGCTTGGCTAAGCACATTCTAAGCACACAGGAATTCCGGAAGATTAACTGTGCTTACAAGAAACCTGCACATAGATCAAGAAGCAGTTGTCCGGCCACAATAAGGAAGTAGTGCGTGGTTTAGAAACCAGAACAGGTAAGTCAGGTTTCTACCCTTTCACTACCTTTTTCAACCTGTATACTGAGCAAATATTCTGAGAAGCTGGACTATATGAAGAAGAATGAGGCATCAGGATTGCAGGAAGACTCATTAATAACCTTTGACATGCAGATAACAAAATCTTTCTTACTGAATGCGAAAAAGACCTAGAGCACACACTGATAAACATCACAGACTAAAGACTTCAGTACGGATTATACCTCAACTTAAAGAAAACAAAAATCTTCACAGCTGGACCAATAAGCAACAGCATGATAAAAAGAAGGGTTGAAATTGTCGAGAATTTCATTTTAATTACATTCACAATCAAGACCCAACTGTTTCTGTTAATTCACTGCTGATTTCCAAGCCCTGTCAGATGACGTTGTTGAGGAAGTTTTGTGACTCCTTGGCTTGTAGCCACTTCTGTGCTTGATCACCATAAAAACTCCACCCTCTCCCCTACTTAGAGAACAGAGATTAACTTTGATCTTTGGGCCACCAGGGACCACCTTGTCAGTACGACTTTCTCATGAAATTCTTATGTCACCACACTGGAGGTGCCTGCCTCTTTCTTTAGTCCCCTGGTGCTCTCCAATTTAGGAGGCAGATTGCTAGTGACTGGTCCATGCCTGGACATTCAGTAATAAAAAGTAATGCCGAGAATGGATGAACCTTGAAAATATTCTATTAAGTGCAGAAACATAGTCACATATCACATGACTCTCATATATATGAAATTTCCAGAATAGACAAATTTGTAAAGACAGAAGGTAGATTAGTGGTAGAAGAGAGAAGTGAAGAGTGACTGCGGATGGACGTGGTGTTTCTTTTTGGAGTGACTGAAAATGTTCTAAAAATTGTTGGTGATGACAATTGCATAACTCAGTGATTACATTAAAGACCACTGAAATATAAACTGAATAAGTGAACCGTACGCTATCATGGAGTATACTGTATGATGTTACTAAGATGAAATTAGTGTTACACGAAGTGTCTGTATGATGTGACTAAGATAAAACTAGTGGCAGTTATGTTAACGAGGCAGGACTCAATCTACAAGATTGAACTGTATCCTGTGCCAATCTCTTTTGAGATACAGATGAAAGACGTGAACAGAGAAACAAGGGTACTTCATACTAGCAAGAACGCAGCACTGGGAGCAGAGGACATCCTTTGGCCTCATAGTTCCTGCACTGAAGCTCCTTAACCAAGGGAAGATCGATGACAAAGGCCTTCCTTCAGAAGACATAAAGAGAAAGACTTCCCCAGAGCTGGTACCCTGAATTTGGACTTCTAGTCTACCAGACTGTGAGAGAATAAACTTCTCCTTGTTAAAGCCATCCACTTGTGTTATTTCTGTTATAGCTGCACAAGATAACTAAGAAATATAGTCTGAAGATGATCTCAGTAAAGTTGTTAAAAAATCAGTATCATTCTCTTAGAATCATCTAAATTATTAACCAATCAAATTTCTGATTTTTGGATACTCATAATGAGTGATTTTTCTTTCTCCCTGTTTCACCCTTTCTCCCTGTTGCACCCCAAAGAGTGCAGGCACTCTTTTGATAATTACTCATTAACAGAAACACTCCTCCCAAAACGTTTCTCATACTGGTAATCTCCAAGATGACTGGTGATAAAGATAAAAGCATGGCATTGAAAGATAAGAAACACACTACAGGCATTGTACACATTGGCTCAAACCACACTTTCAAGAATTACTTGGCATTTTGCAGTTTTATTCCCCTGACTTGCCGAAAGTTCACCCTTCAGCTCAACTCACAAATGTCGGGATTTCAGTCTGGATGTGTGCTACAAGTAGAAACCCCTGCAGGAGACAAGAAGGCTCAGACATGGGCACAGGACCCTATAACCCATCTGGGACGTTGTTTGGGAGAAGTCCCTGATATTGACCTGAAATTTATTTAGATCAGGGTTATTCAACTTCACCTCTACACAAGTGCTTCCTGTGATCCCTCTTAAAACAAAGAAGTGAAAAAACAAATGAATCAATTATATATGACAATGTAGGAACTCTAAAATGCAGAGTTAAGAAATCAAACTGAGCAACAGGATAGACAGAGAAGGTCCAGAAGCAGTGAGGAGCTGCCAGACCTGACTCAGGGGGAAAGGGCATCCCGCAGGCCATGTCTGCTAGACATAAGCACTGGTGTTCAAAAGGTATTTTTCACCTTGGGTGAGACCTCGCAGCAGAATCTACTCATGCCTCTAGAATCAATGAAAAGCAGCATTAGATCAACAAAAAGATATGCAGCTCACATCGAACCTACTACTGGGATCTAAAAACTCTCCTTTGGGACACAATAGCAGGGACAGGGGTCTAGGGGCCATGGTTTCAGGGGACATCGAGTTCCACTGGCATAACTAATCTTTTTGGAAGAGAGTCTTCTGCACCCCATGAGTAACATCTTGGGTCTTAAGAGCCAGAAAGCTGCCATCTGAGGAACAGCAATTGGTCCCAACCCACCTGGAACAGATGACAACTGAGAACATTGAAGAAAGGAGGAAAAATGAGCCCAAGAGACAGAAGGACTCGTGTGACTGGGAGACTACATCAGCATGAGATCAGAAGAAATAAACGGTGTGCGGCTACCACCAAAGACAGCCCTGATAGGGGACACAATGCAGAGTCGCTGGCATAGCACAAGACACACAAGTATGCACATTAAGAACTCTGTTAAAAGACCTGAACTGATGGTCTGACAGCCTGTAGGGTCCTCTGAGAATATTTCCCCTGGATTTGCTGCTAGCCCAGAGCTGAAACCAATACTGAAGCCAACACTTCAGAGAGAGAAAGGACTGGATCCAGGGAACAGCTGCTCAGGGACAGCTGTCAGCCCTGCCTTCCCAGAACACGCAGCCAGATACCTGTGCCTACACCACTCACCCCACCTAGGATTGTAGGTGAGACCCTGCAGCACACACCTGGTGATCGACTACCTGGGCATCCGAACCAACGACATACAAGAAGAAGCAGACTTCTGGGGTCACACAGCTAGTAACGCCTCTGCTCCCTGGTGACAGGATGTTAGAGCATCAAAGGTGACAATACTCAAACTAGCTCACATAGTGAGCCATAGCGTGTCAAAGCAGAACAAGACAAGAAGCTAGGACATAGTGAGCAAACATAAAAGTCTTAAAGATACGAGAACTTACTGACATCTCAAAGAAAACGGTCAATATCAAATCACATAAAGAGTCAGACCACAATGGCTTCAGAAAGCACCTGAAACAAAGAATCAAGAAACATTTCAGATGAAGAGAATTTCCTGGAATTACCAGATGTGGAATACAAAAGGAGAATATACAGAACTCTTCAAGAAAGCAGGAAAGGGATCAAAAACAGGTAACACTACCAACCTGAGCTAAGTGTGCCCTCTTCTTGCAGTTGGTCCCTCCTACAAAGACCATGTTGGGCATGACCGGCCTGGGGTACTCAAACACAAAGTCGTATCTTAGCAGACAGATGGAGCACTTCTGATACAATGTGATTAAGTCCACATGTCTCTCGAGGAGATCTGAGGCGAGATCTCGGTACGTCAGTATCAGAAAGTAAAATACAGGGGTCTCCAACAAAGTAATGACGAAGTTGGCCACCCTTTGCCAGAAACTCATCTGGTCAGAGAACTGAGTGTAGTGCCCAGGAACACAGGACACAGGGTTCGGGCTTCCACTCATTGTGTACTCCAGGAAATAAGGGAAGCCCCGATACAGGCACACAGACGGTAGGCTCAGGTACTCAGCCAGGATCACGGCACAGGGCATGGCCGGGTCTATGAAGATGGCATCAAACTTATTCTCTCTGAGGAATCCTAGTGTCTCCAAGTTCCTCAGCAGGCTCTCACAGGTGGTGAAGTATAGCTCAAAAATACTCTGAACATGCTTGTAGTTTTCCATAAGGGCAGTCAACGAAGATGTTTCAGCAAACTGGCTTTTACTGAAAGAGCTGAAAAGGTTCTGTAGCTCTTGCTGGGAGTACGGCACTGGATGGAATCTTCTGGTATAGTGCCTGGATTCCGCCACAAGCAAGTTAACTTCTGGCGCCAGCACCACAACGTCATGCCCCCTCTCGCTGAGAACCTCAATGATCTCCTTCATACTAAACCAGTGGCTCCCATCTGGAGCAACAACCAGCAGTTTCTCTCCTCCAATCACACCCCAGAGTGCAAACAAGAAAACCCCTGCAGAAGCCTTCTGAAACGCTTGCAGAGGGAAGGCCATCTCAGAAGGCATTAAAGTCGCTTATCAATTGGCTTGGCTTGGCTTATCAACGAGGATGAAGAATCGCTGACACTGCATGAACCACAGGCTCCCAGAGGCCTCCAGGGATGGCCTCTCCCTTCCTTTGAATTTTGCCCTTTGATACAAAAGGAACCAAAATTAATTTTTAACTCCTCTAAGCACATGGCTAACTGCACCTAATCAGAACCCTTATCAGGCTGTGTCTGAGATTCCAGGTTAATGTTTCTCTTAATCCACACCTGTCCACATCTCCCTCTCCAAAGAGGCAGGGTGACAGTTTGAAGAGACACTGGAAAGACCTCGGGAGAACCAGTGCTGCAGGATAGGTATCCTGAGGTCCCCAGACACCACCTCATCAGTGATGTTTCCTAGTGAACAGCTATCAGTATCAACCTTCAGACCAATTTTCTCAGAGTAAAAATGAAGAGTTATCTTAACAGATTCAAGATTATACAATGGAGTGGCCCATCTCAAGTCCCGGGCTCATGGTATGGCAGGATTGCAAGGTGGGCCAGTGTGGACAGGAGTCAGATAGAGCTTCCTACTCAAATTCATCTTGAGTAAGCCATCACTGTTACCTGAAGATAAATCTATTCGTCACAGATAAATCCTTCATTATTGTTGGTAGTTGCTGTCAAATTGACTCCAACTCACAGAGACCCCCATGTGTTAGAGAGTAGAACTGAGCTCCATGGCATCTCACTGACTTTATCTTTACGCAAGTAATCAAGTCCCTGGGTCTTGCAATGATTGCATGTCAACTACTAGCCAGGAGGCTGGCAGTTTGAACCCCCCCAGAATGTGATGCCCAGCAAGGAAGGCCCAGCGACATGCTTCTGACAGACCACAGCCTGGGAAACCCCCTGTAGGGCAGCTCTACTCTGCACCCGTGAGGTCGTCGCAGGTCAGCACCAACTCAACAGCAACTATCAACCACCATCTTTGGGAAAGCAGTTCACCTGGCCTCTTCTTCCATGGCACCACTGGGAGGGTTTGAACATCAACCCTAGGGTTAGTAGTTCAAGCACAAACCATTAGTGCCAACCAGGAGCAGGGGGACCCTCAAAGACCACTTCCACTCTTGGAGCAGTTAAGAGGTAGCTTCTAAAGTCAGATCGCCCCTTCCTAGCTGTGGGCCTGAAATTCCCCTGCTGAAGTGTGGGGCTATATCCACACCTACTCCTAAGGTGGGTGTGACAATAAGCAGAGTTAATCTCTACAAGTCCTTCAGTGGGGTTCTCTCTGGCTGGCACCAGGCAGCAGTTTCTAGCGTGCCTGAACTGACGGGCCCTTTGGGAGCCACAAAAGTTATTCCTGAAAGTAGGCTCAGTGAGTCAACCCACCCTGGAAAAGCCTAACAGACAGAGAAAGAGAGACAGAGAGAGAAGACGGGTGGGTTACAAAGAAAAAGAAGGAGAGAGAGAGAGAGAGGGAGAGACAAAAAATAAAGAGAAGGAGGGAAGGAAGAGATGAGAAAGAGGGGAAAGATGGAGGGAGAGAGGGCGGTGAAGGAAACAAAAGTTGTTGTCAGATGCCTTGGAGTTGATTTCAATTCATAGTTCCCCATGTACAAGAGGATGAAACACTACCCAGCCCTGCACCATCCCCAGATCTTTGTTATGCTTGGGATCATTGTTGCAGCCACTATGTCAATCCATCTCTTTGAGCATCTTCCTCTATTTCCTTGATTCTCTACCGACCATGATGTCCTTCTTCAGGGACAGGTCACTCCTGACAGCAAGTCCAAAGTATGTGTGACATAATCTCACCACTCACTTCTAACGAGCATCCTGGCCACACTTCTTCAAAGACAGATTTGTCCCTTCTTTGGCAGCCCATGGAATTCGCAATACTCTTCACTAACTCCATGATTCCAAGGCATCAATTCTTCTTTGGTCTTCCTCATGCCCTGTCCAGCTCTCACATGCACGTGAGCCTACCGCAAACACCAAGGCTTGGATCAAGGGTTACATAGTCCTTAAAGCGACATCTTTGGTTTTGAACACTCTAGAACTGTCTTTTGCAGACGATTTGCCAAATGCAATGCGGCATTTAGTATCTTAGCTGCTGCTGCCAAAGGTGTTGACTGTGGATCCCAGTAAAATGACATCCTTGACAACTGATGATTAGAATGGGAAAGTTGGAAACAAAGGGAACAGAAGAACAGGGTTACGAAATAAAAGAGAGGAGAGAGTGCAGAAACTGCTAGTGGTGGGAAGGTGATGACCTGTGTCTTGTGTGCTTATCTCATGGCTGAGGCGGGGCCCAAGAGGGCGCGGTCCATGGAGAGCAGGCTGTGTGAAAGCTGGTTCCTGTAATCCTGCCCCCGACTTTCCCAGAGGCAGTCACGCATACCCGCACAGCCAAGCTGACACAAGAGGCCTGTCCTAACACAGCCGTTTGGAGAAGCAGCATGCTTCCTGGAGAAAAAGCTAGAGAAACAGGACTTAAGGGGCCACCCTGCACACAGGAGTGGCCCATGGGATGCAGCCAGAACACAGATATATTTTTCAGGGCATGAGAAGACTGCTCAGTGCCAGCTGGCTACAGGTTTCCAGGGCTCCTTCCTGGGTGGGAGGATGCCTGCAGGCTGTCCTGCTCTCAGTGAGAAAGGCAGACACGGGAGACCATCTCAGTCTAGGCCTAAACATCAGCAAGACCCCAAACTCATGGCCATCCAGTGGATTCAGACTCATAATGACCATATTGGACAGAATACAACCACCCCATATGGTTTCCAAGGCCGTGTTACAGAAGAAGATTGCCACACGTTTCTCCCACACAACAGCTGGTAGGTTGAAACCATTGACCTTTTGGTAGCAGCTGAGTGATAAACTGCTGCATCCCTGGGGCTCCTTCTCTGCCCTAAAGGCCAACTCAAAAATGGTTAGCTCTACTGTCATTGTTACAGACTAACTGTGTCCCCAAAAGACAAGTTGACTTTTTTAAGCCATTGACTTGTTGTATTTCCGTTACAGTAGCATTAGATAACTGAGACAGCAGGTATGCTGGGCAGGAAAAGGGACAGCTGTTTAGAGAAAGAAAGTCAAAAAGAGGAAGGGCAAAGGCAAAGCAGACATCAGTGTTTTGGATAGTCCCAAAGTTTGTATTTATCTTTTTGTCTAGGAATTTGTGCACAAGAAGAAAAGCATACATGAATTTGAAGAAGCTGTAGTGGTCGGATCCGACGTGACGGCACTTGGCTTTTCGTAGTGGTACCACGGTTAAGTGTTTGGCTACTAACCAAGAGGCTGGCAATTCAAATTCACCAGCCATTCTGTAAGCAAAAGATGTGGCAGTCTGATTTTGTAAAGATTACAACCTTGGAAACTCTAGCAGGAGTTCTGCTCTGTCCTACAAGGTCATTATAAAGACGAAGGTGACTCAGTGGAAGTGAGTCTTTGGACATCAAGTAATGGAAACACTGGGTCCTTCCTGGTGTTTCCACTGCATTTTTCAGGAACACAAGATCTACTTCCACCTTTCTTACCCAAGGCTAGGCCTCTCCTCTGCACAGGTGGAGAGCCTGTAAACTAGAGGTGCCTGAATATGGCTGCCTCGGAATAAAGGGGACCAGGTGCAACTGATTTTGAGAAATGAGAAAAGGACAGAAGGAAGGTAAGCCAGCAAATGGCCAACAGTACATGAAAAGATGCTCAACCTCATTAGTCATTAGAAATGCCAGTCAAAACCACAATGAGCTACCACTAGGGGGCTCATAACTTTTCAAAGTGGAAAATAACAAATACTGCAAATAAGCATGTGGAGCAATCGGAATGCCTGGAAACTGCAGATACAGTAAACAGCTATGTGAAAGTTTGACAGTTCCTTGAAAAGCTAAACATCAAAATACAATATAACCTAACAATTCCATTCCTGGACATATACCCAAAAGAACTCAAAATCAGTATTTAAACAAGAACTTCTATGCAAATGCTTGTAGCAGCACTAATCCACAATAGCAGAGCAGCAGAAACAATCCCACTGCCCACCAACAGGTGAAACCCAAAATCAAACCTGTTGCTCTGGAGTCAATTCAGCCTCACTGCAACCATACAGGAGAGAGAACTTCCCCATAGGGCTTTTAAGGAGTGACTGGTGTATTCAAATCTCTGACACATGAGTTACAGTCAAGCTTTTCAGCACTACACTACCAGGCTTCCAAGAGAGGAAAGGATAAGCAAAATGTACTCTATGCATACAATGGAATATTGTTTGGCAGTAAAAAGAAATTAAGTTATGATACTTGCTGCAACATAAATAAACCTTCAAAACAGTGTGCTAACTAAAAAAGAAACAAAATTGAGTTGATTCTGACTCACAGCAACCCTGTGCTGGTCAGAATAGAAGTGAAAGAAACCAGACATAAAAGGCCACAGATTGCATGATTCCACTTACATGAAATATCCAGAACAGGCAAATTCACAAGGACAGAAAGCAAATTGTTTACCTGCTAATGGGGGGAGAAAGGTAAGGAGGAATGGCTGCTTAAAAGGTACAAGGTTTCCTCTTGGGCTGATAACAATAGTCTACAACAAGGTGATGGTTGAACAACAATGTGGATGTACCAAATGTCACTGAATTTAAAATAGTTTAAATGGCAAATTTCACATGCATTTTGTCACATTAAAACAGGAGAACAGTCTAGCATTTCCTCAAATGATTAAACATGTAGTTACCATACAGTCCAGCAATTCCATTCCTAGATATACACACAAAATAAGTCAAAACATAACATGCACACAAATGGTAGCATTATTCCTAATAGCCCAGAAGGGAAAACAAGCCAAATGTCCATCATCTGATGAGGAGATACATAAAATGTGGCATTACTGACAAAATAAACTGTTTATTATTCCTTGTCTTAGTCATCTAGTGCTGCCATAACAGAGATACCGCAAGTGGATGGCTTTAAAGAGAGAAATTTTACTGTGTCACAGTCCAGTAGGCTACAAGTCCCAAAGCAGGGCATCGGCTTCAGGGGAAGCCTTTCTCTGCTGGCTCTGAAAGGTCTTTTTCATCAACCTTCCCCTGGATTGGGAGCATCTGAGGCTTAGGCCCCTGCTCCTTTTGAAAGGATCTTCTCTGCTCCTGGCACTTATTTCTTGGTGCTATGAGGTCCCAACTCTCTGCCTGCTTCCCTTTCCTTTGTATCCCAAAACAGTGCCTCAAGGCACCGTACAATCATACATATTGAGTCCTGCCCCACCAACACAACTGCCGCCCATCATCCTTTATTAACATTATAGAGGCAGGCTTTATACCACAGAAGAATATCACTCAATACTAGGAACCATGGCCTATCCAAATTGCTACACACATTTCTGGGGGACACCACTGAATCCATGACGTTTGATGAAGGCAAAACAGGCTATGAGAGGTCCAACATGGCTGCCCTCATGCTTTCTAGTAATTCACCACTATTCCTGCTAGTTCACTGCTGTTTTCCAAGTTCTCATTACGTGACCTTGCTGAAGCTGTCTTGGAACTCCCTGGCTTGTAGCCCCTTTTGTCCATGACCACTATAAAGTCCACCCTGCCGATTGTGGGGTAAAGAGATCTGCTTTGATTCCTGGGCCTCCAGGGATCACCTTGTCAGTAAGACTTCCTTGTAAAACTCCTATGTTGCCACACGGGAACTGCCTGCCTCGTTCTTTGGTCTCTCACCACTCTCTAGTTCTGCAGGCAAATTTCACGAGACTGGTCCACACATGCACACTGACTAGTAAAGTAACGCTACAAATGGATGAACTTTGAAAATATTATATTAAATGAAAAAAGTTGCTTATCACATGATTCCATTTATATGAAACATGTAGAAAAAGAAAGGACAGGAAGCACAGCAGTGGTTGGCAGATGTTGGCAGAAGGAAGAAATAAGGAATGACTGCTGAAGGGTGCAAAGTTTCTCTTTGGAGTAATTGAAAATGTTCTAAAATTGTTATTGATGATGGTTGCACAGCTCAGTGAATACTCTAAAGACTACTGTAAACTCTAAATAGGTGAGTTGTATGATGTCATGGATTGAATTGGACCTCTATATTACTTAGATGGGATTAGTGGTAGTCATTCTAATGAGGCAGGACACAATGCTAAAACTGGATTGTGTCTTAAAAGAAAAATAGGAGAGGAAACAAATAACCTGAATAAGATATTGGATGGGCAATATGACAACAGATCCAACTGAAATTAAAAAAAAAAAAATGCAAAGAAACACACAACAGAATACTATGAAAAACTGTACTTTAACAAATTTGAAAACCTAGAAAACATGGACAGATTTCTAGAAACATACTAACTACCTAGACTAATATACACAGAGGTAGAACAATTAAATAAACCTGTAAAAAAGAAAAGATTGAAAGGTAGTTAAAAACTCCCAGCAGAAAAAGCATTGGCCCTAATGGATTCACTGAAGAATTCTACCAAACTTTTAGAGAAGAGTTAACACTACTATTACTAAAGGTATTTCAAAGCATAGAAAAGGGTAGAATACTGCCACATTCATTCTATGAATCTACTCTAACTATGATACCGAGACTCTGATACTAGATCAGTATCTCTCATGAAATTAGAAGCAAAAATCCTCAACAAAATTCCAGCCAATAGATTTCAACAGCATATCAAAAAAATTCATCATGACCAAATGGGGTTCATACTAAGGATACAGAGATGGTGCCACATTACAAAATCTATGTAATCAACCACGTAAGTAATAATATTAGAAAAGGAACCACTTGATTTTATCAACTGGTACAGAAAATGCATTGGACAAAGTCCAACACCCATTCATGTTAGAAACTCTCAGCATAATAGCAATAGAAGAGAAATTCCTCAACATCACAAAATGTGCTTATACAAAGCCAGCAGCCAACATCATCCTAAATGGAGAGAATCTGAAAGCATTTCCCCTGAGAATGGGAACCAAACAAGGATGCTCTTTGTTATCACTTTTATTCAGCACTGTGCTGGAGGTTGTATCCAGAGTAATCGGGCAAGAAAAAGAAATAAAGGGCATCAAAATCTGTAAGGAAGACGTCAAAGTATTTCTATTTGCAGATAATACAATTTTATACACTGAAAATCCGAAAGAATCCACAAAAACCAAAAACTTCTGGAACTAATAAAAGAGTTCAGCAAAGTATCAGGATACAAGATTGTCATGGTTGGAATTGTGTCCCCCCAAAAATGTGTGCAGCCACGGGGCTGGGATATGGTTTCCAGTATCTTGGGACTGTCCTCCATTGTGTGGCTTTGCTAACTGTGTTAAAAGATTAGGGTGGGGCTACGAAATCTACATAGGATTACTTCCCTGTCCTGCTGTAGGGGGAGTTTCCCCGGAGTGTGGCTTGTCCCACCCTTAATGCTTTCAGATAAAAAGGAAAAAGAAACAAAGGACAATTGAGAACCTCGCTACCATCAAGCAAGCAACACCGGGAGCAGAGCGCGTCCTTCAGACCAGAGATTCTTGCATGAGGACGCTCCCTGGACAAAGACTGATGCAATACCGGACTTTCCTCCAGAGCCGACAAGGGGAAAGTCTTTCCCTGGAGCGGACACCCTGAATATGGACTTGCAACCTACCAGACTGTGTAAGAATAAATCTTTCTTTGTTAAAGCCATCCACTCTGTGGTATTTCTGTTAGAGCAGCCCCAGCTGACTAAAACAAAGATAAACACAGAAAAATCAGCTGGATTCTTTTATACTAACAAAGAGAAAATCAAAGAAGAATTCACTGAATAAATACCATTTAAGATAACCCCCAAGAAGATAAAATATTTAAAAATAAATTGAACTAGAGACACACAACCCCCGTACAAGTAAAATTATGAGACACTATGTCAAGAAACCAAGACTTATATAAGTGGAGAAACCTACCTTGCTCACAGATACGAAGATTCAACATCATGAATATGTCAATTCTACGCAAAGTGATCTACAGATACAATGTAATCCCAATACAAATTCCAATGGCATTTTTAAATGAGATGGATAAACAAACCAACCACTTCATACAGAAAGGAAAAAAGCCATACGTAAGTAAAGGATTACTGAAGAAGAACAAAGTAGGAGGCTTCACACTATCTGACCTTCAGAACCATTACACCGTTAAAGCAGTCAAAACAGCCTCATACTGGTACAAAGACAAATACATAGACCAATGGAACACAACTGAGATTCCACATGTAAAATCATCCACCTATGAGCAATTGATATTTAATAAAGGTCCAAAGTCCATAAATTGGGACCAGACAATGTCTTTAACAAATGGTGTTGGCATAACTGGATATCAATATTTAAATTAAATGAAACAAGGCCCATATCTCACATCATGCACAGTAATTAACTCAAAATGAATCAAAGACCTAAATATAAAACCTAAAACAATAAAGATCATGGAAGAAAAAATAAGGACACCACTAGGAGTCCTAATGCACAGCATAAACAGAATACAAAATGTCGCCAGCAATGCACAGACCCCAGAAGAGAAAACAGATAACGGGGAATTCCTAAAAATTAAACACTTATGCCCATCCAAGGACTATACCGAAAGAATAAAGGCAACTTACAGACTAAAAAAAATGAGGTTACAACAAATCTGAACTTATTTCAAAATCTGTAAGATACTGCAAAACTTCAACAACAAAAAGAGAAATAACTGAATTAAAAAATGGGTAAAGGATATACACAGGCACTTCACCAATGAAGACATCCAGGCAGCTAACAGATACATGAGGAAATGCTCATGATCATCAGCCATGAGAGAAATCCAAATAGAAACCACAATGAGATACCATCTCACCCCAACAAGGCTGCCATTCAAACAAAAATGAAAAATTATAAGTGTTGGAGAGGCTAAGGACAGACTGGGACACTCACATACTGCTAGTGGGAATGTAAAATGGTACAACAACTTTGGAAAGCAATTTGGTGCTTTCTTTGACAGTTAAAAACAGAAATAGCATATGATCCATCAATACCACTTCTTGGCATATATCTTAGAGAAATAAGGGTTGTCACATAAATACATACATCTACATCAATGTTTACTGCTGCACTGTTTATTGCAGCACTGTCCACAACAGCAAAAGATGGAATCAACATAGATGTCCATCAATGAATGAATGACTAGACAAACTATGGTATATTCACACAATGGAATACTATGCAGTAGTAAAAAACCATGTTGAATTTGAGAAACGTAACATGGAAAAATCTGGAAGGCATTGTGCTGAGTGAAATTTGTTCACCTGCGAAAGGACATATATTATACGAGACCCCTATTAGAAGGACCCCAAAAAAGGTTTAAGCACAGAATAAAGCAATCTTTGATGGTTACAAGGGTAGGGAGGGAGAGAGAGGGGTATTTGTTAATTAGATAGTAGATGAGAACTGGGTGAAGGCAAGGAAAACACACAGTAGAGAAGTCAGCACAACTGGACTAAACCAAAACTAAGAAATTCCCTAAATGTAAACAAACAATTTGAATGACAGAATAGCAGGGGTAGAGTTTTGGGGACCATGGATCAGGGAACATCTAGGTCCACTTGCATAATAAAATTTATTAAGAAAATTTTCTGCATCCCACTTTATAGTTTGTGGCCTCTGGATCTTAAAAGCTAGCAAGCTACCATGTAAGAAGTATCAGTTCATCCAAACCCACCTGGAGCACAGGAGAATGAAGGATATCAAGCCAAGCCAAGTGCCGTTGAGTCGCATCCGACTCAAGAAGGACATCAAAGACACAAGGAAAATATAAGCCCAAGAAACAGAAAGGGCCACTTAGTCCAAGACTACATCACCAGGAGACCAGAAGAACTAGATGGTACCTGGCCAACACTAATGACTGCCTGACCTAGAACACAACAAAGAGTGCCTGACGAAGCAGGAGAAACAGGCGGTGCAGAACTCAAAGCCTATTAAAAAATCTTACTTGACAGTCCAATAGACTAGAGGCCCTGGAAGATATGGACCCTGGACTCTGTTAGCCCAGAATGGAAAACATCCTCAAAGTCAGCTTTTCAGCAAAGACTGGGCTGGACTACAAGACATAAAATGTTACTGGAGAAGAGGGTGCTTCTTGGCTTAAGTAGATACATGAGACTAACTGGGCAGCTCCTGTCTAGAGGCAAAATGAAAGGCAGAAGGGGACAGAAGCTAGTTGAATGGACAAGAGAAACGCACGTTCATAGTGCAGGGAGAGCAGCTAGAGCTACATGGCAACGTATGTGTAAGTTTTTGCTTGACAAGTTGACTTGGATTGTAAACTTCCACTTAAAGCACAATACAAACACTTTTTTAATTGCATTTTGTCCTGAGCCACTCTCTTTTGAAATATATAGACACATGATCAGAGAAAAAAGGGGACTTCATACCGTCAGAAATCAACACCAGGAGCAGTGCATACTCTTTGGAACTGGGGTTCCAGAGTGGAGAATCTCCTAGATCAGAGTAAGATTGACAACAAAGACCTTCCTCCATAGCCTACAAAGAGAGAGCTTTTCCCTGGAGCTGGTGCCCTGAATTTGGACTTTCAGTCTACTAGACTCTAAGATACTAAACTTCTCTTTGTTAAAGCTATCTATTTGTGGTATTTCTGTTACAGCAGCACTAGTTGACTAAGACATATGGTATGTGAATTTTTTCAGTAAAACTCTTTAAAAAGAAGCCACTCAGTTATCATTCTCCTAAGATCATCTAAACTATTAACCAAGTCTCTCACTTATTGGATGCTCATACCGAATGCTTTTTAACAAACAAACAAAAAAAACCCTGATTCACTCTAGCATTTAGCCACTATTTCAGCAATTCCCCATTAACAGAAACGTTCTTACCCAAACAATCCACAAGTCAGTAATTGTCAAGGTCCTAAGATAAATACAGGATTTTAAAAGAGAAGTGACACCTTACAGGCATTGTAGACACTAGCTTTGGCCATATTTTCAACAGTGACTTGGCATTTTGGTATTTTATTCCCCTGACTTACCCAGAGTTGAACTTTTAGCTCAATATATAACTGCTGGGACTTCAACCTGGATGTGTGTTACTTGCAAGAAACCCCCATCTGGAGACTAAAGGAGCTCAGAGCGGGAGACAGGACACTTACAGCCCTAGACCATCCACCTTGCACCCACTAGAGTGAAGTCTCTGATATCCATGGGAAATTTGTTTGGATCAGTATTTCTCAAATTCAGCACTACTGGCTTTTTTAGGAAGCAGAGTTCTCTGTTGTGATGGTAGGCATATCCTCTGCAGTGTAGGATCCCTGGTGTCTACCAACTGCTTGACCATTGTTTTTAGGCATTGTTGAGTCAGTTTTGACTTATGCTGACTCTATGTAAAAGAAAATGAAATACTGCCCCATCCTGCACCAGCCTCACCACTGTTGCTACACTGGAGTCCACTGTCACAGCTACTGGGACAACCTATCTCATCAACAATCTTCCTCTCTTTCACTGAGCTTCTGCTTTGCCCTTCTCTAGGGGCTGGTCCCTCCTGGTAACATGACTAAAGCTCATGACAAGTAGTAACCCTAACAGTAACACCAAAACTGTCTTCATACACTGCCTTCTGGGGAACAAAACCATCCCTAACTGGGGAATCACTGATCTAGATGATTCCGAAATACAAGAGAAGGAAATGAGAAGAGAAGGGACATTCCCAAGAAATTGGGATCTAGTATTTTGAAAACTAAAGTACTGTATGTAGACATCAGCGCAAGCCATATTTTCAAGAATGACTTGACATTTTGGTACACTTGGGATACTGCTGTCACACACTTTAGCCATGTTACCAGTACTACTGCTAACCCAAAGGTTGGCAGTTTGACCCCACCAGGAACTCCACGGTAGAAACATGTGACAGTCAGCTTCCATAAATATTACCTATTGTCATCGAGTTGACCCAACTCACAACACCACTGCAGGACCGAGTAGAACTATCCCATAGTGTTTCCAAGGTCAACAGCAGAGCGCTTTAACAATGTGCCACCCTGTCTCCTTCCTATCCTGACACAGAACGTCTCCATGTCACATCCTCTGCTCCTTGGAACCAACCCAACTCACCTCGTTTTCTCTGCCCTTCTCTTTTGAGAGCACCTACAGTTAGCCAACTTGTTAAGACAGAAATCAGTACATGTTCAAGAAAGCTGTTCAGTGGTATTTGGGTCTTATTTGAGGTTTCTCTGGTGAAAGTGCATTGCAAAAGATTATTGTGGCTTGAAAGATAAAGAAGTCTTTCAGGATTGGAAATACTCAAAGATACACACACATATCTTCATTTTCCACTGTAACTCTGGGAACCCTAGGTTAAGGTCAGTAAACTTTTTCTCTAAAGAGCCGAATAGTAGCTATGATAGTAACTCACAACACCCCTGTAGGACCGAGCAGAGTAGGGTGTTGTGAGTAACTATCTCTGTCACATATTGTGTACCGTGTTGTTGCTACGTAATATCCCTTTACAAATGTTGGAACGATTCTTAGCTCTTGGTCATTCAAAACCAGGCCTCTGGCCAGATGTGGCTCATGTCCCAGGAGAGAACACATAGGACAGGCTAGGCAGAATGGCTTTGACCTGGACTGTCCCCCAGCCCTTGTTCCTTTGGGCAAGCCTTCTCCTTTGTCTCCTCAACAGCACATCGCACTTTTTCTATGATTCCAAGTCTCACCCCAGATAACCCCAACCTGTCTTCACTCAAATCCTCTTCATCACCTCAGCCTCAGTGTCCTTCCACCACATGTACTCTCTGCCTAAAGCCCCCTTCCCCGTCATTAAGATGAAGGCCTCCATTTCTTCAGGCAGCCTTCCCAGATGGGCTGGAGAGGCTGATTAAGGGCAGTCACATATAGCACATATGAATGACTTCTGCCCACTTTCTAAGAAATAGAGCAAAGAAAGTAGGTAAAAAAACACCAACCTGAAGTAGGGGTTCCACCTTTTTGCAGCTGATCCCACCAATAAAGACCATGTTGGGCATGACTGGCCTGGGGAACTCGAACACAAAGTCATACCTTAACAGCCAGATGGAGCCCTTCTGATATAATGTGGCTATGTCCACATTTCTCTTGAGGAGATGTGAAGCCAGGTCTTGGTACTTTGAAAACAGAAGGTAAAGTAGAGGAGTCTCCAATAAATTAGCTAAGAAGTTGGCCACTCGCTGGGGGAAAGTCATCCGATCCGACAACTGAGTGTAGTACCTGGGAACGTAGGACACGGGGCTGGGGCTTCCACTGAACCTGTACTCCAGGGCACATGGGAAGCCCCGGAAGAGGTACACAGAAGGCAGGTCCAGGTACTCAGCCAGGATCAGACCACAGGGCAAGGCCGGGTCTGTGAAGAGGGCATCAAACTTACTCTCTCTGAGGAATTGCAGGGTCTCAGAGTTCTTCAGGAGGCTCTCACAGTTGGTGAAGTACATGTCAATAACAATCATAATATTCCTGTACTCTCTCTGAGGGGTGGTCAGGAGAGATCTCTCAGCAAAATGGCTGTTTCCAAAAGACCGGAAACGGTCCCTCAGCTCTTCTTCAGGGTACGGCACCGGATAGAGTCTTCTTGTGTAGTATCTGGATTCTCTCAAGAGCAGATGAACTTCTGGCACCAACACCACAATGTCATGTCCCCTCTCACTGAGAAGCTCAATGACCTCCTTCATACTAAGCCAGTGGCTTCCATCCTGAGGAACAACTAGCAGCTTCTCGCCTCCAACCATACCCCAAAGCGCTAACAAGAAAACTCCAGCAGGAGCCTTCTGAAACACTTGCAGAAGGAAGGCCATGTTGAAAGGAAGTGAAGTAAAATATTAATGATAGTGAAGAACTGTTTACACTGCCTGGATCACAGGCTTCCTAGGGACGTCCCTGAACTACGTCTCCTTTGCTCTGAATTTTGCCCTCCGACGTCAAAGAAATAGAACCTAATATTTAACTCTTTCTAAGCACACAGTTGGAAACCCTGGTGGCATAGTGGTTGTGTGCTTTGGCTACTAAACAAAAGGCCAGCAGTTCAAATCCACCAGATGCTCCTTGGAAACTCCATGGGGCAGTTCTACTCTGTCCTCTAGGGTCACAATGAGTTGGAATTGACTCCAAGTCAATGGGTTTTTAAACACACAGTTATCTCGGACTAATGAGATCCCTCATCAGCTTGTGTCTGAACTTCTGGGTTTATTTTCTGTTTGTCCTACCTACTTACAAAGAGGCAGGATGACAGCTCGAAGAAACCTTGAGAAGGTCTCTGGAATGACCACTGCTTCACTACATACTAAGCTTCCCAAATTCTACCTCATCAGTGATATCCACAAGTGAAAAGGTATCAGTATGTATCAACCCTCTTATCAACTTTTCTCAGAGTGAAAAGGAAGAGTTAACATCAGGATTACACATGGCAATGGCAGGACTGAAAGGTAGGTGGAGGGGTGGAAGGAGTCATATGGAAATTCCTACCTACACACTTGTCTTAAATAAGCAATTTCTGCTGGTAGAATTTCCGTGACCTGCAGCTAAGTGTACTCCTTGCAGGGAAATCTGTTGTTTTTAGTTGAGTTGAGTCAATTCCTACTCATGGAGACCCTATGTGTTAAGCTCAGTTAGAACTGAACTCCATAGGGTTTTTGTCCAGGAAGTTAGCAGTTTGAATCCACCAGAGATGCCCGGGAAGAAAGACCCTGTGGCGTGCTTCTGAAAGCCCACAGCCTTGAAAGCCCTCTACTTTTACCATATGTTTCAGGCACCATGAAGTAAACTATACCAAAACCCCTCAGTTACTACGTAGTGAAAGCAGGCTGGACCAAGTCTAGTCTTTTCCACTGGTATGATTACCTTTTGACTGTTTTTACTCCCCCCATGGGCTCCTCAAAAGTAATGGGACAAACTAAAGCTTTAACTGATATTACTAAATATGTCATGAATGACAGCAGAGAAAGCTTGTCACTATTAACTGCTAAAACCAAGCAAATAAGCAAGGTAGCTCATAAAAAAGGAATGGATCTAGACAGGTTAACAGATTCTCAGGCCAAGACTTCTGCCACAGTAAAGACCGAATGTTATATTTACACAGCACACTACCAGCAGAAGATAACTGATCTGCTAGGTGACATGAGGGAACAAGTGAAGCCCTGGACATACCTGATGGCTCGCTGTGGCTGGCTGCCTGGCTTTTCTCTTTCCCCTCTAGTTCACGTGATGTTTTCACAGGCTTTGTCTTTTTCTGGGTGCAGGAGTTGTCTGTTATTTGTGTTGCTGGGGTGCTCGGTGCCTCCAGCTCTGCCTGTCCCTACAGTGACACTGCTTCTCGGGGCCCTCGTGGAATTTGCAGAACAGGGGAATGCATCAGATTGTAAGAACCAGCCTTGAGGATGGACTGAAGTTGAAAACGCCCTTCGCCACATTTACATGGCTCCTCCCAGACCTTCTGTTAGTTTGGCTGTTTCTATGGTTTCATTGCTATTTTCCAATCACCACTGATATGACTTTGCAGAGGAAGTCTTGTAACTCCCTGGCTTGTAGCCACTTTCATCCTTGATCACTCTAAAAATTCCACCCTCTCCCTACTTTGGCTACAGAGAGACTTACTTTTGTCCTTGGTCCACCAGCGACCACCTTGTCACAGACTTTCCCAGGAAACCCTTTGTCACCTACTGCCTCTTTAGTCTCCTGGCACTCTCCAATTTAGGAGGCACTTTGCTAGTGACTGGTGCATGCCTGGACATTCCATAATAAAAAGTCAGGCTACCAATGAATGCACCTTGAAAATGTTACATTAACCAAAAAAAAAAAACCAGTCATGTATCACATGATTCCATACATATGAAATGTCCAGAATAGGTAAATTTGTAAAGACAGAAAGTGGATTAGTGGTTGCCACTTGGCAGAAGAGGAGAATGAGGCGTGAATGGTGACGGACGTGGCATTTCTTTTTGGAGTGACTGAAAACGTTCTAAAATTGCTGGTGATGACAGTTGCACAATTCAGCGACTACACTAAATGCCATTTAATCACAAATTCTAAATAGCTGAATCAGTGTTTTGAATTGAATGGTGTCTCTGTGATCTTGCTGAGTTATGTTAATCTGGCAGGACTCGATCTACAAGACTGAATTTCGTCTTGAGCCAATCTCTTTTGAGATACAGAAGAAAAAGATGAGCAAAGAGACAAGGGGACCTCACCACCAAGGGAACCTCATGCCCCCAAGAATGAAGCCCTGGCTGCAGAGCACTTCGCCTCATGGGTTCCTGCATAGAGGAGATCCTGGACCAAGGGAAAATCAAAAGGCATTCCTCCAGTACACACAGAGAGAAAGCCTCCCCTCAGAGATGGTGACTTGAATTTGGACATCTAGCCTATGAGACTGTGAGAGAATAAACTTCTCTTTATTAAGCCATCCACTCGTGGTATTTCGATTATAGAAGCACCAGATGACTAAGAAATACAGTATGAGAATGATCTCTCAATAAACTGTTAAAAAAATTAATATCATTCTCCTAGAATCATCTAATTGTTAATCAACCAAGTATCTGAGTTTTGGATACTCATACTGAACGATTTCTTTTTTATCTTTTTAAATACTAGCATGTAGCTACTCGTTCAGTAATTACTCATTCACAGGAACACTCCTCCCAAAACGTTCTGCATACTGGTAATCTCTAAGATGACCAGTCATAAAGATAAACGCATGGTATTAAAAGACACACAATACATTAAAGACATTATACACAATGGCTGAAGCCATATTTTCAAGAATTACTTGGCATTTTGCAGTTTTATTCTCCTGACTTGCCCAAAATTCAGCCTTCAGCTCAACCCATAAATAGGATTTCAGCCTAGATGTGTTACAAGTAGAAACTCCTGCAAGAGACAAGATGAGCTCAGACATGGGCACAAGACCCTTGCTGTCCCCTTATCACCCACCTAGGACCCTGCTTGGGAGAAGTCCCTGATATTCACCTGAATTTATTTAGATCAGGATTTCTCACCTTCACCACTATTGGTTTCTTGGGAAGGAGAATTCTTCGTGGTAGTGGTAGGTATGTCCTCTGCAGTGTAAGATATTTGGTGACATCCCCTTGCCTTTACCTACTAGTTGACAGTTGTGCTAGGTTCTATCAAGTCAGTTTTGACTTACAGCAACTGCATGCATGACGGAAAATGTACTGCCCAGACTACACCATCCTCACAATTGTTACTGCACTTGAGCCTATTGTTCTAACCACTGTGCCAGTCTCTTACTGACAGTGTTCCTCTCTTTCACAGGCCTTTTACTTTTCCAAACATGATGTCCTCCTTCAGGAACTGGTCCCTCCTGATACCTTGCCCAAAGTATATAACAGTAGCAATGCCTAACTAAAACACCAAAAACATCTTCAGATAGCATGTCCTGTACGGCAAACCCAGCTGAGAATCACTGATCTACGATGATTCTGGAACACAAGAGGAGGAAATGGGAACAGAAGGGATCTGGTTTTCTGAAAACTAAGGAGCTCTGGTAGCCCAGTGCTTATGTGGCTGATGGCTAACCAACAGGTTGAAGACTTGGAGCCATCATCAACCACTCTGTGGGACAATGATGTGGGAGCTGGCTTCCAAAAAGATCACCCACTGCCATCCATCCAGTTCATAGCAACCCTACAGCACAGAGTAGAAATGTCCTATAGGATTCCTAAGACTGTAAATCTTTACAGAAACAAACTGCCACATCATTGTCTCACAGTGGCTGGTTGTTTTAAACTTGACTTTTGAGTTAGCAGCTTAGTGCTTTAACACATAAAGACTATAGCCTTGGAAACCCTATGACGTAGTTCTTCCCATAGTGTAGCTATGGGTAGGAAGTGACTTGACAGTAACAGGTTTCTAAAAACTGCTCCCTGAAGAGCACTGCAAGAAATCCAGGATGCCTTGACCACAGAGAGAACACTCAGAGAGAGAAAGATCCAGGCTGTACTAAACTGACTCCAAGAAAGGAGGAGAGGGGGCAGATTTGGCCCCAGCAGTCTACAGGGCACTTTGACACACTCTTTGTTGCCCCACTGGATGCTCAAACAGCCCTGTGAGGTGGAAAGGCTGACTCTGTCAGCCCCATTGTACACATAAGGAAACTGAGGCCCTAAGGCCCCATGGCGGGGACAAGGCTGGTCCCATCCGCACTCCCCAATCCAGCCTCTTTCATCCCTCTTCTCTTTGCTGCTTTGTTCCAGGCCCGTGTGAGGGGACAGAGAGTGCAGAGCCACCACGGGAGCTTAGGGTGGGAGAATGACAGGGGGCTGCTCCTACTCTCCTCTGCCCTGGGCTGGACCTGCGGCTTCAGGGCACTTCCCTCCACCGACTCACAAGCCTCTGTTGGCAGATTTCAAAGTGAACATTGGGCTGAATTCTGTGTGAGGCCCTCTGTCTAGTATTCCACCCCAAAATGGCTCTGTCCCATTGGTTTAGGTTTATAGTTTTCAAAGTTCTTCTGTGAACTTGATCTTACCTGACCCCAGTCAAGACTGTTGAGTATCCCCATTTCACAGACAGAGAAATGAACACTCAGACTTGAGACAGTGCCCCAGCTTCCACACGGCTGGGTTTAAATCCCACTCCTAACTCCTACCCAGAGCTCTTGCTCTACCAATATAATGAGGACCAGGGGGATCCCTGGGGCCAGCAGAGGGGTAGAAAGCTGGCCCATCATCCCGTTGCATGGGCTGAGGCTCATGACTTAGATGTGATAGAGGCTTATTTAAGGTATGGAAACCCTGGTGGTCTAGTAGTCACTATGGCTGCTAACCAAAAGGTTGGCAGCTGCAATCTACCAGGTGCTGTTTGGACACTCTATGGGCCAGTTCTACTCTGTCCTATAGGGATACTATGAGTCAGAATCAACTCAGTGGCAGCCAGTTTTGTTTTTTGGGGTTTATCAAATCTGCCAGGCACTCCTTGGAAACTCTATGGGGCATTTCTACTCTGGCCTCTAGGGTCGCTATGAGTCAGACCCAACACAATGGCAGTGGGGATTGGCAGTTGCAATCTACCAGGTGCTTTTTGGAAACTCTATGGGGCAGTTCTACCCTGTCCTATAGGGATGCTATGAGTCAGAACTGACTCATTGGCAGTGGGTTTGGTGTTTGGAGGTTTATCAAATCCACCAGGTGCTCCTTGGAAACTCTGTGGGGCAGTTCTACTCTGACCTCTAGGGTCGCTATGAGTCAAACCCAACTCAACAGAAGTGGGGATCTAAGGTATGGTGTGTATGGCACATGTCCTGGGTGCCCCTTGAAGCAAGAGGATGCCACCTAGCCTTCTCTACTAACCAATGCAGTTTTTATCACCAGCTGTGGGAGATCACTCAGCAAGGTAAGACCAACGCTTTCGTATATGAGAGTCTCCGTGGGTCAAGGCAGACTATGTGAGCTGCTCTACTAAGTGCGCAGAGAGAATAAATTGGAAAAAAATAATGACATCGAGCACATCACAGAACAGATTCTGTCAGTGAAAGCAAGAAAGATGTGACTGTAGTTTTCATGCCGTGCTATCATGCATTAAGCAAAGGATTAACGTATTGTATTTTTAAGCTGATATAAGTTGGATCCGACTCGACGGCACTTGGCTTGGCCTATTGTGGTATAGTTATCTAAAAGATGGGAGTCTGATGTTTGCACAGGGCTGCAATTTCAGTGCTAGCCAGAGACACTATTTTCCATAGACACGCCTCTGCTCACTGGGTACTCCCACAGAGCAGGCCGAGCAGAGAGCATGTGCTCGTTCTCAGACAAAGTGCCAGCCAGATGTCTGTGCAGTACAGAAAGGGAGAGTACTTTCAAAATCTTGATTAATTTGGTACATTATTGTTAGTGGTTTATGGACAGAAAATATTGCCTACAGTAATTAGTGGAAACGCTAGTAGCTCAGTGGTTAAGTGCTGCAGCTGCTAACTGGAAGGTCGGCAGTTCAAATCCACCAGGCACTCCTTGGAAACTCCATGGGGAAGTTCTACTCTGTTCCATAGGGTCACTATGAGTCAGAGTTGACTCAACAGCACTGGGTTTGGTTTTTTGGTTTATGGCAATCAGTTTTACATTGCTGAATAATCTCTCACAGTTGGTGAGGAAATCTTGGTGGCAGATAAAAAGTGCTTAGTGGTGCCCCCACAGAGCCAGCGTCAAAATAGCAGAGTGGTGAGATGCTTCCTGAGATCTCTCCTATAACAAAAACTTGAACTAAACAGATGAGTTGGTTATACATGACATTCTAGGAGCCCTGAACATCAAAGGGAAAGTTGAGAAATTGGACTGAGTGGCAAAGGAAGGAGACAAGGTCCAGAAGCAGTGAGGAGCTGCCAGACCTGACCCAGTGAGCATCAGCAACCATGCCCCAGGCTGGACCCACTAGCGCCAGGGCAGTGCCGCGAGCAGTGACATCCAGAAGGCATTTTACACTTCGGGAGAGACCTTGCAGCACAGTCTCCTCACACCTCCAGAATCAGTAAAAAGTGGACTAGATCATCAAAGATCAGTAACTTGCACCTACCCTACAGCTGGATCCAAACACTCTCCTTTGGGATAAAACTCTCCCCTGTTTACCCACCCTCGCGCTGCTCTGCCCTGGGCCTGAGCTGGCTCCAGAGAAAGAAGCATTCCCTGGGCCAGAAGTAGGACTTCTATGTGCCCTGCGCCATTTCCTACCCTTGGAGAGGGAACCGACTGACAGACAGGGAAAAAGTGATCTGTGGTCCTGGAACTCAGGACAGAAAATTCCTTTGCCTAGAAACTGGCATAAGGGGTCCACAGACTTTGGATCCTTTCCTCCGTGCATAGCACTGCATGGGCCACTACAACAGTGTAGGACTTCACTAGCACAGGACAACAGGGTATGTACCTGAATCCTAACTTTACCGTGTCAGCTTTATGGTGGAAAGGCAGGGTCCCGATATTTGACACTAAGGTACCTACTAAGCAGGGTCCTCAGCTACCCACAGCAGGGCCCTGAGGACCACAGGATCCACCCAAGCCCCCTACCCAGTCCGTACAGCCAACAGCATTGGGCATCCATCAGCCACCTGCAAAACCCTTCCACCCACTCTCTCTAGGGAACAGACACTCAGGGGAAGCTGTTAGCCTGCCTTTCTGAGAGCAGGCAGCTAGATACCTGTGCCTACACCAATCACCTCACCCATATAGGGTTGTAGGTAAGAGCCTGCAACACACACCTGGTGACCAACTACCTGGGCATCTGAGCTGAATACACACAAGAAAAGGAAATGGACTTCTGAGGTCGCACAGGTACTGACAGCTCTACCACCTGGTGGCAGAATGCTAGGGCTTCAAAAGTGTCAGTAATTAAGAGGATATGACATGTACAGAATGGAAAGGAGGACTGTGCTGTCACTGGGCAGGGAGAGCAGAGGGAGATGCAGGTAGGCGGGCATGCGAATTTAAACTGGATTGTACACTTTCACTCAATCACCAAAAAAACAAACAAACAAACAAAACACTAGCTCATGTGACAAGTCTATTTGGGCATTTCGAAACAAAACAAGAAACTAGGACACAGTAAGCAAACACAAAATAAATAACTTATTCAAGCTTCAAAGGTAACAGGTAACATCAAATCACCATAAAGAGGCAGAAAGCTCCCAAAACAAAGAATCAGGAAATGTTCCAAATGAAGAGAACTTCTGGAATTACCAGATGTAGAATACAAAAGAATAACCTTCACAACTCTTTAAGAGACCAGGAAAGAGATAAGGCAAAATGCAGAATGAGTCAAAAAAGACAGTCACAGCAATTGAAGACCTGAAGAAGTTTAGAGCAGAGTATAATGAGAGGCTTCAGGAATCCACAGAGAGAAAGCAAATCAGTGGTATCTTCACCCCTCCTCAAGTAGTGGCCAGGGGACATGCTCTGCGTGCCATATGCTTTAGATTCACCTCTGCCTAGTGCAAGAGATCAGACTTCATCTTCTAATCCCTTTCTTCCAAGACAAACCCTCCAACAGTCCCTCTAATAAAGAAACGTAAAGCTGAGCACTCTTAAAGTTGACATGTTTGAAACCAGAGGCTCCCACAGAAGATGGGCATCAACTATACACAGTGTTGAAGATGATTCCAATCTCTTAGTTAATAAGATATAATCGGGGTTCTCATTTCATGTAGATATCTCATTACCAAGCAGGGCTTTTTTGTTGTTTGGTTTGGTTTTCGAAAACAGAAATGGTACTTTTCCCCCTTCTTATGTAAAAATATCTCATGACAGGACACTGTCACTTACTAACTTCTTTAGATGAATTGCCCTGACGAAACCAAAACCAACCCCAAAGCCACTGAGTCAATTCCTTCTCAGAGCATCCCCAAAGGACAGTGTACATCTAGCTCACAGAGTTTCCAAGACTGTGAAGCAGCAGGTTGGTTAGAATGCCACCCTTTCACTTAGCAGCCTGGTGCTTAACCACTGTACCACCCGGGCTCCTGGGAACTGACCCAGTTCTGCTCATCATCTCTGGCCCCCTCTTGACCTGGTAGCTACAGCCAATGTCCAACTTAACTGAAGAAACAGCCAATGTTACAGAAGGGTGGCAGTGGCGTTGGGGCCATTGGAGGCTTTTTTGTGTGGTAAAAAAATGCACTGGAAAAGAAATCTCACACTGAACACAGGGAGGAGTCTGCTGTGTTTCATCAGTATGCATACTCAAACACAGGTGCACACACACAGAGATTTTCATTTTTCAAAGTATCTCTGGGAACACAGGTCACGGGTCAGCACTCTTTTTCTCTAAAGACACAGATAATTATATAGATTTCGCGTATACTGTTTTGGGTTGTTGTTCGACATCTCTTTTAAAATGTAAAAACCATTCTCAGCTCTGGTTAATTCCAAACCAGGCCTCTGACCAGACGTGGCCCACAGACTGCAAGTTTGCTGACCCCTAGCTTTAAGTCAGGAAAAACGCACCAGACAGAATGAGGAGAGTGGGTTCTGGTCTACACTATTCTTCTAGGTCTTGTCCCCTTGGGCAAGCCTCCTCCTTTGTCTCCTCAGTAGGACATGTGGGCTCATTCTATCATTCTGAGTCTCGATAGATAACCTAGTCCCAACCCTGTCTTTCTTGAAACCCTCTGCTTTACCACAGTCTAAGGTGTCTGCCCGTCCCCACTATGCTCTGCCTGAAGCCACCCTCCCGTTTACTGGGAGGAAGGCTGTCATTACTGGGAGGAAGGCACCCTTTCCAGATGGAAGGGAGACACGGATTAAGTGATGGGAGACAGAGCACTTATGAAAGCCTTCTGCCTACTTTATAAGAAACAGGGCAATCAAAACTGGGTAAAACCACCAACCTGAGCTAAGCGTCCCCTCTTCCTACAGTTGATCCCTCCAACGAAGACCACGCTGGGCATGACCGGCCTGGGGTGCCCAAACATGAAGACAGACCTTAGCAGGCAGACAGAGCACTTCTGATACAGCCTGAGGAAGTCCACATCTCTCTTGAGGAGATCTGAGGCAAGAGCTTGGTATCCCAGATTCAGAAAGGAAATTACAGGGATCTCCAACAGACTAATGAGGTAGTTGACCACCCTTTGGCGGAAAGCCATCTGGTCAGAGAACTGAGTGTAGGACCTGGGGATGTAGGACACGGAGTTGGGGCTCCCACTGATCGTGTACTCCAGGACATAAGGGAAGCCCTGGAAAAGGTACACAGATGGCAGGCTCAGGTACTCAGCCAGGATCATGGCGCAGGTCGAGGCCAGGTCTGTGAAGAGGGCATTGAACTTACTCTCCCTGAGGAACTGCACTGTCTCCGAGTTCTTCAACAGACTCTTACAGTTAGTGAAGTACATACCATAAACCATCATGAGATTCTTATACTCCATCTGAAAGGCTGTCAGGAAAGACCTCTCAGCGAAGTGGCTGTTACTGAAAGAGTGGAAACGGTCCTTCTGCTCTTGCCGGGAGTATGGCACTGAATAGAGTCTTCTCGTGTAGTGCCTGGACTCCCTCAGAAGCAAGTTAACTTCTGGCGCCAGCACCACAACGTCATGCCCCCTCTCGCTGTGAACCTCAATGATCTCCTTCATACTAAGCTACTGGCTCCCATCTGGAGGAACAACCAGCAGTTTCTCGCCTCCAATGGCACCGCAAAATACTAACAAGAAAACTCCAGCAGACGCCCTCTGAGATATTGCCAAAGGAAGGCCACGGTGGAAGGGATTAAAGTCGAATATGAATGATGATGAAGAATCCCTGACACTGCATGAACCACAGGCTTCTGGAGACCTCCCTGGACTACCTCTCCCTCTATCTGAATCTTGCCCTTTGACATGAAAGTGTCCAAAATTAATATTTAACTCTTTCTAAGCACATGGCTAATTTCGCCTAATAAGGACTCTTAGCAGCTTGTGCCTGAGACTCTGGGCTAATTTTTCTCTTTGTCCACATCTACCTGCATCTCCGTCTCCAAAGAGGCAGGGTTACAGTTTGACGACACATTGGGAAAATCTCTGGAGACCTAGTGCTGCACAACATCCTGAGGTCCCCAGATGCCACCCCATCACTGATATCCTCAAGTGAACTGCTACTAGGGTATCAACCTTCATAGCAGCTTTCTACAGGTAAAAAGGAAGAGTTATCTTAACAGATTCAATACTATACAGTGGAGTGGCCCATCTCAAGTCCTAGGGTCATGGTATTGCAGGATTGAAAGGGGGGCTAATGCATAAGGAGTGGAGGTAAGGAGTCACAGAAAGCTTCCTACCTACATTTATCTTGAATAAGCCATTACTGTTGGTAGGAATTTTGTTACTTGAAGACAAATCTATTCTTCACAGATAAATCCTTCATTGTTGTTGGTAGTTGCTGTCAAATCGATTCCAACTCACAGAGACCCCATGTGTTAGAGAACAGAACTGAGCTTCATGGAGTCTTTTTGGCTTTATCTTTAGGCAACTAGTCCCTGGGGGGTGCAATGATTAAGTGTTAACTACTAGCCCGGAGGCTGGCTATGTGCTTCAGACAGACCACGGCCTGGAAAACCCTATAGAGCGGCTCTGTTCTGCGCCCGTGAGGTCGTCATGGGTCAGCACCAACTCCACAGCAACCATCAACCTCCACCTTTAGGAAAGCAGATCACCTGGCCTCTTCTTCCATGGCACCACTGGGAGGGTTTGAACTGCCAACCTTGGGGTTAGTAGTTCAAACACAAACCATTAGTGCCACCCAGGAGCCTGGGGACCCTCTAAGACCACTTCCACTCTCGGAGCAGTTAAGAGGGTGAGTTCTAGAGTCAGACCGCCTCTTCCTAGCTGTGGGCCTGAAATTTCTCAGCTCAAATGTGGGCTATATCCACACCTAGCCCAAAGGTTGGTGTGAGAATTGGCTGAGTTAATCCCCATGAGTCCTTCACAGGGTTTTCTCTGGCTCATGCCAGGCAGCAGTTTCTATAGCGCATGAACTGAAGGGCGCTGTGGGAGCCACAGAAGTTATTCCTGAAAATAGGTTCCATGAGCCAACCTGCCTTGGAAAAGCCTGCGAGAGAAAGAGAGAGAGACAGAGAGAAGAGGGGTGGGTTACAGAGAAAGAGAAGGGGAAGAAGAGATAGAGTCGGAGAGATGAAACATAAAGAGACAAAAGGAGGGGAGAGATGAGAAAGGGAAGGACAGAGGGAAGGAGGAACAGTGAAGGAGACAGAAGTTAGTTGTCACACGCCTTTCAGTCAGTTCCAACTCACAGGCCCCTGTGCACAAGAGAATGAAACACTGCCTAGTCCCGCACCATCCCCAGATCGTTGTGATGCTTGAGCCCATTGTTGCAGCCACTGTGTCCAACCACCTCTGAGAGTCTTTCTCTTTTTTCCCAGTCCTCTACTTTACTAAGCATGATACCTGACAACACATGTCTAAAGTATGTGAGACATAGTCTCATCATCCTCAGTTCTAATGTGCCTTCTGGCTGTACTTCTTCCAAGACAGGCATGTTCTGCCTTGTGATAGGCCGTGATATATTCAAAACTCTTCGCTAACACCATAACTCAAAGGTTGTTAATTCTTCTTTGGTCTTCTTTACTCAATGTTTACCTTTCACATGCATACAAGCCTACCGAAAAGACCACAGCTTGGCTCAGGCGCTACCTAGTCCTTAAAGTGACATCATTGCTTTTGAACACTTTTAAGAGATCTGACTCAACAGCACTTGGCTTGGCTTGCCTAAGAGGTCTTTTGCACCAGATTGGCCAAATGCAATGTGTATTTGATTTCTTAACTGCTGCTACCAAGGTTTTTGATTGTGGATCCAAGTAGAAGGAAATCCTTGATGACTAGTGATTGGATTGGGACAGTTAGAAACAAAAGAAACAGAAGAGGGTGAAAAAATAAAAGAGGTGAAAGTACACAAATTGTACATGGTGGGAAGGTGGTGATCTGTGTCCCATCTGCTCAACTCACGGCTGAGGGGGGCCCAAGAGGGTGGTGCCTATGAAAAGCAGGCTAAATGAAAGCTGGTTCCTTCAATTCTGCTGCAGACGTTCCCAGAGCTAGTCAAGCACAGCCACACAGCCAAGTTGACATGAGAGGACGTGTCCTAACCCAGCCCCTTGGGGAAGCATGCTTCCCAGAAGAGAAGGAGAAGCAGCCAGAGGAACAGGGCTGAAGGCAACATCTTGTACACAGCACTGGCCCCAGGGATGCAGCCAGGATGTAAATGTATTTTTCAGGGCATGGGAAGACTGCCCAGTCCAGCTGGCTGCAGGTTTCCAGGGCTACTTTCTGGGTAGCGTTACTTGCAGGGTGTCCTGCTGACAGTGATCAGGGGTGCAGGTGGTAGTATCCCAGTCTGGGTCTAGACATCAGCAAGACCCCAAACCCATGACTGTCCAATGGATTCTGACTCACTGTGACCCTAACAGACAGAATACTACCACCCTACAGGGTTTCCAAGGCTGTAATCTCTACAGACGAAGATTGCCCCATCTTTCTCACACAGAACAGCTGGTGGGTTCAAACCACTGACCTTTTGGTTAATGACTGAGTGCTAAACGACTGCATCCCTTGGGTTCTTTCTCAACCATGTAAGCCAACTCAAAAGTGGTTAGCTGGACTGTTGTTTTTCATCAATGTTATCGACTACACTGTGCACCCCACACAAATGTAAGCTTAAGTCCTAAACCCTGTACCTGTGAGCATGACCTTGTTCAGAAAGGGGATCACTGGAGATGTTATCAGTAAGTTTACAGGAAGTCACACTGGAGCAAGGGGGCCCTCATCCAATACGGCTGGTCCTGTTATAAAACAGGAGAAGAGCCACAGACACACTCACACCGAGGGAAAACGGCCATGAGATGATGGAGGCAGAGAATAGAGGGACCCACACGCTGGGACATGCCAAGGAGCACCAGCTGTTGTCACCAGCCTTGGGGAGAGGTGTGGAGCATCAGCTCTTGTAGAGCCTCAGAAGGAATCAGCACGGCCGACACCCTGAGCCCTGACCTCTAGCTTCTACATGTAGGAACAATACATTTCTGTTCTCAGAGTCTCTGGGTGGCACAAATGGTTGGGTGCTCAACTATTAGTCTAAAAGTCACAAGGGCAAGATTACCCAGACACACCTGGGAAGGCAAGCCTGATGATGGGCACCCTGTGGAGCAGTTGCAGTCTGCACACAGGCAGTTGCCATGACGACAACTAACAACAAGCCCATGTTTAATCCATGTACCAGATCTGGGCAAGGAGAGACATGCACACATGGGAGGTCCCATCCAGCAAACACACACTGGGAAGGAGGCTGCTCATCCCACAACACGACTAGTGTGGGGTCTCATTCTGCTTCCACCCGCATGGCATTTGTCAAACACGAGCACAGTGAAAGAACATCTTTAAAAGGCATACTCTTCAGTCAACGTCTCAGTCAAGTTCTCAAATGCCACCAATCAGGCTGTTAGAGCAGAACAGGTGGGCAGATGCAGGTCAGGTAGGAGAAGGGACAGCTAGTTAAGGCAAAAAATCCACTGCTGTTGAGTCAGGTCCGACTCATGGCGACCGTAGAGGTCACAGCAGAACTGCCCCCAGAGAGTTTCCAAAGAGCGCCAGGTGGATAGGAACTGCTGACCTTTTGGTGAGCGGATGGAACACTTAACCCACTACGCCAGGAGGGTTTCTGCTGGTTGGTGCAGGAAAGTCAGAAAGAGGAAGCACACTGGGAAGTGAGGACATCAGCCTTTCTCACACTTACAAAGTCAGTATCTGTCCCTTTGTCTAGGACATTTGTGCCTACAAAGAGGAGCAGACACGAAGTTGAAGGAGCCCTGGAGGTGCAATATTTAAGTGCTCAGCAGCTAACCAAAACATGGGTGGTTCAAATCCACTGGCCACTCCTGATGAGAAATATGTGCAGTCTGCTTCTATAAAACTTACAAGCCTCAGCAGCCCTATGGAGGAATTCTACTCTGTCCTATAAGACCACTGTGAGTTGAACTTGACTCAGTGTCAATGTTGTCTTTCGACATGAAATAGTGGAAACCCTAGCAGGCAGGTAGGAAGCTTGAGTCCAGTCCTGGCATTTCCAGTGTGCATTTCACGAGAACACAAGAAAACTTGCTTCATCCCTTCGTGCCCCAGCCTGGGCTCCACCTCTGTAGCTCCCTCTGCACAAGTGGGGAGCCTGTGACTGGGAGTGACCCAATAAGGCTGCCTGGGGACAAAGAGAACCAGGTATGACTGGCTTTCAGAAGTGGGAAGTGGACAGCAGGGAGGGAAGTCAGTAAACAATTTTAAAACTTTTGTTCATTAAAGAACACTATCAGACAATCCACACAATGGAAGAAAAAAAAACACATATATCTGATAAGGGACTTTTATCTGGAATATAGAAAGAACTTCCACAGCTTAACAATGAAAAGACCGACAATACAATTTGAAAATAAAAAAAGGACAGAGTCTGGATAGAGATTTTTCCAAAGAAGATATAAAAATGGCCAACAAGTATACGAAAATATGCTCAGCCTCACCAGTAATTAGAAATGCCAATCAAAACCACAGTGAGATACTACTTCATATCTACTTGGAGCCTCATAATGATAATTTTTAAAAGTGAAAAATAACTAATGTTACTAGCAAGGTAGAGAAATTAGAACCCTCAGAAACTGATGGTGGGACTATAAAAAGATAAAGCACTATTTGAAAATTTGATAGTTCCTCAAAAAGCTTACATATAGAAATACCACATGACTCAGCAATTCCATTCCTGGGTATATGCTCCAAAGAACTGAAAATCACTATTTAAACAAGAACTTATATACAAATGCTTATAGCAGCACTATTCATAATAGCCAAGGGTGGAAACAGTTGAAATGCCCAACAAAAGATGAATAACCAAAAATAAAATAATATCCATTGCCTTTGTGTTGATTCTGACTCACTGTGACTCCACAGGATGGAGAACAGTCCACGAGCTTCCAAGAAGCAGCACCGTATTCAAACTGCAGACCTTTTGGTTAGCAGCCAAACTCTTAACCACTATACCACCAAGGTTCCAGGAGATGAATGGATAAACAAAATGTCATCTACACATACAATGGAATATTATTCTGCAGTCAAGACACTAAGTTATGATATATTTTACATGATAGATAAACTTTGAGAGCAGTACGCCAACTAAAAGAAAAACAGAAAACAAATCAGTGGCTATCGAGTTGATTCTGACTCGTGGCAACTCAGTGTGAGTCAGAGAAGAAGAGAAAGAAGCCAGATATAAAAGGTCACGTATTACAAGACTCCGTGTATATAAAATATCCAGAACTGGCAAATTTATGGAGACAGAAAGCAGATTAATGCCAGGGGGAAGAGGAAAAGAGTGGTAGGTGACTGCTTAAAGAGTACAAGTCTTCCTCTTGGAGTGATAAAAATAGTCTACAACTAAATCAAGGCGATGGCCGCACAACAGAGTGGATGTACTAAATGCTACTGAATTTAAAACAGTTTAAATATTGAATTTCACACGTATTTCCTACATTAAAAAGTGATGCAGCCATTTTGAGAAACAGCCCGGTATTTCCTCAAATGATTAAACATGTAGTTACCATACATCCCAGCAATTCCACTCCTAGACATACACCCCAATTATGTAAAAACACAAAGCCACACAAAAACTTACACACAAATGTTCACGGCAGCAATATTCCTAACAGCCCAGAAGCACAAATCACCTAAGTCACTCAACTGACGAGTAGATACATAAAACGTGGCTCTATAGACAGAAAGAATTATTGGTCAGTAGAGGATAAAAAAGGCTTTTCAAGATCATAAATGCCTTCATGCTTTCTGTTAGTTCACTGCTGTCTTCTAATAACCTGTTAGGTGACGCTCCTGGGGCGTCTTATGAAACTCCCTGGCTTATAGCCACTTTTTTATTTAACCACTATAAAACCTCCACCGACCCCACCCCAACCACCTAGTCTCCTGTTACTGATTGTGGAGGTATATTCTGGTCCTTCAGCCACCAGAACCCACATAGTTTGTAAGTCTTCCTAATAAAATTCCTTTCTGCAACAATGGAGACGCTCATCTCTTTCTCTGGTCTCCTGACACCCTCCGTATCCAGAGGCACATTTCAAGTCACTGGTTCATGCCTGGACAAATGGTGAGTCTGCCAGGAGACCAAGGAAATGACGAGTGGGACTGAGGCATACATGGAAGAAATCCCAGGCTGGCCATCGACCTCCATGTAGGAAAGTTTCGTTCATATGCTTGACACATGTGTCCTGGCACGTGACTACAGGAAGACCCCAAAATGTTGGGCGGCATACCACAGTTGAGGGAAGATGTGAGACTTCCTAAGTGTGGAAAGGAGGCCAGGAAAGCAGTAGTTGCTGAGACATGACCACTGCTCCAAGCAGTTCTGCTGGTCACCTACACCCAGCTAGTAGCTGGAGCACCCATAAGAGCCCTGTAGGAAAAGCTGCAGTTAGAGAGGTACACTAGACCCACGTGGCAATAACAGACAGATTAAGTAACCTTGTCTGACAGCAGGACAAGCAATGAAAAGATCTAAAGGTTTGAAAGATTTGAAAAGGTTTGAAAAGATGGGGAGGTGCCGAGGGCAAGAATTAGGGCACTGGGATAGCCATGATAGGGCTCACAAAGTTGAGTCTCACTGGCAACACGAAAATAAAAGGAGGCACACCCTGAGAACTCTACTAAAAGACTGAAATTGATGGTCCAGGGGCCTCAGCATTCCCCTGAGACTGTGGCCCCGGTCCTCATGCTGCCCCTGTCCATAAATTGTTACTGAGGTCAACTCTTCGGACAGGAATGGATTGGACTCAGTGACACACAGTGACCATATCATGTGTGCACTTTATTGATCTATATGCATCTATAGGATGTTGTCCTGCTGGCCTGCTACTGGAGGGGGCGAAGAGAGTGGAGAGGAGGGGACAGGAGACCGTTAGGAGGATATGACATGTATGGAACAAATAGGAGGAGTGTGCTGTCACCAGGCAGGGAGAGCAGTGGTGGCCACACATAAGCGGGCAAGCAAGTTTCCACTGAATTGTACACTTCACTCAATCACAATAAATAAAAATTAAAAAAGAATTAGGGCAGGAGACTGGGATTCGAAAACATAGACTTCGCAATGGATCAAGCAGTGAACAGGATGCAGAAGTGACGGCAGAGGAGGAGTGTCACAGTGCAGAGCAGCCCTTGCTGGGGTGTGGTCGCTGGCTCCTAAGATGAAAGGTACCCAGGAATCTGATGACCCCAGACGCAAAACACTGCCAGCCAGTTCTGTGACAATGCAGGAGTGCACCCCTACTGAGCTGACTGACTTGTGTGGGAAATTGCAGCAGAATGGGAAGCAACCTAGAGAAGCTGCGGGATATCAGGGGTGACAGCGTCTCTTTAAATGGAGCTGAGGCTGAGAAAATGAGCAGTTACCATCCACCCTGCCCTCCAGCAGCCCGTACATGCAGCTCACAACACGGAGGGCACACACACTGTCACAGATTGGAGTATTTTGTGTTGCTGAAGACTATGGTGGAGCGAGGGGGATGGACTGACGCAGTCCTCTCTAGAGGAGTTACAGCAAGTGATTGAGGAAGTAGATACGCCCCACACCATTTATGGAAGGACTTCTGGGTGACAGACAAACAACTTTTCACTTCCAGAATGAAAGCAGAACCCTGCAGGCAGGCGGTTCCTCCCTCCTAGCAAGGCACCTAGGTGACTATGGTTACTCCCTTGGTGGGCCAATGTACCAGACAGGAGAAGTCATACATGATCTGTGTTACACCGAGAAGGCTAGAAGGAAGAGGTTGCAAGCTCTGGGAAAGGAGAAAAGAAAGACTGAGAACCACAGGAGACAACTGTCCAAGGGCCACTTGAAGGTGACACTAAGGCAGGTGTAGTTGGACTTAGTGGCTGCTGGAATGGCAGTCCACAAGGTAGATAAGCAGCCAAATGCATTTTTGGGTAGCCACTGGGACAACCTGAAGCCAGAACAAACCAGTGTTATCCTCTGGGTCTTTCTGTTCCTTGTAAGTGTCTCTTGGCACTGGGTGAACCCCACCAATACCTAAAGACTAGGGGTGGGGCCAAGGTCATCTGCAGCATAGGGTACTGAAGAGGGATCAGTGATCCCATTTAGAAGTCACAATACATTTTTCAAAAACAGCAGCTGGTGCTAGCTCTGGTTGAAACTGGGGCACAAGACACCCTTATTTTGGAAAATCTAAGTGCTTTCCTGGATCCAACTTGGCAACTGATGGGTACAGTTGGCAGGAAATCCACATATGCCAGGTACTTCTGACCCTGCAAGTAGGATGTGCATTCTTGAACTGTATCAAGTTTATATGTCCCCAATATTAGAACACATTCTAAGGCTGGATGTCCCCACAGCACTGACTTTGACCGTGTCTGTGGGAGAATTTCAACTATTAGCGAGGTTGTTAAAATAGTCCTAGGGGAATTTGGTCAGAGAGCCAGTGACCCTGCCGCCACCACAAAGGGTGCTAGACATCAAGCGATAGAAGTTGCTCAGAAGACATAAGGAAGTTAGTGAAACCATTTGGGAATTATAGAGTAGGTTTCCTCTGGGAAGTCCACCATGCTTTCAATAGCCCTGTGTAGGCTGTAAACAAACTAGACAGGTTTGGGGGCATGGCCATGGACGACAGAGAATTTAACAAGGTGATCCGTTGCATACTTACTATAGTCTCATAACTGCCTTGTTAGAAACCCTTAAAGACCTCGGTACATGCAGTGCTATACCAATGTTGTTAGGTGCTATCAAGTGAGTCTGGGCTCACAGTGACACCCTGAACAAAAGAAGGAAACACTACCCATCCTGTGCCAGCTGCATAATCATTGCTTCACTTGAGCCCATCTATGCAACCACTGTGTTGCGTCTTCCTGTTTTTCACTGACCCTCTAGTTTACCAAGCCTGATTGTTTGGGTTGTTGTTTAATGCAAAAAATATTCTTAGTTCTAGGTCATTCAAAGCCAAGCCTCTGGCCAGATTGGCCCAGAGGCTGCAGTTTGTTGATCCTTGGCTTAGGATCCAGAGAAAATGTGTGGGACAGAGTTGCAAGAATGAGTTTTGACCTGGCCTGACCTCCAAGCTCTTATCCCCTTGGGCAAGCCTTCTTTTCTGTATCCTCAACAGAAAGTATAGGCTTGTTCTATGATCCTGAGTCTCACCCCATTTAACCTAGCACCAGCCCTGTCTTCATTCAGATCCTCTGCATCACCTCAGTCTCAGACGTCTACAACCCACCTGGACCCCTTTCCCCTTTGCTGGAAGAAAGGTCACCATTTCTTCAGGTAGCCCTCCTAGATGGGCAGGAGTCATCGACTGAGGGGAAACAGACCATGCATGAATGATTTCTGCCCATTTTCTAAAAAACAGGGCAATCAAAAATTGAAAAAACCACCAACCTGAGCTAGGTGTCCCCCTTCTTGCATCTGGTCCCTTCAGTGAAGGCCATTTGGGGCATGACTGGCCTGGGGAACTCAAACACGAAGTCATACTTTAACAGCCAAATGGAACCCTTGTGATATAATGAGACTGAGTTCACATCTCTTCAGTACTTCTCTCTGCATTTTCAGCTCTCCTGCCTTACTCTGGGACTTTACTCATTTATTACTGCTCTTGCTAGAATCCCATGTAACTTAGTAATCCTTCATTTTTACTGAATCTTTACCTTGATTTTCCCTCATCTATGCCAGCGTCGTCTCCCTTGTCTTCAGACTGACTCTTCTCTTGAATCGGCCTTCCATTTCCTCCACCTCGCTCCCTTAACTTTCTGTTGAGTTATCAAGCTCAGTCATTTCACTGTTAATCAGTCGAATTTCAGATCATTGTTGCTCAAGCATTTCTTTCAGCTTGTGTAATTTTTCAGTGTGTTCTGCTTCACTTTGCTTATCTATTTTCTGATGTCTTGCACTGCTCTGCAAGTCCATCTTTTGTATTCTCTCTCCGATAATCACAGGAAGAGTCTTCTTTGTCTGGGAAATTCACTGTTTCTCTGTTACAGGAGCATCCAGAAGACAGGTGGTCTACTTTTTTAGATGTTTAGAAATGGATCATTGTCTGTAAGCCATCAGAAAATCACTGCAATTTTTTTGCTTGGTTATTGTGGTTCAAGTTGTGTCTACGGATATGCAGGGAATCCTGGGGGCATAATGGTTATGTGCTGTGTCTGCTAACCAAAAGGTTGGCAGTTTGAAACCAGCAGGCACTCCTTGGAAACTCTATGGAGCAGTTCTACTCTGTTCTATAGGATTTCTATAAGTCAGAATTCACTTGATGGCACAAAGTTTGGTTGTTTTTCTTTTCTTTTCTTTTCTTTTTTTTTTTTTTCCTATTTTTGGGCGGGTATGGATATTTAGGACTTTTGAACTGGTCTGATTTGATTCTGAGGGACTTAATAATTCGGTTGACCGGTCAGTGTCTCTCTTTTGGCCCCGACCAATGTTCCTCCCCCTGTCAGATGACTTTCTGCTCAGTGACCTTACTGTCCCACGCTGTGGCTGACTGGCCAGCCCAGCTCTCCTCAGCCTGACCTGGCACATGTCCCCTCCGCCTGATCTAACACTCCTCTGGCCTATGCCCCCTGTGCCTCCGCCTCCAACCGGGGCATCACCTGCGCCCTCACCTCCCCCACCCCCGCCCCCACGGGTTGCGACCCTCACCCTTGCACGCCACCCTTCCCCCCTTGACCGGGCGCCGTGTCACCTGCGCGCCACGGCCCCCACCCCCCGCGCCACCCCGTCCTGTGCCAGGGGCATCGCTTACACCACCGCAGCGGCCCCTGGGTCGTGTGCGCACTCCTGCCACCGTCGGAGTTTGTGGTGTCCCGGGACTTTGTGGTGTCCCCGGCCGCGCTTCCTCCTGGCGGGACCCGAGCCTCCTCCCCCGCCCCGCTCCCAGGCCTGCCGGGCCGCTGGGTCCTAGCGCCCTCAGGTCGCCGGCCGGCCGCGGCTCCAGCCCCGCTGACGGGGACCTTCGGCCCTGGGCTGCTCTGTCGCGGGCAGTGTCCATCACCTTTGTCGTGCCCGACGTTGCTCCAGCCCCCGTGGTGTCAGTCACCCGCCAAGACTTTGTTTTTCCTGGGGGAGTTTTATTCTGCCTGCCTCACTTTCAGGCGCTCCTTGAATACTGTGGGGGTCAGTTCTACCCTGGCCCCTAGGGTCGCCAGGAGTCGGATCCGACTCAACGGCACTTGGCTTTTGGCCTTACTTTCAGCCCTCGGGGTTCCTCTACCCAGCCCACTTGTTTCCTCGGTGCTGGCCCAGCGCTGATGAGTTTCCTGTCACCCGGGTCATTCTTACAGTTTTCAGGTGTTCAGGCCCTCCGGCATGCTCAGTTTGATCAGGTTTACTGATTTTTCAGTAGAAAGGTGTTCAGCATGGTCAGGTGGCCACACTGCCAGCTTGGTCTCCCCTCCCGAAGTCCACATCTCCCCTGAGGAGAGTCAGGGCAAGAGCTGATTAGTGACAGGAGAAGGGGTGTCCAATAAACTAACGAGGAAGCTGCCCACCCACTGAGGGGAAAGTCATCTGGTCTGAGAACCCAGCACAGTACGTGGGGACGTAGGACACAGGGCTGGGGCTTCTGTTGAACTTGTACTCCAGGGCACATGGGAGGCCAGAGAGGAGGGGGACAGAAGGCAGGCCGGGGACAGAAGGCAGGCCCGGGCACTCGGCCGGAAACACACCACAGAGCAAGGGGGTGGGGGGTGGTCTATGAAGAGGGCACCACATTTACTCTCCCTGAGGAAACACAGGGTTTCTGAGCTCTTCAGGGGCTCTCACAGTTGAGGAAAAGCATATGGGTAACAACCATGGTATTCCTGTACTCTGCCTGAGGGGAGCTCCGAAAAGACCTCTCAGCGAAATGGTTGCTTCCAAAAGACCAGGCATGGTCCTTCAGCTCTTCCTCAGGGAACGGCACCGGATAGAGTTTTCTCATGCAGTATCTGGATTCTCTCAGGAGCCAATGAACTTCTGGCACCAACACCACAATGTCATGCCCCCTCTCACTGAGAAGCTCGACTTTCCCCTTCATACCAAGCCAATGGCTTCCATCATGAGGAACAACTCACAGTTTCTTGCCTCCAACCACACTCCAAAGTGCTAACAAAAAAAAAAAACCAGCACAAGCCTTCTGAAATGCTTGCAGAAGACAGGCCGTGGTGGAGGCAGAGAGATTTACAAAATGATGATGATGTGGAATCATTTACACTGCCTAAACCATAAGATCTTCCCAATCTAGCACTTTAAAGGTTAACAGAGCAGGAGCAGGGGTCTGGGACTATGGTTTCAGGTGACGTCTAGGTCAATAGGCATAACTAAGTTTTTGTTTGTTTTGGTGAGGGATGTCCACGGTCTTAAAAGCTAATGAACTTCCATCTAAAGAACACAAACTAGTCCCAATCCATCTGGAGCACAGGAGAACGAAGGACGTCAAAGATGTCAGGAAAATATGAGCCCAAGGGACAGAAAGGGTCACATGATCAGGAGACTGCACCAGCATGAGACCAGAAAAACTGGGTGGTGCCTGGCAGCCACCAGTAACAACCCTGACAAGGAATACAATGTAGAGTCCCAGAGAAAAATCAGGGTACAGATCTAGAATTCTATTAAAAGACCAGATAGTCCATCATCCCAGAGGACCCTCTGAAAACATGGCCCCTGGACTCACTGCTAGCAGAGCTGAAACCAGTACTGAAGCCATCTCTCCAGACCAAATTTGGGCTGGACTACAAGACACAGAGTGATGCCAGTGAAGTGTGTGCTACTGGCTTAAAAATATACATGAGGCTGTTGGAGCAGCTCCTCTCTAGAGGTGAGATGTGAGGGTGGAGAGGGGCTGACAGGAGTTGGTAATAGGACTACAGAAGTTATAGGGCAGAAAGGAGGCATGTGCTGTCACAAGTTTGGGAGAGCAGCTACAGTTGCATAGAGGTGTGTATGTAGGGGTTTTATACGGCAAGTTGACTGACTGTAAACTTAAAACACAATAAAATATTTTTTAAAAATAAAATACATATGCATAGAAAAAAGAATCTTCTCTATACTGATTGGTATTCATCCCAGACCTAGCCTAACTCTTCCTTGCTCTGAATTTTGCCCTCTGATATGAGAGAAACCAAAGCTAATATTTAACTAGTTTCTAACCACAGAGCTAACTTGGGCCAGTGAGTTTTCTTGTCACCTTGTACCTGACCTTGCAAGCTTATCTTTTGTCCCTACTTACCCGCCTCTGTCTCTCCAAAGAGATAAGGTGACACTTTGGCCACACGTTAGGAAGGCCTTTGGAGGCCCACTGCTGCCCTACATCCTGAGATCCCTTGATTCCACCCCATCAGTAATGTCCCCAAGTGAACAGCTTCAATATGTATTGACCTTCTCACAAATTTTCCCAGACTGAAAAGGAAGAGTCACCTTAACATCGAGACTACACAAGGAAGTTTCCTTCAAATCCTGGTTTGACGATGATGGCAGTGTCGAAAGGTGGGCCAAGGAAAGAGAGTGGATGGAAAGAATCAGATGGAACTTTCTACCCACACTCATCTTGAATAAGCTGTTGTTGTTTGTAGGACTTATGCTACCTGCAGCCAAACTCTTCCTCACAGACAGACCCTCTGTCATAGTTACTTTGGAATAGATTCCAACTCACAGAGACACCGTAAGTTACAGAGTAGAACTCAGTTCCATAGGGTTTTATTGCCTTTAGTCTTCACAGAAGTAGTCTGTGGGTGGCACGATGATTAAGTCTTCAACTACTAGCCTGTAGGCTGGCAGTTCCAACACACCCAGGGATGCCTGGCGAGAAAGGCTCTGCGGTGCGCTTTTGAAAGGACACAGCTTTGAAAACCCTATAGAGTGGTTCTACTCTGCACACATGAGATCACCATGGGTCAGAATCAACTGAAAGGCATGTAACAACCACAATCTTTATGACAGTACATCACCGGGCCTTTTGTTCAGTAGCACTGCTGGGTAGGTTTGACCATCAAACTTTAGGGTAGCAGTGAAGCACAAATCATCTGTGTCACTCAGAAGCGTGTATACTCTCCGTGTCCACTTCTACTTTCAGAGCATTTTCATTTTCAGTGAGGCTTGGAGTCACACTGCTGTTTCCCAGTTTTGTGCCTGAATTTCCTTAGCTGTAAAGTGAGGTTGTGTCCATAACTGCCCCCAGGTTGTTGTGAGAATTTAGCTGAGTTAATTCTCATGAGTCTTGCTTAGGCGTTCTCTCTCACTGTAGCTGGACAGCCCAGTTTCTCCCCAGCTGGTAGGAAGTTAAGAGTCTTTTGGTAAACAAAAAGTAGTTCCTAAAAACACCCTGAATGATCCCTCCCTGCCCTGGGAAAGCCAGAGAAAGACTGATGCAGAGACAGAGAGATGGAAGGAGAAAGGTGTTGGAAGGGAGGTGGAAGGGGAAATGGCGATGGAGAGCTAAAAGAGATGGAGGGATGAGAGATCAGGGAGACAGTGATTGAGAGGGAAGGAAAAAGGGAGAGAGAAATAGTAAACAGGAATAGAAGTTGTTGTTAGGTGCTTTTGAGTCTATTCCTACTCATAGCAAACCTATGTACAAAAGAATGAAGTACTGCCTAATTGTGTATCATCCCCAAAATTGTTATTCTTGAGCCCATTTTTGCTGTCTTTGTGTGGATCCACCTTTTTGAGGATCTCCCTCTTTTTTACTGACCCTCTTCTTTACCAACCATGATGCCCTTATCCAGGGACTGATCCTTCCTGATAACATGTCGAAAGTATGGGAGATGTAGTCTCACCATCCTTGCTTCTAAGGAGCATTCTGGCTGTACTTTTTCTGCGATAGATTTCTTCATTCTTTTGGCAGTCCATGGTATAGTCAATATTCCTAGCCAACACTCCAATTCAAAGGCATCCATTCTTCATTCATGCCGTTTTAGATCTGGCCGGTGCTTTCCTTAGCCTCCTTTTATCCCTTCTATCCCTATCCACACAGAAGCAGCTTGCCATCATCTGGGTGGAGCAGCAGTAGATGTTTCAAGTGCTTCCTCGAGGATATTTACACAGACCCACTATTTGCCGTCATATGGTCATTACACATCTGACACTTTAACCCTTCCCTGTTGCAGTCCATTGGTATCATTATATCGATGACATCGTGTTAACTGCTGAAGATGTTTCTCTGTTACAAAATGTGACTGAATTACTTGTGTCCCCAAAATGTGTGTAGCAGTTTAGCTGGGGCATGATTTTCCAGTACTGTGTGATGTCCTCATCCAGGGACTATGCTGCAAACCCTGCCTCTATGATGTTAATGAGAGAGGATAGGTGTCAGTTGTGTTGGTCGGGCAGGACACAGTGTATAAGACTGTGTATAAGACTTGAGGCAGTATCTTGAGATATCAAGGAGAAAACCTAGCAGAAAGATTTGGGGAACTCATATCACCAAGAAGCAATGTCAGGAGCTGAGTGTGTTCTTTGAGAACTGGGGTCCTTGTGTCTCAGAAGTGTCCAGTCCAGGGGAAGATTAACAACGGGGACCTTCCTCTAGAGCCAACAAAGAAAATCTTCCTCTGGAGCTGATACCCTGAATTTGTACTTTTAGCCTGCTGGACTGTGACAACATAAAGTCTCCTTTTTAAAAACCATCCACTTGTGGTATTTCTGTTAAAGCAATACTAGCTGACTAAGACACAGAAGAAGCAAAGTTCACCTGTCTTCCCTCAAGTCCGCCCCCCAACCTCCCATTTCCCTCCAAGTCCTCCTCTCAAACAGTAAGCTGGACTTCCGTGGCCCACTGACAAAGGTGATAACACCACTGACCAGTTACTGTATAAACACCCAAGCTGGAAGATGGAGCACCGCTCCCTCCTAGAGCCATCTATGGCTTTGTAGCCACTACCTGTGGTCCTGGTTACCCTACAATTGCATAGTTATACAGCATTTGGGGGTTGCTGTATGCTGCAGAGACCGTCAAGAAAACTATCAAAAGCTCAGAATTACAGCATAGTCAAAGCCAGGAAGACCAAGTCTAGTCTTGTCCGTGAATATGATTCATTTTTGACTGTTTTTATTCACCTTTGGGGCCCTCAAATGTAACAGTGCGAGTTGAAGCCTTAATCAATTTTATTACAAATATCCTGAATGACAGCAGAGAAACCTTGTGCTTATTAACTGCAGAAACCACCCAAATGAGGAAGGTAGTCCATTAGAACTGAATGGATCTGGACATTCTAGCAACCACTCAACCCAGGATATGTGCGATAGAAAGACCAAATGTTATACCTACATACTTTGGCACCCCCAGAACGTGAGTGATCTGTTAGGCCACATGAGAAAACAGGTGGATACTCTGGACACTCCTCATGGCTGTTCTACTTTGACAGCCTGGTTTTCCTTTTTGTCTTCTGGCTCACATGGTGTTTTGATGGTCTTGGTCTTTTCCTGGCGATAGGGATTAACTTTCATGTTTATCTGTGTTGCTGGTACAGTCGGTGCCTCCAACTACACCACCATCTGTCCCAACACTGACATTTCCTCTTGGGGCCCTTAGGGACTTTTCAGAAGAAGGGGAAGCTGGCCTCATAGGTGGCCTGAAGTTCAAAACAGGCTTTGCGACCTCTAACCTGGCTGCCTTCTAGTATCTGTTAGTTTAGAGCTCTTTTGGTTATTTCACTATTGTTTCCCAAGCCATTGTTACTTGCTTAGGCTATCTTGTAGCTCTCTGGCTTGTAGCCAGTTTTGTCCTTGACCACTGTAAAACCACCATCTTCCCCTCTACCGATTTTCTTTGGTCCTTGGGTCACAAGGGAACACCTCGTTTGTAAGACTTCCTCACTCCTATGTTGCCACACTGCAGTTGCCTGCCTCTTTCCTCTGTCTCTTAGCACTCTCCAATTCTGCAGGCAAATTTTGAGTGACTGGTCCATGTCTGGACATTTGTAATAGAAAGTAATGCTACAAATGGATGAACCCTAAAAACACTGTACTAAGTGAAAAAGGCAGTCACCTATTATTGCATGATTCTATATATATGAAATTTCCAGAATAGGCCAATTCGTAAAGGCAGAAAGTATACTGGTGGTTGCCGGGTGTTGGTAGAAGGGAGAATGCAGAATGACGGCTGCTGGATATGGTATTTCTTTTCGGAGTGATTGAAAATGTTTTAAAATTGTTGATGATAGTGGTTGCACAACTCAGGGAATATACTAAAGACCATTGACTTATGAACTCTAAACAGCTGAACTGCATAGTGTCGTGGATTGAATTGTGTCTCTATGATGTTTCTGAGATGAGATTAGCTGCAGTTATGTTAATGAAGCAAGGTTCAAACTACAAGATTAGATATGTCTTAATCTCTTTTGAGATACAGAAGAGAGAGGCAAGCAGAGAGCCAAGGGGACCTCCTGTCACCGAGATAACAGCACCAGGAGCAGAGAATGTCCTTTGCACCCAGGGTTTATGTGTGAAGAAGCCCTTTAAACCAAGGAAAGATGAATAAAAAAGCCTTTCTGCAGAGCCCACGGACAGAAATACTTCCCCTGGAGCTGGCACTCTGAATTCAGACTTCTAGGCTATAAGAGAACAAACTTCTCTTTGTTAAAGCCATCCACTTGTAGTACTTATGTTATAACAGAAGTAGATGCCTAAACCATATGGTACATGAATTCTTTCAATAAGGCTGTTTAAAAAAAACATTTAACATAATTCTCCTATGATCCTCTTAATTATTTGATGAAGATTCCAGTTTTCTGAATACTTATGTTAAATGCTTTTTTTCTTAAGCCTGTTTCACCCTAGCATTTAGCCAGTCTTTAATTACTCATTAACAGAAACACTTATGCCAAAATGTTCTACATGTTAATAATTTTCAAGGTGGTGGGTCATAAAGATAAATACAGGTTTTGAGAGAAGAAATCCATTAAAGGCACTTAAGCCATATTTTCAAGAATGACTTGGCATTTTTGCATTTTGTTCTCCTGCCTTGCCCCAAGTTTAACCTTTAGCCCAACCCATGAATGCTGGGATTTCTGCCAGGGTGTGTGTTACTGGTAGAAACCTCTGCCAGGAGATTAAATGAGAGAACAGATGTGGGCACAGGATCCACGCTGCTTCTGTAACACCCATCAGGAGCCCGCTGGGACAAGTCCCTGCCATTCACCTGAAATTGACTTAAATCAAGCTTTCTCAGCTTCACCACTATTGGCTTTTTTGGGAAAGAGAAATCTTTGTCGGGGTGGTGGGTACGTCCTGTGCAGTTTGGGATGTTTGGCTCCATCCCTCACCTCTGCTTACCGACTGACAGTTGTTCTTACATACCATGGAGTCAGTACCTGTTCATATCTAGCCCGTATCTGCCCGGTCCTGCACCATCCTTACAATTGCTGCTATGCTTGACTCCACTGTCGCAGTCACTGTGTCTGTCCATCTCATTGAGAGTCTGACTGTCTTTCACTGACCCTCTGCTTCACCAAGCACTGATGTCCTTCTCCAAGACTGGTCACCCCTGATAAACTGGCCAAAGCACAGCACAGTAGCTAACCCTAAATGAAACATCAAAAACATCTGCAAACATGTCCTGCTAGGGGCAAAATCACCCCCCAGTTGAAAATCATTGAGCTAGATGATTCTAGAACACAAAAGGAGAAAGTGAGGACAAAAGGTCTAGCCTTGAGGAATTGGGATCAAGTTTTCTGAAAACTAAGGCGCTCAGGTGCACAGGGCTTAGTGCTTGGCTGCCTGCCAAGAGGCTGATTTTCTGAACCCACCAGCCACTCTGTGGGAGAAAGATGTGCTAGTCGGCTTCCGTAAAGGTTACCCACTACTGTCCAGATAGTTCAGCTCATAGTGATGCTATACGGACAAAATAGGCCTGTCCCACAGGGTTTCCAAGGCTATAAATCTTTACAAAAGCAGACTGCCACATCTGAGCGCTTTAACCCATAAAGATTACAGTCTTCCAAAGCCTAACAGGCAGTTCTACCCAGACAGCGGCAATGGGTCAGAACCGACTCAAAAGCAATGGGTTTCTGAAAACTGTTCCCTAAACAATCTTGCATGAAATCAGGGTGCTTTTATCACACAGAGAAAGTTCCAGGTTGCACTGAGCTAGGCTCTAGGGAAGAAGAAGATGGGGCAGATTCGGTTGTGACAGTCTACAATGCACTTTCACACTCTCTTTGTCACCCCACTGGATGCTCAAACAGCCCCGCGAGATGGAAAGGCTGACCTTGTCAGCCCCATTGTGCAGATAAGGAGATGGAGGCCCAAGGCACCGTGGCGTGGACAAGGCTGGTCCCATCCCCAGACTCCCCATTCAGCCCCCTTTCATCCCCTTCTCTTTGCTGCTTTGTTCCGGGCCTGTGTGAGGAGACAGACCGTGCAGAGCCAGCATGGGAGCTTAGGGTACAGGCCGACAGGGAGTTGCTCCTACCCAATTCTGCCCTGGGCTGGACTAGCAGCCTCAGGCATATTTCAATGGGAACATTGGACTAAATTATGTCTGAGGCCCTCTGTCCAGTATTCTACCCCGAAATAGCCCTGTCACGTTGGTTTAGGTTTACAGTTTTCGAAGTTCTTCTGTGAACTTGATCTTACCTGACCCCCAGCGGAAATGTTGAGTATCCCCATTTCACAGGTGGAGAAATGAACACTCAGGCTTGAGCAATGTGCCCAGCCTCTACACAGCTGGGTTCAAAACCCACTCTTAGTTACTACCCAGAGCTCTTGCTCTGCTTATGTAATACACACAAGAAGACACCCTGGGGCCAGTGGGGGAGTAGACAGCTGACCCATCCTTCATTTTGTGCGGACTGGGCTCATCGCTTATACATGGCAGAGGCTTACATAAGGTATGACTTGTATGGCACAAGCCCTGAGCACCATATGAAATGGGGAGCTCCACTTAGTGGTCCCTATTAAGTAGCCCACTTTCCATTGCCAGCTGTGAGAGATCATTAAACAAGTTAAGACTCATACTTTCGAATCTGAGAGTCTTCACGGGTCAAGTAAGGACTCCTCATAGAGAAGTGGTTAAAGTGTTCTATTGCCAACCAGAAGGTCTGCAGTTCGGAGCTACCAGTAGCTCAGAAGAAGGAAGATCTGGCGTCAGCTTTGATAGAGATTCACAGCCTTGGAAACTCTACAAGGTTTCCATGAGTCAGAATCAATTTGAAGGCAGGTTTGAGTTTTATGGGTGAAGGCAGACTGCATGATCTTGCTCTACTGAATTAGAAAGAGAAGAAACTGGGGAGAAAAAAGTCCTTGAGCACATCATAGGCCAATTCCCATTGGCCAAAGCAAGGAAGACGCAGCTGTAATTTTCATGAAGGGCCATAATATGTCAGCAAAACGTTAACGTGCTTCACCTCTTTCTCTGAGCCAATATTGTGGTCAAGTGCGAGATACCAGATTTCATCTCCAAATCCCTTTGTTCTGAGAGAAACCCTCCAGTGGTCCCTCTGATAATGAAATGTAAAGCCAAGCTCTCTCTGAAATGGAAATGTCTGAAAGCTGATGCTCCCGTAGCAGAAGAGGTTGCCATGGAAGAGACAGTACTCAACCAAGAAATAAGGAGGACACTTGGCACTCAGGGCCTGTAGAAGGTCTGAGCTGCTGTGGGCAGAGGGGCACAGCCTACAATATAAAAACTCTTCTCGGGAAAGACTGTACAAGATTCTAGGGAAGAAATCAAGACCAGTGAACACATAGAAATATTGACAAGACAGCAGCAGAAGGGCTTCAAGGCCAGGTGGCAAAGAGGGACACATTCCCAGAGGAGAGGCTCCAGGGAGGATTGGGTAAATGGCTTCAGAAATGCCTGGGGCTTCCCCCATGGGAACCAGTAGCCGATCAGTGAGAACCTTCTCCACACGCCTTTCAGGCAGAGGGGGAAGTAGAGCTGCCAGGTGGTGTGTGAGCAAAGGCAAGGGGCTCCCAGAAATGACCAGGGAGCCCCCAGGGGGCCAAGTCTCACCTGGGAATGGAGGCAGGTGGACTGCGGACAGAGACTCGCTCACATGGGTATAAGGGATGTGATCTTCGTATCCTCCCATGCAGTGAAGCTGGGAGCCAGGAGGGCCCAGCGAGAGGGGCCTTCCTTAATGGTGGGTCACGGCATCCTGTGAGGAATCTCCACCGAGCTGTAGTCTGTGAAAGGCTTTGCACATTTCCTTCACGGTGTTGGGACAGTTTGATTGACCAAAGTAAGTGCTACATCTGCTAACTAACAGGTTGGCAGTTCAAATCCACCAGGTGCTGCTTAGAAACTCTATAAGGCAGTTCTACTCTGTTCTTTAGGGTCTCTAAGAGTCAGAATTAACTCGACGACATTGGGTATTAGATTCTGATGACCATCATTTAATTCCCAATCATTGCTATTAAACTTAATAATTACATGTTGTAAGGCAGAATCTTCTCCCTGGGGACATGTAGGAATGAAAATTGAGAGACAAATACAAGTAACCTCCAAATACAGTGCAATCACTGCAGTCTGGTTTTTCAGTCTGATTGAATACCTGTCACTCACCTATCTGTCTCTATTGCTGTGCCTATTGTTGTTGATGCTGTTAGGAGACATGGAGTCAATTTTCAATTCCTGGTGGCCCTATAGGACAGAGCAGGATGGCCACACAGGGTTTCCAAGGCTATAATCTTTACAGGATCAGACTGTGACATCTCTCTCCTGCAGAGCAGATGGTGAGTTCAGACTACAGATTTGGGGTAAACAGCTGAGTTCTGTAAGCACTGACTAAAGAGGGCTGCTTCCTCTCCTGACACGGGGCTTCTGTTTCACGACTCTTGCTCTTGGGGACCAGGTGCTATTCATCAGGCCTGTCTTTACGTGGTGGCTCCAACCCAGGATCCAACTTTTTCGAAAAGAAATAAGCAGATGTTAAAGAAGGGTCGTAATGAATAGCGTTCAGGCCTATTTGAGGTTTTTTTCTGGTGAAAGGGAGTTGTACAAGGTGATCGTGCTGTGAAATATAAGCAGTGGTCTGCAAGCCTTGCAGAATTGCAAATACTCAGACATGCACACACATTTTTGTTTTCCAAAGTAACCCTGGACAGTCTAGGGGTCAGTGCACTTTTTCTCTAAAGACCCAGATAGTAACCAAGAGATGTGACAGCAAATATTGTTTGTGGTTATCACTGCTTAACATCTTTTTAAAAATGTAAAAACCACTGATGGCTCTGGGCCATTCAAAACCAAACCTCTGGCCATTTTTTTGGCCCACAGGCCGTAGTTTGTTGACCTATGGCTTAGGGTCTAAGGAAACACATGGGACTGGTTTGTAAGCATGGACTGTCCTCCCAGATCTTGTACCCTTGGGCAAGGCTTCTCCTTTGTCTTCTCAACAGAAAGTGTAGGCTTATTCTAGAATTCTGAGTTTCTCCCCAGATAACTTAGCACCAGCCTTGAACTCCTTCAAATCACCTGCAACCCCTCAGCCTCAAATATCTTACCATTACCCCTTCTCCTCACCTGGAGCCCTTTTCCTCTTTATTAGAAGGAATGCTGCTACTGCCTTGTGTAGCCACCCCAGAGACAATGGAGTGGCCAATTCAGTGAGAGGAGACTGAGTACATATGAATGATTTCTGCCCACTTTCTAAGAAATAGTGCAAGCAATAATAGGGAAAGGCACCAACCTGAGCTAGGGGTCCCCACTTCTTGCAGTTGGTCCCTCCAATGAAGACCATGCTGGGCATGACCGGCCTTGGGAACTCGAACACGAAGTCATACCTCAATAGCCAAATAGAGCCCTTCTGATATAACGTGACTATGTCCACATCTGTCTTGAGGAGATTTGAGGCAAGGTCTTGGTACTCCAAATACATAAAGTAAAATAGTGGGGTCTCCAACAAATTAACGAGGAAATTGGCCACCCTTTGGCAGAAAGTCATCTGGTCAGAGAACTGAGTGTAGTGCCTGGGAATGTAGGACACGGGGCTTGGGCTTCCAATGACCTTGTATTCCAAGGTGTATGGGAAGCCCCGGAAGACATATACAGAAGGCAAGCCCAGGTACTCGGCCAGGATCACGCCACAGGGCACGACTGGCTCTGTGAAAAGGGCATCGAACTTACTCTCCTTGAGGAATTGCAGGGTCTCCGAGTTCTTCAAGAGGCTCTCACAAGTGGTGAAATACATATCACCAATAATCTTTGTATTTCTGTACTCTTCCAGAGGAGCACTCACGAGAGATCTCTCAGTGAAGTGGCTGTTACTGAAAGAGCAGAAACGGTCCTTCAGCTCTTCCTGGGAGTATGGCACTGGATAGAGTCTTCTTGTGTAGTGCCTGGATTCCCCAACAAGCAAATTAACTTCGGGCACCAACACCACAATGTCATGGCCCCTGTCACCGAGCAGCTCAACTATCTCCTTCATACTAAGCCAGTGGCTTCCATCTAGAGGAACAACTAGCAGTTTCTCACCTCCAATCATACCCCAAAGTGCGAACAAGAAAGCCCCGGCAGAAGTCTTCAGAAACACTTGCAGAAGGCAGGCCATGTTGGAAGGGATTGGAGTCAAGCATTAATGATGATGAAGAATCTTTCAGACTGCTTAAACCACTGGCTTCCTCGTGATCTCCCTGAACTACCTACCCTTGCTTGGTATTTTGCCCTTTGATATGCGAGAATGAGAAACTAATATTTAACCCTTTCAAAGGACACAGCTAACCTGGGCTAAAGAGGTCTTTTATCAGCTTACCCCTGGGCTTCTGGGTGTTTATTTCTGTCTGTATTCACCTATCTGCCTTTCCTTCTCGAAAGAGTCAGGGTTGACAGCTTGATGACACATTAGGAAGGCCTCCAGAGGCCTATTGCTGCCCTGCATCCTGAGGTCCCCAGGTGCTATATCATCAGTGATACCCCCAGCTGAACAGCTATCAGTGTATCAGCCTTCATACCAACTTTCTCAGAGATAAAAGGAAGAGTTGTCGTAATAGATTCAAAATTATGCAATAGTGTAGCCCACCTTGAGCTCTTGGATCATGGTGATGGCAGGATTAAAAGGCAGACTGAGGGATGAAGAGTGTATAGGAGTCAGATAGAACTTCCTACCCACACCAGTCTTTAAAAAGCCATTCTTGTTGCTGAAAATTTTGTTACCGGCAGCCAAATCTATTCCTCAGAGATATGTCCTCTGTTGTTGTCAGTTTCTCTTGAGTGTATTCCAACTCACGGAGACCCCATGTGTTACACGTGTGTTACACAGCAGAACTGATCTCCATTGGGTTTTCTTGGTTTCAGTTTTTTCAGAAGTAGTCCCTGGGTGGTGGCAATGATGTAGCCTTCAAATACTAGCCAATGTCAATGTACCCAATGATGCAATGCCTTGGAAGAAGGGCCTGGTTATGTGCTTCTGAAAACACTATGGAGCAGTTCTACTCTGTACATATGGGGTCACCATGCGTGAGAATCAGCTCAACAGAAACTAACAACCAAAGTCGTTATGAAAGCACATCACCTGGCCTATTCTTCAATGTCACTGATGGGTGAGTTGGAACCACCAGCCTTTAGTCTGACAGTCAAGAACAGATCATACCTGTGCACCACCTAAGAGCACTTCCACTTTCAGAACAGATAACAGGGTGAATTCTGCAGTTACAGCACCCCATTCTAGTTGTTGTAAAGTGCAGTCATACCCATAACTACCCCTACAGTTACTGTGAGAATTGATTGACTTAATTTCCTTGAGTCCTTCAGAGGGTTTACTCTGGCTGTTACCAGGCAGCCCAGTTCCTAGGTGTTAGGAACTAAAGGACTTTTGTTAACAAAGGTTACTGAAACACACTTGACAAGCTAACTCTTCCCTGGAACAGCCAGAGACAGACAGAGACACAGAGTTGGGTTAATTAGGGGGAAGGAGAAGGGGAAGGGGAGGTGGAGAGGGAGATAAAGAGAAAGAGATGGAGAAAGGGCAAGAGATAACAGAGAAAGAGATTGAGACAGAGAGAGTGAAGGAAGAGGGGACAGAAAAACAGTAAAAGGGAACAGAAGTTTTGGTTAGGTCACTTCGAGTCAATTCTGATTCACAGTGACCCTATCTACAAGAGAATAAAACAATGCTCAGTCCTGTGCTGTCACCAAAATCATTCTCATGTTTAAGGGCATTGTTGCAGCCATGATGTTGATGCATTTCTTTGAGGTCTTTCTATTTTTTGCTGACTACACTTTACCAAGCACGTCTTTACCCAGAAACTGATCACTCTTGACACCATGTTCAAAGAATGGGAGATATAGACTCACTTTCTTTCTAAGGAGCATCTGGCTATACTTCTTCCAGGATAGATTTGTTCTTTTTTTTTTTTTTACAGTCTATGGTATATTAAAAATTCTCCACCAACCCCACAGTTCAAAGCTGTCAATTCTTCATTCATGGTTTGTTAGATCTGGCCTATGCTTTCTGTAGCATAGCTCTAGCTCCTCTCAGACAAGACCAGCTTACTTCAAAATGTGTGGAGCAGCAATGGACATTTCAAGTCCTTCCCTAGTATACCTACAAAGACCCATCATTTGCTACGGTATAGTTGTTAAAATGACTCGTTTCCCCTTTCCTGCTGTTGTCCATTGATGTCATTACATTGATGACACCACATTTACTGCTGAAGATGTTTCTCTACTACCAGCCAAGCCAAGTGCCATTGAGTCGGATCCGACTCATGGTGACCCTACTACAGAAGAAGAAAATTTCCCATCTTCCTTTCAGTCCATGCCTCCACTTGCCTCCAAGTCCTCCTGTCACATAGTGGCTAGACTCTTGTGTCCAACTGACAATGGGTAATAATTCCACTGACTGGATACAATATAAACATCCCAGCTGGAAGACAGAGCATTGGTCCATTTAAAAGCCACCATTGGCTGTGTGGCCACTACTTGTGGTCCTGATTACCATACAATCAGATAGGTACACAGCATTTTGGAGTTACCATTAGGTTGCACAAACTATCAAGAAAACTACCAAAACCTCTGATTCACCACATAATGAAAACTAGGTGTACCAAATGTAATCCTTTCCATGGTATGATTAGTGTTTGTTTTTATTTGCCCTTTGGAATGCTTAAAAGCAATGAGACAAACTGAAGCCCTAACTGGTTTTACTAAACATATCCTAAATGATGACAGCTTTGGAAAACCTGTGGGGGCAGTTCTGCTCTGCCCTAGAGGGTTGCTGTGAGTCAGAATCAACTCCAGAGCAACAAGTATGTTTTGTAGCATGTGAATCAGTTGCCCTTAATTAAGTAAAGCAGATTGTCTTTTGAAATGTGAATGGGACTTCCCAATTAGTTGGCTGCCATAAGAGCAGAACCTCAAGTTTTCCTGTGGGAAGATGCTGCCTCCAGACAATGAATAGACATTTGGCCAGAATGGCTCTTTAACCTGGAGGATAACAGCATCAGGTAACTATTACAATGACATGTGCAAAGAGCTGGAAATGGAAAATCAGAAAAGAAGAACACATTCTGCATTTCTCAAGCTGAAAGAACTGAAGAAAAAATTCAAGCCTCGAGTTGCAGTAGTGAAGGATTCTACAGGGGAATTATTAAATGGCTCAGAGTGCATCAAAAAAAGATGGAAGGAATACACAAAGTCATTGTACCAGAAAGAACTTGTTGATGTTCAGCCATTTGAAGAGGTAGTATATGATCAGGAACCAATGTTACTGAAGGAAGGAGTCAAAGATGCATTGAAGGCATTGGCAAAAAACAAGAAACTGATAGAATATCAATTGAGATATTTCAACAAACAGATGCAGCACTGGAAGTGCTCACCCATCTATGCCAAGAAATTTGGAGGACAGCTACCTGGCCAACTGACTAGAAGAGATCCACATTTATGCCCACTGCAGAGAAAGATAATCCAGCTGAATGCAGAAATTACTGAACAATATCACTAACATCATGCCCAAGTAAAATTTTACTCAAGATCATTCAAAAGTGACTGCAATAGTATATTGACAAGGAACTGACAGAAATTTAAGTGGGATTCAGAAGAGGACATGGAATCAGGGATATCACTGCTGATGTCAGATGGGTCTTGGCTGAAAGCAGAGAATACCAGAAAGATGTTTACTTGTGTTTCATTGACTACGCGAAAGTATTCAACTTTGTGGATCATACTGAATTATGGCTAACATTGCAGAGAATGGGAATTCCAGAACATCTAACTGTGCTCTTAAGGAATCTGCATATGGATCAAGAGACAGTTATGTGAACAGAACAAGGGGACACTGCATGGTTTAAAGTCAGGAGAGGTGTGCATCAGGATCATATCCTTTCACCATACCTTTTCAATCTGTATGCACAGCAAATAATTCGAGAAGCTAGATTCTATGAAGAAGGACAAGACATCAGGATTGAAGGACAACTCATTAACAACCTGCATTACACCACCTTACTTTCTGGAAGTGAAGAGGATGTGAAACAATTACTGACAAAGATCACGGACCACAGCCTTCAGTATAGATTGCACCTCAACACCAAGAAAACAAAAATCCTCACAAATGGACCAATAAGCAACATTGCCATAAATGAAGAGGGGGTTAAGGTTGTCAAGGATTTCATTTTGATTGGGTCCAAAATCAATGCCTATGAAAGCAACAGTCAAGAAATCAAAAGACATGTTGCATTTGGAAAAATCTGCTGCAAAGGATCTCTTTAAAGTACTCAAAACTAAAGATGTCACCTCGAGGACTAAAGTGTGCCTGACCCAAGCTATGGTATTTTCACTCACGTTGTATGCATGCAAAAGCTGGACAATCAACAAAGAAGACAGAAGAAGAACTGATGTCTTTGAAAAATGTTGAATATACCATGGACTGTGAAAAGAACAATCAGATCTCTTCTGGAAGAAGTACAACCAGAGTGCTCCTTGAAAGCCAAGATGGCAAGACTGCATCTTACATACTTTGGACTTATTGTCAGGAAGGATCAGCCCCTTGAGAAGGACATCATGCTTGGTAGAGTGGGGGTCAGCAGAAAAGAGGAAAACTTTCAATGAGATGGACTGACACAGTGGCCACAATGATGGGCTTCAGCATAAAAACCATTGTGGACATAGCTTAAGACCAGGCGTTCTGTTGTTCATAGGGTTGCTATGATTTGGAACCAACTTGACGGCACCTAAAAACAACAATCCTAAATGACAGCAGAGAGAGCTGGTGCCGATTAATTGCTAAAACCACCCAAATGAGGAAAGTAGTCCATCAGAACTGAATGGATCTGGACATTCTAGCAACCACTCAACATGGGACATGCGCCATAGAAACAGCGAATGTTATACCTACATACCATAGTACCGCCAGAACATAAGTGATCTGTTAGGCCATATGAAAACACAGATGAAGGCTCTGGACACTCCTGATGGCTGGTCTGCTTTGACAGCCTGGTTTTCCTCTTTCCTCTAATTCACATGGTGTTTTGATAGGTCTTGGTCTTTTCCTAGTGGTGGGGATTGTCTTCTGTGTTGATAGGGATTGTCTTCTTTGTTTATCTGTGCTGCTGGTATAGTGTGTGCCTCCAGTTACAGCTACACTGTTTGTCCCAACAGTGACATCTCTTATTGAAGGCTCTCAGGGACTTTACGGAAGAGAGTGAATGTGTCAGATTGCAAAAGCTGGCCTTAAAGGTGGCCTGAAGTTCAAAACAGGCTTTGCAATGCTTAACATGGCCGCCTTTGAGCTTTCTATTCTTTCACAGCTCTTTCTGTGATTCCACTGTTGTTTCCCAATCCGCTGTTATGTGACTTTGCTTAGGCTGTCTTGTAACTCCCTGGCCTGTAACCACATTTGTACTTGACTGCTATAAAACCACCACCCTCCCACCTACTGCTGGGTGCAGACATTTGTTTGGTTCTTGGGTCATCAAGAACCACCTTGTTTGTAAGACTTCCTTGTTTGTTGCCACACTGCAGTCACCTTCCTGTTTCTTCCATCTCTTGGCACCCTCCAATTATGCAGGAAAATTTAGTGACTGGTCCATGCCTGGACATTTGGTAATAGAAAGTAATGCTACAAATGGATGAGCCTTGAAAACACTATACGAGGTGAAAAAGGTAGTCATGTATCACGTGACTCTATACACATATAAAGTGCCCAGAATAGGCAAATTCATAAAGACAGAAAATAGACTACTGGTTGCCAGGTGCTAGTAGAAGAGAGAATGAAGAGTGACTACTGATGGATATGGTGCTTCTTTTTAGAGTGACCGAAATATTCTGAACTTTTTGGTGATGATGGTTACAAAATTTAGTGAATATACTAGAGAACATCAAGTTGTAAACTCTGAATAGGTGAATTCTGTGCTGTCGTGGGATGAATTGTGTGTCTGTGATGTCATTACACTGGGATTAATGGCAGTTATGTTGATGAAGCAGGATACAATCTACAAGACTACATTGTGCCTTGAGCCAATCTCTTTTGAGATACAGAGGAAAGAAACGACAAGAGAGACACAGGTATCTCCTTCCACCAAGAAAGTAGCACTGGAAGCTCAACATACCACCTGAACCTAGGGTTCCTGAGTGAAAAAGCTCTTAGACCATACAAAAACCAAATCATACCCACTGCCACCCAGTCAGTTCCATCTCACAGTGATGCTATCAGACAGAGTAGAACTGCGCCATAGTGTTTCCGAGGAGCACCTGCTGGTTTTGAACTGCAGGACTTTTGTTTAGCAGCCATAGCACTTAACCACAGTGTTACCAGGGTTTCCATCTTAGACCAAGAGAAAATTAATGACGAAGACCTTGCTCCAGTGGCCACAAAGAGAAAGCCTTCCCTCAGAGCTGGCATCCTGGATTCAGACTTCTAGACTATTGAACTGTGAAAGAATAACCTTCTCTTTCTTAAAGCCATACACTGTGAAATTTTTGTTATGGCAGCACTAGATGACTAAGCTACATGGTATGTGAATTGTCTCCATAAGGCTGTTTTAAAAAATAACATCCAATGTCATCCTCCTGGAATTATCAAAATTATTATTCAATCAGGTTTCGGGCTTTTTGGGGTACTCATACTGATGCTTCTTTTCTTTTCCTTTTTTTAACCATCTTTCACCCCAGCATTTAGCCACTCTTTAGATAAGTACTCATTAACAGAAACACTGGCTCCAAAATGTTCCACAGGTTGATAATCTCCAAGGTAATGAGTCATAAAGGTAAAGACAGGGTTTTAAAAGAGAAGCAATACAATAAAGGCATTGTAGACATTGGCTTAAGCCAGTTTCAAGAATGACCTGGCATTTTATTCCCCTGATTTGCCAAGAGTACAAACTTTTCCTCAATCCGTAAATGTTGGGAATGTGTTACTTGTAGAAACCCCCGTCAGGAGACAAGACGAGCTCAGAGATGGGTGAAGGACCCTGGCTGACCCATATGATCCGTCCATGTCCCTGCTGGGGAGAAGAACCTGTATTCTCCTGAACTGATTTAGATCAGGATTTCTCAGCTGCACCACTGCTGCTTTTTTGGTGAAGAAGAGTTCTTTATTGTGGTGGCGGGTATGTTCTGTGCAGTGGGTACGTTCTGTGTGGTGCGGAATGTTTGCTAGCATCCCTGGCCTCTCCCGACTACCCCACGACAATGGGATCAATTGGGCTGGCCTTCACCTACCAGTTCACCAGTGCTCTTGCTAGGTGCCTTCACATCAGTCCTGACACATAGCAATTTCATGCACAAAAGAATGAAATGCTTCTCAGCCATGCCCCATCTTCACAACTGTTGTTAGGCTTGAGCCCCTGTTGCAGCCACTGTGTTAATCCATCGCACTGAGGATCTTCCTCTCTTTGGCTGACCTTGCTCTTTACCAAGCATGACGCCCTTCTCCAGGGACTGGCCTTTTCTGATAACCTGTCCAAAGCATGTGACCCCTAACTATAGGTAGCAACCCCTAACTATAACACCAAAAATGTCTTCAGACATTGCCTCTGGGGTTGCAAAGTCACACCCAGCTGAGAATCACTGATCTAGATAATTCTGCAAAACAAGAGTAGGAAATGAGAATAGAAGGTCTAGCCCTGAGGAATCAGCAACTAGTTTTCTGAAAACTAAAGTCCCTGGTGGCACAGTGCTTAAGCATTCAACTGCTAACAAAACAGTTGATGATTTGAACCTACCGGCCACTCCCCGTGAGGAAGACGGATTGTCAGCTTCCAAAGATTACCCACTGCCATGCAGTTGACTGTAACTCATAGCTACCCTGTAGGACAGAGTCAACCCATCAAAAACGGTTTCCAAGGCTTTAAGTCTCCACAGAAGCAGAATCCCACATCTTTCTCCCACAGAGCAGCTGGTTGGTTCAAACAGCTGACTTTTTGGTTATCATAGGATTATTTTAGCACATAAACACTATGGATGGCCCCAGATACCCAATAGGGCAGTTCTACCTATTGTGTGGCTTTGGATAGGGACTGACTCACTAGCAACAGTTTGCTGAAAACTGCTCCCTAAAAAACGTTGCAAGAAATCCAGGGTGATTTTTACTGTACAGAGAAAGTTCCAGGTCCTACTGAGCTATGTTCCACAGACGAAAAGCATAGGGAAGACATCTGCATCATCTAATGCTGCTATGACACAAATACCACGGGTGGGTGGCTTTAACGAAGACAAACTGACTCTCTCACAGTCCGGTAGGCCACAAGTGCAAATTCAGGGTGTCAGCTTCAGGGGAAGGCTTTCTCTGTCAGCTCTGGAGGAAAGCTTATGAAAAGCAATCCTGAATTGGTCTAGCAGCTTCTCTGTGCAGGAACCTCAGGTTCAAAAACCACTCTACTTATGACACTGATTTCTTGGCGGATGAGGTTCCCCTTCTCTTTCTGCTTGCTCCTATCTTTTATGCCTCAAAACATCCTGCTTTAAGAAACTATCTAATATTTTAGATCTCATCAATATAACTGCCACTAATCCATCTCATCATCAGAGTGATAGGATTTACAACAGGTAGGAAAATCTGATCAGAAGACAAAATAGTAGACAAGCAACACTGGGAAGAATGACCTAGCCAAGTTGACTGCTATTTGGGAGGGAAACGATTCAATCCCTGACAGGAGATACGGCTCCAACAGTCTACAAGGCACTTTCACATGTTCTTTGTTGCCCCACTGGGTGCTCAAATAGCCCTATGAGGTAGAAAGGCTGACTTTGTCAGCCCCACTATACAGATAAGGAAATGGAGGCCCAATGCCCCACGGCTGGGAGAAAGCTGGTCACATCCACAGGCTCTTCGTCCAGCCTCCTTTCATCCCTTCTCATTGCTGCTTTGTTCCAGGCCTGTGTGAGGGGACAGATAGCACAGAGCCACCACGAGACCTTAGGGTGGGAGGCTGAGAGAGTCGCTTCTACCCTTCTCTGCCCTAGGCTGGACCTGCGGCCTCAGGAACTTCCCTCCACTAACCCAGAAGCTTCTGTTGGCATATCTCAGTGGGGATGTTGGGTAAATTCTGTCTGAGGCCCTCTGTCCAGTATTCTGCACTAAAGTGTTCCCATCACACTGGTTTAGGTTTAAAGTTGTCAAAGTTCTTCTGTGATCTTAGTCTTACCCAACCCCAGTATGACTGTTGAGTAACCCCATTTCACAGATGGAGGAACGAACACTCACACTTGAGCCAGATGCCCCAGCCTCCACACTGCTCAGTTCAAATCCCACTCTTAGCTTGTAGCCAGAGCTCCTGATCTGCTATTGCAATGTGAACAAGAAGGAGCCCTGGGGCTAGCAGGAGAGTGGACTATAGGAGTTCCCAGGTGTTCTGCTGATCCCAGACTCTGAGAAACTCACAGTGGGGACCGCTAAGCAGGCAGTGAAGGGCTTCCACATGGGTGCTTCACACAGAGAGGGAAGAAGAGCTTCCAGATGGTGTGTGGACACATGCAAAGGACACCCAGAAACAACCATCGAGTCTCCCCTGGGAAAGAAGGCAGGTAGACTGTGGTCAGAGGCCCTCTCACATGGGCACGAGGGAAGTGATCTTTGTATCCTTCCATATGGTGAAGCTGGGAGCAAGAACAGCCCAATGAGAAGGGCCTTCCCAGATGCTGGGTCATGGCATCTTGCAAGGAGTGTCCACCAACCTACAGGTTGGGAAAGATTTTACACATTTTCTTCAGTGTTGAAAGAGTTTGGTTGACCAACAAACTTAGATTCTGATGACTTTCACTTAATTCCTAATCATTGCAAGTAAAAATAATTACATGTTGTAATGTAGAATCTTCTCTTTGGGGACATGTGGGAATAAAAACTGTATAGAAATGCAGACAAACTCCAGATAATGTGCAATCACTACAGTCGGCTTTTCAATATGACCAAACACCCCTCCTTGCCATGTCTACATCCCTATAGTTATATCTATTGTTGTTGATGTTGTCAGGTGCCACTGAGTCATTTTAATATTCCTAGTGGCCCTATAGGAGAGAGCAGGACTGCTGCATAGGGTTACCAAAACTAGAATCTTTACTGAAGTAGACTGTCACATCTGGAGCCACTGGAAGGTTCAAATAGCCAGCCTTCCTGTTAGCAGCTGAGCTCTCAGCCACTGGCCACCAAGCTCTCAACCACTGGCTCCTTGCTGTCCTGACCTAGAAGTCTCCTATTTCGTTCCCCTTGCTCCTTGAAACCAGCCTAGTTCTGTTCATCATCTGTGCCCACGTCATTACACAGTAGCTACAACTAATTAACCAACTAGGTAAAAGAGAAATTAGTAGATGTTAAAGGAGTATGGTAGTGGTTGTTTGGGACTTATCTGAGGTTTTTCTCTAGCGAAAGTGAGTTGTACAAGATAATTCTCACATAATAAATAGGGAGTGACCTGAAGTCTTTCAGAATTGCAAATATTCAAATACATGTACGCATACTTTCACTTTCCAAAGCAAGTAGGAACTCTGGGTCAGGAGTCAGCAAACTTTTTCTCCAAAGAGGCAGACTGTAATTATATAGGCTTTGCAGGCCGTACGCATCACTGTCCTATATTGTTTGTGGTAGTTGTTTAAATCCTTTTAAAAACTGTGAAGACTATTTTTAATCTTGAGTTATTCAAAACCAAGCCTCTGTCCAGATTTGGCCCACAGGCTGTGGTTTGTTGACCTTGCTTAGGGCCCAGGCAAAGGGCATGGAACAGAGTTGGTAGTATGAATTTTTATCTGGACACTTTTCCCAGCTCTTATATTCTTGAACGAGACTTCTCCTTTGTCTCCTCAATGTAAAATATAGGATCACCGTATGGTTCTGAGTCTTGTCCAAGATAGCCTAGCACCAGTTCTGTCTTCATTCAAATCCTGCATATCACCTTGACCCCAGATACCTTCGTGCCCCCTCTATTCCCCACCTGGAGTCTCTTTCCCCTTGAGTGGAAGGAAGTTCACCATTTTCTCAAGCCACACTCCCAGGTGAATGATGTGGTTGACTGATTGAGAGGAACAGAGCACATGTAAATGATTTGTGCCTACTTTCTAACAAAAAGAGATAAAACCACCAACCTGTATCAGGGGTCCCCCCTTCTTGCAGCTGGTGCCTCCAATGAAGACCATGTTGGGCATGACTGGCCTGGGGAACTCGAACACGAAGTCATACCTTAACAGCCAGATGGAGCCCTTGTGATATAACGAGACTAAGTCCACATCTCTCTTGAGGAGATCTGAGGCAAGATTTTGGTACTTTGAAAACAGAAGGTAAAGTAGAGGGATCTCCAACAAATCAGCAAGGAAGTTGCCCACTCGCTGAGGGAAAGTCATCCGGTCTGACAACAGAGTATAGTACCTGGGAACATAGGACACAGGGCTGGGGCTTCTGTTGAACTTGTACTCCAGGGCACATGGGAAGCCCCGGAAGAGGTACACAGAAGGCAGGCCCAGGTACTCGGCCAGAATCACACCACAGGGCAAGGCCGGGTCTGTGAAGAGGGCATCGAACTTACTCTCCCTGAGGAATTTCAGGGTCTCCACACTCTGTAGGAGACTCTTGCAGTTGATGAAAAACATGTTGATAACAATCATGTTATTCCTGTACTCTGTCTGAGGGATGGTCAGCAAAGATCGCTCGTCAAAATGACTGTTTCCAAAAGACCGGAAACGGTCCTTCAGCTCTTCCTCAGGATATGGCACCGGATAGAGTTTTCTTGTGTAGTATCTGGATTCTTTCAGGAGCAAATTAACTTCTGGCGTCAACACCACAATGTCATGTCCCCTCTCACTGAGAAACTCAATTACATCCCTCATGCTAAGCCAGTGGCTTCCATCCAGAGGAACGACCAACAGCTTCTCACCTCCAACCACACCCCAAAGTACTAACAAGAAAACCCCAGCAGAAGCCTTCTGAAATGCTTGCTGAAGACAGGCCATGCTGGAGGAGGTGAAAGTAAAAAAATAATAATGATTTTGAATACTTTATGCTGTCTAAACCACAGCCTTCGTAAAGATCTTCCCTAAACTGATCAGTATTCTTCCGAAACCACGTCTACTTCTACCTCTGAATTTTGCCCTCTGATGTGAGAGAAATCAAAGCTAATATTTAACTATTTCTAAGCACACAGCTAACTTGGGCCAATGAGTTCCCTTATCAACTTGTGCCTGAGCTTCCAAGTTTATTTTTGTCCCCACCCATCTACCTCTCCCCAAAGTAGCCAGGTAACACTGTGATGGTGCACTGGGAGGGCTCCTTAAGGCTTGCTGCTAAACTACATCCTGAGCTCCCCAGATTCCACCTCATCAGGGTGTATCAACCTTCGTGCAAGTTTTCTCAGAGTGAAAAGGAAGAGTTATCTTAACATCAAGACTACACAATGAAGTCTCCCAACTCAAGTCCTGGGATCATAGTGAGGGCATAATTGAAAGGTTAGCTTAGGGCAAAAGTTGCTGGAGAGATAAAATAGAAAGAGGCAGAAAGAGAGAGATAAGAAAAAAAGTGACTGAGATAGAGGGAAGGAGGGAGAGAGGAACAGTAAATAGGAACAGAAGTTGTTGCCTTCCAGCTGATTCCAACACATAGTGGCCCTATATACAAAAGAACGAAACACTGCCTGGTTCTTCATCACCCCAAAAATTGTTGTTATTCTTGAGCCCAGGATTGCAGACACTATGTAGTTTCTCCTTTTTGAGGATCTTCCTCTTTTTCATGGACCCTCTTCTCTACCAGCCATGATGTCCTTTTCCAGGGACTTATCCCTGCTGGTAACATGTCTAAAGTATGTGAGATATAGACTCATCATACTTGCTTCCAACAAGCATTTTGGCTGTAATTCATATGAGGCAGATTTGTTCTTTCTTTTGGTGGTTCACAGTGTATTGAATATCCTTTACCAACACCACAATTCAAAGGCATCAAGTCTTCATTCATGTCATGTTAGATCTGGCCAGTGCTTTCCTTAGCATCCCTTTGTCTCCACCCACACAAGGCCAGCTTGCCTCAACCTGAGTGAAACAACAATGGACATTTCAAGTGCTTCCTGAAGGATATCTACACAGTCACACTATTTGCCGTGATACGGTTGTTACAGATCTAACTCTTTTACCCCTGCCCTACTGCTGTCAATTAATGTCATTACGTTGATGACATCATTTAACTGCTGAAGATAGTTCTCTGTTACACAAGAAACAAAGTTCCCCTGTCTTCCCTTAAGACCCCCTCTCCACCATCTCTCTCGAACTCCTCTCGCATAGTGGGCTGGATTCCTGTGTCCTACTGACAACGAATGACAATTTCAAAGACCGCTAACTGGATACAATACAAACAGCATAGTTGAAAGGCAGGAGCATCGCTCTCTCCTAAAGCTACTGATGGCTGTGTGCCCACTATCTGTGGCCCTGGTTACCATACAGTAGTGTAGGGCACAGCATTGTGGCTTTACTGTATGTTGTAGGGACCATAAGGAAAACTACCCAAACCTCTGAATTACTGCATAGTGAAAACCAGGTGGAATAAATGTAGTGTTTTCCATGGGTGTGCTTAATGTCTGACTGCTTTTATTGGCCCTTCCAGATCCTTAAAACTAGTGGGACAAACTGAAGGCTTAACTGATTTTACTCAACATATCCTGAATGACAGCAGAGAAAGGCTGTGCCTATTAACTGTCAAAACTACCCAAATGAAGAAGGTAGTCTTTCAGAAATGAGTCCAGACATTCTAAGAGCCACTCAGCACAGCTTTGTGCCGTACTAGAAACTGAATGCTATGCCTGTATACATACTGCCACCAGAAGGTAAGTGATCTGCTAGACCTCATGAAGAAACCAGTGGAAGCTCTGGACATACCTGATGTCTGATCTGCTCTGACAGCCTGGTTTTCCTCTTTCTTCTCTAGTTTACATGGTGTTTTGATGGTTCTTGGTCTTTTCCTGGTGATAGAGACTGTCTCTTGTGTTTATCCGTGCTGCTGGCATGGTCTGTGCCTCCAACTACAGCAACACTGTGTGTCTGAACAGTGCCATCTCTACTAGGGGCCCTCAGGGACTTTGCAGAAGGTGGGAAATGTGTCATGTTGTAAAAGCTAACCTGAAGAGTGACCTGAATTTGAAAAGAGGCTTTGCAATACCTAACTTGGCTATCTTTCAGCTTTCCATTGGTTCACAGCTCTTTCTGTTTTTTCACTGTTGTTTTCCAATAACCTGCTATGTGTACTTACTGAGACTGGCTTTTAACCCCCTGGCTGGTAGCCACTTTTGTCCTTGACCACTATGAAACCCCCACCCTCTTCCTCTACTGCTAGACATAGACATTTGTTTTGCTCCTTGGGCCACCAGCAATCACTGTGTTTGTAAAACTCCCATGTTGCCACATTGCAGTTGCCTGGCTCTGTCTTCTGTCTTCTGGCATTCTCCAACTTGTAGACAAATTTCAAGTGACTGGTCCACGCCTGGACATTTAGTAATAGAAAGTAAATGTTTCAAATGCATGAATATTGTACTAACTGAAAAAGGCAGTCGTGTATCACACGATTCCATCTATATTAAATTTCCAGAATAGGGAAATTCAAAATGACAGAAAGTAGATGAGTAGTTGCTGGGTGTTCATGAGGAGTGACTACTGATGGATATGGCATTTCCAAACTTGTTTGTGATGATGGTTGCACAATTCAGTGAACATACTAAAGAACATTGAATTATAAACTCCAAGTAGCTAAATTATATGGTGTTGTGGATTCAGCTGTGTCTCTGTGATGTCACTGAAATGGGATTACTGACAGTTGTCTTCCTGAAGCAGGACAACATCTGCAGGATTGGAATTTGTCTTGACCCGGTCTCTTTTGAGAGATATGAGAGAAAGGTGAGTTGAGATACCAGGGGACCTAATGCCACCAAGAAAGCAGCATCAGAAGCACAGGCATCACCTGAATGAACCCAGGGTTCCTGCGTGGAGAAGCTCTGACGGCAAGAGGGGATTAATGAGAAGACCTTCCTCCGGTGCCCACAGAGAGAAAGCTTTCCCTCAGAGCTGGCACCCTGAATTCAGACTTCAGGCCTATTAAGCTGTGAGACAATAAAATACTCTTTCTTAAAGCCACCTACTTTGTGATATTTCTGTTATAGCACCAGTAGAAGATTAAGCCGTATGGTATATGAATTATCTCAGTAAGGCTGTTTAAAAAAAATAGCATTTAATATCTATCATCCTACTAGAATCATCACAATTATTAATCAAGTTTCTAGGCTTTTGGGTACTCATACTGAAGGCTGTCTTTTTTGCAGCCCTTATTTACCCCAGCATTTAAGCACTCTTTAGGTAATTACTCATTAACAGAAACATTCCCTCCAAAGTGTTCCACAGGATATCTCCAAGGTGGTGACTGGGTCATAAAGATAAAGGTAGGGTTTTGAAAGAGAAGCAATACATTAAAGGCGTTGTAGACACTGGCATAAGCCACACCTTCAAGAATGACTTAGCATTTTGGTGTTGTATTCCCCTGATTTGCTCTGAGTTCAAACTTCACCTCAATCCATAACTGTTGGGATTTCAGTCAGGATGTGTGTTATTTGTAGAGAGAAACCCCTGTCAGGAGACAAGATGAGCTCAGAGGTAGGCACAGGACGCTGACTGCCGCATACAATCTACCTGGGTCCCTGCTGGGGAGCAGTCCCTGATATTCACCTGAATTGATTTAAATCAGGGTTTCTCAACTTCAACACTATTGGCTTTGGGGGAGGAGAAGTCTTTGTTGCGGCAACAGGCATGTGCTGGGCAGTGTAGGGTGTTGGACAACATCCCTAGTTCACAGTTGTTCTTGTCAGGTGCTGTCAAGTCACTCCTAACTCACAGCAATCACACACACAACAGAAAGAAATACTGCCCAGTCCTACACCATCCTCACAATTGTTGCTATGCTAGAGCTCATTGCTGCAGCTACTGTGTTAATCCATTTCCCCGAGGGTCTTCCTCTCTTTTGTTGACCTTCTATTTTACCAAGCATGACATCCTTCTTCTGGAACTGATCCCTCCTGATAACCTGTCCAAAGCACATGACAGCAGCAACTGCTATGTCTAAGACCAAAAGTGTCTTTGGACGTTGCCTTAGAGGTTGTAAAATTGCCCCCAGTTAAGAATCACTGATCTACGAGAGTAGGAAATGACAGAGTCTAGCCCTGAGGAATTAGGATCTAGTTTTCTGAAAACTAAAATCCCTGGTAGTGCAGTGCTTAATAGTTTTCACTGCTTAAAAAAAAAAAAAGTTGATAATTGGAATCTATTAGCTACTTGGTGTGAGAAAGAGGAGGTTGTGTCTTTCAGAGAGATTACCCACTGCCATGCAGTTCATTCCCACTTATAGCTACCTTGTAGGACAGAGAACTGTCCCAATGAGTTTCCAAGGCTTTTAGTCTTTACAGAAGCAAACTGCCGCATCTTTCTCCCACGGAGCAACTGATTGGATCAAACTGTTGACCTTTCAGCTACCAGGTGAGTGTGCTAGCATGTAAAGACTACAAGAAGCACTTCCACCCATAAGAGTGCCTGTGAGTAGAAAAGTGACACAGCAGCAGTAGGTTTTTGAAAACTGCTCCCTAGGAATGTTGCAAGAAATCCAGGGTGATTTTTTTCACAGAGAAAAAGTTACAGGTTCTACTGAACTAGAGTCCAGGAAAGAAAAGAATAGAGCAGATGTCTTGATCATCTAGTGCTGCTGTAACAAAAGTACCATAAGCAGATGACTCTAACAGAGAGAAATTGATTCTCTCACAGTCCGGTAGCTACAAGTCTACAGTCAGGGCACCAGCTCCAGGGGAGTGTTGTCTCGGTCAGCTCTGGAGGAAGGCCCGTGAACGACAACCCATCCATTGTCTCGGAGACTGTCTGTGCAGGAATCTCAAGTTCAGAGAACTTGCTCTGTTCCCATCACTGCTTTCTCGGTGGCGTGAGGTTCCCCACTTCTCTCTGCTGGCTTCTCTCTTTTATGTCTTAAAACAGCCTGCCTGAAAACATTATCTATCTTTTTAGATTATATCAATATGACTACCACTAGTCCATCTCTTTATCAAAACAATAGAATTTAGAACAGGAAGTGAAATGACATCAAATGACAAAATAGTAGACAATCATACAGCACTGGAAATCAGGACCAAGCCAAATTGCCAGCTGTTTTAGGAAGACACAGTTCACTCTGTGACTGCAGATTTGGCTCCAGCAATCGGCAAGGCACTTTCACACACTCTTTGTTGCCCCATTGGATGCTCAAACAGCCCTGTGAGGTGGAAAGACTGAACTTGTCAGCTCCATCGTACGGATAAGAAAACGGAGGCCCAATGCCGTGTGGCTGGGAGAAGTCTGGTCACATCCACAGGTGCCCCGTTCAGCCCCTTTCATCCCTCCTCATTGCTGCTTTGTCCCAGGCCCGTGTAAGGGGACAGATACTGCAGAACCAGCACATGAGCTTAGGGTGGGAAGCTGATGGGGAGTCTCTTCTACCCTCCTCTGCTCTAGGCTGCACGCACAGCCTCAGGCATTTCCCTCCACTGATCTAGAGGCCTCTGTTGGCACATTTCAACGAGAACGTTGGACTAAATTATGTCTGAGGCCCTCGGTCCAGTTCTTCCACCTTAAAGTGGCCCTCTCACATTGGTTTAGGTGTACAGTTTTCTGTGAACTTGATCTTACCTCACTTCTGGCAGGACTGTTGAATATCCCCATGTCTCAGATGGAGACATGAGCTCAGCCTCCACATGGGTTCAAATCCCGCTCTTAGTTCATAGCCAGAGCTCCTGATCTACCAGTGCAACCGAGACAAGGGGGAGCCCTGGGGTCAGCAGGGGAACGGGTAGCTGACGTGCCCTGCTGCTGCACCGGCTTGGGCTCCTTGCTTGCGCACTACAGAGACTTATCTAAGGGTGTGGTGTGTCTGGCATATACCCTGGGTTTTGCTTGAAGTGGGAGGTATTACTCAGTAGTCTCTCCTAACCACCCAAGTTTTCACCGCCGGCTGTGAGAGATCAGTCAGTAAGCGAAGACTTGTATGTCTGAATGTGAGAGCCTCCACGTGTCAAAGACAGACACTTGTGGCACAGGGATTAAAGTGATCCACTGCTAACTGAATCCATCGTTTGCAGTTCGAAACCACCAGAGGCTCCACAGGAGAAAGATGTAGATTTGCTATAAGTCGAAATCAACCCAGCCCTAGCAGCAGGATTCGGTTTTATGGGTCAAAACAGACTGTGTGATCTTGTTCTGCTTAATGTAGAAAGTAAAGAAACTGGGGAGGTGGGGAGAAGCTGACCCTGAGCACAGGATAAAATCATATTCATCGGAAAGATGACGTCAAGTGCAGAGAAAGGACCTGGTATTTCTATCTTTGCAGATGGTAAGGTTGGGAGCCAGGAGGGCCCACTGAGAAAGGCCTGCCTTGGGGGTGGGTCACAACACCCTGTGAGGAATGTCCACAGTGAGGAATGTTCACTTTTTGAAAGGCTTTGCGTATTTTCTTCATGGTGTTTGAACTGTCTGATTGACCAAAGAAATTAGTTTGATGACTGTCATTTAATTCCTACTCATTACAACTTCATTACAAGCTGTAATGCAGAATCGCCTCTTTGGGGATAAGTTAGGATGAAAATGAGAGAGAAATGTAGGTAAGTTTCAAGCAATGTACAAGCACCACAGTCTGGTTTTTCTGTATGGTTGGATACCGTCCACTGATGTCTGTATCTGTATCTGTGTCTCTGTCTCTGTCTTTGTCTGTATGTTTATCTCTATTGTTGATGCTATTAGGTGCCCTTGAGTCAATTTTTGGCTCTTACTGACCCTACAGGACAGTGTAGCACTGGCCCATAGGGTTTCCAATTCCAGGCTATAGTCACTAATGATGCTGACTGCCGTGTATTTCTCCCTGGAGTTTCTGGTGGGTTTTAGCTGACAGCCTCCCAGTTAGCTGCCAAGTGCTTAACCACTGTGCTACCAGGGCTGTTTCCTTTCCAGACATAGGTGGCTTCTATTTCGTGTCCCTTGCTCTTCGGAACCAGCCCACTTCTGTCCATGACCTCTGCCCGTGTCTTTGCATGATAGCAGCAACCAATTATCCAGCTTCTTAAAAGGGAAATGAACAGATGTTAAAGGAGAGTGGGAATGGTGTCCGGGGCCTGTCTGAGGCTTTTTATCTGGTAAAAACACATTATAAAAGATAGTTCTGGCATGAAAGTTAGGGAGTGATCTGAAGCCTTTCGTAACTTTGAATTCACACACATGCTTTCATTTTCCAAAGTGACTCTTAGAAAGATAGGTCAGAGGTCAGCAATCTTTTTCTCTAAGAAGCCAAATAATAACTACCTAGGCTTTGCAGACCACATATATCTCTGCCACACATCGTGTACGTTGTTGTTGCTGTTCAACAAAATGCAGAAACCATTCTTAGTTCTGGGTCATTCTAAACCAGGCTTCTGGCCATTGTGGCCCACAGGCTGTGGTTTATTGACCCCTAGCTTAGGCTCCAGGGAGACTGCATGGGACAGAGTTGGGAGAATGGCTTTTAACCTGGATTGTCCTCCCAGCTGTTGTCCCCTTGAGTAAGACTTCTCCTCTGTCTCCTCAACAGAACACAGGCAGGATCATTCCACGACTCTGAGTCTCTTCCCAGATAACCTAGCACCAGCCCTGTCTTCATTCAAATCCTCCGTATCACCTTGGCCTCAGATATCTCAGTGCCCCCTCTATTACCCACTTGGAGTCCCTTTGCCCTTGAGCAGAAGGAAGTTCACCATTTTTCCAAGCCACACTCCCAAATGAATGACTTGATTGACTGATTGAGAGGAACAGAGCACACATGAATGATTTCTGCCTGCTTTCTAACAAACAGGGCAATCAAAAAGAGACAAAAGCACCAACCTGAACCAGCGGTCCCCCCTTCTTGCAGTTGATGCCTCCAATGAAGACCATGTTGGGCATGACCGGCCTGGGGAACTCGAACACAAAGTCATACCTTAACAGCCAGATGGAGCCCTTGTGATATGACGAGACTAAGTCCACATCTCTCTTGAGGAGATCTGAGGCAAGATCTTGGTACTTTGAAAACAGAAGGTAAAGTAGAGGGATCTCCAACAAATCAGCAAGGAAGTTGCCCACTCGCTGAGGGAAAGTCATCCGGTCTGGGAACCCAGTATAGTACCTGGGAACGTAGGACACAGGGCTGGGGCTTCTGTTGAACTTGTACTCCAGGGCACATGGGAAGCCCCGGAAGAGGTACACAGAAGGCAGGCCCAGGTACTCGGCCAGAATCACACCACAGGGCAAGGCCGGGTCTGTGAAGAGGGCATCAAACGTGCTCTCCCTGAGGAATTTCAGGGTCTCCGCACTCTTCAGGAGGCTCTCGCAGTTAGTGAAGTACATGTCAATAACAATCATGACATTCCTGTACTCTCTTTGAGGGGCTATCAGGAAAGGACTTCCAGCAAAATGGCTGTTTCCGAAAGAGCGGTAACGATCTTCCATCTCCTCTTCAGGGTATGACACCGGATAGAGTTTTCTTGTGTAGTATCTGGATTCTCTCAGGAGCAAATTAGCTTCTGGCGCCAGCACCACAATGTTGTGTCCTCTCTCACCAAGGAGCTCAACTATTTCCTTCATGCTGAGCCAGTGACTTCCATCCTGGGGAATGACCAGCAGCTTCTCACCTCCAACCACACCCCAAAGTGCTAACAAGAAAACCACGGCGGAAGCCTTCTGAAAAGTTTGGAGAAGGCAGGCCATGCTGCAGCGAAATGAAGGAAAATAGTACTGATGACAACAAGGAATCTTTCACACTGCCTAAGCCACAGCCTTCCTAACAATCTGCCCTCATCTGACCAGTATTCTTCCCCAAATATGTACCTCTCTCCGTTGTTCTCAATTTTGCCCTTTGGTATGAAAGAAACAAAAATTAATATTTAACTGTTTCTAAGCACACAGCTAACTTAGGCCAGTAAGGTCCCTTATCAGCGTGTGCCTGAGTTTCCCGGTTTATTTTTCTCTTTGTCCCCTCCTACCTGCCTCTCTCTCTCCAAAGAGGCAGGGTGACAATTTGACAACTGCTTGGGAAGACCTCTAGAGGTCTAGTTCTGCACTACACCCTGAGATCCCTAGAGGCCACCTCGCCAGTGATGTCCTCAGGCGGACAGCTTTCAGGGTGACTGCTTTTCTTATTGCTCTTCTGAGACTGAAAAGTAGGCATTGTCTTAACAGAGTCAAGTCTACACAATAGGGTAGCCCATCTCAAATTCTGAGATCATAGTGATGGTGAGATTGAAAGGTGGGCTGAGGAACGAGGAGTGGATGGAAGGAGTCAGATAGAACTTGCTGGCCACACTTGTCTTGAATAAGCCACTGCTGCTGGTAGGACTTTTGTCACCTGCAGCTAGATCTATTCCTTCAAGATAGACCCTCTGTTGCTGCTGGTAGTGGCTGTCAACTCATTTCTACTCGCAGAGACCCCATGTGTCACAGAGTAGAAGGGAGCCCCATAGGGTTTCCTTGCCTTTAATCTTTATAGAAACCAAAAAACCAAACACAGTGACGTTGAGTCGATTCTGACTCATAGTGACCATATAGAACAGAGAAGAACTGTCCCATAGAGTTTCCAAGAAGTACCTCGTGGATTTGAACTGCTGACCTTTCGATTAGCAGCCATAACACTTAAGCAGTATGCCACCAGGGTTTCCAAGGAGTTCCCCAAATGTTGCACCCAGTGAAGTGTTCAACTCCAATCCAGATCGTGGGGAGTGTGAACACACCCAGAGGTGCCTGGGAAGATAGGTTCTGGAGATCTGTTTCTCAAAGATCACATCCTTGAAAACCCTATGGAGCAGTTCTGCTCTGCACAAAGTGGGATATGAAATGAAAGACACTTTGCTAGCTAAAAAAGTAGTTCTTTAAAATGGGTTTAGTAAGCCAGTCGTGTCCTGGGAAAGCAAGAAGAGGGAAGCTAGAGAGGAGAGAGATGAGAGACAAGGAGGGGAGGCAGAGATGAGAGAGAGAGAGAAAGAGAGGGAAAGAGGAACAGTAAACAGAAACAGAGAGGAAGGTGAAAAACAAAATACAGTTTGCCATGAGTCAGAATGAACTCAGTGGCACTGGGTTGGCTTGGGGATAATCACAGGGCGAAAAGCAGGGAGGGTGGGTGAGTTTTGTCCTACCTGCTCATCTTGTGGCTGTGAGTAGCCCAAGAGGGTGGTAGCCGAGGAAAGCTGGCTGTCTAAGTGAAAGGTGGTGGCTCCTACAATTCTCCAGCAAGCTCACCCAGAGCTTGTCACGCACAGCTGCACAGCCTCACAACCACACAACTGAGCTGGCACGCGATGGCCTGTCCCAACGCAGCCCCTTGGATCCTAATGTATGCTTCCCGGAGAGAAAAGAAAAGAAGCTGGAGGAATAGAGCTTAAGAAGCCACCACTTGCACAGGGCTCGTCCCGGGAGTACAGCCAGGATTGTTCCAGACATAGGCAAGGAGCAGGAATGTTGCTAGGTGCCAGCTGGCTACAGACCACGAGGCTCCCTTCTGGGAAGGGCCGCTTGCAGGGTATGCTGCACATAGTAACCAGGGCTAGACAGCAGTAACACCCCAAACTCATTGCCTTGAAGAGGATTCTGACTCATAGAGACCCTGTAGGATAGAGTGGAACTGACCTGGAGAGTTGCCAAGGAGTAGCTCTTGGATTTGAACTGCCAGCCTTTTGGTTAGCAGCTGTGCTCTTAAACCATTGCACCAGCAGCACTCCAGTGACCCTCTGGGACAGAAAAATACAGCCCCACAGGATTTCCAAGAGTGCCACCTTTTTAGAAGCACACTGCCACATCTTTCCTCCACTGAGTGGCTGGCGGATTGGAACTGCCAACATTCTGGTTAACAACCAAGCACTTAGCTCCTGCGGTACCATGACTCCTTTCAGCAAGGCCCTGGGTGTTCTAAAGGGAGCACAGTGCAGGAGCAGGCAGGCAGGAGTGAGGCAGAGCTCTGAGAACAGGGCATGGAGGGAGGGCAGCTTCATTTGGGTAAGGACAGAGCGAAAAAAAGACACTACAGACCCAGGTTCCTCCTGCCAGCCCCTTCTTCACCTGTGGGAAAGTGTACCGGTAAAATGGAGTGTCATAAGGACCCAGGGAAATCTGGCATGGGCTTTTACTAGCAAAGTCTAGTCTTGGTGCAGCTGAGCAAGAGGCCAGCCAAAAGCAGAGCCCAAAGGAGCTTGTATCAAAGGAAGGAAACGAGCATCACTGTACTGTATCAGCTGAGATGTCGCCTTGCAAAGTAACACGGAGGGAAGCGTTTTCCTTTGTCCTTAGCAAGTTTGACTTTACTGTTCCCAAGAATAATATGTGTGTGCATGTCTGTGCATATGTGTTCCTATTATGTATACATATACATGTGCTGTGTGTGTGCACATGTGAGTTCTGTATTGTGTGCACATATGTATATTTGTTCACAGGTACATATGTGCATGCATGTGTGTTAGTGTATACACATGCATATGTGTATTTGTGAGTGCAATGCATGTATAGCACTCTGTGTGTATGTGTGCACATATGTGTGTCTGTTCATGTGCGTACATGTATTTGTGTGGCCAATAGAAATGGGACCTACAAGAGTGGAAAAGCATACCTTGCTTATGGACAGGACGACTGAACATTGTGAAAATATCAATTCTCCCCCAAGTGATCTACAGATACAATGCAATCCCAGTCTAAATCTGAGCAGCATTTTTTAAAGAGATGGAGAAACAAATCACCAACTTCACATGACAAGGGAAGAGGCCCTGAATCACTGGAGCAGTACCTGACTTAGGAACCTGTTACACTGCCATAGTAGTCAAAAAACCTGCTGCTGGTAAAACAACTGGATTAACCCAAAAGGAAAGAAATTTCCTGAATGCAGCCAACACTTCAAGTGTCAGAGTAGTGACAGCAGGGATGTGGGTACCATGGTTTCAGGGTACATCTCAGTCAATTGGCTTAACAAAATTTATTAAGAAAATGTGCATCTGACTTTGATGAGTGGTACCTGGGGTCTTAAAACCTATCAAGCAGCCATCTAAGATGTATCAGTTCATCCCAAGCCACCTGCAGCAGAGAAGAAAACAGAGAAGACCCCTGCTGTTACTACTCTGTCCCTTGAAGTGTTTGGCTGTATTCAGGAAATTTCTTACCTTTCGAGTTAATCCAGTTGTTTTACCAGTAGTAGGTTTTTCGACTACTATGGCAGTGTAGCAGGCTCTAGAGTCAGGTACTGTGAGGACTCTCATATTTTCCTTCAGTAATGCTCTAATTATTCAAGGTCTCTTCCCTTGCTATGGGAAAACACCAAAGACACAAGGAAACTGTGACCCCAAGAGACAGAAAAATTCACATAAACCAGAGATTGTACTGGACTGAGATCAGAAGAACTAGATGGTACATGGCTACCACCAATGCCTGTGATGACAAGGAATACAACAGAGAATTCTGACAGAGCAGGAGGAAAGTGAGTTACAGAACCCAAATCCTAGTTAAAGGACCAGACTTAATGGTCTAACTGAGACGCAGGGACCCTAGCAGACACATCCCCCGGACTCTCTGTTACGCCAAAACTAAAACCATTTCTGAAACCAACACTTCTGGTTGGAGTATAGCACATAAAATGATACTTGTGAAGAGCGTGCTTCTTCGCACAAATAAGTACATGAGTGTAAGTGGATAGCTCCTGTCTGGGGGTGAGAAGAGAAGAAAAAAGGAACAGGAATTGCTTGAATGGACACAGGAAATCTGGGGTGCAGGAGAGAAGTGTGCTGTCACATTACAGGGACAGCAACTACGGTCCCATAATAATGTATGTCTAGATTTTTTATGCAATACTAACTTGACCTTTCAACTTTCACATAAAGCACAATTTAAAAGAAAGAAAGAAAAAGAAATGGGACTAAGGCTGTACTTGCAGTTGGCATTTACCCCCTTTCTAATTTATGCTTTAAACCCCCAAACCAACTGCAGGAGCAGCCAATACAGAAATGTTCACCCCTAAAGTAGCTTTCCTCAGTACAGAAATGTTCTCCCCTAGACTAGCTTTCCTCAGTACAGAAATGTTCTCCCCTAGACTAGCTTTCTTCCTGCCATTTCTCCTCACCAGCATCTACAGTTCCATTATCATCTTCCCTGCGAGGAAGCTTCCCAAGCTTGGGTCGGTGGACTGGAAAAACACTTAGAAACAACGGTGAACCTCATCACAGATGTTCAGCCTCATGGGTACATAATAAAGGAGAGTGGACGTGCCATCTTTCCCTTCACTTGGGTTACATTTCAGCACCAGTGGAAAAAGCCAGGCAGTGGAGGATGGAAATGACTTTGAAATACGTGACTAAAAAATAGGCCAAAGGCAGGCAATGCTGCTTTTCCTGTCCCACAAGTTCTTTTTATTCATAAAGGGAGTGGCATGATGCAGATGACTCCCTTAGTCTTGAAACAACCTTCTGAGGCCAAAATCCTTTGGCACACCACCTCACTCCAACTGCATGTTCATTCATTCGGTATATGTGCACCTGGTACCAGGTTTGGTACTAGAGACAAGGCAATGAAAAACTAAATATGGTTCCTGCCTCAGGCATCTTAGACAATAACCAAAAAAACCCAAACCCACTGCCTTTGAGTTGATTCTAACTCACAGTAACCCTATAGACAGAGTAGAATGGCCCCACAGAGTTTTCAAAGAGCACCTGGCAGATGTGAACTGCCAACCTTCTGGTTAGCAGCTGTAGCAGTTAACCATTAGGGTACCAGGGTTTCCTCTTAGGCCATAAACCGAAAACCAAATCCACTGCTGTAGAGTCAATTCCAACTTGTAGCCACCCTATAGACAAAGTAGAACTGCTCCAGAGAGTTTCCATGGAGTACCTGGAAGATTTCAACTGCTAACCTTTAGGTTAGCAGGTGTCGCACTTATCCTCTATGCCCCAAGGTTTTCTGCTCTTAGCCAATAATCCACTGCCATCGAGTCATGTCTGACTCATAGCAACCCTATAGGACAAAGTAGCACTACTCTATACAGTTTCCAAGGAGCGCCTGGAAGAGTTGAACTGCCGACCTTTTGGCTAGCAGACGAAGCACTTAACCCACGATGCCACCAAGGTTTCCACAGGGAGGCAGAATTTACCCTATACAGAGAGCTGTACAAGCAGTTCATTAAGGGCATTTCTGAAAAGGGCTAAAAACAACGCCAGATGCCACAAGTACCTATAATGAGCATGTGACCTTATCTGGGGATTCGGGGAAGTTTCCCAAAGGAAGTATCATTCAAACCCAAATTTAAAGGATAAACGAATTTAGCGCCACTCTGCCTGAGAGAAAGAGAATTCTGGGGAGAGGAACAGCAGCTTTAAGGGGACAAAGACAGAGCGGCCACCCTGTGAACAGTGGAATCAGACTGCTGTGATCCATTTGATTTTCATTGTTTGATTATCAGCAGCGGATCACTAGGTCTTTCCTGCTAGTCTGTCTCACTGTCAAGTCTCTGCTGAAACCTGTTTAGCGTCTCTCGGGTATTCTCAGCCTTCAGCCAAGATCCATCTGACACAAGCAATGACATTCCTTGTTCCACATTTTTGTCTGAATCCAGCTTGAATTTCTACCTGTTGAAGTGCTGCTGCAACCATTTTTGAATGATCTTCAGCAAAAGTTTGCTTTCCTATGATATTAGTGATACTGTTCAATAATTTCCACATCCCGTTGGATTGCCTATCTTCGGAACAGGCACAAATATGGATCCCTTGCAGTCAGTTGACCAGATGGCTGTCTTTCACATTTATTGGTACAGACAAGTGAGGCATTTCCAGCGCTGCTGTTTGCTGAAACATCTCAGTTGGTATTTCATCAATTTCCAGTACCTTAGTTTTTTGCCAGCGTCTTCACTGTAGCTTGGACTTCCTCCTTCAATGCCACTGATTCTTGATCACATACTACGTCCTGAAATGGCTGAATATCAACCAGTTCTTTTTGGCACAGAGACTCTGTGTATTATTTCCCTCTTCTTTTACGATTTCCAGCATTGTTGGACATTTTGCCCACAGAATCTTTCAATGTTGCACCTCAAGGCTTGAATAGTTTCTTCAGCTCTTTCAGTTTGAGAAATGCCAAGAGTATTCAAAGATTACAGCCCTGGGAACTTTACGGAGCGGTTCTACTATGACCCATACAGTTACTGTGAGTCAGCAATGGTGGTAGTTTAGTGTAAAACACCAAGGAGCCATGATTGCCCGGTGGTTATGCACGTGGCTGCCAACTGAAAGTTTGGTGATTCAAACTCACCCAGTAACTCCACAGAAGAAAAGATCTGGCAATCTGCTCACATGAAGATTACAGCCCAGAAAACCCTGTGGACCATTTTTACTCTGTCACATGGGCTGAGAATACTAGAAAGATGGTAAACTGCAAGTCAGAATTGACTGAACAGCGCACAACAACATAAATATCCCGACTTAACAGCACTTAGTAACATCAACAATATAACAAACCCACTGCAGTCAAATTGATCTTGACTCACAGTGAGCCTCTAGGACAGGGCAAAACTGCTCCACAGAGTTTCCAAAGAATGGCTAGTGGATTCAAACTGCTGATCTTTTTGGTTAACAGCTGTAGCTCTTAAGCATTAAGCCACAAGGGCTCCAGGTTTGTTCTACATAAATACATAATGTTATGTGTATATGCATACATACACACACATACCAGAAACTGTGGTGGCGTGGTGGTTAAGAGCTACAGCTGCTAACCAAAAGGTCAGCACTTGAAATCCACCAGGTGCTCCTTGGAAACCCTACGGGGCAGCTTTACTCTGTTCTTTAGGGTCACTATGAGTCAGATTTCACTCGATGGCAATGGGTTTGGTTTTTTGCTATACGTAACATCCGTATACCTCATCTGCATGAAACATGCTTGGCTATGTCAGAATCCCAGTGCCCAGAGTGGGCGACACCAGGTGAGCTGAAGCCCTTACAAGATGCTGTCTTAGCCAAACGTAATTCAGTCTGGAAGAGCTACACGTGACATAGGCAGACTGCTGGCAGCATAAATCCACTGCTTGCATGAGCGATCCCTAACGGCTCCTAAATTCAAAGGTGAAAATCAGGTTCCAAATAAGTGAAAGACTATGGCCCTTTCACAAGGTGCTGAGCCTTGCCTGATGCCAAAACAACAGAGAAAGATGTAGAGTGTATCCATAATAATAATAATAAAGACTAAGAAGACACCAGGCGTCTCATCTGGCATTTAGCAACCATGCCTTTGGCTGGAATCCTATTCCCGTATGTCATGGATTGCATTGTGTCCCCCAAAAAACGTATGTATTGATTCGACTTGGCTGTGAGTCCCAGTATGGTGCAGTTCCTCCCATGTGCTGTGAATCCTGCCTCTGGGACGTTGATGATGGAGAATGGGCAGCAGTTGGGCTAGTAGGGCAGAGGACTCAAGTGATCAGCTGTGGGATACACAGGAAAGAAGTCAGCACGGAGAGCGGGGAACCTCACACCGCCAAGAAGCAGCACTAAGAGCACAGCTCGCCCGTTGGACCTGAGGTTTCTGTGCCAAGATGCTCTCCTTGAGTTTGGACTCAACCTACTGGACTATGATAATTTCTCTTATTGAATGGACTTATAACTTGTGAATGGATTTGTGGCTTACCAAACTATGTCAATAAAATTTATCTTCATACAGCCTTCCACTCACAGTATTTTATGTTAGAGCAGTGCCAGGTGACTGAAACACCGTATCTGCCAAGACATATTTAATTGCAAATGCTTGAAGCCCAGTTTAAGCTAGGACACCAACGTGACTACTCAGCAATGTTTTGGTAATCTATGACCCAGTAAATCAAAGTCAACTAGACCCAAACCTGTGGCTGTTGGGTCAAATCCCAGCTACAATGACCCTAGAGGATGGAGCAGAACTACCTCATAGGGTTTCCAAAAAGCTGCTGATAGATTTGAAGTGCTGACCTCTCGGTTAGCAGCTGTATCACTTAATCAGCGTGCCCGCAGGGCTCCATAGTGTTAAAACACTGAAGAAAATAAGTATTTGCAGATAATACGATACACCTAGAAAATTTTAAAAATAGCTGGATATAAGATAATTGTGCAAAAACCAACAATCTCCTCTAGTTATCAATGAAACCAAAATTAAATGTATTGACAAAGAAAACTCTGACTCATGGCGACCTCGTGTGTTACAGAGTAGAATTGTTCCACAGATCTTTCTTGCCTGTCGTCTATCCAGAAGCAAATTGCCAGTCCTTTATTCTGCAGCTCTGCTGGATGGTTTCAAACACCCAGCCTTGGGGGAGTAGCCAAGCACAAGCTGTGTCACCCAGGGACCCTTTAATTATCAGTAACCACGTCAAAACAGAAAAGGAAATAAAGTGTCCTTTTTCTAATAGCCTGAAGAATGACTAAAAGCCCAATAATAAATTTCAGTAAGAAAAGTAAAAAATACATAAAGTATAAAATTTTACTGATGGTTCCTGAGACTGAATAAATGTGGTGAAACAAAATCTGAATACATTTTTTTTTAAATACTGTATTCCTGCATAGGAAGACTTAATAGCAAAAAGATGTCACTGTTTCTCAAACTAATGAAAACAATTAAAGGAATATTTAGAAAGCTCTAACAGTTTGTTTTTATCTTTTGGAACTAAACAAATATGTTAGATGTTATGAGGGAGAATGAATCATGATAATTGCCACAAAAGTTTAGAAAAGCAATACGAACATGAGGTTTCCTGTGATAGATAATAAAATCAACTACAAAACCAATGTAATCAAAACAGTATGGTACTGACACAAGAAGAGATAAATAGACCCATGTACTAGAACTGAGAGTTCAGAAGAAAATGCAAATAAATACAGAAACTTGAATACGAAAAAGATGAATTTCAATGTAATGGGTAAATATGGATTTTTTTAACTATTAAATGGTATTGGAATAGCTATATACTCAGAAAAAAATAAAACTATATCCTTATACCTTGTAAATGTAAAATCATCATTGCAAAAAATAAAACCATTAACACTGGAGTAACTGAAAGGAAAAAAATAGAGTGTTTTTACAGGCTTGGAAAATGTTTATACAGTCTTGGAAAAACCTAAATAAGTTGAAACACAGAAACCCTTCAGGAAAAAAGGTAACCAACTCAACAATTCAAAAATAAAAATTCTGTATGACCAAAGATTATGAACAGCAATATACATACAGACATATACATATATTTCAGCACATACACAATCTAAGTGCCATTAGCCTACTGAATTATAAGCAAGAGCATTTAGCAAAACTAAGAACACAGATCAAAATTCACGTAATTCCAGGTTGCATGAATGTAAAGGACATATTTAAGAATGTTAATAACAGGCTTGTTTATAAAGCAAAATATTGGAAGAAGTCTAAATATCTATTAACATTAGCTGGTTGAATGCACTGTTGGGCATCCAAAGTGAAGAATTTTGTGAAATCATTAAAAAGATCATGCTAGACATATATGTTTTGAATTATGAGTGTTTACAATTGATTGGAGCCCTGGTGGCAAAGTGGTTGAGAGGCAGTTCATGCAACTAACCGAAAGGTTGGCAGTTCAAATCCACCAGCCGATCTTTGGAAACCCCGTGGGAAATCTCTACTGTGTCCTATACAGTCACTATGTCCTATACAGTCACTATGAGTTGAAATCCACTTTATGACATACTAGAAACCCTGGTGATGTAGTGGTTAAGTGCTACAGCTGCTAACCAGAAGGTCAGCAGTTGAAATCCACCAGGCATGCCTTGGAAACTCTATACAGCAGTTCTACTCCATCTCTAGGGTCACTATGAGTTGCAATCAACTTGACAGCACTGGGTCTTTTTTTTTTTTTTTTTTTGGTTATGGCATACAACACCACCAACAAAATTAATCCCCAAGTGACAAATGCAAGGTAAAGAACAGTATTTCCAGTCTGACTGCAGATCTTATTTTAATACAATGCATGTGAAAATTTCACTCTATATATGTGTATACATGTGAAATAATTATAGAAAGAAATTTCAGAGCACTTTCATATGGAAGGCGGCATAGGATTAGCAAAAAGCCCATTTCATTTCTGCTAGCAGTTTTCAATAGCCATCAAATCAAACCACTAGAAAATGCACCCTGGAGAGTCATCAACTACAGACACACGCTTTAACAAAGGGAGTCCTTTGGCAGGCATGTTAACCTCCAATTACATGAACTGGCATGAAACCAATCATTCAACCTAAAAGAAATTACAAATGCAGCAAAGATAAATGACAAATCTCTGTTTAGCAACGACCATATTTTCTACACCTAAACCGGGTTGTTCTTAATGGCCCAAAGAAGAGCGAACTCACCTTTGGCAACGGCTTTCCCTGGTTGCAGTTGATGCCTCCAATGAAGACCATGTTGGGCATCACAGGTTTGGGATAGTCAAAAACAAAGTCAGTTCTTAACAACCAAATTGACGTATGGCTGTGCAGGTCATAAGCTGTGACTGGTGTTTGCAGAATCTCAGAAGCAACTTCTAAACCACTTTTGAAAAAATAGTAGCAAAACAAATGCTCATTCAAATGGAAGATTTGATTCCATATTCTCTCCCTGAAAGTCATACTATCTGAGAACCCTGAGACACCTCTGGGAACATAAGAAATAGGACTGGGGTTCTGTGTGCCCTCTTCAAGATAATGACACAATGGTCCCCTGGTGAAGACCACAGAGGGCAGTGAAAAATATTTGGCAACAATTAAGCCACACAGGTCAAAAGGATCCGTTAACACTGCATCAAAAGAACTCTCTCTTATGTACTCCACTAATTTCCTGTCGTTAAACAAACTCCTACAGCGCGAAAAAAAGTATTCAAACACAAGGCGGGCTGGATTCCTTATTAGAGCAAAATTACCCAAGTCCTGAGATTTCCAGCAATAGTTGGCAAACAGCCTAAACTCACGATTCATATCCTCCATTGAGTAAGAAGTTGAATAAGTCTTCACTGTGAAGTTGAGTGATTTTTCCAGGCGCCAGCTCACCTCTGGCATGACTACAACCAGCTCGTGTCCTCTGTGGATGAGTTTCTCCACAACAGCTTCCATGGTGAACCAGTGGCTCCCATCCATGGGCACAACCAGCAGCTTGCCTGCCTTGGCAAAGCCAGGTGTCAACAGAAGACAAACAGAGAGAGGAAGGAAGCCTCTCCAAATTGCAGGAGCCATCAGGGGAAAGCAGCTCAGAGCAGCATGGATTCTAAGCTCCCGTGGTACAGTCAGAGGTAGAAGTCTGGGTATAAAACCTGCCCCCAAAGAGGGTGGGGATCCTGCACGCATCTAGAAACGTGCCTGCACTGCTAATGATTTACTCATAAAGGGCAATGATGAATAATTTCATTTGCTGAGATAAGCTCTGCACATTTCTCAAACAAGAGTAGTTTTGAATCTTTGCCTTCAGCAGGCAATATGCCCAGTATTGGACAGGGAGTTTAGAAACAGAATTATTAAGCAACACTTTTGGATTCTGAAGACTCACAAAAACAAAGAATTGAACAAAGTTCATATTTTGAAAATCTTCCCAAAGCAAAATTAGGATTTTATCCTCATACCACCTAAAGTTCTGCTGTAAGACCCCAAAATTGCCTAGCATGGTCTTCCAGGAATCCATGTGTCCATTTCCCACACTCCATAGAGTGCTCCTTGAGGTCAAGGGCTGTCTTCACATTCGGTCCCTTCTCCCACACTTTCTGTGCTACACCCATGTCAAGAAGCCAACAAGAAACATTGTTTGCATTGGTCTGATTGACACCCTGCAGGTAGGCATTCTAGATGCTTCATGGGCAAGGCCAGGGCATAGACTGATGAGTGGTGCTTGTCCACTAAGACCCTCAGGGACATTTTGTGAAGAATTCTGGATCCCAATCTAAAGATTTCATTCTTACTGGGAGTCTGAAACAACTTCAACCTTGTCAATCAAATGGTTACTAGGCTTTGGACAAAGGCTAATAGCAATACTGATTTATCTATTGTGACAAATGCGTCATAATGATTTAACTCTTAGGGAAAACTAAGTGCAGGTACATGGGAATCATTTTTCCAATTTTTAATTTGCTAACCAAAAGGTTGGCAGTTCAAATCCACCAGGTGCTCCTTGGAAACTCTCTGGGGCAGTTGTACTCTGACCTATAGTGTTGCTATGAGTTGGACTCGATTCAACGGCAGTGGGTGGCTATCATTATAAAACTATTATAAAATAACAAACTTGCTAAAGAGCAGTTCCACCCCCAGATATACATCATTAAGATTTGAAAGCAGGGTCTCAAACAGATAATTGTCAGCCAATGTTCAGTGCATTATTCACAATAACTCAAAGGTGGAAACAACCCAAGTGTCTATCAACAGACAAATGGATAAACACAATTAGGTATATTTTTAAAATGAAATGTTACTCAGTCATGAAGAGAAATGAAATTCTAACACATGCTATAACATGGATGAACCTTGGAAATATGATGCCGGGTGAAATAAGCCAGACCCAAAAGGACAAATATTGCATGATCCTGTTTGTATGAGGTGATTAGAGAGGAGCACAAACACAGACACAGTGGAATATAGGTGACTGCCAGGAATGGGACTGGTGGGAGAGAAGACAGGGAGTTGTTGCCTGAGGGCTGCTGGATTTCTGTTTGGGCTGATTAGAAACTTCTGGAAATGGATGATGATAGCGGTTGTACAAGATGGGAATGTAATTTATGGCCAAAAAGACAAAATTGTATTTTACCACAGTAAAGTATTTGTAAGTTTATTTTAAAAAGAGAGAGAAGGAAGAAGGCCGAAGCCAAGATACCAGCCACATCATCAAAGAAGATATACAGAAGGCAAACAGACCCACAAAAAGATAATCCGCATCATTAGTCTCTCATGAAATACAAATTAAAACAATGATTTAAATTGCACACTTTTTAACTAAAATTAAAAGGAATGACTACCTTGTGCATTGGGGAGCATGCAGAAGGGCTGGCTGCTCACACACTGCCACTGTACAAGGAGTGGTTAGTTGGGTTTGGGATGTTGGTTAGCAGTGTCTTAAAAATGTCAGAATACACCGACCATGTAAACCAACTACTCTACTATTTTTTTTAGGTGCCATGGGGTTGATTTGGGCTATGGTGACATTGTATGACAGAGCAGAATCTCTCTTTAGGGTTTTCTAGGTTGTAATCTTTATAGAGGAAACCCTGGTGGTATAGCGGTTAACGGCTTTGTCTGCTAACCAAAAGGTCAGCAGTTCTAATCTGCTGGGTGCACCTTGGAAACTCTATGGAGCAGTGCTACTTTGCGCTACAGGATTGCTACGAGTCAGCATCGGCTTTACAGCAGTTGGCTTTAGTTTGGATTTCAGTAATATTTATGGAAGTAGATCACTGGCTCTTTCTCCTGAGTAGTCAGTGCATGAGTTTGAACCATTGACCTTCCCATGAGCAGCTGAGCACTTAACCACTGTGTTGGAGAGATACACACAGGGCACTAGCCATTGGTGGGATTTACACGGGGCACCACTTACAGGTGTGAAATGGGACACCATGGACTGGCATGAAATGGGACACCACTTACGGGTGTGATGAGTGTGAGTGGCCGAGGTTGAAAAATCACACTGACGACAAACTTTCAGTTTGCTATGGGCAGAAAAGGGACAGTCTCCTGCGAGTAGACTGACACCAGTTTTTTTTAACACACTAGCTTTTATTGGGCAAAGTAAACAAGCTTGTTCTGACAAAGTGAGAAAAGGCATCTTACCAGTGTTTCCTACTGCAAAAGAAGAACAGACATTCCCAAGGAGGGGGTAAGGGAAAGTCCTTGAATTAGTCTCAGTAGATGCTGTCTTCAGCATGCCCTGTTTTCCGGCAATGTCAGAATAAGCAATATTTCACACTGTTCCCAAACACGCACATCCCCACACCACTGTACCACAAGAGCTCCTAACCATTACCCTAGAGGTATTTAACCAAGAGGAAGAGGAAGGAAAGCACACTTCCACACAAAGATCTGTATGTGAGGGTTCATAGCACTTGTATTTTTTTAACATAAAAAACTAGAAAAAGCCCAGCGTCTATTAACCAATGGTGGTACATCCATTGAAATAATGGAATACTGGTCAGCAACAAAAAGGATTGAACTGTTTAACATAGGCAAAGTGGATGAATCTCAAAATAATGCTGCTGAATAAAACAAGCCACACCAAAAAAGATGTACACAATTTAAAATCGTATTTACATATGAGGACTGACAAGTCAGTGAACTTAATTATTCTGAATGCTACATACCTCATTATTGAATATCACTATGGCCGCCTTTGACGTCCTCCCCTTGGGAAGCTATACAATGATGCCAATGCCTGGTCCACCCTTCAAAGCAATTCTGGAACTCTTTATGGAATGGCCTTTGTGCACGATGGCAAGGTAGCAAGTTCAAGTACTTAATTGTGTAGTCGTCTGTGAGGGAGTTTTCAGCCAGTAAACAAATAACTGCATTGGAACACCCTCTCTACTCCCCTGATCTGGCCCCCAGTGACTTTTTTCTCTACCCAAAGATAAAGGAAATATTGAAAGGAAAACATTTTGATGACATTCAGGACATGAAAGATATTATGATGACAGCTCTGGTGGCCATTTCAGAAAAAAATTTTCAGGATTGCTTTGAAGTGTGGACTAGGTGCTGGTGTCTGTGCATAGGTTCCCGAGGGAATACTTCAAAGGTGATGATAGCCATACTCCACAGTGAGGTGTGCAGCACTGAGAACGATTAAGTTCACAGACTCAGTTGGCAGACCCCGTATTGCCCCACAGCTCTACAGGCTAGAAGTCTGAAATCAGGATGTCAGTCTTGTTGATTCTTTCTTAGGCTCTAAGACAGTATTTGTTCTATGGCTTTCTCCCACCTTGTGGTTTGATACTTTTTCTTTTCTGAAGCCTGTCTTGTGATTGGTAAGCACCTTGTGGGGACTGGTCAATACACTACTCAAATGAAATGACTATAGTCAGCTATGCAAATAATGTGTCTGTGGCTTACTGAGAGAGGATTGGTCAGTTTGTGTCTCAGGTGGGAAGGCCATCAAATGGGTAGAACATCCTGGGTATTTTGCAAGCTGAGAGAACTGAATTAAAAATCAAGCTTCAAGGTGCAATATGGAAGAATTCTATGGGGAAAACATTAAATGACACAGAATGCATCAAAAGAAGATGGAAAGAATATACAGAGTCACTGTACCAAAAAGAATTGTTCAGTGTTCAAACATTTCAAAAAGTAACGTATGATCAAGTACTGATGGCAGGCAAGGAAAAACTCAAAGCTACACTGAAAGCATCCGTGAAAAACAAAGACTACGTGAACTGATAGAACACCAACTGATATGTTTCAATAAACAGATGCAGCTCTGGAAGTGCTCATTTGTCTGTACCAAGAAATCTGGAAGATAACTACCTGGCCAACCAACTGGAAGAGACTTATATTCGCACTAATTCCAAAGAAAGGTGATCATTAATACAACCACAAATGAAATTTTTCTGAAGATCATTCAAAAGCAGTTGCAGCAATATATCAACAGAGAACTGCCAGAAACTCAAGCCAAGTTCAGAAGAGAATGTGGAACCAGATGTATCATTACTGATGTCAGATCAATCGCGGCTGAAAGCAGAGACTACCAGAAAGATGTCTACCAATGTTTTATTGACCGTGCAAAGGTGTAGTCAATGTGGAGCATAACAATTTGTACATAACATTGTGAGGAATAAGGATCCCAAAACACGTCAGCTCATGAGGAACCTTATGTTTAGACCAGGAGGCAGTTGCTTGAACAGGCCAAAGCTATACTGCACAGTCTATACTCAAGAAAGGTGTGTATTAGGGTTGTATCCTTTCATCATACTTCTTCAGCCTAGAAGCAGTGAAAGCAACTCAAGAAGTTGGACTATATGAAGAAGAATCCACATCAGGACTGGCGGAAGACTCGTTAACAACCTGCGTTATACAGCTGCTAGATTTTGCTTGCTGAAAGCAAAGATGACTTGTAGCGTTTACTGATAAAGACCAAAGACCACAACTTCAGTGGGGATTACATACCAATTTAAAGAAAACAAAAATCTTCACAACTGGACCAATAAACAGACATCATGATAAAAGGAGGAAAGATTGAAGTTGTCAAGAATATCATTTTACTTGGATCCACAATCAAGGTCAGTAGAAGCAGTAGTCAAAAAATCAAATGATACATTGCATTGGAAGAATTTGCTACAAAATATTCCTGGTACTTAACAATGAATCGTAGAGTTATGTGGCCCATGTACTAAGAATGGGTTTTAAATTCCTTTTTAAAAAAAGGAGAAGAAGAAGATGAAGTGTGAGTGACACAGACTTTACGTGACCTCCAAAATCTAAAACATTTTTATCTGATCCTTTACTCAAAAAGTTTGTGTATCCCTGATATACCATATTGAACTTACATAAAGCATACCACTTTATCTGTTGTGGAAAGACAAAAAGCATTTTTAGCAGGTATATGATGAAAGTACTTAATTATTTTTATTTCAAAAAAATTTCCTCAAGAAATTGGTCTACATGATATGAATCTGATTACAGACTGATACTGTAATTGTCATTTTCAAATTTACATTCACTCGTGTGAAATAAATACATGCAGTAATATTGCATTATATATATAAGATATATGTGTATTGCATATATGTATAGTTATCATTATTGTTCATCGTCTATCATTACTGGCTGGTTGGATAAGTTATAGGGCATCCAAAGTAAAGAATTGCATGCAACATTTAAAAAGAATGTGCTAGGTTTGTATACCTTGACTTTGAAAGCTGTTTACAGTTTATGGGAAATTGAAGACTGTAAAGAACAATATGCACAGTTCAATTTCATATTTTAATAAAGTGATTGTGAACATTTCACTCTGCATATGCATATACGAAATAATTTCAGGAAAAAAAATTCATAACATTGTTCTACAGAGTGTGGCATAGGATTCTCACAAAAGTCCACTTCATTTCTTTCTGTTCTGTTTAGTAGTTTTTGAAATAAGTGTATTAAGAAATGCATCCTGGGAAGCCCTCAGCCATGTGCACATACCTATCCAAGACAGTCCCTTTATGAAATTTGTTAACCCACAAATAAATGAATTGGCATAAAATAAGTCATTAAACCAGTAAGTAGTGTGTGGGTCTTAAAAACCTGTAAGTGGCCATCTCAGATACTGCACTAGTCCCATCCCACCTGAAGCAAGGGAAAATGAAGAATACCCAAGACACAAGAGAAAGATAAGTTCAAAAGAGCAATGCACCACAATTACTACAGACTTCACCTGACTGAGTCCAACACAATCAGATGGTTCACAGCTACCACTGACTGCTGTGACAGGGATCACAATAGAGGGCCCCCAGACAGAGCTGGAAAAAGGTAGTATAAAATTTAAACTCACAAAAAGGCCAGATTTACTGGTCTGACAGAAACTGATGAAACCGTAAGAGTATGACTGGCCAGACACCCTTTTAACTCAGTACTGAAGTGGACTTTCGTGCTAATCCTGAGGTTCACCCTTTAGCCAAAAATTAAACTGGCCCACGGAACAAGCAATAATACATGCCATTCGACTGTAAGTATAAGACTAAATGGGCACATGAACTTTTGGGCAAAGTCCAGAAGGCCAGAGAAGACAGGAAAGCTGGTCAAACAGAAGTGGAGAACCCAAGAATGAGAAGAGAAGAATGCTGACACATAGCAGGGCTGACAGCTCCGTGTCAACACCAAACAATATGTGTATTCATTTTTCATGAGAAATTCATTAGCTTTGTAAACCATCTAAGCCAGCCAAGTGCCGTCGAGTCGGATCCGACTCTAAAGCACAATTTAAAAAATATATATATATGACTAAAGAAAAAATTAAACCAGAAACGAGACAAATGAGGTAAAAATAAGTGACAAATTCCAGTTTAGTTAGGGGTCATTTTTTATACACAAAGCCAGATTTAATGGCCTAAAGAAGAGTGAACTTACCCTTAGCAATGGCTTTCGCTGGTTGCAGTTGATGCCTCCAATGAAGACCATGTTGGGCATCACAGGTTTGGGATAGTCCAACACAAAGTCATTTCTTAACAACCAAATTGATGTGTGGCTGTAGAGGTCATAAGCTGTGACTGGCATTTGGAGAATTCTCGAGGCAATTTCTAAACCACTTTTCAACAAATAGTAACAAAATAAATGCTGTCTCAAATGGAAGATTTGATTCCATACTCTCTCCCTGAAGGTCATGATATCTGAGAATCCCGAGTGACCTCTGGGGACATAAGAAGGAGGACTGGGGCACTGTGTGCCTTCTTGAAGATAATGACATGATACTCCTCTGGTGAAAACTACAGATGGCAGTGAAAAATACTTGGCAACAATTAAGCCACACAAATCAAAAGGATCTGTTAACACTGCGTCAAAGGAACTCTCTCTTATATACTTCACTAATTTCCTGTCACTAAACAAACTTCTACAGCGTGAAAAATAGTATTCAGGCACAGGGACGCCTGGACTCCTGATTAGAGATAATATACCAAAGTCTTGGCTTTTCCAACAATAATTTGAAAACATCGTGAACTCACTGTTCAGATCCTCCATTGAATAAGAAGTTGAATAAGTCTTTACTGTGAAGTTCAATGATTTTTCCAGGTTCAAATTTGCTTCTGGTATGACTACAACCAGCTCATGCCCTTGGTGGATTAGTTTCTCCACAACAGCTTGCATGGTAAACCAGTGGCTCCCCTCCATGGGGACAACCAGCAGCTTGCCTGCCTCAGCAAAGCCAGGTGTCAGCAGGAGACACACAGAGAGAGAAAGGAAGACCAGCAAAATTGCAGGTGCCATCAGGGAACCTCAACTCAGAGGACCTTGCAGCATGAATTCTAAGCTCCTGTGATGCAGTCAATGGTAGAAGTCCAGGTATAAAACCTTCCTCAAGAGACAGTGTGTCTTCCTGCATGTATCAAGAAATATGCCCTCAACTGCAATGATTTACTCAAAGATTACTTTTCTGAGTAATGACTAATTTACTCATTATTTAATGATTTACTCAAGAGGACAATGATGACTGAGCAGTACTTGCTGAGATAACTTCTGTGTTTCTCAAGCAAGAGTAGCTGTCAGTCTTTGCTTTTAGCAGGCATCATGCCCAATACTGCACAGTAAGTTAGCAAACAAAATTACTAAGCAACACTTTTATACTCTGAAGACTCACAAAAATAAAAAGTTGAATGAAGTTCATATTTTGAAAGTTTTCACAAAGCAAAATTAGGATTTTATTTTCAGACTGCCAAGAGCTCTGCTGTAGGACTTGCCCCACAGAGCAAGTATCTTCCTCCAAGAATCCATCTGTCCATGACCTGCACTCCATAGAGCATCCCTTGAGGTCAAGGGCTGTCTTCATGCTCTACCTTTTCCCACAGATCTGGTTCTACACCCACATAGAGACACTCACAGTAAACACTGGTTGCACTGGACTAAATTATGTCATGCAGGTAGGCATTCTAGATGCTTCATTGTTGAGGCCAGCGTATGTATTGCTAAGTGATGCATGTCCACTAAGAACATGAGGGACATTTCATGAGGAATTTTGGATCTTAACCTGGCAACCTAATTCTTATTAGGAAACTGATCAACTTCATCCTTGGCAATCAAATGGCTACTAGACATTGGACAAAGTCAATGGCAATATTGATTCATCAGTTGTGACCAATGTGCCATAGCTACGTAACTGTTAAGGAAAGTAAGAGCAGGGATACAAGAATTCTCCGGACTTTTTTCTCCCAATTTTTATTTTGCTGTCATTCTGAAACTATTATGAAATAAAAAGTTTCATAAATGGCCATTCTACCCCCAAAGATTTGTACATCCCAAAGATTTGAAAGCAGAGTCTCAGACACTATCTATTGTTCATTGCAATATTATTCACAATAGTTTAAAGGTAGAAACAACCCAAGTGTCCATTAATAGGTAATGGATAAACAAAATGAAGTATATATGTAAAACAGAATGTTATTGAGCCATGAAGAAAGATGAAATTCTGATACATGTTATAATATGAATGAACCTTTGAAATACATCATGCTAAGTGAAAGAAATCATACACAAAAAATACTGCATGATCCCTCTGTGTGAAGTGACTAGACAGTGCACATGCATAGGCACAAGGGGATGTTGGTGACTGCCAGGGACTGGGGATTGGCAAGAAGGAGGATGAGGAGTTGTTGCCTGAGGGGTTCCAAACTTCTGTTTGGAGGGGTGAGAAACTTTTGGAACTAGATGGCAGTGGTGGTTGCACAAAATTTTGAATATCATTTACATATCTGAATTATATATCCAAAAATGGACAAAATGGCAAAACTGGGAGGCAGAGTTAAGATGGTGAGCTAACCACATGTTTCCTGTGATCCCTCTAACAACAAAGAACTTGAAAAACAACTGAATGGAATAAATAGGATCTTCTAGGAGCCCAGGTATCACGTGGAAAGCTGAGATACCAGACTGGGCAACAGGAGTGGGAACAACCACCTTTATCAGAATTGAATTGGCCACCACAAAGGAGCTGATTTCTGCTGGTGCAGGAGTGGGACTGCAGCACAGGAATAGAGCTCATCTTTCTTGGCAGGGAAGCTAGGCTTGAGGACCCTGTGTCTGAGATTGCTGCTGGGGCTGGCAGCCACACAGGGCAGCAGTGCTTGAGTACAGTATACCTTTCTCAGCTGGGAGGCTGAACTTAGGACAGTCAAACCTATAGAACATGGTGGCAGCTGGCACCCAAGTGTAGCAGCAGTGAGCAAGAAGTGGATATATCTCTTGGTGGAGAAGCTGGGCTGTGAATCACTGCAACTACAGAGCCAAAGAAGACTCTCACCAGAGTGTCATAAACCAAGGGTTCACACTCTCATGGGTTAAAACTCTCCTATGCACTGACTTCTGTCTCTATTCTGAACCCTCTGCCCCTTCTCTGAGCTACACTGGATGTTAAATTCTGACACACTACCTGGGCTGGAAGTTGGACATTTGGTGCTTGTCCTTTGAGCTTTTATCCAGATGCAGAGAGGGAAACAAATGGAGGAGTAGAAGAAAAGTCCCACCAGCTCTCTTAATCTGCAGATCACTGTACGTACAGAGCCAAAGAAGACTTCAAGGGAGCATCACCAGCTAAGTGCTAGTGAACTCTCAAATTCTTCCAACTCACTGACTTCTTTTCTTATCCCCAGTCTTTCCCTATCCCTTCTCTACTCTGCACCAGACTCTAAATTCTGGCACACTGCGTGGGCTAGAAGTTGGACATTTTACATATGCACCTTGAGTTTCTCTCCCCAACTTGGAGAGGGAAACAAAGGGTGGGATCAAAGAATAGTTCTGTCAGCACCCCTAAGCTAACAGTTCCTACTACCTTTCTCAGTGCAGTCACAGCTCAAACCATCTGGTTACAGGGCATCAGAATTACTAAGGTTCTGATAATCAAATGATTAGACTACCTGGACAATCAAAACTAAATTAATATATATACATAAGTTAGATCACAGTAACTTAACAAATAAATTACAACAGCTTTCTGATAGCTTTGACACAACAATCGATTTTTAATTATTTAAAGAAGCAGACAATCATGGCGTCGGAAAACTCCCAAGACAGAGAATCAAAAAATTTCTTAAGTGAGGAAGACTTCTAGTAATTATCTGAGGTAGAATACAAAAGAGTTATGTACACAGCCCTTCAAGAAATCAGGAAGGAGATTAGACAAAACACAAAAGAATAAAATGAAAAATTGAAGAAACTACAAAAATTGTTAGAGATACAACAATCAGAAATTCATTAGATTAACAATAAAATCACAGTTAGACAATTCGATAGAAAGTAAAAAAAGCAGAACAGAGGCAATGGAATGTAGAATTAGTGAGATCAAAGATAAAGCATCTGACACCAGCATTTATAAAGGAAAATCAGATGACAGAATTTAAATAGACGAAGAATCACTAAGAGCTATGTGGGATTCTATCAAGAGGAACAATTTAAGAATGATTCGAGTACCACAACAGAGAGGAATAACAGAAAATTCAGAGACAATTGTTGAAGACTTGATGACAGAAAACTTCCTGGCATCACAAAAGACAAAAAGATGTTTACCCAAGATGCTCATCAGACTCCACAGAAGATAGACCCCAAAAGAAAGACAGTAAGACATGTTATAATCAACCTTAACAAAATGAAAGATAAGGAGAAACTTTTAAAGGCAGCTAGGTTCCAACCAAAACTAACTTACAAAGAAGAGTCATTAAGACTGAATTCTGATTTACTCAGCCGAAACCATGTTTACAAGAATGCAACAGGATGACGTATATAAAACTCTGAAGGGAAAAAAACTTTCAATCAAGAATTATGTATTATGCAAAGTTTTCTCTCAAATAGGATGATGAAATGAGGACAGCCCCAGATAGACAAAGTTTATAGAATTTGCAGAAACCAAACAAAAATTACGAGAAATACTGAAGGAAGTTCTTCAATTAGAAATCAGTAACATCAGATGCATATTTCACAACACAACTGAAGACACAGCATCTAGAGTCCAATTTGGATAAGGAATCCACAAAGCTCAACCAAAGCTAACATATTTTTTTAAAAAAATATAGAAACAGAGCTCTCAGTATATAAGTGATGACAACATTATACCAAAAAGAGGACAAATTAGTGTATTCATAGACTTTTCAGAAGGAGACAAAGTCAAGGCAATACAAAGAATTTAAAGAGTGGCTTAAACTTAGATCATTGGGATGAATATTGGGTTAGCCTCAAAACAAACAATACTACACATCAAAACAAGAAACAAAATCTTGAAGTCTCAAAAAGATATAAAAACAACATTGAAAATGATGAAAAGATAACCCATAAAGAAAAATGACTCAGAACAGAAAATTAAGTGGACAGAGAAACAACACACAAAAAAGGCACCAAAATGACAGCGAGAAATTCTTACCTATCAATAATTACACCAAATGTATATTAGCTAAATGTACCAATAAAGAGACAAGCTGTAACTGAATGGATTAAAACACATGATCCATCTATATGCTGCTTGCAAGAAACACACCTTAGACCCAAAGATAAGAGCAAAGTGAAACCCAAAGGAAGGAAAAATATATACCAAGGAAACAACATGAAAAAAAGAAACAGGATTGGCAGAATTTATCTCTAATAAAATAGATTCTAAAGTAAAATCCACCATAGTGGACAAAGAAGGTCACTATCTATTGCTTAAAGGGTCAATACATAAGGAGGATATAACAATATTAAATATTTACACACCCAACGACAGAGCTTCTAACTATATCTAAGAACTGCTGATAGCGTTGAAAAATGAGATAGATTGCTCCACAATAATAGTAGGTGAGTTCAACACACTACTTTCAATAGTGCACAAAACATCCAGAAAGAAGCTAAATAAAAATGTGGAAGATCTTGATTTGAGAATCAACCAACTCAACCTCATAGAGATACACAGAATGCTATACCCAACAACAGACAAGCATACCTTCTTTTCCAGTGCTCATGGAACATTCTACAGTATACAGCGTGTATTGGGCCATAAAGCAAACCTCAACAAAATCAAAACCATTGAAATATTGCAAAGCATTTTCTCAGACCATAAAGCTATGAAAGTTGAAATCAATAGCAGAAGAAACATATGTAGAAACTCAGACTTATGGAAACTGAACAAAACGTTGCTTGCCGGGAGCCAGTCTCAACACTTTTCAGGGTCCCGCACGGAGGGTGGGAAGGCGTCAGCAGGAAAATGAACAAAGGAGACAGGAAAGAATTTTCTGATTTAAGGCAGCCCGACCCAGAGAGAGAGCTGGCTCACTTTATTGTTTTTATAGTCAAAGTGACGTGAGTTTTACCCTGCCCACTGACCACACAATCTATTGGCTAATTTGAAACCAAAACCTCGTGTTCTTGACGTGATGTAGTTTTTACCCTGCCGCCGACCACATGAGCTATTAGCTAACCGAAACCTTGTGATTCTTTTAATTATCAAGGCTTTCTAAATAATGGCCTGAGGCAGGTGTGTTGTGGTGATAATTGACATGCCCCGAGCTCAATCAGCCCTACTCATACCTCAAGGTTAAAAGGTACAGGAGAAGGGTTCTAAAGGTTATAATCTCTTTGTTCCCACTTTTCTCTTTATTTTCTCTCCTCCTATAGGGAGAGTAAACACTTACTGTCCCCCACCCTATGCCTTTAAACTGTTCTAAGGGTAATTCTTTGCACATGGGGGGGATGTGCAGTTGGGGGAAGTCAGTGGGGCTGGGTCAGCCCTGGCATTCCTGGGCTCGGTGTTCTCAGGCTGGGCGTTCCTGGGCTCAGCGTTTGTCCTTGTGTAGGGAGATGGGGGGTATTTTGGGGGAGAGTTTAATTAGGGTGAAAAAATATACAGCCAGAAATATGTCAGGGGTGAGATGCATCCGCCCACATCACAAAGGCTTGTACCTCTGCTCACAGAGGTCTTTGTGGGTGATGGGCTTCGGCAGTTGCTCAAAAACTTCTGGGCTTTAGAATAAAGTCAAGGATGGAATAAAAAAAAAATGTGGAATCAAGTGAAAGTGAAAATATGTTACCAGAACCTATGGGATACAGCAAAAGCAGTGTTTGGAGGTCAACTTATCACAATAAACACAACATCCAAAATGAAAAAAGGCCTAAATCAAAGAATTAATCCTACAACTTGAATAAGTAGAGAAAGAACAACAAAATAACCCCTCAGACACTAGAAGAAACAATAAGAATTACAGCAGAACTACATGAATTAGATCATAGAAAAACAATTGAAAGAATCAACAAAACCAAAAGCTAGTTTTTCAAAAGGATCAATAAAGTCGATAAACTATTGGCCAAACTCACGAAACAAAAACAGGAGAGGAAGCAAATACACAGAATAAGAAATGAAATGGATGATATCACAACAGACACAATAGAAATTAAAAGAATCATGACAGAATATTATAAAATAAATAAATAAATATTGTACTCTAATAGATTTGAAAGCCTAGAGAAAAGACAAATTTCTAGAATTTCATTACCTACCAAAACTCAAGCAAACAGAAGTAGAACAATGTAATAAACTCATCACAAAAGAAGAGACTGAAAATGTAATAAAAAAAAAAACTATCAACCAAAAAACTTCTCTTCCAGATGGCTTTACTGCAGATTTCTACCAAACTTTTAGAGATGAGTTAATACCACTACTACTAAAAGCATTTCACAGCATAGAAAAGGATGAAGCATTCCCAAATTCATTCTATGAAGCATAACCCTGATACCAAAACTGGGTAAAGGTAGGACAAAAAAAGGAAAATTAAAAACCAATATCTCTCATGAACTTAAATGCAAAAATCTCCAACAAAATACTAGCCAATAGAATTCAACAATATATCCAAAAAAATAATTCACCATGACCAAATAGGATTCATACCAAGGATTTAGGAATGGTTCAACATTAGATAAGTTAATATAGTCAACCACATAAATAAAACAAAAGATAAGAATCACTTCATTTTATCAATTGATGCAGAAAAGGTATTGGACAAAGTCCAACACCCACTCATGTTAAAACCTCTGAGCAAAATAGGAATAGAAGGAAAATTCCTCAATATAATACAGGGCATCTATGCAAAGGCAACAGCCAACATCATCTTGAATGAAGAGACACTAAAAGAATTACTGCTGAAAATGGGAACCAGGCAAGGACACCTATTGTCACGACTTTTATTCAAAATTATGTTGGAAGTTCTGGCCAGAGCAATCAGACAAGAGAGAGAAATGAAGGGCACCTGCATTGGTAAGAAGAAGGAAAAGTATCTCCATTTGCAGATGGCATTGTCTTACACATAGAAAAATCATAAGGAATCCACACACACACACACACACACACACACACACACCCCTCACAAACTACTGGAACTAGTAGAAGAGTTCAGTAATGCAAAGTATCAGGATACAAAACCAAAAACCAAACTCATTGTTGTCAAGCTGATTCTGACTCATAAGTGACCCTATAGGACAGAATAAAACTGCCCCATAGAATTTACAAGGAGTGTCTGGCAGATTTGAACTGCTAACCTTTTGGCTAGTGAATGTAGCACTAAACCACTATGCCACCAGTGTTTCCATGAGGACATAAGATAAACATAGATAAACTAGTTGGATTCCTTTATACCAACAGAGATCATCAAAGAGGAAATCACCAAATCAATACCATTTACAAAAGTCCCCAAGAAGATAAAATACCCCGGAATAAATCTAAGCAGAGATTTAAGAGACCTATACAAAGAAAACTATAAGACCTTACTACAAGAAACTAAATGAGACTTACGTAAGTGGAGAAAACTACCTTGCTCATAGATAGGAAGATTTACTATTGTGAAAGTGTCTGTTCTACCCAAAGAGATCTATACATACAATGCAATCCTAGTACAAATTCCAATGTCATTTTTAATGAGATGGAGAAACAAAACACCAACTTTGTTTGGAAAGGGAAGAAGCCCCAGATAAACAATGCATTCCTAAAGAGGAAGAACAAAGTGGGAGACCTCACACTATCTGACCTTGGAAACTATTACACTGCCTCAGTTGTAACAACAGCCTGGTACTGGTACAAAAAAACAGATACGTAGACCAATGGAACAGAATAGAGAATCCAGAAATAACACCATCCACCTGTGAATAGCTGGCATCTGACAAAGACACAAAGCCCATAAATTGGGGAAAAGACGATCTCTTTAACAAATAGTGTTGGCTTAACTGGGTATCCATCTGCAAAAAAATGAAACAAGACTCGTATCTTATACCTTGCACAAAAACCAACTCAAAATCAATCAAAGGCATAAATATCAAATCTAAAATGATAAAGATTATGGAAGAAAAAATAGGGACAACAATAGGAGCCCTGATACATGGCATAAACCATTTACAAAATATTACTAACAATGCACAAACTGCAGAAGACAATCTCCAGAATCTCCAAGGAACTGCAAAATATCAACAAGAAAAAGACACATAACCCAATTAAACATGAGCAAAGGATATGGACAGACACTTTGTCAAAGAAGACATCCAGGCAGCCAAAAGACACATGAGGAAATGCTCACAATCATTAGCCATTAAAGAAATCCAAATCAAAACTACAACGAGATATCATCTCATCCCAACAAACCTGGCATTAATCCAAAAAATACAAAATAATAAACGTTGGAGAAGTTGTAAATGGACTGGAACCCTTCTATACTGTTGGTGAGATGTAAAATGGTGCAACCACCTTGGAAATTGATTTGGCACTTTCCTAAAAACCTAGAAATAGAAATACCATATGATCCAGCAGTCTCACTGCTTGGAGTGCATCTTAGAGAAACAAGGGCTGTCACACGTACAGATACATGCACACAGATGTTTATTGCAGTACTGTTCCTAATAGCAAAAAGATGAAACCAACCTAGGTGCTCATCAAAAAAATGAATGGATAAGCAAATTATGGTACATTTATACAATGAAACACTATGCAATGATAAAGAATGATAATGATTTTAGGAAACATCTCATAACATGGAATCATCTGGAAGACATGCTGAGTGGAATCAGTCAGCTGCAAAAGGACTAATGGACAAATATTCTAAGAGACTACTGTCATAAGGATTTATGCACAGAAAAAAAAATCTTTAAAGGCCAGAAGAGTGGGGAGGGAGACAAAAGGTTATTCATAGATTAGATGGTCAATAGGAATTTGGCTAGGTGAAGGGAGTGACAGCACACAGTTAAAGGGAGGTGGGCACAGCTGGACAACATCATAAGCTAAACGGTTTTCTAAATATAACAGCATTTTAAAGCACAAAATAGTAGAGACAGGTATCTGGAGACCATGGTTTCAGGGGACATCCAGGTCAATTGGTATAACTAGCTTTTTTCTAAGAAATAGTTCAGCATCCCATATTGGTGAGTGGCACCTGGGGTCTTAAAAGCCAGCAAGCTGCCATCTAAAGAACATCAATTTGTCCCAACACACCTGGAGCACATGAAAACCAAGAATATCAAAGATACAAGGAAAATACAAGCCTAGGAAACAGAAGGTCCATGTGACTGGGAGACTACACAAGCATGAGACCAGAAGAACTAGATGGTGCCTGGCCACCACTCAAGACTGCACTGACAGAGAGTACATTGTAGAGGCCCTTATGTAGCATGAGAAAAAGAGGAGTGCAGATCTACAGAGCCATTAAAAGACCAGGCTGGAAGGTCCAACATCTATCCTGATGGGTCCCCTGAGAACGTGGTCCCTGGACTTGCTGCTAGCCCAGAGCCGAAACCCATACTGAAGCCAACTCCTCAGACAAAAATTGGACTGGACTATAAGACACCTAGTGATGCAGGTGGTGTGTGTACTTCTTGGCTTAAATACATATATGGCTCTGTCCAACAAACTCCTCTCTAGAGGTGAGAAGGGAGGGTGGAGAGGAGCAGACAGGTGTTGGTTAAATGAATAAAAAGCATAGAGTGGAAAGGAGGAATGTGCTGTCACAGGGTGAAGAGAGCAGACAGAGTGGCATAGAGGAGGTGTGTGTTCAGAGTTATATATGGCAAATTGACTTGCATTGTAAACTTTCACTGAATCACAATAAAAATGAAATTAAAAAATAAACATAAAGAAACGCTACTTGTGTTGGACTGAATTACATCACACAGGTAGGCATTCTAGATGCTTCATGGATGAGGTCAGTGTATGTACTGCCAACCAGCGTGTGTCTGCTAAGACCCAGAGGGACCAAAACCTCACTAGACCTCTGAGACAGCTTCATCCTTGGCAGTCAAATAATTACTATGTGTCTCACAAAGGTTAATGGTAATATTCATTCATCAGTTCTGAAAAACATGCCATAGTAATTTGTCTGCTTTTAGGTGTAAAAAACTTGTTAAGCAGCAATTCCACTCCTAGGTATATATCCCAAAAACCTAAAAGCAGGGTCTCAAACAGATAATCAATGCCCGTGAAAGCAGTAGTCAAGAAATCAAGCAATACTTTGCGTTGGGCAAACCTGCTATGAAAGATTCCTGGAACTTAACAACAGATTGAATTACGTAGTAGAGCCGTGTGGCCCACGAACTAAGAATGGTTTTTATGTTCATAAAGAATTATTTTTTAAAAAGCCAAAAGGAAGAAGTGTGAGTGATACAGATTTTATGTGACCAGCAAAATCAAAAGTATTTTTATCTGGTCCTTGACTCAACAAGTTTGTGGATTCCTGATAAAGCATACTGAATTTACAGAAACTAAGCACCATGTTCTCTGTTCCAAAAACTAAAAGCACTTCTAGCAGGTGTATGATGTGAATACTTAATTGTTTTTATTTCAAAAAATTTCTTCAAGAAATTGGGTTACATTACACAAGTCTGTACATCCCTCAGGCCAAATGCTGTTGTAATTGCCATTTTCAGGTTTGCATCCACGCATGTGAAATAAATACATCTGTTAGTATTGTATTTTATATATATACTAGATATACATGTATCATATATATGTATAAGTGTTATTCTTGGTAGTTGTCTATCATTATTGGCTGGTTGGTTAAATTATAGGGCATCCAACACAAAGAATTGCATGCAGTGTTGAAAAAGAACATGCTAAGTTTGTATATCTTGACTATGAGAGATGTTTACAATTTATTAGAAAGTGAAAAATGTAAAGAACAAGATGTACAGCTCAATCTCAGATATTAATAAAATGAATGTGAACATTACACTGTATATATATATATTAAACGATTTCAGAAAAAAATTCGCAACATGGAGAGTGGCATAGGATTAGCACAAAAGTCCATTTCATTCCTTCCTGTTTCGTTCAGCAGTTTTCAAATAAGTGTGTCAAAACCACAGCCTGGGAAGCCCTCGGCCATGTACACATACATATCAAAGACAATCCTTTTATGAAACTTGCTAACCCACAATTAAAGGAATTGTCATAAAATAAATCATTAAACCAGTGACTAGAGTGCGGGGTCTTAAAAGCTTGTAAGTGGCCATCTGAGATACTCCACCGGTCCCACCCCATCTGAAATAAGGGAAAATGACAAATACCAAAGACACAACAGAAAGATAGGTTCAAAGGACTAATTGACCACAATTACAACAGCCTCCATCCCACGGAGTCCAACACAACCAGATGGTTCCCAGCTACCATATCTGACTGCTCTGACAAGAATTGTAACAGAGGGCTCCAGACTGAGCTGAAAAAAAAATGTAGGATAAAGTTCAGACACACACAAAAAGGCCAGATTTACTGGCCTGACAGAGACTGATGAAGCCCCAAGAGTATGGCTGGCCAGACACCCTTCTAACACAGTACTGAAGTCACTCCTGAGGTTCACCCTTCAGCTGAAGACTAAACTGGCCCATGGAACAAACAGAAACGCATGTCATTCGAACATGTGTACAAGACTAAATGGGCACATCAGCTTGTGGGCAAAGTCAAGAAGGTCAGAGAAGACATGAAAGCTGATCAGACAGAAGTGAGGAACCCAAGGCTAAGAAGAGAACATTCACACATAGCATGGTTGGTGGCTCTGTGTTAACACAAAACAATGTGTGTATTCATTTTTTTATGAGAAACTAGTAATTTGCTGTATAAACTATCTCAAGCACAGCAAAAATAAGTAACAACCCCTATAAAAAATTTGTTATACCAGAAAGAGATTCCACATGTGAAGGGTAAGTAATGAGTTCAGTAAGGAGTCATTTTTTCATACCCAAGGCCAGGTTGTTCTTAATGGTCTAAAGAAGAGTGAACTCACCCCTGGCAATGACTTTCACTGGTCGCAGTTGATGCCTCCCAATGAAGACCACATTGGGCATCAGAGGTCTGGGACAGTTGAAAAAAGTTGGTTGTTCACAACCAAGTTGACGGATGGCTGTAGAGGTCATAAGCTGTGACTGATGTTTGGAGAATCTCAGAGGCAAATTCTAAGCCACTTTTGACCAAAAGAAGTCATAAAATAAATGCTGTTGCAAATGCAAGATTTGATTACATACTCTCTCCTTGAAGGTCATGGTATCTGAGAACACTGAGAGCCCTCTGGGAACAAAAGAAAGAAGGCTGGGACACTGTGTGCCTTCCTCAAGATGATGACAGAATGGTCCCCTGGCAAAGACTACAGATGGTAGTGAAAAGTATTTGGCAATAATTAAGCCACATAGATCAAAAGAATCTATAAACACCACATCAAAAGAACTCTCTCTTATGTACCCCACTACTTGTCTGTCTTTAAATAAACTTCTACAGTGTGAAAAAAGATATTCCAGCACAGGGCTAGCTGGACTCCTTATTCCAGAGAATATCCCCAAGTACGGGGCTTTCCAGTAACAACCTGAGAACACGTTAACCTCACAATTCAGATCCTCCGTTGAGTAAGAAGGTGAGTAAGTCTTAGCTGTGAAGTTCAGTGATTTTTCCAGATGCCAACTACTTCCAACATTACTATGACCAGCTCGTGCTCTCGGTGGATGAGTTTCTCAGCAACGGTTCACATGGTAAACCAGTGGCTCCCATCCATGGGAGCAACCAGCAGCTTGCCTGCTCCAACAAAGCCAGGTGTCAATAGGAGACACACAGAGAGAGAAAGGAAGGCCATTGAAATTGCAGGTGCCATCAGTGAATTCAGCCTAGAGCACCAGCACCTTGTGTTGTGGATTCTAAGTTCCCATGACACAGTCAGAGGTTGAAGCCCAGGTATAAAACCTGCCCCCAAAGAGGGTATGGGTTCCTGTGCTTATCAAGAAATATGCCCTCAATAAGAAGAAGATAAACCATCCAATTAAGCAATGGGCAAAGGAGATGGACAGACACTTCACTAAAGAGGAGATCCAGGCAGCCAAAAAACACATGCGGACATGTTCACGATCTTTAGTTATTAAACAAACTCAAATCAAGACAACAATGGGATACTATCTCACCCCAACAAGATTGGCCATGATCCAGAAAACACAAAACAACAAATGCTGGAGAGGCTGTGGAGAAAGTGGAACCCTTCTACACTGTTGGTGGGGTTGCAAAATGGTCCAGCCTCTTTGGAAGGCAATCTGGCACTTCCTTAAAAAAATGGATATCGATACACCATTTGACCCAGTAATTCCACAACTTGGAATATATCCTACAGAATCAAGGCCTTTCACACCAATGGACACATGCACCAGAATGTTTATCACAGCACAGTCCACAATAGCAAAAAGATGGAATCAACTCAGATGCCCAACAACAGAAGAATGGATAGGTAAACTATGGTACATATACTCAATGGAGCACTATGCAATGATAAAGAATAACGATGATTCCAGGAAACATCTCCTAACCTGGTTTCAACTGGAAGACATTATGTTGAGTGAAAGTAGTCAGCGACAAAGAGACAAATACTGTATGAGACCTCTACAGTAAGATCTCAAAAACAGACTTGTGTATAGAAGAAAAGACTCTTTGACAGCTGCAAGGGAGGGGAGTGAGTGGGAGGGGAGGGCTTAGTTTAGATAGTTACTAGAAATCTAGTTGGGAGAAAGCGGTGACAGCACACATTAGAAACAAGAACAACATTAAGTGGACTTCAGCATAACTTGAGTACTCCTTCCATCTTAACTCAATACTGCCAGGATAGAGTAGCTGGGGCGGGGGGCGGGGGACCATGCTCTTAGGTGAATTCCAGGCCAATTGGCACAACTAGCATTTTACTAAGAGAGCTCTGTGTACCCCATATTGGTGAGTGGCATCTGGGGTCTTAAAAGCTACCAAGCTGCCATCTGAAGACACAGCAAATGGTTCCAACTCAGCAGGAATGGATGCTCACCGACGACCAAAATGACATGCGGTAAAGACAACCGAGAAGACAGAGAGACCCACAAGAGTGGGTGCCTACATCAACTTGGGGCCGGAAGAACTGGATGGTGCCTGGCCACCACCAGTGATAGCCACGATGGAGCTCACAGAGAGGAGTCTCACTGGCAACACAAGAACAAAAAGGGGTGCATCATGAGATCTCTACTAAAAGACCTCAACTGATGGTCCAGCGGTTTTGGGGTTCCTCTGAGAGCATGGCCCCCGGCCCTGATGCTGCCCTTTCCCATAAATTATAACAAAGGTCCACTCTTTGGACAGGAACGGATTGGACTTGGCAATGCAGAGTGACCACATATTAGAAGCACTTTATGGTTCTGTACATCTATAGGATATCATCTTGCTGACCTCTGGCTGGAGGAAGGGGAGAGGATGGAGAGGAGGGGAAAGGAGGCTGTTGGGAGGATGAGACATGTATGGAGCAGAGAGGAATAGTGTGCAGTCACCGGACAGGGAGAGCAGTGGAAGCTGCATATAGGTGGGCATGTAAATTTATACGGGAATGTACATTTTCACTCAGTTATGTTAAATAAAAATAAAGAAATATGCCCTCATTGCCAACAATTTACTCATAAAGACAATGATCACTGAGCGGTGCTTGGCAAGATAAGTTCTCCATGTTTCTCAGACAAGAGTAGCTTTCAGTAATTGACTTGAGCAGGCATTGTTATGCCCGGTACTGGATAGTGAGTTTAGGAATGAAATTATTAAGCAACATTTTCAGACCCTGAAAACTCACAAAAATAAAAGTTGAATGAAGTACATATTTTAAAAGTTTTGCCAAAGCAAAACTAGCATTTTTTTCCTCAGACTAACAAAAGCTCTGCTCTAGGACTCGCCCCCAGTGAACCCGGTGCTGTCCTTCAGGAATCCCCATGTCCATGTCCTGCACTCAACAGAGTTTTCCTTGAGATCAAGGGCTGTCTTCATGCTTGTGCCCTTTTCCACAGGTCCTGTTGCATATCTACACAGAGAAACCTACATGAAACACTGCTTGTGTTGAACTGAATTACATCAGTCATTCTAGATGCTTCAGGAGTGAGGCCAGTGTATGTAGTGCTAAGTGATGTGTGTCCACTAAGTTCCTGAGGAACGCTTCACAAGAAATTCTAGATTCTAACCCAGAACTTCCTTCTTACTAGGAGACTACGAAAACTTCATCTTTGGCAATCAAATGGTTACTAGACATTAGACCAAAGTTAATGGCAATGTTGATTCATCAGCTATGACAAATGTGGTGTGGTAATTTGTTAAATTTCAGGAGACTGTAAGTGTAAAGATTCAGGAGTTCTCTGGGCTTTTTTTTTTTACTTTGCTGTCATTCTAAAACTACTATAAAATGAAAAGTTTCCTTAACAGCCATTCCACTCCCAGATCCTTCTCCCAAAAACTTGAAAGCAGAGTCTCAAACAGATCCTTGTCAACTAGTGTTCACTGCAACACCATTCACAATAGTTGAAGAGTGTCTATCAACAGATAAACGGATCAACAAAATGAGGTATTTATGCAAAATAGAATATTACTCAGCCATGAAAAGAAATGAAATTCTGATACATGCTATAACATGAGTGAACCTTGCAAATATGATGCTAAGTGAAATAGGTCAGACAAAAAGTGAAGCCCATTGCATGATCTCATTGGTACGAGGTGACCAGAAGGCGAATATTTGTGACTGCCACAGACTGGGGATTGGCATCAAGAAGGATGGGGAGTTGTAGCCTGAGAGACTCTGAATTTCTCTTTGCCGTGGTGAGAAACTGTTGGAAATAGACAGTGGTGATGGTGGTACAAGATGGTGAATATAATTTACCTCTCCAAATAATACGCTCAAAAATGGTCAAAATGGCAAAATTGTGTTATATGCATTTTACCACAGTAACATTTTTGTAAGTTGATTTAAAAAACAGAAGGAGGGAGAAGTCAAAATATGTAAGAACTCTCAAAACCAAACCAAAATAAACAAAAAGAATTCAAAAGGGTTTGAATTCACTTCATCAAACAAGAAACACAGAGGGCAAACAGGCCCAGGGAAAGATGTTCAACACCATTAGTCATTCAGGAAATGCAAATTAAAACAATAATTTAAATTGAACACTTGCCAGCTAAAACCAAAAGGAGTGACCACGGCACCCACTGGTGAGCATGCAGAAGAGGTGGCTGCTCACATGCTGCCACTGTCACTGTACAATGGTTAGATGTATATAGGATATTGTTTAACAGTTTCTTAGAGTGCAAGCATGTGACTATCACATAAACCAACTATCCTACTGTTGTTAGGCGCTGTGGAGTTGATCTTGACTCATAGTAACATTGTGTGACAGAGCAGAACTGCCCTGTAGGATTTTTTTAGGTTATAATCTTTATGAAAGAAACCCTGGTGGGGTAGTAGTTAAGTGTTACATTTGCTAATCAAAAAGGTCAGCAGTTCGAACCTGCCAGGGGCTCCTAGGAAACTCTATGGGGCAGTTCTACTCTGTCCTATAGGGTTTCTAGGAGTCAGAATCAACTTGATGGCAGTGGGTTTAGTTTGGATTTGGGAAATCTTTATGGAAGTAGATCACCAGGTATTCCTCCCAAGTAGTCAGTGGATCAGTTTGAACTGTCAGCCTCCCCATTAGCAGCTGAGCACTTAACCACTGCACCACCAGAGCTCCTAACCATTCTACTAGTAGGTATTTATCCAAGAGGAAGGAAAGTACACCGCCATACAAAGGCTCGTATATGAGAGTTCACAGCACATGTGTTTTGTTAACATAAAAGTACTAGAAAAGGCCCAGTGTCAATCAACAAATGGTGGTCCATCTACACAATGAAACACTTGTCAGCCACAAAGAGGAACGAACTATTTAACATGTGCACAATGGACATATCTCAAAATAATGTTCCTGAATAAAAGAAGCCAGACAAAAAAGATGTACACAATGTAAAATTACCAATATTGTCAGTTATTATAGGGGATGCAAACCAATGTCCAGGGACAGAGAGTTGGGGTTGGGGTAGAGCCTGGTGTGAGGAGGGGGACATGGCTGAGAGATGGGGATGACAAAGGCTATAGACAGCATGAGGGAGTGCTTTTTCTCTTGGTTGTGATGGTGGTTTCACTGGTATTTACAAGGGTCCCAGCTTATTGAACTGTACTTGTCACATATGGGTGCTTTACAGAATGGATTGGTGTTACGCCCTAAGTTTCCTCAAACTGAGTACTACCAACTAGGTGGCCCATAAGAAGGCAAATGTCTTGTCCAACAGCTGTGCAGGCTGAAGTCTGAAATCTGAGTGTCAGCCTTGTTGACTCTCTCTGAGGCTCAGGGGGAGAATGTGTTTTATGCTTCTCAGCCACCCCCTGGTAACAGTGGTGGTCCTTGTGCTGCCTCAGCCCGTAGATGTGTCACTCCCTTCTCTGCCTCATCGTCCCATCCTACCCTCCCTCTGTGTATCAGGCTGGATCTCTTTCCCTGTTTTTATAGGAATACCAGTCATATAGGATCAGCACCCACCTAATCCACTAGGACCTCCTATTAACTTGATGACATCTTCAAAGACCCTGTGTCCAGGCAAGGGCGTGTTCACAGTGCTGGAGGGGAGGACTGCAGTGTGTCTTGGGGAGGACACAATCAATCCATAATACCCACTAAAACTCTTAAACATTAGCTCACTTACTAATATTGCTATTTTATCCTGGTCTTCCAAACTGTGACTTTGTCACGGCTGGGTGAAAATTGCGTAAATGGGTTGCAGAGATGAGCTGAAGGTGAAATGGTGGCTGAAGAGAGTGCCTGTCATTCTCTTTGGGCCAAGACCCACAGTAACACTTCTCATACAGTGTCACGACTCGCTGTACAAACACGCATCTACACATTCGAAACAAATGGTTCACAAATAACTTTGTCCTTAACATGATAATATTTTCTATTCAACCCAATTTTATTCTCTTTCTATTATTTTTCTCTCTTTTTTGATGCTGACTGCAACCCTACTTAGAAGCAAGGATGTCCAAACCAAGTCTTACCTGCTTTGAACATGTTATCAGGAAGGACCAGTCCATGGAGAAGGACGTCCTGCTTGGTAAAGTAGAGGATCACTGACAAAGAGGAAGACCCTCAGTAGGGTGGACTTAAACAGTTGTTGCAACAGCGGGCTCCAGAATTACCATGACTGTGTGGATGACACAGGAATGAGCAGTGCTCATTGTACACAGGGGTTGTTATAACGGGAAACCAATTACACAGCAACTAACAGCAAAAACACACATCCCTGAACAGATCTCATAGCTCATTAAATAAGACATGCCCTTTATTTCGAATGAATTCTACTTTAAATCTGTGCTTAGAGATTGTATCACAAATAGATAAAGTACTGCAGCATAGGTAAAGAAACCAAAGACAAGACGAAGCCAAACCGCAGCTTTTGCAGGACAGGTCCCAGTGTTTCAACTTACGACTACCAGTTAGCAGGAATCCTGGAATATTTGCAAAAGTAGCCACACATCACAAAAAAGACGAACTTGTATGCACATACTAGGACTGCCATCACAAAGAACCATATACTGGGGGGCTCAGACAACAGAAGCTTATCCTCTCACAGTTTTGGCAGCGAGAACCTGAAATCAAAATTTTGGCAGGATCATATTCCCTCTGAAGGCTCTGGAAAAGCATCTTTCCTTGTTCATGGTTCCTTGGCTTCCAGATTCTACCCCATGCACACGTGCTGCTCTGCTTAAGTGTCTGTCCCCTCTCTTCTTCTGCCTCCTATCTCCTGTTTCTTCTTATAAACATACCAGTGATATTGGAGGAGATCCCGACTAGTGAAGTCTCCTAACTGATGGCTTTGAATTACAGTGCTGGAGAAGATTATTAAATATACCACAGACTGCCAGAAGAATGCACCAAACTGTCTTGGAAGAAGTACAACTGGAACACTCCCCAGAAGTGAGGGCAGAGAGACTTCTTCTCACATACTTTGGACATGGTAACAGGAGGGACCAGCTACTGGAGAAGGACATCATGCTTTGTAAAGTAGGGAGTCAGCAAAAAAGAGGAAATCTCTCAACAAGGTGGACTGACAAAGTGGCCATTACAGACGTATGTATACTAACACTCATGTACCTGTGATTGAGTGATTTCCTATTTGCAGTGTCTTGCCTTGGTTCTTGGTTGTTCAGAAAAACAGTCTGAGAGATTTTTTTTTTCCCTAAGCCCTGAGGAATTACCTGTGCCATACTTTTCTACCCAAAAGTGTTGCTAGTTTTCTGCAGATTAAATGGTATGTCCCTGTTAAAAAGTAAGCAACTTTATGGTTTGCTAGTGTTTGTCGCGAGCTGGGCTGCAGCCTACCCTGTGGCTTGTATGCACCTTACAGGGATTGGCCACTAGACTATGCAAATGAAATCACAGTAGCCTGCTATGCAAACGAAGTATCTGCGGCTTACTGAACGATGATTGATCAGTTTCTGTCCCTGGTGGGAGGACCATGCTTCAAAATTGACAAGAGTGTGCTCCTACCTGCAGCCAATATCACAGAGGTTTCAGAGGAAGGAAGAAGTAGAAAAGGAGAGAAAGCGAGAGAGACAAGAAAAGAGAAGCAGAGACAGAAAGGGCAAAGAATCTCCTAGACGAGCTATAACAGGAGTTAAAGACTGTAACATGGAAGACAGTGACAAGTTAAGAGGTCCTGAGGTAAAAGCAGAAACCTGCTACTAGGAAACGGCTAGTAGAGAGCTGAATAAAGCTGCTATGCTGGCTAAGAGCTGGGTCCATCACCAGTGGAGAGAATGGCAGCAGGGAAAGCAAAGGCACAGAGGCTTGCTTGTCTGAGATGTGGGATGTCTTGAGGGGCCTGTCTTGAGGGGCCAGAGGAGCCTGCACAACTGATAGGGGACATGTATGGCACAGAGAAGCAACCACCAGCTTGCGCAGCCAAGAGGGCCTGAGAGAGCTGTCTTGCACTGAAGAAGGGATGGTTGTGTGCTTCTCTTTGGGGGAGCCTTCCAGAACTTGCCTGTGTGCATACAGACCCTGGTAACGAGTTCTAGTCTGTTGATCCTGATTGGGAGCTGTACCCTGTCTTTCCTTAATAAACTCCTTAATTGTAGGTACGGTCTGTGAGTTCTGTGTGGTCATTACAGCAAATTACTAAACCCAGCAGAGAAGTAGAGAATTCCGTGGGAAGGATGGCTGCTGTTAGAACTGGTTAAAAACATAGAGTGGAAGTATGTCTGACCTCCACTTCAGCTTTGGGTTCATTCTGACTCCTATCCCTAAAATACATAAAGCTATATCTAATTATATATTCACATACACCCTTGAAAATAGAGCCAAGCATGAACAAACTCCAAATAGTTCAACATATTTTATATTTCACAGCATTCTATATAATAGACAGACGACAGCCATAATGCAGTTATAAGTCAATCTGAACCTCTGTGAACCTGGCCTCGAGGTGCAATCACTGGCTCTGAACCCTAATCCAGCCCAGGGAGTTGCAGGCCCTGCCCTAGGATAAAGAACAAGATGTCTTTCCACGCCTGGGTGTCACTTGGCGCCAGAAATGATTGGCGACAAACAGGGCATTCACTGGGCTCAGTGCTGTGGAGTCCTGAAACCTGCTTCTCCTCACAATCAGAAGACTCATCGCCTGGTCTTATCCACGGTGACCCTCCAGGCCTGATTTTGGCAGCCCTCGAGCAGTAGTAATTTTAGAAAGAGCGCTCCTTCACTTTCCTGGCTTTTGGCTGTAAAGTCTCTCATTGAACAACATCTTCTCAGCATGGTCCTGAGAGCTGGCCTAGACACTGTGGACCAGCAGGGAGACAGAGAGGCAGATGACCCAGCACAGGGGCAGGTGACATGGAAGAAGCAGGTGACCCGCTGCTAGGCATTCTATTACGACCACCTGAGGAGCAACAGAGGTGGGGATGCGACCCTCCTACGGTACCACCACCACCAAAAAGCACAAACAGTAGTTGCCTCTAGACGGTCAGTCCCTCTTCTGACCTGTGGCTGAGGAGAGTGACACGCCAAGTTCCCGCAAGCCCCACAAGGACACTGTACAAAGCCTCCTCTACCCTCTCCAGAGGGAGCCTAGGTACCACCATTGTTAATGTGCTTGGCTGCTCCCTAGGAGGCTAGAGATTTGAGTCCACCTAGAAACACCACAGAAGAAAGGCCTGGTGACCTACTGCCCACAGGTCACAACCAGTGAAAGCCGTAGGGAGCGCAGCTCTACTCTGACGCCCGCGGCGCTGACTGCGGACTGGTTACTGCTTACCTCCACACCCCGTGGGCTCAGTGTCCAGCCACCTGGAGACCACTTAACTCTGTCCCTTCCCGTGCAGATACCTGGGCACAAGACCTCCAAGGCCAGCACAGAGTTGACACTCCCAGCTCCAGCCCCACCCTCTGATAAGGCACTCCAGATCACCCTGCCCCCAGCACCCCTCATTTTACCCCTGGCAGGCTGCTTGTAGGGGGAACATGGGAACCGACACCCTAGCAGAAAACCACGAGCTTTGTCCTTTTCTTTGAGACTAAAACCCAGTTTCTATCAGCTCACCCCTGAATGTGGTAACCATTGCGTCTTCCAAGTACCCCATTAGAAAAGTACTTTGCTTAAACAAATGAGTGCAAACATAGTCTATGTAACCAAGTAAAGACTTAAGCCCTAACCTTTCAAATTCTGGTGTGTGACTGCTTTGAGCAATCCTGCTTTGCAGGGTGGCGGTCACTTTCACTCGTTTATCTGTCCTCACTGGGGATGGCCTGCCTGCTCTCAGGTTGAACAGAGGATCACTGGAGATCTAACATTCACCTTGCACTAGACTGAGTTATGTAGTAGAACAGGGTGGTCTGTGAACTAAGAATGGTATTTACATTCTTCAAGAACTATGCTTGAAGAAGCAAAAACAGAACTAAGAAGTGTGGGTGACACAGACTTCACGTAGTCAGCAAAGTCTAAAATATTTTTATCTAGCCCTTCCTTTACGAAATATTTTTGAGATCTCTGATATACCACACTACATTTACATAACTAAAAGGATGCCTCCTCTGCTCCATAAACACAGAAAGCTACTTGCAGCATGGGAATGAAGGCAAGTATAAAACTATTTTTACTCCAGAAACAGACTTCATGAAAATGAGAATTTCTCACAAATCTGTACAGCTGGTACCGTAATTGTCATTGTAAAGTTTCCATTAATTCATCCAAGCTATATACAGATATTATCACGATGTATTTTATATACACATAATAAGACACAGGCATCGATAGAGTTGTTATCATTGTTAGTTGTCCATCAACACTGGCTGGTTAGATAAACAACAGGGCATCCAAAGGAAGGTCATGGTTGAAAAGAACATGCTAGATAGGTCTGTTCTGACTTGTAAAGATATTTACAGATATTTATTGGCAAGTGGCAAATACAAGACAAAGAATGACACATGTAGCTTGTTTCCAGACCATATCGGTGTGAAAAATCACATTCTATCTGTGCATGTATATATAAGATGATTTCAGAAAAATCATTTCAGAGCACTCTCCTATTCAGAGTGACATGGGATTAGCAAAAAGGCCCATTTCATTTCATACTGTGATTTTTTTTTTTCAAACAAAAGCTTTGGAAAATGCCATTTAGAGACGTGGAGAGTCATCAGTTATATGTACACATGTATACCTGGAAAGCCACTTGATGGAATTTCTTAACCCACATTTAAAACAGCTGACATAAAACAAGTCACTAAGCCAAAAATAACTTCCAAATGTGGCAAAGATAAATGACAAATCCCAGTTCAACAACGGTAATTTTTTTTATCCCCAAAGCCAATGTTTTCTTGATGGGCTAAAGAAGAGAAGACTCACCCTTGGCAGTGCCTTCTGCTGGTTGCAGTTGATACCTCCAATGAAGACCATGTTGGGCATCACAGGTTTGGGATAGTGCAACACAAAGTCATTTCTTAACAACCAAATTGACGTATGGCTGTGCAGGTCATAAGCTGTGACCGATGTTTGCAGAATCTCAGAGGCAATTTCCAAGCCACTTTTGAACAAATAGTAGCAAAACAAATGCTCATTTGACTGTAAGATTTGGTTCCATACTCTCTCCCTGAAGGTCATTCTATCTGAGAACCCAGAGATACCTCTGGGAACGTAAGAAATAGGACTGGGGCTCTGTGTCCCTTCTTCAAGATAGTGACAAAATTGGCCCCTGGTGAAGACCATAGAGGGCAGTGAAAAATATTTGGCGACAATTAAGCCACACAAATCAAAAGGATCCGTTAACACCACATCAAAGGAACTCTCTCTTATGTACTCCACTAATTTCCTGTCATTAAACAAACCTCTACAACGTGAAAACAAATATTCAAACATAGGGCCGGCGTGACTCCCTATTAGAGACAAGACACCAAAGTCATCACATTTCCAACAATAATTGGCAAACAGTGTGAAGACATGTTTCAGATCCTCCAGGGAGTAAGAAGTTGAATAAGTCTTTACTGTGAGGTTGAGAGATTTTCCCAGGTGCCCGTTCACCTCAGGCATGACTACAACCAGCTCTTGCCTTCACATGGATGAGTTTCTCTGCAACAGCTTGCATGGTAAACCAATGGCTCCCATCCATGGGGACAATCAGCAGCTTACCTGACTCAGCAAAGTCAGGTGTCAGCAGGAGACACACACACAGAGGAAGGAAACACATACAAATCGCAGGCGCCATCAGGGACCCTTAGCCCAGAGCACTTTACAGAGATGATTCTAAGCTCCTGTGATAAGTCAGAGGTAGAAGTCCAGGTATAAAACCTGCCCTAAAAGAGGGTGTGGGTTTCTGCATGTGTTAAAAAACATGCCCTCACTGCTAATGATTTACTTCTAAGTACAATAATAAATAATTGTATTTGCTGAGAGAAGGTCTGCATGCTTCTCAAACAAGAGCAACTTCTGATCTTTGCCTTGGGTACACATCATACCTGCTGTTTCATAGTGAGTCTAGAATCAAAGTTATTAAGTAACACTTTGGAACCCTGGTGACTCACAAAAATAAAATGTGAAGTGGAATAAAGCTCATATTTTGGAATTTTTCCGAAAGCTAAATTTGGATTATCTCCTGAGACTACCAAAACCTCTACTGTAGGACTTGCCCCAACGAGGCTCCTGCTCCTCTTCCGGAACTCGTGCGTCTACGTCCCATACTCTACAGGGCACTCTTTGGGGTCAAGGACTGTCTTTATGCTCACAGTCTTCTCCCACAAGTCCTGTGGTGTACCCCCACAAGGATTTGGAAGGAAGCCAGCAAGAAACACTGCTTGTGTTGGACTGAATTCCATCACGCAGGTAGGCATTCTAGATGGCTTCACAGGGGAGGCCAGTGTATATGCTGCTAGGCGACGTGTGTCCGCTAAGACGCTGAGGGACATTTCATGAGGAGTTCTGGGTCCCAACCTGGGGACCTGGTCCTCACTAGGAGTCCTCACAAGTTTCATCCTTGGAGTTAAATGGCTACTAGATGTTTCACAAAAGTCAATGACACAACATTGATTCATCACTTGTGACAAACATACCATAGTAGTTTTTAGCTGTTAGGAATGAAAGTTTGTTAAACAGCAGTTCCACTCCTAGGCATACAAGGACTGCCAATTAAGTAGGCAAAGTCATCCTAGCAAAAGTGCTACATATCTAATTGATGACTATCATTATGGTCACCTTCGACCTTGGTACCTGCTCCCCCTGGGAAGCTATCCGCCAACCCCACAACCTAGTCCACCCTTCAAAGCAGTTTTGGAACTCTTTCTTGAATATCTGTCAGAGCTGTCTTTGAATTATCCTTGATGTCCTGAATGTCATCCAAATATCTTCCTTTCAATATTCCCTTTATCTTCAGGTAAAGAAAAGAGTCATTAGCAGCCAGATCAGATGAGTAGTCTGGAAAGTCTCTCATTGAACAACATCTGCTGAGCGTCCAGTGGGTCCTGAGAGCTGGCCTAGGCTCCATGGACCAGCTGGGAGACAGAGAGGCAGATGACCCAGCATAGGGGCAGGTGACATGGAAGAAGCAGGTGACCCTCTGCCAGCTGTTCTGTTATGACCACCTGAGGAGCGACACAGATGGGGATGCAACCCTCCTACGGTACCACCACTACCAAAAAGCACAAACAGCAGGTGCCTCTAGATGGCCAGTCCCTCTTCTGCCCTGAGGCTGTGGGCAGTGACACATGAACTTCATGCAAACCCCACAGGATGCTACAGAAAGCCTCCTCTAGTCTCCACAGAGGGAGCCCAAGTAGCAATGTGGCTAATGAGCTTGGTTGCTCCCCAAAAGGCTAGAGATTTGAGTCCACCCAGAAAAATTGCAGAAGAAAGGCCTGGTGATCTACTGCTGGAAGGTCTATCATAGAAAGCCCTACAGAGCACAGTTCTACTCTGATGCACATGGCGCCGACCGCGGACTGGGTAGGGCTTATCTTCCTGCTTGTTGGCTGCATGCCTGGCCACCCAGAGGTCACTTATCTCTGTCCCTCCCATGCACAAACCTGTGCACAGGAGCTCCGAGGCCAGCCAGAGCTGACACTCCTAGCCCCAGCCCCACCCTCTGATAAGCACCCCAGATCACCCTGCCCCCAGCACCCCTCATTTTACTCCTGGAAGGTTGCTTGTAGGGGGAACATGGGAACCGATACCCTAGCAGAAAACCATGAGCTTTGCCCTTTGCTTTGAGAGTAAAACCTAGTTGCTATGAGCTCACCTCCAAACGTGATAGCCATTGCACCACCCAAGTGCTCCATTAGGAAAGTACTTAGCTTAAAAAACAAAAAAAAATGAATGCAAACATAATCAGCGCAACCAAGCAAGGAGCTTAAAACACCAAGTTTTCAAACTCCAATGTGTGACTGCTGTGAGCAATGCTGCCTTGCAAGGTGGCAGTCACTTTCACTCGTTTATCTCTCCTCACTGGGGATGGCCTGCCTGCTCTCGGGATGAACAGAGGATCACTGGAGATCTAACATTCACCTTGCACTAGACTGAGTTACGTAGTAGAGCAGTGTGGCCTGTGAACTAAGAACGGTGTTTACATTCTTCAAGAACTGTTTCTGAAGAAGCAAAAACAAAACCAAGAAAGGTGAGTGACACAGACTTCATGTGGCCAGCAAAGTCTAAAATATTTTCATCTAGCCCTTTATGAAGCATTTTTGAGATCTCTCACACACCACACTGCATTTATGTAAAGAAAATGACTCCTCCTCTGCTCCATAAACACAGAAAGGCACTTGTAGTACGGGAATGAGGGCAAGCATGAAACTATTATTATTCCAGAAACAGACTTCATGAAAACGAGGACTTCTTGCAAATCTGTACAGCCTCGGGGCCAACTGACACTGCAACTGTCATTGCGAAGTTTCTATTCATTCATCCAAACTACATACAGGCATTACCATGATATATTTTATATACACATAATATAAGACACAGGTATCAACAGAGTTGTTATCCTTGTTAGTTGCCCATCAACATTGGCTGGTTGGATAAACAACAGGGCATCCAAAGGAACAAAATATTCTTTTCATGGTTGAAAAGAATGTGCTAGATATGTCTGTTTTGACTTGTAAACACATTTACAATTTACTGACAAGTGAAAAATACAAGGCAAAGAATGACATATCAAGCCTGTTTCCAGACCTAGTAGGTGTGAAAATCATGTTCTATCTGTGTGTGTATATCTAAGATGATTTCAGAAAAATAATTTCAGGGCACTCTCCTATGCAGAGTGGAATGGGATTAGCAAAAAGGCCCATTTCATTTCTTATTGTGATTTTTTTTTTTGAGTTGACAAATAAAAGCATTAGAAAATGCGACTTGGAGAGTCATCAGTTATGTATACAAAATACATTCCCAGAGAGCCACCTGATAAAATTTCTTAACCCACAATTAAAACTGCTGGCCTAAAACAAGTCATTAAACCAAAAATAAATTACAAATGTAGCAAAGATAAATGACAAATCCGAGTTCAGGTGTCATTTTTTTTATAACCAAAGCCAGGTTGTTCTGAATGGCCCAAAGAAGGTGAACTCACCCTTGGCAATGATTTTCTCTGGTTGCAGTTGATGCCTCCAATGAGGACCATGTTGGGCATCAGAGGTTTCGGAGAGTCGAAAACAAAGTCAGTTCGCAACAACCAAATTGACGTGTGGCTGTAGAGGTCATAAGCTGTGACGGGTGTCTGGAAAATCTCAGAGGCAATTTCTAAAGCACTTTTGACAAAAGAGGGGCAAAACAAATGCTCCTGCCAGTAGAAGATTTGGTTCCATACTCTCTCCTTGAAGGCCATGGTATCTGAGAATCCTGAGAGGTCTCTGGGGACATAAGAAAGAGGTTTGGGGCACTGTGTGCCTTCCTGAAGATAATGACATAGTATTCCCCTGGTGAAGACCACAGAGGGCAGTGAAAAATATTTGGCGACAATTAAGCCACACAGGTCAAAAGGATCTGTAAACACCGCATCGAAGGAGCTCTCTCTTATGTACTCCACTAATTTTCTGTCATTAAACAAATTCCTACAGTTTGAAAAAAAGAATTCAAACACAGCCATAGATGGACTTCTTATTAGTGATAATGTACCAAAACCACGGGATTTCCAACAATAATCTGAGAACGTCTTGAAATCACGATTCAGATCCTCCATTGAGTAAGAAGTTGCATAAGTCTTGACTTTGAAGTTCAGTGATTTATCCAGATGCCAGCTCACCTCTGGCATGACTACGACAACCTCATGCCCTCGGTGGATGAGTTTCTCCACAACAGCTTGCATGGTGAACCAGTGGCTCCCATCCATGGGGATAACCAGCAGCTTGCCTGCCTTGGCAAAGCTGGGAGTCAGCAAGAGACATGCACACAGAGGAAGGAAACCAGTCCAAATTGCAGGCGCCATCAGGGAACTGCAGTGCAGAGCGACCCCAGGCACAGATTCTAAGCTCCTGTGTGGGACACAGTCAGCGGTAGAAGTCCAGGTATAAAACACGCCCCAAGAGAGGGTGTGGGTTCCTGATGCTGCTAATGATTTACTTATAAGGACAATAACGAATAATTGCATTTGCTGAGAGAAGTGCTGCATGCTTCTCAAACAAGAGCAACTTCTGATCTTTGCCTTGGGCAGGGATCATACCTGCTATTAGACAGTGAGTCTAGAATCAAAATGATTAAGTAACCCTTTTCACCCTGGCAACTCACAAAAATAAAATGTGAAGTGGAATAAAGCTCATATTTTGGAATGTTTCCAAAAGCCAAATTTGGATTATCTCCTCAGACTACTAAAACTTCTACTGTGGAACTTGTCCCAACGAGCCTGCTGCTGCCCTTCAGGAATTCATGCGTCCACGTCCCACACTCTACAGGGCACTCTTTGGGGTCAAGGACTGTATTCGTGCTCACAGCCTTCTCCCGCAGGTCTTGTGGTGTACCTTCACAAGGAAGCCGACAAGAAACACTACTTGTGGTGGACTGAATTCCATCATGCCGGTAGGCATTGTAGACGGCTTCACGGGGGAGGCCAGTGTATATGCTGCTAGGGCATGTGTGTCCACTAAGACGCTGAGGGACGTTTCATGAGGAACTCTGGGTCTCCACCTGGGGACCTGGTCCTCACTAGGAGTCCTCACAAGCTCCATCCTTGGAGTTAAATGGCTACTAGATGTTGCACAAAAGTCAATGACAATATTGATTCATTATCTGTGACAAACATACCATGGCCGTTTGTTAGCTCTTAGGAAATAAAGCTTGTTAAACAGCATTCCACTCCTAGGCATAGAAGGACTGCCAACTAAGTAGGCAAAGCCATCCTAGAAAAAGTGCTACACACCTAATTGCTGACTATCTTTATGGTCACCTTTGACCTTGGTGCCTACTGCCCTTGGGAAGCTATCCACCAACCCCAGAACCTAGTCCACCCTTCAAAGCAGTTTTGGAACTCTTTCTTGAATATCCGTCAGGGTTGTCTTTGAATTATCCTTGATGTCCTGAATGTCATCCAAATATCTTCCTTTCAATATTCCCTTTATCTTCAGGTAAAGAAAAGAGTCATTAGCAGCCAGATCAGAAAGTCTCTCATTGAACAACATCTGCTGAGCATCCAGTGGGTCCTGAGAGCTGGCCTAGGCTCCATGGACCAGCAGGGAGACAGAGGCAGATGACCCAGCATAGGGGCAGGTGACATGGAAGAAGCAGGTGGCCTTCTGCCAGCTGTTATATTATGGCCCCCTGAGGAGCAACAGAGGTGGGGATGGGCCCCTCCTATGGTACCACCACCACTAAAAAGCACAAACAGCAGGTGCCTCTAGATGGCCAGTCCCTCTTCTGCCCTGAGGCTGTGGGCAGTGACACACCAACTTCACGCAAGCCCCACAGGACACTACAGAAAGCCTCCTCTACTCTCCACAGAGGCAGCCCAGGTAGCAATGTGGTTAATGAGCTTGGTTGCTCCCCAAAAGGCTAGAGATTTGAGTCCACCCAGAAAAACTGCAGAAGAAAGGCTTGGTGATCTACTGCCCACAGGTCACAACTATTGAAAGCCCTACAGAGCACAGTTCTACTCTGAGGCACACGGCGTCGACAGCAGATTGGTTACGGCTTACCTTCCTGTCTGTTGGCTGCATGCCTGGCCACCCAGAGGTCACTTTTCTCTGCCCCTCCCGTGCACAAACCTGTGCACAGGAGCTCCAAGGCCAGCACAGAGCCGGCACTCCCTGCCCCAGCCCAGCCCTCTGATAAGGCACTCCAGATCACCCTGCCCCTAGCACCCCTCATTTTACTCCTGGCAGACTGCTTGTAGGGGGAATGTGGGAACCGATACCCCTACCAGGAAACCATGGGCTTTGTCCTTGGCTTTGAGACTAAAATCCAGTTTCTATCAGCTCACCTCCTAATGTGATAAGCATAGCGCCATCCAAGTGCTCCATTAGGAAAGTAGTTGGCTTAAAAAAGTGAGTGCAAGTATCATGAGTAGAATGAAGCTAGGGACTTAAGCCCTAATCTTTCAAACTCTGGTATGTGACTACTGTGAGCAATTCTGTCTTGCAAGGTGGCGGTCACATTCACTCGTTTATCTCTCCTCACCGGGGATGGCCTGCCTGCTCTCAGGCTGAATAGAGGATCACTGGAGATCTAACATTCACCTTGCACTAGACTGACTTTTGTAATAGAGCAGTGTGGCCCGTGAACTAAGAATGGTGTTTACATTCTTCAAGAACTGTTTCTGAAGAAGCAAAAACAAAACCAAGAAGTGTGAGTGACAGACTTCATGTGGCCCGCAAAGTCTAAAATATTTTTATCTAGCCCTTTAGGGAATATTTTTGAGATCTCTGATACACCACACTGCATTTACATAGCCAAAAGGGCTCCTCCTCTGCTCCTTAAACACAGAAAGCCACTTGCAGCATGGGAATGAAGGCAAGTATAAAACTATTTTTACTCCAGAAACAGACTTCATGAAAATGAGAACTTCTCGCAAATCAGTACAGACTCGGGGCCAACTGATACTATAATTGTCCTTGTGAAGTTTCCATTCATTCATCCAAACTACATACAGATATTCTCACGATATATTTTATATACATACAAATAAGACACAGGTATTGATAGAGTTGTTATCATTGTTAGTTGTCCATCAACGTTGGCTGGTTGGATAAACAACAAGGCATCCAAAGGAACAAATTTAAGATCATGGTTGAAAAGAATATGCTAGATAGGTTGGTTTTGAGTTGTAAACATATTTACAATTTATTGGCAGGTGAAAAATACAAAGTAAAAAATGACATTTCGAGCCTGTTTCCAGACTTCATAGGTGTGAAAACCACATCCTATCTATGCATGTATAACTAAGATGATTTCAGATAAATAACTTCAGGACACTCTCCTATGCAGAGTGGCATGGGATTAGCAAAAAGGCCCATTTCATTTCTTACTGTGATTTTTTTGTTTTTCTTTTTGAATTGGCAAATAAAAGCATTAGAAAACACAACTTGGAGAGTCATCAGTTATGTATACAAAACATATTCCCGGAGAGCCACCTGATGAAATTTATTAACCCACAATTAAAACTGCTGGCCTAAAACAAGTCATTAAACCAAAAAGACATTACAAAATTAGCAAAGATAAATGACAAATCTCAGTTCAGATGTCATTTTTTTTATACCCAAAGCCAGGTTATTCTGAATGGCCTAAAGAAGTGTGAACTCACCCTTGGCAATGATTTTCTCTGGTTGCAGTTGATGCCTCCAATGAAGACCATGTTGGGCATCACAGGTTTGGGATAGTCCAACACAAAGTCATTTCTTAGCAACCAAATTGATGTATGGCTGTGCAGGTCATAAGCTGTGACCGGTGTTTGCAGAATCTCAGAGGCAATTTCCAAGCCACTTTTGAACAAATAGTAGCAAAATAAAGGCTCGCTTGACAGTAAGATTTGGTTCCATACTCTCTCCCTGAAAGACATGCTATCTGAGAACCCAGAGATACCTCTGGGAACGTAGGAAACAGGACTGGGGCTCTGGGTGCCTTCTTCAAGATAATAACACAATGGTCCCCTGGTGAAGACCACAGAGGGCAGTGAAAAATATTTGGCGACAATTAAGCCACACAGGTCAAAAGGATCCGTAAACACTGCATCGAAGGAGCTCTCTCTTATGTACTCCACTAATTGTCTGTCGTTAAACAAACTTCTACAACGTGAAAAAAAGTATTCAAACATAGGGCTGGCAGGACTCCCTGTTAGCGATAACATACCAAAATCCTGATATTTCCAGCAGTACCTGGCAAACAGCGTGAACTCACGATTGATGTCCTCCAGTGTGTAAGAACTTGAATAAGTCTTTACCGTGAAGTTGAAAGATTTTCCCACGTGCCAGCTCACCTCTGGCACGACCGTGACCACCTCATGTCCTCGGTGAATGAGTTTCTCCACAACAGCTTGCATGGTGAACCAGTGGCTCCCATCCATGGGGACAACCAGCAGCTTGCCTGCCTCCGCAAAGCCGGGTGTCAGCAAGAGACACACACTCAGGGAAAGGAAATGCATCCAAATTACAGGTGCCATCAGGGAACTGTAGCCCAGAGCACCCCGTGGCACAGATTCTAAGCACCTTTGTGAGATACAGTCAGCAGTAGAAGTCCAGGTATAAAACCGTCCCCAAGAGAGGGTGTGGGCTCCTGATGCTGCTAATGATTTACCTATGAGGACAATAATGAATAATTGCATTTGCTGAGATATATGCTGCACACTCCTAAAACAAGAGCGACTTTTGATCTTTGCCTTGGACAGGCATCATACCTGCTGTTCGGTAGTGAGCCTAGAAACAAAATTATTAAGTACGACTTTCGAACCCTAGTGACTCATAAAAATAAAAAATGAAGTCAAATAAAGTTCATATTTTGGAACGTTTCACAAGGCCAAACTTGGATTATCTCCTCAGACTATTAAAACCTCTACTGCAGGACTTGCCCCAAAGAGCCTGCTGCTGCCCTTCAGGAATCCATGCGTCCACGCCCCACACTCTACAGGGCACTCCTTGGGGTCCAAGGCTGTCTTCGTGCTCACAGCCTTCTCCCGCAGGTCACGCAGTATACACTGACAAGGAAGCCAGCAAGAAACACTACTTGTGGTGGACTGAATTGCATCACGCAGGTAGGCATTCTAGACGGCTTGAAGGGGGAGGCCAGCGTATGTGCTGCTAGGCGACGTGTGTCCACTAAGATGCTGAGGGACAATTCATGAGGAATTCTGGGTCCCAACCTGGGGACCTGGTCCTCACTAGGAGTCCTCACAAGCTTCATCCTTGGCAGTTAAATGGCTACTAGATGTTTCACAAAAGCCAGACAATACTGGTTCATCATTTGTGACAAAAATTCCTTAGTAGTTTGCTAAATGTTAGGAATAAAAGTTTCTTAAACAGCAACTCCACTCCTAGGCATACAAGGACTGCCAATTAAGTCCACAAAGTCCTCCTAGAAAAAGAGCTACATACCTAATGATGGCTATCACTATGGCTACCTTCGGCCTCGGTACCCACTCCCCTCCAGAAGCTGTCAACGAACCCCAGCACCAAGTCCTCCCTTCAAAACAATTTTGGAACTCTTTCTAGAATATCCATCACAACTGTCTTTGAATTACCCTAAATGTCCTGAATGTCATCCAAATATCTTCCTTTCAATACTTCTTTTATCTTCAGGTAAAGACAAAAGTCACGAGGGAACAGATCAGATGAGCAGGAGAGGTGTTCAAATACAATTATTTGTTCACTGGCTAAAAACTCCCTCACAGACAACTACACAATTAAGTTCTGAAACTTGCCACACTGTGCCACCCTGCACAATGGCCATTCCAGGACGAGTTCCAAAACGGCTCTGAACTGTGGGTTAGGCACTGGCATGAGTGCTTAACTTCCCAAGGGAGTGCTTTGAAGGTGACTATAGCAATATTCCACAGTGAGATATGTAGCCCTTAGGACAATTAAGTTCACAGACTTAATTATGTGATCTCATATATCCCCAAAACTTAAAAGTAGAGTCTAAAGCGCATGCCTGCCGCTTGTCCACCAGTGTTCCTTGCAACAGTATTCACACTGGTTCAAAGAGATGGAAACAATCCAAATGTCCATCAACAGATAAATAGACACACAAAATGGCCTCTAAATAACTAACACGTTGCTGTTGACTCAGATCTAACTCATAGCGACCCTGTAAGACAGAGTTGAACTGCCCCCATAGAGTCTTTAAGGACCATGTGGTGGATTGGAGCTACTAACATTTTAGTCAGCAGCCATAGCCTTTAACCACTAAGGCACGAGGATTTTGAAACAAAGTGAGATACAGGTATGAAATCATAAAGAACGATGTTGTGTTGGGTGTTGTCAAGTCGATTTCGACTCACAGTGACCCTATGGGCAACAGAGCATAACACTGCCCAGTGCTGGGCCATGCCCATAATCATTATCCTTGAGCCCATTGGTGCAACCACTGTGTCAATCCATCTCATTCAGGGTCTTCCTGTCTCTCACTGACCCTCTATTTACCAAGGACAAAGTCCTTCTTCAGGAACTGATCCCTCCTGACAATATCCCAAGTATGTAAGACAAAGTCTCACCATCCTTACCTCTAAGGAGCACTCTGGTTTCATTTCATCCGAGACAAATCTGTTCATTCTTTTGGCAGTCCATGCTATATCCAGTATTCTTCTCCAATACCACAGTTAAAAGGCACCAGCCCTCTTATGTCTTACTTGCTCATCGTCTAGCTTTCTCGTGCATGTGAAAATTTCCATGAGAGGGGTCAGCTGCACCTGAGTCTTCAAGGTGACATCTTTGAGTTCCAATACTTTAAAGAGATCTTTTGCAGCAGATTTGCTAAACATAATGCGTCTTTTGACTGCTACCTCCACGGGCACTGATTGTAGATCCAAGTGAAATGAAATCCTTGACAATTTCAGTCTTTTCTCAGTTTATGATGTTGTTGCTTATTTGTCCAGAATTTTGATTTTCTTTGTGTTGAGGTCTGATACTCAATGTTGTGATCTTTGGTCTTTATCAGTAAATGTTTTAATTTCTCTTCAGAAAATGGAATGTTATTCAGCCATAAAGAGGAACGAAGTTCCAATACATTTTACAACACCCACCAAACTTGAAAATACAGTGCTAGATGAAGTGAGTCAGAAACAAAAGCACTGCATGACCTCACTTGTATGAGATGACCAGAAAGGGACACACAGACACAAGGGAATATTGGTGACTGCCAAGGACTAGAGATGGGTGTCAAGGAGAATGGGCCGCTTTTGCCTGGGGCATTCTGGATTTCTGTTTGGAGTGATACAAAACTTCTGGAAATGGCTAGTGGTGGTGGTTGCTCAAGAGGAGATGCTTCAGACTTTTAGTCATCTGGGAAATGCAAATTAAAACCACAACTAAAGTTACATATTTATTAGCTACAGTTAAAGGCAATGACCATGTAATGTGTTGGTGAGCAGGAAGAAGAGCTGAGCAGTTGACACACTGGCACCGGGACAGTCCGATGGTCCGTAGTACTTTGGGATATTCTTTGGTGGTTATTGAAAGTGTGAGCATACACCTAAAATATAAACCAACCATTCCACTACTATTCTTAAGTCTTGTTGAGGAGACTTCAACTTACAATGACCATGTGTGACAGAGCAGAGCTGCCCCGTAGGGTATTCTAGCTTATAATCTTTACTGAAGCAGATCACCAGAGCTTTCTCATCCACAGCTGCTAAGCGGGTTTGAACAGCCAGCTTAGCTGAGCACTCAACCACTGCACCACTAGGGTTCCTAACCATTTCCCAAGTAAGTGTTACTCCAAGAACAGAGAAACACACTTCCATACTAAGACCTGTGTGTGCTGCTTATAACACTTTTATGGATTAAAAACAAGTGGGTAGAACTCAAGAGTTTATCAACAAGTGGTGGTAGATCCATGCAATGGAATTCTTGTTGGTGACAATAAGGGTTGAACTGTTTAACATGTGCACAGTGGACAAGTCTCAAAATAATGTTGCTGAAAAGTCAGATGAAAAAGATGTACACAAGGTAAAATTGTATTTATATACAATTGTAGAAAATACAAACTAATGTACAGTGGCAGAAAGCTGGGGAGAGTGTAGGGCTTGGTGTGGGGAGGGAGACATGGCTGGGAGGGAGCGAGACAGAAATTTCAAAGTGCAAGAGGTGACTTCAGGAAGTGGTCATTATTTTAATTGTGAAGGCAGTTCTACAAATGTTTACACATGTCCTGACTTACTGAATTACACACTTCTCACATATGCACTTTAGAGAACGTCATTTGTGTTACACCCCAAGGCTGCCCAAACTAAGCACCAGTAACCGTGTCACGTACTGCCCCTCAGCTCTACAGGCTACAAGTCTGAAATCAGGGTGTGATTCTTGTTGATTCTTTCCAAGGCTCTAAGTGAGAATCTGTGCTACACCTCTCTCTCTCTCCTGTGGTTTGATACTTTTTCTGAACCTGGGCTGCAGTCTATCTTGTGATTGCTATGTGCCTTGGAGGGATGAGCCAATATACTATTGTAACTAGATGACTACAGTCTCCTATGCAAATGATGTGTCTGTGGTTTACTGAGAGGGGACTGGTCAGTTTGTGGTCCAGTGAGAGGGCCACAAAAAGAGAAAACATCCTGGGCATTTCTCAAGCTGAGATATCTGAAGAAAAGAATCAAGCCTCAAGGTGCAATATTGGCGAATTCTGTAGGGAAAGTGTTAAGTGACACAGGATGCATCAAAAGGAGATGGCAAGTATATAGAGTCCTGTACCAAAAGGAACTGGTCAATGCTCAACCATTTCAAGAAGCAGCATATGAACAAGAAGCAATACCACCAAAGGAAAAGGTCCAAGATACACTGAAGGTAGGCAAAACACAAAGGCTATCGGAATTGACAGAATGCCAACTGATACGTTTCAAAAAAACAGATGCAGCTCTACAAGTGCTCCTTCCTCTATACCAAGAAATGGCATACCTGGCCAACCAACTGGAAGAGACTTGTATCTGTACCAATTCCGAAGAAAGGTGATCATTAATACCACACACAAGTAAAATTTTCCCGAAGATCATCCAAAAGCAGTTGCAGCAGTTTGTTGACAGGAAACTGCCAGAAATTCAAGCTGCATTCAGGAGAGGATGTAGAAACATGGATAGCATTGCTGATGTCAGATGGATCTTGGCCGAGAGCGGAGAATACCAGAAAGATGTTTGCCTGTGTTTCATTGACCGTGCAAAGGCATTTGACTGTGTGGACCAAAACTAATTACAGCTAATGCTGTGGGTGATGGGGATTCCAGAAGATTTAGTTGTGCTCTTACGGAATCTGGACATGGATCAAGAGGCAGTCGTGCAAACAAAACAAGGGAACACTGTATGGTTTAAAGTTAGGAAAGGTGTACATCAGGGTTGTATCCCTTCACCACACCTTTTCAATCTGTGTGCTGAGCAAGTAATCTGAGAAGCTGGATTACATGAAGAAGAATGAGGCACTGGGATTGGAGGATGACTCACTAACAACCTGTGTTACATATATGACAGACACCACCTTACTTGCTAGAAGTGAAGAGGATTTGAAACACCAATGAAGATCAAAAACCACAGCTTTGAGAAAAGATTACACATCAATATAAAGAAAATGAAAATCTTCTCAACTGGACCAACAGGCATACACCATGATAAATGGAGAAAAGATTGATTATGGGGTCAAGGATTTCATTTCATTCGGATCCACAGTCAACGCCCATGGAAGCCGCAGTCAAGAACTCAAATGATCCATTGCAACGGGCAAATCTGTTGCAAATGATTCCTGGCACTTAACAACAGACTGAGTTATATAGTAGAACCATGTGACCCATGAACTGAAAATGTCTTTTATGTTCTTAAGGAACTATTTTTTAAAAAACAAAAACAAACAAAGAAATGTGAGTGACACAGACTTTATGGGACCAGCAAGAATCTAAAATATTTTTATCTGGTCCTTTACTCAAAAAGTTTGCAGATCTCTCATACAGCATATTGAATTTACATTAAAAAGTATCACATTCTCTGCTCTGGAGACACAGAAAAGCACTTTAAGCACGTGTATAGTAAGAAGCACTTGGGGGCAGAGTCAAGATGGCAGACTAAGCCCATGTCTCCTTATATCCCTCTGGAAACCAAGACCTGTGTTGATGATCACATAGAGCCTTCTGATCACCTAATCAGCCTCAGAACACAGCACAGGGCTGTTAATTGGGACTTCATACCACTGAGAGAAAAACCTCCTCTCTGTCACTGACCCCTGCTCCTGGCTAGCCCTGGGTCTCATGGACGGAAGGTAAATGCATCATTGTGACTTCTTTTTCTCTGTCTTGGCCGGCGGGCGGAGCTGGGTCTTGCCTAGCGGCTAGACTCATACACGCTGCTGGGGGGATAGGCAGGCGAAATTCCCATATTCTGAGAGCCAGTCTTAAGACTCTGTTAATCTAGCCACTTTGAGCCTTTAGTTTTATATCTGCGTCAGCGGGGTTTATACGGAATTCTGCAGTCAGTGTGCCAGACGCCATGTTGGTACCAAGATTTTAGCAGGACCTAATTCTTAGCCTAGGAGCCAGCACCTGCAAACAGGACAGCGCTTCTCTGACAGAAAAGCAGTAATTTTCCCAGTGCCACCTACGCTGCAGGCCCTGTAACAGAAGCAGAGGAATCACTACCTCTTGGCACCTTTGGCCCCTCTGTCTGCTGCCTGTGTGGAGGACGTCATCTTGGATACAGTGGCCGCAGCTGGACCTAGTTCTTAGCTTGGGGGCCAGAGCCTGCCCACAAGAGAGCGCTTTTCTATCACAAAAGCAGTACTCGATGCAGTGTCAGCTAAGGCTAGCCCTGGTCATCAGAGGCCAACAGAGCAGTACCATTGCTGTATTCTGAACTAGTTTGTTATCATCTGGGGTTGGATATAATGGTGCTTACTTTGTCAGGTGAGAAGAGGGACCTCTACACCTGAAAACCTAACTGACTTGTGAAGTGGTCAGATACCTTTTGCTTTACATTTGAAGACAGCCTAGAGAAACATTTGCAGTCCATCCTCACAGTACCTCTTCCAGCCTCTACATACTCACATGAGACCCAAAAAGCAACAGACAATTGTGGCACACAAGAAATCACCCATGGCTTTAGAAGACTCCCAAACAAAGCAACCAAGGAGTTTTCCAGATGAAGAAACCTTTACGAAAGCATCAGAAAGTGAATACAAAATGATTATATACAGAACCCTTCTAGACCTTATACAAAATGCAGCAGAACAAAGTGAAAAGTTAAGCAAGCTGTTTGATCTGATGGAACACCAGTACTCTGAAATCCAACAGATCAAGAACAAAATCAAAGACATAGAAACTTCCATGCAAAGCCAAGAAAACAGAATGGAACAAATAGAAAAAAGAATTTCTGACTTGGAAGGCAGAGCTACTGATGTGTCTATGAGCAGAATTCAGAAAAAAGAAACAAGAAAAATGAAGAAACATTAAGAAGCATGTGGGACTCTATTAAGAGAAACAACCTTCGATTAATTAGAGTCCCTGAACAGGGTGAGACATCTGAGAACACAGAGAGTATCATTGCTGAGCTGCTGAAAGAAAACTTCCCAAAAATCATGAAGGAAGAAAATATGGACATCTCAGATGCACATCATATGCCACCCAATATAGATCTCAAAAGGAAGACTCCAAGACATATTATAATCAAGCTTAAAAAAATACAACATAAGCAGCAACTCTTAAAGGCAGCAAGACTCAAAGCAAAGCTAACATTCAGAGGGAAACCCCATAGGCGCTCTTCAGATTTCTTAGCAGAAACCATGTTGGCACTGAGACAGTGGCATGACACATTCAGAGCCTTGAAGGCGAACTTCCAACCAAGAATTATATATCCTGCAAAACAACAAATGCTGGAGAGGCTGTGGAGAAAGTGGAACCCTCCTACACTGTTGGTGGGGTTGCAAAATGGTCCAGCCTCTTTGGAAAGCAATCTGGTGCTTCCTTAAAAAAATGGATATCGATATACCATTTGACCCAGTAATTCCACTACTTGGAATATATCCTACAGAATCAAGGCCTTTCACACCAATGGACACATGCACCAGAATGTTTATCGCAGCACAGTCCACAATAGCAAAAAGATGGAATCAACCCAGATGGCCAACAACAGAAGAATGGATAGGTAAACTATGGTACATATACTCAGTGGAACACCATGCAATGATAAAGAATAACGATGATTCCAGGAAACATCTCCTAACCTGGTTTCAACTGGAAGACATTATGTTGAGTGAAAGTAGTCAGTGACAAAGGAACAAAAACTGTATGAGACCTCTACAATAAGATCTCAAAAACAGACTTGTATATAGAAGAAAAGACTCTTTGACAGCTGAAAGGGAGGGGAGGGGGGGAGGGTTGAATTTAGATAGTTGCTAGAAATCTAATTGAGGAGAAAGCAGTGATAGCACACATTAGAAACAAGAACAACATTAAGTGGACTTCAGCATAACTTGAGTACTCCTTCCATCTTAACCCAATATTGCAAGGATAGAGCAGCTGGGGCAGGGGGTGGGGGACCATGCTCTTAGGTGAATTCCAGGCCAATTGGCACAACTAGCGTTTTGCTAAGAGAGCTCTCTGCACCCCACATTGGTGAGTGGTGTCTGGAGTCTTAAAAGCTGCCAAGCTGCCATCCGAGGACACAGCAAATGGTCCCAACTCAGCAGGAACGGATGCTCACCGAGGGCCAAAATGGCATGCGGTAAAGACACCCGAGAAGACAGAGAGACCCACAAGAGTGGGTGCCTACATCAACCTGGGACCGGAAGAACTGGATGGTGCCCGGCCACCACCAGTGATAGCCATGACGGAGCTCACAGAGAGGAGCCTCACTGGCAACACAAGAATAAAAAGAGGTGCATCATGAGATCTCCACTAAAAGACCTCAATTGATGGTCCAGCGGTTTTGGAGTTCCTCTGAGAGAATGGGCCCCGGCCCTGATGCTGCCTGTTCCCATAAATTATAACAAAGGTCCACTCTTTGGACAGGAATGGAATGGACTTCCATATGTTGGAAGCACTTTATGGTTCTATACATCTATAGGATGTCGTCTTGCTGACCTCTGGCTGGAGGAAGGGGAGTGGATGGAGAGGAGGGGAAAGGAGACTGTTGAGAGGACGAGACATGTATGAAGCAGAGAGGAATAGTGTGCAGTCACCGGACAGGGAGAGCAGTGGAAGCTGCATATAGGGGGGCATGTAAATTTACATGTGAATGTACATTTTCACTCAGTTATGTTAAATAAAGAAAAAAAAAAAAAAGCTGCCAAGCTGCCATCCGAGGACACAGCAAATGGTCCCAACTCAGCAGGAATGGATGCTCACTGAGGACCAAAATGACATGCGGTAAAGAAAACCTAGAAGACAGAGAGACCCGCAAGAGTGGGTGCCTTCATCGACTTGGGACCGGAAGAACCGGGTGGTGCCCAGCCACTACCAGTGAGAGCCACGATGGAGCTCACTAGGTTGAGTCTCACTGGCAACACAAGAATAAAAAGGGGTGCATCCTGAGATCTCCACTAAAAGACCTCAATTGATGGTCCAGCGGTTTCAGGGTTTCCCTGAGAGCATGGCCCTCAGCCCTGATGCTACCCTTACCCATAAATTATAACAAAGGTCCACTCTTTGGACAGGAATGGATTGGACTTGGCAATGCAGAGTGACCATATATTGGCTGCACTTTATGGTTCTATACATCTATAGGATATCATCTTGCTGACCTCTGGCTCGAGGAAGGGGAGTGGACGGAGAGGAGCAGAAAGGAGGCTGTTGGGAGGATGAGACAGGTATGGAGCAGAGAGGAAGAGTGTGCTATCACCAGACAGGGAGAGCAATGGAAGCTGCATATAGGCGGGCATGTAAATTTATACGGGAATGTACATTTCCACTCAGTCATGTTAAATAAAAAAATTAAAAAAAAAGAAACACTTAATTCTTTTCACTTCCAAAACTTTTCTTCAAGGAATTTTGGCTGCATCACACATGTCTGTACGTCCTACAGCACAATTGATATTGTTGTTGTCGTTTTCATCTTGTATTCACTCATGTGAAATAGATACCTTCATTATTATTATATTCTGTGTGTAATAGATATATGTGCATTACATATATGTGTAATTATTATTGTTTTTAGTTGTTTATCATTATTGGCTGGATGCATAAATTACAGGGCATCCAAAGTAAAGAACCGTATGCAATGTTTAAAAAGAATCTACTGGATTTGTGTACTTTTACTTTGAAAGATGTTTACAATGTATTGGAAAGTGAAAACTGTGAAGAAAAATATGCACCACTCGATTTCAGATATTATTTCAATAAAATAAAATGAGGGTGAACATTAAACTCTGTATTTGAATACATACGAAATAGTTCAGAAAGAACTTTCATAGCATTTTCCTGTGGAGAGTGGCATAGGATTAGCACAAAGGTCCATTTCATTTCTTCCTGTTTTGTTCAGTAGTTTTCAAATAGACGTACTTAAAAAGGCATCCTGGAAAACCCTCAGCCATGTATACATACATATCTAAGACAGTCCCTTTATGAAATTTCTTAACCCACAAATAAATGAATTGGCATAAAATAAGTCATTAAACCAGTGAGTAGTGTGGGGTCTTAAAAGCTTTTAAGTGGCCATTTCAGATACTTCACTGGTCCCATCCCATCTGAAGAAAGGGAAAAGGAAGAATACCAAAGACACAAGGGAAAGATAAGCTCTAAGGAGCAATGTACCACAATTACCACAGATTTTACCCAACTGAGTCCAACACAACCGGATGGTTCCCAGCTACCACAGCTGACTGCTCTGACAGGGATTGTATCAGAGGGCCCCAGACCGAGCTGGAAAACAATGTAGGTTACGATCCAAACACACACACATATGCAAAAAGGCCCGATTTACTGGTCTAACAGAGACTGATGAAACCCCAAGAGTATGGCTGGACAGACACCCTTTTAACTCAGTACTGAAGTCACTTCTGAGGTTTACCCTTTAGCCACAGATTAAATTGGCCCCTAAAACAAACAGAAATGCATGTGACTGAACCCTGTGCACAAGGCCAAACGGGCACATTAGCTCGTGGGCAAAGTCGAGAAGGCCAGAGAAGACACGAAAGCTGATCAAAAAGAAGTGGGGAACCCAAGGCTGAGAAGCGGAGACTACTGACACGTAACATTGTTGGCAGCTAGTTGGCAACACAAAACAGTATGTGGGTTCATTTTTCATGAGAAACTAATTTGCTGTACAGATCATCTAAAGCACAATAAAAATAAGCAAATGATAATTAAAAAAAAAAGATTTAAGCCTTAAACCAGAAAGCAATTACAGACGTAGCAAAGATAAATGACAATTCCCAGTTCAGAAAGGCATCATTTTTTTATACCCAAAGCCAGGTTGTCCTGAATGGCTTGAATGGCCTTGAAGAAAAGTCAACTCACCCTTGGCAATGGCTTTTGCTGGTTGCAGTTGATGCCTCCAATGAAGACCATGTTGGGCATCACAGGCTTGGGATAGTCGAAAACAAAGTCAGTTCTTAACAACCAAATTGACGTATGGCTGTGCAGGTCATAAGCTGTGACTGGTGTTTGCAGAATCTCAGAAGCAATTTCTAAAGCACTTTTGACAAAAAGATGGCAAAATAAACGCTCCTGCAAGGAGAAGATTTCGTTCCATACTCTCTCCCCAAAGGTCATTCTATCTGAGAAGCCTGAGACTTCTCTGGGAACATAAGAAGTAGGACTGGAGGATTGTGCCCCTTCTTCAAGATAATGACAAAATAGTCCCTTGGTGAAGACCAGAGAGGGCAATGAAAAATATTTGGCGACAATTAAGCCACACAGATCAAAAGGATCCGTAAACACCGCGTCGAAGGAGCTCTCTCTTATGTACTCCACTAATTTCCTGTCATTAAACAAACTTCTACAACGTGAGAAAAAATACTCAAACATAGGGCCGGCAGGACTCGCTAACATAGATAACATATCAGAGTCCCGAGATTTCCAGCAGTAATTGGCAAACAGTTTGAACTTATGATTTATATCCTCCAGTGTGTAAGAAGTTGAATAAGTCTTCACCGTGAAGTTGAGAGATTGTCCCATGTGCCAGCTCACCTCTGGCATGACCGTGACCACCTCATGCCCTCTGTGGATGAGTTTCTCCAAAACAGCTTGCATGGTGAACCAGTGGCTCCCATCCATGGGGACAACCAGCAGCTTGCCTGCCTCCGAAAAGCTGGATGTCAGCAAGAGACACACACACAGGGGAAGGAAATTCATCCAAATTGCAGGCGCCATCAGAGAACTGCAGCCCAGAGCAGTCCGTGGCACAGAATCTAAGTGCCTGTGTGAAATACAGTCAGTAGTAGAATTCCAGGTATAAAACCTGCCCAAAGAGAGGGTGTAGGCTCCCAATGCCGCTAATGATTTACTTATAAGGACAATAACAAATAATTGTATTTGCTGAGATAAGTTCTGCATGCTTCTGAAACAAGAGCAACTTTTGATCTTTGCCTTGGGCGTGTACCAAACCTGCTATTAAACAGTAAGTCTAGAAACAAAGTGATTAAGTAACACTTTGGAACCCTGGCGACTCACAAAAATAAAAAGTGAAGTCGAATAGAGCCCATATTTTGGAACGTTTCCTAAAGCCAAATTTGGATTATCTCCTCAAACTACCAAAATCTCTACTGTAGGACTTGCCCCAATGAGCCTGCTGCTGCCCTTCAGGAATTCATGCGTTCACCCCCCACACTCTACAGGGCACTCCTTGGGGTCAAGGGCTGTCTTCGTGCTCACAGCCTTTTCCCACAGGTCTTGTGGTGTATCTCCACAAGGAAGCTGACAAGAAACACTACTTGTGTTGGACTGAATTCCATTATACAGGTAGGCATTCTAGACGGCTTCACAGGGGAGGCCAGTGTACATGCTGCTAGGCGATGTATGTCCGCTAAGACGCTGAGGGACATTTCATGAGGAATTCTGGGTCCCAACCTGGAGACCTGTTCCTCACTAGGAGTCCTCACAAGCTTCATCCTTGGCAGTTAAATGGCTACTAGATGTTTCACAAAAGCCAGACAGTATTGATTCATCCCTTGTGACAAACATTCCATAGTAGTTTGGTAAATGTTAGGAACAAAAGTTTCTTAAACAGCAACTCTACTCCTAGGCATAGAACGACTATCAATTAAGTTCACAAAATCATCCTAGAAAAAGTACTACATACTTAAAGGTGACTATCACTATGGCCACCTTCAACCTCGGTGCCCACTCCCCTTGGGAAGCTATCCACCAACCCCAGCACCAAGTCCTCCCTTCAAAACAATTTTGGAACTCTTTCTAGAATATCCATCACAGCTGTCTTTGCATTACCCTTGATGTCCTGAATGTCATCCAAGTATCTTCCTTTCAATACTTCTTTTATCTCCAGATAAAGAAAAAAGTCACGAGGGAACAGATCAGATGAGCAAGGAAGGTGTTCAAATACAGTTATTTGTTCACTGGCTAAAAACTCCCTCACAGACAACTACACAATTAAGTTCTGAAATTTGCCACACTGTGCCACCCTGCACAATGGCCATTCCAGGACGAGTTCCAAAATGGCTCTGAAGGGTGGGTTAGGCACTGGCATGAGCACTTAACTTCCCAAGGGAGTGCTTTGAAGGTGACTATAGCGATATTCAGCAGTGAGATATGTAGCCCTTAGGACAATTAAGTTCACAGACTTAATTATGAGATCTCATATATCCCAAAAACTTAAAAGCAGAGTCTAAAATACACGCTTGTCGCTTGTCCACCAGTGTTCTTTGCAACAGTATTCACACGGGTTCAAACAGATGGAAACAATCCAAGCGTCCATCAACAGATAAATGGACATACAAAATGGTGTCTAAATAACTAGCACATTGCTGTTGACCCAGATCCAACTCATAGCGACCCTGTAAGGCAGAGTAGAACTGCCCGCATAGAGTTTTTTAGGACCACATGGTGGATTTGAGCTACTAACATTTTAGTCAGCAGCCATAGCCTTTAACCACTAAGGCACGAGGATTTTGAAACAAAGTGAGACACAGGTACGAAATCATAAAGAATGATGTTGTGTTGGGGGCTGTCAAGTTGATTTCGACTCACAGTGACCCTACGGACAACAGAGCATAACACTTCCCTGTCCTGTGCCATGACCATAATCATCATTCTTGAGCCAATTGGTGCAACTACTGTGTCAATCCATCTCATTGAGGGTCTTCCTGTCTTTCACTGACCTTCTATTTACCAAGGACAAAGTCCTTCTTCAGGAACTGATCCCTCCTGACAATATCCCAAGTATGTAAGACAGAGTCTCACCATCCTTACCTCTAAGGAGCGCTCTGGTTTCATTTCATCTGAGACAAATCTGTTCATTCTTTTGGCAGTCCATGCTATATCCAATATTCTTCTCCAGTACCACAACTCAAAGGCATCAGCCCTCTTATGTCTTACTTGCTCATCGTCTAGCTTTCTCGTGCATGTGAAAAATTCCATGACAGGGGTCAGCTACACCTGAGTCTTCAAAGTGACATCTTTGAGTTCCAACACTTTAAGGAGATCTTTTGCAGCAGATTTGCCAAACACAATGCGTCTTTTGACTGCTACCTCCATGGGCACTGATTGTCAATCCAAGCAAAATGAAATCCTTGACAATTTCAGTCTTTTCTTGGTTTATGATGTTGCTGCTTATTGGTCCAGTTGTGAGAATTTTGATTTTCTTTATGTTGAGGTCTCCTACTGAATGTTGTGATCTCTGGTCTTTATCAGTAAGCATTTTAAGTTCTCGTGACAAAATCGAATGTTATTCAGCCATAAAGAAGAATGAAGTTCCAACACATTTCACAACATGAACGAAACTTGAAAATACAGTGCTAGGTCAAGTGAGTCAGACACAAAAGCACAAACACTGCATGGTCTCACTTTTATGAGATGACCAGGAAGGGGACACATAGACACAAGGGAATATTGGTAACTGTCAAGGAGGATGGGCAGTTGTTGCCTGGGCATTCTGCATTTCTGTTTGGAGTTATAAAAAAAACTTCTGGAATTGGGTAGTGGCGGTGGTTGCTGAAGAGGAGATGCTTGAGACTTTTAGTCATCCAGGAAATGCAAATTAAAACCACAGCTGAAGTCACACACTTATTAGCTACAGTTAAAGGGAGTGACCATTTTATGTGTTGGTGAGCAGGAAGAAGAGCTGAGCAGCTAATACAGTGGCACTGGGACCGTCCGATGGCCCTTAGTACTTTGGGATATTCTTTGGTGGTTGTTAAAAATGTAAGCATACACCTAAAATATAATCTAACCATTCTACTACTATGCTTAAGTCTTGTTGAGGAGACTTCAACTTACAATGACCACGTGTGACAGAGCAGAGCTGCCTCACAGGGTTTTCTAGCTTATAATCTTTACTGAAGCAGATCACCAGGGCTTTCTCATCCACAGCTGCTAAGTGGGTTTGAACAGCCAGCTTAGCTGAGCACTTAACCACTGCACCACTAGGGTTCCTAACCGTTTCCCAAGTAAGTGTTACCCCAAGAACAGAGAAACACACTTCCATACCAAGACCTGTGGGTGCTGCTTATAACACTTTTATGGATTAAAAACAAGTGGGTAGAACTCAAGAGTTTATCAACAAGTGGTGGTAGATCCATGCAATGGAATTCTTGTTGGTGACAATAAGGGTTGAACTGTTTAACATGTGCACAGTGGACAAGTCTCAAAATAATGTTGCTGAAAAGTCAGATGAAAAAGATGTACACAAGGTAAAATTGTATTTCTATACAATTGTAGAAAATACAAACTAATGTACAGTGACAGAAAGCTGGGGAGGGTGTGGGGCTTGGTGTGGGGAGGGAGACATGGCTGGGAGGGAGCGAGACAGAAATTTCAAAGGGCAAGAGGTGACTTTGAGAAGTGGTCATTATTTTAATTGTGAAGGCAGTTCTACAAATGTTTACACATGTCCCGACTCACTGAATTACACACTCCTCATATATGCACTTTAGAGAACGCATTTATGTTACACCCCAAGGCTGCCCAAACTAAGTACTACTAACTGTGTGGTTTATAGGAAAGGAAACGTATTGCCCCTCAGCTCTACAGGCTAGAAGTCTGAAATCAGGGTGTGAGTCTTGTTGATTCTTTCCGAGGCTCTAAGACAGAATCTGTGCTACACCTCTCTCTTGCCTGTGGTTTGATACTTTTTTGTGAACCTGGGCTGCAGTGTATCTTGCGATTGCTATGTGCCTTGCAGGGATGGATCAATATACTATTCTAACTAGATGACTACAGTCTCCCATGCAAATGATGTGTCTGTGGTTTACTGAGAGGGGACTGGTCAGTTTGTGGCCCAGTGGGAGGGTGACCAAAAGAGAAAACATCGTGGGCATTTCTCAAGCTGAGATATCTGAAGAAAAGAATCAAGCCTCAAGGTGCAATATGGAAGAATTCTGCGGAGAAAACGCTGACTCAGGATGCATCAAAAGAAGATGGGAAGACTGTCGAGTCCTGTACCAAAAGGAATTGATCAATGCTCAACTATTTCAAGAAGGAGCATATGAAAAAGAAGCAATACCACCGAAGGAAAAGGTCCAAGATACACTGAAGGTGTAGGCAAAATACAAAGGCTATCGGAATTGACAGAATGCCAACTGGTATGTTTCAACAAACAGATGCAGCTCTACAAGTGCTCCTTCATCTATAACAAGAAAATCCCATACCTGGCCAGCCAACTGGAAGAGACTTGTATCTGTACCAGTTCCAAAGAAAGGCGATCATTAATACCACACACAAGTAAAATTTTCCCGAAGATCATCCAAAAGCAGTTGCAGCAGTTTGTTGACAGGAAACTGCCAGAAATTCAAGCTGCATTCAGGGGAGGATGTAGAAACATGGATAGCATTGCTGATGTCAGATGGATCTTGGCCGAGAGCGGAGAATTCCAGAAAGATGTTTGCCTGTGTTTCATTGATCATGCAAAGGCATTTGACTGTGTGGATCAAAACTAATTACAGCTAATGTTGTGGAAAATGGGGATACCAGAAGACTTACCTGTGCTCTTAAAGAATCTATACACAAACCAAGAGGCAGTCGTGCAAACAAAACAAGGGAACACTGTGTGGTTTAAAGTTAGGAAAGGTGTGCATCAGGGTTGTGTCCTTTCACCGTACCTTTTCACTCTGTGTGCTGAGCAAGTAATCCGAGAAGCTGGATTACATGAAAAAGAATGAGGCACCAGGATTGGAGGATGACTCATTAACGACCTGTGTTACATGTATGACACCACCTTACTTGCCGGCAGTGAAGAGGATTTGAAACACTAATAAAGATCAAAAACCACAGCTTTCAGAAAGGATTACACGTCAATATAAAGAAAACGAAAATCTTCTCAACTGGACTAATAGGCATACACCATGATAAATGGAGAAAAGATTGAAATGCGGTCAAGGATTTCATTTCATTCGCATCCACAGTCAACGCCAAGGAAGCCGCAGTCAGGAACTCAAACGACCCATGGCAACGGGCAAACCTGTTACAAGTGATGCCCGGCACTTAACAACAGACTGAGTTATGTGGTGGAACCACGTGACCCATGAACTAAAAATGTCTTTTATGTTCTTAAGGAACTATTTTTTAAAAAACAAAAGCAAAACAAAGAAATGTGAGTGACACAGACTTTATGGGACCAGCAAGAATCTAAAATATTTTTATCTGGTCCTTTGCTCAAAAAGTTTGTAGATTCCTCGTACAGCATATTGAATTTACATTAAAAAGCACCACATTCTCTGCTCTGGAAACACAAAAAAGCACTTTTAGCATGTGTATAGTAAGAAGCACTTCTTTTTATTTCCAAAACTTTTCCTCAAGGAATTTTGGCTGCATCACACATCTCTGTACGTCCTACAGCACAACTGATATTGTAGTTGTCGTTTTCAAGCTTGCATTCACTCATGTGAATAGAGACCTTCATTATTATTATATTCTGTGTGTAACAGATATGTGTATATTACATATATGTGTAATTATTACTGTTTTTAGTTGTCTATCATTATTGGCTGGATGGATAAATTATAGGGCATCCAAAGTAAAGAATTGTATGCAACATTTAAAAAGAATCTACTAGGTTTGTGTACTTTCACTTTGAAAGATGTTTACAATGTATTGGAAAGTGAGAACTGTGAAGAAAAATAGGTGCAGCTCGATTTCAGATATTATTTCAATAAAATAAAATGAGGGTGAACATTGAACTCTGTATTTGAATACATACGAAATAGTTTCAGAAAGAACTTCCATAGCATTTTCCTGTGGAGAGTGGCATAGGACTAGCACAAAGGTCCATTTCATTTCTTCCTGTTTTGTTCAGTAGATTTCAAATAGATGTACTTAAGAAGGCATCCTGGAAAGCCCTCAGCCACGTACACATACATATCCAAGACAGTCCCTTTATGACATTTATTAACCCACAGATAAATGAATTGGCATAAAATAAGTCATTAAACCAGTGAGTAGTGTGTGGGGTCTCAAAGGCTTCTAAGTGGCCATCTGAGACACTCCCCTGATCCCATCCCATCTGAAGCAGGGGAAAAGGAAGAATACCAAAGGCACAAGGGAAAGATAAGCTCTAAGGAGCAATGCACCATCATTACCACAGATTTTACCCGACTGAGTCCAACACAGTCAGTTCCCGGCTACCACACCTGACTGCTCTGACAGGGATTGTACCAGAGGGCCCCAGACCGAGCTGGAAAACAATGTAGGTTACAAGTCAAACTCATGCATGTGTGCAAAAAGGCCAGATTTACTGGTCTGATAGACGCTGAAGAAACCCCAGGAGTATGGCTGGCCAGACACCCTTTAACTCAGTGCTGAAGTCATTTCTGAGGTTTACCCTTTAGCCACAGATTAAACTGGCCCCTAAAACAAACAGAAATGCATGTCACTGAACCATGTACACAAGGCCAAATGGGCACATTAGCTCATGGGCAAAGTCGAGAAGGCCAGAGAAGACACAAAAGCTGATCAAAAAGAAGTGGGGAACCCAAGGCTGAGAAGGGAAAACTATCGATACATAACACTGTTGACAACTAAGTGGCAAGACAAAACAGTATGTATGTTCATTTTGTATGAGACAAACTAATTTGCTGTAAAACCATCTAAAGTAAAATAAAAATAAATAATAACAACAACAACAAAAAAGATTTAAGCCTTAAACCAGAAAGAAATTACAACTGTAGCAAAGATAAATGACAAATCCCGGTTCAGGAAGAGGTCACTTGTTTCACACCCAAAGCCAGGTTGTTCTGAATGGCCCAAAGAAGGTGAACTCACCCTTGGCAATGGCTTTCGCTGGTTGCAGTTGATGCCTCCAATGAGGACCATGTTGGGCATCAGAGGTTTTGGAGAGTCGAAAGCAAAGTCAGTTCGTAACAACCAAATTGACGTGTGGCTGTAGAGGTCATAAGCTGTGACGGGTGTCTGGAAAATCTCAGAGGCAATTTCCAAAGCACTTTTGACAAAAAAGGGACAAAACAATTGCTCCTGAAAGTAGAAGATTTGGTTCCATACTCTCTCCTTGAAGTCCATGGTATCTGAGAATCCTGAGAGGTCTCTGGGGACGTAAGAAAGAGGTCTGGGGCACTGTGTGCCTTCGTCAAGATAATGACATAATATTGCCCTGGTGAAGACCACAGAGGGTAGTGAAAAATATTTGGCGACAATTAAGCCACACAGGTCAAAAGGATCCGTAAACACCGCATCGAAGGAGCTCTCTCTTATGTACTCTACTAATTTCCTGTCATTAAACAAACTCCTACAACGTGAGAAAAAGAATTCAAACACAGCCATAGCTGGAGTTCTTACTAGTGATAATATGCCAAAGTCACGGGATTTCCAACAATAATCTGAGAACATCTTGAACTCACGATTCAGATCCTCCAGTGTGTAAGAAGTTGAATAAGTCTTTACCGTGAAGTTGAGAGATTTTCCCATGTGCCAGCTCACCTCTGGCATGACCGTGACCACCTCATGTCCTCGTTGGATGAGTTTCTCCACAACAGCTTGCATGGTGAACCAGTGGCTCCCATCCATGGGGACAATCAGCAGCTTGCCTGCCTCGGCAAAGCCGGGTGTCAGCAAGAGACACACACACGGGGGAAGGAAACCAATCCAAATTGCAGGCGCCATCAGGGAACTGTAGCCCAGAGCACCCCGTGGCACGAATTCTAAGCTCCTGCGTAGAACACAGTCAGCGGTAGATGTCCAGGTATAAAACATGCCCCAAGAGAGGGTGTGCGCTCCTGATGCTGCTAATGATTTACTTATAAGGACAGTAACGAATAATTGCATTTGCTGAGAGAAGCTCTGCACGCTTCTCAAATAAGAGCAACTTTTGATCTTTGCCTTGGGTAGACATTATACCTGCTACTAGTTAGTGAGTCTAAAATCAAAATGATTAAGTAACACTTTTGAACCCCGGTGAGTCACAAAAATAAAATGTGAAGTGGGATAAAGCTCTTATTTTGGAATGTTTCCCAAAGCCAAATTTGGATTATCCCCTCAAACTACCAAAACCTCTACTGCAGGACTTGCCCCAGTGAGCCTGCTGTTGCTCTTCAGGAATTCCTGTGTCCATGTCCCACACTCTGCAGGCACTCCTTGGGGTCAAGGACTGTCTTCATGCTCACAGCCTTCTCCCACAGGTCCTGTGGTGTACCCCCACAAGGAAGCCAGCAAGAAACACTACTTGTGTTGGACTGAATTCCATTATACAGGTAGGCATTGTAGACGGCTTCACGGGGGAGGCCAGTGTATGTGCTGCTAGGCGATGTGTGTCCACTAAGACCCTGAGGGACATTTCATGAGGAACTCTGGGTCCCAACCTGGGGACCTGGTCCTCACAAGCTTCATCCTTGGCAGTTAAATGGCTACTAGATGTTTCACAAAAGCCAGACAGTATTGATTCATCACTTGTGACAAACATTCCATAGCAGTTTGGTAAATGTTAGGAATAAAAGTTTCTTAAAAAGCAATTCCACTCCTAGGCATACAAGGACTGCCAATTAAGTTCACAAAGTTCTCCTAGAAAAAGTGCTACATACCTAATGATGGCTATCGCTGTGGCCACCTTCGAGCTCAGTACCCACTCCCCTCGGGAAGCTATCCACCAACCCCAGCACCAAGTCCTCCCTTCAAAACAATTTTGGAACTCTTTCAAGAATATCCATCACAGCTGTCTTTGAATTACCTTTGATGTCCTGAATGTCATCCAAATATCTTCCTTTGAATATTACTTTATCTTCAGGTAAAGAAAAAAGTCACTAGGGGCCAGATCAGAAAAGGAGGGAAGGTGTTGAAATACAATTATTTGTTCACTGGCTAAAAACTCCCTCACAGACAACTACACAGTTAACTTCTGAAACTTGCCACACCGTGCCACCCTGCACAATGCCCATTCCAGAAAGAGTTCCAAAACGGCTCTGAAGGGTGGGTTAGGCACTGGCATGAGTGCTTAACTTCCCAAGGGAGTGCTTTGAAGGTGACTATGGCGATATTCAGCAGTGAGATATGTATCCCTTAGGACAATAAGTTCACAGACTTAATTATGTGATCTCATATATCCCCAAAACTTAAAAGCAGAGTCTAAAACACATGCTTGTCGCTTGTCCACCAGTGTTCCTTGCAACAGTATTCACATGAGTTCAAAGAGATGGAAACAATCCAAGCGTCCATCAACAGATAAACGGACACACAAAATGGTGTCTAAATAACTAACACGTGTGGCTGTAGAGATCATAAGCTGTGACTGGTGTTTGCAAAATCTCAGAGGCAATTTCTAAAGCACTTTTGACAAAAGAGGGACAAAACAAATGCTCCTGAAGGTAGAAGATTTGGTTCCATACTCTCTCCTTGAAGTCCATGGTATCTGAGAATCCCAAGTGGTCTCTGGGGACGTAAGAAAGAGGTCTGGGGCACAGTGTGCCTTCGTCAAGATAATGACATAATATTGTCCTGGCGAAGACCACTGAGGGCAGTGAAAAATATTTGGCGACAATTAAGCCACACAGGTCAAAAGGATCCGTAAACACTGCGTCGAAGGAGCTCTCTCTTATGTACTCCACTAATTGTCTGTCATTAAACAAACTCCTACAATGTGAGAAAAAGAGTTCCAACCCAGCCATAGCTGGACTTCTCATTAGGGATAACATGCCAAAGTCATGGGATTTCCAACAACAATCTGAGAACTTCTTGAACTGACAATTCAGATCCTCTATCGAATAAGAAGTTGCATAAGACTTGACTGTGAAGTTGAGTGATTTATGCAGATGTCAGCTCACCTCCGGCATGACGACGACCAGCTTGTGCCCTCGGTGTATCAGTTTCTCCACAACAGCATGCATGGCAAACCAGTGGCTCCCATCCATGGGGACAACCAGCAGCTTGCCTGCCTCGGCAAAGCCAGGTGTCAGCAGGAGACACACACATAGAGGAATGAAGCCCATCAAAACTACAGGTGCCATCAGGGAACGGTAGCCCAGGGCACCTTGTGTCATGGACTGCAAGCTCCTAGGAAACACTCAGCAGCAGAAGTCCAGGAATAAGCCTGCCCCCAAGACAGTGTGCGGTCTGCATGCCTCAGGAAACACGCCCTCACTGCTAATCATCTACTCAGAAGGGCAGTGATGACTGAACAGTACTTGCTTAGATGCGTGTGTTTCTCAAACAAGAGCAGCGTTTGATCTTTCCCTTGGGCAGGCATCACCCCCAGAAGAAGACAGTGAGTTTGGAAACAAAACTATTAAGCAACACATTTGGATGCAGAAGACTTGCAAAACTAAAAAGTTGGATAAAGTCCATATTTTGAACTTTTTCCGAAAGCAAAAGCAGAATTTTCTCCTCAGACTGCTAAAAACTCTGCTTTAGGACTTGCCCCAAGGAGCCTGGGGCTGTCTTTCAGAAATCGATGTGTCCATGCCCTGCACTCTACAGAGCACTCCTTGAGGTCAATAGCTGTCATTCTCCTTGTGCTGTTTCCCTTTACAGTACCATAGAGAAACCTGCAAGTAGGCATTCTAGAGGCTTCGTGGGTGAGGTCAGTGTATGCATTGCTAAGCGATGTGTGTCCATCAAGTCCCTGAGAGACATTCTGTGAGGTGTTCTGGATCCTACCTGACAACGTAATTCTGATTAGGAGACTAATCAATCTCATTTCTGGCAATCAAATAGTTACTAGACACTGGAGAAAGTCAATGGCAATATTGGTTCATCAGTTGTGACAAATGTACCATGGTAATTTAACTGTTAGGGGAGACCAAGCACTGGGACAGAAGAAATCTCTGGACAGTTTTTCCAATTTTTACCTTGCTGTCATTCTAAAACTATTATAATATAAAAAGTTTCATAAACAGTCATTCTGCTGACAGATACATGTCCCAAAATTTGAAAGCAGAGTCTCAAACAGATAGTTATCAACTATTGCTCACTGCAATATTATTCCCAATATTTTAAAGGTAGAAACAACCCAAGTGTCCATCAGCAGGTAAATGGATGTGCAAAGTGAGGTAAATGCGTAAAATGGAACGTTACTCAGCCATAAAGAGAAATGAAATTCTGATACATGCTACAACATGAATGAACCTCGGAAATATGATGCTAAGTGAAATCAGTCAGACACAAAAGGGTAAATGCTGAGTAATCCCACTTGGATAAGGAGAGGATGGCAGCAGGGAAGGTGAAGGCAGAGAGGCCTGCACGTCTGAGAGGGGGAATGCAGGGCCGGGAGGCCTGTCCTGAGGGGCCAGAGGAGCCTGCACAACTGACAGTGGATGTACATGGCAATGAGAAACACCTCCTGGCTTGCACAGCCAAGAAGGGCTGAGACAGCTGTCCTCCACTAAAGAATGAAGAGATGCGCTCTCCTCTTTGGGGAAGCCTTCCAGACCCGGCTGTCTCAGTTGTCTCATGTGGAGATAACAGAGATACCACAAGTGGGTGGCTTTTGACAAACAGAAATTGATTCTCTCACAGTCTAGGACGCTACAAGTCCAAATTCAGGGTGCTGATTTCTGGGGAAGGGTTTCTCCCTCTGGAGGAAGATCTTTCTCAATCTTCCCCTCGATGAGGGGCTTCTCTGTGCAGGAACTCTGGATCCAAAAGACATGCTATACTCCTGGTACTTCTTTCTTGGTGATATGAGGTCCTCAGCTCCCTGCTTACTTCCTTTTCCATTTACCTCTTGTGAGATAAAAGGTGATACAGGCTACACCCCAGGAATACTTTCTTTACATTGGATCAGTCAGCTGACATCAATAACGGTGTTACTGTCTCACCCCAATCTTCTAGAACATAGTACAATCTTGTTCCATTAACAATTGGCAGAGATCAGGATTTACAACATATATAACAATTACAGTTGCAAAAGAGAGGAGAACCACGCAATACTGGGAATCATGGCTCAGCCACATTGCTAAACACACTTTTAGGAGGGCAGATTCAATCCAGGATTCCAGCCTACGAGCTTTCTGATCCTGATCTTGAATTGTAGCCTGTACTTTCTTAGTAAGCCACTTAACTGTAAGCATGGTCTGTGAGATCTACGCAGCCATTACAACAAATTACTAAACCCAGCAGACAAGCAGACAGTGCCATGGGAATGATGGCTAGTGTCAGAACTGGTGAAAAAGTTGGAGAGTGTAGGTATGTATGACCCCACCTCACAGTGGTCAGCTTTGGGCTCATTCTGGTTCTTATCCCTAAGATAGATGAAACCATTGGCAGTTATATATCTTAATTGGTATAACCAAACACGCATAAAACTCTATATGGTTCATTATTTCATAGTTCACAGCTATCTCTATACAATAGGTAGATGACAGGTATAAAATGGTTGTATGGATAGCCGAGTCACTGTGGACCTGGCCCAACAATGCAGTGGGTGGCCCTGAACTCTGCCTACTTTAGGAAGTTGCAGGACCCACCCACTGGCAGAGATCAAGCCTTCAGAGAAGTCTGGGTGCTGCTTAGAGCCCTAAATGATGGAAGGAGAAAGGCGGTAAGGACTTGACAGGCCTCGGTCTTACAACATCCTGAAGTTGGCTCCTCCTTGCCACCAAATGCCTCACAACCTGCTCTTGCTCAGAGCAAACTCCAGGCCTGATTTCAGCAAGCCAAAGGCAGTAGTCTCCCCAAGATGAACGTCTGCTGAGCATCTGGCAGTTCCTGAGAGCTGAGCTAGACACTGTGGACCAGCAAAGAGGGAAATTCGCCAAAGAGACAGCAGGGGCAGACGACCTGATGTTGGGGCAGGTGGCGTGGAGGAGACAAGCAATCCTCTACCAGGTATTACCGACCACCTGAGGAGGGACAGGAGCAAGAATGGGACCCTCCTGTTGAACTGCCACCACTGACGAGGGCAGCCATATGCTCAGTCCCTTCTCCCAACCTGAGGCTGTAGACAGTGACGCACCCTGTTCCTGCAAACCCCGTAAGGACATTTTGCAAAGCTTCAGCTTCAAGATATTTTTATCTGGCCCCTTACAAAAAAAGTTTGTGGGCCTCTAATAGAGCTTATTGAATTTACATTAACAGAAGAACTTATTCTCTGCTCCAAAAACACACGAAGACACTTTCAGCATGGTTATGATGGGAAGTATGTAATTATTTTTATTCCAAAAATGTCCTCATGAAACTTGAGGGCATTATGCAAGACTACACATCCCACAGGCCAACTGACACTGCAATTATTGTTTTGAAGCTTGCATTCACTCATCCAAAATACACACATGCATCATTTGTATTATATATGTTATATACACATAAGATACACATACATACTTGTTATTGTTGTTAGCTGTTAGTTGTCTATCAGGGCTGGCTGGATGGATAAATGAAGGGGCATCCAAAGGAAAGAACTTAACGTCATGGTTGAAAAGAGCATGCCAGATGTGTATGTTTGGGGCATATAAAGATGTTTACAATTAATTGGCAAGTAACGAATGCAAGGCAAGCAAAATATGACCATCTTGTACCCAGACCTTATTTAAATAAAATGGGTATGAAGTTATATTCTCTCTATGCATGTATACATTAAATAAATTCAGAGTATTTTCTGACGGAGAATGTTGTAGGACTAGGAAGAAGGTTCATTTTGTTTCCAACTGTGATCTGTTTGCTTTTGTTTCACAGCTTTTCAAACCAAAGCATGAGAAAATGCAGCCTGGAGAGTCATCAGTTGTACAGACGCACATATCAAAGGGAGCCACTTTATAAAACGTTAGCCACAATTCAAAGAATTGGCGTAAGACAAGTCATTAAACCAAAAAGAAATTACACCTGAGACCAAGATAAGTGACAAATCCCAGTTCAGTAAGGGGTCACCTTTTTTATACCCAGAGCCAGGTTGTTCTCTAAAGAGAAGCGAACTCACCCTTGGCATGGGCTTCCTCTGGTCACCATTGATGCCTCCAATGAAGACCACGTTGGGCATCACAGGTCTGGGATAGTCGAAACAAAATCAGTTCTTAACAATCAAACTGAGGTATGACTGTGGAGGTCACAAGCTGTGACCGGCATTTGCAGAATCTCAGAGGTAATTTCTAAAGCACTTTCAGCAAAATGGTGGCAAAAAAAATCCTCTTGCAAATGGAATATTTGGTGTCATACTCTCTCCATTAAGTTCATAGTATCTGAGAATCCTGAGAAATCTCTGGGAACATAAGGAGGAGGACTGGGGCATTGTGTCACTTCCTCCGCTTTACGACAGAGGGATCCCCTGGTGAAGAGCACAGATGGCAGTGAGAAATATTTGACAATAATTAAGCCACACAGATGGAAAGCATCAGTGAATACTGCATCAAAAGATCTTTCTCTTATGTACTCTACCAATTTCGTGTCATTAAACAAACTCCTACAATGTGAAAAAAGGCATCCTAAGAAAGTGCTGATTGGACTCACTGTTAGAGAAGATATACCCAAGTCTCGAGTTTCCCAGTGAAAGGTAGAGAAAACCCAGAACACACGATCCAGATCCTCCAGGGAGTCAGAGGTTGAGTCAGTCTTTAATGTGAAGTTCAGTGACTTTCCTGGATGCCAGCTCACCTCCGGCATAGCTATGACCAGCTCATGCCCTCGGTGGATGAGTTTCTCTGTAACAGCTCGCATGGTGAACCAGCGGCTCCCATCCATGGGGACAACCAGCAACTTGCCTGCCTCTGCAAAACCAGGTGTCAGCAGGAGACACATACAGAGAGGAAGGAAGCTTGTTAAAATTGCAGGTGTCATCAGGGAACTGCAGCCCAGGGCACATTGCAGAGTGGATTCTAAGTTCCTGTGATACAGTCAGAGGTAGAAGTCCAGGTATAAAACCTGCCCCCAAAGAGGGTGGGAATCCTGCATGTATAGAAACGCAAACTCACCAGCAATGGTTTACTCACAAAGACAGTGATGAATACTTGTATTTGATAAAATAACTTTTGTACATTTCTCAAGCAAGAATAGCTTTCAGTCTTTGCCTTGGGGAGGGATCACACCCAGTACCACAAGAAGAGCTTAGAAACAAAATTTTGAAGCAACTTTTTTGGACTCTGAAGACTCAAAAGAGAAAAAAGTAAAGTTGAATAAAGTTCATATTTTGGAAATTTCCCAAAGCATAATTAGGATTTTACCCTCAGACTACCCAAAGCTCTGCTGTAGGATTTCCCCCTGTGAGGCTGGTGCTGTCCTTCAGGAAACCACAGCTCCGTGTCCCACACTCCATAGAGCACTCCATGAGGTCAACGGCTGTCTTCATGTTTGCTCCCTTTTCCCACAGTTTCTGCGCTATCCCTGCACAGAGAAACCCACAAGAAATCCTGCTGTGTGGGGCTGAACTATGTCACGCAGGCAGGCATTCTAGATGCTTTGTGGGTGAGGTCAGCGTATGCATCAGTGAATGCTGCCTGTCCGCTAAGACCCTGTGGGACATTTTATGAGCAATTCTGCATCCCAACCTGGGGACCTAATTCTGATTAGGAGCCTACGACAGCCTCATTCTTGACAATCAAATGGTCACTAGACTTTGGACAAAGGTCAAGTGTACCAGCGTAGTGATTTGTTAAATGTTGACAGACTCTAAATATAGGAATCCAGGAACTCTCTCTACTATTTTTCCAATTTCACTTTGATGTCATGCTAAAAGTATTATAAAATGAAAAATTTATTAAAGAACAACTTCACTCCCAGGCCTGTCAACTCTGATGACAGTGAGTGAAAATGTGGGGTCTGAAACATACACTTGTAAGTTGCCATTCATTGTGAAACTGCTCATAGTAGCTCAAAGGGAGAAATAACCCAAATAGTCAACAGACAAATAGATAAACAGACTGAAGTACAGATGTAAATGGAAAGTTCTTCAGCCATAAAAAGAAATGAAGTTCTGAAATACGTCATGAGTAAACGTTGAAAACACTATACTACGTGAAATAAGCAAGACACAAAAGGATAAATGTCACATTACTCTGTTTGTACGAGGGCACTATCTGAAATATGTCATGAGTAACCTTGAAAACATTATACTAAGTGAAATAAGCAAGACACAAAAGGACAAATGTCACATTACCCTGTTTGTATGAGAGCACTAGCTAGAATGGGCAGAAGCACAGACACAAGGGACTATCAGAGGCTGCCAGGCACTGAGGGGTGTGGGGAAGGAAAGCAGGGAGCTACCGCTTGAGGCATTCTGGATTTCTGTTTAGGGTGATGGGGAACTTTTGGAAATGGATGATAGTGGTTGTAAAAGATGGTGAGTGTAGATAAAGTCTGAGAATTAGATCCTGAGAAACAGGTAAAATAGCAAGATTTTGTTACACGTACTTTACCACAGTAAAATGCTTGAAGTTGATTTTTTTTTTTTTTTAAAGCCACAGGCTGGGATAAATGCTTGCAAAGTATATATCACATAAAGGATTGATCTCCAAAATAGATAAAGAACTCTCAGAACTCAAGAAGGAAAAAGCAAAAGACTCCATATAAAAAAGGCAAAGATTTGAACAGTCACTTCATCAGAGAAGATACACAGATGGCTGAAAGATCCCAGAAAGGAAGCTCAGTGTCACTAGCTATTCAGGATAGGCAAACTGGAACCACAATTTAAATTACACACTTATTAGCTCAAACTAAAAGGAGTGACTGTGTCGTGTGTTGGTGAGCACACAGAAAAGCTGAGCAGGTGACACTCAACTACTGAGACAGCACCGTGGTCACTTGTGCTTTGGGATACTGTGAGGCAGTGTCTGGAAACTGTCAGCACACACCCAGTGCATAATTCGCCATCCCACTGTCGTTGTTAGGTGCTGTCCTGTTGATTTCCCCTCACGGTGACCCCATGTGACAGAGCAGAACTGTCTCAGGGGGTTTTCTAGGCTGCAATCTGGACTGAAGGAGATGGCCAAGCCTTGCCCCCATGTAGCTGCTGGGTTGGCTGGAGCTACCAACCTTCCCATTAGTGGCTGAGTGCTTAACTACTGCACCACCAGGGCTCCTAACCATCCCACTAGTATTTATCCAAAAGCAAGGAAAGCATACTTCCAAAAAAGACCCGTATGTGGACGTTATACCACTTCTATCTGTAACATAAAAACCTTTCCAGGACCAGACCTGATGGTCCAGCAACCTGGAAGTTCCCCTGGGAACACGGCCTCTGACTTGCTGCTGGCCCAGGGCTGAAACCAGCACTGAAGCCTACACTTCAGACAAAGAATGCACTGGACGTGAGGACCCAGAGTGATTCAGATGCTTTGTGTGCTTTATGGTTTAATATACATATGAGGCTGTCCTATTGGTTTCTTTTTAGCAGGCAGAGAAGGCAAAGAGGAGGGGACAAGTGTCGATTGAGTGGGTAGTGGAAGAAAAGAGTGGGAAAGAAGAATCTGCTGTCGCAGGGTGAGGAGAGCAGATAAAGCTGCAGACAGGCGGCTGCTCGGGTTTGTACAGCAAATTGACTTGGATTATAAACTGTCATTTAATCACAATAAAAAATTAAAAATAAAAAACTACCCAAGTGTCTATCTGCAAACGGTAGTAGATCCATACGGCAGAACACTTGTCAGCAGTAAAAAGGAACAAACTATTTAACATGTGCACCACGGGTAACCCTCAAAATAATTTTGCTGAATAAAACAAGCCAGATGAAAACATGTACACAATGTAAGATTACACTTCTGGGCAATTGTAGAAAATGGAAACTAAAATCCAGCAACCGAGAGCCGGCAAGGAGGGTAGGGTTTGACGTGGGGAGGAGGACGTGGCTGGGAGGGCAGGGAGACAGGGACTGCAAAGAGCAGAAGGAAAGTTTCCAGGGTGACCATTACCCTGATCCTGATGCTGGTCCTACGAGTGTTAGCACGTGTCACCACTTACCAAACTGGACACGTCACATACATGTACTCTGGAGTATGCCATTTGTGTTAGCACCTTGGAGATGGCACTACTCCAAGGGAGCAGACAAAGCTGCAAACATCTGTCGATAATCAGAAAGGGTGAGGTATCAAGTGGGAATCTAGGAAAGCTGGAAATCATAAAAAGTGAAATAGAATGCATTAACAGTGGATTATGGAACCCAGAAGAGAAGCAGAGAGTGTCCTGGAGAGGACAGCAGGTGTCAGAATGGGTGAAAAGGCTGGAGAGTAGAGGAATGTCTGACCCCCACCTCACAAGGGTCAGCTTTTGGCTCACTCTGGTTCTTAAGCCTATGATATATAAAACCACATAGAACTGTATTTTTTGTATCTCTTTATTGACATAACCAAACGTGCCTGAAACTCTATATAGTTCAGTATATGTCTTATTTCACAAGTATCTGCATAATAGATAGACAACAGCCATAGAACGATGATATGGATATCTGAACCACTGTGAACCTGGCCCAGCGTGTCATGAGTGTCCCTGAACTCTGATCCAGTTCAGGAGATTGCAGGCCCCACCCTTTAGTAGGGAGTCAGCCTTGATACACTGTCTCGGTGTTGCTCAGAGCCCTAAGTGGTGGAGAGAGAAACAGGGCAAGATCTCCCTGGCAGGTCTAAGTCCCTTAATGTCCTGAAACTTGCTTCTCCTGACCATAAAAAGACTCACAGCCTGGTCTTGCCGAGAGCCAAACTCCAGGCCTGATGTTGTCAGGCCTAAAGCAGCAGTCACTACAATTTTTACAAACAGCACTATTTCATTTTTCTGTCAGTTGCCTGGACAGTGTCACGTTGAATAGCACCCGCTGAACATCTGGCAGGTCCTAAGGACAGGACAGGACACTGGACCAACACGGAGGGAGACTCAGCAGGGAGACAGAGATGATCCAGTGTAGCAGCGGGTGACATGGAAGAGGCAGCTGACCCTCTGACCACCTGAGAAGTGACAGTGACAGGCATGGGACACTTCTGCTGCACACAGAGACTACTGACAAGCCCGGAGAGCAGGTGCCTCTGGGTGTCTCATGCTCAGACCCTGCTTATGACCTGAGGCTATGGACAGTGAGTGGTGTCCTGAGCTCCTGCCAGCCCCACACGGACATTTGGCAATGCCTTGGCTTTCTTCGGCTTCCTCAACTGTCGCCAGAGGGCACTTAAAGTGATCGGCTGCTGAACAAAACTTGATGGATTGAACCTACTAACTTTTGACAAGAAAATGTGACCCCCCTGTTTCTGCAAAGATTGCAGCCTTGGGAACCCTACAAGCAGTTCTGTTCTGTCCTCCAGGGTACTAGAAGCCTGAATCCACTCCACCGCAGTGTTCCTCTCTCCAGAACTGGTGTCCCTGTGGGGCACAAACGATTAATGAACTTGACCGCTCCCACAAAAGCTAAAGATACGAGTCCACCAAGAAACACCGCAGAAGAAAGGCCTGCTGACCTACTGCCTGAAGATCACAACCACCGAAAGCGCTGTGGAGCACCGGTTAATGCGTACCTCCCCGCCCTGCAGGCTCTGGGCCTGGCCACCCGTTGACCACTTAGCTCTGCTCCTTCTCGTGCAGATACCTGTGCACAGGAGCTCCAAGGCCAGCCGAGAGCTGGCACTTCCAACCCCAGCCCCACCCTGCCCTAGCACCCCTGATTTTACTCACAGCTGGCTGCTTGTAGGGGGAGCACAGGAACTGATACCCTACACCAAAATATGATCTTTGTCCTTTGCTTTGATAGTAAAAGCCAGTCGCTATCAGCTCGCCGCCCCCTCCGAGCGTGATAACCATTGCACCACCCAAGTACTCCATTAGAAAAGTACTTGGCTTAAAAACTGAGTGTCAGCATAACCTATGGAACCAAGCAAGGGACTTAAGCCGTAACCTTTCAAACTCTGATGTGTGAGTACTCAGAACAATCCTGCCTCGCACAGTGGCGGTCACTTACACTCATGTATCTGTACTCGCTGGGGTGCCCTCCCAGCTCTCGGACTGAGCAGAACATCACTAGATCCAACAGTCACCTTCCACCAGACTGAGTTATGTAATAGAGCAGCATGGCCCGTGAACTAAGGTTGATATTTACATTAAATATTTTTGAAAAAGCAAAAACAAAGCCAAGAAGTGTCAGCAATGCAGAGCCATCGTATTTATTTACATAAATAAAATAACCAGTCCCTCCTACAGAAACACAGAGGTTACTTTTAGCATAGGCTGAGACCAAGTACATAATTATTTTATTCCAAAGAAAGTGATGTGGCCCAGCTCTCCTGACAGAGACTGAACTGGATCATACAAAACAAGGAGTGTAGCTGGTACCGAACAAAGCTTTGGACTTTAATACGTACACCAGAGTGTTTTAGAGGCTCATCGCCAAGCCCAGCTCATACGGTGAGGGGGGTCAGATCTCGGTCAAAGGGTCAAGGAAAGCTCCAGATGAAAGGGGCAAGTGCAGTCGTGGGGACGGGGGAGGGGGACAGGGTAGTTAGAATAGAGTACCTGTGGAAGTTCCGGGTGTTATTTGGTAAATTGATATGGACTGCTAAATTGCTCCTAATCACAACACAATTTACCAAAAACAAAAAAAGAAGAAGAAGAAGAAAAAAAGTCCTCATGAAAAAGGGGAATTTATGCATATCTGTACGTCCTGCGGAAACCCTGGTGGTGCAGTGGGTTAACTGCTACGTCTCCTAACCAAAAGGTCGGCAGTTCAAATCCACCAGGCGCTCCTTGGAAACTCTATAGGGCAGTTCTACTCTGACCTCTAGGATCGCTATGAGTTAAACCTGACTCAACAGCAGTGGGTGGGTACATCCTACAGGCCAACCGGTATACTGCATTCACTCATCAAAAATAGAGAATGCATTACTAGGATGTATTTTATATACACATAAGACACATACACACACAGTCATTATTGTTGTTAGTTGACTCGACGGCACTTGGCCTTTGGCCTGTCTACTAATATTAGCTGGTTGCACAAATGAAAGGGCATCCAAAGTAATGAATTTAATGATTTTAAAGAACTTACTAGATGTGTCTCTTTTGACCTGTAAAAATGTCTCAGTTTATGCTAAGGGACAAATGTCACATAATGAACAATTTGTCCAGCTTGTTTCCAGATCTTATTTTAACAAAATGAGGACAGAAATTACGTTTTCTCTGTGCATGTATCTACGAAATAATTTCATAAAAATAACATTTTTTTAAGTAGAATGTTTTAGGATTACCAGAAAAGTTCATTTCATTTCATGTTGTATGCATGCTGTTTGTAATATTCACAGAAAATGTAGCTTGAAGAGCCATTAACTACATTTACACGTCTAACAAAGGGGGTCTCGTTACAAACTTTGTTAACCCACAATGAAATGAACTAGTTTAAAACAAGTCATCCAACCAAAAAGAAATTAGAAATGTGACAAAGACAAATGACAAATCCCAATTCAGCAGTGGTATCGTTTTTCTATCCAAAGTCAAGTTGTTCTTAATGTGCTAAAGAAGAGCGAACTTACCCTTGGCAATGGCTTTTGGTGGCCACAATTGATGCCTCCAACGAAGACCATGTTGGGCATCACAGGCTTGGGATAGTCGAAAACAAAGTCCGTTCTTAACAACCAAACTGACGTATGGCTGTAGAGGTCGTATGCTGTGACTGGTGTTTGCAGAATATCAGAGGCAATTTCAAAGACACTTTTAAATAAATAGGAGCAAAATAAATGCTGGTTCAAATAGAAGATTTGAGTCCATACTCTCTCCCTGAAGGTCATGGTATCTGAAAACCCTGAGAAACCTCTGGGAACATAAGAAATAGGGCTGGGGGACTGCGTCCCTTCTTCAAGATAATGACAAAATGGTCCCCTGGTGAAGACCACAGAGGGCAGTGAAAAATATTTGGCAACAATTAAGCCACACAGATCAAAAGGATCCGTTAACACCGCATCAAAGGAACTCTCTCTTATGTACTCCACTAATTTCCTGTCATTAAACAAACTCCTACAATGTGAAAAAAAGTATTCAAACACGGTGACAATAGGACTCCTTATTATAGATAACACATCACTGTCCTGACTTTCCCAACAATAATTGATGAAAATCCTGAACTCACGATTCAGATCCTCCAGTGAGTAAGAAGTTGAATAAGTCTTAACTGTGAAGTTGAGAGATTTTTCCAGTTGCCAGCTCACCTCTGGAATGACTACAACCAGCTCATGCCCTCGGTGCATCAGTTTCTCTACAACAGCTCGCATGGTGAACCAGTGGCTTCCATCTACGGGGACAACCAGCAGCTTGCCTGCTTCGGTAAAGCCAGGTACCAGCAGGAGACACACACAGAGGGGAAGAAAGCTTGTCAAAATCACAGGCGCCATCAGGGAACTGCAGCCCAGAGCACCTTGCAGAGATGATTTTGAGCTCCTGTGATACAGTCAGCGGTAGAAGTCCAGGAGAGGGCGTGGATTCCTACACATATCAAGAAACATGCCCTCACTGCCAATCATTTACTCATAAGGACTGTAATGAAGAGTTGTGTTTGCTGAAACAACTTCTGCGTGTTTCACAAATAAGTACAGCTTTTGCTGTTTGCCTTAGGTAGGTGTCACACCCAATACTGGATTGGGAGTTTAGAAACAAAAACATTAAGCAACACTTTCAGATGCTGAAGACCCACAAAAATAAAAAATAAAGTTGAATAAAGCTCATATTGCAGAATTTTTCCCAAAGCACAATTAAGATTTTCTCCTCAGATTGCCAAAAGTTCTGCTGTAGGACTTGCCCCAATGAGCCTGGTGCTGTCCTTCAGGAATCCATGTGTCCATGTCCTGCACTCTACAGAGCACCTCTGAGGTCAAGGGCTGCCTTCAAGCTCATGCCGCTTCTCACAGGTCCTGTTCCATAGTCACCCAGAGAAGCCCACCAGAAATGCTAATGCGTTGGACTGAATTACATTATGCAGGTAGGCGTTCTAGATGCTTCATGGATCAGGTCAGTGTACGTATTGATTAGTGTTGCGTGTCTGCTATGACCCTGAGGGACATTGTGTGAGGAATTCTGGATCCCGACCTGGGGATCTAGTTCTTAGGAATCTAACGTAACTTCACACTTGGCAATCGAATGGTTACTAGATTTTGGACAAAGGTCAATGGCAATGCTGATTCATCAGTGGTGACAAATATGCCCACAGTGATTTGTTAAAAGTTAGCAGACTCTAAGGGCACAGATACAGGAATTCTCTGGACTGTTTTTCCAACTTTTCCTTTGCCATCATTCTAAAACCATTATAAAATGAAAAGTTTCTTAAGAGAGCAATTCCGCTCCCAGGTATACATGACAAAGACTGGAATGTGGAGTCCCAAACAGACAGGTATACACCAGTGTTCACTGTAATATTGCTCATAATAGCTCAAAGGCAGAAATAATCCAAGCGTTCAGCAGATAAATGGATAAACAAAATGAAGCACATGTGTAAATGGAATAGCACAGAGAAATGAAGTTCTGATACATGCTACTTCATGAGTGAATCTTGAAAATATTGTGCTAAATGAAAGAAGTCAGACACAAAAGGACAAGTGTCCCTTCATCCCACTTGCATGTTGTTGTTGTTGCTTTTTTTGTTGTTAGGTGCTGTTGAGTTGGTTCTGATTCATGGTGACTGTATACACAACAGAATGAAACATTGCCCGGTCTTGCGCCATGCCCACAGTCGTTCTTAAGCTTCAGCCGAGCGTTACAGCCACGGTGTCAATCCATCTCATCAAGGGTCTTCCTCTTTTTCACTGACCCTCCACTGTAGCAAGCATGATGTCCTTCCCCAGGGATTGATCCTTCCTGACAACATGTCCAAAGTATGTAAGACACAGTCTTACCATCTTTGCTTCCAAGGACCGCTCTGGTTGTACTTCTTCCAGAACAAATCTCTTTGTTCTTTTGGCAGCCCATGGTACGTTCCACATTCTTCTCCAACACCACAACTCAAAGGCATCAGCTCTTATTCTGTCTTCCTTTGCATCAGCCAGCTTTTGCATGTATATGTTGCAGCTGAAAATACCATGGCTTGGGTCAGGAGCATCTTAGCCTTCAAGGTGACATCTTTTCAGTACTTTAAAGAAGACCTTTAAAGTACTGAGACTATTTGTACAAGATGACTAAAATGGGCACAAGCACAGACACAAGGGAATATTAGCCGTTGCCAGGGACTGGGAAGTATCAGGAGAGGAGGATGGGGAGTTATCACTTGACAGATTTAGGATTTCTGTTTGGGGTGATGAGAAACTTTTGGAAATGGATGGTGTAAACACCATGTAAAAGATGGTGAGTATAGCTAACATCTGAGAATTATGTACTCAAAAACTGGTAAAATGGCAAGATTTTGTTATCCATATTTTACCATGACTAAATGTTTTAAGTTAATTTAAGGGGGAAAAAAGCCACAGACTAGGAGAAAACGTTTGCGAAGTATATATCATATAAAGGATTTGTCTCTGAAATACACAGAGAACTCTCAAAACCCAAGAAGGAGAAAATAAAAGATTCAGTATTAAAAAAAAAAAAAAAAAGGCCCCAGATCTGAACAGTCGCTTCACCAAAGAAGATATACAGAGAGCAAACGAACCCATGAAAGGATGTCCAGCACCATTAGTCACTCAGCATATGCAAGTTGGACCCACAACTTAAGTTACACACTTATTAGCAAAAACTAAAAGAAGAGCGTATGTCATGTATTGGCAAGTACACGGAACAGCCAAGTGGGTGATGCAGGGGTCCTGAGACTGCACAACACTCACTGGCCTTTGGGGTAACGCTTGGTGGTGTCTTCAAAACACAAGCGTGCACCTGCTACATGATGCGACCGTTCCACTACCGTTGTTAGGTGCTGTCCTGTTGATTTCACCTCAAGGTAACCCCACGTGACAGAGCAGAACTGCCTCAGAGGGTTTTCTAAGCTGAAATCTTTACTGGGGAAACCCTGGTAGCCAGTTGTTAGGTGCTCCAGCTGGTCACCAAGAGGTTGGCCATTCAAATCCACCAGGCGTTCCTTGGAAACTCTATGGAGCAGTTCTGCTCCGTCCTATAGGGTCTCTGTGAGTCGGAATCAACTCTACAGCATTGGGTTGGTCTGAGTTTGGGTTTAATCTTCACTGGAGGAGATGGCCAAGCCTTTCTGCCTGTGCAGCTGCTGGGTTGGTTGGAACTACCAACTTTCCCATTAGCAGCTGAGCTCTTAGCTGCTGCACCACCAGGGCTCCTAATACTGTCCCACTAACCCGAAAATCAAACCCACTGCCATTGAGTCGATTCTGACTCATAAGGACCCTAGAGAACTGCCCCCATAGAATTTCCATGGATCACCTGGCAGATTTGAACTGTTGACCTTTTGGTCAGCCACAGCACTTAACCCTTATACCATCAGGGCTCCTAACCATCCCACAAGTAAGTGTTTATACAAAAGCAAGGAACGCATACTTCCATGTAAAGAGCTGTGTATGCATGTTACACCACCTTTATCTGTAATGTAAAAAACTACGCAAGTGTCTATCAACGAATGGTGGTAGATCCGTACTGTGAAAGACTTGTCAGTGACACAAAGGAATGAACTATTTAAGATGTACACGGGGATGACTCTCCAAATAAAGCTGCTGAATGAAAGAAGCCAGGCAAATACATGTATATGATGTCAAATAGAAAATGGAAACTAACATCCAGCAACAGAGAGTTGGCAAGGAGGGCAGGGCTTGATGTGGGGAGGGGGACGTGGCTGGCAGGGGCAGGGAGACAGGGACTGCAAAGAGCAGAAAGAAAGTTTCCAGGGTGACCATCACCCTGATCCTGACGCTGGTCCTACGAATATTTGCATTACCAAATTGGTCACGTCCCACATGGGTACCTTAGAGTATGCCACATGTGCTAGCACTCTGGGGACGGCGCTGCTCAAAATGAGAAGAAACAGCTACAAACATACATGGATAATCAGAAAGTGGGAGGTATGAAGTACGAATCTAGGAAAATTGGAAATTGTCAAAAATGAAATGGAATGCATAAACAGTTAATTATGGAACCCAGGGGAGAAGCAGAGAGTGCCGTGGGAAGGACGGCAGGTGTCAGAATTGGTAAGAAGGCTGGGTGGAGGAATGTCTGGGCACCACTTCATACAGGTCACCTTTGGGCTCATTCTGCCTCTTAAGTCCCAGATACATAAAACTATATATGGTTGTATATTTTTATATAGAGATATAACCAAACATGTATGAAACTCCAAAGAGTTCAGTACACTGTATATTTCATTGCTGTATCTATATAATAGAAAGGTGACTATAAAACAATTATACGGATATCTGAAGCACTGTGAGCCTGGCGCCAGCATGCCATGAACTGCCCTGAACTCAGACCCAGTTCAGGTCCCACCCTTTGGTAGAAGGTCAGCCCTTCACGCAATGCTTGGTATTGCTTAGAGCCCTAAATGACGGAGGGATAAAGGAAGAGAGATCCTCTTGCCAGACCTCAGTTTCCTGACATCCTGAAACTCACTTCTCATCTCCAGCAAAAGACTCGTAGCCTGGTGTCACCTAGAATGAAACTCCAAGCCTGATTTTGGCAGGCCTAAAGCAGCAGTCACCCCAATTTTTAGAAAGAGTGTTATTTTACTCTTCTGTCAGTTGGCTGGAAAGTCCCTTGTTGAAAACCATCTGCTGAGCATCTGGTAGGTCCTGGGGACTGGGCTAGACACTGCAGACCAGCAGGGAGGGAGACTCAGCAGGGAGACAGAGGAGCAGGTGACCCAGTATAAGGACAGGTGGTGTGGAGGAGGCAGGTGACCTTCTGCCAGCTGTTCTGTTAACAACTATCTGAGGAGTGACAGTGGCAGGAATGGGAGTCTGCTTGCCGGGGGCCCTGGGGGACAAAAACCCTACCAGCAAAATATGAGATTTGTCCTTTGCTGAGAAAGTAAAAACCAGTTGCTACCAAGTCAGCTTCATTTCACTGTCCGAGTACTTCACTAGAAAAGCATTTCACTTTAAAAGTAGGTACAAACATGAATTACGGAACCAAGTAAGGGAGTTCAGCCCCGCCTCTAATCTTTCAAACCTCAGTGTGTGACTACTGCACGTATCCTGCCTCGCAGGGTGGCAGTCACTTACACTCATTTGTCTCTACTCACTGGGGATGTGTATTTATCTGCTTTCACCTTCCACTGGACTGAATTCCGTAGCAGAGCTGTGTGACCTGTCAACTAAGAATGGTGTCTGCATCTGCCAAGAACTATTGGTGAAAAAGGAAAAACAAAACCAAGAAGTGTAAGCAACACAGACTTCGTGTGGCCCGCAAAGCCTAGAATATTTTTACCTGGCCCTTTATGAGAAAAGTTTGCAGATCTCTGCTACAGCATACTGAAATTACATAAACAAAATAATTTATTCTTTACTCCAGAGACACACAAAGGCGCTTTGAGAATAGGTTGAGGGTACGTACATTATTATATTTTTCGCCAAAAAAAGTCACCATGAAAACGGTGTAAGTCTGTACATCCTACAAGCCAAGTGATACTATAATTGTCATTTTGAAGTTTGCGTTCACTCATGTGAGATAAACACATACATGTGAGATAAATACATGCATTATTATACATAATACTAGATATACATATAGCTAGAAACCTTGGTGGCATGATAGTTACATGCTACAGCTGCTAATCAAAAGGTCAGCAGTTCAAATCCACCAGGGGATCCTTAGAAGCTCTGTGGGTAAGTTCTTCACCCTACAGGGTTGGCTATGAGTCAGTTGTTGTTGTCAGCTGTCTATCAGAGTTGGATTATTGGATAAACCATGGGGCATCCAAAGCAAAGAATGAAATGAAGAAAGAATATGCTAGATGTATGTGTTTTGACTCTTAAATCATGTTTACAATTTATTCACAAGTGAAAAATGCAAGGTAAAGAACAATGTGTCCAAAGGATCAAAGTCTGTAACTGGTGAAAAAGACAACCTCTTTAACAAATGGTGGTGGCATAACTGCAAAACTGTCTGCCAAAAAAATGAAACAAGATCCATATCCCATACCATGCACATAAACTAACTCAAAATGGATAAAAAACCTAAATATCAAATATAAAATTAACAAAGATCATGAAAGAAAATTTAGGGACAACACTGGGAGCCTTAATACATGGCATAAACAGAAGACAAAACATTACACCAAATGCACAAATACCCAAAGACAAAATAGGCAACGGGGAGCACCCAAAAATCAAACACTTATGACAACCCAAGAACTTCACCTAATGAGTCAAAAGATGACCTACAGACTGGAAAAAGATTTTTGATATGGCAAATCTGATCAGTACCTAATCTCTACATTGCTCAAGACACCACAAAACCTCAAAAACAAAAAGACAAATAACTTGATTAAAAAATGGGCAAAGGATAAGAACAGACACTTCACCAAAGAAGACATCCATGAGACAAAGCTCACTGTCATTAGCTGTTAAAAGAAATGCACATCAAACCTACAATTGGATACGACTTCACTCTAACAAGGCCAGCACTAATCCAAAAAGCATGAAATAATAAATATTGGAGAGACTGTGGAGACACTGAAACGCTTAGACACTGCTGGTGGAAATCTAAAATGGCACAAAATTCACTGCTTTTGAGTCAATTCTGACTCATAGTGACCCTATAAGGCAGAGCAGATCTGCTCCACAGAGTTTCCAAGGAGTGTCTGGCATATTTGAACTGCCAGCCTTTCAGTTAGCAGATGTAGCACTTAACCACTACACCACTGGGGTTTCCAAAATGGTACTACCACTACATAAATCAATTTGGCCTTTGCTTAAAAATCTAGAAATAAAAGTACCATACAATCCAGTAATCTCTTTCTTTGGGATATATCCTAGAGAAATAAGAGCCCTCACGTGAATGGACACACACACACCCATGTTCGTTGCAGCACCCCTCGCAGTTACTAACAGACGGAAACAACCCAAGTGCCCAACAATGGATGAATGCATAAACCAACTAGGGCATATTCACACAATGGAATACTGTGCAACAATAAAAAACAATAACGAATCCAAGGACCATCTCGTAGCAGGGATAAATCAGGAAGGCATTACGTCGAGTGAAATTAGTCACAAAGGGACAAATATTACACAAGACCACTATTTTAAATTAAAAAAACTTAAGAAAAGATTTAAACACAGAAGAAAATAGTCTTTGATGGTTACGGGGGTGAGGAGAGAAGGAGATGGGTAATCACCGACTAGATGGCAGACAGGAATTACTTCGGGTGAGGGAAGAAGAACACACAATATACAGGATGTCAGAGCCACTGGACTAAACCAAAGCCTAAGATATTTCCTGAATACAATTTAAGACACCAAGGGACAGAATAGCATGAACAAGGGACCATGGCTTCAGAGGACATCTTGGTCAATTGGCTTTAAAGTGCTCTGCATCCCAGTTTGGTGGGTGGCATCTGGGGTCTTAAAAGCTAGCAAGGAGCTGTCTAAGATCTATCAAGTGGTACCAACCCACCTGTAGCAAAGGAGAATAAGGAACACCAAAAACACAAGGAAAATAATGAGCCCAAAAGACAGAAAAGGCAGCAAAAATCAGAGACTCCATCAGTCTGAGACCAGAGGAACTAGATGGTGCCTGGCCACCACCAGTGACTGCGCCAAAAAGGAACACAGCAGAGAGTCCCTGACGGAGCAGGAGAAAAAAGGAATGTAGTGCTCAAACTCTAGTGAAAAAACAGACTTACTGGTGTGAATGAGACTACAGGAACCCCAGATGACATAATCCCCAGACTGTAGCCCAAAACTGTAACTATCAGACTTGAGCAAAAACCCAGAATCATTCCTGAAGATAACTCTTCAGATAAAGATTAGACTGCACTGCAAGACATACAGTGATACTTGCCAGGAGTGTGCTTCTTAGCTCAAGTAGATTCATGAGACTAAGTGGATAGTTCCTGGCCAGAGATGAAAGGAGAAGGCAAAGGTGGACAGGAGCTGGATGAATTAATGGTGGAAACACAGGGTAGACAGGAGTGTGCTGTCCCATTGCAGGGAGAGCAACTAGGGATTACATAACAATGTGCATGTAAATTTCTATGTGAGAAACTGTCTTGAATTGCAAATTTTATTTAAAACCCAATTATAATATATATACATGTGTAGTCTGTTTCCAGGTCTTATTTTAATTGAACAGGTATGAAAACGACATTTAAGTATGAACGTGTGCATGAAATAATTTCAGAAAAAACTTTCAGAGCACTTTCCTACAGAGGGTAGCATAGGATTGGCCAAAAGGCCCATTTCACTTCCTACTGTACATTTTAGAATTTTTCAAAAAAAGCATCAGAAAAGGCAACCTGGAGAGTCATCAATTGTACACACACGAATAACAAAGACAGTCACTTTGTGAAATCTGTTAACCCACAATTAAATGAATTGGCATAAGATAAGTCATTAAACCAAAAATAAGTTAAAATTGAGACAAAGATAAATGACTAATCCTGGTTTGGTAAGCCAAGCCAAGTGCCATCGAGTCGGATGCGACTCACGGCGACCCTAGAGGCCAGAGTTGAACTGGTTTGGTAAGGGGTCACTTTTTTTATATCCAAAGCTAGGTTGTTCTTCATAGGCTAAAGAATACAAAACTCACCTCCAGCGATGGCTTTCCCTGGTTACAGTTGATGCCTCCAATGAAGACCATGCTGGGCATCACAGGCTTGGGATAGTCGAAAGCAAAGTCAGTTCTTAACAACCAAATTGACGTATGGCTGTAGAGGTCATAAGCTGTGACTGGTGTTTGCAGAATATCAGAGGCAATTTCTAAAACACGTTTGGCAAAGAGGCGGCAAAGTAAATACTCCTGCAAATGGAAGATTTGGTTCTATACTCTCTCTTTGAAGGTCATGGTATCTGAGAATGCTGAGAGATCTCTGGGAACATAAGAAAGAGGACTGGGGCATTGTGTGCCTTCCTCAAGATAATGACATAATACTTCCCTGGTGAAGACCACAAAGAGCAGTGAAAAATATCTGGCAATAACTAAGCCACACAGGTCAAAAGGATCCATAAAAATCGCGTCAAAAGGACACTCCACTAATTTTGTGTCATTAAACAAACTCTTACAATGTGAAAAGAAGTATTCAAAGAAAGTGGTAGCTGGACTCATTAATAAAGAAAACAAATCCGAGACTGAAGTTTGCCAGCAAAGGATGGCGAAGACCGTGAACTCATGATTCAGATCCTCTAGTGAGTAAGAAGTTGAATAAGTCTTTACCATGAAGTTGAGTGGTTTTCCCAGGTGCCAGCTCACCTCTGGCTTGACCATGACCAGCTTGTGCCCTCGGTGGATGAGTTTCTCCACAACAGCTTGCATGGTGAACCAGTGGCTCCCATCCATGGGGACAACCAGCAGCTTGCCTGCTTTGGCAAAGCCAGGTGCCAGCAGGAGACACACACAAAAAGGAAGGAAGCTCGTTAAAATTGCAGGTGCCATCAGGGAACTGCAGCCCAGAGTACCTTGCAGAGATGATTCTAAACTCCTGTGATACAGTCAGCAGTAGAAGTTCAGGTATAAAACCTACTCCAAGAGAGGGTGGAGCTTCTGCACTTATCAAGAAATGTGCCCTCACTGCCAATGATTTGCTCAACAGACAATAATGAAGAATTGTATTTACTGAAATAACTTCTGCACGTGTCTCAAACAAAAGTAGCATTCAGTCTTTGCCTTGAGCAGGCATCATGCCTGGTACTCGATAACTAGTTTAGAAATAAAATTATTAAACAATCCTTTTAAATAAATCCTGAAAATTCACAAAAATAAGAAGTAAATTTGAATAAAGCTCACATTTTGGAATTTTTCCTCAAGCCAAATTTGGCTTTTATCCTCAGATTGCCAAAATCTTTTTGCTCAAGGGGGATTGGCTTCCTAGGTTCCAGGGAAAGATTTCGAGCAAGAGGTAATTTAAAAGACAGGAAAGAAAGAAAAGACCAAAACACATGTCAGAGGAGAGTCTGAAAGATGTTCTTGAGTGTCAAGCCGCTAAACTGAAAGGGAGAAATGATGACATGAAAGTACTGGGCAAATTTCAAAGAGTGGCTGCAGAAGACGAAGGAAAGCAATACAGTGCTGTGTGCATAGAGCTGGAAATAGAAAACCAAAAGGGAAGAATACTCTTGGCAAGCCTGAAGCTGAAAAAACTGAAGAAAAGATTCAAACCTCAAGTTGCAAGATCAAAGGTGTCATGGATTGAATTGTGTCTCCCCAAAGTATCTGTCAACCTAGATAGCTCATTATTCTAGTGGTGTATGCTTGTCTTCCATTTTATCCTGTGGTGTGATTTGCCTACGTGTTGTAAATTCTACCACTGTAATGTAACAGGAAACCCTGGTGGCAGAGTGGTTAAATGCTGTCTGCCAGTCAGCAGTTCAAATCCGCCAGGTGCTCCCTCGAAACTCTAGGGAACATTTCTACTCTGTCCTATAGGATCAGTATGGGTCAGAATCAACTCCACATCAGTGGGTTTGATGGTTGGTTTTTACAAGATAATGAAACAAATCAGTGGCAGTTATATTGATGAGATGTACAAGACTCAATAGTGTCTTAAAGTAATCTTCTGAGGTACAAAACTGAGAAATGAGCCTGGGGTTAGGGTCCGGTTGGGTGGGGGTACTTCATACCACCAAGAAAGCAGTGCCAGGAGCAGAACTAGTCATTCGGACCCAGGGTGCCTGCACTGAGAAGTTCCCGGACCATGGGCACCTTCCTTCAGAGCCATTAAAGAGAGAAAGCCTTCCCCTGGAGCCAATACCCTGAACTTGGACTTGTAGACTCCTGGACTGTGAGGGAGTAAACTCCTCTTTGTCACGGCCATAACAGCACCAGACAACCAAGACAGAAGGATTATACAGATGTCATGAACTGAATTGTTTCCCAAAAGATATCTGTAGAAATTTGGCTGGTCAAGATTCTTGGTACTGTGTATGCTATAAACCCTACCTTTGTGATGTTAATGAGGGAGGATGGGTGACAGTTGAGTTTTGGTGGACAGAAATCAACATGTAGGATTGTTTTGTGCCTTTAGTCAGTCCCTTGAGATAAAAAGGAAAGAAACTAACAGAGAGATTTTGGGACCTTCTACCACCAAGAAGCTGAGCACATCCTTTTGAAAGGACAGGGGTCCCTGCACCTCAGAAAATTCCAGTCCAGGGAAGACTGATGACAAGGACTTTTCTCCACAGCCAGCAGGGAAAACCTTCTACTGGAGCTAATTCCCTGAACCAGGGCTTTTAGCCAACTGGACTATGACAAAATAAAATTTCTTTTTAAAGCCATCTACTCGTGGTATTCTGTTAAAACATTGTTAGATGACTAAAAACAATAAGGAAAATAGTAAACAATGCAGGAAGCATCAAAAGAAGATGCAAGGAATATACAGATTCACTATATCAAAAAGAAGTGGTTGACTTTCAACCCTTTCAGAAGGTAGCATGTGATCAGGAACTAGTAGGACTGAAGGAAGAAGTTCAAGCCACATTGAAGACACGGGCAAAATATGAGGCTCCAGGGACTGGCAGGACACAGTTGAGATGTTTCAACAAATGGGTCCGGTGCTGAATGTGGTCACTTGTCTGTACCAAGAAATTCGGTGACAGCTACCTGGACAACTGACTGGAAGATATCCACATTTATGACTATTCCAAACCAAGGTGATCCAAACATACACCAAAATTATCAAACTATATCATTAATATTACACACCAGTTAAAATTTTCTGAAGATCATTCAGAAGCAGCTGCAGTAGTATATTCACAGGGGACTGTCAGAAAATCCAGTCCAGTTGACAGGACTGGTAACCAGGGATTTCACTGCTGATGTCAGATTGTTGAGATCCTGCAACTTATTAGACTTCTAGCAATCTGGGTCGGTTTGGGAGATGGCGAGGCTAGCAAGTCCAGTCTCCTGGTGGGTGGGAAACCAGACTCCCTTCCCCCTCCCCGCAAGTACCTGGGCTCCTCCCCTCCAGGTACAAAGTAGTGAATAGCAGAAAAGCTGTATTAGTTGAAAGCACGTTCCGGAGAGGAAATGGGTCAATCTCCATGAGCGCTTTCCTGTGGAGGGTGACGTAGGATTGGCAGAAAGGTACATTTCTTTCTTGCTGTATTTTTTTAGAATTTTTCAAATAAAAGCATCACAAAAGGCAGCCTTCAGAGTCATCAATTACATATACACAAATAACAAAGACAGACATTTTGTGAAATCTGTGAACTTACAATTAAACGAACTGTCATAACACAAGACATTAAACAAAAAAGAAATCACAAACGTGACAAAGATAAATGACAAATGCTGGTTCAGGAATAGTCAGGTTCTTTATACTCAAAACCAAATTATTCTTAATGCCCTAATGAAAAGTGAACTCACCCTTGGCAATGGCTTTTGCTGGTTGCAGTTGATGCCTCCAATGAAGACCATGTTGGGCATCACAGGCTTGGGATAATCCAAAACAAAGTCAGTTCTTAACAACCAAATTGATGTATGGCTGTAGAGGTCATAAGCTGTGACAGGTGTCTGGAGAATTTCAGAGGCAATTTCTAAAACATTTTTGGCAAGGAGGGGGCAAAATAAACGCTCCTGAAAATAGAAAATTTGGTTCCAAACTCTCTCCTTAAAGGTCATCGTATCTGAGAATCCAAGGAGACCACTGGGAACGTAAGAAAGAGGACTGGGGCACTGTGTGCCTGCTTCAAGATCATGACAAAATGGTCCTCTTGTAAAGATCACAGATGGCAGTGAAAAATATTTGGCAATAATTAAGCCACATAGATCAAAAGGATCCATAAAAACCGCGTCAAAAGAACTCTCTTTTATGTACTCCACTAAGTTTGTGTCGTTAAACAAGCTCTTACAATGTGAAAAGAGGTATTCAAAGAAAGTGGCGGCTGGACTCATTAATAAAGAAAACAAATCCGAGCCTGAAGTCTGCCAGCCAAGGTTGGCGAAGGCCATGAACCCACGATTCAGATCCTCCAGTGAGTAAGAAGTTGAATAAGTCTTGACTGTGAAGTTGAGTGGTTTTCCCAGGCGCCAGCTCACCTCTGGCTTGACCATGACCAGCTCATGACCTCGGTGGACGAGTTTCTCCACAACGGCTTGCATGGTGAACCAGTGGCTCCCATCCATGGGGACAACCAGCAGCTTGCCTGCTTCAGCCAAGCCAGGTGACAGCAGCAGACACACACACAGCGGAAGGAAGCTCGTTAAAATCACAGGCGCCATCAGGAAACTGCAGCCAGAGAACCTTGCAGAGATGATTCTAAACTCCTGTGATACAGTCCGAGGTAGAAGTCCAGGTATAAAACCTGCTCCAAGAGAGGGTGGAGATTCTGCACTTATCAAGAAAGGTGATCTCACTGCCAATGATTGACTCAGAGGGACAATGATAAAGAATTGTATCTGCTGAAATAACTTCTGCATGTTTCTCAAACAAGAGTAGCAATCTTTGCCTTGGGCAGGCACCATGCCTGGTACTGAATAATGAGTTTAGAAACAAAATTCTTAAATAACCCTTTTAAACAAACTCTGAAGACTCATAAAAATAGAAAGTAAAGTTGAATAAAGCTCACATTTTGGAATTTTTCCCCAAACCAAATTTGGATTTTATCCTCAGACTGCCAAAAGCTCTTTGCTCAGAGGAGGATCAGCTTCCTAGGTTCCAGGGAAAGATTTCAAGTCCCTTACCACTGACCTGCCATTGTTGCTTACAAGTGTCCCTGGGAGACACAGCCGTGGCTACGTGTCTTTTTCCACATCCAACAGGAGATTATAAAATTCTGTGTCCTTTGTAATGCTTAAATAAGACTGCTAATCCCACTTCCATAGGTCATCCAGGGATTGGGTGGAATGTGACTGTCATCTAAATTACTTTCTCCAGATAGGACCTCAGGGTGGATGATCACCTGCCCAATCCCTGCCAGAACTCCACTAAAGAGACATCGCTCTTCTCCATGCTTCCATTCCTCTGTAGAGACCTCTGCTGTAGGACTTGCCCCAACAGGCCGTGCTGGCCTTCAGGAATCCGAGTGTCCACATCCCGCACTCTGGTCCTTGAGATAGAAGGCCATCGTCCTGCTCACACCCTTCTCCCATACTTTCTGTGCTATACCTGCACAGAGAAACCCACAAGAAATGCTGCTCACATTGAATTGAATGACATCACGCAGGTAGACATTCTAGAGCCTTCACAGGTGAGGCTAGCATAAGTATGAATGAATAGTGCTTGTCCACTAAGACCTGGAGAGACACCTCTTGAGAAATTCTGGATCGCAACCTGGGGATTTGATCCTCACTAGGAGTCTAAGACAACTTCATCTTGGATAGTCAAATGGTTACTAGGCAATTGGCAAAGGTCAGTGGCAATATTGCTTCTCAGTTGTGACAAATGCACCACAGTGAAATTTAACTGTTAGGGGAAACTAAGCACAGAGATCCAAGAATTCTCTGCATTATTTTTCTTTACTTTGTGTAACTCTAAAGCTGTTATAAAGTAAAGCTTCCTAAGCAGCAATTCCATTCCTAGAGGGATCTCTCGAAGACTTGAAGGCATGGTCTCACGCAGATACCAGACAACCAATGTTCAATACTATACTTTTCCTAATAGCTCAAAGGCAGAATACAACTCAAGTGTTCAACAGAAAAGTAGATGAACTAAAAGCGGAATAGATGTAAAACAGAATACTATTTAGCTATGAAGAGAATTAAGTTCTGACATGTTACATCATGAATGAACATTGAACATGATATGCTAAGTGAAATAAGTCAGACACAAAAGGATAAATATTGCCTGACCCTGCTTGTAATATTTGATGAGAATGAGCACATGCCTAGACAGAAGGCTACATTGATGACTGCCAGGGACTGGGGATTGCTGGAAAGGGATAACAGGGAGTTGTTGCCAGCGGGGTTCTGGATGTCTGTTTGAGGTGATGAAAAATTTTGGAAATGCATGGTGGAAGCAGCTGTACAAGGCGGCGCACACAATTGCTGCTGCTGAATTGCGTGCTTACAATGATCTAAATGGCAAATATTTGTAATATGTATTTTGCCACAACAATTTTTTTTAAAGTTTGTTTCAAAACAAAAAGGCCAAGCCACAGACTGGGAGAAAATATTTGCATACTACATATCATGTAAAGGATTTGTCTCCAGAATACATCAAGAACTTTCAAAAACCAAGAAGAAGAAAAATAAGACTCAATACTTTGAAACTCGACAAGGATTGGACCAGTCACTTCTCCAGAGAAGATATGCAGATGGCAAACAGAACAGTGAAAGTATGCTTGACGTCATGAGTTGTTTGAGAGATGCAAATTAAAGCCACAATTTAAATTACACACTTATTAGCAAAGTAACATTAAAAGGAGTGACCACACCATGTGCTGGTGAGTGTGCAGAAGAGCTGAGCACTCACCTTCCGGCACTGACATTGTACAATCGTCAGTTGCATGTTGGCATAGCATTTAGCATTTTCTTGAAAATGTGAGCATATACAGCCTATCTAGCCCAAACATTCCACTAGTGCCAATAGGTACTACTGAGTTGATTTTGACTCATAGTGAGCCCATGTGACACAGAAGAACGGCTTCAGTTTGTTTCCTAGACTTTAATCTTTACTGGAGCTGCTGCCAGGCTTTTCTCCTGCATAGCTGCTGGATGGTTGAAACTACCAACCTTTGCATTAGCAACTGAGCTCTTAACCACTGCTCAACCAGGGCACCTAACCATTCCACTCCCCTACTGCCCCAATGCCATCAAGTCGATTCCAACTCATAGGGAACCTATAGGACAGAGGAGAATGGTCCCCTGGAGTTTCCAAGGATCTCCTGGGGATTGGAAATGCTGACCTTTTGATTAGCAGCCAAACGCTTGACTAATATGCAACCAGACTATATTCCAGAGGAAAGAAAGCATACTTCCATACAAAGACCTGTATGGGAATGTCGTGACATTTCTACTTGTACCATAAACAACCAGGAGAAGCTCAGCATCTATCAACACACGGTATTAGAACCATACAATGAAATAATTGTCCGCAACAAAAAAGTATGCATTATTTAACATGTACACAATGGGTGAGTCTTACAATATTGCTGCTCAATAAAATAAGCTAGTCAAAAACATGTATACAATGTAAAATTGCATTTGTATGTAATTGTAAAAAGTATAAACTAATGTACAGACACAGAAAGCTGGGAAAGAGGGCAGGGTTGATGTGGGGAGGGGCCATGGCTGAGACAGTCTGGGAGACAGGGATTACAAAGGGCACAAGGAAACTTTGTGAGACGGTCATTGACTGTGATGGTGGTTGCCCTGGTGTTTAGAGATTCACAACTTGTCCAACTGTCTACTTATCAAATTGCACACTATGTTGGATATCATTGGTATTAATGCCCTAGGGATGCTGTGCCTCAAAATGAGAAGAAACAGCTACAAGCATCCCTTAATAATCAGAAAGAATAATGTAGGAAGTATGAATCTAAGAAAATTGGGAATTGTCAAAAATTAAATGAATACATACACATTGATATCTTAAGCTCTAGTGAGCTAAAATAAACTGATACTGGCTATTCTCAATCATACAGTCTACTATGCTGGGAAAGGCAACTTGAAGAGCAATGGTATTGGATTCATGGTCAAAAAGAATACTTCAAGACTTATCCTGCAGTACCATGGGCTCAGCAATGGGATAATACCCACATGTCTGCAAGGAAGACCAGTGAATAGAATTGTTATTCAAATTTACACAGCAACCACTAAGGCCGAAGATGAAGAAACTGAAAATTTCTACCAACTTCTGTATCTGAAACTGATCAGACATGCAGTTTGCATGCACTGATAATTACTGATGATTGGGCTGTGAACACTAGAAACAAAGAAGGATAGATAGTTGGAAAACATGGCCTTGCTGATAGAAATCATGCCAGATAACTCATGATAGAATTTTGCAAGATGAGTGAAAATGATATACTAAGTGAAATAAGTTGAACACAGAAGAACAAATATTGTATGCAAATACCTTTTCTCATAAACAGTTACTATAGATGTGAACTTTGCTAGACAGAACACACAAGAATCAAATCAACTACAACTGTGAAATGACACGATGGAAAAGTTCAGTATCATCAGTTGAAAGAAGGCAGGGCAGGACAGTAGAACAGATCATCAGTTGCTCATAGGCAAGTTCAAGGTAAAACTGAAGAAAATTAGAGCAAGTCCACTAGAGCCCAAGTATGACCTTGAGTATATTCCACCTGAACGCAGAGATCATCTCAACAATAGATCTGACACACTGAACACTAGCAACCAAAGACCAGATGAGGTATAAAATGACATGAAGGACATCATACATGAAGAAAGAAAGAGGTCATTATAAAGACAGGACAGAAGGAGAAGACCAAAACGGATGTCAGAGGAGAGTCTGAAAGTTGCTCTTGAGTGTCAAGCAGCTGAAGTCAAAGGAAGAAATGATGGCGTGAAAGTACTGGGCAGAAGATTTCAAAGGGTGGCTGCAGAAGATGAAGGAAAGCAATACGGTGATGTGTGCATACAACTGGAAATAGAAAACCAAAAGGGAATAATACACTTTGCAAGTCTCAAGCTGAAAGAATTCAAGAAAAAATTCAAACCTCAAGATGCAAGATCGAAGGTGTCATGCATTGAATTGTGTCCCCCTAGAAACATTTGTCAACTTGGCTAGGACATGATTCTGATGCTGTATGCTTGTCTTCCGATTTATCCTGTGATATGGTTTCCCTATGTGTTGTAAATTCCACCGCTGTGACATAGTGGGAAACCCCGGTGGCACAGTGGTTAAATGCTGTGTCTGCCAACCAAAAGGTCAGCAGTTCAAATCTGCTAGGTGATCCTCGGAAACTTGAGGGAACACTTCTACTCTGTCCTATAGGGTCAGCATGGGTCGGAATCAACTCCATGGCTGTGGGTTTGCTGGTTTTGTTTTTGCGGTATACTGAGATGAATCCGTGGCAGTTATGTTGACAAGGCGGACAAGATTAGACAGTGTCTTAAACCAATCTTTTGAAATGTGAAAGAGACAACTGAGCCTAGGGAAGGGGTCGGGTTGGGAGATGGTATTTCATACCACCAAGAAAGCAGTGCCAGGAAGAGAGCTCATCATCTGGACCTGAGGTTCCTGCACTGACAAGTTCCCAGACCAAGGGAAGACTGATGGCAGGCACCTACCTTCAGAGCCATCAAAGACAGAAAGCCTTCCCCTGGAGCCAATGCCCTGAACTTGGACTTACAGACCCCTGGACTGTGACGGAGTCGACTCCTCTTTGTCACAGCCATTCACTTGTGGTATTGCCATTACAGCAGCACCAGATGACCAAGATGGAAGGATTACACAAGAGTCACGGACTGAATTGTTTCCCAAAACATATCTTTAGAAATTTGGCTGGTCAAGATTCTTGGTACAGTGTCTGCTTGGAAACCCCGGTTTTCTGATATTAATGAGGGAACATGGGTGACAGCTGAGTTTTGGTGGGCAGGAATCAACGTGTAGGATTGTTTTGTGCCTTGAGACGATCTCGAGATAAAAAGGAAAGAAACTAACAGAGAGATTTGGGGACCTTCCTCCACCAAGAAGCTGTGCCAGAAGCTGAGCACATCCTTTTGAAAGGACAGGGGTCCCTGTACCTCAGAAACTTCCAGTCCAGGGAAGATTGATGACAAGGACATTTCTCCACAGCCAGCAGGGAAAACCTTCCAGGGGAGCTAAAACTGTGAATTGGGACTTTTAGCTGACTGGATTGTGACAAAATAAAATCTCTCTTTTTAAAGCCATCTACTCGTGGTATTTCTGTTAAAACATCATTGGATGACCAAAAAAAAAAACAAGGAAAATAGTAAACAAAGTAGGAAGCATCAAAAGAAGATGCAAGGAATATACAGATTCACCATATCAAAAAGAAGGGGTTGACTTTCAACCCTTTCAGAAGGTAGCGTGTGATCAGGAACTAGTAGGACTGAAGGAAGAAGTTGAAGCCACATTGAAGACACGGGCAAAATATGAGGCTCCAGGGACTGGCAGGATACAGTTGAGACGTTTCAACAAATGGAGGCAGTGCTGAATGTGGTCACTTGTCTGTACCAAGAATTTCAGCGACAGCTACCTGGACAACTGACTGGAAGATATCCACATTTATGACTATTCCAAACCAAGGTGATTCAACCATACACCAAAATTATCAAACTATATCGTTAATATTACATGCCAGTTAAAATTTTGCTGAAGATCATTCAGAAGTAGCTGCAGTAGTATATCCATAGTGGACCATCAGGAAATCCAGCCCAATTCAGAGGACTGGTAAGCAGGGATATCATTATTGATATCAGACTGTCGAGATCCTGCAGCTTACTAAGTCCCCAGCAACCTGGATCGGTTTGGGAGATGAAGCTAGAAGTCCGGTGTCCTGGTGAGTGGGAAATAAGGCTTACCCTCCCCCAAGTCACTGGGCTCTCCCTCCCCTTACGTACAAGGATTCAACCTGTTAGTAGTGAATAGCAAAAAACTTTGATTAAGTGTGGTCAGTCTCCATGAGCACTTTCCTGTGGAGGGTGGCATAGGATTTGCAGAAAGGCCCATTCCTTTCTCGCTGTACTTTTTAGAATTTTTCAAATAAAATCATCAGAAAAGCCAAGCTTCAGAGTCAATTTTACACTCACAAATAACAAAGAGAGCCACTTTGTGAAATTTCTTAACCCACAATTCAATGAATTGGCATAAAACAAGTCATTCAACCAAAACCAAACAACAAATGTGACAAAGATGAATGACAAATCCCAGTTCAGTAATGGTCATGTTTATTATACCTGAAACCAGTTTGTTCTTAATGAGCTGAAGAAGAGCAAACTCACCCTTGGCAATGGCTTCCGCTGGTTGCAGTTGATGCCTCCAATGAAGACCATGTTGGGCATCACAGGTTTCGGATAGTCCAACACAAAGTCATTTCTTAACAACCAAATTGACGTATGGCTGTAGAGGTCGTAAGCTGTGACTGGTGTTTGTAGAATCTCAGAGGCAGCTTCTAAACCACTTTTCATGATAAACGAGCAAACTAAACTCTCCTGCAAATACAAGATTTGGTTCCATGCTCTCTCCTTGAAGGTCATTGTATCTGAGAATGCTGAGAGACTTCTGGGAACATAAGAAACAGGACTGGGGCATTGTGTGGCTTCCTCAAGAAAATGACACAATATTCCCTTGGTGAAGACCACAGATGGCAGTGAAAAATATTTTGCAATAATTAAGCCACACAAATCAAAAGGATCAGTAAAAACCGCATCAAAAGAACTCTCTTTTATGTACTCCACTAATTTTGTGTCATTAAACAAGCTCTTACAATGTGAAAAAATGTATTCAAAGTAGTTGGTGGCTGAACTCATTAAAAAAGAAAACAAATCCATGTCTGAAGTTTGCCAGTGAACATTGGTGAAGGCCATGAACTCACGATTCAGATCCTCCAGTGAGTAAGAAGTTGAATAAGTCTTGACTGTGAAGTTGAGAGTTTTTCCCAGGTGCCAGCTCACCTCTGGCTTGACTACGACCAGCTCATGCCCTCGGTGCATCAGTTTCTCCACAACAGCTTGCATAGTGAACCAGTGGCTCCCATCCATGGGGACAACCAGCAGCTTGTGTGCTTCGGCAAAGCCAGGTGCCAGCAGGAGACACATACACAGAGGAAGGAAGCTTGTTAAAATTGCAGGCGCCATCAGGGAATTGCAGCCCAGAGCACCCGGCAGAGATGATTCTAAGCTCCTGCGATACAGTCAGAGGTAGAAGTTCAGGTATAAAACCTGCTCCAGGAGAGGGTGGGGATCCTGCAATGACACGCCCTCATTGCCAATGACTGACTCAATGGGCGTGATGAATTGTATTTGTTGAAATAACTTCTGAAAGCTTCTCAAACAAGAGTAGCATTTGATCTTTGCCTTGGGCAGGCATCATGCCTGGTACTAGATAACAAGTTTAGAAACAAATTTTTTTTTCTTTTTCTATTAACTACAGTAAAAGAAAAAACTTCTAACATCTATCAATAATCTTATCTATAATAAACCCTCAGCCCCTGACCCACCCATGTAGCCAACACAGTCATTTTCTTCTGTGAATAATTCTCTTGTTAAGTCCTTACAACAGGGGTCTCACCGAAAATTTGTCCTTCTGACACTGATTGATTTCACTCAGCATGATCTCTTCCAAATGTGACCATGTTGTGACGTGTTTTCTAAAACTGTCATTGTTTTTTACCATAGCATAGTGTTCCATGTATGTACCATAGTTTGCTTATCCATTGATTTGCTGATGGGCATCAGGGTTGATTCCAACTATTTGCTATTTTTCCAACTATTTTGCTATTATGGACTATGCTGCAACAAACATTCGTGTACAAGTATACGTTTGTGTGACAACCTTTGTTTCTAAAGGACAAATTCCAAGCAGTGGAAAAAAATTCTTAAACGATCCTTTTAAACAAAGCCTGAAGACTCACAAAAATTAAAAGCAAAGTTCAGTAAGGCTCACATGTTGGAATTCTCCCCCAAGCTAAATTTGGATTTTATCCTCAGACTGCCAAAAGCTCTTTTCTCAGAGGAGAATCAGCTTCCTAGTTTCCAGGGAAAGATTTCAAGTCCCTTACCACTGACCTGCCATTGTTGCTTACAAGTGTCCCTGGAAGACACAGCCACAGCTATGTATCTTTTTCCATACCCAACAGGAGATTATAATCTCTGTAATGCTTAAATAAGACTGACAATCCCACCTCCATAGGTCATTCCAGGGATTGGGTGGAATGTGACTGCCATCTAAATTGCTTTCTCTAGATTTGGTGGAATGTGACTGTCATCTAAATCACTTTCTCTAGATAGGACCACAGGGTGGCTGATCAACTCCCAATCCCTGCCAGAACTCCACTAATGAGATGCCTCTCTTCTCCATGCTGTGAATTGGGACTTTTATCTGACTGGATTATGACAAAATAAAATCTCTCCTTTTAAAGTCATCTACTCATGGTATTTCTGTTAAAGCATCACTAGATGACCAAGACAACAGGGAAAATGGTAAACAAAGTAGGGAGCATCAAAAGAAGATGCAAGGAAAATGCAGATTCACCATATCAAAAAGAAGGGGTTGACATTCAACCCTTTCAGAAGGTAGCATGTGATCAGGAACTAACAGGGCTGAAGGAAGAAGTTCAAGCCACATTGAAGACACGGGCAAAATATGAGGCTCCAGGGACTGGCAGCATACAGTTGAGACGTTTCAATAGATGGGTCCGGTGCTGAATGTGGTCACTTGTCTGTGCCAAGAAATTCGGCGACAGCTACCTGGACAACTGACTGGAAGATATCCACATTTATGACTATTTCAAACCAAGGTGATTCAACCATACATTAAAATTATCAAACTATATCATTAATACCACATACCAGTTAAAATTTTGCTGAAGATCATTCAGAAGCAGCTACAGCAATATATCCATAGGGGACCACCTGAAAATCCAGCCCAATTCAGAGGACTGGTAACCAGGGACATCATTGCTGATATCAGGTTGTCAAGACCCTACACTTATTATACCTCAGCAACCTGGATTGGTTTGGGAGACGGGGCTAGCAAGCCCCGTTTCCTTGTGGGTGGGAAGCCAGTCTTTCCCTCCCTCAAGTCACTGGGCTCCCCCGCCTCCTAGCTACGAGGATTCAACCTTCTAATGGTGAATAGCACAAAAGTTTTTTATGAAATGAAAATACTTTCTGGAGAGGGAACGTGTCAGCATCTGTGAGCACTTTCCTGTGGAGGGTGGCATATGATTGGCAGGAGGCCCATTCCTTTCTTTCTGTACTTTTTAAAATTTTTCAAATAAAAGCATCAGAAAAGGCAACCTGCAGAGTCATCAATTCTACACACATAAATACCAAAAAGAGCCACTTTGAGAAATTTGTTAACCCATAATTTAACAAATTGGCATAAAACAAGTCATTCAACCAAAATGAAATCACAAACATGGCAAAGATAAATGACAAATCCCAGTTCAGTAATGGTCACATTTATTACACCCAAAGCCAATTTGTTCTTCATGAGCTAAAGAAGAGCAAACTCACCTTTGGGAATGGTGTCCACTGGTTGCAGTTTATGCCTCCAGTGAAGATCATACTGGGCATCACAGGTTTGGGATAGCCTGACACAAAGTCATTTCTTAACAACCTAATTGACGTATGGCTGTAGAGGTCATATGCCGTGACCAGTGTTTGTAGAATCTCAGAGGCAACTTCTAAACCACTTTTGAGAAGAAAAGCACAAACTAAACTCTCCAGTAATGAGATTTGGTTCCATACTCTCTCCTTGAAGGTGGTGGTGGTTGTATAAGATGACACATGTCATTGACATCACTGAACTGTATAATTAAAAGTGGTTAAAATGATAAAATTCATTATATATATTTTACCACAATAAAATTTTGTTTATTTTTTTAAAAAGAAAAGCCCAGACTGAGAGAAAACGTAGCATTTTCTTGGCTGTAATCTTAACAGAAGCCTCTGTTCTGAAGTCCTTTAGGGGGGGTTCAAACAGCTGATCTTTGGGTCAGCAGTGGAATGCAAAACATTTGTACCACCCAAGAACCTTAATTTGGGAATTGTTGTTGTTGCTAGGTGCTGTCCAGTCAGCTCTAACCCATAGAGACCCTACCCACAATGGAAACAAACCACTGCCTGGTCCCTTGCCGTGTTATGCAGAAGCCCGTGTAGGCAGTGTGTGAATCCATCTTGTTGAGAGCCTTCCTCTATTTCGCTGATCTTCAACTCTACGAAGCATGATGTCCTTCTCCAGGGACTGATCCTTCCTGACAATATGTCAAAAGCATGTAAGACGCAGCTTCGGCATCTTAACTTCCGAGGAGCACTCTTGCGGTACTTCAAGAACTGAACTGTTTGTTCTTCTAGGAGTTCAGGGTACGTTCTATATTTTCCCCAACAGCACCATTCAAAGACATCAGTTCTTCAGCCTTCCTTTCTCATTGTCCAGCTTTCTCATGTGTATGATGCAACTGAAAATGCCACGGCTTGGGTCAGGTACAGCTTAATCTTCAAGGTGACATCTTTACTTTTCAACACTTTAAAGAGTTCTTTTGCAGCAAATTTTTCCACTGCAATGTGCCTTTTTCTTTCTTGGCTGCTGCTTCCACAGGCGTTGATTGTGAAACCAAGTGAAATGAAACCCCTGACAGTGTCAGTCTTTTTCCCATTTATCATGATACCGCTTACTGGTCTAGTTGTGAGGATTTTTGCTTTCTTGATGTTGAGGCGCAGTTCATACTGAAGGCTGTGGCCTTTGATCTTCACCAGTGTTTCAAGTCATGTTTACTTCCAGCATTCAGGGTTGTGTGATCTACCTAACTTACGTTGTTGAAAAGCCTTCCTCTGATCCTGATGTCTTATTCTTCTTCATATAGTTCAGCTTCTCAGATTATTTGCTTGGCACACAGGCTGTAAAGGTTTGGTGAAAGGATATAATGCTAACACACAAGTCTCCTGACTTTAAACCATGCAGTGCTCACCTGTTCTGTTGACACAACTGACTCTTGATCTATGTACAGATTCCTCATGAGCACAATTAAGTGTTCTGGCATTCCCATTCTCTACAGTATTATCCATAATTTGCTATGAGCCACACAGTCAACTGCCTTTGCATAGTCAACAATACATAGTCAAACATCTTTCCGGTGCATTCTGCTTTCATCTAAGATTCATCTGACATCAGCAGTGATATTCCTGGTTCCACATCCTCTTCTGATCCAGCTTGTATTTCTGGCAGTTTCCTGTTAGCATACTTCTGCAGTTGCTTTTGACTGATCTTTAGCAAAATTTTATTTGCCTGTGATAATAATGATACTGTTCAATAGTTTCCTCAGCTGATTAGATCACCTTTTCTTGTTGTTGTAGTTAGGTGCCATCCAGTTGGTTCTGACTCATAGCGACCCTATCAACAACAGAACAAAACACTACCCAGTCTTGAGCCATGTCCACAACAGTTTTTATGCTTAAGCCCTTTGTTGTGGCCACTGTGTCAATCCATCTCGTTGAGAAGCTTCCTCTATTTTTGCTGATGCTATACTCTACCAAACACAATGTCCTTCTCCAGAGACAGAATTCTCCTGACAACACGTCCAAAGCATGTAAGACACTCTTGCTATCTTTGCTTCCAAGAAGTGCTCTGGTTGTACTTCCTCCAGTACAGATCTGTCTGTTCTTTTGGCGATCTGTGGGGTATATTCAACATCCTTCTCCAACACCACATTTCAAAGGCATCAATTCTTCTTCTGTCTTCTTTGTTCATTGTCCAGCTTTCACATGTATATGATGAGACTGAATATACCATGGCTTGGATCAGGCACAATTTAGTTTTCAAGGTAACATTTTTACTTTTCAATGCTTTAAAAAGATCCTTTGCAGCAGATTTTCCTAAATGCAATGTGTCTTTTGGTTTCTTAACTGCTGTTTCTATGGGCATTAATTTTTTGGAACCAAGTGAAATGAAATCCTTGACAGCCTCAATCCTTTCCCCATGTATGATGGTGTTACTTACTGGTCCAGTTGTGAGGATTTTTGTTTCCTTGATGTTGAGGTGTAGTCCACACCGAAGGCCGTGGTGCTTGATCTTCATCAGTAAGTGTCTCAAATCTTCTATATTTCCAGAAGTAAGGTGGTGTTGTCTGCATAACACAGGTTGTTAAGGAATCATTCTCCAATCCCAATGACTCATTCTTTTTTGTATAGTCTAGCTTCTCGGGTTATTTGATCAGCATACAGATTGAAAAGTTTTGGTGAAAGGATACAACTCTGATGCAAACCTTTCCTGACTTTAAACCACGTAGCGTCCCTTTGTTCTGTTCGCACGACTGTCTCTTGATCCATGTACAGATTCCTTAAGAGAACAACTAAATGTTCTGGAATTCCCATTTTATGCAATGTTAGCCATAACTTGTTATGATGCACACAGATGAATGCTTTTGCATAGTTAATGAAACACAGGTAAACGTCTTTCTGGTATTCTCTGCTTTCAGCCAAGACCCATCTGACATCAGCAATGATATCCCTTGTTCCATGTCTTCTTCTGAATCTAGCTTGAATTTCTGGCAGTTTCTTACCAATACACTGTTACAGTCACTTTTGAATGATCTTGAGTAAAATTTTACTTGCATGTGATATTAATGATGTTGTTCAGTGATAGGCATAAATATGGATCTCTTCCAGTTGATTGGCCAGGTCGTTTGGTGCAGGCAAGTGAGCACTTCTTGTGCTGCGTGTGTTTACTGAAACATTTCAATTGATATTCCATCATTTCCTGGATCCTTGTTTTTCTCCAATGCCTTCAGTGCAGCTTTGACTTCTTCTTTTAGACTGTCAGTACCATTAGTTCCTGATCATATGGTAACCTCCTGAAATAGCTAAACATTGGCCAGTTCTTTCTGGTAGGACTCTGTATTCCTTCCATCTTCTTTTGATGCTTCCAGAGTTGTTTAGATTTTCCCTATAGAATCCTTCACTATTGCAACTAGGGGCTTGAATTTTTTCTTCAGTTCTTTCCGCTTGAGAAATTCCCTTTTGTTTTCCTATCTCCACCTCTTTGCACCTGTCACTATAATACTTTATTATATTTTGTCTTCCTGAACTGCATTTTGAAATCTTCTATTCAGTTCCTTTACCTCATCATTCATTCCTTTTGCTTTAGCTGCTCAACATTCAAGAGCAAGTTTCAGATTCTCTTCTGACATCCAACTTGGTCTTCTCTTTCTTTCCGGTCTTGTTAAATGACCTCTTGCTTTCTTCATGGATGATGTCTTTGATGTCATTCCACAACTTGTCTGGTCTTTGGTCATTAGTATTCAATTCATCAAATCTATTCTTGAGAAGGTCTCTAAACTCAGGTGTGATACACTTGAAGTCATACTTTGGCTTTTATGGTCTTCTTTTAATTTTCTTCAGTTTCAATTTGAACTTACACATGAGCAGTTTTCCACTTATCTGTCAGTTTGTTGTAGTACTGTGGGAGCTTGCATGTTGCTGTGATGCTGGATGCTATGCCACCAGTATTCAGATACCACCAGAGTCACCCATGGCAGACAGGTTTCAGCTGAGCTACCAGACAAGATAGACTAGGAAGAAGGACCTGGCAGCCTACTTTTGAAAAGAATTAGCCAGTGAAAATCTTATGAATAACAGCAGAACACTGTCAGATCCAGTGCTAGAAAATGAGCCCCGAAGGTTGAAAGACACTCTAAAGATGACTGGGTAAGAACTGCCTCCCCAAAGTCGAGCCAGCCTGGTGATGTGGGTGCAGTCAAGCTTTTGAGACCCTCACTTGCTAAGGAGGCATGACTCAAAAATGAGAAGAAACATCTATAACACCCATTAATAATCAGAAAGTGAAATGTACAAAGTGTGAATCTACAAAAATTGTAAATCATCCAAAGTGAAATGGAAAACATAAGCACCGACATCCTAGGCATTAGTGAGCTGAAATGAACTGGTATTGATCATTTTGGCTTGGACAGTCATACGGTCTACTATGCCCGGAAAGAAAATTTGAAGAGGAATGGTGTCATGTTCATCATCAAAAAGAACACTTCAAGATCTGTCCTGAAGTACAATTTTATCAGTGATAGCCTAATAAGCACATGCCTACAAGGAAGGCCAACTGATACGAGTGTTATTCAAATTTACACAACCACTACGGCCAAAGATGAAAAAGTTGAAGTCTGAAATTGTTGGAACTTGCAATCAGGACACATTGATAAGTAGTAGTGATCGGAATACAAAGGCTGGAAACAAAGAAGAGAATTGGCATTTGGAAAATATGGCCTCGGTGATAGAAATGATGCTGGAGATTGCATGACAGAATTTTGCAAGACCAACTTCTTCACTGCAAATATCTTTTATCACCAACACAAATCGTGAGTACACACATGGAAACCTTGCTGGTGTACACCACCCTACAGCTGCTAACTAAAAGGTCAGCAGTTCAAGTCCACCAGGCACTCTTGGGAAACCCTAAGGGGCAGTTCTACTCTGTCCTGCAGGGTCGCTCTGAGTCGGGATCAACTCAACGGCAGTGAGTATACACATGGACCTTGCCACATGGAATACTACACAGGAATCAAACTTCATCTGTGGAAAGAGACATGGAAAAGCTCAGTACCATCCATCGGAGTCACAAACCAACCCAGGCATTAGCCATGGTAAAGACAAGCATTCGTGATCTCTGTATGCTCCAGTACAGCCAGTATGGATTACAAATACAAACTTAATAATGTGAATGAATGAGTGGCTGGCTGAGCAACGGAAGCGTTATCACACGCCCTGAATCGTCTACTCTTGGAGAAAAAGAACTACATTGCCCATAAGGCCACTCGCGACAGACAGCCGCACCCGCGAGGCATCCTGGGAGCATAATCCGTGCGTCCCTTACGCCCCTCTCCTGCGCCCGCGAGAGACCCACCCTCGTCAATATGGCGGCGCCCGGTTGAGGCGTGTCCGTGCGCTCTGAGTTTTGGCTTGCTCGGGGGTCTGGTCTCTAGGCTGTAAGTGGGGTTGGCGGCTGGGGACCCCTGGTGGGACCCGGGGGGCGTTGGCATCATGATGGTGGTCTGGTCTGAGGGGGGCGAGGCGAGAAGCGGCTCGGACCTGCCCGGGGACGCGGCACTTTCCAGGCGTCCGATCAGTGTTTCCCGACACGGGTGCCCTGGGCCTCGTTGCGCCCCCGCCCCCGTGGTGGCCCTGAGGGCAGAGGACGCCAGTCCTGAGCCTGGAATGGGGAGACAGGAATCTCGACTGCGATCTGAAAGCCACACTTTCGAATTCCATTTTTTTGTGCTTTTTTCCTGTCGGGAACGCAGTCGTGAAAGCACTTCTGTCACTTGGGAACTGCTAGTCGCTTGCTTCGTATCTGCCACTTCTGATGGGAGATCTCGAGCAGGTCACCTAGGCCTCCAGGGCTGATCTTTGGCTCAGTGGGTACTGCTTGGAGGGACTTGAGCGTGATCGTATTACTGGCAGGGTCCTCCCCGTGAATTACTTCCCTGCCCTCAGCAACTTTGAGGTCGCATACTGAATTACTGCAAAAAGAAGGTTCATTTAACTTACGTAATTCCTTTAGGTGTCATATCTGGTACAGGGTCCTGAGGGGAGTAGGGGCAGAGATTTTAGTGATTGGTGGTCCCTAGGCATCTGTCATGTCACAATGTAGGGCTGAGTTTGCCGTGGCCGTCAGCGCGTTAAGTGCCGTTAATGGGTTTTCTTTCTCTTTCCGTTAGTGATGTGACTGTACGCTTTAAAAAACAGCTTTCATTTATTGTGGGCCAAACCCTGTACACTAAGTGGCTTTCTTTTCATCATGTCATGTAACTGCTAAAGATAGGTGGCAGCCAGTTTTACATGGAAGAAAACTGGTTCCAAAAGGTGCCTGAAGCCACACAGGTAGGTGGGAGCTTGGCTTGAATGAAAAAATTCGTGACGTGCTGCCTCCAGAATGCAAACAACTGCACTGACTTACCAAGAGAAAATGTAGAGAACTTTAAGTTGGTTTTGTTTGTCTTTTTAAATAAAACATTTCTGTAACATGTCTTATTTTTTTAAGGGTAGTATTTAGTTTCGCAATGTTTGGGGACCTATTTGAAGAGGATTCTCCCAGTCTGTCAAATAATCAGTATGCGAAAAGGAAGAAATTACAGACTAAAGCTTTGGAACCACCTGCCCCTAGAGAATGCACCAATTTAAGTGGAATCAGAAATCAGGGTGGCACCTGTTATCTCAATTCTCTTCTTCAGACTCTTCATTTCACACCTGAATTCAGAGGTATGGTATGTTACATGCATTTGATTAGTAATACACCCAGTTGTTTCTGCATATAATTAAGTATACAAAATCAGAAACAGAGTATCTTAAAAGCATGTGTTTATGAGAAGCATGTGTTTTTGAGAAATGTAAGACAAGCCTTGGATAATTCTTTTGCAAAGGAATACAAAATTTAAATTATCTTAAATATGTTCTATGTGGTCACACTAAGGTGTAGTAACAAGCAAAATAAGGCAATAGATTTCTTTTAGAATTCTAAATTTAAAACTCCCCATAAAGAGACATCTGCCTAAGAATGTCAGCTTTCATTGATGTTACACATTTTGTGTTTAAAACTTATTTTTAATTTGTAAAATTTTAAGTATTAAATGTTCTCTAGAGTAGCAAACACTTAAGGCAGAGTTGGAAATCCTGGTAGTGTAGTGATTAAGTGCTGTGTCTGCTAACCAAAATGTTGGCAGCTTGACTCTGCCAGGCAGTTCTGCCCTGTCCTGCAGGGTCGTCAAGAGTTGGAATCAACTTGATGGTGATAGTTTCTTGTTGTTTTTTTTTTTTTTTAAGACAGAGTTACCCAAACTCTTGGGGACAAAGGGTGTCCAGTTAGTATTTATGTAGGTCCACAACTGTTTATCTACAGTTCTGAGATCCAGAAAGCTCTAACGCCCTAATCTGAAGGGACCTGAAGTTGTCTGGCCTCATGTGAAGCAGTGTAATCAGAGTGAATATTTATACATTTGTATATCTGCTTAATGAAGACTGTCTGTCCCAGACCCTGGAACAGGATTAAGAGACACAGCCCTTTCTTTGTATTACTGTACTATTAAAAACAAAACAAAACAAAACAACCTGTTGCCTTTGAGTTGATTCCAACTTAATAACCACCCTATAGGATAGAGTAAAACTGTCTCATAGTTTTCAAGGAGCACCTGGTAGGTTTGAGTTGATGACCTTTTGGTTAGTAGGGATCGTTCTTAACCACCATGCCACTGGGGTTTCCATTACCTTTCTACAATCTGGAAATTCTGAATTTGAAAGTCCCAAGAATTTAACATAAGGCACTGTGTGCAAGGAATGGAAATCTATTCAGATCATGTCCATTTAAAAAGGGATTTATGTTGTGGGCACTTTATGGTTCTCTGCATCTATAGGAGGAATGGGAATGGGTAGAGAGGAGGGGACAGGAGACTGTTGGGAGGATAGGACATGTATGGAGCAGAGACGAAGAGTGTGCTGTCACTGGGCAGGGAGAGCAGTGGGAGCTGCATATAAGTGAGCATGCAAATTTATATGGGGATGTACATTTTCATTCAGTCATAATAATAAATAAATAAATAAATAATAAAAAGGGATTTATGTTAGAATATAGGAGACTGTCCTAGAAACCAACAATAGAAAACAAGCCTGGCCTCACTGGACCCTTGATTTCTTGTTCCTGCTTTCCTCTCCATGCCTGCCCCGTTCCCATGCCTGCAAACTGGCTTCCTCCATAGGAATCCTGGTCTCTGTTGTCTATTTCAGTATCCGTGTTACTTTGCTATCACATAGGGCTGTTTGGGGCCTCTGACAACATGACCTTGTAGCTCAGCTCTCCACCCAAACAGAAAAGCAAACCTACAGCCATGAAGTCCATTCTGACTCACAGTGACCCTATAGGACAAAGTAGAACTGCCCTGTAGAGTTTCTAAGGAGTGTCTGCTGGGTTTGAACTGCTGACTTTTTAGTTAGCGGCCACAGTTCTTAGCCACTATACCAGCAGGGTTTCCCAGCTCTCCAGAGGGTCTCTGTACTCAGAGGAGAGACATCCTGGCCTGTATCCAATTTGCCACATTCCTGTTCTCACCACTATTGAATTGACCAAATTCTTGTGATGTCTTCCTTGCCTCTAAGTTTAGAAAGAACTGCCTCCAGAGACATGGTGCATATTTTCCATTATATGTTCCTAGGCCAGTCTAATGGATTGGACTGCTCATGGAATACAAGAAAAGTCGCCTTGTCTTTGCTTCCAACTCCTCCACGAAGATATCTCACTGATACTCTCAGTAATTAGACCATTATTTACTTCAGGATTACTAAACAGATTCCTAGGAGGGATAAAACTTTTCCAGGCTTTAATACAAGTGAAATTAAACAGCAACTTGAAATGTCAAAGTGGTCTTAAAAAAGGAAGAGTCTCCTTTGTGTTGGTAACAGCAGGAGTGAGGGGTCCTGGTCGTGGAGAATTGTCACTAAGCAAGGATCAGATGGAATGCCCTGACCATCCTCTGCAGCAGAAGGAACTGCCAGTCAAGCATGTAGTTTGGCATCTTACCGTGGATTGGGGCTTAGCGTGAATCCCTGTGCTGAGTGGAGATTTCATTCAAAAGGGCTGCAGCCGGGCTGAGAACAAGAAAGTACTTTATGAGTATGGAGCAGGGCTGGGTTGGCTTCCCTCGTACTTCCAGTGCACTTCAGCTCAGAGTAGTAGGGAGGGCTTGGAAAAGTTCTCATGCACTTTTGGATTTTATGCTTCAACATCTGGGTTCACTTTTGCCCAGGTCCCGCCCTCGGAGGAATGCAGCCTACACTTAGAGCAGTGACTCTCCACAGCAGTAGTTTTCAGTGGGGAGACAACACCTGTTCTGTCCTGTGTCTCCCCGGAGTGTGTCTGAGTTTCCCAGTAGTAGGAGTTCCTGTCTAGATGGAGGAGACTTTCTGAAAGCTTCAGACATGCCCTACTGGGTGGGGTATGTAGACCTTGACTTAAAAACAAATTTGGGAAATGAACTGGCGTGTTCTTCATCTTCCAAGTAAGGTCACCCTCAGTGTATAAAAGATGTTTTAATACCTCAAGAAGGATGGGTACCACCTCTGACCAAAAAAGTCAAAAAGAAAAAATGATTGACAGCCTTACATGTGTGTAAATGCCCAGAGAGGGAGGGCGGCAACCTTATTTTCCTTATTTTCCTCATGTGACTTTTGGAACCCACTGTCATAGGCAGTGAGGACACATATAAAGCTTTGGAACATTGTTGGCGTGCCAGTTTAATTTCTTAGAATCAGTGGTGAGAAGTTGCAGCCAAGACTTATAAAACAGTATCACCCGCGAGTAATGTGCTCCCTTGAACAATCAACTACATGATGCCCAGTGGTGTCCTTGACCCCAAACCAAAGGAGAAGGCAAGGAGAGGAAGGGAACCTGGATCAATGGAAACAGGGCAAATCTTGGAAAGACTGAGAATGTTGACACGTTGTGAAAATGGTAACCAGTGTCGGGGACAATTTGTGTAGAAGTTGTAAAATGGAAACCTAAGTTTCTTTGTAAACTTTAACCTAAAAGACAAATATTTCAAAAAAGAGTTGAGCAAAATTTAGTTACATCAATTATTGAATATTTATAAAAACTAAATACTAGAAGATAACACAGATGAAGATTCATATAATCTTTAGGTTGGAAAGTTATGCTAAAGTTTGATTACATAAATTACATTTTTTTTTCTTTTATAAACATCTAAACAAGAAGGAGGAGGTGCTGGGGGCACAGTGGTAAGCATCTGCTCACCAAAAGGTTGGTGGGGTGAATCCTCCAGGTGCTCCTTGGAGACTTGGTGGGGCAGTTCTACTCTGTCCTGTAGGGTTGCCATGAGTCCAAATCAACTTGATGGCAGTGGTTTTTTGGTTTTCAACAAGATGGAAAGTCAACTAAAACTGGAAGAAATATTTTCAAGAAAAAATATGCAGAGTGGATCTATAAATTATGCCCCGTCTGTATTACTGAATCTGTAGCTGATTTCATGTAATGGTAGTCGTGGCTTCTAAAACAGCTTTCTACAATGAAAGATTGTCATTTTCATCTCTGATTCTGCTTTTTTGTTTAGAAGCATTATTTTCTCTTGGTCCAGAAGAGCTTGGTTCTTTAGAGGATAAAGATAAACCTGATGCAAAGGTATTAAAGCAACGATACGTGGTGGGGGGACAGGGTTGGAATATTGAGGAAATGCTTTTTTAAAAGAAGGAATTAAGTTTCTTATGCATAGAAAACAGTCACTTGATTAATTACCAAATGGTCTTGATTTTCAGGAAGTGACTTGGCCTATAACCTATTGACGAGGAAATTTTCATTCAGAAAAGAATTGTATAAATATTCCTTCTTTGCTGTGTTTCGTCTTTCTCTGATGGTCAAGATATGGATAAATTGTCCACACTGACCTGTGAAGGGGGGTGGGGAACTATTTAATGCACTTTTATGTAACAACAACAAAAAAAAAGTTGACTAGTTTTTTTTCACTGTTGATATTCTAAAAGCAAATTGAGTTAATTGCATTATTTTGTAATATTAGTATGGAGAAACTTTATGGAAGATGCAGATCCTTCATAAAATCATGTTCTTCCTCTGCTTGAATATCCTTCAGAGGTTTCTTATTGCTTGCAGGGTAATGTCTGTGCTTAGTCAATCCAGCTGAGGCGGGGTTTCTCAACCACCTTTGTGGCAGGGGTTCAGTGTGGTGTGCATCTGTGTTTAAATTCCCAATCTGTTGGGGTTCAGGCCTCCTGTAAAATATTTTTAAAATGCTGTGGCAGTGTCAGATTGCCATAAAAGCTTTTTGGTACATCTTGTCACTTTTGATACTTAGGAGTTTAGTCCACAAAACGGAGTATGAGTGGCACTGTTCAGCCTGCGCTGCCACATCTGTAGCCTGTGGAATCCCCTTTGTCCCCAGGACACCACAAGAAAGGGGAGGGGGCTTGGAATGGACAGAAAGCGAGTAAGGCAGGGCGGAGCCAGCCCAGCTGTCAGAACTGCGCAGTGAGAGACCTGGACCTGGGAAAGTCCTCCCCGAAAACTGTCTGCATCTAAAATACTTAAAGAACGAGCTTCTAGACATTTTACTGTCAGTCTTTAATCAGTTTTATCATTTATTAGGATCTGTGTGAGTTTTAATACTGATCTAATCTGTACCAAGCTAGGAAGTTCTAGATAATTACAACTTTTTGTATTAAAGTTCAGTTTGAAACTTGAATCTTAATTAGTTCTCCTAAATTAAACCCATTGCCACTGAGTCGATTCCCACTCACAGTGACCCTGGCAGACAGAGTAGAACTGCCCCATAGAGTTTCCAAGGAGCACCTGGGGAACCTCAACTGCTGACCTTTCAGTGAGCAGCCACAGCATTTCTGCCACTGCACCACCAAGGTTTCCTTAATTAGTTTACCCTCTGTAATGAGGTATTTATAAATGTTCTTTAGGAGATAGAAGACCTGTGTGGAATTCTTTTCAAAAGCCATAATCAGCACATAAAAGGCTTGCTTAGAAACGCCCTTGTTCCTCGGTCAGGTTCGGATCATCCCTTTGCAGCTGCAGCGGCTGTTTGCCCAGCTTCTGCTCCTAGACCAGGAGGCGGCGTCCACAGCAGACCTCACCGACAGCTTCGGGTGGACCAGCAGTGAGGTACCAGCGTGGCTGCGCGGGCAGGGCAGGCTGGCGGGGCAGTGACCATGAACTCAGACTTCATGTGTGCTCGCCTCATATCCTTTAACTGGATTTTAGGGTCTGATGATACCGTGTAGGTGTTTCCTTCTCTTACAAAAATTCCTAAGCCATAAATACATTTTTTAGATACTGCTGTATGCAGGACTTTGTGAATGGCTGTGCTTTTAGGGCAGGAAGAAGGTTGTGGATACTGAAGACGAATAAGAACTGAGTTTTACGATTTCTATCCAGAGACTCTATTCATAATCTAATCACAGTACAGCAACACACAACACATGGAAACAACATGCCACTTACATAAAAAAAAAAAGTGCTATTGAGTCGATTCCGACTCATGGCGACCCTGTAGAGCAGGGTAGAACTACCCCATGAAGTTTCCAAGAAGCACATGGTGGATTCAAACTGCCGACTGTTTGGTTAGCAGATGTAGCGTTTAACCGGCGCACCACCAGGGTTTCTACCGCTGACCTGGCAGACTGCTCGTCCGCCTTTGGATAGCAGTAACGGAGAAACCACGTGACAAGAAGTTCTGGAATTGCTGTCTACCTTTGTGGTGTGTGCTTTTGATTTGCACTGGGTGTTCCGTTTGTACCTTTGCTTGAAGCACAGCAGTGAAACTCTCCTTGTGCCAGGTCTTTTCATCCTCTCTCTCTGTTCTTCTGTCTTTCCTTCCTCGGTCTTGGCATACGGGGGCTTTCTTGTTTTCCCGTGTGAGTTTGTAAAAGGTATGCCAAACCAAAAAACCCGTTGCCTTCAAGTCAATTCTCAACTCACAGCAAATAGGACGGGGTAGAACTGCCCCATGATGTTTCCAAGGAGCACCTGGTGGATTTGAACTGCTGACCTTTTGGTTAGTAGTCGTAGCCTATGCCACCAGGGTTTCCACCATTATGTGCAGTTGTTTGCATTAAGAGGTGCTTATTGTCAGTATGTTTTCAGTATTGGGGAGCTATGCAGAATCATCAGAGCCAGCTGTTGGGCTTTTTAAGGAACAGGTGTGTTCCTCCAGACAGGTATGGGAGACCATGACTGAATCTAAAGGCAGGGGAATAGGAGTAACACTGGGTTGTTTCAGCACTAAACTCTGCCCTGTGGCCTTCTAATGAGGAACACTGCTTCCTTTGTGAGGTCGTGTGGTTAGAGAAGTGGTCCGTGGGCTTTGGAGAAAAATGGTGCGATGAAACGTTCCCTAAGGAGTGTATGTTGGCTTTCTGGTGTAGGCAGGTTCTTGTGGTTAATTCCTTTTTCCTTCTGTCCTTTTTGTGTTTAGTAACTGCTTTTTTGAAGTAGAATTTGTGCACCATAAAATTCACTGCTTCCAGTTGCATGGCTTGTTGACTTTTAGTACATATTCACAAAGTTGCACAGCCACAACTGTAACCAGTTCTAGAACACTTGGCACCACCCATTCCCATCAGCAGTCCCCCACACCCCCCGTTCCTGCCTCTCACCACCCCCTGGCAGACACTAGTCTGCTTTTTTTCATTTGGATTTGCCTATTCTGAACATTTTGTATAAATAGAATTATAGAATCTTTTGTGATTGGTTTCTTTCACCCGGCCGAATGGTTTCAGGGTTCACCATGTTGCAGCATGCATCGATACGTATCCCACTTTATTGCCAAACAGTTTTCTGTTGAGGAGACACACTAAGTTTTTTAAATCTATTCCTCAGTGGATGGATTTTGCTTTTGTGTAGGTGCTGGTATCATGCTTACTTAGGTGAAAAAGACCTTTTTATTATTTTGATTTTAAATAAAATCTTGCAGGAAACCCTTTAGGAATAAAGCTGAAATGATAGAAGTGGGTTTCAGAGGCACTTTGGCCAAACTTAGGATTGTTCAGAAATGGCCCAAAAACGTGTGCGAGTTTCCTGTGCTGTCGGAGCCAGTGACGGTCGACAAACACACCTCCTCTGGTGCCTCGTACGTCAGAGGGGAGAAAAAGCCGGAGCCCCACATCTGGCTCCAGTGGTCATGAGCTTCGTCTGCGCCTGCACTCACCTCGTTGTATAAATTTGTATAAATTGTCTTCCATCACTGCTGCTGTTTCTGCCCTTTCCATTTCCTCTCTGACTCCTTTCCACTCTCTTGTTGAGGTTCCTGATGACATTCGTGTTGCCTAGTCCACAAGACAGTCATGTTCTCAGCTTCCTGGACTCTGGGTGGTACTCCCCGCCCCCTCCGTACCGCTCAGTGTCCTCCTATCCTTCTGGCGCAGGACCTCAAACTCCTGGGGCCCCTCTGCGGCCGCTTTTCCTCCTCGTGCCCTCTCTGGTCTCTCGTCCTCCTCTCCAGGGCTCAGTGTTGGTGTCTTCCTATGCTGTCATCGAGAGGTTGTTCCTTGGGAGTATTTCAGGCTGTTCATGCTTAGCTACGTGACGCATGTACTAAATGAAAGCACATTCCAGGGGGAGCATTTCTCAGTTACTGTGTGTTCATCTTGTTTCAGTTGGTGTATATTTCAACAAATCCTACTGCTTTCGAAGTGTGGATAATCCACCGTGTACCAGTCGTTCTGATCCCAGTGTGATTTCGCTGTTCATCCATTGCCAGCTCTTAGAGGCTGACCACTGCCTGCTGGGTTCTTTCTCGTCTCCTGCAGTGGCATTGCCATGGGTATCTTTTCCCACAAGAACAAATGTACTTTTTTGTTAGCAAGCAAGTTGGGCTATATGTATATAGAGGACATTGTTTTGTCATGTATTTATTTTGTAGCAGAAATGAAAATAGGTGGTGATCTCAAGTGTCTACTGCTCTCAGTTGGTTTTGAATTGCCTTATAGCTGATCAAGGCTTACCTTTAAATTGATTTTTTTAGCTACTATTAATTTTTAAATCTGAAGCACAAAATTGTTTTTGAAAGTCCCTCTGTTTTATAGGAGATGAGCCAGCATGACGTGCAGGAGCTGAATAGAATTCTCTTCAGTGCTTTGGAAACTTCTTTAGTTGGCACCTCAGGCCATGACCTCATCAGGCGTCTGTATCATGGAACCATCGTCAACCAGGTGGTTTGTCAAGAGTGCAAGAACATCAGTGAGAAACAGGTGAACGTGCAAGAGTGTCTCAGGGACAGGTTACAGTGTAAATGCTAACTGATGTAATTAAATCTGTGATCAGTAATCTCATTCAAGGATTAAAGTGTTTATAGCTAGAAATTATTGTATTTTTTCTTCTACTTTAGCTACATTTAAACCATTAATCTGTAATTCAGATTTCTCCATGTAAGCTGAAAAAAAGCCAGTATCTTAAAGTAACTTAACCTTTTATTCAGCACTGTCATCTTTGTGAGATGTTTACAAGTAAAAAACTGGCTTCATGACAGAAACCAGTCAGCAGGGTTAGTAGCTGGCATATTATAAAAAAAATTAAATAGTAAAGTAATAAAAATAGAGAATACTGATGAAGGTTAAAATTGACCAGCATCTATAATTAAGTATTCGACTTAGTTTATTGTATGCTTATATGAGTTTTACAGGCTTGTTTTTAATTAGCGTTATCTCCAGTTCTTTGTAATGACCTCAATTACCTGCTTGCTCATTATAAATTAAAAATTTGTTCACGTAAATACAGTAATCTCTGTTTGTGCTGCAGGACTACAGCTGGTAAGTTCGTCACTGAGCAGTTGTTCTAAAATTTCCCTTTTGTTACGAGTTACAGAAAGTTTCTGGATTTGACTGTATTAGTAAAATATGTAAATGCTATTTTACATATGTTGCATTAATTGCTTTTATGGAATTCTTTTTTTTTAAAGAAATTGTTGGGAATAAAAACTGTTTCTTAGCTTTGTCTGGGAAGACAGAAGCTTCTGTCAGCCTACTTTGAAAATAGTTAAGCTGTATCTTTGAATTACTGTACAGTTAAAATGATTTGATGTAGGAATTCACGAAGTAACTTGAAAATATAGTGTATGTGGAGGCTTATTATAAACTATAGATGGTTTTTCACATACATATAAACAATATATAAGTTACTTTTATTAAGATTTCCATCATGAACTAATATCCTATCATTTTACAGTTTCCATAATCCTTTAAGATAATAACTGTTGTATACACACAAACAAAACTATGAACATGATTTAAATGTGGGAAAATTTAAGTGGTTATTATGAGAGGTATGTTGTAATCCAGCTGTAGTCAGAGTGGGGCTGATAGGTTCCTTTTTTACAAAACCCTCTCACCTTAATTTTCCTGGAAGTACTATTTTATGCCGGCTCATGATACTGTTTTTCTTAGAATTTCTTCAGTGTGTCTCAAACCAACCTCAGCAAGACAAGATAAAAAATTGAAGTTTAGCTAGAAGGTTCCACCCTGCTCTGCCCTTTCCAACCCTGCTTTTTACCTTCCAGTCCAAAGACTAAAATGATGCTGATAAACCTCACCCACCTACACGTCTAAATTCAGATACACATTCAGTGGTTGATTTCCTGATAGGCTTTATGGTACCTACAGTAAACGGATGACCTTGATTCTTTATGAGCTTTTTTGTGATACATTTTCTGCTGAATTGTAGTCTGATGTAGAGCAAAGGATAATTTGATATTGCGAGTTTCACAGTATCTCATCAAGACAGCTGTACCTTCATAGGTAGAGTATTTCAGGAAAAAAAGTATCTGATTAATCCCTGTATATCCATGGGTTAATGCTGTGCTTGCGAACCTGTGAAATTGTTTGTCTTTTGAATATGTATTCATGTGTGTTTCAGGAAGACTTCTTAGATCTGACAGTAACAGTCAAAAATGTGTCTGGTTTGGAAGAAGCACTCTGGAACATGTATGTAGAAGAGGAAGTTTTTGACTGTGACAACTTATACCACTGTGGAGCCTGTGGTAGGCTCGTGAAAGCAGTGAAGGTAAAGAGAGAACCTCTGCCTTTACCCAGCGCCCACTCGGTGCTCCCTGCTCAGAGCAGAGGGGCAGGAGGGTCTGTCCAGGGAAGTCTACGTGTACAGCAGCCTGGACAGAAGGCACACAGAACCACGGGTACAGCAGTGGGGACTGAGAAGACATTTCTGTTCTATCCATCTGCATTTTTTATTTTCTTACAGTGGGAAAGGATGTGAAGCTCTTAGCCCTACAGTTCTTTCCTCTCAACTCCCTTCTGTCCCAGGAACATTGGGTTTGCAGCCAAATGTTTCTTAAGTCTTTTTTTTTTTTTTTGAGAAATTCCTCTTACGTGTATTTTTTGCAAATTAGTGTTTTAAAGAAGACAGTATATCTTTTTATTTCTGCCAGCCAGTAAATTTGTTGCCTTTTTTTAAAAAAACTATGATGAAATTGGATGCCTTTTTCCCTTTTTTTAATGTACTGTTATTTAATAATAGTAATATATGTGCTCTCTCACTCTAGCAAATCTCAGTCTGCCCTTTCCTCTTTCTCCTGTTGGGTTAACTAACTAATCAAGGAACTTTACAGAAGGCATCTCAGTTTCTTTCTGTGCAGCAAAGCACAAGACAGGATGAGAGAAAGACAAGGTTTAAACAGCTGATTGCTTTTCAGTGTAAGGGCTAAGAGAGAAAAAGTACAACAAATAGAGATGGAGTGCTGATATTTCCCAGATTTATTCATCTCCCTCATACCTGTACATTCCTGTACATACAATTCACAGCTAATGTTTTAGGGTCCAGTCCAGAGAAGCAGCTCTGGGAAGATCAGGAGCGAGAGACAGCTCTTGTTTTCATGCATCATAAATTCTGTGCTTGGCAGGTGCTGTATGTGACAGCGATTTAGTATGTCAGCACTATGCAGTTTTTTGAAAACCTACCAGATTGGTGTTTTTCCCTAGGTTAGGTGAAAGTTATCAGGCCCTTACCAGGCAAATCTTTTGAGTCCAGAATATTTTATCTACTTAGGCTTAAGGGAGTCGTATCTGCACAACTCTCTGGAGAACAGGTTTTAGAAAAGCATTTTTGTGGAAATTGTTGTTTTATTTTCACTGTCTCCTACCTGCCAGTCATTTATATTATTTCACCATTCTGTGATTTTTCACTGTGGAGTTGTTTTTTAATGTATTTCTTGCCCAATCACTTAATTTTCAGCAGACCCATTAAAATACTACCAGTGCTACTAAATTGCTAAGAACTAATAATTCTTTAAAACATTAAGCATGGTGGTAATTATAGATAATCTATAAATTTATAAGAATGTGTATGCAAATACACGGGTATAATTTTATTAATGCCTTCTCTCTGGCCTGCCTGGGTCTGCTCTTTGTAACCTCAGTCCTTTTTTGTCAGCTCCTCTATGGACAGGACAAAAAATCAGCCCACAAGTCATTATTCCACTGCTATTAGAGGGTCTGATGGTCTCTCCATAAACTTCATACACATGAACTCCTTCGGTGGTTACTGAGCACTGTCTTAAAGAGCTATCACATGGAAGATGACCTTGCAGTTTCCCTTATGACAGAGAGAGCACTGTTCATAGATCTGACAGTTGCTGAACTTTCCTAACCAATAAAATGAGCATTGGTTGAGATAACACACAGTATAGACTTTGTATCCTGGAGATTGTGAGTGGAGTATAAGGTAAGCAGGAAAGCCTAAGCATAGAGTTGTTACACCCCTCGTTGCTGTCGAGTCGGTTGTGACTCATGGCAGCCTTGTGGGACAGAATGGAGCTGCCCCGCGGTGTTTCCGAGAAGGGCCTGATGATTATGATCGGCCGACCTTTTGGTTGACAGACTGAGCTCTTAACCATTGCACTGCTAGGGCTCCTCGCTGTCACGCTAAGGTTGAAAACCAGGGTGGATCTTTTTCTGTCTGATGCTTCCACTCATCACTTGCCCTTTTATGAAGCCCCCAAAGAGAAGTGTAGTATTTACATACTTATGTTGCATTTTACATTTTGTGTTACCATTGCAATCCAATAAAACTTCAGGAGCTAGAAGTCTCCGAAAGAGTAACTACCCGTTCTTGACGTGGTCTTTGGCTGATCTGGATCTGCTTCTGCTTTAGTAAAATAAGAACCTTTTGCTTAACAGAAGCAGCTCTTGTGTGTGCTTTGGCCTCACTGTTAGTTCCCTTGTCAGCAGACGTTTTCCCTCTTGACCACTTCTTAGGACTGCGCCGTGACCCAGTTGCAGTGGATGGTTGGCGGTCTGAGTGTAGGCTTGGCTTGTGCTAAACGCAGGTGGCCCTGTCCAGAGCTGTCTTTTCTCAGACGCATGGTAGTTGAGTTACTCCGGGGTTTTAGATGCAGTTGTAGATCTCACTTGAAAGACTACGGTGTTGTTGTGTTGCTGTTTTTTTTCTTTTTAACTCTACCTGCCCCCAGATGTGTGAAAATGTTAAACTGTGTTTTTAGGGATGTGTATATATGATTATGGATTTCTCGGCACTCATGGGTTATTAATCCAGGGGCACTGGGAAGGCTGTTGATTCTTAAGTAAAAAGCAGCTTAACCTAGTGTTTTGTTTTAAAGCAAGAAATACTTGTGTTAAGCAAGATTTTTTTTACTAAAACGAGTTTTTGCCTTAAGCAAGACAGTATCTGAAGCTGCTTTTACATTTACAACAGTGAACATAAAACCCCAGTCAGTTCATCTTAACCTTTGGGGAGTGAGATCAGTTTCCAAGCTCTAATGAAAGTTATGGGTCATCTCTCCAGGAAAATGCATACATACATGAAGTTCTCATAGAATTTCAAAGATTCAGATCCTTTGAAACAGGTTCCTGGGTCCCAGGTGAAGAGCACCAGTTCTTGAATAAAAAGCAAGACGCATGTTTCTGTAGGTCAAGTGGAGGCAGGAGGCAGGAAGGTGACAGGCTCAGGGCTGGGCAGGAAGTAGACCCAGTTAACGAGAGGAGCTCCCGGTTCTGACAGGATCATCACGCAGCATTTTAGGGTGTCCAGTGCCAAATAGGACTAGGTAGGAAGGTGTTAGTTGTCACCATAAATGCACGATGCCACCTTTGTTCTCCATTTTTACTGCCTCATAAATAGGTGTATTTGTGTCAAGAGCTGTGTGTTGAATCCACAATCACGAATTCATGTGTTTAAAGACATTGCTCTTTAAGTCTGTGTCATAGATTTCTGTTTCATATCTTAAGAAGCATTATGTATTCTATATAACTTGGCTTTTAAAACACTTTTTAAAATTTTCTTTTAACAGTTGGCCAAATTACGTAAGCTGCCACCTTTTCTTACTGTTTCGTTGTTGAGATTTAACTTTGATTTTGTGAAGTGTGAACGATACAAGGAAACTAGCTGTTATGCGTTCCCTCTGCGGATCAATCTCGAGCCTTTCTGTGAACAGGTTTGAACTGTTTTACTCTGAAATTCTCACTTCTCCCTCCTCGTTTTCATTGCCCTGATTTTCAGTTGCTTTATTGCCCTATTTTTCAGCTGGCCCTGTTAACGTTTTGAGTCAGATCATTCGGTGTTTGCGGGCTCTGTCCTGTGCCTTGTGGATGCTTAGCAGCGTCCTTGCCCCTTGCTGACCAGAGCCCAGTAGCATCCCCCACCCCTGCTGGTGTGACAACCACAGTGCCTCCAGACACTGCCAGAGGTCTTCCCGGTGGGTGAGGAGGGCAGGCAGGCAGGCAGGCACCCCCCACCTTACCCCACCCAGTTGAGAGTCACTGGTCTGAGATAGTCCTGTGGAGTCTCCAGAAGACAGATTTATGCTCAGTTCTGTTAATCAGTTCTGTTAATTCTCCTTGAAAAATCTTTGAGGTGAAATTTTAAAAACAACCTTAGAAAATGACCCTACATTTGGAAAAGTTATCACTAATTGGTACTTTGCTGCTGACTTTAGTTTCTTTTAAATGAAATAACTAACTATGCATCTAGAAAGTGAATGTACAAAGACAACTTCACTAAACTGGGATTGGTAATCCTTAAGGAGAAAAAAGTTTGGAAACAAATAAAAGGCTTAGTACTTAGGCTGGAAGTAGAGGCAGGCCCATCTGTGAAGAGTTTGAATTTTAAAATGTTTATTAAAAAAAGATTACCTTTATACTCAAAAAAACAAACCACACAAGCTTGTCAAGGCAATTCCTCACAGCAGCACATCAGATCAGAGTGCAGCTGCCCCACAGAGTTTCCAAGAAGCACCTGGGGGATTCGAACTGTTGGCCTTTATGATTAGTAGTCACAGCACTTAACTACTACACCACCATGGTTTCCACTTCTATACTCATTCTTTTTTTAAATAAACATGTAAGAAAGTTTTGTAATAAATATACCAGACTCATCACCTTGATCTTGGCATGCATAGTAATTAATACAGAAAATATCGACAATGGCAAATGCAATTGATTTGTTTGGTCCTGTGCCTGTTACTACATATATATAAAATAAAGCCATTTTGCCAGTCGGTTAATACTAACTCCATTCCCCCATTTACTGACTGAAAATTTTTTTTTTTGCTGTAATTATTAAAAGTAGTTGTCAAATGATTTTTACATAGTTTGAAATAACAAAACTGAAAAGCTAAGTAAAAAATGAGCCCTTACTCAGGAAACTGAAATTGGTTTTTGACTTCAGTGCTAATGGGAAAAATTATGTCACTTTACATCTTTATGTCTCTGTCTCTCATCTTTTACCGGAAGCAAGTACTTTGAAAAGGCCACCCACTTAAAAGTACACTTTTTAAAGCAAAAAAGTCTCAAATAATTGGTGCCCCTGCAGGTGGCATCCGTGTGTAAATTTATTGTTACAGATGAGCACTGATTGAACTTAGAAAAATCAGAGTCAAAGCCAAGGCCAGAAGGGAGCATAACACGATCAAACCCGAAACACAGAAACCAAACCTGTTGCTGTCACAGCTGATTCTGGCTGGTAGCGACTGCAGGACAGAGCAGCGCTGCTCCCTCCGGTTCCTGAGGAGCAGCTGGTAGAGGCGGCTTTTTGAGTAGCAGCCGAGCTCTTTAGCCACTCTACCATGAGGGCTAAAACCTTTCAGAGCTGAAAAGGAAAGTTTCCTTTCTCTGTTTAAGGAATTAAAAATCTTTGGAGTGTCTTAGTCTGATGCGTCCGCAGCCCCTGAGCTGACGCCAACCCCCAGCGACCCTGCAGGGGACAGCAGAAGTGCCCCATCGGGGTTCCTGGGTTGTCAACCTCCATGGAAGCAGATGGCCGCCTCTCTGTCCTGGAGAGTGGCTGGCCAACCCCCAGCCTAGCGATTGGTAGCCAGGTACTTAACTGCTACAGCACCAAGGCTGCGTAATTTGGCATTAAAAACACATCTCATCGTGGGAGTTGATCTTCGAGGTCGCTAAGGATTATTCATTATGAGTCAGTTCTGGATCGCATTAGCCCTACAGGCCAGAGTGGAACTGCCCTGGAGAATTTCCAGGGAGAGTCTCGGGTTGGCACTGCTGACCTTTGGGTAAGCACCTGTCACAACAGGGTCTCCAGGCCTTATGGAACACCTTAATTACAGAGAAGATTGATCAGGGAATTAATTAAGAAGGAGCAACTTCTTTTCACTAAACTGCCTCTAAACAAAACCAGCTGGCACTCACAATGATGAAGTTCCTGCTCCGTGCAGAAAACCGAGGTGTCTCCCCGGCTAGAAGAGAGAACAGATTCAGCAGCTAAGGAGCACGTGCATCACAAGGCAAAACAGGTGTCAGTGTAGCCCAGAGGTGGTTTGCTCTTTCTAAAAAGCTCCCTGGGAAGGCTATGTGTTATTGACTGTCTCACTGTCTCACCTGGGCTGAGCCCAAATACCTGAAAATGACAGTCCTTTTCAGATAAATGTTTTCATGTTGAACAGACAGAACTTGATTGGTGTAGTGTGATTGGTAATTAGATCAGTGATAGATAATTATCAGTCTGAGAATTAGGGATGTTTAAGTTATTTAAATTCATTTTATTTTATCCTTGAATAGTAACACAACCAAAAATCACAAAAGAAAAAAAATCAGTGAAGTGTCCAATAGTTGAAATTTTTCCATTGTGTTGTGTGTGTTAGCATTTTATGTAAACTGTCAGTGTTTATTTTCTGTCTCTTAGAGTGAATCGGATCACTCAGGGTATCTCTATGACCTCTTCTCAGTCATTATACACAAAGGTGGCTGCTATGGAGGACACTACCATGTATACATTAAAGATGTCGATCATTTGGGAAACTGGCAATTTCACGTAAGTGTAGAAGTTAGAAATAAGTATCTTTACAATTGTTTTGCTTTTCTTTTCCTGTTCTGTATGAGGATAATCATTTGTCATTTATTATGTACTACTCTGTAGAAAACTTGGACAGGCACAGAAAGTTAATTTGGGTATTAGTTTCAACTCATTATTTCTAAACAGTTTCTCACAGAGGAGTTACTAGAATAGTACAAGTAACACCTGTGTATCCTTCAATTACATTCTCCAGTTGTTAACATCTGCCACATTTGTGCGTGTGTACTGTGTGTGTGTGTGTGTGCACACACCAAGTATCACTGTTTGCTGTTGTTATTTAATGGTATATTAAAATGAATTTAAATAGTGAACTTCACTTTAAAATTTGTAATCCTTTGGTTGAAGTTATCATTGATCTAGTTACTACATAAGTCAAATTCTGCCACTTAATTAAACACAAAAACATCTGTCTGAAAAGGTTATTGTTATGTATTTTGACTGACACATTATTTAATGTTGTCATTATTCACACTGAACCTTTTGAAATGAAGTTGAAGTTAGATTGACTTACCCCTACATGCTTCCATGTGTATCCTCTGGGGGCAAGGACATTATCTTACATAAGCACAGATCAAAATTAGGGACTTGCACATTGATAAAAGACTGTTACGTAATATTAATTTGTAGTCACATTTCACCACTGGCTCCATCCATATCCTTTATGACAGTTTTGTCCCCACTCCAGTGCCAATTCCAGGTCATGTTGTGAATTATATTTAGTTAACATGTGTCTCAGCCACTGCTGTTGAGTCAGTTCCTACTCATAGCGACCATATAGCGACTGTATAGGACAGAGTAGAACTGCCTCATTAAAGAGTTTCCAAGGACATCTTGTAGCTCTCCTTTGATTTGGAACACTTCCTCAGCATTTCTTTTGTCTTTGGTGGCACTGACCCCAGAATGATTTTTCCCTGTTTGATCTTCCAGAAGTCTTCTAATAGTTTTACATTTCAAACTTGAATCTTGTTAGAATGGTTTTTTATGAATGGTGTGAGACTAGATTTTCTTTTCCATTTGGGTACCTAGTTGCTCATCACCATTTATTAAATACCCTGTGCTTTCCCCACCAAACTACACTGCCAGTTCTGTTATATTAATTGTTCTTTTACTGTGGAGACTGTCTCTCACATCGCTCCTGTGTTCCGTTCTTCTGTCTTCTCTCCCTGGGAGATGCCACATTGTTCCTTCCTGTGGCTTCCTAACAAGTCAGGATGCCAGGTGGGGCACGTCTCCCTCTAAGTTGTTCTTCTGGGGTGCCTTCCCTGTCTTGGCTTTTTTGGCTTCTGGTTGCATCTTTAGAGCAATCTTACAAGTTTACACAGACACATAGCAAAGCAATCTTTGTCAACAAGATACATATTTTCATTTGTTTAGAGCATATTTAGTTTCTTATAAACAAGTTTTATGATTTTCAAAAAGAAAGAACCAGTGTTTCATGGAAAAGCTATAATTGGGAGTCTAGTTCCTGTTGCATTAAACAGGAAAATTATAATGCCTTACACATCAACCCCAGACCCTCAACAGAGTTTTTAAGATGTAACTGAAATATGTAAAATATCTGTACGTAGGTCACAGACTCCCCCTCCTCTCCCTGCCCCTCGGTGCTGACAGCTTCCAAGATGGACCTTCCCTTGGTTGACACTACCTTGCTTTTCTTAACACCAGGCTGCATGTTTGACCTTCTGTCAGTTGGGTTTGGACTGTATTGAGAGACACATGTTTTGTAAAGCCTGAATGTTTAAAAACTCAAACAGTATTCTACCAGAAAGATGCTCTGTCGGGGTTTGCCTTTCTGTTGGGTCTGGTGTTGTGAAGTGCACTTTTCTTTAGCATATTGATTTTTTTTTAAGGAGGTAGATCAGGTTTGCTAGAGAACTGACAACTTCCGTTAAGTTACTACAGTATCATAATCATTCCTTACGTACTGAACAATATTAACTTGTTACCATGATATATACCATATTTCTTCAATATTTGCTATACTTTTTCCAAACTTTAAAAGAAATTTTTTTTTATTTTTATGGACAGTTTAAGATCCAAGTCAGTTTGCTATGCAGAACCCCAAACACATGCCTCTATCTGCTGTCCTCATCCTGTGACAGCACACTCCTCCTTTCCACCCAGTACTTCCAGTATTGATTATTTCACCAGCTGTCATGGATTGAATTGTGTTCCCCCAGAAATGTGCATAACAATTTGGCTAGGCCATAATTCCCAGTATTGTGTGATTGTATTCCATTGTGTGATTGTCCTGTGGTATAAATTCTAACTTCTGTCTGTGGTTAGTAGCCTGGATTGTGTTAAAGAGGATTAGCATAGGACTGTTGCACCGTTTCTGAGGTTACCTCAGCTCCCATGCTCCCATGCAAAGGGGGTTTCCCTGGAGTGTGGCTTGCACCACCTTTTATCCTGCAAGAGATAGATAAAAGGAGAGGGAAGCAAGTAGAGAATTGGGGACCCCACACCACTAGGAAAGCAGCACCAAGAGTAGAGAGAGTCCTTCAGACCTGAGGTTCATGTACTGAGATGCTGTCAGACCAAACGAAGACTGATGCAATACAAGACCTTCCCCTAGAGCTGACAGAGAAAGTGTTCCCCTAGAATCAACACCCTGAATTTGGACATCCAGCGTACTGGTAGACTGTGTGTGAGAATAAACTGCTCTTTCTTAGGCCATCCATTTGTGGTATTTCTATTAGAGCAACACCAGATGACTAAGACACCAGCAACCCTTGAGGTTGTAGACATCTGTGGAAAATGAAGTTTTGTGTCCTTCTTTGCAGTCCCTTGCCTCCGTTTCTTTCATTTCTCTTATTGCAGTGGCTGGAACTCCAGTTGTGGTTGAGAAGGGCGTACGTAGCAAAGCATCACTCTCAAAGGCTTGTGCCACATTGGAGGAGACACCAGCTGGCTGGGCACGTTTCCAGCCTAGGGCAGTGGAGCCCTTCAGATCCTCCTCTGATCTAGCTCAGCTTCAGTGCTCCATTCATAGTTGGAGCAGACCCTCACTGTGTATGGGTAGTAGCATCAGAACTTGTCTCAGTTCCTTAGGGATGAGAACCAGGGCCAGTCCACGGCTGATCCTTAGGAGACAGAGGTCTGTCAGACTGCTGCACTCTTACCCTTTTACTCTTCCTGACACCAGCCGTCTTCCCCGCTGCGTTCTCTGCTTCTCTGCTGGGTTTGATAATCCTTTGTGGTGGCCACACACAACTCAAGCCCATACTTACGGTTATGGGCTGCCACACACAACCCACAGACCCTACTTACAGTTTTGGGGTGCCACTCAACTCATAGACCATACTTAAGAGTTATGGGGTGCCACACATGACTCACAGACCATACTTACAGTTATGCGATGCCACATACAACTCACTGTACTTAGTTATGGGGTGCCACACACAACTCACAGACCATACTTACAGTTATGGGGTGCCACACACAGCCCACAGACCATACTTATAGTTATGCGATGCCACATACAACACACCATATTTAGTTATGGGGTACCACATGCAACTCACAAACCATACTTACAGTTATGGGGTGCCACACACAACTCATAGACCATACTTAGAGTTATGAGGTGCCACACAGAACTCACAGACCATACTTACAGTTATGAGGTACCACACACAACTCACAGACCACACTTACTGTTATGGGGTGCCACATACACTTACCATACGTAGAGTTAATGGGGTACCACGTACAACTCACAGATCATACTTAATAGTTATGGGGTGCCACACACAACTCACAGACCATACTTACAGTTATGGGGTGCCACACACAACTCACAGACCATACTTAACAGTTACGGGGTACCACACACAACTCAGACCATACTTACAGGGTTTGTTAAGGAAATAACAGGCTACAACTTAAGGTAGGGAAGCATGTAGGCAAAGTTTGGAAGGCCGCCCCACAAGCAGAGAATACATCCTTCTCCTCTGCACAGGATAGCTCTTTATACTCCTCTCAGCCATGCCAGCAGACAGGCCCTTCTGGCTGCTGTGTACAACCCCCTCAGTCATGCAGGCCTCCTCTGGGCCCCCCCAGGACAGGCTCCTCTCAGCTGTGCAAGCCATTCTGCCTTTGACCTCCCTGCTGTTGGCTTGTCCACTATTGACCCAGCTCATAGCCAGTGGGGCAGCCGTGTTCAGCTCTTAGCAGCATTCCTAGCAGCAGGTTTCTGCCATCACCACTGTCTCTGCCATCTATGCTACTGGGCCCATTCCAGGCCTGTTGCCACCAGCTCTGCCCCTGGGCCCTACTGGGCCTCTTGCTGTCATCGGTGTTACAGGCCTTGACCTGTATTACATTTCTTATAGGAGGTTCTTCACCTCCTCTCTTTCTGCTGCCTTCCTGAAACCTCTGTGGGGTTAGCTGCACTTAGGTCATATTCTGTCAGTTTCAAGGTGTGGCCTTTTCTGCAAGCCAAGAGTCAGCCACCTCCCTCGGTGGACCAGTCTCTTCATTTATGTCACTGTTAATGTTGACAGCTTACCCAAGAAACATCAGTCAGCCTAGACAAAAGTACCAAACCCTCTACGGTAGAAAACTAGGGGAACGTAACTCCTCAGGACCTAGGGAGAAAGTGTCCAGCTGTTTTTCTGAAGAACAAAAGCAGAAGGCTATGTAAAGGGACTGACTCCCCTCCACTTCTGATACTCCCTTCAGACTGCTTTCTGGCATTTCCAGCTTGCCATAATAGAAAAGTCTTGTTTTCTAGAGCTATGAGTCAGACCCGACTTTGTGGCAGTGGATTTTTTGATGAGAGTAGACGTAGGGAATAATAAGCAGTGGTGTTTAAGCTAAGCCTACAAAGATGGTAAAATTTCATTAGGCCAGCAGAGGTAAAAGAGAACATATTGGATGAAGATCAGTAATTATTTTGAACTGAATGGTAGTGAACATCCATATTTGTAAGGTAAAGCTAATGTCATGCTTAGAGGGAAATGGCAGAGCCCACTGTGGTGTGATGCCAGCAGCCAACTGTCTCACAGTCTCAGCTTGCAGTTACGGAGATTGTGTAGCTTGTCCAAGAACGTTCAGCCAGGCTGGACTTCAGAGCCAGATCTGCCTGATTCCAAAGCATATATACACATTATTAAGATGTGTCTATGACTACTGTGTTGTGAAGCCTTCGTAGCGTAGCCATTATGACTCTGTGAATCACCTTGGTAGGGCGTAGTAGTTGTTGGCAGGTGCCATTGAGTCCCTTCCATCTCCTGGTGGTCCTCTCCACGACAGAACAAAGCTCTGCCCAGTCTTGGGCCATGTCCATAGTCATTTTTATGCTGAAGCCCATTCGTTGCAGCCACTGGGTCAGCCCATCTGGTTGGATTAGTAGAGAAACTTTTATTATTCTCCTTCCTAGGAGGAAGAAAGTAAGCCAGATGGGCATTCGAAAGATCTTCCGAATGGCAAAGAAATAGATGACCCTCTGATGATTCTACAAGCAATCTTATCAGAGGTAGTATGTGTTGTGTACACAGGTATTTGTGTGTCTGTGGAGAAGTATGGTGCTGCTGGAGATGAGTTCATCATAATGAAGCAACAACATATATTAAATAAGATGCCTTTGGTGGTAGGGTTCTCACTTTCCAGATGGAAGGCTGGGTTCAATTCCTAGCCAGTGTGTCTCATGTTCAGCCACCACCCATGCACCAGTGGAGGTGGGCATGTGACTGATGCTGAAGGAAGGAGCCCCAGTGGTGCAGTGGTTAAGTGCTCAACTGCTAACTGAAAGGCCAGTGGTTCATTTCAAACCCAAACCCACCAGCTGCTCCATGGAAGAAAAGACCAGGCAATCTGCTCCCTGTGGAACCCTGTGTCCTGTAGGGTTGCTGTGAGTTGGAATCAACTGGATAGCACATAAATAACAACATGGCACTGAAGAGGTTTCAGCAGAGCTTCCAGACTGAGGTGATCCAGTTCTGAAAATCAGCCCTTGAGAGCCCAGTGGGTCACAGCCGTCCATGCTTCATCATGGGGGTGGCCCAGGACCACATAGCATTTTGTCTATGACATCTTCATGAGTTACTGGCCAACATACAGTAGCTGAAACAGCTCTGGGATATCCTTACTCAGAAGCACAGGTGGAACAAGATTTTGTGTTTCTCTGCTGATGAGAATGTTGTGACCTGAGTCTGAGAAGAACTGGGCTGTATTTGCCCAGGGAGGAGTAGTTCGGTATTGGCCAGTCCGGTGATCATGGTGACTTTATAAAATCCAATCACTGACCAGTGAAAAGTGACTGTTCATTCTTGACACTTTGTTTTCTTTCTGTTTCTACATGTATTGGGATTGGTGATGATTGATTTGGGTTATTGTTATTTTAAACAGAATTGGTGTCTATTGGTCACTCTGTTTTGCAGTGTAGTGTTTTCCCATCTTGTCAAAATTGAGGCTTAGTCTACTTAAAAAAAATTTTATTTTGGAATAACGATCAAACCACTTACATGTTTGCTGTTATAAACACCGGTTGCTGTCAAGTCAATTTGGATTCATAGCAACCCTGTAGGACAGGGTAGAACTGTCCCCTAGAGTTTCCGAGGAGCTCCTGGTGGATTCAGACTGCCAGCCTTCTGGTTTGCGGCTGTGGCATTTCACCACTCACGTCAGCAGTTTCCTTTGGTGTTATAATTCAATTAGATATAACCCATTAGTTTCTTTGAACTCTTAACGTTTGTAATTTCTCGTCAGATTTTTCTTAAATTACTGTTTCTTTTGTAAGGAGGAAAATGATCTAGTTCCTGTTGATCAGCTGGGCCAGAAGCTCTTGAAAAAGACAGGACTGTCCTGGAACAAGAAGTACAGAAAACAGCATGGACCACTGCGAAAGGTAATAAAGTGTATGGGTCCATCATAGGAAGTTCTAGTCCTGAAAATCATTTGGTTAACAACCTCACTAGCACCAATTCTGCTGAAGAATATTTAAGATAGGTTCAAATATAGTTGTGTTTGTTTAATAATTAGAATTCAGCTATTAAATGACTTGAGGTATCATGGATTCAGGAAGGAAATAAAGGGAGGAGGCTCCTAATCAGAACAACAAAAACAAAAACGTTGTCATACTCTAAAGGTTGTACCCTGAAGGTCATACCCTAAAGCTTATCATTTGAAATGATTAGCTCCAAATTTTAATGTTGTACTTCTGAATACAATATTAACTCTGTAGGTTTTCATTATTTTATAAATATCCTTTATAAATTTGAGGAACTTCCCATTTATTCCTAGTTGACTAGTAGTTTTTAACTTGAATAGAGGTAGAATTTCATCAAATGCATTTTCTTTGTTTTCTGTATCTATTGAGATATGATTTTTCTCTGTTACTATTAATGTGGTGAATTATATTACTCAAATTTTTTTTTTCCAATGTAAGCCAGTCTTAAATTCCTGGAGTAAGTCATATTTGTTCATGACATGTTTTTATGTACCACTTTTCTTAAAGGCCAGATAGTAAATATTTCAGGTTTTGTGGACCAAGAGGTAAAATCAAGGATATTGTATAGTTAACATAATCTTTCAAAAAGGAACAATTTAAAAATGTAAAGATACTTCTTAGCTTGGGGCTGTGTAAAAAGAGTCAGCTGGCTGTATTTGGCCTACAGTGTAGCTGGCTACCTCCTGCCTTAAGAGACAGAACCAGACACCTGGACCAAGAATGAACTTCCTGAGACTAAAAGCAAAGTTACAATAGACCAACCCTAATGAAACTCAAAAGGAAGCTTCCACAGGATCAAGATGGTTCAAAGGTAGTCTAATAGCTTGTTAGACACAATGTAAAACTCTTAAGGAAAAATAAGAAAGCATACTGTAGAGTCTTTACAACATACTATTTGTGTCCAGCATCCACTATAAGATTATGTCACACGCCCAAGAGAGTGTGGTCCATAATCAAGACCAAATAGCCAGCTTCTAAGAGGAAAAGGAATCAGCAGAAGCCAATCTACAGGTAATCCAGATGTTGTGATAGCAAATAAAACCGCAAACCTGTTGCCATCAAGTCAGTGCCAATTCACAGTAACCCTACAGGACAGAGCAGAACTGCCCCACAGGGTTTCTGGAGGAGCTGCTGGTGGATTTAAACTGCCAACCTTTTGTGAGCAGCCAGACTCTTAACCTCTGCTCACCCAGGCTGTAGGACAGCACATAACTATTAGAAATATGTTAAAACAGTTTCAGGAAAAGATGACCAGAATCAGTGAACAAAGCAGGAGTTTTAGCAGAGACATAAACATCCTGAATAAAACTAAATGGAAAAATTTAATATCTAAAACAAAGAGTTCATTAGTTGGGCTTAACAGAAGACTAGATAGAGCAGAAGGAAGTATAATAAACTTTAAGACAGATCAGTAAAAATTATGTAAATTAAAGTGGCATAAAAAAATAAAACTGAAAACTGGAAATCTAAGACCTGTGAGACAGTCTTTAATGGTCTAAAATATTTATAAAGTCCTAGAAGGAAAAGAAAAAGAGAATGGGAAAGGAAAAGAATTGAAAGAGATAATGTGAGAATTTTCCAGAACTGATGAAGTTTAACCTACAGATATAAAAAACTTAGCAAATAGGGGAGGCAGAGTCAAGATAGCAGACTAAGCACACGTCTCCTTATATCCCTCTGGAAACCAAGACCTGAATTGATAATCAAACGGAGCCTTCTGGTCACCTAGTGAGCCCCAGTACATGGCACAGGGCTGTTAATTTGGACTTCATACCACTGAACAAAAAACTTCCTCTTTTTCGCGGACTCCCACTCCTGGCTAGCCCTGTATCTCACAGACTGAAAGTAACGCACCACTGTGACTTTTTTTTCCTTTGCCTTGGCCGGCAGGCAGAGCTGGGTCTTGCCTAGCAGCTAGTCTCAGACGCACTGCTGGTGGGATAGGAAGGCGAAATTGCCATATTTTGAGAGCCAGGCTTAGGACTCTGTAAACCTAGCCAATTTGGGCCTGTCTTTTTATCTGCCACAGCATGGTTTGTATGGAAATGTGGCACCTATGTGCAGGACACCATGTTGGATGTGGAGATTTTAGCAGGACCTAATTCGTAGCCTAGGAGCCAGTGCCTGCAAACACGACAGCACTTCTCCAACAGAAAAGCAGTAGTTTACACAATGTCGCCTATGATGGGGGCCCGGCAACAGAGGCTGAGGACTCACTACGTCTTGGCACCTTTAGCCCCTCTATCTGCTGACCACGTGGAGGCCGTGCTCTTATATACGGTGGCCGCAGCTGGACCTAATTCTTAGCTTGGGAGCCAGAGCTTGCCCACAGGAGAGCACTTTTCTACCAGAAAAGCAGTAGATTACACAGTGTCGCCTAAGGCTGGGCCCTGTCAGCAGACGCCAACAGGGCAGTAGCATTGCTGTATTAACTAGTTTGTATCATCTGGGGTTTGGATGTAGAGGTGCTTACTTTGCCGGTTGGGAAGAGGGACCTCTACACCTGAAAACCTGACTGACTTGGGAAATGGTCAGATACCTTTTGCTTTACATTTTAAGACAGCCTAGAGAAACATCTGCCATCCATCCTCACAGTATCTCTCCCAGCCTCTACTTACTCATATGAAACCCAAAAAGCAACAGACACTTGTGACGAACAAGAAATCTCCCATGGCTTCAGAAGGCTCCCAAACAAAACAACCAAGGAGTTTTCCAGATGAAGAAACTTTTCTGAAATAATCAGAAGGTGAATACAAAAGGATTATATACAGAGCCTTTCTAGACCTTATACAAAATGCAGCAGAACAAAAGGAAAAATTAAGCAAGCTGTTTGATCTTATGGAACACCAGTACTCTGAAATCCAACAGATCAAGAACAAAACCAAAGGCATAGAAACTTCCATTCAAAGCCAAGAAAACAGAATGGAACAAATGGAAAAAAGAATTTCTGACTTGGAAGACGGAGCTACTGACGCCAGTGTCTATGAGGACAAATCAGAAACAGAAAAATGAAGAAGCATTAAGAAGCATGTGGGACTCTATTAAGAGGAACAACCTTCGATTAATTGGAGTCCCTGAACAGGATGAGACACCTGAGAATACCAGAGAGTGTCGTTGCTGAGCTGCTGACAGAAAACTTCCCAGAAATCATTAAGGAAGAGAATATAGATATTCCAGATGCGTATCATACGCCACCCAATGTAGATCTCAAAAGAAAGATTCCAAGACATATTATAATCAAGCTTCACAAAATGAAACATAAGCAGCAACTCTTAAAAGCAGCAAGACTCCAAGCAAAGCTAACATTCAGAGGGAAACCCTGTAGGCTTTCTTCAGATTTCTCAGTAGAAACCATGCTGGCACGGAGACAGTGGCATGACACATTCAAAGCCTTGAAGAAGAAGAACTTCAAGGCAAGAATTATATATCCTGTAAAACTAGCTTTCAAATACAAAAATGAAATTAAGACATTCCCAGATAAACAGAAACTCAGAGACTTTGTAAAAACCAAACCAAAACTACAAGAAATACTGAAAGAAGCTCTTGGCTTTGGCTTAGAAGAACAAAACCACTAACTTTATATTTTAGAATGACACATCATCCAGAACTCTACTCAGTTAGGGAAGGCTCCAAACTCAATCACAGCTTTAATACTGAAAGAAACAATCCAGTAATTATCATGAAAACTATGGTGCCATCATATTAAAAAGAGGGATGTACTACAGTCGTTATAGTCCTTCCAGATGGAGAGGAAGTTGACAAGACTGGTAGTAATTAAAATTGGGTTTATCTATAGTTTATTAAGGGGGATCATGGGGCAGCCATAAAGCACAACAAAGATGCAACATACTGTATCAAGAAATGTAACACAGGAGTCTCAACAACTACAAAACCAGCTCTGAAAAAGGTGAAAAATCAACTCACAAAAACAATGTCCCAAAACAGACTAATAAGAACAACAGAGAAAACATCAACACAAAAATAAACATATCACAATAGCAGCACTGAACACATACCTGTCAATAATTACACTGAATGTGAATGGACTGAATGCTCCAGTAAAGAGACATCGAGTGACATCTTGGATCAAAAGACGTGACCCATCCATATGTTATCTACAAGAAACTCACTTGAGACTTTAAAAACTTAGCAAATAGGAAGCAGATGAACACAAAGATCACCATACTTGGACACCTGATAGTCAGACTGCTTAAAAGCCAAAGCTAAAGAGAAATTCTTGAAAGCAGCCGGAGAAAAAAGACACATTACATTGAAGAGAAAAGTAAACAATAAACAGTGGCTGTCTTGAGTCTTGTGATCCTTTGGGATCTGCCTCTGTGGGATCAAACTGACAACAGTCACTAGAAAGATTTGATAAGAAACTAAGGGGGCAGTGAGTTCCTGTTACTGGGGGAGAAACACCTCGGGGCTGGCGAGATGAGGGTGGTGTCATATCTCAGAGGGTGTGGTCAGCGTCACTCACCTGTACGTGGAGAACTGCAGAATTGGTGGGTATTCTATGTGTGTTCTCAACAGCAACAAAAGTAATTTTTTAGAGACATATTTTAGGCTTATAGTTATCACTTTATCTCAACACCTGTCTGAGTCACTGGTTTTCATATTTCATATCACTTTTAATTTGTGGTTTGTTTTAGATTTCCCTTACACATGAGTATTTGTGGTACCTAACCTGTACCAGCAAAATGCCATTTTAAGATAATGTTGTTGAGGTGTAGTTGAAGTAACTTTCTAGATTGTTGCATGATAGCTTTCTCCCTTGATAAAACCAGCAACAGGGAGCACTCTGATTTTTCTTAAATCTCTTACTGTGGCCCAAATGGATTTTTTTCCTCCCTAGCTGACCAGTCCAAAAATAAAGACGAAGTTAAAGTATCTAATCTCAGAAAGAAGAGAACATGTTTGTTTGTTTTTTTTAATATTTGTCAAGATCTTGGAAGTTCCATGGACACATCCAAGTTCTTTGAAGGACTGAACTGCTAGGCTGAGGTCTGTGGGAACCATGGTCTTGGGGAACATCTAGCTGAATTGGTAGAACATAGTTTTTAAAGAAAATGTGTGTTCTGCTTTGGTGAGTAGCGTCTGGAGTCTTAAAAGCCTGTGAGCAGCCATCTAACATCTTCCACTGGTCTCACCCCTTGAGAAGCAGGGGAGGCTGTAGAGAACTAAGGATACAAGGGAAAGGCTAGTCCCGAGGACTGTTGGACCACACTACCACGGCCACCACCAGACTGAGTCTAGCACAACTAGTCCTGCACAACAGTGGTCACAACAGGGAGTTCCAGACAGAGCTAGCAAAACATGGAGAACAAAATTCTAACTCACTGAGCAGACACTGACTGGAGAAACCTCAAGAAGGTGGCCCCAGGCCCCCTTTTAGCTCTGTAATGAGATCATTCCCCAGGTGGACTCTTCAGCCAAAGATCAGACAGGGCCGTAAAACGAAATGAAGCTAAAAGGGGCACAGCAACCCATGGGCAAGGGCGAGGAGGCAGGAGGGGACAGGAAAGTTGGTAATGGGGAGCCCAGGGGTGAGAAGGGAGAGCGTTGGCTCGTCAGGGTCTTGTTCACCAGGGCCGTGAGACAATGTATGTACTGTTTAATGAGAAACTGCTCTGTGCTAAAAAAGTGTGCTAACTTAATAGTTTTTTTCTTTGTTTCTGTATAGTTCTTACAGCTCCATTCTCAGATATTTCTGCTCAGTTCAGATGAAAGTACAGTTAGCCTGTCAAAGAATCGCTCTTTCCAGCCCAAGTCGGATTCCCAAAGGGATGGTCATCGGATTTTCAAGACCCTGACTTCTGAATCCCCGCAGTTAAATGGTAGCACGTCCTGCCCCCACTGGTTTGATATAAATGATTCCACAGTCCATCCAATCAAGGAAAAGGATATTGAACAGCAGTTTCAGGGTAAAGAAAGTGCCTATATGTTGTTTTATCGGAAATCCCAGTTGCAGAGACCTCCTGAAGGTATGGAAAGATAATATTACTATTGGATATATTAAGTTCATTAATTAATGTAGAGTATAAACACTTCTGTTTTTAGAAGGTGAACATCCAACATTATTTTACCATTTTTAAAGAACATTAACTCTTGAAATACAAGAACTGTATTATGTCAAATGAAATCTAACAGTCTGTCATTTATAAAGGTCAGATATATCTACTTAATTCTTCCCCTGTAATAATATGAGGCCAGAAATGTGTTTCCTGTCACTACATCGAGTTGCATTTTCAAAATTGGACTTTTTGGATCAAATAATATTTTCCCGTTCTGTTAGGAACTTAGTGTGATTTCCCTGTAGTGAGCTTGGCCACATGCACCTTTGAGTCGTAGGTGGTCTTAGTCTTATTTTTGTATCTTTCTCTGTTTTATTCATTTTCCTCAAGACAGTTCTTAAGGGAAAACTGCAATTTCATTATCTGAGCAGTTGAAATGTCTTCGAGGCATTCTTTGCCGAGCCTTCTGAAAGAACTAACACCCTGGAGGTTAGCTGTTGAGACCCATGGTAACGCAAAGGAGTTTTGAGCCAAGCCACAAACGCAAGTTAGTTGGTCAGGCTTGGATCCTTTTTCAGTCTACTCAAAAGTAAAAAATCTTAACTAGAAATTTTCTAAATTCAGACATGACTGTGATGAGAAGTGAAGATACTATTCTCAGAATGTACTGATTATTTTTTAATAGAGAATAACAATAGGACAGTTTCTAATTTGCATCTGGATAAAGGAGATGAAGTGCCTGGAGGTGGAATAATTATACAACTGTGCTCCTAAGCAGGAAGGGCTTTGCATTTTCCTGGGCCAAAAATCAGGCAGTCATACAAATATTGTGGAACAGAATTCACAGAGAAATGTGTATTCACAGAAAAAGAATATCTGGAGTATTTATAACTGGGTTGACCTTTAACATGAATGTATTTGAAACATGTACTAAACAGCCGTCTTCCGGTTACTTAGGAACTCAATGGAGAGCCATCCAGAATGTTGGCAAACTTTTTTTGGAGGGTGAAGGGAAAGAACTTGATAAAATGGTTCTGAAATTCACCCAGAAAGATAAATTAACAAAAGTTGAATAAAGGACTACAGAGGGAAATTTTGCCCTGTCAATAAAAATACATTTACAAAGCTGTAGCAATTAAGGCAGTTTCGTGCTGGTGCAAAGAGGTGATCCACATCACATCAATGGAACAGGAGGCCTTAAAATTGACCTAGATACACTTGTATTTTAATCCATGATAAAGTAGCTTTTCAGGTTTTTGAGGGAAAAGTGAATAAATACACCTGGAAACTGGTTAGCTGCGAGAGATTTGTTCTAGTCATCACTTAAATTACAAGTTTTTTGTGTTCTATGTAAAAAGGATACCTCAGCATGAATAAAATATATTTATCTGCTCTTCAGGTAAAGAAACAAAAAATTAAGGAGAAGTGATACAAACCTTCAACAAAATTAAAGGCAAATGGAAAACATTAATAAAACATAGGGTGAATATATTTCCCCATCTATAGAGCCCTCTTAACTATATGAGGTCTGATGATTAAGTCCACGAACTTAATTGTTTTAAGTGCTGAATAGCACTAAGGTCACCTTCAAAGAGCTCCCCTTGGGAAACGATGCACTGACACCAGCACCTAGTCCACCCTTCAGAACAGTTTTGGAACTGTTTCTGGAATGGCCATTGTGCATGGTAGCAAGGTGACAGGTTTGTGAGCTTAATTGCCTAGTTGTCTGTGAGGCAGTTTTTAGCCAGTAAACAAATAACTGTAATGGAACACCCTTCCTACTCACCTGGTCTGGGCCCCAGTGACTTTTTTCTCTACCCAAAGATAAAGGAAATATTATAAGAAGACACTGTGATAACATTCCAGACATCAAGGGTAATACGAGGAGGCTCTGATGGCCATTCCAGAAAAAGAGTTCCAAAATTGCTTTGAAGATTGGACTGGACACTGGAGTTGGTGCATAGCTTCTAAGGGGAGCACTTTGCCGGTGACCATAGTGACATTCAGCAGTGAGGGATGGAGCACTTCTTCTAGGATAAGTTTGCAAACATAATTTGTCAGACTTCTTATTCCACTGTGTTTAGTAGTAAATTGGAAAAAGGATATAAATGGGCAATTTACAAAGAAGAGATAGAAACTACTAGTAAACTATAAAAGAAATTTCTTTCTCAGCCCATAATCAAGGAAAACCTCAATGAAACCTCAATGAGATGGCTTTTTTTTCCCTGCTAACTCAAGGATTTCTGTTAATCCATTTCTCAACAGTCACTACTTCCTACACAGCTAATACGAATGTGAATGGCACAGCCAGTTTAGGTAGATTATTTAAAATCTTTTAAAATCACATCCTAGATACCAGTAATTCTACAGATATGCCTTGAGGAAGTAAAACTGTGCATAAATACTTATATTCAGAGATGTCTGTTGCCCATTACCTTGAGGGAAAAGAAAAGGATTTTATCATAGTAACACCTTGGAAAGCAACCAATGTCTAAGAGAAGGAGACTGGTTAGATTAATGATGCTACTTACAGAATGGCAGACCATCTGCTCATCTATTTAAGGCTGTAAGGAGCCCCAGTGATGCAGTGATTCGGTGGGCGGTCACGAAAGGTCAACCTTTCAAACCCACCAGATGGGCTCTGCAGGGGAGAGACAGTGCTGCTGGTCTGCTCTCGTAAAGGTGACGGTCGGGGAAGACCCTGTGAGGCAGCTTTACTCTGCCACATGGGGTCGCTGTGAGTCGGACCCTCGACAGCACACAATGCGGTCACTTCTGAAGGCTTTAGAAAAGTGGTCAGTGTATGAAATGAAAAGGCAGGTTACAGATACGCTGACTGTGACCTCAGTTTTTAAAAATGTGTGTGTGTGTGTGTGTGTGTGTGTGTGTGTGTATACACAGACCCACCACATACGTATGGAAATAAAGATCCGCAGTGTAGACATCAGGTTGTAGCAGTGAGTATTTCTGGGGGGCAGGAGTATAGGTGATAGCTATTTCTTTTACACTGCTAAAAATCACTCCCTGAATTTTTACAATGACCAGTGATAACATTTGTAATCAAGAAGAAAATAGTGAACAAATTACGTTGGTCAGCACGAGTTAATGAAAAGTTTCGTTCACAGCTCGAGCTAATCCAAGATACAAGGTTCCATCTCATCTGCTGAGTGAAATGGACGCAGCCAACGTCAGACTGCAGACAGAAAGGTAACTGTAAATTACCTAGAGAACCTGGGCAGTTTCTTCTGAAGGATGAAAAGCTAATTTTGGCCGTAAGCCCTCAGTAATGAAAATTTAAAAAGAAAAAAAGTCAATGCCAGTCAGTGTCTGTTGAGCTGCTGACTCATCCATGGGAGTGACCTGAATAATGGCACGTGAGATAGCCACTGCTAAATAGGAATTGAGGCCTAAGACAAGATTGGTGAGCACGGAGTTACGCTAAATAAATTGTCTCCTGGCATGACCACATTATCCTCTTGGGTACATAGGAAGCCTGCCATTAGAATCAGCCCTGCATTTAAGCTGTGGAGAGCTGGGCTGTAGGGACACAAGTCTGCCGCAGAAATGCGCCTTCTGCAAACTGCTGGGCTTAATATCAGTTTTGAGTGTGAAAGATAGCTTGCATGATGAGTACACATTGACAGCAGGTATCAGAAAACAAAAAGTAATGTGGTTTTAGGGAGCACTAAGCTCCTGAATAGAGTTACCTGGGAAGCTGATGCTGCCTCTGACCAGCATTGAAGGAACTGAACCCCCAGTAGTTGAACTCTGGCGCTGGCCTCCGTCCCTCTCTGTGTTGGTCACACCTTGTCCGGAGTGAAGTGCTGGGCACCAGGCATTAGGGGAGTTCTCTGGATTCAGAGAAGAGCAGCGAGAGTGACGTGGCCGCCACAGCTGCTGAGGACAGCTGGTCTGGACACAGGCACAGGAGGACCATGAGGGCGGCTTCAGTCCTTTACGGGGAGTCTAGAGCAGCCGGGGGAAGTCGAGATGAACAGCACTCAGCTCTGTGAGCGGGTCTTAGCACGTTGTTCATGGCTGCGACACAGCCTCAGGCCTGAGAAGTTCTGAGCTTCAGTAGTTGCTCAGTGTGACCTGGTGGGCTGCACAGCCTGCATTAGTGTTCATAGTGACCATTGGAAGTAAGGAGACCTGGTGGTGCAGGAATTCAGTTCTGTGGTTGCTACCCGAAGGGTCAGCAGTTCAGATCCTCCAGGTCCTCCTTGGAAACTGTGGAGCAGTTCTACTCTGTCCTAGAGGTCGCTACAAGTCGGCATTGATTCACTGGCAGTGGCTTTGGGTTTTCTGGTTTAAATTAGGGTTAAGTTTTTAGTATTTATTGAGAAACTAAAAGGAATTATTTTTGGAGCCTGGGAGAAAAGGATTATTAATAACTGAGGTGGAAAGAACTTCATGTTGTGAATGAAGGGTGTTTGGTTTGAAATGAAGCATGGTATCTGAGTTAATGTGTTTTTTGTGGGCCTCTTTGAAGGGCACAATGTCATTCTGCAAGCAGTGCTCTTGAATTGCATCTCCACCTGGGTCCTCATTACCATGTCTTTAATGGGGCTCTGCATCCAGTGGTCTCTCCAACAGAAAGCGTATGGGATTTGACCTTCGATAAAAGGAAAACATTGGGAGATCTGCGACAGTCCATATTTCAGGTAATTGAGCCCGCCTTCTCTTGGACAGGCAAGTCCGTCTCAAGGGATTCTCCCTTTCATCCTGTTTAGCATCCAAGTGTTTGTTTTTCAAAGCTGCTTAGAAAACCCAATATGTGCCACTCCCAGATGTTCTCCCATCCTTGTAAGGCTTTCCAAGAGGCTTTTCTGCTCTCGCAAAGCTCATACAGCTCCTGCCAGCAGCTGGTCAGGTGGAGAATCAAGCCGGTACATGTGGACATGTGATTCGGAGAGGAAGAATGTAAGGTTATGTCTCATTTGGAAACTAATCACAGTTGTTCTTGAAAAGGATGAAGAAATAGTAATACATTGCCTAAAACCTAGAACTACCAAGCAAATAAAACCAACTAATTTTTCTACCTTCTAGTATAGAATAGCGTGTATTCATAAGATTCTTAAGTGAGAGAAGGTATTTACTGGTCTGTAGTAGAAATGTTGTTGTAGTCATTCTCTCCAAACAGTTTATCCACTCTTGTGGTTTAATGATAATTGTAAAAAGAGTAGTCTTCATCTGGCTTGCAAGGCTTTTATAAACTTTATAGCATTTGTTTCTTTAACTTCCAAGTCCATTTTGAAGAGGAGGAATTGTGTTTGCTTGCTCTGGGCAGACGTCTGTTAAGGTAGGACAGAGCTCCAGCGCTGGGCTCCCTACTTCCTGTCTGATGTTCTTGCCTCCTCACCCAGTGTCTTCTCCCCACACCCTCCCTGGTCACTGACAAGGGAAATAGAAAATACGGGCTTTTTTCTTTTTCCCAAAGATAAATGAATTTTCTGAAAAATTGCATTACTTACCAAGCTTATCAGCTTTGTTTTGATCCTCCTCCTACAGTAAGAAAAGCAGTTTCTCTTTTTTAACATGGATTGATTTAAAAGATATTTATGTTAACCTTGCATCCTGCAATCATGATGTGATAGCTTATTAGTTAAAAGAGAGATTTTTGGTCAATTCTTGGAAAATTTCTACATAGAAAACCTTATCATCTACAAAAAAAAGAAAAAAGACAGTTTTGTTTCTTCTTTCCCAGTTTGTATACCTCTAATTTCCTTTTCTTGTCTAATTGAATTAGCTGTGGTATCCAGTGCAGTGTGGCATAGGAGTGGTCAGCAGAGGCACCCTTATCTTTTTTTGAGGGGGTGGGGGGGTTAATTATTTTTTTTATTATGATTGAGTGAAAATGTACATTCCCATATAAATTTGCATGCCCACCTATGTGCAGCTCACCCTGCTCTGCCTGCCCAATGACAGCACACTCTTCCTCTCCATTCTGTACATGTCATAATCCTCCTAACAATCTCCTGTGCTTTCCTCCCCACCCTCTCCCCTACCTCCAGTAAGAGGTCAACAGGACGACATTGTATACATGTATAGAACCATAAAACGCACACACGATATGGTCACTCTGTGTCGCCAAGTCCAATCCATTCCTGTCCAATGAGTTGACCTTCATTATGATTTATGGACAAGGGGCAGCATCAGGGCCAGGGGCCATGCTCCCAGGGGAACCCCAAGGCCACTGGACCATCAATTGCTGTCTTTTAGTGGAGATCTCAGGGTGCACCCTTTTTATTCTTGTGTTGCCAGTGAGACTCAACTTTGTGAGCCCCATCACGGCTGTCGCTGGTGGTGGCCAGGCACCATCTGGTTCCCTTGTCTTTTTGATCTTGAGAGGAAAGCATCTAGTTTCTCACCTTTCAGGAAGATGTCAGCCGCAGGTGTTTTGTTGATGTTCTTTATGAGATTGAGGAAGTTCCCCTCTATGCCTTGTTTGCTGAGAATTTTTATCATGAATGCGTGTTAGATTCTGTTACATGTTTTTATCTGTTGCTATAATTATAGATTTTTCTTCTTGCCCTATTGATAGGATTAATTATATAAATTGATTAGCAAATATTGAAACACCCTTGTATACCTAAAATCAATTCCACTTAGTCACAGTTTATAATTCTTTTTACACATTGTTGCATTTGTTTTGCTAATGTTGTTTGAGATTTTTTGCATGTATGTTTACGAGACATACTAGTCTGTAATTTTCCTTCCTGGTAGTATCTTTGTCTGCTTTGGTATTAGGGTAATGCTGACTCCAAGGAATGAGTTGGGAAGTGTTCCTTCTTCATCTCGTTTTTGGAAAGGTTTGAGAAGGATTGGTATTACTTCTTCTTTCAAAGTGTGGTAGAATTCACCAGTAGAGCCATCTGGACCAGGTGCCTTCTATTTTGAAAGGTTACTTAATTATAGATTCAATTTCTCCTTGTATAAGTTTTGGTCTATTGCATCTTTCAAGGAATTGGTCCATTTCATCTGAGTTACCAAATTTACGTTATTCATAGCATTCCTTTAATGCACAGGCATCATTTGTCATGGTCCCTGTCTCATTTCTAATCATAGGACAGTGAAACCTAAGAGAGCTGGAACTTGTCAGGACGGCCTTGTCTTTCCAGGTCTTGCAAGTTTTCCACCTTTAACAAGGTGTGGTATTACCATATTTCTGTTGCTGTTAGTGGAAGATACTTGTGTTTTCTGTCTCTGACAGTTGTTGCCTTATGTAGATTTCATCTTTTACAGCTTTTACTGTAATTTGTGACTTTTTCTTGGTTGCCTGGCTAGAAGTTTATAAATTTTACTAAAATTTTTTTTTAAAGGACTGCTTTTGCCTTCACTGATTTTTCTCTATTAATTTCCTGTTTTCAGTTTCATTGATTTCTGGTAGAATCTTTATTCTTTCTTTCCTTCTATTTGTATTGGAATTAATTTATTCTTCCTTTTGGGTTACCTAGGGTGGAAGTTGCAGTTGCTAGTCTGAGACCCCGCTCCTTTCCTAGCACATGCATTCGGTGTTGTAAATGTCACTCTAAGCCTGTTCTTGGTGCATCCTATAAATTTTGATAAGTTGTATTTTTGTTTAGTTCATATATTTTAAAATTGAGATTTCTTTAACCCATGTGTTATTTAGAAGTGTGTTGTTTAGTGGCTAGGTATTTTAAGATTTTCCAGCAGTATTTTTATGGTTTATGTCTGATCTGATTTCACTGCCACTTGGGAGCATACTTTGTGTGACTTGTGTCCTCCTGAGTGTGTTAAGGTGTGTTCTGTGGCCCAAGGTGTGGTTTTTCTTGGCGACTGTCTCACAGGACCTTGAGAAGCATGTGTGTTCTGCTGCCATTGGAGAGGTGGATGTTTAAACAGCAGATCAGTGTCAGCATTTCTGAAACTATTTCATATTTCTGAACTTTTGCACTAAGGGTTTGCCAGTAAGCTAATTCTGGCAGTGTTGATGAAGGTGGACTTGGGGGATCTGAGTCTGTGACATTTCAGACGGAAAAGACTGATACCTTCAGAACTGACCCTCATGAGGTCTAGATTCACTCTAGTCGCTGTGGCACAGGGTTCAAAATGTACCTACCTGGTAGCCATTCTCTCAAAAATAGCTGCCACCGAGAGCCTGCAGCCAACACAATAAATCAACTCTTTGGAAACAGAGGACTATCTTTTTATGAGAAATCTCGTATGGTATTGTGGAAAACAACTAGATTGGAATGCCCTTTACAAGTTGTTGTTTTGGTGAGCCTGGCAACAGTTCCCAGAATCTTGTCTCTGGAACCATGTAAAATACATCAGCAGGGTCTATGTATCACGTCAGCTAGTAGTGCCACTTTGTACATTGATGGCAGGAGACATGTCTTTCAAGTGACTTGAATGTTTGTGTGAGAGTCCTGCTTTTTCCTGAACAGGGCTGATTCAACAAGGATTTTTGCTTTTGCTTTTTTTTTGGCAGGGTGGTCCCTTTCCCTAGACTTGGCATGGTGATGGTGCTGCCTTCTGATAAGTGGTTCTGGCATGTGCTAAGTAGACTTGTCCCGACAGTTCTTGTGCTTTCCATGTCTGTCAGCATCCTTTAGTCAGTGACTGATGAGGGTACCCATCTTAGGGTTTTACCAGTTTAAAGAGTGATGTCTGATTTCCAGCTTTCGTTGGTCAGTGGGGATGGGAGCAGTGATTGCTTGTTTCGTATTTCAGCGACAGGCAAAAGTTATTGGACCTGGAAATGTGACACATATGTCACTTTTCATCACTTTCTTTTCTTTTATTAATACCGTGAAGCTCCTTGAATGCTGGGAAGGAGACATGGTTCTGAGTGTTGCAAAGCCCGTGCCAGCAGGACTCCACGTGTATCAGACACTCGAAGGTGAGAGAGCTGCAGGAACACAGCAGCGCCTCGTCTGCGCTGCCTTCACAAGCGGCCAGTCGGAGACTTCCTGCTCGTCACCACCCTGTGGTCCTACCTGTACCCCTGTGACTCTGTGTATAAATTAGCACATTGTCAGGTTTCAGAAACAAGGGATTTATCTAATTGATAATGTGTCTAACTTGCATAATGTGTGACATTTTCTGACATGAATTTTTTTTTATCATTTTCTGAAGTTTAAGCTACCTCTCTACCTAAATTTTTTTTTAAGTCTTTGGATTTTTTTTTTAAATCATAAATTTTTAGCAACATGATTTGAAATCACTTGAACTGTATTTACATGGCTTGAGTCTTTGTGTGGCTCGCAGCTTCAGATTTTGTATGAAGTCAGTGTGAAGTGCTCTCAGAGTTTGAAAGTACTGGCTTCTCAGGTTGTGAGAAGAAGACCAGCCACAGCAGGAAGGCCTGTTTCTGGGTTCTCTCTGCCAGTTACCGGGATAAGTGTTTTGTGTGAAGTATGCTATTGAGTTTTCACACAGTTAACCAAAGCGTAGGAACTGTAACTGATGTACGCTGGGCCAGGCCCTGGGCGGAGGTGCGGTTCGGGCCACTTGATGAGCAGGCCTCACTGCTGTCCACGGGTGACACAACTCAGGGACCGCTGACCTTCATGCTGAGTTTCTTCCTCCTCCTGTGCGCACAGACCTTATCTACCCACATGGGAAAATGCTTACCAAAAAAAAAATAAAAAACACCAGCTAGTATTAATGTGGTAAAAATAAGTACAAAAACAGTTCTGCCTTTTCCCAAGTTTCCTTACAGAGAAGGCTTTTTCAGACAAATACTTGAGGGACTCAGCTCACCGTTGGGTGCACTGAGGTGTGTGCGGTGCTGACGACCGGGTCTCACTGCTGGTTCCGTCTTTGCAGGAGATGAGCTGATGCTGTGCGAGACGGGGCTCGTCAACGGGGGAGACGTCTTTGTGTGGAACGGGGCGGAGGTAAAAACTGCCAAGGTTTTTGTTTAAGTCATTGCACAGAAATGTCACCCAGTGGGTGTGAGGGCAGTAAGATACGGGAAGCTGCCGCGGTGTCCGGTAGCTTCGGGGAACAGTCAGTGTTAGTCACGTATCAGAGAAATGTGCACTGGGCACCCTGCTTCCTGCCAGGTTGTGTGACAGCCCTGAGACACAAGGGTGTCCGTCACAGAGTGAGGGATGGCGCTACGATGGCAGTGTGGTAGGACATGTGCATAGTTCCTGTGGGAGTCACAAGTGGGTGCTGTCCTGGGCACAAGAGACCAAGCCAGGCAGCCAAGTGTGAGAGGACAGTGGCCTTGCTGCGTCAGGATGGCGCAAGGAGCACCTCAGCCATTCTGAGCACAGTCCCAGGGCTGGCTTGTATGTCCAAGGATTCGTCGCCTCTCCTGGTGCATCACAGGTGTCTATTTCTGCTGTAGCATTCTCTGCTAGAACAGTGGATTCTGCTCCTTGGGTACCACCACCGCATTACTCCACACACAGCTCAGCTGAGGCAGATCCAGGAGTGAGGTGGCCTCTGCCATCCGTCTGCGCCCCCACCCAGAAATAAACAAGCAAACAGAAGACTGCGCCTCCTGCTGGTCTCCGAACAAGGCCACCTTCCCGGTGCCCAGGGCCCTGTTTTGGGAGTCACCTCTGACTTTTTTCACACCACTAGTTGTCAAGAGCAGCGCCTTTCCCCTTCTTGAGTCCCAAAGCTGTGGATGTTTCTATCTCCACTGCTTGTTTTAGTTCAGACCCTCACCTTTCCTTGTGTAATTGTAGTATCACTTAACAAGCATCGTAGAAAGGACAGATAAAAATAAAACATATAATCTGATCGATCCTGTTACGGTCTTGCCCCAAAAGGCAGTCTGCAGCAAAAGCCTCTGAATTCTTTACCATGGTCCTTCAAGTCTGACCCGTAATACTTCTTCATATGTCCTTTCCTTCCCAGGCAGCTTGCCCTCTGGCCATGCCAGTCTCTCCTCAGGACTCAGGGTCTGCTGCTGCTGCTGCATGGACTGGCCTTCCCTCTGCATCCCTCTCTGTCCCACCCTCCACTCCCTCATCCCCTGCTCAGCCTGGCCAAATCAAGTTCTTCTTCAGCATCCACTGTAAAGTTACCTTTGGTGTTAAGTCCAGATTACATGTCGTTTCCTAAACAGCCCATGTCACTTTCTGCACATCTGTCATATTTTTGACCATAACTTGTCCATTGAGTTCACAAGGGACAGCACACTGTCTTGGTCTTCTTTGGATGCCCTGCACTTAGCTCGGTACCTGGCTTATAATAAGTATCCTGTGAACGTTTGAGCTGCGGAGGATAAGACCATAACTGTAAATAACATTGTCATAAATAGAGAAAGGATTGAGGTCATCAAGGATTTCATTTTACTTGGGTCCACAGTAGTGCCCTTGGAAGCAGCAGTCAAGAAATCAAAAGATACATTGCACTGGGAAAATCAGTTGCAAAGGACCTCTTCAAAGTATTCAAAAGTAAGGATGTCACCTTGAAGACTAAAATATGCCTGACCCTAGCCATGGTATTTTCAATCACATCATATGCATGCCAAAGCTGGACTGTGAACAAAAAAGATAGAAGAATTGATGCCTTTGAATTGTGGTGTTGGAGCAGAATGTTGAATGTACGGTAGATCTCCAAAAGAACAAACAGATCTGTTCTGGAAGAAGTAGAACCAGAGTGTACCTTGGAAGCAACGATGACAAGACTGTGTCTTACATTCTTTGGACATGTTGTCAGGAAAGATCAGTCCCTGGAGAAGGACATCATGCTTGGTAGGGTGGATGGATCAACACAGTGGCCGCAACAATGGACTTAAGCGTAAAAACAATTGTGGACATGGCGCAAGACCAGGCAGTGTTTTGTTCTGTCGTTCATAGGGTCTCTGTGCATTGGAACCGACTCAACGGCACCTAACAAGAAACAACAATAGATAATATCCCTAGAGTAGAACAGTGCTATCATTGTTTTAGATGAAAAGCTGTTGTATGCCGAATGATAATCTAGGGCACTTGACTAGGTAGAGAGGTTGAAAAGAGCCTTCCAGAAGGAGTAGCTGTGATCAGATGTGGTAATGACTTGTCTGTGTCCTTGGCTCGTGTAGTTGGTTGACTTGTGTGTACTTAGGAGGTGAGGCTAGAGAGGGATCCAGATCGATGGAGACCTTTGGGTCCCAGTCTGAGAAACTAGACTTTCATCTCATGGACAGTGGGAGCCTTCCCACTGCTCTGTGCAGGACGAGGATGTGGTGGAGTGCTGTGTTAGGGAGTTAGCCTGGTGTCAGTGGGAGAGTCCGTGCGTGGAAAACGGCTCAGGAGAGCATGCCAGTGACCCAGACGTGGAGGGAGCCAGACAAGCTAATGGTCGCGGGAGTGAGAAAAACAGAAAGGATGGAGGAGGGAGAGTTTCAAAACAGACATTGGTGGAAAGTTGACCTTACTTGCAAAAAAGGATTGTTTTGTAAGAGTAGTCTGACTGTGATTTCACGCTGACTTCACTTTAACAAACCCAGACCATGCTAATGGCTGTCTTCATGTTACTTTGTAGGTTGGTGGCATCCCGATTGAAACTGGTATTGACTGTGAGCCTCTGCTTTTAAACATTCTTCGTCTGGCAACAAGCGGTGACAGCGGAAAGTGTCAGCAGCTGACAGAGTCGCCACACGTCTTTCCATCGAACGCAGAAATAGGCAGTATCTTCCCAGCCTTGGGACTGCCAGCCGGTGTCGTGTTAATAGGCAGTGCTGACTCCATGGGCCAGGAGAGCTGGACTCCGATTCCCACGGAGGACCTGACAAAGACATTCAGAGAGCAGGGTCTCGGCAACGGCAGTTCTATCTTCATTCAGGATTCTCGTGGTGGGGATTACAGGTAACTCCCTAGGAAAAGGGAGAATTTTCTCTGAAAATGCTGATGCTTCAATAATGAGAAGAGTTCAGTTTTCCCTTTTATTTCTAGACATTGTACTCTAGATGTCGTAAATAGGAATGTTCTAGGTTTGGCACCTTGGAGAAAAAAATAGTACTGTAAAGTGATTTTTAAGTTAAGTGTGCAACTAAATAATACAGATATCCCTGGTTTTCTTGGTTCAGGGTAGTCTAATGGACTACAAAACAGAATGCTCACAAAAAAAATTCCTGAAATTTTTCATGAAGAAGGTATAAAGGGTATAGCTCACTCACCTGTGGGTGTTTTGTTACAAGAGTCCCATGAGACAATTCTGATTTTCCTTGTAATCCTTTTCATGACTCTCAGGATGCTTCTAGCTGCCCGTGTAGGGCTTTGGAGTCCAGCAGATTACATTTGAAGCACAGAATCTCTGCCCCCCCCGGCCCCCCCGGCCTGTGTTGTCCCATCTGTGGCAGTACATTTCTGGAGTCAGCATGTGGTATACTGTAGCCCCCTACCCGCATTTCTACCTGTTGAAGCTCCGGAGCCGGTGACCTGGGGCAGATGTCTTTATCCCTCTCCACTCAATTTTTTGTTCTATAATATGAGGAGACTACGAATTGTAAGAACTGAAGATGTGAAGTGCTTAGAAAGCGTGTGCCCCCGGTGAGCACTGGCTGCTGGGTGTGGCTGGCCGTTGTCATCATCCTCTGGTCTCCTGCTCTTTTCTGGCAGCCTTCAGGCAGCATCTCCAGGCTTCAACATTGTGGTATTTGGGTTGCTAGCTTCAGGTGGAGTCCCAGAAGGGGGATAACTGAAAGCAGGAACAGGTATTCTTTCTAGGCCTCTGGCGTATGCTCCTGAAGAGGGCTTCTGGTAGCCCGTTTTGTGCCTGTGGGTGAGTTAGAAGTCACCGCTGCTGCAATGCCCCTGACTGCGTCTGTCAGATAACTTCCAGAGTAGTGGTAGTACAATTTTCTTAGAACAAGTCAGTCTGTGGCCATCTGCTGTCATAAAGTAAAACTCTGTAATAATAATAGAGCTACACAGTGTGTATGGCATGCATGGCACCCCCTGGCTGTGGCTCATCAGTCTACACAGCTGTCCCTGGCTGCCCTGTTGCCACAGGAAACGCAGATCACATGGGGTAGAGTCCCAGCACGGACACTCTACTAAAGCCGCTTGGTGGATCCACTGTGTAGACAGGCTTGAGAACCTCTGATCCAGAAGCTGACAACTGACTGTTCAGTTGCACTGGTTCTTTGTGGAAAACATGGCAGCAGATTGTCTGGATAAGTCAAGGGATGTTTTGAGGCATGAATGTGAACTTTGTGGAATACTGTCTGCCACCAACCTAAAAAGATGGCCAGTGCTCATAAAGACAGCCAACGGAGTGGAACCTGGTCACCTTGAACCAGTTACAGCCAGGAGCCCATGTGGAGTTTTAGATGTGGTGCCTAAGGAAAAGTCTCTTTGCTGACCCCATATGCCCCATAAAGCTGTAGTGTGAAATGTCTGCTTCATCTGCAGCATGCTGACCAAGTGGAGGGGCACCTGTACAAAGGAGGCCGACTGGCTGCAGGTTCAGAACATGTGCCAGCTCGCGTCTGAGGACGTGCCGGTGAAGGTAGCTGTGGCCAGAACCACAGTGAGTAGACTCTGATCCTAGTGTGAGTGACATTTTTTATTTTAAAAACTTTTGTTTAGAAAGCAGTACCTTAATCATTCTGAACAGTTGTCCTAATGGACTTAAAAACCGAAAAAAAACAAACCTACTGCCATCCAGTTGGGTCTGACTCATAGCAACCCTCGAGGTCAGATTAGAACTGCCCCACAGAGTTTCCAAGGAGCGCCTGGTGGATTTGAACTGCTGACCTTGTGGTTAGCAGACACAGCACTTAGCCCACTGTGCCACCAGCATTTCCAGGTGGACTTAGCATTATCAATTTTTTTTTTTGTCTTGTGACTATTGTTTGTCTCCTCATATTCGCCTTTAGCTTTCAAGGATGTGTGGAAGCCTAAAATCAAATGGTTGGAGTTACCTACTTAATTAATTTGTAAATAAAATATATAGTTCTAGTTTCAAGAATCATTTAATTAGTTTGTGAATAGAATATACAGTTTATTTTCAAGAGTTATTTCTATATTTTTTAAACCAGGTGAGTGTTTCTGTTTTTCTTCTGTGTTGTGTTGTTTCTTTTCAGTTTATGTTAAATTGCTCTACATTATATTCCTGCCCCATACAAAGTCAGCCACTCTTAAAGGGACTTCCTTCAGTTTTCTGGAACGCTATGAAACAGTTTGCTTCACCCCTGTCTCGGGAGGCATCTTTTTGTATATATGTAGTCCAAGTGAAGTGTTGTTTTGTTTCTGTAACAAGGTAAAAGAAACGTATCATAGTGCCCTGTTCTTGGATAAAATACCATGATTTCTTAAGGTGGCTGCGTGTTTGTTGTTAACATCCAGGGCGCCCCCCACCTCAAAAGCCCCGCTTCCCAGATACTCGGTGGGAGTGCTGGCTGGAGACCTTTAACCCTTTGGTGTGGTCCTGGCCTTGGCAAGTCCCGGGATACTGAGGGGAGCTGGAAGGGGTGATTGCCAACCTCAGTTTTATCGATGAATTGCCAAAGTTTTATGCCGAGAGGAAAGTAGCCTGAATTAAGAAACTGAAATAGAAATTTTGCCCTTGGATTGGTATTATACATTTTTAGATTATTTAGGATTATTGGCCCCAACTTGCCCTGCTTAACATAAAGAAATAGGATTGTCTGCTGTCTCTTTTGTTTCCCCTCACCAGTCAGGTTACTGCTGTAGCAGCGTTTTGTCTTTCCAGCTGGAGCTGTTCTGTCAGTGTTTGTAGAGGTCATTTTTGTGCCATTTAACATTAATTTGGTAGAAACATAAGTGTTGTGAGATTTGTGAGGTGTTTTGTTTTTTTGACCTCATGAAAGAAGGAAAAGGAGGTTCAGGGATGGAAAACACTTTTTTTCAAATAGGCAAAATAAAAAAAGGTGGCATTTCAGGTACTGAGTATCTCAGGTCTGTGTATCCACGCGCTGCTCTGCTCCTTTTCCTCTCCTTCCATTGTTTTCAACTTACACACAGTCATTAGTTTATTTCTCTGTTTTAGGTGGTGTTTGATATTCGAATTAAAGCCATCAAGGAATTAAAGTTAATGAAGGAACTAGGTAATGATTTACATTTGCTTTTGGGGGTTTTTGGTTCAATACAGTTTTGTTTTGATTTTAAGAAAAGAAAAAAATGGTAGAGTCCCAGAGTCACTCAGGGACGAGTCCTGTGCCTACCACCCAAATGGGCAGGGGGAACCTTTTTGTTGTGTGTGTGTTTTCCTTCAAACATGGCAAATAAAACGACAGTCCTCCATGTGCACGCCCTCGGGCCTGTGCTCTCCCCTCCTCGCTGCAGCTGGGACGTGGCCCGCGTAGCCAGCCTGTGTGAATACCTGCGGCTCAGGTCTGTGGCCACGTGTGTCCGTGTGTGCCACTGGCTCCCACCGGTGCTGTCACGCAGGGCAGCGCCTGCCACCTCGCTCCACAGCGGCTTCTCTGTAGTGACTTTATTGAGGTATAATTTATGCACCCTAAAAGTCATCCATTTTAAGTATACAATTCCGTGATTTCCAGTAAGTGGACAGAGCTTTTATAACTGTGACACAACCCAGTTTCAGAGCACTCCCATCATCCCCAGAAGAACCGTCGCCCACCTGCAGACCGTCTCCACTCGGAGGGCCCGCACCTGCTCGTCTGCCCTCTGCCTCTGTGGAACTGCCCTTTCTGGCCTTTGCGTGTGGATGGCACCGTGCAGTATGTAGTCTTGGCTCTGGCTTCTGTCACTCCATGTCCCGTTTCTTTGCAGTTCAGCCTTGTTTCAGCATGTGTCACTGCTGTGCTCCTTTTTATGGGTTGTTCCTCTTCTGCCCTTTTTGAGTAGCTCGCATTAGTGTGTCCATTCACCAGTTCACAGATGTTTAGATCATTTCCCTTTTCTTGCCTTGACCAACAGTGCTCCCGTGAGCATTTGCATGTGAGCCTTTGTGTGGTCGTCTGTTTTCGTTTCTTTGAGCAGATACCCAGGACGGGTATTGCTCAGTCATGTGGTAACTCTGTGTTTAACCTTTGAGGAACTGCCACATTTTATATTTTTAAAGAGGTAGGTAAAACAAGAAGTGGAAACGAACAAACTGTATGTGACTCATGAAGTCTAAAATTGTGCAGTGTAGCAGAATAATAGACACACGTGCCACCTACACAGTCTGCTGACTTTCAGCCAAAGAGCTAAGACGTGTCAGTGGATGAAGCAGTTTTCTCTACAGATTGTGTCCAACAGTCGGATCTTAACATGCACAAAAGCAAACCTGAAAAATCAAACCCATTGCCGTCTGGTCAGTTCCAACTCATAGCGACCCTATCGGCAGAGTAGCACTGCCCCATAAAGTTCCCGGAGTGCCTGGCGGATGTGAACTGCCCGCCTGGCAGGTAGCAGCCGTCGCTCTTAACCCGCGCTCCACCGGGGCTCACAGCTTCACCTCAGACCGTGCGAAAAAGTAACACGAAATGGATCGTAGACTTAAATGTTCAAGAGAGGAGAATGTCTTTGTTACATTACTGTATGCAAAGAGTCCTGTTTTTAGATAGGACAGAAAACATACAAACCAGGGAGGGAGGAAAGAATTAAATTACTGAAAATTAAGAACTTTTACTCTTCATGCAGCATTATGAAGGAATTAAAGAGCAAGCTACAGATTGGGAGTAAATGTTTATAAAGCCCATATTTGGAAGTGGACTTGCATCCAGATTATATAGAAAACACTTGCAACTTAATAAGAAAGTTGATAACCCAACCCAAATGCGATTGGACACTTTAATAATAAGCACAGAGAAAGATGGTCAGTGTCATTAACCATCAGGGAAATGCAAGGTAAAACCGTACTACCCTGGCACTGGGGCCCAGTAGGGTGGTGAAAATGCCGACAAAACAAAGTGTTAGCAGGGCTGTGATGCGCAAGTATGAGGTGGTCCAGGCGCTCTGGAAAAAAGTTGGCTTGTTGCTTTTAAAATTCAACTTCACCAATTCCACTCCTAGATATTCACTCACAAGAAATTAAGACATACATCTAAAGACTTGTGCATATGTGTTTATAGCCAAAAGTGGAAACAGCTTAAATGCCCCAGAGCAGGAGAAGAGAAGCAGGTTGTGCAGTGGCCATCCATACAGCGGAATACTGGTCACTATTTGTCAGTCAAAAGCAGTGAACTGCTGCCCCACACAGAACATGGACGGACCTCAGAAGCATTCCAAGCGAGAGAAGCCACGCACAGGAGCATTACATGCTACGTGATTCTCTTCATGTGGAATTCTAGAAAAAGTAAATCTCCGATATAGTAGTGAAAAAGAGGAAGACCCTCGACGTGCTAGGGGAATATGGTGGCTGTCACAGCAGCCCGGGCAGAGCAGTGATGGTGAGGACGGGGCCGGGCTGGGCTTCACTCGGTGGTCCAGTGGGGCGCTGTGAGGGGGAACAACTCCATGGCACGTGCTGACGCCAGCGGCAGAGCTGTGGGGCAACAGGGCAGGTCACTGCGGGGTGCGGGCGGGGGCTGACAGCAGAGTGGCACAAGGGAAGTTGGGGGGATGATGGAAATTATCTCCATTTCCGTTTCCTGGTGATTACCTGGATGGTCGTGTATTTGTCAGACTCACTGAACCATACATAATGCAGCAGCTGTGTTTTATTACAAGTAAATTATACCTCAATAAGGTTGATTAAAAGCACCGGGTTTGTTAAAAGCATGAATCATTGTTTTCCTCCGTTCTCCTGTCTTCCACGCTGTGCTCCTGCCCCCTAAACCACTCTTCACGCAGCTAGTGCTCTGCTGCGTTGGCGCATCTTACTGGTCTGCTCAGAGCCATTCCGTGCTTATCCACTGAGTTTCAGAGAGCCCTGACCTCACCTACAAGAGCTCGCTAATGTGACCTCTGCCTTCCTCACCTCTGTGACCCTCCTTGCTGCTTGCTTGCAGTGCACGGCCCTCACTGACTGCCTGCGGGCCTGCCGGTGCCCCCGTGCTCTTCCCCTGGGGACTCTGGGAGCCCTGCTGGCGCCCTGGGACCTGTTTTCCCTTTGTTCTGTCTGCTAAGTGAACAACCATTCACCTGGTCTCAGCTGAAGTGCTGCTTCTCTGTCATCCCTGCCCACGAATGACAGTGCATCTGCGTTGCACTCTTTCCTAGTGGCCTGTCCTTTGCCACCACAGCACCTTCTGCTGTACTGACCTCTGTGCTGGTGGGATGGCACCCGCTTGCCCATCGGACTGTCTGAGAGCAGAGCCCTGAGTGTGACCGTGCCTCCTCCTGCATCCCCAGCCACAGACACGGCGTCTGAACCACAGAATCACACAATAAGTACTTGCCGAATGAAAGTGTAAGAATTTTAAGGAGACAGTATTTGAAATGCCGTTATTTAAATGAGGAGCTCTTCATGTGCTGCTTCAGTTGTCAAGAAAGTTTCATTAGATTCGGGTAGTGACAGCACGATGTATGGAACTCAGGAGTCTCAGAAAGATTATGCTGTGATCTAATAAAGTCAAAATTTCTAAGGACCATGCTATTTTTAAACACTCAAAAGGCTCCCCACCTCCTGAAATACTCTTTAAGAAATCTGTTTAAACAAAAACCTGACATGCATCCTCAAAAATAGGGCCCCGTGGCCCTAATCCATTGATAAGCATAAAAACCAACTTCTGTTTTAAAGCTTGGTAGTCTTTGCACGGTTCTAACAGACACGGATTTCACCTGCCTAGGCGTAGGTCGGTAACATCAGACTGCCAGCTTAAAGTATGAAGTCCACAAATCAGGACACAAACAGGTGCGTGTTGTGACAGTGACTGATGACATCCCTTATTTGCGTATCTGTTAGCACAGCAAAGCATGTACTCACGGTGCTGCTTTTTCTGCCAGCGATACACACACATGACATTTTACAGAAATGGGTGATCACAGAAGGAAACTAGCCAACAAAAAACAGTGCGGTGAAGAAACACGTGTTAGGAGTTAGAGACAGCGTACCTGACGGTGGGATGTTGCCACTGAGACTCTAAATCTGTAGCCACAGGAACTTAATGAAGGCAAGCTTGTCAATGTCTGTGAGGACGGTGGCTGTGGATGGGATGAAGTCCCAAAGGAAGTGACATCAGCAAACAGCTCCGTGTCAAAGGGTTTCTTGGAGATACTCCGTGACACTGAAAATGCAAAAGATAAAATGTCGACAGCTAGCCCAAACTTAAAGAAAGGACAAAGGACAAAAGGACAGTTTGCCAAAGGGACAAAAGAGCTGCTGGTTTCCACAGTATAAATTATATAACAATGAGAGAATCCTGTTTAAACTCTTTTTCATAAGGTTTTTTTTTTACCAAAAAAACACTTTAGTTCTCATTGTTTGTACTGTTTCATAGTATTAATGTTGTTTTCATTGCCTTTCATGTGTATCAACAGTTTTTGATATTTTGACCAATCTGTAAAGGTCACGAAACAGTCATAATTTGTCCAGCTGGTTAAGATTGCCACATAGTCTCAGCTCACCACTGGCGTTTTTATGGTCCCCTAATGGGCAAGGTGAAGACTGCCTGTACTCGGTTCAGGGTATTGCAGCTTCCTGATACGTAACACCCAGGAGCGTCTGTTAGTGTCTTGGTTTGCTGGAATGACCTGCTGCTTTTCACTTACAGCTGAGAACAGCTGTCTGAGGCCTATTGATAGAAATGGGAAGCTGCTTCCTCCCGGTAAGTCTTTTTCGTAGCCTCCAAGCACAGAGATACATCACACCATGTACCTTTCTTGACATTTTCACTCTAAGCAGTGATTTCCGACACCCAGTATGCTCAAACCACAATTCAGAAACTGACGCCTGATGATCTTTTGTCATCAGGCATCCTCCAGCTGTAATTCTAGGAACACTGTAGCCAAAGGCAGAAACACCTGTGCTTCCTGAAGCACACTGCTGTCGTTCTGCTGGTAAGGTGCTTGTGTCAGTCAAGACCAGGGTCTGGTTCAGCTCTCCAGCCGTACTCACCGTTTGTTTTGTGAATGTTACGTGATGCCAGTTGTGGACAGGAGCCTTTGGTCCTCCTGTCTGTAATCCATCTTGCCATTTATCTGTGGTCCAGCCTAACTCCTGACAGTGGTCACAATGGTAACTTTGAACCTGGAAGAAGCTAGCAGATCATCCTTGAGGTTTTTCTCAGTTCTGAGTATCTGGCTCTCATTTTTACAGGTGTGAGCTAGACCGTTCATACGCGCCCCATATTTCTTAGTGCTGTCCTACAAATCAACAAGACTTCCATACTTTGCAGTATGGAATTGAGAAACATAAATATATTATAGTCAGCTGTTTTATGTGCTGTACAACACATTTTTTTTGTTAACATTGGTGGTTTTCAAAGAAAGATGGATTTTGATTTATTATTTTGCTCAGAGAGGTGGAAATGAACAGTTTTCATCACTTTATCACATTTCTTTACAGTGCCAGACTGTTACTCTGTGGAGGAGGCAGAGTTGAAGGTGGGAAGTTCCTTAGGACTGTGTGCTGGGAAAGCACCCACCCCTACTCAGGTAGGGCAGGGCTGCCTCTCCCAGCAGGCTCAATCTGCCCACAGCCAGTGCTGCTGACTTTTACAATGAGTGCCCAGCTGCTGTGATGGTTCTCTTTTCTCTAAATGTGTCTCTCCCACCCTACCCCACCCCGCCCTTAAATGATATATTTTATCTTAGGGATGCAGTCATATATTTGTCTGTGGTTGAAGAGATAGCACATCAAAGCATGTTCACAAAATTGTCTTTTGGTAAAAATATTACAGTTAAGGGGGATTATTCAGGTTCTGTGGCCACCAGTGCCAACTGCCGTATGTCATCAGTTCTCAGACGCATCCTTTCCACTGTGGCTGCTTACGGTGTAACCTCTCTGCAGTTGGGGTGCCTCTTAACAGTCAGTGTCCCCTTGCAGTGATAGCTGGCACTGCGTAATGATACATAAAATAATGAGCCTAGTAACCTGGCTTTGTGGACTCAATGAAGTAACGTTATAATGGTTTGGGACTTCTTTACTCTTGGCAATACTGTAACCTCATCGCAGCCCTCTTTGCCGTTTGTCATTATCAGTATTCGTTTTCATGGCGGTGGCCATTGCAGGAAGACCTACCTCGTTATTAAGTTTTTATTACGGATCAGGCCCATAATGGGAGCCTTCCTGCTGTTACTCTGTATCAAGGCAATGTGGACTCATAATCAGGTCCCCGTGGTTCCCAGATCCACTTCATAAATTTCCCAGCTACTTTTCCTTGAATATGCTTTTTTCTTGACCTCTAACAAGTAGTAGTGCATGACAAGCTGATAACGAGAAAAAACTAGGCAAGTGATAAGGAAAGAAAAATAGGGCTATAGGGGACCCAACTGACAAGAGATCAGATTTATATTTTTCCTATGGGGGTCTTTGGGATCCTTAGACAGAAAATTAAAACTGAAAGACTCAGAAAAGAACAACTGATGCTTAGTGTATATCGTGATTACAGATTCCTATGGAGAGTGATTGAGGCAGAGATGGAAATTGTAGTGGAAGAAGCTGTCTGCGAGAGGTGTTTGTTAGGAGTAAAACCATTAGTGATGAGGCATGTGGCACTTCTGGGAACTTGTGTTTATAGTTTAAAATGTAGCATCAAATTAGTCTTATTTTTACACTGTGTGACTTTGAATTATTTTCAAAGACTCTTGGATTTCCTTTTTAAAGAAGTAAATAATATATAGGAATTTAAAATTCAGGTTAAATTATATATGTACTTCTTTCTTAATCATAGCTGTTCCTGTTTTTCACTGTGGGGAGTGACATTCAGCCTGGGACAGAAATGGAGGTCATAGTTGAAGAAACCATATCTGTGAGAGATGTGAGTCATTTTGTTTGGTACACAGTAAAGTGGTCACATGTCTTAAGACTTTGAGATTCTAAAGCTAGGGTTACATGTATGGGTCAAAGAATTCTGTGTATGTTCCAAAGAAACAAAAGCTTAAAAGTTGGTAGGCCAACTACAATTTCTAAAATAAGGTTACTGTTATTTTTTTCTTTTCTTTTCTGATTATCAGTATTGTTCACTGTTGAAGTTTGGAATATGTAGAAATAGATAAAAAGAAAAAAAGAAAATCCCTTATGCTACCATTATTATCTTGACATACTTTCTTCTGGTGTTTTTACCTCTGTACACCACATCTGTCAGTCTGTCGTATGTGGGGGCTTGCATATTGCTTGGTTACTAGAAGCCATGCCACTGGTGTTCAGATACCAGCAGGGTTACCCATGGTGCAGAGGTTTCTGTTAACCTTCTAGACTAAGACAGTCTAGGAAGAGGGACCTGGTAGTCTGCTTCTGAAAGAAATGAGCCACTGAAAAATCTTATGGATAGCAGTGGAACACTGTCTGACCTAGTGCTGGGAGATGAGCCACCCAGCGTGGAAGACACTTAAAATATCCCTGGCAAAGAACTGCCTCCGTAAAGTAGAGTTGACTTGAATGACATGGACGGAGACAAGCTTTTGGGGACCTTCATTTTGCCGATGCAGCATGACTCAAAAGGAGAGGAAACAGCTGCAGGCATCCATTAGTCATCAACATGGAATGTACAGAGCATGAATCTAAAAAAACTGCAAATCCTCAAAAATGAAACGTAACACACATAGGTATCCTAGGTAGGCTGAAATGGGCTGGTGTTGACTCTTTTGAATCATAACTGTATGGTCTGCTCTGCTGGTAATGATGAAACTGAGGAGTAGTGGCATCAAATTCATCATCAAAAAGAGTGTTTTGGCATCGACCCTGATGTACAGTGCTGTCAGTGATAGGATAATATCCACATCTACAAGGAAGACCAGTTAATATGACCGCTGTCAGGTTTATGCAGCACTCACTAAGGCAAAAGATGAAGGAATTGGAGATTTTTACCAACTTCTACAGTGCGAAATTGATCAGACATGCAGTCTGGATGCATTGATAATTACTGGTGATAAGAACGTGAATGTTGGAGATGAAGAAGGACTGGTAGTTGGAAAATGTGACCTTGGTGAGGGAAACAGTACTGGAGAATGCATGATAGAATTTTGCAAGACTAACAACATCTTCATTGCAAATGCATTTTTTCAACTACCTAAGTAATGACTATATACGTGGACCTTACCCAGTGAAATACACAGGAATCACCTTGACTACATCTGCGGAAAGAGCTGATGGGAAAGCTCAGTATCCTCAGTCAGAGCGAGGCCAGGGGCTGACTATGGCACAGACCATCAGTAACTCCTGTACAAGCTCAGATTGAAGCTGAAGAAAAGGAGAACAAGTGCACAAGATCCAAAGTGTAACCGTGAGCATATCCCACCTGAATTTAGAGACCACCTCAAGAATAGATTTGATGCATTAAACACTAATGACCAAAGATCAGACAAGTTGTACAGTGACAGCTAGGACATCATGCATGAAGAAAGGAAGAGTTCATTAAAATGAAAAGAAAGAAAAGACCAAAGTGGGTGTCAAAAGAGACTTTGGAGGTTGCTCGTGAACATGGTATCTAAGTTATCTAGTGCTGCCACTACAGAAACCCTCCAGATGAATGGCTTTAACAGGGATAAATTGGTTCTCTCACAGTTGGGGAGGCTAGAAGTCCAAACTCTAGTGCTAGCTCCAGGGGAGGCTTTCTGTCTCAGCTCTGAGGAGATGCCCTGTCACCCGTCTTTCTGGGTCAAGGAGCTTCTCAGCTCAGGTAGCCCAGGCCCTAAGGCTGTGCTCTTCTCTCCCCTCAGGTTTCGAGAGGTCTAAGATCCCATGTCTCTGGGTTTGTGAATTTCTCTCTTGCATGTCTCCAAAAAGATTGACTTAAGATACCATATAATCTTGTAAATTAAGTCCCGTCTCATGAACATCACTGCTGCTGATCCCACATCATTAATGTCATAGAGGATGGATTTCAGCACTGGAAAATCTCACATGACAAAATGCTGGACAGTCACAGTCCTGGAAATCATGGGCTAGCCAAGTTGGCACCAATTTTAAGGGAACAGTTCAATCCATGACAAGTAGCCAAAGCTTAAGGAAGAAGTTATGAAGTAAAAGAGTACAACAGAGGATGTCAGAGGGCAGCTGGAGAAGACAAAGTATTATAATAAGATGTGTAAAGACCTGGAGATAGAAAACTGAAAGGGAAGAACATGCTTGGCACTTCTCAAGCTGAAGGAACTGAAGATAAAATTCAAGCTCTGAGTTGCAGTAGCGAAGGATTCTGCTGGGGAAATACTAAACAACTCAAGAAGCATCAAAAGAAGACAGGAGTACCTCTACCAGAAAGAGCTGATAGACATTCAGCTGTTTCAGGTAGCATGTGATCAAGAACCAATGGTACAGAGCGAAGTCCACACTGTAGTGAAATCATTGGTTTAAAAAACCACAAAAACCAAAAAAATCCACCAAGGCTTCAGGAATTGACAGTACTGTCAGAATACTTTCAGCAAATGGATATAGCCCTGTAAAGACTCACTCATCTATGCCAAGAAATTTGGAAGATAGCTCCCTGGCCAATCAAGTGAAAGAGAGCCATGTTTATGCCTGTTCCAAAGAAAGGTGATCCAACTGAACGTGGAAATTATCATTAATACCACACCACACACAAGTAAAATTTTACTGAAGATCATCCAGAAGCAGTTGCAGCAATATGTTAACAGAGAATTTCCAGAAATTCAAGCCGGATTCAGAAGAGGACATGGAATGGGATATGGCTGCTGATGCCAGATGGATCTTGGTGGAAAGCAAAGAATTCCAGAACAGTGCTTACCTGTGTTTTATTGACTGTGCAAAGGCATCTGACTGTGTGGATCATAACAAACTATGGATGACAGTGCAAAAAGTGGGAATTCCAGAACACTAAATAATGGTTTTGAGGAACCTGTGCATAGACCAAGAGATCGTCATTCAGACAGAACAAAGGGATTGTATCCTTTCCCCATACTTACTCAGTATGCATTCAATCAGGGAAACCCTGGTGGCATAGAAGCAAAGTGCTACAGCTGCTAACCAAAACGTCAGCAGTTCGCATCTGCCAGACACTGCTTGGAAACACTGTGAGCAGTTCTACTCTGTCTTTATAAGGTCACTGTGAGTTGGGATTGACTCAGTGGCAGTGGGGTTTTTGGTTTATGCTGAGCAAATAATCCAAGAAGCTGGACTATTATGAAAAAAAAAAAAACAAACAGAGCATCACAATTGGAGGAAGACTCACTAACAACCTACAGTATGCAGAGACAGAAATCTTGCTTGCCCACAGTGAGGAGGACTTGAAGCACTTAGTGATGAAGATCAAAGACCACAGCCTTCAATATGGACTACACCTGAACATAAACTAACAGAAATCCTCACAGCTGGGCCAGTAAGCAACATCATGATAAAGACTGAAGTTATCAAGGATTTCATGTTACTTGTATACACAGTCAACACCCATGCCAGCAGCAGTCAGGAAGTCAACGCATTGCATCAGACAAATGTGCTGCAAGAGATCTCTTTAGAGTGTTAAAAAGCAAAGATGTCATATGAAGATGTCAGAAGGTGTGCCTGATCCATCCATAGAGTTTTCAGTCACCTCATACGTATGTAAAAGCTGGACAGTGAATAAGGAAGACTGCAGAAGAATCGATGCCGTTAAATTATGGTGTTGGGGAAGAATGTTGAATGTATCACAGCAGTGTGTTGTGTTGTGCACAGGGCCCTGTGAGTCACAACTGATTTGGGAGCACTGAGAACAACAGTGTGGACTGCCAGAAGAATGAGCAGATCTGTTGGGAAAGAAATACAACCAGAATGCTCATTAGAAGCAAAGGTGGCAAGACTTCATCTCACATACTTTGGCTGTGTCATCAGGAGGGACCAGTCCTTGGAGAAGGCCATCATGCTTGCAAAGTAGAGGGTGAAGGAAAGAGGAAGGGCCTCAGTGAAATGGCCTGAGCCAGTGGCTCCAGCAGTAACTTCCCACATGACAATTAGGAGAATGATGCGTGACCAGGCAGTGTTTTGTTGTGTGGTACGCAGGACTGCCATGAGTCAAAACTGATTCAGTGGCACCTAACAACACACGCATCACACAGACCTAGAAGAGGGTCAGTAGAGGCTGGGAGAGATGCTGCAAAGATGTACCACAGTTGTTTCTCTAGGCCATCTTAAGATGAGAAGTATAAAGTATTTGGCAACTTCCAAAGTCACTCAGGTTTTCAGGTGTATACATCCCTCTTCCCAGCTGGGAAAGTAAACACCACTATATTGAACACCAGATGTTATAAACTAGCTCAAAACACAAAAAGGCTACTGGCCTGGTGGTGTCTGCTCTCAGGCCCCAGCTGCAGGTGATACTGTGTAGAATCTTGCTTTTCTGTTGGGAAAGCAGTCTCTTCTAGGTAGGAACTGCCTCCCAGCCCAGGCATTAGGTCCACCTGAGGCTTCCGTATGGACAACCCCGCCTCCCAGTGAAACAAGATGGCGTCCCGCACAGGCTCCCGGCAGACAGGGAGGCCGCGGTGCCGAAAGGCCCAGAGTCGGCAGCCTCCGCCGCTCGGCCTGGCCCCAGGCGACACTGTGCAAAACACCGCCTCCCTGCTAGAGAAGCACCCCGCCCCCGCCAGGGCAGGAGCCACCTCACAACCTAAAATCCCAGCCCGGCGGGGGCCCTGCCAGGGCCTCTCCGTTTCCCTGTAGGCTAGAGGAGCCGAGGTGTACAGAGTCCAAAGCCGGGCTCTCAGGACCTGGCGGTTATGCTTGCCGGTCCCGCCAGCAGTGCGTCCCAGACCAGCAGCTTAGTCAAGTCCCAGTTCTGCCTCCCGGCCAAGACAGAGGAAAAAAATCGAAATGGTGAGTTACCTTCGGTCAGCACCTGTGCTCGCGGAGAGTGGAGTCAGTGAGAAAGGAGGTTTTACGTCCAGTGGTATGAAGTCCGAATTAACGGCCGTATGCCGCATCCCAGGGCTCACTAGGTGCCCAGAAGGCTCCGTTTAACTATCATTTCGGGTCTGGGTTTCCAGAGGGATTTAGGGAGACGTGCGTTTAGTCCGCCACCTTGACTCCGCCCTCCCCGCAAGAACTGGACATTTTCACTTAAAATCTCATAGATCTTATATATGTATAAATCTGTTGTATTTTCATTGCTTCAAGGCATTTGATGATTTACTTAAACATCCCCTACTGGTGGGCGTTTTGGTCGGCCCACCACTTCCCTCTATCGCAGACAGTGCCCCTGTGGCTCGTGGCACTTAGCCGCCGCAGAGTTGGCTCTAGTGTGCTGTGAATTCAGTTTGACTTACTCTTTTCCCACGGTTTACTAGGAATGTTGTTTCTCCCAAGAGGTCCGTCTCTTTCATTGATGTGTTTCTGTTAATGTAGACAGATGTCAGGAGCATCTCATTTGCTTCTTTGTGCCGTAAGGTCACAGCTTGTGTGTGTCTTGTGTGAGTTCGTGTATCAGTTGTGTTTCATGGGTGCTGCTTGTATAGGGTTCAGAGATTAATATGTCTGCATAATACCAGCTAAGTCAACCACATCTGGTCAGCAGCATGCTGGCGGTCCTCGAAAAAGGAAGGCCTGCGGGCAAGAAACAAGACTCAGAGCAAAGTCCCCACTGCAGACAGCGCAAACTGGTTCTGTTCCCCTCCCGCACAAGCCATGCCTGTCTCTCATAGAGACCCTGGGGATGCAGCTGGTGAATCGCTCAGCTACAGACTGAAAGGTTGGGGGTTCAGATCCACCCAGAGTTTCCTCCAAAGAAAAGCCTGCCTGCCGGTTTACTTCCGAAAGATGGAGACAGTAGTATTGGTTCTTCTTTGAAACACATGGCGCCGCCGGGAGTCGAAGCCAACGTGATAATAACTGGCTTTTCTCTCTTTGGAAGGAGCACTGATCTAGTGTATCGTCTCTTGATTGTGTTGACCTTTCTCTGTTCAAGAATTACTAGATATAGTCAGACTGAAATAGGCTCAGGGCCCTAGAAGGGCTTTCTCACAGTGCTCCAACTCAGAAATAGAAAAATAACGTTGAACTTTTTTATTTTTATAGTGTTTAAAGATAATGCTGGAGCAGGCTGGCCTGCCAGGTGAGTTCTACCCCCTGAGGAGCTAACAACTTCGGCTGCCTTCCACCCTCACCGTAAACGATCGGAGAGCCTAGTGAAAGCTTCTGCCTGTTCCTCCAGGCTGTCCGTTCCCACTTAAACTTCTGCATGTCCATAGTGAGTTCTCCTGCCTTTGTTTGCAGGTGAAAAGGAAGCTAGTGGTAGCTTAGTTCTTGACAGGAAGGAGTCTGGACAGGAGCTAGCAACAGTGTCAGAGACACAGCTAAGACTTGTGCCCTGGGAACTGGTCAGGTCTTCCATGATTTTTAGAAAATCTCACTGATTCATGATCTCAGTGCGCTGTGTGGTGGAGTGTCTGCTGCCGAGGAGTTGACTCTGACTCACGGTGACAGACCCCAATACTGCAAGGTCCCGTGCCACCTTCCTGATTGTTGGTGTGGTAATAATGTTCCTTGTTGCAGCTCCTGTCAGACCATGTCAGTGAGGTGGCCCTCGTCCTCCCTGACCCTCCACTTCTCCAAACATGCTGTCCTTGCCTAGCAGTATGGAAGATGGTTGATGGTGGTGTGTGCCGTTGAGTTGATTTCTACTCGTGACAACTCCGTGTGAAAGAGTAGAACTGTCCTGTGGGGTTTTCTAGGCCGTGATCTGTGTAGGAGCAGATTACCAAGTCTTTAGCCCTTGGAGTGACTGGTGGAGTGGAACTGCCAGCCTTTCTGTTAGCAACCAAGCACTTAACCACTGCGCCACTGGGGCTCCTGGGTATAAACCAACCCATCGCAGATGAGTCAGTTCCAACCTACAGTAACCCAGTAGAACAGAGTAAAACTGCCCCATAAAGTCTAAGGACCAGCTAGTGGGTTTGAACTGCTGACGTTTAAAGTTAACAGCCAAGACCTTAACCATTGGAAAGTAAATGTGAAAAATACAAGTCCTAGCTCTCCTACAGGAGCTGTGTGGGTGGGTCTCATCAGTGAGCTTCGGGGGCCTCGTGGCACTTTCATTGAGTGCTTCTTGCTTGGCTCCAGACCTCGTGACGTCAGAAGCTGGTGGCCGTGGGCTCTGGAAGGAGAATGAGGGGTTCTGGGTGCCAGGTGCTCATAAGGAGCTTCACACACAGGGCCTCATTTATCTAGACAGCAGTCCTGTCATGCAGGGGTCACCCTGTACCCTCACTTCACAGAGGAGGAAATGAAGGCTGAGAATGGTGGAATGGCCTGTTCAGAGTTAGACAGCAGGTAGCTAGTATCTCAGCCCAAAGCCAAGTCCTTACCACCGAACTGTGGTAGGAAGTCGTGTGTGCATTAAAATTACTGGTGTTTGCACACGGTACTTAAGATGCTGATGAAAAATTGTAGAGTATTCAGCACCAGAACGAAGGGCAGAACGAGGTTTTACCAAGAGTAGTAGAGTGGAGAGCCAACCTCCAGAGGGTTAAAACTGGATCTCTGTTTCATCCTTCGGTGATAACTTTTTGGGGAGGGGAGGCAGGCAGTGAGGGATGTGCTATATAAGACATCACTAATAGAAACTGTTTTTTAATAACCAGGAATTCAAACTTTTACTCTAACTCCCCTCCAAAAAAAAAAAATTCCCATGTCACTAGTATACCAAGCAGGTTGAAAAAGAGAAATCTGATTAAAGTCTGTTTATTAGTATTTATACAAACTTCACTAAAGTGCTGTACAAAATGAACTGTGTCTTTGTTAGATTAACAGGTAAGTAGGTAGGATGGGTTTTGCAAACCTCAGCAGCTCTTAAAGGGTTGTATAATCTTTCAGCTAAGGCTTTGAAATAAAACGCAATTTCAGAACAATTTTAAAAGGTACTCCATACTTAAGTACATAAATGTGTGATGTGCATACATATGTACATGTAGATAATATAGAAAGTAAATTCTTTGTAATAGTGGCAAATGGTGTTTTTCTACTGAAGTAGAGAGTTCTTGTGGAATTGGGGGCAGCAGATTGAGCCAATTGAGGAAACAACTTTTTTTTTTTTAAATGAACTCCCGCCCTGGAAGAGAGAATCAATTTAAAAGGTGATAATTAGCAAACCAAACCCTCTTTGATATTTATTTATCCAGAAGGCTGATTGCTGACAAACTCTTAAAATACATTTGAATTCTTTTCATACTGATTTTGATTCCTTCACAGGAGACACATGGCATTTGCGAAAAATGGATTGGTGCTATGAAGCTGGGGAGGCTTTGTACAGCTGGGTAAGGTTACTTCTCTGGGTTTCACTCCTCAAAACCAGTTTTGTTTGTATTTCAGTACCAGATACCCTCCCTACTCATGTGAGAAATTCTAGGCAGAGCTTTGATTGCTTTTTTTTTTTTTTTTAAGATAAATCTAGAAATGGTCTTTCACTGGTTTCTTACTGTAGGTTTTTCATTGAGGTCTGGAAGTCTCTGCTAGGCAGTCATGTTTCTAGCGGTGATGGTAAAGCCCCCTCACTGAGCAAGAGCCTGTTCCTAGGAGCAGTCTTCAGCAGGAGGCAGGAACTTCAGGGAACAAAAGACTGGAGTTATTGAAAGAGTATAAGGATACCCCAGGAATTTCTGAAACCGGAATCTTGTAATTTCAGTCTCCGTGGGAGTTGGTGATGGCAGGATTCGTCCTGACAGTCAGTCTCTCAGGCTGTGGTCCCGACTCCGTCTCTAGGTCTGGCCAGACTCGGTGTGGGCCATAGTGATGGTTCTCTTTCCCTTTGCCGGCCCGCATGGCCTTGAGTGTCCCAGTGCGGCACGCAGCCTTACACCCAAAACACTGCTTGGCGGGAAAGCACCGAGAGCTGCAGTCATCCACCCATGTCATCAGTCTGTCCGCCTTCTGTTCAGTAGCAGGTGGTGGCGCTGAGCGTCCACAGAAGGTGGGTAAAGCAGGTGTACTGGGGCCTCCTACGGGGACACTGTGCAGTCAGCAAGTCAGCATGGAGAGGCCCAAAGGTTGGGCTTCCTGCAGCACACAGTGGACACAAAGACTCGTCAGAACATCCGGTGTGGATGGCGGAAGGCTGCATTTACTCAGGCGGTTTCAGCATCATCTGCTGTGTAAATGGCCCAGGCTGTATCAAACAGGATCTCAAAGCATGCTCACAGCTGGCTCTTCTTCCCGGCGGTGCTGCCTGTCCTCCTCCTGCGCCTTTCAGACTAACATGGGCAGGCCCTCCTCACCTCTCCCCTTTGCTGTGTCACCTCAACAGCTCTTCCACACCTCCCCTGCTGGACTCCTAGTGCGCTCCCCAAGAGCAGGCTTCCAGACCCCACGGGTTCCTGCTTCATTACGTCCCACTACGTCATTGCAGCACCCATGGAGCAGCCCAGCTCAGCTCTAAAATCCCTGCCTGGACGTCCTGACGGGCTCCCTCGTTTCCCCATCACGTCCCTTCCACCGTGGCCCGTCCGTCCAGGTCTCCTTCCCGCTGCAGTCCCCGCGCCCTCCCAGCTCATCCCCGCAGAAGCCACACTGCTTCTTCACACCTGTTCTGTCCCTCAGGAAGAAGTCCTTCTTCTGCCCCCTCTGTCTCTCTAAACCTCGCCCTTCGTCACTCTTGGCCCTACCTGAATTTCACCTTCATAAATCAGTCTGTCATCACTTTTTGTCTGACCCCATCCCTTCCCTCTGATCTTTGGTGACACTGTAGTTTATCTGCTGCCACTTAATACCTGATGAGCTACTGTTTTTATGGTCTTAGCTCATTTCCTATCTCTTCAGTATCGGCTTTTTTGCTCAGTTATTTATATTTGGAAAAGATAATGGCAATACAGGGAATTAAAAAAAAAATCCAGTGGTTTGTGGATTCCTTTCAGAAGTCATAAGTGACAAAAAGGAATTTCTGTGTTCCCAGGATGCAACACTGAAAGAGCTCATGCTGTGTTCTGGGGATACTCTGGTTCTGACGGAAGGGGCACTTCTTCCCCCGGTAAGATTTTGCCCCTGAGTAGCTGTGCTGTCGGTGACACTTACTGTTTTCTGATTACCAAGGCAGATGTATTCTCACTGTGGGAAATGGGAAAGTACCATCATTTAAAAAAAAAAAGAAAGAAAGCTTCCCCAAATCCTACCTGCCGAACAACCATACTTGACATTTGTATAATGCTTCCTATAAATCTTTCTAAACAATTCAACCATATATAAAGTTTTCTTTCTCACTTTTTACATTTAACATTTTAACCTGATCATGAAATTCACAAACAACTGTATCCAAGGTATGATTTACCAGCTGAATTCACCTGTGCCCATGGTGTCCGAGACTGAACTTGCTTTCTAACTTTCTGTTCTATCAATAGTATTAAATAGAAATCCTTCTTAAGACAGATTTCTGAAAGTGAAATTACTAAGAGGTATGAACTTTTTAAGCACTTGAGGCTGTATACTGCCAAATTGTTTTCTCAAAAAGTTACACCAAATTTCTCCTGCTCCCTGCAGCCTTCGAGAGTTCATTCACTGCCTTCTACAAATGTTGTGTAGCGCTCCTCTTGAAAACCAGTATTTATTAGGTTTAAAGATGAAAATAACAGTCTCGGATTCCATCACTGATGGAATTTGCTCATGATGGGAGAAGTCAAACAGCACCAAATAAAAAAATAACCAAACTTGCTGCCATCGAGGTGACTGTGGCCACACAGCAACCCTACAGGACAGAGAAACCACTGCCCCCTCGGGCTTCTAAAGAGCACCTGTTGGAACTGAACTTCCGGCCTTTGGGTTAGCAGCCGAGCTCTTAACCACTGCGCAACCAGGGCTCCGCACACAGCACAGAAGCCTATAGAATGAAGGAGAGGGATTCCCACCTGTGTCCTCCAAGAAGGAGCTACCCACCCGTTACTAGAATTTTTTTGTTGTTGTTCCAAGAAAAAGCAAATGTGCTTATTTGTATGCTGAATGTAAGTCTGCCCCTGTTTTGGTAGAGTTTGCCTCACGGAGCTGTATTCTGTATACCGTCTCACACTCTTTGGGGTTTTGTTTCACTTAGGGCATCTCCCCGTATCAGCCCAGACAGACCTACCTTATTTTTTCCTCCCATGACTCCACAGAATTCTGTTGTACAGTGTGCTCTCGAAAGTTAATTTGTTGAGTAGGTAATATTTACAGTAAGGACCCCTGGTGATACAGTGTTGAAGTGCTCAGCTGCCCCATGGGAGAAGGATGCAGTGGTCGGCTTCTGTACTGATCACAGCCTTGGAAACCCGGCAGGCAGTTCTGCTCTGCCCTGTAGGAGCGCTGTGAGTTGGAATCGACTGACTGGTAGTGGGATTGTCTGTTGTTGTTGTCTGTGTGTGTGTTTAATACTCCTGGTGCAAAATTCAAAGTGTATAAAAAGTTGTGTCACTAAAAGTTCTTCCGTTTCCTTCCTGTCCCTGACAAAGAACATCTCAGCCCAGCCATCCCAGAGTCTGACTTCTGTGCTTTTAAACTTGTAATTTTAGAAGCATACAAGTATAGTGTAGGAGCGGTTAATGAGTCTGAAGGCAAAACTAATAATTCAGGAGACATATTACTGTTGAGACTGTGTAGACAGAAGTGAGGTTCGCCTGTACTTCAGAGCAGTTAAAAAGGCCTCTTTCTTCAGGGTTTCCTGAAGGTACCCATCTGGTGGTACCAGCCTTGGGACCCCTCAGGACACCGTGAGAGTCAGCAGGACCAGGCCCACCCCAGTGCCCCCCCAGATGGCACCGGGAGAGCTGCCTCCCCACAAGGTGAGAAGAGAGCAGACGCACAGGTGCTGGCGTGTCCTCCAGACCGGGAACCTGCCTGCTTCTGCTCTGGAGGAACTGAAACACCTATCTTTAAAAAAAGATGTCGTTTGGAAAGGAGACCCAGCCGTTCCGTAATAGTGACCCCATCCTATTGTTACACAATGCCTGTGGCCTCTAGGAAGTACGTGTTCTTGGTTAGTTACTGTGTTGGGGTATCAGGGGACTCAGATTGTCACAGTGTCAGAATGTGGCATCTGATTCAGAAATGAGAACGACACTTAAGTCCACTTTCAGACATCACGCACTGTCTCTCTGAAGGTGCTCCCAGTTGTGTGGATACAGAAGGTCCCCTCCGCTACTTGGGCGACGTGGAGATCTCTGAAGAGGCCACCCTCGCAGATCTCAAGTGTCAGGTCAGACTCCTCCCGCGGCTGTCCTGGTGATGGCCTGGCTTCTTCCCGTGAGATATTAATGTTTTCTTCTATCTCCTTTTCCCTCAATTGCAGTTTGTTCTGATACGGCACTTGTTGTATGCCGTGCTCAGGGGTGAGGACCCGCCAGGCAGCCCGCCCTCGGCTCAGACAGCACCGGCTGGGTTAGCGGCCGCCTGGCCCTCAGGCCGCCCTGGCAGGCATGCCGCACGTCCCCTGACAGCTCCGCAGTCCACTCTGGGGTGTCTTCATTTTGATTTTTTAGAGAAATGTGGTTGATGGAAGCATTTGGGAAGCATTCACTTGACTCCTTTCCTTACGTTGTTTTCATCTCATTGTGATCCACATGTTACGTGTTGCTGGTTCAGAGTTGAGCCGCAATTTCCCGGGTCAGCACAGCAGCCTTGGGGTAGGGGCAGGCCTGGGGCGTGTGCTGCGTGCTGTGTGAGCGCTCCCGGAGGAGGCCGGGTTGTCCACACGTGTAGGCCCACACTAAGGACAGCATGAGGCACTGAAGAGTCAGCTGCCCCGGGGGACTGAGCCAACACCCCTCGCTGTCTCAAGGGTGCTGATGTGACGGTTAGCCACGGACACGCAGCTTGCCCAGGGTGTCTTCTCTGTATGAAATAACATGCCTCTAGGAAGGCAGATGCTGGAAAGACCTTTTCTTGCCCTTGTGTTAGGTTGAAAGATACGGAATTCCTGTTTTTTAGGTGAAAAACGGATGAATGGTGGTAATATCACATGGCTCACACCTAGTCAGAGCACAGCAGTTTGGACCTACCAGTTGAATCCAAAAAGATACTTCCAACTCAGAATTGCCTGTTAGCAGAGCGGGCCCTGGGCATCGCCTGGGGTCCCACAAGAGGCAGGGAGGGCTTCTGCCGGTGGAGTGGCCTGTGCTCTTGGGAGGGAGACGCACCCTGCAAGTCCCTCCCAGGTTTTTTCCCAAAGCAGTCATCAAGAAGGAGCTCTTTGCTCAGATTCAGAAGTAGAAAACACACTTTTTTCTCAGCTGATTTCAGTGGAAGGGAATACCAGGTTATTCAGGGCTGATTCCCTTCAAGACACAATGTCTGACTTGTATCGCTTCTGTCAGTTCTCGAGATCCGCTTGCCTGCAATGTCATTGTGTAGCGCTGCTTTTTGGTTGTTTGGGGGGGGTTGTTGTTGTTCCCTAAAGCAGTGTGGTTGGACTGCATTTTGGAACCACTGGAGCACGATGTCTGTTTCTTCATCTAGGCCGTCACCTTGCCGTCTTTCTCGGAGCTCACCGTCCCATCCCCAGCCTTCCTCCGGGCCTGGACCGTGGACAGCGGATGCCCAGGCAGGCTCTTGAGGAGCAGCCGGCAGCGGCTCAGGTAGGTGCCCTCCGAGCATGCCCCCTCCCGGTGCTGCAGCCAGCACCCGCCCCAGGGCGGTGACGGGGGGGGGGGGCGGTGACCAGGGGGACTGGAGGGGCAGAGTCATTTGCATCAGATACTGATGGAGAGGTAGAGTGATGCTGTTTGGGAACTGAATAACTTTCAATCAGTTAAATGTTGGAGCGACTTCAGCTTCCCATATTAAGTGTAGCCGTAGCTTAGTGTGTCTTTTTTCTGTGTTCTAGAGAGTGGGAATGAGACTTCCAGTGTTCTCACGGGGTGTTCAGAAAATAATCTTTAGCTTAAGAAGAAAACTTTGAAATTGACCTCCACCCCCGCAACCAAAAGAAAAAGCTTGTCAAAGAGTAAAGGCTGCCTCACTCAGTCTCGCTTTGCTTCCTGTGTTTTCAGGGACTGCAGGCTGGGAAGGCGAGCAGAGGTCTGTCTGGAGCCTCTTCAGAAAGAAGAGAACTTGGGGTGAGCAAGGGCTGTGCACACGCGCCTCAGCAGGGGGCATGCTTTCACGGAGGACCACTGAGCCTAGACGGGCTGGCAGCTCAGAAACAGCGTGTTCTAGAAATAGGTTTATCTGCCTGGTCCCTTAAGCTTGAGAGTCACTGTCCCACACAGAGAGGTTAGCGAGAATCTTCTGACCTAACCCCCACGTGCCTATGGAGCCACTGGGGATCTGGGAGTGTCAGCTCACACCTACCCTCGGGGAGTCTCGTGCCAGACTGGGCACAACAGCACCCTGTCACTCAGCCCCTTCTCCTTGTTTCATCTTGATAATATCTGACGTGCCAGTATTCACTGATAGCTCTCTGCTTGACTGTCTCTCTCTGCTGGAGTGTAAGCTTTGTGAGAGCGAGTCCACTGTCTGTCTTTGTGTCCACAGACGTCTGTGTGTCTGTTGTCTGTAACCCCAGTGCCTGCAGGAGTGCCTCTTCCTAAGTCCTGAGTGATGGAAACTGTTGGCACTCAGCTTGTAACCACAGGGTTGGCAGATCATACCCAGCCAGCAGCACCACAGAAGAACCAGACGTGCGGTGTGCTCCTGTGGAGAGCAGAGCCGGGAAGCCCTGTGGAACAGCCCTCTTGCATACCACGTGGGCCTGCTAGGCTGCAAGTGAACAGGGAAAACAAAACCAGTGACGGGTGCTTTGCCTGTACAGCCCCCTGCCGTTGAGTCAGTTTTGACGGATACAGACCCTGTAGGACAGAGTAGAGCTGTCCATTGGATTTCTAAGGAGCGCCTGGTGGATTTGAACTGCCAACCTTTTGGTCAGCAGCCATAGCACTTCACTACACCACTAGGGTTTCCACGCCACTCATAGACACTGGGTAATTGCTGAATAAGGGAACCCCCAAAAGTTACCAGCAGTTAAACTGTCTGTTCGCATTCAGTACAAGAAAATCCCACTGTTTTTAAGGAAATGTCATCTTAGTGTGTATGGTATTTCCAGAGGTGTGCACTGTATTTCCGGACGCATGACTGTTTTAATCCTCTCGTGTGCACAGGCGCCTCTGGGCGCCTAGTACTTTCTCTGCCTTGGAAGGTGCCTCAGGAAGCTGCTGCCCCACTAACAGCAGGGCTGTCGCGGGCGGGGCCTTCCTGACCATTCGAAACTGGAGAGACGGCGTGTGGCACAAGTGACTGTACAGCGTCGTGTATGAGGTGTCTGAGTTCCTGTTAGGAAAATGGAAATTCTGAAAATGGTTACACGTATGTGCCGACAGACCTTGGTGGGGACTCGGGTACCACTAAACACTTGGGGTGAGTTTGTGGGAGCGGACAGAAAAAGACCCCTGCCACCTCCCAGAGATGCAGACGCAGTGATTCAGTTGTGTGACCTTCTGTTGCTGTGGGCAGCGCTGCTGACTTCTGACTGTGCCTCGTCCCCGCACCAACCTGAGTACTGTCACCGTTTGTTTGTCCGACTGAGAAGGGAGCGTGGCCCTCCTGTTGTCATTTGCATCAGTGCTGTGATTACTAGTCAGCGTGAGCGGTTTTCAGAGGCATGTAAGCGGTGTGTGTTTTGTGAGTGTGAGTTGTTTCGTGCGTTGGCTTGTTTTCCACATGAGGTCTTAGGGAACACAGAACCTCCTCTAGGGGAGTCCTCGATAGAATGACCCCGAGTGCAGGCGTGCTGTCCGCCGAGGCTGTCTGCAGAGCGCCGGGCGCACAGAGCCCTGCCCCAGGCTTCCTTGTCCCTGCTCTGCGCCTGGCGCTGTCTCAGTGAGGGCCCTCGTCCACCCGCCTCCTCTTCCCCTCCGTCTCTCTCCTTGGCACCTTCCAGCATCTGTACTGCCCACCTCCTTGGCATCAGCGTCCCCAGTTCCGGGGACTCGGCTCCATCCAGCGACCCAGCACGCCATCACGGCAGCTGCACGCACCTCGGTCACCCCTGCTCAACATGTTCTTGCCTGTGAAGGACATGGCACTGCCGGGCTTTCAGTTACCTTCCCTCTCACGCCTGTGACCTCCACTGCCGCCAGGCCCGCACGCCCGAGCTCTCTGTGCCCACCAGCTGTGCCTTTGCTTTCCTGGCGCATCACCTTTGCTGGTGGTAAAAACACCAGTGCAACAAGTACAGAATGTCAGAACCCTCCCTTCCCATCCTAAAACGCATCCTTAGTCTCACTTTCCTCCCTTTCTGCTTCCAGTTTACACTCATACGTGGCTTTCACTCCAGTCCTGCTGTCGTCTGTGCCTTTGACTCCTCTTCCCTCCTCTCGAGATGCCCTCTTCCTTCTCCTCCTCCTGGGAGCTTCTTATCTGGGATCCTCTCCTCACAGGGACATTTGCATGTCTGTCCTCTCCTGCCTTTAGTCCCGGCTTACCTGCCTCCGCCTGCTGCCCCACGGCAGCTCCAATTAGAGGGCCTGAAGCCCAGTTCCTAGCTGTCTTCCCCAGACCAGCTCTTTCCTGCCAGTGTCCCAGGGAGTCACGGCCGCCACAAACCCCGCTCCCCTGTCAGCCCTAGCACACCACCCTTCCCTCCAACGCCCCCACGCCCTCTGCTGAGGGCCCTCCTGCGAGCTGCCAGTGGGGGCTTCTCATCCCTCTTCGTCAGTATTGACGGGAATCCCAGGAGAGAGGAAGAGTTTCGTACCAGCATTCGGTATCCAGGGAAAGTCTCCCTTCAGAAAACAGAGTCCAAGCAGAAGTGCTAGCTGTCATACGCATGCAAGCACACACACCCCGCAGCTCCTGTGAGCTTTCCATTTTGTTACTGAAGCTGACGGGTTCTCCCTGTTGCAGCCCCCAGGAGTTGGTTCTCAGGACCCAGATGCGCCTGCCTGGCCAGAGGGCCTACTCCGTGCCCAAGGATGTGGTGTGGGACACCGCCAGGAGCTGCACTGCGGCCTCGCTGAGGCAGAGGGTGGCCGACTTATACTGCCTTCCTGTGGAGAAAATCGAGATTGCCAAATACTGTCCTGAAAAGTTTGAGTGGATTCCCATCTCAAGCTGGGTAAAGTTCAGGGCTTTCTCAGGGAACGTGGGTCTTGGTAGCACAGCAGACATGGAGCCACGTGCTGTCCTGGAGACACACTGGACTTTGCTCATGTCAGGGACAGGCTATTAAAACAAAAATTGTAAGACAGATTCGGTGAACCACAGTGTGTCACCGTACTGGGGGAACTAATGAGAATTTGAGGTCAAGCTTTGCTTATTGAAGATGTGTGATTTTTCTGACAGAACCAGCAAATTGCCAAAAGGAAAAAGAAGAAAAAGCAAGATAGTTTGCAGGGTGCACCTTATTATTTGAAGGACGGGGATACGATTGGTGTCAAGGTAAGTTGTTTAACCATACACCTACCATGGGGGCAGAACACTGGGCTCCGATGGCTTTATAGAGAGGTGGTTTCAACTTTAAGAGGCCTAGATAATCTCAATTTTCTACAAATTACCTGAGGATGGAAAAAAGCAGGGCGAGGCAGACACCTCGTTTTACGAGGCTAGTGTAACCTCAGTACTGGAACTGCTGATTAAAAAGAAAGGGAAATTTCAGATCAGTTTCACATATGATTCTAAATGTAAAATTATAAAATACTAGCAAATCAGCTCCAGCAGAGCGTTACAAATGTTGCTGTATAACCACCAAGTAGACTAAGCAAAGGAATGCAGGATGTCAGAAATGTGTCTGCGTAACCCACTGCACTAGATAGAGAAGGAAGTCCTGTAACTAAGTCAAGAGATCCAGAAAAAGCGTAGGAAAAAAAATTGAATACTAAAATTTCCATGTTTATTCGTGATTTAAAAAAAGAACATAGAGCCGCGTAGGAGTGGAAGGGACCATCCTTATCCTAATAAGCCAGCCCTCCAAAACCTGCAACGACACTCTTCACGATAAAACGCCCCTTTTCATTAACACCAGACCCCAAAATAAGGACTCTGTTTATCGCCACATCTGTTCAGTACTGTACTAGAAGATGCAGCCAGTGGAACAGGATACACCCTCCTCTAAAACAAAATGAAAATGGAAAGAAAGGTTGAGGTAAATTTAAAAAGGGAAACATGAAACTTCTTGTATACAGTTTTTCTACAAAGGAGATAGAGGCACGATCGTCTGCAGATGAACCATGAGATCTCATAGGGAGCTCAGCAAGGGCCCAAGTCCAACATACAAAGCAGCACCAGGTGCCTGGAGACAGACGGCCAGCTGACAGGCAGAAGGCTACCAGGACTTCCTGGAGAGCGCTGCTGAGCCCTTGCTGGGCCCGGCACTCAGCGCCCTCCTGCAGACGTAGGCCCAGGTCGGGTTGTTCTCGACTCTGGAAATGGGGGAGAGTGCCCACGGAAAGCCGAATAGGTGAGACTAGACAGAGTAAATCCACATGGAAGAGCCGAAGGCCAGGCAGACAGACCGGCCAGCAGACTGGGAGGGTGACCCGAGACACAGTCACATACATAGGGAGAGGAGACATGCATGACTGAAGAGACATTAATGACAGATGTTAACAACAGCAGGTGGTGCTGAGAGAACTGACTGTCCATATAGGAAAAACATATTTATAATAACTTTTTATAAAGAGGCTACCCAGATTTATATAAGCTTAATGCCTCAGAAAACCAGTGTCCACCTTGGCTCACAGATGGTTTAAATGTTGAACTGAAGATTTAAATGTGAAAAGCAAAGTTTTCAACTATTAGAAGAAATAAAATAGGAAAATACAAATCACAAAAAGGTGGATAAATGTGAGTCCATTAAAAGTAAAAAGTTCTGTTCATCAGAGGAAACTGTAAAGTGAAGACGAGTCGCAAACAGGGACAGGGTGTGTGCAGCATTGCCACTAACAGGCTCAGACCCAGCTGGTAGACAGCGTGCCCACCAGTCGGGCAGCCAACAGAGCGGCGAGCAGAGGGTCTGACCCAGCAGCCTGGGCACTGGAAGGACAGTCAGCTTCCCTTGTCACCAGGGAACTGGAAATCAAACAAGATGCTCTCGTTTCTGGTGGCTACTTCGGAGCCTGTCTGTGCCACCAGCAGGAGTGCCCGCTGGCACCGCCACTCGGGAGAGCAGCTTGGCCGTGTGTGGTGACAATGAAGTCACCTGTGCGGTACAACTGTTAATTCCACTCCTGCGTGGATGCCTTAGAAATACTCGTCACGTCAACGAGGACAGGCGGGACCGCCCACTGAAGCCCTCTTCACAATAGCGGCACTCGCAGGGAGCTCTGGGGACCCTCGGGAAGGCAGGAGGGCTGTGGGGGGACAGGCGCCCAGCAGGACTGTCCACCCAGCCTGGAACGCTGAGGATGTGGCCAGGCTGCTGCCCGATACGCAGAAGCCGCATGGTGTCTCTTCCGTATGGTGCGAGGCCCCCGCCCGAGCTCAGCCTTGCTAGCAGGAGTGTCAGGCTCCTGTGTGGTGGTTGTCAAGTGCAAACCAAAGTGAGGACAGGGACGCTAAGCCAGCCCCGGGGTCACTTCCACAGGGCGGGGTTATCAACAGAACTGACAGGATTGCTCCTTAGAGGAAAAAAGTGAAGCAGATGTGATTTGGAAGGAAAAAAAAAAAGACTTGCTGTTGAGTCAATTCCAACTCATAGTGACCCTACAGGACAGAGTGGAACTGCCTCCAGCGGGTCCCAAGGAGCTCTTCGGGGCTTCAAACTGCGGACCTTCCGGCTGGCAGCCAGACTCCCGCAGCTGCGCCCCAGAGCCTCCGGCAGGACGGTAGGTCGGCGCCGGCCCCGCGTCACCGGCTGGGCAGGAGACCGCGTGCCGAGCCCTGGCCGTGTCTGCGCTGCGCCCGACGAGCAGGCACTGCCTTCCCCCGAGGACTGGGAGGCGCAGAGGCCAAGGACACACGGCCACCCTCATGACCACCCTGCCTGACTGCCCAGGGCTGGCTCCCGTCACCCGCCTCACCATCGTCTGGGCTAGTGCTCCGCCGTGACTGACTGGAGTCAACGGTGGTCATGTCGGAGCCACTGCAACAGAGAACAGAATCGTCGCCACGCTTTCCTGGAGCTGGAGTGGAGAACGAGCAGGACCACCTGCAGTCGTTCCATCAGTGTCTGTCACTGAAGGGCTGTGACTGGGTAACGAGCACTCACCGCCCGGTTCGGTTAGGCAGTGACCGGGAAGGGGACGGATCATCCCGGGGAAGCCGGCTGGCCCTCCCAGGCTCCGGCCCACGTCCACTTCCCTTCCCAGTCTGTTGCCTTCGGGCGAGCACGCAGATGAGGCAGCACTCGCCGGGCCCCATGTCTAGGGGTGCCGGCTGCGTCTTAGGGAGGCGGGGGGACTTGTCCCCTCAGTGAGGCTGACTCCACATCCTTAACCTGCAAAGCACTGTGCGGAAGGATCAGCAGAGACAGTCCCCGGGTCTCTCAAGCTGGCAGGCGGGTGTAGCAGTGTACCTCTGGGACACACAGCCAAGTCCCGGCCAGATGGAGTGTCTCCAGAGCCCGCGTGGTGGCCTCGCATCTCCGACTGCTGGCACAGTCCCCTGCCAGTGAGCCGTGCCCCCACACCAGGCCCTCCCTGCCATGCTGCTGCCATCAGTGCCGGGCAGCCTGCTGGCCTGAGTCAGTTGTCAGTCTAGCGGCTGTCAATCTGGTTATCCCGTTTCCTGGTGGCCTAATGGTTAAGTGCTGCAGCTGCTAATCAAACGAGGCTTGAATCCAACCAGGCACGCCTTGGAGACTCTATGGGGCAGTTCTGCTGTGTCCTATAGGGTTGCTGTGAGTCAGAATGGACTCGACAGCAGTGGGTTTGGTTTTGATTCTTGTCAGTATAGATAGTTGTTTAAACATCGCTCTTAAATGTAGGCTAAAAAGACCCCTGGTGGCATAGTGGTTAAGCACTCAGCTGCTAACCAAAACGTTGTTGGTTGGAACCACCTGCCGCCGCACGGAAGAAAGACATGGCAGGCTCCTTCCGTGACGAAGGCAGCCTTGGGAGCCCTGTGGGCGGTTCTCGGTCCCATAGCCACTGTATCAGAATCAGCTCTCGATGGCAGTGGATTTGGTGGCTGGGGTGGGTTGACTGGAGAGGGCTGTCTGGAAACACTGTTCACTCTTTTGGAATGTAGAATCTTCTGATTGACGACGACGACGATTTCACTACGATCAGAGATGACATTGGGAAAGAAAAACAGAGACAGCTTGCTCTCAGGAAGAAGAAAAGGTACTGAGGGGGTGCCGGGAGCCGGTCCCAACACTTTGTAGGGTCCCGCACGGAGGGAGGGAGAGGCGCGGCGGGAAATGAATCAAGGAGACAGAAAAGACTTTTCTGGTTTAAGGCAGCCCGACCCAGAGAGCAAGAGAGAAGGGTCGTCTTAGTTTATTGTTATCTTTTTATAGTTGGTAAGGCAGTAGTACTTTGACCACGTCGGTGATTGGTTAGGCAAGAAGCAGGTACCTCGTGGTCTCTTCATGTCAATCACTGGAGTTTTCTAAATAATGGCCCGAGACTAGTGTCTGTTGTCATGTTAGCTATTAAGATCTTTAAACAATGGTTAGAGACAGTGGTCTTCTTCTCTTGTTGATTATTAGGGTCTTCTCTGTTAGTTAGTAAAGAGTAAACACTTTGTCATTCCTTTTCATGTTAACCATTAGGATCCTCTAAAGAATGGTCTGAGACAGGCATATTTGTGATTTGTAATTAACAGCTAAAGCAAAACTAATCTTAGACTTCTATTAACTTTACCTAAGCAGGAAGAGAGGACAAACTCATCTTAAAGGTTATACAGTCTCTATTTGTTCCTTTTCTGCCCTTCCTTATCTCTTCCTGTAAGGACAATGGGTGTCCACCATCCCTTATTTTAAGTTTCTCCTAAACTACTCTAAGAAAGGCAATTCTTTAGTATTTGTCTGTTTGCCGATACCAAATGTAATAAACTTGGGAATCTAGTTATTTTCCTGAAGTAAGATGTTTGCTATCTAAGAGCTGAGAAAGAGAGGAAGGGGAGTTATCTCTGGAAAGCCCTTCAGGGCCTTCTTGCAAGCTTGCTAATCTCATGTGAAGGGAGGGGTGAGCAGCTGGGAGAAGTCAGCAGAGGTTGGGCCGGCCTCGCTGCTCTCAAGCTGGCTGTGTTAGAAATCATTCCTCTGAACTCTTTTCCCTAGAAATTCTTGTACAGGTTTTCCCAATATTATTTTATAAACCAAGGAGGTAGTAAAGGGCCCCTCTCAGAAGGCATCTCCCCTGATCCTTGTGCCAGGAGAGGAGGGGGTATCTTTTTGAAGAAAATTTAATTAGGAAGCCAATTAATATCAAGGGCAGTAGGCTAAAAAACATGTCACAGGTGGGATGCTTCAGCCCGTCATTTGCAGGAGCTCGTGACTTTGTCTACAAGGCTGATGGCGGACCTCCGCAAGGGGGCCCTCGTGGACAGGCGGTGCCGTCAGCAGCCTCACTGGGGAGGGAAGTGCAAGGCCGCAGGCACCTGCCTGCTGGGCGCCCTTTGTCACGGCCATCAGGTGGCCTCCCAGTGCTATCAGCGGGACATGCAGGGAACAGGCAGACAGCCACAATGAGGGGACACCATGCCTGTGGAAACCCTGGGCACACAGAGGTTAAGAGCTACGGCAGCTAACCAAAAAGGTCGGCCGTTCCTACCCACGAGGCCCTGTTGGAACCCCAGTGGGACAGTTCTGCCCTGTCGTTGGGGAGCCAGGAGCTGACGGGACGGCAGCAGACTTTCTGTACCTGTGCTCCGCTCTCGCTCTCTGCCCCTTCCTCCAGAACCCCGTCCCCTCCGGTAGCCCCCCCCCGCTCAGTCCCTCCCTGTTTGCCAGGTCTTGTTTCTCACCAGCCCCCCAGGTCTGGGTCACCAGTGTACCTAGCCCCCTGCGTCATACTGGTTGCTCCCCTCTCTGTCACCAGCCTGGAGGCCATATTGCTCTAGGTGCCCACAGGGTTAGCAAGACCCTGGCTGCCGGTCCGGGAACCCTGTGCCCGTCGTCAAGTGACTGCGCCCAGCGCCGTGCCTGCTTCCACAGGCTCCCTGCGCAGCCTCCTCGAGGGGCTCTTCCCTCTGTCCACCCCTCAGATGCCGGGGCACACCAGGACTGGCCCTGGCCTTTCCTCAGGCTCCACGCTCTCCCCAGGTCGTGTCATCTTTGGGACCTCTGCCCCCTCCACCTCCCCTCCGGTCAGTCCCGCATTTTCCCCACAGAGCCAAGCTCTGGCTGCCCTGATTCATGACGTCACCACATAAGTCACACCAAAGACACCATGGGTGTCCTCATTATCGCCCCTCCTCAGTCTCTAAATGTGGCCAGGGGCTCCTGGATGGTTGAAGAGGCAGTGACTGGCTCTGATTGGCACACTGCTGTTACGGAGCAGGTGAATTCTAGGGGACAGAGTCAGAGACTCGTCAGGGGACCCTTGAGCAGCTAGGTGAGGGTGCTGTGGCACAGACCTGGGCAGTGGTGACGATGCAGAGCTCTAGCACTGGTCAGCTCGGGAGCCCGCCTCCAGCACCGGCACCTCGAGCAGCGCGGCCCGGATGCCCGAGGAGTCCACGCTGAGGGGGTCGGTTAGTCAGCCCACAGACCAATGAGCCCTTACAGAGGTCAGGACTTCGGTGGCTGGTCACGATGGCCGGCGTCCGAGAGAACTGTAGACCAGCCTTAGAACAGATGCCAACTGGAGGATCGTCACAGAACAGAGGACACTGTGGCGCAGGGATGAGCGCTCCCACTGTACACAGCACAGGCAGCTTACACCGGGCCAGCCGGGCAGCGGGCCGAGACGACACAGAGTGCCTGTTCATGGGGGTGGCGGTGGTGGGCGGGTCGTGCTGCTACCTCCGTCTAGGCAGGCACACAGGGTGAGTGCCTGTGAAAGGTCACAGGGTCATGCATTGAAGTTTAAAACGTGATAAACAGATCCATGCTGTGAAATGTGTTGCACTCAGCACACTGGGAGAGATTAGATGACAGACACGCTGTGAGGCAGGGCAGGGGACCCAGCGTCTTCGTCCCAGGTCAGGGGAGAGTAAAGTGGGCTTTCTGGTGGGATAGTTTGGAAATGAGGATCAGATTTCCAAACGTGTGCCCCTGTGGTGTGTTCTCACTTGACCCCTAAAACGCAGTATGGCTTTTGGAGTCACACTAAACGCCCAAACCCAGTGACACCCACAGCATGGCTCACAGCCCGTGCCTGCATGTCAGTGATGATGGCCCTGTGTCTCCTGCAGCCGAGAAGCCCTGCGTGTACACAGCAGTGACATTTTCTCCAGTGTGGAGACACCAGCTCGACCCCGGGGACCAGAAGCATCTCTCTCCATCCACGTCAGGAGTTTCAGATAGCACCGTCCCTGGCTGCTCTCCCCGCAGGCCTCGTCTCTGCAGCACACAGGGCCCAGGCAGGGCCCAGGCATCATCTCTGCACTTCTGAGACGGTGACTCAGGTGACTCCATGGTTGTCACTGATGAGCTGGACTGACGAATTGGTTGCCTTGCTTAGATTCCAAGTCCTCAGCTTTAAGGACAAGTGACGTGGCTGGCTGACCAAATGCACTGTCAGGAGAGGTGTGGTTCCACACCACGCAGCCTGTACATCTTTAGCCATGCGGGACGCGTGCCAGTCAGCTGTCCCCCTGGTGTCACGGCGTCTTGCTGCCTGCTTTTCACTGACTGACTGCAGATGTGGGAACAGTGACAGACTGCCAGCATCAGACCGGTCTGTGGCGAGCACACCCGTGTGCGGCCACTGCTTCCCTGTCCCCCACCACCGAGGGGGCTCTGGGGGCGTCTGCACCAACAAAGGTTCTGCCATCTCTTCTCAAGCTGATGGGCTCACCAGGCAACATTTCCTGGGCTGGCTGTCACCTCCTCCTCCTCCTGACACGTCACACGTCCCCCATCTGTTCTCAGGTAAAGCTGTGCTCCTCATTGCGGAAGGAGGAACAGACGAATGTCCTCAGACCCCGCTGGTGAGAGTGGGGCCCCAGGGGCCAGTGATCCGGACTGGGTCGCTGTAGGGCCTGAGAGCCTGATGAGAGGGACAGAGACAAAGAATGGCAACAGATTTCCTTTCTTCGTGGTTAAGGACAGCCGACTGTGAAGTTGAAAGGGTTGATTTGGCCTTTATGACAAAGATGGCACCTGTGATACTGACCCCACAGATGGAGGCTGCCCGCGGCAACTTCCTGCTCCAGGTGGTGTCCTTGTGACTCCTGCTGCTGACGGTATGTGGCCGTTTTGACATCACGTGATTCCGCATCATCCTTGTCATCACTGGCACGGACATGCAGTCGAAATACTGAGAGACAGGAAGCAGCTGACAAATACTAAGCTGTCAGCCTGTCCTGCAGCTTGGCCGACGATGGTGCTGGTGGCCGTGGCCCACCCATCAGACCCCGCCGGGAGTGTGCTGACCTGGCTTCCCGGGGCCGTCCTTCCCGCAGTGCCCCAGCCTCCCTGGGCGTGCCACGCCAGCACTGCCAGGAACTCCTGCCTCTCCTGCGTGCGGGTGAGAGAAGTGTGGTGTCCTGAGGGATGGGTCCCCTCATGCTGAGGTAGCTGGTCTGTTAGAAGCTGGACTTGGAGCAGCACACTGCTCAGACATGACGTCAGCCTCAAGGGACAGCTCGCACACAGGCGTGGGCCCTGTCCCCAATGCAGGAAGGTGCTTGGTGACACCAGGGTGGACGCAGAGGGTCCCAGTGTCAGCTGTTCTCCTGTCTTCTGCTTTAACTGCAGACCTCCTCTCGGAGGCCCTTTGTTTCATCTCCAGGTGATAAAGGATTAACCTAATACGTGAGCTCTGCTTCTGAAAAGCCTCACAGGGCACCTCCAGGGCCGCGCGGCAGACATGAACCATCTGCCTCTAAGCGGTGACCAGCCATCGGCTGCAGCCGCAGTGGGAGGCTCTGCTTCCCGGCTTTTCTTTATTACTGTTTTTTAATTTGGGAATGGAGTGGGGCTCCAGGGAAATAACTGAGACTTTGTTAAAGCAAAAATAAACCATTTTTAAAATTAGGGTCTTTTCTGGGTTTATTGCTGTTTCATGAGCTTACTTGCTTTAGAGAAAAAAAACCTCTGTGGTCTTTCTTTCCCCAGCAGTATCCCAGTGCCAGATAAACACGGTTTGTATCTAGAACTCCTGTACCAGTGCTGCTTGAGGAATAACACGAGGCTGTTTGGGTTTAGAAATCTAGACCCACGGGGAGATTCTGTTGGCAGAAACCAGCAGGGGTCCCGCTCTCAGTCTCCCTTTGAGGGACACAGGACTCACAGTGCTTGATTGTATTACAGAAAACATAGTTATTAAACTGAGGTATTTTTCAGGCAAGAAAAAATGGGGATGAGAAGCACAAAGCTGCTACCACCGAAAACTGTGACGTAACAGACATCTGTTTCCCTCCAATTGTGTACCTGTGATGGGGACAAGAACAGCTTGTCCTTTTGTTCCTCCTCTTCACTCTTATGTCCACCCAGAGCACGGCCCACCACACACAGGCTCTGCTGAGTCAGGTGTGGGGATGTGACGTTCTGGGGAGTCCTTGCACCTCTGAGAAAGCAAAGCCACGGTCTCCCTACACCAGGTCCAGGGAAGAAAGCTTCCAGCTTCCCTGCTGTGTGTGGCGGCTCCGGTTACCTCTGCGCTCCTCACCACCGATGCCTGGGCCCATGGTCCTATGGGTGCTAACTGGGACTCTTCGTTTGCAACTGATGGACACCCAGCTCGGACTGGCTTGGGTAAAAGTGGGAAATTCCTGCTTGCCTCTGAAACTGCGGCACAAATGGAACTAGGTCTCAGAGGACACGGATACCTGTCCTGGGCCCCTGCAGCCTCTTTCCAAAGACCTGGGGGGATGCTGACCTGACCCATCCACTCCCAGTGGCTGATTACCCAGGTCCTGCCATCAACTCCATCCAGTCACTGGTCGGGGCGGGTTCCCTGGGAGAAGTCAAGTGCCGTGACCAGAGGAGAAAGCAGGTGGACATCAGATACACTGCACAGACACAGGTGTCGAAAGTGACAGCACCTGTCACTTGAATGCAACTGGCCACATGAAGCCCCTCCCCAGAGGGAGGCAGTTCAGCGCCATGGCCCCTCCTGCTGTCAGGCCAAGTCTCCTATGTCCATTAGGCTGGAAGGCTTTGTGGCTCAGCACGGAGTCACCTGCCCTTGGCCAGGTGTTAAGTACAACCCTGCTCTGACCAAGGTACTGAGTAGGGGGCACGGAAAAGGCAAAGGGGTCACAGCCCTGCAGGAGGGGCACGAGTCCTTGCCCCAGTCAGGCAGCCAGTCCCCAGTGAGTGCTGGTACCGGGTCCTGCTGTCCAAGGGAGGGCTGCGTGTCTCTTGTCCCTCAGGGTGTGGCCGAGGTGAGCTGTGGGAAAGGCTCCCCTCCAGGGACCAGCACTGTGCCGGGTTCTTACTCAGTGTGACGTTCCCTGGGGATGAAGTCAGCAGGCTGTTAGCCAGCTGGCAGTTCCGCTGGCCACAGCAGTTCCTTCAGGCTTAGGTGGACTGTTGGTGGGCTCCCAGCAGCAGCTGGGGCGGGATGGCCTCAGCAACCCCTCAGCCAGCGGGGTGGTCGGGCAGCCATGTCAAGCGTCACCCTTGGTGTAGAGCTGCACCCGAGGCCCAGACGTTCCAGGCGGGCCCTGCAGCCTGGCAGTGCTCAGAGCTGCCACCCACCCAGGGGGAGCAGCTCCCTGCCCAGGCCAGGGAGGACCTTGGTGCCCAGGTCACCGTCAATGTGCACGTGCTCGAGACGGCGGGAGTCTCTCTGCACCAGTTCCCCACCCTTGTAGGGGCTCACCGAGCCCCTTGGGCCACACCCCTGTATCACAGGTGTGTCTTCAGAGACTGCTGAGCCCAGCCTATCCTCAGGCGAGGGGAACACCAGTTAGGAAAGGCCTGCCACCAGGGACCCTAAGACAGAAAACAAGACCTGTGAAAGAAGTCCTGCAGAGACAGTCGAGCAATCGAGTGCCACCTCTGCTGGATGGCCTGTCATCACCTTGAAGGACTCTGAGAGGACTCTGTGATCTCATGTATGGAAAGTACTTAGGCCAGCGCCTGAGAACTGCTGAAACTGTGGGAACCATCACCATCATCTGGAGTCCCGACTTGTTCCCACTGACTGATTCCGTCACAGTGATGCACTTCTAGCCAGCAAGGCCGCAGAAGCTAGCCGAAAAGCTGCCTCTTCTCTAAGAGACAGCCTCCCCACCCGACACCACACCCTACGTCGGACACGGTCACCTAGGGATGTGATGCCTGGAACTGGGGCAGCCGTCTTGCAACCATGCAGACTGAGGTCCTGAAATATACGGCTATGTGGAAGACAGTGCACATCAAGACAAAACTAGGTCTGTGCCACAGGGAGGAAGAGCTGCCGGACGGTGACCGGCACTGCCAAGGCCCAGGCGGCCCTCCTGTGTCCCGCCCGTCACTGCTCTCCTTGAGCTCAGTGCTCATCCCTTGCTCCAGGAATCTGGGAGACGAGTGACCTTGATCTGACGAGCTGCCACAACCACCCTGCGAGGTGAGGCGAGGTTGAGGTCGGACAGCCCCAGGGCTGCAGTTCCTCAGGGAGGGTCTACCAGCGGAGACAGGAGCGGCGAGGACTGGCCCACCGGGGACCGGGCTCGGCCGCGGGCGGCTCTGCACGCAGCCCACGAGCGAGAGCCGCAGGCACCTGGCGCCTGACTGGGCCGAGCGAGCGGCACAGCTCGGAACCAGCCAGAGAAGTCAAGGGCAATCTGTGTCACACTTCAGCCCGCAACAATTCAGCTCCCTTGGAGAGCAGCTGAAAAACGTTTCTCAATCCAGTCTGTAATGATTCTGGCGGCCACAATTCTGTCAAAGCAGAATGATGAAAAGGAAGCTGACGGTAGAAGGTCAAAAACGAGCTTTATTATTCACAGGAACAACTTATTTACAACCATCAGACACGGATTATGTACATGACAGTACAAGAGGCCTCTTCTCCACAGATCGTTGTATAAATTAAGGTTATAAATACAAGGGGGGGCAGGTCCCACCCGAGGGCACCGAACTCCAGGACACACAGACCATCAGGGGCCCTTCCTCCAGGCCCTTCCGCAACATGGCAGGGATGCTGTGGCCAGAGGAGCCCCTGAGCAGGTCCCGAGACCCACGTCCACTCCTCTGCATTCTGGCTTCCTGGAATCAGCCCTAACGGCTTTCACACAGCGCTGTTTATCATCACTGACGACACACTGACTTTAAACAAAACCAAAGGCTTTCCCAGGGGCAACATCAGGCACTCAGAGTCCCAGACATGACCCTTCACCACTGCGAGGTCTGTGGTGTCTCAGCCCTGTGACCTTCCTCCTAAGTCCCTGCTGGCCCTGGCGCCTGCTCTGAGGACTTGGAATTCAGAGCTGCCTTGCCCCCTGAACCTGGTACCATCGCCTCCTTGGTTAGCACGAAAAGCAGGTGATTTCTGGTAGACACTCAGATTACTTCTCAAATGACCTCCACCTGGGATGACTGTGAATGGGAAAGGCTGCATGCAACCCGTTTTCCACCCCATGGCACCTCCGAACAGGCCACCACGGTGCCACATGCAGTTGAGACGCCTCCACACAATTCCCCTTTGGAGAGCGTGAGGTCCAGTCGTGGGACCTGACAGTGGCGTCTCTGAAGTCCCAGTGAGGCAACTGCCCCTGACAAGGGGACAGGTTACCTCACCCAGAGCCCACCATCTCCAGGGACGTGGCCCTGCCCGCAGGGAGAATCACCACAGGAGAACCTGTCACCGACAGTAGCAAGGCCCACCTGGTGTGCTCTGGTGAGGGCACATCCCGTCCGTCCAGGGTCCACACTGTCCACCAGTCAGCTCCTTTAAGGGCCTGCGTCCACCCGGCTCTACAGGGCACAAACCCCACTGCCCCCACCCCACTGTGGAACAGCTAAGCCAGGTGAGCCACTCGGGAGTTTGGCTGAAGTCAACATTCTGGGATGAACTCTAAGCCCCTTGGAGGCATGAGCATCTCTAGAGGAGTGAGCAGGGCACAGTCAATGGCAGTGACCCCAAGGCCCCGTGGCCAGAGGCCTGTTCCCAGGCTTCAGCTCCTGGGGTCCCAGCTTAGACCCCACAATGGCACTGCCGTTCCCTGGTATCCCAGCCTATCCTGGGGCTGGAATTCACGCCACCTCTGTGGCTGAAGGTAGAGGGGTGCTGGGGCGTGGCAGCCTTGACCAGACACAGACACGACAGTCCCACACAGGGCTGGCGCCTCTTGGGGCAGCCCTGGCCCCCGGTGGACAAGCAGCAGGACCTGACCCACAGGCCCCGCACAGAGCAGCTACACTTCTCGGGACCCCACCAGGAAGGAGACAGCAAGTTCCCCAGAGCCAGGGAACCCTGCAAGGGAGGACTGACAAGCTCACCTTCTCCCAAGACCAGGAGGGGCTCACGGAGGAGGCAGCACACAGGGGACCAGGGACCTGAGATGGGCCGCCAGCTGAGAAACATGGCCACCAGGACTTCAGGAGGAGGCGCTTTCGCTTTCTCTTCATTTCAAATCAAACAGCATTAAGAAGGGCACCAGGCCACTCGCCACTGGCAAAGCAGGAACCCCAGGCCTCCGCTGAAACCTTCTCAGTGAGAGGGGCACAGCGCGCCCCTTGTGGCCACGGGCTCAGGTGGAGGGTGCTGGCTTGAAGGTAGCTATGTTGGCGGCAGGCCCCACAGGTGGCGGGTGGCGGCCAGGGGTGGTAGCACCATGGGTGGCAGCGTCAGTCCTGGGCACACAGCACGCAAGCCACCAGTGCAGACGCTAGGCCTCGGCGGCTGCCCGGCTCAACTCCTTGATTCCACAGAGAATCCGCTTCATGTGGCCCACCTTGGTCACGCCCAGGTCCTGCAGGAGAGACGACAGCCATGGGCCTGTGCACACAGCAAGAGTGAGGGCCACCAAGGTCACCCAACAGTGACACGAGGTAGAAATAGCTCACCAGCCTGACTCAGCCCAACAGTCTCCTGTGCTTTACATCCCAGACTTGGGGAAAAACCACACGGGACGAGGAAAGCCAAAATAAAGTGGATGGCAGGTGGCAGGCAGAGCCACTAGCCAGCACACCCTCAGACGGCCCAGCACGTCCCCGAGGCAAAGCCAGTGACTCAAAGCCCAGACTCAGATGCCACAGGCGAGCGGGAAGATAGGCCCCAGATGTCCAAGGCTGGTCCCAGCCCAAAACTAACTAAAGTCACAACGGCAGGGGGCCAGGCCACTCCTGTACTCCCCACAGCCTGTCTCCACGGTTCAGTACAGCTGTCCTTAGCCCGGACTCCTGACTTGGGGACATGCCTGGTTACTGTAACATGTTAGCCTGACAACACTGCTCGAGGGCGTGCCCGTCACTCCTGCAGAGCCAAGATGGCCGGCCGCAGGCCACGGGACTCTGGACCCGAGCATCACCACCCATGAACAGAGGCAGCTGCCGTACCAGGGGCTCCACACCATCACCCCTCAGCTCCCCAACTTGGTGTTTAATGTTACAAGGCTCTGCTAAGTGGACGAAGCAGATCAGTACTGTCCCCCAGTATGTGTGCGTCGAAGAGCTCTGGTGATGCGACAGTTAAAGCACTCCGCTGCTAACCAAAAGGTCATCAGCTCCAGGGAGAAAGGTGTGGCGGTCTCCTCCTGTGAAGATTTACAGCCTGGGAAACCCCGCGGGCCAGTTCTACTCTGTCCCTTCAGGTCCTCTGAGTCAGAACGGTAACTGCTCAGCTGTGTGTACTCTGGCTGGGGCCAGTTGAGCAAAATGTACCCTGTGGTCTAAGGAAGACGAGAAGACCCCGGACTGTGGGACACGTGGGCAGGGGAGGGACAGCGGCTGTGTCAAGGCCCAGGAGGCCCTCAGGAGACAGCTGGCAAGTACCTTGAGGTCTCTCCGCTCCAGGTGCAGGAGCTCAGAGCCCCGGATGTCATGCCGCATGAAGATGTCCTTATACTCACAGAGACTGAGGTGCTCCAGCCAGGCAGCCACCTCCTCTGTCCCCCAGAGGTGCACTGTCAGGGACGGAAAGCAGAAGCGCAGTGAACGCCAGCCCGCGCCCAGCAGAGCCCGCCACCCAGCCAGGCCCCGTGCCAGCAGGAACAGCAGCAGGGCCAGCAGCCCCAGTGCAGGGAGCAGCGGAAGCGGGGCCCTTCCCGCCAGGCCAACTGCCAGCTTTCAAAGAGGGCATTTTCCAACACGCCTGACGAGGGGGTGGACACCCCATATACAGGGGTGGCATCGGCTAGCCCAGAGGGACAGAACCACACTCTGGAACCACGGCAGGAAGCAGACAGGCAAGCGTGGGACCCCACCTCTTCAGAGCCACAATCACAGCTTCTTGTCACACATGCTAAGAAAATCACAAAAGGCCTGCCCTTCATGGCAGCGGCCACCACCCCCCACCCCGATTCAGCTGGGTACAGCTCAGTGCTCAGGGTCACCTCTCGGAGGCAGGCAGAAGCCCCAATTTACTGACACAGAACGCAGTTCCCACTGATTGCACCCCCCTTGATCACTGGGGCCCAGGACCTCGGTGATTAACGCATGGATTAGACACCAGTCAGCAGCCCAGTGACATGTCCTGGCTGGTGGCCTGAGTCCTGTGCGTTCGTCTCCAATGCTATCACTGTCACCTGTGCCCCTCCCACATGGCACCCTTGGTCTAAGGGGCCCGCACCCTGAAGTCCTAAAGAGCAAGGCCAGAGAAGAGCACGGTGGAGGAGAGGGGACAGACACACTGCTGATGCTGACTAGGTGGCCAGATGGCACACGGAAAGGGACAAGGGAGGTCCAGCAGGCAAGGCCACAGAGGAAAGCGGACACAGAAACCTGGCCAGTGGGCCAGGGCGGCCAGCAACAAGGGGTAGGTACCCGGGGCGCCCAGGCTGCTGCGGGCTGCTTTGTTCTTGTTGGTCTTCTCCTTTTTGAACTTGGTCACGAGGCGGAATTTACCGCTGCGGCTGCGTTTGGAAAGATCCAGCATCACATTCTGCAGGGACAGTAAGAAACACTGAGAATGCATCCTGTCCCCAAACCTCAGCAGACACTCAGCCTCAGGCCTCGGGAGGTGGCAGACACTGGCGGGTGAGGAAAAGGTGCTCCATTCTTTATGAGCTTCCCCCAACCTCTTTATTCTTATACTTAGTCCTGATTTTTAATGTTTTCAAAATACCTGTGATTGTACAGTGTCCATTCATATACACGTATTTTTTATTTTCTAAAACATGCCATTCTTATGGGATTAAAATATTTTGTAAACATTTTTTAAACACTGGTTTTGTACTAATGAAACCACCGGCAGCTATGTGGGTGTGAGACTTGGCAGTCCGCTCCCATCAAGACAGCCAGGGAGACCAGGCGGACAGCGCTGCTCTGTCCCCCAGGGTCACCAGGAGTCACCAGCAACTCTGTGGCCACAGTCTGGTTTGGCTTGGGTGTCAGACTCCAGCACACAAAGGTCACGGGCCACTTGACCCACTGTGCTCAGCTGGAGCTCTGAGCTGTGAGGACCGACTCTGTGAAGACAGCTGGGTCCTCCCCAGCTGTTAGGATGTCACTGGAGAGTAACAGGCAAAAGGGACGTCTCCTGCACACAGCGTCACTGCCTCCTGTCTCCCCCCCCAACACGGCACTGTTGGGGAACTTGCGTGCAGAAACACACCTGCCTGCTTTTATACATCTATTACCCAGTTCAAAATTCATTTCTCCTTTTCCAGGTGGGACAGTTTTCCTGGATGGGGTGCTCACCGTGACTCTGCAGTTGGGTTAACAGGCTTTCTTATCTGACAGGGACATCCTGTCCTGGTGACAATTCCACCGAGCATCTTAGTGGAACTGCACCAGCTCTGAGTTTGGAAACAATGCCCGCCTGCAGAGGAAGGCCTCTCCCCTGCCACCCAGGCCTGCCCTGGGGCCCTTAGTTTTCTTCATGTATTTCCTACTTAAGACATTTTATTTTGTAAGGTTTCTACAATGAAAGGTAAACCCTGGCAGTGTAGTGGCTAAGTGCTACGTCTGCTAACCAAAAGGCTGGCAGTTCAAATCTGCCAGGCACTCTTTGGAAACCCTACGGGGCAGGTCCACTCTGTCACCACAGGGTCGCTACGAGTCAGAATTGACTTTATGGCTGTAGGGTTTTTATTTTCTTGTTTTATGATGAAAGAGACCTTTTACAATATTTTCTAGATCAATTATCAGCATTATACTTAGCAAGATCTGTTGACAAGTTAATACTTAGCTACTTTTAGTTCTTAAGCAACTACCTCAACTGCTGTCGTATCTCCTGCAGAATCGTCCTGCCCGGCAGGTGGGCTCCTGAGCTGCAGGTCCCACCTGGGTCTCTCAGCCACCCAGCAGGATGTCACTCATGCTGTTCCCAACTTGGGGGCCCCGGCAGAGCAGTGGCTGAAGGCTTGGCTGCCACAGGTCACCAGCGGAGCCATGAGGCACCCTTGGAAACTCAGGGCAGTTCCACTCCGTCTGGCCTGGAGGGGCCAGTGCTACTGGACGGCATCAGGTTAGGCTTTGTGGTTCTCCTCCTGGTTTTAACTATTTCTCTTATTTCTAATTTATGAATGATTCTTTGACTTACTTTTAACTTCTGATATGGAAGTCCGATCCCCTCACGAAGTGGGGAGACGGGCGCAGTGAGACGGGTCACCAGCACTGCCTCAGCCGGGCTGCCCCCGCTGCCTCACTTCTCAGTGGGGGAAGGTACACCAACCAGGTGTCGGCCATGGCAGCCGGCCCCAACCCCCGTCCCGGGACACCTCCTCCCTCCTATGTCACCACTGCTGGTCTCGCAGAAACTCAGCGCCCCTGCCCTCTGCCCCCTGCCCCCGGCCCCCGGCCCCCTGCCCCCGGCCCCCTGCAACGCCCTGCTCATCAGCCTCTGTCTCTGTCCCCACCCACCTGTTGTGGGTGCCTCATAAGTGTGGGCACATACACTGGGGGTGCAGGATAACGTGTTCAAGGTTCATCCATGTCGCAACACAGATGACCCCTTCATCTCTCAGGCACTGTTCTGTCCTGTGTCAAAGGCCTCTGGCAGCCCAGAGGCTAAAGCGTTCTGCTGCTGACCGAACGGCCAGCGGTTCAAACCGCCCAACTCCTCCTTAGAGAGGCATGGCCATCTGCTCTCGCCAAGGTCCCGGGCCCCGATGTCCTACGGGGCAGCTCTGCTGTGTCCCCCAGGGTTGCCGTGGGCCACAGTCATTTCAGCAGCAATGGGGGTGCTTTGCCTTGGGTGTGCCCACATTCTATTTCTCGATTTATCTACGGATGGCCACACGGGTTTTTTTTTTTTTTTTTTAGCTTTTGGCTACCATGAATGATGCCACAATGAATACCAAGGTCCAAGCAATGGTCCAAGTCCTTGCTGTCACCCCTTCTGGACACATGCCCCACGGAGGACCTCCGGCTCCCAGGGCGTCACTGGAAGCAGCAGGGCTGCAGCACCTCCCGTACCACTGGGGAGCCCTGGTGGCGCAGCAGTTATGAGCTCGCCTGCCAACGGAAAGGCTAGCAGCTGGCATCTCCAGCCACTCGGAAACCCTACGAGGCAGCTCCACTCTGTCCTACAGGGTCACCACCAGTCAGGACCCAGTCAACAGGGACAGGCTTCAGCAATGCCTCACCCTTTCTGAAAGCCAGTCTCAGACACTGTATGACTCCATCCATAAATATTTTGAAAACCACACCACCACAATCACAATAAACAAAACAAAAAGTCATTTGTGCCCAGTCCCCACAACTTCCCCAGCTGGCTCCAAGTGGCCTAGCAGGTTTCTTTAAATCAGGGTCCAAAAAGGTACCCAGGCCACACTCAGCTACGGCCTCTCATGCTCTCCCTCCCTCTTCTCTTCATTTGCAGAACAGCCAGGCTGTCTGTCCTACTAGAGTCTCTGGCCCTGGCTGGCCACTGCGAGGCTTCTTCTTCGCCTCCACCCCCGCCCCGTTTCCCAGGAACTGCTGATCAGATCCACAGATTCTGTCAGAGCCAGGGTGACAGCTGTAGGCACGCCTCTGTGACGGGCACTGCTGCAATGCTTCCCCTCAGGAGATGATGCCTCTCTGCGACCCTCTCTGCGACACTGAAACTACAGTGTGTGCACTCGGCCCCTTCCTCCCGGGTCAAGCTCCTACGGCCTGTCATCTCACAGTGCTCGCACCCACACATCTGCCAGAAGCAGTTTCATTCAAGACCAAACCAGCTGCCTTCGACTCCAACCCCTAGGGACGTGAGGAGTGGGGGGAGTGTGTGTCAGAGCCGAACTATGCTCCACAGAGCATTCGAGGGTCATATTTCAGAAGCAGACTGCCAGGCCTTTCTTCTGGGGGCCCTCTGGGTGGGCTGGAGGCCCCTGACCTGTCAGGTGGCGGCTGGCCCACTCAAGGGCTCCAACTGTGTCCTTCAGACCTCTCGCCATCAAGTCAATTCCAACTCACAGCAACTCCACAGGACACAGAGGAGCCACCCCACAGAGCTTCCAGAACGCAGGCCTGTGGATTCGAACAGTTGACCTCCTGAATGGCAGCCGTGGCACCTCACCCACTGCACCACCAGGCTTTCTGTTTCCTTAGGAGCCGTAACACAGTCTTTTCGTCAGTCTGAGTTCACCAATGGAATTCCTCTGCACCAGATTTCCTCCATCCACTGTGTGACTACTCTGAGGGTTAGTGAATTTTAAACAGTGGTTTTTATCTACTGATAAACTTTGTTCTCATTTTAACAGCAGAAGGGCTGTGACTACCAGCCTTTGTCTCCAGGCAGAAAGGTGACTTTACCAAGGTAGAATATTTCTCTAAAGATCCCAGGGCATTTGACTTGAGCATCTCACTTTAGACACAACGCCAAGTGCTAACAATCCCCGTTTATGCTCCAACACTGAGCTATGGAGTGAGGTGGCCTCTCTTTAAGACATCACCTGGGAAGGCCCCCATCTTTTCCTAGCTTCGATACCACGTCTAAATGTAGGAATTATTTATTCCTGGCAATTTTCCCTTTGGATGCAGTTCTTCATTCTTGCAGGTTCTTCTGTGACTAGTTGTTCTTTTCAAAACTGTCCTCAGTAGTCAATTTCATAACTAAACAGTCCTCAGAAAAACCACCGGTTTCATCAAGATTCTGCCCGTCACTGGCACTTGTGCGTCCACGGCAATGGTGGGTTTTCTTTGATCTTGTTACCAGGTCTGACAGTTAAGTCTGCAAACTGAATAGTTCTTAGTGCTACACACCTCATTAGCGAGTGTCACTACGGTCACCTTCCAAGTCCTCCCCTTGGGAAGCTGTGCACTGACATCAGCTCCTAGTCCACCCTTCACAGCAGTTTGGGGACTCTTTCTGGAATGGCCGTTGTGCGTAGTACCACAGTGGCAAGTTCACAAACTTGGCTGTCTAATTGTCTGTGAGGGGATTTTTAGCCAGTAAACAAGTAACTGCATCGGAACACCCTCCCTGCTCACCTGATCTGACTCCCAATGACATTTCTTCTTTACCCAGAAAGGAAATATTGAAAGGAAAACATTTCGGTGACATTCAGGACATCAAGGGTAGTATGACAATAGCTCTGATGGCCATTCCAGAAAAAGTTCCGAAACTGCTTTGAAGAATAGACTGGGCACTGGCATCGCTGCACAGCTTCCCCAGGGGAGGACTTCAAGGTGACCACAGTGATGTTCGGCCAGGAGGCACAGAGCCCTTTGTCTAGGACGAGTTCGTGCGTTTAACCAGCCGTCCTCACACATTTCCTTTCACCACCTGACCCGGTTCATGTCTCTCCTTTATTATCTTCGCCAGAGAGTGGACTGACCATTTTCCTCTCCAGGAATGTGCTTCCATGTTCCCGCTTTGACCCGAGCATGACCCGTCCCAGCCCTGCTAGCCGTCTGAGGTCCTTTGGCACACCACCCCACCTTCCCCTGTAGGGCTGACACTGAGTTCAGCGTCTCAGGAAGGGCCCAGAGACCTGGGGACAGAGGGCCCAGTGGCTTTAAGTAAATCTGCCCGAGGCCCCACCTGTACGCCTGCCAGCAGTGACCCACACGCACAGCCCAGAAGAGTCACTGTGCCCTGAGCTTCAGGTCCGACAAGGGAGCCCACGTGCGCACACACGTATGAGAGGAGGAAGAAACAACCAGCCAAGGAGGGTGTCAGAGTGAGTGTGTCTGTGAACGTGCGTGAGGACGTGTGCGAGACAGACAGTGGGTGGGTGACGGCTGCACAGACCTCGGTAATAACAGGCCTTAGTGTAAAAACATCAGTCACCGTGTATGTGACACTCCAGGCCTCCACGGCCAACTGGGCTGTGGTCTGTCCCGCCCTGGGAACCCTGGCACTGCGACCCGCACTCACACCTGCGGGCAGTGCCCTGGGGAGGGAAGGAGTTGCTTTTCCAGGGAAGCAGCCCGATGCCAGCCTTCCTGCGCTGCAACCGCCGTGTCCTCCTGAGTCGCCCATCTCTGCAGGCGTGTGTTGCCCTGTCCTCTCCTGTCACACGTATGCCGCTCGTCCTCGCACGTCATGAGCACTTCCTTGTCCCCTCATGTCAGACATGCCTCGTCCCCTCACAACACACGCCTTCGCCTCCTCGTCCCCTCGCGTCACACACGTGCCACCTCGTCCCCTCGTGTCACACGCATTTGCCTCCTCACCCTCGCGTTGCACACGTGCCACCCTGTGCCCTCGCATCAGATAAGTTCGCCACCGCATCCCCTCATGTCACATACGTGCCACCTCGTCCCCTCGCGTCACACATATTTCCCATGAAGACAGCCCAGCCATCACCTGCAGTGGCCTCCTCACACCTGTCTTGGGCCACCTCCTTTCAAGCTTTGTATCGTTCTTGAGTTGAACACTGACTTATTTTAGTTTTAATAATTAAAACATTTAAGGCTATAAATTTACTTCAGCGCAGAGCACTGGTGATACTTTAAAACCTGGAGTACAATCTTCCTTTTCTAAATCAAAAACCAAAGTGACTGCCATTGATCCTGACTTGCTGCGACCCTACAGGACAGAGCAGAACCACTCCGCAGTTTCCAAGGAGCGCTGGGCAGAGGTGACTCACGGCCGACCTCTGGGTCAGCAGTCACAGCCCGTGACCACCAGGCCACCAGAGTCTCCGTTGGTTTTCTAAGTAGCCTACACACGCAGCTTGCTATTTCTCTATGTTTCTGAAGAGTCTAAAATTCCAAGTATCTGGCGCTCACCCTAGCCCTGGCTGTGGCTGACGGCAGAGCAGGTCCAATGGTACACTCTCGGGTGGCTATCGCCAGAAGTGGACCCGGGGCTTTGCATTCAGTGGATCCAGGAAAGGGAAAGCTGTGCCTTCTCCTGAGACAGTGCAAGTGCCACAAAGCGTGGGGTGGGGCAGGCCAGTGACCAGGCACACAGGCCTGCCTCCAGGTAACAGCGGCCCTGACTCTACCAGCCACATAGGAAACTCACAGCAGCACCCCAGTCACCTCATTTCCTAGGACACGGGGCTTTGTGTGATGAGCCCTGGACAGTGGGTCACCCCACAACCACGCAGGCACTGAGCTGCAAGATTCCTGCTGTGGCAGGAGCCACCACCCCGTCACAGACAAACCCACTGGCCCTCCCTGTCTCACTGGGGGCCTGAATGGTAGCACAGGAGGTCACAGCTGTGTGTCCACAGGCACCTGAGCTGCAGCCCCATGCCTACCTACCTCTTCGTCCCCAGGCTCCGGAGGCTGGCAGAGCCAGGGGGTGTCCGCCAGCTTCCTGAGCTGCAGGTCCATCTCTGCGAGGGCTGCCACCAGTCGCTCCTTCTGGGGGGGATCCAGCTGCTGCTCGGGGAGATGCACAGAGAGGCACAGCTAACGACCGGGTGCTGGGTGAGGAGCTAGGTCACCCCCAGGGGTGGAGCTTCAAGGGAAAGTCAGTCACACACAGCAGTGCACTTGTGGCCTGACCTGGAAGCTCCCCTTTGTAGACAGTGGAGCAGACCACATCTCACGGGTAAGCAGTGGCTTTATTCACCTTGCGGACCCCGCTGTCCCCCTGGGGTCAGGGGGCACTCACTTGTAGCCAGTGTGCAGGAAACACAGCAGGGCAGGACAGCAGCTGCTGTACCATTTCAGGAGGCAGTGGGACATTTGGGAAAGAGTCCAGAGCCTGGTTTGGGGCAACTCCAGCCCATGATCTTCAGCTGGTCACTAGACAGCCGGGGACCCCAGCCTCCTGTTCTGCAGCCAGCAGGTGCTTGGCCCACGGCCCTCCCTGCTCTGACTGTCATCCCACCCTCACCAAGGCTGACTTGTTGGTCAGTCCTAGAGGTACGGACACTGTGCGACTTGAGAGTGAGATCGGCCTGCAGCCACTGGGGCACTGCCACACCTGGGAGTTCTAGCCTTCTGTCTACACTGACAAGGACATGCTTGCCAGAGAGAGCTTCCTGCACACAAGAAACGGCAAGAGCGACGTGAAGCCAAGAGGGCCCATGCCCCACAGACCAAGTGCTTCTCTAGAAACCCAGCACCGGGACCCATAAACCAAACGTAAGCCCAGCAGAGGTGGTGGTGGCCATCTTACCAAGGCCACCTTCCCGGCCAACAGCAGCTCTGTCTCGCTGCGCAGCGCTTTGATGTTGTTTACCATCTCGAGGACAAAGCTGCAGTTCACTCCCTACAAGGACAAAACACAGGCATGAAGTGGCCCGGAGCACAGGCGCTGAGGCAGGGCTGGAGGCCACTACCTCTGTGCTCTGCACACAGTGGCCCAGAGCACAGGTGCCCAGGCAGGGCTGGGGGCCTCTACCTCTGAGGTCCGGGCTCTACCATACACGCGGTCCATGGCCTTGGAGCTGGCGTTGACGGCATGGGCGAGCTCCTGCTCCATGTCCTGGTAGGACTGCGCGATCTCCCGGATGCTGAGGAGAAGGGAGACAGCCTCGCTAGATGGTGGGACCACACAGGGACATGGGCCCGGAACCAGCCAGGAGCCAGCACACGAGGGCCTTCACGTTGCTTCCTAATCTGCAGCCAACAGTGAGATCCTCACCAGGAACCCAACAGTAAAACCGTTCTCCACAAAGTCCACCAGACCACAAATAAGCTCTGCACAATGAGACGCACAGCCTGCCGGGAGCCCAACCCCAGGCAACAGTAGGGGTCCCGCAGCAGACAGGGGACCAAAAGGGCCAGAGCTCTCCCAACACTTCCATGAGGGCCTGAATGAGCCGGACCCTCCCAGAGCAGCCAACCCTGCCCTACTCCCACTGGGGATGAGGCCCTCCTGTGACACAGCGCTCCTGGGTGAACATGAACTTGTCAAGCCCTTGGGACAGGGGTTCAGAGCCAGCTGCTGGCCTGCCATCCCACAGGTCAGAGGACCTGACGACCGGCTCCCACAAAGGGGACTCTACTCTGCCCTACTGGACTGTGGAGTCAGAACCAACTCAAAAACAATGGGTTAGGGGTTTTGGTTCACACAGATATGAAGTAATGCTCACGGGGAAAGACAGGCACCAGTGTATTGGAACTGTGTGATAACTACCGTCACTGGCTTTCTTTGGTGTTCTAGCATCTGGCTGCTAACTGAAAGGCTGGAGATTCAAGCCCACCACATGGCCGGATCAGGTGGCCTCCGAGGCTTCTCCCATGGGACACTCTAGAACCCCAAAGCCGGGACTCCAGATCAAATGTGAACCCAGCAGGGCCCGTGGTCGTCACCCAAGCAGCACCACCTCAAAAGGAAGGGCAGCGACTTACTTCCAAAACACCAGCCACTGGAAACCCCCCAGAGCGTGGCTCTCCTGCGGCCCAACGGCAAGCTGAAGCCACTCTATAGTGAGCACTTATTTATGCCATCAAGTGTGGAGGGCCGGCCTGCCCTTGGGGCCAGAGAGGCCAAGCCAAGGGGGCTCTGAGTGGGAGAGTGCCCCTGGGAGTCGAGTCAGACTTGTAAATGTCTGAGGCAGGGTGCTGGCAAAACCTGGGGAACCGAGTAGCAGAGCCGAGCCGGCGGACACCCCAGAAAATGGGGCCCCGAAGCAGGTCCTTCCCCCCAGGACCCATGAAGGGAGCTGCGCCCCGTCCCGGAGCCCCGGCCACCTGTGGATGAGGGCTCCAGCCGCCTGACCAAACTGGCTCATCTGGGTGGACTCCTCCTCAGACAGGACTTCCGGGTGCAGCGAGAACGAGGGGGGCCGTGGCAGCTCACACTTCTGCTTGTCCTCCCAGGACTTCAGGGTGCTCTCAAAGGCCTGAGGGGGGCAGAGCTCAGGGTCATGCTCCCACCTCGCAGCTCCAGAGAGGGCATGCAGACATCTGACCCCAAGCAACGGAGCACTGAGGACAGCTAGCACGGGGAGGCACCCTCTGCTCTCCTGCAGCGTGTGTGCGGACAGGAAAGGTGGTCTGAACACCTGTGTGTCTGCAGAAAACCCTAACACTAAACGCACACGTCTGCTCGGGATCTGCCTTTAAAAAGTGCAGAGGTGTGGAACAACGGCTCACTGCCCGCAGCGAACTTCAAGACGCTGTCCACAACACCCTGCTCGAGGACTCAGAGGAGCATGCCCAGCCTAGGAGGGGTCTGAAGCCCACCCTCTGCACTATGGGAAACCAGTGGCAAAGGCAAAGACCCAGCACCAGGTGGCCCGGGCTGGAACCCACCTCTCTGCACCCATGTGTGGCCGCACCCTAACCCGTGGGGCCCGTAACCCCCATGGTGCCGAGCGCTACGTGACCCCAGTGCCCAGCACGGCTCCCAGTGTGCGAGGAGCCCCACTTGGCTGCTGGCCGTGTTTCGGCGCCACAGCCCTAGGGCTGGTGGCCTGCTCTGGGCCAACTCAACTGCAGGACAGCTCAGCTCCATGACAAGCTCTGCAACGCTGTGAAAATTTACCACGACAGGACCCTGCTCCAGGCAAGGGGACAAGTCACCTGCCATCCTGCACCCCCAACTGTACACCCTCCCACGCAGGGGCAGGAGTGGTGTGGAAGGCAGGACACCAGGCTGGCAGGGGTGCACCCCCTTACCCTGTCCCTGGTGAGCGTCTGCGCCCGGTTCTTGTGGACGATGCGTATGTAGCCTGGTGGCTGGATCCAGGCCTCACCATCCACCTGCACAGGGACACCCTCGTCACCCAGGACAGAGATCTTCACCGTGCGGCACTGCAAAAGCACCCACTGGTTACTTAGGGAACAGGCCAGGGAGTCTGTCCGAGATACACAGCCCATGCTCATAATCGGGCCTTCTCGCCCCTTGCTCCTGCCCCTCCCTGAGGATCCATGGTGCCCCTGTGCACACCTGGGTCCCCACTGGGGCAGCACAATGTACTGTCAAGGTGTTATTGCAGGGGCCCAGCTGCACAGGCTCCAACTGTCTGGTTCTACCCTGTGTCCCGTCCGCCCCCAGCACTGGAAAGCACTCATCAGGCCCCACCAGTTAACTGGACTTCAGATCTGAGTATCACAGCCCAGCCCTGGGAGCTGAGACCGCCGAGGGCTGCTGGGCTATCCAGCCACAGCACATCCAGGGCAGAGGGTGTTCCAGCCACAGAACAAGTGGCCACCACTCCACTACCCAGCAGACACACTGCTGATGACCTAAGACCGGCAGAGTCAAGCAGCTGTTGTCTGGGGACAAAAACTGCAGCCAGGTGTGTCCCAGCCTGGGGCCAGGTCAGCAGGGCTTTGCACACAGGAACCGAGGAGTCGTCAGTGCAGGGCAGAGCGAGAATCTACAAACAGGGTCGTGGTCAGGAGGGCCCCAGTGGGACACAGTTGGTTCCAGTGGAAAATGATTCTGTCAGAGGAGCCTACTCATGCCACCTTACTTGTGAGGAAGGGCTGTGGGGATGGTGTCACATTTAAGGAGAAGCAACAGACGCAAGCAGTACATCGGGGAAGCTACGGCCATTCTCAGCCAGGCGCTGCTTCCCCACACGCGCAGGAGGCAGCAGAGTCTGCTTCGGGGCCCGGGCCACCTCCAAGGTCCCTCCCAACTCCCAAGACTACGTCACTACCTGGGCAATTCGGTGATGCTGCAGCTTAATCACCCGTGACACCGCCATCTGCATGCTGCCAAACACAGCCACCACCTCCAGGATCTTGTCATCAAACGATGGGGCAGCAAAGGTCTGCAAGGCAGGTGTCAGGGCTGACCAACACCCGGCATGGCCTGGGAAGGGCCTCCTCACTTGCACAGAGCCAGAGGGAGAACACACCACTGAAACAGCTCAGGTCACAGCATGTGCCACCAGCCACCCAAGTGCACCAGCTCTGTCCCTTAGTAGAACTGTGACCTAAAACAAGTTACCAAATCCCCTTCTTCCTGGGTTTCCTCATCTGTGGAACAGGGTGCTATCAATACAGTACCCAGAAGCTGTCACAGGGGGTGATACGGAGAGCCCACAGCAGTGGCCGGCACACTGGCATGTAGTAAGTGCTTAGACACAGCTCCCAGCATGCGTTCCAGACATCTCGGCCCAGCTGACATAGCCCATGTGATCCGTGCCCATTATACTCAGGGGACCTTCCCTCCTTCCTGCACCCTGCCCCAGTTTACCTCTAGGCCCACAGCTGTGCTGCTCCTCTGCCTGAACAGCCTCCCCTCACCCATGTCCTACTCAGCGTCAGGTCCCCCATGGACGCCACTCTCCCATGGAGCCTGAAGCCGGAACTGCACTGATTACATCTGATCAGCTCACCCTCCCACCCTTCTAGACAAGGGCTCTCTGCTCAGTCTTCACCGTACTCCAAATGCCCGTATGCGAAAGTATCTGAGCTGCACGTGGGCCTGGAAGGCTGTCCCAAGTCACGCATGTGCCTGGGCAACCTGTGCCACTAGCCATCCACGGGCCCAACAGGCCATGCTGAGAGCCACCCATGGGCCTGCAGGCCGTGTTGAGAGACACGCATGCGCCTGTCTGAGCGTGCCAAGAACTACAGCCACGCCAAGAGCTACCCATGGGTCCGGCAGGTGCACCGAGCCAGCGGGCTCCCGCAGCAGGCCAGGAGCCTGCAGACCCGGAAAGAGGCTGTCTTCCTGCTCTCATTCCTCCGTCTCCCGACACCCAGACCCAACCCACCAGTCACCCCTACACGTACATCGTCTTCCTTGGTGCCCCCCCAGAAGTTGGTCCCTCCGGCATAGCTGGGGATGTTGAGGACAGCAATTCCCTGAAGACTGGGGAGAGGGATCGGACGCCCGTCACACTGAGGGGAGAAGAGAAAGCACCTGGTCATCACCAGGGTTTCCTCCGCAGCAGACAGAGGGGTGCACTCGTGGGCGGAGGGGGTACCACCTAGCCAGCACATCACAGAGGCCGGGGGCCCAGTCAGGAGGGAGACAGGCCCTGGAGAAGAGCCCTGACGGGCGGGATGCCGCGGGGCCCACCGCGGGGAACCTCAGCCTGCTCACCTCCAGCAGGACCTTCTGCTCCAGGTTCCTGTAGGTCCTGTGCAGCAGCTCCTTGGTCCCCAGCACGCCGTACCACATCATGTTCTTGGTCCGACTTCTAGAGGCGAAAGCAAGGGCGGATGTGGTCTCGGCCGTCTGCACAGACGCTGCCCGCTCCCCCACTCGGGACGGGCATCTTGTCACAAGCAGCAGCCCGGCGAGCCTCACCAGCCCGCCAACACCGCCTCACACGGACGCGCCACGTGTCACCCGAACCCACGGCCGTCAAGTCAATTCCGACTCCCCGGGCCCTGCACACCAGGGAGCGGCCCGCGGACGCCGCGTCCTTCTCCCAAGGAGCGCGTCACCACAGCGCCACCACGGCCCCTCGCACAGGCGACACGGGGAAGGACAGCCGCCATGGGACAAATTCTGTTGCTGAAAAAATTTTGCTACAGAGTAACATTTTAACAAGGAAGTAGCTGTACCTAGAAAAGCAACAGAACCCCAGGAAGAGTCCTACCCAGTGACTGCGTTTGCGGCTGTGAGACTCTGCGCACCTCGGAAAATCCGAAGAACAGAGAGCACACGAGGTGGGAAACCGCCACGCTCCCGCCGCCCGGCGCCCCCACACAGCCTGCGGAGGGGGCTCTCCTCGGCGGGCGCCTGCCCCGCTCCGCCCGCCTCCCCTCTGCAGATCGCACCGCCTCAGTGCCGTTCCCAACCCCCCAGACCAGCGGAGGCCCGGTAAACGACAACACTCACCCTCCGGACTTGCGTCACACAGACGTCCCTGGGACCCTAGAGACACTTTCTCCATGAACAGCCCCAGAGCTCAAAGGTTCTGAGTTCTTATGCGTTTGGTTTTCTTTAAATGTTCTAACTACACAGAACTGCAGCCATCTGTGAACTGACTCCTGAGGTGCCGGGCACCCCGCAACACTGCTCATCAGGGTGCGCCCCCCACCCCGGGGCGGCGGCCAGACCCCCCAAGACAGGCAGTTGGGAGCGGGCCCTCGCCAGCAGGGGGCGCCTCCAACCCCCACGGGTACGGCTCTAAGGACGCCCAACTGAACGGGCCCCTTCCCCACGCTGGCCCGTGTGCACTGTGCAGACTGGGGAGACACGGAGTCCCTGCTCCTGGGGCTTCCACAGGGAGGGGAGTTCCTGCTTCAGCTCGGAAGGCAGGAACCTCTCCAGGAGGGACCAGCAGGCGGTAACCACGGGGAGGAACCAGCCATCGTCAGCTAGGCCCCCACAGGCTGGTCTCCCCCCAGACACTAGGCGCCAGTCTGCCAGAGACAGCAGCTGCCCAGCTCTCCCCATGAGCAGGGAGGCCACGTGTGTGTGGGCGACAGTCGTGGAGACCACGGGTCCAGCAGCACTCAGACAAGGGTTAACTACCGCGCCAACCGAGACATGTGACTGAGAGACCCCCGCTCACTCCAAGACAACAGTGCTGATACCTGACGCCCACGTCGTCAGCACCTGGCCTACCCATCACAGGAACCCCTTCCACACTGCCTTCTCCCACTGAGGCCTACTCCCCCCGCCCTAAGATCCCCGCTTTCTGACCACAAGCATCCCAGCTCGGCCTGTCCTGGGCCTCATCACTCGGCTGTCTCTGACCCACCAACTGCAGAGATCACTTTCCCATCTGAAGGGAGAACAAAGATGCGGTCACGCGCCCACGCGCCCACGCCCCCGGGCCGCGACCTCACTACCTGCACTTCTCCGGGTGCTCATCTCTCTTGTTGTTGAAATCCAGGGAGATCTTCGCATCCAGGCCGATGCCGAAGTAGTTGTTCATGACGCACTTCTCCGTGTATGACTCTCTGCAAAGGCAGATGTCCCCTCTGTGACAGGCCTGCCCAGTGCCTCCCTGCCTGCAACCTTCAGCCCCTCTTCCTCAAGGCAAGCTCAATTTTGTTACTGGGAGGGGGAGCTTAGGGAATAATAGTTTATTGAGGTATCCTTCACATACCAACACACCTCATCCACTAAAAGTGGACAACTCAATGCTTTCCAATTCATTCCCAGTCCTGCAACCACCCCTGCAAGCATTTTAGAACACTTTCATCACCCTGAAGAAATGCCACCCTCACTCTCCACACCCACATCCACTTGCCCCAGCCCCCGGCTAGCGCTGACCCTAGCTGTGGGTTCTCTATCTTCCATATAAAAAGCATCATATAGTGTGGACCCCTTGTGTCTGGCTTCTTTTGCTCAGCACAACTGGTTTTGAGGTCCACCCAGGCTGTACCCTCCATCAGTCCATCAGTCTTCCAACAGCTGACTTCCGTGAGCGGGAGCAGGATGCTGTTGTATGTAATGACCCCATTTTGCCACTGCCATCTGGTGAACACGTCGGTGGCCTGTTTTCTGAGCCACTGTAACGCTGCCATGAGCGTCTATATCTGAGTTACAGTGTGGACAAATGGTCCATTTCTCTTGGGTACACACTCATGAGCAGAACTGCTGACCATCCGAGGCACCAGATGCTCCCTTTTCCAGTTCTCACGCCCCCCCAGAGATCGTTCCACTGTCACTATGTCGCGTATACTCAGGTGCTTGAGCTGGGCACCTCACACACTTCTCCAGCTCTCCAAGACCCCATCAAAACAGCTTCCAGATTAAAGAGAAAAGTGACTGGAAGGTATCTAGCCCAGCCCCCACGCAGCAAAGCTCTCCTTTCCCCATGCCCACCACCTGGAAGGCTCTTCTCGTCCCTTCAGTCAGGGCCTTCTTGCTGCCCCCTCAGCAGATGGCCCCACCACTTGTGATCCAGCCCCTGCAGCTGGCCCACCTGCCGTGAGCTGCCATGAAAGCCCTGTCCTGCCTTCCCCTGCAGGATCCAGACCCCTCTGCCATGCCTAAGCTTATCCAGAGCCACACGGGTCACGCCTGGGCACTGTGACTCTGCTTCTTCCTCTAGGACGAGTGGTGAAGGGAGAGTCCCCGTCCATCTCATGAGGGGACACCACAGCCCAGCAAATGGGCCTGGCAGGGAGAAACAGGCAGGGCAGTAGAGTCCGGCCCGGGACCAAAGGTGCCACGGTGGGCCAGCAGGCCACCACCTAACAGCAGCTACCTGCACCACAGGGACTCTGGCACATGGTACAGCCCAGAGGGACCCTCTGGCACATGACATGGCAGAAGAGGACTCTCTGGCACACAGTGCGGCCCATGGGGACTCTGGTGCATGGTGTGGCCCAGAGGACTCTCTCAATATGCTCATCTCCACACTCCCCAAACCCACAGGGTTTCTGCACACCACACACCTCTCCGTACACAGTCCCACCATGCTGGACACACATGCTTGGTGACTTTCAGCCAATTACCACAAGGCTGCTGGTCCCTAAACTGCAATCAACCAAGAGAAACCAAAATCTAAACTAGCTTTTCAGAATGCCAGTTGTTTCCACAAAGGTGTCTACACACAAGAGCAGGCTCCTCAGTGCCATGTGAGTGTCTTCCCGTCCTAGAGACTGAACAGGGCCGACAGGCCCCACCTCCACAGTGCTGCACCCAACAGCACCGCAGGCAGCGGCAGCGCCCAAGCCCACTCCTTCACAGTGCAACACAGGGCAGGCCTCTCCCTGGGAAGGCCACCCAGACGGCCTCCCACCCAGGAACCCACGGCCCTCCTCAGTGATGGGGGCGGGGGGCAGCCGTCAGTGTGCCGTCGGAGGAGAGCAGGCCCGCTAACAGGTGGAAACCTGGGATCCTGGACAGTGACATCTTGGAGGTGACAAGGAAGAAAAGGTAGAGATAATTTCTAACACGAGTTTCTGAACCTCCAGAAAACCTCCAGATGTCAGGTATCTTCAGAGGAACCATGGAACCAGCCACGAGAGGCTGCGGTCCTTTTCCCTTCCTCTGCAACCTTGGCAGTGGACAGGCTGGGGGCCCACACCCCTGCCCGAAGGAGCTGTGGAAGCAAGGCCTGGCTGTCTGCTTCCCAACAGGCCCAGCTGTGAGCACCCCCAGGAGCAGCCGTGCCCTGACACTCGCGGGGTCCCTGTAAGTGGGAGTCGGCCTGAAAGGGATGGGCTCTGCTTTGCAGAGCAAGCTCAGGGGGGTGGCCTTCACCCAAAGTCCTGAAGGTGAGACGCCACCACTTCCACGCCTCCTCCACCTGGCACCGGGAGTAAAGGGGCCGCGCCCCACTCTGCACCCCTCTCTCACGCTAATTCTCAAACCCATGGCTCTGTGGGGGCAGCACCCCCCATACTCACAGGTTCTCTGGCTCGGAGTTAAAGGGATCAGCGTTAATTAGCAAGCGACTGATGACAGAACCCCCAGGCAAGGACCCGCACATCCCAGCCCGAACATCTGGAAGGGAGACAAAAGGAGAGACCCGTAGAGATAAGAAACACAGGGCTCTTCCGCTGATGGGCAGGGGTGCTTCAGAAGTTTACTAAAATTAAATGCCTTTGAAACAACATAGACACGTGTCCGGTTCCGCAGCTCCACCTCCAGGCAAGCACCGCCATCCAGGTGCACTCACTGCACCAAGTTCCTCACACACAGGAGCACCAAGGACACTTCTGAGACCCCCCCACATACGTCACAGGTGGCTCTGTAGAACTGAAGAGTGCCATCATACACGCCACAGGACTCACTTCCTGAGATGGCACAGCGAGGCCCCAAAAGCTCACGCTGCCCGCACCCACTTAGCAGTGCCTCAGTCTTCCGGAGGAGCAGCAGATTCCCCAAACCCTCCTCACCCCTATTCAGCTCAGCCTCCATCTAGAAATGGCCAGGCTGTGCACAGGAGAAAGGCACGGGACAAAGGGACAGGCAAAGGAGACGGTGCTGGGGCACTGCCTGGCCCAGCCATCGAGGTTGATGTGAGCTCAGTCTGTGCTCTGGGAGCTGTGGAGGCAGGGTGGACACCAGGTACCACTCCAGCCTTCAGGGAACGCAGTGTCACTGACCACACCTCCCTGGGCTCCCCAGGCAGTCACATGGCTTCTCTCTGCCGTCTGTAAATGAGGGCATTTACGCCGCGAGGGACACTTTAAATCTGTCTCTTCCCTGTGACCTGTAACCCCTCTGGCAGCAGCCCCGCCCTGATCTTTCTGCCTGGAGGTGCTGGGGGACTGCACACCCCACTGCACTAGCCCACACCTCCGTGCCTGTGGGGACGACACTGTCACCTCTAGCCCCACAGCCGTGTGAAGAGGCACTCACGTGGGTACAGAATCTTGGTGTTCAGCGCGGGCAGGGAGTCCCGGCTTCCCGGCTGCGGAGGGAGGGACACTGAGCTGCCCAGGGACAAGGCTCCTTTGCTTATCAGCTTCTCACAGGGGGACCTGGACACTAGGGAGACCAAAGAGAAAGGCAGAAGGTCACCCAAAACAGGCAAAAGGCATGAAACCAGGAACGGCTCTGTGTGAGGGAGGGGGGACCAGGAGACCGACAGGGGCAGGGAGGGGTCTAAGCTCAAGGCTGACACGGAGCCCTGAGGGAGTCGAGGGGAGTCGAGGGGAGTCGGCAGCCTTGGGCCCAGTCGGCTGGGGTGTTCCAGGAGCGGGTAGGGCTGTCCCCACCAGTCCCTCTGAGCAGCCCTAGGGTGCACAGGGAAGCTACAAGAACAGCACGCAGACAGGACAAGCACAGTCCTCAGCCAGGGCCCCGCTGACACATTCCATGGCCACAGCACCCACCACAATCTAGACACACGCTGCTGTCAGGGAGCCCAGGAAACTGGCTGTGGCTGTGACTTTGTACACAGCCAAGGGCCCTGTCATGGTTTGAATTGTGTCCCCCCAAAAATGTGTGCAGCCATGTGGCTGGGATATGGTTCCCAGTATCTTGGAAATGTCCTCCATTGTGTGGTTTTGCTAACCTGTATGTTAAAGGATTAGGGTGGGGCTGTGAATTCCTGCTATGGGGGAAGTTTCCCTGCAGTATGGCTGGCCCCACCCTTAATGCTTTTAGCTTGCAAGGAATAAAAGGAAAAAGAACCACGGACAATTTGAGAACCTCGCTACCATCAAGCAAGCAGCACCGGGAGCAGAGCGTGTCGTTCAGACCAGAGGTTCTTGCGTTAGGACACTCCCTGGACAATGACTGATGCAATACCGGACTTTCCTCCAGGGCCATCAAGGGGAAAGTCTTTCCCTAGAGCGGACACCCTGAATATGGACTTGCAACCTACCGGACTGTGTAAGAATAAATCTTTCTTTGTTAAAGCCATCCACTCTGTGGTATTTCTGTTAGAGCAGCCCTAGCTGACTAAAACAGGCCAGATGCTGGGGACATGGCCTATGACTCCCAAAGAGGCCTCTAGGTCTCAGAGGGCTGAAATGCCAAGCTGCCATTGCCAGGGCTGCCCAGGGCCATCGGTACCTTTGCGGTGGCTTCTGCCTTTGGAGACCCCATAGTTCTCGCTGGAAGAAGGTGGCAGGCCCACTCTATCATCTGTCTTCGAGTCCTTCTTTTCCTCTGACTCAGAGACACCTGAGACGAAGCCTTCCTGCTCTTGGGTCTGGGCGTTCTGCTCATCAACAGCTGCACAGGGACAGAAGATGGGCAGCTGAGCCCGTGGCTGCTGGGAGCATGGTGGCAGACGGACGGAACCCCTAAGTGTCCCCTTGCTGCGCCCCTCTGCTTGGGGCTGAGGTCCTGCCCCACCTCTACCGCCCGCTACGGCGGGCAGGGAAGGCAGGGCGTGCCGGCGCCAGGCGGGCGGTCACCTTTCTCGGTGTGCTCTATGATCTGGCGGATGGCCTTCTTGAGGCTGTTGGCCCTGAGCATGAGCTGCTCCCGTGGCCGGAAGAGCTGCGGCCGGGCGGGACAGACCGCGCCCGCCGCCCGCTCCGCCGAGGAGCCTCCCACGCTGCTGGACCCATCCCCATCTTCTGCCTCCTCCGCGATGGTGGGCGGGGGGTTAGGGAGGGAGGTCGAGGCCTGGGACTCGTCATCCAAGGTCTTGAGGAGAGAGTCCAGCTTCTCCTTCAGGACAGAGCACTGGGGAGGGGACAGACCGGAGTGGAGGGCACGTCCTCACCCAACACCCCCAGCGAGGCTCCCCAGCAAGGCTGCCAGAGCGGACCTTCTTGGCCATGACCTCCGACTCCTCCGAGCTCTCAGTTGTCTTCTCGTAGGCCTTGCCCACACGAGCCACAAAGTCCTTCACCGTCTCACAGAGCACTCTGAAGAGAGACAGAGCAGGGACTCACACAGAGGGCTCCTGTTACGGTTCCCCACCAGGCCCGCCCCGCATGGAGCCCGCCCCGCATGGAGCCCGCCCCCGGCCTGCCCGCGGCCTCACTTGGCCGAGGAGATCACCACTGAGTGCTGGTCGGACGTCAAGATTCTGGAGAGATGGGCAGCCACCGAGTCTTCGTAGCCAAGGATCTGCTGTACCTGCAGACCCCCAGGACAGTGGGTCTCAGGGATGCAACGCCTGGGGGCTCAGAGTCAGGAGGGTTCTGCACCCCCTGCCCTCGCTGGGTGGGCCCTGAAGGTGGTTTTCTAACACGCTCAGTCCCACAGAGCACAGAGCTCTCCTCCAGTCAAATGCTAACCTCGACTGGTCGGGGTGGCCGGGGGGACTCAGAAGCTCCACGGATCAAGAAGGGGAGGGGTCTCCCACAAAAGAGGTTGTTCATGACAACTCGCAAACAGCTGAGACCCAACCAACACTTCCTCCGTGGCAACTCCGTGCCACACAGGGCTGAGAACCCCACAAGGTCATCTCACTGCTGGCGGGTAGGGCACCCAGCTCTCGCTCCGGTGCCCTGAGACCTGCATGGAGGCGGGGCTGCCCCACACAGCAGCAGGACCTACCTCAGAGTCCTCGCTGAAGTCCTCGGGGACAGTGGATGAGGAGGCCCGCCGTGGGAGCTTGGTCTCGTAGGCCATGATGCTCCACCTGCACACAGAGTCTGCTTGTGCCAGGTCCCCGGGGCCCCGAGGGGGGCCTACTCACTCCCAGGGCCTCGGAACTCGAGCTTAGAACTTGTAACCTCATTCATATGCCACAGCAGTGTCACCTTGGCTCCTCACTTAGCTGAGAACAAGCGTGTCCACTTTCCAACCAAGACAGCAGCCAGCTCTGGTAAGAGCTGAAATCTATCTCACGAAGGGCTTTCCTGGAGAAATGGATTTACCCTCCTGAGCACTCCAAGGAGCTTGGCAAGCAGCCCCGTGAGCATCCCACAGGGAGTTCAGGGCACAAGCACCTCCTTAAATAGGAGGCCTAGATGGCAGGGACAGCAAGGTCCTTCCCAGCCACCCCTGCTGCTCATAACCACAGAGACTTTAGGAGCACACCTGGGAGCCCATTAGCACCCATCTAACCCAGGCACACCGCAGAAGACAGGCCTGGCTGTCTACCTCCAGAAAGCTAAGTCACTGGAAATTCTTGGAGCAGTTTCATTCTGACACAGACAGGGTCACCACGAGTCAGGAGCGACCTGATGGCTACAGGTGTTATGCACCTGGTCAGGGGGCTTTCAGACACCTGGCTCAGAACTCAGAGCGTTTTGCTCAAGCGGACAGAGGACAATCATCCAAACCGTGAACTCCCCAGGAACAGGACATGGGACATGGAACTCAGGGCTCTGCAGTAAGGGCTGGGTCCCCAACAGCCCTGGTGACTTCAGGGCTGGCCTCCCATTAAGGTCTGGCCACCGTACAACAGGGCTCTCAACTTGTCTTGAAGGGATGGATTCTCTCCACAATCTGACTAAAAACTAAAGACTATGAGAAGAAAAGGGACCTGTGTTTGGGTTCAGTTCATTGGAGGAGCTTCTGAGGACCGGTGGCTTCCAGGGCCCCAGGCGACCCTCTCTCAGAACGCATGCCCACTCACCTGTCCAGCATCTTGGTGCTGGCCCGCTCCAGCTTCTCCAGGATCTGGGGGAGCTGCGTGTCATCGTCACAGGCCGAGCCCCAGCCCAGCACTCGCGCCAGGTCATTCCCGGTCCCCAGGGGCAGCACGCCCAGCTGACACTAACCGAAACAGCAGGAAGAACGTGAACCTTCAACATCTGGCGGCAAGAGCCCCCTCTCACCTGCCCAAACCCACCACTGCCGAGTTAATTCTGACACCCAGTGACTCTACAGGACAGAGAAGAACCACGCCACAGGGTTCCCAAGGCTGGGCTCCTCATAGGCTGTCACCTTTCGCTCCCAAGGAACAGCTAGTAGCCAGCCATGTAACATTTGGCCACCGGGCCACCAGGGTTCCTTTCTCCCCGCCACAGCAGTAACAAAACAGCAGACACGGAACTGAACTTGACACTGGGGGGCGCCAGCAGAGCCCTGGTAAATAAATGGGGCTGGTGCTCATCTCAACTTCCCCGACAGGCCTGGGTCTCATCCGGGGTTACGTCCAGAACAGCTCCATGACCTACATTCGCAGACCCCGTCCTTCCCACTGGCGTGGCTGTGACACAGACCTGCAGGACACTATTTTATTTGGCAGTGCCTGAGTCCCTGTAGGATCCGCCGTACACCGACCCCAGCTGTCTGGCCATCACTGCCATCTGTCACTTGCTACAGCCACCTTCACGTTCCAGCGATGTCACTGGCATCGTTTCGTGCCTCTGGAAACACTTCAGTGGCTTCCAGACTCACTACCAACAGCTGTCACAGCCACCCACAGCCTGAACGCCAAACTCACGCACACCCTGGGCCCTAGGCTATTCCAGCCCACCAGCCACCCGAGATCCCCTGGCATACTGCCCAGTCTTCCCTCCACCTGGGCTCCCCATCCAGAACCCCCGTACCTGCCTAGCTAGCTCACGACCGACCCACCAGGGCAGGGCCCAGCACAACAAGTGCACGTCTGGGAGCTGTAAGTGGGGAGGGGCAGCAGCACGGGGGCTGGCTCTCCTGCTGGGCCAGGTGCTGCAGACAGGCTGTGCACAGGGGGCGGGGCGGGGCGGGGCGGGGCGGGGCAGGGCAGGGCGGGGCAGGGCAGGGCAGGGCAGGGCAGGGCAGGGCAGCACACAGATGCCACAGCGCAGGAGGTGTGACATGGGAGCAAGGGGCCGGTGGAAAGGGTGAGAAAGAAGAGGGCGCTGGACAGCAGAGATGAGCAGGGACCACAGGTGGGACTCTGGTGGGCCAGCTCTGACATCCGGACTCTATCCTCAGTGGCAAGGAAGCCACCAGAGTCAGGGACACAAAAGGCAAACTGTCCTTAGGGCTGAGGAATAGGGATGGATGTAGCTGAGCAGTGAGGACATGAGCTCACTGGGACAGGGGAAAGGCTGAACCTGGGTATGGTGACACCCCGAGACACAGAGGGACAGAGCCAAGTACCAGCGACTGGCCACAAACAGGGAGGGAAGGAGAGAAAAGGGGCCAGAGGAGCCGCCGATCTCGGCCTGCTCAGCTGGACGGTGGGGCAGGGAGAGGCCGGGGACACTGAGGCCTGAGAAGGTTGGACTGGGGTCAGTAGGGGGCGTCAGAACGGAGTCTTCTGTTTGGGGCACTCATGGTAGCAGAAGCCCAGTTAACTGAGACGCCCTCACAGAAGAATGAAGAACAAGGGGCAGCCAGCTGAGCATGGTGGCACACGAGGGTGGCTGAGGAGAGGGCAGCAAAGCCGAGAAACCCACTAGGCCGTGGGGCCTCAGGGCAGTGACAGAGGGGTAGCCAGCACCACAGATGACCAAACAGATGTCTCCTGCCCCCATGGGCCACTGAGACAGGTGGCACTGCCGTTGCAGTCTCCCCAACGTGACCCCGCACGTGCCGCCAGCTAGCATCGGACCTGCCATTGACCTTGGCGCTCGCTCAGCCCGGCCCTGCAACCTGGCGTGGGCTCAGAGAAGACCAGCCAGGAGGGAAACCCTGGCAGTACAGGAGTCCCGCCCACCGCTCAAGAACACTGGTGCGGGTGGGGCAGGTAGAGACAGACAGACCACTGAAAGACAAGTTCAAGGCAGATAATGCAGATGAGAATTTCATAATCCCAGGGCATGCTAAATCTCTCCAACATGACAAAAAAGATATATCCCATCAAGCAAAACAGAAAAAGCCAAGATGTGTAAAAACTAACAACAAAATAGGAAAGAAGGACCTGCCATGACACACCAGACATCCTTCACACACAAACGGAGGCCCTGTGGAGCCCCTGTGGACAGCCCAGGTGTTAAACAAGTCCATTCGGAAACGATGGGGCAGTTCTCCTCCGTCCTGTGGGGTCACCAGGAGTTAAGAATCAACTCAACAGCAACAGGTTTAATAGAAAAGCAGTCCTTACCTCAGAAATCAATAAAAGAAAAAACAGGACTGTCACAGTCAAAAACTGGGCCAAACACACAAACACATGCTTCACTTAAAAATTCAGCTGATTTTTACCTGAGGAGATGCCCAACTTTTCCCGTCATCAAACAAATAAAAACAAAAAGAAGACATGATCTTTTTTCTTGCCTTAGCTGAGCAAAAGCTACAGGTGCCCCGCAAGAGGGACGGTTTTGGCAGGTTCCGTGGTGGAAGGCTCACCCTCCCCGCAGGGACCCAGTTTGGGTCCCGGCCAGTGCACCTCACACACGGCCACCCTCTGTACCAGATCAGTCGCGCCAAACACCACAATGACAAGGGCACCAACCTAGCACCAGACCACTGTCTTTGAGCTCCGTGGCCTGCTTCCCTGGGCCGCGCTCTACCCACCTGTCTGGCAGGTATGCGTTTATACGGCACGTACCTGTTTATGAAGGTTGAGGCTGTCGATCTCAGACAGGACCCAGCCAACGCTGCCGTCCCCTCCACAGACCAGAATCCGGAACGTGTCAAATTTCTGAAATAACCGTAAGCTGCAGAGAAGAGAATGTCAGGAAACGCCACACATCCAGGGGACAGATGACTGACTGGCTCATTCTATGCTGCGTTGCATTTCACCTGGCCCACCACCCACCCTGCCTGGGACCCACCCTTCTCGACTGTAACTCCCCTCCCTAGCTCAGTATACCCACAACCACAGCCACCCCTGCAGCCTCCTCTGCTCGCCTCCACTCCTACAGGCCACACATAGCACAGGTGCCACCACCCATGTGCCACCACCGCTCACACAGCCCCTGTGAGGCCCCAGCTACCTCCCGTCCCCTCTGGATGACCTGGGGACCAGATCATTGTAAAACAAGCTGTCCCACAGCCTTGGCTTCAGGGACTTCCCAGCAGTTCTCAGGGAGGTACAATGGCTCAGCCCAGGAGCCTCCCTGCCACCAGCTGGCCTCTCCACCTGCCCGCTCAGCCCCTATACCAGCCCCAGGGCCTGACCCAGTCACCCCCAGTCCTTTCTGATCCTCGAATCTCTCAACACACCACAGCTTCTACATGGGCAGCTTCCCAGTTCCTTTCGGCCATTACAATTCAAGCTCGTCTCAGATGCTACTTCAGCCAGGACCTGAGACCCCAATTTGATGGATACCCTTTTCTCTCCATCTACCTAATGAGACAGTGACACCCACCTCTTCACCCAGAGGGGCCCATTTGTTCGATGCCCTCCTGCTGCACCTAAGCTGACTGTCCTAGCACCTCTGAAGCACAGCACCCGGCCCCAGCGAGGTGCTCAGAATGAACAGCTAAGTGCTACTTGTGGTATCAGTGACAGGAAGCTTCTAAAGCAGCAATGCCCACACGCTCCCACCACCACCCTGAAATCCCCAAGGCCTCCGGCCCATGCCAGGGCCAGACCCGGGACAATGAGGTACTATTTCTGAGATATGTAACGGCAGCCTGAGGTCCGGCTGCTGCCCAGAAAGAAGGCCCTGCAGATGTGGGGAGCACGGCCCCAGGGACTCCCTCCGTAACCACGCCCGGGCTGCACGCCTGCCACCATTGCAGCCTGCACAGCGAGCACCGTCAGCACCTCGTTCTCAGTTCTACTCACTGGTATGTCAGTGGCTGAGAGCTCAGCTGCTAACCAAAAAGCCAACAGCTCACACCTACCAGCTACTCCCTGGGAACCTGCTGGGACAGTTCTGTTGTCTCCCGGGCCCCTGGGTTGGACCTGATTGGGTTTCTAGCCGACAGCCCTGCGCCCCCGCACCGCTGCGTGCCCGGCAGTGCCTCACGCCCTCCTAACGGGCACACGTTCCTCGCTCGGGGCGTCGCGGGACAGCAGCTCTGAGCTCAGGGCTGGGCAGCACCGGCAGCACTGTAAGCAAGCTGCTGACCCCGAGAGCAGGGGTTCCGACCCCCCCCCACTCCACAGGGAGGCAGGGGTGGCAGTCTGATTCCGTAAGGAGCACAGCCTCGGAAACCCTCTGGGGCAGTTCTGCTCGGCCCCATATGGTTGGCGGGGGTCAGAATCAATCTGACGGCAGCCAACAACAACGCAACATTAAGCAGCTGTTAAAAAGAACCAGGTAGAACTGTAAATGCTGGCATGAAAATTCACCCAGAATGCTGTACGCTGGCCCAGGTAAAAAGCATCCCGTAGAACAGAACAAGAAGTCCCACTGTTAAACACCAACAGTTTTTGTAAACCAGATATGGGGTCTGGGAGCGACGCGCTCTTCCCGATCTCTGAATTGCATTTGTGAGGTATATTACTGAGTGTGCACCCAAGAGTTCTCTGGAAAGCACCCTACCCAAGGTGTGGGCCTCCATTCATGAGGTCGAAGACCTGGGCAGGGTTCAGCAGCTGCTTGAATCTCCTGAGGAACTTCACCCCCTGGTTGTCACCGCTTTTTGAGTTGACGAAGACCAGCAAGGGGCTTGTGCAAGAAGGTGGGCACGTGGCCTTCCAGAACCCTGCAGGTGAAAGCACAAAAAGACCAAAAACACGTCTGCCACGGGAGATGCCATGAGACTGCTGTTCACAGACAACAGGTGGCCGGCTCCGGGGTGCGCGTCCTCACACGTACATGCCCAGACAATCAGGAGAGGCTACTACCAGACATGCTCCCCAGCGCCACTCCCCACATCCCAGGAAGCAGTTCCCATCCCGTGACTTCACGTCCTCACTTCAGGAGGCCCCAGCTGATGCGAGGGTTACACTTGGCCGCCCAGTCAAGGGTGGACAGTTCACAAAAGGACAAATATTGTATGACACCCCTACGACACAAACTTAAAAACAGACTCATGCATAGAAGACTCTTTGACAGTTGCAAGGGTTGGGAGGAAGGGAGGGCGAGGAGGGGAGGACTTAGATTAGATAGTTGACAGAAACTTGGTTGGGTGAAACATGGGACAGCACACATTAGAAAGAAGATCAATATTAACTGGACTTCAAAACAACACGATTACTGCTCCCATCTTAAGCCAATATTACAAGGACAGAGTAGCTGGAGTGGGGTGCCGGGGGCTATGCTCTCAGGGGAAACCACAGCCAACTGGCACAACTAGCATTTTGCTAAGACAGCCCTCTGCACCCCACATTAGTGAGTGGCACCTGGGGTCTTAAAAGGTGCTAAGCTGCCATCTGAGGGTACAGCAAATAGTCCCAACGTAGCACGAATGGATGATCACCAAGGACCAAAATGATATGGGGCAAAGGGAACCCAGAAGACAGAGATCCATGTTAGTGGATGAGTACATCAACTTGGGCCCTGGCCACCACCAATGATAGCCATGATGGAGCTCACAAAGCTGAGTCTCACTGGCAACACAAGAATAAAAAGGGCTGTCCCCTGAGATCTCCATTAAAAGACTACAGCTGATGCTCCACAGGAGAGTTCCCCTGGGAGCATGGCCCCTGGCCCTGATGCTGCCCCTGTCCATAAATCATAATGGAGGTCAACTCTCGGACAGGAATGGATTGGACTTGGTGACAGTGACCATATCGTGTGTGCACTTTATGGTTCTATGCATCTATAGGATGTCATCCTGCTGACCTCCTACTGGAAGAAGGGGAGCTGGTGGAGAGGAGGGGACAGGAGATTGTTCGGAGGATAAGACATGTATGGAGCAGAGAGGAAGAGTGTGCTGTCATCAGGCAGGGAGAGCAGTGGGAGCTGCATGTAGGTCAACATGCAATTTATATGGGAACGTACATTTTCATTCAATCATTTTAAAAAAAAAGAGTGGGCATTCAAACCCACTCAGAGGCACCTTGAAGGAAGGCCTGGCTGTCCACTTCTGAAAACTCAGCCTTGGAGACCCTGCGGATCACAGCTGGGGCCGCCCTGAGGGGACCAGCTGGCAGCCTCTCATCTCAGAAGGCCTCCCTCCCTGGCCTGCTCTGGCTGGGGAGGACAGCATCCTCTGGGGAACATCCCACCTTCCCACCTTCCTACCGATACTCGTTGGGGCCAATCACCAGATGTCCCCACTTGTCACATGTCCCCAGTTGTCATGTGTCCATCACAGGGCCACCATATAGGGCACACATCTACTAGATGAAATCTTTATCCCAGAACCTGCTTCTGCTCAACCGCCACCGCAAGTAAAGCACGAGTCTCAGAGGCTCAGATGTACACAGGGGCCAACGCTGAGGCACCACGTGACCTCCCCCATGTGATGCTGTGCCTGGCGTCCTGCTGACTGCCCCTCAGAACCCCAACATCACCCATCCCAAGGCCACACCTGACTTGCTGCTGACTGCGCCCTAGAATCCAGCCCAGCCCACTCCAGGACCATGCCAGGTTTCCTGCTGACTGCCCCCGGAACCCAGCCCGGCCCACTCCAGCTCCGTGCCGGGTTTCCCGCTGACTGCCCCCTGGAACCCAGCCTGGCCCACTCCAGCTCCGTGCCGGGTTTCCCGCTGACTGCCCCCCGGAACCCAGCCTGGCCCACTCCAGGACCGTGTCGGGTTTCCCGCTAACTGCCCCCCGGAACCCAGCCTGGCCCACTGCAGGCTGCACAGGAGATGGTGCCAGAGAAGCGGCCTGAGGAGGTGGCGAGGCCAGGCGCCCCTACCGTCCGAGTCGATGCTGTTGAGTGCTGTCGGGGGGATGACGGACACTTGGCACAGGCCCAGTGGACACTTGGTCAGCAGCGCCTCCTTGCATGCTGTGTGCACCTGGAAGAAGGGTCACTCATCACAGGGCCCACAGCCACTGCCCACACAGTGTCCTCTCCTGAGCCCGCCAGTCGTCAGCCAGAGCGGGACACGGCCTCCTGGAACCAAGCTCACCCCTGCCCCTCTCCAGGCACGTGGCACCCTTGCGACCCCTGCGAGGAAGCTACAACACGATTAAGACAGCCCAGGCAGGTGGCATTCCTGGCCCCACACCCTGTGCCTTTAACCAAAGAGAATTGTGACTGTCACCCAGGAAAAGGGAGAATGCTTTCTAAATCCAGAACCCCAAGTCCTCAGACACCAGCTTCCAGCCTGCTTCATTATCAGAATCCTCTCTTTGCTACAAGCAGCCTCCTGGTCAGCAGTATCCCCTCTCCATCTGCTTCCTTCCCTAGTGACACAGGAGCCATGCTAAGACCCTACCAGCAGGCTGAGCTGAGGCCCAGGGACAACTCCAGGTGCCTGGGGCGCCTGCAGCTGCAGCAGCCTGAGTGCCTGCTCCCCACTCCCCACTGCAGGGCAGGGGGCCCCCAGATCTACCTCACTCCCCCCATGCCCTTGTACCTGCAGGAGCCTTAGTGCCCTCCCCCATCCTGACAGGCCAGTCCCATGTCCCCCTCACGCTCACCATGCCGCAATACCTCCAGGAGCCTGAGGGCCCTCTCCAATCCCTCACGGTGGTGGGCCCCTGTGTGCCCCTCAAGCTCACCATGCTCTTGCACCTACAGGAGCCTGAGCAGCACCCGCCACAGGACACTGGCCCCCACCCCTCCATGTCCCCTTGTGTGCTTACCATGGCCTTGCACCAGAGGCAGCGCCAGTCCTGCAAGCGCAGCACGCTGCCACAGGTCTTGTCACACACCGTGCACTTGGCGCTCACAGGAAGGTTCCCTTCGAGCCACTGGTGTGGCATGGCGATCTGCAGGCCAAGAGCAAGGGAAGTATGGAGACACCCCTAGGGCTACAGACCCATGGGGACAGGATATCCCCAGGCAGAACCGCTCTGACTGGCTTTGACACCGATGCTCTCCGGTGCTGGCATGGGCAGAGGTTATGCACGGTCTGCAGAGCACTGTCCAGGCCACAGCCCTGCTGGTGGGGCAGCACTGCTCACAGAGGGTTTGGGGGGCTGCCATCACAGAACTGCTCACAGGGAGGGTTCCACCAGTGGGCACAGCACTGCTCACAGAAACCCTACTCCCACCCACCCACCCTGTGCAATGACCACCTGCCAGGAAGATGCCAGTTCGCATGATAAGGGAGCATGGGAGACTGAGAGGGAAAAGGACAAGTCAAACCACTGAACCCCACGGGGCCTCCCTCACTGTACCCCATCTTCGTCCTCGATGATGTCCTTTCCAATAGAGGCCAGCGTGGTCCACTTGCAGTTATTGGTGGCGCGCACAGCACAGCGCTTGTGGGCTTTAAATTTACACACTATGAGAGAAGGCACAGTCAGTCTGCAGGTCGCGGCCTCGGCAGGCGCACCACAGGAGGCAGTACTATGTGGGGGCGTCCTGGTCTCCCAGGACAGGTGGGAGTGAGCAAACTCTAACCCCATGTCATAAACTCAGCTGCTACGGTGTATTCAGGGACAGTGACAGAGAAACCAGACGTGGTCTAACCAGGGATCAGCCAACTTTCTGCAGAGGGCTAGGTGGTGAAGAGTTCCAGCTTTACTCGTCAGATGGTCTCTGTCACAACTACACAATTATGCCACAGCAGCACAAAAGTAACCAAAGGTCACACATAACTGACACTAAGATTTGAACTGCACATAGTTTTCACACATCATGAAGTATTAGTCTTCTTTTGACTTTTTCAGCCATTTAAAAACGCAATGGCCACCCTGAAGTTCACAGGCTATTCAAAAACAGGAGGCAAGCAGGATCTGGCCTGTGGCCATACTTTGCCAATCCCAGCTCTAGGTCAATGCTGCAGCCCCTGGACTGGATGACCGGGCCCAAGTATCACAACCTTGACCTCTGGGTCAATCCATACAGCCACAACCCGAGTATCCAGAGAGAAAAGGGTAGCTTCTGGCTGCCTGGGCCCAGCGGTATTCTGGACTCTCCTTTCCCTCCCTGCCCTCTAGGCTTCGTCTCCATTTCTCCTGACTGGCACTTGCCTTCCTTTTACTTTGTGCGATCACTGTAAGAAGTCATCCTTCAGGGGCTCCCAGGTAAGCAAAGCAAACAAGAACAGAGCCACGACAGCTGCTGCCTCCTGACCAAAGGTGTGGTGACATCAGGCTTCTCCCTGGGACCCCGTGTTTGGATTTCCTGGGCTTTATCAAGGGAAAGCTTAGGCCAGCACCCATGGTGATATGACAGCCACTGCTCACCCTCGCAGGAGAGCCCGTGGGAGGTGACCCCGGAGAGCGCCTCACGGCAGACGTTGCAGTAGGTGGGCCTGGCATGGGAGCAGGCGTACCAGTTGTGCATTCCCGAGAAGTGGTCCATGCTGTACTGGCTGGGCTGCAGGACAGACGGAGGGGACAGGGAGCTGAGCACGAGGACCCCATCCCAAGAGGAGCAGGTCAGCTGAGAAGTTTACAGGGAACGCACTGGGACAGGATGGTTCAGGGCAGTCCGCGCTGCGGGGGGAACTCAGACAGTGGGCTACTTGGGGGAGAGCGCGGCAGGTGTCTGCAGAAGGCAGGCTGTACTCTCCTGACCTCAAGGTGCTCCCTGCTCTGCACAGTCCTCAGGGCCGCGATCCAGTCTTCCATCTCTTTCCTGTTGTCAGCACACAGGATGAGCCTCCGACACGGAGTGATAACCTAGAGAGAGACAGGCCGACACCAGAAACCGTCATCCTCAGAGACACCACCTCCAAGACACAGGCGAGGAAAACAGGCCACCCTCTTCAGAGAGTCCCGTCTGAGGAAGAGAACCTGACAACGGCCATCACCACAACCTGGTGTGAACAATCTCAAACGACAAAGATGATCCAGTCTAGCTTATACACTCATCAACCGAAGTGGACATTTACAAAAAAAAAAAAAATCACTGCTATGGAGGCAGTTCCAACCATCCCACTGGGTTCCCAAGGAGTGCCTGGTGGATTTGAACCACTGGCCTTTCGGTTAGCAGCCAAGCTCTTAACCACAGCACAACTGGGACCCCCTTCACTCACTATCACTACTTATCAGGCACTGCAGAAGAGTTTTGTGTGTGCACTGCGTGCTCGGTGGACTCTCACTCAGTGACCCTAGAGGACAGAGGAGAATCACTCCAAAGTGTTTCCTCGGCTATAATCTTTGCAGAGGAAACCCAGTGCAGTAGTGGTCAAGAGCTACGGTTGGGGCAGAATCAAGATGGCGGACTAAGCCCACGTCTCCTTCTATCCCTCTGGAAACCAAGACCTGAACTGAGAATCAAATGGAGCCTTCTGGTCACCTAGTGAGCCCCAGGTCACAACACAGGGCTGTTAATTTGGACTTCGTACCACTGAGCGAAAAACCACCTCTCTTTCACTGACTCCAGCTCCTGGCTAGCCCTGGCTCTCACGGACTGAAGGTGAACAAACCGTTTTGACTCTTTTTGTTCTCTGTCTTGGCTGGCGGGTAGAGCTGGGTCTTGCCTAGTAGCTAGACTCAGACCCACTGCTGGTGGGATAGGGAGGCGAAATTGCCGTATTTTGAGAGCCAGGCTTTGGACTCTGTACACCTAGCCAATTTGGGCCTGTCTTTTTATCTCTGCCACAGCGTGGTTTGTACGGAAATGCAGTACCTATGTGCGGAACGCCATGTTGGATGTGTAGATTTTAGTGGGACCTAATTCTTAGCCTGGGAGCCAGCGCCTGCAAACAGGACAGTGCTTCTCTAACAGAAAAGCAGTAGTTTACACAGTGTCGCCTACGGTGGGGGCCCGGCAACAGAGGTGGAGGACTCATTACCTCTTGCCACCTTTAACCCCTCTATCTGCCGACTGTCTGGAAGGCACCTTCTTAGATACGGTGGCCTCAGCTGGACGTATTTCTTAGCTTGGGAGCCCGAGCTTGCCCACAGGAGAGCACTTTTCTACCAGAAAAGCAGTAGCCTAAGGCTGGGCCCTGTCAGCACAGGCGAACAGGGCAGTAGCACTACTGTATTTTGAACTAGTTTATATCATCTGGGGTTGGATATAGAGGTGCTTACTTGGCCAGTTGGGAAGAGGGACTTCGACATCTGAAAACCTGACTGACTTGGGATGTGGTCAGATACCTTTTGTTTTACATTTTAAGACAGCCTAGAGAAGCATCTGCGGTCCATCCTCACAGTATCTCTCCCAGCCTCTACTTACTCACACGCAACAGACACTTGTTGCATACAAGAAATTACCCATGGCATGAGAAAGCTCACAAACAAAATCACCAAGGAGTTTTCCAGATGAAGAAACTTTTCTGAAATCATCAGAAGGTGAATATGAAAGGATTACATACAGAGCCCTTCTAGACTTTATACAAAATGCAGCAGAACAAAAGGAAAAATTAAACAAGCTGTTTGATCTGATGGAACACCAGTACTTTGAAATCCAAAAGATCAAGAACAAAATCCAAGACATAGAAACTTCCATTCAAAGCCAAGAAAACAGAACGGAACAAATGGAAAACAGACTTTCTGACTTGGAAGACAGAGCTACTGACGCCAGCGTTTATGAGCAGAAATCAGAAAAAAGAAACAAGAAAAATGAAGAAGCATTAAGAAACATGTGGAACTGTATTAAGGGGAACCACCTTTGATTAACTGGAGTCCATGAACAGGATGAGACACCTGAGAACACACAGAGTATCGCTGCTGAGCTGCTGACAGAAAACTTCCCAGAAATCATGAAGAGAATACAGACATCCCAGATGTGTATCATACACTACCCAATATAGATTTCAAAAGAAAGACTCCTTGGGTCTCTACATTGACTTGTGACCAGAAGAACCAAATGGTGCCCGTCTACCACCAGTGATAGCCACAATGGAGCTCACAAAGTGGAGTCTCACTGGCAACAATAAGGGTGTACCCTAAGATCTTCAGTAAAAGACCGCAACTGATGGTCCAGGTGCTTCAGAGTTCCCCTGGGAGCATGGCCCCTGGCCCTGATACTGCCCCTGTTCATAAATGATAATGAAGGTCAACTTTTCCGACAGCAATGAATTGGACTTGGTGATGCAGAGTGACCATATCTTGTGGGAATATTATGGTCCTATGCATCTATAGGATGTTACACTGCTGACCTCTTGCTGGAGGAAGGAGAGTGGGTGGAGAGGAGGGGATAGGAGACTGTTGGGAGGAAAGGACTTGTATGCAGCACAGAGAAGGAATGTGCTGTCACCAGGCAGCAGAGCAATAGGAGCTGCATATAGGTGAGCATGAGAATTTATATGGGAATGTACATTTTCATTCAATAATAATAGAAAAAAAATACCACAAAAGAAAGACTCCAAGACACATTATAATCAAGCTTAACAAAATGAAACATAAGCAGCAACTCTTAAAGGCAGCAAGACTCAAAGCAAAGCTAACATTCAGAGGGAAACTCTGTACGCTTTTGTCAGATTTCTCAGCAGAAACCATGCTGGCACAGAGACAATGGCATGACACATTCAAAGCCTTGACGGAGAAGAACTTCCAGGCAAGAATTATATATCCTGCAAAACTATCTTTCAAATACAAAACGGAAATTCAGACATTCCCAGATAAACAGAAACTCAGACTTTGTAACAACCAAACCAAAACTACAAGAAATACTGAAAGAAGTTCTTGGCTTTGGCTTACAAGAACAAAACCACTAACTTTATATTTTAGAACGACACATTATTCAGAACTCTACTCAGTTAGGGAAGGCTCCAAATTCAATCACAGCTTTAATACTGAAAGAAACAATCCAGTGATTATCATGAAAACTATGGTGCCATCACATTAAAAAGAGGGATGTTCTACAGTCCTTATAGTCCTTCCAGATGGAGAGGAAGATGACAAGACTGGTAGTAATTAAAATTGGGTTACCCGGCGCTTCCTTAAAAAAATGGATATTGATATACCATTTGACCCAGTAATTCCACTACTTGGAATATATCCTACAGATTCAGGGCCTTTCACACCAACGGACACATGCACCAGAATGTTTACCGCAGCACAGTCCACGATAGCAAAAATATGGAATCAACCCAGATGCCCAACAATAGAAGAATGGATAGGTAAACTGTGGTACATATACTCAATGGAGCACTACGCAATGATAAAGAGTAACGATGATTCCAGGAAACATCTCCTAACCTGGTTTCAACTGGAAGACATTATGTTGAGTGAAAGTAGTCAGCGACAAAAGGACAAATACTGTATGAGACCTCTATGATAAGATCTCAAAAACAGACTTGTGTATAGAAGAAAAGACTCTTTGACAGCTGCAAGGGAGGGGAGGGAGGGAGGGTGAGGGGGGGTTAGTTTAGATAGTTACTAGAAATCTAGTTGGGAGAAAGCGGTGACAGCACACACTAGAAACAAGAACAACATTAAGTGGACTTCAGCATAACTTGAGTACTCCTTCCATCTTAACTCAATACTGCAAGGATAGAGTAGCTGGGGCAGGGGGCGGGGGACCATGCTCTTAGGCGAATTCCAGGCCAATTGGCACAACTAGCGTTTTGCTAAGAGAGCTCTCTGTACCCCACATTGGTGAGTGGCGTCTGGGGTCTTAAAAGCTGCCAAGCTGCCATCCAAGGACACAGCACATGGTCCCAACTCAACAGGAACGGATGCTCACTGAGGACCCAAATGACATGCGGTAAAGACAACCAAGAAGACGGAGAGACCCACAAGAGTGGGTGCCTACATCGACTTGGGACCGGAAGAACCGGATGGTGCCCGGCCACCACCAGTGATAGCCACGATGGAGCTCACAGAGAGGAGTCTCACTGGCAACACAAGAATAAAGAGGTGCATTATGAGATCTCCAGTAGAAGACCTCAATTGATGGTCCAGCAGTTTTGGGGTTCCTCTGAGAGCATGGCCCCCTGCCCTGATGCTGCCCTTTCCCATAAATTATAACAAAGGTCCACTCTTTGGACAGGAATGGATTGGACTTGGCAAGGCAGAGTGACCATATATTGGAAGCACTTTATGGTTCTATACATCTATAGGATATCATCTTGCTGACCTCTGGCTGGAGGAAGGGGAGTGGACGGACAGGAGGGGAAAGGAGACTGTTGGGAGGATGAGACATGTACGGAGCAGAGAGGAATAGTGTGCTGTCACCGGACAGGGAGAGCAGTGGAAGCTGCATATAGGGGGGTATGTAAATCATTTTCACTCAGTTATGTTAAATAAAAATTAAAAAAAAATAATTGGGTTTACCTATAGTTTACTAAGGAGGATCACAGGGGCAGCTGTAAAGCACAACAAAGATGTTATCATACCATTTCAAGAAATGTAACACAGAAGTCTCAACAACTACAAAAACAGCTCTGAAAAAGGTGAAAAATCAACTCACAAAAAAGAATGTCCCAGAACAGACTAATAAGAACAACAGAGAAAACAGCACCACAAAAATAAACAATATCACAATGGCAGCAGTGAACACATACCTATCAATAATTATACTGAAGGTGAATGGACTGAATGCTCCAGTAAAGAGACATCGAGTGACATCCTGGATCAAAAGACATGACCCATCCATATGTTGTCTACAAGAAATTCACCTGAGACCTAAAGATAGGAACAAACTGAAAATTAAAGGATGGAAGAATATATATCAAGCTAACAATGAACAAAGAAGAGCAGGGGTGGCAATTCTAATCTCAGACAAAATCAATTTTAATGTCAAATCCACAATCGTGGACAAAGATGGACACTTTATTGCTGAAAGGTTCAGTATACAAGTTAGACTTAACTAGATTAAATATTTCTGCACCTAATATCAGAGCACCTAAATATGTCGAAGAAACACTGACTATGCTCAAAAGAGAGTTAGATGACTCCACAATAATGGTGGGAGACTTCAACACTCCACTCTCAATACTGGACAGATCATCTAGAAAAAAAAGCTCAGTAAAGATACAGAAGACCTTATTCCCACAATTAACCAATCAAACCTCATCGATACATACAGACTTTCTACCCATCTGCGGACAATTACACCTTCTTCTCCAGTGCACATGAAAGATTCTCCAGAACTGACCATGTGTTAGGACATAATGCAATGCTCAACAAAATCCATACCATTGAATTACTGCAAAGCACCTTCTCAGATCATAAAGCCATGAAAGTCGAAATCAACAGCAGAGAAAACGCAGAAAGTGGAACTCTTGGAAACTGAACAACATCTTGCTCAAAAAAACATGGGTTATACACGACATCAAGGATGAAATAAAGAAATTCATAGATTCCAATTGAGAATGAAAACACTTCCTACCAGAACCTATGGGATATAGACAAAGCAGTGCTCAGAGGTCTGTTTATCTCCATAAATGCATATATCTGGAAGGAAGAAAGAAGCCAGCATAACCCTACAGCTTGAACAAGTAGAGAGAGAACAACAGAGGAACCCATCAGGCACCAGAAGAAACCAGATCATAAAGATTAGAGCAGAGCTAAATGAATTAGAGAATAGAAAAACAATTGAAAAACTTGAAAAGACCTAAAGCTGGTTTTTTGAAAAGATCAACAAAATTGACAAACCACTGGCTAAAAACTTACTAAAGAAAACCAGGAAAGGAAACAAATAACCCAAATTAGAAATGAGAGGGGAGTTGTCACCACAGATCCAACAGAAATCAAAAATATCGTAACAGAATACTATGAAAGACTGTACTCTAACAAATCTGAAAATCTACAGGAAACGGACAAATTCCTTGATTCATACCACCTACCCAAATTATCACAACGTGAAGCAGAACAACTTAACAAACCCATCACAAAGGAAGAGATTGAAAATGTCATCAAAAAAAACTACCTACCAAAAATAGCACGGGCCTAGATGGCTTCACTGCAGAATTCTACCAAGCTTTTAGAGATGAGTTATCTCCAATACTACTGAGACTATCTCATAGTATAGAAAGGGATGGAGTATTCTCAAGCTCATTCTATGAAGCCAGCATAACCCTGATACCAAAGCTAGGGAAAGACCCAACCAAAAAGGAGAACTACAGACTGATAGCACTCATGAATCTAGATGGAAAAATCTTCAACAGAATTCTTTGCCAATAGAACACAATGACATATCAAAAAAATAATCCATCCTGACCAAGTGGGATTCATACCAGGGATGCAAGGCTGGTTCAACATCAGAAAAACAATTAATGTGGTTAACCACATAAATATCACAAAAGATAAGAATCACCTGATTTTTTCCATTGATGCAGAAAAGGCATTTGATAAAGTCCAACACCCATTCATGCTAAAAACTCTCAGCAAAATAGGCATAGACGGCAAAGTCCCCAACGCAATAAGGGCCATTTATACAAAGCCAGCTGCCTACATCATCCTGAATGGAGAGAGACTGAAGGAGCTTCAGAGAACAGGAACCAGACAAGAATGCCCACTCTCACCTCTCCTATTCAACACTGTACTAGAAGTTCCAGCCAGAGCAATTAGCCAAGACCAAGAAATACAGGGCATCTGCATCGGCAAAGAAGTCAAAATGTCCCTGTTTGCAGATAATATGATTGTATATGCAGAGAATCCCAAAGAATCTATAAGTAAACTACTCAAACTGATAGAAGAGTTCAGCAAAGTCTCAGGATACAAGATAAACATAAGTAAATCAGTAGGATTCCTTTATACCAACAACGAGACTGTTAAGGCAGAAATCATCAAATCGATACCATTTACTATAGCCCCTAAGAAGATACAGTACCTAGGAATTAATCTAATCAGAGAAATAACAGACCTTTACAAAGAGAACTACAAGCCCTTACTACAAGAAACTAAGAGAGACTTAGATAAATGGAATAACCTACCCTGCTCATGGATAGGAAGACTTAAGATTGTGAAAATGTCTATTTTACCCAAAGCAATCTACTTATATAATGCAATCCCAATATAAGTTCCAGTGTCATTTTTTAATGAGATGGAGAAACAAATCACCAATTTCATTTGGAAAGAAAAGAGGCCCCGGATAAGTAAGGTACTACTAAAGAAGAAGAACACATTGGGAGGCCTCTCAATACCCGACCTTAGGACATACTACACTGCCACAGTGGTCAAAACAGCCCGGTACTGGTACAAGAACAGACAGTCTTCTTCCATTTCTTTTGCAGTTGCAGTGTACCGGCCTTTACCTCCTTGGTTAAATTTATTCCTAAGTATGTCAGTCTTTTTAATGCTACTGTTTTCTTAATTTTCTGTTCTGAATTGTTCATCACTAACATACAGAAATACAACTGATTTCTGTATATTGATCTTGTGTCCTGTAATTCTGCTGACTTCAATTAGCTTTAATAATTATTTGTGGAATCTTTAGGGTTTTCTATATGTACCATCAAGGAGCCCTGGTAGGTCAGTGGTTAATGCACAGCTATTAACTGAAAGGCCAGAGGTTCCAACCCACCAGCACCTGAGCAAGACAGACGTGGCAGTCTACGTCCACAGAGATTTACAGCCTGGGAGAGCTTATGGGGCAGTTCTACACTGTCCTAGAGGGTTGCTTGGAGTTACAACTGACTCAGTGGCAACTGTTTTTTTTTTTTTTACCCCATGTATATAACTTTGGAAACCCTGGTGGCACAGTGGGTTAAGTGCTACATCTGCTAACCAAAAGGTCAGCAGTTCAAATCCGCCAGATACTCCTTGGAAACTCTATGGGGCAGTTCTACCCTGACCTCTACGGTCGCCATGAGTTAAGACCTGACTCGATGGCCCTGGGTTTGGTTTTTTTGGAGGCGGGTTATATATAATTTGTGAACAGAGACCGCTTCCTTCGCCATCTGAATGCTTTCTTCTTCTTGCCTGACTGTCCCACCTAGAATTTCCAGTACAACTCTGAACACAAGAAGCAAGAGCACACATCTTTGCCTTCTCCCTCACCTTACCAAACAAACAAACAAAAAAAAAACCACTGCTGTGACGTCAATTCCGACTCAGAGTGACCCTATGGAACAGAGCAGAAATGCCCCCTTCAGTTTCCAAGGAGCGTCTGGTAGATTCAAACTGCTGACCTTTTGGTTAGCAGCTGTAGCCATTAACCACTGGGCAACCAGGGTTTCCAAAACCTAATGCACTGCTGTGGAGTTGATAATGTCTCAGTCACCTAGTGTGGCTCCAACAGAAACACCACAAGTGGATGGCTTTAAAAAGGAAAATTTTATTTGTCGCAGTCCAGGAGGCTAAAGGTCCAAATTCAGTGTCAGCTCCCCAGGAAGGCTTTCTCTGCTGGCTCCAAAGAAGGTCCCTGTCATCAGTCTTTCCCTGGACCGGATGATTCTGAGAAGCAGGGATTCTGGTACACACGCTCAGATCCTGGCACTGTTTTCTTTCCTGATCGTACCAGGTCCTCAACACTCAGCTAGCTTCCTTTTCCATCTCAAGAGACCGCCTCAAGGCACAATGCAATTTTATACGGAGTCCTGCCCCACCAACCCAACTGCCACTCATCCTCCCACCTTAACATCACAGAGGCAGAATTTCCAACAAGGAGCAATATAGCACACAACACGAGGAATCATAGCCCAGCCAAACTGCCACACATTTTGGGGGAACACTATTCAATCAATAGCACTGACTCATAGTGCCCCTAAATATTAGGGTTTCCAAGGAACAGCCAGCAGATCTGAAGTGCCATACTTTTGGTTAGCAGCCATAGCTCTTAACCACTGTATTAGCACAGCTACCAGTGTTCCCGGTCTTAGGGAGAAAATATGCAGTCCGTCACCTCTAAGTATGATGTCAGCTGTGGGCTTGACAGAAATGTTATTTATCAGACTAAGAAGTTCTATTCCTGGTCTTCTGAATGCTTATATTTATATATCTATATACACATACACACACAAAAGAAGCAGGTGTTAAAGAAAAACCAAACTCACTGCCATCAAGTCAATTCTGACTCACGGCGACACTCTATGACAGAGCAGAACTGCCCGACAGAATTTCCAAGGAGCAGCTGGTAGATCTGAACTGCCCACCTTTTGGTTAGCAGCCGTAGCTCTTAACTACCAGACCAAAAACGTGTTCACAAAACAAAACAAACCCAGTGCCATCAAGCTGATTCTGACCCACAGCCACCCTATAGGACAGAGGAGAACTGCTCCATAGAGTTTCCAAGGAGTACCTGGTAGACCGATCTGCCAGCCTTCTAGTTCTCAGATACAGCACTTAACCAATATGCCACGGGAGTGCCCCGCCCCCCCAAAGGCATTAGGGTTTGTCAGCTGCTTTCCCTGGGTCTTTGGAGAGGACCCTGTGGCTCTCAACCCCTCCACCCTGACAACACGTTGTATTACACAGCGATGGACCGTCACCTGTTGACCCCCTTCGTTCTGGTCATGTGCTGTATTACCACAGCGATGGATCGTCATCTGCTGGCCCATTTGGGCATTTCTGGGATTAATCTCTTTGGGTCCTGGTGTGCAATCCTTTGAATATGCTGCAGTATCTATTTTGCTGAGAATTTTCTTTTATAAGAGAATACCGGCCTATAGTTTTCTTCCCTTGCGATATCTCTGTCTGGCTCTGGTACAATAATAATAATAGCCTCACAAAATTAAGTCTGGAAGTACTCCCTCCTTTTCTAATTTTTGGAAGAGTTTGAGGGGGGGGAACCAAACCCATGGCCATCATATCCATTCTGACGTATAGTAGCCCTAGTTTTGAAAAGGGCTGGTATTAATTACTTTTTTTTATTATGACTGAATGAAAATGTACATTCCCATATAAATTTACATGCCCACCTATATGCAGCTTCCACTGCTCTCCCTGCCCGGTGACAGCACATTATTCCTCTCTGCTCCATACATGTCTCATCCTCCCAACAGTCTCCTTTCCCCTCCTCTCCGCCCACTCTCCTTCTTCCAGCCAAAGGTCAGCAGGATGATATCCTATAGATGCACAGAACCATAAAGGGCATCCAATATATGGTCACTCTGCATCACCAAGTCCAATCCATTCACGTCCAAAGAGTGCACCTTTGTTATGATTTATGGGCAAGGGCAGCATCAGGGCTGGGGGCCATGCTCCCAGGGGAACCGCAAAGCCGCTGGTAATTACTTTTCTAACATTCATTAGAATCCCTCGGTGAAGCCACCTGTTCTGGAATTTTCTGTGTTCTTAGTTTTATCACAGTGATGACTATTCAACCTGCTTATTACAGGGGTTCAGCCATCTCACTGTTACGCATCTATTCACTTTTCTGTTTTTCTTGAGTCCATCTTGGTAGTCTGAGGGTTTTAACTGTCCCACTTCATCTAGACTGTGTCATCTGTCTCCACTGTGACTATTCATGGTACTCCCCCAGACTCCATTTTTACTCTTCTGTAAGGTCAATAACAATACTTCTGCTCCATCTTAGCGTCACCATGGGTCAGAATCAACTCGACGGCAGTGGGTTTGGTTTTGGTTTTTCTCCATCTCTGATTCCACCAATTTGAGTCTTCTCCCTTTCTCTTTACTTAGTCAAGCTAAATCAAAAACCAAACCAAACCAAACCCACCACCATCAAGTCGATTCTGACTCACAGTGATCCCATAAGACACCGCAGAACTACCCCACAGAGTTTCCAAGCAGGGCCTGGTGGACCTGAACTGCCAGCCTTTCGGTTAGCGGCTGCAGCACTTAAACACACACCACCTGAAGGACTGTCAATCTTACTACCTTTTCAAAGACTCAATTTTTGGTTTCATTGATTTTCTCCACTGCTTTGCTATTCTCTATTTCATTTGAGATTAAAATTTCTGTGGATTTTTACTTCAACCATCCATCTACTGATGACAGATGTTTAAGTAATTCTCATCAGTTACTGTCTGTTGATGAAATCTGGGCAAAAATTTCTCCCGTTATTAAAGCTGGAGTGATTTAATAGTTTAAACTTTTATATTATTAGTAAAATAAATACAGTAAGAGAAAGATTAATACACTTTGAATGACTTAAGGATTTTATTAGGAGTTACACAATAGAGTATTTATACATGATAACTGAGATTCTTCAGGTCCTATTCTGTTTTAGACCTTGGTTCTGCTGGCCCTGTGATAACCTTTACAAGACTGAGGACTCCTATCATTTCCTGCTTGAGAAATGGCTTTTGGGGCCCACACCTTCCACCTGTCCAAGCAGGTAGGTGGGAGAGACTCAAAAACCAAACCAAACCCACTGCCGTTGAGTCAAACCCAACTCGGCGGGACCTTATAAAGACAGAGCAGAACTGCTCCACTGAGTTTCCAGGGTGCAGCTGGGAGGTTCGAGCTGTCAACCTCATGGTCAGCAGATGTAGCACGTAACCACCAGGCCACCAGGGTTTCTAGTTGGGGAGACAGGGACACTGAAATAGCTCTGTGGGTACTGGGCACCACTGGGCCAGCACTGGAGGCAAACTGTCAATGATGCAACCCAGACTGGCTGTTCCCGGTGTGGATCTGCTCCCGAGAGCACTCCCATACGTGGTCAACAGAGGACCTCTCCCATCACAAGCATCATCACGAAGGCACAAAGGGCCCCCTGCTCCTCTGCGGCCCTCCCCATGGCCACACTGGGCCCAAACCCCATCTCACAGCTCCCACAGACATCTGTCAGCCCCTGGCTGAGCAGCCTGCTGTGGCTGCTGGTGGGACCCACGGAACTTGGGACACCTGACACGTGCCCAGCTATGGAAGCTTCCCGGCCCACAGGTCTGTGACTGTACGTCCGCGGAACACATGATCTCCCCCAAGCTCCAAACTGGGGGCCCTGGGAGCTTCCCCGGCACCACAGGCAGTGCTGGCATCTGGACTCCCGCCTGCTTCCCTCTGCCCCTCACACCAGGGCATGCTCCTCAGTGGGGGAGAAGCAGCTGGGTCTCAGATTTCAGGACTTGGATCTCCCATCTAATCCTCTGATCTCAGAGAACCAGGGAGGGCACAACAGGCCCCATGGATGATCCCAAGGGCTGGCTGGACAGGGGTACAAGGGCATCTGCGCTCCCCATGGCTTGCCAGGGCTCAGTGAGGACAGACAGCAGCATCAGATACAGCTCATTTCCATTCTGGTACAAGCCAGGGGACCAGCTGCCAGAGGAGGACGGCACTGTCATCTCGGGTCATCTGGCTGTGGCCACCCCACCCCCTCGGACCAGGTTTCCCAGGTGCTGAAGTCAGAAGACGGAGAAATCAGATGTGCAGCACAATGACCCAGGCAGCGTAGTGACCAGGCAGCTCACTGAGTCACTGTCAGGCTGAATCGCTGAATCAGTGCTGCCACATCCTATCCAACAACTGCTAGTCACGGATTTGGATGGGCATCCGTCTGTAAACACCACCACAAATGACAAAAATATCAAGATCCTGCACCCGGTGTCATGCTAGAACCACAGGCCAAACCAAACACCTCCACAGTAACACAGGGAGGCCAGGACGGTGCCTGTCCAAAGGCCACAGACAGCAAAGCTCAGGAGGGGTGGGCCCAAGCCTCCTGAGGGCAAAGGGCCTGGGAATGCACAGCCCCAGAGGGGGATGTGGACCACGGGCCCCACGGACACAACCGAGCCCACCACCCAAGACGGCAGGGGAGCAGCTCACTCTTCACCTTGACGAGAGAACATCTGAGGACCACCCACGATGGCACAAGGTCACTGGAGCACACAGACTGCAAGTGGGGGCCGCTGCGGCCACCACAGGGTACACCGTCACTCAGATCTCCCGTTAAGAGAGACCGTGTGTTCAGTACAACGGGTCACAGGGCACACGCTGCCTGGAACCCCACTAGAAGAGATCCCATGTTCAGTGAGGGGTCACGGGGTGCGCGCTGCCCAGAACCCCCATTAGGAGAGACCCTATGTGCAGTGAGGGGCCTTGGGGCGCATGCTGCCTGGAACCCCTGTTAGGAGACCCTGCACTCAGTACAACAGGGCATGGGGAACATACCGCCCAAAACCCCATTAGGAGAGACTGCGTTCAGTTCAAGGGGCCACAGGGTGCAGGCTGCCCCGAACCCCCACTAGGAGAGATCCTGAGTTCAGTGTCAGGGGTCACAGGGTGCACCACCGCACAGGTCCCCCATTAGGATCCCCCATTAGGAGAGGCCTCGTGGGCACACTCAGTCAGCTAACGACTGAGGCGAGGACAGCTCTGGGGGCGCCTACTGCTGCCCACCTTGAGACTCCTCAGAACATCTGGGGCGGACAGAGGCCTGGGGGGGGGGTCTGCATGGTGATTTGATGCCCCCTCACCCCATCCTGCTTCCTCTGGTCCTTCTCTTTCACAGGTGTCACACTTGTGTCTGCAGTCTCCCCTCTCCTTCCTGTTCACTCCTGGACTCCACCTCAACCCCCACCCCTAGAGCCCAAGGGAAGCACCTGCCAAGCGCCCTAGGAGGAGAGCGCAGCACCTGACTAGCAGCTGAACTTGAAAGGGTTTCACTAAAGGTCTTCACCAACTCAGACTACACGGATCAAGAAATCCGCAGGAGCCACCACCGGGGGTCCCCTTCCAGGAAGATGGAACAGACGTGCTTCTTACCGTTCCTCCCCTGAGTACAACTAGACAACCTAGACATCCCATACAAAACAGAAGGAAGAAGGAAGCTGTGGAGAGGAAGCTCAGCAGCCAAGCATCTCGGAACCCCAAGAACAACACAGTAGGGTGTAACCTGGCTTTTCTTTTTCCCAGGCAGGGAGCTGAAGAAGCTGGTGACCTAGAAATGCCAACGGGCACAGGAGAAACCAGCCCCAGGCAGCGTGTTCTCTCTAGCCAGAGGCAGCCTGTCAAGAAAGGAAGAACTGTTCTGCCCTCTCAAACACCACAGAAAACCCGTGGCCTCACCCAGTGCCACCACTAAAGGCAGGGCAGAGGCCTAGACATCCACCCTGACGAGGCTGGAACGAGGTGTCCCAACACCCTGCCAGGTGGTCTCAAGACACGGTCACGTAGGGAGCTGGAACTTCCAACCCTGCTGGCTGGTCACAGCTGTCCTCCTGGGGTGTTAGGGGACATACGAGGTCCAACAATTAAGTTGGCGGGCTTAATTTTCTAAGTACTACACACCTCATTGCTGAGTATCACTACAATCACCTTCCAAGTCCTCCCCTTGGTAAGCTGCGTGCTGACACCAGTGCCTAGCTCGCCTTCCAGAGCAATTCTGAAACTCTTTCTGGAATGGCCATTGTGCACAGTGTCACACTGGCAAGTTCACGAACTCATCTGTGAGGGACTTTTTAGCCAGTAAACAAATAACTGTATTGGTATACCATCCTTCCTCACCTGATCTGGCCCCTAATGACATTTTTCTTTACCCAAAGATAAAGGAAATAGTGAAAGGAAGACCATTAGGAGGACATTCAGGACATCAAGAATAATAAAGACAGCTCTGAGGGCCATTCCAGAAAAACAGTTCCAAAACTGCTTCGAAGAGTGGACTAGCTGCCAGCATCAGGGCACAGCTTCCGAAGGAGCAACTTTGACAGTGACTGTGGTGATATTCAGCAATGAGGTACACAGCAATGACGTACGCAGCACTTTTTCTAGGACGAGTTCACAAAAACTTAATTGTCAGGCCTTGTCGAGATGCCAATATGCCCAGAAAAGCAGTGTGTGCACCGTAATCCCTCACTGTTGCGGAGTGGTTGTTCATTTTGTGATTCTGACTCCCAGCGACTGAGGGTCACGGAGCAGAACTGCCTTGCAGGGTTTTCCTGGCCATACTCTGTCAGGAACACAGCGCTTGGTCTTCAAGCCACACAGTCGCCGGTCAGCCACCACGTGTTCCGCAGACAGCACTGGGAGTTGTGAGCGTGTGCACCTGTGCACCTGTCAGAACGACATTATCTCCCAGTGACGGCCCCACCTCGTGCAGCGCCAGAGGACAGAGAGAGGCCCCACCCCTGCCAGCCAGTGAAGGATGTGAACGACACCACCCACCACCGCACATCTGTCAGAGGAGTCCGTTGGAAACAGCAACACCACCAACGCCGGTGAGGGTGTGGACAAGCTGGATCACTCACACACTGCTGCCGGGAACGGAAAACGGCAGTCTTTTTGGAAAACGGTTTGGTAGTTTCTTCAAAAACCAAACACGTGGCTGTATCACAGCCCAGTAGTGGGCTCCTGGGCACTCAGCCCAGAGACACGAGACTGCTGTTTCCACGGAGATCTGTACACAATGTGGACAGCAAACTTGACTCCTGACCGCCCAGAACTGGAAACAACCCAGATGTCCTTCGATAGGCATGTGGTTAAACACACTGCGTCAGGTCCACACCGTGGAACCCAGCTTAGCAACCAAGCCACTGATCCACACAACGACCTCAATGAATCTCCAGGAACCAAGGTGGGTGGAAAAAGTCAGTTCCACAGGGTACACACCATGTGACTCCATTCTTAAAGTGACAAAATGACAGAAATGGAAACTAGATGAAGGGTTGCCAGGGGTGAAGACGGAGGCAGAGGTGGACAACAGAAGGCATGGCCACAGAACGGCGGCGTGTAGGCGCCTCGTGGCAATGAGATGCTCTGGGCCTTGACTGTCAACGTCTGTGCCCCAGCGGTGGCCACAGACTACAGTTTTGTAAATTGTTACCACTGGGGAAAACTGGGGAAAGGGTTTCTAGTGTCTCTCTGGATTGTATCTCACAACTGCATGTGACTCTGTAATTACCTCACAATAAAATAAAACCCACAATTGACAATATTCTGTACTAAGTAAAACAATGGAGTTGGGAAAACCACGGAGCACCTCCAGAACAGTTCTGCACTCCTTAAGGACAAGGACGTGGGTGTTGCCCTGAGCACAAAGTACAACTGTGGTCTCATGTTGCTGATGTCCTTTACCCACACGGAGGGCCAACTCAAGCAGCACCTGACTCACCACAGGGCTCTACATACCACGCGGTGTCATGCCCACACGCCTGCAGTGTACAGCCCCGAGCTGCCCTGCCTTGGTCAACAGTCACCCTGGGCAAAGGACAAAGACGCGTGGATGCACTCTGCCCTCAGGCTGGGGCCGCGGGGACCTCACCCAGTCGCTCAAGCCCAGCCAGGACTAAGAGCACAGGAAGCAGAAGGACTCATTTCTAACCACCAAGTTGGAAGGTCTGGTGGGGCCATGTCTACCCGGGTATCAGCCATGATCAGAGAAGCAGGGACCGCAGACCACCTACCCACGGCAGCACGCACTTCCTGTGGGGTCGCCACACTGTCCCCACGCCACAAAGCACCAGAAAACCCCGTAAACCACCAAAACAACTGCTCCAAAAGCAGCTGCCTCCCAGATCCAGAAATGCAGACCCACTGCCCAGGGGCAGCCCCACGGGGGGCCGCAGGTTCATCCCTGCCCCTCCTGAATGCTGGACGCCCTCACCACTGCCACTCAGTGGCCTGTCAGAGACTGTGTTCAAGGTCAGCTCCCGTGGGCACTCACCCTCAGCTCAGGCCCTGAGGAGCCCAGCCCCGCACTGGGACAGGGGAAGGTCTCCTCTCTCATGGAGCACACGGCTCAATGGGGCAGACAGACCATAAACCATGAACAGGCAGGCAGACCGCAGAGCATGTGGTGGGCTAGCTGATGACACGGCTTTAAAAATAGGTCAAAAGAGGCGGCCAGACGGAGGGTGAGGCCAGGCGGTCAGGACAGCAGTCAGGACAGCCTCCAGAACGGCAGTGCTGCGGAGAGGTGGGAAGGCAGTAGGAAAGGCGAAGGCCTCAGGTCGGAGCCTGGCTGGTCCCTGCGGCTGCAGACAACAGAAGGACAGGGGCTTCTCCTCAGGGGGGATGAGGCGGTGGCAGCACCTTCTACCTCAGGTTTAAAGCATCCTTCTGGGTGCTTCCCGGAGAGCCGACAGCAGGGGGTGGGGCAGCAGTCCTGACACCCTTCTGGAGGCCACTCCATAACCTTGTCAGGTGACAGTGTCAGCAGTGGAAGCGGAAGGAGGCTGGACTGTGGAAACACTCTCAAGGCACAACCAACAGGGTTTTCTGACAAAGACAGACCCCAAACTGACCCTGTGGTGGCCTTCTTGAGAAGGAAATGGAGCATATGAGGCAGCTCTACAGGTGAGGGGTGGGAGTTCAACTTTGGAGACGCCGGGGGCGCAGTGTGTCTGTTAAAACCGTGGCCACTGTCTCCATCCCAGCTCCTCATCCCTCACCTGTGTCACCCTCACCTGACCATGAGCCGGCCTACAGGAAAACAGCAGTGCCGACATGGAGGAGAAAGGAGGTCACTCACATGTCACCACCACAGGGGACGCTGAAGAAAACACGTCTGGGCAAGGAATCTCATGTCTCTCATCCCGCTGAAGGCAAACTCACTAGGCAACTGTGCCCTGAGAGACTCCTGATCCCGGGCCCAGGGAGGCGAGTATGAAAAAGTCCACAGCAGCACTGTGTGGGGTGTCCGTGGCAGTGCTATGTGGGCATGCCTGTGGCGGCATGTCCGTGGCAGTGCCTGTGGCGGCGTGTCCGTGGCAGTGCTGTGTGGGCACGCCTGTGGCGGCGTGTCCGTGGCAGTGCCTGTGGCGGCATCTGCAGCAGCACCAGGTGGGGAAGCCTTGCCAGTGCCCACCGCAGCACCACATGGGCGAGTCCCTGGCATCGCTGTGACCAAGTGCCCGCAGCAGTACTGTGTGAAGTGCTCATGGCGGCGCTGTTCACAATGGAAAACATCTGGCAAAACCCAGCTCAACAGTGGGATGGGCACTCCGTACACAAGCCGTGGAAACCGATCAGACAGCGCTGTGGCCCTTGACCAGCCTGCCCCTGTCCAAAGTCCTCAGGCTTACACGCCACCCTCCAAACTCTAATTCCAGAAATGACTTTAAACCTCATCTACCTAACACACAAGGACTGCCAGCTACGTTCACAAACTCATCCTAGAAAAAAATGCTACATACCTCACTGCTGAATTATCACTACGGTCACCTTCAAAGTCCTCCCCTTGGGAAGCTACACACTGAAGCCAGCACCTAGTCCACACTGCAAAACAATCCTAGAACTCTTTTTCCGGGATCGCCAACAGAGCTGTCATTGTACTACCCCTGATGTCCTGAATGTCATCCAAATGTCTTCCTTTCAATACTTAACCTTTATCTTTGGGTAAAGAAAAAAAGTCATCAGGGGCCAGATCTCGTGAACACGGAGGGTGTTCCAATACAGTTAATTTGCTTACTGGCTAAAAACTCTATCACAGACAACTATACAATGAAGTTCGCAAACTTGCCACCGTGCTATCGCACACAATGCCATTCCATAAAGTTCCAAAACCTCTCTGAAGGGTGGACTAGGCACTGGTGTCAGTGCACAGCTTCCCAAGGGGGGTCTTTGAAGGTGACTGTAATGATACTCAGCACCGAGGTGCGAGGCCCTTAGAACACCTGAACTCACAGACTCAACTGTCGAGCTCACAGCCACAGGGGAATCTCAGCAACACAATGCTGTGTGAGAAAAGGTGGTACACACAATAATAAGGTAATACTTTACGAAGTCCTCCCTGCTTTGGATGGGGACTAGACCCCCAGACGGAGGCTTCCAGAGACCACCAAACACCATCTCCAACAGAGTCCCCTATGAGTCAGAGAGTGGCCCATGCTAGAATTGAAGATCCAAACCTAAAAGCCTCCTTGTTGAGGATTCTTGACACACAGAGAAAGGCATCCTATTGTGGATAAAGCTTCAGTGACACAAACAGCCACGTGGCAGAGATGAGCTGCACAGCCTAGTGGCCGGGAACACATTCAAGTCAGAGTCCTTGGAGCAGATGACTGGGTCTCTCTGAGCTCAGCCTGCACACTTCAGGGCCACCTGAGGATGGGGACCAACCAACGGCATCTTGCCAGATCACTAGTAGCAGCTCTGTCCCCACTACAGTCCAGAAGGCAGTCACTGTGGGTCACCAGTCCCCTGGGGTGGGACGCAAATACCAGCCAGCACAGCCCTGGGCACAGGAAGTGTCATGTGGAAGCAGGTGGCTGCCTCAGCGGTTGGCCCTGCGGCGAGTGAGGACAACCCCAGCAGATGGCAGACGCCGGGCACCAAGCACCCCCGTGGGCTGTGTTAGGAAATGAATGGCTCAGGTCCTAAACCCACAGCTTGTCTGGAAATAGGGCCTTCACAGATCGGGTCAGTTAACGGCAGGTCACACCAGGCATGGCAGGTCACAGTCCCACCTGAGCACCGTCCTGTTGACAACGTGACAATGGGACCATCCAAAGCTGCAGGCCCCAGAGTGCCTGAGGCTGCCCAGAGCCAGACAAACGGGGGAGGGACTTCCCTTCCTCAGGGTGCAGGCCTGCGGAGACCCCTGAAATGTCTGTAGTTGGACGCCACCCACAGGGCAGCACTTGGCAGGCCTGCCGACAGGAGCACGGACTCCGTCAGGGACCTAGAGAGCGGCCTTAGGCGACAGCGCTCAGGCGACAGAACACACCCGAGATCCTCATCCCACCTGCCAGCTGCCACTCTAGCCAGGTGAGGAGCAGTGACTGCTCTGACTGCTTCTAACACGTGGGTGTAGACACATCACCCAGCCAGTGGACACAAAAACCCAACTTCCACTTCTAAGAAAGATAACAAGCAGCCCTCTCCAGTCTTATAACAACCCACAGTGGCCCCCCTCACGTCCTCCTACCATGTGCCATGTTGACCCCCAACCACGACAGTCCCCAGGGCTGATGACCAGCCCCCAGCAAGGGCACCCAGACTCTTACCTGCTGCCCTTGCCTCCCTTGAAACATCTCCCAGGCGCTCACAGGGCACCAGAATGGAAGCGGCTCGGCCAGAAACAACTTGAAGCTTTCAAGTCACTGCAGTGTCACCCGCGCAACCCCCAAACAGGTCAACCCAGAGAGGCCCAAGAACAAACTGGCCTGTGCACTGCAGCCACTGACCGAACGAGGACACAGGGAGAGCGTGGGGCAGGGCCAGGAACTCGGGACGATTCCGTGAAATACAGCTCCTGCGGAACTGAGGAGGTGACCGGGAACCAGCCTCTGGCCTCGGCCATCGCTGTCACTTCCTCTTACTCACATCCTGCCACTCTGTGCAGCCCAGACACTGCGCTCACCCCACACATTTCCCACTTCGTGCCCCGAGACAGCCCCTATTCAGACAGCTGGATGTGCGTAGCAGTAAACTTCGTCAGAGGGTACTGGGAGACCCAAAAATAGATCCACTGCAAAAAGAAGCTCCCTAAGGCCTCTGGGTCAAAGCCATCAAGAGCGTAAGCCCAGGTCCAACATACACCCTTGCCTAACTATTCGTGCTGCTCCCCCAAAAAGGGAGCCCAAGAATGAACAGTCACCCCTGGGAGCTACACCTCACACGTCCCAGGGCAGCTCTGAGACAAAGAGGGGGACCCACCCCCAGCTGATCAACCTGGAGGGTCCACACTGGAAAAGCTGACGGAGGCACCCCAGGGTACCTACCAACAAAGCAAGATCCTGAGGAGCACAGACATTAAAATCACACATCATTTACTGCAACATACAGTTAAATAAACAAAAAGTAAAATGAAGGAAACAGTAGTTATTTGAGTCCAAGTGAGACATGACAAAAACCGTCCGTGTGATTTAATCTAGTCACTATTCGCTTCATTCACCTCTGAAGCATGTCTGTGCGTCACACAACATTTGAGACTAGCTTCAGGGAGCCCCAAAGAGAAAGGGAATACTATTACCCACAAAAGGGCATCTCAGATTCAGGAGTGTGCCTGCCCGCAGTGGGGAGCAAACGACACAAACAAAACCTAGCTGGCCTCTAGCAGCAAAAACAAGAAGCCACCTAACGCCCAGACATCAATGACAGGTGAAATGAACTACAGCATGCCCACCAACAGAGAGCTGTTATTCCTAAATGAGAATGCATACCCATTGTCTCAGTTACCTGGCACTGCTCTAATGGAAAATACCACAAGTGGAAGGTTTCATGAGGAGAAGCTTTATTGTCACAGTCCAGTAAGCCACAAATCCATTAACAAAATACAAGTCCATTCAAAATAAGAAATCATCACAGTCCGGTAGGCTGAGTCCAAATCCAGTGAGAGCATCTCAGCACAGGAACCTCAGGTCCAAAGGACGTGCTCCGCTCTTCGTGCTTCTCTCTCGATGGTATGAGGTTCCCCACTTCCTCTGCTCACTTCTCTTATATTCCACAAGCTTGCAGCTTGGGTCCTGCCTCACTAACACAACTGCAAACCATCAATATCACAGAGGCAGGATTCACAACACATGGGAGGAAGGGCACCATGTTGGAATGCCAAATCAATTCAAATCAACACATACATTTTTTAGGGGGACACAATTCAATCCATGACACCCATGAACACAGAAAGACATGAATGATACAATCACTTTAAAAAGCAGGTGACAAACTAGGACTTATAACTAACTGATCTCACATTTTATGAAACTGAGGAACCTGAAGGCAGGGTGCTTACGGCGCTCCGCTGCTGACCAACAGGCGAGCAGTCGGAACCCACCAACCGCCCCACGGCACAGCGGGCTGGCGGTCTGCTTCCCTGAGGACCACAGCCTTAGAACCGACAGGGCACCTCTGCTTGCTCCTACAGGGTCGCCGTGCGGGGGTTTTTTGTCTGTAGAACATGTGTTTGCTGACAGCTATAGAACAGTATTTACAAAACCATTTATCTCTACCAGGCTTTCCCAGCCTCAACACGAAGACATTTTGGACCACATTACTCTCTGTCCTGGGGGCTGTCCCAGCATCATAGGGAGTTTTATAGCATTCCTGGCCTTGATTCCCACCCTACCAGTTACGCCAACAAGAAATGTCTCCACACTGTCAAACGCTCCAAACTGCCCCTCCGTGCCCCCATCACCCCCCGCCCCCCACCCTCACTCATGCCCAGGAACCACTACTCTCTAGAGTGGAGTTTCTCTCCCTGGTTCCAATGATTAACCTGCTGAGGGTTTTTTGTTTTGTTTTGTTTTGCGCTCCTTGAATACTCTGGGGGGTCAGTTCTACGCCGGCCCCCAGGGTCACCGTGAGTCAGATCGAACTCAACGGCACTTGGCTGGCTGGCTTGTTTTTGCTTATTTGGGTCATCTGTACTTTATCATTTACAAACAGCATGTTATTTGTATAAAAAAGGGAATAAAGAAGAACTTTAGCATTGGTAAAACATTACAGGTGTTTTTTCTATAAAGCAATATTTGAGTTCCCACAAAAACCTCTGTTCTGCAAACACACACAATAAAAATAATAAATGACATGGGAAAAAATAAGCTGGGCCAGACGTGCCACACTTACGCCACTCTAACTAAGCAGTAACAAAAATAACAGCAATATTAATAAAAATACCAGTACAGTTAAAACAGAATACATAAAAAAATCAGTAAATACAGAACTTATTTAAAAAAAAAAACCTTCAGTTTTTACAAGAGTAGAGGAGCTTTGTGGGTGGGGAGGTGCTACTGAGTGACGTTCTGGGCAAAAGATAGATAGGTAAGCAGCCGCAAGCAATGTCAGCCCCGAGCCCCCCGCCCCCCAACCCGGAACCCACAGCAGGGAGCCGGGAGCCCCCGTCTACGGGGGGGGCGCAAGGGGGCAGCGTGCGCATGCTTGTGCAGGCCGCTCGGTGCCTTGGGGTCGCTTTCCGCAGATGGTAAGCAGACCAGCAAGAGGGTTAAGCGCCTTCCTCAGAGAAACACAGCCAGCAGAGAAGATGCTACTGGTCTCTTGGGGCTGTGGCTGGGGGTAGCAGTGGCTAGAAGTCACAAGTCCAACTACCTAGGCACCTCCAGACATAAGGCATCCAAGGCAGAACCCTTTCTCCCATCTTTGGGTCTGGCGGCCACCAAGCTGCCATCCATAATTTACCCATTTACCTCCGAAAACAGGTGGTGTCTATACAACCAACTGAGGAGCCCCAGTGGCACAATGGCAAAGCACTCAGCTGCTACCCAAAAAGGCTGAGGTCCACACTCTGGAGCCGCTCCCCAGGAGAAAAGTGCTTCCTAAACGGCAGTCTTGGAGACCCTACCACAGGACAGTTCCACTCTGCCCTGCAGGGTCAACTGGGAGTCACAATCAGCTGGACAGCGATGGGCATGCTCAAGTGTATCTATGGTGACATTACAATTAATGTTATCTATCAAGACAACCAAACAGAGAAGGAAAGGCTCAGAAGTGACCTCTGTGCAGCCAGAAGGAAGGTCTAATTCTCTAATCACTGAAGGTCAACCTGATTAAACAACACCACTTCCCAGAGCAGTGTGGCCAAGGTCCACCCTCAAACAAAGCCATATCCGCATGTCAGCCACCCACAGCAACACAGGCACAGAGCAGACAAAGCCACACAAGGGAGGGGATGGCGCTGTCAGAGACTTCAGAAGAAAGGCAAACTTGAAGGATCTACTGCACTGAGACCAGTAAACAGACTGCTATATTATGTCATCCAAAAATATGGCACTGCAAATCCTAACCTGCAAACCCTTGGTTATAACCCCATCTAGAAACAGACTGTCGTCATTATGTTAATGAGGCAGGATTAGTGGAGGGTGTATCAAGAGTCAATCTCTTCTGAGACAGAAGGATCTCAGATGCAACTAGTGGCCTCTTCCTACCTGGAGTAAAAGGTGAGTGAAGAAAACCGAAGACCTGAAGGAGTGATCGGTCTCAAGGATTCATAGATCACACATACCATGTCCCACAGGACCTAAGACCAACAGGCACTAGATGGGGCCCAGCTACTGGCACCAACGTCTCTGACCAAGATCACAGCAGTGGTCCCAGACAGAAGGAGAAAAATGTAGAAGAAATCAAAGTCATAAAAAGAGAGACTGGAGGAGCTGGCTGGACTACAACCATGAAACACCCCGTCTGACTTGGAACTGCAGCCATTCCTGGGAACTACCTTCCTGATAAGCAACAAACAAGTCCATAACATTCACAGTAACACCTGAAAAGAACGTCCTCTATCGAACAATTACACAAGACCCAAAGGACAACATACGCCCAGAAGAAACAACGAGAAGGCAGGAAGGGTAGGAAAACCAGACAAAAGGAAAAAGGGAACTCAGCATGGACCTGGGGAAAGTGTTGACACAGTGCAGGGACCAACCAGTGTCATGGAACACTTAGTGCACAACTTGTTGAATGGGAAACTAATTTGTTCTGTAAGCTTTCACCTAAAACACAATAAAGCATTTTAAAAAGAGCAAGAAAAAGAGATTCAACAAGTGAACACAAAGATGGGGTAAGACAGGCATCAAAAAAAACGGAGACCTCCAAAGATCCAAGACACATGGGAGACCCCCAAGGACCCAAGACACGCAGAAACCCCCCCGAATCCAAGACACATGGAGACCCCCAAGGATCCAGGGAGCAGAAACTAAAGGGACAAGGACCTTCCTCCAGAGCCGGCAGAGGCCTACTGCTCAAACCAGTGCTCCGAATTTGGACTTCTAGCCTCCTAAACTGTGAGAGAATAAATTCTGTGTGTTAAAAGCACCCACTTGTGATATTTCTCTTACAGCAGCACTAAAACCCAAACCACCAAACCCACTGCCATTCAGTTGATTCTGACTCACAGTGACCCTGTAGGACAGAAACTCCAAAGAGTTTCCACACAGCGCCTGGTGGATTTGAACTGCTGACCTTTTGGTTAGCAACCACAGCACTTAACCACTAGGCAACCAGGGTTTCCACACCACCACCAGATGACTAACATACAAACCAAAGAACAGGCAGGAAAGACACAAGCCTGGAGATGGGAAGCCAGCATCTCAAGTGCTGAGGTGGAAGGATTTTTTTTTTTTCTTCTTTCTTTCTTTCTGGTTTCCTCTCTTTTCTGTAGGAAAAGATGTTCTTAAATATGCTTATACCTTCCTCCCCACCCCCAGAGCCTTGATGGCAGAGTGGTTACTGGCTACTATCCAAAAGGTTAGCAGCTCAAGTCTACCAGCTATGTCTTGAACACCCTTTGGGGCTAAGTTTCACTCTGTCCTATCAGGTTGCTATAAGTCAAAATAGACTCAGTGGCAACAGGTTTGCTTTTTGGTTGTCTTCAGCGTATTCGCTAGCCAGGCCTGACACAAACATTTCCGCCAGCCCTGCAGCTGGAGACTGTAAAGGAGCCACCTGAGCTGACATCTATGGCCCAGTGGCCCCAGTGCACCCACTAGGCAACTTCAAACAGGAACCCATGTGTCAGAACACCCCCTGTGACAGCCGGCTCTGGTCTTCTTAGGAGACAGAAGGGCTGCCACAACCTTATTTAAGCCACTGTTGTTTGAGTCTTCTGTTACATGTCCAAACCTAATCCTAACTGAGACACACACCCTCACCATGACACAGAGAAAACAAGCCAGCCACAGAGTCTTCTTCATCCTCCAAGAATTGAGGATGAATAATTTAATTAACTAAAGGGAGGACACACATGCTCAGAAAATGTCACACTAAATAAGCAGCAACATCCAGGGAGCCTGGCTAACAGAACAGCCACACGGATGGGCGCTGCAACACTTCCAATCAGCACAGAGGATGTAAGTCACGGCGGGCAACCTACTGCCAGCCGCCGGTTTGTAAATCAAGTTAATGTGCTGTCCACAGCCACTACTCATGACCTCTCTACAGCGGCAGCGCTGAGTGTTTGTCACTGAGACCCGTGACCTCCAGAGCCAAAGATATGTGCCCCTTTAAAGGAACAATTCTCCTCCTAACCTCTGGTGTATGTCGTTGGAGAATATACATACCTACACCTTAACCTGCTGCCATCAAGCCAATTCTGACTCACAACGACCCTGCGGAAGAAAGCAGAACCGCCGCAGAGCTGCCACAGAGCACGTGAAGACCAGAACGGCAACCTTTCAGCTAGCAGTTGTGGCGCTGCACCAGTACATGACCAGCGTTTCCAGACCTATCTTAAAAATACCAAACACACTGCTGTCCCGTCAATTCCAACTCCTACTCCTACAAAACAGAGTACAGCCGATCCACCGAGTTTCCAGGGAGTGCCTGGTAGATCGAACCACCGACCTTTCAGTTACCAGACCCAGCACTTAACCACTATGCCACCAGAGTCTCCATACATATCTTAGGAAGGGTATAAAGAATATTTGGTTTAGAGATGTTAAACACAATTTCCTATGTCAAAGAAGGAACTCACACATATACACACACACCAAAAAAAAACCTGTCCTCTTCTCTTGCCTCTCCACCTATTCTGGCGCAAGATGCACCCCAGAGTGCCTGGCATGTGGTAGGTACTTGATTAATGACCACTGAGTTCAACACTTTTTATTAACTCAGGGGTTAGACCTCAAAACTAGATACACTCATATTCACAAAGTAATTCAGAATGCAAACCCTCACAAAGTGAAGTGCACTGTTGTTGCTGTTATCAGGTGCCATGGACTTGTTCCTGACTCACAGTGACCCTGGGAACAACACAGCAAACACTGCCCAGTCCTGCCCCATGTCCACAACCGTCTCTAGGCTCAAGCCCATCGTTGCGGCCACTATGTCAATCCACCTGGTCGAGGGTCTTCCTCTTTTTCACTGACCCTCCACTCCACCATGCACAACGTCCTTCTCCAGGGTCTGATTCCTCCTGACAACATGTCCAAAGTATGTAAGACACAGTCTTGCCAACTTTGATTCCAAGGAACACTGTGGTTCTACTTCTTCCGGAACAGATCGGTTTGTTCCTTTGGTGGTCCGTGGTACATTCAACATTCTTCTCCAACACCACAATTCAAAGACATCAATTCTTCTTCTGTCTTCCTTGTTTGTGGTCCAGCTTTTGCATGCATGTGATGCGACTAAAAATATCATGGTTTGGGTCAGGCACACTTTAGTCTTCAAGGTGACATCTTTACTTTTCAATACATTAAGCAGATCCTTTGCAGATTTTCCCAATGCAACATGTCTTTTGATTTCTTGACTGCTGCTTCCATGGGTGCTGACTGTGGACCCAAGTAAAATGAAATCCTTGACAACTTGAATCTTTTCTCCATTTATGACAATGTTGCTTACTGGCCTAGTTGTCAGGATTTTTGTTTTCCTGATGTTGAGGTACAGTCCATACTGAAGGCTGTGGTCCTTGATCTTCATCAGTAGGTGTCTCAAATCTTCTTCACTTCCAGCAAGTAAGGCGGTGTCGTGTGCATAACACAGGTTGTTAATAAGTCATGCTCCAATCCTGATGCCTCACAGAATCCAGCTTCTCAGATTTATTCACTCAACATACAGATTTAAAAAGTATGGAAAGGATACAGTCATGCAGTACCCCCCAGTTCAGTTCTCACAACTGCCTCTTGATCCATATACTGATTTCTTAACAGCACAATTAGGTGTTCTGGAATTCACATTCACTGCAACATTAGCCATAATTCAGTATGATCCACACAGTCAAATGTTTCTGTATGGTCAATGAAACACAAGTAAACATCTTGCTAGTCTTCGTTGCTTTCAGCGAAGATCCACCTGACATCAGCGATGACATCCCCGGTTCCACGTCCTCTTCTGAATCCAGCTTGAATTTCTGGCAGTTCCTTGTCAATATACTGTTGCAGTTGCTTCTGAATGATCTTGAGCAAAATTTTAATTGTACATGATATCAATGACACTGTTCAGTAATCTCCACATTCGGTTGGATCACCTTTCCTTGGAATGGGCATAAATACGAATCTCTTCCAGTTAGTTGGCCAGGTAGCTGTCCTCCAAATTTCTTGGCATAGATGAGTTGAGCACTTCCAGCACTGCATCTGTTTGCTGAAATATCTCAATTGATATTCCATCAATTCCTGGAGCCTTGTTTTTTGCCAGTGCCTTCAATGCAGCTTTGACTTCTTCCTTCAGTACCGTTGGTTCCTGATCACACGCTACCTCTTCAAATAGCTGAACACCGACTAGTTCTTTCTGGTGTAGCGACTGTGCATTCCTTCGATCTTGTTTCCATACTCCCTGAGTCATTTAATAGTTTCCCTGTAGAATCCTTCACTATTACAGCTCCAGGCTTGAATCTTTCCCTCAATTCTTTCAGCTTGAGAAATGTGAACATGTTCTTCCCTTTGGGTTCTCCATTTCCAGCTCTTAGCACATGTCATTATAATACTTTCTTCTGTCTTCTCGAACTGCTCCTTGAAATCTTCTGTTTAGGTCTTTTACTTCGCCATTCCTTCCTTTTGCTTTAGCTGCTCAATGACCGAGAGCAAGTTTCGGAGTCTCTTCTGACATCCAATTTGGTCTTTTCTTTCTTTCCTGTCTTTTTAATGACCTCTTGGCTCTCTTCATGGACAATTTCTTTGATGTCATTCCACAATTTGTCTGGTCTTCAGTCATTAGCGATCAACACAAAAAAATATGTTCTTGAGATGATCTTTAAACTCAGGAGGGATATACTTAAGGTCATACTTTGGCTCTTGTGGACTTTCTAATTTTCTTCAGTTTCAATCTGAATTTGCATATGAGCAACTGATGATGTGTGCCATAGTCAACACCTGGTCTTGTTCTGACTGCTGATATGGAGCTTCTCCATTGTCTTTCTCCACAGATGTAGTCAATTTGGTTCCTGTGTATTCCATCAGGTGAGGTCTATGTGTACAGTTGCTGTTTGTGTTGTTTAAAAAAGGTATTTGCAATGAAAAGTCGTTAGTCTTGCAAAATTCTATCACGCAATCTCTGGCATTATTTTTATCACCAAGGCCATATTTTCCAACTACCAAGCCGCCTTCGTTGTTTCCATCTTTTGCATTCCAGTCACCAGTAATTATCAATGCATCCTGACTGCATTTGTGATTCATTTCAGACTGCAGAAGCTTGCAAAAATCTTCAGTTTCTTCATCACTGGCCTTAGCAGTTGGTGGGTCAATTTGAATGATAAGCCATATTAACTGGTGTTCCTTGTAGGCATATGGATATTATCCTATCACTGACAGTACTGTACTTCAGGACAGATCTTGAAATGTTCTTTTTGATGATGAACGCAGCACTGTTCCTCTTCAAGTTTTTGTTCCCAGCATAGTAGACTGTATGATTGCTAGATTCAAAATGGCCCAAACTGGTCCACTTCAGCTCACTAATGCCTATGATGTCAATGCCTATGCATTCCATTTCATTTTTGACTATTTCCAATTTTCCTAGATTCATACTTCATACATTCCATGTCCCAATTATTAGTGGATGTTTGCAGCTGTTTCTTCTCATTTTGAGTGGTGCCACATCAGCCAACAAAGATCCCAGAGGTCTTACTCCACCCACATTGTTAAGGTAGACTCTACTTTGAGGGGGCAGCTCTTCCCCAGCTGTCTTTCGAGTGCGTTCCAACCTGGGGGCCCACTTTCCAGTACCACATCTGACAAATGTTCCACTGCTATTCATAAGGTTTCCCCTGGCTAATTCCTTTCAAAAGTAGACTGTCGGGTCCTTCTTCCTAGTCTTAGTCTGGAAGCTCAGCTGAAACTTGTCTACAATGGCTAACCCGGCTGGTGCCTAAATGCCAGGGCACAGCTTCCCACATCACAGCAACAAGCAAGGCTCCACTGATTATTAAGTACACTACAGTGACATAAATACCTCAGCCTAACTTCCCCAACCACTCTGCCCCACTTCCTATGGAAATGTAAATTCGGTTTACGCCCAGGTCCGCTGACTTCACTTGCTTGAGTGTGGCAGTCAAACCCATGGGAGAATGGCCACGTCTCACACTGAGGTCAAATCACGACACGAGTAAGAAGGCTGCGAGGTGCTCTCCGGGTGGGACAGGAGGGCCAGCAGGGCAGACCCCGAGGGGTGGGCTCTCAGACCCTCGCTGACCCCTCCAGCAGACAGCCCTGGTGGCAGGTGCAGAACCAACTGCGAGCAGCTCACACAGTACTGAGCTGGCCCTGGCCCTCCCTACCAGTCCACCACACAGAGTGAAATGGGAGTCCACTTCAAACCTATTACTACTGCATGAGAAAAAATAAGAAAAGGGAAGCAGAGCTCTGGCTGGGCCTACAGGGCCAAGTGACAGCCCCGATGTCTCAGGGTCGCTGTCAAGGTCAGCCTCTGGTGCAGCTGAAGGGTGAGGGCAAGCTCACAGCATATGACCACGGCTGGAAAGTCATCTGTTCGTACAGGCTGGGAGGTAGATGTCCAGAGAAGAATCACTGCTGTATGAGGCAGAGCTGGGGGCAAAAGACAGTGAGACAGTGGGCACAGTTACCACGTGAGCCCAGGGTATGCCAACCTGGTCATGGCGTGTGAAGCCATAGCTGAGGGACTCGGGGCCTAACGACCCCTGTAGTTTGAGGCCTGTGTGGGCTGTCCAGTGCACACAGAGCTCTAAGTGAGAGGCCTGCAGAGGGAATGTGTCGTGAGCAGCCCAGCTGTTATTCTAAGGGCAGTGTGAGGGTGAGGGCAGACTCACAGCACGTAACCACGGGTGGGGGAAGCCCCCGCTCCCACTCCCAACCTCAACAGCAGCTGCAGATGCACAGACTCACCCCATGGGGATGCAAAAGGTGACCTGGCACCAATAGCCCTCCAGATGCTGGAGACGTGAATGGAGCAAGGACCTACAAATCACGGCCTCTCAGAGACGGGCTGCGGATGTGAACGGAGCGTGCACCTCCAACAGTCAGGGCCTCTCAGTGATGTGTTCAGTCCGAACCTCCCTGTTGTCTCTGACCCCTGACTGATTAAAATAGTCACTCCAAGGCATCACTTGTAAGCTAGCAGGAAAGGGTCGCTCCCACTGTGTCACCAGTCAGGCAGGTGAATCAGATACAAGCGCAGTGGCCGCTAGTGCAGTTCCCATCAGCAGCAGTCCCCGCGCCTTGCCACATCTGGATGTTCAGAAACGCTTCAGTCCTCTCCTCTTAACTCAGCTTACAACGGCTTCCTTTACCCCTCAGGTAACTCAAGCACATATAAAAATTGTAAAAAGTGGTCCCAATTATAGGATTTAACATTTTTAAAAGACGAAAACAGAAAAAGGTTGAAAATACTTTTCCTCACTGGCAAGCCCTGACTCAGAGGGTCCGTCCACCAGGGCAGCAGACACATCATGAAAGTGCCTCAACAGCCAGAGTGAGGGCAGGGCGTGACAGGTGTGGGCATGCCACGGGGTGAGCCCTGGAAAGGGTGCGGGGTGTGGCCTCACGCACGGCATGGTGTGCACTGGGCAGGGCACAGCTGGTTGTGGTATGGGGACACGGCATGGGGACACATCATGGAGGCAGCATCTACAACACGGCCCAATCCAAACGGAGGAGACCAAAGTTTCTCAGAGATGCTCCAAGGGACAGACACACAGCAACAACCAACAAGCTGGGCCCTGGTATGACAACCGTTCCTTCATAAACAACAAACACTGGCGAATGCCTACTCTATGTCGGGCCTGGTATTGTTCACGGGGGACAGAGAGGGGAACAAGTCAGAGAACATCCTTCTCTGATCAAGTGCACACTCCTCCCTCCAACATACAGAAGGCAGAAGGAATTCTTACAATGCCAACACAGAAGGAAAAAACTGAAGATCTGAACAGCTTATAGCCATTACAGAAATGGAATTTATCATCAGTAAATAATTATCAAAAATATGAAATGGAAACCTCCCCTCAAAAGACAACTCTAGGCCCCGATAGTTCTACTGCTGAATTCTAGCCAACACTCAAGAAGAAACATCACACTTACACAAAGTTTATCAAAAAACAGAAAAGGAAGGAAAACTGACCTACTACTTTTATAAGGCCAGCAAACCTGAGTGGTGATGCCTGACCAAGCCAAAAGAAAGAAAGTAAAAGAGGGAAGAAGGAAAAAAGAGAGAGGGAGAAAGCATCCCTCATGGATACAGATGCAAACATCCTTAACAAAGTTAACACCAAACTGAATCCGATCAGTATTTAAAAGGATAACACATCATAATCAAATAAGAGTTTATCCCAGGAAGGTAATGTTGTTTTAACATCTGAAAACCAACCAAGGCAATCTGCCTTTTTCATAAAATAAGGAGAAAACCCACAGGATCATTTCAATAGATGCAGAGAAGCATTTGACAAAATTTGACAAATTCATGACAAAAATTCTCAGCAAACAAGTAGAGAACATCTTGAAAACTGATATCAAGAAAAAGCCTACAGCTAATGTCACATTTAATGATGAAAAATTCAAGCGGTTCTTGTTAAGATTAAAAAACAGTGAAAGGATTCCTGCTTCCTCTACTTCTGTTCAATATTACATTGTCTAAATAAAGCCAGGGAGGGAAGGAGGAAGGAAGAGGGAGAGAGGCAACAGAGGTCAAAAAGAAAGGAGTAAAATGGTCTCTGCAGATGATGTGATTCTTGACACAGAAAATTCCAGAGAATCTACAAAACAACTGCTAGAACTGACATATTCTGCCAAGGGCACAAACCCGTTACATTCTTACATCTTAAACCCCAAAAACCCACCGCCAACAAGTTGATTCCAACTCAACAACTGTATATCAGCAGCAAATCAGAAGAGTCTTTTTAAATTCCACGCATTTAATGAGACTAAAAAATATAAAATACTTAGGAATGATTCTAACAAGAAAGGGTTAAAGACCTCTACACTGGAAGCTACAAAACCATGCTAAGAGAAATTGAAGATGGCCTAAAAAACGAGAGATACATATCGAGTTCATTGATCTGAAAGTCTGATGTTACTAAGGTTCGCCTACAGATTCAATGTAATTCCAATTAGGATCCCAGCAGACGTTTTTCTGCAGAAACTGACAAGTTATATTCAGGTTTATATGAAAATGCACACAACTTAGAGGAACTAACAACATTCAGAAAGAAGAAGAGAAAGAGGGGATCTGTCTGACTGGATTACAGCCCTTCCATAAAGACAGTGGGAGCCCAGGTGGAGCAGGAACCAAAAGGTGGACAGTCTGAATCCACCAACAGCTTCCTGGAACCCTGTGAGGCAGTTCTAAGTTCTACTCTGTCTGTCCTACAGGGTAGCTAGGGGTCGGAAGGGACTAGACAACAATGGGTATAAAGGAAACATGGCGGTGACCTGGGCAGACACACAGACCAACAGGACGAGCAGAAAACCTAGACAGGACTCAAAAACACACGATCAAGTGAGTTGGCAAAGGCGTCAGTGGAACCCAACAGGTGACAGGAAGTCTCCTCAGCATTGTTTGCTGGGACAACTCTACAGTCAGATGGAAAACAACGAACATCAATGCCTTACCTCACACCACACACACACACGTTAACCACACCAACCCTAATCCTAGCCAGAAAACCATAAGCTACAAAACTTCTAAAACACAGGAGAAAATCTCTGCAACGATGAGGCTGGCAAGCAGCATGAACTATACAGAAAAAAGTTAATCAATTTAATTTCATTAAAACGGAAAGCTCACGTCCACAAAAAAGCCCGCGCACAAACGCTGCAGATGTTGTCGGTTACTGTGGGGTGGCACAGGAGTAGGGTGAGTCCTAATCCTGCGTTAACTGATGACTTCACCAAAGAAAAGCCGCAGAGCCCAGGAGGCAGGAAGTGTGAAGCTTCTGCTGCAAGCCAAGGCTCGTCTGGAGCTTCCCAAAGCCGGGAGAGAAAAGGACCTTTCCGGGCGACTTCAGAGAGGGCAGGTGGCGGTTGTCACTGCTGCTGTGTCTGGTCAAGACTCACAGTGACCCTGTATGGCATAGTACAACTCTCCTACGGGGTTTCCTAGGCTGGTGGTGTGGTGGGGAAGTGCTCAGCACACAACCCAAAGGTCAGCAGTTTGAACCCGGCCAACCGCTCCACAGGAGGAAGATGTGGCCATCTGCTTCCGTATGGGTTTACAGCCCTGGAAGCTCTGTAAGGCAGTTCTCTGCTGTCTGACAAGGTTGCTATGGTCAAAATCAACTGGACAGCAACAGGTTTGGGGAATCTTTACAGAAGCAGATGCTCAGGTGCTTTCTTCCAGAGCCAGTGACAGGTCAAACTGCCACCTACCTGGCTAGTTAACCACTCAACCACCAGGGCTCTCTCAGAGAACACAACGCCACTGACAGCCTGAACTGGGGCACCAGGCCTCTAGAACCATGCAACATGCAGCACTAAGTTTCTGTGGTACTATCTCACAGCAGTCTTGGAAAGCTGGCAGGCACACAGCCACACACAGACCTGCGTAAGAGTGTTGACAGTGGTTGTGTACGTAACAGGCCAACCTGGGAACTACCCCGGTGTCTACCAACAAGTCAAGGGATCAACAAGCCGTGGAATATTCACACAGCATGCTACCATTCAGTAATAACAAGGAACAAATTGCTGACACAGCCACTGTGCGAACTCCCAAAATCAGTATGTTGAATGAAAACAGCCAGACATTTTTAAAATAAATAAATAAAAAGTTCGCATTGTATTATTCCGTTGACATAAAAAAAACAAAAATGAAACCCACTGCTGTCTAGCTGGGTCCGACTCAGAGACCCTGGAGGTCTGAGCAGAACTGCCCCAAAGAGTTTCCAAGGAGCGCCTGGTGGATTGGAACTGCTGAACTTTTGGTTGGCAGGCACAGCACTTAATCGTTACGCCACCAAGGTTTCCAATACACAACTCTAGAAAATGAAAGCCAACCTGAAACAACAGAAAGCAGACCCATGGATGCCCGAGCAGGGTGCAGTGGCGGAAGTGTGTGTTATCTTTTCTGCGGAGACTGTTTCAGTCGACACACACTCACACAACGCCCGTCAACACTCACCAAATGATGCCCTTCAGTTTGACCTCACGTAAGCACTAAGCGTGTTTGCAGTGTCAACAGATTTTAGTGAACTAGAATGCTCCGTAAAGAGCAGTGGGAACACTTTTGTGAACGACTCAGGTGACTGAGAGTTTATGACCCAGTCCAGGACACTTTTCCAGGACACTTCTGCAAGTGAAGGCGGATGCCAGCCATCATCTGAACGGGGGTCAAATCACCTACAACAGGCAGTGTGGACGGCAGCACCCGTGGGAAACAGCACTGATGGCTTCAGGGAACACAAACACCCCATCTCCTCCGTGCTGTGTGGGGTCAGATACTTAGGGTTTGCTCGGTCCCCAGGGGACAGAGGGGGCCAGAGCTGGCCGCAGCCTCGACCATCAGCCATGCTCGTGCCTGAGTGTCACCATGAGGCAGCTCCTGGCTCCCAGTCAGCACCAGGGGTGAGACAACACTGGGCTCCTGCCTCCAAACTCAGGGTCCCTCAGTTCCCCTTTCTTTCTAAAGACAAAATGCAAGAACATCATCAGCGCTACCCCGCTACCCCGTTCCTATTTTCCCAGTGTTGAATTACTCTGACCACCCTCTCCAAACCTCAGCAGCAAGACAGCAAGCAGACAACAGGAAAGACGGTGTCGCGTCCTCACCCACAACAACTACAGCGGGATCGGAGTAACCCGGGCGAACCCCCGGGGCCCTCAGCACAGGGCCGCTCCCACCTTTATCTGGCAGGTTCTATACCTCCAGGCCAAAGTCTCCAAGGCTCCACCTCACATCCGGACAGAACCAGTCTAGAGGGCCCCCTTGTTCAGAAAAGGGGCTGGGGGACGGTACCACACTGCTCACTGCAGAGGGGAGGACCACTGAAAGGACAAGCAGCACTGTCTCCCCACCACACAACAGGGAATTCTGGTCATGTGACAAGTTCTTTCAAGGAAACAGATACCCTGCCACTCTACACCCTCTGCAATGCCAGGCGATTCCAGAAAAGAAGGGTAGGACTTTATTTTCTTTAACCATTCATTTCCTAGAGAACAGTGCACCATTTTCCTAACTCCAAAAAACACAGCAGGACAGGAGCGGCTCACTCATGTCCCTGGCATGTTTACCAACCACAGCAGACTGGACAGAGAATGAACCATACGAATTCCTGACTTCCTGGACCTCCCAAGAGCTAATTCAATCTAACCCAATCTCTCCCAGCTGGCTTTCAGACAACTCTTCTCTTTACAGAACAATTACAGTCAAACTAGTCTCTCAACTGTCCGTCCTTGTTTCCTTTGACATTGGGAAAGAACTTGAAAAAGTACACACACGCGCACACACACACACACATACACACACAGTCTCTCTTGCTCACACACACATGCAAAACAGTAGCACTGTGAAAACAGCCTGGATTTCCCTGACAGCTTGCGCACACGGCCCGACAACGAAGGCCGCCTCCCCGGCCCAGGCCGAGCGCAGGCCCCGTCCCTGCCAGCACTCACGGGAGGGCGGGCTTCCGGAGCCTCAGCATGTCTTCTGGCTCGGTCGTCTTGGCATTCTCTGGGAGCTGGCTTCTGAGCTCTCGCCTGGAGCACCTGCTCCTGGGATATCTGTGCCAGAGGGGCAGGTGCGGCCTTGGGCCAGGCTCCACACACAGGGCCCGGCCAGCCACACGCCGACGCCCAGCCTGTTCCGTGAAACAGAGCACGGGGTGACGGCAAGCAGGGTGCTGGGGATGAGCTTCCACCTGGGGTCACTCTCCAGCGCCACGCGCACTCCAAGCAGCTTGGAGGATCCAGCACTTTACTCTCTCAGCACCTACTATGTGCCGGGTGCTCCCATGCTCTGCTAAGTAGTCCTTCCCTGAAGGTGGAGGTGGTGAAAGCCACCCGAGGCTCCTCAGCCAATGAACGTCCAGGAGAGGCTGTGAACTTAGGTCAGGGGACCCTGAGCCTGGGAAGGGCCGGGACAGGCTCGTTTGTAGGCCGTGCACCCAGGAGGCAGGAGCGACGGTCACATGTGACCTCATGCACACTCCACCGGCCTTCACACCCTGAGCTGACGTCACACCCTCCTTCCAGATGTTCCACTCAACTTTCTCCTCCAGATTCTTCCCCCACTAGCCCTATTACCTAAGCCACTGTCCCCTGATCTGCCCACTGCACGTCATCACACCCAGCTCTCTTTAATGGCATGTGGCACGCCCACAAGAGAACCAGGAGGCCAGGAACCAATCAGAGCTCCAGTAACAGCCGACCTAAGCGCTGTGAAGAAAAAGAAAGCTGAATCTCAGACACAGCTGTTGTGGTTGGGTGCCATCGAGCTGGTTCTAACTGACACATGCTGTGCCCAACAGAACCCAACACTGCCTGGTCCTGTCCCACGCCCAGCCACGCCCACGTCACTGCTACGCTTGAGCTCACTGTGGCGGCCACTATGTCAGCCCACCTCGTTGAGGGTCTTCCTCTTTTTCATTGACCCTCCACTTTCCCAAGCATGATGCCCTTCTCCAGGGACTCACCCCTCCTGACAACCTGTCCAGAGTACATAAAATACAGTCCCATCATCCTTTCTTCCAAGGAGCACTCTGTTCCACTTCTTCCAGAACCGATTTGCTCATTCTTTTGGCAGTCCACAGCACAGTCATATACTTTTCCAACACCACAATTCAAAGGTGTCAATCCTTCTGTCTTCCTTAATCACCACCCAGCTTTCATACGCATATGATGCAACTGAAAATACCACAGCTGGAGTCAGGTGCTCCTCAGTCTTCAAGGTGGCATCTTGAGTTTTCAACATTCAACAAAGAGATCTTCTGTAGTGCCTTTTCCCAGTGCAATAACACATTTTGTGATTTCTTGACTGCTGCTTCCATAGGCACTGACTGTGGAACCAAGTAAAATGAAATTCTTGACAACCTCAATCCTTTCTCCATCTATCAGGATATCACTTACTGGCCCAGTTGTCAGAGGTTTTGTTTTCTTGATGGTGAGGTGTAATCCATACTGAATCACACACGTACTCACAGCCAAAAATGCAACTGTAAACCAGCACCCAGCCAGAGACACAACCTAGGCTAGGAGGAAGTTTCGTCCTCTCTACCTGAAGAGCAGGTGACAACCAAACAGGGACCCAAGACCAGCAAAGGCCACTTCTCTCCAGGGGCTCAGCATCGCACACCCTGAGGCAAAGACCACAGTCCCACTGGCCTTAAGATGCTTATTTTAGCAATATCTGTAACTGGAAAAATGGAAAACATCCTCACCTCCTGATGCTACTGGACAATGTTCTGCTATTATCCATAAGGGTTTCCAGACTGCTCTGGCTCCCTTACGTTAGACACATCAGCAGGAAAAGACCAACTGCTAAAAAAGAACATCCTGCCTGGTAGAGTACAGGGTCAGCAAACACGAGGAAAACCCTCAGTGAGATGGACTGACGCACAACCTCGGGAACCAGTGTAAAGACGGAAACGATCCCGTAACCTTTGGCTTTGTCATACACACGAGGCCACCACCAATCTGGACCAAAATGATGGCAGCCAGCAACAACACCCAACAGGAGCCGCTGTGCCCAGCAGATGCCGACTTACAGCCACCCGTAGGCAGGGCAGCACTGCCCCCACGGGGTTCCCACAGCTGCAGCACATCGCAGCAGAGGGAGACGGCCACATGCGTTTCCTGCGGCGTCGCCGGTGGGTTAGAATGACCAACCCTTACAGTTTGCACCTGAGTGCTTTACCAATGCACCACCGGGGCCCCTTAACAAATCGCACAGGGGTTAGTAACATTTAACAATCCACAACCACACACTGACGTATCCACAGCTGTAAAAACGATCACGTAGAGACTCATGATGTGGGCAAGTTTACGGTAAAAGAGGAATTAAGCAAAAATACTAAATTTCTCATACTGTGGCATGTAGGGCCTATGTGAGATTTAATGCTTGCCCGTGAAAATCTCTGAAGGAACATGGGAAAAAAAAAAAACAGCTGCTGAGCTCAGTTTCTTTCTATTTTAAATTCCTTTAAAACAACGACTACAGTGCAGACACTAAGAAACAACAGGGCTCAGGGTCTGTGACCCGGGCAGCACTCAGTCAGTCGGCAGCAGCACAGAAGGATCTGGCATCCTGCGTGCTGTCTCTTCCCACACTCCCCCTCTGCAAGACAAAACAGGCCACGCCAGCTGTAGTGCCCCTACTGTGACAGGTTTCGCACCCCAGCAGACTAAGAGCTTCCCTTTGGTGTCCCGCATCCTCCTCTGCTCTGTGACTTATTACCGGGTTCTGTCATCAGTCTTCCTTTCCAGCAAGGCTGCGAGGACCAGCCTGAGAGCAAATGACACACTCGGCTCCCTCCGTGCACCCCTAGGTAGCTAGTCCAGGGCCTGCCGCAGTCTATGGTTGTTCAGAGAAAGAAAAGCAAGGTTTTCTGAGCCTGCATCTGTTGCCATTGACTTCTGCTATGATTTCAGATTATTGTGTTACCAGGGTAAATGTTCCTTAGTGGACAGATTATTCCTAGATTCTCCAAAACAAGATAAGACACCCTTGAAGCTGTCCAACTAGCTGAAAACACACACGGAGACCAAGGAGCCATCACTTCCCCCGTGAGCTGCTCCCAGCACCCAGAAATGCGTCATCTAGAATGCAGAGAAACTCTTTGGCCCTGACTAGCTCCTAGTACTCAGGCTTCTGCACAGTGGGTGACAGCAGCACGGAAAGGAAGATGGTGCGTGGTGGTCTGGTCGGGAATCACCCAACAGGCTCTCTGCTGAGCATCACCGTCTCATTCTCCCCAAGGCACTCACTCACTGAGGGGACTTATACCACCAGAGACGAGTGGGACACAAAAGAGAATCCCAGCCTCGAGTTACAGCACAGTAAGAGGTGCAACCTGGGACACAGACACTGGGGGGCCACTGCAGTGTCCCAGAGGCCTTCCCAAGCTTTCCCCACGTGGGGCAGGCTCTGGGTTGGCAGTCAGCCATCCAAACAGATTTTTGTCCACGGAGACAATATGTCAGTCAGTGCTGCCTCTCAGAGCAGGCTGACAAACTCATACGGTAACGCATACAGTACAGAATCATGGCACCATACTTTTTTCCCCGTAACTTACTGAGACACTGCAATACAATTCACCCTTTTAAAGTATACTAAAAATTCAGTGGTTTTCGTTGTTGTTTTTGTGTGCTTACAAGGGTGTGGAAGCACTGTGGCTGTCTGAGGTGCCGTCAGTCAGTGTCCAGTCCTAAGGAACCCAGGCAGGACAGAGTGAAACACCGCCGGCACCACGCCCACAGTCACTGTTATGCTTAAATCACCACTGTCTGACACCAGAACATCTTTTATCATCCCCAAAAGAACTCGACCTCGCCCAGTCAGCAGTCACTCTCCGGTCACTCCCCTAGCACCTGGCCACCACTGACCCACTTCTGCCTCCTTGCGTGTGCCTAGAGCAGGTGTTGCGTCGAATGGACTCTGCAGCAGCACATGACCACTGACGTGATTCTCTCTTGTGCCCCACTCGTCTCTGGCAGTGTAAGTCTGCTGGGTGAGTGAGTGTCATGGAAGGAATGAGGTGGTGATGCTCAGCAGCCAGCCTGTTGGGTGATTCCCGACCAGACCACCACGCACCATCTTCCTTTCCATGCTGCTGTCACCCACTGTGCAGAAGCCTGAGTACTAGGAGCTAGTCAGGGCCAAAGAGTTTCTCTGCGTCCTAGATGGCCACACTTCCCTGGGTGCCAGGAGCAGCTCACAGGGGGAGTGGTGGCTCCTTGGTCTCCGTGTGTGTTTTTCAGCTAGTTGGACAGTTTTCAAGGGTGTCCTGTCTCTTTTTGGAGAATCAAGGGACCACAGCATCCGTCAGCACTGTACTCCTTTTTCATAAACTTTTATAGGCTCATACTTTTCACCCTAAGGAAATTCCACTTTTAAGACTTTATACCACGGGAATAGTCCGAAATACACACAAGGCTCCGTGTACAAGGGCACATCAGCATATCACTGACGACGAGGGAAAAACACAACACTCAGGGCTGGTTAACTGAACTCACACATCTGCAGGACACAGCACCATGCAACCACTAATCTACAAAATGTTGACAGTTACTATAGGACACAAGCAAAAGCTTGCGGTTCAGTGAAGAAATAAGGTTAAAAACTGTACTTTTGAAAAAGGTATCTAATGGGAATGTTATAACCTGAAATGTAATCCTAGGTAGCTTTGGTAACAGGAATAGGGATGGTTTTAAATTCCCTATATATAGACTTTTTAAAATTATTATTAACTAAGATGCTCAGGAAAAGCATCCCTCTTTAGTAAAATCACACATTGGGAGAATGAACAACTTTTGGAATGTGAACAGAACAACATAATCAAATTCACAATCTTCAGGTTTTCATAATTTCAGATCAAAAATGAAAACAAGAACAAAGGCAATCAGCCAATTGTAAAAGACATTACGAAAAGCCAAAAAGCACTAAAGATAAATGCAGCAAGTTAGAAAACAGAAAAATGCTATTAATAGCCCCAAAGCTTTTCTCCTAAAGGAATGAAACAAAAATGATAGACCCTGTTTTATGCAAATCTGACAAGAAAAAACAAAAGCTAATCAAATAAAATTAGAAATGCTAGTCTCTAAGCCTTAGATATTTGAGGTGTGTAACAGCACAGGCAAATTTAAGGCTCCAGCTAGGTGTGAAAGTAGGTTACAGAAATAGATACAGGATGTTAAAAAAAAAACCTCCATAAGATCAAAAAGAAAGAAAGAAACCTTTCAGAAAAGTCATCAATCACAGCATCACCTCCCCTAGAAAGTCTTCATGCAGATGGTTTAAAGGAAGTTCTCTAAGACTTTCAAGAAACAATTGATTCCAAAGCTCTGCTACTATTCCAGAACCCAGAAAAGCATGGAAAGTCACTAAATGAACTGTGTGAGGCTACTGAACGCCGAAATCAAAGCACTGTTAACAAAGACATCTCCTCCCCGCTGCAAAGAAGAGCACACACACAGTCGGGCCACCTCTAAATATAAAATTAGGGAGTGAAGTCCAACACTGCCAAAAACAGCTTTATTACTGGGGAATGTATTAATGCAGCACAAATAAACTAAACCAAACCGAACACCCAAAGAATGCTCCAAGAACTCCAGCGCAATTCAGGACCCATTCCTACTAAACCACTAAAACCTGCCCATCAAAGGGTCACACACTTATGACATGGTTAAGAACGTCTGTCTTCAACCGACAGGTAAACAACAAAATTATGGGGAAAAGCACAGACATTCCAAGTTGAGTGGGACCAACGCAGGGCACGGCACTCAGTGAGCCTCATGGGAGCACCAGGAACAGTCAGAGCCACGCAAACTCAGAGTATAAACAGGGGAAGGAAAACTCAGCCATCACTCACAAAACAAAAATGAGCAAGTAAAACAAAATAAAAACATGAATGTAAAGAAATAAACACTTCCGAACAAGCAGCCAGTAACTTCTGTGTAGTAAGATCATATGGGTCCCCTCAAACACTTTTTTTAAAAAATACATATTTTATGCATTTAAAATTTTTGCAGAAAACAGTGTAACTTTGCCAATGAGATGCAGATGAAAAGCGAAACAGAAGGATGTAAAGCAAGTCTCAACAAAGTAAAAAACCACTGAACTATTGCAAAACATCTTACCAGACCATAAAGCCATAAAAGCTGAAATCAATAGCAGAAAAAACATAGGCAGAAATTCCAACTCATGAAAACTGAACAATAGCTTGCTCAAAAAGCCATGCGTTATAGAAGAAATCAAGGATGAAATAAAGAAATTTACATGGAATCAAATGAGAGTGAAAACATAACCTACCAGAACCTATGAGATACAGCAAAAGCAATAGTCAGGAGGTCAGTTTATCTCTATAAATGTACATATCCACAAGGAAGAAACACTGCAACCAGAGAATTACTCCCGCAGCTTGAACAAGCAGAAGGAGAGCAACAGAGCAACCCCTCAGGCACCAGAAGAAAACAGATAATAAAGATTAGAGCAGAACTAAATGAGTTAGAGAACAGGATGAATTAGAAGACAGGAAGAACAACTGAAAAAATTAAAACCAAAAGCTAGTTCTTTGAAAAGATTAACACAATTGATAAACCACTGGTGAAACCTACCAAAGAAAAACAGGAAACAAATAACCTGAATAAGAAATGACAGGGGAGATGTCATGACAGAACCAACTGAAATTGAAAGTACCGTAACAGAATACCATGGGCGACTGTACTCCAACAGATTTGAAAACCTAGAGGAAATGGACAAACTTTTAGATTCACATCACCTACCAAAACTATCACAAGGAGAAGTGGAGCAACTTAATAAACCCATCACAAAGGAAGAGATTGAAAAAGTCATCAAAACACTACCAACCAAAAAAAGCCTTGGCCCAGATGGCTTTAGCACAGAATTCTATCAAACTTAGAGAAGAGTTAGCTCCAATACTACTGAGGCTATTTCACAGCACAGAAAGGGATAGAATACTCCTAAATTCACTCTGAGGCCAGCATAACCCTGATACCAAAGGCAGGGAAAGATCCCACAGAAGAAAAGAAAATTAAAGACCAACATAAACCCAGATGCAAAAATATTCAACAAAACCCCAGCTAATAGAAATAAACAACATATCAAAAAAACAACTCATCCTGACCACGCTGGATTCATACAAGGGATGCAAGGCTGGCTCGACATCAGTAAAACAATTAATGTGAGCAACCACATAAATAGCACAAAGGATAAGAATCACCCGATTTTGCCTACTGACGCAGAAAAGGTATTCAACAAAGTCCAACACCCATTCATGTTAAAAACTCTCAGCAAAATAGGAACATAGGGGAAATTCTTAGACACAATAAGGGGCACCTACTCAAAAGGCAACAGCCTACATCATCCTGAATGGAGAGACTGAATGGAGACAGACTGAAAGAATGCCCCTTGAGAACAGGAACTACACAAGAATGCCCACTCTCACCACTTCTATTCAACATTGTACCAGAGGTTCTAGCCAGAGCAACTAGACAAGACAAAGAAATAAAGGTCTTTCACACAGACAGAGAAGCAAAAATCTCCCTATCTGCAGAGGATATGATTGCATATGCACAGAATCCCAAAGAATCCATCAGTAAATACTGGCACTAACAGTTCAGCGGAGTATCAGGATAGAAGATAAACATATCAGTATTCCTTTATACCAACAGAGATTATCAAAGAAGAAATCATCAAATAACACCACTGACTATAGCCCCTAAGAAGATACAATACCTAGGAATAAATCTCAACTAGAGAAACAAGAGACCTATACAGAGAGAACTCCAAGGCCTTACTGCAAGAAGCCAAAAGAGACTTACATAAGGAGAAATCTACCCTGCTCATGGACAGGAAGAGTTAACATCATGTAAATGGCTCTTTTACCCAAAGTGATCTACATAGACACTGCAATCCCAATATAATCCAGTGTCACTTTTTAATCAGATGGAGAACCAAATCACCAACTTTGTTTGGAAAGGGAAGAAACCCTAGGTAAGCAAAGCACTACTGAAGAACAAGAACAGAGTGGGAGGCCTCACACTACCCTACCTCAGAACCTATGACACTGCCACAGTGGTCAAAACAGCCTGGTACTGGTACAAAAACACACATACAGACCAATGGGAGAGAACTGAGACCCCAGAGATGCCACCATCCTCCTACGAACAGCTGACATTTGACAAAGGCCCTAAGATTGTAAACTGGAGTAAAAACAGTCTCTTTAACAAACAGTGTTGGCAAAATTGGATATCCATCTGCAAAAAACTGAAACAAGACTCGTATCTCACATCTTACACAAAAACTAACTCAAAATGAATCAAAGACCTAAATATCAAATCTAAAACAATAAAGATCATGCAAGAAAGAACTGGGTCAACAATGAAAGTTCTAATACATGGCTTAGACAGACTTCAAAATCTGACAAACAAGGCACAATCAACAGAAAATAGATAAAAGGGAACTACTCAGAATCAAACATGCTTGCTATCCAAAGACTTTATCAGAAGAATTAAAGACCACCTACACAATGGGAAAAAATATTTGGCAACTACACGTCGGGCTGACGTCTGATCTCCATAATCTACAAGGCACTGCAAAATATCAGCAAGAAAAAGGTCAACAACCCAATGAAGCCATGGGCAAAGGAGATGGACAGACACTTCACCAAAGACGACATCCAGGCAGCCAAAGGACACATGCTCACCATCACTAGCTATTGAAGAAATCCAAATCAAAACTACAATAAGATACCATTTTAACCCAACAAGGTTGGTCATAATCCAAAAACTCAAAACAACAAATGATGGAGAGGCTATGGAGCGAGTGGAACTCTCCTACGCTGCTGGTGGGATCGCAAAATGGTACAGCCTCTTTGGAAAGCAATTTAGCACTTCCTTAAAAAGCTGGAAACCGACACATCATTTGATCCAGTAATCCCACTGCCCAGAATTTATCGACAGGAGCAACGGCTGTCACAGGAATAGACACATGCACACAAATGTTTCCTGCAGCACAGTCCACAAGAGCAAAAAGGTGGAAATCAACCCAGATGCCCACCAACAGATGATGGATAAACAAACTATGGTACACAGACTCAGGGGAACACTATGCAATGGTAAAAAACAATGATGATTCCAGGAAACATCTCATAATGTGGTTTCAATTGAAAGACATCATGCTGAGTGAAGTACTCAGTGGCAGAAGGACAAATATTGTATGAGACCCCTGCTATAAGGACTTAAAAACAGACTTATGTACAGAAGAAAAGACTGATGGCTACAAGGGTGGGAGAGGAGTGGGAGGGTTGGTCACAGATTAGATAGTTGATAGAAATTTGGTTAGGTGAAGGCAGTAACAGCACACAAGTATATCAACTCAAGTGGACATCACCATAAACTGAAATCTCTTCTAATCTCAACCCACTACTGCAAGGATAGAGTAGCACAGGCGGGGTCTTGGGACCACACTCTCAGGGGACATCGAGGTGAACTAGCATAACTAGCCTATTGCTAAGAGAGTCTTCTGTACCCCATGTTGGTGACTGGCGTCTGGGGTCTTAAAAGCTAGCAAACTTCCCCGAGGTACACCAAATGGTTCCCACTCTTTCAGAACAGATGATCACCAAGAACAACACACACATATGGAAAAAAGAGCCCAGGAGACAGAAGGACCCATGCAAATGGCAGACTGTACAAACACGTGATCGGAAGAGCCAGATGGTGCCCGGCCACCACCAAAGACAGCTATGATGGGGCACATATGCTGAGTCCCTGTGGCAACATGAGAAAAACAGGGGTGCAGCTCAAGAACTCTACTAAAAGACCACAAATGATGGTCCAATGGCCCAGGGGATCCTCCGGGAGTATGGTCCCTAGACCTGCTGCTGCTCCTATCTAGAAAACACTCTTGAGGTGGACAAAAATGGAGTGGACTCGGGGACACATATGTGACCACATGCGGCATGTACTTTATGGTTCTATGCATTTATAGGATTCTGTCCTACTGGTCTCTTTCTAGATAGGACTGAAGAGGGTGGAGAGGAGCACACAGGAGCTTCTTAAGAGGATATGTAAGTACAGAATCAACAGGAGGAATGTGCTGTCACGGGGCGAGGAGAGCAGAAGGAGCTGCAAATAGGCAAACACGTAAAATTGATCTGGACTGCATGCTTTCACTTAATTACAATACAGATAGAGAAAGTAAAAAAGAAATATTTTAAAATATGAATATTTTTGGATGCAAGGTGGCTGAACTACAGTTGTTTTCTAACTGTTTCAAATATTACTTTCTATATTTTCCAAATTTTCAACAATTATGAAAAACAAATACAAGTAAACTTTCATGCCTAACTGAGACAAAATGTAACATTCTGGGTTTTTTTTCCTAGCATTAAAGTATTATTAAGATGTTCACCATGAAGTCAAAACTGACCAAGACTACTTCCAATCAGAAGGAAGAGGGTGACAGAATCTGAGTCGCTCTCACAGTCACTCAGGAAAAAGGGACATCAAACACGGAAAAGAGCTGAGCAGGCATGCCCCAGGCATCTCACTGTAAAGGACATTGAATACGGCAAAGAGCGAGTCTGTGCACCCAGGCACCTCACCATAAAGGGTCATCCAACATGACAAAGAGCAAGCAGGCACGTCCCAGGTATCTCACCATAAGGGACATCCAACACGCCGAAGAGTAAGAGGGCACACCCTGGACATCTCACCATAAAGGACATCAGACATGACAGAGAACGAGCAGGCGCACTCCAGGCATCTCACCGTAAAGCTGTTGTTGACGTTTTTGGTGCTGGACTCGGCCACACTGGCATCTGTCAGATCCACTTCGTCAAAAATGATGGACTGGAGAGAGACAGACACAGAGACAGAGTCAGGTCAGGATGGAGGTTCCCCCACGACAGGCACAGCCCCCAGGCCTGCCCAGGCAGGAGCCCTGACCCAGCCCTGTGCTACCTACCACTCCCTATCAAGCCCCACAGACACCCAAGGGCCTTCTTCAATACAGGACTCCTGGCTTAGGCCACACTATCATCTAACGGGACAGCGGCACGAGCTTCTCCATCCCAAGGAGTTCCTGGGAACACCACAGCAGCTCTGGCCCTTCTCTGCATGTGTGTGCTGCAACAGAAGGCACGCCGTTTCCCACGGAGTTTCACCTGGGAAAGGGGGGCCTGAGGAGGCTCCAACCACTGGTCTTAGGCCTTCCAGCTAGCCAACTGCAGGGAAAGGCACTAAAATAAATTCTTCTAAGGGCAGAGACCAAAAAACCAACCAAACCCATGCTGTCAAGTCAATTCCAACTCACAGCCTATAGGACAAAGCAGAACTGCCTCACAGTTTCAAAGGAGCAGCTGGTGGACTCAAACTACAGGACTTTTGTTTAGTAACTAAACACTTGAACCGCTGCTCAGCCAGGGCTCCCAGGGAAAGACAGGCCCAAACAGAAGGGAGCGAGAGGATGGAGCAAAGGGCATCTAACCCCGGGAAAAGGGAGATACCAGGCTCTGGAAGGCAGGGGATGAGGCTGGGGCCCTCCTCTCTGCTCCCAAACGCCCCACCTGATCTTCCACCTCATCTCTGCCAACCTGCTCCTTGAGGTCCAGGAGGAAATGCTAACAACTAATAACTAGGAGGGGTACTCAACATTTTACAGAACTGCTCCCCTCACAGTCGCCGTCTCCCCAACACACAACAAGAACTAGAGGAATTGCCCAGGTTTTTAAAAAGTAAGGGATATGGTCAGAAAACTTTCTAAATATGATGCTTTGTTCAACTTTAAATTTTAATGCAGTATCTCATTCTCTAGGGATATATTTCAAAATGTAAATGATTCAGATTTTTCAGTATCAAAATACTGGTATTATTCCAATAAGACAATGTAACATCCCAAAAATGTGTTTGTCAACTTGGCTGGGCCATGATTCCCAGTATGGTGTGACCGTCCACCAATTTGCCATCTGATGTGATTTTCCTCTGTGTCAGTTATGTGAATATGGCACGACTCAGTATGCAAGATGAGGGGGTATGTTAGATCAATCTCTTTTGAAATATAAAAGAGTATTGGGCTGCTGTCCCTGAGCAGAAACCAGTAATGAGTCAAGTCTTCAGACAAGAACGGACTGGACTCGGGGACACACTGTGACCATATGGTGTGTGTACTTTATGGTTCTGTGCATCTACAGGAGGCTGTCCTACTGGTCTCTTTCCAGATGAGAGAGAACGGTGGGGGAGGAACAGATGCCTGTTAAGAGGCTACTAGGTACACAGGGTGAAAAGCAGGAACGTGCTGACACTGGGTGGGGAGAGCAGAAGGTGCTGCAGACAGGCGGGCATGCAAAACTGTTGGGACTGCATACTTTCACTTTATCACAATGAAAAAAGCAAGGAAATCAAGCAGGGACGGGGGACCTTACACCACCAAGAAGCAGCGTCATAAGAGGAGCACATCTGTCGGTTACAGGGAGAAGCTCCTCATCCAGGGGAAGACTGGTGGCAAGGATGTTCTTCCAGAGACAACAGACAGAGCCTTCCCCCTGGAGCTGACCCCCTGAATTTGGAGTACTAGCCTCCTACAGTAGAGAGACTACCCCTCTGCTTGTTAAAGCCACGTCCCTGTGGTATTTCTGTTACGGCAGCACTAGATGACTAAGACAGACACTGTCTCACTCTCAAAATGTAAATGATTCAGACTCGACTTTTTAATACCAAGATATCAGTCTTAGTTCAGTGACACTGTGTGAAACACCCACGTTCATAGTCGTGCTTTGTGTTACAAGACCCAATTGCAGAAACACCAGCACTTGCTTTCTGACTCTAGCAAGCAAAGCTTTGGGTATTCAGAACTTAAAAACTAGTTTTGCAAACACACCGCTGCTCGAAGTGCTTCCTGTCACACTGTTTCAAATACTTAGTGACTTTCACAAAAGTCGGCACCTGCCCAGAGACTGCAGCTTTAAAACCTTACTGTGACACACCACATGGCATGCAGGCGAAGAACCAAAAAGCCCAGAAGTGACAGAATTTCACGTTTCTGCACAAACATCAAGAAAGGTTGTTACCTGGGACACATTAGTTCTGACATTTTTTTCTTTCTTCATCGGTGACATTAAACACTTCATTTGTCCACAGGAAATAAAGCAGGCTTTAGAGAAAGCCAGTCTGAGAAGGACTGTGCCGTTCCACCCAGCACGGAGGCGCCCGCCTGCCCGCCAGCACAGAGGTGCCCGCCCAGAGGCCGCCCTTCAGCCCCCGGACGGCTGGCCCAGTGTGAGGCTTCCCTCGGCCCCCTCACCTTGGCAGTTTTGGCATAGTACAGTGTCCGGCCTCGCAGCTTGAAGTACCGCCTTTTTGATCGCTGGAATGAATTGTTCTGTTTGGTCAGCATTCCCTCTTTGATGATGGTCTGGAAGAACAGAGACACGTTCAGAGTCACGCACCCCCAGGGCCCTGCCACCCATCCAGCGTGCCCAAAGCACACTCCCACCCAAGGGCCAACAGGCCTCAGGTTCCCCCAGGACCCCGCCTCTCCACAGGTCAAGCGTGGCTGGGGATGGAACGCGTGTGGACGTGCCCAGGCTTGGTGAGCAAAAGGTGACCCGGAGGGTCCCAGGACCCTAGCAGGCAGCCCCCGTCAGGGCAGAGACCGGCACCTTCCCTGCTTCAGCGTTCGGCATTCTCCAACTATTCTTAGCCATATTTGCTTCTCTGGCCTCCTGTCATTTCTTAGAATTCCACTGTCAAAACGATCTGCACACACAGCTCCAGGGTTGGCACTCAGGTGTCTGTGTACACAGCTCCCGGGTTGGCCACTTGTGTCCACATCTCCATTCACACAATGAACATGCATTTGCGTACACAATGCTGGGGCTGGCCACTCAGGCCCACACCCCTGGTCACACACAGCATGTGTATCTGTGCATACTAAAAAAGGCACCACACACAAGTTTACTAAAACTTATTTCATCCCACAAGTCAGACCCAGAATCTACCGTGACATGGGAGAAATCATCGTAAGAGAACCCAGAAGCAGACAGAGGCTTTTCACTGGGTCACCGGAAGACGAGAACAGGAGCAGGCATCTCCCCACTGCACCCTCCTCGGGGTCCCGTGTGCCCAACCGGACAGGACGGTGCCCGTGGCTGCTCTGGAGTGACCACCTGAGGAGCCACTCGTCATCGGCCGCTCTGAGCCACGGGCAGCCGCGAGCCCAGTCAGAGGTAACACACCAGACGCTCTTGGCCTCTGCCAACAGAAGCGCCCATTCTACCAAGTCTCACCATGGCAATCCAGGTTGAATTTACACAACACTTCTGCTCAAGACCAAGAACACTGGTCCAGAGAGGCTTCCATTTAATTACCTAACCCCTCAGACCTTCGCACATCAAGTAACTTCTCAAAAATACCTGTACAGATACTTAGGCGTCTGTGGCCACTGACGGCCATGTAAGAGAAAATCCACACACAGCTGACCCCTAAACCACATTTCACCCAGACACACCAGAATCCAAGTGTAGACACTGGGGCCACTTGGTCCCTCCATCATCCTGCTTGCAAGAGAGGAGGCGCAAACCCAGGACACGCGGTGACAGCACGACAGCAGAATGTGAGGAAAAGCCCCTACAACACGGGGACACAGCGCATCTACAACACACACCCTGTCAACACAGACACAGCCTGTGAACGTGTGCACGCCGTGAAAACACACACACAACCTCCAGCAAGACACGCACCACCAGCACACAACAGGTGCTACAAGAGAACACGGTGACCTGAAGACACAGGGCGGAAAGTCCCGCCTCAGTGACATTCCAAAGCGTGGAACACGGGTGACCCAGCGTGTGCAGGAAGCCCCACCTCGGATCCCAATGGCTCCAGAAACAGACCACACTACAAGACCATACTGTCCTCAGATCCAAGTCCACATGGGTGACACTGATTTCAACAGGCTCTTCAAAGACATAGGACACTAATAACCCATGGGAGCCGGGGACAGATGCCTGAGATCCTCTGCTTCTTGACCTCAATGGGCCTGCTCGATTGAGACGCTTCTCCCCATCTGGAATGTCTCCCTCACCTCTGCAGGGACCACTCACCTCTGCAGAGGAAGTCGGCACTTCCATCTCCTTCCAAAATGCAAATTAAGACAAAAGAAAATAATAAGACAAACAAGCCATTAAAACAAAAAAAACTATAACGAGTTATTTTTAAAGGATAAAGGCTAGAGTATTCCCTTTTGCATCTCCCGCCACACAAGCCACACATAAAAGAAAAGCAAAATGAAAACACAACCCACCCTCCTGCGCGTGCACGCACGCGCGCACACACACACACACACATCTTTCAGAGAGCGGATGAGAGCCTGCACTGGGCCTACGCAACAAGGGCTGGGTTCTATTTATAGAACAAGAGTGCTCAGAGAAGGGCTCTGGTGGGTTTCAGCGGAAGAGGCCGGGGAGAGAGAAGCCCAGCGCTCCTGTCGCGCCTTCTCAGAAAAGGCAGGGATGCTGCAGGCGCGCCCGCAGCCCTCCGAGCCACGCCATCACAGGCAGTGAGCTGAAGGTGGTCAGAAGAGCACCCCCCTCAACACTCCGCTCTGCACTCAGCAGGTATGGAACATGCCCACAGGAAGCCCTGCACGGCTGGCACGTCCCCATGCTGCACGACACGGAGCAGGGAACCAGCCACCCAAACCCCAGGCCCCAAGCACGCCTGCGACAGCTGCCAGGCCCTTGGCATCATGTTGGCGGGTGTCCGCACAAACCAAAGGGCCAGCTCTTTGCTGTCTGGCCCGGGGCTGCGTCTAGGGCACTTTTAGGGCTGTCAGGGCAAGAAAGGGTGTGTCGGGGCCAGACGTCAGATACAGAGCAGCCATGGGAAAGTGGACGCTCCTCCCCTCTGAGGCAGATGGAAGCAAATCCCAAAGCCGGCTGACCCGTGAGGAAGCAAGGGCATGGGGAGATCTGGAACCCAGCACCACCAAGGCAGCAGAGCCGAGTCCCACCCAGGATGTGGGTGCCACTGCCAGCTCCCAGCAGATACATGCCACCCACAAGCCAGGCCAGCAGCACTGGGGCACCTGCTGCACAGCTCTGTAAGTGCCCAGAAAGAGGGCATCCAGGCAGCCGGAGGAAAACCGGACTGCCGATGCGTGGGGCCGTGAGGGGCCAACATGGGCAGCAGCGGGACTCTCTGGCCTTCTCCACTCTGCTCACTCCTTCTCAAGCCCTCAGCACCCTGACCACAAGGGGCCACCCACCGGGCCCAGTAGGGACCCATACCAGAGCTTGGTTGAGAGGACAGATGGCAGGCATGGAAGAGTTACAGCAGGAACAGGGCAGGGCAACAGGGACCTGGCACATGGCAGGGGTGGGGGCCGGGGGGTGGCAAGCAGCTCCCTCATAGGTAGGGTGCCGGAAAGTCCTAGATCAACAGGTGTCTGAGCAGCAGGAGAGGGGCTGAGCACAGGCAGAGGCCTGTGACCCCGAGGCCCATCAGCTGCTCCGGCGCTGGAGACAGAGCCAGGATGAGGGGCCCAGCATCAGGAACATCCGGTGCCTGCCCAGGGGTCTGGATGGCCTCCTGCACACACGGTGCAGGGGTGAGGGACGGTAAGGCAGGAGTGGCAGCTCCGAGCTCCACTGCGGGCGGTGGGAAGGGGTGACACCAGTCGACTCCTGTCAGAGGGCGAGGCAGGATGGGGAGCCTAGAAGGAAGGAGATAAGGACAGGGACATAAGAGGTGTTCAGGGAAGGGTCACCCTAGCAGATAGGTCTGAAGAGGAGAGGGGACAGGAATCCAGGAAGACTCTGGGGCCTCTGCCTCAGGGGAGCTGCAGGTCTGGCTCGGATGGCTGGACCTGTGCACAGAGGCGACCTGGGCGGTCAGGGGCAGTGCCGCAGGCAGCTGTGTGCAGCTGGAGGGTAGGAGGAAGCTGAACACAAGAGACCCCAGGAGAGGTCCCTGTGGAGAGAAAGAAGGGAGCCTGGGATGCCAACATTCATTCAGGTGCAGAAAGGAGAGTGACGGCCCAAGTGACAGACGGAACAGAAATCCCACTGAGATGAGGCCGTGTCAAGATGACCACACCTGGTATCGAAGGCAGCCACACAAAGGCTCAAATAAGGACTCAGAGGGGTCCAGTCCAGAGTGGTGGCCATGGGGAGGTGACTGGTGACCTCCAGAGCAGGCCCAGTGAGTGACAGAGAAAGCCAGGTCAGAGCTGCTGAATGTGACGGAGACAGGAAGACGCAGAGACGGCAGGCTTTTTAACCTTTAAGGAACCTGGAGTTATACTGTCCTTACTTTGTCATAATACACTACCAACATAACTCCATCTCAGTAAACACACTTTAGGAGCCCCTGGGTGGTACAATAAGCCCCGGGCAGAGAGCTAAGGGCTCAGCTGTTAAAAGTCAGCAGATCCACCCCACCAGCCGCCCCTTGGAAATAATATGGGGCAGTTGTACTCTGTCCTACAGGGCCTTAGGAGTTGGAATTGACTTGACAGCAACCGTTTTTCTGTTTTTTAAGGGGGACAGTTGTGGTGGATTGATTATTTTTGGGTGTGGCCTATCCAGCTGTGGTCTGGTAACTCCTATCCAAGTGACAGTGTGATAGAGTGACGGAGAGCGACAACGCCAGAGCCCAGTGGGGAGTCCAACACCGTCAAAGGAGGTGCTCCAGGAGGCAGCCCAGCAGACTTCCTGGTCCCCAGGCAAGACGGCCTAGTGGCTGTGGGTAGAGACCAGGGGCCAGGAAACGTCTACACCTGACCTCGAATCTGGGACTCACCAGCCTCCCAAACCTCAGGAGCCATTTCCCTTACAGTCCTTGAGTTCGGTGAGATGCCGCAGCCAATCAGGGAACCCAAAGGCAGGAGGGGGAGCGCTGAGACAGAGGGAGCAGGTGATGTCAGACGTGACAGAGCGGACAGCAGCTTGGAAAAGTTGGGCACTGGGGACATCCTTAACCTCCACCTCACAGGAACCAGCTGTGTGCTGACCCTAATAATAGCGATGACTCACTGAGGAACGGGACAGACAGTGAGGACACACAGCTGCTAGCCACGACAGAGGGTGACTGAGCTCACCCCGAGGAGCCTGAGAAGAAAAGCTCGGTCCTTGACAACCCTGAGCAGCAGTTCTCCAACACGCGTGGGGTCGCCAAGAGCCAGGCATGACTTGACAGCAACTGGCACGGAGCTGCACCACGGTGCTATCAGCCATGGAGTATTTCACTGCGTCCCCATGCCAAACACCATCAGCCGGTGTTTCCCAAGTCTGGAGCTTCCCAATCCAGACTGTTGGCAATCCTCCATGAATATCCCTCTAACCAAATACCAGCTCAGATCCTGCACTACCCCTTAAAGTACTAGAACCTTGGGTCAAGAATAGCCCAGAAACAGAGCCACACAAAACACCTGGTGTGTATCAGACGTTGCATCTCACAAGTCAAAGGCGGGGGACAGGGGGGTGCAGGGGACGGACTAAAAAACCAGGGCCCAGTCCAGGGGTCATCCAAGAGGGAAGAAGTAACATCAGTTCCCTACCTAACACACCATACAGGAAACTCAGTTCCAGGTGGACTGTGGATTTAATCTAAAACCTGAAAACTTTCGACAGACAATAGATAAAAGATACGAGATCAAACCAAGGCCGCTAAGTGCAATCATATGACAATTGAGAAGTCTGTTGTTCGCAGTTTGATCAAGGACTCAACAGATGGAAAAGGAGAAAAATTGTGGAAAAGAACTTCAAATTCCCATGCAAACTAGACTTACAGGGATCTGTTGAGACTCAGGAAACCCCCTAATCTACTACCTGGAAATAATCTTTAGACCTTGAACCTGAACTGTCCCATGACGTCATCATTAAACAACAATTTAGCTCAATTAATAACATTTGCCTTGAACACTGAGCTCTTATAAAGAATTATCTACACGACTCCAATGGTTAATTTGAAACACAGAGGGGAACTTTTGGGGGCAGAGAGACTGCCTTAGTCACCTAGTGCTGCTGTAACAGAAATACCCCAAGTGGATGGCTTTAACAAAGAGATCGCAAAGAAACTGATTTCTTTCCATAGTCTTAAAATCTAACTTCAGGGGAAGTCTTTATCAATAAGCCTCCCTCCCCCAGACTAGGAGCTTCTCCGTGCAGGGACCCCCAGTCCAAAGGATGCCCTCTGCTGCTGACCCTGCTTCCTTGATGGTACGAGGTCCCCACCTCTCTACTCACTTCTTTTATACCCCTCAAGACTGAGCCTCAACACAATCCAAGCCTGTAAACTGAGCCCCACTCCTGAGGCGGAAACAACTGCACAGTAGCTGGTTTTTTTTCTTCCCCCCATTTTTTCTGTGCACTAACGCAACTGCCACCCATTCCCCCTCATTAACATCACAGTGGCAGTATTTACACCACATGGGAAAAAAAATCACATGTTTCCAGGAATAACAGCCCCACCAAACTGATAAACATTTTTGTGGGGACAGAACCCAATCCATGAGAGCAACGAAACAATATGCGTAAAGACAGTGAAAATGACAATAAGACATGAAGTACGTACGCAGTGTCACTGAACGGTTCCTGCAGAAGTCATTAACAGATATGCAGACTGCCACCCAAAACAGAAATAAGTCTGCTCATCAAATACACCTTTTTAAAAAAGTGCAAGGACATGCCTTCATCAGGGAGGTGGTAACAGCGATACTTTTCACAGCCACAATTAGTATCCAAAATACTGGAAGAACTCCCACAAAACAATTTTTGAAAAGGCAAAGAGATATCAAAAGGACGGAAGGCATGAGCAGACGCTCAGGGGAGAGCAATCAGGACGTGACTGTGCCGGGCTTTGAACCGGCTCATTTGGGGCTCTACCCCTACTGAGAAGCTGCACTTCTACCCAGATACTCTCAATCAGAAGCCACCTTTTAGCCAGATTGCAGGCAATCTTAGATATAATCAAATTTGAGAACCACTGCTCTACTGGAGGTCTTAGAACTGGTCCCTAAGGAGTATCCTCAGCATCACCTGGAAACCTGTTAGAAATGCAGATTCTCAGCAGGGGCTGGAACCTACCAAACTGGTTCAAAGCCCCGTGACCATGAAAAAGTACTTGATTAACCTCAGGGGATCCCCAGGAAGAGGCCACTATGGAAATACAGGACACTGGTAATTTCCAGTTCCACTTTTTTATTACTATGCCTGATGACTTATATGGATCCGACTCGACGGCACTTGGCTGGCGGATGACTTATATGGTGGACATGTTATTATTTACGCGAGTGTTGGTGGCGCAGTGGTGAAGAGCTCAGGCTGCTAATCCAAAGGCTGACAGTTTGAATCCACCCATGCTCCTTCAAAACCCTACGGGGCACTTCTACTTTGTCCTATAAAGTTGCTATGAGTCAGAAACCACTCAACGGCACACAACAATGCTGTTTATGTAAAGAGATAAAAATAAAAAATTAAGTCAACCAATAAAAGGAGAGCCAATCTCATGCACAGTGTTACTGATGCCAACGGTGTCCCATGTAAGTAAGACTAACTAGCCACTTGGTGTCATGGACTGAACTGTGTCCCCCAAAAAATATGTGTAGCCAAGAATAAAAAGGGCTGCACCCTGAGATCTCCACTAAAAGACCACAACTGATGGTCCATGGGCCTCAGAGTTCCCCTGGGGACATGGCTCCTCGCCCTGATGCTGCCCCTGTTCGTAAATCATAATGGAAGTCAACTCTCAGACGGCAAATGACTGCACTTGGCGACACAGAGTGACCGTATCACGTGTGCACTTGATGGTTCTGTGCACCTAGAGGATGTCGTCCCGCTGACCTCTTACTGGAGGAAGGGGAGTGGGTGGGGAGGAGGGGATAAGAGTTTGCTAGGAGGATAAGACGTGTATGGAGCAGAGAGGAAGAGTGTGCTGTCACCGGGCAGGGAGAGCAGTGGGAGCTGCATATAGGTGCGCATGCAAATTTATACGGAAATGTACATTTTCATACAATCATAATAAAAAAAATAAAAATAAAAAATATGTATAGCAAATGTGGCCAGGACATGATTCCCAATATTGTGTAGTTGTTCTGCATTTTGTGATTTCCCTTAATTGTAAATCTCCATCAAAAGGTCAGCAGTTTGAATCCACCAGGCACTCCTTAGAATTTCAATAGTACGATTCTACTTTGTCTTAGAGAGTTGCTGCTAGGAGTCAGAAATCAACTCAACAGCAGTAAGTCTGGTTTGATTTTGGTAATCTCTGCCTGTAGTTAACAGGGCAAGATTGGATTATGTTAAAGAAGATTAGGCAGAGAATGTAACGCCCTTACTGAAGTCTCTTCCCAGATCCAATGTAAAGGCAGTTTCCCTGGGGTGTGGCTTGCACCACCTTTTATGAAAGATGAACAGTAGGCAAGCAGAGTGGGAGGCCTCACGTAACCAAGGAAGCAGTGCAGGGAGCAGAGTGCGTCTTTTGCATCTGAGGTTCCTGTGCAGATATGCTCCCAGACTGAGTGTCACTGACTGAACTGAGTCCCCCCAGAATGTGTGAGGTTGTTTGGCTGGGCCATGACTCCCTGCTGTACGATGTTCCTTTATGTTGTAAACCCTGCCTCTCTGCTGTTAATGAGAGAGGATGGAGGGGAATTGTGTTGATGGGGCCAGACTCAAGGTGTGAGATTCTGTGCCTTCAGCCAGTCTTCTGAGATATAAGGAAGCTAACAAAGGAATTTGGGGATTTCATACCATCAGGAAAGAAGCAGTACCACCAGCTGAGCGTGTCCTTCGCATAGGACTGGGATCCCTGCACCTCAGAAGCTTCCAATCCAGGAAGACTGACCTCAAGGATCTTCCCTCAGAGTCAACAGAGAAAGCTTTCCCCTGGAGCTGACACCTTGAATTTGGACTTTCAGCCTACTGGACTGTGAGGAAGAAAAATTTCTCTTTCTAAAGACATCCACTTCTGGTATCCCTGTCACAACAGCAAGAGATGATGAAGATAACAAAGGAAGACATGCGTCACAAGGACCTTCCTCCAGAGCCCACAGAGAGAAAGCCTCCTCCTGGAACTGACACCATGAATTTGAACTTCTAGCCTGCTGGACTGTGAGAGAATAAACCTTTTGTTAACGGAATCCACAAGGACCCATGTCCTTCCCACCAGCACCAACCCGTCCAAGGATGCCCAAAACCAGCAGAGCTGGGGCTCAGGACACCAAGACTCACATCCTTCCCATCAGCACCAACCCATCTAAGGGCACACATGTCCAGGAGAACTACGGCTCCAGACACAGGGACCCACGTCCTGCCCACCAGCACCAACCCATCCAAGGACACCCAGTGACTCAGGGACAGACTGTAGGAAGGACAGGCAGGGAAAACATAAATGGAAACAAAAGTAGGAAGGGGCAAAAAAAAATGGCCCAAATGTCATTGTCAAGCATCTCTTTATCCTTCAACCTTATTCATCCTTTAACAAACAAGTTTCATAAATCTGACTATGCTGAGCAACACCACTCAAACTCACCAAGTCTGAAAGACAGGGAAATAGTAGCATAAAAATTCAACGCACAAAACAACTATGAAAACGCTTCAGTAAAGAGAAGCTAGTAAAAATATTCCTTTAAATCTGCACATTACTGTAAATTCTCTGGAGTGTTTTTATGTCTATTTGCCTCCTCACTAAAACAAACATGTGGTCTAGGAGACAGTCACTAATATTCCAACTGACAGATAACAGAGACTGAGTCATCTGTCCAAGGCTACATAGCTGACAAAAGACCACAAAAGAAACGTCAGAGTCCTCTTGGCTCCTACCACAAAGCTGCTTCCATGGTATGCCATAAAACATCAGCAGAAACAATCAGAAAATAATTTATTTACAAGGCATGTACAACATATTCAAACACAGAGAACCTACCATTTATCTACTAGACACATAGGAGCCATTTTCACACTTTAATCTGCGCACTAATTTTGGAAGTCAAGAGAAACACTCCCATTTTACAGACTAGGAAACTGACGGTTGGAAGAGTGAAATAACTCACTCTGGGCCACACAGCTGACCAATGGTAGACATGGGATTAAAACCTAGGACCTAGACAACCAGAATTAAACCTGCTGCCATCAAGTCAACTCTGAATCATACATACCCTGTTACAGAACAGTAGGACTGCCCCTTAGGGTTTCCAAAGAGCAGCCAGCAGATCTGAACTTTGTTGGATGACAGCCAAATTCTTAACCACTACACTATCAGGGCTCCAGAGACCAGAGAGCTGCCCAAAGCATCTGCTGGCAGAATGAAAAGCTCAGCATCAAAGCCTACTGGTAACTTCAATTTAAATCCATTCAGCAAAAGCAAATTCCCTCCCTTTCCAAAACAAATCCATTTTGATTCAGAAGTACCTCCACTAGAGCTGCCTAGGACTGGAATCACCTCCAGCACACAAAACAAATGCTCACCTACAATCTGGCCTTCCACATCAGCGGGGGAGCAGTCTGCACACCTCAAACCACTACTGAACGTGCCATGTGTTCCAGTCTCCGTGGCAAACAGCAGGAGAGGGTAAACAGAGCCCACTGTGGGTGGCTGCCGCTGCTGGCAAACTCAGCTCTACAGAGTCAGGTCCCTCATGTGGTGCTGCCCACCTACTACAATGATACCCGTGTGAGTTCCAACCGAAAACCCCAACACGTGGCCATCAAGCCTGCGTGTGTCCGAGCAGAACTATGCCCCATGGGTCTTCAGTGGCTGACTTCTCACAAGTACATTATCAGGCCTTCCTTCCAAAGGCCCCCGAAACACTAGCTCATAGAAAAAGGGCAGCCATTCTTTTCTCACCAGTCAGAACTCAGACTCCCCTCAGCCACTACTGTGGTCTTTCTCCTTCAATGTACTGCCACCAATATCAAAAGTGGCTGCCCCAAAGCCTTGATGTCATTAAAGACATCAGCCCCCCCACTGTCTACTTAGAGAAAATGGCTCATGCAGATCCAGAGTAAGGTAAGGAAGGACCACAACGGAAAAGCTAAAAAGGCTGCCCCAACACGCGCCCTCCAAAGAGCTGCTCTTAGGCCTACCCTTCGATCCCTAAATCCAAGGACACCTCTGCTGCACCAAGGAGCCCTGGTGGCACAGTGGTTAAGTGCTCAGCTGCTCACCAAAAGGGTGGGGATTTGAACCTGCCAGCCGCACAGCGGGAGAAAGATGTGACAGTCCGCTTCCACCAAGATCACAGCCTTGGAAAACGACAGGGTCGGACTCGAGTCTGTCCCACGGGGCTGCCACGACGGGGAGTCCACTCAACCACAAGACATCTTCTCCTGCGCCACAGTGATACAGCAAATACTGCGAACAGCCCACCACACACTGATTCCCTCCTGACAAGGGGGTGGCATTGTCCCCAGTCCAGCCAGTCACCACCGTGATGCTCAGAAAGACCTACGCAGAAATAACATGACAGAGGAGGTGGACAAGCTGCTGTACAGACATATGGGAACATATGTGGCTTCAACTACCTCTTTCCCCTTATCTAGAATGCAGACACAGCGCCTAGTGCCGGGGCAGCAACACTGAGGCTGTGAGGTAGAAAGTCAACAATCCAAAGATGGTAGAAAAGAAAGATTCAACACACCTGGGGCCCTGTGGCATCACTGAGCAGCCAAATGGACCTCTCTCAGCCTGGAGACGGTGGAGCGGCCGAGTTACCTCCTTCTTGGTCCCTCTCTCTGGCTACGCTAATCTGGTGGACTGGCCACACTGTCTCCCTGGTTGCCATTACTGGCCGCTAACCTAGTACTACAGGTGGACCGGCTGAGTTGCCCCCTTGTTGCTCACTCCCTTCGTCATCTGGTACTGCTCCAAGAGAAACCACTACAAGCAGGACTCTTCATGAAGAGGAAGCTTCTGTCACAGTCGGTAAACCACAAGTCTATTTACATGTTATAAGTCCATTCAATAAGAGAAGTTCGGCACAAGAACCTGAGGACACAGGGACCCATGTCTTTCCCACCAGCACCAACCCATCCAAGGATGGCACAAGAACCTGAGGACACAGGGACCCACAGGTCCAAAGGACATGCTCTGCTCTCAGGGCTGCCTTCTTGATGGTAGGAGGTGCCCAGCTTCCTCTGTTCACTTCTCTCCCTTATATCCCACAGCCGGTAACTTGGGTCCCGACTCACCAACCCAGCTGCAGCCCATTCTCCATCATCAACATCACAGAGGCAGAAGTCACAACACCTGGGAGGAAGGGCACCGTACTGGGACTCCCAGCTGAGTCAAATCAACACGTACATTCCGGGGGCGGACACAATTCCATCCATGACACCCACCATCACCGGCTATACTGATCTAGTACTAACAATGGGCTGGCTGAGTTGCCCCCTTCTTGGTCGTCATCCCTGGCCACACCCATCTAGTACTAAAGGTGGACCGACAAAGTTGCCCCCTTCCTGGCTGTCATCACTAGCTGTACTGATCTAGTCCTACAGATGAACTCACCAAGTTGCCTCCTTCTTGGTCACCATCCCTGGCTACACTAACCTAGCAGTAAATAAATGCTGGTGTCCCCAGAGTCCAAGGCCCCACACTCTTCATCCCAAACCTCTCTCTGCATCGATTCCTTCCTCTCCAACTTGCTCCGCGTACTGCTCTTGCTGTGTGCCACCGAACCAGCTCTGAGTCACGGCGACCCCACGTGACAGAGAAGAAGCGCCCCGTGGGGCTGCCTCGGCTATAACCTTCAGAGAGGCAGATCGTTGGGTCTTTCCCCCTCAGAGCTGCTGGGTGGTTGTCAACCAAAACCCTCCTGGTTAGTGGCCAGCACTTAACCACTGCGCCGCCAGGGCCCCTCAGCCTCCTGCTCCCTGTATTTCCTCTTCAGTCAGCAGCACCCCCAAAGCCAGACCAAGCACCAGGCACTCAGCCCGTTCCTCCCTCGCACGCATTCACGGCTGCTCACCCTGCATTACTGGTTTCACCTGTTACCGTACCTCCAGCCCTGTCCCCCTTCCTCAGCCGCCTGCCATCGGCTGCATTCAGACGCTCACTGGGGCTTCAGGAATCACTACCGTTAAACACAGGGAAGGCACACGAGCTGGCCACAGCCACGGAAGCTCCACAGACCCAGCCGCACTCCCAGGGACCGACCTACTCAGGCTGAAGACTGTGGGAGCCGCGATCTCACCACACATCGAGGCCAGCTGGCGAAACACAGAAAACGTCTTACATCTCACTTTGGTGAGTAGCGTCTGGGGTTTTAAAAGCCTGTGAGCAGCCACCTAAGATACTGAGCAAGGACGAACACAGGCAACCAAAGACACAGGGAAAGACGACTCCAAGGGACTAATGGCCCACAACCAGCACAGCCTCCAGCAGCCTCTGCCCAGTCCAACCTGACGGTGGCCCACCACCAGCACTGGCAGCTCTGATGGGGCTCACAACAGACGGTCCTGGACACAGCGGGAGAAGAAAGGGGAGTAGAATTCTCACAAAAAGAGAGCGGACTCCCTGGTCCAACAGACTGGAGAAATCCTGAGCACAGCCCCCGGACCTCCTTTCAATTCAGTACTACGGTCGCTCCTGCGGTTCATTCCTTCATCCCGTGACTGCACAGGACTGTGAAACAAAACGACAGGAAGGGGGCACACCAGCCCAGGGGCCAAGACCAGAAAGCAGCAGGGGACCGCAAAGCTGGCAATGGGGAAATCACAGACAAGAAGGGAGAGTGCTTACCTGCTGTGGGACTGCTAAGCAGTGTCATACAGCAATACCGTTTAACGAGAAGTTGGCCTGTTCTGTAGAGCTCCATCTCAAGTACAGTGACAACACGACAGCTACAGCTGACCGCCAGCAGCTGCCGCCCTCGGCCCTGCACCAGTCGGTCCTGCTCTCCCGTACGTCCTCACTCTGACTCCGAGTGACGGGCAGCACCAGGTGTGCTCAGTCCGCAGCGGCTCAGCCATCATCGGACGGAATCCGCCCTCCTGTCCACTGCCCTCAAAGCCCCCCTGTGCCGCCTTAAGCCAGTCAAACCCAGCTGACTAGCCTCAGAGCATCCCAAACGAACCTAAGCCTCATTAAGACTTAATTGACTATTAAGATCAGTACTCAGGGCAGGATTTAGCTGCCCTTTCACATAATACTGAGGGCAAACAACTCACTGCACCTGTGTGCCACAGCCTATGCAGCCAATGTCTGGAAGGACTTCCCGGGGAGGGACAGTAGAAAAGTCTCGTCCCCTCCTTTTGTGGGACAGCTGGATTTGAGGCAGACAGGTCCATGTGCCTTGTCTGTGCACCTGCAGTAAAGGCTCTTCCTGTCTCCTCTTTACTGGGCAGGAGGGGAGACAGGGACCTTGCCCCCAAACAGAGAGAGCCTTCCCCTAGAGCTGATGCCCTGAATCTGGACTTCTAGCCCCATGAATAGTGAGAAGGTAGAATTCCTGTTCTTTAACACCACCCGGGCAGCCCAGGAGACCCGGTCTCCATCTCCATGCATCAGCACCTCTCAGTGTGACTCCGGGCCCCATCTGAGAACACCTGGGACACCACTACCCTTCCCATTCCAGACGCAAGAAGAAGAAAGGGAAAGCCCTGCTTGTGGCGGCCTGTCACCACCGGGGCCTCGCAGCTCCATGAACAGGGAGGCTCAGAGAGGAAGAAACGGAGGCCCCACAGAGCCCTACTAAGGAAGGAATGCATATGGGGTGCAGCCCAGGCCTGTCTGAGTTCCACTTTCTCCACTTCCACAGCAAATGGGGAGAATGTTTCAATGTTTGGGAAAGATTAACCTTCCGCTATCTTTTTCCGTTTTTACAAGCTAAGACTAAACTACACTCATAGAGAGCATTGTGGCTTATTGGCACTGGTGTAACCAACACCACAAGCAGGTGGCATTAAAGAACAGGAATTGACTTTCTCACTATTCACGGGGCTAGAATCCAGATTCAGGGCACCAGCTACAGCGGCAGGCTCTTTGTTCTAGGGCAAGTCCCTGTCTCAGTTCCTGAGGGCTCCTTGGAAATCTCCAGGTGACGCCTTTCTTCCTTCATCTTTCCTTCCTTGCTTCTGCACCTAATCTGCTACTTTTATACATCAAAGGTGACTGACTGAAAAGACACCCTACACTGATACAGTTCCGTTAACATACCAAAGTAAATCCTATTCATCAACAGGATTACAGGCCCAGCTGTAGAGACCGGAATTTACAAAACACAGGGCCTCCGTGAGTTGGAATGGACTTGACAGTAATGGTATTTTGGGGGGACATGACAACTCATAATAGTCACCCCACCTTTCCTGTGATCAATTCAGAGCTGATGGTGCATATCCTAAGGCATGGCCCATTGCCACTGCTCACAAAGCGAGCACTCCTGAACCACAATCACAGGAACGACTCCCCAAAACATATGACACCATTTTGGGATTCAATAAAGGCACAAAAGGCCCGTGAACCACTCGTTCGGCTTCTAGGAGACCCACAGAGAAAAGTCCATCCCCTCCCTGCCGACCTGTGGAATGAGGTTCACTCTTCGTTCCAACAAATATTTACCCAACACTTTTGTGCCCAGCACAGCTGGGAGTATGGTGGTGACAGAGAGGGACCCTTGACCTCGCAGGAAACTGCACTCTCCTAGAGGGATACTTTTAAAAGGAACCATAAGAGTTTGTCTCCAAATACTCGGAAAAAAAAGTAGAGGGAGGGGACTGGCTGACAAAACAAGGACATGGCTGGTAGCTTTTCCAGCGGGGCACCTAATGGAACTCCTCTCTCCTCGGGGAACCACCCCAGAGGCCTTTCAGCAGCCATGACCTTTCAGGAGCAGAACAGCAGGGCTTTCTTTCGAGGAGCCTCTGGGTAGGTCCCAATGGTCAACTGTCCAGCTAGCAGCAGAGCACGTCACCATGTGCTCCACCCACAAGTTCCCCTAAAGCATTACTACAAAACCCAGACCCCTCTGCTGTTGAGTCAATTCCAGCTCATAGCAACCCTACAGTGCAGAACAGAACTGGCCTGTAGGGCTTCCCAGGAGCTGCTGGTGGACCCCGACTGCTGACTTTGGGGTTAGCAGCAGAGCCCTTAACCACTGCACCACCAGGGCTCCGAAGCATTACCACTGCTTTGTATAGTAATTTTTAGAATTATTATTCAATTTCCTCTTAGTCCCTGGGTTGGAAACCTTGGTGGTACAGTAGCTAAGTGCTATGGCTGCTGACCAAAGGGGAGACAGTTCAAATCCATCAGGCGCTCCTTGAAAACTGCACACGGCAGTCCTACACTGTCCTCTAGGTAGTCACCATGAATTGGAATCGACTTGACAGCAGTGGGTTGGATGGCTAATTAGTCCCTGGGTGGCCATCCAGAGGTGCCTCAGAAGACAGGTCTGGCGCCCTGCTCCTGAAAGTTCATGGTCTTGAACACCCTAGGGAGCACAGTTCTACTCTAGCCATGGGGTCCCCCCAGGTCAGAACCAACTGAGAGGCAACTAACAACACCCAGGGTGCTCACTCAGTCAAGTGTTTTCAGACACCAGGGGCAAACAGTCCTGCGGTAAGCAGCTCAGCTCAAGGTGGACTTCTCTGAAAGCTTCTTTCTATTCACTCAAGAACACCCAGGATCCAGGCACTGCTCACGCCTACTATCAACATTCTGAGATAACAGCCTTCCACAGTTTTCAAGTGTGTGAGCAAAACAAAAAAGGCCGGTTACATCATGTACAGATGACTTGATAACCTCTTCCAAACTACCATATATTGCAAGTGGATCTGCTTTTAATTTCTATTTCTGGTTCATTTATTCAAATGCTTAAAGACAGTGACATAACTGTGAAAATATCTAAGAAAGTGACAATTACACATATCAAATGTGTCAGTCAAAATATATCTTACTTATATGTAGGACAAGACCTTGAACCCTCTGCTTAGATAAGTATAAGCTGACTTTCAACCCAAGAGTTTAAACTCACTTAAAGGGGAGCATAACTGTGATGTTTCATATAACACACCCATTTAGAACTCTATGAAGCTGCAATCTCAGGTTTTTACCAGTCACCCCCCTCTGTGTATCTGCCTCCTTACAGATCTATTCTGATCCAGCAGGGCACAGGACTGGTGTTCAGCATCTGTCAGCCACTACCATTCAGGTGTCAGGAAGGCAAACTGGAGATCTGGGAAGTTGTTTCCAACTTCTACCTAAAGGTGTAAAAATCTATGTGGTCTGTTGAGCTTCTTTTCATCTGTCACACTTAAGGTGATTCGGGGCCCACCATCAGAATTACTGGCCAGAATGTGCATTTTCCTAGAGTGTTTCACACATGTCACCAAACGTCCTTCCAAAGGGTTCTCCCCACTTGTGGCACCTGAGGACGGAGAAGCTACAACACACACCGAGGGGTGTCTGTACACAGGAAGATCCAGGTTCCTGTCAAATGACATCCACCTGCAAGGGAAAACAGAACTACGCATGTATCTCAGTCCTGAGCAACCTGGGTTTCACATGCCACTGCACAGACAGCAGGCAGCAGGCCGGTCCCAGCTCCTCCCCTGCCCGGCTCCTGATCACTGGGCCACCTTCAGCAACGTGTGCCAACAGAGGGGCCATCAGATGGGACCGGACTTGAAGAGACGGCTACCATTCCAAATTCTCCCCGACCTGAGAAGAGCAGACAGTCTACATGAAGGAGCTCAATGGCCGTGACCACTGCCACACTGCCTTTGGTAATCGTGACCACTGGTGGATTGGTGTTAGTTGAGTTCTTGAAGTGATTTTTTGGCCACTGCCTTTCTACTGCTTATGTATCAACGTCTCAGGTTGTTGCTGTTAATGTCACGCATCGATCCTGACTCAGCAACCCCAGATTCTGACTCAACGACCCCAGGTGACAGAGCAGAACTACCCTCTATGGTTTCTAGGAGCCCTAGTGGCCTAGTGGTTAAAGAGCTCTGCTGCTAACCAAAAGGTCAGCGGTTCAAAACTGCCGGCTGTTCGGCAGGGGAAGATACAGCAGTCTGCTTCCACAAGATTACAGCTATGGAAATCCTACAGCAGCACTTCTCTGTCCCACAGCGGGAGTCAGAACCAACTCCACAGCAGTGCGCTCGGTTTGGTTTTCTAACCTTTGTACGGGAGCAGATCTCCAGCTCTTCCTCCCGCAGAGCAGCTGCACAGGTCTGAACCACCGATCTTTCTGTCAGCAATTCAGCACTTAACCCCTACACCTCCTTAGCCACCCATAAAGAGCCTTCTATTAAAAATCACTTCAAGAACTCAACTAACACCAATCCACCATGGTCACGATTACCAACCAGCCCCCACAAGCCCAGGAGCACATCTTGATGTTGGTGGGAAGAGAGCCGGAGAGGCTCTACCCCAGGTGAAAAGCTGCCCCGCTTCCACCATCCCAGAGACGCAGCACGATCCAGTCAGGATGACAGCTGAGACGTTAAAAGCTGGAGAACTCCCCCGACTGTGGGGCCAAGGGAGCTGGCCTAAGGACAACCACCACGACCAGACACGACCCAGGCGCAGACTGGCAGAGCCAGCCAGCCAGCTGGGAGTGGGCGACAAGTGATGCCAACACACCCCACTACTCCAGGACACACAGGCTGTAGAGAAGGACACCAGGAAGTGAGGCTACTGCCCACCAGTCTAGCCAGCACAGGAATCCGAAGGGGTGGGAGACAGCCTTGGACCTGCCTAGTGGCCCTTTCAGCCCCACGCAGCCGTGCCCCCAGTCACAGGCAGGGTAAAACCTGCAGACTGGCAAGCACCACTTGCGTGTCAATAAATCAAAGCAAAGGAGAGGGCAGAGGCGGGAGGCAAGCTGTCAAGTCCACCCACAGATCCACCACGAATGTGTACGGCACGGGGAACACTGTGGTACAAGATACATGCTCCCTGTTCTCAGAAGGGCACTGCCTCTATCAAAAAAAATTAAAATTAACTGTTTTAAAAGGACAAGGAGTACCAAAAGGAAAACAAGATGAAACTAAAGGACAACAAACTCAGATAACAGCCAAGACTACAAGATGAAACAAAAAGGGAGAGAAATCACACCACAGCAGAATTAAACTCCACTCTGGAAGGGGCAAGACAGAATCACAGACAGCCCAGAAACCAGCCACCACGGAGGAGAAGACGCAGCTGAGACGAGAGGCTCAAGGAAGCAGTGGACAGCAGCACGGAGAAAACAAGTGTGAGACGGCAGTCCCTCCAACCTGCAGAAACGAACGGCCTGACAGGAAACCAAGACGCATGCAGACGCGCTCACTGGAGCAGAAGGGACAGAAGCTTTCCCAGTGGGAAGCTATCAACCCACTCTGAGAGGCATGAGCTGACCCATAACCTTCCCCACCTGATCAAGCATGGAAGGGTGAAGACCTGACATGCTGAAATCCCCAAGCACAGTCTGTCCCAGACACAATATACAAAGGGAGACAGACACACTCACACCACATGGGCCACCTCAGTCACACACACTCACCATCCCCCTTGAGCCAGGCCAACCCCTGGGCTCCATGCCAAAGACTTCAGACAGACAGGTGTCAGCACAGCAAAGAAGCCCTCAGGTCCAGGAGCCAGTTTGCAGGGGCTCCCCTGGCAAGACCGGGTGACATCAAGAAGAATGACTGTAACTCAGAATAAACACCCAATGAAAAGAGCCACGGGGCCCCAGCAACGCGACAGAAAGCATCTCCTTTCTGCCATGAGATGGCGACGGCCCCAAACCTTGACTTGACAAGCTGGTAACCAGGCGAAGCACACCCAGCAATCACTCTGCCCCTCCGGAGGGAAGCGTCTCGACAGAAGACCAACACATAAACGTGGAAGGAATGAGAAGGAAATCACCCTCTCGTAAACCCAGGCATGCAATGGATTCAGGCCAAGTTGTCTCCTTTGAATGCCGAGAGCCACTTGGTAAAATGTTGGTGAGGAAAAGGGTATTTGCAGGGTACCCGGGAATCACCTCACAGACGACTTGCTCATCGCAAGGGGGCATCCACATTTTCAACGGGAAAAACAGGCACTCTCCTCATCAGCCAAGGGATGACACAGCAGGGGACAAACCGGCATGACACGCCTCCTAACGGGATGCAGCGCCCAGAAGAGGGCCCTCCACATCTAGGACGTGTGCCCAGAGCGCTTGGCCTGAATACAATCAAGTCCTTCTGAGCTCGCTTCCAGTTTGTAGGACACAGGACAATGTAAAAGACTCCAGGACGAAGCAATCAGATAAACCCAGAAAGAAATTCTACAGGACAACCGCCCTAGCGTCTTTAGAAAGTCAGTACAATGGCACCGCAGAATTCTTCACAAGAGTCAGAGGAGGAAATGGACAAACAAAACATAGCCCCACACAGCGGGCATCGTTCAGCTGTAAGAGAAATGAAGTGGCAGCTCATGCTACCACATGGATGGACCATGAAAATGTCCCGCTGAGTGCACTGAGTCACACAGAGAAGGACACACACTGTATGATCCCACTTACAGGAAATCTCTGTAACGGCCAATACACAGCAGCAGGAAGCAGAGGTGATGGTTCCCACAGCTGGAGTTAATGCTCAAGGGTGGAATTTCTGTTTGGAGTGACAAAAAAGTCATCAAGCAGGAGAGACAGCTGTACAACACTGTGACTATAAACAACATGCACTTACGTTGTTCACTTACAGTGGCAATGTTTGTTACATAGATTCGGTGAGTTCTCTGCTGTTGCTGCATGCCATCAAGCGGATTCCCATTCACACAATTCTATACGAGACAGCACAACTGTTCCATAGGGTTGCCTAGGTGGTCATTTTCATGGGAGCAGGTCACCAGGTCTTTTCTCTTGTGAGACAGCTGGTGGGTTCAAGCCACCAACCTCTGAGTTAACAGTCAAGCATCTTAACCACTGCACCACGAGGATCCATACGGCCACAAGAAAGAAAAGAATGACAAGACAAAACAGAAATGAAATCAATGCCATTAGGAAAAAAAGATGAGTGGAGGGAGCTGCTCGAAATTCAGAGACTAAAGAGATACAACAACCCCAATACAACCGTGGGGTGCACATTCCCAAAGCCAGCTCTTCAGACCAAGGTGGGATGGATGGTAAGACATAAAATGACAGAGATGAAGAGCGCACTTCCTGACCTAAGCACACACATGAGGCTACCTGGGAAGCTCCTGTCCACAGGTGAGGTGAGAGAAGAGAAGCGGGCAGGAGCTGGTTGAACAGACGTGGGACACACAAGGAGGAAAGGGCAGTGTGCTGTCACAGGGTGGAGAGAGCAGCTAGAGTTAGACAGCAGTGTGTGCGCATGTTTCTGTAGGACAGATTGACTGGGGTTCTCAACTTTCACTTACAGCACAATCAAACGCTTTTTAAAAAAAACAAACGAGGGGTTTACAGGTAGCCCCCGACTTACGGCACACTCAACTTACAATGAACCTCCCTGAGGATCACACAGTGTTTTACTACAAAGACACCTTATCTTGAGTAATACACCACAGACAGCACTGCAGTGAGTCCTCTGCTGATGTTATCATTCCCGTGCCAACAGCCAAAGACAAAGATCAGATTTATAAAGAGCGATGATGAAAGGCAGTAGTAATGAAAACAAGATATTCCACTTACATCAGATTCAACTTATGATAGTCATTGAATGATATCAGGGACTACCTGTACAATGAACTTCACCCCAAGAATTTGGTCTTTGCCATTGGTTCCTCAGAGGTCATCTCTAACCCTAAACCCACTGTCCTCCTCTCAGCTCTGACTCACGCAACGCTGTAACAACTGTGCCACTGGGTTCACAAAGCTGTGATTTTTATTTAAGCAGGCTGTGCCCCAGATGGGTGGCTGCTGGCTCCAACTGCTGACCTTTGTCAGTCAGCAGCCAGGTATTTCACCTCTGCCCCACCAGAGCACCTTAGGGAATCTCTAAAAACAAATCTAATGCCCATGAGTCAATTCTGACTCATAGCAACCCTTTAACAGTGCAGAACCATCCCATAGGACCTCCAAGGAGCCGCTGTTGGATTCCAGCTGCCAGCCACTTGGTTAGCAGTCTAATGCCTAACTTCTACTTCAGGTCCTCTCTACCCCAAACCAAACCTGTTGTCATCAAGTCAATTCTAACTCACAGTGACCCTACAGAACAAAGTAGAACTGCCCCATAGAGCTTCCAAGGTGTGCCCTGTGGATCTGAACTGCCAACTTTTTTGGTTAGCAGATACTGCACTTAACCACTATCCCACCAGGGTTTCCTGGTAATCTCTAAAACAAACAAGCCCACCCACTACTGTCAAGTCAACTCTGACTCATAGAGACCCTACAGTACAGAGTAGAACTGCCCCACAGAGTTCCCAAGAACACCTGGTGAATAGGAATTGCTGACCTTCTGGTTTAGCAGATGCAGCACTTAACTACTAAGCCCCTGGACATGGAATTTCCCCAAGGACTGGAATTTTTGCTACTCATGGAGACTCCAGATCACTTCTATCTGATAAGTTATGCTAATCAGGGGACTTCTGGGTGGGAAGTGGATAGAAGAGAGGGAGAGAAGAGGACAGGGGTCTAGGCAGTGAGAAAAGCTGACTTCTGACCACTTCCGATCCCCAGAAGTCCATTTCCATGCTTAGTCAGTCACTGGTAGTTCCCGTATCTGTACTGTCAGTGGCTAGAAAGTAACGGGATCCAGTAGGGCACACAGCAGAGTTCAAGGATGGCATCATCTGGGCCTCAGACATCCCTCCCTAACCAGCCCTCTTTCCTACAACTCCCACCACAGAAGACCTCCACCACCTGGCTAGTCATGCAGACCACAGCGCCCATCACAGAAGAACGCCACCAACCGAACCACAAGTCCCATCTCACAGAAGACCTCCATCACCCAGTTGGTACTCAGACCACAGCGTTCCTCTTCCCAATATCCACACCAAACCATCACCAAGTCCTAATAATGTCACCTCCTGAGTAACTCTCAAATCCAGTCCTAATAACCAGCAGCCCTTACAACACCTAACTGGTCAGCTAGCATCCACTCAGGCAACCACAACATGAGCAGTGATTTTTTTCAAAACCCAAATCTGACTATATCACACTCCTTCCTAGAACCCTGAAACAATGTTACTCCTGTATAATACAGTTCCCTACGGCAACCTCCCCACTCAGCTCTCCAGCCTTGCCTTACCAGCAAGCTCTCTTGGACTCTTGCTCATTCTAACCACACTTCTCTCAGTCCCTTGGTTTCCCGACACACTCCATCCTGCCACCTGCCACAGGGTCTTCGCATGCCTCTTTGATCAGCCACTTCCTCTTCATTCCTTTTCTCATCCTTTAAAAATACTTTGTCACTGTGACACAGTACACATACAGAAATAAACACAAAACAGAAATATACAATCACCATAGACCGACAATCCAATTAACCACAGCCTGGGTCAAGAAACAGACTACTGCTGGCACTTGAAAGCCCCTCTCCTGGACCGTCCAATCACTGCCCCTCTCTTCCCACCATCTGAGCTATTGCGGTCATCATTTCCTTACAAGCAAGCTTAAGCACACAAGCAGGCAAGCCTAAACACCTCAGAATGGCCCTCTCCTCTCTGAACGTCATGTAAATGGAACCACATGGAGTGGATTCTTTCATGTCTAGCTTCTCTGGCTCTGCATCAGTACTGAGATTAATCCATATTCCGTAGGCAGCAGTAGTTCATTTTCACTGATTTGTACTCCTCTCTTGTAAGACCATATGACCATTTCTTTGTCCATTCTACTACTCATGGGCATTTGCCTTCATTTTTTGACGTATTATAGACAGTATACTAGTAATACTCCTGCTCTAGCAAACCCTGGTGGCACAGTAGTTAGATGTTACAGCCGCTACCAAAAAAAAAGCTAGCAGCTCAAGTCCACCAGGCACTCCTCAGAAATTCTAGGGACAGTTCTATTCTGTCCTATATGGTTGCTATGAGTCAAAATCGACTCAGCAGCACTGGGTTTGGTTTTGAGGTTTTTTATAGCTATGTATCTAAAAATAGAATTGCTGAGTCACAGGGTGTATGTGTCTCCAACTTTAACAAACAGTGCCAAAGTGTTTTCCAAAGTGGTTATTACCAATGTAGCATTCCCATAAACAGTGAACTGGCACTTCCTGTCCCATGTTCCCTCTGCAACTCCGCATCATCGGTCTTGTCACTTCAGCCACTGTGGCAGTTAAGGCCTGAAATCTCTCTGTAGTTCTAATTTGCAATTTTCTGTTACCACGGCAGAATGCCTCCTCATGTTTACAGGCCATTTGGATCTTTTCTTTTGTGAGTACCTACGGAATCTCCTGTGTACCGTCTATGGAGCTGTCTTTCTTCTTAATGATTTACAGAAGTATTTTTTACATTCCGGATGTTGTTGTCTTACGTGCCACTGAGTCAGTTCCGACTCGTAACAACCCCGTGAACAGCCGCACAAAGCACTGCCCCGTCGTGCTCCGCCCTCACAGCTGCTGCTGCTGTGTCTGAGCCCACCACTTCAGCCACTGTGTCCGCCCATCTTGTGGAGGGTCTTCCTCTCTTTCAGACTCTCTACCCAACATGATGTCCTTTCTCCAGGGACTGGTCCCTCCTGGTAAGACATCCAAAGTACTAAGTCTCACCATCCCCACTTCTAAAGGATTATTCTTGCTGTACATCTTCCAAGACAGATTTGTTCTTCTGGTCAAAACCGAAACCAAACCTGTCACTGTCACACTGATTCTCACTCACAGTGACCAATCCATGGTTGTCACGGATTGCACAGTGTCCCCTCCAAAAATGTATGCATTGATGTGACTTGGCTATGAGTCCCAACATGGTGCCATTCCTCCCACGTGTTGGGAACCCTGCCTCGTGGTACTGATAATTGACAATGGGTAGCAGTTGTGATAGTATGGCAGAGGACTCCAGTCACCAGCTGTGGGACGTAAGGGAGAGAAGGGAGCTCAGCAAGTCGGGAACCTCACACCACCAAGAGGCCAGGACTGGGACCGAGAGCAGAGCACATCCTTTGTACCTGAGGTTCCCGTGCCAAGATGCTCTCCTTAAAATTGGACTCAAGCTACTGTACTCTGATGATTTCTCATACTGGATGGACTTGCAGCTTGTAAACAGATTTGCGGCTTACTGCACTGTGACAAAGTTTCTCTTCATGAAACCATCCACTCATGGTATTTTCTGTTAGAGCAGTACTGGGTGACTAAGATGGTACACTCAAGAGTCTTCATAAACTCCATTAATTCAAATACATCAACTGTTCTCTGGTCTTCCTTATACACTGCCCAGCTTTCACACACGAGGCAACTAAAAATACCATGGCTTGGGTCAGGCACACCTTAGTCCTCAACGTGACAATTTTGCTCTTCAGCGCTTTAAAGAAGTCCTCTGGAGCAGATGTGCCCGGTGCAATGCGTAGATTCCCTGACTGCTACTTCCGCGGCCACTGACTGTGGACCCAAGTAAAACGACACCCCTGACAACAGCAATCTTTTCTCCATTTATCATAATGTTGCTCAGTGATCCAGTTGTGAGAATTTCTGTTTTATGCTGAAGCATGATCCATACTGAAGGCCGTAGTCTTAGATATTCATCAGTAAATAAACAATAGATAAATAATAAAGGTCTACTATTCCAGATATTAGCCCTTTATTAGGAATATATATTACAAATACCTTCCTCCACTGTGGCTTACTCTTTCACTCAATTCATGGAATCTTTATGAAGCAACACTTCTTAATGAAGTAATCTTTTATAATTATGCTTTATGAGTTAAAGACATCTTTACCCATCTCAATGTCACTGTGGAAGCTTTCTTGTTCTGCTTTTAACATTTAAATGTCTGTTGTCCAGGAATTGGTTATTTGTGTATAGCATGAGGAAAGGACCAGGCTTCTTTATCCCTCTTCTGAAACAACTATCTTTTTCTCATTTTTGTCACAAATCCAGTGTTAACCAACAGCCTGGTAAAAAAAAAAAAAACTCACTGCCATCAAATCCATTCCAATTCACAGCAACCCTACCAGACAGAGTAGAACCGTCCCCTAAGGTTTCCAAGAAGTGGCTGGTGGGTTTGAAGTACCAATCTCTTGGTTAACAGCTGAATTCTCAGCCACTGTACCAGCGGGGCTCTACAGTGCAGGTCTTCTGTTAGTCTATCGTCTACACTACAGTCTTTAACTACATGCTTTATAAAACTGCATGCTTTATAAAACTCTTGATATATGACAGGATAGATCCTCGCTCCTCGGTCTTCTTCAAGAATGGCTTGCTGCTTTGTATTTCCACATAAAATTTAAAATCCGCTCATCAAGTCTCACAAAGGAAATCTCTTTCATGAGGCTAACATTACATCTATAAATGTGGTTTCCAGGAAAATCAATCTTCACCAGATGGCTTCTTCCAATCCACAAACATGGCACAGCCTATTCACCTGAGTCGTTTTTAATCTCTGTGATGTTCTATAGTTTCCTGCATGCATGTCTTACAAATCTTTTATTAGATTTAATCCTAGGTAGTTTGCATTTTTGATGGGTCATTTGCAGTTAAAGTTCTAAACTTTCAAATACATAAGGATTTCCTAGTCACCTTTTTATCACTTTCTGACTTAATTCCATTGTCATCAGAGAACACAGCCCTGCACGTCTCTTTGTTGAGACTCGTCTTTTAACCAGAACATGGTGAATTGTGACAATGTTCCTTGTGCATCTGAAAAGAATTCAGACACTGCAGTTACTGGGTACAATGCCCTATGTATATCCATTAGGTCAAGTTCAGGACTCATGTCATTCAACTCGTCTACATTTTTATAATTTTGTCTGCTTCTTGTAACAGCACCTGAGGGTAGTGTGTTAAAATACCACACTGTGATTGAGGGTTTATTTCCATTACACTCATGTTCATTTTTGTTCTGTATATTTGCGTCATATTATAGGGGGCACATGAGCCCTGGTGACCTAATGGATTAAGTACTTAGCTACTAACTGGAAGGCTAGCAGTTAAACCCACCCCGTCATTCCATGGGAGAAAGACCTGGTGATCTGTTACACACAGATTACAGCCTAGAAAACCCCTGTAGCACCTTGACTTCATTACATGGGTCTCTGAAGAGTGAAAACTCAACCCGCCCAACACTAAAAAAGCAAATCCACTGCCGTCAAGCCCATTCCGACTCACAGCAACCCAAGAGAACTGCCCCATCGAGTTTTTAAAGAGCACCTGGCAGATCCAAATTGCCAACCTCTGATTAGCAGAGGGAGCACTTCACCACTATGCCTCCCGTGTTTCCATCTAACATTAGGTGCATACAGACTCTAAATCATTCATCTTCCTGGTGAAATAAACCTTTTACCATTTCTCAGTATATCTTTACCTCTAATAATAATTTTTGCCTGTAATCCTACTATAACACTAAATTATACACATGAACTTTCTTTTGGTTAGTGTTTCCACAGTATTTTTTCTTTTACCTTCAATCTTTTTATATCCTTATGTTTTAAATATCTCTTTCAAAGAGCATAGTTGGGTCTTGCTTTCTTATCCTGTCTGATAATCTGTTTTTGACCAGGGAATTAAGGTCCACTATACTGAATGCAGAAACCCTGGTGGCGTAGCGGTTAAGTGCTACAACTGCTAACTGGAAGGTCGGCAGTTCAAATCCGCCAGGCACTCCTTGGAAACTCTATAGCGCAGTTCTAGTCTGACCTCTAGGGTCACTATGAGTTGGACCCAACTTGATGGCAGTGGCTTTGGTTTGGGGTTTTATATTGAACACAATTACTGATGTATTGGGATTGAAGTCTACTGTTTGCTTCCAACTTGTCCCCTTGCTCATCATCTGCTTTGGTCTCTTCACTGCCCTCCTTTCACAGGGAGGATTTCTTGTTATGCAATTTTTCTCCTCTCTTGGCTCAGAAACCCTGGTGGCTAGCAGTGAAATGTAATCACTGCTAACTGAAAGGATGGCAGTTCAAATCCACCAGCCACTCCTTGGAAACCCGATGAGGCAGCTCTACTCTGTCCCACAGGGTCACTGTATGTCAAAATCAACTCGACAGCAAGGGGTTGCTTTTGTGTAAGCTTACATGGAAACCTTGGTGGCGCAGTGGTTCAGTGCTACACCTGCTAACCAACAGTTCAAGCAGTTCAAATCCACCAGGTGCTCCTGGAAACTCTATGGGGCAGTTCTGCTCTGCCCCTTGGGTCGCTATGAGTCAGAATCAACTCGATGGCAACATCACATTTACCCTCGCAGTCATTTCAGTGGCTACCACAAACAGAGCTACTGCAGAGATTAGGAACGCATCTGCGACTTAATACGAACTCGTGGTTTTCTCTTCTTCCTGGAAATACAAGGACATCGGAACAGTTTTACTCCATTTACCTCCTTTCTGACTTACCTGCCGTTGTTGTCACGTATTTTAATTCCATCCATATTTTAAACCAAGACATGATTAGCCTTTATAGGCAATAATCATTTAGTCTTATCCACACAGATAAACCCATTGCCAACAAGTCAATTCCAACCCATAGTGACCCTACAGGACTGAGTAGAACTGCCCCATATGATTTCCAACGCTTTAAGCTACACAGGGAAACCCAGGTGGTGCTGTGGCTGCTAACGAAACGGCTGGCCATTTGAATCCACCAGGTGCTCCCTGTAAGCTCCACAGGGCACTTCTACTTTATGACAACAGACACAAGAGGAATGGGTTTAGTTTTTCATTAATCAACGCAGAAGCCCTGGTGGTCCAGGGGTTAAAGCTACGGCTGCCACCCAAGAGGTCGGCAGTTCCAATCTTCCAGACGCTCCCGGGAAACTCTATGGGGCAGCGCTACTCTGTTAGAATAGACCCAGCAGCAGTGGGTTTCGTTTTTTATTAACTGATACAGAGCTGAGTACCACATCTTTCTCCCTGGGAGCAGCTGGTGGGTTCAAAAAATGGAAGCCCTTTAGGTCAGCGGCTGCGTGCTTCCGCCCTCACTGCGCCACCAAGGCTTCTCTACCCACCCAGGCGACCCCCAGTTTATGGCGCATTTCCTCCCTACAGCTCCAACCTTTCACTTGAGGTCCTCTTCCCGCAGCCAAAAGCCAACTCCAGAGCATCCGTTAGCGCTTCCTTCAGCACATCTGCTGGCAGATGATTCTATTTTTGTTGATTTAAAAATGTCTGCACTTAAACTTTATTTCTGAGAGATCTTGTCGCTGAGTCAAGACTACTGGGTAAGCATGCAGTTCCTTCCAGAACTTCCATTTTCAAGGACTTCTGGTCTCCGCTGTTTCTGTTAGCAATCCAGCTGTCAATCTAACTGCTGCTCTTTGGGGCGTAATTCTGTCTCCACCTCTATGAAGTCTCTCTATGAAGTCCTACCGCCAGTTTTCAACAGTTTTCTCACCGTCAAGTATCTTCATAGCGCTCTGGAGTCTGCGGATGGTATCTTTCATTCTCGTGGAAAATTCTCAGGCAGTGTCTTTTCAAATACTCGTCTCTCTCCCTCACTCCATTTAGATGCTGATTTAAACAGGTTACAAAAGATCTTCCTGCCTACTTCCTACCCTCTCCTTCAATTATTTCCACTTTTTAAGTCTCCCAGCTTCCTTGTGGATATGTTCTTTTCAGCTATCTTCTGGACACTAATTTTCTTGTCTTCAGCTGTGTCTAATCTGCCCTTTGAGTACTTGATTTTGCTTACCGCGTGTTTTCGGTTTTTCAATTTCTTTTTTATGGTTTTGAGTTTTCTGCCAAGGACCCCTGGTGGTGCAATGGTTAAAGCACTCAGCCGCCATCCAAAAGGTCAGCAGTTCAAACCCATCAGCCACTCTGAAATAGAAAGATGTAGCAGTCTGCTTCCATGATGATTTACACAGCCTTGGAAACTCTATGGGGCACAGCTCCATCCTGTCCTGTAAGGTCACTGTGAGTTCAGAATCGACTTGACAGTAATAAGTTCGGTTTCATTCTCTGCCAAAATTATCAATTTGGTTTTCTGTCTCCTTGTACCCAGCAAAAAAGCCTGGAGATGTAGTGGTTAAACGATACAGCTGCTAACCATAAGGTCAGCAGTTCAAATCCACCAGGTGCTCCTTGGAAACTCTATCAGGCAAGTCTACTCTGTCCTACAGGGTCACCATGAGCCAGAACTGGCAGCGCAATGGGCTTGTTTTTTGGTTTTGCACCTAGCAGGCCTAGCTGTTCTAACCTTTTTGTGTCCAGCAGTACCGACAGCTGCTATGAACATCCTCAGCCTCTAGGGCCTATTGGAAAGCTCCCATACCAGTTACAGTGTGCGCTGCAGCAAGGCGGGAGGGCCCTCATGACCGAAAAACTGAGGAATGGGCGTGCGCCACACATGACTGGCTTTACAGGGTATTGTGTCATGTGTCTGGATTTTTGGTAATAAAAATTCCACAAATGTTTATTCAGAACGTTTATATGTCCAAAAGACCCCGGTGGAGACTCCAGGGTGTAATCAGTGGTGCTTCCTAGCTACCCCTGAACACTGAGGGTAGATTCGTGGGAGGGGGCAAGTCAAAAACAAAAAATACCGCCCAGCAAAAATTCAGACACACTCAGCGATTCAGCATGCTTCCATCAACAAAAACGCATGCCAGCAACACAACGCAAAGCAGCAAACAACCAGGTCACCGCCGGGTTCAAGTCTGATGAGCCCAAGCCCGGGCTGGTCTGTGTCTGCAGCTGGTTGTCTGTTGGTCAGCATTCCTGGTGCCTGGCTGCCTCGCCTGCCTCTTGTTTACTGCACGCACAGCACTGAGTTTACAAAACAGCCAGTGACAGCAAGTGGAGGCCAGGGATGAGGTCACCTCCATCCACACCTGTTAGGGACCTGGGGGCACTGGAACTCTGCAGTTCCTTTGACATCAGAGACGGAGCTGACTTGAAGGGGGACTGTAGTCCTCTGGTAGGCCTATTTCTGGTCTATCTTCACTCCTCAGAAGTGGCTTTGTATGACCCCAAACCTAATTAAGGGGGCTCACAGAGGTCTTTTCCCTTTGGGAGAAGCTGAGATTTTTAGCCCCAGCAAGGCATGCTAGACAGCTTCACAGAGCTCTGTCTCCTGGCTTCCCCCTTTGGAGTCACCCTACACCAGAAGGATGGTATTTCCATCCTCACTTGATATCCCAGATCCTACTTTCATAATTTGTTATTATGCTTATTAGCTCTCTGGTGCCTCAGTCCACCATCACTAGAAGCAGAAGTCTGTCTTTCCTGTCTTTTTTCAGAACTCAGTCATTTTCTCAAAAAGCCTTTACCATACCTCTCTGAGTACCAGCCAAATTCACCTACTGGGGACTGTCAAAGAATCTGGTCCTCTCCTGCCTATCATTCACCACAATTACATTACATCTAACTACGGTTTGGTGACTGTCTAGACTTTCAGCTCTATGGTTCTTTTTGTTGCCATCACTGGCCATCAGAACCCTGAAGTGCTTACTGTCTATTCTACATCAAGAAACTCTGAAGACAAGCAGCCGGAAGAGATCCATACATGTGCCCACGCCAGAGAAAGGCAATCACAGAAAATGCAGAAATCATCAAACAGCATCATTAATACCGCTTGCTAGCAAAATCTTGCTGAAGGTAATTCAAAAACAGTTGTAGCCATACATCAACAAGGAACTACTAGAAGTTCAAGCTGGATTCAAGAGATGATATAGAACAGGGGATGCACTGCTGATGTCAGAAGGATCTCGGCCAAAAGCAGAGAATACCAGCAAGATGCTTACCTGTTTTTCACTGACTGCACAAAAGCAATCAATGACTGTGCGGATCATAGTGAACTGAGTAACAATGCAAGAAAGGGAATTCCGCAACACTTCACTGCGCTGGTGCAGACCTGTATGTGGACTAAAAGGCAGTTGCTCCAACAGAACAAGCGGATACTGTAGGGTTTAAAACCAGAGCAGCTGTGTGGCAGTGTTGTATCCTTTTGCCACACTTACTAAATCTGTCTGAACAAATAATCCAAGAAACTGGACTGTACGAAAAAGAACCCGGCATCCAGATCAGAGGAAGACTCAGCACCAACCTGGCACACGCAGACGACACAACCTTGCTTGCCGAAAGTGGAGACAGCTTGAAGCTCTGAAGCAGGTAACTGACCACAGCGCGCTGCGTGGACTGCTCCTGAACCGAAAATGAAAACCCTCCCACCGTCACAAGAAACAGCAAGAAAATACTAAAGCTGTCAAGGACTTCATTGTACCTGGCTCCACAATCTATACTCACAGAAGCAGCAGACAAGAAATCAAACACATTGGGCAAACATGCTGCAAGAGTTATTTAAAAAGTGTTTAAAAAAAAAAAGCACAGATGTCACTTTGAGGACTCAGGTATGCCTGACCCCAGCCATGGTGTTCTCAATAACCTCCTGTGTATACGAAAGGAGAAGAATGAATAAGGAAGACAGAAATGACATATTTAATTTGTAGTGTTGGCAAAGATTACTGACTGTACTATGGACTGCCAGAAGAGTGGAAAAATGTCTCAGAGGAAGTGCAGGCAGAATTGTACACTTTAAACAGTGAACTGCGTGGTATGTGAATTATAACTCAATAAAACTGAGGGGTTTTTTAAATCTTTTTTATTATTATATTTTAGATGAAGGTTTACAGAACAAACTAGTTTCTCATTAAACTGTACATGTATTGTTTTATGACAGTGGTGAACAACCCAACGACATGTTATAGCTCCCTTTCAACCCCGGGTTCTTTACTTCCAGCTCCCTGTCCCCTCCTGCCTTCCACTCCCTGGCCCTGGGCTGCTGTGCCCCCTGCAGCCTCATTGTGCTTTATGGGCCTGTCCAATCCGGGGCTGGAGGGTGAACCTCTGAAGTGACTTGGTTACTGAGCTGAAGGGGTGTCTAGGAGCCACACTCTTGGGGTTTCTCCAGTCTCTGTCAAGCCAGCAAGTCTGGTCTTCCTTTCAGAGCCAGAATTCCACTCTACGTTTCTCTCCAGCTCTGTCTGGAACCCTGTGTTGTGATCCCTGTCAGAGCAGTCAGGGTGGCAGCAGGCACCAGCTAAATGTGCTGGACTCCGGCTGCTGAAGGCCGTTGTAAATGTGGAAATGCTGAAGTATGTTTTTCGGTTGGTTTTTAAAGCCTTTCACAACTTGGACCTTTTACCTAGTTTCTACTAGTTTTCACCGCCTACCGGAGAAATGCTTTGTTTAAATCTGTTCATCAACTGTGCCATCACTTTCATGCCCAGACCTAAAACACTGACTTTTTAAAAACATTTATGTACATAAAGGAACCTCTGTCTGTGAACGAGTGTGCAGGTCACTGCGTTTGTGCCCCTTTCTTTTGGTCAACCTAGTGACGAGGTCTGGGAGAGTCATCGTTGTGTAATACAGTCAGGAAGTACAAATGAAGCCGTATGTTTGCTGGGGGAAAGTTCCTACGTGGAGCAGTCCAAGCGTGTGAAGAGCTAAAGCTAGAAACGGCCATGTAAATCTGTGCACGCCCAAGTGCCAGTATGCTGAAGACCTGCCGAAGAGTTTTAAAAGAATCTTATAACCCAGAGATGTACCTGGAGTTGGGTGAGGCTTCTCTTTACATGTAAGCTGCAGTGTCTTGTTTCTCAGAGTGCGGGTCTCCCAGCGGCTGCAGCAGCCCCCTCCCCCGCAAGCTTACCAGAAATGGGGGCACTCTGGCCCCACTCAGAACGAGAGGACCAGAACCAGTATTTTACGGGCATCCCCAGGGAACACGAAGGCATGTTCAAATGTGAGCAGCACTGTCCCACGACACGCCCCACCCACCCCACACTGGCCCCGCCCCAGCCTGCGCAGGCTGGGATTCCAGTAAGGTAACACTCAGCCGTGGTCCTGGGCGCACTGACTCTTCAAGCCCACTCAGCCCTCTTGCTTCCAGCTTAGAAAGCGGGGGACAAAAATGCAGCAACTTGTGCCCTTCTGCGGCTCCAATCCCCCCACCCCCAACTGGCTGCTCCTGCAGCCTGAACGGCCACCTCCATCCTCAGTCCCCCAAGAGGGGGGTGGCCATGCTTCCCTGCTTGCTGCTTAATCTCAAGGCTGCTCACTGGCCCACTGGCTTTCTCAGCTCTTCATCACCTGAGCAACCGTTACATTAAATCCCTTCTGCTTTACATACTAAACATGAGCTGTCGTCTCTGTGGGCTCAGCAGGGTACTCCATACCACGGCAGATATTTCTATTCCGCCCCACATATGCCGGCAGGACTTTCTGAATGGCTCGTCTGTTACTGCCAGCACAGTAAACCTCCCATTTCCCACATTCTGACACTCTGAGCAACCCCAACGCTGAGCTGGCCGGCGGCGATCTGCACAGCAGATGGGGCCGCGTTCAGAAACGCCGGTCCTCGGGGTGTATTTTTAACACGACCAACCACTCCTCCTCAACCAGAACAGCTGGTAGAGCAACTATTGTTTCACGGGGAAAAAAAAAAAAACCTCCTGAAGAAGAGAACTCCAGACTAACACAGGAATCTCTTTGCCATCAAATCTCTCCCAACAGATCTTGCTCTTAATCAGACTTGTAAATCACATGATCTGTGTGACACTAGGCGTGTCCCAGGCTGGAGGGACCAAGTAGCAGGAGAGGCACCTCCTACCAGTAACATTCACAGCTGCCTGGAGATCTTCTTAACGGCACATCTGATCTCATCAGCCAGTGCCTGGAATAAAGCTGTCTGGTTGCCTTTTGCCCAAGGCTGAAAAGCCACCTTGTAGGACAGACTAGAACTGTCCCCACAGGGTCTGCCAGGCTATAATTTTTACTGGAGTTGACTGCCCAATCAGTCCCCTATAGAGCGGCTGATGGGTGTGTTGGCAGCCTAGGATTAACCCCTGGGCCACCGGGGCTAACTCTGTGTCTCAGCCCTTTGAAACCCAGCCCCACCCACCTCTCTGGCCTCTTCCTATCCCACCCAACCTGACCACTCCGGTGTTCCTAACCCTTTAGGCCAGCAATACTCAACTACAGGGCATGCCCTTTCTTTCCACCTGGCTTGGGAACCTCCTTACTCTCAGGGCCCCCTCTGTCCCTGCAGTAAGCTTCTCCGTGTCTCCAGCACAAGCTGTGCCACACTGTCCCTTTTATTCCTCCATCTCCCTACTAGACGGGAAAGTCCTACGAGAAGTCACCTTCCACCACACAAATCCAACCCTCGTTCTGAATCACAATCACTGTGACAACCCAGACAGGTCACTGAACTGGTGTGCCTCAATTTCCAACTCCAAAAGATGGGGACAGCGGGGTAACACCTACTCCTCGGGCTGTCAGTGGGACTACAAGTTAATCCATGTAGCACATAACCAAAACCAAACCGACTGCCACTGAGTGAATTCCAACTCCTAGTGACCTTCTGGGACAGACAAGAACTGCCCCGTAAGGTTTCCAGATCTCTCACAACAAAATCTTGCTCTTAATCAGACTTGTAAATCACATGACCTGGGTGACACCAGTGAATCCCTAATGCCAACTTTTTGGTTGGCAGCTATAGCACGTAACCACTACACCATCAGGTTTCTATCCCAGCACACAGTAAGCACTGAAGAACTGTTTCCTGCTATTACTACGGTTAGGAGGCCTGACGGTGCAGTGGTTAGGCCCTCGAGAGAAAGGTGCAGCAGTCTGTTCCCATCAAGATTTACAGCCCGGGAAACATTATGGGCAGTGCTACCCCATCCTTAGTATTGAATCTACAACAATGGGTTTTTCTTTTTGTTTTCATTATTATTATTATTATTACTATCATCAAGGAACCCTAGTGGCATGACAGCTACTAACCAAAAGGTTTACAGTTCAAATCCACTCAGCAGCTTCACAGGAGAAAGACCTGGTGATCTGCTTGGGAAAAGATTACAACCAAGAAAATCCTATGGGCAGTGGGGTCACTACATGACATGAAAGCCACTGGACAGAACCCCACAACAGTACCACCTTTGGGGGGTCAGTGGTAGTTTAGGAGTGGAATTCTGATCTTCCACGGGGGAGAACCAGGCTCAATTCCCGACTAACGCATCTCATGCACAGCCAACCCCCACCCCCACCTGTGGGGTACATGTGTCGCTGTGATGCTGAACACATTCCAGCAGAGCTTACAGACTTAGAGAAGAGAAGAAGAAAGGCCTGGCAATCTAGCTCTGAAAATTCAGCCAGTAAAAATTCTGTGGATCACAACCATCTAAGCCCTTCGTGCACAGGGTCACCATTAGGCAGGGGCAAACTCAACGACAGATGACAACAACTGCTACCGTTATGATCACTACTGCTATTATTACCATACACGGCACAAAGCCGGTGTTCAACACCACATCAGCTGAAAAACCGAAGCCGTGAACAACAAACATGTGTGCAACACGTTAGCCACAAAGGTGTTCCCCCATCACAGGCGTCTAGCACGAAGAGAAAGGACCTCCAGAAACGGCTCCCAGGGGAAAGGCACGGCTGAGGGTAATAACAGGAGGCACAGCACACTGCAGCAGCAGCGGAGCGCTTCGTGCCAGCCCGACCTCCCGACCCGAGGCTGGCCTGCGATTCCTGCCCGCTGCTCGGCCACCAGCCTGAGGACACCCTACTCGGAAGGGGAGGGCTCACCTGCAGGAAAGCCTTCAACAGCCGGCACTATGAAACCCACTGAGAAAATGAACTTCCCTCCGGCAGAAAGAAAGGGTGCCTTTCTGCACCTGATATGGTCTGGAGTTCTCCGTAGAGAGTTGGGTGCCCGGTGGGTGCGCAGCCAGGGAAGGCGGGGGGGCCGGGGAACCGTCCCATAACGTGCATCCCTCTCCGCTTCGGGCACCCAAGCACGCCGGGGTGAGGTGCAGAAGCCCGCGCCGGGTCCAAACGCACTTCTCAGGGACCAGCGACGAGTCCGCAGAGCCTCCAGCAGGAAGGACCTGGCCAGTCAGTCCTAGAAACGCGCGGACTGGGACCCGGGCGGAGAGCGCCTGGAGGCGCCGCCCGGACCCCGCTCGTGGCCCACCGGAGGGCCGGCCGCGGCCCCCGCCTCTAGGCCCGTTTCCTCCCGTGCCCGCACCGCCGGGCCGGCTTCCGTGGGCCGCCGTAGGGGCACCCCCGGCCCGGCCCCGCCGGTCAGCCCCGCGCGCGCCACCTGCGCCCCCCGCCCGCGACCCCGGCGGCGGCGCGCTCCGCCCGCGGGGCCGGGCCCGCTCGTTACCGCCACGAGCGCGCTCCGTCCGGACGCCGGCGGGACCCGGGCCGGGCCTGGGTGGCTGCTCGGGCCGGGCCGCCGGGGCTGCCGCGGAGGAGAGCCGCGCGCCGGGCCGCTGCCGGCGGCTCACCTTCTGGCGGATCTGGCCTGACGTGGACACCTTGCGGATGAGCTTCTGCGGGGAGCCGGGCTCCGCCTCGGGCTCGCTGTCCGACGACTCCTCGGGCGGCGGCGGCGGAGGGGGCTGCGGCGGGCCCGGCTGAGGGGCGCCCGCCGCCGCCGCCATGCTGCCCGGCCAGCGCGCGCGCAGGGGCGGGGCGGGGCGGGGCCAGGAGGGGCGGGGCCCGGAGAGGCGGAACCGGGCGAGGTGGCCGCCCCGCGCGCCCCGCAGGGCGCTCGCGCAGCCGCAGATGCCGCCGCGCCCGGAGCCTGCCCCGCCCCCACGAAATGTCCTGGGACTGGTGTTAGCATCCGTTTCCTCCCTAGCAGACAATTTGGGTTTCCGTTGACTATTTAAAGAATCTTTATCTCTTGTTTCCTCATCTGCCCCATCAGAATGCAAATGACTTCCGGAAGGACCGAGACCGTTTTTTGTCTTGCCGGGCATTTTTGTAGGGCAGTAACTGTTACTCAGTAATTACACCATCAACAGCTTGGGGAGTGGATGAATGCGTGCACGGGAAGAGGGGACACGCAATTCTACCTAGATAAACTTCCTGTTAAAAAAAATACAAATAAAAAATGATTGAGGAGAGCTGGAAAAATGCGCAGGAGTTATCCGTAAGAGAGAGCGCTCCCTTTAGGCAAAGCTAGAAAGCGAGGCTGCAGAAAAAGGGAAGCCTGAACTTAGAGGAAGAAAGTGACCTTAAGATTCTGTGGGCTGGCAGGTTAGACAGGGCTTCGTACACCTGAATAAGGAGCTTGTTTTCTTGGGTCCTGAAGGCAACTGGAAGCCCTTCAGGGATTTTAAAACCGATACAGAGTGAGTCACAAAACTGGGGAGGTGCTCCGCTCTTTGAAACAATGCCGACAGGTGGCCTGTCCTGGATTACTGGCTGAAACCATGGAGAGAAAGATGCACAGAGACTCAGGAGGGGTGCAGCCAGCTGCAGGAGAGGGCAGGAATCTGGGCTGCTGGGTGGAGCCCTTCACTGCGTGGGAAGGGGAGTGTAGACGGGTGATGAGATCAGCTGAGTTTTTGATGCCTTGGAGCGTCCACGTGGAGATGGGCTTGGTGCCACTGAGGAGGAAATGCTGTCCATCCATCCCTCTGCTGTGAATGGCAAGTCTGCAAGGCCAACTCGAGTGCCCCCAACCCTTCAAAAGCTGCAGAAAAGCCTGGGAGCCCCTGGCCCACCTGCAGCCAACCCGCATGTGTCAGTGCTTTACAGGGGCAAGACAGGTCAGAGACCACCAGGACCACGAAGTGGACTCTGCCATGGTGTCATGGCCAGGAGAATGGCCCCAGGACAGAGGATAACAGAGCAGAGTTGGGGGACACTCTGGGACAGGCCAAAGACCCCGGAGGAATAGCACACTGAGCTACCTAACATATCACATGTGCCTACTTAAATTCGGAAAACCGGGTGGTGTAGTGGTTAAGTGCTACAGCTGCTAACCAAAAGGTTGATGGTTCAAATCCACCAGGTGCTTCTTGGAAACTCTATGGGGCGGTTCTACTCAGGGTCACTATGAATCAGAATTAACTCCACAGCAATGGGTTTGCTTTAGGGGTTTAAGTATGAGAGAAAGGCTGAACTTGACCTTGATAGTGTTGATTTCAAAGTCCATGCTGTTTGGGGGCTACTTCTCCCAGAAAGTCGAGGTCTGCAGGAAATTTCAGGGGGTAGGCACAGAGGGTGTCTGGCCCAGCTACATCTTTCTCCCAATCTAGTAATGGGTTTTGATACCAAAAACCCATTGCCATGGAGAATATTTTGACTGAGAGTAACCCCACAGGGTAGAGTAGAACTGCTCCATCCCAGGAACGTTCGGTGGATTTGAACTGCTGAGCTTTTGGTTGTCGGTCGAGCTCTTAGCCCCTGCCATCAGGGCTCCATCTAGTGTAACACATTCATGCAAAAAGCCTAGGGGTACACAAGGGCAAGGGGGATACAGAGGAACAAAGAGTCAACCGTGTTATGGAGATTTTCCAGGGGACAGTGGCCTCAGGATTTGGTGGTTTAAAGTAAAAGATAAGAGGCTGAGAGAATTTCCACCAAACTCAGTGCCATTGAGTCTGGTCCAACTCATGGCAACCCAGAAGAACATAAAAAAGAGAGTGGTCAGGGATTAGGGATTGCTGTTCAGGCAACAGCAAAGTGATGGGAGCGAGATGGAGCAGATGAAAAGCCGGGGATCCAGAGGGGTCTCTGTGCCCACCCCAGGGCAGGACTTTACCTGTGGGCACTGGAGCCACTAAGGGTTTTTGAAGAGCAGAGGAATGATACGTGTCTGAGCAGAGACTGAGCCAGTGGAAAAGAGACTAGAAACAGAGGGTACGTTAAAAATGCCATTGCCACCATCCAGACCATGCTGCTTTGGTCCAGAACCAAGGTGGTAGTCTTGGAGTTAGAAGAGGAGGGGTCAAACTCAGAAGAAGAGAGAAGAAAAAGGATGAAGTACTCTGAGCCGGGAGACAGGGATGGGGAGTAAGGCCTGCCTCCCAGACATCAGGTTTGCTTTTCAGGGCGTGAGTGCCACCCTAAGCAAGAACAGGACTGGGGGAGATGAAGGAGAAGATGCCATCTGTTTTGAATGACACAAATGTGAGGTGCTGGTGGTTCAGTGGTTAAATATGTGGCTGCTAACCGAAAGTTGACTATTCTGAAGCCACCAGCCTAATGTGACAGTCTGCTTCTGTAAAGATTACAGCTTTGGAAACTGTATGGTGCAGATCCACTCTGTCAGAATCAACTCAATGGCAATGGGCTTGGTTTGTTGTTATTTTTTGTGGTGCTGCACTGTGGCAGACGCCTGTTAGCAGCTTACGGGCCATCATCTGTCTTGGGTGCTGTCACCTTAGAGACAAAATGTCTTGGCCATGAATGGCTGAGTTGGGAGGTAGAAGCTATTGACCAGTAGGGGTACACCGGCAATTATGAAGAAGTAATAAGAACCGTCACAGCCAAGAGGAGCCTTAAAGAGACATGACAGTGAAATGTAATACGAGATTCTGGAAGGGATTCTGGAACTGACGTTGGGTAAAAGCGTATTTGGAATAAAGTCTGGACTTTAGTTACATAATGTATCAAGAATGGTGACCAGTTACTGTCAAGTGGACTCCAAACCACGGTGACCTTGTGTGTGTCAGAGATGAACCATCTCCAGAGGACTTTTAAGAGCTGATTTTTCAGAAGCAGACCACCAGGTCTTTCTTCCAAGGCACCTCTGAGTGGACTCAAACCTCAAACCTTTGAGTTACCAGCAGAGTCCATGAGCTGTCTGCACTGCCCGAGAACTAATGCAGAGCCTGCTGGCGCTGAATCTGAATGGACTGGACAACAGTGAGTGTGTTGGTGTGTTTTGTTGAGGAACTAATGTATCAACACTGCTTCGTTAATTGTGACTAATGTTCTATACTGATGGGTGACATTAATTATATGGAAAACTCGGCATGGGGAAGGAACCCTGGTGGCACAGTGGTTGAGGACTCAGCTGCTGATTCACAGATGAGTGGTTCAAACCCACCAGCAGCCACTCGGGAGAAAGATGTAGCTGTCGGCTTCAGTTACAGATCACAGGCTCAGCTCTGGGGACCGTGGTCTCAGGGAAAACCTAACTCAGTTGGTTCTCTATTCTGTTTGGCAAGTAGCATATGGGGTCTTAAAAGCCTGTGATCAGCCATCTAGGATACCCCACTGGTGATGCCCCTTCTGGAGCAAGGAAGAACGAAGAAAACTAAAGACCCAGCGGCAAGGTTAGTCCAAAGGACTAATGGAACCCATCTACAAGGGTCTCCAAAACTAAACCAAAACCACTACTGTCAGGTCGATTCTGTCTCATAGCGGCCTTGTAGGACAGAGTAGAACTGCCCTATGTGGTTTCCAAAGTGGATTTGAATGGCTGACTTCTTGGTTAGCAGCTGTAACTCGTAACCACTAGGCATCCAGGGCTTCCACGACGGCCTCCAGGAATCTGAATCCAGTACAACTGGAAGTGTAAACAAAATCCTCCCTCACAAAAAAAAGACCAGAGTCACTAGTCTGGCGGAGATTGGAGAGACCCTGAGAGTATAGCCCCCTGGACACCCTTTTAGCTCCATAATGAAGTCATGCCTGAGGGTCACCCTTCAGCCAAAGATTGGACAGGCCCATAAAGCAAAACGAGACTTGAGGGGCACGCCAGCCCAGGACGAGAAGGCAGCAGGGGACAGGAAAGCTGGTCATAGGGAACTCAAGGTTAGAAAAGGAAGTGTTGACCGTTCTGAGGTTGTTAACCTTTGTCATAAAACAATAGGTGTACTGTTTAAAGAGAAACTGGCTTGTTCCGTGAAGTGCCATCTAAAGTACAATTAAAAAAAAAAAAATCCATAGCCTTAGAAAACCCATGGGGCAGTTCTGTTCTATCCCGTAGGGTGGCTATGAACTGGCATTGACTTGATGGCAATGGTTTGTTTTGGGGGGGAGAGGTTGGTCATGGTGTACATGGGAAACAGTCTGTACTGCCTTCTCAACTTTTCTGTAAACCTAAAACTATTCTAAAATGAAATGAAAAGGTTTATTTAAAAAACAAAAAGCCCTCAATCTTGGTGAATTAGGTTCTCAAATCAGAGGCACACACTGGCATACATGCTCTTTGGAGAACAAAGAAGGCTTTTTGTTGCCCTGGCAATTGCGTCGTGTGTTCCCTCGGAGATCTTATACAAGGCAGAGGGATCAACTCCCCCACCCTGCTTTGTCCACCCCCGCTGAGAAGGGCACAGTCCCTCCTTCCGGAGCCAAAGGACTGGGTGAGTCACCCCCTGAGTCATCTCTAATGACAGCCGCTCCCTGAGCTTACCCTACCTTGAGGGTATATCCAGAGGACAGGAATGGCACACTTCACGTCTAACCTAATCTATCCCACAGCACCTTCAGACCAGAGGTCTGCCTTCTGTCAAGAAGGATGCTAGAATGTGTCACGGTGTACTCAAAGGCATTTTTTTTAAAACAACCCATTGCTGTCCCATAGATCCTGACTCACAGGGACCCAACAGGACAGAGTAGAGCTGCCCCGTAGTTTCCTAGCCTATAATCTTTATGGGAGCAAATCACCAGGTGTTTCCTCCCATGGAGCCTCTGGTGTGTTCAAACTCTCCACCTTTCACTTAGCAGCCAGGTGCTTAATCGCTGCACTACCAGGAGACCCCTCACTGGAAGGCAGGAGAAAAGTCTCACTGGGCTTTCGAAACAAGCCTATGGGTGACATCTGGAGCTAGACATTTCTTCTCTGGGAGAACACGTAGCCTCCCTGTCCCCAGGACTTGTGACAACACCAAACCACCTCCTTGTATTTATTTTCCAATGGACCCAAACTCCAACCCCACCCTACCCCACCCACAGGGGAAACAAACCAAGTGATAGAATTTGAGCTGGAGAAAAGCACTAAATGATGTCAAAGAAGAAGGAAAGCAGATACCCACAGGGAGGTGAATGACTGTTTGCCCCGGGCTAACATTGTGTAGAACTCATTTCACAAGGGGATTACGCGTGAGACAAGACAGCTGCGTGTACTGGGTGGGCTGTGTCAATGCCAATATCCCACTTGCAATGCTGTGCTGCAGCATGATTGCAAGATGCTTCCGCTGGGGGAAAGGCCTGCAGGATCCCTTGCATTCTTTCCTACGACAGCAAGTAGGTCTACAATTAACTCAGTAAGAATTTTAGTTAGAAAGAAAGGCAGCTGTAATTCAACCGTAAATGCTCCTGTTGTCCGGGGACCACAGCTTCTCATCTGACAGTCTCTCCGACTCTCATTTAGCATATCCTGGGCTGGGGAAAGGTCCGGTGTTGGACTCAGAGAAACCAGAGTTCAAGTTTTGCCTCTGACTGACACCAGCTAGGTGAGCTTGGGTAAGGTAGCTGATGAAGCTGCTTTTGAAGCAGCCACAGATTCGAGGTGACCCTGAGCACCAGGGAGGAAAGTGCTGCCCTGTTCTGAGCCGTCCTCTGCGCCACTCCCATCATAGGGTTTTCGTGGGCTGATTTGCAGAAGTTCGTCACCAGGTCTTTCTTACTAGTCCGTCTGTTGTCAATTGAATTCTGTTCTCCCTCCCACCCCCCCGCAAAATGTGCATAGCAATTTGACTGGGCCGTGATTCCCCATACTATGTGATTGCCATCCATTTTTTGTGATTTTACTATGCCATAAACCCTAATCTCTGCCTGTGGTTAATTTTGTTGTTGTTAGGTGCCGTCGAGTCAGTTCTGACTCGCAGCGACCCCGTGCACAACGGAACGAAACATACTGCCAGGTCCTGCGCCAGGCCCACGGTCGTTTTTATACTGCAGGCCATTGTTGCAGCCACTGTGTCAGTCCGTCTCATTGAGGGTCTTCCTCTTTTTCGCTGACCCTCCACTCTACCAAGAGTGATGTCCTTCTCCAGGGGTTGATCCTTCCTGACAACATGTCCCAAGTATGTGAGATGCAGTCCTGCCATCTTTGCTTCCAAGGAGCACTCTAGTTGTGCTTCTTCCAGGACAGGTCGTTTGCTCTTCTGGCGGTCTGCGGTACATTCAGTGTTCTTCTCTAACACTACAATTCAAAGGCATCAATTCTTCTGTCTTCCTTATTCACTGTCCAACTTTCACATGCTTATGATGCAACTGAAAATACCATGGATTGGGTCAGGTGCACTTTAGTCTTCAAGTGACATCTTTACTTCTCAATATTTTTTTTATTCTTTTTTTTATGATTGAATGAAAATGTACATTCCCATATAAATTTACATGCCCACCTATATGCAATTCCCACTGCTCTCCCTTCCCGGCGACAGCACACTCTTCCTCTCTGCTCCATGCGTGTCTTGGCCTCCCAACAATCTCCTATCCCCTCCTCTTCACCCACTCCCTTTCCTCCAGTAAGAGGCCAGCAGGACAACATCCTATAGATGTATGGTCACTCTTTGTCGCCAAATCCAATTGATTCCTGTCTGAAAGTTGACTTCCATTAAGATTTATGGACGGGGCAGCAACAGGGCCAGGGGCCATGCTCCAAGGGGAACTCCAAGGCCCATGGACCGTCAGTTGCAGTCTTTTAATGGACATCTCAGGGTGCACCCCTTTATGTTCTTGTGTTGCCAGAGAGACTCAACTTTGGGAGCTCCATCACGGCTATCACTGGTGGTGGCCAGGCACCATCCAGTTCTTCCAGTCACAAGTCGATGTGGTCACCCTCTCACGTGGGTCTCTGTGTCTTCTGAGTTCTCTTTCACCCATGTCACTTTGGTCTTCGGTGATCATCCGTTTCTGCTAAGTTGCGATCATTTGCTGTACCCTCAGATGGCGACTTGACAGCTTTTAAGAACCCGGACGCCACTCACCAATGTGGGGTGCAGAAGGCTCTGTTAGCAAAATGCTAGTTGTGCCAGGTGGCCTCGGTTTCTCCTGTACTTTTCAATATTTTAAAGAGGTCCTTTGCAGCAGATTTTCCCATTGCAATACATCTAGTGATTTCTTGCCTGCTGCTTCCAGGGGTATTGGTTGTGGAACCAAGTAAAATGAAATCCTTGACAGCCTCAGTCCTTTCCCCATTTATAATGATGTTGTCTACCAGTCCAGTTGTGAGGATTTTTGTTTCCATATTGAAGGCTGCGGTCTTTGTTCTCCATCAGTAAGTGTTTCAAATCTTCAGTTTCAGAAAGCAAGGTTGTTTCATCTGCATAACACAGGTTGGTAAAGAGTCTTCCTTCAATCCTGACACCTCCTTCTTCATATAGTCCAGCTGGACTATATGAGAAAGAATGAGGCCTGTGATTAATAGGTAGGATTGTTTAGAGGATTAGGGTGGGAGTATAACACCCTTACTAAGGGAGTTTCCCTGGAGTGTCTTGTACTACCTTTTATTCTATAAAAGATAAAAGGAAAGGGAAGCAAGAAGAGAGTTTGGAACCTCATACCATCAAGAAATCAGCAAAACAACAAATGCTGGAGAGGCTGTGGAGAAAGTGGAACCTTCCTACACTGTCGGTGGGGTTGCAAAATGGTCCAGCCTCTTTGGAAGGCAATCTGGTGCTTCCTTAAAAAAATGGATATCGATATACCATTTGACCCAGTAATTCCACTACTTGGAATATATCCTACAGATTCAAGGCCTTTCACACCAACGGACACATGCACCAGAATGTTTATCGCAGCACAGTCCACAATAGCAAAAAGATGGAATCAACCCAGATGCCCAACAATAGAAGAATGGATAGGTAAACTGTGGTACATATACTCAATGGAGCACTACGCAATGATAAAGAATAACGATGATTCCAGGAAACATCTCCTAACCTGTTTCAATTGGAAGACATTATGTTGAGTGAAAGTAGTCAGCGACAAAAGGACAAATACTGTATGAGACTTCTACGATAAGATCTCAGAAACAGACTTGTGTATAGAAGAAAAGACTCTTTGACAGCTGCAAGGGAGGGGAGGGAGGGAGGACGGGGGGGAGGGTTTAGTTTAGATAGTTACTAGAAATCTAGTTGGGAGAAAGTGGTGACAGCACACATTAGGAACAAGAACAACATTAAGTGGACTTCAGCATAACTTGAGTACTCCTTCCATCTTAACTCAATACTGCAAGGATAGAGTAGCTGGGGCGGGGGGCGGGGGACCATGCTCTTAGGCGAATTCCAGGCCAATTGGCACAACTAGCGTTTTGCTAAGAGAGCTCTCTGCACCCCACATTGGTGAGTGGCGTCTGGGGTCTTAAAAGCTGCCAAGCTGCCATCCGAGGACACAGCAAATGGTCCCAACTCAGCAGGAACGGATGCTCACTGAGGGCCAAAATGGCATGCGGTAAAGACAACCGAGAAGACAGAGAGACCCACAAGAGTGGGTGCCTACATCGACTTGGGACCGGAAGAACCGGATGGTGCCCGGCCACCACCAGTGATAGCCACGATAGAGCTCACAGAGAGGAGTCTCACTGGCAACACAAGAATAAAAAGAGGTGCATCATGAGATCTCCACTAAAAGACCTCAACTGATGGTCCAGCAGTTTTGGGGTTCCTCTGGGAGCATGGCCCCTGGCGCTGATGCTGCCCTTTCCCATAAATTATAACAAAGGTCCACTCTTTGGACAGGAATGGATTGGACTTGGCAATGCAGAGTAACCATACATTGGAAGCACTTTATGGTTCTATACATCTATAGGATATCATCTTGCCGACCTCTGGCTGGAGGAAGGGGAGTGGACGGAGAGGAGGGGAAAGGAGACTGTTGGGAGGATGAGACATGTATGGAGCAGAGAGGAATAGTGTGCAGTCACTGGACAGGGAGAGCAGTGGAAGCTGCATATAGGGGGGGCATGTAAATTTATATGTGAATGTACATTTTCACTCAGTTATGTGAAATAAAAATAAAAATTAAAAAAAAAAAATCAGGAGCAGAGAGCATCCTTCAGGCCAGAGGTTCCTGTGCCAAGATGCTCCCTGACCAAAGACTGATGCAACACAAGGACCTTCCTCCAGAGTGGACAAAGAGGGAAAGCGTTGCCCTGGAGCAGACACTCTGAATTCAGACTCATAGCCTACTGGACTGTGTAAGAATAAACTTCTCTGTATTAAAGCCATCTACTTGCAGTATTTCAGTCAGAGCAGTACCAGATGACTAAGACACCATCATAGTCAGCCGGGTCTGCTGCGACCTTTTCAGACCACAGCACGTGCAAGCCTCCACTGACAGAGGAGCGGTGGCTGTGCGTGACACGCAGTCACTGGGAGCCAAACCCAGGCTTGTCGCAGAAGGCAAGAATCCTACCCCTGAACCCCACTACCCTTGATCAAGTACACACAAAAACAAAAACAAAAAGTTAATTTGTTGTCCAGTGAATTCCGACTCATAACCACATAGGACAAGATACAATTGTCCCCTAGGGTTTACAAGGAGCAGTGGGTGGACTCAGACTTCTGACATTTTGGTTTGCATCTGAACTCCAGCTTCCTTAGCCAACAGGTGGGGAGGACAGTACCAACTGATGAGCACCGTTAGAACAATTCAGGGAAAATCTGCCTGGTGCCTCCATGCAGCAGATATCACCAGTTCACCAGTCCCTTCTCTCTCCCCACCCCGTCACAGTCTGCGTCTGTCCCGCACCTGCCCAAACCCGGCCCACGCCCAGCTGCACAAGGAGGGCTGCGCTGGAGAGACCACCCACTGTGAGCAGGCAGAGCAGAGACAGGCATCTGCCTTCTGTCTGCTGTCACTTCCTGCCCTGTCCCAGGTGGCCAGCTGCAGCCCATAAACAAGCCTGCACCTGGAGGTCTGTGTCGGACATTTTGGCACCAAAATAACTTGGTGGACAAGGGTCATTCTGACCTCTGGTCTCCAGGGGCTGGCCTTTGGGTGCTTCTCTCTGGCTGTCCCTACCCACACCATTCTGAAGGTCAGGCCTATTAATGTCCTCCCTGACTTAAGAGGTGCAGGGTCAAGCAATGCAGGGATCCCCATGGCTGGTCCTCCCACCAAGGCCCAGCTCACAGGAGGCATAGCTTGGTCCCAGGCTCCAGCAACACCAGCCAGAACCAGCTTTGGGCCTACAAGATAACTGAAAGAGAGGTTCCAGGGAGCCCATGGACAGATAGCCTTAGAATCCTCGAGGACTGCATTATCCCGAGAGTCTCTGTGCCTCAGTTCCCCGACACCATGCTGTTCCCTTAGCATAGGGGACAAAGGAACAGGCCACTGAGTCTGATTTTATAGGCCCTTCAGACCCCCAGGCCAAAGGGCCAGGCTTTTCTCTGTATCATTATTATCACCATTATTATGATTATTGTTTTTTAATATGCATTATAGATTGAATTATATCCTTCCTGTCATGAATTGAATTACGTCCCCCCCAAAACGTGTATGTCCATTTGGCTGGGCCCTGATTCCCAGTTTTATATGATTGTCCATCATTTTTTCATTTGATGGGATTTCCTCATGTGCTATTAATTCTATCACTAGGATTTAATAAGACACACCAGCAGCAGCTAAACTGGGGTCTACAAGAGTTGATAGTGTCTTAAGCCAATCTCTTTTGAAACAGAAGAGAGAGAAGTGAGCAGAGAGACACGGGGGCCTCACACTACCAAGAAAGCAGTGCTGGGAGCAGAGTACACCCTCTGGACCCGAGGTTACTGCACTGAGATGCCCCCAGACCTTAAGGGGAACTTACAACAAGGACCTTCTTCCAGGGCCAACAAAGAGAGAAAGTCTTCCCCTGGAGCCGACACCCTGAATTCAGACTTCCAGCCTACTGAACTGTGAGAGAATAAATTTCCATTTCTGAAAGCCATCCACTTGTGGCATTTCTGCTACAGCAGCCCGAGGTGCCTAAGATACCTCCACAGCCTGTGTTGGATTCCCGACCTTTGCACCTGTGGGTGTGATCCTGTTGGAAATAGAGCTTTCTTGGTTATGTTAGTAAGGCCATGCCAGTTTGCCCTCCTTGCCACCCCCTGGGAACACCAGGGGCACCGAGGGCTGCAGCTTCTGGGTCAGTGTTATCAGCTGACCCTCCCCTCAAGTCAGCCTGACTCCAGCAGAGGAAGATACACAATTTTATTTCTGTAAGGAAGTTTCACGCCTTTGCCTCTAGCACAGCTCTAAGGGCTAACTCTGGGGCTTGGATGGGTGTGTGGTCTCTCTCTGGCTGTTTTCACTTCCGGGCCACATCCTCACTCGTCTTCGTCCTTCTCTTTCTTCCCTTCCTCGGTTTCGGGTGCATCTTTCAGGTTTTGGCGAGCAAACTCTTCGAAAACCAAATTTTCATCCTGAAAGCTACAGTCAAACAAAGGACAGTTTGATGGGGACAGAGTCTTTGAAGGTTAAGATGTAACCTGGAGGGAGACCCCAGATGCCTGGCCTTCCTTTTGCTACCGGGGACCAATCAAGATTTCTCTACATGACAGAACAAGCCTTGCTGTTGTCTCTCCATACTTGTCACTTAAAATCTCTTAAAGAGAAACATGAAAGAATGCTCAGAGCATGGGGGTGGGCCGAGGTTGACAAGTGCACACGCCTTGAGGATGAGGGGGCAGAAGGGACAGCGGTGGACAGGTCTGAGACTAAGACAGAAGAACCTGAGCCTCTGTGCCGCAGGAGGGACGTCATGGGATACAGGAATCGGGGGACAGTACCGAGGGGCTTACCTTTCCTTTGCTGTTGTAGGCAGAGTAGATGAGTGAGAGTGTGAGAGAGAGAGAGATCTATTACTATACATACCACAGCACAACCATATCCAGAAACTTGCTTTGTTTACGTGACTTCACGGTTTGAGGGATAGCAAGGCCTAACCCATGGGGTCAAATGGGTTACGACTCAAAGCAACCCTGTAGAACATGTCAGAGCTGCCCCATAGGGTTTCTAAGGAGCAGCTGCTGGATTCACACTGCCAGCCTTTCCACAAGCACAGACTTTATAACCACTGCGCCACCAGGGAATTCACGATGCTGCTGTTGGCTGCCGTCGGTTCAGCCGTCAGCTCGTGGTGACCTCACGTCCAATGGAACTGCATCGTCTCCAGGACTGGTTTAGGATCGGACTGTTAGGATCCGGGTTTTCGCTCGTTGGTTTTCTGCCTTTCCTTCCAGGCTGTCGCACTCTGGAAGCCCTGCTGAAACCTTTTCCGCATCACAGCTCTACACAGGCCACCCCGACAGATTAATGTTTGCTTCTTTGCCTTTTCTTTCTGCATTTTTTTCTAAATTGTCTAGGTTTTATTTTCATATCCCTAAATGACACGCTTGTACTATTACATCTGGATTTCAAGAGTGAGGGGGTCCTCAGTAATTTTTTTCCCCCTGCACTGTTAGCCATCACTTCCTTTAACAAGTGCCACAACTCAGGCCTCCTCAAAAGAAGCAAGGCAGAGCTAACCACTAGGGTCACCTTCCTGTCTCACCCGCCACACGCTGACCCCTGATTCTCAGAGTATTTCTCCCTAAGCGTTCTCCCAGTCCCATCCAGGTCCTAGTCGCCAGGATGCTGGTAAGATGCACATTCCCTAACCTAGCATGCAGCTTCCACAGAAGACTTCGGGGCTGAAGAGTGGCTGGGACTTAACCAGCACCCCAGATAGCTGGGGTTTAAAGCACCCAGGTGGTTGGGGCTTCACCAGCACCCAAATGATCGGGGCGTGAGCTGAAGTGTGAGAACTACTTCCTAGCCTCTTGATCCATCAGTTTCTGATCACACATTGATTTATATTTTTATTTCTGAGCCAGTTGTGTTTCCATGTATGTTTTGTATCCCCAGAGGGGGTGCCGTTGTGGCCGGGGGCCATCACATCCATCGTCACTCATGGTGACCCCCCCGTGACACAGTGTAACTGCCAGATCTTTCTTCTTCAGCAGCTGAGTGGGTTCCAACCACCAGCCTCTCAGTTAACAGCCAAGCACGGAACTTTGGAGTCAGCAACATTCCCTCTCTCCGGGGTAATTGATGTTATTGCATTGTGTTTTGCTCCAAGCTCTCTGGCCCCCTAGTTACAGCTCTGCTGTGACCCCAGGTAGCAAGCATGACAGGGCTACGTTAAATAACCCCAAACCAGCTACTGTCTCATTGGCTTAGGCTCACGGCGGCCCCTTGTGTGTCAGGGTAGGGCTGTGCTCTGCAACATTTTCAATGACTAAGTTTTGGGGGAAGTAGACTGCTAGATCTTTCTTTGGAGGCACCTCTGTGGGAATGCAAACCTCCAACCCCTCAGTCAGTAGCTGAACACCTTAACCATTTGCACCACTTGGGGCTCCTGAGGGTTGCTTTTGTCTCGGTGCCCACCTGGGAGAACTGCTAACCATGCCCCTCAGGAGGCTGACTCATCAAAGGCACCTCACAGGCAAGAAACACACTTTAGCCTCAGGGCTAAGTGATAAAAAGGCACTAACTGGGCCCACCTATCTTGAAGAAGCAGGTGATAAAGAAGAATTGAATCAGCACTGCTGCTGGGGTAGGTCTAACAGCCAAAACCTGTTACCATCCAGTAGCTTCAGGCTTACAGCCACCCTAGAGGAAATGCCCCATAGAATTTCCAAGGAGTGTCTGGTGGATTTGAACTGCCGAACTTTCAGTTAGCAGATGTAGCACTTAACCACTATGCTACCAGGGTTTCCATAAAAAACCCCAAAAACTCAACCAACTGCCATCAAGTAGATTCCAACTCATAGCGACCCTATAGACAGAGGAGAACTGCCCCATAGAGTTTCCAAGGAGCACCTGGTGGATTTGAACTGCTGGCCTTCTGGTTAGCAGCCACAGCATGTAACCATTGTGCCACTAGGGTTTCCAAGGTTTCCATGGATGCTCTAAAAATAAAACGTCAAATCTGTTGCCATCAACTCAACACTGACTCATAGTGACCCAACAGGACATAAGAGAACTGCCTCAGAGTTTTCAAGGGCTGCCTGGCAGATCTGAACAGCCAGTTCTTTGTTAGCAGAGGTACAACTTAGACACTCAGCCACTGTGGGTCTGAGAGATGCTCCAGGTGAGGATAATAAAAATCTGGTAGCATTTCTGCAGCAATCGTGACTCTTCTCTGCTGACAGTCTACCCACCTACTTCTGGCAGCCAGGAACACAAAAAGAGACGTGAGCCCACACCTGGAAGGCAGCTTGGTGATTCATAAACTTTTTTAGAAATCTGCATTGTGTGATTTCTCCTAAATGTTCCTCCCTGAAATCTCATGCAACAGAAGACTGCTGTCTAATCGTGACCTCGTCAAGTGTCACATTCAACGTCAGGGCCATTATGAGAGCAACCTGGAAGTGTCATCTCTGGAGGTGGAGGAGAGATCACTCCATTTCCCCCAGATTAAGTGACAAAGTCCTTTCACAGCTCCAGACAAACTTAGGACATCTCCTCACGTGACTATCTTTTAAAATGCCCTTCAAAGAGACAAAGAAGCACCTCAATCTCTCACAGTTAAAAAAAAAAAAGTATTGTCATGATACAAGAATACATGTATAAAAACAAGGCTAGATTTAAAAAAAAAAAAAGCAGCCCTGCTGGGCTGACTGTAAACCCTAGTGGTGTGGTGGCTGAGAGTTTAGCTGCTAACCAAAAGGTGGGCCATTTGAATCCACCAGGTGCACCTTGGAAACCCTGTGGGGCAGTTCTACTTTGTCCTGTAGGGCTACTAGGCCAAAAGCCAAGTGCCGTAGGGCTACTAGGAGTCAGAATAGACTTGATAACATTGGGTTTGTGTTACTGGGTTGGTTGAAACTGGAAGACTTCCTGAGATGACTGCCCTTAGCTATTCTTCAAACCTTGAACTGAAACTAACCCTTGAGGTCACCTTGTAGCCAGATAATAAGCTGGCTCAGAAAACAACGAATACTGTTTGTAAATACCGTGCTGCTTTTAAAGATCACCCGTACGAGACCCTGTGGTCAACAATTACTTGAAAACCAAGCTAAGACTGTAAGGGGGCAGGGAAGCTAGATTAACAGAAACAGAGCAACCAGAAGGGAAATCATGAGAATGTTCAAGCATTGTTAAAGATGGCACCAGTGTCAAAGAATAATTTATGCAGAATGAAAACCTGAACTGCTGAGTAAACCTTCACCAAAATCCCAATGTATTACTACTAAAGAAAAAAAAAGATATGGTAGACTATATTTTATCCCAAGATTCTTTTCCAAAATAGTGGGCAAAAAATACTTTGAGACATGTTTTTAAAACAATTCCCAATGTGAACATGGAGGTTCATTCTACTTATTAAGTGTCATTTCTTTGTCAATTCAAAAAAGCTATTTATGAAGTGTGAGAAAAATACACCCTGCTAGTTTATACCCTTTTTACTTAAAATATGCACTTATTAATCTAACTATGTTGGAGTTATCCTTCAGACAGGTCCTGTCTTCTTTTGCATCACCGAAGCACCAGAACACACAGTGGAGAACTTTCTTCAGAATTTTGGAAATGGACCCTATGTTATTTTTGCTGCTTTGTTTATTTTTCTAAACAGCTATATTGAGATATAATTCATACGCTGTACAACTCACCCCTTCAGAGTGTACAATGGAGCAGTTTTCAGTACAGTCACAGAGGTATCCAACTTTAGCTTCTTTTGCTCTCCCCATCCATGTGGGACTCAACAGATTCACAGTTCCACTGAACCTCAGGAACTGAGTTCACCCATTTTTCTAGTCCACTGCGAGGCCTACCAGCCCAGTGGTTAAGCCTTTGGCTGCTATGGAAAAAGTTCAGCAGTTTGAATCCACTAGCCACTCCTTGCAAACCTTATAGGGCAGTTCTACTCTGTCCTATAAGGTCACTACGGGTGAGAATCAACCTCATGGCAGTGGGTTTTCAGTGTTCTCATCAGTGAACCATGGTAGCACAGTGGTTATAGCAACTGGCTACTAATCAAAAAGTCACCAGTTCAAACCCACCCACTGCTCTGTGGGGAAAGGTGTGGGTGGCAGCCTGCTGCTGGGGAGATTTGCAGCCTAAGAACCCTATGGAGTGGTTCTGCTCTGTCCTATAGCAGGAGTCAGAATCAACTTCATAGAGGTGGCTTCTGTGTTCTCATCATAACAGCCACTGTCAAAAATATTTGTTGCCTTTTAAATACCTGCCATTGAGCAAAACTTCCCTTTCCAAGGAAGTGCAAATCCTCAAGGATCTCAAATTTATTTTCCACCTAAACCTAACTAAACCCATTGCCAGCGAGTCAATTTCAACTCATAACAGCCCTATAGGACAGAGTAGGACTGTCCAACCGGGGTCCGTAGACCGTACGTCTTTAAGGGCGCAGACTGCCACATCCCTGGGAGTGGCTGCTAAAACACAGATCTGTCAGTTAACAGCCAAGCACTGTAACCACTGCACCACCACGGTTCCTGCTTTCCCATGGACACCACCTTTAAATCTAAATCCAGGTCTGCAGATGGCAGAACCTCTACTTTTAAAGTAACCGCAATAAAGCCCAACAGGAGGGTCCCTGGCCCATCCCCACCCACCGGCTGAAGGCGTGTCAGCTCCCTGGCCCGGGGATACCCACACTCGCCTTTCTGGGGCTGCCCCAGGGACCTTGTCAATCAACTGGAGTCTTGTGTGTCTGCTATCCCGAGAGGTGTTTAGGACAGACTGGACTGAACAAATAATGACCTTGCAGGTACTAACTGCCGAGGGAAAGCCAAGACAATGGGGGGACTGACCTGGGTCCTCAGGCTGGGGGTGCATGAGTCGGAATGGCACCTCAGTGGCCACTTCACTGTGAAAAAGAAGAAAACACACACACAATTACGATCACGCCGTGAAGAACCGTGGCTGTAGGGCTTCACAAAGGATCCTTACACTCAAGCTGAACAAGAATTCAGCAGAATTAAATATTCACGCATACACACACCACAAACAAAAAAAAATCTCAGAAGTCAGGAAGTGGCCAAGGAAGAATTTTAAGTGTATTCCCTGGAATGTGGTCCAGAAACTGCGTGCAAGTGTGGTCAACGCAGCTAGTGTTTCCTCTTGTGTCTGGATAGCAGCTGGCAAGCCACCCCCCATCTCACGATGACCCTAGGCAACCGGAATGAGAAGCTGCTGGATTCCGCGCCATCCCTGAGACCAGCTGTGGGCAGCAGCACTCTGATCTACAGGGTTTTCACCAGCTGATTTTTGGAAATGGATCATCAGGCCTTTCTTCTAGTCTTAGTCTAGGATGTAAAGGAACACCTGGGGATCCAGGTGAGGAAAGAGATGACAGGATATGGATACAGGTAAGGAAAGAGATGACACGAGACAGAGAAAGGACAATGGGAGGTCAGTGCAGTCTGAGACACTTCCTAACTTGTCCCTTCTTTGTGCATGATTGAAAAGGCGACATCTCTGTTTACAAGAGCCAAAAAGTGGAAACAATCCAGACATCCACCTACAGACGATAGACAGATACATGAAATGTGGTCTCTCCACACAACGGAATATTACTCGGCCATGAAAAGGAACAACATACTGACACACACTACAATGTGGATGAACCTTGGAAACATCGTGCTAAGTGACAGGGACCACTGAGAAAGGACAAATCCCATCTGATCCTAATTCTGTAAAATGTCCCAAACAGGCAGATCTTCAGAGACGGAAAGTAAAGCAGCAGTCGGCAGGGGCTCGAGAGAAGGGAAATGAGGAGTGACTGCTGAGGGGCACAGGCTTTCTTTTCAGGGTGATGAAAGATTCTGGGACTGGACAGCGGTGACAGCTGCACAGTTGTGTGAATGTACTTACTGCCACCAAACTGTACAATTTAAAATGGTTAAAACATCAAGTTTCATGTTGTGCGGAGAGTGGAAAACTAGAACTTGATTAACAGACTAGAGCTGATGGTCCAACAACCTGGACGGCCCCCGGAGAACGTGGCCCCCAGACTTGCTGCTAGCCCAGACCTGAGGCCAGCACTGAAGCCAACTCTTCAAACAAAGATTGGACTGGACTGTGGACACACAGTGACAAAAGTGGTGTGTGCACTTCTTGGCGAAATATGTGTATGAGGCTGGCCAACCAGTTCCCCTCTAGGGAGAGGAGAGGGTGGAGAGGAGGGCACAAGGCTTCGGCTTCGTTGACGGAAAACCGAAAGTCCAGAGTAGAAAGGAGGAGTGTGCTGTCACAGGGTGAGGAGAGCAGACAGATTTGCACAGAGGTATGTGTTTGGGGATTTATATGGCAAATTGACCTGGATTGTAAACTTTCACGTAATATCAATGACAAGGAAAAAAATTATTACATGTATTTAACCACAATTAAAAAAAAAAGAAAAAAAAAAGGCAGGCACATGAAACAAGCCAGTTTTTAGGGGCCGTGTGTGTGTGTCTTTGTCCAGGCACAGGGCCAGCTGTGGTTTCCAGCAAGCATTCTGGCCTCACCCCGTGGCCAGGTTCTAAGGAGGCATTTGAAGGCGACACCTTCATTCCCTCCTGCGTCTCAGCTCAACTGCCCCAGGACCAGATCGCACCAGATGGCACCCAGTACCGTGTTTGAACCCAGGAGTGCTGTCTCAACAGCTGTGGAATCAAGCAGAGGAAAAAGTTGATGAGGCTTACCTGGAGGTGAGCTCTCCCAGAAAGCTAGGAGGCAAAAACAAAGACGTCTGTGGACAGTCTCCCCAAAGTAACATTACCCAGAGGCAGGACAGGCCTGTCTCACTCCCTGCTAACTCACAACCCCAGGGCTTTTGCAGGTTTGCTAATCACCTGAATGCCTCCCCTTCACTGGCGAGGTCATCACTTTCTCCAGAGGGTCAGTTAAGAAAAGGAACCCACAGGTTTGAGCTCTGTGGTTCAAGAAAGCCACAGAATCAGAAATTCTCTCTGGTCTTTGTGAACTACCTGCTACCCTTTCGTCTTGGCTGTTAAAAGAAACACTACCTTGTTTTTATATCATTTCAGGGAAAATCCCAACAAAAACCTATGCGTTTTGGGAAACACAACAAACAGAAACTTTATGGAGGCCAGATATGCACAACCGCTCCATGTTCATTTTGTCGTTCCCAACCATCCTACGTGTTGGTTGTTCTTTCTTGGCTGACCTGCCAAAGGCCATACAGGGAAAAGGCCAGCGACGAGATCTGGAAGCCAGTGTGAGAATCCAAGCATTTGTCCCTTTGGGTGAGACTGAAGAAATACGATATGCCCCCTCCCCAAACTGGAGAAACATTTCCTCCAAACTCTAAGCTATCTGGGGTCTTGTTGAAGATTCCCAAATCCTGTAATTACAGATGGCAACTGGGAAAGGAGGATCCCTCTTTTGTGGGAGGGTGCCGCCTCAGATGCAAAGGAATGAAGAGCTCATGCTGTCGCTGCTGATTTTTTTCTAAAACGCAGTGTAACATTAAGCTGGCTTTCCTGTTTGCACGTCAGGTCCTTCTGCCTGTGCATTCCTTCATTCGGCCACCTGCCTCCTACCCTCTGCTGTTGAGTCTATCGGATGCATAATGACCCTACAGGACAGAGGAGAACTGTCCCAAAACATCCCATAGGGTTTGCAAGACTACAATCTTTGCAGAAGATGACTGCCACTCCTTTCTCCCGCAGAGCAGCTGGTGGGTTCAAACGGCTTGCTTCTCGGTTAGCATCTGAGGGCTTAACCTTCACGCCACCGGCACTCCTTGGGGTGTATGTGTGTGTGTGTGTGCATGTGTGTGTGTGTGTATGCACATCTCTTTTGGCACTGTTGTTCTAATTGTGCACATATTGTGTCTGCACCTTTTCTACCTTTCCCCACTTAAGGTTATGTCAGGCAGAACTGCAAAAGGACTCTGATTCTCTCCAAAACTTTGCTTGCTGATCAGTAAAGGAAGACAGAAGTCCAGGGATCTTCCCTCCTTTCTGTCTCCCTACCCTTCAGATGTCAGAGGCCAAGCCCAACAGACGGTTGCTGGGACCAGGACACTCACCCTGATACCGTGAGCTTCACCTTGATCTGGTAGGAGACCAGGATCCCCAGCACCGTGCGATCTATGCCGTCCTTAATGCTGCTCAGACAGATAAGACAAGGAGAAGGATGTGGCTGGCCGCAGAGACCAAAGGCCAGGGGAGCACGCCCCTTCTCCTTCCGTCCAGACCAGGCCTCCTGGAGGGCTTTTCCTGGCAAAGGGAAAACTCCAAGGAGCTGTCCAAATTCTAGAGCTTTGAGTATTTGGGGAAACCCCGTGGAAGAGTGGTTAAGCGCCACAAGCAGTCCAAATCTGCCAGACGCTCCTTGAAAACTTTACGGGGCAGTTCTGCTCCATCTATAGGGTCTCTATCAGTAAGAATTGACTTGACAGCAGTGGATTTGGGTTTCTTTAGTACATATTTGGGGCAGGGGAAGGAATTCCTGTTATGCATGAGAGCTTGGCATTTCCCCTCTAGAAGCTGACAGGGCAGAGTCTCCCTCCTCCCTTGACATTAGTGGATCTGGAAACCACCTTGTTACAGACTGTGCCCCTTAGAAATGTGTGTCTTTAATCTTAAACCCCTACAGCCAGGGATGTAATTCAGTTTGGGATTAGAATTTTCTTTGTTATGTTAATGAGGCCACATCACCCCCTTACCCCTGAGTTAATTCTGACCCACAGGGAGGATGAGTAGAACTGCCGCATAGGGTTTCCAGGGCGTGGCTGCAGGATTTGAACGGCTGACCTCTGGGTTAGCAGCCAAGCTCTTAACCTCTGTGCCGCCAGCGCCTCTATGCTGTGGAGCGCATCTTAAACCAGTCACTCTTGAGTTGTACAAAGAGTCGATTAGGCACACAGAAGGAAGCACAAATGCAGGGTGGCATACGCCACGGAGATCACCAAGGAACAGAGGAACAGCAGCTGAGAGAGACGAGGACCTTCCCCTGGAGCTGGCCCCCTAACTCTGGACCAGCAGCCCCCCGAATTAGACAACATACATTGGTTTGTTGAAGCTGCCCACTGGTAGTATTTCTGTTACAGTCAAAAACCCAAGCCCATTGCTGCTGAGCCAATTTCCAGCTCATAGTGATTTTATAGGACAGAGTAGAACTGCCACACAGAGTTTCCAAGGAGCACCTGATGGATTTGAACCACTGATCTTTTGGTTAACAGCTGCAGCCCTTCACCACCCCGCCACCAGGGTTTCTTTTGTTACAGCAGCACTTTCAAAATGAACTTGGTTTGGGGTGAAAGTGGGGTCCTGTCATTGGAGCTTGGCGTTTCCTTCTAGGAGTTCAGACAGCGGAACTGTTTGTTTCTCCTTCTGTGTTGGACCTTGGTGGATCTCGCCATCCAGCCAGACACCTTGGCTCCTCCTCGGTCCCCAGCTGCTTTAACTGTCCTCGCTCCAAGCCACCACTCCTGCCACTGGCTTTTCCTGCCTGGATTACCTCTATCACTGCTCTCCCCAGGCACAGCTGCTTCGAGAAAGATCTTCCAGGTTCCAGCCCGAGTGTGGTGCAGCTGGTACTCTCTGGTCTGGTCTCTGCCTGCGTTGCCCACCTTGTACCCCTGTGCCAGGCTTGCCAAGCTCCAGCCTGCCCTTGAGGGCCTCTCCGCCTGTGCTGTACTGCTGGGGTCCCTCCTTTAGGCTCCCGCTCAGTGACAAGGCACTTGGGCCCTCTATTAAAAGCCCCGTCACGGGATGTGGTGACTGTTTCTGTCTTTATCTCCTTATCTCCACAGTTCCCCGACCCCTGGCATCCTGCCTGACATCAAGCGAGAGCTCTGTGAAGGAACAGAGGTGCTGAGGGCATTAGCAACCTGACATCCAGTGTCCATTGACAGGTAGTGCTCTGGCCACGGACAGGCATCGTGCTAGGCTACTAGGTTACATAGGTTGCTAGGTCACATGATCCGACACTAGGGACGTGAGTACGCAGCCTGGTGGTGTCATGGTGAAGAGCTCCACAGAAAATCACAAGGTCAGTGGAAACCCTGTGGGACAGTTCTACTCTGTCCTATAGGGTCACTATCAGTCAGAATCAATTTGATAGCAATAGGTCTGGCATTTGTTTAACAGCAAGAATTAAGGTACGAATAGAATCACAAAATACTAGCTAAAAGAAGTGAGTAGTGGTGGAAAACCCAGCTGGGGAAGCTGAAGGCAGAAGGCAGAGACGGTCTGTGTAGAGACGTCTGGGAAGGGGGCTGAAAGGGGGCTTGGAGGTGCATCAGGAACGCTCTGGGCCTGGAAGAAGACCCCGGAGCAGGCTGCCTCTTGATGGAACCACCATGCCCCAGCTCACAGGGCCACTTCAACAGCATAATGCCTCTTGCCTGCAGTTGTGGCGTGTCGCCAAGCTCTGTGTGGCGAGAGGTCGCCACCCAAGGAGAAAGTGTGCAAGCCTGAGGCCCCACCCCTCTGTCCAAACAGAAGCTGGGGACAGACAGGCTGTGGACCCAGCCCTGAAATTACCTGCAAGCTTTCATCCTGTGGTCTTCCTCGAATGAGGACACACATGCACACAAACACACACAAGCAGGAACATGCACACAGGCATGACCACACAGGCACACGTGCATAGAGATACACAAAGGCACACGTACACGTAGGCATACATAGGCATGCGCGCACACACACACACAGCCACGCGCACACACAGGCTCCCGCACACAGACATACATGCAATCCTTAACCTTCTGCTGTCACTGTCACTTCTCAGGGTCCTAGAAGGCAGCCCGGAAGTTGGGGGAGGGATGACAACGCTCAAGGTCAAGAGCAAGACTTAGCTGTGCCGTTCACGGACCAGCAAGTCTCTCATTCTGGCTGAACTTCAAACTCCTTACCAACAAAATGACTATCACCGCCTTTCCTCCTCACACAGGCCAGAGACGTCTTGTCGGTAAAAAAAAAGCAGTGGCTGATGTGTATGGAGCATTTCATGCGTGTTGGCCACCGTGCCGTGGGGTGACCTCAGCCCTCGTAGGAGATGGGAACTGTCAACACCCCCTTAACACAGGGGGAAGCCAAGGGTGTCTCAGGGAACTTGAGTGATTTGCCTAGGACTGGCACAGGGCTGTCTCCAGAGTCCACAGGGGTGGGGGTTGGGTTCTTATAGGGGCCACTACATGTGGACACCAACAGCCTCCCTGTCATTCTGCAAGCACAGCCCCTGAGCCCACAGGGTGAGACAGGAACAGAGAGCAGACCAGGGCCAGCAGCACTGGGCTAGGGGGCCCCCAGCCCCGGGCCAGCACCCCTCCCCAGTCCCGGCCAGCCCGACCCACGCACATGGTACTGGAGGCCAGGTTGGTGTCCTCGTGCTTAATTTTCCCGTCCAGCGCAATGCCCCGCCTCTCGCGGTTGTTGGCCAGCAAGGGCAGCAGGGTTAGTGTCTTGGTCAGAGTGCTGTTTGGGGGCACTTTCTCTCTGAGGAAGCAAAGCAGAGATGAGTCAGTTCATGGCCACTTAGAGCCACAAAAGCCACCATCATCCCCTCAAGGCCCTAGTCATCACCAAGCATTTTCCCCGGACCCAAGTTCCTTGAAAAGGTGAGCTCAGCTGCCTGGGAATCTGCCTTACAAGGAAAAAAAAAAACCAAAATGCTTTTGTTGTTGAGTCAATTTCAACTCATAGTAACCCTATGAGACTGCACAAGAAGTTTATAGAATGTTATTGGTGAAATCCAAGAGCTGGCTGGCAGGTACACTGGGACATTTCCTCTGAAGCCAGCTCCGAATCATTGAATTTCTAGAACGTGCCGCGGGGTTCAGTAATACCCAGTAGCCCAAGAGTCACAGAACCACACCGAGCCACCTCTAGAGGAGGCTGCAGAACCTGCCTGCCAATTCCGGCAACAAGACCAGCCTAGATATCCTCCTGGCCCTGAGCACTGCGTCTCTGGCTGAGCACTGCATCACAAAGGTGGGAGCTGGGTGGGGGCTGCAGAGACGATGGAGTAGGTGCTCTGTCATGAACCTTGCAGACTGGACTGGGTTAGGTTCAGAGTAGAATGCACTCTCTGCCTCTGTTGTCAGCCAGGCAGCGGCTCTCCTGACATCTCAAGTGAGAGAGCACCATGCAGCGGGTGGGCCGGGGTCCAGCTGGTGACGGGGCTGTCTCCAGGAACTGGACGAGATCCCCCAGGCTCGGATCAGCAGATGGGACAAGACAGTGGGTGCCACTGCTCACACATGTGCCTCAGACCTCCTTCTCTGCCGCCCTGTGACAGGCAGGGCTCTCAGGTCCCCATCTGCAGATGTGAGTCGGCCTAAAGCTCCTCTTGTAGGAGACTTAGTCACAACGAAGCCCAGCACAGCGGCTTTCCAATCCTCCAGGAGCTGAGACTGGATGACGGTCAGGGGCCAGTGGGCAGTGGGCAGGAGTCAGGTCTGACTTTGGTTTTTCTGAGGCATGCCCACTGCAGCCTGGGTCAGCTGTGGGGATCTGGGACCTGACTCCTGCTGTGTGGCTTTCTAATGAGCCGCTAGTCTGGACCCTTCACCTGGTCAGGTGTCATTGCCACTCTCTCCCTACTGTGGGAGGTCCCTAAAAGGGTTCCCCGTTTTCTGGGAATGCTTTGGTTCAAACTGCACACAAGAGCAGGGAAGAAGACCAGATATCATGGGGTGTATGCTCTCAAACCAGAAACCAAACCTATTGCTGCCAAGTCATAGCTACCCTGTAAGACAGAGTAGAACTTCCCCATAGAGTTCCCACAGAGCGCCTGGCACATTTGAACCTGCTGACCTTCTTTTGGTCAGCAGTCACACCACTGAGCTACTACGTTACGTGGTTCCCAGGGTGTATGTTAGGGAGGACAGTGGTCCCTGGGTTGTACCAACAGGATGCACCTTGACTGCTAACCTACGGGGTGGCAGTTCCAGCTCACCCAGCAGTGCCACAGGAGAAAGGCCTGACAATCCGCCGTCATAAAGATTACAGCCAAGAAAACCCTGCGGAATTAGAGCCAATTCAAAGGCAATGGCTTTATTCCAGGGAAACCGGCCCAGGGACCATCTGCTGGTCACTGCTGAGCATATGCAGGAGGAAGAGAAGGGCCAAGATGGGCCGGGCACCAGGTGTGCAAGGGTGCACCCTACAGGGAGACAGACCCGGGCTTGGCACAGGTGCCAGTCGACAGATTTGGGTTCCTTCTGACCTGCCTCCTCTATAGACCTAGATTCAAACTTCAGTCTGAATCTGCTGAGTAATCGTTGATTCCCACGTTCCTTTTAAATGTTACGTAATATTAACCTAGTGAATCAAGTTTGTCTCTCCTGATGCCACCTGCCCCTGATTCTGGTCACAGGAATAGATCTGAGACAGTGAGCATGCAAGTCAGAGAGGGAGAAAAGAGCGTGGTGGCCTTACGATTGACCTGTGTCCTCCTCAGCTAAGTGTAAATCCTAACCTCTGTGGCTGCAACTGCTAATCAACAGGTCAGCAGTTTGTGCCTGCCAGGCACACCTTGGAAGCCCTATGGAGCAGTTCTGCTCTGTCCTCTAGGGTCACTGTGAGTCAGAATCAACTCAACTCAGTGGGTTTGACTTTGGTTTTGGTGCCTGTGGTTACAGAGCCCTGATGGTGAGATGATTAAAGGGACCAACCGCTAACTGGAAGATCGGCAGCTAGGAACCACCAGCAGCTCCACGGGAGAAAGAGGCAGCCGTCTGTTTCTGCTGAGACTTACAGCCTTGAGACCCTATGCAGTCAGTTGCTGGGAGTCAGAGTCCACTCAACAGCCATGGGTTTGGGTGGTTATGCCTGTGTCTAATCCCATCTGAGAACAGGTTGACTGTAGGGGGTTTGTTCTGGGTTGTCTATGTTATGTTAATGAGGCAGGATTAGTGGAGGGTGTGTCTTCTGAGATTTATAAAAGAGACTCCACAAGCCAGCAAACAGCAATGGGGAAGACAGATGCTGAGACAACTGGGGATCTCCAAGGAACCAGAATGTAGAAGCTCAACAGATAAGGAGCTTTCCCCAGAGCAGGCAGTGTGAAAGCCTTCCTCCCGCTGAAACCGGTACCCTGACTTTGGACTCAGGGTCCCTACATCTGGAATTGACTCGATGGCAATGGGTTGCTTTTCTCTTTTCTTTTTTTTTTAATACCTGTGGCTATAATCCCATTTGGGAATTGGTTTTCTTTGTCACGTTAGTGAGACACGAAGTATAGGATGTGTCAGAGAGATAAAAATGATTCAACTAGCAAGTGGGAGAAGTAGAGATGGGGGAAGAGGGATCCTAAGCCACAGGAAGATCCCTCAGGAGCCAAAGCTCAGAGAGACAGGGACTCCCCTCCAGCGCTGACAGAAAGAAAGCCTGTGCCTAGAGCTAGCACCCTGAATTCTGACTTCTAGCCTCCTAAACTGTGAGAAAATAAATGACTGGTGGTTAAAGCCACCCGCTGGTGGTATTTCTGTTACTGCAGTGCTGGGTAGAAGGAGAGCGAGAATGGCTACACCACGCCATGAGTGTTAACAGTGTCACTGAGTTAACTGTACACATAGAAGGTGTTGAATTGGTGTACGTCCTGCTGTGCATGTTCTTAATAACAACAAAAAGTAAACAAAATAAATTATTTAGAAAGAAAAAAGGTCCTCACAACATATTCCAAGGCTAAAACAGTAAGGCACAGTGGTCCCCACAAGCAACATACCCGTCTTACTTTGCTCATTTCTGTCTGTTGGCTGATTTCTCAGAGCTCTGGCGAGATGGCCAGCCAGGGAAGGGGACAACTGGCTAAGATGCTAAGTTTTGGCAGCCCTGGATGCAGGCAGAGGGAGGGAGGACCACGCGGAGGCCAAGCATCCGAGCTCCCTCGTTGGCGACCCACCAAGAGGAAGCTGATTGTAAGCAAGCGGGGGCCCCAGCAGCAGAAGCCCAGCCCCCCTACTCACTGAGTTTCTTCCACAGCCACTGGCTTGACATAGTAGTCACTGGAGTAGAGGACCACATTGGCCACTTGTTCCACTGCAAAGGAGGAAGGCGTGAGATGAGTCGGGCACACCGCCCCATCCCACCGATGAGCTGTGGGTTTCCGGGGAACTCTGTCCTCACGGGTCCCCATTTTCATCTGCCTCCCAGCTTCGTCTTTCTCAGCTTGTGGCTTAAATGCGGTGACATCCAGGTTCAGTCCGGAGGCTACTTTTGTTGACCAGTAGCTCTCACCCAAGAGTCAGAGCTGCACCCTCTGCCCTGAGTTCACCTACTTCCAGCTGCCCAGGGACTCACCTGGGTACCCTCCAAAGGCACGTGATCGCCCACCACCTGTCCTTTCTCCAAAGCCTGCGTTCTTCCAACATCCTCTCTCTTACTTACTGGGCTTGATTGCTGAGTGTAAGCTACTGTCGTCGAGTCGATTCTGACTCATAGCAAACCCACTGGACAGAGTAGAACTGCCCCACTCCAAGGAGTGCCTGATGGATTCCAACTGCCATCCTTTCGGTCAGCAGCTGTAGTGCTTAACCACTACACCACCTGGGTTTCCTTCTGGGTATATAGCAAGGTGGATAGATAGGAAGATGAGATCTGAAGCCAGAGAACTGGCAACACCTGCTGCCGTGGAGTTGACCCCAACTCTTGGTGTCTGCTCATGTGTCTGAATAGAACCAGGCTCTGCCGAGTTCCCACTAGCTGGTTTTCCACAAACAGATTACCAGGCCTTTCTTCCAAGGTACCTCAGGGTAGATTCAAACCTCCAACCTTTCAGTCAGCAGGTGAACGTATTTGTCAATACATTCTAGAAAATTCTAGATCTTCATGTTTACATTGTGGTGACTAAAGATCTGTTTGCACCAACTAGGGACCACAGGGCCACACTTCTTGTGGACCATCGAGTCAATTCCGACTCATAGAGACCTTGGTATAGTTGTTAACCTCAGAGTGGATAATTTAGCTCTTCTGAGCCTCAGTTTCTCCAGCAGTAAAACAAGGGTGATAACATCATCTCACTGTATAGAGCCCTGGGGGTGCAGCATTAAGAGATCGGCTGCTAACGAAGCCACCGACAGTTCAAATCCACCAGTTGCTCCCTGGAAGCCCTAGACCAGTCCTACAGGGGGATGTGACTTAGGGGCTATTCCATGACACCAAACAATAATAACCCTACGGGGTTTTGAAAGGATGGAAAAGGTGGCCATCAATCTTCAAAATCCAATAGCCAAGCCAACATGAGGATTAACAGAAATAACAGGTGTGCTCCACGTACCACGTTGCCAGGCCTCTGGGAACCTACTAACGTTTTGTTTCTGAAATTCAACAGCCTCTTTCCTGGGTTAATGGCTTTGATGTTAGGATTCATTCAACTTTCAATTTTATAACATGTTGTTTCCTTATCAATATCCCTGTTTTGTGGAACCTCTTATCAAAGATTACAGACAGTGGATCAGATAGCTCCAGGTCCTTCAAAGACCTAATGGCATATCAATTAAACTAATAGAAAACAAAACCCAAATGTTTACATTAAGCACTCACGCGAGGTCCCTGAGGGGTGTAAGAGATTTGTGTTTGGCTAGTAGCCCAAAGTCTGGCTACTTAAACCAACCTTCAGGAGAAAGTCCTGGCCATCTGTGTCTGTAAAGATCACAGCCGGGAAAACCCTATGGGGCAGCTCTACCCTGTCACGCATGGGATCAACACAAGTTGTAACAGACTTGATGGCAATAGGTTTGGTGTTTTGACTTTTACTGCTGTTGTTAGGTGCCTATGAGTTGGTTCTGGCTCATAGACACCTCGTACACGACAGAAGAACACCCTGCCCAGTCCTGCGCCGTCCTCAGTTGTCAGGCTTGAGCCCATTGTTGCAGCCACCTGGTCAACCCACCCTGCTGGGGGGTCTTCTTTGTACACACCCTCTACTTTTACCAAGCATGGAGTCCTTCTCCAGAGACTGACCTCCCCTGACAACATGTCCAAAATGTGTGAGATAATGTCTCAGTATTTTTCTTCTAAGAAGCATTTTGGTTGCATGTCTGGTTTTTACCAGCCAAAAAAAAAAAAAAAAAAATCCTAGAATTTTCTGGTATGCATGCATCCAAATTCCTAGATCTCATCAATGACAGGTACAAAGAAAAATGAGGAAAGTGGTATGGGACACCGATGGTGATCAACCGTCCTGGTGCACCCAAGACTGTCCCCATTTGAGCACTAGAAGTCTGACCTCCTGAAAAGCCTCTCTCCTGGGCAAACAGGAACAGCCGGTCCCCTAAGACACTAGGACATTGTCTTGGACGTTAGAAGTCTGCATTAGAAGTAAACCTAGAGGTCACCCTCCCAAGTTATACTGTTTCATTTTTCTAAGTAACCCATCGTTTGGTTTCTCTTGAATTGCTCTAAAAAAATCATGTAAAACTACCCCCTGTAATTGGATGCCCTCCCAGGCCTGGTGGTGCAGGGGTTAAGCACTAAGCGGCCTAACTGAAAGGTCAGTGGTTAGAACCCAGCAGCCACTCCTCAGGAGAAAGATGTGGCAACCTGTTTCCAGGAAGATTAGACAACATAAAAATACCTAACTCTGTTACCATCAAGTTGATTCTGACTCACAGTGACCCTACAGGACAGAGCAGAATTACGGTTTCCAAGGAGTACCTGGTGGATTCGAACTGCTGACTCTGAGTTAGCAGCTGTAGATCTTAACTGGTGGGCCACTAGTATTTACTTAGAACTTGCATGGGCCAAGCCCACACTTCGGCTCAGGGGTTTTGAACCCAGTGGTTTTTTAGCTGCACAGTGCTACGTTAGTAAACCAAGTGAATCACCACTCCAGGAAGGAGTACCCCTGTGGCTTCTCCTGCCATCTGGCAGAGTGAGCTCCTCCAGCAGGCACGACCAAGGGCATATAAACAGAGTACCCAGCAGGGTGTTATCCTGAGGGAGAAGTCAGTCCTAACCTGGGCAGGCCCTGAGTGGTATAAACGGTTAACACGCTCAGCGGCTATAACCCAGAGGTTAGAGGTTCGAGTCTACCCAGAGGCAACTTGGAGGAAAGGCCTGGCGATGGACTTCCAAAAAATCAGCTTTAAAAATCCTATGGAATGCAGTTTTCTTGTGACACACATGGGATCACCATGAGTTAGAGTCAGTCAGGTCCAGGGCAACTGGTGGTAAACTGGTGACAAACTGGGCAGGAGGTTGAGCGAGATGATGTTTATTTATAAGGCCTTTTCCCCCTCTAAGAGCCCACTGTCTGTGACCCTCCCCACCCCAAAATAGCCATGAAGTCAAGTCTGACTCACAGCGACCCTATAGGACAGAGTAGAACTGCCCCATAGAGTCTCCAAGGAGCACCTGGTGGACCTGAACTGCCAATATCTTGGTAAGTGGCCACAGCATGTAACCACCACGCCACCAATCCTGCAACAAATAAGCAACCCAAGGGCCCATGAGGACCTCTGCTGACCAGAGGAGCAACCCTTAGGACCCAGGACCAGACTGAGAGAAGCTAGACGGCTCTGCTCATGATTTCTGAAAGTCTTACCCAACGCTTTGATCTTCTTCACTGTTTTCTCTGTGTTGTTGGTCACGGTCACGGTCACAGGAATGGGCTCCCCGTGGAAATAGATCTGAAAGGTCAGTCGGAAAAGGAGACAGGAGTGTGGGGTTGGCTAAGTTCTTCACCTTAACACTGTCAGCTGGCGTAAAAGTGGCTGAATTCCCATACTGACAAAGACAGAGAGACGGTAATGTGTTTTCTTCAGAGAAGGATCTAGAACACGCTCTGCCCAGTAAAAGTCAGTGGGATGCTGATGAGGGCGAGGGTGAGTGAGGTGTGGCGAGGGTGTCCTTCGCCTGGGACGCTGAGTTCTAAGAGAGTCCCATCAGCGTGAGCCGGGGGTCTTGAGTAGAATCACAAGGTTGTTTTGAGGCAGAGCGAGCAAAATGGAAGGAGGTCACTGAGAAAGCCTGGTGACAGAGTATGTTCTAGACCCAAGCGGGCACACCCTTGTATATGGATACACACCTGCACGTATGCATACACACACACGCATACAAACTCACATGGTATGTTGAGTTTTGACCAATATGGGTGTACCACTGTTGGTAGCCAGAGGGACCCCTTTTTCTCACCATGACACACAAGGTAGACAACATCTGCATATCACCCACCACCCCTGAGTGGCTGCTGTGAGACGTAACATTTTCAGGAAAGTAAGCAATTTGTAATAACCACCTATTTCTCAAGAAAGGCTGCACCCTCTCACCACGCTTATTCAATCTGCTCATACGTTGAGCAGATAATCTGAAAAGCTGGACTATACGAAGAAGAATGGGGCTTTGGGATTAGAAGAAGACTCACTCACAACCTGAGATATGTAGACAATATAAGCTTGCTTGCTGGAGGTCAAGAAGACTTGAAACACTTACTAATAAAGATCGAAGACCACAGCCTTCTCTATGGATTACACCTCAACATCAAGAAAATAAAGGTTCTTACAAGTGGATCAAGGAGCAATATCATAATAAAAAGAGAAGAGATTGAGTTTGTGAAGGACCAAATTTTATATGGCCCATGGAAATAGCTGTCGAGATACCAGATGACGTATTGCACTGGGCAAATCGGCCACAAAATAAGCCAAGAGGTCACTTTGAGGACTAAGGTGCACCTAACCCAGGCTGTGCGATTTTCAGCTGTCTCATATGCATGTGAAAGCTGGACACTGAATAAGAATGAAGAACAGTTGATGCCTTTGAGTTACGGTGTTGGTGAAGAACACTGAATATCCCACTGACTGCTAGGAGAGTGAATAAGTGTGCCTTGGAAGGAGGACAGCCACAATGCTCCTTAGAAGCCAGAATGGTAAGACTTCGTCTCACCTACTTTGGACTCATTATCAGGAGGGACCAGTCCCTGGAGGAGGATGTCGTGCTTGGTACAGTAGAGGGTTAGGGAAAAAGAGGAAGACTCTCAGTGAGATGCATTGACTCAGCAGCTGCGACAATGTGCTCAGACACAGCAACAGTCGTGAGGACGGAACAGGATATGGGCAGCTTGTTTCACTGTACAGGGGTCATGAGGAGCTGGAATCAGTTCAATGGCACCCGACAACAACAATGATGCTATAAACCTCCTGGTTTATAGAGGGTTAACATGCTCAGTGGTTAACCGAAAGGTTGCAAGTTCAAGTCCAGCCAGAGGCACCTTGGAAGAAAGGCCTGGTGATCTACTTCTGATAAACCAGCCACTGAAAAGCCCGTGATGCACCTTCTACTCTGACATCCACACGGTCACTGTGATTTGGAGCTGACTTGATGACAACCCCATTTATGGATACTACATAGCTAAACAAGTCCCCCAGGTTGGAGAAAGGACAAAGATGAGCGGATACACAAGGGCAGTTACGTGACAATGCCATCCTTCCTCTCCCCTAGGCAAGCAGGCTGCCAACAAGTGGGACCCAAGTGAGGGAGGTTGACACTAGTGTCAGGACCACCGAGATCAGCTGCAGAAGAGGAAGAGAAGCCTGTTGCCCCTTAACGCCAGGACTTTGTCCCTCGAAGCGAGGTTACCTGCAGCCAGGGAAGGCTGGCGCAGAGCAAGGGCAGTGCAGCCTGTCCCTCGGCCTTGACCCGCGCGTGGGCATGACAGTGACGTACGGGCTGTCTCCTCCCACCCGAGGTTACCTCCTTGCTGAGGGACACTGTGACGTGCAGGGGCTTGTCCGACATGAAGAACTGCCAGGCGGACTCGGCCCGGGGCTGAGGGCCCATCTCTGACGGCGCATGCTGGACTTTACGGATCAGCAGACGCACGGAGCTCCTGTGAACAGAAGGTCACAGATGTGTCCTGGGACCAGCACCGGGCCTCCTCAGGATGGCCTCCCCTTCTCTTTCCCCATAGCCTGGCTGGCCCAGAGGGCTACCCGCAGAGGCTGGATGAACTAAAGAGGGTTTGGACAATGGTCTGTGCCTGAGGCAGTCCATTGTTGGAGGAACCTGGAGGACCTGCTTCTGGATCCCCTCACCGTGGCTTCACGGGCTGCGCGGGCTGAGCTGCCGTCTCCCGCTGCCCTCCACCCGTTACACACACTGTTGGGATCTGGCTCTCCCTCGTCTCAGGTGCAGTTGGTGTCTGAAGGGGCTGCATGTCCGAAGGGAGTGGGCTTCACACCCACTGCCATCCAGACATTTCCAACTCACAGTGACCCTACAGGACAGAGCAGAACTACCCCCTGGGGTTTCCTAGGCAGGAAGCTTCAGGACAGCAGACCACCAGGCTTTCCTCCTAGGGAGCAGCTAGTGGGCTACAATTGTCGACCTTTCTGTTAGCAGCTGAGTGCTTAACTGCTGCACCACTAGGCTTCTTGAATGGATATCAAAACCCTGTGTCAGCCTGTTGCTTACACACTTGTTGCTGTTGGGTGCTGTCGAGTCGGCTCCAACTCACAGAGATTCCACGCACAACAGAACGAAACACTGGACTTGTGCCATGTCCACAATCATATTTATGCTTAAGCCCATCGTTGCATCCCTGTGACACACTTACTGTCATTCACTGTCGTAATCACTGGTGTAGGTGCCCAAGGAGAAGATGCTGAGGGCACAGCTGGAAATTTTGTTTGGGTGCAAAGAGAAAACTGACGAGACAGGGCATCTGGGGGCTGTTGGGGCTGATGGGAGCCCCTAAGGTACTAACTCCTCACTAATGTTTCCTTTCGCTCTTTTTTTTTTTAGTTTTCAAATTCTTATTTACTTATTTATTTATTATTATGCCTTTCGCTCTTTTTTAAGGGTTTTTTCTCCCCAAACAATCAATCGCATTTGTAGAACGACCACATCGCATTTGTAGAAAAGCTTCTGCCTCTAACTGCCCCAACCTGGGGGTGGGGCTTCAGTGCAGGGGTCACACTGGCCCTGTGCGAAGGGTCCTCTCATGCTGAGGCCAAGGAAGGGGCAGCTTCTCACCGACACCTCTTTGTCCCCAAGCCCCGACTGCTCACCCACAACCACGTTCTTACTTTTTGGGAATTTTGTCCTCCTCCACATCTGCGCTGTCGGTGGCGAATGCTTTGACTTCAAAGTCGACACCACAGGACTGTCAGGGGCCAGAGAACAGACAGGGCAGTCGTCAGCGGCCCCCGCCCCGGCCGAGGCTCCAGGGAGCCGGACAGAGGTTCAGACCTCAGGGACGGGTGTGTTAGCTGTCACCACCTCTCTTTGTTGTAACCACATCCTTTGTCTGGGATGCACCCATGAAGGGGCATTCTAAAGGGCACTGACAATCACACGATGATGTCAGCGTAGGGACATGCCTGGGTCCCAAGTTCCCAGAGAAGGAGACTCAGCTTGGCGGGCACGGTCCATGCTGCCCCCATGAGCCTGGCTCATCACCAGTCTCCCCTTCTGCTGACTCCCCCAGGGTCTGGGCCCCCCACACTACAACTAGCTGTCCTTAAACATGACCTCTGTGGACTTTTTACTGACCTCCCACTGACCCCAGTAGGGTCAACAGACCCTCACAGGGCTGGCCAGGGCACAGGTGGCCAGGCATCCATGAGAGCCCCAGGCTGGGGAGCCAGCTCCCTGACTCCCATGGGCACCAGCCAGTCAGCTGCAGCCAGCCTGGGACAGGATGGGGGACTCGGCACTGAGGGTACCCCAAATTTAAAAATAAGCTCCAAATGAGACTTGGGGTGAAATATCCTGATTTTTAAATTAACTAAACCAAAGAGCCACCTAAGCATGGCATGACCGTCACAAAGGCACCTGCGGGCTGTCTCACCCCTCGGCCCTGAGGGCCAAGCCACACACACCTCCCTGGCACCTCCTGGGCAACACACATGTAGGGGGACAGAAGGGGCACCAGCTGACTAGAAGGAAAAAGCAGAATTGGCAAAAGCCCACGAAACCCTCCATGTCAACAGTGCAACAGTTTTGTGTGTCACATAGTTGTGCAGGCATCTAAAGTTTAGATGGGGATTTGTGTTCCCACTGTCAGAACTGTCCCACTGATGGCATTCAGCAAAGCTCCACCTGCTCTGCTCACTCCTCACTTCTGCTGCTCGCACCACTTTGTGTTCCAGTATATTCCAGTATGTTCTGGGCAAACCTGCTCCCTGAATGTGCCATGCCTTCACCATTGCACCCTGGCAGCATGCTGTTCCTTCTACCTGAAATGCTTGTCCCCATTGCCCCCATTTGACAAACTCCTTCATAAACTTACTGCCATTGAATGGGTTCTGACTCATAGCGACCCTCTAGGACAGAGTAGAACTGCCCCATTGGGTTTCCAAGGAGCTCAAGTGGATTCAAACCACCGATCTTTTGGTTAGCAGCAGTAGCACTTAACCACTAAGCCACCAGGGTCTCCAGACTCCATCACGGTCCTTTGACCAATGGCTTTCAGCTCAGGAAACACACCGAGTCCCTACAGTGGTCTACAAGGTGCTCAGGTCAGCGGTCCCCAGACCACTCTGAGCTCAGCTTCTGCTATTCCGTCTCAGTTCCCTCACTCAACACACTGGCCTCCCGGCTGTGCACTAGCGCACCTTCTGCACGGGACGCTCTTCCCAGGAAGACCTAGGCTTGCCCCATCTCTTCCTGTGGGTCTGTACTCAGTGTCTCTCCACAAGAGAGACCTTTCTGGAACATCCTGAATGAACATCCTTAACAAACACCATCACTGGGCACCAGCACTCGCGGCTGGGCCCCTCACAAGCCTTCATTCCCTGGAGCTGTCCCTGCAACTGCGCGCTCTACTCTTGCTTGTTGGTGGGTGTCTCCTGCTCTGCACTGACTTTGGAGATGCCCCAGAGTGGGTGCCTAGGGTTTTTTTCAAAGGGACTGGTCCTGGTGAAGAATTCTAAAGCAAAAGACGGGTCGTCCTACTGTCTCTGCTGCTATGTATGGGTGACATTTTCTTTGATAAAAATCTATTTTTCAAAGTTTATTGAAAAGAGAGAGGGAGGGAGGGAGGGAAGGACAGGGTGGGACAGCGAGGAGGGAGGAAGGAAAGAAGGAAGGGAGGGAGGGATCTCGCATCTCATCTTTAACCGACCTTTCCCACATCTTGCGGAGCAGGCTGCAACATCACTGAACAAGGCAAGTAGTCAGGAAACTGCAGGAAGACACAAACAAATGAAACCCGTTTCTTTTAGAGGGGCTGGGCCGTGTGTAATACAGACCCACTGCACCAAAGCTGGAAAAGGAAGCTGCTGGACAAGCAGAGCGAAGACACCCACCCAACACCCAGAGTGCTGCTAACACAGCCTTCTGAAATGTTTGCGTGCGCAGGCAAACACTTAAGTATGCATGGATGTGTATGTGTGTTCTAGAAGGGGAATCCCGTGAGGAACACCAGCTGTCATGTCACCAGCCTTAGCCCTCTTCAGGGGCTCCTGGTGGGGCAGTTCCCACCCACGGCCACTCCTTAGAACCCCAGGGGGCGGTTCTACTCTGTCCTCTAGGGTCACTGTGAATCAGGATCCACTCCATGGCAATGGGCTTGGTTTGGTTTTTTGGTTTAAACTTCTTCAGAGGAGTCCGCATGGCATGACAGTTAAATGCTCTGCTGCTAACCGAAAGGTCAGCCCTTTGAATCCACCAGCTGCTCTGTGGGAGAAGGATGAAGCAGGCTGCTTCCCCAAAGATTCCAGCCCTTGAAACCCTTTGGCTCAGCTCTGCTCTGTCCCACAGCGTTGCAGGGAGGCAGGGCCAGCTCGACAGCAGTGGGTTGGGCTGGGTTTCTGGTGACACTCTCCACTGTACATCCTGAATGCCTTCCCACGTCGTGAAGCAGAGTCCATACCAGCACTTTGGGGACTTCTGGAACACTGACTTCAGTCCTCTGTGCTGGCCCCTTAGACAGTTTTTACTTTTTTGCCATTTAGACAGTGCTGTCATGGACATCTTTCTTCAGGCACCTTTGGACCCTGTTGTCCAATCAGTTCTGTAAAATACATTCCTGGGATGAGATTGTCAAGCCAAAACCGCATGCTAAGATTTGGGATACATACTGACAAGTCTTCTCCAAGAGGCTACATCAGCTGACACTCCCTGGTACCAGCATATTGAGGAGACCAGGACTGGATAACTTTTTGTTTTTTCTGTCAAGGTTATGTTTAGTTCCCCTTTCAGTAGAGTAACTCGACGGCACTAGGTTTGTGTGACTTACACAAGTTGTCGGGAAACCTGGAGGTTCAGTGCTACAGCTGCTAACCCAAAGGTTGGCAGGTCAGATCTGCCAGGTGTTGCCAGGTATTCCTTGGAAACCCTAGGGGGCCGTTCTACTCTGCTCTATAGAGTTTCTAGGAGTCAGGGCTGGAATGGACAGGGTTGGTTTGGTTACAAGTTGTGGTTAGTCACTGTTGAGTGGCGCCAGCTCCTGGAGACCTTGTGTATGGCAGAAGGAAACACTGCCTGGTCTAGAAGGAGAGCATCCTTCACGCCCCCGTCAACCACCGGAAAGCTCCATTTTCTAATTCATTCTTTTCTGAAAATTAACCTTCAGGGCCGCGCCACCTTTGCTGTCATCGCCACGGAGTTGATTCAGCTCCAGGGCGACCTCGTGTGCGCAGGGCCAGAGCTGTGATCCACCAGGTTTCCTAGGTTGTGAGCTTTGGGGACGGACTGCCAGGCCTCTCCTCCGAGGTCCCTCTGCAGGGACTCCAGCCACCCACCTTTGGGTGACTAGTTTAGTGCCTAGCCATTTGCACCGCACAGGAACTCACTCTGGGTAACGTATAACCCCCAAACCCACTGCCATTGAGTCAATTCTGACTCACAGCAACCCCACAGATGGAGTAGAACTGTTCTCTAGAGTTCCCAAGGAGTGCCCGGTGGGTTTGAGCTGCTGACCTTCTGGTTCGCAGCCATAGCTCATAACCACTCTGCCACCAGGGTTTCCTGTGACGTTTGAGAAGTCTATAATTTTCAGACAAACAAGCATGCTGGCTAGCACAGGCGGTAGCGGTGGCTTTCCTCCTCTTGAGTTCATGTTCAGGCTTTGGAAAGCATGTGTCCTGGCACTGTGCATAGCTAGGTCTCACCAGGGAAGAAGTGGGTTCCTCAAGAGAGATGAAGCGATTCAGCTACTCTGATGTTCAGATTTAATAGCCGTCTCGTCTCACCCAGATTCCCTGTTCTGCAGGGCACCCTGTTCTGTTCAGAGCTGTTCCGATCCAGCCCAAGGATGCGTCTGTGTGCTTCCTTTTATGGTCAAGAAAGCAAAGGAATAACATATGTGCGTATAATTAGGTGGTCGGATGAAGGGAAATTTTTAAACAGTCGGTTGAAATGGTGCCTTCCAAAGCTAAGAGGCTATTTTCAAGGACTTAAAAAAAGACAGTCACAGACCGTGCAATCTAGAATTTCCTTCAAAGGTGCCATTTAAAGGCTCACAGATGTGAAGTGATCACCCTGCCCCCGCTCAGCTGTTCCCATTCACATTATAAGGGGCAGTTGGCCAGGCAAGGAAGGCTGGAGAGGTGGAGGGGCGGGGAGAGGAACACACACCCACCGTGAGCAGGAAGGGGTAGGTGTTGGCCCCCAGCTTCTTGAGGAGACTGTCCTGCAGTTTTGTGGGGGCACTGGCAGCCCCCACAGGAGGGTACACCTGGACCCGCGAGAAATACAGGTCCCTGCGGAAGGTCAGGCCAATCACGTCGATGTCTTCCTGGCCGTAGCGGAAGGCACAGGTCAGAGAGACGTAAACTGGGAAGAAGACAAGAGAAGGTCCAGCCTTGAAAGTTCAGGCTCCCTTCCTCACCTGCTGGCATGGTGCTGGCTGCCACTAGACTGAGTGTGCAGGGGGCAACCCACTCACCCTCCCTCTGGGGCTTCCTGGAGTGATACTGAGATTCGAGAGTCCTATCACCCAGCTGGGCCACACGTTTTCTGAAAGGCGGCTCTTGCCATGGGGTTGATATTAATTCCTCTGAAGGGGCGCTACGGTGGGGTGGGAGGGGTGGGAAGCACCATCCTTCTAACCATACTATTTGGCCTGGGTGGTGGGCATATCTGTGAACAGAAATATGGTACCTAGCCCATGTTGCCCCGTGTCCTCCGTCCTACCCTCCTTTCTCTTGGCCCACCAGGATTTGGAGGGGGCTTTGAAATGGTGCTGGGTTCTGGAGGGAGGCTTCCTAGATGGAGATGTGAGGGAAGGTAAGGAGCAGTGGGAAGCAATGCTTCGAAGCCAAAGAGATCCAGGTGAGACCTGGGTGTGGGGCGACGAGCAGAGCCAGGGTTGGGTTGCAGAGTCCCTGGATGGTACAAATGGCTAATGCACTCAACTGCTGACCCAAAGGCTGGCAGTTCAAGTCCACACAAAGGTGCCTCGGAAGACAGACCTAGCAACCTACTTCTCAAAATGCAGCTGTCAAAAACCCTGTGGAGGTCAGGCCTACTGTGACACACAGGGGGTTGCCAGGAGTCACAGGGGACTCAAGTGCAAAGAGCACTGTTAAGAGAGGGTTACGGGCCCCAGGGGAATGACAACATCAACTCAGAGAAGTCTGGAGCTACATCCTGCTTTTCACAATGCTCTGAAATCTGTCAGATGTTCTGCACCCCACCACTTCTGAAAACTCATGTCAAATAAACAGACTTAAACCGTGCCCTAAGTGAACCAAAATAACTGGAGGAAAGTCCAGTGTGTGTGTTGGGGTGATAGACGGCTTCTAAGAACGATCCTTTGGGTGGTGCAAACAATTAGCATGCTCCACCAAAAACTGAAAGGCTGGGGGTTTGAATCCACCCAGAGGAGCCTCAGAAGAAAGCCCTGGCAATCTATTTCCAAAAAATCAGCCATGGAAAGAAAACTCTATGGAGCACAGTTTTGCCCCGTCACACACAGGGTCATCATGACTTGGAGTCGGCCACTGGTTTGCTGCGGTTTGTTATCGCTGTTGTAAGCAGAACCACATGCAGCCCGTTATTCACGGACAAAAATCATGCTGGGAGTGGCCCCTGCAAGGACTTGGTGCTGTGGGTTGAGGACGTCTTATCTCTCTCTGCCCCATAGCCCTGAGCTCAGAAGCAGCTGTGGTCAGGAGCCCACATCCTCACTGACATCAGAAAGAGGAAGACGCCCAGAGGCCCTGCGTCTATGCTTGTCCCCTCACCAGGAGAGGCGCTCCCAAGAGAAGGTGACTTCTCTGGCCATGGGCATACGCTTCAGGGCTCCAGTCACCTCTTCTGGGTGCCAGGGAGACCACAGCTGGGCGATGTCGGTCATACCTCTGGCCTGACCCCCTCAGAGATGACGCCTGCACCTGACATTCTTCCTGGGATTTATCCAGGGTTATGAGCAAGTCTTTGTGGTTGCCAGTAGCAACCACTCAAAAAAGCATCTTTCACATGGGACTGAGTCAGTGACATTCTCATCAGCGCTGATTGTTCACGTAACTGTTATGAGTAACAAACTGCTTGCCGTACACATCGTGATGGCAGTTGTCAGGATGTGGTAAACCTGTGGCTGAGAACGACACAGTCAGCACGACAGTGCAGCCTGGCTTTTACTTCCCCCCATTCCCGTAGGCTCGGTTTCCCCCTCAGGGTGAGACCCCCCCCCACAGGAGACCTCCTTCTGGATTTGGTCCCCTGGGAACCCTGGCATAGTGGCTCACCACAAGGTCGGCAGTTCACATCCTTCAGACACTCCTTGGAGACTCTATGAAGCAGTTCTACTCTGACCTATAGTGTTGCTAGGAGTTGGAATTGACTCAACAGTAGGGACTTTGGCTTTTTTGGCTTGGGGGGTGGCATAGCACAGAGGCAAGGGCACAGTCCCTGTCCACTGGTTACTTATCCCGCTATTTGGGACAAACACTTGTCTGAGTCTTCAATTCCGGTCTGAAACCAGGACAGGGAGCTCTAGCGTGAAGAGACCACGTGGCAAGGATGCCAGCTGCTCTCCCTTCCCTCTGCAGCAGGCAATCCCGAAGCCTCAGTCCAGGGGGAGTGGCGGCCCAGAGGTCACTCCATCTGTACAGGAAGTTTGTCTCACCTTTCTTCCCCTTGACCAGCTGTGGATCCACCAATACGACTCCATCTAAAACCAGAAGAGGGAGAGAAGGGTGAGCAGCCAGCAGACCCAAGAAGCCAGCTGCCTCCTGAGACACTATGGATACTTTCAGCTGTACATGGAATCCACATTCATCACAGGGAAGTGAGAAAGTCAAGCTAAGCAAAGAGAAACAAAGTCCCCCGAATTTCTGCTACCTAGAGACAGCCATTGTTAACCCTGGTGGCTTAGTGGTTAAGAGGTACATCTACTAACTGAAAGGTCAGCCATTGGAATCTACCAGATGCCCCTTGGAAACCCTGTGGGACAGTTTTACTTTGTCCTATAGGGCCGTTATGAGTCAGAATTGACTTAATGGCCATGTGTTTTTTTCCTCTGTATTTGTTACAAATGCTTACACACACACACATACATACACACACACACACACACGTCACATGTATATGAGATCTGACAATTAAATCTGCAAACTCAGTTGCTCTAAGTGCTACACACTCACTGCTGAATATCACTATGGCCACCTCTGAAGTCCTCCCCTCGGGGAGCTATGTGCCAGCACCAGCACCTGGCTGACAAAGCAATTTTGGAACTCTTTCTGGAATGGCCATTGCACACGGTGGCAAACTTAATTTAGCCAGTAAACAACTAACTATATTGGAACACCCTCCCTACTCACCTGATCTGGCCCCCAGTGACTTTTTTCTTTACCCAGAGATAAAGGAAATGGCGCAAGACAGACATTTGGATGACATTCAGGACATTGAGGGTAACACAACAGCTGTGATGGCCATAATGCTATTCAGCAAAGAGGCAAGCAGCACTTTGGCTGGGATGAGTTCACGAACTTGATTGGCAGGCCCCCTATTCTCTATCAAATAATAGTATATACGAATCATTTTAATGGTTATGTATTATTCCATTGCATGATGTGACATAAATCATATGATCAATCTCTCTTAGGGTATTTAGAGTGTTTCTTCTTTTTTTTTTCCATTATAATTAACATCCAGTGAACACCTTTGCAGATACAGCTTTCCATCTGCCCCTTATTTATTTAACTGGATTGTGGCAAAACAGATATAGCACAAAATTGGCCACTTCAACCATTTTCACATAGATGGTTCAGTGACATTAACGTTGACAACATGTGTGACTGTCACTGTTGTCCACTCCAAAGCTGTTTCATCACCCCAAGGAGAAACTCAGTCCCTGTTCAGCAGTAACAATCCAGGAGTTTTATAAAACATAGAATTGGATCTAGCTTTCGGTGACCTGCGGTCGCTGGTAGGACCTTCTGGAACTCTCCTCCTCGGCACCCTACAGCATCGGGTCTTCCAGGCTCTTTTAACTGTTTAACTTTTCACGTTGAAACAGGTAAAGATTCACCAGAGGCCCCCAACACAGCACAGAGAGATGCCTGTGGCTTTGACCCAGTTTCTTCCAACAGCTGCGTTTTACATAATTGTAGCACAAGATCCAAACCAGGAAGCAGACATGACGGCAAAGTGTAGTTCTGTGTCATTTTATGGCGCCTGATCACCGCCGGCACAGCTGAGACAGAATTAGTCCATCTTCACTAAGCTCTGTCTGGGCCCCCCCCTTTATGCTTACACCCCCCCCCCTCACTGCTGCTTCTAGCGCCTCACCACCACCACTCACTGCCATCAAGTTGATTCCAACTCATAGTGACCCTGTAGACAGAGTAGCACTGCCCCATACAGTTTGCATGGAGCACCTGGCGGATTTGAACTGCTGACCCTTTGGTTAGCAGACACAGCACTTACCCACTCTGCCACCAGGATTTCCCCCTAGAACCTGGCAACCACTGAAATCTGTTTTCCACACCCTTAATTCTGTCCTCTTAAAGATGCCATACGAGTGGAATCAAGCAGTATGTGGCCTTTTCAGATTGGCTTCATACTCAACCTAATCCCCAAGAGTCCCAGTTGGGGGCTCGAGTGGTGCTATGAGGCTGAAAGCTGTTGCTCTGGTGTTCAGATCCCAGCAGGATCACCCACGCTGGACAGGTTTCAGCTGAGCTTCCAGACCAAGGCAGACTGGGAAGACGGACTTGGCAGTCTCCTTCTGAAGAGTGAGGAACGGAAGACCTTATGAGCACCCCTGGAACATCGTCAGGACGGTGTCAGAAGCTAAGCCTCTCAAGTTGGAAGGCACTCAAAAGGCGACTGGGGACACAGGGGCTGCAAGAATGGACTTGAGCACAGCAGTGACTGTGAGGCCGGCATGGGACCGGGCGGTGTTTGGTTCTGTTGTGCACGGTGTCACTACACATCGGCAGTGACGAGATGGCATCTACCAACAGCAACAACGATTCAGTGTGAAGTCCTTGACCTCTATGCTTGCGTGTGTCAATAGCTGAACCATGGTCCGTGAGAATGTGAGACATTGGCGGTCCAATGGTCAACTTCCTGGTTTCCAGCCACCACACCCTGTGAGCACCACTCCCCATCTATCAGTGAGGGTTTGGGTGTTGCTGTGATGCAGAGCAGGCACCGGTGAAGTTTCTGGATTCAGACAAGGAGGAAAGGCCCAGCAATCTCATTCTGAAAACCAGCCACTGAAAACCCCATAGACCACAATGTTCCCATTACATCTGATCATGGGGATGACACAGGCCTGGGCAGTGTTCTGTTCATCTTCGCCTGGGGTCTCTGTGAGTTGGTGGTCTACCAACAATAGCCAACTCCAGGGCATGGATTTACACTCTGTTTAACTTTTGCCCTTTGAGGGATGCTTTGGTTGCCGTCATTTTACGGCTGTTATAAATAAAGCTGCTACAAACAATCACGTGATGTTTCTTTGGTCTGGGAACATAACTCTTCATCTCTCTGGGATAAATGCCCAGATACGTGCAGTCACCAGGCTGTATGGTGGTTGCATGTTTAATTTTTTTAAGAAGTTGCCTAGCAGTGTTCCAGGATGTTTGTACCGGTTTTACATCCCCCCGAGCAAGGCGTGAGGGATCCAGTTTCTCAGCATCTTCATCAGCATTTGGTGTGGTCACTTTTTCTTTTTTTTAAATTTTCATCACTGTGATGACCGCTGCCACGATATTGCATGGTGGTTTTCAGCTGTCATTTCCTGATGGCTTGAGACTGGGGGCATCTTTTCATATACTCATTTGTCGTCCATCTGTCCTTTCTGATGAAATGTCTATTGATACCTGTTGCTGATTTTCTAACTGGATTTGGAGTTTCATTTCACAGTTGAGTTTTCAGAACTCTGTATGTACTTTCTCTATATACTGTCATGGATTGAATTGTGTCCCCCAAAAATATGTGTAGCCATGTGGCTGGGCCATGATTCCCAGTATTTTGTTACTGTTCTCCATTTTGTGACTTTCCTGTGCTGTATGTTAAAGGATTAGGAAGGGACTCTAAATCCCTTCATAGGATCACCTCCTTGCTCCACTGTAAAGGGAGTTTCCCTGGAGTAGGGCTTGCCCCACCCTTAATCCTTTCGTCCTACAAAAGATAAAAGGAAAGAGAAGCAGCAAAGAATTGGGAACTTCACATCATCAAGAAAGCAGAGTGTGTCCTTCAGATTTGAGGCTCCTGTGCCAAGGCACTCCCTGGACAAAGACTGATGCCATACTGGACTTTGCTCCAGAGTAGACAAGGGGGAAAGCCTTCCTCTGGAGCAGACATCCTGAATTTGGACTTGTAGCCTACCGGACTGTGTGAGAATAAACTTACCTTTGTTAAAGCCATCCACTCTGTGATGTTTCTGTTAGGACAGCCCTAGCTGACTAAAACATATACCTAGATACTAATCCCATGTCTCCCCCCGCAGCTCTTTAAAATTATATCACATCAGTCATTGGCATCTCACTGATGTTTTAATTTGCATTTTGATTAGATTATTCATGAGGCCAATTTTTAAAAATTCAAAATACACAGATAGCTGTCTAACGAATTAAAATAACACCAAACTGACATTCCGGTTTTGCTTCACACTCAACTTACCCACAGGTTCTACTTGGCTGATGTGGTCTACGTAGTCTCTCTTCCCCAGGTAGATTGTCACCTGTGGAGAGAATAGGTGTGGATGCTCAGTGACCCAAGCACTCTAAGCTAAACATCCATGTGACAGATTAGCAACAACCCAGATGTCTCGGTCGGTCCTGGGGAGAGGGACCACCGGCCCTGTGGCTGCTCCATCACGCCCCTGTCTCCCCTGGACTCTGGGTCAAGCGGGGACTGTCTAACAAACTGTGATCTGTCCTTGGCCTCCTGTGTCTATCTCTCCGGTCCCTTTACCTCTTTCCTGACCCCAGGGAATTCTTCTCTCCCTCTGGGATGGTCTGGAGCTTCCTGTCCTCCCCTGCCTTTTCCCCTGGAACCCGGGTCTGCTATCTACCAGGTCAATTTGCTGAATTAACTGCTAAGACATGAATGGAAAGTTATAGCTAGGAAAATGAGGTTTCTATCACCCATTTGGAAACCCTGGTGGTGTAGTGGTTAAATGCTACAGCTGCTGACCAAAAAGTTGGCAGTATGAGTCTACCGGGCGCTCCTTGAAAACTCTGTGGGGCAGCTCTCGTCTGTCCTGTAGGGTCTCTATGAGTCAGAACCGACTCGACAGCAGTGGGTTTGGTTTTTGTGGTTTATCATCCATCTGTATGCTAAGCCTTTTCTTTCTGGCTGTGGATGAAAAGGTCTCCTTCCTTGTTAGAGGAACACTGGACGGAACCACCAGGCAGGAGTTCCAGAGGAGTCCCCGAAATCCCACCAGGTGCGCCTGCGTCCACACTCTGAAGAAGGCCGAGGAGAGCCCCAAAGCGGGTGTTAACCCTGAATGCCAGTGGGCCCTACTAGTCGCCACTGAGCTGACCCCAAATCAGGGTGACCCTCTATGCGTCAGAGTACACCTCTGCTCTGCAGGGTCCTATTGGCTGATTCTTCAGAAGTAAGATCACCGGGTCTTTCTTTTGAGGTGTCTCTGGGCGGACTCGTCTGCACCCCCAGGATAAGTACCAAACAACACACAATGTGAGGTTCTCCCCTGAAGTTCTTACTCTTCGGCTGGGAGCCGGACAACTAAACTGAGAGCGGCGGCCTGTGGGGTCACTTCCAGGGCAAAGGTAGGTTGGACCCTTACTCTGGGGAGAGTGGTGAGGAGGGGAGGGGAGAGGAGGGGCTGAGACCTGCAGGACAGAGTGACCAGGTGACGGAGATGGTGGGGAAGGGACGGGCGAAAGAAAAGGGTGGTGTGCGCAAAGCCCAGGACAAGAGAATGCTCCCGGGTCAGCCAAGGTTCCATCTGCGGGGAAGAGGCCAGCACATGCGGATGCAGCCTGGTGCCAGGAGGGTCCTGTAGGACCTGACCCTAAAGTTCTAGGCAGATGTTCTATAAGCAAAAAGAAAGACCTGCAGTGACCTAGCACTTGGGGCACTTCTCCTGTGTTGGGGGACTCAGGCAACTGCATCATGTCATTTAGCCCTCACCACAGCTCGTGACCCCCACTGCCGTTCAGTCAGTTCTGACTCACAGCCACCTTATAGGATGGCAGTGGGTTTACAGCTACATGGAATAGGGATTCACCCCATTTCACAGACGAGAAAACTGAGGCTTTGATCAGCAGCCACGTGGAGAAGGGATGGGCTAGGGGAAGCCAGTTAGGTGGTCAGATTGGTGGAGGGAGGATTGAAGAGTGAGTGGCAGGAGTGTTTTCTTCTCTTTCAGGAAGGCTGGGCTGTGAACCATGGAGAATGATGAGAAACGTGCTAGAGACAGGTTAGGGTTAAGGGATGCTTCTGTGGTTGCGGAAGGAGGCTGTTACTTGTTTTTACACTCAGTGCAGGAACTGTTGAGAGGGAGAGGTTACAGGCACAGCCTGGAGAGGGTGGGACTGATGGCTGAGGACCTGAAGGGGAGACCACGGCAGAAGCAGAATGGTAGCTCTCGGTTGAGAGCAAAGGCAACTCTGCTGCTGCCCCTGGAGAGGAAGGTGAATGCCAACTTATCTGGAAATAGCACCTTGGCAGAGGTAACTGGGTAAGTTAACACGAAGTCACACCAGAGGACTGTGGGCCCTAATCCAACATGACTGGCGTCCTTACAAGAAAAAGAGACACCATGAGACGCAGAGGGAGGACGGCCATGTGAAGACGCAAGTGGAGGTGGGAGGGACAGTCCTCTAGCCAAGGAATACCAGGAGCCACCAAAAGCTGGGAAAGCCTGCTGCGGGGGCATAGCCCTGCGGACGCCTTGATTTCTGACTTTTAGCCTTCAGAACTCTCATGAGAGAATAAACTTTTATTGTTTTAAGTTACCCAGTTGGTGGCATTTTGCCATAGTGGCCCGAGGAAAGTAACAGAGAAGGGGAACCCATGTTATCCTTTGCCCATTCTCCTGTGAAGCCACTCACCCCAGTGCCACTTACCGACTTGTCCCGGGAGACTTTCTTGAAGATGACGTGGCTTTGGGAAGATTTACTTGTCTTGCCACTGGCTGCCATGTTTGCTGTCCCTGGCAACTTCTGTCACCTTGGGAGGTACAACAGCTGTTAGAGTGTTGGGGTAAGGTGGAAAGATCCTAAATATGAAGTCAAGAACGCTGGGCATGAACCCCAATCAGGAGATGCTGTACATCCCCTGAGTATTTGTTTCCGTTTGACTAAATCAAGTCTTTGTTTAGCGTTTTACTGAAACCCTGGTGGCCCAGTGATTAAGTGCTATAGCAGCTAACCAAAACATTGCCCGCTGGCCTCCCCCAGGCGCTCCTAGGAAACTCTATGGGGCAGTTCTACTCTGTCCTCTAGGGTCACCATGAATCAGGATCGACTTGATGGCAGTGGCAATCATTATTACAGAGTCTTACGGCAATTAAAAAAAAAGTTCCTGAAAACCACAAGGTAGCCACTTGGAAATATATTCCATCCCAAAGGTGCCATTCAGGCTTTCCCAGGAAGCCATGCTCCCTTTCTCCTGCCAAGCCGCACACCCCTCAGCTACACCCACAATCCAGAGATGGTCTCAGTGGTCTGGAATTAAATGCACTTGGAGATATCTTCCTTAACAGGACAAGTGTCACACAAGGAAAGAGGACACCAAAACAGGCTAAGCACACGGAAAAGGCCATTTGTCTATCTACTCGCTGTTTTTTAAAATTGCTTTTACTTTCTTAGAACAGTTGTAGGTTTACAAAAAAAAAAAACACAGAATGGATAGAGCTTCCCAGGGGCCCCCTTCCCACCCTCCCACCCATCCAAGTTTCTCTTCTTATTAGCATCTGGCATTCCTACGGCATGTTTGTTACCAGTGACGAGTTGTCGTTAATTACAATCCAGTCAAAAGGCTGGAGGTGTGAGCCCACCCAGAAGGAATTTATCTTGAAGAAAAGACCTCGTGATCGGCTCCTGAAACACCAGCCATCAAAAAGCCTACAGAACGTACCTCCATTCTGACACCGACAAGATCACGGTGAGTCAGCAGAACAGCAGTTGGCTGATCATGAACTACCAAAACACAAAACTAACTGCCGTTAAGTCATTTCTAACTCAATGCAACCGTGGAGTAGGACTGTGCTCCACAGTTTTCAGCGGCTGTGGTCCTTCAGCAAGAATCACCAGGCCTTTCTTCTGCAGCACTCTGGTGTGGATTCGAACCAGCCATCTTTTGGTTAGCCACTGAGCGTGTTAACCAGGTGAACCACCCAGAGCCTCCTTAAGGTCCGTAGTTTACATCGGACTCTCTCTTTGTGTCATATGGTTCTGTGGGCTGTGGCAAAGCGTAATGTCATGTGCCCACCACTGCAGCACCTGGAAGAACAATGTCACCACCCTGAAAGACGTCCTTAAAGTCTTCAAAAGCTAACATGTCCCTTTGAGGACTAAAGTGTGCCTGACCCGAGCCTTGGTATTTTCAGTCACCTCATATGTGTGCAAAAGCCGGATAATGAATAAGGAAGACTGACAAAGCACTGATGTCTTTGAATGACGGTCCTGGTGAAGAGTACTGAATACGGCACGGACTTCCAGAAAACGAACCAGTCTGTCTCGGAAGAAGTACAGCCAGAGTGCTACCTGGAAGCAAGAATGGTGAGACTTTATCTAGGACACTTTGGCCGTGTTATGAGGAGGGATCGATCCCCGGAGGACATCATGCTCGGCAGAGGATCAGCAAGAAAGAGAAAGACCCTCAGCGAGATGGGACGACACTGTGGCAGCAACGAGGGCCTTACACATAAAAACGACTGTGGGCTCAGCGCAGGGCCAGGCAGCGTTTCGTTCTGTTGCGCACAGGCACGGGGCTGCTGGGAGTCAGAACCAACTCGACAGCACGTAACCACCACAACCGACAACAAAAATGCCCAGTGCTCCATCAGTTCCTGTCTGCCTTCCACCCCCAGCTCCTGGCAACCACCGATTGCTTAACCGTCTCGATGGTTCTGCCTTTTCCAGAATATTGTGCATCTAAAGGCGTTTCAGCATCGACTGGACAGCCACAGGTCTGGGTGTAAAGCTCCCCCGTGACTTTCCCTGGCTTGATAGCTCATTTTCTCACCGCTGACAGATATTCCCGTGTGTTGTGTGGCTGTACTGCAGTTTATGCATCTATTTCTCTATTGAGGGGCCGTCAGTGAAGCTGGTTGCTGCCAAGTCACTTCTGACTCGTGGCGGCCCCATGTGTTTCAGAGTAGAATTGCGCCCTGAGGTTTTCCAGTGGCTGAGTTTTCAGAAGTGGAACGCCAGGTCTTTCTTCTGAGGCACCTCTGGGTAGACTGGAACCTCCAACCTCTCAAGTAGCAGCTGAGCACCTTTAACTGTTTGTTTCACCTGGCAACTCCTTACTGAAGCATTCTCTGCTTCTCCCTGTGCCCCGGTTTCTGACAGGCCTGGGCTGGCTGTCACATACCTGGTGATTTCTGGGCTGCTGCCGATGGCCCAGGCGGCAAGGAGAGGTCTCTGGGGACTCCGAGGGTGAGTGGCCAACACCTGTCTCTGCGTGAGCCTGGACTGTTTAACAGGGCCCCCCGGGTACAGCGCACGCTGATGAGTTTGGGATTTGTAGTGAGCCCAAGAGGCTGGATACCCAGGTCTCAATGTCCAGAAGCCAAATCCCACTTACGGAGCAGGACAGAAATTGGATTAGTGTGGAGGTGGGTGAACTAGCCACTTCAGCAATTCTCAGCATTAGGCAGGGGTCCGACCGTCTGCTCAGAGAGGGCCCCACAGAAGCTTGAGCTGCCATGCTAGCTTAGAGAAGGGGTGTGTGTGTGTGTGTGTGTGTGTGTGTGTGTGTGTGTGTCTGCGTCTGCGTCTGTGTGGAGGAAGGGGGGATCACAGCCAGAAGCAAGCTCCTTTTGAGCCTAAACCTCTTTGGGTTCTGGAAATAGACTGCTTATCCCTGGCCTCCCCCAAAGTCACCAGGACAGGGGATTTTCAAGTGCTCAACAAACTTGATTAAACACAGCAGGCAGCTAATTTGACCTTGAGGTTAAGAATGTAAAGGAAAAGGTCATGGAGAAACGGTGACCCGCAGTGGCCCTGGCCTCACGCCCGCGGGCCAAGCCCCCTCCCGCCTCATGTGAGGCCCCATCTCTCAGGAGTGCCAGTGTTTCTTTCCGATGGCCCGGAATCAGCCCACAGCTTCCCCTCCATCACGACGCCTTTCTATTCTGTCCTCCTTCCTTTCTTTTTTTGGGGGGGATGGGATAGGATGGGGAGAAGATACTTGTTTTTTACATTATCATCTCTGTGTTATCCAAATTTCATTACCCTGTAAATGTACTGAAAACCCTGGTGGTATACTGGTTAAGTGCTAAGACTGCTAACCAAAAGGTCGGCAGTTCAAATCAGCCAGGGGCTCCTTGGAAACTATGTGGTAGTTCTCGTTTGTCCTACAAGGTTGCCATGAGCTGGCACAGACTCCACAGTGGTGTTAAATAAATTAATAAATATATGCATTGGAAGCCCTGATGGGGTCGTGGTTAAATGCTACATCTGCTAACCAAAACATTGCAAGTTAGAATCTGCTTGGTGCTCCTTGGAAACTCTATGGGGCAGCTCTTTCTCTGTCCTACAGGGTCACTATGAGTCCACAGCAGCCGGTTTGGGTTGTTTTTTTAAAAAACACTTGTATTGAAAACCCCGGCAGCATAGTGGTTGAGTGCTACAGCTGCTAACGAAAAGGTTGGCAGTTCAAATCCGCCATGCACTCCTTGGAAACTCTATATGAGGGCAGTTCGACTTTGTCCTGTAAGACCACTACGAGCAAGGCTGGAAGGTGGAGTCTGCCTCGAGGCCTGGTGCTCTGCTTGGGAAAACCCAGCTACAGGCTGCTATACACCCCTAACTTGTTATCACTGTGATAAAATCTGTATGGTGAAACAGCTTCCCTCTCAGCCATGTCTCTGGGTACAATTCAGGGACATAGCCGCATTCACCATGCTGTGGGACCACCACTGTCTGTTCCCAGGTTTTCAATCATCCTTAAAGGAAGCTCAGCGCCTTCAAGCAATCGGTTCCCCACCCCTCCGACCCACCCTGGGTAACTGCTACTAGTAAGCTTCACTGTCTACGCCTTTGTTTATTCTGGGTGTTCCACACAGAACCCAACCCAACCCACTGCTGTCTAGTCAATTCCAACTCACAGTGACCCTACAGGACAGAGTGGAACTGCCCCATAGAGTTTCCCAGGAGAAACTGGGGGATTTGAACTGTTGACCACTATGTTACTAGCCAGGTTGTTGGGTATTTTCTTAGCATCTTTAAAAAAATATATTGTATTGTGCTTTAAATGACAGTTTACAAACCACGTCAATTGGCCATACAAAACCCCGCACCCACAACACTATGCAACTCCAGCTGCTCTCCCCGCCCTGTGACAGCACACTGCTGCTTTCCACCCGGTACCTATCGTAACCACTCAGTCTACTCCTGTCCCCTCCACCGTCTCCTCTCACCTCCGGGCAAGAGCTGCCCAGACAGCCTCATGTACGTAGATAAGCCAAGAGGCACAATCTGCCAGCATCACTCTAGGTCTTATGGTCCAGTCCCATCTTTGTCCGAAGAGTTGACTTCAGTACTGCTTTAAGCTCACAGCTAGAAGAGAGTTCCAGGTGCCATGTCCTCAGGGGACCCTCCAGTCTGACAGACCATCAGTTGTGGTCTTTGAATACAGTTCTAGTTCTGCTCACCCCTTTTTCCAGGCTTTCTTTTCAGAAATTATGCTTAAGGTCTATAGAACAAACTGGCTTCTCATTCAGCAGCTAGTACACATATTGTTTTATGACATTAACAACCCCACAAAACATCAACACTCCCCCTTCTCTAACTTGGGCTCCCTATTACCGCTTTCCTGTCCCCTCCTGCTTCTCATCCTTGCCCATGGGCTGCGTGCCCCTTTGGTCTTGTTCTGTTTTATGGGCCTGTCCAATCTTTGGCTGAAGGGAGGGATTTCATTACTGAGCTAAAAGGCTGTCCGGGGGCCATACTCTCAGAGTTTCTCCAGTCTCTGTCATGCCAGTGGTCTGGTCTTTCTTTGAGTTGGAATTTTGTCCTACATTTTTCTCCAGCTCTGTCCAGGACCCTCTGCTGTGATCCCTGGCAGTCAGCGGTGGTGGCCAGGTCCCGTCTGGTTGTACTGCACTCAGCGTGGTGGAGGCTGGCGTAGGTGCGGTCCTTCCGACCTCAGGACCAATCTTTTCCTTTCCTCTTTAGTTTCCTTCATTCTCCTTTGCTCCCAATGGGGTCAGACCAGTGGTGTAGCCTTAAAGGCCACTCACAGGCTTTTAAGATCCCAGATTCTACTCACCAAAGTAGAACACAGAACACTTGCTTCATCACCTGCTTTGTGCCTGCTGTCCTAGATGTTCCCTGAGACCGTGGTCCCCATATCCCTCAGCCCAGCACTGGGTCCCTCAGGGAGGTCTGCACGTGTCCATGGAGCTTCCAGGATCTTGCCTTGTACAGGTTGTGCTGACTTCCCCAGTGTTGTAGACTGTCTTACCCTTCACCAAAGTGACCGCCTATTTATGGCCTATCGGGTGGTTTCCATGCCTATCTCTCCCCACCCTTGTAACTGTCAAAGACTTATTCTTTTGGAGTGTAAACCTTTTCATGAATTTTTACAGTAGTGGTTTCCTGTATTGTCCTTTTATGATTGACTTATGTCACTCAGCATGATGTCCTTCAGATTCACCCCCGTTGTGAGATGTTTCACAGACCCATCACAGTTCTTTACATTCCACTGTGTGCATCGGCCATAGTTGATCCATTCATCTGTTGATGGGCACCCAGGCTGTTTCCATCTTATTGCTGTTGTGGACAGTACCGCAACAAATAGGGGTGTGCATACATCTATTTGTGTGATGACTCTTTATTCTCTAGGATATATTCCTAGGAGTGGGATTGCTGGATCGTACAGTATTTCTGTCTTCTGTGTAAGTTTGCAATCCAAGTCAATTTCCCATAGAAAACTCAAAGCACCTGCCTCTCTGTAACTCCATCTGCTCTTGTCCCCCTGCGACAGCACACTCTTCCATTCTTCCAATGTCCACTCAAGGTTGACACCTGTCCCCTCCTCTCCACCTCTTCTTCTCCCCTCTAAAAAGAGACCAGCTGGACAGCCTCATACATACATTAAACCATAAAGTACACACACCACCTGCCCCACTCTGTGTCCCCTGGTCCAGTCCAATCTTTGAAGAGCTGGCTTCAGTACTGGTCTCGGCTCAGGGCCAGCAGCAAGTCCAGGGGCCACATTCTCAGGGGAGCCTCCAGGTTGCTGGACCATCAAGTCTGGTCTTTTAAGAGTTCTTGATCTGCACACCGCTTTTTCTCATGCTACGTCAGTGCCTGTGCATTGTGTTCCCTGTCAAGGCTTGGATCGTACAGTATTTCTATTTCTAGCCTTTTTAAGGAAGCCTCAAAATAGTTGTATCACTTTGCATTCCCATCAGCATTGCCTAAGAGTTTCAATCTCTCCACAGCCCTCCAAACATTTGTTGTTTGTTGTTGTTGTTGTTGTTAATAGTGTTAGTAAAGTCAGATCAGAATAACGTCATTGTGGTTTTGATTTGCATTTCTCTAACAGTCAGTGATCCTGAGCATTTCCTCTTGTGTCTGGTGGCTGCCTGAATGACTTCTTCAGTGAAGTGCCTGTTCATTTCCTTTGCCCATTTTTTAATTAGGTTGTCTTTTTGTTGTAGAGGAATTGGATTTTCCTGTAAATTTTAGAGATTAGACCTTTTTCAAATCTATAGTAACCAAAAATCTTTCCCTAGTTTTCTTTTCACTCTTTTGGTGACATCTTTTGATGAACAGAAGCGTTGAATTCCTACAAGATCCTGCTTATGGAGTTTGTGTGCAGTTAGTTGCAGTTTGTATCCCATTAATGCTGGGTATCAGGGCCTCTACCACTGATCCTATTGTTTTCTTCTGTGATCTTTGTATTTAGATCTTTCATCCCTTTTGAAATCGTTTTTGTGTATGGTGTAAGGGTCCTATTTCATTTTCTTGCAGATAGACACTCAGTTTTACCAGCACCATTTGTCAAAAAAAGACTATCTTCTCCCCGATAGACTTTGGGCCCTTGTTGAAGATCAGGTGACGGTAGGTGCATGGATTTACTCTGGGTTCTCAGCTATACGATCCAGCCACCCCACTTCTCGGGATGATCCTAAAGAAACAGTCATAACATAACAGACATATTCACACTCATGTCCACTACAGCATTATTCACAAGTAACCACTGCACCACCAGGGCGCCAATGCTCCGTAAACACGCCACCGTGTTATATCCTTTCAGCACGTTTCCAAGGCTCATCTATGGAGCAGCAAGTATTAGGACATCATTTCTTCATTATGGCTAAGGAATATTCCATCACGTGGGTGGACCCCATTTGGTTTGTCCAGTCATTGGTGCATGGACACTTGGGTTATTTGCACCTTCTGTCGCCTGTGAACAGTGCGGCTGTCAACACTGACATACAAGCATCTGTGTCCCTACTGTCAAGTCTTCTGGGCTTCTATCTGGGAGTTAAGTTGCTGAGTCGCATGGTAATTGTTTAACTCTTTGAGGAAACACCTGCAGTGTTCTAGCACCCAACCAGCAGTGGATGTGGGCCCCAATGTGTCTGCATCCTGTTCCATGTTTTCTGATTCTAGCCATCCTAAACCAAACCAAACTCAGTGCTTTCAATTCTGGACCTTACAGAACTGAGTAGAAGTGCCCCATAGAGTTTCTGAGGAGCACCTGACAGCTTTTGAACTGCCGACTTTTGATCAGTCATACTAGTGGGTGTCAAGTGGTATCTCATTGTAGGTTTCATTTGTACTTCTGTAGGGTCTCTGTGAGTCACAATCCACTTGGGATGGCAATGAGTTTGCTTGTTTGGGGGATGACTAATTTTCACCTGCTGATTAGCCATTTGCAGACCTTTAGTGAAGCTTCTATTCAAGTTTGTGCCCATGTTTGCACCAGGCTTTTTGTCTTCTTGTTGAATTTTAGTACCTCATCCTCTTCAGTCTGTGTAGCTGTAATAGTTTTCCTGGACTGCAGGGTCCTGGCTGTCTGACAGCACCCATCTCTCATCCTCCAGACTGATCCATGCTGTGGCAGGGAGAAGTGCCAAGCCCGTATCTGGCACCCCTGCTTACAGCTCCTGCAAAAAGGGTCCAGCAAAAAGCCTACCACTGGCCGCCTCTCCCTGCTGAGCTGTACTCACTCCCCCTACTCCCTGCCTCATCCCCTCTTTGACTCTTCTGGGGCCTAAGACTCCCTGAAGGCGTCACTTCTTCAAGGGAGCCTTTCCTAACCTCCTGGACAATGTTGCAGGTGTAGCTGCCCTTTGCTCTTGCTTGGGAAGTATTTTATAGTCTGTGTTAGTCACATAGTGCTGCTGTAACAGGAGTACCACAGGCGTGTGGCTTTAAGGAGCAGACATGGATTTTCTCACAGTTTAGGAAGCTAGATGTCCAGTTTCAGGGTGCTGGCTCTATGGGGAAACTTTCTCTGCCTGCCCTCAGGAAAGGTGCTTGTCTCTTCAAGCCGCTGTTCCTTGGCGAGCTCCATGTGGCATCAATCTGTCACCCTCTGTGATCCTATTCACAAACAGGATTACAACCCCAATGATAAGGGTTAGAAATGACAACAGGGATTTTGGGGGACACAGGTCAATCCATCACAGCACATCTGACTCCCAGCAGCGCTCAGGGCTGAGTGGCTGAGATGCTGTGGCCACCGATACATCTGCGACTGAAGCAAGCCTAAGTGGTAAGGCTGTTTTCTCCATTAGCCTGCAGCAAGCACCTATCTGAACACTCCAGGGTTCTCTTCTAGTTCAGATGCTGCCTGGTCTAGCTCTCCTGTTGTTGCCAGCTGTCCTCAAATCAGCTCCGACTCACATTAACCCAATGTATAACACCACTCACCTGCCAGTTTGTCACACTGTGGTTGCTTGGGTGTTGTTATGGCTAGAGCTATGCCACTGGTATTTCAGACACCAGCAGGGTCACCCATGGTGGACAGGTTTCAGACAAGCTTCCAGATGAAGACAGACCTAGAAAATCAGCCAGTGAAAACCTTATGGCTCTCTTGTTACCTCTGACACTATGTCTGGCCATGTCAGACCACTCCCTCCTCTGCCCTTTATGTTCCAGGCCATGAGCCAGGCAGGCTCATGCCAGGCAGGCTTCTGCCCCAGGGCCTTTGCACATGCTGTTCCCTCTTCTGGCTCATTTTTCCCACACATAGCTACATGGCTCATTCCCTTATTGTCTTTCAGTCTTTATTCCAGTGTCACCTTTCCAACGAGGTCATCTCTGGTCACTCTGCCTATTCTACTGTAAATCACCTCTTCTGACACTTCTACTGCCCTGCCTGCTTTATTTTTCTTGATGGCACTTCTCACTATCTATCTTGCCCCTTCTTCCTAGACTTTAAGTCCAGGAGTACAGAGACTTTCGTCTGTTTTGTGATTCTTCTCTCGCCTTCATACAAAATGATGAGTGAATCACTGAGTGCTGAGATTGCAACAGCTCCACAGCTGGGGATTCTTCTTTAGTTTTAGCTAAAACTGGGAGAACTGAAAAAAAAATGACTTCAAAGACAGAACGCTTTTCTTTAAAGAGGGTTACCAGCTAATATTTGCAGAACACATACCCTAAGTACTAAACCCATAAACCCAGCTTCTGAGTGGCACCCACGGTTACACTACTCAGCTGCTAACCCGAAACGCTGGCAGTTCAAGTCCACCTGGAGGGCTGGTGACCTGCTTCTGAAAAACTGGCTGCAACCACCCTCGAGAGCACAGTTCTGCCCCAACACACACATGGAGTCCAACTTGCGGGCCGGCGGTACGGCTTTTGCCCGTAAATACTGAAGCATGTAGCTCCTAAGGACAAACACGTCTCTCATTTTATACAGCTAACAGGCAGTCGTCTTTTTGTTTTTGAAGAAGTCTTTACGCAGCAAAACTTGAGCTGGCAACTTCCCTGTACAGGTCTGTGAATTCCTCAAGTCTGGGGGCTGCTGGCTAGGGCAACATCGGTGCCCTATAGCCGGCCTCCGGGGGGCTGCCCTCAGGTTCTGGGCTCCATCTCCAGCTCACGGGAGGAGCGCCTGTGGTGGGGCACCCAGTAAGGAGCTTACGGGCTTTGGGGTTAGGAGAGCGCCTTAAGAATTTATTAGGACACAGGCTGGAGGAAAACCAGTACACTAGGCCAGGTCTCAACTGCGGCACCAAAACTTGGGGTCCTCAGTGCCTTGTTTACTGACACAGCTGACTTGATGCCTTTGAGATAACTGGTATTTATGAAGAGTGACAGGGAACAGGGCTTTTTTTCCATTTCAACTTTTGCTTTGTTAAGAACATGAACTGCAGAGCCTAACCAATTCAGCAACACCCGTGTGTACAACTCAGTGATGCGGACACCAAGGCTGGAGCTGGCCGACCCTCCTCACCCTCCTTTTCTGAACAGTTTCTCCCACGGGTACATAACCTCACTGGCTGCTAAGTTTCTTCTCTGCACGTTCAGAGCTGTGAGTTGATCTTTTCCTCCCACAGACACAGTTCTTTTATCCTCACCAGGCAAATACTGTTGACTGATTTAAGTTCAACCATTATTTAGTCTAAAGAAGACTTTGGGGCTTATTTCTGGCTGACGACTTCAAGTTTATTAGCTCAGGGTGACACTTTGCAGGGGGGCTTCAGCGACTTGGCTGCAATCTCTATGGCAGCAGATTGCCAGGCCTTGCTTCCTCAGTGCTGCCATCTGGGTTTGAAGCACCAACCTTTTGGCTGGTAGTCAAGCGTGAACTGTTTGTGTCACCCAGAGAGGGACCTTAGAACATGTTTCGAATGTTCGATTAGAAGATTCCTCCCGGATACTGAGATCCTCTCACCCCTCTGGGCGTATGTATTTCCAAATGCCAGACTTGAAGCATTTGGTGAGGGTGGTACTTGCTGCCACAGACTCTGACCCACCTGGAGCACGCTGCCCACATGGCCCCAGACCAGAGTTCTGGGTTCCAAGGGCCCATTGATGAGTACACCGCTGCCTTGAGAAAGAAGCTTGGCCTCAGTGCTACTGGGTTTTCTTGATCTGTAGAAGGCAACTGCCCTCACCTGCCCTGTACTGTAAGGCTGGGGAGATTAACTGAATGTAAATACAAATCCCTTAAAAGCTTCCAAAGTGGAAGTGAAAGGATCCTGGCCAAGAGTGACCCTTGACTTCCCCTGGGGAGAACCTGAAGTCTGACAGAGGTGCTTCACCTTGAGTCTTGATGTGAATAAACCAAGAATATAAAGGCATCTCGGAAGGGGCCGCAGCACCTGACTGTGACCCGGGTTGTGGATGATAATGGGTTCCTGTCGCTCTGTCAGGTATAATAATCAGGGTTTCAAACTGGTTCTCATCATCACCCAGATATTCTCAACCGCAGCCCACATTTGACAAGATCCCAGGTGATTCTTAACGCACAGTCAAGTCTGAGAACCACTGCTCTCCTAGCGGTTCTCAGAACAGGTTTCTAACCCACAGCCCTGGCATCTCCTGGGAACTTGTTGGAAACCCCAGTTCTTTGCTGGGGTTCCAACTGGAATGAACCAGTTTGAAGGCCTGGTGATGACATCCCTGGGTCTTGCCAGTGTGGGATGCATCCTTACCTAGAGGCAGAACGACGCACTAGAAACTTGCCTGAAAACAGTGGGGAAGAGCATGGCAGCAGCGGGAGCACGGACGAGATTGACAGGTCACTGAGGGACAGGGGCGCCGGCGTTCCCCACGCCTTATTGGGCTCCTGGTCCGCCTGGCTGCCTGTGTTCTCGCTGGGCTCTGCAGTCTACCGAGGGCTGAAAGACAAAGGCTGTGAAGCCCAGAGGAAGGCTCGTGAAGGTAGTGCGGGTGTTTGAGGAGCCCAAGTGTGACCTGAGCAGGTAGGGAATGGGAAACATCTAGAATAAAAAGAGAAGTGCTCAGAGGAACAGATGGGAAGAGCTGAGGCAGAGGAAGCTGAGGGGGGAGGAGGGAGGCAGGAGGCGGGTCAGACCACACGCTGAACTGCCAACACCCATACACTTTACACATCTATGCAAATGTAGGCACACTTCACTGGACTCGAGATTCCCTAAGTGTATCCGACTTTCAAGTGTAAAACAAAGAAACCCAGACCGTCCATTCTGACTTACAGTGACTCTACAGGACACAGCAGGACTGCCCCACAGGGTTTCCACGGAGCAGCTTGTGGGTTAGCAGTCACAAGCTTAACCACTGCCCCACCAGGTCCCTTTCAAGCGGAAGTGGGCTTTGCGAGGTCTGTAACATAGCCCCATCTCTCCAGAAGATGTGACATATTCTTTAGGTTTTGTTTCTTACACTCACTCGGTGGCCCTAGGGTGACTGGGCAGGGGCTGGCTGATCACCCAATAAGCAAGGTTAGCATGAGCTGATTTGTGCTTCCTTCCTCCTATGTAGCAAGCAATTTCACATTTTCTTCAGCACAGGGAGACTCATGTGAAATTTCACTGCAGATGAGGAAGTAAGCACAAGTAAGCCCGTGCTTCCCTTGCTGACCGGGTCATCTGCTTGTCAGGCTTTGATTCTGCAGGAAGGTGCTGTGGGTGGGGAGACGACAGGAAGGTGCTGTGGCTGGGTAGACGACGGCAGCCAGGCCTAGAAGCTGAATCTGTGATGCGGGGAAGTGACATGCAATTGCTCACTCCAGGTGATACAGTGAGCAAGGCAAGCAGTGTCGGCTTCACCTGTTGGGTAATCCAGGTTCGGGACACCCCCAGTGGGAGGCAAGGGTTCTAGGGTGAGCCCAGTACCTTGCTTAGCTGTGAAATGTCTTACTTGTGAAATAACATGACTCGGGTGATTACAGAATCTGAGGGAGCCCAAAGGTCAGCAGTGCATTTCTTCCAGGTGCTCCACGGAAACCACGGGGCAGTTCTACTCTGGCCTATAGGGTCCCTGTGAATCAGAATGGACTTGAAGGCACTGGGTTTGGTTTTGGTCTCATTTGAGGAAACCCTGGTGGTGTAGTGGTTAACCCAAAGGTCGACAGTTCAACTCCAGTAGGTGCTCCTTGGAAACCATAGACTGCAGCTCTACAAAGTCCTTTAGGGTCGCTGTGGAGTCGGAATTGACTCGATGGCAATGTGTCTGTGGTCTTGGTCTCATTTTATCACTGCCCAAGCACATGATGGAATCAGCTTGATTCTCCCAGAGAATCAATTGTCCCAAGGCCACCAGCCTCAGTTCACACCATCACTCTTGCTTCGCCTGGTTCCTGGCTCCCCTCAGTGGGCGGTCTGCATCTCAACATGCCCATTCAACCCAAGTCATGACTGTGCCGCCTGTGTGGACACACGAGTTCTGCACTTTGGCACGCAGCCTGGAGCTCCCCACGGAACCCACCCTGACGGCTGGCAGCTGTGCAGCCTGACCCACTTCGTCAGCGGCCCTCCAGGATGCCCGCACACCACCACCGTGTGAAAACGCCCACGGGCTTCAGGGACAAGGCAGCCAACATGAGCACTGCACCACATCAGATACTGCCTGTGAGTGCTGCCTCAGGGTGGCCCCACACTAACACAGCACAGGGCATCCAGGTCCCATGCCATCTTCCCAACAGCAAGTGTTTGAGCCCAATGCTGCAGGTGCTGCTTTGGGAAATGGCCCAGGTGACTACAGCTCACTGGAAAAAAAAAATCCCAAAATCTTCATGCCTGGAACAAAGCAAGTCTTGAGGTGACAGGCAGGCTAGTTCACCCCTCAACACCCAAGGGCAGCTCGTGGGCCCTGAGCACTGGCTCCAGAAGGTCACCTCGGGGAGCTGGAGCATGCTGTGCCCGGCACCCGGCCTGCTGGCTCAGCTGGTGGCTTGGGGTGGGCCAGCTGGCCCAACAGACAGGGTCACCGGCTTCTGAGGGAAACCACGCTCCACTACAGAGTACCCTTTCAGCCCAATGCTACTGCTTAAGCAACTCTCCCACCGCTGGTTCCCCTGGGGGCTGTGTGACAGCAGCCCGGTGACAGATCGCCTGAGCCGGTCGTGACACTCATCACTCTAGTCTTCACTCCCTCTGCTGCGCTCGCTGGCAGGGCTCAGCTTCCAAACCACGACAGACCCCTCGCCTGAGCTGGTGGGTAAGCTGAGGTTGCATCCTCTCAGCAAACACAGGGTGGCCCTGGGCTAGGACAGCTGGAGTCACTTCTGGGGGGCTGCTGGGGCCCTCATTTGCAATGGTGCAAGGCTATGGGCTAGGTGTCAGTCACTCCTCCATGAGGTCATTCAGCCTTGTGAGCAGACACCTGGAGGCCAAAAGGACACAGGTGTCTTTCAAAGGCGTTCTGTGCGAGCCCCTGCCGGGTCAGCCTGCGGCTGCTGGGGAAAAACAGCCTCCTGGCCTGGCTTCTCATAGCTGCTGGCTGCCAGCGTCGACTCTGCCTCGCAGCGACCCCACCTGGTGAAATGCGAAGATACACCTTTTTTGGTGAAGACTGCAACAACCCTGTTCAGCGTGAAAGGGGCTGACAGGCAGGACGGCCACCAAGCACTGCCCTTTAGGAATGAAGGAATACCAGGAGAGCAGGATGCACAGCCCTCCCCGCTGAGGGAGACAGGAGAGTCAAATGACAGCCGAGAGGCAGGGAGTTGGAAAAGTATATAACAGATCTGCTTTGTCCTTTATTTACAATCAAGTTCGCTGGGCGACGTAATTAAATAAATACCAGCCGTGGGCCTGGCCTGTGAGGGTCTGCTCCCCCGACATGAGTCCTCCGAGCGAGCTGCAGCAGGACGGGGGAGGTGGCAGAAGGAACGCGGGGCCGCCCTCAGACAGAGGAAGCACCTTGGCATCTGTACTCCACCACCCGCCCCTCCAGACACAAGTGGGGAAGGAAAAAATAAAGTGCAAATTAAAAAGTGATAAAACCACAGGTGTCTTCAACACCCCAACCATGAGCCAGAATTTTAGACACAGGCAAAACGGTTAATGACCAAAGCCCCCAATACCAATCCCCTGCCTCGGTCTCCATTCCTGCCTTCTGATACCTCTACACCCTGGACCGGCCTGGACGAAGCGCCAAGGGCACTGCATGCCTGCCCGTGCACGGACAGTGGCCCAGCACGAGTAGCTGGGGGGTGTGAGACCTCCCAGGCCAGCGGGCCCATCAGCGCGGCTGTAATGCAGACACACCGCCCTCTCCCGGGAACCTCAGCTTCACCCAGAACATTCTTGACTGCCACAGGACCCACTTCTCAGGCACAACTTTCCCACACTTCCTTCCTAACCGTAATTTTAAAATCAAATCAAGATTTACTTTCATATCAAGAAGCCAATATGAAGAATTGTTCGGCTGGGTGAATCAGCAGCTCTGAAGAAAAGATGTCTTCTTAAGAGCTGACCCCCCCCAGACACTTCAGCAGTCGTGAGACAGAGCACACCCCCAGCCCGAGATAAAGCTGCAGACCACCGATGTGGCCGCGGCCCCACCTCCTTCGAGAGGAGGTCCTCTGCGCTTTGGGTTTAGAACAGCAACCCTGAGGGGACAGGACACATGCCAGGCCAGGCTGTGGGCGGATGGGAGTGTTGGCACTGTGGTTCAGCGAGGAGCTGGCGGTGCCCACAGGCCACCCGGTGAGGTATGGAAGGGCCAGTAGTGTTGCCCAGCGGCCACAGGCAAGAGCCTGCCCCGCGGACGTCCCTGCAAGCCGCACGCCTCAGTGCGGCTCTCGGCAGTGGCCGTTGTCACCCTCTTCGGCAATCCTCTCAGAGCAAGGCCCTGGGCAGCCTGCGTGGACACGGCTGCTGGAAGCCCAGGAGCACGCCGCATCACAGCCCTGTGAGTCCATCTCCCCTCCTCCGACGAAGGTGTCTGAGCTCCCACACTGGCGTCCGTCAGTAGTCCGACCACAGCACCGCTTTGCTTCCTCTGTCCACGCTGACGACGTGGGAGCCCGAGGGGGACCAGGCCACTGCGTTGATGGACGAGCTTCAAGAAACGAAACCCCAGCTGACCTGAGAGCTCCGACGCCGAAGGCGCGGCTCCATGCCCCGTGGCCCTCAGGCCTTGTTCAAACTCCCACCCAGCGAAGCGCCCGCACAGGCTGCTCAAGGGGCCCAGGAGCAGCCTGCGCGCCGTCTCACTGAGTGGTCCCAGGACCGGAGGGGGCCGGCTCCCAGGCAGCCAGGCCTCACCCCGTTCACCCCACGGGGCAGCTCAGTGAGGGGCCGTAGGACCCAGCCAGGCCTGAGAGAGACCCTGCAGCCGGCGGGCACACGGTGCTCACGGGCCCAGGCTTGGGTGGGCAGCACACGGCTAAGTATAAAGGCACCAGGGACTGTCTGCTGGGTGAAGATGAAAGAGAAGCCTGAGACTCAGGACACATGCGAAGTCCTCTCCCTGCTGAAGGCAGCTCCCCGGTGAACAGTGGGGCAGAGGGAGGAGAGGAGGGGCAGACAGGGAGCACAGGCCAGCCCAGGGAAGGCGGCTGAGCGGTGTCTCCGGCCTCTGCTCCCACCACCGCCATCGCTGCCGCGGAAACAGGCTGCAGAACCCCCGAGCAGAAGGCTGCTGTCGGAACAGAAAACCCCAACACAGCACCATGTGGACAGCCTTGGCTTCTCTCAGCCAGCCAGTGACCAAGCTCAGGGGGCTGACAGTCACCAAGGGCAGCCCCAGCCTGGTGAGGACACAACTCAGTCCCTAGGCTCTGATGGGGTGGCAAGGTGCACACACCTGTGCTGCTTGGAGAGGACCTTCTCCACCTTCCCCGTGAGCACACTCCAGATATAGAGAGAGCCGTCAGCTGCGCCTGCTGTCACGAAGCTGCCGTCAGGGCTGGAGGAGACAGCAAAACAAGCGGTCACTCTCAGATCGGCAGCCCACAGCTCCTCCTGAGGAGTAATGATGGGTCTTCACTTCCGGGTCAAACACACTGGATGGTCTTCCACGCTCCCAGAAATCAGGTGTCGTTTGTCTTGAAGGCCACGCCCACCTCACCCTGAGGCCCCAGACTCAGCATCTGAGGGACGCATGTCCGCGGCCACCCTCGTTACACGGCTCAGTGACAGGGGGATGGGAGAGCAGAGTGGCAACCTCTCCTGTGGAGACGCATTTCCACGTCACGGGGACCAACAAAGAACACACACTCGGGGGGGGTACGACCGTCAGGAAGGGTGCGTGGGCTGCCTGGAACACACTCACCAGTCCTGCCTGTGCCCCCATCCACCCATCGTAGAGCCGGGTGCAGAGAGAACAGGCTGTGCTCACCAGAACCAAGCAACTACTGACCACTATCACTGCTACACAGACGCCTGTCTTTAGGCAAGCAGGTGACGCCAGAGGGAAAGGCACGGAGGGCATCCTCTAGTGGAGAGCTGGCGCCCCTCCCCGAGGGCTAGCACCTCACTCCCACCTGCAGACTAGCCCATCTGGGGGCCCTCCTCACCTGAACACAGCTCTGGTCCAGTCAGAGCTGCACTTGAAGCCAGGGGCACTGCAAGAAACAACAGGTGCCATGACCCAGAGTGCATCCGAAACCAGCAAGATTTAAAGACCACCCAAGCCAGAGATTGTGTCTGGTCACCTGAACGACTGCCTGACAGCGTTTTTTCGTAGATCGATGATTTTCAGCAGGTCGTCACGGGAGCAGGTGAGGAGCTCCGTGCGCTCTGGGTTCAAGTCCAGGGCGGTCACCTTTCCCAGCAGCTCCATCTCTCGGACGATGCTCTCTGACCTGAGAGACAAGATTACGAGAAGGGACGCAGGAGGCTCAGAACATTTGCTTCAACCAACCATCACACAATAAAAGGCCTGAGAACTTCACTGGGTCACACCTTCCCCCAGGAAAGGCTTCTGCCACCTCCCCTCAACAGAGCCGATGGCAGTTCTCAACACCAGAAGTCACAATTTCCTAGGAATTAACTCTCTGGCCACTGTGGGAGTGCCAACCAGAGCATCTGATTGGCACGTGCTAACCAGGCTGTCACCCACGGGTAGCACCTCTAGCCACCCTTGGAGTCTCGGCTGCCACACCAGCTGGCTCTGCTGTCTCGGGAAGTGCTTTCTCCATATGATGCCTTCTCGCCCTGTAGGACAAGCCCGAGAGCTACTGAATGCGTGGGATAAAGCTATCGATCTCCAGCCAGTACCCTGTGCACCACAGTCTCTGTGTTCCCTGCAAGAGCTTCAACCACCCCACGACAGGAAGGGGGTCTTGTTGGCCTGTCTCCTCGCAGCTGGTCAAGCGCCCAGGGAGCAGCCCTCAGTCGAGAAACAACAGCTGCACCCAGGAGTCTGCTTGGTGGGAGAGTGTCTACTGATGCTCATTCCTGCGATTTCCAGACATCTAAAACCACACACCACACCCTAAACATCCCTCTGGCTCCACTGTGCAAACCCACCCCCAGTGACCCCCACCAGGCTCTCAGGTGTCATACCGGATGTCCCAGAAACGAATTTTCTTGTCAAAGTGTCCACTCATGACACACTGCTCTGTGCAGACTATGTCGTTGCAGCTGGATCCTGCGAACACCGTCTTAATGCCTGAAAGCCAAGCCAAGGCCCCGTCAGGCAGAGGCTCCCACGGGGCTGTGTGCCTCATGCTGCTGCCCGCCAACCACTCAGCTGCCAGTCACTACGGTGCCTGCCCCCCATCCCCGCTCCGAACACAAAGCCGGACTGGAAACCGTGCGCAGTGCATGGGGCGGGCGCTGGCTGCGGAGGGGGTGCGCCCACAGCGGATGCCTAGCGCTGTACAGACACAGGTTCTCCTCACAGACTTTGCTGCGGAGGTCCCAGAGTTTCAGCGTCCGGTCATGGCTTCCGGAGACAATGCGAGCATTGTCCAGCAGGAACTTGGCAGACAGCACCTTCCCGCTGTGTCCCGTCAGCGTGTGCTAGGAGAGAACACAGCCACAGTGTTAACCACGGGCATGCCGCCTGCTCGCCAGCACCTTCCCGCTGTGTCCCGTCAGCGTGCACTAGGAGAGAACACAGCCACAGCGTTAGCCATGGGCACACGGCCTGCGCGCCCTTGCACAGGGGACCCTAGTATTCCAGGGAGTTGGGTCCCCAAACACAGACACATACAGTCAGGAACAGACACAATGAGGAGCAGGCAAAGGGAAGACAAACACACGATCCCGAGCAGGGCTCTCAATGCCGGGTCTGGAACCACAGAAGCAGTGTAACAGCGGACAACAGCTTTCCAGGCCAGCTGCACAGCTGGGGAAGTCCCAGAGGCCCTATCTGTGGGTGCTGCTCAGTTGAGCTAACAAGATCAATGGCCTCAATCTCCCACTAAACAAAACCCTAAATCCCAAACATCAGCACCCAACCTCACCTGCCTTCCCCTTGAAAAAACAAGAGGAGGGGACTGAGGGATCCTTTCAGGACCTTTGTGCCCTGTGGGGTCTGGGGTCAGAGGCCTCAGCTTGGAAACGTCAGATCACCACCACAGAGCCTGCACCCCCAGGGTCCAGATTCCTGTCGCCGCACTGTTGGGCACCAACCATGGTGTCTCCCTGAGCTTGCCAGGGACACAGGACGGGGCACCACTGGATGTCAGCTACCCTATGCCCATCAGGGCACGGCTAGAGCCTGATGGGAGAGGGGCAGCTGTGGACAGGCAGGGTGCAGGGGCAACTGGGTGTTCAGACCTTTTACCAGTCATCACGGGCCTCTCAATATGCGGCCAGTCATTGTGTATGTAAAACCTCAAAGGCTCAGAAGCATTCACTGAGGTTTTAAGATTTTAAAGAATGCCTTAAAAAGACCCTAATAATAATTCTTAGCACTAGCTTCCTGGGTTCCAACCCCCATTCCCAAAGACAAGACCCTCTGGCTGGTGTCACAACTTCGGAATCCAATCCCTCCCCTTCAGTGGGCCAACTCGACTTGGGTGAGGGCAGGACATGGGGGCTCAGGTGTGATCCATGCCCCCAGAGGGTGGCGTTTTCAGAGTCCAAGACTCAGCCTCTTACACCAAGTGGCAGCTACACTGATTTGTCCAGAAGACTCGAGGAAGCTTCCGGCAACAGTGCACCTCAGGCGACATCAAACACAGCACTCTCAGCATCCGGTCACCCCGTCTGTCTGCACCAACCGCCGGGAGAGGCAGGGAACTCAGGCTGTCTCTTGCATTGCAGAAATTCTTAATAAACCACCACTTCAGCAAAACTTAAAAAGCAGTATGCGCACTGCTTTCTTTCTATGAAAGTAAAATCAGTCTCAGAAATAATGAGAGGAAAACAACGTTACTCATTAACTGGGATGTGCGAGCCCTTCTGTGCATACACGCAGTCTCCGGATCGCACCAGACAGCCATAGGAACAACTGCCACACGGCCTACTGGACTAAACACTTGAGTTCAATATGATGGTTTGTATGTGGTGATTCTAAATTATGATCTTTTTTTCCTACGCAAACTGTTTCTTTTTGTATAGCACCACCCACCTGCCCACACATGCGTGCACACGCACACACAGGGTCTTTCTCTTCCGAACAGCACCCTATGCAGTTACTTCCCTTGTTACTGCCTTATCAGGCACTGGATCACTGTTGGGCATTTTAGTATCTTTGCAAGTGTGTAAGTGTCTCATTTGCAAAATGACGTAAACTATCTACTAAGACAAACATTTGAAAGACGCTAAATAGGAACCCTAAGCACCTGTTCTCTCTTAATCACAAATTCCCCTTCAGATACACTTGGGAAAATGCCCTGTTCACCACCTGGGGACTGCCTGTGCTTGAAAATGCACATTTTAATTATTTTCCCAGTTACACACCTCCTAAAAATTTATCCACCACTCTCTGAATGTGCCAGCCCAAGCGGCTGTCCCCAGGACAGCTCTGAGGTCACAGGGGCACCTCTGGGCCAGTAACACCAGCACCACCTCTGTGTAGGCAGCTGCAGCAGGCGCTCCGGAGAGGACTGCGTGGACGGGTCACAGCCGACGGCCTCGATGTTGCCCTTCGGCACACCTTCTCTCAGTGTCTCCATAATTACTCAATGGTGATATGATCTCAGACAGTGAGCCACAATTCACTGAAAGCCACTTCAGCCAGCAGACACTAGGTCATCATCCAGAGAGTCCCAGTTACAATGAGGCTGCAAGGCCGTCTCCGAGCCCAGAGCTCCCGTCTCTCGGACTGGGCCCAGGACTGACACCGCTGGATGCATGCGATGAAGTACAGGGCTGCTCACATTTTCTGGCCCTTCAAGCACATCCTCTTGCTTTTTTCCGCCCGACTTCCCTCCTCTTGCTCCTGGCGGGAAGCTGGGTCCCCCTGGCTGGGTGGGCCAGGGGCTGTGCCTGCTGCTTGGGCACCCAGCTTCCCCCAGGCACATGCTTCCATCACAGAAATGGCCCTGTTTGAAGTGGAACATAGTGATTTAAACTCCTTCAGTCATTTGGTGTTTTTTAAAATCTTTATTACTTAACATTACTTTTGAGTTTTATCTTCCACTCTAAATAGCGATGAGGTAAGATGGAACAGTGAGTCCACATGTGACAGCGGCCGGAGCCCATAATGAGACGCCACCGAGCTGTCTCTCGTCAGCTCTGCCCGGCCCCTCCCAGCAGACTTCTGCTGCGGGCTCTGAATTCTGAGTGTTGCTCACTCAGGTGTCTAAGGAGTTCCACTAGCCGGAAAATCACACAGCTGATGTTAACACTAACCAAAGACAAGTGATCTCAGAAGACTGCAGACCCTGATAAACATGCGAAAGGAACGCTGTGGCCTCTAACCCAGTCACTAACTCACTGACGCTGCTTCTGCAGGAATAAGGGACAGGTGGAGTCCTCCACGTAGTTCCTCCCCTCAGAGGGTACACAGTCACCAGACGGCTTTCAAAGGACTTTGCAGACTGTATGGGAGGCATCCTTGTAATACAGGCTGTTGCTAGACTAAATCTACACAGAAGACGTTAAAAGCAAGCACCCCAGCAACTACTACCTGCCTTTCTGTCACTCTCCAGACCATCCACCCAGCCTACCAGCCAGGGAGATGTTGACGAGGACCTGCCTTATGACCGTGACACTTTCAGGACACTGATAACAGTCCCTTCGTGTCCTTTAGCCTCACGTGTTAGCCGGAGCCGAGGTGGAACCCAGAGCCCCCAAACAGGGAACATACGTGATATCCTAGACCCTGCTAAGCCTTTCATGAGACAACTCTGGGTGCGGGTGCCTGGGTTTGGAGAGCCCCCTTGGGAAAGCCTCCTCGACTTTGCTCATTTATGTCAGGAGGAACACAGCGGGGTGTGCGCAGGCCATAGGCCCCACCAAGCCAGCACAGCATGTCCAGCAAAGGCGCTGCAAGTCTAGGAGGCTGCTGCTAGCCTGGAAACTCAGTGACAGCACCCTGGCAGCGGAAGCCAGGATCTCTGGCATCCAGAGAACGTCTTGTGCAACAAGCCACTGGCCCACCTTCGCAATCAAAGCCAAGTTCACGCAAGGCTTCCCCACAGTGTGCTGTCTTCCAGGTCTGACCCCTGCCTCCAGACTCCTTTCTGGCTATTTCAGACCCAAGAGTTAGCTGATGCCACCAGCACAGAACTCCTCCTTTAACAGCTAAGAAATGCCACCTGCATGCTCAGGGCTCTGTCACCTGCTGCTTTTTTCCCCAGAGTGAGAGAGGTACAGACGCTGCACACTACCTCTTCTGTAGCTGCTCGGCTCCACTGCATATCCTGGGCTCCAGGCCTCAGCTCAACCCTGAGTCTTACCACTTATCCACGGTGTGCCCACAGGTCTCCTCAGCTACACACATACCTGGTGTTGTGGACTGAACTGTGCCCCTCCAAATACGAATTTTAAGTCGTACCGCCCCATTGTGGCTTGAAGGAACCCTGGTGGTGCAGCAGTTAAGCAGTCGGCTGCCAACCCAAGTCACTGGTTTGAACTCACTAGGAGTTAAATGAGGAGTTCTGTGCAGGTAGCACCAACTAACTCTTGGGTCTGACATAGCCAGAAAGGAGCCTGGAGGCAGGGAACAGATCTGGAAGACAGCACAACGTTGGGAAGTTTCTAGCAGGTTGGCACTGTGAATTTGTATCAAGTTGTGTTTTTTTTTTTTGTACAATGCCTACTGCGGCTGACATCATTCTTCACCGTTCTTCACAGCAGAACTTTCTCCACAGGAGAAAGACCTGGTGACCTGTTCCCATAAAAATTAAAAACCAAACCTGATGCCACCAAATCAACTCTGACTTACAGTAACCTCACAGGACAGAGCTGAACTGTCCCACAGGGTCTCCAAGGCTGTGATCTTTACAGAACAGAATGCTCCGTCCTTCTCCTGAGGAGTGGGTGGTGGATTCAAATCCCTGGACAGAGCACTTAACCACTGCACAACCAGGTCTCCTTACACCGATGCCATCAAGTCAATTTCGACTCACTGTGACCCTTAGGGAGAGAGGTGCACCGTCCCCTGGGGTTTCTGAGGCTGTGATCTCTACGGAGGCAGACGGCCATATCTTTCTCCCACAGACAGACAGGTAGATTCCAACCACAGACCTTCTGGTTGGTGGTCAGGAACTTAACCACTATGCTGCTGTTTCCCATACAGATTACAGCCCGGGAAATTCTATGGAGCAGTTCTACACTGTCCTATAACACTGCAAGGAATCGGTGTTGACTCTCCAGCAAACAACACCAGTATCTGGGTAAAGTAGAGGGTCACCAAAAAAAAAAAAAACCCAAAGCTGTCAACAAGATAGGCTGATTCTGCGACCCTGGGCTCAGGCCCGATGACTGTGAGGACGGAGTGGCAGGGGCCAAGTTCTGTCGCACACAGGCTCGCTGAGAGTCAGGACCGACTGGCAGGCTCTGAGCAACGAGACCACGTGGGAACAAGTGTTAAGAGGCCATGTCTATGTAGGGTGTATTTTCAGCCAATTACCTTTGAGATACAAAAAGAGCAGGTTAGGACACATAAGCCAGGTGCCCAGCCACATGAAGAGCATCAACGAACCATGGAGAAACTGAAAGGAGACACGGACTGTACCCCACAGCCAACAGAGAAAGGCCTCCCCTAACACCTGACCACTGCTACAAACTGACTCGAGGGTGCTGGGTTTGGTTTTTGGTTCTAAGTCTGACTAAAGATACACCCTGTACTGGTCCTACCTCATTCACATAAACAAAGACACTCTAAGTCCCCAAAGGGATTATAACCACAGGTGTACAGAGGCTAGGAGTTACAAGGCTTATTTTTAGGGGACACGATTCAATCGAGAACACCCCTCTAAGGGCCCCTTCCACTGCAGCGCCCCCAGCACCGTGGAGAGTAGCCCAGAGGAAGTGTATCTGAACAGCAATGCCCCATTTTTCTAGCAGGTTGGCACCGTGAATTTGTATCAAGCTGTTTTTTTTGTACAGTGCCTACTGATGCTGACATCATTCTCCACCACTCTCAATCCCTCACCGCCACTCCACAAGCTGACAATGGGATGATTCCTTCAAGCTCGAGAGAAAACATGATCTCTAAATAAAGTTCCTTTTCACCACTGCTACAAAAGCAACAGGACCATCAAGCCCAGTCTTTCTCTTGGGTCCAACTCAACAGCTGGCCCATTGTCTCCCTTCACCTGCCCCGTCTCCCACCACCTGGTGTCAGGTTTTCAGGACTGTTTTACCGCTCTGTCACAAGCCAAGCTGACCTTTGTTGGAAACGGGTTCACCCGCACATCTATATCTTACTTTTCAGCTAAAGAGTAAAGACTCTGATAGAACAATTAAGTCTTGCGACCCTTGAGAACCACAGCTCACAGACTGCTGCTAAAATCTCTGAAGTTCAGCTAAACTCGCCATCTGTCAGAGAGCCTGCTCCCGGTGAACTGGAGCATTCCAAGTCTTCCATAGACACGCACAAGGTCACATACTGCAGGTGTTTTGAAAAAGGACCTCGGAAAGAGCGCAAGTGGGAACTCTCCTCAGAGGAAAGGAAAGGGTGTGACGAATCAGTAGGATTTCAGGAAACACAGCAAGCCCCTAACTAACCACCCTGCTGACCTCCAGGTTTATGTCTCAATGACCATGTGCAGTTTGGGGTTCTAAAGGAGGACTCACCCGTAATCGATAATCATCCACAGTCCAGATTCTACTTGCAAAATCGTTTGAAGCTGCTAAGAGGTAAGATCCCTATAGGAAGAAAAGGGAAAATAACTTTAGTCAAAAGAGAGGAATCCAGTTCACAAGCCACACACTCTCCAATAATCAAGTCCAAGGAAGCTGAGGTGTCTACAGCAGGCATGCCCGGCCACCAGAGTGTCCTGTAAGTTCAGTGCTTTCTCCGGAGCTGTATGAAGGTGGTCGACACATCCAGCTGAAGTGGCTCCCTGAGCCCTGCTCACCTTGCCCTGTGGCCTTCATCAACAGTGAACTCTGATACTGCCCCAGCCAGGAACCCCAGAGGCGCCCTTGCCTCATCTCCCAGCGAAACTCAAGGCCCTCTGCTGGGTGCTGGGGCCCACAGGCGACTAACACCAGACCCTCCTCTCAGCCCAGCCCAAGCAGCAGTCACAGCAGCTGCATTTCAACAGGAGAGGTCCACCCAGGATGCAGCTGGAACCCAGAGGGACCCTCGCTGGGATGTAGCGATGACAGTGGAGACGAGGACCTGTGAGAAGGTGGCTGACCCACCCCGTGCACTATGGCCTCCACCCCGCTGCCTCACTGCCCTCTCCAAGACCGCCATTCCCAATGTCAGTTGTTCACCTTCTGCACTTGACCCTCGAGGACATCCGCAGGCCTCCAAAGCCGAAGGGTAGATCCCTAACCCTCGCCCCTGAACTCACTGCGCCCTCACTAGGATTCTTGTATGACTTCACACACATCTCAGTCATAGCCTTGGGACAGTGACTCACAGCTGAGTGCTCTCAAGTGAGTGCCTCACCTGGCGGGAGGCCCCAGCTATCCTGCGATCCACTGGCCCCCAGAGCTGAGTATCTAAACACTCGCAACTCAGGAGTCCTACGTGGAGTCCCGGGTGGTGTAGCAGGAAAGCGCTACGTCTGTAAGCAACAGATGGGCAGCTGGAAGCCCAGGCGCTCCCTGGAAACTCTACGGAGAGGCTCTGCTCTGCTCCATAGGCTCACTGTGAGTCGGAACCGACTCGACAGCAGTGGGTTTGTTTTTTTTCTTGAGTAATATCACAAGTGTCATGCAGAAACCAAAATCCCAAGCCTAAGAACAAACCGACCCACTGATCCTATAGTTCACGCAGATGTTTTCTATGTGAACCTGACAACAGAGAGTGGCACAGAAATCAGGTGAATTATTTTTCAGTTTCAAGAAACAAATGTCTGACTTGTTTCCTAAAAAAACTCAGAAGTCAAGTATTGCTGAGTCTGAGATAACTCACAGCACTGTCGAATTCAATGCTTGTAATTCCAGCGTTGCTGCCAGAGAGGGAGCCCTTGAGCTCACACTTGTCTGCAAAGAAAAGATCAGGGAGAGACAGAAAGTTACAGGCAGCCAGCCAGCAGGTCAAACAGGACACAGGAAACACAGGCCTGCCAACACCCTCCCTCTGCTGCAGATAAAACAAACAAGTGTCCCTACTGGGTAGAAAGTGCCACTCTTCTGATACACTACAAGGATAAAAAACCCAGGATCCCTAGGCTAGCCCCTAAAAAGCCTTCTGGACACAGGCCTGGCCAAGGAGGACGAAACTGCAGACCACTGTATGCTGCTTGGGAAGGAAAGGTCCTGAAGCAACAGGAATGTGAGTGACAGCTGTCTCCAAACCATAACAAGGCAGCCAAGCATTCCGCTCCTTACTCTGCAGGCCCAGCAGAGACTCCTGACTTTACTCCACAAATCACGCTTTGGCCTAAGTTGTGCCAAACAAACACTGGCTGGTGCTGACTGCCTCCTGAGCAGCCTGGGGCTCACACTGCGGGGGAACTCAAGGCCGGGAGTGCTGAACTCTCGCAGCTCTAATGACCAAGGAGTGAAACAGAGTCCTGGTGTTACTCCTGCAAAATCTCGGTTCCATCATTCAAACAAGCCCTTTACTTACACTTAAAAAACTGAACTGCAGAAGATTCCTACTTATTTTTTCTTTTCTTTTATTAAGTGAAAATACACAACCCAAATCAATTTGCATGCCCGCCTATCTGCACCCCCACCTGCTCTCCTCACCCTGTGACAGCACGTTCCTCTTTTTCACTCTATACTTCTAGTATTCTCTTTAACGAGCACCTGTCCCCTCCTCTCCACCACCTTCTCGCCCATCTAGAAAGAAAACAGTAGGACAGCCTCCTATAAATGTATAAAACCGTAAGGCACACACAACACAGGCTCACACTGTGTCCCTGAGTCCAGCCCATTCTTGTCTGAAGAGGTGACCTCAGTACTGGTTTCCGGCCAGGGCCAGCAGCAAGTCTAGGGGCCATGTTGTCTAGGGGCCCTCCAGGCTGTCAGACCATCAGTTCTGGTCTTTCAGAAGAGTTCTTGAACTGCACACCTCTTTTTCTTGTGATAACTCGGTAACTCTACATCGTGTCCCCCATCACGGCTGAGTCTGGTGGTGGCCAGGCACCACCTGGTTCTTCTGGTCTCATGCTGATACCAGCGTCCCATTCGTACGGGTCCTTCTGTCTCTTGGACTCATTTTTCTTCATGTCTTTAATGTTCTTGGTCATGTGTTCCAGATGGGTTGGGACCATCTGGTGTACCTCAGATGGCAGCCAGCTAGCTTTTAAGACCCCAGACACCATCCACCAATATGGGATGCAGAAGACTCCCTTAGCCAAAGACTAGCTATGCCAATTTACCCTGATGTCTCCTGAAAACATGGTTCCCAGACCCCTGGGAACTCTATCCTTTTGAATACTGGGATGAGTTTAGAAAGCCTTTCAGTTTATGGTGTAGTCCAGTTATGCTGATCTGCTCTCTACTGTGCGCCCTTCCTCCTTCCACCTGGCTAAATTCAATCTAGGAACATCCCTCTCCCACCCTCCCCATACTCGTACCTATCAAAAAGTCTTCTCTTCTGTACTTAAGTCCATTTTTAAGTTCTTAGAGGCCTCATTACTTGTCCTTTTGTAGCTGACCGATTTCACTCAGCAGCACGTCTTCCAGTTGAAACCCAGTGAAACAGCGTCAGCCACTATTGTCCCTCAGCACAGCACATGTACACATGTCTTTACTGTCGTGAAACAGGACAGGACATTCGCCAAGTCTGTGCTCGTCATGTATGTGGTTCTGTGGGATAACATCATGCCATGCAACTCTTACCAACAGCCGCTGCCTGATCACTGAGCCCTATAACCAAAACGTCACCGCGTCCTCCAAGGTCACTGCCACCTGCTGTCTCACCCTACGACCACCACTGAGCTCAGATCTCCACACACCTGCCTGTCCCAGGTGCCCTGCATCAGTGAGCCCAAGTGACACCTGCCCTCCGTGTCCCACTGACCCCGCTCAGTGGGATGCTCTCATAGTTCACCCACAACGGGGCAGTGATCATGTATGTGCCGCAACTGTGGAAAGTGACAAATGGCTGAACCGTCACACTGAAAACATGTGGATACTTAACAAACAGAATCTCAAACATCACCTTGACATTGGGCTCGCCCAGCTCCAGAAGCACTCCCTGTTGCAGGGCTGTTTCTGAAGACAGAGCTCACTTCTGAACTGCTGCCACAGAGCACAGGCCTGGAGGAGTTCTTCACTCCGCAAGAGGCACCCTTCCTAGGTGACACACCTCCCTGTGCTCTAGCTCAGCTGGGACTTTGCTGTGCCCTAGGCACAGGTAAACAATACAACTCAGGATCCAGAGATTTTTTATTTTCCTCTGAAAACCAGTACTACCTTGGAAGGTGTTCTCATTAGTGTGAACTTGAGAAAAACTAAAATGTTAGTAACACAAACACATCCACAATTTAACTGTTTTCTAGTCGTCACTTAGGAAATCCAAATGAAGATCAGATGGAAAGAAAACTGAACTGGGACTCAGTTTTGTTAGATGATTACCCCCATAAAGCGCTGCCTCCAACACACCATCTCTCTGACCCCTTAAACAGTCTCTCACCTCCGAACACTTCCCACAGTTTGACCCTGCGATCCATGCCACCGGTGGCCAGCAGCCGGGAGCCAGGACTGAACTGCACGGCATTCACCTCCCCATCATGTGCATCCTGCAAGACAAGGGCATATCGGTCAGAGTCACGGCCCAGCCAGCCCACCATCGCCCACCAGAGGCAACAGCTACACTCAACTACACCTCCCAAGGGAAGGGACAACCCGGTCCTGCTCGCCGTCTGAGTTACAGCCCTTTCTGGAAGTGCTGTGGTGTTAGCAGGGTGACCTCTACCAAGATGCACTTTTCCAAAGCCTCAGTTTGCTTGCCTACAGAAGGACTCCCACAGCATTTGTGACCTGGACCTGTGCTCGATCATAAGTAGGCTTTGAAAACAAGTGAGCTATAATTCAATTGAGAATTTAAATTCCTTACAGACAGATTCCTGAGACTGGCACTGATGTTAAAATGTAGCCCAGAGAGGGGACTTGTGTTCAGGATGAGAAAATGCATCCCATCCTACAGTGGGAAGAGGAGACTCCCCGGTAACCTGCTCTCCCATAGATGAGACAGGATGTCTGTGGGGTGCTGTCCGTTATTCCAGCAAAGGTGTGCATGTGTCCCAGGTGGAGTGGGGAAGAGGACAGGAGACTGGCAGCTGTTGACACTGGAAGCTGTGTGACTGGATGACAGGACACAGATTTCTTTGTACTATTGTCTCCAGGCAAGCGTTTGAAATTTCCCATAACAAAAGGGGGCAGGGAAGACTTTTTGCTCAAGACTGGACAAATCAGATGCCTGCTGTATCACTAAGACAGGAAGGGAAGCCTCATGCCTTCAGGGCTCTCCTCAGTGACAGGATGTCTCACTGAGGAGAGTCTACAGGACAGCTGACCCACCCTCCCACCTCCCTGCATCTCCCCAACTTTCTCTCATGGGCTGTCTCTGCTCAGGAGGTCTCAGATTGAAAACTTGAGATCAGGCACCGTCACACCTGCCTGCCCTCACAAGCCTCCTGCAGAACTGCATCTGTTGGACACTTGTCAGCTGTGACCCTGTAGCTCTCAGAAACACACCGTGACAGAGTCCAAAGCTGTCAGCTGCACCATGACCCCATGCACATGACTTAAATGTGATGGGAGGAACCAAACGGGCTGCTGGGAGTCGAGGGCGAGGAAGGACTGCGACTTAAGTGCAGTCAGACCTTTTACCAATCATCATGGACCTCTGCGCAGTGCCCAGGCCCACGAGGGAGGCCTCGCTGTGGCCCCACAGGGGGACTCGCAGGCAGCACTCTTTGTGGCAATGCCTAATTACAGTACTCCCTCCTGCTGCCTGGAACAGAAAGCTAACTGCAAAGAAATTTCAGCCCATGTGTACAGTGGGCCTTCCCCTCCTCTGAAAGCTGGTTCCTCTAATTTCATCCTACCTAGTTACAGGGCCTATCAGGAGCCAGCCCAACCTTCTGGGCTCCCCACCCCACCTCCCTGACCTGACAGCACCCACCCACAGGTCTCTAATCTCCCAGGAAGGCTCCAGGTCCGCATCCCTCACTGGGGTCTCAGCTCCCTTTACTACTAGGGCCTGCTCAGAACTCCAGCTGGCTGGCTGGCAGCTCCAGTGTCAGTGACAGTGGCTTTTGCCCAGGACTGTGTCCTGTTTCAACCACAGGCAGCTGCTCAGGCAAAGATGTCATTCAGAAGCTGCAGCTGTCCTTGGGGTCTTGCACACCAAACACTGACTAGACCCTCACTCTGAAGTGCAGCCCACTGGGACAGCGAGCGTGTGCACCACTCCCAGCTCCCCCCATTCCCAGCGTTTTCCCACGTCCCCTCCCCCTCGCCACCCTCCGCTCTCTCAGCCAGTCCTGTGTCATCTAGGTCAATCCCTCCCATCAGAGAAGGCTGCAGGCCAGACACTCAGTGTAAACAAGGCACAGGGATGTGCAGCAGCAGAGTGTCCGTGGACAGGTCCTCCCACTGCACGGCTCGGTCACACCAACAAGCTGGGACAGGCCTGGGGAGCCAGCACACTTACGAAGACACACAGCGCCGTCGTCGGCACCCTCACGTCTTTACTGGCGCCGGGATGAGGGTCCCCACTGTCTGGTGGCACCGACGGGGAAGAGACAGAGCGCCTCCTGAGGAAGGATGGGAAGGGAGATCTCAGACTGGGATGCACAGGGAGGACTTGTCTTCACCCGCCTGTCACAAGGGAGTCAAGGACGCCCCGGCTGACACAGCCTGCCCTTGTCGCAGCTCCTGTTCCCTTCTAGGCCCTGTACGCAACAATCCACAAGAATCAGAAGCCTCCTCACTCACGTGACGAGTCAAGGATCCCCAGAACAACCTGGGCTCGCTGTGTCACGGACTGGCTCCTGTACTCACAACTGCACAGCCATCCCGAGTGACAGTGCTCCCCTAGTCCACACAAGTCACGTGACAGCCAGCTTTGGAGCACTTGTGAAGACAGCGAGGGAGGTGTCTCAGCCCAGTCACGCTCACTCCCCTCCTTCCCTTGTGGTCCAGGCCGGGCCAAACACATGCCAAGCGCACAACGCCACGAAGCTCAGCCCAGGGCCCGGGCACCGGGCCCCCGCGCTCCCAGGAACATGCAAAGCGTCCTGGTTAGCATGTGTCCATCTGGTGATCGGGGCGGTGCAGCCGTGATGAGCAAGACTGTCAAGGACCCACACTCACATGCTGGGCTAAGACAGGAGAGCGGTTTTCACCTGGCAGCATCGGAAGGAGAGTGATGTCCCAAAAGGGGAGACTCGGACAGACTAGAGGGAAAGGCCAGAGGTCAGCACGCAGCGTGAGTCAGAGACAGGAAGTCAGGGCAGAGAGGAGCAGCTCAACAGAAAGCTGAAACAGACGCATCGGTGTCCCCTGCCCCACTGAGATGCTGGTGTACGCTAGGAAACGGTCACCAGCCATGTACACTTACACACAGGTCACAAAGCCAAGGCGGACGTCGTCTAACCTACCCAAAGATATTAGTGATAGAATCCAGAAGGCCTCCAGCGGGCTGCGAGAGTCGCTTACTAAAGAGGAGGAGGACAGGTTTCAGCCTTGGAAACACGTGACCCAGTCAGCAACCAGTAAAAACAGCCCACACAACAGACACCTGGGAGCCCGCTTCCCTGGCACTTCCCCAAACCTGGCTGAGCAGAAACCCAAGGCACCCCAAACTGCCGCACAGCAGTGGGGAAGGAGGGGGCCCGCCCCCAAGGATTCTGAGCTGCAGGGTCCCCAGACAGGATGCTTTAGATGACGACACTGTCTAACTGCCCAGATACTCGGCTGTAGCTACCAATCCCCAGCCTTTTCATGCAGCTTTAGCAAATGAAAAACTGCCCTTCAGTCCAAGGGAGGGCCAGGCAGCACGCCTAAACCCGGGCCCTCTTTAGGAACCCACTAGGCTTTGTGTATTTAGACACCTGGGGACACCCGGGATCTGACTGTGTTCACAGCTGCCTGTCAGCACTAAAGGAGTGGCTTCCCTTTCCCCGAGGGAGGTGACTTCTGGAGGGCAGGAGGAGGACATCAGGAGCCCACTCACTTCCTAAAAGGGGCTTTGGGCACAAGCATTTACAGTCCTCGGGTCAGGACCACATGTGTGCTGTCTCACCATGGCCAGAGCCCCCTCCTGAGCCACCCCGTTTACTTACGTGGCTGCTCTGCTGATGGCCCGCACAGGAGAGGTCTCTTCAGGATGCTCTGAGGTCTCATCCAGGATAACTTCAATGTCATCGTCCCTGCCAAAGAGGAGCAAGAGGCTGAGGCTTTGATTCTGCTGACTAGAGGCTGTGTGATGAGTCTACACGTACCAACACCACGATCTAGTCACACACAACCTGTGGGACGCGGCTAGGGAGGGGACAGTTGCTGGTTCTCTGAAGCAAAAGAAGGCTCTGCTGTGTCCTGTGCACTAGTGAAGCCAACAATGCCCTGTTCAAATCAGATCCAGAATTTAAAACGAAAATAGTGTTTACCGTGGGCTCTGGATCTGCTAACATGTGAACACCTAGCTCCTGCTTGGAAAACGTGAACTAATCTTACATCTGTGAGCACACACGCAGCCCGAGGGCAGAGGCCCCGACCGGAAGTCACTCCCCAGCTGATGGGCTAACACACACGAACACCTGACCGCAGTGCGCATCAGGAAAGCAGATCCTACTAGATAGGGCCGAGCGGCACACGGGACAGTCTCCAAAGGGCCATCAGGGAGGAAGAGAAAATGATGGTGCAGGAACAAGAACGCAGGCGATGAGGGAAAGCGGCCCGCTGACACGGGACTGATCCCAACTCAGAGACTTCCCGGACTGTAATCCGTATGGCAGCACGGCGCCACATCGCTCCCCCACAGACGGGCTGGGGGGCTTCAACTACTGACCCCCTGCTTAAAAGCTGAACATGTAACCACCATGCCACCAGGGAGCCTTAAGGGACTGCCCAAGAAAATGTTCTATACTGTACTCTGCTGAGCAGCGCCTGGGGTCTTAAAAGCCTGGGGGGGCCATCCAAGGTACCCCCCCCCGGCCTCACCCCTGCAGGACCAAGGAAGGATGACAATTGAAGACACAAGGGAAAGACGAGTCCAGAGGACTAAGCGAGCACACCCGCAGAGGCCCCCACCAGACGGACTCCAGCCCAGCCAGCCCCCACCCAGGGACCACCACCAGCCGCGCTGACAGGGCTCCTCAGCGGGTCCCACAGAGAGCTGGCGAGAAACGCAGAGCCACCTCCTAACTGACAGAACAAGACTAGGCCTACTGCTCCGACTGAGAGGGGAGAAACCCCAAAAGGACGGCCCCCAGGCACCCCCAGGCACTCCACCCTGAAGCCACTCCTGAGGTTCATCCTCCAGCCAGAGGTCAGACAGACACACACAGCCAAGGAGACTAAAGGGTCACACCAGCCTAGGGGCAAGTACAAGATGGCAGAAGGGGACAGAAAAACTGGTAATGGGGAATCAGAGGCTTAGAAGGGGAGAACGCTGACAAGTTCTGGTTTACTGGCAATGTCACCTAACAGTATGTGTGTTCACTGTTTACTGAAAAATTAAGTTGTTCTGCAAACCTTCATCTACAGTACCATTAAGAATGTGGGGAGGGACTGCTAAAAGGATAATGGAATCCAAGGCTGTATTTACAACCCATTTTTAAACACCACTTGAACTGAAAACAAAAAAAAACAGAAGAGCAAAAACCTCAACGCAGTTCACTTTTAGCTCTGGGTATTTTACCCTCCTGTTTAAACGGCTGGCGCTCTTGACCTCTGCAATGTCCGTCCCACCTCTGGTGAAACAACGATGACCCAGAAGACGTGCGAGCTCATGTGCCGACCCCTCTCTCAGAGGGTCCCCAGTACCCGCGGAATCCCTCCTCCCCGTTCCCACGGCTGCAGCCTTTTCCTGAGGGGAAGGGAAGGTACCACTTCTGTCTTAAAAACCTCCCAGAGAGCTGTAATTTCAGTGGAGAAGGAAAATTAGAAAACGCCGTAACCCAGAGTGCCAAGGTTTGTAAGAACTTAAGAGCAAGATTTTCCCATGATTAACTATTCGGATTAAATAAATACATACTCAAGAGGTTGTTGCTAAGCAACACAGACTGAGCTGAAGTGTATTCACTTTCCTTTGTACTCACTCTAGGAGTCCGCGTGGCTGTGCCCCTGCCCTGGCCCGGACGCAGACGGCGAGGCGGGCAGAGACGGAAGGACAGCTGGGCACTGAGTGCCTTCTTGGCTGGGTTCCGTGCAGTTTAGGGAGTCAGCTGTGCTCACACGGGGACCACCGGGGCAAGAGCAGCAGCCATAGACAGCAACTGGCACCATGGCAAACGACGTGCTTCAGCTTGTCATTTTTAAGGACCCAAACACCATCTCCACACCAACAACTTATTTACTTTGTGGCTTTGGAGACGGTGGGTCTGAGATGAACTTCCCACACCTTGGCAAGGACAAGCACATACCACTACCTTCCGTGTGAAGCACAAGGCTGGCTGAGAACTCTCGCTCTCCTGTAAACAAAGACCATTGCCCGGTGAAGGATCCCACCTGGACTTTACGTACCCCACTCCCCTGAAAGGGAAACACGCGCGTTCTGAAACAGTCGCTCACCAGTCAAATACTGCATTCTAACACACATTTCAACAGGAAACAGACACATCTTGAACCAGATCAAAGGGAATTCAGTGTTTAAACACCTGCCCTCAAGACAAAGCCTCAAATCTTAGGAGGGATCTCTCACTCTGTCACCGATTGAACTGTGCTCCCCCAAAATGTGTGCAGCAATTTGGGTGGGCCACGACTCCCAGTACTGAGTGACTACCCTCCAGTCTGTGATTTTCCTATGCTGTAAATCCTAATCTCTGCTTGTGGTTAACAGACAGGATTACAGTCAAGGAGGATGAGAGTGGGACTGTAACACTCTTACTAAGGAGCTTCCCTGGAGTGTGGCTTGCACCACCTTTTACCCTACAAGAGATAAAAAGAAAGGGAAACAAATAGACAGCTGGGGACCCCAAACCACCAAGAAAGCAGAGCCAGGAGGAGAGTGTGTCCTTTGGACCTGAGGTTCCCGCACTGAGATGCTCCCAGACCAAAGAAAGACTGATGCAACATGAAGCCTTTCCTCCAGAGCTGACAGAGAAGGAAAGCCTTCCTTTGGAGCCAACCTCCTGAATTTAGACCTCTAGCCTATCGGACTCTGTAAGAATAACCTTTTCTTTGTTACAGGCATCCACCTGCAGATTTCTGTTACTGCAGAACCAGATGAATACGACACACTGTTAGGCAGACCTGCAAAGTCCCCAGAAAAAATTCCACTCCATTTGTTCCAAGAGATCCTACTATTATTCATTTATGCTTCAAAGACCCGGCCAGACTTGCACTTAAATTCAGACCAAAAACAGCAAGAGGAAGAGCCTGAGCCTAGGTGACAAGGCAACAGCCCCCATGAGGGGAGAAGACAAGTGACTCTAAGTGTCACCAGGGAAACAGTGAGGCCCAAACTCATGACACGCACAGGAAGTTGGCCTGTTCGGCCTTACAGAAACTGAGGAGTGTCAACCAGAATACCTTTCTGGAAGCTTATTTGGCAACATGTTCCAAGAGTTCTGATGCTCGCGATCGTATTTCAGAACGTGACTCACGGAAGGCATCAGAAGTATGGCCAAGACCATAATCCACCCTGGTGGCCTAGTGGTTACGTGCTATGCCTGCTACCCAAAAGGCTGACAGTTCCAACCCGCCAGGTGCTCCTTCGAAACTCTATAGCACATTCCACTCTGTCTATAAGACTGCTATAGGTCGGAATCAACTTGAGAGCACTGGGCTTTTTTTTTATTCCCAGCAGCAAAAATTTAGAAACCATCAAAATACAACGCAAATGATGCATGGATCTACCTCTGGGTGACAGAGTTAGAAGTGCTTTTTATTTTCTCCTTTAAGCTTTTGCCTTTTGTTTCTGAAAGATCCATGTAAGGGTTTTAGACCAGTAACAGCACTACTATTTCCAAAGGGCCAACGAAAGGAGGAGCGTGGCTCCCTTCTGTCAGCCTGTCTACTTACTGTTCAACAGGCAGAGGCTCCTTCGCTGCTTCGGCGAGCTCCTTTTGCAGCCGGGCCTGCCGCCTCCTGGTGAGAGAGCCCAACATTGACACCCGCTTCAGGGAGGCAGGGGGTCTGTGGCCTCGGTAAGCAACGAGTCCTGACAACACCCCTGAGTGTTCAGTGCGAGGCCACAATTCCTGGTATTGTGTGATGCTCCTCTATGCTGTCAACCCTGCCTGGAAGATGTTAGTGTCACAGGACGGGTGGCAGCTGTGTTGCTGTGGCAGGATTCAACGTGGAAGCCTGCTCTGTGCCTCAAGCTCATCTTTTGGATATAACGGAAAAGGAAACAGAAGCAAGCAGAGAGCTGGGGATCTCAAACCACCCAGAAGCACTCCCCAAAGCTGGGCATGTCCTTCGGAAAGGACCCAAGGTGCCTGCACATCAGACGCTCCGAGTCCGGGGGTAGACTGATGGCAAGGACCTTCCTCTAGAGCCTGCAGAGAAAGCCTTCCCCTAGAGATGACACCCTGAATTTGGACTTGTAGCCTGCTGGGCTGTGACAAAACAACATTTCTCTTTGTTAAAACCATCTACTTGTGCTATTTCTGTTTTAATAGCACTAGATGATTGTGACAGACGCCCAAGGTCCCTAATGCAAATCATTCAGGAAAGGTCTCTACTGTAAAAGATTTCAGAGGGAAGGTCTAGGAGAAAGCTGACGTTACAGAAAAGGCAGAAAGCCAACAGGGAGAAGGCCTGCCTGTGAGGACTCATGGCCACACGGCTAGAAAGGTACACCAGGTCTACTTAGAGTCTGTCTCAGTGGTGACTCGGTTTTCTGCAGCACAGAGCATGGATAACGACCGTTGAAACTCAGCCCCAGAAATGACTTGTGCCTGGCCCTGTTTTACAATTTTACAGTTTTTAACTCTTGTATTCCTTACAACAGCCCTCTGAGGTAAGTACTGTTATTCCCATCTTACAGATGAGAAAACTGAGGTACAGTTTAAGATTCTGAAACTGCCAGTGCTTACAGTTTCAATTTACTAGTGCTAGATAAAAGGGAGCCCTGGTGACGAGGTGGGCAGAATAGTCGGTGGGGAAACTTGTAACAGGAACCCCAGGAAAATGCAGTGTTTCTTTTTGAGTCAATGGTGGAGAGCAAGGCATGAAGCCTGAGGGCCTCTAAGGAATGAGACACAAGCGATTCCAACGATTAACTACACCGTATCACGTGGCAGTAAGTCCATGAGGAATTTTGTCAACTTCCTCAGAGCTGTTTTTCAGAAAGAATCTGATGGAACCAACCTGGGACATGCACCCAAGAGTCAGGACTAAAGAACTGAGCCAATGGGGCAAGAAACTGCACACGTGCAATACCCCATAGTAAGTCTTGCTACCGGTCCCAGAAGCCCTGCGCAAGGAACCTTCCCGAAGTTTGCATGTGCAGGTGGTCACGGAACAGGAAGCACCTACCAAAAAAGGAAACTCTCAGATCCCCACTGCCAATCTGTGGTCCCCAGCTACCCCCTGGGGCAGACTGGTTATAAAAACCCACCCCCAAACTCGCTCAGTGGCACAGCCTGCTGGAGTGTTAGACACTCGGCTGCCGTCCCACTTCAAAGTGCTTTTCCAATGGATTTCTCTTGTGGGCCAGCCAAATGGGTCTGACAAGGATCCCTGAGGGTCTTCAGAGACCCCTGGTAACAGTGGCGCCACGGTTCAGCGCTCGGTTGCTCACCTAAAGGCTGGAAAGTGAATCCCCTGTGGGCTCTAAAGGAGAAGACGCCAAGTGACCTGCTGTGCAAAGTTACAGCCTAGAAAAGCCAGCAAGGGAGCTCTGCTGTCCCTAGGGTCAGGATGGCGAAGGCCTGATGGCAGACAACGGTCAAGAAGGCTTTGCTGCGGTGGGACGGAACACGGCGGGCTTTGGCATCCACTCTCTGCCTCTCAGCACCCATTTCTCTTTCTGCTCCCCCGTATCTAAATTCTAGAGGCTCCCGATTTTTAGTCTGGGCCTTGATCTCTCCTCCTGGGCAGCTTCCCTTCTACTTCTGCTTGTACCGGTATGTGGAAGACACTCGACACAGGCCCCTGGCACTGCTAAGCTCCGTGAGAATTCTGTGACATTCACTCTTGCGTGTATGTGTGTGCGCGCGCACATCTGCACATGTGGTGGGGGACATCCTGACTACCCTTGGTACACAAATGTGCCTTCTGTGACATGTGACAATGCCCTCTTCATCTGATGCCTGCCACTTCCTGCCACGTCTCCTGTGGAGTCTACATCTGCCTTCATGCACTGCCTCCACCCTGCATCCGTTCGTCTCAGCACCCAGCCTTTCCCTTCCGACTGTATGTGAAAAGCACTTCCTAATTTGCTGTTCAGAGCTCTGATGCTAGAAAAAAATCTAAAAATCCTACAGCTAATTATTTCCACTATTTTCATGTTTAGAAAGTCTTCCCAGGCTCCTGTGTGGGACGTGCCCACAAACAGTAACAAAATGTATCTGAACACATGATCTCATACGGTCAGCTCTCGACAGGACGCTTTCAGTGTCCCACTTTCACTCATTCATTTACTTAGGTTAATGGGAATCATCTCACGGTCTAAGTTGCTGACATGGGGATTCTAAAATACACGTTATACTCACGTCACACCCTAGTTGACAGGTTTTTCGGTTAGTTTTCTTACTTTTCCTGGGTCGGTGACCATGATTTCCTCTCCTTCCCAACAATGGCCCTGCCTTGTTGGGTTCTGGGCTTTACAGGGTGTACGTGGGGCATCTGCTCTTAACCAGAGAGCTTTCCACTGTCTGCTTTTCCTGCCACCAGGACTGATTCCCAACATCAAGAGTGGGACGTGTCCCTGCTAAGAATCCTCCTGGCTGTTGGCTGGAGATGGATACTTTTGTTAGTTTGATTTAGGCATTTTACAGCTGTGTTCATGTGAGACTGGGCTGCACTGGGAAGATGAGAACCCTTGCTGGGCCACATGCTCCAGCCTTGCTATGGATTTGAACAGCCTCACAAAATCACTGGGTTAGGAAGGGGAGTGTTTGATCTTTTCCTATATCCTAATTTAGATTTAGTTCAAGTGTTTACATTCCTTCCTCAAACACTGAAAGAACTCACAAGCCAAAGAAGTTGGAGCCCCTCTGGAGGGTCACCTTTGGTCAGCTCTGTGTGTCTGGAAGTGCACACCTCTTGTCTACTTGTTCCTGGCAGCCCCCACTTTGTGCCTTTCTGATTTCCCCCTGCAGTCAGAGCTGCCAAACTCCTCTGCTTTCAAAGAACAAGTTCTACTTCCCTGAGAATGGAGACCTCAGCAGCACGTGTCTACCTTGAATCCTTTTCATTCTCTGCATTTAAGCGGTTGGCCTCCTGGGCTTTCTCGGCCATCCACCGGGTGACCAGCTCCTGGTTTTCCTCAGTGGTCTTCCTCAGTTTCTCCTCCAGGGCAGTAAATGTGATCTGCAGGGCATCGTATTCATCCTTCAGGGTCTGGTTGACTCTCTCAAGGTCCTGGAGCTTACTGCGCAGTTCTTGGCACTCCGCCTCCAGGTCTGAGATGGTCTGCAGACATTCTGCGATTCTGAAAGCAGCACACGCAGGAGGGGTCTGGCATGTGACCCCTGTACTAGAGCCAAGGGACTGGGCCACATGCTCCAGCCAGAGGACTCTGGGCACCATCCCACTAGCCACAATGGGCACAGGCAAAAAACATTTCATGCTAACGATATCTCCCTTCTCCATCCCAACCCTAGTGTTGCCTAGGAAACTCCCATTAGGAGAGAAAAAACAACTACAATCAAATCCACCCTAAGAAAGGCCTGGCAATCTCCTTCTGAAACATCAGCCACTGAAAACCCCGAGGAGCAGCGGGCTGCTGTGAGCCGCAGCTGACCTGACAAGAAGGGATGGTGATACATAAGTGACCAGAAAAAGCTCCTTGCAGAACAGTGTCAGTGTGGATACAAGGAGCCTGCTGGGGACGCTGGGAAGACATGTGCCACCAGCTGTGCTATGAACTGAATAGGACTGTCCCAGCAGGCCTGCCAGGCTTCTCCCCATCAAGAACAAACTCCTGTCCCTGCTCCCCAGGCCGTGACCTCAGACAACTCGGCCCACAGTCCATCACAGGCTCCCCAGGCAGTAGCCTAAGGACAGTAGTGACCACCTCTGGGATACGTGCCAGGGCAAGCTTGCCTCCCCAGGAGGCTGCTGGGAACCTGGGAGGGAAGCCCAGAAGATGCACTTACTGCAGTCAAGGCCTTGTTTCACAGTGTCCTTCCTGGGGCCCCGAGATCCCAGTGTGGCAGGACGTGGGACCCGTAAGCCACCACACTGCTCACCTGGCTTCATTCGTCTGTATCTCCTTGTCCTTCTGCTGCATCTGGTTATTCAGCTCGATCACCAGCTGAGCTAGCTGGGAACAAACAACATGTTCACATGTAGGTTTCAGGACCTCACTCAGAAATGAAGTCACAGGTGCTGTTACTTTACTGAAGGCACCCTGTGGTTGGCTGCTGAGAGGCTGATGTAGCATCCACTTTGGTGAGGATGACAGCCTTCACGCAGTTCTATTCTGTCCTATAACCAAAAACCAAACCCACCACCATCGAGTCAATTCTGACTCACAGTGACCCTAAAGGACAGAGTGCAACTGTTCCATAGTTTCCAACTAGTGCCTGGTGAATCTGAACTGCTGACCTTTGGGTCAGCAGATGGAGCACTGAATCATTATGCCATCAGGGTCCTATAGGGTCATTAAAACACACACACACACAAAACCACAGCAAACCCGCTATGTTCCAGTTGATTCACAGGGGCCGTACAGGACAGAGTACAACTACCCCACAGGGTTTCCTGGGAGCAGCTGGATCTGATGCTGGCCCTTGGGTCAGCAGTTATAGCTCTCAGCCACTGTGCCACAGGGCTCCAAATGGTCGTTACGGATCAGAATTGACTGGACAGCTTTATGTACAATAAAGGAGGGCTTCCAGGCAACTCTGGTTCACAATGAGGTCACGTTTCCAGCCCTGATCTCAGCCGCCTGTACAGGGCCGGCTTCAGTCCATCACCGACAGCGAACATCACTTTTTCCAGGAGAACTCTGCCATCAAACCACCCTCCAGGGTTAACACGGCCTTGAGTCCAAGGAACTTCTCTGACACTTCAGGGTCTGCACTCAACAGCTTTACGAGAATCTCCTTCAAACATGGCCTGGGGTGCTGGTAAGACCTTAGCTATACCCAGCAGCCACTTTTTCCCTTTCAAGTGTCCCAAGTGTACCTCCCCCACCACCTCTGGGGCATGAGGACTGGGGGTCAAATCACTGGCTTGCCCTCTTACTGATGAGCCTCGTTTTCTCAGGGTTCCCCCCTCCTGATCCCCAGAGGTACAGCCTGTGATGAAGTCACAGGAGCAGTGGGACTCGCCCTCCTCGTCACTGCGCACCAGGGCAGCCGTTCCAGCTTTCGCGTCTGGTGTCCGGCCACCCCGACCGCCGCTGTCCTTACCTCCCCCCGCTTCTTGTGTAACTCTGTCAGCTCTTCCTGGTGTTTGATCCTCAGCTGGGCCATTTCCTGTAGCTGACCGTCGTTCCAGGTGCCATCGTGTCCTGGACTGAATCCCCAAACCAGGCAGAAGAAGAGAATGGGTGAGAAAAGGAGGAAAAGCAAATCAGGCCTAGACCCCGAGAGTCAGGCAGCAGAACCCAGGCCAGCATGTCAAAGTGGGACGTGCCTAGCCAGCCAACAGAGAGACTCTCTCCAGACCTCAGCCCCGACAGACCTGAAGCAGAAACCAGAAACGTGAGACACAGCATAAAAATGACCCAGCGGTGTCAGAGAGGAAGGGTGGGGTCTGGAATGCAGGGCAGGCAAGCGACAGGGCAGCGAGGCTCTCTCGGGACCGGCGTCTCCGCCCCAGCTCTGCGCTGGGCACGGCTCTCGGTGCCGTGAGCACCACGCGGACACAGCGCTGCTGTCAGACGGCTGCAGTTCTTCTGGGAAGACGAATGTGAACAGGTAGACCGGGGACGCCAGGTGGCCCCACGTGCCGTGAGGGGTCTATTATCAGACAGGGCGCTTCACATGTTTCTCTAACAGACACCCATAGGAGCCCCTGGGTGGCACGGAGGGTTAAGCCCTCAGTACTTGGCTGAAAGGCTGCCGGTCCAAACACCCAGAGAGGCCTGGGCAGACAGGAACGGCCACCTGCTTCCAGGAGGTCACAGCACTGAAGACCCTACGTAGCAGCTCTGCTCTGCACACACTGGGTCACTGTGAGTCGGACTGACTGCCACAAGCCACAGAGCAGCAGATGTCCACTGGGCGGGATTCCCCGAGAGCAGGGACTCTTTTTCCTAACATCCAGAGCAGATGGCAGTTGCAAAATGGCTACCGATGACTTTGACTCCATAGGTAACAAAGCACTGGGGGGGGCAATGAAGAGACTGCAGGCGAAGCCCCCACAAGCCTGGGGGCGGAAGGGGCATGGGAGTGGTGGGCTGCTCAGGGAAAAGCAATCACAGAGGATGCATGAAAGAGGACTACACTGAAGGGAACTAGGAAGTGAGACGGTGGGGGCTGGGCTGCGGGCACCTGCTTGCCGGAGGGAAAGACTGCCTATTAAGTGACTACCCCAGCCCCTGAGGAGGACTGTTCCAGATTTATTTACAGGCAGTCAGAAACCCTGGCAGTGTAGTGGTTAAGTGCTCTGTCTGCTAACCAAAAGGCTGGCAGTTCAAATCCACCAGGCGCTCCTTGGAAGCTCTATGGGGCAGTTCTACTCTGACCTCTAGGGTCGCTACGAGTTGGAATCGACTCGATGGCAGTGTGTTTGGCTTTGGATCTTTCCAAGCAAATCACTCTGAGTGAGAGATAGCGAGTCCAGGAATACAGTCAGCAAGTCTAACTAGACAGAAATACCAAGTTTGAGTTGTCCAAGACCCGGGTGTAGATGTTCACTACGGCCAACAGGAGGCAGAGGTCATGATTCCCAGAGCTGGGTGGCCTCTGTTCTGTGATTGTGACTTTACGTCAAAGAGGACTAGGCTGGGGTTGAACACCTTTGCTCAGGTCACCTCAGTTTCCAAGGCTGTGGCCTACACCACCTTTTAATCTTACAAGAGATAACAGAGAAGCTGAGCTGGGACCTCATACCACCAAGCAGCCCTGGCAGCAGGGCCTGTCCTCTGGGCCCCATGGTTCCTGCATGGAGAAGCTCCTCAACCAGGGAAGACTGAGGACAAGGACTTCCTCCAGAGCTGACAGAGAAGGCCTTCCCCGGGAATTGATGCCCGGAACTTGGATCCCTACCCCACTGAACCACAAGAGTACCCGTTTTTCCTTGTTAAAGCTGTCTACTTGTGGTACTTCTGTAATAGCAATACTAGGTGACCAAGATAGTCTCTGAGGGCCCAAAGTGAGCCAGCATTCCTAAACCACTAGGATGGTCACTCCACGCAACAAAACCTGGCTGGGTTGCACCACGACTGTCACCTTCCATGACACCATCTTGCCAGATGAGGAAACAAGGTTGGCTGGCAATTACATGCCACAGAGAATCAAAGTCAACAAACTAAGCTGAGCCTAGCATTTCTGTTTTGTTTTTTAAAACTTAAATTACTGCCTCATTTTTAACACTGCTAAATGTTCCCCAGCATGCCAGAAGTACGCATACACGGTTTGGAGCAATAACTGGTACTTTTTCCAGTGAGTCGAATACGCAAACATGATGAAAACTGTACTTAAATATAGAAAAAAGGGAACAGGGAGACCCCACAGTGACTCCCTATAAACAGCCCTCTGAGCTTTCTATGATTCTCAGCAAGAAACAGTTTACAGTCACCCTGCCACCATAAGCATCTGAGCTATTTAATGAAACAAAAAAAACCCTTTCCTATCAGCATGCAAATATTTTTCTAGCCTGTTTGTTAAAAAACACAGCAAGTTTGATGCAAACTGCAAACGGGATTTCACAATCACACAGAAAGGTTGAAACAGACTCATACTTTTTAAAAAGTGATTTGTTTACAAGCCAGCTGATCCCACATTAACAGGATCTAGGTAGAAGTATTTGGAAGCTGTTACCCGTGTTTGGTTTTCAAAAAAGTGAATCCTGGTAGGTCTGAGATCACCACTAAACCTGCTTTCAGAAATCCCTCAAGTGGCAAGCACTACACCAAAGAATCACTGGACTAACGAAACCATCCTGGGATGCACATGCCTGTGACACACTGATTTTAATGACTGACCTCAGCAGGTCTTGTCTGAGAGGTGCTGTAAGACACCCAAGCACAGGTTTGCTCCGAGTGTAGAGAAGCGGCAGCTGAACTTTCTACAAATCCCAACAGACACAGATCACAAGGGCGAGTCCCAACGTACCTTATCTCGTGCCTGTTTGGCAGGTCATGCTTTTCCGCTTGTAATTTTTGGGCCAACACTGAATGAAGATCTGACTTTTCTAACAACTTGTTATCTATTTAAAAAAAGAGAAAGAGAGACAGAAGTTATTTATTGCATACTTGACCACTACTTTATATCTTACAGAGCCTTGGATCAAAAGAACAATTAGTAGGCAACTAGGTAGGTTTCCCCTTTATTAGGTATCAAAGTACCTGGTCCTGTTTTTTTTTACCTATCGCAGCAAGAGTTCCCAGCCCAAGCAGGGATGGCCCACCCAGAGCAGTCCCGGGCCACAGACCTACGGGGTTCCCTCCCTAAGAGCAGGCACGATCTCCTGCTACTTCCCAAAGCACTGGTGTTCCACTCAGAACTTTCAAACACACCCCCCAAATACAACAGAAGAGTGAAGTGCTATGCATCTTTAAGAAACACAGAGAGCTTTACTATAACTTGGCAACTTTAAGTACTAAAAATTGGTAAATGAGACAGTCTCCAACCTCAGTGAGCTCAAACATAATGAGGACCAACTATAACCATGCGTAGAGAAGGGTGTTTCTTCACTCATTTTCAAGGACACTTCACTGGTGGTCACATCTGAGCTAGGTCTTCAAGGAAAGCAACAGTTGAGGCAGAAAGCAGCACAGAATTGTGTGGTATGTAGCTGGTAACCAAGGCTGGTACCAATGTATCAAAGGAAGGGCCAAATTAGAAATTCAGTCTTTTTCTTTCTGGTGATGGTGAGATGCCCAATTTTAAGAGCGGGCAGCTACCTGCACCAATCGTGTTGGGAGGACCCACAGACCAGTCACCTTCCCTGCGCAGGCAAGCGGGTAGAGGATGCCAGCACATCAGACACAGGCAGCAGGGCTGAGGGAGAGAACGAATTCTTTCTTGGAACCTACACTTGACAGGAGACCTAGTGCACAGGATTTTCCACAAGAAAAGGCAGGGCTTGAGGGGACATGTAGCTAAAGACGGCAGACACACAGTGAGAAAGGATGTGAGTGGGGACCACGGAGCAGAATGGGAAACCGACCACAGGGGCCTTGCAGAACTGCTATGCTGGAAGAGGGCTGCTATGAGTCAGAAGTGATTTGAGGACAAGGGGCTGCGTGCCACGGATCCTAGAGGGCTAGATTACATATGTTTTTAGAACAAACTTTCGACAGGGTTTGTGCCAGTGACTACTCCTGTCAGAGGCACCCACCCTGAATCTCACTTCTCCCCGGCACCTGAAAAGGGAACTCCTGGGCAGAAACAGAACCATCTGCCTTACTGAGAGGGAACAGGAAAGCTGCTCCACCTTGTTGGTGTGACCCAGAGCAAGCTTAAAAAGCATCTCTGATTTCACACCAACGTTGGGTGCCTTGGGATAACGTTAGATCTGTCCAACAACGTGAGGTATTCAAGGGGGATGCTTCCCAAGGGGTCCTCTCACTGAGGAGGAGGGTGGAGTTGGGGGGAAGCACCCATACAGCCTCTGCATGTTCCTCTTCAGGCTAAGAGGCAAGGATTGACAGGGAGATTGAGTGCAGGGAAGATCAGCGCTTGACATGCCTGGAACAGCAAGGATGAGGGGACGGCAGGAAGTGATCTCAGAGAGAAGTATGGCAGGCAAAGGCGGTCTTGTTCTCCTACTCCGGCTGCCCCTCAACCCGTCTCCTCACTCGCCCCTCAGACCTGCAGCGCTCGCGACACCAGAGATGTTCAATGACATCATCGCTTCTCCTCCTGCTCTGACGAGATGTCCACTTTCTACGTGCACAGAAGCATTCCATTTGTGCCAGGCTGGGAGACAAGAAGCACTTTACATTTACATGCTACTGTGTACATGGCTTTCAAAGCACTTATCAGCAATACAGAACTGTTTTAAGAAGTGGGCAGGGCAGGCTTCATCCTCATTTTACACATGGAGCCAACCAGACACAGAAAAAGTAAGCAGAAAAGGTTCATAAGAGATGAAGCCAGGCCTCCAATGCCATTTGACTTTCAATGTGGACTACTTTTCAAAGATGAAGTAGCCAGTGAAAGGGTCTCCCCCGGAGCTTAATGGACACGAGGGAATCATCCGAGAATGAATGGCTGCCTGGCTTGTGGTCTTCTGAAATAGCACTGCTCCAGCAAGCCTTTAGAGGTACAAGGAAACACCCCAACGGTACACATCATTGCCTTCTTCTTCCCATTTTTGTTAAGAGGGTGAGCTCAGTGAAAGCAGGGCCGTTTCTTTGCGATCCAGGGGTAAACGCAAAGGCAAAAGGTGAGAGTCATCAAGTCTGAGTTCAAATCTTGTGCTGAATGTTACTTAACGTCTCTGTGCCTCAGTTTCCTTGTGTGTAAAAGAGCAGTTAACAGCAGGTGCTCCACAAGTTGAACTCAGGGGAAACTAAAATGAACGAAAACACGCCAAACACTCAGTCCGGTACTCAAACCTGGCTACGTGTCGGATTCCCTTTTGGTAGCAGAGTTCTCCAAGGAATTCTAACGTGTAGAAGATTAAGAAGCACGGATTTAGCCTTTTCTTCCCCCAAATGTGTCATCAGGTAAGATGAAATTGGGGTGAGGCAGAGAAACACTCATTACAATGTGTCTGAGAATATAAAAACTTCCTAAGGAAAACGGTGAAGGAAGAAAATCGCACTATCACACTGGAGGTGTTCGATAACAAAGACTACGATGTCTCAGCCAAAAGACTTAAAATGTGTAATACTCAAAGAACACCACGGTGGAATGTCTGCGGCAAAAAACAAAGGCCAAATGTTCCTTACACTGGGAACCTACTGCGGTGGAGTCGACTCCGACTTACGAGGATCCTACAGAGAGCAGAACGGCCCCAAAGAGTTTCCAGACTGCAATCTTGACCGCAGGAGATCGCCAGGTCTTTTCTACCGCAGATCGGCGGGTGGATTCGAACCGCCGATCTTTAGGTTAGCGGCCCAGCTGTTAACCATTGCCCCACCAGAGCTCGGTTTTTACGCTGAGAAGACGACGTTCATTAGGCACTTAACTCCCGGAGTCGGCACCCGCTTCGTTAACGCAATCACCTAAATAGGACGTCTGCCTATTTAAGTGCCTGCGCACAGTGTGAGATACTGGGACTTACAGACACAAACACGTGAGGTTGTCTGCTCAGAACACACGGTTCAGCTGCGGGGACCCCCACAATCGACTCCAAGGATAAAGCGGAAGACGGAGGAAAAGACAGAAAAGAGCAGGGGCGCCGCACTGCGCCACCCGCCCCGATTTCCCACCTGCTCCGCGCCCGGACCCCGGCGGCGCTTACACTGCAGGATGATCTCCTCAAACGCCTGCCTCTGCAGCTTGTCCCGGCGCCGCAGCTCCTCCGAGATGTGGCGCTTCCAGCGGGGGAAGTCCGCGGCGCGGAGGCCAGACGACATGTCGCGCGCTGCTCGGCGTCTCAGCGCCGCTGGTCCGAGCAGGGGCTGGCGGCTGCGGCCCGCAGCATGGGTCTAGCAGCGCGCGCGGGAGGGCCGGCTACCCCCGAGCTCAGCTCCTCACTCCGGCCGCCCCTGACGCCATCCGGGACGGGCTTCCGGCTCCTGACGGAAGTGGTTTTGGCGCGGGACCGGAAGACCCGCCTCTTAGCCGACGACCCAGCCGCAAGCCCGGGAGCGGCGCGACGCAAGTCGCGCTCTAGTGACGTCTCGTCTAGGCAGGGAGAATTTGGGTAGAGAGGTGGCCGCTGGGAGGCGACCTTGGCTTCCTCCGCCGGTCTAATTAGGCTTTTTTTACTTGTTGCTTTTCGCAATTCGGTTGTTTCTTGGCCTTTTTTTCGTCTCTTCAGTTTACGAACACAAGTGAGGTCAGTCCCCACGTAGTAGCTGCGTCACCATGGACGAGTGACAACCTATGTCTCACATTGCTCATCCTTAAAATCGGGGTAATGATGATATACCTACTTCATCGTGTCGCCTTGTGATTTAAAAGGAATAACCATGTAATGTAATTAGCACCGTGCTTGACTTATGGTTAACTGCTGTTGGTAAGCACCCTCCAGTCAACTCCTACTCATAGTGACGCCATGTAAACTGAGACCCAAACGCTACCGGGTCCTTTACCATCTTCATACTAATTGCTGTGTTGAGCTAAATGTCCCTCAAAGAGAGGGACTTCCTCTTTTATGCTGACCTTCCACCAAACATGGTGACTTAGGAAATGATGTTGGTGTCGTTGTTCCCTGTCCTTGAGTCTAGAGAATGTGACTTAGCTGGAGTTTGAGCACAGCAAAGATGAACAAGGACACATCAATTGGGCCCCGATGTAAAACGACAAGAACAAAACAAAACAAAATCCATTGCCATCAAGTGATTTCCAACTTATAGTGACCCTATAGTACAGGAGAGAACTGCTCCCATAGAGTGTTGATGGAGCACCAGTGGGTTTGAATTGCTATAGCTTTTGGTTAGTGGCCATAGCTCTTAACCACCATGCCACCAGGGTTTCCAAAAATATATATATATATATATATAGGTAGGACAATCTCCGAAAATACCTTTCAGGGAAACTTTCATATACACCAATAAAACAGAACACAAAAGAGTTCCATGCTTATCTTTTTCTATCAGCATTTACTGAACAGAAAAAAATGTGTGCATCAATGAAGACCCTCTTTACTGAAACCTGTGCTGATGATTGTTAAGAAAGACAATTCAAAATGCAGGATCACAGTTTGTAGCCAATGTGTGAAAAGATGACATTTTCAATGATTTTGCCCATTTGTAATGTTAATATATACTGATGATTCTGTGAAGTTCCTTGGACTCAGGCAGACATGACTGTGGCAGTAAGTTCATCGGTTTTCAAGTTTTGTGTTTTTGACTATATACTGAATAAAACTTTCTTTTGCTTGACTAAGTTTTGTGATTCCATGTTTTGAATTGTGTTTCTTAACAATCATTGATACAGCTCTCAGTAAGATGTTGAGGAGGCTCTTTACTGGTCCAACACATCTTATGATTCACTAAATGCTAGTAGACATAGGCAAGAGTGGAAAACAAGAGGTCTTTGGGGCTCTGTTTAATTAATTTACGTGAAAGGTTCACTAAAAGATGTTTTCCAAGATCATCCTAGTTACTGTCTTTATACCTCAGGGCCCAGTTGATGTGTTACCCACAACAGGGATGTTCTTCTCCAGGGATTAGTCCCTTCTAATAACATGTTTGGAGTACATGAGATGAAGTCTCACCATCTTTGCTTCTAAGGAGTGATTTAGAAGATAATATTGGAGCTGTCTATCTGTACATAAATTGAGAGGCAGTCATTGGAACAGGACAAGAGGGTACTGTGTAGTTTAAAACCAGGAAAGTTGTACATCACTATACTTATTCAGCCTGTATGCTGAGCAAATAATAAGAGAAGCTGGATTATGTGAATGGGAACCCTGGTGGTGTAGTGATTAAATGCTATGGCTGCTAATCAAAAGGTCAGCAGTTCAAGTCTGTGAGGCATTCCTTAGAAGCTTTATGGGGCAGTTCTGTTCTGACCAGTAGCATCGCTATGTGTTGGGACTGGCTCAACTGCAGTGGCTTAGCTGGACTGTATGAATAGAGGAAGACTAACAACCTGTGATATACACATGATACAACCTTGCTTCGTGAAGGTAAAGAGGACTTGAAACACTGATGAAGATAAAAAACCATAGCCTTCAGTGGGGATTTCACCACAATATCATGAAAACAAAGAGCTTCACAACTGGACCAATAAGCAACAACATGATAAGTGGAGAAAAAAATGAGGTTGTCATTCATTTTACTTGGATCTGCAGTCAACACCCATGGAAGCAGCAGTCAAGAAATCAACAGGTGCATTGCACTGGGCACATCTGCTGCCACAGATGTCTTTAAAATGTTGAGAAGCAAAGATGTCACCTTGAGGACTAAGGTGCACCTGACGCAAGCCATGGTATTTTCAGTCACCTCATGCATGTGCAACCTGGGCAGTGAATAAGGAAAACAAAGAATTGATGCCTTTGAGTTATGGTATTGGTGAAGAACATTGACTATACCACAGACTGCCAAAGAATGAACAAACCTGTCTTGGAAGACCAGCTCAAGTATAACAATGATTGTGAAGATGGCACAGGACTGGACGGTGTTTCATCCTATTGTCCATAGGGTCACTGTGAGTCAGAACCAGCTAGATGGTACCTAACAACATTGGAGTCTTTATTCTCTGTCCTTGTGTGTAAAGAATATGACCCAGTGGGAGCTAGACGCGCAAGGACCCACAAGGTCTCACAAAGGCTCGTCAACTGGGCCCTGAGGTATAAAGACACTGGCTAGGATGATCTTGGAAAATATCTTTTAGAAAACCTTTCACATAATGAAACAGAGCCCCAAAGACCTCGTTTTCCACTCATGTCTTTGTCTATTAGCATTTAGTGAATCGTAAGATGTGTTGGACAAGTAAAGAGCCTCTCCACATCTTACTGAAAGCTGTACCAATGATTGTTAAGAAACACAACTCAAAATGTGGAATCACAGTGATCTGGCAGTTTTTAGCCTGTGTGTGAAAGGTGAAGCTTTCCATGAGTTCATCCATTTGTAGTGATAGTGTATACCAATCATTCTGTAATGTTCTTGGGCTCGCGCAGACATAGCCTTGGCAGCAAGCTTGGATATTTTCCACTTTTGCCTCTTTGATTATGTGCTGAATAAAACCTTTCTTTATGCTTTACTGTAATTTTGTGGTGTTTTCACCCTAGAATAGGAGCATTCTGGCTGTCTGTCCAAAACACAGTAAATTAACTTTACCTAAAGCCATTATCCTTCCAAGTCCTAGCCGACATCTGGGTGTTGCCCCTTCCCCCACCTAGGACGCAGTTGTGTTTTAGGGTAAGTGGAATGCAAATGTGAACTAAAAGAAAGATGTGAGGAATATATGAAGAATCAGACTTTGGCTACGTTAATCATTAATCATTACCAGCACCCATTGACCCTAAGTGGATTTAGTGATTCCTTGTGTGTCAGAGAAGAACTGAGCTCCATACAGTTCTGGCTGATTTTTCATAAGCAGACCTTTAGGCCTTTTCTTCTGAGGAGCCCTGGGGTGGACATGAACCTTCAACCTTTTGGCTAACAGCCAAATGTCTTACCTTTGCTCTGCACAGGGATTCCATGTTAATCATTAAAGGGTCAGACATTATCTGTGACCCAATGCTAAATGAGTCTTTCGAAGTCTGTACACAAACAGGACATTGGGAGGGGAAAAGGACAGTTGGCCAGTAGATATGGGAAGAGGGAGATGAGATACACTGGCTCTTAAGAAGACAGTGTTGGGTACCAATCTCAGTGGAAAGGAAAACCTAGAATAGGATCATCTCACCCTCATCTACCTTAACAGGTTAGGGGATTTGTTGAAAGAAAACAGAATCAGACAAAGTAGTAGACCAGGGAAAGGACAGAAATTTCTCAAACTGCCTTTCCTCCCATCTCTGAATTCCAGAGAAAGATCCTTTGGGGACAGATAGGGAAATCCTTCCTCTCCTACGGAGCCCAGGAGGACCACCGTCAGGCCTCCAGAGCTGTGGTTAAAGACATTCCATGGAAGCCACTGCACAGTAACCTGAAGTTGGAGGAAGACCCATGGGATCAGGAAGAGAAGTTTCTGAGGAAAAGAAAGAAACACACTCTGAAGGTCGGTGCAGATGCCTGCAAATGTAGTAGGGGCATTAACCTCAAAAGACCGTCCCATCACACAGCATGAAGCCATCACAGCTGAGCTTGTTTTCCAGACACAATTATTAAACGAGATATATTTGCAGAACCAACAGTCCCACTGGCAGGAACTTATGCCAAGAAATACTTGGATAGTGTCTAAATGCAGACAGAGTTTGTCATAGAATTATGAATGTTATTGTTAGGCGCCATGGTGTTAGTTCTAACAGACAGTGACTGTCTACAACAGAAGGAAACACAGGCTGGTGCTGCGCTACCCTCACCACTGTGGCGAAGCCCATTGTGGCCGCCACTGCGTCATTCCGCCTCACTGATGGTCTTCCTTTTTTTCTTTTTCTTTTTTTGATGACTATCTGTTTTACCAAGCATGCTGTCCTTCTCCAGGAACTGATCCCTTCTGATGATATATCCAAATGCAGGTGAGATGAAGCCTCACAAGCCTCTCTTCTCAGGACAGTTCTGGTTGTACTTCCGAGACAGTTTTGTTTGTTCTTCCGGGTGGTCCCTGGTATAGTCAGTCTTCACCAGCACCACGATTCAAAGGCATCCATCCTTCTTTTGTCTTCCTTATTCATTGACCAGTTTTCACATGCATATGAAATGATTGAAAATATGACTTGAGTCAGGCACACCTTAGTCCTCAAGGTTAACATCTTCATTTTGCAGCACTTTAAGGAAATCTTTTGCAGATTTGCCCAGTTCAGTGCATCATTTCGTTTCTTGACTGATGCTTTCATGGGCATTGATTGTAGATTCCAGTACAATAAACTCCTTAACTTCAATCTTTTCTCTGTTTCTCATGATGTTGCTTATTGGCTTGTTTGTGGATTTTGTTTTCTTGATGCTGAGGTGTAATCCATACTGAAGGCTGTGGTCTTCGATCTTCATCAGTAAGTACATCAAGTCCTCTTCACTTTCAGCAAAGAAAGTTGTATCATCTGCACATCAGCGATTGTTCATGTATCTCCCTCCAATCCTGATGCTGTGATCCACTTCGTATAGTCCAAATTCTCGGATTATTTATTCAGCATACAAGCTGAATAAATATGGTGAAAGGGCATGTCATGGATCAAATTGTGTCCCTTCCTAAATATGTGCGGTCATGTGGCTGGGCCATGATTCCCAATATTTTGTGACTGTCCTCCATTTTGTGATTTTCCTATGCTGTGTGTTAAAGGATTAGGGTGGGTCTGTAAATCCCTTCATAAGATCACCTCACTGGTCCACTGTAAAGGGAGTTTCTCTGGAGTGTGGCTTGTAGCACCTTTAATCTTTTCATCCTGCAAGAGACAAAAGGAAATGGAAGGAAACAGAGAATTGGGAACCCCACACCATCAAGAAAGCAGCACCAGGAGAAGAGCATGTCCTTCAGACCTGAGGTTCCTCCGCCAAGATGCTCCCTGGACAAAGACTGATGCAATATCAGACTTCCCTCCAGAGCCGACAAAGGGGAAAACATTCCCCTGGAGTGGACATCCTCAATATGGACTTATAGCCTGCTGGACTGTGTAATAATAAACCTTCTTTGCTAAAGCCATACACTGGTATTTCTGTTACAGCAGCACTAGCTGACTAAAACAGAACACAACACTGGTTCACATCTTTCTCAGTTTTAAAGCATGTGGTATCCCCTTGTGTTCGAACAACTGCCTTTTGGTCTATGTACAAGTTTCTCATGAGCACAATTCAGTGTTCTGGAGTTCCCATTCTTTGCAATGTTACCTGTAATTTGTATGATCCTTACAGTCAGGCCTTTGTTTAGTCAATAAAACACAGGTCTACATCTCTCTGGTGGTCTCTGTTAATAATAGTAAAAAATTGGCAACAACTTAAATTTTGAGTAATAAGACATCGATTAAAATACTGTACATCTATTGATGATATTTTTAATAAAAGCATTATGTGATGTAAATCCAACTTGTGTAAAATAAATCAGCTGGCTTCTCAGAATGAAACTCAAATCAAACCCTCTGCTGTTTAGTTGATTCTGACTCACGGAGACCCTGTAGGGCGGAGTAGAGCTGCCCCACAGGGCTTCCAAGAGACAGAAGCAGCGTGCTGCATCTGTCTCGCTCACAGCAGCTGGTGCCTGCATATTGCTGAACCTTTTGGTTAGTAGCAGAGTGTTTTCACTACTGAGCCACCCAGGCTCCTCTGGCTTCTCACAAACACTCAGTAATTATTTGCTGAGTGGAAAATATAATTTCTAGAGGAAAGATTCTAAGCTCTGCCTGGCCTAGCACACTCTCCAGGGACACTAAGAGCCATCAACTCTGACTAATAGAGATCCTCTAGGTGTGGTAGAAATGCTTCATACGATTTCCATGGAGCACCTGGTGGATTTGAACTGCCAGCTTTTTGGTTAGCAGCTGAGCTCTTAACCACTGAGCCACAGGCCTCCTCGATTTCTCATCCCAGGAGACTTCCTCCCGTGGCGGGGCTTCTGGATTTGCTGTGTTTCTGTGAGGCACACTCTTCCCTCTGACTTCTCCAAGTTAACCCTGATCTCAGCAGTCACTTACCCAGTAGTACCCTCCTCACCCTTCACAGCTAGGTGGGATTTCCTGATTACAGCACACCTCTCCTCCATAGCACTCATCCCTGTTACAGCTTTATGTGTATTTGTGTCATCACCTGGGGCCTGTTCCCCCGTGCACTCTAGACTGTAATTTCCACCAGGCAAGGTCTGTGTTTGGTTTTGCTCATAGCTGTATCCCAAACAAGAGCAGGAAGACTTTCACACACCAACAACCAAAACCAAACCCACTGCCGTGGAGTCAATTCTGAGTCATAGCAACCTATAGATGGGTAGAACTGCCTCGCAGAGTTTCCAGGGAGTACCTGGCAGATGTGAACTGCCAACCTTCCAACTGATAGTCACAGCACTTAACTACTGTGCCACCAGGGTTTCCCTCATATAATAGGTGCTCAGTAAATGTCATTTAAATGAGTAAAAATAGTAATACTTATATCTTTGGGCAAGGGTGTTAATGGCATGGGTTTATTTTTCTTATATATTTTCTATTAAAAACCTGACCATTTGGTTCCAGCTCATCTGGAACAGATGACAACTGAGAACGTCAAAGGCACAAGGAAAAATGAGGCCGGAAGACACAAAGACCCATACAAATGGGAGACTGCATCAGCATGAGACCAGAAGAAGCAGATGGTGCCTGACCACCACCAAAGGCAGCTGTGATAGGGGACACAATGTAGAGTCCCTGATGTAGCAAGAAAAAAAGGAATGTGCGGTTCAAGAATTCTACTAAAAGACCAGAATTGATGGTCTGACAGCTTGGAGCATCCCCTGGGAACATGGCCCCTAGACTTGCTGTAGGCCCACACTTGGAGCCAGTACTGAGGTCACCTCTTCAGACGAGAACAGACTGGACTCAGGGACACAGTGTGAGCACATGGTGTGTGTACTTTATGGTTTTATACATTTATAGGAGGCTGTCCTATCAGTTTCTTTCAAGATGAGAGGAGGGAGAGGAGGGGACAAATATTTGTTACGAGGATATTAGAAGAGTGGAAAGGAGGAGTGTGCCATCACAGGGCAAGCAGAGCTGATGGAGTTGCAGACAGGCGGGCATGTAAAATTGATTTGGATTGTTTACTTTCACTTAATCATATAAAAAAAAACCTGTTGTGTGGAGTTAACTCCAACTCGTGTGAGGTGTGACAATTAAGTCCGTGAACACAATTGTTCAGAGTGCTACATACCTCATTGCTGAGTATCACTACGGTCACCTTCAAAGTATTCCTCTTGGGAAGCTATGCACCAACGCCAGCACCTAGTCCACCCTTTCAAGCAGTTTGGGAACTCTTTCTGGGATGGCCATTGGGCACGGTGGCATGGTGGCAAGTTTGCAAACCTAACCGTATAGTTGTCTGTGAGGGGATTTTTCAGCCAGTAAACAAATAATTGTATTGGAACACACTTCCTACTCACCTGACCTGGCCCCCAGTAACTTCTTTCTTTACCCAAAGATAAAGGAAATATTGAAAGAAAGATGTTTTGATGACATTCAGGACATCAAGTGTAATACAATAACAGCTCTGATGGCTGTTCCAGGAAAAGTTCCAGAATTGCTTTGAAGGGTGAACCAGGAGCTGGCATTGGTGCATTGCTTCCCCAAGGGAATTCTCCAAGGGTGACCATGGTGATATTCAGCAATGAGGTGCGTAGCATTTTTCCTAGGATGAGTCTATGAACTTAATTGGCAGTCCTTGTAGGACACTGTAGAGCAGAACCACCCCACAGGGTTTCCAAGAATCATCTGGTGGATTTGAACTGCTGAGCTCTAGGTTACTAGCTGAGCTTTGATCTCCCATGCCTCATTATCTTACGTATATTTAAAATGTTTTAGGCTTTATACATGTCCCCGAGTGGTGCAAACAGTTGAGCACTTAACCACCAGCTGAAAGTCTGGTGGTTAGAATCCACACAGAGCGATCTGGGAACACAGCCCTGGCAATCTGTTTCCTCAAGGTGACAATCTTGAAATCCCTATACAACAGTTCTACTCTGCACACATGAGGTTGCCTTGAATCGCAATTGACTCGACATAACTAATAACAATATGGATGTATTACTTATGCAAGAAGAAGTTACAGAAATCAACATGAATTAACTGATAAAGCCACTTTCGCAGCAGAATGCTAAGCTTTCTGGGACATAACTGGTAAGTGCAATCGCCCCTGTGGTGCAACGGGCCGTGGGCTCTGCTGCATATCGGGCACACACATCATGGAATCCACAGCAACTTGGTTCAGTTTTTGACACTGTTAGCAAGTTCACACCCGTTTTACAGGTGAGGACTCTGAGGCCCAGAGACTTTAAGTAACTTGCTGGAGGACACCTGGCTAGTGAGAGGCATGACCTGGGTTCTAACACAGGTGGCTTGATTCAAGCTTCAGAGCCCTTAACCACTGCACTACATTGCCTATCTCTGTTCTGGCAAACATCATGGTTTGACCTGACTGACAAGTACCAACCAGTTGCCATCAAGTCGGTTCCAATGCTTGATGATCTCGTGTGTGTCAGAGTAGAACCGTGCTCCATAGAGTGTTCAGTGACTGGTTTTTCAGATCACTAGGTCTTTATTCCAAGGCACCACTGGGTGGACACTAAGCATCAACCTTTTAGTTAGTTGCCAAGTTCGTTAGTCATTTGCACCAGCCAGGGACACCTTGACCTGAAAAAAACCCCACTACATCCATTGCTGTTGAGTCAATTCCAACTCATACTACTGGTCAGAGTAGAACTGCCCCAAAGGATTCCCAGGGAGTACCTTGTGGATTTGAACCGCAAACCTTTTCATTAGCAGCCACAGCTCTTAACCACTAGGGCACCAGGTTTTCCCTTACTAGCATACTGAAAAACAGAGCATAATTTAAAATGATCTGTAATGCATTCCTACCTAAACAGTAAGGTGGGTGCCCTGGTGAAGAGTTGAGTCATTGATAAGAGTGTTCCCAGGTCCTTAAGGAGAGTAACTGACCCAGGATATATAACTGGAAGGGACAGGAAATAAGGTTGTCCAAATATTCTGGTGAAAGATTGGAGATCTTAAAAACATTGTTATTTGTTCTGCTAAATAATGTGTCTGAAGAATTTTGCTGGATGGAAGCATCTATGAAATGGATTCTGACCACCTGTAATTGATGTAAGATAAACGTATAACATCCCAAGGTTCTTGTGCCAAGATGTTAAAGCAGCCCAGATTTGCTTGCAGAAGAGTGAGTGAGGCATAGATTGTCAAAGAACTTTGTTTGTGCAAAGCCTGTGGTTAGTGACCAACAAGTGAGTTCCAGCTCACGGCAACTGTATGTGGAACAACCCCCAATGTTGACTGATCTGATGCCATCTTCACAACTGCTAGTGTGTTTGCCTTTACTGTGTCAGTTCAATTCATTTCCTCCTTTTCACTGACCCTCCACGTGATCAAATACAGTGTCCTTTTCTAGCAGTTGGCCTTTCCTGATGACATGTCTAAAATAAGCAAGGCAGAGTCTCACCATCGCCAACTCTAAGGAGCATTCTGGTTGTATTTTTTCTAAGACCATGTCTTAGTTACACAGTGCTGCTATAACAGAAATACCGCAGTGGATAGCTTTAACAAACAGATGTTTATTCTCTCACAGTTTAAGGCAAGCTACCACTGTGGTGTCAGTTCTGAGTCATAGCGATCCTGTAGGCCGAGGCAGAACTGACCCGTAGAGTTTCCAAGGAGCACCTGGTGGATTTGAAATGCTGACTCTTTGGGTAGTAGAAGTAGCCCTTAACAACTGCACCACCAGGGTTTCGCTTATTCTTTCCTGATCAAGGAGCCTCTCAGGGCAGGAACCCTGGGCCCAAAGGAAAGGCTATTCTCCTAGCTCTTGTTCTTGGGGTTATGGTCTCTCTTTCATATCTCAAAAGAGATTGACTTAAAATCCAACTTAATCCCATAGATTAAGTTCTGCCTCCTTAGCGTAATTGCCTCTAATCCTGTCTCATTCACATCATAGAGTTTAGGATTCATGACACACAGGACAATCACATCAGATTACAACGTGGAGGGCAACCACACAATAATGGGAATCAATGACTAGTCATGTTGATACACACTGCAAGAGGACACAATTTGATCTACAACTCACTGATTTGTTTGTTCTTCTGGTGGTGTGCAGTCCAGTCAATATTCTTTGCGAACATCCCAGTATGAAAGTAGCAATTGTTCTGTTTTGTCTTTTCATTGTTCAACTTCCACATGCACATGAGGCAACTGTAGAGATCTTGTTTTGGGTCAGGGGCACCTTATTCATCAAAATGACACCTTTGCTTTCTAGAACTTTGAGAAACCAGGACAGGTCAGCTCCACCAACACAGCATTTCCATGGGGAACCAGTAAGGCTGAAGCCTTCCAGAAGAGCCTCACCTCTCCTCATGCCTGTGGGTTTCCTCTGTGAGCACATCTAGTTCTGTTCCAATGCAGAGGAAGGGCCAACCACAAGAGACCCATTCTGTTGATACACTTTGCTTTTTGGGGGGGCTTTCTGAGTTCCTCTACCTTTCAATGGGGAAGTGAAACCTGAGTTGTCTCCTGTTGCGGGTGAGACCCCTGGATAAGACCGGCAAACAAGACAAAGATGGCCTTGTCTTGGATCCTGTCCCCCAGGACCTCTCCCTTTGGGGATGTAGATCTGGCACAAGTGACCTGTGGGTGGAAGGAACATAAAGAAACTTGAAGGATTGGCCATAAGGTGGTACCAAAGTGGTTTGCTCCTTTCCTGTTCTTGTCCTTTGTGCTTTTATTCTTTTCTAAAAATATACTGTCCTGTGTTATAGAAATTGCTCTTACTTTAAATTCTTTATTTCTTTTTAGCTCGCCCTAGAATTATATCACCCAAATTAAAAGTAAGCTAAATTAGCCTGTTCTGAAATAAACACAACCGGAGTGCTCCTTAGAAGGAAAGATGGCAAGACTGCATCTTACATGCTTTGGACTTGTTGTCAGGAAGGATCAGTCCCTGGAGAAGGACATCATGCTTGGTAGAGAGGAGGGTCAGCGAAGAAGAGGAAGACCCTCGACAAGGTGTGTTGAGACAGTGGGCACACTGATGGCCCTAAGCAAAAAAAATGGGGGACGTGGTGCGAGACTGGGCAGTGTTTCATTCTGTTGCGCACAGGGTCACTATGAGTCAAAACTGACTCAACAGTACCTAACAATAACAAGTTAACCTGTGACTGTATGAAATATATCCACTGTATGAACCTCGTGGCTTCCAGAGTAAACGATTGGATAATTTTTTTTAAAAAATCAACCAAGAAAGCAAGTACTGTGCATGGATTTTCAGGCATATTGATCAGTCCTCTATCAGTAGCTTAAAGAAAATAATACATGTTTGTTGTTCTTGTTAGGTGCTTTTGAGTTGGTTCTGACTCATAAAGACCCTATGTTGACCCCATGTGTGGCTTTTTAGGAGAACCATAATGATGCTTCCTTCCAGGCATATGTTATTTGACTTTTTTACCTCTTGGCTTTTTCTTGTTTTCTTCAATGTTTTTGCTTTTATATATGTATGAACACTACAGCAAAATTTAAGTATGAGGAATCCCTGGGCACATAGATTAAGAAACCAAGACTGGCCAGCTCTAACTCCACACACTGCCATGGGGAACCAGCAAGACTGAAACTTTGTGTGTATGTCATCCTCCCTCTCTGTACCTATCTAGTCACACATTTATATGTGTAATATGTTTAGAGCACTTTATTCTTTTTCACTCCATATATATTGTGACAATGAGATTTCATGTTTTAAAAATTGACAGTGTCTGGGGTGGGTGTTATCTTTATGCCCCAATACAAGCGTTAAAGTTCCACTTGACAGTTTTAATCTACCAGCTGCTCCTTAGAAACCCTAGAGGGCAGTTCTTCTGTCCTGTAGGGTCACTATGAGTTTGTTTTTTTGTCAATGAGTTTATTAGCCTTTCTAGGAGGACACCTGCTCAATTTGGCCACTTAGCTTGCACTGCCTAAAATATTTTGTATCTGGCCCTTTACAGAAGATGTGTGTCACCTTCTGCTTTCAACAGTGGTTCTACTCTGTCCTACAGGGTGGCTGTGAATCAGAATTGACTCAGTGGCAGTGGGTTTGGTTTCAACAGTTAGGATGTTTGCTGCTTCAGGTGCCCAGAGCCCCCAAGGTAGTGTAGGCTTCGGGGCTGGCTGATTCCACAGATAGACACGTCAGTGATTCCATTTCCTTCCTTCTCTCGGCTATCCTTTCTTCGTGTTGGTGACATCCTTGAGTTGATGACAAATGGTTGCAGCAGTTTCAGACATCATATTCAAATCCAGAAATGGCCTGAGGAATCACAGCTTTATGGTTGATAGGGACGTGAATAATTTTCCTTTCCCGTTGCATTAGCCAATATTAGGTCACACGCTTAGTTTTGGCAAACAGGGAGGGGTCAACTTGATTGGCTGTTCACATCAGACCATAAACTAGAGGATGGTTACACACTATCTGCCAAATGACTGAGAACCATGGCATAGCCAAGTTGACACGTAACCTTAACCGTCCAGGCAGGCTACAGCTCTGGAATCAGGATCAAAAGGCAGAGTCTCCTTTTGCCTTAGTCATCGAGTGCTGCTTTAGTAGAAACACTGTTAGTAGATGACTTTAAAGAGGGATTCTATTTGTCACAGTTCAGTAAGCTAAAATTCCAAATTCGGGGTGTCAGCTCCAGGGGAGGGTTCTCTCTGCTGGCTCTGGAGGAAGGTCCTTGTCATCAGTGTTCCCCTGGTGGGAGACTCTGAGGTGCAGGGATCCCAGTCCTTTGCAAAGGATGTACACAGCAGCTGGCACTGCTTTCTTGGCAGTATGAAGTCCACCACCTTTATCTATCTGCTAGCTTCTTTCCTTTCTATCTCAAGAGACTGCCTCAGAGCACACGACACTCTTAGACATTGAGTGCTGCCGGCCTTACCTCATTAACATCATAAGGGCAGGATTTACCACAAAGGAACATCACTCAATATTGGGAACCACGGCCCAGCCAGACCACCACACATTTGGGGGGAACATAATTCAATCCATGACACCCTTCTTCAGGGTAGGAAAGCTCTCTCAACTCCCTGAGGACAGGACCCTCCCGGCCTTGCCATCTGTCACCCCAGGCTTCACTGCTGGGCCCCTTCTGGGCTGTCATCACCAGCCCTTCTGCTGGGTCCCTTCTGGCTTCTCCCTGTTTTCAGGGTTACAGTCTTCGACCAGCGTTTGAGCTCTTTGAGAAGGTTCCTTGTTCCTCTCTCTCTGCTTCTCTCTTGCAATTCTTCCTTCTGCTTCCTCTTCCTCTTGCTGCTTCTCTTCTTGATTCTGTCTGTCTCGCCTCTGTGAGCTGGTTGTACATGTATAAGCCAAAACTAAAACCCAAACCAAACCCATTTCCATTGAGTTAATTCAGACTCATAGCTATCCTATGGGACAGAGTAGAACTGCCACATATGGTTTCCAAGGAGCACCTGGTAGATTTGAACGGCTGGCCTTTGGTTAGCGGTCGTAACACTTAACTACTACATCAATAGTTTCCTACATATATATGTGTATACACGTGTGTGCGCACCCCCCCCCCCCAATTTGTCAATTTCAAGGCATAGCCCTTCCCAGTGCTTGGGCCACAAACTGAACAATCCTGTCTTGGTATGTCATTGGCCCTTCATTTACATATCAAAAGTGGCTCAGCTACAACTCACCTCATTTGCATGACCTATTGACCAATCCACTTGAAGTGCATACCAATCACAGAGCAGGCTGCAGCCCAGGGCCAGACAAAATTTATCGAATCACCGAGTTGTTTACAGATAACCCAGGAAATGTCTATCAGCCCGGCAAAGTAACAAACTCTCTGGGATAGGAAGTTAAGGCCAAATAATTCCTCAGGGTTTAGAGGAGAAATCTCTCAAGCTATTTTTCCAAAGAAGTAAGGGGAAAAAAGAAAGAGTTGTCAGATGTTTTAGTTATTAGTGCTGCTCTAGTGGAAGTAGCAGAAAGTGGATGGTTTCACGAAGAAAATCTTTGTTGTCACAATCTGGTAAGCCACAAAGCCACTTACGAGTTACAAGTCCATTCAGTAAGAGACATTATCGCAGTCTGGTAGGCTGAGTCCAAATTCAAAGAGAACATCTTGGCACAAGAACCCCAGGTCCCAAGGACGTGTTCTGCTCTTGGTGCTGCCTTCGTATTGGAATGAAGTTCCCAGTTCTCTGCTTGCTTCCCTTTCCTTTTACCTCCCATGGGATGAAAGGATAAAGGGTGGTGCCAGGCACATTCCAGGGAAACCAACCCCATTAGCAGTCCCACCCTGATCCTTTTTTAACATAACCATCCTGTCTATTAGCCACGGGCAAAGATTAGGATTTACAGTATCAGAAAATCACAAAATGGAGAACAATCATAAAATAATGGGAATCATGACCCAGTCACATGGCTACGCACATTTCTGGGGGGACCCAGCTCAATCCATGACATCAGATAAAATCCAAAACCCAGCACCACACCCTGGTACCTGTGAACGTGAATTTACTTGGAAATAGCATCTTTGCAGTGGTAATTAAGATGCAAGTTAAGACGAGGTTGTTGCCATGAGTCGGATCCGACTTGATGGCACTTGGCTATATTAGATTAGGTTGGGCCCTAAACCTAATCACTAGTATCCTTATAAGAAGAGAAGAGACACAAGTGAGACAGACAGAAGAATTCCGCAAGAGTTGAGGTATATTTTCACAAAGAACTTTGTGTCTTTAAGAAAAGTTGCCTATTTGCATCAAGTCCTATGCTTGCATGGGAAATTACCAAATTCATCAGAACTACAAACATCATTCTTGAAAATTTTAGAGTTAGGTTTGTGAAGACCGCTTTCCTGACCTTTGGGGAACGGTTTCGGCGGTGGTCGCTGGCCAGTTCCACGGAAGCCGAGGTAACCCTGGGCTGCCAACAGGGGGCGTACAAACTACATACAAAGCAGGGCTCGACTTCCTTTTCTGCCTGCATACCTAACCATGAAAGGTCAGAGGATAAACACAGGCGAGACTGTTGGTAGAACTTAATCATATCCGTGTAACTGCCGTTCAATAAATGCAGAAGGGTCTCCTCTTGTACAGAAAATTAATTCTGAGAGGTAACTGGTTTATTTTTTACATGAAATGCTTAACCCACCTCCACATAATCTGGCGATACAAACAAAGTCTTGACAAGGAACTGAAAAGCACTGGTTTGGAAGCTACGAGGTGGAATGGACAGGTCAGCAGCAGCTTTCATTGGTTTGGTTTGGAGACCGAGGCCCGGCTTGGAGACTCAGTTCTCTATTCTTGTGTGATCTTTGCCAAGGGATCCTTCCTTCCTGGACCTCCGTTTCCTCCTCTGTAGAATCTGAGTAAGACTTACCTTATAGAGTAGCGGAGTCCCTAGCACCCAAAACCAAACCCACCGCCATCGAGTTGATTCCGACTCACAGCGACCCTATAGGACAGAGTACAACTGTCCCACAGAGTTTCCGAGGCGTGCCTGGTGGATTTGAACTGCTGACCATTTGGTTAGCAGCCATGATCTTTAACTACTTTGCCACCAGAATTTCCAGTGAAGAACTTGAAAACAACAACTGTTGTTGTTGAGTTGATTTCACTTATAGCGACGCTATAGGGCAGAGTAGAACAGCTCCATGGAGTTTCCAAGGAGCACCTGGCAGATTTGAACTGCTGACCTTTTAGTTAGCAGCTGTAGTCCTTAACCACAACATCACCAGGGTTTCTGCAGTCAGGAGGTGGGCAGGTACAAATAAGAGAGAAATTGTCCTAGGTTGTTGTTCAACTTCAACTTGCAGGAAAAACAGATGCCAAATGCTCAACTAAATTAAGTGTCTTAGTCACCTAGTGCTGCTATAACAAAAACACCATAAGTGAAGGACTGTAGCAAAGAGAAATTTGTTTCTTCCTAGTAAGGTAGGTTCAAGTCCAAATTCAGGGCATCAGCTCCAGGGAAAGCCTTTCTCTCTCTGTTGACCTCCTCATCAATCTTCCCCTGGAAAAGGGGCTTCTCCAAATGGGGACACTGGATCCAGAGGATGTGCTTGGCTCCTGGCACTGCTTCTTGGTCTCATCAGGTCCCCAGCTCTTCGCTTGCTTCCCTTTCTTTTTAGAGATTGCCTCAAGACATAGTCGAAGCTTGTAGATTGAGCCTTTTGTTCCCAACACAGCTGCTGACCATTCCCCATTAACATCCTAAAGGAAGGATTTACAACAAATGGGAAAAACCATACACTACTGGATTCACGGCCCAGCCACACCGATACACATTTTGTGGGCCACACAATTCAATCCACGACAATCATCAATACCATGTGGAGAGCATGTTTAAAATGCAAATTCCCAAGTTCTAGGGCCCCCTCTTCCTATACATGTACTTTTTCATTACCAGTTGCTCTGGAGCCAACTCTGACTCATGATGACCGCATGGGGAGAGCAGAAATGCCCCCACAGGGTTTCCAAGGAGCAGCTAGTAAATTCAAACTGCCAACCTTCTGGTTAGCAGCGGCAACACTTAACCCCTGCACCACCAGGGCTCTGCACACATAATAGAGCTAGCCAGTCAAGGGAGTCAGATCCGACATCAGTCGGATAATTGAGCTACTGAATCAAGATCTGCATGAGTGGCCGCAGAACCTGCATTCTCAGCACGGGCTTCTCAGGTGATCTTTAGGTAAGTCTCAGACTGAGAAGCAGAGCATTAGAAGTGAGATTGGATTTCCTGTAGTTAACAAGCTGCCACAGATTCTATACCTAAGTTACACGTGCATGTTTTGAATATCTTGCTTGGAACAGCTTGCAGTTAACATATATTCCCTATAACAAGCTGCATCCACATGCTATTTATTGACCAAAAGAAAATCTGGAATCATATTCTATGCCATGTAGGATTACAAACTATGTTAGGTAAAACACTTCCCGAGTCACATATTTTCACATACTCCTAGGTCAACTAAGGACCCCTGGTGGCACAGTAGGAAACCCCGTGGCATGGTGGCTAAGTGCTATCGCTTCTAACCAAAGGGTTGGCAGTTCGAATCAACCAGTGTTACTTGGACACCGTATGGGGCGGTTCTCTTCGGTCCTATAGGGTTGGAACGGACTTGATAGCAGTGGATTTGGTTTTATTGGTTTGGGTTTTGGTGGCATAGCAATTAAGTGCTGGGTTGACAACTGAGACGCTGGAGGTTTGAATACACCAGCTGCTCCATGGAAGAAAGCTGGGCCAGTCTGTTTTGTAAAGATGATGGCCTTGGGAACCTTTTGGGGCAATGCTACTCTGTCCCATAGGGTTGCTCTGAGTCAGAATTGACTTGGTGGCTCTGGGTTTGGTAATGTCCAATTAATGTGATCTAAGAGGATGTCAACCCATGCAAAATTATTCACTACAGATTGGTAAGCACAAATCAGCCCATGCTTACCTTGCTCAGTGGGTCATCTGCCCTGTCAGGGATTGTAAATTTGTAAAAGAAGCTTTGATTTTGTGGGAAGGTGCTATGGAGCTAAGAGAGAAACAGAAATTAGCTTTATCTAGAAGTAGAATCTTTGAAGTGGTGGAAAACTGTGAAATGTTCACTATAGGTGGTCCAGTAAGCAAGCTGAACACTGTGCTTACCTCATCTAGTGAAGAACTTGCATCTGTGCGGAATGCTTGTCAGGATCTGGGGACAATCAAGACAATTGTATTATGAGATGTGAGTTCTGTTTAGCTGCTTGGGAATCTGATGCCAAGAGGTGCAGCAAATTAAATGGCAGTACTGTGAACAGTGAACAAAGGTTGCCTTATATTTAGCACTTTGATTTCATTAAAGTGTTCGATTGCTGCACTTAGAACATGCTGTGAAAAAGAAATCAGTCAATGACATGAAACAAAACCTCTGTCATCTGGGAGTCTGTATTTAGAATCATTTCTAAATGCTCCACACCGCTGGGGCTGTGGGAAAGACTTTCTCCTCATCATCTGAACCAGAGCCCAGAACTGAAGGCAACTGGCTCTAATATTTTTTGTCAACACCATGCTGTTGAATGGTGTAACACCAACGACAGGAGGGAAGGAGGGGGGACTGCTGTCCATATGCTGCGAGATGAATAATAACTGGGTGAGCAGAAACGCGAAATCAGAAATCTATGACATGCAATGTTTGGGGGTGCGGAGTGTTCCATGATTAAAAGGTAGACATTCTAATACTGTCAGACCACACCTCCTGTGCACACAGGAGCCTGTTCTCGTTGGTTCTTGAAGTAGGACTCTCGGGGACCAATACCTTGAGAAGGGCTTGCTCAGGAAGCTACTAGGTACGGGTAGTAAGAGCCCCAGACAAAACAAAAGTACACCCTTGGCCCGCCGATAGAAGCTGATTCATGGAGCCTCCGTCAGTCACAGAGTACAGCTGCTCTGCAGGATTTTCTACGGCTGTCATCTTCACAGAAGCCCCGGTAGTGTAGTGGTTAAGTGCTATGTCTGCTAACCAAAAGGTCAGTGGTTTGAATCCACCAGACGTTCCTTGGAAACTCTATGGAGCTGTTCTATTCTGCCCTATAGGGTTGCTATGAGCTGGAATTGACTTGGCAGCACTGGCTTTGGTTTTTTGTCCTCTTTACAGAAGCAGATTGCCAGGCCTTTCCTCTGCAGCACCACTGGATGGGTTCGAATCATCATCTTTTGGTTAGTCATTGAGCACCATCTGTTTGTACCACTCAGAGACTCTTCACTTCTTATTTCCAGTATTCTCAACACTCCTGACATACATTTATTATCTTTCTGACAACTAAGAGTCAGAGAGGAGAACTTGTCTGAATTCATGACAAGTTGGGATTTGAACCCAGCTCTGATTCCAAGTCAGCCCTGCACTGCCTCCTTGGCAGATACGTTGCATGTCCAGCCCTTTGATCATTCTTTCTGCAAGCATGATGCCCTGACCAGGAGCATCTGAACTGTGTGGGGTGCTTGTTGAAATTCTCAGTCCTCAGGTTGCTGTGGGTTGGAATCAGCTTGACGGCAGTGGGTTGGGTAGTGGGTTAGGCATCACCTGGGCTAACAGAATCAAGCATCCTGGCAGGACCCAGGTATTTGCATTTTAACAAGTTCCCCAGGTGATTTTTATGCATAGCAAAATTCAAGCATGCTTACGTCGGAGGAATTCAGGGAGCAACAGGAAATAAAGCATCTGTCCCTAATAACTGGACAAATTGGAGAGAGCAGGCCACATGAAACAAGATCAAAAGCTTTCTTCTTTGTATCCTGGGAAGCCAGTTGCGAAATCCCAGCCTGGCTTCCGCCTGATGCTCAGTATACTTTGAACCTTCCTGCTTGATGATCAGGTGGTGTTTACTGCGAGAATCAGATCCTTGTATGCACATAAGAAAACATAATTAGAAAAATCTGTTATAAAAACCATTCTGCTTTCTGAGCCAAGTATAAATTACGTTGGGTTAACCATGCCAGGAATCCCATTTTGTTAGCTCATGTAATTAAGAAGGGCTGTCATGTCAATTGTCATCTCTGTCTATTTTTCTTTACTGTTTAGACATGTGGCCCCCCAGCCTACATAAATGGTGTCTTTATATGTGGAAGACCAAAGAAGAACTGATGCCTTTGGATTATGGTGTTGAGGGAGAAGATTAAATATTCCGTGGACTACCAGAAGAATTTCAAAAGATGTCACCTTGAAGACTAAAATGCACCTGACCCAAGCCATGGTATTTTCAAATTGCATCACATGCATGTGAAAGCTGGATAATGAGCAAAGAAGACAGAAGAAGAATGGATGCCTTTGAACTGTGGTGTTGGAGAAGGATGTGGAATAACCATGGACCACCAAAACAACAAACAGTTCTGTTCTGGAAGAAGCACAACCAGAGTGCTCCTTGGAAGCAAAGATGGTAAGACTGTGTCTTACACAGTTCGGACATAATCAGTCCATGGAGAAGGACATCGTGCTTGGTAGAGTGGGGGGACAGTGAAAAAGAGGAAGACCCTCGACGAAATGTATTGACGCAGTGGCTGCAACAATGGGCTTAAGCATAAAATGATTGTGGACGTGGGGCAGGACCACGCAGTGTTTCATTGTGCGCTTCATAAGGTCACTGTGAGCCGGAACCAACCTGACGGTACCTAACAACAACAACCAGAAGAGTGAACAAATCTACCTTGGAAGAGGTACAATCAGAGTGCTCATTAGAAGTGGCGATAGAGACACTTTGTCTCACATACTTGAGACATGTTATCAGGAGGGAGCAGTCCCTGCAGAAGGACATTAAGTTTGATAAAGCAGAGGGTCAGTGAAAAAGAGGAAGACCCTCAACAAGAGGGCCTGATGCAGTGGCTGCCGCCCTGGGTTCCAGCAGAGCAGTGTCTGTCAAGGTGGCGGGGGGCTTGGTCGCGCTCGCTTGTCTTGTACACAGGGTTTGTATGAGTGGACCCAACTCCACAGCATCTGACAACAAGTCTTTTATTCCTGGAGGCTGTGAGTGTGTGTTTTCTGGGATGGCCTGGGATGTTCCGACCTATAATCAGGGTTCTTGTTCCCCAACAGTAAGAATAACCAGGAGAGAATTTGATGGTTTCCATGCTAGCAAAGACTTGTTAGAAAAGAGCTTGCAAACAGAGACAGGGCGGCCTAGATAATGCTTATCCTCATCTTCCCGGAGTTAAGGCTTCGTTGGGGCTTATAAAGGATTTTAGGTGGGGAAGATGGGATGTTTTATTCATTACAAGGCAGGAAAAAGGTGGGGCTAGGGTAACGAGGTGTGCATGCAAGTTAACTTCAAGCTAGTTTCTGCAATAGAGACTTCTGGATCTGGTAGCTGGACTTATTATTGGGTGTTGTGCCTGCTCACTTTCTTGCTCCCCTGGTTCGATTCCCCAGGCCTGGCTGACCCTGTTGGAAGGATATTTAGTGGTTACCACTGTTTTGTCTGTGCATGTCTCTGAATGTCATCTAAACTGGCTTTTCTGGAAAACAACTTTAGGGTGTTAAAACCAGTTGCTTCTCCCTCTGGAATGTTCTGGAGTGTGGTTAGGCTGGTCCCTCACATCCCTGTCTCATATTGTTAGAGAGAGTGACATGACTTGTTTTGTGACATACTGAGCTGGATCACCTCCCTTTGCCTACCCTCTGCCCCATGATTTTCCTGTCCTTGTGATGTGCTATGCTCCAGGGCACTGACCCCTAACGATGGCATCAACCCTTGGGCTCCCTTGTTCTCTGGCCTCAGGTTGGGTTTAGCCAATGGGAGGAACCAGCACCCTTCCTGTCTGCCTACAGTTCTGCAGGTCTTTTACGAAGTCTGGCAGGGGCCCCTCTTCCTGGGCTGTGGCTCTCCTGGCCTTTGGCTACACCACTCTTCCCCACCCTCCAGCCTTTTCAGATCCAAGCGAGATCGTGGCTTCCTGTTGCTGTCAGTCCCTGAATGTCTCGACATCTCTTGCTGGTTCTCTTAGCTTTACCTAACCCAGTAGCCATGGAGTTGATTCTGACTCATGGCAGCCCCATAGGTTTTAGTAGGACTTTGCTCTATTGTGTTTTAATGGCTGGACTTTCAGAAGTACATCACCAGGGCTTTCTTCTGAGGCTCTTCTAGGTGAACAGCTGAGGGCATGAACCACTTGTACCTGCTCCTCTGTCAATAGCTGCTTTATTAAATTCTCTGCAGTTCAACTCTTGAGTATGTTCCAGTTCCCACACATTCAGGTGTATCCCTTTATATCCATGGGTAGTGTGTCTATAAGTATGTTCGTGTTGTTAGGTGCCATCAAGTAGGATCTGACTCATAGTCACCCTAATGTACAACAGAACAAACCAGTGCCCAGTCCTGCACCATCCTGACAGTCACTGTGAGGCTTGAGCCCATTGTTGCAGCCACGGTGTCAGTCCATCTCATTGTGGGTCTTCCTCTTTTTCGCTGACCCTCTGCTTTACCCAGCATGTTGTCCTTTTCCAGAGACTGGTCCCTCCTGATAACCTGCCCAAAGTACATGAGATGATTTCTCTCCGTTCTTGCTTCTAAGGAGCGTTCTGACTGTACTTCTTCCAAGACAGATTTGTTCATTCTTTCGGCGGTCAATGATATAGTCAATATTCTTCATCAACACCGTAATTCGCAGGTGTCAGTTCTTCTTCAGTCTTCCTTATTCATTGTCCAGCTTTCGCACACATATGATGTGATTGAAAATACCATGGCTTAGGTTAGGAGCACCTTAATCTTCAAGGTGACATCTTTGCTTTTTAACATTTTAAATTGGTCTTTTACAGCAGATTTGCTCAATGAAATACATCATTTGGTTTCTTGATTGCTGCCTCCAGGGGTGATTTTGGATCTAAGCAAAGTGAAATCCTGGACAACTTCAATGTTTTCTCCATTTAACGTGATATTGCTTGTTGATTCAGTTGTGAGGATTTTAGTTTTCTTTATGTTGAGGTGTAATCCCTACTGAAGGCTGTGGTCTTCTGTCTTTATCAGTAAGTGCTTCAAGCCCTCTTCAATTTCAGCAAGCAGGGTTGTATCTTCTGCATAACACAGGTTGTTAATGAGTCTTCCTCTAATCCTGATGCCCTGTTCTTGGTCACATAGTCCAGCCTCTCAGATTATGTAGAGATTGACGCTACTCAATCTTCTTTTGATGCTTCCTGAGTATTCAGTATCTTGCCCATAGAATCTTTCAAAATTACAGCCAGAGGCTTGAATTTTTTCTTCAGTTCTTATAGCTTGAAAAATGTTGCATGTGTTCTTCTCTTTTGGTTTTCTAATTCCAGGTCCTTTGCACACGCCATGAGAATACTTTCCTTTGTTTTCTCAAGCTACCCTTTAAAATCTTCAGTTCTTTTAGTTCATCATTTCTTTCTTTTGCTCTGTGTTCATGAGCAAGTTTCAGTCTCTTCTGACATGCATTTTGTTCTTTTCTTTCTTTCCTATGTCTTTAGTGACCTCTTGCTTTCTTCATGTGTGGTGTCCTTGATGTCACCTCACAACTCACCTGCTCTTCAGTTGTTAGTGTCCAGTGTGTCAGATCTGTTATTGAGATGGTCTCTAAATTTAGGTGAGATGTACTCAAGGTCATACTTCAGCTGTCGTGGAGTTGTGTACGTTTTCTTCAGCTTCTACTTGCACTTGCATGTGAGCAATTGACAGTTATTTGTAGGAGAGACTTAAAAATGGGTTTTCAGTTGGTGGTGGAATTCTTCAGACAGCAAATTTGCCTGTTTGCAGGAGAACACCTTGAGAGTCTTTGCTGCTGTGGAATGATGCCCTCCAGGCAAGGCCTCGGTGGGTTTTGAATGAGGCAAAGAGTACACCATTGCTCAACAGGACAAAGTTAAAAATTGTGGAGAACCCTGTCTTAGTCATCTAGTGCTGCTATAACAGTAATATCTCTAACAGACGGCTTTAAAAAGAGAGATTTCGTTTTGTCACAGCCCACTAGGCTACAAATCCAAATTGAGGGCATCAGCTCCAGAAAAAGGCTTTCTCTGTTGTCTCTGGAGGAAGGTTCTTGTCCTCAGTCTTTGCCTGAACTGGGAGCATCTGAGGCTCAGGGACCCTGGGTCCTTTCCAAAGGATGCCCTCTGCCCCCTGGTACTGCTTCTCGGGGATATGAGGTCCCCAGTTCTCTGCTTGCTTCTCTTTCCTTCATATTTCCAGAGACTGCATCAAGGCACAGTACAATCCTGTCGATTGAGTGCCGCCTCGCACACGCAGCCACAGCCCGTTCTCTTTCAGTAACATGCTGGAGGCAGAATTTACAACATACAGGAACATCGTACAGTGCTGGAATCAAGGCCTAGCCAAATTAATACACACAATTTTTGGAAGACAGAAGTCAATTCATGACAAGTTGGTTGGCAGAGTTGGTATGGGGGAGAGAATAGATCAGGGAGAAATTTCTTGCCACCAGGTAACTGTGAGAAACAAATTTCAAAATGGTCCATCTTCAGAATAAGGGGAACAAGGGCTAGGGTAAGAAGTTACTAGCTGACCCAGAGCGCAAACCATTAGGTGACATGGCAACAACAGAGCCCACGTACCTGGAGAATGTGTGTGCTTACAGAATGAATTAGGGGAGAAGAGGGAAAGAGGGAGCGGTGAGGACACTTTCAGGACTTAACTGTAAAGGCGAAGACTTCGGTGACGTCCAGAAAAGACTGTTTACCCTCATGATACTTAGCCCACGAGGAACTGGAGGAGGGACTCGCAAGTTAGGGAATAAAAGGTTTGTGAGGAACTGTTTGCACGCTCTGGCGCTCTGGCCTGCTTTCCTTGTGGGCTTGTGTGCCTGATTTTGAAAAATTGAATAATAAAGACTAGCTCTTGCTGGGTTCTCACTGGATTTCTTGGGTGTTCATTGGGTAGAGAGACCCTGGTGACAGCCTAACGGTTGAGGGAATTCTGTCCCTGAAATTCAGGGAGGTCACTGAGAGGGCTCTGTCCTTCAGGGAGATTGTCTTATCCAATGATCAGACCTGCCATCAGCTGAAAACAGCCTGGTAGGCCCCACGCAGTATAACCATAAATAACTTCTGCCTTTCTTCCCCACCCTCTGAATTGAAAGCTCTTCCCTTATCAAAATCTTGACCCTCCCCTTCTAATCAACACTTCCTCCTTATTTAGACCATAAATCCCCTAACCAGAATTTCTTGATATTCCTCCTTCTTTTGTTATCAAACCATAAACCCCCTTCTTGCCACACTACCTCACTAAGACCTTAAAACCATAAAAACCCTGCCCTACTGGAGAGGGGTGGGCTGAGCTACTCAGCTCAGACCCCACTCTCTTTCTCTTCCAATAAACTTCATTGGACCCTTGGCCTGGTGTGTCTCTGCCTCTGTTTTGGGCCACCCTCTGCCCAACATCTGTGACCTCATAAGTGACAAGGCAATCCGCCCCAGCCATCGGGGTATGTTCCCAGTCATGGGTTTATACGGGCCCACCATTTGCCAAGAGGGATTGAGATGGTATCCAGGGTGCCAACAATATTTCCCACATCACTGAAAACTTAAAAGAAAGAAGATGCCTGGTAGTTATTTGTAAGTTACTTGCTGAGATGGTCTATGATGTAACAACATCTATTTCTCCAAAATTTCCGTGAAGTCTGCCTTCGCATGCCCTTTGATTGGTGGCATGCTGGGGGATGATTGAATCAGGGTGAGGTCCAGTATGGCACAGAAAAGGGTCAGAGGATCACAGGAAACATGGATGTCCAATTGGAGACTACAAGAAGAGGCCTAGCTCTACAAGAATTCTCTTTTTCAGTGGTTGTGTTGGGAATTGAAATCTACTTCTTTAACTTTTCGTAGTCTATTTAGAGTTACTACTGAACCACATCAGCCAAAAGGAATATATCTTAAAATCATACAGCTCCATTTACTGTCTTCCTCTGTCCTTTATACTGTGTCATAAGTCTCCCTTCTACAGGCTCCACAGTATTATAATTATTGCTTTAAATAGTCATACGAGACTGCCAGTTAAGTTCGTGAACACATCCTAGAAAAAGTACTACAAACCTCATTGCTGATTATCACTATGGTAACTTTTGAACTCCTGCTCTTGGGAAGCTGTGCAGCAACACCAGTGCCCAGTCCACCCTTCAAAGCAATTTTGGAACTCTTTTTCTGGAATGGTCATCGGAGCTCTCATCATATTACCCTTGATATCCTGAACGTCATCAAAATGTCTTCCTTTCAATATTTCCTTTGTCTTTGCATAAAGAAGAAACTCATCGTGGGCCAGATCAGACGAGTAGGGAGAGTGTTCCAAAGATGTTATTTGTTTACTGGCTAAAAACTCCCCCACAGACAGCTACACAATTAAGTTTGCAAAGTTGCCACCTTGCCATTGTGTGCAATGGCCACTCCAGAAAGAATTCTAAAACTGCTTTGAAGACTGGACTACGTGCTGGCGTCAGTGCATAGCTTCCCAAGGGGAGTGCTTTGAAAGTGACCATAGTGATACTCAGCAGACAGGGGCATAACACTTAGAACAACTAAGTTCGTAGACTTAATTGTCGGACCTCATATATATTTAAAAGAAATTAAGAGAAAAAAAGAGTATCATATCAACCCTCATATTTACCATTTCTGAAACTCTTCATTCCTTCCCAAGGATCTGAGTTTCCACCTTGATCATATTCCATCAAACAAACAACAAAGCAAACCCACTGCTGTTGAGTTGATTTCAACTCATAATGACCCCAGAGGGTTTCCAAGGCTGTAAATCTCTATGGAAGTGACTGCCATGTCTTTCTCCCATAGAGCTGCTGGTGGTTTTGAACCACTCGCTGATCTGTCTGTTAGCAATTGACTGCCTTAAGCGCCAAAAGAAATCCCTTTAGTAGTGCAGATTTGCTGGCAACAAATTTCCTTGGTTTTCTTTTATCTTAAAATGTCTTTATTTCACCTTCATTCTTCATTTGCTGCTGTTACTAAGATTCTGTGTTGATTTTTTTTTAAAGTATCTATTTCTCTGATGAGATTTCCTATCTGTTCATTTGCTTCAAGAGTATTTTCTTTATGTCCTTGAGTATGGTTATAATAAACCAAACCAAACAACAAAAAAAAAAAACCAAAGCCATCGCTGTGAATTCTGACTCATAGCAGGCTTCTGCTCCAAGAGTAGAACTGCCCCTTACGGTTTCCAAGGAGTACCTGGTATATTTGAACTGCTGACTTTTTGTCTACAAGCCATATACTTAACCACTACATCACCAGGCTTTCCACATTATAATAAAGACAAACAAAAAAACAAACCCAGTGCTGTCGAATCGATTCCAACTCATAGTGACCCTACAGACAAAGTAGAACTGCCCCATAGAGTTTCCAAGGAGCACCTAGTAGATTTGAACTGACAACCTTTTGATAAGCAGACATAGCACTTAACCCACATGCCACCAGGGTTTCCATGGTTTGTAATAGTTGCTTTAAAATCTTTGCCTGCTAATTCTAGCTTTTGGGTCATCTTGGGATTGATCTCTGTTGCTTATCTCTTCCTTTTAAATGAGTCACGTTTTGCTCACTCTTTTTATATCAAGTGATTTTGGATTTTATTCTGGACATTGTGAAAAACTTTGCCATGTTGCTCTGAACAATATTGCTTTTTTTTTTTTAAGGCAGCTATTTAGTTGGATGTAAACTGAAAATTCTGTCCCCCCTTGTGAAATTCAGTAACTTGTCCAAAGCCATACAACTGACAGGTAACTAAGTGTCTTTCTGTGGATTCTCTATAGGAGCAAAACCAGCACAGTTGCGGATCTATAGGTCTAGGGCAGGCTGGAGATCTCTGCTAGCTCATGGAATTGCAGGGGCTGGTGAATCCAAAATCTGTAGGTTGGGTGGCAGGCTAGAGGCTTCGGCAGGCTTCTGCTCCAAGAACTGGAGCTCAGGTGATGAGAACAGTGCAGGGCTGAGAAAGAGAGAGCTTTGCCAGAATATTCTTTGATGTACTGGATGGAGACCACACCACCAAAGAAACTGTCCTTTTGGTTACATCTGATGGCAAATGGAAGATGATTACATTATAGACGAGCACATCTCAAACCACTGACAGTCATAGCTGGCTCAGTCATCTAGCACCGCAATAACAGAAATAACTCATGTGGATGGCTTTAACGAAGAGAAGTTTTCCAGCAGGCTAGAAGTCTGAATTCAGGACACCAGCTCCAGGCGGAGTCTTTCTCTCTCTGTCACCTCTGGAGGGAGGTCCTTGTCATCATTCATCCCTTGGTCTAGGAGAATCTCAGCACAGGCACTTCAGGTCCAAAAGCTTCACAATGCTTCCAGTACTGCTTCCATGGTGATATGAGGTTCCCATGGTTCTCTGCTCACTTTCCTCTTTTGTATCCCCAAAGAGATGTGCTTAAGACACCATCTAGTCTTGTAGATTTCATCAATATAACTGCCTCTTATCTGCCTCATTACATCATAATGATAGGATTTATAATGTTCAGGGAAATCAAGTCAGATGGCAAAAAGATAGACAATTACACAACACTGGGAACTATGACCTAATCAAACTGATGGACATATAGGGGGACATAATTCAATTCAAGATGACAGCCTAGCCAAAATGACACATAGCATTAACCGTTACACTAACTTTTGATTACTCATGAATTAGTTTAAACTTTGACAAAGAGTATTTACTTCTCTAAGTAAATACTAAGCACTCTATCAGCTTGCATTTGGTTCTGTTTGACACAAAGCCAGAACTTACCACCCAGTCTATAGCTGGTTGTTTATTATTGCTGCTCGTTGCCTGCTGCAGGCTTTACCTTTAGACTCAAAGAGGTAGTGCCTCCTTCCAGCGCAGAAACATGCTAATCCTGTGCTCCAGGGGCTGGGACTTTACCTGGATGCTCAGGTAGATGGAGCAGACCTAAGATTGCCAGGTAAAATATTTGTTAGTAAATCTGTAACCCTAGGCAGAGGAAAAACTCTCCCTCACTCTGTTTCATTTTGACAACCAGGTCTCAAAGTACAGTGGTGTCACTTGGTGGATTCAGAGGGTGCAGACTACAATGAGTATCACTGTCAAACAGGATGATGCCAAAATTGCTGTCTATGCAATTTTTGTGCAGCATTTCAACAGAAATATATTGGGTTTTTTTTTTTGTAAAAATATCCCAGTAGTTAGTTGTCAGAACAAACAAAAAAAAGTATCTGTAATTCCAGCTGGCATGTATCAATATACCTACACGTCTAAAACTTTGTACAAATTTTTCTTTTTGAGACTTCTAATGTGTTCCAGGAAACTCTGGTGACATAGTGTTTAAGAGCTATGTCTGCTAACCCAAAGACGGGTAGTTCAAATCATCCAGGTGCTCCTTGGAAACTCTATGGGGCTTTTCTACTCTGTCCCATAGAGTCACTGTGAGTTGGAATCAACTTGCCAGCAATGGATTAATGTGCCCCATAGTCCTGGTGGCACAATGGTTAAGAGCTCAGCTGCTAATCAAAAGGTTGGCAGATTGAACTCACCAGTTGCTCTTTGGAAACACTATGGGCAGTTCTACTTTGTCCTATAAGGTCACTATGCATTCAAATTGACTTGATGGCAATAGGTAATGTGCTCTAGTCAGAGGTGTCATTATGTTATCACCTCTTAAGCTGGGTCTCTAGAGAAGCAAAACCAGCAAAACATGTATATGTATGTATGTATATATGTATACGAACAAAGAAGACAAAAGGAGAATCGATGCCTTTGAACTGTGGTGGTTGGAATAGAATGTTGAATGTACCGTGGACCACCGAAAGAACAAACAGATCAGTTCTGGAAGAAGTCCAGCCAGAGTGCTCCTTGGAAGCAAAATGGCAAGACTGCATCTTGCATACTTTGGACACATTGTCAGGAAGGATCAGTCCCTGTAAAAGGACATCATGCCTGGTAGAGTGGACGGTCAGTGAAAAAGAGGAAGACCCTAGACGAGATCAATTGAAGCAGTTGCCTCAACAATGAACATAAGCATAAAAATGATTGTGGACATTGTGCAAGACTAGGCATTGTTTCATTCTGTTATTTATAGGGTTGCTGTGAGTCAGAACTGATTTAATGGCACCTAACAACTACAACAACATATATGTACATATATGTGTACATGTGTGTATACTTGCATGTATGTATAGAGATATATGAATATGTATAATGTGTATCTATTAGCTGAAGTCCCAAGTGCCAGAGGTCAAATGAACAGGATCCACACACAGGATCCAGAGCAAGCAAAAGTTCACAAGCTTTGCCAAAAAGTCCACCTATATTTTCAATTGCTTGCTTGCTTATGGCAGATCTCATCATGGAGGTGATTACTTTGTTACCTAACTGCCAAACTACATCATAACTGCCAAAACACTGAGAATCATGGCCCAGCCAGGTTGACACACAAGATGATTACATCATTACCTAATTGCCAAACTCCGTCATAACTGCCAAACCACTGAGAATCATGGCCCAGTCAAGCTGACACACAACTTTAACCATCACCTTACTCGATTACTGTGCTGCTTCAAATCGTGTAGCTTTGTCTGCCTGTGCAACAAACATATGCTGCATATTTTTGCTGCTGGTGTTTTTATAGCTGCTGATTTTGTCAAAAATTCTGGTGTTTTAACTACAATATTGTGGTGATTAGCATGGGGTGAGTAGCTCATACCACAAGTTACTGCACTTGGTGATGCCACTATTAAAATATCACTGCTTGTGCCCCTGTGTCTGGCGAAGCTCCTCATAGAAACTTCTGGTAGCCCCCTCTCCATAGAGCTCACTAATGACCCAGGGGAATGTTGTTTTGCGCTCTTGACCTGTGTCAGGTACCCCAGGGTACAGTGGGGAGGAACTCTGAGGTAGGCCTTACAAGGCCTTGGTAGGCTCTCTTTTTCTTTTCTGTCATTTTTCCGTAATAGTCATGCCATCGAGTCAATTCTAACTCATAGTGACTATGAGTAGAATTGCCCTGTAGAGTTTCCAAGAAGCACCTGGTGGAACTGAACTGTCAATCGTTTGGTTAGCTGACAAAGTACTTAACCACTACACTACCAGGGTTTCCTGTAATGCCCTCCCCAAAATACCTTCCTACCTCCTTCAGCTACCAACCAGGTGTCCTCTCACCAATCAGCTCTGACTAACGGACTCCTCTTGGGGTGGTCTGCTGTTTTATGAATTGTGTAACTCTCAGTTTGGGTTCAAGGGAGAGTGCCCATTCTCCTGAGGCCTTGACAAATTTCTATGTGTCTGATGCTACGGCCCCACAGCCTCATATCAGCTCCATCTGGCCTTCCCTGCTTCTCTAACTTCATCTTACTCTTGATCACCACGCTCCAGCCACACCATTTCATTCTTGTTTCTTGAACATGCCAGTCTGTTTCCATCTCAGGCCTGTCAGCTATCCTCTATCCAGAATGTTCTTTCCTTGGTTCTCTGACACCAAGCCCTTCTCATGTTAAAGGATTCTTTTCATGTTATAACACTGACCTTAAATGAGGCACCCCTCTTTGGAGATGGCCCCCAAACCCAGGAATGTCAGCCGAAAGGCACAGATTATAAGTTGAGGGGGGCTTGACAGTGGGTGGGCTGATCCCATTGGGTGGCAGAGCAGGTACCGTAGGTGGTCCATCCATTTCATGCTTGTCAGTCTGACTTCCAGCTGCTCTTTAGGTCTGAGGGTGCTCTCTGCCCGCTGGGTTCAGCTTTGCCTGAAAATTTGACATCTTAGACTGATTTTTCTAGAGAAGCAAAACCAGAAACATGCATGATATGTGCAGGGAAAGAGTCGTATAGAGGAGCCAGCTTGAGCAGTTGCAGAAGCTGAAATGTTGCAAGTCTTGGATCAGAGCACAAGTGTCACATGGTCACGGAAGCTGGTGACTCCAAGGTTTTAGCTGACTAAAACACCATCAAAGAGTATTCTCTTCTGTGTGTAAGTTTTTTCTTAAGTCCTTATAATAGTGGTCTCATACAATATTTGTTCTTTTGCAGCTGACTGATTTCACTCAGCATAACGTCTTCCAGTTTATTCCAGGTTATGAGATATTTCCTAAAATCATCATTGTTCTTTATCATTGCTTAGTGTTCCATTGTGTATATGTACCATAGTTTGTTTATCCATTCATCTGTTGATGGGCACTTAGATTGATTTCATCTTTTTGCTCTTGTGGACAGTGCTGCAATAAACATTCATGTACGTGTATCTGTTCATGTAACAGCCTGTATTTCTGTAGGATATTTTCCAAGCAGTGGGGTAGATGGCTCATACAGTATTTCTATTTCTAGCTTTTTAGGAAAGCATCAAATTGCTTTCCAAAGAGGTAGTACCATTTTACATTCCCACCGGCAGTGTGGAAGAATTCTAGTCTCTCCATAGCCTCTTCGACATTTGTTATCTTGTGTTTTTTGAATTAGTGTCAACCTTGTTGGGGTGAGGTGGTATCTCAGTGTACTTCTGATTTGGATTTCTCTAATGGCTAGTGATCGTGAGCATTTCCTCATGCGTGTTTTGGCTGCCTGGGTGTCTTCTTTGGAGAACTGTCTGTCCATATCCTTTGCTCACTGGAAAATACTAAAAATTAAACACTTATGCTCAACCAAAGATTGTATCAAGACAGTAAAAAGATTACTTACAGAATGGGAAAAATATTTAGCAGCAATGCATCTGATTGATGTCTAATTTCCACAGTCTGCAAGGTACTACAACATATCAACAAGAAAAAGATAAATAACATAATTCCTTGGAAGTTTTATCTGTGGGCTATCACAACAGAGGGTATGATGTGCAGAGGGGCAGAGCCATGGAGAAAGCAGAGCAGAGAACTGAAGGATGGTTTTAGCTGGAATAATATGTGTGTTATCTGCTAGAATTTACATCATGAGAACAGATGAGAACAAAATTTGTCACAGCTAGCACTTGGAAGTTTTGACTTTAATGATCAAAATGAGACAACCACAATCACTTGTCACATACTTCAGATCTTATTCCTAGGGTTGGAAAAAGTCATTCACGTATTTCTACCTAGTGTGTGTGTTGTAACATAATGACAATAAATGATTTAAATATTTGCTTTGAAAAAGGGGCTGGGAGGAAGAAATACCACCTCCTGGTGGAGTCACAAGACAGGGGTTCCTGGTCTGCTCTGGGCTTTGGGGTAATATGTATGTACTCTGGCCCCTGAGGATCACTCTTTCCATTCCTTCAGGGCTGGACTGAGGGACTAGAGGTGGATTCAGGGCTTCCCCACCTCCCATGTACCCTGGTGACAGACCCATCCCCTGAGGTGACCCCTGCATGTCTTTGTTCCTTCAAATGGAAGGAGTCATACTGGCCAATGCTTCTACAAGTTTGTGGGGAGTGCTGTCTCTTCCCTAGTTTCCTACTTTCATTTTTGCTGTTAGGAGTCAGAGTCACAATGCCCACCGTCCCTGCAAATGAGTCACTCTTTATTGAAGGAAGTGGCCCATGGCAATCGTTGGCATCTGGGGTGATTTTGTTCTTAGAGGGGGCATTTAGCAATATTTTTGGTTGTCACAACTTTAGAAGGCTGTCATTGGCATCCCATGGGCAGAGGCCAGGAATACTGCTAATTACCAAACAATGCACTAGACGGGCTCCTCCTTGCAGAGAAGTATCAGAACAAGTTGCCACCAAGACAGTCCCAAACCAGGGCAATCCCAGGTGTGTCAGAGTAAAAAGCTCTGCTGATGACCAAGGGGTCAGCAGTTCAAATCGACCCGCCACACGTTGGAAACCCAATGGGACAATTCTACTGCACCCTGTGGGGCACTGTGAGTTGGAACTGATTCGATGGCAGCTAACAGCAAGAGCAGCAGTTTCAGTCACTGAATTTTTACAAGTAGATCACCAGGCCTCTCTTAGAAGGCACCTCTGGGTAGACTGTTCCTTTGTCCTTTTGGTTAGTGGTTGGCTGAGTGTGTTAGCCATTTGAGCCACCCAGGATTCCAAGAGTATCTTGTTCCAAGTGTCAGCCGTGCTTTGGCTGAGAACCCCTGACCCATGGTGAGTGTTTTTTTCTTTTTTTTAAGCTCTGGATAGGCCACGACTAGGATGAGGCAAGAGAGGGTCCAACGCTGTGCATTCTGGGGGGCGGTGGAATGCACAGGCTCTCAGGGTCATGCAAGCTCTGAATGGGCCTTTGAAAGTGAGTGCTTATTAACTTTTGCACCCTTGATGCCATGCCTGCCTCCCCCGTTTTCTATATTATTTGTACTTACTATTTACTCTTTCTAGCGCTTTTTTATCACCCTAAAGAAAAACTCTGGCCCATTAAGCTCTAACTCTTCCCTCCCCCATTCCCTGGTAACCATTATTCTACTTTGTCTGTGCGTCTGTCTAAAGAAGGACTTCATGCTTGGTAAACAGAGGGTCCGTGAGAAAGAGGAAGGCTCTCCACAAGATGGACTGTCACAGCGACTGTGACAACGGGCTGGAGCATCACAACAATTGTGAGGGTGGTGCAGGACCCGGCAGCGTTTCAGTTTGTTTTGTTGTGGGGAGGTCGCAAGGGGTTGAAACTGACCGAAGGCACCTCACAACAACAGCACAGAGGCACTAAGAGGAGTCACAGCAACAACACTGCCAATGTCACTAAATAAACAAAAGACGTGGCAACCAGTTACAGGGCAGACCAAAGAGCGATTGTTCTTGCAGTCCATGTTCTCCTAAAAGTCACTAAACAAATACTCCATGGAACATTAGGGAGGAGAAATGATGACATGAGGGTGACATATTTGTAGACCCTAAAGTCGTATCTGTAGACAGTCAACAAAAAAGAGGAAGACCTTCAATGAGATGGATTGACTCAGTGGCTGCAACAATGGACTCAAGCACAGCAATGGTCACAAAGATGGCACAGGACTGGTCAGGGTTTCATTCTGCTGTACATAGGGTCACAATGAGTCAGAACGGACTCAGCGGCACCTAACAACCACAAAATACTGCGTATAAGTGAGACAACAATATTTGTCCTTTTGTGACTGACTGATTTCACTCAGTGTCTTGTTTTCAAATTTCCTCCGTGTCTCACTGTGGCTGAGTCATGTTCCTTGGTGTAGACAGGCCATATTTTGTTTATGTATTCGTCTGTTGACGGACACTTGGGTTGCTGCCACATTTTCCTATTCGTGAATAAGGCTACAATGAGCATTTTTGTACAAGTGTCTGTTTGTGTCTCTGCTTTCCAGTCTTTGAGTACACACCTGGGAGCTCACTCTATTCTTGACCTCCCTAAACACACGAGTAGGCACGTCACTGGCTGCTCTGCAGTCCCCAGTGGCTCCCCATGCCTTGCAAAATGAAGCATGAACTATGGGTTCATTTACTTGACCAGGAGGGAGGAGGAAAGAGCTGATGGAGAGAGAGGCAGAAGTCCAGGGCTGAGCCTCAGGTTGGGTGGCTGATCTACACCTGAATTTGTCACAGAAGTGCTCTGTGGTGACGGCGACGGCAACCTATGGGGAAAGACAAGGGATGTTGCCTAACATGGCCCCAGAAAGTGTGACCAGGTACCCTCTCGCAGACTTCTGACATGTCCCGGAGGTTTCCTCTTAGGTAAGGGGCAGAGCTCAAGCAATCCAACTAGCCCTGAACTTGCCCCTGGCTTCAACTAGTCCCTGGCCTGAACTGGCCTTTGATCTTAACTAGTCCCTGCTAGAGCCCCGGCTTGAACCAACCCCTGGCTTTAGCTAAACCACCTAGCTTCAACTAACACCTGTTCTTACTTAGGCATTGGCCTCAGCTGGGCCCTGGCATCAACTAGTCCCTGGCCCAACTAGCCTCTGGTCATCAAGGCCCTTTCAAACTTCCTCCACTTGCCCCCTTTGATTTCCTGCCTCACTATTATTTATGCTCTTACGCACCACTCCCAGCTTCACCTGCCACTACCTGAAAGGTCAGTGGTTGGAACCCCCCAGCAACTCTGTGTGAGAAAGATGAGGCAGGCTACTTCCTCAATGTTCTTCTAGAACATTCCCACAGTCCTTGAAGGCCAAACTCAAATGCGCTCTATGGTTGACACTTTTCTATCATGGCTATGGCATGGTGGGAGAGACTTTGCTCTTCAGGTTTCCTGTGGATAGTCCTTGAGTGCCTACCCTAGGAAAAGATGTTCAAGGATGTCTTCAGCATGCAGGTCCTGAGTCCGGGCTTTGCAAAGAGAATCTCACGAATCTTGGAAACTATACCATGCAAGAGACCTACTTATACTCATTTTATAGATGAGCAGACTGAGGCTCAGAAAACTTAAGTAACCTGCAGAAGATCTTACTTTTAGGAAATAAAAGATGAGCTATTCAAACCCCAGTCTGTCTGACCTGATAGCCTAGGACAGCTCCAGTCCACTCCGCCCAGGACCCCTTACCAAACACGTGAATACTCACATGTGAGTGAATGAAGTGAGAACCTGAGATAGACAAAGACTCATAAGGAGCCCTGTCACTTGGTTGACTGTGGACTGAGAGGGAGGGGACCAGCATGGACCACACACTCAACAGAAAATGGAGAAGGTAGATTGTGGTAAAGAACCCTGGTGGTGCAGTGGTTAGGCACTCAGCCACTACCTGAAAGGTCAGTGGTTGGAACCCCCCAGCAACTCTGTGTGAGAAAGATGAGGCAGGCTACTTCCTCAAAGACTGCAGCCTCAGAAACCTATAAGGCAGTCTTACTGTTTCCTGTAGGGTGACCATGAGTCAGAGTCAACTCAGTGGCAGTGTTCAACTGCTTTTAATTTTGAATTGTGAAACCTGGTCTTCAACCTGTTGCTGATGAGGATTTCTAAACTGGGTCCTAGGGGGTGGAGAGGATCTGCGGGACACCAAGACTACACATTTGCATTATAAAGGGTCTCTCTGTTGCAACGAAGGCTGGGAGCTGAGCTTACTCAAGCTCTGCAGGAAGCTTCCAGGCTTCCAGATAGCTGGATCTCCATGGAAATTTGTTTGCAGAGAGGAAGGAGCTATTTTAAGGACGTGTACAGAAGAGGACCTGGCAGGCCGAGGTGAGGGAGGGGCACTGTGGGAGAGCTTTTCTGAATTACTCATTCATTTCCCTCCTATTGGGGTGAAAAAATGCCATGAAAAGATCACCAACCTGGGCAGGGTAAGGGGGGATGGCAAGGCTGACCTGCCCCCGGCATCACTGGGCTGCAGTGACCACCCTCCAGGTGGCCATTTTGGGTGGAGGTGCCAGGAACACGAGCTATTAGAGAATGGCTATTGTGTTATTACGTAGTGGTGCAATGAGTGGAATCAACTCAATGGTAACAACACCTTCCTGTTGATGTAAAATGGTGGCTCTTACCTCCTGGCTTCCCTCTAACATGTAGAGAAGGGGAAAAAAATTGCTTCTTAAAAAAAAAGCAACTGTGCCATTAATGAACATTTTGATCAAAGATTCTATAGAAGAATCTGATCAAAAGAGGGAAATGTAAAACAGAATTTCAAATTATAATGGACTCCAGACTTTCTGGAGCCATGGAGGCTGGATGAACCCAAAACTACTGCCTGAGATAATCTTATATATATATATTATTATGATTGAGTGAGAACATGCAATCTATATAAATTTGCATACCTGCCAATGAGCGGCTCCCACTGCTCTCCCTGCCCGGTGACAGCACACTCCTCTTCTCTGTTCTGTATATGTCATATCCTGCTAACAATCTTCTATCCCCTCCTCTCCACCCTCTCCCCCACGTCCAGTAAGAGTAAGACTCATGTGTAGAAGAAAAGACTCTTGGATGGCTGCAAGGGTGGGGAGGAAGGGAGGGAGAGGGTGGAGTATAGATTAGACAGTTGATAGAAATTTGGTTGTGTGAAATCAGTGACAGCATACATTAGAAAGAAGATCAGTTTTAACTGGACTTCAACATAACCTGAAAACTCCTCCCATCTTAAGCCAATATTGCAAGGACTGAGTAGCTGGATGACATCCTATTTATGCATAGAACCATGAAGTGCACACATGATATGGTCGCTCTGTGTCACCAAGTCCAATCCATTTCTGTCCTAAGAGTTGACCTCCATTATGATTTATGGACACGGGCAGTGTCAAGGCCAGGGGCCGTGCTCTCAGGGGAACCCTGAGGGCCATGGACCATTAATTGTGGTTTTTTAGTGCAGATCTCAGGGTGTATCCCTTTTTATTTTCACGTTGCCTGTCAGACTCAACTTTGTGAGCCCCATCATGACTATCATTGGTGGCCGGGCACCATCTGGTTCTTCTGGTCTCATGTTGATGTAGTCACCCACTCCTGTGGGTCTCTCTGTCTTCTGGGTTCTCTTTGCCCCATGTTGTTTTGGCCCTTGGAGATCATCCGCTCCTGCTGAGTTGGGACCATTTGGTGTACTTCAGACGGCAGCTAAGCAGCTTTTAAGACCCCAGACGCCACTCACCAAGTTGGGGTGCAGAAGACTCTCTTAGAGAAACACTAGTTTTGCCAATTGGCCTCGAATTCCCCTGAGAGCGTGGTCCCCGGCCCCCTGCCCCAGCTACTCAGTCCTTGCAATATTGGCTTAAGATGGGAGGAGTGATCATGTTATGTTGAAGTCCAGTTAAAACTGATCTTCTTTCTAATGTATGCTGTCACTGATTTCACACAACCAAATTTCTATCAACTGTCTAATCTATACTCCACCCTCTCCCTCCCTCCCTCCCCACCCTTGCAGCCATCCAAGAGTCTTTTCTTCTACACATGAGTCTTTTTTAAGTTCTTATCATAGAGGTCTCATACAATATTTGTCCTTTCGTTGCTGACTACTTTCACTTAATATAATGTCCTCCAACTGAAACCAGGTCATAAGATGTTTTCTAAAATCATCATTGTTCTTTATCTTGCATAATGTTCCACTGAGTATATATATCATAGTTTACCTATCCATGCCTCTGTTGTTGGGCATCTGGCTTGGTTCCATCTTTTTGCTATTGTGGGCTGTGCTGCAATAAACATTCGTGTGCATGTATCAGTTGGTGTGAATGGCCTTGATTCTGCAGGATATATTCCAAGCAGTGGAATTACTGGGTCAAATGGTATATCTATTTTCAGCTTGTTAAGGAAGCGCCAGATTGCTTTCCAAAGAGGTTGCACCATTTTGCAATCCCACCAACAGTGTAGGAGAGTTCCAATTTCTCCACAGCCTCTCCAGCACTTGTTGTTTTGCATTTTTTGGATCACGGCCAACCTTGTTGAGGTGAGATGGTATCTCATTGTAGTTTTGATTTGAATTTCTTTAACAGTTAATGAAAGTAAGCATGTCTGCATGTGTTTTTTGGCTGCCTGGATCTCCTCTTTAGAGAAGTATCTGTCCATCTCCTTTGCCCATTGCTTAATTGGATTATTTATCTTTTTTGCATTGACGTTTTGTGGTACCTTACAGATTATGGAGATCAAACGTTAGTCTGACATATAGTTACTAAATATTCTTTCCCATTCTGTAGGTGGGTGGTCTTTTAATTCTATTGATAAAGTCTTTGGATGAGCTAAATTGTTTGATTCTTAGTAATTCCCATTGATCTATTTTCTGTTGATTGTGCTTTGTTTGTCAGATTTTGAAGTCTGTCTACATTGCGTATTAGAAGTTCCATTGTTGATCCTAATTTTTCTTGAATGAGCTTTATTGTTTTAGATTTGATATTTGGGTCTTTTATCCAGTTTGAGTTGGTTTTTGTATAAGGTGTGAGATACGAGTCTTGTTTCAATTTATTGCAGATAGATATCCAATTTTGTCAGCACCATTTGTTGAAGAGGTTGCTTTTACCCCAATTTAATGTCTTAGGCCCTTTCTCGAATATCAACTGTTCATAGGAGGATGGTGTCATCGCTGGGGTCTCAATTCTATTCCATTGATATATCTGTCTCTTTTTGTACCAGTACCAGGCTGTTTTGACCACTGTCTGCCCAAGATGCTTTAAAGCTTAAACCAAAAATATTTCCTGATGTCTACTTAAAACCAAACAGTAGTTTAGCTTGTTGTAATACTGTAGGGTAGGTTCTGACTCGTAGTGACCTTATGTACAACAGAATGAAACAGTGCCCAGTCCTGTGCCACCCTCGCTGTCACTGATATGTCTGAGCCCATTGTTTAGCTTAACTATTAAAAAAATGTCTGCACTGAGCATTATGCTCTTTCAAGAACTATCTATATGGGATCAAGAGATAACAGTCCCCAGAGAAGAACATTATGCTTGTGTTCCCAGTGACAGTCTTGGCTATTCTGACCCCAAAACAAGATTCTTGTTCTCTACTAAGTAAGAATAATCAGGGGAGAATTTACAGGGTCCCATGCTGGAGAAGAGTGTTGAATGTGTCATGGACCGCCAAAAGAACCAACAGATCTGTTCTTAAAGAAGGACAACCAGAGTGCTCCTTGGAAGCAAAGATGGCAAGGCTGCATCTTACATACTTTGGGCATGTTGTCAGGAAGGATCAGTTCCCGGAAAAGGACATCACGCTTGGTAGAGTGGAGGGTCAGCGAAAAGGAGGAAGACCCTTGATGAGTTGAACTGACTGAGTGACTGCAACAATGGGCCTAAGCATAAAAACAATTGTGGAAGTGGTATAAGACAAGGCAGTGTTTTGTTCTGTTGTTCACAGGATTGCCATGAGTTGGAACCGACTTGGTGGCACTTAACAACAACATACTAGCCAAGATTTATAAGAAAACAGCTTGCAAGCAGAGACCAGTGGGGCCTAGGTAACAATTACCCTTGTCTCCCTGAACTAAGGCTTTGCTGGGGGCTTATAAAGGATTTTAGGTGGGAAGAATCTTACGTTTGATTCATTATAAGGTGGGAAAAAGTAGAGCTAGAGTAATGAGGTGCATGTACAAGCAGACTTCAAGATGGCTTCAGCAATGGGGGTTTCTGGGACTGGTAGCAGGACTCATTATGGGGTGTCTTGCCTGTGCAGTTTCTTGCTCCCCTGGTTCGATTCCTCAGGCCTGATTGTAGCTTCCTGGTGCTCCCACTGGGAAGACAAGATAGTGGTCACCTCTGTTTCATCTGTGCAGTACCTCTGAGTTTGATCCAAACTGGCTTTTCTGAAAGACAACTTTAGGGACGATTTAAGCAACTTGTCCATGGCTGTGGGTGGCAAAACAAGTTGCTTATCACTCTGGAATGTTCCAGGGTGTGGTTAGGCTGGAACTTCACATCCGTGTTTCACTTGGTGGAGTAGAAAGTCAGGGAAAAAGAGGTAGATCCTCAAAGAGATGGACTGACACAGTGGCTGGAACAACAGACTCAAGCATAACAGCAACTGTGAACACGACACAGGACTGGTCAGTGCTTTGTTCTGTTGTACACAGGGATGCTGTGAGTCAGAACTGACTCGATGGCACCTAACAACAAGAGGTAACTAAGACAGTGTTGGTGTGTTGCTATGATGTTGAACCTTCTGCACTTGGTCCATGCCCAGTATCAAACTGAGTCCCTGTAGTCTCATCTGATTGGGAGCAATGCCTCCTCATCATACCACCATAGCACTCAGTGAACCATGTGCCCACCCCCTGCTTTCTTGGTGGTGGTGGTGAATGAGGGTCCTGGGTATTGAAGGGAGTTCTTGCCCAAGAGGAGGGATTGAACAGGGTCTGGCAGTGTCTCAGGCACAAAATTCTCTCCCGGGTAAACAATGAGTGAAGACAGTTTGATGTCAATTGGTGACCATCCTTGGATACCAAGAGTGGGAACTCAGCGCCTACAGGGCTTCCAGAGCCCTCAGCCCAGCAGAGAAGTGCATGGTGATCCTGGCTGTCATTCTTCTCACAGCCTCTCCCTCTTCCTTTCCCAGCCACAGCATCCACTGATTCAGCCTCTTGAAGGGGAACCAGTTCCTTCTGCAGACACGTGCCCCTATTTTTCCACATCAGTCTGAAACCATCGACGTGTCAGCTAATACACGCATTCTGCAGTCACGCCTGCCACCCTCCAAAAAGACCGCTACTATGCACTCTGTTTAACCAGGCAGCACCGTGACACCTCAGGGTACATCCTTGTGAGTCCTGGTCACAGAAGACTCACCTGCCTTATATTGAAGTGTCAAGTTGTTTGTTGTGAGGTGTTGTCAAGTCAACTGCACTCACAGAGGCCCTATGCACAGCAGAACAAAACACTGCCCGGTCCCGCACCTGCCCACAATCCTTTCTATGCTTAAGCCCATTGTTGCAGCCACTGTGTCAGTCCATTTCATCAAGGGTCTTCCTCCTTTTTGCTGACCCTCTACTGCTATGCCATCATACCAAGCATGATCCCCTTCTCCAGGGGTTGATTCCTCCTGACAACATGTCCAAAGTACAGGAGATGCAGACTTGCCATCTTTCCTTCCTAGGAGCACTCTGGTTGGACTTCTTCCAGGACAGATGTGTTTGTTCATTTGGTGGTGCCAAGAGGGGTACTTAAACTGGATGGGTGAGGGTCGTAGTTGTGGTAGGCAGCTTCCAAGGTGGCTCCCAAGGATCCCCCACCCTTCAGTACGCACACTTTCGTGTAGTCCCCTCCTACAGAGTAAACAGGTTGGTCTCAGTGACCAATAACGTATGACAGAGGCGACAGTGCGTCCCTTTCCAATTTAGTGTATAAAAGACATGCAGCTTCCATCTGGGGTCTGTGTCTTAGGTCACCTGCTCTGGGGAAGGCAGTTACCACGCTGCGAGCACCCCTGGAAAGGCCTACATTGCAGGGACTGAGAACTCCGACCAAAAGCTGTCAAGAAACTTGAATCAGCCCTGTTGGAAGAGGACTTTCGCTCCAGTGCAGCCTTCAAAGTACAGCAGTGCTAACCAACGTGTTCACTGCAACCTCCTGCGAGACCCTGAGCTAAGTTGTTAACCACCCAGCTAAGTTGCTCCTGGATCCCTTTCCATAGAAATGGTGAGAGAACAAGTGTTTTTTTTTAAGCTGCTAGAGCTTGTGGCAGTTTGTCACACAAAAGTAGTTAACTGATACACCTACATAACTAACGGTCAGCAGAGACAGCAGCTGCCTCCCTTGACCACATTCTTCCCATCTTTTCAGTTCATGAGATAAAAGGGACAGGAGTCCAAGGATGACAATGTCTTTGTCATATAGTCATGCCCTTGGACTGCTGGAAGCACTCAGTGCTTTTGTTGACGGCTCTTGTGTGTTGTAAGCAGGGAGAGACCAGGAGACTGGGGGACGCTCAAGAAGTTGGCAGGGATTGAGCCCAGTGGCTGTCAACAAGGCCTGAGTGTGTGCCCATGCTGGTCACCCTGGAAGAAAGGATGGAGAACTGAGAATGATGAAGTACTATAGCAGACGGCTTCCTGGTCTGCTGGCAGACCCCCAACTGTTCAGGGAGGCCCTGAGTATCAGCCCCATAGCAAGCACCTGCAGGGCGGAGAGATAAAGGATGTCCTCTCAGGACACAAGACTGCTATGGAAGAGTGGGGTTCAGACCCCTCTAGGCTCACCGGAAGCCTGCAGAAGGAAAATGTGTGGCCCATACTTCTCAATGGGGGTCCGTCTCTGGATAGAGGTGCTGCTGAGCCCTAGACCCCAGACCCCGCATCCTAGGAACATGCTGATGTCTCTGAACCCCATCAGAAAAACACCACACACGTGGGCACTGAGTGGAGAAAGGCACAATTTATTGGTTACACAGACTGTCACTTGTGGGAACACGGTGGATCCTTTTCCTGCAAATTCACACACCCAGGTTTGGTTTCTTACAATAAGTCTGTTACATTAAAAAAACAAAACACAAAAACACATCACCACACTATTCTCTTAATAACCAAAGAAGCAGGCCCAAAGACAGATTTTGGGAAGAAGAAAAGGCTGCCTTGTGTCTGGAGCCTGGAACTGAGTGGTCTACCCTCCCCGACAGCCAGGCTGGAGAACACGGCTTTTGGCAGCAAACGCAAACAAATGCTCTTCTACTGGCACACCGACTTCTGGGTTGGCAGGCTAGGGCCAACACATGCCACTCAGTGGGCTAGGGATCTCCAGCCCCAGCAGAAGTTGGATCTTCCTATAGGAGCAGAGAAGACAATCGATTTGCCTTCTCCTTCTGGTGAACAAGAATGGGAAAAGAGAGAGACATTTGCTCCAGGTTTCTGTTTGCTCTAGGTGTTACCTTCACTGTGGCTAGACTTGGCCAGCTTCACTGCACCTGAAATGAGCTATCTAGACAGACTCTTCAACTCCCCAAATGCTAGAACTTCTTTTCACTCCCAAAGGGCATGGCCCTTTTAATGCTTTGTCCACCACTTTGTTCAATGGGTATCTGTCCGCCACTGGGGGTAGATACTCATTTAGAAATGGTGAGTTTGGGGATTTGGGTTTGGAAGTGGATGGGGGACATGCAACACTGAGGCTGTCCTGGCAAAATGTTCAAAAAGCATTTTAGCATAGGACTTGGTACACAGTTGGTGCTTAGTATGTGCAGCCATTATTATTTATTATTATTATTATTATTAGGTATCCATACCCCAACCTTTGGGTCTGCACTCCAGATTCTCTCTTCAAAATGGCAACCTGAATAGCACTCTTGGGTCCCAAGTACCAGTCCGAGGTGGAACCCTGGCTGCTCACTCCCTTCTAGCCTAGACCTCATGCCACACTTCACAGCCAGCAGTTCTGCAGACCGCACAGAAAGAAGCTACTCCCACTCTGGACAACCAGGAAGCTTTGCAATGAAGCTGGCGGGTACAGCTAGCAGGAGGTCCCGGCAGGCGTCTGCTGGGCTGCTTACAGTTCCTCTGGGCTTCCTGTCTTGCCGGCGGATCCCGAGGGCTTCACTGTGGGGACAAGAACAGAGGGATCAGGGCCATATTTAACCACAGATTACCCTGGGTCCCTACATGCCATGGGTTCCCCTAGGCTTCCTCTAAGACGTAGCTGCGAAGGGCAAGCATGGACTTTTTATGTAGATTAAATATATATGTGCAATATATGTGCAAACATAATAAAGATATAATAAATATAGTAATAGTGCTGATGTAACATAGGCTATAAGAGGACTGCCAATTCAGTTTGTGAACCCACGCTAGAAAAAGTGCTACATACCTCACTGCTGAATATCACTACAGTCACCTTCCAAGTACTCCCTTTGAGAAGCTATCCACAGATGTCAGTGCCTAGGCCACCCTTCGAAGCAATTTTGGAACTCTTATTCTGGAATGGGCATCAGAGTTGTCATGGTATTTATTTACTGGCTAAAAACTCCCTCACAGACAACTATAGAATTAAATCAGCAAACTTGCAACTGTGCCACTGGGTGCAACGGCCATTCTAGAAAGAGTTTCAAAATTGCTTTGAAGGGTAGACTAGGTGCTGTGTGGGTGCATAGCTACCCAAGGGGAGTACTTCGAAGGTGAGTGCAGTGATTCAGCAATGAGGTATGTAGCACTTAGAACAATGAAGTTCGTGGATGTAACTGTCAGAATGTGTGTGTGCGTGTGTATTTAAAAAAATCCCACTACTGTCGAGTTGGGTCTGACTCATAGAGACCCAAAAGGTCAGAGTAGAACTGCCCTATAGAGTTTCCAAGGAGTGCCTGGCGTATGAACAGCCGACTTCTCAGTTAGCAGATGTAGTACTTAATCACTACGGTATCCATGGTTTCCTGCCATGTATGTGTGTACATATATATATATATATGTATGTATAAATAAAATACAGACGCATACTAATATAATTCTCCCTATACATTTACGAGTTGGAATTGACCCGAGGAGAGTGGTTTTTTTTTGATACATCAGTGAGGCTGATACCACTAATAGCCTCCTTTTAAAGATGAGCAAACTGAGGCACAGGAGCAGGAAGCGCAAGAGCTGGGTTTTGGATTCAAGACTGTCTGGCTCCTGAGTCCATTCTTTATCACTCTGTTTTTCCTCAAAAATAAATTTATTTCAAAGAAAGGAAGGGGATGTGGTGTTTGAGGTCTCTAAAATGCCAGGAAATTGTAAGCCCTAATAATAATAATCCCACTGAAAAACCAAACCCACTGCCATCGAGCCGATTCCGACCACAACGACCCTCTACGACAGAGTAGAACCATCCTATGGCGTTTCCGAGGAGTGCCTTGTGGATGCAAACTGCCGACCTTTTGGTCATGAGCCACAGTACTGAACCACTAAGCCACCACGGTTTCCATAATAATGATAATAGAATATAAAAAGACAATGGAACGTAAATGGTACTGTTTCCGTTTATTAACGGAACTTTCTTCCTATGGACCTGATGCAAAGTTGAGTTTATACACAGCGCCTCCTCTAGGCTTTCCAGAGAGGCGAGGTAGGACGGTGGACTTTGAGGGGACCAGCAGGCCTGGGTTCCAATCCTGCTTCAACGCCCCTCCTTTCTCATGGGGCAGCCCCAGCCCTGCATCAGGATCGCTGTTTTAGGGACCCCAGCCGCGGGAGCACACACGTGCACAGGCGCGCGCGCCACGCACGCACACACGCACGCGCACGCACTCACGCGAGCGCGCGCAGCCGCGTGCACGGGCACGCACCTGCATGGCGGTCCTGCCGAGGGGCCCCTCCTCCGGCCGGTGCTTGGCGTGGTGCGGCAGCTCGGTGTTGTCGCGGTAGTCGCGGCCCCGGGAGTGCTGCAGGTGCAGCACAGCCGGGCTTTTGACGGGCAGGGGCGGTCGCGTCTGCGCCGGCGCGGCCGGGGTCGGCTGGCTCAGCTCGGAGCGGGACGGCTTCACCGGCCTCTTGGCCGGCACGGGCACCTGGGAGCAGGGGGCGGGCTTGGGCTTGCCCGGGTTCTTCTCGCCGCTGGCCGCCGCTGCGCCGTCTGTCGTGGAGGTGGAGCAGGTTAGGGAGCGCAGCCGCGGCACAGGGGCGAGGAAGGTCGTGGGGACCAGCTTGCTGGTCCCCTTGGAGCTGTCGGCCTCCTGGGCTTTGGAGAGCGGGATGGTGGCGGAGGAGGTGACAGGGTCCGGGCAGGGCGGAGTCTCCTTCCTCAGCATCTTGGGGGATTCCTGCTCTTTCCTGGGAGCTGGCTTCGGGAAGGAGCTCACGGAGCCGTAGAGGGGGTTCTCAAACATCTCCCGCTTGATCAGCGTCGTTGGCAGTTCTTCCTGCAGCGAGGGCTCGGCTGTGCTCTTCCCGGAATCGCTGGGCCTAGAGCCACGGGGGAAGAGGACAGCAGGCGGGGAAGAAACCAGCGTTAGGAAAAGATGCTGTTTCCTGTATCTGTTGGCGTTCTCATGGGCAACCTCTGTGCTCGCCTGTGACTTCCTCCTCCATAAAAACTGTTCCCACCAGAACAAGAGTGAGCAAGGGACACTCTGCTGAAGGTTTCGTGGGAGAAATAGCCCCAAAGCTATTGCTAAGGCGATTCCAATGCATGCCGACCCTGTAAGAGAGAGTAGAACTGCCCCATAGGGTTTCCAAGGCAGTGATCTTTATGAAAGCAGACTGCCACATCTTTTTCCTACAGAGTGGTTTCTGGGTACCTCTCTGTTGGCAGCTGAGTGCTTTACCACTGTGCGGCCTGGACTCCTTTTGGGAGAAATGGAAGAGGGTTTATGTTGCTTGTCCAATAGCAAATCAAAAGCACAATAAGATACCATACTTCACACGCACTAGCATGGCTGTTAGAAAAAACTAACAAAACCAACCACGTCGAAGTGAAAAATAACAAGTCTTGGGGAGGACATGGAAAAATTGAAACCCTCAGTCCTGGCCGGTTGGACTGCAACACTGGTATAGGGACAGTGTGTCAGTTCCTCCAATGCTAAATGTAGAATTACAATATGACCTAGGAATGCCACTCCTAGGTATAGGCTCAAAAGACTTGAAAAAACAGATACTTGGAGGTCAATGTTTATATAACATCATTCACAGTGGCCAAAAGGTTTACAAAAAAAAAGGGGCATTAACGGATGAATGGGTCAGCAGATGGTGGCACACACATGCCATGGTATGTTGCGCAGCCGTAAAGAGAAAGGAAGCCCTCATGCCTGCTCCAGCATGGGTGAACCTTGAACACGTCATGCTGAGTAAACTAAGCCAGACACAGAAAGACAGATCCTGCGTGATCCCTGTTAGATGAAGGACCTAGAAGAGGCAAGTGCTCAGAGACAGATAGTGTGATCAGTGGGGAGAGAACGCGTAATGGACTGGAATTTGAGGTGATAACTTTTGGAAGTGGAAAACGGTGATGTTGCCCCCCTCAAAATTATTCTGGACCTTTAGGATTAGTGCACTTGACTGTTTGCCAGTTATACCTCAAATAAAATACCTTGAGAACATTGAATAAAAGCCCCCCTCTCCCAAAGCCTTGTCAAATGAGCCTGTCCCCTCAGTTCTTCCTCCCATACTTCCAACCAATGGGCCTCCTGTCCCGACACCTACTCTCCCCTGCCGAGAATCCTGCAGCCTCTCCTCTGCTGTCTCCAACACTTCTGCTCTGGCCCTCATTTGCATGCCTGCTTAGCAGAACTCCTCAGGAGAGAGTTCAGTGCACAGCTGGGTGATTTGAGGGTCTCCACTGAAGAAGCTTCTTTTAACAAATATTTATGAGGCCTCCAACATTAACAACTGAGTGTGAGATGCTGTTCCAGGCACAGAGACACAGACATGAGATAAACAGACAAAATATTCTGGTTTCAGAGACTGCTGTTCCAGAGACCACATGTGCTTCCCAACAGCATCAAGTCCTCTCCTTGAAGAGCTTCTGGTGTGTGTGGTTCCTTTACCAAATAAGTCACACGATGGGAAGAGGTCCCAGTAGGGCAGTAAGGGAGCCACAGGTCAGGAGCAAGACAAGACAGCTGCTTGCTTGGGGTAGGGAAGGAATCCCATGCGGGACCCCAGGTAGGCAAGAGCTGCCTTTTCTTCCCAGTGCTTATTTCCATCATCAGATCGCTGCTCTTACCGGAGGTTACTCCTTGCTGAGCATATTGCAAGGAAGAATGGCAACACATTTTGCATTCTGACTAGGGAAATAATCTCCCAGCGGGAAGTTCCAGACCCTGTTTGCCCGCAACAGGAAACTGTTGGGAAGACAGAGTAAGTCTCCTTGGAACCCAGTGAGCTATTCACAAGGCCATGATGCCTGTTCCCAGTAGACCATGTGCTGAGATGTGGCCCCAAAGTTGCCGAGTGACCAGGTCTAGTAGACTCTTTGAGAAGTAGGTGTGGGTCCAGGGGACACAGAAGAGATGTTACCCTCACATAGTGCTTATGATCAGGGATGATGTGGGGTTTCAGGCTAGGCTAGCCCCAGGGATATGTCAAAGGTGGCTTAACTGTAGACTCCAGATTTTTGCTCATTACTGTTTGGAAAGATCTGGAAGCAGCTGCATAACTAGACATGTTGGGGCCTTTAAGAAATACTTTGGAAAGCTGTTCCTCAGCCTGTCTGGGTCCTCAAAGGCCTTTGCTGTGAGTTAGCCCAGGGAAAAGGGTGTAGGAGTATAGAAGCAGCTAAGACCACCAGCTTCCAGAAGGAGTGAGGGAGAAAAGGTCGCACATGTGAGCTGACACCGACCAGCCCCCTTCCGATGGCTGGGAAGTGAGGAGGGGGCTCCTGGAGAGAATTAGGGGGCAGAGGTGGGAAGGCCTGCCCCAGGGGCAAGTGTTTATACGATTCCAAAGCTTCTCCCGAAGCTTCCAATAGGTTTGGGAAAACAGATGGGGGTGGAGGACGGACCTAACTGAAGGTAACAGAGGAATGGACCCCCACAGGAGGCCGGAGTTGTCAGATAAGGGAACCAGTGTCCCAGGGACAGAGCTAACTGTGGCAGAATGACTTCGCTTCTCATATCTGGGAGACCCTGAATCTGTCTTCAGTTCCAAGGAAGCTAAGCACTGGATCAAGATCAGAAACCAGTTTTGCTCTTAACTCAGTGGTTTGGCTGAGGGTGAGCAGCTGTCTTAGTTTGCCTGGCTTTGGGGGCGCTTTGGGGGATGCGGGACCTTCAGTGCTAAACCAGGGACAGTCTCAAGCAGACTCGGATGGTCAGTCACCCTACTTGTGTGCAGAGCCAGAGTCTTTAGCAGCAGAGAGGGCTGCGGGCAGGGGTGGGAGCTGCCGGGTTCTTGTCTGTAATCACTGCCTTGGTGGGAAGTGGGCTGCGAGAACCCCAGCTGGGGGACCTTCTTATAGGTGCCCCATTCTGCAGCTGGCAGCTCTGGGGCTGGAAGGCACACATTTCCCACCCAGTACAAACTGCATTCAAATTGTTAAGCACAAAGATATATTTCCTTACCAAAGCCCATTGCCATCAAGTAGATTCTGATTCATGAGGTGACCCTACAGAGAGTAGAACTGCCCCCACAAAGCTTCCAATGAGCACCTGGTAGATTTGAACCGCTGATTTTTGGTTAGCAGCTATAGCACTTAACCAGTATGCCACCAGGGTTTCCTATAGTTCCTGACCCCAAAAAACCAAACCTTCTGCCATCAAGTCAATTCTGACTCATAGCGACCCTACAGACAGAGTAGGACTGCCCCATAGAGTTTCCAAGGAGCATGGCGGATTTGAACTGGTTAGCAGCTGTAGCACTCAACCACTACACCACCAGGGTTTCCTATAGTTCCTTAAAAAAAAACTCCAAACCAAACCCACTGCTGTTGAATTAATTCTGACTCATAGTGACCCTATAGAACAGAGTAGAACTGTTCCGTAGAGTTTCCAAGGAGCACCTGGCAGATTCAAACTGCCTACTTTTTGGTTAGCAGATGTAGCACTTAACCACTAGGCCACCAGGGTTTTCTGTTGTTCTTTAGAGAACTTAAACACATTTCACTCAAATAATTTAGCTCTTGCTAGGGTCGCCATGAGTCGGCTCTGACTCAACGGCACTTGGCTTGGCTGTTCTTTTTGGTCATTGCTACCTCCATTTTTCCTGGGGTCACCAAAGAATGGCCCTTGTCAGTGGGTACCTCAATACTCACAGTGCTATGGACTGAATTGTGACCTTCAAAAAGCTATGCTGAAGTCCTAGTCCCTGGTGTACCTGTGAACATGACATTGTTTGGAAATAGGACCTTTGAAGATGTCATGGGTGAACACGAGATCCCCCTAAGCACATTAGAAAAGAGAGGGACAGGCAGAGACGCAGGAGAAAGATGGCCACTGTGCAGCTACACACCACGTACCACCTGAGGTTTCCATAAGCTGAGAGAGAGACAAGAAGGGATCTTCCCTAGAGGCGTGGGGGACAACACAGCCCCGTCAATACCCGGAATCTGGGCTCCCAGCCTCCGGAAGGTGAGACGATAAATTTTCTGTTGTTGAAGCCACGTGCTTTGTGATATTTTTGTCATGGCAGCTCTTGGGAATCACCCTTTTGTCCTCATTTTTACATGGCAGGAGGTCAAGGCTGTTTCTCCTTCTGCCTATATTTCTTAGAAGATGACCAAAGACTAAAATACTGAAAACCAGGGAACCGGAGATAGACACAGCTGAGCTCGGGGTCATAGGAATAATCCTGTTTACCCTATTTCTTCCTCCCCTCCCTCCTTCCTTCCATTCCTCCCCATCCCCTTTCTTCCTTCCACTGTTTTTGGAGAAAAAGCTTAAGCAACAAGACTGTACACTGCCCCTCAGTCTGGAGGGCTCCCAGGCAGGCCATGCAGGGAAAGGCTGGTTACTGACAACCTCTGTTCCCAAGCTCCTAACGCTCGTGACAGGCAACCCCATCCAGGAACAATAGTTCTCGTGGACAAAAGGAAAAAAACTGTGCTAGGGAAAGAGAGATGGAGAGTGAACCTGCAAAGTTGTAAATATCTTATCCTTACCAAAAAGAAGCTGTGAAGATTGCCCCCCAAGGGAAGCCAATGCCATTCTGCCCATCTGAAACCACTGGTAATCGAGGTCAGGGCCGCCTTTAATATCCATTTATCATCCCAGGCTACTAGGCACGTGCAGCGTCTGTGTTTCCTTGAGGTGCCCACAAGATGCCTTGCTGTTGTGGCCGCAGCCTTGGAAGCAGCTGTGGGTTCGGGATCTGTGACTCTAGGCACTGATGTCATCTCAGGCTGCTTGGTGCAGTTTCTTCTCCTGTACCTAGCTTTCTCTAACCTCTCCTGCTTTTCTTCCAAGCTCATGGCCAAACCCTTCTCTTTCTGCCAGGCTTACCTCCCCTCTGCATGGCCAATCCCAGTTCCTTCTTTTTTGAATTGTCCCCCATGGAAGGACTAAACAACCAAGACCAAACCCATAGCCACTGAGTTGATTATGACTCATAGGGACCCTATAGGACAGAGCAGAACTGGCCAATAGAGTTTTTAAGAAGGACCTAGTGCATCTGACCTGCTGACTTCTTGGAGAACAGGCAAACATTTAACCATTGGACCACCAAGGATGAGGCAGCTGCAAATGGGAACAGGAATTGTGTAAGAGAGGGGAGCCGGAGGTGGGGGTGGAGATTCCCCATGGTAGTTTCCACCTCTGTTCCACAGGCTTGCAGGGACTAGGATACACTCTGAGGGTACACATGTATAGAGCAGAATTCTTCGGCAACTATAAAAGAACCAGAAAGGTGTTTTTCCTGCCCATAAAAACAAAACCAAATGCATTGCCACTAAATTGAAGCCAAGTCATAGCAATCACATAGGACACAGTATTAGTGCTCCATAGGGTTTCCTAGGCTGTAATCTCAGCAGAAAGAGAACCAAGATCCCTCAGAGCTGGATCGATAAGCAACGTGATAATAAACAGAGAACATAGTGAAGCTGCCCAGGAATTAATATGACTTGGATCCACAACCAATGCCAATGGAAGCAGCAGTCAAGAAATCAAATGATGCATTGCACCGGGAATGCTTGTTGCAAAAGACCTCTTTAAAGTGTTAGAAAGCAAAGATGTCACTAGGGCTTAACGTGCATCCAACACAAGCCATGGTACTTCAGCTGCCTCATAGGCACATGAAAGCTGGACAGTGAATAAAGAGGAATGAAGAACAACTGATGGACTGTCAGAAGAAGGAACACATCTGTCCCGGAAGAAGTACAGCCAGGATGCTGTTGAGATTGGAGGGCGGTGAGACTTCAGCTCACGTGCTTTTTGGACAAGTCATCAGGAGAGACCTGTCCCTAGAGAAGGACATCATACTTGGTGAAGCAGAGGCCCCATGAGATGGGGTGACCCAGCAGCTGCAACATCGGGCTCAAGCATCACAACGGTCACGACGGGACAGGATAGAGCAAAGTTTTGTGCTGTGACACGCACAGTCTCTCCGAGTCAGGACCAAGCTGCCAGTGGCTGACAACAACCTTCAGAGCAGCTGGTGAGTCCCAGCCACCGCCCTTGTGGTTAGCTGCTTGGCACTTAATCACTGCATCACCAGGGCTCCTTCTTGCTGGCTGTATCTTTTTACATTTTCTGCTCTATTTTTCATAAGCATTTACAGTCTGTACCTGCTGGTCAGAAACTGGAGACTGGGCAACGTTTACTCAGTGGCTACTGGATTCCACAGTGGAAGCAATTGGGGTGGACTCCTCGCTCTCCATGTACGATACCCAGGTTTGATTCTCAGCCAGTGCATCTCAGGAAGAGGCACAGCCACCACCCTCTGTCATTGCAGGCCTGCAGGTTGCTACAATGCTGGGCAGGTTTCAGGGGGTCTTCCAGACTAAGACTAGGAAGAAAGACCTGGCAATCTACTTCTGAAATTCAGCCAGCAAAAACCCTGTGGACCACAGCAGTCTGACTGACAACTGGTCTTGGGGATGGTGCAGGACTGGGCAGCACTACACTTACTGGGTATGGGGTCACCACCATGAGTTGGGGGTGACTCAGCAGCTAACACCACTACTAAGCTCCAGACTGTGAAGACAGTCAGTCAGCAGTATGGACACACGTCCCAGCCCTCACGTGGCTGCCATGCTAAGGGGCACAAGCTTCCCAGGAGGTGAGAACCCAGTGACTCCTGTTGGCAGAGAAGTGGGGATACCCTGGTAGAGAGAACTCACCTCGACTCCTGCGTCCTGAGGCCGGGGCCCCGACTGGCTGGAGTGGGTGTAAACTTCTTGGGTGATATGGGTGGTTGGGAAGGTGGTGTTGGAGGACTCTCCCCCCATCCGGGCCCAAGGGAGGCGTCCTTGGGCAGTGGGTCGTAGCTCCAGGCCGTGGGCTGCTGGTCAGGGGAGATGGCCTGCTTCCCGGCCAGGGGCATGGGTGGCCCAAAGGCCCCCACACCCATGTAGTTGGGGTTAATGATCTCGGTGATGCTGGGGCCACTGCAGAGAGGGGCCCTGCGGGGGAGACACATAGTCACACCCAGGGACTCCCTTCCCATCTCGGGGTCAGGGTGCACCAAGTAGGGTCAGAGGACAGTATCCTCTGACATCCCTTGGGCCCCTGGGATTCTCCTCAACTCCTTTACTTCTTTGTGGGCACTGGACTCCTCATTTATTCACTCATTCAGGGCAATGGGCCCTTCATTCATTCATTCACTTATTCACGACAGTGGCCTCTGCATGTACTCGCTCATTTATGTGATGATGAGCTCTTCATTCACTCATGCACGTGACAGTGGGCTCTTCTTTCATTCACTCATTCCCACCACAGTGCGCCCTTCGTTTATTCACTCAGGTAACGGCAGGCTCTTCATTCATTCACTCACTCATTCACGACAGTGGGCTCTGTATGTGTTGGCTCATTTATGTGATGATGAGCTCTTCACTCACTGATACACGTGATGGTAGGCTCTTCACTCACTAACATGACAGTCAGGGGGTTCTTCATTTATGCACTCACTCATGCAACAGCAGGCCCTTGGTTTATTCACTCGTTCATGAGACAAAATCGTTAGAGTCTGGTAAGTGGCAGGCTCCAGGTCCCAGGCAGAGGAGGAACTCATGGCCTCTATCTTCATGGAACTCACACTGCCACAGGACAAGCACACAACAGACACGCAGCGACAGACACTGTGTTTATGCTGAAGTCTAACTGAGAGAAAAGAGATGGAGACCAAGAGGAGGGCTGGTACCACCAACAGGTGGCCAGGGAAGGTCTGGTAACAAGTCCTGCAGGATAAGACGGGAGGGAGAAGGTTCTAAGCAGCGTAAGAGCAAGAGCAAAGGCCCTGAGGTGGGAAGGGGCTTGGCTCTACCAGAAAGCAGGACGGCCAGGGAGCCAGCAGAGAGAGGGGAGTGGTCTTCGGTATGGAGGAGCGAGCAGGGCAGGGTGGAGAGTGCAGGAAGGGGGTGAGTGGAGAGGCCCTGAGGGACAGATCAGATCAGCATGCATATTTGGCCTAAGGCATCAGGGTGACGCTGGCCAGGCAGGTGGCGTCTGGGAGAAGAGGACTGAGGCCTCCCTTGTGCAGGGTCGGCTCTCAGCTGTCCAGGTGCAGCCCAGGTCCAGGAGAGATGACTCAAACAGCACACACTGCATACTCAGACACACTGGGTGGCCCCTCAGGGATGTCAGCACTGTCCATCTCTGCCTGACCGTAAACTTGCTAGAACTAATGAATGGCCTTCTGCCAGGGTGTGTGATAGCATACGCTGCCACAAACGCTGCCCGGCCCATCTGTTCAGCTAGCCTGCTTCTCAGCCACCCTCAATGCCACCGAGTGAGGTGTGCTGCAGAAGGGATACAGTTGTCAGTTTGATCAAAAGACACAGCCTCTTTGTTTAGTGACCCTAGTGCCAACTCTGGGACTGTGCAGAGGCGTGGACGATATGATCATGGAAGGACCAGGTAGGCTCTTCAGTGATGCTTGGCAGTGGATTAAGGTGGGTGACTCCTCAGTGATGGTCAGAGGACTTGGGAGTGGACTGGAGATGGGCTACAGAGGGGAGTTCCTGGGTCCAAAGGGGTCGGGTAGGATGGGGGAGGGGTGAAGGCAGATGTATAGGGACAGACGGGAAGAAACTAGCCTGCTGCTACTGGAATACAGACGAGGGGGAGCTCTGGCCCAGCACTCACAGGGATGCCAACCCTGATAATCTGGATCTTGAGGCCCACCCCATCAGTGAGCTGAAGCAACCCTGCTTTAGGGGACTGTGGTGCCCTAATAAGAGTCTTGGATGGTGCTGCTAATGACTAGTGCACTCAACTACTAAACAAAAGGTTAGAGGTTCAAATCCACCCAGAGATCCCTCAAAAGAAAGGCCTGGTAACCTGCATCCAAAAAATCCACCACTAAAGAAGACCCCATGGAGCACACTTCTACGTAGGCACACATGGTGTCACCATGAATGCAGGTTGGCTCAAATACAGCTGGATTCCTGGCTCCTAGTGACATGGGCTTCAAAGCGCTGGTGTTCCCCCTTCAGTCTCTGTCAGGAGCAACTATAATGGATTTCCTGACAGTTTCTTCCCATAAGTAACCTGGTGGTGTTTGTTGACCACTGGCCCCATAGCTGCTGATGTCCTCAGTCCCACAGAGACACAGCAGCCACTCCTTGACCACAAATCCGTGTGACCACCTGTAGTCACCTCTGTCTGGACTGCACACCTTTCTACTTGGCAGTGCTGTTGTAAGACATGGATGTCATCTCGTTTGCTTTTAGTGTCTCTAGAACCTGGCACGTAGTAGGTGATCAATAAATGTCTACTGAACTGAACTGTACATCCAACAGGGAAGAGTCTCCCGGGCCTCATCACAGTCACACCACCCTTCCAAGAAACGAGGGTTTGTTGTCAGAGACACTCAGAGCTTAAAGCAAGTGGCCTTCTTCTTCCCTGTCTTGGTGTCTTGGGGCTCCACTTACCTCCTCCTGGGTCCTGTGGACATAAAGTGATGCTATCTTTTAGTGCTATCTTTAGCAAACCCCATTGCTCTACCTGTTGGCAGATTCCCACAGCTTCATGGGGTCATAGCTGGTGAAGCTCTTCAGACACTTGGGTCCACTGGCCTCATCCCTCTCCGTCTTCACAAAGTCTGGAAAGAAAGGGATCAGGAAAGAGGATTTGAGGGCCCAGCACCCAGGTCCAAAATCAGGATGGCAAAGAAATTCCATCTGCGTGCTAAAGCTGGTCAGTGAATTGTGGCTGCCTGATGAGCTGGCCTAAGGCAGATTCAGAGGATTCATCTGGGCTCATTAAGAGTTTCATGATTGATTAGTTAGGCCTGCCACCAGCTCTGAGTGGGGAGAGTTGGCATGTGTGACCCAGCGCTGTCATTCTGTATGATGTTTCCAACTTGCTGGCCTCAACAGAGGACACAACAGGTAACTAACTATATCTTGCCGGACCATATGAAGACAAATAGGTGTCCCCACAAGGGCATTTGGCACCCCAAGTCAAACTATTTGTGGGGCTTAATGGGGAGCTTGTATCTTCACTATCACTTCCAGCTGTGATCTCTGGTTGTGGAGGTGCTGAGAGCCCATCATCCCAACCACTGATGGACCTCCAACAGGGCAGAGGGGGGACCACATTCCCCAAGGCAGCATCCTTTGGAGGCCTGAGTTGTGGCTGGTGTATGAGGACCAGATGTTTACATGTACAGAGTTCTATTCTCTCACTAGTCAAGTTAGAAGCAAGAATGTTTAGGAATTCTGGCTAGATGAATATGCGACATTCATCAATTGAGGGACTCTTGGCCTAGTTGCTTGATTGCTATGTGACCTTTAGCTCTTCACTTAGCTGTTCTATGCCTCAGTTTCCCCAACTATAAAACAAGGATCGCAATGGTGGCTCACTAAATCCCTAGCAGAGTCATTCAACATTAAGTGGGTTATTCTGTAATCTTGGTCTCCAATGGAGTGTGACAAGGCCCACAAGATTGGTAAAAGGTGAGAGAAGGGGAGCTAGAGAACTTTACATCTTTAGAGAAACAAGTTGATTGGGGTCGAGAAATGGTGAGCTGTGGCTGCTGGGTATTGGGGTTCTGTTGGAGAACTCTTGAATCAGGTGAGAGTTGGGTCAGATGGCCTTCTTATATCCCTTCCAAAGCTGGAATTCTATCTCTGGGTCCCAGGAGAGAGAATATTCAGGGTTTTCTCTAAGAGAAACCACCCCTCTGACCCACTGAGATGGAAAGGGACCTGAGGAGGGGTCCTCTTACCATAGAGCTTCTCTCTCATCTTGCCTTGGGACGTCTGCAGCTTAATCTCCCCCTGGAAGTGTCCTGTCATCTCTCCGTGGTGGGTGAGAGGCGTGTAGATGGGAAACTGGGTTTCCTTGGCCTCTAACCGCAGGGCAATGCAGCCTTCGCCTGGAAGGGAAGGGAGACCACAGCATGACTGGTTGATTTCCTGTGTCAAAGCCGCTAGACTATGGAGCTCAGTGGTCTGGCCAAACACTAGTCCAGTTGCTGTTCTGAAGCAGTAGTTGCTGTTGCTAGCTGCTGTTGTGTCAGCTCCAGTAGACAACAATCTTGTGTGTGACAGACTGAAATGCTACCCAGTCCCATGTCATTTTCATGAACACTGCTAAATCTGAGTCCGTTGTTGGCGCCACCATGGAACAGTTACCTGTGACTCAATCACTTGGCCTTGGGTAGCTTGGATGGCTGTCCAGAAAGTAACCTAGTGTGATATTATCAATTCATCAGTTAAAAAGTGAGCTCACTGCACACATTCTGCCTCCAGGCTATCAATAGACACTTTGGTAGCACTCAGAACTCTTTGCTCTGCATTCTTCCCCTCACCTGACTCATGGATCGTGGAGGAGCTGACGCCCTGAAGTCTGCCTCTGTACATCTCCCTTCTCCTCTTTTTCTAGAAACTCTAAGACAATCATGTCAAAACTCTGTCACTTCCCAGGAGAACAGCTGTGCATTTGGCCTGGAGATACAGCTCTCAGACCCCAAGATGGCCGTCTGAAACACTGGCCAAGGCAAAGATTATCTGATAAACCTTTTAGAGAAAACACCTCGCACTGTACTGTAAAATGAACACGTGGATTAGTCCATGTGGAACAAGAAAACTGACCCCAAGAAAACCCAGCAGAAACACAGAATTACATACCACTCTGACTGCTGTAGAATGACACCTTCCCGGGGTTTACAGCAAGAAATGACAAAAGAAGGTTGACAGATTTGACCATGTAAAAGTTAAAAATTTCTACGTGAAGAAAAACATGGAAATAAAAAAAACACCCAGCAGGCAGCAGGGTCTGCAGCCAACTCTGCTGCCAAGTAGGGGTGTGACCTGAGCTCAGCAAGGAGCACCTCCACATCAAACCCCCAACAGGGAAGTGGGCAGACGGCAGCAACAGACAGCCACACAAGGAAACCCGTAGCTGGTTGATTTCAGGAACTGGGGAATTGTGTAGCCTTTAACTATCAATAACGCAAATTAAGAAAGCACCAAGGCACTCTTCTAGACATGAAAGTAGCACAAAATGAAAGGGGGTAAAAAGATAATACCCGAGAAAGTAAAAAGATCAGCGATTGCCAAGGAGTGGTTCGGGGGAGGAGGAGGGATGGCACACAGGGCATTTTGGGGCAGTGAAACTGTTTTCCATGAATCTGTGATAGTGGATATATGACATTAGACATTTGTTAAAACCTACCTTGGTAGCATAGTGGTTAAGTGCTATGACTTCTAACCAAAAATGTTGGCAGTTCAAATCCAGCAGACATTCCTTGGAAACTCTGTGGAGTAGTTCTACTCTGTCCTATCGGGTTGCTATGAGTCAGAATTGACTTGATGGCAGTGAGATTGGTTTTTGGTATATTATAAACTATGTTGAACCTATAATGTAAAAATCAGTAATAAACCAGTTGGTGTCAAGTGTGGTGCAAAGCAACTGTGCAGGACAGAGTAGAACTGCCCATTAAGGTTTCCAAGGAGTGATTGGTAGATTCAGACTGCTGACCTTTTGGTTAACAGACGAGCTCCTAACCACCGCATCACTAGGGCCTCACATTTCATAATAATGTAGCAACATTAGTTCATCAATTATAACAAATGTAAGATATTAATTTTCATTCTACCTGGATCAACAGTCAATGGCTCTACGTGGATCAACAATGAATGTCTATATAAGCAGCTGTCAAGGAATAAGATGAAAGAGTGCACTGGGAAGATCTGCTGCAAAAGACCTCTTCAAAGGTTTATAAAGAAAAGACAATACTTTAATGACTCAGTGTGTCTGAGCCAAGCCATGGTCTTTTTAATTGTTGCATATGCATGTGAAAGCTGATAAAGGAAGAGAGAAGGAGAATTAACACATTTGAACTGTGGTCCTGTTGAAGAACACTAAATGCTGCATGCCACAGATCGCCAGGGGAATGAACAGATCAGTCTTATGCGATTACAACCAGAACGCTCCTCAGGAGTGAGGACGGTGAGGGATTAGACATTTCATCAGGAAAGGATATCACGCCTGATAAAGCGGAGGACCACCCACTATGTGGGAGATGGACTGACACAGCAGCCACAACAATGGACTCAAACATACCAATGACCATGACACTGGCGCTGGGCCAGATAACACTTTGTTGTGTTCTTTACACACACAGTCACCATGAGTCAGAGCTCACTCAACAGCGGCCAACAACAACAAAAGGGTGTCAAGAAGAGGAGAAAGTGGATGCATGTGGGAGGGAGAAGAAGGGGTGTATGGGAGCTCTATGCACTGTCAACTTAAAATTGCTCTAAGAAAATCAAGTGGTTGAGTCTCACTGGTAACACAAGATCTCCACTAAAAGACCTCAATTGATGGTTCAAAGGCTTCAGGGTTCCCCTGGGAGCATGGACCCTGGCCCCAGTGCAGCCTTTGCCCATAAATCATAACGAAGCTCCACTCTTCAGACAGGAATGGATTGTACTTGGCAATGCAGAGTGACCATATATTGAATGCACTTTATGGTTCTATACATCTATAGGATATCATCCTGCTAACCTCTGGCTGGAGGAAGGAGAGGGGGTGGAGAGGAGGGGAAAGGAGACTGTTGGGAGGATGAGACATGTAGGGAACAGAGAGAAATAGTGTGCTGTCACCGGGCAGGGAGAGCAGTGGAAGCTGCATACAGGTGGGCATGTAAATTTATACGGGAATGTACATTTTCACTCAGTCATAATAAAAAAAAGAAAAAGAAAATTAAGTGTATTAAAAAAAAACTAGATAATACCCAACACAGGTAAAGACATGGGAAAACCTATCCACAGGAAGATAGCAAGGTCAACTGAGACAGCCTTTGTGGAAATCAAGTTGGTAAGTGCCAAGGGTCACAAAAAGCCCTGGTGGTACAGTGGTGAAAAGCTCAATTGCTAACCAAATGTTGACAGTTTGAATTCACCACCTGCTGCTTGGAAACGCTGTTGGGTAGTTCTACTCTGTCCTATAGGGTTTCTATGACTCAGAATTGACTTACAGCAATGGATTTGGCTTCTTCTTTTTTTTTTGGTACGACTCAAACACATTTATACCCTTTGATCTAGCAAACATGGGAATGTATTCTGAGGAAATAATCAGCAGAAAATGTCTCTGCAAAAGAATAGAAAACGTCCATGGAGTAGGTTCATCACAGCACCACTGATAACAATAATAAAATAAATGGCAGAGACTCAGTAACAGCAATAATGGAGTACATTCTCAAATCAGGTTACAGGAAACCTGTGGAATATTACATGGCCATAGACACGACCATCACAGTGACTGTACATGAAGAACATGGAAAATGCTCATTAATACCTGATGAAGAAAGAAAAACATAAAACACTATCTCTGCAATATTCCTGTTGTTAGGTCCCACTGAGTCGATTTCAACTCATAGCCACCCTAAGTGACAGAGCCGAGCCGCCCCACGGGATTTACTAGGCTGTGACCCTCACGGGTGCGGGTCACTGGGAGTTCCTCCCGAGGAGCTACGGGGTGGGTGCTGTCCGCCCATCCTTCAGTCAGTGCTTAACCATTTTGCCACCAGGCCTTCTTTCTGTGATGTCAGAAATATGAAAATGCATGCATGCATGTGTATGAGGGTGGAAATAGGAAACTCAAATAAAACAGTCGCTGTATTAGGTGAGACTGTCAGCTGAATGTCTTTTCTTTTTATTATGATGACATGTTGCTTCTCAGTGTGAGTCTCCAAACAAGGGAAGGGTATTTGATCAAGAGAACAGAACCCATCAGACCTGTACTTCCTGTTTCCTGCCACTGCACCTTCCAACATCCTCACATCCACATGGATCCTTCCTTCTTGCCTGTCACAATGGATCACATGCCTGAGCCACAGTTGGCACTCTTCTCAGGCCCTGGCTTGGGGACCCTCGCTCACCTGTGCTCCTGTCTCTCACCTGGCCTGCACCTGGAAGGGGCTGAGAGCACGGCTTCTGGGTTTAGCTGCCTGCGTTCACACCCCAAGGTGGCATAGCTGCATTATACAGGTTGTCTAGTAGCTGTGTGACCTTGAGCAAGTCAATTGACCCCGCTCCCCACAAACCTCAATCTCCTTATCTACTAGTTGGGAGAACAGTATCTGCTTTATTAGGTTGTTGTCAGGATTAAATAAAGTAACACCTGCAAAGCATCAAAAAAGCAATCAGATCCATCCTGGAAGAAATACAGAGTGCTTCTTAGAAGCCAAGATGGCAAGACCACATCTTACACACTATGGACATGTTGTCAGGAGGGACCAAACCCTGGACAAGGACATACTGCTTGGTAAAGTAGAGGGTTGGTAAAAAGGAAGAGCCTCAAGGAGACGGGCTGACACAGTGGCTGCCACGATGGGCTGAAGCATCGCAGCGAACGTGGGCACGGTGCAGGACCGGACGGTGCTCTGTCCTGTCTTACGTAGGGTACCTACGAGCCGGAACTGACTGGACAGCACCTAACAGCAAAGTGCTCAGCAGAGAGTCTGACACAGGAAAGGCTTGGGGCATGGTAGCATGAGGCTGCCGAACAAGAACACCTCAAATCCCAGGGGACAAGAGGGTGACCTACAGTTACTGTCACTCTGGCATCCCTGGATGGGTGACGAGAGGTGGGGCAGGATCAGGGTGGGGAGTGGTGGGTAGGCTTTCCAAGAAGGTGACATCGCTGACTTCCTCATACGAGTGTCTGCCTTGGGAGCGAGCGGGAAGCTCACCCGGAGCCAGCTGTCCCAGGACCCTTACCGTAGGACTCGTCACTGTCAGAGGACTTAATGCTGATCAGGATGTGCTGGTCCAGCAGGTACTCAGGGTCGGAGATAATGGGCTTCAGCTGCAGGGAGAAGGCCATGATTAGAGCTGACAGGTAGGGGAAGAGATGGGTGGACAAGTGGATAAGCGTCACCAGCCTAGATGTGGGGAAGGTCTGAGGAAACAGGCCTATAGGTGTTCTTATTCAGCTGATTTGAATCTCTGGTCTCGACACATACAACATTAGGAAAGAACCTGTGTGTATACCTACCCAGCAAGGCAGCAGCTCACTTTTCTGTCCCCCACCATCACACTGCAAGCCAAGCCTCCTAAATTGGGGCCTGGGAGCCCAGGTCCCAGGGAGATGGCCTAACCCCAGATCTACCTCCACTTTGCTTCCCTTCTCCTCCTCTGCAAATCCATAATTAATCAGAACTGGGGGTAGTGGGTGCTGGCTGATAGGCAAATGTGGGATCAGGAGCCAGGTCTTGGGTGATCACTCTAGGAGGATGGCCCAGCACGCTGCACCCCGCTCCCTCCTTGGCCCCTCCCCAGGACTGCTCTCCATCTGGGTGAGATGGGTGCTCTGAACTGGATGCTCAGCACAGCCCCCGGTTCGGCCTGGAGCGTGTGTGCCTGTGTGTGTCTGCCTCCCCATTAGGAAGCACCAGTTCCCCACTGGCCAGGCTTTGCATGCCGGGGGCTGAACCTGGAGCCTGACCAGTGCTGGGCTGCATCTGGGCAGGCATGGGGGCAGCCGGCAGCTTTATTCTGCACATCAGTGCCTACCTGGAAACCGTGGTGGCATACTGGTTAAGTGAAATGTCTGCTCACCAAAAGGTCAGCAGTTGGAATCCACCAGGTACTCCTTGGAAGCTCTATGGAGCAGTTCTACTCTGTCCTATAGGGTCGCTATGAGTCGGAATTGACTCAACAGCAGTGGGTGTTAGTTTGATCAGTACCTACATGTTGGCTACAAATTAGGATCTTCTCACAGTTTAGGGCTGGTTATGGATTGAATCATATCCTCTGGCTGCAGGTGCTGTGAATCTTAATCTCGAGGCCTGTGGCTATAATCCCACTCAGGAACAGGTTGTCTTTATTATGTTAACAAGGCAAGATTAGTGTAGGATGTATCCTGAGTCAATCTCTTGAGATATAAAAGAGAAAACAAATGCTAGCTAGCAAGGAGGGTGGGGATCGATGTCAAGGCACATGGAGATCTCCAAGGAACAAGGAAACAGAAGCTGACCGACAAGGACCTGTCTCCAGAGCCAGCAGAGAAAGCCTTCCCTTTGAACTGGCACTCTGAACTCGGACTTTTAGCCTACAAGACTGTGAGAAACTAAATTTCTCTTTGTTTAAAGCCATCCGTTCATGCTACTTCTGTCATAGCAGCAGCAGGTGACTTTGACAGAATTGTTATTCACAGTGACTCCAAGGGGGCCGGATAAAAAGGCTGAATACTGCTCTGGGTGGTCGCTTCCTTCCCTTCCGATTACCAGGAGGCCCTCACACTTTCTCCCTGGTACCCATGTTGACTAACAGGATGGGCTCGCCACACTGTCATTCACAAAGTTCCAGAACAAACAACTAGAAATCACAGTGGGTAGTCTGGAGCATCCTGGGGTCCCAGGGCCACACCAACGACTCAGATCACTGACAAAAGTGAGGCTGCGCTCCAAGTTAGACCAAGGCCGGGGTCCAGGGGTCCAGGGAGAAGCCCGCCCTCCCAGGGAGCACAGAGTGGAAGCTCTCTGAAGAAACAGTGCCTGTAAGGGACTGTTCCACCGAGGTGGGGGCAGCAGGGAAGGAGACTCTGGGCCCTAGGGCAGGAAGAGAGAGAAGGTGGTCAGGTGACACAGGCCGGACAGAGAGTTAGGAACAGATGGGGCTGGAGAGCAAGGTGGGGTCTGTGCGACCAAGCTGAGGAGCATGGGCTTGTCCCTCTTGGCACCAGGAACTTGACTGGACAAGAGGAGCATGCCAGGATCAGGTGAGCATTCCAGAAAGTTCAGCCAGGCTTCAGGGCACTGTGCTGAGATGAAGTGTTCAGTTGATTGCAATTCATGGTGCCCTATTTGTGCCACAGTGGAACGGTGCTGCAGAGGGTTTTCAACGGCTGACTTTTTAGAACTAGATCATCAGGTTTTCTCTTCTGCAGTGCTTCTGGGGAGACTCAGACCTCCGTCCTTGTGATCAGCAGCTGAGCACATTACCCAGGTGTCCTACCCAGGACTCCTTCCTCTGTGGGGCTCCCTCTCCTCTTGCTTGGGGCCGGCCTCCACTCTACCATTGGTCTTGCTGGCCCGTGGAGCCCAGGCTTGCCCTGCGGAACGTCCCATTGGGGCATTACCTTTGGGAGGGTCTCGCCAAACTTCACCAACAGCTCCCCTTCACTGCCTTCCTCATTTTCTCCCTCCTGAGTCTTGACAAAACCTGCCGACAGACAAGAAAGCTGGTTTCAGAAAACTGGGCTAGAACGAGACAGAAAGGAGCCCTGGACCAAGGAAGATACTCCCCCGCCTCCTGTATCTTTAGGGGTCTCAGCATCATTGAGGAAGTCAGGGTTGCAGGAGATCCTGCTTTTGTGGAGGGGACAGTCATCTGGCAATATGCTCTAACTATTTTTAGGAAAGCCAGAAGAGATTCCCCAACCCCCTTTCTAGCTCCTCTTTGCCACAAACCAGCAACAAAGAAATCATCACATCTCAGGCAAGAAGAGTATTAAGGGAACATGACAATCCATCCCACGCCACTCAACACAGCACCCTTTGAAATTCTAATTTAAGCTTCCTAATATGCTGTTTCCATAGAAATGTATGCAAATGTCTCGAGAGTTTATAAAAAAAACACCCACACAAAACCCTCGTCATCTCTGGAACTGCTCTGACCCTGCTCTGTGGACTGGGACTCGGGGACTTTGTGGAGGGAGCTGCTCTGCCACCAAGATAGAGAGAAGGTGTTGCCTGAGCGGGTAGGATGGGAGGAGGGTGGCACGCAGCTGGCAGTCCCCACCGTCTTCCTGAATATCCCCTCACAAAGTGCCTTATTTGCTGAAGCTGAATCTCCCCCACTCTCCGGACTATCTCAGCGAGGAGAACTAGAAACTGCACAGACCTTCCGTTGCCACGAAACAGCTTTAGACAATATGCCTGCGAATGGTGTTTCCCAAACACAGTTTGTGCTGACGGCTGCTGGCTGAGAGGCGGATGTCAATCTTTCACTCGCCTTCTGAGGCTCCAGACCACCTGAGACAGATGCTCACGATGGCCGGAGGGAGGATGAAGAGCCAGGGGGAGAATGAGCGGCTGCCAGCAACCGTTCAGGCCCCAGTGCAGGCCTCTAGAAGTTCTGGAACTGTCCCCAGGACTCTGGTTGAGTCAGAGCCTTGGCTTGGGGGAACCCTCAAGTAGGCCCCAGAGGGGCCAGGGAGAGGTTCCAGCTGGCCTATCACCTACGTGGTGCTGAGGGTCATCAGATCATGACCAGATGAATGAGTGCCCCTGCCCCCAAGGCTGGAGTGGCACCATGGCAGGCCACAGTGGGACTCCCCCCTCATAGTAACTGGGTATCCCCTTGGACTCTCCATCTGTGACCCTCACTGAGGTCCACACTTGAGCACCTTACAGAGAGGAGACTTTGGGAAAAGGGCCATGTATGACAGTCATGGCCAGCTCCCAACCCCAAGGTAGTCCAGCAGCCACTTACTCTCCAAGCAGCTGGAGTGGAACTCAAGGTAGAATTTGGTCTGTGACTTGGTCTTCAGTGTGGCGTGGCACCTGAGAAATTCAATCTGCCCTTGGCTGTCCGCAGTCCCAGGGCCTAGAACAGATGAGAACAAGCATGGAGCCCTACAATGCCCCTGGAGGTGGTGTCCTGCAAACCAGCCTCCCAACTCTGAGCTCCTGAGGGCCCGAGGGTGGCCAGGGTCCAGGTAGGAGAGTTTTCCACAAGGCAAAGCTACAACTAGACCCACCAACTGCACTGAATGCCCTGACCAGGGTTTCAGCCTCTCTGATGACACATGAGCTAGCCACCGTGTCCGCAGAGCAGAAAGAGGGAGAAGTTCCAGGGCTGAGAGATGGAGGGTTCAGTCTGACTGTTGCCACTAAACTTCACGGCCTCATGCGATGCTCTTAGCCTCACTGCCTCAGTCTCCCCATTAGCTCCAGCAAAGGGAGCTCCATCACCAAGTCCACTCAGATCTGAGTTGAGACAAGATGAGCGACTCCTCTTTCTCCCGCAGGTCCAGCTTCGCCAGCCCTGACTCCAGGTCTGTTACACTCATTCCTGCTTAGTTTTCATGTTCGTAATCTGTATCAGTTTAGATAAAGCCTTTGCAGTGTCCTTGAACTGTTTCTGAGCAAGTGTTCCATCCTTCCATGTAAATTCTGAGCCACTGTGAGTGGAGACAAACATTTCATTCCTTCCTCCCTCCCATCCCGCTTTCTTTTCTTTTTCAAAGCCCTCAGCACCAGAGTTCTGCTTAGGTAGACTTCCAATCAATGTGAAACCCAGGTCTTCAGTGCTTCTGAGCATCTGCTATGTGGGGGAGCCCTGGGGGAGCAGTGGCTAACTGTCTAGCTACTAACCAAAAGGTCAGCAGTTCAAATCCACCAGCCACTCCTTGGAGAGTGCCCCTGTGGGGCAGTTCTACTCTGTCCTAAAGGGTTGCTATGAGTGGGAAGTGATTCAATGGCAGTGAGTTTGGTTTCACTCTGGATGAGTCCAGTCCCAATGGAGGAAGCCAACCTTGGTCCCAAAGAAGATCTACCCAGTAACAGATGGTAAGATGACATGTTCTACACCAACTCAGAGAAAGTGGAGATTGTGGAACCTAAAGGCTAGGGAGGTTCTGGAAAGGCACAGTGACCATAGCTAGGGGAAACACAGGATAAGTCCAGGCCTGGCTGGACAAGTGAGGTCATACTGCCAGGCTCTTGGACATTAGACCTAACAGAGAAGACTGTCCCAGGAGGAGAGTGTTCCACTTCACCTGTCTCCCTCCTGGCAGAGTGAAGGACACAGAGAGCACCTTTCTGTCTGTGGTTGGTACTCCACACTCAGGCTTCCTCCGACCACCGAAGAGAGGGTGGGCACAGGAGGCAGTTATACTGCTCACCAGTTAGCCTGGCCTAGGCTGGACATGCTACAAAGGACATTCTGGGCCCCAGCTGGAATAACGGGTGGCCTGGTAGCCAAGGCTGGAATGGATTACTTGTGAAATTACCATAGACCTGATAATTATTTACTGAAGTGTTCTCTAAAACTCAGTCACATCTGCTCCCCACCTTCACAGTCTTTACCATCCCCACCTACCGTGCTTCTGTAGTAACATTTATTTCATGTTTTCTTTAAATAGACTTATGTTTTTAAACTTAAAAACACATACTTAAATAAGCAAGTATGTCACAAAATTCAATGGAAAACCAATGTTGTTTCCCTTCCACAGAAGAGATAAATTTAAAATATATAAAATAAAACAAAATACATTACCTATAAATGTTCACCCACCTCCTCTCCAGAACTGTCTTTGGTGGCATGTGTAACACCCCTGGAGGGAGTAACTCCATTTTTCAGATTATATGATACTAAAACTGATGACCAAAAAGCTGATGGATTTGCCACACAGAGCAATTAAGTTCCCGAAACAAAACTCGCGATGTCACTTGGACAGGAAGAGGACTGAATGATGGACTGTGGACTTGCCCAGGAGAAGGAGACTTCATCTAAGGCAGACAGCCAACTGCTGCACTCAAAGTTGAATGCCAAGCCTCCTGTCTTTGTGGAGAAGGGGGACACGAATCCAGCCAACAACTCACCGTTTTTGGAGACAAACTGGGAGGTGACTCCTGCTTCAAAAGTGGCAAAGACAGGGTTGTGGTCACTTGTCATGATGTCGCTAGTACTGCCTGCAGGGGAAGAAAGACATCTCTAAGCTGAGGATGGCCAAGCCATGGAAGAAATAAGCTTACATTTCTAGAGCCCTCTAGTAGGGTCAAGGTGTCTCACTGACTGCACAGCCTGGCTTAAAAGGCTCAGTGAAAGACCACATGCAATTCCATCTCCACACAGAATGTGCCTGTGCCAGCTTTTCCTAAAGATTCATGGAAATTTGAAAAGACCATGGAGTGTTGACCATGGGAGACTTTTTTGCCTAATTCTTTTTTTATTTTAATTTTTAAAAAATTACACTTAAGTGAAAGTACACAATCCAAATTGGTTTTGCATGCTCACCTATCTGCTGCTCCTTCTGCTCTCCTCACCTGGCCTAACTCTTTATGTGGTTGATGACGCCCAGAGCGAGAAGGAGACTTAGGGTCACTGACCTCACCAATGAGCCAGAGAAGGCACCTTCCTCAACCCCACAAGGCCTCTCAGGGCCAGGAGAGAGTGGGAGTAAAGTGTAGACACCAAGTACAGTCAACGTGCTTAAGAAGCTTGAAACTCACAGGAGAGGGGAAGGCAGCAGAGTATGTCTGGGTGATAAGAGAAGCAGCACCATTCTAGAAATCCTAAATTCTTCTGAGACAGCTGGGAGGAACTGCCTGGAAGGAAACCAGGTATTCAGAGCTGGGGATAAAGATCTGAAGTCATGGGATTAAGTGCAATCTGCAGCCAGGAGAATGTGTGGGATCCACAGGAAAGACACAAAGGATGAGAAGGGACTAGAGTGGAGGATGACAATTTGGGCCACACCAGCCTTTAATGGCAGGCACAGGAAAAACAGCCCAGGAAACCAAGAAAGCACTACAACAGAGCTGTGACCCTTGTCTAGAAAGCTCGGACAAATCAGTAAGAAAAAGACAAACACCCCATCACCAAGGGATAGAAGCAGAAAACTGACCAAAAACATACAGGAAGAAATGCTCACTGGCTAATGGCCACCAGAAAGGCCAACGGAAACAACAAGAGAGAGAATGGAGAGACTGACATGAAGCTAGAGATGGCACACTGGGACTGGCTGGGGGAGATGGAGTCGGGGGAGTCAGGATCCAGTGAAGAGGTCAGCCGAGAAAAGGCACCGTTTCTCAGAGACGGGAGGGGAGAAGGTAGAAAGCGCATTACCCTAAAAAGAGTTTGGAGGACAGTAGGAAGAAGTGTTCAGTATTGTGTGAAGCAGGAGGGAGTTAGACTGAGCAGAGGGCAGAGGTTTGTGGTGACAATGGAAGAAAACACTTCAAGGGTGTTATGGGTCGAACTGTGTCCTCTCAAAATATGTATTGAAATCTTGTCCTGTAAATATACCCCTCATCTGTCCTTTTGTCATACTGTGGTGGCTTACACGTTGTTGTGATATCAGAAGCTATGCCACTGGTATTTCAAACACTAGCAGGGTCACACATGGTGGACAAGTTTCAGCAGAACTTCAGACTAGCATAGACTAGGAAGAAGAAACTGGCGGCGGACAGTGGAAACACTACAAATAGCAATGAAACCCCATCTGATACAGTGCCAGAAGATGACCCTCAGACTGGAAGGCACTAAGAGTATGACTGATGAAGAGCTACCTCCTTAAAGTAGAGCTGACCCACGATGTGGATAGTCAAGCTTTTGGGACCTTCATATGCTGATGTGGCATGACTCAAAATGAAAAGACACAGCTGCAAACATCCATTATTAACTGGAACATGGAATGATGAAGGATGAATCCAGAAAAACTGGAAGTTGTCAGAAATGAAATGGAACATATATAGATTGATATCCTAGGTATTAGTGAGCTGAAGTGGACAGGCACTGGCCATTTTGAATCAGACAATCACATGGTCTATTATTCTAGGACTTCTAAAGTAAACAGAAAAGGCAATGCATTCATTGTTGAACAGAACATTTCAAGATCTATCCTGAAGCTCAGTGCTGTCAGTGATAAAATAATATACACACACCTACAAGGAAGGCCACTTAACACAACCATTGTTCAAATTCCCCTAACAACTAGTAATGCCAAAGATGAAGAAATCGAAGATATTTTTAACAACTTCTACAGTCTGAAATTGTTCAAATATGCAATCAGGATGGGTTGATAGTTACTGGTGATTGGAATGCAACAGCTGAAAACAACGAAAAAGAGTCAGTAGTTTGAAAATACGGCCTTAGTGATGGAAATGAAGCTGGAGATTACATGACAGAATTTTGCAAGATCAATAACTCATTCATCGCAAATACCTTTTTAAGCAATGTAACAACTATGCACATGGATCTTGCTGGATGAAATACACAAGAGTCAAATTAACTACATCGGTGGAAAGAGATGATGGAGAAGCTCAGCATCATCAGTCAGAGCAAGGCCAGGGACTGACTGTGGAACAGACCATATACATCAATTGTTTACATGCAAGTTCAAGTTGAAGCTGAAGAAAACTAAGTCCATGAGAATCAAAGAATGACCTTCATCAGTTCATCCCCCTACTTCCACTGCCTCCTGCCATTTGGAGACCTTCTTAAGAACAGATTTGATATATTGAACACTAATGACCAAAGAAGACCAGGCAAATCGTGGGATAACATTCAAGACTTCACACATGAAGAAATTCAAGGCCATTAAAGAGAAAGAAAAGATGGAAGTGGGTGTCAGAAGAGACTCTGAGATGGCACTTGAATGTGGAGCAGCTAAAGCGAAAAGTACAGATAATGAAGAGATAGGACAGAAGATTTCAAAGAGGAGCTTGAGGTGACAAAACCAAACCAAAAATCTTCACAACCAGACCAATAAGCAACATCAGGATAAAGGGAGAAATGATTGAAGTTGTCAAGGGTTTCGCCTTCCTTAGATCCACCATCAGTGTCCACAGAATGGCAGTCAAGAAATCAAACGATGTATTGCATTGTGCAAATCTGCTGTAAAAGACTTCTTTAAAGTATTAAAAAGCAAAGATGTTACTTTGAGGACTAAGGAGTGCCTGACCCCAACCACGGTCTTTTCAGTTGCTTCATATGTGTGCAAAAGCTGGACAATGTATAAGGAAGATGAAGGAGGAATGGATGCCTGTGAATTAATGGCGCTGGAGAAGAGCAGCGACTATCCCATGGACTGCCAGAAGGATCAGCACATCTGTCTTGGAAGAAATACAGCCAAGTGCTCCTTAGAGGTGAGGATGCTGAAACTTACTCTCACATACTGTGGACATGCTATCTGGCCATGATGTCCCTGGAGGAGGGCATCATGCTGGGTAATGTATAGCCTCCATGAAAATGAGGAAGACCTTCAACAAGATGGATTTATGTAGTGGCTGCAACAATGGGCTCAAATACAACAAGGACTGTGATAGTAACACAGGACCAGGCGCTGTTTCGTGCTGTGCGTGTGGTGGCTGTGAGTTGAAGCTGACTCAATGGCACCTGACAACAACAGCCCTGTAAATATGCTCCTGTTTGGAAACTGGGTTTTATGTTAACGAGGTCAACCCTGAGGAAGATGGACTCTAAAGCTAACCAATTTCTGAGTTATCCAAGACCAGATGAGACCCACACAGAGAGGAGAGGAAGGTGAACAATCGAGACAGACACAATCTTAAGGATTGATGCCACTACCAGAAACAGAAAGACACAAGAAGGCCACCCCCCTAGAGCCATATTCTGAAACAGGACTTCTTGCTTCCTGAACTGTGAGGAAATAAATATCTGCTATTTAAATCCTCCCACTTGCAGTAATTAAGACAAAGGGCAAGGTCAAGGGTGGGCAAGTTGCTGTTTCAAAAAGTTCTCGGAATACTTTAGATCTTTGTTGAACAGTAAGAGTGTGCCACCAGCACTACACAACTGTGCCCTTCAGCCCTGGGAGGTGGCCCCAGTGGATACCGGCTCTGAGGGGGTGGGGCAGGGCTGGAGGGTTCAGTTATGGGAGCGGCCTAGGCTGCTGTTGTCCATCTTAGGCCCAGTCTGCAACTTTATCACATGAAACACATGTTGGGACCCAGAAGAGCAACCTCCATCCTCATTCAGACACCACTGTCTAGGAATTCACATTGTTTTAAAAGCAGGTAATGTGATTCTCAGCCAGTAAGGTGTTCTAAGGTATTCTGCTCTGTGAATTTTTAGGGTCTTACTTTGCAAGGGATGGGGTCTAATCAGTAGCTTTTGAGAACGAGCACTCAAGCAATGAAGAAGGCCTTCAACTTCCAGGGTTAAGATTGACTTCTTCAGTGTTCTGAGTTCTGCGCTGCACAATTATTTATTTTAATATTGTATATTGTTACGGAGTAAACTGTGTCCTCCAACAATATGTGTTGTAAATCCTCACCCCTAGACCTGTGTTTATAACCCCCTTAGAGAGCAGGTTTCTTTGTTACGTTCAGAGGCATGTCAGTGTAGAATGAGTCTTCAGCCAATCACCTTTGAGACATAAAAAGAGCAGGTGAGGACAGAGGAGAAAGCAGAGGTAGGGAAAACAGACACCATGCCACAGGGAGTTCTCCAAGGAACCAAGAAACAGTAGCTGAAGAGACAAGCACCTTCCTCCACAGCCAACAGAGAGAGAAAGCCTTCCCCTAGAGCCGGCACCGTGCCTTCAGACTTCTAGCCTTCTGAACTGTTGAGAGAACAGATGTCTGTTTGTCAAAGCCTCCCACTTTGGGTATTTCTGCTACAGCAGCACCATCAGATAGTATGTCTTCTCACCACTTTGATGTCATTAGCCCAGATCCACGTATCTGCTTGTGTTAGGCTGGGCCACATGAACTTGACCATCTTTCATCATGTTTGACAGATAGAAGGTACATTTTCATATTTCAAACCTAGTATCTTCTTTACAAACATACCGAAATAGGATTTCTTTTGAAAAGAGCACCATCATTCAGATGTCCCCCAAGGCAGGGGGTGTTCACTGTGCTGCAGCCTGAGGGGTTGGGGAAGCATCAACTCAGGTGACTGTCAGGGTGACAGTGAGCCCTCCCCCCAATCTTACAGATAGGCAGGGAGCCCCTGCAGTGGTCAGCCCTTCAGGTAAGGTGGTCGGCCATCCTGGCTGGAGGCAGCTGTCCAGATCCAGTTTCCCCGGGTTCTACTCACCGTAGGACTGACACACCACATGGACCAGTGGGTAGGACTTCCAGAGGACACGGTCACACCAGGAGGGCAAGTTGTATTTCATCTGCAAGTCAGAGGCACGGGTGTGATAAAATGCCAACTACTTCTTTTGTTTTAAACCAGTCAAAGAAAAGATGGACCAGTGACCTCTGCAATCTTTGAATTCGTCTGCAGTTGGCTGTTTATAGAGTGACCCCATGCTGCTGCTGCTGCTGTGTGCCATCGAGTGCCATTGTGTGTCACCGACTCGTGCTGACCCTATAGATAGAGCAGAACTGCTCCATGGGGTTTCTGGGCTGTCATGTCTGTGGGAGTAGACTGTCAGGCCTTTTCTCCTGTGGAGCTGCTGATGGGTTTGGCTAGCAGCTGAGTGTTCAACCCTGTGTCACCAGGGCTCCTTGGAATCTTCTCTTAGGTGACTTTTAACCCTTTCACACCGTGCCACGCCCCACACTTAGGGCTGTCCTGGATACTACTTCAGACTTTACCTTCTCGTTCTTTCTGACTCAGACGAAGCACTCCACCTGGACTCTGTGATGGCTTTCACACCACAGCCCAAATCAATGTGCAACTCTCATTATTATTATTTGCCAAATGGGAAAGGATGCCATTTGTTTTCCATTCACCTTGACGAGATCAGGGAAGAGAGGGGCGAGGATGAGGGGAGGGGCAAGGGCTGTAACCCAGGACTTACCCCTGTGGCTTTCTGCTTAGTGTAGGCATATTTGTCCCGAGTCAGTCTTTCAAAACGGTAGGTCGGAGCGAAGGTGATCTCCTCCTCGTCTGAAACAGAGAGAGTTGGCTTTCAGTTTTGATTCCCATTCTGGAGTGAACTGTGTCCTCCCAAAGGGTATGTTGGAATTCTAACCCGTGTGCCCGCTGATGGAATCTCACTTGGGAATAGGGGTTTCTTGTTATCTTAGTGAGGCCATATCAGCACAGAGTATGTCTTAAACTTAATGACATTTGAAATCTACAAAGAGCAGGTATGACGCAGAGAGAAGCAAGGGCGAATGTGGGAAAGACCGACACCACGTGGAGCTCTCCAAGGTACTCTGGGAATGCTAGAGAAGCTGGGAAGAGGACTTGCCCCCAGAGCGGGCAGAGAGAGCTTTCCTGTAGACCTAGAATTTGGACTTCCTTTCTCCTGGACTGTGAGAAAACAAACCTCTGTCCCTTAAAGCCACCTGTTTGCGGTGTTTCTGTTCAATTACAACAGCACTAGATGATGAGAACAGCTCCCCCAAGTAGCACATCTGACCAATTTTCCCTCTTCTTCCAGGCCTACCCTTCCCCTGTTGAGGACGTTGGGAAGGGGAGAGCTCAGGGAATAGCGCTGCTGCACTTACCAAAGTGCAGGAAAACCTTCTGCTCCTTCCTCTCCATGAGCAGCTGGTCGTGGGCCAGGAGATCTGCATACTGCTGCTGCTTGATTTTCTGGATGATAGTGTCTGCTTCCTGGAAATGAGACAAGGCCAGGCCACTGGGAGACACCTCCACCTCACTGACATAACAAGGTGGCATCGCCACTTGCCCGCAGGGTCACACTGGACCCTGGAGCTGGTGCTGCTTCCTAGCACTCAACTGTTGATTAGAAAAACCTGGCCAGAGTAGAGTGTGGACGATCCTTCAGAAAGATTGCAGATTTACACATGGAAATCTATATTTGCATATTAGCTGTTCAAAAATTTTTGTTTTTAAATTTTTATTCCGGGATCCTCAGTAAAATCATATAACAATTCAATCACTTGGTACACATACAGTTCAGGGCTGTCAGATTTCAAGCTGTGTGACCATTCTCACCCTCTGTTTCCAAGTTGTTCTTTCCCCATTGACACAAATTTTCGGTCCTTTCTGATTCCTATCTAATCTTTCAAGTAGTTGTCAATTTGATTCTGTATAGATATTAGAAGAGCATAATGCTTAAGGCAGGCATTGGGGTCTTTTTTGTGGGTTTTTTTTTTTTGTAATTTAGCTAAACTATTGCTTGATTTTAAGAGGTCTTCAGGGGATACTCTTGGTTTGGGGCTTGAAGATTATCTTAGGGCAACAGTTCTGGGGGTTCATCCATCCTCCATAGCTCCAGAATGCATGCTGATTTTTAGTTCTGGTTTTACTAACACTTTGTTAGACAGGTCTCTCTATCTCTGAGAGAATGGAGACAGCCTGTTGTATGCTCAAGAAAGAATGGGAAACCCCAGCCCTAAATCTGTGGTCATCTGGGCCCCTGTTATGGATTGAATCATATCTCCCCAAAATGTGTGTCAATTTGGCTAGGCCATGGTTTCCAGTATGGTGAGACTGTCCATTATTTTGTCACCTGATGAGGTTATCCTCTGCATTGTCAATCCTGCCCCTGTGACTGTGATGATAATGAGGCAGAATTAGAGGAAGCTATGTTAAAGAGGTGGGACCCAACCAAAAGACTGAGTGGTGTCGTAAGCCAATCTCTTCTGAGACGTAAGAGAGAGAAGTGAGCAGAGAGACATGGGGGCCCGTCATGGGTTGAATTGTGTCCCCCCAAAAACGTCTGTGTTGATTTGATTTGGCTGTGAGTTCCAATATGGTGCCCTTCCTCCCATGTGTTGTGAATCCTGCCTCTGTGAGATTGAGGATGGAGAATGGTTTGCAGTTGTGTTAGTGAGGCAAGACCCAAGCTACAAGCTTGTGGAATATAAGCGAGAGAGTGAGCTGAGGAAGTTGAGAACCTCATACCACCGAGAGAGAAGCACTGAGAGCAGAGCACATCCTTTGGACCCGAGGTTCCTGTGCTGAGACGCTCTCACTGGATTGGGACTCAGCCTACCAAACTGTGATGATTTCTCATACAGAATGGACTTGTAACTTGTTAATGGATTTGCAGCTTATCGGATTGGACAATAAAGCTTCTCTTCATGAAACCTTCCACTCGTGGTATTTTCTGTTAGAGCAGTACCAGGTGACTAACACACCACCAAGAAACAGGAGCCAGGAGAACAGCGGCTCTTTGGACCCGGGGTCCTTGTGCTGAGATGCTCCTAGACAAGGGGAGGACTGATGACAAGGACCTTCCCCCAGAGCTGACATAGAGAGAAAGCCTTTCCCTGGAGCTGGTGCTCTGAATTCAGACTTCTAGCCTTGTAAACTGTGAGAGAATACTTTTGTTGTTGTTAAAGCCGTCTACCTGTAGCATTTCTCTTATAGCAGCTCTCTGACACCCAGGCTCAGTGGGAGATTAACGGAACGTGTTAGCCTTGGAATCTTGCAGTCGTCTCTCTTGGTGAGTGAATGGCTGGTTGTGGTGGCCAGTTACTGACTATGAAGAGTCAGGCCCTGGGGCACCCTAACCGCTCCCTCTCCCAGCTGGCTGCTCAGTCATAAGAGGGGTGAGCAACAGCACGCTGTGAGGAGTGTTGTGAAGAGGAGGCCGGCCACACACGCTCCAGTTAGTCTCCACGGAGCCTCTGTGGCAGCCAAGGGAAAGCCACGGAGGCAAAACCTGGGGGTGGGGGTCGGAGTGGGTTCAGTCCCAACTCCGCCAGTGACCGTAACTGCCACCAGACAATGTCCTTACCCACTGTGCACCTCTTTTCTCATCTGTAAATCTGGGACCGTTTCCATCGCCCTCCCTCCCCCCTTTCCTCACAGGATCACAGTGTGACAGCACTTAAATTCCTATCAGAGATGAAACCTGTGCAGACGGTCCTGGGAGTGGCCACGCAACAGGGCGATGTCACTGAACCATTCACTTTAGAGTAGTTAAAACGGTGAATGTTTTGTTACTTATAGTTTGTTGGTAGGTCCCCATCAAGTTGATTCTGACTCACGGCAACCTGAAGTGGGCAGAAAACAGCACTGCTCTTTGGGGTCTTCAAGGCCGTGTGGCCTGTCAGAGATGGATTGCCAGGGTGTCTCTGGGTGGGCTCGAACTGCCTACCTTTCGGTTAGTAGTCTAGGACTTCACTGTGGCACCACTGAGGGCCCACAGATATTTTACCATAATTTAACAACAACAACAAAACTCTTGTCAGATGAGGACAAAAGATCTCCTTGTGGCAAGCTGCTAACAGCATTCTCTGGGCTAATGGCATCACTTTGCTTGGAGGACAACTTTGCCTGTCACAGGTAGGAGCACCAAAGAACCAAGCTCTAACTTCGGCCTCATCCTGTGGTAGCGGCCTGCCCAAACCCCCTTCGGAGGGACCAGGGTCGGGTTCCCTGCCACACAGCCCACTGACCACTGCTGACTGGACAGTGGGTGGGCATCTCACTCAAGGAATGGCTTCCTGGGGCTGAAGGCTGACCCATGATTTGGCAAGAAAAGATGAACAGACTCCTCAGATGCCTTTCTGGAGGGGTTGGGACCAACAAGCCGAGGGGCAGTTGCCAGCTAGCTGGATGCCAGACTGCAGAGTGAGGGGGACAGTTATGTGGGAGAGAAGGAGCTGGAAGAAGAACAGCAGAGGCTCTGCTACCGTGGCAGCACCCAGTCCCTCGGTGGGCACGAGCTGCCTGGGCCCGGCTTGGCCGCACAGCTCCCGATGACCCTCTGTCTTGAGCTGACAAGGGCGCCCTGTCCCACAGAACTCAGCCCCACTGAGCAGCATCTTACCGAGATGGGCAGCTCCAGTCGGTAGTTGAGGTCCCCGAGCCAGAAGAGGTGGGTGAAACGGTGAGTGATGTTAAAAGGACTGAGTTTCTTGTCTCCCAGAGCTAGAAACCGCAGAATATTCATATAGTTTTGGTTTCTCCTGTGTAAACAAAAAGCAGCCACTTAGCACAGTGTCACGGGTCCCCCCGCTTCACCCACTGGTGGATCTCAAGGGGTGGTGCATCGAGGCTCAACTGCCAAGTCCACACTGCAAAGGGCAGGGCCTGGGGACCACAGCGTCACCTGCTTGGCAAGTAAGTAAACAGGGAACATGCTAGACAGCTGTCTTCACCGATGGGGCCCTGGACATGCCAGATGGGCTCTGATCTGAAGGACGCCTTGGACAGGGACTTCCCCCTTTGAAAGGGAGTGGTACTTGGGTGTCTGTCTGTTGGGTTAATAAGCCAAGGAAATGGCTTGCTGGCCTGTCCACAGGTGGAGGTCATCCGTGGGCCGCAGGTGCCTTTAATGAGACCATGGAGAGTCCCCAGGAGGGACCCAGCAGAGAAGGCCGAGCAGATTACTATGGTTACAGGTGTGCTGGTATGTGGATTCCCAACATGGGCTCTCTAGCAGGTGACTTGTTACCTGAGTTTCTTTTCGCTTCCCGAAGTCAAGTGGCTGTTCACAAACCCCAAGGAGGTGCCATTAAACATGAAGGACACCCCCACGGCCCCCTTGTTCCCTACAGAGAGAGCGAGAAAGAAGAAGTCAAAACAATATGTCAAAAAGACAGCAGTGCCAAACGATACCAGTTTCCGTTGCGTGAGTTCTAACTCCCGGCCACCCCATGTGTGTCAGAGTAGAACTGTGTTCTGTGGCATTTTCAACGGCTGACGTCTCAGAAGTGACTGCCAGGCCTTTCTTCCAAGGCACCTCTGGGCAGACTTGAACCTCCCCAATCTTTTTTTACCAGCTGAGTGCGTTAACCACATGTGCCACTCATGGTCCACAAATGGTGGGGAAGTCAAGACAAAGCCACACTGCTAGACGGGACTGAGAGAAGCAGTGAGGGGAAGGGGCAAAAAAGGGAGAAAGGAAAACAGACTCATTGGGGGTGATCTGGACTAAGGATGGGAGGGTTCCTAGAGGGGCAGGAAGAGTACTGAGCACCTCAGTGCGCCTCTTCTGGAAAATGTCTGAGGAACACAGGCACAGGCCCGGATCACCTGGGCAGGGACCAGGGGTGGGCTGCAGGGGGACCAGCCTTGGGGCTCTTGGCGGGGCAGAGGGAGGAGGCTGCTGGCAATATCCTCCCAGCAGGGACAACGGGAGGAAGAAGGAGGGAGGTGCAGCCCCAGGCCCCGCACAGACAGGGGCCCCCCAGCAGTTCCCAGGCCCCCTCTGCCTGTGCCTGCTCCTGCTCCTGGCAACTGTCTCGTTTTCCGTTTGTCTGCTCGTGCACTGGCCATGGGCTCTGGGCCCGACTCCCCGTGGCTCCCTTGTGATAGAGAAGGCTGGGCTGGGCAGAGCTGAGGGGAGGGTGGTGAGGAGGCCCAGGGACGCCGAGCATGGGACACCCTGTCGGGAGGGGGCCGCTGCAAGGGGAGAGGCTGGAAGCCCAGGTGAGGTGGGACAAGGCCTAGAAGGAGCTTCCTGTGCAGCAGAAGGGTGTAGGCTTCAGGACAGGGCCACCTGTGCTTCAACTGTGACAGGAAGGAGGGAACAGGGGACCGGACGCAGCTCATGGCTTGAAGGCAGGGAGCTGAGAGAGTTTTACACACCACTGCAGCTCCTCACTTCCTGTGATCACCTCAGGGGCCACTGGGCACCCTTGACCCACCCCCCCAGGCTGCTGCCACACTTACACAGGGACCCCACATACGCCCTCTCACCCACACACTTAGACACATGCACGCACTCACATACACAGACACGCAGACTCACATGACAGACACACATGGTGACTCACACGCACAGACACACACAGAGACACACTGTCTCACCCACACGGACTTACACACAGACTCACACAGAGACTCGTACACAGATTCATATAGACTCACAAACACACAGACTAGCACACAAGGACTTAGACACACATAAGGACTTAGACACACATGGACTCATACTCACAGACTCACATACATGGACTCACACACATGGATGCACCCGTGGCTTCAGATCCATGGACTCACTCTCACAGATACGAACTCCCACAAACACACTGGCACTCACATACACAGTTACAAATACATACTTGCAAGCTCATACACACACGTGCAGTCTTCCCTCTTATTTCAGTTCTTAGATGCACCCCAATTAGTCCCCGCAGGCTCACAGACACAACTTGGGTGACAGTGATCCACCGTGATTCAGACCAGGGATCAGCAGCCCACATCTCTGGGCCAAATCCAGCAGGGGTTTGTTTTTGTAAACAGTTTTATCTGTCGTCTGTGTCGTCTGTGGCTGTTCTCATGGGACAACGGCAGGCGAGTGGCTGCCTGCCTTCCTCACATACTGACTACATGCACTACCTGGCCCTTCACAGCATACATGTGCCCACCCCTGTTATAGATCCTCGATACCAAAAGTGGGGGTCACAGGCCAGCAGTACGGACTAGAGTGGGCTCCCCTAAGAACGAATCTGAGCCTGAATTCTGGCAAGATTTCCTCCACAATTGCATGCACAGTTAAGTCTAAGAAGTGCTAGGACACTCCCAGAAAGGTCAGGCTGGGGCACCAACATGCCAGTCTGCCCAGGACTGCGGGGCTCCGGGAAGTCAGTGTGTTGGTGATGCCCACCCCCGCTTCCCCAGCAGGCTGACCATGCCCATCCCCATTCCCCAGTGTGCCGGCGATGGCCATCCCTGCTCCCCCAGCATGTTGGCGATGCCCGACCCCAAGTCCCCAGCATGTTGGCAGTGCCTGTCACACCCCAACTCCTCCATCATGTTGGTGATGCCCATCCCCCGCTCCCCCAGTGTGCCGGTGACACCAATCCCTGCTCCCCCAGCACGTTGGCGGTACCCACCAGGCTCCTGCTCCCCCAGCATGTTGGCGATGCCTGACCTCACACCCCCAGCGTGTTGGCGATGCCCGACCCCGCTCACCCAGCGTGTTGGCGATGCCCGTCTTGACGTTGTCAGTACAGATGTGACTGATGCGGTTCTCATGCTCCGGCTTGGCCAGCACCACGATGCGGATGTTCCAGAGGGTGTGGATGGCCATCTAGGGGGAGACAGTGCGTGACACGGGGGCCCTGCTGCTGTGTGGAGGGTGCAAACCAGAAGGTGATTCACACCCCCCAACCCCCCAGGCATCTGTGTGGCAGCCCGAAGCTTCTAGGGGACTCCTGACAACGCCCTGTAGATGAAAGAGAAACAGAGAGGTGGAGATGTGATAGCATTTAGGTGAAGCAAAGACTTCCTCCTACAAGCAGACGCACGGCCTACAGAGGACTCCAGTGGCCGCCGGCCACCCCGAGCGACACCCTGCCAATCTCAGAGCATCACTGCTGGGTACATCTCTCAGGTTCCAGAGAGTGAGGGACCATGTGAGAACCAGCCATCTTTTGAAGCTGGGCGCTGAAGGCGTGCCTGCCTCTGGGACGCTCCCACTGAGCCCTGCCCTGCTCCCTGGGACCCGCACCCCAGGGAGGGCAGGTGCCTCACCGTTTTGAAGCTCATGCTGGTAATTTCCTGGAGGGAGTGCTTGAGAATCTCTAGCCACTCCTTTTCCCCCAGGGGGTCCTCCTGGGTACCAATGACGTAGATGTCGTGGGGGATGTAGTCAGCGGAGTCATCCCGCGTCTTTCCCTGCCCCTTGGAGAGAAACCAGGACGTGATCTTCTTGGGAGGGGGGGCGTTACCTTCAACAGCAAAACCCAACACCAAGTGAGTCAAAGGCACAGTCACTGAATGGCATCAGGAGAGTTACAGAGAGTGGGAGAGCATGGGGGTTGGGGGGAGTTGCTGGTTACCCTCGAGTTAAATCTGACTCAGTACAAGCCCATGTGTGCAGAGTACAACTGCTCTATAGTGTTTTCGCTGGCTGATTTTTGCAAGATCACCAGGCCTTTCTTCCTAGTCTTTCCTAGACCAGAAGTACTGCTGAAATCTGTTCAGCATCACAGCAATGTGCAACCTCCACTGACCGATGGTGGTGGCTACCTATGAGGTGTACTGGCTGGGAACCAGACCTGGGCCACCTGCATGGAAGGTGAGAATTCCACCGTGGAGTCATTAATGCCCGCAGCCCATTGCTGTGATCAGTAAAGCTGAGAATGCAGACATGGAGAGGGGTTAGCCCAGCAACAGGGTCCCTGGGTGTTGCAGGCAGTTAAGTCACCCAGATGCTCACTGAAAAAAGGCTGGAGGTTCGAGACTGCTCAGAGGCCCCTCAGGAGACAGGTATGGAGAGCCACAGCTGGACAATCAGCCACTGAAACCCTAGGGAGCCCCCACACGGGGCCACCCTGAGTCAGCGCTGAGTTGGTGGCAGCTGTCCAGGTGGCCCCCTGAGAAGGGGGAAGAGTGTGGAAACCTGCTCCGTGTCCATTTGGGAAAACAAGCATAAACAACGTGCTAAAGGAAGGCCTGTGTCTCCTGGTCACACCCGTGAAGGATGAAAACACTTTTCTTCCCCAGAGAGGTCACCTTGGCTCCTAAATGCCCAGAAGCCAAGAATGGAAGTTAACTTGACAACGGCTGTATCCTGCACTCCTGGGGAAGCCCCAGGCCCCAGCCAGTTCTATCCCCTCTCTTCTGTGTGAGGCGTACGCCCTGCAGTTGGGCAATGGGACTACAGGGCCTCTGTCCAGACAGGTGGACTCTCTGTTCTCTGAAGACCCAGCGGGAAGGGGGCATATGCCCTGTACCCTCAGGATGAGAGGGAAAGAAGTCAGGTGGCCAATAGGAGTGTTAAAAGGCACAAAACAGGACACAGCCCTCAGGACAGCAGTCAGGGGACTACATCACTGCAGTGCATGGTGGTCTTGGACTGGTAAAGGTGGGAGGAGGAGGCAGGGGATGGGAGGAAGGGTTGTTGCTATCAGGAGCCACAAAGGGATGCTGAGACCCGAGAGTGGCTCCCCACGGACCTCTCTGTAGGGGCTGGCCAGCACTGGGGTTTCATTTCCAGGTTGTTCTCTGCTCTTCCCCAAAGGGCCAGCGCTCACCCCCTTTCCCCAGACAAGGCTGGCCAAGGCCACTACCTGCCCAGATGGAGAAGTGGGGCTGACTCAGCCAGAGCCAAAGGGGAGGCGAGACTCAGGAGGGCTGCTGGATAGAATACAGGATACCCAGGCTCATCTGAACTTCAATAAACAACGGGGGATTGTTGCAGTGAAGTATATCCCATGTGTTACCTGCTTATCTGAAATTCACACTTAACTGGACATCTGGTGTGCATGCATGCACGATGTATTTATTTTTAGTTGAAGACATACTAAAAAAATTATGTGTTGTTTATAAAAAATTCAAATTTAATTGGGGGGCTGTATTTCTTTATGGAAACCCTGGTTACCTAGTGGTTAAGCACTACAGCTGCTCACCGAAAGGTCAGCAGTTCAAATCCATCAGGCGCTCCTTGGAAACCGTATGGGCAGTTCTACTCTGTCCTGCAAGGTCTCTATGAGTCAGAATCGACTCGATGGTAACAGGTTTTGATTTACTATTTATTTATAAGGGAATATTTATACCTGCAAATTATTTGTTTCTGAAACTCAAATTGAACTCTTTCTACCTGTTAATCTACTGTTAAATCCAGCAACCCTACTCAGAGGTGGCTTGTTTTCAACTACAGTGTGTGTGTGTGTGTGTGTGTGTGTGTGTGTGTGTGATGGTCCTTGGTGAGTTGCCTCAGACTGGCTAAGTGTTGGTCTGTACCTGGGAATCTGGACCCTCTTTATCTAGAACTTTCCAGTTGAGATCCTCTACAGGCTGCATTTGGGGGGGTGGTCAGCATCCCTGAACTCCTGTCTCTTACCACCACCTTCAGGTAAAGGGTGCCATTGTTGGGAGATGGGGTGGGGGCAGGGGAGAGGGAAGGCCGGAGGGGAGCGCAGAGCCAAGGGGGCAGGTTGGAAGGTGGAGGGACAGGAGGACGTACCCATGTTCCAGGTGCCGATGAAGATGGTGATCATGTCAGGCTCCGGCTGCTCCGAGTGCTTGTTCTTCATCTGCTGGAGGAGCTGGCAGAAACCTTCTCTTTTCTGGGGACAGAGGGACATAGAGTCAGAAGGGCCTCAATCCCCCTCACGGGACACTTTACAAGGACTGGCCAGCACTGGGGAAGCCGAGAGACACCTCTAGCAGCACAAACTTCCAGGTGAACAGTCCGCAAACATACATCTAGAGTCCTAACAAAGTGCCTTCCCTCCGAGCCACAGTCCGGCAAGGCCACCAGGATGGGTTTCGGCCCTTAGTTCACCTGTCAGAGACCCTGCCTTTGGCTGAGGAGAGCCCCCGGGGTGCCCGCAGAGTAAGGGTTTTCCCTTTGGCCTGTGCCACCTCCTGCTGCAGAAGCCAGCGCTGGCAGGTGCCCTCACTCCTGTGGAGCTGGGCAGAGGACACAAATGGAAGTCTGTGGGACACAGACCTGTCAGGGATCAGACTGAAATCCAGGGGTACTCTTGGGGGGTTTTATAGTTCATTCCAGAGAAGCAAACCAAACCCATTCTGACCCACGGTGGCCCCGTGTGACTGAGGGAACTGCTCCGTAGGGTTTGCTTGGATGTAATCTTTATGGACGTGGATTGCCAGGCTTTTCTTCTGCAGTGCTGCTGGGTTAGCACTTCAGTGCACACCATTTGCACCCATCAGGTTAGGACCAGGAGAGATGCAGGTGATGGGGACGTGCGCTCTCTGCTAGAGGCAGCACACAGAACACGGACTCCAGAGTCAGATGGAACCATGACCGCTCAGTCCCCACTAGCTCCCCTGAGCTCAGCTCTCCAGCGTGGGCAAGGGGGTGTTGTGAGAATCCAGAAAGCTAATAGAGTCCACCCCCCAGCACAGACTGAGGTTCCGAAACACATGTCCTCTGCTCCCCTCTTGAAGTTTGCGGCCACTTACTTTCGAGTCAGCAAAGACATATTCCTTCCGCACCGTCTTCTCCTTCTCCGTCTCCACCACAATCACCAGCTTGTTGAGGAACTTCTGAGACTTGACGAGCTGCAGGACTGAAAGGAAATGGGAAGACAACCACTTGTTCACGGAACCAATATGTGCAGGGTCCCCACTGCGTTCTGGGCCCCAACCATCAACTTCCCTGATATTCCTGCACCAAGCTGAGCACTCCTCTACTCCTGATTGCTCTTGCCTGGAGCAGCTCAGTTTGGCAGATGCTGGGAGGAAGGGAGGAGCTGGAATAGGCAAGAGGGATCCTGGCCAGCGCAGAGCCAGGATGCGGCTGCCTGGCCTCTCTCCCTGTCTCCATCCTCTCCTTTATCCACCCATCAATTCATCCATCCATCCATGCACCCATCCATCTGTCCATCCATCCCTCCTTCCTCTCTTCCTCCCTCCCATCCTGTCATTGGTTATACTGTGTCCCCCCAAATACACGTCACCTTGACTAAGACATGATCCCCAGTATTGTGCAGTTGCTCACCATTCTGTCACCTGATGTGATTATTCTATGAGTCAGAAATCCTCCCTCCATGACGTCAAAGGGACAGGATTAGAAGCAGTGGTGTTAAAGAGGCAGGATTCAGTCTAGAAGATTGTGTTGTGTTTTAAATCAATCTCTTTTTAGATAGAAAAGAGAAGAGTGAGCAGATGGATAGGGGGACCTAGTACCACCAATAAAGTAGCACCAGGAGCACAGCATATCGCTTGGATGCAGGGTCCCAGTGCTGAGAAGCTCCTAGACCAGGGAAAGACTGATGACAAGGACCTTCCTCCAGAGCTGTCAGAGAAAGAAAGCCTTCCCCCGGAGCTGGCAACCTTGGACTTCCAGCCTCGTAGACTGTGAGAGAAAAAACTTGTGCTTGTTGACAGCATCCTCTTGTGGTATTTCTGTTACAGCAGCATAAGACAATTAAGACATTCCCTTCTGCCCTCTTTCTCTTTCTTCACTTTTCCTTCATCCATCCATCCATCCATCTATCCATCCACTCATTCATCCATCCATTCCTCCTTCCCTTCTGTCTGTCTGTCTTCCCTCGTTTCCTTTTCTTTTAATGTATATATAAATTAAATTTGAAATATTTTACTGTTTATGCACAGTTAATAGTCAGATAGTTCCTAGAATATTTCAGCCCTCTGGGCTGATTAATCTTGTCCCCATTTCCCCATTTTTTTTGTCCTTCAACATATTTTCATTGTCTTATTGTGCTTTAAGTGACAGTAACAATCCAAGTCAGTTTGTCATATAACTGCCCCCAACACTATGCTACCACCCACTATGCTACATCGTCCACAGCACTGAGGAACTCAAGTGGCTCTCCCCCCGCCGCCCCGGACAGCACACTCCTGCTTTCCACCCTGTACTTTCTGTAACCATCCCACTAACTCCTGTGCCCTGCTCCCATGTCCTCATTAAAAAAGGAGACAAAACATTTTCTCAGGAGGCAGAGAAGATGAGGGGCTACATCAAAGGGGGTTCTACAGGATTTTTTACACACAACGCGCCCCCATTCCCTCCAGTGTCCCGCTCCCTGAGGGCAAGCGCTTCCAGCTCTCCTCGGGGCATCTTGGCGAGTCTGGCTGCATGTCTCTAAACACCAGGCTTATGTGGCTGGCTCCTGACCTGTCTGTTTTGGGGCTCTCTTGTCACACATTGATCCTCTTTGCTGTCGAGTCGATTCCAATTCACAGGGAGCCCTGGTGATGCGCTGGTTAAGAGCTACGGCTGCTAACCAAGTGGTCGGCAGTCTGAGTCCATGAGCTGCTGCCTGCAGACCCCGCGAGGCAGGTCTGCTCTGTCCTATAGGGTCACTACGAGCTGGAACTGACTCAACGGCAGTGGGTTTGGCTTTAGGTTTATCACACATCGACTTCCCACGGTGGAGGGTGAGGGTTCCGTTCTCCTTCACACATACTCCTCTGGCTTGTGTATGTGCATGTGTGTTTGCTTCCCCCTCAGCCCTCGCTCAGTCAGAACCTTCCAGAGAGCTAGCAGCCCCCCTGGCTCACTCCCCATGGCATCCTCCGAGCCCAGCACATAGTAGGTGCGCAGTAAGTGAACACACTGTGATGTCTTCACACAGCGAGCGTACAGTGCCAACACCCTGAATGCATGTGGTGGCTGGGACAGGCACAGAGGGCTGACAGCTACCACCCAATTCATCCCCCAGGCCAGCAATGCTTTATATTGCAAGTGTGCAGGACTGTAAACAGACTGGGCCAGGCACTGTGCCGAGGATGCGCCTCATCTTACCAACCTCACGGCAACCCCCCGAGCCCTGTTTTATGGATGGGGGTGTGGAAGGTGGAAGCTCTGACAAGCTCACACCATCACCAAGTGAATCCAGAGCCCTGCTCACTTGGCAACACTGCTCCTTTAAGTGCCCGTTGAAAGCCCTTGAACACACGGTCATGTTTTTCATCCAGATTCATTCACGCATTCACGCACGCATGCATTACTCACAATGCATTCACCGGTCACTCGTGCCAAGCACTGTTCAAGGACCCTGGGTCACCCAACGGTTAGGCCTTGGGCTGCTAACTGAAAGGCTGGCAGTTTGAACCAACCCAGCAACTCCACAGGAGGAAGTGTAACCAGGAAATCGCCATTAAAAAAGATAGCCTTAAGGTGCCCTGTCGTGGATTGAATTCTGTTCTCTCAAAACTGTATTTGCTGATCTGACTTGGCTAGCAGACCCAGTGTGGTGCCATTTCTCCCATGTGTTGTGAATCCTGCCTCTGAAATGTTGCTGATGGAGAATGGGCTGCAGCTGTGTTGGCGAGGCAGGACTCATGTTACAAGCTTGTGAGAGACAAGGGAGAGAAGTGAGCAGAGGATGCTGGGAAACTCATACCACCAAGAGAGCAGCACTGAGAACAGAGCACGTCCTTTGGACCTGAGGTTCCTGTGCTGAGATGCTGTCCTTGAATTTGGACTCTTGGCCTACTGGACTATGACGACCTCCCATGCTGAATGGACTTGCAACTCATGAATGATTTCTAGCTTACTGGACTCTGAGGATCAAGTTTCTCCTTGTGAAGCCTTCCACTCATGGGATTTTCTGTTGGAGCAGTACTAGGCGACTAAAGCACACCCCAAGCCAGATCTGGCCCAGCCAGTGTGTGCAGAAGGGCCAGCTGTGACTGCTACTTATCCTTGACAGAGGATGCAGCCACGGGCTTTCAACTGGCATGTAAAGGAGGCTGTGTGGCCACGGGAGTAGGGCTCTGGATTAACTTGATAATAGTGTGAACTTGTTACTTAACCAGTCACCAGTGAATCAGAAGGGAAGTCATCCCCTGGACCACCTTCCCAAGCAAGAGGTGCAACAAGAAGGCCACCTCCTGTTTCCTGTCCTCCATAACTCCTGCAACATCTTCCCTATGTATTCTTTCCAGAATCTTCCCTCTCCAGTACACCTGTGCTTTTCAACACTTTTAAAGGACTTCAACACTTTTAAAGATGTCACCTTGGAGACTAAGGTGCGCCTGACCCAAGCCATGGTATTTTCGGTCATACGCATGTGAAAGCTGGACGATGAATAAGGAAGACAGAAGAATGGATGCCTCTGAATTGTGCTGGGGAAGGATATTGAATGTACCATGGATTGCCAAAAGGACAGACAGATCTGTTCTGGAGGAAGTACAACCAGAGTGCTCCTTGGAAGCAAAGATGGCAAGACTGCGTCTTACATACTTTGGACATGTTGTCAGGAAGGATCAGTCCCTGGAGAAGGACAGCATGCTTGGTAATGTAGAGGGCTGCCCCAAAAGAGGAAGCCCCTCCAGGAGACGGACTGACACTGTGGCTACAGGAGGGCTTCAAGCATCACGCTGACTACGGGCCTGGCGCAAGCGCAGGCACTGTTTGGTTCTGTTGCACACAGAGTTGCTGTGAGTTGGAACCAAGCCGACAGCACCTAACAGCAGTACTCGTGAACTGTCTCCCTTTGCTGCCAAGAATCCGTAGACGCCCTGTCTCCCCACTGTGGGGAGTCGGCTCTGAGGGACCTCGTCCCAGCCCCTTCCTCTTGGCAGCGCACTCCAGACCCCTTCTTTCTCAAAGGCTAGTGTCCAGATCATTGGCAGGTCTGAGAGTGCCAAACAGAGCCCACCTTACAGGGGACACAACAAAGGTGTGGCGATCTGCTTTTGTAAAGGTCACAGCCAAGAAAAAACTCCATGGGGCAGTTCTACTCTGTCACATGGGATCACCAGGAGTTGAAATCGACTTGATGGCATCTGGGTATTTAGTGGTAAACAAACATGATCCCACTGCCTGTCTTTGTGAAACTCCTATTAACAGTCAATTAGCAATCACTTAGTATGCACCTGCTGAGTACCAGGTCCTGTGCTAGGCCCTGGCATTTTGGGGTGTGTGAGATAAACACTCTGCCTTCTTTGGGAGAGAGGGGACTGAGTCCATTCAACAGGACTCTGCCTTCTTTGGGAGACAGGGCTCCACCATACCAGTGGGAAGGACAGAAGCCAGGCGGGTGCAGTTCCAGAAGGTTGCAGCTGGCATGCTCTGCGTATCAAGCTTCCCCTCTGAGGGCTCACAAGCCAGACCCGTAAAGGTCCACAGAGTCGTGCTGGGTCCTCTGGGCCGCAGATCTCCAGCTTGGCTCTTTGCCTGGGGCTGAGCTGAGGGCACCTTTCCCACCATCCACAGTTCCACAAAGGTACAGATTCAAACCTGTCAGTGCTCTCCAGCCCTAACTGGGACACTCAGGGACCTGCCTATATCTGGGACCTCGTGCTTCTCTGCCCCTCCCTCAAGGGCCACACCGGGTATTGTGATTCCTGACACCCTGCTCTATTCCTTGCACACAGATGCCTCTCAGTGCCTGGTGAACTCCTATTCACCCTTCAAAGCCCAGGTCAGCACTCTCCCTGCACCACTACAGCAGATGAATCAATCCTCCCTTGGGCTAAGCTGGCACTGGGCATGGAGACTAATTCCTGCCCCGCCAACAGCCTTCCTAGCCAGTTGCAAATTCCTGGAGGGGATGGTGCTCACGAGTTGGGGTTAGTGCACAGACGATGCTTAAAGAATTAAACTGACAAGGTCCATCAGCTTCTTTACAGGGCTTCTCAGAAACCAGACTAGGAACCTCGAGATTTTTAGAGGTTGCCTTAGACAAGCTCTTCGCCCATCTCAGGTCTCTGCTTCCTGCCAGCAAAGATAGGTCTACCGCCTTCAGCTGTAACTCCTCCCCTGCAGAAATGAGAGGAAAGCAGAGTTCTAACTGTTCACCCTCAACACAGAGCTCTCCCGCTCCAACCATCACTAGCTCCCCATTTCTCTAGCCCACTTGGATGCTACAGAGAGCTCTGGCCTGTACTATGTGCTCAGATGTCTCAGTGGACAGCTGTCACACTCCAGCGTCAAGGCCTGGGAGGCTCTGTGTCCTGATCTGCTCCTCACTGCTCCTCTCTGCCTTCCTCGCAGCCTCTTCCAGCTTCAGTTTGCAGCTTCTTCCCAGCCTCCCTGGAAGGAAAACTACAGTGACGGTGACAGTGGTGGTGACCGTCCGTCTCACTGAAGATCTATAACTGACAGGACCGGGCGTGCTTCGTTCTGGGGCCCATAGGGTCACTGAGAGTTGGAACTGACTCGACGGCCCCTGACAACATGGGCTATGGCAATGTGCACTCTGAAGTTTACTTAAAGGGTTCAAAATCCACCCTAGGCATGCTTTTGCACACGCTGGACCTTTGCCATATCGGGGGTTAACTGTGTGTCTCCCCCAAAATGGGTGTAGCAGTTTCACTAGGCCACGATCCCTGGTATTGTGTGACATTTCTATAAGTTGTAAACCTGCCACTGTGATGTTAATGAAGGAGGACAGTGGCATTTGTGTTGGGAAGGCAGGAGTCAATGTGTAAAAGCGTACTGTGCCTTCAGGCAGTCTCTTGGCTGGGATACAAGGGAAAGAGAAGCAGGCAGAGAGTTGGGGACCTCATACGACCAAGAAGCAGTGCCAGAAACAGAGTGCGTCCCTTGGATCTGGGGTCCCTTTGCCTCGGAAGCTTCCAGCCCAGGGGAAGGTTAACAGCAAGAATCAACAGAGAAAGTCTTCCCCTGAAGCTGCCATTCTGAATCTGGACTTGTAGCCTACCGGAGTATGACAAAGTTAATTTCTCTTTGCTAAAGCCATCCACTTGTGGTATTTCTGGTATAGCATCGCTGTATGACTGAGACACACCACGATGAGACTAGAGTCCTCTGCTTCCAGACTTCAGGGAAAGCCTCCAGCCTGGGGTTTGCATTCTTCTTTCTTTTGCCTGTGATCTCCAAGAAGAATGAGTTTCACATGGCAACCCCAGGCACACACATTTGTGTGTGTGTAATTGCACCACAAGTTTCATGGAAAAACATTCATCTTTACTCCCTACAAAACCGTTCTGATACTTTCTACTCTACTTCTTCCTATTTCATTCTTTTCTGTTCCCTTACGACTTAGTCCAAAGCACAAAACATTGACCAAGCCCGAGGCTGCTGGATGAGATACAGAGGTCCAGTGAAATGAGAAAAACACAGTATCTTTTCAGTATAGGGATGTCTCAAATGTTGCATGGGACATACTTACATAAAAAATGTGTTCATTGTATAGATTGGACTATAAGACATAAAATGCTACTCCTCAAGAGCATGCTTCTTAATTCAGGTAGACACACAACAGACATGAGCAGCTTCTGTGCGGGCGCACGGTGAGAAGCCACAAAGGGACAGCGGCTGCTTGAATGGAGACGGGAAATCCAGAGTGCAACAGAGGAGAGTGCTGTTACATTATAGGGACTGCAAATAGGGTCACATAACAACGTCTGCATATGTTTTTGTATGAGAAACTAACGAGCTGTAACTTTCATCTAAAGTATAATTTTTAAAAAGTCATTAAAAAATATATTTGTTGTTTAACTGAAATTCCAATTTAACCAGGTCACCTGTATGAAAATTTGACGCATATGATGTAAAAGCTGGACAATGAATAGGGAAGACGGAAGAAGACCTGACACCTTGTGGTACCAGCAAAGAGGAGTGAACGTTCTACGGCCTGCCAGAAGAATTAAAAAAAAAAATCAGTCTTGGAAAAAGTACTGCAAGAATGGTCCTTAGAAGGCAGGATGGTAAGACCACATCTCACATACTTTGGACACGTTATCAGGAGGGACTAGTCCCTGAAGAAAGCCATCCTGCTTGGTAAGGACGGTCAGTGACACAGAGGGAGAACCTCCAGGAGACGGACTGACACAGTGGCTCTAACAATGGACTCGAGGAGAACAGCGATTGTGAGGATGGCACAGGACTGATCAATGTTCGGTCTCTACCAGTCAGAACTAACTCGATGGTACCTAACAATAACAACAAAATGCCAAGGCTCAGCTGCTCAGCACACACTGGTGATGACAGCTGACCCACAGGGTAGCTACCACGTGCTGGCATGACCCTAACTTGTTGCTCAGCCTCATCACACGTGCTGTTCACTTAATCCTTATAGTGCCCTCTCCCCATTTTACAGATGAAGAAACTGAGGCCCACAGAGGTTAAATGCCTTATCCAAGGTCACATGGCTGCTAACTACCAGAGCTGGGGTGTGAATTCAGATAGTTGAGTTGCAGAGTCCATGTACTTTAACGCTACGCTAACTTTAGGAAACCAGATGTCGAGGAGTCATTTTCGAATCATGGTGGCCGTACGTGCATCAGTGATCCCTAGGACTTTCAGGGGCTGATGGTTTTTGAAAGTAGATGGCCAGGCCTTTCTTCTGAGGCACCTGTAGATGGGCTCGCACCTCCGACCTTCTGGTAAGCAGTTGAATGTGTCCCCTTTTGCACCACATGGGGACTCCAGGCTAAGTTTATGTTATGCTAAAAACATTGCCTGAATCAGGCCATCATTTAGCAATTTATCTGCACAGGGGCAGAGCCGGTACCAGTCAGTGTGTACTGAAAGGGTGGGTCAGGCTGGCTGTTAGCAGGGAGGATACACACACAGACATACACAGACACACACACACAGACACACACACACAGAGCTGCTACCAGGGCAGGGCATGCCAAATGTGTAATAGAAGCGACATGAACCCATTTCTCCAGAGATCCCAAGGAAGTTACCTGAGAGGTGAGCCTTAGGAAGGGCAGGAGTTCCCCAGCCAATGGTGAGGGCCACAGTATCCCAGGACAGGGGGCATCTCATTGATAACACAAGGGGTGGAAGGAACGTGCCTAGCAGGACTTGTATTATGGACTGAACCTTGTCTCCCCTAAAAAAAGTGTTGGCACCCTGACCTCTATACCTGTGGGTTTTCTGAGTCCTAGCAACCCTAAAGGACAGGGTGGAACTGCTCCACAGAGTTTCCAAGGAGTGCCCAGCAGATTTCAACTGCTGTATAGGGTTGCTGTGAGTTTGGAATCAACTTGACGGGCAGTAAGTACTTTGGTTTTATAGCTGTGGGTGTGATCCTGTTTGTGAATCATGTATGTTTGTTTGTTGTATTCAAGAAGCCATAACAGTGTAGGGTGTGTCCCAACCCTAATCACTCCTGAGTTAGTAAGATCAGACACAGAAAAAAAAACAAACAGATGGGACTTGATGGCTTTGGACCCAAGGAACTCCAGGGCTACAAGTGGCTGAAAGAGAAAGGGACCCTCCCCCAGAGCTGGCAGAGAGAATGCCTTCCCCTAGAGCTGACGCCTTGAATTTGGACATCTCACTGCAGGAACTGTGAGAAGATAAAAGCCTCTTCTTTAAAGCTACCTTCCCCGACATGGTATGTCTGTTACAGCAGCCATAGGTGACTGAGACACAGTAGCCTCTGCTCTTGACCCTTCCCCAGTCAGGGCACCAGCAGAACAAGGCGGCGGCGGGTGGGAGGGGACCTTACTTTTTTTGTGATTGTAGAACTTGTCCTCAGAGCCATCCTTGGACTTCTTAATGATCAGCTTCCCGGTTTCCACATCGACTTTCAGATGTACTTTCTGGGGGATCCCCAAGGACTCTGACTTCACCTGCGGAGAGAAGGGGGGCTATTTGCCTTGTTTCTCTCTGGGGGGTTGCTGTACCACCTGGGAGCCCCTTGCTCGTACTGGGCAGTCCCCTTGCTGTCTGTGCTGGGATCCCCCAGCATTTTATTCCCCAGCCACTTCTTGCAGAGTGCCACACACTGACATTTCCACCGTGTCCAAGCATCGTCCCAGCGGCAAGGGGGCCAGCTCCCAGCTGTGTGCAGGGGAGCAGTTCCACTGGGGGGCTGGCTGGAGGCAACAGCTAAAACAGTTGGAGAATGGGTCATTCACCAAGGAGCTGGACCACTCTCATTCACCTGCGGTGTGTCTGCTTCCAGACTGGATTTCAGCCGCAGACATAAGCTGCTAGCCTCCTTCTGACCCACGATCGCACAGTCTCTTACAATAATTGCTTAGACCTGCTCAGAAAATGGACATGTGTCTTATGAGGCAATTACCACCAGGGCTAGCCAGGACTCTGGGGAGTGGATATCTTGGAGTGTATTCCTACACATGGGACCGGTGCTGGGTGGCTGCTTCAGAATCTCTCAGGGATGTTAACAAAAAAAGAAAAAAAAATTCCTAACTCATTTACTCTTAAGGAAAGTATAACAATCGTGTTTTTTTCTTCTACATTCCCCCTTGGGGGCTATTTTTCAACCAGTTTTGTGGGGGCTGTTTAATGGCTCTCACAACCTCCATTCTGAGAAGGAGGGAGCTGATGGCACCTTGGACCAAAGAGAAGCTCTTTCCCGGAGAGACGCATCTGGATGGCATTCTAAAGTTCCATCCTGTTCGCAGTGAGTTCTGCGGAGCATCATTCTTGGCCATGCAGACCCTCGCCCTGCTAAAGTCCGGGCCCCTGAATTCTCCTTCCACAGGGACGAGAATGCCCCCGCCTCCCAGCTGTGGGACACAAGCCTGGGCTCACTTACCTCGAAGGTGACCGGGGGGATGAGGGAGCGCCGGTGGGGAGACTCCTGGCTCTCGTGCAGCAGAGCCTTGACCTGTGGGCACAAACCAAGGTCCTTCAGGCAAGGAAGGCAGCAGCTTTGGGACTGAGGGCCAAAGGGCAGCTCAGAGCCTGCACACCTGGGCTTTCTCTGGCTGAAGAGGGACCCAAAGAGAGGCCAAGACAAGCTGCCTGAGCCCCGTGCGTACCTTGTCTTCAATAGAGGACAGCAGGCTTGTCAGTTGGCTGAGCTTGGCCACCATGTTGATGGGATTGGCCTCACCACACACCTGGGGGAGGGGAGACAAGAGCACGTGAGGGCAGTCTCACCTCATCCGATCTTCCCTCAGGCAGCCTCATAAACACGATCATTAGTCCCCTTTTCACAGACAAGGAAACCAAGGATATCTACAACCGTCTCAAAATTCTTAAGGCCCAAAACACATGTTCCCTTTTAGTTCTCTCAAAATCTGCTTCCCCTGTGTGCGTTCCCTCCCTCCCCTCACCACCCAGTTGCTTAGGCTGAACTCTAGATCACCCTTGACCGTGACCTTTCCTCTCTCTACCGCACTGGTGTTCCACTTCTGTGTCCTGCATACAGCCACCTCTAGACTGCTACAAACCCTCATTGTTTCCCACAGCAGGGAGGAGATAATCCGACCCCTTTTCTCTGTCTTCTTCAGCCATCTGTAACCATCCCTGGCCCCCAGGGGGTCTCCCACCACCACTCACTCCTGATCTGCAAGTGGCCTTGAGGTTGGATGTCACCCCAGCAAGCCCCCTGGTCTTAGAGGCACAAAGAAGTCTTCCCTGGCCACTCTAGCTAGAATCACTCCTGAGTAATCATTATTGTATCACCCCGTTGCATTTCCTATCAATCCCTGTGACCTGAAGTTGTTGTTGCTGTTGGTTGCTGTTGAGTCAGTTCCAACTCATGGTGCCTTGAGGCATGCAGAGTAGGACCACTCCCTAAGATCTCCAAGGCTGTGTCCTTGGAGATCACAGACTGTCATACCTGCGTTCCCAGGTGCCTCCAGGGAACACCAACCTTCTGGCTAGTAGTCAAGAGCTTCTTCGCATGTGCCACCCACAGACTCCCAGCTCAAGTGGTCTCCTTTGTGTCTTTGTTCCTTGTCTGTTTTCCCTGGTCCAACAGAAGCTCCATGGGAGCTGGGCCCGTCCATTGTGTTTGGTCCTGCATCCTTGGTGCCTAGAACTGTGCCTGGCCAGCAAACGTTCTCAGAATACGTCTTCCATAAATACCTGAGGCCAGGAGCTCAAGTTACTTGTCCAAGCTCACATAGCTAGTAAATAGTAGAACAAAATTTGAACTCATGTCTGTCTGGGGCCAAGTCTCCTATCCCCATCATTCATCCACAGAACAAGCCTTTGTTAAGCACCTATTCTGTGGCTGATGTCTTCCAAGATGCTGGAGAAGTCGAGTTATGAAGACACCATTCCTGCTCTCCCTCCAACAGGAGGGCAAGGCACATGTATGACTGACGTCAGCACCAAGGAAAACGGAGTGAGGGGTTTGCCAGCCAGGCATCTGTACCTCCCTCCTTGCTCAACACATCACCACACTGTGCCTGTTTTTGACTTCCGTCTTCCGCCCAGCAGGGCACTACCTGCAGCATCACACCCACCGTCACCTCTCTTGCCATCATCGCCACCATCCACAGTGCCACCACAGTCGCCTCTGTCGTCACCCACCACCTTGTCATCCCTCCACCACTGATAGCACCACCGTCATACCCCAAGTACCACTGTCACCGAGTTGATGCCAGCTCATCGTGACCCTGCAGGACACAGCAGAGCTGCCCCATTGGGTTCCTGAGGACTGGCTGGTGCATTCCATCTGCTGGCCTCTTGGTCAGTGGCCAAGCTCCTGACCGCTGGGCCACCACCTTCACATGCAGTTAACAGTGGCCTCTGCCAGGTAGCGCTGGCTGCCTTTGCTCCTCAGGCCCCTTCCTCTCTTCTAATCCGCGCCTTCTTCCATTCAAACTATTTAAATCCTAACGCCAGGGGCGGGGGGAGGGTCCCTGTTTTACCTAGATTTGCTTCTGCTTTCCTGGAAATTTGCCCATTATTTCTTTTTTTTTAAAAAAAAATTTAAATTGTGCATTAGGTGAACATCCACAGAGCAAATGAGTTTACCACTTGATGGTCTGTGGTGTCATTCACCTCTAGGAAAGCAAATTCCTTTTTGTTCTCTGATTAACTTGTTTTTGTTGGTGTTGTCAGGGGCCACTGAGTGGGCTAGAACTCAAAGTGACCCATGTAGAGCAGAATGAAACTACCTGCAGCATCACACCCACCGTGGTCCTATGCATTCTCGGCTTTCAGCCAGAATCCAACGTTAGCAATGATACCTGTGGTTCCTTGTCCTCCTCTAAATCAACTTGAATTTCTGGCAGTTCCCTGTCAATACACAAACCTACACAAAATTTTGCTTACATGTGATATTAATGATATTTGATGATTTCCACATTTAACGGCTGGGTCACCTTTCTTGGGAAGAGGTATAACTACAGACGTCTTTTATCTGTTGGGCCACATAGCTGTCTTCCAAATTTCTCAGTGTAGGTGACTCAGCACTTCCAGTGCTGCATCCATTTGCTGAAACTTCTCAGTTGATATTCTGTCAATTCCTGAAGCCTTGTTTTTGACCAGTGCCATCAATGCACCTTGAACCTCTTCTCTTTGGTCCACTGGTTCCTCATCACATGCTGCCTCCTGAAATGGCTGGGCATCCACCGATTCTTTCTGGTAGAGTGATTCTGTGTATTTTTTCCATCTTCTTTTGAAGCTTCTTTCGTCATTTAATATTTAACCCATAGAATCCTTAAGGAGTGTGACTCAAGGCTTGGGTGTTTTTCTTTCTTCTAGCTTGAGAAATGCTAAGCGTCCTCCTCCCCCTTGGTTTTCTGTCCCCACGCCTTCGCACACGCCATCATACTACTTTACTTTGTCTTCTCCAGTCACCTTTTGAAATTTTCTGATTAGCTCTTTTACTTCATCCTTTTTTCCTTTTGCTTTAACTTATCAACGTTCAAGAGCAAGTTTCAGAGTCTCTTAAGACATCCGTTGTGGTCTTTTCATTCTCTCCTGGCTTTTTAAAGACCTCTTGCTTTCTTGTATGGTATCCTTGATGCCATTCCACAACTCATCTGGTCTTGAGTCATTAGTTTTCAGACACACAAATCCATTCTTGAGATGGTCTTTAAACTCAGATGATATATACTCACTATCACACTCTGGCTCTTGTGGACTTGTTCTAATTGTCTTCAGTTTCAGCTTGAACTTGTGTAGGAGTAATTGATGTTCTGATCTGAAGTCATCCCCGGCCGTGTTCTGACTGATGATACTGAGCTTTTCCATTGTCTCTTTCCACAGATGTAGCCGATTTCATTCCTGTATTGTCCATCTGGCAAAGTCCATGAATATGATTGTTTATGTTGGTGAAAAAACCCCTGCTTGCAATGAAGAAGCTATCGGTCTTGCAAAATTCAATCATGTGATCGTTAGCATTGTTTGTATCACCAAAGCCACATTTTCCAACTAGCAATCCTTCTTGTCTCTACTTTTTAAATTCCAGTCACCATTAATTATCAATGCATCCTGACTGCATGTTCAATCAATTTCAGACTGCAGAAGTTGGTGAATATTTTCAATCTTTGGCATTAGTGGTTGGTATAAATTTGAATGACATCACATTAACTGGTCTTCCCTGTAGGCATATGGATATTATCCTATCACCGACAGCACTGTACTTCAGAAGAGATCTTGAAATGTTTTTTTGACCACGACTGCAATGGAGAGGAAATGCAACGTCACTCCTCTGCAAGGTCTTGTTCCTGGCACAGTAGACCATGCCAACTGTCTGACCTGCAGTGACCACACCCAGTCCGTTTCGGCTCACCGGTGCCTAGGCTATCAGTGTTTCTACACTCCATTTCATTTTTGATGATGTTGTATTTTCACAGAGTTATACTTTGTACAGTCCAGGTTCTGAATATTCAAGGACATTTACAGCTGTTTCTTCTTATTTTGAGTTGTGCCACGTACGCGAATGAAGGTCCTCCAAGCTTGACTCCACCCACATCTTTAAGGTCAAGTCTCCTTTGAGGAGGCAGCTCTTCCCCAGTCGTCTTCTGAATGCCCTCCAACCCGGAGGCTCCTTTTCCAGCACTGTATCTAACAACGTCCCACTGCTGTTCATAAGGTTTCCACTAGCTGATTCGTTTCAGATGTAGACCGCCAGGTCTTTCTTCCTAGTCTGTCCTTAGTCTGGAAGCTCAGCTGAAACCTGTCTGCTGTTAGTGACCGTACCACTGGTGGATCTTCCAGCATCACAGTCACCTGCAAACCCCCACAGAGTGACAGACTGACAGCCATGTGAGTGGGTTAACTCTTCCAGTTTTTTAAACAGAACACAAACACACTTCCTCAGTTACAAAACCTCAAACAAAGATGGGCAGGCAGGACGTCCACCTTTACCCAGCCCCCTTCTCCCAAGTTTCACCACCTCCCTCACAGAGACTAGAGTAGCCATTGGGTATAAATCCTTCCCACACAATTCCTATGAGCAGACTGGCAACATATTGCAGGTATTGTTCTGCAATTCATTTCTTTCACCCGCCTGTATGTCTTGGGGAAACTCTGGTGGTATAGTGGGTTAAGTGCTATGTCTGCTAACCAAAAGGTCAGTGGTTCAAATCCGCCAGGTGCTCCTTGGAGACTCAGTGCGGCAGGTCTACTCTGACCGATAGCATCGTCACGAGGCAGACCCGACGACATTAGTGTGTCAGTGGCTATGTCTTGGAGGTCTTTCTTTGTCTGTCTATATAGGTTGGGGCAGGAGAAGTCTGTGTGATGCTTGAACCATCTTTCTACAGTGGTTTCCCTTGTTTCTTGCTTTCTGAGACACCACTACTGAGAACATCTTTGTAAACACCTCTCTGCGCATCTGTGTATTCGCTAAGGCAGCTGCCTAGCTTAGAATGGCTCTAGTGAGGACGCAGGCATTTTCTTTCCATACAGATGTGATCAGCTATCTCTCCAAAAACTCATTTCCACTCCTGACAGTCCGAGAGCCCGCCGTCGTAAGGATACCTGCTTCCCTTCATTCTGCCAAACCCCGAATTTAGTCGTCTTTGTGCCAATCTGACCAGCAAGAAGAGATCTCGTTCTATTTATTTATTTGTTTTTGAGTTTCGTTTTCCAGTTACCAAGAGCTTGGCTGCCCGGAGACCCTGGTGGCACAGCGGTCAAGTGCCATGTCTGCTAGCACAAAGGTCAGCAGTTCAAATACACCACGCAATCCTTGGAACTCGACAGACCAGCTCTACTCTGTCCTATAGGGTCACTGTGAGTTGGAACTGACTCGACAGCAGTGGGGAGAGCTTGGCTACTAACCAAAAAGTCAGCAGTTGGAATCCGTCAGCCTCTCCTTAGAAACCCTATGGGGTACTTCTATTCTGTCTTATAGGGTCCTTCAGAGTCGGAACTGACTTGACCGCAATTAGGGCTTTTAAGGTGGTCACGTTGAGAATCTTTTCACATGTCTGTCTATCCTAGCCCCTCTTCTGTGAAATTTATAGCCTTTCCCCATTTTATAGACTGAGTTGTTTTTACTTAATGAGTTTTAGCAGTTTTTTTAAAAAGTTCCTTTGTCCCTTATGTCTGTTGCAAGGATTTCCTCTTGGGATATCACTTCTGCTTGCCCTTTACTTTGTGGTGATGCCTTTGGTGACACAGATCCTCTGTAAAGGACAACTTGGCCGCAGTCCTCTGCATCCTAGATGGCCCTGGGCAGGTTTCACCCTGCACCTCCTGGGGTGAGATGTTGGATCAAGAAGAACTTAACCATCTTTGTTTCACTTTCCTTCCTGTTTCTGATGAGACATGATGGGAAAAGCCCTGTTCTGTTTCTTGACGGGGCACTTGGTTTGTAGTTTGGCTGGTAGGAGCACACTTTGTAATCTTTATTCCCCAATAAAAGTCCAAAGCCAAATCAAATCATTGAGCTGATTCGGCCTCATCGGGTCTCCAAGACTGTCGTCTTTGCAGAGGCAGACTGTCGTGTCTTTTTCCTGCAGAGCCCCTGGCGGATTAGAATTCAGCCAACCTTCTGGTTAACAGCCACCAAGGCCCCTCAGCAGAAGTCAGGCAGGGGAAATGCCTCCCCTGGGGGCACAGTGACCCCCAACATACCCCGTCCCTGCCAGCAGGGTGCTGGCTGACTTCTCCTACTTGTCCTCGCGTCCCCTCCCTGTGTCTTTCCAACCCCATGGCCCTTTACCTGTGGACGCGGGCGGAGGCCAGGGGAAAGCTGCTGGTCAAACAGCCGCTGCAGAGACTCCAGGGAAGGAAGGGTCCGGACGACCTCGCTGGGGGTGGAGGGCAAGGCGAAGGACAAGGGTTAGTGGGAGGCTTCTGAAGTGGCCTGGGCTCCGGCTGCTCAGGTTAGGCTTGGTCCAAGGAGCATCCTTCCCACAGCGACAAGCCCAGGCAAAGACCCAGGCCTCGCCACTCCTCCCGCCACCCTGTCTCCCACGCCCCCGCACGGAACTGATTTCACCTCGGGCTGGGCTTAGAGATCCTAGATTACTCTGCCTGGAGAAAACTGGAATCTAAAGTCACAAATCTGTTTATTCTTGGAAAAAAAAAAAACAAACCAAACCTACTGCCACGCAGTCCTGTCTGAATCGTAGTGACCTTGGAAGTCACCTAGTAATCCAGGGTTCCCAACCTTTAGTGCTTCTAAGAACCAATCTCCCCACCACCATAAATTCAAAATGCAAATTTATGGCCACTCCCATTGGAATGGTCTGGAATCTGCCTTTTATTTATGTATTTATTTGGGAGGGACTGCAATCTTTATTTTTTAATTGTACTTTAGATGAAAGTTTACTGCGCAAATTAGTTTCTCATCAAACAATTAATACACACGTTGTCTGGTGATGCTGGTTGTTGATATGCCAACACTCTCCCCTTGACTTTGGGTTTCTTATTGCCAGCTTTCCTGTCCCCTCCTGCCTTCCCATCCGTGCCCTTGGGCTCCTGAGCCCATTGAGTCTCATCGCCAAGCTAGAAGGGTGCCCTGGGGCCATATTCCAGGGGCTTCTCCAGTCTGTCAGACCAGTAAATCTGATTTTTTTTGTGTGAGTTAAGACTTTCATTCTACATTTTTCTCCAGATCTGTCTGGTGGAATCTGCAGTTTTAAATACACGCCCACAGCTTCCTGATAATACTGGTCTCTGGCTGTTGGTTCCAATTCCCTCCATGATCACTGAGACAGACAGAGTGTGCTCTGTGGTACGATGGCTAAGTGCTTGGCTGCTCATCTAAGGGGCAGCTGTTCGAATCCACACTTCTGCTCCAAATAAGAAAAATCTGGTAATTTGTTCCCATAAAGATCACAGCCTAGGAAACCCATGAGGCATTTCTATGCTGTTGTATGGGCTCCCCCGAGTAGGAATCATCTTGAGACCCCCAACAGTCTCGGAGATGGAGGCCCAGAGGACTGGGCTTTCAAATCTACTGTCCTCCCCAGTCAAGGTTATGTCGACTTCTCTCCCCATCTTCTGTTGTTTTTTCACGAAGCACAGTGGGCAGACAATTTTGACTTCTAATTCTCACTTATTATTTCATCAAAAACTGTTCGTGTTTTTACATATTTAGCATTCTAATGATTTTAAAATATTCTATCAAGTACAAGTGCCAACTTTGATTGCTAGATATTTGGTTATTGGGAGAGCTCAGCGATTATAAACAAAGGCTGCTCTGAAGAGCTTTGTTCATATAGCTTTTCTCTTCTCATTTTAAACTGGAGTCCTAGGCTAAGCAGAGATTACTGCTTTCAGTAAATAGTGCCAAACGTTGGGAACTACAGTGCACCACAGGATCACCAGCAGCATCCAGACCAGCTCTTTCGGGGTACGTCCCAGTTCTATTATTTTCTTTTTCTCTGTCTCTTTTAATGGGCATGACATTGCATTTCAGTATTCACAAATGGATGACATGCTGCCGTCAAGTCAATTCCGACTCACAGCAACCCCATAGGACAGAGTAGAACTGCTCCACGGAGTTCTCAAGGAGTGCCTGGCAGATTCAAACTACTGACCTTTTGGTTGGCAGCCATAGCCCTTAACCACTCTGCCACCAGGGTTTCCCATGAATGGATTAGCCTATTTTAAATTTCTAATGTCATTTTGGAAACCCTGGTGGGGAGTGGTTAAGGGCTACAGCTGCTAACCAAAAGGTTGGCAGTTCAAATCTGCCAGGCACTCCTTGGAAACTCTATGGGGCAGTTCTACCCTGGCTTATAAGGTCACAATGAGTCCGAGTCAACTCAGTGGCAGTGGATTTTTCTGATGTCATTACAGAAAGCTGTGGTCGCTGCTAACTGAAAAGTTCGTGTTTCAAACCCACCTGTCAGCTCTGAGCGGGAAAGGGCTGACAGTCTGTTTCTGTAAAGGTGAAAGCTGAGGAAACCCTATGTGGGAGTTCCACTTGGTTACAGGGGGCCACCATGAGGCCATATTGACCTGACATCTGACAATAGTAGCATCAGGAAGTCATTTTCTACTCGGTTAATTTCCTCTGGGTTTCTCTTTATCTAAACTACGCATGTCCTTTGTTAATGTCCTATTGGGCATTTGACCAGCATTTAACAATTTTCATATATTGGTATAAGTCTTTACATAGTGCTTTGATTTTTACTTTCATCTAGCCAAGCCAAGTGCCGTCGAGTCAGATTTTTTCCAGTCTGCTATTCTCATCCTAAGGGGGCCAGGTTTCATTACAAAGTGATTTACTTTGTACTTGTTCTGTTTTTCACCTGGGAAGATTCTTTATTTTCCTCCAGTTCATTGATGTGAGCAACTACCTGCTCATTTTAAGTTGGGTTATTGTTCGCTCTTTTCCAGAGCTATGGCATCTACATATTTGTTTAGTTATTTTAGGATGTTGCTCACTGCCATGGAGACGGTCTCTGATTCCTGGCAACGCCAGACACAATGCAAGAAAATGCTCTCTGGCCCTGTGTCATCCCCGTGATTGGCTCCACATAAGCTTGTTGGGGCCTGTAGGGCTTTCACTGATTTTTGGAAGCAGATCTCCAGCCCTTTCGTCCTAGTCTCTGTTTATCTAGAAGCCCTGCTGAACCTCGTTCCGCATCCATTGCAACATGCAAGCCTCCACTGACAGGTGCAGGGTGGGGGGTTGTGTGTGAGATCCAATCCCAAATGTCAGCTTGTCTCTTTTTATCTGCAGACACAGTGATACTCTCTTTAAACTGTCATATGATAAAAGAATACCAGGCAAAGATAAAATGTTCTCAAAGCACTATGTATTGCACTGGGTCAAAACTAAATCCACTGCCATGGAGTTGACTCTGACTCATAGAGACCCAGTAAAACAAAGTGGAACCATTCCATAGACTTTCCAAGGGTCGGTAGGTGAATTCAAACAGCTGAGCTCTTAACCACTGAGATACCAGGGCTCTTTACAGTGTTAAGAAGCAAAGATGTCGCTTTGAGAACTAAGATGTGCCTGACTCAAACCGCTGTATCTTCAGTAGTCTCATATGCGTGGGAGAGCTGGACAATGAATAAAGAAGACCAAAGAAGAACTGGTGCCTTTCAGTTATGGCATTGACAAAGAACACTGAATATATCATTGACTGCCAGACGGACAAACGCACCAGCCTTAGAAGTACAACCAGAATGTTTCTTAAAAGTGAGGGTGACGAGACTTCATCTCGCGTTCTTTGGACCTGTTATCAAGAGGGAATAGTCCCTGGAGAAGGACCTTATCCTTGGTCTGGCAGAGGGCCGGCAAAGGACAGAAGACATCCAGTGAGTCAGACGGCCCCAGAAGTTATAATAATGGGCTCCAGCATAACACGGACTGTAAAGGCAGTGTAGGAACAGGCAGGGGTTCTTTCTGTTGTACATGGGCTCACTAGGAGTCAGAATTGACTCAGTGGCACCGAACAGCAGCAACCTAGGGCTTGTTTGAAAACCAAACAGGTCTGCTTTCTTGTTCTTCTTTCAAAATGTTACCCTAACCCAAACACACATGCCCCACACACTGAATCTAGAATTTTCTAAGTGTAAGATATGTAGTCCGGAAATAATGCTCTTTTTCTCTGCATTTCTAATCATCTTCTGATCTTGAGAAATTGACTGGCTTCCCCAGACACTTCTGGTGGAGTGTCAGTTTGGGTCTCAAGGACCAAGGACATGCTGGAGCTTCAGCTGGGGGACTTAGGAAGAACCAGCCCTACTGTTTTAAAAGGACTTGTCATCCAGATCTTTGGAAAGCTTGTTACCAGTTTTGGGGAACTCTTCGGAAGGCAGAGGGAACTGAGGCTCTGGAGGAGCAAAGACAAAGAGTGTGATGGCCCCAGGGCAGGTCGGCCGCAGACAGAGCTGAGACAGGGCTAGGGCCTCTGCCTGGCTTTTGTGGTGCCCTCGCAGAGGGAAGGCCATTGCTTCTTCTCTGGAATTCAGGACCACCACTCAGCCCCAGTTTCGAACTCACAACTCCAGACGCCGAAAGGGATGCTCTGCTGTCTTGTCTTTTCTTTATGTTTGTTTCCTTGAGTGCTCACTTCCTTTTCTTGTCTTACTTTAGCAAAACATTTCTCATGTGGTATTGAATAATCAGATGATAAACAGCATCTCTGTTTCTTCTTGTATTTAAATGCTTCATGGTACGATTCTGTTTCCCCATCATAAATAACCAGAAAAAGAAAGAAGACAACTGTTGGCTGTTGAAGCTGCTTTTGACTCGTGGTGACCTTGCATGTTACAGAGTATAACTACTCCACAGGGTTTTCTTGGCTGCAGCCTTTGTGGAAAGGAGACCTGACAGTGCAGTGGTTAAGCACTTGGGCACTAACCAAAAGTTACAGGTTCAAATTCACCTGGCTATTTGGAGGGAGAAAGACCTGGCAACAGACTCTTCCATGGCACCCCAAAACAACAACAGCAGACTACCAGACCTTTCTTCCACGGCACCAGTGGGTTCTGAATCACACTCTGAGTTAGCTGTATGAATTGGATCTTAATGAGACTTGAGTACCTGGTTTTAGTTCTATTGTAAGCCTGGACATTTTTTTCTCTTATACATTTCATCCTCAATTATGCATCGTTTTTCTCCCTGCTTATCTAAGAGGCCACCCTGCCAGCTATATGCAAAATCTCTGTGCCTTCTCTTGGACGCTTTCAAGTTTTTATCACTCATTCTCTGCTTCTGCTTGTCTAGTCCTCTCGTGTTGCCTAAAATGCTGCTGCTTTGGGACCTGATTCTCAAGCTTGATTTGAAAACTATGGGTTTATTTCCACAGCCTCCAAAGAAGCAGTTATAATTTTGGCGATATATTTCTGGGGGTTTGTTTATGCATTAAAATCCTGACACTGCCCACAGAAAGGGAGCTTTTTTCACTGCGTGCAGTGCACTGGAAGCACATGAGTTGGGGATGTCACTGTCATGCTAAGGTCAACAGATCCCAAGGAAAATCCAAGTAACAGGATAGTGTTGGGAAAAACTGCCAGAGGGCCAAAGTGATTAGAGGAATCTTATGAAAGGCCTGGAAAATATATTTCTTCCTTGATCAGAAAGCAACAAAGAACAGGTTTGTTCACAAATGAAGCCAAAATACAAGTCTATCATCAATCACCAGGAAATGTGTTGCTCACCAAGAAGGTGCCATTTCTGTGTGTTTTCCCCTGGTAGTAAGTGATTTATAACAACAGTGACAAACGGAACAAATCCCTCCATGGAAACCTAGAACAACGAAGCATCTGGCCTAGCTGGCGGAAACGTCGTCCGCTGAAAGCCGAGTCACTGAAATTAAACCTGACTGGCCGGTCTGAGGAATGATCGATCTGTCAAAGAAGCTGTTTGCTGAATTTACTAAAGGTCCTGGCTATAATTTTAAAAGCTTTTAGAAGGAAAGTCAATTTGATCACTGATGAGGAAAGATTCTCTTCCACATGGTAACTAGGCTAAGACTGATACGGCACCAGAGGAGCTGACGAGGGAATCTAGAAACAGCTATGTGAATAATAACACACAGAAACATAGAAACCCAAATCACATCCACCGTCATTGAGTCAATTCTGATTCACAGTGACCCTATAGGATAGAGTAGAACCTGGCGGATTTGAACTGCTGACCTTTTGATCAGCAGCCGTAGCTGTTAACCACACCACCACCGAGGTTTCCATAGAAACACATAGAGCAGAAAAAAAAATTAGTGCATGTTGTTGTTAAGTGCCATTGAGTTGATTCCAACTCATAGCAACTCCACGTAAAGCAGAAGGAAATGCAGCCTGGTCCTGTGCTGTTCTCACAATGGTTGCTGTGTTCGCGCCCACTGTTGCAGCCAGTGTCATTCCATCTCATCCACGGTTTTCTGCTTAGCAGGCCCTCTACTTTACCAAGTGTGATGTTCTTCTCTAGGGCTGAGCCGTCCTAATAACATGTCCAAAGTACATAAGACGGTGTCTCACCATTTTTGCTTCCAAGGGGCATTCTGGCTGTACCTCTTCCAAAACAGATTTGTTCATTTCTCTGTCAGTCAATGGTGTATATTCAAGGTTCTTCATCAACACCATGATCCAAAGGCATCAGTTCTTTGGTCCTCCTCACTCGTTTTCCAGCTTTTGCAAGCAACGTGTGACAATTGAAAACACCTGCCTTGGGTTCAAAGAAAACCAAATGCACTGCAGCTGAGTCAATTCTGCCTCATAGTGACCCTATGAGATGGATTACAACTGTCTCAGCGTTTCCAGTGAGCACCTGGTAGATTTAAACCGCCAGTCCTTTGGTTAGCAGTTACAGCACCTAACTACTACACCACTATACGCACCTGAATCTTCAAAGTGACATCTTTTGCAGAAGATTCACCCAGTGTAATACATCATTTGATTTCTTGACTGCTGCTTCCATGGGCGTTGTTTATGGATCCAAGTAAAATGAAATCCTTGACAACTTCCGTCTTTTCTCCATTTATCATAATGTTGCTTACTGGTCCAGTTGTGAAGATTTTGGTTTTCTTGATGTTGAGGCGTAATCCATACAGAACACTGTGGTCTCTGATCTTCTTCAGAAAGGCTTCAAGTCCTATTCACTCTCAGCAAGCAAGACTGTGTCAGCTGCATATTGTAGCTTGTTATGAATCATCCTCCGATCCTTTGATGTCACATTCTTTGTATAGTCCAGCTTCTCAGGTTACTTGCTCAGTATACAGATTAAATAAGTATGGTAGAAAGATACAGCTCTGATGCACACCTTTCCTGCAGTCTCCCCTCAGACTGCCTGTTGGTCTGTACAGGTTCCCCGTGAGCACAATCAATGCTATTTTTACAACCTAAATTTCAACCTTTCACATATGGTGGAAGTGTTTTGGTTCCCTAAGATTTCCTTCAGATACTTTTGAATATTATTTTCAAGCTCGAAGCTTGTAAAAATATTCCTTTCCTAATTCTTCTCATGGCCTGTCTGCCATCTCCACTTCCAGCAATTAAAATCTCGTAGTAGCACTTGAAATTAATGTGAATGTTAACTAAATTTAAAATCACAAGAACCTAAAGTAAATTGGAATTTTTATCAAGTAGTCTCTCAATGAATTTGCTACTGGAAAACTGAAGCATCGGTGAGTGGGTCCAGTTTAAAAAACTCCCACACTGACCATCTGGGCCATACCCACATAGGCAGAAGGTTGTTTACCTTTACTATATTTCCTCTTGGTGCCCTTAGGTGCCTGTGGACTGCCATTGTCCTTGGGTCCTGCTGCTGAGTCGGCCTCTGACTCATGATGACCCCTCTTACAGCAAAATGCCGCCCAGAATGAAACACTGCCCAGGCCCGCACCACCCCTTGAGCGGCTGTGGACTGAGCTGTCGAGACTGCTAGGACGTTCGCGGTTGACTTTCAGAAGTACATTGCCAGGTCTTTCTTTCTAGTCTGTGTTAGTCTAGATGTTCTGTCCAAACCTGTTGGGTGTCACAGCAACACGCAAGCCTCCAATGAAGGTGGCTGGTGGCTGTGCACAAGAAGAACTGGCCAGGAATCGAACCTGCGTCTTCTGCATGGAAGGTGAAAATTCTCCTGCTGGACCACGACTGCCTAATGGGTGAATGCCACAACAGCCAAAGTGCGGCTGCTGCTGGCTGCTGGGAGAAAGGAGGGGAGTAGCCAGAGTGTTCAGTGCCACCTCATGCTGTTGCTGTCAGGTGCCCCCGAGTTGGTCCTGAGTTGCAGCGACCCTGTGTACGGTAGAACGAGACCCTGCCCAGGCCTGCGTCGTCCTCACAAGGACTGTCACTCGAGCCCATGGCTGCAGCCACTGTCAGTCCATCTCGTTGAGGGTCTTCCTCTTTTCCACTGACCCTCTACTTTACCAAGCATGATGTCCTTCTCCAAGGACTGGGCCCTGCTGATAACACATCCCAAGTATGGGAGACAAAGTCTGGCCGTCCTGGCTTCTCAGGAGCATGCTGGCTGTATTCTTCCACCCTGAGCCCTTGTGAACTCCTCAGCCCCTGCTCCACGCCCCAGAGCTGCTGGCCTGAAACCAACCTTAGTGTTTTTTCTTTTTTTTTTTAATTAAAAAAAAAACAAGCTAAGTTTAAATGCCACAAAAACAAAACCTGCAGACAGCCACAAGAACTTCTGAGCTTGGCCAACTGCCCCATCACTTTGAGTGCAGCCGAGGCACCTGGGCAGCCAGGCCCGAGGTCACACGGCCAGCTAGCTCCCTGACCTCTCTGCTCCCTGGGCAGTCCTTACCCATAAAGCTCCTTGCACAGGAGCATGGTCAGTTTCTTCAGGTGAGGGAGACTGCTGGCACCTGTCTTCACAAATTCTGAGTCCAGGCAGAGCTGTGTGCTTAAATAATCCTTGATGGCTTTAAGGTATTCATCTGGAAGCCTGAAAAAAACAACAAAAAAGCATGTTTTAAAAACCAAAGAGATCCACAATAGTAAAAAGTTGGAATCAACCCAGATGCCCAACAACAGATGACGGATAAACAAACTATGGTCCATATACATAGTGTTACACTGTGCAATGATAAAGAACAATGATGATTTTAGGAAGCACCTCATAACCTGGCTTTAATTGGAATATATCATGTTGAGTGAAATCAGTCAGTGGCACAAGGACAAATATAGTATGAGACCTCTACAATAAGGACTTAAAAACTGACTCACGTACAGAAGAAAAGACTCTTCGCTGGCTGCAAAGGAGTGGAAGTGGAAGGAGGAAGGGAGAGGGTTGGTTATAGATAGTTGATAGAAATTTGGTTGAAAGCAGTGACAGCACACATCAGAAAGAAGATCAATTTAACGGGACTTCAACAGAACCTAAAAACTCTTCCAATCTTAACCCAATGTTGCAAGGATAGAGCAGCAGGGGCAGCAGTCTGGGGACCATGCTCTCAGGTGACATGACAGCCAACTAGGATAACTAGCTTATTGCTAAGACAGTCTTCTGCACCCCACATTGGTGAGTGGCGTCTGGGGTCCTAAAAGCTAGCAAGCTGCCATCTGAGGGACACCAGGTAGTCTCAACTCAGCTGGACAGACGCCCATCAAGGATCACAATGACATGAGGGAAAAAGAGCCTAGAGACAGAAAGACCCATAGGAATAGGTGACTGTATCAACACGTGACCAGAAGAACCAGATGGTGCCTGGCCCCACCAATGACAGCCATGATGGGGCTCACCAGGTTGAGTCCCAGTGGCAGCGTGACAAAAAAAGGGGTCCACCCCAAGAACTCCACTAAAAGACTGCAACTGATGGTCCAAAGGCCTGGGAGTACCCCTGGGAGCATGGGCTCTAGACCTGACGCTGCCCCTGATCATAGATCACTAGTGAGTTCAACTCTTCGGATAGGAATGGGTTGGACTTGGGGACACAGAGTGACCGTATCATCTGTACCCTTTATGGTTCTATGCATTGATAGGATCTTGTCCTACTGGCCTCTTACTAGAGAGAAGTGGAGAGGGTAGAGAGGAGGGGGCAGGAGATTGTTGAGAGGGTATGACATGTACGGAATGGAAAAGAGGAGTGCGCTGTCACCGGGCAAGGAGAGCAGAGGGAGCGAGCCGCATGCAAATTCGAATTTTATTGTAAACTTTCTCTCAATCACAATAAAAAACAAAATAAAAAACAAAAACAGAGAGAGGCAGAGAGAGATACCTGCAGAAAGGGTGGGCAGGTGTCAGAGATTCAAACATAGCAGAGCAGGGATAACCTGATATTGCCATGTCAGTCCACAATATTAAGTTCTCACTTATATTTGCTTAAGCATCATTTGCAACAAGCTAACGGAATAGACATCACTTCAGTAAAAATACAGTGAAGACTCATCACACGTGTTTTGAACGACACTGAATTGTAATACAAAACAACCGTGGCAACAACCAAAAAGTTGACGTGTTCCTTTTAGCCATAAACACCAACAGTAAAGGCCACAGCAGAGGCAACCGCAGATCCTCCTTCTCAGAGGTCCAACGGAGACACTCTCCTTTAGGGGACATCTGTGCATTCCGTAGGACAGCAAAGTGATCTATTGCTGGAGAATCAGTCACTGAAGACCCCAGAGAGCACGGATTTGCCCTCACGTACACAGGATCACCGTCAGTTGGGATCAGCTCTACAGTAATTGGTTTACAGACTTCTGGCCCATAACCTTAACACCATGAGGGCTCCCTACAGTAGACTATATCTTTGTTAAACTGTTTGTTATCTAAAATCATCCATTCAAAGAAGTTAACAACGTTTGTCACCAAAGACAGGTCTTATTTGGTGACCTTGGGACAATTATCCTATACTATGTCCCAAGTAGAAAGAGTCAGAATCGGCTTGATGGCAGGGGCTTTGGTTTTGGGGTTTTGGTAACCGGTAAGAGCTGATTAACTTGGATAAAGACTCAGCAGACTGTCTGCTAATGAGGGCTAATCTGAAGGCAGGCAGCCCTCTGTATGAAAAGCTGTTTTATAAGCAAAATGGATCTTGGTGCAGGATCTTGGTGTTGAGAGTTGAGAGCAGGCCCTGTGCCGCCTCTTTCTTTGGTCCTTACATCGTTCTCCACTGACTCAGCCCACTGCCAAGTGGAATCGTTAGGAAGGTTCCAGACATGTGCCAGCAGAGGCAGAGAGCACATGCCCAGAAACCACATCGCTCCCAGCGTGACTGCCCTGTCTGTCTGTCTATCTCGCTCAGCTGGGGGAAGGCTTGGCTTACTCCTCTGTCCTGCCCCGCTGAGGCCCTGTGACTGGAAGGCAGGACTGATTAGGAGATGGGGACTGTTAGTGCTGCCATCACAGAAATATCACAAATAAATGGCTTTAATAAACAGAACTGTGTTTTCTCAGAGTTTAGGAAGCTAAAAATTCTAATTCAGGGCGCTATCACTAGGTGAAGGCTGTCTCTGTTGGCTCCGAGGGAAGGTCCCTGTCACTTCTTGGTTTGTTTCCTGGTTCCTTGGAGATCTCATGTGATGCCTCATCTATTGTCCCCATCTCTGCTTGCTTAATCTCTTTTTATATCTCAAAAGAGACTGATTTGAAAGTACATGCTAAATGAATATTGCCTCATTAACATAACAAAGAAAACCCATTTCCAAATGGGACTACACCTAACGTATAGCCAAACCCCAAACAAGTATCTTCTAGTCAAATTCTGACTCATAGCAACCAGTAAGGACAGAGTAGAACTGTCCCATACAGTTTTCAAGCCTGTAAGAGCTCAATGGTTAACAGCTGGGCTGCTAACCCAAGGGTCAGCAGTTGGAATACACCAGCACCTCTTCAGAAACCCTATGAAACCCTATAGAAGGTTAGCAGCTAAGTGCTTAAGCACAGCACCACCAGGGATGCTTATCCGCAGGTATAGGGGCTAGTATTTACAACACACACTTCGGGGAGATACAGTTCAATCCATAACAAGGACTGATGGGAAGTGGGGAGCTTGGAGGACCTAGCAGATGGAGGGTCCCCTTGACTGTTCCCCCAAGGGCTTCTCTGCATTCAGTATCTGAACTGGGTGAGAAACAGAAACTCAAGTGTCATGGGTTGCATTGCGTCCCCCAAAGAGATAAGTTGACTGCCCCACCAATTGCATCTGTGAACATGACCTTGTTTGGAAATAGGGGCTTTCTTGGAAGATGTTATCAGTTAACAAAGGCATAGTGGCTTAGCGTGGGTCCAAACCCTAACCTTTCCTGAGTGGCTTTTTATAAAAGAGAAGGAGGGATGTAGACACAGTCACACACAGGAGAAACCCTGCTACAACATGACAGCAGAGGCAGAAGCAACTACAAGAAACAAAGGAATGGCAAAGATTGCCAGTAGTCACTAGAAATAAGAAGAGAGGCCAGGAGCAGCTCCCCTCTCAAAGTCTGCAGAAGGAATTAACATGGCTGACCCCCTCAGTTTGGACTTCCCACCTCTAAAACTCTAAGAAGATAAATTTCAGTTTTTCAGAGACAAGGCTCCCTGCCACCAAAAAACCAAACCACTGCTATCAAGTAGATTCCAGCTCACAGTGACCCTGCAGGACAGAGTAAAACTGTCCCATAGGGTTTCCAAGGAGTGCTTCGTTGCTGTGAATGGCCAACCTTTTGCTTAGCATCAATAGCACCTAACCACTACGCCACCAGTATTTCCTCGACTTCGTGGTATTTTTTTAATGGCAGCCCTAGGAGACTAAGATACCAAGAAAATTAAACAACGACGCCACATGGAATATTTCAATTAGCCTTTGTCATCCAGACATGTGTATTAGAAGAGTCATGATGATGGAGGGACACACTCAAAACACAGGATACTTAGCTATTTGTCAACCAAAAATCAAACCAAACTGTAGAGTCAATTCTGACTCACAGCGACCCTGTAGGACAGAGTTAGAACTGCCCCCTTGAGTTTCCAAGGACCGCCTGGCAGATTTGAACTGTTGACCTTTCAGTTAGCAGCCGTAGCACTTAACCACTATTATACTACAAGTAATTGCAAGGAATGTGCAGAGAACACAAGCTGGAGAGCCTGGAGGATGCACCAAGGTGGAAATAGAAAAACACTAGGTATTTTAGCAACAGGGTGGCTTTAGGTGTCTTTTCAGGAATTCCCAATTACACTTTGCTAAATCCGAGGAAAGGAGACAGCCTCTGCGTCCTCAAATCGATCCTGGGAGTTGAAGGAGCTGCTCTAGCTCTGTTGCCAAGAATTCTTACACTCGCAAAGTTGAGTCCCAGGGGCAACTCCAGGTGAGAAAGGGGTGCACCCTGAGAACTCGACTAAAAGACCGAAATTGATGGCCTGAAGGCCTGGAGGTTCCCCTGGGAGCATGGCCCCTAGATATGATGCCACTCCTGTTCATAAATCATTACTGAGTTCAACTCCTTAGACGGGAATGGATTGGACTCAGCAGCACAGAATGACCATATTGTGTGTGCACTTTACAGATCTATGCATCTACAGGGTGTCACCCTACTGGCTTTTTACTAGAGGGGAGTAAAGAGGGTGGAAAGGAGGGGACAGGAGATTGTTGAGAGGATATGACATGTACAGAATGGAGAGGAAGCGTGTGCTGTCACCAGGCAAGGACAGCAGTAGGAGCTGCACACAGGGGGGCATGGAAATTTTAACTGGATTGTACATTCTCACTCAATCACAATAAATTAAAAAAAAAAGAATTTCTATGGGGGTCCTTTTATTGCCAAGAAACATCAAGAACAATGTGTGTGTGTATATATATATATGTATATATATACACATATACACACATTTTTTAATTCTTTATCATGAAAGTGATTGTGTACTGACTTATTAATTCAGGCAACATGTATCTAGAGAGTACCTGCTCTATGCTGGACATCGTGCTGTGCACTGGGGACAGACACCCTCTCTGCAGCTTCCAGTGTGTTAAAGTGGATCCCCCTGGAAGAGGATGCAGGGGTCTCTGATTTGGAAAACCACAAGCACCCCTCCCAGGACATGGATTGAATTGTGTGCCCCCCAAAACATGTGTTGTAAATGCTAGCCCTCACATTAATCTTTATATTCTTTGCAAACATAAAGAAAACAAAAGCCCTTACAACTCAAGCAATAAGCAATATCATGATAAGTGGAGAAACGACTGACGATGTCAAGAATTTGATTTTACTTGGATCCATAATCAACATCCATGGAAACAGCAGTCAAGAAACCAAACAATACATTGCATTGGGCAAATCTGCTGCAAAAGACCTCCTTAAAGTGTTAAAACGCAAGGATGTCACTTTCAGGACTAAGGTGCACCTGACCCAAGCCGTGAGGTTTTTGGTTGCTTCATACCTATGGAAAGCTGGCCAAAGAGCAAGGAAGACTGAAGGAAAATTGATGCCTTTGTATTGCAGTGTTGGTGAAGAGTATAGAATATACCACAGACTGCCAAAAGAAAGAACAAATCTGTTTTGAAAGAAGTACAACCAGAATGCTTGTTACAAGCAGGAAGGCAAGACGTCATCTCACATACTTTGGACACGTTATCAGGAGGGACCAGTCCCTGGAAGACACGTTTGATAAAGCAGGAGGTCTGTAAAAACAAGAAGACCCTCAAAGATATGGACTGACACAGCAGCTACCGCAGTGAGCTCAGGCACAGCGGTGACCATCGGGACAGTGCAGGACCAGGCAGTGCTTCCTTCTGTTGTGCACAGGATCGCCGCCAGTCAGAAGCAACTCAGTGAAACCCAACAACACACTGTTAGTCATAATCCCACCTAGGAATGGGTATTCTTGGTTATGTTAATGAGACAATACTAGTGCAGCACATGACTTGAGTCCATCTCTTTCGACATATAAAGAGAGGAGGATAAGGGTGCAGAGATGGGGGAGACAGGAGCTGAAAAGAGACAAGGACCTTCCCCCAGAGTTTACAGAGAGAAAAAGCCTTCTTCCAGAGCAAGTGTCCTGAATTCAGACATCTAGCCTCCTAAACAGTGAGAAACAAAATTCTGTCGAAGGCCCTCACTTGCAGCACTTTCATTACAGCAGCACTAGATAGCTAAGACGTTCCTACTTCCCCTTCTGCCACCTGATAACTTGGGTCTTCCAGCTGTTGAGGGACAATGCCTCACTTGGTGCTCTATGCATCTCTCCTATGTATATTATATGTAGTCCCGTGTTCTCCACTAATGAGACAGTAACTTCAGGGTCCCCTCCTGCAGGGTCACAGGCACTGAGGTGTAATGTGGTGGTCAAGAGCCTAGACAATCATGGTGGACTTCCTGGGCTTGACTTGACATCTGGAGGTAGCCTTTCTGAGGTGTAGTGGCCCATGTGTCAAATGGACCTACTGTGTTACACTGTCAGGAGATGCAATCACATAACCACATGCAGTCCTCAGGGTGGCACCTGTGGATACTGGCGTTCGTCATGGGTGGCAAGATGAGTGCTGCCTCAAGCACGGCTTCTAAGCACAAACTCACCCTGCCGCCACCAGGGGAAGGCTGATGTTGTTTTGCAAAGTTCCAAAACTGATTAACCTAAAAACATCCTAAGTTTACAGAGTCAGCAATAAGCTAGGAGACAGATTTTTACAAAGGTGATGGAACCAGGGGTTAATAAGATAAAGAGATCATAAAATCTGATAGAAACACTTCTAGATTCTGACCAGGAAACGGGCAAAGAACAAGAAGAAAGAATCTAGGGAGGAGATAATATAATTTGGGGCCAGAAAACATTCCCAAGGTACTGACCCCACTAGTGACAAAAGGGAAGTCACTGATGGCGCAGATGATTAAGCATTCAGCTATTAACTGAAACATCTGCAGGTTCAAATATATCCAGAGGTGTCAATGAAAAACACTCAGCCACTGAAAACACCCTGCAGAGCACGGCTCTACTGAGACACACAGGTTGCCATCAGTCAGAACTGACTCGATGGCACAGTCAAGGAAGATCAGAGAACTGATGCCTTTGACTTACAGCATTGACAATGAATACTGAATACACCAAGGACTGCCAAGAGAATGAACCAATCTGTCCCCAAAGAAGTAGTGTCAGAATGCTCCTTAGAAGCAAGGATGACACAATTTCATCTCACACACTTTGGACATGTCATCAGCAGGGCCCTGTCCCTGGAGAAGGACTCATACTTGGTCAAGTAGAGAGTCTGCGGAAAAGAGGAAGACCCTCAACAAGACGGAGATACAGTGGCCGCAGCCATGGCTGCAACAGAGCAATGGCTGTGAGGATGGCACAGGAGCGGGCAGCGCTGGACTCTATTGTGCCCGGGGTCACCACGAGCTGGATGTCACTCAACAGCACCCAGCAGCACCAATAATGAAATACGATGGACTAACAGAGACGTCAGTTGAAAGGCTGAAACCAATACTCCCCGCATGTTCCCTGAAACTCAGTGTTGAAGCTGTGGGCACTTAGGGGGACACCAGCTAGTGTGACACTCACCCGCTGGTGTCCATGCTCTGTAGTCGCTGAAGCAATGTCTCGGAAAGGGTCGGCTTGCTGACCTCTGGCACTCGGGGACTCTCACTTGAAAGAGGAGCTTCTTTGGCTTCATAAGGACCAGTAGACAAAGGGACGTTCCTCGGGGGCAGCTCGGGTGGAGATGTGACACAGTCTACCCAAGAGAACAGCAGGAATGTCATTTGGTTAAGCGCTGGCTTCTCCGGGGATCCCACCCGCACCCTTCGGAGCGGTAACCCCTCCCTGCCACACTTTGGCGCCATCCTGCAAGGGGGCCTGTGTGGGTCGCACTGGTAACCCAAAGGCTGGACGGTTGGGTCCACCCAGAGGTGCCCCGGAAGAAGCGCCTGGTGATCTATTTCAGAAAAAGCAGCCACTGAAAGCTCTAGGCAGCAGTTTTACTCTGACGCACACTGGGCCACCGTGAGTCAGAACCAACTTGAGGACACCTGGTTTTTAACTGACAAGGCCAAGAGGACTGCTGTGCGCATTGCAGAGCTACCCATCCGTGAGGCTCAGAGAAAAGCAGTCCTTCTGAGCCTAGGGATCCTGCCACCTTCTGCTTCCATTCTCCTCCTTGACTAGACAGGAAGCCACCCAAGGGCAGGCACCTGATCCTTGTGATCTTTGCCGTCCCCCCCCTGGCATCCAGCACAGTGCCTTTGTCACTGTCAGACAATTATGACGGCCAAGGCTGGCTGGGGTCCAGGGACAGACAGCTGGGGGGCCTCTGGGCTGCTGACTTTGGGTGACACCCCCAGCGAGCAGCCTCTAGTCAGCCTCTGAGCATGTGGCCTAGGGTAGCTCAGGTTGGTGGCCTCTGATTTCATCCAGGAAAGGAGTCCTGGGATAGGGCCTCTCTGGGCAGGGCTTGGGGCCCCAGGCCAGTCAGCAGGACAGGGTGGCCTTTCAGGAGCTACACCAGGGGCTCTTGAGAGGCATGGTACAGCCACAGATGGGGCCAGGGGAGGGACAGGAGGGAAGCAGGCCTGCCAGGCTCCTGTCCTCCAACTGACCCTCTTCACCTCCTGTCCGGCCTGGGCCCTTTCTCTTCCCCTTCCACTAGATCCTCAGAGAGAAATCTAGTGGCTGCCTTCCTCTGGGCACTCTGAAGTCTGAAACAAATGACCTGGATTCAGCCCTGGGAGCCAGGACCCCTGCCACAGCTGCTTTAAGAGAATGTCCATCCCGAGCAGCCCACAACACCAGTGTGAAGGCCACCGTATGATGAGTCACTCGGATCCAGAACTCCAATCTGAGCCTCTCCCACCTCTGGCCGGTCCAGATGCCTGCCACACTGAGTTTCCTTTGCTTGCTCTGCTGTCCTGAATCCCAGGGATGTTGAAACCTGAGTCAAGTGAGAGCCACTGGGGTGGGGGCACCCATGCTGGTTCAAGCTGATACCTGGGCCTCATATGGGGAAGCAAAGTTTCAGTCATGCGACAGGGTCTCTGTCTAGTCTTTCCAGACCACGAGGCAGAAAGGGCTGGGCGGGGGACACAGGGATGTGAGGGCAGTCTGTCTATGGAGGGCATTTCTGCAGGCTGCCTTCTCAGTTCTCCCAGGGCTGCCACCCAGGGGGTGCCAGCTGGCAGGGAGCTGGGCACTTAGGGACCTGAGGTATGCACAGCAAAGACACAGGGCTGATGGGGTGAGGGGTGGCCTCAGGCTCTCAGATCTAGTGATGGCACAGCTGACCTTTCAGGCTCCCAAGGACATGTCCTTATTCGGACGGGAGAGGCAGAAGAGACATGGCCCTCCCTGTGTCCCTTTCAGTTTCTTTGGAGCCATGGTCCTTCCTGAAACTCTTTCTGTCTGTCCTCACCTTCTCCCCTCAGGGCTGGTGAGACAGCTGTCAGTCCACCCCCTGCTGAGGAAGCCCGGGAAGGTGGGGGGACGGCATGACAGCATGACCACCCCTAAGAGGAGGCCTCCAGGAGGACGGAAGGAGGCAAGGGGTGCTGATGGCCCACAAGTCAGCCCATCAGAGTGTGACAAAGCGTGGCCAGCACGCCATGGGCGACAGCACACCAGACCTGGACAGAACCAGGCCAAGGGTGTCACACGTCTCTGGTCTAATCCCTCCTCGCCGGCATCTGGCAAGATCCGTGGCCAGTGGATAGTTTGTTGTTGCCAGGCACGAGGTTGGCCTCCAACTCCTGGCACATCTCATGCAAAATGGGATTGGGCTGTTGTGAATCTCAGGACTTTCACGGGCTGATTTTCAGAAGGAGATCACCAGGCCTTTCTTCTTCGTCTGTCGTAGCTGGAAACGCCACTGACACTAGTTAAGCATCACAGTAACATGTGAACCTCCATGACAGATGGGTGGCGGTCAACACATGAGGCTCCGTGACTGGAATCAAACCTGGGTTTCCCACACAGAAGGTGAGAATTCTGCCACTCGACCATCACTGCTCCACTTTAGAGGTCTCCTGGGGCTTTCTTTTAGGAAACGAGCCTTTGAGGGAGGAAAGCAAGGCCTGCCCAGGTGACCCTCTGTATACCCATTCTCTCTGACCGAGCTTGGCTGGTCTCTGTCCTACACTGTGGAAAGGGGATGTGTGGAAACCCTGGTGGCGTGGTGGTTAAGTGCTAGGGCTGCTAACCAAAAGGTCAGCAGTTCGAATCCACCAGGCACACCTTGGAAACTCTACGGGGCAGTTCTACTCTGTCCTATAGAGTTCTGGGAGTTGGGATCGACTCAATGTCAGGCATTTTTTAGGGGCTCCATATCTATCTTTTTCCTTTAATGACGCTATAAAGAAACACCTTTAGTTACAAGGATCACGTCCTTCACATCTGCTTTCTGCTGGATCTGCTCATTATAATGGTGATGGCAGTAGCTGCATGTATTAAGCACCTCACTGTCCTATAGGGTCATTATAAGTCAGAATTGACTCGATGGCAATGGGTGACTGTGGACCAAGTTCCATGCATCCCATGCATTGACTCCTCCTACCCTCTTGACAACCTAAGAGGCAGATCCTGTCCTGACTGTCTCTTTAAGGAGTTGGCTGCAGTTCACAGAGGTTCACTCACTTACCCAGGCTCACACAGCTAATAAGCCGGGGGTCGGGAATTCCAACCAGGTCTACCCAACTCTGTGGTCCTAACCTGTCCCTAACCGCTACGCTACACTCCCTGCCTCTCATACCAGAACTCACCTTCTGGGCAAACATTTGACATGACAGAAACATCCAGGACTTCTCCACCATGCTCCTTAGAGGATATGGTCCCTCAGGCACCTCCCTCTCAGGTCAGCTGCCCAGCATCCCTCCTTCCCCGCCTACCTGTGTCCTCCTCGGGCTCATCACCGGTGTCCTCTTCCTCCAGGGGCACGGGGTACTGCAGGTGGGTCACCAGGCCCATGTTTTCCTTCTTGTAGAACTCTATGAGCTGGTCCAGCTTGGTGAAGAACCTCATGGGGACGCCCTCGGATGCCTGAGGACAGAAGCCAAACACAAGCACTATGTAAGTGGCCAGAGCAACACCCAACCACGAAGGCTATCCACAGCAGAGACTAAGGAGGCCGAGAAGTGGCTGAGGTTCCAGAAAAAGCTGTGGATTCCTACACATGGTATCTGCACACCCTTGGCCCACCACACCCCGCACACATGTCCTGTAACCGGCTGCTGCTGAGAGCTGGTAAGGAGAAGCCACGAAAGAAGCATTTTAAAGATCTTGTTTTGCAGGGTTTTTAAAACTTCTATAAAAACATTTTGTTTTACAAGTATGCATTTTCATTATGGCAAAATTAGAAAACTACAGCCTTTTTGTTTTCCTTAAAAAAAAAAAAATCCCCTGTACACTCATAACCCTGAGAGATCTATTTGTAATGGTTTAGAATATATATTTTTTAGACTTCACATGCATGCGTTTGGGGAAGAGTTATTTTAAATTTTTTTCCCTACAAAGACTACTTTTAAACCAGGGCTTCCGACCAATTTCTTCTTGTTCGAACCCCTGCTGAGAATTTGCATTTCTAGCGAGCTCCCAGGGCATGCTAACGGGACTGGTTGGGGGCCAGTGCTGAAAAGCACTAGCAGGACAGTGGTTCTCAAAAAATATTATACATCTGGCTCACCTTGGGAGCCTGCTAAAACCTAGACTCTGATTCAGCGGATCTGGAGTGGAAATTCAAATTCCCAGCAGGGAGTTGAACAAGTTCAAAGTCCTGTGTTTTAAACACGTGACAAATCCGTCCTGGCACTTGCTTTGAGTTTATTTATTTATTTTGCTATAATTCTGTTTTTTCAAAATTCTGAAAATGGTCTAGGTAGCACAGAAATCTTCCCTGGTTTGTATCGCATAATGCTCAGTTCATCAAATGTCGCCATGGAGGGTCCCCTCGTACACCAGGGCGCCACAGGAAATACTGGGTGGTCTTAAGCCGTCGGCCCCTCCCCGTGAAGGCCCCGCCTCCATTTAGGCTCCGCCCAGGGTGAGTCAGATCCACTCGACGGCACTTGGCTTGGCTTGGCCAGGATCCTGCCTCTGTCAGGGCACCCCCCTTCGAGGCCCCACCCCAACCAAGGCCTCTGAATTCCAGGCCCGGGGGCTCCTGGGAAGAGGTGCATTGGAGGCCACTGGGAAGTGGGACACCTGTGTTCTCATCAGCGCTGTACCGTCTGGATTTCTAATAGCACATCTAATCTTCCTGTCTGCTCTCCCCATCTAGACCCCACCAAGACCTTCTTTAGGGTCCCCCTTTGAAGAGATAGCATCATCTCCCATTGGCCCAGCAGGGAAACCAGGAGCGTCTCCGGCAGTTTCCTCATCCAGCAGAGATTCTGATCCCTGAGTGGAGGACCAGGCTGCAGCCAGCTCAGGGCGGGGGCAGCGGAGCCTGGGGTCCCAGCGCGGGGGAGGGGCGAAGGCTGGTGGTGGGTAAAGGGATGAGGCGCCCCATTTGAGCACGACTTCCCTGGCCTCCCAGGAGTACAGCTCCCCTTGTGCCTATCACTAAGCCCCAGCGCTTCACCCCAGCCATCGGGAAAACTATTGTGGCAGCGACCTCTGTGTGATTTAAAAAAATTTGTTGAGATGTCATCTCTGGAGTTTAAGGTTAGGGGTCCCACTGCTCCCCATGGGGGCTGCCGGCTGCCCTCATTGCATGGGGTGGGGAGTGCCAATGAGACGGCAGGACCTGGGCTGAGCAGTGCAGGACCACGTCTTGACACACGCACCTCCAGGTCAACACAGATTGCTGTCGGCTTGGTTGGGACTGACTGGGGAGGCCAGGGACGGTGCCCCGGCCTGAAGGTCTTCAGGGCCACAAGAGAACAGACAAGGCAGGATGACCCAGACAGAGAAGGACAGAGCCAGACCTCTAGCTGAGGGCCAGGAACGGGATCTGGCCCTCAGTCCTTGTTCCTGGGTGCTGAACGCCAGCTCGTAATGAGGACGTGTTTGCCTTTTGTGAGACCACAGCTGTCATTTGCAGGTGACACTGGCTGTTCGCTGAGTCCTCCTGCCCCTCTGTGTCTGTGTGTGCATATGCACTTCTCACTGTTGCCACTGTGTCAATTCCAACTCAGGACAACTCCATGTGGTATGGAATAGAACTGCTCCGTAAAATTTTCCTGGCTGTGTTCTATGGAGGCAGATTGTTAGGTGGCTGCCCTCCACTATGGAATATAATTTTCCTACGTGTTATACATTCTGATCTCTGCCTGTGGTTAATGAGCCAAGGTTAGGCTGTGTTAAAGAGGATTAGGGTAGGACGCGACACCCTCACTCAGGTTGCAGCCCTAATCTGATATAAAGGGAGGTTCCCCAGGGCGTAGACTGTATCACTTGATCTCACAAGAGATAAAAGGAAACAGAAGCAAGCAAGAGTAGTGTAGGGAGGACATGTTTGCCTTCCATGAGACTACAACTGTCATTCACAGGTGACTCTGGCCTGTTCTGTGTCCTTCTGCTTCTCTCTCCTAAAAAGCTCCGGGAGCAGTATCTCCTTTGGATCTGGGGTCCCCATGCTGAGAAGCTCGTAGACCAAGAGAAGCTTGATGACAAGGACCTTCCCCTAGCACTGACAAAGAGAGAAAGCCTTTCTTCAAACTTGGACTTCTAGCCTCCTAGACTACAAAGTAAATTTCTCTTTGTTAAACTCATTCACTTGTGGCCTTTCTGTGATAGTAGCACTCGATAATTAAGACAACTGTTGGGTTCTTTTCAACAAATTCCCTTGTCTTCACAAAGCCCAATCCAATTTGATGGCACTTGGCTAAAGTCACTTTGTTCAGGTGTTGCTGAGTGAGAAATATCTTACCAGAGACCATCAGGCCTGCTAAAACACAACTTACTGAATAAGCCTAACCTAAAAGTGAGCAAAATAACAGAAATGATTTCATAGGATGCAGATCTATCAGCTCAGCTCAGCTGAAACAGGTGCGGTAAGTGTCATCTTGTCAAATAACGCACAGCGAGTGGATGACAAACCTTTCACCACATGCAAGAGGATCTGGAAAAATCAAAAGAAGTCAGGGTGCAGGCACTCGAGTGAGAACCTGGGGAAGGCATCTCAGCCAGACAGCCCCTGGGTAGAGCGTGCCTGCGAGAGCCCCGAGGAATGGGGTTTTCAGATGCACTAATTATACGACCCTGGTAGTTTCTGCACCACTAAAAACCTAAAACATAAACTGTGATGCACCACAGAATGCAGATGCATTGCACTTCAGAGATGTTACAGAGAAATACAGAACCAAACCAAACCAAACCTACTGCCCTCAAGTCGATTCCGACTCACAGCGACCCTAGTGGACACAGGAGAAGGGTCCTCTAGAGTTTCCAGGGAGCTCCTGGTGAATTCGGACTGCTGACCTTTTGGTTAGTAGATGCAGCACTTAACCACTGTACCACCAGAGTTTCCAAAATACAGAAACATCTTACAAGACGAAATAAGATGTGTCAAGCATGTTGTTGTTGTGCGGTGCTGCCGAGTCGATTCTGACTCACAGTGACCCTATGAAGAATAGAATGACACACTGCTCGCTTGGTCTTGCGCCATGTCCACAATCATTTTTATGCTTGAGGCCATTGTTGCGGCCACTGTGTCAATCCACCTCCTCGAGGGTCTTCCTCTTTTTTGCTGACCCTCCACTCTGCCAAGCGTGATGTCCTTCTCCAGTGACTGATCCTTCCTGACAACAGGTCCAAAGTATATAAGATTCAGAACAATCTAGAGGGAAACCTCAGGGATGCAGTGAGGGGGAAAGGAGCCAGAGGGGACTGTAAACCAATCTTCTCTGCCCAGCACTGTTGAAGCAGCCAGCTTGCCGGATACAGCTGATGCTCGGATAGGTCCCGTAAGTCAGAAGCCAGGTATTGGCCTGTCAAGGCTGCCGGCTGGTCAGGTGGCCCCCAGGGCACCCAGGAAGGTAAAGAATGCAAGGTCCAGCCTGAGTCTAAAGGAGGGTGGAACCGCCTGTCTAGGGGATGGGTGCATGCAAGCAGATGGGTGGCCACCGAAAGCCACGGCGGGGGCGGGGCTCCTTCCTCCACCTCTGCAAGGCTTGTCAAAGGAAAGCACCCAGAAAATGCACTGACCGGTACAGGAAGCAGATGGTCGAGGGCAGAGTCTGCCTGACATGTGCAGACAGTCCTCAGGCAGTGCACAGGCCCTGCGGAAATGGGAGGGGCAAGGGCGCTGAGGAGTCAGTGGTCAGGGTCTCACCTCCAAGACTGCAACAGAGGATTACCACGTGGCCAAGCAATTCTACTCCTGGCTCTGTACCCAAGAAAATGGAAATGTGGGACCCAAACAGATACCTATACTCCAGTGTTCATTACTGTATTACAGACAATCACCCAAAGGTGGAAACCACCCAAGTTTCTGTCAGCAGATGTCTGGATAAACTAATTGTGTTGCCAATTATACACCGGAATGTTGTTGCCATTATTGTGTGATGTTGTGTTGATTCTGACTCACAGCAACCTTATAGCACAGGGGAGAACCGCCTCATAGAGACCCAACTGTCAAGTCTCCCCCATGGAGCAGACGAAGGGTTCAAATCCCCGACCTCTTAGTTGGCAGCCGAGTGCTCAATCATTGTGCCGCCTGGGCTCCTAATGGAATATTACTCCTCCCTAAAGATACATGAAGTTCTGATCCATGTTATAACACGGGTAGACCTTCAAAACATGATGCCAAGTGAAATAAGGCAGACACAAAAGGACGAGTGTTGTGTGATCCAATTTAGGAAGCATCTAGAACAGGCCAAAGCAGAGACCAAAGCTCATCAGTGGTTCCCAGGGGCAGGTGTCAGGAGGAGATGGCGAGGTTTTGCTGAGTTTCTGTTAAGAGTGAAGAAAGACATTGGAAATGGACCGTGGTAATGGCTCCATGACTTGGTGACTGTAATGTCACTGAATTGGATGTCTAAAAATGATTGAAATGTTTTGTTATATGTATTTTACCATAATAACATTTTTTTAAAAAGATAGGGTTTCCTTGGTGTTCTAAAGAGGTGTCCTCCTAAGTCTTTGCTCTCAGAGGTAAGATCTGAAAGTGTGAACAAATACTTCTATGAGAACTTAGGTTCAAAGAACGTTATAGAGCAGGAAGCTAAATCAACAGAGTGCGAAGGTGGGAGCTGGAGAAGCCAGGAGAAGTGGCTTCTCCTGTGAAGTAGGAGAACTGGCCCAGACTGAGGTGGGCTGAGAAGTGTAGTCTGGAAGAGGCGGGGGCGTCTGAACACTCACAGCGCAGAAAGAGGCCAGCCCAGCCATGGCATTCCCATTCTCAAGCTGGGCAGAGGAAGGCCCTGTGTGAAGGCAGGATTGTCAAATGGGCAGCGCACAGTGTCAGTGAAGGGATAGGCATGACTAACACCAACCCCCCGAGCCAAAGCCAAAAGCTGGAAGGGGCTTCCAGGTGGGCTGGTTATTGGCCGTTTGAGTCTCACAGGATGGGCCTGGGGGCTCTCACCTACAGCACCTGAAGCTCACCTTGCTGAGCACCCCATAGTCAGAAGCCAAGTCTACGTTCTGCTGTTGCATCCTCAGCTCATGTGCAGCCATCGAGGGTGTCCAGCACTTAGCGGTTGGGTGAATTCGCTACATCGAGGTGAGGAGGACAGCCAAGAGTTTGGGGACAGCCAAGAGTTAGGTTCAAGAAGAACATTGTGTGAGTCCAGGACCCAAGATTCAAGGCAAGAGCAGGGAAAGGTGTAGCAGGGTGGCAGCCCCTCCCTACACCCCAAGTTTACTATTTGAAGGCTGGTAGATTCGAACCGCCAACCTTTCAGTTAGCAGCCGAGCTCTAAACCACTGCACCACCAGGCCTCTTCCAACAATTTGAAAATGTCAACAAGAAGGCTGTCACGTGGCTCACTTGGGGCCCTGGCAGGAAGCCCATGACACGTTCAATGGGTAACTGGGGGAGAACGTAGTGGATAAGGTGTACAGCCAGTTGGCATTGAGTTGACCCCAATTCATAGCGAGTCCATCTGTGTCAGGGCAGAACTAAGCTCCACTGAGTTTTCAACAGCTGACTTTTAGGAAAAACCTCCGTGTGGTTAACAGCCTTAGCTGCTAACCAAAAGGTCAGTAGTCCAAATCCACCAAGGCTTTCCTTAGAAACTCTGTGGGATAGTTCTACTCTGCCCTATAGGGTCACTATGAGTCGGAATCAACTATGAGTGGGAATCGACTCCATGGCAGTGGCGGTGGGTTTTTGGTTTCAGTCACCAGGTCTTTTTCTTCCCAGACACCTCTGATTGGACCCAACCCCCTAGTTTTTTGATTAGCAGCCAAATAAGTGCATTAACCATTTGTATCACTCAGGGTACAAGGGTAGCAGTAAGGAGGGGCCCAGCACCCCAGGGCTATGCAGTAGTGGGGAGCACTTACCATCCATAGGACTGACCCCAGGAACGAGGCAGGGCTGGGAGTCAGAGATGGCTCCCTGGTGGGGCATGGCCTTCCAGACACTGGGGAACCAGGACAGTGACCCCTCCACCACCCACTTTCTCACCTTCTTATCACCTTGAAACCAGGAAGCCAGAGGGCCAGCCCCAGGCACAGAGCCAGGTAGAGGTGGCTACAGTGTAAGGTGCAGGGCAGAGAGTAGAGGGGTGGAGGTAGGGGTGGGGGTGGGCTGTTGATAGAAGACGCTCCACGCAGCAAGTCTGCAGGCCCCGGAGTCAGGGGAGCAGCAGATCTGAAGGCTGAACCAGCCTCCACTTCCGACCAAGGAAGGGCTTGCCCTGGCTCTTAATGGCCAAGGCCCCAGACTAGGTTCCTCATTTACCCCACTGCCTTCCTAAAAGGGTTGATCAAGTCATGATGGAACAGAGAAGGAAGCCATAAAGCCTCCACTGGCACGTCCTTCTAAGGCCACCCTTCATCCTGCACCCTTGCCTGCCTCCTGTGTGACAGTCTTCTCTCTGTAGCCCGTAACTACGGCATAGAGCAGGACACCTGATTCTGGAAAAGCCAAGGGCCTCGTTTCCTATGTTGGCAGCCTGTAAACACATGACATGCTGGGCACAGAGCAGATATGGCTTTGGGGTTTCTTGCATCAGCGGGGTGCATTGTGCATTTATGTTCTTGAGCAGAAGTCACGCAGGAAGAAACGCAGCAGGGGTTAGTTCAGACTGGGAAACAAAACACCTATCTCTTCTCCGGCCTCCCATTAAAATCTCCAGGTCTGTGTAAAGTTCTGAGCAGTCTCTGGTGGTGCAAACAGGGAAGCACTCAACTCCTGGTTGAAAGGCAGGTGGTTTGAATCCACCCAGAGGTGTCTGGGAAGGCAGGCCCATCGCTCCCCTTTTGAAAGGTCACAGCCTGGGGAACCTTCTGGGGTAGTTTTCTGCACACAGGGGTTGCCATGAGTCAGGACTGGCCTCATAGCAACTGGGGACAAGTGTGGAAAGTTCCAGATGATTTCCAACAAGATCGTTTCTAGGAAGCATCTGCTGACAGGTCAGCTCCGCACCAAGCCCAGTCGAGCACTGACTGCTTACTCGGCCTCCTGTCAGCTTCTCTGCCTCCTGCCCTACAAGACTGGGGGCTCTGGAAGGACTGTTTCCTCAGCCTTGCCAGCTCCCAGAGCCCTTAGACTGTGCAAGTGATTATTATGCTTGGCTGCTAACTAAAAGGTCACAAGTTCGAATCCACCCAAAGACACTTGGGAAGAAAGCCCTGACAACCTACTTCCGGGCAGAGGGAGTAGATGGGGACACAGCCATCGAAAACCCCATGGAGCAGTTCTACTCTGACACACACAGGTTCTCCACAAGTCAGAGTCAACTCAAAAGCAAAATTTTTGGCTGTTCCCCCAAACATCTTGGAGGAGGACAGGCCTCCTACTGCTTTGAGAAGAGCTCGCATTACATTAAATGGCCCTGTAGGTGGAAAAGTCGTGAAAGAAAACAGAGACGTGGATTGCAATGCCTGGCCCTACAGGAGAGACCTCTTCGCCCTGTTGCTTGACCCCTCAGTTTGTAGGGGACAGCAGCACCCCTGGGGAAGGTACAGAGCAGGGTCCCAGTGAGTCCAGCTCCCGGGTCACTAAAACAGAAGACTACAGGTGTCCAGGCTGGTGGCAAGTCAGAGCCCAGGCCTCTGAGAAATTCTGTTTCCTGAAACAGCTCTCCCATTATGACTTTCCAGCACTCTCAGTGGGGAGACGGGAGGCTGGGGCACCCCGGGCAGGCTGAAGTTTCCCAGGGGGTAATTTTAACTTCAGTACTGTCTGCTGCCTTCAGAATGGGGAACTGAAATAAGACCAGGCTGCCCATGCGGAAGGTGGCCTCGGGTAGGGACTGGCCCTGCTGCAGGCAGAGACGCAGCTACCGTGCACCCTCGGCAGGGGTCTTCTAGCCCTTCATCTTTAATTCAGAAACACGTGCAGTCACTGTGGAAAATGTCCAGATGGAGGCAAAGCAGTAAGAAGTGGAAAAAACAACAGCCCAGTTCATTAGCCCCCTGCAGCACCAAAGCATTCGCCTCAAGTTCAGTTAGGAAGGTGTTAACAAGGAGCTGCGCGCAGTTTGTCGTCAGCTGCTAACTTACAGGTTAGCAGTTTGAACCCACTCAACAGTGCCTGGGAAGAAAGGCCTGGCTGTCTGCTTCTGTAAAGATTTCAGGGTTTTTTTTTTTTTTTTAATAAAGGCCTTAAGCGGTGGCAATACCATTTGCCTGCCATGGAAAAAGTGGCATTAAGGGCTGCAGGATGGCTATTTTATTCTTATTTCTATTTTCCTGGGGAGGAAATCCCAGGACTGTGGAGATGGGGAGGCTGTCTGGAGTCTCGGGGAGCAGGAGCTGAGCAGGATTCAGCCCATGCCTTCTGTCCTGGGTCCCCAGACCTGCCTCACATCTGCAGATACAGAGGGTGACAAGGCCTGGGGGAGGGCCCTCCTCCATCCTGAACTCCCTCCTTTCTCCCAAACCTCTTCGTAAGAACCACAGACCCCAGCAGGGATGAGGGAGAGAGACAGAGAAAACAGATCTTGGGTCTTGTGGCCTTGGAGGCTGTGGCAGAGGGTTTAGATTGTCTTCTAAGAAGGGGAGTGACATGATCAGACTTGCATTTTTAAAAGATCACGCTGGTCATCATAGGGGGCTTGAGTGGAAGCTAGTATCCCGGGTTGCCCCACTCGGGGCTTGAAATAATTTTAGCATCTGTTGCAGATGCTTGCCTTGGTCAGTGACTGCTGTAACGACTGCCAGGTGGTGGCTGTCTAATGTCACCATTTCTCCATCAGCTAGTAATTGGCATTTAACCCTGAGGAAGATTTTTCTCTTCTCATTTATCTCTATCAGTATAGACTCATTAATTCTCTATTTCATTCCATGACTTATAATTATTTTTATTATTCATTTTGACACTCAGGTTGTCCTAGATTGTCCTTCCACTCAGCTGTTGGTTCCTCCATCCTTTTTAAAAATATTTCCTTACTTTTAGGGGCAACAGATACTCTGGGCCCACCTTATACATTCCCTGTCCCAGCCCTAGATCAGCCTGGTTTCTTGCAGGGGAGAATGGTGCTTAGCAACCACAGTCTGGGCACTAGGTATGCTCATTGCTACTGGGATGTCATTGCTTCTAGACCCTCCTGATAGACAAAGCTAGGAAACATAGGAGTGAAACTTTTGTATAAGTTTGAAATTATTTTCAAAATAAAATGTTTTAAAAGCAGACACATACATCAAGGGGTCAGAGGCTTTAAAGCAGAAGCTTTTCAGGTCTATATACTTCTAGAGGTTTCCATATATAAACTGCAGAGAACTTAGAACCACATGTGATACTCAGACAGCTGTAATGAATACTGGTGCTTCAGGAATAAGACAGGCAGTCCCAAGGAGTGGACAGGGGAGTGGTGGTGGTCAGGAGGGCACGAAGCTTCCCGTAGCAGCTGGGCATGTGCCGCCTTCTCAGCTGCTATGTGCTGGTGTAACACTCAAGGGAGCAGGGGTAACACTCAACGGCAGGTTTTGTGGGCTGGGTGGGAAGTCAAAGTGCAGTGGGTAACTGGGTGTGGTCAGGCTGTGCTCCTCACATAAGGTGGGTTTTCCTGGGGTTACTAGGAGAGAGTGTTGGCTTGGCAGATGAAAGGTGGAGAAGTGGAAGGAGCTATCAACACAGCTTTTGTCTCTTCCAGATGCCACTTGCTGACTTAAGTTTCCGGGAAGAGCAAGCTTGAATGCCATGAGCTTTGGGGGAAGGTTTCTCCACCTCTTGGCAGGACCTAGAGGAGTGGCTTTTGACACCTATGCGCAGAGCCCCAGGTGGGGCAGGGCTGTTGGTGTGCCCGTGGTGCACAGGCCAGTGGGTCACCTCTTAGAGGGGTCTTGCCTGCCAGAGACCAGAGCTGACAAAGGGCAGGAGCTGAGAATGAGCAAAGATGATGCCCTCTGTCTGCTGGGAGCCACGGGCACATCAGGGGCCCCTGGGATGATGACAACCCAGGCCCTATTTACAGGATCTGTCTCTGGCCTGAGTTTGCAGAGAGCTCAGGCTACACTACTGGAACACTGTGAGCTCTGAATGGTGTGGGGGGTGGGCATGGGGACAGAGAGCAGGTGCAGCAGGTGGGCTCCCAGGTGAGTCCCCGTGGGCAGAGTCTGCTCTGCCTTTCCTTAGTGCTCACTTTGGAATGCTGGCGGCCCCACCTGTCAGCCACCTAGAGCAGAAAACAGGCTCACAGTGGCACAGGCACAGGTCCTGCTGTGTGTCCTGAGTCAGGGGCAGGGGAAGAGCCCCCACCCAGGGGTCTCCTGAAAACTCTGTCCTTCCAGGCAGTGGGAGAAAGTGCAAGAGACTGAAGGTTTAGTGAACAGAGCCAACGAGGAAGGAAGTGGAGAGAAAGCCATTGACTCGGTGGTGCAGTGGTTAAGGATTCAACTGCCAACTAAAAGGTCGGTGGCTGGAATCCACCGGGTGTTCCCTGGAAACCCTACTCAGTCCTGTAGGGTTGCTATGAGTCAGAATCGACTGGACAGCAATGGGTTTGGGGTTTTTTTTTTTGGTTGTTGTTGTTCAGTGGTTAACACATTCAGCTGCTAACCAAAAGACTGACAGCTGGACTCCACCAGCCACTCTTTGGGGCAACTCTACTCCATCTTACAGGGTTGCTGTGAGTCAGAATTAATTCGATGGCTGCGGGGTTTTTGTGTGTGTGTGGACAGGTGAATGATCCTGGGGTGGCACAAAGAGTGTACACTCAATTATTGACCTGAATTCAGATCAGTGGTTGAAATCTGCCCTGCAGAACTGCAGAAGAAAGGCATGGCAACCTGCCTTCATTAGGATTAAAGCCAAGAAAACCTTAAGGAGCACTGCATTACCTTAAAATGCACAGGGTCACCAAAAATAGGAATCAGCACCAGGGGAACAGGTTTCTGGTTTGGTGGACAGGTGAGTTTGTATATTATCTAATGTAATCAGCACCTTGGTGGGTACAACACCTCTGTCTTACAGATGAGGAAACTGAGTCTTGAAGAGGTGGAAGCCACTTGTCTGGGTGGTCAAACACGTTGCTAGGAAAGCAGCACGCTCCCTGCCCTCTGGCACTGTAAACCAAATGGGTGGTGGTGACTGGGAAGTCCATCTCCTCTTCCAGCTAGGGGTGCGATAGAGCTCGGAGGATGACAAGGACCAGGTGTAGAAAGGTGCCAGCATCAGGGGGACAAGGTGCTCAGAGGTGCTCTGCAAGTTCAAGCCTTCGGAGGCTCAGGGTCTCACTGCGTTTGTGGGTGAGCTGGGTGGCACGAAGCCAGACATTTACTGGATGGCGGCAGGTGTGGCAGCCTGTCCGCCCCACAGCGGTGCATGGTGGTGGCAGTGAGAGTCCAGAATTTGCTATTTTGGGGGCTGGCCCTGTCTCTGCTGACCTGCCTTGGGGCACGCTTCGAAACCCACGCTTCTGGGGGCTTGTCAATGGTGACAGCTGCCACCGGGCTCCTCTGAGTCTCTTGCGTGTACAGAGTGATAAATGTGGGTGGGAGAAGCTCAAAGCTTAAAGGACAGAAAGTGGAGACCAAGCACCAGCCTGCCACAATCTCACCCCACTGTAGTCCTTGACATTGCTGCTTCTGGCCCAGACACCACATTCACCGCCAGCAGCTGGGAGCACTCTGGGCTGCCCCCAGGGGGTACATCCAGGTCTGGTGGGCCACAGCACTGATGTGGGGCAGGTGGAGGGGTGCCGTACAGTGCTCAGCCAGCTGGCGGGGGTCCCTTGTTATCTAGTTCCAGCCAGCCCCACTTCCTGAGCTCAGTTCCTTGGTGTTTCTCAGGCCTGCTTCTGGGCAACCTTCCCGGAACAACTTGGCGTGTTTCTGTTCCCCGCCAGTCTCTGCACGCCCTTTGAAACCCACACCCTCCCTGGTTCTCTGTCCATGCCCAGAACCAGCATGACCTCTGCAGGTCTTCCTCTCTCCACTGCTCACCCCTATTCCCTGTTGCTTCTCCTCTCCTCCCAGATTGGGCTCCTCCACCACCTACCTGCCCCACAGAACCACCAGCCCTGCCTCCGACCCTGCCAGCTGCTTAAGTCCGTAATGCAAAGCTGGCTGTCAGAACAAGCTGGCTTTGGCTAGGTTGGCTGTATGGCCTCGAAGTTGGGATCCTTGCTGGGACTCAGAAGCCAGAGGCTTCCAAATCTCTGCCTGTGACTCTCAAGATCTGCGCAGGGGGAGAGCCCTACACGCTCCTTGTAGACTTGAGGTCAAATGAAGGGCTTTGAACTCCTCACATCAAAGGGGCTGCAGGTTGAAGGGCTGGGGCATCTATGTCACTATCTGGTACTGAAATGACAGTGCTGAGACGCACTGTCTGTGATCTCTGTTGATGTTACCACAGTTAGATCAGCCTCCCCAGCAAGGGAGCGGGACAGCTACTTCTCTGTCTGCATCTGGTTTAGGTGTTCAGGGACGGGCCCTTTGTCAGCGGGCCTTAGGCTGCAGTAAGGACCCTGAAACAGAGTGATTCCCGCATCTGTAATGATAGACGACAGCTAAAAATTCTGCCACAAGCTCAGTGTCATAGCGAGGTGGTTACATCATGGTAGAAAAGGTCCTTGCTTTTCCCAAGAGCCCCTGTAAACAGGAGAAATGTGATGATGAGGAAGGGGGCTGGGGCAGACTGGACCGTGATCCCCTGCTCTCCACTCCTGTCTTGCTGTAGGATGTCACACCAACACGTTTGTCATGGGACTCTGTACCACGCTGCATCAGAACAGCAAGATTGCTTCTTTGTCCACCTGATGCTGGCTTGATGTGTAACTCGCTTCAGCCACTGCCATGTGGACAGAAGTGCCCATTCTGATCTGAAGGCCTACGGAACACTGAGGCTTTCTCCTTGTTCCTCTTGGCCCCAGTCATCTGGCCAACTGTCGTGAGAGAAGATGACCCAAAGAGCCACCAGCATTCGGCCTGGGCTTACAAATGAAGACTCGAGGAGCAGACTTGGATTCGATTGGACACCTGGCCCCGCCTGATTCAAGCCAGCGCCGGAGAGACCCGCCTGGATCGGTGAGGCCACAGCCCACCCGCACACCCAGGGGCAGGAAGCAAACTTTGTCAGCTTCTGAGATTTCTGAGGATACAGACTTGATGGTAAAATGGGTTTTCCTCGAGGGCAGTCGTTTCACTGAACCTAGATACAAGTTGCATTCTACACCCGAGAAGTAAAATGCTGAGAGACAGGGTAACTTGCTCAATGTCATATAAACTTACTTTATCCCCAGTACAGGCCACAAGGGATACTCTTAGAATTTCATGGCTGCTCTCTGGCCTCTGAGGATGATAAGGCAGGAAGGGACAGGAACTAGGTAAATGGACACAAGAAACCTGGAGTGGACACGGGGAGGGTATGGTCGAATTATAGGGTTTGTGGCCAGTGTCGTGTAGCAACGTGTATGTAAATTTTTGCATGAGAAATAGATTTGAGCTGCAAAGTTCATCTATCAAACCCCAAACACGCTGGCCGTTGAGTTGATGCCAACTCATTGCGACCCTGTAGGACAGAGTAGAACTGCCCCATAGAGTTTCCAAGGAGCGCCTGGTAGATCTGAACTGCCAACCTTTTGGTTAGCAGCTGTGGCATTTAACCAGTATGCCACCAGATTTGCCTAAGACACAATCACCAAAACAACAAAAAAAAAGAATTGGCCAGACAAAGAGGGAAGAAGGAATAACATATGCAAAGTCTTGATATTTGTTAGAATTTACAACCAGGATGCTGTTTAGAAGCAGGGGTGGTGAGACATCCGCTAACTTGACTTTGGACCCGTCAGCAGCAGAGACCAAACACTAGAAAACGACATTGTATTGCTAAAGCAGAGGATCAATGAAACGAAGCAACCCTTTAAATGAGATGGATTCACACCATGGCCTCGACAATGGACCCCAACATGCCAGTGACTGTGGAGATGGCACGGGATCAAGAAACGTTGTCTTCTATTATATGTTGCTCACCTTCGGTTGTAGCCCGCTGGACAGCACTACCAGCAGCAGTCACAGTTAGGCCCTAAGCTGGGACACTGTTGTCACCCTACCCAGACCCTAGGCTCCCCCTCCTAGCTCTGGTGCTTTGCTGCTAAAGGCTTGAACTCGCAACCTCAGGTGATGGCCTGTGGGCCACTGGAGTCTCTTCGCCCATATGGAGAGCCAGCAGTACCCGGGAATCTTCTGTTCTCTGTCCCCACCCAAGGTAGGCAATGAGCAACTGGACTGTGCAAGCAGAAGACCAGCTCTTTGCCGCCAAGCTGGATCAGTACTGAGGTGTGATTTACACTCTAGAGTGCTAAGTGGGATCTGGCTGGGACTGATACTTCCCCTGAAATTGCAGCCTTGCTGGTCATCTTCCCTTCTTGGTCCTGTATCCCCTGCTCCCTCACTAGCTTCTCCTGGGAGTGCTCCCTTAGTGCATTACTGGTCCCCAAGCTCAGGGTCTGCTTACAGGAGAACTTGACCTACGATAATCACTTCCCCAGATCAGTCCATTAACTTGTCATTGCACTGTCCTGGCAACAGGTGGTCCAAGCTTCAGCCTCAGATCTTCAACCCAAGTCCCTCCCTCTTTATGGAGGAAACTGAAATGGATCAGGCAGGAAGCATCCTCTTCTTCCCCCCAAATGTGGCTACCATGGGGACCGTGCCCATCCTTCCTGCGGCCTCCCGTCTCTCCTCGCCCCCACCACCATCTTACCACCCTCCCAGTTCACATCTCCTCTGCAGTCTGTTTGCACACAACAGTCTCAAGTCCAGCTCTCTGGCTCGGCATCTGGCCCGATGAGTCCCCGAGCCAGTAGAAGTGACACAAGGAGCCCCGAATCTATCCCTTGCTCTGGAAATTGCAGCATTTAGGTGACAGAAGGCATCTGGCATTTAGTGGAGAATGAGTGTGTAAAAGGAAGAATTTTCTTAAGTTTCTGTTTGTTTTTGTGTTTTACGAGTGAAGGAACGGGGGGCTCAGAAGTGTCAAACGACTTATCTACCAAGGTGATAAAACGAAATAGGTGAAACTGAGCTACAGCAAGGATTTTAGGGATTGAAAAAGGCTCTAAGTCAAGCAGAGGAGTCCTGCAGGCTCACTGGTTAAGAGCTCAGGCTGCTAACTGAGAGGCTGGCTGCGGAATCGACCAGTCTCTCCTCGGAAACACCACGGGGCAGTTCTACTCATCTTATGGGGTCGCTGTGCATGGGAATCGACTCAGTGGTGACGGGCCAAGTAAGGAATAGGTGCTTATGGATTTCCCTGACCCTAATAAGCTATAGGAATCTCATGAGGCTTTTACGGTCCCAGAGATGGACCGGCTTCACCAGGGCACGGGCACGTGTCCTGGAACCTGATCACACCAGTGGAAGAGCAAGCTTTTCAGGACCCCTGAGAACAAGTGTTAAGCGCAGCCACTGTGGGGACAACCGTGGTGGTGAGCTTTCCACTAGAGAAACGGGCAAGGGCTGTAAGACAGGGCCTTGCTTTCTTCCCTGGAGAACCTCTGGTTAAACACTCACTACTGTTTGTGGCATGGTGGTGGAGAGCTGCAGCTGCTAAATAAAAGGTCAGCAGTTCGAACACACCAGGTGCTCCTTGGAAACCCCATGAGACAGCTCTATGCTGTTGTATAGGGTTGGCATGACCAAAATCAACCCAACGGCAGTGAATTTTTGTGGCCCAAGAGATGTCTACTACTTCAACAGAGACTGTCCCCTCATTTCCTAAAGGCCCAGCCTCACGTGTATACCTACTGGGCAAGCCCCCAGTCTCTAGAAAGCAACATTTGATCAGGAAACAGTGTGGTTGGCAAGGTGGTGATGATGAGTTGGGCACAAGGGGCAGGAGAATTAGTGTTCAGTGAGGAAACACACTTTTTCAGCTCAAGGTGGCAAAGGGCCTTATCAAAACAGGAAGCAGAAGGCCTGCTGTGTTGGGTTCGTGGGACTGTTTGAAGCTAAGAGAAGCTGGGAGGGGACGGTCACAGAGTGTTCCGGTTGGCAGGTCTGACACGCTGCTGATGGAGGAGGCTGAGTGTAGGAAACAGGAGGGAGGCAGCGCAGAGCCAACGTGGCACTTGTCGAGGAACTGAAAGTAGCTGTTTGGAGGCTCCTGCTCATCTGAGGCACCAAGGAAGGTACCCCAACAGCACAGGACCAAAGCCGGAGGCAGAACAGGGGCTACACATCTGAGATTCTCCACTGGTCTCACCCCATCAGCAGCAGGGGAGAATGGAGAAAACCAAAGCCACCAGGAGAGATGAGTCCAGAGGACTAACAGACCACAACTCCCACAGCCCCCACCAGACTGAGCCCAGCGCAACTAGGTGACGCCCGGCTACCACCACTGACTGCTCTGACGGGGACCCAACAGACGGTCCTGGACAGAGCTGGAAAACAAATACAGAACAGAATTCTAACTCACAAAGAAGACCAGACTTACTGGCCTGAGAGAAACTGGAGAAATCCTGAGAACACAGTCCCCAGACGCTGTTTTAATTCAGTACTGAAATCGCTCCTAAGGTTCACCTTCAGCCAAAGATCAGACAAGCCCATGAAGCAAAACGAGACTGATGGGACACAACAGTCCAGGGCCAAGGACTAGAAGGCAGGAGGGAGAGGACAGGAAAGCTGATAAGGAACCTAGCGTCGAGAAGGGAGGGTGCGGATGTGTCATGGGGTTGTCAGCCGATGTCATAAAAAGTGTGAGTACCCACTGGTTCATGAGAGGTTGGTTTGTTCTGTAAACCTTCATCTAAAGCAAGCGAGCAAGAAAGGGGAGGCTGCGATTATATCTTCTTCTGCAAAAGTCAAGCATCATGCCCAGAAAGGAACTCTTGATGGAGAGAGAGCAACCCCAGCTGCTGAGACACCAGGAGGAAAGAGGCCAGAGGAAGAATCCAGATGCCCAAGATAACCAGGGAAGTTACACTTTTCACAACGGGCTGAGCGGCTTATCCTTAGTGAGCTTTCTGTGTCCTAAGGATCCCTTTAGGAAGGACAGACACCAAGCAGAGTGCATCCATGGGAGGGGGATCCAGAGGTGACGGGTCAAGGAGGGGGCACGGCTCATGAGGAATGAGGATTTGGCCTGCAGAAACTCGGGAGAGACCCCACTGAGTGTTTAAATAGGTGACAGTTCAGCACACTTTCCAAAGAGTAGAGCCAGGATCAAGGGGCAACTGTCAGCAGGAGGCAATCTGCCCTATTTAAGGAACAGGTTGGAGATGATCAGAATTGTCTGGAGACAGATGGGTTGTGGTCTGAGAGCTTCCTGGGGTCTGGCTGTGATCAGTCTCCCAGCCTCAAGCCTCACCAAGGGCCACCGTGGACTGAGCTGGCTCAGGAGGCCTGGTGCTGACTACCTGGCTCCACTTATCAGCTTCCCATCAGCCTTGCTGCTCCCATTTGGGTACCGTTTACTTGATGGGCATCTCCGGTGTTCATGTTTCATTCCTTGTCTTTGATTTCATCCTCCTGCCAGAGCAGAAGCAGTCTGGGAAATCAGAAGCAGGACAACAAGAGCTGTTGCCCTTAGTCCACATCACTGCACTTTGGGTCCCCGCCAAGGCAAAGCAGATCAGAACACCCCCATCCCCAAGTCTGCTGGACTGAAAGGAAGAGAGACATCTGTCGTTATTTGCAGACAACAGCCTCTACCCAGAGAAGCCAAGAATTTCGTTTAAAAACTATTAAAATTATTGATACAACTTAGAAAGATGATTAACAGCACTCCAAAAAAAAAAAAAAAAAAAACGATAATTCTCCCGGACAGCAATAAAACCTATCCAGAAGTATTATGGCAAAGAATGGTCCTGTTTGGAAAAAATCACTAAAATACAAACACCAGTCTCAGGCAGGTATGAGAACTAAATGGGAAAAATACAGAAGAGGTATTTTTAAAACCTGAAAAAATGCAAAGAGATGTCATGTTCTCAAATAGGACTCAATAAGTCCAGGATATGAGTTATCTTCAAATCCATCTACAAATTCAGCATTAGTACACAAAATTCACAGTCTGGCTTTTTTAGGGAACTAAACAAGCCAATTCCAAAATCTACCTCGAAAACAAAATGGATGGAAACATCAAGGAATAAAAAGAAGAATGACAAATGGGAAGATAGTCTACCAAACAGGAAAACATACAATAAAGCCACCGTAATTAAAACCATATGGTACAGGGGTCAAAAATAGATTAATTCGAAGAAGACATTCAGCTGGCTAACAGATCCAAGATGTAAGTGCTCACAATGATTAGCCTTTAAAGAAATCCAAATCAAAATTACAATGAGACAACATCTCACCCCAGCAAGGCTAGTATTAATTCAAAAAACACAAAATAATAAATGTTGTGGAGAGACTGGAACACTTATCCATGCCTGCTGGGTATGTAAAATGGTACGACCACTTTAGAAATCAATTTGGTGCTTCCTTAAGAAGCTAGAAATAGAAGGGCCTTACATTTTAGCAATCCACTCCTTGGAATATATTCTAGAGAAAGAATAGCTGTAGCAGAAATGGATACATACAACATCCATGTTCACTGCAGCACTACTCACAATAGAAAAAAAAGATACAATGCGGACGTCCATCAACAGAGGAATGGATGTATAGATGGTGTATTCACACAGTGGAATGCTATGCGACCATGAAGAACAGTGATGAATCTTCACAACGTCTCACAGTGTGGATGAATCTGGAAGGCACTGTGTGAGTGAATTTAGTCAGTCACAAAAGGACAAATATTATATGACAGTATTCTTGTCAGAACTCAAGAAAAGGTTTAAACACAGAAGAAAACATTTTTTGACAGTTACGAGGGCATGGAGGGAGAGAGAGGGGAGTTCACTGACTAGACAGTAGACAAGAATTATCTTAGCTGAAGGTAAAGACAACATAGAATACAAGGGAAGTCAGCACAACTAGACCAAACCCCAAACTAAGAAGTTTCCAGAACACAGCCAAAGACTTTGAGGGACAGAGTAGCAGAGGCAGGGGTCTGGGGGCCATGGTTTCAGGAGGCATCTAGGTCAACTGGCGTAACAGTTTATTAAGAAAACGTTCTGTATCCTGCTTTGGTGAGGGGCAGCAACGGAGCCTTAGAAGCTTGCAAGCATCCATCTAAGATGCATCAGTTGGTCCCAAATCACCTGGAAACAAAGGAGAATGAAGAACACCAAAGACACTTAGCCCAAGAGGCAAATGAGCTGCATAAACTAGAGACCCCATGAGCCTGAGACCAGAAAAACTAGCTGGTCCCCCCACTGCCGACAAAGACTGCCTTGACAGGGAACACAGCACAGATTCCACGACAGAGTGGGAGAAGAGTGTCGTGCAGAATTCAACTCCACTTAAAAAGACCAGACTCAGTGGTCTGAGATTAGAGGAACCCCAGAAGACACGGCCCCCGAACTCTCTGTCAACACAGAGCGAAAACTCTTCCCCAAGCCGTCTCTTCAGACAGACCTTAGACCGGACTACGTGAGTATGCTTCTTAGTTCAAGTAGCTGTAGGACAGTGAGTGCGCCGCTCTGTCTGGAGGTGGGATGAGGAGGCAGGAGGGGATAGGAGCTGGTTGAATGGACTCAGGAAACCAAAGGCGGAAGGGGAAATGCACTGTCACATTATATATAGCACTTTATAGGGACTGCAAATAGGGTCACAAAACAGTGTATATGTGAATTATTGTGTGAGAAATAAACTTGGGCTGCAAACTTTTATGTAAAGCAAAAAAAAAAAAAAAAAACAGTATTAAGTAACCCGTGGAGCACAATGAAGACCCCCAGATGCAGAAATTTAGCATACGGTAGGGTAGCATTTTGAATCAGTGCAAAAACAATGGACTGCTTATTTAATATCTTACATATTTTGGACATGCTGTTAGGAAAGATCAGTCTCTGGAGAAGGACATCATGATTGGTAGAGCGGAGGGTCAGTGAAAAAGAGGAAGACCCTTAATGAGATGGACAGACACAGTGACCGCAACAACTGGCATAAGCATAAAAACAATTGTGGACATGGCGCAAGACCAGGCAGTGCTTTGTTCTACTGCGCATTGGGTTGCTGTGAGTCAGAACCAACTCAACAGCTCCTAACAATTGGCTCTCCATTTGGAGGAGATTGTATCTCCTATTATATCATATGAAAAGATAAATCAAGAACTGAACACAGAAATATAAAGCATTAGAAGATCACCTTTTCTCTGAATCAACAATACCAAGATACATGCTTCATAAAGCCCAGAATCTATAAAAGAAAACATTTGTTTTAAACTTTTAAACTTTCACAAGACAAAACACACCATAAACAAAGCTTTTAAAAAACTGGAATGACAGACTCAGACAAAATATTTATAGTGCAATTAACCAAAAATAGTAATACACAAAAGACATAAAGAACTTTTTTTGAAAATCAGACAGAGTAATTTTAAAAAAAGGAAAAAATTGTCAAGGAATACAAATACGCATTTCACAGGACAAGAAATACAAATGGCCGTTGCACAAATGGAAATACGTCTTTCTTAATTTCTAACAAGGAAATGCAAAACAAAAGTTGAGTTTAAGTAGTTCAGCCATTGGTGAGAATTACAAACACTGATGACTCCCAGGACTGAGAAGATCTAGGGACGTGATGGGTTCATGGGGTACCCCAGAGCAAGGTTACTAGAGGAGCCTCTAGGAAGTTCATGCAAGCGTATCTATGGTTGATGTATCCCACTAAACAAAGGGTTGACAGTTCGAGTCCACCCTTCCAAGGTGCCTGGTGATCTAGTTCTGAAATACCAGCCACTGAAACCTGATGGGGCACAGCTCTACTTGGACACGGGATCGCCATGAATTGGAGTCATCGAGATGGCAGCTGCATCAGTAAAGAAACACATTCCATTAGCCTAGCAAGGAAACTTGCACTTAGGTACAGAGCCAGGCACAGGCCCCATTCATTGCAGCATTTTTTTTCTTTTTTTACAGTAGCAGTCCCATGAAGACAGCAAGGCAGTAGTTAGTCTAACCGGCTACCAGAAGGAGGATGGTGGACTGCACTCTCTGCAGTTCAAATGCACACCAGGCACCTGGCCCGACACGGGTCGATCTCAAAAGATTGATTGCTAAGTGTCAGGGATCGAACTGTGTTCCCTAAAAAAAGTCTGTAGCAATTCCTGCATCTGTGATGTTAATGAGGGCCGATGGGTGACGCACGGTTGGTAGGGCACGCTTAATGTGTGACCTTGTTTTGTGCCTCACCGCAGTCTCTTAAAAGATGTGAAAAGAAAGGGAGGGAAACTGAGATTTGGGAAACCTCATACCACCAAGAAGCAGTGCCAGCAGCTGAGCGTGTCTTTTGGAAAGGACCAAGGTCCCTGTGTCTCAGAAGCTCCCAGTCCAGGGGAAGATTGCCAACAAGGACCTTTTTCCAGGGCCAGCAGAGAAAGCTTCCCCCCAGAGCTGACATCCTGAATTTGAACTTTTAACTTACTGGACTGTGACAAATATAATTCCTCTTTTTAAAGCTATTCACTTGTGGTAATTCTGTTAAAGTAGCACTAGATAACTAAAACAGTAAGGGAAGAAAAGACATGGCAGAACAGTACAGACAGCAGAATTCTATTTATAAGACAGAAACAAATCCACGTGTCCATACAGCCTTGTCTTTCTTGTAAATGCCCAGACAATGGTAAATACCCAACCATTGGCTGTGGTTCCCTCTGTGGAGCAGAGAGGGATACGGGGGACAGTGAGGGCAGCTTTCACTTTTGACTGTGCTTTTGTTTTGTTTGAGTGTTTTCAGAAAGTATGTTCACATTTTACTTGGGTTCAAAAAGAAAGCAAAACATGCACACATTACATACACACAACCCCAAACCCTCCATAACAGGAAAACAAGAAAGAAAACAAGAGCACCTGCTGTTAAGCAGACCTGCCAGTCTTTCTGATGCTGATTCAGTCATTTGGGGTGGGCCTGATTCTCAGCATCCCTGACAAGCTCCCAGGCGATGCTGACTCTGCAGATCTCTGGCCACACTAAGCGACAAGTTTCCAGAGCAACACAGTCCAACAGAGGTATAACGTGCATCCTCTATATCATGTCATGTTTTCTGGAACCTGCTTTGGAAACGCTGCTGGCATAGTCGTTACGTGCTATGGCTGCTAACTGAAAGGTTGGCAGTTCAAATCTACCAGGCACTCCTTGGAAACTCTATGGGGGCAGTTCTGCCCTGTCCTATAGGGCTACTGTGAGTTGGAATCAACTTAAGCAACTTAATAGCAATAGTTGTTTTTGTTTTGGAGCCACGTTAAAAAAATACAAAAATAAAAAGGGACAGGTGAAATGCATTTGAATGATGCATTTTGTTTGACCCAACATACCCAAAACATAAAGATTTCACTGTATAATAACCTAAAATGCAATTACGTGCTACTTCAACTCTTCTCTTTTTTATCTGAAATCCACGTGTATTTTTCACTTCCCATAGCTCAGTTTGGACCGGCTGCATTTCAAGGGCTCCACGACGGCATGCCACTGGCGGCTGCAGAACAGAACTGCCCAAGCTACCGACCCTGAACAGGAGAGGGCCGGGGCACGTCTGGTCCTCAGACCCCAGGCGTTGGTGCCGTGAGGGGAAAGGCTTCGTAGGGTAGGAGACCGAAGAGCACACTCAGAAGACTCTACCATGAGCATGTTTCTCTAGTGAATGGAAGTGTGACTTGAAACCACCACTGGCCAAGCAGTAGAAGACAACCCCAGCTGGGGCTTGGCTCTGGACATCATAAGGACTTCAAGTAAGGTCTGCTGTTATTATTATTACTGTTGTCTGCTGCTAGGCAACACTCCCAACAGTGTTTAAAGGAAATCCCAGCACACTTAATACTGTGGACAGTTCCCTCAAGCGGACCAGGCCCAACGGTATCCTTACCACACTTGCGCAACTCTTATCTTCCCCAAAGATCAAAAGAGTGTCAACACCTTGAAAAATGTCTCAGAATGCACTTTGCGTTGACCATATAGTCCTTAAGACTATTTCTAAGATGCCGAATATATTACAGGTTCTGGAGTAAAACTTGACAGAAGCATGCTTACAGTGCTGTTTTCTCAGGAACGAAGAAACTATGTTTCCTTGTCAGGGATTTTATTTCTGTTTTCTACTTTCGAGTTGACCTTCTTCAGACTTCACTACTCAAGAGAAAAAGAGGAGACAGCAAATCTATCTGTGGTCTTCTCTCCTTGCACACAACAAAATGGAAAGTCCGAAAAGAGAGCAGTTTTGTGGTCTGAGTCAGGCTTGTGCCGGCAAACTGGACTCTGAAGCCACACTCAGAGGGAATGTCCAGCCCCTTACACCTGTTTCTCTCTTTCTCACTGGACATGTTATTCATCTTTCTGCTGCCTCTGGTGTCAGCGTCCCTTTGAGGTTAGAATTATCTCACCTACGCTTTGCTTAAGTCCCCGGGTGGAACAAGTGGTTTGCAACTGATGCTGAGCTAAAACTTGGTAGGTCAAATCCACGCAGAGGTACCACAGAAGAAAGACCTGGCAATCTGCAGCATAAAGATCACAGCCAAGCAAACCCACAGGGAGCTCAGTTCTACCATGCCGTGAGTCAGAGGTGACTCTACAGTAGTGGTTGTTTGTGGTGTTTTGGGGAGGGAGGTCTTTGCTTGTGCAGCAGGAACACGCTGAGAGGCTGGGAACCCCCAAGCAGGGGGTAGGAAAGAGCTGGAGAGGCTGGGTGCCCTGGAAGATGCCCTGGGTAACGGGAGGACATGGGAGTCAGACGCCCCTCAGTCTGTCTCAAGAGTGAAGAGCCAGGAAGGCTGAGGGGGAAGGGAGAACTGTCTAGAATGAGCTGCCTCCCACCTCCAACACGGGCCTCTAAAATAGCTCTAGTTCCCTCGGCAGCCTGCGATGCCGGAAGCTCGTCTTCTCACTCATTACTTCCATTTCCTCTTTTCCCTCTTACCCCAAGCTGGGTCTCTGAGGACCTGCCTGGTATGTATGCTCCTCCCCTTCAGGAAGCGAACCACACGGCCTCTCCCCCTGCTTGACCATATAAACGAAAAACAAACCATTGCCATCAAGTCGATTCCAACTCACAGCAAGCCTGTCAATTAGAGTGCAACCACCCCACACGGTTTCCAAGGAGCAGCTGGTGGATTCAAACCGTCTCCCTTTTGGTAAGCAGCCGTAGCTCTTAACCAGTTGATTAGAACATAGTGATAATCACGCCGTGGTGGCGGCTTCAGTCCCCTCATGGGCCATGAGTGCTTAGCTATAGGTAGCATGTTTTTACAGCCTGCTGCCCGCGAGTCAATTCTCACTCATGGCGACCTCACTTATTACAGGAGAGAACTGCTCCACGGAGGGTTCTTGACTGCAATCTTTACAGAAGTCGATCTCCAGGCCCTTCTTCTGCATGTCGTTGAGAGGATTGGAATGGCTAACTTTACCACCTTCTACGGGTATTTAATTACACAGGCTCCTCAGTGGGAAATCACTCATCATTACTTTTCAAATGTCTTCATTGCTCCAACGGTCCCAGGAAACATACAGCGTCTCTATCTCCCATTGCCAGCAGCCTAGGAGGGATAGTTTTATACTTAATTACACATCCCTGAGACACTCATCTTTCCAGCCTCCTGCTTTGTCTTTTGTCAAACTCTCAGAGGCCTGGAACGAGACAGAAATGACAACTGGCAGACAGCCTGGGAGTCAGCTGACAAAGGACAGGCCTCCAGGCATCCAAAGCCTGGGGCTGCTCCCCGAGTGAGCCTGGAGTTGGGTCCCCACACTCTTCAGCTGCCCTCACTCCATCCCAGATCCTGCTCCCGCTGTACCCCCACCCCTGTGCCCCAGTACTGCAGAAGCAGATAATGAAACACTTGCCCTACAGGCTCGTACCACTTGAACCTTTGCTATGTCACTGTAGGAAGACAAGTCTTAGGTTTTCAGAGCAGGAAGGCTTTTTGAAACCCTTCTAGTCCACTTCCCTCTTTTTTTGCCCCATTGGCCATGAAGTTGGCCTCAATTTGTGGGATCCCTGTGTGTGTCAGAGTAGGACAGTACTCCACAGGGTTTCCAGTGGCAGAGTTTTGTGAGCAGGTTGCCAGGCCTTTCTTCCGAGGTACCTGTGGGTGCCCTGGAACCTCCAGCATTCTGGACGGCAGCCAAGCACCTTAACCATTTGTACCACTCAGGGACTCCTATTGGATTAAACTCCCCCCAAACCCAAACCCACAGCCATCGTTTCGATTCTGACTCATAGTGACCTTATAGGTCAGAGTAGAACTGTGCCCTAGAGTTCCCAAGGAGAGCTTGGTGGATTTGAACTGCCGACCTTTCAGTTAGCAAACGTAGTGTTTAACCGGGGTTTCCCTATTGGATTCGGTTCCCTGAATCCAATGACTGATACCTTCTCAACAGAGAGCGATTTGGACACAGAGATACAGGAGAAGGCCATGCAGTGGTGCAGGCAGCAACTGAAGCTACAAGTCAACGTATGCCAAGGATTGCTGGCAACCAGAAGCTAGAAAGAAACAGGGAAGGATCTTCCCCTATAGCCTGCAGAGGGAGTATGACTAGCACCTGGGTCTCAGACTTCTGGCCTCTAGAACGGTGAGAGAAAAATCTCTGCTGTTTTCAGCCACACAGTCTGTGCTAATTTGTTGAGATGGCCTACAGCAGTTTGCCATGAGGACAGGCCATCAGCAATGCATGGAGGGAATGGAGCTGTGTCCTGCCAACATGACACAGCCCACAAGTAGGAGAAGGCAGAATCTGGGGCTACTGTGTCAGACTATGGCCTGTGGAAGAAGGGCTGGGTGTTTGAGTATGAAGGCATGTGGGCCGCAAACCAACAAATCCTTTGCCACCAAGTTGATTCTGACTCACCTTGACCTTGCAAGACAGAACAGAACTGCTCCACAAGCTTTCCGAGGCTGTACGTCTTTATAGAAACAGATGACCACATCCTTCTCTTGAGTTGCCTCTGATAGGTTTGAATAACCAGCATTTCGGTGAGCAGCTGAGCGCTTTAGCTGCTGTGCCACCCAGGCTCCTACGTGGGCCCCAGAGTCTAGAGGATGAGGGAGGCTAAGCTTTTTCAGGGTGCTGTGGAGAAGAAACTGGAGGAGTTGGAAGGTAAACTCACTCCAAGACCAAGCAGAAAGCTCTTGAAGCAGAGCAAGATCCAAGTTTGCAAAGGGAATGGTCCGTGTGCACGGCAGGCACCTTAACAGCAGGAAAAGGACATGGACAGGACAGCATTCTAGCCAGCCTCAAAGACAAAAAAGAAAAATACTGGCTCTCTGTGTTGAAACTGGGAGGAGTTTGGCCTTGGGTTTCATGTTTGCAATTCTAAATTCCTGAAGCCTGATAGAATTTTGAGGAATAATGTGGTCACCAAGAATTTGTATACAGCTTCCCTCTTGAACGATGTCCTGGCTTGAGCTGGGTCCCCCTTAAATGTGTATCAACATGTCTAGGCCATGATTCCCAGTACTGTGTGGTTGTCCGTGTTCTAAGATCTGATGTCTAGTAAATGCTAGTGTCTGTGGTGTTAACAAGGCAGGATCACAGGCAGTTAGGTCAACGGGATGGAGCCCTGGTTGCCCAGTGGTTACCGTTTTGTCTGGCTGCCAATCAAAAGGTCAGCAGCTCAGCCACTCCTTGGAAACCCTATGGGGCAATTCTACTCTGTCCTATAGGGTCCCTATAAGTTGGCATCAACTCAACGGTAACAGTTAGGTTCATGGAGCAGAACCTATGCTGCAGGATTAGGTTGTGTCTTGAGTCAATCTCTTTTGAGAATTGAAAAGAGAGAGGAGAACCTCGTACCGGCAAGAAAGAAATGCCAGGACAAGAGCACATTCTTTGAATCTGGGGTCGCTACTCTGTTAGACCAAGGAAAGACTGAAGACAAGGACCTTCCCCCAGAGCCAAAAGAGAGAGAAAGCCTTCCCTTGGACCTGGTGCCCTGAATTCAGACTTCTAGCTTCTTAAAGAGTGAGAGAATAAATTTCAGTTTGTTAAAGTCGTCTACTTGTGACATTTCTGTTGCAGCAGCCTGTGAAGACCAAGACCGATGTGAAAGCAATGCAAAGATATTTTGGTCGCTCAGGTCCTCAGAAGCTTACACAACAGACTTGCCCACACTCCACCCTATTTGGTATGAACAGTCAAGCACTTGGCTGGTAGCTGAAAGGAAGGCAGTTCAAATCCACCCAGAGGCAGCTCTGAAGAAATGCCTGGCAATCTGCTTTCCAAACATCAGCCATTGGAAACCCCCCAGAGCACGGTTCTGGTCTGACACACAAGGGGTCACCACAGGACAAAGTCAACTCATATAGCCATCGGCAGGTTATACATGACAGAAGACTAGAAATTAAAAAGAAGAAAAATGCAATAAAAACGTAGGTGTGTTTAGTGTCATGAGAACTGAGACGTGGAGAGGCAGAAATCGGGATGGACTTGAGCCCCTCCACCAGCTCAGCCTTGTCTACCCTGGATAGGAGGCGTGGCAGTGGTGTCCCAGAGGGTGGGCCTGGACCTTTGGGGCCAGTGGCGCCCCTTTGGCTCCCTCCGCTTGGTTGGACATCATCAGGAAATGTGTTTCAAGCCACATCCTTCGCCACTCCGCTGCTAAGACGGAATCTTTCCTTCACTTGGTGACCACTCAGAACAATAGCGGCTGCCACCCTCTTCCTGAGCTGAGTAACAAGGCCTCAACCATTCACCCCCGGACACTTGTGATGACGGAAGGCCTTGAGAAAGTTGTTTCTGTTTCCTGTCTCCAAAAGCCGTACTGCCCAGAGCAATGTGACAGCCACCGCCAGGGCCCCAGTCTTGAGTCTCTCCTTCTTACACCCTGCGGTGACTGGAGTCTCTGGGTTTCTCTTTCAAATCAGGGAAGGGTCACGGAAGGTCCTACATAACAGTTTTTAAATTCCTCTTTTTGTCCCAGAGTTCAACAATTTCTGCATGTGTAGTTCTGTGACATTCTTCAAGTCTTGCAAACACTGTCACTGTCTTTACCTGGACGGGTTTACCACCCTTCATATAAACTCAGAAAAACCAAACCCGCTGCCGTCCGGTTGGTTCTGACTCACAGTGACCGGACAGGACAGAGCAGAACCACGCCACAGGGTTTCCAAGGCTGTCAGCTTCCCAGAAGCTCTCTGACTTGTCTTTGTCTCACAGAACAGCTGGCGGGTTCAAACCACTGATTTTTCGGTTAGCGGCCCAGTGAGCCAGCCACGGTGCCACCAGGGCCCCAGCATAAACTCTGCGCCACTACTCGAGCCCCTCCTGCCTCAAAACTTGCGTTAGAACCAGTGCACGTTCTGGGCTGTGCTTCCACCACCCATACCCTGGTATACTCTCCAGGATGAGCAAAGACAGGGTGGCACGGGAGGTTCTCAGTGAATCCTGAGGGTGGTGGTCAGTAGTTTTGATCTGATTTGATTTCTTTATTTTTCCTGGTAGAAAGGATGTCAGAAGAACAGCAAGGTTGCAGGAAGGCAGCGGAAGAGCCTCTTATCTTTGATGATGGCATTTGGTGTCAGACTGCCACTTTCATAAGAAGTGTGAAGGCCACTCAAGAGTCCCCAGGGATCCTGCTCAGTCATGCTCACACCTGGCGCACTAGGACCGGCGTGTGCTGCCTCAGAGCTTTCACTGTCTCTTGGGGTGCAGGGGGCTTCCAACACTGCAAGAGCGCAGCGGTTTGTTCTGGGGTCAGCTGCTCACAGAACTCAGCTTTCCTCAGAGGGGACCTCCACTTCTCTTTCCCGGTCAAGAAAGGAGTTCCTACCCCTCACCCCAGGACCCTCCATTCTAAAAGGTTCTCCATCTAACAGCTACTTAACAATCTTGATGCACCCCAGGATGGTGCATACATGCCAGACTGCTCAGATGAAAGGTTGGAGGTTCAAGTCTCTCCACCATGAGTCACTTTGGAAAACCCTCTGCTGATTCTACTATTGTACCCCTGGAAAACCAGCCATCGAAACCCCGTGGACTGCAGTTCCCCTGTGACGCACACGGGGGCACCAGGAGTCAGAAGCCACCGGACAGCAGCTGTTGTTATTATTATTTTTTAAAAAGAACAGTTCTGAAGACAGGGAAGGCCACAGCTCTAAGAGCAGCTTAGGGAGATGCTTGGCCGTATCCCACCCCCACCCCTGAGGCACTGCCTGGAGGCCCCTTCTCTTCAGCTCCCCTTCCCCGCCAGCTGCTCTCTCTTCCCCCCACCACTGTCACCACAAAGCTGTGCCCACTTCTCTCTGCCTGGACCTTTGTCCTCCATCCGTCTTCCACTTCCCCGGTGTCTCTCTCTCTCTTATTTCATTTGCTCTTTCCCTCTCTCCTCTCGCCCTCTTCGTCCCTCCTTTCTCTACTCTACTTTGTCTTTCTCCCTCCACTTCAGTCTCTCTTTCCTCTCTTTTTCCTTTTGTCTCTCCCTTGAGCTTGAGAGGGAACGATTCTCGAGTTCAGGAGGTGTCATTTGGTTGAATCCGTGTTCCCTCTCGCTAGGAAGGAAACCCTGGTTGCCTAGTGGTTAAATGCTGTGCCTGCCAACCCAAAGATCAGCAGTTCAAATCCACCAGGAGCTCTTTAGGGCAGTTTCTACTCTGTCCTGAAGGGTCACTACAAGCCGGAACGCAACGGCCGCAGGTTTGGGTCTGGGTCTCGCTGTGAAGAAAGACCGCAGTGGCGGCGCTCTGCTGGGTTGGCAGCCCCGTTGGGTGACCTTTGACCTACTCGTCTCCTGGAATCCATCCATAGCCCTGGGAGATGAGGAGACAGAAGTCCTGAGAAGCCGAGGCTTGCCCAAGGTCACCCAGCTGGTTGGACAGAGCTTGCTGGCTCGAGATTAGGAACCTGATTTAGTTCCAACAATGACTGATTTGCCACCCCTGCCAAAAGCCGTTGGCAACCAGACGTTATCGATAAGCTTCCCCAGAAAAGAGGCCAAGCTTTTTGTCCGGCGGTACTTCCTGCCTGCGGTCACAGAAGCCTAGGCTTGGCCTTCCCCATGGGACCCCAACGCCTACCAGGCCCCGTGTGGAAAATCTTTCTGGAGTAGAAGAAAGCCGGCTTAACAGGTGGGAGAGTCTGATACTGGGGAGACGGGGGCTGGTTCCGGGGTCTGCAAACATCAGCCTTAAAACGTGGCCAGGCCAAGTTACAGTCCCCGCCAGCACCGTGCCCTCTCGCCTCGGATTTGTCAAGTGTAGAGAAAGTGAAAGCGTTGCCGAGGGCCGGGAGCTCCTCCCCCGACCTCTGTGAGGCTGCCCCGGGCTGGGATGCAGGGACGGCTCGGGAGGTGGCTCGGCACAGAAGGAAGCCCCAGGAGTCCCTTTTGTTTTGATAGCAAAAGGAGCAGCCCCGGGGAGGAGAGTTCCAGCCAAGCTGAGCTGAGGTAATACAAATACTAACACGGTGGTAGTGACAGGCTTTGATGCTTCACTTGGCAAAGTTTCAGGCCGAGTCCTACTGTTCGGGGCCTCACTCTCAGGTGCAAGGCGTGAGTGATTCTGAAACCGTGGCTGAGCTCAGAAACAAGGGTGAGGTTTGGCGCCGGGGTAAAAAGAGGAACTCGAGTTAGAACAAGCCAAGCTCAGGGTCTGCAGCCTGTTCTAACTGTACGTGTGCCCTGATTTGCGTCTCAGTCAACATCTGTGCTTGTGTATTTTAGTCAGGTGCTATATTTTTATAGGCGGCCCTGGGTGGTGCACATGGCTAATTGCTCACCTACTAACTGAAAGCTTGCCTGGGAAGAAAGGCCTGGCAATCTACTGCAAAATCAGCCACTGAAGACCCTACAGGGCACAGATCTATGCTGACACATGAAGTTGCCGTGAGTTAGAACTGGCTTGATGGCAACCAGTTTGGTGTGTGCATGAGTGTGTGCATTTAAATATAGGCATATTCTCACGGTGGAAACTTCCACAGGCCATCAAGACCCCACAGCAACCTGGTTACCTTAGTGTTGGCTGCAGAGGTGGTCACAGTGCTTAGGACACATCAGATACCTCCAGCTGGTCACCTGCTAAGGCCACACCTCCTCTTTGGAACACTGCTTGCCCGTCAGTTGTGATGAGTGTGTCCTCAGTGACCACACTGTGTCTAAGTGTCCACTGAATGGATAGAAGTGGGCACCTACTAGATGGCACATTCTACCCAGGCCATGACTCCTCAGGAGCTAGTATTTAACTGAGCCAATCAGATCCTCTGTTGCGGCTGGGGACACAGACCTGGGCAGGTAGGAGGAGAGGAGAAACCCACAGAGAGAAACTGAGGCCCAGAAGGGTAGAGGCGCTCAGAGGGTCCTTGAGCCACCCCCTCCCTCACAGCAGCGCGCATCCCTACAAAGCCTGCCCACTCCTTACATGGGTTAGCCAGTGAGTCCTAGGAACCCCTAAAGCCAGATGAGGTGCCAGATTCAGAAGCTGCTGATGGACAAGCCTCGTTCACAGGGACTCATGACATCACAGCAGCTGCAGTGTAAAGATCTGAGGGGGACTGAAACACAGTCTGCATGCTTACAAGTTCTGAATACAAATGATACATAAGAGGTTCTTCCCAGCCTAGGGCAGAGTCATACTCAAAGTTTTCTTGCCTTTGAAAGGATAGAAGAAACCACAGGGGAAAAAAAGATCAAAAGCTTTGATCAGGTTTTAACTTGAGAAAGCTTAGACTCTTCTGAGCAAACCATGTATCAAAGACACCAACTCAGCCGGTAAAGTGTACGGAGCTCTCGACTTGGAAGTGTGTGTGGAAGCCACTAAGGCCAGCCGCCTGCTGAAAATCATCTTGTCCTTGGCCACTGTGTCCCCAACAGGTTAGAGCCAGTGTGGGAGCCAGCCAGTCCAATGATACAGCACTGTCAGTTATCTGAAAGGCTGGTCCTACAATAGGTGTGCCAACTTCAGCTCCTGGTGACATCTACTGAGCCCAAGACATATGGGCCTCCCAGACAAGCCACAGACCCTCACATAGATATTCTTTGCGTATTCGCACTGCATGCACACATGGGAAGTCGGAGGAGCCACAGCAATTCACAGCCTGGGCTTTAGATGGCAGAGCAATTCCGCTCAAGCCCACACTTCTCACACCGAAGCCCTGCAGCAAACAGACCCAGCCAGCTGAAAAGGCATCTTTGCGACCACCTGGGTTGGTTTAACTATGAACCAGTGGTAGGAGGGGCTCACCTGTCATCCCAAGTGGCTCCTTGAAATGATTCCTTTGATCCCCATAAATGATCTTACTGTGGGGTGTTCTGCTAAATGTATCTTCTCCTTCTTGATGCATTTCTGGTAATTTTGCATCCCAGGGACCTGCCTGTGGCCCTACCCTTGAGTCTACATCTGCTTCCACTCCTGTATCCTTGGTCTGCTCTCTGAACCCAGACAGAATGGACCATTCCTTCCAATAGGAGAAGCCAGTGATCATGCTGGGAAGGTCCCTGGTGGAACAAGAGGTTTGAAATTGGCTGCTAACCTAAAAGGTTGGCAGTTGTAACCCAGCCGGCTATGCTGCAGGATGGAGGCTGGGCAATCTGCTTCCAGAAAGATCACAGCCGAGAAAACCTCCTGGGCAGTTCTCTTCCATAACACCTGCAGTCACCGTGAGTCAGAATCCACTTGAAGGTAGTGGATTTTTTTTTTCTTTCGGATTCTGCCCCTACTTCTACTTTCCTTGTGACTAAGCCCAGCAGAGCCTGTCACTGCCTTCCCGTGACATGGCTGCCACATCGTTGTCTGTGCTGACTCTTCCACTTGTTGCTGTCCCTCAGTATGTCCCCTGAAGACATAGTGTGACCACTTCATCTACACACCTCCTTTGTGTCCCCCACCCCCGTGTTCTCATCTTGTGCAGACAGATAAAAGTAGCATCCTTGGCCTCTGTGTCACTGAGTTATCACACCCTGTGGGCATCTGTCACACAGACTGTGCTAGCTCCAGATGGTCCTCCCCAGCTCAGTTTTCTCTTTCAAACTGCACTGCAGGTTTGTACCCGGGGCCTCTACCTGACCAAATCAGATCCCCTGAGCAGCGGTCTTTGGCCCAAGGCAGCTCTGAAAACTGAGAGGCCCCCTCTCCTTCCAGAGGCCCCTGGGGGGCACAAACAGTTTGCACTCAGCTGCTAACCTAGAGATTGGTAGTTCAAATCTGCCCTGGCAATCTGCTTCTGTCATGATTATGGCCAAGCAAACCCCATGGGGCAGCTCTACCCTGCAGCCTATGAAGTCCTCCTGAGTAGTCGAAATCAACTTAGTGGAAACAGGTTTTTTTTTTTTCAGTCTCGTTTGTAATTCATTTGGCAATCCTCTAGACCACAGAATATTCTTTCTGAGTTCCTGCAAGCTCACCTCCCCTTCTTCCTTCCCTCCTTGACTGCAGAGTGTCATCCATTTGATGGCACTGCAGAAGATCAATGGCCAAGTCCATCTTTATCAGTACCGCTCCCCTCCCACACCCCACACTCATGGACACAAATATTCTTGCCATTCCCACCTCCTCTTATCACAGAGGAAGGGCACAGTTTACCTGCTAAGCCACTCCCCACCCCACAGACTTGGCTATGTTTTCTGATCTTTCTCTTTTTCACTTTCTCTGCCAGTGCAGCTCCAAGTGAGGCCCAGATGTCTTGTGTCTACAGGACTCACCTGCACGGTGAATTTATCTTCTTCGTTGGGCAGAATTCTGTAAGTGTACACGCAGTTCCGGTACCTGAAACAAATCAGAACTTCATTAGCATGGTGTGAAAAAAGTCCATTCTCCTCACAACCAGCAAAAAAGACAAGAGCTGCTGATACAGCTGGAGAAACCTGAGCAGGAAGTATCTCAGCCTTGGAGCTGACCCTTCTCTGAGCTGGCGATTAGCCCTGATGTCAACCAATCCTGGACCAAGACACTTGCTTGCCTCCTGACCCCTGCTCCCCACGTTTAAGTAGGTTCAGGCAAAGGCCAGAAGGGCCATTCAGACGCCGAATGTGGTCTACACCTGGACTTGACAGTTATTCCATCTGTCTAAAGGAGCCCACCATTTGGGGGGGCTTTCTCAACCTCACAGCTGTCACTGTGGCCCAGAGAGCAGGAGCAGGAATGGGTGCTTCGAAAGGAAATAAGACTCCAGTGGGGTGAGCAGAGTGGATCACCTGAAAACAGGTATCACGCACAGCCACAGCTGGTCCACTTTGTGTGGGCTTGTCCTTCCCACCAAGCTTCTTCTTACACACACGCGCGCGCACACACACACACACACACACACACACACACACACACACACACACACACACACACACACACACACACACACTGTGCCTGGCTTCCCTGGAGACTTTGCCCACTGGATTCCTTCTCCTGCAGGCTGGCCACCCCATTGGACACCCAGATTCCCCTAGCAGCTGATAAATGAGTCTTAAGACTTGCTTCTAACGAGAAAGTCCTAGGAATCACCTCTCCTTTTCTCCCTCCAGCTGTGCTACATTCTTCAGGCTCAGGGGACCCCAGTGTGAGAAGGAAGAGCCCCTTTTTAAGAACAGATTTTCTTTTTTTAGGAGCAGTTTTGGATTGATAGAAAACTTGTGCAGAGAGTTCCGTGTTTCTCCCTTTCTTGTGCTCACAGCTTCTCCTGGAGCACACTTGTTACAGGTGGTGACGCAACCTTCACATGTTAGCCCGAACAGAAGTTCATAGTTGACGTCAGAGTTCACTGTTAGGGTTGTGAGTCCTACAGTTTCTATACACTCATAATGTCATGTGTCCACCATCACAGCAGCGTACAGAACAGTGTGAGGGTCCTAAAAGTACCCTGTGCTCTACCTGTTCACCTTCACGCCCTCCCTTTGGCCCTCTGATAACCAGTGATATTTTCCATTATCCCTACAGTTTTGTCTTTTCCAGAATGTGTTGTAGTTGGAACATAGAGAAATCATAGAGGATGTAGCTTTTTCAAACTTAGCAAGGTGCGTTTAAGGTAAGGAGTGACTTTTTATTTTCCTAAAACCTCTGGGTAGGGGGCCAGTTGTCCCATATGAGCACCTTGGAAGAGGAACACATTGGTGGGCAGTCATGAGTCCACCAGAGACACCTGCCGGTATGACCGCCAAGCCCAGCAAGCTAGCAGAGTTTGGAGAAATGCTTATTTGGGATCTTACAGCCTTAGCACCACCTGCGTTGTTGTTAGCTGCCCTTCAGCTGCCCCCAACTCATGGAGACCACTAAAGATCAGACTGTTGTAATCCACAGGGTTTTTACTGGCTGGTTTCTAGAAGTAGATCACCAGGCATTTCTTCCTAGTCTTAGTCTAGAAGCTCTATTGAAATCCAGCCAGCTTTGCAGCAACTCAAAAGCCTCCAATGACAAGCAAAAGGTGACGGTGTATTAGGCGCATTGGTGGGGGGTAATGGAGGTGACAGTTCTACCCCTGAGTCACTGCTGTCTTCCCTGAACCACATAATCTCCCTTTAAGCCCTCTGCTTGGGATTCTCATGAACCCCGACAGCCTGCCTACCCAGCTGAACCCTGTAAAACAGGGGCCACACCCCAGCTCAGCTGGTATGGTTTTGCATCTGAGAACAAGATAATGCTTCATTCTAGAAGTTTTCTTTCTTGATTTAGCGCCTCTCCTGTGCCAGGCACTTGGTAAGCCTCCACACACACCACGAACCAGATCAGAGAAGCCCTAGCAGCCCTGCAGTTAAAGTGCTTAGCTACTAAGCAAAAGGTCAGCAGTCCCAAACCACCAACCACTCCCCAGGAAGAGGACGTGGCAGACTGCTTCTGTCAAAGGTGACAGCCTTGGAGACCCTCTGGGACAGTTCTACTCTGTCCCACTGGGTCACTGTAAGTCAGAATCAACTCAATGGCAGCGGGCTTATGGACTCCATTAAAAAAATTACGTACACTAGTTAAAAAATTCCAGCTGTAAAAACGATGTGAAATGAAAAGTAAATACCTCTTGCTCCTCTGTTCCTGCTTCTTTGATGTAATACTCTTTTTTTCTTTATAAGTCATTACAGAATTCTTGAACATACACTTATCTGCATGCATTTTTAAAAATACAAGTAATATCATAGTGTATACCGTGGGGCCATAGCGGTGAAGAGCTACAGCTGCAGACCAAGAAGTGGGTGGTTTGAACCCACCAGGCTCTCCTTGGAAACCCTAAGAGGCCTTTCCCTTCTGTCCTTGCGGGGTCGCTGTAAGTGAGAACGGACTCGACGGCACTTGAAAACAGCCACAACATTAGTGACCTGGGGGTAATAATAACATAACCTCTACCCTTCGTGGTGTGGGTTAGATGAGTTCATATATGAAAAGCATTGCATCAGCACCTGGCCCACACTAGACACTACCCAGATGGCATTTATTAGGGATCATCAGTCTGTCGCTAGAAGGAGGACAGAGGCTGCTGGACGCAGACATTTGACATTTTTATAGAGACAGGACCAATTATCTTCCAACCAGGTTGTGCCATTTCTCCCTCCCGCTAACCGGATGTGACAGTGTCTGTCTCCCCACACCCTGCCAACTGGGTGCTATCAGACTTCATCAGCTTTGCAGATCTTCTGAGATGAAAGACAACTGACAGCTTGCTTTAATTTGCTTCTCGTCGTGAGAATGGTTGAGTAGTTTCCCTCATATATATATGTGTGTATATATATATATATATATTTAGCAATTGTCTTTTTCTGTAAATTCTCTTCTTTCACTCATTATTTTTTTTGACGATTCATCTTTCTCGTATTTGTAAGAAGCTTTGATATATGCTGGAACATTTTTTGCAGCTATTTTATTGATTTTTTTTTTAAAGCCATGTAGAAGTTTTATAGTTTTCTGTGGTCAGACATATCCATCTTTTGTGCGTTTTGACACAGTTAGTATTTAAACACAATTTTGGATAATTTTGTAAGTAATTTCATTTCCACACGTCTTTTCAGGGTTCACAGAAAGTCCCTTTACCTCTCTTTCTCCTGCCTCTTTTGTTCTCTGTCTTCTCTGCTCCCTGCTGTCTCCAGAGCCTGAACTGGCTTGTAGGTTAGAAGGCAAGTATTGATCTCCAGTCCTAGGTGCTAAGCGAAACCAAGCCCACCCGGTTGCTCTTTGGAGAATGATTTAGTGATGTGAGCCGGTAAAGACTAAGTTGTCATTGTTGTTGTGAGGTGCTGTTAAGTCTGTTTCAACTCACAGCGACCCTGTGTACAACAAAACAAAACACTGCCCAGCCCTGCTCCATGGCCACAATCGTTGTTATGCTTGCAGTCCACATCGTGGGCTTAGGAAATCCTATCGGGCAGTTCTACTGTGTCATATGGGGTCATTATAGAGAGTCCTGCAGCCCTGGTATCACGGTGGCTAAGGACTCAGGTGCTAAACAAGAGTAGTTCAAACCCACTAAGTGCTCCTTGGAAACCCTGTGGGGTAATTTTACTCTGTCTTGGAGGGTCACCTTGAGTCAGAATTGACTCCCCGGTAATGGGTTTGGTTTGGTTTTGAGTAGGAGCCCTGGTAGCAAGCAGCTAAAGCAATTGGCTGCTAACTGAAAGTCTGGCGGTTCGAATCCACCAGCAACCCTGCAGGAGAAGGATGTGGCAGCCTGTTTCCATATAGATTTACAGCCTTGGAAACCCTAGGGGTCACTCAAGTCTGGAATCGACTGGTGGGCAGTAGGTATGAGTGGAAAATATTTAACAACATGTAACAACAACAATGGAAACCCTGGTGGGATTGTGCTTAAGGGCTAAGGCTACTAACCCAAAGGTCGGCAGTTCAAATCTGCCAAGTGCTCCTTAGAAACTCTATGGGGGCAGTTTGACTCCGTCTACAGATTTACTAGAAGTTGGGATCGACTTGATGGCAATGGGGTTTGGGAATAACAGCCAGAAGCCTGGAGGCGTATGGTTAAGGGCTCACCGGCTAACCAAAAAGTCAGCAGTTCCAATCCACCAGGAGTTCCTTGGAAGCCCAGGGGCAGTTCTACTCTGTTCTATGGGGTCGCTGTGAGTTGGAATACACTCCATGACAAAGGGTTTGATTTGGTTTGGTTCGCAATAATGACCGCTGCTACCTCCCCTCCCAGAGACAGCTCAGAGAACCCCCACCATCTCTTCTGCAGAGCCAGCCCAGAAACACCAGTCTCCTTGTTCTTTTATCTTTCAATGCAGGGCTCTTGTGACACTTCCTCTGGTCGATATGCAAATGCAGCAAGGGTGAGAACAGGCTCTTATTTGGCTGAGGACAGCGAATTTATGGGAGGCCCCAGAGCAGATGGTCCGCCCAGAACATTGGTTTGTGGACAGCAGGAAAGAACTGAGTCACGAGGCCGGAGAGAGACAACTGTCGGCACAGGAAGGACCCCATTAATCAAGGTGGGCGGAGAAGCCCGTGTAGCTTTTTCAAAAAGGACCTAGAAACATTTAAGGAGGCAAAAAAAGAAGAAAAGAAAAGAAACCCTCCGTGTTACTAAAGCAGATGAGAATCAGAAGTTAGCCAAATCAGAAAAGAAGCTTAGAAAGTCTTTCTCCAAATCCTCTGCTTGATGAGAGTCTGCAGATTCAATGCCTATATATCTCCAGTGCTTGGGAGCAGACACCAACAGTCTGGGGCAGAATTAGTTTAGAAATTTCCAAGGACGTTGCACAGCTTGCCACCCCACCCTTGCCACTCACACAGATGGGGACAGCAGAGTCCGAAACTGCCTGCAGGAGGGTGGAGCAGGGCCCCTCTCCACCTGTCCACCCGCTGGCAGCCCCACCACACTCAGGTCCGACAGGAATACACACATAGCTGCGTATCAAAACCCCAAACCAAACTCCTTGCTGTCAAGTCGAACCCGTCTTCTAGCAACCGTATGGGACAGAGTAGAAGCATACCACAGGGTTTCTAAGGAGCAGCTGGTGGATTTGTACTGCTGACCTCTTGGTTAGCAGCTAACGCTCATAACCACTGCACCACCAGGCCTCCGATGTATACACAGCTGTGTGCATGTACATATCCCCATAAGATACTCACACACCTGCACTGAAAACTGTGAGAGCTGGAATTTGACAAGACTGCCTTCTTTTTTCCCAGGTCTCTGATGTTTTCTGCCTTTGACAGGATGTGGTCTTACCACTATTCTATTGCTCTTTTTTGTGAAAAATATCTAAGTTTTCTCTCTCTGATAGGTTTCTGACTTCCATGAATTCCAGTTTCCAAAGGTTTTGCTGTCTAAACACGTGTACACACAACACACACAGTGCATATATGCACACAGAACACACACAGGTGCCTACACATACACACACATATATATGTGTTATATATATGCATATGTACCAAAATAACCAAAACCCACTACCATCTAATCGATCCTGACTCATAGTGACTATACGTGTATGTGTGTACACACGTATATGTGTGTATGCATTATATACATATATATACACTACATCTGTATGTGTGTGTAATACACACACCCACAGAGACGTAATCTATACAAACACAGGAAACCCTGGTGGTGCAGTGGTTAAGTGCTGTAGCTGCTAACCAAAAGGTCAGCAGTTTGAATTCACAAGGTGCTCCCAGCAAACCCTGTGGGGCAGTTCTACTCTGTCCTATAAGGTCGCTATGAGTTGGAATCCACTTGACAGCAATGGAAAACAAATACATACGCACACGTGAGTATACATATATACATAATCTATGCATATGAGGCCTGGCAATTTCATCTGTGAACTTAATTGTTTTAACCGCTACACACCTCGCTGCTGAATATCACTATGGTCACCCTTCAAAGTTCTCCCTTTAGGAAGCTGTGCACCAACATCAGCCCCTAGTTCACCCTTCAAAGCAATTTTGGAACTCTTTTTCTGGAATGGCCATTGCAGTAGGGGGCACGGTGGCAAGTTTCTGAACTTAATTGTATAGTTGTCTGTGAGGGAGTTTTTAGCCAGTAAACAAATAACTGTATTGGAACACCCTACCTGTTCACCTGATCTGGCCCCCAGTGGCTTTTTTCTTTACCTGAAGGTAAAGGAAATATTGAAAGGAAGACATTTGGGTGGCATTCAGGACATCGAGGATAATATGATGACAGCTCTGATGGCCATTCCAGAAAAAGAGTTCCAGAATTGCTTTGAAGGGTGGACTAGTTGCTGGCACCAATGCATAGCTTCCCAAGAGGAGTGCTTCAAAGGTGACTGTAGTGGTATTCAGCAGTGAGGTATGGAGCACTCTTCCTAGGATGAGCTCATGAACTTGTCAGTCCTCGCATACATATATGTAAATATAATCTTACATGTAACATGTTGTTTAAAGAAGATTCCAAAGCTAAGCCATGCTTGAGAACCACTGGGCTAGAACGCAGCCCCCATGGTGTGCTCATTGCTCTTGGAGAACAGAGGGCCACCACCGGCCTTTCTCCTGTTCTCATGGCAATTTATAACAGTTCAGGGTGTTCGCACTGGCTGTCCACCACTATCCATTCCAGTGACTGGGTTCCAATTCCCAGTAATTGTGTTCAGAATATTCCTTCCTACCAGAGGTCCAAGTTGGGGTCACACCAGGCTGGATGATACTGAACTCTGCTATCATGTCTTGTCCCCAAATGAAGTGGGGCTTACAAGGGACTTCCCACAGGATTCGAGATGGCAGTGATTGCTGCCATTGACAGGGTGTCCAGCCTGTGCTAAGTAAGAAGGAAAGAAGAGGCTGCTTTCCCAGGAAAGGCCTTTCCAGCTCAGCCTTCACAAGAGGACAGGAAGTTTTACCCCCGTGTAAGAGGGCAAACGATTACAAATAGGAAGAAACATCATGGTGTTTTATTTATCCTTTTGATAAGCATGCCTACTTCTATGTGACTGTGTGACTCCCTAGATAAACACTCCTGGCCTGCTGGGAGCTAGTGAGCTAGTCTTTACCAGCTGAGCACCAGAGATGGTGAAAAATTCTCGCAGTGGCAACCTCAGCGGGGTTTCTGCTTCCCTCTGCCACTTGACTTAGAACACTCCTGTAGTTGTTTTTAACTCCCTCATAACTCTTGTGGAAACCCTGATGGTGTAGTGGTTAAGAGCTACAGCTGCTAGCCAAAAGCTCAGCAGTTCGAGTCCGCCAAGCGCTCCTTGGTAAACTCTATGGATTAGTTCTACTCTGTCCTGTAGGGTTTCTGTGAGTCAGAATTGACTCAGTGGCAGTAGGTTTGATTTCAGTTTGGTAACTCTTATTCAAAATCCTCTCTAATGTCTAAAGTTTGCATGCACTTTCCTTGGTTAAGTGTTGCAGACCTCTGGACAAGACGGGACAGGAGACCAGACGTTTGAGACGTTTGGACCAATGGAGAAATAAGAAAAGACATAGTTCAGCACTAGGAGACCAGCATCTTCATCCTTTGCCACTCAGACTTTGAAGAATTCCAGTCAAAGAAAGCACTAACTTCCCAGAGCGCACTGTCGTCAAGTCGGTTCCAACTCATTGCAGCCTCGTAGGACAGAGTAGAACTGCCCCATAGAGTTTCCAAGCAGTGGCTGGTGGATTCAAATGGCCAACTTTTGGGGTAGTAGCTGAGCTCTTCACCACTGTTCCGCCAGGGCTCCAAGACAGCACCATAGCTGAAAAATTAAAGGTGACAGCCAAGGAGTCCCTGAGTGGTGCAAATGGTTAAGCACTCATCTGCTAGGTGAAACGTTTGTCATTCACGCTCACCCAGAGAACTGTCAGAAGATAGAAGGGAACAGCCTTGAAAACTTTACAGAGCCCAGTTCTTCTCTGCACACGTGGAGTCACCATTATTCGGAATCGACTTGAAGGCAGCCAACAATCCCCAGCACCTAGTACACAGCCTGGTAAATCATAACACCCCAAATCAAACCCACTGCTCCCAAGTCAATTCTGACTCATAGCGATCCAATAGGACAGAGTAGAACTACCCCATAAGGTCTCCAAAGAGTGCCTGGGGGATTTGAACAGCCAACCTTTGGTCAGCAGCCATAGCTCTTAACCACCACACCACCAGGGTTTCTGGTATCACATAAACACTCAATGAGAGACCACTAAGAGCTCACACGGGTTCCTCCCAGGAGAGAGGAAGCAGCAGGAGAAGGCTGTTGGCCAGGAGGTGGAGCTGGAGGTGGAGGTAAGTCAGGTTGGAGGACTGTTGTGAGCTCACCATGAAGCCTCCCCAGTTCTGCTGACCAAGGCACTCTACGCCCTGTCCTAGCATCAGGGGCCCTTCACCTTGTTCTTCATTCAACAGCTACTTGAAGCAAAGATCTGGGTGTGAGACTCCTGGAAAGGGCCCATGCCTCCACATGTCACCCAGCCCATCATCATTTCAGCACCCTGAGTTGGGTCTTCTATTGGGAACTCTCCTCACTCCATCCCTGTCACCACTCAAAAGAAGTGGTTTCTGTTTTCTTAAGGATTCCAGGGAGCTTGGTTGCTGTCTTTCTTCTGTGGAGCAGCTGTGTGGGTTCACTCCTTTCCATTAGCAGCCAAGCTCTTAGCCATTTGTTCCACTAGGGACCCTCAGAGAGACTCCCACTGTCTTAAAGAGAATCACTACCAAAAAGCAAGACTTTATAGGAAAGTTCTCAGTAGGGATCTCATTAAGATTTCAGAGCCTCTGGCATCCTTAAAACTAGAAAAGTCATTTGGTAAAATTAAATACTCTGTCCCTCGAAACTTTTTATAGAACTAGAGAGAGATGAAGCCTTCTATGCCATGACAACCAACAGCAGCCAGCTCTCTGACCATTTGCTCTCTGTTGAATTCTTTCTGCCCAGCACCACATTCGACTCTCTCAGGACTTCTCCCTTGTGTAGATAGTTCCTTTTCCCAGCACCCTCTACTGTCCTGGCCAATGCAATAAGACAGTAAATCTGAATAATCGAACCATCGCATATGCAGGGTCTTTATCAGGAAAGGAGCCCTGGTGGTGAAGTGGTTAAGACCTACAACTGTTAACCAAAAGGGTCAGCAATTCAAATCCAACAGCTGCTCCCTGGAAACTCTATGAGGCAGTTCTACTCTGTCCTGCAGGGTCATCGTAAGTCCAAATTGACCCATCGGCAATGGGTTTGGTCTGGGGTTTATCAAGAGAAGTATAACTTTTTTTTTTATTTAACATAACTGAGTGAAAATGTACATTCACATGAAAATTTACATGCCCCCCTATATGCAGCTTCCACTGCTCTCCCTGTCTGGTGACAGCACCGTATTCCTCTCTGCTCCATACATGTCCCATCCTCCCAACAGTCTCCTTTCCCCTCCTCTCCGTCCACTCCCCTTCCTCCAGCCAGAGGTCAGCAAGATGATACCCTATAGATGTATAGAACCATAAAGTGCTTCCAACATATGGCTACTCTGCATTGCCGAGTCCATTCCATTCCTGTCCAAAGAGTGGACCTTTGTTATAATTTATGGGAAAGGGCAGCATCAGGGCCGGGGGCCATGCTCTCAGAGGAACCCCAAAACCGCTGGACCATCAATTGAGGTCTTTTAGTGGAGATCTCATGATGCACCTCTTTTTATTCTTGTGTTGCCAGTGAGGCTCCTCTCTGTGAGCTCCGTCATGGCTATCACTGGTGGTGGCCAGGCACCATCCGGTTCTTCCGGTCCCAAGTCGATGTAGGCACCCACTCTTGTGGGTCTGTCTGTCTTCTCAGTTGTCTTTACCGCATGCCATTTTGGCCCTCGGTGAGCATCCGTTCCTGCTGAGTTTGGACCATTTGCTGTGTCCTCGGATGGCAGCTTGGCAGCTTTTAAGACCCCAGACACCACTCACCAATGTGGGGTGCAGAGAGCTCTCTTAGCAAAATGCTAGTTGTGCCAATTGGCCTGGAATTCGCCTAAGAGCATGGTCCCCCGCCCCCCGCCCCAGCTACTCTATCCTTGCAGGATTGAGTTAAGATGGAAGGAGTACTCAAGTTATGCTGAAGTCCACTTAATGTTGTTCTTGTTCCTAATGTGTGCTGTCACCGCTTTCTCCCAACTAGATTTCTAGTAACTACCTAAACTAAACCCTCCCTCCCTCCCTCCCCTCCCTTGCAGCTGTCAAAGAGTCTTTTCTTCTATACACAAGTCTGTTTTTGAGATCTTATCGTAGAGGTCTCATACAGTATTTGTCCTTTTGTCGCTGACTACTCTCACTCAACATAATGTCTTCCAGTTGAAACCAGGTTAGGAGATGTTTCCTGGAATCATCGTTACTCTTTATCATTGCGTAGTGCTCCATTGAGTATATGTACCACAGTTTACCTATCCATTCTTCTATTGTAAAAGTATAACGTTTTAAACAACAGAGACAACCAGTAGGTATTGTTAAGAAGACTGATTATTATTCAAAGGTCAATTCTTTGCAAATTACATTATGGACTGAATGCAATTCCAATCAAAATCTTAATGGCATTTTCTTTTCTTTTCAACTTGACAAAGTTATTATCTGGTCCACCTGGATGAGCACTTGAGAAGAAGAACGCACCTGGGGACCCTAAAATGTTTCGGAAAACTTTAGTGGTTGATACGATACGATTCTGCTGTGAGAAAAGCAGACACATGCAAGCAGGCTACGTAGCAATGAAGAGGACCGTCAACCTTAGCAAATGTCAGACTTAGGCGTCAAAAGAGGTATCACAGGGAGCAGAACAAACAAACAAGCCAACAAAGGGTTTCGGAAAAGATTACTCGAGAAAAAAACACGAATCTTTATCTTACACCACCTAGTCAATTAATTCCAGTGGTTAAAATTATAATAATCTAACCGTAATAACTCTGTTTTTGTCAGGTACTGTGCTCCTTACTGGAGCCCTGGAGGCACCCTGGTTAGGAGCTCCACCACTAACCTAAAGCATGGCGGTTCAAATCCACCAGCTGATCCTTGGAAACCTTATGGGGGCAGTTCTAATCTGTCCCGTACAGTCACTGTGAATCAGAATCAACTCAACGGCATCAGGTTTTGCTTGGGGGTCATTTTTGGTGCTCAGTACTTGATAGACATTTTTCATTCAATCCATCCAACAATATCCAATAGGTATTCTTATGCCTAGTCTTCAGATGGGAACCCGTAACACGACTGAGTTTTCTTTTAGTCCCTATCTGTTTGCTCCAAAGACCCTGTTCTAACCATCCTACTTCCCACAGGATGAGGCAGAAGTGAATTTCTACCTGCGGAGTGAGCCTTGATGCTGCAAAGCATGGACTCAAAAAGTAACACAATTGATAGCACATACTGTAAAAAATTTGCAACATCTGGGCATCAACAAAGGAGTTGTGTGGTACAATGGTTAAATCCTTGGCTGCTAACTGAAATGCTGGTGGTTTGAACCCACCCGAAGCTCATAGGAGAAAGATGTGGCAGTGTGTTCCCATCAAGATGACAGCTTTGGAAACCCTATGTGGCAGTCTATTCTGTCCTGTAGGGTCGCTGTGAGTCAGTCAAGTCAACTCTATGGCAATGGGTTTAGTTTTACTTTTTCAAACATCAAAATAATAATAATAACATCTCAAGGCAAACTACAAATAGTGAACATATTTGTAACAAGTATGATAGTGCAATACAAAAAAGCGAATGCAAACAGATAAGAAAATATTACAACTTCATTAGAAACAAGGGTAAAAAGAATTGAACAGACCATTTACCAAAGAGGAATTTTGAAGGTCAGTAAATCCTATCAAACAAGCTCAATAAATAAGCCTAAACCAAACCCAAGCTCAATAAATAAGCCTAAACCAAACCCACTGCTGTTGAGTCAGTTCTGACTCATAGGGACCCTACAGGACAGAGTAGAATGGCCTCATAGGGTTTTCAAGGAGTGGATGGTAGATTCCAACTGCCAAACTTTTGATTAGCAGCCAAACTCTTAACCACTAGGCACCAGATTTTAAAACAAATCAAAGTGAACATGATGTGCAACTCACTTTGCAAATGGGTTTATTAATGAAAATACGGTACTAGGGAATTTGGAATGAGGTAGGAGCTCTCTCCTACTGCTTGCAGGAGTGGCACTTGAAACAAAATTTCTGCAAAAGGTTTGTCATTCTGTACTAAGGCCATAAAAATAGTCCTACCCTTTGATCCAGTAATTCCACCTCTGGGAATCTATAACCAGATGTGCCAACATACATTCCTGGACAGATTTTCCCCATGGTCATACTTCTAAGACTGAAACACTGACAATAAGACAAACGGTTGACGAGGCTCATTTCATGAATGGTGGCCCATCACGCAGTTCATCATGTCCATGTAACTCATCGTGTCTGTTGAATGTGATATTTGGGAGAATTTTTATTTAAATGAGGAAGTACTAATACCGCTAAAAACAACACAGACGACAAGTATATAGTTATATTATGGAAAACAGCCTGGGGATTCCCCAAAAAACCAGACTTACTGTATGACTAATTCCAGCCTTATGTATGTACCAAAAAGAATTGAAAGCAGGGAGTCAACAGACAATTGAACATCAGCGTTCATTGCAGCAGTATTTGCTGGAGTCCAAAGGTGGAAACAACCCAGGTATCTATTAACTGATGGGTGGGTAAAGAAAATTTGGTGTGTATGTGTGTATATATATATATACATATGTGCCCCCCAAAGCAAACTCATTGTTATACAGTGGGTCCTAACTCACAGCCACCCTATAGGATAGATTAGAACTGCCCCATAGTGTTTCCAAGGAGTGGCTGGTAGAATCAAACTACCCAACTTTCGGTTGGCAGCTGTCGCTCTTAGACGTATGTATCCCATTGGGCAGATTTGCCTCAAAAGACTTCTTTAAAGCATTGAAAAGCACAGATGTCACTTTGAGGACTAAAGTGTGCCTGACCAAAGCCTTAATACCTGCAATCATCAGATGCACATGCCAAAGCCGGGCAGGGAAAAAGGAAGACCAAAGAAAAACTGATGCTTTTGGATTACGGTTTTTGGTGAAGAGTACTGGCTATACCAAGGACTACTAGAACAATAAGCCAATCTGTCTTGAAGAAGTATAGCTAGAATGCTCCTTAGAAGCCAGGAGGATGTCATGCTTCATAAGGTAAGGGTCAGCAAAAAAGACAAAGACCCTCAATGAGACGGACTGACACAGTGACTGCAACAATGGACTCAGGCACAGCAGTGACTGGGAGGACGGTGCAGGATCAGGCAGTGTTTCGCTCTATTGTATATCAGGTCCCTGTGAGTTGGAACTAATTCAAAGGCAATTAACAACAACGTGCATACCTACGCACACACACATACACATATATCCCAAACTAGCGGCAATCTAGTTGATTTTGATTCATGGCTACCTCGTGTTTCAGAGCAGAACTGTGCTCCTTAGGATTTTCAATAACTGTAATCTTTTATAACATCATCTGCAGTTTCTTCTGTAATGCCTCTGAGATGTACAAATATATATATGTACGTACAAATACATGTGAGCACTGAGAATTAAGTTTGAGAACTCATCCTAGAAAAAGTTCTATATATATATATACCTCATTGCTGAATATCACTACAGTCACCTTCAAAGTACTACCCTTGGGAAGCTGGAAGCTATGCACTGATGCCGGTGCCCAGTCTACCCTTCAAAGCAACTTTGGAACCCTTTTTGCTGGAATGGCCATCAAAGCTATTATGCTATTACACTTGGTGTCCTGAATGTCATCCAAATGTCTTCCTTTCAATACTTCCTTTATTTTGGGGTAAAGAAAAAGTCACGGGGGGCTAGATCAGGCAAGTAGGGAGGGTGTTTCAATACAGTTATTTGTTTACTGGCTAGAAATTCCCTCAAGACAGCTACACAGTTAAGTCTGCAAACTTGCCGCCATGCCACTGTGTACAATGACCATTCCAGAAAGAGTTCCAAAATTGCTTTGAAGGGTGGAGTGGGTGCTGGCATCGGTGCATAGCTTCCCAAGGGGAGTACTTTGAGGGTGACCATAGTGATATTCAGCAATGAGGTATGTAGCACTTAGAACAATTAAGTTTATGGACTTAACCATCAGATCTTGTGTGTCTGTGTCTGTGTGTCTGCGTGTGTGTGTGTGTGTGTGTGTGTGTGTGTGTGTAGAGAGAGAGGGGGGAAAGAAGATGCACCACAATTAACAGGGCTCGTCACAGTCCCTTGGTGTTTGGGTGATTAATTTCCTCTGTACAGTTGATGCCCTTTGTACTAGCTACTTCACACTGCTCTTTCAAGTTTCTGGAAAGAAAGCAGCTCTCTGTCAGAAGATCTGTGTCTGCTCTCCACTGGCCTGGGCAGTCTGTCCTCTCCAGACAGGGCTGCATGGTTGTTTGCGAGGGGCCTGGGCTCCACCGGTTCTCGGAGCTAATGCTTCACAGTATGTCTGCGATAAATCATCGAACCCACGCTGTTTGGGTCCTGGCACCTCTTTGTATCATGTTCTCTCATTAGTGGGGACGGAGGCCCTGGTCCCACCTCCTTAGCCCGGTCTTCTCCTGGGCTCTGCCCTGCAGCAGCTGTCTCACCAGCGTGCGTGGCTTCTGTTAGCTCTCTCAGCTGGAGGGCAGTCCTCTCTGTGTCTCCCCCTAAACCAGAACTAGATCAGCTGTCTTAACAAGGCCTCTGTTGTCCCTGGCCTCTGTCTCCCTTCTCTCTGGTTTAACCAAATGGCCTTCCTTCCTACCGTGTTCAGAACTCCGTGCCCCTCAGACTCCCAGGGGCTCACCCTTGTCTCCACAGCCACTGGCCTCTCCCGCATCACTCAAGGCCTCTTCCTACCTCAATCTCTTTGAGAGCTTCCTCTGAGGAGGGAAGGCCCCACATGGCCGCCCAGTCTCCCCCAGCCTCTCGGCAGTTCTTGAGGTGACTCGCTCTGCCTCTGTCCGCCTTTCTCCTTCTGTTTTAGCATTTTCTCCACAGATTGGCCCCCTGCTCCTGTGCTTCTGAGATATCATTACTCACATTTTACCTCAGAAAAAAGACGTTCTGTCACTTAGTGAGTGCTTGCCACACACCAGCCTTGGTTAGACATGTTGCCCACATTCTCCAGTTGTATTTTCCCAGTCCATCAACAATAATCAACCAGTGACAATCAGCCAGTGTCAACAATAAAAAGCCAAGTAGCCCCACTGAATGCTAGGCAAGCATTCTGAACAGACATTTCTCCAGAGATCTACAAATGGTCAATCAATGGAAACCCAACCCACTGCCCTCGAGTCCATTCTGACCGACGGCGACCTCAGAGCACTTAACTGCCGCGCCACCAGGGTTTCCCGAATGGTCAAAAGCATGTGAAAAGATGTTCAACATCCTTAGTCATCAGGAAAATGTACTTTGAAACCACAATGACGTGCCACTTCACACCCACAAAGACAGTTATGATGATAACGGTAAGTGTTCATGAGGACGTGGAAAAATAGAGCCCTCCTGCATGGCTGCTGGAAGTGGCCGCTGGAAGTGGCCGCAGTCACTTTGGAAAAGAGCCTAGCAGTGCTTCCGAAAGTGGACCATGGATTTGCCATGTGACCCAGCAATTCCACTAGTAGCTGTGTGTGTGAGTGTGTGTGTGCACATGTGCACGCGCACTGCAAAAAACCAAACCCACTGCTGTCTAGTCTATTCCGACTGTTAGTGATCCTACAGGACTGAGTACAACTGCCCCATTGAGTTTCCAAGGAACACCTAGTGGATTTGAACCGCTGACCTCCTGGTTAGCAGCCAAGCTCTTAACCACTATGCCAGCAGGGTTTCCGGATATACTGCAGAGAATTGAAAACATACGCTCACACAAAAACTTTGTACTTGAATGTTAGAAGCAGCATTATTCCTAACAGCAGAAAGTGGAAACTAACCGAATGTCCACTGGCTGATGAATAGATAAAGCAAAGGTGGTCCACGCGTCCATCGGAGCACCATTTGGCCCTAAAGGGGAATGGAGGTCTGATTCAATGGTGTGTGTACCTTATGGTTCTATGCACTTACAGGAGGCTGTCCTATTGGTCCTTTTAGAGATGAGAGAGAAGAGGGTGCGGGGGGGACAGACGCTTGTTAAGAGGATACTACGTGTAGAGAGTGTAAAGGAGGAGTGTGCTGTCACCGGGTGGAGAGATCAGAGGGAGTTCCAGATCAGGGGGGCATGCAAAACTGATTTCGACTGTATACTTTCACTTTATCATAATAAAAAATAGATAGATAGACAGACAGACAGATAGATAGGTAAGGAGTGAAGTTCTGATTTATGTTCCAGCTTGCATGAACCTTGAAACCATTTATTCTTGGGCAAAGAAGCCAGTTTCAAAACACTACGTATTATTTGGTCCCATTGGTATGGAATGCCCCAAACAGGCAAGTCTCTAGAAACAGGAAGCAGGAGCTGATGGGGAGAACGGAGAGCAACTGCGTGCAGGTTTCTTTTGGGGCGATCAAGATGTCCTAAAATCAGCTGCGGTGGTGGTAGCACAACTCCGTGAACATTCTACAAAGCCCTGAATCACACACTTGAAAAGCCTGACGTTATGCCGTGAGAATGAGATCTTAAAGCAAATTAATAACCCCAGGAGTGGGTGTCAGCCTCCTCATTCCACCGGTGAGGGTACTGAGGGGCACAGGAAAGTCAGCATCTTTTAAATGCTAGACTCCCAGAGGGCAGGGAAAACGCGAGCCTTCCTGCACAGAACGGTCCGGTTTAGGGTGGGATGAGCACACCAGCCCTGGGAGAGAGCAAGCCTAGGTGTGAGTGCCGCAACCCTAGGTGTGAGTGCCGCAACCCTCCAGATCTGTGGGTCCGCAAGCCAAGGAATGGGGCCCCTCAGCCAAGGCCTGACATCTTGCGCACAATAGGATTTAGCCAGTCAGGGAGGCACACAACCCTGCTGCAAAACAGGCCAGGGCCAGACCCTACAGGATTACTGTGGACCACGGACACAGAGACTGAAGAGACGCAGTTTTAACAGAGGTTTGAGTCACTTCCCGTGTAGCTGTTATTAGTCACCTTCAAGTGGATGGCAACTCATGGCGGCCCCACGTGTGCAGGGTAGAACTGCTCTGTCGGGTTTTCAAGGACAGGACCTTTCAGAAGCAGACCACCAGGCCTGTCTTACAAGGTGCCTGTGGGTGGGTTCAAGCCACCAAGCTTTTGGCTAGTTGAGCCTTGACTATCTGTGTCACCCGGGAACTGCTTTACAGACACTTGCATGTACGTCACATGTTGTTTGATTGTTGGGTGCCGTTGACTCATCCCAACCCACAGCGACCCTACAGGACAGAGTAGAACTGCCCAGTAGGTTTCCAAAGCTGCATCGTTAGGGAAACAGGTTGCCACAGCCTTCTTCCACAGAGCAGCAGGTACATTTGAAACACTGAATCTTGGGTTACCAGCCGAGCCCCTAACAACTGTGCCGCAAAGCCCACTGGCTATCTTCTCACGGGAACCAGACCACAGACACCCTTGTTCCCTGGTTCCAGCTGTCGTCAGAGCCAGCTCCCCCTCCCTTCTGCCAGTCCCATGTAGGAAAAGCAACACCTTTCTACATCTGTCAGAAAATAATGAAGGGACAGTGTGAACCTCAGTGAAGCTTTGCAAGGGACTGGATCACACATACTCAGCACATGCTCACACCGCAGTCAAGACCTCACACCTCACCAGGGTGATCCTGCCCTCCCTAGTCCTCTCTGTGGCTTCACCACCTGAGGTCACCCCGCCACCCTCTGTCCCTCGCATGCAGGCACACAGACTGGCTGTCTGTCCTCTCTTTGCCTCTCCTTCCCTGCCTCGCCTTGTTCCTGTTCCCTCCCAAGTGCACTTTCTGCCTCTGCTTCTCTGAGTCCTGTAACTTGGCAAATGGTAGAACTGCTCTGTGCCTCGGTTTCACCATCTGTAAAATGGGGCTAATCACACTTCCCCCAGCGGTCGCTGTCAACACTGAGTGAGTAGATACATGTAAAGGGCCTGTGACACCACCTGGCCTACAGCGAGCTCTTGATAAATCTTGTCTTACTAGGTCTGCTACTGCCACTAATGGGAAACCCTAGCATCACAGTGGTGAAGAGCTTCAGCTGCTAACCCAAAGGCTGTCAATTCGAAGCCACCAGCTGCTTCCTGGACGCTGTATGGGGCAGTTCTGTGGTATCCTACAGGGCTGCTATGAGTTGAGACTGATTTGACAGCAATGAGACCGTGATTAGGCAGGAGTCCTGGTAATGCGTGGTCAAGCGCTCAGCAGCTAACCGGAAGGTCAGCGGCTCGGACCCTCCAGCTGTGGCGCAGTACAAAGACGTGGCAGTCTGCCTCTGCAGAGATGACAGCCTTGGAGTTCTACAGTGCAGTTCTCCTCAGTTCCACAGGACAGTTGGGACTGACAGCAGCAGTGAGGTTGTTTTCGTTTTTTCATCATTAGGCAGAAGGATTGAGCAGTCAGCTTTTGTTTGCTGAGACTTTTCCACTCTGCCTTAGACTGCTTGTCACACTGCTTCCCCCAAACAAACAGGATGCCTTCTCTGCAGAGAATTTTGGTGACTGCATATCCTCTTTCTGCCAGGGCTTCTTCCTCTTTCTCTCTGTGGGGTGAGGTCACTAAGCCCAGGACCACCTGGCATACCATCCCTTTAGAAGGAGTCTGCCCCGAACTCCTGGGTATGGCCAGGGCAGCTTGTAGAAATGCTAACTGCTTCCTCACCATAGCTGGCTGGAGGGGAACTGGGGTTCTGGGCCAAAGGCAGCCACACTCCTGCCTGGGGGTGGGAGACCAGCCCTCTCTGCAGCTCACAGACCAGTCACAGGCTCTTTGGGGACCTGGGCTGCTTTCTAGATGAGCCAGGCTGCACTCCCAGGGGCCCTGGGCCATCACTGGTCCAGCTCTACCTGCACCCTCTGGGAGGGGAGAGGAGGGGACGCTGGCTGCTGCTGACACGTGGGTCCTTGCCTTGACTTTCTCCCACCTGACAGAGCACTGGCCCCCGCCTAGGTACGCAGTCCTGGCAGGATGGGGGACCACAGGCCTCCTCATGTCACCATCTGAGAGGTCTCCATGAGGGAGACCCTACAGACTCACTGAGCAAGGCAGATTCCGTGGGGTTTTGGGTACCAGCTGAAGATGACAGAGGCCCTGTCCAGGAAGAGCCTGCTGTTCTCATGCTCACAGCTCCCTGGCCACAGAAGGCAAAGCCGGGCCCAAACCTCTGGGGACAAGAGCCTTGGGCTCCCACTTCTGCTCTCTGGCCCTAGAAGGAGGTCCAGCCTGTCCCTGACACAGGACTTTTCTGAGTTGCTGAGGGGAGACTGAGGAAATGAAGGGCTTCCTAGGTCACATGGGTGAGCCCTGAATTGCAGCCTCGTCTCTTGGTGTCCCTCGTGCCCTCCTAGCACCAATAGCTAGTCAAATTAGTTTTTCTGCCTGACCACAAGGGCCCCACCCCCACATAGCTGTTCTCAGCTCCCAGAGCTCAAAAGGCACCCATCGGGTGTAAACAGCAGACAGACTCAGCTGTGAACCAAAGCTCTGGACGTTCAAGTCCAACCAGAGGTGCCTCAGAAGAAAGGCCTGGCCACCTATTGTCAAAAACTCAGTTACTGAAAACCCCAGGAGCACAGCCTCCCTCTAACACATCTGGTCACCAGGACTCAGAGCCAGCTGCATGGCAGCTAGGGCCAGTGTCCACTCTCTCTGCAGGGGTAACCTGAGAGCAAGCTCTAGGACACTCAGCCCAGGCAGGGCTCAGCCTGGACACCCTGGGGACACATCGCCCTGTCCACAGGGATATTTCTTGAGCAGGTGGTTAAGTCTCGGCAGTTTGCTCCTGCAGCCCTGGGGCTCTTTTAAAAAGCAAGGTTTTGGGAGGCTCTATGCAAACAGCTTCCCCTCATGAGGGGGCCACAGCGTCACCTCTGGTCCCTGCACACTTGCCGACTCACAGGAGACGGGGTTTGGGGGTGACAAACCTGTCCCTTCTGAAAGGGACTAGAGTCCAGCTCTCTTTGCTCACCTCTGCCCCCATAACAGAAAGTTCCGGAAATGCTGTCTTTACCGTCTGGATCAACATCACTAGCCCCTGGACAGGGATAGTTTGGGCAAAGCTTTCACCAGTCCACAGGGAAGAAAGAAAACACAGGATAGTTCTTCACGAAGTTAAATGTGTTTGAGGGACAGGACTGGCTACAGCTATTATTATTATTGTTACTATTTTGAGTATGTCTCTCCTATCCTTCAGCGTTGAAGGCTGCTCTCTTCTGTGAGATGATGGGCTAGCAGACAGCAGTTCACTGTCACTCATTTACCTAGCTCTTAGTTTTCCCATCTTGTTAACTGCCAAAACAGAGATGGGCGGCAGCCTTCCGGGGCCCACAGCATCAGGGAACAGGTGGTCCAGGATGTTCTACAGCCTACGGTGGATGCCAGCACCCCAGCAATCATGAAGACAGTGCAGGACCAGGCAGTGTTCTGTTCTGTGCTGTGTAATGTGCCTGGGAATCAGAACTGACTCAGTGGAAACTCAGAAGAATGCAGGGGAACCTGTCCCAGAAGGAAGAGGGGCTTTCGCTGCAGGGGAGGGACAGTGAGGGTCTGGCCAAGGGGCTGCAGCTCCCTGGTGACAGGTTGCAGACCCTGGGGTTTGGAACCAGAAGGCTCTTAAGATAGAAGGTTGAGATGTGAAGGCTTGGGCTAAGAGGATGGTGGGTCCATGTGGGCCCCAAGGACGCCCTCTTTCAGTGCAGACACTGTGTGCCCCTCTTGCCTCTGAGCATCACTGTGTGCAGAGAAAAGGAAGAAGAGGTGGAGGAGGAGTGTGGCAGACCAGGCCCTGGTCCCAGGCTGCACCCAGCCAGCATGGCAGCTGTGAGCAACTCCCTCAGCCTCTCTGAGTTCTGTCTGCTTGTTGGCAAAGTAAGCAGATGCAAATCACAGGTCCTCCCAGGCCTCTCCCAGGGGTCCCCAGGTGGTACAGTTAACAAGTTTGCCCACTATCCAAAAGTTTGGAAGTTTGAGTTTACCTTGGGGTGGCTCAGAAGAAAGGCCTGGCAGTCTCCTGAAAAATCAGCTCCCGAAAAACCCTGTGGAGCACTGATCCCCACGAGGTCATCTTGGGTCACCATGGTGTTACCATGGGTCAAAGTCAGCTCAGCGGTAACTGGGTTTGGTGGACGCCTCTCCCAGCCCTGACTTTGGCTTGAGATGATCCTAGGTGCTAAGATGCTCCAGCTTTAGTGTCAGAGAGGCCAGGGTCCACGTGTGTGGGCTGACACCATGGCAGCACCCTCGCTGGTGGGCCATGGTCAAGATTAATGCAATGAAACAGGACCTTAAGTGACAGGCAGCTCGGCAGGAGAAACATTCCCCTGGCCCTGTTGGGCTTGAACCCAGCTTGTGAGACACCAAAGAGAGGCCACTCTGCCCTTTCTAATGCCCCACTAAGGGGCCCAAGGAGGCAGTGCCTGCTGGGGAAGTCCAGGCAGCCCCTGTCCCTTCCATGAGCGAGATAGTGGGAACGCAGGAAGCCAGCCATTGGAGGTTGTGCCCCAAGTAAGTCAGAGCGTAGGACGTGTCCCACAGCTGCAAACCTCGGTCACCCTTGTAAACCCCCCAGCTTCCCTGGTGTCCACCTGAAATCCACATTCACACCCAGCTTGACCGGGGCAGGAGTCAAGCCCCCAGGGTGCTGTGACAGTCTGGGGACTTCCACTGCAGTCTCTAGGGGCAGGTGACCTTGGGTTTAACCATGTCGAGTTGTTCGACTGTGTAAGCCTCAGTTCCCTCATCTTCAGATCGGGGTAATCCCAGGCTCGGCACCCCAGATGCACATCAGGGTTAAATGAGACAACAGTGGGCAAACAGCACTGCACGTCTGGGCTTGTGCCAGGGAAGTGCCTTCCCTCTGGCACAGAGAAGGGCCAGGCCAGCCCAGTGATGTACCTGAGAGGACCAGGTGGACAGTCTTCCCAACTCTGCACTCTGCCCTGCCCAAGGGCCCAGTGGGAAACGTTCAGGCCGCAGGCTGCAAGGCCTTTCTTCCAAAGCAGACCAGAAGGGTGTTTTGGAAAGGAACCATCAGCAAGGAGCTAGTGTCTCTGTGGTTAGCACAACCAGTACATTCAGGAACATTCCAGAGCAGACCTGATGGCAGGGAAGCAGCAGGGACGGAGGGGAGAGGGATACACGTCAGGAGAAGACCTGCTCCAACTAGAAGTGACGACTTCCTCTGCTCTCTGGCCCGCGCAACTTCTGGGTGATTGACAGTCGTTCCTTGAGGGAACAAACCCTTATCTATGGCTCCCAAGGATGGCTCCTCCCAGAGGGCCCTAAGGCCATGGTTCTGGGTATTCTAGCAGGATTTCAGACCTGACCTCCTTGACCGGCACCGGAGCAAGCTGACTTCACAGTCCCCCCAGTGTCCACCTCCACAGTCCCCTGAGCTTTCTGCTCCTCAGCCTGACCTCTAGAGAGCCCCCAGTACCACAGCTCACGGTCAACTGGGACCAGGCCCCAGGGTGGCTCTGGAGAAAGTCACAGTCGGGTTCCCTCAACTCTGTGGCCCAGCTGGTCCCAGCACAAACCTAGAACCTCTGCGATCAGGGCACACCGTCCAGTGACAAGAAAACAACTTGCCCGGTGCCAGGCTCCTTGCCAAGCCTGAAGCTGGGCCTTCCGCGCCTGGTGGGCTGAGGTGAGTCCACCTACACCTTGGCTGTGTCTGGGAGGGACAGGGCAGCGCAGAGCAAGGCCCCGAGTGGGAGGGCATACTTACAGCACGCAGAGGGCGTACGCCCGGGAGATGGACTCGCTGGCACGCACGAGGAAGCTCCCATCCTTGCCAGTCCTGGAGAGCAGCTCCTCAGCCTTGGAGCGGGTGATGTAGCCGTGGTTCCAGCAGGGGACCATGGCAGGCAGGGGCCTGCTCGGTGGGCCAGCGGCCACCCCAAGGACCCACACGCCACTGAGGGGCAGCTGAGGGCCCCTGAGCTGCGACCTGCTGTCTGTCCCCTCTCTGGCGGCTGCCACCAGCTCACTGGCTGACTTCCTGTTTCAGCCCTCAGCGAGGGAAAGGAAACAGAGCTGCAGAGAACTTCCTCATTACAGAAACCGAGAGGGAGAGAGAGGGAGACAGCCGGCCTGTCTGCCACCTTTCCTCCCGCCCACCACCCTTGTCCTTCCCCTCCTCTCCTTCTCCAGCTCTTTGTCTTTCCACCTATGGCTCTCAGGGTCCAGCCAAAGTCCTGCTGGGCAGCATGGCCAGCTCTTCTGGAGCCCAGGGTGCAGGACTAGCCTCTGGAGACGTGTGGCCCAGCAGGCCGGGATGGGCCAAAGCTGTGGCCTCTAAGGCTTGTGCAGTGCCCCCATGGATGTCCACACCCAGTCAGCATACACGTGCTGTCAAATCCCCAATACTCAAGGGGCAGGGATGATGGGACAAAGTCGTCAATGAGCCTGAGGCCTTGCCCCTAGGCCAGAGCAACACTGTGGAGGTATAATTGAAAATGCACCCACACACTGGAGACCCAGACCTCCAGTCACATCCACGGGGCCTGGAGAACCATGGCCACTGTCACCTGAGACCGCAGGGGGCCCGGGAGAAGGCTCTAAGACACTGGTCCACTCATTCCGAGAGGCTAGGAGGTGCAACAGAGCCTGAGGGGGTGACCTGTTCCCCACGGGTAGTGCCGTTCTGGTCCTTGGACCCCAACTCATCATATCTTAGCTTATAAACAAGCAAGGAGAGAATTGGTGGGCATGGGAGGTGGGCTGTTCCCAGCATCCACGTGGGCTGAGTTTTCAGCTGGGGACCTCCTCTCCAGGACAGGTGGGAAACAGGCTCCAAGGGGAAGACCACGCCTTCCTACAGGGCAAGACTAGTCAAAGCAAGTCAAAGTGTTGTGTTTTCTCCAGAGTTCCACAGTTCAGTGGAGTTGGGGTTGACCAGTTGGACCAGGCCTCTTCTGCTGGCATGGTTCTGGGGCTGACCAGTGTTCTGTGCCTCTTTTGCTAGGTGTGGCTCTGGGGTTGACCAGTGAGACCAGACCTCCCCTTCTGGGCATGGCTCCAGGAGCAGCTGCTTCCTAGGGGCACTGCTTGCATCAGCAAGTTTCCAGGGGCTCTAAAACCAACACTGGCCCTTACGTCCCACACCTGGGTCCCTCAGTCCTTGGGTTGGACCCACCAGGGGTGAAGGGCCAAATGATGACCTACGGCATGAGTGAGGCTTCCCAAGTCCCACAGCAGGACGTGGCATCAGAACCCCTCTACACTCATGCCAGGAGGGTCCTCCAAAATCCAGCTCCCCTACATTTGAGCTGCAGGACTGGGCCGAGTTTCTTGTCTCTGCCGGCCTCAGTTTCCCCTTCTGTAAACTCTCTGACACAGTCTGTGTGTGCGGAGCATGTGAGCCAGCTCGGAGGGGTTCCAGGATGAAAGTGACTGCAGCAGGTGAGCACAGGTCAGTGAAGGAGGAGCTGGTGTCACTGGGGGAACTTGACCCTGAACTGGCCTCCCCTCTCCTCCTTGCTAACGAGGGCGTGTCAGTGGGTGGGTGAGATGGAGAGCGGTCCTTCCTTCAGACCCGAGGCTCAGAAACAGTGCCCAAACAGAAGTTTCCTCCCCTAACGGAGGCCCAGGGGTCAAGGCAGGCCAAGATACCGGGCTTTCCCTCTAGCATGTGGCTGGTATGGCCCCAGCGACTGGGTCCCAATTCGGTCCGCCAGAGGCCAGCTTCACCTTACCACCCTTCAGACTTCCCAGGGCTCCAGATGAAAAAATTGTCACCCACATCCTCACATCCTGTTCCCCAAATCCCAATTCCTTCCCATGCCCCTACCAATTTCCTCCTCCTTCCCACTGACCTCAGCGACGAGTTGGAGGCCTAATACCCTGAGCACGTGGCTAAGCAGAAGAAGGCAGTCTGAAGAAACTATGTCCTATATGCTTCCCACCATATGGCATTCCGGGAACAGCAAAGCTAGAGAGACAGTGAAAACATCAGGGGTGCTGGGGCAGTGAGCAGGCACCACTCCGGGCATTTTTAGGGCAGTGAAGCCACAGCGCAGGATACAGCCATGGTGGACACGGGACGTGAAGCGTGGTCAGAATCCACAGGTTCACACAGGGTAAGAGTGAACTGTGTAGGTGCGGTGGCCCCAGAAGGTGTGGACTGCAGGCTTGCGTTATTAGCAACGTGCCATCACTGATCCGGGAGCTGTAACAAATCAAATGCTGCACGTGAGAGCCAAACAGTAGGAGAGGAAACTGTGCACGGGGGCGGGCAGTACATGATGACTCTGCAATTTCTGTGCAGTGTTTTTAGTAAAAATCGAAAACTTCTCTAAAGAGTATATTAATTATTAAAAACAATGCAACCTATACTAATTCTTTTTTTTTTTTTTTTAAGGAATAAGAACTAAAACAAAATCTTTCAGTGAGCACACCCCAAGGGCGCTCTGGCTAGGCTCTATACTATCTGAGGACACGTGTCGGTGGCTTTGGCCTTCTCACAGCCGTCTCTGTCCAAGGACCCCGACTTCCTGCAGCCCAAGCAAGAGAGACATCCCGTTGCCTCACCACACCTCCTCGAAGGCCATGTCAGTCCCCTCCTAAAGAAGCCCTGCTCCCGTCAACACCACGACCCTCCCTCCCTTACCCTGTTAGCCTCCACATTCCTGCCTTCCCAAGCCTTGCCCCTGGGTTCTTTAATCAGCCGTCTCTAGAGACCACCCCAAGGCTGTTCCACTTATAGATACCCCATCCAGGCCCTAACTCCCCCTCTGTTCTCTCTCTCCCCTCAAGTTCCACTGTCCTTGCCATTCCATCCTGATGACATTTCTCTCTGCCCTAGGGCCACCGCAGCAGAGTACCACAAATGACAGACACTTCTTCACTCCCAGTTGCAGAGGCCTGATGCCTAAAGTGGAGGAGTTGCCGGGGCTGGGCTTCTTCCCAAGGCTCACAGGGAGAATTCTCCCTTACTTCTCCATGCTTCTGGTGGCTGCTAGCAGTTCTGGGCTTGCTTGGTTTGCAGAAGCATCTCTCCTCTCCTGTCTCTGCAGTCACGTGGTGTCTTCTCTGTTCTGTCTGTCTGTGTCCAGATAAGGACATCAATTGTATTGGACCGGGACCCTCTCTAATCCCATGTGACTTCATTTTAAGATTTCATCCACAAAGACATGATTTCCAAATAAGGTCACACTCACAGGTTGCAGGTGGACACACATTTAGGGAAGAAGGGACAACGTAGGATTCCTGGTGGCACAGCAGTTAAATGCACAGCTTCAAACAGAAGGGTTGGTGGTTTGAACACACTAGCCGCTCTTTGGAAGAAAGGTGTGGCAGCCTGCTTCCAAGAGTTAAGGCACTAGAAATCCTAGGTGCCTATGAGGCAGTTCTGCTCTGTCCTACAGAGTCTCTGTGATTCAGAATCGATTCAACAGAACCTTTTTTCTTAAAACTATTCCACACCTACCTGTTTTCCTAATTTTTAAAATCCATCCATCTTCATTTCTTCCCGATTCAATTGTCTGATTCCCATCTGGCACAGTCAGCTTCCTTGTCCTCTGATTTCCCATGGTGAGGAAACCCCACTAGCTAGATTAGGCCGGCCACTACGATGTCTGGGAACTGGGTAACCATGTGGAAAGCCTGGTGGTACAGTGGTTAAGTGCTATGGGTGCTAACCAAAAGGTCAGCAGTTCAAATCAATGAGGCGCTCCTAGGAAACTCTATGGAGTGGCACTACTCTGTCCTATAGGGTCTCTATGAGTCTGAATCAACTAGACGGCAGTGGGTTTGATTTTTTGGTATACATATATATGTGTGTATAAAACTCCTTGTCACCAAGTCAATTCTGGCTTACAAGGACCCTATAGCACAGAGTAGAGCTGCCCTGTGCACTCTCGAAGGAATGCTGGATGGATTCAAACTACAACACAGTCTCAGCCATTGGATAGCTACCGTAGCTCCTAACCGCTCCGCTGCCAGGGCTTTCTCCTATCTATAGAAACAGTTTAATTAAGCATCTACCCCAGAATTCACAGGCCCACATGAGGGTAGTGATTTATCAATGAAGAATCATAACAATGGGGAGAGGGTGATTGTGTTTGACGTCCAGTCCATACGCTTGTGTCTTTTCCTTGTGATTCTTCCCTACCCCCAGAAGATCTCTTCCTGGCTGGGTGCACGCACCCACTCTTCGGGGTCTGCAGTGTCCAGTGCCCTGTGCCTGGCTAGCGCTGTATCTCAGCCAGCGAGACGGAAGGAGCCGCGCTGTCACCGTCCCACCGCTGTGACTCTCCGGATCCTGCTCACACGGAGACGACATAGGTCGTCCTGACTCTGTAGCTCCTTCCTGCCCTTTATTTACTCTGGGCTGGAATCCCCAACCAAGAACCAAGCACACTACCATCCAGTCAGTTCCGACTCACAGAGACACTAGAGGACAGAGTAGAACTGATCCATAGGGTTTGCAAGGAGGAGCTGATGGGTTTGAACCACAGACCTTCTGGTTAGCAGCTGAGCTCCTAACCATTACTCCACCAGGGCTCCCACTGGGGCCTCTGGGTAGTGCAAATAGTTAAGCACCCGACCACTAACTGAAAGGTTAACGGTGTGAACCCACCCAGATTTGACTTGGACGGAAAGCTAATGATCTGCTTCTGAAGAAGGACAGCATTGCAAACCTTACGGAGCTGGTCTGCTCAGTGCACACGGGATCAACACCCATTGGAAATGGCTCAACGATACCTGACAACAGCTTCTCTGGTTATGTCATTGCTCATGACACCCCCCTGAATCCTGGCTTCCAGTGGGGTTCCTTTGCTTCTTAGATGATCACAAATGCATGTCTTAGCCAGAGCACGGAACAGCATGTTAACGAGAATTCAGTTTCCGGTCGTGCTAAACTTACCGTATGGAATTTTACAAACGAAGAATGGCCCGTCCTCCAAACATCTTCCCTTAAACTTCTGATGCTGTGATCACCGTATCGCTACATCATGACCTCTTTCAATTATGGCCTTAGCCCCGCCTTCCACGTGCTCCCACTGGTGGGAGAAACAGGCAGGGGTCCCGCGGACGGAGCTGGAGGAGCGGCTCGTTCTCCGAGAAGGTCGGTCTGGGGTTTGTTACAACTTGAGACCGACCTGGAGAGCGTGAGATCACCACATCAATGGGAGACGGGAGAGGAGGGTGGTCAGAGTGGCTGCTGGGTGTACAGCAAGGGTCTGACAAGTCGTCACCGGACATATCTGCCTGACACCTGGCTTGGAGCTTCCAGAGGGGATGGCAGGCCTGCTGGGATGCTGATTATGCAGATTCATAGTCAAGACCACCTACTGCCCCCTGCTGTCTTTGGTGTGATTGGTCAGAGGCAGCACCACAGCCCTAACCAGAGGGCCCACACTGGGTTCAGGGTCAAGAACTGTTAGGGACCAGACCCTGAACTTGTCTTGTATCCAATATGAGTGAGATTCCCCGTAAATCAGCACATCAGCACTGTACAAACAGCTCAGTCTTACACTATCCTACAGAAGAAATAGTGCCGGGTCTAGTGAGTAACCTGTTCACCAGGCTGCTCTTGGAAGCCACCTCCCAATGGGGACCCTAGAGGTGAGTTCCAGGGTGGCCACACCCCTCCAGGGGGCCCCCTAGGTATGATTCCAAGGGTGGCCACACCCACCCACCTCCATGGGGCCCCATAGGTGTGAGTCCCAAGGCTCCTTCAGCCATCTAGTCAACCCCACAGGTGGGCAAATGGTGGGAAGGCACCTGAGTGGGAGAAATGCGGACCAGGGTCCTGTGGTCCCAGGGGGACTATAAGCCGAAGTCAATCTGAGGCACCTGCGAGGGATTTGGACACATTTGAGGATCCCTGAGTACGGGGTCCTAGTAGAGGCCTGGCTTGCTCTGCTCTGAGGGCTGGACGGGTCTAGGGCCACCCAAATCTCTTCTCTCCCACCTGGAGCTGAGCAATGTCCCCTGTGTCTGCCCCCAGCTGGGCAGCTCTCCCATCTCCTTGCAGCCTGCCCTCTGACATGCCCTAATGACTCCCCCAGTCTCCTACCTAGCAGGCAAGCCCCCACCCTCTACCCCCAAGGAAGGAGCAGTGATGAACCAGGGACACTGCCACCCTCGCCTGGCAGCATCTTGGTGCCCATACCCCCTTCTTGTCCAGAACCTCTGCCCTAGCCCAGGCCGCCTCCCTGCACCTGAGCACCGACCCCCATAAACCACGTCTCCGCTTTCTGCCACACTATCTTATCTGCAGTTTCTCTGTGTCCCACAGCACGCAAGCATTCTGCCATCACTCCATCAGAAAAAAGCACTCTCCCTCCACCTTGCCACCCAACCCTGCCCCCCATTCCTAGCCCTCCTTGCTGAGCCTGGCTTCTTGAAAGACGTCTGTCTGCAGGCAATGGTGCTGACTCATAGTGGCCCTATAGGACAGAATGGAATTACCCCCACAGGATTTCCAAGGCTGTAATCTTTATGGAAACCCTGGTGGCATAGTGGGTTAAGTGCTACATCTACTAATCAAAAGGTGGGCCGTTCAAATCTGCCAGGCCCTCCTTGGAAACTCTATGGGACAGTTCTACTCTGACCCATAGGGTTGTTATGAGTTGGACCCTACTCGACTGCAGTGGGTATGGTTTTGGTTTAATCTTTGTAGGAGCAGACTGCCATGTATCTCTTTCTCAGGGCAGCTGTGGGTTTGAACCACAGACCTTTTGGTTGGTTAGCAACCAAGCAAGTGCCTAACCATTGTGTCACCAGTCCCCCTCACCACAGCCCCAGGTACTCTCTATTTCAGCCACCTGGTGGTCCAGCACGGGGCCACACGCTGTCATTACTGTCTCCTCTCTATGTCCAAAACTCATTCCCTCTCTTCTTTGTCTAACTCTCTTCTGTTACAGAAAATCTCAATAAACGTTTGCTAACCAGAAATCCTGGTGGCATAGTGGTTAAGTGCTACAGCTGCTAACCAGAAGACTGGCAGTTCAAACCTGCCAGGTGCTCCTTGGAAACTCTGGGGGCAGTTCCACTCCGACCTGTAGGGTCACTAAAAGTCAGAACCGACTCAATGGCAGTGGGTTTTTGGTGGTTTGGAACTGAAAGAAGGATGAGTGAGCCAATTAAATTCAGCATCACCCCCAGCAATTTACCCCAGTGGAAACTGTCTTCTGCCCACCCAGTTCATTCTTCATTTCCAGTTGGTTGTCAACCACTTGGCCTGTGGGACCTACTGCAAAAATTACCCACTCCTCTCAGGCAAGTGACACTACTAGTGTCTCCTTAAAAATGGCCCAACTGGAACTTTGCTGTGGAGACACAAGCCGTTTAATGCAGGTTCCTTCAATGCTCTCTTGCCTCATCAGTATTTCTCTGCCCCCTCATTCCCCTCAGCTGTCCTCTCCCATCAGCTAATGGGGCATGTCCTTCTCTGCCCCCTCTCCTCGGGCAGGGAGAGGAGTCTGATTTCACAGTGCCTCCACCTTTCCGAAAGCTCTGCCTCCTGTCTGTAAATCAGACCCCAAGCTGCACACAAGGAGTGAAGCCACTGACCTTCAGAGTTTCCTGAATCTTAGTTGGTGTCTCTGTAAAGGGAGATGATGCAGTCAGGCTTGAGAGAGCCTGAAACCTATCAGAGAAGGAAAACTCAAATATTTTCCAGCAAAAAAGGGCGATAGAAAAGTTGTAAGATGCATCCTGTCAATGGAGGAAACTGTGAGGCCCAGAAATCAAGGCAGTGCCGTCTCTGGCGAGCTGGACTCTGGGGAAGGTGGGGCATGAATGATTTTACCACTGCTTTACAAACCTGATGGAAGGAGGACCCCCAAACCAAACCCATTACCATGGAGTTGATTCCGATTCATAATGACAACCAAACCACATCGTCAAATTGATCCCGATTCATAGCAGCCCTTTAGGACAGAGCAAAACTGCCCCACAGAGTTTCCAAAGAGTTCCTGGTGGGTTCGAACTGGCAGCTTTTGGGTTTTCAGCTGTAGCTTTTAACCACTGCGCCACCAGTCTCCACCTGCAATTAGAAACAACCTGCATGGGCCCAGTTTTGAGTATTGCAACTCCCCGCCGCCAGGGGGAGCCGCAAACCCCCAGCTGCATCCGTAACTAGGAATCCACGTGTCACCCGCCTCCGCGCGCTCTGCCACTTCCTAAGGGTCCCACGTTGTTTCCTACGGTAACGCCGCCAACAGGAGTGGAGGGGCCTTCCTAAGGGGTCCAAGGGCCGCGCCGTCCGCAACTGTGATCAAGACCCTTCCGTGAATCTGGAAGACATGGCAGTGAGCTGCTCTCAGCTTTCACTGAAAATGCTGAAAAATGACACTTGAACCACCCCGGGGAGAGACAGACTTGCCTTTAGGGAGAACCGGGCAAAGGAGAATCACACCAACAAAAATCATTTTTGTGTTTTGTTCATTTGGTTAAAGACATGGAAACGTATTCATAACATAATGGCAAGTGAAAAATAAATCTGGGACTTACACTTCCAACTGCAGAGAAAACTTGACCTAGAGGAGACACCAAAGTAGGAGGAATGTTGAGTTAAGTGACGCACCTATGCCAGCCACGTGCCGTCGAGTCGGATCCGTCTCATGGTGACGCACCTATGAAAGAGTTTTTTTCTTCCTTCTACTTTTCCAGATTTTCTCAGCTGGCCGCTTACTACTTTTATAATAATAAAAATTTCATAAATTGATAACTCTGATTCTGGTTGGTTTGTAAAGACTCCTGCTGGAACAGCTCGAATTTACCCGCATGACTCTCTGGATCTCAGAAGGCTTTCCCACCACACTGTAGCTCTCAGGCTCCTTAAGGAAGAGGCTGACTTGGTTGTTTATCTATTTATTTATGTTAACTTTTCTTTTTTTAATTGACAAGTCATACATGCGCATAGTAAAAACTCAACCAGCAGCAAAAGGTTTCCACTGAAAAGTTTTCCTCCCGGCCCAGGCCTCCTGGTTACATTTCCCCAGGGACAGTATCTTACATATTCTTAACAAACTTCCTGTGCATAGGGAAGCTATTTTATGCATGTCCTCATTTCTTTTTTTACCGTGTTGTATACTTTGCTTTTTTCATTTAATAAAATCTCCCGAGGTTTCTTGGGGCTTTTTTGTTTCTGCTAAATTCTTTTTAAAGACAGTGTGTTATCCCATATACTGCTCAGTGTTATTGAATCAATTCCAACTCACAGCAACCCCATGTGACAGAGTAAAACTGCCTTATAGGGTTTCCTTGGCTATAATCTTTATTATGATGATGATGATGGTTGAATGAAAATGTACATTCCCATATAAATTTGCATGCTCACTTACATGCAGCTTCTAATGCTCTCCCTGCACGGTGACAGCACACTCTTCCTCTCTGCTCCATACCTGTCCTGTCCTCCCAACAGTCTCCTATCTCCTCCTCCTCACCCACTCCCCTTCCTCCAGTATGAGGTCAGCATAGAACTATAAAGTGCCCATAACATATGGTCACTCTGCATCGTCCTTGGCTATAATCTTTATGAAAGCAAATCTCCAGGTCTTTCTTCCAATGAACTGCTGGATGGGTTTGAACTGTCAATGTTTAGGTTGTTAGCAGAGCACTTAACCTCTGGGCCAGAACACAATGCGTTGCAACACTGACTTATAGATGGATACTTAGATTGTTGTCAGTTTTTGCTTATTGATGTTTGCTATTACAGACTACACCGAAATGCTCGCCCTCAACCATATACCTGGGACACTGTGCAGTCAGCATATTGCAAGGCCAATCCCTAGAAGAGTAAGGAGGGTTCGAAGCCTGTGTGCAGTTTCAGTTTCGATTGCATATGCCAGATTCTGTTCTACAGACGTTGTACCAATTTGCATGCCCACTGTGTTTTAGGATCAGATGTAAGGTTTCCTTAAGCCCAGAGGGGCTATTCAGGAGGGCCCCTTTTTAGGAAAGCAACACAGAAGGAAAATTCTTAGGGAACAGATTTGTTTTAAATTCTTGACACTCGTCACAGCGTTCAGGTAAGAGTGTCTCTGTTCCGTTGCTTTTACCGTGTGTGTGTGTGTGTGTGTGTGTGTGTGTGTGTGTGTGTGTGTATTCTTGATTAAGTGTTCCTTCTCCAGGAAAGCTGCCAGGGTCTGTTATCGGTGGCTAGCCCAGTGGCTTTGGACCCGTCAACTTAGTGGCTTCGTCTCTGATGCACAAAGCCCACCCCTGGCATGTAAAGTTGGATGCACCTGGAATCACCTAGCTTGGAGATCTCGTTGCTGTAGCAACCTGCCCTCCCTGGGGCTCAGCCCTGGGCTCTCAGAGCCACTGCTCAAGCCCCCTCAGCCCCTCCCAGCATGGATCACCCAGCCCCTTCCCCCAGGGCCATCTGCACTCTCCAAAGGCGGTTTCTGCCAGCAGCCACTCTCTGGGGCTACTCCTGCGAACTCCTTCCCAGCTCCCTGTTCTGCCCCCTTCCTCTTTGCCTCCACAGGCACCAGTTACTTCACAGATAGAAGCTAATGCTGCTGTCTTGAGGAAGAATCTTTTCGTCCCTGGGAAAGCTCTGTTTTTGCTGCTACAGCTTTAGCTGACTGCAGGAGGCCCACCCACGTCACCCAGGGCAGTTGCCTTTACATAAAGCCAGCTGAACGGAGATGTTAACCACGTGTCCCAGATGCCTTCACAGCAACAGCTAGGAGTGGCTGATTAAATAACTGGCACTGTAGCCCAGGAAGAGCCTGGTGACATAGTCCCGTTAAGAATTCAGCTGCTAACCAAAAGGTCGGCAGTTTGAACCTACCCACCCCTCCCTGAAAACGATATGGAGCAGTTTCACTCTGTCCTGTGGGATCACTGAGTCAGAATCAACTTGTGTATATATATATATATACATGTAAGGTACATATATATATAAATCCACTCAGGTGCTAACCAAAAGGTCAGCTGTTCAAATACACCTATGGCTCCATGGAAGAAAAGACCTGGCAATCTTCTCCAGTAAAGATTACAGTTTAGGAAACCCCTTGGGGCAGGTAGAACTCAAAGACACATAACAAGAACATAGCCTAAGAGTCCCCGAGTGGTACAAACAATTAATGTATCTCATCACTACCCTAAACGTTGGAGGTTCAAGTCCTTCCAGGAACACACCAAAAGAAAGGCTTGGTAATCTACTTCCAAAAAGTCGGGTGCTGAAAACCTGACAGGGCACAGTTCTGCTTTGGCACACACAGGGTAGTATTGATTTGGAGCTGACTCAGTAGCACTGGTTTCTAGTTTCTTACAGTCTTACCAAGTTGAGGTGTAAAACTAACCATCAGAGTACCCAATTAAAAAAAAAAACCACTGCCATTGAGTCAGGTTCTACTCATAGCGACCCTATAGGACAGAGGAGAACTGCCCCGTAGAGTTTTCAAGGAGTGCCTGGTGCATTTGAACTTCTGATCTTGTGGTTAGTGGACGTAGCACCCAATAGCAGTGATTTATCTTTTCGCTACTATGTGATATTAAGCTCTGTGTATGAATTGCCTCATTCATTCCTCAGCAATACCCCATAAGAGAGATTCTATCATCATCCCTGTGTTGAAGGCTACTGTCTTTGATCTTCATGATAAACAGAGAAAAAAACTGAAGTTGTCAGAGATTTCATTTTACCTGGATCCACAGCCAACACCCACAGAAGCTGCAGTCAGGAAATAAAGCGACAGGCTCAGCTGTGCTCCCCAGATCCCTTGCTGGCCCTCGTTCTCTCACCACACCCCCTGTGAAGAACTCCTATCCAACCAGATGCCTCCTCCCCTACAGGGCTGCTGACCGTTGCCAGAGAAAACTCCAGGACTATGCTGCTTGCCAAACCAAGCCAAGTGTCGTCGAGTTGGATCCGACTCATGGCTACCCTACCCAGCACAAATATCCAGGCTCACAGGGGTTTCCCTGATGTGTCCTTGGCCTGCCTCCTGCAACCACTGTAACAGCCTGTGTGTTTGCCCCACTTCCCCCCGACTCTCACATCTGCTCCTTCTCCAAACCATCAGGAGGTAAAATCCCTCACTTTGCTGCCCACAAACAACCGAGGAGCCTCCGAGGCCACATGCGGGTGTAGCCTCACCTGCTTTCATCTTTCTCACGCAATCCCTTTTGGGGTTCCCTCCTTTCTGGGCTGTAACCAGCTCAGAAAGCCACCTGTTGTCCTCCTGGATTTGACTCCTCTTCTCCCCACTCCTTCCTTGCCCTACAAACCAGTTCACAATGTTTCCTAAACAAAGAGAACCCCCTCAAGCCGATGGGGTCCACTGGAGTAGCCCAGCCCTGGAAAACGAAAGTGGAATCCCCAGCCTGCGGCCCAGGCCTCCCCAGGGCCTCCACCGGGCAGCCAAGACGATGAACCGCCTTCCCTCCTGCTCCCTTCTCCGGGCATTTCCCATCTCTTCCCATTGACTAGCCACCTTTTTGAATACATTATCTCTGGCTTGTGTCGCAGCTCATCACCTACCCCTGCATTCTGACTCCACCCTGCCCTCCTGTAACCGGAACTTTCTCATCAAGATCACTAGCCACTTCCTTCCCCCACCCACGGTCATTCTGGCCCTCATCTTCCCAACCTCCTTCCTGAAGCCCTGCTCGTTTTTCCCCGACTTTGTCATCTTCCCCTCTGACCATTCATCTCATCCTCGCCCTGTGATGCTAGTTCATCCAAAGGTTTTGTTCCTGACTGTCAGGGGTTAAATTATGTCCCCTAAAATATGTGTTGTAAACCCTGAGCGCTACGCCTGTGGTTATAATCCCGTTTGGTAATGGATTGTCTTTGCTATACTAATGAGGAAGGATTGGTGTAGGCTATATTTTGAGTTAATCTCTTTTGAGATTAAAAAGGAGATTAAACAAGGGAGCAGAGAAGAGGTGGATAAGACAGATATTCAAACATGTGGAAATCACCAAGGAGCCAGGAAGCAGAATCGGAAGAGACAAAGACCTTCCTCCAGACCCTGCAGAGAGAGACCGCTTCCCCACCCCACCCCAACCCAGAGCATTCTGAATTCAGGCTCCTGGGCTTCTAAACTGGGAGGAAATAAAATTCTGCTGGGTAAAGCCATGCATCAGTGGTATTGCTCTTACAGCAGCACTAGGTGACTCACACACTGGACGTCTCTTCGGCCTTTTGCTTGCACTCCCTGGGCATCAGCTCATGCATGGCTTCCAAATTTGTCTCTAGTCACCACCTCATTTCCGAGTTCCGACCCACACTTGCTCTTGCCTGTATAGATGTCCTATATGGAGCCCTGCTGGTGACATCATTCAGCGTCTGTCTGCTAACCAAAAGATCGGTTAGAATCCATCAGACACTCCTTGGAAGCCCTATGGAGCACTTCTCTGTCTTTTGGTGTTGCTATGAGCTGGAATGGACTCACCAGCAAATGATTTGGTTTAGTTTTCTGTATATGGGCTCTTTAATGCCATCTCACCCAAAGACCTGTCCTTTCAAACGCAACATCTATTCAGATTACTGGCACTCAACCACCCAGTCTCCCAAGCCAAGAACCAAGTGATGCCATCATGGGACCCCTTCCCTCACCAGCCACACCAGATGGTCACTGAGCTGTGGATGGTCACCGCCTTCGTTCATGGTCCTTGGTTCACGGGCCTGACTTTGGCTGGCCTTGTGTCACTTATGACCTGGACTACCGCAAGAGGGCCTTCCCCGAGCTGTCCCACAGGCTCCCTCCCACCCTACCCACGTCTATGACTCCGCCCTTTCTGTGGCTACTGCGGCTGTCTCTCCAAGACGCAAATCTGCAGCTGCCACTCCTGGTGGCTTCCCTCTGTCGCAAGATGAGATCCAAGGGCCCCATCTGGTCAACTAGGATCTTCAAGGCCCACGCCTCTCCTCCCCTTCCTGATGTTCACCTCCCTGCCCTGCTCTGTGTCCCAGTGTGAGCCAACAGCTGTTGTTGTTTGCAGCCCGCAGGCTGACTCCTGATTCACAGCCCATGTACAACCGAACAAAATGTTGCCGTGTCTGTGATTGAATCATTGTGACTCTTGGAGGTTTTATTTGGCTGATTTTTGGAAGTAGATCACTAGGCTTTTCTTCCTTGTCTCTCTTAGTGTGGAAGCACTGCTGAAACCTGCTCAGTATCACAGCAACACGCAAGCTGCCACTGACAGATGGGGGCATAGCTGAGAATGAAGCACCAGGGCTGGGAAGGAAACTCAGATCTCCTGCATGGAAAGCAAGAACTCTACCACTCAACCACCAATGCCCCTCATGACCAAATTAGCTCCTGGAGTATTTCTACTCCTTCATTCATTAGACAGATAGGCGCCTAACCATTGTCCTAGACCCTGGAGATACAGCAGCTAAAGCCACTGTCCTCTGGAGCCTACACTCCATGTTGGGGCTGCTCATCTTTTGCCAAGATTGCTTGTCCGCATGTGAAGTCCTTCCCCAGCCAGGAAGCCCACCTCCTTCCCCTTTGACCCTCCTGACTCAGTCCCATTCAGCTCATATGATCATGGGCAAGCGACTTGATCTTCCCCTGCCGCAATCTCTTCCCTAAAATGGAAACGATGATAGCAGTTTGCCTGATCAGATTGCAGCACAGTTTAAATACTTGAATGCCTGCAAAGGGCTTAGAACAATGCCTGGAACATAGTCAGCCTTTACCAAAAAAAAAAAAAACCCACTGCTGTCAAGTCAATTCCATCTCACAGTGACCCTATAGGACAGAATAGAACTGCACCATAGAGTTTCCAAGAAGCGCCTGGTGGATTTGAACTGCCAATCTTCTGGTTAACAGATGTAGCACTTCACCACTACACCACAGAGTTTCCATAGTCAGCCTTTAGGTAATAACTTTTAGTTCTAAATTTATTTTATGTATGTATATTTTATTATACTTTGGATGATGGTTTATGGAGCAAATTAGTTTCTGTTAAACAATTAGTACACTGTTTTGTGACATTTAGTTGCCAATCCCGCAATACGTCAGTCCTCTCCTCTCCTTGACCATGGGTTCTCCATTGCTGGTTTTCCTGTCCGTTCCCGCCTTCTGTAGATGATGCCTTAATTGTGTATCACCAGCACAGCGCATAATTCACAACAGGTCTTCAATAAATGTTCTCCAGCTTCAGTGGTAAGGAAAGAGTATAAATAGTTGGCACATCGAAGTTCTTACCGAAAACCAAGAGGCCTTGATGACACTCAAACTGTCACTGGAAAGATCTAGGGGAAGATAAGCACTGGACTTAGAGACCCCTGGGGCAACAGGCGAAAGCTGACTGCTCTTCCCAGGACCCTTTAGGACTGAAGAAACAGGAAAGGAAGCAGCTAAAGAGAGAGTTCCACTTTCTTTCACTGGGATCCCTGACTTCTAGGCCAAGGATAGAATGTAGGAACAGGCCTGAAGTTATGGGCTATAATCCAGGCCAGGCCCACGTGACACCAGGCAAGTCTGCAAGCCTTCCCAAGTCTCCTTTTCAACCCTCATCAGATGAACACAGGCTGGGTAATATCCAGGACTCTTCTACATCTGTGATTCTAGAACTTTCTACATATGTGTACACCTCTGATCTTTTACGTAGATTATAAACCACATCAGTAAGGAAACAGGAACCACGACTTACAAACTGAAGACCAAACGTATAAATTAATCAGTTATTCTAGGTGTTTGGGGTTTAAGGTATAAAAGAAGACAGTTATTTCAGGATTATTTTAACTCATAATGCAAAGTTGTACTTTCATGTCCAAGAAAAACATTCCAAGAGTTTTCAAATCTTCCTTTTTGACTCAAGAATACCTTTTAGTGCTTAACTTACAAAAATAATCATCGAGAACAAGGCTTGCTCACAAAGATGTCCATCTCAGTGCTCATTACAGCAGCTACAAATGAAACCCATTTCCGGTTCTAACACTGGAGGGGTGGTTAGGAATTCACGGTAGACATCTTTTACGTGTTGTCTTCACCAGAGAGTAATCTGGAGGAAATACTTGTGTTACAGTGTCAAGCGGGGAAAAAAAAACACAACCCTGAATCAATTTTGCTGAGTGATCTCAGTTCAGCAGCAAAAAAAAAAAAAGTTCCCAGTCAAAAGACTAGAAGAAAGTGTGCCTGTGGTTAGTGGGTTATGGATGATTTTTTCATTCTTCTTTATCCTTAGAAATTTTTGGCATTTGTTGCTTTGAAACCCTCCCTGAAAACAGTATAAAAATGGAATTTGAAAAAGTTGTACTTTGCCAACCATACAGTCAGCTTTCTCGCCTCTCTTCTCTGAATGGTGTGATTCAAGCCTTGTATTGAAATACTGGGTTCCTGCCTTCCTTGCTTCCCTCTCTCCATGTTGGGGACAAGATGTGCTTGGTAGCCTGGTCCCTGCACTGAATTCTCGTGTGGAACAGGTTCCATTTGAACAGTGGGCTCTCCACTCTCCCGGGTTCTCCATGAAGCTTGCTTTTAGATGGTCAACAAGGGAGAAGGAAGAGGGTATCTCACCTCTTAGCTACCTTCAGGCCCAGGCCACCCTGGGTGGCAAGTGTCACAGACAAATGCTGTGGGCAGTACCTCTCAGTTGCCCCACCAGGCCTTCTAGCTGGTTCCTATAACAGCCTGAGTTGCCATCTTCCCTCTATTCTGATTAACTGATGGAATCTTTGTAGGGGCACTGCCTCCGTGTGGCGTCACTGAGGAACCAAGCACACAGGGTGTGGAAAACATTAAGTTCCTGAGAAGGGTGGTGTTTCAAGCCCCCAATGAGATGGTTGGTATTAGTTTTCTGCTGCCACTGTAACCAATCACCATGAACATCATGGCTTTAAATGATTATCTCCTTCCAATTCTGGAAACCAGAAGTCCAAGATCAGTTGCACCGGGTCAAAGGCAAGGTGTTGGCAGGTCCGCCATGACCCTGGAGACTAGGGGAGAATCCCACCTTGCCTCTTCCCGCTTCTGGACTGCCTTCTTTCTTCCTGATCTCGTTGATCACTCTAACCATTGCTTCTGTCATCGTGTGTCCTTCTCTGCTCAAATCTCCCTCTACCCCCTCTTGGAGGGATCCTTGTGGTTACATTCAGGGCCCACCCAAATAATACAAAGATGGTGCAATGGTTAAGTGCTGGACTGCTAACCAAAAGCTCAGTGGTTCAAACACCAGTGGCCCCACAGTAGAGAGGTCTGGCGATTGACTCTCAGAAAGATCACAGCCTTGAGAACTCTACGGGGCAGAGTTCTGAGTCAGAGTCGGTTGTGAACTATGAGTCACAACTGTCTCAAGAGCACACAGCAATCACAGATAATCCAGTATAATCACCCCGTCTCAAGACTCTTAACTTGATCACATCCACAAAGTCCCTGTCACCACATAAGATGACACATCCACAGCTTCCAAGGATTCAGATGTAGACCCTCAGGTGACCACACAAGTCTTCCCAGGACCTGTCTCCTTCTCCTAATAGTAAATGTGTCAGCTGCCATGTCCCCTCTTCTCCTACAAACTCCATCCTCAGTCATGCTTGGAGCCAGTTCTCAGGCCCCAGCAGTCTCCAGTCACTACGTACTGTCCCAGTCAGGCCAGGAGAGGTATCTGTGACCACCACAGACCAGAAGGCCACACCAGTGGGTCTAATAAAAGGTGGTATCTGATACAGGGGCTAGCTGGAGTACCTGCACAGGGGTACTGGGTGGTGTACCTGCTCAGGGGGACTGGCTGGGGTACCTGCACAGGGGTACCGGGTGGTGTACCTGCTCAGGGGGACTGTCTGGGGAACCTGCTCAGGTTCCTGCCTGGGGTACCAGCACAGAGGGACTAGCTGGGGTGGCTGCTTAGAAGCGAGATGGGTGGTAGCAACCCTGAGTCCCACAGCTGCAGTAACCGGGACCAGGAGCTCTCCACCCAGCACTCCAGTCTTCCGGGCTCTGTGCTGCAGTGTGCACTGTGGCAAGGCCCAGGGTTCCCTGACTCCTCCCCCTGAGTGAGCGCTGGTCCACTTGACTGCCCCATAGACTTGGCAGTGGAAGTACACTGACCATGCACACACATATACTCACAGACACATTCAGTCACTCACACACACATCCACACTTATACACATCCACATGCAATCATTCACACATATGCACATACACAGTCAGGCACAGACACTTGCACACTTACAGTCAGTAACACACACATTCACATACTTATTCACATCAATCCACACTCAATCATTCACACACAATACACTTGTGCAATTCACACACAGTCATTCACACTCACACATACATTTGTGTACACATTCAGACACTGGCACACGCATATAGTCAGTAACATTCACATTGAACTTACATTAATACACTCACACACTTCACATAAAACATTAATACACACACTTCACATATTCACACTCACACACATTCACTACACTTCACACAGTCACACCAATTCACACACACATCTCACACACCCACTCCCACATTCACACTCTCTCACACATTCCCCCTTCCCACACTCCCTGACGCCCAGGCAGTGGTGTGTGGTCAAAACTGGCCAAAGTCCCACCTTGCTGTTGCTGCAGAGCTGGACCCAGAGCCTAGGGCTGGGTTGGGGAGCACCTTCCCAAGCCCCTAGAGGCTGACCTACTTCTTCCCCGAGTTTCACACCAGCACTCAGGCCTGGAGAGCACAGTCTTCAAGGTTGCTTGTTTGTCCGTTTGTTTGGGGAGTGGTTTTTAAGAGGAGATGGGTGGAGGACACCCGACCGAAACAGTGGTGTATAATTTGTGTCCTTGTGTGTGTTTCTAAGGATACAAATGCTTTACAGTAAAAATTCAGTCCCACTAAATGTACTAAATGTATCCTGGATTGGATCCTAGAACAGCAAAAAAGGACATTAGTGGAAAAACTAGAGTTGAGTTAATAGTAACGTACCAGTGTTCCTCTCCTAGTGTTGACAAATGTACTGCAGTTATGTAAGATGTTAACGAGGAGAGTGAGTGTGGGGCACATGGGATCTCTCGGTACTATCTTGGCAACTTTGCTGTAAATCTAAAGTTATTCCAGAATAAAAAGCCTCTTTAAAAATTCTGCCTCAAAGTTTTAATACCCAATATAATGCATTACTTTGGAAGTTAAAATAGATCAACTTTTATTTTTTAGTGAGGTATAACAGAGGGAGATGCGTGATTCTTAGAAGTACAGATCATTAAACGTTTATATATCTCATTATCCATGTAATCAGCACCAGATCAAACAACAGGATGTTCCAGCTTCCAGAAGGCTCCCTTCTGTCCCCTTCAAGTCAGCAGCTCTCCTTCACCAGAAGTAACCAGTCTCCAGTCTCACATACTGTACTTTGGTTTGTCAGGACTTGAAAGCCACAGAAATGGAATCACACAGAATGCACTCTTTCGTTTCTGGCTTCTTTTATTGAACATACTGTTCATGGCAACCATCCAGGCTGTCATGTGTAGCAGTGGTTTGCTCTTTTTAATTGTTGTGTGATAGTCCATTGTGTGAAGATTCTCTAATTTAGTTGTCATTCTATTTTTGATGGATATTTGGGTTGTTTCCAGTTTGAGGTTGTTATGAATGAAGCTGCTATAATCATCCTTGTTTATAGTCTTTGGTGGGTATATGCAGTCATTTCTCTTTAATATATACTTAGGAATAGAATTGCTGGACCACAGAGTATTTTAGTTTTAGTAGATACTGCCAAACAGTTTTCCAAAGTGGTGTACCAGTTACATGTCCTCCAGAAATACATGAATTCCAATTATTCCACATGCTACTTGGCACTGTCAGTCTTTTTAAATTTAGTCATTCTAGTGGGTAAGCATCTCATGGTCTTAATTTGCATTTTCCTGATGACGAATGATTTTGTATTTACCAGTATTTAAAATATCTTCTTTTGTGAAATATCTGTTCTAGCCTTTTGGCCATTTTGATTGGATGGTTTGTGTTTTTCTTATTGATTTGTATATGCTTTTATATATTCTAGATGTTGTCATTTAACACCTTAAGATGGTAGAGCCAGTTAGAGAGAACCTGAGGGTGGAGGGAGTGGTGAGTCCACTCTTCCACAGGACACGTGTGACAAAGAATCCCTGAAGGACCCCAGAGGCCAGAGAGTTCCCTCCAGCTAGCTAGGTTCCCTCTTAGGCTGTGACCCCTTTAGACAAGCAGGGTTGTCTTCTCCTTACTCTGTACAGAAAGCAACAACTCCGTGAGCCCAGCATTTTCTCTCATGCTCTCAAACTGGTGGCGACCTTATCCATCAGCATAAGGACCAGGAGTCCAGAGCAATGCCACATCACAGATGCGCACCCAACAGCTCAGCCCCCTTCTCCCCCCTTGGGTCCTACAAACCATCTGATACATCACCATTAATTCTCGTCCTTAGCCACCTCATCTCTACAGAATTAACTGATGGAGACTGCTATGAGTTCAACAGTGGTCCCAAAAATATATGTCCATGTCCTTAATATGGATAACTGAGGCTGAAAAATTTTCCTCCCCCTCCTTGCTGCCCCCGCTAGTGCCTGATACGATACTCCCTTCCCTTCTCAGCTGGCACTCGCTGGACAGGACACTTCCACCTTCCTTTCTCAGCACGGCTCCGGGATACGATAATCCCTTTCCCCTTCCCTTTCCCAGCCCAGCTCCCCAGCTGGTGGGATACGATAATCCCTTTCCCCTTTTGTTTCCCAGCCTGGCTCCCCAGCTGGCAGGATGCCCCCCCTCAGAACTCCGCCCGCTCACCCCAATTGTGTCAACCACGACATCCTCAAACCGCACTGTATCTACTCTCCCGAAACAGCACTCAGGGCCATTTGTTAGAAACTGAGTAGGTCCCCGTGGCCCACTGGCGTAATAAACAGCTTCTTGCCTCTTCCTGGGTGTCTTTCACTTCCTTATTTTCTATAACATCTTCATCTCCAGAATCTATGAACATGGCTTTCTTTGGGAAAAGGGTCTTTGCAGAGATGATTAACTTTAAGATGTCCAAAGAGATCTTTCTAGATTATCCCTAAGTCCAATGGCAAGTGTCTTTATAAGAACAAAAGAGTGAGGATAACCACGTAAAGATGCAAGCAAAGCTGGAGTGATGCAACCATAAGCCAAAGAGAACTAGAACCACCAGCAATTGGAGGAAGCAGAGCACAGATTCACCCCTGGAGCTTTGGAAGGCTGCACAGCCCTGCCAACAACATGATTTCAGACTTCCAGCCTCTGAAACCCTGAGTGGACACATCCTGTTATCCCAAGCCACCAACGTTGTTGTCATCCTGTATTACAGCAACCCTAGAAAATGAACGTAATGATTTCAACACATCTCATTTTCCCAGACCCTGTCTTGCGTCCCTGAGAAGCTACTCCCAACACAGAACAGCCCTGAAGTCATAGCAAAAGCACACACACGCACACCCCTCTGTAATTTACATCCCTTTGTCACTGCCCTTTCCCAGGAACACAATAGAGAATGTATCAAGACCTACACAGAATCTGGGGGTGGTGGCAGGTTGAGCTGTGCAGAGCAGTCACTGTGAAGAACTCTCAGCACCTTCAAGGGACTACAAAGAGCTGGATTCCTTATTTCTGGGCTGAGAATAGAATCTTCTGGAAGAACTGAAGCAAGGAAGGAGGAAAACAGCCAAGAGGCAGAGCTCTCCACCTACTTTTAATGAGGAGAGCCAAAAGCTGGCATCCCAAGTCCAGAGGACACCCAAAGAAAAGGAAAATAATTAGACTTTCAATTCAGACATGAGGAAGATGAGGGCTCCGGGCCAGCAGGAAGCCATCCTGGAACAGGTCAGCTGCTGCCTCAGAGAGTCAAAATTCGGCTGGGAAGGCTTGCTTCAGGGTGAACAGGAGGAAGACAATCCTGTTACAGCCATCACACTCGTACAGACACCCGAACAGAGGGGACTCATCAGGCCCGGCTCCCATGCTCTGGAGGTCAGAATAGGCACAGCTGCCAAGGGCCAGCAGAGCAGGCTGTGACCAAGCTTCAGGGTTGAGGGGCTGCTTGTTGAGGTAGATGCCCAGGTGAGACCTCTGCTTTGGGTCAGCCGGATGAGCGTAAAGTAGCCACTGGTCTGAAGAGGCCGACCCCGCGTGGGGGCTGGGGAAGCTGACGATGCTCCCATGGCAGCCGTTGGGAGGCTCCCCGAGCTTCTTTATTGCTTGGGGCTCCTTAAAGCTGAGCCCATCATTGGTGCTCTCGGCCTCAACTCTGGCTCTCCGAAAGCTTCTGGCGTTGAGATAGACCACACTCTGATCCCCAACCCCAACTTCAGCCACCTGGCACTCCACAGATTCCTCAGCCACAAAGTGGCCTTGCTGCCACGTGCGCCCGTGGTCGTGACTGAGGAAGCAGAAGGCAAAAGGAGTAGGCAGCCGCAGGGAGTGAAGGTTCCGATAAGCGTAGGCAGGCAGCACCAGACTACTGGTCTTGTTGTGCAGCTGCAGACAGTGGCCCGGCCCCACCGCGAAGGTGGCCCATTCCCCATGGGCTGAGCCAATGGCGGTGTCAGTGAGATCTGTGGCGGGGCTCCAGGTCTTCCCGTGGTCAGTGCTGGTGACTTGGCACAGCCGCGTCTTGTTGACCCTTGTCTGCAGCTGGTGTTTTTCAGACACCTGTCCCAAGACAGCAATGAAGAAGAGGAAGAGGGTCCCAGTCTTCTCATCATACAAAGGGCAAGGGTTCATGGATCGGTGACCCACCAGCTGGGCTTGGCTGATCACCTCTTGGTCTTGCCACTGGATGTGAGGAGAGAGGGAGAAGGACAAGTTCAACCTTGACACAGCCAGTGATAGTGGTAAGAGTTATAGTCTAGGGGCACGAGTGACTCATACAGGCTTAGAATCAAAGATCATGTCACAGAATAGCTCATCCAGCAACTACAACCCCGATGACATCTCCCCAGAACCGCGGGAGCCAAGGCTCCAATCCACTGCCCTGAAGACAGGCTCCGCGTATGCCCAGTCCTAGGAACATACACTTGCAAACCAATTAGCATGTGCTAGAACCCGACCCCACACAAAGAGGTCTTAATCATGGGCTGTGCTCAGCTTCATCCTGTTTCCCTCACCCTGCCACCAGAGTCCTGCCTGCCATCTTGGAAGGCAAAGGCCTAGCGGTGACCACTACAGGCGGACCAAAGTGAGACAGAATACAGCCATCACCTCCCGTCTCCTACACATCACACTCCAGGAGGGCAGCCAGGAAGTGGCAACGGCTGCAGCGAAGGACTCAGACACACCGGCGATTACGCAGATGGCACAAGACTGGGCAGTATTGTGTTCTATTACACACGAGATCTTCTGAATCCCCCCCCCAAGTCTATGTCATCCCTGTGCAGCTCTTCCATCTGCCCCATTCTTTAACAGATACCCTCACCCCCACCGTGAGCAGTCCTAAGTTTTGACACTGTGCCAGGACCCTAGAGGCCCTCTTTTATTTAACTCCAAGCCCCTTGGGGACAAATGTTATTAGCTCCATCTGGAGAATGGGTAGATGAGTTGCCCAGAGTCACACTGTTGGGAAGTGGTGGAACCAGGACTTGAACCGAGGTTCCCTTGCTTCAAACCCCTATGCTTTAAATAGCCACTATGAAATAATTACCACAACATGATATTAACAGTACTAAGCCCTTCAAATATGATACGGATATCCTTAGGTATCCTCATCAAATGAATTACTTGATAATAACTGTTGGAGCTTCAGGAGACACACAGTCACCTCAATCGCCCTCCCAGGTTAATTTTACTAAAAGAATATAACCCCACTCCCCACCCGCATGTTGTTGATACTGATAGTGAATTAGTCCCTCATCAGTTTCCCAGGGATGTGAAAAAAACTGTTTAGATGTTGGTGTCCCTATCTAGGTCATCTAGGAGAACTCTTCAACTAACAGTTGTGTCCTTCATCTAACACTTGCATCTGCCCAGAGCAGTGGGAGCCAGGGTTCCAGCCCCACTCCCACCATGACAGCCCACTCTAGGTATGACCATTCCCATCGGCAGACCTTTAGAGAGCACCTACCATGTGCTAGACCCCTGAAATGCAAAGACTTGTTGAGTCACGCAACAAGTAAATGTGTCCAGGCCCAGTTAGACTTGCGCAGGGTGAGCCCTTGTGAGGTCCAGGTGGTCACTGCATCTGCACATCCTGAAACTGTTCCCCAGGGCCCTCTTGAACTCTCCATGTGTCTTTTCTTTTCCTCTCCCTAGACCTCAAACATCTAACTGTCCTGCATTCTGTTAGACCCAGGCCTGTCTCCTGAATACACCTCAGCAAAAAGGAGGATACTGAGAAATTCTGGAGGAACTGTCACCCACGTGGGCCTTACCTGGACCTGGTAGGTGGTAGAGTTGTAGTCCCCTCTGCGAAGCACGATCAGCTCCGCGTGCTCATCTACCTTGCTCGCCCGCCTCTCAGCGAAGGCCAGCAGGATCCCTTGCTTTGGCAGGTAGAGCAGAGCGGGGATTCTGTAGACATAGTCGTCTGTCTGGAACACACCTTCCCTCTGCAGCACAGGACGGGCAGACATAGGGCTGGGGGCAGAAAGGGTGGTGAGTCACCTTTGGTCACATCCTCAAGCCACGTTCGAGGGGACCAAGTCTTCCACACAGGCAGGCATGCTTACCCACCACCCACAGGACATCCAGGATGGCTTGTCCTCCTCCCCACATAGGGTTCCTGTGCCGCCTACAAGTGGGGCAGTACACAGTCCATGAGAAATTAGGAAAGGGGCATTTGGAAAACTGTATTCTCTATGATATTTTTATCCACAAGTTATCAAACATCGGATGCAACAGACTTGTGATAGCCTTCAACCAATCTTGCCAAACTCAACCCATCAATCAAATGTTAAACACTGGGGAGGAGAAGAGTGCTTGCTGAGTGGCATTCTGCAGCTGTCCGACTGCCAGAAAATGACACACGCGAGCTTTTTATAACTCCAGAGCCCTAGAAAGTTGTCTTCAGAGAAAAAAAAAAAGGGAAAAAAGCCTTCATTCTCTCTCTACAGGCTGCTTGAGGCTAAGGCCCTGCTGCCCCCACTGTGTGGGCTCCACCCTGAGGCAGGAAGAGGGGGCTGATGGGAAGGGAAGACAGAGGCCCTGAGGAGCTGAGGGAGCTGAGAGGTCCCTTCAGAGCTCCAGGAAAACAGAAACAAGAGAAGAAGAGAAGGGCCGGAGACACTCTCAGTGACAGGTGGATCACCCAGGTCCCCTGTAGGACTGAAGGGCTTGCCCCAGCTGTGAGGCGTGGTGGTCACTGACCAGAGAGTCTTCAGCTGTCACCATGGGGAGGCAGGGCTGAGAAGAACCTCTTCCAAGGCCATTCCCCGGGACTGCTCTAACAACAACAAGAAACCAAAAAACCTTTGCCCTCAAATGTCAATTGCCCTTAAATGTCAATTCAAAGTCACAGCAACCCTATAGGCAGAGTAGAACTGCCCCACAGAGTTTCAAAGGAGCACCTGGTAGGTTCAAACTTTGGACCTTATAGTTGGGTAGCAGTAGCCCTTAGCCACTACACCACCAGGGTTCCCATGACACCAGAGTATAGAGGCTCATGGGCCATCTTGCGGGCAAATCTAAAGGGCCAGCCTAGCTACGGGCTTCTGTGGGTCAGCTGAGCCCTTCCCTGTCTGAATCGCAACCAGCTTCTCCCTCTGCTCAGTTTTGCAGCCTTCTCATCTCTTCCACGGTGCTGGCTACAGAAACACTCTTAGATTGTCCTGAGGGCTCCATCCATGACATGGCCTTTCAGGGAAGGGAAGTGGGAACATGGCCTTTGGGGGATGGGAAGTGGGAATGAGGGGTCAGCAGTGAAGGGTCTTATGATTTCCTCTGATACTTTTTGAATCACTTATGGGTATGAGAGTGTGTTTGTTCTCTGCCAGGTATCTGTATTATCTATTTAAAACTTAAAGTTTTTGAGACAGAAATGTCATCTATCTGTCTTTTAAGGAATCCCTGGGTGGCACAAATGGTTATGCGCTCAGCTAATAACCAAAATGTTGGTAGCTTAAACCCCTCCAGGTGTCTCACAATAAAACCCTACAATCTGCTTTTGCAAGACACAGCCACAAAAACTATGGGGCAGAGTTCTACTCTGACACACATGTAGTTGTCATGAGTCAGAATAGAATCCACAGCAAATGGTCTGGGTTTTTTGTTTTTGTTTTTTTTAATCAGTCTTTTACTCAATCCATAACGAATATTGTTGTTAGGAAAGCATAACAAAATAAAACTAGTTAGGGCAAGTGCTGCATGTGGTAAAAAGTCTTATGGCCTGAACATGGGGGAAGAATCAAAATCTTCGTGATGAAATCTAGAACAGTAACCTGTAATTCAGAAAGAGGGGACTTGGCCATGAGGGCACCTAAGTGGAAATTCTACTATGAAATGTAAATGGGAAATGATCAAAGCTGATTAAAAACAAAAATGAGAGAGCAGAAGATGCAGTTTAACAGTTCTGTAGAAAGTTGATCAAGGTTTTATTTAAGCTAAGCGGCATTTGCTCTGGAAAGTCTGTCCTTGATGAAAATTCAACAGTGTTTGTATAACACAGGCTAAAATGATTGTTTATATTTTAAATGTCCTCAAGGCCCCAAATCTCCATTCCTATTACAATTACAATAAGCTGGCCTTTCATGTACAATGGGGAAGAGAGATTAGGCGAGGACATCCGTGTAGAAATTCCAGAGCAGAAACAAGTCCTCTGGAGGAGGCAGAATTGAGCAAGGGAAGGCGGAAGTGCAGCAGGGAAGCGGAAGTGAGGAGGGGAGGGCGGAAGTTGGGGGGAGGGCGGAAGTGAAGAGAGGAGGCGGAAGTGATGAGGGGAGCGCAGAGCGGAAGTGGAGAGGGAAGCTGGGTCTCTGAGCAGGGTCGTTGAGGTGGAGAAAGGGGCGAGGGTGACTTCAGAGCGGAGAGTAGAGTCCGAAAAGAAGTTCTAGGAAAGAAACTGTAGGTGCCAGTTGAGCTGAGTGTGAAGACAACTGATGGCTTGGCTTAGAGGGAAGAGAAAATGGGACAAGGGAGAAGGTGCAGGACCGTGGCCAGGATTGGAACCCCTCGAAGGAGTGGGATTTTTTTTTTTTTTTTTTGTAATAGAGATAAAATTTTCCCTTTAAAAGTGTCAAGTGCAGTGGTTTTAAATACATTCACAGGTTGTGCAACCATCGTGACTCTCTAACTCCAAAACATTTTCATCACTCCAGAGAGAAACCCCATACCTATTAGCAGCCACTCTCCCGTTGACCCTTCCCCCAGCCCTTGGCAGCCATTGGTCTACTTTTTGTCTCTATGGATTTCCCTATTATGTGGAGACTTCACATAAATGAAATTGCATAATAAGGATTCTTTTCGACTGTTTTTTTTTACTCAGCGTGGTTTCCATGGTTTATCCGTGTTGCAGCATGTACTGGTATTTTATTTCTCTTTGTGGCCAAAGAATATTATCTTTAGGGTCATAGTAATTAACAGGCAGGGCTGCTAACCAAAAGGTGGGTAGTTTGAATTCACAGGCTGCTCCTTGGAAATCCTATGAGGCAGTTCTGCTCTGTCCTGTAGGGTCACTATAGGGTGGAATTGACTGGACAGCAACAGGTTTGGTTTTTTATTTTTTTTCTGGGAGGGTTGTTGTCAATCAGAACTTTTTTGTTTGCTTGCTTATTTGTTTTTTAATGGATGTAAAACCCTGTTGCAATCAAATTGATTCCAACTCATGGCAAGCCCCTGTGTTACAGAGTAGAACTGTTCCTTACAGCTTTACTTCTTTTCTGTTTTTTAATTTTCTTTTTGGTGAAAACACACACAAAACAAGCATCCATTCAACAGCTTTTACATGAGCAATTCAGAGACAAAAATTCCGTACATCTCACAATGTCACGTTTCTTCCTAACTCTGCCTGTATTATTCCACCACTGTTAACTTAGACTCTCCTCCTTAAAGTTCTCATTTGTGTTTTAAAGTTGCTATTGTTGTTAGGTGCTGTCAAGTTGGTTCTGACACACAGCCACCCTATGTACACCAGTACTAAACACTGCCTGGTCCTGTGCCACATTCATTGCTATATTTGAACTTTGTTGTAGCCTCATTGGTCAATCTGTCTCCTCAAGGGATTTCCCCTTCTTTGATGGCCCTCTACTGTTGTCCATTTAATCTCATGTCAATAATTTTTTCAAAGAGTGCAGTGTTATTAAAGAAGCTAAATTGTCATTTACTGTGAAGGTTACTTTCATGGCACAGTTTTGAATCAAGGCTTATGAGTTGTTAACAGCAAAAAGATTCAGGGAGGCCCTCTAGTCTCAATGGATCTAATAATTCTGGTTTCTAATAAGAATTTGAAGTTATGACCTGCTGTTTTCTCTCCTTTTGATCAGGATCCATCTACTGAGTCCTTGATCAAAGCCTTTAGTAACGGTAGGTGGGCACCCATTTCTCCTAGTCTCAGAGCAAAGGAGGTAGTAGTTCACCCCTTTGGTTTTCTGGGCTGCAATCTGTACAGAAGCAGATTGTTAGGACCTACTTTTGCAGACCTGCTGGCTAAGTTGGAACCAATGTTTGAGTTAGTAATAGAGTGCAAATTATTGGCATCATCAAGGACCATGTGTAGATACACCACATTTTTAAAATTCATTCATTAATAGATGAACGTTTGGGTGGTTTTCACCTTTTGCTATTATGAATAATGCTACCATGAATATTCACATGTGAGTTTTGTTAGTAGACTGACCAGAGTCCCTACCCTCTCCCCTGACTCATCTTCTCTCTGGATATATCCGTAGAAGTGGAATTGCTGCATCATAGACCAAAACAAAATCCAAACCCAATGCGGTCAGGTCAATTTCAATTCACAGTGACCCTGTAGGACAGTATAGAACTGTCCCCTAGGGTTTCCAGGGATCAGCTGGTGGATTCGAAGCACCAACTTTTGAGCTGACTGCCGTAACTCTTAAGCACAGCACCACCTGGGCTCCACTGGGTTACATAGGTAATCCTATACTTAACTTTTTGAGGAACTACCAAGCTGCCCTCCACAGAAGCTGTGCCATTTTCCATCCCCACCCCAATGTATGAGGTTCCAACTTCTCCGCACCCACCCTAATAATATTGTCCATCTTTTTTTAATCATGGCTGTTCTAGTAGGTCTGAGGAGTCCCTGGGCAGCGGTGCAAATGGTTAGCATACTCGGCTGCTAACCAGAGTCTGGAAGTTCAAGTTCACCCAGAGGAGCCTCGAAAGAAAGTCCTGAAAGTCTGCTTCCAGAATATCAGCCGTTGAAAACCCGGTGAAGCATTGCGGTCCTCTGACACACACAGGGTCACCATGAGCTGCGGTCAGCTGGTAACTGGCTCTGTCTCTGGCAAGTTTTGTGTTGTCAGGCCTACAGTTCTCACATCTTGTGAATGACGGTCCCCCTACAGGACTTTACATCCCACCCCCCCAAAAATCAGTCATTGAAAACCCCATGGAACATAGCTCTACTGTGACACACATGGGGTCACCAAGGGTTGGCATCAACTCAACCATAACTGGTAGCAGGTGTGAAGTGGCATCTCACTGTGGTTTTGAGTTGCCTTTCCCTAATGACGGGCGGTCTCAAGGACCTTTTTGCATGTGCTTATTGGCCGTAGGAAGCTGGGTTTTATCCTAGAGGCAAGAGGGAAACTTCAAACATTTGTAGGCAAAAGAGTGATCTCACGCCATCATTTTTTTAGGAAGTCCTTCTTTAAATTGCAGGGGCAATTTTTCAGGTGAGTTGAGATGAAAGCCAGGATGAAGCAAGCTCTACAAGCTGAGTGCGACAGAATCAAGACAATCAATGTGCCCTGGAGGGCGGTTAGGGAGTTGCTGAGGATGAAAGTCTGTTTGACTGATTCCCATAGTGGCTGTGACTGTTATTCCTCATTAAGCCTCTGTCTTAGTTGTCAAGTGTGGCTCTAACAACAATCACAAGTGGGTGGCTTTTAAAAACAGAATTTATTTTCTCACTGTTTAGGAGCTAGAATTCTGAATTCAGGGCACCGAAACTAGGAGAAGGCCATTGGGTATGTTAGCTGTGGGGCAAGGTCATTACCTCATTTCAGCTTCTTTGTGGTTCCTTGGAGCTCTCACCAGCCTGGCCTCTCTCTTTCCTGTCTCTGCTAGCTTGCCTGGTTGCTTGCTCTAGCTGCTCTTTTACATCTCAAAAAAGATTGATTTAAAACACACCCTACGGGAATATTGTCTCATTAACATAATAAAGAAAACCTATTCCCAAATGGGATTATAACCACAGGTATATCCGTGGCCCTGTAGTTGATTCTGACTGATGGTGACGCTATGGGACAGAGCAGAACTACCCCAGAAGGTTCCCAAGGCTGTCATCTGTACAGAAGCAGACTGCCCCTGATTCTCCCTCAGGGCAGCCAGTGGATTTGAACCACCAACTTTTTGGTTAGCAGCCAAGTGCTTAACCACTGCACCACCAGGGATCTTGAGGTTACAGTTATATCTTTTTAGAGGATTCAGTTCAGTCCCTATCAGCTTCTGATCTCCTTCAGGATAAATAAAAGAAACAAGCTCACTGCCATTGGGCCGATCCCAACTCGTAGCAACCCTACAGGACAGAGTAGAGGTGTCCCATAGAGTTTCCAAGGAGCACCTGGTGGATTTGAACTGCCAGCCTTTTGGTTAGCAGCTTTTGCACCTAACTACTATGCCACCAGAGTCCAGGACAGAAACCCATTTATTCATTGATGTGACAAAAATGTCCTGTGTGTCTTGCTATGAGCCCAGCAGTGTGACAGGAACTTGGAATGTATCCGGGAATAAGTGACAAAGATCCTGAGCTGTGGAGTTGATATTCTAGTGAGGGAGGAAGAATTATTAGTGCTGCTTACTACTGGTGGCAGAGTGGGTTAAGTGTTATGTCTGCTAACCGAAAGGTCAGCAGTTCAAATCCTCTAGGCACTCCTTGGAAACTCCATGGGGCAGTTCTGCCCTGTTCTAGGGTCATTATGCGTCAGACTCGACTGATTTTGGTTTAATACCTAGATGATGTTCCTGAGGTTCAGGACTACTCTGAGCTCTCTTCAGATGGTGCCTTGATTGGCCTCACAACACCCTGACTCTACAAAATAAATAAAGCTTAGAGCAGTGCCTCTTATGAACAGACATTGGCATGAAGGCAGGAAGTCATGAACATTTATTTGCTAACTCCAGTCTCTACAGGCTGTTCCACCCTTTAAGCATTTGTTCCACAAGCCCTGCACATCCCAGGCCCATCCTTCTTATATCGTCCTAATATTAATAATTACAAACACCTCTGTCTCACTAAGTATTAGGCACTCTAAGAGCTTTACAAATATTTATCCATTTAATCTGCACACCCACCCATGCAAAAGATACAAGTGTTATCCCTTTGCACAGAAGAGAAAACTGAGCTCCAAAACCTTGTAAGTGGCAGAGCTGGGACTAAGAAATGCTCCTAATCCAATGCAGCAGTCTTTCTGAGAGTTCTGGAAAATGCACTTTTCCTTAAACTTGCGGTCACATTTTAGCAGCTCTTGTAAATAACTGGCCTGCCTTTAACTCAGTTCTGGCTCCAGCACCGGCTGTGGCTTCAAAATGATGTACGGGAAGACAACTGAGCTAGGAGTCATGAGGTTCAGAATTAGTTTACCTGAAGAATTTGTTTTTTGTCTGTGGTTTCTGGGAGGCAATAATCGCTCAAGCCTTAGAATTTCCTAAGTGATTGCATAAGTGACTCTCTGCTTCCATGGCGGACTTCAGATGACACGTGACAGCTTATGTCAGCCAGGTGAGTCATGGTGGGGGCTCACTGTGCTGGAAGGACCCCCCAGGTGATGTCTGCCCAACCTCCAGAGAGATGAGGGGGCTCGAGATGTTATCAATCATATGGCTAACGATTTGATCAGTTTTGCCTGTGACTGACACTGAAGCTTGAGTGAGATTCCCTGGCTGACCATGCATCACTGTGCCTGAGGATGACACATTCTCACTTGAATGGAATAAGATACAGAAGTTTTGCATTTGGGACCCTCCCAGATCCCACTGCATATGCTGCTTCTTTTGTATCCCTTTTGCTATCGTGAAATCATGATAGTAAATACAGTAAGTGTGGTGCTTTCCTGGGTTCTGAGATTGGTTTTAGCAAACTAACTAACCTCAGAGGGTAGTGAGGAGCCCTCAATTGTAGCCAGTTGCCCGCAAGTACAGGTGGCTTGGGAACCCCCCGAACTTGGGGCTGGCTTATGAAGTGAGGGCTGCTTTGTAGAGGATGGCAAAGTTTGACCTAATTCCAGGTACCGAGGGGCAGAAGAACTGAACTGCAACAGAGAATTAAAAAAATTCAGATTTGGCCCTAACTATTCTCAACAGCTTGTGTGTCTATGGGCAGGAATGTACCGTTTCCTGGCTTCCAGCTCTGTGTCTGATAAGAAGGCATCTGGATGAGGTGGCTGCTGAGCCCATTCCAGCCCTAGAAGGGGACAAGCCATGACAAGGGTCTGGGAGACAGATGACAGAGGCGTCCATTGCAGTTCTGAATGAGCGGGGCCCTGGCCCTTGAGGATGGGGTGAGCAGGGATCTTCGCATACCTAATGTCATACCCCAGCACCTGGGCAAGCAGAGAGATGGCAATATCAGGTGAAATTATAGAAAATTCCTGTTTTTGTAGATCAAAAGTAGTCGGACATGCCCAGGAGAATTGAAAGCAGGGACTCAAGCAGACACTGGCAGACCAGTGCTCATTACAGCCTTATTCACAACAGCCAAAAAGTGGAAACAATCCGAGCACCTATCAACAGATGACAGGAAGAGCCACATGCGGCAGAGAGCCATTCCACAGCGTAGTAGTCAGCTGGGAGGGAAGGAAATTCTGGCATCTGGTATGACACGGACGAACTTCAGAAACACCGAGTGAGATGAACCAGTCAAGAAAGAACATAGATCGTATGATTCCACTTAACAGGAAGTATCTAGAATAGGCAAGTATAGAGAGACAGAATACATTAGCAGTTACCACGAGCTGGGGGCGGGGACAGTGTATATTATCATGCTTATACAAACAAACAAACCCATAAGTTACCATGGTTACACTGGGCTACACCAAGAAAAGTTTTTAGCATCAGTGTCACAGAATTCCCCCGAGGCTAACAGCAACTGCCCTAGCTCATGGCTTTGTGGGTACCACTCACAGAGCTGAGCATCCCAGACACAGGCTCACTTCAGCATACACAATCCTCTCTTGCCTGTGTAAAGCCTAGAAGTGGATCACGAAGGGGCTCCATGACTTCCCCGGGAGCACCCAGCCGAGAGATAGTAGAGGTGGGTGCGGGGGGGGGAACCTGATCTGCAAGATTCCAGAACACACGCTCATAATTACAGTGCTGTCCTGCCACAAGACTTTGAACTGGAACTCAGTCTGAGAGGCTTCCTCCCAAAAGGCATGTGGTGGAGGTCCCTGCCTGCCTCTCTCACTCTCCTGAAGAGAGTACAACTTTGAGCATCTCACAGATCCGAAGACCTTGGTGCCAGCATGCCCTTGTAACTTCGAGAAGATTCTTTGGCAGTTGACACATCTGCAGTGAGCTCTTTCTAAGTGCTAGGAAGCAGATCAACAGAGATGCCCCATCTCTGCCCTCCAGAAGCTTATAATAGAAAACTCAGAGCACTGTTTTTAGCAACCTGATGATAATTCTGGGGCACACTTTGAGCTTTACCAGAGGAAGAGTTCTTGTTCTGGGGCTCAGTTTTGGGTGGGGTCTTTGCCTGTAGGCTACCATGATGGATGAAAGCCATGTCTCCAACCAGCCAGCAGCACCAGCAAAGCAACAGTGGGGGAGGGCAATAAGTTCAAAGCCCAGTTAGCCTCTTTTGTCAAGAAAAGCCCCTTTCCAGTGGGTTTAATAACTCAGTTTGGGCCCAATGCTTGCTGGCATGCCCATGCCAAGCTGAGAGCAGCCCTCTCCACTCCTGCACTGATTCACGGCTTCCTTTTGGGAGTTTCAGCAAGTACCAACTTGGCAACAGGGCCATGGCTTCCTCTTGAGCTGGCTAATCTGAACCTCCACACCTTCCTCATCCAGCGTGTCCTCTCAACATCCCAAGAACAGAAGCACACAAAACACTATGGCACACTCTTTAAAACTGTCATTGTCTGAGACAGTCCCAAATATCACACCCTCACTTCCTAGTTACCTTATGCAGGAGGACTCGGGTTCATGTCAAGGAAGAAACGTGTGGATAAAATCAGAGATAAGCTGTACCTCAAGGAGACTGTTCCAGGTCGGATCCCAGGGCCTGGAGGTGCGTAAGGGTGTGTTAGAAGAGGTGGTAGGTTCTAGAATAGCACTGCTCCTGCATTTCCTGGCCTTGACTCTTGGTCTCAGGGCCTCCTGCATTGGGTCCAAGCCTATATACGCCTAAGGGAGCCCTGACATCTGCCTCCCACTCATCTGACCACTCTCTGGGACAGTGTTGGTGCACAGGCCCAGCCCCGGTTTAATTAGTATGTTGCTCCTTATTAGCCAAGAAGTAGCCAATCCAGCTCCCTTCAGTCACATCTGAATCAGGGAATGAGCTGAGGGGGCAACCTGCTTCAAGTTTGCCTCTTAGACATGGATGCAAAAAGTTTTTTTAAAAAAGAAATGAATGCAGTGAGCAAAACATTGATACAACAAGCAACTGAATTTCCAGAAAGTACAGAGTAAGGAAGAATTTGGAGGTCTGCCACGTATCAGCTGGGTGAGTGGGGCAATTTTCTTGACTTCTTAGAATCTCAGATTCCTCCTCTTAAAAAATGTATGTAAAAATATCCCAATGACTTGAAGCTGTGTGAGAGCAGAGACCTCATATGTCTGGTTTGTTCTTACAGCCCACTGTCTAGATAGTTTCGTGCATATAGTTGGTATTGTGCCAATACTCACTGAGTGGACAAAGGAATGCCGTCTTTTCTGGCAAAGCTGATGTGAAAAGAAAATGAGATAACCCATCTAAATCAACATTTGGCAGATGATATGGACTCCTCAAGTGTTAAAAATCAGTGGCTGTTAAGTTGATTCCAACTTGTGTCGACCGGTATGTGCTGGAGTAGAAATGTGCTCCTTAGGGTTTTCAGTGGCTGGTGTTTCAAAAGAAAATTGCCAGGCCTTTCTTCTGTGGTGCTTTTGGGTAGACTCAAACCTCCAGTCCTATGGTTAGCATTCAAGTACATTCATGTTTGCATCCCCCCAAGACTCTCACTAGATGACATTGCCTGGCAAAGAGCGCTTTTCATCTCTACCCATCATAACTAAGGCTCCAAGCCTTAAGCAGATTCCCAGGGGACAAGTCATTCACTGGCATCTAGCCACAGAATGTCAACCACCTCACCCTGTCTACCGCCAGACAGTGTGAGTGAGGCTTTAGGAACTGGAAAAATCAAAAGGCAGTCAAATTCAGTTTAAAGTACACTTCCTGTCTTAGTCTAAAACGGGTGTGAGAGACTGCCCTCCTTGCTTCTCTCCCGCCTCTGGACAAAGTCCTCTCTTGATTCCTCTGATAAGCTGCTCAGCTCTAGATGCTCCTGTGCTCAGAGCCAGGGGCACACACTTGAGGAGGTCGGCGTTCCCTGAGGTCCTGCAGGTAGAGGGCCATCCTCGCAGCCTGTTCATGGTCCTCTCTCTCCTGGTCAGCCTGCCCTCCACTGAGCAAGCTCAGTTCTGAGAGAGACTGTGAGGCCAGTCTGACCTCGAGGTTTGTCTTCAAAGTCCCTACTCAAGGAGGGCCCGAGGAATGCCAGCCCTGACTCACAGTCCAGCAGAGATCGAGCTGCCTTTGAAGGGGACCTCTTGCCTGCTTGTTTTCCTAGGAGTATCAAGAGAAAATATCACAAACGGCATGGCTCAACACAACCCAGATTTACTCAGGTCTGGAGGCAGGAAGTCTGATTCAGGGTGTCAGCAGGGTGCTGCTCCCTCTGAAGCCTCTAGGGAACCCTCCCTTGTCTCTCCAAGCTTCTGGTGGCTGCTTGGTGTTTTTTGGCTTGTAGCTGCATCACTCCAATTTCTGCCTCCATTCTCCCATGGCCATCTTCCCTCTGTGTGTCTCTCTACATGGTCTGCTTTTCTTACAAAGACACTGGTCACATTGGGGAATGGTCCACCCTACTCCACTGTGACACTGGCTTAACTAATTACATCTACAAAGACCTTTTTTCCAAAAAAAAGTCCCATTCTGAAGTTCCAAGTCGACATGAGTTTTTGGATAACACTATTTAACAATGTCACATGTCACAGTTTTTCTATCACTTAGTGGATAGAGTCACAGAAGAAGCATTGTAAATGTGTGTTGAGTATAGGGAATGAGAAAGAAATTATGACATGTATGCAAAATGGAGTATTGGAGAGCTAATTAATTCAAATCATGTTTTAAAGACTCATTAGTGGGGTAACTACATGCTGTGGGGGTGTCAAGTATGAAGGACAAAACAGGCTGTAAGACAGTGTGTGTGGTTGTCAGGTCCTGTCAAGGCAGTTGTGACTCATGGAGGCCCCAGGCAAAACCCAACAAGACACTCCCTGATGCTGTACCATCCTTAACAGTTGTTACTGCGCTTGACTCCATCACTGCAGCCACCACAGCAATCCTTCTTATTGAGAGCCTTCATCTTTATCCCTGACTCTTTACTTTATCAGAAACCCTGGTGGCATAATGTTTAAGTGCTGTATCGGCTAACCAAAAGGTTGGCAGTTCGAACTTTCCTGGTGCAATGTGCAAACTCTATGGGGCGTTCTACTCTGACCTATGAGGTCTCCATGAGTCAGAGTCAACTCGATGACAGTGGGTTTATTTGGTTTGCACTACTTTACCAAGCATAAGGTTCTTCTCCAGAGACTATCCCTCCTGAAAACCTATCAAAAGTTTGCTGTCCTTGTTTCCAGCATTCTGGCTGTACTTTCTCCAAGACAGATCTGTTTGTTCTTTTGGCAGTCCATGGTATATTCAATATTTTCCACCAACATTGTAAAACAAAGGCATCAATTCTTCAATCTTCTCTATTCATTGTCAGGCTTTCACATGCGTAGCATGTTTCTGAAAACACCATAGCTTGGGTCAGGTGTGCCTTAGTCTTCAAGGTGACATCTTTGCTTTTTAACACTTAAAGAGGACTTTTGCAGCAGATTTGCCCAATGCAGTATGTCTTTTGATTTCTTGACTGTTGTTTCTGCGGGTGGATCTGAGCAACATGAAACCTTTGGCAACTTCAGTCCTTTCTACCTTTATCATGATATTGCTTTTTGTTCCAGTTGAGAGGAGTTTTGTTTTCTTGATATTGAAATGCAACCTGTACTGAAAGCTGTGGTCTTTAATCTTCATCAGTAAATGCTTTGAGTCTTCTTCATTCTCTGCAAGCAAGCCTGTGTCATCTGCATAAGGCAGGTTGTTAATGAGTCTTCCTCCAATACTGGTGCCTCCTTCTTCTCTGTATACTCCAGCTTCTCAGATTATTTGTTCAACATACGGGTTGAATAGGTATGCTGAAAGGATACAGCTCTGATGCACCCTTTCCTGCCTTTCAGCCATGGAGTCTTTCATCATTGAGACTCTCTACCTTACCAAGGTAGGATTCCAGTTTTGTACATCTGTGTATTACGTACTGAGAACACTGTATTAAATAAATAAATATACACCAATTTGGATTGCTGTCCTTCCAAAACTTAGCACAGTGTCTTGCCCAAGAAAAACACTTAGTAAATATTTACTGAATGTAGAATAAAGAAATAACTACTATCAGTAATTAATTTTAAGTAGTGGGATTGCAAAGGGTGTTTGTTTACTGTCTTCTACTCTTCCATTTCTCACTTAAAATAAGAAGAAACAAAAATCCATGCTGTTAAGTCAACTCTGGCCCCTAGTGACCCTGTAGGATAGCACAGAGCTGCCCCAGAGGGCTTCCAAGGACCAGCTGATGGATCTAAACTGCCAACCTCTTTGGTTAGCAACTGCAGCTCGTAACCACTGCACCACCAGTGCACCGATAGTATACATTTTAAATACAATTATTTTTCAAAGCCTCTATAGTATTCTATTATGTCTAGTACATGTCAACTCTCTCATTTTGGCCCGCAGGTTGACTTTCTTCATAATGGACTTCCCTCGATGTTTTATAATTTTTTTGTGTGTAAACTCATCTTCAACAGGAATTATTTTTTAGATGTGGTAGGAAGGGATGTTCCCTTTAACACCTCAGATTTTGAGAATTCCTCCACTGTTGCCTTTACCTAAATCTTAAAGATTTGTAGATTCTCAATTCTTGTTTAAGCTTCTTGATCAGTTTCTGTCCTGGGATTTCTGCACCTTCAAAACCCAAACCAAATGCACTGCCATTGAGTTGATTCTGACTCATAGTGACCCTACAGACAGAGTAGAACTGCCTCATAGAGTTTCCAAGTAGTGCCTGGTGGATTTGAACTGCCAGCTTTCTGGTTAGCAGCTGTAGCACTTAACCACTATGCCACCAGAGTTTCCTTCTGCACTGTCCGTCTCATTGCTATTGAGTTGATGCCAACTCATAGCAACCTTGTAAGACAGAGTAGAACTGCTTCATAATTTCCAAGGAGCACCTGGTGGGTTTGAACTGTTGACGTTTTGGTTAGCAGCTGTAACACTTAGCCACAATGCCACCAGGGTTTCCTGCACCTAGGAGTAGTGAAATATTGGATCCTGTGTTTGGATCCAGCTTGACTTCTGTTTTCTCATAAGTGGCCTTTATTTTTATCCAGAGTCTGGAATACTTTTCACTCCTGAACTGTACTCCTTCTTCAAGTTTCCTGCTGTGCTCAGAAACAGAGACTTTATTCTCATTAATTTAAAACAAACAAATACCCTAAGACATCTCTGTAACAGTCCCTAAGATACTCAGCTCACCAGGGTGGATGCAGAATTACCTACTCATTTCTGGCATCTGAAAAGTTACCTTTCTTGTTTTTGAGACCAACTGTATACTTACATTACAAAAAAGGTAGATACAACATCTTTGTGTGTTCAGAAAAATCCGTGGGTCAATCTTTGATGACCTTGGGCAAAACACTGACGTGGTAAACAAACTAACCCATCAAAAGTGCTTGGAATAGGGTCTAGTTTAGAAATAGTCTACCATCATTGTGATAATTATTCCTCCTTCTACTCACTTCTCCTTCTTGAACAGACCTGGTCCATCCTCTTTACATACATCAGCTCTACTTTTTGATAACCACAACAATTAAAAAAAAAACAAAACCTCAAACATTTAAATTCTTCTCTCTGTATTTCTGGTAGCAAACTCAAAGTGGGAAGTTATTAGATAACCTTAAAAGATATTTTCTTGCAATGGATTTAGCTCCTTGCACTTGAATATTCAATTCCTGCTGTGGTACAATTAAAACATCTACCAGAAAATAATTGTTTTGTTATTATTAAGTTTGCTAATGATCTGCCAGCAATTGTCACCAAGAGTAGTGTTGCCAGGTGGAAAGTCCAGGTTCTGCGAGGCATGACTTGTTTCAGCCAACAAACGAGGCTGAAGTGGAAAAGAAGAATGACGCCTCTTTATTGTGCAGGAAAGGGCAATCCTGGCCGCTGCCTCCAAGACTGCTGCTCGCAGGCAGCTTGGGGAGGTGGGCTTTTACAGGCAGCAAACCAGGAAAAGCAAATTCATCGTAAATATTCAGGATTGAGCCTCGTGTAGGCACTCAGAGCTTGGGGATCGGTAGACAATTTTTTTAGACAAGGATTCAGTGCTCCAGGATAGAGCAAGAGGTGGATTTTCCTTCATTAGTATGTTCAGTCTCTACTCAATGGTGGGATGTTTATATATTTTTTTCACTTAATGAGCTGATAGGTCATTAGAAGAGAAGTGCTACAAAGACAAAAAAAAAAAAAAAAAAAAAAACCCTGCTAAAACCAGTTGAGGCCTGCTACAACTGTTCTAAGGTCATCTCCTCAAGGACAATTTCAAAAGAATGTGTGGCCACTTCTGCTCAAGGCAGGAGAATAAGCCAGAGCAAGTATCTCTTGGAAGTGTGGTGCTCTGAGGCTGCCTGCCTCAGCAGAATCATGAAAGTTTCTGGTCGGGTGTACCCAAGGTTTTGAAAGAAATCTGTCGGTAACTGTTCCACAGCATTCCTGTTGCAGAACAGCTGACAGCTATTTACAAGAGCAGAGAGAGTGAGAAGGAGGAAAGTACTGTCACAGAGAGAGGAACGCAGCTAGAGTTGCAGGCCGGGGGGAATGCAAAACTGACTCAGACTGTGTGCTTTCACTTAATTAAATGAAGGACTCAAGGTACGCTGAATTGGAAAACCACCAAGACAGTAGACACAGAACATATGGACATGCTAGGACCCTAAATGCAGACAGAAATAGAAGTTGATTATGTGCAAGAACATTTCTGAAAGGATGCACACAAAGCTGCTAACAGGTTATGTAAAATGTTGTCAGCAAGGAAGTGACAAGTTCAGATCTGTGTCAGCAGATCCACGAGGCAGGCCGAGTGGGATGGCGTGGGAAACGGGAGCCACTGGGAGAGACTGAAGCCAGCAGCGGTGTTCAAGGGACATTGCAGGAGTCCAGGTGACAGCCGACAGGGCCTCTTCTGAAGAGGAGACGTGGAATAGGGGTTGAGGGTGGGAAAGGACGCTAGATTCACTCTAGCTGTGCTCCCAATTGCAATCCAACAGCCTGCACAGTATCTACCCATACTAGGTGCTCAGTAAACGCGCAAGATGAGTCATCTCCCTAATTAAAGACTATTAGACTTCCAGCTCTGAAATACATTCTCCTGGCCACCCCAAGGTGCCAGTCCCTCCCACCCAGTCACCCTCCTCAGAGTTCACTCACTTAGCTCTTAGTCTTGGGAAAAAGGGTGAGAAGAAGCTTTCACCAGCAAATTCATTCATGGTGACGGGTTCTTCCAGGCCTCTTGGTTCGACCGCTCCCCCAAACAGGCCTGCTGGATGTGTCTCCTTGTCCCAAAGACACACCGTGGTGAGGAGGGAGCAGGAGCGGTGACTGCAAGCTCTCAAGCAAGAAGGAAGGAGGAGATGACCTGCAGTTGAGTTCTCTGAACAAAGGGAAGCAGAACCTTTTATATATCTCTCCCAAGGAAGTCTGTACAAACATTATGGACTCCCTGTCATGCGGGGACAGTTACACAAGTTGCATTCTTTCTTTGGCACGTAGGCTAGTCAACTGGATTTGACTGGCTTGAGCCACGTGCAGTGCCTTGAGGACAACACACATGAGTGGACAGTTTCCTCTGGTGCGAGCAGCAACCTGCTGAGTCACACGCAGTGCTATCACTAAAGGCCTTTGACACCGACTAAGCAGCCCCTGGTGGTCCAGTGGTTAGGAGCTATGGGTACTAACCAAAAGGTCAGTGGTTTGAATCCACCAGCCGCTCCTTGGAAACCACCTGGGGCAGTTCTACCCTGCCCTATCGGGTCACTCTGAGTCACAATCAACAGGTTTGTTGTATTGCTTATTGGTAAGCAGCTCCTGGCTTTGCTGGCTGTCAGGACCTGTTTATGCCTCACTGCCTCAGGCCACCAGTCACCGACCATCAGCCTGTGTTGCTGCCTGCAGAGCTGTGATGTGACTACTCTTTGTTTGTGCCCAGAACGGGTGAGGCTGTCTCCAAGAAGCTCTTGGTCCTGCTTCCCCTGGGAGGTGAGGAGAGACAAGAAAACCACAAATCATAAAATGTGAGAAGGGAACCAAGAAATTAGATATAACCCCTCACGCACACACATGCACACACATATTCTTTGCATAAGATGCTTACAATAGGTTTTTTACATGAGTGAGACAACAAATAGAACAGAACAGAGGGTAAGGAGGCACAGAAAGGTGGTCTTGAGGATCACGAGGAAAAGGGGCGATGCTTCTGGAAAACAGAACTTCAGCACTGCTCCCCCGCCCCTCACTTTGGGGTATGTGGAGGCTCTGAGGCCACCTTGGGAGGTGGAAACAGGGAGGGGCAGAGGATACGTTAAAAGTCACATTCGCTGTGTTTATTCTGGTATCTATCCTCTGAGCCTAATGCTTGTTATTGTTAGGTGTCATCGAGTTGCGAACAGAACTCTGGTTCTGAGACAAACTTGGGTAGGTGATCAAGATTTTTATTTGCAAGCTGGCATTGCAAAGGGACAGTGAGGTATTCTCATCCTCAAAGCCTGTCTGAAGTTGTCCAACAAGGCCAGGGTTTTCAACAGGAGAGGGTAGGTGCCAGTGCTGGGGCAGGTGTCAGGGAAAAATAATGTGGGCATTTGGGGAAGGGTATCGACCCAGAAGCAGACCAGGCAAAATAAGCATGAGAGCTGAGGTCCAGAGAGTAAGGAGATGTGTATTAGGACCTGGGGTCTGGATGCTCTTGGTTGTTACCTGAGCAGGAGTCCTTGAGCTGTTTGTTGTTTGCTGTTCCTAAGAAGAGGCTGCAAAGGCTGTAAAGGCTTTACCTCAGTGGCTTCTGTAAATTAATATGTGATTTCCTGCCTGAGCCAGGTAGTGTTAAGAAGACAGGAATTTTAAGAAAAACAGATTAAGAATTAGTCCTGAAAACCAGGTAAAGGATTAGTCTCCTCACTGCCTACTTCAATCTCTCCTTTGAAAATGGGGCCTCAAGGCCCCCTGTTTCACTAACACCATAATTCAAAGGTATCAATTCTTCTTTATTCATTGTTCAGCTTTTACATGCGTGAGGTGATTAAAAACACCATGGATTGGGTCAGATACACCTCAGTTCTGAAAATGACATCTTTGCTTTTCAAAACTTAAAGAGGTCTGTTGCAGCACATTGGGCTAACTCTGTGCGTCATGTGGTTTCTCAGCTGCTGCTTCCCTGGCCATTGATTGTAGATCCAACTAAAATGAAATCCTTGACAACCTCAATCTGTTCTCTATTTATCATGATGTTGCTTATTGGTCCAGTTGTTAGGATTTTTGTTTTCTTGATGTTGAGGTGTAATCCACGGTGAAGGCTGTAATCTTTGATCTTCATCAGTAAGTGCTTGAAGTCCTCTTCACTTTCAGCAGGCAAGCTTGTATCATCTGCATAATGCAGGTTATTAATGAATCTTCCTCCTATCTGATGCCCCACTCTTCCTCTTATAGTCCAGTTTATAGAATCTTGCTCAAATGCTGAATGAGGAAAGGGATGGATAGACTGATAAAGAGAAAGGAAAGAAAAGAGAGAGGGAGATGGACAGATGGGAAACTCCTTCTGTGTGGCTTTGAGAAGCAAAACTGAACCTAGTATTTTATAGCAATCAGATAACTGTGGTGGACAATTTTCATAGATGGCCCCTAGGGTACAATAGATTGATTTTGCGTGGACTTTCTCTTCATGGAAGCCCCACTGACATAGTGGTTAAATGCTATGCCTGCTAACTTAGAGGTTCAAATCCACCAGGCACTCCTTGGAATCTCTATGGGGAATTTCTACTCTGTCCTAGAGGGTCGCTATGAGTTGGAAATTTACTCAATGGCAATGGATTTATGGAGATTGATTAGTTTTGCTATCCTGCTGGGTTTGCAGTGAGCCATCCCAGAGGTGGGAAAGAGGAACTACCACCACCAGGAAGAATAGTGAGTCCTTTGAACCTGGGATCCTTGTACTGAGAAACTTCTGGAACCAGGAGATAGGGAGCTAGCTGTAACCCTGAAGATGATGAGAAGCAGTGACAGAGAAATGGTGGCAGGAGAAACTACTGGAGACCTCACAGTGGGCTTCCTGGCCTACAGGTTGAAAAACCAAAGTGCCTTTGTGCCAAGGCTTACTGGTGGAGCGGGGTGCCCCTGGGCACTTGTTAGATGACGTGGAGTCACTTCTGACCCACAGTAACCTTATGTACAACAGAGTGAAACCCTGCCTGGTCCTGCCCCATCCTCATGATCATTCCTGGACTTCAGCCCATTGTTGGAGCCACTCATTCCATTGAGTATCTTCCTCTTTTTCGCTGATCCTCCTCTTTACCATGCGTGATGTCCTTTTCCAAGGACTGATCCCTCTTGGTACCATGTCCAAAGTATGAGTCGCAGTCTTGTCATCTTTGTTTCCAGGGAGTGTTCTAGCTGTACTTTCTGCTGGACAGATTTGTTCATTCTTTTGACAGTTCATGGTATATTCAATATTCTCCCCTAATACCAAAATTCAAAGATGTCAGATCTTCTTCAGTCTTTCTTATTCATTGTTCAGCTTTCATATATACATGAAGCAGTTGAAAATACCATAGCTCGGGTCAGGCACATCTTAGTCTTCAAGTTGATATCTTTGCTTTTTAACACTTTAAAGGGATCTTTTGCAACAGATTTGTCCAATGGAACATGTCATTTGATTTTTTTTCAACACTTCATTTTTTTAGTGTTTATATTGTAGATACTTTTTTTCTTATTTGACTTCAGATGAAGGTTTACAAAACAAACTAACTTCTCACTAAACAATTAATATGTATATTGTTTTGTGACATTGCTCACTAAACCCGCAACACGTCAACACTCTTCCTTCTTGACCCTGGGTTCCCCATTACCAGCTTTCTTATCCTCTCCTGCCTTCTCATCCTTGCCTCTGGGCTGGTGCACCCCTTTAGTCTCATTTCATTTTATGAAACTGTCTAATCTTTGACTGGAAACTGTAGTGGCATAACGGTAAAGTGGTACGGCTGCTAACCAAAAGGTCAACAGTTAAAATCTACCAGGTGCTCCTTGGAAACTCCATGGGGCAGTTCTACTGTGTCTCACAATGTCACTATGAATTGGAATCAACTTGCTGGCAATGGGTTTGCAATGGGTTTAATCTTTGACTGAAGGTTCAACTTCAGGAGTGACTGCATTACCATGCTGATAAAGTGTTTGAGTGCCATATTCTTGGAATTTCTCTCATATTCGTCAGGCCAGTAAGTCTGGCCTTTTTTGTTGAGTTAGAATATTGCTCTACATTTTTCTCCAGCTCTATTCAGGACCCTATCAGAGAAGTTGGTGGTAGCAGCCGGGTACCAGCTAGTTGTACTGGACTCAGTCAGGTGGAGCCTGTTCATTTGACTTCTTGACTGCAGTTTCCATGGGTACTGATCATTGTCGTGGTTTGAATTGTGTCCCCCCAAAAATGTGTGCAGCCACGTGGCTGGGATATGGTTCCCAGTATCTTGGGACTGTCCTCCATTGTGTGGTTTTGCTAACCTGTATGTTAGAGGATTAGGGTGGGGCTGTGAATTCCTGCTATGGGGGAAGTTTCCCTGGAGTATGGCTTGCCCCACCCTTAATGCTTTTAGCTTGCAAAGAATAAAAGGAAAAAGAACCTCGCTACCATCAAGCAAGCAGCACCGGGAGCAGAGCGCGTCATTCAGACCAGAGGTTCTTGCGTTAGGACACTCCCTGGACAATGACTGATGCAATACCAGACTTTCCTCCAGAGTCGTCAAGGGGAAAGTCTTTCCCTGGAGCGGACACCCTGAATATGGACTTGCAACCTACCGGACTGTGTAAGAATAAATCTTTCTTTGTTAAAGCCATCCACTCTGCGGTATTTCTGTTAGAGCAGCCCTAGCTGACTAAAACAATCATGGATCGTGGATGAAATTCTTGAGAACTTCAGTCTTTTCTCCATTTATCATGATGTTGCTTATCTGCTCAGTTGTGAGGATTTTTGTTTTCTTTACATAGAAGAGTAATCCATACTGAAGACCATGGTCTTTGATCTTCATCAATAAATCCTTCAAGTCCTTTTCACTTTCAGCCAGCAAGGTTGTGTCATGTGCATAATACAATTTGTTAGTGAATCTTCCTCCACTTCTGATGTCCCATTCTTCTTCACAGAATGCAGCTTCTGAGATTATTTGCTCAGCATACAGATTAAATAAGTACAGTAAAAGGACACAGCCTTAACGAACACTTTCCTTGACTTTAAAACTCACAGTATCCCCTTACTCTGTTCAAATGACTGCCTCTTAATGTATGCGGAGATTCTTCACCAGCACAATTAAGTGTTCTGAAATTCCTTTTCTTCACAATGTTATCCACAGTTTGTTATACTCTACACAGTCTAATGCCCTTGAACAGTCAGTAAAACACAGGGGAACATCTTTCTGGTATTTTCAGGATCTTTCTGACATCCACAGTGGTAGCCCTGGTTCCAAGTCCTCTTCTGAACCTGGCTTAAATTTCTGGAAGTCCCATGTCAATGTACTGCCCCTTTTGAAAGATTTTCAGCAAATTTTGACTTGCATGTAATATTAATGATGTTGTTCAACAATTTCCACATTCAGTTGTATCACCAATCTTTGGAATAGGCGTAAATATGAATCTCTTCCAGTCAGTTGGACAGGTAGCTGTCTTCCAACTTTCTTGGCCTAGATGACTGACACTTCCAGTGCTGTTTCCATTTGTTGAAGCATCTCAGCTAGTGTTTGTCAATTCCTGGAGCCTTGCTCTTCGCCAGCGCCCTCAGCACAGCTTGGGCTTCTTCCTTTATTACCTCTGGTTCCTCATCATATACTGCTTCCTGCAATGGCTGAGAAAGGCTGAGTGGGTTAGCGGGTAGGGCTTCGGTCATTTAAAAGACAGGAAAAAGAAAGACAAAAAGATGAGACCAACCTGGACGTCAGAAGAGACTCTGAAACTTGTTCTCGGACATTGATTAGCTGAAGCAAACAGAAGAAATAATGAAATAAGAGAGCTGAACAGAAGATTTCAAAGGGCAGTTCAAGAAGATAAGGCAAAGAACTGTGACGATGTATGCAGAGACCTGGAGTCGGAAAGCCAAAGGGGCACTTATTGGCAGGGGCTAAAAGAGCTTTTGACACTTGCCTGCGCAGGCCAGAGGCCCAGGACCACAGAGACGTGAACCCACAGTCACAACTGACAAGAGGCTGTGGCGGAAGAATTGTATTCTGGATGTTGCCGGGCTTCCACTGTGACCTGTTACTTCCCTGAAAACCCCATAACCGTAAGCACTGTCTGTGAGTTCTGTGTGGCCACCGCAGTCAATAGCGGAATCCAGCAAAGAAGCAGAGAATGCTGTAGGAGTGATGGTTGATGCCAGAGTTGGTGAGGACTGCAGAGGGGAGGCACGTCTGACTTTCACCTCGTGGGAATCAGCCTCGGGCTACTGACCTTCCCCCTGTGAAGGCAGAGGAGGTCAGGCACCACTCCCAGGCCATTTTATAGTCCTCAGTGATTCCGTCTCCTGCTATTCCTGCCCCTGTGGAATCCTTCCCTTTTCCAGTGCAAAGGATCTAGTGACTTCTTTCCGGTGAGTGTTTCTGTTTTGTTAGGTGCTGTCAGTTCTGAGTCATAGCAACTCTGTGTACACAGAATAAAACACTGCCCAGTCTTGTGCCGTTCTCATAATTCTTGCTTTGCTTCAGCCCATTGTTGCAGCCACTGTGTCAATCCATCTCATTGAGGGTCTTCCTCTTTTTCGCTGACCCTCCATCAATCCATATCATTGAGGGTCTTCCTCTTTTTCGCTGACCCTCTATCAAGCATGATGTCCTTCTCCAGGAACTGATCCCTCCTGACAGCATGTCCAGTGTATGTAAGACATAGTCTCACCATCCTTGCTTCTAAGGAGCACTCCAGCTGTAGTTCTTCCAGAACAGATCTATTTGTTCTCTTCACAGCCCGTGGTATAGTCAATATTCTTATTCAACACCGCAGTTCAAAGGCATCAAATCTTTAGTCTTATTCACTGTCCAACTTTCAAATGCATGTGATGAAAATGTCACAACCTGGGGTCAGGCGCACCTTAGCCTTCAAGGTGACATCTTTGCTTTTGTAATGAGTAGAATCCAGCAAAAGTGATATTACTTCTGTGACTCAGTCACAAAAGAATCTGATTTGCATCTTCCATACTTTTTGCCATTGAGTTGATCTCAGCTCAGAGGGACCTTACAGGACAGAGCAGAACTGCCCCCATAGAGTTTCCAAGGAGTACCTCATTTCTGGTTAGCAGCGTAGCTCTTAACAACTACGTCACCAGGCTTTCCATCTGCCTAGACTCCCCACTTTGATGAAGGAAGCTGTCATGTGGGAAAGGCCTATGCAGGAAAGAATGAGGGTGGCGTCTGGCCAACAGCCAAGGAGAAACTGAAGCCTTTAGTCCAGTTCTGCACAAGGTACAGATTCCTGCCAGCAACCGTGTCAGCTTGGAAGTGGGTATGTCCCCAGCAGAGCTTTGACATGGCCATGCTGCTATCTTGGCTGCAGCTTAGGAGAGGCCATGAAACAGAGGACCAGTCAAGTTGTGTCCAGATGCCTGACTCTAGGAAACCATAAATCAACACTTGTGTGCTGTTTTAACCTGCTAAGTTTTGGGTTAATTAGTTACCTAACAATGAATAATACAATGGCTGATTTAAAGAAGGAAGGAAATTCTGGCTATTGAACTTGGCCAATGACGGCAGCAGCTACGAGTCTGGGTTTGGTACTGTCTTACTCTTCTAGTGCCGCTCCAACCGAGATAAAAGTTTATTCTTACAGAGTCTAATAGGCCACAAGTTCAAATTCAGGATGTCTGCTCCAGGGGAAGGCTTTCCCTCTACCGGCTCTGGAGGAAATTCCTTGTGTTGCATTGAGTCTTTGATCAAGGAGCATCTTGGTGCAGGATGCTGAGGTCTGAAGGACAGCTCTATTCCCAGTGCGGCTTTTTTGATGGTGTGAGGTTCCCAACTCTCTGCTTGCTTCCCTTTCCTTCTATTTCTCGTAGGATAAAAGGTGGTACAAGCCATACTCCAGGGAAATTCCCTTTACAGAGCAGGGAGGTAACCTTGGGAAGGGGTTTACAGTCCCACCCTAATCCTCTTTAACATACAGTATAGGAAAATCACAAAAGGGAGGGCAATCACACAATGCTGGTAATCACAACCCAGCCAGACTTCTATATATATTTTTGGGGGGACACAATTCCATCCATGACACTATCAAGGGGCTTGGTTTGAATCTTGGATCCCCAACTTACCAGCTGTGAGGTTTGGGGCGAGATAATAAGTGCTGCCATTTCTAAGTCTTTAAAATGGTTATTATAATTCTTCCCTCACAATGATAATCCAAGGATTACTTAAGGCAAAAACACAAACTAATTAGCCTGGCAGCATTTAATAAACACTGAATACGAACATTTTTTTTAAGCCTGCTGCCATAGAGTTGATTTCGACTCATGGCAACCTCATTGGTTACAGAACAGAGTTGCCTCATAGGCTTTTCTTGGCTGTAATCTTTACAGAAGCAGACCTCTGGGCCTTTCTTCTTGGTGTCACTGGACGCATTTACGCTGCCGATCCTTCAGCTAGTGCAAACTGTTTGCAGCACCAGAAACCAAAAACACAGCTGCCATGAGGTTTACTCCGACTCACAGCTATCACACTGGACAGAGCAGAACTGCCGTAAGCAGCAACTGGTGGATTCAAACCACCAACCTTTGGTTTTGCAGCCTTGGCTCTTAACCACTGCACCATCAGGGCTCTTCTGCGACACCCAGTGCACCTCAATAAGTATTGAATGTTGCTGTGTGACAGTGAGTCAGCTCTAACTCATAGCAACCCTACAGGGCAGAATATCCCTACAGGGTCTCCTAGGTCAAAATCGTGACAGAAGCAGACCTCAGGGGTCTTTCTTCCCTGTGGACTCCCTGGTGGGTTCGTTCTACCAATGTTTCAGTTAGCGGCCAAGCACTTAACCATCATGGCACCAAGGCTCCCAGATACTCAATAGAAGTGAAGACAGTTCAGACTCACGGTGACCCCATGTGTGTCACAGTAGAACTGTCCTCCTTCAGGCTTTCAGTGGCTCGTTTTTCAGAAGCGGATCACCAGGTGTTTCTTCTGAGTCACCTCTGGGTGGACTTGAACAGCCAGCTTTTGGTTCACAGCCCAGGGATTTTAACTCTTTGCAACACCTAGGGGCTCCAGCAGTAATAATAAAGATGGTGCAAGCTCCTGGGGAAAGCAGTGACTGTGCATCCCTGGAAGTCACGTGCAAAAAGAGACGGATACCTTAACCCCAAGCCAAAGCCACTGCCACTGCCACTACCGTCAAGTTAATTTGGTTCACAGTGACCCTGTAGGACAAAGTAGAGTGGCCCCACTGGGTTTCTGAGTAGCAGCTGGTAGATTCAGACTGCAAACTTTTGGGTTAACAGCCTGAGCTCTTCACTGCTGTGCTACTGGGAACTTAAAGGCCTTCAAAGGCCTGCTCTGTTCTCAGATTCCAGTGCTGTGGGGTGAGGTGAAGCGGGTGGGGCTGGCCCGGCCCAGGCTGCAGGGAGGGTGCAGAGGCTGCCACAAGAAGAGGCCTCTGTCCTTGGGATGGTCAGGGTTACCTTGGTCCAGGTCCACCCCAGACATTCCAGACCTTCACCCCTGGTGGCACCTAACCTCCTGCATGGCCACTGGCTCAGGTGTGTGGCCACAGCCCAGGCTGGTAAACACCCAGCCAGGCAGTGATTGTGACAGTTGGGCGTGGGGCCAGCTCAGATCCAGATGAGTCTGAAGGTCAGCAGGCTTTCCAGGAGGCTTTTCCAGCAGAGGACGGGCATAGGGCTCTCAGGACAGAACAGAAGCCGTGGGCATCTGGTCACTCAGAGGCTCCTGGACAGGCCTGTGCCTCTACAAACTCCTCACTGGCAGGTGAGCAATCCAGTTTTTGTCTGTCTGCTTGCTTTCTGAATGCAGTAAGAGAAGCATTAGAGACAATGGCTGGAACAGGAGTAGCAAAGAGCCCAGACCCCAGAGGCAGCTGCGTGAGGGAGAGGGGACCAGGTGTTTCCGGACTGAGAAGCAGCCCTGGGAGAGAATACCACCTGAGCGTTTCCGCAAGATCGTGTCTAACCGTGGCTGCACCGCTGCGCCTCGGGGCTCATGTCCCTCTCTGTGACATGTCGTTCTTGTTAGCTGCCATCCAGGGGGTTCTGGCTCACAGTGACGTGCTGTAGGCGTGCACAGGAGAACGGCTCCATAGAGTTTTCAAGGCTGTGACTTTTGGGAAGCGTAAGTTTGTGCCATGCTGGGACTCCTGTTTGTGAAACAGGGGTCGTGGCTCTACCCAGGCCCCCTCCAGGAGGGGTACAGCTGCAGGGGAGAGAACAAAAAGGATGGTGTCATTCGCTGGGTGGAGTGCAGAATGAACGTGCAAGGCTGCTTGTTAAAAAAAAAAAAAGGTAAGCTTTTCTGGACAGTGACCAGAGAGCTTTAAAACCAAGCTCAGGGCCCTGCCGAGCACAGGGCCGTGCAGGTCTGCACACGCCACACACCCACGGCACCGGCCCTGATAGTGAGTGTGTTTGTAAACTGTAGAGTACTGAACAAACTGTGATTGCTACGTACCCATGGCTAGAGGCACAACTGGAAAACAGCCGTTAACTCTCGATGGGACCAGCCCAGGGCTCTTTGTCCCCTCCCCACTCAGGGCTTATTTCAAAAGCATAGAAGAATGGTGTGACTCAGATGTTTGCAGACACAGATTTGTTGGGTGTGATGGTGGTTGGCTCTGATTGTCTATCTTGATTTTAATGCTGGGATGTTCACACTGTCACTGGCTAACTAGGACGGGACTTAGGGGTCCTGCCCCTGTGACGGTTGGGGGCTGTCTGAAGATTACCAACTGTGTTAGGGTCCCAGGGCTGCAGTAATCCAGGACCACAAACCACATGGCTTACGACAGCAGAGGCGTATTGTCTCCCGGGTCAGGGCTGATTTTGCCTGGGCTGCTTCTGAGAGCAGTGAGGGACAACCTGTGCCAGGCCTCTGTCCTCTCTGGTGACTGCCAGCCATTCTTGGTCTTCTTGGCCTTGTGAATTACTCCATGTTTTTCCCTCTGCCTTCCACAAAACACAGGGCTCCCAAGGCTGTGGGTCTGCCCAGAAACAGCCCTCTGCATCGCCGTCCCTCAGAGCAGCCTGTGGACTTGAACCGCTGACCTCTCAGTGAGAAGCGGAGCATCTAACGACTGTCCTGTTACCCTGTGTGTCTCTTCCCTTGTTTTCAGGACACCACTCATATTGCCTGAAGGCCCCGCTACTCTAGTGTGACCTCCTGTTAACATCACTGACACCACCATCCAAGACAGTTGTATTCATGAGTAGCAGGAGTGAGGGCATCAGAGTATCTGGTCTGGGAGACACAACTCAATTTCATAGCACTGGCTTCTTTTTCACCTCTACCTCCCAGAAAAATGTTTATCTTAGGATGATGAAACCTCTAGGGGAACAGTTTACTCTCCCTTGTCACATTTCTCAGTCCTCCTGGTCCCTCTTCCCCTGTTTATCACTAGAATTTTCCCTCTCCTTCCTGCTCACTCGTCAGGCTGACCTTAAGCTTTGCCTAAGTTGGCAACAAAACCCAGATACCATTAACTATGACCCCTGAGACCCCAGGTGGGTCCGAGCAGACCACTGCCCCAGAGGGCACTCTATGGCTCATTTTCCAGAGAAAGGTTGCCAGGCCTTTCTGCCAACGAGCGCCTGGGGGCTCTCGGACCTCCTTCAGTGATCAGCTGAGCCGGTTAACCCAGGCACTGTCCAGGAACTCCAGAAACCGAAACGCACTGTCTTTGCATCAATCCCGACCACAGCCAACCCGGAGCTGCAGGCTTCGCTTTGTCGCTGGGTGTCCTGGAGTCAACACTGACTCACAGCGACCCCACCTGGCAGAGGGGAAGTGAACCACAGGGGTTTCTAGGCTGCACTGTCTACCGGAGCAGATGGCCAGGTCTTTTTGTCCCTTCAGAGTATGCTGGAATCGCCAACTTTTTCATTAGCCACTGAATGCTTAACTGTTGAGCTCCCAACTGTCCTTTAAGCCAAGAAAACCAAAGCCACTGCCACTGAGTTGTTTCCGACTCATAGAGACCCTACAGACAGAATTATACAGGTATAGTAGAACTGTCCCATAGAGTTTCCAAGGAGCGCTGGGTGGATTCGAACTGCCACCTTCCTGGTCAGTAGCCATAGCAGTTCACCACTAACAACCAGGGTTTTCACCTCTTCTTTAGGTGGTGCCTGACCTTGCGCAAACAGAGCCAGTGTCTCGTAGGGTGTCCTAAGCTTTCTGTTCCAGGAAAGAGGTTAGCAGCCCTCCTCCCTCCACACATCCTATACCTCCCACTGCCAGTCCTGCCCCTCCCCTCCCCAAGGCAAGTTGACTTGAAAACCTCTGGGAGGAGCCTTGAACTGTGTAAAGACCAGTGGGTAATTTGTCCCTAGCTTTCTGCTCCCGGGACAGGGATGGAGGATGGCAATGAGTTTCAAGCAATTTGGTTTGCCTGTGAGAGACAGCTCTGGCTTCAGGAAGCCTGGCCTGGACACTTTACCAGTGGACCAACCAGCCCAGACTGGGCAGGGCCTGCCAGAGGCTCAGAGGAGGCCAATTTAACCACCAGCCCTGCTGGCTGCACCGGGGGACACAGGGCCTCTGTCTACCTCTAAAAGCTTGGAGACTCCAGCTCTAAATCAGACATTCCATCTGCCCAGTGGATGTCCTTTCTAAGCTCCTGAGGCCTGCTGCCTCCCCAAGCAAGGGGTCATCTCTGACACCCTGAGGTCACCCCACACCCCATGTCACCTCAGAAAGGCAATCATTTCCTGACTTACCCATCAACTATCCACCGTGAGGCCATGAAGAGGGGATGGGGCAGAGCAGGGGAACATGTGAGCCAGTGGAGTCCCCGCACTGATGGAGGAGCTACAAATACCACCCCTGGCCCCTGGGACTGTGCCCCGGTCCTCCTTCTGTGTGCATGAACCTAGGACACCTCCCTTTATACCAGGACAAGGGTGTGTTTGGGCTATGCTGATGAAGGGGCTTTGGCTGCGCAGGGCAGAGTGACACTGCCAGGCCTGGGCTGCCTCTATTCCCAGCCTCCCTGGGCATCCTCCTCAAACTATAGGCAGAGTGGCCCGGGCCTCAGAGAAGTTCCTTCTCTCTACCTGGGGCACCTCTTTCCTCACTGCTGGGCAGCGAGACCCTAGGGATGGGGATTTGCCCCTTGACCAAAGGAACCCCAAGGAGGCCTGGGAGCTCCACTCCACCTTTTGGGTTCATAGCAGCCCTAGTGCCCCCTAAGAGACCACACTATCTTTTAAACTGAGCACTTAAAAGGGAGCCTTTGCCTGAAGCCCTTTCTGCCAGTTACCTTTGGGGAAATAGCTCAGGCCACAGATGCAGGACTTGGGTGTCTGGCCTCCCGGGTCTCACTCTTTGTACTTCTTTGTACCTCTATAGTGAAAAAAGAAAAGTCATGCGTTCCAGGGAGGGAGATAGTCAGGGAGGCCTTCATGGAGGAGGTGGTCTTTTGAGCTGTACCTGCTTTAAAAAAACTTACAGCATTTCCTAATTATTTTACAAGAAGAGCAGATATGTATGGTTTTACACATTATGAAAGTCAGGCTCCATCATTTTGAAAGTCACATAGTGACTTTGTTGCACCCTGGAGTCACAAGTTCCTTAAAAAGCACAGTTTCATGGTTGACATATTCCGGTGAAGGGCTGGCAGGGATGTGGCCTCGGAGAAGGACTGGCAGAAGCATTGGCCTGGACCCAGAAAACAGGAGACAACTCAAGGGACGCACATAGGCCTGGTTCGCAGAGGCACGAGGGGCGGGGTGGGACAGAGGGATGTGGCCCCACTCATGCTGCTCGGACCCCCGAAAGCTCACAGAGATGAGGGCGAGTGTGTATGGCTAACCGGCCTCATGGCAAACTCAGCCCTCCCCTCCACAGCCAGCACCGGCTGACTGCCTCAGCTGCTTTCACTTTGGCCTGTGGTTACCGCCCAGCGTGGGTGTCCCCACAGCCAGGAGCTCTGACCGTCAATGACCCCGGTCTTTGATGCTCTTAAAACTGGGAGCCCTCCTTTGTTATGGTTCCGTGAGTGTTTCCTGCTGCGGGGACACCAGGGGTTCAGCGGTAGACTGCTCACCTTCCATGCAGGGGACCAGGTTTCATCCCCACCAGGGCACCACATGCACGGCCAAAGCCGTCTGTCGAGGTGGGCTCGCACATGGCTGTGATGTCAAGCAGTCTCAGTGGGGTCCCAGACTAAGACAGATGAGGACGAAAAGCCTGGTGGGCCACTTCTAAAAATCAGCCAGTCACAGCACTCCACTCCAGAACAAACCATGGGGGCACTGCAGGATTGGGAAGCATTCCTCTCCCTGTGGTGGGGTCACAATAAGTCAGAGGCTGTCGACTACAGCAGTGAACTGTTTCCTACCCAAGACAAACGCTGCAAGCAAGCAGCTTGGGCAGTGTCCCTCCCAGGGTCGGGGGGAGCAGGAGCAGGCACCCACAGTGCTAGGCAGGAGGGCATGAGCAGGCAGGCCAGCTAGGCCAGGACCTCGGCCTCCGTCCAGCACCTGTCCTGAGGTGGCAGGGCCCAGGGCTGATCCAGGGAGCCTTGCTCAACCCAAATGCCTGCATGGTTCAGGGCTTATTCAGGGTGACTGTCCAGAAGTCCTTAAGGCTGAATCCCCAGGGAGTACTTCATTCAGCGGGCCCTGAGTGCTTACTGAGCACGCAGAGGGGGTGGGCTTTTTGCCCACTCTCAAGTGTTCCCCTTCCTTTCAGTCCCCGCGACTGCCACCACGCCCTTTAACCAAACCAAACTAGTTGCCCTGGCGCTGATGCTGACTCACAGTTAGCCTTCTGAGTCAACTCGGCTGGGCTATTAAAAAAAATTAAACAACTGGCATGGGGTCAGCTCTAACTCAGAGTCGTCCTTGTGTGTGTCAAAGCAGAACTGGGCTCCACGGGGTTTTCAGGGGCTGATTTTTCAGAAGTGAATCACCAGGTCTTTCTTCGGAGGTCCCTCAGGATAGGCTGAAACTTTTGGTTAGCAGCCGGGCGTGTTAATCAGTTGTACCACCTAGCGACTTCCCCAAACACTTTACTCTACTTTATACAAACTGGAAACCATGCCCGCTGTCATCGAGTCAGGTTTGACTCCTAGAGACCCTGTTAGTCAGCGGAGAACTGCCCCAGAGTTTCCAAGGAGGGCCTGGCAGATGTGAACTGATAAGTATATTTAAAATAGAAACTTAACTCAGTGTTCACGGCTGATACTGTCAGTGTTCGGAGCCAAAAGAGATTCCTATGAAATCTCACCGGCAGGATAAAAATCTTGAAAATATTTGCAGTTTATGAAACCCTGACACACAGGCTGGCTTGTTCACGACGCCCCACAGATGTAAATCCACCCATGAAAGGGTTTCCATCCATCGAGGCGTGTTCTCTCTCATGCGAGAGATAAGAGCATTCCTCTGTGGATTCTTGGAGGCTGGAGGAAAGTCTTCCTTTCTGGGTACAGCTCCTTTTTAGGACTTTAGCTCTGAACTGTAATGTGGCTATAAAGCTCTCTCTTTCTGGGACAAGAAGGCAGCTGGCCATGGACAATTTCTCCTGCCTCCTGAGATAGCAGTGCAGTGGCCTAGAACATGTTTTCTACAGTTTTCTCTTTCTCACCCCCAGAAACCCTAGTGGAGTAATGGTTAAGTGCTATGGCTGCTAACCAAAAGATTGGCAGTTCAAATCCTCCGAGAGCTCCTTGGAAACTCTGTGGGGGCAGTTCTAGCCTGTCCTGTAGGGTTGCTATGAGGTTGACTTGACTCAACCCCAGTGGGTTTGGTTTGGTTTCGGGGTTTCTCTTCCTCCTGGAACCTGGTTCTGAGCTAAGATCTAAGTCACTTGCAATCATTTTACTGGGTGATACGGATTCAACTATGTCCCCCCTAAAATTCGTTTGTGAAACTTAAGCTCTAGACCTGTGGCTATAATCACATTTGGGAATGGATTGTCTTTGTTACGTTAACAAAGTGAGATTAGCACAGGCCGTGTCTTCAGTGTCACTGTAAGTTAGATCAGCTGATGGCAGTGCGTTCAGTTTGGGTTTTGGTGCCTTGAGGCAGTCCCTTCAGAGATATAATCAAACCCCAAAACTTGCTGCCATCAAGTCGATTCCGACTCAGAGCCAGCCTATAGGATGGAGTAGAATCGTTGGGATTCCAACACCAAACTTACTGTTTAGCGGCCAAGTTCTTAACCACTTCACTATCAGAACTCTTTTTAAGATGCAAAAGAGAGTAAACACAAGCTAGGAAGCCTAGATGGGGAAAGAAAGCCACCACACCACTTAGAGACCAGTAGGAGCAGATGCTTAGATGAAATAAAGACCCTCCCTTAGAGCTGACAAAGAAAAGACTTTCCTCTAGAGTCAGCACCCTGAGTTTGGACTTCTGGCCCCCTCAACTCTAAGAAAATAAATTTCTGTTTGTGAAAGCCACCCCCTTGTGGCATTTCTCTTAGAACAGCACCAGATAACTAAGACACTTGGCTTCCAAGTCAAGGGTGAGAAATTGAAACTTTATAGTTTGGGGGTCAAAAGGAAGTCACTGGATTTTTCAGTCTCAGGTAAATAGACCCATCTCGGCAATGTTTGGAAAAACGTTAGTACAGCTGATCTGTGTGATTTTTGGAGAAACATCACAGAAATATATGAAACAAAGCAGCATGGATAGGCATCCAGTGTCTTTTCATAGGAACAGTGTTGAGTCCCCCCCTACTATAAGTCCCATTTGCTTGGCCTCCTGACATTAGAGGGCTTTACAAGGTTTGTGAAGATTTTCTCCACGACCCCAAGTCTTTGGCGGCACAAGTGGTGAAGACATTCAGCTGCTCCCCCAAAGATTAGTGGTTCAAGTCCACCCAGAGGCACCTCAAAAGAAAAGCCTGGCACCCTACCTTTGGAAAAGCCAGTCACTAAAAGCCTGTCAGAAGCACAATTCCGCTCAGACACATGGGGTGCTATGAGTCGGAATTGATCCCACAGCAGCTGCATACTTTTTCTCCAGGATGCACAGAGTCTCCCGTGAACTCCAGAGCAGGGCCCAGATGCTGAGCTGTCCAGCAGGTGCAGCCGTGGAGGCCAAGGTGCTCCTCCCGCAACGCCGTTGCTCCGGCCCGGGTGTTTGTCTACCCGGACCCCCTGTGAGTTCTCCAAACTCCTTTAAGGTCGTTGTGTCCTGAAAAGGCTATTTGCCTGCATTCAGATTTTTTTGTAAACTAAGGTTGATGTGAAACAGTTTAGAAGTCATACCCTTAACCACACTGCCAGAGTCAGGATACGTAGGTTCAAATCCCAGCTCCACCACTTGCTGACTGTGTGACCTTGGAGGAGTCTTTTAATCTTTCTGAGCCTCCACAAAAATGGGGGGAAAGAAGACAAGGACAAGTGTCTTTGTCCTCATCCTAAAACGCTTTCAGAAAGAAAATGGGCCCATTCCCCCAAGCATGTTAATTCACGTAGTTAGAAAGTTGAGAACTCTACCCTGAAGGTATATGCCAAATACCAAAACCAAGCCTGCTGCTGTTGAGTCGGTTCCAACTCATGACGACCCTCTAGGATGGAGTGGAGCCATCCCACGGTGTTTCCAGTGCTGTCATCTTTGTGGAAGCGGGCTGCCGCCATTTTCTCGTGGAGTCGCTACCCACCGCACCACCAGGGCTCCTTTGAAAGTGTACATGAGAACCCTCCACAGCAGAGAGAAATGGCTCCCTTTGAGGAGTTCACCCACCTGCCCCAAGTGTCCTGAGCTTCCACCACTCAACGGCACCCTTCCCGCCTGGCTGCTGTCCACTCGGAAGTCTCCTTCAGTGTTGGAATGTTGGGCTTTGTGATTACTCCCTCCCATGGGTAACATTTCTTGGTGAGTCGGGACATTTTTCTGGCATAACCCTGATGCCCTAATTTAAAAAAAAAAAAAAGATTTTTATTGTGATTAAGTGAAAGTTGACAATCCGAGTCAGTCTGCCATACAAAACCCTGAGCATCTGCCTCTCTGCAACGCTATCTCCTCTCCTCGTGCTGTGATAGAACACATCTCCTTTCCATGTTTTACTTCCAATATCAACCAACCCTTGTCCCTCCCTCTTCACCGTCTCCTCACCCCTCTAAAAAGAAACCAGCAGGACAGCCTCGTTATATATATGCTAAACCATGCAGCACATGCACCACCTGCATCACTCTGTGTCCCCAAGCCCAGCCTGTTCTTTGTCCAAAGTGTTGGCTTCAGCGCTGGTTTCAGCTCTGGGCCAGCAGCAAGCCCAGGGATCACATTCTCAGGGGATCCCCCAGGTGGCTAGACCATCAATTCTGGTCTTTTAGGGGAGTTTTAGATCTGCACACCCCTTTCTCTAGTGCTGCGTCAGGACTCTACATTGTGTGCCCTACCAGGGCTGTCTTTGGTGTTGGCCGGGCACCATCGACTTTTCTGTTCTCTTCCAGATGTAGTCTCCCAGTCACACGGTTTCTTCCGCCTCCTTGGCTCATTTTTCCTCCTGTCTTTGGTGTTCTCGGTTTTCATCTATTCCAGGTGGGTTGTGATCAGCTGCTGCTCGTTAGATGGCAGCTTGCTGGCTTTTAAGGCCCCAAGTGCCATTCACCAATATAGGGTACAGAACTTTGCCTTAGAAAAAGGCTAGTTACACCAATGGACCTCAAATTCCCCTAAAAATATGGTCTTCAGACCCTGTCCCTGCTACTCTGTCCTTTGAAATGTTGGGTTGAACTTAGAAAACCTTTTAGCTTATGGGAGACCCTGGTGATGTAGTGTTTAAGTGATATATCTGCTAACCAAAAGGTTGACAGTTCAAATCTGCTAGACGCTCCTCAAAAACTTTATGGAGAAGTTCTACTCTGTCCTATGGGGTCAGTATGAATTGGAATCAACTTCACAGTAGTGTGTTTGGTGGGATTCTTTTAGCTTATGTTCTAGCGCAGTTATGCTGACCTACCTTCTCCTGCACACTGTCACGCCCTTTGCCTAAACCCCTATTGACTATCTAATCTATGAAAAACCCTCTGCCATTCTCCCTACTCTGGTAGTCATCAAAGAGTATTTTCTTCCATGCATAAGTCTTTTCTTAAGTTCTTGTAATAGTGGTCTCACACAATATTTGTCCTTCTGCAGCTGATTTCATTCAGCATGGTGTCTTCCAGTGGATTCTGGGTTATGAGATGTTTCCTAAAATCATCACCGTTCCTTATCATTGCATTGTGTTCCATTGTGTGTGTGTACCATAGCTTGTTCAGCCTTTCATCTGTTGATAGGTACCTTGGTTGATTCCATCTTTTGCTATTGTGGATAGTCCTGCCATAAACATTTGTGTGCATCTATCTGGTCACGTGACAGCCTTTATTTCTGTAGGATATATTCCAAGCAGTGGAATTGCTGGATCACATGGTATTTCTATTTCTAGCTTTTTATTTAACCTCTATTTCTCGCTTTCATGTTAAAGCACTATATATACATATTTTTAAGTTAAAAAATCACACTCACTGAATGTCTGAGGTCATGCCCCCAGTCTAGGTTTCTTTCTCCAACTTGGTGACTGCTGTGGGTCCCTCCCACCAGCTTCCTGTTTGCCAACTGGATCATTGCTTTCCAAAGAGGTTGTACCATTTTACATTCCCATCGGCAGTGTAGAAGAGTTCCCATCTCTCCACGGCCTCCCCAACATTTGCTATTTTATGTCTTTTGGATTAGTGCCAACCATGTTTGGGTGAGATGCCAATTTAAAAAAAAAAAAACCTAGTCTGGTAAATGCTGGCGTGGGAAGCACTTTCAGTACTGGAGGAATTGATGGTGGGATGAAACTCACCGACAGAGGACTTGTTAGAAGAGTGAATGAGTCTCCTGGTGCCGCTGAAACAAATCACCACCAATTGAGCAGCTTAAAGCAACACAAACGTATTGCCGCATGGTTCTGGAGGACCAAAACCAAGCCCAACCTGTTGCTGGCGAGTCAATTGCCTACTCCTAGAGACCCTATACAATGGAGAAGAACTGCCCCATGGGGTTTCCAAGGAGCACGTGGTAGATTTGAACCGCTGGCCTTTTGGTTAGCAGCTGTAGCTCTTTACCACTAGCCTACCAGGGTTTCCTTCTGGAAGACAGAAGTCTAAAATGCAGTTTTGTGCAGCAAGAATCAAGGTGTGGGCAGGCCTGTGTTCCTCCTGGAGGCGCTTAGGGAGAATCTGCCTCCTTGCCTCTTCCAGCTTCCCAAGGCCGCCCAGCTGGGTTGGGTAGGAGGGCAGCCATCCCAGAGAAGGCATGAAACAGCCCCTGCAAGGAGCTGAGGGGACACTTGGTGGAGAGACAGAGCTGGTGCCCTGGACTGTCTGCACAAGGGCTGAGCATGGGCAGTGACACGTCCACTCTCACTCAGGCAAACAGGCAGAGATAGCCATTCAATCCTGCCCCCAGTGGGCAAACAGGAAGCTGGTGGGAGGGACGCACAGCAGTCACCACGCTGGAGAAAGAACCCTAGACTGGGGGCATGACCTCAGACATTCAGTGAGTGTGGGTATTTTACTGTGTTTTAACGTGGAAGTTTACGATTCAAATCGGTTTGCCGTATAAAACGCTGTGCACACACCACCACGCAACCCTAACTGCTCTTCCCCCTCCCAGTAGCAGCGCATATTCCTGTTCAGTGAGTGTGATCTGAGTGCTTACCATACAAGGTCTGACAATTAACTCCGCAAACTTAATTCTTTTAAGTGCGACATACCTCACTGCTGAATATCGCTACAGTCACCTTCGAGGTACTCCGCTTGGGAAGCTATGCTCTTGGGGATAATCTGTCCACCCTACCTTCTCTTCCCTGTTTGTATGAGGGCTGCCCATTAAGTTCACAAACTCATCCTAGAAAAAGTGCTGCCACCCGCATTGCTGAGTACCACAGTGGTCACCTGTGAAGCACTCCCTTTGGGAAGCTATGCACCAATGCCAGTGCCTAGTCCACCCTTCAGAGCAATTTTGGAACTCTTTCTGGAATGGCCATTGCACGTGGCAGCACGGTGCCAAGTTTGTAAAATTAATTGTATTGCTGTCTGAGAGGAAGTTTTTAGCCAGTAAACAAGTAACTGTATCGGAACACCCTCCCTACTAACCTCATCTGGCCCTCCATGACTTTTTTCTTTATCCCAAAATAAAGGGAATATCGAAAGGAAGACATTCTGGTGGTATCCAGGACATAAAGGGTAAGAAGACAACAGCTTGGACGGCTGTTCCGAAAAAAGAGTTCCCAAATGACTCTGAAGGGTGAACTAGGCACTGGCATCAGCGCATAGCTTCCCAAGGGGAATACCTCAAAGGTGACCATAGTGGTACCAGCCATGAGGGAGGAAGCATTTCTTCTAGGAGGAGTACAAGTGGGAAAGAAAAGGTAGGGTGGAGGGGCTGTCACCAAGAGCGCAGGCAAGAAGCGAGGGCGATGGCTGATCTCTGCTGAAAGTCTTGGCTGTTTCCAAGTCAGAGTCGGAGTTCTAGGGAGGCTCAGAACCACACAGGACAGGAGCTCTGGGGGAGCCCCAGAGCTGTGTCGGTCTATGAGCAAAGCCGGGGGGTGCGGGCACAGAGGCGGGGCTGTCCCTCCCAGGCAGCCACCAGAGGGTCCTGGAGGGTTGCTCCAGGTCACCTGCCCACCGGAGCAGTTTGTACTCATCAGCTACACCTTGCCAACAGCTGAAAAAGGATCGGTGCTTTATAATCAGAGCACGTGATTTGTGAACACGGGTCACTGACTATCACACGGCAGGAGAGCGGGAACCTCAGAGAACAGAGGTACTTCGTCTTGTGAGAGTTTGATGGCAGCCGTGGGCCCTCCCTCTCCAGTCCAAAACCAAACCTGCTTGCTGTCAAGTTGGTTCTGACCCGTGGCGACCCCTTGTGTTACAGAGTAGAACTGCTTCGCAGGGTTTTCTTGTTAATCTTTACGGAAGCAGTTTGCCAGGCTTTTCTTCCACGCTCTTACTAGACATATGCAAACACACACTCCAGCATACAATCCTAGGAGATCCAGACTTCCGGAGGGTTAATTTAAGAAGCGTTGATGAGAGCTGTGGTTCTCGCCTCATAGGGACTATCAGGATCCCTTGACAGGCTGGTGTAAACAGCTGGCTTCACCCCTCCAGGGTTCTGGTTGGGTAGACCTGGGTCTGGGGCCTGAGAATCTGAATTCCTTAGCAGCTGGCTTGCCTCCCTCCAGAGTTCTGGTTGGGGCTGGGGCTTGAGAATCAGAATTCCTTAGAAGCTTCCAGATGCTGGTGCTGCTGGATTAAAGACCAGCCTTTGGGAACAGAACTCACAGAAAGGAGGAACTCTTAGTTCAGAGCATTAAAGAGACTGGGTGGGTCTGGTCCATCCAGGCGAATCTGGTTCTGCGTTCCCCAAACATCAATCACTATTTTCCACATTTATGATTTTTAACCTGTCGTATATGGTGAACAGGGAGGGAGACAACCTGCAGTTCATTGAGACCCTCTGAGATTGCTTAGAAAAACCACAGCCCTCCAAATTCCCCACCATTATTGTTTGTTTGTTTTAATAATAAAAAAAAAAGTCTCCCTTTTGAGTAGCTCACTCACTCAAACTAGAATAGACGTTCTGATTCCTCTGTTCCCATCACCTCCTCAGACCCATGGCCTTCCGGTTCCCTCCAGCATTCCATTCTCACTGGCAGTTGCCCTTGGCAGTGCCTCTTTTAAAGTTTTTAAAAAACAAAGTTATCTCTCTGATAACTAAGGTACACCTGACTCAAGCCATGGTCTCTTCATTCGCCTCACACACAAAACTGTGTAATGCAAAAGTAAGACAAGAAGAACGGCTGTGTGCAGGCTGCATGCTGGAGAGGAGTATTGAATATGCCATGGACCGCCGGAAGAATGTACAAGTCAGTCTTTAAATAAGTGTAACTAGAATGCTCCTTAGAAGGAAAGATGACAAGACTTTGATTCACTTACTTGGGACATGTCACCAGGAAAGACCAATGTCTATGAAAGAGCATCATGTTAGGAAGAACAGAGGGTCAGTGACAAGGAGACGGATTGACACAGCGGACTCAGTGATGGATCCTGGCATACCAGTGACCGTGGTGATGGTGCTGGACCAGGCAACGTTTGCATAGACCGTTCTCATAGACGGCGTGGGCTCAGCGGCACTTAACCCCAACACCGCGCCTTGCTGCTCCCCGCCTGGGCCCAGGCACATCCAGCAGGGTCTTGACTCTGTGGTGCCTGTGCCCCCATCCCCTCCATCACCAGAGCTGCCTCCCAGCCCGTGGGCAGACTCAGGACAACATCAGGAGGCCTGCAATGGCCACTTGAATGTTGCGAGCACCGCGCAGAGGAGGGAAGGGAAAAAGAGACCAGATAAGTTGTGCATCTGTGTTTGGGATGCTGAGGGATGCCGGGGAACACCCTCCCATCTGCTCTCCTGGGGCCCCAGAGCGAGGGGCCTCATCTGTCTCATGACAGTGCTGGACACAGAGCTAGGGTCGATGTTTGAGTGATGTGGCTGACCAACTCAACTTCACAACCTAACTCAGCTGGTTGGAAACTTAGAAACACCACAGTCAAGGAAGTCCAACTTAGGAATCGCTGGGAAGTGTTGCAGAGGACCCGGCAAGCTAGGCTAGGAGAAAAGCATTTTTCAGAGACTTTATTAGAAAAATATACAGAGACTCAAACAGTGGGATGTGCAGTCAGCCTGGGGGAATGGGGGCTGTGTCTCCGCCTGTCTGTCTCTCTCTCTCCCTGCCTCTCTCTTCCCTGTCCTCACATTCTGCTTTGCCCTGGATCCACACACCAGGTGTCCCCGCTGGGCCTGCTCAGGGCCCCTCCCAGCTGACTCAAGCAGCCTGCCAAGTCTCAGCCTGTGGCTCACCAACCCATCCCCTCCAGACCCCTCAGCTCCGGGAGAGAAACTGATTGGCTCAGCCCAGCCCCTGGTTGGTTCCCCCTGGGTCAAAGACCACTCTGCTCTGGCCAGCTGTGGCCAGTGAGCTGGGAGCTGTGGCACTCAGGGTCCCCCATCTTCTAGGAGTGAGGATGGGAAACAGTTGCTAAGAAAAGGCTCGGAAATGGGAGGAAGCTTATCTACCCCTGGTCTGAATCCTAGTTCCCCAGTGCTATCTTACAAAACCTGCAGGGGACCGAGATGTTCTGATCAGGGACACCAGAGCCTCCTTCGTTCCCTTACCAGCATGGGTCAGGTCTTTTTCAGCAGCTTTCTCTACATCCCTTCAATTAAAAAAAAACAAAACACAAGCCGACTGCCACGAAGTCAGTTTCAACTCACAGAGAAGGCACGTATGCGGAGCAGAGCTGCTCCATAGGGTTTTCAAGGCTGGGACCTTTCAGATGCAGACCACCAGGCCTTTCTTCTGAGGGGTTTTTGGGTGGGTACGGACTGACAACCTTTCAGCTAGTGCCTGAGCACTTCCTCTAGGAACTCCTTCCCCTCCAATAGAGGCTAACAAGTGAGCTCATAGAAACTCAAACACACAAATGGCCCTCCTGCTACAACTCCACAAAGATCCAGTGTTGGGCATGCTGCTCTCTGCACGTAAAATCTGCTAGTTTATGGAAAGGACACTCCCCAGTGCAGTTCAGCGTCCGTTTCATGCTGGCTGGGAGCTCTGAAATCCTGGCTCGCCTCCTCTGGCTGGAACCAGCTGACGTTGGCCGTGGGTGGGCAGGGGGCGGGGTGGAGGTGGAAGGGCTTGCGGAAGCGGCCCCACCACCCTCTCCTGTGATGACAGAGAGACTTTAAAGAGGGTCTGGGCCCCTTTACTTAGGTACAAGTTCTGTTGATAATCAAGGAAAGGCACCCACTTCACACCTGCAAAGTAGGTTAAGCTTGTTCCCCGCCCAGGAAGCTGTGTCTGATGGGCCCAGAGGAGATGTGACTCTCAGCAGCTGCCATCAGCCCATCCCTGGAGACAAGGCACAGATTGCTGGCTGAGTCAGACTCAAGGAGACTGTGACAAGCCCTGGGAATCATTCTTTCAAACTCTACACATGATGTTTACGTGGAACATCATAAACTTTTACAGTCTTTGATTCTCCATACACAGAGTGTTATGTATTTTTACAATCTTTGCTGCTTTATACACCAAAACATAACTGCAATGTAAACAAATCAGTCTTGAGAATCAAAGAGCCGCCTGGGAGTAACACAACCCACAATGTTGTTCAGTTCTTGCACCATCCCTGCATAGTACAGAGACGGTTCCAGAAAGAAGAGAGAGGTCAAAAGACGACCAAGTTGGTACTTGGGATGAGGGTTTTGGAGCAAGGGGCCGTGTCTGTTGTGTGAGCCATGACCCAGCACAGTGCTAGACACAGAGCTGGCTACATATTCCAGTGGACAGAACACAACAGGACGGACTTCATTCCATGAACTAGGCATGCGCATGTCACTGCCATTCAGCTGGAAAGCTGAGATTCCTGGTCATGAGCTGGGGGCCTGCTGCCCTGCGACAGAGTGAAAAGTTGCGCTTTCCTTTATCTTTGGCCAGTAGGTTTTTAGGAAATCAAATGTGGCCTCAGCAGACACAGGCTGTTGACTGAAGCCAGTCAACTGACTAATGACAAGCGGACAGAGGAGCCATTTAGAGTTGATCAATGTGTCTAAAACCATGGTTCCCATTTTGGGGAAATGCTGTTGCTGCCCCCTGTCTCCAGGGTTACAGAGACCGTTTCCAGAGAGCAGGCTGCCTAATTCAACTAGCTCAGTGAATGGTGCAGAGTTTATCTTGGAGCCTGGAAGTAAGTACTGTTTCCTAAGGTGAGAATTTTTCTGGAAGTTTAATTGTGGGGCTGGAGGGTGGGTTGAAAGCCAGTAGAAGAATCCAGTCTCTCCTACCAAGGAATTTTCCAGACTACACAGTTCAGCTGTTCTGGAAGAAGTGCAGAGTGCTCCTTGGAAGCAAAGATGACAAGACTGCATCTTAGGTACTTTGGACATGTTGTCAGGAAAGATCAGTCCCTGGAGAAGGACATCGTGCTTGCTAGAGTGGAGGGTCAGAGAAAAAGAGAAAGACCCTCAATGACATGGATTGACACAGTGGTCGCAACAATGCATGTAAGCATAAAAGCAACTGTGGACACGACACCAGACGGGGCAGTGTTTTGTTCTGTTGTTCATAGGGTCACTATGAGTCAGAACCGACTCGATGGCACCTAACAACAACAGCACAGTTCGGGGCCTTTACAAGAGGTCTAAGAAGTGAGCTAACAGATGGCCATGCATCACCAAGAAAGAAGCACCGGGGGCAGAGTGGGCCTTTTGGACCCGGAGTCTCTATGCTGAGAGACCCCTAGACCAGGGGCAGACTGATGAGCAGGATGTTCCCCCGGATCCAAAAGAGAAAGCAAAGCCTTTTCTAGGAGTCAGTATCCTGAATTTGGACTGCTAGCCTCCTGGACTGTGAAAGAAAACATCTGTTTGTTGGAGCCAATCCACTGGTGGTATTTCCGTTACAGCAGCACTAGGTGACCAAGACAGATACAAACGCCTCTCATTTCTCATAAAGTGTCATCCTCCCCAGCCGTGTCTTCCACTCAGAGTCAGCAGTTAAGCGGCAACGCAGACGCCCCATGACTACATGGAAGGGTTATCCACGAACTCAGCCTCCAAACAATCCCTGCCAAGCATTGACCTAACGCTCCCCTGCTGGCTGCTGTGGGGAGCTGGGCATCGGCTCTTCCTTCCAGAAACAACCCTTGGATCAGGGAGAAGACATGGACTGTGTCACTCAGCAGAAATCTTTTATCTGCTTTGTTTTGTTAGAACACGTACTGCTTCATAACGCTGGTTAATGACCCCACAGCAGTCCAACCCATCTCGACCTAGGGTTCCCTATTACCAGCTTTCTTGTTCCCTCCTGCCTTCTAGTACTTGTCTCTGGGCTGAAGTGCCCCTTTAGTCTCACTTTTTTTTTTTTCTCTTTAGAGACTTGTCCAATCCTCAGCAGAAGGGTGAACCCCGAGAGTGACATCATACTGAGCTGAGTGTCCAAGGACCATAGTCTTGGGGTTTCTCCAGTCTCCAACAGGGCTGCACATCCAGTCTTTCTTTTTGAGTTAGAATTTTGTTCTACGTTTTCCCCCAGCTCTGACCGGGACCCTCCACGGTGACCCCTGCCAGAGTAGCCAGTGGTAGCAGTGGGGCACCATCTAGCTGTGTGGGACTCAGCCTGGTGGAGGCCGTTGTAGTCTTTGGTCCATTAGGCCTTTGGACTATTCTTTGCCTTGTTTCTTTAGCTTTCTGCCTTTCTTCTTCCTCCTGAAGGGATAAGAACAGGGGATTTTCCTAGATGGGTTGCTCATAGCCTTTTAAGACCTTAGAGGCTACTCATCAAAGCAGAATGTAGAGGATTTTCTTTATAAACTATGTTACGCCAGTTGAGCTAGGTGTTTCCTGAGACCATGGGCCCAGAGCCCTCAGCCCAGGATTTTGTTCCCTCAGGAGTTTGGACCTGTCTGTGGGGTTTCCGTGACCTTGCCTTGTACAAGCTGTGCTGTCTTTCCCACTACATGGACTATCTTACCCTTCACCTGAGTTACTGCTTATCTGTTGCCTATTTAGCGTATTTCCATCCCCACCCATCCTCTTCCTTGTAACCATCACAGATTGTTTCTTTTATCTGTAAAGCCATCTCATGAGCTTTTAGTGGTCTCCTGCAGTATTTCTCCTTCTGTGATGGATTTATTTCACTGACCACGATGCCCCCCAGTTTCCTCCACATTACGAGATGTCTCACAGATTCGTCATTGTCCTTTCTTGTTCTGCAGAGTTACTGTTGCCTGGTTGTGCTTTTGTGAGACACCATCCACTCTTCGTGAAGGAAGCAAGGAGAAAGAGTCTTAAAAAGCCTGTTTCCCAGTGTCTGCAAACCTTGTAGGTCCTAGGAAAAAAGATCTCTCTACTGAAAGAAATGCACTGGCACTCCTGACACTTGCTTCAGTGTCTAGGGACACTCGTTTTTATGGATTGGATTGTGTCTCCCCAAAAGTTATGTTGAAGTTAAAGCACTTGTACCTATGAATAGGGTCCTGTTCGGAAATAGGCATTTATTTTGTTATGTTGATGAAGACATATACCACACACACACACACACACACACACACACACACAGAAAGAAACCGCATGAGGAATCATCTACAAGCCAAGAAACACCGAGGAACTTCTGGGGCTACTGACAAGGAAGACGCCGCCCCTCAAGTTGAAGCTCTGATTCGGATTTCTGGGCTCCAAACTGTGAGACAATATGTTCCTGCTCTTTCAAGCCCTCACTTGTGACTTTTTTGTTACAGTAGCACCAAGATACAGGGACTTTCTGTAAAATGCGCATCGTGAAGACCCAGCACAGCCTTACTGAGTCCATGGGCAAGGGGGCTGGGCAACCACGTATTCAACAAGCTCTTAGAGCTTTGAGAATCACTGTGCTGCAGCCCCATGGTGGAAATCCCTGCCGACTTAGGACCAGCATGACAATTTCTCTCAGGAAGTGAGCACTCAGCCTTTCCGATGGAGTGTGATGTCAGCTGTGGGGTTTAATAGGTGCTCTTCATCAGGCTGGGGAAGACCTCTCCTATTCCTAATCTGCCAAGTGCTTTTATTAGAAAGTGGTGTTGCATTTCATCAAAAGCCTTTTCTGTGTTACTGAGATGATCATACTTGTATGGTTTGTGTCCTTTATCTCATTGATAGGGCTCATTCCATTCATTGATTCTGGGGTATGAAATGAACCTCACAGCCCTGGGATAAATCCCACTTGGTTATGGTATACAAGTCTTACAATTTATTTTTAGATTTGTTTTGTTGAGTATTTTTTCCTCTGTGTTAGTAAGAGACCCTAGCCTCTAGTTTTCTTTCTTGTGATGTCTCTGTCTGCTTTGGTAGCCTCTGCATTTTTTTGGTCTGTCTGTGATGCCTGTTGTTTTAGCTAACATTTTTATAGATGAGAGTTTATTTCTGCAGTGGTCATTCTGATTTGCTGGTTGAGTACCTTGTATGGATACCACATCGCTTTTGTTTTTACAGCATTACAAGATTTAGGGGAGTTGAGGTTCCCTCCATCGCCTGTATTTCTCAAAACGTCTGGGCTAATCTTGCCTGTCTATCCTCCAGATGAACTCCACAACCATTTTGTCAAGATGTCCCAGTGAGTTTTTTTGTTTTAATTGTGATTAAGTGAAAGTTTTACTTACTGATGAAGATGAAGGTCCACAGCCTTCAGTATGGATTGCACCTCAACGTCAGAAAGACAGAAATCCTTACAACTGGACTCATAAGCAACATTGTCATAAATGCAGAAAGGATTGAGGTTGTCAAGGATTTCATTTTACTTGGGTCCACAATTAACACCCACAGAAACAGCAGTCAAGAAATCAAAAGACACATTGCATTGGGAAAATCTGCTGCAAAGGACCTCTTCAAAATATTCAAAAGTAAGGATGTCACCTTGAAGACTAAAATGCACTTGAGCCAAGCCATGGTGTTTTCAGTCACATCATATGCATGTGAAAGCTGGACCACAAACAAAGAAGACCAAAGAATTGATGCCTTTGAATTGTGGTGCCGGAGAAGAATGTTGAGTATTCCACGGACCGCCAAAAGAACAAACAGATCTGTTCCAGACCGAGTACTACCAGAGTGCTTCTTGGAAGCAAAGATGGCAAGACTGAGTCTTAAATATTTGGGGCATGTTGTCAGGAAAGACCAGTCCCTAGAGCAGGACATCACGCTTGCTAGAGTGGAGGGTCAGCGAAAAAGAGGAAGACCCTCGATGACATGGATCTACATGGTGGCCGCAACAGTGGGCTTAAGCATAGAAACAATTATGGACACGGCTCAAGATGGGGCAGTGTTTCATCCTGTCCATATGGTCACTATGAGTTGGAGCTGACTCGATGGCACCTAACAACAGCAAGTGGAAGTTTACAGTCCAAGTTGATTTGCCTTATAAAAACCCTAGCCCCCGCCTCTCTGCAACTCTGTCTGCTCTCCTCACCCTGTGACAGCACACTCTTCTTTTCCACTCTTTACTTCCAGTATCTACTCAACCAGCACTTGTCCCCTCCTCTCTACCCTGTCCTCACTCCAGAAAGAGACCAGTTGGACCACCTCCTACATATATAGTAAATTATACTGGTGAATTTTGTCCTTAGGATGGTGAAAAACCCAGATAATTTCTTGGTAAGAACTAACATAATTGTAATATTCCATAGCGCCCCCCCCCCGCCCAAAAAACACACACACTTCTCTAAACACAGGGGTCTCCTCTCCTCTTCCAGGGTTTTCTTTTTGTATGCCTCATATACTGCTGAATAAGGTTGTCCTGTATTTCTTGACGTTGTTACTGATTGCATCTCTCCACTTTGTAACATGTCACTGCTGACGTCCAGTGAATGTACCCTATGCTGGCCATCTTTGTAATTTCAATAGTTTCAATTAGTTCTGGATTTTCTAGGCGTAGGAATGGTATCACCTTACAAACTGTGATGACTTTGTCTTTCTGATCCCATATTTACATCTCACGACTTTGACCCAAAAGTGCCCTGGTGCTGTCAAGGTTAAGTACTCAGATGTTAAGCAGAAGCTCAGACATTCAAGCCCACCAGAGATTCCACGGGGAAAGGACCAGGTGCTTTGCTCTCAGGAAGTCCACTGTCTAGGCAACCCCATGGGGTAGTTCTACTCTGTTGTATAGGGTTGCTGTGAGTCAGAATCAATGCCATGTCACACAGTAACAACACCACAGTGGCCCAAACCTCAAGAAGCATGTTTGTATCAATGAGAGGAGGAATCCTGCTAACGAGAACATGTTTGATTTGTCTTTATCATGATATGTTTTTCTTCTAGTCTCATTTTTTGAAGTTTTTACCGGGGATTGGTATTTAATTTTGTCAATGACCCACTAATGTGCTATAATGTATTAAGACTTCTTAATGATTATGAAATGGCATCAGTTTTATTTAAGTCACTTGGAGAACATTTTAGTAAGGTAATTAAAGCATCTATTTGACAGCTGGTTCTTATTTCTTTATATGATTTATTGAAAAGTCTTGACCTGGGGAGGTATACACATGAACACCCCACCACTCCCCTCCCCCGCCCCCTACACCCTCACCATCCTGCTGGGCCCCTTCTCCTGGTTTTGCTCGGACTACATTCATTTCCCGCTGGCTAGCAGGGCCCCCAGGGGCTTGTTGGGAAGATTCCAATACTCCCTGTCTGTCCCTTTCACCTTTTAGAACTGTTTCACTGCTCTCTCCTGATTCTACTCAGTTTCCTTCAAAAGGTTTCTCTATTTAACTTTCAAATAGGAGCCGTGGCTGCACAGCAGTTAAGTGTTTGGCTGCTGGCCAAAAAGGTGGCGGTTACAGTATGTTCACACAGCTGCTATTATTAGCTGCCATTGAGTTTGTTCCTGAATCATGGTGATCCCCTACACAACAGAGCAAACACCCCGCAAACACAGAGCAAAGCACCATTCCGAAGACCAGCTGTGGCTCAGACCCTTTGATTCATATGGTGTCATGGATTTAATTGTGTCCCCCACCAAAACATGTGTTGACTTGGTTAGGCCCTGATTCCCGGTATGGCTTGGTTGTGCTCTGCAGTGTTATTTTTTCGTGTGTTATAAAGCATAATCTCTGCCTGCGGTTAAAGAGGGTTGGAGTGGGATATAACACCCTTGCTCAGGCCATCTTCCCGCTCTACTGCCAAGGGAGATTCCCTGGGACAGATCTGCACCACCGTTTACATTACAAGAGAAGAAAGGAAAGGGAAGCAAGCAGGCGGTGGGAGACCTCATCCCACCAAGAAAGCAAAGTTGCATCCTTTGGACCTGGGGTTCCTGTGCAGAGAAGCTCCTAGCCCAGAGGAAGACCGATGGTGACAAGGACCTTTCTCCAGAGCCAAGAGATAGATTAAGCCTTCCTCTGAGCTGATGCCCTGAATCCAGAACTTCTAGCCTACTAGATGGTGAGAAAATAAGTTTCTCTTTGTTAAAGCTATCCACCTGTAGCGTTTCTGTTACAAAAGCACTGGATAATCAAGATACAGGTTTTCATCGGCTGACCTCAGAGTAGATCACCAGCCCTTTCTTCCTCCTTCTCCTTCTCCTGGCGTCTCTGCTGAAGCCTGTTTATCACCATAGCAATGGTGCAGGCCTGAAGGGCCTTGGCCGGGAACAGAACCCAGGTCTCCCGCATGGGAAGCGGCAACACTACCCTGAGTCCACCCAGGCCTTCAGCATTTGAGGACCTCCCGGTAACAAAGGAGTCTGCTCAGTGTCTCTACCAAAAGAAACTCATTGCTGTTCCGTTGACTTTGACTCATGAAGCCCACGTGTGTCAGACCAGAACTGAGCTCCACGTGTTGTCAACAGTGGATTTCTCCCAAGTGGATCACCAGGACGTTCTTTCGTGGGTCCTCGGGGTGAATGTGAATCTCCAGCCTTCTGGTTAGTCACTGAGCGCAGTAATCGCTTACCCCACCTAGGGACTCCCAGGAAACCCTGGTGGTACAGCGGTTAAGGGCTGCATCTGCTAACCCAAAGGTTGGCTGTTGGAATCCACCAGGTGCTCCTTGGAAGCTCTAGGAATGCTCTTCTACTCTGTCCTGTAGGGTGGCTGTGAGTCGGAACTGACTCTGTGACAGCAGTTTTGTTTTGTATTTTTAGGGTCTCACATCCTCTACACACCATTACCTGGCTCCCAGGTTTAAAATCAATTTCAGTCCCATCTGTTGCATCATCAGGAAAGGAGATGCTGTTTGTACTTGAAATAACACCATCTATTTCATCTTCGTGGGTTAAGTGCTATGTCTGTTAACCCAAAGGTCGGCAGTTCAAATCCGCCAGGCGCTCTTTGGAAACTCTATGGGGCAGTTCTACCCTGACCTCTAGGGTCACTATGAGTCAGACACGACTCAACAGCAGTAGGTTTGGGTTTTTTTTTTTTTTTTTTTTTCATGGGGTCACTATGAGGTAGCATCAACTTGACTGCACTGGTTTCTTGTTTTTGTGTCATCTTGCAAGTCAGTGTTGTCCTTGTTTGTCATCTTCCTCCCACTCTTCCTGTGCCTATCCCAGCCTGCTGGGTGTGTAGGATCCCTGGTGGCACGGTGGTTAAGAGCTCGGCTGCTAGCCAAAAAGACTGGCAGTTCAAATCCACCAGCCACTACTTGGAAACCCTACGGGGCAGTTCTGCTCTGTCTGAATCGACAGCAAAGTGTGGCAGTGTGGGGGCGTACAATCCACAGCAACAAGACAGGGCAGAAACAGAAGGGCTCCCAAGTCTAGAGCCTGGGTTCAAAGAAAATGGTTTTTCCCTTCACGTTCTCCGTGTTTTCCATCCTCCTAACTGGCCTTGTGTAGGGACACACAGGCACCTGCGTGTGCCTCTTCTCCTGTCCTTCTTCCCTGATCGGCCTTGCCATCCCCCAGGAATGGCTTCTGTTGGCCTCAGACCCCAAGCAGACATCCCCCACCCCACCTGGCCAAACCAAGAGGCAGTGCCAGGTAGACCTGGCCCCAGTAACTCCCCATCACACTCCTGCAGAGGAGGCTGTGGTCTTGCTCCCCCAGGACTTGCCCGAGGCTACTCTGCAGGTGGACAGCATTGCAGGGGAGCCTGTTAGAAACACAAACTCTCGGGCCCCACACTTGACCTCCTAAGCCAGAATCTGTATCTAACAAGATTCTGGGTGTTTCCAGCACCCTGAGGTCTGCGAAGCACTAGCGATGGAGTCAGCACCTGCACTACCCCGCTTCTTCCTCTCCCCAGGAGCTGGTTTGGGGAGACACAATGGAGGCCTGCAACCAGCACCCACCCTGCTCTCCCCGCCTCTTCTCCCCACATGTCCTGACCACCCCCTTGGTAGAGGGGTGAGGAAGCTCCTTGGTCCTCAGCCCAGTGACCGGAGGCCTATCAGCCACTCTTGGCTCATGGACTGAGGCCACATAGCCACACTGAAGGGGCAGCACTAGGCTCCCTTCCTGCCTCTGACTCAGAATGCCATCTACAAATATTTACAGCAGCAGCTGTGACCACGCAGTTTTCAGGTCCCCACACCAAATGAGTCACACAGACACGGGGTGAATCGCCACTGCACCATTCACGGGCTGTGTTACCTTGGGCAAGTTGCCTAAGCTTTCTGGTCAATAGAATGTGAATGGTTATCATGTTGACCCCACCAAGAAGTTGGGAGGCTAAGGGACTCCATCCTTCTGTCCTGCCATGAAGCGCCATGTTTATGGGGTGCCTGGATGTGCCTGGCACTGTCCTGGCACCAAGGCACGCCAATAAACAAAGCAGACCAGGGCTGCCCTCCAGGAGCTCACCAGTGAGGGAACTGGGAAAACACGGGACAGGAAGCAGAGAACTTGCCTGGGAGTGCTCAGTGACTGCGGAGCAGGTGAAGGAATGGTTGAATGAACGAATGCTGTGCAAATTGGCTCCACCAGAAGTCCATCCACCACTTCCCATCACACCGTCTCCTCTGTGTCTGACCAGGTGGAAATTCTGACACCACGCCCAGGACAGAAGGACATGGGCTTAAAGCTGCCAGGATTTGGAGGGAACCATTAGATGAGGCTGGGGAGGGGGCTGGTGGGCTCCCCAAGGGTTGCTGAATAGAGAAGAACTCAAGCAGTTATAAAGGCATTGCAGACTTAGAGTATGTTTGCCTTAAATAGGCAATAAGTGAGGCAGAATTAGAGCTGTTTCTCAGATAATTCCCCAAGTCATTGTGTGTACGTCTCTGTGGGTCTCTCTGTGCATTTCTGTGTGTGCGTATGTGGTCTTGTTGTTAAGTGCCACCCAGCCGATTCCAATTCACAGTGACCCCACGAGACACAGCAGAACTGCATTGGTTTTCCTAGGCTGTTAATTTTTATGTGAGCTGATCACCAAGTCTTCCTTCCACAGAATTTTTGGGTGGTTTCTAACCTTCCTTCCTTTCACATTACCAACCTGCCCAGGGCACCGCTTGGACCCTTTCACCTCCCTGGTCACCATTTTCAAGGATGTCCTGCCATCGACAGGCTGCAGAGAAAGGTCCCTGGTCCAGCACTCAGAGATGCCCACTCACTGGCCCCAAATCAAAAACCTACTGCTACTGAGTCAATTCCGACTCCGAGTGACCCTGTAGGGTAGAGTAGAACTGCCTCATAGAGTTTCCAAGGAGTTCCTGGTAGATTTGAACTGCCAACCTCTTGGTTAGCAAATGTAGCACTTAACCACTAACCCACCAGGGTCTCTACCCCCAACAGACTGCTAATTTCCACATTGCCCAACCCGCCCCAGGGCCCCAGCCCACTGCAAACTGAGAACAGCCTCAGTATAAGAGGTCGGACTGAGAAGGGACAGAGAGGCAGCAGAGACAGGAAGCAGAAAACGTCAGGGCAGGTGAAAGCCGTGGAATCCCCAAATCTCAGTGGCCTCCCCAGTCTCTGTCTAAACACCTGAGTGACAGGCAAAGTCTCTCCTGTCTTTGGATGCTCTGAAATGCTCAACCTCTGCCTGACATCGAGCTGAATCCATCCACCTGTGGTCTTCCGCACACTCCTATCTTCATCCCAGGAAAGCAGATGTCCTGCCCCTGCCGGCTCTCCTCTTCCTTCCTGTCACTTTACCAAGGAACTGGGTTCCCGCCAGACCCCCAGGCAGGGGATCTTGCACTCATCTGGCCAGGACAGAAGCCCCTCGGTCTCTCTCCAAAGAAGATTTCTGCTCTTGCTGTAACCACGCATCCTGGATGGCTCAGGTGGCCATCACTGTGGTTGAGAGTCACCCTGTCATGTGCTCTGGTCATTGGTCCCTCGCCACATTTAAATGAAAGGCACGCTCCCACAGGCCCCTGGTGGCATGTCACATTAATTATCTGGCACCTATTTGTGACTCCTGGGCACCACAATCTCTGCTCCAGCCCCCCTGAAATGCTGACATTATTCGCCAAGGAGAAAATCAAGTCAAGGGTACCTGTTGTACACTCCAGCTTTTATGACTCAGGAGACAGAAGCCAGGACAAGGTGTGGGGTGCCAGGGTCACGTAGCTGACCATGGTCATGAGAGAGCTCTTTACGTCCCTCCCCCAGCTGCCACAAAGCAGTTCCTTTCCCTGGCACGCCTCTGTCCCTGAACGCCTAGTGCTCCATTTCTGCATGTCTAATCATGTATGGACAGGGCTGTGAAAAGCATATTCCCAGGCCTGCAAACAGACAGAAGAAGCAGTGATATCCCAGGGCAAACTTTCTGCGTCAGCATCATAGCTAGCCAGCTCTAGGAAGAATCAGAGTGGTCCAGCCCCCAGAAAGCCCTAATTCCTCCTTTGAATGAGCTGTGATGCTGTCTGCCTGTGATGATCCCAACGGTTGGAATGGACCAACTGCCTTGAGGTCAATGGTATGTGGTTGGACTGGGATGGGGACAGAAGAAGGGGCTGAGAACTCCATCCATGGGGAACTCCAAAAACAGAGGCTCGGGGTAGTAGGCAGAGTGTTTGACTATAAGAAGGGGGCACAGTGGGAAAGGGGTCTGTCTAGCCTCCCTTTCTATTTTATAAAAGATGACACAGACAAATGAGGGGGCTGTGATCTTCCTGGAGTCTCTGACCCCTTTGAAAACATGTTAGAAGTTCCAGGACTGTCACTCAGAAAAATGTGTGTATACAGAGAGTTTTTGTGTATGGTGTTTGTAGCCCTGAGACCTCCCCAGAGACCAAAGACCTCCAGGCTCTAGTCCTCAAATGGGTAGAACCACCAGAAGTTCCTATTATGGCTGTTCTGGCTAGGACACCATCCTTGCAGCTGATGACAGCTCCTTACCACCCCCCCCCCAAGAGTCCCAAGAGATCCACATTGGGCAGGAGTTTGGGTTTCCCAGGACAAACCAAGTTCATCTCTGTTGTACTCTCATTCCCTATGGAAAGTTTTCTGGTCCAAATGGGGCATTGTATGGTCGCCCTAGAGAGAGGCAACCAGCCCGTGACCCTTGTATGCAGGGGTAGCAGTGGGACAAAGAGCTTTCTTGGTTTCCTGTGCTGTGGGCTACACACTGTGTGTGGCTTTAAAGAACTGCCCCATAGAGTCTCAAAGGAGCACCAGGTGGATTCAGACTACTGACCTTTGGATTAGCAGCCATAGCTCTTAACTGCTAAACCACCAAGGTTTCCTTGAGGGATGTAGGGAGACACCAAGTGTCCCTGGTGGGGCTGCGATGAAATACCCAACTGGTAACCAGAGGGTTGGCAGCTCAAACCCACCAGGAGATTCTTGGGAGAAAAGACCTGGCAATCTGCTTCCATAAAAATTACAGCCCAGGAAACTTTGTGGGGGCAGTTCTACTCTCATATAGGATCCCTGTGAGCCAGATTTGGCTTGACAGCACACAACAAAAATAAGAGGACACAAGTCAACACATAACAGGGGAATTATGGCCTCCACTCCTGCCATACATTGTCATGTTGAAGAGGCCACTAACCCCCCACCCCAGCCAGGCTTGGCCACCAGTGAAGGGCAAGAATTTGTCCTGGATGAGTTCAAGTTTTCCTGTCTCTAAGTTTACAGCTATAGGATCTTTGGTTTGCTGGGAGTCCCTTTCCATCCTGTCCATGACTCTGAGTGGTTACCACCTGCGCTCCCCTCATGTTGGCTTCTTGGGTACCCGTCAACTATTTCTGTTACTCTTTTTCTCTTGAATTATTCATGTGTTTACTGGAAAGTTACTTCTATGAGCCATACCACTCATTCTTCCGAAAAGTGCATCCCGCGAATGTAATAAACAAACCTCAATTATAAAAATGGCACATGAATGCATTCCAATTGCAGTGGTTAAACTGTAATTTTCATTGACAATGATGTGATTGCAGAACTCACAGATGATTCCAGATCCCATCAAGTGAGGACGGGAGTTAGTGTGAATGGAATCTTTAGTTTGATGGCTCTCAGTGAAAATTGTTCCTTCTATTCCAAAGCCCTGGAAACCAACGAAGCTCGGAGAACTTCCTGACCTCCAGACAGTCTACAGAGAAACAGTTGGGCCAGTTGCTATGGAAACCAAGACATCAGAAGATTTGGAAAAGCCCTGGAAGAAATTAGTGTGTGGTTCATGGAAAACTGATGAGAGATCTGAGGCACCCTCAGAAGAAGACGTACCCCACAGTGATGAGGAGACTCCAGAACCCCGCTACTTCATTCCGCTGCAGAGAAACTCCATCTTCAACCGTGCCATGAGACACAGAAGCAAAACCAAGACCCGAGACACCCCTGAAAAGGACACCCGCCCCCACGAGGCAGGTCAGTACCAGGGACAGCTCTCACATCTCTTCTCTCAGGTCCTTTGGTTCACCAGGGATGAGCACACCACACCTGCTGCTGTGGGGTCTGTTCCAGCTCAGGTGTGTCACAGCAGAACTGTGCACCATAGGGCTCTTTGGTAAGTGGATCACCAAGCTTTTTTTCCAGGGAGCCTCTGGGTGGATTCAAACCATAAATCTTTTGGTCAGCAGCCAAGCATGTTAACTGTTTGCTGCTCTCAAAGGCTCCTTCAGGGCTTAAACGTCCTAAGGAAACGAAAAGAGAATAATAAACACAAACCCATTGATGTCAAGTCGATTCCAACTCATGGCGACCCTACAGGACAGAGTAGAACAGGGTTTCCAAGGAGTGGCAGGTGGATGAATGCTGACTTTTTGTTTATTTGCCATAGCATTTAACCACAACACCACCAGGGTTTCCAAAAGAACAATAGGTGTTGAAAATTACCAAAAACCAAAACTGAAACCATTCTGACTCGTAGCAACCCTATAGAACAGAGTAGAAGTGCCCCGTTGGGTTTCCAAGGAGCGGATGGTGGATTCAAACTGCTGACCTTTCGGTTTGTGGCCAAGCTCTTAACCAATGCATCACCAGGGCTCCTGAAAATAATCAAGGGCAGATCCAAAAAGGTGGGACATTTTGAAACTATTATCTGAGGAATTCAGATTCCCCAAAATGATGCTATGGCTGCTTCAGGAGAAAGCTCCTTGTGGCCCCTCACCCTCCAGTAGACTAGCTCAGGCATCCCCACTGCACAATAGCCTCCCAAGAGAGCACGAGCAGAAGTCACCAAGCCCCTTGAGACCTCCGCTCAGAATTTGCACAGTGTCAGTTTTACAGCATTCTGTCAGTCAGTCCATATGAGAAGGGACAGACACATTGACCCCACTGCTTGGTGCCAGCAGCTGCCAAGAATCTGGAAGTGTTCACCGTCCATCAGAACCACTGCCAAAATTTTGTTTCAAGTCAGTGCTAATCAAGAGAAGCACCGTGATCAAAACTCTCTATAGTCACAGAAGCTGGGGAACTAGGACATCCTATTACTCACAGAACTCTCGCAAATGTCTGAAATTTTTCATAAATTAAAGTTGAACGCACTCATCCATACACAAGCTGTAATATCTGACCTTGCAGAGTCCACAGTATTGTGTTCCTGCATTCAGGAGCTCTGGTGGTGTAATACACGCTCAGGTGCTAAGCAAAAGTTTGGTGAGTCAAATGTACCCAGCTGCCCCACAAGAGAAAGACCCGGCGATCTGCTCCTATAAAGGTCTATGGGGTTGTCCTACTCTGTCTTATGGGGTCGCTGTGAGTCAAAATTGGCTTTCCAGCAACTGACAACAACAACAAAAAACACTGTTACTGCAAATAGCATATCAGGGTTTACAACAGCAGTAGAGACAAAGAACCAGATCCTTCCAGTAGGATGTAGATGTTTTCTTTGTTGAGTCTTGAAGGAAGAGAAGGAAGACAAAGACGTGGCCAGCGAGAGAACAGGAGCTAATCTAGCTGAGCATTTCTAGGGAGTCAGAGACATTTCATGAGTGTCTTTTGTCGTTGTTGCCGTGTGATATGCTGTCGAATCATTTCCAACTCATGCTCACCCAGGGACAGCAGAACAAAACGTTGCCTGCTCCTGTGCCATTCTCACACTCTTTGCTAGGTCTGAGCCCATTGTTATCACCACTGTGACAATCCATCTCATTAAGAGCCTTTCTCTTTTTTGTTGACCTCCTACTTTACCAAGCATGATGTCCTTCTCCAGGGATTGGTCCATTCTGATAACACATCCAAAATACATGAGGTGAGATCTTGCCAGCCTCACTTCTAAGGAGTATTCTGGCTGTACTTCCTCCAAGACAGATTTGTTCATTCTTCCGGCATTCCATGGTATATTCAATATGGATGTCTGTTCCATACCCATTTTACAGATTTTGAAAAAGGCAACTGAGGCTCACAGATACTGAATCACTTACCCCAAATCATACTGCTGGTGAATGGTGCAGCATGGACTGGGGGTTAGAACCTTTTAGGCTCAACACTTGCGCAGACGTAGAAGGAGATTACAATAGCACTGTTCAAAAGAAATATAAGGCAGGCCATATATGTCATTTAAAATTTTCTAGCAGCCACATTAAAAATGTAAAAAGAAATGAGTAAAATGTATTTTAACAATGTATTTTTTAGCCTAATATACCCAAAGTATGATCATTTCATTGTGCAACTAATAATATGAAGATTAATGAGACAGCCTACATTCTTTTTTTTTGTACTGTCTTTGAAATCTTTTGGGTATTTTATTCTGACAGCTCATCTCCATTTCCATGTGGAATGTCACCGACAATCTTTGATCTGTGTTTAGATGTCATAAAACGTACAATCAGAAAAGTAGATTTACATATCCAAATTGCTCCAAATAGACTTAAAAAGTTTGCAGTAACTGGGTCATATGTTGGGTTTTAAACTTAAATTTATTAACGTTAATAAAATGGAAAATTCTACTCCTCAGTCCACCAGCCACATTTCAAGGGCTCAGTAGCCACAGGTGACCCTTCGTTAGACAATGCAGGATTCACCCCAAAACCCCGAACCATTGCCGTTGAGCGAACTGCGACTCCCAGCAGCCCTGTAGGACAGAACAGATCTGCCGCACGGGGTTTCCCAGGCTGTTATCTTGACCGAAGCAGACCACCACATCTTTGTCCTGCAGAGCAGCTGGTGGGTTCAAACTGCCCACCTCTCACTTAGCAGCCACCAGGGTTCCTTAGTTCAAGGTTGGATGTTGTCAACAGGGGGCAAAGCAGGGGCAGCTGTCTGCGGTGGAGTGGGAGTGGGGACTGCTCTTCGTGGGTGATGAAAAGGTGGGCACGGGGCTGTGTCAGCAATGAGGCTGCAGAGGGAAAACCACCACGGGAATCAGCTTCCGCCCTCCCAGGAGAGGGGTCGCCTCACTTTGTGCCAACCCCGAAGATGCAAATATTTTATCAGACTTGTAACTTTCTATTTCAAATAGACTTTGTTTTCTAAAGAGGTTTTAGGTTTACAGGAACCCTGCAGAAAGCATAGAGTCCCCACGCCCCCTGCACAGTTTCTCCACTGGTCTCCTGCACTGTTAACATTTTGTGTTCTGGTGGCCCATTTGTTACAATGTTTCAAAGGGTGGCCCAATAATGACACATTATTTCCAACAAGGTAACCAATGTTGGAGGTACAAATCTACCCATACCCATTTTACAGACATCAAAAAACAGACAACTGAGGTGCCTTGGAAGAAAGGTTTGGCAGTCTGTTTCTGAAAACTGGGCCCCTGAAACCCTTACAGAACATACTGCCCTATCCTGACACAGATGGTGTTGCCAGGAGTCATGCTGGTTTTTTTTTTTTCTGTTTTATGTGTACATCCGTGTGTATGGACATAGACATGTACAAGTAGGTGAAGTTTCTCACGTGACACTTATACTTTCCGTATGAAACACCTACCCAAGTCATTAAATACAACACACATCCACTCCACCATTAAAAAAACCCAAACTGGTCACTATCTAGTTGACTCTGATTCCTGGTGACTCCGTGTATAAGGACTGCCGGTTAAGTTCACGAACTCATCCTAGAAGAAGTACTGCATACCTCATTGCTGAGTGTCACTGCTGTCACCTTTGAAGTCCAGTGCCTAGTCTACCCTTCAAATCAATTTTAGAACCCTTTTTCTGGAATGGCCATGGGAGCTGGCATTGCATTACCCTGGATGTCGTGAACGTCATCAAAATATCTTCCTTTCAGTAATTCCTTTAGCTTCAAGTAAAGAAGAAAGACATTGGGGGCCAGATCAAGTGAGTAGGGAGGGTGTTCCCATACAGTTACTTGTCTACTGGCTAAAAACTGCCCCACAGGCAACTACAAAATTAAGTTCACAAACTCGGAACTTGCCACTATGTCGCTGTGTGCAACAGCCATTCCAGAAAGTTCCAAAGCTGCTTTGAAGGGTGGATTACGCGTCAGCATCAGTGCATAGCTTCCCAAGGGGTGTACTTCCAAGGTGACCATAGTGATATTCAGCAATGAGATACACAACACTTACAGCAACTGAGTTCACGGACTTAACTGTCAGACCTCACAAGTCAGAGTAGAACTGGGCTTCCTGGGGTATTCTGTGACTAATTTTTCAGAAGCAGATGGCCAGGCCTTTCTACCGTGGTGCCTCTGGGTGAACTTGACCCACCAACCTTCACATGTGCGGCTGAGCTCGGTGACCTGTTGTACCACCAGGACCGCCAAACATGACGCAAAAACCCATGTCCATCAAGTGAATTCTGACTCCTAAGACAGACTACAGCTCCCCCAGGGAGCTTCCAAGGAGCATCTGGAGGATTCAAACAGCCAATCTTTTGGGTAACAGACAAGCTCTTAGCTGCTGTGCCCTCAGGACCCCCAACAGAGCACACAGTATGGAACACTTCTCCTCATGGGCTCCCTTTCTTTCTCATGGTGACAGCTGTGAGCGTCCCAGTCATAGACACTTGCCTGCAAAGGGAGAGATACAAGTTTTCTCACACACTGCATTTCTTCACCATCACAGATTCACCGGAAAAGGAAGACTCTACCAGGTCCCTGACCTTGAACGTTGCCCAGAGTGGAACGCCTCCCTGGAGGATACCGACGCAGACAGGCCCGTCAGTCCAGACAGGCAGGTGAGAGACTGGGAATCCTGAGGAAGGGCTGGCTTGTGCAGTGGTTTGTGCTGCAAAGGCCTAGTGGGCCTATCAATTAAAAAAAAAGTTAAATTTTAGTTGCTCACGTCAAAAAAGCAAAACTAATGCACAAAAAACTCCAGAATTCCTTTTTTAAAAAAGATAACTTGTGGTCTAAACACTAAAATCTATTGAAACTTTACAAATCAAGCAAGCAACCACGAGTCGTTTTCTGCCATAAAAAACACTGGACATTTTAGATGTTACATATAAGGGAGGAAAAGAAAAGAGAAACCCCTGGGACGTTCCATTCAGAGATGTTGCCGTGTGTCGCCAATGTGTTTCAAATCTATTTTTCTGTATGTTCTATGGGTACTTTGTCTTCATAAAAATGGGACTGTCCCGTAAGTCCTGTCTTGAACCTACTTTGTGTTGTTGTTGCTGTCAGGTGCCATGGAGGCAATTCCGGTACGTGTGATCCTAAGTGTTGCAGAGTAGCGCTTCCCCATGGGGTTTCCTAGGCTGCAATCTCTACAGGATCAGATGAGCACAGGCAATTCATTGCCATAGCTTTCTCCCATGGGACTGCTGGGTGAGTTGGAATGGCCAGCCTCTGAGTCAGCACCTGAACACTTAACGGTTGCACCAGAGCTCCTTAACTACTTAATAGTATTTCACAAACACCCCTGGAGTAGAACTGACACATAGAGTTTCAAGGAGCAGCCGGTAGATTTGAACTGCGGACCTTTTTGTTAGAAGCCATAGCTCTTAACCATTACGCCACCAGGTCTCCGATTCACCAATTTTTTCTTTTACTGCTGTCTTTCTCAGCCTGTCCAAGAAACATTTGCCTAACTGAAGGTCAGGAAAATACTCTCTATTTCCTTCTAAGAATTTTATAGTCACATTTAGGTCAATGACCCACATGGATATCCAGGTGTTCCAATACCATTGTCTGAAACAGGCTTCCGTTGCCGAATTTTTAATTCTCAATGGAATCCAGACTTTCTGGATTCTTGGAGGCAGATGAACCCTTGAAACTATTGCTCTCAGTTCATCTTTAAACATTAGACCAAAATGATTTTTTGATCTGAAGAGTCAAGTCCATCTGCTTCAGCATGGTGCTCATTTAAGCAGCTAGGTATAATCTTAGGATATATGAAGAAATGGTTTTAAGATTTATAATTTGAAAACCCAGAAGCTTTGTTGCAGGAAAGAACCACAGCACTGAGAAGTCACAAAACATCTACAATTTAAATTATGTTTCTTCAAGATTTTTTTAGGGCTTTTTATGACTCATCAACTATGACTCTTAAATCACTAAAATAAAAAATTCCAAAGAATTCAATTTAAAAAATGTGAATTAGTAACAATAACAACAACAGCAAAAAGAATTATCGTTGTGATGTGAGATCTAGTTCACAACCGCAGCTCAGAAGCTTGAGTGAGAAACTTTAGGGGGCAGTGACCTGAAGATAACAGTGGTGGAATAATTCAGAGACAGGTAGGGAGAAGGGTAGCACATCTCAAAAAAAAGTCACCAATGTCACTCAGTTGTATGTGGAGAAGGTGTTGGAATGGGATATCACTGGCTGTGTATGCTTTCAGAAAAACAAATTTTTCAGAAAAAATTTTTTAGAGGCCTCTCTTCCTCCACTGGATTACACTGGTGTTTTTTGCACTTTGAAAAGTCACTGCAGACGTGTGGGTCTATTTCTGGACTTTCTCTTCTGCTTCATGGGTCTGTTTATCTGTTCCGTGTCAATACCACACCCCAGCTTCAGGGAGAGTCTTGGAATCTGGTAGTGTAAGCCCTCCTACTTTGTTCTTTTTAAAGATTGTCTTGGCTATTTTAAGTCCTTTGCATTTCCACATAAATGTTACAATCCCCTTGTCAATTTCCACAAGAATAAGATCTTCTACGATCTCAGTGGAGATTGTATGGTCGCTATAGGTTAAACTTGGGGATCATTGGCCCCTGAATATTGAGACCTCAATTTGTTCAATCTCCTAGTGTGTTATAACCCTCCATTTATTTAGATCATCTTTAAATTAATTCAGCAACGTTGTGTAGTTAGTACAGAGATCTCACACATATTTCGATTAAATGTATTCCCAAGTATTTAACAACAATGATGCTATTTTAAATGGTGTAGCTTTATAAGTTCATTTTCCAATTGTATATTGCTAGTATACCAAAACCCAGACCTGATGCATGGCTACCCACAGAACAAAGTAGAACAGACCTCACATGGCTTCCAAGGAACAGCTATTGGATTTGAACTGCTGACCTTTTGGTTAACAGCCAAACGCTTAACCAGTCCTTCATCATGGTTCTATTCTTAGTATTAGGCGAGAAAAAAAATTTTTTTTTTCCTGAGGTCACAGGGTAAAAGGTCTACCTGCAAAAATAAATTATTTCTATTGTCAGGATGGAAACCTTGGTGGCATGGTGGTTAAGTGCTACATCTTCTAACCAAAAAGTTGGCAGTTCGAATCTGCCAGGTGCTCCTTGGAAACTCTATGGAGCAATTCCACTCTGTCCCTTAGGGTCACTGTGACTCGGAATCAGCTTGATGGCAGTGGGTTTGGGGCTTTACTGTTAGTACAGTACTAAGTGTGTTAACCATTTCCATCACCCAGGCCCTCTCTTCAAAGGTGCTGTTGTTAGGTGCTGTCAAGCTGGTCCCATTCGAGTGACCCCGTGTACACAGAACAAAACACTGCCCTGTCCCACGCCACCCCCCAGTTGTTGTACTTGAGCGTAGTTTTGCAGCCACGGTGCCAGTCCATCTGGCTGAGGACTTCCTCTTTTCCACTGACCCTGCTCTATCCAGCACGATGTCCTTCTCCAGGGTCTGATCTCTCCTGAAAATGTGTCCAAAGAATGTGAGATGTAGGCTTGCCATCCTTGCTTCTAGGAAGCATTCTTGCTGTGCTTCTTCCAGGAGATCTGTTCGTTCTTTTGGAAATCCACGGTATATTCAATATTCTTCACCGACACCGTAATTCAAAGGCAGGACTTCTCCTTTGGGGATACTCGTCATCCACCTTCCGCATACATAGGAGGAGACTGAAAACATCAGAGCTTAGGTCAGGTGCACAAAGTTACATGTTTACTTTTGAATGGTTTAATACTTAACTTATTAATATGTCAGAAGATATTATCAGTTAAGTTGTATTCAGGGGGGTGGATTCTAGTCTTCATCTCTCCTGGGGAATGTTGTAGCAGAGGGTAGAAGAGACACAGAGAGAAGATCACACACAGGACAGAGACAGCCTGTAAGGGTACGTCTACAAGACAATGTACACCTAGGCTTGCTGCCACCACCAGAAACAAGGAGAGAAGGACAGAAAGGCCACTCAGAGCCCTCAGAAGCAATCAATGCAAACGAGACCTTGATTTGAACTTTCAGCCTCCAAGACTGTGATAAAACAAATTCCTGTTCCTCAAATCACCCACTCCTGGCATTTTGGCACAGTTCCCTGAGGAGAACCAGACGCTGGTGAGGACTCCCTACATCCATGGCAGGAGTGAGGGGCTGTGCCTGCGAGGGGCTTCCTTCTGGCTGCCTGGTGGACATGAGTCATTTTCTACTCCCCCAAGTGAGACAGGAGACCAAGTGTCCTTGGCAGTAAAAATACAAATGGAGCATCAGAAAGCAAGGTCTTCTTTGGGGTTCCTGCACTCAGGGCAAGGTAAGGACCTGGCATTGCTCACTGAGCGCTGTGAGCCATCAGCAGAGGACAGTTGAAGGCTTTCTGGCCACCTGGACATAGTGACTCAAGAGAGGCTCACATCTCTGTCTCTGAAATTGTTTTCTATTTTTACACTGTCTCCGAACAAATATAACTGTGACTTCTGCTTCACACTCTCTGCAGCTAATTTCATAGACTTTTGACAGTGATACCGTATTTTCAGCCATTACAAGCTTTTCCTCTGCTTTGGGAATTGAAGGGGCGTATTCCCCGGCCTCCCACGGTGGCATGGGCTGCAGTGCAGGTGACCGCGTCTGCAGTTCTCCCTCTCCCGGCCCAGGTACGTGCATCCGGCGCCGCTGGTCAGACCTTAGGTGCTCACAAGGGCATCAGCAGGAATTCAGATCTTTGATATTCAAGATAATAAAAATAAAGATAAAATGCAGGTTGACTTGGAAACGTGGATTTTACCTACTCCTCAGTTATGTCTCTAAGAGCTGACCGCGCCTCCCCTGTTAAATTGTTCATTCATTTTGCTTGTTTTGGTTATTCTAGCCAATTTTATCTTTCATCCTTTTCTATTTTAAGCTTTCGTACCTTACCCTCTGATTTTCTGTGTTATTTTACCTACATTTTAATCACCTTTAGAGGTTTTCCTACCATGTTTCAGCTTTATAATTGTTACCCCTGTCAAGATCCAGAGCTTCTGACTTTGTTTAAATGTTAATTTTTTTTTTAATTTTCTTTATTTGATCTGCATCTTAAAGAGAGAAAGAGAGAGAGAGAGAGAAGCGGCTGTTAAGATCATTCTAAGTCAGAATACAGAGTAGAACTGCGCTCCCCAGGGTTTTCGGTAGCTGAACTTTTTGGACACAGCTCACCAGGCCTCTCTTCTGAGATACCTCTGCCTAGTAGCCTTGAACCGCCAGCGGCTCAGTCCACCCAGGGACTCCTGTCTGTATCTGACCATTTAAACGTCTAAGCTTCAAGAACTTCCCAGACCTTGGGAGGCCCGGCTCCTCAGCCGGGCACGAGAACAGAGAGGTCCACAGACGGTGTCAGACACACGCTGTTTTCAGCGGCTGTCCAGTCGGTTCCGACTGTGCAACCCCGTGTACAGCAGAGTGAGACTGCGCCCTGTCCTGCACCGTGCCCACAACTGTTTCTAGGCCTGAGCCCACTGTTGAAGTCACTGTGTCAGTCCGTCTCGTTGAGGGTCTTCCTCTTTCTCACTAACCCTCTACTTTACTAGAAACCCTGGTGGCATAATCGTTAAGCACCATGGCCAGTAACCAAAAGGTGTGCAGTTCAAATTCACCAGGAGCTGCTTGGAAACTCTATAGGGCAGTTCCACTCTGTCCTATAGGGTCTCTGTGAAAAACTACCCACGGCCTGAGTCAATTCTGACTGATAGCAATGCTATAGGCAGAGCAGAACTGCCTATAGCATTTCCAAGGACAGCCTGGTAGATTTGAACTGCTGACCTTTTGGTTAGCAGATGTAGCACTAAACCGCTATGCCACCTGGGTTTCCTACGAGTCAGAATCAACTTGACAGCAGTGAGTTTGGTCTTACTGGTTTTACTTTATGAAGCATGATGTCTTTCTCCAGGGACTGATCCCTCTTGACAAGTATATCAGACTCCGAGAGTTAGAAAGCCAGAAACGCAGGGCGGGTCCAGCCACACAAGCCGTCGGCACTGTGGCCATGCTTAGGGGAGGAGGCATGTCCTCAGGGCTGCACTGGAGAACCAGTACGTCAGCAACTTACTCTCCAGTGGTGGGCTGGGGGGGCAGTTATTTATGTTGTATCTAGAACTTCTCAGGTTTTCTGCAAAATGTGAAAAAAAAATCTTTTTTTAAAAAAACTACCTTGAGGAGGGAAAGAAACTATGGACGCCGGGTCCGGACTCCCTGATTTAACCCTTTCTCCACCATCTGCTAGCTGTGGTATTAGACAAGTTACTTCAACTTCCTGCACCTGAGTTTACTCATCTTTCAACTGGAGATAATACTACTGCTTAACTTGTGGGAGCATTATGATGGACAAAATAAGCTAGTATCTGCAAGTGTGGAGAATGACAGGTGCTGGTACTATGAAGCCCTTGTGGCTTAGTGGTTAAGAGATCAGCTGTTAACCAAAAAAGGTAGGCAGTTTCAGTCCAGCAGCCTCTATGAGCCAGGGCTGCTCTGTCTTACAGGGTCCCTCTGAGTCTGAATCAACTCAACAGGACCCAACAACAATCACAACGCTGTTACTATCACTCCTCACACTGAAAGCATTCCCACCCCAGGGCCTTTGCACTTGCTGTTTCCTACCCCACAACTGTTGCATGGATAGTTTTCTATCCGGACTTCAAACCAGTTCTTTCTAGATAGAACCCCTGCTGAGAATTTGCATTTCTGGCAAGTTCCTAGGAAGCTATATGTAAAAATCATTAGGGTATCTTGCTAAAATATAGATACTCGTTCAGCACATCTGGGGTGGAAACATACATTCTCAGCAGGGAACTTATTAAAAATACACATTCTCAGCAGGAGTTTGAACTGAATGAACCATAGGAGTCCTGGTTTCTATGCATCCATCACATCTCCCTTAGACTCTTCCAGAGAGTCTTCCCTAATGCATCACCCCTTCTATATGTTCCCAGGAAGCCCCGGGATTTGTTAAAAAACCCTCTTGAACCTCTATGGCACCTCATTATACCCCTATCATATAGACTGATTTATAACATCCTAGTGACTTACCTGTCTCTTCTATCAGACAATAACTAACTTGAGGGGTAGACTAGTGACAAGCCTAGTGAAGCTGATGAATGAATGAATGACCCGCATGCATACCTCCCCTGCCAAAATGTACGGAATGGCAAGTTCCTACCCTTAAGAGTACAACTCTAGAGGGCGCCATCCGTGCTGTAGTCTATGTAAACCACCACCTGGAGGTGGGCAGTGCACAGCCTGAACTGCTGGACAGAGCGGCACTGACCACAAATGAACACTTACTTTCATAGACGTCAGTTCTGTTACCCACATAGCAGCAAGAAGCATGCGTAGATGCGGTTACCTACTTTACTACTTTCAGTAGGTGCCTGTTCCCTGAAAACTTTTAGCAAACACATTTAGCAAACATTTTTTGAATACCTCCACCATTGCGAGTGCTGGCTTCTATCAGAAAAGGCCTTCTTTGGGGACTCAAGGGGGTACTTAGTCACCTCACCACTTTCCCTGGCAGCTCCCTGGGAAGCCCCACTGGCGTCAAGTCACTTCTGACTCATAGCGACCCTATAGGACGGGATAGAACTGTCCCACAGAGTTTCCAAGGAGTGCCCGGCAGACACGAACCGCCCATCTTTTGATGAGCAGAGGTAGCACTTAATGTTCCTACTGTTGGGAGTTAGTCGTGACCCTGATAAGTTCCCACTTGGAGAGGTTTTCAGGCCCCAGCCCCTCAGCTGGGTCCCAAGAAGGGAACCCAGGACTTTGTGCTGACGTGTCCTGGGGCAAACCAAGACCTCCTTTACTAAGGAAGGTCCTAAGTCTAGGCAGATGACCTCTGGGGTGGGGGATAGGGGTGAGGGGTAAAAAGGAGGTGCTGAGAATTTTTCATGAAGGGATGTATGTCTGCCCTTTGCTGGCTTTATTTGGAAGCAGTGCCAACAGCTGCTGAACCACTCTGACTCACGGTGGCACTGTGTGTGTCATATGTGTGTCATACCAGAGCTGTGCTCCACAGAGCTCGCAAGGGTTGCTTTTGTCAGAAGTCTGGTGGCCCTTCCTTCCAAGGAGCGTCTGGGTGACTTGAACTGCCATCCTTTGGGTCAGCAGCCAAGTCCATCACCCGTTTGCACCACCCAAACCAAACCCACCGCCGCTGAGTCGATTCTGACTCGCAGTGACCCTACAGGACAGAGTAGAACTGCCCCACTGAGCTTCCAAGGAGCACCTGGCGGATTCAAAGTGCCAGGCTTTGGGTTACCAGATGTAGCACTTAACAACTGTGCCAACCAGGAACTACTTTACTATTTTCTTGATTGATTATTTGTTGATTTCATCACCAGGCACAGCACCCACCTCCCCACCCCGGCCTGAGCAGTGAGCCCTGCCCTGCCTCTCGCAGCCCCAGCTGAGGATGCTGTGAAGGCTTGGCCCCCCATCCATCATCTCCTTAATCCGGGGTTCATTCCTGGATTGTACCGTGTCACGCCATGCTTTCCTTCCCCTCCACTCCAGCAGCAAAGCCTCAGCCAAGCCGCCTTTGACCTCAGACCCTGGCTTCCATGAAGAAATGCTGTAAAAAAAAATGCCACTCAGAATTCTATTACCCAGTCACCAGACACGCCATGGAGCACGTCGTCTTTTACACCGTCTGCAACCCCCTGGGAGAAATGATTTCTTTCTCTCATAAGCCAGGCACTGGAATTCCACTGCACCTGGTGGAAGGCAGAGGGGACGCAGAGGTGGAAAAGTGCGAGGGTGTGGCGCTCGGCACCCCAGGGTCCCCAGTTGCAGCCTAGACTGAGAGGGAGCGGCAACCCCCCATCCCAGTGTCCTGTCTCCCCCTAACACTGGTAATTGCAGCTAACGGCTTCTTGAATCTTGACACTGCCAGTCAGGCAAAGAGCAAACTTCCCGATGCTAATCTTGACTGCAGTGTGGGAGAATAGAGTGCTCCACTCTGGCCAAGTTTAATCACCGTGCCAGGACGCAGGTCTCCCCAGGTTGCCAAGACACGTGACTGCAGAGAGAATGCTGCCGTGCCTCGCTCGGCGAGAGCTGATAACCCTCCCCTGAGCTAGAGGAACGTGAAGGCTGGAGGTGGGCTCCACATCAAGTGACAGGTGACGTGTGGCTGGCTCCCCAAAGGAATAGCTGAGTGGTGAGAACAGGAAGTGTGCTTGTCTGGCTAACTGAACAGTTGAAGGTTCACAGGCACCTAGGGGTGCCTCAGAGGAAAGGCCTGGTGATCTGCCCCCCAACACTCAGCCACTGGAAAGCCTTTGGCACACAGTTCCACTCTGACACTCTTCTGGTCACCGTGAGTGGCATTTGACTGGGTGACGGCTGGGACTGTCATTCTACAGAAACAGTCTTTTCTATCTAAAATGGCCACAAGAAGGGACTAAGACAACACAGACCTGGAAATCCCTGGGCAGTCAGTCCGAGGGCAGCTCTCGGCTTTGCCAGGGAGGGTTAGAGGGGCAGCAACTTTGTCTGAAAAGGTTCCAGTGTCTTTGTGCACTTTGCAGTGTGCTTTCGGGAGCACTCCCTTCAGAAAGTGGGACAGTGGTCTTGGCTGGCTCCATAACTTTTCTGGCAAAAAGCTGAAGGATGGTCCCCAATGACCCTACTCAGTGTCAAAACCGTGTGTCACCCTCTGTTGACTGTGGGCTGGATTTAGTGACCACATAGTGGACGTAACGATGGGTGAATGAAAGGCAAGGTCGTAGAAGGCAGGGTGCCATTGTCCTCTCTCTCTCGGATTACCCTTTCTGGGAGGCAGCCAGCCTGCAGTGAAGACACTCAAGTGGCCCCAGGAGAGACCCAGATGGCAAGGGACTGAGGCCTCCTGCTCACAAGCACGTGAGGGAGTTTAGGGGCAGAGCTTCCTTCCCTGGCCAGCAGCCCAACAGTAACCCCATGGATTCTCTGAGCCAGAACCATCAGCCTCCTGGCCTCCAAAAGTATGTGTAAGAATAAATGCCGCTGTAAACCACCAAGCCTTGGGGCCACTTGTCACACAGCAGTAGATAACCGATGCCGAACGAGAGGCAGACCCTGGGTGAGACGATCCAGACGACCACTGCAGCAATGTGGAGAGAGTGCGGAGGAGACAGGCCCAGGCCCAGTTCAGTTCTGTTGCAGGTCACCAGCAGTCGGAGTCAACTTGGGGACAGTTAGATATCCCTGTCTCTGCATCATCAGGAGCCGTGGTGGCACAGCAGTTGAAAGCTCGTCTCTAACCACTGCTGGACCAGCCGTCCCTTGGAAACCCCATGAGACAGTTCTGCTCTGTCCTGTAGAGTTGCTATGAGCTGGAATCAGCTCAGTGGCACCAAGTTTGGGTTGGTTTGTGTTGTTGCTGCTGGGGTTTGTGGGTTTTTTTGTTTATTTTTTTAGCTGACACCACAGCATCATTATCACACCTAGGAAAACTGCTGGTCCTTCTGGACCTATTTAAAACCGAAGCTATGTTCAAATTTCCCCAGTTGTCCTCAAAATGTCTTGCAGAGCCGGAATTTACGAATCAAGCTCTAGTGGAGTTTCCAGTACTACACTGATTTGTTTGCTCTCTTTAACCCACTGCCATCAAGTCCCTTCCAGTTCGTAAAGACCCCGTAGGACAGAGCAGAATTGCCCCATAGGGTTTCAGAAGCTAAATTCTTTAGGTAAAGGACCGCCACGTCTTTCTCCCATGGAGCGGCTGCTGCATTTGAACAGCCAACCTCTCGGTTAGCAGCTGAGCCCTCACCCCCCCGTGCCACCGTGGAGATGCCTGTAATCTAAAAGATTCTACTCATTTTTTTTTCATGGCTGGGTGAAAACCCAGGCTTCCTATCTTGTAGGCTGCCCTCAACTGTGGACTGATTATCCAACAGCTTCTTCCTGGAGATTTTCTTATTCTTTTATGCCCTGTATTTCCTTTAAACGAGAATTTATATCTAGATGCTCCATTAGGTTCTGGTTAAATGTTTTCAGCAAGACTGCATCCAGGTGATATTGTGTGTGCCTCAAATCACACCCCGTCAGGAGACACCTGGCACCAGTTGAGCTCCAACTCTAAGCTGATGCTAAGCTTGATTGCTTGGTTAATTTGCAGGCTGACAGGTGGCACTGAAGCAAAGATGCATTTTTTCCTTTTTGGTAACTGAGCTAACTCTCAGACAATAGTCTGAGATCTTTTGAATATTCTTTCCCACCAACCTTTCCCCAGATTGCTTTTAACCTCCAATAATGATCCTTGCTTGAATCTAATATTAAGTTGGGGATACTGTTCCTTCACCTTACACTGGCAGGGTTTCTTTCGTGAAGACCCCCTTCTTGTATTTTGGTTTGACTTACTTTCTTTCGAGTGTCACTGTGGACTCACTAAAAGTCCCTGGGTGGGACAAACAGTTAGTTATACACTTGGCTGTTCCAACCCACCCAGGGGTACCTCAGAAGAGAGCTCTGCTGACCTAATTCCTGAAGGTCGCAGCCACTGAAAAGCCCAGGGAGCATGACTGCTCTACGACGCATGGCTCACCGGGAGTCAGAACTGACTCGACAGAAGATGGTTGATGGACTCACTTGGGTTCCTTCCTTCCCTCATTCCTGCGTTCTTTATCCTTCCTACTTTTTAATTTCCTTCCTTCCTTCTTTCTTTAGTCGGATGCGTTCCAACTCATGACTGTCGTGATTCTTTTTGATGCTCAAATTGTCCTAAGTTCAGGCCATGAGAAGCCCTTGAAGCTGGCTCTGTCCTTCTGATGGTATCCCTTTCATTCTTGGGTCACTTCCTTGCTTTCTGACAAAGCGAGTTGCCTCCAGGCCCCGCTTACACTTCCACAGACCAGGTCTGGAATGAGCCATTGCTCCGAGGAGCCCTGATTCCATTTAGTAGAGAATGGTGCTTAGAAACCCAGATGCGTCTGCTAGGTGTGCTCATCCCTATTGGCAGGTCAATAAGACTTTCCAGTAAGTGGGCTAGAAAATATGCAGATGTGTGTGTGCATGTGTGTGTGTGTCCATATAAACCAAAAAAAAACCTCTGTGGTCATTGAGTTGATTCCAACTCGTAGTGATCCTATAGGACAGAGTAGAATTGCCCTGTAAGGTTTTCAAGGAGCAGCTGGTGGATTCGAACCGCTGACTGTTTCGTTAGCAACCAAAGCTCTTAACTACTAGCCCATCGGGGTATCTGTCTTCCATACAAAGTCAGACAATTCAGGGCAATACTGTCAGAGAGTTTCTGCTCCCTCTGGAGATTTAAAGTCTGCGATAACAATTTATTTCCATCCAGAAGCTTGTAGAGTGCCGTGTTTCCAAGATAAGGGCACAATCTAGAGACACGGCAGGTAAAGTGCAAAGCTGCAAACCTCTGGCTTAAGGAGGGGACACCATGTATTCCAATGTGTTCTCCATGGGAGGGCATTTTCCCACTCTCTCCTGTGATTTCTCTGACCCGCGCCTGTTGAGAAGGCTCGCCCCTTTCCTGTAGACATCCATCACTTCTCAGTGAAAACACTCAGCTGACGACAGGTTACAGTCACAGTTAACGTCTCTTTCTTTTTCAAGAGCACAATGCTCATTTCATATGGAAGCACACATCTCTGGGGAGCCACAGTCCTGCTCTGAGAGCCCTGCAAAAGACCCCCGACTGTTAAGAAGGGAAGGGAAGGACCTTCCCCTCTACCCTGAGTCTAGACTGGGGCACAGAGCCCAGAGATCCTGCTGACTCTGCAGAAAATAAAAAACTACTCTGAGGGCTTAGTGACATGTTAGAAATAGCAATAACTTAATATGCCATCTTCAGTGCATGAAAAAAATGAGCCCTGGGTGTAAACTGCTGTGAGTCAACTGGTCAGCAACTGGCACCAACTCCCAGCAGCTAATGGTGATCTCAGAAAAAGTGAGCAGGTGTGAAAACAAAGGAAATTTCTCTTTGGTGCTGATGAGCTAAGTGGTTTTTCCAGGAAACAGTGGTGCCTGGGCTTTAAGGCGCCCTTCTCTTTCAGGGACCTGCATTTAGCGGGTGAAAGGAAAAGGCTTTGTAACACGCTTCTCTAGCTGCAATTAGTGTGGAGGCACTGCTGGCTCAGTGGTAAAACTCTCACCTGCCACTCTGGAGACCAGGGTTCAATTCCTGGCCACTGCAGCCCGCCCCTGGATGCCACCTGTCCAGCAGTGAGGGCTTAGCTCAGTGGTTAAAGCAAGCGGCTGCTTACTGAAAGGTCAGCAGTTTAAAAACACTGTCCACTCCAGAGAAGAATGATGTGGCCATCTGCCTGAGGTGAGATTTGCAGCCTTGGGAACCCTACTGCGTGGGTTGCTGTGAGTCAGGACCCACTTGAGGGCAGGGGCAATACAACGCTGAACTGTATGATTCAACAGGTTTCATTAGAACTTCCAGTCTGAGATGGACTAGGAGGACAGGCCTGCCAGTCTGCTTCCAAGAATCAATCACTGAATAGATAAATAGGTAACTCTCTGCCTCATAAGGAGCCCTGATGGCACAGTGGTTAAGCAGCTCGACCGCTAATCAAAAGGTGGACAGTTCGAATCCATCAGCTGCTCCTTTGAAACCCTATAGGACAGTTCTACTCTGTCCTATAGGGTCACGGTGAGTTGCAATTGACCCAATGGCCTTGGGGTTGATTTGGCGTGGGGTTATATGTCACCAAGGTCCTATCTACAGCCAGTCACAGCAGCACCAACTCCCAGCCGCTAACAGTGATGTCAGTTCTCAGAGAGAGTGCAGCGTTGCCATGAGCTGGGATGGACGGCACAGGGCACACTGACGAGAAGCACAGCCAGTGACCCTCAGAGAACGTTGATGGGCTTCCAAAAACTAAAAAAAACAAACAAAAAACCTGCTGCGATGGAGTCGATTCCAGCTCATGGCAACTTTAAAGTTCCAGGTAGAACTGCCCTTCAGAGTTTGCAGGGAGTACCTGGCAGATTTGAACCGCTGACCTTTTGGTTAGCAGATGTTTAGCAGTTAACCACTGCACCACCAGGGTTTTTCCCTAGAACAGACCCCTTGGATTCAGACTTCTAGCCCCCTAGACTACGAGAGAATAAACTTTTCTTTGTTAAAGTCATGTACTCGTGGTATTTCTACTAGAGTGATACCAGATGACTAGGACAGTTTCCAAGCCTCCTCCAAATCTGCCTTCATTCAGCAAATATGTCCTGAGCCCCAACATACACAAAGCATTCTGCCACACACGTAGACAGTGTGACATCAGTCAGGCTGAGCCTGTGTCTCCACACCTAGTCCAGGGGAGAGATCACTGATTCTCAAAAACAGGAGTGAAGCCTTCACCGAAGCCCAGGTGAGGTGCTACGGGAGACCCTGGGAATGAATAAAGACAACTAGCAGTGGCCTGGTGGGCTGCATGGAGGAGGTGACATCTGATGAGTGCAGATAAGCTGTAGACAAGCTGGAGGACACAGAGACTTGCCTCTAAAACGACTCCTTAGGTGGTGTCTTGGTGTCAGCTGAGCAGAGGAAGCAGCTTAGTTGGAAGTCGTGCTTTAGATTTGCAGTAGGAGAAGGGGAATTGCTGGAAAAGGGACTATTTTTAGGCAGGTGAGAATATCAGGAAAGTGCTTTCATCTAAGTGATGTCAGGAAGTCATCTGCAGTCACATCAGAATTTGGGTTCTTCAGAAACTGAAGAGCTTTTTCAAAGCTAGGGGTACGTGCTAAGTTGGGGTGTTCTCTGTGTCTGTTGTCTAGATTTACTGCAGGAGAAGCGACTCCAGTAAATTCTAGAACATACTAACAGCCCACCCCTGTGTCGTGTGCAGCAGGGTCCTCTACAGCTGCGTGGATGCTTTAAACTCTTGCTCCAAATGTATGCCCAAGAAACAGACTGACATCGTTTCTTCAAGTCTCTTTTTTTCTTATCATATAAGTGACACAATTATTTCAGGGAAAAAAAAATTATAAAACACATGAGTAAAAATGGGAAAATCCCTTCAGGATCCAACCAGCCAGATATAAGTACTGCAAGATGTTTGGGGTGATGGTTCTTTCCGTCTTTTTCAAAGCCTTAATGCAGGCTTAAGATTCCATAGCAGTCTATTTATCAACAAAGACAAGGCTGCCAGCCAGTTTATCAGCTTTTTTTTATTTGATATGTTACAGACATCTTCCCAGATGATTAAAGATTTTTATAAATCATTCTTAACAGTATTTAATGTTCCATTCAGGGCCCTGGCAGTGCTGCAGAGTTTAGAGCTCTACTGCTAGCCAAAAGGCTGGCAGTTCAAATGCACCAGCTGCTCCTTGGGAATCCTAGGGGACCGCTAGTTCTACGCTGTCCTGTTATAGGGTCGCTAGGAGTCAGAATCGACTTGATGGTGGCAGCAGGTTTCGTTTGGAGTAGCTATTCTATTTATGTATACACTCCATAGATGTGTTGTAATTTGAATAATCTTCTACTACTGGGACTTCTCGATTTCTCCAGATGTTTTACTATCGTAAGTGACACTGTAATGAACATCCTTGCTGCCGATTTTTGTGTCCAATTTAAATACTGAGTTCAGAGATACTCCTACAAGAGCTCTTCCCCAGAGTCAGAGCATTTGCAGGCAGAGGACAGGATTTGCTGGAATGGCCCTTGGAGACGTTACAGCAGTTCACACTCCCATCGTCAGTGACAAACGATCCCCCCTAGAGCCGAGGCTAAGGCCCACAGGTAATTCTGAAAAGTCTTCACTGGCCAGGTTTCTGACATCTTTGAAATACATATTGCTTTCTCTTTCTGACATTGTTACTGTTGTTGCTGGGTACCCAGTCAAAGAAATTTGGACTCACAGTGGCCTCATGTGACAGAGGAGAACCGGCCCATAGAGTTTTCTCGGATGAAGTCTTCAGGTCTCTCCCATTGCACTACCGTAGGGGGAGAAGGGGGTTCAAACAGCCAGCTGTTCTGTTAGCAGGCAAACGCTTAACCGTTGCACCCCAGGACTCCTTTCTATTTATGACTAAAAAATAAAAAAATAACTACCATTGCTGTTGAATCAATTCCAATGCATAGCAGCCCTACAGGACGGAGCAGGACTGCCCCAAAGAGTTTCGGAGGAGCAGCTGCTGGATTCGAACTGCCTACCTTTTGCTGAGTGGCCGCAGCACTTAACCACTACTCCACCAGTTTCCATTCTCTTTATGACAGGATTCATTTATTTGGGGTGAATGCATGTGCTGCTGTCACTGGTTTCCTTATAAAACTCTCAGGAATAGAAAGGTCGGCGGTGGTCAAGAGCCTTGAATTCCTGGGGAGAGAGGTGTTTCAAGGTCACAGGAGAAAGCATTTTGCAGACAGGGTCAAGGTCATGGGAAGAAACATTTTGTATACCTTGTTCACATCTCTGACAGTGCTCGTAAACTGGCCCCTTTCCACCCAAAAACCAGATTGATATTTTTATGAGACTCCAGTTCCTCAAACGATGAAGCCTAACCATGCAACCCAAAACATTCTTTCTCTTGGAAGTTAGGGACGGGGTAGTATGTTTCCACCAGAAATAGGAAGTTACCACATTACTTCTCCCTACGGAAAAGCCTTCTCTAACATCTTGCTATTGATGGTTTTAAGAAACAAAGTGAGTCATTTCGACTGATTAACTTTGTGCTACACGCTCTTCCTTGAGTCCTGCATCTTTCTGAAACAATACCTTTCCCCGTCTTCACTTTGGATCTTCAGCTGTTTTACTACATTCAGTTAACAGTGAAGGCAATAGATTCTCTGTTACAAGTAAATGTATTTTAGCAGTAAGTGTAGACTTTCTAGGTTAGTTAGCTAGTGCTGCTCTAACAGAAATACCACATGTGGATGGCTTAAACAGAGACAAACTGATTCTCTCAATGCTGGAGGCTAGAAGGCCAGCCCCAAGGCAAGGCCTTCTCTCTCCATTGACTCTAAGGAAAGTTCTCATCATCTGTCGTCCCCTGGTCTAGGGGCTTCTCAGCACAGGGATCCCAAGTCTAAAGGGTGCAGCGTTCTCCTGGTTCTTACTTCTTGGTGGTATGAAGTTCTCCTGTTTCTCTGTTCTCTTCTCTCCTTTGTATCTCAGAAGAGATTGACTTAAGACAAAGCCCAATCATGTAGTCCGAGTCCCGCCTCATTACCATAAATGCTGCTATTCCCACCTCATCAGCATCCTAGAACTAGAATTTACAAGGCATAGGAAAACCACATCAGGTCACAAAATGATGGACTAAACACACAGCATTTGGAATCGCGGCTTTGCTAAGTTGTCACAAATTTAGGGGGGACACAGTTCAACCCATAACACTTCCTAAATAGTAATAAATCAAACCCAACCCACTGCTGTTGAGTCAACTCCAACTCCCAGCAATCTGTAGAGTTTCCAATCCTGTAACGTAAGTCCCTATGGAAGCAGGCAGCCACATCTTCCTCCCACGGCACTGCTGATGGTTTCACACCACCAGCCCTTGGGTTAGCAGTCAGTTACTGCAACCACTGCACCCAGGACTCCTTAAATAATAATAATAATAATATAATAACAGTATCACTTTCTATATGTACAGCGCACTATAGTTTACAAAGAGCTCTAATGCTGGACTTAATTAGATCTAACGATATAGCTTACAGGTGACTTATAATCACTAAATCTAGGAAGGAAGTAGGCGGCCATTCATTCCTTTGCAGTTGGAGTTCTAAAAGTGTACAAACCATCATGAAACAGCCTGAAATGGTAAATTATAATTATCTTCCAATGCACCTAGGTAGCTCCTGATCTGATTCACTCTCATCATCATCTTATCTTGGAAATGACAGTATTTATTCCTTCATCAGTTGCTGTCAAAGTTGATTCTGACTCACAGCAACTCCATGTGTGTCAGGGCTCTGCTGGGTCCTGTAGGGTTTTCGGTGGCTGGGTTTCTGGAAGTGGATCACTGGACCCTTCTTCTGGGTGGACTTGAACCTCCAGCCTTCCAGTTGGCAGCCACGTGCATGAGCCATTTGCACCATGCGGGGGCTCCTCTGTATTTCTCATTTCCCCTTATTTCAAGGCCTGTGATGACATCCACAGCTCAAATCCTCAGCCCCTAGATGTCCCCAAGCTCCTTGGTTAGGAATATTCCAGAGGAATTCACTTCCTAGTACCTCCTCTGCCTCGCAGTTTCTGATAATCCCACAAGTACCATGGCATCTTACCCAGGGGATACTTCGGAAGCCTGTTTTGGGCAATAACATTTCCATCAAGGCCATACAATTGTCTGCTTCTCATAATTGAAAGAATAGACATGATTTGTCCCAGGCTTTTAAAGATGCTACCAAGGACAGCCTGCTTCACAGAAGTAGATTACCGTGAAGCAGCAGTCTAGAAACTCATCAATGTATTATTGCTTTGACCCAATCTGCTGCAAAAGACCTTCTAAAAATCTTACAGACTAAGACTACACTTAGGTGCACCTGACCCAATCCATGGTCTTTTTAGGGGCCTTGTGTGCATATGAAAGCCAGACAATGAAAAAGGAAGACAGAAGATAAATGGGCACATCTGAATCACGGGGTTAGCAAAGCGTACTAAAGATGCTGTGGCCTGCCGTGGATACCAAACCTGACCCAGCTAAACCCACTGCCGTTGAGTCTCATCTGACTCATAACGACCAAATCTGACGGTACAGCTAGAATGCTCCTTGGAAGTGACAATAGTGAGACTGTCTCGCCTACTGAGGACGTGTCATCATGAGGGACCTGGAGAAGGACATCACGCTAGGGGAGACCAAAGCCAAGCAGAAGAAGCCCTTCAACAAGACAAACTGACACAGTGACCGCAACAGTGGGCTCACGCTTAGCAACGACTGTGGGGAGGGCACAGGACCCATGGGTTGTCCCGTCGGCTGCAGGATCCCTGTGAGCAGGAGCAACACCGCCAGCGACACCTAGACCATCAGAAGGCTTTGGAAACTCCACCCTCTCCCTAGCCGAGTGATGCCAGCCAGGCTGCCTCGCACACCCGGAAACAGAGTGAAACTCTTGGCTACCAATTTTTTGATTCAGAAAGTATATTCATGTGGCAATATTAAAGCTTCAGAAATGAGGCCCTAAGGCCTCAACACCCGCCCCGTGTCACCCCTGAGGAAACCCTGGCGGTGTAGCGGTGAAGGTCAGCTGTTCAAATCCACCAGGGGCTCCTTGGAAACCCTTCGGGGCCATTCTACTCTGCCCTATAGGCTGGCTATGAGTCAGGATCAACTTGACAGCACTGGGTTTGGGTTTTTTGTTTGTTTGGCTGGTTGGTTCTTTTTTTTTGGTAATCACTGAAGCCTGGCCAACTCTACAACATCTCCTTAAACGACGTGGAGGTACTTATGTGTCTCCTCATCTCTCTTGCTTTCCTCCTTTTTAATCAAATCTATAAGAACTGTCTACATAGTGACTATGTCAGACGAGGACAAAAATAAAATACTCCTCACTCTACCGAAACCCAGAATCCCGTTTTAATGGTGGCTTTGACTCACCAGCACAACTAGGGCTCGTGTCACCCAGCATGGTAACGCACGGTGTCACCTCTCGAGGCTCCTCCCCTCTCCCACTCACTAAGGTGGAGACCCACCTCCCTGCCCTGCGGCAGGCACCACGGTCTGGCCACCAGCATCCTGAGTGGGTGTAGGGGAATATCAGAGTTATGCGCTGGCTGACAGGTGCCATCAGATATAGTGACCCCACTGCCTTGGTAGCTCTTCCCCCAGCAGTGCTGGCCCACTTAACACTGGCCACCAAAGACCCTCTGGTCACTCTGGGGTGTCACATCTTCGGACGGTGTCAAGGGCGTGGTCTCCACCTTTGGTACCTGCATTGCCAACAGGCCACTGCAATTGCAAACAAGTCCCTGCCACTTCTCTGCCCCCAACACCCACCGCTTGAAACGCCAACCTCAGGAGCCATGACTGGCCAAGTTCCTAAAAAGTTTCATGACAGAGACAGCTTCAGTGACCCAGGAAACACAGGTCATGACACGGCGGATGGCAATGCCGCCCTCATCGATGACAAGAGGTGCTATCAGTTGCTGTCGCTCCAACTCCTGGCAACTCCTGCAGGCCAGACTCAAGTCGTTCCTTGTGTTTTCATCGGCTGATTTTTTTGGAAGTAGATCACCAAGTCTTCCTTCCAAGGCACCTCTGGGTAGGCTCAAACCTCTGACATTTCCATTAGCAGCTGAGCACATCTGTGCTACCCAAAGACTCTGGCTCTAAGAGAAGAAAGACAGAGGTCAAGGGCAAGTCAACACAACACATGTCAACCTTGTCATGTTCATTCACCTCTTCACCAACTATGTTCCCGTGCTTGCTGGATGACCTGGATGCTGGCAATACAAAGACAGATAACACCTTCATCGCTGTCTCCTCCAAACCTCAGGTTGGTCGGTCTGTGCAGACCAGCAATGCTGGCACAGCTCTCTGTTGTCCTGTAAACTCTGTGCCCACAAAGGAACCTGGCTTCTGCCTGAGCTGCTGCAGCCCAGACAGCACGTTAACCACGGTGGGCATTGAACGAGACCCCCAGTTGCCACTAAGTTGACCCTGACTCTGGGTTACCCCGTGTGTGTCAGAGGAGAACTGTGCTCCAGGGAGAGTGCAGTGGCTGATCTTTCAGAAGTAGATCACCAGGCCTTTGTTTCAACGTAGCTTGGGTTTCAACGTAGCCTTTGGGTTCCCAGCTGAGCTGATTAATCTTGTGTGCCTCTCAGGGTCTCAGGGAGTGAGTTACCAACAAGATGCTGGGGAGTCAGTCACTGAGGACGACAGATGAGTGGGCTCAGAGACATTTGGGGGACGTTAGCATGGCAGCTGTTTTTAAGAAGCCTTGTAGGAAAGAATGGTATTAGGAAAAGGCAGATGACTGGAGGCAAGGAGTCCCTGAACTCAAAATCAGATCAGGGCTAAACCAATCTTGCTTTTGATTTATTTCCACAGTATGTCACAATCCTATTTTCAAATTATTCTCCTGATAAAAAGGAAGGGAAACTCCCCAGCCCCTCATCTTTGGCAAAATACTTCCAACCATATAAGACAATGGTTTATTTTTGGAACATCTTGAGGAGAAATTCTTCCATCTGAGAACGGGTTTATGGGTTCCTGCGGTAAGAAAGAGGGGCTTCCTGAGCCCAGACTGTTCCCCTCTTCCTAACTTTCTCCCTGGATTTGGGATCCACTTAACCCATGAGACTGTAGCCTTACACGGATCACCTACCGCTGCTGCGTCTGTGAGCTCGATTAGCTGAGTTTCCAAGCAAGCCAAAAAGTCATTTGAGAGCGATGAAAATAAAATCCTGAATTTAAAAAGACAGAGTTAATTAAAAGCTGCCAAGTACCTTTCCTAGAAGTTCCCAAGCTCCCAATATATATTTGAGGAATGTCTTCTCACTACAAAAAAAAAAATCCAAGTCACTTTTCTTAATAGATTTAAGAACAGATGTGTTTCATATTGGATAGTCCGGTGAAATACAGCAGGACCCCCAAAATGTTTAGAAGAATTGAACTGAAATTTGTGGTTTCTTTTGCCACACAGGAAACCCCAGGGGGATGGTGGTGAAGTGCAACTTTTGCTAATCAAGAGGTTGGCAGTTCGAATCCACCAGGCACTCCTTGGAAACTACAGAGCAGTGCTACTCTGTCCTGTAGGGTCACTATGGGAGTAGGATTTGGGTTTGGCTTGGCCACACAGCACAGCTCCCGTTTCCGACCGTATGCTGCCAAATCTGCCAGCAGCCGGCTCTGCGGTCTTGCAGCTGTGCTGGTCCTGTTTCTTCTGTGATGAAAGTGTTGCACGAGATGGGTTTCTAAGGTCCCTCCTGCATCTAACAGCTCTCCCTTGGGGTGGAAACAGGTTTTATCACCTGGACCAAGGACCCCTGCAGGCTGATACTGCTTCATGAATAAGAATCTAACATGTCCCTTTTATAACCTGAAAAAAAAATAAAAAATCTTAAAACACCTAAAATAACAACCCATTTCGTTTTCCAAACACATCATGACTTCACGCACAATTATTTATAGAGCACCTACTGTGTGTCACTCAGGTAGAGACATCAGAAATATTTACCCAGACTCGATTTTGTGGATGCTTTTGAGCAAAAATGCTAGCTAGGCTGAGGTTTTAATAACAACCTGCCTGAGAAGCAGTAACTGTGATATAAGATAGAGCATAAGAAGTCAGTTTCAGGTTATATGCCTTTAGAACTCAATGGCTTTCTAAACTGAATTTATAATTAGAAGGATATTTTTAGCTTATTTTTCAATCGGAAGTGTTTTTTTTTTTTTACTGTTCCTCTGAACGTGTGTAATTTCACTTTAAATTTTTCCGATTAAAAAAAGGAGTTTTTTTTCTGGCAGGCTGCAGCCAAGTGTGAAAGTGGCAGCTTCAATTTCAGCATTCCAGCAAACATAAGGGACGGCTGGTCGTGGTACAGTGGCTGTCCTGTGGCTGTGACGCTGGAAGCTGTGTCACTGGTGTTTCAAACACCAGCAGGGTTGCCAGTGAAGGACACGTTTCAGCAGAGCTCACGGATTAGGACAGAAAGGCCTAGTGATCTCCCTGGATCAGTTTGCCAGAGAAAACACTGTGGATGATGACAGAATCGTGTCTGATAACGTGCCTTTGGTTGGAAGGCGTGACACAGTGATCACAAAAACGGACCCCAACACACCAACCCTCGTGAAGGTAGCTCTGGGCCACACAGTGTTCTGTTCTGTTGTACACAGTCCCCCCCATGAGTCAGCACCTGACAAAAACAGAACAATGCAAAACAGGAGGTCCTATCAATTGCGTGTAAAGGGGTTTGCCTGGACCCCGATGCTAAGATGGGTAAGGCACTCAGGCAGGCCCTCACCCTTGGGCGGCACCCCTTAGTGCAGCACGGCCCCGTTAGCAGAGAATACAGAGCTGGGTGCTGGGGACAGCCACGGGGAGCCTGGATGGGGAGGAGGCTTCACCCGGGGCAGCAGAGCCTAAGAGGACAGAACAGCACTTACAAAAGCCGGGAGCCAGAAAAAGGGCATGGGAAGGGCAGTGCTCGGAGGAGGTGGCTGATGACATGCCTGCTGCAGGACAAGAAGTCTGGGTTTTACCCTCCAGAGAAGACCTGCTGGTGCAGTGGGTTAAGTGCTTGGCTGCTAATCTAAAGGTCTGTGGTCCTAACTTTTAGGGGGAAGGATGTGGCAGTCTGCTTCCAGGAAGACTGTTGCTGTTGTTAGGTGCCACGGAGCCCTGACTCACAGCCGCCCTGCGTACCACACAGCACAACACCGCCGGCTCCGGCACCATCCTGTGCTCAAGCCTGCTGTTGCAGCCACTGTGTCAGTCCGTCTTGTTGAGGACATTCACCAAGTATAATGTCCTTCACCAGGGACGACATATCCAGAGCACGCTTCTAAGGAGCACTCTGGCTGTACTTCTTCCAGGACTGATTTGTTCTTTCTCTGGCTCTCAAGTATTCAGTATTCTTTGCCAACACCATAATTCAAAGGCACCGGTTCGTCAGTCTTTCTTATTCTCTGTCCAGTTTTCACACGCATATAAGGCAACTGAAAACATCACGGCTTGGGTCAGGTACAGTTCAGTCCTCAAGGTGACATCTTTGGTTTTTAACATTTTAAAGAGGTGTTTTGCAGCAGACTTGCCCAGTGCAATGCGTCTGTTTACAATTGCTGCTTCCATAGGTGTTGATTATGGATCCAAGTAAAAGGAAACTTTGGACAACTTCCAGCTTTTCTCCAGTTATCACGATGTTGCTTACTGGTCCAGTTGTGAGGACTGCTGCCTTCTTGATGCTGAAGTGCAATCCATCCTGAAGTCTTTGATCTTCATCAGTAGCTTCACACCCTCTTGGACTTCAGCAAGCGAGGTTGTGTCATCTGTGTTCTTCCCTTTTGGTCTTCGAACTCCAGGTCTTGGCACATTTTGTTACTTTGTCTTCTCCAGCCCCCTTTTGAAATCTTCTGTTTAGCTTTTTTACCTCATTTCTCCCTCTTGCTTTAGCTATCTTACACCCAAGGATAAGTTTCAGAGTCTCTCCCAACATGCATTTTGGTCTTTTTTTCCCTTCTTGTGTTTTTGACAACCCTTTGCTTTCTTCATATACGATCTTCTTGATGTCATTCCACAACTCCTCAGGTCTCTAGCCATTAGTGCTGAACACCTCAAATCTGTCCTTTACATTTAGATGGTGTCTAAATTTCTTTGGATGGCATCTAAATTCAGGTAGGCTAAACTGAAGGTCATATTTTGGCTTTCAGGGACTTGCTCTAATTTTCTTCAGTTTCACCTTGAACTTGCTTATGAACAATGTGTGGTCTATTCTGTAGTTGGCCTCTGGCCTTGTTCGGACTGCTGATATTGAGCTTCCCCATTGCCTCTTTCCACAGACGTGATTGATGTGAACCCCTTGCTTTCCATCTGGAAAGATCCACATGCCTAGCTGCCATTTGTGTTGTTGAAAAAATGTATTTGCAGTGAAGAAGTCACTTTCGTGCAAAATCCTGTCATGAGATCTCTGGCATCATTTCTCCATAAAGATTGTAGCCTTGGAAATCTATGGGGCAGGTCTACTCAGTCCTATAGAGCCACTGAGTCAGAATTGACTCCACAGCAATGAGTTTGATGGGACAGGTAACAGGATGTCAGCTGAGGTTGTTAAACAGAGGGACATAATCAGACCCACAATTGAGAAAGATTTTCTGGGGCAGAGAGGACAGGCTGAGGAGGGAAGCAGCTTGTCATAGTTCAGATGCCAGACCACCAGACAGGGAGGGAACTGATTGTTGCTAGTGGCATAGCAGTTAAATGCTATGTCTGCTAACCCAAAGGTCAGCAGTTCAAATCCACTCTATGGAGCAGTTTTATCCCACTCTATAGCGTTGCCATGAGTCAGAATAAATTTGACGGCACTGGGTTTGTTTAGGGGTGGGGGGCAAGATGCCATGAAGTGGAAACCCTGGTGACATAGTGGCTAAGCACTAACCAAAAGATTGGCGGTTCAAATCCACCGAGGTGCTTCTTGGAAATTCTGTGGAGCAGTTCTACTCTGACCTGTAGTAAGTCACTGTGAGTCAGAATCAACTTGACAGTGGTGACTTTTAGTTCCCCTGAAGGGGACTCCTGCTGATGGTGACATCCTCTGTGCAGTATAGAACTATGTCCCCAAGGCTTTTTAAGCCTGTGACTCTGAAGCAGGTCTCCAGGCCTGTCTTCAGGAATGCCTCCAGGTGGATGCCAGCCATCTGTGCCCACCCAGGGACTCCTATTGGGGCAACTAAAGTCAAGCAACTAAGAGGAGCGGAACTGCACCTATCAGGAGTACTTACACTAAAAAAATAGTGGAAACTGTTCATTTAAACAACTGCCCCACGGGTGGAAGTTGCAGGGGAAGACTTTTCCACTTGGCTCTCCATATCCACCCTCACCGCCATCCCACCCCCCAGGTGTCTTCATGATGGTAAACATGAGGAATTAGCCTGGGACACAGGTCATGGTCACAGGAGCGAGCCATCCTCTGAGAAAGTAACCTAGACAGGCCACTTGTCTTGCTGGAAATCCCTGAAGACCCGCAAGTCAACCCCAGGCAGATAGCGCTGTCACTGAGACCAGGAGGTAGCCAGTGCCCTCCCTCAGGACCAACATATTCCCTCCCGGACCCCTTCACCACTTGGCTCAGTGCAGTCCCCCATTGTTGCCTGCTTTCTGTACCCAGAAGGAACCGTGGTGGTGCAGTGGTTAAAGTGCTTGGGCTGCTAAGCAGAAAGGTGTGGTTGTCGCTGCTGAGCAGGAGACACACGTGGTGGTTTGCTTTCCCAAGATGACAGCCTTGGAAACCCTGTGGACCAGTCCTTCTCGGGCCTCAGGGTCTCCCTGAATCACAGTGATGCCACCGTGGTGGGTTTGGTTCTGTATCTGGAGTGGGTCTGAAGTAACTAGAAGATGCAGATCCCGGACATCGATGTGACCGCGCAGGGACACTGAGGGAGTGTTAGGTCACCCTCTCTTCCTCTGCCGGCCAATCCTTCCCAGGCCGGTCGCAGCCTCAGAGCGCTGCTGCTCGGCGCTGCTGGGCCAGCTGAGGAGTGGCCTCCGTGCTGGCCCACGTCCCACCGACAGGGTCACATGTAAGCGCGCAGGGGGCCTCTAAGACCCCAGTCTCTATCACGGACTCCTTCAGAGGCAACTCTGCCCGGGATGCATTGCCCTGAGGCCAGACCCTGGGCAGCACAGGGTGCCCGGCGTGGGCAAGGCGGGGATTCGAGGGCGCGCCACGGAGAAGGTCGCCTCGCCCACACTCAAGTTCGTCTTAGGGATCAACTCAAAGCCCTGCGGAGCTGGGACGGCCCGGCTGGACCACGGGGACCAGGAGGGGCGGCGAGGCTGGGCGGCCGGGCCCCAAGTCCCCCTGCCCCCGGCGGGCGCGCCCAGGCGCGGACGGCGGAGGTCCAGCGCAGTCCGCGCCCGCCGCCCCGGGTCGTGCCCGCCCGCCGCGCCCCCGCCCGCCGGCCTCGCCCCCGCGCGCGCCCGCCCCCCGCCTCCCCGTTGCCGTGGCAACCCCGGAGCCTCCGGCGCGCGCCCGCCCGCCCGCGGGAGCGCTCAGCGGCGGCGGCGGCGGCGGCGGCGGCGGCAGCAGGTCCGGCTCCAGCCGCGCGCTGCGACCCCGCTCCGCGCCCGCTCGTCTCCCGGCCCCGCCGGCCCCCGCCGGTCCTCGCCGGCCCCATGGAGCTGCTGGCCGCCGCCTTCAGCGCCGCCTGCGCGGTGGACCACGACAGCTCCACCTCGGAGAGCGACACGCGCGACTCGGCGGCAGGACACCTGCCCGGAAGGTGAGGACAGGCGCCCCCGACCCCGGGCGCCGCCTCGGGCCCCGGCGCCCACCGCGGGCCACCCTTGGGCCGCCCCCTCCTCTGCTGTCCCCGCTCCGCCGGCTGGCGCCCCTCCGGGGAACCCCCGACGGCCAGCGCCCCAGCCCCTGCGCCCCCGGCACACGCCGGTCCCCCTCTCCTGGCGACCGCGCTCTGGCCACGTGGCCCCAGGACGCGGAACCGAGGCTCCGCGTGCAGCCCCCCTCGTGGGGCCGACTAGGGGCACCGGGTGGCCCTGGGCGCGGGCCGTCGGAGGCTGGGCGCGCCAACTTTCCGCTGCTGCCCGCGGAATCGGAAAACATGAAGGTCCGGGCGGGACGCCGCGGCGTGAATCACCGGCGCGCCCTGGTGGGTGACAAGAAGGACCTGTGGGCCCGCCTGGCCCCGGGGCCCGCCGGCCACAATGCCAGCCTTGGCTGCACCCGGCCTGCGGGTGTCCTGACTTGCTAATAACCGGGCCTGCCCTCCCCCTCTCCAGCGAATCGTCCTCCACCCCGGGCAATGGGACCACACCCGAGGAGTGCCCGGCGCTGGCCGACAGCCCCACCACGCTCACAGAGGCCCTGCAGAGGATTCATCCAATTCCGGCCGACTCCTGGAGGAACCTCATCGAGCAAATAGGTGGGTGTCCCCGTTCGGGAGCTGCGTTCGGGAGCCCTAGCGGGGGCCAGGCTCAGGATCCCCAGCTCACGGGATCCCACTGCATTGCGTGTGAACAAAGTGTCTGACGCAGGTGGGAACGTTTTCGGCATGTTTGGTTCTAAATGGTTCCAGAGGAAAACTGCCACATGGGAATTCACGGTGCTGAACAAATGAGCTTTAGCAAGCAGTGTTCACCCAGCTCTCTGCGGAGGGTTTGAGCACCCAGGCCTGCTCCAGGAGAGGGTGTCCTGTCCCACCTGGTCGCTTCTGCCATGCTGGCCATGCCCCAGGTAGGGACGTGCCAGGGGACTGCTGGTGGCAAAATCCTAGCAAAAAAATGGGGAGTTTAGAGGTGCTGGGGCAGGCTGACCCTGTGGTGCTGGGGACAGGAGGTCTTGGGGAGCTTTGCACAGGAAGGGGAAGGTAGAGGACAGAGGAAGCTGAAGCCCCCAAAGCCCCTGGAGTTGGAAGAGAAGCCTGGTGTCGTCTGCCCCTCCAGAGACATGGCCAGAGGTGTGGGCATAAAGGACCCAGGAGAGACAGCTGGTGGATCCTGCACCCACCAGGCCACAGCCACAGCAGCCAATGCAGAGAGCAGGGGGAGGCAGCACCCCCAGAGCCCTGTCACTGGCACCGAGAAAAAAAAATCACTAGTGACATCAAACTCGTTCTTGTCTTCGTCACCGGCGGTACCAGAGAGCGGATAACGTGGACTCCGTTTTCCTGAAAATGGTGCCAACTGCTTAGAAAAGTGTCCTCCTTCCATGCAGCCAGAGCAGCTGTCTCTTCACTAAATAACAGTTCCAGGTTGGAAATCTCCCCCTTAAACGAAGCAAACAAATAACCCAATAATGTAATTCCTGTCCTCCAGTCCCAAACACTGGGACAGACGTGCAGCATCCCCAGGGCTGGATGTGCAGCTTCCGTTGTCACAGGAGACCCCGCACCCGGGAGCCTTCAGGGCCTGCCCACTCTTCCTGGTAGCGGTTATTGTTTGTTTTTTTAACTGAACGCAGAGAGGCTTGGAGCCTCTTGCACGGCCGAGGGGGTGAAGTGCACACCGCGCCCTGCTAGGGGGGCTGCCTCCAGGACTTGGCTTCTGGCTGGCAGACCCCTGCATCAGGCTGGAGGTGGTGCTGCTGGGGCCTGTGGGTGCTGCCTTTGATGCTGGTGCGTCCTGTCTTTGATGCTGGGAGGATGCAGAGGGGTGGATCTGAAGCTGACACCAACTGTCAGGAAATAAAGCCCCCTGAAGCCGCTTCCTCCCAACTCTCTGCCTTGTTGTCCTTTATGAAGGGACAGTAGCCTCTGCCTTGGCACACTCCTCTAGCCCCTGTTGCCACGCTCTTGAAACAGATCCTCATTTGGCTAAGCTCAGTGTGTTGACTTAGGACAGAAGGATTTAGGAACACAGAAAAGCTCCCCCTGCCCCCATCCACAGAGCTGGCCTAGCTCTGGCTGTGTGTTAGGGACTTCATGCCTAGAAACCACTGGACCTGTTGAACCAGGTGGTGTGATCTCGCAGCTGGGAGTGGGGACCCAAGAGCGTGCCGTCTTGGCCCCCAGTTTCCACACCTGTTAAACAGTAGGGGGCCGTTGCATCCTGAGACTTCCCCTGCTCCTCCCACGAGTATCTCCTGGGATAATAGTGAGTTTCTCAGGGACCGAAGTGAGTGACGGCACCACCTGATTCGTGCCTCGCCCTCTGTTGTGACGCAGTATATAACCTGAGGTCTGTACCAAGCGGACTCCTGGAACGCCCTAGCTGCTTTCAGCCCCGTGAGTGACGTGAGTGCTTTGACAGGTGCCGGGGAAGAACTGCAGGTTCCCACAGATCTGGTGTAATTAAGGAGAGGAAAATGGGGTGAGCAGGCCGGCACTTTGTGAACCACTCCACTGGAGTTTGCAGATGTGGTATGCAGTTATGGCAGCTGGCTCGGGCCCTCAGGAGGCCATTGTCACCACTAGTCCCTTTGAGTCAGTTCTGACGCGTGCAACCCCATGCACGTCAGAGTGGAAGTGTACCCTGTGGGCTTTTCAATGGCCGATGTTTGGGGCAGACCACCAGATCTTTCTTCCACAGCTCTTTGGGTAGGTTCCCACCACCCCGTGACCCCTCAGGAGACCATACCTGCTGCCGTCGAGTCAATCCCAACTCATAGCTGCCCTATAGGACAGAGTTAGAACAGCCCCTGGGGTGTCCAAGACTGTAAATCTCTACGGAAGCTGACTACCGTATCTTTCCCCTGCTGAGTGGCAGATGGATGGGTTCAACCCCTGACCCTGTGGTCAGCAGCAAGCGCTTCATTCACTGCGCCACCCTGAGAACAGAGATCTGTCTGTCTTACCGGTTTTGCCTGTGTGTTCTTGTCGTCCTTAGCACCTAACAGGATGCTTGGCATGTAGAAGTTTCTATTAAAAAGATCCAAGGAATTATTCCCTTTGGAAAATGAGATTTGGAATAACTCCCAAGGGTTTGGCAAGAGCAGATAGGGACTTATCCTTCTTCTGCATGGCAGCTCAGCCAGCCTGGTCCAGAGCATTTTAATTAAGAAAGACGAGTGTTAAGCCCTCCAGCTCAACATGGGTGTAATACTGGAAGTTTCATACCGTCTCTTGTACCAGTTAAATTTGAGTTCCATAGAAAGTCGTGCTTACTGAGTGTACAAAACATAAAATAACAGTGCACTGAGTACACAAATTTAATCAGATAGCATAACAGTTCTTTGGTAGAGCTACCCTGTTTTTAATGTATGAATTTTAAGGCAAATAAAAATAGACCAACTATGAAAAATGATTGCTCAGTGTGTCATACAACTCTTTGTAATCACAGTAAATAGAGGAAAATTGGTATTTAAATTCATATTCTAAATGCCTCAGAAAGATGCATGAAGTTTTAAGAACATTCTAAAATTGCTTGTATTGGGAGTCTTTGGCTGCAAGTAACAGAACATTCAACAACAAGTGACTCTAAACAGTAGAAGTATTCTATGTCAGTTAATGAGTCCAGGTGCAGGGAGTTGTGAAGTTGGTTCACTCAGACAAACAATGACCCAGCCGCTTACCCTCCACCATTCTCAGCATTTGGGCTTCATGTCACAAGATGGCTGCCACAACTCCAGGCGTCACATCTTAGGTCCATGTGTAAAAGCTGGAAGGGCTGTGTACTTTCCTGCATCTATTGGGGAAATTTCTTATTGAGAAGCCCTTACATGATGGCCTGTTAGTCCGCTTGTCCAGGTTGTGTCACAAGCCCGTGTCTGTATCTACTGCTTGCAGCAGAGAAGGACCTATAGAAGGTTTTGATCAGTCAGTACTTACCCACTTCCCTGAGAGCAGGATGGGTCAACACCCAAACTTCTCTCCTGCCAGCTGAGAAGAAAGAGTTTGAGGGGACAGGAGCTAGGCAGCCAGCAGTGTCTGCTGCCATGTGATTTCGGAAATTTTATTTTCAACCCTGCTCCTCACAGGGCTGATGTCTGTATCTCTTTGCAGCATCTTGTATCACAGTGAAATGTCCCGCAGAGTGTTTGCCTGTGGTTTGCTGACTGCAGAATACATAAAACATATTTTTCAGTCTTCAAAAAATACACCAAATTAGACACTTTCATGGATTTTGCAAATTGCTTTTCTAACAGGTCTTCAGTTCAGCAAAGATTTGAGTACCTACTATGTGGAAGGCACTGTGGTAAGCACTGAAAAACACAAAGACTGCCAATTAAGTTCGCAAACTCATCCTAGAAAAAGTGCTGCATCACTCGTTGCTGAATATCACTATGGTCACCTTCAAAGAACTCCCACTGGGAAGCTGTGCACTGATGCCAGCCCCTAGTCCACCTTTCAACACAATTTTGGAACTCTTTTTCTGGAAAGGCCGTCAGAGCTGTGGTGTTATTACCCTTGATGTCCTGAATGCCATCCAGATGTCTTCCTTTCAGTATTTCCTTTATCTTTGGGTAAAGAAAAAAGTCATTGAGGGCCAGATCAGGTGAGTAGGGAGAGTGTTCCAATACAGTTATTTGTTTCCTGGCTAAAAACTCCTCCACAGGAAACTATACAGTTAAATATTCACAAACTTGCCACTGTGCCGCCATGTGCAATGGCCATTCCAGAAAGATTTCCCAAATTGCTCTGAAGAGTGGACTAGGCTCTGGTTATCAGTGCATAGCTTCCCAATGGGCGTACTGCAAAGGTGACCTTAGTGATACACAGCAACGAGGTATGCAGCACTTAGAACAGTTAAGTTCACGAACTGACTTGTCAGACCTCGTAAATCTAATTCGTGGAAACCTGATTTATTTAAACTTCCATAAACACAGTGTCAGGCACAGAGGAGAAAAAGTGGCAGGATGTGGGGAACAATAGTTACATCGCCTCTGCCAGCCGTTAGCTCTGACATTGTACCAGTTTAGGGGGTGAGGTTGCACCTCTGCCTTAGTAGATCTTTTGTCCTTGGATGCAGTCAGAAAAGACAATATTATTTTTAATTCCTTTGTCAAATTAACTCCTTGTATTCTATGGAATAATAACATCAGAAAAATACAGCATCTTAATTTCTGGAAGTAAGTGCTATCTCTACCTTAACATAAAAAGGGCTTTATAATTTAGAGTGCTGGAAGCCAAGTCATTGAATCCACAAAATTGATAATATTAAGTTCCTGTGTATGAGTATCATCTATCTAGCTCTAGGCAAGTTTTGCAAGTCTTTTTCTTTCTTTTTCCTTTTCAGATTTATTTAACAATTAGACAAAGAAGGAAAAACAGCTGACGTTTTTACTGCATTGTTAAGATGAGGGGCTTTACGTGTAGTACTTTTATCTAAGTGATTAGAAGTGTCCTGAGGAAGTCAGTGTCTTTATAAGTAAACACATCCAAGAACGCTGGCCCCTCTTGGGGACGCACCCCCCTCCCACCACCCGTGTCCCTCAGTGCACCTCAGTCTCAACAAGTTCTAAACCGAGCCTGTCCCACACAGTGTAGAGTCCCTGACGTAACACCAGAAGGAGAGGTGTGCAGATCAAGAACTCTGCTACAAACCAGGATGGATGGTCCAACAGCCTGGAGGGTCCTGTGGGAACTTGGCCCCTAAGCTTGCTGCTGCCCCAGACCTGAAACCAGTACTGAGATCAACGTCAGAGACAAAGAATGGACTGGACCTGGGGACGCAGAGGGAGCAGGTGGTGTGTGTACTTGCTGGCTTTACCCACTGAGAGTATTTCTGTTACAGCAGCTCGGGTAACTCAGACATCAGGGCTGAGTTCCTGCCTGCGCCCAGGACCCATGTTCTGCCTCAGGGCAGTCCCCTGAGTCGGGGGGCACTTCACCCCATCCCCTCCACCGTCACTCCTGGGAACCGCAGCAGCCTCCTCCTGGCGTCTGACCCCCTCACCCCACTTGTGCCCACTTCCCAGCCCATGGGTCTTCTAAACGTAAACACCAGGCATGTGTTTGAGGTGTTCTGGAGGTGTTCTGGAGCCCCTCTCCTGCTGGAATCAACTCCTATCTCTGTGGCTCAGCAGGCGAGACTGTTGAGGGTCTGCCTGTTTCCCCCCAGGCTTGGCGCCAGCAGCCTCCTCGTAGCCCCGTGCTCAGTGTGCTCCCCTCTCCCTGGAGCTGGACCCTCTCCTGTTTGCACTGAAGCATCTCTTTGTCTCCGTGGTAACACCCCCAGCCCCCATGTGTGAAGACACCTTCCCTTTCCCCACAGTCAGGAGTCTGGAATGATCTTCCCCCGGGGTGGGGGGTACTAGATGTGTGCAGTTTCATCAATACGCCTGGTGGCTTTGGAGACTTGGGGTGTGTTTATTCCAAGTAAAACTGCTTGGGCGAGCAAGTCTGGCACCACAAAGTCAAATAAGGACTTTTCCCCGTTTGAATCATCAGGTCAGTGAACGGAGTGTGGAATAATTGGCTTTTCCTTCAAAATGAGATTTTGCAAGTAGTCCCATTCTGTGACTAAAGAGACTTGTTTAGTGTTAAAGGGTTTAAGGCTGTGGGAAACCTCCTGTTGGGATACTTAGACATAATTGGGGCTTTTCCGTCAATTTGTCCATCTCAGTTTTTAATGCATCAAGTTCTAGATTGTGTTGCTTGCCACGTAAGTAGGGGAAGGGTATATATTTGTGGAACTTGATTTGGAATGTGTTTGGGACTTTTTTATTCTCATGCTCTTAAAAAAAAAAAAAAAAAAAAAAAACTTACATAGGCTGCTCTTGCCCAGAAGGTGAGGAGAGGGGTAGTCTGGCATCTTCTGGACAGGAGAGCTTTGCTGGGACACGTGGAGGCCCACACTTTCTTGGTGTGTGCTTTAGAGCATTTGTGCTTCATGAGAACACAAAAGCCTGCACTTAGCAATTCAGAACAATCTTCGTCTAAAATCGATTTCTTCTTCTTATTACAACTCCATGTGGTTCCAGGGCTCCTGTATCAGGAATACCGAGATAAGTCAACCCTGCAAGAGATTGAAACCAGGAGGCAGCAAGATGCTGAAATACAGGACGGGTCCCCGGCCAGCGAGGAGGCTCCCGAAGAAGAGGAAGAGGAGGAGGAGGAAGAGGAAGAGCCAGCGAGCCCACCTGAGAGGAAGGCGCTGCCCCAGATCTGCCTGCTCAGCAACCCCCACTCGAGGTTTAACCTGTGGCAAGACCTGCCCGAGATTCGGAGCAGCGGGGTGCTGGAGATCCTGCAGCCGGAGGAGATCAAGCTGCAGGAGGTACGGTCTGTGGGCTGGGGGTGTCTGTCGGAAAGGCCAGGCTTTTCCCTCAGTGAGGTGAGGCGTCCTCTGCAAGCTGAGGTTCGCCAACCTCCAGGGGGTTCTACCACAGGAGTGTCTTGTCTGTGCAGAATGTGCAGAAACTTCACTTTATGCTGTAAATCCCCCAAACCCACTGCTGCTGAGTTGATTACAACTTACAGCAAGCCTCTAGGATGGAGTAGAAATGCCCATGGGTTTCCAAGGGTACAATTTTTACAGGAGCAGATTGTCATGTCTTTCTCCTGCAGAGGAGCTGATGTGTTCAAACCATGACCCTTTGGTTAACAGCCGAGCTCTTATCCGCTGTGCCACCAGAGCTCGTTACATTATTCCGTAAAAACCAAAAAACCAAACCCATTGCTGTCAAGTTGATTCCAACTCACAGTGACCCTACAGGACAGAGTAGAACTGTCCTGTAGAGTTTCCGAGGATCACCTGGTGGATTTGAACTGCCGACCTTTCAGTTAGCAGCTATAGCATTTAACCACTGCACCACCAGGGTTTCTTACAGTATTCCATAGGCAACAGAAAGCACCCAGTTACCCGCTAGAGTAGCTGAATGCCAGTAGTGAGTGTTGACCGCATCACTGTTTCCGTAGATTGCCATTTTCTAAAACCATTCGTAATTGTTGTTGAGTATTCCCATTGCATAAGTAAATGCCGCTGGCTGGGTGGTGCTGAGCTCACCGTGACTGTGAACTCACTTATTCCCATCGTCTGTAGCTTAAGAAGTCGGCTGAGCTTTTTTCTGCTTATAATCTTATCCCACACTTTACCTTGGAGTCACTTGAGCTTTGGATGTGTGGAATCTCTGCAAGAAACCCTCGAGCATGCCCTCCACGCCTCTCCACCCTCCAGAAATGGTGCCGAAGTCTGGGGCTTGTCCTCCGTCTCGCCCCTTCACTTGGTGGCCGAGGGAGATGTTGGCTGGCCATCAGCCAAGCTGACACCAGGTTGTGCAGTTGCCTGATAATTTATTGCTTGCTGCCGGAGAATGACAGTCCGTTTGAAAAATAACAGTAGCAGAAGAAAGTTAAGAGACACTGTTAAGTGTTTCTTACAGTTGAACAAAGATGACTTGGGCATAGAGAGAAATTTTGTGGTACACCAAGGGGCAAGAACGGTCAGTAGTAAGGAGAAAGAACATTCAAGAGGATGTGTGATATGCAAGTGTGTGTTGATTGTGAAATTTTAAAAGAGGAAAGGCATACAGTTTTCTTAAACCCACAGTCAGCCCTTTAGGGTCTCTGTGAGTTGGAATCAACTTGACGGCATTGGGCTTGATTTTGTGTCAGTCTGTCCAAATAGCGTCATCTCTGTGCTCTCTCACCCTCTCACCATCCCCCTGCTCACAGCCCTGCTCCGCGACCCAGGCTCCTTTAGATGCCGATTCTCTTGGTCACAGTTACAGTCCTGACCCCAAGTGTCCTGCCCTGCTTTAGCCCCCCTCGCTCCTGCACTGAGCAGCCTGCTGGTGCAGTTGTGGAGGGATGACTGGAGCCCCCCAGCCACTCGGCGGGAGAACCATGTGGCAGCCTGCTTCCGTAAAGCCGACAGCCCTAGAAGCCCTGTAGGGTAGTTCTGCTTCTGTCCGTAGAGTCACCGGAGTTGGGGTTTTGGTTTTGTTTGAGTTTCGGTGCTGCTGCACTGGATTCTATGAAAACATTTGCTCTTAGTGATTTCAGTGGGCAAACAGTCAACTCTGGTGAATAATCAAAACAGAGTGCTTCCTGACCAAACCAACCCAAACCAAACCTACTGCCATCGAGTTGATTCTGACTCATAGCAACCCTATAGGACAAAGTAGAACTGCCCCGTAGAGTTTCCAAGGAGTGCCAGGCAGATTTGAACTGCCTGTCTAGCAGACATAGCACTTAACCACTATACCACCAGGTTTTGTGTTTCCTGACCAAGGTCATTTAACTCAGATGTGAGTTTTACCAGGGATGTGCTACTGTTATTGTTGTTGTTGTTAGTTGTTGTTGTTAGTTGGTGTCAAATTGGTGCCAACTGATGGCTACCCTACATACTGCATGTTGAAACGTTGCCCAATCTGGCATCATCCCCATGATAGGTGGTGTATTTGATTTCATCAGAAAATCATCTGTTGTGATCCCTAGGTTTTCACCAGCTAATTTTCTAAAGTAGATAGCCAGACCTTTCTTCCTAGTCTTAATCTGGAAGTGCTGTCGAAACCAGTCCACCACAGGCGACTCTGCCGGCATAGCTTCCAGCATGATAGCAACACACAAGCTACCCAGGTGGGACAAACTGACAAATGAGTGGTGCGTTCGCTGCTAGGGAAGCTTGATGTGACTGGATTTTTAAAGGGTTACCTCAGGCTAGTTTGTACGTTACCCAGTAGTATCAGAAAACTTTGTTTAAACTTTTGACATGCCTCGAAACTGGGATCCATGATCTGAAAGTGGTTGTGTATCAAGACTTTTTTTTTTAAATGAAACTTCTCATGTAGCTAATACCCAGCCATCAGTACCCTCTCCCAGTCTCACACAGAAATACTCACGAGGAGACAAAAGAAGCCACCACCATCCCCAGCCAGAAATGAGGATGCATGGTCCAGGTTTCTCCGCCGAGGCAGATGGAGCTGGACTGAGAAGAGCTCACCAGGCTTGGCCCACTGAAAGCAGCCATGTGGAAGGTGCTGGAAACCACGGAGAAGTCCCCTTTCCTCTAAGACCTAGGGGCGCCAGCAGTCACAGACAGGACTATCATTTCCTACCTCTGACTTGCACCTAAAATGAATCATGGAGTACTGTTTCTGGAGCTTGCTTCACTCCAAGTCACCCACCTGGGACTTGTTTTTCTTAAGTTCTCTGAACAGGGAACAGAGACCAGTGTCTTGGAAGACACAGAAGAGTGTGCCACAGGAGACAGTATGCTGTAGGATCTGGAAGAAACTTTCTGAAAGCCGTTTGTCAGCTCACTCAGATATATGCGAATAAAGATAGGCAACGAGCCCTAGTGGCCCAACGGTTAGGAACCTGGCTGCTAACTGAAAGATTGGTGGTTTGAACCTACCCAGAAGCTCCATGGGAGAAAGACCTGGTGACCTGCTCCTATAAAGATCACAGCCGAGAAAACACTATGGGGCCGTTCTGCTCAGTCACCGGGGTCACTGTGAGTCGGAAGTCAACTCAGTGCCATGGAACAACAAACTGTGAACCAGGCCACAGAAGCAGAACAAACAAAAGGGTAGGGTGGGGAGAATCCTGAGCAAAGAGTGAAAGGCGACGTAGGACTCAGGGAAGGGTGGCAGAGAAGGAGCATAGACAGAGAGGGTGAGAGAGCAGATCCAGCGTGCGAGGCCTGCCAGTGAAGTTCACAGACTCATCCTATAGGAAGTGCTGCATACCCCCTGCTGAAGACCACTATGGTCACCTTTGAAGTCCTCCCCTTGGGAAACTAGGCACCAACACCAGTGCCTAGTCCACCCTTCAAAGCAATTTTGGAACTCTTTTTTCTGGAATAGCCATCAGAGCTGTTACATTACCCTTGATGTCCTGAATGGCATCAAAATGTTTTCCTTTCAAGATTTTTTTTATCTTTGGGTAAAGAAAAAAGTCACTGGGGGCCAGATCAGGTGGGTAGGGAGAGTGTTCCAATACAATTACTTGTTTACTGGCCAGAAACTCCCTCACCAACAACTAGACAATTATGTTTGCAAACTTGCCACGGTGCCACCGTGAGCAATGGCCATTCCAGAAAGAGTTCCAAAATTGCTTTGAAGGGTGCTGCCATTGGTGCGTGGCTTCCCAAGGGTATCCTTCAGAGGTGACCCTAGTGATCTTCAGCAATGAGATGTATAGCATTTAAAACAACTCAGTGTTTGCAGACTTAATTGTCAGACCTGGTGCACATAATTGGTGCTGCTTTAAAAACAGACAAAGAAGAAAACATCCCTGGGCTGAAGATAAGCTACTGTGTACACACAGAAACTGCTGGCAAAACAGAAACCATCCAAAATACCAGGTTAATTCAAGCCAAGACCAGTGAGTAGGGAGGAAAGAAGGGGTAAATATTTGTTCCGTTGATAATGAGAGAAGTAAAAGTTTTAAACACTGTGGAAACTTAGAGATAAATTCTGTTAGAACTTAAAACTATTTTAAAATGTAAACAAAGCTAAAAGCTGAGACAAAAAGGTGCCTCTGATAAAAAGCAGAAACGCAAGCAGTAAGGAAACACATGTAGCAGAGTTAGTAACTAACATTTCTGCTACAACAGTAAATGTAAATGGCTTACATTCCTCTGTTAAAAGACAGAAACTTTCCAGTTGATTGGAAAACCAAAGCCACTGTATTAGCAGGCAGAGTCAAATATGGGGTAAGAAACATTACCCCAGGAAACAAAAAGTTATTTTGTGTGGTTAAAAGTATCTTTTTTGTTGCTAAAGCTTTGGCTTTATTTTTACATGTTTTAAAATTAAATAAATAACCCCTGAAAGCAGTCTCACTGTGGAAAAATAACACAAACCCTGGGAAAATGTAGAGCCCTCTCCTTGGAGTACACGTGCTCTGATCAGAGTACTCCTTTATCACCGGTTCGGGCACAGCCATGGTGCATCTTCTGATCTAGAGTCCTGACACTTAGGAAAACGAAGTGCGGAACCCGTAGCGTCTGACAGTCTACTTCCAGGCCCCACACTCAACAGCAGTTTGGTTTGGGTTTTTAGTCAGTTGCCTCTCAGCTTCCTTTTCATAAAAACAACGCCCTTTGCACTGAGAGTTCCTGGGCTTTTATAGTTCAATTATATCATGACATAACAAATACAACCGACCTGGATCTGTCTAAGGACAGACGTGAAGGCGAGCATACTGCTCAGGAGGTAGGAACAGGAGTGAGCAGGGTACTCATCTGCTCCCGGTGCCCAGCGCACCTGGCGCAGGTGTTGCAAGGAAGCAGATGGTCCTGTTGACGTCCCCAAGTTGGTCACGTGGCAGTTGGCCAGGAGAGCATCTGTGTGCGTACGTGTTTGTGCTCATGTGAGAACACAGCTGTCAGGTGCATGTCTACACACGGAGCTGCTGGTAACAGTGAAAACCCAGAAACCAGACACATTGCCATCAAGTCCGTTCCAGCTCACAGTGACCGAATAGAGCAGAGGAGAACCCATGACCCCATAGAGTTCTCTAGGCTGCCATCTGTAAGGGAGCAGGTGTTTATGACACCAGGGCTCCTTGGTTCCCCATAACCAAACCCATTGCTGTCAAGTCAATTCGGACTTGTGGAGACCCTATAGGACGGAGTAGCCCTGCCCCATGGGGTTTCCAAGGAGCGGCTGGTAGATTTGAACTGCCAGCGTTTTGGCTAGCAGCTGAGCTCTTAACCACAGCGCCACCACGGCTCCCAAGGGAAGCAAGTGTTCAGTGGTGAAAGGAGTTAGCCAGTTGCTGTTTAGAAAGCCAGTGTAAGCTTTCCAGGGCCATCTTTCATGCACCTTGCTTAGCAACATTGTCAGACTGAAGCTCTGCTCTCCTCTCTTGGATGAAATACAGTATCCTGTCTTAACTTGCCTGTCTCTTGGATGGAATATGGTATCTTGTCTTAACCTGCCTGTCTCTTGGATGGAATATGGTATCTTGTCTTAACCTGCCTGTCTCTTGGATGGAACATGGCATGTTGTCTTAACCTGTGTGTCCTTGATGACTGAAGTTGAGCGTCTTTTCCTGTATTTACTGCTCTTCCCATGTCTGTTCTTATCCTTTCCCTTCCTTTCTATTGGGTTGTTTATATCTGTTTTCTTAATTTGTAGCATCCCTTTATGCATCTGGACATTAATGCTTTCAAAAAAGGAGTGTGTCAAATGTTTTCCCTGTAGTGTAGGAACCCTGGTGGCGCAGTAGTTAAGAGCTCAGTTTCTAGCCAAAAGGTCTTGAGTTCAAATCTACCAGCTGCTCCTCAGAAACTCTATGGGGCAGTTTTGCTCTGTCCTACGGAGTCACTATAAGTCAGAATTGACTCAGTGACAGCCAGTTTGGGTTTGCTTTGTTTCCTATGGTGTAAAATTAATTTTTTAAAAAAAAGCCAATTCATGGGATCCAAGGTGTGTCACCGTAGAACTGTGCTGCAGACTGTTTTGGGTGGGTTTTTTTTTTTTTTTCTTTTGGCAGTAGATCAATCACGAGGACTTTTCTCTAAGTGCCCCTAGGTAGAATCAAACCCCCAGCTTTCAATTAGCAGCACTGTCTGCACCACCAGGGATGCCTTCAGCCACAGCTGTAAGCCGACAGTGCCTGGGTTGCGTGATGCTGGGCGAAACAAGGGGATGTTCTACAGCCTTCAGAGAGAGCAGGGCCCAGCCGCACTGTGGATTCGGACTTCTTGCTCTAGACCTGGGACACCACAAAGCATTCTTACAAGCCCCCAAACATTCCTGGGATGCACAAACAGTTTGTGCTTCCCTGCTAAAAGTGCCTGTTGGACCCCAGCCAGTGGTGCAGTGGAAGACAAGTCCTGGGGGTCTCTTGCTGACAGCCAGGAAAACCCCACGGAGCAGTGCTCCTCTGTAACACAGGCTTTACCCTGAGTCGGAACTGACAAGCAGTAGCCTCAAGTTTGGTGGTTTGAACCCACCCAATGTTATCCATAACTTGTTACGATCCATACAGTCAAGTGACTTCGCCTGGTCAATAAGACCCAGCTAAACATCTTTCTGATCTTCTCAGCTGCCAGCCAGTATCCATGTGATAACCCTCCTTCCACATCCTCTTCTAAATCTGGTTTGAATTTCTGGCAGTTCCCTGTGGACATACTACTGCAGCTGCCTTTGAATGATATTCAGCAGAATTCCGCCTGTATTTGATAGGAGTGGTATCGTCCAGTGACGTCCACGTGCTATTGGATGGCTCTTCTTTGGAGTGGACACAACTGTGGACCTCTTCCAGGCAGTTGGCCAGATATCTGTCTTGCAAATTTCTTGACACAGACAAGTGAATGCTTCCAGTGTTGCATTCATTTGTTGAAACACCTCAGTTGGTATTCCATCAATGCCGCAGCCTTGTTTTTTACCGACGCCTTCAGGGCACTGGACATCTTCCTTGGGTATCATCAGTTCATAATTATATGCGACATCTGAAGTGGCTGAACACCCACCAGTGCTTTTCGGTAGTGTGCCTCCGTGTGTTCCTTCCAGGTCCTTTGGACGCTTCCTGCATGGTTCGGTATTTTCCCAGTAGAATCCTTCAACACGGCAAGGTGAGGCTTGGTTTTTTTTCTTCTGTTCTTTCAGCTTGAGAATACAGAGTGTTCCTCTATGGGCTTTGTAACTCCAGGTCCTTGCGCACTTCCTTGAAAACACTGCTGACTTTGCTAACTTTGTCTTCTTGAGCTAACTTTGTCTTCCATTTGGCTCTTTTACGTCCTCGTTTCTTTCGCTTTAGCTACTCAGCCTTCAAGAGCAAATTTCTGTCTCTTCTACATCGTTTTGGTCTTTTCTTTCTTTCTTGTCTTTTTAATGATCTTTTGCTTTCTTCACACGTGATGTCTTTGGTGTCATCCAACACCTGGTCTGGGATTCAGTCACAGGGTTAAGCATGTGATATCTGTTCTTGAGATGGGCTCTAAATTCGTACAGGATGTACTTAAGGTCCCACTCATCGTGACCCTGTTGTGTATCACAGAATGAAACACTGCCTGGTCCTAGTGGTGTTAACAGTGAGCTCGGTGACAACAATGACTTTGAGCATGGTGCAGGATCAGGTGAAGTTTCCTTTTGTGATACATAAGATTGCCATGAGTTAGAACGGACACAATGGCCATTAACAACAACAACAACAAAAAAAAAGCGATAGCTAAGATTGTACTTTGGCTCATGTGGATTGGGTTTAATTTTCTGCAGCATCAGCTTGAACTTGCGTAGAACAATTGATAGTTTATCCCATAATTGGCTCCTGACCTTGTTCTGGCTGATGCTGTTGAGCTTTTCCGTTGTCTCTTTCCACAGACGTAGTCAGTTTGATTCCTGTGTATTCCGTCTGGTGAGGTCCACGTGTACGGGTGCCATTCTTGTTGAAAAGGCTGGTTCAGAAAGGTCGTTGGTCTTGCAAAATTTGATCATGAGATCTCTGACATTATTTTTATCACCAAGGCCGCAGTTTCCAACTACTAATCTTTCTTAGTTTCCAGTTTTCCCATCCCAATCACCAGTAATTACCAATGCATCGTTATTGCAAGTTTGATCAATTTTAGACAACAGAAGTTAGTAAAAAATCTTCCATTTTTTCATCTTTGGCCTTTGTGGTTGGTGTGTAAATTTGAATAATGGTTGTGCTAACTAGCCTTTCATGTAGGCCATGTGGGTATTATCCTGTCAGTGCCAGCATTGTACTTAAGGATTGATCTTGAACATTCCTTCCAGTGACGAATTAATGCCACTCTTCATCAGTTTGTCATTCCTGGCATGGTAGGCCGTATGCTTGTCTGATTCAGAATGACCAGTGCCAGTCCGTTTCCGCTCACTGAGGCTGCGGATATCTCTCTTCAAGCATTCCATTTCATTTGTGACAACTTACAATTTTCCTAGATTCATACTTTGTGCATGCCACCTTCTGATTATTAATGGATATTTTCAGCTATTTCTTCTCATTCTGAACCATGCCACTGCAGCAGCTGAAGGTCCTGAAAGCTAGACTCCACCCGCATCATGAAGGTCGGATCGCTTTGAAGACGCAGTTCTTCCCCAGTCTTTTTCTGAGTGCCTTCCAGCCAGGCTCATCTTTCAGCACTACGTCAGCCAGTGTTCTACCACCATTTATAAGGTTTTCACTGGCTAGTTTTTTTAGGAATTAGACTACCAGGTCTTTCTTCCTAGGCTGTCTGAAGCCTGGAAGTTCTGCTGAAATCCATCCACCACTTGTGATCCTGCTGGTGTTAAAAATACTGGTCAAAGAGCTTCCAGCATCACAGCAGCGCACAAGCCACCAGGATACAACAAACTGGCAGGTGAATGGTGGCCCGTGATGATTATGGCCAGGAAAACCCAAAGGGACATCTACTGTGCAACACATGGGGTCTCCATGAGCTGGAATCAGCCTGAAGGCCTCAGGCATTTTTTAATAAGCCACCTGGTTGTGGTACTTTGTTACCTAGGAAACTAATACCGTCAGTGTTTTCTTCTTTTCTTTTTTTTAACAAGGTGAAACATTCCTTTTATAGTAGCGTTGCCATAAAATACAGGTTTTCGTTCTCTTCATAAATTTTTGCAATTTCTAATGGATCAGATAAAGAGATTTAAAAATCAGCCATGGTGGCCTTACTAATACATACTACAGTGACATTAATGTATTAGTGAATATGTGGACTCAAATATTTTTTGATGACTTATTTTATTTGTCAGTGTTGAGAACATGCACAGCAGAACATACCCCAGTCCAACAACTTCTCCATGTGTGGGCACGTAACACTGAGGGCAGTCTTTAAATCTCCCCACCTTCCTGGCCCTGCGTCTCCCCATCACGTCACCACCATCAACAGAAACCTGCTGCCCTCGTGCTTCCCATCTAACCTTGCTAGCTGCGTTGTGCCCTGTCTCACCCGAGTCATTAGAGTCTGACTTTTCACATTTACTATAAAGAGCATTGTCAGAGCTTTTATTTTGCTAGCGTTTGACCATGGACACAATCTTCAGAATCTTCAGATTTTTGGTTCCTAATCAATGATTCCAGGAATTGGTGGAATATTAGTTAAGATGTTTCAACAAGTGGAGGCGATGCTAAAAGTGCTCACTAGACTGTGTCAAGAAATTTGGCCAACCAACTGGAAGACATCCGTATTTATACTTACTCCCAAGAAAGGTGATCCTGCCAAATGAAGACATTATCGAACAATGTCATTAATATTACACACAAGTAAAATTTTGCTAAAGGTCATAGAAAAATGACTGCAGCAGTATACTGACAGGAAACTTCCAAAAGTTCAGGTCGGATTCAGAAGAGGACATGGACCCAGGGATATCATTGCTGATGTCGGATGGATCTCGGCTGAAAGCAGAGACTACCAGAAAGAAGTTTGCCTATGTTTTATTGATCTAGGCAAAAGCACTTGACTATATGGATCATGACAAATTATGGCTAACATTGTGGAGAATGGGAATTCCAGAACACTTAATTGTGCTCATGAGGAATCTGTACATGGATTGAGAGGCAGTCATTTGAACAGAACAAGGAAACACTGCATGGTTTAAAGTCAGGAAAGGTGTGCACCAGAGGTGTCTCCTTTCACCATGTCTTTTCAGTCAGTATGCTGAGCAGACAGTCCAGGAAGCTGGAGTATGTGAAGAAGAGTGGAGCATCAGGATTGGAAGAAGACTCAGTAACAGACTGCATCATGCAGATGCTGCAGCCTTACTTGCTGAAAGTGAAGAGGATGGGAAGCAATTACTGATGAAGAACAAAGACCACAACCTTCAGTATGGATTACACCTTGATATCAGTAAAACAAAATCCTCACAACTAGACCAGCAAGCAACATTATGATAAATGGAGAAAAGACTGAGGTTGTCCAAAATTTCATTTTACTTGGTTCCCCAATCAACACCCGTGGAAGCTTCAATCAAGAAATTAAAACATACATTGCATTGGGAAAATCTGCTGTGAAAGATCTCTTTAAAGTGTTAAAAAGTGAAGATGTCACCTCGAGGACTAAGGTGCGCCTGACCCAAGCCATGGTATTTTCCGTCACTTTGTATGCCTGCCAAAGCTGGACAGTGAACAAAGAACTGACACCTTTGAATTGTGGTGTTGGAGGAGAACACTGACTATACCATAGACTGCCAAAGGAACAAACAGCTCTGCTCCTTAGAGGCAAGGATGGAGAGACTACATCTGACACACTTTAGCCATGTTGTCAGGAGGGACCCATCCCTGGAGAAGGACATCATGCTTGGTAAAATAGAGGGTCAACGAAAAAGACGAAAACCCCAACAAGCTGGGTTGACGCAGTGGCTCCAACAGCAGGCTTCAGTTTAACAATGATTGTGAGGATGGCGTGGGACCGGGCCGTGTTTCGTTCTGCTGCACGTAGGGTCGCTGTGAGTCAGAGCTGACTCAGCGGCACCCACCACCAGCAATAATTGTACAGCTGTCGTATGCTTTATCTAAGCAACCTCCTGGTGATGAACATCTGGAATTAGAAATGTTACGTATCAAGGGTGCTCCTTGTAGTTTTACTGATGGTAGTGAAAGGCAGAAAAGCTGGACAGCGGAACACTGTGGAAGTTGCTAAGTGGAGCTGTTAGGTTAAAAGTTACACTCCTTCCCTCCCTCCCTCCCTGCCTGCTTTCCTCTTCCCTTCCTTCCCTCCTTGCCTCCTCCTTTTCCTCTCTCTGTTTCTTTCTGCATTTTGAGACAGTATTATGGCCAGATTGCCTTCACGGGCCATCCAACTTCGCAGCTGACCATTCTGCTCACCAGCAGGTGCATTAGCAGACGCTCCTCCCCTCAGCTGCGTGCTGGGTAAGAGGCCTAGCCCTTGTGGATGGAGTTTGCATTTCTCTTTTTTACCGTGAATAAGGCCACACGTCTTTTCAAGCAGGTGTCTTTTTAAATTTGTACCTATTTCAGGATGTGATTTTTTTTTTTTTTTTGGTAAATTAATGGGTTAATCAGATCATTCTGAGGAATATCAGTGATGTTCTAGACACGTGCTCTCTTGATGGGGATGCGGAGTGACAAGTGCTGGAGAGAGGCGTGCGGGCTCCAGGCCAGGGCAGCAGGGCTCCTCACACTCACACGGGAGTCTTGTGAGAAGGCAGGCTATCGGGGGTCTGCAGAAGGGCCTGAGACTCTGCATTTTAACACTTCTGCTCCTCTGGTGCAGTGGTCAGGGACCACTCTGAGGAATGCTGCTTTTGTTTGTCCTTTCTGTCTGGAAAACTCAGAATCATTCTCCAGCTCGTCCCCTCTTCCTGCCAGCACGAGGTGCCACATGCCATGTGCCATGTGCGTATTACTCTGAGCTAGAATTGGCTGTTTTCCTTGGTGGTGGCACTTCTGTGTCCCTCTGCATCCCCAGTGACAAGTTCTTGGTATGTGTCTAGAGCCAAGGAGTCGATGAGGACTGAAAGCCCAGCCCAGAGCCCCCAGGCTCCAGCCTTCTGGGCTCCAGTCCCCCAGGCTCTGAGCTGGTGACCCTCTGGGCAGGGGTCATCATGTAATCCCCAGGGCCCAGTTAACGGTCAGAGACCAGAACATTCCAGAGCCATCTGGGACTGTGCCCAGGATAGGGGACACTGTAGAGCCCAGCCCAATGCCGCCAGGAAGGAAAGGCAAAGACAGACATGCTCGGCGCTGTCCTGCGTCGGCGGGGGTCTAGCTGGACTCAGCAGCATGGTGGGGCCCCTGGGGCCAACATCACCTTCGGTGTGGGTGGTGGTCTGGGGGTTTCTCCCACGACAGGCTCCCTGAGCACCACCCTGGACGCACCATATGAAGCTGCAAAGAGGACGAAGAGTCTGGAAGGGGCAACAGGGGAGCCTCTCGGCTTCTGCCTGAATAACAGGCTGTCCTTCCTGGGAGGACGCTGGGCAGGAGCCTCTGGTCCAGCAGCAGCCAGCTCTTAGCATGGAGCCCTGCAATCTAGAAGACAGGGGTTCAAGTCTCAGCCTGCTCATCTGCAGTGGGGCAAGCACCCAACCAGTCCACGGGGCTGTCGTCAGAGTGGGCAGTGTGCAGCGTGGGCTGTGCCAGGAGAGGTCAGCTGCTGTCTCCTCCTGCCCCCGTGCCTCCACCTTTGGTAGCTGCCTAGACGGATTGAAAAAGGCAGGGACATTCAGGGCCACCGCGGACCACCGATCAGTGTTTGCACCTGTCCATGATGTCTCGAGCAGGCAAAGGTGACCAAGAGAGAAATGTAGCTATGCATTTCTTAGATTCAGAGAGAGCTGCCCCGAGGTGCCTGGGACAGCAGGGCGTGGTCAGCAGTGCTTGCAAAAATGCCTGGGCACCTGTGCATCCTCTGGGACTCAGCCGCAGTGTCACCTCCTGGGAGAGGCCCTCCTGACCCCCATGTTAGGGAAGGCAGCCAAGGTACCAGCTCAATAATGATGGCAAACAGCACATTCTGCACCCCGCTTCCCAACAGCTGAGGAGACAGGGCTGGTCTTGTGTTCCAGATGGAAACTGAGGCTCGGTGGGACTCAACAGTGTCCCTGGGGTCATTTCACTGCAGGGGTCTGGCCACTTCCCAGCGCTGGGGGTCCTGCTCTCATGGATACCAGGACATCACAGCTCTGGTCAACTGCCGAAACCCCCTGGACCGGCCCCTCCAGAGAGAAGCCAGCATTGCTGGATTTTCCCCTTCACACAGGACCCTCCGGAGGGGGAACTCGGGCTCATCAGCAGTGCTGGAAAACGTCAGGAGGTGTGACTGGCTATCGGCAGCTGTCGGGTGTGACCGTCGGGAGCTAAGAGGGCCATTCAGAGACCAAGCAGTGATTTATAAAATCCGAGTGGGTGTAAACGGGTGTCCCCTGAGGACGGCAGCCCTACCACTGAGCACAGGCTCTGCCCGCTTTGGGAGGGGAGCTTCTGGCACCCGGTGGCCACCGGGCAGCCACAGGCAATGGCTGTCCCTAGGGAGCATTAGGGAGGGGGCACTCTGCAGTGGGTACCCTGCACACGTGTCCACTTGCTTACTCTCACATGTGCTCATGTGTGCTCTCTCACATGCACTCACACACGCTTATGCGTGTATGTCCTCACATGCTTACAAGTAGGCTCTCATGTACTCACCCACACTCGTGTGCTCACTCACACAAGCTGATGCTCACACGTGCTCACACGCATGTTGACGCTACATGTGCCCGCACATGCCCACACATACATGCTTATACTCACGCATGCTCAGATGTACGCAGGCTCCCGTGTGTTCTCACATGTGAACATATACACACATCTGCTCACATTCATACATTTACTCTCACGTGCTCACAGTCGTTTCACACATTCACACACATGCATGCTCACTCACCCATTTCTGCTCACACACAGTCATGCGCACACGTGCTCACATATACATCCTTATTCACGTGACACACGGACATGCTGACACACGTGTTCCCAGATGCATATGTCTTCACATGGCGCTCCCACAATGCTTACGCTGACATGCACTCACATCACATGCTGAAGCGTGTGCTTCCTGGCACTGACACCCCCACACACGCTCCCTGCCCCCTGTGTCTACCCTCTAGCATCTCCCACACCCTGGCTGGGGGTTTCCTTGCCTCTGGTCTGCTTCTCGAGCCTTTACTTTCTGTGGTCCGTCTCCCCTCCCTGAGAATGTGTGCTCTGCGACAGCGCTCACGCTGAACCCTCAGACCCTGGCACTTAGCAGGTGTCAGCACCCTTGTGAAGGCATCAGTAGGTGACGGGGCCTGGAACCCAGCGTCAGCCACGCTGCACCCAAAAGCCTGCATGACTTCGGGTGAAAATAACATTGATTGGGAAAAGGCAGTAGCTGTGTTGGTGTGGCAGTCACTCGGCAGATAAAATGGGGACGCCCACCCTGAGAGCCGAATCCAGAGGTGACTAATCCCCTATAAAGGGATTGGGAGGGGTGGGTGTGGTGGAAAACAGACTCAGCTGGCATCAATGAGTGGTGACTCAGGCGGCGCCTGCCCTTGCCACCCTGTCTCTGTCCAGCTGCCTGTAGCCTCTTGTCGTCTGGGAGAAGGACAGATGTGTCATTGGCCCAGAGTCTGTGTGTATGGAGATAATCTGAGACCTAGGTGATAGCTGGCACTCGGGGTTGTGGGGTTAAATCACAAGCTTTTTGTCTGCAAGGCACGTATGGGTTTCCCCTCATTATCTGAAACATTTGTCCGTGTGGCTTTTCTAGTTACGTTTGCCTGGCGATGTAATGGCCTCATTTCTTCTTAAGAAACTTAAATCCAGCAACAGGCAAGTGATTTTATAACAGCATCTGTGACAGAAACTTCGGGAAACTTCTGCACATTGTGCTCTCCATTTTGCCCATGGGCCTGAGGGGCGTGTTAGCCAGGCAGTGCTGCCTCCTACAGCGGTGGTGGGCTGGGGTGTGGCCTCGGAGGCGTCTGTTGGGACATGGGCCCCAGCTGGTGGCCTCACTTCTGCTGAGAGCCTGTGGTCAGTGGCTCAGCCCTGCAATCACATCCCTGGCACCATCCTAGCTGTTGCAGAGCGGGCAGGATGTCTCCAGGTTAGGGATGTGTTGTCAGTGTGAAAGTGTCTGCCACGTTGGTGCTGGCCAGTGAGTTGGCCCACAGGGCAGAGCTGTGCTTGGAAGCTCGGAGCACGGCCGTTCCCAGCTAGTCGAAGCAGGCCCAGTGAGCCCCACCTTTTCCCAGGCTCTGACCTGCAGATTGGGGGTGGCAGGGGCAGAGGCAAGACTTGGGGGGTCTGGTCTTTGCTCCTCTCCCACCCAGCTGTGTGACTGTGGAGGTGTTACCTAACCTCTCGTGGAGCCTGTTCCCTTTTGGTAAAAGGAGGGCTACAGCTAACCAGGAGGTCAGCAGTTCACATCTACCAGGTGTCCTTGGAAACCCTGTGGAGCAGTTCTACTCTGTCCTATAGGGCCTACTGTGAACATTCAGTGAGACAGCACGGGAAACCTCCAGGCCTAGGCCTGGTGTGTTACGAGAATAGATACTGGCGCCTCCCTCCCATGCTCCCTGGCCCAGAAGCACTAGCTCTCAGGGCCAGAAACTGGCACCCTGGGCCAGGAGTCCTAACCTGTGGAGGGAGTCTAACCAGGGAGTGAGGCCTGGGGGTAGGCAGGGCAAGGAGAGGGCACGAGAGCCTCTGTGCTCATCTCTCGTCCCCTGTTGGGCAGCCACCTCCTGGGGACCTGAACCAGCCCTAGTTCATGGGACCACAGAAGGTGGGCAACAGGAGTGAGGATGTAGGGGTGGTCCCAGGACATCGCGGGTAGGTCGTGGGGTCTTGTCAGCAGAGCAGGCTGGTGAGTCCGCATCAGCCACTGTGCTTTGCAGAATGACCCTTGAGAAGACAGGTCTGTGTCCTTCTGTCGGCTCCATGGCTCCAGTCACAAAAATTAGGACAGGAAATAAAACTGCCCCCCAACAGTTTATTCAGGTAAGGACTCCTGCCTTTCTCAAAGCAACAACACCTTTATTGATGGGCATTTAGTGTCGGCAGGTGCCATGGAGTTGATTGTGACTCGCAGTGACTGTCTGTGGCAGAACTGCCCTAGAGGGTTGGCTGGGCTGTGCTGTTTGGGTGCCAAGTTTCAGACCAGAAACGCTCTTCTGAAAGTCTGAAGACCACTCAAAAGGGGTGAAAAGAACAGAGGAGAAGTTACCCCGTATTCGCAGTGGTGACGCCAGTGTTAACCTTCAGGGCTGTTTTCCTCCGTACCCTTTCCCCCGCTTGCGGGAATGGGAGTCCTGCTCCCTGCTGCTGTGCACCGCCGCCTCCACACCAGGGCCAGGGCCACCGTCCCCCGGAGTGAGCTCTGGGCTCTGCCATGCCGTGGCCATCGTTCGTTTAACCTCTTCCCCTTTTTTCTGGACGCCCAGGATGCTTTGTTCCATTTTCCTGGCAGTCCCGTCACCATGACGCCCTTACTTTCCCTGTGGGATCACTGGAATCCCTAGTGGCGGAGTGGGTGAGTGCTGTGGCTCCTAACTAAAAGGCTGGCAGTTTAAATCCACCAGGACTCTCTGTGGAAACTGGATGGGGCGATTCTGCTCTGTCCTGTAGGGTCGCTGTGAGTCAGAATCAACCGGATGGCAGTAGGTTTTAGTTTTTTCAGTTATGAGTCACTGTGAGTCAGAACTGACTTGACAGCCATGCTTTGGGTGTTTTGGGTTTCCTCGGAAATGAGTGTGGCCTTTCACAAAGTGCACCCACTGCTCCCTGTCATCTCTAGGGTCAGTTTACTCTCTGGAAGGCATCCGGCAGTCCCACTCCCAGCCAGAGCTGCTGGTGGTGGTGGTGGTGTTTGCCATGAGGTCCCTTCTGACTCCTGGTGACCACATGTGACAGAACAGAACCACCCCGTGGGGTTTTCTAGCCTGTAATCTTTGTGGAAGCAGATGGCCAGGTCTTTTTTTTTCCCGAGGACCCCCTGGTTGGGTTAAAACCGCTGACCTTTGGCTTGGCAGCTGAGCGCTGAACCTCGTGCCAGCAGAGTCAGTGCCCACATTCCGCAGGCCATCGCCAGCACGATCTTACTGTGCCCGCAGCTGCTTTGCCAGGCGCGTCTCGGCGTGGCTCCTCCAGTGGTAGACCCCTGCGTGGTCCCACCGGGTCTCATCTCTCCCCTTGTGTGGGTTCCCACCAGGCCATGTTCGAGCTGGTCACCTCCGAAGCCTCCTATTACAAGAGCCTGAACCTGCTGGTGTCGCACTTCGTGGAGAACGAGAAGCTGAAGAGGACCCTGCACCCGTCAGAGGCCCACCTCCTCTTCTCCAACGTCCTGGACGTCACGGCCGTCAGTGAGCGGTAGGGACACCCCGCCTTGCGGTCTGGGTCACCCCTGGCAAGGGCCCCTCTTGCTCCCCTGTCCCACTGTAGCACTGAGAGGCGCACCTGCTGGTTGCCCTCGTCTCTGCACTTTGTAGGTGTGCAGTTTTCCACAATACAATATCAATGAATGAACGCGTACCAGGGGCCATCAAGTCACCTCCCCCTCACGGCGACCCCGATGTGTGCTGCAGGAGAGCGGCCCGCCGTTGCTGGGTTCTCAGTGTCTGATTTGTCACAAGTAATCTTCAGAGGTACTGTGGGTGACCCACTCAGGGGTGCCAGTCGAATAAAGACATTCATCAACAAGACTGTTGCCCTCACGGAGCAAGGCTGTCCGTCGAGCCCCCTGGACAAGGTCGTGGTTTCCTTCCTGTCAGCATCCACGTCCACATGGAGCTGGGAGCTGGGTCACCTGCCCAGCTGGGGCTGGAGCAGCGTTGAGTCAAGTGCCACAACACAGTCTCTTAGGCCTCACGATAGGGTCTCAAGGGTGTCCCTTTAAGCCATCATGATCCTGCCAGTGTAAAGTGTGACCCCGGTGCCTACAGGACCCTGGGCTCAGACTTGCCCCTCCTCTCGGCCTTGTCTGCAGCCGATGGGGGCGGTGTTGGTTGGAGCCGCACTGCCCCCAGGAAGGTTGGGACAAGCTCACTGAAGGCAGAACCAAACCAAACCAAATCCACTGCCGTTGAGGCAGTTCTGACTCACAGAGAGCATTTCAGAGTGGAACAGCCCTGAAGGGTTTTCAAGGTTAAAATCTTCCTGTCTTCCTACCATGGAGCAGCTGGTGGGTTCGAACTGGTGAGTGTTTGGCCGGCAGCCAAGTACTCTACCATTGTGCCGCCTGGGCTCCTTGGAGGAAGAACCAACACCTATGAATCTGTGCTTGCAAAGAAGAAAGGAACACCAACGCTACCAGCAAAAAAGGCCCGCTGCCATTTCCACGGCCGGGAGAAGTGGCCTGTGGCCCTGCCGGTCCACCCCGTGTCCTCACCGATGAGGCTGGGCCGCGGCCCAGGGCGGCTCCGACGTTCGTGGTGGGGGAGTGCCGACACACAGCATGGGGTGCGCTGGGTGCTGCTCGCTCCCTGCGGCCCCCGTCCTGAGGCCCCTCAGCCTGGGCTGACCACCCACACGCAAGCCCTCACCTTCACATCAGCAGGCCAGGTGGGTGGGCCGGACAGTGGGCACCGCCTGCCCTCGGCCTCGACTGCTTCACCCTCCCTAGAGACGGTGCTGAGGACACACCCCCGTGGGGGCTGGTCCTCCTTTGCACTGTGCATTTATTCATTTACATCTCCTGGAAAACAGGAGACACACCAAATCAGAGAAACCAGTATGAGGCAGGAGCCCAGCGTCAGCACTGGCCACTCAGCTACACCAGCAGCAGCCGGCGTCAGCCCCTGCCTCCCTCGTCCCCGGCATCCCATCCCAGTTATCTTTTCATTTCCTCTCTGAGCACATCTATGTGCATCTAAAAGATAAGACCTCTCTTTTTTAATACTCCTCAGGGTGGTGATGATAGAAACCGTGGTGGCAGAGTGGTTAAGAAGAGTTACACCTGCTCATCAAAAGGTTGGCAGTTCGAATCCACCAGGCACTCCGTGGAAACTCTATGAGGCAGTTCTGCCCTGTCTATAGGGTTGCTATGAGTCAGAATCGACTCAGCAGCAGTGGGGTTGAATGCTGGTGGTGTGGTGATTAAATGCTATGGCTGCTCACCAAGAAAGATCAGTTCAAGTCCGCCAGCGTCTCCTATGGGGCAGTTCTGCTCTGTCTGTAAGGTCACTGTGGGTTGCAGTTGACCTACAGCAATGGGTTTTTGGCTTGATGCCTTATCCCTGGTTGCTCAGTGGTTAAGCACTCAGCCACCAGCTGAAAGGCCAGCAGTCAGAACCCAGCAGCTACTCTGTGGGAGAAAGAGATGGAATTCTGCTGCCATAGAAATGACAGCCTTGGAAACAGTGTGGGGCAGTTCTACTCTGTCCTGTAGGGTTGCTGTGAGTCAGAATCGACTCAGCAGCAGTGAGGTTCAGTTTTGCCTCAATACTATTATCTGGGGATTCCCTGGGTAGAGTAAAGGGTGCAGTGCTAGGCTGCTGTAGAAGGCTTGGTGGCTCAGATCCACCCAGAGAAACGTTATGAGTGAGGCATGGTGCTCTGTCTGTTTCGGAAAGGTCACAGCCGTGAAGGCCCTGTGGAACAGTTCTGCTCTGCACCCATGCATCAGAATCTACTCGAAGGCAGCTAAAAGCAACAACAAATATCAGTGTCTGCCTCGAACAACGAATGATAATTCCCAGGTGTGACTGCACCTTGTCGGCACGCAGCCCCCGGTGGTCTCAGGTTGTGTCCTTGCGTGTATGGGAACTGGTCCCGTGTTCCTGGTCTCTCCAGCTCTAGGTCCTGCCCCCGTACCCCAGGCCCTTAACCCAGACCCCACCCCCGCAGGTTTCTCCTGGAGCTGGAGCACCGGATGGAGGAGAACATCGTCATCTCGGATGTGTGTGACATCGTGTACCGCTACGCTGCCGACCACTTCTCGGTCTACATCACCTACGTCAGCAACCAGACCTACCAGGAGAGGACGTACAAGCAGCTGCTGTGAGTGGGTCCTGTCAGACGGGGGCGCTTCAGGGGACAGCGGCGCCATTGCCAGGGTTTAGAAGCAGACGGTGGGTGTTAACGCCGGCCCTAGCTCTCTTGCAAGTTTCTGTGGTCACAGTGGGTACCTGTCGTGGGGAGGTTTGGGGCCATGGAGCAACGTACAACCCAACTTGATCTCAAGAGCCAGTGCACAGCTGGCTTCAGCCAGGACTGCTGTGCAGAGCCCTGTGAGGTTTAGAGGACAGAGTTGGTGATCAGGGCACCAAGCAAGCCAAGCCCAGTGCCATCGAGTCAATGCTGACTCATAGCAACCCTGTGGGACAGAGTGGAACTGCCCCGTAGAGTTTCCAAGGAGCGCTTGGTATATTTGAACTGCTGACCTTTTGGTCAGCAGGTGTATTTGAACTGCTGACCTCTTGGTAGCAGTTAACCGCTACACCGTGAGGGTCTCCGAATCAAGGCACAGGAAACAAGAAATACAGGTTTGAACTGACAGCGAGGGCAGGAATGGTAGGGAGGCGGCTCTGGGTGATTATTCTGCAATTTCCCTGCCTTTATCCCTCATCTTTGTACATACTGAGTGTTCTCTGGGGTCTCAGCTGCTTGGATCATTTGGGGGTCCTCTTGTCTCTTCTGCATTCTTCACGTTTCTATGACATGCTTCAACGACAGGATTTTAGTGAGTGATACGTTCTTGGCTCCACTCGGAAGCCTCAGGTGACTTTCTGAATATTGACTTCCTAAACACGCTGTTTCACTGGGCTTTAACTGAGCCTTGTAGCTAATTGTGGAAGTTTTAAGCTTGGGTATTTGGAGATTCTGGTGACCTACTTTTATTTTATGAAAATAGGAATTTGAAGCAATGAGAATGCTGTTTTTGAGACTTGAGAGGAAGCTGTCCCATCTAACTTGCTCCTTCCTCTGATTCGAAGCACCCAGAGCGAGGTTGGAGCTCTCAGGTTGAAGGGCACCATCCTCCAGATTGCCACAGGTCCATCCAGGACCTCAGATACCAGCCACAGCTTGGGAAACCCCCCCAACACCCTTACTTCTGACCTCCTGACTACAAATTGTGGGAGTTTCCCACTACTCTCTCGGGATGCCAGCCCTAGCATGGGACTCCCCAGAGCTTCCTCACTTCCCACCTGTTGCCTTCCAGTCTCAGAATTCAGGGAAGCATAACCAGAAGGATCTAAACAAAAGCACCCACAGGGCAGGGTCTAGGAGGTTCTCCGTGTGGAGCATCTCTGTTCCAAAGGATGCACGGCCCTCACCTGTGCATCAGCATCTTTCACCAACCAGGACAGTCCAGGAGACTTAGTGTCCAGAGCTTTACACCAGGGTCTCGTTACCTAGGCATGATTGGCTGACGCATTGCCCACATGGTTGAAGTCAACTTCCCGCCCCTCCCTGAGGCCCAGCTGGCCCAGCCAGTCCCCATCCAGAAGTCACCGTATTAGCATACCCCATAAGATAGTTGTGATCTAGAGCCTCTCAATGAAAAGCAGAGACTCCAATTCCTTGGAAAATTCCAAGACTCGAGTGATCACCAGAAGGAGCCCTGGTGGTGCAGTGGTTATTAAGCTGTCCGCTGATACCCAGAGGGTTTGTGGTTCAATCCCACCAGCCACTCCTCGAGAGGGAGGTGTGGGGGTCTGCGGCCATCCTCGGAAACCCTGCGGGGCAGTTCTGCACTGTCCTGTAGGTTGCTAGGAGTTAGAATCAACTCAAAAGCAATGAGTTTGGTTTCATCTCCGTTGTTGAGATTACCTTCGGAGTCCGGGTGGTACAAGCGGTTTGTGACCGCCTGCTGGTCTGAAGGTTAGCGGGTAGATTTAAACAATGACAAGGAAAACCTGGGTCTGGCACTCTGCTTCCGTAAAGCTTGCAGCCCAGAAAAGCCCCGTGGAGCTGTTCTGCTGTGTAACACAGGGCAGTGCTAGGGGCTGGGACTGGCTCAGCAGCAACTGCTCCCGGTTTGTCTGGTTTAGAGATGACCACCCCAGGAAAAGAGTGAATTCTCTGGGTCAGGATAACTGTAAAGTGCAGGAGAACAGGCGTTAAGAAGATGAATGTATGGGAAAGCCGGATGTGTACATGACTGCAGCACTGCTGCCAGCTGTGTGCAGGTGGTCCAGTCACAAGGACACGGCACAGGGGACATGGCCCCTGAACATGCACTTCCAGGGCCCCGAGGCCCAGCTGCAGCACTGAGGACTCCCCGCCAGCCCCGAGCTGGGTGACTGTCCTCATCGCTCAGAGTCACCTTGGTTTTCCTTGTCGACGTTTCTGCCCTCCCGTGGGGTCACCTTGCCACGGTTTCCTTCTCTGTGCAAATCCTGTCGCTCTGCGTCTGATTCATAGACTGGGACACACAACAGGTTCCTGCCTTCCCAAACACGCAACCTATTTTGCACAGCCTTCATGCGTCCGGTGCGTGAAGCCTCCATCGTGACTATATTTGACACCAACAGTTCATTTTCCATGAAAAAGTTAAAAGAAAGAAACCGACACATTTTTTGGTGCCCATGGATTGTCTGGTCCCTAAAAGGGCAGTGGGGAAGCTGTCCCCAGGGAAGTCGCTTTGGGGAAAGGAGGTACCTTCAATTCATGCCTTCTGTGAACCAGAGAATCTACTCCTGTGTGTCTGTCCCCAGCCAGGAGAAGGCCGCTTTTCGGGAGCTGATCGCGCAGCTGGAGCTGGACCCCAAGTGCAAGGGGCTGCCCTTCTCCTCCTTCCTCATCCTGCCCTTCCAGAGGATCACGCGGCTCAAGCTGCTGGTGCAGGTACTGTCTCTGCAGCCAGAGGGGACTTCTCGGCTCTAGATTGCTCCCCATGGTCACTCCAGGGCTCTGCTAACCTCTGGAGTCCTGGGGGCGTGCAGACAGTGAAGTACAAGGCTGCTCACCAAAAAGTTGGGGGTTCAGGCCAACCCAGAGGTGCCTCAGAAGAAAAGCCTGGTAACTACTTCCAGAAAAAGCAGCCACTGAAAACCCCCGGGAGTACAGTTTCTCTTCTGACCACATGGGGTCACCACAAGTCAGAGGTAGTTGGTTTTGTTTTGGTTTTTGATTAGTGTTCCAGGAAGTCTGTGCAGCTCATGATTAATCATTAAGCTCTGACCATAGGTCAGACATGTTGTAGGCAGTGGGGACCCAGGGCCACAGAAACCCCACACAACTGTGATGACAGTGGAATAATAGGTGGTGACTAGCTGGCCGCTGGCCACTGCTGGGTGGGAGTCCAGAAAGACCAGGAATGTTTAGGCTGATGCTTGGCTCTTGGGAAGGTGGATGACAGGTGGCCGGCCGTGTGGTGAGAAGGTGTAAGGAGGTTCCTGAAAGGACTCCCAGGGCCCAGCTTCGCTGCCAGGCAGAGGTGGGCATGTACATGGTGCAGGTGTTGACAGGGTTGCCATCTGGACATCCCTGGGTTTGTGCGGCCAAGGGACAGCCAGCAGGCAGGAGCATCTGGGCCTGAGAGTCACCCGGCAGTCCAGCTGAGTGGGAATGCCCATGGCGGTGCCCCATGGGCAAGCCCCTCAGGGCAGCCTTCTGTCCCCAGCACTCAGCTGCCACTTGTGCTGGCATCTCTGTGGCTCTGGGAGGCCACGGGTGCTGGCTCAAGACCACAGAGAAAGTGATGGGCTTGTTGGTCCTCACAGAACGTCACCAACTCATGGTCATCCTTTTATAGCCTGGCGAGGCTTTGGATCCCGAGGCTTGGCCTTCAGCCTGCTGAGGGTTCTCTTGCTCCTGGTCACCAGAGAGTAGGGCTCTTTGCGTGCATATGTCACAGTAACATGGAGCTGTTGGGACTGGTGTAGTGAGGAGGCGACATGGTAGAGGGGAACGGGAGTTACAGAAATCAGTGCGGCCTTTCCCTGTCCCCAGAACATTCTGAAGCGGGTGGAGGAGGGGTCGGAGCGCGAGGGCACTGCCCTGGAGGCCCACAAGGAGCTGGAAATGGTGAGTCATGCTTCCTTGTTCTGTGTCCCCCACAAACCATCCTTCCACAGACCCTCCCGCCCCATCCTGTTCCCCGCTTGTCTAATGCATCCATCCTTTAAAAAGAAAACACAAACCCAATGCTTTCGAGTCCATACCGACTCACAGCAACTGTATAGGACACAATAGAATGGCCCCATAGGGTTTCCAAGGAGCAGCTGGCGGTTTTGAACTCCTGACCTTTTGATTAGCAGCCGTAGCACGCTAACCACCACACCACCAGGGTTTGCACTGCGTCCTTAGGAAATGCACATTCATTTTATTACTTGCTGTAGCCATCCAGACAAGCCCCTGGGAAAGATATATGCTGGGTGTGGCTTGAACAGAGCGCCAGCTTGTGTCACCCGCCTGTCTGTTAATGGCCCCCTGCAGGACAGCACTGACAGTTGGCAGTCCTTCTTGGCTGCCGTGCACAGGCCCCAGGTCTGCTGACACTCCCTGTGGGTGTCCGGAGGCCAGGGAGGCCTCCTGTTTGTCCCTGCCTGTTTCCCTGGGTCACAAGTGGTAGCATCAGCCTCCCGCAAGGCGCATCCAGCCAGTGAGGCTGGTTCTGGCTCCTTGAGCTCCTGATGCCGCTCTCTGTTCTGTACTCCAATCCCATCAGAGATACCCCCCACCCCAGGCCCTCCACCCCAAGGCGAGAGTGGCTCACTGGCGCACTGTCCCTGCCTGACCACCTGCTGACCACAGCTTGGCGTGGGGCTGGAGCCGTCAACGCCAACCCCTGATCTTGCTAGAAGCAGCTCCTCGGGAGCCTGTGGCAGTGTGGGGCCGTGCAGGAGGGACGTGACCACGCTGTGTCCCCTCGTGCTCCATTGACTCAGGGCCTTCCTTTTCTCTTCAGATGCCGTCTCGTGCTCCAGTGTTCACTGGCCCGAGAGCAGGCCTGGCAGTTGTGCTGGGGTGTCCCCATCATGCCCATGGCCCATGGCAGAGGGTGTGGGTGTCAAGAGGTCCTTTTTGCACCTTTGTCCCCATTAGCAGCTTAATAGAAGGAAACTGTCCCCCCACGAGCATCAGGTGTTGGGTCTGAGCCACGTGGTACGATCTGGGCTCTTAGACTGAACCACAGAACAGTTATCTCTGCCTCGGGCCACCTCATGTCCCTGATGCAGATCCCTTGAGCATCAGGGAGAATGCCCCCGTGTCCAGCCAGGTAAAGGCTGGACCTTGAGAGCCACCAGAGCGGCTGGGCAGGCGGGTCATTGGCCTGTGAGCAGCCATAGTTTTGGGCGCTACCGCCCACCCCAAAGGCAGGGCTTGTCTGTCGCCTAGTGAGACATAAGCTCCCTCAGCCTCACCAGCCACCTGGCCATGCTGTGCCACAGAAGGCCAGACCTGAGGACCGCTGAGGCTGCCAGAGGCCAGGGCCTCAAAGGTCCCTCCTCACAGTCAGCCAGGGGGCAGATGTGCATTTCCTATTTTTAAGTTCTTTCTCCTTTCATCCTCCTTTTTTTCCCTTTTAGTGAAAAGTGGACTCTGTTCCTCATGGAAGGACTGCCAGTTAAGTTCACGAACTCATCCTCAAGAAAGTGCTGCAGACCTCACTGCTGAACATCACAACGGTCACTTTCGAAGTCCTCCCTTTAGGAAGCTATACACTGACAACAGTGCCTAGTTTACCCTTCAAAGTAATTTTGGAACTCTTTCTGGAATGGCCATCAGAGCTGTCATCATATTACCCTTGATGTCCTGAATGCTGTGAAAATGTCTTCTTGTCAATATTTCCTTTATCTTTGAGTAAAGAAAAAAGTCATTGAGGTCCAGATCAGGTGAGTGGGGTGGGGGAGATGTGTTCCAATAGTGATGTTCACTGGCTAAAAACTCCCTCAGAGACAGTTATATAATTAAGTTTGTGAACTTGCCACTGTGCACAATGGCCATTCCAGAAAGAGTTCCAAAACTGCTTTGAAGGGTGGACTAGGCATTGGTGGCACTGCATAGCTTCCCAAGGGGAGTCCTACGAAGGTGACGATAGTGATGTTCAGCAATGAGGTATGTAGCACTGAGGACATTAAGTCTGAAGACTTAATTGTCCAATCTCATAATTTGCTATTTCAAAGAAGAAAAAAAGCTTTACGTTTTTCTAATTATAAAAGTAATGTGCTCAATACAAAAAATTTCAGAACATGATAAGAAGTAAAAGGAGATAATAAAATCCACTGGTTTTCCCACAGTCCTACTGCTGATGTATACCTGCCCTTCTAGAACTTTCTAAACAGACATGATACATACAACTGTCTTCTTAGTAGAAGGGGATTGTGGTGTGCCGGCCAGCTCTATTTTGATGGACGTGAAGTTACTGCATTTTTTTCATGGTTGCAGACTCCTCAGTGGTATGGGTACAGTTGATCTGATTCAGCAACCTTGTAGGACAGTAGAAGTGCTCCACAGAGTTTCCAGGGAGCGCCTTAACCACTTAACTGCTACACCAGCAGGCTTTCCAGTTGTATGACGTACTATCACTATTTAACCGATGCCATCTGGTGCACCTTCGGGTTGGTGATCATTTTTCCCATTTGTAAACACCACTGCAGTGAACGGCATCGTGCATTCAGCTTGTGGACATTTTATTCCTCCCCAGTACTCACTGGGAGTAAAGGGAGAGGGAGCAGCTCTGTCAGCAGAGGCGTGCTTGTTGCTGTGATGCTGGAAGCTACCCCACTGGTTTTAGGTACCAACAGGGTCACCCATGGTAGACAGGTTTCAGCTGAGCTTCCAGGCTAGGAAGAATATCATCCAAATGTCTTCCTTTCAATATTCCCTTTATCTTCGGGTAAAGGAGAACATCATTAGACCCGGCAGTCTACTTCTGAAAGGAAGTAGCCAAAAAAAACCTTATGAAAAGCAGCAGAGCGTTGTCGGGTATAGTGCCAGAAAATGGGCCTCCGGGGTGGGAGGGCACTCAGGAGACGACTGGAGAGGAGCTGCCTCCCCTGATAGAGTTGACCTCAATGACCGGGACGGGGCGAAGCCTTTGGAATCATTTGCTGATGTGGCACAACTCAAAATGAGAAGAAACAGCTGCAAACACATCAATAATCAAAACATGGAATGTACAAAGTATGAATTAGGATAATTGGAAATCATTTAAAAAAAAAAAGTCCTAGTCATTAGTGAGTTGAAATGGACCAGTATTGGCCATTTTGAATCGGACAATCATGTGGTCTACTATGCCCAGAATGAAAACTTGAAGAGGAATGGTGTTGAATTCATAGTCAAAAAGAACATTGCGGGATCTCTCCTGAAGTACAAAAGCCATCAGTGATAGGATAATATCCATATGCCTACAAGGAAAGCCAGTTAATATGATTACTATTCAAATTTATGTACCAATGACTAAGGCCAAAAATGAAGACACTGACGATTTTTACCAGCTTTTGCAGTCCACATCTATCAAACATGCAATCAAGATGCATTGATAATTACTGGTGATTGGAATGCAAAAGTTGGAAACAAAGAAGAAGGAAAATACAGCCTTGGTGACAGAAATGATGCTGGAGGTCACATGATAGAATTTTGCAAGACCAATGACTTCTTCATTGCAAATACCTTTTTTAACCAACGTGAACATCAGCTGTACACATAGACGTCACCAGATGGAATACACAGGAATGAAATTGACGACATCTGTGGAAAAAGACGATGGAAAAGCTCCACATCAGCAGTCAGGACAAGACCAGGTACTGACTGCGGCACAGATTGTCAATTGCTCACATGGAAATTCACATTGAAACTGAAAAAAATCAGAACAGGTCCACGAGAGCCAAAGTTCGACCTTAAATGTATCCCACCTGAGTTTAGAGACGATCTCAAGAACAGGTTTGGTGTGTTAAGCACTAATGACTGAAGACCCTATGAACTGTGGGATGACGTGAACGCATCGTTCATGGAGAAAGCAAGAGGTCTTTAAAAAGACAGGAAAGGAAGAAAAGACCAAACTGGATGTCAGAAGAGACTCTGAAACTTGCTCTCAGATGTTGAGCAGCTAAAGCCAAAGGAAAAAATAACCAAGTAAAAGAACTAAACAGAAGATTTCAAAAGGCAACTTGAGAAGAAAAAATAAGGGATCATAACAACATGTGCAAAGAGCTGGAAATGGAAAACCAGAAGGGAAGAACACGTTCTACATTTCTCAAGCTGAAAGAACTGAAGAAAAACGTCAAGTCTCAAGTTGCAATAGTGAAGGATTCTGCAGGGACAGTATTAAATGACTCAGAAAGCATCAAAAGAAGGTGAAAGGAATATACAGAGTCATTATACCAGAGAGAACTGATCTGTGTTCAGCCATTTGAAGAAGCAGCATGTGATCAGGAACCGATGGTACTGAAGGAAGAAGTCAACACTCCACTGAAGGCGCTGATGAAAACAAGGCTCCTGGAATTGATGGAATATCAGTTGAGATATGTCTTCAAACAGATGCAGTGCTGGAAGTGCTCACTTGTCTGTGCCAAGAAATTTGGAGATAACTACCTGGCCGACTGACTGGAAGAGATCCGTATTTATGCCCATTCCAAAGAAAGGTGATCCAACCAAATGCGGAAATTACTAAACAAATATCATTAATACCATATGCAAGTAAAATTTTGCTCAAGATCATTCAAAAGCAGCTGTAACAATATATTGACTGACAAGGAACTGCCAGAAATTCAAGCCAGATTCAGAGGAGGACATGGAATCAGGGATATTATTGCTGATGTCAGGTAGATCTTGGCTGAAAGCAGAGAATACCAGGAAGATGTTTACCTGTGATTGACTATGCAAAGGCATTTGACTGTGTGGATCATAACAGATTATGGTTAGCATTGCATAGAATGGGAATTCGAGAAGACTTAATCATGTTCTTCTGGAATCTGTACATGGATCAAGAGGCAGTCATGCAAACAGAACAAGAGGACACTCCATAGTTTAAAGTCAGGAAAGTTGTGTTTCAGGGTTGTGTCCTTTCGCCATACCGGTTCTGTCTGAAATGCAGCATAAGGATTGGAGGACAACTCATTAACAACCTGCAGACGACTCCACCTTCCTTGCTGGAAGTGAAGAAGTTTTGAAACACTTGCTGATGAAGATCAAGGACCGCGCGGCCTTCAGTATGGAGTGCACCTCAACATCAAGAAGACAAAAGTCCTCACAACTGGACCAGTAAGCAATATTGTCATAAATGGGGAAATGGTTGAGATTGCCAAGGATTTCATTTTACTTGGTCAACAGTTAACGCCCATGGAAGCAGCAGTCACGAAATCAGAAGATCTGTCGCACTGGGCAAATCTGCTGTAAAGGACCTCTTTCAAATATTAAAAGTAAAGTCGTCACCTTGAAGACTAAAGTGAGCCTGACCCAAGCCATGGAATATTCAGTGGCATCATATGCATGTGAAAGCTGGACAATGAATGAAGACAGAAGAATTGATGCCTTTGAATTGTGGTTCTGGAGAAGAATGTTGACTGTACCATGGAGCCCAAAAGAACAAACAGATCTGTTCTGGAAGAAGTACAACTAAAGTGCTCCTTGGAAGCAAAGGTGGCGAGACTGCATGTCGTAAATACTTTGGACATGCTGTCAGGGAGAACCAGTCCCTGGAGAAGGACGTCATGCTTGGTACAGTGGAGGGTAAGCGAGAAAGAGGAAGAGCCTTGACGAGATGGACTGACACAGTGGCCACAATGACAGGCATAAGCGTAAGAGCCACTGTGGACACGGTGCAAGACCAGGCAGTGTTCTGTTCTGTCGTGCACAGGGTCGCCACGAGTCAGAACAGACTCGATGGCACCTAACAACTACAGAAACAACAGGGTGGAGTCCTTATGCTGCAGTGGTTTACCACATGGCTGCTAAGTGAAAGGTCAACAGTTCAAACGCACCTGCCATGCCATGGGAAAATGGGTGGCAGTCCGCTTTGCCTGAAGATGACAGCCTTAGAAACCCTACGAGGCCATTCTCCTCTGTCCTGTCGGCTTGCTGGGAGTTGGAATAGGCTCTACCGCAACAGGTTTGGTTTGGTTGGTTGGTTTGTTTTAATATGTACTAAGGGCGTGGTGGTGTAGTGGTTAAGTGCTACATCTGCTAACCAGAATATTGGCAGTTCAAATCCACCAGGTGCTCCTTGGAAACTATGAGGCAGTCCTACTCTGTCTATAGGGTTGCTATGAGTCAGTATCAACTCAATGGCACTGGGTTTGTTTGTTTGCAAGGGCCTGGTATGTGCCTGGCACTGTCCTCCACCCCATGATGCGTTGGGCACTGCCGAGGAGATGCAGTTTGATAGACCTCTTGGAACTTGGTCTTTCTGCAGAAAGGCTAAGGGGATCCACAATCTCCCCTGCAGTATGAGAAGGGCCTTCTCCCCACGTCTTGGCCAGCCGAGCCTTATCAACTTGTCTGACCTAAGAGAACCTTCTTGTTTTATTTTGCATTTCTTAGAGTCCTGGAAGGGTTGGGCATCTTTTCACATGTTTCCTTCAAGGCTTCCAACCAAACTTCACTTGGGTAGAAAGCCTGCTGCGAATTTGCATTTCCACCCCCAAGGTGTACTGAATCAGAATCTGTATCTTTAACAAACTCCCAAGTGATCCTTACATATAACTTCCTTCACACAAACCAGTTCAAAGCCCTGGTTTTCTGGCACTTGCATCCTGGGAAGGAGCAGGCACTAACCTGCTGCATCACAGCTGAGAGCTGTATCTAGCAGCCAGCCTGCAGGCTGTCTCGCGCACCATTGCTATGGAAAATACTAGTCAGCCCAAGAGCCTACCGGCCGCATCTCCCCCACATTGTGCCCCTGGGATCCTGGCCCAGGGTGCCCTGACATACCCTCCTCCTTGTTCCAGGTAGTGAAGGCCTGCAACGAGGGTGTCAGGAAAATGAGCCGGACAGAGCAGATGATCAGCATCCAGAAGAAGATGGAGTTTAAGATCAAGGTGTGTCTGAGCTGTGGTTGGTGTAGGTCACCCCAGGGTGGTCAGCTGAGTGTGGGTCACCGGCTGAGCTGGAAGCATGGACCCCACCTTCAGGTTCTACCTAGTATCGCTGCCGCAAAGGGGCCTTCCCAGGCCTCCCAGCTGTGGCAGCCCTGCCACCAGGCCGCATCTCACTAGCCTTGATTCCTCTTCTGAGCTGGGTGCACAGTGCCTGCCTGCCTGGACCACATCCTGCCCTGCCAGTTACAGCCATGTGGCCTGAGCCATGGGCTGGCACAGAGCACAGAGTGTGGCCCAATGACTATCCTAGGGGTTCTTAAATCTGAAAATCTGACAGAAGTTACTGGCCTTCTGCCTGAACTGGACGGGAAACTTGAGGCCTCAGTGAGCCCTGAGGTCCCCCAAGGCTGCCCCCTGGGGACTTGGGAGCATCAGTCATGGGGCCCCACCTCAGTTCTCTGAGATCCCAGCTGGTTTGGGAGGTGAGCCCCGCACTAGGGTGCAGACATGGCCTTCCACCAAGGCCCCCTCCCACCAGTCAACACCCTGGGTTCTGGGCCCTGCATCTGCCTGGGACTGGCCCCCGGTACCCGTGGGTTCTGGGCCCTGCATCTGCCCGGGACTGGCCCCTGGCACCCGTGGGTTCTGGGCCCTGCATCTGCCCAGGGCTGGCCCCCCATACCTGTGGGTTCTGGGCCCTGCATCTGCCTAGGGCTGGCCCCCGGTACCCGTGGGTTCTGGGCCCTATCTGCCCGGGGCTGGCCCCCCATACCTGTGGGTTCTGGGCCCTGCATCTGCCCAGGGCTGGGCCCCCATACCTGTGGGTTCTGGGCCCTGCATCTGCCTAGGGCTGGCCCCCGGTACCCGTGGGTTCTGGGCCCTGCATCTGCCCGGGGCTGGCCCCCCGTACCTGTGGGTTTTGGGCCCTGCATCTGCCTAGGGCTGGCCCCCCATACCAGTGGGTTCTGGGCCCTGCATCTGCCCAGGGCTGGCCCCCCATACCTGTGGGTTCTGGGCCCTGAATCTGCCCGGGGATGGCCCCCGGTACCCGTGGGTTCTGGGCCCTGCATCTGCCCGGGACTGGCCCCTGGTACCTGTGGGTTCTGGGCCCTGCATCTGCCCAAGACTGGCCCCCAGTACCCGTGGGTTCTGGGCCCTACATCTGCCCAGGGCTGGCCCTCAGTACCCATGGGTTTGCGCAGGACTGCCCACCAGTACCTGCGAGCTCTGAACCTGGCAGGGTCACTAGGGGTGGCGCAGGGGGGACTGCAGCCCTGCCTGACGCCCCATCACTCCCTAGTCGGTGCCCATCATCTCGCACTCCCGCTGGCTGCTGAAGCAGGGTGAGCTGCAGCAGATGTCGGGCCCCAAGACCTCCCGCACCCTGCGGACCAAGAAGCTCTTCCGGGAGATTTACCTCTTCCTCTTCAATGACCTGCTGGTCATCTCCCGCCAGATTCCTGGGTGAGTCAGCCGGGACTGTCCTGGAGTCCTGGGGCCTGGGACGCCATACAGAACAGCAGGAGCACGGCCACTCCCATTGCCACCTCCTTCCCCAGCTTGCCTCACTCCCAGGGAGGATTTGGTGACTAGGGGTTCCAAGGAAGGCCAGCTTACCACTGCTAGGAGGCAGAGAGGGCAGGCTCTGGGTCAGACTTCAAGTCGGCTGTGCTGTTCCCTAGCTTTGGGCAGGTTCATTGAACCATCCTGAGCCTCAGTCTCCCCTTCTTTGTAATGGAACCTCACTTCTTTCATTGAGAGCCCAGCTCTGAGCCTGATCTACAATGAGTACTCAGTAGAGGGATGTCAAGAGCGTGGTCAAGGCCAACCCAGCTAGCCAGCTGCTCCACAGGATGGGGCCTGTTCTGCAGGTGTTCAGGTCAGGGGCTTCTAGAAGGGTGTGAGCAGCAGGTTGGTCTTGCTGGCTAGCTGGAGAGTCTGCTGAGACCACCCTGGGTCTCCTTGAATGACTGCTGAGTCTACCACCTTTGTTCCAGAGACAAGTACCAAGTGTTCGACTCGGCCCCACGGGGTCTGCTCCGTGTCGAGGAGCTGGAGGACCAGGGCCAGACGCTGGCCAACGTGTTCATCCTGCGACTGCTGGAGAATGCGGACGACCGGGAGGCCACCTACATGCTGAAGGCGTCCTCCCAGTGAGTGCAGGGACACCTGGGCCCCACATCACCGCTGTAGGAGGGTTTGGCTGCCGGGGCTCTGGGCAGAATGGGCCTGCACACACACCTGTCCCGTCTGCCCCAGACCCTGAGGGGAGGCTCCTTCGGGGCTGTGCGTGCATTTGGGGCTTTGAGGGAGGGGTGCCTACCCGTTCCCAGCTGTGTGTGCGTGTGTGTGCCTGCATAACAGATGTGCACCTGTGTGTGCTTTGTTTGCCTGTGAGCATGTGTGTGGGCATTGTATGTGTGGGCACACAAGCATGCATTGTAGACGTGCACCTATACATGCTTTGTGTTGGGTAATTTACATGTGCCTGTAAGCACGTGGTGTGCTGTGTGTACACACGTGTGTATGTACATCACCTACATTTGTGTTTTGTGTGTGCAGTCCACTGTACACTCATCTTTATGTGCACAGGCATATGTGTTCGTGTGTACGTTCATGCGTGTGTGTGTATTCCATCTGTGCTGCAAACTCAAGGCAAATGGCTGAGTCGAGGTGTGACAGCCTGCAAGCCTTGAGCTTGGCTGACCCCCTGATCCCGCTCCTTCCTCCTGCCCTCATGCCCTCCTCATGAGGCCTCAATCCGTCACGTCAGCTCCCTGAGCAGCCAGGACACTTGTCCACAGCCCCAGGGCCCTTGAGAGGACAAGCAACTCAGAGGGGAGAAGCACTTGGTACCGTGCTCATCGACCACACCCCAGTCGGGAGCAGGGCGGCACACTCACCCTCGCCACACCCTCACACACACGCTCACTGTCCTGCCGCCTGCTCACCCAGGCGGAGACCTTGGCTGGGACCCAGGCTGGGACCCTTGGGCCCTACCTTGGCTAGGACTCTGGGCCCCAGTCCCACTGGAATGGTTGACATGAGCCTGTCTCAGCCCTGTCATGTCTGAGGCGCTGTGGCCTCAGTGAGCTGGCCACAGCATCCTCTGTGCATCAGCTGTGGGGACACCTGGAGGACTTGCCCTGAGTGGCTGGCTTTTAGAAAGCACTGCATAGGGCGACTGTGGAGACCCCTTGAACTCTCAGTTGCTTGTGTAAAACATTAGCCCTTGGGCAGCGCATTTCTGGGGTGCCCTGACAGCCTCCCTGGTGTCATGTGGAGCAGTGTGGGATCCATGGAAGGGGACTTGTGGGCGCGGGCACTGGGCAGCCTCGCGCGTGTCAGGGGCCATGCCTCCACAGCTGGGGCACAGCCTCCTTCTGTTGCAGGAGTGAGATGAAGCGCTGGATGACCTCCTTGGCCCCCAACCGGAGGACCAAGTTCGTCTCCTTCATGTCCAGGCTGCGGGGTAAGCTGCCCACTGAGAGGGGGCTGGGGACAGGGCCTCTGTTTCCACAGGGCAGGTGGGGGCTTTGCCTGCAGGGCCTCTGCTAATAAGGAAATGCTTCCCGGGTCAGTTGTCACCACACAGGCCGCCAGGAAGCCCACTTCAGATGGCCTGGGTCCAGCATGGTCACCAGCAGCTCAGACCCTGGTGGGAAGCGTGGGTGGCCAGGGCCCTGGGAACATGTGCCTGGTCACCGAGACAAAAGGCAACTGCATCACTTCACAGTCCCCCTGTGGAACCTTGAGAGGCCTCCAAACCCACTGTTGTCAAATCAATTCTGACTCACAACTACCCTATAGACAGAGTAGAACTGCCCCCTAGAGTTTGCAAGGGGCACCTGGGGTATTTGAACTGCCCACCTTTTGGTTAGCAGCTGTAGCACTTAACCACTATGCCACTAAGGTTTCCTCCAGAGAGGCCCAAAGGATTTGCCAAAATGCAAATCCCAGTGGCCCCTCCACCCCTGCCCCTCACCCCCGCTGGGGTTTCCTGTTGTCTGAAAGGCTTCTGACTTATGGAAGTGTACAGACCCACCAGTGGGGACAGTGCCAGCCCTAACTGCCCTCACCTTTGTCCTAACCTTCCCATGCCACCTCCAGGCCACACTCCAGGTACAAGGAAGGAGCCTCTGGAAAGGTGGCCACTCCTGGACCTGTGCACTGTTTCCCAGAGCTCCTGGCTATTTCCACAGCATTTTCCTTGGAACCAAACCTCAGACAACCCCTCCGGGGTTGCTGCGGGAGTTGGTGCTGCTATTTCAGACGAGTTGCTGCCATCCACCTGCTGACAGCCTTCTCCCTCCTAACCACAAGTGGGTGGTGTCCTGGGGACGGGGCTAAAGGTTGGGCAGGTGGCAGTGTGATGAGGCTGTGTCTCTGTCCCTCCCTGCCCTGTCAGACTGCCCCCAGGTCCAGTGCGTCCACCCGTACGTGGCCCAGCAGCCAGACGAGCTGACGCTGGAGCTTGCTGACATCCTGAACATCCTGGACAAGACTGAGGATGGTGAGACGTGGTGCACGTACCCCCGGGGGACTCTGGACCAGGCTGCCCAGCCACAGGGATGAGTGGGGAGATGGGCGTGGCTCCGTGTGGAGGCTCAGACTAGTTCTGCAGGTGGCTTAAGTCTGGCCTGCTGGAGGGCAGGGGGGCACCTCTCTCCCAGCACTGCCCCGAGGGCCACACAGCCTCAGCTCCCCCATTCTGGTTTTCTCGGGTCTCTTCTTAGAACCAGGGCTGGGCTGGACCTCACACAGGTTGCAAGGTCCCTCCTTCCCCTCAGCACTGGGCTCACCCGAGCGGCCACTCAGCGTCACTTCCCTCCTGCAGCCCTTGGGGGACACACCAGCAACAGCACCCCTTGTACCTTGACTTTGACCCCGAGCTAAACCCAATATTTTGCAGTAAGCTCTATCAGAGGCCACCAGGCCTGAAGCCCTGAACTGACCATCAGACCCTCAGGAGGGCAGACTCAGGGAGGACCTGCCCAACAGGAGGGTGAGAGTGGCACTCCAGGCCACCTAGCCCAGCAGTCATTACCCAACCCCACTGGCCCCTTGGATGCCTCTCACTTTGGGGCAGCACGTAGGGCCTCCTGGCCCAGTGTAGAGGCAGCTAAGGCTTTGCAGAAGGTTCCAGAATGGTTTCTAAAATCAGTAGATTTGGAAAACGCTGTGCAGCCGGCTGTATCACGGCTGCTTTGTCACTGGCTCTCCTGTGACCCCACTCATCACGTCTCCTGGGAGGGTGTTGGGGGTGGTGTGTCCCCCACATTCTATGGAACAAACCCATCCTGAGGGTCTTGGCAGGGGTTCGTGGAGCACATGCCTCTTGAGAAAGGCTGGCTGAACCTGCCATCTGGGCCACCTCTGCTCCGGGACAGTTGGGAACACTGGCCCTGGTGACACCCTTGGGAGGTGCTGATACCCCCACCCACCACAGGGTGGATCTTTGGTGAGCGGCTGCATGACCAGGAGAGAGGCTGGTTCCCCAGCTCCACGACTGAAGAGATCTTGAACCCCAAGATCCGGTCGCAGAACCTCAAAGAATGTTTCCGGGTCCACAAGATGGAAGACCCTCAGCGCAGCCAGAATAAGGACCGCAGGAAGCTGGGCAGCCGGAATCGGCAGTGACCGCTGGCTCGGGCGACCAGCCCTGCAGGGGTTGGGCAGGCGGGAACAGGGCTGGCGGGCGCACCTGAGATGATAGAGGGCCCCAGAGGGGGATGCACTGCACCCCACAGGCAGCAGGCTGGGACTCCAGCGCCCGTGAAGGAGCATGGTGAGTGTGCACATCTTGGTCCCTCGGTCCCTCGCTAGCTAGGCGCCCATGTCTATTCTCCATGCATTTAAAGGAGAACGTGAATTTTAAACAGTATTACACCACCTCTCTCTCCTGTCCCTTAGAGGGCCTGGAAAGGGACTGGCATGCTCTGGCGTGCCCTCTGGGCTGGCCGAGGGCAGGCAGAAGGTGACAGTGTTGTGGTCCCCTGCATGTGTTTGTCTCTGCCTTGGGAGCCAGGCGTGCAGGTGGACTGCCTTACCTGACTGGCCTTGGTGAGCAGCCCTCGGCCTCCAGTGCACAGGACTGAGAGACCAGCCACCTCTGTCTGCTCCCACCAAGCCTCAGCCAGCCCTCACGTCAGGCTGATGAGCCTGGATGAGGGTCCATGCCACCTCCGGCTCCCTGATGGACCAGATGTACTGTGTGTCTTCTGGCCCCTTTGGGAGCCCAGGCATTTTAAGGAATGAATTGGTCACTGCATCCTATATTGGTTATGATTACGAGAGAAGCGAATCTCAGTCTTGGCTGCATTAAAAGAAGCATCATGTATAAAATAAAGGAGGAGAAGTTTGGCTCTTTATTGTCCTGACACAGGAATGAAGTTTTGGGCTCTGGATGTGGACAGGGCAGCACCCTTTAAGGACATGTGTACTGAAGGAAAAGCTTGAAGGGCTTTTAGTGGAAGAAGGAACAGCCAAGTCTGGGCACCTGGATGGATGGATGGACGGATGGATGATAAGCACACAAATAGATGGATAGATGGGTAAACAGATGGAGAACAGATGGATGATGGATGATGGATGGACCGATGGATGACGGGTAGGTGAAGCGACTGATGGGTGAATGCGTGAATGGATGATGGGTAGGTGGATGGATGGATGGATGGATGATGTGTAGATGAACAGACGGGTGGATGGATGATGGGTGAATGGTGGACAAGAGATGGTTGATGGCTGGGGTGGGAGTAGATTTGGGCCTTAACACATGGAAGCACTCCAGAAACTGAAGGTACTGTTGGAGGAGTTAGCCGCATCCTTCTGCAGCTAAAGTGAGGACATGCCTGCTGGAAAACCACAGAGGGACTAGGTGTCAGGTAGGTGGTGGTCCCACAGGCATCTGACTACCAGGGCTCGGGCCAGGTGTCCTAGTTGCTAGCCTCTGCAGGGCCACTCTTCCTGCTGCCAGCACTGGCTAGTTACCCAAATGCTGCAAGCCACCCCTCCACACCCCCAGCACAGAAGGCCCTAAGCTGCCTGGGTTTCTGGCCCCCAAAGTAGAGAGACCTGGGTCTGACTGCATCTTTCTGCCACCCACCCCCCCAACCATGCCTTCCTCCATGCAGGACAGGCCCAGGATTAGGGGCTGCAGTTTAGGTCCCGTCAGCCTTTGTACGGGAGTGGCTCTTGGACCTTTGAGAAGGGGATGAATCAGTGGAAGGACACATGGGTCAACACTAGGTCAAAATGGGAGTGAGGGCCCTGGCCCCAAAAGACAGGCTGATACTCTCGGGGCCTTCGTGCTGCACCCTCGGGGGGGTACCTGTACCTTTCAGTCCCCCCAAAGTGGGAGGGGATAGAGGGGGCACTTCAGAGCCCAGTACTGCTTAGGGGCTGGTGGGATGGAGGTGGCCAATGGTCATGGCCCTTGCCCCCAGCCTGTCTGAAACTGAGAAATGGCGTATTGAGGTGGACCATCTGCTCTAAGGAGGCCCTTGGCTACCAGAGGTTATGTGAAGGGAAGGGAAGCCACATCCTCGTGAACGCCGGTCAGTTTATAACCGTCTTCCAAACAGAAAACTCCAGCTGATGATGCATCATGGGAGCTGCTGGTGTGAGGAGCTGGAAATGTTGGCGCAGTGGAGCCTGTGCCCCTCTACCTGTGTAAATGTGGGGGGAACTGTCGGTGCTCACTGAAGAGGTTCCGGGGGAAATTCAGTGCACGAGAAGGTGCAGTCAGCTCATGGAAACCAAAGAGGCCAAATGAGTTACTAGAGAGAGAGAGGAGGAGGCAGGGGGCAGGCAGGCAGCAGGCCACCCCTCCTTCACCCAAACCCACTCACTAACAGGGTCTTCCAGTGGCCAAGGTATGAAACCACCACCCATCTAGCCAGTTTCCAGCAGTCTCCTTCTGGCCTCAGGGTTGCGGCCCCTTCCCAGCTGCGCTGAGTGGCAGCCCACTATTTCCAATCTCTCTGTTTTCCTAATTACAAAGTAGGGGGAAGCACAGAAGACTGCTGGACAACTGATCAGAACTCCAGCGTCTATCCAGGGCGAAGGGGCTGGGTCGGCGGAGACAGCTTGTTCCTCCCTCAATTCAGGACACTTAGGGCCAGGTGGAATCCAGGCCAGTGGCTTTTCAAAAGGCATTTTGGTTTTTTAACCTGTCACAGAGTTTTCCCATGTGAAGCTGTCCCCTTACTTCCATTAAGGCAAAGCTTCTGTCAAATGCTGCCTGACCCCAGGCTGGCCAGGGGTGTCACCTGAGGGCCAGGTCCTGGGTCTCCTGGAGGTAAAGGGATCCCCGTAGATGGGATCCTTCGCCCCCAAAATTATCAGCATCCGGTTCAGGGCCCCAACTCATCCTTCATCTCCCACCTCCCCTGTGCGCAGGTCCCCCTTCTGTCTGTTGGCCACTCTCTGGGGAACCTGGACTACCAGGATCCAGGTGATGGTGGCAGGCCCTGGGGACTGCGATGGGGCCGGCCAGACCCCCTCCAGGTTTCTGGCAGAGGGAGCGGCGCGGACGCGCTCCTGCACACGCATGACGCCCCGCTCTCAGGCATAGCACACAGGAAGGCCCCTGGCGCACGTGGACACACACGTGCAAGCTCCTGCCCGCCCCTTGGCCCAGCACTTGCAATCCACCCGCGGCACCCCTGCACTCCGTCCTGTTCTGGAACACAGCTGCACTCACACCCCGTTGCACACACGTTTGCACAGGCGCGCGCATACAAGTGAAGGCAAAGGGGCGCATGGAGGGCAGGGAGTCGCGCGAGGCAGGGCGCGGGCCCTTTATTGGCTTCAGGAGGCGGAAAACTTCCTCAGCGCGATGACCACGAGCGCCAGTACCACGCAGGTGGCCAGCAGGGCGGCGATGACGATGGCGGCGATGGCGCCGGGCCCCAGGGCACCTGGAGGACAGAAAACCGTTCACAGTTGCCCGGCCCCGGCCCCGCCCCCGCCCCACCTACAGCTCCGCCCCGGCCGCGGCCCCGCCTCCACCCAGAGCCACGCCCACGCCTCGGGCCCCGCCTACCGCCGCCCTGGTCCGGCTGTTCCCGAGCGGTGCTGTCCTCCGGGCCCGGCGCGGCGGTGAGGGCCGGGACGCCGGTGATCGCGGGCTCCCGGGCGGGGCTCGTGCTTTCTGCAGGTCCTTCTCCCGACGGCAGCTCTGCAGGCTCGTTCCACAACGTTGGCACCGGCTCCTGCGGGCCCTCGGCTGCAAGGCCAAGGACAGGCAGGGCTTCAATGCCTCGGCGGGGGCAGTGCGCATGGTGGGCTCTGGGGGCTCCCCACAGCAGTCCCATTTCACAGATGAGACAACTGAAGCCAAGTGGCTGGCCCCAGCCGGTGCGAGGACAGATGGGAGGTGGCGGTGGGGAGACAAAGAACAGCAGGTCCTGTGCCATAAAAGCCAGAGAACCTGAGGCTGGAAGCGGAGCTGCAGAGCCATGGAGGACGAAGGGCGAGCCTCCCCTATCCCGGCCCCACACCAGGACCCCTCCGGGGCAGCTCGCCTCTCGCAGCGGAGCTCCACATTCTGACTTGAACTCCGGGTCAGTTGGGGTAGTTCATCTGAGTGAGATGACACCCACCCACCCCAGGAGCGCGAGGAGACGAGCCTCTCAGAGGCCAGGAAGACGCAGTCCTTCCGCGGAGGGTCCCTGCGGCCCAGCCTCGGAGGCAGCACTGCACCGCCCGGGACTTCAGAGAGCGTCCTTCCCAGCCAGGTTCAGCCACAGGGCGAGGGCCCCAGGGACATACACGACCCCATGTGTCGCAGGCATTGAAGGCCGAGGAACTCTTAGAAGAAACTGAGAAGCCCACGCTGCACCCCCCTCAGAGAGCAGGGTGGGTGGGCAGGCTGTCTGTACTCAGGCAACGGCGCCCTGGGAGAACGCGGGAGGGCCCATTGGGAGGGGTCAGTTAGCTCTCCAGTTCCTGGTCCCCTCGGCCGGCCAGCCATTCTTGGCCCGTGGCGTGGTGGGTATCTGTGGCCCCAGAGAGCAGGTAGGAGAACTTGTCAGGTCCTGGCAAGGACCACACACTGAGAGGCCCACCTACCAACCCCCAGCTCCTCTTCTGCCTAAGCACCAAAACACTCAGCCCCCTGTCACTCACCTTTAAACACTACCATGGAGCCAGGCCTGAGGAGTCCCACAGCTCCGTCCCAAACCCTTGGCCCATCCTTCTTCCCAGACGACCAGACGGAGCCTCCAGAAACCAGTGAGGCTAAGCTGAGCCAAAGGGGAACTCCAGGCCTGTCTACCCCAGCTGTGACCATGACACCACAGCTTGAGCAGCATCGGGGCACAGCTGTGATCCAGGGACCTTCAGCCCCAAGCAAGTCTCTAGCCTGGGCTGTGACACCATCTTGCTGGCTCCAGCTAGTCTGTGCCATAGGAAATGCTGTTATTCCTATTTTAGAGGGAAAACCAGGGCTCTGGTGAAGAGAAGGAAGGCCACAGAGTAAGGACCAACTGGAGAGCCTGGAGGCCCTGATAGCACTGTTACAGGCTACACTTCCCTGGAAGTGTGCAGGGCCAGTGTGGGTCTGCAGGCCTCTGGGACCCTGGGCCCCTCTCCTGTCTGCTGCTCCCTCTTTGAGAGCAGGGACTCAGAGATGAGCTAGACCTTTGTCGTCCTCTGAGGTCACCTCTCCTGAAGGAGTTATCCTGAGGATATGGACTTCTGGGGTGTCATCAATTGAACTGGGCCCCCCAAAATGAGTGCATCGATTGACTGGTCGACGGTTCCTCGCATTCTGTGACTGTCCATCCTTTTGTCATTTAATGGCATTTTCCTCTGTGTTGTGAATTTTATCACTAGGGTTTAACAAGATGGATTGGTAGTTGTTGTGTTGATGAGGTCGACAAGATTAGATAGTGTCTTGGGAGGGTCTCTGCTGGGATATAAAAGGGAAAAGCGAGCAGAGAGACACAGGGACTTCAGGCACCAAGGAAGCAGCCCTAGAAGCAGAGCATACTTTGGACCTAAGGTTCCTGGGCTGAGATGCTTCCAGACCAAAGGAAGTCTGCTAATGAGGACTCGCCTCCAGAGTCTAGAGAGGGAGAAAGCTTTCCCCTGGAGCTGATGCCCTCAATGTGGACTTGGAGCCTACTAGACTGTGAGAGGAGAAATGTGTTTGTTAAAACATTCTGCTCATGGTATTTCAGTTACAGCAGCAGTAGACGCGAGCCGGGCAAATCCTACAGAAATACCCACCAAACCTCAATTTAGGGACAGTCATAAAATCACAGGACTCTTCAAAAATGTCAAGGGCATGACAACCAAGTAAGGTTACGGAACATTCCAGGTCAGACACTAAGGAGACATGACAACTAAGTGCAGTGCATGCTTCTGGGGGTGAGGGAGGGGACTGCCACGAAAGGCAACGTGGGATCAACGGGCCAACTTGAAATAGAGTCTCAGCTCAGACAGTTGTGCTGCATCAGGGGTTACTTTCTGATCTTGTTATCTGTTAGGTAAGAAAATGCCTTCTTCTTGGAAGTATTTAGGGGCAGAGAGGCATGATGTCTGCAACTTACTCTCAAACGGTTCAGCGTTTAGAGAGAGAAGGTAGATACAGAGCTGGTTGCTGTGCACCACTCGTCTATCGAGTTGTCCTACTGTGGTGGCTCGCCTGTTGCTGTGATGTTGGAAGCTATGCCATTGGCGTTTCCAACACTAGCAGGGTCACACATGGTGGACAGGTTTCAGCAACAGAAGTGGGTGTTTCTGTTGCTCTTAGGTGCCGTCCAGTCAGTTCCAACACCTGGTAAGCCTAGGTACAACCGCAGGAAACACGGCCCGGCAGCTCTGTGCTTCTCTAACCATTAAGCATCGCTGCAGCCGCTGCGTCAGTCCATCTTGCACACAGCCAAAGTGAGGTAAGTTTCGCCACCCTCACCCATGCTTCTAAGGAACATGCTGGCTGTACTTCTTCCAACACAGATTTGTCTGTTCTTCTGGCACTCCATGGTATACTGAATATTCTTAGTCAACACCGTAATTCAAAGCTGTTAATTCTTCTTTACTCACTGTCCAGTTTTTGCATGTACACGAGGTGACCAAAAATGCCATGGCTTGGGTCGGGCACACCTGGGTCTTTAAAGTGATACTTTTGCTTTTTTAACACTCTAAAGAGGTCTTTTGGAGCAGATTTGCCCACAATGCATTGGTCAATTCCTTGACTGCTGCTTCAGTGTCTCTTGAATATGGATCCAAGTGAAACAAAATCCTTGAACCGCATCAGTCTTTTCTCCATTTATCATGATGTTGCTTATTCGTCCAGTTGCGAGGATTTTTTAGTTTCTCGATGGTGGAAACCCTGGTGGCAGTGGTTCAGTGCCATGGCTGCTAACCAAAGAGATGGCAGTTCAAATCCACCAGGCTCCATGGAAACTCTATGGGACAGTTCTATAGGTAAGAACACGATGAACTGGAATTGACTTGACTGTGGTGGGTTTGTTTTTTGTTTTTTGATGTTGAGGTGGAATCCACACTGAAGGCTGTGGTCTTTGATCTTCCCCAGTACCTGCTTGAAGTTGTCATCATTTTCAGCAAGCAAAGTTGTGTCTTCTGCATAATGCAGATCACAGGTCATTACATACCTACATGGTAGATAAATACATTGATAGATGCATGGGTGACTGATAGATGATAGATGATTTTAAAAAAGAAAAAAAAAATACCATTCTCTTCAAGGTGATTTTGACTCATAGCAACCCTATAGGACATAGGAAACTGCCGCATGGGGTTTCCTAGGCTATAATCTTCATCAGACTGTCACATCTTTGCAGCTATTTTGTTCAAACTGCCAGCCTTTTGCTTAGTAGCCATGCACTTAAGTACTGTGCTGCCAGGACTCCTTACATAGATAAATCATCGGATGGATACACGGTAGATAGTAAACAGGTAAATACACGGATGAGTGATAGATGATACACAGATGTTAGATGATAGAAGATAACTGATGACGTTGTTGGCAGGTGCTGTTAAGTCTGTTCCAACTCACAACGACCCTATGTCCAACAGAAGGAAACACTGCCCATTCTTACATCGTGCCCACTACCTTTTTTATGCTTAAGCCCATTGTTGTAGCCCCTGTGTTAATTCATCTCCTTTAGGGTCTTCCTCTTTTTCACTGACCCTCCCCTCTACCAGACATGATGTCCTTCTCTAGGGATTGATCCCTCCTGACAACATGTCCCAAGTATGTAAGATGAAGTCTTGCCATCTTTCTTTCCAAGGAGCACTCCGGTTGAACTTCTTCCAGAACAGATGTTTCTTCTTTTGGTAGTCCAGGGTACATTCGATATTCTTCTCCAACATCACAATTCAAAGCCATCAATTCTTCTTCTGTCTTCCTTATTCATTGACTAGACTAGAAAGACAGGCTAGGAAGAAGGACCTGGCAGTCTACTTCTGCAAATTAGCCAGTGAAAACCTTATGAGTAGCAGTGGAACAGTCAGATGACAGACAGACAGACAGGCAGATACGAATGATTAGTAGACAAAGATCAATCCCCGTTGTTGTCAATTCCAACTCATAGCAACCCTGTAGGACAGCATACAACTGTCCCATAGAGCTTCCTAGGAACACCTGGTGGATTCCGACTGCTGACCTTTTGATTGGCAGTCGCAGCACTGAACCACTAACAACCAGGGTTTTCAGTAGGCAGACAGACAGGTACAAAAGAAGAGAAAATGCGGCAACATGTTGGCCATTGGTGAATGGAGGTCAAGTGCCCCTGGAGTTCACTGGATTATTCTTTCTACTTTTCACAGTGAAGTTTTACAAGGCCCTGTCCTATGCAGCCCTGCCTACCATGGCCCTGGCCCCACAGCCTGGGCTAGGCTGGGTCTGAGCTGAGTGCTCACTCTTAGGCAAGACCATTGCCCACTTCCTGGGGCTGCCCAAGCTGGCACCTCTTTTTTTTTTTTTTAATTGTGATTAAGTATATGATCCAAATCAATTTTGTACGTCCACCTGTCTGCAGCTCCATCTACTCTCCTCACCCAATGAGAGCACATTCCTTCTTTTCACTCTGTAGTTCTAGTATCCTCTTAATGAGGTCCTGTCCCCTCCTCTCCACCCTCTTCTCTCCCATCTAGAAAGAAACCAGTATAACAGCCTCCTATAAATATAGAAAACCACACCTCCTATAAATACTATGTCCCCCAGTCCAGTCCACTCTTGTCTGAAGAGTTGACCTCAGTACTAGTTTCTGGTCAGGGCTAGCAGTAGGTCTAGGGGGCACGTTCCCAAGGGACCCTCCAGGCTGTTGGTCCATCAATTCTGGTCTCTTAGTAGTGTTCTTGAGCTGCACACTTTATTTTCTTGTGTTGACTCAGGGACTCCACATTGTGTCCCCCATCATGGCTGCCTTTGGTGGTGGCCGGGCACCACCTGGTTTTTCTGATCTCATGTTGATACAGTATCCCATTCATATGGCTCTTTCTGTCTCCTAAGCTCATTTTTCCTGTGTCGTTGATGTTCTCGGTCATCATCTGTTCCAGATGAGGTTGGGACAATTTGGTGTACCTTGGATGGCACCTTGATAGCTTTGACGACTCCAAACGTAACTCTCCAATATGGTGGCACCCCTTTTCTGAAGAGATCCCTGGCAGAAGGCCACCCAGGTTCGTGAGGCCTGTTGGCACCCAGAGGGGATGCAGAACCCTCATGGGACCCAGTGATCTCCCCAGAGTGGCCAGGACTGCAGAGCTGGGGTCTGGCTGTCGCCCAGCCTCCCACCAACCACAAAAACTACACTGTAATGGGGGGGTGGCCCTACCGGACCTCCTACATTGGTGGGAGGGCAGGGCCTGCAGCTTCCCAGCCACCGAGGACGTTCTGAGGCTGGCAGGGAAGAGGCCTCAGTGTGCCGACTGCTGGCAGGCAGGCCTGAGGTTTGGGGCTTACAGATGCCTGTCGCCTCAATCGACGGACAAGCCACTGGCCCTACTAGTCCACCACACACAAAACCAGACAGCAGCAGGCCCCTCCCTGTCCCAACACAGGGCCAGAGGCCTCTCCAGCTGTGGGGACTTGGCACTGAGCCCAACTGTCCCCAAGCTCTGAGGAGGGGAAACAAGCCCCAGAGCCCGTGAACGGGCAGGGGGCCCAATTCCCGGAGCAGCCAGGCCAGGTGAACAGCCACCTCTGCCCTTCGCCTGTGGTGGGAGGCATCTCTGGGAGTGCCGAGGAGTTACGTTCACTGTCAAGGGCATTTGGGACCCAGCTTCTATCTGCTGCTCCCAGGAAGGCAGACCCAGCAGGCTGCCTCGGCCCAGTTGGGTGCCTGACCCCATGCCCCTTCTTCACAGCCCAGCCAGGCCCTGAACCTCAAGAGACTGACGCCCTTGGCTTCCAGGTCAGGAGAGCAGACCCTCCCAGCCTACCGTCCTCACTGGGGAGCCCCAGGAGGCACACCTGCCCCTCTGCCTGTGCTCACACATCTCAGCATCTCACATTGGAAAGACTGTGTGCTGTGTCACCCACTGCAGCCTGGGTGATGTGTCTGCTGCAGTGGCCATCAGAGGTGGCCCTGGAAGGCTGGTACAGGACTCACCTGCACCCAGGCAAGCCAGGGCCCAAGACACCCCCCTTGGCAAAGCTGGGGCAGGGCCAGCACAGACACCCGCCAGCGAGAGCTTTGGGTCTCATCTACATGGCTGTGTTGTCAGCAGGGAAACATTAAAGGTGGCAACCATCCTCTCCCCAGAGTTACCCTTCTGCAAACCCATGGCCAGATGCAATCACTGGCCAATTTGCCAGCAGGAGGCCCATCTGAGGATGGCGAGAATGGAACAGGAATGCTGGGCAGAGGGACCAGCACAAAGACGTAGGGGGACAGTGACAAGGGCAAGAAGGAGCAGTGGGGCTGCCATGGCAATGTAGACAGATGCGAGGACAGAGATGGTGACACCAGAGCACACAAGGAGGTCCTGCTGCCGGCTGCCCTGACACCAGGCTCTCTGGCCCAAGACAACGGTGCCCTCAGCTCCATGCATTGACCACCAGGGACAGCACTATGCCAACCCCACTGCCCCCTGTCGCCCTGCCTTTCGTAAATAAGTTTGTTTAACGTTCATCCTGACCACAGGCCCCAAGGCCAGGAGCCCGGCTCACAGACGGCCTTTGTGCAGCATAAAGGGTCCTTTCATCGCTATCCTGGCCTCCCGCCCACCAACCTGGTCAGCCCCTAGCCCAGGAGCTGCGACCACAGGCAACTGGCAGGAGAGACTGAAGGCTGACCCTCGACCTTGGTCCTCAGGCCGCTCTACCCCTCCCATCTGTCACAGGTCCCCCGCCCACCAAGCTGAAAGCAGGGGTCTGTGGGGCTTTGAACGCACAAGCCCGGGGTGGCCGAGAACTACCAAGCATCCTCCCTGCTACAACAGCAGGACCAACAGCCACTGCCAAGCAGCTTATCCTGGAGGTTTGGGGTGGTAAGTCATGCCCTGGCACCCTGCCCCACCAAGGGTGTGCCTGCTCTTGGTAGGACACTTGGAAGGAGAGGTGAGGTGAGGCCAGGTGAGGTGCCAGAGAGGCTAAACACAAGATGTCCCAGAGCATTCCTGCGGTAGCACAGCCTACCCGCTCATGCTGGGCCTCCAGTCTGATGGGGGTGGGGCGCTCTGGCAGCCTGGGGTGGGCAGAGCTGAGCGTTGGGGAGCAAGGGGAGCAACCCAGACAGGTGGGAAGGAGCTAGCGTCTCCGCCCTCACTGCCTCACCACTAGGTGGGGAAAGCAGTTCATGAGCCAGGGGCCACAGCCCCAAGGCCCAGCCATGAAGATGCCACCTTGCCCTGATTCCTGGGGTGGGGCACCCAGCTGAGCTGATCCCTCTTCCAGCCTATGCTGGGAGAGAGCTCTGCCTTGAGACTGCTGGGCTCAGTGGAGGAGCGAGGACACTGTGTCCACTCCGTGACCTTTCCTGAGCCCTCAGTGGATGCCTGGCCCACCCTGCAAGAGCCACCTGTCTGCACTCGTCTGGCCTCAGTCCCCCAGCAGAGACAGGAGTGTCACGGTATCGCCAGCGCACAGAGGCGGCTCCAGCAGCTGGAGAGCAGCCGGAGGGCAGAGCCCACCCACGTTGCCAGCTCCTTTCCCTGCCAGCTGCTTCCTGGGGCTGCTAAGAGAAGCCAGCCCACCCAAGGCTGCCCCTTCTCCCTTTCCTTCTGAGCCCACATACCTGAGGCCAGGCCAGAGTCCCCAGAGATTCACTCCCAGCCACTCACCCCAGAGCTGTGCTTCTAGCCGCACCCTGTCCCTTCCTCAAAGACACACCCCAAAGCCAGTGCTGTGGGGGTCTGCAGATGCCCACTCATTCCCATGCCCCAAACGCCTCTCCTGGGACAACGAGGCTGCCTTCTGCCACCTCCTGGCAGCAGGTGCTGCTGCTCTCAGGAGCAGAGACCACAGGGTGACCAGCACCTTGTCTGCACCTCAGCACAAAGCCCTGGTTGCCACGCTGGTGGGCTCTGGGCCCAGGAGCCCACCATCTAAGCCTGTGGGTGTTGTCTCTCATACAGGGCTGTAGAGTCTTGGCCTGAGAGTCCCCACAGTTCTGTCGAGGCCTGGGGCCCTGTGCCCTCTCTGGATTTTTCCATGAGGTGAGGACAGTACCTGGTCTTTATTTGCTAAGAACCGTCCAGAACATCAGCAGGGAAGGACTCAAGGGTTTGGAAAGTCATCCGCAAAGGCTCTGTGGCCTTCCATCCAGGGCCTGCGGCCTCTAGTCCCTCAGCCTCCTGCCTGATGCCTGGTACCCATTCCTGACCCCCGGATCTAGAAGCCTTCAGTTTTTACGGTGTTGGAGTAACTACCATACCACGTAGACATAAAACATCCTGCAGTCTGCTCCCCAAGTCACCCATACTTCAGAGGCCACCATCCCTGCTACTAACAATTCCTAATGCAACCGTGACCGATCCGTCTCCCAGGACCCTTTGCAGAATCACTCTGACAGCTGCTCAGCTCCCATGAGGAAGTAAAGCCCACAAGTGTACCCCAGTGTGGTTCTTGGCCCTGGAGACCCGCAGGCAGCATGGCTGGGCCCACACCCCTTACCTGTGAGTGCCGCGGGGGCCAGGACCCCAGATAGGAGCAGCGACGCCAAGCACACGGCTACACAGGATGCCATCGTGGTGGGTGAGTGCGCCCGTGAGTGGGGTACACGGAGGGTAGGGCTGGTTTAAACTGCAGGGCAGCAGGAAGGAGGCATCAAAGGACTGGGCCGGGCTTTCCTGAATGCCAACTCTGTCCTCCTGGGACACTGTGCCCGCCCCACACGCACAAATACACACACAGCAAACCGTTAGACGGCAGCCCCGCCCTCTAGGGGGAGAGGAAATACCTCCGTCCTCTCTCTCTCTCCCTCTCTCCCCTCCTCTCAGAGAGAGAAGGGAACTAGAGGGAGTACACAGACCTCTCACACCTACTCTGGGACTGCTGGAAGTGACAATAACCCAAGGAACTTGGAAACGTAGCCTCCTCCTGCCACTGTTTCCACAGGTCCTGGATGGACCCAGGAATCTGCACTTTATTGCCTGTGGCCCGGGTTCTGCTCACCCTAAAGTTTCTGTTATTACACCCAGAGTAAGTGCTCAATGGGGCTTCATCCCAATTTCCTGGCAGGTCCAGTCTCCCCTGAGTCCCCAACGCCCATGTCATTTAGTGTTATGTGTCCCCTCTGGTTGCTCTCTGCTTCCCCAGGTGTTCTTCCCTGACCTGAGGCTTCGGACATCTGTACACTGCCAACCTCCTTCCCCAGAGGTGCCTGGACCCCAGTTGCAGCCCCACCACCCACTGCTCCCCACTCCAACAGCTCCATGGGTATCTAACGGGCACCTCCAACTCAGCATGTCCAAACAGCGAATCTAGCACCCCACAGCCCCCACCCCCAGATGTTCTAGCCACGTGATCAAGAGTTACAAAGGTCTTTCTCTTCCTTTCTGTCCTCACGTCTGTCAAACCATCATGCTTTCCCCCTTCCCTTAGTAAGGAGGAAATCCTGCTGGCATAGTGGTTAAGCACTACACCTGCTAGCCAAAAGCTTAGCAGTTCGAATCCACCTGGCACTCCTTGGACACTCTGTGGGGCAGTTCTACTCTGACCTGTAGGGTCACTATGAGTCGGAATTGACAGCAATGGCCTTTTATTCTTAGTCGGAATTGACAGCAATGGCCTTTTAGTTGGAATTGACAGCAACGGCCTTTTATTCTTAGTTAGGAAGGCCTCCATGATCTGGTCCCTGCTCCCCAACCTGCTCTCTACCCTCCAGCATACTGGCCTTGACAGCACACCAGCCCTGACCCTGCCTCAGGGCCTTTGTACTTGCTTTCTCCTCTGCCTAGAAAGCAGTCTCTGAGCTCACCATGTGGCCCCCTCCTCATCCCCACTCAGGTAGCAGCTCTGATCCCAGCCAGCCCACCATTAGCCCATCATGTGACTGTGAGTTTTTCTTCATAGCATGTTCACATGAAATTATCTTCTTTTATAATTTTTGAGAAATTGCATACTGAAAAGTGCATAAATCTTAAGTTTACAGGTTAACGAACTTTCTGGATGTACACACCGAAATCAACACAGAACACTTCCAGCACACGGGCAGGCCCCCTGGTGCCTCTTCCCAGTCAACAGTCCCCAGACCCCCCTCCTTATGTTCTGTCATATACTTTGCCTATTACTGAACTTCAAATAAATGGACTCAACCACACAACAAGGAATTAAGACATGTTCAAAATTAACAATTAAAAAACCCACTGACACTGAGTTTGCTCTGACTCCCGGTGACCTTATAAGACAGAGCAGAAGTGCACTAGAGAGTTTCCAAGAAGTGTCAGGCAGATCAAACTGCCAACCCTCTTGAGTACCAGCCATTGGTCAACCACTATGCCACCAGGGTTTCATGTTCACAATGTGGGTGAGATTTCTTCATATTGTTGCATGTAGCAGTAATTTCTATTGGTGAATAAAAACTACTGTATGACTATGTATCCATTCTCCTGTTGATGAGTGTCTGGGTAGTTCCCAGATTTGGACTTCTAGGAATACAGCTTCCATGAATATTCTGTGCATCTTTCAGTGAAAGTACGCACTCGTTTCCCTTGCTGACACACCCCAAGATAGAGCTGCTCTGTCAGAAGGTGGTGGTGGCTGCAGCTGTGGCACACCCTTGAGTCAATTCTGACTCCTGGTGACCCTACACAGCACAGCCAAACTGCGCCACAGGACTTCCTAGGCTGTAGGCCTCATAGGAGCCTAGTTGATGACCAAGTTTTTCTCTCCAGGAGCCCGTGGGGGGTTCAAACCTCCAACCATTTAGTTAGCTAACCACTGGGCAACAACAGCTACTGTAGGTTAGAGGGTAGGTGTATGTTTAGCTTCAGAAGATATTGCTTAATAGTTTCCTAATTTATATTCTCTTAGCAACATGGACACTCCAGTTGCTCCGCATCTTCACCCATACTTAGCAGTGTCAGTCTTTTCTGTTTTAATCATCTGTTGGGTATGTACTGGTGTCTTATTGTAGTTTTAATTTGCATTTCAGCAAATAATAAATGTTGAACACATTCTCATGGTGACTGACCACAGGATATGCTCTTTTGCAAACGGTCTGCTCAACTTTTTGCCTATATTACCTATTAGGGTGGCTTATCATTTTATATTTGTAGGAGTCCTTTGTACATTCCAGGTAAAAATCCTTCATCTAATAAATATACTGCAAGAATCTTTAGGTCTGCTCCTTGAGTTTTCTCTAATAGTGCCTTTTGATGAATAGTTTGCTTTTTTCTGTCTCCACCCTGCGACTCTAATTGCATGCAAGCAGAGACTGTATTTTGCTCACAGAAGCATTTCAAGAACCTAACACCATGCCTAGCACACAGCGGGAGCTTGACAAACATCTGCACTCAGTCAGCTGGGATTTCTAGGGTGAATTTGTTCATGGCCTTGCCTCACTTGCCCGTGCTGATCTATTGTTCCCTCTCAGCTCCCCATTCCCACCTTTCTATGCCCTGCGATGTACGATAGCAATAGCACAGTCATATAGATTCTGAGCCCCAAACTGCACTTCTGAGACTCTTCTCCAGCTGACCTCCTGTCAGGATCTGCCAGTGGGAGGCACTGGTGGGAGATGGAAGGTGTGAGGAAAAGACCTTTAACAGCAGCACTGGCTATGTGGTTTGACAATTAAGACAGCGAACTCCATTGTTCTAAGTGCTACATACCTCTTCACTGAATACCACAGTCATCTTCAAAGTGCTCCCCTCGGGAAGCTACACACTGGCACCAAAGCCTATTCCACCTTTCAAAGCAATTTTGGAACTCTTTCTGGAATGTCCATTGTGCATGGTGGCAGTGGCAAGTTTGCGAACTTAATTGTAAAGTTGTCTGTGAGGGAGTCTTTAGCCAGTAAACAACCATATTGGAACACTCTCCCTACCTGGCCTGGCCCCTAAAGACTTTTTTTTTTAGCTGAAGATAAAGGAAACACTGAAAGGAAGACATTTTGATAACATTCAGGATATCATGGGTAATATGACAACAGCTCTGATGGCCATTCTAGAAAAAAAGTTCCAAAATTGTTTGAAGGGTAGACTAGGCACTGGCATTGCTGCATAGCTTCCAGCTTCCCAAGGGGAGCACTTTGAAGGTGACCACGGTGATAATCAGCAATGAGGTATGCAGCACTTTTTCTTGGATGAGTTTGTGAACTTAACTGTCAGACCTCATTCAATCCCATCAGCAATAAAGGCTCAGGTGGTGGCCCTAGGGCCAGCCACAGAAGCCAGAAGGGCAGGTTCCTGAGCCCACGGGTGACTGAGCTTGACACCAGGAACCTGAGTGGACAGTGCTCTGTTCTTAGTATCTCTCTGTTCCTCCAGCCCGGGGTGGAGTCAGTTTCCCAGGGACAGTTACTAGTTTTTTAGTCATGGTATCTTTTGCTACTTTAGTCTTTTCAATATCCTTGTAACAAATTCCCATACTAAAGCTCTTTGAAATACCTATAATAGTCTCTATTTCCTTGTCAAATCCTGACCAACACAAGACTTGGTGCCTGGAATGGTCCGAGAAGTCTCACCAAGATGTGTTTCTGGGTTTGGTTTGACACTGTCTGAATGTGAGTGCAGGGAAGCCTTCACTGTGCGTGGAGAACTGGGATACTGGGGACACAGGGCCTCCACTAGGCTTGCAGCTGTTTAGCATAAAAGCCCATTAAAGACAAGGCCTCATGCTCTCTTTGGTAGTAATGGAGGCTTGGTAGTGCAGTGGTTAGAAGTCTGGCTGCTCACCAAAAACTTGGCACTTTGAGTTCACCAGGTGCTCCTTGGAGACCCTATGGAGCAGCTCTACTCAGTCCTGCGGGGGTCGCGATGAGTCAGAACTGACATGAAGCAGAATCAACTTGAGGGCAAGGAGTTTGCTTTGGGTTTGGTATGGCAGCAATAGTGCTAGCAGGACATTAAGGTGAACTGGCTACTTTCGCTGCACCAAGTACTCACAGATTGCAAATGACGAGCTCAGGGACTCAGAATGCTCAGGTCAAGTCATGACTATTTATTCCTCGCAGATACAGGAAAATTATATAGACTGAGTTGAGGTATTAAGAAATGACTGTTTACAGTGTTGATGTGATAAAGACATTTTTTAAAGCTGTCCTTACGCTACTAAGGAGCCCTGGTGGTGTAGTGGTTAATCACTGAACTGCTAACTAAAAGGTTGGTGGTTTTAATGTACCAACTATGCTGACGGAGAAAGGCGTGGCAGTCCGCTTCTGACAAGATTTCGGCAGCTCTACCATCTTTCAGGATAACAGTGAGTTGGAATTGACGCAACTGCAACGGGTTTAAGTTACCAAAGGAGTCCCTGGGGGGCACAAATGGTTTGCACTTGACCTCCCACTTGGAACTCGTCCAGTAGTGCTGCAGAAGCAAGGTCTGGCAACGTGCTTCCATAAAGATTCCAGGCCACAAAAACCCCAGGGAGCAGCCCTACTCTGTAACACAAGGGGCCAACAGGGTCAGAATCAACTTGAGAACAACTGGTTTCATCTTATGTGTGAATGATGCACACTGACCATGTATGGGTGACACGGTATCCGAGATGTAGGGGGAAAGGTAGGTCAACAAAATCGGCAAAATATCAGTGTCATGGATTGAATTGTGTCCCCCCAAAAACAGGTGTAGCCATGTGGCTGGACCATGATTCCCAGTATCTTGTGACTGTCCTCCGTTTTGTAGTTTTTCTATGCTGTATGTTAAAGGATTAGGGTGGGGCTGTAAATCCCTTCATAGGATCACCTCCCTGCTCCCCTGTAACGACAGTTTCCGTGGAGTACGGCTTGCCTCACCCTTAATCCTTTCATCCTGCAAGAGGTAAAAGGAAAGAGAAGCAGGCAGAGAACTGTGAACCTAGTACCATCAAGAAAGCAGCACCGGGAGAAGAGTGCACCCGTCAGACCTGAGGTTCCTGCACCAAGATGCTCCCTGGGCAAAGACTGATGCAAACTGGACTTTTCTCCACAGCCAATGAGGGGGAAAGCCTTCCCCTAGAGAGGACACCCTGAATATGACTTGCAGCCTACTGGACTGTGTAAGAATAAACCTTCCTTTGTTAAAGCCATCCACTCCATGGTATTTCTGTTAGAGCAGCCCTAGCTGACTAAAACAATCAGTAATCGTTGAAGTTGGGTGGTTAACACAGGTTTGTTACACTTTTCTACTCATCTTTGAAAATTTTCATTTCAAAAAACTGAACCTGGAAAAAAAGTTAATTGTATGCCCCTGTTGTTACCTGCCACCCAGCTGACTCCAACTCATGCAGACCCCAGACATGCTAAGTAAAATAGTGCTTAGCAGTGTTTTCAAGGATGTGACCTTTCAGAAGCAGGTTGCCAGGCCCATCTTCCAAGGTGCCTCTGGGTGAATCCAATCACCAACCTTTCGGCTGGCACTTAACCCTTTGTGCCACCCAGGAACTCCTACCCCAGGAACTCATGACTGTTGAGGTTCGGATCTCTCACGGATGAAAGGGATGTCCTGCCAGAGGGCCAAGGGCACACGGACTGAGGGTTGTTAGGTGCTGTCAAGCTGGTTCCAACTCACAGCCATCCTATGCACAACAGAATGGAACACAGCCCAGTCTCACACCACCCTCAAAATCCTTGCCATGCCTGAGCCTGTTGTTGCAGCCACAACTTCAGACAAACTCACTGAGGGTCCTCTCAACTCACCCTCAACCAAACATGATGACCTTCTCCAGGGACTAAAGGCCCTGGTAACACGTGCAAAGTATGTAAGACAAAGCCTCACAACTCCTATGTCTAAGAAGCATCCCCGCTGTACTTCTTCCCAAACATTCTTGTCCATTGTTCTGGCAGTCCCTGGTATGGTGAATACTCTGCAACATCTAATTCAAACCTGTCCTTCTCTGGTCTTCTCATTCATCACCCAGCTTTCACATTCATATTATGCAGGGTCAGGCACACCTTAGCCCTCAAAGCGGCACCTCTGTTTTCTAGAACTTATACAAGGTCTTTTATGGAACATGTGCCCAATGCAATGCACTGTCGGATTTCTCGGTTGTTGCTTCCATGGGTGTTGATTGTGTATCCAGGTAAAATGAAAATCTTGACAGCATCAAACTTGTCTCCGTCTATCATGATGTTGCTTACTGGTCCAGTGAATATTTTTGCTTTCTTGATGTTGAGGGTGTCATCCATACTGAAGGCTGTAGTCTTCGGTCTTCTTCAGTAAGTGCTAAGCCGCCCCCCCCCCCACCTTCAGGAAACAAGCCATGTCCTCCGCACATCACAGGCTGTTAATGAGTCTCTATTCTTCTTCAAAGGGTCCAGCTCCTCAGATCAGCTGCTCAGCACATGGGGTAAGCATAGTGAAAGGATGCAACTCTGACATTCACCCTTCCTAATTTTATATGTGGTTCTTGATTCTGTTCAAATGACTGCCTCTGTGTAGAGGTTACTCATGAACACATGTGTTCTGGAGTTTTCATTCTTGGCAATACTATCCACAATTGGTTATGATCCACACACTCAAACACCTTTGTGTAGTCAATAAAACACAGGTAAACTTCTGGTACTGTCTGCTTTCAGCCAGGACACATCTGACATTGCACACTCTTCTGAATCTGGCTTGAATTTCTGGCAGTTTCCTGTTGATGCACTGCTGCAGCCATTTCTGAATTATCTCCAGCACAATTGTACTTGCGTGTGATACCAATAAGATATTGTTTGGTAATTTCCACATTCTGCTGGATCACCTTTGGAATGGGCACAAATCTCGATCTCTTCCAATTGGTTTGCCAGGTAGCTGTCTCCCAAGCTTCTCGGCACAGACGAGTGAGCACTTCCAACACTACATTCATCTGCTGAAACACCTCAGTGGGTGTTCTGTCATTCTCTGGAGCCTTGTTTTTCTCCAGCGGTGTCAAAGCAAGTGGGACTTCTTCCGTCAGTATCATCAGTTCTTGATCATACAGTACCTTTCACATGGTTACGTGTCGGCAAATTCTTTTCAGTATAGTGATTCTGTGTATTCCTTCTACCTGCTTTTGATGCTTCCTGTCTTTCAGCAGTTTGCCTACAGAACCCTTCAATATTGCAGCTCCAGGCTTGACCACTGTCTTCAGTTCTTTCAGCCTGAGAAATGCCAAGTGTGTTCTTCCCTTTCAGTTTCTAACTCCAGGTCTTTCTACATGCCAGTATACTGCAGTCTTCCCAAGCCACCCTTTGCAATCTTTTGTTCAGCTCTTTTAGTTCACCATTTCTTCTGTTAGCTTTAGTTTCTCGACACTGAAGAACACGTTCAGAGTCTCTTCTGATATTCATTTTGGTCTTTCTTTCCTGTCTTTTCAAGGACTTCTTCTTTCTTCCAAGTATGATGTATTTCATGTCATTACACAGCTCATCTGGCCTTCGCTCGTTAGTGCTCAAGATATTGAATCTATTCTTGAGATGCTCTCCAAATTCAAGTGAGATATACTTGAACACCTCTGTTCTCTTGGACTTGCTCTAATTTTCTTCAGCTTCAACTTAAACTTGCATATGAGCAATTGATGGTCCGTTCCAAAGTCAGTCCTTGGATGTTCTGACTGATGATACTTAGAGCTTTTCTGTCATCTCTTTCCACGAATATAGATGATTTGATGCTTGTATATTCCATCTGGAAAGATCAACAGGTATCATCTTCATTTATGTTGTCAAAAAAGGGTACTCCTAATGAAGTCACTGGTCTTGCAAAACCCTATCATGCAATCTCGGACGTCATTTCTATCACCCGGGCCGTACTTTCCAACTACCAATCCTTTTATTTCCAACCACTGCATTCCAATCACCAGTACTATCACTGCATCTTGACTACATGTTTGATCAACTACTGACTGCAAAACAAATGCACTGTCGTCAAGTTGACTCTGACTCAAAGTGACCCTCCAGGAGTAGAACTGCCCTACAGAATTTCCAGGGAACAGGTGGTGGATGACACTTAACCCCTATGCCACCAGGGAGTCCATGCAGAAGTTTAAAAAATCTGTTCAATTTCTTCAACTTTCACCTTGGTAGCTGGTGCCTAAATTTGAATTAATTGGCCTTCCTTGTAGACCTATGTGTATTGTCCTATCACTGACAGATACATGTTTCAGGATAGAACTTGACGCCTTCTTTTTGAGAATGAACACTCCATTCCTCTCTATCATTCCTGGCACAGTAAACCATACAACTGCCTGGTTCTAAATAGCCAATACAAGTCCATTTAGCTCACTGAATGCCCAGAATATCAATGTTTATGCCTTCCATTTCATTTTTTGACTATTTCCAATTTTCCTAGATTCATACATTCCACATTCTGATTATTAATGGACAATTAACTGTAGCTATTTCTTCTCGAGTTGTCACATCAGCAAACGAAGGTTCCAAAAGCTTGACTCCACCCACAGCATCAGGAGGTAGCTATTCCTGTCACCTTCTGACTGCCTTCCAACCTGAGGGGCTCACCTTGTGACACTCTTAGTCAATGTTCTGCTATTCATAAGGTTTTCACTGGCTATTTTTTTCAGAAATAGGCCACCAGGTCCCACCTCCTAGTGGAAGACGGTACTAGTAAAAATATCACCCACAGCCTGTGACCACATAGAAAAACAAGGCCTTTAGCGGCTATGAATATTCTACTCCTCAGCTCTATGAATTTATACATAGTAAAGCGGGAGGCTTTGGAGACTGAGCAAATCAGAAGTGAGCATCACCTAGAAAAGGCACGACTGGCGGATCTATGGCCATGGCACTGGCAGGGGAGTCAGACATATGAAGGAGAGCTGTCCCACAGTGTTAGGTGGAGCACGACATGGCCTTGTCACTGTTGTACTTCAGCACAGGAAGTGCACGAATGCCTCCCGAATCCAGGCCAACGAGGGGAACCCTGCAGGTCATCTGACTGCTCTCAGCCCTGTTTTCACCCTTCTGTGCTCTGCTGTAGGCATTATTGTGACACTGGGGTTCAGCTACTGAATTTCCCAGTTCTTCTCGCTGGCTGGCTCCTGGCTAGCTTTGTCAGTGGCAATATAGCTATTGCTGTGAAGAACTGCCCCATCTGGTTTCCGAGGCTGTAACCTCTACGGAAGCCGATGGCTACATTTCCCCCTCGTGGTGTGGCTGGTGGCTCTGACCCCTGACCTTTAGGTTAACAGCCCGAGTCCAGGAGGACTCCCTAATGGGGACCTAGATGGAAAGGGAGCAGGGATCCTGCTTTGGGTTTCTGGCAGCATCTCCCACAGAGCAGCAGAATCAGTGCTGGCAGGAAGGCCTCAGTGCTGGTGGCGCGGAAGCTGGAAGTGCAGGCTCCTGGGTCTTGCACAGACAGCTGGGTTCCAAAAGCAGGCGGCTTGGGGGCACAGTGCCCTGACCTTGGTGTAATGTGCTTGTCTTCCAGCTAAGAGGGGCAGTGATTTCCCTTATTTGAGTTGGCTCTATCTCACAAGGTCCCTATGTACAAACATAAAATGCTGCCATGTGCCCCCAGGGCTCCCCACCTCCAGCTTGTCCTAAAACTGGTGCAAAGAAGTCGCCCTCGGGGCAGCTGCATGGCCTCGGCTCCAAGAGACCAGACAGTGGCACCAGCTTCATCATCAACCAGCCGTTTGACCTGGACAAGATTCTGCCTATCCTGTCCAGGCTTTGGCTGCCTTGCCTGTCAGATGTGGGGGTTAGCTCACATCATCTGAGGATTCTGAGATCCACCTCCTGAAGTTCCGATTTGGGGTGACACCGAGCACCGGAGATTATTTTTAAATTTCCCAAGTGATTCTATGTGGGCAGCCTGACTGGGGACCACATGCCTAGCTGACCAGGGAAGTTTCCTTGGGGTTGACAGCCAAGCCTGCCAGGTGCAAGTCTGGGTGCGCAGAGTTTGCAGAGTCAGCTTTTGTCTGGGGGGTGGGCATGATGAGCCTGGTGTCAGTGGGCAGTCACTTTGCTGGATCTTCTTTTCTTTGGCGACATGAAATTAAACCTTAAGCAGAACAGAGTCCCATCAAAAAGCAGAAACCACTCTAGATAATCAAAAGAAAGGTAAAAAAGAGTTGGCAAGTCCTGGAAGCAAAAAAGAGAAAGATTACTCACTCATCACCTGTTTATCACTTTATTGCAGTATGGTGGTCTGCATGTCGCCAGGTTGCTGGAAGGTAGGTCATGGGTATTTCAAGTACCAGCAGGGACACCCATGGTTGACAAATTTCAGCAGAGCTTCCACACTACTAGGGACAATTAGCCAGTGAAAAACTCATGGATCAGTACAGGATATTGTCCAGTATAACGCTGGATGATGAGTTCCCAGGTTGGAAGGCACTCAAGATATACAGCGGCCACAGCAATGGATTCCAACATAAAAAGATCACTGTGGTTAGATGCTGCCCTGTTGGTTCTGTCACACAGAAACCCTGTGTACAACAGGGCAAAACCTCACCCAGTCTGTACCGCCCTCGTCATCACTGCGATGTCTGAGCCAGTCATTGCAGCCACTGACTGTGTAAATCCATCGTCTTCTCTTTGGGGAACCCTCTACTTTAGCAAGCATGTGATGTATTCTCCAGGAGCTGGTCCCTCCTGATAACATGTCCAAAGTACCCGACACAAAATTTCACTGTCCTCACTTCTAAGGAGCATTCTGGCTGTACTTCTTTCAAGGCACGCTTGTCCTCTCTTGTGGCAGGCCACAGCACATTGAATATTCTTTACCAGCACCATAAGTCAAGGGCATCAATTCTTCTTGTAAACAAAGATTCTGTCCTAGGAAACACTATAGGGTGGTTCTGTTCTGTTATACAGGCTGCAGTGAGTTGGAATCAACTCAGTAGCACCTAACAAAATGGAGTTGGGGGTCCCCAGGTGGTGGAAAGGGTTACTGCACTTGGCTGCTGCCCCCAAAGGGTGGAGGCCTGTGTCCACATAAAGGATGCCTGGGAGACCTAATATGCTATTTAATATGCTCTACTGCATATATAAATGACACCACAATCTCCCTTTTCACTTCCAACAGGTCCTACAAATAGTATTTATTAAGTACTTACCTGCAGAGCATGTACTATGTACTTTGAGTTACAAATGATTATTCCCATTTCAAAGATGGGGAAACACACACACACAAACAGAAATTTGCCCGGCCAACATTCAAATCAGATAGCTCAACTCTGGGGCCCCCACTCACAGAACTACTCACAGGTTCGTGCTATAAAAACAATGGATCCTACACACAGTGTACACATGGGAGATGCCAGACACCTTAAGAGTGAGCCACCGGTCTCTGCTCTGCAGTAATGGATACCAGAGCTTGGCGTGGGTCCCCTCACTAGAAAAGATAGGTTCTTAAGACCAAACTGGGGTGGCCTCTAGTATCCCTTTCCCATGATCAAGAAAAAGTTAAATTAGTCCAAGTGTTCCCCATTTCAAAACCAAGACTGAAGACAATAACACGGTAGAGATTGTTACCTACAAATACCACCCCATTCTCTCCATTTCTTAGTAACCAACATGGGGTGATAAAGCACTCAACTGAAACCTCCAGCTGCTGCCAGCTAGACTTATGCATCTACCTTGTGGCTGATAAGGTACCACCTCATCTCCCTCCTTTCTGAAATGAGGGCATCATGGCTGGTGCTCTAGCAGTCACAGGGGACCATGAGGTGACCTGAATGATGGAACCTGCAAGAAGGATGTGAACCAGCGACAGTCAGCCTTGGACTGATGACACCTGGATTTCACTGAGAAACTACCTTAAAGCACGCCATTGTTTTTGCAGGACCATTTCTCATGCTACAGAAGAATTCAAAGACTACAGCAATTTGCTGCCAAGGCAAACTGACCTACCATTCCAGCTACATGGTGAGGGACAGGTAAACAATCCGTGGGACATGATGTCACCTGTCCTCTAACCACCTGGACTGAGTGCTGAGGTGGCAGCGAGTGTCACCTTCATCACAACATCACTCAGAGCAGGGCAGTGACGGCAGCCTTTGACTGAGGTTACAAGGCACACTAGAGAGAAGTTCCCGCCTCTTCCTCCCCAGGGTCTGGACACTAACCCCCCCCCACCCATACGGTAAATCACAGCTGTGGTGGTTTCTCTAGCTGCAGAAGATTCCCACTGACTGGCTCTTGGAGGCTGCAGCAGAGAACTGCTTTAATATGGTCATTCTAGCCACGGTCTCTTAATGCCCACGAACGCCTCCCTGGAACTAGCAAATGAGGTGTATACAATTCTTGCAGGGACCTGACGACAACTATGCAGATAAGGTGCCTGTTGTCTACCAAGGGGATTGGTCAGTTGTCCCATCCCACTAGGCTTAAAAGAGCCAATCTCACAGAGGGGCAGCTTCCCAACCATCCAGAGTGTCCTATAGACTTGGGGTCCCTGAACGTCTGAGACCCAAGAGACAGAGCTGTAACAACAGAGGCAGCTGACATGGCAGCAGCCCAGGACTGGCAGATGACTGCAGTGGGCTTGTGGACTCACAGAGAGAGAACCGAGTGTCTCTGGGCAAGAAGCTTCCTAGTCGAGTGGGGTGTCACTGGCCACTTACCAGCAGTAGTTAAGGCCCGCCCGAGCAGGGCAGAAAATAGGCGGAAGCAGGGCTCAGCAGCAGAAGCCAGAGCCATGTCCGCCTGTGGGAAGTGCTCTGAAGCAGCTGTCCAGACTGAAGCAGTTTTCCTGTCAACCTGATCCGGATTCCAAGGTTAAGCCTGTTCCAAGTCGTGAAGATGGTGAGTTCAGCAGGTGAACACTGGACTGGATTACTGAACCAAAGGTTAAAGAGTGGAGATACGGCTGACCGCCACCTCCTGGGAATCAGCTTTGGGCTGATGGTGACTAGCAAGAACTTCCCCTGTGAAGTTATGGGACTTTGGGAGCTACCACTGTGCAGTGCCAGGCGCTCTTCTTGAAGGCTACAGATTGCGGGTTGAGAAGTGGCCTTCTCGAAAGCTTTCCATTTCTGTCATTCCCAGGGAGTCTCCCAACATCAATGAAACAACAGCTTCCCATGGGTTCCAAAAGTGCCACAGCCCTGTCACCAGAACTCAAGGAGCCCAAGCAGGACAATGGTCAGCATTCGGAGACAGCTTTTTCCATTCCAAGAAACCCATCCAAAAGGAGGGCCAACTTCCAATGGGAAAGCAGACCTACCTCCACTTAGAATGCACCTGCCTCCTGCTTTACAATCTCCTTTCCCACTGAAGGCAGAGTACAGCAATACGCTCACGTCCAAGGGGCCCTTCTAGCTAGAGGCCACACACAGGGACCTTTTATTTCTATTAACAATACCGAGAGGGGTATTTCATAAAAAAATACATTGACTTCTTCACCAGGCCAAACATATTTAAAGATACTGTATATAAAACCACACTGCTTGCCTGAAGAGAAAAACCACTGTTTTAAAATAAAGCTGCAAGTACTACTATCTATCCTGAAATTAAGAAAAAATTTCCTCAGGGGACACCAAGGTCAACTGGCATAACTAAACTTTTTCCAAGAGAGTCTTCTGCATCCCATACTGGTCAGTGGCCTCCAGGATCTTAGAAGCCAGCAAGTTGCCATTTGAGGAACGCTACTTAGTCCCAACCCACCTGAAACAGATGACAACCAAGAACATCAAAGACACAAGGAAAAATTAGCCCAGGAGACAGAATGACCCATATGACTGAGAGACTACATCGGCACCTGACCAGAAGAACCAGATTGTGACCATCCACCACCAAAGACAAAGACAGCCCTGACCGGAAACACAGAGTAGAGTCCCTGACGTAGCACAAGACACAGAGGTGTGCAGATCAAGAACTCTACTACAAGACCTGCACTAATAGTCCAACAGCCTGGAGGGTCCCCTGGGAACATGGCCCCTGAACTTGCTGCTGGCAGCTACTGAGGTCAACAAGTCAGATGAAGAATGGACTGGATTCGGGCACAGAGTGGACATGTGGTGTGTGTACTTTATGGTTTTACATACATATAGGTGGCTGTCCTACTAGTTTGTTTTTAGGGGAGACAGGAGAGGGTGGAAAGAAGGGGACAAGAGCTAGTTTAGTGGATAGTGGAAGTAAGGAGTGAAAAAGAAGAGTGCTGCCTGGGGTGACGACAGTGGACTGAGTCACAGAGAGGAGAGCACTTGGGTTCCTACACGGAAAACTGACTAGAATCATAAACTCTCACTTAATCACAATAAAGAATTAAAAAAAAAAAAAATTCCTCCACTTTGAGCCAACGAGTTCACGTTCCCTGATGTGTACGAATACACTCATTTTATACAGACTGTATTTTCCAAAAGCGGCCACAACAGAAACTCCCATCTCTCATGCTCTTCTATAGGGGACCTGCCACTCCTCCTACTGGGAGGTCACAGTGGATGAGTGGGTTTGTGAGCACTCTGACAGAGCAGTGTCGCGTGAATGACACCGCATGATGACTTGTGAGCTTTGGTCTGACGAGGGGCTGCAGCTTCCGCCTGGCTCCCTAGAGGAGACCAACTGCAACGTACTGAGTCCAGCCCCCCAAAAGACCATGCTGACCAGGCCGTGCTGGTTTCTGCCGTCAGTACGTCAGCTCGGCTCCCAGCCAAAAGCCGGTCACGTCAGCGAGCTGCCTTTAACGACGGGCGCTTCCTGAGACTGCGACCGCGGCTCACACGTGGAGCACACAAAACCCCATCAAGGGGCGGCCCCTCTGACAACACCTACTGTTGTCTAGTCGGCTCCAACTCATAGCCAACTTACTGGGCTGATTAGGACTCTGCTCCCTCAAGTTTCCAAGGAATGCCTGGCAGATTCAAACTGCCAAGCTTCTGGTTAGTAGTCCCAGCACTCAACTGCTACACCACCACCAGAGTTTCCCGTGGCAGAGGAGCCGTTCCCAAACACCGACCCACAAAATTACAAAGAAAATGAAGCTGTTGTTTGGAGCCTGTTTGGGGGTGATTTGTTATGCACCAACATTAACCTGAACACCAGTTTTCTGGGGAAAGTCTCCAGCTATCTATCAAAATCAAACCATCTTGTCTCTTCATTAGGATAACTAGAAACAGTGCACACACACACACACACAAAAAAAAAAATTCCAAAACTCAGGAGGAGGTAAGAGAACTTGGAAGTAAAAGTCTTAAAACAGTGATGACAGTGGTGGCCCTAAGTGAAAGGATGAGCAGATGAGAACGAGCAGTAGAATCCAGGAGACAGAAACCAACACCCTCAGGCATGGTAGCCCCCTCCCAGTAAGTGGGAAATTCTTCAGGTCACACAGCAAGTCTGCTGGCTGGGCAAATGAAACGTTCCATGACCACAATGACCTACATCCCCCTAATACACCCAGTCCACTCCCCAATTTTATTTTTTAACATATTTTTATTTTCCCTGAGCAAACAGACTAGTTTGGAATTTGCATGTGGGCCAAAGAGTGGCTCGCTCAGAGGGGCATGTCTGTAGGCATGAGGGCAGGAGCCGACCCACACAAGTCACAGAAACAGAGAAAACGAGCTGCTGGCAGTCACAGGCGGAACGACGTTTGGTCAGACTTACCGGTGTTTACCTTGACCTCTATGTTCTCAAGTACAGAGCCAGCCAGTGTTCCCGAGCCTGGCAGAGAGAGCCATGCCGTCTCCACGTCTCAGGCACTCACTTGCTTGGAGCTTTTCCATGGTGCCAAGAGGGACAGTCAAGCACAAAACTCAGCCTCCACCAGGGCAAGTACAAGAGGTACGCTCAAACAGAATACAACCCTGTTTTATTTAAGTTTTTTATTTTCCTCCACGCTAGCAAAAGTTCCGAGGAAGCTTAAAGTTTTGTAAACATTTTAACTATCCCTCTTCCCCACCCCCCACGTTTGAATTTACAAAGCAAAGGAGAACAGGAGTTCCAATTCTTAAAGGTTCCCTGTCTCCTCATGCTATATGATCCAAAAACTATGTACACGTCTGTAGCAGTCTCTGTATAGTTATTATACATGTTTGGGAGGCGGGGAGGCGGGGAGGCAGGAAGGGACAGGGAGAATGGTGATCCAAATAAGAAAAATAGAAACCAAATAAAATCATCCAAAACCAAACTCCAGCCTCCTTGGGGCACTGAGGACAGAGAGAAAAGGTGCCGCACACGAGAGCCACCCGGACCACACTGCCTCTCCCACAGGACAGCTGCCCCGTGGCCCCAGCCCCAGGTGGGACTGGCAATCCCGGTAGTGTTCTGCGGGGGCTGGCGGAGGCAGAAAGAGAATCTGGTCACAAATAGGGCGTGAACCTGTTTCTGACGCGCAGGGGTGTGAGGAGGCCTAGAGCAGAAGCCCGAGGGGCTTCCCTCCCATGTCCCCCACCCTCCATCCCCTCACATCCTCCTGCGTCGTGTTTCCACGGAGGAAAGGCTGAAAGACGGTCAGGTTTCGTATGTTCTGTTTTCAGAAAAGGCAAACAAACTTGCCATTTCAGAATCTTCCAACAAAACCTTTCTGGGGCCACAGCAAGACACACATACAATACTCTGAGGAGCCAGATGAAATTCTGGGCTTTTATCAGAAGCAAAAGTTTATCCCTATCCAGAATGAAATTATACAAATTCATACATATGGTAAAGATCCTAGCTGCCTCTTAAACGAGACAAATTTTCAGCAGAAGGGCCCAAAACAAACTGGTCCTAGTCCTCTGAAGTAAAAATATTATGGAAAAAAATCAGTTTTTTTAAGAAAGAAAAATTCAGAGTAAGTCTCTCTCCCAGGCCACAGGGTTTCCTTCATCCGGTCAGGTAGGAGGATGCTGGGGGAGAAGTCAGCGTGCTTGGAAGTCACTATTCTAATGAAGAAAGCATCTCAGAAAGAACAGGCAAGAGGGCTGCACCATCAAACCAACCCCCTCTACACTCCACCCCAGTGGGGGCCATCCCAAGGTTAGCTAGGGTGACACACCTGGAGGACAGAGGAGTCCTGCCCGCCTGGGCAGGCAGTCCCACCACAGTCCCTCGGCACCAACCATTAACTATCTTCACAACCGCAAAACTTGGATCCCCCAGCCCTTGAGGGGAAAAGAGCAGGAGGAGGAGGAAAGCGATCAGAGGAGGGAAGCTGCTGCCCATGGCAGACCCCACACTTTCTGGGAGACAGTCGATGAAATCATGGCACAGGAAACACGTGCTGCCCCAAAACCAGTCTTGTTGGGGAGGCCTCCCGACTGCCACCCCAAGACAGAGTCCGCTCTGCTCAGCTACAGTCTGAGATGCTCACCAACAGAAACTGCTTAAAGAATCTTGGACAAAAACAGCGAGGAGGAAACGCCTGAGATGACGGGTTTTGGGATCTGCTGCAGAGTGACAGAGTATGAATGGAGAGTGGGTGTCGTGTCCAGAGGAGGAGACTCCATGCCCAGCAGGCAGCAAAGGAGGGCCAGGCCGCTGGCAGGTACTCAGTAGTCATCCAAAGTCTCGATTTCGCCCATGTTGAGGCGCTCCGATGATGCATTCACAGAAAAACCTGCATGGAAAAGCTGGCTGTTAGTGACCACACCCAGATGACCACGTGGCTCACATTCCAAGGACACAAGTCTCTTGCTTTAGAACATACCACAGGGAGACTACAGAGAAAAAGGAAAGGTCAGAGCCATGGGTTTTGTTTTTATTTTGGCCCTTCCAATGAGAGGTTCTGCTGCTATGTGTTTTATCTCCTAGGGTTCTGCGACAATTGGACACGAAGAAAACAGCAAAAAAAAAAAAAAAAAACCCAAGACACAAACCCAGGATGGCTGCTTCAGGACTGCAGAGCGCTGCCTGAGAGAATCTGGAGAAGAGACTGCGTGTGTTGAGGCCAGACTAGGCTGGTCCTGGGAGCCCTGGGGGACAGTCTGTTTAGGAAGTGCACTGTGGCAATGGGGACACGCTAAGTACTCCGTATCCGTCGGGCCACTTGGCTTGCGTGGCTCTGGAATCTGAGTGGAGCGACCACCACCTCAGTCCCAGGCTGCCTCTCCCATGGTGGGGCAGAAACTGCAAGTCTGGTCTGGAGCTCCTGCTCCCTGGCGGCAGAAGGCTTCAGGGCAGGTGCGCTACAGGGTCTGTGTGCCTGTACTTACTCTTTCTACCCCACAGGGAGCAAACAGTAAGACTGAGTACTTGACTCATCTCAAACTATTTCAAGTACTTCTGCAAAGGAGGGAGTTTTTGCTGGCAATGTGTGATGGACCCAGACGCGACCTGGGGTTTAGAAACACAGGGGCAACATGGCCGTTCCAGGCACCGAGCAGCGCTCACCAACACCGCCAATCTCCGCACACCCGTCAGCCAGTGCACACCAGGCTTCAGTCAACTCCACAGTCAGAGACTGACAACAGTTATCCTTAAGAGGGTCCCTCTGAATGAGTGACTCCTTAAAAAGCAATTCAGCTCACCCACTCTGGATAAAAGCTCAAACTGTCTCAGCTATTTGAGCACCAGAAAGTAAACAGGTGATGCTATCTGTGCTAAAAGCAGTTCTGTTCATTCTATTTGGGTTTTCTCTCCTCTCCTTGTTGCTCTTTAATGGTCAAGTTTTCAAACAAACACACATTTGAAATGCACCAATAACAAAACATGCCTCACATAATAAACACAGCTTGATTGCATCCCTGGCTCAAAAATATCATGACTGAAGAAAATAAACACGCTTATTGACACAGCAAGGAAGCCGTGGTACTAGCTGCCTGTAAGGCCTAACACAAGGAGAAGCTAGATCCCAAACCCCATCCCAAATCCACCCCTCCAACAGTGTTCCCTAAACCCACAGGACTCATTTCCTTTGAAAACACTGAAAGGTTTAGTGTTCACATTTCTTGTAAAGCAGCTATAAAATAAACTGCTACTCTATTCTCAGGCAGGTTTTTCTTCGACTTCATGTACTACCTCAGAAGAGCAGACGAAATGTGGCAGAACCAGTAATGACCTACAGTACTATTATGTACTTTTTTTAACAACAAAACTAATTTTGGTCATAAAGAGAAAGGAGAAAGTAGTCCGGGGCAAAAAACACACAGCCAACGATGATTCAACATCGTAACATGCAGGTTATTGAGCTAGGCTTTTAGCAGGTCCTTCTCTCATAAAAACAGTAAGGAGGGCATCAACTCTCCCCACATGACAGAAGGGAAGCCCCTGGGAGCCCAGAAACCCCGGGCCACGCAACCAGGAAGTGCGCCCCGTCACTGATTCTAAGCAGCTGAACAACAGACCCTACCCACACGATGCAGGGTCTGCAAGACTCTCCTCAAAAGGCAAGCACAACTTGGGGAACTGTGCTGTGTGGCTGGTTCCCAGGGGCCACCAGGCGAGGGCGACTGTGGATGGAGGGTAATGACAGTCAAGACACGGATGGAGCTCCCTCTGCTGGCACGTTTCGGAAGCAAACATCTAAAATGACTTTCAAAGGATGCTTTTAGGTCAAGTTACAAATTATTTTCCCATTCTTCCCCTGGGGGTATTTATTAATCTGTAAACAGATAAGGCATACATTAATAAAAACAATAATAAATAGATATGAGGAGATCAGGTGCAGAAATTAAAGATTTTCAGAAGGCTTCCCACAGAAGTGTTAGCTGAACAGAACTGTCATCTAACAGTCAATTAACAGCCTATCTAAGTGACTTTTCTCACAGTCTGCTGGACAGTTTTACTTGTGTTTGTTATTTAGCCTGTTTCACTTTCTTTCCCTTGAAGACACAGGGATTCCTTAACCTTTCTTCTTACAGTTGCCCTTGAAGTGGAACTTGAAAGCTCCACTCCTCCTAGGTCTATGACAGGAGGTGGCATCAGATACAGACTGTGCGTGCAAATGGAGGCGTTACCTCACTGTCAGAGGGACCTCTCTCCACAGGCAACCATCAGTGGCTGCTTCCCTGGGACTCACAGCTGGAACTTAGGGAAGCTTCTACATTCATCTGCACACATTTCTGTCAAAATTGTGTAAAATTTTGAACAGTTCCATCCATCCTCAATCCACACTAACTTTCAGGGCAGGCAGAAGAAGGAAACAGACTTTCACCAGGCCTCCACGTACCCAAAAACCCAACTTCCGGGCACCAACTTGAACGGGCAGTCCTCCAAGTGAGGTCTCTCTTCCTAGTATTTTGTTTCCTCCAGAGCAGGCGACAGCTGAATCAACTTACAGATCTTGCCTAGTACCGGGCAGGCGACAGTCCCCTTGAGCGCAGGCTCTTCACCTCTTTTCACACGGTACTCTGTTTGAGGTCGCACAGCCATTTCAAACTCCACCAGCTCCACACTGTGGCAGTATCCTTTCCCCATACACCCAATCCACTTGCTATTTCAGCGAAGCTACACCGTCCATCTTACTGCTCAAGCCAGAGAGCTTCTGCTCCCCTTGTCCAGCTGACTCTACCTCCTGAACTTCCAAAACCCATCTAATTTCTCCTCCCCATCCCCAGTGCCAAGACCCCACCCCAAGCCGCCAGTATCCTTCACCCAGTCTCTACTGTAGTGTGCCAGGAGGACGACTGGCCAGGGTCCCACATGCCTCTGCCAACATGCTGCTTCTGTCCAGACACCACGGTTTCTTTATAAGCAGAGACGAATTTTAGCTTCTTTGTCTTCCTCTGAGGCTGTCAGGCCAATTTCAGAAACATAGGCAGCCCACTGGTTCTGCCCACACTCTTCATTACTGGCTGTTAACGCCCTCACTCAGGTGTCCATCGTTCCAAGGAGACGTTTTACGTGAAGAAAGTGGTCCTCACTGTGGGGCAAGCATGGCTGCAGGTAACACGGGAACAGTGCTGAGAACGCAGGACCACTCCCAAATCCCAACTCCAGTGCTTGGGAGTCACAGGCTCCGGGGAAATGGCCTGAAACATTTGGGCCCTGGTTGGTGCGTCTCTAAAACTGGGACACCATCACTCTCTCCTGCAGGTCACTCAGAAACTCTTGTGGCACAGAGCAGACGTTCACACAGACTGCTTCTCTGCTCAGCACACCTGATCCGCTGCATGGCCTACTCCTACTCAAACGAGCATTGACGAGCACTGACGGTTTTAAACTACTTTTCCTGCTCTCCACTAGTATCATTTTCCAACACATGATTCCACTGGTATTATCACTGCCCATTAAAATTACTCCCCATTGCTATTACTATTACTCCCAATTACTCCTCACTATTATTACTCCCTGTATCTCTCCCCACAGGTATTAGTATTCCCCGTTACTAATACTCCATCAGTATTACTCCCCATTAGTATTATTAAAAAAGTCCTCCTGGGAAATTCTTATTAAAGACACAGTGCCTCCAAGTTAAAAGTACCGTGCAGTACGTTACAACGTCCAGTTACTCCCTGCAGCCCACGAGGCTCAGCCCTGCCCTGAGATGCCAGGAGACACCAGTTACTGACTTAGGAGTTGGCGGAAAAGCACTCCACACGGCAGTTCAGGCCTGAGAACCGCCACCCCCGCACCGCCCCAGGCCCAGTGAGGCTTCGCGCTCACGCTCACCTAACAAACTGGGGTCTGCTCGGACCATCTTCTGCTTTTTCTTTTTTTTGCCACTTTGTACAGACTCGAAGTTAGATTGTTGGTTGCTGCTTTGACTGGTCTGAAACACTGAATGGAGTGTGCTGTGGTTCATCCCCCACACAGAGTCCTGTGAGACAAGATACCACAAGGGCGGTTACACAGGGAATACAGGTTTGCTCCTCTCTTACAGGGTGGTCCTACCCTCCCACTACCGAATAGAAGTTTAAAAACAGACAGCTTAGCATGCTTCTGGAAATAATGAAATCAAGAGCAGGGCAATGAGCTGCTATTTCCCTCCATGTGTAACCTGTTACTCAAGCCCTAGGCATCCCCAAGGCCCATCCTGGTAACTGTCAACACCCCTTTAGTGTATGTGAAGTCTGTACCATTCGCTAGCAGATCAGCCACAGCAAGAAGTGTGAACCGAGCTCTGCACTCTGGCAACAGGCACACCTCACCTACCCCAAAGCCATGAATTGCTCTGTTCTCCAGGCCCCAGGACAGAGACAACAGGCTAGCGACCAGCTGGCAGCATGCTACCGAACAAGGCTAATGCCATGTGCTCTATTCCCCTGGCAATCCCTGAAAACACTGGCCCCAGAATATCCTCCTCACATGCTCTACCACACAGAGAGCAAAACCTTCAACTAGGAAATAGCCTCCCCACCATTTGTATTTCCTGAGTCTTACAATGTCCAGCCAACCCAAGCACCATCGCGTCAGATCGGCAGACCATCTTAAAGTGGAACTGACTTCAGTGAGCCAGCTGCAGGCTGAGGTGGTGGGAGTGGGGAGTAGGCATGGAGCAGAGCAAGTGCCACGAAGGACAAGCCTGGCTGTGTGCACACGGGGCACCACCGCCTACTCCAGCATGCACACCACATCTTGTCTCCTGACACTGTGCCAGTGTTTACACCTTTCACTTTCATTAAATGAACCCAGTTCACCCATCTGCTCAAGTGGACTTTAAATGCCTTAAAAGTCACTGTACCTTACACATTCTCAGAAGCATGTACCAAATACTGATTATTTCTAACAGAGAAGGTACAGAATTGAAGAATGTGGACATTCTTAAACCTTGGTAAAAGTCTCACCAACCTATCTTTACAAAACATACACCTTTCTCCTGCCCCCATCAATGTCACACCTAGGGTATGACACACTGTGGGGCTGCCAGTCCTAGGAACAGAGGCCATGATCTGATTAAGGAACACACTTGAATCGAGAGAAATTAGGATGGCATGCCTAGCACATAATGAACGGTAACCTCTGCCATTTGGGAAATTCACAAGCATCTCTAGACATAAATTTGAAATACCAACTCTACCAACTTTTGCCAACTCAGGTTATTTTCCATAAAAACGTGGCCTCTGTTTCAGTCTGCATTCTCTGATCACTGGGCAGTTACAGGGACTGAGACTTGCTCCCTCACGGACACTGGGCCCTCATCTTGCCCTCATACCTGCGGCTGCTGTGGCTGCGGCTGCTGCGGCGGCTGTGGCGGCTGCTGGCGCTGCTGGCTGGCTTTCTGTTTGGCACGGCGCTCGAGGAACTGCTTGGCAAACTCCTTGGCCTCAGAGGTATCTCCTAAATAGGCCCTGATATAATCATGGACTTCATAAGGTGATTCTACTTCTTTCAGGAAAGAAACAAACGTGGGAACTGCAATATGGGAAGGGAGAAGGCATGAACAGTAACAAGGAAATAACGAACTACCACATACACAGTGTCTGCTTTTAACAGACCGTCACGCCTTAACACAGATGTCAGTGACCAAACTTGGCAGGTGTGCACCCTGTCGGGGCTCCCTAATCCAGAGGCAGAGAAACTCCTGACAGCGCAAGGTCCCAAATCACCAGAACCTGCACAGGGCCGGAACAAAGGCAGGCCGCCCAGCTCTGATCTCTCTATTGGGGAGCTCGCTCAGACAGCTGCTTGCTAAGGAGGACGTGATCCGAGAATTCACGCTTTCCCTCCTTCAGTTCAGTGAGGATTTACTCAGTGCTCTGATATGTGCCAGGCACCACAACAGAGGCTACAGTGACAGCCGTCTCCTCCTAGCGATACACTTAGGGAGAAACTGAACAGAACGTGCGAGCTGTGCAGTGAGGGGGAAAAGCACAGGACAAGAGCCTGCAGACCCGGGTGCCGACCTGCCTCAGAACCTGGCCGGCTGCACGGCCCTGACGGGTTGATTACCACATCATGCTGGGCCCCTGTTTCCTCACTTACAGAATGGAGGTAGCAGCACCTAGTTTATAAAGATACTTTACAAAATCACATAAAGCTGAAGTGAACAGCGTAGCACGTCACCCCAGAGAGCGTGCTCAGCCAGCAACAGGTGCCCAACAGGCAGCAATCACCGCTCTCATTCACACCGACTTCGAGAGCATCTGACGTACTATCACGGCGCCGCGGGGGGACCCTTCAACTCCCACGGCGCCGCGGGGGGACCCTTGAACTTCCACGGCGCCGCGGGGGGACCCTTCAACTCCCACGGCGCCACGGGGGGACCCTTCAACTCCTACGGTGCCGGCTTTAGTAGAGTCCAGACTGCAGACAGGGGTCCCCTGGGTGGTGTGCCCCAGTTACGGTGTGTGGCTGCTCACTGAAAGGCTGGGAGTTCACGTCCACCCTGGGTGCCTCAGAAGACAGGGCTGGCAACCTGCCTCCGAGACTGCAGTTTGTGAAGTCCTGCAGTGACCAGCAAGAGAGTCACTGTGAGCTGGGGACAACTCGACGGCATCTAGTTTGGTTTCAGGTCAGACAGCAGGGGGCACACTGGTTCCACGTGAATCAGATGTGGGAATTCTTCCCATAACACGTCTAAGCAGCCTCTGTCCTGACGCCTGGAGGGGGTGGGCTCACTTCTGCCTGCAGCAGAGGGTTCTCTCTGCCAACAGCTAACTACTAGCAAGCCTTCCTTCAGCTGGTGCTCACACTGCCTCACGTCCACACTGGTCTTTGCTTTACCTGTGCCACAGCAGCCCACGGGTTCTGCCACACGACCCACGTACGCCCAGCGAAGGGAGCACGGGCCCAAGGTCTCAGCACCTCACCCTTCTCCACGCTGACCTTTCTTCCCACTGTGATGGCTGCCTTACTCTGGACTTAACCCAGCCGGCACCGGCGCTATCCCTCAGAGTGAGAAGTATGGAATGAGGACATCCTCTGTCCTGCACGTCACTAAGGCAGCCTGAGATGGCACTGTGCTCTCAGACGCCCACTGACCACCAATTTGAACTTGGTATTAGACAGTGCTTCTCACAGTAACACTGCCCCAACAGTCAGCTTCTCAGAGCTGGTGCAAGACGTGACCTCCGCTCGACTTCACCCCATGAGCCCTGACTCCTGTTTCCCACCCCTCTGTGGCTCTGCCTCTGCCGCTCCACCTGCACGGTGCCCTCCTGATTCTTACCATCTAGGTTATTCGCCGTGTTGAGGGCGTGAAGCATCTGTTCACACCACTGGGTGAATCCGTCCTGGACTTTGTTTACTCCCTGAAAGAGCTTCAGCAACTTTTCTTCTTCTTCTACCTTCTTGTTCTGCCGATTCGACACACCTACAGATTTACTGAGGCAAAGCAACACAGGGATGTTACACTCCCAGGAATGGTACCTATTATATCATAAATAGATGACTGTCCAGTAACCCAATGAATGCCTGACTCCAAAAGAGAAGAGAAAGAAAATTCAAATATTAGAATTTCAGGGGAGAGGGGAAATACTCAATATTGCCTTAAAAATCTAGCCTCAGTTAACACATTCTAGTTTGTGATTACAGAGCTTCTATTCAAGGAAATTATTACTCTTCCTATGGTCCATAACGCTGACTGAGCCTCAGTTTCCTCACCTGTAAAATGGCACTGATACACCTCAAAGAGCACAAAGGCCTACAGGACGGCCTGGCAGAAATATTCACCAAGCTGGTAGCTTCTTGCTGTCTAATTCCTAACATACTGGGCCCTTGAGATGCCGCAAGCTGACAACAGCACCACTAACTACGCAGTTACTAGGTGCCAGGTGCTTCCCTCAATACTTCACAAGTGTTCAGGTAAATTTCACGAGTGTTCAGGTAATCTTCACAATTACATCTGTTAAGATGTCATCACTGTCTTCATTGTACAGATGAGGCTCAGAGAGGTTCCATCTTGCCCAAGGTCACACAGCTAGTAAGTGACAGTGCTGGGATCTGAACTCATGTACATAATACTGACATCCATGTCCTTTCCACAGCATTTCACATCAAGCAAAGAAAGGTGAAGATGAGCTGTAACTACCTGATTGTACAAATTAACAGATTTCACGTCATTATAGTATAAGACCAAATCTGCTGTGCCAAGTCAAATTCAACTTACAGCGACTCTCTCAGTAACAAAAGACAAATTTAGAAACGGTGCTGAGATCCAGAGAATAAGCTAGAGAAATGTTCAACCCCAGAAGGACTACACTACCCCTCACAACCAGCCAGTGGTTCCCATGGGATAAGCGCTGACACGCTCACCACTACACACCTTCTCAGAAGGAGCCCCCAGAAATAATAGGTGCATTTCTATGGGGAACAGAGCAACCATCATCATTACAACTTTACGTGCTCGGGCACAGATGAAAACAACACACAGGAACTACAGAACTACCTTCCCTTGCGCCCTTCCCCCAAACAGCCACCAGCACATACCAAGGAGCGACAGCTTGATCATTCTGAGCCCTACCTGACACTGGCGTTGTTTTTATTTTTATTTGTTGAATTCCTAGGTCCCACCTCTTTCACTGCATCATCCCAGAATCCCATGTTGGAGTTTTTCGTGTCCGCGTTACTCCAGATACTACTGACTAGGTCAGATGCCCACTGGTTCTGGGGACCTGTATTGATAGAGCCCCAAACAGAATTCCCAATGCTGGTGTGCAGGTTGGAATGCTGTTAAAAGAAACAGATGACAACAGTTAACACCACTGCACACTGCTAGGAGATTTACTAACAGAGACCCCACAAGAGTCACAGGAGACAACAGACAAGGCCTGTCGGGGACTGCCAGCTCAGGACCGTGGACCCACCGTGTTATTCCGGGCTCTACTGGGCTGCTGGTGCTGCTGCTGCTGCTGCTGCTGCTGCTGCTTCTGCATCTGCCTGACCTCCTCCTGCTGGATCTCCAGGAGGGACTTCGCGGTACCTGCGGGCTTGCTGATGTTGCCCCAACCTGAGAGTTTCTGTTGCTGCTGCTGCTGCTGCTGGAGCGCCTTCATCAGCTCCCTCTGCTGGCGCCTCTGCTGCTGAGCAAGGAGGAGAGACAGCTGAGGGCTGCGGCCCAGACCCTCGCCACCAACAGGCAGAGACAGTTGAGGGCTGGGACCCAAACCCTCGCCACCAACAGGGAGAGACAGCTGAGGGCTGAAGCCCAGACCCTCGCCACCAACAGGCAGAGACAGATGAGGATGCAGTTCAGACCGTCGTCACCAATAGGGAGAGACAACTGAGGATGCAGTTCAGACACTTGTCACCGACAACAAGAGACAGCTGAGGACTGCAGTGTAGACACTCGTAACCAACAAGTAGAGACAGCTAAGGATGTGGTTCAGACACCTGCCACCAACAGGGAGAGACAGCTAAGGATGTGTTTCAGACAATCATCACCAACAACGAGAGACAGCTAAGTACTGAGTTTTGGACACTCATTGCCAACTACAAGAGACAGCTAAGGACTGCGGTTCACATACTCGCCACCAATGCCCAGCATGCTAAGAAGAGTGCAGGTACGTAACAGCTATGTAAAATTCAAGAAAACACACAACTGCGTGCATTAGTCTACTGCAAATAGATTCATATTGTCAGAAGCAATTAGAGGAGAAGAAAAGATCTGCTACTAAAAATTAGCTACAGTCTGAGGACCATGTTTTCCGGGGACATCCAGGACAACTGGCATGTCCAGCCTTTTGCTACAAGAGTCTCCCACATCCCATATTGCTGAGTGGTGCCTGGGGTCTTCAAAGCTAGCAAGCTGCCATCTGAGGTACACCAAATGGTCCCAACTCCTCTGGAACAGATGATGGCTAAGAACGACAAAGACAGGAAGAAAAAAGAGCCCAAAAGACAGAAGGACCCATACCAAATGGAGACTGTTTCAACACGAGACCAGAAGAACCAGGTGGTGCCTGGCCACCACCAAAGACAGCCGTGATGGGGACTGAGTTTTGGTAGAGTCCCTGAAGCAACACGAGGAAAATCTACTAAAAGACCACAAATGATGGTCCAATAGCCGGAGAATTTCCTGGGAACATGGCCCCTAAGCATGCTGCTGGCCCCGACCAGAAACCAGTACCGAGGTCAACTCTTCAGACAAGAATGGACTGGGCCAGAGCAGGGCACACAGTGTGACCATATGATGTGTGTACTTTATGGTTTTACCTATTTTTAGGAAGCTGCCCTACTGGTTTTGTTCTAGATAGAAGAGGGTGGAAACCAGGGGACAGGTGCTTGTTAAGAGGATACTAGAAGCACAGAATGAAAAGGAGAAATGTGCTGTCACAGGTGGAGAGAACAGATGGAGCTGCAGCTAGCTACAAAATTGATTTGGATTGTACACTTTTACTTAATCACAATAAAAAAAAAAAAAAGAAAGGAAAATTAGCCACAGCTTTCAGTTAAACATGAAAATGAAACTCCCTAAAGTCTCACCAAAGTAACCGAAAATACATGTCTTTAAAAAACACAAACTCATAATTATAGGCTGTTCTTTTTAACGATGAGCACAACACCTTTCTCTCTCTGCAAGGAAGGACAGTTAATAGGACCATGATTCAAATTTATAAGCCAACCACTAGGACCAAAGATGAAGAAATTGAAGATTTTTGCCAGCTTCTGCAGCCTGAAATTGATCAAACATGCAGTCAGGACACACTGATCATTACTGGTGATTGGAACACAAAAGCTGGAAACAAAGAAGGATCAGTAGCTGTGGAATGCGACCCTGGGGACAGACATGATGCTGGAGGTTGCATGACAGAATTTTGCAAGACTAACAACTTGTTCTTGCAAACACTTATCTTAACCAACACAGAGACTGTACCCATGAACCTCACCAGATGGAATACACAGGAATCAAATCGACTTCATCTGTGGAAAAAGACAATGGAAAAGCTCCCTATCAGCAGTCAGAACAGACCAGGTGCTGACTGTGGCACAGACCATCAACTGCTCATATAAAAGTGCAAACCAAAACTGAAGAAAATTAGAATATGGCCATGAGAGCCACAGTATGACCCTACTTATATCCACCTGAGTTGAGAGACCATCTCAAGAACAGATCTGATGTGCTGAACATTAATGATCGAAGACCAGACAAACTGTGGCACGACATCAAGGACATCACCCATGAAGAGAGCAACAGGTCATTAAAAAGACAAGAAAGAAAGAAAAGATCAAGCTGGATGCCAGAAGACACTCTGAAACTTGCTCCTGAATGTCAAGTAGATAAAGGAAAAGGAACAACAAAAAGAAATGAATAAAGGATTTCAAAAGGAAGTTCAAGAAGACAAAACAAAGTATTATGACAACATGTGCCAACAGCTAGAAACAGAAAACTAAAAGGGGAGAACACGTTTTGCGTTTCTCAAGCTGAAAGAACTAAAGAAATGATTCAAGCCACGAGTTGCAATAGTGAAGGATTCTGTAAGTAAAATATTTAATGACTCAGAAGTATCAAAAGAAGACGGAAGGAATAGAGAGTCATTATACCAGAAAGAACTGGTTGATGTTCAGCCATGTGAAGACGCAGCCTATGATCAGGAACCAATGGTACCGAAGGAGGAAATCACAGCTGCACTGAAGGCACTGGCGAAAAACAAGGCTCCAGGAATTGCCAGGTATCAACTGAGGTATTTCAACAAACTGATGCAGCACTGGGAGTGTTCACTCACCTATGCCAAGAAATCTGGAGGACAGCTACTTGGCCAACTGACTGGACGGGATCCATGTTTATGCCCATTCCCAAGACAGGTGATCCAACCAAATGCAGAAATTATTAAACAATATCATTAATGTTACACACAAGTAAAATTTTCCTCAAGATCATTCAAAGGAGACTGCAACAAAATAATGACAAAGAACTGCCAGAAACTGAAGACAGATTCAGAGGAGGACGTGGAACCAGGGATGTCACTGCTGCTATCAGATGGATCTTGGCTGAAAGCAGAGAATACCAGGGGATGTTTACCTGTGTTTCACTGACTATGCAAAGGCATTCAACCGTGTAGATCATTAACAAATTATGGCTAACACTGAGGACAACAGAAATTCCAGAACACTTAACTGTGCTCTTATGGAATCTGTACAGGTATCACGAGGCAGCTGTACGAACAAAACAAGGGGCCACCGCATGGTTCAAAGTCAGGAAAGGTCTGTACCAGGGTTGTATCCTTTCACCACACCTTTTCAATCTGTATGCCAAGCAAACAATCTAAGAAGCTGGACTACATGAAGAACGAGGCACCAAGATTGGAAGTAGACTCATTTAACAACCTGCATAATGCAGATGGCATAATCTTGCTTTTGGAAGTGATGAGAATTTGAGACAATTACTGATGAGGATTACAGACAGCAGCCTTCAGTATAGATAGCACCTCTACATCAAGAAAACAAAAATCCTCACAACTGAACCAGCACCTAACACACTGATAAATGGAGAAAGGATTAAGGTTGTCAAGGATTTCATTTCACTTGGTTCCACAATCAATGCCCATGACAGCAGCAGTCAAGAAATCAAAAGACATACTGCTTTGGGAGAATCTGCTGCAAAGGACCTCTCTGAAGTACTGAAAAACAGAGACGCCAACTTAAGGATTCCAATGCGCCTGACCCAAGCCATGGTATTTTTGATTGCATCACATGCATCCGAAAGCTGGACAACTGACACCTTTGAATTGTGGTGTTGCAGAAGAAGGCTGAATGCTCCATGGACTGCCAAAGCAACAAACAGATCTGTTCTGGAAGAAGTACAATCACATTGCTCCTTGGAAGCAAAGAGGGCGAGACTGCACCTTACATACTTTGGACATGCTGTCAGAAGGGATCAGTCCCTGGACAAGGACATCACGCTTGGTGGAGTGGAGGGTCAGCAAAAAAACAGGAAGACCCTCAAGGAGACAGACTGACACGGTGGCTGCAACAACAGGCTCGCACACAAAGACGACAGGGTTGCTGTGAGTTGGTCCCGACTCAACACAGTCAGGGACAGAGAGAACAAGACAGACTTAAAAGCTGGTCAAAAAGCAAACGTGACACTGTCACGTTGATGACGATTCACGGGACTCTGTACGGCAGAGCAGAACTGGCCCACGGAACTTCCAAGGGCTGAGGAGTTTCAACTCTTAAGCTGCCGAATTTAAGCTCTTAACCACTGGTAGTCAGACAACCAATGAACAGACCAGTAAACTAACACCTAAGGAGTCTCAGGAACATGCTGATTTATAGAGAAAGCTCAAGAACTGGAGGTGCTGGGTATCTCCAATAGGAGTCCTGGTAAGGCTGGTGACAGAAGACTGGCTGAGAACTCTCTAAGAAGAAACAGACTGCTTCCTCACCCTACATATTTGGGCAAGTGTCTCTCCCTTATCCCAGCAGAAAACTGAAGGCTCGCTCTCTGAAGAGGCTGAACCACAGAGACCTGCAGCTTTTTTTCTCCATCAGTTTCCTTCCCAGGAAAGAGACTGGAGGAGTATGCCATGGGTAAGCGGACAGAAGCATGATACCAAGAGGGGAGGGAAATGAAGCCCACTGAAGCGTCCTGCATACCGGAGTCTCCAGGTAGCTCTGCAGTGCCCTGCTCTCCGTCAGGCACCAAAAGCTCAGGATGGCCAAGCCCTAGACGTGAGCTCCTCACAGGAAGGCCACAGACCAAAACAAACACAGCTCAGAGCAATTCAGAATGAGACAAGCAAAGCAGGAACCAGCTTTTAAAAGCTTTATACTACCCTTAGAGGTAGGATGGTACAGTCAAGGGAACAGGAATAATACACCAGAAAAAGAAGCATTCAGAGAAAGTTTAAACTCAGGAGAGTTTAAAATAACAAAGCATGCATTAAAAGTTTAACAGAAGGCTAGAAATACAACATCCAGGCAAAGTTCTGCTGAAAAAGAACAAGAGCAGAGATGAGAAACTCAAGATCCGTCCAGAGGCGACCTGCAAACGACAGCCACAGCAGGGAGATCCAACACTGACTGGGCAGCAAACTGAGACCGCCCAGGCTGGAACAGCACAGACAGTTCTGGGAAGCACATCTCCAAGGAACAAATGGACACAGTTATGCTGGGTTCCCCATCATGGGAAACAGGTACTGAGTGACATTTTACAGAGTTTTTGAAAGGTGTGGAAGACTTAAAGTGGTCTCAAAGAAAATTAATCACAGGAAACTAAGAGGAAAAGATTAATTTCTCAACACAGAAGCTCTTAAAAAGATGAATGGTACCTGTGATTCTCACTCTGATCCTCACTATTATTTTACTGCATTGTTGTTTAGCAAAATTATGAGCATGATTTCATCCTTGAAAGGAGAAGAGATGCTCTCTGTTCTGCATCTGTTTGCTGATAACCTCTCAGAAAGTAAGAACTGTAGAGAAAGTTCAGTCTTTGTTTCTTAAGGTGGCAGCACGTAAAGAGATTTTCAAGGTGAAGAAACTTTTTAGTCCACAGGTGAAGCTCATCATATGCGGAAGCCCCTTCTCTCGAGGTCTTGTCGCCTTCTGTCTCAGTGGGCCCCGCCACCCAGTCCAAAACTGGGTGCAGGTGTTCTCTGAAAAACTGAGTGCTCTGCCTCCAGTCACATCCCACAGGCACCTCCTTCAGGTCCTTACGACACAAGGTCACCTTTTCAGAGAAGTGCTCCCAGAAGACACTACTTAAAGAGTCACCACCACCGGCAATACCACCTCAAATCCTAGGGCCCTCTCTGCACACCCTCCTGCTCCCTCCCTGGGGTGTACAACTTCCTACTGTGCTGCAGGTCTTAACTTAGGTCTTAGCACCCATCTCCCCTCAACTAGAGTATAAGCAGCATGAAGGCGGAGATCATTTGTTGGCTTTGTTGCTGTTGTTGCTAAGTGTTCTCTGTCTGTCACCTCCGGAGGAAAGTCCTTGTGTTGTATCAGTCTTTGGTCAGGGAGCTCCTTGGCACAGGAAGCTCAGGCCTGAAGGACGCACTCTACTCCTGGTGCTGCTTTCTTGTTGATGTGAGATTCCCAATTCTCTGCTTGCTTCCCTTTCATCTCTTGTTTAAAAAAAAGGACAGAGGTACAAGTGTCCTTTGACAATGAAGCAGAGAGGTGACCTTAGGAAGGGATGTATGGTCGCACCCCAATTCTCTCTAACATAATCCACTCTGTTAACCCCAGGCAGAGATTAGGATTTACAGCACCAGAAAATCACAAAACGGAGGGCAATCACAGAATACAAGGAATCCGGGCCCAGACAAATTACTATACATATTTTTCAGGGGGACACAATTCAACCCATGACAATGGTATACTCAGTACTCTTCTTCAATACTTCAATTCGCATGTGTCAATTCTTTTCTAGTCTTTGTTATTCATCACCCACCTTTCACAAACATACGAAATGACTGAACACACCACAGCTTGGGTCAGGTGTACTCTAGTCTTAAAGGTAACTTCTTTGCTTTCCAACACTCTGAAGAGGTCTTTTACAGCAGGTTTGCCCAGTGCAATGCATGTTCTGACTGCTGCTTCCGTGGTGTTGACTGCACAGCTCCATAAAATGGAATGCTTAAAACTAATTTCTTCCCCACTTACCATGACGCTGTGGAGGATTTCTGTTTTCTTGATGCCAAGGTGCAGACCACCCCGAGGGCTGTAGTTTCTGATACTCATCAGCAAGTGCTTCAAGTCCTCTTCACCATCGGCACGCAGAGCTGTGTCATCTGCAGAGCTCAAAGGGTTAATGAGTCATCCTCCAACCCTGATGCCCCATTCTTTTCCATATAGTTCAGCTTCTCAGACGATCTGTTCAGCATACAGACTGAAGACATACGGTAAAAGGACACAACCCTGATGCACCCTTCTCATGACTTTAAACCATGCAGCAGTCCCCTGTTCCGTTCATGTAATTGCCTTGTGATCGACGTATAGGCACAATTGAGTGTTCTAGAATTCCCATGCTTCAAACTGTTCTCCAAAATTTGTTAGGATCCACAGTCAAATGCCTCTGTATAGTCAATTAAAGACAGGCAAACATCTTTTTAGAATTCTGTGCTTTCAGCCAAGATTCATCTGACATTAGCAGCGACCTACCCAGTTATATGCCTTCTGAACCCAGCTTGAATTTCTGGCAGTTACCTGTTGATATACTGCTGCAGCCACTTTTGAGTGATCTTTTTTTTTCTAGCAAAATTTTACATGTATGTGATATTAATAATATTATTCTGCAGTTTGATCACCTTTTGGGGAAACAGGCATAAATATGGATGTCTTCCCGTCAGCTGGCCAGGTTTCTCAGCAGACATCATGAGCACTGCCACGGCTGTACCCACTGGCTGAAACACTGACAGTCCATCGACTCCTACAGCCCAGTATTTAGCCAAGGCCTTCCAAGGAGTTTAGATCGCACCAGGCCATCACTTCATGATCATGTGCTACCTCCTGGACGGCTGAACATGGACCAGTTCTTTATGGCTCAGCAACTCTGTACTCCTGCCATCTGCTTTTACTGCTGCCTGCATCACTGAATATTTTCTCTGCAGAATCCTTTAATATTGCAACTTGACGCCTGAATCTTTTCTTCCACTCTTTTAGCTTGAGAAATGCATGTCTTTTGGTTTTCTAACTTTACCTCTTTGCACATGTCATTGTAACCCTTTGTCTTCTCGAGCGACCCGCTGAAATCTTCTGCTCAGCTCTTTCAAGCCATCGTTTCCTCCTTCTGCTTTAGCTAGTCAATATTCAACAGCAGGCTACAGAGGCTCTTCTGACATCCATTCTGGTCCTGTCTTTCTTTCTTGTCTTTTTAATGTGACCTCTTGCTCACATCATGTACGATGTCCCTGATGTCACTCTACAACTTGTCTGGTCTTTGGTCATTAGTGTTCAGTGCAGGAAACCTATTCCTGAGATGGTCTCTAAGTTCAGGTAGGATATACTCAAGGTTGTACTCTGCTCTCTGGACTCGTTCTAAGTTTTCTTTGGTTTCAACCTGACCTTGCCTATTAGCAAATGATGGTCTGTTTCACAGTTGGCCCCAGGCTTGTTCTGACTGATACCGAGCTGCTCGATTGTCTCTTTCCATACATGTAGTCGATCTGGTTTCTGTGTATTACATCTGGCATGGTCCACATGCACAGGCACTGTTTATGTTGGTGGAACAAGTATTCCCCATAAAGAAGTCACTGGTCTTCCCAAATTCTGTCATTTGATACCCAGCATCGTGTACATCACCAAGGCCTTACTTTCCAGCTACCAACACTTCTTGTCTCAAACTTCTGCTTTCCAATCACCACAAACGTATTCTGTGCATCTGATCAATTTTAGACTGCAGAAGCTGGTAAAAATCTTCAATTTCTTCACCTTTGGCTTTTGTGGCTGGTATATAAACTTAAATAAAAGTCCAGTTAACTGGTCTACCTTCTCAGCACATGGCCATTATCCTAATGACTGACAGTGTTGTACTTCAAGATAGATCTTCAACCACTCTTCTTAACAATGAAAGCAACACCATTCTTCTGCTATTTGTCACTCCCAAAACATAAGCCCACATGACCATCAGATCCCACATGGCCAACACCAGTCTGTTTTAGCTGTCTGATACCTGGGGTACCAATGTTTATGCCTTCCATTTCATTTTCTGGTGATTTCCACTTCTCCTAGATTTGCATTTCATATATGCCACATCCTGATTATTAACGGATGACTACAGCTGTTTCTTCTCATTTCGAGTCATGCCACATCAGCAAACGAAGATCCCGAAGGCCCTACTCCACCCACGTCATTAAGGCCGACTCTGCTTTGAGAAGGCAGCTCCTCCCCAGTCATCTTCCGAGTGACCCCCGGTCGGCGGTTGGGGGGGGCCCATTTTCCAGCACTTATCTGACAGTGTTCTGCTGCTATTCATAAGGTTTTCACTGGCTAATTCTTTTCAGAAGTAGACTGTAAGGTCCTTCTTCCTAGTCTGTCTTAGTCTGGAAGCTCAGCTGAAACCTGTTCACCACAGGTGACCCTGCTGGTGTCAGAATACCAATGGCATAGCTTTCAGCATCATAGAAATACACAAACCCCCAGAGCACAACAAAATGACACGGGTGTTCAGTCGGCTTTGGTCTCAGAAATGTCCTTGACTGTAACAGACCAGGTACTCAGTAAATATGTACAGAATGAATGAATGAATGAATGAAAGCAACAGCTAATGGCTTCTCATCTCATCTCACTTCACTTATTTTCTACTCTGTCAAGAACTCAGCTCTTACTTTTCATTTTGGTCTTTCACTCTTTTGAATCCTTCCTATCCTAGTAACTCACTACACAAAATACACTTTCAAAAAAAAGTACTTTATTTCCGACCCATCACATTTTTTTTTTTAGATTAATCAAGAAACCCGGTATCTTCTATAGAAAAATAAGTTCAGCCTTCTAAAGATCGTATTTACAAAGGATTACCTTTACAAACCTCACTTCTGATTCTGAATGACTCATGTATGTAGGAGCTATTCTCAGAGCTACAGTAATATGTTTAAGGTAGGGGAACACTTCATGCCACTCAGTCTCAATGTCAGTCCTATCAGATCCTTTGTATCTGTCAAAGGGAGACAGTGAGTCTCAGTAGTAGAACTGTCACCTTCTGTGTGAGAATACCAAAACCAAGCCCACTGTCATCACGTGGATTCTAACTCAAAGCAACCCTACAGGGCAGAGTAGAACTGCCCCACAGGAATTCCAAGGCTGTCATCTTTGCCGAAGCATACTGTCGCACCCTTCTGCTGCAGACTGGCTGGTGGGTTTGAACCACAGATCTTCAGGTTGGCAGCTGAGTGCTAGGGCTCCTTCTATGTAGGACGCTCAAGTTCAATTCCTACACCCCGTACCTCATGCACATAACCATCTGTTAGTGGTGACCTCCATGCCACTCTGAGGCTGAACAGCTTTCAACAGAATTTTGAAACTAAGATAGACCACGAAGAAAGGCCTGGCATTCTGTTTGCAAAAATCAACCAATCACAACCCCATGGATCACAACCATCTGACTCATATTGATTCAGAGTACGGCACATGACTGGACAGCAATTTGTTCACTGTGCACGGGGTCATCACAGGTCAGATGCCTATTCGACAGCACCTAGCATCCACTAGAGAGACTAAACTGCAGACTCTACAGAGTTTAACAATGAACATTCAACTCTTGACAATTTTGACAATGATAACATTCTTCAGTAACCAGTAAGCAATAACACATACCAGCTATTCTGGAATACCGCTTCACATTTTAAAACTTTCTAAATTTACCTCTTCTCGAAGCTGTCGTTCTCTTTCCTCTTCTAATTTTTGGATTTCAGCCAATGACAGTGTTGCTTGAGACTGACATGCAGTTGTGTTGGACTGCTGGCCCCACGTTGAAGAAGACGGAAGCTAACAAAAAATGAAGGCAAAGAGCTCATGAGGAACTGTGAACAGGAAACCAGCAGTAGTGCGTTGTGTGCCGCCAGGCCAGGCATGTGGCCCTCAGCTCTAGTTACGACACTCAGGCCCGGCTCCTGCTACACGTGACTCTCCCAGTCCGGCTGCCTCTTTTGCTTCCTTCATTTTTGACGACTGCCCCAAACCTAAGATCATTTTAAACAGTTTCAGAAAAAGTACACACACATGTATCTGAGTGACTATTTTGGGACTGTATCTCATATCTGGCACTGACACATACAGAAACATACATCCAATACAGTGAAACGTGTAAACAAAAGAATGAATCAGTTGGCTTGGAGGTTTTTAATACAACGAGGGGCAAGGAGCATGCTCTGCTACTGGCTAGTGAAAGGGTAAAGGGTGAGCCATAAGAGGGGACAGCTGAGGCCAGGCCACGAGAGACACAGGCAGCATTTGCCATCAGGCCTTTAAGAGAGTAATCACCGCTAACCAGGCTGCAGCTGCCAGGTACCAGCACTATGCTGTTTGTAATTAGAAGTGCTAGTTTTCCTGGACCTTCACACTAGTGACTAGAGTATAGTCACTACTTGGGTCCTGAATACATTATTGTTTTCAAAAGGCTAAGTACTACTGAGAAACCCTGGTGGCATAGTGGGTTAAGTGCTATGTCTGCTAACCAAAAACTCAGCAGTTCAAGTCTTCCAGGCACTCCTTGGAAACCCCATGGGGCAGTTCTATTCTGTTCTGTGGGGCCACTATGAGTTGGAGCCGACTAGACAGCAGTGGGTTGGGTAAATACTATTTGGAAACTCTGGTTGCCTAGTGGTTAAGTGCGGCAGTTTGAATCTACCAGATGCTCCTTAGAAACCCTACAGGGCAGCTGTCCTCTGTCCTACAGAGTCACTATGAGCTGGAATCATCTGGATGGCAGCAGGTTCGGTTAATTTCTACAAAGAAATCTTAGGGGCGCAATGGTGCAGTATTTGGCTACTACTGAAACGTCAGTGCTTTGAACCCACCAGGCTCTCCATGGGAGAACAATGTGACACTCTGCTTCCATACGGATTTACAGCCTTGAAAACCTTACAACAGACCCAGCACCATGGGGCCACATCTGAGCCACCGTGTCAGGGGTGCTGGTAGAGGCCAAGACAGGGTCACAGACAGCCAAAGGCGCCTGGTTCTGCCGCACCGTGGGTGGCGGCCTGGAGCTATTCTTCATGTGAGAGGTGCAGATGTGGTTGGCGGCTAAAAATTAAAAACAGAGCAAACGCAAGAGATACAAAAGAAGTTAAAGGAAATACTGTAAGGAAGACATTTTGATGACATTCAGGACATCGAGGGCAGTATGACGAAAGCTCTGATGGCCAGTGCATAGCTTCCCAAGGGGAGCACTTTGAAGGTGACCATAACACTCTCCAGCAATGAGGTTGAATGTATTTTAGGAAAGGTTTTTTTCACCACCTGTTCTGAAGTGAATAAGCTGAAAAAGTCAGTCTGCAGAAAGATTATTCTTGCTGATTAAAAAACGGTTTCTACTTCCTGTTTCTTCTACAATAAAGGAAAAACACACAATGAACTTATAAATGATGATCCAGGAAGTTGGGTGAATGCCATTTCACTTTGGAAGAATCTTCTCGAATCTAAGCAAAAAATGCAGAACTTTCTCAAAGAAGTTCTAACGCACTCAAAAGAGGAAGAGTGGAAGAAAATAAAGTTATCATTGCTAAAAATTAAAAACAGAGCAAACGCAAGAGATACAAAAGAAAAGGAACTACCAGCTGGAAAAACAAACAGGAGGAAAAACACTGGTGCATGAAGATTTTATCCCTCAAAAAGAACGTTTTCAAGAAGAAGAGTTTCTGACTGATGTTGAGAAAGCAACTGTTGGTCAGAACCAGGCCGACCTGACTTTCAGGGTGTCGTGCTGCTGCGGTGGGGCTGCTGGACAGACTTGACCACGCAGCAAGTAGGAAGAGTAATTCCAACTGCTCTTATGAAACAGTCTGGATGGAAAGCAGATTTGAGGAATCCACATTTAGAAATCTTCATACATCTAAATGACATTTACTCTGTGGTGGGAGATTCCTGTTTTCAGGATTCCTGTAGCCAGCAGAGCTTACATCCAGACAACAGGACGGCGATCCGCCACCGCACGCCTGAGGACAGCTCTCGTTGAAATTCCAGCCGGTCCGTTCGTCTCAGACAGCGTGTGTGGACATGTAGCAGCACTTCCGGAAGCTGCCAAAGAACGGCCACACACGTACCACATGGGTGCTGAGGTCAGCGGCTCGAAAGCTGGGAGCACGTGACAATCTGAAAGCTGCAGGCCTTGAGGATAAACCTGAACTACTGAGAGTCTCTGTTTTAGAACTGCCATTGACTGTTCTCTGACATCCCATTTGGGAAAAAGTTTAAGTTAGGAAGCATTCTACAATAAAAAGAGCGCTTTGTGTTGGTGGCACTGTGGTATTATTGCTCAGTGAAGATCACCACAGGTGCCTTAAAGGTGGTGAAGACAGCTGTGTCCTTTCAAATTCCATGAGCAGCCACGTGGATGAATCTGGAATTAACAAGTGCTTGAATCCCGAGGGAAAAAATGCCATATCAGAGACAATGTATTGTTCATTACAAGCCAACAATCTGGAAAGCTTAGATAAAATGTCATCACTGGCTCTTTGGTGCCAGCAGAACGCTACCAAATCAGCCGTGGAAAAACAGATGCCTTTGTATCCAAGCACACTGTCACATTCCTCCGGATTACAGCAGTCTCACCTCTGTACCCAGGTTCCCCCCCAGACGTCTCCACTGTACTGCAGAAAGATGATACCTCACAGTGCCAGAGATCCAAGGAAAGACATTTCCTGAAGGCGCAAGGTGTGGCTGCTGGGCACAGGTTCTTAGTAAGTTTCTCCTTTGGAATTCAAATGGATAGATGTTTCTGACAAAGAGCAGGTAACGAGCATTTAAGCTAAAAGACTCAAGTTTTTGTATTTTGTCAGAATGTGAAAAGATCTACCCTGCCATGTTACTGTTTCTGAGCAGAAGCTTCCACTTTAAATCAGACAGTTTTCATGAGTTCACACATGTTATCACAGTCAACCCATAGTTGCTTAGAAGCTTTTAACTATCAATTGTTTAAAAATATAGGAATCTTTATGTATAAATTCCTTTGATATTAAACTAGATTTTTTAAACCTAAAATTCAAAAACTCAATGAGGCAGTTCCACTCTGTCCTACAGGGTCATTATAAGTTGGAGTCAACAATAGTGGGTTTTAAAAAAAAAACAAAAACCATCGCCATCGAGCTGATTCAGACTCACAGCAACCCTACAGGACAGAGCAGAACTGCGCCCCAGAGTTTCCAGTGAGTGTCTGGTTGATTCAAACTGCTCACTTTTTGGTTAATAATCACTGCACTTCATCGTCAGGCACCAGGGTAGTGGGTCTAGTTTGGGTTTTTTTTTTTTTAGTATTTGGTATTTTAGTTATTCTAAGGGAACCCTTGATCTTCTTAGCCAGAACAAGATGTGCCCCAATTCTGAGACACATTACAGTTGTTTAAAAAGTGACAAGAACAAAACAGAACCCTACAGCCTTTGAAATCTGCTTCATAAAAAATAACACGTGTAGATTAAAACAAGCAAAATACTAAGCAGTCCCCCCCAAAAATGGACCTACACCAGAATCTCTGCAAGTGCAACTGATAAGACTAAAGAATATAAACGATTAAAAGTTTCACTGATATTGTCAAACAGCTCTAAAACCGAGACACTCTTAGAAAACCTAAGAGTAAATCTTCATGACCTCAGACTTGACAATGGATTTTCAGATCAAGACACCTAAAGTACAAGCAACAAAAGAAAAAGAGGTAAGCTGGACTTCTAAAAACAAAAAACTTTTTCCCACCAAAACCAACTGCCACTGAGTCAACTCTGACTAATAGTGACCCCACAGGACAGAGAACTGCTTCAGTGTTTCAAGGACCACCCGGTGGATTCGAACTGCTGACCTTCTGGTTAGCAGATGTAGCACTTCACGACTATGCTACCAGGATTCCATACCAAAAAAAAAAAGGATACACAAAATGAGAGAAATATTCAAAAATCTTATCTGATAAAGGGCTTGTATCTAAAATACATACAGACCTCTTACATCAAAAAATAAAAACGCAAATCAGTCCCACTCGGTACTGATGGCACTCTGTCAAGTCCTCAAATGATGAAACACAGAGTCAGCATGTGACCCAGCCATGTAATTACCGGCTGTACACCTAAAGAAATGACATCCAACAATTTGTCCACAGACAGGGACAGCAGCATTATTTATGACGGTCAAGGACAGAGACAACTAGCTGAGGGCCTGATAAACACCACAGGATACTACTGTGGTGCTGACATGCGCCACAGCATGGATAAACCTGCAAACACTGTGCTGAGCAAAGGTCATAAAAGACTACATGTCCTATGACCCCCTCATGTGGAATATCCAGAACAGGACATAAAAACTGAGAAACATACAGACAGAAGGCAGATTAGTGGCTGCTGAGGGCAAGGAGCACTGAGGGAGGAAGAGGGTCACAACTGGTGAATGGAAGTGTTCAAAAATCAGTTTAGGGACAGCTGCACTTGACTGTCAGCAACTACAAGGGCTCTTACACTTGGAACTACATTGTAATACAGTGAACTGTACAGTAAATAAACTGTACATCAATGTAACTAACTACTGTTAAAGACTACTACTTGTTTCTGCTCATAAAAGCCTTTTGCAATTTCTCCAAACCATCTCAGGTTCTTTATCTTCATTCATAATGTTTATTTATAAAACATCTTTATAGTCTTCACAGGAGAACAGAGTGAGAAACCTGGCTAGCCAAGACAGAGATCTGGAAACTGGGCCTTGGTGCCCGCTCAGATCCATACTCGTATCAGTCTGAGGCAGGTCTCCTGCAGAAAAGGACGTGTGGGTTCCAGTGAGCAGCTCTGCTACCTATTCTCAGCGGGACCCAGGGCACGTTGACTGATATCCTGAACACTTGAATAACAACCCCTGAGTTTTGTACGGGAGGCTATGCAGACTGAATGGGACGCCTGGGACAGCATGGTGCCGACACAGGGCCAGTTCTCACTCCTGGTGCTAGCTCCAGCCCCTCCACTAGGCCCAGCTCAAGCCCTCTTCTCCCTACCTGGGTGATGCCACTAGAGTCCCTTCTTAACTGGTGTGCTGGCCAACAGGCTTGTCTTCAAACCCATCTTCCAGTTAGGTCACAAAAGTGATGTATCTGCTCCCACAAAGCTGACAGTACTGCCCCCTAACAAAGTACCTGCAAAGCCCACACCTCCCACACACTCTGAACCTCTGCCTCTTCAGCAGGTGTATGCCGCCCCTGGAGAGGTGGACCCTGCCATTCTTCCTGCAGACGTCCTTGTCCAACCCCCAAAGAGACCACGGTACTTCTCACCTGCATGCTCCCCTTAACCCCATGCTGTCGCCTCTCTCATGCACATTCCCCACCCCAGTCTCCAAGGTGCCTGTTGACTTTTCTTGAATTTTCTGTTCCTAAAGACTCCATTTGGAGGTTACCTTTCCTCAGGCAGCCTTTCTAAACTTCCCAGGACAGACCAGGGAAACTGCCCTGGTTTGCCGTCATCACCGCACACATCCTGCCTTTCCTGTTTATTCCCCTCCTGCTCCAGGGCCTAACACAAAGTACACCCGGATCCTCTGTTCTGCTAACGATCAAGGAAGCACACTGTCCTCGTGCTGCAGGCAGCAGGTGGTTCCCGCAGCTGCAGGCCTGGGCTTTACCTTCATCTGGGCCAGCTGCTGCTGCTGCTGCTGCTGCTGCAATCTGCGGAGCGCCTCCTGCTGCTGCTGCCTCTGGCGCATCAGCTCCTTCTGCCGCTGCAGCTCCAGCTCCTTCCGCTTCCGCTCCTCCTCCTCGTGCCGGAGGCGGGCGGCCTCCTCTTCCATCCGCAGCCGGCTCTCCTCTAACCGACGCTGAGCTGCTTCTTCTTCCCTGGCCCACTTGGCAGCCTCCTCTTCCTTCCCAGAAGGAAATATTAGAGAAAGGGGGCAGGGGGTGGGGATTTTAGCTGTAGTTAAAAATAAAATACAATGCAAAGCCATCTGACTGTGTGGATCCTAACAAATTCTGGGAAACACTGTGAAGAACGAGAGTTTCAGAACACTTATCACACTCCTGTGGAACCTGTACATAATCCAAGTGGTAGTCGTTAAACCGGAACAAGGGGCTGCTGTGTGGTTTCAAGTCAGGAGAGGTATGCATCAGGGCTATAACCTTTCACCATGCTTATTCAATCTGCACGCTCAGCAAACAATCTGAGCATCTGAACTATATCAAGAACAGAGCATTAGAACCGGAGACAGACTAACAATCTGTGATATACAGATGACACAACTTTGCTTGCTGAAAGTGAAGACAATCTGAAGCACTTACTGATGAAGATCAAAGACCACAGCTTTCCATAAGGACTGCACCTCAACATCAAGAAAACACCAGTCCTCACAACTAGACCAGTAAGCAACATCATGATAAATGGAGAAAAGATAGAAGTTTTCAAAAATTTCATTTTACTTGGATCCACTATCCATACCCAAGGAAGTAACAGTCAACAAATCAAACTGACTTACTGCACAGGGCAAATCTACTGCAAAAAACTTTTTAAAGAAGTGCTGAAAGGAAAGACATCACTTTGAGAACTAATGTACACCTGACCCAACCTGTGGGGTTACTAATCACGTCACACGCACAGAAAGGCTCAACAAGCAGTAACAAAGACCAGAGAACTGATGCCTTTGCATTGTGGTGTTGGCAAGAAACACTGACTACGCCACAGACCACCAGGAGGAACAACCAATGTCTTGAAGAAGTTCAGCCCAAAGAGGCCTTGGAAATGAGGACGGTAACACCTCATCTCACATACTCTGGATATGTTATCAAGAAGAACCGGACCATGGAGAAAGAAATCATGCTTGTTAAGAAAGGAAAAAAATAAAACTAAAACTTGCTGCCATCCAGCTGCTTCTGATTCATACAGAGCCTACAGCACAGAGCAGAGCTGCCCCAGTGTCCAGAAACAGCTGCAGCATTTGAACCGCTGACCTTCTGGGTGGCAGCTGGAGCTCCTAACTTCTTTACTGCCAAGGCCCCAGGAAGGTCAAGGACCAGCGAGCAAACAAGAGCCACAGTGAGACAGATTGATCCAGCAGCTACAAGGGGCTCAAGCAGAGCAGTGACTGGGAGGACGGCACAGGACCAGCCAATATTTCATTCTGCTGTGCACAGGGTTGCTGTGAATTGGGACAGATTCAACAGCACTTAGCAACAACAGAAAATCTAAATCATGCCTGAAGGCTCTTGTCAAATTGCTACAGAAGTTTGAGAGAAAAGGAGAAACTTGAAGATGACTTAAGGTGCACGTTAAACCGTATTTTTATAGAGGCCTGGCATACTAACAACAGCACGTGAATGTACTTAACAGTTTCCATGCAGAAGGAGTGTCACTGAACACTTGCAGTGAAAGCAGTGATCTCTGAGAGGCTGCATGAGCAGCTCGCCACCACAGGCATGGAGTCTCCGGGGAACACTGTCCACACGTGAGACAGAGCCAGCTCGCTAGCATGCTGAGTGATAAGAGCTGTCAAGACCTCAGCAGGATGCTGACTACCAGGAAGGTCTCCCACATCTGGAAGCAAAGCAATTCCATCCCCGGTCTCATCCCTTCCAGACCCAAGGCCACAGGTCCTTCACCTCTCCCTCCATCACCTATCTACCACTTTCCCACTCACCTGGCTCCTCTCTCTCTGCCTTCCTCCATCAAAGCCATTCTGCTGTGCTCCCAGGAACTCCTCTTGCCTCTGCAGAGCTGGTCACTGTGCCTGCAATGCTGAGGTCAAACACCAGCCCTCTACAAGGACAGCCCCAGCCTTTCAGAGGTCGCCTTCGCCTCTGCCTCCTAACAGTCAAGACCTACACCCTGCCCTTAACTCTGTGCCTGTTCCTGACCCATCTGTGGCAGTCGCTGCTGATCAACCTACCCAGCAACCAAGCCTCTCGGGCTTCTTCCTAGTGGACGCAGCCTCCCACCACACCAGAGGTCCAAGCTCCCAGACACAGCCTTTCAGGTTTCCAGTACCACCAGGGGCAGCCATCAGATGCAAAGCGTGCCAAATAGTGATGAAAAGAAGTCTGCTGGGGGGTCTACAGAAAAGATCTTCCCAGGAAAAGAGAAAAGCCACATATGAGAAGGGCCATCCCTCCTTGTACAAGAATGTGATATCTCCTAATCCTGAGGGGACAATTTTAACCCAACGTCAGCAAGGTGAGAAATGGCAATGCAGAACTACATAAAGGGGCTCAAATCCCTGAGGACACCGCTGACTCATGGGAGCAAGTGTGCAGCCACCCTGCCACCAGCCTCCTTACTGTGGGCCAATGCTGTCATCTAGTCTCTGAGCCATCTTTAGGGAGTTTGATTTTGCAGTGGAAAGCCTCCTAACTGTGGCATTCATTTCTTTGTGTATCCATCACTCACAATCTACGAGCCTACTGACAGTAGAAACTATTTACTTGAAAGTTCTGTATTTCAGCAGAAAGTAAGCTTAGTACCCAGCAGACAGCACAGTAACTACATTAGCTGTTACATGAATAAGCCAAAGAATGGAATGACACAGCCTAACAAGACACTCCATCCGCCATTTGCAAAGTCTACCTTTCTAACAGTGTCCTAAGTGACACAAGCTGAATGATGACCGAAGGGTTCCAGAAGAGTTTCAGTCAAGAACCTAGACAGGTGCAGGGAATCATTCAGATTAGATCAATCTCATCAACAAAATCTGTGTGTCCCCACTCAAAGTGTGAGCTGCGCCATCACCTTGTAAACAGAAAGGGCAGTCAGGAAAGGAAGGAGGGCAAGTGACCTGACAGCAGAGAAAGCTGACAAACACTTCTGCCAGGCGAGCGGGTCAACATCAATAGTCAGCTCACACCAACAAGGTGCACCTTTGATACGATGTAACTCTGGGATTCTTTTTTCTCCAAAACCTCTAACCCCAGACAAATCATGAGAAAAACCTCAGATGAATCAAACTAAAGGGTGTTATGGACTGAATTATGTCCCCCAAAATCTGTGTCAACTTGACTGTAATGCCCCTTAGCATGCAGCTGTCTGCCATTTTGTGATCTAATGTGATTATCCTACGTGTTGTAAATCCCAATCTTTATGATGTTAACAATGAGGCAGGATTAAAGGAAGTTATGTTAATGAGGCAGGACTCAACCCCACAGGATTAGGTTGTATCTTGAGTCAACTGTTTTGAGCTATAAAAGAGAGAAGTAAGCAAGAAGGAGAGACATCTCACACTATCAAGAAAAAAGAGCCAGGAAAGGAGCGCATCCCTTGTGCCTGGAGTCCTTGTGCCCAGAAACTCCTAGACCAAAGGGGAGCCTGATGACAAGCAACTCCCTCCAAGCTGACAAAAGAAAGAATGTCTTCCCTAGAGCCAGCCCCCTGAATACGGACTTACAGCCCCCAGACAGTGAGACAATAAATTTCTCTCTGTGAAAGCCACCCATTTGTGATACTTCTGTTACAGGGGGTAATCCTATAATATACCTATACTCAAAACACTCACAGTCATCAAAAATAAAGGACAGTCTGAGAAACTGTCACAGCCAAGAGAAGCCTAAGGATGTGACAACCAAATACAATGAGGTGCCCTGGGGGATATTTTGGAACAGAAAAAGGCATTAGTTGAAAACTAAAGACATGAATAAAGGAAGATCTTTAGCTAACTACAGTGTAGTGATGATACAAAAGCTCCAGATCATCGGTCAGAACAAGACCAGGGGCCAATTTGGAACAGATCATCAACTGTTCACATACAAGTTCAAGCTGAAACTGAAGAAAATTAAAACAAGTCCACAAGAGCCCAAGTACACCCTTGAGGATATTCTACTGGAATTTAGGGTCTTTATAGCACCCTCAGGAACAGACACAACACAGTGAACACAAATGACAGAAGACCAGATGAGATGATGGATGACATCAAGGACATCAGACATAAAGAAAGCAAAAGGTCACTAAAGAGACAGGAAAGAAAGACGAGGCAAATTGGAGGTCAGACGAGACCCTGACACTGGCTTCTGCATGTAGAGTAGCTAAAGCAAATAGAGGAAAAGGTCACATAAAAGAGCTAAACAGAATAACGTCAGAGAACAGTCACTGTATACTTTAAAAAGGTAAATTTTTGTGGTATGTGAATTATATCACAATTTAAAAAAAGAACACATAAAAATAATAAAAAGACAAAGTGAGGTATCCGAACAATGGGACTACTCTATTGCCCTTACAGGCTTGCTCCAAGAATTGAGTGAAATTAAGTACCTAAAGGTACCTTGGTGGCACAGCGGTTAAGAGCTCAGTTAAAGCTCAGCAGTTGAAATCCACCAGCTGCTCCTTGGAAACTCTATGGGGCAGTTCTGCTTCTCCTGGAGAGTCACTGTCACTGCTGGAACACATTCGAGGAGACCTCACAACAACAACATATCTCAGGTATCTACTACCATACCTCAATAAATAGTAATTTCCATCACTGAAGAAAAAAAGGACAACTTAATTTTTAAATTGGGTAAAAGACCTGAACACTTTACACAGTTGTATGAATGGACAATAATCACATGAAAAAATGTTCAGCATCATTAGTCATCACTGAAACCATAAGAAGATATCACCACATATAATAACTAGCACTGACAAAAGGACTAAAAACACAAAATGCTGACCACAGAAGTGGATTTTTCAATACACTGCTGATAGTAATCTAAAACAGTACAACCACTATGGGAAAAGTGTAGCATTTTCTTATAAAGTTAAAAAGACTCCTACCCTTTGAATAGCAATTTTATTTCTCGGTTTCTATCAAGAGAAACAGAAATACGTGTTTACAAGATGGCTCATACACATGTGGCAAAACTGAGAACACCAAAAATGCCCTCAACAGCAGAACAGATGAACAAACTACAGTAGTCACAGACTGGAACACTACCTGCCTGCCAAACAAAAAAAGACACACTGAGACCTGTAACAACATGAATGAATCTCCTCACATCACGCTGAAAAGCCAGATTCAGACACACACACTGTATGACTTCACATACATGAAATTCTAGAAGAGGAAGTGGTGAAAAATAATTAGAGAAGTGATTTTTCCACTAGCATGAAAGGTGAGTGGACAGAGTGCAAAAATATTTTATACTATGATAGGGGCATGGGTTATAAGACTATATAGCTATCCATTACTATGTGTCTACTCAAATTTTACATTTCAGTGTATGTAAATTATAAACCTTAAAAGCCAAAGATGTCACTTAGAAGACTAAGGTGTGCCTGACCCAAGTGTCATGATGTTTTCAATCGTTCCATATGCATGTGAGGGCTGGGCAATGAAAAAGGAAGACCAATGAATTGATACCTTTGAAGTAATGGTTGGTGAAGCACAGTGAATACATCACAGACTGCTGGAGGAATAAACAAGTTGTCCTGGAAGAAGTAGAGCCAGAATGAGACTGAGAAGCAAGGGTGGCAAGACTTTACCTCGCATACTATGGGCATGTTAACAGGAGGCATCAGTCCTTGCAAGAGGATGTTACATGCATGGTCAAGTAGAAGATCAGTGGGAAAACAGCAAGATCCTCAGAGAGATGGGCCAACAGAGTAGCTGCAACAAATAGGCTCAAACTAACCAACAACTGTGAGTATGGTACAGGACTGGGTACGTTCTGCTCTGATGGACACATGGTCACTATTAGAAGAGACTCAAGGGCACCTAACAAGAAATTATACCTAATAAAATTAACCATAAATAAAAGAGGTTATTAGCAGTGGTACAGAAGAATAAAAATGGCAGAATGTTAATAATTACTCAAATGAGGGATGAATACGAGAATTTATTATATTGTTCTGTTCATCTTGGGTTAAGTCTGAAATTTACTAAAAAGAATACTGTGCAACCTTTCTCACCACATACCTTCAGAAAAGCCAGAAAGATAAATGATATATTTTCCCTTAAAAAAAAAAAAACACAGCTGGAAGCAAAGCTAAGCTGGCAGAGTAGCTACAGGTATTTTCTGATTCCTCTAACAACAAAGGACTAGAAAAACAACTGAACAGACTATGTAAAACATTCTAGGGGCCCTGAATATCAGGTCGAATGCGGAGAGATCAGACTGGGTGACAGGGAGCAGAAAACGTGCAGAGGCAACCACTTCGGCCAGATTTAAATCTGCATCCTACAAGGGGACCTGTTTCAGCCAGCCAAGCAGACCCCGGTGTGGCAGCAGGTGGCCAAGAGCAGCAGCAGCACCATGCGTGCAGCACATCTTTCTTAGAAGGGACGCGAAGCTTCAGATGGCTACACCTACAGAACAGCACACAACTTTCACCAGAGCATCATAGGCTAAGTGCTCCCAAACTCTTACAGGTTCAAAATCTTTCCAACACACTGATTTCTCTCCCTATTTCCAGAACTACTCCCTTCTCTCAGTCTGCACTAGGCATTAAACTCTTAACACACTATCTGGGCCATAATGAGGACATCTTACATGTGTGCCCTGAGCTATTCTCCTAGACTTACAGAAGGAAACAAAGGAGGCGAGGGAGAAAGAAAGGTCAGCCAGCTCCCCCAAGACTGGAACCGCCCCATCAGCACACTCACAGTTCCAACCACCCAGTGACACGACACAGAAATGTTTAAGGCTGCAACAATCAACGCAGCTCAACCAACCAGGATATCTGAACAATCAAAACCAAACTACAATTACATATGTTAAAACACAACCACTAAATAAGTTACAACCACCTTTTGATGGACTGGAAATAATCAATTTCTAATTATTTAAAGGAGGAAACCACAATGGCTTCAAAAAACTTCCAAAACAAATAATCAAAATTTTTTCCAAACAAAAAAAGATTTCCTGCAATTACCAAAGTTAGAATAGAACACAGTAATATTTAGAACTCTTCAAGACATCAGGAAGATTAGGCAAAGTCTACAAGAGAATAATGAAAAATTCAACAGGCTACAAGAAATACTTGTGCAACAATGATCTAAAATTCAGCAGATTAACAGTAACACTACAGAATTATACAATTTAACAGAAAGTCAAAGGAGCAGGATAGAGGCAAGGGAATGCAGGATTAGGGAGACTGAAGATAAAGCAACTGACACCAGCAAACATGACAAAAAATCAGATAAAAGAAATTTAACAAATGAAGAAACACTAAGAGTTACAGGGGACTGTGTCAAAAGGAATAATTTATGAGTGGAGTACCAGCACAAGGAGGAGTGACAGAAAATACACAGAGAACTGCTGAAGATACACTGGAAGAAAACTCCCTAGTATTATAAAAGATGAGAAGATATCTAGCCAAGATACTCAACAAACTCCACACCAGGTAGATCTCAAAAGACACCAAGACACATTATCATCAAATTTACCAAAACTAAATATATAAGAAGAGACTTTCTTCATGGCAACTAGGCTTAAACAAAACATTATGTACAAGACAGTCATTAACACTGAGCTGAGATTACTCAGCAGAAATTTTGCTGGCAAGAGGGCAACGGGATAACATATATGAAGCCTTCAAGAAAAAATACTGCCAACCAAGAATTTCATATCCTGCAAAACTGTCCCTCAAATACGGCAGCGAAATTAAGACATTCCCAGATGAACAGAAGTTTAAAGAATTTGCAAAATACCACACAAAAATTACTAGAAACAGTGAAGGAAGTTCTTCAGTTAGAAAATCAGTAACACCAGATATACACTCAAGGATACAACACAAGACAAAGCATGCAGACATCAACATGGACAGGAAATCCACAAGAATAAATCAAAGCTAAAACACTAAAAATAGGGAAAAAGAGATCTCAGTACTTAAATGATGACGACACTATACCAAAAGAGGGACAAATTAAGGTATCTGTGGCTCCTTCATATGAAGAGGAAGTCAAAGAGAGACAAGAAAACTTAAAGACTGCTTTAAACACAGAACATTAGGGTAAATGTTAAGGTAACCACAAAGGAAATTAACAATCCTACACATCAAACCAAGAAACAAAATCAAGCAGTCTCAGCGGATATAAAAACAAAGACAAGGAAAAGGATGAAAAGAAAAACCACTCAGCACAGAAAATTAAGTAGAACAAAGAAACCGTCAACAACACACCAAAAAAGGAACCCAAATAACAGCACTAAATTCATACCTATCAATAATTACACTGACTGTACATGGGTTAAATGCACCAATAAAGAGACAGGGTAGCAGAAGAGATAAAAAAGCACAGTCTACCTATATAGAGGTACCTGTAACAGATACACCTTAGACTTAAAGATACAAACTGAAACTCAAACAATAGAAAAATACATACGAGGCTAACAACATTCAAAAAAGAGGAATAGCAATATTAACTTCAGGTAAAATAGACTTTAAAGTAAAATCTACAATAGTAGACAAGGAAGGTCACTACATCCTGCTTAATACATCAGGAAGACATAACCAAAGTAAATAGTGATGCACTCAAAGACAGCTTACAGATTGGGCAAACACACTCTAACAGCATTAAAAAGTGAGACAGAAAGCATCTATAGGATGTCATCCTTCTGGCCTCTTAACTAGAGGGGAGTGGAGAGGGTGGAAAAGAGGGGACAGGAGATTGTTAAGAGGATATGACATGTATAGAACAGAAAGGACGAGTGTGCTGTCACTGGGCAAGGAGAGCAGTGGGAGCTGCACATAGGCAGGCATGCAAATTTAAACTGGATTGTACACGTATACTCAATCACAATAAATGAAATATTAAAAAAAAAAAGTGAGACGGTGCCACAATAATAGTAGGAGACTTCAACAAACCACTTTTGTTGACAGACAGGACATTCTAAAAGAAGTGCAATAAAAACACGGAAGATCTAAACGCCACAATTAACCAAACTCGACCTCATAGATGTAACAGCAGACTCCACTCGAAAGTAACAAGTATACCTTCTCTTCCATTGTACATGAAATACACACCAGAACAGACCACATATTAGGCCACAAAGCAAGTCTCAACAAAATACAAAGCACTGTAATATTGGAAAGCATCTCCTCAGACCATAAAGCCATGTAAATCTAAATCAACAGCAGAAAAAGTGAGGGTAAAAAAATCAAATACATGGTAACCGAATCACACCTTGCTCAAGAACTTTTGGGTTTTAGAAGAAATCAAGGAGAGAATAAAGAAATTCATAGAATCGTATGAAAAGGAACACACATCCTACAAGAGCTTACTGGACACTGCAAAAACAGTGCTCAGCGTTTAGTTTATCTCAATGAATGTAAACATCCACAAAGGAGAAAGGGCCCAAATCTGAGAATTAAACCTACAACTGGAACAAGCAGAAACGGAACAACAAAAGAATCCCTCCAGTACCAGAAGAAAACAGATAAAAATTAGAGCAGAACTGAATGAATCAGAGAACAGAAAAACAACTGAAATAGGTAACAAGACCAAAAGCTGGTTTGTTTTAAAAGATCAACAAAATTGATAAACCATCAGCCAAACTGACAAAAGACAAACAGGAGAGGAAGCAAGTAACTTGAATAAGAAATAACACAGGTGATATCACAACAGATCCAACTGAAATAAAAAGAATCATAGGAGAATACTACGAAAAACTGTGCTCTAATAAATTCGAAAACAGAGCAAATAGAAAAATTTCTAAAAACACACTACTTACCAGAACTAATAAACAGAAGTAGAACAACTTAACAAACCCATCGCAAAAGAAGAGACTGAAAAAGTCATTTAAAACTCCCAACCTAAAATTGTCCTCACCTAAACAGCTTCACTGGTGAACTCTACCAAGCTTTCAGAGAAGAGTTAATACCAGTGCCATGGATTGAATTGCATTCCCCCCAAAATATGTGTAGCCATGTGGCTGGGCCATGATTCCCAATATTTTATGATTGGCCTCCATTTTGTGACTTTCCTATGCTGTATGTAAAAAGATTAGGGTGGGACTATAAATCCCTCTGTAAGATCACCCCCTGTTCCACTGTAAAGGGAGTTTCCCTGGAGTGTGGCTTGCACTACCCTTTACCCTTTCATCCTACAAGAGATAAAAGGAAAGGGAAGCAAGCAGAGAGTTGGGAACCTCACACCATCAACAAAACAGCACTGGGAGAAGAGTGCATCCTTCAGACCTGAGGTTTCTGTGCCAAGATGCTCCCTGAATCAAGGCTGATGCAACATAAGGACTTTCCTCCAGAGCTGACGAGGGGGAAAGCCTTCCCCTGGAGTGGACATCTCTGGATTTAGACTTGTAACCTACCGGACTGTATAAGAATAAACTTTCCTTTGTTAAAGCCATCCACTCATGGTACTTCTGTTAGAGCAGCACCAGTGGACTTACACAATCAGTACACACTAACAGTATTTCACAGCATAGAAAAGGATGGAATACTCCTATATTCATTCTGTGAAGCCAGCATAACCCTGATCCCCAAACTGGGTGAAGACAGCACAAAAAAAAGGAAAAGTACAGACCGGTACTTCTCATGAACTCAGATGCAAATATCCTCAACAAAATTCTAGCCAACAGAATTCAACAACATATCAAAAAAGTAATTCACCATGACCAACTAGGATGTTTAGCTGTGTTTCACTGACTATGGAGAGGCATTCAACTGCATGGATCATAACAAATTACGGCTAAGACTATACAGAACGGAAACACCACAACACCCGTGCCATGAAGAATCTGTACAGAAATCTAGAGGCAGTCATTCAAACAGAACAAGGAGACACTGCATGGCTTCAAGTCAGGAAAGGAGTGTGTCAGGGTTGTATCCTTTACCTTTTCAATTTGTATGCCAAACAAATAATGTGAGTTGGATTATACAAAGAAGAATGAGGCATCAGGATTGGAGGACAACTCGGTAACAACCTGCATTACAAAGACACGATACCACCTTACTTGCTGGAAGTGAACTGGTTGAAACACTTACTGATGAAGATCAAAGACCACAGCCTTCAGTCTGGATTGCACCTCAACATCAAGAAAACAAAAATTCTCATAACTGCACCAAAAAGCAGCATCATGATTAACAGAGACACGATGGAGGTCGTCAAGGATTTCACTGGTTCCACAATCAATGCCCACAGAAGCAGTAGTCAAGAAATCAAAAGATGCACTGCACTGGGAAAATCTGCTGCAAAGGACCTCTTTAAAGTGTTGAAAAGTATAAAGATGTCACCTTGAAGACAAAGGTACACCTCACCTAAGCCATGGTATTTTCAGTCACATCACATGCATATGAAAGCTGGACAATGAATAAGGAGCCAGCCAAGTGCTGTCGAGTCAGATCCGACTCATGGCAACCCTAGGACCCAGAGTAGAACGGACCACCCAGAGTATTCAAGGAGACAGAAGAATTAATGCCTCTGAATTGTGGTGCTGGAGACCTATACAAAGAAAATCAAAAGAATCTACTGCAAGAAACCAAAAGAGACCTGCATTATGTGGAGAAATTTACCTTTACATAGACAGGACACAATGCAATCCCAATACAAATCGCAATGGCATTTTTTAGTGAAATGGAGAAAGAAATCACCAATTTCAAATGGAAAGGGAAGCCTGGGGTTAAGTAAAGCATCACTGAAGAAGAACAAAGAGGGAGGCCTCACTCTACCTGTCTTTAGAACCTATCACACTGCCACAGTAGTCAAAGTAACTTGGGATTAGTACAAAAACAGATACACAGACCAATGGGAACAGAAGACAGAACCCAGATATATACCATCCGCCTATGAGAAACTGATATTTGACAAAGGTCTGAAGTCCATAAACTGGGGAAAAGAGTCTCTTTAACTAAAGGTGTTGGCAAAACTGGATATTCATCTGCACAAAAATGGAACAACATACCACATATAATAATTCAAAATGGGTCAAAGACCTAAATATGAAATCTAAAACTATGGAGATCAAGGAATAAAAAATAGTTACAATGCTGGGAGCCCTGATACATGGCATAAATAGACTATAAAATATTACAAATGATGTACAAACATCAAAGAAGAAAATAGATAACTGGGGAACTTAAAAATCAAACACTTGTGCTCATCCAAAGACTTCACCGAAAGAGTTAAAAGACTACCTACAGACTGGGAAAAAAAACTCTCGCAATCACAATTCTGATCAGCATCTAATCTCCGTAATCTACAAGGTACTGCAAAACCTCAAAAAGAGAAAGACAAACAACCGAATTAAAAATGGGCAAAGGTCAACCCACCCGGAACAAATGATAACCAAGAACATCAAAGACATGAAAAAAACTGAGCCCAGAAGAGAAAGGACCCATATGATTGGACGACTACATCAGCATGAAACCAGAAGAACCTGATGGTGCCCAGCCAACAACAAAGACAGCCCTGAAAGGGGACACACCTTAGAGCCCCTGACTCAGCACGAGAAAAAGGAGTACACAGATGTAGAACTCTATTAAAATAAAGACCAGATCTGATGGTCCAACAACCTGGAGAGTCCCCTGAGAACACGGCCCCTGGACTTGCTGCTAGCTCAGAACTGAAATCAGTACCGAAGCCAACACTTCAGACCAAGAATGGACTGGACTTGGGGACACACAGTGATACATGTGGTGTGTCCTTTATGGTTAATATATGTATGAGGCTGTTCTACTGGCTTCTTTTAGAGGAGAGAGGAGAGGATGGAAAAGAAGTGCTGGTTGAGTGGATACTGGAAGTAGAGTGAAAACGAAGAGAGTGCTGTCACAGGGGAGGAAAGCAGGCAAAGCTGCAGACAGGAAGGTATTTGGGGTTTTACATGGAAGTTTACATGAATTGTAAACTTCCACTTGATCACAATAAAACAATTTAAAAGAAAAAATGGGCAAAAGATATGAACAGACACTTCCCCAAAGTTAACAGATACATGAGGAAATGCTCACAATCATTAGTCCAAATCAAAACTAAAATGAGATACCATCTCACTCCAGGCTGGCATTAATCCAAAAATCACAAAATAATTAATGTTGAAGAAGTTTTGGAGCAACTGGATCTTTTCTACACTGTTAGTGAGAATATAAAATGGTACAACCACTTTGGAAATCAATTTGGTACTTTCTTAAAAAGCTGCAAATAGAAATATCATATGATCCAGCAATCCCACTGTCTGGAATATACTGTAGAGAAATAAGGGCTGTCACACAAATAGATACATGCACACCAATGTTGACTGCAGCACTGGTCACAATAACAAAAAAAATGGAATCAACCTAGGTGCCTACCAACAGTTGAATGGATAAACAAACTATGGCACAGTCACATGATGGGATACTACGCAATGATAAAGAACAATGATGAACTTGGCAAACATCTGGTAATGTGGAGTCACCTGGAAGACATTATGCTGAAGGAAATCAGTCAGTCTCAAAAGGACAAATATTGTATGAGACCACTAACACAAGGCATCAAGAAAAGGTTTAAGCACGAAAGGAAATAATCTTTGATGGTTAGAAGGGGTGGAGACAGGGAGATAGGTACTCATAGATTAGACAGTAGGTAAGAACTGGGTTAAGTGAAGGACGTGACCGCTTGCAGTAGAAGGGATATTAACATTGCTGGACTACATACAAAACTAACGGGTTTCCTAAATACAACCCACCCATCTCAAAGGTTAGAGTACCAAGGCCAGGGGTCTCTGGACCATGGTTTCCTGTGACATCTAGGTCAACTGGCATAACTGCTTGTTTTGCTTTGTTTTTTTTAAAAAAAAAAAATTTCCCATTAGGGTAAGCAGTGCCTGCTGTCTTAAAAGTTAGCAAGCTGCCATCTAAAGAGCATCAGTTGTCCCAATCCACCTGAGCACAGGAGCATGAAGGACATCAAAGACATGAGAAAATATGACTCCAGGAGACAGAAGGGGCCATATGATCCAGAGACTACACCAGCATGAGACCAAAAGAACTAGATGGTGCCCAGCCACCACCAAACACTGCCTTCCCTGATGGGGAACACAACGTGGAACTCTATTAAAAAACCAGAGTTGACAGTCCATCATCCTGGAGGGTCTCCTGACAGCATGGCTCCTGGACTCACTGCCTGCCCAGAGCTGAAACCAATACTGAAGCCAACCAACTCTTCATACAGAGACTGGACTGGACTATCAGACACAGAGTGATGCTGGTCTAGTGTGCGCTTCTTGGCTTAAATACATACATGAGGCTGCTGGAGCAGCTCCTCTACAGAGGCAAGATGGGTGGATGGAGAGCAGAGCACAGGAGTTGGCTGAGTGAACACGGGAAGCACAGGGTGGAAAGGAGGAGTGTGCTATCACCAGGCAGGGAGAGCATCTCAAGTTGCTTAGAGGTGTGCGTGTTTAGTTTTATATGGCAAGCTGATTTGAAATGTAAACTTTCACTTGAAGCACTATAAAGTACTAGGGAAGTAGCTGAGAAACAGAAATTCAGTGTAAGAGCCAGATGGATCTCTTTCCACAGTTACAAGTTAACATTAAGAAAATCTTAAATAGGCTATGCTAATACTTTCTGAATCACTAATTCCTAGTTTTAAGGAAGCAATGAGACGACTGAGGCACCTGCTCACCTGCTTGCGTAACAGCTCCTCCTGCTTCCGCCGCTCCTCCTCCTCTCGCCGCCGCTCCTCCCGGCGCCGCAGCGCTTCTTCCTGCTGCTGCCGCTCCTCCTCTTCTCGTTGCCGCCGCAAGGCCAGCTCTTGCTCTCTCTGGCGTCGCAAAGCCTCTTCCTACAGGAAAAAGGGGGACAGAACCACAGGTCTCAGAGAATGTATCATATCCTAATCTGAAAAGGAACAGGTTCTATATCACTAACAGCCTCTCAACAATAAACACAGGAAGTATGTAACCAGGGAGGGGCTAGAGTAAAACCTACTCATGTAGTAGGAGTTGGGGAACGGGGACAATTAAGGGTTTAAGAAATTCTGTCTTTAAAATGTTAGAAGCTAAATAGCAATACACCATGAAGTTCATCCTGGTTTCTCTATCAGCTACCTCACTTACTGATTAACCTCAGAGAGGGCTATATTAGGACACAGCCTTTGGCTTCTCCATTGGTACTTTCAGCACCTGGTTTTAATGCACTGTGAAACCCACAGCCGCCAACAAAGCCCGGCAAGGCAGGAGGGGGTTCTCCACAGTCACCAACTGGGGAAAGCTGCACTTTCCGGGGTAGGTCTGAGATGTGCCAAAGAACAAAAGTTCCCACGGTAGTACTGACTATCAGACAGAACACAGCACCACTGCTAACTATGAGCCAGAAATGGTCCCCATTTTCAAACTCATTTACAGAACACTAAGCAAAAGAGAACTATGAGAGTTTTGCTGCAGAACTACTTACAGCCTTTGTAAGCCAAGGCACGTGATGACACTAGCACATTTTCAAACAGAAACAGTCCAGAAACTTACTCTCAGGTGGCCCCTTTTGTTTTTCAGAGTAGCCAACAAGCAGGAAACGTGAGGTAAAGGCCAGATTTGGGGGCGGTTATAAAGCACATGCTTTCACTTGGGGGTCTATACAACACCTCCACAGAAAAGGGAGCCAAGCATACGAATAAAAAACCCAAACAACGAAATGCAAAGGGCCAAAAACAGTAAACTTCCGTGATGTGAAATGCTTAAAGGAAGACTCAGAAGGATTTTCATTCAAACTCCTACAGTGAAAACTGCAAACAACCATCATGTCCAATAATAGGTAACTGGCTCGATTATGACTTACCTATGGATTCCCCCCTTTCCGAGCACTAGTCCCCAGGACAGAGGAGTCTGTAAAACCATAGCATATATACAAAAGGGACTCAAGTCGGGACATCTGGGACTGAAGTGTGGCCTTCTGTGGGAATTAGCAGCAAGACGACATTCTCTCTAAAGGTGGGTATGTCTTCGAGGATTCTCCAGGGCTGACCCCTGGTCAGAGTTCTAGGGGGTGGACCCAGGATTCCCCAGGGCTAACCCCACGGAGCTCTCAGAGGTGTACCTACGATTCTCCAGGACTCACCCGTAATCATGGTCCAGGTGTACCCAGGACTCCCCAGGGCTCACCCACAGTCACAGCTCTCGGGGGTATACCCAAGACCCACCAGGGATCACCCACAGTCAGAGCTCTGGGAGGTACACCTACGCTTCTCCAGTGCTCACCCACAGTCACAGCTCGTGGGGGGTACCTGTTTCCTCCGCGCCAGCTCCTCTTCCTCCCGCCTTTTCCTCTCCTCCTCCTGCTGTCTCCGCAACATTTCTTCCTGCTGTCTCCGGAGCTCTTCCTGCCTCTTCCGCTCCTCTTCTTCGCGCTTGGCCCTCAATTCGGCCTCTCTCCTCTCCTGCTCTAGCTGGGATGACAGGAGAGAGCTCTTGGGGACCTGGTGCCAGGCACTGAACCCTAGTAGCACCGAGAGGTCCTGGTGGGCGGGCAGGGCTGTGCAGAGGTGACTACAGTGAGTCTCTGGCGATGGCTCCCTCCCAGTCAGCACTCTGGGGTGCTCTGATGCACACAGCGACATCAGGACAGCTTCAGGCTCTCTAAACTGAGGGCACCTTCTCCCCACTTGTCCGCCTACCTCCTCACACCACACCGCCACTAACCACACCACAGATCCTAGGCCTGGTAGGGAGGTGGCTAATGAGAAAGTAACTAAGAGTTTGTTCTGAGTGACATTTCTTTACATTTTCCCACAGAAGGACACCTGGCTGAAGATGTAAATGTGTGGCTCTAAGGTTCTGACAGCAACGTTGGAAAGCTGCTAGTGTAAAACACGACAGAAGTTGGGAGACCGTTCCCTAAGCAAACATTGTCAGCGACAGTTCCTGAACACTCACCAACCAGCACCCAGTTCCCAGTCCCAGGGCCACAGCTGCAGCTCACACCTCTGCTTTTCTCACCAATATTCCACAGTCTCGCATCCAGCTTCTTGGCATCCAGTTTGGCCCACCTGCCCCAGCTGAGTGCCACCTTCTTCCTCCAAAAGGCAAAAAGCGCGAACAAAACGCTCCCAGGCTTACTTTCACCAACACCCTGAAAATCACACCTCGCTCTGTACATGACCTACGCGAGGATCTCCAGGCCTGGCCTGCCTCATCACTGGCCCTCAGACCCATGGAGCCTCCAAGCCACTTCCGGACCTCTGTGGGTGCTGTTTCCTTCAACTGCAACTCAGTTTTCACCTCTGTCTATCCTACATGCCCAAATCCTTCTACTGGACTGTGTCCTACTCCATTCCACACCAACATCAGTTCACAGGTAAGGTGTCAGCCAAGGCCTGGTCCCCACCTCTGCGACTGGGCCCATGTGCTTTTGTGGGTGCTGTTTCCTTCAACTGCACCTAAATTCCCACCTCCTTCTACTCTACATGCCCAGAACCTTCTCCTGGGCCATGTCCTACTCCCTTTCTGCATGAATACCAGTTCACATCTGAGGTGTTAGCCAGCTCCTGTTTCCCACCTCTATGGCTGTGTCCACGTGCTTCTCAACCTCCCTGTCACTGTAATCTCTGTCCCTCCGTGCCACAGACCACAAGCTCCTTGAAGCCCGTTTTCCATCATTCATGGACTCGCCACACGAAGCACCAGAGACCAGAAGGCACATGAGAGTCATCTGGACAATGGCCTCTCACTCCTTTACAAAGACAGGCCCTGACCATGAACCATTTCCACACTCCGGGCGCTTGAAGGGGTCAGCCACCACCTCAATGGGCAGGGACACACTAAGTATCAAATAGGAACAAGACACGCTTAGAGGCACACAAACTCTGAAATCATTAGGGTGATGCCACGTGTTGAATCAGAACACCTTCTTCTGGCTATTACTAATGTCAAAATTCCAGATTCTTAGCTTCTCTAGAAAACATGAATAGAATGCAAGATTTAATGCTAATGTTGACCTTTTCAGCTACATGTCTGGGGACACTGAGAAACGCCAACAAAGCCCACCACAGAGCCTCAGTGGGGAGCCGGAGCCCCCGCAGCACGCCTCAGACCACAGATCAAGGGCCTAACAAGCAACATCACGGCTATTTCCTCACCAACTTCGGCCTTATGATGAATATTTCTACAAAAAAAACACAACTTCGAACTGTGCACATGGCCAAGGTTATTATGTCAACCAACCAATCACTTAATTCTGAGACTAGAGGGTCCTTTTTGAAAAGTGGGATATAATAAGAATTAAACACGAGCGTGCTTATTAAACCAGGCATATGGCAGGAGGCTAGACGGAGCAGTAGTGCAGAGAGCTAGAGAAGTGGGGAATCCGCGCTCAGCCACAGGCCTGCACCCTACACAGAGAGTCTGACCTTGGCAGCTTTGGCCTTCTCCATCTGCTGAAGTTGATCCAGGGCTGGTCCTGCGGTCGTGGTGTCCAGGGGAAGGTCCCACACGCTGCCACCTTCCCAAACTACAGGACAATGCAGAGGAAATGGAGGGACATCAGTTCCCACACACAGTCAGAGCCACAAGCCTGATAAGAAAAGCTGCTTCCCTGTCGCCAAGGGAGCTCTGTCATATACCTGTTCCACTTTTAAACAGACCAAAGTGCCAGTGGTCTCTAGTTTATGCCAATACCCTCTGACACACTCAGAAGGAAACAAAGTATCAGACATTTACTAGGCAAACAGTTTGATCCTCATAAAGCTCCATCTTTACAGATGAAGAAACTAAGGGTCAAAGGCGGTTTTGTAACATTCCCAAGGGCACACAGCAAGCAGGTGGCCTGGTGAGGCCAGGCCTCAAACCCAAGTTTACTCGATTCCAAAGCCCATGGCATTTCCAGAAGCCACACAGCCTCTTACTGCACATGGAGCAGAGCATGGAATGAGACAAGACACCTGGGTACCTGTCATATGTGACACCTGGTCCTGACCCACATGGCCAGCAGCACAGGGTCAGGAGCAGACCGCACCAGGTAAGGCTGACCACACAGTCAGCAGCACAGGGTCAGAGGCAGAAGGCACCAGGTAAGGCTGTGTCGAGTCTGTTTTCCTGTGCCAGCCAGGATTGCTGACATCGCTTTTCAGCATTCTCCATTGCCTACTTCCCTGTTATAGTCTACCTATGGACTATTAATTGCTATCTGTACAAAAGTAATGGAATACTTGTTTAAAAAATAAAACCTGCTGGGAGCATGGCCCCTGGCCCTGATGTTGCCCCTGTCCATAAATCACAATGGAGGTCAACTCTCAGACAGGAATCACTTGGACCTGGTGACACAGAGTGACCACATCATGTGCACACTTTACGGTTCTAGGAATCTACAGGATGTCATCCTGCTGAACTCTTACTGGAGGAAGAGGAGCAGGTGGAGACGAGGGGATAGGAGTTTGCTGGGAGGATAAGACATGTATGGAGCAGAGAGGAAGAGTGAGCTGACATCGGGCAGGGAAAGCAGTGGGAGCTGCATATAGGTGGGCATGCACATTTATATGGGAATGTACATTCTCATTTAATCATAATTAAAAAAAAACCCTGGATTTCACACAAATCCAAAGAGAAAAGCTGTTCAACAAAGTACTTGTAGCTTGAAAAAAAGAGAGAGGGTATTTCAATAACTTAACTATAAATGGCTACCAAGAAAAAATAAGGTAGCCATGGCACAGACAGTCAATGGAAAGGCTAACTGACCCTCTCCTGCCACACTCCAGGTCAGCGCTAACAGAATGGCTGAATGGGTCTAAAAGGACCTGCCAATGCTCAAACAGCCTGAGAACTCTGATACAACCATAACTTCATAGCGGGACTACAGTCCACGATTCTACCACCCACCTCTGCAAACAGCAGGTCCCAACACATCAGTTCACCAAGACAAAGACTTTAAAAATCCTCAGCACAAAATTTTCTAATTTGATGCAAAAAGAGCATCAAATGAGACAAGATATTCTTTTGAAGCAGGTTTTTCTCATCCTAAAAGCTGTGCACCCTTGTGGTAATTCAAAGATGATCTCATATCTTAGCTTTTATTCTGGTTTTGCACTGTGGCTGAAGAGATCAAAGATGATCTAAGACTTTTCCACACTGGTCATAGCAACATCAATACTGACTCGGATACAAGAAATGTCATCTTCCAAGCACTTCCTGGCAGATCCTTAACAACTTCAATACTACCCATTTAATCTTTCACTGGAGTCTATTTAAAAATGTAACTGTATGTTAATATTTAACACCAAGTGGATCCAGAAAGCTGATATAATTTTTTAAAAACCAAATATAAACCTATTATTACACTTTAAAACCTCAGGAGGCCACCCTAAAGCCCAGCGTAGGTTCTCACCTGTAGGCTGTGAGGCTGGTGGCTGAAGCTCCCAGATAGAGCCAGTATCCGGCACAGACACAGACCTAGTTACTGAGGGAATGATGTTCTGATCAGATATTCTGCAAAAGGGAAATAAAAAATCAACTTGTTCTTGTCATTTGCAAACATAAGATGAAGAGGAATTTCTCTATTGTTTCTGAGTGTTCCAGGTTACTAGCCAGAAAATCCTTTCACTGTTTTAACTAAAACCTACCACTACCAAAGAACAAAGTCAGAGGCACAGTTATCACATGTATTAGATGCTCATTTCTAAATAATGGATATGCCTACTATCTTAAAAAATCCTGAGTATCTTAACAAAAGCCACGGGAGCATCATGTTACAGTGGGAAAAAACCTTCAACAGTAAGTCAAGAGGTCTGCACTTTAGTTCTGTCTCTGAAGTTTTCTCTGTGTTGTGTCACCCAAGTCCTTCAGCCTCTCGAGCCACCCCCCGCCACTTGCCTGTTCGTAAAATCGAAATGCCATCATCTACCCACCTGCCTCCCAGGATGGATGCAAGCTCAAATGGGCAATGGGAACGGTTTGATTCAATTGGGCAGTAAAGCTTTGGAAGGCAGGGACTGATATCTTCTCAGGGAACACAATACATGTCAAGCCAAGTGCCGTCGAGTCTTACTAAATTAAATAAGACTGCAGAAATTTAAGGCATTTAGTCCAATTTCCTTTTCCTTAGACACACCTTAATGTCTTCTGGGCTTCAGAAAATTATAACTTCATGTGGTAGTATTACTATCTTTCTTGAGAAATCACAGGTAAAACTAAGACTGAAATCCTACATGGCAACTTTGTGGAGCTGTTGCCGTTACGACTGCACTATTTCTCAAGTGTCTGCATCACCCCATGGTTCCCAGTCCGAGCGGATCCTCCCTGAGTAAACAGACTGAATAAATGCCTTACCTCTGGCTGGACTATTGCTGTTACTCTGCTGGTATGACCTGCCACCCGCGGGCACGCATTACGTGTGGGTGTTCTGCTGCCAGAACTTACGCTCTCTGGCTGAACTCCTCTTTCTTTCAATGCACAGACACAATGATACACGTGACAGAAGAGCCACCAACCTCATCTTCAGAGCCTGGAGGAGAAGCGCCAGCTGCTGCTGCTGCTGGGAGGACAGGGCTGCTTTCTGCTGCTGAGCCAAAACCTGGGCATACTGTTGTCTTCAAAAAGCAAAACAAGAGTGTCACCTACCTGGACACATTTAGTCACTTTACTGAGACTCAGAAAGACCATGTTTAATTCATCGCACCCTCCGAAAGTACACCATTAGAAATGGCAACCAAGTATATTTCCACATTTTCAAGATAAGAGTCCAACAGAATGTTCCATAATTCATTCCAGAAAGAAAAGAATATACAGATAACATGCTTTTGATCCAAAAAGGACAAAATGTCAAAAAAACTGGAAAGCCCTTCAAGAACACAATAGCCATTTATCAGAAAAGTACACGCAAAGCACTTTCAAATGAATAGCTATTTTCACAAGAAGCACGTTTTCTAACCAAAAAAAACTCAAAAATTCCCAAATTGACGTCTCAAATTTTTTTTACTAGATCAGCAGTCAACATACTTTTTCTGTAAAAGGCCAGATAGTTAAGTATTTTCAGCACTACAGGTCATCCACTCTCCATCACCACTACTTAATCTGGCTGTGATAGCAGGAAAGTGGCCAACAGTGACAAGAAATAAGTGGGCAGGCCTGCGCTCCCAGAAAGGCGAGTTCCTGGGTGGTGCAATGGGTAGGCACTCGTCTACAAACCCAGAGGTGCCTGAGAGAAAGCCTGGAGAACTGTTTCCAAAAGGTCAAACAGCCCTGGAAACCCCCCCGAGCCCAGTTCTGTTCGGCACCCAGGACTCCGCGTGACAGACAGCCCATGGCTGATCTGACACTCTGATGCTGTCACTGCTGCTGTGGTCGGCTGCCGAGAGTCTAGTCCACTGCACAGTGACCCCCATGTATGCAGACAGGGCTACGGCCTTCAGGGAGCAGACCACTGGGCCCGTCTCCTGAGGTGCTGCTGCTTGTGCTCGAGCCCCAGCACCCCAGCTGCCAGTCAAACACATCACCATCTGTGGCGCCCGGGGACCCCTCGGGCTCTGATCAACTCTGTCTCTGATAGCAGGCAGCAGGCTAGATGTGGCCCACAGGCTGCAGGTTTGCTAACCTCTGTACCACACGGCCAGCAGACTCTGTTTCAGTACAAGGAATTCTGTCATCATTCCTTACCCTTCCCAACACCATAAACTCTCAATTCTTTCTCTCCCTCCCTCCTGTCTTTTCTCTGTGACACTGAAAACTCAGCCACCCAGGAGGTACTTAGTTCTTAAACAGTTTGTTGGTTCTGACTTCAGGAGCCAAAGCGTTCACAAAGCTATAGCTGCATGTCAACTTTTGCTAACTTCTGACATTTCAGGGATGAGGTGGGGGACTAAATGTGGACCGCACAGTGGTGACATGCCACCTGTTGGCCAAACAAAGTGTCACACAGACTTTGAGGCCTGACAGCAGACGGCACCTAACACCCCTGTGGTGCTGCTGGTCCTACAGCCCGCACCGCCACCTCCCTGCACTCACTGTATTATGAACTGCTGGTACTGGAGGTGCTGCATCTGGTATAAGGCTGTGAGTTCCTGCTGTCGGGACAGTCGTTCCTGGTCCAGCTCTCCCTGGGAGTGAAGGGGTGAAGAAAAAACACCATTAAGTAAACGGCAAAGAACATAAAAATAAATCACTTAATACACACACATATACCTGAAAGCAAAGCAAATCTCCGCACTTCAACCTCCCACCTCACTCCACCTAAAACACCATCTTTCAAACTAAGCCCTGCCACCTAGTGGAATATGGTAGCATCTACATTACAAGAGATTCCTCAAGGTGGACAAGGGTTCACATTTTAGGAGCTGGTCTCCCCTCCTGCCCTTGAAACAGTACTGTGCTCCAGAGTTATTACAGCACCTGGAAAACTATGTAATTCTTCCAGTCTTAAAGGTGATTTACAAATTAGGAGGCAATACAGAAACTACAGAAATGGTGTGGTAGAAGCATAAAAGTGTCTAAAAGATAAAGAAAATACTATGGCAGAGATTTTATAACGTGCATGGGGATCACCGGGTTCCGGTCTACAAGAATGCCTTCCGAAAGATGCTGATCAATTTTAAACTTAACAGAATACAAAAAAGTTTTGAAAGCTGTAAGTCTCCAGACAAAAACCAGGTGGTTTATGTTGCAATTAGTGTACATGGGTTTGATAAGACAATGAAATTATAGGAATATCCTGTTTTTTAGCCTATGTTTCAAATAACCAGGATCAGAATTTAAATGTTAAAAAGTTAAAACTGTGAAAAAGAATGAAATATGATGTGTAAGATAAAAGAAATAAAAGTATCAGATGACATACCTAAATTTAGGCAAGTCATTAGTGAATTGTTTGATCACTATTTTATCCTGATTCTATCTTGAAATTAACCTGCCAAGCAGATGACATAACCTTGCTACCTGAAAGAGGACTTGAAGCACTGACTGATGAAGATCAAAGACCACAGCCTTCAGTAAAGACTTACATCTCAACATCAAGAAAACATAAATTCTCACAATTAGACCAACAGCAACATCGTGATAGGTGGAGAAAAGACTCAGGTGGTCCAGGACTTCGTTTTACTAGGCTCCAGAAATCAACGCCCATGGAAGCAGCAGTCAAGACATCAAAAGACGCATTGCACTGGGCAAGTCTGCTGCAAAAGAAATCTTCTAAGTGTTAAGCAGTAAATGTCACTCTGAAGACTAAGATGTGCCTGACTCAAGCCATGGATTCGGTGGGCCTGATACTGGCCACAACACATCTGCCTTGGAAGAAAAACAGCCAGAATGCTCCACAGAACCAAGAACGGTGAGACTGTGTCATGCGTACTTTGGACATGTCATCAAGAGGGGCCAGTCCCTGGAAAAGGACAGCACGCTTGGGGAAGTAGAAGGTCATCAAACAAGAGGCAGACCCTCAGGGAGGCGCCCTGACAGAGGGCGGCCACAATGGGCTCTGACACAGGAACAACTGCAAAGGCAGCACAGGACCGGGCAGTGGTTCCTCCCGCTGCACACAGGGTCACGTAACAGCAAGCAACACAGCTCAGAGACCACCTGAGATTCAAGGACAATTTTTCTCTCTCATTAAATACTGGAGGGGAAAGCTCTACTCAGTTAATGTCAGCTTCCTACATGAACAGTGAGGCTTCAGGTGCGCCCATGTGAAGGCAAGCAATCTCCTTAGCACTGCTCTCAAGCGTAAAGGAGCTGACAGGAAGCAGAGCTCTCCCAGTTTTTCTGCTCAAACAGGTCTAACTAAGGCTCCACTGCTAGGCTGGGAGTCAGGAAATGGACCAGGACACGCATGCCAAGCTCAGCTCCGAGTAAGGAGCTTTCAGCTGCTGGCACGTGCATGATAAAAAGCCGTCCCAATTTCAGAGACAGGAAATGAGGCTCAACGCTGGTGTCTCAGTCAGACCTGCATGTAATAAGACACAATGTGGTTTTTATATGGATTCACAGCAATTAAGACAATGTCAGAAATAACTCCTGACGCATCTTCTCCCCTAGACCACTATTCTTTCAACCGTAGGTCCCAAGGCACTATTAGACCGGGAAATCAGTCACTGGGTGAAGACCAGCATTTCAAAAACATCAAAAAGAAGAGACAACATCAGAGTGCACACTGGACAGGATGCTCTGTGACACATGTTATGATCACATGTGCACACAGAGCTGTGAGTGCACAGCAGTGGCCTAAAGACGTGTATTTTATGATTAGTCACAGTCAAAAGCGGCCGAGACCCACTGTCTTTGTCTACAAACTGCCTTGTCTACAGAGGCCTCTCATCCCACAGGAATCTAGCACAAGGCCTGGCCCTCCGTCTGTGTGTGATGACCAAGCTGGTGATAGATCTTCCTGGGAAAACCCAGTGTGCACACCTGACTTCTGGCTGACAATGGCCAGCCACAGACATGCCATCCTGGAGAAGGAAAAGGTGGCATAGCTCAAAAGATTCCAGTAAAGAGCTTTAAGGCAGTGGGCATGGGAGGAGCAAGGACTGCACGGCCAGGCGGCACACGGGGGTCACCAGCATTACATTCTGTCTGTAATCCAAATATCAGCCACTAATACTCAAAAAAAACCAGAAAATCCTCAAAGGGTGTTAAGCAATGTAATTACAGATGAGTAACATTTTCTTTATAACACACCTCAAATTAAGAAAGTTTTTCAGCCAGAAAGCAAGAGACAAACAAAGGAGAGGGCATGTGTGTGCTCTCAAAGGGACAACAAGGAACTCAAAGAAGCCTGTTGAGGCCAGCAGACAGGGTGAAGGGAAAGCTCAGAGACAGGCAGAGAAAGGCAGGGCGTCAGCGCAGGGTCTGTAACCATGGCCAGATGCTGGCCTTCATTCTACAGCTGGTAGAAAGCTCCTGAGGACTGTTTCTCTGGGTCTGAGACAGGCAGACGAACAACAGACAATCTGAAAAAGATGGGCACAAGTCCTGAGTTCCAGAAAGTCACTACAGCTACACATGCAGTCTCTGATTCAGGCTTCCCGTGACAATGTCAGGGACTTCCACAGTGCTGTGGCTGCTTCCCCACCACAGCTAACACCGGGGCCGTTCTCAGGGTGAAGACAGTGTGCTCCTGCGCCTCAGGTGGGCTGCGGCACTTACCAGATGAGGCGGGGGAGCCGGGCCGGGCGAGAAGGGAACTCTGCCCCATATCTTCATGATGTCGCCAAGAGGCTGGAAGCTTTCATCACACGCTCTCTTCACCAGTAAGGACATGGTAAAATAGCCTGCCTGAAACCACTCCGCCATCTCCTGATTATTGAAGGGCCCTGTAGCAGCACAACGACGTAGAAGACCAGTGAGATCCCCCTTCAGGCACTAATGGGAGACAAACGTCCGACCCTCACCCAGAGGCAACACCTCTCCAGGTGGCACCTGCTGAGTACGCAGTATGGCATTTACGTCCCTTCCCAAGGTGCTCAACAGGCATCTAGTGAAGAAAATGCAAACAACTCTGAGACGAGCCTTATGCTTATACATTCCAAATTCTCAGCAGTGCTGTTATTCTATAAGGTACATGACAGTCTCTGTGTCACTCAAGTTCTACAACAAGTCACTTGTTTGGACAGTATAGTGTAACTGAAGAGACAACTGCCTTCTGTTGGACTCTAAGCACTTGGGCCTGGAGAACATGAGCCTGCAGGGCTGTGAGGCTCTTCTCCAATTTTCCTTTTCTGACAGACATTATTAAAGATGGGGTAGAGTATAAATAATAATCATTTAAACTGAAACAAACTAAAGTCGTTTACTCAAGTCAGATTAAATCTGACCTTGGTATTTTACAAAAGGGCCAAATGTTTTATATATAAAACAAACAAACAAGTGTGCTCTAATCAATACACCATTCATTCATTCAACAAATACTTAGTGCACACCTACTGTGTGATCTAGGCACCTGGGACACAACAGTATAAACACCACAAAACCTGAGAATGCCACTTCAGAAAAGACGGAGGTGGCGTCCTTTTCCCTATTCCTACTGTTCAGCAGAACCAAAACTTCAGGATTACAAAACGCAAACAAGAGAAGAGTCTGCAAAGTGAAGAGAAGGAAGCTGACTAAAGGCCAGGAGGCCCAAGGACAGACATAGTAGCGGGCAGGACACCTCTACAGCCAGACGTGGAGTTGAAGAAGTGGGCGATCAGAAATGCTAACAGATACAGACAAAAAACGAAAACACCCTGCTCTGTCCTCACCAAAAGCTCAGTGAAGGGGCAGCTTAGCAAAATGGAAAACTTTTAGACAATAACCACATTATTTTAGCCAAAGAAATAACAGTGGCCCTACCTCACCCCCACGAAGAAAGACCAAGTGGGGAGTCTACACCTGCCCCCTGGCTGGACTTCAGGAGGCGCCCACTACCCTCCCCAGGATATGTCACAGAAGGTCAGGAAGGGAGCCAGAGCTTTTATCCAGCCAGTCACAGGTCTTTACCTCCACAGAAGGAAGCAGCACAGTATTTTTCAGGTGTTAAAAGAAGTATTAACCCAGCATCTGATGCTCAGCAAAGAAGTCCTTTGGGAATGAATGGAAATCAAGATAGTCTCACACAAAGAAAAACAAAGACAATTTGTTGCCAGAAGACCTACACTGAAAAAAGAACCAGAAGTTGGCTAACTAAAAGGAGGACCATGGAACATCACAGAGGAGGAAGAACCCAGAAAGGAGATCTGAGAGCATACAACAGCCCTGCCTTCTCCCTCTGAGTTTTCTTGACTGTGTCTGATGAGAAATGCACACACTGTCATGGCTGCACACGGATGCAGAGGAGATACCCCAGACCATGACAAACGGCAGTGGTGGGGTTCCACACTTCACTGAAACGAGCATGGTAATATGATAAGTTATGCAGATACGATGCAATACTTAAAACCATTAAAACAGCCACAGAAAGAGCTAAAAAGATCCATGAGGAAATGATCCTGATGGCCAGCCATTAAAGAAATGCCAATCAAAAATACAGTGAAACACCATTTCATCCCAACACTATCGCAGTGAATAAAAATAAACAGCAAATAATTAATGTTAGAGAGGTTACAGGGAGATTCAAATGCTTATGTACTACTAGTGGGAATGTAAAATGGTACGACCACTTTGGAGAACAATGTAGCATCTCCTTAAAGAGCTAGAAATGGAAACACCATGCCATCCAGCAACCCGACTCCTTAGTGCACATCCCAGGGAAAAGAGCCATCACGTGACCAGGCTTGCACACACCATGCTTACTGCAGAATCATTCACAAGAGCAGAAGATGGAAGCAACACGGTTTCCACTAGCAGATGAAGGGATTCAGGAAGGATGGTCTACACACACAATGGAACACTATGCAACAATACAAGACAAGGACGAATCTCCACACAACATCTCACAGCATGGATGAATCTGCAGATATTATACTGAGTGAAATAAGTCCATCACAAAAGGACAAATACTGAATTAGGCCAAAGTTACAAAAAAAAAAACCACAGCAAAACATTTCTAGACTGAAAGAAACAGTATTTGATGGTTACAAAAGAGGGAAAAACACTAACTAGACAGCAGGTAAGTAGTACTGCCGGTGAGTGGTGAGACAGGTCTCAAACTGACCCGGCGCAAAGTCACAGACGCTTCACCGACGAACCCAGACACCTTGACAGAAAGAGCCACGGGCCGAGGGCTGGGGCTATCTAGCTCAACTCGTGTAACAGTGTCTGAGGCACTGCATCCAGACTGCGGAGAGCAGCATCTGGGGTGTGAAAACCTTGTGAGCAGTCATCTACAACATGCCTGCTGGTCCCATCCCTGCTGGAAAAGGGAGAATGAAGACAACCAGAAACACAAGGGAAAGATTAGTGGACTAGTGGTCCACCGAAGGACTAGTGGACCATAACTACCAGAACCTCCACCAGAAGGAGCCTAGAACAACTAGATTCTGCCAGGTTACCACCAACAACTGCTCAGGCATGGAGCACAAGAGGGAGCCAAGTGAGAGCAAAATGTAGAACAAAATTCTAATTCACCGAAAAAAAAAGACCAGGCTGTCAGTCTGACAAGAGATGGGAGAAACTTCGAAAGCAGTCTCCAGAAAGCGTTTTGACCCAGCACTGAGGTTCCCTCACCAGCCTAAGATGAGACAGGTCTACAGGCCCAACAGCAACCCAAGTGAGGAACGTGTTTCCTAACTCATTTCACACCCAGGAGACAAACGGGCCAACCAGCCCCAAGGACAAGAAAGCCGGAAGGGACAGGAAAACTGGAGGGACAGAAACAGAGAACCTGGGGCAGAGACCTCACAGAGCTGGCAAGCAGAGGCACAAGGCAATTCGTACATTAACTGCTTAACGAAAAACTACTTTGTTCTGTACAATTTTACCTAAAAACACAATGGGGAAAAAAAGTTACAAAAAGAGATACATTCAAAAACACTACAGAAAAATCAAAATGGAATTCTAAAAAACAAACAAGTACTCACAGAAGAAGAAAACAAATGGAAAAAAGTAGTCAACAAATAAAATGGTCAACTTACCAACGACAATCTCATAAAATGTAATCATCTGAAGACACCAAGACCAAGAAGCAAAGTGGACTCAAATAACCCAACCGCCTGCACCCTACAAGAACCTGACTTCAATCAAGTGACACAGACAGGCTGAGAGTAAGGAGAAGAAGAAAGACACAGCCTGTACACATTAATCACAAGGAAACAGTGGGGGCTGTGTTATCAGGTCAACTTCAGTGGAAAAAACATGACCCCATGATGAAAGAGTCACTGCACAACTCTAAATGTGTATACACCAGACTACAGGGCTAAGAAATATGTGTGAAGAAAAACTGGTAAGACTTGAGAAATGAACAAATCCACAAATACAGATGAGATTTCAACAGCCCTCTAACCCTCTCTCAATACATGAAAACCACCAAGGACAAGGAACTCAGCAACACCATCAACTGACAGGATCTAATCAACATTTACAGAACACTCTAACAACAGCAAAATACATATTGTTTTTCAAGTATCCACAGAACACACTAGGCTAAAGCAGGCCATATCCTGGCCATGAAAGAAACCTCCATAAATCATTAAAAACTGAAATCATAAAGACTGTATTCTCTAGTCATAACAGAATTAAAGTAGAAATCAGTAACAAGAATGTAACAGGAAAATCACCACATGCATTAAAGCTAAGACGACACTTTTAAATAATCCGTGGTTAACAGAAGAAAAGTAAAGGAAAAAACAGGCATCTACACACACGAATACACACACGCACACACATTCACACTCAACACAATGAAAATGAATATACAATATATCAGGTATTGTAGGATACAACTAGAGTACTGCTAAGAGGGAAATTTGTAGTATTAAATGCTTACATTAAAAAAGAAGAAAAGTCTCAAATCAATAATCTAAGCTCCCACCTCAAGAACCTGAAAAAAGGAGAGCAAAATGTACCCTAAGCAAGGAAAAGAAAAAATAAAATAAGATCCAGAAACCAATGAAACTGAAGACAACAATAGAAAAAAATCAATCAAACAAAGACTGGATTATTATACTAATAAAACTGACACCCTCTAGCAAGACTGAGAAAGCAAAAAAAAAAAAAATTGAAAAGACACAAATTACCAACATTAGGAGTGAAACTGGTTATCACTAGAGACAATAGGCATCAAAGGAAAAACGACTGCTACGCACAACTCAATACACACAAACTCACCTGACCAGAGGTCCGGCGGAGAGTCCAGATTGGAGGGGGCTGAACGCATTCTGCTTCCATCCCTATAGTGTTAGTCCTGACATGCGGCCTGGTGTTCAGTTACCTTCACTGAGCTCCCCCTCTTCCCTAAAATTTGTCAGTTACTATGGAGGGAGCCTACAGAAGCATCTTCTAATAAACAGTTAGTATGCCTGTAGTGTTGACCTCTTTTTCTATTATGCAAATTAAAACAGGATAAATCCTCATCGTACAGATTCTGAAGGCACTCACAGCAGACAGGAACAACCTACCCTGAATTTCTCCTTGAGGGTCTTTGTAATACCACTTCTGCATCGCTTCATGTACTAACGGAAGGGAGACCCCTTTTGCCCTGTGCTCCTGCAGTTTGGATGCCAGTTTCTCATCATCTAGTGCACTGTCCTGGAGGTAAGCCACCATCTTCTCAGCTTGCTAATGGCAGAAAAACAAAAAAAATGAGATTAAGGAAACAAATACTCCTAAACTAATACTTGTCCGTGTAAAATAATGTCTGCTTTTTCGACTATTTGATCTGTGAAACACACTATACAAAGAGTGTAGCAAGCAACAATTTTATTCTCCCAGCAATGCCATGAAATATCGTCCCTGCATTTTACAGGCTCCGCAAAGTGAAGACTTACTCAAGGTCTCAAAATTAATTAACTACACTGAACCGAGACTGAAACACAAGCTGGTAGGAATCGCAGCCCAGGCTTCTAATCAAACCACTACAAAGAAAACTTTTTAAACTACTAAGCCATCAGTCAATCCCAAACTGGACAAACAAAATCTGTGAACGCATGTTGAGGCTGGCAGAACAGAAGTCCCAATCAATAAAATTGCCAACTTTATAAAAATCATCATCTTTCACAAATTTCCCTAAGACACTGCCCTCCTTCAGCATTCACCGCCACTCGCCGTCCCACCCTGAAGGAGACAGAACGTTTCTGGCAGAAAGCCGGCTCCCACCCACCGTACACCCGCAACAACGGTGCACACACTCTCAGAGAACGCCGAGAAAGGAGTAGAAAGCTAATACCCTGAGAGCTTCGGGAACTGTTTTCCCTGTTCCACTTGAGGCAAAACTACAGAAGACACACTGCCCACCACAGCTGCTTGCATTCGCCATTTCTGGCATTCCATTAATTTCCAAAAAGAAAAAAGAAAAGCAAACAGCTGAGGGCAACTTCAGAAGAGCAAAAAATAACCTGACACAGTGACTACTACATAGCAGAAACTTAAAGCATGAAATGATTTAAAAGACAATTACCCAAATAGATAAACACTGGATACACAAACAACTTCCCCAGTACTTAGAATGTAGTACACAAAAGCTTATTTCCAAATATTCACTTAATGCTTGCTAATCTGTACGTCCCTTTGCGGAGAAAAAAGGAATGGCCTGACTTTTACCTGCTCCAAATGTTTGAGGCCTTCTTCATCATCTGGCTCTGTGGAGACACTGCCCACACCGGGAGCACCGGCGGCTGGCGTTTCCACCGGCCGGAGGGCAGGGCTAGGATTGGGAACAGGAGGTGGAAGTGTGAGAAGAGCAGAGTTTGTATCTGAAGGAATCTGTGACAGGGGCTGTTGGACATCAGGAACCATTTCTAGAGGAAAAAAAGGCAGACTGATGAAAATCCTTTGAAACAAAGGATATCAAAGAGACCCTTAGGATGCACATACAACCCTCTGTCCCTGTCCCAAGTTGGGTAGATTGCTAACTGGGCCCAGCAGACATGTGAACTGCGTCACAAATGCCATGGTTACTTATTAAGAAGAAGGCAGTATTTCTTCAAAAAACGACAGAATTTCATCCACAGACTGACTGACTACGAGGGTTAAAAGGTAGCGACGTAAAAGGTGCCTACCTACGTCACTAAAGCATAGATGCAAGCATTTTAAGTTGACGTCTGGCAATCAAGCAGAATCAGTCTGGTCTTCTCCAAAGAGAAAAGACAATGTAGCACCCCTAAATCCTCTCAAAGACATATCATACAATCAATACTTTTAATAGAAACATCTCTATTTCAAATAAGTACCTATACTGAGTCATAATTAATATAATTTAATGTCTTGTCAGATCCGACTCGACAGCACTTGGCTTGGCAATGTCTTGCAGCTCCTGCGGCTAGCCAAAGCACCGAGTTGGTCTGCACAGCGCAGGACGCTCTTCTGAGTGAGAACACAGCCGCTGCCGCCCCTAACCTCTTAGCACAGAGGTTTTCGAGGAGGAGAGAGGATGGAGACAAGCAGGCATACGTGCAGCTTCCCCTCTGAAGCCTCGTTGGTGCAATTAGCCAGAATTCTCTGCACTTCTGCTCCTCATCCTTTTCCTTTGCCAAATTTCTCAAAAGGACACTCAGTGCAGGCTGTCTCGGCCACCCCACCGCCCACACCTGCTACCATGTGACTGCCGCCCCACTTCTCCAGTGACGCTGCTCTCTTCAAGATAAACAATGGCTTTTCCCAGTCCTCACTGCCTGGCCTCTTGGTGACAGCTAACTTGGTCAACCCCCTTCTCCGGGGAAACACTCCCCCTCTTGGTTTTCCTTGCACCCGACTCTCCTGGCTCTACTTCTGTCTCGGAAGGTCTTTCTTGGGCCCCGCTTCCCGCCCCTCCCCCCTGACAACCAGGATCCCTCAGGACTCTGCTCTCCACCCCATCTTCTCACCCCCACGTGTGTCCTCAGTCCTATCAGTCTTCACCCCTTCTCTGGCCTCCCCTGTCCCCACCCAGCTACTGTCCCTTCTCCTGCTCCCCCCTCGGCTTCTCAGAATCAGTCTTCACAGCGAACTTAGCCTCTCCCCTCCCAAGGGTCTTCCTGTTGACAGCACCCTAGCCTTCTTGGGCATGCCAGCTGTTTTGACTCCTCACTGTTCTGTGCCCTGACAGTCACACGGTGACTACCTCCAGACGATTTCTACCTTGAAGTGTCATCACTACCACAGAGCACCGACCACCGAGGAGCCAGACAGCTCACGGGGCTGCCCAACACAGCCGCCAGAGCCATGGGCCAGCCACCCTGCCCACCATTTTCCTTTTCATGTGGATAAAGACACATGAAACACATGGCCAGTTCCTGCCCATGCCTGGCATCATCCCACCTCCTCACCTCTGCTTACAGCTGTCCCTGATTCTGGGAAGCCCCCTCCCAATGCATCCCATCACATATCTCCAGCTTGGACTTATTCAAAGACAAGCTCAAACACCACCTGCTCCCCAAAGCATTCCAGGAGTCTGCCAACAGAGAACACACATCATTCCTTATTTGCCCTAGATTATCAATATAGACATGCTCTGTGTCCTCTACAGCCTAGAAATTTAGTTCCAAACCTTTAACACACATCTCTGAGGTCTGCTCAAAATACATATGCCTGGACTCCATCCTAAAATCTTCTAAAATAAGGCCCAGGAATGTACACACATAAAAATACACCCTAAGTAATTCTGGGGCACATCACAGCTCAAAAACCACTATTACAGACAAAATGGGTTCCAAGCCACAGTCCCCTGGTACCGGATACATATACCAGAGATTCAAGCACTTGTTCAATTCACTCATTCATTCATTCAGCTTTTCTATGTTCTAGACATTAAAAAAAAAAATTCCTAGCTTTTAGCCTATTGTGCAAAAAAGGTAATAAATAGATCTCTATAATCCACTATGTGCTAGGAAATCCACTATGTGCTAAGAAGTACACCTCACCTAGCTTTAAGGTAGGAGTTTGGGGTGGGAGGAGGACTCTAGCATAAAACAACTGAAGAAGGGAGGCAAGTGAACAGGGCCCATTTCAGGATTAGACAGACCGAGGAGGCTGGCAAGTGGAGCAGGAGGGAGACACAGTCCAGCACGGAGGCCACACAAGAGTGCAGGGTCTTCCAGGCTGTGTCAAAGGTGTGAATTTTTATGGAAAAGGAACCCTAGAATTCACCCATGAACATCATGAATTACAGTGCTATTGTTTCATATGTTAAAGAGGACACATACCAGTGTAGGAGCAATTTAAAACTCAGCCCAGTATCATTAGCTAAAAATAGTTAATAATGCTATTTTTAGTGCAGAAGGAGATATGCTTTAAGCTTCTTCTCAGCAGAGGTGATGGATTTGCATGGATTCACCCATAACCTCCTTTCTGCCTCTTTTCAGAGAACGGACTGTGGTGTTTCATCTGGAAACGCAAGTTGCGCAAACACTGCCCTGTTCTTGACAGGAAGGTACCTGTCCAACGGGGACAGAGACTACAGCAGGGCTCCCAAGCCCAGAGGGGAAGGCTGGCCAGGGGGCGAGGCCTGAGCTCCACACCCGTGGACTTTCAGGCTGTCCTGGTGAATTCTGAGCTGGAGCCACACACAGGAAGCACCGTGTCACCAGGTTCACTGGTGAACAATCACTTCCAACAACGCACCCACTTGTAGGATGCATAAACGGAAGCTTAACAATCATTGCTCACTGGCCTCAGGAAATCCTACCTTAGCTGGTCTTCCCTCCCAGATACATACCGTCCTCCCTGCTGGGCCCTTTGGTTGGTAAGCCATTTTCCGTCCGGCTCTCCTCTTCAGCTTTTTCCGTTTGCTCCGTGCTGGGCTCCTCTTTCCTCTCAAGTGGAGGCGTGTCCTGAGGCTGATGGTCTGACGGAGTACCTGGTCTAGCACATGATGAAGAGGTTTGGGGTGTTTCTTCACTAACTTCTGTAACACAAAGTTATCCTGACTTAACAATTTAGGAAAGTTCAGCTTGATGACAAAGAGGTGCAAGACAACAACGGGCCTTACCTACTCCTACTCTGTCTGCTTTCTCTCCTTCCCTCTTGTTTGTCCTGTCAGCTTCCTTGGCTTCTCCATTATGGCTACCCTCGGAGTCCGAGCACTCCTCTCCCTCTTCCACAGGCCGGAAGTCCATCTCTTGCTCTTCTGGAATAGGCTCCTTCTGTACTTTCTGTACCGAGAGAATAAAACCAAGAGTCAACAGCACATCTGGCTTTGGGAAAAGCTCAGGGCCCATGTCATGACACTGAACAAGAGTCTCTCACCTTAAGAGAGAGGAAGGCTCCAGACGAGTCAAACGTGCCCATTTCTTCTTCTGCATCTTCTAAGCACCACTCAGGCAAGCTGTCCCTGTCATCGTCGACGCCCCCACTGCCAGAGCGCGCTCTTCGGTAGCCCCGCTCGTCATCCCGATCTCTAAAGTCAAACTCAAACCTTCGCCGTCGCTCCATGTGCTCTCGCCAGCCTGCAGAACGAGGGCCATCTGGGATGAGGTGGGGGACACAAACCTTAGGAGAGTCTCACGCTGGGACTCAAAACAGAAAACCATGGGTAGAAAACAGAGGAGAAAATTGCAACTGACAGTAAGTTCAAAGCATCACCCTACTAACTTTTAAGCAGGCAAATTCAGTGAAGCCCAGAGTATATATACCTTCACCAAGTGACAACAGTATTTGTTTTCATTAAGGACTGAGTCATACGACATACTCTACAACTTCAAAAGACAAACTGAAAACAAAGCACTTTTAAAAGGACACTTTAAGCAAAGTAGGCGCTTTACTAAGCTTTAGGCATCTGACTCAGGGCTGACGAGCCACTCCGACGGCCGAGACCCAGCGCACACTCCCTGCGCTGGCTCCTCCCACCTCAGGTCCAGGCCTGCCCTGGGACAGGTCTGAAAGTAGTGCCTTTCTTCCCAAGAATCCACCCTTCCTCGTGGGTAAGACCAGCTCCCCGTGTCGGTGCTTAACAACAAGCTTACCGTGCCTACTTGCTAGTGCCAGTTGCCATCTGTGATCCAGACTGCCAACAGAAAGTCAGTCACAGAATTGCAGGGCTCGGTGTCATAGTGATTATATATAACTCAGTACCCTAACTGTACAGCTGAAGAAGAAATTCAAGTGCCAACAGGAGGAGCACATGACTACCAGCAAGGCAGAACTGAAACCCAATTCCACATCTTCTACCGCCTTTTCCACAGTAACAGGCTGGCTCTCTGTTCCTCTTCTCTCATCCCTGACTCTTCTAACAGAGTCTTCATTTCCATATAATATCTCCAAGGACAACTGCCATTCAGTTGGGCTCAGGGCACACCTACAGCTGATGGGGCCCAGGTGCTGTCCAAGTGGGCCTTCGTAGGCAGAGCTGTAGCGCGGGGCCAGGAATCTCCACTCAGAAGCCACAGAGCATGGCTAATTCCTAGAGTCTGGAGGGCAAAGCCATTGTGTAAAACATCTCAGAAAACATAAGATTATTTTCAAAGCTTTGAGGGCTAATGTAACGTGTTCTGCTGACTCGCTTGTTGCCTGTTAATGTCTTCTTTCCCTGCAATTTCTCCCATCTGTAATGGAATGTCTAACTTGTGCCTGTTCTGCCACTGTACCTTTGGAAGCTGACAGCTTATATTCCAGGTGTCACAGATGTACAGGAATTTTTGAATTTTGGACTTGGAACTGATTTAAGACTTCTATCATACGGGATGATGGACATAATTTTGCTATGATGGGATGAATGTGTTCCATGTTTCAAAGATGTGACTTTGGGGGTGCCAAAGGGTGGGATATCATGGATTGAACTGTGTCCCCTCCAAAATATGTGTAGCCATGTGGCTGGGCCATGATTTCCTGTATTTTATGATTATCCTCCATTTTGTGATTTTCTTATGTTACATGTTAAAGGATGAGGGTGGGACTGTAAATCCCTTCACATAATCACCTCCCTGCTCCACTGTAAAGGGAGTTTCCCTGGAGTATAGCTAACACCACCGTTTATCCTTTCATCCTGTAAGACATAAAAAGAAAGAGACACAAGCAGAGAACTGAGACCCTCACGCCATCACGAAAGCAGCACCGGGAGAAGAGGGTGTCCTTCAGATCTGAGGTTCCTGCGCCAAGATGCTCCCTGAACAAAGACTGGTGCAACACAAGGACTCCCCTCCAGAGTCGATAAGGGGGAATGCCGTTCCCTGGAGCGGACATCTTGAACTTGTACCTGCAGACTAGTGGACTGTGAGACAGTAAACCTTTCTCTCGTGGAGCCCACTCTGGTGTTCCCACTGGAGCAGCCCTAGCCAACTACAACACCCAGCGTATTATTTGTTGCGATTACTTTCCAACAGGAAAAAAGTCGGCATCAGAGTAACAGGGAGCCCTGGTGGTGCAGTGGGGACCGTGTGTGGCTGCCTGAGCAAGTTCAACAGCCTGAGGCCACAGCCCCTCAGCAGCAAAGGATGGGCTGGGCTGCTCAGGGCGGAGAGTCTTGGAAACCCAACCAACAGAGCGGCTCCACCCTTCCCCCTAGGACCCCTAGGAGTCAGGACTGACGTGACACCAGCCGGTTAAGAAGAAAAGATCCTACCTAAGGTATTTTAAAAAGAAACAGGAAAAAAGAGGGCAGTAGAAAGAAACCTTGTTAAACTTGGACAAACCTGAGTTTAAGAGACATAGGCAGGTTTTGAACTAGTGGAATTTTCAACCCTTGACTGCTTTCTCAGTGGGAGACACATAAAAGGCATGAGGCCAGCTCAATGTTCCTACCACTAACGTTCAATTCAGTAAAGCCAGCAGTTTAAGAATCCAACTGGAAACCAAACAGCAAAATGAAAAGACGTCCGATACAAGCAGTATCTGAAAAGCCACTTGCAAAAGGTAAGAGAAAGCAACACGATTACCACACTCCCTACCCGACTTACAACAAAAAGGAACCTTTACCACTTCCTATGGAAGCAGGAGGGGAGGAAGATGTGACAGGCTGCTCCAGCAGTCACTACAGCCTTGGAAAGCCTGGGGGTAGTTCTCCTCTGCCCTACGGGGACACTAGGGGTCAGAACCAACACAAGGGCAATGTGTACAGTACAGTACCGCAGCTGGAATTTTACCACCAGATTACTTAAATATAAACCTAAAGCCACGACTCAGAGTACTCAGGACCAAATGCTGAGTTCAGAGTACTCTGTCTTCTAGACTCTAAGTACGCTCCATGATAGGAATCTATCCCTCTAGGCATCTGGCAAGTGACACCCACTGAGTCTCCAAAGTTCAGCTCTCCCAGAGTGGACCCTTAGCTGTCTTTACTCACACTGCAACCTCCATACACACCCAGCTGTGAGCCCTACTTGAATAAAATGATATTTCCTAATTTTGTTGTTGTCTTAACCAATGGTTAATAAACTTTATGACGCCAGTGTAGCAGGGATGCCGACCTGCAGCAGCGCTTGTTAAGACTGCCCACTGCTTTACAGGCTTCACAGGTGACACTATTTGCAGAAGAGAAAGTCAGTCAAAATAATTACATTTAAAATTGTATCCACATTCTACTAAAAGATTAAAGACAGTATGAGAAAGGAGCACAGGTGGCACAGTGGTTAAAGCACTCAGCTGCTAACCCAAAGGCTGGCAACTTCAGTCCAGTGGCAGGGCGCCACTTCGTGGACTGCTTCGGTCAAGATTTACAGCCTTGGGAATCCTGTGGGCCAGTTCTCCCCTGTCCTGCAGGGTCACTGTGAGGTGCAACCAAACACTGGCTGTGTGTTTTGTTTTGTTTTTTTTAATAGCTTAAGTAATGTTAAGAGTTCACTCACAAAACCTGTTATCACCAAGACTAAACTTTCAACCTGCTACGCTGGAAAAAAGCTGCTATTCTGTTTGAAAAAGGCCTTTGCAGTATTTTTTTTTTTTTTTTTTTAGCCCCACATACCTCCTTAAGGAGTCTTAAAGAGGACGAGTATGAATAAAAATGTTTGGGAGATAGCTCCAGTGACGACAAACATGACTGATGTTAACAGTTAAACATTAGGGAGAAAGAAAGATCAGAGAAGAAAAGGACCTATCTAACCCAAATCGAAGCTGCTGGGTAGAGAGTCAGTTGTAGAGAATAACATTAAATTTCACTTTGTTGAACTCCCTTTAATAGAATCAACACCAGACATTTGGGCTCAGAAACTCTATTCATCTTTCAAAACATTCACCTTGTTTGTTTTTGATCAGCTGGAATTCTTCTCTCTCAGCCCAGATTCTGTCCATTCTGTCACTGAGTACTCGTTGGGAACATAGTCTACGACCCTTCTGCCTACAGGCCAGCTCAGCAAAAAGAGCCAGATGCCTTGCAGAGGACTACAACATCTGGTCACCCAGGGCAAGAACTGCCTAGACCCTGTGATGTAAACAATGCCCAGCGATGACAGAAAAGTCACCCAAGGGGAAGTCTTCAGGAGCGAACAGGAAGTCTCCTATCTCTGCCCAAAGTTTAACTTGACTATGCGTACAGACCTGCAACCCTAAAACACTGCGAGTGTCCACTGTAGTAATCACCTGGATCACTCAGACCTAGATCAATGGTTTTGCTAGCGATTTAAAAGTAATTTCTACATCATTTAATTATACTATTTTTAATTATACTATCATTTAATTATACTATCTACATCATTTAATTATACAATTTTCTCCATTAAAGGTAAGTTTCCTTGGCACGTGGCTGAGAGACTGGACATCTAGGGACACGAAGTTCGTGCAGCACGCGTGCACTTTCTGAACGCTGCAGTTCTGCACGGCCCCATGACTCGACAGCACCGCTGTTCTGAGTATCACGGGACCTGGAATCAGCACCCGGGTAGGGGATGAACTCGAACACAAAGCGCCTGTGTCTTCAATTACCAGCATATCCAGTGTCTGAGAGAACAGTTTGAATCATTCTTAAGAGTCAAACAGAAGAACTTTAAAAACCACTAATCACTACTATCCTCTCTCCTTTTTCTAAAGTTAGACAGGCAAAAAAAAAAATAAATAAACTTGTGATTATGTTTTTGACCTGGGTTTAAAGTTTATCCTTTAAATAATAAATCACATTTTCAGGACAGAAAAAAAATGAAAGAATAAATCCTTTCTTATTCAAGAAAGGTATCCTACGAGGATGGCTGGGCACATATTCCTAAGTAACTATATAATTATACATGTATAATAAGTTTTAAGAAATACTTAAAGATTTACAGATTTAGACTGAGACAAAATCTTACAGACAATCCAGTGAAGCTCTCTCTCATTTCTGCAATCAACACCAAGCATTTTCACTAAACCACCCTATTTGCCCCAGAAAAAACAACGAAAGTGATTTCAACCAACTGAAGAGATGTGCTGGGGATTTCTTTGCTTTTAAACGTTTTGTAGGAATAAAGACCAAATGTGGTAACTAACGTGACTTTGTTTAACCCACTGATTTCTTTTCACCCAATCTGAACAGCTTCCACCAAGCCCTCACTTAGTACAGCTGCTGTGCGCTTTGAATTCTTACCAGGACTGTGAGGCCGCCACCTCTCTCCGTCCCTTCTGGATCCAGCAAGTCGCCAACCTCCGTCCTCGTCTTCTCCATTTTGCTCCTCTCTAAAGATACGCCAATTTTCACTTTCCGATCGTATAAACTCATGCTTTCTCCCCACTGATGTTGGTCCACCTTCCTCAAAATTGGGTCTTCCTGTGAAGAAAATGTAAGTAACGATGAAGTTCGCCAACCCAGAGCCTGAGAGGCCAGGCCAGGCCAGCTTCCTTCCCAGTGTCCGTCCTCTGCAGTGCTCGCTGCCACGAGATCGGCTGTGGAAAACTCACACGTGTGTACGTTAGCAGACCCAAGTGCACACTTCTTAAAGGCAAACATTCATAGTCTGAGTGTTTATTTTTTAAACACCAATTACGCGAACTGTTCTGTTTTGTTTTTCAATAAAAAGTGAATTTCCTACACAGGACCACCAGTCTTAATTCTCAGAAGCAGCCACTACTGACAATTTCTCATACAACAGTAAAAATAATGCCCGCAAATTCACCAATGCACGCACACCTACCATCTCACACAAACCCCATGGTTCACTGATGCATGCACAGACACCCCTCACACAAACCCCACGGGTTCGCTAATGTACACATCCATACATACTCCCTCACATAAACCCCACAGGATCACCGATGCATACACACTCTCATACAAATCCCATGGGTTCGCCGATGTATACACACTCTCACACGAGCCCCAAAGGTTCACTGATACACGCACACACTCTCTCTCATCCCACGGGTTCACCGATGCACACATACTTACTTCTCTCACACAAACCCCACAGGTTCACTAATGCACGCATACATACGCTTTCACACAAACCCCATGCGTTCACTGATGCACGCACACATACGGTCTCACCCAAACCCCACGGGTTCACCGATGCATGCACACATGCTCTCACACAAACCCCACAGGTTCACTGATGCATGCATACATACTCTCTCACACAAACCCCACAGGTCCACCTATGCATACATACACGCTTGGACACACAAACCCCACAGGTCCACCTATGCATACATACACGCTTGGACACACAAACCCCACAGGTCCACCTATACATACATACACGCTTGGACACACAAACCCCACAGGTGCACCAATGCACGCATACACATTCCTACCTACACAACCCCTTGATGCCCTGACGGACGCATACTCAAGCCCCTTACTCTCACACACAGAGCCCCACCTGAGTGTCAGATGTGTTGTTTTGTACTCTTCCTCTTTGAACTTAGTAGTGTTTCTTGGCACTCCTTCCATACAAACACACCACTTTTTTAAAAAATAGCCATACATTACTCTATCATGTGGAGTATTTTATTTCACAAACTTCTGTCGATTCTACCCTAATGGGCAATCTGTAAATTTCAACCTCTCTTTCACTCCAAAACAAACTGTAAACTCTCTGTAGTGCCTAGTACACTATAAGCATGCCACAAACTGCTTTGGGACAGAATTTAAAGCTAAGCTACATCTACTGTGATGCACACTCAGAAGTTAGGCTGCCGGCAAGACAGCCGGGCACAGCCAGTAAACCAAACTGGTACTTTCAAAAGGCAGATCATTTTAAATTCTGTGGAGCAACCCTTCAGTCACCATTCCACATATGCTGACATACATGATGCCCAGGAGACTCTCCAGAATCTCATGGGGAAGAAGTTAGAAATCTATCTGCAACACACACAACTAGAAGAGAACCCGCATATATGCCACTCATAAGAATAAAAGCTACAATTCTCTCAGTGACAACTTCCATTTCTTGATTAAACCACAGTAAAGCTGAAAAAGAAAATTGTCCCATTGCAGCTCGAAGTGAGGAAATTTTAATTCCGGGTATCTTTGTCTTTTCCACTTTATATACATCAAGATTCAACATCTGACTGTCCACATGACCGTGTTCTATTCAAGGATAAGCTCCTGGAATGGGGGAGGGGGGCCATTATCTGCTGGGCAAACCCTGCCTGCTTTCTCCCTACGTTAGTCAGTCCCTAGGGATCCCAGCCCGGGGCCTCTGTGTAACTCCTTCCCCTAAGAGAAGAAGGAACTTCATGACTCACTCCTCACCTGTTCAACAAAGTACAGCACAAGCAATGAAATGTCAATTCTGACCTGAAGTTAAAACAGCCTGTGGCTTCCTGCGGAGATGCTCTCTCTGACGGAAGTCAGCAGGATACAAGGCTACTATATAAAGTCAGTAACTTTTCCCACACCAGTAATGAACAACTGAAAGGTGACCTGAAAGCTACAAACCTGACTGTTCTATAGAGTTTCCAAGAAGTAGCTGGTGGATTCCAGCTGTCAACCTTTTGATTAGCAGTGACGCTGTTAACCACTGTGCCACCAGGGCTCCCCACTTACATTAGTACCCCCCAAAAAGCTGCACACTTATAGGTATAAATCTCAGAAAAGATGTACTGAATCCACAAAAACTCTGACTGAAGAAGTAAAAGACGTAAATAGATATCCCACATTCATGGACAGAAAGCCTTAATATTATCAAAGTGTTGGTTCTTCACAATTTCAATCTGTAGTCATCAACACACTGCCAATCAAAAATTTCAGCAAATCATTTTAAGGATATAGAGAAACTAAAATTTGTATGGAAAGGCAGAAGACCCAAAAAAGCCACACAATACTGAAAAAGTCAGAGAAATGACACTATCCAATTTCAAAACTTATTATAAAGTGGTCAAGATAGTGTGGTACTAGACAGAGAACAGACAAGCAGACCAATGGAACAGGGGAGCCCAGAAACACACCCACCCAAAGACAGTCAACTGATCTTTGACAAAAGAACAATGCCAATGCAATGGAGAAAGGATGATCTTTCCAAGTGGTGCCAGAACCACGAGACACCCACAAGCAAGAAAAGGAATCTATGCACTAACAGACCTTCCACCTCTCACAAAAGTTAACTCAGTAAGATTCTAGAATGAAATGCAAAATGCAAAACTATAAAACTTCTAGAGATCACATAAGAGAAAATCTAGGTCACCTTGAACTTGGCAATGAACTTTTCAGATACAACACCAAAGGCACAGTAAGTGAGAGAAAACAGGGAGGCTGGACTTGATTGGTGAAAACTGGAGACAATGAAGATGTCTGTCAGTAGCTAAGTGGACAAGCAGACTCTGGTCCATTCTCTGGTATGTTACTCAGTAACAGAAAGAAATGCACTATTAAACCACCAAAATATACGGAGGAACCTTAAACACACTTTGGTACGTGAAAGAAGCCATATGGCCACACTACACAACATTCTGGAAAAAGAGAAACCACAGACAGTAAAAAGATCAGGAGTTACCAGGATTCAAAAAGGAGGAGAGATGATTAAACAAACAAACAAACAAAGGCTCAAACTATGTTTTAAATACATGTAACTTATTGTATGTTAATTGTACCTCAACAAAGTAGATAAAAATGATCTTAAGAGAACTGCCTAAAACCACATGGTGCTATTTAAATGGCACAGACAGTGGTTCAAATCTTGATCTTCAGACTCATTCATTAATATTTATTGCTCACCAAGTACAAGTTTTATGGATTCAACCACAGACATACTCCAGACCTCACAGGGTTAAAAGACCTGGGTTCCCTTGCCCAGAACCCAAGGAGACAATCCATTTTACCAAGCACCACTGGTACCAATCACAGCTACAATGATGGAAAAGGTCACTACACTTATAAGAGAATAACAAGTTTAAAACAAAAAAAATCCTAAAATGTGCACAATACTGATGAACAATGGGAAGTGGCTTTTAATCTGCATAATCAGTCAGTTAACAAACACAGGCATGACAGATGGGCTAACTGAATACTCGTTGTTGTTTACTTTTACACTAAGTCTCTGAAAAAGTAATGAGCGTCCCAAAGTCCCTAAGCAGGACAGCACAAATGGTGAAATGTTCAACTCATCAAAAATTGGTCATTATAATTTTTTCTAATAGATAAACTGCAAAGTAAAAAATCATTAAAAAAAAAATCTCACAGTCCTAAAATAAAACTCTATGAATAGCATTCATATTAACTGTATTTTTATATAGCTACAACCAGAGTATCTATTATTTTATAATCTATCATTTCTGATGATGAAAACCCTGGTGGCGTGGTGGTTAAACGCTGTGTCTGCTGAACAAAAGGTCAGCAGTCTGAATCATCCAGGTGCTCCTTGGAAACTACAGCTGCCGTTTTACCCTGTCCTAGAGGGTCGCTGTGAGTCGGAATTGACCCAGTGGCACTGAGTGTGGCTTTCAGTTTTTTTATCACTTAAGAGAGCTAATACTTCTCTGTGGTTACACATTCTTACTAATAATATAAAGGGGCACACAACAGGTTAGTAGTTACTGCATCTTCCTGCTGAAACATCATCGACTAGACATTTCCCTCTGGATATCTACTTTATAGCTCATTTTTTGTCAGCTAAAGATTTTAACAAAGTAAGAAATATGGGTTTTGCCTTCTTGAATTATTTCTGCTGAAAACACTCCAAGGCGTGAAACTACTCGGTGGTTGACGACAGCTACGCTGCGCTGACACACCTCATCGTCCTGCAAAGAGCTCAAGCACTAAACCACTTCACATCAGCAACATTAATGCTGCTATCCTTCTAGAGATTTTACTATGTTAAGAGGTGTAAAATGGTACACTTCTGTGGGTCAAATCTAGATTTTTCATTTAAAAAAAAAACCTTTTTCCATTTTGTTTACTGATTTCATTCCCCTTTAGGTGAATTATTAATTTGCTTTTTCTTTCACTAAACCGGCCACTTACATAACTAACTGTCACATCATGGAAGCACCTTTCATATTAGTACCTAGGAAAAAGAAAAATATAAAGAACTGGATGGAATAAAAACAGAAAATTACACAACAGAAAAAAATCCAGCTTTTCCACTTAGGGGAAAAATGATACTATAATTTGCAACCTGTTGGAAACCTGTACCTCATGAAGTCTATTTATGCCACTTGTTGTTCACTCAGGACCACACAGCGCCAAAGAAAAGTCCACCCTGGAGTCCCACTGAACCTGGCTTTCACTTCTGGCTCTGACTCGAACACCTGGACTCATGAGGGTGTGTGTGAGTATCGAGGGCAGTGTTCATTTTACAGAAGCACCAGTCCATTTCAGATATGTAAAAGAAATCCTTGTCCTCACAAAATAATCTGTAAAACCACAACATACTTTTTGATACATCAAATATTATACAATGAACTACTGCACAAAGAATTTTACTCAATAGAAAGACTCAGTACACTTCTCCAGGGTGTAATTCCAACCAGCCAAGCACATTCCCCACAGAACAGCCAGGCAGGTAAAGCTCCATCTTCAGGTCCACTGCCATTTTCATGACAGAAGGATGAAGAGAATTCAGAAACTTTTCAATGGATTTCATTCATCACCTCCCTTAAGAAAATATTTTACAGAAGTATATGACATTCTTATGAAAAAAATACACAAAACATAAATGCCTAAATCCCTAAATTTTCAAACTGAATATATGCATAGAACTACCACCTGAGATTAAAAAGGAGCCTGGTAGCACAGCGTGTTAACAGCTCAGCTGCTAACCAGAAGGTCAGCAGTTCAAGTACACCAGCCATCTCCTTGGGACCCTAGGGGACCACAAAGGGGAGTGATGGAGTCAGGAAAGTAAAAAAAAATCAAGTGTCAAGAGCTCTCCAAATTCTTCTCCAAGGCCCTTTCCAATCACTTCTTGCCAAAGCAACAGCTTTCTTGACTTCTATCCCCAAAGATTCATTGTGCCTGCCTTTGAAGTTTTCATATAAATGGAGCAACATGGCAGACAGTCTTTCAAGACGGCTTTCTTTCGGTGAATTCTCTCTGGGAGAGTCTTCCATGTTGTTTCACAAAACACTACATCACCTTTTTACAATTCTGATAGGATTTTGTTGTATGAGCATACCACAATGTATTACTCCCACTCTACTGCACTGCTGACAGACCTTTAGGTTGTCTCTAGCTGCCAGCTATTACGGGTAGTGCTGCTATGAACATTACTGGATACAAATTTTGATAAGGCTGTGTTTGCATTTCTGTTGATCATGTATCTAGGAATGGAACTGCTGGCTCACAAAGTTACGTTCAACTTTAGCAAGTACTACTAAATATTTATCCAAAGAGACAGTACTACTTCATCATTTCCTTGTTTGTTTCACTCAAATCTATAACAAATATTAAAATACACACCTATTCCATAGGAAAACACAATTAGAAGCACAGAATTAAAAGCCAAGCAAAGACTTAGCCAGCACCTGTGTTCCAGGACCACAGCCCAGGGACGGACAGACAAACAAACGACTTGATACAACTGACAAAATGTCACCGACACCTCTTCTGGTCCTCATCCCACCCATAAGAGAGAACACCCATCTTGACCACCCCGCCCCCACTCCCGTGAGGAGGGAGCTAGGTGGAAGGTGGTTTCCCACGGTCACACAGCTGAGGCTGGATCAAAGCAGAACCGCAGCCTCGGTGCTCAAGCTCCTAATACATGATATCATTCTCAGCGATTCAGCCACAAATTACACCCACCGGAAGCCACCAAAATTACTGAAAAGCAGAAGCAGGAAGATGAAGATCTGCAATCTAGGTGCAACCAGCTCTAATGGACAGCAGGACTGTCATGGTACACCCTGAGGCCTAAGTGGGCTAGACACATCTAGAAAGGGAAAACGTGTTCTCCTTTTCCTTATGGCAAGGGTGGTGCTGGACCAGGCAGCGTTTTGTTCTGTACACAGGGTCGCACTACAAGGCAGAGCCAACCTGAAGACATCTGACAATCTTCCTGAAGGAATGGTTTCAACACATATACCTCTGCTGCTAAGACCAACTTCTTTAAAATAAAAATCTACCCAAGAAACTATTTTGAAGGCGAAAAACGGCTTCAAACACTGCCTAATAAAATACTCATTTCCAATTCCTACTAATTGAACTGTGGGGCACTGGAGACTCACTGGCAGAACTCTCAGCAGCTATGAGGGAACCCTGGGTTCGAGTCCTGGCCAGTACACGTCAGGGGGCCTCTCGTGCTGCCACGACGCTGACAAGTTTCCACGGAGCTTCCAAAAGTCCTGGCAATCTAACTCCAAAACCCACCTATGAAAACACAACGGGTCACAATAGTCCAACCAAACCGACAACAGAGGGCACATGACTGCAGAACATGTCACTCACTGCTTGCGGGACGGCAGCAAGGTGGGGGACGGCAGCAAGGCGGGGACGGCAGCAAGGCGGGGACGGCAGCAAGGCGGGGACGGCCTCCATGGCAGCTGACAGTAATGAACGTAACTACAAATTACGCTGCATGCAAGAACCACTCTCAGACATTAAGATAAATCCCTTATAATCTAAAGGATTACAGTGGGTTTGAGTTTGTATAAATTTGGGTGGAGGGACCATGGAGAGCCTCACCTGCATAATTTTGGTTTTTTTTCCAAAACGATAATACATTCACACATTACTGATAGTTTACTTTTTTTTTTTTAATGTAACATTAAAATCTTTAGTGGGTAATTTAGAAGATGGTCTCTAACATCTCTTTCAACTCTAAAACTCTTAATACTCCAGAGTGACCAGGGCCAAAATGAGTGAGGGACACCCATGTGACTGTTCTCAGCATTCAAAACCAAAGTTCAACTCCAGCTGTTTCTGTAACACAATCACAAGTTAACAAATATTTTTGCTGAGCTATTCAAATCTTAGCTTAATTTATAAACAAGGTGATTTAAAAGTTTACTTAATTAATAATTTACACATTGGTGTCTAAGCCAAGGGTTCTCAGCCCATATTGCCTGTGAACAAGAAGGCTACAAAAAACCACACCAGTTGCTGTCAATTCCAACTCACTGCAACCCTGTAAGACAAGCCAGAACCTGCCCTGTAGCATTTCCAAGGAGCACCTGCTGAATTCAAACTGCCAACCTCATGGTTGGTAAACGTAGATCTTCACCACCACACTACCACAGCTTTCCAAAAGGTTAAAAAAACAGATTTAAAATGCATTTTTTCTATTCCACTACAGCAACTGCACCATTTTATGAACTATACTACCTACATAATACACTTTACATTCGTAAAATCAACCACATTTTAAGATGTATGCCCATGCCATTGCACTGATTTCAACTCACAGTGACCCTGCAGGACAGAGTAGAACTGGCCCATAAAGTTTCTACCACAGCACCTGGTGAATTTAAACTGCCGACCTTTCGGCTAGCAGCTGTAGCCCTTAACAACTATACTACCAGGTTTTCTTTTAGATATATATAAAACCAAACCAAACGCACTGCAGTGGAGTCAATTCTGACCCAAAGCGACCCTCCTGGACAGAGAACTGCTCCACAGAGTTTCCAAGGAGTGCCTGGTGGGTCTGAATGGCCAGCCTTATGGTCTGCAAATGTAGCACTTAACCACTGTGCCACCAGGGTTTCCTGAAGAGGTATAAAGGTGACTAAATGCATGATTTTCCCGGGTGGTAGTAAATACCTGGTGGTTCCTGTTTAATGAGTCTGAACAGGATTCTCCAAAAAGTAAGTAAGCCATCAATCAATCCCAGTGCAGTATTGGTTTTGCCTGGTCTAATTGAGTGGGCTTCCTAAGGAGAAGGAGCAGTGAAAGGGCACCTGTGTGCATGTTTGACTCCCAGCCAGAAATGCTGTTTATGGAAAACTTCAGATGGAGCAAAGAGGCACTCAGCCAACAAAATCTACAGCTGTGAGACTTGGAATTTACAAGTACCCAATCTCCAAAAGCACCAGTGGAATTATGGGACAGACTTTGAAGCTTGTTTATGCACAAATTTTTCTAACAAGTGATTCTGTATTCCTCTATTCAGATACATCATCTCCGATCAACACTGAAACTATTTTCTAACACAGTAAGGAAACAACAGCAAGTTTCATACTAGGTGTTGAAATTTACTTCTCCTTTTTCCTCCACAATTACTTACAAATAAAAGAAATTCAGGGTGATTACAATGAAAAAGTTTAAATTCTATATAGTGATTTCCCACTTCTTCCCCCCCCCCCCCCCCCCCGCCGCCTCACTGTGCTGCAGAAACCCGGTGGTCCAGTAGTTAGAAGCTACAGCTGCTCAGTAAAAGGCGGGCAGCTCAAATCCCCTAGGTGCTCCCTGAAAACCCTATGAGGCAGTTCTGCTCTCTCCCGTAGGTTCACTATGAGTCGGCATCAACTCAATGCCAACAGTTTTAACTGTACAGCAGAGGGTCAACTTAGGCCAAAGAGAGGTCCGGCCCTTATTCTTAGGTCACACCCACTAGTCATGCTGATACACATTTATGGTGGGGACCAGCGACAGCATGGTATGAGCTCCTTCTCTGGAAGTGCTGAAGACTAAAGGCTAGCCATGTTGCCCCACATGACCAAGCTCCAACACAAACTCTAGATATCAAGGCTCGAGAGGGCTTTCTTCATTGGCACTACAGCCAAACATCATTGGTAACAAAAAGAAGACAGTCCATGTAACCCCACTGACAGAGAACCACCCTGAAGTCCTGGGCCTGATGTCTTCTAGATGGCCCTATGTGTTTCTTCCAAGGTCGATTTTAATCTCTATTCTCGGTTGAAATAAAACTGTAACTCTGAGTATAAGTCTGCATTCTCTGAGTCCTTCCAGCCAATTATTGTTTTGGATTAAATTATGTCCCCCCAAAATACTGTCAGAGGCAGAAAAATTAGTTTACTAGAGAATGATATACCTAGTCTTGGCAATTTGCTTAATCTTTGTAATTTTCAGGGACAAAAAACAATGACCCATGGTCTAGCCCTTATGTGACACAAGAGAGATTGTACAGAGCTTTGTTCAATTATCTTACTGAGAAATATCTAGAATAGACATCACTAACTCTGTTGAAACAGGAGGGCCCATGTTTCTTCGGGAGAAGCCGGCATATCCCATCTGTGCCCTTATGCACAGCACTTGGTTCCACCAGAAGTGAATGAACCTGCTCTTCAGATTGCTGTAACAGGGGAAGGATGCTCCCAAGAGGGTTCTTCACGCCTCATGTCCACTACTCACACAGTTAGCAAACAGGACTCATTGTCCAAGACCACATAAACTTTCAAACTGTAAAACCTAAAAATCAGAACACCTCTTCACCCAAGACATTTTCTTCCCTAAGAGTCGTTTTGTTTCGCCACATCATTTCTGCCTCAACACATTCTGAAACCAGGAAAATTATGGAAACAGGCTTCTAAGTTTACTTGAGTACAGTTCTTCACTACACTGTGGCTGTTGTTAGGTGCCGTCACAACTGTCTTGACTCACAGTGACCCACTGTGAGTCAACTGCCAGGTCCTGCACCACCCTTACAACGGTCACTATATTGGAGCCCACTGCTGCAGCCACTGTGTCAATCTATCTCACTGAGGATCATCTTTTTTTTGATAACTGTCATGGATTGAATTGTGTCCACCAAAAAAAACGTGTACCAATTTGGCTAGAACATGATTCATGGTATGACGGGAGATTCCTATAAATTATAAGTCCTGCCTCTGTCATGAGGGAGGATGGGCAGCAGTTGGGTTGGTGGAGTAGAACACATGTGTGTATGACTGTATTTCCCCTTGAGACAATCTCTCAAGATACCAAAGAAAGAAGCCAGCAGAGAGATTTGGGGACCTCATACCACCAAGAAAGCAGTGCCAGTAGCAGAGGGCATCCTTTGGGCCCCTGGTCCCTGTGCCTCAGAAGCTCCCAGACAACAAGTACCTTCCCCTCCAGAGCCAACAGAAAAAGCCTTTCCTTGGAACTGATGCCCTGAATTTGGAAACTTAGCCTACTTTACTGTGAGGAAATAAATTCCTCTTTGCTAAAGCCATCTACCTGTGGTATTTCTGTTAAAGCAGCACTGGGAAAAACAAACAACCCAGTGCTGTCAAGTCAATTCCGACTCCTAACATTCCTAGAAGTCAGAGTACAAGTGCCCTACAGAGTTTCCAAGGAGCACTTGGCGGATTTGAACTGTCGATCTTTTGGTTAGCAGATGTAGTACTTAACCACTATACCACGAGGGTTTCCAAAGCAGCACTAGGTAACTAAAAATTTGGTACAGACAGAGTGGAGTGCTGCTCTAACAGATAACCTAAAACTTGAAAGCAGTTTTGATACCATAAATAGACAGAAAACTTAGAAGGAACTACGAACAACTGTTAACCCTAAGGAAGGGACAGACAGCGAGAAACAGCAGTGATTTGGCAAAGCTGAACCAGGACACCAGTCCAAGACAGCACTGGGGCTGACCCACCCAGTAAGCAAGAGAGCTAAGTGCCTGTGTTCAGGAGACTTCATGACAGAGTGGTGTGCTTCTGGGCACCTATCAGTGGAGCTAGGCTTGGTGATCCATAGAGTGAGAAAGCTGAGTGCCTGTGTGCAGGAGGCTTCCTGGCAGAGTGGAGTATCTCCGGGCACTTACTAGTGAAGCTATAGAGCTTTGGAAGACTTGGCCCAGCAGGGCAGGTGCAGGCATGATGCCTGGAGCATAAGACCACAGGAAAACAAACCCCACTAGTGTCAAGCACATTCTGACTCATAGTGACCCCACAAGACAAAGTAGAACTGCTCCACAGAGTTTCCAAGGAGTGCCTGGTGGATTCAAACTGCTGACCTTTTGGTCAGAAGCTAAACAGGAAAGGAGCACAAGGAGCTGAGCTGCCTTAGTCTCAAAAGGTATGGCCATGACCTCAGGGTTTCAAAGCCTGGAGCCACAGAGCAGTGCCACTGTCCCAGCCGGCCTGGAAGGCAGAACTGTAGCACAGGGCCAAGGGGCCTCCCCTCGAAATCTAGAGAGTGTGGCCAATACCTAGAGTCCAGAGGGCAGGGCTATTGCATAAAATGCCTCGGAAAATGGAAGACTATTTTGAAAGCCTTGAGGACTAATGTAACGTGCTCTGCTGACTTGCTTTGTGCCTGTTGTCCCTTCTTTCCTTCTCTCTCCCATTTGTAATGAGAATTTCTAACTTATATCTGCTGTACCCTTGGAAGTAGATAACTTGTGTTCTAGATAGATTTCACGGTTGAAGAGAAATTTCTGGATTTTGGACTTGGACTTAACACTTCCGCCGTGACAAGGTGAATGTTCTACATGTTGCACAGGTGTGATTTTTCAAGGGCCACGGGGTGAAAAGTCATAGACTGAAACACGTCCCTCAAAAAAATGTGCGCAGCAATTTTGCTAAGCCATGATTTTCCAGCATTGTGAGATGTCCCTCTGTGTTGTAAATCCTGCCTCTGTGATGTTAATGAGGGAAGATGGTTGGCATATGTGTTGGTCAGGCAGGGACTCAAGATATAAAACTGTATTGTGTCTTGAGGCAATCTCTTGAGATACAAAAGAAAAAAGGTAACAGAGTGATCTGGGACCTGCTACCACTACTAACGCAGCACCAAGAGTAGAGTGCATCCTTTGAACGTGGGGTCCCTGTGTCAGTCTAGGGGAAGATCAACAACAAGGGCCTTCCTCGAGAGCCAAGAGAGGAAGCCTTCCCCTGGACCTGATTACCTGGATTTGGATGCTTAGCCTACTTTAGTGTGAGGAAATAAATGTCATTTTCTTAAAGCCATCCACTTGTGCTATTTCTGTTATAGCAGTACTAGATGATGACACAACCCTCCAAAGTGTGCAACAGGCGGTGCCGCCATCCTCGCTGCTAAGGAGCACTCTCCTGCTGCTGCTTCGGGGAGAGATGCATTTGTTCTACCAGCAGTCCATGGTGTAGTCAATACTCTTGGCCAAGACCGTAATTCGAATGCATCAATAATTCTTCAATTTTCCTTATTTACTGTCCAGCTTTCACATGCATATGAGGCAACTGAAAATACCATGGTTTGGATCAGACACACCTTAGTCCTCAAAATGACATCTGTGCTTTTTAAAACACTTTAAAGAGGTCTTTTGCAGCACAGCTGCCCAATGCATCATTTATTTCTGAAATGCTGCTTCTACAGGCACTGTTAATCCAAGTAATACAACATGCTTGACAACTTCAAACTTCTGTTTATCATGATGTTGCTTACTGGCCAAGTTACGAAGATTTCTGCTTTCTTTATGTTGAGATGTAATCCACACTAAACACTCTGGTCTAGGATCTTCATCAGTGTTTCAAGTCCTCTTCACTTTCCGCAAGCAAGGGCATGGCATCGGCATACAGCACAGCTTACTGGATTATTTGCTCAGCATACAGGCCGAAGTAAGTATGGTAAAAGGATAACACCCTGGCGTGCACCTTTCCTGATCCCAGGCCACGCAGCATCCCCGGCTCTGTCATAACAACTGCCTCTTGGTCTATGCGCAGGTTCCTGACAAGCACAATTCAGTGTTCTGGAATTCCTGTTCTTTGCAATGTTATCCGTAACCTGTTATGATCCACCCAGCTGACTGCCTCTGAATAGTCGATAGTTCACTATTTTGCCTACTTAGGTGTCTATTAGAGACTCGTGGCTCTGCTAACACTACACTTATCATGGTTCTTTAACTTTTAATCAGCCCCCTAACAACTGGTAAAAATTATAATTCTTACCTGTCCATGCAAGAAGCAAGCATCACATTACAAGCTCTTCCTTTATACTTTCTACCTTCCCTAGCTCTGAAGGTCAAAGTTTCCAATGCTATGTCTCAGCTTGAAGTATTTGGCGTTAATGAAACAAAGAGGGAATTAATGTATTTTTTTAACTAGGGGAGGGAATCTACAAAGGCGGATTTCACTTTCTAAGTAGCATTATATGAGTCTACATTAATAATTTTCCCAGCAGGCCTTCCACGATTTTACTTGAACAATCATAGTCTTTGTTTCCCAGATCCTCTTACGTGTGACATTTGATCAAAGTTTTAAAAACAGCAGCTAATGAAGGAGGAGAAAAGTACCGCTCAGTGAGGTATTGCACAAAGCCGTCCCTTCACGCATTTCCAGGTTGCCAGAAGGAGGATCACAGGCATTTTCCTGATAAACACCAGCTCAACACTCAGTTCCACTCTCTGTACCCTGAACACTCTGAGTGCACATCACACTTCCCATCAGGGAAACATCACCAATCAACGCTCAGAAACGTCTTCAGTTATTTCACATGTGTGGCTTTTTTTGTTTTTTAAAAAGAAGTACACATACCAAAAAACTAAATTTATTCCTATTCCAGGGTCTCTATATACAACCTTTAAAAAAAAAAAAAAAGTCTACTTCTTTGCAAAAAAATAAGAAGAAAAGTAAAGGGGAAAAAAAAAGATTATCTGTATCAGTAGTTCTGGAATTAATGGTAACTATTCTGAGGAGATGAGAAAAGCAAACCAGGAAAATAATTCATGCCTACAAGTCCTCATCCAAATAAACCTTCCCCCAATGAAATGGAGGGGAGGGGGAGAAAAAAAAAAGATTAGTAGAGGAAATATCTCACACTTCAACATGCTATATAAGGAAAAAGGCTACAAGGAAATCTTGCAGGGAATTTCATCCCTTTGAACTTTCAAATAAACTCTTAAGTAAGATTATGCAAACTTACTAAAGACCGGTCCTGATTAGAGAGAAAAAATGCACCCCTTCTCCAAGTCAGTTCTGAAGGCTTTCTCCAGAGTTAAGGTTTGTGTTGGGTAAAGAAAGACCTCCTAACAAACCAGCATTCTTTTCCACATGATCAGAGCTAATTGGCCCCCCTGCAGACCAAGTGACCAATCACATCAGCTTCACAGGAAACCAGCCCCCAGTACATTATAAACACAGGAATGTGAACTGTAAATCCAGTCCAAGAAGAGAACCTACAAACTGGACTTGGAGATTAGAATTACCTGATTGAAAGACATACTCAGCAAGCTTCCTCAAGACCAACCAAAACAACTGGTGAGTACATGAATTTATCTTCATTCGTACTTCTTGCCTTACAGGGAAAAGGGAAACACGTAGACTGGCAAATAGGGATAGACCTAGCTACTTCAACAGCTTTCTTAAACAGTAGCCACGGGGATCTATACTAAGGATGTTCTTTTTCCTTGTATTGTAGAAACGGAAGCCCTACCAAAAAAGATTACTGGAAATTATCTTCTGAATTATTTTGTTAAATGTATCCTAATCTGCCATTATAATACAGAAATAAGGCCCTAGAAAAAATTTAGAGGCTCAAAGAAAAAAAAGTTGTCCCTTTCTTCTGTAAGGCATTAAAGAAACCCTACATGAGCATACAGAAACCAATGACAAAAGAATAAAACAGTTTGCTTTTTTAAAACTTTTTTATCCATGAACAAAATGATGAGTTTTATCTTAATTTTAATTTTCTTTTAGGCAGAGAACTATTACTGAAATTAGCAGATGCTTATGCAAATAAAAAAATTAAAATGTAAAAAAAATAGGAGCTTACATAATAGGGTCAGAACTCAGATTGTTTGCCCTAATTATGTAGAGCAGAAAGATGATTTTAAGACTTTTGATACACTTCAAAACAGACTAGACAAATACATGGTAAAGCTGTACTTGTGTATCACTTGTAGTCACAGCCTATATCCTAACTGTTTACTATAAACTACACTACTATCTTAAAACTGGGCAATAGAAAAGACTTAATTTTAAGTGTTGCAAACTAATGAGCAGAATTTAAGTCTAATGTTCTGATGACCAATGAAGCAGTCAAACTATCATTTTTATAGAGGACTATTTTTTTCAACAAATACTTTAAAAATGGGCAAATATGTCACAGCTCACACACACAGACACACTTACTGGGTTTCCATACTACTTTCTATTGGGATCAGCTGAGCCAAATGATATATTCAAAAAGCACACACACACACACACACACACGGCGCTGGATATATATCTATATATACAGCTAAAGTCATACAGACAAAAAAGGGAAGAAATCATATAGGAATGTTGTTTCAGTTCTGGGAATTGGAAACAAGTTTGCAAACTTGTAGAACCACAGGAGACTGTACTATATAATTCCCTCTTTCTTTTTTTAATGTAAAGTAGCCTGGCCAAGTGTACAGGCTTCATTGCCCAGCCAGAGCCTGGTTGGCCAGATTCCCTACCCCATGTTCTTTATCTAAACCACACTCACTACATGAGTCCAAAGGATGGAGTTATTCTGGGTAATCTCCTAAGTGGTGATCAAAATCTTACTGCCCTTAACTACTTTCCAATACAATCTAGACATGATCTAGCAAGGCCTTACATATATATAAAAATAAAAATAAAAAATAAAACATGAACTGCTTCATTGTTTTGGTATTAGTCTTCTCACTTCCCTGTTCACAGGGTTTTCCATGTAATTTACTTGCAAGAGACAAAGAAGAAAAGCATACAGGGCCTAGAACAAGTAGGACCACCACAAAAGCTGCAGGTAGTAAGTCTGAAAACCTCCAAACGGGAATCATTAATTTTGTTAACAGTAAGACACACAGGAGGGCTTTCCACTGCTGTGAAGCAGCACGCAGTCCCCGGGAGAGTGGTTCCCTGGAGAGGAACAAGAGGCGGGTGCAGGCCCATGGTGGGCACTGTGGGGCAAGAAGGGGGACACAGCAGAGGACACAGCAGTTGTTCACACACCTCTGGACACGGCAGCCAACTGTCTCATCGGGGCCACATTCTTCTTCAACTATGGAAATGGCCACTCTGTTATAAAACAGCGATGGTAGGACTCAATTTCTTAAACTACTTTCTCACTTGGCAAAATACAAAGTTGGTGATGCTGTACAAGACCTGTCCTCTCCACAGTCTGTCCTAATTCTACTGATTCGTAAAATCTAAAATACAAGACTATGCAGTACTTCAGAGGGTACTAATCTACCAATCTTGAAAGAAGTCTTCCTTAACTGAAAAAATATTTCTTGCCTAAAAATCACAAGCCTGAATCTAATCAGCACAAATGAAGGCCAAATATTCTTCAGTGGCTCATGTACAAAACTAGTCAAACGAAAACTGTTTTTCACAAAGGACAGTCAGGGCCAATACAGAACTGACTCTGAACGTAAAGTTACAAGAGTCACACACACCACTTACAACCAGGTTCATCATCTGTAAAACGGAAGTAATCATTCTTATTATCGTAAAAGTTAGGACATGTTTTAAATAACAATAAAGCAACTAACATAGGGGGCTTGCTCTGCACCAGACATTACCTATGACTTCAGATGAGTTAATACAGGGAGTGTTCAGTCTGTTCCCCAGCAGTAACCAGTCACCAGCTAATGCACTGTTACGCCAGGAGAATCGTGTACACAGCTAACAACGGGTCAGGGTAGCTACTAGAGACAGTTGTGGAGACAGGGAGGGCATCTACTAAAAATCTGACTGTCAAAAAGACTATCTTGTGGATGCATTTATCAGTCATTGTGGGGAAGGTTTTTCTTTCATCAAACTCTGAACAGACAGCTTCTTGTAGTTTTACGGAAACAACAACAACAACTGGCTTTCGAGCCAGCCAGATCCAGATAATAATCTAAAACCTGACCCCATTTGCCCTGTACAGGTTTTGCCTTTATCTCTCTGAGTCTCAGTGACTTCATCTAAAATGAGTATTTGGTCCACATGGCTGAGATCCCAAAGAATACCTAGCACAGTCCCTATGAAGATTTTATTTTTATTATTTCCAAAAAAGCAGACATCAGGTCTCCTAACCCATTTAAATAATCTAGCAAAATCAGGGTCATTATGTAACTATGTCATGAGAGGGATTAAATTATGATTATGATAACTTATCATGATAATAAACTTGAAAACATTAAGGCATTAAGGTTTTTTTAGTCTGTAATAAGAAATGGAAATGGCTACTTTAAAAAGTCAAGGAATCGGCCACCTAATCTAAATAATTTTAACACTCATCCTGATGTCCCATCAGTAGCTCAAAACTGAAGAAAATCTAAGAAAATGTCCCAACAGTCCTGTAAATGTTAGACTAGCCTCTACGCAAAGGGGAAAGCTGTAAAGATCCAGCTGGCCCATGTCCAATTTCAACAGCAGAGGAGGTGGTCTTCAAAGCCCCAACACACAGGGTGACCCAGTAAACCCCAGCACAGCAACCCAGCTCCACAGGCCTCCAGTTTCTTCTCAAGCTTCATTCAAAGGGCAAAGAGAGGGTATGCAGTGCTCTCAAGGGCATGTAATTCTGAAGGAAGAAGCAAGGAAAGATGCAAATCTAAACTCCTATGACAAGATTACAGCAAAGAGAGGGGCATCCTAGGGGAGCAAATCCATACCTGCTACTCTGTTCTGGCAGCCTCTGCCCAGAAAACTTAAGACACCTTTGTTACACGCACAAAAAGCAAAGAGAAGCACACATGAGATTTCTACTCACCACAGAGAGGAGTATCACCACTGATGAAGACTGCTTACAGCTCAGAACCAATTGCATTAATCACCTTTTGAAAACAAGGCAGTTTGATGCCTTGATAATTATTTCAATTTAATAAAACTCTTCAAACATCCTCTTCCACTTACTTCCAAAGCTAAAGTTATCCAGAACGTCTACTTATTTTGCCAAGAAAGTAACTCTCTCTCCACAATCCAGTCAGAACTTAGAATACTCAAGACAGCCATACATCAGCCAGGAAAGACTTCACAGAAACAGCTCAAAGTGACAAAAACAAACTTAAATCATAATCTTTGGGATACGCTCAATAGGCTAATTATAAAACGTACATTACATCCACAGATCTCTAAAAGCTTATGACAAATATAAGTCTTGTCCTAACACCAGGTCTAATTTCAATGGGTTTGCAAACAGTTTCACATGAAGCTTCCAAATGATTTCCATTTACATACAAAGAATACTTACATATTTAACATACTCCTTTTTCTCATAAATTATCCAGATATTCTGTTATTCACAGAAACCATGGTGGCATAGTGGTTAAGTGCTACAGCTGCTCACCAAAAGATTCTAGTTCAAATCCACCAGGTGCTTGCTGGAATCTCTACAAGCAGTTCTACTCTGTCCAACAGGATCTCCGTAAGTCAGAATGGTTCCAACGGCAGTTTGGCTTTTTGCCTTCTGATTGCCTGAACTTGCACACAGAGTGCACAGCAGTGTCAAACAAGTGGGAACCACTATCATCACCCGCCAGAACTTTACAGTATACTTGGAAAAGGTGAAAACACCAAACTATGCTTTAACAATTACTTACCAAAACAATACTGCATCAGTAAATGCCCTCATTACATATCGAGAAAGACAGAAAGCTATCAGACTGGGAAAGCCTTCCCAAGTTACAGTCAAGGGAGTGTTCCAAAGAAGCAGAACATTGATGAGGTCTCAAAACTTAGGTAACTCTAAAACAGTTCCATGCTTACTAAGTTACTCTTGATTTCAGGGCATTCCAGCCTGAGATGGATGGCAGTAATTGCAAAGTTATTGCCCCTCTCCTAACCCAGAGATACCAGAGGATAGTCACCAAGGATGGCCACAGCACACTTCAAATGGATGGCGCTCAAAGAGGCCTTGCCTATCTTCGAGATGCTTGGGGAACCCTAATGGACATGCGCTGGCGCTGGATGCTGTTGGTCTTCTCTGCTTCTTTTGTTGTCCACTGGCTTGTCTTTGCAGTGCTCTGGTACATCCTTGCTGAGATGAACGGTGACCTGGAACTAGATCACGATGCCCCACCTGAAAACCACACCATCTGTGTCAAGTACATCACCAGTTTCACAGCGGCGTTCTCCTTCTCCCTGGAGACACAACTTACAATTGGTTATGGTACCATGTTTCCCAGTGGCGACTGTCCAAGCGCAATCGCCTTACTTGCCATACAAATGCTCCTAGGCCTCATGCTAGAGGCTTTTATAACAGGTAATTGTCTTTGTTCTTTTAAAAAAAAAAAAAAGTGTTTTGGAAAGGGCATGTCCGTTACAAGTAATTTTGTTGTAAGTAATTTATGTGCATTATTAGCAGCTAATGCCTGACACAGAAAAGCAAGCACCGAGGGCCACGCAACAGCAGAAACTGTAAGGAATCTGACTACACACTTAAATTTTACCTACTGGAACTTCTTAGAGAAACAAAGGGATCCTTCTGACACTGGCTTGCAGGAACATCCAATGCCAAAAAAATACTAGCCAGAAGTCAAAAGGGAGTTTTCCAGAGAAATAAAACTTCCTGTTAAATTACATGAACAGGTATGTTCACTGCACAGTTTGATAGTCATTTTACCTACCAGGAGAATTTTAATATTTTCAATACTTTTCTTCTTCACTGGGCTACATATTTTCCCCTCGGGATTTATCTTTTCAACATGTACTCCATACCACTGAGCCCAGAGCACCACAGTCAACAGTATGTTAGTGAAACAATAAACAGACACATTGTTAACAAAATGCACTGAAAATGCGGCCACAAGGATTACGAAATTTTGCTCGGAAACCTGGTAACAAGATTCCTTACCCTAGTAAAGAAGGCTTAGTGTCCGGTTTAATAAACGATACAATAAAAACAAAACAAAGACAACCCAGCTTTAATGTAGTGTCCAATAAACATCTAACAGGGCAGGCATCGGGCCACGTGAAGGGGGCTCACGGATCGGGTCCTGCCAGAAAGGAATTTCTAGAGAGGTACTCCTTACGCCGAGTCAGCCCATGGAGGAAATTAAGGGGGTCTGTGAACTTACATAAGAAAAACGAATCTTTTTTTCCCACTATCCTCTACCTGAAATTTGGCTGTTCCTTTAATTATGAATGCAGGTAACAAAAAAATGGTAACATCAGCAGTATCTATTGCTGATACAAGTAAAAATCACAGCTATCTTCATATACTATAACTTCAAAGTTACAGTATTAGACCTGCCACTAGATTTTGTTACTTAATGAGTGAGAAAGCATGTGGAGTACTTAAAAAAATATCTTAAAGGCTCAACTGGTTTTCAATATATTCTGGTCTCCACTGAATCGTACGGATTTATTTTATACCTTTAAAATACAATTCTGAAAAGAGGTCCATTGGCCCCACCACCTGTCAACAGCATCTGTGGCACAAAAACCATTAAGAATCCCTTATCTGCAGTTTGGGGGACAAGGAAGATACACTGACATGACCTTATGTAGCCAGAGCCTTCTAAAACAAAGGTTTACATAAAAATTCGAAGTCAGAAACTCTTCAGTGTTGTCACGCATTCTACTAGACCCCCCCTTCTCTCCAAAACACCCTACTCTGAATTTAGTGCGTACTGAAACTTGAAATAATCTGGTTGTAATCAACCTCTATTTATTTTCCATTACATTAGAAGTTAAAAAAAAAAAAAAAGGCTAAGACAGGAATACAGGATATGACCAATTCTTTGACTCTGTAAGAAACTGGAGGATCCAGTTTTATTTACATTTCCATGTAACAAAATGAATTATGCCCATCCATGCCAAAATCATGTTTTCTAAAGTAAGAATGTAGGTATATTTGGAGACAACCCCAATTAACAAAGCCATGCATTCAATTCCCGACTCCTTCATAAGTCATGGCACCTAAAAAAATGGTTAACTATTTGATATACTCTTCTCACTGAGAAAAGGTATTGACAGTTATCGTCAACATTCTAAAAAAAAAATTCAATGGTTTCTGATTTAGGTGCCTTTGTGGCGAAGATTGCCCGGCCAAAAAATCGAGCTTTCTCAATTCGTTTTACTGACTCAGCAGTAGTAGCTCACAGAGACGGCAAACCCAACCTTATTTTCCAAGTGGCCAATATACGACCTAGCCCGCTAACCAGTGTTCGAGTCTCAGCTGTGCTCTATCAGCAGCGAGAAAGTGGTGAGCTCTCCCAGACCAGCGTGGATTTCCACCTCGACGGCATCAGTTCTGAGGAATGCCCGTTTTTTATCTTTCCCCTGACCTACTGCCACTCCATCACACCGTCGAGTCCTCTGGGAACACTGCTGCAGCAGGAAAACCCTCCCCACTTTGAACTAGTCGTGTTCCTTTCAGCAGTGCAAGAAGGCACTGGAGAAACCTGCCAGAGAAGGACATCCTACCTACCCTCTGAGATCAGGTCACACCACTGCTTTGCGTCTCTGCTGACCCGAGGCACCAAAGGCGAATACCAAGTCAAGATGGAGAACTTTGACAAGACTATCCCTCAACTTCCAACCCCTATGGTCTCGAAAAGCCCAAACAGGACTGACCTGGACATCCATATCAATGGACAAAGCATGGACAATTTTCAGATCTCTGAAACAGGACTGACAGAGTAAGACCTATCCATGGCACCCTTCCTCAGTAATGTATTAAATCTACCAGCTAGTTCTACAGCTATCCTTCCTTCATCATATCTCACGGTTGTTTTTCTCACCAATTCTGATTACATCTCTCTCATTATATCACGGTAGCCACATCTATGTCCACAAAAATGGCTACGCTAACAACACAACGCACATTCTGGAAACCTAAGATTTTACCTTACAAAAACTAAGTCTGTGGTTACCTGCCAGAATCAATTAAATTCAACACAGAGATATGTTGTTGGTGAATTTTTAAGGAAACAGCATGATTCTAGTAACAAAGGTAAAACAACCAAATTTAATACAGCTGAACTCTAAGAAAAATCAACCATAAATCTTTTATTTACATCTGCAAGTTGAAATAATGGTCTAGTCTCAAACCTAGCTCCCTAGATGGAATGATGATTTCACAATATTTAGTGAACTTCTTTTCATGTTCACAGTATTTAGTGAATATTACTTATTTCAAGGCAAACAATCATTTCTTTAGTCCTTTATACTATACTACCAAACTGAGGTAAAAGCTAAGAACAAAAATTCACAGGTACAATAATAAATTACAGATATGTAACCGTAAGCTGATTTGCACATGACCCCCCAAACACACACACACACACATTGAGACATCTGTGGCAGAAAGCCATCAGGACAAACAGGTCAAGTCCCATGGGGTTTTGTTCTGGGGAGGAGATTTAACAGAGACTATGAAGCTTCCCTGCATCATAATCACAGCTGATGCAGAAACCGACCATTCTTCGGAATGGTTTCAGGTCTAAGTACCAACATTCCCTCCCTACTATGGCCTATTCAATCGTATTAAAAACTACAAAGGGCCTAAATAGTTCACAGGTGCAAATACACTTAAATTTTTATATATAATGAAGGCTTACATATAATTTCACTAGAAACAGTTTTCTAATAGACAAAGCAGAAAATAATTAGGCAACCAAGTATTTTCAGACCTGAATTCCTGTTTCCAACTTCAAATAGTTTTTTCTATAAACATAAAATGAGTGTTTATTCACCAGTGGGAGGCTGGGCTGGAGGAGCTCTTATTATTTCTTTCCAAATCTAATACTCCACGAAAACGATGCTTTCTCTGCTGCTTCATTTTTCGTTTTGTATGTACTGAGATGAACCCCATTTCCTTGTCTTCCAGATTAAGACAATTCTCTGCAAACTTTTCATTTTAATAAAAAATTGAAACTATCCTCAAACATAAAATAAGAACCAAAAAAAGTCACTCTGTCAATGTTTCCAACAAATTTGTGGCCACTCTTCTCTTCTGGAATCTCTCTGATTCAGGCTTATGTGGGAGAAGGGAAAGATCAACCTTCCCCACTGGTGACAGCCCAGGCAGGAAGCAGCTCTTGAAATAAATACTAGCTGAGTAAAAGCAAGCTGTTGTGAAGAGCAAGGCACAGCAGCAAGTCACATTTTTCTTCTCTTGGACCAAAAGGAAAAGAAAATAAAGAAGAACTCTGGAGTGGTCTACGACGGATAAGAACACAAGAGTTATCAGGAACACAGAAACGTACTGTGAACTTTTGCTGTTAAAAAATCTTATGCATTCTCACAAATTTTCTTCCAATTCAAGACTGTTGTAACACACATATAGCAAGAATTCTGAGTTCTATAATAAATGAACAAGACGTACCTAATTTGTGAAAATGAAGTATCTAAGGCTTAATAAGCTATTTCTTTCCTAAGAGCACTTCTATCATTTGAACAGATCACAGTCTCCACGGTTAAGGGAAGCTGCCTGAGGTGACAAGACAAGTAAACGGCAGGTACCTGGGATGGAAGTCTCCCTGCAGAAGCAGCATGGGCTCCCCTCTCCTCAAAGGAGTCTCCCGTCATTCTCATATAGTGGAACCTCGAAGAGTCACTGCTCCAGGACTTGTTTTTCTGGATTTCCCAAGTTTTCTGCCCTTGACAGGGTACAGCTCACCACTTTTCTGTCACCCTCTATCACTGGAAAATAAGTGCGTCTTCCTTCTGACAGGTTTTCGCCTTACATTGGTCCCTGCATTCTGTTTTTACTGCAGTTATAGACAAATTGTCCATATGAAACCAGGCTGTGACATACTACCATCCATCCCCAGAAAAGTCTCTTTGTACAGTATAGTTATTTAATAAATGTTTTATGAATACAGCAATCTTTGTTTGGGGTGTCAAAAGCTTCTGGGAGTCTGTGCATGATTCTGTTACTTCAAAGACTCACACTTTATAGATGGAGAATTAAATTTTCTGCAAACCACCGTTGTTCTCTCGCGAGCACAGAGTGCCCTGCAGAGGCAGGGGAAGTGCCTGTGAGGCAGGGATGGCAGCTCTGCCTGCCTGGCGGGGGGCTGCCTGTGAGCTAGGTCACGGCATCTCAGACCGCCCTGGAGCTAACTGAAGTGGTGCCTCTGGAACAGAGACAGCACCACAGTCCTAGCAACGCAGAGAAAGCGGTCACTAAAACTCATGTCGGCTGAGGTTTTATGTGTGTACAAACCCTGCTAGTAACTGCTGATGGCAGCCTGGTGACCAAAAACTGTTACATCCATTTCAAAACACTTCCCACCAAAATGGACTAGTTACTGTCACACTGGGTTCGAGGCGGCAGTACCATCTGGGTAATTTTTACTTTTTGAAGCAATCCACAGATTTTACTACAGGATGATCACTAGGCTTCACCCCCATGCAGCCGTCAATCCCTGCTGCATACAACTGCAACAAGCACTCTGGAGGCCTTTTTCACCAGGGACACTCGCCCCGGGCATTCATCGGGGCTAGGCCCCATGCTCACCCAGGTGTCTGTAATCCCACCCACTTCTCTTGAGACAAGAACAAATACATGATCTGAATCATGTCTAAGCTACAAAGGAACCAATCATTTTTGAACCTTCCTTCACAGTACACCAATTACTTAACTCAATGCCATGGACATCTCAACTGATCAGTGACTCAGAATCTCAAAAAACTAGCTCAGAGCTGCTGTGCCTGGGGAGTATCACAAAAAAATTTTAAAAAGGCACAGTGTTTGTTGAGTCTACGTGATTTCTGACAAAAATGCAAGAGTCCAGAATCATCAGCACAGTTAATGTAATAACCTGAAGTGAGTATCTTACCAAAAAAAATCTAGTAAAAGTCACTGTGTTAAAATAACATGTGACATTTGGAAACAGCCATAGTATTTTAGTAAGAACAATTTTTTTAGTATTTTTAACTCCTTCATGTCAGTCATATAGAGCTTACCTTTTCAATACATGATCAAAAAAAAGAAAAGGATCTTCAATGGGTTTTTTTTTTAGTGGTTTTTGTTGCTGTTGAGAATATACACAGCAGCACACACACCAACTGACCAATGTCTACATGTACAATGTAGGTAAAATAGAAGAACTGCCAAGAATGGTTATAATGACCTTTATAATCAGTTATTCCCAAATGACTTAAGAGTGAACGTGTGTCAACAGTTAAGACAGTCTCATCACAGGGAACTCCCTCCTTTCCCAAGGCGATCCATGTTACCTTCAGACAACTCAGTACTGATTAGATCTTTTTATGACTGTGTCAAGCATCTGCCCCCTGGAGCCTTCCCCAGGTCAGCCCTTCTCTGTCCTTCAGATCATCTGTCACATGATCATTAAGCAAATATTTCCAGACAGTGACCTTATACGGCCTTCTCCCCACTCTCCTGTCCACAGTCTTGGCTCCTATCTAAACAGTCCCATTCCCTCATACATTCCTGTCACAAGGCTTCAAATCCTCACTGTCCTACCCCAACACATGGAGACTCTTTCACAGTGTGCCCCAGGACTGAACACAACAGCAGACCTGTCCTGAGAGTGGGACTCTCTCCCCCAACTCAATGAAGTGACCTGACTGTGGTGAAGGCCGCCCGAGGCTGCAGGGACACCGGCCGCTGTTGACTCACATTCAGCAGAGAGCTCGCTCAAGTGTTGTGCCAGTCCCAGCAGGCTGCGGTCACACACATCTCCATTTTTTAATTCTAGAATTCATGTGTGCAAAGTTTTGCATTTTCTGCTCCCTCACAACACTAAATGGTTTGAAACAGTGATCAGCAGAGCAACAATGTCCTCTAAAAAAAAGGAACATTTACTTGGTACCTAGCACAATGTCCAGCATAGTGATAACTCATTGCCATCAAATGGATTCCGATTCAAAGTGATCCAATGGGACAGGGCAGAACTGTCCACCACAGTTGCCAGAACTGTAATGTTTGAAGAAGAAAACTACACATCCTCCTGGACAGCAGCTGGTGGGTCCAAACCACTGACCTTCCAGTTAGCCATCAAGCGTTTTTACCACTGTGCCACAACAACTCAGTATTTTCTACACCAGTGAATGAGTCCGTGTACTCTTCCTTATTCCTTATAATTTTATAAGACATTATCAAATCACCACCACTTTACTGATGAGACTAGTATACATCTGAGAGCTTAAATTACCCATCATCATAAGTCTACTGATTCCAAATTCTGTATTCTTCAAATGATCCCTCACTACCTCTCCACACTGACCAGCAAAAGGTACAGTATCAGTCTTGGGAGCAGAGGTCCTAACAAATCCCCCAAAATAATACTCAGCTCATAGCTGACAATACAAAGATGTTCAACTAGCCACCCATTATCTACCCAGCCTGCACCAAATGTCCTCAGGTTACATTTCCATATCACAGCTTTTCATTAATATAAACATCACCAATTATTCCCAAAGCCATATTAATGAATGAGGAATTTAACTCATTAATATGTTAAAATGAGTGTTACAGTGAAGCAAAGCTGCTTACTAAAACTATCTTTTTAAAACAATCTATAAATCCAGTACCATTACAGTACTTACATATTTAACATGTTTATGAGAAATGTTTCCTTCTATTACATTTGATCATTTTTGATACTTGTAGGACTTGGAATCTGTACAGTCATTTTCATTAACTCTAATGGCACTATGTAAATCCTGGTGGTATAGTGGTTAAGTGCTACATCTGCTAACCGAAAGGCTGGCAGCTCAAATCGACTCGGTGCCCACTGGAAACTCTACGGAACAGTTCTACTCCATCCTATGGGGTCACTGTGAGTCAGAGTCAACTTGACGGCAACCTGTTTTTTTAACTAACGGTACTATGAATCAACACTTTTCTCTCAGATATTAATAGCTACTCGCAGTTTGTAAAGTACTACCTTTAAGCACTCCAAAAGCCCACCTTAAGACTATGGATTCTTTAATACAAACTATGATTAATTCACAATAAACCCTCTTGAATTCAGTGCCCTGCCCCCAACTATATACTTTATTTTGACTGCTCTCATCTCAAAACAAGAAGGAAAAGGAAAAGGAAAAAGCGTTAAACAGGCAGAAGACTGGACAAATACAAACACTGGCTGAAAAGAGGATCAAGTAGGAACACTTTGCTCTCAAACATATTAACATTACCCCTATTTCTTCTCATAATCAACAAAAGTGGGTGACTTACAAGAAAAGCCCAGAATCATAAGCACAGTTATATCATAACTGCATTCAATAACAGTCACATTTGCAGAGAGCCAACGAAATGCTATTACAGTGGAAGCGGAGTTACCAGACTGGCTGTTAACTTAAATTTCACTTCACAAATGGTTTTAATCAAGAACATACCTTTCAGAGAACACACAGACCTGAACCATTTCATCAAGCAGATTCTAACGGTTTATCTACCATTCTGTCTCCACACAGCAGAGCCCTCTAACAGCCACGGAATTCTAAATCCAGGTGACGCGACAACCCCATCTACTGGACAGCTGGAGGTGAGTGAGCCAGGATTTCGAACATTAATCCTCACGTGTCAGTCAGTTAGGAACTAAAAACATGTAAGTGCAACTAAATGTATTTCAAAACAGAAAACCTTACCTACATCTTTTCGTCCTGGTTTTTCAAACCGTCTGTCACCCCTAGAAAAGAGAAGTCTCAAATGAGACTTGAGAATGGTATGTAGATTTCTCATACATGAACCCACTTTCCTGTTTCTTTAATAGTATCTCTTCCTTTTTCAAATTACAAAGAAAACATGTGGTTACCGCCTAACATTTAGAAAACTACAGAAAACAGTAAGGTCAAAAAGAAAAATAAACATCTCACCTACCAAATGTTAGCATTTGCCAGTATTTGGAATATACAATTTTTTAAATACTGAAAATAAACCAAAATTTTTTTTCATTAGATACATGCTGTTCAGTTTTACACTGCTTCTAGAATGTGCTTTCTCATGTCATTCAGTATTTTCAGAATCACCCTAATTTTGATGGCTGTCAAGGACTTCAGGTCCCCGACCAGCTGTGTTAAGCTCCCCGGTCTGTGGTCCTTTTTTACAGCGGCCTCAGAAACTAATAACCTTTTATCTGGAAGGGTTTCCCTCTTTAAGGATTGTTTGAAAATTTCTAACCTACAATCTGATAGTAACAAACCACACTGTCTGAAAATGAAACTTGGTTACTGCTCATTAAAGATCCTTCTCCTCTGAGAAAGCAGGAAAGTAGCATGCTTTACATACTAAAGAAATCTGTACCCCCCTCGGGATCCTTCACTTACCTTTCTTCCCAGCTTTGTGATCTATGCATTTCCCTGCCGCCTCCTCGACCAAACATACCCTCCACTTCATCAAAACTTCTTTGGTAAAAACCACATTCACCTCTGCCTCTGCCTGAGGAAGAGAAAATGACAGAGAGCCAAGATGTCAACACACAGAACACGGTCCACCTCAAAGATCAACCTCGGGACTTCCATCGCCATCCAAAGCAAGAGGTGTACATTTCAACATTCAGTCAGCCCTGCTGGCTCTACCTGCGAAGCCAGAGACGGTGCTCAAGTGGCGAGACTGTACAAAGCTAACACATCAAGGTAGAAAATTAGTGGAACAGCAGAGAAGTCAGCACAACTGGATGAACCCAAAAAGCTAAGACGCTTCCTAAATACAAGGTCTGTCAGCTAAGTCTGCAAACCTGCCACCATGCGCTTATGCTGGCAGCACTGTGAAAACAACCTGATGAGGTTTCATAACCTTGGTGTATCAGTGCCTCACAGCTGTGTTCAGGTCGACGCGTGGCAGTGTCTTGCCAAGTGGTGTTCATTACTGTCGTGTGTTTTTGTGTGCTACTGCGAGAATGTTGGAGCTTGCATTAGAACAATGAACAAACATTCAACTTCTTGTTAAATATGGCAGGAGTGAAAGTGAAACGAGGGCCATGCTAGTGCACGTTTATGGGGATAAGGCCACGAAGTAAACGGCAGGGTGCCAATGGGCTGAACGTTTTCCTGAGGGAAGAGAAAGCGTCCCTGATGAAGAGAGGTCAGGGCAGCCAGAAACGAGAAAAACTGATGAAAACACTGCAAAAATTCATCAAACTGTGTGTCAAAGTCATCAGCTGACTGTGACAAGCAAGGCAGACCAAGTAAATACTGATAGAGAAACACTCAGGAAAATCTCAGCATGAGAGAGGCGTGTGCCAAAATGGTCCCGAAGCAGCTCACCGATGAACAAGCACAAAGGAGAGTCTAAGTTTGCCAGGACTTTCCGGAGAGGAAAGACGATGTTTTGGGCCATGTCATCACTGGTGATGAAACATGAGTGTACCAATACGACTCTGAAACAAAGCGTCGAAGTGCACAATGCAAGTCAGCCACTTCTCCATGACCAAAAAAGTTCCGTCAGTCCAAATCACAAGTCAAAACGACGTTGCTAGCCTTTTTTGATAGCAGAGGGACTGTCCATTATGAATTTGTATCAAGTGAACAAACAGGTAACCAAGTTTACTATGTGGAAGTGCTGAAAAGGCTGCACGAAAAAGTTAGATGAAAGCAACCTGAACTCCTTGCCAATAACTCATGCCTCTTGTATCACAATGAGCCAGAGGAAATTTTAAGCCAGTAAACAAGTATCTGTATTGGAACACCCTACCTACTCACCTGATCTGGCTCCCAGTGACTTTTTTCCTTACCCTAAGATAAAGGAAATACTGAAAAGAAGATATTTTGATGACCTTCAGGACATCAAGGGTAATACGACAACAACTCTAGTGGCCATTCCAGAAGTGTTCCAAAACTGCTTTGAAGGGTGGTGCACAGCTTCAGAAGGAGAGTAGTCTGAAGGTCACTGTAGTGATATTCAGCAGTGAGGAGGTATGTAGCATTTTTCCTAGGACGAGTTTGTGAACTTAACTGTCAGGCCTTGTATAATTCAACACTTTGAACAACAGGGTAGCAAGGGCAGTGGTCTAGGGACCACGGTTTCAGAGGATATCTAGGTCAACTGACATAACTAAGTTTATTAAGAAAATGTTCTGAATCCTACTCTGGTGAATGACCTCTGGGTCTTAAAAGCTGGCAAACAGCCATCTAAGAAGCACTGACTGGTCCCAACCCATATGGAGCAGAGAATGAAGGACGCCAAAGACAAAAGGAAAAGATGAGCCCAAGAAACAGAAAGGGCCACATAATCCAGAGACTACCTCTGCATGACACAAGATGAACAAGACGGTGCCTAGCCACCACCAATGACTGCCTCAAAAAGGAATACAACACAGGTTTTTGCAGAATTCAAACTCTATTAAAAAGACCAACCTTGATGGTCTGACAGACTGGAGGGTCCCCAAAAAACATGGTCCTGATTGTCTGTTAGCCCAGAACTGAAATCACTCCTGAAGCCAACTCTTCAGATAAAGGCAGGAATGGACCAGAAGACATAGAATAATACTGACAAAAACAGAGTGTGATTTGGAGCTTAAGATACATGGACAAACTTGGCAGTCCTTTCCAGTGGTGAGATGAGAGTGCAGAGGGGGACAAGAGATAACTGAACGGACACGGGAATTAGAGGGCAGAAAGGACACTGCTGTTACAGGGTCAGGACAGCAGCTAGAGTTGGTTACACAGCAACATATGAGCATGAATACTTGTGGGACAAACTGATCTGGGTCATCGACTTTCACATAAAGCACAGTAAGAGATCAAAAAACAGAAAACTGGGGTTAAGAGTCCCAGTGCTAGTCCTGAACAAGAAACGTGGCACTACTAAGTAACTCAATAAAAGACTCAATAGTGAAACTCATCAAAAGTTTAATAAACCACTGTTGTAAAATAAGCTTGTTACTGCACTGTTTTCAACAAAAACGGCAGAAATCTTGATTCAGAAAGTTTGTGAACTGAGGAGCTAATGTACAAAAGCCAAGCGTAAATCTTCAAATAACCTATCTAACCTCAGAGAAAAGATAATTCAGCAAGGACAGTGCTAATCTATCAATTTTGTAGAGCAACTACTTAAAGTACACTCCAGAGCAAACAAAAGGACCCTTCTGCCTCTGTTCAAATCCTCAGGAAGCAGAGGACCCAGGACTCAGTTGCGACCACAGAGCTGACAGGAGCGTGTGCAGACTGGGACACAGTGACTCTGCTAGCCAAGTTTACACTGGCCTTATTTGATGCCAATCTGTTTAGGGCTATCAAATTTTAACCCAACAATTCTACTTTGAATAACCTAATAGAAACACACAAATATGCCAATCCAAGTATTATTTTAGTCACCTACTGTTGCTATAACAGAAATACCACAAGTAGATGGCTTTAAAAAGGAAAATTTTATTGTCACAGTCCAGCAGGCTATCAGTCCAAATTCAGGACATCAGCTCCAGGAAAATGCTTTCTCTGCTGGCTCTGGAGGAAGGTCCTTGTCATCAATCAAGGCACAAGGATCCTGGGTCCTTCGTAAAGGACACACTCTGCTCCCAGCACTGCTTCTTAGTGGAATGAGTAGCCAAATCTCTGCTTGCTTCTTTTTCCCTTCTGTCCCAAGAGATTGACTCAAGGCACAACACAACCTTACACCTCAATAACATCACAGAAGCAGGGTTTACAGCACACAGGAACACCACATGATACCAGGAAGCATGGTCTTGCCAAATGGCTACACACATTTAGGAGGACCACAATTAAATCCACAACATGTAAAAAGATGTTTACTACCATGAAAAAAAAAATTGGAAACCTCAATGCCCAGCAATAAGGAAATGGCTAAATGAATTGTGCTAAAGCAGTATGATGGAGTACTATGAAACCATACAAGGTAAGGTACTGATACCCTGATGGCATGAAAGACACTACTGGTGAAATGAACGATGCTGCACAAACACTTTTCTGTTCCACCTTTCACGAGGCGCTACGAGGAAGTACTGACGAGAGGCTTTTGCTGCCAACGCCCTCTCTGTCACAGAGCCTGCAGGGCCCTGAGTGATGCTGCATCCGTCAGAATACCTGCAGGAGCCCTGGCTCCCACAGTCCAAGGCTCCCTGGAGAAGCGGACTGAGTTAAACGGGAGCACCCAGAATCTTCACTCAAATCGCTGCAGCTAGAATGACACTGCTCTGCTCCAAACCGAGCTTCCAGTTGCTAACTGAAAGGCTGACAGTTTGAACTCACCAGCCGCTCCCACTGGAGAAAGATGTGACAGTCCGCATCCCTAAAGCTAATAGCATGGGAAGCCCTAAGGGGCAGTCCTACTTTGTCCTGTAAGGTTGCTGTACGTCACAACCAACTTGATGGCAACAAGGCTTTTTTTTTCCTTCTTCCAAATCAGGGTTAGGGATTAAACACTCTTGAGAAACAATTCAGAAAACAAACAAATGCTCAGGACATTTCCTATGCAGTTCAATAGCAAAGAGCAGTTTTTTGAAATTCAAGCAGTAAAATACCTTCAAAGAGATTTCCCGCCCTTCCATCTCCTGCTCACCTCTCCCTCTGGAGGAACTTCGACCTCTCGGAGCCCCTGCCACCGTGCCACCTGCTCCTCGTCCTGTCAATCGCAGGACAGCAGCGCTATTTACAGACATGGAAAAGTTTCTCTGCCAAAAAAGAAAGAAACAACGAATAAGTCACATGGGCTTCTTCCCACCTCCCACTGCATCTCCCATTGGCATCCAGTTACTGCCAGCCACAGGTCCCCACAACCTCAGGACATACTGAGATGGCCCCAAACCTGACCTTGGCTGACAACTTATATGAATACTTACAGATCCACAAACGCTGACACCCTGCCCTGCGCTCTGCTGGGTTCTATGAGGGAGCGTTCAACGCAACCCACAAACCAACGCTCCATGCCCTACGCATCCCTAAGCAGACATGCGGCTATGTGACAGAATGAACAGAATCAACAGAAACCTGTGCTCAAAACTTGATGTGGAAGGGCCCTTAGGTCTTTAATGAAAGATGTAAATGAGTGTATAAATGTTAAGGAAAAAAACCCACTGCTGTCAAGTCGCGTCCAACTCATGGCGACCCTAGAAGTCAGTAGAATTGCCCCAGAGTCTCCAAGGAGAACCTGGTGGATTTGAACTGGCAATCTCTTGGTTAGCAGACGTTAACGCTTAGCCCACTGCATCACCAGGGCTTCCATAAAGGTTAAGAGGGAGTCACAAAAACCTCTGAGGCAACAATGACCTGATAAAGCACAGTTCTACCAGAAGTTACCCAAAAATAAGAGGAAAATGACCTTCTCTGTCTCCTTCGCCAAAGTCAACAGCCAACTCGAGGTAACCTTTAGCAGAAAGACAGGAACTACTAGTGAATAGGGAAGGTGGTTGCTGGAAAATCCCAATCCCTCTGTCATGAGTCTGCACTTCCACCCCAACAAGCCACCTGGAATAGGATCACATACACTGAGTGTGCAGTAGATGAAAAGAGAGAAAGCTCCCTTCCCAGCCCTCCCCCAGAGGCTGGTCTCCCTTTCCCAAAGGCAATCAGTGTGTGCTGCTCCTCCTGGATTTTTCTAAGAAAATATGTAAATACATTCCCCCTCTTTAAATATGCAAATAGTTTACTCCAGACACTGCTTTGTACTTTCAACACTGACTATTTTAATTGAAACAATTCTCTGTAAATTTGGACAAAAGCTTTCATGGACAAAACATGTTGTGGTTTGCTGTTCTTTGCCTGAGACAGTGAATAGTTTTTCAAACTTCATTGGTCACATATCTTTCTGTTAATTATTTCTTCTTGTATTTGCCAGATTCTCTTTCGGGTACATCCTTCTTTTTCAAGTGTTCTACTGATTTTAAAGAACATATAATGAATTGTTAAAGCTAGTAAAATAGACAAATAAGCCAAAAGACAAATGGGCAAAGGACACGGGTATATCAAACACTGTAATGGCCCACATGCATAAGAAAAGATGCTAACCCTTACTAGGAACTAGGGAAACGGAAATTAATAACAACTATCCCTACCATCAGTTCGGCCAAAATTAAAAATCCAAGAGCTAGATAGTTTGTACAGAAATGGGACTCCTCCGTCCACTGATGGCGGGACTGCAGGTTGGCCCCAACCACTACTGAAAGGACCTTGGCGAAAGCTATCAAGTCTAAAATAATACAAAGCTATTCTTCTACTTTTACAAGACATCTTATAAGAATGCCTACTGCAGCGTAGTTTCTAATAGCAAAAACGGAAAACCACTGAAACATCCAACAACGAGAGTGGAAAAACTACAGATCTTCTCGTGCTGTACAGTAAAGATAAACCACAGCTACATGCACCAACAAATCTAATCATCAATGATGGGTGACAAAAGCTACAGAATAAAACTACAGTATGCTATCTTCAACATAAAATGTAGAACCCTATTTTTAAAAAAGCTACATACTGCATACGAATACACAGATATGTAATGAAAATATAAAAGCAAGAATGAGAAGAACAATAAATTCATGATCCATTCTCAGATGGGAGGGCAATCTGAATATATGAATTCTTCTTAAAGCAAAACTAACAAAGACAACACAAATATGTCATAATTTTAAGATAGTAAACACACTGATTTTTATATCATTCTCTATACTTGCCTGTTCATTTGAAATACTTTATAAAAATTTTTTCAAGGACAATGAAACCATAATACGTCCAGATGCCACCTAGACACTTGACAAGAACTCTTCAGCAATCACTGGAAGCAGGACCCTGTCTTTCCTGTGCACTCTTCAGAGAAATAAACACTATTTGGTCATTGCACAGATCGACTGAGGACCTCAGAAGACAGCAGGTTTCACGAACAAGGATGGAACCAGCCCAGTGCAGACGGAAGGTATCAGTAAAACATTTTCTGAAAGTATGGTGATGGGCATCGATACAGGTTAATGCCTTGCCTTTCTCAGAATTTAATAGTTCTAATAGAGTTCTTTCACTAAGCTCCCCTTTCTCTACAGAGACATCTCCCTGTGTATAATATGGCTACAATACACAGGAAACAGCGAAGGCTGTCACAAAAAGTAAGGATGAAAATGTTCTGGGATTAGACAGTGGTGTGGTAGTCTAATTCTGTGAATATACAAAACCAAAAAAAAAACCCAAACCTACTGCCATCAAGTCCATTCCTACCAAACCACAGAACCGTATACTTTTTTTAAAAGAATGAATTTCATGGTATGAGACTTATGTCTCAATAAAGCTGTTTAAAAAAAAAAAATGCTTCATATGAAGTAGCAAGGGAGCGTTTCAACAAGGTGCTTTTTCTCCATTTTACTGCCATCACCAGTAATTAACTTTGACAAGACGCAGTGCACGATAAACACGGACATCACAAAACCTGTTAGCTTTTTCGCAGCATCGTAAACAAAAATCAGGAACAGACTTCAAGGCATTTCAAGCTGAAGATCTGTATTTTTCCGGACAGCCAACTTCCAAGTGTTAGAATACTGAGGTGAAAATGCAGGTTGACAGTTAAAAAAAAACAAACCACCTACTGCTACTGCCGTTGAGTGAAGTCCAACTCACAGCAACCCTAGAGGTCAGATCAGAACTGCCCCATAGTTTCCAAGGAACATCTGGCGGATTTGAACTACCAACCTTTTAGTAAGTAGACACAGCACTTAGCCCACTACACCTCACTTCTGAAAAACTACATTCTTCAGAAAAGGATCCTCCCCAAAAAGAGAAAGAAAAAAAACTGTTTCTCTTCCTAAGTTATTAAAGATGATTCCCACTGTCCTTAAGAATCTAGAAACATTTCAATGGCATCAGATACTAAAGAAGAATCTAGTCAACTAAAAAGTAGGCATGCATATACCAAGGAAGACAACTCCACACCTAAGTATGTACCCCAAAGACTTGAAAGCTGGGACTCACACCATTACCTACACCCCACTGTTCACTGCAGCATTATTCAGAGGAGCCAAAAGGTGGAAACCACCCAAACGCCCGTCCAAAAATGGATGGACAAACGCAATGTGGTCCATCCAGACAACAGAACATTATTCAGCCCTAAACAGGCATCAAGTTGTGATACATGCTACAATACACATGACCTCTAAAAACATGCTGACTGAAATAAGTCAAACACAAGAGCACAAATACTGTAAGTATCTAGAACAGACAAATTCACAAACTCTAGTTTACTGACTGTGAGGCAGTGGGTTTGGTGTGGCTTTACAGTTTATTAGTGGTTACCAAGGACTGGCAGACGGGGAGAGGAAGACTCCGTGTCAGGGGTCACTGAGCTTCTGATACGCATGATGGCTGCACATGATAAACATGTCAGTGATGCATGTACAACGCTGAAATGGTCAAATGGCGTGTTACATATGTATTTGCCCCAGTGAAAAACTAATCAATTTTCAGAAGTGAAGTAAGGGAAGGAGGTCATTAAGAAGGAAGCAGGTCTGTGTGGATACAGGAAACTCCTTGGAGCCTAAGCAGTAGAGTCTCGTTTTCACGCCTTAGTGGGAAGGACAGGGCTCAAGCTGAGGATCAAAGCTGGGCACAAACCTGCTCTTCTTCTGTAAAGGGCACAAGAGCCAAGGGCAGCAGGGGCTCCTCCTGTAGGATAGGCAGAAATTCTTTATCCAGAAGATCTGAAGGTATCTGCGTGGCCAAACACATGAATAACACCATGAGGTTAATACTATACTTCCAATTACAAGGTGAAACCACGGGAAAAAAAATTCTATTATTTATATCAAAACCTTGATGGCATAGTGGTTAAGTGCTACGGCTGCTAACTAAAAGGTGGGCACTTCAAATCCACCAAGTGTTCCGTGGAAACTCGATGCGGCAGTTCTACTGTCTACAAGGTTGCTATGAGTCTGAATCCATTCCACGGCAGTGGATTTATTTATCGTTTGCTGATTATTATAAACATGGATTAAAGCTTATTTACCACATGTAACTTCTGTGGCTCTTACACAGTCAGAGAGTGCCGGATACCAGACCTCACCAGCCACGATATTTTCAATCACCTCCTGTGCATGTGAAAGCTGGACAGTGAGTAAGGACGACGGAAGAGCTGGCGTCGTAATTACGGTGATGGCAAAGAACCACGAACGCACCACGGACTCCCAGAAGTACGAACAGGTGTGTCTGGGAAGAAATCCAGCCAGAGTGCTCTCTGGAAGAAAGCACTGCCAGACTTCGTCCCACGTATGCTAAACATGTTATCAGGACGGACCACTCCCTGAAGAAAGACGTCATGCTTGATAAAGTAGAGAGTTAACAAAACAGATGACGACCCTGGACAAGATGGACTGACACAATGGCTATACCAACGGGCTCCAACACATCAATGACGGAGAGGATGAGACAGGGCCGAGCAGCGTCTCCCTCTGTGGCACGGGGGGCAGTGATGAGTCAGAGCTGTCTGACAGCACCGGCCACCACCCCGCTCACCCACTTCCATCAGACTGCACCTGTGGATCCCATGGACAGTGCCAAGAAGGACTGAAATTCTCCACAGGTACTCAAAACAGGAGGTGGTACAGAATCTTCTTTAACACAATTAGATCTACCCTTAATAACATTATTAAAATCTGGGATTCTCAATCCATTCATAAGATTGCAAAGCATACTGAAAAAAGTAGAAAATACTATTTCTCTCTAGTCAGACAGTAAGACCACTGAAAATTACATTGTTCCAGGTTTTTGATCCTTTGTAAGTGACAGAAGTGCAGTGCCAGTTTTAAGATTCTCTCTCCATTAAAATGTGATATTGAACTCAAAAATGGGCAGATCAGGAGAGGCCGCCTCTCACTCCCAACTGGAAGGCAGAGTTAGGAGGTACAATAAAGAGACAGGAGAAAGCCTTCCTGTCTCCACTTGCAGCCATCCAACAGAGAGAGAAATAAACATGAAAGAGGGGTGAGGAGCAAAGCAGATGAAAAGACATTCAGTGCTGACCAGGCTCCTGTCTTAACTGTGTCTTCTCTAAAAATCAGCCTGTGTTGCACTTAGAAAAGCCTGGTGACTATTTCAGGTTTCAAAGCAGACAGGAAGGTAACATGGGGAGAAAAAGGACAGGTCAACACGTTAGGAGAATATATATTAAATGTGACAATATGCCTGCTGCTGTCAGCCGCACTGACTCAGACCTTCACTCACGTCGACTCCACACACAGTGGAATAAAACATCACCTGGTCCTGCAACATCACACAACGGGTCACAGCTGGACAGCTGTCATCCACAGGGCTTTTGTTAGCTGGTTTTCAGAAGACCCTCTTCTTCCTGGCCCGTTTGAATCTGGAAACCCCACTGGAAGCTGTTCTGCATCACAGGCAACACACGGGCCTCCACAAAGGCTGGGAGCTGGGCACGAGCTCCGCTGTCCAGATCTCCCAGAAGTGAGAATTCCACCCCTAAGACCATCACTGCCCGTCACAGTACACATCCCAAACTCTCATTCATGATTTGGAGCTCTTTTTCTCTTTTCTTACCTTGTTGTCTTTAAGGAAAAGTGCTAACATTTCTTCTCTGCCATAACGATAGTCTGCTAACTTATACTTTGGCAGCGCTGGAGAAAGAGGAGGGGACGTAATACTTCCACCGCTGGACAGAGCTCGGAGCCTAGAAGAGAGATACAGATTTAAAGAGGAGAGTCCAATATCCTGGCACTACGGACTTTTTATTTTTATGTAACACACTGTAAAACATGTTCACTTTAGTTCTTCAGAAGAGCAGAAAGAAATCCCATTATACTTCAGGTACCAAGAACTTTAGTTTTAATACAATCTGCTGTCACAGAACACCGAGAGACAACTGCAAACCATGGGGCAATTCTACACATTAAAGGCTATTGAGGCACATCTCTCATAAGCTTGGACAGTGGAACAAAGAGGAGAAAACTTTTTCCCAGTCTATAAATTTAACATGTGATTAAAACAAAGTTTACACTTATCAGATCACTAAAAATCAAAGTATCTAACAATACTGGTAAGGATGTGAAACAATGAAAACTCTCAAGTTGTGATGTGGGATTATAAACTGGGATAATCACTTCCAAGACTGATTTGGCACTATAACGGAATAGTTAATAAAGTACACAAAAGAAAAAGCAAAATACAGACACAATAAAGAATGATAACCTTCATATAAAAAGTACAAAACCTCTTTACAGACACATACAAAATATAAAAACATAAAAACAAGCATGGCACTGACAAAAAATTCAGAATACAGCACAGCTGCAAAGGAAGGAAAGGGACGGGACGATGAAAGGTATAAAGGGAGAACTGCATCAATCTTTTAACCTTTTATTATGCTTTACATGCAAGTTTTTATAGCAAACCAACACGCCATTTAGTAACTCACTACGTCAGCACTCCCCATTTCCATGCTGGGTTCCCCCTTTCCTCTCTTGTTACTGTTGGTTTTATGTTGTTGTTGTTAGGTGCCATTGAACACCAACTCACAGTGACCCAGTGCACAACAGACCAAAACACTGCCTGGTCTCATGCCATGTCTGCAGTCGTTTTCATGCTTAAGCCCATCGTTGTCGCCGCTGTGTCAGTCCATCTCATCTGGGTCTTCCCCTTTTTCACTGACCCTGCACTCCACCAAGCAGGATGTCCTTCTCCAGGGACTGATCCCTGCTGACAACATGTCCAAAGTATGTAAGACGCTGTCTCGCCATCTTTGCTTCCAAAGAGCACTACGGTTGTACTTCTATGAGATCTGTTTGTTCTTTTGGCAGTCCATGGTACATTCAACATTCCTCTCCAACACCACATTTCAGAGGCAAAAATTCTTCTTCTGTCTTCCTAAATCTACTGTCCAGTTTTTGCATGCATGTGATGCAAGTGAAGACATCATGATCTTAGGTCACGTTCAGCGTGGCCTTCAAGGTGCCATCTTTACTTTTCAGCATTTTAAGGAGGTCCTTTGCAGCAGCTTTTCCCAATGCAATGAGTCTTTTGATCTCTTGACTGCTGCTTCCATGGGCACTGATTGTGGAAACAAGTCAAATGAAATCCTCAACAACTTCCATCATTTCTCCACTTACCATGATGTTGCTACTGGTCCCACTGTGAAGATTTTTGTTTTCTTGATCTTGACGTATACTCCATACTGAAGGCAGTGGTCTTTGATATTCACTAGCGTTTCAAATCCTCTTCACTTCCAGCAAGCAAGGCTGTGTCAACTGCATTACTCAGGCTGTTAATGAGTCATCCTCCAATCTTGATGCCTCATTCTTCTGTATAGAGTCCAGCTTCTCAGTCTTATAGGCCAGTCTATTATTCAGCTGAAAGGCGACCTCCAAGAGTCGCTTCAGTTCCAGGTTAAGATGGGTGACTTTGAAGGGTGTCTCATGGAAAAAGTCTCAAAGGTTCCTCCTGTCTCAAACAGACCTCTAAGTATGGTCTTTATGAATTTTTTTTCTACATTTTTCATCCATCCTAACTAAGACCTCCTGTTGTGTTCCTAGTCAGAGTGGTCCCGGTAGTGGTAGTTCTTTTGACCTCAGAAGACCACGGCTAACGTGGGCCTTCAGTCCTCTGGACTAACCACTTTCCTGAGTCTTTGGTTTTCTTCACTCTGCTTTGCTCCCGAAAGGAAGAGACCAATAGTTTTATCTTAGATGGCTGCTTGCAAGCTTCTTGAGAACCCTGGACACCACTCACCCAACTAAGACACAGAACACTGTCTTAATGAACTGCTGTGCCACTTAACCTAGCTGTTCCCCAAAACTATGGTCCTTAGCAAGCCCAGTAGCTCAGTCCTGTGAGGTTTCTGGTTATGTCTAAGTTTCCGTAACTGTGCACTTGTAATGTTTTCTTTTCATGTTTCATGATGAATATGTGGTGTTTAACATAATTTATTATTTTATATGCCTGTAATATTTCATAATACACTTTAATAAAATCAATTAATGAGCAATATAAAGAATTTAAAAATTAAGACAAGTGTTAAAAGAAGAAATAAAGATCTTGTCTACTGCTAAGAACAAAACATACACCAAGCTGATAGTTACTGTAGTTACCTCTGAGAAATGGAACTGGGGAAGAGTGAATTATTTTAATTTTAAAATATATTGTAAAAGCAATAATTTTATTTAAAAAGATATGAAGAAACTTTAGTAAAAACATACAAAGTACGACTCTGCTGCAGCTGCATCAAACACCAAGTGGGAGAATTAGTACTAACCTGGAAAAACCCACTGCCATCAAGTCAATTCTGACTCAAAATGACTCTATAGGACAGAGCAGAACTGCCCCCGAGCCTTTCCAAGGCGCACCTGGTGGACTCAAAGTGCCGACCTCTGTATTTAGCAGTCCAACCACTGAACCCCTACGCCAAGATTAGTACTAAGAGCAGCTAATGATCCGGGAACTACCTCTAGGAGCTATAAAGGAACAGACAACGCAGCTAAAAAGAACCGGTGCACTTTAACTCAGTAGCTTAGACTACGAAAAAATTCAACAGAAGCATTAAAATATATGTCCCAAATTACTAAGCTTTAGTCACAAAAACAGGATGTTTTACAAATTATTATATGTTAAAAATTATTATGAAGTTTAAGTGCAGGCATATTAAATACTTGCATATTACTCAAAAGTGGCAGAAGAGCACATACATTACAAACACATAAAAATGTGTTCAACACACAGTAATACTAAAAAAAATTTGTATAACTAATGTGAAGTTGTAGATTAATTTTAATTTGGTGTTATCTTCTTTCCATTTACTTGTTTTGAACTTTTTATTACAGACTGTTTTCTGCAAATATATGAGACAGAATAAACTCCCATGCAGCCACCACTCAGCCCCAAAACCATCAGTCCCATGCTGCTCTATTCACAACCCCATCTAACCCTCCTTCTTCATTGTTATTGTGAAGTAAATCATAGGACATCATTTCATCTGTAAATACTTCAGAACGTATCTCTAAAAGATAAGGACTTTTCTTTACAAAACGGATTCTGCTGGCTCCATCTCTGTAATGTTGTTTAGCTTGTTTCTTGGCCCTTGAGTACTTCATGCACATCATGACTAGACACCAAGGCTTCATCAGGTTTGGGTTCTGCTTTTTATCCAGACTCCTTAGTATGTGGTGGTGCATTACTCCAGCTGGAAGAATGCAGGATAACACATGACGACACGATGCCAGGACCTACCGATGAGCAATGTGTAACGTCTGTAAATCCACCACCGCTACAAAATAATTTGATTCCATCATTCCTCCTTTATTAGCTGAAGTATCTCTAAAACAGAAATCTCTCTCACAGACTCAACTACCTGGCATCGTTTGTATAGGAAATCAAGAAAAAGGCCTTCATACTGTCTTCTTAGTTTTCGAAATAATGACTTGGTTCACTAGTACCCATCAGTGGGAACAAACTCTTACTAATTATTTCAATTCACTGCAACTGTTGCTAACAGTGCTCAGGTGGCCTCCCAGTTAACCAGCAGGGACCTCTTCAGGTTAGCTCCCAAGTCCTTGTTGTATGGCATGAGTAGTCTTGAACAGCATCTCTTCTACCTGACATGCCCAATATTCCAGACTCATCTTGTACTCTTTCTTGCCTCAAAACTGGGATTAACCATTTCTTCAGAGAGCCCAGGTTCTCTTCATCACACACAAAGACCACCATCTGGGGGCTAGGAGTGCTCATTGCTAAGAGATTGGCCTTAGCCTTCTTCCCAATTATTCTTGGGCTTAGATGTATTTAGTGCCACCTCTAAGACAGGTTAAACCACCACAAAATAAACAACACACCCACAAAGTGGTCCACCACTCAAGGATTTTCCAGGATATTGCTTCCCATTGGTTTCATGACAAGCTGATCATTCCTACAAGTAAATGACTTAACATCCACTGAGAACTGAGGCTACAGACTTGACACACACAGTCTCCTTCAATCTTCACGAGCTCGATGTCAATGAAGCTGAGGGATCATGCAACCTGCTCACAGTCACAAGCAGCCAAGACTCAAACCAAAGGTATTATGACTGGAAAGACCACGATCTTTTCCAATAAGGAGGTCTCAAAACAGTATTTAAAATAGCCAAGATTTGTTTGGTCATATAATGATTTTAACACACAGGTGTCTTGCTGGAAATTAGTTTTTACTGCTCTGGATATTCACCAAAACATCTTTCTTACGGTGAGCTAATACGCTTCCCAACACAGGCTACATCAAACCACCCTTACAAGTCAAAGCTGTCCCTATAACAGAATGCGTCTGACCACTACGGCCCCCCCCCCCAAAGCCCCCCCCATGGCCTGCTACCCTCAATTCCTCAACTGCATTATCAGGGATAACGTCAGAATTTGGCACACTGTGGTGTTCAGCTGAAATCAAAGAAGAAATTTAAAAGGGTAAAAATCACAAGCTCAAGTGTGTGGGATGAGACACCTGCAACATACCAACTGGAAAAGCCAAAGAGGCAGCTAACTATCCCTAACTTCCATTCAGCTTCCCTTACAGTGCTACATTAGAATGAAATCACTTATTTGGTGTGTAAGCTGCTTCACCAAACACCTGAAAAGTACGGACCACATCTTCTTTACCACTGTTGCTTCATGATTAAGCACATGATTAAGATGAACAGACCTCAACATTCTCTTCCTAAGTACATCCCTACAGAATACAGCTCATTGACTATCCACTCAGTTCACACACATCATCCTTTTACTCTTCTTGAAAACTAGGAATTGTTAACTTATTCCATTTTCCAAAATTTCATTTTCTCCCTAATTCCACAAAGATTAACCTGACAATTACATTCACATCCTTCCCAACAAGGCCTGGATACCCTCACTCAACATTTATTAAGTGCTTATGTGGTACCCTGAGCTACACAGTGAGTGTATCACACTGTGGCCTACAGTGCCTTTCTCCTTTCTCAGCAGAATTGGTTCTTTTCGAAGAAAAGGAAAAATATATATAAATAGACAAACCACAGTTGCAACTATTTTAACAAACATAAAAATAAAGTGCTTTGGAAGAAACAGAACTGCCTTCTTCTTTTTTGCAAGGCAGACCTGGGGAAAATCTCCTCAAGGCCTGACCATGCAGTGGGGGACATCCTCAAGGTGCACCCTGGGCTCCTTCCCCATGAAGCCAGGTAACTGTCTGCAGCTACCCACATGAGAAATGCTTCCATTATCTAGATTTTCCTGAGGAAGATTTCTGACCCTCTAAACTCAAAAAATTCTGAAAAAAAAAACAAGTACAATAATTTGTATTTTTAAACACGTGTCTTAAAGTATACACACAAACATTTACAAAGAAAAACTAGGAAGACACATGAAACTGCTAGCAAAATGGTTCTTTGGGAAGCAGAATTAAAACATCAGTCTTTTCCCTTTTTCTGCAATGAGCATGAACTATTTTGTCACTAAGACTTAAAAAAAATGCTAAAAAAAAATAGTAACTATCAGACTTAGCACCAAAAAGCTATGAAGATAGCTGACTGCTTTGTTAAGGCAGGGGATCGGTGTAATCTTTCTGGTGGTCAATCTGTCCACAAGTCATATAAAAGCTTAGAAATAAAACTCTTGATTTACTAATTCCACTTTTAAGAAATTACTCCAAAGGAAATAATCACAGATATGAACAAAAATGCTCTAGGGTGTGCACACACACCATTTACAATAACAAAACATCAAAAAACATCTCTTGCTAATAACTGACTCATTCACTTTGTGAGTATTTACTGAGTGCCCCCTATATGGCAAGCACTGGGGGCATAGCCCTGAACAAACCATTAAAATCAGGACCATAGTGCCTGCCCCCACAGGAGCACACAATTTAGAGAGCACTGGAGGGCAGGATACAAATGATCTTTATATTTTGCAATAGGCCACATAGAAAAATTCAGCAGCAACGGGACACAGGGACTAACGGGGAGAGGCTATATGGACAGCCAAGAGAGGTGTAAGATGGTAACACAGGAATCAAGACTGGAAGAAGGTAACTAGTGTTTGATACCTAGAAACGATTTACTTCTCCATTAGAGGCATGACATTCTTTTAGATTCCTCTGGTGATTTCTTTATTCTGAATATAAAGATAAGGTAGAACATAATGATTCCCCAGACCCGCTTTAAAAAGTCCAAGCTAAGGGACACTCATGGTCTGCCCCTACAGCCATCCTCAACCCTCTCCCATTGCCACTACTGTCCCAGATACAAATAAAGCTCTTCATTTTACCCAAACTTTATTGAACACCATTTTACATTACTTATTACAAAAATGAAGGCCTTAGTAAACAAAAAAACTATTTCAGTCATGTTTGAAAGTTACACACTCTAAACCTTGATTCTCTAGCACTCTGGACACCAACCCCAAGTTTCACAACGAAGGCAATGCTACATGTGGAAAACATGGCCAATCTCTAGTCACCCTGAAGCACGCTACGTTAGCATTACTTCCAGCTACATTTAAGGACTGTGTATCTTCCCTTTGCCAGAATTTTGACAGATGGAATAAAGAAGGCATTGTGCCAACTTGGATCTCACACCTCAGTTTATCTATCAGGACTAACGGGAGGACCCCAATCTCTAATGCTTGCAGGGTTACAGAGGTAACAAGTAGATAAAGCTATTACATCTACCCCTCACTTACTCACTACCTCAGTATCTAACATTTAGTACAAAAATCCACTATCCAATTATTTTGCATACTGCCATATGTGACAGTAGCTAATGCCTAGATGCAAGACAAGAGTAACTGGCTGGGATGGTTGAGTTATGTGTCAATCTGGCTGGACCACGATTATCAGTGGGTTGGCAGTTATGTAATAATGTAATCTGGTGGTTAGGTAATAATGTAGTCATCCTCCATTTTCATATAACACCAGTTTTCATATCAAGCCCTGGTCTTTGGAATCTAACCAGGCTGACAAGTAAGGAGTGGGTGCACTTAAGGATGAGACTGGTGACTCGTCTCTGCTAAAGCTATTTCAACTTGATTTTAACTTTAAAATAAAAAAAGCTGAACTGACCAAATAAAACGCCATCAAACAAAACTTCAGGATATCAAGAAAAAGGAGAACGCATAAGACACTACTGATAGACTTGCTCAATGACACACTGAGATCAGCCTGTTTAGGAACTCACCGTGAACAACAAGGGTAGGCAAATCTTTCTGTCAAGAGCCAGAGAATAAATACATTGGCTTTGCAAGCCCGACAGTCTCTGACATGACTCCTTAACCCTACCACTGTAGCACAAAGCAGTCATTAATAATAGGGAAAAGAACAGGTGTGGCTGTATTCCAATATTCAAGCTAAGTGTGTGAAGACTTGAGAATATTGACGGGTTTTGTAAAACTCTGTTTCAGCTAAATTCACGGTGTTATCTCTTTTTGCTGCCTCTTAAAGAAGGATGCTGGGGGGAAATCACTGAAGATTTTAATCAACCATGTTTTTACAAAGGAAGAGACTGGTGGTTGTTAGGTGTCATCGAGACAGTTCTGACCCACAGAGACTACCTAAAACAGAACAAAACATGGCCATCGTCACAACCATTGCTCTGTTTGCACCCACTGTCACAGCCACTGTGTCGATCCACCTCGTTGAGGGCCTTCCTCTTTTTCACTGACACTCGACCAGAGAGGACTGGCCTCTCCCGACCACATCTCCAAAGTATGTGAGATCAAGTCTCACCATCCTTGTTTCCAAAGAGCCTTCTCTCCGTACTTCTTTCCAGACAAATTTGTTTGTTCTTCTGGAAGTCCATGGTATTTTCAATATTCTTCACCAACACCATAATTCAAAGGCGTCAATTCTTCTTTGGTCTTCCTCATTCACTGTCCAGCTTCCACACACACGAGCTAACTGAAAATATCACAGCGTGGGTCACGTGCACTTTAGTCATCAAAATAAAATTTCTGCTTTTTAATACTCTAAAGAAGTCTGACACAGCAGGTATGCCCAATGCAAAACTGTGTCAGGATTTTTTAAAATTTTGTTTTCGCTCAATTCCTGGTGCTAAATTAGTCACCTCTCAATACAGGGATGCTAAAAAAAAAGACCAACTACCTTACCTTACCTTACATGAGGATGTTAATTGCTGTCTTTACAAATAGACAGATATAAGGATGTCACATACAAAACAGAAGCAGCTACAAATTCCAGATAAAAGCTACATAGCTGCATACAAAACGGTTTACACTGTAAGCTCTATGAATTTAAATCCAGTTGGCAAAGAAAGCTAAGATGTGTATAAAGATTTAGCTGAAAGAATGTTCATTAAAGTATTTTTTAAATTTTAAATGAGGGCAGGGCCCAGCCCTACTGGCACAAACTCCTCCCTCACCTCCTCTTCCTGATCCAGGACCTATGAGAACACAGAATCTGACACTTTGTTCATCTCAGGCTTTTCTGTGTCTGTGTATGTCTGTGTCTGTGTGTGTAGTTTGATTGTTAAAAATATTACATCAAATGTGCATCTTACAAATTTTTTTAATAATAAAAACCTGCAAACCATTATCTAGAGGACCAGTTTAATGATGGTACATCCATATAATACAGCTATTTAAGATCATTACAATATTTATTAATAAAAGATGTTCTCGTGTGGTTCCTACTCAAAAGGTCATAGAACTACACAGAATGATCTGATTTTTGTGAAAATCCATGTACATATACACAAAAAAGCACACATAAAACCACTTAGAAAGAAAAATCAAGGTGTTTTTACTAGTCATTATGGATGCTGAATTACAGTTACTAACCTCTGGCTTACTTTAATTTCTAATTTTCTACAAATATATATAACTTTGGGAATAAGATTATTTCAAAAATACAAAAAAAACTAAATTAGGTACAGCCATTATTCAGGTCAACATTTCCACAATAAACTCAAAATACGAATTGTATCAGTTCTTAAAGCTTCACACAATGACTTCTCAGTCTCCAAATTCTAGCTATCAGAGTTAAGAGTTTTTAGGAGTTACATACGAAAAGAAATGCCTAATAATAGGATAAACTGATGTAAGTCCTCAAGTAGTAAGTTACTACTGAAGGGCTGCATTACCAGGTCTAACAATTAAGTCCTTGAACTTAATTATTAAGTGCTACACAACTCACTGCTGAATATCACTACGGTCACCTTTGAAGTGATGCAATGAGCCAGCGTCGAGTCCACCCTTCAATTGTGGAACTCTTTCTGGAATGGCCGCTGCACATGGTGGCAAGGCAGCAAGTTCGTGAACTTAACTGTATAGTTATCTGTGAGGGAGATTTTAGCCAGTAAACATAACTACTGTATTGGAACACCCTCCCTAATCACCTGATCTGGCCCCCACTGACTTTTTTTTTAACTCGAAGATAAAGAAAATATTGAAAGGAAGACATTTCCATGACATTCAGGGTAACACAACAACTGCTCTGACAGCCATCCAGAAAAAGAGCTCCCAAACTGCTCTGAAGGGTGGGCTAGCTGCTGACGTCGGTGAACGGCTTCCCACGGGGAGGACTTCCAAGGTGATCTCAGCAACACGCAGCAGTAAGTTACGTAGCAGCACTTTTCCTAGGATGAGTTCACAAATTTAACTGGCAGACCTCATATTTATCAAATTACACCACCTGGCCAATCAAAACTATTTAAAGGACTACTCCAATTTATCTCCTAGCTGCCTGTGAAGCTGCCAAATGGGTTGCCGGCGACTTCAACATTAACTAGGATTGTTTAGCCACTGGAGAGAGGATCTTCAGTCACCAACTGGGGGGGTGGGGGAAAGAAGGGGAAGGAAGTCACACTACAGTGCGACAGGTCTCAAAATTCCATGAGAATTCCACATTTGGAGTCCAAACACATCTGTAAGAGACTCAAGGGTCGATGAAGTGTTATTATTGCAAAAGTAAACTCTACCCTCAAGGGGCCACCAGTACTGTTCTGAATTACTCACGTAGCCCATCAATAAAATAAAATCTAAATTGTAACAGAAACTATTTTTATAATGTCTATAAATAATCACCAATACTATAGCCAAAAAAATAAATATAAAACTATTAACAATTATACTTAGATGAAGTTACATATTCATCCAGTAACAGCTCAAACAAAAGGAAATACAGGTGGTAGGACTACGAGGACTTTGACCCTGTTAGATTGCAAACCAGACTAAGAAATTTTTTAAAACTTAGAAAAAGCAAGTTGTTTACCAAATAGAATTTATTTCCAGGCTAGCTCCATTGTTTTCAACGAGACACAAAAAGCAAAGTCTAAAAACACACACACTTCTAAACCACTCAGCATCTTCACAAATGCCTTCATCCTGTACCAGCCATCCAACATCTAATGGGATGAGATTCAGAAAACTCACCATTCAGGCCCAAAGTTCAGCGTCTGCGTTTCAGCTGCCATCCTTGTCCGTATTTTTACAGTAGATTTATATGGAAAAACCTGTTAAAGACAAAAACGTCCCTATCCAGTTAGTCAACGTGAAACACAGACCCCCAGACCAGAAAGCAGATGCTGGCGCACACTCTGCCTGGGCTCCTCTCTTTGGTCACCACGGCTGAGATGTCTCAAGTCCTGTTTACCACAGAACATCCAAAACCCAAACCAAACCGAGTGCCATTAAGTGAAGTGAAACAAACCCACCCTTACATTCCAATGCACTGTCTCTGTAGGATAAGGCTCAGTGTGAGATGAAGCTGGTGAAACAGCTGGACTCCAGACCACGTAAGGCACCATAGACCCAATAAAAGATTCTCTTCTTGAGCCTTAGAACAAGGCAAAGTGAGTAAAGAGCAATGTGTTTCAACTTTCAGCTGTATTACTCCCTTGCCAAAGGCTCTCTCATCACCATGAGTTACATCAAAACCAGAAAAAAAGAAAACCCACTGCGGTCCAGTCGATTCTCACTCACAACAACCCTACAGACAGAGAAGAATTGCCCCACAGAGTTCCAAGGAGTGCCTGGTGGATGCAAATGGCCAACCTTCTGGTCAACAGCCATGTCACATCAAAGATCTTTAAATTACAGATCTTCCTTGTCCATCTCACATTTTTTGCCACAATTATCCTCCCTTTGTGCTTAGCCCTTCACACTCCAGTGATTCTTGAAAACATTACCTTGGATCATCAAGTTAAAAGAAGAAACCAATCAATTTTTAACAGTGATCTTGCAAAAGCAACTTTAAAATATCAGAGCTTAGAAAATGGAAGATACTATTAAGCACTGTAAATAGGGCATAAAGTATCTCTAAGATGCACTGCCTATGTTTAAATGATCTAACAAGTGATAAACTAGAGACTGTTTTAAGCCCAGAAAAGCCCAAGTGAAAAGTACAGTAACACTCATATCCAGCAACTAACTCATCTGGCCTCCTTCGGGGTCAGTCAGGTGGGCTGCTGGGTTGGTCACTGTGTTCTTACTTGACCCTGATCCCTACTCCCTGGCCCAACTTAAGTTACTCAAGTGAAACAAACTAAGTGCCCTGCCATCTCTTTATGCCAACTAGTGATTCAGAGAAAACACACAACACACAATTTTCATATTTTAATCTCTCCAATTAACATGTATCTTAAACCAATGCCACATTACCGCTAGTGCCGGGTCAGAACTGTTGGAAGCTGCTATGGCTACCTCTGCCTACATGAGGGCAACTTGGTCACAGCTGCTCATACTGTCACTCTTTTTCAACTGTGTTGTCGACATCACTCATGTTTGGTTCTATACACAGCTTCAAATGTCTTTAAAAAGATGACAATATGATTCTGCATTTCAATAAAAATTTCGTGTTTAAGAAAGACAAGGAAACACAACAATGGGATACTAGCGACATCGTCCTCACCACTGGAGGAAGGACTGCAGTTCAGTCTTTTCCTGTAGAGCAGCAGGCAAGCACTTGACAGCCCCTAAAACAGGGGGGGAATCACAGTCAGTGAAGCTGTGGCAGCCTGTCACTAAGGCCTGACACTGCACAGCCCACATGCCCACCTGCAGTGGCCCTGCAGGACTCCACAGGGGACACCGAAGCCTTTTATATTGCACTCTGCCTCACCACAAGCACCAAACGGCTGGACGGCCAGCTGGTAAAGGAAGGATGGAGCATTCCTGCAAGAAATGCTACAACAGAAACCTGCACACCAACTGCTCACTGCAGCACTTTCCACAAAAGCCACCAGGTGGAAGCAACTGCACTGTCCCTTAACAGATGAGTAAAGAAAGTGCAGTCCCCACATACAGTGGGGAACTACTCAGCCACAAAGAGCAGTCAAGTCCTGATGCATGCCAACAGTGAGGACCCTGAAAACACATGCTGAACCACGTCAGTCAGCCACAGAAGGACAAATGTTGGGTGGTCCTACTTACACCAACAGAAGCCAACACTTTTGAGTGGCCACCAGAGGAGAGAGAGAGGGAAAAAGGAGAAGGTTCTGCTTGGGGGACAGTGAGTTTATGTTAACAGTGGTAGAATAATTAGGAGAAAGCTAAGGAGAGGACTTGAACCACACGAAGAATGTGATCAGGGTTACGAACTGTACAGGTAGAATCTGCTGGGTTGGCAGACGTATTGTTCGGTATATTCTTACCACAGTAAAAAAGGGAAACCACCAATGGCCAACACTCAACAACAGGATACTACTACTTTGGTAGGGAAGACAAGGGGAGAAAGGAGGAGACTTCCACAATCCTAAATTAAAAAGTTAATTCAGAAGAGTCAGAAATCCTAGGAATATCTTAACTAATTTACTTTCCTTGTATTTTTAAGTAAATGCACAAGGATGACATGCTGTATAATAAAACTTTACACTTATTTGTCAAGTTAATAAAGAGTTCTTTTTTAAAAATGTAAAATAAAAATTTAAGGAATAAGAAAACTCCTTACCAGAGTTTACTTAGCAGTAGTTCTCTCTTCCTTAGTAACACATAAAAAGGAGACACACAATTGACGGCACGCTAGAATCAAGTGACGGCACAGTCCAACTGAAATGACTTGCCTAGTGTCATGGACTGAATTGTGTCCCCTCCCCGCAAATGTGTATCAGTTGTGCTGGACACTGATTCCCAGTATTGTGTGGTTTTCTCGTACATTGTAAATCTGCTTCTAAATGACATTAATGAGGGAGGATGGGTGGCAATTGTGTCAGTGAGGCTGGACCCAATCTCCAAGATGGCATGTATCTTGAAGCAATCTCTTGGGAAATAAAAGGGAAGCAAGTGGAGTGCTGGGGATGTCATAACACCAGCAAAGAAGCACTGGGAGCAGAGCAGGCACTTTGGACTCAGGGTCTCTGCCCTGAGAAGCTCCTAAGCCAGGGGAAGACCTGACAACAAGGACCTTCCTCCAGCCTTCCCCTGGGGGTGACACTTTTAAAGAAGCATCAAGCATTGCCACCACTTCAAATCTCTCCTAGACAAACATATGCAACTCAAACCCCTTGTGATTTTTGATCATTTCTGACCACTGGAAAATAACTCTTTGAGTTTATAAAGCACATGACTCTCAAAAATTTAATTATTTGGTACTTGTGAAAATACTGGAAACCTTGGTGCCATAATAGGTTAAGTGCTACGCCTGCTAATCAAGAGGTCAGCAGTTTAAATCCACCAGGCACTCCTTAGAAACTCTATGGGGCAGTTCTACTCTGACCTCTAGGGTCACTTTGAGTTGGACTGACTCGACGGCAGCAGGTTTGGTCTGGGGTTTTGTGAAAATACTAAAATAATTCTCAGTGATTTCATTTTTTCCCCCGTTTCCATTACCACAAGGCCAATACATACAGACACAGACTGTGGAAGAGCAGAACTTGAGGGATGTCATCAGCATAAATGATGAAAACGAATCCCCCAGAGCGGCATGGCGCATCGCCTGCCCTGCTGTGCCCCACACCTGCAGGCAGAGGACCTGGACTCTGGCAGCACGTGAGAGGCAGCACTGCCGGACAGCAGAGACATTTCCATGGGGCCACTTGTCCTCCCACCGGTGAACCTTCAGGTTTTACTGCGCAGTGCCGCCTAGCACAATCTATCAAAAGCTCAAAACCCTGTTGAACGATTTGAGTTAGAAAACTACCTACCATTTACATCACAGTTTCCACAAAAAAATGACTTTCTAATGAAAAAAGTTTTGTAGAGCTCGTAAGAACCTAGTTAAAAATCTAAACAATTATCAAGCAAAAAGTTATCAGAATGGTGTTTTGCTCATTCTCCTTTACGAAATAAGGCAGGAAGGAGTTCTGAAAGCTGAAGAAATACAACTTAGGCACTCAAAATACTGTTATCTCTAATTTTGAATTCTACCACCCCAGATTGCTCTTTCACAAGTAAATTTAAATGAGCCCCATCCTAATGTATGTACAGGTATTAGCGAGATTGGCTTATACTGCGCAGTTGAGCTATAGCTCAGCCGGAATGGAAACCTTGCCTTATCTCTGAACAGTTTTTCTGCGGATGTGGTGACACACTGGAAACAGCAGAAGGATCCGTCATCCAACCCCTCTGAGCCAAATATCTTCAACACAAACCCCTCAGGCCTCTGGCCACTGGACAATGACTCTGAGTTTACAAAGCAAGGCAGGATTTGAACTAGACTCCAGAAGCTGTGCTCTCACCACGCTAGGTGGCCTCTTCAGGGGGCTTTTTCTAGAAACGCTCCCCTCCTTTTTCACTTCATGACCTACAGTACTATCCTGGCAATCGTTTTTCCCCTATCTTCACCTTCCTCCGATGACGTCAGCATCCCCCACAATGCTCTCCTCTTCTCCACCTTCCCTCGGAGTACACCGGGTTCAGCTAGAACTGTTTAGATACTGTCCTGGCTTGTCCTTTCCCCACCCCCCCTCGGAGTACACATGGTTTAGCCAGGAATTGTTTAGATACTGTCCCGTCAACTTCTTAGCTACAGTGATGTTCTCTAATAACACTGTACTGTGGGCAGAACTCCGCCCACTAAGTGCTGCGGGGCAAAGGAGGCATGCAGACTGTAGGACATTAGTCTACCAAAAGCAACAAAAGATTTCCCTCACCAATTTCTAAACGGCCCCTGGGGGAGAGAATCCTAGCCCTGGCCATAAACCAGAGACCTGATTTTCTTCTGCCAGGACCAATGTGGCATTTCTAACCGCCTCTGCTCCCAGATAGCGATCTCATCACCAGTGATTCAGGCATCGCTGTTTTCACGGTTCACTGCTCTGCCAGGCTCCAAAGCCCAGCGCCATCTGCAACTACTTCCTCTTCTTCACTCTCAGATCCTATCATTCTGTCTCACATTTGAATCAGGCCCTACTTCTGGCACCCTCTAGCCTGCTCCTTTTAATTCTGCACCCTGTACTAGAGTCCATGTCCTTGCTAACTCATGCCTCGATTATTACAACAAAATGTCCAGTTCAGCCTCTAACTACTCCCATTCAACAAGCTCAATCTTCCTGACACACAACACTGACAGCATCTTGCTGCTGTGAGGTGGCATCAGGTCAATTCCAAAACGCTCCAACTGCAACACCTCCTGTGGACAGTCAGTTAGGTTCCCATCAATCCAACAGTCCATGCCTCCCAAATCTGTCTCTCACATTTGACCACTGAAGCCCAGAGCCTACACTTTGACCAAAAGAGAGTTTTCTGCTGTCCACTGAATTCCCTTTCTTCCATGGTTCCGCTCAGTCTAAAATCTTTCCCCAGAAGGTCACCTCCCACTCCCTAGGATGACCTGTATAAAACCAATGATCAATTCAAATACTTATTCTGTATTTCCCAAAGAGGAAAAGACCACTGCCCTCACCTACCCCCCCCCCCGAAAATCTGCTGACGGCCTCTAACACTTGAATAAGTGTTTGCAGCACAATTTCAGACAAATACTTTACAGCCCACATGGAAAGGAAACTCTTAACAGAAGATGCAGAAATGGAATGGCATCTCTAGGATCAATACAGGCGAGACAGAAATTTTTCAGTATTGTTTATTAAACTTGAAAGAAAGCAGGAAACAGACAGGGATTTGGGAGGAAAACCAGGGTATGCTTTTAAGACAAAATGATCTTCAGTTGCCTCACAAAACTTCTCAGAACTAGTAATACAGCCTTGAAATCCAAGGAAGAGCCAAGACAGGGAGACACAGATTTAGAAGTGAGTCCCGAGTTGTAACCAAAAATTGAGTATGACTACCTCAAAAGAGAAAGCAAAAAGGGACATGCTTAAGAGATAGTAATAATGCTTTGTAAAACAGTATAGTGATCGGGAAAAATGAGAAGACCATGAATTTAGATATCTCTAGCCCTGACTCTGGACACCCTGGTGGCACAGTGGTTAAGTCCTACGACTGCTAACCAAAAGGTCAGCAGTTCAAATGTACCAGGCGCTCCTTGGAAACCCCATGAGGCAGTTCTACCCTGACCTATAGGGTTCCGATGAGTTGGCAACAACACGATGGCACTGGGTTTAGCCCTAACCTCTCACCGCAGAGCACTAGGGGTACAGTGTGTAACCCCGTAGCTGCTAACAAAATGGTCCAAATCCACCACATGCTCTGCGACATGGCAGTTGGCTCCCAATAACACTGCAGCCTAGGAAACCCTACGAAGCAGCTCTACTCTGTCCTACAGGGTCGCTTTGAGGCAGAAGCAACTGGACAGCAACAGGTTTGGCTTTTGTTCAGACCTTTTACCTAAACTGAAATTCACTGACACTAGCTTTCATCCTTGAAAGAACTCATCACACTAACTAAAGAAATGCTCTCACCTTCCCTCCAATCCCACCCCAAGGTAAAAACGCCAACAGTCCCAAGTTCTGATGGACTTCAGACTTTCTAAAGCCATGCAGGCTGGATGAACTTACTGCCCTGACATAATCTTTAAACCTTAAATGAAAAGTAATCCCTGAAAAATTCTAACTCACCAAAAAAAGAGCAGATGTCCTGGCCTGACAGAGACTGAAGAGACCTTGAGAATACCGCCTGAGGACACCTTTTTAGCTCAGTACTAAAGTCACTCCTGAGGTTCACCCTTCAGCCCAAGATTACAGGGCCATAAAACAAAAAGAAGACCAAAGGGGCAAAACAGCCCAAGCACAAGGACTAGGAAAGCTAGTAACAGGGAACCCAAAGTTGAGAGGGAGAGTGCTGACATGTCATACAGCTGGTAACCAAAGTCACAAAACAGTATGTGTAGTAACTACGAGAAATTAGTGTCTTCTGTAAACCTCCATCTAAAGTACAGTTTAAAAAAAAAAAAAAGAGTAATCCTTCAAGGTTTCCTTAAGCCCAAAACAATCAAGCCAGTCTAGCTAACTAGAGGATATTACACTCTTTTAAAAATGATCTATGTGGTGGGATCCAACAGAAAATAGCAACTTGAAAGATCAGTCAGCAACCCAGCAAGTTTATGTTACTGCAGAAAGGACAGCTCAGAAAAGGAGAACGAGAACGGCTGCCGACGCCAAGAATGACTGCCAGCACCGAGAATGCCATCAGTGTCACCAAACTACACACAGAGAAACTGCTGGACTGGTGCATGTTATGCTGTGTATAGTCTCTACAATGAAATTAATTTTTTAATTTTAACAGCCTAAGGTGTGTCATTCCACACCTCTCTTTACATTCGAATACATATCCATATTCATATATATGTGCGTATGTATATGTATACACATACATACACATACACACACACACACACACACACACACACACGACAAACCCACTGCTGTCAGGTTGATTCTGATGCACAAAACCCTACACGACAGAACAGAACTGCCCACTAAAGTATTCAAGGAGCACCGGGCAGATTTGAACTCCAAAACCAAACTCACTGCTGTCAGGTTGACTCTGACGCACAGAACCCTACAGGACAGAGCAGAACTGTCCCCACAGAGTCCCAGGAGCTTCTGATAGGTGTGAAATGCCAACCTCGTTAGCAGCCGAGGCAGCACAACCCAACACCAGCAGGGCTTCCATATATACAGTGGAGAGGGGAAATTAGTTATTCACTTTTACAAAAACTAGGCTCACACTGTATTCTCTATTCTGAAATTTACACTTCCCCCTTAATGTATCTACATGGACGAACCTCTAGTGAACAGTTACAGAATTCAGTTTTTAAAAGTTGTATGATTCACAGAAATGAGTGCCTTCCAGTTTTTTGCTACTATGGAAATTTTATAATAAACAACCTTTTATACTCAATTAACAACCTTCCATACTCATGATCTTATTCTTACTGGACAGATACCCAAAACCACAGTGCTGACTTAAAACCATGCATAATAAAGTAGGATTTCTTTAAAGAAAAATTATTTGAAGTAACTTTACCCTACTGCGAATCAATACAACAGAGTATGTGAAGAACAGAGGCACCCTGGTGGTACATGGCACAGTGGCTAAAAACTCTGGTGGTAACCAAAAGGCTGGCAGCTCAAGTCCCCCAGCTGCTCCTTGGAAATCCTACAGGACAGTTTTACTCTCTTCTACAGGATCGATATGAGTCAGCATCTACTCATAGGCAACATGTATGGTTATACATATCCGTAATTGTATATACAGATAGAAACCCTGGTAGCATAGCAGTTAATGCTACATCTGCTAAAACAAAAGGTCAGCAGTTGGAATCCACCAAGCATTCCCTGGTAACTCTACAGAGCAGTTCTACTCTGTCCTATAGGGTCGTTACGAGTCAGCATCTACTCAACAGCAATGGGTATACATACAGATATAGGTATATACACCTTGATACCAATTAGATGTGAAGCTTTTAAAAGACAAGGGCTCCATCTTAAGTTTTTTTTTTTTTTTACTCATTCAGAATGGTAACTATGATCACATCCAAAGTCAAATGAAGTTCAAACCTAGACTACAAGAAAATGCTAAAGGTTTAAAAAGACAACAACTGCTAGAGAACAATTCTCCCCGCAACAACACAGCTCTAAACCACTTGAGAACCAGCTTCCAAAAATAAGAGGTTTGATGTCTTTCATTTCCCTGAGCTTTTAGAACGTCCAATAGCCACTGTTTCTTTCAAAGGCAACAAATTTTCAGAGAAGCTAAAACAAGGAAGACACTTACACTATAAAACCACATCAGTATTCAAGTCAAAAAAGAAAAAAAAAATCCATTTACCTAATGCCTCCTAAGTGCTAGCTCTGCTGAGCCCTAGGGACCTACTGCTGGCCTGCACTCAAGAAACCCAGAACACCCCACCTGCAGCTGAGGCCCACAGGATGAAGGCCAGGGACTGCTGACAGAGGCAGTTGTAACAGAGGTATCAAAGACGCCAAGTCCCAGGGCAGGGAGGAGCTTCTTGGAGGCCAAGGGAGGTAACCAGCTCACATCTGCTGCAAGAGGGAGGAGTGCAGAGGTCTGGACAGGTGCCACGGCTGGGATTAATCTCAGACTTATCCAGGTGGACAATTTGTATCAAGAAAGTTCACCCAGTTAGGTTACATTAAGCTACATATGATCTTAATTACAGAGAAAATTTTTTTTAAAAAACACTTACATTCACATGTTCTTAAAGACACAATTTTTTTATTTTATTATGACTGAGTGAAAATGTACATTCCCATATAAATTTACATGCCCACCTATATGCAGCTTCCACTGCTCTCCCTGCCCAGTGACAGCACACTTTTCCTCTCTGCTCCATATATACATGTCTCATCCTCCCAACAGTCTCCTTGCCCCTCCTCTCCACCCACGCTCCCTTCCTCCAGCCAGAAGTCAGTAGGATGATATCCTATAAATGCATAGAACCATAAAGTGCATCCAATATATGGTCACTCTGCATCGGCAAGTCCAATCCATTCGTGTTCGGAGAGTGGGTCTTCGTTATGACTTATGGGCAAGGGCAACATCAGAGCCAGGGGTCATGCTCCCAGGGGAACCCAGAAACTGCTGAGCCATCAATTGAGGTCTTTTAGTGGAGATCTCAGGATGCATCCCTTTTTATTCTTGTGTTGCCAGTGAGACTCCTCTCTGTGAGCTCCATCGCGGCTATCACTGGTGGTGGCCAGGCACCATCCGGTTCTTCTGGTCCCAAGTCAATGTAGGCACCCACTCTTGCGGGTCTCTCTATCTTCTGGGTTGTCTTTACCCCATGTCATTTTGGTCCTCAGTGAGCATCCATTCCAGATGAGTTGGGACCATTTGCTGTGCCCTCGGATGGCAGCTTGGCAGCTTTTAAGACCCTAAACGCCACTTACCAATGTGGGGTGCAGAGAGCCCTCTTAGCAAAACGCTAGTTGTCCCAATTGGCCTCGATTTTGCCTAAGAGCATGGTCCCCTGCCCCCTGCCCCCTGCCCCAGCTACTCTATTCTTGCAATACTGGGTTAAGATGGAAGGAGTTTTCAAGTTATGCTGAAGTCCACTTAATATTGTTCTTGTTTCTAACGTTTGCTAGCACCGATTTCACCCAACCAGATTTCTAGCAACTGTCTAATCTAAACCCTTCCCCCCTTGCCCTTCCTCCCCCCTTCTCCCTTGCAGCTGTCAAAGAGTCTTTTCTTCTATGCATAAGTCTGTTTTTGAGATCTTATCATAGGGGTCTCATACAATATTTGTCCTTTTGTCGCTGACTACTTTCCCTCAACATAATGTCTGCCAGTTGAAACCAGGTCATGAGATGTGTCCTGGAATCGTCATTATTCTTTAACACGTAGTGCTCCATTGAGTATATATACCATAGTTTACCTATTCATTCCTCTGTTGTTAGGCATCTGGGTTGACTCCATCTTTTCGCTATCACGGACTGTGCTGCAATAAACATTCTTGTGCAGGTGATTAAAGACACAAATTCTGTGGACAAATACACAAGTAATACAGTGACAGCCCTCTGTGGAGAGGGACTGGACTGTCAGGTGGAAAACTCATTTCCACTGCTACTCTCATGTACTTTTGAATGTTTTGTTGCCAAAAAAGCCAAGTGCCGTCGAGTCGTTTTTAATTAAATTTTAAACCAGTTAAAATTCTACTGATGCTAGTAATAAGATAAATACTCACAAACAGGACATTTCCTTTGTTGCACTGCAATTTTATGAAACTGAAGCACTTCTAAACCTAAACCATGAGGAAATGAAATGATATAACTGTATTTACTGACATGAAAAATGTCAACAATGTATTAAATGGCAGGTGACAGAATAAAGAAAGCAGGAACATATTTTAAAATACATTGTTAGTGGATATACATATAAATATGCCTCCAAAATGTTAATATTTACTTCTAGATGGTGGGATTACCGGGAATTCTTTTTCTACTAAGTTTCTAATTTGTATATATAGCAAAGAAAGTAGTACAACAATTCTTGGAAAACCTGAAGGGGTATTCAAAATTTTCAAACACTGCGGTTACGGAAAAAAAAATGAAAAGTATCCACTGGATTCAGCAGTGAAGCCAGTGGTCTCCTTGATGTGCTTAGACACAGGAATGTATGGGGAAGAAAGCTAGATCTCAGGGGGACAGGAGTGAAGGCAAGGAAAGCAAGATCACAAATGCTATCAATCCCTTCAAAAATCTCAGCTGTGACGGGATTAAGAGTAGGAAGAAATTTTTTCTTTTTTTTTTTTTTTTACAATAGAGGAAAGTATCCCAATGAAAAAGTACTAGCAGAGTCAAAAGGTGAAGAAACACACAGTAACAGAAGTGAAGCCCCTGAAGGAGGGCCAGAGAACAAACAGAAAAACTTCATTTCTATCCAACTATGACAAGAAGAAAGTAGACAAGGTTTCCAAGCCTACTGTTGTGTTTTGTTGTTTTATTTGGGGATAAGGGGCCTCCAGGGAACAGAAGAGGAAGTTGAAGTCCTCCATTTCTCAGAGAAGTAGTCATGTGGCAGGATATGATCAGGTAGGGGTGTTTGAGGAGAGTAAAAAACTAGCAACTGCTGTGGACTATGCAATAGTTTTAGATTTATAGGAAAGTTGTACAGACAGTACCGTAAGTTCCCATAAGTCCTTCAGTCTCCCCTAATGTTAACATCTTATACCAAAGTACAGTTGTCAAAACTAAGACGACACTGGTTGCTTAATCACTGTACGAAAACATCACATATGACTACCAATCAAACTCCAGACTTGTAACTCAGATGTCCAACAATGTCCTTTTTCTGTGCTTGCATCCCAGACATATCTCTTCACTTGGCTACTGCAGTTCTGAAGGCCCACTCATGAGACCTCGGTTCTCTGAGGGCACTCATTTGCGTGGCTGTGGATTCTTTCTCCCACTCAGCAGACTGGTTATTGAGCAGGGAGCTGGAAACAGGACTGACCCAAGGTTAGAGTTCTGTTAGGAAAGATGAGAGGACAAAGTGGGGAGTGCTAGTTGGTTGTCAGTGTGACACTTTGGAAAAGGAAATGAAAACAGGAGGTTGATCAATTTAAGGTATTAGTAGCAACAGTAGCAAGTGTAAAATCCATCGCCGTCAAGTTAATTTTAACTTATGGCGACCCTACAGGACACCGCAGGTCTGTCCCATACAGTTTCTAAGGAGGAACAACTGAGGTCTTTGAACTGCTGACATTCTGGTTAGCAGTTGAGCTCTTAAACACTGTACCAGCAGAGGTCCATTTAGCAGTTATACAAAACCCAAACCCACTGCCATCAAGTCCATTCCAACTCATAGTGACCTTACAGGACTGAGTAGAATTGCCTCCTTAGAGTTTCCAAGGCACGTCTGGCTGATTCCCATCGCCCACTGTTCAGCTGGCAGTCCTAACGGTTAACCACCACACCATCACGGCTTCCACAGGAGGAAGAGCAGGAATCAAAAGGAGAGCGCCGCAAGAATCAGAGGTGGAGGGAAGCATCCAGGAGCCAGGAGGCGTCTGGACAGGAGGCATCCTCACGGACTCAAGAGCTACCCCAGGATAACAGCAGAGTGTGAAGTAGAGAAAACTGGGGTTCTGGTGAAAACTTTTTTATGAATCAAAATATAAGACCAGTGGATCTCTATTACCTGATAATGACAGAAATGAAGTCACACTGTCAGATGACACGAACCTTGAAGTAAGGAGAGGGGCTTTTATACAAAGACTGAAGAGTAAAGTAACCACCCATGATCAAACATCTTAACTAAAAAATGTTTATGTGAAAGTGGCAAGTATTAATAATTACACAGAAATAAGAGCAGCAAATCAAGCTGCAAGGTCACTCCAGTAAAGAGAAGAAGTATGCAGCTGGCAGGAGATGATACTCCAGGTCCTGTCTCCTGACGCACCTACTGATGGGAAAGAAAGAGCACTGTAACCTCAGAGGGTTAAAGGGAAAGGAAAACTACACAGGAAGATGGCTTCACTTACCTAAGACAGCCAAAACTCTGTTTAATGACTTACAATGGAGAGGTTTAACACAAAAATGGTATTTTGAGCACTTGGTAGAAAGGTCTGGAAAAGGATGAAACCAGGAGAGACTGAGTCAAGGGGAAAAGGAAGTCAGAACAATGTAGCCATCAGAGCACAAAGAATGAATAACAAGACAGACTTTCATTCTGGATGATGGCAGGAATAAGAGACCCAACAACTCAGCAGAACTCAAGAATCCTGTAAGAAGGAGGCCCAGCATCTCCAAAAGAGAGGAGCACTCAAACCCTCAAAGAGGCATGGACATGGAACGCCTCTCAGGGAACATGGACATGACTTTCTGTTGCTGTCCTGTAGTAGTTGGTGTCCCTTTCACATGCTGAAAGCCACTGGGACAGAGACGGCCAGGTTCCTACCTCCCTTCTCTTGCCTTCTCTTTCTCGTGGCTACTCCAATTCCAGGAAAAGGATCTCAAACAAAGGTCTATCCTCATATTTTAAAGAGAGCTGACTTAAAAATAACTAAGAGATTCTTCTGCATGTTCAGCATAATCACTATTTCAGACATCCACTAGTGAAAATTCCTTACAAGTGTGTTCAAATAACACAATCCCTTCTGCAACTGGTATCAGGAAGTCTGTCTTCTTCGATAAACTGCTTCCTTATACTTGAAATGAATCCCATATAATCTGGTCTTCTCATCAACTTCAGAAAAGCTCTGAGCTAAATCTAGCCCCCACTACCCACTGTGCTCTTTGAACCCTGGTAAAATTATTTTCCCTTTTCTCTGTGCTTTTCTGTACTTTTCCTGGCTTCCTCCTCTTTAACATCTTTTTGGGGTAACCAAAAAAAAACCAAACCCAACTCACTGCCATCAAGCTGATTCCAACTCCTAGTGACCCCACAGGACACAGGAGAACTGTCCCATAGAGTTTCCAAGGCACAACTAGTAGATCTGAACTGTCAACCTTCTGGTTAACAGCCACAGTTCTTAACCACTATGCCACTAGGGTTTCCTGGATGTCATGGATATTGCCACATCATTTTCTGAAGTAACTGAACTAACTTGGAGTAATTAAGTTATTAATCTTGTGTTATCCTAATCCAGATCCGGCTAGGTTAAAAATAGCTGACTGCTGGAGTGGAGACAGAAGCCGTCACTGGTTTAGAGCATGTGCAGAGCTGGGACAGGAGGTCTCTTCCTGCTTTGGGGAAGACGGAGGTATGGAAAATGGGTGCAGACAGCAGTGGGAACGCTCGCTCTGTTAGTGGGCAGACTGTGCACAGTATTGGCTGGGCTCCATCCTAGATTCTGCCATAACTTTTTCCTCTGGGTAAGGTTCGCATACCCAGAAAGCTGAGATCTACAGTAGCAAATAATTTTCATAAAGAAGAATCTGAACAGTAAGTGTTTTGAACTATTAGTGGCACAGTGGTGGTAACTAATCTGTTCCAGTTCCGGGGAAGCAACATGGGGAACACTTACAGAACACACTATCAGCCACTGTATAGGATTCTGATTCTGTATCTCCTGGTACAGTTCTGCTCTGATACAGAAGGGGTCGCTGTGAGTTAGATTTGACTGAATCACAAATGGGTTTTGTTGATCCCACAATCCACAGTTAGACACATACCCCAGGGAAAGAAGTGTCTGTTTCTACCTAAAGACAAGATGGTCAGGGTAACTTTTTTTGTGATTGCCAAAACTAACACCTGATTATCCGCCTGTGAGCCCAAACATCTACCAACAGGTGAAGGAGTGAGCAAAGTGTAACATATTATACAACGTAACCCTGAATACTGACACTCACAATATCACAGGAATCTCACCAGATATTACTTTCAGCAAAACAAGTCAGATACAAAAGACTATATACTGCACAGTTCCTTTGAGAGGATATTCAGTAGGTAGAGTAACTAACGGTGACTGGCACCAGAAAAGTGGCTACCACATAAGTTATTTTAAAAATCACTCCAAATGTTCACATCTCGTCCAGCTAAGATACTTCACGGGTCTCACGCCCTGGGGAGCGCGGGAGAATGAAGACAACTGGAGACACAAGGGAAGACCACAACTACCACAGCATCCACCAGACCGGGTCCAGCACAACTAGACGGTGCCCAGCTACAGCCACTGACTGCTCTGGCAGGGATGACAACACAGAATCTGGGACAGAGCTGGAGAAAAACGTAGAACAAAATTCTAACTCAACCAAATTTAACAAAAAAAAATTAAGACTTAATGGCCCCTGGACGCCCTTTCAGCTCAGTAATGAAGTCTCTCCTGAGGGTCAACCTTCAGCCAAAGATTAGACAGACCCACAAAACACAACGCAACTACAGGGGCACATCAGGCCAGGGGCAAAGAACTCGGAGGCAGAAGGTGACAGGGAAGCTGGTAATAAGGAACCCGAGGTCGAGAAGGGAGTAGGGTACATGTCGTAGGGCTGGTAACCAGTGTCAAAAATAATATGTGTAATAATTGTTTAACGAGAAGCTAGTTTGCTCTGTAAGCCTTCATCTAAAGTATAATAATTAAAAGTTATAAATAAAATATTCACGTTTAGTTATGAGATCAGATACTTTTCAGATAACAGGGTAAAGAAGGAAGAAGTGTTTCCTACTGTAACTGTTGGAACAATTTTATTCTTGCACCACAAGGTTTTTTTTAAACTGGTGGCATAATGGTTAAGTGCTACAGCTGCTAACCAAAATGTCAGCAGTTCAAATCCACCAGGCACTCCCTGGAAACTCTATGGTGCCATTCTACTCTGTCTATTGGGTTGCTATGTGCCAGAATCAACTCACTTGCAGTGGGTAATGTTCACAAAACTATTCAGTTTCTACCACATTTATGCTGAGGTCGTAAAGGTATTTCAAACCAGCAAGCTGTATGCTCTTTGAGGGTGATGATTACATTTCACTATAAAGGCAATGAAACAGAAGAAAAATCATTCACCCCACCTCACTAAGACGTCCTCATTTCTACGTTGTCTTTGTCTTAGAACGTCTGTGGGCAAATCAGATGACAAAACGTCATGAAGCAAAATTAGGCTTCATTACTTACTTTATCACTACATACTTAACCTAAAGTACTACAAAAGTAGTTCGTTTTTTTTCAAAATCAACAAGTTTAAAAAATTGTCAACTACTTGGCCCATACCTTATACACAAACCTTGTAAAACAGTGTTTACTTCTCTGTGGATGATCCATTTTACGGCATATCTTTTTAAAAATTACAGGTGCTCTGCTGGTCTTCTTCCTTATCCCTGAAGGAACTGAAATTCTTAAAAGGCAGAGTGAGCTCAGGAGCACCATCCTGATCACTCCCCATGTCATGAGACTAAGGGCCGTTTTATTCTTAACAGCCTCAAACCAAGAACCACCCAAATGGGGGTCCACAGGTGAGCAGGTAAGCCAATAAATACTGCAGGGGCCACATCTCAGCACACACTCAGCAAGAAGTACAAACAAGCTACCAGTACAGGTACCAACACAGGTGAATCACTGAAACTGTGAGGAGCAAAAGGAGCCAGGCTCAAAAGGAATACGCACTATAGGACTCCACTTACATGAAACTCCAGAAGAGGAAAAATTAATCTAGAGCCACAGAAATAAGATCAGCAGGAAGGAGAGGACTGCGAGGAAAACTTCTGGGAGTGATGACAATGTCACATATGTTCAACGCAGTGAAGGTTACACACGTGTACACAACTGGCAAAATTCATCAAAATATTATTTAAGATAGCCTACTTAAAATGAAGACATTTTACTGAATGTAAATAATACAGGTGCTCACTAACAGGATGCTAGAAATACGGAGTGAAAAGGAGGAATGTGCTGTCCCGGGGTGAGGAGAGCAGACTGAGCTGCTGACAGGCGGATGTGCAAAACTGATTGGATTGTATACTTTTACTTAATAATAATTAAAAAAAGGAAAGAAAGCCAAACCCAACGCCAATGAGTCAATTTTGACTCACAGTGACCCTACAGGACAGAGGAGAACTGCCCATAGAGTTTTTCCTCAAAGAAGAGGATTTAAAAAAAGACTAGTACAGTACGCTCCCCCCATCTTCCAAAGGCAACTCATTCCAAAGGTAATGTTTAAATTTTTCCTTTGTTAAATCATCTTTTTTAAAATGTATCAAAACAGAACTGTTAAAAATTTTTGGATAAAACAACACTGAGGAATTCTGTCTAGAATTGTGTGGTCTAATACAGCAGTCATTAGCTACACGTACCTATATCAAATTACATTAACTGAAATTAACTAAAATTTGAAGTTCAGTTCCTCCTTGAGGAATTTACAGTGATTTACAGTAATTTACAGTGACCGAAGCTGACACACAGCAGTTCGGCCAGGTGCCGCCGGGAGAACTCAGGCCAACAGTATCAGCTCTGGGTCTGACAGGCCAAGAATGGTACTCAACTTCTGTGGACCACAGCCCTGGTCTAATCAGGAGAAAAACGGCACACATCTTACAACAGTGGGATATTTCACAAAAATCCCTGACCAAGACTCATCAAAACTTGCAAGATCATCAAAAACAAGAAAATCTGGAGAAACTGTCACAGCCAAGGGGAGCCAAAGGAAGTATGATAACTAAATGTAATAAGATATTCCGGAAGGAATCCTACAACAGAAACACACTCCAGGTAAAACTAAGAAAATATAAACTACAGACTTTAGTAAATAATAACTATCAATACTGGTCCATTAATTATAATATACCACATTAAAATAAGATGTTAATAATAGATGGGAACTCTTCAATCTCTCTGTCAATCTAAAGCTGTTCTAAAAAATGAAGTCTATTACAAAAGTGAATAAATTTGAATTGTAATATAAAAATAAAGGCTTTTTACTTTTACAAAAATGCATCATCCTGGCCACATTTCAAGCAGTCATTAGTTACATGCGGCTATCGCTACATTGTTAGCACAATTTATAGACCATTTCCACCATCACAGAAAGTTCCTCTGCACAGTGCTCATGTGTAGGATTATTTTTACATAATTAAAGTTAATCACAACTAATGAACAGATTAAACCCCACTGCTGTTGAATTAATTCTAACTTACAGCAACCCTACAGAAGACAGTAGAACTGCCCCATAGGGTTTCCAAGGAGCACCTGGTCGACTTGAATTGCCAATCTTTTGGTTAGCAGTAAAATGTTTAACCACCACGCCACCAGGCTCCATTCCTTATCTACCTACCACTAAAAACTCTCACTGATATCCAAAAATGCTCAGTGATGTGCTCCTTCCAATTTCAATTTCGAGGTACAAAAAGGTGTTTATTTTGCTTTTTTTTAACCCATTGGCTGGCTGGCTAACATACATGAAATGTAAATAGTGAAAACTGTTTCCCCTTCTCCAAGTATCAGTTCTCAAAGTACGGACCACAGACCCCAAAACTGTGTCATGGAATGTGTGATGTCAAAGCTATTTTTGTAATAACACTAAGCTATTATTTGCATTTCTCACTGTATTATACTAGCATTAACTGCACAAAGCAATGATGGGTAAACCTCCAAGCATCTCTGCATCATTCAAGACAACCGGCACCAACTATCCCAGCAGTCACTGCGTTCTTCACAATCACACACACCACATCCTCACAGGCGGAAAGGAAGAATTCAGTGTTACTAGCAATGTCCTCAATAATGCAGTATAACTATTCACTGTATTCACTTTGATCCCAAGTGCAAATCTTTTTAATATTCCATGAGGTGAAAAGGGATGTATGCCTAAGTACTTCCGCTGCATACCAAGCTGAGTGACTGTCTTAAGGCACTAATGTGACTGTGTTAGGAGCTGCAGGATCAAGAAACTGGCACACAAATCTGGTTATCCAGACTTGGGCATTTAGCAGACATTGTCTCAAAAATGAACAATGGGCAACTGTCACGTCTAAGAAAACACTGACAGTATTTGTTGCCAATTATAAAACTTGACCTTTCAAGTACAAATATGAATTCTGGGAAACTACTCACCATCATGAACTTGACCATTTTCCAATATTTAAAGACCTTTCTGCTGAGTGTTTATATCAGTGAAAGCGATTTTTTAATATACATATTACATAATGTAAAAGATCCACTTAATGTCCAATACAGACCAATGGATTCCGACACAGTAAGAAAAGTTCACTGATAAGAGTTCACCCTTCCCACGGTAACTAATCTCTAAAAATACTTACCCAGTTTGGGTGCAGTATCAAAGAAGAATGTCTGCAATTATTTTTAAAAACCATTAAGATACATCTCCCTTTCCCAACTATATATCTTTGTGAATAAGAAAATTTCTTCATCTACAACCAAAGCAATAAACAGCAATAGACAGAAAGCAGAAGCAGACATGAGAATTCAGACAGACATAAAAGCAATTTATGAAAAGGTAAAACAATGTCACTCCTCTCATCAAACATTTTTGGAAATGTTTTGGAAAATAAGTATTACCCATAAAAAACATATTTATGGTAACATGCAATGTGCTTATCACTGCTCTTTTTTAATAAATTAATAAATATAATTTCTCGATTTTAATTTCTACTAAGACAAAAATAAAAAATAGACCATTGCCATCAAGTGGATTCCAACCCACAGCAACCCTACAGACAGAGTAGAACAGCCCCATAGTTGCCGAGGAGCACCTGGTGGATGTGTGAACTGCTGACTGTGTTGCACTTAACCACTGCGCCACCAGGGTTTCCAAGGGAAATAGGGATAAATATAAATTAAAAAAATCAAAAGCTCTTTGGCATACCAGTCATTTTTAAAACACTCGTAAAGGGGTACTTGGAACAAAATGCTGGGAATGTCTCAGGAAAATCTGGCAAGTTAAAAAACACATAAACTGAACACCAACAAGCACAGGTAACTCCAGAAAGCAGAGGAAGGAGCGTGAAGACATCGTTGACACCAAGAACACGGAGATCCAAAACGTGACACTTAGGAAGGACCGACTCTTCTTCAAATGTTGCCTCTCTAAGGACACACAGACCCTTCACACTTTGAAAGTCCCTGAGATGACGTCTGGCTGCCGTCTCCCCTAGGCTGTAAGCTGTGTGAAGACAGGGCCAAGTGTGCAGCTCAGCACTACCAGCCCCCAGCCCAGAGCAGGCATTCAAACATTTGCTAGATTAAAACGGAGGGAAAGAAAGGATATGCAAACTGAATGTACTGACCTTCTCTATTCAAAATTTATAAAGATAAAATTTTATAACCAAAATGTACTTATTTACATAGTAATACAATCGCAGAAGCTACCGTTTGCTGAGGACCTGCTTACTGTGTGCCAGGCACTGCGACAGGCATTCCATGGGATGTATTTTACAGTAAGGAAAATAAGAGTCCAAGAATTTAAGTAACATGTCTCCAGCTACAGGCAGCAACGAACATAAAACTCAAATCTACACCTCTTTGCTCAAAAGCTCACCAGCTTTTCACCACCTATGGATACCGTGCTTAGTGCTGCTTGGTTATTGTTTATTCCCTTACCTACAGCTTTTAAAAGAATTAATCTGTGGCAAGCGACTTTTCTCTTTTGTCTGATCTCCCAGCTGTTCCCATGACTCCCAGCTCCCACCCTTTACATCGCTCAGTGACACAGCAGAGGACGCCCCCGTTAGGGAGAGGGCTGTGTTCCTGCAACACACTCGGAATCTCCATTAACAGTGGTAAAAGGCGAAACACTGTTAGCTTCCGGAACTCGAATTAAGGAACTTGCCCACTGATCTCACAGGATGGCCTCACACCCAGTCAGGAGGGCACTCAGCCAGAGTCTGAGCAGGAGCACCTCCATTTTCAAGTGACTGATCATTATGAGCACCCCTAGCCATGCCACCCCTTCAAGGCCTCAGCTGTGATTTACCAAGACAGTGAGCTGGTACCAATTCCTCCTCAGTCTCTGCAACCCAAAGACCAACAAGAAGAGACCACCCCTCAGGCCCCGGACAACCTGAATGGAAGGACATACTAGCCACAAGATCGGTGGAACAGTGAGGCTCATCATTCTTCTCACTGCTTCTCAGTAACACGGCAATGTCTTTTTCCCACCTTTTGGTAAAAGGATAGGAATAAAATTAGCAAGCCAACTAATGTAGGAAAAATGAAAAGCCATAAACATTGCCATATTACCTGATAATCTTGCCATCAGCCCACACTTTCCAGAGAGGGGCCCTCAGAATCTGTGAAAACTTTACATACAATGTAGAAATCTTTTTAAACTTCACAAAGCTCTGGGTATGCCTTCCCTCAATATGCAGATATAAGAAGTCTTATGTCTAAAAAAATGAATTTAGTTGTAACTGGCTAAAGAAACCTGGACAGAAGAAAGCATCACAGGAAGACAGTATCTGGGGGCCCAGCATCACTGGTAATCCCCAGGCCAGAGCGCTCCGGAGAGGTGAGGATGGTGAGACTACATCTCATGTTCTCTCGACACATTACCAGGAAAGACCAGTCCCTGGAGAAGGACATCATGTTTACTGGTCAAGTAGGCAGTAAGGAAAAAAGAGGGAATGACACAGTGGCTGCAGAGATGGACTCCAGCACGACAATGACTGTGAGATGTGCAGGACCAGGCTGTGTTAAACTTGACAAGAGTGTAAAACCTAGCAACAGTTCTGAATCAAAAACTAAAACTGTGCTAAAAAAATTTAATACAATTACTCAAGCAATTAATACTACACCACTATACATGGAAATTCTGGTGGCTCAGTGGTTACACGCTACGAGTGCTAACCAAAAGGCTGGTAGTTCGAAACCACAGGGGGTTCCTTGGAAACTCAATGGAGCAGTTCCACTCAGTCCTACAGGAGCGCTGTGAGTCAGAATCAATCTTACAGCATACTTACATTTCACAAATATGAACAAATAGGACTTCTAAAAACTCAATTTAAAAGACATTAGCTTTAGTATTACCTAATGATTCTAGATTAATACAATCTAGAATAGTACAAACAAGTTATTAAAAAGTTGACATCATTTCATTACTTCTTTCCCAGCAGTGACGGTCCCTCCCACTACCTTCTCTGACAATATGAATAGTCTGTTAAGTCCCGTACTTCAAATTCTTCCTGACTCCCTAACACCCAAGTGCTGCTTCACACTGCAAAAGTATCCAGAGATCAGATTTACAAAAATAACCCATGGTAAATAATCAAATGACCAGTGGATTTTTCTACAAACCAAGTCTTTCATTTGCTTACATTCATCTATTAAACCTCTATCTGTTCCAGACACTCCTCTGACTATCCACAACAAGAAATTTTATTTAAAAAGTACACTACAAGTTCCACTAAGAATGGCTGGTGAGATCTTCTGGGCCCCATCCATCAAAAGATAAACACACATGTTCAACTCTTCAGAACATGTAAATCAAAACTACAGAGCTACGTATATGAAATTTTCCTAGAATACTAGGAAAAGGAAAAACATCTAGAAGCTTCTGTGGGAACCTGCCTAGAAATGCCACCACTGCAGCTTCTCTGATACCTGGCCCCACCCACAGGAGTGGGACTTACCAGCCACCTACACTTGCACTTCTAGACCCCAGCCCCGTGGCCACACCGATTGGACCAGTGGTGAAGAATTGACCAAGTAAAAGCAATCAAACCCACCCTACCCCCAGTATGACATTTTGGCACAAATAATAAACCGGCTAACGGTATTAGAATTCAAGTTCTTATGTGGCTCTAGGTAAGGCCAATTTCTTCCATGCACTTATAAAAGCCAAGGCAGACTGGAGCAAGACTGAAGAAGGACAGAGAAACCCCAGAGAGGCTACATGGCCAGTTGAGAGAAGGGCTGCAACTATTTTGGCTCCTCGACGCTTCCCGGTTTCGGTCCTTGCCAACACAAACTGCTTGGCATCCCTGCCCCCAAAGATCTCTCTTTCGGCTTAAGCTAGTCAGAATGGATTCCTGCTTCTTGCCATGAAAAAAAAAAAACAAATACATTATCACAATTTAAGACATGAACACAGAGCTGGATCAAGGCAGAAAAGGTATGATTATTCTTACAGTTCATAAAGCAGCTGAGTGGCACCTTGGGAGTTCCTGCTCATTTGTCCATGCCCACAGGAGAAGAGGATGGAGAGACCCTAGCAGTGATGCCTGAACAACACTGCGAATGTAACGCCACTGAACTGAACATTTAAAAATGGCAGAAATGAAAACTGTATCTTATATGTATTCTACCACATTGAAGCATCAACAACAGAAACCTAAAAGCAAAAAACACCTGTTGGCACGAGCCTCCAGCTCGCTGCTTCCCTCCAGCACTCACCTGTTCAGAAGCTCTGCTGGTTCACAGCAGGAAGTCTGAGCAGACTCTGTGCAGGTCCTCTGAACACTGTAAATAATAAAAGTACTCATGTAAGTCACCCAGCAATTTCTTAGGGAACTTAAAAACAACAATCTCTCATCACGAATGCCTTGTACAGGAAATGGCTCTCACACCTGGTTCAATGATTAGAACTGCCTAAGGGGCTGACAAACAAGCTGCCCGGTCAGCAGAGCTAGAGACCCTTTCGGTCGCTCTAGTGGGTTTGAGAAACACACATTCTGAACAACGGTCTTAGGTGATTCAGAGTTAGTGGCCAAATGGGTGCCACTAGTGGGTTTCAGAAGTCATTACTTCACTGAAAACCACACCATGGGGATTTCGCATTAACGCCTGAAACGTATCTGATAAAAAATGACAGCCAGAATCCCAAGAATAAAATGTGTACCCCACAAAAACAATTGCTGAGCCTCCAGAAGGCTGACTGCTGCCACACTGTCCAAGGAACATGTATCTTCAGTGACAAAACACAACCTGCATTTAACGTTGGGTTGAAGCAGTATCATAAAAATCCACAAGGTGGGGACATTCCAAGTGGCAAGGAGGAGACTCAAGCTTAACAGCTGCAAGTGGTCTCTTGGGTTAAAATTTGGTGACTCATTAGCTGCTCCTGGGGCTAGACTCAAAGGCCAATAATTTAAAAATAAAGTTGAACAGAGCAGGGAGAGCAGGTAGAATTATAGAGAGGCAGAGATACAAAACTGACTTGGATTATACACTTTCACTTAGTCATAATAGAAAAATTCTTTAAAAGAACAAAAATAAATAAAGTTGACAATTTAACTGACAGCAGAAAGCAACTGGAGAAAGCTTTCCACTTTTCACTTAATTTTGTAAAAAGCAGCCATGTAAAATATCCAGAAAGTCATCCAACTCTACCCCCCCCCCTCTATTTCTACTTTTTTCTTTATTTTTCTTTTAAAAGAGGGGAAGAAGAGAAGAAGAAGCAGGCAATCACACCAACTCTTCTCGGGGACTAACCAAGACAGTAAGCTCCAGGGCATCTCCTACTGTAAGAATAAATTAATTTCAAATTCAATGAAAATCTTGCAGGTAACAATGTGAATTTGTGTTTCATATTTATTACTGGAAGTGAGGAAGTATGGAAACATGTTTATAAATGAAGTCTGGTCATATACTGGAATATTCTGTTTTTCAAATCTCTTCTCCCTCAACCTCACACAAAATTAACAGCAATTCCACAAAGGTATAATTTTGCATTCCTGTATAATTAGTCTATTTCTCTGTCATCTAACAGACAAAAAAAAAGAGAACACTAATTCTAGTCCAGAAATATTATAGGATTCTATCTCTAAATGAGCTTGCACAGGGAATAAAAATCTACTTAGTGTATTTTAAAGCTATGTAATTCTTCAGGGCATTCAAAATGAATGGAAACTAGGACTTTATACACTATGTGAGGGCTGGGGGCAATGAATGGATTCAGAGTTGACAACAATGACCAAAAAGTGGTAAGGCAATTCAAACTGGTGAAGGACAATGGACATTCAACTTGCCTCTAAGATACCTGGATTAACACCAACATAGGCTGCAGAGACAACCTAGTGAGACCGGTCCCACTCTAATCTACAAGAAACAGAACAAAACAGACTGAAATTCAATCAGCAGGGTCTGATGGAGAACTGCAGTCAGTCACTCTTTGAAAATGACACAAATCAAAGATTCTTCAGAGGAGGAGCAAGAGGAGCAAGGGTAAGAGGGCCAGTTAGTAATCTGTTCTCCCATACAGCAAATTCCCTAACAATGGTCACCTTCCAGTGTGAAGGTCAACAATAACAGGATAGCAATATGGCACATTAAAATGCAGAGTCATGAGGACAAATGAGCTGATATGACATCAAAGACATTATAATGTAGAAGTGTCATCTTGAAAGTTAAACTGAGGAATACTGGGAGGGAGTTAGACTCCTAGGAAGAAGCAGCCAAGGTGCTCCATCCCCACCCTAAACTTGTAACCCCCGTCTTGTCATGATTTTGAGACACAAGCCTATGACAAATTATTTTCATACATACAACCTGTCAACAAAAGCATTTCAAAACCAAAATACTGAATTTCTCAGGTAAACCACAATGAAAGAGAACATTTATAAAAGCTTGGCCAAAAGAGAATCTTTTAATCCAGTACCAAATTAATTAGAGAACTACTCTGAAAAGTACAATTAGAAGGGTGACAAACTCAACACAGAAAGTTCTATGCATGTCAGATGTTATTTTTAAAAAATATTCACATTCGTGGAGTCCCTGAGGCATTTATAAACAGGTTTGCCAGCACAGAAATGACTTCTTTACTAAGCAGACTACAGGCAACACTGAGTTAATATACTGGTTCCATCTTTCTTCTGGTTGTATTCCTTAATTATCTGTGTCTAAACTTCAAAGGAAATTCATTTCCTTACATTTTCAAATATTGTGAAGACTTCAAAATTACCCCCTTCTTAGAAAGCAACTCCTTTCAGGCAGTTAAACATCAATGTCATTTAAAATATTTTACTGGTAAGAAAGATAATCCATCATAATTTCCTCAACCATGCTATGTGAATTTCATAAGCCTCTTGAATTTTTCCAGGTTTGGGGGTAGAGGGGTGTGTGGGGAGAAGAATGTTGGCCCAAATTTCCAGAATCTGATTTTCCTTTTAAGAGTCATGAGAGAACAAAAATTAGATTCCACAACACTGAACAACTCCTCATAGGTGCTGAGAATTCCTACTAGCCTCTCTCTCTCCCCCTCTGGCATGAAACCCTCTATACTCCTTCCTGCCTGTATCAGATAGGCTGTACCCACCTCAGTTTCTGCCTCAGGGTCTTTGCCTAAAAATCCTGGTGGCACAGGGGTTAAGTGCTATGTCTGCTAACCAAAAGGTCAGCAGTTCAAACCTGCCAGGCACTCCTTGCAAACTCTGTGGACCAGTTTTACTGTACCCTATAGGGTCACCATGAATCAGAATTGACTCAATAGCAGTAGGTTGGGCCAGGTTGGGTCCAGCTGTCTGGTTCACTCTTCATAGAGATCTACACGAATATCCCCTTACTCTATCTGGCCTTTCTTCACACGGTGGCTTCTCTACGAGGCCTTCCTGGGCACTCTACTTAAAATTAATAACCCCCCAAATGTCTATTTTCCCCATCTCACTATTCTCCACACACCAGTTACCACTACTCTATCCATTTTACCTAAGTATTCATTTCTCTTGGAACAAGCTCCATGGTGGCAGGAATGTGTGGTCTGTTTGGCTCCCAGGATGCAACTGGCACAAAAGATGTTCAATATTTATCAGATAAATAAAGGAATGAATGAATGAACATGGTCCGGTTCCCCTCCCCAGCCCCCCAAACAGCGAAGTTATCAAAAAGGTGTGGAGGTCTTTCCTTCCTAGCGAATCACTGCTAGCACCGATATATTCCTCAGGTCTCACGGTCAAAGAGAAGGATCCTGTCACATTTTTCCAGGTACATGTCACTTCTTTCCTAGTGTCCTGTTGTTGACGGCTGATGTAACTGAAAAGTACATATTCCAGTTTGTCCACTCTCAGAGCTGCTATACTTACTTGTAAGACACATAAAAGCATCAGTGGATGAGACACAGCACTTGTGTTCTCAACAGCATGGACAAACCCTGGGGCAAGCCAGAGCTACACCAACCAGATAGATGAAAGCTCAGGGATGACAACAAGGGACGACAAACTTTCTACCCAAGGAACTCACTGCATTCCAATAAGGAACTAACTACATAAGGAAAGAAAGAATTATCCTCCCTGAACAAAACACTGGGATTCGAGACTGCTTAACAGTTCAAGGTCCATGGACGGTCCCAGACAGAAAGCTGTTCCCTACCAACCCCCTACTCAATCTCTTCTCAGTGAAACTGAAACACTTACCTTCCCTTAGAAAGCGACTATGATGTGCTTAAGTGTGTTTAAACACTTTCAGAAAAGGGAAAAGCAAGCACTACCAGGTGAAAGCAAAGCACTGGGACTGCTTCCCCGACCAGCTCCTGCACACACCCTGCTTCTCTGATACCCACTTTCCTGGTCGCCTGATGGAGGTTTCAGTCACGAAACTGAAGCAGTGAGAGTGCTTCGGGGAAAACTGCTGACACTCAGGCTCACGCCCGTGTCAACCTACTGTCCGGGTCCCAGCTGCCACGGGCGCCACTTCCTCAGCCTCGGTCCCCGGCCCCGAGCATGGCCCCACCTGGCCTCGGGCCTGCTCCAGACCCGGTCCTCGGGCCACGAAAGGAGCCTCCCCAGTCCAGATGCTCCGTGAGGCGGGCAAGGGTGCACCGCCCAGAGGCCAGGTGTGGGGAGAAGGACCGGCAGGAGCAGCTGTCTGGCCACAGCAGCTGTGACCCGGGGCACGCCGGGGCTGGACGGGCGACCGGCCCCGAGAAGCAAGCAGCAGACGGCGAGTCCTCTCTCGCTGTCCCCGAAAAAGCTGGCCTGACACTGCCCACCCCATCGACCTCTTCTTCCTCGGCTCCCCCCGCACTGCCACCGGCATCCCCGGAGAAGGGGGCGCCCGGCTCCGCGCGGCCGAGACGCGCCGGGCCCAGCATGCTCCCCACCACGGAGGAGGCGCTCTCTGGCCCCGCACCTGACCTGTCCCCTCGCCTGACGCTCCAAGCCGGCCGCTGCCGGGGCGGCCTGCGGGTGCCCATGCGGCTGGGCCGGGTCGCGCCGGGGAGGCGGGGGCGCAAGAGCGGCCGGGAACACCGGGCGGCCCGGGCAGCGGCGGCGGAGCCGTGGCGCCGAGCGGAGCCGGGCACGGGAGCGAGGACGAGCCGCTGGTTACCTGCGGTCCGGGACAGGGAGTCTCTCAGAACCCAAGTCAGTCTTCAGCCTCAACAACACAAGATGGCCGACACGTCGCCACGCACGTCACGTGACACAGCGCTCGCTCCGCCACGCCCCCGGCTCCGCCCCCGCCCGCTGCCTCTCTTCCCTCCCCTGCTTGTCCAGACTCCCACGACCTCCTTCCCTGCCTCGCCTCCCGCCCCTTTTCCCCGACACGCCCCTGCCCGAGACCCGGATGTCAAGCTGGCGTGGGCGGGGGGCCGCGGTAGAGCGCAGGCGCAGTGCCCAGAGCGTCCGGGAGTCTTGGCTGGAGACCCTGTCTGCCCTTGAGTTGAGTAGAGTTGGTGGGCATGGTTGGTTCTCGGCCACATACCCTTTGACTTACTATCCTAAGCACCCAATCTAGGATCTCTTCTAGTTTTTCCAAACATTTCCTGAGCTTTCTGTCTAACACTGAGGCATCTGGTAGTTTGTCTTGTGGGCTCTTCTTGCCTCTTGGGCGTCCTCGAGTTTGCAGGGAAGCTACAAAACCTGAAGTTCAAACTAGTGTCTCTTATTGACGCTGCTGGTAGGACCAGGAATTCGTTCTGGAGGCCTGGGATGCGACGGCTGTAGAGTTCCTTTTTCCTCCTAGTGCATCTGGCGCTCTAACTCTTTTCCTTAAAGATCTCCGGCTCTGGAATTGCCGGGTAAAATATAAAAGATGCCCAGGGACAGACTCATCCTAAAGATTTATTCGTTGTGTTCTTACAGTTTAACTGGGAGTTCTGTATATTTGAAAATCTGGCAACTCTGCTTTTAGCTCCCTCCTCCTGAGGTTACCCTCACGCCGGTCTGCCTCTCAAACCCCTTCCCATCTTGCGAAAGCAAGCTACTTCCAACAACTTCAAAAAATTACTCCAGTATCTACCGCCTTAAAATTTAGTGCTTGAATCTCCAGTTCCCTTTCCAGGACTTCCTGTTCTCTTTCTGTTCCCAAGTACTGCCTTAAACACCTATTGCTTGCCTTAAGGACACCGCAGCAGACAGGTTGGTAACAAGTTTTTCAATCCTCCTCCTAAAGATCAGTACTACCCTGTCTTCAACAGGATTCATCACCCCCTACTTTCCAGAACACTCTCTTCGTTTGACCTTTATGCCCTTCTCACTCAAAGTGTGGTCGGTGGTGCAACCACAATCAAACTTCCAACAGTCTTCATTACAGAAATAGGAAAGGCAATCCTCCACCCTATATGGCATGGCAAGAGGTCCCAAATAGCTAAAACAATGTTAAAAGAGAAGAACAAAGTAGGAAGACTTACATGTCTTAATTTTAAAACACACCATGCACAGCCACAGTACTCAAAACAGCCTGATGTCTTTATAACAACTGATACATAGACCAATAAAATAGAATTGAAAGTTCAGAAATAAATCTCCTCTTCCTCTTTCTCGTCCTTCTCTTCCTCTTCCTTCTCTTCCTCTTCCTTCTCTTCCTGCTATGATCAGAAATCTATGATCAATGGATTGTTGACAAGGGTTCTAAGTCCATTCCATGAGGAAAGAGGACTATCTTCAATAAATGATGCTGGGAAAATTGGATTTATACATCCAGAAAAATGAAACGTGAGAGATGCCTCACCCCGTACAGAAAACAAATGCATGATGGGTTAAGGACCTAAATGTGCACGCTAAAACCGTAAATGTCTTGGAAGAAGTACAGCCAGAATGTTTCTTAGAAGCCAGCATGTTGAGACAACATCTCACATGCTTTGAACATGTTATCAGGAGGGAACAGTCGCTGGAGAAGGACATCATGCTTGGTAAAGGGTCAGCAAAAAAGAAGAGGATCGTCAACAAAATGGATTGATCAAGTGGCAGCAACAATGTGCTCAAGCATAGCAAAAATTGTGAAGATAGTGCAGGACCATGCAATGTTTTGTTCTGTTGTGTGTGGGGTTGCTATGACACAAAAGTGACCAACAGCACCATAAAATTCTTAAAAGAACAAGGAGGGGCAGTGCTGTCGTGCCTATAGCTTTTAACACTATGTTACCTAATATAATAAAAGCACAAATAGGAAAAGACAAAATAAATGGGAGTTCATAAAAATCAGAAGCTTTGGTTGGTTGAAAAACTTTAGAAAAGACTGAAACAAGCTACTAATTTGCAGGAAAACTTTGGAAACCATGTATCCAACAAGAATCTAGTGACCAAAACATATATAAAAATTCAGCTTAACAACAAAAAGACAACCCAATGAAAAAAATGAGCAAAGAACTTGAGTAGATATTTTACTAAAGATCACATTCAAATGGTCACAGAACATGGGACAACTTGCTCAGCATCAATGGCCATTCAGAGAGCAGCAAATCAAAGCCAAAATGATATACCATTTCACTTCCAGTAGGGTGGCTAAGATTAAAAACGGAAAATAACAAATGTTGATGAGGAAATTAGAATCCTTATCCATTGCTGGTAGGAATGCAAAGTCATATAGCCATTCTGGAAAAAACTCTGGTGTTTCCTCAAAAAAGTAAAAACAGAACCACCATACAACCCAGCAATTCTACTCGTGGGTATATGAGGACTGCCAATTAAGTTCGCAGACTCATCCTAGAAAAAAGTGCTACATACCTCATTGCTGAATATCACTATGGTAACCTTCAAATTACTCCTCTTGGGAAGCTATGCATTGACGCCAGCGCCTAGCCCACCCTTCAGAGCAATTTTGGAACTCTTTCTGGAACGGCCATCAGAACTGTCATCGTATTACCCTTTGTGTCCTGAATGTCATCAAAATGTCTTCCTTTCAATTTCCTCTATTTTGGGGCAAAGAAAAAAGTCACTGGGGGCCAGATCAGATGAGTAGGGAGGGTGTTCCAGTACAGTTATTTATTTACTGATTAAAAACTCCCTCACAGACAACAAGACAATTAAGTTTGCAAACTTTCCACCTTGCCACAGTGCACAATGGCCACTCCAGAAGGAGTTCCAAAATTTCTTTGAAGGGTGGACTAGACGCTGGCATTGGTGCATAGCTTTCCAAGGGGAGTGCTTTGAAGGTAATCAGAGTGATACTCAGCAATGAGGTACGTAGCACTTAGAACAATTAAGTTCACAGTCTTAATTGTTGGACCTCACATATCCAAAACACTTGAAAGCAGAGACTCAGAGACTTGTACACTAGTCACAATAGCCAAAAGGTGGAAACAATCTCAATATCCTTCAATAGATGGATAAACAAAAAAAATGTAGTAAATATTCACAAGCACTACTGAGCCAGCGGGAAAAAATGAAGTCTGGATACATACTACAATATAGAAGGAGCTTGAATATATTATTTTGAGTAAAATAAGACAATCACGAAAGGACAAATATGTATGAACTCACATAAAAAGACAAGAAAAGCAAATGTACAGAGATCAAGATGTATTAATGGTTACAAGAGTTCTAAAAGAGGGGGGAAATGGAGGTTGACAGGGATGGAAAAATCTCACTGATTAAGGGTAGGTTTGCCAGCTAGTTAGTGTAATTACTGTCAATAAGTTATACATGTGTAAAAAGTTGAATTGGCAAAAGTTGTGTGATGGATATTTTTACAACAATGATGAGAGAATAACTTCTGAGGCTGGTTATGTACAACCAAACACTATGTGAGATTTGATCTGTTAGTTTGGAGGTTTAAGGTCATGGTTTCATGGGACGTCTCATGACGCAATAACACGTTCAGTGGTTTTGTTTCACCTCCTAGTTCATAGTATAATACTCAGGGATCTTAAAAACTTGCAAACTTTGATTCAAGGCATAACAATTCGTGTCTTTTCTGCTGGACCAATGGAGGGAGACTCAGGAATAGGAGAATGATATGAAATGTGTGGCTAATTGCCTCCATGAGCAGCTGTCTCCTTTGCCATGAGATCAGAACAGAGGGATGCTGCCTGGCTACCATTACTGAACACGAAAGGATCCTGATAAAAAGCAAGAAAATGCAGAACAGAATTTCAAATTATCGTAGTATTTATCCAGACTTTCTGGAGCCACAGAGAGCGGATGAACCACTGAAACTTTTGCCCAAAGATAATCTTTAAACCTTAAACCAAAAACACCTCCAAAGTTATCTTAAAACCGAACAATGTTTTACTTTTTCCCCAAATAGTTGAACTTAACTAGTAAAGAAGGTCTATGTTAAGCATTATGCTCTTTTAAAATCTATCTACATGGAATCCAACTAACAACAGCAGCTCAAACTTTAGGGGTCTGCAAGTTTGTGTTAATGGGGAAGGAACAACTCAGAAAAGGAGGGTGAGAATGGTTGCACGACTCAAAGGATGTCAGCAATGTCACTAAATGGTGCATACAGAAACTACTCAAGTAGTCTATGTTACAAATTGAACTAATGACAATGGGTTTGGGTTTGCGTTTGTGTGTTTTTTGTTTGTTTGTTTTGGTAGCTTTGCTGTGTGTTTTCACAACAACAAAATAAACAAAATTAAGGAGAAAAAAAGTACGGGCAATGGACCAGCATCACCTGCACCACCTGGCATCTTGGTGAAGATGTAGACTCTCTAACAAGCCCCTCACCACCCTGTTCTGCTGGACTCCAGGCCACTATCATCCATACTTCCACCCCAACACCCCTCTTCTGTCCCCCCAACTTGATGGTCCAGATACGCAGTTCAAACATTTGATTCAAACATGTTTCAGGTGCTTCAAACATTTCATTCTCTTTTAGCCCTTCCACATGCTGTTCCCTCTTGTTAAAATGCCATCCACCTCAATTTTCACCAGCCTGCCTTACTCCTGCTCATCACTAAAAGCCTAAATCACATGTTACTTCTTTTGTGGAGCTTTCTCTCATTCTCTCAACAGACCAAAGGGCTTACCCTTCGCAATCTTATTTTCATGTAGCAAAAACTCATTAAGAGCCCTGCTTGCATTCTCTTTTATAATTCTGGTGACATCCTTATAGGATACTGAAGAAGCCAAACCCCTCTCCAAATTTGGACTACAAAGCTCATGTCCCTTACCATTCCACTTCTGTGATGTTACGCCACCACTACAATGCTGTCTTAAGTTATCTACTGCTGCTAGAACAAAAATACAGGTGAGTGGCTTTAACAAATTGAAATGTATTTACTCCAAATTCAGGAGGCTAGAAATTCAAATTGAAGATGTAGGCTCTACAAAGGGGCTTTCTCAGTTCTAGGGGAAGGTCCATGTCTCTTCAGCTTCTGTTTCCTGGTTCCTTGGAGACCTCTGTGTGGCTTGGCATCTCATCTATCTTCTCCCATCTCTGCTTGCTTGCTTGCTTAACCTCTTTTACATCTCAGAAGCGGCTGACTTAAGACACACCCTATCCTGATCACATGTGATTAACGCAACAAAGATAACTGATTCCAAATGGGATTACAACACAGACACGGGCATGGACAACAGGATGTATAACAAATATTTTAGTAGAACATAATTCAATCCATAACAGCTGCCTGTGTGTACATATGTGTATAAAATCTGTACACAGAAAAATTCAGCCTCCATTATGTACAGTTCTGCAAGTTTTGACAAATACACATTGATGTTGTCAGGTGTCATCAAGTCAGTTTCAACTCATAGCTACCCTACATTCAACAGAATAAAACACTGCTCAGTCCTGAGTCATCAAGAGTCTTCCTCTTTCTTGCTGGCTCTCTACCTTACCAAGTATTATGTTCTTCTCCCACTTTAAAACATGTCCATCCTCTCTGTCAAGGTTGCTATCTGGCTGTACTTCCAAGACAGACTTGTTTTTTCTTTTGGCAGTCCATGTTATATTCAATATTTTTCACCAACACCACGATTCAAAGGTATCAATTCTTCTTTGGTCTTCTCTATTCATTGTCTAGATTTTGCATGCAAATAGGGAGATTGAGAATAGCATTAAAGCGACATTTGTGCTTTTCAACACTTTAACGAGGTCTTTGGCACACAGATTTGCCCAGTGCGCTAATACACCATTTGATTTCCTGGCTGCTGCTTTCACAGATGGAAACTGTGGATACAAGTAAAATGAAACCCTGGACAACATCGATCTTTTTGCTGTTTATCATGATGTTACTTATTGGTGCCGTTGTGAGGATTTTGATTTCCTATATGTTGAGGTGTAGTCCACACTGAAGGCTATAGTCTTTGATCATTAGTAAGTCCCTCACACATTTGTCTGTCACACAGTGGAGGTTTCTCTGTTGCAGTAATCTGGCAGCTGTGCCATCAGTATTCAAATACCGGCAGGGTCACCCATGCCGGACAGGTTTCCGCTGAGCTTCCAGACTAAGACTTGGAAGAAGGACTCAGTAGTCTACTTCTGGGGGGGGGGAGGGGAGCTAGCCAGTGGAAAACTTATGAATACCAGCAAAACATTGTCTAATATACTGGTGGAAGATGAGCCCCTTAGATTGAAAGGCTCTCAAAATATGACTGGAGAAGAGCTTCCTCCTCAAAGTAGAGCTGAACATTAACGATGCAGATGGAGTCAAATTTGGGGGACCTTCACTTCCCGTTGTGCCGTGACTCAAAATGAAAAGAATCAGCTGCAAACATCCATTAATAATCTGAATGTGGAATGTACGAAGTGTGAATCTAGGAAAACTAAGAATTGTAAAAAACGAAATAGAATGCATAAATATTGATATCATAGGCATTGGTGAGCTGAAATGGACTGACAAGGGCCCCTTTGAGTCAGACAATTGTGTGACAAATTGAAGAGAAACAGTGTTGCATTCATTACCAAAAAGAGCATTTTGGGGGCTGTCTTGAGAGATAACTGTCAGTAATAATATAATATCACTGCTGATGTCAGATGGATCTTGGTGAGCTGGAGGAAGACTCATTCAGAGCCTGTGATACACTGATAATACTTTGTTTGCTGGACTCAAGCATAACAAGGATTATGAGGATGAGAAAGGACAGGGTGGTGTGTTATTCTGTTGCATGTAGGGTCACTATGTGTCAGAACTGACTCAAGGGAACCCAACAACAAGTGCTTCAAGTTCTCTTTACTTTCAGCGAGCAAAGTTGCACCATCTGAATCCAGCAGGCTGTTAATGAGTCTTCCCCCAATCGTGACGCCTTGTCCATACAGCCAAGCTTCTGGAATTATTTGCTCCACATATGGACCAAAGGAGTAGGATGTAGAGCCCTGCCACATACCTTTCCTAACTGTAAACCATGCATTATTCCCTTGTTCTGTTCCAGTGACTGCCACTTAGTCTAAGTTTAGGCCCCACAGTTCCTGTTCCTCAGAATGTTATCCACCATTTATTATGATCCACAGAACTGATGTTATTGCTTAGTCAAGAAAACTCAGGTAAACATCTTTCTGATAGTCTCTGCTTCCAGTCATGATCCTTCTGACGTCAGCAATAATATCCCTCATTCCATGTCCTCTTCTGAATCTGATATGAATTTCTGGCAGTTCCCTGTCAATGCACTACTGTGGCTACTTTCGAAGTGTCCTAAACAAAGTTTTATCTGCCGGTAACGTTAAAGATGTTATTCACTCATCTCTTATTCTTTCAGTTCACCTTTCTTTGGAATGGGCACACATATGGATCTCTTCCGGTCAGTTGTCCAGGTAGCTGTCTTCCAAACTTGTTGGCATAGATGAGTGACCATTTCCAGCATTGCATCCATTTGCTGAAACATCTCAGTTGGTATTCCATCAATTCCTGGAGCCTTGTTTTCCACAAACTCTTCCCTACAGCTTGCACCTCTTCTTTCATTAGCTTGAGTTCTGGATCGGATGCTACCTCCCAAGATGGTTGAACATCAGCCAATTATTTTTGGTATGGTGATTCTGTGTTTTCCTTCCATCTTCTTTTGACGCTGCTTGTATCATTTAACATTTTTCCTGTAGAATCCTTCAGAACTGCCACTGGAGACTTGAATGTTTTCTTCAGTTCTCTCAGCTTCAGAAGTGCTGAGTGTGTTATTCCCTTTTGATTTTCTACCTGAAGGTCTTTGCCCGTATCATTAGGATACTTTGTCTACTCGAGCTGACAACTACAAACGCCAGCACAGCAGACAGAGGAAAGAATGGGTGACAGAGTGTCTGTTTACATTGGGTTTTCTAGAGAAGCAAGACCAGTAAAATGTGTAGAGAGAGAGAAAAAAAATGTACAGTTGAGTTGATGTCAACTCACAGTGACACTACAGCACACAGTAGAACTGCCCCATAGAGTCTCCAAGGAGTGCCCGCTGGATTTGAACTGATGACCTATTTGTTAGCAATTATAGCACTTAACCGCTACACCATCAGGGTTTCCGAGAGACAGAGAGAGAGAGAGAGAGAGAGGTTTACATTAAGGGGATGTCTCACATGATTGCTGAGGCTGAAGTCCCAAGTCCACAGGTCAGCATAGAGACTAATCCTGATTCACATGGTTACAGAGCTGGTGAATTCAAGAGCGGCAGGTTAAATAGCAGGACTCTTGTTGATAGGCTGCAAATACTGACAGATACCAAGATCTTCAGGCAGGCTAGCAGATAAGCTGCTAGGTCAAGACCCAAGAACAGAAGAGCAAACGAACAGGACCCCGCCACAGGATCCAAAGTCAGAAAAAGCCTTGCCAGAGAGTGCAGTTACATTGAACGCAGGCAAAAAGCCCACAGAAACTCCCTTTCAACTGACTGGCTACCCGCAGCTGATTCCATCATGAAGGTGATCAAATTATATCAAATATCCTCATGAAAGTGATCACATCATCATATGACTGCCAAACTACATCGTAACTGCCAAACCACGGGAAGTTGTGGTCCAGACTATTTGACATACAACCCTAACAATCACAGAGAGGATACAGAAGTCTGTTGTTGTTTTTGTTGTTGTTAGGTGCTGTGGAGTTGGTTCTGACTCACAGTGACTCCACACACAACAGAACGAAACACTGCCCAGTCCTGCACCATGCCCACAATCATTTTTATGCATAAGCCCATTGTTGCAGCCACTGTGTCAATCCGTCTCACTGAGGGTCTTCCTCTTTTTCACTGACCCTCCACTTTACCAAGCATGATATCCTTCTCCAGGAATTGATCCCTCCTTGCAACATGTCCCAACTATGAGAGACACAGTCTCACTATCTTCGTGTCATGGATTGAATTGTGTCCCCACAAAAATAGGTGTAGCCATGTGATCATGAATCTACGATTGTCCTTCATTTTGTGATTTTACTGTGCTGTATGTTAAAGGATTAGGGTGGGACTGTAAATCCCTTCAGAAGATCACCGCCCTGCTCCATTGTAAAGGGAATTTCCCTGGAGTGTGACTTGCCCCACCCTTAATCCTTTCATCCTACAAGAGATAAAAGGAAAGGGAAGCAAGCAGGCAGAGAATTGAGAACCTCACACCATCAGACAAGCAACACCAGGAGAAGAACGCATCCTTCAGACCTGAGGTTCCTGCGCCAAGATGCTCCCTGGACAAAGACTGATGCAATACCGGACTTTCCTCCAGAGCCAACTAGGGGGAAAGCTTTCCCCTGGGGTGGACATCCTAAATTTGGACTTGTAGCCTACCGGACTGTGTAAGAATAAACGTTTCTTTGTTAAAGCCATCTACTCTGTGGTATTTCTGTTAGAGCAGCCCTAGCTGACTAAAACACTTCGCTTCCCAGAAGCACTCTGGTTGTACTGTTTCCAGATCTGTTTGTTTTCTTGGCGGTCCATGGTACCTTCAATATTCTCCAACACTACAATTTGAAGACATCAATTCTTTTCCTGTCTACCTTATTCATTGTCCAGCTTTTGCAGGCATATGATGCAATTGAAAATACCATGGCTTGGGTCAGGCACACTTCAGTCTTCAAGGTGACATCTTTACTTTTCAATACTTTAAAGAGGTCCTTTGCAGCAGATTTTCCCAACGCAATGTGTCTTGTGATTTCTTGACTGCTGCTTCCATGGCTGTTGACTGTGGACCCAAGTAAAATGAAATCCTTGACAACCTCAATCCTTTCTCCACTTATCATGATGTTGGTTACTGGTCCAGTTGTGAGGATTTTTGCTTTCTTGATGTTAAGGTGCAATCCATACTGAAGGCTGTGGTCTTGGATCGTCATCAGTTTCAAATCTTCCTCACTTCTAGCAAGCAAGATTGTGTCATCTGCATAATGCAGGTTGTTAGTAAGTCTTTCTCCAATTCTGATGCCTTGTTTTTTGTATAATCCAGCTTCTTGGATTATTTGCTTGGCATACAAATTGAAAAGGTGTGGTGAAAGGATACAACTCTGACACAAACCTTTCCTGACTTTAGACTAGGCAATGTCCCCTTTTTCTGTTGGCATGACTGCTTCTTGATCCGTGTACAGATTCCTCATAAGTACTATTACGTGTTCTGAAATTTCCGTTCCTCACAATGTTATCCATAATTTATTATGATTCACACAGTTGAATGCCTTTGCACAGTCAGTGAAACACAGGTAAACGTCTTTGTGGTATTCTCTCCTTTCAGCCAAGATCTATTTGACATCAGCAACCATATCCCTGGTTTCACGTCCTCTTCTAAATGCAGCTTGAAGTTCTGGAAGTTCCCTGTCACCATACTGTTGCAGTTGCTTTTGAAGGATCTTGAGCAAAATTTTACGTGTGTGTGACATTAATGACATTGTTTGATAATTTCCACATTCAGTTTGATCACCTTGCCTGGGAATAGGCATAAATAGAAATCTCTTTCAGTTAGTCAGCCAGAGAGCTGTCCCCCAAATTTCTTGGCATAGATGAGTGAGCATTTCCAGAGCTGCATCTGTTTGTGGAAACATCTTAATTGATATTCCATGGGTTCCTGAAGCCTTGTTTTTCACCAATGCCTTCAGTGTAGCTTGGACTTCTTTCTTCAGTACCATCAGTTCTGGATCATGTGCTACCTCTTGAGATGCTTAAACATCAACTGGTTCCTTCTGATATAGATTGTGTATTCCTTCCATCTTCTTTTGATGCTCCGAGTTGTTTTAACGTTTTCCCTGTAGAATCCTTCACTATTGCAACTCGAGGCTTGAATTTTTTCTTCAGTTCTTTCAGCTTGAGAAATTCAGAATGTGTTCTTCCCTTTTGGTTTTCCATTCCCAGCTCTTTGCACACGTCATTATAGCACTTTGTCTTTCCCAGCTACCCTTTGAAATCTTCTGTTCAGTTCTTTTACTTTGTCATTCCTTTCTTTTGCTCTAGCTTTAGCCATGCAGAAGTCTATAGTGGGCTGGGCTGGAAGACAGGCTGGTCAACACAGAGGACTGTAGATGGGGCCCTTTACTAGACAAGCCAGGCCCATAACTGGAAACCAAAGAGAAGATGCAAGTGAAAGCTGGGCAATCCCCACTTGGAAGCTAACTATGGAAACAGGTCCACCTTTAAGTTTCAAAAACATTTTTCATTATTAAAGTACTTATGTACTCCCAAGTCTTTTCTTATTTCCAACCACCAGGTGAATACAAACAAAATTACATTTTTAAAGTCTTAGAAATACAATCAACGAAATCTTTGACCTAAATACCCCATGATATGTCCCAGAATGTTATTTCATTTTCTCCTCTTTCGTGTATTCAGGGTTTCATATCTCTGCCATGCCAGAGTTTCTATGTGCATGTTCAACTATCCTTCTCTCTTTCTTGAGGGTCAAAGAGTCCTCTGTTTTTAATTAACTAGTAGTAATAGTATTAGTAGCAGCAGCAGCAAAGCAATATATATTTATGGTTTTAAAATGTTAAGAGTTCAGAAATAAAATATACAATGGAAAAATTTTAATTCTCTGACACCAAGGACCTTCAGGTCCTCTTCCCCTTGGGTAACTCACTGGTCATGTTTAAAACCCTGGCAGCACAGTGGTTAAGTACTACAGCTGCTAACCAAAAGGTTGCATTTCAAATGCATCAGGCACTCCTTGGAAATTCTATGGGTTTGGTAGCACCACGCCTCATGAAGGGTGCATATTCTGAAGGGTGGGCATGCTGGCTTAAGGAGCATATCACTGGGGCATCTGGGAAAGGCTTGTCAAGAAGGGTGGGGGTCCAGAGGTAAAGGGTGAGTAGAATATCTGACAACAGGGCAGCAAAGGCCAAGGAGTGGCGGTGACAAAGAATTGGTTCATCTTGGGAGCATAGGTCCCCCGGCAATGGACAGTGAAGAGGTGGCGCTGAGGCTGCAGATGGAGCTGGAGGCAGAGGATGGCAGCCCCATGTGCTGAGCTATGGGCCCCAACCCACAGTGAGGGCCACCAGGAGCCATGAGAAGTTATTCAGCAAAGGAGATGACACATGCTCACTCATCATTACTGTCACCTTGTTGTTTCTTTGTAACGCTTACCATCAGCTTGAATACGTCCTTACTCTTGTATTATCTGTGCACTCAATAAATACATAAGCACTTGGAGAGCAAAAAAAAGAAGAAACTCTATGGGGCAGTTCTACCCAGTCCGATACTGTTGTTCTGAGTCAGAACTGACTTGATGGCAGTGGGTTGAAGAGTGTTCGTGGAGCCCTGGTGGTACAGCAGTTAAGCACTCAGGACAAAGTAGTGGCAGTCTACTTCTGGAACGATGACAGCCTTGGAAGCCAGATGGAGCAGTCCCATTGTGTCCTATAGGGTCTCTGTGAATCACAGTCTGTTGGAAGGCAATGGATTTGGTTTTGGTTACCTTGTGGCTATAGTCCCATTTGGGAATGGATTGTCTTTGCTTTGTTAATAGGTAGGGTTAGGCTATGAGTCACAATCGAATCAAGCGCAGTGGGATTGGATTTTTGGTTCTGTTAGTGTAGGGAGTGTCTGAAGTAGGTATCTCACAAAATATAAAAGGAGCAGAGTGAGCAAGCAGAGTTGCGAGTAGATACTGAGCCACGTGGAGATCTCCGCAGAACCAGCATCCAGAAGCTGAAGGGACAAGGACCTTGCCCAGAGCCGACAGACAATGCTTCCCCTAGAGCCCACACCCTGAGTTTAGACTTCTGGCCTTCAAAACTGTGAGACAGTGAATTTCTGTTTAGGCCCCTCCTTGTGGCATTCCTGCTATAGCGGGGCTAGATGACTAGGACAGCCCACACCTCTGCCTCCACAACCAGAGGGTATCTGTGGAACCATGGCTCCTGTATAGTCTGCCTAGGCAGGCAAGGGCTGCGACCTGATTGTGGTCTGGTGGACAGGTAGCATCAGCGAGGGGAAACCCAAGCAGGGGTCAGCCACAGATGCTGCGTCATGTGACCGGGCCCTGTGGGGCTCAGCAGCTTCAGGACTGCGGGGTGAGGCAGCTGAGCATGGGAGTTATCAAGAATCTCCCTGGGCTGGTGGGGAGCAGAGGGACTGGGTGAGTGGGCACCTGGGCTTGCACCAGTTGCAGCAGGGTGAGTGCAATAGACAGATGCCACCTTTTAAAGATGGAGCTCTGAGCGCTTCTGTAGAGAGGGTTTCTGATATCAGCCAGCGGAGAGGTCCTGCCTTGCCCACCTTGTGCCCTCCACCAAGCCTGGCCAGAACTCCTTGGATCTGAAAGTAGAGCCACATGCCCAGTTACAATAATGGATGGTGAAGGGTACACAAGGCATCCATGTGCCCATAAATACACACCAGCCATGGAAACTGCTTGGTAGGTAATCACATACCTATTTTACAGGTGAGTAAACTGAGATTCAGTGAGGTTAAGCTACTTGCCTGACTGCAAATGCCATGATAGAACCTTCATAGCAGTGGCAAAACTGTCCCACCCACCAGCCACCCCCAGGGAGGGGACTCTGCCAGCTAAAACCGTGCCCCAGAACCTCTAATGTCTTCCTTTTCAGAGCTGCGCCCTTGGGCCAGGATCTTCTGTAAGGGTATTCACAAAGTCTCTGTCATCAGTGGTAGGGGTTCCTGCCTTGGCCATCTCTGTTTCTTTCACCAAATTGTGTCCATCTTTGTGAAATAAACACAACAAGGACGCCTGTCACATGGCAGGCATTGTACCAGGCTGTGGCACCGGCTGGGTAAGGCAGAGATTCTTTCCTTCAGCGTTTGTAGTTCAGAGGGGTTGCTGCTGCTGTCATTAGGTGCTGTCGAGTCGGTTCCAACCCATAGCAACCCCGTGAACAACAAAACACCGCCTGCTCTTGCGCCATGCCCAGAATTGTTTTTATGTTTAAACCCATTTTTGTGGCCACTGTGTCCATCCATCTCGTAGAGGGTCTTCTTTATTGCTGACCCTCCACCCTATCCAGCATGATGTCTGTCATGGATTGAATTGTGTCCCTCCAGAACTACATGCAGTAATATGGCTGGGCCAGGATTCCCTGTATTCTGTGGTTGCCCTCCATTTTGTGATGTTGTGATGCTGTAAATCCTAACCTCCGCCTGTGGTTAACACAGTGGATTGTTAGAGAGGATTAGGGTGGGAAAGTAAATTGCTTCATAAGATCACTGCCCTGCGCCATTATAAGGGAGTTTCCCTGGAGTGTGGCTTGTTCCACCCTTTATCCTCTCATTCTACAAGAGATAAAAGGAAAGGGAAGCAAGCAGAGAGTTGGGAACCTCTCACCATCCAGCAAACAGCACTGGGAGAAGAGCATGTCCTTCAGACCTGAGGTTGCTGTGCCAAGATGCTCCCTGACCAAAGACGGACACAACACAAGGACTTTTCTCCAGAACTGATAGAGGGAAAGCTTTCCCCTGAAGCAGACACCCTGGATTTGGACTTGTAGCCTACCGGACTGTATAAGAATAAACTTTCTTTTGTAAAAGCCATCCACTCTGTGGTATTTGTTAGAGCAGCACTAGCTGACTAAAACAATGTCCTTCAGTCTTGCCATTTTTTTCTTCTGAGGAGCACTCTGGTTGTACTTCTTCCAGAATAGATGTTTGTTCTTTTGGCAGTTCATGGTATTCAATTTGTTCTTTCCACAGGGGTAGTCAGAGGTAAAAAAGATACTGCATAATATCATCAAATGTTCTTCAGCCTGAAGAAAATTTCAGGGTGAAATGGGAAGCTTGAGAAGGGTGTCTCGTGTATCTCGAGGGCATCAAAGAAGTTCCCAGAAGACAACCTCTGAAGTGAGCCAACAACAGCAAGGAGCAGCTGGCCAAGCCGCGGTAGGAAGGGCCAGGCAGAGGACGCGAGGTGTGCAGCAGCCTAGAGGCGTGCCACTCCCCAGCACCGGCGAGGCGTTGCACACACCTGGAGCACGGTCTAGAAGGATAGAGAGAAGGGCAGATGGGTAAGAGCTGGGGCAGGACAGGGGAGCAAGGGCCAGAACCTGGAAGTGGGAAGCCAACCATTGAAGGGGATATGTTAGGAGTGTGTAATTACTCTAGATTATTCTAGCTGCAGGGTGAACAACTGAGGAACAACTTGGGAGGCCACTACAGGGTCCTAGTAGATGAATGTCCCTTGGCCATGGCCATAGAGAAGGGAGTCTAAAAGTGAGAGACATGAAGGCACAGCGTCTGTAAGGCTTTGTAGCTAAGCGGTGGCAAAGGAGTCCACTGCCTGGTCTTCACAGTGACACGGCCCAGTGGTGGTTCCCTTCAGCCTCCAGCACATCCTGTTACCTTCTCTCCTTTGCACCAAGACTTTTCACTCCTACATAGGCCTCCTTGTCCTGAGCAAATCATGTAAGGTCAGTGAACGCTTGAGGTAACAGTGGGTTCTCTTATTCCGCATCACTCTTTTATGATGGGGCGAAGGTTGGAGGAAGACCGTAGCTGGGAAAAGGATACCTGAGAATCTCAGGGCTTGGGTTTGGTCACGAACAGAATGATCCTCCCCAAGGAGCTAAGAGTCTTCTCTTAGAACTGGAGTCCTTACTCTGATTTCCCCCAAATGGAAGGGTCTTAGGCTCTCATCAGCATCTCAAAAGGCTCCAGGAAGCAAAGGTTTTTAAGCAACTGATTCTACCTGCAGCTGAAAGCATCCTTGCTGATGGGAGGGGCTGAGCAGCTGACCACCCCAGGACTCTGAATGCTACCAGGTGGAAGCCCACCCTCCAATTGCCATTTGTAACTGTTCTGCAAGAAGTTGTCATCAAACAAGACTAATAAGCAACATCATGATAAATGGAGAGAAGACTGACATTGTCAAGGATTTCATTTTACCGCGACCTGCAATCAACACCCATGGAGGTAGCAGTGAAATCAAATGACGTATTGCATTGGGCAAACTGGCCGCAAAAGACCTCTTTCAAGGGTTCAAAAGCAAGATGTCACTTTGAGGACTAATGTGCTCCTGACAAAAGGCACGGCATTTTCAGTTGCCTTGTATGCATGCAACAGCTGGACAATGAATAAGGATAACTGAAGAACTGCTACATTTGGATGACGGTGTTGGCAAAGAATATTGACTATTCTGGGGATTGCTGTTAGAATGAACAAGTCTGTCCCGGAAGATGTACATCGAGGAGGGCGACTTCATCTCACATGTTTTGGACCTGTTGTCAGGAGGGACCAGTCCCTGGAGAAGGACATCATGCTTACTGATGCAGAGGGTCCGCAGAAAAGAGGAAGACCCTCAGCGAGATGGGCTAACACTGGCTGCAACAGCGGACAACCATGAAAACGACTGTGGACTCGCGCGGGACCAGGCGGTGTTCCGTTCTGTTGCTCACAGGGTCTCTGTGAGTCAGAACCGACTCGATGGCACCTAACAACAACCACAGTGCAGAGGGTCAGGGAAACAGAGGCTAACTCTCAACGAGATGGACCGACGGGGTCTGCAGCAGTGGGCTCCCACACAGCCGTGACTGTGACGGTGGCACAGGACCGGGCAACATTTTGTTCTGTCACATCAAGGTCACCGTTAGAGCTGGTTCTAGCGCTCTGAACAACAATGGGTTGGAAAAGCCCCTACAGAGAAGGCTCTTGTCCATCCCCCAGATCCAAGAAGACTAGGCGCAGGCTGGTGTGATGACGATGCCCAGCTGGAGAGTTTATTTGATAAGAAACAGCTGTAAGGTAGAGCACTTTATTGAAAAGACAGCAGCTACAAAAACGAATAAATACTGCACGAGGAATTATAGAATATTTTGGAATTTTAGAAATCTGCAAACTTTTGGTATTTGTAAGGAGAAAGCAAGGCCTAACAACATTAAAAAAAGAAAAAAAATTAAGGTGAGGATAAGAATGGCTTTACCTCAAAACCTTGGAGCTGATGTTGGAAAGTAGCTGCATGATGAGCATGGCCATAACTTTTGGGATTCTGGAACATTCTGGACTTTTTGCTTTGGAATGTCAGGGGTCTAATACAATTTGCAGAGCATTAGAGGTGAAGAAAACTTCTCCTCACTCCATAATATGAATCCTAATTAGTCTTTCATTCTTACAGTCAAGTAGCACAGTATTTAAGGAAGGGAAAGACTGAAAAGGGAAAATATCCACAGAGAATGCTAAGAGACAGAAGGACAGCCAATGGGAAGGAAGCCAATTCCCAGTTCTTCCCTAGTTTGTTGTCATCTCAACGGTGAGACACTTCCCCTGTTTGAGAGGGCCTGGGTGGTGGCCTACCCAGATCTTTCTTAAACCCCTATAGCATCAAAGGACAGAAGAGGCCAAAGCAACCAGCTTATCAGCTAAGAATGAGAAAACATAAACTGAATGGGAAACCAAGGGGGTGGGGTGCAGAGAATTCTCCAAGACGAGCAACGTTAAAATGATAGTCCTCCTGGGACTGTGCTATCTACTCTGAGGACCACAAAAGAAATATTTGTACAAATGAGCACAGCACACCACTCTTTAACCTGGAATGGCAAAAGTACTGGCTGCCAAGGGGAGGCAAATTATCGCCATCAGAGAAGGGCAGAGGAAGGCAGACGCTGCTACCACTGTGAGGCTGTGTAAGCATGGGCACTGAACGGTGGATGGCTGAGGGCACGGCCATCTCTCCCAGGGGCATCTGTAAGGCACAGCTGTGGATGGAGGTCGAGGTCGGCAGGTCTATGCACTGAAAGTCGCCTTGAGTTCCCGGAAAGCCGCCCGGCGGAGCCTCCTCTCCTCCGCCTCCCGTTTCCGCTCCTCCTGCTCAGCCTTTAGCTCCGCTTCAAACTTACTGGCGGAAGACAAGGCCTGGGCCTGCAGAAAATGAGCAAAACAACAAAAGAGCAGAGTGAGGGACTGGAAGCGACACTTAGAGATACTGACGCCTCAGCCAGAATGGCTACCAGCAAGCCACAAGGCCACTGAACCAGAGGGCAGGACCCCCACCCCCTTATTCACATCCTTTCCCTTTGTAGGATACTGCCATCTTAAACCGCTTTGTGGCTGTGTCACACATGGAGCCCTGGTGCTGCGGTGGTTAAGAGCTCGGCTGCTAACCAAGAGGCCAGCAGTTGGAAGCCACCGGCTACTCCCTAGAAACCTTGTGGGGCAGTTCTGTGTGGGAACAGACTCGACAACAGTGGCTCTGCTTTGTGGTGCTGCAGTCCATGAGAGTCAGTCTTTCTACTTTACTTCTGTCATGGATTGAATTGTGTCTCCCCAAAATACATGCCAAGTTGGGTAGGCCATGATTCCCAGAGTTGTGTGGTTGTCCTCCACTTTCTGATTGTAATTTTACATTAAAGAGGATTAAGGTGGGACTGCAACACCCTTACCAAGGTCACATTCCTGACCCAATGCAAAGGGAGTTTCTGGAGTGTAGCCTGTACCACCTTTTATTTCCCAAGAGATAAAACAAAAAGAAAGCAAATCGAGAAGGGGACAGGCCTCATACCACCAAGGAAGAGGCACCAGGAGCAGAGCATTATCCTTTGGACCCAGGGTTCCTATGCAGAGAAGTTCCCAGACCAGGAGAAGACTGATGAGAAGGACCTTCCTCCAGAGCCAACAGAGGGTGAGAGTCTTCCCCTAAAGCTGATACCCTCAAATGGAACTTGTAGTCTACAAGACTGGGAGAAAACAAATTTGTCTTTGTTAAAGCCATGCACTTGGGGTAGTTTGTTACAGATGCACTGGATGACTAAAACAACTTCTTTGTAGGATACTGTTTAACATCCCTGAGTTTTATCTACTGTTGTTTTCCTATGTGCCACCAAGTCAGCTCTGACTCAAGACAGTCCCACATACAACAGAAGGAAACACTGTCAGGTCCTGCGCCATGGTTGTGGTCACTGGTGAGCCCAAGTCCACCTCCGTGTGGTACATTCTGAGTGCCTGCAAAGCTGGGGGGCTCACCTCCTGGCCTTGTATCTGACAATGTTCTGCTGTGATCCAGAGTTCTCAAGGGCTCCCTTTCAGATTAGATAACCACGCCTTTTTCCCCGGTTTGTCTCTGGAAGCATCAGTGAAACCTGTCCACCACCGGTGGCCCTGCTGCTATCTGTAACACCAGGGGCATAGCTTCCAGCATCAGAGCTACACCAGTGCAACCAAACTGTGACAAAATGAGACAGGTGGCAGCTACCCAATCCCATCTGCACTTAATCTCACAATAAGTTAGTTCAAGGGGGTGGTGGCAAAGGGCAAGGCAAAATGACCCTCCTGCTGGGAATTTGGGATCACGCTAGTCTACAGATTTAGTCTGTGACAAAGGTTATCTTTATGACATATCATTTTCCCTGAAAGCTTCAGTTTTTACTTAATATTGCCAAGGAAATTTTTTCTTGGAAGTCACTCATTCTGAGTATACCTCTAAAAATTACAGGCTTCGGTTGGTGTTGTGAATGGGATCCCCTGCCACTCACTTTTGAAAATCTATTTTGTCTTCAATAATGTCACATGAGACAAACCCATCTTAAAATCCTCTACTCTACTATCAATTCTTGTTTTTTTTCTCCATGTTGTACTGACTTGGACAAATTTTAAAATATCACATAGGGTGTGTACATTACTTTTATAAAGATTGCTTTAAATTGTTCTGTAAACTTGGTGGTGGCAGGTACCATTGAGTGATTCCCACCCATTTACTGTAAATGGATATTAAAAGTGACCAAATTTTTTGGCAACATCTAACTGAAATGATCTATTTTTTCCTTACTTAATCCATGATATGAATGTTTTAAAATTACGCTTGCAGCTTTATCCCTAAATGTTATAATGGCCTTCCATTTCTTCATGTTTTAAGATTCTTACACATACATTCATGAGATGAATATAAAAAAACTTCTTCTGGTGCTTTATTTTTATAAATCCCAGGTACAAGAGATCAAAACACTGCCTGGTCCCACGCCATCCTTAAGGACTGTCGTCAGGTTTGAGCCCATTGTTGCAGTCACTGCGTCCATCAGTCTCACTGAGGGGTCTTCTTCACTGACCCTCTACTTTACCAAGCACAATACTGTTCTCTAAGGACCGATCCCTCCTGATGACACGTACCAAAGTACATGAGATGAAGTCTCACCATCCTTGCTAAGGAGCATGCTAGCTGCACTTCGCCGGAGACAGGTCTGCTCACTCTTCTGGTGGTCCACAGCACACTCAACATTGTTCAAACTAGCTGTTCTGATAGACTCACCCACCATTAAGGAATGAAAATACTCATTTTCCCACAGCCTCGCTTGGGTTTTCCATTAACACTTTTCCTTGGTACAAAAAAAAGCATCTTGTTTTATTTCCACTTTGATGCATCTCCTATTTACCCAGGGAAACCCTAGTGGCCCAGTGCTTAAGTGCTACAGCTGCTCATCCAAAGGTCAGCAGTTCAAATCTACCAGGTGCTCCTTGGAAACTCTATGGGGCAGTTCTGCTCTGTCCTGTAAGGTCGCTATGAGTCAGCACTGACTTCCCAGCACCAGGGTTGCTTTTCTTGGCACCTTGTTTTTATCCCTTACAGCCTTTTCTACTCACCTGTTGGCTTTTATTTTTAATTTTTAGTTATTTATATAGTTTGGGGGTTGGCCCCTTAATATCTATTTTTCAACTACATTCTCCCAGTCTCTTGCCTGTCTCTTAACTTTACCTTATCTTGGGTCATACAGATATTTCCAATTTTGATGAAATCAAATTTATCAACTAGCTCCTTTCTGGCCTTTCAGTTTTAAGTCATGTCTCAGAAGGTCTTCCATATCCCCAAGTTCTAAGCCTATTTTCCTGAATTTTCTTCTAATCCTTCTATAGTCTTGTTTTTCACGTCCAGCTCATTAAGGTACCTGGAATTTCTTTTAGTAAAGGATATAACATAGGAACTTTAGTTAATTTTCTTAAATGGATAGTCAAATGTCTCAATGCTTATTACTGAAAAGTCCATTTCCCCACCGATTTTGGAATTATCTTTTTCACATTCGGTTTCTATTGTTTTGTAACCTGTTCACTGCTGATTTGTTTATTCCTGCACCTATAGGATACTGGAAACCTTGATGGCACAGTGGTTAAGTGCTCTGTCTGCTAACCAGAAGACTGGCAGTTCACTGCCAGGTACTCCCTGGAGACTCTATGGGGCCATTCTACTCTGTCCTATAGGTTGCTATGAGTCGGAATTGACTCAATGGCACTGAGTTCTGGGTTTATATGACATTATTTAATATTATGGCTCTATAAAATGACTTGCTATTTATAAGGAAAGTAAACCTTCCTTTATCAAGTTGAAGGAACATTTTCTCATTTTACCCATGTATTATGAGTGGATATTACACGTGACCAAATTTCTTTGCAATATCTAACTGAAACGATCTTTTTTTCCCTTACTTGATCTATCCATCATATGAACATTTTAAAATCATGCTTGCAGCTTTATCCCTAAACGTTACAGCGACCTTCCATTTCTTCATGTTTTAAGATTCTTACAGTTATATTCATGAGATGGATATAAAAAATTTCTTCTGGTGCTTTATTTTTATCTGATTTCATAACCAGAATCTTCACGTCTACAGAATATGAATGTACTACAATCTTTTTCATTATGTTTGAATTATAACGCTGGAAGTCCAGAGACAGATTAATTCCTAAACGTCTACGCTCCTGCTGCCTTTTACAGAGGGCGGCAGGCAAGGGAGGGCTGAGGCACAGCTCTTCATTCTCCAAATGTCTTCATAATTCATCGTGTTTTCCACTTCTCAGTCCATCTTTTGAAGAAAAGCATGCCTTTCACCGCATTTTTTTAAACGATTCTAGACTGATGTATCACACTCCCTCCTCCTTTCTGATCAGGCCGGCCCCTAGCTGCCTCGTCCGCTCACCAACTCCCTTCCCTCCTCTCTCTAGATCCCACCCTGGGGTGGTCTCTTTCGCCTGGTCTCTGGGCCACGCGGGCGCTGGGCTGCAGGGCAGTGGCGGACATTGACCACTTCAGACAAGTTGGCGCGTGGTGACTTTCACGGGTTACCCTCCTCTGTCGCCCGGTGTGAATTCTCACATTTCAACAAGAAATCCTAATATCCATTTTCTAAATTCTTTCTGCATGTCTCGTAGGGCCCATTTCTGAAGACAGGATACCTCTGAGAATGTTACCAGGAAGTGTTCCGTGCTTCGAAAACCCGCCAAACCCGATCCCTTCAAGTCGATTCCAACTCACTGGGACCCGACAGGACAGAGGGGAGCTGCCCCGTGGGGTTTCCCAGGTCTGAAACCTCGACGGAAGCTCGTCGTCCGTCGCCGCATCCCCTTCGCACTAACCGAGCGCTTCCTCACTGCGTCACCAGCGCTCCTGCTATGTACTCGGTCTCACTGAATCAAAACCCCTAGGGGTGAGGGACTAGGCAACTATGCTTTCCAAATTCCCCAAGTGTCTTTCCGACACAGCAGCCCGCTTCCCGGACCTCCTGTCCAACAGTTGTCCCCGTGGCGCCTCGTCTTAGTCGTAGATGTCTGTCCCCATCCCCAGAGACTCGGTTCAATTGCCTGGAATAGGGCCCCCGGTCCCCCAGCCCTTGTCCGGCCCCTGCCTCAGGCTGCACCCCTGGCCTCCGACACCCACCCCCTTCTTCCGCCCTTGTTCTGCCCACCTCGACTCCAACAACTCCCGCCCTTTCTCCTGACCAAGGCCTCAGGCCCCTGTCCCCTGGTGTGCTCGCATCCGGTTTACCTCCCAACCTGACATGGCGCCCTGGCCAATCCTCCAGCACCACGTCGTCCCAGTACCTGCAACACCGCGGGGGACAGACACCTCCCTCCGGCTTCCCGACTCCAGCCCTACCTCTGGGAGGAGAACTCAGCTCTTCCGGCTTCCAAGCGGCCCACGCGGTATTTCAGAAGTCTCGCGAGAATGGCGTCGCAGCCCGGGAGCGCGGGCGTCCAACGGGAACGAGCCTTCAACAGGGCTCCGTCTTCTGTGTTTGCCCACAGAGGTTGTCCAAACCACTGCAGCCTACCCTGGAGCCTGCCACAATCCACAGCCCCCTCCTTTGTTCAGAAAAAAACAGCGGCCTGCTCTTCTCCCTTCCATCTCATCCCGCCCCTCTCGGCCTCACAAGGCACTGAGGCTGGGCAGTTCACCTAACACCCGACGTGCAGAGGTGTACCACCTCGGGCCTGCTCCCAAGCCGATTGCTGAATTTTCAGGAATTGTTGAGGGCTGGTTGTTGAGTGGAAACCCTGGTGGCACAGTGGCTAAGTGCAATGGCTGCGAACCCAAAGGTTGGCAGTTCAAATCCACCAGGTGCTCCTCGGGAACTCTATGGGTAGCTCTGCTCGGTCCTGTAGTGTTGCCATGCTTCAGAATTGACTTGACAGCAGAGAGTTTAGTTTGGTCTAATTGGTAAATACCACCATTATTAAACAGTGTTGTTGTTAGGTATTGTCGAGGGGGCTCTGACCCAAAGGGACCCCGTGCACAACAGAATGAAACACTGTCTGGTCTTGTGCCACGCCCACCATCATTTTCATGCTTCTATCCATCTCGTCGAGGGTCTTCCTCTTTTTCACTGACCCTCCGCTTTACCAAGCATGATGTCCTTCTCCAGGGACTGATCTCTCCTGACAACATGCCCAAAGTATGTAAGATGCAGTCTCACCGTCTTTGCTTCAGCACTCTGGTTGTACTTCTTCCAGAACAGATCTGTTTGTTCTTTTGGCGGTCCATGGCACATTTAACACTCTTCTCCAACACCCCAATTGAGAGGCATAAACTCTTCTTCTGTCTTCTTTATTGTCCAGCTTTCACATGCATATGATACGATTGAGAATACCATGTCTTGAGTCAGGTGCACTTTAGTCTTCAAGGTGACATCTTTACTTTTCAATACCTTAAAGATAGCCTTTGAAGCAGATTTTCCCAGTGCAATGCATCTTTTGATTTCTTGACTACTGGTTCTATGGGTTTTGATTGTGGACCCAAGTAAAATGAAATCGTTGACGACCTCAATCCTTTCTCCATTTATGACAATGTTGCTTACTGGTCCAGTTGTGAGGATTTTTGTTTTCTTGATGTTGAGGTGCAATCCATACTGAAGGCTGTGGTCCTTGATCTTCATCAGTAAGTGTTTCAAATCTTCTTCACTTCCAGCAAGTAAGATGGTGTCATCTGCATAAGGCAGGTTGTTAATGAGTCGTCCTCCAATCCTGATGCCTCATTCTTCTTTGTATACTCAAGCTTCTCGGATTATTTGCTTGGCATACAGATTGAAAAGGTATGGTGAAAGGATACAGCCATGATGCACACCCTTCCTGACCTTAAACCATGCAGTGTCATCTTGTTCTGTTTTCATGACTGCCTCTTGATCCATATACAGTTTCCTTAAGAGCACAATTCAGCATTTTGGAATTCTCATTCTGCAAAGTTAGCCATTAATTTGTTATGATTCACACAGTCAAATGCCTTTGCATAGTCAGTGCAACACAGGTAAACATCTTTCTGGTCTTCTCTGCTTTCAGCCAAGATCCATTAGACATCAGCAATGTTATCCCTTGTTCCATGTCCTCTTCTGAATCCAGCTTGAGTTTCTGGCAGTTCCTTGTCAATATATTGCTGCAGTAGCTTTTGAATGATATTAAACACTACATGGTATAAATTTACAATCACATAAATTACAGTTTAAAAAAGTAAAAAGCAGTCAAAACTTATTTCCTGATCAATTTCACTATATTTTACAACAATCTATGTTCAGGAATTCCCTCAGGGGTACAAACAGCTAAATGCTGCTAACAGAGAGGTTGGGGGTTCAAACCCCTCTAGAGGCACCCCGAAGTAAATGCTGGTTGTCTTCTTCCAAAAAAATCAGCATTAGAAACCATATGGAGCACAGCTGTACCCTGAAACATATAAGACCACCATGAGTTGGAACTGACTGGCCGGACACACCAAGAAGGCTACAAGCTACAAGCTCTCATGGTTTTGAAATCTCGAAGTCTGACATCAAGATGCCAGCAGAGCCATGCTCCCACTGAAGCGTGCAGGGGACAATACTTCCTGGCCTCTTTCAGGCTCTGGGGGCCACAGGCATTCCTTGGGTTGTGGCACCAGCACTCTACTTCCCACCTTTGTTGTCTCATGGCCTTCTCTGTATCCTTTTCCAAGTCTTATAAGGACACTCCCGTGGGATTCAGGGCCTATGCTAATCAAACATGATTTCATCTCCATCCTTCAAAAAACCAAAACTGAAACTCATTGTTGTCAAGTCGATTCTAACGCACAGCAGCCCAACAGGACATAGTGAGGCTGCTCCATAGAGTTTCCAAGGAGCACCTGGCAGATTCAAACTGCAGACCTTTTGGTAAGCACATGTAACACTTAACCACTACGTCACCACCGGGGTTTCCCAACCTCCCTTACATTCATTATATCTGTAAAGGCCCTACTTGCAAATAACATCACATGAATTCAGATGGATACTCTTCAGCCTGAAGAGTCCTTGTGTGGCACATATGGTTAAGCACTCGACTGCTAGCTAAAGGGCTGGCAGTTGAAACCTATCTAGAGCCACCTTGGAAGACAGCCCTAGCAATGTTTCTAAAGACCACTGCCTTCCCCAAGAATAGGGTCCACAGACATCCTTTGAACTCAGTACTGAAGCCACTCTTGAGGTCCACCCTTCAGCCAAGGATCAGACAGCTCTATAGGGCCCACAATAACACAAGCGAGGACGGGCTTCATGTTCAGTCACCCGTAGGAGACCAATGGACACACAAGTCCAAAAGCAAAGACCAGTAGGCAGGACGGGACAGGAAAACTGGATGAACAGAAAATTAGGAACGTGGGGTGGACCAGGGGCGAGTGTTGACACAGTGTAGGGTTGGCAACCGTCTCAGTCACCTAGTGCTGCTGCCACAGGAACACTACAAGTGGATGGCTTTAACAAACAGAAATTTATTCTCTTACAGTCCAGTAGGCTACACATCTGAAATTAGGGTGCCAGCTCCATGGGAACTGTTCCCCTCTCTGTGGGCTCTAGAAGAAGGTCCTTGTGTTACATCAGTCTTCCTTTGGCCTGGGAGCATCTCAGCACAGGAATCTTGGGTCTGAACGACACACTCTGCTCCTGACCCTACTTTCTTGGTGGTATGAGGTCCCCAACTCTCTGCTTGCCTCTTTCCTTTTATCGCTTGTAGGATAAAAGGTGGTGCAAGCCACACTCCAGGGTGTTTCAGTCCCACCCTAATCCTCTTTAACATAACCGAGTCTCCCACTATTAACCACAGGCAGCGATTAGCATTTACAATGAAGGAAAATCACAAAATGGAAAACCACCTCACAGCACTGGGAGTCACAGCCTAGCCATACTGGTCGCATGCCCAGGCCCATGGCTACATGGATTTTTGGAGGAGACACAATTCAATCAATGGCAGGGATCAACGTCATGATACAATCTGTGTATTAACTGTTTAATGTAAAACTAATTTGCTCTGTAAACTTTTACCTAAATCACAACAACAGGAAAGAAATACACAAAAGGCCACCGTCTTAGAAACCCTATGGGAGCAGTTCTGCTCTGCACACGTGGGGTCGCTATGAAGCAGAACTGAGTCAATCACAACCAACAACAACTATTCAATTCACTACATGTGGACAGGGCCATCCTCACCAGTTGGCCACACATGCCACCTTCCACATGTGCGATGACAAAGGTGGGAAGCACCAGCCCAGTTCCTTGATCTGTGTATTTTCATCTCGGCTTCCACAAAGCCAGCTCCACCTCCTCACCAGCTTTGGCCCTCATCAGCCACCAGACACTCCTCATTGTCCACACCACAGAGCCTCTGCTCAACCATTCCCACGACAGTAACGCCTCCCCGTCCCTGGATCACAAGGTGACCCTTACTCATCTCCCAACATCTGTTGCAGATGTCAGCTCCTTTATGGCCCGACTCCCAAACCCAGATGATGACTCCCTCCATTCACCCTTCCCACAAGCCTTTGTTGAGGGCCATTATCCACTGAGCCCTGTAATTACAAAGATAACACACCTTCTTTGCCTCTGAGTCTGGGCGAGGAGGCAGACATATAAACATGCGAGGTAACATATTGAGAAATTTATTGCTATTCCCTTCATCTTTTTGCCTGATTATACAAGTAGTAGCGCACAAGCATTATACAACTTGACAAAAAATAAAGTAAATCCCCTGGAAAGAACTTTGCTCATCATTTGGCATGTAATCCTCCAGTATGTATTAATATTATTTCACAGTACTGGGATATCATGCAGAGTACTTTGGACATCTTCCCACACAATCACACATCTGCAGTGTGTTCAGATACATGGAGGTACCACAATGGGCCCAAGTCCTTAAAAGGGGAACTTCCAGTTGTTTCTGACTTTGCTCTACCATATTCTTGTCCATAGACCTATGTGTATTTGTGTGAAAGCCTTTGACGTACAAAGCCCTAGAGGGAGAATTCTGAAGCTGAAGGATACGAAACATTAACAGCTAGTTCCATAGGAAAAAGCGGCCTGGTGGTTTAGAATGTCGGCGGTTCAAACCCATCCATTGGCCACTCCATGGGAAACAGATGTGGCAGTCTGCTTCCCTAAAGATTACAGCCTTGGAAAACAGTCTGACTGTTTTATACAGTCTCCATGAGTTGGAATTGACTCAACAGCAATAGGCTTGGCATGGGTGTCCCAGTATTGCTCTTCAAAAAGGTTGGCTCAATTATACCCTTTCAAGAGTGTCCAAGAGTGCCTTTAACAGATAAATTATAATGCCACTGCCGTTTGTAATAGAAGTATGAAGAAGAGGATGGACTCTCTCAGCCTGGCAGTCAGGGAAGCAGACAAGAGGAGGCAACTCTGCAATGCAGGCCTGAGGAATGAGCAGTTTTCTACAAAGAGGCATGGACTGGAGGGCAGAGGAAGGAGCAGGCACCCAGGTGCAGCTGTGAACGTACACAGCCTTCTCCACACTGTCGGGAGGGGCGCACACAGGTGGGCGCAGCCAGGTCAAAGGTCATAGCCAGGCTGAAAAAGGTCTCCAGCGTCAAGACAAGACAGTCCTACAGCTCCTGGCACACTTCCACAAGCACACCTGTCATGGCACTGTAGCAGGGGTCTCCCCCAGTGGAGTGAAAACAATGGCCCCCAACCTTGGGCTCCCACTCCAGGATCATTTCTGAGCGTCACTGGAGATCTGTAAGCGTTGATGGCACCAATGATGGGGCCCCTCTGAAGACTCAGTGCCCCCCCCCCAGTTCACCTTGCCTTCTTGTCTCCCCCCCATAGGCTTTCTAGCGACGCTGAGTTTGCCTTCTCCATCAGACTGTGTGTGCAGCCTGTAGGGGACACAGGTTCTGTGTCACCACTGTCAAGTACTTTCAGAACTGGATGTGGGGCCTGACACAGCTGGAGCTTTGATGAATCTGTGTTAAATCACCAAGGAAGGCTGAAGCCACTTTGGGAGCTAGACAGATGGCACTGACATTCAAGGCTCAAGGAGAGCATGGACAGCTCCAGAGACTCCAATGAGGGGCACTAGGCAACAAGGCAATTATATCGGGGTCCACCATAATTCCTAGCTTATGTACTGGCAGAAAGACAATGGAATCTGAGCAGCATCACTGAAATAAGGTGTCTCTAGCTGAGGGTCCTGAGTAGGCTAGGATGTGTCACCAAGGACATGGGTCTCTGGGGAACCTTCTGGAGAAAAGCAAAACTCCACAAGGGGCTGGTTCCTCCCTCAAGTGGTAGGGAGTCCCAACAACTCCTACTGCATAAAGAACGCTTGCTGAGTGCCAGCAACTTACTGAACTGATAGACATTAACTCATTTAATCCTCTATTACTGTCCCCATTTTACAGATGATGAAGCTGAGGCATGGAAAGTTTACACAGAAAGTAAATAGTTGTGGATCCTGACCTTGCCCTCTACTGCTCAGCTTGGGTAGAGGTTTGGAGGGCCCACCTGATCCTGTCTTCTGCAGGTGTGGTCTATGGAGATGAAGGTGACCGTCCCCTGGCAGAGGGAGATTATCTAGAATGTTTAATGACTACAAGAGTCATGAGCCAAAGGAAAAATCCAGAAGGGCTCTAGAACAACAGGCTGGAGAATCCGTCTCAACTACCAACCACTGCCGAGGGAGCAGACACATTCAGGGGAAGCCACCACGGTCCCCACCTTCATCTCGCCCGTTACCCCCTTGTTTACAACACAAGGTGTCTGAGATGCGTAGGCAGATGTTCAGCAACTGAACCATGGTTTGGGGCAGAAAGGAATTCTTTAGGGAAGTCGGGGCCAAGACTCGATCTTGAGGCACGTACCAGCCAACTCACTTGAATCTGAAAGCAGGATCTGATGATTTACCATCTGCTTTGTTTTGTCTTTCATTACTAGATCACACAGGCACACACACAGACTCATACAATTTCAGATTAAACACCATCCTCTCATTTCCCTGCAACTGTGTGTGACACCCAGTCTTCACTTCTGCCTGGGCCCACATGTCCTATGAGAGTTAATGAGTCACTCTGTCCGGTGGGGTGACAGCAGAGAGTAACGGTCCCGCAGAGGAGAGACCAGGTACCTACCTTGGCTTCAAAGAAGTCCTTGGCACCTTTGACGCCCTCAAGGGAGACATCAATCTCGGAGAGCTTTGCCAGCGCCATGAGCCCACTGTCTTCCTGCAGCTCCCCGGCCGCAGCTTTGTGGAAAATGAGCAGGAACTACAGAGAGGGAAAGAAAGCAGGGCAAAGCTGGTCAGAGTGACAGCGGCCTCCCCAAGTCACTGACAAGAGCCCCTCTGGCCAAGTTCAAGTCACTATCACCAAACCTGTAACGAAGTACGTCAAGACCTCTATCAAAATGTCAAAAATGAAAACATGGGGAAATGGGCACCCTTCACACCTAGCTGGCATGAGTACACAATGATGCAAGCTTCTCAGGGCATTCTGAAAATATTTGTTGTCTTGAGCTGCCGACAAGTTGGCCTCCAATCCATGGTGACCTCGTGCATCGTGGACTGAAATGCCACCCAGTCCTGCATCGCCCCCATAATTGGTGCAGACAGGACTCTGATCCATAGGATGCTGAATGGCTGATTCTCAGAAGTAGATAACCAGGCCTTTCTTCCTAGTCTGCCCTGGTCTAGAAGCTCCACTGAACCCTGTTTGGTACCATAGCAACATGCAGATCTACAACGACAGGTGTCTGGTGGCTGTGCATGAGATGAGGTGCCCTGGCAGGGAATCAAACCCAAGTTTCCAGCATGGGAGGCAGGGACTCTACCACCAAACCACCCATTATCCCCTCCGGAAATATTTATTAAAACTACTGTGTATGCATCCTTCCAGCCATTAATTTCACATCCCCCCAAAACACTCAAGTGATAGTTTAAGAAGCATTACCTTTAAAAGCAAAAAAGTGGCAACAAGGTAGTTTGCATGATAGAAAAGTCAAACAGACCTGTCTATATGGTTTTTTATTGCAATAATAACGTACTTTCGATTTTTGTTTCTTGTGAGCTCCATTTCCACAACTGAGTGTATTTTTCTTACTGATTTCTAAGAGATCTTTACAGAATCAGGTATTTTTCAATGTGTTAGCCATCTTTTGCCTTTTAATTTCATCTGTGTGATTTTGGACTTTTGAAAATTTTTTCTCACTAGTGGTATGTTTAGAAAAACTTTCCTTGCCACAAGTTTACATAACCAATCACTTATGTTTTCGTCCAGTGCTTCTACGGCTTTTTTTTTAAACATGGAAATCTTTAATCTCTAAAATCTGTTCTGCTCTCTCCTGTGAGGTTGATCATTAACCTCATTTTCTTCCAAATGGTTAGTTAGCAGTCCTCGCACCACTGATTGACTAAGCCATTCTCTCCCTCTAGATTCAGAACGGGACCTGAATGAGTTACTCATTGAGGCTGACTTGAACTGAGGTACCCAAAGAATGAAGGTTTAAATAAATAAACAGGCCCAGTGTGAAAGGCAGGGTCTCCATCTTTCTGCCACCTCCCCAAGGTCATATTCTGGCTTCTTTTTTAATGGTTCTCTTGCTCAAAGAATTTTTACAAATTTAACTGCCAAACCCACTGCTGTCCAAGTTCTATATTTTTCTATTTAAAGGGGAATATAAACTGATGTATTCTCAGCCACCACAGAAAGAGGGCTTTTACAGGCGCTACCCCGAATGGGACAGGGACTGGGACAGGGACATGTACCACTCTGTTCCTGGTGTATGTGGTCACCATGCCTCATGCTGTGAGCTGGGGGGAGGAGGGATCTGATTCAACGGCAACTCACAAGGCCAAAATCTGTCCAAGGTGCGTCCTGCATGCCCATCAGGAATTTCACGTTTTTTTCATGACCAAACCGAAAAACAGACAAAAAAAAAAAACACCACTATGGCCATTGAGATGATCCCTGAGCCTATAGGACACAGCAGACCTGTCCCATAGAGTTTCCAAGGAGTGTCTGGCAGATTTAAACCGCTATGCCACCAGGGTTTCCATCTAAACTAATAAAAAAGAAACCCATTGCTATGAAGTCAATTCCGACCTACAGTGACCCCATAGGACAGAGTAGAAGTGCTTCATGGAATTTCTAAGGACCATCTGGTAGATTTGAACTGCTGATCCTTTGGTCAGCAGCCATAACACTAAACCATTATGCCACTGGGGTTTCCCTTTCATGACCACTTCCCCTTAAATATGATTTCCCCCAAGAGAACAGAATGTTCCCTAAAAGGGGGTCAGAGGTTAAACAACTTCAACAGGCCTTCCTAATCCGAACCAGGGTATCTTTTACAGTCAAGATTTCTAATGGCCAGAGGGAAGTATGTTTCACTCAAGGGACTCTTCACCGCCGCCACAAAAAGCACACAGAGATGCTTTACTAAGAAGGCTTTCTTTGTCCTCCTGGCTTCAGGGACCTTAAGTCCAAGGTGGAACTTTGCCAAACAGCAATCAAGAGGTAATGCAAATGCTGAAGCCCTCAGAGCTCTGCTGAGGCCGATGCCAGCTCAGCTTCTCGGAAACGCCTCGTTCGTCCATCTGCACCTCCAAACTCCCTCACTAGAGGCCAGCAAAGGCTCAGCTGGATCTGGCTGTGACAGCCAGGACACTGGCTAGAGAGAAGGCTTCAAAAACTAGAATAGGACTGAGGCCAACGGGAGTTGGAGGGATACTTCTGGTCAAAGTCACAAGGAAGAGTTCCAGCAGCAGACACTTGACGCTGTGGTCAGCCCTGCACAGAGGGAAGGCAGAGGCACCTACCCCTCAAGTTGTCTACTCATCTTTCAAAGTGTTGCCTTTCCGAAAAAAAAAAAAAAAAAGATTGCCATCGAGTTGATTCCAGCTCACAGCCACAGCAGAAGTGCCCCCCAGTTTCCACAGAGCGCCTGGAGGACTTGAACTGCTGATCTTTTGGTCAGCAGTTGTAGCACTGTAACCACTGCACTACTAGGGTTTCTGTTTCCTTTCTAGAAGGTTCCAACCTCATGATTCCGGTCAGGCAAACACAGAACAAGTAGCCCCTCCATAGCAGCCAACTCAGCTTTCTCGCATCAAAAGCAGGGACGACAATGCTCCTATTTACAGTAGAGTTTGTAAACGAGAACAATTTTTCAAAATACTCCTCACAGGTCTTCCGCTGTGAGCTGCTCTCGCTGAGCCCTTCAATTCTGGTGTGGGCCCAGATGGCGGGCACACACTCCACCAGCTCAGCCCACTGTGACAGCAGTCCTGTCCCTCCCTCCCTGCCAGCCGGTTAAAGAAAAAATAATAATAATAATCTAACTCAACCTGAAATGGTCAGTGTCCCATACAGTAGGCCAGGCATTCCCACCTCACATTACTCCAGTCAGTGACCTCTGCTGCAGGACCACTTCTGCACTAGCCCAGCCATTGTTGGTTTTCCTATTAATAGTCCACAAAGACTGGTATGCTGTGGAAGAATTGGAAAATATCCTAGTTGTGACTAGGAGGGAAGAGGGGGGAGGGAAGGAGAAGCAGAAAACAAAGGGACAGAGAGAGAACTCACAAAGCCTAAGTGTTGTTTCAGACACAAGTCAGCAAATGCCTCTGTCAATTTTAGGAAATTTTTAACTTCATGGTTCTGGCCGGTTACGCAAACTTCTCCTATATTAGTTAGAGTGCTTTGATTGCAAGTGACAGAAATAAACTTGTTAGCTTAAGGCAAAAGATACGATATAAAAAAGATGCTTCAAAACCCCTAAGGCAGGACGCAGTGGCCTGGAAGAGGACAAACAGAACCAGCAATGCTTTTAGGATCAGAGGTCACAGCTCCTCTCCGTCTCTGGTCCACAGGTACAACACGACCACCCCAGTGAGTCCCTCCTTAAGGAACCTGCCACCTGTACCCAGTATGCCAGTATTTTATCTCCAGTTTCAAAATCCCAGAGTAAGGAATCCAAGTGGTCCAGTCTGGTCCAACCAGAGGCCAACTGACCGTGAGCAGGCAGGCGGCAACCCAGCCTTGCCAGGACTGCCAGGGACCCGCCCTTCCTGGTATAGAAAGATCTCCAGGGCACCCTTGATCTGACCTTAGTACAACCAGGGCATATCTGGCCCTGGAGCAGCTCTGCTCTGTGACCAAAATAATGGGATCACTGAAGGTAAGGCTATGAAGGCTTTGCAATCTGCCTCCAAGAGACAGTGAGGGAGGGAGTGCCTGGCATGGAATCCCAGATCACGGCAGCTGGTCGCACAGCTTTTAACATTCAGTCCACCCTCGGGCCCTCTTTTCTTTTGGCTTTCACTTGTTTTAGTATTATTTTTTTTTTATTACGATTGAATGAAAATGTACATTCCCATATAAATTTGCAGGCCCACCTATACACAGCTCCCAGGGCTCTCCCTGCCCAGTGACAGCACCCTCTTCCTCTCTGCTCCATACATATCCTATCCTCCCAATAATCTCCTATCCCCTCCTCTCCAGCCACTCCCCTTCTTCCAGTAGGAGGTCATTTGTTTTCATTGTTCTTTAGGTGACAGTTCACAAGGCAAGTTAGTTTCCTGATTAATAATTTATACAAAGTTGTTCTGTGACACTGGTCACAATTCCCGCAGGGTGTCAGCACTCTCCTCATTACCATCCCGGGTTCCCCATTTCTGTTCATCTTACCCGTCAGTGTCTTCCTTTTGTCATGTGATGTTGACTTCCCCCACGCTGTGTCTTGCTTTTCCTTCCCCAAAGTTAACAAGCATCTATTATCTAGCTGGCAATTGTCCCTTCCTCTCCCTCCCTGGTAACCATCACAGAACATTTCTGTGTGTAAGCCTTTTCACGGGTTTTTACAATAGCAGTCTCGTACGCTATCTGTAGTCTTCTGACTGATTTAGTGCTCTCCAGATTCATCCACGTGGTGAGATGCCACACAGATTCATCACTGTATCCTCGGGTAATAGTCCACTGTGTGTGTATATCGTTCATTTTTCTGTCCATCTGCTGGTGGGCCTTTGGATGGGATTTTTGGGCTGCAATGACCATGAGGGCACGTGTGCCTGTTCACGTGACAGCTCTTACTTCTCTCGGATGTCCACCTACAGTGGGACTGCTACATCGTGTACTTCTATTTGCAGCTTTGTAGGGAAGCACCAGACCATCTTCCATCCCGGCTGTACCATTTCACACTCCCACCAGCCACATATAATTGTTTCAGTCTTCCCACAACCTTGCCAGCATCTGTTGTTTTCAGTTTCTTTGATGAGTGCCATTCTTGCCAGGGCAAGGTGGCATCCACGGTGTCTCTCCTCTGTCCGTACACACACAGGAGCACGTCAATCACAGACACAAGCTGCCCTTCATACGCACAGTTGGGTCATCTCCCTTTGACAATTCTTTCTACATTGTGAACGTATGCTCTGTGGGTGATGAAACATACTGCAGCACCATTTTTCTTAATCATTCCATGTATGCCATTCTCTAACATGTGTCTTGGATACCTGTATTATTTTACAAAATTGGAAAATAAATGTTTTCTGTTTTTGTTTTTGTTTTAAAAAAACAGCTCTCTTATCATTAGTAGAAAAACAGCAAATAGTACTTATGGAAACACATGTTTCATTTCCAAGAGTTTCTACTGGGTATGCTCTGCTTTGGTGAGTTAATCCAGAGAGAAGGCAAAGGAACCCAAACGTTCATTGAGCACCTATTAAGCACCAAGAATTGAGACAGGAAACGTAGAAGTGAGCAGTTTTTGTCTAGCCCCCAACCTCCACCCACGGGCTGATGGCAGAGCTGTGGACTGTGATGCCTGATGACCCACGACCCAGACCCAACCAATCACTGTACCCCGAACGCAGCGATTGTTCCAGGAGTTGGGCAGGTGTAGGGCCAGATCAGAGGCCTTCTTCTCAGAGTGATATAAATTCTGGGATAAAAACGTCCTCTCTTCTTTCAGACTGCTAAACTGAGCAACAAAAACCTGGAGCTGCTGGAAGCCAACTTGGCGTGCCCCCTGGACAACACTGGTCACAGATCGAACTGTGTCCCCCAAAAACGTGTGTAGCGATTTGGCTAGGTCATGACTCTCAGTGTTATGTTTTGTTCCTGTATGTTGTAAACACTGCCTCTATGATGTTCATAAGGGAGGATGGGCGGCAGCTGTTGGGGTAGAGGGGACAGGACTCACTGAATAAGACTTTACTGTGCCTTGAGGCAATCTTTTGAGATATAAAGGAGGGGGAAACAGCAGAGTTGGGGGACGTCACACCACCAAGAAGCAGTGCTCAGGAACAGAGCACAGCCTTTGGAAAGGACCTGGGGTCCCTGGGCCTCAGAAGCTTCCAGTCCAAAGGAAGACTGATGACAAGGACCTTCCTCCAGAGCCAGCTGAGAAAGCCTTCCCGTGGAGCTAACGCCCTACATTTGGACTCTTAGCCTGCTTTTATGCAAGAAAATAAATTTCTTTTTGTTAAAGCCACTCAGGAAAGAAAGGGATGGGATATGCTGGAGCAGATCTGTGGGCAGCATGTGAAAAATGAAGGGCAAGTCCCGATTCACCCCAGCTGGGCTCACTCATGGTTGTTGGGTCAGCTGCAGAGATCCCCGGGGAGAATACAGACAGCCCTGTCGGGCTTGGACAAAGGTTTCTACTTGGCTGGAGGTCTCGCCACCCAAACCTAAGAGACACCAGAACTCCATCATTTCTGGGGTAACCTAAGTTAAACACCAGGAAGCAGGGGACAGTCCTTTTACTTCTAGCTCCCAAGGGCCCCAGGTGAGATGGGACTGTAAGACTTCAGCTCAGACGCTATCCCCAAGATTGTTATAATACCAGATCACAGAGGCACTGCTAGAGGCCACTCAGTGAAGCTCCAACACAAGGAAATTCCCTTTCTTGCGGGGTTTCACACTGTCATGAAGAAAGCTGGTAACTCTGAGACTTTTCCCCCACAAAACAGAAATGGCTTTCTCATCAAAGTCCTCAACCATTTAGGGTTAGGATGTGAATGTTCTGTGTACGCTTCCTAAGATAATACCTGCACACACACGAAAGTGTGCCAACAATTTCAGAGGCTCTACAACCAAGACGCATAGTGGTCAAGTGCTGTGCCTGCTAACCAGAAGGTCTGCAGTTTAAATCTGTCAGGCGCTCCTTGGAAACTCTATAGGGGACAGTTCTGCTCTGTCTGTATAGGGTCACTATGAGTTGGATTCAACTTGAAGGCTGTGGGTTTGGTTTTCTTTTGAAGACCAAGAAAGAAACGCTGGTGGTATGGTGCTTAAGTGCTAGGGCTGCTAACCAAAAGATCAGCAGTTCAAATCCAGCAGCCGCTCTTTGGGGTAGTCCTACTCTGTCCTACAGACTCACTATGAGTCAGAATCAACTTAACTGCAATGGGTTTGGTTTTTTGGTATTTTAAGACTGAGGAAGCCCATTCCTGGACTTATGGAAAGGGGACAATCTGTGGGCACAGAGTAAGACCTCTTGTTTTATTATTTTTAACTGCTTTTAAAAACTTATTATGAAAAAAAATTTAAAGAATAAAGTTGTAAGACAAGAAAAAATGCTGCATCTATGAAAACACCCACCTGGAATTTTGAGTGAAGGTAGTTCCATACATCTCTCTACATACAGTTTAGACCCCAGTAGGTCATACTCCCGATACTGGTTTTCAGTCTGCTTATGGGGCATTTTCCCATTACAGCATCACTGCCCGCTATCCCCTTGGAGATATTTTCTAAAGCAGAACATCCAAACAGGTTTCTAGAGGGTCAGGCCCTTTCATACCCCATGGGACTCTCTCAGGGGGACTCGCCCACAGGGCCTTTACACCAAGTACCTCGCGGAAACTGAGCTTGCCGTCAAAGTCCTCGTCCACCTCTCTGATCATGCCCTTCAGGCCCAGGTGGGTCTGGGGGGCTCCCAGCTTCTCCATCATCAGTTTCAGCTCCATCAGGTCGATGTAGCCGTCCCGCCCGGCATCATACCTGTAGGAGCAGAGGGACGGTACTGGTCAGCAATGGCCATAGCCAAGGACTCAAGACACCTGCTGTTGTCCCAGACGTGTGATCCTTTGGGGCTTACTTAGTAAAACAAGACTCAAACATTTCCTGCTCTGCCATGTTCTCAGGTCACCTCAGCAGAAGGGACCCACTCTTCTCCAAAGACATTTGGATTTTGTACCACTCAGAGTAGACCTGGGGCTACAGACATGTTTTCATGTCTCTGATCTCAACTCAATCCCAAGTTTTTTAAAGATGAAAGCGAGACCTTGATTCTCTTCAGTTCCCCCAGTTTCATCAACAAACACTGATGGAGCACTTCCTAACACTGGACAGAGGAGTACGAGAGTGCCCACTACATACCCAACACAGACACTCGCACGGCGTGAATTCAAATGCCAGCACCAGGAGCTTTCTCTGGGTCACCATCGTTGGTGTGTCTGCCACCATATACATTCCTACCCACTCCTTCTTCAATTGCCGTGTCCCAGTTCCCTGCATCTCCAGGAGCCACAGCTGTGACTCGGTCCCCGCTCTCTGGTATTCTACTCTGTTCTTGGCAGCATGCATGGTCTCCACGTATGAATGGTCACATGAGTGTCTGCCAGGTCTGCCCTCCTGGCTGAGTTTCAGCCACAGTCTCTCACAGAGGTGGACACTACCACTAGTGTCCCTGTGGCACCCCAGTCCCCTGCCTGGAAACAAAGTAAGCCTCATGGGGGAAAGACCGAGACCCTTGCCTCTTCTCCCCGCCCCCATCCCTGTAGACAGGAGAGCCCTGCTGAAGCCTTCTCCCTCATTGCCTCCTCTGCTGACTCCCGGCCACTGGTTATCTCTCTTCTCTGCATGCCTGGGCACCTCTGCCTCCACTGCCCAGAGACTCCTCGTGGCTTACATGTGAACACCTTGCCTAAAAAAAACAAATGGGGTGTCATGGATTCTGTTGCCCCCAAATCTGTGTGGCAGTGTAGCTAAGCCGTGACTTCTAGTATTGTGTTCTGTTCCTTGCTGTTGTAAATCCTGCCTCTATGATGTTAATAAAGGTGAAAGAACAGCAGTTGCAATGGTTGGTAGGACTCAATGTGTAAGACTGTTTGTGCAATCTCTTGAGCTATAAAAATAAGAAGCTAGCAGAGAGCATTGGGGACCTCAAACCACTGAGAAGCAGGGCCAGATGCCAGGAACATCCTTTAGAGAAGACTGGGGTCCCTGAGCCTTAGAAGCTTGCAGTCCAGGGGAGGGTTGATGACAAGGACCTTCCTCCAGATCCTGCAAAGCCTTACCCTGGAGCTGACACACTGAATTTGGACTTTCAGTCTATGAGACTGTGACAAACTAAAATTTCTCTTTTGAAAGCCATCCACTTGTGACATTTCTCTTAAAGCAGCACTAAATGACTAAGACATGGGATGTTCTCGTTATCCATGTCTTTCTTCCCTCCACCACCACCACCAAGACCCCACTAAGGGTGGGGACCAACACCCCAGAAACACAGCCTGGGGACAATGAGAAACAGACCATGCTATTTAAAGGCTGAGGTCTAGAAGTACCACCCAGTGGGCTCCTTTCCAGATGAGCCCGCCTCATACCATCACACCCACCCAGAGTTCAGGGCGCCCACCCAGCCTCCTCCAATCTCCAATATCACCCACCGCTTGCCCACCTCTGGAGGTTATCAACTACCATCTCTCTCTGTAAGTATTCTCTGCACCTCTGCTGGGTGCTGCCTCCTCACCTGGAAAAATCACACTCAAGGAACTGAAGGCTCCAGAGACCCCTGGACAGCTGTAGTGAGCTCAGAGGCAATTTGAAGGACAGGCTCCCAGGATGGGAAATCAGCAAAGTGTCTCTGGGTTTCCAGGAGGCGGGCAGAGTATACAAACCAAGCTGGATCAGGAAAAGATCCTGAATTACAGCAGGATGGCTTTTGAGCACTTAGATTAGAAGCAACGACTCCCACGGGTTCACTAAAAACAACTCAGGGACCAATCTCATTTATTTGTCTTTTGTTTTAACTTTTTTGGGTTAATAGCTTTACCGAGGTATAACCTATTTACATACTGCAAAGTTTACCTTAACATGTACAATTCAGTGGTTTTTAGTCTGTCATACTCTTGGGCAGCCATCATCGCTATCTAATTCCAGTATGTTTTCATCACCCCAAGAAGAAATCTGTACCCACTTAGTATGACCCTCCACTCCTAACCCCTGGCACCCACCCATTGGCATGGGTTTGCCTATTTCAGACATTTCATATAAAGGAAATCATACAATATAGGATCAGACACAAAGGGACAAATATATGATTCCACTCTAGGAAATATCTACAGTAAGCAGATTCAGAGGCTGAAAGGAAATTAGCGGTCAGCAGGGGCTGGGGGAAGGGACAAGAGGGATTGGTTACTTGATGGGTACCGAGTTTCTCTTGGGAGTGATAACAAGTTTTGGAACTAGATGGTTGGTTATGATGGTTATACAGGAGCCCTGGTGGCAGAGTGGTTAAGCATGCTCAGCTGCTAACCAAAAGGTCAGCGGTCTAAACCCCCTGGCTGTGTCATCGGAGAAAGATGTAGCAGTCTGCTTCTGTCAAGATTGCAGCCTTGGACACCCTACAGGGCAGTTCCACCCCGTCCTATAGGGTCCGGAGGAGTTGGAATCACCTTGACAAAAGCGCGTTTGGTTTGGTTTGGCTTTGGACAGTTGTATGACATTAGGAACATACTCAACGCTACTGAATTGTGCACACACAGATGTTGGAAATAGTCAATTTTTAGGTCATGTGTATTTTATCACAGTAAAAAACCAAAAAGCTCTCACGGATGAAATCTTGGCAGCAAGAACAAAGTAATGAAGACAGAGTGAAGGGTGTCACAGTCCCACCAGATGGCAGTCTGTGTGACATCATACAGACAACATGCTTCAGGTGGATTACGGACAAAGCAGGGCCTGTCAGGAGGGGGAACCCCCAGATGGTAAATCAAGACCCCAAGCAAGGAAAGGGGTAGAAGGAATAGCGGGCATGTGGCCCAGAGAAGCAGAGGGCTGTCTTCAGATGTTGCATTAAAACTTCCCAAAACAAACACAAACTTGCTGCCCTGGAGTCAATTTCAACTCATGACAACTCCATGCATTAAAGAGCAGAACCGCTCCACAGGGTTTTCTTGGTGATAAATCTTTACAAAAGCAGATTGCCAGGCCTTTCCTCTGTGGCACCCCTGTGAGTTCAAAATGCCACCTTTCAGGTTAGCAGCTAGTTACAAACATTTTATGCCACCCAGGACCTTTTAAGTTTCCCAGGAGCCCAAAGGACAACCAGAACTGGGCTCTGCCTATGGAAACAGCAGACAGACTTTAGTTAAGCACCAGGGAGGGTTTTCTGGCAAAAACAGTCCACCAGAACCAGACCTGAAAAGTAAAGAGCCCGTACAAATGGGCTGGGAGGTAAGGTCTCTGTTAGAGAGATTCCTAGTCAAGGTAAAACAGGTAAAATGGAACTTTCCAGAGCCTTCCACGTGGTAATTTCTCTGAAACTCACAAGAGAGAAACACAGCAGACAAACTCACCTGAGTACACAATCCTCTACATTGTTCCAAGTTTTTCCGTTGAAGAAGGTACGTTTTCACAATCCAGTGTTTCAGGGAAACTCTTTGCGAGGTGTTTCTCTCCCTAATTCAATATCACAAGAGGAAACCAGCTCAGTGACTACTAAGGTCCCTTCAATTGAGATCAACGTCCTAGCCTTTGCGGGTGGGGACAAAGTCTGCACAGAAGACTAAACAACAAACAGTGATTCAAAGCACTGGGCATTCAAGGTGTGAGTTGTCAGGGCAGAAGCTATGAGTGCCAGGGGCTGGCTGAGCAGAGGTGGAAGGAAGGTAAGCAGAGGGAGAAAAGGAGGAGCTGAAAAGCTTTATGTAAAAGAACAGACCACCTGAAAGGAGGGCCCCAGACACGGGAGATAAACAGGGCCCCAGGGAGGATGGGGAGACAAGAAAATGCCAGGAAACAAGGCAGGAATTTGTCCTCAGCCAGAGAGGAGAGGAAGGCTCCCCAGCTCACTTGATCTGTGGATAGCACTGCCTCCCCCGGACACTGAGAGCCTTCCCCCTGGGGCTCACATGCAGTGGTGGGGTTCCTCCTCCAAGCACAAACACCAAGTCAGGGGTGTGGAGAAACTACCCTTTTATGTCTCTTCTGGGTTCTGACGGAAACCCTGGTGGCATAATCGTTAAGTGCTATGGCTGCTAACCAAAAAGTCAGCAGTTCAAACCCTCCAGGTACTCCTTGGAACCTCTATGGGACAGCTCTGAGTGAGAGGCTTCAGGAAGGCTGGGAAAACCTTTAGACTCTCAAGCCTGAAACACTCCATAGCAACGCCAGTCACCGCCAAGTCGATTCTGACTCATGGCCAGCCGACATGTGGTTTCATTTTCCAGAAGTGGACAGCCAGGCCTGTCTTCCGAGGAGCATCTGGATGGCCTCCAACCGCCAACCCTGCACTTAGCAGCTGAGAACATTAACCACGTGCAATACCCAGGGACTCCAAGACACTCTTTAGGTCTAACAAAAAGGACAAGTATGTCAGAAAGGATCTCGGCGAACTCTGGGCAAGAAGCTCAGAGAATTTCAAAAGCTCTTCAAACGGGCAGGGAAATTGGGTCCAACCCTGTTGTGGTGACTCCATGGCTTGTACATGGCACACACCAAGCCTGGAAGTCAAGGCCCACCATCCAGGAAGCAAGTCCCAGAGAGGGCCGAGAGACACAGGTAGAACAGGTCTACCCTTGCTCTGCTGGGAGACACCAGGTCAGCAAGGGTTAAAGGGAGGGTGCCAAACGTGGAGAGGTCCAGAGAAGACATACCAATGGCTAAAACACACGTGGAAAGACGTTCACTATCACTGGTCACTAGGGAAAATGGGAACCCAGCCACACTGAGATACTACTTCCCACACACTAGGATGACTATTGTCAGAAAAACAGAAAGTAGTAAGTGTTGGCAAGGATGTGTGAACATAAAATAGGGTGGGAAAACAGTTTGGCAGCTCCTCAGAAAGTTAATTAGGATTAACTTATGGCCCCTCAGTTCTACCACAGACACATACAATACGTATGTATCCAACATACAATACGTATGTATCCAAAAGAACTGAAAGTAGGATGATAGGTGCATGTTCACAGCAGTGTTCTCACAACAGCCCAAAGGTGGACGCAACCTTTCTGTACAGCGTCCATCAAAGACGAATGGCCAAACAAGAGGTGGCACATTCACACAGTGGAGTATTACACAGTCACAAACAGGAATGAAGTAGAGATGAATTGTAAAGACATTCTGGTGAGTGAAACAAGCCAGACACAAATGACAAGTAACTGCAGGATTGCACTGACAGGTAGTTGCTATCTGCCACTGGGTCACTTCTAATTCTAGCAACCTTATAGGACAGAGTAGAACCACCCCATAGGGTTTCCAGGGAGCGGCTGGCGGATGTGAGCTGTTGACCCTCTGGTTAGCAGCCTGACCTCTTTGCCAGTGTACCTCCAGGGTGCCCCACTGATAGCAGGTACCTAGCAGAGGTCAATTCAGAGAGACAGGAACTAGAACACCACTTACCAGGGGCTGGAGGGGCAGGTGACAGGGACCTATCAAGGGGTATAAAGTTCCTGTTGGGGATGATCAAAAATATCTGAAGACCAAGTAAGGATGGCTGGAAAGCACCACTCAATGACACATTCAATAAATGGTTAAAATGATCAGTTTCATTTATGTATATTTTATTACAATAATTGGAAACCCTGGTAGCATAGTAGTTATGTGCTATAGCTGCTAACCAAAAGGTCAGCAGTTCAAATCCACCGGGCACTTCTTGGAAACTCTAGGAAGCAATTCTGCTCTGTTGGTAGGGTCGTTATGAGTTGGAATTGACTTGATAGCAGTGAGTTTATGGGTTTTGGTATCATAATAATTTTTTTAAGAATCTGGAAAGGTGTCTCCAAGGCTGAGAAGGGCAGAGAGAATCCATCCCTTCAGTCCCAGCTGCCAGCAGGTCTCTGTTCTGGCTGGCAGCACCAGCCAGATGCCAGTAATTAAGTCCTGTCCAGCCCGTGAAGTGACCACATGAGTAGCATCCCCTTCCCAGTGGAGGTGGGATTTATAATCGAGGAGCATCCTTCCCTCTTGAAAGTGGCTCTCCAGGAGAGTTTGTCTAGTCAGCTCCTACAAGATTTGCAAGACGGGCAGGAAAAAATACATGCACACGCCACCCTGAATCAGAGCATCGCTGTACCGCAGAGGAGTTCAAACACTTCAGCTAACAACTCACACTGGCCTGCTTCACTGCCCCAGCCCACTGTCTCATCTACGACTCCTTTTGATCTTTACAAGAGCCCAGGAGGAATTAATAACAACTGCCTCCTTTAGTGTTGATGAGCAAGCCCTTCCTAAGCACCAGGCACTGTGCTGAACCATCTGACTTGATCAAGAGTGCTGGGAGGTGGCAATTAGTGACCCCACCTGTTAAGGACCAAAGACTGAAGTTGCTGGCAATTGGAACTCACCTGGGATTTCTAAAGCCAGCACTGAGCTCTGTCTGGAGGCAGGAAGGCAAAAATACCATCCAGTTCTACTATTGGCGCCCTTCAAAGGAGCCCTGGTGCACACTGGCTCGGTGTCCAGCTGCTAACCCAAAGGTCGGCAGTTCAAACCCACCAGCCACTCCACTGCTGACAAAACCTGGCGGCCTGCTCCTGTAGACTACCACCTGGGAAAACCGACAGAAGCAGTTCTACCCTGACACAGAGGGTCGCCAAGTGTCGGAATCGACTCCACAGCACAGAACAATGAGTCGTTCAACTCAATCAGCTTTCAGGGGAGGCACCTGTGTGTGCTCCCTGTCCCCATGAATAGGTTACTATTGCAACTGGGACATTTACCACTTGGGCAATTTCCATCGGAAGACGAGCAGAAACGACAGTCGTAGCAGGTTTCCCAGTTCTAAATGGGTGAGTTTGGATGCTGACCTCACTGCATGCTGTCAGGGACAACAATGTGTGTACAAAGTTGTTAATTTTTAGCCAAGAGAACTCCGACGCTGCCATATTACAAACATCTGGAGACACCGTCTCACCCCCGCCAAGCCCTTTAAATGGATTTCATCCAGTTGAACCCCCTCACGGTCCTGAGGGGTGTGGATGTATCTGGCTAAAAGAGACTCAGGGGCTCAGGGAGGGTAGCAGCTCAAGGCCTCTCAGCTCCGGGAGTGAACTAGCCCAAGGATGCCAGCTAGGCCCTGCCTGCTTTCCAAGGCCCTAGCTCTGCCCAGGTGTGGGACTGGACAAGCCTAAAGGGTTATGTTGTAGGGAAAACCCTCCTCCCACAAAAGCCACCCAAACCCAATGCTATCTGGTCGATTCCAACTCCTGGCAGCCCCCTGTGTTACGGAAGAGAACCGCCCATAGCGTTTTCTCGGCTGTAAATCTGCAGAACTCGACTTCTACATCTTTCTCCCAAGGGGAAGCTGGTGTGTTCATGCCAACAACCTAGTTAGCAGCTGAGCACCTTAACCACTGTACTACCAGGGCTCGCTCTGAGCCAACCAGGGAGACAAAACTTAGGCCAATGCTACAGAATGCTAAAAGCTAAGGCTGTCCATCCCGAGGTGGTAAGCTCAGTTCAGGCTGGTGAGATGCTTTCTGGGGAAGTTAGGTACTTCAAGGAAAAGGAAAAGGAAAAAGAAAAAGAAAAAGATGAGGCCTTTCTCAGAAGGTGTTAGGACCACCTCCGGGGTGCAGCACCCTGGCAGGTGTCGCCGGAGATGATGACAGGGAGCTGAGAGGCAAGAGGTTCATCTTCAGCCTTCTGGGAGGTCCCTATTTCCAGCACCTGCAAGCTGAAAGACCCTGACCACTCCACCAGGGAACCAGTGATCTTACTCCCAAGTTCTAGGCCCGTGGAGAGGCAAACTTTGTCTGGAAACCTCCTTTGCTCCTCTCAAACCACCAAAACCAAGCCCACTGCCGTCAAGTCAATTCCGACCCTACAGACAGAGCAGAACTGCCCCCACACACTTTCCAAGGAGCCTCTGATGGATCTGAACTGCCAACCTGGTTAGCACGCGTAGCACTTAACCAGCACTTAACCAGTAAGCCACCAGGGTCTCCTAGCTCCCCTCACGTCCCATGAAATGCCATCACTTTCCTTGCAGACAACTTAGAACCCAAGCAGGCAGAAAGAAGGCACACCACCTACTGTATCCCACACCTGGTGGGCACAGGCAGACCCCTCCCTGCCTGGGGATCTGGGGCCCACCCCAGCCCCAGGGGAGCCTGGAAGGGGGGGACCCGAGGACAGAGAGCTGAACTGGCCTAAACCTGGACCCCCACCCTCCATTTCTAAGCATTTAAAAATTCCCTTTTCCTCCTCTTTTTCTATCTGTCACATGCTTGTAGGATGATGGGCTCCTGGAAGCCCTCAGCTCCTCCTCCACCAACCTCGCAGCAGTATGTCCCGGTTCTGTCAATTACATTTTAACCAGCTTTTTCTTATTAAAGGCAGTCCAGGCTATTAAAGAAAAACACCCACAATCCCAAGTCCCGGGACCATAGTCAGCCTCCTGCGGCTCCCTGTTAACCCTGGTCTCGGTCTCTTCTCCATAATTTTGATTTTAGATTTTCTGAATTCCTTTCCCTTTTACACTTTTGAGAATCTCTGTGAGGGAGACTCCTACCCCATCTGCAGAAACCCTGCTGGTGTAGTGATTAAGCGCTATGACTGCTAACCTAACAGTCGGCAGTTCGAATCCGCCTGGTGCTCCTTGGAAACCCCACAGGGCAATTCTACCCTGTCCTCTAGGGTCACTATGAGTCGAAATCGACTCGATGGTGTGGTTTGACCTTATCTGCAGGGAGGGAGGGTGGGGGCTGCAGACACACGCCTGGTTCAAACCCAGCCCTCGCTCTGGGTGGGACCTGACACCCAACCTATAAGCCAGGCACGCTGGGGGCGGGGGCTGAGGGTGGGGGCGGGGGGTGGGGGCGGGGGGTGGGGGCGGGGAGTGGTGTGAGCCACATGGGGTCACAAAGGCTGAAACCGCTGAGGTTCCAGCATGTAGCACCGGGACCCACACAAGCCATCAAGGAGAGGCAGCGCTTTTTAACACAGCGCACCTGTATGTATTATGAGTCAAAAATCTCCAATCATACAACAATGTCCACGTGCTCAGCTACTGATAGAAAGATAGGTGTTTCTGGCCCACTCAGGAGTCTCAGAAGAATAACAGGACAACTCACATGTGAAAGTCAGCCGCTGAACCCGAGGGCCACAGTTCTGCTCTGACACATGGTGTTGCCAGGAGGCAGAACTGTCTCGTGGACAGACAGGCAGCTCTCCCTCGCACACCATCTCAGCCCGACAGCCTTCCCCGCGTCTCCCCTTCAGCATTCCAGGGGAAACCTGAACCCGCACCCTGCCCCAAGCCCTGTGCTAAGTGACGCCTACGGCCCAGCCCAGCACAGGACACCAAGAGTTTGTTCACCGCTTGGGCCTGGGCTGCCTAAGGATCGGCTACTGCTGGCACAGGCCTGACGCTCTCGACCACCGGGGCCACAGGTGTGGGCGGTCACTCCTGGGAAAGCCCACCTTCTGAGCAGCCTTGAATCCATCAAAGGCCAGCTCACAAGGGACAGGACCGGTTTGCAGCGCCTAGGAGCTCTGGGCCTCCTGCCCCATGACCAACTCTTTCAGCTTCCTCTGTCCTCAGCCCTTGGGCTTTCTCGGTTTTCAGCTCACCCGAATAATCCTGCCATTAAGGAAGAAAGAAACTGCCAGCCTTTCTCTGCCCGAGGGCCTGGTGGCTCAGTCACTGGAAACTCCCCAGAGAGCTTCCGGAAAGTTCTCAGAGGGAGCAGTGCTGAGAAAACACCTTAGTGTGGAGGAGGGGGCTGCCTGCTCCTGAGGACCACCAGGACCCTCAGGCTCTTCTTCAGGTAGAGGTGCCTTGTTTGTGAAGCGTGCACAGTCATTTCAGCAGGCATCTGCCCCAAGGGTGGTCTGTGGAGACACGGCAGCGGCCTCCGCGTCACCAGGGGTTGTAGGCAACACAGCATCTCAAGTCTCACCACAGACTGGCCCAGTCAGAACCAGCACCTAACAAGATCCCTTGCCGGTGACTCCACATGAACCAGAACCAAACCCAATGGCACTGAGTCAATTCCAACTCATAACGACCCTATAGGACCCCATGGGGTTTCCAAGAAGCCTCCAGTGGGTTTGTACTGCTGACCTTTTGGTTAGCAGCCGAACTCTTCACCGCTGGGCACCAGGGCCACTAAGTCCTAAGGTGCACCACCAGCAGGTGGCCACCCCGTGGGTGTCCCTAGCTGAGCCTTTTTCAGAAGAGCCCGGGGGACTCCCCAAGTCAGAGGATTCCTTCTTCCTTCAGACTTCCCAGGCTCAGTCTCCCAGGAAATACAACACTCCTTAGAAGCCAGGACGGTGAGACTCGAACTCACTTCAGACACATGATCAGGAACAGCCAGTCACTACAAACAGACGTCATGGCTGGCAGAGGGTCTGTGACAGCTAGGGTGACCCCCCATGAGATGGACCAGATGGACATGACAGGTGCAGCGATGGTCCCAAACACAGCAGCAACGGTCAGGAAGATGGCGCAGGAGAAGGCAGCCTTTCACCTGTCATACAGAAGGTTGCCCTGAGTCAGAGGGGAGCCTGGTGGCCCAGTGGTTAAGAGGTCAGGCTGCTAAACAAAAGGTCAGCAGTTCAAAGCCACCAGCTGTTCCTTGAAAATCCTAAGGGCTGTTCTGCTCTGTCCTGTAGGGTCACTGTAAGTGGGAATCAATTCCGTGGCACACTACAGAACAGCAAGTTAAGAGCAGCAACTAATGACAACATACGTGTGTGCCTCCTTCAGGAGACCAGACGTCCAAGTGCTCACGTTACCACGGTACGTAAAATTAGAGTCAGCAGGCTCTGCGCAAGGCCCGAAGCCTGTGCTTTCCTCCTCCGGCCACTCTCACCGTCTCCGTCACGGCTTCCGGCTCTGCCCGTGTTCCAGACGTGCACACTGGGTCCAAGGACACACGCGTGTGTTCATTTACTCATACACTTGCTCACACTTACTGGCACTCACACTCACTGACTCACACCTCATACACTCATCCTCACACTCACATTTACACTCTCACTTGCTCACTCACACTCATACACATTCATAGTCTCACTTGCTCACATTCATTCACTCTTACACTCATACTGACATGCATAGTATCACTCACACTCACTCGCTCACACTCATATCACACACTCATACTCTCCCAGGCACTCACACTCGTTCATACTCATACTCTCACAGGCACTCATAGTCTCACACACACACTCAGTCTCATTTGCTCACTCGTACACTCATGCTCTCATACTCACCCACATACTACCAGTCACACACTCATTCTCACACACCTCATACACTCACACTTACACTCTCACTTGCTCATTCGTAGTCTCACTTGCTCACATTCATTCACTCTCTTACACCGACACTCCCATTCTCACACACTCACTCATGCACTGTATCACTCACACACACTCATACTCCCCCATGCTCTCACTCATTCATGCTCTCACATGCACTCCCACTCATACTCACACTCATCCCAGTCACACTTAGACTCACTCGCTCACATACAGTCTCACTTGCTCATCCACTCACTCTTACACTCACACTCATACTCTCACATGTACTGACACTCACTCATACTCTCACGTGCACTCACACAGTCTCGTTTGGTCACTCATACACACACTCACACGTGCACACTATCACTCATACTCACACTCATTGACTCATGCCTCATACACTCATACTCACACTCATCCCACTCACATACTCTCACTCACTTGCTCACTCATACTCATACAGTCTCACTTGCTCATCTTAATTCACTCTTACACTCACACACTCATTCTTACACACACTCACACTCACATGTATTCACACTCATATTCTCACATTCACACTCATACTCATACACACTCAGTCTCATTTGCTCACTCCTGCTCACTCTCATACTCACTGACTCACACTCACACCCACTTGCTCACTCCTACTCTTCTCACTCACACTTGCACTCTCACTCACTTGCTCACGCACACACACTCATAGTCTCCCTTGCTCATACTCTTACACTCACTCATTCACACTCACACTCTCACATGCACACTATCACACCCACTCGCTCGCACTCGTAGTCACACACTCATACTCTCCCACAGACTCACACTCACTCACTCATACTCTCTTACTCCCGCACTCCACCAGAGGCCTCCCCAGAGCAGAAGGAAGGTACAAACACACCCACTGGGGAGACAGACACACAGACAGTTCAGCTGCACAGAGTGGGCCTTGGGCTGAGCCAGAGGGTAGGGAGGAGGCTGAGGCAGAAGATGAGGAAGCAGTGGCCAAATACACAGCCTGGGAGACAGTCTCTGTCACCTGTCTGGTTCAGAGGTGCCAGAAGATTCCAGAAGTGGTGAGGGGAAGGCTGGAAGGGGCTGCAAGGCCAACTCGTACACAATACGTTGTCTTCTAAGGTGACTGGGACCTCGCCGCCATCACCCACCCCACCTAAGAGTTGGACACAGAGAACCAACGTCAGAGAGCCCTCTCAGCTCAGTGAGGAAGCTGGATTTTTCTGGAGGAGTTAGGTAGGGCAAGCTGATCAAGACAGAGCCCCACTGTGGAGGGCACCACACTGGGAGGTAAAGAGAGGTGGGGTGGGGTAAGGTGGTGGTTGGTGCTGTTGCAGGGCTGAACCCCAGCTTCGCCTGTTCTGTAGCAAACCTTCCAAGTACCACTAGAGCATAAGTCCCTTCCCTTCCTGGTGAGAGATGAACATTCTTACAGACTTCCGTCAGCCCCCACCAGCAAGCACTGTGCCCGGTAGCTGTGTACACTGCGAAGGAGTTCATAAAGACAGGTGAGGGGACAAGACAGAGCTGAAGGGCCACCCCCACTACAGAGAAAGTATTCACTGTAGGCCTAGTGTCCTGGCAGCAGAGGGAACCCCAACAAGTAGGCCCCTGTCCAGGCCTGCAAGACAGGCAGCAGAACCTGCTCAGCCCCGTCCACCAAAGGCACACTTTCATACTGCCCTGCTGCTGCAAGGGACTGTCAGAGGGGCCACAGTGCGTGGCCACCCAGGGCAGCCACTTGACACACCTAGATCCAGGCCTGCAAGACAGGCAGCAGAACCTGCTCAGCCCCGTCCACCAAAGGCACACTGTCACACTGCCCTGCTGCTGCAAAGGACTGTCAGAGGGGCCACAGTGCGTGGCCACCCAGGGCAGCCACCTGACACACCTAGACCCCCAAGCCTGGTGCAGAAAGCCGTCAGACAGAAATGTGTCAGCCACACACAGAGTCTCCCGCATGCCAGCAACCTAGCTGTGGAAATCCAGAAGTGCCCCCAAAGGAAGACATCAACTACAATATGCTAAGAACTGAGCAGCACAGACCACACAGGCCACACCGAAGGCCACAGCCACACGCCCAGGGAGGTAGACCGCAGGGCACACAGCCAACACTTGGCACGGGAAGGGACAGCACCAGGGCTGCTCCCCTCATCCATTGTGAAAGCCAGGGAAGTGGGTGGGGACATTCCGAAGCTGAGCCAGTGAGCTGGAGCTCAGTGCGGCAGGTGGGGAGCCTGCGGGGGTTGCGGGGGCCCACCCCACCTCAAACCCAGGGGCCTGGATGGGGGCCCCAGGCCCGCTGCTCTCTGGGCAGTGGAAAGAACACTGAGCTGGAACCCAGTGACCTAATTAAGGTCCTCACTGCACACCTAGTGGTCACGCGATCTCGCAGACAACCTGAGAAGGTGGTCACTTACTGTTCTGCGTCTCACTTACAGGAGCAGGGCTGCGGCCTCTGCTCGTGAGGGTCAGTGGCTCTACGGAAGGAAACGGCAGGGCCCCACTGAAGGCTCGCGTTACTCACTCCCGGCAGCCACTGTGAGCCGAGATGTCACCTGGGCAATCATCAGGAGCCTCGGTGTCACTGCAGCTGTCAGAGCTCAGAGCCCTTTTTAGTGACCAGGGGACCCTGGTCTGTCAGGAGAAGCCACTCATGAAGACTCCACCCCTGCTATGCCAGGACAGACACTGCAGGGAGGAGGAAATTCCCAAGACTCATCAATACCCAACCCATCTAAGGATAAGCGATTAGAAACTGGGGCATGGGACAGGGGCTTGGAGAGGTGGCCAACAGCCTGGCTGGCGGGATCAGTGACAGAAACAGATGTGACACCAGCGGGAACCCACTGGAGCTGGCTTTAGGGTCACCACGTCTGGACTTGTCCCACGGTAGTAGGAAGAGAGGACAGGGAAGCCCACAAGGGCTTCTCAAGAGGGAAGCAAGCTAATAAAATCTAATGGACTCTGTACACGGTCCCTCTGGCCACAAAATACAGGACAGATGGGGGAGACTGGGTGCGGGGTGGCCCTGACGGGGAGAGGCCGGTGGCCCTGGCAGAGGGGGCCCCAGGCGGGTCCCTCTGCTGAATGCCCAACCCTGGGCCTGCAACTGTTTGTTAAGTCCTCACCTCCATCCCCTTCTTCCTGCAAACTTGATCTAAGTTGGCAGAAGGCTCCTGTAAGTTGGCAGATGCCTCCTCGGCCCCACTGTGGGAGGCAGCCCGGACGGGGAACCAGAAACCACAGCACCCACCAGTGAAGCCAGTCTCCACTTTGGAATCCGACCCAGCGCGGCTGTGGGCAGTCCCCTGCCCTCACTGTCCCGTGGCCCTGCCTGGCCTCGGACCAGGAACTGGCTGTGAGGAGGCCGAGACCATCACAGGCAATGGGCCCTGACCCCATAACCAAAGAATTTAGTTGTCATTCTGCATCACAAGGTGACAGCTGGCCCGAGAGACAGAAAGAAAGGAAAACTAGGCCTGGACAGCCACACACACCCCCACACCCACTCACACGGGACATGTACAAAGGCCACCAATCCCAGATCGGAGCCCTTAGCAACAGACATCAGGCAGCTGCTGGAAGGCACGGAGACCTCTCTGTCCCTCCCTGCAACCCTTCTGGGGGACACAGAGTCAGGGACATGATGTCCATGATAATGAAGGAAATACAGGAGAAAGCAAAGGGCCCCAGACACCAGCCTGCAAAGACAGAAAGCTGGCAGAGGAGGGTTACCGGGAAGTCTGCCCAAGGAAACCAGCTGGATCCCCAAACCCCAGAGAGGACGGCAAGGGGCTGCAGTGACGCCATGCCCTTTGGAGGGTGAGAAGGCAACATGAGGTAAAAGTGGGGGCCAAAGAAGTTTGCCAAGGGGACAGCTGGTACCCACTCACCTGCCCACAGATACACACAGGACACTCTCAGGGATCCACATCCTACATGCAAACAGTGACAGCCATAGGGTCTCAATCAAAGCGACAGAAATCAATATCCCAGAGCAAAGACCTCCCCATTCAAGCATACGGGGGCCCTTCAGTAATGGGATGCCCGCAGCCTGGTTTCTGAAACCCACGTCAGCCATTAAAAAGCACCCCACTCAACATACGCACGTACGCATGTACAAAACCACAGATGGACATGAGAGAGGTACTCTATCACATGCTTTAGTGAAATACCCCAAGAGGGACAGGACAGACACTGCTGGGGCGCAGCCCTCCTTTCTCAGTAACAGAACCTGGCCAGGTATCCTCCCCTCAGGGAACGGAGCCTCTCCTAGGCTCAGGCAAAACCAACCAGAGCCAGCACCTTTGGAAGTAGACTGCCAGGTCCTTCTTCCTAGTCTCAGTGGAGGCTGCTCATGAGGGGAAAGGTTGGGAATCAAACCCAGGTCTCAGGCATGGAAGGTGAGAGTTCCACCCTTGAGCCACAAAGACAACACTAGGGAGGAGAAAGACGGGTGTAGGGAACAAGAAGCCAGGGGTTGGGGGTCACCTCCGCTTTGCGGGTTTCAGTGGTGTTGTGGGATGCAGGAACCAGAACCCGGCAAGACGTCTGTTACATCACCCTCTCAGATTCTTAGTAAAAAGGACAACTTTGTCGCAGCTGAAGCACCTCTCCCCAACTCTCTCTTTGGGGAATTCCACACGAGCTTTGAGTCTTCTGCAAAAGCATCCCAGCCGCAGTCTGAGACGCTGTATTTGGGTCCTGCCTTTCAGGGGCTGCTCTGTGGCCTCCCCTTGCAAGTGGCCCCCAGAGAGGTCCTGGGTAATTAAAATGTCCCATCTGACCTTGACCACACCCTGCCAGTTCACATTACAGCCCCAGACACGCAGCGTCAGTTTCTTCCCAGCCTTCTCGCTCTGTAAAATCAGGCCAGTATCCTCTGGGCTCAGGCTATCCAGTAACACACTTGGACTCAGAGAGAGAACTGTGTCTGGCTGGGCTGACGCTGCTTCTGGCTTCCCACACTCACTAGAAAATTCTCTTTCTTCAACACATCGTTTAGCAGACAGGCACATTTGTGTGGCCCCAGGGACACAAAGAGGAATGACACCCACTATAAGACCCCCAGAAGCTCACGGGCTGGGGAGGATCCCCTTGTGTTAGTGTTTTTTTATAAACAGTGGAAGTGTACAAAATCCCAAAGCAAAATGTTTTTGAAAAAGAAAAGGCCAACTTAAAAGTTCAAAGCCTGCTTCATGGCATCTGCGTTTATCTACCCACCCCAAACAAGAAGGGTGGGTGTCCTTTGCACAGGTCAAGTCTGGTGATTCACAGTGAGGGGATCCAGGTGAACGGTCAGTGACATCGGAGTCTGGATCTAGAAACTCCTGCTGAAAGGTGAAATTCTTTCTGAAAGTAAGTGCGTTCCTGGCAGGAGTGGGGGTGGGGTGGTTTCTGTTGGGTTGATTTCTTGCTAAGACTGTGCAAATCCATGTGAATTAGGACAAGGCTTTGGGAAGGCTGATCCCCTTTCCTTGGTACATACGGACAGCTAACCTAAAAGTTGTCAGTCCAAATGCACTCCACAGTGCCACAGAAGAAAGTCCTGGCAATCTGTTTCTGTACACATTCCAAAAACCCATGACTCAAGTTGACACCAACCTACAATGACCGTATAGGCCAGGGCAGAACTGACCCATAGGGTTTCCGAGGCTGCCACATGCTTCTCCCACAAAACAGTTGGAGGGTTTGAGGTGTCCATCTTTCGGTTAGCAGCTAAGTGCCTAACCACTGCACCACCAAGCCTTCTCTGTAAACTTTACAGCCAAGACACCCCCGCGGAGCAGTTCAGCTCTGTCACAGTGGGGTTGCCAGGGGTCAGAACCAACTCAACGACTGCAGGTTCAGTGTCTGGACTTTGGTTGGGAATGGGAATCACTGCTGGCTTTGGGTAAGTCAGTGGTTCTGATCCTCTAAATCTATGGGTCCCCTTGGAAGGGTCTCCCTATCCCACCACTGCCCCACAAGTGGAGAAGAAACAGTGACAGTGCCACAGGGACTTGGTGACACTCCTCACTCGCCCAGCAGAGGAACCAGCAGGTCCCTTCAATGGGGCACCAGGAGGGAAACACCATCCCAGGACTCAGCAGCTTGCCGGAAGGCCAGGGCCACATTCCACAGCTCAAACTCCAGATTAAATCACCTTCAAAGGGTCAACGTGCCAGTGCCACTGAGCTTTGGCACTACTCAGCTTTTAAAGAGGAACAACAAAAAATGCATCGGCAGAACGACAGGTCCACGATAAGCTAAAAATCACAGCCCTCCCTGTGGGCAGCAGTACTGAGCCAAGCGGTTCACATGCACTAGTACACCGAGTCCTCACCACCCCAAGAGGCAGGTACTATCCATCACCGTTTGGTGGGTGGGGAACCTGAGGCACAGCACTTGAAAGTAAAGGGCCAGGGAGCACGCAGCAGAGCCAGGGTTCAAACCCAGCAAGCCTGGCTCCCAAATCCATGCCCTTAGCAGCCCCGCCACAGGGCCTCTGCAATGAATAAAACGTGGAAACTCAAGGAAAACAATCGGACCACCACCACCAGCTGTCGCTGAGTCGATTCCAACTCATGGCAACCCCAGAGTCAGAGTCAGGGGCTCCACAGATTTTCAGGGGCTAATATTTCAAAAGGAGATCGCCAGGCCTTTCTTGTGAGGTGCCTCTGGGTGGATTCAAAAAGCCAATCTTCTGCTTAGTCAGTGAGCACTCAACCATCTGCACCATTCGGGACTCAAGCACAGAAACCAAAGGAAATGGGAAAACAGGAAAAGACGATGCTTCGGTCAGGCAGACAAGAGCGGTAACGGCCAGCTGGCTGGCACAGGTGCCACCACAGCCTGGGTGGGGAGAGAGTGGTATACCAACTAGGGAGCTCTGGGACAGTGAGGCAGCAAAGGACCCCAGAAACCCCCAAAGTTTTCCTTGCCCAGGCCCTCAGCTAGTGGCCGAGGCAGTTGCACCTAAGTGTCCCTGCAGGCCCAGACATGGGGGTGACGGAGTGGGCAAATCTGAGAAGAACTGATCTATCAGGTCTTCAAAGGTACTTAAGAGTTGGAACACTTTTTAAGTTGTACAGTTGAAAACAAAAACACGTCCCACGGGTGGTGCGCAGAGAAGCAGCAAGCATCCTCAAGGGCCGGCAGGGAAGCCGGACCACGAGCACAGTGGGCCCCGAGGGGCCGGCTCTCCAGCAAGCCGGGGTGGGGGACTGAGGGACCCGAGGCAGCACCAGGACACACAGCAGCCTTCCCAGGAGGAAAATGGGTGCCAATATAGCCGGGGCAAGGGCAAGAGGGCTCTGGTGGTCTCCTAGGCTGGCCAGCTGGGGCACAGAAGGACACGGAACCGGCTGGGCAAGGGTCAGAAAGGCAGGTGCCATTGGTGGGGGTGCCACCTGTTCTGCCCTGGCCTGACCTGGTGGACAGAGACCTGTCAGGGACCATCTGAAGGACAAGGGGTCTGAACCAGACCCTTGCCCTCGGCTCCAGCTGCTAGGCACCTAGAGTCACCAAGATCTCAAACCAGAGCTGAGTTCAATGTGCACAGGAGACCCTGACTGTCCACAGGGAGGCAGGGGGCAGGGAAGGGGGCAAACTGGGAAACCAATGAACTCAGTTGAGGGGCCTCCGAGTTTGTGGGGTGCTCAGGGCCCTATTTCCTAGCTGTAGGTATCCTAACAGTGGAGCAGGAAAGAAGGAGCTGGGGCAAGGGGTCTGGACATGGACCCAGGACCTGGTGCACAAACGAAGGCTGGAAGCCTTGGTCCACGTCCGCTGCTCCCTCGACACCCATCCACCGCCCTTCATTCCCACTGATCTTCATGAAAGTCACCCTTGTTCCCCTCTACAGGTAAGACAGACATAAAAAAGGGACATGGCATCATCCCAGCTAACAAGCCTGGAATTAGGGTCCTGCCCCCACCCCCGGACCTCCCTCCTCACCAAACCCTTGACAGATGATTTGACCTTGACAACAGGTGGGGTTTCCCAAGCCACTGGGGTGGGGGTAGGGGGAACAGGAAGGCAGCACTGCCCTAGTGGCGCCACTTGGCACCTGCCCCTGGCAGCTGCAGCAGCTACATAGCCCTCGTGGGAAGGTGATAAAAACCCACTGGCATTCAGTCGATGCCAACTCACAGCAGCCCTGTGTGTGTACCAGAATAACGGTGCTCAACAGTTTCTACTGGCTGATCTGTAGGATGTGGATTGCCAGGCCTTTCTCATGAGGCGTCTTGGGGTGGACTCAAACCTTTTAGCTAGCAGCAGAAGCCATCTACTGCTTACATGACTCAGGGAGGGTGACACTTGTGTCCATTTCACCAGCAAGGAAACTGAGGCTTAGGGAGATGATGTGGCTTGCCCAAAGTCACAGTGAAGAGGCCAGGTCTGACTGTCCGCCTGTTTGTCTCCAAAGGTGACAGGCAGGCGTCTCCAGACACCACGCCGGTCAGCTCTCCAGTACTCAGGGCAACAGCCTGGCCTCTCCTCTACCAGCCAGGTTTCTTTGGAACAGCTGTCCCGTGCATTCCGCTTCCTGATGACAAGCTGACAGTCCTGCCTCAGGAGACTCAGGCCTAAGCCCCTTCCCCTACAGTCAGGGTACACCCCCAGGTCCCTGGAGTAGGACTACACTTCTCACTCCAGGCATGGGACACATGGCTCAGGCCTGGCCAGTCAGAGCAACCAATCTTCCTGGCTATAGTAACTGGCTCAGAGTCAACTACAAACACACACACACACACACACACACACACACACACACACACACGACACACTAAGACCTTTGCTGGCACTACTCTTATCCATCTGGACTTTCCAGAGCTTCTGTGGCCACACAGCCACCATTTGAGGGTCAGCACAGCTAACTTAAGAAAAAGAGAACCTGAGGGCTGGCATCACTTGAGCTCCTGGATCCAGCCATCCCTGAAGCCATCCATACTGGCTTTTTAGATCCATGAGCTCATCAACTGCCTTTTCATGTATGCCAGTTTTCATCACAAGTGATAGGAAACTTGATCTAGAATCATGACCCCGACAGTAGCTCTGGAGAAGTTCCATCACAGAGCTGGGCTGTCCGCTGCTTTGGGACCCCAGCACACACACAGCCCTCCCTGGGTTTGACACTGTTGCAGCTTGCCCTTAGACAGCCAGCTAACACACTTAGCCTTTTAAGGCTATTTTGCAGGAAAAGAAACAAATGATACTCGGGTCACCACAAAGTCATGACAAAATGAAGGTGTTGACCAGTGCCCAAGTCCTTTGCCCTGGGAAGGCCTGGGGGGCTGTCAGGGGGGGGTGGTAGTCCCCCCATGAAAGGCTTCACCCCAGTACATCAAAGGGACTTCGGCCAACCATTGCCTTTCCCATCTCGCCCTTGTCAAGTGCTTTCCCACCAATTCTGCCTTGTTAATTGCTCAAAATAGACACACCAGGTGTGAACACCAGAGAATGGGCGAAATCAGGATGTGGGGGAAGAGAGGGAGGCTGCGGAAGGCCCCCCAAAGCCACACATCTCTCCGGCCACGGCGCCTTTAAATAGAACCTCCGCAGAAGGCAAACACATTCCAGGAGCTTTTAAAAACGCTCCAAGCGCGACCTGGCCAGCGGCCTCAGCCCCCAAGGCAGTTTTCCGGTCTCACCCGATTCTGGAAATATTATTAATAGCTCAGTTAGGCGCAAGCTCGGTGCCAAGCACTTTGTGGCCTTAAAAGGTAGTAACTATTACTGCCCCCATTCTCCAGATGAGGAAACTGAGGCCAGGGAGGTCCCAGGCCAACTAGTAGGAGCTCTGTGCGCCCGTCTGCACCGCCAGGCGTTCAGGGCGCGCCAGCAGCCTCGGGGACCCAGGGCGGCTGCCTCTGCTCAGGTCGCCCCGGGTGGAAAGCTCCCAGCCCGATGGGGCTGACACAGGGCAAGACTGAGCTCTCGCCGCCCAGATGCAAGTTACCAGGCTACGAGCGAGCGGGGCAGTGGGAAGCAGAAAAGTCAACCTCCAGAAGGCTCCCCCGACGCGCTTGCTGCAGGAACCCTAAATCATTTACAAGTTTAAAAAAAAAAAAAAAAAACCTCCCAGTTCTCAGCCTCAGTTTGTGCCTGAGACCCCGCGTCACCAAGGCTTAACTTTCTCATTTTAAGATAAAAGGTTACGGGAGCTAATTTCTCCCTTGGGAGATAAAGACGGCAGGTGTGGCGCGGCGGCATCTCCTTTCCTAGAAGTTGCGCTGGGAGCACATCTAGGAACAGCGCCCGTTACTTTCGCGGAGCCAGGGGAGCGGGGCGCCTGGGAACCGGGACTAGGGCTTCCCCCGCAGCTGGTTCCAGAGGACGCGGCTCCTGCCTCAGTTTCCCAGCCCAGCCGGAATCTCGGGGTGCACAACACTGAGGGCATTGAATCAAATGCAAAGGGAATCCCCTGCACCCCTGTCCCCACCTTGTCTCACCAAGGCAGGACTCAGGTCTCCCGGACACCCCCGCGCTTCCCGCCCTTGTCTCGAGCAAGCTTGTCCCCGAGGCGCGCGGCCGCTCACCGCTTGAACATGCTCTCCAAGTCCTTGATGAGGCGGCGGCTGAACTCCGGGAACTCGGTGTAAGGGTTGAAGACCCTGCAGCGACGGGGCCGCGCCGCGCCCTCGTGGATGTCCAGCCGCCGGCTCAGCTGCGCACTCAGCTCGGCGTCGGCGCCGCCGGGGGTCTCTCGGGCAGGCGGCGCGGGCGCGGCGAGGGGAGCGGGCTCCGGGGGCGCGGGCGCGGGCTCCGGGGGCGCGGGCGCGGGCTCCGGGGGCGCGGGCGCGGCCAGGGGCGCGGGCTCGGGCTCCTCTGCCTCCGCCCGCCGCAGCCTGCGCTGCAGCTTGCGCGCCAGCTCCTCGCTGGACATGGCGGCGACTCCGGGCGCGGGGCGCTGGCAGCGGCTCCTCCCTGCTCGCGGCGCCGCGGAGAGTCTGCCGGCGGCGGCTGGGGCGGTTAGAGGCTCGGCGGGCAGTGGACGGGGCGGGCCGGGGCGGGGCGGCGGTTTTAAGGAGGCACCGGCTCAAGACCCGCCCGCTCAGGCCAAAGGGACCGGGACGGCGCGCCCCGGGAGCCGTGGCCACGCTCCCCAGCCCTAAGGCCCCTGGGGAGCTAGTACCCAGCCCCCGGCATGCGGGGACCCTCGATCAAAGCTGACCTTGCCCCCGCGCCCTGCTCCAGGGGAGCCCAGGAAAACGGCGGCGGAGCCAAGTTTCCCAGCCGTTCGGACAGTTCATTTCTGGAAGGCGCTCGCGTCCCGGGACGGCTAGGGGCAGGCGAGCGCCCCGGGTGGCGCCCAGCGGTCCTCAGGGAGCGCGGGGCGGGGTGGGCGCAAGGCACTCCCTGCTAAAGTGGGCGCTCTTTGACGTGCTTTGAAATGAGTGTTTCCCAAAAATTACTAAAAGAGCGAGCGAGAGAAAACTCAGGACTGCCCAGTTTTCAGAATCCCTTTGGGGTAGGAAAGTAACGCAGTTTCGAGGGACCAAGCTTCTTGCCGGGAAACACTCAAGAAGAAATAAATCAGCGTTTCTAACAAGCGGGTAAACTCGAGAACATCGTCATGTTCCCCCGAGGAGGGCTGATGGCGAAGGTCGTTACATCAGCGTGGCGCGGAGAGCCTTGTCAACGCAGGGCTGTCCCTGCCTGGCCTACTCCGCGCCGACCGTGCCGGGTGCTGACGGCGAGGCGGACCAGTCCCCCCGCGCCTGACACCCGGAACCAGAGACAGAAAATGATGGTGTCGAAGGCAGGCGGGGGCGGGAGGAAACTGGACCATGAGTACAGACCAGATTTTTAAAAATATCTTATTTTAAGAAGGCTGGCTATTAGAAAACTACACGAGGTTTTGGTTTTTTTTAATGTGATTAAGTGAAAGTTTATCCAAGTCAATTTTCCATGTACAACCCGAGCACCCACCTCTCTGCAATTCCATCTGCTCCTCACCCTGTGACAGCACACTTTTCCTTTCCACTCTTCCAGGATCCACTCAGTCACCACTCGTCCCCTCCTCTCCATGCGCTCCTCTGTCCTCCAGTAGTTAGATTTCAACTATCAAAATCTTTGCAACTTGCCTTGTTCTTGCAAATGCAGCCTTTTTGTATCAAGGTTTAAGCCTCAAGTGGCAACGCCCAGGAGTCTTGAGAATCTCAGATGGTGCAGTGGTTAAGGTCAGCCACAGCCCAAAGGTGGCGGGTTCCAAACCACTAGTGGCCCGGTGGGGGAAAGATGCTCCAGCCTTCTCCCAGAGATTTACAGCCTCAGAAAACTTGTGGGGTTACTGTGCGTCACAGTGGACTCGAGTACAGTAGCCTTGATTGTATTTATTTATTTATTTTTTCCTAGAACTTTTCAAATACTTCATAGGGTGGTTCCCTTCGTGACCTGGGGAGGTGACTTTGTGTGAAATCAGGGAGTGGCACACTTGTTTTGAACCCCTTATGTATGTATCATACAGTGACACACTGTGACATATTTCACACACACAAAAAGTTTAAAAATTTAATAGCCCCATTAACAAGAAACTTGACACAAGTAGGCAATAATTTTTCTAATGTTATTTATTTGGGGTCATAAAAATACTGAAGCATTTTTTTTACACTCTAAAATTGATAACAGTTCAGGTAAAGACTCTAAGGCTCTCCCTTTTCTTCCACTGATAAATATTGTGTTGAAAAGTCTGGTGTGAATGAGTGTGGATTTTGTATGGAATGTAACCTTTTCACTGATGCTATTTGCAAACGAGGGAGTGATGTTTGCATAATACGCATGTGTGGAGAGTAGTCACCTGCAGGACCATCAAAGAGTGCCTCCCCTGCGATGGACAGGTGTCTTAGTCAGCTGGTACTGCTCTGAGATATCACAAGCGGATGGCTTTACAAAGACAAATTTTATTTTGTCATAGCCCAGTAGGCTACAAGTCCAAACTCAGGGTGCCAGCTTCAGGTGAAGGCTTTCTTTGCCAGATCCAGAGGAAGGTCCTTGTCATCAATCTTCCCCTGGACCAGGAGCTTCTGAGGCGCAGGGACCCTGGTCCTTTCCAAAGGGTGTGCTAAACCTCCAGCACAGCTTCTTGGTGCTAAGCTCCCCAATCTCTCTGCTGTTGTCTTTCCTTTATACTACAAGAGACTGTCTCAAGGCACAAAATGATCTTGCACTTTGAGTCCCCCCCCCCACTGCCCCACCAACACACCTGCTGCCCATCCTCCCTCATTAACATGAAAGAGACAGGATTTACCACATGCAAGACATCACACAATACCAGATATCATGGCTTAGTTCAACTGCCACACACATTTTTTTGAGGAATGCAATTCAATCCATGAGAGCGGGTGACCAAGTGATATGTGGGATTTTAAGGGAGGGCTGGCCAATGGTATTTTCCAAAGATGGCTGCAGCAATATCTATGCCATCTCACATATTCTGTGAGATGCGGGCTGTGTCCACCTGGCCTCTTGGCCAGCCTCTCTGCCACTGAGGTGGGTGGGGCTTGGGACGGAGGACCTCCTAAACTGGGCACAACCTGGGCAGCAAAGGTAAAGATGCCCACTGTGCTCTCCAGGTAGCACCTGGCCACCTCTGGGATGGAGTCTCCATATCTAAGGTGGGTCACACTCCCAGTTGTGCTCTGCTGTCCTGCTTCCCTTCTCCAAAGTCCATGTGGCCACTTGGCGTGGAACTCAAAGACTGTTTGGCGAATGCTTAACCAATAGCATGCCACTCTACAAACATGACCTATGTTTTGTAAACTAAATTTCTGTGCATAGATAAAAGACTAAAAGGAAATGGTCCAAATGATTGAGAGCTGTAAATGCTAGGAGCCCAGATCATTTTCGTGCTCTTATTTCTTCTTTTTGTGAATCTTCTACCATAAATACATAAAGCTGTTATAATCAGAAAATCAGTATTGTCCTTCCCAGTGAAGACGTCTAGGAAGGTAGACATTTTAGCTGTAGAGGAGGTGACAGTGTTCGGTCTCGGGCCATCGTCTGAGCTCTTTGATTTCACTGATGTTCCTGTGGGGGTAGCTAAAGGACATTCCCAATTTGAAAGGAGAAAATCAAATCGGTGTCTTAGGTCCAGGACTTCTTGTTCGGCTTTCTTATGCCGTATAACACACTGCCCCAAAACTCAATGACTTCAAACAACAACATTTACTTTGCTCAAAAACCTGCAAAACTATCAGGAACAGCTTCCTGGGGAGAACATCAAAACCAAACCTGTTGCTGTCCAGTGGATTCCAACTCATAATGGCCCTGCAGGACACAGCACAACTGCTCTGTGAGTTTCCGAGGAATGCCTGATGGATTCAAACTGCTAACCTTTTGGTTAGCAGCCATGGCTCTGCACAGCAGTGATGTGCTTGGCTGCTAATCGGAAGATCAGCATTGGAAGTTATCGGATGCTGTTTGGAAACCCTCTGAGGTGGTTCTGTTTTGTCCACTGGGGTTGCTCTGAGTCAGAATCAATGGCAATGGGTTTCTGGGGAAAGTTCCTCTGTCATCCCCTCAGAGCCAATGGAGGGCAGCTCCAAGACGGAGGCCAGGAATCATCTGAAGACTCAGTCCCTCTTACACCTAGTGACTGATGCTCCCTGATGCCACTGGAACACCTACCATACTCTTCTTCACAGAGCTTGGGCTTCCTCCCAACATGGCGGCTGGGTCTGAAGAGCAGACATCCGGAGAGAGGGCCAGGTACAAGTTATATCACACCTTTTACAGTCTAGGAAGTCACCAAGATGAGCTCAAGGAGAAGAAACATAGACTCCGCCTCTCAATGTGGGAGTGTCAACATCACACCTACGATGAGCCTGTGGGATGGGGTACCTACAGCTGCAGCCCTCTTAGGAAGCTACAGTCAGTCAGACCACTGTCTGAAAACCCTTCCAGGAAGGACTGTGTCTATTCTATGGCATCTGGACAGTGGGCCAAGAGAAGAAAAAGTCTTTCAACACAGGTGGATTAGTGCAGGTGTCGGGACCCTCTGAAAAGTGTGGTCCTAGAAGTCAGGTTTTTATTTAAAGATACAGAGAAGTCTGTGTACAGTAAATTCCAGAAAAGGAAGACTCTCCCAGTGAGCAGAAACCTGGGTGTGCTTCTATCCCGAGGATCTTCTCTCCTGCCAATTTTTAGATTGTCAACTTCCTTCAAAAATCTCAGGGCTTTGATTTGTTGTGGAGGCAAAGATTTCGAAGTCTAAGAATATTTGTCTACCACTTAATTACCAAGTACTCATTCTAAAAACTTCTTTGCTCAGTCCCTCATTTGACTGTAAGCATTCTAAAGTTGGATAGTAGTGATGGTTACGTAGCTCTGTGAATATACTACATATAAGAAATCACTGAACTGTATGTATATTTCAACAAGAGAAATTTTACAGTCTGTGAATAATGTCTCAACAAATCCATTTACTTGAAAAAAATAATCACAAACGTGTTAACATAAATAATATCAGCGGGAAAAGAGGCACTGGTTTAGATTCCTGCAGATTCTTCTTAATGTCAACACAATGAAACAGAGAGAGGATGCTTTCGTATCATCAAAACAGTGATCAGAGGTCTGTGGACTGCATTGTAAGTACTTTTGATCTACTTGGTTTCTTTTCCTGGCTGTTGAATCTCCTGTTCACTGTGCGGTTGAAGGACACCCAGCTGGATTCCTGTCTGTGGCCATCTACACCTTGCCGCCAGGATCAAAGGGTAGGTTCTCATCTCATGTGGCACTGGGGTTCAAAGCTGAAAAACCTATCATTCGTTCATTCATTCAACAAACACGAACCCAGTGGAGGTTCTGTTCCAGGGGTCTGGGATATAGCTAGCCCCAAACAGGACAAAGTCCCTGCCGTCCAGGACCGCATTCCAGTGGAGGAAATTAGTCAACAAGATCAGGAATGTCAGGGGTAGGTTACTGGATGATAGGGGGCCTGGTGGTGGAGTGACTAAGAGCTCCAGCTGTTAACCAAAGGTCAGCAGCTCAAATCCCCCAGCCACTCCTTGGAAACCCCGTGGGTCAATTCGACGCCGCTCTACAGGGTTGCTGGGAATCAAATCAACTCATTGGCACATACGGACAACAGTGAGAGGGGAAAAGAAAAGCAAGGAGGGTCTGGAACATGGGGGTGGGGGGCAAGCTGCAGTTTTAAGTACAAGGGCTACTGCCTGTGACACTTGGGATCCCAGGAAGTGAGACGTCACGGTAACGGTAGAGAATCTACTGTCCCCCAGCACTTCCGCTGCCCTAGGCAATTCTATCTAGTCCTCCACCTAGTCTCAATAACTTCTTTCTTTCCTGCGGGAATGTCCCCTGGAGGGCCAGTATACTGACTTGTTTGTGTTTGGGCAACCCTCACTGTGACTCATCACCCTTACCCAGCCCCTCGGGTCCCCTTCTCTGGGGTGGCCAAGGGCAGTGCCTACAGGCAGTCTCTCACCTTTCCCTTTTATGCTGTTACTACCGTTGACATCTGAGTCAGAGTGGCCTCAACAGCCTCGGATTTGGTTTTGACTTTTGGTGGCTACATCCCTGAGTGTGTTCTGACCCACAGCCACCCTGTGTGCCACAGAACCCATCGGTGCCAAGCTCACAGTCATGACATCTGAGCCCACTGTTGCAGCCCGTGTCAGTCCATCTCCTGAGGGTCTTCCTCTCCTTTGCTGACCCTCTACTTTATCAAGCATGATGTCCTTCACCAAGGACTGCTTCCTGCTGATAGCATGCCTAAAGCATGTGAGACAAGTCTCACCGTTCTTGCTTTGGAGGAGTATCTTTACCATACTTCTTCCAAGACAGAGTTCTTCCTTCTTTTGGTGGTCTGTAGTGTCTTCAATATTCTTCGCCAACACCGTAACTCAAGGGCGTCCATTCTTCGTTGGTTTCTTTTCCTTATTCACTGTCCGGCTTTCATGTGCATAGGAGGTGACCAGAAATACCACAGATTAGGTCAGACACACATCACTCCTCAAAGCGAGTTTTTAGCCCAGACTCAGTGGGAAAACCCGGGTGGCACAGTGGTTAATCTGCTAATTGAAAGTCAGGGGTTTGAACCGTCGTAACAGTTGCGTGGAAGAAAGACCTAGTGATCTGCTTTGGTAGACTGCAGTCTAGGAAACCTTAGGGGCTGTTCTTGTCTGTCACGTGGCATCACTATGAGGATACAAATGGGAACGAATCAGTCTTAGAGGACACACAACCTTAGAAGTGAGGACAGTGAGATGCCACCTTGCTTACTTTGGACATGCCAGCAGGACAGACCTTGGGCTAGGAAAGACAGTAAGGTTGGCAAAGGAGAAGGTCAGCAAAAACAAAAGAAATCTGGAATGAGATGGATTAACACAACAGCAGAAACAAAGGACTCAAACAGTGAGCTCAGATTGGTGCAGGACGGGAACTTTCTTTCTGCCTCACTGCGCTCCAGGGTCACCCTGAGACAAAACCTACCCAAAGGCTGCTAACAACATGGTATCTAAATGAGGAGCCCCTGGGTGCTACAAACAGCATACACTCTTACCTGCTGGAAGGTCAAGTCCAACCGGCGGTGCCTGGGAAGGAAGCCTGGTGGTCCACTTTTGAAAATGAGATGTTAAAAATGCAGTGGAGTGTGTTCTCCTCTGATGTACCCCAGGGTCACCAGGAGCAATGGCAAAGGTAACTCATAGTACTAAGGGAACTCCGGCTCACTGCAGCTTGCTTCCAGGGTGCCCTGGGCATCAGCCTTGACAGACAGTTCTGGCAGCTACAGAAGAAATTCCTGGCAGAGAGTCAGGGAGCAAAGGCCTGGCCAGCTCTCTGACCCTCAGATTCCAGACCCCAGGCTCCACCTACAGCCTCTGCAGCTGCCAGCCCCAGGCCCCAGCCGCTGTGAGGCCCGGTGCCCAGGGCCCCAAGCAGCTCCAGGCATTCACGTCTATGGTGGAGGGGGGGTGCAGACAGACCCGGGGGCCTAGGCAGTTGCCAGGGAGCTCCCAGGGAGCAGCTTAGCTCAGAACCAGCTTCCCCATGGGCCTCAGCTCCCAGTAGACTCAGAAACAAGTGGGGTGTAGGCAAGGATGTGGCTGAAAACAGTCACTTTCTTCCTCATTTGACAGGTGGCAGAGAAAGGGGGAACCTAGCTGGGGGAAAGAGTCTTACAAGAGTGAGGAGGAGAGCCAGCCCCTCCCTGCCACTTTCAGGACCCCTGGATGCATCTGCTGGAAGAGGAGTCTGGCTCGCCCGGCTAGCCCCACCTCCCCACCCAGGCCCACGGTGCTGGTCATGCAGTGCTCCTGTAACAGAAACACCGTAGGTAGATGGCTTTCACACAGAGAAGTTTATTTCTTCACAGTAAAGTAGACTACGAGTCCAAGTTCAGGGCATCAGCTTCAGGGGAAGGCTTCCTCTGTTGGCTCTGGAGGAAGGTCCTTGTCATCAGTCTTCCCCTGGACTGGGAGCTTCTGCAGTACAGGGAACCTAGGTCCTTCCCAAAGCACATGCTGTGCTCCCAGAGCTGCTTCTTGCTGGTATGAGGACCCCAACTCTCTGTGCGTCTCCCTTTCCCTTATATCCCAGAGACTGCCTCCAGGCACAGTGCAGTCTTTCATAGGGAGTCCTAACTCCCCAACACAGCCACTGCCTGTCTGCCCTCATTAACATCACAGAGCTGGGTTTACAGCATACAGGAACATCACACAATGCCAGGAATCAGGCCCTAGCCCAGCTGTTACAGTATTTTTTGTGAGATGTAATTCAATCCATGACACACACCCTTCAGGGACCTAACTCACTCAGCCCCACCCAGGCCATCAGGGGCCAGCCCCCCACCCCTCTGGAGCTTTCTCAGCCCAGAGCCTCACGAGTCAAGGACTGGATCCACAGGTAGGGTGGGTGCATCCTCTCCCCTCCTTGGCTCACCGGGGACCAGGCACCCAAACAGCTGCAACATCTGCCTCTTCACCAGCCTCACCCTCTGTCCATCCAGCACCCAGTCTCCACTCAGCAACAGTAATGGGTCAAACAGTGCGTCACACGGTGGATAGGTCAAACATTACTGTCCACTGGAAACAGAACTTGAGCCACTTTTACATGTGGGAAAAATAAATATCAGAACCCCCACCAGCTACCCCAACCCCCTCAAAAAACCCACTGCCATCAAGTCAATTCCAACTCACAGAGACCCTATAGAATAGAGCAGAACTTCCCAGTAAGATTTCCAAAGCTGGAAATCTTTACGGAAGCTGACTGCAAACACATTGTTCTCCCTTGGGGTAGCTGACGGGTTCAAGCCCCTGACCTTTCTCTTAGTGACCAAGCCTGCAACACATGCGTGAACTCACCACCTTCTGCAGGGACCGTTCGGGGACACTGAGTGCATTCTCCAAGTTGTCCCATTAAGCTGCCATTCTTTTCCAAGTTATTCCACCAATGTCATCGACTAACCACTATATTCACGAACCAAAAAAGTCCCCTGATCTTCACCATGCTGATTACCAAATCAAGCTTTGGTGATTGATCAAGATTTAGACAACAGAGGAATTGTATTAACCACTTCTGGGCTGAGACTCTTCTCACATGACATTGGCAGACACCCCTGAAGCACACATTCTTGACACTGAGTTATGGCCTAAAGAAAAAACACACACATAGCAGTCCACTGCCCACACTCCCGTTTGTTAAATTACAGACATTGTCATGAGCAGCATGTGGCTTTGGGCAAATCTGCTGCAAAATACCTCTGTGAAGTTCTAAAGAGCAAAGACAGTCGCTTTGAGGGCTTTGTGTCCTTGAGCTCAGCCGTGGTATTTCCAATCCTTTTCTATGTATGCAGGAGATGGATAGTGAAAAAGGAAGATAGAAGAAGAATTGATGCATCGAAATTGTGATTTTGGTAAAGAACACTGAGTATGCCATGGACTGCCAAAATAACAAACCGATCAGTCTTAGAAGTACAACTAGAATGTTCATTAGAAGTGAGGGTGGTGAGACCCCCATCTTACCTCGGACACATCGTGGGGAAAGACCCATAGCTAGAAAAGGATATGCTGTGTGGTAAAGGAGAAATCAAACCAAACCAGTGGCCAGAGTCAGTTCCAGCTCACAGAGACCCCTTGCGTGGTAGACAGGGGCTGCCCTTCACAGGGCAGTTTGCCAGGCTTTTCTTCTAGGCCATCTGGATAGGTTTGAACTTGTAACCTTTCAGTTACTTAGTTGGACACTTCACTCAAGGACTGCTTTCGTAAAGTAGAGGGCTGACAAAAACAAGGAAATCCCCAATCTTATGTGTCCTGCGTGAAGTTGTATCCCAGAAAAAGTGTGTGTAACAACTTGCCCAGGCCATGAGTCCCAGTATTGTGTGATATTCCTATAGGTTGTAAATCCTGCCTCTCGTGTGTTAATGAGGGAGGATGGGCTGTGGTTGTACTGGGGAGTGAGGATTCATGCTCTAAGATTATTTTGTGCCTTGGGGCAATCTCTTTGGCTATGAAGGAAAGGGAAGCAGCAGAGAGGTGGGGACTTCATACAATCAGGAATGAAGCAGTGCTGGGGAAAAAAGGTGTCCTTTGGACCTGGGGTCCCTGTGCCTCAGAAGCTCCCAGTCCAGGGGAAGGTTAATGACAAGGATCTGCCCCCAGAGCCTGTAGAGCAAGTCTTCCGCTGGAGTTGACACTTTGAATTGGACTCTTAGCCTACTTTATTGTGAGGAAATAAATTCCTCTTGTTAAAACCATCCACTCCTGGTATTTCTGTTATGATGGCACTAGACAGCTAAAACAACACGGGTGGCCACCGTGACCTTAACAGTGGACTCAAGCATGCCAAGGATTGTGAAGGTGGCACAGTGCCAGGTGATGTCTTATTCTCTAACACACAAGTTCACCATGTGTCCCCGCTTACTGGACAGCAGTGACCAACAAGAAACAAGTCATTCCCAGAAGAGGCAGCCTGAATGGCAGCTTCAAGGATGAACAACTGTGAACAAGTGCCCCGTCTCCCTGGTAGTCAGGGAGATGAAACACAAAGGAAAACCACAGCGAAGGAACACTTGCTCCTGAATGGATTGTTAGATATTTAACCAGAAAACCCCTCAAACCCAAACCACTCCTGCTGACTTGCTTCTGACTCATAGTGACCCTACACAGCAGAATGGCCTCACAGAGTTTCCAGGGAGTGTCTGGTGGATTCAAACTTCCCATCTGTTGGTTAGCAGCTGTACCGCCCAATCATTATGCCACCAAATATGAGAAGATCTAACAATACCAAGTGTTAGCTGGGGTGTGGACAGGGAGCACCACGATACGTCACTGGTGGGCGTGTCAGGGACAACCATTTGAAAATGCACCAACGCTACTGTTTTCAAGTGTCTTAGAAAATTACACACATGTGCACAAAGAACCAGAAAACCAAGGAGATTCCTTAAAAAACATCCATAGCAGTATTGTTGTAGCGTGGATTGAACTGTGCACCCCAAAAATGTGTACTGAAATCCTATAAGCCCTGTACCTTTGAATGTGTCCTGGTTGGCTCTTTTTATTATGTTAATGAGGTCATAGTGGAGTAAGATGGGTCCTGAATCTAATCCCTTCTGATTGTTGTTTTTTCAAGGGGAAAGACACACAGAGACTCAGACACATAGGTGAGAAACCAGATGAGGAACTTCTATACAACAATGAATGGCAAGGAGCACCCAGGCCTACCAACAAGGAAGGACCCTCCCCTGGATATGATGCTGTAATTTGGACCTATAGCCTCCCAAGCTGGGAGACATCTTCTGCTGAAAGCCACCAACATTGTGGCATTTTTCTGGTCACAGCAGCCCTAAAATGCTAAGACAGGGGCAAGCTGGAACCACGCTAAGTGAATGAACTACAGGTGGAGTCCTCACAGCAGGTGACTCACAAGAACAGCACTGAGAAAACACAACTTGAGGAAGTCTAGACACATCCCTAAGTACAGTTGATACCAAAGAAGGAGCCCTGGGTATCAAATGGTTAAACATTAGACTGATAAAACTAAAAAGTTATGGGTTTGAATCCACTAGCCACTCCATATCAACTGCATAATGCAGGTTGTTAAAAAGGGTTTGTGTGTTAGATACATATGGTGAAAGAGTACAAGAGCAGTCATTTGAACAGAACAAGGGGACACCGCGTGGTTTAAGGGAAGAAAAGGCTTGTGTCAGGGTTGTGTCCTTTCACCTTTTCAATCTGTATGCCCAATAATCTGAGAAACTGGACTGTACAAAGAAGAAGGGGCTTCGAGATTGGAGGAAGACTCATTAACAACCTGTGCTACACCGATGACACAACCTTACTTGCTGAAAGTGAAGAGGACTTGAAATGCTTACTGATGGAGATCAAAAACCACAGCCTTCAGTGTGGATTGCGCCGCAACGTCAAGAAGTCACAAATCCTCACTACTGGACCGGTAAGTAAGTGACATCATGATAAATAGAGAAAGGACTGAAGTTGCCAAGATTTTGTTTTACTTCGGTCTGCAATCAACAGCCATGGAAGCAGCAGTCAAGAAATCCAAAAATGGATTGCATTGGAAAAATGTGCTGTAAAAGACCTCTTTAAAGTGTTTGTCGTGGATTGAATTGTGCCCTCCCAAAAATATGTGTAGCCATGTGACTGGGCCATGATTCCCAATATTTTTTGACTGTCCGTTTTGTGACTTTCCTGTGCTGTGTGCTAAAGGATTAGGGTGGGCCTGTAAATCCCTTCATAGGATCACCTCCCTGCTCCACTGTAAAGGGAACTTCCCTGGAGTATGGCTTGCCCCACCTTTAATCCTTTCACCCTGCAAGAGACAAAAGGAAAGGGAAGCAGGCAGAGCATTGGGAAAATCATACCATCAAACGAGCAACACCAGGAGAAGAGCGCATCCTTCAGACCTGAGGTTCCTGCTCCAAGATGCTCCCTGGACAAAGACTGATGCAATACCGGACTTTCCTCCAGAGCTGATAAGGGGGAAAGCCTTCTCCTGGAGTGGACACCCTAAATATGGACTTGTAGCCTACTGGACTGTATAGGAATAAACCTTCCTTTGTTAAAGTCATCCACTTTGTGGTGTTTCTGTTAGAGCAGCACTAGCTGACTAAAACAGTGTTGAAAAGCAAAGAAGTCACCTTGAAGACTAAGGTGCGCCCGACCCAAGCCATGGCATTTTCAATCGCATCATATGCATTTTGGATCCGACTCGACGGCACTTGGCTTGGCTTAATGCTGCTTTAACAGAAATATCACAAGTGGATGGCTTTAAAAGGAAAAATTTTATTTTGTCACGGTTCAGTAGCTTGAAAGTCCAAATGCAGGGTGTCAGCTTCAGGGGAAGGCTCTCTCTGTTGACTCTAGAGGAAGGTCCTTGTCTATCTTCCTCTGTGCTGGAAGCTTCTGAGAGCACAGGGACCCCGATCCTTTCCAATGGACGCACTCAGCTCCCAGCACTGCTTCTTGGTGGTACGAGGCTCCCAAGTTTCTCTGCTGGCTTCTTTGCTTTAGGTCTCAAGAGACTGCCTCAAGGCACAAGACAGTCTTATGCATGGAGTCCTGCCTCAGGAACACAACTGCCTCTCATCCTGCCTCTGATGAGAGGCAGAATTTGTAACGTGGAGGAACGTCACGCGGTATCACCAATCATGGTCTAGCCAAACCGCCACACACGTTTTGGGGGGAACACAATTTAATCTATGACAACTGAGGGAACTCTGTCCCTGAAATTCAGGGAGATCTTTGAGAGGACTCTGTCCTTCAGGGAGGTTGTCTTATCCAATGATCAGAGCTGCCATCAGTGAAAATAGCCTGGTAGGCCCCACTTGGTATAATCATAAGCAACTTTAAGCCTGTCTTCCCTACCCAACTGAAAGCTCTTCAAAACCCAACTGAAAGCTCTTCAAAAGCTTGACCATAAATAAACCTTAGCCCTGTCCTTCTAATCAGCACTTCTTTACGAACCCCGTAACCGGAGTTTCTTGCTACCCCGCTTTCCTTATCAAACCATAAGCCCCCTCTCCCCCACTACCTCACCGAGACTTTAAAACTGTAAGAAACCTGCCCTACAAGGGAGGGGCAGGCTGAGCCACTTGGCTCAGACACCACTCTCTTCCTCTTCCAATAAACTTCCCTAAACCCTTGGAATGGTGGGTCTCTGACTGTGTTTTGGGCAACCCTTTCCCCAGCAACAACATGCATGTGAAAGCTGGGCGGTGAATAAGGATGAAAGAAGAAAAATTGATGCCTTTCAATCGTGGTGTTGGAGAAGAAATTGAACACACTGTAGACCCCCAAAAGAATCAACAGATCTGCCTGGAAGAAGTACAATCAGAGTGCTGCTTAGAAGCAAGGATGGCAAGACAGTGTCTTACATACTTCGGACGTATTGTCAGGAGGGATGAATCCCTGGAGAAGGACATCATGCCTAGTAGAGTGGAGGATCAGCAAAACAGAAGACCCACAACAAGATGGATCGACACAGTGGCTGCAACAATGGGCTCAAGCATGACAACCATTGTGGGCCTGGTGTAGGACCGGGCAATGTTTCATTCTGTCGTGCACAGGGTCACAAAGAGTCAGAACCAACTTGATGTCACCTAGCAACAAAGCCACTCCACGGGAGAAAGATGTGGCAATCTGAAACTCCATCGCACCGTTCTACTCTGTATGACAGGGTCACCAGGAGCTGGAGTCGACTTAATGGTAAATTCTGTGTTCCTTCCACCTCCTTCTGATGCTTCCTGAGTCATTTAATATTTTCCTTGTAGAAGCCTTCACTGTTGCAACTTGAAGCTTGAACTTTTTCTTCAGTTCTTTCAGCTTGAGAAATGCAAACTGTGTTCTTCCCTTTCGGCTTTCTAGTTCCGGTTCTTTGCGCCTCATTGTAACAGTTTCTCTTCTAGAGCTGCCCTTTGAAATCTTCTGTTCCGTTCTTTTACTTTGTCATGCCTTCCTTTTGCTTTAGCGGCTTGACATGCTGGAGCAACTTTCAGAGTCTCTTCTGACTTCCTATTTGGTCTTTTCTTTCTTTCCTGTCTTTTATATGACCTCTTGCTTTCTTCACGGATGCTGTCTTTAAATTCATCTGGTCTTCGGTCATTAGTATTCAGCACACCAAATCTGCTCTTGAGATTGTCTCTAAACTCAGGTGGGATACACTCAAGGTGGTGCTTTGGCTCTCTTAAACTTGTTCTAATTCTCTTCAGTCTTAATTTGAACTTGCCTAAGAGCATTTAACGGTCTGTGCCACAGTCAGCATCTGGTCTTGTTTTGACTGCTGACATGGAGCTTTTCTGTCGTCGATTTGGTTCCTGTGTATTCCATCTGGTGAGGTCCAAGTGTATAGTCTCAATTTGTGTTGGTTAAAAAAAGGTATTTGCAATGAAGAAGTCACTGGTCTTGCAAAATTCTACCATGCGATCTCCAGCATCATTTTTTATCACCGAGGCCAGGTATTTTCCAACTACCAATCCTTCTTCTTCTTTGTTTCTAATATTTGCATTCCAATCACCAGTAATTGTCGATGCATCCTGACTGCATGTTTGACCTATTTCAGACTGCAGAAGCTCGTAAAAATCTTCAATTTATTCATCTTTGGCCTTAGTGATTGGTACCTAAATTTGAATAATAGTTGTATTAACTGGCCTTCCTTGTAGACGTACAGGTATGATCCTATCACTGACAGCACTGTATTTCAGGACAAACTTTGAAATGTTCTTTTTGACAACGAATGCAACACCATTCCCCTTCAAGTTTTGGTTTTATACATGTGCATTGAAAAGCATTATAATATTACAGTCACTTCATTCATAAAGTCCTGAACTGGAAACAACCTAAATGTCCATCAATGGCAAAATACTAAATTAAATTGTGACAAATTTATACAGGGCACATCTTCACAACAGTGACAAAAGGCTGCGGAACACAAGACAGGGATGAATCTCACAAATGTCAGGGCAAGAGAAAAAGCCAACCATAAAATAATGTATCCTGAATGAATCTGTTTCTACAAAGTTCAGATCAAGCAAAAGTAACCTAAAGTGCTAGAAGTCACAGACAAGGGTGGGGGTTGTGACTGAGAGGGGACACAAGAAGACTTCTGAGTTTCTGGTAAATCTGGTTGGTAACTATTCCTTGAGTGGTTCATTTTGCAAAAATTTCATCAAGCAATATCCTCATGATGTGTGTACTTTTTGTATTTATGTTTGTGGTGCTTTTAAGACATGGCTACAAATGACCAGATACTCTTTCCACTGAGAGATGGGTCTGTGTCCCCAATCTTAACCTGGATGGATTTCCGTGACTGGCTGGCCAAAAGAATACGGTCGAAGTGATGCCACCAAACCACCAAGATTGGGTCCTAAAAGGCAAAGCAGCCTCTGTCTTGCTTGGTGGGAACACTTGTTCTTGAGTCCCTGAGACACTGCGCAAGAAGTAGCATGACCCTGAGGCTGCTGAGCTGGAAACGCCATAAGTGGGAGCTCCAGTCAGTAGGTTCAGCGGAGCCTGTACTTCCACCACGCAAGCCCAGGCACCAGCATGTGTGTAAATACACTGTCTTGGAACTGGATGCCCAACCCAGCTCTTCCAACTCGTCATTGGTATGAACCCAGATATCAAGAAATCCCAGGCATCACGGGGTGGAGAGGAACCGTCTTCCCTGTGGCCAGTGTCCTGACCTGGAGAGTCCATGAACACGAGGAAATGGTGGTGGTTGCTTCATGCCGTTAAGTTTGGGAACGATTCATACACCACTACCAATGGTTAGGGCACTGCTACCTCAAGAATAGCGTACTTAAAAAAAAGCTCTACATTACCATAAAAAGAAGGCATTACCCGACACAGCAATCCTTCAAAGATGAAGCAACAGGCAGGCATGCAGGGAATGCAGCCCATGACCCTTATTGGAAACACAGAACCTTCTGTACCTGATACCAATGATGTTCAGAGATAAAACCAATAAACAAGACTAGGGATGGGGATCCCAGGGTCTCGTGGTGATTCCACATCTACTTAAATATGAAGACTAAAGAGAAGGAAGGATTACACTGAGTACATCCCACCTGAATTTAAAGACCATTTCAAGAATAGACTTGACAGTAATAACCAAAGACCAGGAGAGTCGCGGGATGATATCCAGGACATCACACATGAAGAAAGTAAAAGGTCATTAAAGAGATATCAGTAGACACCTTGAAACTTGCTCCTGAATGTAGAATAGCAAAACAAATGTAAGAAATGATGAAGTACAAGATCGTGGCTCCTGAAAGTTTCAGGAGCTTGATGTAGGAGACTGGATTATTGGAAGGACTAGGGGAGAGTGACACACATTCAAAGTGGCAAGATGATAGTTCACCTTCTTTGAGCAGGGCACTGCTGTTATTTCCTCAGGGGAAAAAAAAAACTCAAACAGTCACCATGGAGTTGATTTCTACTCCCACAGGCAAGAGAGTTCGTTCCTAGGCAACACATACGCTGCCTTTGTTTATATCAGCAATTATTGAACCGTTCCAAATCTGTTCAAAGCCTTCATTTCATTTCTGTTGGTCACCTAGGAGCAGAATGGTATCTAATAGATGTATGTTTCAATTTTTAAGAAACTGTCAGGATACTCAATGGAGTTGTATAGGGGCTTCTGTATGGACTTGAATACGGCAAATTGACTTCATCTGTAAACTTTCACTTAACCACAATAAAATATTATAGAAAAAAAAGGAAACTGTCAAATTGTTTTCCAAAATGGTTACACTATTTTATATCCCCATCAGTCATGTCTGAGAGTTCCAATTGTCTCCATATTCTCATAATATTTGGTATAGTTGTGGTGCAAGGTGCCACTTAATCGATTCTGACTCGTTGTGACCCTATGTACAACAGAATGAAATACTACCTGGTCCTGAGTCATCCTCTTAATCATTGTTATGCCCAAGCCCATTCTTGCAGCCACTGTGTCAATCCATCACCTTGAGACTCTTCCTCTTTTTCACCGGCCCTCCACGTGGCCAAGAGTGACATCCTACTCCAGGGGCAACATGTCAAAAGAATGTGTGATGAAGTTTTGTCATCCTTGCTTCTAAGAAATATTCTGGTTATATTTCTTCTGGGACAGTTTTCTTCATTCTTTGGGCAGTCCATGATGTAGTCAGTATTCCTCACCAGTACCATAGTTAAGGGGCTTCCTTCAGTTCTTCAGTCTTCCTTATTTATTGTTCAGCTTTCACACCCATGGCTTGGGTGAGGCACATCTTAGTCTTCAAGGTGACATCTTTACTTTTCAACACATTAAGGAGGTTTTTTACAACAGACTTGCCCAATGGAATGCATTACTTGATTTTTTGATTGCTGCTTCCATGGGTGTTGATTATGGATCCAAGTAAAAGGAAATCCTTCATATGGATTTCAAATTTAAGGCACTCTAGTGGGAAAATAATGGTCTCTCACCATTGTTATAAGTGGCATTCCCTAATAACTGGAAACCCTGATGGTGTAGTAGTGTTTTAGGGGTTTAGCTGCTAACCAGAAGGTCAGCATTTCAAATCTACCAGGTACTCCTTGGTTAACTCTATGGGGAAATTCTACTCTGAGCTGTAAGGTTATGATCAGTCAGAAACAACTCAACAGCAGTGGATTTTGGTTTTGTGTTCCCTAACGACTAGGGATGCAGGTCAGTTTTTCATGTCTTCTCCGGTCGGTATCTGTTCTAATCTTCCGCCCATTTCTTTCCAGTGATTTGTCTTACTGTTCAGTGGTAAAAGTTCTTTATCTATTCTGGACACAAGCCCTCTGCTGGAAGGATGCACTGTGAATGTTTTCTCCCAGTCTGTGGCTTGTCTTCTAATTCTTTCATAGGTGTCATTTGATGCTCGCACTTGTTTCTGGTTTTAATATTTTATTTTATTTATTTTTTTGTCATCATTAAAAATACACACAACAAAACACACATGAATTCCACAGCTTCAACGTGTACAATTCACTAACACTGGTTACATTCTCGAGTTGTGCGACCCTTTTCTGAGTTGTTTCTCCCCCATTAACTTCTGGCTCTGCTCTAATCTTTGGAGTAGCTGCTATCAAAGTGACCCCATGTGACAGTTCTTCAAGGAATGCAGTGCTCCAGACTGACTCACGCTTTAGTTTTATGTCAGTAAAATACCCACTGGACCAGAAACGGAGCGCCAAGCTCCGCTAATTTGGTACCCTGGGCAATTAAGGTAAAGGGGCCCTGAAGTGATCCTGACGCAGGATTTCCAGGTCTCCTTTTCAGGTTCCCACATTTGGGGTCAGGCATAGTGGTGGCCAGCAAGCCACCTGCTCTCTTCTAGACCCGGGTGTTGCCCTGTGGGAGCAGGGGCACCAGCCAGGGTGCCCACTTCGCCCCTTGCAGCTCAGAGGTGCTGCCCCCTGCTGGACTCCTCGGGGTGGCAGGTGGCTCACTGGGACAGCCCAGTCCCCTGGGTGTGGGCAGGGGCTTCCTGTTGGCAGCTACAGCAGGGACAGGTCTTGCCTCGGGGACAATGGATTTCATTCTTGGAGTCTCTGTTTAGAGGACAAACAGAACCACTGTGCTCGAGGGAGAAAGGAGGGGACAGAACCGGAGCTGGAGCTCCAGCATGTTCCCCACAGCACTCACAGGACGCCAAGTGTCCTCCTGGGGCTGGGCTGGCCATCATTTCCTCCTTCCCTGGGCCACCAGGGCCCCCTGGCTCCTGGAGGGTCTTATCTCAAAGGTGGTAAGTGTGTCAGGAGGGTGGACAGCCCCCTCTCAAGATGCCACTGCGGACAGGGTACAGGGTCTGAGTCTTCAGGCTGTAGGATTTACACGGACTCAGTGGGCAGCCTCTTCTCGGGATGGACCCCTTCCAGGGCCTGATGGAATCTTGACCTTCCTTTAGGTAGGGACACTGCTCCTGGAGACACCTAAGGACCCTTTCCAGAGAGCGCATAAATGCAAAACCAAAATGCATAGCAGTACAAAGGAAACCAATTTTGTTGAAATACAATGATGAAAACATTAATTACAGTGCTGTCTGTGCCTCCATAGCAGATCTAATCATTTCAGTACTTTCAGAGTAACCCCCAAACCAAACCCACAGCCATCAAGCTGATTCTGACTCATAGTGATCCTATAGGACTGAGTAGAACTGCCTCACGGAGTTTCCAGGGAGCATCTGGTGGATTCAAACTGCCAACCTTTGGATTAGCAGCCATAGCACTTAACCACCATGCCACCAAGCTTTCCTACTTTCAGAGTGGAGTGGTGTTAATGGCCTTTCCAGACGCCGGCAACAGCCACCAGGTGACAGGGTCCTACCTGCTGGGATTGCTGCCCACCCGCACAGCTGAAAGGAATGCTGGAATCTCCTTGGAGACTGGTGAAAATAAAGGGGGAATTTATTCCTCATTTAAGTTTACAAACGCCTTGGGTTCTGTCCACGGTTGCTGTAGCAGTCTGCAGACCCCAGCGAAGACCCTGAAAAGAAGTTTCCTTGGAGTCGATTCCAACTCACAGTGACCCTAAAGGACAGAGCACAAATGCCCCACAGGTTACCAGTGGAAGACTGATGTGTTTGAACTGTTGACCTTTCGGTTAGCAGCCGAGCTCTTAACCACTGCACCACCAGGGTGTTGGCACCCAGGGGAAGAAGGCAGAAGAACACCAGCATCAGTTCAAAGGTTTCACCCCCAAATCTCACCCAGCCTGAGGCTTCTTCCAAGTGGAAGACTGGACCACACCCAGCCCAGAGCTTCCTGGAAGTCACCTGGCACCGGCCACCTGGTCACCCATAAGCTACAGCACCCACAGCTCAGGGTGAGCCAGCTGGTCAAGAGAGGTCAGCGTACCTCCTTCATTGGCCTCCCATAAGCCCAATGTGGGGACAACACTGAAGTCCAGGACAGGCTGGCAGATCCCCAGTGTCGGTGAAGGTGACCTCCCTCTGTCTTCCCAGGGTAGACTCAGTGCCTGGGGAGGCTGCCAGGATCTACTCTCATCTTCTTCCACTGGCAGCAAGAGCAGAGGGGTGCCTCTTCCCAAATCCCCACAAAGAGCCTCAGCCCTGCAGAAGGAATCCACTGTGGATCCTGTGACAGATACCACAAACTTTGAGTGTCCCTAGAGCTCTCAGGGGACTGACCCACAAGGACTGAGCCTCCCCTCTTGGTCTGTGGGGCCTGGGCACTCCTCCTGGGCCTGCTCCTTCTACTGGGGGCCCTATCAGTTATGCGAGGGCCGGGAGAAGGAGTGACGGGTGTGTGACACAAGAGCTTTGGTCACTATCAAAGGAAAATGTCGGTGCTTCTCACGTGTTTATAGTCTTCTGGATCAGACCCTGGAGAGGCCTCTCCCACTGCTCACTGGCCAGGCCCTACAGAAGCTCTGGGGCAGAGCCCACCTGGGGATTAGTGTGCTGTTTATTTCTTAAAACATACAAACATAAAACAGACCACACCCATTGCTATACAGTAGCTTAAGGGCAGAGGAGAACTGCCCCATAGTGTTTCCGAAGAGCATGGGGTGGGTTCAAACTACCCACCTTTTGGTTAGCAGTTGAGCTCTTAACTACCACACCACCAGGGTTTATTCCTACTTGAAGGGAAAAGCCCAAAAGGCAAGAATTTACAGCCCTTCACCTTCACACCGGGGGCCCAGGTGCGTCCTACCGCAGCAGAGGGACAGTCCAGCAGGTGAAGCTGCAGGGGGCCTGAGGGGACCCAGGAGGGCACCAGGCCGCTGCTGCTGCATCCTCCTTCTCCCCTACCTTTACCCTTCCACCTCCCCTCCCCTCCTCCCCCCTCGTCCCCCCTTCCCTTCCTCTCTCCTCCCATCCCTCTCCCTTTTCCTCCTCCTCTCCTCCTCCTCCTCCTCCTCCTCCTCTTCCCCTTCCTCCTCATCTTCTCTGCTTGGACTTGACACTTGGCTGTACCAACCTGGGTCTCTTCTGTTTATCGATCCGTCTCTGGATCCCTGCCCCCAAGACAGTGCCTGGTACACGACTGCATTACAAAAAAATCATGATGGAAAGAAGGGATTAACAAACAACTGAAGCTAATTTTGTATTTCACTCAGCTTTCTCTCCTGTCTCCAGAATATGTCACCTAAATGGACACTTCATTTTAAAGACTTTTTTTTTTTTTAGAATCTTTGTCTTCTTTAAAAAAAGAAGTGTTTACCGTGGGCACTTTTAAGATCACAACCCAGTGACACTAACTGTACTCACCACACTATGCAAACACCAGCTCTGTTCATTTCTAAAACTTCTTCACTACCCAAACACTCTGTCCCCATTTAGCAATCATCCCGGTCCCCTCCCCTCCCAGCCCTGAACGAAACCCGTTTTGCAGTCTGTCTCCACGCACTTGCCTATTTGAGATATTTCTTAGAAACGCGATCACACAATATTTGTCTTCTGTGTGACCAGCTTGTTTGACTTAGCATAATAGAAAAAGAAGTGGAACATATAAAGACTAACATCCTGAGGATTAGTGAGCTAAAATGTACTGGTACCAGAAGTCTTGAATCGGACAATCATATGGTCTACTCCGCCGGGAATCACAAATGGAAGAGGAATGGTGTTGCATTCATTGTCAAAAATAACATTTCAGGATCTATCCTGAAGTACATCGATGACAGTGGTAGGATATTATCTATGTGTCTACCAGGAAAATGAGTTAATACAAGTAATATTCAAATTTATGCATGAACCACTAAGGGAAAAGATGAAAAAATTGAAGATTTTTACCAACTTCTGCAGTCTTAAATCAATCAAACATTAATCAAGATGCATTGACAATTACTGGTGACAGAATGCAAAAGCCAAAAATAAAGAAAATTGGTGGCTGGAATATTTGGCCTTGGTGATAGAAATGACACTGGAGGTGGCATTACAGAACTTTCCAAGACCAGTGACTTCTTAATGGCAAACACCTTCTTTGAACAACAGAAACCGACTGTACATGCAGACCTCACAAATGCAGTCCACAGGTATCAAATCAACTACATTTGTGGAAAGAGATGATGGAAAAGCTCGATGTTATCAGCCAGAACAAGGCCAGGGACAGACCACCAGTTGCCCGTATGCAAGTTGCAAGTGAAGTTGAAGAAAACTCAAACAAGTTCCCTGAGACCCAAAGTACGACCTTGAGTGTTTCCTACCTGAATTTAGAAACTATCTCAAGAATACATCAAGATCTGATGCTTTCAACACTGATGACTGAAGAAGCCCATGAGCTGCGGGATTCCATCGAAGGCCTCACGCACAAGAAAAGCAAGAGGTCGTTAAAAACATAGGGAAAAAAAGAAAGACCAGTATGGATGTCAGAAGAGACTGAAAATTTTCCTTGAATGTTGGATAGCTAAGGCAAACAGAAGAAATGATGACAACAAAGAACTGAACCGAAGATTTCAAAGGGTGGCCGGAGAGGACAAAGCATTATAATGACATATGCAAAGACCCAGAGTTAGAAAACCAAAAGGGAAGAACGACTGGTCGGCATTTCTCAAGCTAAAAGAGCTGAAGTCCATGCCTTGAGATGCAATATTAAAGGACTCTAGGGAGGAAATACTAACCACACAGGAAGCATCAAAAGAAGATGGGAGGAAAAGGCAGACTCACTGTACCAAAACAGAACTGGCCAGTGCTCAGCTACCAGGAGGTGGCATATGATCACGAACCGAAGGTAGCGAAAGAGGTCCAAGTTGCGTTGAAGTCATTGGTGAGAAACAAACTCCAGGAACTGACAAAATACCAGGTGGGATGTTTCACAAATGAGGCAGTACAGGAAGCGCTCACTTGTCTACACCAAGAAATTTGGACATAGAGAAAGACAGCTACCTGGTCAACCAACTGCAAGAGATCCATATTTGTACCCATTCTAAAGAAAGGCGATCCAACAGAATGAGAAAATCATTGAACAAGATCGTTAATATCACACGCAATTTTGCTGAAGATCATTCTGAAGCTGTTACAACAGTACAGTGCCAGGGAACCGCTAGAAATTCAGGATGGATCCAGAAGAGGAAGCGGAACCAGGGATATCATTGCTGATGTTAGATGGATCCAGGCTGACAGCAGAGTATACGGGAAAGACGTTTATCTGTGTTTTATCAGTTACACAAAGGCATTAGACTGTGTGGATCATAACAAATTGTGGATAACACTGCAAATAATGAGAATTTCGAATTGTGCTCGTGAGAAATCTGTCCCTAGACCAAGAGGCAGTCATTCGAACAGAACAAACGGATACTACTCAGTTTAAAGTCAGGAAAGGGGTGTACCCGTGTTGTAGCTTCTCACCATACTTATCAAATCTACATGCTGAGCAAATAATCCAAGAAGCTTGTCTCTATGAAGAAGAGCTGGGCATCAAAATGGATGAAGACTCATTAACAACCTGCGTTACGCAAATAACACAACCTTGCCAGCTGACAACGAAGACGGTTTGAGGTACTAACTGATCAAAGACTAGACAGTGAAGACGGTTTGAGGTACTAACTGATCAAAGACTATGGCCTTCTGTATGGATCAAATCTCAGTTTAAAGAAAACAAAATTCCTTGCAACTAGACCAATAAGCAACATCATCATAAACAGAAAAAAATTGAAGTTGTATCCACAATCAAAACCCATGGAAGCAGCAGTCAGGAAACCGAGTAACATATTGCATTGGGAAAGCCTGCTGCAAGTGAGCTTCTTAAAATTTTAAAAAGCAAAGAAGTCACTTTAAGGATTCAGGTGTGCCTGACCCAAGCGCTGGTGTGTATGTGCAAGCTAGACAAAGAATAAGGAAGACCAAAGAATTGAAGCCTTTGAATTACGGTGTCGGTGAAGAGCGGTGAATACGCCACAGAGTGCCAGGAGCGCAGACAGGTCTACCTTAGAAGTACAGCCAGACGGCTCCTTGGGAACAAGGATGGCAAGACACCGTCTCATGCATGTTAGATATATTATCAAGAGGACATGTCCCTGATGAAGGACACATAAAACAGAGGATCAGCCCCAAACAGGAAGACCCTCGATGAGATGGACTGAAGACAGTGGCTGCAGCAATGGGCTGCAACGTGGCAACCAACCGCTGTGAGGAAGGTACAGGACCTGGCTGTGTTTTGTTCTATTCTACACAGGGCTGTTGTGAGTCACAGCCAGCTTGGTGGGTCCTAGAAACAATGTTTTCGAGATTCATCCATGTAGCTTGTACAAGAGCGTCATTTCCTTTAAGGTGAGTAATATTCCGCTGTGTGGACATAGTGCATCTTGTTTACCCACTGCTGTGCTGAGGGGTGTGTGGCTTGTTTCCACCTTTTGGCGACTGTGAATAACGCCGCAGTGTTCATTGGTGTGCAAGTATCTGAGTCCCTGCTTTCAAGTCTTTGGGGTACATGCTTGACAGTCAAATTGCTGGGTCACAGAGTAACTATATATTTAACTTTTTTAAGGTGCTGTCGTACTGTTTCCACCACAGCTACCACGAAAATTTGTATCTTTTAACGGACAAGTTTAACCCATTCAAATGCTTTGTGTAAATGGCTAAGTTTGGAACTGCTTTGTCTTTGTTCTTAATCCTTTCTTCTGAAGCTAGCCTGCAGTTCCCAGGTTTTTCTTCTCTTTTGCTATAGTGGTCCAGTGTTTTTCTCCCAAGTCACTGAAATGTTTTTCTGTTAATAAACCAAACCCGTTACTGGAATTGTCTAGTCAGTTCCAACTCTTAATGATCCTATAGGACAGAACAGAACTGCCCCATAGAGTTTCCAAGGAGCACTTGGTGAATCTGAGCAGCCAACCTTTTGGTTAGCAGCCATAGCACTTAACCACTTTGCCACCAGGGTTTGATTCTATTAGTAGTTACCTGTAACATCAGCCTGTATTTTCTTAACTAACGAGTCAAGAATAAAACTATTTCTATGCTACCCCATGAAAGTAAGAGACCAGCTGACTTGGCTTTCTCTGTTTCCTCTCAGAAGCTGTTCATTCACTCAGCAGTGTTTCCTGGGCATCTGGAAGGCACTGGCATTGTGGTGGGTCCCTGGACTAACTGCTGACAGTAATAATCATTCAATAAAACTGTTGCTGTCTACTTGATTCTGACTTATACAGAGTAGAGCTGTCCCATAGGGTTTCCAAGGGGGGGATAGTGATTAGAATTGTAGACTTTAACCACTGCACCACCAGGTCTCAGTAGTCATGAAGGCTCCCGTTTAATGAACACGTACTCTGTCATGCACCCGTACAGCCTCACTCAGTTTTCCAAAAATCCTACACACTAACTTATATCCTGTTTGGGCTTCCAAAAACCTGGACAGTTACCTCACTATGGCTAGTGAACCCCTACTTTAGAACTGAGGTGCCCACGGAAGCAGATGCAGTGCTGTCATCGTTTTAGAGAAGAGCGTCAGTGAGAAGAGACCCCACTGTGGGGCCACTCTCCAGGCCCTAGCCCGGTCCCAACCTCCCACTGTCCTGAGGAGAGAAGGATGTGTCTCTGCCTTTCTCTAATATTCTGCGGTGAGTAGATCTGCAGACTCCTCCAACACCCCCAGCCCAGGACTGCAGGATCCTATCTACGAAACTGTTCACTACAGATGAGGAAGTAAGCACAGGTTAGTCTGTGCTTACCTCGTTTACCGTGTTTGCCCCAGTCAGGGCATGTAAATTTGAAAAGAGGCTTTGACTCTGCAGGAAGGTGCTGTGGGGTTGGGATACCCCACAGCCAGACCCTAGAAGCAGCGTCTTTCAGGAGGTGAAAAACCTAAGGCTTTTAGTTACAGATTCATCCCTTCTGCAAAGACAAACCCGAGCGCGGATTGAAAAACGAAGTTGAACTCAAACCTCCCGCCAGGCAGGGCTTTTAAGGCTGGAGCGCCATCTAGCCGAGACAGTGAGAAGTTACCGTGTCCCTACTGAAGAAAAATGGGCTGGTTTTTATTTAAAATAAGACTTTTTAGAGCGAAAGAAACCCTGGTGGTTTAGTGGTTAAGCCAAGCCAAGTGCCGTCGAGTCGGAGCCGACTCATGGCGACCCTAGTGCTGTCTTTACTAATCAAAAGGTCGGCAGTTCGAACCTGCCAGATGCTTCTTGGAAACTCTTTGGAGCAGTTCTACTCTGTCCTATATAGGGTCGCAATAAGTCAGAATCGACTCGATGGCACTGGGTTTGTTTGTTTGGTTTTTTTCCCAGCGTGAAAGAGGCTTTGGGAATATTTGTGTCAGTCTGACCCTTTGTGTCTGGTGAAGGTCACACCTACAAAGGTCACACTCAACGCTGCAGACTGTGACCTGAAGAAATTAAGCAAAGCTAACGAAAAACCTTGCTGTTGATAAGAAAAAGTAACAAAAGAGGGAGCTGCTCCTGGGCTCGAATATTTCGATGGAACTTGTTAGCTTTCCAGACGCCTGGCCTTGGACTGAACTTGGCCAGTTTCAGTTCCATCCTCAGGACCAAAACATTCTGTTCTGAGCGCCCTCTTCTGGACTGTTAATAACTCTCCCGGAAATTTTTTTTTTCCAGAGTGGATACTGTCCAGTATGCCTGTGGCATTTGTTCAAGTCTACATTCATTCATTCAGCAAGTGTTTATTGCTGGCATCCTGTACAGGCACTGCGCTTCGTGCCGTAAATTCAAGGGACACACCAGCCACAGCTCTTGAGCTTGGGATTCATGGGGGAGAGATATTAATAAAACATTCATACAAATGCACACCAACTGTGCTAAATGGCCAGAATAAAAGAACAGGCCCAAGAGGACGTCTGACAGTGAGAACATATTCTGAGAGATCAGAGAGGGCTTCCTGTAGGAGGTGACACTGCTTCTGAAATAGAAATTTGTAAATAACAAAATGACAGGCAGTGGGGCATGATGTGTGAAGAGCAGGACCTCTATCCAGCCCAAAGCCACAAGGTCCCTGCAGCCACTCATCCACTGATGAGGATGCTGACACCAACATGGGACATCAAGGGAGTAGCCAGCAGGATCCCATTTCAAAGTTCCATCAAGAACAGTCAGCTGGAGGGCATTTCAAGAAGGAAATTCAAAAAAGTTTTAACAAATTATTTTGATGATAAAAGTAACCCATGTTCAAGGGAAATCCTGAAACGTGTGAAGATAAAAATAACAATTCACTGATCATCTCATCACTCCAAAATGCACATTTACCTCCTTTTGTCCTTTTTCTTGTTCATAGATATGCTTTTATTTTGCATGTCGCAGTACACGACGCAGTTTTATATGCAATGTTATGTCACTACAAATGGTTTGCAGGTTTCTGTGGGTGCAGGCTACCACCCTCTGACTGGGACAGGCCCCAGTGTCATTTAACCATTCCCCTGCTGTGACCTGTTTGGAACGGTCTCTGGTTTGCCCAATTATAAGCAACACTTGAAGATGCAACTTTACATATGGGCACGCTCGTCTTCACCTCTGTGTTTTCTTACAGAAAATCTCCAGCTGTGGAATTGTGGGCGCATTTTCCTCTCCTGGTTCCTGGACGCCGAGGGGCTGACACGGAGCAAGGCATGTTGTGACCGCCAGAGGAGGCTGATGCGCCACTGCAGTCTGCCCACGGTGCTCGTCCGGCTTTCCACATCATCAGTTTCACAATGGACTGGTAAGTAAGCACAAATGCCTACCACGCTTACTGCGTCTTCTGCCCCTGTCAGGGATTGTAACTTTGAAGGGGCTCTGATCAGTAGGAAGGTGCTGTGGGATTCTGAGACAGACAGACAGCCATATCTAGAAAGAGAACCTTTGAGGCGGTGGAAAACCGTGCGACTGTTCACTACTGAGGACGTAGTGAGCAAGTCGATCCCCTGTTTACCTTGCCTGTCGGGTGATCAGAGGCCTTGCTGGTGTAGTAGTTAAGTGCTATAGCTGCTAGCCAAAAGGTTGGCAGTTCCAATCCACCAGGCTCTCCTTAAACTCTATGGGGCAGTTCTGCTGTCTCCTACAGGGTCAGTGTGAGTCACAATCAACACGACGGCAACGAGTTTATTGGGTACTCTGCCCCTACCACTGAACCCAGCCTGGATTAGTCACCAGGGCGGCCCCCTGAGCCCCCACGTTCTGGCCCTCCCCTGAGTTCTGGAATTAACTCACCTGGGGCTAAGGGACCCTCACAGGGTAGGACATCACTACCTGCCCAGAGAAGGGCCCGGTGAATGGCAAAGCTGGCTTGACCCCAAAGCCACCCCCAGCCCCTATTTAACTTCCGTGTGGCAGGTATTGTTCTGGCCCAGTGAGGTCCGTTCTGTGCCTTTTTGCATCAGGCAGATGGCATCTCATGTCTGAGAGTTTACCCAAGAAGCAGTGCAGGGCGCTTCTCCATGCAGAGTGGCTCTGGGTCCCACCCGCAGTCTCCACTGCCGGCCCCCTGTCCTAGGTCAAGTGCAAAACTTTTCCAAGCTCCAGGGTCTTCATCTGTAAAGCAGGACTAAATCACACCTGCCTCAGGGTCTGAAGAGAGGAACGGCACGTAATGTTAAAGTTATTGAAAAGGATGCCTTTCAGAACAACACAACGCTGGCCACACACACCCAACCGCAGTGACTGGCTGAGTGCATTCTGGTGGTGCACACACTGAGTTATTACACAATCAGGTACCCCTCCCAATAAAAAACAACAGAAATGAAGGAATTGGCACTGGAAGGCATTTACAATACATCACTGAATCAACAAAGCAGACTCAGAACCCGCAGCCATGAATCCCTTCCGATGTGTGGCCGTCCCAGGGACGTCAGGGTGAAACTGTGCTCCAGAGAACTTCAGCAGCTCAGTTCTCAGAAGCAGATTGATGGGCCTGTCTTCTGAGGTGCTTCTGGGTGGCCTTGAACTGCCAACCTTTCAGTTAGCAGCCTGGCACATTAACTGTTTCTATAAAAACTTCTCCATTGAGGAAGCTGGGTGAGGTACACTGGACTCTCTGTACTCTTTTGCTACTTCCTGTGAGTCTATAAATATTTGAAAGTAAAAAGGTAGATTAACAGCAAGAACCCACAGGACCACCTCATTTGTTCGAGACTGCTGATGTGTACCAGCGCCAGGTTACACACCTTGGTAGTAAGGACAGTTTTCCCTGGATAAATGAGAGAGAAGATTTTTCTAGAACTTTTTTTTTGCCTGCCTGTACTGAGCACTTTTTGGAGGGAAAAAAAAACAACAACTTTATTTAGAAAGGAAAGAAAAAACCTACCTGGGGAGTGAAGGCAGAGGACATGTGTTCCTAGGGATTGAATGGCAGGGCCGGGTGGTCTGCTGAGGAGGGAGGTTGGCAGAGGAGGCATTGCACAGAGGCCTGGGGCTGCCCAGCAGGGCTGCTTGGCAGGCGAGAGGGGCTGTGGAAGGAAGTGCAGCCTCAGGAGGCGCTTGGCTGAGCCCCAGGCCCTGGAGAGAAGGCGGAGGCAGGACAGGTGCAGAGCAGTGAGATTTCATGTCACTCTGTGTCAATGGTGCCATGAAGAATTTCCCGTCTGGCTCATGGTGGATGTCAATCACCCCACTCCACTTCCTGGCAGCTGAAAGCTGGACTAGCTCACTGCTGAGCCATCCTGTCATCAAGACATGGCCAAAATTCCCAGGAGGCCGAGTGTTCCAGTCTGGACATTTCACACCGTTGTGGCCAAACCAGCTGGCTTCTGGGACTCTGCTGGTGTCAGGACCTGCTTGACCAGCCAACAACTGCCCAAGGAAGGGGCAGCTGCAGGGGGCTTGGTCCTCTAGCCTCCTGTCTGAGACTCTCATACCCCAGGGTGAATGGGCCTTAAGGGCCATCTGGTCTACCCTAGTGTTGGCCTCTAGCATCTCCTCTGCAAATCTCCCAACAGGTGGCCTTCCGGCCTGGCCTCTTCATCTGCAGCATTCCATTTATAGTTAGCTCTTGGAGGACCAGGAAGATTTTCTTAAACCTAAATAAAGCCAGTCTCCCTGTAGCTTCTACCCGTTGGTCCTGGTTCTGCTGCGGGCCGCTCCTCCATCATCAATCATTGGGATATGTGAATACAGTCTCCTGTCATGGTTCCCTTCTCCAGGCCACAGGACCCCAGGCCCCAGCTGTTCTGTGGAGGCACAGGTGGGCCCTCTTCCATGTCAGGCCTTCTGTCAGAACAGTGAGTAGCCCTTCTGGAGGGTCTTGTTGATGGATAAAGTGCCTTCCACTCTTGAGGCCATCACCCATTGTCCTCTCTCTGCTGGTTTTAACCTCTACTTGACTTTCTGTCACTTTGATGTGCCCTGCTGCTGGCTGGGTGGGTGGGTCTCAGTCTGCCTGAGTGTCAGGCCTTTTGACCTGAGGGCTCTGACACGTTGCCCATGTGCCAGGCGGGCCTCACCTTCAATTACTGTCAGGTCAAGGCTTCCTGGTCGGCAGTCAAGGCATCTGCAGGCTCTGCTGACCCAGGTCCTGCCAAGGGGCAGGTGGAGCCACAGGCAGTCTCCCTGAGGGACAGACTGCCTGGTCCCTGTGATTGGAGAACGGTGTTAGACACCAAGATCTGGGCTCAAGTGTGCTCATTGCTCCCAGGGTGTCACTGCTTTGAGCCCTCAGAGGACATAGCTAGGGACTTACCTGTCTGTGAATACTAGCCCTCGTCTACACACACATCTACCTAAGGAGCCCTGCGTGCAGTGCTTAGCTGCTGACAGTTCGGTGGTTCAAACCCAGCAGCCACTCTGCAGGAGAAAGAGGTGGTGACCGGCTCCCACACAGATGATAGCCTGGGACCCCCTATGAGGTAGCTCTATTGCACCCTACAGCCTGGGACCCCCTATGAGATGGCACTGCTCCACCCTACAGGACCGCCAGGAACCATTATCAGCTCAATGGTAGCAGGTTTGGGTTTGATTTATCTATCTGTCTGGCCCCAGTGGTACTGCAGTTAAAGTGCTTGGGTGCTAACCAAAAAGTCAGCAGCTCAAATCCTCCAGCCGCTCTGTGGGAGAAAGAGGTGACAGTTTGCTTCTGTAAAGATTACAGCCTTGGGAACTCTGTGAAGCAGTTCTACTCTGTCCAGTAAGATCACTGGGCATCAGAATTTATCTGTTATCATTCTGTCTGTCCATCCACCCATCCGTCTATCCATCCATCTACCTATAAACAGGAATTCACACTGAGGTCTCCAACCTGAAGCCAGCACTAACCTCCCACACGTGAATGGGCTCTGTAACATGATGGCAATAACAATGTCCTGTGTTGCAGGTGATAATAAACTGCAGTTCTCTCCAGTGACATCGGGGACTTTTGTCTCCGTGTTACCTTCCCTTGGCAGACACTTGGCTACCTGACATCTGACTCACTGAGATGAGCTGACGTGTTGCCTAAATTACATGCCTGAGCACAGGCTTGTCCGAGGCTCACTGGTATCTGCACAGGATCTAAGCTGAGGAGGGACAGAGCTGGGCCAGGATGTCAGCTGCTCATGGCAGTGGCTGCAAAGCCTCAGGAAGAGGCCTTGGAGTCTGTGTGGTTAGGATGACCCGGCTGGGGCTCTCCATCTGAGCTGACTCCTTCTCCCCTTCTCTAGCAGAATGTTAAAGGAAGAGACACGTCTTAGAATGTGACGACAACCCCAGCCAACATCAGAGTTGCTGGTGCCTGAGCCTACCCCGAGAGTTTGACCTGGGAGGGGCCCAGACATTTGTCCTTATAAAGCCAAGTCAGGGCTGGGAAGTGCTCAGCTAAGGGATGGGGTGGGCAAGCCTTTCCTCGGCTTTTGGTCTTCTCTTGAGCTTCAGCACCCACCATCAATCCTGGATGACATCGTGGACTACCCACCACCCACTCCTTCTTCTTCCTCAACCTTCCTCACCCCACTTCTGGGTCTTTCAACATAGCATTGCTTGAAAACCATGCCTCCTGAAAGCTGTTCTCCAGAAGATGGGAGCCCGTAAGTTCGTATCACAAAGAGATAATCTCCTTAATATATAAAGAACTCCTAGAAATCAACAAGAAGAAGACTAACAATGCAAGAGAAAAGCAGCTGGATGTGAAAAGCAAAGCAAATACAAATTGTTCTTACTGTTGTCAGATGCCACTTAGGCAGGGGTTGAGTCATACTGACCCCACGTGGCACAGAGCTGCCGCACAGCGTTTTCTAGGCTGTGCACTTCATGGGAGCAGATGGCCAGCTCTTTCTCCAGGGGATCTGCTGGTGGGCTTGGACCCTAACTTGTAAGTCAGCAGCTGAGCACTTAACCTCAGTGTCATTTACATTGTAACTGAGATTAAGTTATTTTAGGAGCCACCAGGGCTCCTCAATTGTTTTTAATTACATGAAAATAAACTTAATCTCACTTACAATGTAAACGACACTGATAGATGTGCTTATTTTTTACTGATCTGAATTAGCCAAGATTTACAACTCTGCTAGCGTACTCTTTGGGTAAACTGTGAGGAGGTAAGCATCTCACACACCACTGGTGAAGAGTATAAACTGCTAAAATTCCCATAAGAAACAAGCCAAAAAATCTCTTGTGGGGAACAATCTGACAATGTTTATCAAATGCATCTATGCTGGGACCCAGCTCCAAATTCCACCTCTGAGAACTCATCCTACAGATAGGTTTGTGCGGGTACAAAACACTGGGTATGTATACAAACTCACTCCTTGAAAGTTTTCTTCTATTGGCAAAAGACTGGAAACAACGTCAGTCTTCTTTAGGGACTAGTTCCACTGTCTCATACAACTCTTTCACACCTTTTCTTGCTTCTTTCACGGGATAAAATACGTCTCAGGTTCAAAGCTAGTACCATTCTTCATGGAGAAAGAGTCCAGGCACACCCACCACATGAGAACAGGACTAGGGCTGGAACTACCAGTCTCAGACAATGGCCGGGACACATTAACAATGTGTTGTGGATGCAAACCAATGCAATTAGGTAAAAGAAAGAAAATCAAGCCCAAACCCACTGCCATCAAGTCTATTCCAACTCACAGCCATGGCAGAGGCCGCTGTAGAACTGCCCCATAGTAGGGTTTCTAAGGAGCAGCCTGCAGACTCAAACTACTGACCTGATTTGGGTTAGCAGCCAGGCTCTTAACTGCCGCACCACTGAGGCTCCAAGAGAGGGAAAACAGGTGTGAAAACAGAAGAGGAGAAAGTAAAACTTCCACTGCTTTTAGAGACTATACACTGGAAAATTCAAGCAAATCATGTGAGAAACTCCTACAGAGAGGTAGAACTCACTAATCACCAAAGCCCATGCACAGAAGTCAGTGGCATTCGCCCTTCGGTCTCAGGATAAGGGATACTGGGTAGAGCAGGGACCCCGGGAGCCTGAGCCCCGTGCTACGCTTCACTGCCGAAGAGTGAGCTTTTTGTGCAGGAGCAGTGCTATGTCGGATACCACGTGAAGGCGGTGTTTCATAAATCCACTTCTGTCAGAAGAGTTCCAGGCTCCAAGCCAGGTTTGCTCAGGGACCAGGGAGACTGGCCTCTGCTGTCATGGAGTCCCCCAGCAGGACAGATGGACAAGGGGTCCAGCAGACAAAATTCAGGTTCCCAATGCCCCAGGACCAGCAGGGCTCTCGAGAAGACACCGTTTGAAGGAGTGAGGTTGGCAGGTGAAGGGAATACTGGGACCTCCACAAGAGATGAGCTGAGCAAGACAGGAAGCCCCTCGTGGGCAGGGCCCCAAAGAGCCGTGGGCAGTCTTTCAGTAGTCCCAGGCTCAGGGAAGTTGTGCTCCCTGATGGGGGATCGGGGATGGGAGATGGGGACAGGAGGGTGGGAAGAACAGCAGCAGGAAGCACGGAGGGCAGATGAGGGATGCTGCTGGGACACCGGCTTGTCCGAGGTGGTCAGGGCCTGGACATGAGGCAGAAGGGTGCTGGTCCTACCTTGGCTGCCCACCAAGGCCACCCAGGGATTCCAAGACCACAGAGGCATTGCTTCAAGTGGAGGACACAGATCTCTCCATGGGGGCCTGTCGGTAGGAGGCAGTGGCCCCTGCTTAGAACGTGGGTCGGAACAGAGGCTGTGCCTGGCACCCATGGCAGGTGGGTGCATGCTGGGTAAACTGAAGCAGGATTAGCCCAGCAGGGGGCTTGGAAGTGTGGCCACATCTGCATCCTGGCAGCCAGGGCTATAGGCCTGCTGGGCAGTGAACCAGAGAGCAGGACAGACAGGACAGACCTCAAGAAACAGCTCAGGGAGGGGAGGCCAGATCCCCAAGGTCTCTCACTGCTTCGCTAGCCACAGAAGTCTAGTTAAAAGGGCATTGTGTTGTTCTTGTTAACAACTAGCTGTAGAACACCCTGGCAGGGTATTGGCCAAGAGCGACGGCTGTCTGAACACACCAGGTGTTCCCCGGAAACCCTATGGGGCAGCTCTACCCTGAGTCAGAGTCGCCTCAGTGGCAGTGGGCTTGGTTTTGGTTCTTGTACAGGATCCAATTAGGGGCTGTGAGTTTACACTAACGGGGGAGGAGTAATTTGGAAAAGGTGGTAAGAACGGCTGCCCAGCTCCCAGAGTGCAGTTATGTCACCACTACGCATGCAGAAACGGTTGGGCTGATGTATGCCCTGCTGTGTACTGACTCGACGACGAAGAATAAACTGTAACAACTCATATCCATGTAGAAGCACCTGAGCGGCGACGGGCTGGACGGTACCGGTTAGCGAGCTGTCGTCTCAGCTTCACATCCATCCCTCATCAGCTGTGGGAGGCTGGCACAGCGACTCTGCAAACGCGTCCTTTGCCGAGCTGGCATCTGACTGGATTTCTCACACGGAGGGCACACAAGGGAGAAAACAGGACCCCTCCCCCATTTTGTCAGCGTGCCTTCTGCGTCATTTCTCCCCTGCAGCGGACGACTCTCCCGGCAGCGGGGAAGCCCTTGGGCGTTCTCCAGCACTCTCAGGAGCTGCTTCTTGGTCCCCTCGGGTGCCAGCACCCACGCTAGAGAGAGTTCTTGTTTTCTTCCTGCCTTCTCAGTTACTGGGTTAAAACAACCCGCACGACTTATCTCCTATTGCAGCAAGACTGAGACATAGAGAAAGACGATTTCTACTAAAACTGAGCCTCAAAATGGTTTTGCTTTAAACCCTTTCTCAGCAAGAACCGAGGCTCAGCAAAGGGTTCCCACTCCACCAGTCTTGCACATGGCACTGGTCATTAGTATGCCCCATCTGTCTGTGGGCAGGCTAAGATACGTAGTCTAAGTAAAATGCTCCAAGCTTAGGCCCACATTGACTGACTTCAAAGGCAAAATCTTTGAACTTCCGTGGATTCCAATATTCACTACCCCAGGTTGAAAACAGTTAAAATTGACAACCGTATTTTGATGGCAAAATTGTGTTTTGACAATAATTACTGTTAATGAGGGAGCATTTTCACAATAAACTCATGTCAGTGAGATGGACATTAATAGTGGGATTATTCCACACGTTTTGTTCTGGAAGGCCCCTCAAACGGAGACCCACCCACTGACGGGCGGCACTAGCAGCAGGCGTCCCCAGCGCCCGCCTCCCCTGTAGGAAGAGAGCCCACACGCCGGTTCTCGCTGACAGCTCCGTTTATTACCGCACAGACCACCGCTCGAAACGCGCGACACTGCCCGCGCCACCGCCTCCACTCCTTCTCCCTGGCAAACCACACGATGCGTTCCGGGAGTGTCGTGGACACGCTTTTCTCTGGGCAGGAAGTTATTGTCACTGCCAGTGTCACCAGGGAAACACGCAGACACACACGTGAACAGGAAGACGGACACACAAGGGGGACAGAGAGGGGCAGGGGTGATTGTAGTTGGAAAGCCCAGCAAAGGGGGCCTGGGAAAAGAGACCCAACCCTGCAGAGTTGGAGATGTCTCTCCATCCCCAGGGGTACTACCCTCCCTGGTGGGAGAACGTCTTCCCTCTGTTTCTAGAACAGGGGCCCATGACCACAACTGTGCCCTATCTCAGCACAACAGAGGCCTACAGAATCAAATAAAGGAGAAGCCCTCTAGAGCCTAGTTTGTGGAATCCGGGTGGTCGGCATAAACTATTCACTCTTCCATGAGACGTGGTCAGGCAGCGCGCCGTGGAGGATGTGGAGCTCAGTGGTGCCTGCAGGATGGACCCACTGTTCCCGCCAGCACAGACTGGCAGGTTTTTGATGAGGAAAGCCCGCTGCAAATTACAGCTATGGGCACACAACAGCTCCAGAAAACGAAGGACTCAAAAACTAACAAAACAGAAAGCAAAACTATGGACAACACAGTGAACTGCTCAGCCTGACAAAACCCTCCCTCAAGGACACATTAAACACACATGCACTCATCCAACCACACACACTCCCATACACACACGCACACACACACATACAACAGTCAGGTAGATGCCCAGAGGTGGGCAAATCCAAATGCCTGCTCTCTTTGGGACTTTCATGGCAAATCTGAGTTTAGGCAAAAGTGCAGGCTTTCCGGGCGGCCACTTAGCACCCCATCTTAGCCAACGCTGCTCCTGTTTGTCTAAGCTCTTCCTAACTGTCTGGACATCAAAATTCATTCTTCATGTGTCAGGGTCTAAATCACTGCCAGATTTTCCGATCCGGTCTACCGTTGCCTGTCATGGAAGCACCTCTCTTCTGCCCCCTGGCCTTCCCTACTCTTTTAGGAAAAGCATTTCTGAAATGGTGGCAGACAGAGGGTGTTCAGGAGGTGGAAAGTAGGAAAAGAGTAATAGAAATACAGTAAGGAAATAAATGCCTACGGCTCGTTGGATTTCTCTGAGACCAGGTGGCTACGGAACCCCGGCGGTCAAGGATATGTTTTAAAGAGAGGCCTTAATTTAAGGTACTGCAATCTCTGCTCACAAGAGCCACGCCAGACAGCGCCCCCTGGAGGCCGCTCCAGGACTCCCACTCGTGATGTCTGTCTGAATCCTAGCCGCTCTTCCAGCCTGACGTCTGTCCTTCTGCAGCCAGACCACCCAGTTTCTCTCTGAGTGAAGGGCCATTCCTAAAGCATGCCTGTAGTAGCCCTCACAACGAGGCTGTCCAGACACCACAGGTCCAGGCCAGCATACACTACTAACATACATACCAGGCAAGAAACACAAAGCAGGCTTCCCAACCCCTGCAGACAGGCACAGCCATGCAAGCAAGGCCATCCACCCAGGGCACCTTTCTCTCAGGCCGCCGTTTCCAGAGCAGGAGTTCTCACAGTAAGCATGAAAAACTGGTAGCAACCAGCTCAGATCAGCCAGTTCACCTCCCTTTCTCTACCCAAGGCACGCAGGAACCCAGGGCTGGGCTGGCCCATGTCCCTGCTCGCAGTCACTGCCTGCTGCTCCAAATCCTACACTGGCAATGCACATCACCACCGAAATCAAACTGGGTCTGTGCCGGTTCCGGTTGGCCAGGCCCACCTCCTGAGCGGCCCCGGGGAACCCAGCAGCCACCGAATTCAGACGCTAAGTGTAGCAGTGACAACGGGGAAGAAGAGCACACGCCACCACGGTCAGGGAGACTGGAGGGTGGAAGGCAGGAGACAACACAAGGTGCTGGACAGCCAGCACCCCAGTGACACAAGTTTGGAAAGTGGCAGGGCTGGGGAGAGGGGAGGGAGATACACAAAGCGTCCGAATACTTTAACGGGCAGAGCTGGAAGACAGCGCTGACAGCTGCTCCAGCTCTCCCGGGAGAAAGCTTCTCCTGGTGCGAAGACACTCCTAATACTGACGACTCTCAGCGGCAGCTCTGGTGTGCAGCAGGGTCGTGACACCTCACACAGTATGAGAGCACAGACCGCCCAGCAGCGTCTGGACTGCACACAGCAGACTGAAAGGCCGGGCTCCCCCCACAGAACCCCATTAAAAAAACAAGTGTGTCTATTACAAAGTCACGTTTTTCCGTTTCTCTGCTTTATAAAGTCAGCGATGCTGGAGGCGTCTAGTGGAATCCCTCCTCCAGGAGTGAGTGCAAAACAGGCCCCACGGCTCAGGCCGTCCCTTCAGTGAGCAGATGGAAGGACGGGCCGGAGACCTCCCATCCACTGTGAACACACACACACAGAAAAGGATTATTGCCAGCTTGCGTTCCTTCACAATGTGATTTTTGTATTTCGAAAGCTTGAATTGTCCCTGAAAGAAAAAAAATGGGAGAAAATGGAGCATTTAATACACAGGTCATCTGTATTCAAGCAATACATATGCTGGACTCCAGGGCCCCAACACACCCCAACCTCTTCCCTCCTTGCTAATCTAGCGTCAGAACAGCCACCTGCTCCCCAAGCACAAGATCAGGAACCACCCAAATGCATTAAATATTAAGGCCATGGCACACTGACACAGTGTGACACTGTGTGGATTAAAAAACAATTCCTAAAGACGAGGAAGCTGTCCACCGCCACGGAGAGAGCTGTGAACTACACTGGTGAGTTCATGGGCAGAGCAGCTGTGTCCACCGTCTGCTGCCTTGATGTGAGTGACGGAAGGGAATACGTTCACAGGTCCACATTTTTTCATATACACACAAAGACACTAAGAATACAGAGCAAACAAATACCAGGGGTTGCCTGCGGCTATGGGGGACGGGTGTAGAAATTAGGCAGAGTAAAACTGTGGGAGACATTTTAACACACACTTAAAATATTTTTGGAACCATTTGACTGTATTATCTATTCAAAACCAGTAAATCTATCCAACATAAACACAAGTTACCTGCTTACTAAAGGAAAGAACATTCTAGGTGAAACTGGTGAGTCTCTTCATTTTGGAGACTGGCTGTAATCCTTGACAGAGTGGTGTGTATGCACACGTATGTGTTAGGGCAGGGTGGGGGACCGATCATAAACAGAGGTCCCTTAGCTGCCTTCTCCCGGACGCAGACAGGCGTGACCGTTCAATAGTAAGCACTCCTGGTCATACTAAAAAGCAATGGCTGTGTGGCTGTCTTCACAAACAAACACCTCCTCTGCTGTGAGACCAGAACAGACGGCACTGGCTACCATTACTGAACATGCTGATCAAAGATTCTACAGGAGGATGCTGAATTTCAAATTCTCATGGAATCCAGATTTTCTGGGGCCACAGAGGCTGGATGAACCCTCAGGAACTATTATCCTGAAATAATTTTTTAACCTTAAACCAAAAATAACCCCTGAAGCCTTTCTAAAACCAACAGCAGTTTATCTTAACTAGTAACAAACATCTGCCTGGAGCACGGTGCTCTTTTAAGAATCCTTTACATGGGATCAAGCTGACAACAGCAACTGGAAAGATTAGACAGCAACTTTTGGGGATGGTGATACTATGCTAACGGCAGAGGAGGGTGAGAATGGCTACGTAACTGGAAGGAGTGTCATTAGTCACTGAACTGTGCATGCTGAAACTGCTGACGGTTTGCTATGTGTATCCTCAACAAAATAAACAAAACAAGCAAACAGAACCCTAGACAACACTGTTCTGCCGACATACAAGAGGTCAATCATAACCACACAGCTACTTTAACAGGCCCCTGAAAAACCCCAATGACTTCTTAGCAGTCCACACCCCACGTGAACCTCAAATCCTGGGGCTGGAAGGGTGTTAAAGACCACCTCATCTACCGCACTGGCCCAGTGCTGAAGACTTGGATTTGCCTGAACATACTGAAACAGACATTCTTATTCAGCTGGATTCTGGAATCATTATTTCATTTTCATTTTAAAGGAACATTTTAGAAACTCTGGCTTCAACTGACTTATCTGAAAACCGCTACAAACGTGTCAGGGGTCTTAAAAGCCGATGAGCAGCTACTGAACATGCCACTGGTCTCACCCCTTCAGGAGAAAGGAAGGAGGAAGGCAACTAAAGGAACCAGAGAGAGATCAGTCCCAGGGACGAATTGACCACAACTACCATGGCCTCCACCAGATGTGTCCAGTACAACTCGAGGGTGCCCAGCTCCACCAGTGACTGTTTGTCAGGGACCACAACAGAGGTTCCTGGACAGAGGTAGGGAAAAAACACAGAACTCAAACTCAAAAAGGAAAAACCTAAGGGTCGCCATGAGTCGGATCCGACTCGACGGCACTTGGCCTTGGCTAACAGAGACTGGAGAAACCCTGGAAACATGTGCCCTGGAAACACTTTCAGCTCAGAAATGAAATGGCTCCTGAGGTTTACCCTTCAGACAGAGTGGACAGGACCATAAAACCACATGAGACTTCAGGGGCACACCAGCCCAGGGGCAAGGGCTGCAAGGCAGGAAGGAACAAGGAAAATGTTAACAGGGAACCCCAGCTGAGACTGGAGAGTGCTGGCCTGTTGTGGGGCTGTTAACCAATGTCATAACACAGTATATACACTGTTTAATGAAAAATTAGTTTGTTCTGTAAACCTTCATCTAAAGTACAATTTTTTAAAAAAGCTACCAATGAGTGGGCCAATGGCACACAGTCCAGGGGATGCAGCTACTGACAACAGCCACACAGCAGTGTCCTCCTGGATGGCAGCAAGCTGACGGCAAGGACAGCCCCACTCACAGCGCAAAGGGCAGCAGACCAGCACACTGCAAGGCTCACGGACACTGTGCAGGTAAACTCAGGCTTGGGAGGGAAGTGAACTTATCTCCAAAGCTCCCTGGCGTTTTTCTAACTGGCATTCCCGACCACAAGGCTCAGCTGTCAGTGGCTACTGGGCATTTTCTACCGTCTCTGTCAGAGGAGCTGAAGGCAGGGCACAGAAAGAACTTAACAGGGTGACTGTCTTGTTTTTGCTTTTTTAAGGAAAGGATAGACCCCTCTGAGGTGCCGTACCCTCTGAGTAGCCACCCAAGGAGCAGAAGGCATTTATCTGTTCATAAAGCAGAAGAAGCTGGCCTAACGGATGTGCGCCCCTTAACGCCTAGATCCTGCACATAGAACGCACTCTTCTGGTGAGCCTGCATCCCAGATGACCCTTGACCCCACGCCCCTTTAACAGTGATGACCAAGGGTCAGACCTCTGCTCAGCTCTAGCCCCATACAGCTGCTGGCTACAAAGATTGAACGGGAAAGTGGGGTATGGAAGGTGGACATCAGAACTTTCTGCTGAGTGAGTTCTCTGTCTTTGAGCATGGGGCAGGAGAGGCAAGTCTCTGATCCAGCCCTTTCAGTGATGGAAAGAAGGGACTTGGCAGGGAGAAGGCAGGTTGTTACCAGAAGCATGCTGTCTTGTCTTCTGGAAGCATTCCAGCCTGTGCTGGGCCAGAACAGAGATTCTCCTCTCTGTGACAGGAAAATGAAGGTCTCTACAATGCCCTCTCATCTAGGTATTCAACAGTTATTTCTATCAGCATAGATCTCTTTGTGGCCAGAAAAATCTCTCCAGTCACAGTTGTTCTTTCTGAGGAGAGAGAGTAGAACTGTGCCTAGTCTGCCACAGTTTGGGGGCATGCCATATTCCTGACAAGGACAGGCTACAGCAGGCTGGTGGCATGCAGTCCTCTGGTTTTGGTCCAGTCTTTCTATAAAGTGGCCAAGAACAGCTGCATATCACCAAGTCACATCTGAGGAACCTGCTCACCTCTCCAGCTGGGCCCTAACCCTTGACCTTTCCTCTCACTTCAGGCTGCAGCACAGAGCCTCAGAAACCTGGGAGGCAGAGATGGCAGGCCGCTGCTATTGTATGTAAGACGGGACCCTGTTCTTTAGAAACCAGACGAGCATTATGACAACACAGGGTGACCTCTGGAAGCTGGCCCTCCAGCCCCTTGGCAGTGCTGTGCTGGGTCCAGGGTGCTGAGCAGGACCCGGGTGCCAAGGACCTAAAGGAAGACCCACAGGGCTTCTCTCTTTGCTGTCTTCCCTTCATCCCGATGATGGGGGCTCAGAAACTCCAGACAGACCTCACCCAAACTGGCAGCCAACGTCACGTTCTTAGATATCTTGGAGAAAAGTGATGCCCAGATATTCTGCAACAGGTTTCTAATCTGCTCTGTCTTGAACCCACCTCTTCCAGAGAAATAGCAGTAGATTCCAACTCTGGAAGTGATGAACTACAGGAGAGGCTGCCTCCTCTAAGATGCCCTCCAGTACAGGCCCTGCAGGGGTCCCAGAGTGCTTCTAGGTACTCCAGGAAAAGCGAGTGGCCACCCAAGGTGGGGCCTCATCTGCATGCCGACTCTGAAGAGGCACTCACCCACCTACACGTTTAAGGGTGCCGTGGTCTCCAGCGGAGCGCTCTCAGGCTTCCAGCTGTCAACCCCAGCTCAGTACCAGCTTCCTCTTCTCTCTCTGCCCATTAAATAAAACTGCAAACCTCTCTAGGGACAGGGGACAAACTCCAACCTCTAATATCCCACTGAGTGACCACTGTCAACCTCACTCTTACACCACAGAGCAGCGACTGGTACACTGTGTAACAAACCAAAATCCTGTGCCAGCAGCCAGCAGGCTTGTCCTGAAGCCTCAGTTCAAGGACACGTATTTGCAACACAGGCCAAATGCAATGGCCCTATGACCGTAGCTGTCCTGTGTAATACCATGAAATATCAACTAAACCGAGGAAAACAAGTGTGGTTCTACAAGAATTAAGTTTTTCTACCCAGCTTCTTCACAGATCTACTTGGCCATAAGGCAAGAAGGCTGAAGGGTCAGAGGCTCTGAAACAGCAGCTCAAACATAAAAATGAGTGGTGCGTGCATCTTTCTGGGATCTCCTTCCCTCAAGCAAGGAGCAGTCAGTGGAGATGGACAGGACGTCCTTTCTGAGACTACCACAACACTTCTGCCTGGACCCTACTACCCTCTCAGATGTCCATGGCTGGGCTTCCCGCAGGGGAACCCCTGAAACGTGGGGTGCTCCATGATTTGCCTCGCGGCCGATGTGGGCGGCCCCCAGGGTGTGTGCTGGCTCTCCGGGCTCCACGGAGCATGCAGACCCTGGCTGTCCGCACTGTCGCTCCACAGCTACCCTCTGCTGGCCTGTCAGCGGCCGGGGAGGGTCTACAGTTCTTGAAAATGTTCCCTTTCATTCATGGGAAAGGGGAACTGTGAAGCAGCTACCTCAGCTGACAGCTCCGTTCCAATTTTAGAACTGCCCTATCTCAGGGATCAGGGTGGGGACAGAGGGCAGTGGGTAACCAGTAATACCCTTCGCCCGTATCTGTTTCTCTCACTCAGAGTCGACTGACCCAGTTCCTTCTGCTACCAAGACAGACATGAACTCCAGGCCTCCTAAACCCAGAAACAAATATCCTTCCAGTGACCACTCTGGCTGACCCTGCCTTCAAGGCCCCTCAGCCTCTCCCTGCCAGGAAACGTGATGGCCCAGCTGCAGCCTGGTCTGAAATCAGCTCTCTCACACAGCCCTGGAGTCTACCCCTAGGTGGTCTTCAGGGCTGACACCCCAAGTTTATGTCAGTATTTCCTCAGCTTGACAAATGCCATCAATCAACAATTAAGAGCCAGCTCTCCCTAGCCTGCAGTGGGGCCTGAGGGCCTCTTCAAGGCACTGGGACAGCTTAAGGTCACCCTGCCGGGCCAACACAGAGCTCTGTGGCATACTTGTCATCATGAGACACTGGCCTCAAAAGCCATCTGAGACATCTTCCAGTCTGAGTGGCCTCATTTTCCAACGAGAAAACAGAGGCACAGTGTCACGCAAGCTGCCAGCAGCACACCGTGAGCTGACCCAGCACCTCTGCACTCAGGGTCTTCTCCGCGTCTGCAACAGGCTGGTGTTGGCCAAGGTCAGGCTGGGGTTCACAGGAAGGGGCACAAATCAGGGGAGGAGCCCTGTGGCTGACAGGGATGTCCCAGGGTTACAGATAAGATAGACAAGGCCCTACCCTGAGTGTGAGAGACAGAGGGGAGCGTCCGATCAGCGGCCGCTGTTGTTCACCAGGCCATGAAACTCCTCCCAGGCCCTGGCAAACCAGAGACAAAAAACACAACAGCACATTCAGGTCACAAGCTTTTCAACAAAGAGCAAGCAGACACCATAACCCACACCCTGCTTCAGGTGCCCACCAGGTGGGGCCCCTGGTACCTGGAAGCACACAGCCAGAGGATTTCCCCCTAAATTGTCCTTCCAAGGAGCACAGGACCCAGTGCCCTCCAGGGGTGGGTGGCATTTATCCTGGCCTGCTCCACTTGTCAGGGTTGGTCCTCCTTGCACCGCAAGGATTTGAAAGGGTACTTGAATGCCCCACTGCCACAGGGCTATGGGAGGCCGGGAAAGCCCAGGTTGAGGCAGCCAGCCTGCAAGACCGCTGCTCCACTGCAGCAAAGGGACCACCGCTGCTCTGCGTCAGGCCCAGGTGGACAGGGGGTGGGAATCATCTTTCTTCATCTAGCCGATCCGAGGGTAAAGGGCGTACCCGACCATCGTCTCTGTTCTGACATTCCCATCCCAACCTCCTAACTCTTCTCAGCTCAGACTCCAGATCTCTATGGGTTCCACCTGATTCATAAAACACCCCAGCAACTGATCTTAACATCCCAGAGGTGGGCATCAGTGCTGCTCCGATTTACCAAGGAACAAAGCTCATTGCGAATTTCATGCTGATTAATTGAGTGTATCAAGCTCTTAGAAATGAGGGTTAGAAACAGGTGACAAATGGGGTGGAGTCTCCCAGGATGCTCCCGGGCAGAGCAGCAGGAGAGCATGAGACCCCCTGAACCTCCAGAGGCTCCAGTGCACCTCAAGTTTTCTCACAGGACAGGATTTCCTACCTGGTGGCCTTTGTCTCTTTTCATACCCATTAGGGACAGCATGTTTGGTCAATTCCCAGGAAATTATATATGAAACAGGTTACTTGATGCTTTCAAATCTAATTTCTCACTGTCAATTACTCTGTTCTTAAAGGGATGACAAGGTACTCAGGGTGACAATACCCTGTATCACTCACTATGGTTCAGTAAGAGGGCCACTAAAGTGAGTCATTACCAGGCCTTCTATTAAATATGGACCCTGGCACAGTATTCCCGTCCTCTGAAAAAGCAGCATGGCTACACTCGGGATCTACTTCTGAGAGTGAGAGGGTCATCTGCAGTTAATGGCTTCTCACACTAAGACCACAGCTGCTAATCCATGCTGAGTTACAGACGGACCTAAGAACACCAGGCACACGTGCCAGCCCACCAGTTCCCAAACCTATCTCCACAGCAAGGAATCTGGTTCCCCGGCTCCTCCTGGAGAGACGGTTTGTGGGATGCATTCTGGGGCTTCAGGGTGACTTCACTCTTTGCTCCACATGAAGCTCCGGGTGAAGCGAAATCTACTGCCTGAGCCAGAATTCTGTAACAGTCTCTACTTCTGACAGCCTACATGTCAATAAGAAACACGTCTCTGTTGAAGTTTCATCTCATTTATCCTTTTTCCAGAAAGGTCCACACCTATGTAAGCCTGCACAAAGCAGCCCTTGGTGCCAGGCACCTGCTCAGACTGGAACTTGAGAACTCCCTCTTGTCCATTCCAGTGTTCAAGTGTCCTCCCTGTTTTCTTTAGAACTATTTTCTTCCTATGTTAAACCGCAACATGAAGAATGTGCGTTGAATGTCCTCTCACATATTTGGTGGAAATAAAACTACTGGTCCTTGTCGTTGGTATACAAAACAACAACAAAAAATTGTTGCCATCAAGTTGGCACTGAGCTACAGCAACCCTATAGAATAGAGTAGAACTGCCCCATAGGGTTCCAAGCAGCGAGTGGCTAGGGGATTTGAACCACTGACTTTCTGGTTAGCAGCTGAGCTCTTAACCACTGTGCCACCAAGGCCAAGACCAAAAAAACCCCACCTGTTGTGTCGATTCTGACTCATAGTGACCCTGTAGGACAGAGCAGAAGTGCCCCACCGAGCTTCCAAGAAGCACCTAGTGGATCTGAACTGCTGACCTTCTGGTTAGCAGACGCAGCACTTATGCACTACGCCACCAGTCAGAGCCACTTATTCTCAGAGGTCGACAGCTTGGCCATCTGCCTAAAGCCAGGTGTGAATACTCCACCTGATGTCCCAGGCACAGTGGGTGAGCCCCAAACGTACTTCTTTTCAGTGTAAAGACTGAACTGGAGTTTCTAAAGAAAAAAATTACCCAGAGATTAACAGAGCCTATGGTGAACACACTCAAATGACAGAGTGACAAAGAGTCCTTTCAAGACCACTTTGGTCCCCTCACTTACCAGCAAGCAAATTCAGAGCTCTCCTTTCTGGGTGATTCTGCACTTGCCTCCACCCTCCACCCCAGAGCCTGCCTCTCAGCCTTGCCAGGAACGGACAGTCCTGAGGAGCCCAGCCCTCTAACACCTGGGTGCTCTCCTTGCAACAGCGGTCCTGAGAGGTGTTTCCTAAATGCAAATCACTTGACCCAGTGACACAGGCAATGGTTCTGCTGCTGTGACTGCTCCTTGCCTTAGGTTTGATGTTTCAACACAACAGAACCCAGGCGTGGTGAAGGTAAGTCACACCATCCACCTGCTTCTCCCCTAGAACAGGAGAGGGGCTACAGAGAAACTGCCCACCCCAGCTTCCCCTGCAGAGCATCTGGCCAGCCACCCCCACTGGGCTCCCATCTTCTCCTTTGCCGTTTCAAGGCCAGGTACACACGGCAAATCACTGCAACTATTCCTGAAAGGCCTTTCCTCACAAGAACCTCTGTGTCTGGTATGGCTCTGGGCCCACAGTTTGACACTGGTGGCCTATGTCAATGGGTCGCAAGTCTGGCTAGGTGAAACGAGACACCTTCTCCCACCGGAAGAGACGGTGAGTCACCTGGTGCTCACAGGGACCGAAACCAATGAAAACCCCACTGGGAACTAGCCTTTTGAAAGGCCTCAGGCACCTGAACTGACACTCAGCCAGTGTGCCATTTCCCAGGGGCCTGTTCACCTTGGAGAGGAACCACTGGCAGTGAATGAGGGCAGAGGCCAGCAGACAGGCCCCCCTGACTGGCAGTGAATGAGGGCAGAGGCCAGCAGACAGGCTCCCTCCCCCTCGACTGGCAGTGAATGAGGGCAGAGGCCAGCAGACAGGCCCCCCGGACTGGCAGTGAATGAGGGCAGAGGCTAGCAGACAGGCCCCCCGGACTGGCAGTGAATGAGGGCAGAGGCCAGCAGGCAGGCTCCCTCCCCCTCGACTGGCAGCAAAGCCAGACAGGAGAAGGGACACTCATTACCCAGCAGGTGTAGAACACAGGCCCCTCAGCTCGGCAAGGCATGCAGCAGGAAAAGGCCACAGCAGTGTCATCAGGCGAGACTGGGAAAGCCAGCTGCAAAAGGATGGGACCAATACCTGACAGTGGAGGTGACAGCAGTGGCCTGGAAACCCTAAGCCACTCCAGAAGCACCCGCTCACACTCCCAGCAGCCCTGACTGCTTGTCCCTGGGGGAGAACAATGAACAGCTGGCTCTTTCTTCCTTCATTTTCCTTGGAATCTTCCAGTTCCACCTGCTGCTCTCCTTGGCTCAAACAAAGCCACAGAAGGGGAGAAGGACCAGGAAGACAAGGTGCTGGCCCAAGTGACTTCTGCCCCACGCGGCAATGACCAGAGGGCGGCCTGTTACTCTGGAAGGTGACCTCAAGCTCATCCCAACTAGTCACAACACAGCCAACACTAAGGTGCCTGTATTCAACAGCCATGGAAGGCAGTGGGAAGAGGGCCCGTGGAGGGTAATCGGACAAACGCTGCACACAGACAGGGCCTTCCCGCAACCAAGCAGACCTCCCTCTTCTAGGTACTTCCATCTCTTCTGGGTAGGCACTCAACCAAGCAGCAGTGACACAAATGCCCCATGAACGCTGGGCCTGAGGTGCCAGTGCCCATGTGTGTTCTGTGGGAGCCCAGGCCACATGGAACTTGGCAAAGTCAGGATGGTACAAGCAAAGAAGTCATTGCCCACACAGGACAGCCTCTTGGGAAAGTCCACATTTCTCCACAGCCACTGTCACCACTGCTGTCCTAACCCTTCCTGTTTGGGGTAATGGTGCCACTGAAAATTTAAAGGGACACAAAGCTTGCTGCAACTCAACATGCAGGTATGGGGCCTCCAAGTCAGCCTGCAGCATACACACGCCGAAGCCCCAAAGCACGGGAGAGGCCACTATGCACTTTGGTCCAACAACTGAGGATGAAGGGGTCTCCCCTCCCAGATCCTGACACCCAACACTGGGGCTGGGAGAAGCAGGGAGGGGCTGGAACTCTCAGACCTGGGAAGCAAGGCTAGCACAGAGAGGAAGACGATCGGGCTCTGGAGGAAAGCAGACGGAGAAGGCTGACAAAGAGCTTGCAGCTGGGGCAGCTTTGGCCCCAGTGAGAAAACCCTATTAGCACAAAGCAAGGAAGCTGGATACACACAGCCACACAGAGGCAGAAGCAGGGTTTTACTCCAAGCCAGAGCTTTCTTTCAAGTAAAGGCAAGCAGAAAAGTCAGGGAAGCAAAAGCAAGGGTCCCCTTTTCTGCGTGGAACCACGTTTCAAGCTGAATCCTAAATCAGAAACCACTCTGTTCTGGTCATGAGTGTGACTAGATGGGAGACAGAAATTCAAGGACCAGAAAGTGGGGTCTCATTTCGAGAGCTAGATGTCACCTCATTATGCCAAACCTCAGCAGCTCTCGAACTAAATACCAAGTGACAATCTACAGAGGGCTTACAGACATCAGACTGTGACCCCTGGATAGCCTTGCACACAGAAGTCTGTGCTGTCCCTTCGCGTGGTGGCCGTCAGAGCCACTTCTTTGATGCGCCATAAAGAGCCAGAGCATGAGACAAGCTGGTTTAGCACCATTTATTACGCGAGCTCAGCAGTTGTTGCAGCTGCCGTGTGTCGGCCTGTTCTGAAAACATCACATGCTCTTCCAGGTCCTCTTGTCCAGGACAGAAGGGTCTTCCGGGAGCACGCCAACAAGACAAGAGACTCCGATGCTGCCAGCTTCGGTGATGGCGCCATCCAGAAAGGACAGGGTCACGGCACATCACGGCACATTCACCCGCGTCTTCCAGAGGTTTTGAAAAAGGAGTCTTTGGGGGCCCAGCCTGCCTGGCATTCTAGTGGAAGTGCAAAAGGGTGACCCATTGGGAGAGGAAAGAAGGAGACGCGAGGGGGAGCAGCATCTGGGTCCCCAGGAGGGCTTCCTGGTCCCTGGAGGGGCAAGGCTGACATTTTAGAGGCAGCCCTCTGCTGAAGCAGGGGGCAGCAGGCCATCTGTCTTCCTAAAAGCCAGAGCCAAAAGTCCTCTGACTGCCCTAGGTGCTATGCGAATGGGAACTGGGTTTCCACAAAGCTCAGAAAGAACTGCCTCGGGGTATGAGAAAGGGAGAAGAGAGGAGAGGAGAAAGGCGACGAGCAGTACCACTGTCCTTTGCCCACTCAGCTGCAGCCTTACTTTTAGGAAGGGTGGCATCTGGGACCCTCACACATAGAATCCTAGACAAAGCAGGCATGGCCCTCTCCAGCCTGGATCGAGTCTAGCTGGAAGGCAGAAACTACCTCTGTCCCAGAACCAAGAGTAAGAAAAATCTGCCTTAGAGAAAAACAGCACTGACACAAGACTGCTAAGGCAAGCAACCGTGCCACAGCCGGCTAGTAACCGCTGCGGGGCAACACCAAGTCACACCTAGCCACTGCATTATGAACCAACTCCGGTGGCAGTGCTCCTGGTCAACAAGTGGCACTTGGCTGGTTAAGCCAGCCCCACCCACCACCTGCTCTGAGAGAGGGCAAGAAAACCGGTTCCTGATGGCCTGCCTGCAGAACCCAATCCTCCACTTGCCACCTGCCCTTAACAAGAACAACGTGACGACAATGTTGTATCACTAAGGACGATGAGAACAAGAAATCATTTGGCCCTGTGAGAGCGTTCTCCATCCGAGGAATTTCAGTTCACTACCAAGATTAAACTGGCCTCCCAACAGCCCTGTCAGGTCAAGTATTACAGCCCCCCATTTTACAGATGGGGAAACTGAGGCAGAGCAGCTAAGAGACTCGCCCAAGGCCCACACTGCTCTCGGGGCTCAGTGGAGTGAACTCAAAGCCTGAATCCTGGCTGGCCAGCTCTCCTCCAGTCACTCCCCAGGACGTCGTGAGCACCACCTCAACTCAATGACAACACTCAGTTGCTGAGCGTGCAAGCTTTGCCAGAGACTCTGTGTGTGGGTTTATGTCTACAGCTCGTCTCCTGGGTCCTAGTGAGACGGCTCCGTGGATTTCTCTTTCACCATTCACACCTCCCTTCCATTCTACTCCCCCAAAGACACTGCACTCTGCTGCAACGTCAGCTCTATGCACAAGGAAACACAGTCACGACTCCTTGTGAGAAGTCAATTGCCCTGGACAAAGAAAACAGACTGAAGCCAGCAGGTTAAAAAGACATGCACAAGTGGGGTGCACAGAGACTGCACAGTTTAGTGACATTATTTTTAAAAACTCCAAGAAAGAGTGCTAGGTCTTTCCTTTTCAGACAGTGGTTAGCAACTGACAGATGAGACAGCCTGAGTAAGTAAAGCGAGCCTGGGCAGAGCAGCTGGGGGTCTGCAAAAGAGCTCTCCCTGCTCAAGGGCCCGTGGAGTGCTGGGCAGGGAGCCTGGCTGGCAAAGAACCACTCCAAGTGGCTGAGGCACCACAGGGTAAGCTGGTCCGTCCCTTCTCCACCAGTCTCCTGAACAGCTAAACAACTGGGCCCAACTACGGACCTATCCCTGCTGAGCTTGGGGACGACCCCCCGCCCCCGCCAACACGTACTTGATGCTGTCGGTGTGGGTTTTGTATTCCATTATGGTGTTGGGAGGTAGGTTGAGCACGCGCCGGAGCGTGTCCCGGATCCGGGCTGTGGTCGCTTGGTCGCTGGCAGTCTTATTCCATATTGAAATGATGTCCTCCTATAAGAGCAAGAGAGGAAGCATCAAAGCAGACTGGGGGCCGCGGTGGGAGCAGAGACAACCGCGCAGCAAGACTGACCGCAGCCGGCTTACCTGGAAGCGCACAGAGACCACAGCCCCACAGATCTCCTCCCCCACCATGAACTGCTCCCCCAGCATGGCCAGGATGAGATTCTCCCAGCACCGGGATGCCAAGCCCTTTCGCAGCCGAATAATCCACTTGCCACCATTTTTATTGGCATCATCCTGTACAAAGAGAGAAAGCATCAGGCTTACAACACGGCCTCACCGCTCCTTCCCTTGGTGGTCACCCAAACCCCCCGGTACCACATCAAGCACAACTCACAGCAAGCCAACAGGACAGAGCACAACCACCCCTGGGGCTTCCCGGGCTGCCACCCTTACAGAGGTGGACACGCCATCTTCTTCCCCCACAGCCAATGGTGGGTTCCAGCCACCAACCTCTCAGCTAGCGGCCGAGTACTCAACCCTGCATCACCAGGGCCCATTCTGCAGTCAGATGTTACTTTTACTGCCAAGATTCCTTAGACACTGACAAGTTTTGTCACTTCCCAACTACTCAACTTTATAGTAAAATCAGTACAGAGCAGGGAGGAGTAATGAGAGCCAAAACAGGATACATGGTAAACACACAAGCAGCCCAGGATCTGGTACAAATCCTCCCCGTAAAAGGCTAACCAGATCCATGAAAAAATACTCCTCTTTCCTCCAGAACACTACTGCTACTGTCAGACTTCAAACACAGAGCACTCACTAGTCATTTGCTAACAGTCTGCAGGGTGTCCCACAGACCAAGTGCACAAACTGGAAGCCACCAGCTCTCCCAGGTCCAGTCTGGCAGAGACAGACAGACAGATGACAAAAGGATTACAGCAAGGCAGTGTGATCAATGTCCCTGGGCTGAGACACATACGAAGTGTTAAAGGAACAAAGCACAGCTGGGGGAGGTCACGTCCAGCAGGTCTGGAGGGCAACAGGTAAAGGGCCAGTACAGGAAGAACACGCATGCACAGACAACGACTGTGAGACAACAGGACACACACAGGAGGGCCCAGCGGCACAAGGGGAAGGCGCAGAGATGATAGGGTGAGCCTTGCCAGGTAGATGAGGTTGAAGACCAGATGAGCGAGAAGAGCTGGGTAGGATTTTTCACTGGAGGGAGAGGGGCAGGGACCAGAGTAACTTTATCATATTTATTGTCTAGAAAAATGCCCTTCTATCAGGACAGAAGACAGACGGCACCAGAACACCACCAACTAATAGCTCTGCAAAGACTGAATCAAAGAGCTGAACTCCAGGTCTCTAGCTACTGCACATAAGTGCTTTTCTTTTTGACCCAACTATACTACGTAAAGATACTCTCTGTACACTACAATTTTATACATATACAGATATTTCCATGGCAATAAGAATAAATTTTTAAAGTAACAGCCTTTAATATTGCTACAATACCATATTAGCAATAAAAGAATCTTTGAAAACCACCCAGCACCAGCCCACAGAAATCAGCAACAGTGCCTCCCCCCTGCAGGGCCTGGTTCCAAGAATATAACAGTCAAGCAGTTCTAAACAAAGACATTGAAATATTTAGTTAAAAAAAAAAAAACCTGCCCAGACAAGGAATGAGAAGCATGGTCACTCACCTCCCACATGGGCTTAATTCCTTCCTTGAAGAGATGGAAGTCGCTGTGGCCTGTCAGGTCCCCGGGACGTACCATGTGGCTGTAAAACCTCCAGAACTGCTCCACCTGCAGAGAGAAGACCCCAGAGCTGAAAAGACGTGGCTCTCTACTTTCGCTGCACAGAGCCAGGATTTATTTGTGAGGACCTGACATGGACAACCACCAAGTGCACTGCTGTCCGATTCATTCTCACAGTGGTCCTGCAGCAGGACACAGGAGAACTGCCCACAGAGTTTCCAAGGAGCAGGTGGTGGAGTTGAACTGCCAACCTTTTCAACAGGTAGGCTGAGGTCTTCGTCACAGCACCATCAGTACTCCCCTAACACGGAAGACACCCTTAATCAGGCCACACTTTTCAGAGGCTGCTGTGTTCATTCGGAGGATTGCACGGGAAGGCAGGCGTGTTGAAAAGATGGCATACCTACAGTTTGCTAAAAGAAAGACAGAACACTGGCAACACCAAAAGGAACGTTGCAGGTGAGAAGGCCCGGCCTCGGCCGGCCGAGAGGCTCGGCTGGGGAAGGCACGCACCCCCCACTGCAGCTGGCGGGGGCTGAGCACAGGCGGAAGGGGACCGCTGCCTGCAGCATGGGAACCCCTCAGTCCTGAGGTATGGAGAGCTACATGGTACATTAGGTACCTGACAGCCTCAGCAAGATGTTTTGTTTAGAACCAAATGACTTCTTTACCAAAGACCGTTTTCCTGGCAAATACAGGATTAGCTAAAACGACGTGCATTTTATTTCCACTGAGCTACCAAGTACAACGGGTAGAATCAGCCACGTGCACGCTCTACGCCACCACGCTCTCATGAAGGCCACGACAGTCCACAATCAAACAGGCCTGAACTTCTCATACTCAGGGGTCAAGTCCATCTTGGTTTTCCCTTCCTTGGCAATCCTGTTGGAAAACTACACTTAGCGTTCTTCTCTCGGATGCACACATGTTTACACTCATCCCGGTAGTACTGCTTCTCATTAGTGTCTTCGTCCACATGCACCTCCCTACTCCTTCACACCTCACAAGGAGCGCCTGATAAGCACAAGCAGTAAGGGGACATGTTTTAGGGGAAAAGGGAAACTTTGAACAGCCTGGGGAGAAACACCGGTGCTAAGGGACAGGCAGCAACATGGCAGGGATGCAGCTGCACAGGCACCAGGTCCTTCGAGATCTCAGCAGCCACTGAGAAGCAGATCTTAACTGTGCGAGCTGCCCTTCCCTCAGGGTCGTACAGAACAGGAACCAGTGACAATGCTGACACTCTCTAAAGCAGTCAGGAGTAAATCCCACTCACAGTACGTCCCTGCAGCACTCTCACCCATGCAGCAACGCACACTGGGATGCAGAACACCGACGGGTCACACATCCACAGCAAGCAACAAGTGACTGCCTTTCCCACTCTGACACAGTCAAAGTAAACAACGTCCACACACTGCAAAGGGACCTCACTGTGAGTAAAGAGCTGGGAAGGTGGGGGCACAGGAAGAAAGCACACTAAACGCCCTCAATGCCCCAATCAAAAACTGCTTTATTAAGCTAGCAAAAGGCCATCTAAGAATCATCAATTGGTCTCAATCCACCTGTGGCAAAGGAGAAAGAAGAGTATCAAAGACACAAGAACAGTGTGAGCCCAAGAGACAGAAGGTGCCAAATACACCTGAGACTACATCAACATGGGACCAGAAGAGCTAGATGGTGCCCAACCATCAACACAGTTCACTTATAGGGAACTCAACAGAGTTCATGACGAAGCAGGAGAAGTGTGGAGTGCAGAACTCAAAGCTAGCAAAAAGACCAGACGTGACCATCTGACAGACTGGAGGGTCCCAGGAAGACATGGCACCAGACTCTCTGTGAGCTCAGAAATGAAACCATTCCTGAAGCTAACTCCTTAGACAAAGACTTAACTGGTATGTAAGGCATACAATGATATGGTAAAGAGTATGCCTCTTGGCTTGAGAGACTATAAAAGACTAACTGGGCAGCTCCCCTCCAGAGGTGAGATGAGAAGACAGAGCACCAAGGGAGCTAGTTAAACAGACAGGGAAATACAGGGTAGAGGGGAAAAGTGTGCTGTCACAGTGTGGGGAGAGCAGCTAGGGTTACATGGCCAAGTGTGTGTACGTTTTTGTATGAGAAACTGACGGGAACTGCAAACTTTCACTTAAAACACAGTTTTAAGAAAAAATTGCTTTATTAAAGGTTGTTCTCTTCCAGCTTTATAGGCAAACTCTGCTATCTTTTGTTATCATCTTGCATCACAACCACCCAAGGAATGAAGTAAGCAGCTAAAGAAACAATAAACTCTGAAAGACTTTTTTTCCTCCTTTTTCTTAGGCAGTTTTCGTTCCCAAGAGTTCTAGGTGAAACCAAAGAGCCTGCCCAGCACGGTGGCTGAGGGAACATACGCAGGAAAAATGGGAGGAATGTGCCAACTCAGGACATGAGGGCAGAAAGGACTTGGGAACCATCAAGTGCCTTCTTCATTTTCAGGTGAACTTTATGCACAAAGATGAACTTCATGAATAATCACTGACACAGCCAAGGACCTGGTTTTAGAGCACATTGCCCAGCACAGAGTCCAGTACCTGAAAAAATGAGCCATGTGAATCCTATCTATACCCCTTCCTTTTCAACAGACACAATACTTACCTCCTTAGTCACTGAGATTTCAAGAAATTCTAAATGCCAAATATTAGGATGAAGGATCACAGGGCAATGTTGTTGTTGTTAGGTGCCACTGAGTTGGTTCTGATTCACAGCGACCCTATGCACAACAGCGCAAAACACTGCCTGGTCGTGTGTCATGTCCAAAAGTGATTTTATGGTTAAGTCCATTGTTGCGGCCACTGTGTCAATTCATTTCATCAAGGGTCTTCCTCTTTTTCTCTGATCCTCCACTCTATCAACTACGATGTCCTTCTCCAGGGACTGACCTTTCCTGACAACATGTCCAAAGTATGTAAGACATAGTCTTGCCATCTTTACTTCCAAGGAGCACTCTGGTTGGACTTCTTCCAGAACAGATTTGTTTGTTCTTTTGGCGGTCCATGATACATTTAACATTCTTCTCCGGCACCACAATTCAAAGGCATCGATTCTTCTTTTGTCTTCTCTCTTCATTGTCCAGCTTTTGCATGCATATGACGTGGTTTGAGTCAGGCACACTGTAGTCTCCGAAGGTGACGTCTTTACTTTCCAATACTTGAAAGTGATCCTTTGCAGCAGATTTTCCCAATACAATGTGTCTTTTGATTTCTTGACTCTTGCTTCCATGATTGTGCACCCAAGTTAAAAGAAATCCTTGACAACTTCAATCTTTTCTCCATTAACCACAATGTTGCTTACTGGTCCAGTTGTGAGGATTTTTGTTTTCTTGATGTTGAGGTGCACTCCATATTGAACACTGTGGTCCTTGATCTTCATGAGTAAGTGTTTCAAATCTTCTTCAATTCCAGCAAGTAAGGTAGTGTCGCCTGCATAATGCAGGTTGTTAATGAGTTGTCCTCCAATCCTGATGCCTCGTTCTTTGTATAACCCAGTTTCTTGGATTATTTGCTTGGCATACAGATTGAAAACAAGGTATGGTGAAAGGACACAACCTGACACACACCTTTCCTGACTTTAAAACATGCAGTTTCCCCTTGTTCTGTTCATACGACTATCTCTTGATCTATACACAGATTCCTTAAGAGCACAATTAGGTGTTCTGGAGTTCCCATTCTCTGTAATGTCAGCCATCATTTAGTATGACCCACACAGCTGAATGCTTTTGCATAGTCCATGAAGCACAAGTAAACATCTTTCTGGTCTCTGCTTTCATACACGATCCATATAACATCAGCAGTGGTATCTCTGGTTCCATGTCCTCTTCTGAATTCAGCTTGAATTTCTGGTAGTTCCTTTTCAATATACTGTTGCACTCGCTTTTGAATGATCTTGAGCAAAATTTTAATTGCTTGTGATATTAACAGTATTGTTCAGTAATTTCAGCATTCAGTTGGATCACCCTTCTTTAGCCACGAGCCAAGTGCCGACTATGGATCTCTTCCAGCCAGCTGGCCAGGTAGCTGTCCTCCAAATTTCTTGTCATAGACAACGAGTGAGCACTTCCAGCATTGCGTCTGTTTGTTAAAATATCTCAGTTGATACTCCATCAGTTCCTGGAGGCTTGTTTTTTGCCAATGCTTTCAATGTAGCTTCGACGTCTTTCTTCAGTACCATCAGTTCCTGATCACATGCTACCTCTTCAAACGGCTGAACATCAACCAGTTTTTCCGGTATAATGACTGTGTATTCCTTCCATCTTCTTTTGATGCTCCCGGTCATTCAGTATTTTCCCAGTGGAATCCTTCGCTACCGCACTCAGGCTTGAACTTTTCCTTCAGTTCTTTCAGCTTTAGAAATAAAGGACGTGTTCTTCCCTTCTGGTTTTCCATTTCCAGCTCTTTGCACATGTCATTATAATACTTTATTTTGTCTTCTCAAGCTGCTCTTCGAAATCTTCTGTTTAAGTCTTTTATTTCGCCACTCCTTCCTTTGCTTTAGCTGCTCAACATACAAGAGCAAGTTTCAGAATCTCTTCTGACATTCAATTTGGTCTTTTCTCTCCTGTCCTTTCGCTGACCTCTTGCCCTCTTCATGGATGATGTCTTTGATGTCATTCCACAATCTGTCTGGTCTTCAGTCATTAGTGATCAACACATCAAACCCATTCTCTTGAGATGGCCTTCAAACTCAGGAGGTATATACTCAAGGTCATAATTTGGCTCTAGCGGACTTGTTCTAATTTTCTTCAGTTTCAATTTGAATTTGCATATGAGCAAACTGATGATCTGTGCCACAGTCAGAATCGGGTCTTGTTCTGACTGCTGATACGGAGCTTTTTGATCATCTTTTTCCACAAATTGAGTCGATTTGGCTCCTGTGTATTCCATCTGGTGAGGTCCATGTGTAGAGTTGCCATTTGTGTTGGTTAAAAAGGTACTTGCAATGAAGAAGTTGTTAGCCCTGCAAAATTCTCTCATGCAGTCTGTGGCATTATTTCTATCACCAAGGCAGTATTTTCCAGCTACCAATCCTTCTTTGTTTCCAACTTCTGCATTCCAGTCAGCAGTAATTATCAATGCATCCTGATCGCATGTTCGATCAATTTCAGACAGCAGAAGCTGGTAAATACAGGGCAATACTGCATTGGATTTTATCCAAGTTTTACAATGTAATTACTTTTCTGTGAGGAACTGAATATTGTAAACCATTTCCTAACGATGTGACTTACTTGAACATACGGTAATTTGTGTATCAGGGCTACTGACACAACAGCAGACTCTCAACACTCTGTCACACAGCCAGTGAGGCCTGAACAAGCACTAACCCAAGATGCTGCTGCTGCTGCTGGAGACTATGCAACTCAGCGTACGTACCGTTATCACCAGAAACCACAACAAAAGCTCTCCTTACACATGCAGTTAAGTTCATATATGTTTTTTTCCAAAGGAGGAAAGAAAAATGCTAGGAATATTCACACTTACCTCAGAATAATTAAACAGAATCTCTTATGAACATGTATTCCCCAGCTCAGTCTCTTCTCCTATGCCCTGGTGTTTTATCTGCTGTTCTGAACACAGTGACTGCCACCTCACTCGTGATGTCCAGGTGTTCTCACAGAGCCAGGGACTAGGAATGTTAGCAGTGTGTGGCTATTTCTATAGTTCTCTCTGCCAAGAACTCTTTTCTCATCTTACCACCTGTCCCAATTCCTTCAATTCAACCTTAAACCTATCTCTTCCAAAGGAGCATTTTTCCCAAGTTGGAATGGGATTTTCTTTCTCTGAATACAGTCGACTGGTAGCCACGGCTTCCTTTCTGAAGGAACTCTGACATCCCGGGCATGTCTTGTATCCCTGCATAAAGGCTGGGTCTACGGCTTCATTTCAGAACCTTAAATTCATTCAACAAACATTCCTTAACCCAAATATGCATTAGTATGTAAGCTATTTTTAATATTTAAAAAGGCCTAAATTTAACCAGTGATAACAGCAGTCAGTACAGGATAATTTAAGCAATAAGACCTTTGCTTTTGGCTAAAATAGTATTAATTCAGCAGAGCCATGGTGTCAATCTCATATTAATCACAGATCTGATGACCAGTTAACCATGTGTCTCTGTTAATACAAAGCTGAAAAATGCAGTCTGTCTAGCAGGCACCCACACTGGTGCCTGAGACTCATGGCAGGAAAGCCAGGGGGCCCCGTAGGATGTGACATGCTGTGCTGTCGGGGAAGCAACACAGGTTTTAACTGACTTCTGCAGCCCATCATTTTCTCAAGGGAATCCTGGCAGACTTCAGATCCCATTCTTAATCCAAACATCGCTTTCCTCGTTTGGAAAACATGGGTACCATCACTGACTCCCAGGGCCAGCCCAGTGGCTGCAGGCAATTGCACAGACCTATGTGCCCTCCTCCTGCCCGTCCTGCAGTGTCTACTGTCCACAGTTCTTTTCTACATTCTGCATCTTAAACAGGACAAATAACCTCAATGACTGCATTTGATTCTGCCCAGAGATGGAACGCACTGCACAGAGAAGGTGCAGGGTTTAGCTGGGGACCTCTAAGGTATACTAACCCAGCCATCTGTGAGGAGGACAGGATGGAGCCTGGGGACACTATACTGATGGCATCCACCTAAACAATCATAGAAGTTACCTTTCCTTTTTGAATACAGGAAAAAGATGCTATTTTATACATAACCACAAACATGTTCAAAATCCTAAGGGAAGTTTTAATATCAAGAAACTTTTGAACTTTACTCTTAATTTTACTGTGAGGGTTTGTCAGGGACTGAATTGTGTCCCCACCAAAATGTGTCTATCAGTTTGGCTGGGACATGATTCCTAGCATTGTGTGATGTTCCTATATACTGTACATCCTGTCTCTAGTATGTTAATAGAGGAGGATGGATGGTGGTTGTGTTACTGAGGCAGGACTTAATGTGTTTAAGTCTGTACTATACCTTGAGGCAATTTCTCGGGTATAAAGGAAAGGGAAACAAGTGGAGAGTTGGGGACCTCCTACCACCCAGAAAACAGTGCAGGAGCAGAGTGTACCCTTTGGACCAGGGTCCCTCTAACTTAGAAGTTTCCAGTCCAGGGGAACCCTGATGACAAGGACCTTCGACCAAAGCCCACAGAGAAAGTCTTCCCTTGCAGCTGATGTCCCACATCTTGGCTCTTACCTACTGGACTGTGACAGACTAAATTGCTCTTTGTTAAAGCCATCTATTTGTGGTATTTCTGTTAAAGCAGTATTCGATGACTGAGACAGGGTTCATGCAGACAGATCATACACTGTAAAAGCTTGATCCCCCATGGCACTCTGCAGAGTAAAGAATCAATAAAAATCTACTTAAAGCAAAAAAATCCAAATTCAGAGAGAATTATGTAAAATCTTATGATTCACTTGCAGTGTGTCTACTGTATTTTTATAGAGCACTTACATACTTAAAAAAAACAACCAAACCCACTGCTGTTGAGCTGATTCTGACTCATAGTGGTCCCACTGAAAATAGCAGAACTGCCCCATACACCTTCCAAGGAGTGCCTGGCAGATCTGAACTGCCAACCTTTTGGCTAGAAAATATATACATATATATTTATATTGTCCATTTACCTATTTTTTGATACCTATGTATGCCACCTGGACACATACTGGTGATATAAAGGTTAAGAGCTGGCTTCTAGCCAAAAGGTTAGCAGTTGGAACCCACCAGTGGCTAAGCTGGAGAAAAGACCTGGCATCTGCTCCCACACCAAGCACAGGCAAGGAAACTACAATGCAGCTCTGCTCCGTCCTATGCACTCACTGTGAGTGGGAATCAACTCATCAGCTCACAGCAACAACACGTGTGGCAGCTACAGGCGTCTAATGAGAGACTGGAGAACGAACAAATCTGGCCCCAGGGACTCAGGTCAGATGACTAGGGACATCAGACTGCTTGCTACTCAGGTTACCAGGACCGTAAGTCCGCCATAACAGATGTACACGTATGAGTGTACCTTCAAGGTGTGGTACAGGAAACCAGCAAGTACTCACAGAGGCAAACGTGCCAATCTGTTTGATGTTCTGCTCATAGCTCTGTGAGCTGGTGGGCCGGCCAGGGGTTCTCCTGGAGTACCAGAAAGTGTAGTTGTACTGCAGGGGATGCTCTGCGGGTCCAGGGACGACAGCCTGTGGTGTGAAGACAGTGTGTTAATCCCGGGCTTTTTTCCCATGCTCTCAGACAAAACAACTCACCATGTCATCCCTTATGGCATCCACAATTAAAAATGGACACATCCTCGATGACCTGTCATGTGCCCAAGATTCTACCTGCACACAAGTTTCTCTAATGGTTAGCTGATTTTAAATTCCTGTGCACACAAATTTCTCTAATGGTTAGCTGATTTTAAATTCCTGTAACTTCTTCTGTGTTTTTAGTTTTCATAACTTTCTGCCTCACATTACAGGTATTTATGTCCTTGTCTTATCTGAACATATTTCCAACCCAAACACTGCCGTCTCTAGGACATTCTACCACTTATGACATGGGGCCTTGAGCTAGCTGCTTAACCTGTTTGTGCCTTAGTTTTCAATCTGTAAAGTGCAGAAGATAATACCCACTCCACAGGGATGCTGAGAGATCAAATGAATCACCATATGTAAAACAGTTAGCACCACGCCTGGCATGCAGTCAGACCAAATGTCACTGACCCATGTCCTCTTGGTACCTAGCATGGTGCTTGCACCGGGACAGGACTCAACACGGTGAGATCAGTGTGTAGATGACTGCTTTGATGTTTCCAAGAAAAAAAAAATGACTCCGTCTATCTTTTATTCTCTAAACTTTCTCTTTTCCAAGCTACTTTCAGTTTAGACTACCACTGACTGAAAAATAAAAGTCTTCAGCTTCACAGGACATGCAGAATTGGACACTCAGTGGCAGCTTGTGAAAGCGGCCCCCAGCCTTGTTACGCTCCAGGGTTCAAAGCCCGCCTCAGACTAGGAGAACGCTGGCTGTAGGCAAAGCCTTGAGATCCTGTGGCAGGAAAAGGCGGTAAATCCCAAGATGAGCTCCAGTGATTCCATCCTCTTTTTTTCTTTTTAAACAAAACCAGGTATCCCCAGCAGGGTGCCATCGTATTAATCTACCCTCCAGGTCAACAAAGTCCCCAGGGTGAGTGAGTCTGAAAGGCAAAGGCGACTTCGCCTGCACAGCCCAGCACTCACCTTCCTCTTACTGCTGCTCTGACTCTTGTCTCGTTCCGTTTTTTCCTTCTCACCATCTTTCTGTGTGCTGTTTTCTTCATTCTGATCATGGTCCCCACTGTCATCATCTTTCAATCTGAATGGGAAGGTAAAACAATGTCATCCCATGGCTACACTCTCACCTGAGACAGCCAAGAGGTCACATGAACTACCTGGGAGCCAACCTGCAATCACTCAAAACGCATGCAAAGAGACACAGGGGAGATGAGAAAAGGTCGCGGGAACACAGGACAACAGCTAGGAGGACTGAACGCACAGGAAATCTTCTGTGATGACCTCTGCACAGCAGACAGCGAGGCCTTCCGGGTGTTTTAAAAGGCTGAGTAAAGCCGCAAGACCGCCGAAGGCACTGTTTGAGTTGCTGAAAACAGGGAGTCATAATGAGAAGAGTTTCTGGACTAAACCACTGCTTTGGCATTTCAGATGAAGTTTAAAAACTTCCCTGAGTGTGCTGTCACCAGGCAGGGAGAGCAGTGGGAGCCGCTCGTTGGTGGGTATGCCAATTTATATGGGATTGTGCATTTTCACTCAGTCATAATAAAAAAAAACAAAAACCACTCTTTCCTCCCCATTTTGCAACTTTCCCTTCTCACCGTCTCCTCCATCAGCACTTCACCACTGTTGCTGCGCTAGCGGAGACCCTCTTCCGCTTCCTCTGATATTAAGGTTCATTCCTACATGGTCCCCTCACTCCAGTCTCTCCCCGCCATTCACCCCCAACCGGCTACCAGCAGGATCTGTTCTGAAGGCAAACCTGATCGTGTCACTTCCTGGCTTACGGCTCTCAAAGGCCCCCTCCTCTCTGACTCCCACGCCCCCACCAGAGAGCGAGCCCTGGTGGCACAGAGAGTGAGAGCTCAGCTGCTAACAAAGAGGTCAGCAGTTCGAATCCACCAGTGGCTCCTCGCAAACCCTCTGGGGCAGTCTGACTCTGTCCTACAGGACTGCTGGCAGTTAGAACCAACTCTCGCAGTGGGTTTGGTTTCTAGCTTTGGTTCCCAGGATGTAGTACAAGGCAATGTATGATCCTCCAGAACCCAAACCCTGCCTTCTCCCCACTGTCATCCCCTTCCTGTCTCTCCTCCTCCAGACTCCGGTCCACAGTCTCACACCAGAGCGATTAGCAAACACCACCCTTCAACCAGAGGTGCTCTTCCTTCTACAACTGTTTTTCCTCTAAATGGAGCAGGGCTGCTCCTTAGAGCAGTCTTAATGGTCTCTGGGTCTCTGGCACCTGAGACAGGGATGTGCCAGATAGACGCTGAATGAAAAGGAAAGGGGAAAAAATGTCTGAAAGAAAGAATAAGCATTTCCTTGTCTTCTATCCAGAGAGTCAAGTGTATGTCTAAGGAGTGTGGAAGCAACCTGAAGGTATTCGTGCACACCTGAGGTTCACTGGGTTTCAGAGAAAGAGACACGACGAAGGTAAGCTCACAAAGGCGGTGAGAACGTTGTATGTTGTAGAGTTAGATCATTAACTCACTGTGGATCTTCACAGAAATCCACTTTCAGGGTCCTGATGACTCTATGTATTAGTGTGGAACTGAGCCAGGGAATTCTCAAGAAAGGTACTAGAAATGCTCAGAGTATTCTCAGATAGCATTGCGCTACAGACACAGAAACCTGTTGTAGTAGAGCGTCTTGTTTTTGTTTTTTTTTTGCTTATGAATTCCCAGTGTCTAGTATGTAAAAGCGACCCAATAAATACTAACCTAAAACATCCAATGCCATTCAATCGATTTCGACTCACAGTGACTATACAGGACAGAGGAAGTCTGTCCTACATAGTTTCCAAGGAGCACCTGATGGATCTGAACTGCCAACCTTCTGGTTAGCAGCTGCAGCACTTAATCGCTACATCACTAGGGTTTCCCAATAAATAACTAGCCATGTTTGGGAGGCACCCATCAAGTTGCTAATTTCCAATGCCACTGATCCCATTAACATGTAAAATCCTTAACAGGTTAAACCCGCCTTGTCCATTCCACAGCCTAGCTGTCCCAAAATCACCACTAGGAAACAGAAAAGGAATAACAAAAATTAATGATCATAATGACCTCAAAGAAGCAACAATGCTCCCTTGATCCCTGGACCACATTCCCTTCTGGACCATAAACACAAACCCTAACAGGCCTTAACTTTGTGCCTTCATCTCTTGTAGTGGGGCTAACCAGGCCCCTGCCCCGGAGCCCACTTTTCAGGGAAGTTATCTGCATTCTCTCTTTCAGAGGCTACTCTTCCTGGCTTGAGGCTGTATTTCAGCCAAGACACAATCCAGATTGAAAACTCACTGCTCCCCAGACTCAGGCAGGCAGTTACTGTCGCTGACGCTGTCCAGAGCTGGTGGCACATCATCAGCTCACCCGACTTCTGCTCGGGCATTTTCTCATACCCTATGACTTAGACCCATTCCTTGAGGGTAGGATTTTTGTCTAATTCACCTTTGTATCTCAGCATCAGACAGCAGCATAAAACAAACATCTGCTTAATGAATGGATTTCCAAAATCAAAGCAATACAGGGTTGTACGGGGTTAAGTGCCAAATAAGTAGTTCAGACAATAGTTAGTAACAGGCCAAAACAAACAGAAGGACACAGGACAGGGACACAACTTATGGAAGCTGGGGCTCTAGTTCTTGTGAAAGCAGGGTCCTGTTAACAGGATCAGCGGCAGCGGAAGCTAACAGCATGATGGGCTGACTAAAATCATCCAACAACAACAACTTCTGGTTACAGTCACAGAGCTGTAACATCCAAAAGTAAATGGAACCCACGAGCTTACACTACTGTACTAAGCTCCAGGTTATGGACTTCCGGCAGACTGGAAAACCTACCTGGGAACTACGAGGTACAGACTACACTCTCCAAAAGATACAAGAATAGTCTAAAAACTTCAATACTTTTGCAGGAGAAAACCAAAAACTAGGGACAGGCTGCTGTTTTCAACTGTTAATTTCAAATAATAATTTAAAAAAGCTCTGTTTCTTCAGCATAGCTAGAGAACAGATGTTTAAAAATTCTGACTCAGTATGAAGGAATAGTTAACAATTAGAACAAATTAGAGAACGCCCCAGGTAGTTTCTGGTCAACAGAGTGCTTGAACCAAGGTTAAACAAACCTGGGTCTGAATCCCACCAGGTGGCTCTTCCTGGTGTCTTGGGCGGAAAACCCTGACGGCATAGTGATCAAGAGCTATGGCTGCAAACCAAAAGGTTGGTAGTTTTAATCGACCAGACGTTCCTTGGAAAACCCCATGGGGCAGTTCTATCTACTCTGTCCTTTAGGGTTGCTATGGGTCAGAATCTACTTGAAGATAACTGGTTTCTTTCGGTTTGGCAAATTACTCAGCCTCATTTCCTTACCTGTAAGAAGACTGACAACATCCCTCATCTGCAGGGTTGTTAAAAGGACTAGTATTAACACAGGAAAAGTATCTAGCAAGATGCTATTATTACTCTTCTTAAATTAGCTTACCGATTTGGGCAGGACTGGGCTTAATGACCCATAAAACCTTTTTAAGATTAAATTCTGATTTAGTCTATTCAGTTGAGGAAGCAGTACGGGGTTGCAGACAGCTTCACAGAGCTCGGATCGGGGGCCAGGTGTTGTCAGATTTATAATCTGGGACGGAAGAGGATGTTGGGATGGGCTCAGCCAGGCAGCAGGCTGGACAAGTGGTCCACCAGAGATTTTCTCAAGTAGCAGAGACCTCTTGGCAGCTGGGAAGCATTCCTGAGGCACTGCCTTGAGCACTGGAAATCCAGCACCCCTGCATCTGCACACTAGCTCTCACTATCTCGGAAAAATCCCGAGATCACATTAGCAGCAGCAGGTCACTACCTAGACGAAGACCATTGCATAATTTATACACTACTTAGCAACTCAAAACTAAACCCTTTATCACGGAGTCTCAACAAGCTCAAACACAGTCATGGTTATGAAGATGGCACAGAATCGGCAATGTATCATCTGTCACATTCCCCACATCCCCCATCAGAAGCCTGGCAACACGAGCTCCAGATCTAAGTTCACTGAAGCTTTCTGCAATCCCCTATTCCTTCCTCAACTGAATCAATGAGAATTTCATCTTAAGAAGGTTGCTACTAAGAAGATTGCTAGGAGCTGGAGCCAACTCTGTGGCAACTAACAACATTTAGCAATTCACAAAGTATCTACGGGCTCGGCTGAGTGTGATTTAATCCTCATCACTCCCCAGTGAGACAGCAGGGCACCAACCACTGACTGGCTTGGGCAACCGTGGCCAGAGACAGGGTAGCCTGACTGCTGCTGGTGGGTCTGGGTCTGGAAATCTAGGTCTTCAGATTGGAAAGCTGATTTACCAGATGTGCGAGACTACTAAGAGACAAATAAGAATGTAATCGACCTAAAGATACAGTAGCTGGAGAAAAATGTGCAAAACTACTCTTGCATTTCCTCTCTGCACCTCCGCACTGTGTAACACTAGACACCGGTACAAGCCCAGAGCTGGGCAATGACCTCTTTACTACCAGTTGGGCAAGAAACGGACCGACCCTCTGCAAAAGTGATGGAAGAAGGGAATGGGAGAAGCAGGAGAGAGGAAGGAGGAAGTCGCTTCAGGAAGATGAGCAGAATTCGGTAACTGGGCAGCCACTGTAGCTACGTTACCTCACTGCATCCTCAAAACGCTACGAGACAGGCTGTGTGACCGTCCTCCCTTTGAAGATGACAAAACTGTGGCTCAAAGATAAGTGACCAGCCCGGGCCACAAACCCAGCCTGGGAGAAAGCGGGATTCCGAGGCTGGGCGGCTGCAGAACAGCCGAACCGCCGAGGTCTCCACCCTCCACGCCGCTGGCAACCCGCACCCACCAGGGCCAGGCGTCCGAAAACCTCCTTCTCGGCAGCACGGCCAGCCTTTTTCCGGCCCCTGCGCTTCGCCCTCGGCCTGGACAGTCCCCGGGTCCCTCGGACCCTGCACCTCGCGTCCCCCGGCCCCCTCCTCCCCGCCGGCCGCCTGGGCCTGGCCGTCCCGCAGCCCGAGACCGGAGGGAGGCCGGAGAGGCAGAGTTTGCGCCAGGACCGGTGGGGGCCGGCGCGGAGGAACAGTTGGGGGAAGGGGCCCCGAAAGGCGGGCGGCCACGCGCCACTCACGCGTCGAACTTGTTGTTCATCCTTTCGCAGCCGCCGCCGTCGCCACTGCCTCACGGAGTGACTTCCGCTCCGCCGGGTCCCTCCGCCTTGAGCCCGGTCACTTCCGGTTGTGCTGAGAGCAGCGGAACGTCGGCGCGCAGGTCCGGCGGGAGCCGGGGGAGCGGGAATGCCGGGGAGACCGAGGCAGGCGGCTGCGCGGCGGGGCTCGCCGGGCGGAGGGGCCGTGTCTGTCTCTGTCTCTGTCCCTGTCCCAGTCCCAGCGAGGCCGCTGCCCATCGGAGGGAGCGTGCCCTGGCCTCTGCCTGCAGCGGGCTTGGAGCAAGAAGCAGCTCTGCGCAGATCTGAGAGCAAGGATTCTTGGTGCACTCTGTGTGCCATGGGACTCTTGATGACCAGCTGTGACAGAGTAGAACTGCCCGGTAGAATTTCCTAGGCTGTAATCATTTCGGGAGCAGATTACCAGGTCTTTCTCCCACAGACACATCAGTGGGTTCGAACCCCTGTCGGGTGAGCCGCCAGAGCGGCCAGGTCCCCAGAATTACCACGTGGTACAAATTCTAACTCCAGCCTCTTTGCAGGGTGGTGACACTCGTGTCTCTCATAACCTTTCCCACCTACCTCTTGCAGGGTCGATTCTACAAGATTATGAATGTCATCCATGCCTGGTACAAGTAACCCTTTAATAAATGGTAACTACTGTTACTGTTTCTCTTGGAAACCCCAGTGGCAAAGTGGTTACGTGCCAAAAGGTCAGCAGTCTGAATTCACCAGGTGCTCCTTGGAAACTCTGTGGGCCAGTCCTGAGTCGCAGTGAGTCAGAATTGACTCAATGACAATGGATTTTTTATTGTTACTCTTTGTCACTCTCAGGAGCCAGGAGGTACACAGCTAATCTCTGCCCTGTGAGACATTCAGTAAGACATCTGTGCTCATATTACAGATGAGGAAAGAGGCTCCGGGGTGGCAGCAATATGCTCAAGGTCCCAGCTGTACTCCCAGAGCCTTGCCTCCCCTGCAGAACACCTCGGCTAGTCATCTGATAAATGGGGCCAAGGGAGGCAGGTCAGGGACCCATCCTGGAGGCACAAAAGCTCCCTGATAACTTCAAGCCTCCCTTCCTGGCTCACTCTACCCTGATTTAACCGTTCTTTGGGACTAATGCCAACACTTGGCCTTTGATAAGAGGGGTAAGAATGATCCCATTTTCTAAGCTGTAGAAGAATCTTAGAGTTCTTACATTGGACCAGACAGTTGGCAGTTCTGAACTCCACATCTTTTGTAACAACCATCATTCTGGGGAGCCCTCTTTCTCTGGATCCCAATTTGCACATTTGGAATTTGGGGGAATAGTAACTCTTGCTTGTCCACAATGCTGTGAGGTGCTCTCCCCTTAACAATGAAAAAGGTTAATAAGACTCAAAATCATTTGCGATCAATGGTGAAAAATGCATGTTGACTGGGAAGGTTGTAGGTCAGGTGAGTATGTGGGGCGACAGCACCCAGAGGGTAGGGAGGAAATGCCAGCTGGAGTGAGATGCTGCTACTCTTCACCATGGACAGCCCTCTCCCAGAAGCCTGTGGGGAACTCATAATAGTTCTGCCAGACCCACGGCTGGAGGGTAGGACCTTGCCAAGTGGGGAACATCACACGAAACAGAACCCTTAGGGCCTCAAAAATCGATGGGAGTTGATGAGGCTCTGCTGAGGTGAGGGGAAGCTGCTGTGTGGAGGAGTGGGTAGCCAATGCCACGTGGGTGCTGACCCCAACAGCACCCTCGCCCACAGCCCATCCCAATGACTCCACACTCCAGTTCCGTCTCTTTATTTGACTGCCATGGCCCCAAAGGGCATCTTCCAGTGAGCGTACTCAGGAGCTCGGCAGAGCAGAACGCAGCCGCTAAGACTCAGCGCAGCTGTAGCCGTGACGCTCCGCGCCCACCAGCGGTTGGTTGGCTCAGTCAGGCGAGGGCAGGTAGGGGCGGGGGTCTCCAGGGAAGGGCAGGGCAGGCACACGGTTGTAGTGGGCCATGAGGAAGATGCCAGCAGTGCCACAGACGAACAGGGAGAGCATGGCCAGGAAGCAGACACGGTCCAGCACACGGCCCACCAGGAACCACTCCTCATTCCCCTGAGGGCACGAGGCAGGGCGTGGTGTCACCCTCAGAAGTGGGTGGTGGCAAGCCTGCCCTGGATCCTTCTACCACCCCTAGGCTTCAGGACCCCCTTCTCCACTTCCTGGGGCCCTTCCACCTGCAACGGAAACCCTGCTAGCATATTGGTTAAGTGCTACAGCTGCTAACCAAAAGGTAGGCAGTTCAAGTCCACCAAACACTTCTTGGAAACTCTATGGGGAAGTTCTACTCTGTCCTGTAGGATTGCTATGAGTCAGGATCAGCTCAATGGCAGTGAGTTTCCACTTGTGACACACCCAACCTGGTTTCTCCATGGTCCCAGCAACTCCATTTTTCCATCCCCTGCCCCAACTCAGTCTGCCTCTACTCCAGTCCAAGCCACTCTGCCTCCACCTCTCCTGCCTTACATTGTCAAAGTGAGTCTGCTGGCGGCGGGCCCGGGCAATGAGGTTGCAGGCATCAACACAGGCCTGGATGGCTGGGGCAGCCTCTTTCAGGCTGCCACAGAACTCCAGGCTCTGCCCCGGCTCCAGACCTTTCTCTGACCAGGAAAGAGGCTAAGGTTTGTATGGAGGATGAAGGAGACACAGGCAGAGAAGTGACCCCTGCCCCTCCCTCCCACCCTGGACACCTGCCCATCACCCATCTGCTGTGCCTAACACCTTGACCCTGAAGTCCTCTCCCATCCCTGTGCCTCACCGAGCTTCTCCAGCGCAGCCCTGACCAGCCCATTGCGCTGCCGCTGCCGGAAGAGGAGCTCACTGTGAGGCAGGTACAGGGCCACCTCGTCCCCAGCTGTGAATGACCACACCGAGAAGCCATTCTGCAGGCGGGGCCGGGTGTCCTGCATGGCTGAGGGGGCCAGTGGACGTGAGTGCATGCGCAGCAGCTGGGGCAGGAGTCGGAGGAACACCTGGGGAGGGGGGTGGTGGACTGGTCAGGGTGACATACCTCAGGCAGCCAGCAGGCCCAGTGACTGGCCCAGCTGGAGGCTGGCATGGAAAGCTCACGCTGCCGGGGCCTGGGAGGCAGCAGGCTAGGGGCAGTGGCTGGGTCCAGTCAGGCTCTTTGGCACCAGAAGCTGAGCTGGGTCCCCAAACCGACATGCACATCATAATCACTAGGATGTGTGTTACAAACACTGATTCCTGGGCCCTGCCCATGGTTGTTCTGGCCCCCCTTGTCCAGGTGGGCCTGGGGGCAGAGGAGGGATGCCTAACAGGGCTGGCTCCTCCACTTTCTAGCCCTGTGAGGCAAGCTACTCACCCTCTCTGTGCCTCAGTTTCCTCATCTGTAAGACAGGGATGATGGTAATGTCCACTTCATAGGGTATTTATGAAGATGAAATCAGTTAACACTTGTAAAGTGCTTAACCCGTCACCTGGCCCATAGTAAGCGCCCAACATTGTTTTGTTTTTTTTTTCCCTGACATTATTATTTATCCATTTTGGCAAATGCTTCAAGTGTGCCCAGGGCAGGTTTGCTGCCAAGAGGGACATGTATGTGTGCCCTGGGTGACAGGATGCTGGGGGCGGGGCTTGCCTTGCGGACCCCTCGGGCCATGGAGTGTGTGTGGGGGGACCTCAAGGACACGTTGAGTACCACCACGGCGTTGACGACAATGAGGATGGTCACCACCAGGAGGAAGGTCAGGTACCTGTGGGGGGCAGGGGGACAGAAGAACAGAGGGGAGGTCAGGCTGGCCCTTAATCACCCCCATGCCCCAATGCCACAACCACCCTTCCGGTCCCCTGGGGTGAAGGGTTGGCACTGGGGATGGTGGGGGGTCGGAGCTGGGAAGAGGCCAAAGCTGGGAGTCCTCAAGGATGGAGGGGAGATGGGGCCGATGGACGGGCAGGTGTGAGGACCACCATACTTGCTAATGAGTGGCACTGCCTGGGAGGTCTCGGGCACCTTCTTGGCCACCAGGAAGAGGAAGACTGTCTGGGCCAGGAGTACGTTGATGGCGACTGTACACTTCTGGCCACCCGCTGCCCTCAACCGAGAGGTGACACAGAGCAGGTCTCAACCTCCCCTCTGCGGGGCACCTCCCCCTCTGCCCATAGAGGAGCCCACTCCACCCTGGGTTGGGTGCCCTTCCAGCTGTGCCCTGTCCTGCTACAGAGGACAGGGCTCCCTCCCCGACGCTCCAGGTACCCTTGGCAGGCAGGAAGTAGATGAGGCTGGCGACAGAAGAGATGAGCACGCAGGGGGCAATGATGTTGATGACATAGAAGAGGGGCTTCCGCTGAATGAGCAGGTAGAATGCCACTTTCTGGTGGCCCGGCTCCTCGGCGGGCACCGCGGAGTCCAGAAGCATCTTGGCCGGCCGATGCCGGATAGCCCACTCCCCGTTCTCTGTGGATAGCAGGGGTGGGCACAAGGAGAGTGGAGAGCACCACAGTAGGCGTGGGTGAGGGGCCGGGGGCCTGGATAATTGATCCCCTCCCAACAGGGGGAAAATCTCATGGTTGGATGTTCAGAAAATGCATTCCCTGGTTTCCTGTCAGCTGTTGTTGATTCCGACTCTTTCAGCCCCTGTATGCGCAGAGTAGAGCTGCTCACGGGTTTTTCAAAGCTGTAGGCTTTCAGAAGCAGATCACCAGGTCTTTCTATCCAGTATTTGGGAGAGTTTGAACTGCCAGTTTTTCAGCTCACAGCCAAGCCCTTAACCATGTGCACCACCCAGTGTTTTTATCTTGGGTTACATGGGAGGAGCTTCAGCCTTGTCAGCAAGGCTTGGGCCGGCCTGGCCTCACAGCTGTGCCCAGGAGGGCCCCGGGCAGGCTGCTCGTGGCCTGGGGTGGGGTGGGGTACCTGTGAAGGCCTCGGGGTCGATAAAAATCCACTCGATGGTCTGACCGTCTTCCTGGCTCAGCTGTAAACTGATCTCATTGGTGCTGTAAGTCTGGGACCTGGGAGTTAAGGGAGAAGGAGGACACGCAGTGGGGTGTAGTGAGACCCCATGAGCTCACAAGAGCGGCTACCAGGCGGTTTTGCTTACAAAGCTGCAGCCCTGTGCTTCTGAATTTGCTGCAGGACTTCCTGGCAGTGTCACGCAAGGGGCTGGGGTCCCTCTGGGGGTCGTGTGAGTAGGGTGCCCTGCCTGGCATCCCAGAGTCCAGGACTACCCTGTGGTCATCCAGCTGTTGTCATCTGTCCAGCTGCTGCCCAGACAGGAAAGGCCCCCAGGGAGAACTAAGGAAACAAACTCCTACCAAAAGAGCAGCCCTGTGGCAGTTTCCTGGGGAGGGAACGGGTCCCTCCTTATCAAGGACTGCTGCTGTTAGTTGCTGTCGAGTTGATTCGGACTTACGGCGACCCTGTGTAGGTCATAGTGGACATGTGCTCCACGGGGTTGTCCAGGTTGGGACTTCTGGGAAGCAGATGTGCCAGCTTTTCTGCTAAGTGCCTCTGGGTGAGTTCAAGCTACCAGCCTATTGGCTACAGCAGAGCACTTAACCATCTGTGCCACCCAGGTCACTGGACACCCTTCCCATGTTTATGACAGGTGAAAATGAGACTGAGAGACTCCCCTGCCTCCTGTGTGGCTTGGGTCGCATACAGGGGCTCAGGCCAGGATTCCTCCATTCTCACAGGACAGCCCCTACCTGGGAGCGTGCAGTGATATTGTGTGGGCTCGCATATGTGTGCATGCATGTATGCTGTGTACATATGTATGACTTCTCACCCACCCCAGACGTGAGTTTCTCCCCTGAGGCACAGACTGGAAAACTGAGGCAGTAAATGAGGATGAGCGTGGAGACTTGGGCATGTTCAGAGGCCAGACACTTCACCTATCGCACCCAGGCCAGGGCTCTGCCATGCGCCTCACCTCTCGCACCCAGGCCAGGGCTCTGCCATGCGCCTCACCTCTCGCACCCAGGCCAGGGCTCTGCCATGCCTGCCCGGCCTTTCTTGGAGCAGCTCCCTAAATCTGCCCCCAACCAACTCAGGCACACCTCCAGGCTGACACTCTTTCACTGCCCCCCGGCAGAAAAAACAGTTGCCATCAAGTAGATTCCAACTCATGATGACCCCATGTGTGTCAGAGTAGAACTGATCTCCATAAGTTTTCAAGGCTGTGACCTTTTGAAAGCAGATTGCCAGGTATGCTTCCAAGGTACCTCTGGGTGGATTCAAACTCCAGCCTTTCAGTTAGTCACTGAGGGTTGAACTGTCTGTGCCACCCGGGGGCTCCCTTCTCCCCTCCTCCCCCTGTAAATGGCCTCACTGAAAGACGAGGGAGCAGTTCTGCCAGTCGAAGGGGAAGTAGGTGACGGAGATGGGGCAGGAAGAGCGGAAGATGGCAGGAGGCAGCCAGTAGACACAGCCATCGGGGGACACCAACACGTTGCAGTAGAGGGCAACCTCAAACACGCCGTCCACACTGTGGGCACAGGCCAGGCCACAGGGCCTGAGGCTCAGACCTGGCCATCCCCAGCTGAGACCCTGCACCCCAGACCAGATCTCCACCAGTGTGGGTGGGGGCCAGGGGGTGCCACACCTTCCCAGCCTACTGTGCCCCTGGCCAGTCCCAAACTGGCCACAGGAATCACTGCTTGCTCCAGATCTCCCTGCGACCCCCACCCCAGACAGACCCTGCCTTCTAGCCTCTTCAGGAGTGACAGCACTGGTCACAATGGCAGCTAACATCTGTTAGGAGCCCCGGTGGTGCACCGGAGCCCTAGGGGTACAGTGATTAAGAGCCTGACTGATGACCCCAAATCTGGCACTTTGCATCCACCAGCAGCTCCTTGGAAACCCTGTGTAAGGGACAGCTCTGCTCCATCCACAGGTTTGACTGGAAGGTGACAAGTAGCAGCCGTTCAGCTCTTGAAATGCGCCAGACCCAAGCTAGGCACATTCCATGCCCATCTGGCTGACTCCTCATAGCCCTTCCATACAAGCCACTGTTACCCCCACTTATGGGCTCTAAGGGGACAGCCCTGCTGGCCAGCCCAGAGGTGACACAGCCTGGTTTAGGAGCCTGTCTGCTGGCCTTGGGCTCAGAGGTCCCATTCAGGCCCTCCCCACAGGCCTGCACTGTCTAGAACTTCGCCAGTCCCCTCGTTCTGCTGTCCCGACCCCCCTGCCCCTTTGTCCTCCCCTGCCCACCCCTCCTCACTTGTTCTCCAACACGACATCAGGCCGCCACACCATGGTGGATGGCACCCGCAGCACCCACAGGCCCTCGTAGTCTTGCGGGTCCCAGCGCAGGCGGTAGTCACACCACTGCTTTGGGGAGCGGGCAGAAAGAGGAGGTTCCAGGCCACACACCCCCAGGAGGCAACAGGAGTCCAGCCGAGGCAGGACAGTGAAGGCAGGGTGGGGAGACTGGCAGCCGGCCCTCAGGAGGCCGTGGGGAGGCAGGGTGGGTCCCCCAGAGCGGGAAGCAGGGTGCCCGGCAGCCTCTTACCATCTCTATCCAGACGTTGGTGGTAAGAGCCTCCTCGCGCTCATTCTGGTGGTACAGAATGGAGGGCTCAGACCACCCCTGCCTCCCCTACCAGGGTCGGTTTTAACAGGTCATCATGAGGCCAGGTGAGTCCCACCCGCTCCCCAGCAGGTCCCCTCTGTCCAGGCTGGGGCTCACCAAGGAGATGAGGTTGGTGAGGGTGAGCTTCAGGCTGACGTTGACCACATCTGCTTGCCGCTCAGCGGGTCGCAGGTGGGGGTTGTAGTTGCGCATAAGGTCAGCCAGCAGGCGCTCCTCCTGGTTCTGGCCCCGAGCTCCTGTGACACACAGCTGTGAGTAGGGCAGGGGGCTTCGAGCAGGGGGAGCCAAGGAGAAGCAGGGGGTTGGGGGTAGGGCAGACCCAGGAGCTCCCCAAACACCAGCTGTCCTCTGCATCCTGGACCCCTGCTCCAGCCCCCCAGCCCCTGATCGCCTGTGCCCACACCCAGGCAACCAGCCAGCAGCAGCAGGGACAGCAGTGGCCTCGGGCCCCCAAGCATGGCTTCTCAGCTCTCTGCAGCAGCGGGTGCGGGATGGCTGCTCCCAAGGCCCGGGGCAGATGGATACAGGCTTCAGGTCTCATGTGACACCGTCCCCACTCCCACCCAGCCGTCTGCCAGTCTAGCCCGGCCCCACCAGCTGTCTGACCACAGCATTGTCAGCTGTTCAAGGACGTACACAATGCTGGGCTCAGGTTACCTGGGCTGGGAGGGGACAGAGGCCCCTGGGCCACAGCAGAGATGGGTTACCCCCATCCCCACTCTTAGACTCTCTTGTCCCAGCCGTATGTCCCTATACAAGCTGGGGGCTAAGGAAGCAGACAGCGACAGATGGATGTGGGACACAGTGTGGGACCAAAGCAGGCCGGTGATACCAGGGCTGCCTTCTTGCCCTCCTACCCTCCAGGAGTCGGGACCTCTGACCTCTGAGGGGCTGAGGGCTGTTTGATAGCTGTGTCTTGTAATGTGTGTCTGTGACATGAGGACCTCATGCCCCTCCCACCAGCCTGACATGTCCAAGGTCAGGGGGTAACCAGGGGGACACCACATTTGCTCCATGGGGCGTTCACACCTTATCTCTGTCTCCTAGTGCTGCTGTAACAAAAATCCCCCAAGTAGGAGCTTCAAAGAGCAGGAACGAATTGTCTCAGTTTGGAGGCTAGAAGTCTACAGCAGAGCATCGGTGTCGGGGAAGGCACCTTCCTCATCAGTAGCTCTGCGAGTTTCTTGGCTTCCTTGGTGTTCCCTGGTTTGTAGACAGCGATCCTTGGGGTGTGTGTGCGTGCGTGCGTGCGTGTGTGTGTGTATCTGTGTCTATTTTTCCTTTTATTAGATTAGGAATCACACAGCTCTGGTATAGCCTTATGAACATAATCAAAAAGCCTCTTTCCAAACAGGTTCACACTGACGGATTAGGATTCAACACGTGTTTTGGGGACATGATTCCATCTGTGTCACACTTGAACATGAACTAGGGCACCAACTCAGAGCCCTGCCCAGTGCCTGAGGCATGGGACACCGGTAAGTTTAGAAGTACAGGACTATGAAAGGTCCAGAACTCAGCCCCCTGTGAGTAGAACAGTCTGCGCGAGGCTCCCCTAACAGATATTTATGGAGCACACCCCCTCACCTGAGTGTGGCAGGCAAGGTTAGGCCATGGGGATCCCTGAGTCCTTGCAAGCCACAGTCCACAGGCACAGGTGGATAAAAGCTGAGGTGTGGACCTCAGACAGGCAGATGGGAGCCCTAGCAGGCACAGGCAGGACCAGAAGGCAGCCTCGGTCACTTTGTGGCTTGTAGTCAGTAGAAAGGTGTGGCCAATGCTGGCTCTACAAGTCAGAGGCTTTGCTACCAGCTGTGGTCACAGACTTGAGGCCACCTGCCTTGGAACCAACCACTCCAAGCAGACACAGGTCAGTCTGTCCCAGTATCTGGACAAGGCAGAAAACTCCAGTCCTATACCTGTTCTCTACCTGCTGAGCCAAGCCTATGAGGGCTGGAGGGTCCACCCCCCGAATGAATGGCATCACAGTGTGTACTGGAAAACTGGAAGTCGGCAAGGTTCCCTGCCCATGGAGACCCACATGGAGCTGGCTGTGATACCAGTCCCCAGAGAGGGGCCACAAGTCCCTCCTGTCCTTGCCAAGACTTTATGGGCTGGGGTCCGGTGGCGGCCCCTGTCTCCCCAGTCATCTCTGCCTTTGATCTCGCTTCCACAGTTAATCTGGGGGCACCTTCTCTGCCAGTTTCAGTCCGGTCCACATCCTATGCCCAGTTATTTTTGTGCACACCATGTCCAGCTGGGCTTTCATCATCTGGCTATGTGGGAAGCAACCTTTCCCTGGAGTGGACAGAGCCAATGGCTCCTCCTCGCCAGGTGTGACCTCCAAGGCTCCCTGCCTCTCCTCTTGGCCCTTGGATGGTGCCTTCAGACTCAATTTCCTCACCCGCTTCCCTGAGCAATCTTTCTCCACCTCTCTATTCTACTCCAAGTCCAAACCTCCCCAAAGATCCACCAGTGATGTCTGCTAACCATAGACCATCTACTCCAACCCTGTGTCTCCTCGCCCCACAGGGCACAGGAGGTCTGGGCAGATGTGTGGAAACGTCTAACTTCTTTTTTCCCTTCCCCACAAATATCTGCAAGAGAAAAAGAAGATAATGGAGATTGATTTCCTTTCTGGTGTGAATTATGCAGCTTTCCTTATGGATGAAGATTTACACTCCTGTTTCTGCCTTTCCTCTGTTTTGGGGAGAGAGGGCAGAGAAATTGCCTAGTTGTTCCCACGGGGGGGCTGGCCATCTTTGAAGCAGTTTTCTCCCACCAGGAGAAGCTAAGGGTTTAGGGCCCATTAAGAAAGAATCATGTGGACATTTGTCTTGGAAGAAGTACAACCACAGTGTTCCTTAGAAGCAAGGATGACGAGATGATGTCTTACATACTTTAGACATGTTGTCAGGAGGGATCAGTCCACGGAGGACACCCTGCTTGGTAAAGTAGAGGGACAACAAAAAAGAGAAGGACCCTCAATGAGACAGACCAACACAGTAGCTATTACAGTGCATTCAAGGGTAACAAGAATTGTGGACACGCTGTAGGGCAGATAGCGTTTATATAGGGTCACTATGAGTTAGGACTGACTCAGTGACACTTAATGACAACATATGGAGACACCGTTCGTTGTCTAAAAACTATTTCTCCTTTGCCACTTCTTACTACACAGACTGGAAAAGTGAAACATTCATTTCCCAGACTCCCTTGGGGGTAAGGGTAGTCCTGGGATAATGTTTTGACTAATAGGAAGTTAGCTTAGAGGCTTCGTGGGAAAGCTTCTACCTTCTGGCTGGCCCTTCTCCTACCTTGAACAGCAATGTGCAGGGTGGCACTGTGGCAGTCATCTTGCAACCTGGAGGCAACAAGCATGAGGACACAAGCCAATAAGAGCTTGGTTGGACAGATGACCCAACACAGCAGCCGCTGCCTCCTGACTTCTTCTTATGTGAGAAAAATGAATTTTTTGTTTGAGTCACAGTTTGGTGGGTCTTCCATTGCTTGCAGCCCAGTGCATTCCTAACTGATCCACTGCCCTCTGAAAGAAGGGTGGGTGGCCTTGAGGGGCTGCATAGACTGGGTAGGGACACAGTTTCATGGGAAGCTGGTCCTTTGTGGGAGTGATTTCCTGGAGAGAGAAGCAGACAGAATTCCAAGTTCACTAAAGAGTGGACCAGTCCTGACTTAGCACCTTGGAGTGAAAACTGCTGTGACTCATAATCTGGACAGGAGTCTCCTTTGGTTGGGTGTGACATTTTGGGGTTGTCGTCTCTGGAAGGTTCACAGCCACCAGAGCATAGCCTGATGCAACTGGTGGTTTTGCCTGGTGGGTAGACTGTCAAGGCCTGCTGCCAACAGCGCCACAGTGTGGCAGAGAGAAGCCACAACAGTAGCTGAAAGACCTGGATTCAGGCCACTTTCTGTTCCCAGCTAGTGGAACATTAATGTCATGTACTTCACTGCTAACCAAGTTCAGGTTCACTTAGAGGCACCTCAGAAGACAGGCCTGGTGATCTCCTTCCAAAAAACTCAGCCATTGAAAACCCTATGGAGTGCAGTTCTACTCTGACACACATGGGTTCATTTTTCTGCTTTTTTCCCCTCATCTCTGTGCCGGAGACAAGGGCCGTCTCACAGTTTAGGGTGGTTCTGGGGAGGCCGTGGACTTCCTGCTCATCTGATAGCTGAGGCCAAACTGGTCCCTCTCAGTGGACAAACTAAAAGATTGACATCCTGAAATGGTGGACAGTCTATACTGGAAGGCAGAAAAGAGTCAGTTTGAGTTTTGAACAAATTTCTTTGCCCTGGGTTACAGGTAAAGATGAAATATCTCAGCCTCTGTGAAGAGGAAGACAGAACACAACACTGGGGAAGCCAGCACAACTTGTCCAAGATCTCTAAGTGAGAAACGGCTTAAAGAATCACCCCTCGGTCTTAAAACCCAGCAAGCAGCCATCGAAGATGCATCTACTTGTTCCAACCCACCTGGATCAAAGGAAAATAAAGAACAAAAGACATAAGGAGTATTTGAGCCTGAGAGACAAAAAGGGCCACATAAACTAGAAACTCCATCAGCCTGAGACCACAGGAAGCAGATAGCACCTGGCTACCACTAATGACCACCCTGACTGAGAACACGACAGAAAATCCTTGATGGTTGGGGAGAAAAGTAGGGTGCAGAACTCAAGTTCTAGTAAAAAGACAAGACTTGATGGTCTAAGATTAGATGGACCCGAGAAGACATAGTCCCTGGACTGTTAGCCCAGAACTAAAACCATTTCCGAGCTGCATCCTTCAAAGATTAGACTGGACTGTAAGAAGCAATAAAAGGCCACCGGTGAAGAATGTGCTGCTTGGCTTAAGTAGATACACGAGGACTAAACAGGCAGCATCCGTCTGGCGGTGTGACAAGAAGGCAGATGGGGACAGGAGCTAGTTAAATGGACACAGGAAATACGGGGTGAAGAGTGTGTTGTAACATTGTGGGGAGAGCAATTAGGGTCACATAACAAGGTGTGTGTAAATTTTTGTATGACAAATTCACTTGAATTGTAAACCTTCACTTAAAGCATAGGAAAAAGTAAAAGATCCGCCTCTTAAATTTGCAAGACACACCTAAGTACCTTTACTCCCACTAAAACCCAGGGCCATCAATTCAATTCTGACACATAGCAACACTATATTCTGACATTCTTGCTCCACAGAGTTTCCAAGGAGCACCTGGCGGATTCAGACCGACAACCTTTTTGTTAGCAGACATAGAATTTAACCACTACGCCACCAAGGTTGCCTCACTCCCATTAGCAAATTCGACTTTCCTAACATCCCATAAGCAGGACTTAATATACACATTTCGCAGGTGAGAAAACTGAAGCTATGAAACAGTCAGTAGCTTGCCCAAGGTCACGCTGCAGGTGGTAGAACTGGGATCACACTGTCGCAGTCATCTATGGCTGGGTAACAGACTATCCAAAACCCAGTAGCTTAACACAACATACGTTTATTATCTCACACAGTTTCCAAGGGCCAGGAGTCCAGGAGCAGCTTAGCTGGTTGGTCCTGACTCACGGACTTTTGCAGCGTTGCATCATCGGAGGGCTTCGCTGGACTAAAGGCTCTGCTTCCAGGCCCAGTCACGCACCTGTTGCCTGGAGGCCTCAGTTCTTCGCCATGTGCACCTCCACAGGGCTGCCCAACATGGCAGCTGGCTTCCCCAGAGCGAGAGGTCCAGTTCACACACAACACCCCCACGATGTCTTGTGTAACTTTTGCCTGACTCTATCAGTCACATAGACCAAGTCAGCACATTGTGGCAGGGGACTACACAGGATGAATACCAGGAGGCAGGGTCATTGTGACCATTTTGGAGGCAGGATACCACACAGACTCACGTCTCCCAGTTCCTGTAACCCTGACCTCTGGCCCTTGACCCTTGGCATAAGACTGAGTAGGGGCTCCCTGGATATGGGGGTAGGGTTGTCATTATTAGCAAATTAAAATGCAAGCTATTCAGTTAAATTTGAATTTCAGATAAACAGTGAATAATTTTTTAGTGTCTGGATATCCCAAATACTGCATAGCAACTCTTTTGGAGGCTGAAGAGGTGCCCAAGGGGAAACCCTGTGTCACACTGGTTAAGTGCTATGGCTGCTAAATGAAAGATCAGCAGTTCAAATCCACCAGGCACTCCTTGGAAACTCTAGGGGGCAGTTCTACTCTATAGGGTCTCTGTGACTGGGAGTCAACTCGATGGCAGTGGGCTTGGGCTTGAGGTGCCCAAGACAGTGTTACGAGGGGTGGGAGGCCCTGAGTTCTAGGGCTGTGCATGCAGGCCAGGGTGATAGACTGACCCCTGGCCTTTGTGGACACTGAGGCTGACCCTTCCACCCCGGAGGGCCCCAGAAATAGAGTGGTCAGGACTAAAGGACAGGAGAAGGAGCCTGGTGCGACCTGGATGCTCGGCCCCTACAGAAAACCTCTTCCCTAAAGGGCCAAGAGAGAGGGAGGTCCCCCACCTGGCCCCAGCTGGGGCCTCAGAAGCCTGAGGCTGAGGTGGGAGGAGGGTAGCTGGAGGGGCCAGCAAGTGAAGACCCAGAATCCTGCTGGCCTTTCCTCTTTCTCCAAGAAGGGGAGGCAAAGGCTACACCCTGTCTGCCCCTCAGTCTTTCTGACACCTCACGGAGCTCTCCAGAGAGGCTGGCCTCCTCCCTGGCCTGAGCCAGCCTCCTGCCTCCCCGCAGTCCTCCCTGCCCACCTTCCCCAGCTGATGACCACTCTCAGCCTTCTAATTAACAAAGGAAACACTGTGGGGGAGCGAGGCTGCCCCCCTACTCCCTGGATCGCATGAGTACCCATGCTCCTCTCCTTTCTGCCCCGGCCTGGTGGGACCAGCTGGCTAAGACCTCAGGGCCAGGAGTCAGCCTCCCAAAGACAGCCAGCCCTTCTCCTCTCAGACACCACTGCTGTCCACACAGCTGCCCCTCAAGCCTCTCCCTCAGGCAAAGGCCTCACCCTAGACAAATCGCTTGTCTGTCTCTTGGTAAGAGAAGGGATCCCCGGGGAAAGGCTGTGGGGGTGGCTGATTGTAGGCACCCTGCAGGAAGATCCAGGCAGTGCCCACCACCATGACGGGTGTGACCACAAACAGGCAGAGTCGGTCCACGGTGCGGGCGACCCGGTTCCAGCAGTCCTTTTCCTGAAGGAAGTGGGGCAGTGACAGGGAGGGGTCTCAGCTTGGACGTGCATCCCAGCAAAAAGGCTCAGTGAGGCGGCTCTGGTTCATCTGCAAGCGCTACCTCAGGCCTTCCACCCCCGACAGGATGAGCTGGCACACTCAGTGTCCTCAGCAAGGCCCCAGGCCCCACCGGCCCTGGTCAGGCCTGGCCATCCGTCTGTGGAGGGCTGCCAGTGAGGCCACAGTCTCCCTCCTCTCTCACTGCAGGGCTCTGGGGGCCTGGATAGGAGCTGGGAGTCTGTGGGTGGGGGTCTGAGAAAGAAGGCAGGCCCCTAACTCTCCTCCTCAGCCCTCCCAGGTGCTTGGGGCTGCTGCTAGCTATCCTTCTTCAAGAAAGAATTCGTGAAAGTTAGTAGGATATTGAACAGCCATCTATGGCCATCTTTGCAATAGCTAGCTCTGCCTGGAGCTCAGACACAGGCAGAGGGGGAAGATAGTTAGCAGCTTGGCAAGGAAGGGCCCTTAGGGATACCCAGAGCGGGACTGGGACAGGGCAGAGCTGTGTGCCTGGCTGAGCGGGCAGCTCTGCAGTCTTTCCCTCCTTAAGGGGCCTGAAATCTACATCTACTATGAACTCCTTCAGATTAACTGCTATTTGTCTCACTGGGGACCTGTGCCCGCCTAACAGAGGATACACCAGGGGAATATACCACTTGAACACCTGTACGTGGGAACCCTGTGGCACTCACCTCATTGTAATTGTTCTGGTCCCTCATGTGACTGACGATGAAGTTGGCCCCATCCACAGCTGGCTTCAACTCACTGAAGAGCTCCTGCTGGCTCTGCTCAGAGCCTGGTGGGGGCCGGCCTGCGGACACCGGGTCAGAGGTGGATCTGAGACCAGTCCACACCCCTACCTCCCAAGGGCGGGCTGGGCCACCGGGAACCCACGTGTGGTGGTGGGGCGCCGGGCCAGCCCGTGCCGCTCCGACTGCTTCTCAAACATGAGGTCGCTGCGAGACTTGAGTGAGAAGTACTCCTCGGCCTTAGAGATGTAGCCCAGGGAGCTGCTCCTGCGGACCAGGGCCCTGGGGGTGGGTCCCTCCTCCGCCGGGCGGGACATGTGGAGGATCTCAGGCAGGGTCTCCAGGAAGAGCTGTGGTGGGTGAGGGTGACACAGGAAGGCCGTTTTACCCAGCCAGGATCCACTTTGCACATCCTGGAGTGTTACCTAAACAGCCACACCTCCATTTCTGGGGGCCACAAAGTTTTTTCCAGACAGATGCTCCATCAATTATTCTCTAAGCGCCCCCTACTGATGGACACTTAAATTGCTTTCAGCGTACAGTGATTGTACACAGCACAAAACTCATTCATTGAAAACAAATTATGTAATTGACCTAATAAGCTTGTTTAGTGTTTCTGTTCCATCTCCTAGTTCATACTGCCTGGGGTCTTAAAAGCTTGCAAGCGGCCATTCAAGGCACAACAGTTGGTCTCTATTTGCCTGGAGCAACAGAGGAAGAAGGAGAATCAGGAAGAGAAGGAGGATGTGGAATGCGCGGCTAATTGCCTCTGAAAACAACTGCCTCCTTTGTCATGAGACCAGAAGGACTGAGTGGTATCCAGCTGCCATTACTGAACATTTTGATCAAAGATTCCACAGAAGACTCCTGATCAAAATGGGGGGGAAATGTAGAACAGAATGTTAAGTTTTCATGAATCCAGACTTGCTGGACCCATGGAGGCTGAGATAATCTTTGTCTTAAACTAAAAATGTTCCCTGAAGTCATCTTAAAACCAAACAATAGCCTGGCTTAACTAGTAGAAAACATCAGCCTTGAGTATTGTGTTCTTTTAAGAACTATTTATACAGTATTAAAATGATAACAGCAACGTGAAAGATTACATAGGAACCTTTGGGGCATGAGATGTTAATCTGGGAGGAACAACTCAGAAAGAGAATTGCCAAACTCGAACAGTGTCATCAGTGTCACTGAATTGTACATGTAGAAACTGGTGACTAAGTGAATGTTTTGGTGTGTATATTCTCAATGACAATGAAATGAAAAGAAAATTTTAAAAAGAAAGAAAATGGATTATATGTTGAAAAGAAAACTGTAGGGAAAATATTCTCAATGCTGAGCGCCCCCTCAAACGCATTTGTTGTTAGTTACATGCCATGAAGTCAGTTGGCTCCAGGGGACCCTGTACACAACAGAACAAAACACTGCCTGATCCTACAGAATCCTCATAGCTACTGCCACTTCAGCTGTTGTTGCAGCCACTGTGTCTCCATCCCATTCAGCATCTTCCTCTTTCTCACTGATTCTCTGCTTGACCGAGCAGCATGCTCTGCTCCCGGGACTGATCTCTCAGCAAAACACATCCAAGGTACAGGAGAAAAAGTCTTGCCATCCTTGTCTCTAAGGAGCATTCTGGAAGTCCTTCTTTCAGGATACATTTGTTCATTCTTCAGCAGTTCGTAGTGTGTCCAGTTTTTTTTTTGGCCAATGCTGTAATTCAAAGGCATTGTTCGGCTCCCAAATGTTGAAAGTCACTAAAATCGGCTAAACCACTTTCAACTGTCCCCAAACAGCCAGCTAGCCCTGAAGCCAAGGCTCTGGGTAGCCAAGAGGCAACAGTAGCATCCCCTCCCCTGGTCACTCTGCTCCTCAAGTTCTCACCTTTTTCTTTCTAACTGAGGTAGCAAAAACACAGTAAAGCAGTTCAGCCTTAAGGGAATGGCTAGACGATACTTAGCGAGGCATCCAACTGTGTAACCTCCGTCCAGGTAAGACGGTGAACATCAGCCCAGAAAGGTCCCTTAGGCCCCCCGATCAACTCTTACCCACTACCAGAAGTAATCACCCCTCTGACTTCTATCACCAAAAGATTGATTTCGCCTGTTCTTGAACTTGATAGGAATGAAGCCACACAGTGGCTCCCTTGCTGTTCGCCTCTTTCGGGTTCACTTAGGACGGTGCATGTAGCAGTGTTTCTGAGTCCTAGTCCACTCTGAGGTTTCAAAGGGCCGCTTGACAGGACAAAGTAAAGTATTATAATGACGTGTGCAAACAACTGGAGAGAGAAAACCAAGAGGGAAGATTTCTCAAGCCGAAAAACTGAAGAAAAATTTCAAACCTCGAGTTGCAATAATGTAGGATTCTATGGGGAAGATACTAAATGACTCAGGAAGCATCAAAAGAAGATGGAAGGAGTACACAGTCACTATATCAAAAAGGGAAACCCTGGTGGTATGGCGGTTAAGTGCTACAGCTGCTAACCAGAAGATCAGCAGTTCAGATCTGCCGGGTTGCTCTTTGGAAACTCTATGGAGCAATTCTACTCTGTGTATAAGGTTCCTGAGTCAGAACTGACTCAACAGCAGTGGGTTTTGATTTTTTTGTACCACAAAGAATTGGTTGACACCCAACCATTTAAAGAAGTAGCATATGATCAGGAAATTATGGTACTGAAAGAAGAAGTCCAAGTTGCACTGAAGGCATTGGTGAAAAATAAGGCTCCAGGAACCAATGGCATATCAGCAGATATTTTCAATAAACAGAAGTATATACCTGGAAGTGCTCACTTGTCCATACGAAGAAATCTGGAAAATAGCTACCTGGTCAACCAACTGGAAGAGATTCATATTTATGCCTATTCTCAAGAAAGGTGACCCAATCAAATGCAAAAACTATCAAACAATACTATTAATACCATACATAAGTAAAACTTTGCTGAAGAGCATTCAAAAGTAACTGTAAGAGTATACTGACAGGGAACTGCCAGAAATTCCAGCTGGATTCAGAAGAGGATGTGGCAGCAGGGGCATGACTGCTGACGCCAGATGGATCTTGGCTGAAAGCAGGGAATACCAGAAAAATGTTTACCTGTGTTTCATGGACTACGCAAAGGCATTTAACCATGTGGATGATATCAAATTATGGCTAACATTTCAGGGAGTGGGAATTCCAGAACACTTAATTGTGTCCTTAAAGAATCTGCACATGGATCAAAAGGCAGCCATGTGAGCAGAACAAGGGGACACTGCACGGTTTAAAGTCAGGGAAGGTGTGCATCAGGATTGTATCCTTTCACTACACCTTTTCAATCACCTTTTATGCTGAGAAAATAATCTGAGGAGCTGGACTCTGAAGAAGAATGAGGTATCAGGATTGGAGGAAGACTTATTAACAACCTGTGTTATGCAGAAGACACAACTTTGCTTGCTGAAAGTGAAAAGGACTTGAAGCACTTACTGATGGAGATCAGAGACCACAGCCTTTAGTATGGATTGTACCTCTACATCAAGAAAACAAAAATCCTCACAACTGGACCAGTGAGCAACATCACGATAAATGGAGAAAGGACTGAGGTGGCCAAGGATTCATCTAACTTGGTTCCACAATCAATGGCCATGGAAGCAGCAGGCAAGAAATCAAGATGCATTGCACTGGGAAAATGTACTGCAAAGGACCTCTGTAAAGTGTTGAAAAGTAAAAGTGTCACCTTGAAGACTAAAGTATGCCCGACGCAAGCCATGGTTTTTTTTTTTTTTTTTAATGATTGAGTGAAAGTGTACACTTCCATATAAATTTGCATGCCTGCCTATGTGCAGCTCCCACTGCTCTCCTTGCCCGGTGACAGCACACTCTTCCTCTCTGTTCTATACATGTCATATCCTCTTAACAATCTCCTATCTCCTCCTCTCCACCTTCTCCTCCACCTCCAGTAAGAGATCAGCAGGATGACATCCTATAGATGTACAGGACCATAAAGTGCACACACAATATGGTCACTCTGTGTCTCCAAGTCCAATCCATTCCTGTCCGAAGAGTTAACCTCCATTATGATTTATGGACAGGGGCAGCATCAGGGCCAGGGGCTGTGCTCCCGGAGGAACCTGGAGGCCCCTAGACTACTAGTTGCAGTGTTTTAGTGGAGATCTGAGGTTGCATCTCTTTATATTCTTGTGTTGCCAGTGAGACTCAACTTTGTGAGCCCCATCACAGCTATCACCAGTGGTGGCCGGGCACCATCTGGTTCTTCCAGTCACATGTTTATGTAGTCTCCGAGCAGTGGAATTACTGGGTCAAATGGTATATCTATTTCCAGCTTGTTAAGGAAGCTCCAGATTGCTTTCCAAAGAGGTTGCACCATTTTGCAATCCCACCAACAGTGTGGGAGAGTTCCAATTTCTCCACATCCTCTCCAGCGGTTGTTCTTTTGCATTTTTGGGGTCATGGTCAACCTAGCTGGGGTGAGATGGTATCTCATTGTAGTTTTGATTTGAATTTCTTTAATAGCTAATGATCGTGAGCATGTCCACATGTGTTTTTCGGCTGCCTGGATCTCCTCTTTAGAGAAATGTCTGTCCATCTGCCTTGCCCATCACTTAATTGGGTGATTTATCTTTTTTCTTACTGACATTTTATAGTACCTTATAGATTATGGAGATCGGATTCTGGCCTGACATACAATTGCCAAATATTTTTACCCATTCTGCAGGTGGTCTTTTAATCCTTTTGATGAAGTCTTTGGATGAGCAAAAGTGTTTGATTCTTAGTAGTTCCCTATTTTCTCTTCCATTGATCGTGCTTTGTTCGTTAGATTTTGAAGTCAGTCTACATTGTGTGTTAAAACTTCCACTGTTGATCCTATTTTTTCTTGGATGAGTTTTATCATTTTAGATTTGATACTTAAGTCTTTTATCCAGTTTGAGTTGGTTTTTGTATAAGGTGTGAGATATGGGTCTTGTTTCAATTTTTTGCAGGTGGATATCCAATTTTGCCAGCATCATTTGTTGAAGAGATTGCTTTTATCCCAGTTTAATGTCTGACCGAGCCATGGCAATTTTAATCACATCATTTACATGTGAAAGCTGGACAATGAATAAGGAAGAAGAATAGACACCTTTGAATTCTGGTGTTAGAGAAGAATAGTGAACATACCATGGACAGTCAGAAGAACAGACAAATCTGCCCTATAACAAATACAACCAGAGCGCTCCCTGGAAGCAACAATAGTGGGACTGTATCTTCCATACTTTGAACATATTGTCAGAAGAGATCAATCCCTGGAGAAGGACGTCATGCTTGGTAAACTATAGGGTCAGCAATAAGCAGGAAGACCCTCAAGGAGATGGACTGACTACAACTGAGGGTTTAAGCATAAAAATGATACAGCAGGCACAGCACAGGACCGGGCAATATTGTGGTTCTGTTGTTCATACAGTCACTGTGAGTCAAAGCAACCTGACGGCGCCTAACAATACTTCTACTCCGAGTTCATCAGGAGTCTCTGCCACCTCTCCTCTCCATGATAATTTGACAGTTTCCAGTTTCTTTATCAGAACATTCACCCTTTTTTGTTGTTCACGTGTACAATTTCGAGACCTCAATTACATGAATCGTCTTGTGCACCATCACCGATATCACTCTAAACAGAAACTCACTGCCTCCTAAACAATGACACCCCTTTCTGGCCTCCTCCCCTCCCTACATGCCTACCTCTACCCATTGCCCTCCAGTAGATTTCGACTCATAGTGACCCTAGAGAATAAAGTAGAACTGTCCCTACAGAACGTCCAAGAAGCACCTAAAAGCAAAACCAAACCTGACTCATAGTGACTCTATAGGACAGAGCAGAACTGCCTCCAAAGAGTTTCCAAGGAACACCTGATAGGTTGGAACTGCCAGCATTTCGGTGAGCAGCTGTGCCACTTAACCACTAAGCCACCAGGGTTTCTAAGAAGTGCCTGGTAAGCAGTAACAGACCCTGGTGTCCACACACTTGCTTGCTCTGGGTGTTTCACATGAGACCTCACCTTCTTGACGCCTTCAGACAGCACATGGGTGCTGGGCGTTCGGAAGTGGATGTTAAGCACGATGACACAGATCACCACGACTATGGCCACCAGCACCATACCAAATAGCAGAAACCTGTGGATCCACATTCAGCCTAGACCCCCGGGCCTGCTGCACGAAACGAGGCGCGGACAGCCCGGGGGGCGGGGCCGGAGAGGGGCGGGGCCGGAGAGGGGCGGGGCCGGAGGGGCGGGGCCGGAGGGGCGGGGCCGGAGAGGGGCGGGGTCAGCCGTGACGCATGCTGGGCGAGGTGGGGCAGGGCCCTGAGCTGGCCTTGGCAGCAGATGAGGGGAGCGACTGGGAGGCATAGGGCCGAGGGGCGGGGCTCGGAGGGCAGGAGAGAAGGGGGGCCCCTCGGAGGCGTGGTTAAGCATGTGGGCGGGGCCGGGCCGGCCGCGCCAGGAGAGGTGGGGTGGGGCTGGAGTGGACTGGCAAGGCCCGGCTGGGCAGGGGATCACGCACTTGCCAATGAGCGGGATGGCCATGGATGTGGCCGGTAGCCGCTTGGAGATGAGCAGCAGGAAAACAGACTGTGCCAGCAGCACTGAGATGGCCATTGAGGTCTTCTCGCCACCTTGGGGAAGCCCCGAATGAGCTGTGACATCTGGCCGGGGGTCAGGTCCGCTGTGAGCAGCGCCCCAGTGGCCCCTCCCACCATTTTTCACTAGCTATTGCGTCCAGATTAAAAGAGTGGGCTATGGAGCCAGAGGAACTGGGTTCAGATCCAGAGTCTGTCACTAGCTGAGTGACTTTGGACAAGTGGCTTAACTTTTCTGTGCCTGTTTCCTTCACGGGTAAATGTGAATAATGCCTTCTCACAAGGCTGTAAGGATGAGGTGACAAGGTGTTTGTGGAGAGGGTATTTGTGTCTCTGGCTCCTCCCACTGGGTGAGAATTCCACAGATACCAACTGTCACCATCAGACACCCCTGCCACACTTCCTCTGGATGCAGAGCCCTCTTCCTGGATCTCAGGCCTGCTGGCATAGCTGTCCTGTTTGGAAGCCTCCAGGGTATGCTCCTAGCCCAAATAACGCCCCACCGCTGGGCTCTTCCCAGGGGAGCACAGTGTGGCTGCCAAGGTCTCAGGTGCATGCCCCTGCCCCAGCCGGGGCCCTGGGCAGCTGCTTGCTCTGGAAAGCCCCCAGTCATCTCTGCCTGGCCCAGTACCCACCCAACTCAGGCACTGCCTCTTCCAAAGAGACTTCCCCACCCCTTGGGCACTCTCCTAGGCCCACGGTTTCCACCCTGTCTGGTCCAGGGGCTGGGTCACATGGCTTCCCAGGGTTCCCAGTGACTGGCTGGTAGTTTAACAATCTGAAACCAGACAGTTTCACCCCCTGGAGCCAAGTTAGCACAGACGGCACCCCCACAACTCCCTGGCTCCCGAAAGGCCCCATTATTCACCCATTGGCTTAACAAGGCCACACAGTGGTGACCATGAGTCCACTGTGTACCCTGACACAGGCACAGCTTAACAGCTCCCCCTGGGGCCCTCTGAAAGCCCATCATGAGAAGCAGACCTGTGCCCTTGAGGGCTGGAGCCCCCAGGAACCCTGTCTACCTGGGAGTTTGGGACAAGGTCACAGCATCCACCTACAGATGATCCAAGGGGTGGTGGCTCCTGGTGGCTTCCAGGAGGAAGTGAAGGGCGGGGCTGGGGCTGGGGTGCTCAGGTGGACCTGGAAGAGGGGGTGTTGGGGCTCACTGTCTGCCGGCAGGTAGAAGACCAGGTTGACCATGAAGGAGATGAGCACGCAGGGCACCAAGATGTTGATGACATAGAAGAGTGGCTTGCGGCGGATGATGAGGTAGAAGGTGACATCCTGGCGGCTGCGGCTGTCCAACGGGGCGCTGGGGTCCACGTTGACCCTGGCTGGCCGGTGCACAATCTCCCACTCCCCATTCTCTGCGAGCAGCACAAGGGGAGCACTGGGGATCAGCCTGGGCAAGAGGGGCCTGGGGGAGCATGGCCCTCCCGAAGTGATGAGGGCCTGGGATGGAGCAAGCGGGGCAGTCACCCCAACCCCCACACCCAGGGCCATCCCCAGAGCTCTAAATGAAGGGGTTTGCAATCTGCAGGAGGGAGTTCTCTGTGACTGATTTTTATCCCTTCTGGGAAAAATTCAAAGCCAAGGCCACACAGGGTTCCAATAATGGTTTGCTTTAGCTGAAAGGTATCGTGAGCCAAAATTAAATGGACAGATTAAATGGACAGTCAGATAAACCATCTCAGTTGTTAAGCTTGTCTTCTTAAGGAGAGCTAAGTCAACAAGCCCTCCTCAGCCAGGGTCCTAGGGGTGATGAGACAGTGAGAGGTCACCCCTCTCCATGTACTAGATTTGGGGCCAGCAGGACATGGTCTCTTCAAATGGATAGGCAAGTAGTGGGGACCCCCAAAAAGTCTGAGCCTGGTCACAGTGGCCAGCGGTGCTAAGAGGGGGTGACATAGAAGCCATCAGGATGACACCTCTGGCACTCTCAGTAGCAGCAAACACCAGTCCCCACACTGCCAGCTACATCCACCACAGGAAGCCCTGCCCAGATGCAGAAAGGACTAGGGCTGGGGCAGCAGCACTGTGTCTGTCTCTGTCACTGATACACAAACCCCAAGTCAGGCTTCTTTCCTTCGGACGTGCTGAATTTGTGTGACGTGTTCGTGTGTTGGGACATGTGTGGGTCTGTGCTCGTCTGCGTCTGTTTCTCTGTGGGTTGGTGTATCAGTCTGTCTGCGCCTATCTGTGGTTCTGTACACCCGTGTGTGAGTGCACGCATGTGTTGCTGGGTGTACGCCCAGTGTATGTCTGTCAGGGTGTATATTGATGGGAGTTTGCATATTTGGGGGGAATCTACCCCCAGGGTTGTATCCATCTAGGGTAGTGTACCTTGGGGTGTGTGTATCTATCAGGGAGAGTCTTTGTGGGGAGTGTGTATCTGTAGGGGTGCGTCTATCTGTGTGTGTGTTTATCCACGGGATGTTTCTGTCTAGGAGTGTATGTTCATGGAGGGTATTTGTCTGGGGGAGCACCTGTCTGGGGGTACGTGTCTGTTTTGGTCTGTATGTATCTGTGCAGGCGTTTTTATTTGGTGGATTATATGTCCATGGGGTATGTTTGTTTGTGGAGTGTGTCTGTCTAGGGGTGGGTGTATGCTCATGGAAAGTGTGTATCTGTGGGCTGTATTTATCTCTAGGGTGTGTCTGTCTGTGGGCTGTGTCCCTCTGTGGGGTGTCTCTATCTGTAGGATGTGTCTAACTGGGGGTGTATGTGTCTGTAGGGTGTATCTCTCTGCAGGGTGTGCCTGTCTGGGGGTGTGCTTATCTGGGGGATCTATCTATTTAGGGGCCTATCTGGGGCAGGCCCTATCTGGGGCAGGCCTATCTAGAGTGATATATCTATCTGGGGGTGTGCTTAGCTGGGGGCTGTCTATCGGGGAGATGTGTCTCTCTGGGGGTCGGGTCTGTCTATGGGCTGTGTCTGTCTGTGACCTGTGTCTATCTGTGGGCCATGTCTGTGGGTGGGCTGTGTCTGTCTGTGACCTGTGTCCATCTGTGGGTCATGTCTATGGGTGGACTGTGTCTGTCTGTCTGTAGGATATGTCTACCTGTAGCACATCTGTCCCCCAGTATGTTTTGGCTCAGAGGTATCCTAAATCAAAACTAGGTCCATGCAGAGGAAAGGAACGGTCATGTCACCTTGGTTGTTAAGCTTATCTTCCTGAAACTAGCCTGTGTTCCCAGGAAGAACAAGGTGTGTCATTTGAGGGGCGTCCCATCCCGTACCGGTGAAGCCCTCCGGGTCAATGATGATCCACTCCACACGGTAGGTGCGGTTCTCCTCATCCTCCTCCTGCTTCAGGCTCAGGCTGATCTCTTTGGCTGTGTACTTGAGTGAGCTGAAAGGGCAGAGGGCAGAGACTGGCACCCAGCCACTGTTGGGGCCACTGTGGGAGGAGCCAGTAATGGGGAAGCCAGGGTCAATATGGACCACTGTGGGGGAGGCACTCTACCAGGGTGGGCAAGGCCCTCAGCCTGAGGGTAGTCCATTCACCTCCCTCAGCCCCAGCGGGGTGCCCTGAATGTGGGTGGATGGACAAGTGTGTGTACCTGAACTTGAGGGAGCAGTTCTGCCAGTCAAAGGGGAAGTAGGTGACAGAGATGGGGCAGGAGGAGCGGAAGATGGCAGGTGGCAGCCAGTACACGTAGCCAGAGGGGTAGATGAGCACGTTGCAAGAGAAGGAGATCTGGAAGGAGCCGTCATTGCTGGGGACACAAACAAGGGCACCGGTGAGCCCTGCCAGCTCTGAGGACCACAGGGGGAGGCCGAGGAGGGCAGGCCATCAGAGCTGGGTACAGGGGGAGGCCAAGGAGGGAGGGCCGGCAGAGCTAGGGGTGCAGTGGGGGACCCAGGAGGGAGGGCCATCAGAACTCAGGTGTAAGGGGAGGCTGAGGAGTGAGAGCAGCCAGTGGGGGGCACAGGCGGACACCAAAGACTGTTAAGGAAGGCAAACGAATAGAGCTCTGGAAAGGGAGGGTGCAGAGGGCGTCGCCCCCACTTATTCTCCAGCACGATCTCTGGGAGCCACAGCATGTCAGAGGGCAGGCGCAGGACACTGATGTTCCCAAACTCGTTGGCGTCCCACTGCAGTCGGCTGTCTGTCCAGCCCTAGAAACCCCCCAAGTGTGTCAGTAAGAGTTCTGCTGCTGTCCAGGTGCCCTCTCCTCTCCCCTTCCTTTTCCCTGGGGGCATCCTGGACAAGGTCTCGGAGTTGTGACCAAAGCAGTTTGGGGGAAGTGGGCACAGTGGGGACTCAGGTCTGTCATGCACAGCTGTGCAGGGTATGCACTGAAGGCTAAGGGAGCATTGTTTCCGTTGGGGACACGGGAGATTCTTGTCTGTACATGAACTTCCAGCTGGTGGCAGAAGGGGGTCTTCTAATAAAATCAGGACATTGTGATGGTTTTCCCACAGGTGCGGAATCCTGATCAGCTGGATGGTATCATCTGGGCCCACGGCTGCACCAGGTAGAGGATGGGCAGCTGGGCCTGGGGTTTCTTTGTTGGCGGGTCAGTTCCTCCCAGAGGACAATGTCTCAGGCAGGCTGAGGACCCCCACTGGAAGTGGGCATGGGGAACTGGGGCCCTGCATCCAGTTCTCAGTGGTACATCTCCTTACGTGCTCCATCCACACATTGGTGGTGAGAGTCTCCTCCACTTCTTTCTGAAATCAGACGAGAGGGCCATTCCCCAGGGGCCAGCCCCATTCTTTCACACACATTCACTAGCACCCAGGGGGAAATCATGGCAACCGGGCCCACCAGGCCCTTGTCCATACCCTCACTGGACTGGGTGGGCCGACCAGTGGACAGGAGAGCAAATGGCCCCTAAAGTGTGTCCTGTGGGACACCCCAGAGTTGAAATCAGGACAAAGCAACAGCCTTGCAGACAACATAGGCATGAAGAGCTGCTGAGCTTGTTTCCCCGGGCAGAGGGCTGCCCCGAGGCCATCTCTGGGGCTCACACCTCCTCCTGGAGACTCTGGGCCTCACCGGCCCCTTCCAGCCCTCCCCCGCCATCCCTACCTCAGGCCAGGCTCATGAAAGGCTCTCACCAGGGAGATGAGGTTGGAGAGGGTGAGTGCCAGCGAGACTTCCACGCTCTCTTCCTTGCGTGTCACAGGTCGGAGCTGCTTGTTGTAACCCTTCTCTTTGAACAGGTGCTGGATCAGCCTCTCCTCCTCGTTCAGACCCCAGCTGCCTGGGAGAACAGGACGGGATGGGGGTGCTGGGTGGGAGTTCGGGTAGGGATGGGCTGAGCACTGGAGAAGGACCCCTTCCTGTAAGCGGCACCCCTGAGGCCCGCTCATCGCAGAAGACAGCTGAGTCGAGCCAGGCAGGCCAGGAGTGTGCCATGCAGTGGAGGACCTGCTGGGAGTCATCATTGACCCCCAGGGTGAGGGGCGCCTGCTCTTACCACACACTACCAGGGCAACCAGCAGCCCCAGCATCAGCACAGGCCCCTGCATCCTGTCCCTCGGACTGGGACTTGAGTCTGTCTGTTCTGCCCTTATCGTGGGGGCTGGGGAATGTGGGTGGGAGAAGGAGGGGAGACAGGTGCAGGGTGGAGGGGGGGCAAAGGGAAGAGACAGCGGAAGTGCAATCTGACACCTCTAGTCTAAGCTGGAGGGTAGAGAGACCAGGGCAGGTGACATGGGGGTGGGGACAGGGACTGGCCAGCCAGGCAGGAGCCCAAGGACACGAGGCAAAAATCCAGGGCTGAGACTCCCGACAACTTGCAGTGGAGGTGGGGGCTGGGTGCAGACATCACTGGACACTAGAGGCAGTGTGGTCAGCCATCGGGGGGGTGGTAGGGTGACAGGCAGGCCAGTTGCTGCCATTTCTTGGCTTCTGCAGACAGCTGTGATCAGACGAGGGGCTTGGTGGCCCCGTCCAGCCTCCTTACGATCCCTGCCAACTGCTCTCAGGGGCTCTGCCCAGCCTGGACCCTACTCCAAAGACCTAATGTCCACACCACCTGGTTCCCATCCCAAGAAAACTCCAGAGTCGTTTCCATGGATTATAAATAATGTTTATTAAAGCAGTAATGATTCTCTGATCCTACACACACACACACACACACACACACACACACACACGGCCCAGGACCCCACAGCCCCTCGCCCCAGGGTGAACTCTGACACAGTCTCAATGCCCCTCCCACCCCCCTAAATGTAACTGTGAGTGGAGATCTTGACACCCTGGGAGCTCCAGGCTGCCTGGCCCTGGGGAGCTGAGGGCTGACCGGGTGCTGTCCCTTCCTCCCCCAGCCCTTCAGGTGCTCTCTAGCTCCCCCTCTGCCTGAGCTGCCAACCGGAAGGCCCGCAAGGCCTGGGCCAGCAGCCGGGGGAGGCTTTGAGCCAGTGTGGCTGGCTCCAGGCCCACCAGGCCACCGAAGACCAGGTGCTGGCCCCCCATGCCTGCCCGCACCCAGGCACGAAAGAGCCCACTCAGCGTCTTGGAGCCCAGGTCAGCCAGGACCTACACAAGGAGACCCAGAAACCCTCTTCTTAGTGGAAATCCCAGTCACCCCCTTCCCCATGACCCCTGAACCCCTCACCCAAACACTCCCATGAGCCTCCTTCATCCCTAATGACCCTGACACTTTCTACTCATGTGGGCCACCCAAAGGCCTCTGCTCATACTTTGGCCCCCCAACACCTTCACACCCACCCAGCACCACAACTCGCACACAACGGCCCTCCCTCCTTCCTTCCCTGTGGACCCCTAGAGCTGTGTAGAAGCACACTAATGTTTGGGGGCAAGAGTCTTCTTCCTGCTGTGGGGTGGACGCCCCCTTTCTCTGTACCCCTCAGGGCCTCAGTTAAGTCAGCCAGCTCTGGGACACTAGGATGGAGTCTGGGAATCCTGGGCCCCACCTCATGGAAGTCTATGGTCAGACGCTCAGACGGCACCCGCAGGATCCAGGCATGTGCGCCCTGAAGGGCCGCCAGCTTCTGTCGCAGGGGCTCCAGCCCAGGGCACCCTGGCGGAGGGGAGGGGTCGGGAATAATAGAGAACCGAGGAGGCATGGCAGGTGGGTCGGTACCTGAATCTTGGGAGGGCCTCCCCAAAGACAGGCTTACGATCATATCATCCTCTGCAGATGGGGAAACTGAGGCTCAGAGAGCTGGAGTGATAGCCCAGAGTCAGCCGCCTCACTTGGAGAATGGGGAGAATGATGCCTCACTGCTCATTAGGCTTCCCAGCGCAGATCCTGGGAGAAGCCACTCCCGGCTCCGCCAGTCCCTTGGCCTACTCCCTCCCGAGGGCCAGCAGGGGGCATCATTACCTTTCCCATCCCCACCCGGCTCTGGTCTCGGCTTCTGGGAGCGCCCGCCTGCAGTCCGCGATTCTGGGGAGGCACGGGATTAGACAGTAGCTCCGCCGCACTGGGGTGGGGCCAGGCTGAGCAGCGACGGCGCCAGCTACCTGGGTGCTGCCGCTGCTCGCGGGCGGGATGCCCCAGCGGCTCCCTCAGAGACTGCCAGGGGCTGGTCAGGGCCAGGTGCCGCAGTCCCGGGCGAGGGCCAAACAGCTCCTGGGCGTCCCGAAGCAGGCCCAGTAGGGTGTGCGCCAGCGAGCGCAGCTCTGCCGGAAGGCAAGGGGTCCAGGCTGGGTCAGGCGGGGCCGAGCCAGGCGCCCTGCTCCCTGACCCTCCCGAGACCAGGACTGACCGCATCGCCGTCGGCGCTGCAGGCACTGTTGGTGCGCCTGGCGCGCGCAAGCGCCCCCGGACCCCGCGCAAGATCGCGCGTAGAAGGCGCAGGCCGAGGCTGCCAGCGCCGGCGGCTCCTCCGGCGGGTCTCCGGCCAGAAGCTCCCTGCAGCTGGGCTCGCGGCTGGTGGGGGCCGCTGCAGCAGGGGACAGGGGTGAGCTCATCCTTGTTTCCTGGGCCCCCGCATGCCCCTCTAGGGACAAAGACCCGCTTTCCCGACACAGAAGGTGACTGGGGCTGACGGTGTGGGAACGGCTTGTCCCGGGAGTGGGAATGGAAAGAGGGCGCTCACCGCTCATCTGCTCCAGGAGCCAGTCTCTGAACACCGCCACGCGAGTGTACACCCCGGGTTTGCCCGGCTCCCCGCAGCCGTCTCCCCAGGAAGTGACTCCGTACAGGACCTCCCTGGGGCGGGGGCCAGGCTCAGAACAGGTCAGGGGGCCGCCAGAGTCACCCTGCATGGACCAGAGCCAGGGGAGACGGCACTGAGTTTGACAAGCCCTCTCTTTACACCTGGCAGGGTAAGGCAGCTCTGAGTTTTACTTCGGTTTACGCTCTTGCACCCATTTCTTTGATGAGGCCATAGAGGCTGGGAGGAGTCGAGTGACAGCCTGACAGAAGGAGAATGAGAAGCTGTCTTCGCCCCTGGGGAGCAACCCACCCTAAGCCCTCATACCTGGCACGAGTCGATGCCCCCTGCTAGGTAGCCAGCACAGAGCATGGTGCTTGGGCGCAGTCCGGGGCCCAGGGCATTTCGGCATGTGTCTGTGCTGAGTAGGGGCACGCGGGCCTCTCTCACCGTCCCAGCCTCAGGACCGTCTACGGGGTTGGGGGAAGTCGAAGGACTTAGGACTGGAGAGCAAGAGCTCTGTTTTGAGGGTCCCTACTACTGCCCTCCTTCATTGCAGTGTAGGCCGGGTTCCCTAACACACCAGCCTCCCCAAACTCCATCACTTAGCCTCCTCTTCTTTCCATTCATTCTTGCCACACTCAGGCCTGGCCGGCCCCTACCTTCGAAGAGGGCTCCCCAGCCCGCAATGGCGCAGGCAGTGCCGGCGGGGGGCTCCCGGGGCTCCTGGGGCAGGCACACCGGGCGCGCTGGCCCCGCTGCGCTCGCAGGCGTCCACAGTTGCACAAGGGCCAGGTCGTTGTGGAAGGTCTGCGGGTCAAACTGGGGAGCGGGTGGCCGGTGGATTAACGAAGTGTGATGGGGTTCCAGATCTGGGGGCCTAGGAGCTACTATCTCACCTTGGGGTGGGGCAAGATACGGTTCACCGGCACCTCCTCCCCCTGCTCGCCCCGGGGCCCCTCCGCCAGCGTCACCGTCCAAAGAAGCTCGTTCTGGGCTCTGTGGGGTGAGCAGCCGGTGAGGCTTAGGGCAGAGGCCCAGAAGACTGAAGGTGGGGAAAGAGGCCCAGAGCCCTTGGCACTCCGCCCATGGCACCACCATCCAGCCGGCACCCCTGACTATTTTACCGCCTGGGGGCCGGGCAGGCCGGAGGAGGGGGAAAGGGGGACAGGCCCCAGAGCGGGTCGAATGCACCACCTGGTCCGCGAGGGTGCTATGCAGCGGGGGAGCCCCCTGCTGCGGCAGGCAAGAGGCGGCATACACCCCAGCTCTGTCCCGCGCCACCAGCCGGCCAAACTCAGCCTGGAGGCGTTTGGGGGGCGGGACCGGGGCGGGGCCTGGGGGCGGGGCCAGAGCCTGGCTGGATCTCGCACTGTGCACCCGGCTGGAGCAGGGCAGCAACGGAGGCGGAGCCAGACCCGAATGGGCAAGGCCCTGGGGACCAGGTTGGGCGCGACCGGGTTGGGGCACCGGCGGAGGCGGGGCCAAAGCCAAGGTGGACCAGGCGCTGTGGACCCGTCGATGGGAACGTGGGTGGGCTGGGGGCGCGTGGCCAGACATACCCCGCGAAGCAGTGTGCAGCGCTGAGCACCCAGGACGCAGCCACCAGGACGCCGCCGCACAAAGGCTGCCCGCCGAGCTGCAGCCTCACCAGCCAGGGCCAGGCCCCCGGCGGCGCCGCGCTGCCCCCTACGATGCGGCCGTGGGCCCGCGTCACGTTGGCTGTTCCCGGGCGCCGCTCGCCACACGACCCTGGAATGGAGGCAGGGATGTCAAAAGGGACAACACTGAGTCACCAGGGACTGCCTGGCTCTGGGCCCCTCTCTCCTTAGGCCCTTCAGTCTCACCTGGGTCAGGTGGGTCCTGGAGCAGGGGACCTTGAGGCTTGGGACGCCGAGGTCCTGCTGAGAAACAGACTTGCAGCCTCACGGTGGCCTTTCCATCCCTTCGCCGCTGCCCACTGGGCCTGAGCTGTCTCTCCCTCTCACACCCCACCCCCAGAAGGCAGCTTCTACTCTAGTAGGATGAGCTTCTCAGAGTTCATCAGTGTCACCAAATGATCCCCGACTGTCCGGGCCCCCGGGCCTTTGCACTGGCTGTTCAGCCTTAAAGACCCTTTCTACCGAGTGACTTGAGACCTCTAGTGCCGCAGTCTTGGTTGCAGCCTCCCGCGGTCTGTGCCCCCAGATGGGGAGTACAGTCTAAAGGAAAGGATAGGGATTGGCCGAAGGGTCCATGGCAGACGGTGGAGCTTACCGGGACACTGGGTGGTGTGGTTGGCACAAGCTTGGCACTCATGCAGTCTGTGCTGGATCTCCATGACCACTCGCTGCACTGCCCACCGGGCGCTTCTCTGGGCAGCCTGCAATGCCTGGGTCCCTTGCACAGACAAAACTGTTGAGATCAAACCAAAAATCTGCTACTTTCTAGTCAATTTCGACTCACAGAGACCCAGGGTTACAGAGCTGAACTGCTCCACAGGGTTTTCTTGGCCCTAATATTTAGCAAAGCCAGATCACCAGGCCTTTGTTGCATGCCACCACTGGGTCCAAACCACTAACCTTTAGGTTAGTAGTTGAGTGTAAACCATTTGTGCCATCCGGAGACCTTACTGTTGGGACACGGGGCACAAAATCATGGAAAGTCGGGGAAGGACTTGCTCATCCCCTGCCTCAGCCTTGATCCCTGCTTTGGGAGACCTAAGAGAAGGCAGGCTGGGTGCTGGGAGCACTTGGGGCAAGGAGAGGGAGAGAAGGGATCTGGACATCATTCAGAGCTGATGTTCCCAAGTTCTCAGCCCAAGGTATCTCTGCAGTCCACCTGAGCTGGGCTGGGATCTTTGAAAAGCCCCTTTCATTCAAAATCTAACAGGAAAACGCAGAACTCAAGCTTGTTGACGTCGAGTAACAGGGGTCAAGTCGCATGTCTTTGAGCCCAGACAAGTCCATGCTGCCCTAGGCCTCCCTGCTAAGGCTGAAATCTTCTCTAACTGTCAGTTGGCAGTGTTTGCCAGCTCCCCAACCCATTCTACCCTCTTCCTCCCCATTCTACCTATGTCTCAGTTCCTAGCAAGGCGGGCAGAAGGGGCCACGGATCCTGCGAGTGGCGGTGGCGAGCCTGCCTTTCCTATTTGGGACCCTCTCTGTCTCCCGGGTGGTTTCCCCAGACCAGTCCGGCTCACCTTGCAGGGTGCTGGGGGGAAGGCGCATGTACAGAGGGTGCCCACAGGCAGCCCAGGGGTCTGGGACAGGCAGCAACAGCAGCAGCAGAGCCAGCAGCATGGTGACCAGGACGTCCTCTTTCCCCCTTGGGGTCCACCCTCCGGGTACTTTGTCCTTTGGGGCCTGACTCCCACTGTCTTTCTGCCCCTGGGCACCTTCTTCTTGTCCCTCAAATCATCTGACTCTGCTCTCACATCAAATCACCCGCTTATCTTGGCCCCTCCTGCCCTTCACCTGTCACTGAACTCCTGGGAGCGACAGGGGCTGCACGGCCTATATAGAGGACAGACTAGGGGTGCATGGGAAGGGGACCGGGGGGAGGGAGGGGACGGGAGAGTGAACTCAACTCTCACCTTTGAAGTCTCATCGTCCAGCTCCGAACCCCCCTCTGTCAAAGGGCCCCTTGTTTCTGCGGCTCCATCAAAGAGGCCTAGACAGGGAGGACGAGCTGACAGTTGGGCAGGGTCCAGGCTGGGAGGAGGGGTTCTGGGGAGCAGCCACCCCAGTCTCCCAGGCTGTATGGGGGAGGGGATACCCATGTGCAAGTTACACCGATGCTGGGGGCAGACACTCCTGTGAGGGAGGAGGCGGGAGACATCTGGGGGTCCTCACAGGCCCACCCTTTAAAGGGCCCCCAGCTCCCAGCCCCTCTGCCCCTAATTACTTGGCTGAGTCCTTCACCAATGTGGCTATTTCTAAAGATGATCAAAGCAGCCTAATTAGCGCCGTAATTGCTGCACCGGGGGTGGTGGGGTGGGAAGAAGCATAGCCAGGGACGCTGCAGTGGCCCCAAAGGCGGGAGATGAAAGGCCCACAGTGGCCCAGTTCGTGAGGAACCGGCCCCAGCAGCTCCTGATGCTCTCCCAGACCCTTGCCCCAGCCCAGGGCCCACTCCTGCCTGTCCAGTATTGTTTGCCTTTGCTATGGCCAGTGGCTCTGGCAGGAGGGAGTCTTCTGGAGTCTCATGGGAAGGGCCTCAGTGGGCAGCTGGCCTAGGGGGACTTCACTGCCTGGGGCAGAGAGGAGGTGTCCTTCAGCCCTGCAGAATGCCCTCAGCTCCTGTGGTGGCCCCAGGCCACCTAGTTCTTTTCTAGGGTGAGTTCTGCCACGTCTCTTCAGGAACACTTGTCCCTTTTTTCCCAGGCACTTGTTCCCAAGTGGCTGATCTCCTGGACAGATAAACCATCCTCTAATGGAAATCTGCCCCTTTATAAAACAGAGCCCCAGACCTGCAGAGAGCCCTGGGCTGAGCCCCCGGAGTAGGGGTGATGGGTAGGGTACAAGGACCAAAACCAAACCTATTATCTTTGGGTTCATTCTGACTCAGAGTGAGCAGATAGGACCGAGTAGACTTGCCCACAGGCTTCCATGGCTGTAATCTTCCCAGGAAAACCCTGGTGGTCCAGTGGTTAAGAGCTACGTCTGCTACCCAAATGGTCCGCAGTTCAAATCCATTAGGAGCTCCTTGAAAGTTGTATTTGGCAGTTCTGTTCTGTCCTACAGGGTTGCTGTAAGTAGGAATTCACTTGAAGACAATGGGTTTGGTAGTTTGTTTTGTTTTGAGGTTTTATTCTTCACAGAAGCAGCATGCAGAGTGCCACAACTTTCTCTCATGGAGTGCCTGGTGCGTTCAAACTACTGACCTTTTGATTGGCAGCCATGCACTTAACCACTGGACCACCAAACTCAGCAAGCCCACTGCTATCGAGGTGATTCTGACTCATAGAGACCCCATAGATCAGAGTAGAACTGCCCATAGAGTTCCCAAGGAACCACCATGGTAGGATAAATTCAGCAGTTTCTGAAGCCTTTGTATGCCACTGGGCAGACAGCCTGTGCAGGACCTCTTTTTTCTTCTTGAAACTCTCTCTTTTACTGATCTCTGAGGCATTTTTTGGTACTTTCCCACCTCTGTAGCGACTGATCACAGGGGGGTTCTCACCCCCTGGAACTCTATCACAAGCTGCCATGCACCCATGGTGTGTTCAGTAAGGTCGTACTCTCTCCTGAAAGACTCTCCTGGGTGTCTCTTCCCAAATCTGCACTCAGCGGCATCATATTGGTGGCATGAAACCAGCCCAACCAAAAAACCCATTGCCAACAAGTCTGTTCTGACCTCTAGCAATCCTATAGGACAGGGAACCAGGGTTTCCAAGGAGCAGCTGGAGGGTTCCAAATGCCAATCTTTGGGTTTGCAGCCAAGCTCTTAACCAGTGCGCCACTGAAACCAAACCCACTGCTGTTGAGTCGATTCCAACTCATAGCAACCCTATAGACAGAGTAGAACTGCCATACAGAGCTTTCAAGGAGTACCTGGTAGATTTGAACTGCCGACCTTCTGGTCAGCAGCCGTAACACTTAATCACTATGCCACCAGGGTTTTTTATCATAAAAAGAACAGAATACACACACACACAGAGAGAGAGAGAGACACGCTGCAAGCCAAGAAATGCCTGGGGCTACTTTCAAGGAAGGCGCCTCCCCCCAGAGCTGATGCTCTGATTTGGACTTGTAGTCTCCAATGAGACAATACAGTCCTGCTCTTTAAAACCACTACTTGCGGTATTTTTGTTACAACAGCACTAGGAAGCGAAGACACACGCTTCCACTTCTGCTCTAGTGTTCACATTCTCCCTCTTGTATTGTAGTTTCTCTCTGGTCACTATTTCCCAATCTGATTGGTTTCAAATCTGTTGACATTAGATGATCTTTTTAGAAAATTCTCTGTGATAACGGGACATTTGTTGGAATGTTGCAGCTCTCTTTGGTGATACTTCCACTCGTTTCCTTTTGTTAAAAGAACTAGAATTAGAGTTCATAAGTGATGTTGAAAAAAATCCAATGTGATCCCTTTTAACAGCAATATTTCAACCTATCTTTCTAAACTCTTATTTGTATCAATGCAAGAAGAGGCTTCTAGCAATGATGGTTATTCCTTAATAATGGCTATTCATGAGTGTGAGATTTATTTGTATTCTTCTTTGCGCTTACTGGCATTGCTTGAATTCTTTAAAAATCAGCAGACAGCACTTACACAAACATAAAGCATCAGTAGTATAAAAGTGTAGGGTGTTAAGCAGAAGCTGTCCAGGATAGAGTTTCTTTGTGCCATATTTTACCCAATAGATGTTTATTAAGTGTCAAAAATGGTGGAAGCTGAGCCATTTCCTGTGGTACAATGTGTTACAGTGTATTAAACCTTCATACCAACTGCTTGAGGCAGGTGTCGGCTGACAGTGAGGCTGCTGAGCCTCACCCATGCTGAATGATACTGCTGGTCCAGACCACACAGCTAGAAACTGGGTGTAAAGATGGCAAAGGGTCTGCCTGGTGCCATGAGGGTGAGTCCTTGGCCGCCACACAGCCCAGCATCCTCTGTCCACAGGTGTCCCTGACTGTGCCAAGCTACCCACACAAAGGCCAACAGTTCTGGAACTGGGAGGGCTGGGGCCTTGCCTCCCCTTGTGGGAGACCTCGCTGTGCAGAGCAGGAGGGGGGAGGTGGGCAAGCTGTGATAAGCTTTGTGGTGGGCACCTGCAGTTGGCAGACAAAGCAAAGGTTAGGAGACCCGGGCCCTGGAGGACGGGGCGAAAGAAAGAGGCCAGACCGGTGGCCACAGATGCACCGATATCCTGCCAGGTCCCCTTTGTGTCTGTCTTGCATCCCAGATTTGCTCTATTTCCCAGGGCCCTGCTAAGGTCCAGGAGGCTAGGTAGGGGGTGCCCCAGGTTGTCCCTCTGTCCTGAGACCTGCCACCACCAGATGTGGAGTAGCAGGGAGGGACCCAAAGTCTCACCCACCCTTCACTGGACATGCCCTGCCACCTGTCCACAGCTCCAGGGAACATTCTCCAGTGTCCAGCAGAGGCCACAACTAGACAGGCGACCGGAGGTGGTGGCCAGGGAGCGGATGAGCACACAAAGCCAATAAATCCCCCGGAGGCAGCACGGCAGCCAGCGAGCAAGGCATAAACAAGGCACTCTGCCTGCTGCAGCTGCCGTCCCACACATGCACACACACACACTCGCTCACGCATGCACACACACACACACACACACACAGGCTGAAGCGCAGCCCATTTGCAGAGTAATAGCTTTGCGACAGCAGGAATTATCTGCAGCATTAGAGGTAGCCAGGCTGGGCGGGGCAGGTCGGGGAGAGCTGAGACGATCTCAGGGGAAGTGGGTGGCCAGGGGCTGAGACTTGGTCCCCAGGGACACTGCAGGGGTGAAAGGCATGGAACAGGGACAGGCAGATGGCCCCATACTGGGCTGCCTCTGAGGCTTGCAGGTGAACAGACTACCCAGGGCACCAACTCAGTACTGAACTCACGGCCCTGCGGCTCCTGGGTCCTGCTCTGACCTCAGGGCCTCCTCCCTCCAGTGGCCCAGGCTGCTGCGGGTGCCCCTCCCACCTGTGCCTGGCACCTGGCCACCTAGAAGAGGAGGGGCAGGAAGGAGGCCCAGAGAGTGGAGGGGGGGGCGGATGGGATAGGGGGTTTGCATTAGTTGATTGTTTCTCTCCGTGACTCTCATGGGAATCAGGGCAGGGCTGCCCAGCGGTATCAGGAGCAAGGGACTCAAGTAGGGGGTTGCCTCCTTTACCAGAGCAGGGACAGAAAGGACTCAGCACCTGGAATTCCAGAAAAGGCCTCTGGATGCTTGTTTCAGCTGAGGACAGCTGATCTTGGGGTGCAGCAAAATTGCTGAAACTCCAGGACAGAAAGTGGGGCAAGCTGGACCTGTGAGGGCACAGGGACCTCAAAGTCTGTGTTATCTTGGGGAGGGGCTGCTCCTTGGGGTTCCCAGGGCCTGGCATCTGCAATGGGGATGTTGACCTGACAAACAAGTGGAGCTTCAGGACTCGGGCGGCCACAGAGCCCCCCACCTACCTGCAGGTACAACAAGACTGCTTTTACTGAGCGACATTGCTAGGGAAAATAAACCCGCACGCATGATTAACGGGAGGCAGGGAGGCAGGCAGCCACCACGAGGAGCCGCAGGGGAGCAGAGTGACAGTTGGGCACAAAGCCAGTGAAGCCGTGGGGCCTCTGAGAAGGAGCTAGCGGACTGCAAGCCACTGAGGTCCCCGTGGCCCTGACACCACCCCTCATAAAACTAAACCTGCAGGCCCAGCGAGTTCCCAGGGTCAGGCTGACTTGCTTGGCTTCCCATCATTGCAGGGTTGCAAAGGTGGGCACAGCGCTAAGCCTGGCACACGCCTGACCTCAGTCTGACTGCAGGTTTTGGCCACCGGTGGCCAAAGCAGGAAAGGCAGTAGGCGAGGTCTTGGGAGGAAGGGAAAAAGCCTGCCTTACTTACCAGCTGTGAGGCCTTGAATAAATCACATCTCTGAGCCTCAGTTTTCTCATCTGTTCAATGGGGCTAATAGTACCTTCCTCCTAAGGTTGTTGGGAGACTCAGCAAAGGCAGCCGATGCAAAGTGCCTACTAGGGAGTTGGGCCCACAGGTGTCCTAGATGATAGACTGGGGACTGGGGTGCAACCCCTGCCCTTATGGGGCTTAGATGTTAAAAGAATAACAATAACCACAACTTTATGAGTTGCTTCAAGGGCCTAAGGTTCTGGGAAGGGGAAGCTCTGAGTACTGCAGGGCAAGAAGGTCTGGGCTGGCAATCAGACTTCTTGGAGGATGGAAACACTGAACGCCAGTGAGTTGTGACAAATTACTGCAGTCTGACAGCACACTCTTGGTGACACTATTGGGACAGAGCCTCATTTGCTGCTTGTGGAAGTGTCCAAGTGGAAGGATATAAGTCCGTGGAGGGTAACTGGCAATACCTATCACATTACAGGAATCCCTGGTTGGTGGTGAACTGACTCAGCTGTCAGCCAAAAGGTTAGCTGCCCAAGTCTACCCAGAGGGGCCTCGGAAGAAAGGGCTGGCAATCTACTCCAAAAACTCAACCACTGGAAACCCTGTGGAGCACAATTCTACCATGACACCCACGGAGTCAGTGTGATTCAGAATTCACTCGAGGGGCAACTGGTTTATGTCTGTTACAAGGCACGGTGGTGGTTCAGTGGTAGAAGTCTCACCTGCCGTGCACAAAACCTGGATTTGACTCCTAGACAGTGCACCTTGCACACAGCCCCCACCTGTCTGTCGGTGGAGGCTTGCAGGTTATGATGCTGCACAGGGGTGGACAGAGCTTGCAGACTGGCACAGACCAGGAACAAAGGGCCTGGCCATCTCCTTCCAAAATTAGCCACTGACAACCCTCTGGATCACCACAGTCAGGTCTGCTACCAAACATGGGAATGCCTCAGGACGGGGCATCACTTCATTCCAGTGCATAAGGGGCCACCATGAGTCAAGGTCAACTCAAGGGTATCTAAACACTGCCACCCACGTTACAGACACATCTCTTCTTAAATCAGAATCCTTACATTAGGGCATTTCATCCTGTAGATTTGTACAAATCAAACTCACTAAATGACAGCTGCATAAGCAGGTTCACTGCAGCGTTGCTGCAATCCAACTCACGGCTGTTGAGTTGACCCTGACTCATAGCGACCCTATGGTACAGAGTAGAACGGTTTCCAAGGCTGTAGTTGTCACGGAAGCAGACTGCCACATCCTTCTCCCACAGAGCAGCTAATGGGTTTGAACAATTGACCTTTCGGTTATCAGCTGAATGCTTAATCACTAGGGCTCCTTGTGACATCCTTATTAACAGTGGGGGGAAAAAAGGTAGTGTCAACAACCCAGGTACTCATCAAGAAAAGATTAAGCCAAGTAAATTAAGGATAGTCACAGAATGGAATACTATACAGCTCTAAAAAGATACAAGGGCTCTCTATTTTATGGAAAAATGTCAAGACAGATTCAGAGACATCAAAATGCAGAACAATGTACAAAGTATGCTACCTTTGGTATAAGGAAGAAGGGAACATAAGAGTGTGTATTTTTATGTTCTTTAGAAAATTACTTAAGAAATTAATAACACCAGCCCCCTGGGCTATGTGGGGGGAAGAAACCAGGTGTGTGGCAATAGGTAGGATGCTTTTTACTCTATTGCTTTGAGTTTTTGAATCATTAAAAAAAAGAAAAGCTCATTGCCATCGAGTCAAGTCTGACTCAGAGAGACCCTATAGGTCAGAGTAGAACTGCCCCATAGCACTTCCAAGGAGCTGCCTGGTGGATCTGAACTGCCAGTCTTTTGCTTAGCAGACATAGAACCTAACCACTATACCACCAGGGTTTCTGTTGCATCACATGAGTGTATTATCCACTAAATGATTTTTTTTAATTTTATTTTTATTGTGATTAAGTGAAAGCTTACAATCCAAGTCATTTTTGCATACAAAACCCTGAATACACACCTCTGTGCAACTCTGTCTGCTGTCCCCAGCCTGTGACAGCATACTCCTCTTTTCCACCCTGTGCTTCCCGGTATCCAGTCAATCTTTTTCTTTTAATCACGTAATGAACTCTGTTTCTTCCTTGAGGGCCGCGGGCCCCCAGAAGAAGTCGGAGCACAGAACTGAAGAGCCCAGAACGGCCGGAAGGGGAGCCTAGCCCGTCCGCGGAGGACGCTTCCAGGTGCACCCTCAGGCCCCGGGGGCCTGGGGATGATAAGCGTTGTTAAGGCTCCGTGTGCTGCTAAACAGAGAGAGACTGGGGGATGTCAGAGACTGGGACAGGATGGACGGAGCGGAGGGGAGTATGCCCAGGAGGTGAGCCCCAACCAGGCTGCCTGACTCCTGCTGGTCCTGTGTCACCCCCAAGTCCTAAACTCCACGGCAGAGGACGGAGGGAGTGATGGACGAAGCTGGGACAGCCCTCTGGGAGGGAGTCTGTGGTGGTTTAGGGGCCCGCGGTCAGGGTGGGGGGTTCAGGAGAAAGACGGGTGCGTGGTTGGGGTCGCTGAGTCGGCTTGCGGAGGACGACCCTCCCCAGCCCCAAGCCGGCCGCGGGAAGCGCCGTCGCGGCGCGGACCCTGGGGCTGAGCAGGGGCGCCGCGCCCCCTGGTGGCGCTCCGTGAGAGGTGCAGGCCGTGCAGACGGCGAGTCCCGCCTGGGTCGAGGTGGACCCACCCCGGAACCTCAGAGCTCAGTGACACCAGGGAGTCTCCCAGCTGGGCCCTGTGGAGATCTGAACCCAGGATATTCACAGAAGAACGTGGGGCAGTTGGAGGGAGAGCTTAGTGGCCACTGGCTGCCCCAGTAACCTGCGGAGGCCGCAAGCTGTCAGTTTCACCCCAGTCATGACAGCCGTTTCCCCCAGGCCTATCCAGAAAAGGGCACCCCTGCTTTGCCTTTGCTCTTCCTGGGGCTCAGAGAAGTAGGCTCCTTCCTCTTCCTGGCCGACCACCGTCTTTCGCTCTGCCCTTACTACTCTTTACCCAGGAGGCCTGGTCCCCCTCTCTCAAGAAGCACGCTCTTCAGGTGAGGATGGCTGTCACGGTGGCTAGAGGCCCGGCCTGGGGGCCTGGACCAGTTCTGACAGTGTCATGATTCCCACTCAGTGCCCTCGGGGGGCTCAGAGGGCTCAAGGTCAAGTAAAGAACACAGAAGTCCAAGGCCAGCCTTGCAGCCAGCTGAGGGCCAGGCCTATTGCCCTTGGTGGTCTAACCCGTCCCAGGCTGAGGCATGCTTTCCCCATGTGAGGGTGGTCTCTCCCTCCTGGCCCACTCCCTACCCCTCCCTCACCACCCCTCCCTCCCTCCTCTCTCACCCCTTCTCCCCACATCCAAGTCATCTTCCCTTTTCTGGCCTTTTCTCTCTCTCTTCTGGTCCCTTCTGTCTGGGCTCATCTCTGTCTCTCTCTGATACCCACTTCTCTGTCTCTCTCCAACAGCCACTCTGTGTCTCTCTCTGACATCCCCCAGTCTCTCTCTGAAACCCCATCTCTCTCTGACATCCTCTAGTCTCTGAAACTCTTCCTTTCTCTCTGACACCCTTTCTGTCTCTCTGTGACACCCGTCTCTGCCTCTCACCCCCGTCTCTGTCTCTCTGACACCCCCTTTCTGTCTCTCCCTCTGACACTCCCTCTCTGTCTCTGACACCATCTCTCTGTGAGTCTGTCTCCATCTGTCTCTGTTGGTATCTGTCTCCTTTCCTCCGCTGTCTCTGCCTTTCCTGTCCCCTCAGTGTCTCTATTCTGAGTGTCTCTGTGGCCTGTCTCTCTCTCTCCGGGCTCCTCACCTCCGCATCGCCCGCCCTCTCAAGCCCTCGCAGCATCTCTGAGTCCTTCCTGGCACAATCTTCAGGAAGCCTCCTCCCCCAGCTCACTTCCCGGCCTGGCTGGGGGTGGGAGCAGGAGGGGGGTGGGGACACACATTTCTTGTCGTCCAGGCCTAATATCTTAATGCAAGGCCATTACTCACCCAGAGTCCAGGCAGGGCAGGCCTCCCTGCCTCGTTTGTCATCCAGACTGAAGCCTCAGTGCTGTTCCTTGGGGATCAGATTAGAGGCACTGACAAGCTAGATGAGCAAATTTAGCTGCTGCTGCCACTGTCCTCCTCACTCCCTCCTCTAGGGCCTCCAGGCCCAGGCTGGTGGGTCCTACTTGTCCGCAAGGAAAAGAGTAGCAGGGGGCTCTTCACCTGACAGACAGAGAGCAAAGAGTTCAGAGTGACTGGAGCTGGTGAGCATTTACTATAAAAATATAACGATTAGCAGTACATGTGACCCTTCAGGCCTTCTGCGCCCTGTCCTGAGGCCTTTACACTCATTTTCTCCTCACAGCAGGTAGTCCTATTATTCCTCCATATTTTACAGATGAGGAAACTCAGGTTCAGAGAGGCTAAGTGACTTATCCAAGGTAACACAGCTAGTGAATTCCCCCCATTAGGAATATTGCTTCGTATGTTTGTCCGTTTTCTCAATAAAATTTCAGGGGAAAAGGGCTAGTATTACCCTCATTTTACAGATGAGAAAACTGAGGTGTCCATCCGGGTCTAGAGCCCTCAGTCATGGTTCTATGCCTTTTTATGGTCCTGTCCTACCTTTCCCTGCTGTGTCGTCTGCAAAGCAGGTGGGACTGCAGCCACTTAGGGGGAGGCAGGAATGTCAGGCTCCACGGCCTGCCAAACCCCTTAGCAGTCTTTGTGGGCCATACTCGTCACTGGGGCTCTTGGTTTACAGGGCATTGACCAGGGTAACCCCCTGTCACTGCATCTCCCAAACCTTGCCACTTGGGCATCTGCTGCCTGGACCCCAGGGCTGAGACCAGAAGCTGTTCCCATAGTGGTGGCAGAGAAGGGACCCACCTGGAGCCTTCCTCCTGCAGCCTGGACAGACTCTTAGCACATCAGCCTGGTTCCCATAGTAACCACTGGCTTGATATCTCCTAGCAACTGAGTAGTCCTCAGAGAGGGAAGCAGAAAAGTGCAGAGTGGGTGGCATTTGAAGTCAGAGAACCGGGTTCGAATCTCAACCATGCCATGCCATAGCTGTGAGATCTTTGGCAAAGCCGCATAACCTCGCTGAGCCTCTGTTTTCCCATCTGTGAAATGGGTATGATACTGTTCCAGATTAGGCATTTAAGTTGACATTCTGTTAAAGAGAAAGGGCTATGCAAAGGAGTAGATTTAATGAGGCCCAGTGGGGCCAGAGGAAGGCGAGGGCAGGCTGGGAGTGGGTGGACTAGTGTGTGTGGCACCCCAGCCTAACCTACCTGGCAACCCAGGCCAGAACTCTTGGCCTCACTAAAATCTTCAGTGTAGTTCTTTCTCTTGTAGTAATAAGTGCCCAGGGACCCTTCTTAAGAAAGCACACCCCAATGCCAGTTCTGCTCCCCCTCTTATAAAAACCACAATGTATTGGCTACAAAAATCTGCTAGGCTCTAAAGCCTTTACATCTATTATGTCTTCTAATCTTACCCAGCAAGGTGCATTCTTTAGATTTTTTTTCCAGCTTTGGATGTGGAAACTGAGGCTCAGAGAAGTCACACAGCTAACCAGGGGCAGTGCCAGGATGCCAAGTTTCCTGCCAGCTGACTTAGCATCCCTCCTACCTGTCAGCTGTGCTGACCATAAGGAGTTAGGAAGCAGAGAGTGGGATGAGGGAGAGGTGACAGGAAGGATGGAGAGTGTCGTGGACAGATCCAGTCACCCAGCGGGAAACGCCCGGCTGGCCCAGGGTCCTGAGGCTGCTGGGGACTGAGACACTCAGAGTGTCAGCACCGAGAAAGTCCCGCGTGAGCGCTTGAATGATGCCGACACATAACTCCCAGGGCCTGAGGACTGGGCTCTGGGGGAGGGCGCTCGGGAACACTCCCCACCCCCCGCAAGTCCCGTGAAGAAGAGGCGGGAGTCCTCGGCGAAGGGAAGTGCTGCCGGGTGCCTAGAGAGGCGCTGGCCAGGATTCCTGGAGCTGAGGCTCCGGCCCAGGCCAGGGGAGCCTCCCCGGCACGTCCGCTCTTCTAGACTGACCCTCTCCATCGCCCGACTCCGCCACAGCCGCGTCTCCGTCATCACTGTGTGGCGGTGCGGAGCTAGGCACTGATCCGGATCCCCAGGAGCCCGGGGGAACCCCTCAGGCGCCTCCAGGAAGAGCCCGCCCCGGTCCCCTCCCCACCGTCGCCAGAGCGGTTTCCTCCCTCGCTGTGTCGGGGTGTACCCAAAGGGGCACTGCCCAGGATCTCCGGGAGCCCAGGGGCGTCCCTTCCCCCATCCTCGGTGCCTCGAGGCGGACTCTCCCCTCCCTCGGCCTCCTGTTCCCCAACTCCTCGCCCCTCCTTCCCTCAGGCCGCAGCCGAGGTCGCGGCGGCAGCTCGGGCCGCTGGATTCAATTAACTAATTCCCGACAAGACAGATGTGCCATTCTGCGTCGCCTGCAGACGCAGGGGGCACCCCTTGGGCGAGGGCGGGAGGGCAGTGACGTTGCGGCCTGGCTGACGTCGCGGGCCCCAGGCCGGGAGTCCCACAGCCAACCGGCCCGCTCTGCCCTCTGCAATGGGTGCGTGTGCCTGCGGCTGTGCCAGTGTGGGTGTGTGCGTCCGCCCGTGTGTACGTGAGCACACCTATGCGCTTGCTTCCGCTCCGTCCCTCTGGAGACTGCTGGGCCGCGGAGTCTCCACTGAGTCCCTGGTTCGGCCCAACTTGGCTGCTCCAGAAGCCTGATCTGGCCAGCCCTCGTCTCTCGTCACCTGAATTTGCCTCCTCTACCCGTCCCAGCCCACCCCCCAGGTCTCTTACCTTGGTGATGCTTTGTGACGTGCTCACACTAGCGAAGTCCAGGCGCGCAGGCACACACGTGTGCGCAGAGGACCCTGCCTGCGCACCCAGGTGTATGCCCACAAGAACACACCTACACACACATGCGCACACACACACGCTCTAGCTTCTGGGTGCTGCATAACCTGTGGGGGGTCTTGGGCTCAGAGAAGCCCCAAGAGGCGGGTACACCACACTCCCACCCCCCGCTACCCGGTCCCATCCAAGGAGCCCAGGCCTCAGCAGCTCTGGCTCCCGGCCTCCAGAGGGGCATCAGAGCTGGGGCTGGGGAAGGGCCAGGAGAGGGGGAAGGGAGGTCTTGTCAAGGACACCAGTCAGAGAAGGGAAAAAAATGTGAAGTAGAAGAAATAAAATCAAAAGGCTTTTAAGATTGCTCTCACCAACTAGTTGATGTCTTGGCGGCGATTGCCGGGAATGAAATATTGTGCTCTCTGATCGCTTAATGCAGGGAGCCCCGCAGCCCCTCCCCCTGCCCGTAGGCCTTCCCACCTCTCCCTTCCCCTTCCTACCCCCTCCCTCGTCCCTTCCAGAAGGACCCAGAGGCGAGATGGAGGCACGGTTGGTGCCCACTTCCAGCCTGGCGCCGACTCAGCTGGCACGAGGACCCCTGCCCTTGCCTGGTGGCTGCAGTGCTTAGGCCACTCTCCCTGCCAAGAGACTGGGCCTGGGGGTCGTCCAGCGGAGGAGTGACACACCCCCAGCCAGGGAGAGAAGGAAATGAGGCTCCCTGTGATGGGGAACCCACAGCCGGTGGAGCCCAGCCTTTCAGAGAGGCCGGGGATACTGCTTGGCAGAGGCTCTGGGAGACTGGTGAGGGGGTGGTGGGGACGGGAGGCGAAAGGAGAGGAGGGTGTCGGGGTTTAGCTGTCAGCCTTTTGGTAAAAGCTGAGCTCAGCAGTGGCTCAAAGGCCTGGCTTGAGGCTTTAGCCCACCTTCTGCCCCATCACTTCCCGTCTGGGCGACCTTGGGTCAGTTCTGAGCCTCTGGAGCCGGGAAGGAGGGAGCAAATAATAGAAGCGGCCTCACAGGGTTATTGGGAGGATTAGAGGAGAAAATGTATGCAAAGTGTTCAGTGCCGGGCCGCGCGGGAAGGCCCCTAAATGGGGCTAATTATCCTGTAATCCCCCGCGGCCCTACCTTCCTGGCCGAGAGCGGAGCGGGAAGGGGGAAGGGGAGCAGCCCCGGAGGGAGCTGCCTGCCCTCCTTGGTCCATCCTCCCCTCTTCCACCTTTCATCCACACCCCGCCCAGCCCCCAGGCAACTGCTAGCTCGGTGGCTTGTGCGCCTTGCTGTCAGGGCCGCCAAATTGGCGAAATCTCCGTAATGCTAAAAAATTGGTCCATTAGCTCGCAGGGAACATTGACATGAGCAGAGCGCTGCACTTCACTGCCACAGATGTGCAGGGGGCGGGGAGTAGTGGGACTGTGGAGAGAGGGGAGGAGGGGGTGCAAGCAGTGGCCTGGGGGTGGGGCTGCTACCAGAGTTCATGCACGTGTGTGAGTATATGTGTGCATATGTTTGCATGTGTGTGTATGTGTGTGCACACGTGTGCATATGTTTGCATGTGTGTACGTGCGTGCGTGCATATGTGTGTGCTTGGCACTGGGCTGGGCTGAAAGTTAACACTGTATGGCAGACACACTGCAGGAGGCTTTCACAGCACCAACATAACAGTCTCGGTAGCCTGGCCTTTAGGTGTTCCCATATTACAGATGTGGAAACCGAGGCTCTGAGACAAGAATCAAGTTGGCTCAGCAGGTCTCAGAAGACTTACTCCGTAAGACCTGCCCCTGAAGCTTCCGCCCTCCATGCCTACTTCCGGGTCCTGCCCCATGGAGGGGCGGTGTTTCTCACCACAGACCCTTCCTCTGGTTTGTGGTTGGCCAGGGTGTAGCCCAGCTGACTCCTCCAGAAGCCTCCCTCCTGTTCTCTCTTCTCTCCCTCCCCTCTCTTCCCTGCCCTGGGAGCCTGCTGCCCTCTAAGCCTCTCTGGCTCTCAGTGAGTTTCCATAGGTGGGCTGAGATAGGCAGGGACTGTGAAAAGACTCTTCTAGAGACTGAGGGAACAAAAGGGACAGTACCCTCATTCCTGCCTGACCAAATGGAGGCATAGACACACTCTCACGTGTTTTCCAGCCTCTGGAGCTCACCTGTCTGTATCTTGCCCTGTCCACCCAGAAGTACAGAGATCCATCCTTAAACCCAATGATCTGACCCACAAGACTGAGCAGTCCTTCTTCTGCAGCCCCACAGGCTCCCACCCCAGCACCTCCATCAGATGTGAGCTGGGGGTAGCTACCTGGTCTCTTGGCCCCACTAAGCAACCACACCCTGGGCTGGGGCTGGGGAAAGCTGAAGGAGAGAGAAGAGCCCACTAGAGAGGAATCCTCTTTCTTGGCTGCGATGAGCAAGGGCCCAGCTGGGCTGCTGCTGGCCCTGCTGTCCCTGGGCTGCCACCTTCTTGTCCCCACAGTCCATCCTCAGCTTAGCCACCATCCACAAGAGGTGAAAGAGACCACCCCAGAGCCAGCTGTAGGCCAGGAAAGGTGAGGATGTTGAGGGAGATGGGGCAGTCTGATCTCCACGGGGCTAGAGATAAAACTAAAATCCAGCTTCTCAGGTAATAAGGGCTTCTTTTGACCATTCCCCTACCTCCAGTCCAGGGAAAGCTCAGCAGAGGGTAGGCTTAGAGTCAGGGCTGCCAACCCCAATGGGGGCAATGAGGTGGCTGGCTGTTAGGCTGGGAAAAGGGTGTGTCTTCCTTCACAGCTGCTTACTGGGTAGGCCAGATGTCTCCTTCCCCTCTTTCTTTCCCTCTTGCTTTTCAGCTTCATCCCCCAAGACCCCTTGACTGAGAGGTAGGTGATGGCAAGTAGTGGTTAGGACTTTGGGCTCTGGTATCAGGCAGTTCAGGTTCCAGTTGGGCTCTGCTGCTTCTTGGCTCTGTAACTTTGGAAAAGTCCTTTAAGCCTGAGTTTCCTCAATAAAATAATAGCTCCTACCTTTAGGGCATTGTGAAGATTCAGTGAGATAAAATGCTTGTTGTTTTTGAACTGTGCATGGTATAATGTGAGTCCCGATGGCAACGATGACATCCTGATGATGGTGATGATGATGGTAGTGGTGACGTAGGTGGTGGTGATGATAGTGATGGAGGTGGTGGTGATGGTGATGGAGATGATGGTGATGATGATGGTGGTGATGGTGACCAGGGTGATGGAGGTGACGGTGATGATGATGGTGGTGATGGTGATGGTGATAATGGTGATGGTGGTGATGGTGATGATGATGGTGGTGATGGTGACCAGGGTGATGGTGGTGATGGTGATGATGATGGTGGTGATGGTGATGATGATGGTGGTGATGGTGATGGTGATAATGGTGATGGTGGTGATGGTGACCAGGGTGATGGAGGTGATGGTGATGATGATGATGGTGGTGATGGTGATGGTGGTGATGGTGGTGGTGATGGTGATGGTGGTGATGGTGATGATGATGGTGGTTTTGGTGACCAGGGTGATGGAGGTGATGGTGATGATGATGGTGGTGATGGTGATAATGGTGATGGTGATAATGGTGATGGTGATAATGGTGATGGTGGTGATGGTGATGATGATGGTGGTGATGGTGATGGCGGTGATGGTGATGGTGATAACGGTGATGGTGATAATGGTGATGGAGGTGATGGTGATGATGGTGGTGATGGTGATGGTGATAACGGTGATGGAGGTAATGGTGATGATGATGGTGGCGATGGTGATGGTGGTGATGGCGATGGTGATGGTGGTGATGGTGATGGTGATAATGGTGATGGTGGTGATGGTGATGATGATGGTGGTGATGGTGATGGCGGTGATGGTGATGGTGATAACGGTGATGGTGATAATGGTGATGGAGGTGATGGTGATGATGGTGGTGATGGTGATGGTGGTAATGGTGATGGAGGTAATGGTGATGATGATGGTGGCGATGGTGATGGTGGTGATGGCGATGGTGATGGTGGTGATGGTGATGGTGATAACAGTGATGGAGGTGATGGTGATGATGATGGCAGTGATGGTGGTAGCCATGGTGGTGATGGTGATTGTTGTGGTGATGATAATGTTAGCAGTGATGGTGACAGTGGTGATGGTGATGACGAAGATGCTGGCAGTGAAGATAGGGACGGTAAAGAAGTTGGGGTGATGTGATTTCAGACCCAGATGAAGGGAGAGAACAGAGATGCAGCTTAGTGAGACAGCCAAATGGGTGCGAAGCAGAGAGGTGCTGCTCAGTGGATCTTATGCTGGCCTCATCCCAGTGGGTGCAGCTGTTGACCTGGCCTCTTCAGCCAGCTCAGAAAAAGTCAGGGCCCTCTCCTCCTCAGCCTGACTCTGGGCACTAATCAGGGCTCCAGTCTGGTCATGGTCTCTTGGCTCCAACTAGGCCTCTGGGAAGTGTCCAGAGGCCCCTGTGGACAGGGGAAGCCCTGACTCACTTGCCCTAACAGAGCTGTCAGCAGGTGCCCCCTGAGGTCCAGAGGGACAGACCTGGCACTAGGTAAATCCCCAGAAAACATCTCTTCCCCACCTTTCTTTGTTTTGGTAACCACAAGCTTGTGTGGAGTAATCTCTTACAGGACATCTCGGCAGGTGGTAGCTCCATGCCCAACGTAGGCCTTAGAGCATGCGCAGATTGAGGAGATCAGGTCCTTCACCTGACCCCAGACCCAGTTATCACCCGAAAGGAAGATACTTCCCAGGTAACCTTTCCACCAGGAGACCATCCAAGTGCCGCCACGGAAAACAGTGCAACATCTGGACCTTCTGATATGGACAAGGGAAGACTAAGGGCAGAGAGTTCCAGTACTAAACCCAACCCTCAGATGCCACTGAAAACAAAAACTCTTGACGCCCCTAAGACGATGAGTGTGTGGCATTGTGGTTGCTAGACCCGCATTGCCCCTGGTCTGCACAGACAACAAACTTACCGCTGCTTCCCTTGCAATTGGTCTCCGTCTGATTTCGATAGGCTAATGGGACAGAACAAGAAGCTGAATGGCATTGGTTACATTAGTTGGGTGGCCAGGGTGGGCTGTGGAACTCAGAAGGCTCCATGGATGGGAGAGGTTACTGGGCAAGTTGGCACAGTGTTGGTGTGTCTGGGGTTAGACTAACCAGTTCAAATCCAGGGCCACCACTGACAAGCTGGGGCGAGGGAAGTCTTGGCTGTCTGTCAGTCTTAGCTGCATCCCTCTGGTCACAGGATAATTATTCTACCTGGCAGGAGTTTGTTTTTTGCAAAAATTCAAGAAGGTAACCCAAGTGGGGTACTCAGCACTCCAGAAATGTTGCTGATTTGATTATGACAGCTGCTGTTGCCTCTGATGGGCAGCACAGACTGTAGCCTGGGCCAGACCCACAAACATGAGGGTGACCCAGGCTCATGGGTGGGCAGGGCTCCTGCCCCAGCCAGCTGCCAGTAGGCAGGCTGGACTCCAGTGCCCCCCTACACTGTCCCTGCTGATTGCTCCCTGCCCAGGCTGGCCAACCGCCACTGCCCCCACCTCCTGGCCTCCCCCTGTGCCCTCTCTGCAGGCTGGTGAGGGCTCTGACGTGTGAAATAAAAAGGGATTTTAATTACCTCTCAGCAAAACAGCAATTAGAGAGAATCACAGCACAACAGCAGCCCCTCCTCCACACCCCCACCAGGTTCGCAGGCTCCCCTTTCCTGCAGCCCCCACCCTGCTCCAGCTGTGGTAGCAGGAAGCCCCAGTTCAGCTTGGCCCCTGTCCTGTGACTGAAGTGGGGGGCAAAAGGACAAGAGGGGGTTGATGCTGGGCTCGGGGAGGGGGGGCAGAGTTGCAGGGGAAACCCCCAAAGTGTGGGACAGGGAGCCCAGGTGGAGCTCCTGGTGCACTTGTACCTCTGAGATGGACAGCTTCCCACCTCCTTGGGGTCTGGCCGGTACCCTGGGGCTGTGCCACCACCGCCTGTAGTTTGGGGCGGCCCTGAGTGCGTGCACTCAGCATGCGTGTGTCCACATGGTGTGCTGGCGACCTGAGGCCGCGCGACCCCCCAGAAGGAGCTGGCAGGGAAGCAACGCAGCGCATTTTCTCTTAACAGGCTTTTAAAATAATTGCCTGTGACCCCGAGTGGTAGCCCTCCGTCGGCCGCCCCCGCATAGCCCCTGCCGCCAGGGGTCACTTGTCTGTCTGTCTGCAGGGCCTGGGGCACCTATGTGGCATTTCAGGAGGGGCCCAGAGTGAACGGTGGCAACAGCATCCCTATGGGTGGCCGGAGGCCGGGGGTGGGTGGCTGATTGAAGCAGTAATTGCAGGCAGCGGGCCTGCTAATGCGTGTCGTGATTAAGCCCCATTACGTGGAGAGAGCAGCGCCGCCGAGGGGCGCGGGGTGGGGGTGGGGACTGGTGGGGCCTGGTGGGGCCTGGGCTGACTGACAGCCGTTCTCGGGGGGCGGAGGAGCGGCCAGCCGGCCAGCCAGCGCCACCGTCCCCTCCCCCTCCAGAACCGTAGGGACAGGAACCTGCCAAGCTGTGGGGGCGGGGAGCTGGCCCCCAGAGGTGAGGGAGACACCTACAAACACATATGCCCACCTCTGGGCAAATCTAATAGGAGCCTCTGCTGGATCTTTAGGGGGCCCAGCCACCATTAACCTTGAGGTCCCTGTAGCTGTATCGGGGACTCCAGAGTGACCCGTGTTGGGGTCATCATGTCATCGTGTTGCAGAGAACAGGAGGGCTGCAACTGGGGAGCTGAAGTCAGTAGGCCCAGTTTTGTCTTACCTAATAGGGCCAACCAAGCACCCATGGCCTCCGGCTGTGGACAGAGCCCGCGGGAGCCTTCTGATTCTCTGTGGTGCACGGCCTGCCTGTTTGTCGGGAATGAGCTTCAGCATCCTTCATTTCACACAGCCCAGAGAGGTTGCATGATTTCCACAAGAACACACAGCAAAGACTGAGTTAGAGCCTGCATTGCCCTGGTAACCCAGCTTGGCCACTTGCCACCGTGTGACTTTGGGCCAGTCACTTAACCTGCCCACTGCGTCCTCTGTAAAGAGGAGACAGATCACATTAGTAGCTGCTCCTAGGATTGCTGTAAGGACTAACTAGTTAATTTAGCACTTAAAATCGACGGCCTAGCCAGGAAGTCAGCTGCTAGTGTTCCTAGCATTACCTTTGCTCTTTGACTCATGCGCTCTGTGGTGGGCAGAACACTTCAAGAGGGCCCTTCAAATTCTCAGCCCTGGACATCTAGGTCAACTGGCATAAAAAAGTTATTTTTTTTTTTTTAAATTGTGATTAGGTGAAAGTATACAATCCAAATTAATTTTGCGTGCCAGCCTACCTGTGGCTCCTTCTGCTCTCTCTACCTGGTGACAGCACACTCCTCCCCTTCATTCTGCACTCTTGGTATCCTCTTCACAAGCTCATATCCCCTCCTCTCCACCCTCTTCTCTCCCATCCAGCAAGAGACCAATAGGACAGCATCCTATAAATGTGTAGAACCATGAAGTACACACACCATATGGTGACATTGTATCCCCAAGTCTAGTCCATTTTTGTCCAAAGAGTTGACCTCAGTAGTGTTTTCTGGACAGAGGCAGCAGTAAGTCTAGAGGCCATGCTTCCAGGGGGTCCCCCAGGTCGTCAGACCATCAGCTATGGTCTTTTAGTAGAGTTCTGTGGCTGTATCCCTCTTTTTCTTGTGTTGTCCCAGGGACTCAACATCATGTGCCCCATCACAGCTATCTTTGGTGGTGACTAGGCACCATCTGGTTCTTCGGCTCACATGTTGATACGGTCTCCCATTCACATGGGTCCTTCTGTCTCCGGAGCTCTTTTTTCCTCATGTCTTGGTTGTTCTCAGTAACAATGTGTTCTGGATGGGTTGGGACCATTTGGTGTAGCTCAGACGGCAGCTTGCTAACTTTTAAGACCCTAGACACTGCTCACCAATATGGGGTACAGAAACCTCTCTTAGCAATAGGCTAGTTATGCTAATTGGCCTTGACGTCCCCCGAGAGCATAGACCCGAGCCCCATCCCACCCCTGCTACTCTATCATTGCAATATTGGGTTGGCGTAACAAAGTTTTTAAAGAAAATGTCCTGCATCCTACTTTGGTGAGTAGTGTCTGGGGTCTTAAAAGCTGCAAGCTACCGTCGAAGTAGCATCCATTGGTCCCAATCCACCTGGAGCAGAGCAGAATGAAAGCCATCCCAAACATAAGGAAAAACTGAGCCCAAGAGACAGAAAGGGCCACATAATCCAGACACTATATCAGTACGAAACTAGAAGAAATAGACAGTGCCTGCCTACCACCAGGGAGGCACAACAAAGAGTTCCTGACGAAGCAGGAGAAAAATGGGTATGCAGAACTCAAATTCTATTAAAAAGACCAGACTTGATAGTCTAACAGACAGTATGGACCCTGGAAGACATGGCCCCCAGACTCTCTGTTAGCCCAGAACAGAAACCATTCCCAAAGGCAAATCCTCAGACAAAGACAGGACTGGATTATAGGGTGTAGAATTCTTCTTGGCTTAAGTAGATACATGAGGCTAACTGGGAAGCTGCTGTCCAGAGGTGAGATGGGAGGGCAGAGAGGGACAGGAGCTATTTGAATGGACACGGGAATTATAGGGCAGAATGGAAGAGTGTGCTGTCACATGGTGGGGAGAGCAGCTAGAGTTACACAGCAGTGTGTGTGCAAGTTTTTGTGTGACAAATTGACTTGGATTGTCAGCTTTCTCTTAAAGCACAATAAAAGAATTTAAAAAAAAAGGAAAGGAAGGAAGGAAGAAAGATTCCCAGCCCCCAGTGTACATACACTTTCTCCCAGCTAGTTAGTCAAGCACAAGTCTAGGCGCTCTTTCGAAGGGATTTTGCAGATGTCGTTAAGGTCTCAAATTAGAGACTTTAAGATCGGGGCAGAGTGGGCTGGCTCTAATCACACGAGCACTTGAAAAGCTAGGCATTTCTCTGACGCATCACAGAAATGAAGTCAAAAGGATTCTGCCAGGGGAGCGTCTTCATTCCTTTGGAGTCTTTGGAGCTTGAGGGGACCACATGGAAGGACTGCCAGCAGCTTCTAGCAGCTGAGAGCAGTCCCTGGCTGATAGCCAGCAAGGAAGCAGGGACCTCAGTCCCACAACCCCAGGCACTGAATTCTGCCACAGTCACCAGCCTGGAAGAGTCCCTGAGCCCCAGATGAGCACTGCAGCCCTGATGAGCATCTCGATTTCTGCCTGGGGGGACCCTGTATGGAGACTCCAGTTACACCATGCCAGGCTTCTGACCTCCAGAGACTGAGAGCTAATAAATCAGTGTTGCTTTTAGTTGCTGGAACCCTGGTGGCATAGTGGTTAAGTGCTATAGCTGGTAACCAAGAGATCGGCAGTTCAAACCCACCAGGCACCCCTTGGAGGCTCTACTCTGTCCTATAGGATTGCTATGAGTAGGTATGATGGCACTGGGTTTGGTTTGGATTTTTGGTTTTTCATTTGCTAAATTTGTGGCAAACTGTTACTTACCCAGCAACAGAAAACTAATACTAACCCTCTGTGAGAGTTCTGACATAAAGCTCTGAGACATCTTGCCAGGAGGGGAGCTCAGTGCCTGGTGAGGGCAGCCCCGGGCACCCCTGGCACCTCCAGATGAGTGGCTGCTGGCTTCCTCAGGGCTTCTGCCCCTGGAGCTGAGAGGAGGGCAGAGCTGGGCAGCCCTGCTTCCTGCTCAGGGCCAGCCTGGGGTTGGGGAGCCCTGGCACCCGCGACTGCCTGTCCTCAAATCTTATCCACTGTCACCTCCAGGAGACATCTGTGGGAATCTCTTTCTTTGCATTAGCTGCCAGTCTGCAGACAGTAGTAGTGGTGGGAGAAGTGGGCATGGGCATTTACGGTGCCCTAAGAGACAAGGCAGGGAACTTCTAGTCACCACCCTTGTCCTCAGCCCATGGGGTTGCTTTAGATGGTTTCTGAGTCCCCTCCACCACATGCCATCCAGAGGGAGGCCAGCCAGCACCCTACCCTGTTTGCTAAGCGCCCTGAGCCCCGCTGGCTCCTCCCCCTGCAGCCCTGCTCTCCTACCAGAAACAATTAGTGGCCTCAGCTTTAATTAGCTAACGATCCCCTTCAGCTCCAATCACTCGAAATGAAGATGGAATGCTGCGGGGACCTGGACCCAGTGAGGCTCTGGGCTCTGCCTGTCTCAACCCACACATCCGTGGTCACAGGCCAAACGGGCTACAGCAGCCCCAGCAGGAAGAGGTGCACAGGCTGGAGGGCCGGCCTTCCTGTCCCCAGCCCCCCTGGCTTTATTGGAATCTAGCAGCCTGAGCCATGCCCTGCCCATCAAATGCCAGCGCAGGAGGCCCGGGTGTCAGAGTCCCAGCCCCTCACCCTTCCTCCCTGCCCCCACTGCCCACACCTCTCTTTGGTTTTACAAGCTGATTCCGCACCCTAAGTTCCTGCGGCTCGGGCTGGGCAGGAAGGTGAGCTTGGGGAGGGAGAAAAGAGCCGGGTCAAAAGAGGATGTCAGGTCGGGAGAATGCAGTACAGGAAGTACCCAGGACAAATGACGTGGATGCTTCAGACAGGGACATCCAGGAAGGCCTCAGAGGCAGGGACATCTGTCCCAGGAAGGGAGGCAGCTGTAGCCCGGCAGTCCTTCCAAGGCCTTTGGGCAAGGCCAGCTCAGGCCTGCACCTGTCCCACCCCAACTCACCTCTCCTCACACAGGTCCTGGGCCTGGGGTCACAGCTGGAAGATAGCTCTACACTGCACTGCCCAGCGCCTGCCTGCCCCGCAGAGCTAACCTTTCCCTTCCAGTTCCTCGGTGCATGACCCTGGGTCCTGAGCACAGCATGCATGAGTTCAAGTCTCAGCCTCAGCACTTGCTAGCCAGAGAGCTTGGGTGATTTTCTATTATCGCCCCTCCCCCCAGATTTCAGTTCTCTTCTCTGCAAACTGCAGGCCATGCTAGCCTTGCTCTCGGGGCTGCTATGAGGACAGAGTGCACAGGCCCAGCACAGCACAGTGCACTGAGGTGCTCCATGCAGGTTTGCTGCCACTCTTGGGACTGTGACAGCAGCGGCCATGGAGATAGGAGCTGGGCCTGTTCCATTCAAGTGTCCAGCCCCAGCAGAGGGAAGGGCTTGAATCCAGGTGCAGATGTGAGGTGTGCTTATATGCAGTGGGCCTTCAGGGATTGCTGCAAAGGGGAGCTGGGCCAGACTCAGGAGTCCACCAAAGGCTGGGGGTGGTGGTGGTGTATGGGCGGGACCACAGTGTACCTCGAGGCATGGGGCAAGGAGCAAGGGGCCAAGATCTCTTCTTCCAGTAAGAAAGAGAGAGAGCTAAGGGCCAAGATTTGGAGACAGGTGTGGGATTGAAAGGAAACGAAGAGGTGAGATAGAGTCCAAGGCTGAGATCCAAGGCACTTGACCCTAACAGAGGAGGGTTAGAGGAAGAAGAGAAATTACAGGTGAGCAAGAGAGGGGCTGGAGACAAGGGAGGGACAGGTGGGCCCTGGAGTAAGGGAACGATGTAGGGGCCAGCACCCACGTCTGAGCACAGCACCCTGAGGTTGGCAAGGAAGATCCAGCAAGGAAGGCCGAGAGGCAAAAGTCCAGGACAAAGTTCAGGATCTAGAGAGCAGCAGGTGCAGGTGCGGTACCCTGAGCGTCCCTCAGTCATGGATGGTGACAAACCCTGACATAGCCACATTGGGGACTGCTCTGTGGAGTGGGAAAGGCCAGCATACACCTCCGGGTATTCATACAGAAAGGGCTCACACATGAACTAAAGGTGGAAGCAGAGTGTAGAACAACACATCCTGAGACGCCATCTATTAAAACAGACAAAAAGCAAACACAGTGGATGTGCACCTGGGCCTAAATGCAACACAGTGGGGTCACAGAGCTCACGTGGGAGAGGAGGGACAGGGGACCTTGCAGGCCTCCACTCCATACACTTCTGTGTGATCTAAATGCTTTAGAAAAGATATTCAAGTGTTTCTTGTGTAAGATAAAGCTAAAAATGGGGTATTTGCACATTAGGATGGAGAATGTGCAATGGTGATGGAGAAAGTATAGTGGGGATGAAGAGTGTGCTGTGAGGATGGAGAACGCACTACGGAGACAGAGAGTGTGCACTGGAGTGATGAGTGTGCACAGTGCGGGATGGAGAGTGTGCAGTGGGGAGGAGAGTGTGTGGTGGGGATGGACAGTGTACAGTGGGGATGGAGTGTGCAATGGGGACAGCAAGCGTGCAGTGGGGATGGCAAATGTGCAGTGGGGATGGAGAGTGTGCAGTGGGATGGAGAGTGTGCAGTGGGGATGGCGAGTGGGCGGTGGGGATGGTGAGTGTCCAGTGGGATGGAGAACGCCCAGTGGGCATGAAGAGTGTACAGTGGGATGGAGGTGAGCACTGTAAGGATGGACATGTGTGAACAGAGGTGACGAGAAGTACACATAGTCAGGATGGAAGCATGTGTTTAGTGTGCATAGCGGCCAGCCTCAGGGCTGAGAACAAGAAAAGTAAGAAGGAATGACTCCATTGCTGTCAAGTCAATTTTGACTCACAGTGGCTCTATAGTACAGAGTAGAAGTGCCCCACAGAGTTTCCAAGGAGCTCCTGGTGGATCTGAACTGCTGACCTTTTGGCTAGCAGCTGTGGCACCCAACCACTATGTCACCTGGGTTTCCATGAAGGAATAGCGGGGACAGAAAGACCCCCTTGTTTCAGTTGCCTGATCCCAGCCCTCATGTTATCTTTCCACGTTCATCAGATGCATCTCTGTGTGGGCCTGGGGCTCACAGCTGAGTAGACACAAGAAGAGCAGTGGCCATCCTGGAAGACTTTGCTTCCAAGATAGGAGGGTTGATGGCAGGGCCAAGCCCCCGCCACCTTATGGAGGAGGCACCTGGCTAGACAGCAGAGGTTGACTCCCCAGTTCCCAGATGGGTAACTGGCAGCTGGCCCAGGGAAGAAGTAAGATGTTCCAGGCAAAGGGAACAGCCAGTGCTAAGGCTCTGAGATGAGACAGAGAGCCTGCTAGGTTCTGGGAAATGAAAACATAGATCCGAGTGACCAGCGTGCAGGAAGAGGGAGTGGGGACGCAGACAGAGATTGAGACAGAAGGGCAGACAAGAGCAGACAAGAAAGAGACCATGATGAAATGCCTCAACTTGACCCTGAGGCTGGCAAGGCTGGAAGCTGGAGGCCAGTGGGGAGTTATTCAGGCCAGACTGGGCAGAGAACGTATCAGAACCTTCCAGAAGAGCTCAGTTGGGGCTCTAGGCCTGATGAGGTAAGACTCTGGAGCTAGGACCAAGGACAGCCAGGAAGTTAGTGGGAGATGACCCATGCTAAGGAGCCTGAAGGCTGACCCCACAGCTCAGGGATCTGAAAGCAGGGGGGTAGAGGTGTGTGATTACCACTTACCTCTCACCCCTACCCTGGGCCTGGCCAGGAGCGTGCCCCCTGGGGCAGGAGTGTTAAAGCAGGTAGAAATAGTTGCCTTATCTCATCTTTTCATTCTCAACAGGGCAGAGTGGAGGCACGGGGTGATGTGGGTAGGGTACAGGTGCCTGTTCTGTTCCCCTCAGATCTGATGTGGACACCCACCTTACCAACAAGAGCCTGATTCAGCACTGAGATGGCCATCCCATAGCTCCGGCCTTCCTCCCACTCATCTGACGCCCTGGCCACTTGGGAGAGTCATTTCATTTCTCAAATTAAAAATCCATTTTGCATTGTGAATAATAGATGGGATGAGTCCTGGGAGGCCAGACAGATAGCAAGCTGGCTTGGGGGGTTGTTTTTCAGGGCACAGAAAACTTGTAGAATTGAGGAGCAGGGGTGGTAGGGTGGGCAGGAGTCTGGGGGAGGGTGGGGGACATTTTAGCTCTCACAGCAGACTCCTGATCTGCTGAGACGTGTCTAGGGGTTCAGCCCCTTAGGGGAAAGAAGCTCAGACAGACTGATGCCCTACCAGGTGGGAATCTGCCCTGGCCAGAGAGAAGGCAGAAGGCAGGCTCCCAAAGCCCTCCCCGCTGGCCGCCTTCCCACCCCAGCCCTGCACCACTGTGCCAGGCCTCCTTCCAAGGCGGCTCTGGCTGCTGCCCCTTCCCTAACCTCCCCCCGACCCCACAGCAACCTCACTCGGGACTTGGCTGGCTGGGTAGACAGTGTCATCCTCTTGTTCACCACTCATGGGGTCACCTTGACAACTGGAGACAAATGGGAGAGGGCTGGAAGGCTTGAAACGCCACTCGGGGTGCTGGAAGCCAGACCCTGGTCCCCTCCACTCTTCCCAGGCCAGACTTCTCTTTCTGAGGGGCCAGAGAGCAAAGAAGGCTCTGGTCATACTGTCGGTGGGCTGTAGGGTGCACAGGATTCAGTGGGTCACAGCAGTCCAATCCTGAGTCAGCTCAGCTGCCCTGGGGGGGGGTCAAAGGTGGGGGTTGGTGGGAAGCGGGGGGACGAGCAGCTGACCCAGTTGGCCAGGCAGCCTGGCTGGGAGTCCACAGGGTTGAACGGATCAGTGGCCTGAGGGCCTAGGACAGGGGTGTCAGGTGACAGAGGAAGCAGGGGTGCTAGGCCCGGGGCTGGGGTGCAGCGGCAGAAGCAGGAGTCCCTCGGGAAGCATGTTTGTCTCTGTGCCTTTCTGTTGGAAGAAAACGGCTCTTTGAGACAATATCCATTTTTATATTTCTTGGAAATTTCACGGCATTCATTTCGGGGAAAATAAAAGCTGTCATTGCTGGAGAAATGATACCAATCAGGGGCTGAAAAGGCTGGAAAATTATCCTCCTGGAGATGAGCGTTGGGGGAAAAATGCAGATTAAAGGCACAAAGAGCCACTTTGCCACTGCCCTGCCCTCCCCCCTTACGGAATCCCCACATTCTCCATAATCCTCCCTCTCCTGGGAAGATTAAATGGGCCAAGAAAACTGCACGGGGCGAGGGCGACCCTGAGATGGCCAGAGATGGAAGCAGAGAGAGTCCAGAGTACAGACTTGCAGACGGAGAGATGGAAGGAAAGACAGGCAGATGACTGGCAGAAACAGAAGGCAGGGAGCGCCTTGTCCAGGGGACCAGTAGCTGGGCTGACGAGTAGCCACGGGGCAGAGACACAGAGCGAGAGACCCTGCGACTCATGGCTTTTATCAGACGGGGCCTTTGGCCATGTCAAAAATTGTTTGGACCAGTCTGGCAGATTGGTGTTTTGGGGCGGTCTCCTCCTAGGGACCCTGGTGAAGAGCGGCGGAGAAAGCAGAGACTCCAGAAACAGTGGCAGTCATCTAATAAACCCAACGTTTCTCGAGCCCCAAAAGCTAGGCTCTGTGGGTACAGGCTGCTGTGGCTCTGCCATCCAGGGCACCGGAAGAACGGAGAGGATGGAGAAATTCGGAGTCCGCTCCCTACTCTACTTCCCATCAGAGCCTCTCTGAGGGCTGGGGGCTGCCAGGCAGGGTGAGCGCCCCCCTCTCTCCCCTATCTCAGCAGGGAGGGCCCTCTGATTGCTCTCCAATTCTTTTCTGCCCAACTGGGCCAGGGACGGGGGTGGGGCTGTTTCGGTGTCCGAAGCCCCTCCTGCGGCAGTCTCAACTGTTCTCTCTGCTTCAGCAGCCTAGCGAAGGAAGCGCGAGGCAGCTCAAACCCTAGAGGAGGCCTGACCGGAGTAGGGTGAAAGAGGGCAGCAGGCCCACTGCGCCCGGCGCTGCTGCCCGGTACCGGCACGACTTCCCCGCAGCCCTAGCCTCCAGGAGTCATCTCCCGGCCGCGCTCCCGTCCGGAGGTTCAGCGGCTGGGCCTCTTGCGTGCCTCTTTAATCTCGAGCCTCACCCCCTTTAGGGCAGGCCAGTGGGCGGCCCTCAGCGGGACATCAGATCAGAAGGGATCCCCCTCCTGGGAGTGGCAGCAGTCCTCGCTCCCCGGACGCGGCGGTCCGGGAGCCCGGAGATTAGTGCGAACCCTCGGGCGCGTGTCCCCGCGGTCGCCTCCCCGCCCGCGCACTGCAGCCGAACTGACAGGTAGTGGAGAGAGAAACAGGCAGAGGAGGGGCGCAAGGGGCGGGCGGAGGAGGGTGGAGCCGCCGCCGCGCCCCCTCCCTCGGGGCCGGCGGTCGGCGCGGCGCAGCGCGGCGGCGAAGAGCGGCGGGCGCAGGGAGCTAGCGGCCGCCCGCCCCGCTGCGCTCCGGGCTCGGCTTCGGCTGGGCCCCGACCCTGCTCCGCTGCCATCCGGCCCCAGCGCGCACTTGTCGGGTAAGTGGCGCAGGAACCCGCTGCCGCCGCGGCCACCTCCCCCACGGCCGCGGCGCCGAGACTCCCGGCTTTGTCTGCGTCCTCGCGGCTGTGGCTGCGGCGGTGACTCTCGGGCTCGGCTCCCAGGCTCGGAGGGCTGCGCAGACCGTAGAGGCGTGGGAGGCTCGGCGCCCAGGGCCCCGGGCGCACCAGGCCAAGCTCGCTCCGCGCCGGGGGGAAACTTCGCCCAAGTTTCGGTTCTAGGGAGAACCTGTTGAAGCCGGGAGTGGCCCAGGACGGGAAACGGAACCAGTCTTGGTTCTCGGCTGGGGCCGTCGGGGATGTCTTCCCCGCACTAGAGCCGCACAGCGCACGCTTACTGGAGAAGGGGCAGGTGGGGATTGCGACTATTGAGCAACGGTCTTGGAGAAGGCGCAGGGGACGAGGCTGGGAAGGCCCTGCAGAGATCCTCAGGGCAAAGTTTGCTTCTTTGGCCGCTTCCCCGTGTGTCTAGGCCCATGATGGTGAGGAGACAATGGCCCTGGGCAGCAGGTGGCTGCTTCGGGGTCCACAATCACGCTCCCTGGCCATACCTCTTTTCTGCCCTCTCGGCTTTCCTCCCCTGCCCTACCTGGCCTTGCCTGCAGCAGATCCCAGGAGGCTTTTCACTGAAGGCCTACTACGTGCCAGGCCCATGCCCGGTGCCCTCTGTTTTATATAGCGGGCCTCTAAACCCAGGGGGCAGGATGAATGTTCCAGGATAGGGAAGGGTGTTACAGGACGCCGATTGTGCACGCGGAAGGGTACGGCCACTCTGTGGCCTCACCTTCCTTCTTCCCCTGGTGTGGGAGGGAGGCCTGGAACCAGGCCTGCTGTTGGGGTTCCAGGGTGGATTCCAGCCTGCGGACCTAGATCGGCCCTCTTCTTGCGGTGCTGTGGACCCCGTCGGATCGCTCAGCCTGCACCTGACCTTCCTACAGGCGCGACCCAGGAACCATGCTGAGCCCCGCGAGGAAGCTGGCAGCCAGGTGCATCCTGTAGCCTCCCACGACCATCCAAGGCCTCAGGGCACTGGCAGCATAGCCATGGAGGCCCCGTACTCCATGACGGCGCACTACGACGAGTTCCAGGAGGTCAAGTACGTGAGCCGATGCGGTGCTGGGGGCGCGCGCGGGGCCTCGCTGCCCCCCGGCTTCCCGCTGGGCGCGGGGCGCGGGGCCTCCGGGGCTCGGGCCGGGCTGCCGCGCTGGAACCGGCGCGAGGTGTGCCTGCTGTCGGGGCTGGTGTTCGCCGCCGGCCTCTGCGCCATCCTGGCCGCCATGCTGGCTCTCAAATACCTGGGCCCGGGCGCCGCGGGCGGCAGCGCCTGCCCCGAGGGCTGCCCCGAGCGCAAGGCCTTCGCGCGCGCTGCCCGTTTCCTGGCCGCCAACTTGGACGCCAGCATAGACCCGTGCCAGGACTTCTATTCGTTCGCGTGCGGTGGCTGGCTGCGGCGCCACGCCATCCCAGACGACAAGCTCACCTACGGCACCATCGCGGCCATCGGCGAGCAGAACGAGGAGCGGCTGCGACGCCTGCTGGCGCGGCCTGGGGGCGGCCCGGGCGGCGCGGCGCAGAGCAAGGTGCGTGCCTTCTTCCGCTCGTGCCTCGACATGCGCGAGATCGAGCGACTGGGCCCACGGCCCATGCTCGAGGTCATCGAGGACTGCGGCGGCTGGGACCTGGGCGGGGCGGCCGAGCGCCCGGGGCCAGCAACGCACTGGGACCTCAACCGGCTGCTGTACAAGGCGCAGGGTGTGTACAGCGCCGCCGCGCTCTTCTCGCTCACGGTCAGCCTGGACGACAGGAACTCCTCGCGCTACGTCATCCGCGTGAGTGCCGGGGCACCGGCTCCGCGGCCCGCACGCAGGCCTCAGCCGGAGTGGCTGGTGCGGAAGCCCGGGCGCGAAGGGGAGGGCGCCGGCCGCGTGCGGGGGGAGGGCGCAAGGCATTTCCCCGGGTAACTGAGGTGTTTAGTGGAGCCGCGGGGCAGCGATTACCGACCGCTCCGGCGGCGTGGAGCTCAGAGGGAGGGGTTCCCGAGGGCTGCAGCGCTGGGCGGAGGCCTGCAGGGGCGGGGGCTGACCCGGAATTCTGGGGACGCCCACTCTCAGTGCGGCTCGGTGGGTGCCCCTCACAGGCGGGGAAAGTGAAGCCTTTTAGGGGAAGGAATTGGGAGGGCCAGGCGCCCCCTGGTGCTCCCAGCCCAGGCCGGCGGCGGGGGATGGAGGCCACTGTCTTTGTGATCTTAGGGCCATGACAGCAGAAGTATCTGGGTCTTCTGTATGGGCCATGGAGTAGAGTGCATTCTTTGGGGGGAGGAGGACTTGGAATGGTGACCTCTGACCTCGTCTTCTCCCTAGATTGACCAGGACGGGCTGACACTGCCGGAGAGGACCCTCTACTTAGCCCAGGATGAAGAGAGCGAGAAGGTGCCCAGGCGTGAGCTCGGGTTGCTGGGAGTCCTGGGGCTCTCGGAGGCCCCAGGCGCTCTGCCCATGGGTGACAACCCTCTCCTCTGGAGCAGATCCTGGCAGCTTACCGGGTGTTCATGGAGCGTCTGCTCAGGTTACTGGGTGCCGATGCTGTGGAGCAGAAGGCCCAGGAGATTCTGCAGCTGGAGCAGCAGCTGGCCAATGTGAGCATGTGGAGCTGGGGGGACAGGGACCATGGGCAGGGCTGGGGTCGACTGGATCTCCACTCCTAGATCACTGTGTCAGAGTATGATGACCTCCGGCGAGATATCAGTTCCATGTACAACAAGGTGACACTGGGACAGCTGCAGAAGATTACTCCCCACGTGAGTGCGGCCCTGCCTGGGGCGTGGGGTGGGGGGCTCTGATCCTGGGACCCTTGACCAATCCTCACCCTAGACAAAGGCAAGGCCTCTTGGGGCCGTGAACTCTTGTCGTGCCCTGTCCATTCTGCCCGGCCCTCCCTGTATTACTGTCCCTGCCTATGGTGTCCCACAGCTGAAGTGGAAGTGGCTGCTGGACCAGATCTTCCAGGAGGACTTCTCGGAGGATGAAGAGGTCGTGCTGCTGGCCACGGCCTACATGCAGCAGGTGTCCCAGCTCATCCGCTCCACACCTCGCAGGTATGGCTGCTCACTGCCCACCCTGCCCATCCAGTCCCCAGTTCCTATCTAGGCTCCCAAATCCTGGCTGCATGGTGAGCTTTAGCTTCTCACCTCTGTCCCTGTCCTTAGCTGTGCTGGGGAGGCAGACAGGGAGCACTGAAGCGGCAGTCCAGATCCTGGATGTGGTCCCTGCTCATTGAGAGCTGGGCAGGGTCGTGAGCCTCCTGGGGTGCCATGTCCTCACTTGGGGATCAGGAGACCTGCGTAGATGGACATCAGAAAGGGGACGATGGCTACTGCTCTGCTCCCTGCCCAGGGATGCCTTGGGGAGAGCCTCCTTGGTCTCCACCCACCTTGGGAGAATCAGAGGCCCTCAAGGCCAGTTCCGAGGCACAGTCACCTCCAAGTGCCCTCTGCCACCCTGTGGGAAGTCAGTGAACAATGCCAGGTCCTGATCCATCAGCATTGGGACTACTGCTTGGTGGCAGGAGTGTGTTCTGCTGTGTGTGGACCCTGCCCTTTTCTTTGATTTGAGGCCTGGTCCACCCCTAGCTCAGCCCTCCACCCTGTGGTGCAAACTGGGCCCTTCTCTGTGGGTGGATTCTGGGTCCAACCCCAGGCTGGAGGGATGCAGGAAGGGGCAGAGGGTGGCACCCTAAGATAGGCCCATGCTTGGGGGACAGTCAGGAAACCCACCTGCCTCCCCTGCTGCAGAATCCTGCACAACTACCTGGTGTGGCGTGTGGTGGTGGTCCTGAGCGAGCACCTGTCCCCGCCTTTCCGAGAGGCACTGCACGAGCTGGCACGAGAGATGGAGGGCAGTGACAAGCCACAGGAGCTGGCCCGAGTCTGCCTGGGCCAGGCCAACCGCCACTTTGGCATGGCGCTTGGCGCCCTCTTTGTCCATGAGCACTTCTCAGCCTCCAGCAAGGCCAAGGTCAGGCTGCCTGGGATTCAGGGTGGGGCGGGGTTGCTGAGCTGGGTGTGGATGGGCCCAGAGCCAAGATATCCCCCCGCAGCTAGGGCACCGGGCTCGGTCCCCTCAGTGGCTCCAGACTGGGAGCTTATTGGGATGGCTGGACTTGGAGCCTTATCTCTAGGGTCCCCTCTTGGTGCCCAGTGCCAAGCACTGGGCTCAGAAAGTGGGGCTCAGTGATTAGGGGTACACCCATACCAGGTGTCCTGGACTCAGAGCTAAGCCCCATGACTGACTCCTCGCCCGCAGGTGCAGCAGCTGGTGGAGGACATCAAGTACATTCTGGGTCAGCGCCTAGAGGAGCTGGACTGGATGGACGCGGAGACCAAGGCGGCCGCTCGGGCCAAGGTGAGGGCAGGCATCCTGTCTGCTTGTTCCTTCTGCAGACACTGAGCACCAGCTGAGTGCAGGGAGAACGGCAGGGAACCAGACAGACAGAGGTGCTGGTCTCGTGGGTGGAGGTGACCTCAGCTCTTCTCAGCTGACCCTGCGCCTAGAGTGGCGCTGCCTTCTCGCCCGCAGCTGCGGTACATGATGGTGATGGTGGGCTACCCGGACTTCCTGCTCAAGCCCGAGGCCGTGGACAGGGAGTATGAGGTGGGCCTGCTCCCCCTGCCTGCTAGCCTGGCCTCCCTGCCCCTGGCTAAGACCCTCAGGGTAGCCAGAGTGGCCTGCCCTGGCTGACCCTCGGCCTGCCCCTGCAGTTCGAGGTCCACGAGAAGACCTACTTCAAGAACATTTTAAACAGCATCCGCTTCAGCATCCAGCTCTCAGTTAAGAAGATCCGGCAGGAGGTGGACAAGTCCACGTGGGTGCTCAGTGGGTGCTGGGGGAGAGCAGGCAGCGCCGTGGGGGTAGGGGCTCCCTTCTGAGGCCAGGAGACTGGTGTGGGGGCACCTGAGCCTGCACAGGGCATGGGGTGGGGGGTGCCTGGGTGGGGGTCCAGCATAGGAGAGGCCCAGATGGTGTACCTTCAGGCGGCGGGTAGGGACTTGGGCAGCCTGCTGGGTAGAGGAGGAGGCAGTCCAAGGGGGTAGTGGAAGAGGACGTGTGGACCATCCAGCTGACCCAGCCTCCCTCCACAGCTGGCTGCTTCCCCCACAGGCACTCAATGCCTACTATCTCCCCAACAAAAATCAGATGGGTAAGGAGGGGTCGGAGAGGGGTGGTGTGTTGCGGACAAGAGGCAGGTCCTGGCATGGGGGCAGGTCTGACTCTGGCCACGCCCCTGCAGTCTTCCCGGCAGGCATTCTGCAGCCCACGCTGTATGACCCTGACTTCCCGCAGTGAGTCTTGGGGGCGATGGGGAGCGTCCGAGGGGCTGGGCCCCACAGCAGGTCATTTGTTGGGTGGGTAGAGCTGTTGAGACCGTTGAGCTGGACTGGGGGTCCCAGGGCCCTCTCTCTGAGCCCAGAAGTCATGACAGCAGTAATCCTGGCCCCCAGATTCCACATCATCCCAGGTTATTAGAAAAGGGTGTATTTTGGTTTCTTTTTTCCAACATCCTGTCCCCGTCCTCAGTATCTTACTTGGGGCTTGCTCCCATGTTTTGAAAGGGAGCCAATCTATCTGTAAAGAGACCAGCCCTCTTGTGGGTGCTTTAATCTGCCACCGACTCTGTACCCCCAGCCCCATAGGTGGCACTCCTTAGAATGCAGTGAGACAGGTGTCACTGGCCCCTTTTACATGCCCACTAAGAAAGCTCAAGTATTGGGTGCCGCAGGACCATGTGGACCCCGCTATGGCTCCCCAAAGCCACTTCTCAGCCTGTGGGCTCCCTCTTAGGGCCTGGGTGGCAGTGGGGGCTCCACAGGCACTGGGGGCTGAGCCTGACACTGCCACCCTGGGCCCAGGTCTCTGAACTACGGGGGCATCGGGACCATCATCGGCCATGAGCTGACCCATGGCTATGATGACTGGGGTAAGGCCGCTGAGGCTGAGGTGGGGATGTGGGAGGTTTCTGTCACCACTGGCTGGTGGGCAGGTGTGGGGAGGCCTTGGTGCCCAGCCCACCCCTGCCCACTGCCTGCAGGGGGCCAGTATGACCGCTCGGGGAACCTGCTACATTGGTGGACGGAGGCCTCCTACAGCCGTTTCCTGCGCAAGGCTGAGTGCATCGTCCGCCTCTATGACAACTTCACTGTCTACAACCAGAGGGTCAGTCCCCTCACCCCTCGGGCATGGAAGTGGCTGGGCATGGGCCGGGAGCATGCGCACCAGGTGTACACACGAGTGTGCAGGTAGATCCCATGCCAGGTCCCTGCAGATACACTGTGTGTTCACACGGGCTTCCATGCCCGTGTGGGTACAGGAACGTGTAGAGGGAGGCTCATGGTGCATGTGGGAGAAAGGTCTGCTGGGCAAGGAAGGGGGACAGACGGTTAAGGGTACGGAGTTAGAGGGGGCCATGCCTGAGGACGACCAGCGGCCCTACACAGCCCCGGGCCCCTCCTGTCTTGGCAGGTGAATGGGAAACACACGCTTGGTGAGAACATTGCAGACATGGGTGGCCTCAAGCTCGCCTACTATGTGAGTTCCCCCGCCCGGCTCTCATTCCTGCCAGGTCCCTTGGGGAAAGAGTGGGAGCTGGTTGGGATGTGACAAGAGCTGCGAAATAACTGTCCCCTTTCACCTTCTTGGGGTTTTCTGACCTGGGGTGGGTGAGACCTGTGCTGGGCACAGGGTCCCCTGGAATAGGAGGGATTCATGAACTCTCATTTGTTGGGAGAGCAGGGAGGGCTGCCTGGAGGCGGTGACACTGACTGGGGTTTGTATATCTGGGAGTACAGTGTGGGGAGGGTGAGCTGGGCAGGAATCCTTGTCTGCCCTGGTGGCTGCTGTGCATAGGTGGGCTGGGGGGGTGGTGTACCCTGGGGCCGCATTGGTGAAGGGGCTGGTTGCAGGGCCATGTGGTTAGAGTGGAGTGGAGGAGAGGGGACATTCCTCAGGGCAGGGTGCGTCAGGTCAGTCTTTGTAGGCACAAGCCTTATGCGATCGACTCCCCCAGGCCTATCAGAAGTGGGTGCGGGAGCACGGCCCCGAGCACCCCCTCCACCGGCTGAAGTACACGCATAACCAGCTCTTCTTTATCGCCTTTGCTCAGGTGGGGAGTGGGGCTGGGGCCCCAGGGAGGGAGGCACAGCACCCAGGCCTGGTCTCAGCCCCGCAGATCCAGCCTGTGCCCTGCCAGCCACTGCTCTAGAAAGGATGGCCCCGTGGCTTCTGATGGGGTGCCCGGGCCTACCCTTCCGAGCTGTGAGGGATGGGCTAGTCGGGTGGGGCTGGACCATGGATTCCGGGCCTCATCGTCCTCACCCCCACTTCCCGGGCCCAGAACTGGTGCATCAAGCGGCGGTCGCAGTCCATCTACCTGCAGGTGCTCACTGACAAGCACGCACCCGAGCACTACCGGTAGGCCGACTGCCTGCTTCCTGCCTGCCTTCACCCCTGCCGGGGCCTGGGGTGGGTGCCGCTGGGGGTGGGCAGGGCAGGGGACCACCGGCCGCGGGGCCCAGCCTCCCCTTCCTCCCCCAGGGTCCTGGGCAGCGTGTCCCAGTTTGAGGAGTTTGGCCGGGCCTTCCACTGTCCCAAGGACTCGCCCATGAACCCTGCCCACAAGTGCTCTGTGTGGTGAGCCCACACCTGCACGCCCCCCACCCTGCACGCTTTGTGGCCTCCTGCTGCGGCCGGGACAGGCACGGACCCGGCGCTGCGGCCCACTCCGGCAGTGTCTGCCTTCCCAGCCCTTGCTGCCTGGCTGCTGCCCTTCACTCAGCCGATGTGGAGTGGGGCGGAGGCCATGGACCCTGACTCGGCTCCAACGAGCCACGGCTGGGACCCCCCCTGGGCCCCACCTTCACTGTGTTTTTGCTGCTATTCTGGTAAATAAAGCCACTCTACTGTCATTTCAGCCTCTTGAGGGTCCCTAGAGAGGTGGGCTGCAGGGAGTCCTGGGTACAACCAGGACCAAGAGAGGACCTCACAGGCACTGGTTCCCTGGGGCTGGCTTTCGATGCCCGCATTGGATCCTACCCTGTCCTGGGGCAGGTCTCCGCTGTCCCCACCTCCTCCATGTCCCTGCCTCCCTGTGTCCCTGGCTCCCCTGTCCCTGGCCTCCTGGACTCTTCTGTCTTTTCCACCAACCGCAGTTGCTCTCTGCCCAGTTCTGGAGATGCCGTGAAGCAGCCTCATGTGGGTGCAGAAGCACCAAGCTGGGGATCCCCCATTTCCAGGTGACACAGGGCTTCCTTCAGCTCATCATCTAGGCATCATGCTCCTAACCCATTTCCCAAGACAACTCTCCCTAACTAGGCAGTCCCTGGCCTCAGCTCCTTGTCCAAGAATTGTGACCACACTTGAGCCAGGGGCTGGCCCACGTGTCCCCTTGAGGGTGGTGGTGCTCCAAGGTGAAAAGTGGGAAGAGGGAGGGCCAGAGGGGGCTGGTGCTAGGCTCAGATGGCTAGCAGTGGGAGAGGGAAGAGATAAGAGGAGGAGAGGGACTGTTGGGCTGCACAGTCCTCTGAGGATCCCAGGTACCCACTGCTATGGGAACCAGTAGGTGGGTGCCCTTCCTCCTGGGGCCTGTGGGTAAGTCATCTTAAATGGAGTCCGTTGGGGATCTCATGGCCCTGGAGGGGTTCGCCTTCCCTGAGCACTGCCTGTTGTGGTCCTTTCCCATTGCTCCCACTGCAGGGAGACATCTGGCTGCCCGCTTTCTGTCACTATGCCCAGAGACTTGTGTGTTCCTCACACTGTTCCCAGAGACTTGTGTGTTCCTCAAGCCTTCAGTGACAATTAAAAGGCCTCTGTGTCCCCCGAGCCTCCAGCACACCTGCCTCTGGGACAAGAGGTAGAAAGCACACAGCCACAGCTGAGTCTGTCATGAATCGGAGACCATGGCTGGTTTTGTCAGAACTGGGGGGCTCCACAAAGTAGGATATCTGAGGAGTTGTCAGGCTGGGGAAGGGCATGATGTCGGCCAAGCAGGGGGAACAGAGCCCCCAGGGCTGGGAGCACTGCCTCCTAGTCAGCTGTGGTCGACACTGGGTGCCCAGGGTCTGGACAGGTGGGGCTCCTTAGAGACACGCTCCTAGGAGGGGCTCACGGGTGGCTGTACCCATGGAATATCTGTTTGTGGCCTGCTTCAGTTTCCCCTCACAGCACCTTTTCTCTGGGCTGAGTATAGGGACACTCCTCTCCCTGCCTTGAATCTACCACTGCTCTCTGCACCCCATGCCCCAGCCTGACCTCGGCCTGGGATCCTGGCTGGCTTTGGAATGCTCTGGCCCAGAACTCTTGCGCCAGCTGCAGGCTCCCAGAATTCCCAGCTCCACCTGTGAACAGCCCCTTATTTCTGCTGGCTTCGGGAAGGCATGGGTCAGGCGGGGCCTATGGATTGGGGTGAGTCTTGCACAAAGTACTTCAAGGCCTGGACACTCCTGGGGCCCAGCCCTCTTTCTGTAGTTGTGGGGCAGTAGAATGAGGGGTCTGGGGAGAGGGTCCAGAGTATCAGGCCTGGGCTTCCGGGGGCCTTGGGTACTGGCACGTGGCTGGTTGCTGGCACGTAACTGGCTACTCAGGGTGGACCAGGCCTAGGGGCACCCACCTGTGGCATGGCCATGAGGCCATCAGGGGCCCTCAGCTCTGTTGCATATTGCTGGATCGTGGTGGCCATGTGGCACTGCTCCAGGGACTGTGGAACCCTTCTTCTTCCTCTGAGGAGAGTTCAGGAGACCAGTAGGTGGAGGGGAGCACCAGCCCAGAACCTCTTGAGGACAGAGTTCCAGTGCTCAGTCAGGTGCCATGGAGTTCCAGCACACCCCTGGGACTCTGAGCAACAGGGAGCAGGGAGGGCACACAGGTGACATGGTGGGCCATCCACCAGTTCCCCAAATACCTTTCCAGGCGGGCTGTAAGGAACCCTCACTGTGATGAGAGCAAATAGGATGGCCCTTGAACAGAGGAGTCAAGTGAGGCGGGAGGGCCCCTGCCTTGTGCAAGGCCACCCCGCTTGTGCCCTCTCAACCCCGAGGCACTGAGGCTGCCGTGTAGTACAGCCTCAGCTCCTGAAGTGTCTCTTAGGGAGCCGGCCTGCACCCCGGCAGGCTCTCTCTGCCAGGACACGAGCGGAGAGTAACCGCGTGGGATTCAGCTGGGGTGGGGGACTGTGAGCGCACTCGGTACGGCTGCCCCGCCCAGCCCCAGCTGCCCCCACCAGCTAAGTGAGGGGTGTGAGCTCAGCAGGGGAGGTCCCTCCCGCAGCGTTGCAGGTGGAGGACTGTTGGTGGTGGCTCACCCTGTCTCCTCCAGGGCGGCTGGCGGCTCAGTGTGCATCCTCCAAGTGCAGCCCACTGGGACAACGGAAAGTTTTCCGCCAAGCTTTTAATGTTATTTGGTGCCATCGAGCCAGTTCCGCTTCACAGTGACCCATCCTGCGCCATCCCCAGTCACTGATGTGTTTGAGCCCAGTGTTGCACCCACTGGGCTGGTCCATCTTCTTGAGGGTCTTCCTCCTTTTTGCTGACCCTCTACCAAGTGAGAAATGTTCTTCTTCAGGGTCTGATCCCTCCCGATTACACCCTGAAAGTTATTTAATAGCATGTAATAACAGACAAAGGAGCCAGAGAAGGCTCATGACTGTGCTGAAACTTCTGGGTGCCCCAGTGTGCCCGGAGGCACGACTAGCCCTTGGTCTCTGCCATCTGTGGCTCTGAGGGTGGTGCTTGAGCCCAGGGGCCCTAAGAGGTGACTTTGGCAAGTAAGGCCCCAGGAGCCTCGTCCGCTGGTGGGGGTGGGGGTGGGGTAGCAGAGCAGGTAGGCAGGGGCCAGCACAGCTGCCTGTGATTGACCGCACCCTGCACCCCCATTGCTGCCCCCTAGAGGATCCGTGTGAGTCCAGCTCCCTGAGTGCTCTGGCCTAGGGGCTCCGTGGGGGCCAGCCCTGTGCAGATCTAGGAAGGACCGAAGGCGGCTGCGCTCTCCAGCGGGCCTCAGAGGGGCGGTGGTCATGGTGGAGGCTGGCCCAGCTCAGGCGACACGGGGGCACTTTTGGGATTGCCTCCAAGCAGCCCTGCCTTAGTCATGTGGTACTGCTCTAACAGGAAGACCGTAGATGGATGGCTTTAGCCGAGAAAAGTTTCTTCTTACAGAGTCCAGTAGGCTCCAAGTCCAAATTTAGGGTGTCTGCTCCAGGGGAAGGCTTCCCTCCTGTTGGCTCTGGAGGAAAGCGAGTTGGGGATCAGTCTTTGGTCAGGGAGCATTTTGGTGCAGGACCCTCAGGTCTGAAGGATACGCTCTTCTCCTGGTGCTACTTTCTGGATGGTGTGAAGTTCCCAGCTTTCTGCTTGCTACCCTTTCCTTTGACCTCTTGTACGATGAGAGGATAAAAGGTGGTGCAAGCCACACTCCCGGGAAACTCCCTTGACATTGGAGCTGGGAGGTGACCTTACGGTCACACACTAATTCTCTCTAACATAATCCTATCTATTAGCCACAGGGAGTATTTAGGGTTTCCAACATAGGAAAAGCGCAAAATTGAGGGTAGTCGTGGAACACTGGGTATCATTGGCCCAGCCAAATTACTATGCACATTTTGGGGGGGACACAAGGCAATCCAAGATAAGCCCTGAACCCCAGGCCCTCCTGAGTAGTTTCATGGGAGCCCAGTTTGGATTTCCTGTACCCCCGTAGTTACTTCTGCATTGGCCAGATACCCCAAGGATTCCCCCGCGTAAGGGACCCTATGCCAGCGTTTATAAAGGACTTAATCTCCGTTCCAATTGTGTTGGGAGCCCGGGGTCCTCCCTTTGCAAACTCTCAGAGGCTTGGACTCCTGCCCTCCGGGGGTGGGCTGGCTCTTTCCCCCCCCGCACCCCCCCGTGCTGGGCTGCACCTGGTTCCTCCTCTCTCTGGGGACCCACTCACCCAGGCTCACTGAGGGACACTGGGGGTGTGGGCTGTGCAGCTACTGAGGTCTGTTTGTCCTGCTGACCTTTCTTCTGTCGATCAAGAAAGGAATTGCCTCTCCTGCCCCCTGCTGGTGGCTTTGCCCCCTGAGGAGGTCCACTCCAGCTCTGCCTCAGGTGGGACAGGGCAGGGCAGCCCCACCAGTAGGGCCAAAGCCAGTTTTCCTTGAGATTTGTTTTTATAGCTAGGAGTTAAGGCTGCATCCCACCCTTACAAACAGAAGGGTCTGTGATCTGCTTTTGTTTAAATAGCATGTCCCCTCCTCCTCTCTTTGCCAAGGGCCGCAGGACACTTCTATTCTCCTACCCCCACCTCCTGGGAGGTGGGAGGGAGGCTCATCTAGAAATGGAGAGCCTGTCGGCCTTGGAATCGTGAGTTCTACCTGCCCCACTGCCATGGAGCCCGTCCCACGGCTGAGATCTCTCCAAGACTGCAGCTTCTCTCTTCTGCAGAGATTGGTGGATTCAAACTGCTTACCTTTTAGTTAGTAGCTGAGAGCATCATCACTGCCCCAGCAGGCAGCAATTGGCTGAGCAGGGCTGGCTTCAGGTACACTTTCTGGAGAAAAATACAGGCCACCAGCCACACTATTTTAATCCCTTTGCACACTTTGCACACTACTGAAGGTCTCAGAGCAGTGGGAAAGTCAGCCCGGGGAGTCCTGGCTGTCTCACTTCATTTTCTGTTGCATTTTGGACACTAAAAATTTGGACTGCACAGAATTGAGTGAGATCTTGGCTGTCGTGTACTTGAACCCTCACCTAAGGACAGGGCCTCCCCTCTGGAGGCCCTCACAAACAGAAGGTGACAAGCTACACCTGGAGTATGACCAGGGACAGGAACCCCTGTTTTCCTCAAGGCCCCTTCCCTTCGGGAAATGCTCTGGTTGGCTGTTTCAGCTGTCTTCATAATCAACCCCAAACCTGGTACTGTCAAGTGAATTGACTCGTGGTGACCCCATGTGTCACAGAATAGAATACTCCAGAGAGTCTTCTTGGCCCCAATCTTTATGAAAACAGATTGGCAGGCCCTTCTTCCCTGGCACCCTGGGTGGGTTTGCACAGTCAGCTGTTAGGTTAGTGGCCTGTCGAAAACCACTTGTGTCCCGCAGGCCCCAGAGTCCTCACCAAGAGCTGGAACCCACACCCTGAAACCTCTTCTCACGTGGCTATCCTGTAGGGTCAGGTCCGATGCATGACACCCCTTCCACAGTGATGCCTCCTCGGAGGGATTCAACGAATGCCCCCTTTCTGTCCAACTGTCTTTTATGTGACACTGACTGAAGCCTATATTAGGGTCTCTCTTGGCCTCCCCTCCCTGTCTGTCAGCCTTCAGGGTTCTCAGCCCTTTCTGACTTATCGCCCCCCCAAGCTACCATCTCACATGTTCCACTGGTTGTGACACCCCACCTTGGGCCCAACTGGACTCCATGTACCACCTCTTTTCAACTGCAGGTGTGTGCCTCAGTTTACCCTCTGTTGTTGCTCAGCCCAGCTTCCACTTGGTAATCTACTGTGGCAGAAAGAAACTGACCCATCAATCACAGGCGCTGTCTCCTCCTCCCCCTCCTCTGTACCCTGCTTGGTTCTGGTGCCTAGGTGGTGCACAGATGGCACACATGCTGTTAGTCACTGGGCCAAGACCCTTTAAGGGACTCCGCAGGCCGGGCCCTAGTCCAACATGAGCTCATGAGTTGGAGGGGAGTGAGGGAACTGAGTAGCTCCCTCTGACCTGGAAGCTACCAGCCCCTGGGAGCCTCTGGCAGTGTCTAGGGCTGATTCATGGGGCTGGCAGGCAGCTCCTGTCTCTGAGCTACTGTCACATGGGGCTGTTGGTGTGTGTTTTCTTGTTGATATTTTGAATAAAAAATAGCAACAAAAAGATCCACCTTCCTGTGGGACCAAGCTGATTCAGGGGCCGGTGACGAGGGCCGAGGGCCTGTGGGGGAGCATCTGAACTGTAGCTCCTCGGGTTACTCCTCCACCCAGAAGCCCTCCAGGGCAGGAGGGGGCCAAGCTGGCCCACAAGGAACATGCAAACCTGGTGAGTAAAGAAAAAGGTCCCAGACCCAGTGTGTGTTCGCATCTTGGACAGTAGAACTTGCTGTTTGGGAGGGCGGGTGGCTGTTTCCTCCCCAGGAGTAGCCTGAGGCCACCCCACTGGCTCCTGGGCTCAGTTCCAAGGCAGCAGCACCGCCTGGGCATCTCTGGTGGCAAGGTGACATCAAGGGGAACTGCCCGCCGTTCGTGTTGCTTCTGTGGTTTGTGTGTGCTCTGGGAGAGAGCCCTGATGTTCTTTTCCGCCGGAGTAAGTGGGCCCTGGGGTCGTTTCATATCAAAGGTGCGATTTAAATTATGACTGGGCTTTCCAGGTCCCTGGAGGGCTGGGAGGCGAGGCTGACATTGCCAAGGGACAACTCCAGGTCACTGTGCTCAAAGTAGGACACCTGTTCTGAAGCCAGCGGGGCTTGTGGTGTCAGATGTGATGTCAGCACCAAGGACAGGAGGAGGAGGGCACAGCTGGACCTGGACGGTGAGGCCGTGGGCCCGCTTCCACCACCGTGCAGTGTCCTGGGGCAGCTGCTTGAGACAGGGGTTCCAGGGCAGCTCTGTGAGGAGGGGTTTGGGGTGAGGCTGGGGCCAGAAGGGGGCTCCGTCCAGGACCTGTACAGGGAACAATGCACCCTGAGTCAAGGGGGCCGCTTGGTCCAGGATCCTTCTGCTGTGGGTCTCAGGGAGTTTGCTTAAAAGGACAGTGTTTTCCTCAGTGTCAACTTGTGTGAGCATGATCCATGGACATCATGTCAGTGACACACCATGCCACAACCCTGGGAGCCCTGAGATGGAGATAAACACTGCTCATGAGTCAGAATTAACTCCAAAGCAACTGGTTTTCTGAGTGCCTGGGTGCCGCAAGTCCTTGGGGTGTGACTGTGATCGAAAGGGTTGGCAGTTTGAACCTGCCTAAGGGCACTGAGGAAGAAAGTCCTGGTGATCAGCTTCTGAACGATCACAGCCTTGAAAACCCATGGAGCACAGTGTACTCTGACACACATGGGGACCCCGCAAGCTGGGATCAACCTGATGGCAAAAGGTTTAATTTTGGTTTCATATTTAATACCTGGATCCATGCAGGTGTGTCACTCAGTCAGCTGTCACCCCCCTCCTAGTCCCCAGGTGTCCTGGGAGAAAAGAAAGGGACTCCAAAATAAGGGGTTGACATGGGCCCACTGTCACAGATTGAACTGTGTCCGTGCCAAAACGTGTATAGCCATTGGCTAGGCCATGATTCCCAATAGTTTGCTCCTATGTCGTATGTTAGAGGATTAGGATGGGACTGTAAATCCCTTCCTAAGGTCACCTTCCTGCTCCACTGTAAAGGGAATTTTCCTGGAATGTGGCTTGTGCCACCTGTTACCCCTTCTTTTATCCTACAAGAGATAAAAGGAAAGGGAAGCAAGGACAGCATTGGGAATTGTGTGCTATAAAGAAAGCAGCACTGGGAGTGGAGTGTGTCCTTCAGACCTGAGGGTCCTGCGCTAAGATGCTCCTTGAACAAAGACTGATGCAACACAAGGACTTTCCTCCAGAGCTGGCGAAGAGAGAAAACTTTCCCCTGCAGCGGACACCCCGAATTCAGACATGTGGCCTACTGGACTGTGTAAGAATAGTCCTTTCTTTGCTAAAGCCATTCACTTGCGGCATTTCTGTGAGAGCAGCACTAGATAACTGAAACGCCCATCTGCCCGTTCACTCACTTTCAGGGGTCTGCAACGTGTTGAAGTTGTGCATTTGGCCAAGTGGATTTATGGGCTACATTGTCTAGTTTTAACCAAATGAATTCTCCATCACCATCATGTGTAAACTGCAGATAATACCACTAACCCACCGGCAGGTGGATGACAGAGAAGAGACAGCGTGGACACTTCCTGGTTCCCATACACATACACCATCACCCACATTACAAGTTTGCAAGCAGTGAGCCCCCCGAAAAACAAAACCAACACAACCCCAAACTATGTGAAGTCTGGAACCACACCCTATTCCCCCTGGTTCCTGGTGAAACCTGTCCCAAGAACGGTGTGCCTTCCGAGATTTATCAGCAACTGTGGGACACTGAGCTACCCGACCATGGAGACAAATCCTGTGCCATCTTTTCTTTTTCACCCAGAGATATTTCAAGTTATGTGCTGTTGAAGTCAGTCCTTTTTTGTATTTACTAAAGCAAAGATACTTGGAAAGCCCTTGTAATGTTTCTTGTGTAACAGCAAAAAAACAAAACAACCAAACCCAAACCCAAACCAAATACAGAAAAACCTACCATCAGGCAAACACTTACTCTTCTTGTTGCAGTAAAAAATGGCAGGAAGAATGAACAGAAAATAATCTGTCACCCAACAGCAAAGCACTTCTTTGACAGCAAGTAGCGTTGGAAGACAGAGAAAACCCTGCATAGATTGGAAGAAACAGGTGCGAGCAAATGACTGAGTGTGGGAGAGATGCTGCACAGCCGATTGTTCATACAGATTTTCCATCACTTCTCAGTTTAAGATATCTGCTGGGTTTCTTTTGATAATGAAATACAACTGCCTTTTGTGTGTGTGAACCGTCAAGAGAGAGCAGAGAAGGTACATTCTCAATGGGAAATGTCCTGCTTGATAAAAAAAGCCATGTCATAGGGGGGAGAATGGTGTTGAGTGTCTCTGGATGACACAGCTCCCTGGAATGGAAAGTGTTTGTAAAAAGGTTGAGGATGTAGTGTTACCCGCAAAGCTCTGTCATCTGTCCACAGTTTAACCATGGTAAGAAAGGCGTAGAGGATTCAAAGCGTATGACGTGCAGCCAGTTCACTCACGTGGACAGAGTAGAACTAACTCCTTCCTGGGGCTTTTGAGGCTGTGACCTTTCCAAAGCAGATTGCCAGGCCTTTATTCTGAGGTGCCTGAAGAGGTTCAAACTTCTGATGGTTCAGTTGGTAGTTGAGTACTTAAGCATTTCACTATCCAAGAACTTCAGGAAGTTATCAAACCAAATCCTTGCCATTGAGCCAATTCCAACTCACATCGAGCCTGGTAATTTAGTGGTTGACTTCCGAGTCGACAGCACTCGGCTTGGCTGGCTTGTGAAAAGTATTCTAGCAGAATCTTTGTGGTCCTTCGTCATGAGATTAAGAACAACCATAAAAGCTGCCCACTGCAGGGGACAAGCTACCTAAAGGATTGCGGGGAACCCCCTCTCTGCTCTCTCTCCTCCTGCCCCCCTACTCTTTTCGTCTTAAGGACAATTGTGCTGATCTGTTTTGAGGTGACAGGGCTGTCCATGTCAGACTGCAGAAAGCTTTCCTAGCTTCTGGCCCTTCAAGGAAAAGATACCCTTCTAATAAAAAGTAACTGTTTTGGAAGGAAAACTCCTGTTAAAGACAGAGCGTTTTTGCAAAGGGCTGTTTGGGAAAGATTCCCATTGATGTGTGGTTTGGGAAAGATTCCCATTGATGTGTGGTTTTCGGGCCAAGGATGAGACAATCTGACCAATCTGAAAAACCAACCAAACTGGAGGGACTCAGAGACCCCATAGGACAGTCGCAGGTGAGCACTTTAACAATACGTTACCAGAGCACCTTTTATTTGACCAGTAAAGCCCCTCATATCTTACACGTTTTTTTCTTTTTAAACAACTTAGAAGCAGAAGCTGCTACTTTCATTAATCACTTATAAATAACATGCTCTAAAGGTCATCTTTTTAGCCTCTACAATCACCATCGGCACCTGATTCGGAAACGATCTGCTTTTACAAAGCTTTCTAAGCAAGTTTCCTTGACTTCTAAATCCTTGGGGTGGGCGGGTCGTGGTGGACTTTGTTCGTCCAGCCCTGAGGGCGCAGTCGGCGTCTGTTACCCGCACGTGTGTGCCGACCGGTAGTGGGGTTGGAGGGACCCACCCTCCTCAACGTGTCCCAGAAGCACAGCGGGGGCTCTGGGTGAGCCTTGGTGGTGGCGGGGCCTCCAGGACGGTGCCCACCGGGCCTTCTGCACATCCTGCAGTCCCGCTGCTTCAAGCGGCCCCTGGGTAGGGGCTGCGGTGGGGGCCTGGAAGTGAAGGCTCTAGGGACTCGGGGTGGCGGCCTGAGTAGCTGGGGCCTCGGGGTCCTGGGGGGGTGAAGGCTATGTGGGCTCAGGAGATCGGCAGTGGGGCCCATGGACCCTATGGAGGTGGGGACTGGGGGATGCTGGGTGGGTACAGGAGCCGGGCAGTGGGGCCCTGGGGAGTCAGGGCTCGGCGGGCATCAGCGGCAGCCACAGCAGCAGCAGCAGCCCGGTCAGCAGCAGTCCCGACAGCCCGTGAGCAGGGGGCGCGGGGCTGGCGGGACACGGGGCGCTGCCAGGGGGCGCGGGGCCGACGGGGGGCGCGGGGCCGACGGGGGGCGCGGGGCCGACGGGGGGCGCGGCGCTGGCGGTGCCGGCGGAGCCCGCGGAGGGCTCCAGGCCGCAGTCGGTGTAGGGCTCCAGGCAGGCGGCGAAGGCCATGACGTGCGCCACGAAGTGCTGCTCCTGAACGCCGTGCACCAGGTGCGCCTGCGGACCGCGCGCCAGCAACGCCACGTCGTCCCCGCCGTGCGTCTCGGACGACAGGGGCACGGCTGCCTGCTGCGTGTAGTGCGGGAGCTCTGGCGGAAAGCAGACGGGGGGGGGGGCGGCGGCGGGTCAGGAAGACCACCTCTTCCCGGCGTCCCCGCCGCGGTCCCTGTTGCCGCTTCCCTGTCGCCGCACTCACCGCTCTCTTTCTCACTGACGTCGGGCCTGGAGCCATTGCTGAGCTGGTAGCCCGGCCCGTTGCCGTACAGGATGGAGGTGTAGGCCTTGCCGTCTGAGGCCTTGTCGCTCGCCAGACCTGCAGGAGGGTAGGGGACTTTGGATGTCACTGATCACAGCTGGTGGAGGCCCTGTACGCAGGCTCTTCCTGACTATTCTCATGGCCCTACAAGGATGGTACCATTATGCCCATTTGATGGATGAGGAAACTGAGGCCCAGTGAGATTTCTGTGGTGTTGCTTACAAGACCCACCCCTCACCTCCCACCTACCGAAGATGGAGCTTCCCCTCAGCGTGTAGCCACCGAAAGTGAAGACGTGGGAGTGGTCGGCGGTGATGAGGGTCAGTGTGTCCTTCTCACTGGTGAGCTGGCTCGCCTTCTCGATGGCGACGTCAAACACGATGGCTTCAGTCAGCGCCGTGTAAGCATTGGTAGCGTGGTGACCATGGTCGATGCGGCCTCCTGCGGCACAGCAGGGGGAGTGGGTGACCCCAACCTGCCCTGGGGCCCTCCCTTCTCATCTGGTCACACACCCTCCACAAACAGGAAGAATCCCTGAGGGTTTCTGCTGAGCAGGTGCAACGCCGCCTCTGTCATTTCAATCAGAGAGGGGTCCAGGGCAACGTCACGCTCGACATCGTATTTCATGTCTCCTGGTTCAAAGAGGCCTGTGGGAAAAGAGGATCACGGGCTGTGGCCGGCTGGCCAGCCGGTCAAGGACAGGAAGGTGAGGGGACGGTTGGTTGAGAGCCATTACCCATGAGCCGGGTCACCGAGGGGTCCTGGGACGCCTGGATGAGCGCTGTGCGGTTCCACACGTAGCGGGAACCCTGTGGGGTGACAAGACCCAGCCTCAGCCCACAGCCCACACAGCCTCAGGACCCTGAGCCCCTGCCTCCCCACTGTGCCGAGCCCTGGCACCCACGAGCCCCTGCCCCCACCAGCCCCCGTCACCTGGTTCTTGTCCAGCCACTCCTGCACCAAGCTTCGGTTGTCGTTCCTGATTCCACTCTTGTCTGGATATTCAGGGTCTGGGGTCCCCGTGGGAAACATGTATTTGCGGCCTCCACCGAGGATCACCTGGGGTCAGAGGACAGGACAGGTGGGTGTGGGGCCTGGTTAGCCCCGGGCTCCCTCCTCAGATGGCTGCTAGCTCTCCGTCCACCAGGTCTTTGTGGGAATGGCTGGTTTTGCCTCCTCCCTAGGACTCCCCCACCCCGTGTGCCAAGCCCTCCCCCCACATCAATGTCCGTGTTGGAGATGAGCTGAGTGGCGATGTCCTGACAGCCGTCACTCAGCGCCTCAGCAGGCATTTCGGCGTCGGATAACCAGTCCCGGTTCACTGTGTGTGCGTATGCGCCGGCTGGCGAGGCATCTTGCACGCGTGTGGTGGTCACCACCCCCACGGACTTCCCTGAGGGTGACAGTGTCAGGGTGTGTGGCAGGGGCTCCGGGGCTACCCTGCCACCCCAGTCCAGCCTCCCAGCTTACCTGCTTTCTTGGCTCGCCTGAGAACGGAGATGACCTCATTGCCTTGCGTTGTGTTGCACTGGTTGTACTGGGCAGCGGCACTGAGGCCGATGGTCCTGTAGTTGCCTTTGACCCCGCACAGGTACGCAGTGGCTGTGCCCGCACTGTCTGGCACCTGCCTGTCCACGTTGTATGTCTGGGGACAGAGACACCTTCAGCTGACAATCTGGAGCACACTCAGATGGTGACCCAGGCTCCTGGCCCCATCCACACCTGTAGCTGAGATCAGGCACGTCTGGGGCCTCCCTCCAGCCCTCCTCCTGACCGCGACAATCACCCTTACCTTGGTCAGGGCCAGGTACGGGAACGAGTCCATGGCCAGGGGCGTCTCAGGCCCCAGCTTGCCATTCAACTGCCCTTTGAGGATGCGAGTGGCTGTCAGCGTGGGCACCCCGAACCCTGAAGGAGCAGGACCTGTCAAAGCTGAGCCCCCAGGGTGGTGGGGGTCCCCGGGGTGGGCAGGCCTGGCACACTCACCGTCTCCCAGGAAGAGAATGAGGTTCTTTGCAGCTGTCTGGATGGGCTGCAGCTTCCTGGCAGCATCGAGGGCCTCAGTGGCCATCTGGTTCCAGAAGTCTGGGCTCTTCTCCTCCTCTGGCCGAGGGGAGAGTGAGGAGCAGGTGAGTCTGAGGTGCCTGTGTTTGCTGGGTGAGGTTGGAGTGGGGCTGGGGGCCTTGTTACCTGGGATGGAACCCTGTGAGAGCTGCAGCTTCAGGCTCAGCAGCAGCAGCCACACCCATGTCCCCGGCATGTCTGTGGAGAGGTGGGGGGCAATGAGGCTCTGGAGGCTAGGACCCCAGGAGGCTGAGATTGGACGGCACCGATCTCCTGCACTCAAGTTAGGGAAGGGTTCTGTTGTGGCTCTTAAAGGTTCTCAGTCCCTCCCAGTGCCCCTGGGGCCCAGCTGACTCCACCCCTGCCTGTGACCTTCACTAGTGAAGGGGAAGTGGTGGGATATGGCTGAACCAGCCAGGGGTAGGGATCCTGAAAAAGGCAGGGCCAACCCTCCTAGCTGGGCCTGGCTGTCTCTCTGGGGGCACTGGGGCAGATCTGCATGAGCCCTGTGGGGATGGTGGGCTGTGGCTGACTAGGAGTGTACTGGGGGGGCAGGGCAAGTGGAGAGGGGATGTGTGTCCCTCATCTACCTCATTTGTTCAGGATTTCCCGGGAGCCTCCGCAGGCCAGGTCGGTACACGGTGCACAGTCTGGGCTCAGGCAACTGGGCTGGCCGTTCTTGGCCCTGAGTACAGGAGATGTGGCCAGCCTGTGTGGGGTGGCCTGGTATACCCCACTATCTACTGGGTTTTCCCTGGCTGGTAGGCTGGGTACTGGGCTTGAGAGTCCATCTGTGGACCTGGACCCTGAGTTCCTTTTCTGTGGAAGAGGGTGGGGCTGGTGCTGTTAACAGCCTGGGGGCCTTGTCTGTGTGACCACAGCCTCACCCACTTGTGAGCCAAGTATCTCTGCTAGCTCCTGTCCTTTAGAATTTCAAGAGAGTGCCTCAAGGCACAAAACAAACTTTACACACTGAATCCTCCCCCACCAACCCAGCTGTGGCCCATCCACCCTCACTAACATCATACAGGCAGAATTCCAATAGGGACAAGGAAAACACAAGACCAGGAATTAGGACCTAGCCAAATAGCTACAGATTGTTTCGGGAACACAATTCTATCCATGGCAGCCTTCTAATTGACTTATAGCAACCCTGTAGGACAGAGTAGAATGGCCCCACAGAGTTGCCAAGGAGCACTTTGTAGACTCTAACTGAAAACCTTTTGGTTAGAAGAGGTACCACTTATCCCATTAGGCCACCAGGGTTTCCTGCAGTAAAATAGGTGACAAAAATTCAGAGGATGATGTGGCAGCTCCTAGCCTGTCATATGTATATAGCTTCTCTGTAATAATAATATTGAAATCACCGGAAGTCACTTTAGAGTACTTATCAACTGGAGGAACTAGTATATTTAACTGCTAAAATAGGATACTAGGTGTCCAGGCAGCAGGAGTTAAGTTCAAAAAGAAGTACCCAAAACATGAACCTCAGAGCTTAACATTTCTGAGAAATGATCCTGGAATTCCCCTCCCCCAACAGGACCCTGGTTTGGGGTTCATATGTAAAACCACTATAAGCTGAACATATGAAGAATAATTTGGAATTTGAATAATCCCTTTGGGAAAGTGAGTTCCAAACTGCTCCTTTTTTTTTTTTTTTTTTTTTTTGCTTTCTTTCTACTTTCAAAAAATAAGCTCCCACCTTTGTTGTCTTGAAAGGGAGGCCCTTGGCCAGATCAACTGCATCTTGCCACAAACAGTAGTTAGAACAGGCATGTCACAAAACACTGAGTCCTGAGAACTTGTTTTTCCTGCATCGGTCAGAACTCTCCTTGGACTAGTTATAAGTCACACGGCTATTCTTTCCTTTAAGGAGCAGTCCTTAACCGCTCTGTTGATCCCCTTTCAGCTATTGTATAAGACTATTGGACCGAATCACTAGGTAGTTTGGACTGTGATGATTGTCAAGCTCCCTGACTTGTTGGAGCCATGCAGACCCCCGCAAAGAATATTGTTGAAGCATCAAAGAAATCGCTTGTGTGGACCCAGGAAGAGTAGAAACCAGCGTCCCCTCCTTAATCAACCTATATAACCTCTAGGCTTAGCCTATCCATGCAGGCCAGCTTTGGAGGAGCTGATTCCCCCTCGCCTCTTGTGTTTTGGCACTCCCTAAATGTTCTCATGTAATCACCTCACCTCCTGTCTCAATATTGGCTTTGTGGACAGGTGGCGTGGATCTGTGACTGTGGTTACAGTCTTTTCTTTCCACTTTTTTGGTGAAATTTTGTTTGATGCTCAGTTTTCTTCTGTTTAGGGTCTACTGTTCCTCCATCTGAGGCTCTGGTAAGTTAATAAGTTTTATCTAGAATCTTTTTTGTTTATTCACTGAATTGAGTTGATCTTACCCCAAATAGCTACATGAACTTTAAGAAACTCAGTTCCCCAGATCCTTGCTTTGTGTGGTCTTTCTGTCCCATTTTGTTCTGGGGGCTCGATTCTGGGCTGAAGTGTGGTGTCTGAGTTCCTGCCTTGTCTTGGATTGAGGCAGACAGCCTCAGAGCCCAGTCCTTCTAAAAGACAGGCTCAGGCTTATCCTCCTTCAGAGCGGCATAAGCTGCACCTTCTTCTGAAATCGTGCTGGACAAGAGAACTAGAGAGTAGCCTTACATTGCCTCAACCTACCCCTGGGAGAGGACTTCACATTCTTTGTTTTAAAAATATTTTATGTTGCTTTAAATGTTGGTTGCACAGTAGTTAAGGGCTATGCCTGCTGACCAAAAGGTGGGCAGTCTGAGAGTTCTCCAGGCCCTCCTTGTAAACCCTATGGAACAATTCTACTCTGTCCTATAGGGCCGTTATGAGTCAGAATGGACTCCACAGCGGTGGGTTTGGTTCTCTCTTTTTTAGTTGGTTTTAAGTGAAAGTTTACAATCCAAGTCAATTTGTCATACAAAAACTTAGACACACACACACTGCTACGTAACTCTATCTGCTCCCCTCACGCGTGAACGTGTATTTCTCACGTCCATTCAACCAGCTCCTGTCCACCTCTGCCATCTCATCTCGCCTCATGACAGGAGCCACCCAGTTAGCCTCCTGTATCTACTCAAGTCAAGAAGCACACTCTTTGCCAATATCTCTTTATGCCTTATAGTCCAGTCCAATCTTTGAAGAGTTGGCTTTGGGAATGGCTTCTGTTCTGGGGTAACAGAGTCCGGTGCTAAGCCTCCTGCAGACCTTCCAGTCTGTTGGACCATCAAGAGAAGACTTAACATCTTAATGAAGGAAAATTAACCTAGTCTTCTAGTCCGGAGGGCTGAATCTCTGTCTAAAGAAAATGCATACTCATCCCCAAACTCTGAGTTCCTGGCTTGAATGAAGGTCAACCCTGAATATTCCTGAGAAATTTACATTTTCTTGCTGTCTCTAAAAGCTCACTTCTCCCAGCTGCCTAAATGCAGTTTGGAGACAGCAACCCTGGTTGCTCCCTTCTTTGTACAATGAAATGAAGGCATTTTTCTGATCTCCTACCTTGTTTATTGGCTGGAAAAAGTCATGCTAGGCAGAACCTGGGGTTTCCACCTGGCAATACTTGTGGCGAGCCGGAAGAGTGATTCGCCACTTGGTTTCTGAAATGGGCTGTGCCGGGTACCCTACCTGATGTGTGGCACCACCTGGAGAGTTCCTCAGGAGGCCTAGGGGTGATCCGAATGCCTGACCCGCCTCAGACCCAGCGGTGATTTTCTGGGACCCATGAAACATGCCTTTGTTATTTGGTAAGGACCTAGGTAAGGCCTTAGAAGAGTCCTAAGAAGCAGAAGTATTGACTGTAGAGGGTGTAAAAGGCTCTAGGTACTGGCTGGTGTACTTGATTAGATTGTGGGAGTATATAAATGTGTGTGTGTGTGTGTGTGTGTGTGTGTGTGTGTGTGTTCAGAAAGCAGAGAACATTCAAGAGATCCTGGAAGGTAGTCTACTACAATACATCTTTAAGAACCGGGAACATTTTGAGTCAGACTCTACTCAAAAAAATAACAAAGATAATTTTCTTCAGTATATGAATTGACCCATGGGGAAAAGTAACTAGCAAATTGATCTCTAAGTTACAGTGTCTTCCATCTTGATGCTTTCTGTACTCTTGAGGTTAAATGAGATCCAGAGTACTGTATAAAAAGCTTTCACGACTGTGCATCAAAACAAAGAGTTACAGAAAAATGCCAACTGTTAGTTCAAGAAACCCAAACCCAACCAGATCCACTGGTGTCGAGTCCATCCTGACTCATAGTGACCCGGCAGACAGAGTAGAACCACCCCATAGAGTTTCCAAGGAGCACCTGGTGGATCAGAACTGCCAACCTTTTGGTGAGCAATCTTAGCAGTTAACCACTCCACCACCAGGTTTAGTCTAGAAAGGGACCGATAAGTCACAACGGCTGGTCTTCCCTCCCGACTAGAGGAATATCTGTTACCATAAAACACGAGGTTAGGTCCCCTGCCACAAAAGCCAGCACCGAGACAGGACTGAAGTAAAAGTCTGAGAGGTTTATTATATGCTGGCACGTAAGGGACAGGAGGAATTCAGGTCCTCAGAGCCTGTCTGACCCCTTTAGTCAAGCTCAGGGGCTTTAGTGGGTAGGTAGGAATGGACATTAGGTGTGAGAGAAGAAAGAATGTGGGCAACTGGGGGCATCCTGGTGGGGAGACATGTGTTGGAAGCTGGGTGATGGCTCTGGTGAGGACATATGCCTTGGGGACTGAGTGTTGGTCTTGGAGGAGATATGTGTCGGGGACTGGGTGGTGGTCCTGGTAAGGAGATGTGCTTCGGGGATCGGGTGGTGGTCCCAGTAAGATGTGCATTGGGGCTGGGCAGTGGTCAACTGGTGAGGGGATTGTTGCGGAGATGGTGGCATGAAACAGAGGCTGAGACACAGCAGTCCAAGGGTCCAGGGAGGTTTATTGGAAGAGGGGGAGAGTGGGGCCTGAGCCGAGTGACTCAGCCCAGCCCCTCCCTAGCAGGGCAGGCTTTTTATAGTTTTAAAGTTTCAGTGAGGCAGTGTGGGATGAGAGGGGTTTATGGTTTGATAAGGAAAGAAAGAGGAGCAGCAAGAAATTCTGGTTAGGGGCTCTGGATAAGGAAGAAGTGATTAGGAGGGGAAGGGCTAAGGTTTGTTTATGGTCAAGATTTTGATAAGAGAAGAGCTTGCAATTCAGAGGGTGGGGAAGACAGGCAGAAAGTTATTTATGGTCATACTGGGTGGGGCCTACCAGGCTGTTTTCAGCTGATGGCAGGTCTGATCATTGGATAAGACGACCTCCCTGAATGACAGAGTCCTCTCAGTGACCTCCCTGAATTTCAGGGACAGAGTTCCCTCAACTCTCCACTTTTAGTTTAAGGACAGAGAGGTGTCATTATCTCTTAGCCACTTCCTGCTGGCAAAGGTCGTCGACTTGTCCTAGGGTCTATGGGGAGTTGGCGGGGGGGGGGGGTCCTCTGGCCTCCTGCAATTCTGTAAAGTGGGAGGTCCATTGGTGGTTTTTCAGGAAGCTTTGGTATAGACCTTGTTGAGTCTTTCAGAAGAACAGAATCTGACTCACTTGTTGGGGAGTTTAAGGCTGGTATTCTTAAAGGACCATGAGTTTAACCTGAATTTGTATTCCTGAAGAGAAAACATGAATTAAGTTAAGAATTAAGAGCCCGAAGGTAAGGGTAACCAAAAAGATTAGTAAGGGAACTATGAGTGGCAGTCATAGTGACATTAGCCAGTTGAGTTTTTAGAGCTCGTTTATGTCCAGGCTATAAGCTGGGGACAAATTAGGGATGAGGATCTGGAGTCTTTCCTTTTTGGATGGCAGCTGTTAGTCCCTTGGTTCAATTCCCCAGTACTGATAGTAGCTCTCTGGTGTCCCGTTGGAAGTATGCATAGTGGTGGAAGTTGGACTTCCTACACATGCTCCCGGAGTTGGTTGCATCTGAAAAACAACTTTGAGGAAGTTTACACAACTGTGGGGGGACTTATCTCAGTGTTCCAGAACACAGTTCATATTGTTTGTTGCTGGTTTGAGTCACACTGCAGAGGCCCTCAGGCTCCCTGCCTTGCTCCTGACTGTTGACTCAGAAGAGGTCCGACATTTCTTATAAGCTTTCTATTGTGTGTTCCCCATGAACTATTCTGCCTCCACTCTCAAACGTTTCATGTACCCTGACTGAGAGTTTCTTTTGGTATATGCCCTTCTGGTTCTTTAGTTTTTAACATATTAACCAACAATAAAAGTAATTCTTAGTCCTCATTTCTTATATTTAGTCAAGTTTTTAAATATATTTGTCCCAGCAGTACAACAGGTCATTAAGGGAGTGATAGAAAGGAATGTCTTACTAATTGCAACCCCATCAGACACAAAGGCAAACCTTTGACCTTGGATTTTTAGTCCAAGCCAGTAATTACACTGTCATGCTTGGATGGAAGGTCCATTTAAGGTAGGGGTGGCTTTTCGTGTCTAAGACAGATTTAATCTCCTTACCTTCCACTTCAAGTGTAACCCTTGGTTTCCCCATGGAGGTGTCAATGGTGTGACCAAGTGCCAGGTGTGTCTCAGGGCTCTGTCCCCAGTGTGTGTCTTCAGACTCCTCCTGTGAGAGTATAAGTGGGCCTGTCCATCTGGGCCTGCAGGAAGCCCACTAGGTGTCCGGTTTTGGGGCACTGAGGACATTCCACTTTCCTGGCCTCATATTTTGACAGTACCTGTATTGATTGGGGTCGGTACTGAGCCAGTGAAGTGATCCAAGTCTTTATCCTGGGGGCCAACTTCCTCTACCAATTGGTCTGAGGTACTGATAGAGGGTCATAAAAAGTCTGTACAGAGGAATCTTTTTATTTTCCCTTATAAAACAGAACACCCACAGTAAAACAGTCAAACTAGTCTTATCTAGATCACCATTTGACTTAAGTGGCTTTAGGAACCAGTTTTAAAGCTCACACTTTAAAATAATATTAATTGAATACCATCAGGTTTTTAAGATCTCGAGCATCATACAGTGAACTATGAAATACAGTAGAAACACTCAACAATATCAGGCCAATTATCTGAAAGAACTAATGAAATTATGACCCTATAGTCTCTGAACAAGGCATGAAAATGTTTATACATTAAGTAGCATCAGTAATTATTTTTTATGTGTTTTAGCAGCAATTGCATTTTATATAATCTCAGAGTTCATGTTAATAAACCCATAAATTAAGCTTCTTTATATAGAAAGTAGGACCTGCAAACATCATCAAGATTTTGTTACATAAAACCTATAGACTATCCATTTACTCTGGCTTCTGTAGTTGCTCTCTGTTTCACCTGTTCTGGAGCAGCTGCAGTTTGCTAGGTCATCACTTCTGAACAGGAACCTTGGATGTCTCAAGTCATGGTCCTTTTCATAAGTCTAAGATCTTTGTTGAGATATTCTGGTTAATGGTTCTCAGGAAATTAGTAAACACTGTAGATGACAAAAATTCAGTAATCTACTGGAAAGCCTTGGACAATCATTACCTGTATCTTTAAGGAATTTCTGACGCTGTACTTAACAATCTCAAAGTATAGTATCACATAGTCAGGATATGTCATGGATCAAATTGTGTCCCCCCCAAAATACCTGTAGCCGTGTGGCTTGGCCATGATTCCCAGTATCTTGTGACTGTCCTCCATTTTGTGGTTTTCCTATGCTGTATGTTAAAGGATTAGGGTAGGGCTGTCAACCCTTTCATAGGACTACCTCCCTGCTCCCCTGTAAAAGGAGTTTCCCTGGAGTATGGCTTGCCCCACCCTTAATCCTTTCATCCTAGGAGAGATAAAAGGACAGAGAAGCAAGCAGAGAATTGGGAACCTCGTACCATCAAGCAAGCGGCACCGGGAGAAGAGTGTGTCCTTCAGACCTGAGGTTCCTGCATCAAGATGCTCCCTGGAGAAAGACTGATGCAATACCAGACTATCCTCCAGAGTCGACAAGGGGGAGAGCCTTCCCCTGGAGTGGACACCCTGAATATAGACTTGCAACCTACCGGACTGTATAAGAATAAACCTTCCTTTGTTAAAGCCATCCACTCTGTGGTATTTCTGTTAGAACAGCCCTAGCTGACTAAAACAGTGGTATGGATTTTGATCTATAGCAGCCTCATAAACAGTGTAAAACTGCCCTATACAGTCTCCAAGGACTGCCTGGTGGACTTGAACTGCCAACCACATGGTTAGCAGTGGTATCACCCAACTACTGTGTCACCAGGGTTTTTCCACTAATTAATAGATGACTTAATATGTATTTGTTAAAAATAAAAAAAGACATTGACATCACCTGTAAGTATATATTAGTATTATACAAATAAATATATTAAATAAAAATAATATATAAGAGGAAATAGCCAATATAAATTTTAACCTAGTTAGAATCAGGTACCTTTTTCCATTCCAGTTTGTGTCAAAACCTTTTAGCCCCTGTCTCTTGGAAAAGGCTATCCTTGGTTTTTGCTTTTTATTCATCTCTAAAACTCATGGCTTGGGTTTTGGCTCAGAAATTTTATCCTAATGAGAGATCAAATCTTTGCCTTTAAGGGAGCTTACATAAGGAATAAATTAACTGTTTACTCAGAAATCAGAGACAATTGCTATTTAGCACTGAAAAAGCCAATTCTTTCTAACACGAATGTTCTCAAAAATCTCATAACTTAAGCCATTAAACTTTTGCTAGGCAAACAAAACTTTGACCATATCAAATAAATATTTTCAATAAACCTCTATAGTACAATCCCTTAAACAGCAAAAAAACCTCATTAAGACTTCTGTAATATAACATAAATACATTTTTTCTTGTTGCTTGAAAAGGAAATAGTGTATAAATTTATATTACATCAAGTATCTATTAAGTTTAATTACTGTAAAATCCAGGGGTGAAATAAAGCTTGCTTAAACATTCTAGGTCTTTGATTAACTCTTAAAGTTTTATCAGCTGGCTTTTAGAAATTAACACAAATCTCTGTTCAACTGACTTGGAAATCACAATGCCCCATCCTTGGCATTCATATCCCTAAACTCTCAGATATGTCTCAGAGTTGTCCTGCAATAGTCTGAGGTCTTTTTTGATTTACCCAGTTTATGATAATCCAAATAAACCAGTAATCTATCTGTTTTTCTCTAAAAAAGAAGGTGTCCACCTAATTATAAAAAGGTTTTCAAAAGCTTCTCTGGGGCTATTACCTGAGGCTAATTTCTGCCTTCTTTCTGGAGGGTAAAAGATCATTAATTTCCCTTTTATTGTCTTGAAGTTGTTACTTTCTCTTTAAGACAAAGTTATCATTTTAACTAAGGGCTGTAAACAGGTTCTTCAGCCCAGTGACAGTTTGTCTGGATCTACTTGAAATTTGGCTTCTTTATCAACCTTAATTTGGCTCAAGCAAGACTCTGACCTGTTAAATAAGTTTCAAAAGAATAAGAAATATCTTAAAAATTAGATACATTGGCAAAAACAAGACATAAGACCCTTAACAGGCAAACACTATTTTACAAAAACAGATATTGTATGAGACAACCCTGGAGGAAAAAAACAATTCTCGGTTGAATTGGCCCAAAATGTGTCACCCAAAGCCAAACATTAAGCACTTAGTCTATAGGAATCAAGACACTTTTTCACTGAAAATTATAAATCTGGAGTTCCTACAAACAGCTTGTATAAGTACAATGACAAAGACATTTCCCAAACCCCATGAAGGCAAACGTAAAACTATACCACAAATACATTTATCTTATGAAATACACACGGGAGGCCTCACACTTTCACACACACAGCTTCACTTTACAGTCTGTTTCTTTCTTAGTTACAGTGAGCTTAGCAAGTGCTTTCCTGATTTTTAACAAAAGAGCTCTAATTGTAGGATGGTAAAATAATTTTATGGATCCATTCAATTGCTAACTTTCTCCGGAGTTTAGCTGGTACATTGGTCAGACCAATTATATTATAGTAAAGCTTCATTTGATCTTTAGTCACAGGTGGGCACCCATACTGAAGCCAGAAAGACAGAATCAACCCTGTCAGGCTTTTCTTAGGAACAGAGGCCTTATTTCCCATATTACAGGGCATACAGATACAGAGGACTCTTTCGTAATTGGGACAGACGTTCCCATCTTAGCAGGCACAGATAGTACTGAGATAGACAGAAGTTTGAAACCTGATGAGAACCTGAGTCATGGATTGAATTGTGTCCCCCTAAAAATACGTGTAGCCATGCAGCTGGGCCATCATTCCCAGTATCTTGTGATTGTCCTCCATTAAGCGTTGGCTTGGCATGTTAAAGGATTAGGGTGGGGCTGAAAATACCTTCATAGGAATACCTCCTGCTCCACTGTAAAGAGAGTTTCCCTGCAGTATGGCTTGCTCCACCCTTAATCCTTTCATCCTACGAGAGATAAAAAGACAGAGAAGCAGGCAGAGAATTGGGAACCTCATACCATCAAGAAAGCAGCACTGGGAGAAAAGCACGTCCTTCAGACCTGAGGTTCTTGTGCCAAGATGCTCCCTGGAGAAAGACTGATGCAATTCCAGACTTTACTGCAGAGCCAACAAGAGGGAAAGCCTTCCCCTGGTGTGGACACCCTGAATATAGACTTGTAGCCTACTGGACTGTGTAAGAATAAACCTTCCTTTATTAAAGCTATCCACTCTGTGGTATTTCTATTAGAGTAGCCCTAGCTGACTAAAACACTAAGTTCTCTGCACAACCAGAATAAAGCACTTGAACTTTTTAAGATTCTAGGTGGACAAGGGGACTCCTTCAAATTCCCTCTGTTTCAGGTTGAGCCAAAGAGGAGGAAAGGAGAGGAGGCTGAAGAATCTGCTTATTAACCTAATTGGATAGCAGAGATCCAGGGTTACGGGAGGTGTTGTGCTTGAACCAAGGTGTGCTTTACTTTGTGTGGAGTTTGTCTTGTAGGGGACAGACACTTTCCTCATATGTTCTGTGTACCCCCTTATTCTGTCACAGGAGCCTTCCAGGGGCAGATGCCCTTTGGCTCTTAAATGTTTGACCCATGCCCGCAAATTTTATGGACCTTGTCCTCAGCCTTTGAAGGGAACAGAGAGGCACCCTCACCCATCTGGGTTAGAGTTACTGGGGTGGTACTAACAGCCTGGCCTTCAGAATTCACCAGGGAGTGCCCCAGTCAGAATATTTCAAGTACCACAGCAGCCAACCGCCTCTTCACTGAGGGCTTTTAGAGATGCAGCAGAAAAGTGGAGGATAGAAAAGTCTGCTCTTTCCTGGGAAACAACTTAAAGGAAGGGGTCCCCGAACTTTGCTGTAGTTGCCAGAAATATACTGCTGAATTAAAGCAAGTTTGTTCCACTTTTCACTCTAGCTGAAAATTCTGAGAAGGCATGGGGTTCTAGATGCTTTATTCCCAGATAGCCAGCAAATCTGGAGGACCAGTGAGGACAACTTCTCCAAAAAACACTGTCCTGAGACCTACTGTTCAGAAGTGAAAGGGGGTGAGTGAAGGGTCAGAGGAGATTCCCAAATGGTAGGTCATGGAATGTGAGAAGGAGGAGGAATGGTTGGCATAAAAAGAGAAGGCAAAATTTCAGAAGTCGGGGTAGAGTCTGTTGGAGCTGAAGGTGGAGGGGAAGTATAAGGAAGTGGAAAGGCTTGTCAGAAGGATCAAAATCAGGTTCATGAAGTGGTGGCTTAGAAGCCTGAGGTTTTTTGTTAAGGAGGAGGAAAGTGGCACAAGTTTAGCAAAGAGAGGGGTAATTACAAAGGAAAAAGAAGACTTAGATATAAGGGACCTCAGACCACTTGCCATTGCAGGTTATGAGGTTGACTAAATCATGGAGAATGTTCCTAGGTGTCTGGATTTTTTAGGAGACACCCTGTTTTAGTCAGCTAGGGCTGCTCTAACAGAAATACCACAGAGTGGATGGCTTTAACAAAGAAAGATTTATTCTTACACAGTCCGGTAGGTTGTGAGTCCATATTCAGGGTGTCCGCTCCAGGGAAAGACTTTCCCCTTGACGGCTCTGGAGGAAAGTCCAGTATTGCATCAGTCATTGTCCAGGGAGCGTCCTAACGCAAGAACCTCTGGTCTGAATGACGCGTTCTGCTCCCGGTGCTGCTTGCTTGATGGTAGCGAGGTTCTCAAATTGTCCTTGGTTCTTTTTCCTTTTATTCCTTGCAAGCTAAAAGCATTAAGGGTGGGGCAAGCCATACTCCAGGGAAACTTCCCCCATAGCAGGAATTCACAGCCCCACCCTAATCCTTTAACCTACAGGTTAGCAAAATCACACAATGGAGGACAGTCCCAAGATACTGGGAACCATATCCCAGCCACGTGGCTGCACACATTTTTGGGGGGACACAATTCAAACCATGACACACCCCAAAGAGGTGTCCTTAGGGGGCTTAGACTGGCTAGTCCTGATAGTGTAGACAGTGAGTAGGAGGAAGAGAGAGTGGAAAGATTAGTCCTCCTAGGGAGAGGCAGGCATCCCCACTTCTCACTGGGGACCAGGTTCTGATCCCAACTCACTGTCCAGATGTGCCTAGAAGTGAAGATGGGGGAGCAAGGAACCAGTGTTCTGGTACCCCAAGGAAAGCCTTGACCCAGCGCTGGGGTTTGTGTGAAATGGAAGAGGGAGAGAGATGGTAAGTCATTGCAGAGAAGGAAATCTCGCCTCCAACTCACTGGTTTCAATGTGTTGTTGGTCATTGGGAGTGCTGTGGCAAGGGTCTGAAGGAAGGGGAGACCCTTGAGTTGGTGGTCTGATGCATCCCTTTCCTGGGTTTCGGCACCAAATGTTGGGGAGAAGGTAATCCAAAACAGAGGCAGAGACACACCAGTCCAAGGGTCCAGGGAAGTTTACTGAAAGAGAAAGAGATTGGGGTCTGAGCTGAGTGGCTCAGCCCGGCCCCTCCATAGCAGGGCAGGTTTTTTTATTGTTTTAAAGTTTCAATGAGGTAGTGTGGGGTGAGGGGGCTTATGGTTTGATAAGGAAAGAAAGAGGAGTAGCAAGAAATTCTGGTTAGGGGACTTGCAGTCTGAATAAGGAGGAAGTGTTGATTATAAGAGGAAGGACTAAGGTTTGTTTAGGTCAAAGTTTTGATAAGGGAAGAACTTTCAATTCAGAGGGTGGGGAAGACAAGCAGAAAGCTATTTATGGTTATACTGGGTGGGGCCTACCAGGCTTTTTCAGTGGATGGCAGGTCTGATCATTGGATGAGATGACCTCCCTGAAGGACAGAGTCTTCTCAATGACTTCCCTGAATTTCAAGGACAGAGTTCCCTCAGAGATAAGCATTGGGGACCAGGTGGTGGTCAACTGGTGAGGAGATACATGTCGGGGACCAGGTGGCCGTCCCGGTGAGGAGGTACGTGTCGGGGACCGGGTGGCGGTCCCGGTGAGGAGGTACGTCTCGGGGACCAGGTGGTGGTCCCCGTGAGGAGGTACGCATCAGGAGCTGGATGGTGGTTGACCAGCACCTCCACCTGTTCGGTGATTCTAAGGATAAGGCTGTAAATGCTGCTATCTTAGTAGCTCTTAGAAGTTCATGTGTGATCTGGGGGGCCAGGTAGTGCCAGGAAGCCAAGAATTTTAAGAAAAACAGGTAAAGAAATAAGAGTTAGTTCTGACTGCCGTACTTGGTATCTTGTAGCTCCCACGGCTTTAGCACCGCCACTGTCCCCTCCTTAGATCCTGTAGTTATTCAGCAGAGCCACTGAACCATTTCAGACTTTGTATCCACCCCTCCCGGGTCCTTCGGTGCTGCCACTGGGGTCACTACCCCCCACATGGAATGGAACGACTTTTGGGTTACCCTGATTTGGCCTCTAGTGAAAGTGAAAATACCGTGGAGAAGATGGGTTCTCAGGAGAACCACAGTATCTTAGGACCGTGTTCACAAGGCCTCCGGTCTGGGTCTTGAGAGCCCTGCCAATGCCCAAATGTTCAACCTAGTCTTTATAGGAGAAAGTGCCCCCAGTATTAAGAGAAAGCTTCAGAAAGTACAAGATAGAGGGTTAAACGTCTCTCAACTAGTGGAACTGATCTGTCACATTTACTAGGCACCAGGCAGCCTTCCTAGCTGCCTCTTTGCAGGCTGAAGACTGTCCCCCAAGAGAACCAAGAAAAGGAGGGAAGGAGGCAAACAGTTGCTCTGGCTTTTCCTCCTACACTGAGCAGCATAAGCTGCATTTTTTTCTCAAATTGTCCTTGACAAGGGAACCACAGTGTGAGTCATAGATGGCCTCAGCCCCCCTCCTGGGTGGAAATGTAACATCCTGTAAAAGGAAAATCAACTTCTTCCTCCATCCCAGGGGAACGGCACCCCTGTCTGAAGAAAATGTATAGGCAGCCCCAAGCTCCAAGTGCTTGCATGAAGGTCAACCCTAAATATTCCTGATGGATTTGCATTTCCTTGTCTGCTCTCTGTAAAAGCCCACCTCCCCAAGCTGCCTGCCGGCAGTCTTGCAGGCAGTAGCCCCAGTTGCTTCTTTCCTTACATGGTGAAATCAAGGCCTTTATCCGATGACCTGGGCTCCTTTTATTTTGGCTCTCACAACTCATGATGAACAAAACCTGGAGTTTCTACCCAGGAACAAGGTCGAAACCTATAGCTGACGGATGCTGGTTTTCTAAGGCCATCCTCAACTCTGGGCTCTGTCCTCCTCCAAGACAACCTGTGTCTTAATGTCTGTTTATGGTTTAAACTTTTAGTAGCTCCTCTGTTCTCCACCCCATATTTGTGAGTGGTGTCTGGGATCTTAAAAGCTAGCAAGCTGCCACCTGAGGTACACCAAATGGTCCCAACTCAGCAGGAACAGATGATCACCAAGGACAAAAACAACACTGGGGAAAGAGAACCCAGAAAGACCCTTGTGAATGGATGACCATGTCAACATGTGACCAGAAGAACCAGATGGTGTCTGGCCACCATGGTGACAGCCGCGATGGGGCTCACAGAGTTGGCTCTCAGTGGCAACATGAGAATAAAAAGGAGTGCATCCTGAGAACTCTACTAAAAGACAGCAATCGATGGCCTGAGGGTCTTGGGGTTCCCCTGGGAGCGTGGCCCCTGGACCTAATGCTGCCCCTATCCATGAACCATTACTGAGGTCAACTCCTCAGACAGGAATGGATTGGACTCGGCGACACAGACTGACCATATTGTGTGTGCACTTTATGGTTCTGTGCATCTATAGGATGTCGTCTTACTGGCCTCTTACTAGAGGGGAGTGGAGAGGGTGGAGAAGAGGGGGCAGGAGATTGTTAAGAGGATATGACTTTTATCGAATAGAAAGGAGGCGTGTGCTGTCACCGGGCAAGGAGAGCAGTAGGAGCTGCACATAGGCAGGCATGCGAATTTAAACTGGATTGTACACTTTCACTCAGTCACAAAAATAAATAAATTAATTAATTAAATTAAAGAATAAACTTTTAGTAGCTACTCTGAAAAGTTTTATGTTTTCTAGTGTTTCAATCTTAAAAGCAAAACCTTTCTGGATAACTTAAAGATATGACATGAACTATGTTTTACTTAAGGAAAGAGGATAATTTTGTCTTAAAGTAAAACTAATAGTTCCAGAATAGGGAAAAGGAGGCACAGGACAAGTCTAGAAAGGAAGGAGAGGGAGAAGCTTAGCCAAGAATTTATGGATTCATTTATAAAATTTTTAAAGAGCTTCAGTATCTTCTGGGTAAATAAAAAGGTGTGATAAGGAGAACGCAAAACCGCCTACCCAGGAAATGGCAAAAGAGAAATTAGTTGCCTTTTGCCCTTCAAAACACATAGGGGAACTTAACCAAAAAACCAAACCAAATCCAGCGCTGTCGAGTCAATTCCGACTCTTATGGACCCTGCTTATTCAGTGGAGTTAATTTTGTGAAAGCATTCGATTAGAGCAGAATCTTTGTGAGCCTTGGTGATGCGATTAGGAACAGCCACAAAAGCTTTGCCAACCACCGGGACAAGCCCTCTAAAGGGTTGTGGGGAGCCTCTGTGTCATGGATTGAATTGTGTCCCCCCAAAAATGTATGTGTTGATTTGAATTGGTTTGGCGTACCAACATGGTGCCCTTCCTCCCATGTGTTGTGAATCCTGCCTCTGTGCTACTGATGATGAAGAATGGCTTGCAGTTGTGTTAGTGAGGCAGGACCCAAGCTACAAGCTTGTGGAATATAAGGGAGAGAAGTGAGCAGAGGAAGTGGGGAACCTCATACCACCAAGAGAGAAGCACCGAGAGCAGAGCACGTCCTTTGGACCCGAGGTTCCTGTGCCGAGATGCTCTCACTGGATTTGGACTCAGCCTACCGGACTGTGATAAATTCTCACTGAATGGACTTTCTGTTTGTAAATGGATTTGCAGCTTACCGGACTGTCTCAATAAAGCTTCTCTACATGAAACCTTCCACTCGTGGTATTTTCTGTTAGAGCAGTACCCGGTGACTAGGACAGAGTTTGGTACCAGGAGTGGGGTACTGCTCTAACAAATACCTAAAATGTGGAAGCTTTTTTTGAAATTGTGAGCACATAAATGAAGGCACCCAAGAGAACCACTAGCACCTAAGAGCACAGCAAATGGTGAGGAAAGCAACAGAGGCAGTGAACTGGCAGCAGCAGAACCAGGAACCTACCCACGAAACAAGAATGCTGAATGCCTGTGCGCAGGAGGCTTCCTGATGGAGTGGGGTGCCTCTGGGCACTTGACTAGGTGGAGCTAGGCTTGCTGACCCATGGAACAAGAGGGCTGAGTGCTTGTGTGCAGGAGGCTACTTGATGAAGTGGGGTGCCTCCAGGCACTTGAATCAGTGGAGCTACAGAGCTACGGAGTGTTGGAACACTTGCCCTGTAGGGCAGATGCGGGGTTGTGGCCCCAGCTTGGCAAGAAGCTGAGCTTCCTGAGTCCTAGAAGGTACGGCCATGAAAGGGTGGAGCCAGGGCTTTCTGTGTTTGTGGGAGTGGAACTACCACTCTATTGGGCTTAGGGTGCACCTAAAGCCAAGGGGGCAGAGTTCTGTCCAGGCAGGCCTGGAAGGCCAAGTGAAGCCCAGGTGCCTCCACTAAGAATCTGGAGAGTGTGGCCAATACCAAGAGTTCGAATGGAATGGTTATGAAATGTCTCAGAGTGTGAAATAATGTTTTTGAAGCCATTATGTTTAATGTGATGTGTTCTGATAATCTGCCTGGTGTATGCTAATGAAAACTGTTACTGGATTATAAGTGAAAACTGTTGCTATGTTATGGAATGAAAACTGTTGCTGTGTTATGAATGAAAACTGTTGCTGTGCTATGAATGACTATATTTTGTGTGTTCTAACGATATGATTTTTGGGGTGCCAAAGGGTGGGATGTCATGGATTGAATTGTGTCCCCCCAAAAATGTATGTGTTGATTTGAATTGGTTTGGCGTACCAACATGGTGCCCTTCCTCCCATGTGTTGTGAATCCTGCCTCTGTGCTACTGATGATGAAGAATGGCTTGCAGTTGTGTTAGTGAGGCAGGACCCAAGCTACAAGCTTGTGGAATATAAGGGAGAGAAGTGAGCAGAGGAAGTGGGGAACCTCATACCACCAAGAGAGAAGCACCGAGAGCAGAGCACGTCCTTTGGACCCGAGGTTCCTGTGCCGAGATGCTCTCACTGGATTTGGACTCAGCCTACCGGACTGTGATAAATTCTCACTGAATGGACTTTCTGTTTGTAAATGGATTTGCAGCTTACCGGACTGTCTCAATAAAGCTTCTCTACATGAAACCTTCCACTCGTGGTATTTTCCGTTAGAGCAGTACCAGGTGACTAAGACACTCTGTCTCTGCTTTTTCTCCTCTCGTGCCCTCTTTTTTCTTCTTAGGGACAATTGTGCTGATCAGTTTTGGAGTGACAGGGCTGTCCATCTCGGACTGCAGAAAGCTTTCCTAGCCTCTGGCCCTTCAAGGAAAAGATGCCCTTTTAATAAAAAGTAACTGTTTTGGAATGAAAACTCTTTGCAAAGGGCCATTTGGGAAACACTCCCATTGATGTGTGGTTTTGCGGCCAACGACAAGAGCATCTGACCAATCGGAAAGACCAACCAAACTGCAGGGACTCCTAGGGACCCCACAGGACAGTCGCAGGTGAGCACTTGAGCAGTGCGCCACCATAGCACCTTTTATTTGACCAATAAAGCCCCTCATACCTGATTTAGACATTTTTTTTTTAAACGACTTGGAAGCAGGTGCTGTTGTTTCTATTAATCATATGTAAATAACATAGCCTAAAGGTCATCTTAGCGTCTGCAGTCCTCGCCGCTGCCTAATTCCGGAACCATCTGCTTTTGAAGCGTTCTAACCGAGACTTTTCCTCGACGTCTGAGTCCTTGGCCCTGGCGGCGGCGGTAGACTTTAGCACGGTCTGTGGCCTGTCACCTGCATGTATGTGTGCCGACCGGCAGTGGGGGTGGAGGGGCCCACCTCCCCAACGTGTCCCAGAAGCACAGCGGGGGCTCTGGGCGAGCCGCGGCGGTGCCCGGGCCTCCAGGACGGCGCCCTCCCGGACTTCCGCACACCCTGCAGTCCCGCCGCTTTAGGCGGCCCCTGGGGAGCGGCTGCGGTGGGGGCCTGGAGGTGAGGGCTCTGGAGGTGGGGACCCAGAGTGGCCTGAGTGGCTGGGGCCTCAGGGTCCTGGGGGGTGAAGGCTATGTGGACTCAGGAGATCGGCAGTGGGGTCCATGGACCCTATGGAGGTGGGGACTGGGGGATGCTGGGTGGGTACAGGAGCCAGGCAGTGGGGCCCTGGGGAGTCAGGGCTCGGCGGGCATCAGCGGCAGCCACAGCAGCAGCAGCAGCCCGGTCAGCAGCGGCCCCGACAGCCCGCGGGCGGGGGGCGCGGCGCTGGCGGTGCCGGCGGAGCCCGCGGAGGGCTCCAGGCCGCAGTCGGTGTAGGGCTCCAGGCAGGCGGCGAAGGCCATGACGTGCGCCACGAAGTGCTGCTCCTGAACGCCGTGCACCAGGTGCGCCTGCGGACCGCGCGCCAGCAACGCCACGTCGTCCCCGCCGTGCGTCTCGGACGACAGGGGCACGGCTGCCTGCTGCGTGTAGTGCGGGAGCTCTGGCGGAAAGCAGACGGGGATCAGGGAGGCCCCTCCTCCCGGCGTCCCCCGCCCCGCGCGGTCCCTGTCGCCGCACTCACCGCTCTGGCTCTCGTTGACCTCGGGCCTGGAGCCGTTGCTGAGCTGGTAGCCGGGCCCGTTGCCGTACAGGATGGAGGTGTAGGCCTTGCCGTCTGAGGCCTTGCTGGGCGCCAGCCCTGCAGGAGGGTAGGGGACCTTGGATGTCACTGACCACAGCTGGTGGAGGCCCTGTACGCAGGCCCTTCCTGACTATTCTCACGGCCCTACAAGGCTGGTAACATTATCATGCCCATTTGATGGATGAGGAAACTGAGGCCCAGTGAGATTTCTGCAGTCTTGTTTACAAGACTCCCTCCCTCCTCTCTCACCTACCGAAGATGGAGCTTCCCCTCAGCGTGTAACCACCGAAAGTAAAGACGTGGGAGTGGTCGGCGGTGATGAGGGTCAGTGTGTCCTTCTCACTGGTGAGCTGGCCCGCTTTCTCGATGGCAACGTCAAACACGACAGCTTCGGTCAGCGCCATGTAAGCATTGGTAGCGTGGTGACCATGGTCGATGCGGCCTCCTGCGGCACAGCAGGGGGAGTGGGTGACCCCAACCTGCCCTGGGGCCCTCCCTTCTCATCTGGTCACACACCCTCCACAAACAGGTAGAATCCCTGAGGGTTTCTGCTGAGCAGGTGCAGCGCTGCCTCTGTCATTTCAGTCAGAGAGGGGTCCAGGGCAACATCACGCTCGAGATCGTATTTCATGTCTGCTGGCTCAAAGAGGCCTGTGGGAAAAGAGGATCACGGGCTGTGGCCGGCTGGCCAGCCGGTCAAGGACAGGAAGGTGCGGGGACAGTTGGTGAGAGCCATTACCCATGAGCCGGGTCACCGAGGGGTCCTGGGACGCCTGGATGAGCGCTGTGCGGTTCCACACGTAGCGGGAACCCTGTGGGGGACGAGACCCAGCCTCAGCCCACAGCCCACAGCCCCAGGACCCTGAGCCCCTGCCTCCCCACTGTGCCGAGCCCTGGCACCTACGAGCCCCTGCCGCCACCAGCCCCCGTCACCTGGTTCTTGTCCAGCCACTCCTGCACCAAGCTTCGGTTGTCGTTCCTGATTCCACTCTCGTCTGGATATTCAGGGTCTGGGGTCCCCGTGGGAAACATGTATTTGCGGCCTCCGCCGAGGATCACCTGGGGTCAGAGGACAGGACAGGTGGGTGTGGGGCCTGGTTAGCCCCGGGCTCCCTCCTCAGATGCTAGCTCTCCGTCCACCAGGTCTTTGTGGGAATGGCTGGTTTTGCCTCCTCCCTAGGACTCCCCCCACCCCGTGTGCCGAGCCCTGCCCCCACATCAATGTCCGTGTTGGAGATGAGCTGAGTGGCGATGTCCTGACAGCCGTCACTCAGCGCCTCAGCAGGCATGTCAGCGTCCGAGTACCACTGGCGGTTCACTGTGTGTGCGTATGCGCCGGCTGGCGAGGCGTGCTGCACGCGTGTGGTGGTCACCACCCCCACGGACTTCCCTGAGGGTGACAGTGTCAGGGTGTGTGGCAGGGGCTCCGGGGCTACCCTGCCACCCCAGTCCAGCCTCCCAGCTTACCTGCTTTCTTGGCTCGCCTGAGAACGGAGATGACCTCATTGCCTTGCGTTGTGTTGCACTGGTTGTACTGGGCAGCAGCACTGAGGCCGATGGTCCTGTAGTTGCCTTTGACCCCACACAGGTACGCAGTGGCTGTGGCCGCACTGTCTGGCACCTGCCTGTCCACGTTGTATGTCTGGGGACAGAGACACCTTCACCTTACAATCTGGAGCACACTCAGATGGTGACCCAGGCTCCTGGCCCCATCCACACCTGTAGCTGAGATCAGGCACGTCTGGGGCCTCCCTCCAGCCCTCCTCCTGACCGCGACAATCACCCTTACCTTGGTCAGGGCCAGGTACGGGAACGAGTCCATGGCCAGGGGTGTCTCAGGCCCCAGCTTGCCATTCAACTGCCCTTTGAGGATGCGAGTGGCTGTCAGCGTGGGTACCCCGAACCCTGAAGGAGCAGGACCTGTCAAGGCTGAGCCCCCAGGGTGGTGGGGGTCCCCGGGGTGGGCAGGCCTGGCACACTCACCGTCTCCCAGGAAGAGAATGAGGTTCTTTGCAGCTGTCTGGATGGGCTGCAGCTTCCTGGCAGCATCGAGGGCCTCAGTGGCCATCTGGTTCCAGAAGTCTGGGCTCTTCTCCTCCTCTGGCCAAGGGGAGAGTGAGGAGCAGTTGAGTCTGAGGTGCCTGTGTTTGCTGGGTGAGGTTGGGGTGGGGCTGGGGGCCTCGTTACCTGGGATGGAACCCTGTGAGAGCTGGAGCTTCAGGCTCAGCAGCAGCAGCCACACCCAGGTCCCCGGCATGTCTGTGGAGAGGTGGGGGGCAATGAAGCTCTGGAGGCTGGCACCCCAGAGGGTGAGGAGGCTGAGATTTGACGGCACCGGTGTTGTATGTCTCCTGGGCTGAAGTCAGGGAAGGACTTTGTCCCTGGTTCTTAAAGGTTCCGTGTCCCTCCCAGTGCCCCTGGAGCCCAGCTGTCTCCACCCCTGCCTGTGACCTTCACTAGTGAAGGGGAAGTGGCGAGATATGGCTGAACTAGCCAAGGGTAGGGATCCTGAAAAAGGCAGGGCCAACCCTCCTAGGTGGGCCTGGCTGTCTCTCTGGGGGCACTGGGGCAGGTCTGCATGAGCCCTGTGGGGATGGTGGGCTGTGGCTGACCAGGAGTGTACTGCGGGGGCAGGGCAAGTGGAGAGGGGATGTGTGTCCCTCATCCACCTCATTTGTTCAGGATTTCCCGGGAGCCTCCGCAGGCCAGGCGGTGCACAGCGCTGAGTCCAGGAAACACGGGAAGCCTGAGTGTGGTGGCCGGGTGCACTCCACTGTCTACTTTCCTCCTCACCAGGCTTTGCCCGGGCTGGTAGGGTGGGCACTGCACTTGAGAGTCTGTCTGTACGTTCCACTGCAGAGCTGTGGGGTACGGCAGACCTGTATCCTGGGCCACACTCACTCCTGTAGATCTACTGATGAGGAGCCGAGAGGTTCCTGGAGCTCCAGGCTGGATCCACCTGTCTCCCTCCAAGCCCCGCCTACCCTGACTCTAGAGGTGACACCCTGAATTTGGACTTCTAGCCTACTGGACTGTGACAAAATAAAATTTCTCCCTTGAAGCCTGACTCACCACACCACCCAAGCCCTGGGCACCCTCAGGCTCCCGAGCGACCTCACTGACTCCCCAGTGCTCCGTATACTGCCACACTCCCCACCATGCCCTCATGCCCTCCTCTCAGGCCCGGTTGTTGCAGACCCTGTTGTCTGGACACCTGGTGCCCTACCCTGTCTTCGTGCTGGCCCTTCTGTCTCCTAGATCTCAGAATGACTGACCTCTGATGAAGCCCTGCCCCTCTCCTGGTCCCTGTGTCTTTCGCTATCTTGTGCGTGTTGCTGAGTTAGAGGAATTCTTGGCTAAAGGTCAGGGGATGCTAGCATCTGGGCTGGTCTGTACATACAGTAAAACCTGCAAGAGCCAGATTTCTGTGCAAAGTAGAAACTGTCAGAGAAAGAAAATGCAAATATTTTCCACTAATTGAGAGCAATGAAAAAGGGGTGAGCCTGCTCACTGTCAAAGGCAGAACACTGAGGAGACTGGGGAAAGCAAGGCACTCTCGTTGTTTTCCGGGCCTCATAGGTTCCCCAGGAACTGGTTCTTTTTACCAAGTCACAATTTCATGGTTAGAAGTCCCAAGTCAGTCCCAGGTCAGAAGGGGTTTCCAGTGACATCTCTCCTGTTTTTCTAAAAGTGGAATTTTTACTGAGATACCTGTAGCTTCACTAACAGTTGCCAGACTATTACAGAGCTATCCCTTAGACATTTGCCCAGTTTCCTCCAGTAACAGAACCCAAGGTACAGAAAATAGCGCCTTTGGCAGGCATGGCAGAGGTCTCCCGGAGCAGACCTCAAATGACTTGACCACAAAGTCAATTCCCACATACAAGTCAAGCTCGTTAATCTTTTATGTCCATGTCATGGCACAACCTGGAAATTACAACTGTCCCTTCCTTGTTTTCACTGATAAAAACTGGTCTGTGAGGTGTTCCAGTTCATTCTTCCCTTGCACCCCCTTCTCTTTGTACACTCAGCCAGGCAAGATTTCCAGTAGGCTCCAACCCGTGGAGGCTCGCAGAGGCATCATTGGTGCTTTCCTGGTGAACCATCGCTCAGAGGTGACTATGGCAACAGTGGTGGGTCACAGCAACAGCTTTTGCTGTGATCTGGCTGGGCTCGAACTGCCACCCTACAGGACAGAACAGAGCCCAAACCAAAGGTATTGCTGTCGACCCTGTTCTGGCTCATAGTGACCCCGTAGGACAGAGTAGAGCTGCCCTCCCTGGTTTTCAAGGAGCCCATAGGGGATTTGAACTGCCAACCTTTTGGTCAGCAGCTGTAGCACTTCACTACTGTGCCACTGAGTTCCAGTAGTTGTGGGCAAAACTGTGCCACCAGGGGAACTTCACTCAGCATAATTCCCGGGAGATTCGTCCAGGGTGTCGCCTGGACTCAAAGCTGGCTCCCTCTGATTGCGGAGTTGTGTTCCCTGGGGTGGATGGACTTCAGTGTGTCTAACTACTCACCTGTGAAGGACAGACGTCTGGGCTGACGCATTTCCGCTCTTACCACTGAAGCTGCTTGAACATCCCCTAAAGCGCTCGGGTTTGTGTGTGAACACCAGTCCTCATGTCTCTGGGACAACTGTCCAGCAGGAAGGGATGCCTGTCACCAAACCCATACCCCAGCCCCAATGGCCCCTTGCCAGGAGATGGTGGCATCGCTTTCCGTGACATTCTTCCATCACTGGCACAGAAAGAGATCACATGGGCTAGGCTTATCGAGCCCCCAGGGCACAGGGGGCTGGGCTAGGCTAAGTAAGTGGACAGTGCCAGGTGGATGCACACAGGGTACACTAGTGGGTCTGGCATATCTCAGCCCCAGGCCAGCAGAGGGTCAGGGCCTGACCCTCCGGCACAGGTGGTGACATGTTCTTTCTGTGGCCAGGCCCGCACAGGTATTTCAAGGCCGCCAGGATGCTTACAGGGTCTTTTCCATCTGGAGTTTAATGGGGCACTCCCAGCCTGCCTGAGTGTGTGGGGGGGGGGGCAGCGGGAAGTGGCCCAGGGGTCCAGCGGAGCTCCTGGAGTAGCTGACTGATGGCCAGTGCCTGGCATGGATCCCACAGCCAGGAGTAGCAGGAACAATTGCCAGGAGCTGCGGGGTCACTGTTGCACAGAGGTCAGTTTGGCCAGAGAGTTATTGGGGTCCATGTGACAGCTCCAGTTTCAGCGGCAAGAGGTGGGACCTTCTCAGCTGCTCCTGGGGTATGGCAGAGCAGTGCTGTGTCCACCACAGGTGGCTGTCACCCACCATGGGGACAGGACCGGGCTCTGAACTTTTTGGGGGAGCAGCAGATGGGCACCAACCAGAGTAGCAGCCTGGGAAGGGCTGGCTCACCCATGAGGACCCTTTAAAAGAACCTGGGGACAGCACTGGTGTGAGGGGGGATGGGGACCATGTGCAGGGCATGTTCTGGGGCCCACCACAGCTGAGTACATGTGAACTCAGCTTGACAGCACACATCAGGGCACACCCAGAGACCTCCCGGGACTGCACCAGGCATCCCCTCCCTGTGGTGGATTGAATTGCATCCCCCCAAAATATGTGTTGTGAAGCCTTACCTTTATTCCTGTGCTTAGTCTCATTCTGGAGTGGACTTTATTTGCTGTGTTCATGAGACAGGGTTAGCAGAGTACAGATCTTGAGTTCTTTGCTCTCTCTTTTTTAAAACATTTTATTGAGTTTTAGAAGAACATTTAGATAGCAATTCATGTTCCCATTTAACAATTTTCATAGGACTTCTTCCATGACCTTTTACACAGTGAAATTTTTTACAATGTATAGGCATTTTTATGATTTCTGTTGTTTTCTTCCATCTCCATCAATCCAGCTTCCCAGCCCTTCATTAGCCTTTCATCTTTGTTTTGAGGTAAATGCTGAACATTTGGTCACGTATAGTTGACTATATAAGGGAGCACGGTGTTCACAGGTGACTTTTTTTTTCCCAATAAGCCGATCTATTATTTGGATGAAATGTAACCTCCAGAAGTGGCTTCCGTTCTGGGTTCACAGCGCATTGTGGGGGAATAGTCCCGGTGGTTCTTCTAGTTTCCTTCAGTCCATTAAGGCTGGCTTTTGAGTTTTGTTCTGCATTTTTCTCCATTTCTGTCTAGGACCTTCTATGATGTCCCCAGCAAATATGGAAGGTAGTAACAGGTGGGCACTGTTTTGTTTTTCTGGTCTTAAGCTGGAGGCCTGCGTGGTGTAGTGGTTAACGGCTACATCTGCTAACCAAAAAGTCAGCCATTCGAGTCCACCAGACGCTCCTTGGAAGCTCTACGGGGCAGTTCTACTCTGTCCTGTAGGGCTGCAATGAGTTGGAATCAGCAGCAGTGCTTTGGGTTTTTTGTCCTTTTTGGTCTCAGTCTAGTGAGGATGTGGTTCCTGGGATTATGAGTTCTGTGGACTGGTTTCTTCTCTGAGTCCTGGCTTATTTCCTCTCTTTTGCGCCAGGTGAGTAGAGAACCATAGTTGCCTCTTAGATTGAGTCAGTCTCTTTCAAAATAAAAAAAAGAAGAAACAAGCAAGCTAGTCAGCTGAGAGTGGAAGAGAGCTGTCACTACACACGACAACTGTCCAGGTGCAGGAACTCAAAGAGACAAGGACCCTCCTCCAGACCCAACAGAGAAAGCCTTCCTCCAGAGCCAGCACCCTGAATCTTCACTGCCAGCCTCCTAAACTGTGAGAAAATCAACTTCTGTTCGCTATATTTCTGTTGTTGCGGCCAGCGCCAGGTAACTGAAACGTGTCCTTTCAGCTCATGGCTACCACAGACTTGGAGTCTGAGGGCAGAGACAACTGCAGAGCTCACAGGCAGAGACCAGAAGGTGCTGGTGAGTAGAGGGAGCCTCTGACATAGCCTGGCGACGGGGGTGAAGAATGAGGGGCTGGGGTGCTGGAGGCGGTGCGTGGCCCGGTGGCTCCAGGAGGTATTTCTGGGGTTCTCATTCAGTGAGGGACGGGCAGGCTTTCCAGGGGAGACAGGCCCTGAGAGAGGCCTCAGGAGAGTGGGACACTGGGTAGGGACCCAAGGGGACAGAGGTCTATGGCTCAGGTCAGACCCCACCAGAGGGGCTCTTGTCTAGAAGAGGATGGATGTGTCTGATACGGTTGTTCTGTCAGACACAGTCCCAGGCCAGCATGAGGGCCCCTGGGCCTGGCACTAGGGGGAGGGGCTGGGGTGCTGAGGGTGGAGGGAGCCTCAGGGTCAAAGGCCTGGATGGGGCAGGGTCCAAAGTGCAGCCCAGGCCCTTCTTGTATTAGATCAGGCAGTCAGGCTGGGCCAGGCTGGGCAGGAGGGGGGGGTCTGGACTCCTTCCCACACTGGGGATGCGGGGCTTTCTGCTGGGCTCTGGGGCTGACAGGCATGGGAGCTGAGGGAGGCAGGGCCTGCGCGGAAAGGGCTGCCTCCCAGATGCCTCCCAGAGGCCAGTGGAAGAGGAGATGGGAGTTGAGGCCGAGAGCCAGGTGGCAGCATCTCTGCAGAGAGAAGATGAGACTGCTGTGCTGCAGAAGAGGGACTTTGGACATCGTGTGGCAGGGTGAAAGCCAAGGTGGCACAGTAGTTAAGAGCTTGGCTGCCAACCAAAAGGTCAGCAGTGTGATTCCACTAGGCGCTCCTTGGAAACGCTACGGAAGCAGTTCTCCTCTGTCCTGTAGGTTCCTATGAGTTGGAACTGGCTTGATGGCAGTCAGCTTTCTGCACTTTGACCCTCGGGATCTGCTCTCTCTTTGGCCAGACCAAGAGACGCTATAATAGAAATACAACAAGGAGGTGGCTTTTATAGACAGAACAGATTTTCTTACAGTTTATGAGGCTAAGTCTGAGTTCAATGTGCTGGTGCTAGATTTTGTTTCTTTGTTGGCTCTGGGAGAAAGTCCTTGTCTCTGGGAGAAGGACCTTGTCTCTTCAGCTTGTTTCCTGGTTCCTTGGAGATTCATGTGATTCGGTGTCAGTCTTGCCCCATTTCTGCCTCTACTTCCTTCTCTTGCTTGTTTAATCTCTTTTGTATCTCAAAAGAGAGTGACTTAGAACATACCCTGTGCTATGGCGTCTCATTAACATGACAAGACAGCCCAGTCCCAAATGGACTGTAACTACAGATACAGGGGTAAGGACCGACCACATACTTTGGGGAGACACAATGTAATCCATAACAGTGACAGTCACATATTTCCAAAGTGTGAGATATACCTATTTCCAAAATATGGTACTCCAGGTTATTTCTGGTAGAAGGGGGGCTGTTTTAGCTGTATCCAGAGGAGACATTAAATAGCATTGAACTTCAAAACGAGAACATTATTACCTTTTTGATTCTCTCTCCACCTTTCCGATAATGTCAAGGACAGAATCTGTGTGGTTCTGGAGTATCTGTAACGTCACCCTCCCTTCGCCATCTCCCCCTGAGCAGAGATAAAACATGTCTTAGTCCCAGAGCCAGGCAGCCTCTGGGCTTTATGGGGAATTTAACAACGGCGCTGCTTGGTTTGTTCGTTGGAAATGCACAGTTGGCTTCTATTAATAGCGAGTGATGGTGGGCTTCCATTTCTAATGTATTCAGATTTCCTTTGGAAATAAATTCAAGGAAAAAGTGGACTTATTTAAAGAACAATATTAAGTAAACAACAGTGAAGGCAGAATGTCGTTGGGGCAAAAATCCTTCAGGTGATACATGAATAGCTGTGTTTTCAGAAACAAAGATTTCAAAGAAACACACAGTCACTGAAGTCAGGTGGACCTGGGCTCAGATGTAATCTCCACAGTTTCTTGGGAGACTCTGGGTCATAGTGGTTAACAGCTGCTGACCAGAAGACTGGCACTGCGAATCTTCCGGGCACTCCTTGGACACCACTCTGCAGGGGACTTCTACTCTGTCCTGTAAAGTCACTGTGAGTCAGAATCTACTCTGTGACGGCAAAGGTTTTTTATTTACAAGGAGTCCTTTGGTACTCAGCTTCCCTGTCATGGAATGAATTGTGTCCCTCCTCTAGAAAAATGTGTCTGGGCCATGATTCTCAGTATTGTGTGATTGTCCCCCATTTTGTCACTTGATGTGATTTTCCTATGCATTGTAAATCCTGCCTCTATGAGGTTAATGAGGAGGCATGGGGCAGTACTTGTGTAGACGATGCAGGACTCAACCTGGGGGAACTGGATTTTATCTTGAGCCCCACTTCTTTTTGATATAAAAGTGAGCAGAGAGACAAAGGGACCTCAATGCCACCAAAAAAGCAGTGCCCAGAGCAGAATGTATTATTTGGCTGCAGGGTTCCTGTACAGAGGAGCTCCTAGAAGGGAAGGAGCATCCAGGAAAGATGGGTGACAAGGACCTTCCTCTACTGCACAGAGGGAGAAAGCCTTCCCCTGGAGGTGATGCCCTGAATTCACACTTCTAGCCTGCTAGACTGTGAGAGAATAAATCTCTCTCTCTTAAACCTATCCACTTGTGCTATTTCTGTTAAGCAATGCCAGATAACTAAGACACTTCCCCAGCCTCAATTTCCTCATTTGAGAAGTGAGGAGAATCATGGTACTCACATGCCAGGCTCTTGGGAAGACAGTGACACATGGGTGCCCAGCAGCGCAGGTACTTGACCCATCCAAGTTCCCCTGGAAGGGCAGTGCCTCCCTGCCTGCCTGCCTAACCAAACCCAAACCCATTGCCACAGACTCAACTCTGACTCATAGTGACCCAACAGGACACAGTAGGGGGTGCCCTAGGAGGGAGATGCTGGGGTCTAGGGATGCCTATGGCTCAGGTGGTGTGGTCTGTTGGGGTGGGTGGGGATTGGAGGAATGCTTCTGGATTCAGCCTGGGACACTGGGAACCTAGCAGAGCCTTCTAAGACTCCTCTGGGAGTGAGCATAGCCAGCGGAAGGAGAGACTCACCCTGGGTTCCACCTATCTGCCCAAGGGAGCAGGGCTCCCTCTCATGGGCACAGGCCCGCTGCCCCACACTCACTGCCTTCTAGATGCTTCTAACTTATGGTGACCTGGTAGCGCACAGGGTCTGAGACATGGAGAGTAACACTTCCCTTTCAGATTCTCACATTTTGCAAGTACGTATTCGGTTGGAATCAACAAATTTAGCAATAAAATAGGTGATAACAATTCACAGGGTGACATGGCAGCTCCCAACCTGTCATATGTGTATGGTTTCTCTCTGGTCATAATGTTAAAATCATCAGAAGTCACTTTAAAGTCCTTTCCAATTGGAGGAACTAGTATATTTAAGAGCTAAAATAGGAGACTTGGTCTCCAGGCAGCAGAAGGAATTAAGTTGAAAAGAAGAACCCCGAAAGCTTGAACCTCAGAGCTTTACATCTCTGAGAAATGATCCTGGAAATTCTCCCCACCCCATCAGGATGCTGGTTTGGGGTTCATATTTAAAAACACTATAAGCTGAATGTACGAGGATTAATTTGGAATTTGAATAATTCCTTTGGGAAAGAGAGTTCCAAACTGCTCTTTTTTTTGCTTTCCTTCTAGTTTGGGAAAATGAGCTCCTGTTTTTCTTATCTTTTCTCCCTACTGTTTTGGTCAAATTTTGTTTCATGCTCTTTTTTTTTAAGATCTAGTATTTCTCCATCCAAGGCTCTGGTAAGTTAATAAGTTTTATCTAGAATCTTTTTTGTTTTTTCACTGAATTGAGTTGATCTTACCCCAGATAGCTATGTACACTTTAAGAAACACAGTTCCCCAGATCCTTGCTTTGTGTGGTCTTTCTGTCCCATTTTGTTCTGGGGGCTCGATTCTGGGCTGCAGTGTGGTGTCTGAGTTCCTGTCTTGTCTTGGATTGAGGCAGACAGCCTCAGAGCCCAGTCCTTCTAAGAGACAGCTGCTCGGGCTTATCCTCCTTCAGAGCGGCATAAGCTGTACTTTCTTCTGAAATTGTGCTGGACAAGAGAACTAGAGAGTGGCCTAGATTGCCTCACCCTACCTCTGCTTTAAATGCTGGTTGCACAGTGGCTAAGGGCTATGCCTGCTGACCAAAAGGTGGGCAGGCTGAGTTCTCCAGGCCCCCCTTGTAAACCCTATGGAACAATTCTACTGTGTCCTATAGGGCTGCTATGAGTCAGAATCGACTGGATGGCAGATGGTTTGGTTCTTTTTTTTTTTTTTTTGGTTTTAGGTGAAAGTTTATAATCCAAGTCAATTTGTCATACAAAAACTTACACACACACTGCTGTGTAACTCTATCTGCTCTCCCCACACTGTGAACATGTATTTCTCAAGTCCATTCAACCAGCTCCTGTCTGCCTCTGCCATCTCATCTCACCTCTGGACAGGAGCCGCCCAGTTAGCCTCCTGTATCTACTCAAGTCAAGAAGCACACTCTTTGCCAATATCACTTTATGCCTTATAGTCCAGTCCAATCTTTGAAGAGTTGGCTTTGGGAATGGCTTCTGTTCTGGGCTAACAGAGTCCGGTGCTAAGCCTCCTGCAGAGCTTCCAGTCTGTCGGACCATCAAGAGAAGACTTAACATCTTAATGAGGGAAAATTAACCTAGTCTTCTAGTCTGAAGGGCTGAACCTCTGTCTAAAGAAAATACATAATCATCCCCAAACTCTGAGTTCCTGGCTTGAAGTTCCTGAATATTCCTGAGAAATTTACATTTTCTTGCTGTCTCTAAAAGCTCACTTCTCCCAGCTGCCTAAATGCAGTTTGGAGACAGCAACCCTGGTTGCTCCCTTCTTTGTACAATGAAATGAAGGCATTTTTCTGATCTCCCACCTTGTTTATTGGCTGGAAAAAGTCATGCTGGACAGAACCTGGGGTTTCCACCTGGCAACATTTGTGGTGAGCCGGAAGAGTGAGTCACTACTTGGTTTCTGAAACAGGCTGTGCAGGGTACCCTACCTGATGTGTGTCACCACCTGGAGAGTTCCTCAGGAGGGCTAGGGGTGGTCCGAAAGGCTGACCCGCCTCAGACCCAGCAATGATTCTGTGGGACCCATGAAACATGCCTGTGTTATTTGGTAAGGACCTAGGTAAGGCCTTAGAAGAGTCCCAAGAAGCAGAAATATTGACTGTTGAGGGTGTAAAAGGCTCTAGATACTGGTTGGTGTACTCAGGTTGTAGGAATGTATAAATGTATGTGTGTGTGTGTGTGCGCACCCAGAAAATGGAGAATGTTCAGGAGATCCTGGAATGTAGTCCACTAGGATATATCTTTAAGAAATTTTGAGTCAGACTCTACTCAGAAAAATAACAAGGATGATTTTCTTTGATATATGAGTTGACATCTGAGGAAAAGTAACTAGTAAATTGATCTCTAAGTTATAGTATCTTCCATCTTGATGTTTCCTGTACTCTTGAGGTTAAAGGAGATCCAGAATACTGTGTAAAAGCTTTCATGACTGTGCATCAGAACAAAGAGTTACAGAAAAATGTCAACTCTTCATTCAGGAAACTCAAACCCAACCAGATCTGCTGGCATCGAGTCCATCCTGACTCATAATGACCCGGCAGACAGAGTAGAACTGACCCATAGAGTTTCCACGGAGCACCCGGTGGATCAGAACTGCCAACCCTTTGGTTAGCAATCTTAGCAGTTACTCCAGAAAGGGACTGACAGATCACAACTGCTGGTCTTTCCTCCTGACCAGAGGTATATCTGTTACCATAATATTCTCGTCAGCATCTGTCCCCTGCTCTCCACTCTCCTCTCTCTCATCTGGAAAGAAGCCAGAAGGACAGCCTCCCATAAATGTGTAATTTCAGACCTCATGTTATCATCAGCGTTTCTGTTCTACCTCCTGGTTCACTGTATGGGGCCTTGTTGTTGTTGTGTGCTAGCAAGTTGGTTCTGAATCATAGCAACCCTACAGGATGGAACAGAACTGTTCTGTAGGTTTCCAAGGAATTGTTGACAGATTTGGACCGTGGACCTTTTGGTTGGCAGCCTGAGCTATAAACCGCTTTGCCATTAGGGTTTCTTAAAAACCAGATGGGGCTCACCTACCATTATTGAATATTTTTGGTCAAAAAGTCTGTAGCAGGATCATGATGAAGAGAACAATGAAAGAGTTGTAATTTTCCTGGAAAGGCTGTATTATAGTGATAGACTATAAAACACATAGGAAAATCTCATCCAATGATGAAATGGTGGACAATCACACAATATTAGAAATCATGGACCAGCCAAATTGATAACACACACCTTTCGGGGGGACATAACTCAGTCCATGACACCCTTACATAGTTATAGTAACGATGGTAGTAAATAGTGGAAAGATAATGTTGAACTGTCACACACTGTAAAACAAGAGTCAGAAGAAAACCCTTCAGTCCAGTACCAGAGCAGGGTTAGTCGTTTCTGAGAGCTTTAGTTTCTGTTTATGCTATAGCTGAACTGAAAAAAATCCTTAAGAAATTTATCAGTCATCATGGGACAAACTGCAGACTAAATTGCTAATGGGATTGTAACACGAGACCTCTTTAGTCAAGGTGGTATTAGATAATAGAATAGCCTACATTGTTATCAGCCTGGGAAGGTAGAGTCTGTGCTGTAGCAAGTACCTCTTGTATTTGGACAAATAACTGGAAAATCAGAACAAAATATACAGAGCATTAGACAGCAAGCTGCTTGGTTACACATTATCACTTCCGTAGAAGTATCAGAATTATTTGGTTGGTTATCATTATGAACAAGTACATGGGTTAGATAGATCACCGTTGTAAGGAATGGTGGTAGTTTTGGTCTGCTTCCTGTGTTAAGCATAATAAAACTTCTACTGTCTTCCACAAAGGCAAAAGAAAGCCTCAGCCTAAAATGTTCTTGTCCATTGATTCTGCTGACTGCAATATGATTGACGGAAATGGCCCTCTCACTCAAGATCCTGGTGAGGACCAGGCACCTGGTGGAAACCCAGCACCGTGGTTTTAACGAACTCACTGTGGCCTCCGTCTAGAAGCCTGGCCAAGCCCAGGTTTTGATCATCACTGTGTTATCTCAACAGTCAGTCAAAAGGAAGGAGTGACTCAGGAGTTCAAATCGAAGCCATTTTTCCTTGTCCTCAGGTCAAATGTGACTCAGCTGGACTCACAGAGATACATCAGCTGGGCATCAGGTATAAAGACAATAGCTAGGGCAGTCTTGGAGAACATCTTACAGGAAATGTTTCACATAAAAAGATACCGAGACAGAGCACCAAAGAGCTATATAGCTCCTTCTTTTTGTACTGACATTCAGTAAATAGTGGGACTTGTTGGACAAATGAAAAGCCTCCTGTCTTTGCACCAATTAAGAAAGACAATTCAAAGGCAGAATCATGGTGATTTAGCGGTTTCTAGCCAATTTTGTGAAAAGGTGAAACATTTAGCCATGTTAAAAATTTGTAATATCTACATAAACTGATGGTCCTGCAGCATTCTTTGGACACGGGCCCACATGGCTGTTGTGGCATGCTTGTCCATTTCCGTCTTTTGACAGTTCTGTGACATTCCTTGGACTCGCACAGACAGCTCTGGCTGCATGCTAGTTCACTTCCTACTTTTGCCTCCTGGAACATACACAGAAGAAAATTGCCTTGCTTTCCTATAGCTTTGGTGCTGAGGGCCGTTACTCACAAAGGCCACAATCAGCAAAGCTATACGCCTGTGTGATAATGAGCTGATGCATGTCACCCCTGACATATTTTTTTTGGCTGCACTAGTAATATTTTGCACCATAAATAAATCTTCCTACCCTGCTATTCCCTGGCACTAGGACCAGGGAAGACGCTTTCTAAGAGGGGCTTTACAACCCTCTCAGCTTATGAAATCATATTGGGAAAATCTAACCAGAAACTTCTAGGGAAAAGAGCTTGGAGGAATGAACTTCAATATAGCATGCCTGAAAGCACCAAGGCCTGCCCAGCTCCACTGGCTTCCCCAAACTGCGTCTCCCCCCTCCGTTTTCCACATATGAGACACAAATTCACAAAAAAAACCCTGGAAGGCTTCCCAAGGACAATTCTCCACACAGCCCTTATAGCTATACAAGCATCTCACTCTCTACAGCAAGAAGATAGATAAACTTCCAAGTTCATTATAATTGGTATGACAAATGAATAAACACTAAAGAAACTTCTTTCTTAGAGCAGTTGGGTTTGGGTTGGGGGACGGTAGACACTATCTGCACAGGAAGAGATAAAATAAAAACTTAGAGAAGCAAATAGAGACAGCTAAATAATGAAGCTTTGAGCAGTCAATCCTTCTGTGCCTTCAACTTTGAGGTATGAATAGAACCACTAAGCTCAAAGCATAACTTTGTTTCACTGCTAACTTTGTTTCCACTAATTGCCACAAACATCTGCCTCGGACAATTATCCAAAAAGCCTTGACTATTCACTAGGAAAAAGAAGACCACGAGGGGTCAGTTTCTTGTTAGCCAATAATAATAGGTTATTTTTTTGTTAGCCAATAGCTTGTGATGGAAAAAATAGGGTGAAAACCACGTCACCTCATCTATAAAAAATAAAGACAGACAGACCTTTGTCGGGCTGCCTTACTCCAAAACTCTTTCCTGTCTCTCTCCATTCATTTCCCGCCAGTGCCTCTCCCTCCCTCCGTGGGGCCCCCCAAAGTTGTCGGGGCTGGCTCCCAGCACTTTGTGGTGACTGTATCCTAGGGCAGCCCCTCCCCTTGCCAACATGTGGTTCCTGGGCAGGGCTCACAATTGCCTGCCCGTCTCTCCTATGCAGGCCAAGCCAGGGCACCCACCGTCTGTGGAGCTAGGGGTGCAGGGATGGGATGAGGGGAGGGGATGGTCAACCAGGCTAGGCCTGAACCTCATGTTGGCTGGTCACCATCACCTTGGAACTCAGCAGAGGCCAGGGTTCTCCTTTCTCCAGCTGTGTCAGGGGCAGGCTCTTCCACCAAGGCACAGTTCAGAGTCATCCTGGCGAGGGTGATGTATGAAAAACTGAGTACCAGGCCGAGTGGTTTCGGTACTGATGCATAATGTGTGGAAGTGAAAGCCGCTGAGAGTCAGGAGCCTTCTGGAACAGTACAGATTATTTTCCTTTGATTTTGTAGTATAAGAGCTGGCAGGACACTTTTCTTCCACTAGCATCTTGGTTAGTTGGAAAGCCTATTACGGTGAAATATGCTAAAGGGGCGTTTTTGTTTCATGCTCTATTTTGTACTTCAACTGCAGGTGTTTTTCCGGTACCTGGCTAAGTGTTTTGCAGAGCTGAGCAAGGCACAATTTACGAGTGTTAAAGAGTGCAACACAGTCCATGAACCTCATTGAGTAAAATAACTTCTAAAGAAAAATAAATTATTTAAGTGGATCTGTTCTCTCTAAATGTACATTAAACTTTCTATATATTCCAAAAACAAAACCCACAAAAGCCCATGAAAAGATAGAGAAGGTTCAAAGAGATTACAAGATTCTCAATTGGGAACCTAAACTCAATTATGTTCAGATTTAAACATCATCCAAGCACTGAATGTGTCCCTCCATTTCTCCAGAACCTTCTTTATTGTTGTGAAATGCATCACCCTCTCCCCACTAACCCAGATTCTGATCTTTAACCTGCTTCAGTCTCCCCTTTTTAAATTAATGCCTGAAACTGGTGACTTCTACCCATGATCCCTCGTTGGCTGGTCCCTAGCAAGAGCCCTGGCATCCGCATTGTCCAGCAGAGCAGAAGGCTGACCATTTCCTGCCTCCCTAGCTCCCAGGGCAGAGCCCCTTGCTCCGTCCCCCAGACTCCCACACTGGCTTCAGCTCAGATACATAATAAATACAGGCCCCTGGAGGGTCCACCGAGGCCTCCAGCACTTGTCACCTCCACGACTGCTACCTGAGTCCTTAAGCAGGAGGCTTTATGCAGCATCATAGGTGGATAGGACTATCAGGTTGCCTGTCAGTGGGAATTTTATGTTAGTTATTAGAATAATGGACTCTTTAATACATCCTTTGCTGAATGTACAAGAAGCCTTTTAAACCAGTTGTGGATCCATGCCTGCTAAGGATAAAGACAATTTTCATTTTTATTGTATGCAAGTTATATGAACATAATTTAAAGTATCATATATATCTTTAAAATTTGTTATAACAAACTAAAGCAAAGCAAAATCAGCAGTTCCCTGCCTGCGTCCACATCTTTTTCATCTCGAGGCAACTGCTGGCTTTCAGGGGACATCAAGCTCAGCTGGCATAACTAGTCTTTTGCTGAGAGAGCTTTCTGCACGCCATGTTGGTGAGTGGAACTCGGGTTCTTAAAAGCTAGCCAGCTGCCACCTGAGGTATGCCAAACAATGCCAACCCATCTAGAATAGACGATGACTGAGAACAACCAAGGCATGAGAGAAAAAGAACCCAGGAGACAGGAGGGCTCATACCAATGGGAGACTGTTTCAACATGAGACCAGAAGAACCAGATGATGCCCAGCCACCACCAAAGACAGCCATGACGGGTGACACAAGGTAGAGTCCCTGAGACAACATGAGAAAAAGAGGTGTGCAGTTCAAAAACACTACTAGAAGGCCAGACGTGATGGTCCGACAGCCTGGAAGGACCCCTGGGAACATGACCCACAGACATGCTGCTGGCCCTGACTAGAAACCAGTACTGAGGTCAACTCTTCAGATAAGAATGGACTGGACTTGGGGAAACAGTGTGACCATTTAGTGTGTGTACTTTATGGTTTTATACATTTATAGGAAGTTGTCCTACTGGTTTCTTTCTAGATGATAGAGGAAGGTGGAGAGCAGGGGACAGGCACTCATTAACAGAATACTAGAAATACAGAGTAAAGAGGAGGACTGTACTGTCACCGGGTGGGAGAGCAGATGGAGCTGCAGATAGGTGGGCATGCCAAATCGATTTGGATTGTATACTTCCATTTAATCACAGTTTAAAAAAATTAATTAAGTTATTATTATTTTTTAATTTATCACTATGATTCTTTTTTTTTCCTTTTCCTTTTTTTAATTTATTTAATATGACAGTGAAAATGTACATTCCTGTATAAATTTACATGCCCACCAATATGCAGCTTCCACTGCTCTCCCTGCCCGGTGACAGCACACTATTCCTCTCTGCTCCATACATGTCTCATCCTCCCAACAGTCTCCTTTCCCCTCCTCTCTACCCATTCTCCTTCCTCCAGCCAGAGGTCAGCAGGATGATATCCTATAGATGTATAGAACCATAAAGTGCATCCAATATATGGTCACTCTGCATCGCCAAGTCCAATCCATTTGTGTCCAAAGAGTGGACCTTCATTATGATTTATGGGCAAGGGCAGCATCAGGGCCAGGGGCCATGCTCCCAGGGGAACCCCAAAACTGCTCGACCATCAATTGAGGTCTTTTGGTGGAGATCTCAAGATGCACCCCTTTTTATTTTTGTATCACTATGACTCTAAATGCTCCTTAGAAGCAAGGTTGGTGAAACTTCATCACAGGTACCTTGGACATAGTATCTGGAGGGCCCAGTACCAGGACAAGGATATCATGCATGGTAAGAGGAGGGTCAGAGAAAGAGCGGAAGACCCTCAGTGAGATGAATGTGTACAGTGGCTGTAACAGTGGGTTGACACCCAGCAACGTGGGTGAGGACGGAGCAGGAGTGGGCAGTGTTTTGTTCTGTTTCACACGGGGTCTCTGTGAGTTGGTACCAACTTGACGGCACCTGAAAAGAACTATTCATAATATTTCCAAAGAACATGCTTCTTCATTTATCAGTTTTAAGCTGTATCTACTACTGCATTCTGCTCTACTTATCTGTTGTGTAACAGTCCATCCCAAACAACTTTAAACAACAATCATTTATTTTGTGTCATAAATCTGGAATTGGCAGCCTGAGCTCTTAGCCACTAGGCCACCAGGGCCCCACAAACACTGACGAAGTATCTAAATTACTTCTTACCTGTACTGGGAGAAGGTGGAAGTGGGAAAGCGTGCCTGTGTCTGCTCTGTGTGGCATCAGCTGGGACGACTCGGCGGCAGGGGATCCACTTCGAGGACGGCTCCCTCCCGTGGCTGCTGGCTGGGGGCCTCGGCTCCTCTCTGCAGGATCACCGGGGCTTTCTCCCAGCGTGGGCCTGGGGTTCTAAGAGACAGGAAGTGGGAGACGACGTCCTCTTTACGCCTGGGCCTGGAATCCGGCACTGTGTCACTTAAGCCACATCCTAAGTGAGCCCATCCATACAAGAGGGGGAGGACACAGACCCCCACCTCCTGATGACAGCGAGGTCACAGAATTTGTGGACCTCCCTAATTTACCACCCTTTTACGGAGGAAAACGAGTAGTTGTTTTTTGCCAGCTGCACCCTCTGCAACGCAAGTGTGCACACTTTCCCGTCCCCACCTTCTCCCGGTACAGTTATGAAGTAATGTAGATGCTGCTTCAGTGTTTGGGGAGCCCTCGTGGCCCAGGGGCTAAGAGCATGGCTGCCAATCAAGCAGTTGACAGTTCGTATCCACCAGGTGCTCCTTGGAAATCCTATTTAAAAAAAAACCCTGTGCAGTCGAGTCACTTCAGACTCATAGTGACCCCATGGTGCAGAGCAGAACTGCCCCACAGAGTTTCCAAGGAGAGCCTGGCGGATTTGAACTGCTGACTTTTTCATTAGCAGACATAACACTTAATCACTATGCCACCTGGGTTTCCTGGAAAACCTATGGGCAGTTCTAACATATTCTATAGGGTCACTGCGTGTCAAAATCAACTTGATGGCAATGGATGACGTTTTGGTTTCTAGGGTTTGTATCATGAAGACGATGTAAATATTTCCTTTGTTCCCTTCAGGCATTTATCAAGTAGTGAGTGTAGTGTCATATAAAACTATTTTTTCTTGCACTGTTGTTTCCATCAAAGTCAGCATCTTGTTTTTACATAAGCATAGTTTTCTATGTATTTATTACTAATTCAACTCCAGCCTCTTCATCAGTTCTCTGAATCTCCTTGCAGAATCCTCTGATGGATCAGGCTATCAACTTCATCTTCCTACGCAGGCTTCTGATAACAAGCACAAAGAAGCCCCTCCTGCACCCCGACTCTCACCCTGCTCTGGGTGCTCTCTAGGCTGGAAGCCAAGTTGCTTCCTTCATGGCCATCTTCCATGTTACCCCGGAGTTGGTACGTGTTTTCTGTACCCCTATCTTACCCTTTCTGGGTTCATTCCCTCATTTTGGTAGAACACATCCTTCCTGAGAAAGGGAGCATCATGGGAAATTTATGTTTTGAGGCTTTGCAGATCTGAAAATGTTTTTATTCTATCTAGACACTTAAATTCACTTTTATTTCTGCTGTGATTTTTATCCAAGAGCTCTTATTTTCAGTATGTCTTTTGTTTAATAGCACTTGTTCTTATTTCATGAAAGCTTTTTGTCTCTTTAAAGATACCAATGATACATTTTTTAAAAAAATCCCTAAAACTTTGTTTTCCTTGCATTTTCAATTTCTGTTTCTGTTTGCTTTAAGTTTCCCTCAGACAAAGCCTGTCTCTATATTTAGGAGTGGAGACTACAAAGCCAATAGGGAACTTCAGGTGCGAGAAAGGTACCTGTGGACTGTGAAATTCACCCCAGGGTCATCTGTCTGGGCCATTTAGAAGTTGACATGGATTGAACTGTGTCTCCCAAGAATGTGTGTAGCCATTTGGCTGGGCTATCATTCCCAATATTTTGTGATTTTCCTAAGTTATACTTCCTAATCTCTGCCTGTGGTTAACAGGATGATTATATTACAAGAGGATTGGGGTGGGACTGCAACACCCTTGCTAAGGCAGTTTTCCTGAAGTGTGGCTTGCACCCCCTTTTATCCTTTATCTTATGGGAGATAAAAAGAGAGGGAAGCAAGCAGTGAATTGGGAACCTCATGCCATCAAGAAAGCAGCACTGGGAGAACAGCACGTCTTTCAGACCTGAGGTTTCTGCACCAAGATGCTCCCTGACCAAAGACTGATGCAACACAAGGACTTTCCTCCGGAGCTGACAGAGGGAAGGCCTTCCCCTGGAGCGGACACTCTGAATTCTGACTTGTAACCTACTGGACTGTGTAAGAATAAACTGTTCTTTGCTAAAACCATCAACTCATGATAATTCTGTTATAGCAGCACTAGATGACTAAGACAAAAGTCTTTCCTCTGGGGATGCTGACAGCCCCGCTGAGATTCTTCTGGTCTCTTGGCCCGCTGAGGAAGGCCTGGCTGCCAGCATCCTGGGGGCTGACCAAGTGCAGGACTCTGGTGTCAGTGTCTCATTCACAGGCCCACAAATCCCATCCCTTGGCTTGGGGTCCCCACTCCCAAGTCCTACCTCTCCTGTTAAACCCCTCGTCTTTCCCTGTGTGAGGAAGGAAGGGGCACCTGCAAGGCTCTGTCTAATGAGGAGGAAATTTGAGAGTTGCCTGTGTCTTAAGGACGTCTGCAACACTTTTCTTTTAGCCACCCCACCTCTCTCCAGCAGAGAGGTACTGGGTGCTTTCAAGGCCACAGGCTCTGGGGACTCTGCTGGGTAAATCGGGCTGGTTCCAGGTCTCCCAGGTTTGCTACTACAGTGGGGCTGCTACCTCACCCATGTGCCTTCGGCTTCCCAAGTTGCTGTCCTCTTCTCATTCTCCTTTGCAGTTCATACCCTAAATTAGCCTCTGGGCTGTCTGTGTAGTTTGCCGGAGGCCGTGAGGGCAGATGGTGCGTCCAGTCTGCACTCTATTCCAAGTCCACTACTACCTGGTTCCAGCCACACCTCATCTGCCCTGGCTCTTCTCAGGTGTGTGCCCGTCCCCTCAGTGTGTCCCTGTCCTCACACACATGCCCGTCTCCTCAGTGGGCCCATCCTCACACATCGGCCCTTCGGCTCACACGCGCTCCTCCCACACATGCGCTTCTCTCTTCAGATGTGCTCCAGGACCTCTCTTCACCCTTCCCTGGCTTCCCGGCCCCCTTGCCTGGAGTACCCAATGGAAGCCTCTCCATTGCTCTGTCCCTTGGGGTGAGAAGTGATGCTGACTCCCTGTGGGGTAACACCTGGTGTGATGGGCACACTGCCTATCCTGCTGGCCTGCTCCCAGTGTTTACTTCCTGCTCCGTCTCCCTCATCCACCTTTCCTTTCTCTTTCCAAGACTCACTCTGAGATACTAGTACTCTAACCCAATGGTTCTTTCAGCTTGAGAAATGCCAAGCATGTTCTTCCCCTTTGGTTTGCTAACTCCAGCTCTTTGCACACTGCATTGTGATACTTGGTCTTCTTGAGCTCCCTTTTGAAATCTTTTGTTCAGCTCTTTTACTTCATCATTTCTTCCATTCACTTGTGTTACTCTGTGTTCCCAAGAGCAAGTTGCAGGCTCTTCAGACATTCATTTTGGTTTTTCTTGTCCATCTAATGACTCATAGATTGACTCGTTTCCCCTGCAAAATCTGTAGCAGTTTGGCTGGGCCACAATTCCCAGTGCTGTGTGATGTGCCTTTGTGTTGGAATTCCTGCCTCCAGGATGCTAATGGTAGATGGGTCCTGTTGTGTTAACGGGGCAGGGCTTAGTGTGTGAAGTCATTCTGTGCTTTGAGGCAGTCTCCTGAAATATAAAAAGCGAGGCAAATTGAGATTTGGGGACCTCATACCGTCAAGAAAGACAGTAGTGCTGGGAGCTGAACATGCCCTTGGTCCTGAAGCTTCAGAAGCTTCCAGTCTGGGAGAAGGCTGACAACAAGGACCTTCCTCCAGTGCCAGCAGAGAAAACCTTCCCCTAGAGTTGACATCCTGAATTTGAACTTTTAGCTTACTGGACTGTGACAAATAAAATTTCTCCTTTTAGAGACATGCACTTGGGGTATTTCTGTTAAAATAGCACCAGGTAACTAGAACAACGGCCTTTTGCTTTCTTCATGTATGGTGGTATGATGTCCTTGATGTCATCCCACAACTTGTTGGACCTGCAGTCATTAGTGTTCAACCTGAAAGAATTGAAGAAAAAATTCAAGCCTTGAGTGGCAATATTGAAAGACTGTATGGACAAAATATTAAACAACATGAGAAGTGTTAAACAAAGATGGAAGGAATAGACAGTCACTGTACCGAAAAGAACTGCTCGGCGCTCAGTCATCGCAGGAGGTGGCAGAGGTCAAGAACCGGTGACACTGAAGGCACTGCAGAGAAACCCAGGGCCCAGAGCTGACAGAATATCAACGGAGGTATGTTAACAAATGCACGCGACAAACTGGGCAGGCTCACTCACCCATGCTAAGAGACGTAGAAGATGGCTACCTGGCAAACCGAAGGGAAGAGATCCACATTTGTGTCGTCCCAAGAGAATGCAAAAATTATCAAGCAATATCTTTAATGTCACAGGCAAGTAAAATTTTGCTGAAGATCATTCAGAAATAATTCAGTTATAGCAGTCCATCAACAGGGAACTGACAGAAATTTGAAACTGGATTCAGAAGAAGATGTGGCACTAGGGATACTGCTGAGGTCAGATGATGGCTGAAAGAAAAGAGTATCAGAAATATATTTATCTAGGTTTTACAGACTGTGTGAAGGCATCTGATTGTGTAGATCACAACAAATAACAGATAACACTGCAGAGAATGGGAATTCCAGAACACTTAATTGTGCTCATGAGGAACCTGTACACAGACCACGGGGCAGTTGTTTGGAAAGGACAAGGGGATACTGCGTGGTTTAAAGTCAGGAGCAGTGTGCACCTGGGTTGTATCCTTTCACCATGCCTACTCAAGCCATGTGCTGAGCAAATAATCTGAGAAGTTGGACTGTATAAAGAATACGGCAGCAAGTTTGGAAGAAGACTCAGATGCAGAGATGACACAACATTCTCTGCTGAAATTGAGGGTCTGAAGCACTTCCTGAGGATCAAAGACTACAGCCTTCAGTATGGATTATACCCCAACACGAAGAGAACAAAACTCCTCAGAACGGGGTCAATGAGGAACATCGTGATAAAGGAAGACAAGACTGAAGTTGTTAGGGATTTCATTTTAACTGGACCCACAATCAACGCCCATGGAAGCAGCAGTCAAGAAATCAAAAGACACATTGCACTGGGGGAATCGGCTGCAGAACACCTCTTCAAAGTTTTGAAAAACAAAGAAGCACCTTGGCGATTAAGGAGCACCGGACACAAACCATGGTGTCTTCACTGGCCTCATGTGCGTATGAAAGCCAGATAACAGGGAAGACCAAAGAAGGGATGCCTTGGATTACAGTGTTCTGTAAGAATCGCGGATATACTAGAAGAACAAATAAATCTGTCTTGGAAAAAGTACAGCCAGAATGCTCCTTAGAAACAAGGATGGGGAGACATCATTCTGCGTACTTTGGACATGGCATCAGGAGGGATCAGTCCCTAGAGAACGACCTCATGCTTGGTAAAGGGTCAGCTCGACAGAGGAAGACCTTCAAGAAAATGGACTGACAGAGGCCGCAACAGTGGACTCAAGCATAGCAATGACCATGGGCCGGTTGTGGGCCGGTTGTGGGACGAGGGCGTGCTTCGTTTCCTTGTATATGGGGTTGCTATGAGCTGGAACGGACAGAAGAGCATCTAACCACAGCTCCCTCACGGCCTGGCAGTTGGGTCTCCTTCCCCAGCAGGAATCTGGTCTCTGGCATGCCCTCCTCCCCTGCACCCTACCTCACCCCTCACGATTCAATCCCCCTGCACTTTACCTCACTGTTCATGTTTCCCCTTGGCTCTCCTCAGGCCACAGCCTGGGCCTTTGGCACCTTGTCTGTGCCAGATCTCTCTGGACACCCTGGGTTCCCCCATGGCTCCTCCTAAGTGGCTTCCTGCCTCTGGCCTGGCCCTGCAGTGGCTGGAACACCTGCGGTAGCACCTGGGGCCGTCTCCCCACTTGGCTGTCTCTCAGTGCTTTACTGACAAGTGGTCTGCACTATCCACGCTGTATGTAGCACTTGATATCTGATAAATGAGCAAAGGGAACAAAGGTCAGGTTGTGTCACAGCTCTTACTGAAAACCTCAGGGATGGTCTCTGAGCTATGACATGCCAACTCCCAGCCCATGCTCAGAAGTCCTCTGGAAACCTGCCCAGTCCTCCCTTTCAGCATTGTCTCCCCATCTCCTCCAGGCTTGGTGACCTCAGGGCTCCCTGGCTTGTGTGTATCTCAAGTGCCTCTCTTCCTCAGTCCCTTGTGCACTGGGCCCTCAGCTTACACCACCTACATTCAGATCCTGGACCCCACGCCTGCCCTCCATAGCTGGGACCAGTCTCCTGCCTCTGAACTTTGCTACAACTTAAGAGGTGGCATCAATCTCACCTTTGTCACATGGGGACGTTGCGTACTGAGAGCCAGGCCCTGAGCGGGCTCAGCCTGTGTTGGCCTGTGGTGGTTCTGTGGCCCCGTGGGAACGAAGGAGCCTTCCGTGTCACACGGCTCTGTGTCTCCTCACCCCTTTAGGGCCCTCAGAGTGGCCTTCTCCCTCATTGGACCCAGGAACATCTGTCAACCAAAGCCCTGCATGCAGGTTCGATGATGCTGACAGCGGGAACACAGGTGGAGGTGTGCTTCAACTGAGTGGGAGAACTGTGGGGCCATGGTGTCACACAACTAGCAGGCAAGGAGAGAGGAAGCAGCCATTTATTATCCTAATGCTAGCAGGCCTGCGGGGGTTTGCAGACCTCCAGCGACTGGCCTGATGGGGAAGTGGAACAGGCTTTTATGGCCTAGGCGGGGCGAGGCATGGCCAGAGATTGTGAGCAGAATGGGGCGGAGGGGCCAGGTGCAGAGGGGCGGAGAGTACATTCTCTACATTCCCCACTTTTGATACCCCTCCCTTTAAGGGCATGGGGGAGGGGTGTCACACAAGCTGTTCCGGGTATAGGAACCGGAACAGGCAGGGTCCAAAACAGGATGGTGCTGTTTGGCCCACGTCAGGGGCTGGTCTGGTTGGGTGGTGACAGTCCATTTTCATGCAGCTGTGATGTATCCAGGGCTGAAGTTCTGCAACTTTAATAGCGGTGGGGGTGGTTAGGATGCCCTCCCACTTGGGCCTCTACCGTTTGACCCATACCTTGTCTCCTGGTTTGTTGCTGTGGAATTGACTCCCTCACTCCTGTGGCAACCCTGTGCACAGTGGAACAGAACTCTGCCTGATGCTGCACTGTTGTTAGATCTAAATGCCGTCACTGTTTTCATAGGGCCTGGGCTGACGGCAGGCTCCCTTTTTCTAGTTATCCAACCTCTGGGTTTCCTTCCCTGTAGTTTGGTTCCCATCTACTGACCTGAACAGTTCACCTCGGCTATCCTCTGTCTGCAGAATGCCCTGGGACGGAAGGGACACTGCTCCTCACTGAAGCGCTCAGACCTGCTCCTCACTCTTCCTGGCTTCAGCACAGGCCCCTGCGGCGACAGCAGCACTCCTCTCACAGCCTGGCAGTTCCCACTGAACGCGGCAATCTCCTGCCTGGAGTCGGGACAGCCCTCCTGCTGGCCCTATGACTCACTGTCCCAAGGACGACGGCTCACAGGTTAGGGGGAAAACTTGTGGGGTCCTGGGGTGCACCTGACTCTGAGTAGAGCCAATGGCTCTTGAAAAGAGTGGGCCACAAAGGCCGGTCCATTGTCCATTACTAGCAAATACCAGTATTCCCCCACGGGGCGAATTCAGTAGTCTATCTGAAGGTCTTGGTAGCCTCCACCGATCCTGGGGGCCTAGGATCGCCTGCTCTTGTTTGACCCACTGGTCCTCTGCCAGACCGTAGCTGGGATCTGGGGGCAATTCTGGGGCTAGGAGGATGTAGCCGGGAGTGGCTTCTGACTCGGCTGCCACCTGCGCCACCTGATTAGCTAACCGGGTGCTTCTGACAACTTTGTGCTGAGCTGTAATCCGGCTCTGCTCTCTCCTCGAGTAAAGCCGCTCCCATCTGTGTGGGGGCTAGGGAACGGCGCGTCCCAGAGGTCAGGTCTGCCGGAGTCTGGGGGCCCATCTTCTGAGGGGAGGCAAGTGGCCAAGTTTAAAGTTTTTGCACACAGCAGGGCCTGGTACTGAGTAATGCAGATGTTACACTTTTACTCTAACCAGCTGCCCGAAAGTTAGCTTGTTGGTTTCTTTTACTAGGACTGCCGGGGCTGCCAGGGCTTTCAGGCAAGGCAGCCGTTCGGCCACTACTGGATCTAACCGCTCGGACAGATATGCTACTGGTCTCTGCCACGGCCCCACTGTCTGGGTCAGAACCCCCAGGACTGTATCGCATTCCAAGGGCCGGCACCCTTATGAGGGCTAACGCGGAATGCCCTCTCTTGGTCCTGGTTCCAGATGAAGGCTGCTCTAGGGCCCTTGAGTTTCATGTGCCAGCAGTAGATCACGCTGTCCTTGTGGGAGTCTCATCCAGGTGAGCTGTAAATCTTGTACTGGCCAATATCCCTTTCCCCCAGCTTCTTTACCGGGAGTAACAGCGTGTTCCAGGGTGACTGGCACCTTACCAGGACTTCATGGGCAAGGAGTCTATTATTATTCTTCCTCTCGGTTTACAGTGGCTGAGAGAACCAGGGGACAGTTCTTAGTTCCCAGGTTTGGGTGAAAGGTAAGGAAGTCTCTCCCCAGGAGTGGGACCCGACACTCAGAAATGTATGTGGTGTCCTCCCAGGGTGTAGGTTCTAGACTTGAGCGTAGCAGGTGGGAGAGAGGCCAGATCGGTCAACACTGAATGCTCAGCTCCAGTGTCTACCAGGAAGTTAAAAGGCTGACTTCCCGCATTCATTATGACCATCGATAGAACCCGGTCGACCCTAGTCAGAGTCCTCACCCGGCACAGTCAGCAGATGTGTGCTTGTCTACTGTGAGGGCTTGGATGGCTTTTCCTCCACTTTTCCCACGTAACCCCAACCTTGGTTGGTGTTCCTTGGGGGTCATGTTGGACAGTCTCGTATCCAGTGACCCTCTCGCTTGCAGTAGGCACACTGGTTTGGCTCAAGTGGCAGTCCGGAGCTCTTGCTTTGGCTGTGGTGTTGCCCCAGGCAAGGGGGCCTCCCTGCTATGGTTGCCGCTATTGGGGTGTCTCCTTGTTTTGCTTTGCGATCAGCCTCTCTCTCAGCCTCTCAGTTTCCATTCCTGCAAACCCTTTAAATTTCTGTAACTTTCTTCTGATGTCCTCATGGGCGTGGGTTACAAAGACTGTGTTTACTAGAGTCTGGCTTTCAGGGGCCTCCGGGTTACAGGGCATAAAACTTGGGAGGGGGATTCACTCGGTCTCCTGCCTGGATGCCCCACCAGATGGCTTCCTGGTATGTTCCCAGCTGTCTGCGCCCCTCATCTGTGTGGAAGAGGCTGAAAAGGAGCTGACGGACGTTTCCATGAGCTCGACAGTGGCCTGGGGCCTCTCTCAATAGGCTCAGGCGGCCCTTGCTCTGACTCTGGGGGCGTGGGGGAGACTAAAGGCAGAGAGGTTTCAGGTACAGTGGGCCCTGCTGGTTCTGGGGCCACAGTTGGCAGTGAAAAATATGGAGGGAGCTCTTCTGGGGCTCCTTGAAACACTGGTGGACGCTGACATCGGTGCAGAACCACACCTAGGGGGGAAGAGTCTGGGCTATTTCTAACGACTGGTCTGGGTGTCCACGGGTACCAGTGACCACCTTCCTCATAGCCCTGACCCTGGTTACGTCTAGGGTGCCCTCAGGGGGCCAATCTATTTTGGAGGGCCATTCTTTTTAGTTATGACCTTCTCACTCTAATCTACAAGCTTGTAGCTTGAGACCTGCCTCCCTAACATAGCTGTTTGCCCATTCTCCATCATCAATTTCACAGAGGCAGGATTCAAGACACAGGAGGAAGGGCACCAGACTGGGACTCATAACCAAGTCAATCCATGAAATCCCACCCTTTGGCACCCCCAAAATCACATCATTACAAGTGGGTACCCATACTGAGACCAATCAGACAGGATTTGCCCTAACAGGCTCTCTTAAAGAACAGAGGCCTTATTTCCCACATTACGGAGTACACGGATACAGAGAAAGTTTTCTTAATTGGGACAGACGTTCCTCTTACTAGGCAGATGGTATCAAGACAGACAGGAGCTCCAACCTGCTGAGAACTTGAACAACAAACACTTGAACAGACACGGTACCGAGACAGACAGAAGCTTTGTCACTCAGGCACTTGGCAGGCCGCCCTTCTCACAAACATTTAAGGCACTGTCTTCGCCGAAGGTTCCCCGTATAAGCCCTGGGGTGGAGGGAACTGGAGTGCCCACACCATTATGCCTTTCGACAGAGCCACGGAACTGCAGTTACGAGCCCACTCAAGCTCTGTGGCTACTGCCTCAGAGTATCACAGAGACACATACAGACATGCATTCTCACAACTGACTTCCAACCGGGATGTACCTATTCTGAGATCCAGCTGGATCTAGGTGGTGATCAGTCTCCTCTTCTACCTGCAGGGGTAGGCCTGACTGGGTTCTGGGTCCTGGGACCTTAAACCGGGGTTTTGGTCTGGTTCGCTTCTCCTGTTGGGTTCTGTCATTCCCGTGCTTGGGAGTGCCCACGGTCAGACAGCGAGAAGGACCCTGTCAAAAGGGAACGTGTGGCACGGTCCTGTCGGCCCAGACGGCTCAACAGGTTGGTATGGTTGGCTTCCCGGTCAGGGAACCAAATGTTACAGGACATCGACCGACACCCAAGGAGAGAGGAAGCAGCCGTTTATTATCGTAACGCTACTGGGCCAGTGGTGGTTTGCAGACCTCCAACGACTGGCCCCAATGGGGAAGTGGAACAGGCTTTTATGGCAGAGGCAGGGTGAGGCATGGCCAGAGGTCAGGTGCAGAACAGAGGGTCGTGAGCAGAATGGGGTGGAGAGGCCAGGTGCAGGGGGTTGTGAGCAGAATGGGGTGGAGAGTACATCCTCTACAATGGCTTTGAGTCTGTGAGGCAGTCAGCAGTGGTAGATGGCAGGTGCTCGAGCCCTGGTCCTGGCAGGACAATCACTGTGTCACCTGCCTACTTTCTGGGAGCAGTTTCCACTTGTCTGATGGGGTGGCCCACCTGGGAAAACTCCTTGTCCTGTGTCATGGATTGAATTGTGTCCCCCAAAAAATATGTACAGAAACTCGGCTGAGTCATGATTGTCAATATTGTGTGGCTGCCCTCTATTTTGTGATTTTCCAATGCTGTATGTTAAAGAGGATTAGGGTGGGACTGTAAGAAGGGAGTTTCCCTGGAGTGTGGCTTGTACCACCTTTTATGCTTTTATCTCACAAGGAATAAATGAAAGGGAAGCAAGCTGAGTTGGGAACCTCACACCAGCCAGAAAGCAGCGCCAGGAGTAGAGCACGTCTTTCAGACCTGAGGTTCCTGTGCCAAGATGCTCTGGACCAAAGACTGATGCTACACAAGGACTTTCCTCCAGAGTCCACAAACAGGGAAAGCCTTCCCCTGGAGCAGACACCCTGAAATTGGACTTGTAGCCTACAGGCCTCTGTAAGAACTAGCTTTCCTTTGTTAAAGCCATCTGCTTTGCAAAAGAATTTCTGGAGGATAAGAAGCAGTGTATTGCCATGGAAGGGTGGTGAAGAGAGGGAAGACCGGGGGGAGAGGTAAGAGAGGTAGAGCAGAATAGTGGTGTGAGTTCCAAGTGTTATGCAGCAAACTGAAATGGAGTTACTTGTACTTAAATCACAGCAAAATTTACTAGTGAGGAAAAAAAAGCCATCCACTTTGTGGTATTTCTGTTAAAGCAGTACCAGATACTAAAACACCCAGCATCTGCCTTTGAGGCCAGTGTAGACAGCAAAGAGCTGCAACAGTGACAGAACTAGGGACCCATGCTGCCTAGCAGGGGCCCAGCCCTCTGACCCCGCTCTTGAAGGATGCCAAGCCATGGGGACTGCACTCTGTCCTCAGGGGCAGGGAGAGCCTGGGCCTGTTGGGCTGAAGAGAATGTGGCTGTTACTCCTCAGAGTGATGGGAAGAAGGGTGAGTGATGCTGAGGGGACAGGTCAGCTATCTGTCCTTCAGGCGCTCATAGTCAAGCTGCTGGATCAGGAAGCACCGAGTGTTCTCTCTCTCATCCAAACACCGACCACCCAACCCATCCAGCTCCGGGTCCAGGTTCCTGGTTCCAGGAGAAGGCTCAGGGGCAGGAACCTTCTGGGACACCCTGGGGGTAGCCGGATGGACAGGATAAACATGTTAGAAGCTGTTGAGGGGTTGGAGGAAAAGAAAGGAACTGAGGGCAGGAACAAGTAGGTCTTCTGTCTCCCTCCCAGCCCAGCCTGGTGCTGGATGGAGAAGGGACGAAGCCGGCGCCCAGTCACTGTCCTAGTCACTGCGGCTGCTCCTTACGAACGTACTGCAGTCAATGCTTCGGTGAAGAAACCCACTGCAACCAGAGCAGATGATCCTGTTTATGACCACACAGCATGCTGACTCCTGGTCCTTGGTCACAGCAGCTCTTGTCTGAGTTTCTGTCTCTCATGGAAGCCAGTCCATAGCAGGAAGGAACGTGGGTTGAGGGGCGGCCAGCTGGGGGACAGTCAACAAGTGGCCTCTTCTGTCTGCCCCTGGATGGTGAAGATGGGGTTGGGAGGTGCAGGATGCTGGGCAGATGACTAGGCCAGGCCTGTCGACGTAGAGCCCTCGTTCCCCTTTGGTTAGGAAGACCAGGCCGAGCGGCCTCTTCCTCTTCAGTAGGGTCTGCCCTGGCTTGTCCCCAGTGCCTCTCAGTGCCAGGGGAGGGACTAGGGCTCGAGGTGCTGAGGTGCCGTCAGGGGAGTGGGCTGGGCTGGCAGCCGTGTCCACAGTGAGGAGCCTTTGGCACAGATCTAGGGTCTGGGGGTGGGGGTTGCCTCACATGACCCAGAGGCCATCTCCTTCTATGGCCACATGGGGCCAGCAGGCAGAGGAAGTGCTGGGAGTGGGATGGCCCCTGCCACAGCGCAGGGTAATGGGTGAGCTGCCACTGTGCATACTGATTACATTTTTAATCAGCCAGAACAAGGCGCTGGCATCGGTCTGCCGCACGGATGGCTCTGAATCACTACGTAGCTGACAGGCCAGGCTGGGCCGGTGGCCCTGGGAGCAGGGAGTGGGGCTTGCAGGTTTAGCGCCCGGCCATGAGCAGTGGGGGCCTGGTTACCACACTGGGTGCAGAGGGCACCTCAGCCTGGCCACTGTGGCATCCAAGCAGCACACAGCACTTCTTACTTGATTTTTATTCCATGATGCTGATTTCCTGGGCAGTGAAGGCAGGGTCGGCCTGGGGAACAGGGCTGGCCCAGGAAGGCCAAGGCCCACTCAGCTGGGTGAGCCAGCCCCCCAACCGACCTTCCAGTCCAGGCCCACCCACTCCCTTCCAGTTCATTTAAAACCCGAGCTGCAAAACTAATACAAAATGAAAAAATAAAAATAAAAACAAAACCCTGAGTTGTTAAAAACCAAACAAATTAAAAACCCCCTTTGGTGTCAAAAAGTCCTCTAGGTAAAAGCCGATGGGGTGAGGCGGGTGGACAGTGCGGGCTCAGTCCTCCTGCTCCTTGTCAGTCCCCCGTTCTGCCGGGCCTGGGATGCCCTCGGTGCCTGGCCGCTTCAGGGTGGCGCTGTACTTGAGGGCGGTGGCCTCTGCCCGCAGCACCACCTCCACCAGGCTGAAGATGGTGATGACCTGTGTAGCAGAGTGGGCCCCATAAGACAGCCTGAGGGGCGGTGGGGCACCTCCAGAGCCCAGCTCTGCTGCTGTCATCCCAGCAGTGTGAGCTGCGGGCACAGTCACCCGCCTGGCTTGAGTGTGAGGCCTGGGGCCCATGAGAACCAACGGGAGCCCTCAGGGCAGGCCTGGCACAGCCTGGCGCCAGCTGGCCTTCACAGCACATCACTGGGAAGAAGGTCCATCATGCTCCTCAGGTTCTCTAAGGGACCCAATGTTAAGACTGTCTGCTTTGGAGGGAGAGACAGAGTCCCATCTCTTCTGACAAGGGTGTCCCCAAGGGAGGGAAGGCAGGGTGTAAAGTGAGGGCCCAAAAGAGATGGCTCTGGAGGAGGGATGACAGCGGGCATGAGGTATGATCAGGGAGAGGTGGGGTCTCCAGGAGTTGGGGGTGGGCAGGGCCATAAGGGTGCTGGGAAAAGCTGTACCCTACACCCCCAGGGGTCTGACCTGGCGCACTGGCTCCTGCCTGCTGTCCTCTGGCTCCCAGGTGAGTGTGAGCTCTGGCTTCTTGCCCACCTTCTGGAAGTGGTAGGCCCGCAGGGGCAGTGCCTGGAGTGCATACACGGCCTAGTTAGGCTCTGGGTGCCACCTCCAACCTCCAGCCTCAGAAAGCCCTGTTGCCTGCGGGACGCCCTGTGCCCATGTCAGCTGGGCCCACCTGTGCCCTGGCCCACCTCTGCTGGGCCTGCCACTTGGCCTTGGATGGGACATGTCTCTGCTGCCTCTTCCTGCTCTGGTTGTGTCAGGGAGGCCCTGCAGGCCACCTCCAGCTGGATCACTACAGTAGGTGAGACAAAGCCTGAGGTGACCCAGTGCCAGTGGGCAGCGGCTGGGAGGGGCAGAGGCTCTGTGGATGCTGGTGGTGGTGTTGGCTATAACAGGCCCAGCGCGGAGGGGAGTGAAGGGCCAGTAGGTGGGGTCTGTCCCTGCTCATCAGGGACCAAAACACTGCTTGGCAGGGGACAGTCTTGTGAGGCTGGAGGTCCGCTGCCCCTTGCTGGTGCTGGGCCTATGCAGGCTGCTGAGGAAGAGACCCCTTACAAGATGGTGGGCTTGGTTCTTCTCTTTTGATCTCCTCTGTTTCATGAATGCCACCACTTATTCCACATGATGTGCCAGGCTCTGCCCACCCCAAAATGCCTCAAAGCCAGGGGCAGGGACCAGGTGGTGACCTGTTGACAGTGGCCACAGACACCAATTCCCCTGGGAATGACCTTAAGCAAATGCCCCCGTGGGGTTAGGACACAGGGCAAGGGCGGGTCCCTTCTCAGCTCTGTGTGGAGGTGCTTCCGGAACAGCCATGGGTGGCTCTTAGGCTGTTCTAGAACAAACACCCTGACGCTCGTGTGCCTGTTGCCATGGACCGGCTGAGGGGCTATCGGGCCTCTCTGGTTGCCTGGTCCTTGGGAAAGAGGTCCAAGCCTGACCCAGGGCCGGGAACCTTCTCCCAGGTGGGTGGAGCTATAGGGTCCAGAGGTGGCTGGGTGCAGGGCACAGGACAGGACCAGGGCAGCCCCGTCTCTGCAGCAGGCTCTGGACCCTCAGCTGCCACATGTCTGGTGCTGCCCCCAGCTGAGCAAGGGGTGCAGTGTCACCCCACAGCCTGTGAGCCTTCAGCGAGGACAAGGACAGCCTCTGCGCTGCGGAGGGGCCCCATGGAGGGAGGGTGCCGGGTGGTGCAGTGTCTGCGGGGACGGCCCTCCGCAGAGCCGGCCGACAGCACTCACGTTGCAGTAGATGCGCTTCTGCACGCCGTAGCGCAGCACCAGCACGTCGAAGGCTTGGTTCAGGACGCCCATGACCATGGCTTCTGACTCCAGCGGGCCACACTCCTGCGGGGAGCGGGCAGTGGGGAGTGGACAGAAGCCTCAGGATGGAGAGGCTCCCTCAGGGCCCAGTAGCCGCCCACTGCCCCGGGCTCCCGGTGAAGGGCTGGGGCGGGCGGGTGGTGGCTGCACCTTGACCAGGACGGCGAAGAAGAGGCCGGTGCTGAGCTCCTGCACGCGCTTGGATGCCATGCGGCGGTCATTGCAGTAGTCGGCCTGCCTCTGCACGGCGTCGGGCTCCAGGTCCGGCGGTGCCCTGTACCCTAGGGAGCGGGGTCGGGCCCTGCTGGTGATGCTCTGGGTGTGCAGTGGTGGCTGGCTGAGGGTCCCCACTGTACCTGACCCAGGTGGGGCTTGGAGGCCTAGGCAAAGCTACGGCTTCTCAGAGGCAGATGAGCCCCTCGGGAGGTCAGGGCCCCACACTGCCCACCCCGCAGGGCCTCCAGGGTCAGTGGGTGGCCGCTGGCCCTCTGCCTGACTGCCCGGTCCTCCCTGTGCTCTCACCCAGCGCGGCGGCCAGCAGGCGGTGCACCATGACGTCCGGGAAGCGGCGGATCGGGGACGTGAAGTGCGTGTACAGCGGCATGTTGAGGGCGTAGTGCCAGAACTGGGCGCGGTCCTGCAGCACCCCCGAGCAGAAGTACAGCGCCATCTGGGGGCAGGGTGGGGCTCAGGGCTAGGCGGGGCACCCCCCGCCTCTCGGTCGGGGCCAGGCACAGACTGACCCACGAGCCACAGGCAGCTGACCACTGCCTGGTGGGTCTGAGTGGGCAGGGCTGCTCCTCCCCAGGACCCAGGAACTGCCAGGAGGCTGGGGGAGGCTGGGGCTCCTCACACCCCCTCTCTGCTGGAGGCAGATGTGGCCTTGCTGTCAAGGGGCCTCCAAGAGGCTGGACTGAGCCATCTCCTCAGGGTCGGCTCGAGGAGGAGACGAACCATGCACTGAGGCCAAAGGTGGCTGCTGCACCCCAAGCAGCTTATCACCTGTTGCATCTGTGGTGGCCATTAGCACCTCAGCAACTAGGAGGGCGTGACTGTGGCCTGGGGGAATCTGCACAGGGTGGGTCTGGGGCTCTACCCTGGAGCATGCAGGAGGACAGGGGATGTCTGTGGTCATCTGGAGCAGGGGTCCCAAGTCCTTAAGTGGCTACGGGAAGGAGGTAAGGATGCCTGGATGGGAGACAGCAGAGAAGGCCAAGGACCCAGTGTGGTGTGCCCAGAGCTCCACGGGCAGGAGGCCTGTGGTGGTGGCTGCCCCCGTCTCACCTGGCCCTGGCCCTGGCCCTGCCCTGCAGAGGCCATGTACGCACCCGGGCACCTTTCAGCACCCCTTAAGGCTCACCGAGGCTCTCGAGGTTCACCAGCCTCTTACCCTCAGCTCTTCTTGTCTTTGACACCCTGACCTTCCCTGGGGCCAGGACAGGGCTGAACTCAAGACGCCCCTCTGATACTGACAGGCACCATAGATGGGGCGCAGGGGGACATCACACCCCAGGGGCCTGTTCCAGGCTTTCCTGGAGTCTCCCACAGCCTGGGCTGGGGTGCAGGGACACATCATACTGAGGGCCCTGGCCTGAGCTTTCCTGGAGTCTCCCACAGCCAGGGCTGGGGACACAGGGAGACATCGCATCCTAGGGGCCCAGCCTGAGCTTTCCTGGAGCCTCCCACAGCCCGGGCTGGGGCGCAGGGGGACATCACACCCCAGGGGCCCGGCCTGAGCTTTCCTGGAGTCTCCCACAGTTTGGAAGTGGCTCTGGATCCCCCAGCCCTGGGGCCGGAGCTAGGGGCTGGGAAGGGAAGCAGTTTAGTGAGGGGTCTGGGGAGGCCAGGCTACTGCCTGGGAGCAGGCAGACGGGTTCACAAACACAGCGCCGAGCTGCACTTGCTGCCTGCTCAGTCACACACACCCCGACACACGCACTCATACACCTGCACACTGATACCCTCATACACACCCCCTCACACACCTGCACACTGACACCCTCACACGCACACCCTCATACACCTGCACACTGACACCCTCACACACCCCCCTCATACACCTGTACAATGACACCCTAAAACTCTCACACACAGATACCCTCGTACTCTGACACCCACACACCTCTGCAGATTCAGATACCCACACACACTCATATGTCTACACACTGACAACCTACAACACACAGATAGCCCCTCACAGATACCATCACAACTATACACTGATACCCTACACACCTGTACACACAACCCTGTGCAGAGTGACACCCTCACAGCCTCACGCCGACACACCCTACACCTGCACGCCGACATCCTTGTGCATTCACAGTGGCACCCTGACACTCTGTGCCCCCTACATGCTCACACACTCCTACACTCGTGGTGGCACCCTCCCATGCTGACACTGCACACAGTCACAGTCAGGCCCTCCCACGCACCAAGCCAAACGGACTGCCAGCTCTGCTCCCTCAGAGCACACGGGCCTTGGAACCCAGGAGCAGCTGGCGGTGACCGCTCGGTCCCCTGCCATGCTTCTCCTCCAGGTCCTGCTGGGCCCCAGACGGCGGCTGGGGCAAGTCTGGGGCAGAGAGGGCGCTGCCTCTGCTCCCAGCCATGCCTGGGCTCTTCTCAGGGTAGCCCAGTTCCTCAGATGAGGGGGATGAGGACACAGGGCCCTGGCTCTCTTCCTGGCTTACAGAGGGGGTTGGAGGGGAGCATCTGTGGCTAGACTCTGCTGCTGAAAGCAGAAGGGCTGGGGTAGGAGCGGGCAGGAGGCAGGGTCAGGAGGCCACTTCATGAGACTTGGGGGCTGCTCTGTCCTCTTTGCTAGGCCAGCCTGGAGCAACTAGAGGGCCAGGGGTGCTGGATGGTACAGTTACAGACACCCTCCCACCCTATGGGTGCTGCAGGTGCCTGGGGTGGGTGCTGTAACAAGGTGCCCCACAGCAGATGCTTGTGACTGGGGACAGGCTCAGGGCACACCAAAGCAGGCTCCTGTGGCTCTGCTCCAGGCACGGTCGTGAGGCATTAAAACATAAACCAGCTGGGGCTGGGTGATGGCTTAGTTCTTGTGAGCAGACTGAAATTGCTGAGTGACTGAGCCCCTAAAACACTGGTCTGTCACTGTCCCTGGTGGTAGGGCTGAGGCCCAGAGCTGGCCTTGTTGGCAGTCCTAGCTCTTGCTGGCCTGATGTTTACTGTGGTGGCTTCCTTCCTCAGAAATGTGAGTCCTCAGAGGACGGGGACAGGTGTCAGTGACAAGTACATCTGTCCCAGTTCCTGGCTGTGGCCTGCCACCTTCCTGCCATCCAGCACAGGCCAGGTAGGTGGAGGTGACCCAGACGCCTCTTCCCTCCCGGCGGGCTTCTCCAGAGAGGCTCGCTGTACCTCTGGACCCCTAATGGATCATGGGGAGAGTCTAGCTCTGCTTCTCCCCCAGGCGGAGGGTACGACCACAGCACACTGCTGGGGCCTGGGGCCCTGAAGGCCAGTCCACTCCAGAAGGCTCCTTGCCTTCACTTAGCCAAGGGGACTGCTGCCCAGAGGATCACGCAGGCAGAGAGGGGGCTTGCACTGGCCCCAACTAGCCACTGAGACTGCGATTCTGAGCAAGAGGCTGCAGATCAGGTGCTTCTCGGGCATGCCCTCCCTTCCCCTGGGACATTCTCCCAGCTGACATTCTCCCCTAGACAGAGGAGGTGGCGAGGCCACACCAGAAGGGAGAAACAGGCTCAGTTACCCAGCCAGGCCCAGAGCAGAGCAGGAAGGGCTGTGGGCTGCGGGTGGTGTCAGGAGGTCAGAGCTGGGGTGCTCCTGGGAACAGGGCCCGGACCCTCTTTACCTGCATGGGTCTGGAACACATGTGGGTGAGCACCTCCTTCCGAGCCACAGAGTATTTGTCATCTCCAAATGTCTCAGTTAGACTTTTCTAGGAGCAAACCAGGAAACGTCAGTGACGTGGAGTCAGGCTCAGGGGCCCTGTCACTCGCTGAGTACCTCACACTTGGCTGTACCTGACACAAGGCAGGGGCGCTCGAAACCGTTCACCGCATTAAAACATTCCCTGGCTTCAAACCACCCTGAAAGCCACTGGGTCCACGCCTGGTCACAGGCTTCCTGCCCATAGCTAAGCGTCAAGCAGCCTCCCTGTGCCTAGTCCTGGTGACGGAGCATGTCCCACAGGCAGGGCCAGCCTGCAGCCCTGCTCCGCCACCCAGCACTCACGTTGAGAGCCCCGGCAGAGCTGAAGTCCACAGGCAGCCCCATCTGGTCGCAGAATTCCACCAGGTCACTGAGCATCTTGGTCTGGGGCGGGGGGTGCCGGCGCAGCAGGGCCCGCTCGGGGAAGGCGCGGTGGATCCGGTGTGCCACTGCCACGTTTGCTAGCAGCATGAACTCCTCCACGAGCCTGCAGGTGGGAGGGCCAGGCGATGACCACAGGGTCAGGGCACGCTGTTGCCGGTGGGGGGGCCGGGCTATGGCTGAGGTGCAGAACTGCAAGGTCAGGCTGGCCTGTCCACCACGTAGGAGACCCAGCTTGTGAGCCAAGGACTACTGTGTTCCCCACTGGACACAGTTCCGCCTCTTGCCCCCAATCTGTCCTTGTGCAAACCACTTCCTCCTGGCAAAACTTTCAGCTCAAATGCTTTAACCCAACCACCAAGCCTCACACAAGAGGAAGCTGTCCTTGCTGTGGGGACCCTGGACAAGTCACACGGTTTGTCTGATCTCACTGTTCTCAAACACAGCAGGGAGATAACAGTGATGGCTGGCTTCAGGGCGGCACCCACACATGCCTCTCCATGTCCAGCTTGTGTCCACATGCAGTGGGGTCCACTGACCGGAGAAGGCACGGCCAGGGGGCACAGAAGCCTGGCTACCAGTGGGAGCCATGGAGAGTCCCGAATGGCTCCGCTGTGACTGCCTGGCTGGGGCCTCCTATGCCCCAGCCCAACTATGGGGCCCGTTTTGTAGCCGAGGTGCCCACTCCCCAAGGCTGCTGTGATGGCTGATGCTGGGCCTCGGGTGCCACAGGCCCTCCACAACTGGCAGCTGTGTGCCTCTTCCCCGACCTTCCTCTGCAGAGGCCAGCTTGTCTCCCATTGTGCCCTGTCACTTCACCTCCCTGCCACTGACCCCCTTCCCTCACCTCCTCCCAGGCCTTCCTGTGAGCCTAGGCTGGAGGCCCTTGCCATCCTTTCTGGGCACTGATAGCTACCTTGCCACGTGGCCACTGGCTGTGGCTCTGCAGTCATGTGTCACCATCTGGCACTGTTCAACTGTCCTTGCTTCTCACGTTCAGATCTTGCCAACCCAGCTCCTGTTCAGGAACTGTAGGACCTCATTTACTGCCTGAAGCAGAGGTTAAAATCCATGGTGAGCTATAGCTGTTGACTACAGGTTGGCAGGTCGAATTCACCAGCTGCTCCTGGGAAACCTCAAGAGGGCAGCTCTCCTGCATCTTACAGTGTCACAGTGTGTCGGAAACAACCTGGTGGCAGTGGTTTCCTTGTCAGACACACATGCCATCCTAGCCCCAGGGCTTCTAAATCAAAGGATCATTCATTCGTTCATTCACTCAACAAACACTACCCTGTGCCAGGCACTGCCCTAGACACATCTCCCCACCTGGCCCAGAGGTGGCACCTGTAACCGCGGGCCGACCCGCAGCTGCAGTTCTCCAGTGCAGGCAGCAGGTGGCAGCATGGCCCCACAGCAGGGCTGCTGGGGTGGTGCTGCTCCCACCGTGCCCCTTAACCAAGTGACCCAACACTGGTGGCTGGGCTCCCCAGGTAGGACCACACCTTTGCTACTGGTCCTGCTCTCCTGTCTCACTTCAGCCTCAGCAGGGGTGGGAGAAGCCAGGATGAGAACAAGAGGGCATGGCACGGCTGAGCACAGGCTGCTGGGAGCCTGGGGTGACGATGTCACCCCACACCCATCTGCTTCCCCGTTACCCCCCCACCTGTCCTCCCTGAACCCCCAGCACTGGCCTCCGACTCACCGGAGGCCTGACTAGAGAGGAGTCCCCTGGTGCCTCAGGGTCTCTGCTTCCCTCCGCAGTCTTGGCCCCGTCCTCTGTGACAGAGCAGCCTGTGGGACACTCACCAAGGCAGTCAGTCCTGAGATACCAGGCACTAAGCCCGGAAAAATGACCACCTCACCAAACAGGAAGACAGCCCATAAGCAAGGAAGTCTGGACTCCCTGAGCTTGCTGGTGTCCTAGGAGAGCTTTGGGGGCCAATGCTCTACAGGCAGATGGGTGAGTCCCCCTGTGGAGCTGGGTGCCAGGAAGGGCTGGGCAGGGCCCAGTGGCCAGCATTTGGAGTCTCACTGGGCTCAGGATCCCCCTCAGAAATGGGGACAGGCCCCAAGGAAAGGCGAGAACCGTGGGGGTCACTGCTCGCCTGTGCGGCTGTCAGAGGGACCCTTTCCACTGCACTTGACAGGGTCCCCTCATGGGCCGATTTCCAGGACGGGCCAGCAGGGGGCCCCGCAGCCTCTTCTTCCACAGGACCTGGGACGTGGCAGAGACACGTAAAACCCAGGAACCCCGGAGCAGGAAAGAGCCAACAGCCCAGGGTCTCCAGGGCTCCCAGGTCTGTGTTTCCCTGAGCCACCAGCTAGCGCTGGGCGGTGGGCTTCTCAGTCAGGCAGCAGAGCAGGCCGCCCAGGGAGGGAGGGAGGGGCCAGGAGAGGGGTTCCTGACAGCAGCCCCTGCAAGCGAGCACCCCTCTCAGTCCATTTCCTTCCCCTCTGCAGGCACTCCTGTGGGGACACTGGCACACAGGCCTGGCACCAAACTGGGGGAAGGTGCTCCAAGAGGCTCTGGGCTTAGGGCCTGAGAGCAAACTCCACCGAGAGGGAAGGGCAGAGGACCACCAGGCCTGTACGGTGGCCGGTCCAGAGCCTGCTCCCCTGATCCAGGCCCCCTCCTGCTCAGCACCTGCTCTCGTCAGAACCTACCTGGTTCTCAGCTCCAGCACCTCCGAGGGGAGCAGGGGCTCAGGCCCACTCAGGGGGAGCTGTACCTCGGTCACCACCTGACGACTGCACTACCAGGGGCTCAGGAATGGCCGCTGGCCAGGATCAGCTTCCAGACCAGCAAGCCCAGCCCTCCGAGACAGGGCCTCGGCCCCAGGTCTGGCATCAGTTGAACATCTGGAGCTGAGGGCCACCGGGGGTGCATGAGTCTGGAGGTCTAGGTAGGCTCTGCTGTGATACACAGAGGCATGGCCTGATGGGGGCCACCACAGACGCACCTCCTCACACCCACCTACCTCTGACCTGGACTTCAGGTTGCTGGGCTGGGGGCAGGGGGGAAGGACTAGGTCCTATCTCAGGAGAGGCGGAGCAAGCCCGAGGGAACCAGAATCCCTCACCACCACGCAGAGCTGCAGGTCAAGGCCACAGTAACGTGCACACATGCACACACTCCGCGCATGGCCCATGTGCAGCAAGGACAAAACTGGTCTAAAACAGTGTTTCCCCAAGTCTGTAACTAGGTGCTACTTAAAGAAAACAACATAAATACAGATGAAACGCTGGGGCTTATTTTCTGGCACAGGCCACCCCTTCACCTTAAGATGCTAGTGTGCACGGGGACTTCACAAGAGGGAGCTGCTGCACACAGCACACACCAGGCTGGCTCTTTGAGGATGGAACCTGCTAAGAGCAGCGTCTCAAGGGTCAGTATCTGGGAAAGGCTGTGGCAGGCCAGTAGGGGACAGAGAGCCGCTCAGTGAGGACATGGGGCTGACCGACCTGCTCCCACATGGCCGAACTGCCTTGCCCATGGGGGTGCCCCACACTCCTTTCTACCCAGGAACTGGATCTGAGCGGACCTGCTGTAAGCTGGAGCTGACATCGGCCCCACTAACGGCTCTGGAGGTGACGTGGGGCACTGGTGACAGGCAGGGTCCTGTGGGGAGGTTCCTGCTCCAGCCTCCCCTGCTTAGGCTGCCTTGTCCTTGCTCCAGGCACACTTGCTGTGGCCACCTGGAGCAAAGCTGAGACTGGTGGATATGAGCTTGCGGCTGGGCCTGAATCCTGGTTCTGCCACCGTTAGCCAAGTGACTCCAAAGGTCACCAGCCTGAATCTCGACTTGCTCAGCTGAAACGTGGGCTGTAACACACAAGCGCCTGGCCCTAAAACCATGTGACATTATGAAGGCCCATATGGTGACAGGCCCCGAGGCCAGGACTGGGCTGAGCACACGGAGGCAACTCACGGAGGTCGCCCCTTCCCTCCTGGCCCACGGCGCCGCCCCTGCCCAGGCTCCCATCTTTTACTGGCTGGTCTCCCGCTCCCAGTCATGCTCATGCTGACTTCTCTACCTGCAAACTGGGGTGCTCTCCCTCACAGGCAACCTGGCCAGCCCCTCTCCTACTGAAAGTGCACCCGACAGACAGTGCCAGCTCCGGAAGGCAGTTGAGGGGCATCTGGGGCTGAGGCCCAGCTGACTTCTCCACTTCTCCCTTTTCCCCATTCCCACCCCCACCTCCAAAGAGGCCACACTGAAATCTTGCGGTCCCTGTCTCTTGACCCACTGCACTGCTGATCCCTTTACTGGGGCGCTGGCCCTCTTTGTCCATCCCTTTTCCCAAGGGGTCACCCTCTCCGAGGAGACTGCAAGAAGTGTGTGCCCAGGTGCTTTCCATGCGCACCTGGACCACAGCAGTGGGCACACACCGCTGCAGTCAGTCACCTCTGTGACCACAGCTGTAGCTCCCCCACCGCCCCAAGGCTGGATCCCCTAGCCCCGGTACAGTGCCTGCTCCAGCATCGAGGCTCGATAGCGCTGTGCAGAAGCAAGGCTTCCCAGGGTAGTCGCACCCGGCTCAAATTCAGGGTCCAGGAGCCACAGTGCCTCTCCCAGCTGCTGAAATCCGGTCCTACTGCTTGGTGCCCTCAACAGTGTCAGCCCTGTTCCACGAAGTCTGTTCCCAAACGCTGGCCTGGGAGGTTTCACGCTTTCCTCACCTGCCTCTGGTGAGCTGAGCACTGTTCTCCACTTAGACAATACGGCCTCAAACACCTGGCTGCTAACTCCAAGGCTAGAAGTCTGCATGTACTGAGAGGGCCTTGCAAGAGAGGCCTGGCTATGCACCTCCAAAAGATCAGCTACTGGAAAACCTGTGAAGTGCAGTTCTATTTTGGTGCGCATGGGACTACCACGATTCAGAATCGACTTTTAATTACAGGGGAAGCCTAAGATGTAAAAAAGACACGTGAGGGGCCCCAAGCCCCACACCCCTGAAGCAGCAGACAGGAATTCACAGACAAGTCTGTGTCCTCATAGGCCACAATGCCTCCACCAGGAGCCCCAGACTTGTGGGGGATAAGTTATGTCCATAAATGCAAGATTAGTATCAAGAGACAGGAAAGAGAATATTATACATGAAGGAAATGAATAGCAAAGGTGTGCAAGCCCCTCATCCAAAACAACAACAACAAGAAAAACCAACCACCACCAAAAAACTCAAAGCTTAGGAAAGTCTGTATGGGGGAGGCTGCGACGGGAGCCGAGCAGGAGGCAGGCAGGGGGCAGCCCCAGCAAGGTGGCCTGTGGCGAGCTGGGGGGCAACTCCAGGTCTGAACTGGGGAACTGGGGAAGGTTTCTGAACAAGGGACTGATGTGATCGAAGGGACCCCAGGGAGAAGGTGGCGGTGGGGGCAGCACAGTGGGACGTGGGGAGAGCCAATGAGCCCAAGGGCTGCCAGAGGCCCCGGAAAGGACAGCAGGGCGGCCGCAGAGCTGCGGCTCTGGCTCTGAGGGTACAAGGCCACCACGGCCCCCAGAGTGAGGAGGGTGAGGGGCAAAAGCCGCCTGAGAAAGGGAGCAGGTGATGCTTGCAGGGGGCTACCGGGTTTGGGGTTGCGAAGCAAAGCAAGTCTCATGGGGTGGGGTGATGACCCGAGAGAGTGGGGGTGCTGCCGAGCACAGACAAGGCTCAGGGGGTTTACTGGTGAAACAGGGACGCAGCCTGGCGTGGGTGGGGCGGGGCCTCTGTCACGGTCTTTTGCTGCTGCTTTACACATCGAAAAGATCTGAATGTTGCTTTGGAGGCCAACTAAGGCGGTGAGAGAGGGCCCCAGGGTTAGTTGTGAGCCTGAAGGAGCTGCGGGTCAGGGGACTCTCAGGTAATGTCTGATGTTCCCCATACAGGAAGCCAGGGCCCTGGCTCTGGGGTCACAGGAAGAGGCCTGTCCAAAATGGCCTTCTGCTCGAGTGGGCCCTGGTGCCTTCTGCAGCCATCCTCCTGTTCTCGCCACGGTTCACTTCCATTTTACCAGCCAACTGTCCTCACCCCCACCCCCCACCACAGCCAGGACACATGGGGTGTGGCTTTAGAGACACCTGGGAGCCGCACAGGGTGACAGAGTTGCAAGGCTGCTGCCCAGGCTGAGAGGGCACATCTTTTCAATGACCAAAGCCAAATGACAGAACAGCCACCTCTGCTGAAGCCACTTGTCATTCCTCCATGGGAGCCTCATGATTAATAGAATAAGGCCACTCACAGAGATGGTTTAATTTTAGCTAACTTGGAAACTTCAGAAGAATGGCTCTCAGCCACTTTCAAATCCATTTCTCCTGAAGCTTAACTTGTCCCCACTTGGGTTGGTCCCCATGAGCTGTGGGCCGGCCGCAGGGGCTCCCCCAGAGTCTGCACAGAGCAAGGCCCTTCTCCACAGTCAGCCACACATGGGTGGGGGCCCCGCTGTTCTCCCCGGCCCCACAAGGGTGTAGCGTGTGGCTGCAAGGCCTGAGCGGGTGGTGGGAAGCCAGCCGATGAGCCTGCGGTTGACGGCAGGGGCATGGGAGCTCAGCTCTGCGGCTGCGCCTGGGCTGGGGCTGGTGGCCTGGGAGCTGGTAAGTGGAGGCCTGGGAGGGGGAACTGCAGGCTGAGGTGGGCAGCGTGGCTGGCAGACGGCTCACATAAGGGCTGAGACACCCAGTGGTACTGACTGCAAGCATCTGCGGAGGAGGGTGCTGTGACTGACAGGGCCGATCTACGTCACAGCGTGGGCCTCCTGGTGACCCCTCTCCTCCTGGGCTCGCTGCAACCTGCTAAACGTTTTGGACCTTTCCACGAAACCACAGGGAAATGAATGGGGCCTAGTTCATAGGCATGGAAAACCCCGAAGGAGAAGGCCTCTGGAGCCAGATATAACAGGCCCTGCGGGCAAGGCCGGAGCCAGGTTTCCTATTCTGTGAGGCCTGATCCACTCTAGGGCCTTCTATAGGTTTAGCGGGTGGGGCAAGTTTTAGCAGCTTGTTTTTTCTAGCTCAGGAGGAAGTCTCCAAGGGCTAGTCTTCAGGAGCCCAGGCCCTCCAGCCCTGCCAAAGGGTGGTCCGGGGGCTGTGGTCGGGAGGGAGCTTGCTCAGTGCCATTTGGTTGACAGTCAGAAAGGCCTTTGTCAGCGTAAAGTTGGCTGAGAAGCTGTTCCTTCCTCAGGCTCCGGGCTGTGCTTCTGGAGGGGAAGGGCAGCGGGCAGCACTCTGGCCCATGCTCAGGGCAGAGCGCTCCCTAAGCAGAACCAGGTGCAGCCTGTGCTGGGCTGCACAGAGTTGGGAACCAGGGATGGCTGGCTTCTGGGCGGCACCCACACATGCCTCTCCATGTCCAGCTTCTGTCCAGATGCAGTGGGGTCCAGTGACTGGAGAAGACACGGCCGGGGGCACAGAAGCCTGGCTACCGAGGTGAGCCGTGTGGAGTCCCGAACGGCTTTGCTGTGACTGCCTGGCTGGGGCCTCTTACGCCCCAGCCCAACTATGGGGCCCGTTTTATAGCTGTAGACCATGACAGAGACTGGCCTGGATTATGGGGTGCTGGGCCATCACTGTCTGGGAGGGGTAGGTTTAGGCCCTGAGATACTCATGGAACACAGGAGTTGAGGAACTCGACAGGCTCTCCGTTGGGCGCTGCAGCCCTGCAGTGGCTGGTCGGGAGCGGCCTGAGTCAGGCAGGGCGCTGCGCAGAGCAAGGCTAGGCCAGCCTTTCCAGTCTCACTGCTGCCCTCAGATTCTTAGTGACTGATGCTCAGGGAGGTGGCACGGCTTCCCCAAGGTCACAGCAAGGACACCAGGCCCCATCTGGTGCTTCACCCCAGGCTGTCCTGGGTCTTTCCGGCCAAGCTCCCTGGGGTGGCTGGCACATCAGCTCCTCGCTTCTTGACCAGCATGGCTCAAGGCTCTGCAGACAGTGGGGCCTCAATGGGGGTCTGCTAGGAGATGGACATCGGTGGGCACCGTGGTCACTGCCACATCACTACTGCGTTTCCCATCAGCCACACAGTGGAGGGTCCTTGACCCTGCTCGCTCTCTGCTTCTCCAGCTCCCTCAGAGGTACACAACTTTCTCCATGGCATCTGGGGAAGGACACATCTTTGGACCTGGGTGAGTATGTTGTCCCATGGGGAGCCTCGTTTCAGACCTGTGCTCTGCCTCTACCTGTCTCCCGCTGCTCGGTGGACAAAGGAGACAGGGGTAGAACACACCTCCATCCCACCAGTCTGTGTTCACAGCTCTGGTGCCTGCGTCCCCAAGCAGAGCACACTGGTCTCCCAGACCCAGCTGGACACTCAAGGTCCTGCCTCTTTCCTTCCAAGAAGTCTTTCCCTAAAGCAACCCTTCCCCACTGTGAACACAGCTGCGGCACCAAGTCCTCAAGGGCCATGACAGCAGCATGGTCAAAGCCACCAGGAGCCTGACATTGCAGTTGGCAAGCCGGTCCACACCAGGCGGGTGTTTTCTCAGGGAGCTGTGACAGGGACTGGGCACTCCTTGTGCTTCCCCGGGCAAGTTCCACTGCGTCAAGAAAAGTCTCCAACGCCTTGTTGGTTGGCCCCTTGCCCTGGCGCTGATGGCAGATGACACCTAGGAGGCTGGTTCTGGGAGCCGCATCTGGGGGCACCCAGTTTCTCACACAGTAGGTCTGCTACTCTGTGGGTTCCTGATGCTCTCTCTGGCCCATCCAGCTCCCTACAGAAGTAAGATCAGCACCACCGCTCCCTGGGGCTCCCTTCAGCCTCTTGTGTGATGGGCACCCAGGCCCTCTAGGACCCTCCTGGGGCTTCCATGCCCCTCAGCCGTGCCCATACCGTCCCCTTAGTCCACCCTGTCATGTCACCTTCTCCCTTCAGCTGCAGTTGGTGTTTTCTGAGGCTCAGAGCAGGCACCGCCTCGCTCAGCTCCCTGGCCTGGGGCTGACTTCTTCCTCAGCACTTACCATGACTCCAGGAGGCTCTTGTCAGACGCTGTCAAGTGGGGTCCACCTCACAGTGACGCCCTGTACAACAGAATGAAACATGGCCTGGTCCTGCGCCATCCTCACAGCCTGTCTGAGCCCAGCATTGCAGCCACTGGGTCCATTATTCCAGTGAAGGTCTTCCTTTCCCCCTGACGCTCCACTTTACCAAGCATGCTGTCCTTCTCCAAGGACTGGTCCCCCCCGATAACAGGTCCACAGTTCGGGAGATGCAGTCTCGCCACCCTCGCTTCTCAGGAGCACTCTGGCCGTGCTTCCTCCAAGGCAGATCTGTTTGTTCTTCCAGCAGTGCATGGTACACTCGGTATTCTCTGCCAGCACCATAACTCAAAGGCATCAATTCTTCATTCCTCCTTATTCACTGTCCAGCTTTCTCATGCACAGGAGTTGACTGAGGACACCATGGCTTGGGTCTGGTGTACCTCAGTCCTCAAAGTGACACCTTTGCTTTTAAATACTTCCGAGAGGCACTTTGCAGCAGACATGCCCAGTGCATGGCATCTCCTGGCGTCCTGATGGCTGCTTCCAGGACAGCTCTTTCAGAGGCTGGTTTCCTCTGCTGCCCGCACAGCCTCAGAGCCTAGGGACCAGGTCTTGCCCACCTCCATATCCCAAGGCCCAGGGGCACAGGTAAGAGCCCCGGTGGCCAGCGGATAAAGTACTTGGCTGTGAACTGGAAGGCTGGTGGTCCAACCCAGGACCCAGCAGCTGCCCTGTGGGAGAAAGATGTGCCATCTGCTTCCGTAAAGGTGACAGCTTTGGGAGCCCTGGGGGCAGTCACGCCCCATCCTACAGGCTTGCTGTTAGTCAGAATCCACTCGACAGCAGGGGGTTCAGGGGTGCATGTAGGTGCCAAGGAGCTGTCCAGGAAACAGACGAGGCACTTCAGGAGCAGAATGCTATCGAGTAAGAAGCAAAACCTGCCTTCAGTGCTGAACAGAGTCCCAGAGTAAGGGACTAGGAGGGGCATTTGTAGTTCTGGTGGCTTCCTGTAGCACATTCCTGCAGGAGGCAGGCAGGCAAACTCAGCTGGCAGAGCTGACAGGCACTGCTGGCCTCATGGGACACCCTGCACTCGCCCTAATAAAATTGTCAATGGCTTGTAGATGGCAATCAAGAAAATATAGTACAGGTGACAGTGTGGCAGAGACTCATTTGCCAGATACCTGATAAAGGAACACTTCTGTCCCAGGGCAGCCTGGCTCACTGCAGTGTAAAATACAGCAGATGAAACATCACACAGTCCTCTCTCCCGAGGGGTTGCTTCCCCTGGACTAACACTTGTCTTATCGTCTACTGGGGTGCAGTCTGTTGAGTCTGGCAGAGCGCCTCACTAGTTACATGACCTTTAAAATACTGACATGCGGTTTTGTGAACTGGGTTCAGAGTGCTGTAAAGAGATATGCTTCCCCCGGAGCTTTCTGGGCTTCCCTGACTGCCCGCACGCGCCCCAGATGTGCACACGCGGGTCTGCAGGCCCCCCGGCTCCATCCTCCGCTAGAGAGACGTGCCGGGCAGGCGGGCAAACAGACAGGCTGCTGGCTTTCATCCCCATGTCGACGCCTGCACCCCTGCTCTGAAGAGAGCCCTCAGACCCAACCTTCAGGGAGACTTCCAGTCCCTTCCAAGACGCCACCCTCAAGTCTACCTCAGAACCATGACCAGAGTGCTGTGGGTGAGGCACCGAGTCCCTTGGGAGGGTGGTGCATGAGGAGTCCAACTGTGAGGCTTGCTGATGTTAGGACCTGACCGGGACCCCAGAGCCCCAACTCCTCACACTGCCTATCTGTCGGGGGAACAAAGGATTCAGGGGAAAGCCTACTTCTCCAGGGCTTGGAACTGCTCCAAGGCAGCTCTCGTGAGACGACCAGGTTTCTGCGTTAGCCATGCCCTTGTGGGGGCGTCACCGATACCCTCGGGGTCAGGGCCTGGGGCAGCCTTTTGTGGTGGACAGCACCCTTGGCATCTCCCTTGGCGGAGAACTGCTCTGCTCTGCTCTGGAAGCCCTGGCGTGGCCTGGGGAGGCCTGCTCCATGTCGGCCAGCCCGTGGGGGGCCCTGTGCCGACGTGCTCCAGTTATGCTTCCTGTCTCCACTGCTGGTGCAGTGGTTATGCATTTGGTTGCTAACTGAAAGGTTCACGGTTCAAACCCACCAGCCACTCGGCAAGAGAGAGGTGGCAGTCTGCTCCTGTAAAGATTACAGCATTGTCTCAGGGGACATCGAGAACAACTGGCATAAGCAGCCGATGGCTAGGGGAGTCTTCTGCACCCCATATAGGTGAGTGGCGTCTGAGGTCTTAGAAGCTAACAAGCCGCCATCTGAGGTACACCAAGCGGTCCCAACTTGGCTGGAGCTGATCATCACCAAGGACAACAATGACATCAGGGAGAAGATAGAAAGACCCACACGAATGGGTGACCCTATCAACATGTGACCTGAAGAATCAGATGGTGTGTGGCTACCACCAGTGACTGCTGTGCCGGGGCTCACAATATTGAGTCCCAGTGGCAACATGAGAAAAAAAGGGGTGCACCCTAAGAACTCCACTAAAAGACCACAATTGATGATCAAAGGCCTGAGAGTCCCCCTGGGAGTATGGTCCCTAGACCTGATGCTGCCCCTGATCACAGATCATTATTGAGATCAATTCTTTGGATAGGAATGGACTGGACTCAGGGACACAGAGTGACCATGTTGTGGGTACACTTTATGGTTCTATGTATCTACAGGATGTCGTCCTCGTGGCCTCTTACTAGAGGGGAGTGGAAAGGCTGGAAAAGAGGAGACAGGAGATTGTCAAGAGGATATGAGATGTATGGAACGGAACGGAGAAGTGTGCTGTCACTGGGCAAGGAGAGCAGAGGGAGCTGCAGGCAGGTGGGCATGCAAATTTAAACTGTACTATAAATTGTATTGTAAACTCAATCACAATTAAAAAAAAAAAGATTATAGCATTTGAACCCCTAAGGGGCAGTCTTACTCTGTCCTATAAGGTCATTAAGAGTCACAATTAACTTCGCAAAAAGTGGGTGATTGTTTTCAAATCTCCGTTCCTGGAAGTCCCAGGCTCCACGCAGTACCTGGCACCAGCAGGTGTCCCATCAAATGTGCCAAACAAGATGTCCAATCAAGTTTGCCAAACAAGGACGAATGTACAGGGCCAGCAGACACCTGGCAACTGTCCTCAGACCTTCCCAGGATCACAACCCACACTTGGTGGGGGGATACAGTGCAGCTCTGAAGATGAGGCTTCCTCAGAGTCCTGCAGGCCAGCTCCAGGCAGGCTTTGCCCAGGGTCTCTGAGCAGCACTGGCCTAGGACCTCGTGGAGGTGGCCCTGGTGGGGCCTGTGTGGGACGGGTGCACTGTGGGTGCAGGCGGCTTCTCCTTTACCAAATGGCAGTACCCAGAAGCAGCAGCAGCTGGTGCTGTTGGCTTATTCCATTTAGCTGGGAAGGGTGGGGAGTCACCCACCACACACTTCAATCCCCAGTACCCACCTCAGGGGGCTCTTCTTGTGGGGGTTCAGTGAGATGCTCACTGCAAGCTCTTATCTCAGGGCCTGGCATGTTGCTAAGCACTGTATATGTAAGTGTTGCTAAGTGTTTTATAAATATTACTGTTATGAAAACCAAATTAATTTGCACCAAATTAAGGTGACAAGAGTCTGGTGTTATTAAAACACAGAAGAACATGAAGGCAGGAAACATCAGGGAGAGAAACAGAGCACACACAGCAGGATCCCTCTGAGTCAGCCACCGTGGGGAGCTGGGGCTGAGTACTGCCCTCGTCTTTGGACACAGAGGCTCTGAAGGTCAACACACAGTTCCCATCTGTCAGAACTTGAGGAGAGTTGTGAACTGGCTCTTTCCTTCTGCATGGTGTTCCTAGCAGTTCTGAGCAACGGACCTCTCTGAGACACGAGGAGAACGGCTGGCCTCACACTCACTGCCAGCACACCTGCCAGTTCCTGGGCTGCCCACGGCCATGAGGCCAAAGGGACGAGTTGTTCTAGTCAGCTGGGAAGGGTGAGGAGTCACCCACACACTCCAACCCTCAGGACCCACCTCATGGGGCTTTTCCTGTGAGGATTCAGAGAGATGCTTGCTGCAAAGCTCTTGCATCTCAGGGCCTGGCATGTTGCTAAGTGCTCCGTGTTGCTAAGTGCTTTAGAGAAGGCTGGGACTGGCAGCTCGGAGGGGACACATGACTCCATGAAGTCCAATCACAATAACAGCTGGAAAACTCACTAGGGCCAAAGGCTGAAGGAATACAGAGTTCCTTTAGATTCTAGAACAAAACACTGATGAACTGAAATGATGCTTTTCTAGAATACTTACTACATTAAAGATAGTGAATAGCTAACTGTTCTTTTATCTACACTGAAGACTAGTCAGAGGAAATAGGTTTAGGCTAATTTGGAATGCTGCTGGAACCAGGATAGATGGAGAAAAGACTGAGGTTGTCAATGATTTCATGTTACTTGGATCACAATCAACACATGTGGAGGCAGCAGTCAGAAATCAAATGACGTGTTGTACTGGGCGAATCTGCTGCAAAAGATCTCTTTAAAGTGTTTAGAAGCAAAGACGTCACCTTGAAGACTAAGGTGCATGTGACCCAAGGCATGGTTTTGTCACTCACCACACATGCATGCAAAAGTTGAGTGATGAATATGGGAGACTGAAGAATTGATAACTTCCAGTTGGCGAAGAATGTTGAATGTACCATGGACCACTGGAAAAATGAACCAACCTGTCTTGGAAGAAGCACAGCCAGGAGACCCCTTAGAAGCCCAAATGGCAAGACTTGGTCTCACATACTTTGGACGTGTTATCAAGAAGGACTAGTTCCTGGAGGACATCCTACACGGTCAGGCAGAGGGGCAGGGAACAAGAAGACCCTCAGAGAGACGGACTGACGTGGTGACCGCAGCAACGGCTGAAGCACGCCAACAGTTGGGAGGATGCCGCAGCCCTGGGCAGTGCCTTGCTCTGCTGCAGACGGTGTTGCTACGGATCGGAACTGACTAGACAGCACCGTAAAAACAACAGCCACACGTAAGGAAGAGCTTCCGACAGGAAAAACAGACAAAACTCAGTTCAGTGAACACACCACCACCTCAGCTGTCTGGAGCTCAGTCATACGCAAGCTGACGCTGACACGTGGTGCGGGACCAGGACATAAACCACAAAGAGCCTGTGAGCAGCCAGCGCTGATGTCATGGTCAGGCATTCACAGGTAGCTCCAGAGACATCTCTTGCCTAAGTGTTAACACGTGACTCCAGGGAAGTCCCCACGAGGTAGGTGATAAGGCGCACCTCCAGGGACGTCCCTCAGCAGGGGTTAACACCTGTCTCCAGGGACGCCCCTCAGCAGGGGTTAACGAGCAGCTCCAGGGACGCCCCTGAACGCACACCGAGAGATATCTCCTGCTCACACCTCCTTCAGAGGCTCTCCACGTACAGACTCGCGATTCAGATAACTGGACTGGGCCTCCTGGCTGGCACCACTCACCCACTGAGCTCCCGTGCCAGCATGGCCTTGTGCTCTTGATGGAAAAGGGACAGCTGGTCCTGGACTGTACAGGTGTTGACAAAGGCCAACAGGTGGAACCTCAGTAGAGAGGAGAGAAAACAGGCAGCACTCAGGGACTCTCAGGACAGAGACAACCAGCAAAGCACAGCACAGCACAGCAAGTCCTGAGGGCAATGTCACAGTCAGCCTCCTGGGTGATCCTAAAGGGTGATGGAACGGTGTCTGGTTGGCATTATGAAAGCAAACAGCACAGTGGATAAAGGAACAGGAAGGTTCTATGCCTGAAAGAATCAATCTTTTCTAGGTGAAAACACAGTGAACCCTCGTGGCGCAGTGGTTCAGAGCTCAGCTGCTAATCAAAAGGTCAGCAATTTAAATCTGCTAGGTGCTCCCTTTAAACTCTATGGGGCACTTTGTAGGGTCACTAGGGGTTGGCACAGACTAAACAGCAGAGCAGAGGGTTTGTTCGGTTTCAGTCTAAGGAGTTCAACCCCTCATGGTTCCGACGGATCCAACATGAGGGCACTCACAGAGCAAGTACAGCCGGTCTACTACCGTGCTGGCAGAGACGAGACAGCAGTCCAGCGACAGGAGACAGGGCCAGCTGGGGCTCCTGGGAATGCAGACGGGCCAGCGCTGCCGTACCAGGTGCCACTGGCTGTGGGAGGGGGTTGGGGACAGGGGTCTCCCTTCAGAACGCGATTGTTCTCTATGGTTTTTCTGTTCTAGATGGTCTTTCTCCTGATGAGCCTGGCGTGGTGAGATGTCTTCTGCCACTCTGCCATCTGACTCTCAGGACACTCTCCTGTTCCCACCACTGACCACGCTGGGTCCAAAAGGCAGACAGTGTGTCTTTCTCATCTTTGACCTTGGAGCCTGGTCTGGCAGTATCTGGCATGATCTTGGGGCACCCACAGGGTCAGGTAGGGAAGCTCCCCATCAGCAGCATGGCAAGTACTGGGCACCTCAGCCAGGCCGGGCAGTTCTGGGGGACAGCTGCATCAGGCCAGCCACTGCCTATCAATGACTCGCCGGGCATGGGGTGCTTGCCTGGGGTAGCCCTGGGAGCCCTCTTCCCTCCTGGGTACTTTGTGCTAGAGAAGCAGCCTCAGAAGACAGGGTGAACACATTTGGTGCCCTCTGATAAAAAGAGCAGCCTCAGAGTCACTGATCTCAACTGATGTCCTTTGTCATTAAGCACAGCCACTCCCTCAGGCTTCAGTGGCTTCCTGTCCAACCACCAGGAGGAAGCTGCAGTGCCCCAGAAAACTGGACGGTGGCAGTCAGGACACAACAGAAGCACTTCCCACAGAAAGCTAAGCCAAAGGCCATGGTGCTGAACACACTCTGGTCACCCGCCAGGCAGCGAGCTGCAGGAGGTGACAGGCATGAGCACGCTTCTTCAGGCTCAGACGAACACGTCATCCTGCGGCCTGTTTCTGGTACGAGCTGGCCTCCATGGTCTGGGCCTGGGTGTCCAGATGCCCATGAGAAAAGATGCTCATGGTAGGACTCTTGCAGGTGTAAATCTGTGAACACTCCCCACAGCCGGGCCCACACAGACAGGGCCGGGAGCCCACGGCCCACCTGCCTAGGAACTGAGGGGCCTGTTTGCTCGGCTAACTGAGGACTGGTCTGAACCTCTCGGTCTCTTCTTCTAGAGCTCCTTGCTGTCTCGGAAGAGGGCAGACCTCCCTGGGCCGGAGCACCCACTGGCGCGGCCGCCAGCTCACAAAGACAGCCTCCTGGGGCTGAGGAATGTTCTTCCCTCTGAGGAAGCAGAGAAAGAGTCGGAGCAGGGAAGTCTGACAGCAGAGGGGAGGTGGCGGCTATAGGCCCAGGAGAATGGACATGCTGCCTCTCACCACTCTCTGTCACTGTCACCATGTGCCCTAACCCATCTGAATAAGAACAGACCTGAAGGGCCGCAGGCTACACTGGATGGACATCACGGCCCCAGGAGGCTCTGAGCAGGACGGACAGCTGCCCATCGTACCAGGATGAGCAACAGGAGAGGCAAAGTTACACAAAGGAAACTGAACTCAGGACGGAAAAAAAGTTGTTTGCTTAAAGTATCTCTCTTTTAAATCAACCAAGAAAACACTGACTTGCTTTTATAAGGGCTTAGAGAGTTTCAAAGTACTTAGTCTGTACAATTCCTGGTGTCCTAGAATTTTCTGTCTTGCAGGGAAATCTCTTGGAAATCCTTGGGCTGTCTTCTGGGCTGTTGAAGGTGGGACGTGAGACTATGGTGGGAGGTGGCATTCTCACCAGGTGCAGGCCCAGGGGGCTGTCTCCCTGCCTCTCGGCCCCAAGGCCTGGCTCTCAGTACACCTCATTCCTTTTTCCAAATTTCAGCTGAGAAAGAGCACAAGTGTCTACACAGAGCTCACCACCTTCAGAGGGACAGACGGGACTACAAAGAGCTGAAACGACATGGCTCTACCCAACTACATGACAGCCTGACCAGAAAGGTTTGCATCCCACCCCTATCACTGAACAGGAGACCAAATGGCTTTAGATGCCAGGGCTGGCCCTGTCCCTGGGCCAACTGGGTGGCTGAGCCCCTCACAGTTTCAGGCAGACTGGGAAGACTCTGGTCAGCTTGAGACTCTTGGGGCTGTTCAAATTTGCTTCCATAGCAATGGAAGTCAGTGAACGCTGGGAAGGAGCAGACGACAGGGACAGGACGAGGTTTGGGGACAGGGAGGTAACTGGGCAAAGGAAAAGATGTTCAGCACAACTGTGAGGCAGAGTTGAGCAACTCTTCTATGAGCAACTCTTTTCGTATGGCAAAAGTGGTGTTTATGTGACTTGGGGGTTACACAGGGGCCCAGGGCAAGCAAAGCCTACAGGGAGTAATCTCTCCAGGGCTGCAGGCTCCCAAGCATCTTGCTCTGCTCAGTTCTGGCCTTAGAGAGCCACCAAGAGCTGAGGGGCTAGCTGGTCCCCAGTCTGTAGGTTCTCTTTTTAGTCTCTTGATTAAGTTTTTGGATGAGCATAAGTGTTTGATTTTTAGGAGTTCCTAGTTATCTATTTTCTCTTCTGGTGTCTGTGCATTGTTAGTAATGTTCGGTGTTCTGCTTGTGCCTCGTATTAGGGCTCCCAGTGTTGTCCCTATTTTTTTCTGCCACAATATTTATTGTTCTAGAGTTTTACTTACGTTCTGGATCCATTTTCAGTTAGTTTTCGTGCATGGTGAAAGATACAGGTCTTGTTTAATTTTCTGCAGATGACATTCGGTTCTGCCACCACCATTTGTTAAAGAGACTGTCTTCTCCAAAATTTACTGATTTTGGGCTTTAGTAAAGTGTCAGCTGCTCATGCTGTTGTTGTTAGGTGACAGCATGTTGGCTGCGCCTTGTAGCGACCCCATGCACAACAGCATGAAACACCACCTGGCCTTGTGCCACGCCCACAGTCATCTTTATACTTAAGCCCATCGCCGCAACCACTGTGTCAATCCATCTCGTTGATGGTCTTTCTTTCTCACTGACCCTTCACTCTACCAAGCATGATGTCCTTCCCCAGGGACTGAGCTTTCCTGACATGTCCAAAATATCTGAGACGCAGTCTCGCCCTCTTTACTTCCAAGGAGCACTCTAGTTGGACTTCTTCCAGAACAGATTTGTTTGTTCTTTTGGTGGTCCACAGTACGTTTAACATTCTTCAACACCATAATTGATAGGTGTCAATTATTCTTCTGTCTTCCTTATTCACTGTTCAGCTTTCACATTCATTATGATGTGACTGAAAATACCGTGCCTTGGGTCAGGCACATGTTTGTCTTCAAGGTGACATCCTTACTTTTCTATATTTTAAAGAGGTCCTTTGCAGCAGATTTTCCCAATGCAATGCATCTTTTGATTTTTTGACTGCTGCTTCCATGGGTATTGATTGTGGAACCAAGTAAAATGAAATCCTTGACAATCCTTGACAACCTCAAATCCTTGACAATCCTTTCTCCATTTATCATGATGTTGCTTACTGGTCCAGTTGCGAGGATTTTTGTTTTATGTTGAGGTGCAATCCATATTGAAGGTCATCGTCACTGATCTTCATCAGTAAGTGTTTCAAGCAGGGTTGTGCCAGCTTCATAAAGGAGGTTGTTAATCAGTCTTCCTCCAGTGTTGATGCCTTGTTCTTCATAGAATTCAGCTTCTCAGACTATTTTCTCAGCCTAAAGACTGAAAAGGTATGCTGAAAGAATACAATCTTGATGGACACCTTCCCTGACTTTAAACCATGCAGTGTCCCCTTGTTCTGTTCACATGACTGCCTTCTGATCCATGTATAGGTTGCTTAAGAGCATAATTAAGTAATTCTAGAATTCCCATTCTCTGCAATGTTAGCTATAATTTGTTATGATCCACACAGTTGAATGCCTTTGCATAGTCAATAAAAACACCAGTTAAACATCTTTCTGGTATTCTCTGCTTTCAGATCTGACATCTTCTTCTGAATCTGGCTGGAATTTCTTGCAGTTCCTTGTCAATATACTCTTGCAGTCACTTTTGATGCTGTTTAGCAAAATTTTACTTGCATGTGATATTAATGATATTGTTTGGTAATTTCTGCATTTGGCTGGATCACCTTTCCTGGGAATAGGTTAAGCATGGATCTCTTTCAGTCACTTGGGCGGCAGTTGTCTTCCAAATTTTCTTGGCACAGATGAGTGAGCACTTCCATTGGTGCATCTGCTTGTTGAAACATGTCAACTGATATTTTGTCAATTCCTAGAGCCTTGTTTTTCATCAACGCCTTCAATGCAGTTTCGACTTCTTCCTTAAATACCATCGGTTCCTGATCATACTGTACCTCTTCAAATGGTTGCACACTGATTGGTTCTTTCTAGTAAAATGATGCTGTGTATTCCTTCCATCTCCTTTGATGCTTTCTGAGTTGTTTTATATTTTCCCTGTAGAATCTTTCAATACTGCAACTTGAGGCTTCAATATTTTTCTCCATTTCTTTCAGCTTGAGAAATGGAGAGTGTGTTCTTCCCTTTTTGTTTTCTATTTCCAGCTCTTTGCACATTCCATTATAATACTTTGTCTTCTCAGGCTGACCTTTGAAATCCTCAGTTCTTTTACTTTGCCATTCCTTTCTTTTGCTTTAGCTGCTCAACATTTGGAAGGAAGTTTCAGTCTCTTCTGACATCCAATTTGGTCTTTTGTTTGTTTCCTGTCTTTTTAATGACCTCTTGCTCTCTTAATGGATGATGCCTTTGATGTCACACCACAATTTGTCTGGTCTTTGGTGATTAGTGTTCCGTGCATCAAATCTGTTCTTGAGGTGGTCTCTCAACTAAGGTGGGATATACTCAATTTCATACTTTGGCTCTCGTGGACTTACTCTAATTTTCTTCAGTCTCAATTTGAACTTGCATACGAGCAACTGATGGTCCGTGCCACAGTCAGAATCTAGCCTTGTTCTGACTGCTGATATGGAGCTTTTCCATCATCTTTTTCCCCAGATGTAGTTGATCTGATTCTCCTACTCGTCTTGTCAGTTTGTCATACTATGAGGGTGATTCCGGAAGCTATGTCACTGGTATTCAGAGACCAGCAGGGTCACACATGGTGGACAGGTTTCAGCTGAGCTTCCAGACTAAGACAGACTACGAAGAAGGACCCTGCAGTCTACTTCTGAAAAGAATTAGCCAGTGATAACTTTATGATGAGCAGTGCAACACTGTCAGATACAGTATTGGAAAAGGAGCCTCCTAGGTTTGAAGGCACTCAGAAGACAGCTGTGTAAGAGCTGTCTCCTTGAAGTAGTCGACCTTAATAACGTGGATGAAGTAAAGCCTCTGGGACCTTCATTCACTGATGTGGCACAAATCAAAATGAGAAGAAACAGCTGCAAACATCCATTAATAATTGGAACATGGGGTGTACAAAGTATGAGTCTAGGAAAATTGGAAATTGTAAAAAATGAAACAGAACACATAAACATCAATATCCTAGGCATCTGCTGCTGGGTGCTGTCGAGTCAGCTCCGACACAAAGTAACCCTATGCCCAACAGAATGAAATATTGTCTGGTCTTGTGTCAAGCCCACAACTGTTTTTATGCTTAAACCCATCGTTGTATCAGTCCATCTTGTTGAACATCTTCCTCTTTTTCGCTGACTCTCTACTCTACCAAGCATGATATCCTTCTCCAGGAACTGACCCCTCCTGACCACATGTCCCAAGTATGTGAGGTGCAGCCTCACCATCTTTGCTTCCAAGGAGCACTCTGGTTGTACTTCTTCTAGAACAGATCTGTTGGTTTTTTTGGCAGTTCACAGTACATTCAATATTCTCCAGCATCACAATTCGAGGGCATCAATTCTTCTTTTGTCTTCCTTATTCATTGTCCAGCTTTCACATGCATATGATGTGACTTAAAATACCATGGCTGAGGCAGGTACACCATAGTCTTCTTGGTGACATCTTTACTTGTCAATATTTAAAGGGGTCACTTGCAGCAGATTTTCCCAGTGCAATGTGTCTTTTGATTTCTTGACTGCTGATTCCATAGGCAGTGGTTGTAGAATCAAGTAAAAAGAAATCCTTGACAACCTCAATTCTTTCTGCATTTATCATGATGTTGCTTACTGGTCCAGTTGTGATGATTTTTGTTTTCTAGATGTTGAGGTGCCAGCCATACTGAAGGTTGTGTTCTTTGATTCTCATAAGTAAGTACCCCAAATCCTCCTCACTATCTTAGCAACCAGAGTGTGTCATCTGTATAACGCAGGTTGTTAATAAGTCTTCCTCCAATCTTCATGCCTCCTAGGTATTAGTGAGCCAAAAGAGACTGGTATTGGCCATTCTGAATCAGACAGTCACATGGTCTACTATACCAGGAAGCAAAACTTAAAGAGGAATGGTGTTCATTCATTATCTAAAAGAACATTTCAAGATCTGTCCTGAAGGACAAAGCTGTCAGTGATAGGATAATAATCCACATACCTTAAAAGAAGGCCAGTTAATATGACTATTATTCAAATTTATGCAGCAACCACTGAGGCCAAAGATGAAGAAATTGAAGATTTTTACTAGCTCCTGAAGTCCAAAAGTGATCGAACATGCAATGAGGATTCATTGATAATTACTGGCTATTGGAATGCAGAAGTTGGAAATAAAGAAGGATCAGTAGTTGAGATACACAGCCTCAGTGTTGGAAATGATGCTAGAGATTGCATGATGGAATTCTGTAAGACCAACGACTTCTTCATTGCAAATACCTTTTTAACCAACACAAATGGTGACTATACACACGGACCTCAGCAGATGGAATACACGGGAATCAAACTGACTACATCTGTGGAAAAAGACAATGGAAAAGCTCCATACCAGCTGCTCATAGGTGGATAATTCTAGGTCTGGATTCTCAATTCTCTTCCACTGGCTTATGTGTCAATTGTTACAACAGTACCAGGCTGTTTTGACTAACGTGGCAGTGTAATAGGTTATAAATTCAGGTAGCGTGAAGCCTCCTACTTTGTTCTGCTTCTTCAATAATGTTTTACTGATCTGGGGCTTCTTCCCTTCCCTTACGAAGCCGGTGATTTGTTTCTCCATCTCATCAAAACATGTTACAGGAATCTTGATCAGGACTGCACTGTATCTACAGATCACTTAGGGTAGAGCAGACATTTTCACAATGTTGAGTCTTTCTATTCATGAGCAAGGGAGGTTTCTGCATTTACATAGGATTCTTTTGTTTTTTTGCACCAGTGTCTTCTAGTTTTGTTTGTATAGGTCTTTTACATATCTGGTTAGACTTATTCCTAAGTATTTTATCTTCGTTGGGCTATTGTAAATGGTACTGATTCAGAGATTTCCTCTTTGACATTCTCTGTTGGTGCAGAGGGATCCAACTGATTTTTGTATGTTTATCTTGTACCCTGATAATTTGCTGAACTCTTCTATTAGTCTGCGTATAAAATCATACCATCTGAGATCACAGTTACTTTACTACTTATCAATTTGGATGCCTTTATTTCTTTTTCTGACTTGAATGTTGTGGCCAAAGCCTGCAGCACAATGTCTAACAAAAGTGGTGACGAAAGCCATCCTTGTCTGGTTCCCGTACTCAAGGGGAACACTTTCAGACTCTCTCCATTTACTACCGGCTGTTGGTTTTGTATTAAAAAACTCACTGTTATCGAGTCAACTCCCCCTCACAGTGACCTTACAGCACAGAGTAGAACTGCCCCATATAGTTTTCAAGGAGCACCAGGTGGATGTGAACTGCTGACTTTTTGGTTAGCAGCTGTAACACTTAACCACTAAGCCATCACAGCTTTGTACAGATGCCCTTTGTTATACTGAAGAATTTCCCTTATACTTCAATTTTGCTGCCTTTTTAACATTAATAGATGTTGGACTTTGTCAAAATGCCTTTTCTGTGTTGACAAATAAAATCAAGTGATTTTTGTCTTTTGTTTTATTTATGTGGTCCATTACAGTACTTGTTTTTCTAATGCTGAACCATCCCTGCATATCTGGTATGAATCCCACTTGGTCATGGTAAATTATTATTATTTTTTGATATATTGCTGAATTCTTTTGGCTAGAATTTTGTTGAAGGTTTTTGTGTCTAAGTTCATGAGAGACAGTGATCTGTAATTTTCTTTTTTTGCGGTGTCTTTACCCGGCTTTTGTATCAGGGTTATGCTGGTATCATAGAATTAATTTGGCAATATTCCACCCTTTTCTGTGCTCTGAAATACTATTAGCAATAGTGGTGTTAACTCTTCTCTGAAAGTCTGGTAGAACTCTCCAGTGAAACCACCTGGGTCAGGGCTTTATTTTTTTGGGGATTTTTTAAAATTACCTTCTCATGAGTCAGATCTGACTCGATGGCACTTGGCTTGGCTTTCAATCTCTTGTTATGACTTTATTTAGCTGTTTTATCTTTGTTTGTGTCAGGCTGGGTAGATAGTGTGTTCCTAGAAATCTGTCCATTTCCTCTAGGTTTTCAAATTTGTTAGAGTACAATTTTTCATAGTTTTTTTTTTTTTTGTAAAGTTTCAGTTTGGTCTATCATAATGTCATCCATCTCATTTCTTATTTGAGTTATTTGCTTCCTCTCCTGTTTTTCTTTCGGCAGAGTGGACAATGGTTTATTAGTTTTGTTGATCTTTTCAAAGAATCAGGTTTTGGTCTTCTTAACTTTTTCAATAATTTTCTATTCTCTATTTCTGCTCTAATTTTTATTAGTTGCTTTCTTCTAGTGTCTGAGGGGTTCTTTTGCTGCTCTCTTTGCACTTGTTTGGCTGTAAAGTTAATGACGTGATTTTGGCCCTTTCTTCTTTTTGGATGTGTGCATTTATTGAGATAAACTGACCTCTGAGTACTGCTTTTGTTGTATCCCAAAGGTTCTGGTAGGATATGCTTTCATTCTTGTTTTTTTCTGTAAATGTTTTTATTCCATCCCTGCTTTTTTTCTATAACCCAGTAGCTTTGAACAAGGTGTTGTTCACAGTTTCCATGTGTTTGATTTTTTTCCCTTGCTTTTTTTGTTATTGATTTCTACTCTTACGGCTTTATGGTCTACTATGTTGTCTATTCTGGAGAATATTCCACATGTGCTGGAAAAGAAAATACACTTGGCTGCTGTTCACTAGAGCATTCTGTACATGTCTACGAGGTCAAGTTTGTTGATGGCACTTATATCTTCTGTGTCTTTATTGCGCTTCTTTCTGATGTTTTGTCCTTCACTGAAAAGTGGTGTGTTGAAGTCTTCTATTATTATTGTGGAGCTGTCTATTTCTCTTTTCAGTGTTGCTAGAGGATGTACTTTGGTGCCCTATTACTGTGTACATAAATATTTAATATGATTATATCCTGCTGATGTACTGACCCTTTAAACATTATACAGCGTCCTTCGTTGTCCACTGTGGGGATTTTACTTTACAGTCTATTTTATCAGAAATGAATACTGGCACTCTTGCTCTGTTCAGAATGTTGTTTGCTTTTGCTTGGTATAGTTTCTTCTATCCTTTGAGTTTTAGCTTGTTTGTGTCTTTAAGGTGTGCCTTTTGTACACAGCATGTACATTGGTTATGTTTTTTAATACACTCTGTCACTCTCTGTCTCTTTACTGGAGAATTTAATCCATTTATATTCAGCATAATTACTGACAGTTATAAATTTAGTGTTGTCATTTTGATGACTTTTTTGTGCATTGTTGACAGTTTATTCTACTTAATTTTCTGTGCTAAGTCATTTTTTATGTGTTTTCATCTTTTTCACTGTTATTGGTTTGGTATTTGCTGAGACTTCATATTTTCCTCTTTTTTTATTTTAATGTGTAGAATTGTTAAAGTCCTTTGTGGTTACCTTACTGTTTAACCTTGATTTTCTAAATTTAAATTGATCTTTAATTTCTTTGATTTGCCTTGCCTTCTTCTCCATATGAAAATATCTGTGACATTTCTTAGTCCCTCTTTTTTATTATAATGCTGTTGCCTTTTACATACTGACATCTGTTTCTGCCTTTTCAGTGTTTTAGTTTTAATTTATTTTTGTAATTTGCCTATCAGGGTTGATATCTCTTTGCTCTGTCCTGTGTTCTAGTCTTGGGTTATTATCTGTTATTAATTTTCTAGCCAAAGGACTCCATTTACTATTTCTTGTAATGTTAGTTTGGTTTTTTGCAAATCCCTAAATTTCTGTGTATCTGGAAATGTCCTAATTTTCCCATCATATTTGAAAGGCAATCTTGCTGGATATATAATTCTTGGATGGCAATTTTTTTTTCTCTCAGCCCTTTGTATGTGTCATCCCATTGTCTTCTTGCCTGGAGTTCGGTGAGCATCTTGGATAGCTATCTTCTCATCTTTCACGATTATCGGGGAAGTTTTCTGTCAACAAATCTTCAACTCTGTATTTTCTGTTATGGCCCCTACCCCCATCCTCATACCCCAATCACTCATAAGTTATTCCTCCTGACAGAGTCCCATGTAACTCTTAGTATATTTTCATTAAAAAAAAAATCTCTTATCTGATTTTTCCTCCAATATTTGGTGTCAATCGCTTTATTGTCAAGCTCACTAATTCTGCATTCCACTGCCTCAATTCTGCTCCTTTGATTTTCTATTGAGTTGTCTTGGCTTGGCTGTCTAATTGTGTGATTTTATTATTAATTTGCTGAACCGCTGATTACTGTCATTCAAGGATTTCTTGCAGCCTGTCCAATTTATTATTATGTTCTGTTGCGTTCTGCCTGATCTCCTTCCTGATCTCTTCAAGAGTTCTAAAGATTCAACTTTTGTATTCTGCCTCCAATAACTCCAGGAAGTTTTCTTCACCTGGAAGATTTCTTGAATTTGTGGGGGGGGGGGGGGGGTGCTTTCTGCAGCCATCATGGCCTGCCTCTTCAAGCAACTGAAATTAAGTCTTGTCTCTGAGCCATAAGTAAGTTGTTGTATGTTTATGTTTGCTTACTGTTTTTTGACTTGTTTGTTTTGTTTTGAAATTCCTAGACAGGCTGGTCACGTGAGCTAGTATGATTACTGGTGCCATACAAGTTCTAATGTCCTGTTGTCAAGTGGTAGGAGCTGTTACTAGGCATGTGGATCCAGGTGTTTGTTTACTCTTCTTGTACATATGCAGCTCAGGTGCCAAGGTCGATGGTCACCAAGTGTGTGGTGCAGGTTCTCCCCTACAGTCCCAGATGGGCAATGGTAACTGGTGTAGGTACTGGTAACTGCTTGCATGTGGTGACAAAGGTAGGGGGCTGACAGCCATCTGGGAGTGTCTGTAAGGAAGGCTTGTTCCTGTTCCTTAATGTGAGCAGGCAGACAGCTTTTGCTGCAGGACAGTGGAAATGCTGAATGCTGAATGGAGTGCTGGAAGACTTTCAAGGTCTGGGATCCCTCATGCCTGCGTGTAGGCAAAGGACTTGTTTCTGTGCTGGTTTCGGCTTAGGACAGTTGCCAGATAGTTTTCCCCATAGTTTGTTAAACTGTTCCATCTTCAAGTCTGGCAGAACGGCTCAGGGTACTTAAGTGGTCCTATTCTGGCTTAGGTAGTGTGTCAGAATATGGAGCCCAGTGCAGTGTAGAGAAGGGAGGAGAAAGTGATGGGAAAAGGGAAAGAGAGATTTAGCCTGAAGGAAAGTGTTAGATCTGCATGTCAGGAGGTTAAATTCAAGCCACGTAGCTTTTGATGACTGAATGATGCTTTTCACATGTTCTGAAGGAGTGAGTGGGCTCTCTGCTGCTTAGTCTTTCCTGCTGAGGAAGATGCTCTCCAAATGCCACCACTCACCATGCTGGCTGCTGGTCTTTGTTGTTAGTGGGATCACAAGAAGTGTCTGATTACTCTGCCATCTTAGTTCCACCTCTCCATATGATTTTTCATGGCTGACTTTTTGGAAGTGGAATGCCAGGCCTTTCTTTTGAGGTGTACCTGTAACCTCCTGGTTAGCAGCTGACTGTGGTAACTGTTTGCATTGCTTAGGAACTTCCTTTCAATATTTACTACTCCTAAACTTTCTATTCACACTGTTTAGTCTGCTAATATGCTAGGAGCTGGGAATTAGGGATTAGGCAAAGAAGCAGAGTCAGGCTATTTTCTCTGGTGATCTTCAAAGACGTTCTGATCTTCAAAGACATCTGAACTGCTGGAACATGGACATAAAGGAAGAACGGCCACTGTCATTTGCATACTGAATGAAAGGCTCTGCAACTGTTCTTCCAACAAGCAGAGAGGCTAGAATTGAGGTCCAGAAATGTCCCTGGGCCTGAAGATCTGCTTCTGCTACCACCGTCTGTATGCCTGAGCTGATCCACTGTCATCCATCAGCAGGGACTCAGGAGACAGAGTGGCCAGAACTGGGCTCCAGAACGACCTCTGAGCCTAAAGATTTGCTTCTGTTACCACAGGCTGTGTGCTGGGGCTGAGCAACTGTCACCTGCCAGCAAGACCCAGAAGACAGGGTGGCCAGAACCAGGGTCCCGATGCATCCCTGGGCCTGAGGATCTACTTTCCCTACCAGTCTGTGTGCTGGGCCGACCCACTGTCGTTCCTCAGGAGGGACCCTGGTGAGCTGTGACGCACTGACAGGTAGCCCAGCAGACGTGGCAGCCAGGCAGGACATGGTTTATGTTTTCTTCTCACTCCCCAAGGAGCTTCCCCTGCCACCCTAGGAATCGTTCAGTTGTTCCCTCCAGACCCTGATAATGGGAGTTGGCCTTCCTTATCTGTGGCCGATTACCTTGAGCCAGCTCTGAAGCTCCCCGGGCCTCAGCTTCTACATGGACAACAACAAAACAATAGGATCTCACTTTCTGGGTTGTTGCAGGGTTAAATCAGACCACACATATTAAGTCCCAAGTGCTGTGCCTCACACAGAGTAGGCAGATGCTCAATGGGAGCTGCCACTGTCATTATCGTCATCAGGGAGTATGCGCTGTGCCTCACTCATGACTCACCATCCCTGTCTCACAGGCAAACTATACAGGCCAGGATGCAGCCTGAGATGGAGAAAAGAGAGGCTATGAAACTACGGCACGGGTCACATTCCAAGAAGATGACCAATTTTCATTTCTCCAAGTACCAAGAACTTTAGCTCTAAAATTCACAAGGCAGACTATCACAATAAAACCTAGACATGTAAGTACAGTCAGACTGGAATTAAAGAAGTGAAGAAAAAAGGTGAAGTTCCAAGTGAGACAAACTGGCACCTTCTCCTCACTTATCGGCTATCTGTTTGACACTCTGCACTTAGGACGACAGTGCAAAATTGACTACAGTGAGTATTTATGACATACACCTGGCAGTAACAAATGCCAAGGTGCAGGGCAAGAGTAACGCTGGCTGTGATGGTGAAGGTTACGTGTCAGTTTGTCTGGGCCACGAGTCTAGGTGGCTTGGCAGCTATGTCATGATGTAGTCCTCCATTTCTGTGCAACACTAATTTCACATAATAACCTGGACTTTGGAACCTGGCCATGCTGCTAAGTGAGGTGAGGGTATACATGATCAGAGAACAGATCCCAGATCCAGCAGAAAGCTGGGGCCTGAAAGGAAGGTTGGCTTTTGAATATAATTCTAATACAGGAGACCCATGCCTGTGTTAAGTACTTCAAGTTCTACATTTAAGGGCAAAAGATCTTTCATAGGACTTATTGCTGTGCCAGCTATTTTCAAATATTGTTGCAAAATCTTCTGGTCAACGTCTCTGGAGGGGAAGCTCAGAAATGTTCCCAGGTGCTACCTCTGCAGGACAGGGACGGGGGCACCCTTTCCCACCGTGTGGCTTACTTGTTGCTGTCCCGGTACTCGTAGACGTGACATCCTTGAGGCAATCCAGTCTCATGATCCAGAGTGAAAGCAAGCTTTAGCTGAATAGAGAGAAAAGGGAAAGGGAGGTCACTTTCAGGCAGCACACTCGATTCACTCCAACAGCCAAAATGAAAAACATCAAGCAAAACACATCATGATTCCTGGAGCTGATGCACTGTGAGACCCACAGGCCTGCGCTCTGCCCTGATGGAATGCTGCTGTCATTGAGGACTGTGATGAGGACTCTGGTTTTTATTCAGTACTCAATCAGTATTTACGAAGCACCTATTTTGGGCCAGACACTGAGCTGGGTGATGAAGAAGGAAGAGTGGACAGCAGCAGAAGTACTCTGTTCAAAGATCTCACAGTGCAGTTGAGGAGACGTCAATCAGTCACACTAACGAAGACGTATGTTTGCATATACACGCATACATATATTTATACACATACATATGCCTGCAAGGAGCCCTGGCAGCACAGTGGTTAAGAACTTGGCTGCTGAGAGGCTGGTGATTTGAATCCACCCAGTGGCTGAAGGACAGAAAGACTTGGTGATCTCCCACAGAACTTACAGCCTAGAAAACCCCATGGGGCACCTTCACTCTGACACATGGGGTCACTGTGAATTGGAATTGACTCGATGGCAAAGGGTTTTATGTAGTATGTCTCTGTGCATGTATGCATAAAACTTGAAAGTACAATAAATTCTCTGAAGGAGCAAAAACACAGCACACTCCCATAAAACTTAATAGGAACCCTGGTGGCATAGCAATTAACCACTACTGTTTGCTCACCAAAAGGCAGCAGTTCAAACCTGCCAGGTGCTCCTTGGAAACGCTATGGAGCAGTTCTATTCTGTCCTATAATGTCACTGAGAGTGGGAAACAACTCGATGGTAGTGTTTACTTTTAAATAAAAGTAAATCACCTGACACAGACTGGGAATCAGGGAATGAGTCCCTGACTCTCCTGCCTTTGGGAGGTGGGTTACACAGGCTTTAGTGGGGGAAGGAGATGAAGAAAGAAGAGGGTTCCCTGACAAAAAGCATATGGTGCATGGCCTGTTCTAGAACCTGCAGGGTTCCAGGGTGGTGGCAAAGCTGAATCCCAATAGATACAGGGAACATGGCAGGGGTGACACTGGAGATGAAGCCAGGTGAGAGCACATAGGACCTTTTTGGCAAAGTTCAAGTTGACCTTTATCTGAGCAGCAAAGGAAAGCCTTTGGTGGTTGTAGGAAGGTGTGGATGATATGATCAGAGCCCCATTTCCCGAAGATTCCTCCGCCTACTCTGCGGAGAACAGATGGTAGTGGTGAGCACGATGAGTCCTGGGACACCACTGAGTAGACCAGACAAGTGACGATGGTGGCTGGGGCCAGAGGGCTGCCAAGGGACAATGTGATGTCTCCTAGAAGCAGAATCAGCAGGATGTGCTGACAAATTTGATGTTGAGTGGTAGGGAGGAAAGAAAGGAGGAAATCAAGGACAGTTCAGGTTTTTTGAGCAACTAGGCCGGTTGGCTGTTCAACATGTGGAAGTGGGAAAGTCTCCGGGAAGGAACAGGTGTTGGTTACTTGTTACGTGCTATAGTTGGCACAGACTCATGGCGACCCTGTGCCCGGCAGAACGACACACGGCCTGGTCCCACACCATCCTCACAGCTGTTGCTGTGTCTGGGCCCACTGTAGCAGCCATTCTATCCATCCAGCTTCTTGAGGGTCTTTCTGTTTTTCACCAACCCTCCTCTACCTTACCAAGCATGATGTCCTTCCCCAGGGACTGACCCCTCCTCAAAATGTGTCCAAAGTACATGCAATGAAGTCTCACTATCCTTGCTTCCAAGGAGATCTCTGGCTTTACTTCTTCCAAGACAGGTTGCTCACTATCTGCCAGCCCACATTACAGTCAGTATTCTTTGCCAGTGCTGTAATTCAAGTGCATCAATTCTTCTTTGAGCTTCACGCTTTCCCTCCATGCTTTCCCTTCCACTGTCCAGTTTTTGCAAGAATATGAGGCAACTGGAAACATCACAGCTTGTGCTGGGCACACCTTAAAACTCAAAGTGGCATCCTTGCTTTTTTAACACTTTAAAGAAGTCTTTTGCAGCTGATTTGCCCAGTGCAATGAGTTGTTTAATTTCTTGATTGCTGCTTTCATGGATGTTGGTTGTGGATCCAAGTAAAATGAAATTCTTGACAACTTCAATCTTTTCTTTGTTTCTGATGATGCTGTTTACTGGCCCAGTTGTGAGTATGTCTGTTTTCTTGATGTTGAGGTACAATCCATACTGAAGGCTTTGATCTTTGATCTTCATCAATAAGTTCTGTGAATTTATTTTGAGGGAACAGGTAAGGAGTCAAAAATCTGGTCTGGAATATGATAACTTTGAGGCGCACATCAGCGCTCTCTCGCTAGGCACAGGCAGGACTGAGAACTCAGCTAAGGCCCTCAGGATGCTCAGGTAGCAGCAGAGCTGGGCTGTGTCGCAGGGATCCTGGGCTGTGTCACAGGGCAGCTGGGCTCGGTGGAGGTGTCTGCCCTACTACTGCTGAGCTGGTTCCAGTGGTGTTCACATGCCGAACACGGAGCCAATTACCATATTTACAAGAGGAATTACCATATTTACCAGAGGAATTTTCACTAAAATTCACTGCAGGTTGTTAACCCAGCTAACAATCGGCACCATCAGCTCCTGTTAGAGTTTTCTCCTCCTCTAAGGGAATGAGCACGCAGGAATGACTGCACTGTTACTGACCCAGACGAAGACACACATACAGAAACAAGCCCTTCTTCCCCGCTGCGGAGCCAGGGCTGCAGGTTAAGGCCACGCTTTCCCTCTCGCTCTCTCAGTAGAACAGAAAATCATTATTTAAAAGAAACAATCTACTAGTTACAACGCTTTCTACTTTCCCTCCTTTCTTTGCTTCAAGTTCACACTGCTGAGAGATGTTCACACGATTCAAGTCATGGAGTTGGGCTTAGGAAAATGACCAGAAATGTAGGAGGAAAAGTTTCACGTGCAAACCTTCCGTGTTCTTTACTGGAAAGACTGGAGGAGACCAGCCACTGCAGAACAGTTAAGAGCTAGGCTCCAGTCACACACAGAGAAGCACACAGCTGCTACACTGTTCATGGGGGATTTTGCTAAACCTAGGGAAATATCTGGGTTATGAGGGACAGGCAGGGTGATACATGATTATATACTACAAAATCGATGTCAAAATGAACAAGGACTGTACAGAAGACAGACTGTAAGGAAGGCTATGACGACATGGGACGGCTCTAGCTTCTCTAGACCTTCTCCATCCTCCACAACACAGGTACATTACTTTGCTGTACTTTTCTGCCCCTTATTTTATGACTGGTGATGCTGCCTTACAGAGCTTTAAGTCTTTCTTGGTTTTCTGATTGTTTTGCTACCTGCTTTCAGCTCAGGTGGTGTTCGCTGAGTATCTCAGGCCTGTCCTGACCTGAGACACGTGCCTTCAGCTTCTCAGCTCTCATCCAAGTACCCTTTCCACCTCTTATTAGGGAAGGTAACCCTAGGTCTGTGAGGACAGGGCTCCTGAGCTGGTGCACAGAACACCGGGGAGACGAGCAGATAGCACACTGGCTCTCAGGAGTGGGGGCTCGACCCTGCCTGGGTTGAACAGCAGGGCGGGTTCCTGGGCAGCATCAGACCTGCTCTGACGCTTACATGGAGAACAGACTGAAGGCAATGGGGCTGGAGCCAGGCAGCCTCAAGGCAGGCTGTGCGGCGGCCCAGGCCAGAGAACAGGGATGTGGCCTGCGCGGCGTGGCAGGGAGGCGGGGCCGGGCAACAGCTGAGGCAGTCTGATGAGACGTGATGGTGACACGTCTGACTGTGCCACAGTGAGCTCCTGATCAGCCTCATCCTCACCCCCTGTACAGATACCCCGTGACAAGGGGAAAGAGGAGCGCAGAGACATAAGCTGTAATCTCGGTCAAGAAAAGATAATAGGAAATTTCACTCCAGAGGATTCTCAAAAGGGGGTCTTGGGTAGAATCCCGAGAAACATCTACACTGAAGAGCTGGGCAAGGAGGCTGAGGAGGAGTGGCCACTCTACTGCGAGACATAACATCAGAGAAGCTGGGGGAGACCACGTTTCAAGGAGAGAGCAGTTGGTATTGTTCTGAAAATCCTTTCAAGAGGTCAAGTAAGAGAGTGTCCAAAGCATCTGCTGGATTTGGTGACAAGGGTTCTCAGGGGCAGGGATGAGGGCAGAGATCAGGGTGTGATGGCTTGAAGGGTATGTAGGAGGGACGTTGAGTGTCTGCAGCTCTTTCAGCAAGTTAGACTGAGGTGGGGAAGAGGCAGGGAAGTAGGGAATGGGATGAGAAATGGTAGCGGGATGTGGGATGGAATCAGGGTGCATCTGAAGGTAGGAAGGAGGTCCTGCACAGGAAGGCGGGGACGTCACTGGAGAGACAGAAACCACTGCAGAGCTGAGGTCTCTGAGACGATGACAGGCACTGGAACCCACAACACAATCAGAAGACCCTCCTCTGCTGTAGCGAGAGGGAATCATGACCAGGAGTCTGCAAATGGATCCACAGATCTGTCAAGTAGGGGTGGGCTGGAATGTTCCATTCTGACTATTGTTCTTTTCTGAGAATTAAAAGGCTAAATTATTGCAAGGAATGGAGGGGTTGGTGAGGGAAGGAATGAAAGTTCGAGAAAAGTGATGAAGGTCTGAAACTGCTTCTTTGACCAAGGGAAGAGTCTGGGAACAGCCAGGGAACACAACAGTCCTTGTGAGACCATGTGCTGGAGTTCCCAGAGTAACCTTCTGCCCAGCTGTGGATTTCCTCCAGGAGCCTAGACACCAGCACGAGGAAAGTTTGACTGGTCCAAAGCTGAACCTTTGCCAAGCAGGTTTGAGGGAAGGATATGGGACAAAGGCATAGAGATGTGATATTAGCAACTGTGGCTGAAGTGAAAGACTGGAAGAATTCACGGAGAAACAGGAAGGAAGCAACATGAAAGGAGCGGACTGGAAGAAAACACCAGGTTCCGGGTACCCGACGCCAAGGAGGGAGCTAGCATTTACGGAGTGCTCCCGCCGTCCAGTGCAGCTTTCCTGTGTGGTCTCAGTAATCCTCACAACGGGCCAGCACGGTGGGCTCCTATCCGGATGCTCCAGAGGGTGTTCAGCAATTAGCCTAAATTTGCAAGTAAGTGGAAGAACTGAAGTGTGACCCATGCTGCCAGGGTGACACTGGTGTCGTGGGTGTCGGGAAGATCACGCAGGAGGGCTGACAGAGCTGGGGGCAGGGCTGAGGGAGCAAGGGGAGGTGCTGAGGGAGCGGGGGTCAGACAGCAAGCTGTGCCTGACCTTGGCAAGGGAAAAGTCAATCACAAGATCCAAGAAGTCAGGGACTGGGAGTCAAGGGTGGAATTACCAAGCAGGATGACATGCTGTCTCAGATAATCCAACCCACAACGGATGTGTTCATATGTGCAGCGTGCATATGTGTACCGGGGCCCACTATGTACAAGGTTCAGCACATGAATTAACATGTGGAGCTGGTCCCTGCCGCAGACATGGATACATACCTAGCAGTCATTTCCTCTTTCCTAATGATGTTCTACCTTTATGCAGCCATCCACCCCTGTATCCCAGTCCAGGGTCTCCAGGAGGAAACTGACTCAATCTCTAGGACTGGGTTTGACAGGTCTAGGTACCTATGTGTCTTTTAGTGATTGGTCAGGAGCCCAAGCTAGTCAATGCATGGCATCCCCCGGCCCTAGAAACTGGTTCAGGAACAAACACGTGACCCAGCTGAGGCCAGTGAGATACGAGGGCAGGCTGCCTAGCGCCTCTGGACATGAGGTCCAGAACTACTGGCACCAGCCTGCTACCAGACTGTGAACAAAAGCAACTAACTGAGCACCTGGTCTTCACCTGCTGTCTGGACTCACCCTGAGAGGTCTTTTGCCATTGCCCATCATCAGGACACAAGCCTAACGGGCTGCCCACTCCTCTGACTTTGCTCTGATCTGCTTTCCACTATGCAGCTAACTTTCTGAAACACACACTTGATGACACTTCCTTCTTTAAGCACCTGTGGTGGCTGCCTGCTGTTGGTATGTCACACACTGGGGATGAACCTGTCAGAGCCCCGGTCCTCGTGAGGCTGGCTGCTCACAGGAACACATACCAATGGTAGCGAAGGGCAGGGGAGGTGGGCATGTGCTCAGGAGAGGGTGTCAGTTAGGAAGGATGACAGAGTGGACATCAGGTGCTGAGCCACAAAGGAGACACGGAGGCTGGCCTTCTCCTGTGCTGTGCACTATGTGCTTGGTGGCCCACACCACAAATGGCCACCCCAGGGTCACTGCTTCCCTGAGGGCTGGCACCACGGCCCATGTCGCACATGGCCATGCCAGGGTCACTGCCTCCCTGAGGGCTGGCACCATGGCCCACATCGCACACTGCCACGCCACTGTCATCGCCTTCCAGAGGGCCTGCACAGTGGTCCATGCCACGCATGTCCACGATGCTGTCACTGCCTCCCTGAGGGCTGGCACCCACGGCCCACATCACACACGGCCACGCCAGGGTCACTGCTTCCCTGACTCCCCTTCTTGGTTGCCCTGCAAGATCCCACTTGCCCTCAGTTTCTCTTTGTGGAAGTGGCTGTTACCACTCTCTCCTCTGCTAACTGTTGGCAGGACCTCTTTCTTAAGTGGGGAGTGAGTCCAAGGGCCCAGGGGGGGCAAAACAGCATCAACAGGTGCTGTAGAATCTCTGTGCCCTCATCCCTGTCCACAGTGGCACCCAGTGCATGTTGCTGAACCAAACCGCAGAAGGGAGATTTACAGCATCTTCTGCACCCATTAGCACCCAACTGCTCTACTCAGTTCACTGAGTGGCCCAGAATCCCGACCCTGTAGGCTTCTGTGTCCCTTGGCACAAGGAGTTGTTCTGGCTCAATGACTGCAGTCGCCATTTCATCCCTGAGTTTTCTTCCTTCTCTCTGCCTCACAGGTGTCCTCCCTCGGTGCCAGCACCAGCAGGTGACAAACAGGCTCGGGTCCTTCTGTCTCGTCAGTCGCTGAAGAGGCACCCAGCCTCACGCCACCATCTTCACTGAGCCCTGTTCACATGCCAGGTCCTGCCAGGAAGGGAGCGGCCTACTGGATGCAGCACACGTCAGGGTGCTGGCTCTACCCAAGGCCCGCAGGAACCCACCCCCGAGGGGCTCATCTCAGGTCTGCTGTGAGAAGGGCACTCACACCCAGATGTCACTAGGTCTCATCAGTCCCTTCCAGATGTAGCTGCCACATCAAGCAGAGAAACTACCAGTAGCCAAACCTTTTGCTGGGAAATGGGCAGTTGATTATTAATGGGTAAAGAAGCCACTCTGAATCTCCCCTCTGAAATCCAGCTCAGCGACATGCACTAGGTACCCACTGCGGACGGTGACGAAGGCACTCCAGTTGGTAACTGAAAAATATTCCTGGTATTGAGAGAAGGAAGAAGCAGAGACCCCGAGAGGCAGTAAAACGCTGCTTGCCCTGCAGGCCTCCACCAGCACAGGTGGAATCAAGTCTACTTAGACCTGAAGGTTCCTGGTGGTGTCTGTGGTTGTGCCAGACAGCCAGTTGAAAGGCTGGTGGTTCAAAGCCACCCGGCAATGCCGCCAAAGAAAAGGCCGAGCCATCTGCTTCCAGGAAGACTAGAGCCAAGACAATCCTCTGGAGCAGGTCTGTTCCGTAACCCGTGGGCTGGCACGAGCTGGAATCACTAGACAGTAACTGACAAGTTAGGGGTGAGGCTTCACCTAGACACAGGAAAATCCATCTCCCTGTCTTTTGAGTGGGAAATGGAAGAGGCTTCTGCTTTCAGAGGCCCAGGCCAAGAGCTCCAGAGGAACCACGGCTTGAGGCACGAAGAGCAGGAGACTTCTGCAAGGTCCCCTACTGATCTTGGCCTCCTGCACCAGTGTGGGGGAACTAAGGAGGTTAATGGGGGGAACTGAAGGGATAAGGGCTCTCCAGAGGGCAGAATCCTCCCCTGTACCTGTGGGTGTATGCCCTGTTGTGGTTGTTGGGTCCCTCTGTGCAGAAGAGCTGCAGAGTGACCAGCTCCAGATTGGGCAATACTTCCTCAGGGGTCTCAGAAGGCTGTCTGGGGAAGACATTTCAGGGAACCCCAGGGAAAAAGTCACTGTTCCAGCCTAAGCAGAGGAGGATCCTAGGGGCCATTTAATGTACGCATCTGCTGGGTCAGACTCCCACCTACGAGAATATGCAAACAAGAGGTAGGACAGGAAAGGCCGGGGAATATGCTGCCGCCGAAAGCTCTAGCAAGGCCACCTATGGAAAGGCAAGGAATGAGTTAAAATGCTCAGGGGTTCCAGGGCTTGTCCACAACAGATCAGACCTCTGAAGGGCAGCAGGTCTTTGCCTGGACCGGGCCCTGGCAGCTGCAGCAGAGAGTGGTTGGTCTGGTTTTCCCTGTAGGCCGCTCCAACAATGGGTGGGGCCCCTGGGAGGCAGATGCTGTCCCAGGGGTGTAACGGGAAAGGTGCTGCGAGAAACAGACCGTTAGCTGGCTGGCCACGACTGTTCCAGTTCAGACCAACGGGCCCTCCGGGACGCCTGGGAGCTTGCTTCAATATGCTAGCTATTAGGACCAAGGTTCAAACACAGGTCAAAGAGCAGCTGGGGGAGCGTCCAGCCTCTCCACAGCTGACTCTTCCCCACTCAGTCCACTAGGTCTTGCAGGGTGTCCAGTTCTGCCTTGAGCTGGAAGGTTGCAAGTCCTGCCATAGGCCAATTATCTCAGGTATGTCATTTATGGCAGACGTAAAGGAAGCAGAAAAGTAGCTTCTACCTGGAGCCTGGGTTTTGTAACAGAAAAATCTTATTAGAAGGAAATCTTCAAATTCTCTGAGTTGATCTTTATTTTTCTTCCTCAGTTTTCATTGTTTGGTTTGGATTTTCTCAGCATTATTCCTTTTTTTCCATCTCCTCTTTGCTTTCTTTTATAAGACAAAGATGCTGTGGACTTTGCTCTAACTCGGTTAACAACGACTCTATGGCAATGTATTAAATTTCTTCCTCCTAAGTCCACTGAAGTCTTTTTGGACTTGGAGAGAGCTTTTTAAGAAAGAACTTGCTCATTCAGCAGGATTTTCCTCCCCACCCCAAGCTCTGGTTCTGACCTGGAAAAAATAAGAGAGAGAGTGAGCGAGAGAATCCCGCAGTCCTGACGTTCAACTCTGCAAACCACAAAAAAGAACTTCGCTCCAGTAACGTAATCATGGAGACTTCTGGCACCTTAGTCTTTCAAGAAAAATACATCCATCTGCTGGCATAGGAACCCATCAAACTAAATCTTGTTCAGCATGGAGTTCCCGATTCATTAGTGTTGGAAGGCCTCCGGTGAGGCTGGCCGCTCCCACTGGTGACGCCTCCCTGCAGCACTGTCTCTAAGCCCCACAGCTGTATTTTCACTTAAGACCACTTCTCCTGACTCCATGGCACCTCGTGCCAGAGGACTGTTCGATTCTCGTTAAGGTTAAACATGGCAGAACGAAGATTCCTCAATGCTGAGGTTTTGCTTGCTTGGGGGAAAAAGGTGCTGATCTTTGAAGCTCTGATCAGTCCATCACGGGGGTGCTCTCCACTAAGGTGCCTAGGTGGCCATGCTTGCTGGCCCCTCCTGAATGCGTGTCTTGGTCAACAACAGGGCCCAAGAGAGAAGAGTCTGGCGGCAGCTCTCCCGTCCACCTGCCGCATCCCCAGCTCTCCTGAGGGCTACTGCCTTCTCACCCACTAGGCCGAGCCTGCAGAGCTGTGCTCACCACTGCCCACCTGGCCTGCAGGCACTACTGGAGGGACTCATCACAGAACACCTCGTTCTCCATCGCTGGTCCAATTAGGCCTCAAAGGAATTCCCTGGCCCCAGATTCCCGGGTCAGGCCCTACCTGGTCACTGGGTCACTTTGTTGTCCCTCAGATTCCTGAGCAATATGACAGTGATTAGAACAAAGCATGAAGAAGAAGGGGGAGCTTTGCATATGGTGCATGCCCCCAGATGCAGAGAAGGCAGCAACCAACCTGCTCTTCCCATTTAAGGCTGGAACATTCTTGAGGATTTTCAGGGTCAAAGCGGGTGAATGCATGGGAACACTGCCAGATCAAGACCTTCCCTGCCCTGTGTGTGGCTGTGGGGCCTTAGGCGAGTCCTGCTCCAGGGCCTGGAGTCGCCCAGAGCTGCTTCCAGAGGAAAGCACCGGCTCTGACTATGGCAGCAGCCATGGCCCCCGCAGATGTAGGAGGTGGCTGCACATCTGGGGAAGACACTGCCTAGGCATCTTTGATTTGAGACTCAGGCAACTCTGCCACCTCCCCATCGACTTTCTGCAGCCCTGCTTGAAGCAGCAGAGAATATCCACGCTGCAGACCCTGTCCAGGCTGCTCCCTTCAGAGTCTCTGCTGCGCAGCTTGTTACACACACAGTGCAGAGACGGGACATGTGTCAGAAACATGCTAAGTGGCAGGCGATCCACTCAGCCAGGTAAATGCCATACACCACATCCCTGAAGCAGAAGGCAAGAGAGGAACATCCCAGGGGGAGACAGGCTGAGCCTCCTCACCAGTACTCTGCCTTCCGCCAGCTCTGCTTTAATAATACCCCTCAATTTGTCTTAAGACAGAGCCTGAGACCACCTCTTTCTTCAGTTGCTGTAAAAACTGTCTGCTATAATGCATAATGTCTCCAATATTCGGCCTCATGTGAGAAACTGCTTTTAGTGCTAGGAAAATATTCTCTTAATTTCGTTTAGTCTTCTCATAGGAAAGAACCTCTCTCTTCCCAAAGCAGGACTATTTCTGCCATCTGTCATCAAAATTAGATGGTATAACGTCCACTCACAGGAATGGAGCTCATCCTTGCAGGGGCTGCACTAGTTCTGCCTACTTTCCTTGGTTTGGTTTTTTGTCTTTATTTCCATTGTATGTATGTCACCACTTATTTCCTTTGGTACAAGTCTTCCCTAGTCTCTCTCTGGAAATAGCAGACGTATATATAACTACAGTTCTTCAAGATACAGGCCAAACAAGCAGCTAAGGAAAGGAAGGTAAGAACGGTGGCATAAGCTGAAGAAGGCCACCCACTGTCACTAAACGGTGCATGTAGAAACTGCTGAATTGGTGTCTATTTTGCTGTGTGTATTCTCAGTAACAACAAAAAAAAATTTAGAAAAAAAAATAAGCCAGACATAGATAAAAATATAAGATCCAGGCAAACTGAAATACAACCTGATTAAAAAATGATCTCTCAGCTCATGGAAGAACGAAAACGGGACATTCCCATACAATCCACAGAGCCAGTGATCAAGCTGGCTTCATTCCTGAAAAAGCAAATGAGAACAGAATGATCTTCCAGGGAACAGGCCTCAGTTTCCAGGGACCTGAGGAGTTAGAGAGTTACATAACGCCACGCTGGGAGCCAGCAATCCTGCCGGTCTCTGCTCTGTCCAGGCGCTGGCTGGTGGCAGGGTTCTGATGGCCTCAGACGCTTCACCTGTACTGTGGAGCTGAGTTCTCTTGCATTTCTCATGGCTTGGTTTATGGATGACCGTGAGACAGCTTTGAGGTTTCTTGGAAGAAAGCGCCCACAGGAGGCCACTGCTGAGTCTGTCGGAAGAGCAGCTCTGAGGATTTCAAGACAACAAGGTCCCCGCCTTTGGCCATTTGAACAAGCAGAAGTGGCAGTGAAGGGTGTTCTTGTGTGAGGCCGAGGCCTGTGTAGCCAACAGCAGCTGTCCAAGATCAGGCCTTGATTCCAAGCTGGTCCTGCTGCTTTCTACCCATGTCTTCTATGACAAAATCCCCATCTTAGGTCTCTCCTGGTCACTTCCTAGTGTCTTTAAGCAGTCTTTTTCTTTGAAGAACAACGTATGGATCTAATAGACACCATTCTAATGATGGTAAAACCAAGAGAGTCTCATCAAGCTTTTGCGTGTTGTAAAGTTCTAAAGGAAGACACTTACAGGTAAGATGAAACATGGAAAAAGAGGGGAAAAAACCTGAAAAACGGCTAGTGCAGGGTATGAGGAACGGCAGGATTCAGTAGGAAGGAAAACAGACTCTCCGTTTACCTTGCTTGGAAAAATCAGCTTCGATAACTGAACCCTGGAATAACTTCACACAGCTGGAAATCACTGAAGAATCGAGACACAATGCTAAATGTTAACAGAGTAAGTGTCACAACCATCTGAGGGGAGCATGCTCATCAAACAGAAACGTGCTTTCCCTCTGAGCTGGGCACAATCTCTCTAGGGCTCTGGGGTTGGAACCCAGGTGGTGCCAGTGGCTGTCCAAGTCTGCAGGGCTCAGGGACCTGGGAGTCTAACTCTGCCCGTTACATGAAATGAATCTCTGCCTTAGCATCCCTGAGAGTTCAAGCTCTGGCTCTAACCTTCCCACGTGGGCTGGTGGCCTCTCTGTAAGATGAAGGCCTCCATTCTCGTAAACGGTCCTGGCCCTAAGGACCCCCAACAGCAGGAAGCAGTGCAGGCAGAAGTGGAGGGGGCACCCTCTTCGGGCTGCCAGGTGTCAAGTCACGCCTTCACTTCCTACTACTGTGTAATCTCAGCAAGTGACTTGACCTCTGGGTCCTCCAGCTTCCAGCCCGGTAAAGCGGGCATAATATAGTGCCCCGTCCTGGGTTGCTGTGAAAACGCAGTGAGGAGCAACAGACCAGAACAGGGCCTCGGTACCGCAAACTCTGACTGCCCGCCATTGTCACGGTGGGACCCCCGGCGGTGGAGTGGTTAAGGGCTACGCTGCTAGCCGAGAGGTCGGCAGCTCCAACTCGCCAGGCGCTCCTCGGAAACCCTGTGGGACAGCCGCACTCTGTCCTCCAGGCTCACCACGACTCGGAAGTGACTAGACACTCGACGGCAACAGGTTTCAGTTTTTCGTTATCATCTCTACACATTATGAAATTTCTTATAATGAACTCAGATCAAAATTACCGATGTGACAGATTAGAGCAAACCAACCAGAACTCGGTATTTTTTAAGGCAATCACACTCACACCCAAGGTGTTGCCGCCATCGTGGGATTGCCCTGAGGACTGAGCAGCCGGACTCGGTGCCAGGCCTTCCTTGTCTGTTTTGCACAGCCAGCAGGCCTCACCAGCACACCCCACGCTCTCCAGTGGTGGTGCTGACACAGGGCCTGCGGTCCCGGGGCAGCCCTGACCTCGTCCTCTGGGGCCCATGGCTCCCGGGCTGCTCTAGCCTGAGCAGCAGTCAGGGAGGCCAGCCTGCCTGCAGATGAGGTTCACGGCTCAAAGTGGCATGTCACGGGCACAGCCAGGCTGGCAGCGGGGCCTCAGCGTGCAGGCAGCCTGGCAGCTTGGCACTAGCGACAGCCTGCCTGCTAATCTCTGCTGGGGCAAGAGCAAGGCCACAGTGCACTGCTAGAGCACGGCTGGCTTCTGATGGTCGAACACAGGAAAAGCGCTCCTCTCGTGGTCTGATTCTTCTTTATTCTCCAGCTGGACAGGTCCCTGCCTGCATCTTTGTTTAACTGTCATGCCTCCCCAACTAGACTGCGAGCTCCAATAAAGAAATTCCAATGGAGTATTCTTGGAAATCTCTTTACTAAAAACCAGTCTTCTAGGTGACACGGGGCCCTGCATGAAGGATCAGGAATAAGCAAGGCCTCAAGAACACGGACAGTGCTGCTGCTCCCCTTTAAGGGGAGGAGTGGAGGCTCCAGGATTTAAGCTGCCTGTCTGTCCAAGGTCACCCAAACCAAACCACACCTACCGCTTTTAGAGTTGATTCTGGTTCATGTCAGCACCCTTAGAGGACAGAAGGAAACGGCCCCAGCAGGGCTTCCAGGCAGTAGCTGGCAATCTGAACAGCCCATCTTTTGGCGAGCAGCTTAGCTCTTAACTACCACACTACCAGACTCTACCCCAGTCAAGTAACACGTGACTGAGATCCAGAAATGGAACCCAAGCCCATCTGACTCTGCACTTCCCACTAGCCCACCCCTGCTGCTGCTTCTCCCCATCAACAGTGCACTGTGTCAGAGGCCTGGGGCTCCCACCACCTACCCCTCCACTCTAGATGTTAACAGGCAGAGGACAGCACGCATCACATTCAGGGTATCAGACCAGCTCAAGGCTCGCTGACACAAGCATCACTGAAGAACACACAGGGGTTGCTTCCGCTTACCCTGAACTACAAACAACCAGGCTCACGGGAAAGGCTGAGCAGTAGGACCCAGCTTCCGGTGGAGAGTGAGGAAAGAGTGGCCTGCCAGGGGCGGTCTCCTGCCCGGACACTAGAGGGGCTGAGTGCACAGACAGAGCAGGTGAGGGGCGAGGGACCGGAGTTGCCTCGCAAGTCAACAGAACTGCGGGTGACAAGTCCCATTACCCAGCTTCCTGGAAATCAGCCACAACTAGAACCAAGGGCTTGTTACTTGCAGGGTTTGTGGAAGGCTGGAAGAAGAAACACTAGTCCACTCTTGTCCAAATACTGGCTAGTAGGAATGAAGACAAAACAACAACAACAAAAGCTAGGATTACCGAGGCTGCTCATCACCCTCCATGAGACGGGCTGGCACGGTGGCCGTGACAACGGGCTCACGTCTAACAGTGACTGTGAGGATGGCACAGGACCCTGCTGTGGGTAGGGGCGCTATGACTGGGAGCAGACTCACAGGCACCTACCCACAACGTTATCACGCTGCTGAATGGATCAGAGATTCGTGTACAGTAGCCACTTCCTATTAGGTTTCACAACTGTAAAACGAAGGCCCCTGAAAAGACATTCTCTAGGGTTACCTCTGGCGATCACTTTTATGATTTGGGAGCAGGCAGGTAGTGAGCACTGCTGTTTTGCTAGCACTGTGCTGGGCCACAGAGGTGCAGACGAAAGGACAGTCTGCTACACTGCGTGGCTGATGTAACTAAGTCATTTGACTAATGCCACCAGATCTCAGACAAGAACAAGTACAGCGAGCCTGCATGGAGCAAGCAAAGCAAAGCCTGCGCTGAGTCTCGAGGACAGCAAGGCCCTGATGGGAGAGACTCCAGGGGCTGGGAGAAGAGGAGACCTTCAGCTGTGTCAGGGCACACAGCGCACAGGTCATGTTCACCCTTGTACCCACAGCACCGTCACAGACTTCAGCAAGGCAGGTGCTCAACAGGCTACTGCTGAAATGGGCAAACGACCCACACCAAGACAGTTCAGTGTTCACTGTGCCGTGATGATGGAAGGACTGGTCTGACCACAGCGAGAGGGGCACCGGAAGAGCTAAAGGAAAGTGATGCTAACAAAAATGGCCCAGATCCGCCGTGTGCTTCCTCTGCTAAGCATATTCATGTGTTTTCCCTCCCTCTCTAGCCCCCCACCTTTCGCTTGAGATCCCTAACAATATCTTTATGGCTGGGGCCTTTGAAGACTCCCATGGAGGTCAGGAAGCTTGCCCCAGGCTACGCCGACTGCCGCCCTGTGACTTGAGCCCAGGACCCTGACTCTCCGTTCAATGCTTTCCCTTAAGACAAGAGCCTCATGGGACATCAGAGAGACTAGAAAACTGGACCCTGTTGAGTGTGAGCTCTCCGCCACCCACAGATGTCTGACGTGGACTGTCAGATGTCAAGTAGCCTAAGATGAGGCAGGTGCAATGCTGGTGCCTCATACAGAAGTGAAAAAAACAAAAGCCAAAAATCCCGACTCTGAAGTTCGATATAATTCTACAGATCCCCAGACAGCACACAGAGATCCGTGTACGTGTCACACAGTTTCCACCAATGGATATATCTTTACATGAAAGCTGGGGCACACACCTCGGTACAATGCGCGTGCAGAGCTCTGCACCACTTCATCACGTGCTGATCTGTGTAACCACTGCTGCAGTCCACCATACAACTGCCTCCTCCCCACAAAGCTCTTCCTTGGACTAGGCCCCTGTCTTCCATCATCCCTAACTCCTGGAAACCCCTAATTTGTTCTGTGTTGGTAATTCTGTTCTTTTGAGAATGTTACTTAAACAGAATCACACAGCATGCTAAAATACTCTGCACAGCACTCTGACGATTAGGACTGGATGCAGTTTTTAACATCTGCAGAATATGAAACAATGACATTAACAACCAGAAAGAGAAATAAACAATTAAGCAGAATAAGAAACGCTTCTATCCCAGTACTGCTACTTTTAGCTCCATGGCTAGAAGGCACTTCCTTAAACCCAAGTCACAGTTTCTTCATCTGCAAAAATGGCTATAAGGTTTAGAGATTAAATGAGGTAACGTGAAAGGACTTGGCGAATGGCAAGTGCACAGTGAATTTTAGCTGTTTGTTATTTTTCATAATAAATCAATGAAGCCGCTGCGCTTCTTCATAGAAAATGAGGCTCTAAGCAGTCACAGATGATTAAGGAAGCCCTCAAATGACCCTAGGTCTCTCTTCCTTTTGCTTCCCAAGACACCACTGTAGAAAGAGCCAGGGGACTTTTAAAAGGCGCTTCCAATAGGCGTCATTGTGAGCACACCCTACTGAGAGCAGGCAGCTCAGCCCAGGGCCAGGTTCACCAGGGGCCCAGACTCTGAAAGCGGAAACAAGGGCCGAGTGCTCTGTTCCGTGCAGCCGGGGTGCAGGGAGGTCCCCAGCAGCTCACGGAGCAGAGAGGCCAGCACCAAAGAGAGAATGGGTCAGATGTGTGACTGAATTAGGTGCTCAGTGGCTACCCCACAAAGCTCAGAGTCACTCAAGGCGTGTGTGTGTGGGGGTGTGTGTGTGCGTGTGTGCAGGGTGACAGGGGCTGGCACCACTTGTGAGGTCACCTTGACTACCAGTTATGGCAATCTGGAGAGAGCCTCCCCCCGAGTCACACACGCAAAGGCTCCATTACACAGTGTCACAAGTGCCTCGACTTGGAGCCTCTGCCTGGCTGGGCAGTCGGCACAAACGGCTGGCCACATCTTGAGCACTATGCCCAAGGCCCATTGAAAGAGGGACAAAAACGGGCATTCAGGTCTCTTCATGATTTATTGAAAATGGCATTGTCTGGGCCTTTGCATGGCACCAGCAGGGGTGGGACCGAGGGCGCTCCTTGTGATGGTGGGGTCACCCATGTGTCTCCCGTTCCCTTGGACTTTTCAACTCCCCTGGCCTGCTTTCTTGTGCTCTGCTTTTCTCCTTTGAAGTTATAGAATGTGGCCTCATCTATCACTGACATGTTGGATTTCAAAAGGGCTGTGAGTGAATTCACTCTTTTTATTACGAATGAGAAGGCTCAGCTGGGAAGAGTGAGGAGGAGGTGAGGAGGAGGGAAGCCAGCAGAGGGAAGCTAATGAGGGCTGATTTCTGCCAGTTCCTCGCTGAGCGAGTGGGAAGCCCTCCTCTGGTACCTTGGCTCTTGACGGGGGGAGCCTACGCTTTTGGGGCACCACATGGTGCTCCCACATGCCCCTGAGTGCTCCTCACAGCCTGAGGACACCTGGTATTGTTTTTCTAGTCCTGCTTGCTTTACGGTGAAAGGCACTCAGGACCCTGATGCTTCTGCTGAGTCCTTTTTGGGAGTGTCCCTAACTGGATGGCTCCAAAGCACCTCAAGTTCAGAGGGTTCCCAAATGATGCTGCTCTTCCTCCCAGGGCTGGGGGTGAGGAAAGGGCTCTCTTGAGTGGTACGATATCCACCCCCAGCTTCCCACATCAGAGGCCCAGGAGTTTCCCAGATGTGCACCCCTTTTTTCTTATTCCATCTCCCCGGTACCTCTTCCATTTCTTTCTTTCTGTCAGGGGTGTGCCCGCAGGTTAGGCCCCCAGTGAGCCACATCTGGATTGCCACCACGGCCACTGAGTGGCCCCTTTGACGTCCATCTTGACCCCTTCAATTCACTCTCTACAGATCTGCTGGAGAGATCTTTCTAAAAATAAAATCCCACCCAACTCCCACATGTGACACACCTTCCACAGTCTCAGGATGAATTCCAGAAAACGTTCCCATTTCAAGGTGAAGCAAACAAGGTTCTCCAAGATGTGGCCCTAGTGATGCTTCCAGTGTCATCTCCACCACCACTGTGAAATCCTCCTACGACACAACCAAGCCAACCACCTAGAACATACCAAACCCGCACAGGCTCCGTGGGGAACAGCCTCAGAAGGCCATTCTGACCTGCTCTCAACCCCACCCCTACTTGGCCAGGAGTCCTCTCCAGCTCCCACACAGCAGGGACTGTGCTCTATATCCCATGTCCCCTGATGGCCAGGCCATGTCCTATCTGTCTTGTGGTGACTGACCCGGGTCCAATAGTTCAATGCTGTCTTTTGGAGCCTTTGGCTGGGGTGCACTTTCCCATGGATGAAAGATGGCAGGCTTCTACTTAGCTTGGCTGACTGTGGTCATTTCACAGATTTCTATCAAACATTAGCGGCACATCCTTCATATGCAAGTGATCTTTGGCTTCTCCCCACATCAGGCTCTCTTCCCACATTGCACTCCAGCTGCTCTGAGGAAAACTCAATCCCAGTGACAGTCATAACTGCAAGCTGCCTGGCTGACTGTGATTTTTAAAAGCCTCCTGGTTATGAGATTAGAGTATGATTGGATGAGTCACTGACACGGGTATTTGCATGTAGACAGCAGAGTCCTGCCTTGGCACTAAGTCAAGATTCTGATGCTGACTTTGTGGCAGTCAGGACTCATCCAAAAGGTTCAGAGGTTCATTTCCCGTCATTTGGTACCCTCTTTTGAAAAGACACAGTCTTCACTTTCATGCCATCTTAAGCAGAGAACCTTCATATCTATTTAAAAATTGTTCCTGGGGTGACTTCTGGTGTACACACCGCCTTTTTTGTGGGGTGAGCAGTGCTCCCCAGGACTGACGGCACTCCCAGCCTGCTCAGGTCTGTCTGCCTCTGTCACTGACCCTCTTTTTCAAAAGAAACTTTTGGGTCTAGGAAATGAATGTTTAAGAAGGAAGGGAGAATTTAAATCTTCAAACTATATAAGACTCAACAGAAGAAAGCATAGGAGAAAATCTTTGTGATCCTGGGATAGTCAGAGATTTCTTAGAAATGGTACCAAAAGCTTGATTCCAAAAAGACAGAACTGATATACTGAACTTCATCAGAACGAAAAACTTTTGTGCTTCAAAAGAGCAGGAAAAGACAAGCCAAAGAGAATGAAGAGATGAGCCAAGGCCTGGGAGAAAATATTTGCAAATCACATCTTTGATAGTGGATTTGTCTCCAAAATATATCAAGAACTCTTGAAAGTCAGTAATAAGAAAGCAAACAACTCAATAAAAAAATAGGCAAAAGATATGAGGAGACACTTCACTAAAGATACACAAACAGCAAATACGGGGATGAAAAAATGTCTAATATAAAAAAATAAATAATAAAAAACCCCTGCCTAATTGGCTGGCAATATCACTAGTCATCACAGAAATGCAAATAAATCACAATGAGATACCACTGTGTACCTATCAGAATTAATACACAAAACAAAACAAAAAACAAACAAACAATACCAAGTGCTGGCTGCCACATAAGGAAAACTAACCTCTCATATGTTGCTGGTGGGAATGCAAAATGGGACAGCCCTCTGGAAATAGTTCAGCATTTTCTTATCAAGTTAGCTACACATTCACCATTATGACGTAGGAAGTCCAGCCCCTGGTATCTACCCAAGAAGAAAATGTGCAGTCACACAAAAAGCTGCCAGCATGCATTTAGAGCAGCATCTTTCATAAATACCTAATAATGGAAATGACCCAAATGTCCTTCACCTGGAGAGTGACCAGCTGTGGTCCATCTCTATTCTGCTGATACGCGTGAACCACGGATGAACCTTGCGTGCTAAGCTAAGTGAGAGCAGCTAGGCTCAAAGGCTACAAACCACATGATACTGTTTGTACGACATTCTGGCAAAGGCAGAAGTATAGGGACAGAAAAACACACCAACGGTTTTCAGGGGCTGTCCTGGGGTGAGGGGACTGCTCTATCCTGACTCTGGTGGCCACCTGACTGCGTGGAACTCAAAGAACTGTATGCTAAAAACACTGGATGTGAAACATGCCTTCGGAGGGAAGACAGTGGCCCTGGCTGACGACGGGGCGGGTGAGTCTAGTGCTGAAGTGACAGGCGATTCTAGAGATGGCATAGAAAGTGCCCTTTGTATTCTAGATCAAGGCCACATACTGTAAAACAAATGCAAGTTAAAACAACAATGAAACACTGCTTCTAACCTATCATATGAACAAAGATTAACTGCAACCCACAGGCTCTCAATTTGGTGAGAGGTAGTGATAATACGCTATTGTTCCCGGATTCGAAAGCCTCAATTAGCTTAACCTGCCTGGAAAATCATCTGACAGTTTGCGTCAAAAGCTCTAAAAATGTACACGCTTTAGCACACTTAGAAAAATGTTATTATTAGGGGGTGGGTTTCTGATGACTACTTTCGGTTAACTTGTTAATTTCCAAATTCTTATAATATAAACATGTACAACCATGAGTCAGACTTGACTAGGCGGCAACGGGTTTGGATTTAAAAGGGGCTGTGAGTGAATTCACTCTTTTTATTAGAATGAGAAGGCTCAGCTGGGAAGGGTGAGGAGGAGGGAAGCCAGCAGAGGGGATCAATCTTGGCTGAAAGCAGAGGCTACTGGAAAGATGTTTACTTGTGTTTTATTGACTGTGCACAGGTATTCGACCGTGTGGACCAGAAGAAATTACGGACAGCACTGTGAAGAATGGGAATGGTAGAACGCTTGATGGTGCTCCTGTGGAATGTGTGCACAAACCAAGCGGCAGGAGAAGAACGGGGCATCAACTGGAGGAAGACCGAGCAATCACCTGCATTATGCAGAAGACACCGCCCTACCTACTGGAAGAGAAAAGGACCTGATGCCCGCACTGACCAAGATCTGACCCCACAAAAATCTTCACAACTGGACCAATAAGTAGAATTATGATAAATGGAGAAAAGATTCAAGTTGTGAAGGACTTCATTTTAGTTGGATCCACTATCAATGCCCACGGAAGCAGCAGTCAAGAAAGTGAACACACTGCAACAGGTAAATCTGAGGCAAAGACCTTGCTGAAATGTTAAAAAGCAAAGGTGTCACTCTGAGGGCTAAGGTGCACCTGACCCAAGCCAAGGTCTTTTCAATGGCCTCACATGCATGTGAAAGCTGGACAACGAATGAGGAAGACTGAAGACAATTTGATGCCTCTGAATTACGGTGTTGGCCCAAAACACTGACTATACCATGGACTACAAACAAATTTGTTTAGGAAGAAGTACAGCCAGAATGTTCCTTAGAAGAGGGTATGATAGATAAGACTTTGTGTCACACACTCTGGACCTCTTATCAGGAGGGACCAGTTCCTGCAGAAGGACATCATGCTTGGTGAAGTAGAGGCCCAGCAAAAAAGAGAAGACCTTCAGTGAGACGGACTGACAAGGTCTGCGACAACATGCTCTAACGTGACGACCGTCAGGATGGCGCAGGCCTAGGCAGTGTTCTGTTCAGTTCTACACAGGGTTGCTCTGAGTCAGAATCCATTCAACAACACCTAACTACAACAACAATAACAGGGTTTTCGTGGTTGTGACCTTCTGGGAACAGAACACCAGGCCTTTCTCTGCGGTGCCTCTGACGGAAGGCACCACCAAGCTCTTGGCTAGTAGCTGATTGCTTAAGAAGTTGCACTTCCTGGGGACTCGTCTCACAGAACGTATTTAGTGACTCACGAGTGACCTGAAGCCAACAGCAACAGGAGGGTCGAAGAGTCTGAGGCTGGGAACACCCTGGAGCAGAAGCATCTATCCAAAAGGAGGTCAGAATCGGTCTTCTTGGCCAGTGAGAGAGGTCTCCACAAGGACCAAGAAGACAGTCTCAGCCATAAGGAGTCAGGAGTCCCAGCAAGAAGCTAGACACCAAGGTAGGCCCAGAAAGACATCTGCTCTGGCAGAGCTCTGTCCTCATCTGCTGGAGCAAAGAAATACAGTCCAGCTGGGAGGCGACAGGTACGGCTGGGAGACTGGCTGGCCGGAAGCCTGCCTGTGAGAAGACCTAACGCCTAACACTTGGCTGGAGGGACAGGCAAGACAATGGAAGAAGAGAGTTCCTTTTTATTTACAGAATGAAACTGATGCAAGTAACTCTGTTTCCAAGGGCAGGACGGCCAAGCAGGCACTTTCCAAGCTCACTCTTCAAAAGCCTTCAGACACAGAAGACTTACTTGTTAGCAAATTCTCTCCCTGAGGGGACTGCCAAGGGAAGGGGCTTGAGAAGGGGCGACACCTGCCGGGATTCCCGGCCACTTCCCTGCACTCTGTACGCCCTCCCTTCCACCTTGGCACCTTTTCCTCACTCTGGGAACTCACAATTCAAGGGGCAATTAAAGAACTCAGTATTTTCAGTTCTTCTAGTATTTCCTTATAGGAAATTGTCCATTTTCATTGTTTTCATAGAATACTCTTCAATAGAATGACCTGATTTCTGGCCCCCTTTCAAAGCAACGCCATCAGATCGCAAATAGTGTCCTGACATAAAACACGACAGCAGGCCAGGTCCACATGGCCCAAATTCCACATGTCATGCAGCCTTTCCTCATGGGACCCATCTTGTCTCTGTCTCTCTCTTTCTCTCTGTGACACTGTGCTACTCTGAGTCTGGGACTCAGAAGTTGGGACCCTGCTCTAATCCTTTCTTTGTTCCCAGGACCTAGTATTGTACTTCGTACCTGTCACTGTTCAGTGCCGTCGAGGCGGTTTTTGACGAAGAGTGACCCAAGATGACAGAGCAGAACTGCCCCACAGATTTTCCTTGGCTGTGATCCCCATGGGAGCAGATATGCAGGTCTTGCTCTCCAGACGTCACTGGGTGGGTATGAACCGCCCACCCCAGTGCTTAACCACTACACTACCAGGCACGCTCTTTGTATCTGGTAGATATGAAAAAAATGCATGATGCTAAAAAGATAATCAAAAGGTTTACGCTAAAATTATAAACAATTTTAAAGCTCTTAAACTCTCTTTTGGAAACTGTAGTGGCATAGTGGTTATGGGCTATGGCTGCTAATCAAAAGACCAGCACTTTGAATCCAGCAGGTACTCCTTGGAAATTCTGTAGGGCAGTTCAGCCGTGCCCTGTAGCGTTGTTAGGAGTCAGAATTTAAAACTAAATTCTCTTTAGCTTTAAAATATGTCTACTATATGTTACTTAGGAACAGAAGAAGTATTACAAAACAAATTGTGGGCAACTGCTATCATTCTTTAAAAATCTGGGGATCCCTTGAGGAAGTACACGATGTCTTTAAGTCCCACACTGTGGGCAGTGTCCTCGGGCACCACGGATTGGAGGTGATGTTCAGAATGCTGTCATCAGCTCTCAGCACATGAGTGAGGCATTCGATGAAGTACCAATCACCTCCCCTGGGCCTAACACCATGGTAGGCCTGTGGGAGAGAAAGAAAAAGGAGCAAGGAATCTGCCTTCCGTACAGCTTATGAGCAAGACGCCGGGTAGGAGGGACGCAGATGGAAGTAAGGACAACACAACCAGCGGGTGAGATGCGAGAGAACCTGTGAGGCACAGCATCAGGCACCTGGAGAAGGAGAGCAGGGAAGGAGGCCTGATGGAGAAGCTTCTTACGGAACCTACGGCACGCGGGGCCCAGGCTACGTGAAGGCCCAAGGAGGCGTTGAGTAGAGTTCAGCGCGAGTGGGAAACAGGCAGGACGGCAGCGGGCCTTCAGAGCCAGACACTGTACTCCAGTCTCTCTCACAGGCTGGGCTGAGATGAAACCAAACGAGAAAAGGAGGCGACAACGAATAGTTTTCCGCCAATCTCAACTGAGTCAACATAAAAAACTGCCCCAGGTCATGAAAGAACATTTCTCCTTTCTTTTGCTGTTAAAATGTCTTCATTTAGTAACTAATGGCAACAGTAGCTGGTTGCTGGCATTTCAGAAAATGTCCCAGCAACGAACAGTCCTATGTCTTATCCCCAGAATATTCTGGAAATCTTAAAGCATTTGGGGGGGACTCAGTTTGGCAGCGGAGTGGATGGCAGAATAACCCTGGCCTAAGAACTCTGCAGAGCCCCCCAGCTCCCTAGACAATGAGAGTGGAAATCAACTGGGCCTGCCCCAAGAAGCAGTCATGGTTGAAATCTAAGGATCAGCTGCAACGGCTCACTTTCCCCAACACTCATTCTATTAACGTCAAAGAATTCCATGTCCCTTATGTAGCTGCTTGGCTCACGCTCGAGTGACGTGGGGTGTGCCATGGGGGGCAGGGCAGGGACGTGCAGTGTGTCCTGTGAACAGCAATGGGAGAGGACAAGCACTTCCCTGTCACGAGCACAATTACCTGGAAGGCAGAGGGTCCTCTGAGCAGCCAAGTTCTCCTGTTGACCAAGGCCCCTAACCTGCAAAGACTCTCTCCAAGAGCCATGATGGGGCTACTGCCCTGCTCGGCCCATAGAACCTTCTTCTGTACCATCCTGTCAGCAGAAGACACTTGGTCTCACTTCATTGGCCCCTGGAAATAGTAGGGACTTCACTCCAAGTCACCTGGCCACACACTCAACTCCACCTGTGATAGAAATGGTCTTTCCTCAGAAAGCCCAGCAACAACCAGCACAGAGCTCCATCTTACAGAAGTAACTTCTATTACAACCCAAACTGACTCGGCCTATAATTTTGCAGGGGGAGCATTAGACTGGTGACCTCTTTTTGGTATACCAACCCTTTCCATTCCTGTCACGGGGGACGAGGAACCAGCAGCTGATACCAGCTCACGGTTACAGGAGGCAGGAGGGAGAAGTTAGCCTATTACTCAACTTCCCATGTGACTGAGCCAGGTATCTGCCAAGCCTGCGTTGTGCTCTACCCAGGGTGGTACACTGGGACCTCTGGGTCCTGCCTCCAGGTTCCCCCGGGGGACCCAGCATGGCCCAACACTGCAGCGGTGATTACAGAAGAGTTCAGGGAGCCTCAGTCGTGCTGCCATCCTGGGGAGTGTTGAAGCTTCTTGGATTCTCAGCTCCACTCAGCTCCACCTGGGAAGTCCTCATTAGACACCTTGTTCTAAACCCTGTGTGCTCTGGCAGGCAATCAAACACTCAACCCTTTCATTCAAAAGGGGGGAATATTCCTGATTCATGATGTGTGCTAATTCTTTTATATAAACCTGCTTCTCTACTAGAGCTAGAAGGTATCCTCCCTGAACACAACTATCACAGTCTTTCCAAAAAGACCTACACATATGACGTATATGGGATGCTTGCTATGGTCAATTCCAACCCATGACAACCCTACATGCATGTAGGAGAAGTGCTCCACAGCATTTTCTTAGCTCTAGTCTTTAATCTTAATTGTGGAACTTGTCCATAGATCAAGAGGCAGTTGTTTGAACAGAACGGGGTAGGTGGGATATTGTGGGGTCTAAAGTTAGGAAAGGTTTCATCCTTTCACCATACTTATGCCATGTGTATGGTGAAGAAATAACCTGAGAAGCTGGAGTATGTGAAGAAGAACAGGACATCAGGATTAGGAGACGACTCATTAACAACCTGTGGTACACAGATGACACCACCTAGCTTGCTGAAAGTGAAGAGGACTTGAAGCACTTACTGAGGAAGATCAAAGACCACAGCTTTTAGTATGGATGATACTTCAACATAAAGAAAACAAAAATCCTCACCACTGGACCGAGAAGCAACATCATGATGAGTGGAGAAAAGATGGAAGTTGTCAAGGATTTCCTTTTACTTGGATCTGTGATCCAGCAGTCACGAAATCAAACTGGCGTACCACACTGTGGTACTTGCTGCAGAAGACCTCTTTAAAGTGTTGAAAAGCAAAACCGTCACCTTGAAGACTAAGGTGCCCCTGACCCAAGCCACAGTGTTTTCAATCTTTTCACTTGCATGTGAAAGCTGGGCAGTGAGTAAAGAAGACTGAAGAAGAACTGACGCCTTTGAATTTTGATGATAGCAAAATATACTGAAAATACTATGACTGCCAAAAGAATGAACAAACCTGCCTCGGAAGAAGTACAACCAGAACGCTCCTTAGGAGCAGGGATGGTGAGACTCAGTCTCACATGATTTGGATACACTCTCAGTACGAATCAGTTCCGGGGGAAGGACATCATGCTTCGGAAAGCAGAAGGCCAGAGAAAAAGAGGCAGACCCTTAACAGACCGACACAGTGGCTGCCACAACCGGCTCCTGCATAAGGACTAGGAGGACAGCACAGGACCGGGCAGGGTTTCATTCTGCTGTGCACAAGGTCGCTAGGAGGCACAATTGATTTGACGACAGCTGACAACGACAACACCAGCAGTCTTTATGGAAGCAGACGGCCAGGCTTGCTCTTCCTTAGTACTGCTGGGTGGGTTTGAAATGCCCACCTTTAGCTTAGCAGTCTAGTGCAAGTTGCTTATGCCACCTGGAGAAACTGAAACCTCGGTTCAGAGCAAACACTGTGTCGGGGCTGGAGAGGCAAAGAAGAAGAAGAGTAGTCATTTGTAAGGAGCTCACAGTCTCAGAGAAGAGGACACAGAAGGAAGCTTGTGCCTCAGACTCCTTCAGAGAACTAAGAGGAACGTCTGGAACTCAGGAAGTCATCTGTCCAGTGAAGGATGGGAGATCATGCCTGAGTCTGTATTTTAACAACTTCCAGAATAATGTTACCTGCATTCCTTCTAATTTTTGAAAATTATGAGTAAATGGTTGTGTAACAGCCCTAAAGGAAGAGAAAGCACAGGAAGAGTCCAGTGTTAATAACAAGCTGTTCAGCAAACTTCATCTGATGCCTCATGATATACATTAGTTTTTATGTGTAAGTTAACGAGCCACAAATAGCGATCAGTTCATAGAAATGGCTATAATTAGTGACTTATGTATGACCAAAGGAGCCATGGTTGCAGAGTGGTTAGGAGCTCAGCTGTTAACCAAAAGGTCTGCAGTCTGAACCTACCAGCCATTCCCTGGAAACCCCTGGGGACAGTTTTGTGCTTGCCCTCATATGGCTGCTATGGGCTGGAAGAGACTTGATGGCAAGTTTTCAGCTAGTCTTCTTCATGCCTTAGTATGTACAATCATGGATTGTTTTCCCTGATCCCCTAGGAAATAAACATGCAACAACTAACTCAATCTGTCTCTCCCAAGGGGATGATTCACCACCCCACGACTAGGAATTCCGGGGCTCCATGTTCTCTCTGAGTCCCAGGGCCACAGTTTGGGGACTTTGCAGCTGTTCCTGATGACACCCTCTCCTCCACATAGTCAGCCCAAGATAACCTGGGAGCCAAGTGGCTCCAGGCAGCAGAGATTCTAGCCTAGGGATTTATTGTACACACGAGATGGACAGATATATCTAAATGGTGACTTTGCTAACAGGCTTCTCATGAGGCTAGCAACTGTGAAAAACAGACCAAGTCCGGTGGGCCAGCAGACGTTCTCCAGGCCTCAATGACTTCAAGTCTCCCACGGCTGAAGCCCTGTGCTGCTGGTCAGCAATTAAATGACACCTCGAACTTCATGCAGAAATCTTCCTGTGCCATTTCCCAAACAAACACCCATGGCTGTCAAGATGATTTCGACTCAGAGTGACTCTACAGGCAGTACAGCAGTTCTTACGGTGACAGATTACAGAGTGACAATCTTCTTTTTGGTCTTAATTCAACTAGATTGCTATATAATTATTCATGCCAGGTCAACTCTAACCACGCCAGAAAGCCATTATACACAGGACGTAAGAGGAACAAAATAAGGCTTGCAAAGTTACAAATGTTCTCTGCGGATCAGAAGATGCAACACTAGACACGAGTTTTCTTACTAAGGAGGGCAGGAGAGCTTAGTTTGGGGGGGCGCTACTCTCTGTCTCAGCTTCAGGAAGAGGCTACCATCGGTTTTGACCATCTCTTCCTGTCATTTAAAGTCTTAGGACCCTTCAAAGTATTATTTTTTTAAAATAGGTAATACAGTGGGACAGCCTATGGTACAGCACACTGGACTCCTTGTAGGAGAGATCTCATTTAAAAAAACAAGAACAAAGTATGAAAGATGAAAGCAGAATCCAAGATCACAATCCCATAAGCACTGCAGATGATCTGGATGCCTCTGACAGAGACAGACAGACCACACAGAGTACCCTCAGATGGACAGTTTCATCTTACTAACCCATCAATTCCGGTTTACACTGACCCCGCAGGACAGGACAGAAGTGTCCCAGACAGGTTCCAAGGAGCACCTGGGAGATCTGAACTGCCCACTTTGTGGTTAGCCGCTCTGCTCTTAACTACCAGTTTCATCTTAAAAAAGAAAAAAAACCAAAAGACAAAAAACCAAACACATTGCTGCTGAGTCAATTCTGACTCACAGTGACCTTATAAGGCAGAGTAGAATGGCCTCATGGAGCAGCTGGTGGATTCAAACTGCCGACCTGCTGGTTAGCAGCTGTGGCACTTAACCACTAGGCCACCACGGTTTCTGGCTCCACCTTAGGCTCCCTTACACTGGCAGACCCTTCTGGAATGGAATGTGGCAAGATGCTTCAAGATTCTTAACCATGTCAGCACCACTGCCCCTACCATCACAGTTCCAGGGCTGCTTTGCCCAGATAATCAGAAATCAGGTCCAAGATTTACGAGTGCAGGTGGACATCATACCATCACTTACAGCAGTAATCAGAATCTAAATATCCACGGTTGGGGAGCAGTTAAAAGTTTAAATATATGCACGTGGTGGAGTATTACACAGCCATTACAATGTTTCTGGAGAATTTTTTAAGGCACAAGAAAAGACTATCATCATAGTATTAAAGAGCACAAGATCAAAACTCTATGTTATGCTAATCATCCCTCCCTTCTGCCATGAACTGCTAAGTGAGGACTCCTTAAGGAATTAATATACCCAAATATTTACCATGTTCACTCCTGGGTGATGGGATTACAGGGAGTTTTCAGTTGTTTATATTCTTGTATTTGCTGAGTTTGCTAGTATGCGAATATATTATTTTTATACAAAGCTTCCTTTATAACGGAAGAAGCAAGCATCAGAGGCCTAAGAACAGGGGCAGGAATCAGTGTTTTGTGCTGGTGTTTCTCACCTTCCCATCTGTCTCATTGTAACAGAGCTCTTACCGGGAGAGCTCAGTCCTTACGCAGCTGAATGATCACTGGGACACTACTGGCTCCCAAGTGCTTACCTCCAGCTCATCCTTCCCACTGACCTCCAGACCTCTCTGCCCAAACGCTTAGTCCAGACCTCTCCTTGTTCTCTCTCTAACTGGCCCCTCAAACCCAATGGAGGTCATCGTCTTTCTTAATGGAGGTCATCGTCTTTCTTCTCGGTCCTCCTCCCCACCCCGCCACAGCAGTTCCTGGGTCAGCACCTGGTACTGTATCAGCCAGGGTGTCTGGGGAGAAATCTAAGCCCCTGAGTCTTCAGTTTTCCTTCACAACCCATGCCCTCTCTTCCCTGTCTAATCAAGGTGGTCTACTTGTCAGGGTTTGTCATGGACTGAACTGTGTCCCTCCAAAACTATGTGTAGCCATTTAGCCGGGCCGTGATTCCCAGTACTGTGGTGCTGTTCTTCATTTTCTGATTTTCCCATGCTGTAAATCTTAAGCTCTGCCTGTGGTTAACAGGGCAAGATTGGGTTACATTAAAGAGGATTAGGGTGGGACGATAACACCCTTACTCAGGGAGTTTCCCTTGAGTGTAGCCTGCATCACCTTTTACAAGAAATAAAAGAAATGAGAAGAAAGCAGAGAGTGGAAGATCTCATACCGCCAAGAAAGCAGCCCCAAGAGCAGAGCATGTCCTGGACCTGAGATGCTCCCAGACCGAAGGCAGACAGATACAACACAAGGACCTTCCAGAGCTGACAGAGGGAGAGTGTGCCCCCGGGGCCGGCACCCTGAATTCAGACTTCCAGCCGACTGGACTGTTGAGAGAGTTAGCTTTTCTTTCTGCAAGCCATCCACTCACGGTATTTCCATCAGGGCAGCACTAGATGACTAAGACAGAGTTCATCAACCTTCCTTCTGGGGTCTATAATCTTCTCTTACTTCCACAGTCCCCACTTCAGTTTAAAGCAGTAAAATCAGCTTCTGTGGAGTGGATTCTGACTCAGGAAGACCCCGTGTGTGTCGGCGCAGATCTGTGCTCCACAGAGTCTTCAGTGGCTAAGCTTCAGGAAGCAGATCAACAGGCCTTCCTCTGGAGGAACCTCTGGGCAGACCCAAACTTCCAGACTTCTGGTTAGTGGCCAAGTGCTTAACCATCTGTGCCAAGCAAGTATGACGTACAGAAACTACAATGCAGAGAGTACAGTGCCCATTTGTTGGAGACAACCATACTAGAGAAGAAAAAAGTTCTTGGCTCTAAGTTTTAAATACACGGTTCCATAAAACACTGCCACATTCAGCAGTGGGTGTACGATGTGATACGGAGCTCCTTTAGAGCTTGATTTCCATATGTAGACGGCCCCCTCCCTTTTGGGTGGCCTTCTGCAAAATGACAGAGACAGCATCTGTGTGAATGGGTTCTGGGAAACGGTGGGGGGGATGGGGGCCTGCCTGGGAAGAGACAGTGAGCCCCTGCTCCTTTTGCTTCAGGCTAATTAAAGCCACAGGACTGGAAACGGGGTGAGGGTACTGGGGCTAAAATGGCTTCGTTTCTCTCCTAGCTGCTAAGCATGGTACTAATCAAAGGAGCAACTTACTTAACTGCACGAAACCACCCCGAGAGCCAGCTCTGCACAGCTCTTCCTGCCCAGCCCAGATTCCCCGTGAGTGATGTGGGGCTGCTGGCAGCTTATGGCTGTGCTGCGGGCCTGAGGGTCACTCAGCAGGGGTCGGCAAGTCCTCACCTAAGAGCCAACAATGGTTTCCCTCTTTCTGCATGGCTGGAAACTGAAGAATTCTTCAAAAGGAGAATACTATTTTGGGACACAGTGCCTTTAAATAGAGCAGTACTAGAACACAGTGTTGCTGCTTCATTTGCATCTCTGTCTACGGCTGCTTTCACACCACACAGCAGAGTAAAGTCGCTGACTCAGGCTGTACAGCTCTCCCAGTGTATTTACTACTGGCCCTGTACAGAAATACGCCTACCCTGATTTAAATGTTGAGCGGAGCTCAGGTCCTGCCATACAGCATTCCACAGCAGTTTATTCCAGGTGATTTCCTGTAACAGGTTGATCTCCACAGTCAAGTCCACTGTCAGGTGTCTTTACAAAGGATGCAGGTTTACTAAAGGCTCTGTCTGTCTGGAGAACTTTGCCTGGAAGATGACTAGGAGGTGTTGTCTACTCCCGGACACACTGCCTGGGTACCTAGAGGTCCTGCAGGACAGGGCAGAACCAGCCTGTGGGGTTTCCAGGCTACATCTTTTGGGAAGCAGACTGCCACATCTTTTTCCCATGGAGTGGCTGGTGGGTTTGATCAATCTTGTAGCTAGCAGCCACGTGCTTTAACCACTGCACCACCAGGCCTCTTCCTCTCCATTACAATCTCTTCTAATGTCAAAAACCAATGGCTCAGAAGGAGTTCACCTCCCCCGACCACCTGCAGGGCTCCAGAGGGGTACAGGTCTGAGGGCCACGGTGGCTGTCAGTACTTGGTTCTCCCAGAAGACCTTACACTCAGTGGCCTCTCTCCAAGCACTGTGCCCTGACTGAGAAAGATCAGCTACGGAAAAAGCCCCAGAAAGCATGAAGGGTAGTTTTCTAAAAACACTCAATATTCCCTAAGATTGTTTTTGTCTTGGCAGTCTATTTAGCATACTGTTAATCCCTGCAATGGCCATGGGCTTGGTTTTTCTTTTTTAGCCTTCCATGGCCTCCCTTCTGAAGGCCTGACTAAGACACAGAGCTCCAAAAGGAACCCTGTGCTCATATCACGGCCAGGAAGTCTCATCTTTCTTCCTGTGTTAAGCCGAAGAATCGACATGGCAGCAGACAACAGACTTAAGAAGAAATCACCAGGAAGGAACACTATTGGACTCCTCTGACCAACGAGACGGCATCTGTTTCCTGCGTTGGCTTTGCAGAGCCGTGAGCTAGAACCGCCATGGAACCAAGCGAGTGCTCCAGGTAAGGGACATCTGCAGCAGGCAACCCTACCTCAAGGGAGCCCTGGTGGCACAGTGGCTGAAGCGCTCAGATGCCGATGGAAAGGTCAGCAGTTTGAACTCGCCAGGTGCCCATGGCAGGAGGATGGGTAGTCTGCTTCTGTCGAGGTAACAGCCTGGGAACCCCTGTGGGGCCGCCTACTCTGTTCTGCAGGGCCACTGTGAGTTTGGACTGACATGACAGCAGTGTGTTGGGTTCTTGATTCAGCACACAGGGGCCACACCAGGGCCCGTCCCTCACCCCTCTGGAGGCCACCATGGTCAACTGACTCCTTGGACAGACAGAACTGCCAGGGCTTACTGGGTGACACGGGTGGCACCTCTGTTGGAGGACTCCGCAATTGAGGCTCCTGCAGAAGGACGTCATCGTTCCAGCACTGCCACCAAAACACGGCCACAGGGAACTGAGCAGACAAAGCACCAGAGAGCAGCTCCCAATGGCAGATTACTCAAAAAGCACCAGGAACATGGACTTGGGAGAGGGATGACGTGGCAGTGGTGAGGGACAGCACACACACAGCCTTCTGCCTGGGCCTGGGCTGCTCATTTCCAGAGGACTTCACCACTTTGCTTCCTTTGGGCACCTTCGTCGGGAGTGCATGCCCCAGACTTGTTCTTCAGCGAACAAGGAATCAGCAACAAGGATCCTCACAGCTTGATTAACTGGAACTTAACTGGCACTTTTGAGGGTTTTTTCCCCCCATTTTGAAGGAAAATTTTTTCCTTTGAAGTCAGTACTGTATAAACGGAGTAAGAACGAACCAAGAGCTATCTTGATTTCTTCATGAAGGCAATTCACTGAACCTCACGGAACTTGAGCTTTCCGTTTACAAACTGAGAGGGCCAGTGAGAAGGTATCTAAGGTCCTTTTCAACAACACAATTCTGATTCTGTGACATGCCAACAGATCAACGTCAGTCAATAATCTGAGCCTACTGTTCTACCTTAACTCCCATCCTTTTCCTGATATGAGCTTGAAATTACCAGTGGTCTTCGATAGTTTTAAAGTATTTCATACCCTCGAGTTCAACTGAACTTTGCAACCTGATGGGATAAGATCTCTAAAATGTTAGAAGAGAAAGCCTTTCATTTGATGTGCTTGAAGTAGTGGTTGGCTAGTTTTCTGGAAGATGGCTAAGAAGGGGATTCATACAAAAGAGAGACATACATGTCCAAACATTTTGTTTAATTTATGTAAACATATAATCATTCACTGTTTTGCCTTTTTTTCAATGGGAAGTTTTTTTAGGAGTATGCTACATGCATTTCTAACCTTTTCCTGAATCAATTATACCCATAATTCAATGTATATGATTTATAAGTTTTGCTCCTTTAAAAGAGTGACAATGAAGCACTTGGAAGGCAACCTGAGGGCAGAATTCTTCCCAAATGTCATGATATTCCCTCTACATTTTTACAGTTCTTTCACTTTAAAAACAGATTCCTCAAAGATTCATCCTTATTGAGTTTTCACAAAATAGTTATCTTAGTTTTTGCAGAAGCAACAGCTTTCTTCTTTATGCTCTTATCAAGTTCCCTAATATCTAGTATAATTGCATAATGACAATACACAACTGACATGAACAAGACGGGAGTAAGCGTGGCGGACTTGATATACACAAAACTTCCCGGGTGGGAGCAGGTACGCCGTGGTGCGGTATAGTGAATTATTTAACATGCCGTTCTAGCCATGCACGGATACGTTAACTGTCACAAAAGATTGTGTGGGAATATGCAAATAAGGTTCATGTGGCCCACCAAGGAGTCCGGACAGCTTGTTAACAGTGCCAATAAAGGTGCGTGGGATCACCGTGGGGATGTAACTGTGCAGATGTGTATGGAACCCTAATGACGGGCTTGGTCACTTTTGTAATACTGCTAGGCTTAAAGGAAGCCATTTCCAGAAGGGGACCGTGGAGAACTCACGACCGTCAGGCGAGAAGGGTTGTGAGGCAAGTAAGGGCATCTTGGGGACCCAGCTCCCTGCACCAAGAACCCCCTAGACCCTGGAGGCGGAGCAAGAGCTCTAACATGGAAGACAGCAAGGCACGGTAGCACAGCAGCAGTCAGAGTGACAGCGGCGCGACGTGTCTACCCACAGAGCTAAGATCTGTAACATTTACCTGGGAATGTCCTGAGCAGGGCCTAGCCGCAGAGGGCAAGAAGACACTGGCCTGATCCGGAACTGTATCCTGAGTTGTTCCTGATTCGAAGTTGTACTGTTACTTCTCTAGTGAATCACGTAACTGTCAGTACAGCTCATGACTTCTGTGAGACGCTGCAGTGAACTGTGGAACCCAAAGACCAGGGGGACAGCGCTGAGCTGAGACGGAGCACGGGGCGAATACTGGGCTGAGGGGGGCAGGGGAGAGTACCGAGCTGAGGGGGGCGGGGGAGAGTACCGAGCTGAGGGGGGCGGGGGAGAGTACCGAGCTGAGGGGGGCGGGGAGAGTACCGAGATGAGGGGGGCGGGGGAGAGTACCGAGATGAGGGGGGCAGGGGTAGAGTACCGAGATGAGGGGGGCGGGGGAGAGTACCGAGCTGAGGGGGGCGGGGGAGAGTACCGAGCTGAGGGGGGCGGGGGAGAGTACCGAGCTGAGGGGGGCGGGGGAGAGTACCGAGCTGAGGGGGGCGGGGGAGAGTACCGAGCTGAGGGGGCGGGGGAGAGTACCGAGCTGAGGGGGACGGGGGAGAGTACCGAGCTGAGGGGGGCGGGGGAGAGTACCGAGCTGAGGGGGGCGGGGGAGAGTACCGAGCTGAGGGGGGCGGGGGAGAGTACCGAGATGAGGGGGGCGGGGGAGAGTACCGAGATGAGGGGGCGGGGGAGAGTACCGAGATGAGGGGGGCGGGGGAGAGTGCCGAGCTGAGGGGGGCGGGGGAGAGTGCCGAGATGAGGGGGCGGGGGAGAGTGCCGAGCTGAGGGGGACGGGGGAGAGTACCGAGCTGAGGGGGGCGGGGAGAGTACCGAGCTGAGGGGGGCGGGGGAGAGTACCGAGCTGAGGGGGGCGGGGGAGAGTACCGAGATGAGGGGGGCAGGGGGAGAGTACCGAGATGAGGGGGGCAGGGGGAGAGTACCGAGCTGAGGGGGGCGGGGGAGAGTACCGAGCTGAGGGGGGCGGGGGAGAGTACCGAGATGAGGGGGGCAGGGGGAGAGTACCGAGCTGAGGGGGAGCAGGGGGAGAGTACCGAGCTGAGGGGGAGCAGGGGGAGAGTACCGAGATGAGGGGGGCAGGGGGAGAGTACCGAGATGAGGGGGGCAGGGGGAGAGTACCGAGCTGAGGGGGAGCAGGGGGAGAGTACTGAGATGAGATGGAGCTGATGTCATCAGAGATGAGGGAGTGGGACAGCAGTGTGGAAAAGACAAGCATCCGGAAGGGACATCTTTAACCTATGCCTCACAGGAGCCAGCTTTGTGCTGATCTTTATAAAAGAAATTACTCGTTTCCATGGGCAGAAGGACAGACACTGGCTGAGAGGACTCGTGCCACACAGGAGATGGCATCATGAAGGTGGTGGGCGGGCTCCATGAGCTGGGGAAGGGAGGTGAGGCTGGAAGTAACAGGTGTGGGCATCATCAGCATCCAGCTGCTAGGTGAACTCCCAAGAGCAGAAGTGTATGTTCAAGGAGAGCTTGGAGAGAGGAAAAACCAAGGTGGCGTAACCCTAAAAGCCTGGACAGAGGAAGAGGCTTCTGCAAAAGGGACCAAAAGGACATCACTGGACATGAATGATGATAAACGGAAAACCAGAAGGTGAGCCTCAAAGGCCAGATGCAGGAGAGAAGTTGGGTGAGCCACGGACTGCACGGCATCCTGATTCAGAACTGTATCCTGTATCAGAAGGCCAGTGGTGAGCGAGATCTGGAGTGTGGCTGTACCCTACGAGGGCCTTTGTGGAGGCGGGAAGGAAGACGTTCTGCAACCTCTATGCTTGAGCTGCTCTTCCTGGCCTTGCTGTCTCCCTCTGCACCCACCCGCCTCCTGTTTCACCTGCCATCAGCCTTCTTGTGCCCTCAGGCCCATGTGGGCTGCCCGCACCTGGCAGGAATGGAAGCTTGTGACGCAACAGGCAGCTCAGATCACCCACTTGTCCTGTGGCTGCTAAGCCATCCTTAAGTCCAGAGCAGAAGCTGCCTGTGACACCTGCTGAGACATATCTGTGCAAGTCTGCCTCAAAAGGTACAATGAAAACTTTAATGAGAAGTCTTTAAAACCAGGCCTTTCATATCTTTCCAGAATGAAAGGCTCAGAGAAAGATGTGGCCAGTTGGGCTGGGCTTTGCCAATGGTCTGACAAGCACCCCACTAGCCCTGTTGTCACCCATCTCATCTTCTACACAGACAAGGACTCCCACAGCCTGTGAAGACCACTGTAAGGCCAGAGTGCTCTCTAGGGTGTGGGTAAGGAAAATTAAAAAAAAAAAGAAATTCATGATACGATATAGGCTCCACTCTAACATAACGAGGAATGAGGAAGGGAGAATTCCTGGATCCTAAAATCACTGATTCCTGGACATGGAGCTTCAACCAGGTTAAGTGACAGCTGCCTGGGTCCCAGAGGGCCACCCACAAGGCTGTGGTATTTGAGAGCAATCAATACCATCCTGGATCCTTGTTTCTTTCAAGAGCCAACATCCTACAGCCTACGCGGTTCTCTGCTGCTTTAAATACTAATCGGAAATTTGTAAACAGGGATTCTTTCTGGGAGACAAAGGATAGGAGGAAATGCTTTTCTCAAGCCCCAGGACCAGAAGTCAGCTGCCTTCTCAATTTTCTTGCTTCCTATCCCCACCTGCACTCAAGAGGGGTCTGAGGTAGAACCCTGAGGGAGGATCCAGCACCCGGACAGCCCCTCCCCAGGAAGGGCTGGCGGAGCTCTGGCTCCGGGGCCACCCACAGACACCCTCCTTTTGCTCTGGCTCACATCATTAGGCCCAGGGTGCCTGTGGAGTTGGGAAGGTGGGGTGTTCATTTCAGACAGCCTCAGAGAATCCTGTTTTAGTGTAGTGACTACAGAAAGGAGAGGAAGAGAGCCCCAGGCTGCCATGTGGCATCTTACCACACTGGGTCCAAACACAAGTCCCATCTGTTGGTTGCCCTGAAAAAAGCCAGTTACTGACTTTGGGCCAACACAGTGCCATAGACAGGAGCACCATGCCATCCCTCCCCAGCAGAAAACCAAAAAACTAAGTAAAACAGAGACAAATGTCAATCTTGGAACCTGAAGTGTCAAATGAAAAGATAAAGATCTCAGCCAAATACTGAATGGAAGATGAAACTGACAGAGAACAGCGAGTGAGGAGACATACAAGAGGAAGTCCCCTGTCAGGTAACAGTGCGATGCGCCTTACTGGACTCTTGTCCGAGACCACAGACAGGAAGCATGGGAGAGCAGACTCATGGACATCTCAGCAGAAAACAACCCACCTGGTAGCCAGCAAGACACACTCTCCCATCCTGCAGTTTCTCCCCACCCTCTGCTCCACCTCCAGTGCCTCCCAGCTAGCTGCAGTCGCTCAGCTGGCCAGGAAATGCAGCACACAGTATCTAAGCTGCTTGGATTTACCCTAAACACACTGGAGATCAGCAGACAAGGAGTACACAGAAGTACCTCCAGGAGCTCCCAGCAGGACACCGACGGACACTTTCCTAATATCACCCTTTCCCTGCCCTTGGCTTCCTCTGCTTCCTGCTGGCTGCAGTCTCTTGGCCGGAAGGAAACTCCTTCAGCTCCGGCTGCTTGGAATCATCCCCTCTAATGGCCAGCTTCCTGAGCACCATGTGGCTAGAGCTGGCATTCCTTTTTGCTATTCTTTTTGGTTTCTTCTGTGTCTCCCACCACCTCCTCCCTCCTTTTTCTGGAACACCTGGCTCTGTGTGCCCTCTATGCACCTTCCTGAAAGGCTGTGAAGTGTCACTCAGCTGGTGAACCACTCCCTTGGCCTGTGACACCACACTGGTGGAATCCTCAGGCTTTTTGTTTGTTTTTGCTTTGTTTCCTTTTGTTTTGCTTTGTCTGTTTCTTTGTTTTCTTTTTCTTTTCAAGGTAGAAGCCCCTTCTACCTAGACTATACTGTATGGCTTAGCACTCACATCCCAATCCGTGCATCTGTGCCAATGGGATCCTTGGGGGCATTTCTTTCCTTCTTTCGTTAGTTTTTGGCTCCTGTTTCTCTCTCCCTGCTCTCCTTCTTCCTGTACCCATCTTCGCTCCACACATCACAACCTCCCCACTTCTTCTCACCTAACTGTACCCTGTGTGCAGCATCACACCCATGTGACACAGGAATAGCTAATTGGAACTTGCCCTGCACTAATTCCTGGCCCACCTGGTCAACCCTAGTACCTGCCACAAACAACCCCATCCCACCCTCCACCCCTTCAGCTGGACCTGCCCTGCTGCATCATAGCTGAGCAGCTAGCCTTGGCCACTGGACAAGGACACGAAAGGCATCACAACCACAGAAAAGCAAACAACAAATGCACAGGCCGTCAACTCTGGCATAACCAAATAAAACAAAAAAAGATGAAACAAACAAATCTACAACCAATAAACAAAGAAAATAACTACTGAATAGCCTGAAGACAGCAGACAATATGAAAACATACAAAAAACAGGAACAGGATGGTTCTAGCAGATGTCCAAAATAAAACACACTAGATAACTATCCAGCAGATGAAAATTACCTGACAGGGCATTCAAACCCTAATATTCAGAGCTATCCAAGAATGAAGTAAAAAGCAGATAAAAATGAGGGAAAAAACAGACAAATTCAGGGAAGAATTCAAGAACAAAATGCCAAAATAAGCTCACAACTAGAAATCACACAAAACAACAACTTGAAATCTAAAAGATGAACCACAACATTTCAGACATACACAGTGTCACAGAAGCACTGGGGGGCACATCTGAAATGATGGAAGACAGGATCAGTGAAATTGAAGACAAATACTGGGCTTCAACTCTGTTACAGGAAAAATCACAAGAAATGAAGAAAGCCTAAGAATTATGGGATACAATCAAAAACAAAAATTACTGAGTGACTGGAGTTCCAAAACAGGGAGAAAATGGAAGACAGAGGAAGACTAAAGAATTGCTGACAGAAAACTTCTCTTATGTCATGAAAGATGAAAAGCTGACAACCCAAGAAGTTCAATGAATCTCACACAGGATAGACTCTAAAAGAAAATCACCAAGGCATATCATAATCACACTCCCTAAAACCAAAGGCAAAGAAAAAATTCTGAGAGCAGCTCGACCAAAACAAAAAGTCACATACAGATGAAAAACTGTAAGCTCTGATTACTTGGCAGGAACCACACAGGCAAGGCACCAATGGGTTGATGTACACAAAATCTTCAAAGAAAAAAATTGCTAACCAAGAATAATACATCCTGCACAACTCTTGTTGAAATATGACGGTGAAATTAGGACATGTCCAGATAAGTACAGATTAAGGGAATATGTAAAAACCAAACCAAACTTACAAGAATTATTAAAGGGAGTCTTTCAGTCTGAGAATAAACAGTATCAGACTACAACCTGAATCTAGGATGCAAGATTGTACCAGCCAGGCATCAGCCTAGGAAATGAACTCCCAAGGGTGACCTAAATCCAAAATTACAGCAGAGAACTAGACAGGTTAATGTTTAAATGACTACAACATCAGAACAAAGAAACAAATGGTGTAGATATACAACTTTCTAATGGAGTGGAAGGCAAGATGATACCACATAATAATAGACTTTTTCAAACTTAGGAAGATAAGGGCAAATTTCAAGGTAACCACAAAGAAAGTTAATAAACCTACTCATCAAAATAAAGACAGAAAATATGAAGTCTCAATAAAAACAAAATCTACAAAAACAAAAGAAGTGGAAAAGAAATCCACAAACCACAGCAATTCAGGACAGGAGAGGAAAAGGAGGAACAAACAAAACGGTAGTACCACAAAAAAAGGCACGACAGTAATATACTCACGCCTATTAATAATGGCACTGAATGGAAATGGCCCACATAGAGACGGGGAGTGACATAATGGCTAAGAAAACTGGATACACAATATGCTGTTTACAAGAGACACACCTTAGAAACAAAGGTGCACACTGACAAATGGAGTAGAATTGAAAACCCAGATGTAAATTCGTCTGCCTGGATGAGTCGCTGCCTAGAAGAAGCACAACCAGAGTGTTCCTCGGAAGCAAGGATGGCGAGACTGTGTCTTATATACTTTGGACATGTTGTCAGGAGGGATCAGTCCTTGGAGAAGGACATCCTGCTTGGTAGAACGGAGGGTCAGAGAAAAAGAGGAAGACCCTTGACAAGATGGCTTGACACAGTGGCTGCAACAGTGGGCTTAACCATCACACGGACTCCAGGCACGGTGCAGGACTGGACAACATGCCATTCTGTTGTGCAAGGGGTTACTGTGAATTGGAACTGACCTGACAGCATCTAACAACAATAACAGTGTAGTCACCTGATGTTTGACAAAAGCCCAAAGTCCACCAAATGGGAAAAAGACAGCCTTTCTAACAAATGTTGCTGGCAAAACTAGATGTCATTTCATAACATGGACTAAACTGGAGGGCTTTTATGCTGAGTGAAATAAGTCAATCACAAAAGGACATCTACTGTATAAGGGCAATACTGTAAAAACTCATGAAAAGGTTTACTTATAAAAACAATCTTTGATAATTACTAGAGAAGGGAGGGGAAGGGGTGGCAAAACACTAAATAGACACAAGACAAGTGGTAACTTTGATGAAGCGTGAGAAAGTACACATGACTGGGGAAGCCAGGGTAACTTATCCAAGGCCAGGTCACCAGAGCTCCATAGACACATCCTAATTCCCTGGGGGACTGGACCGATGGGCTGAGGGATACGGGGACCACGGTCCTGGGGAACATCTGGCTCAGCTGGCATAACAGTTTATAATGAAACCATTTTACACTGTACTTTGGTGAGCAGTGTCTGCAGTCTTAAAAGCCTGTGGGTGGCCACTGAGGACATTCCACTGGCTTCACCCTGCTGGGAGCAAGGAAGAACGAACAAAACGAAAGGAAGAAGATTAGCTCCACAGATTAAACGGAGCACATCTACAATGGCCTTCCGCGGACTCGATCCAGTGCAATTAGGTGGTGCCTAGGTGTCACCACCGACTGCTCTGACAGGGGTCACAACAGATGGTCACAGACAGAGCTGGAGAAAAAGACAGAACAAAATTCTAACTCTAAAAGAAAGACCAGACTTGTTGACGTGACAGAGACTAGAGAAACCCTGTGAGTCTGGCCCCGGACACCTTCTCAGCTCAGTAGTGAAATCCCTCTGGAGGTTTACCCTTTAGCCAAAGACTGGGCAGGCCACTAAGACAACGTGAGACTAAAGGGGCACACTAGCCAAAGGGCAAGGACTAGAAGGCATGAGAGGGCAAGAAAGCTGGTAACAGGGAACCCAAGGTTGAAAACGAAAAGGGGCGACACGGAATTGTTAACCAACGTCGTAAAACAGTGTGTACCGTTTAATGAGGAACTAGTTTGCTCTGTAAACCTTCATCTAAAGTACAATAAAAATTAATAAATAAATAGAAATTGTGAGGAAAAAAAAAGGCGGTTACTGACCTGATCCAGACGCAGGGCACCATCCACAAACCGCTGTTTGCGTAGCTCCTTTGCAATTCTGTGGAGGTTCAAGACGGCCTGGTGCACCTCCTGGCTGGTGTGCTCTGGGGAGATGGGGGGCAGTACCTCCTCAGGGACCGGCTGAGTGGGGCTTTCAATCATGCTCTGTGCGTGCTCATAGCTCAGTTTGGTGCAGGAGCGGATGATGGTCCGGCCAAACCACTCACTAAGGATCTGCAAAGGCAGACGAGGCTGTGAGGGCGTCTGAGGAGAATGCCATCCTGGTCCCTTGTGCATTCACCCATTCACTCACACACATTTATCAGATGTTTACTGAGCTAAGTCACAATGCCTATAAAAAGGTTAACCTGGCAAAAGTCATGTGACAGACATTTACAACAACAATCATAAAAAAAGAGTAGCTGCTGAGGCTACTTACGTACAAACACCTCGCCGGATTTGGTCCCTTGGTTCAGGCGGGTGCTGAGGGGAGGGGGAAGCTCATGGCTCTCAGATGGCCCCATGGTCTCACAGGATATCTCAGTTAACCGGCCTAATAACATGTTTAGTGCTTCTGTTCCACCTCCTAGTTTGATGAGTAGTGCCTGGGATCGCAAAAAGCTTGCAAGGAGCCATGGAAGACACAACTGGTCTCTATTTTCTTGGAGCGGCAAAGGAAGGAGGGCCAGTAACAGAGGATATGGAATGTGTGGCTCATCGCCTCCATGAACACATCCCCCCTTTGCCATGAGACCAGAAGGAGCAGAAGGACTGGGTGGTATCCAGCTACTATTACTGAAGATTTGGATCAAAGATTCTACAGACAAATCTTGATCAAAAGGAGGAAAATGCAGAACAGAACTGAAAACTGTCATGGATTCCAAACTTACTGGAGCCCTAGAAATGGGAGGAACCCCTGAAACTAATGACTTGAGATAATCTTTAACCTTTAAACCAAAACTGTCCTGAGGTCTTCTTTAAAACCAAGTAACAGTTAAGCTTAACTAGTGAAAAATGTCTTCTTTGAGCATTATGCTCTTAAGAATTCTCTATATGGGATCACAGTGATAACAGCAACTGGCAACATTAGATAGGACTTTCATGCAAGAAGAACTCAGAAAGAGGCTGGGGATGGCTGCACACACGGAAGAATGGAACCCATGTTGTACTGTACATGTACGGCCTGCTGAACTGGTATGTGGTTTGCTGTGTTTATTCTCAACATCAACAACAGCACTGACTGTGGGCCTGGAATTGTATCAGGTTCTGGACAGACACACAGATGAATGTGACATGGAAACTGCTGCCCTGAGACTCCGTGTGCTCACAAGGCCTGCCATGAAGGGGGCTGGGCCCACGAGAGGAGAGTCCAAGGGCAGAGGAGAGAGTAAGGGAAGGCTTTGCTGAGACACAGGCTAGGTCTTGAAGAATGTGGCCAGCTTGTAGCAGGAAGACTGGGGACAAAGCACTTTAGGAAAAGGACAGTAAGAGCCAAAGCACAGGTCACAGCTAGAGGGATCCTGGGCTGGAAAGCTCATAAGGTGGGATCAGGAGGCTTCAGGACAGGCACCATGGCCTTTAGTCAATGGACAGTGAACAGCTCCGGAAGGTTCCCGAGTGTCCAGGGCACAAGCCAGGCTGCCAGGAGACCTCACGTGCAGCCTGTGGGGGACTTCTCATCCGTTTGGGTGGGTGGTCATCTGTGTGAACACTAGGGACAGGTGCCACAGCTGGGGCAGATGGGGAAGTCGTGGGCTTTGTAACGGATCTGCTGTATGGTAGGGGGAGGGGGAGGAGGTTTGTGGAAACGGATACCACAGGCAGACAAGCAGGATGGGGCAGGAAGAGAAAACCACCTCTGGCTCATTCTACGTGGTGCATACGTGCAGACAAAGGCCCAGAACAGGGTTGGTCAACCTCGGTGGTATCGACACCTGGGGCTGAGTGACTCCTAGCTGCGGGCTGGTCCCGTGCATTACCAGAGAGTTAGCAGCTTCCCAGGCCGCCACCCACCAGAGGTCACAACCCCTCTCCCCACAGATGAGGCAACCAAAGACTTGTCTCCAGACACTGTCAAATGTCCCATAGGGAGGAGGGTGCTGGGGCACTCAGCTCCAGTGGAGACCCAGGGGGCTCTGATGAGATATGCCCATGCTGAATGGTAGGGTTAGCTGGTTTGCATTTCAGCCTTTTTATTTTTCTGTATTTTCTATAATGAGCATCTGTTACTTTTTTAAAACAGCACTGAAAAATAAACTCTGAAATAGTTTTTGGGAATCCTGCACCTGAGGTGCTAGAAACAGGTTCAGGAGGGAACAGGAGCAGGCTGTCGGGGATGCAGGCCTGGGGCTCCGCCAACCACAGGAGTCCAAGGAAGAAAAGGCAGCGAGGCGGCCAGGGCTGTGCTCTCTGACGGCACCTCCATTCCAGGGAGCAAGAAGAGAAGCCGGAGGACGGACATGAGGCAGATCAAGAGATCTCACAGAGGTGGGAGAAAAATCACGGGCACCCAGTGCCTGGAAAAAGAAGCACGCCAAGGAAAGGCGCTTGTGAGCAACAGTGCATGCTCTCGGAGACAGGACATCCACATGCTGTCCACACGCCTTCCACATTTCAACCACTTAGTTCTCATACCAACCCTGTAGGGATTTTTATCACCTCATCCTTCCAGTGAGAAAACCACGGCACAGAGAGATTAAGGAATGGCCCAAAGTCACAGAGCTAGGCAGTGGCACAAAAGCCTGGACTGGAACCCAAGCACTGGCCCCAGGGAGCCAGCTCTTCAGCACGAGTGCAGATCAAACGCTGGCTGGACGTCAAGGAGGGTGAAAAGAGAGGGGGCCCTGCACCCAGCAGGTGGTTACCAGCAAGCTGTTTTTTTGGGAGAAAACATGGGTGAGGGATGCAGTGAAGAGCCACCTGGGGAGGTTTAAGGTGGGCTTCCCACGTGCGGTGGACGGATCAGAGTTGCTGTGGTACCAGCCCCGCACCCTTGGTGAAACTTCCGTCTGCCTTGGCACATCCTACCTGCCGCTCAAATGGCACCTCTTTCTGTTTGAGTGATGACGTACCCAAGCGTGGGCTGCTCTGGGTTCCCATCCACGAGGATGGCAGGGCAGGGGAGCTGCTGAGTAAGTAGGACTGAGGACAGGGTTGTGTCTGTCCAGTGAGGGGAAGGCCAGCGCAGGAGGTAAAGTGAGACACAGGGGAGCAAAGGAACAAAGGGTCTGGTGCAGGTGCAGCACCAGGAAGGCGGGGTGGCAGGAAGGGACGCAGGAAGGGAGGGTCAGTGACGGATGGTGGGTGCACCTGTGATGCTGAGGGGCACTGAGGGAAGGGGGATGCTCAGGCCCCTCAGATGACTTCAAGTGCAAGGCCAAGGATGGGGAGGCTGGAGGGTGCTGAGGGCAGTGGGAAAGATCTGAGGTAAACGCTGTGGGAGGTGTGAGGCATGGGCAAGGAAAAGCCAGGGTCGCCGAGTGACCGGGGACCCGGGAGGAGGCGGAGCACCCCCGCTAGGGACGTGGGAACATGTCCCTTGCTTCCCACTCACCAACCAAACCATTCCATGCCCGGCCTCCCAACAACCGCTTCAGCGAACAGACCTGCAGGGTCCTTGCTGCTCCCTAGGAGAGAAGAGAGTGCTCAGCCCTGCAGAGCTGGCCACCCGGCAGGCCTCATGGGCCACAGCCTCTGCCCTGGGGACCCGCTGGCCACTGTCATCCAAAGGAAGGCTCAGTCCTCTTCACACAGCGGAAGAGAGGCCCAGGAAGAGAACAGTTGCAGCTACTCACACTGTTCTCTTGCTCAGTGCAGACAGACTTACTGCAAACAGTCTGCAACCTGTCATACCAGACTTTCAACTTTTCTTTAAAAAACAAAATCCTGAAACTACACTTTCCAGATTATTCCAAGAACCATTACTATTCAAAAACCTAAGTGATTCAAATAACGTGCTCCCGACTCTTGGGCTGCAGCAAGTGGATCCCGAGTCTGGCTCTCACGAGGCATGCTGACTACGAGCTGAACGCAAGCAGAATGTGAGAGCCAGGCCTCAGGACTGTCCCAGAGCCCGGGGTGGGGGAAGCCCCTTGCATAGGTCTCTGGAAGATCCCTCTCAGGGTCAGCCCACACTTGTCCTTCTCCCCCACCCATGTTTCCTGAAACCATCTCACTAACAGAGTCTCTCCAACCTCCTCTAGAATGACAGGGCCGTGACCTAGTCATTTTTGTGGTCACAAAGTTTCCCCTGGAGATTTAGCTTATTTTCTTTCTCCAATTCCTTCCAAAACCAGGCAGTCCTCCTCCTGTGTGTCTGCATTCTGCCTGACGGTCAGTCTTCAGTGCTCAGGAAGAGTTCATTTCCACTCTCTTTCACACACTTTGCAAGCAGCCCAGCAACAGTCCTGGCACATCCAGGTCACAGAAGGCCTGGCTCCTGGGCTTCCTTTCCTCAAAGATGGTGCTCCTATCCGGGTAACCACTATGCACAGGACAGGAGGGTTCAGACCACCCGACAGGGGTGTGTTATCTTGTAAGCAAGTGGGTCAAGAACCTCCTTAAAGACCTAGCAGTGAGCTCCGCGCCCTCTCTCCCAAAACACTCATGCGTGCAATTTTGCAGTAAGTTTTCCACATGCTTCCTAGACAAGCCCATGTATCCTGGCCATGAACAGATTTCTGTTGCTTCCTCTGAACCCTGCACTGGCAGTGCTGAGCCTGGACCAGGGGCCACTTTTAACCCAGAATGAGAAGACTCTCACTCCTTACCCACCAAAACTGGCAAGCAGCACACACTGGCTGCGCCCAGTCAGGCAAGTGGCCCGCGCCGTCTTAGACACTGGTGGATCTCATACCCATGGGCTGTACCATCTCAGCCAGTCGGGGCCACCTGTGCCCTACTGGGTACCTCTGCTCCCTTGGTCAACTATAGGCAGCATCCCCTGATTTGAGGCTTCAGAGCTGCTAAGTCTCCTGTGTCTCTTCCACCCTCCTTGAGCCCCCTCCCCTTCAGGCCTGTCTTCTAGGAAATCTGTCCCTCCTTCCTTTTGAACAGTGAGGCCTGAGGTGGGAGCTCGGAGGCGCTGTGGAGAGCATCCTGGCCCAGCCACGGGGCCTGGGCAACACAGCCTCTCCAGCTTCACACAATCCAGTGGTGCTGGGAATGCTACCTGAAAGACGGACTAACAAAATTCTGAAGTAGGAAACTTGGGCCTCAAACCTTCTTCTGGAGAAGGGCAGTCAGAGAAGATAAGATGCCCACGGCAGCCTGACCCAGAGAGCGGCAGAAGGAGATCCCAGATTCAAATGGGAGCAGCCAGCTGCACAGGATGGAAGGCAGGCCTCTCCAGACGGGCACTTCATTAATTACCACCTTGGCAACTGTATTCACATCAACGGCCAGTCCATAACTAGGGCCAGTGGCAGAAGGCAAGAGAGAGAGAACTGCTCATGGAAAAAGTGAAAGCCTTCAGAAGACTATGTCCTTTCTCCTTCTCTGCTGCCTCACAGGCTGGCCTCCCCCGCCTGCAGCCACACATTCAGGAGACCACTGTTCACAACACTGGGTGAAGACAGTGCCAGCTCCGACATACTGCTGGAAAAATTCCTGTTCAAAAAAGCAAACCTAAGAGAGCCCTCTGCACCCCACATTGGTGAGTGGTGTCTGGGGTCTTAAAAGCTGCCAAGCTGCCATCTGAGGGTACAGCAAACGGTCTCAACTTAGCAGGAATGGATGATCACCAGAGACCAAAACAACATGTGGGAAAGAGAACCCAGAAGTCAGAGAGACCCACGTGAGTGGGTGACTACATCGACTTGTGACCGGAAGAACCGGATGGTGCCCGGCCACCACCAGCAATAGCTGTGATGGACCTCACAAAGTTGAGTCTCACGGGCAAGACAAGAACAAAAAAGGGTGCACCCTGACATCTCCATTAAAAGACTGCAATTGATGGTCAATGGGCCTTGCAGTTCCCCTGGGAGCATGGCCCCAGGCCCTGATGCAGCCCCTGTCCATAAATCATAATGGAGATCAACTCTTGGACAGGAATGGATTGGACTTGGCAATAGAGTGACCACATCATGTGTGCACTTTATGGTTCTGTGCATCTACAGGAGGTCGTCCTGCTGACCTCTTACAGGAAGAAGGGGAGTGGGGGAGGAGATAGGAGATTGCTGGGAGGATAAGACATGTAGGGAGCAGAGAGGAGGCGTGTGCTGTCACCAGGCAGGGAGAGCAGTGGGAGCCACATATAGGTATGCATATAAGTTTATATGGGAATGTATATTTTCATTCAATCATTAATAAAAAATAAAAGAAAAACAAAAAATGAGCAAATTGTGTCAACTAAGGCATCATATATATCAACACTTATTTTCTGGTACCAGACAAAACTCTGTAAATAGTAATGGCACTTGACTGTCCTGGGGGCCTTTTCAGTTCACTGAGTATTTCCACACTTCTTGTTAGGTGCCACTGAGTCAGTTCTGACTCACCGTTACCCTATGCACAACACTTATACCAAAAACAAAAAATAAACCCACTGCCATCGAGTCAATTCAGACTCACAGGGACCCTACACACAGAGCAGAACTGCCCCACAGGGTTTCCAAGGAACACCTGGTACATTTGAACCGTCGACCTTTTGGTTAGCAGCTGTAGCCCTTGACCACTACGCAACTCTTACTGCCTGTTAAAATCTCTGTAGCGAATTTGAGAGAAGTGCATTACTAAGCTCATTTTACAGTTGAGAAAACAGGTCATCAAAAGTCACACACACTCCTAAGTGGCAGCCAAGACCAGTGCCACGGCTAAAGACTTAGACTCAAAAACTGGTGTTATCTGGAGCACATTTCAGCTGAAGGTCACACAACAGACATGGCAGACGCAGTAAAGGAGACCAAGTAGGCCTCAGATATCTATCAATTCTCTATATTTTATAGATACACAGTTGGAAGGAAATCACAAGCCTTAGAAAACTAGTCCTGTTTAAGTGTATTTGAACATGAATGCTCTGAAAACGTCTTGCCTCATTACGAAATCTCTGGTTTAAAAAACCGTGAATGGGGCTCATTTGTAACCTTCAGTAATAAGATACCAAATCACTTCTGCTGCAGCTCTGGGCTTCAGTATGTCAAATATTGAGTTCTAAAACTCAGGTGGAAGAAAGGAATGCTTTCCTGATTGGAACATGACCAGGCTGCCTGGGACTGTTGTGGGGAGATTCGGCTACTTTTTTGCAGCTATGAATGGAAGGCAACCATCTCTGGGGGGTGACTCTGTGGGGAGAGAAATCAAATTGTGGTGGGAAGCAAGTGTTTGCGAAGGAACCGGGCAGAAAGAGGAGGGACCTGCAGAGAGCTCAGTGACAGAGAGGGCACCTTGTGGTAGAGGCCAACCCGCCACGAAGGGCCCCGGCAGTGGAGCTACCAGGCAAGCCCCAGGGACCCCAGAGGGCAAAGGTGCTGGGTGGCTGGGGGTGCAACCGGGGACTCTGAAGGTGCCCATCCACTTTTGGGTATTAGCCCACTGGGGCTGAGTGAGGTACTGGCTTCTCCTGTAAAGAGAGAATCAAGTTACAATGAAAAGTCAAGCACCACCATTTACACGCAGATGTCTGCAGCGTTGGAACTGGCCTCGCTTCCATTTGGGGAGGCCCTCTGGGTAGCACACATGGCTAATGCATTCTGCTCTGCTGCTAACTGAATGGTTGAAGACTGGCGTCCCTCTGGAGGTGTCTAAGGAGAAAGTCCTAGTGATCTACTTCCCAAAAGTCAGCCACTGGAAAGCCTCTGGAACACAGTTCCACCCTGACCCACACTGGGTCACCTTGAGTTGGAACTGATTTTGCACCAACTGGTTTTCCTGCCCTGGGAGGGCAAGGCCAGAGACTCTGAGCTGCCTGGGTCTGCGGATAGGAGGGAGTGAGCAGGGGGTGCTCCACAGAGATCCCTACGAGGGCACCAAGGAGGGTCATGAGCAGCACAGATGTAGATGTTGGCTGGATTTCTGTGTCAGAGAAGTTTCTCATTTGCACAGGGAACAGCCCAGCTGAGCAGTCTGCAGAACGACGTGGTCCTCTGAGCAGGTCACTGCTTAGCCACTGCCGCCCTCAGAGCTGTACCCCGGGACCTTCCCCTCCTGACCTGGAGGCACAGGCCTAAACACCTAAGCCTGTGAGGAAGGAAGTGAGGAAGGAAGCCCAGGAACCCCCTGATGTGTCTGTCTCACACACAAAACCTAGGGAACGTGCAAGGAGCCTGAGAACCCTGGATACTGCTGGGAGACCAGGATTCCACCCTCAGTGGTCCTTCTTTGACACGGACCACCACGTGACAGTGCAGGAGGTAAGATGGGGCTGGAGAAGTCTTGAAGGCTCCTATTCACCTTGGTGACTATCTTGGTGGATGAGCTGTTGGGGCTACAGCTGTGACAGGAGGAAGCTGGAGCTGGGAGGGAAGGGAGGGGGAGAGGAAGGAAAGGGTAGGAGCGCGGGGAGGTAGCCTCTGAGGACTGACCCAAAGCCAACCTGTTGCCACCGAGGCAATTCTGATTCAGTGACCCTACAGGACAGGGCAGAACCACTTCACAGGGTTTCCAAGAACAGCTGGTAGATTCTAAATGCCAACACTTTGGTCAGAGGCCAAGCTCCTAAGTACGGAGCCACCAAGCTCGGGCACAGGAAACCTCCACGCACAGCTTCCTCGGGCCAGTGAGCTGACGTCACGCGCAGGCTTCCGCGTGGCCAGCTTAGGCCACCTCAAACAACAGAGCCCCACCATTCTCCACAGGCACCCAGCCCAGCCACCTGTGATGCTGTTTGAAGGCCTAACTCCTTCCTTAGGTTAGAATTAAATTCACTGTTGATAACAAGCAAATGTAGGCTAAAAGCCAATTAAGTGTAATTTTTAGCTCCTTTTGAAGTTTTAACTTCTTGAGAACACTTTTACTTTGAATTCTTATTTTTAATTCCGAGGACTAAAATCTGTGAGCACAGTAAAATCTCTGCTCACTATTTAGTTCTGCTGTTATCTTGACGTGACCTTAGGTCAGCCAGCTAACGGTCGGCTTCCTTTGTCAGGAAACCATGACCCAAGGGACGTAAGGGCACAGGAGACGTCTTCTGGAGGCTGCTCTGTCCCAGTGGCAGCTCCATGGGCCTGAATAAAACAACTCAGCTCTACCTCTGATCAAGACTACAGGGGATGCTGGGACTTTTCTATTATTCTAAAGATCAGCCTTTGAAGCTATTGTCTCTGCTGGGAGCTGCTCGGGCAAGATTTCCACTGCGGTATCTGAGGATGAAGCATAAAACCCAAGTACGCCTTTCCTCCTCATTAGCCAAAGCCTGAGTGACACAGTTCTATTCATCAGTCGGGGCCCCGTGAACTCCATTCATACCCCAGGGCGGCCCAGAAAGAGCATACCACTTTGCTTTGCAAGTCTCACGGGACTTCCATAAGGGTGCCGGCGGTAGAAGAGGCACAGGAAAGTAGAGGGGGCGGAGTGCTGTGAAGGGGCTACTGGGAGGGACGGATGGGCTGTGTAGGGCACAGGGTGCCTTCTTGCCCTCTAAGGCACCCCTCTAAACTCCAGGTCTGGTGGCTCAAGCCAGCTGAGAGGTGGCTGTAGATGAAAATGCCTCACCAAGAGAAACAACAGTCTACTTAAGCAGATTAAACAAGCAAAGAAGGGTGAAAATTGATGCAGTTCTTCAAGAAATCATTTTTGAACATTTTCCAGGTATGTGGCACCATGTGGAAACCCTGCTGGTGTAATGGTTAAGTGCTACAGCTGCTAGCCAAAAGGGCAGCCATTCAAGTCTACCAGGCACTCCTCGGAAACTCGATGGGGCAGTTCTACGCTGTCCTATAAGGTTGCTATGTGTTGGAATGAACGCGATGGCAATAGGTTTTGGTTTTAGTTTGCGGGACAGAGAGACAGGAAGAAAAGGATATGCCAAGGATGACGGAGGATGCTCATGTCTGAGCACCTTCTCAGGCTGTCCACGTTGCACCCTCTCTGGTCTCCAGCAGGGACACCTGCCTTCTCTCCCTTGCTCCTGGCTGGGACAGGTGGTGCTCCTCCTCTTCCCGGCAACTAACTCCTCCTCTGGGCTTTGGGTCTGGGCCCCCTACCACTTCCGTGAGCAGGCTCCAAAGCTCTGCCCCTTCTTTCCACATCGTCCACATTCGACTTTCTGATGCCTTCCCACTCTGCCTACAAACACACTGCCACACCTCCGACTGACTTCCACCTGTTTTGTATTACAAAGATAATATGCAATCATTGTGGAAAACTTAAAAAAATACAGACAAGAAAAGGAAGAAGGAAACCCCCCTGTGAATCCACTGTTAGGAGACAACGACTTTTCTATTTTGGGGCATCTTAATTCTTGTACCTCCAATAGCTAGTACAGTAACTGAATACAGCAAATACCCAACAAATAGTTATGAAACGGGTAGATGAGTAATAGCAGCTTCAGTGAATGGTCGCCCGTGAGCTGGGTCTTAAAGGATGACTAGAAGTCTTAGAGACAAGAGGAAGAGAAGAGTATGCAGACTCTCAGAAGTGCAGTAACTGTGTATTAGACCAGACACACACTTCAGTGGCAAGAGGGTGTGGGGTGCTGGGTGGGCAGCCGACGGTCACACACTACAGGATGAATGGTAGGAGTCTGCAGGTCGTGTTTTGGAGAACGCTCTTTTGTGGGTAATCACGAGATACTGTCCCAGGATGCTGGATAACAGAGTGGCAGGACCAGAAGAGCTTCTAGAAAGACATTTAATACAGCTGGGGCAACAGAGAGCAAGGGCCATGTGCAGCCTGCCCCGGTGGTCCAGGAGAAGATGCCAAGAACTTCACCTGGGCCAAGGAGAGAGAGGATAACAGACGCCCTGAAAGGCAGGTGCAGAGCAGCCCAGAGATGTAAAGTCTGAGTGTCCTGGTGACCACTCAGGCCACTAAAAGATCTCCTGAGCAAGGATGTGGAGAGAAGGAAAAGGATGAGTGAGGGCAGGCAAAGTGCTGACACAAAGGAAGCTGGCTGGCCCCTCTGGTTTCCAAGAAGGAAAGGTAAAGTCGTCAAATGTTGGGTCTTGAAGGGAATAAGAGTGACAGAAAAAGTTGGAAGTTGAAGCCTGTCTTAGTTATCTATGGCTGCTATAACAGGAAGACCACAGTTGATGGCTTTAACAAACAGGAAATTTATTTCCTTGTAGCTTAGGAGGCTAAAAGTTCAAATTCAGGGTATTGACTCTAAGGGAGGCTTTCTCTCTGCTGACTCTGGGGGACGGTCCTTTTACTCTTCTGAGCATTGGCTCTGCGAGATCTTCACGCGGCTTGGCATCGCTCTTCTGCCATCTTGCTTGCTGGCTTGCTTGCTGAATCTCTTATATCTCAAAAGAGACTGACTTACGAGGACACGCCCTACAGGAACACTGATAACACACTCCTAAATGGGATTATAACCCACTTGGGGTTATAATAGGCGAAGATTTGCAATACACATTTTTTGGTAAACAATCCATGACAAAGCCCAAGGGTGAAGTATGAAAGAGCTACATTAGCAATAAATAAGAGGATTCCTAAGTGGTGCTGAAGAAGGACAGCTGGACTATGTCTGGTTCTCAGAGTGGGCCAAGTGAGCAAGACAGGAAAGATTCCCAGTGGCCTGTGTTAGCAAGACAGGGGCAGGAAAGATTTCCAGTGGGAAGAAAGCTGAGGGATGTTGGATGATGGCAGGCAGGAATATGAGAACTCGACCAAAGTTCATTAGATCGGGCAGCTTTTGGGGAAGCCGAGGGAAGTTGTGCAGCAAAGAGCAGGCAGAGACCTCAGTTTCAGTAAAAGCCGACTCCTCGCACGTGGGAAAAGATGTCCTAGGAGGTGACAAATAAGCATGAGTCCTAAGAAGATTCATGCATTTCCAGCGGAGAAGATGGAGAAAAAAAGAACAGAAAAAAAAAAAATCCCATTCTAAAGATCTTTCAGATTTTCTGCTGAACGAGACTGGGAGGTTTTCATAGCAGAGAGACAAGATGTAATTTCTGATCCAGAGGCTCCCTCTGATTGTCAGGTGGACAGATGAAGAAGTGGGAACTGAGCAAATGGTGAGGCTTTGGCCACACAGACGTCAGACTCTTCCAGTTCTTGTTGCCCCTCCCTCCCTTCGCTGACTGGCTCCCTGACCCTCCCATCTAATTACAAGCTTCATCCTCACCCACTCCACCTCCTTATACTACACTAAGGCTTTCTCTGCCAGTGTCCTGAACAAGCAGGTATTCTGGAATCTGACCTCTCATCTCATGCATCCTGTGTATGGGTAAGACGTCACCAGATCCCAGGACTAACTAACCAGGTCTACCTCCCAGCCGGTCTAAGTCTGGGTAGAGATCTGGTACTTGGACACTTAAGAGAACCACAACAGAAGGACTGTAGCTAGTGGGTCTTGCCTGACTCTATCCCTTGTCCAAATTCTTGAGCTTCCTATTTGGCTTGGTCTGTACTAGAGGCCCAGCAGCCCCATCCTGGACCTGTGCCTACTTTGCACCTGTTCTCCAGCCCCCTGGTGCCAGAGGCTTGGTCATCATGCATGGTTCCAACAGCAACCCTAAAGGCCAGTGGGGTGTTCAGAGCTTGCCTCTTTCTAGAGCTTCTTTTATAGCACTCATAAAAGGAGCTCATTCGATCAGGCAGCTTTTATTTCTTGGGTCTGATTCTGGCAGGAATAATTCAAAGTTCTTTTCTGTTGACTCAGTTAGTTTTCTTCTATGGACAATTATCTTGTAATCAAGTTAAACTTCTACAAAAATAAGCATTTAAAAAATATAAAAGTAATACATGTTTTCAAAAACATGAAAAATACAAAAAATGCAGAAAAAACTACTCAGAGTCTCACTACCCGACTACAGCCACGACCGGCACTTTGTTTTATTTTCTTCGGGCCCCTGACCTTCACTTGTCCCCGAGTCTGCTCCATTCCCCACCAAAACGGAATGCCGGCACACCGTCTCTACCATTTCCTTTCTCAAATTTCAGATGGTTACTTCTTCGCTCTTAAGAACTTTATAATTAGGTATTGAAGAGCAGTAAAAACCAAATATAACGTATGTGACTTGTTCTGATACATTTCCATCTTGCCTACGGCTGTTTTTGCGTACAATGGCAGAATCGGTTAGTTGTGACGGAAACCGTCACCGCAAGTAAAGCCAGAAACATGTACTACCTGTCCTTCTACAGGAAAAGTAATCTACTTGTCTTCTGTGTTGATGCATTTGTTTTCTGGATTCCATGTCTTCCTCTTTCTTGGTTTCTTCCCTCATTTTGGTGAAGGATATCCTCTGGTAGCTTTTTGAGAATGGGTGTATGAGAGATCAAGTTTTTGAGACCTTGCATGTCTGAGGATGTCTTCTTCTACCACACTGACTGACAGCTTAGCTAGGTAGAGAATTTTAGCATGGAATCATAGTCCTTTAGAAATTACAAAGCATTGCCTTGTTATTAGTTGGCAGAAAGTCTGAATTTACTCTGATTTTTGATCAGAAAATCAAAAGAGAAGCCTATAGAATCTTCTCTTTGTCCCAGCGTTTTGAAATTTTATGGTGATGTGTCTCCACCACTCTGCTGGGCAGTGGCATATTTCTGGAAAACTCATACTGTTTTTCTGGAAAGTTATATCCTCAAGTGATGGGATGTTTCCTGAGATCATTTTGTTGGTCGTGCCTTTCCCTCTGTGTCTTTGGCTTTATTTCTGGAAAGCTTGTTGAACAGATACTGGATATCCTGTACTAGTTCCCTGATTTTCTTCTTTTCTGTCTCTTTCAGGGATAATTCTTTAACTTTATCCTCTAATTAGAATCTTTTCTTCATTCCTTCTATCATGTTTTTAATTTCTAAGAGCTATTTTTGTTCTCTCAATGTTTCTTTGTTTAAAGCATCTACATCTTATAACATACATACTCTTTTCCCTTTCTCTCCCTACACACCTGTCATAGATTGAATTGTGTCCCCCAAAATATGTGTCAACTTGGCTAGTCCATGATTCCCAATATTGTGTGACTGTCCACAATTCTGTCATTTGATGTAATTTTCCTGTGTGTTGTAAATCCTGTCTTTATTACATTAATTGTAGCAGGATTAATGGAGGATTATCTGCAATTATGCTAATGAGGCAGGATTCAGTCTACAAGATTAGGCTGTGCCTTGAATCAGTCTCTTCTGAGATACACAAGAGAGATGAGAGACAGGGGGCTTCATACCACCAAGAAAGCAGGGCCAGAGCACAGCGTGTCCCTTAGACCCAGGGCTGCTGTGTGAAAAAGCTTCTAGACTAGGGAATGATGACAAAGACCATTCTCCATGGCCAACAGAGAGAGAAAACCTTCTCCTGGAGTTGACACCCTACATCTGGACTTCTAGCCTACTGGACTATGAGAATAAACTTCTGTTTATCAAAGCCATCTGCTTGTGGACTTTCTATTACAGCAGCAACAATGACTAAGACACATCCTTTAAAAACTTCTCTGTGGATCCCTTGTGTAGTCAGTCTGGTCCTAATTATTTTTCTTTTGTTTACTTTGGTCTTTCGTATTAGAAGCTTTCTTCTTGGTTATCTCCCCATATACAAAAGTAAAATACTTAAAAAGCTGATATTTAGTGAACTACTCAAGGTACGATTGTGTAGGTGAAGCTTACTGTCTGTAAGCTTTACTGTAGGATGATATATCTGGGCTGCTGATTGGAAAATCCTTGCGGTTATTTAAGTCTTTGTTTTTCACTACTCAGACTCTTCAAAGAAGATTTCCCTTCTCCTACCTCAGTTGCACAGGCCTGGCTACAGGATTCTGAGGCTGACGGGGAAAAGCAAGCTGGGAATCCTGACATTCAGCATACCAGCATTCTGTGTTTGGTGCCCAGAGAAATTTCTGGTCTTCTGCTGGGCTAGGAGAGGAGCAGTTTTTAAAATAAACTTTCAACCAATACTGCTGCTAGCCTCATTGTCACCTGCCCCACCCCCACCTTTCAGAGTTGCCTGGTGCCATTGATCTCTGAATTTCTCTTAGGGTTCTGCTGTGTAAACTGGGTTGTTTCTTGGCTTCCTCTATTGCTGGCTCAGGATCCATCTTTCTCAGGGCTGCTAAGTCAGTAACCGCTCACCCATCTGCTTCCCAGCTTCCAACATTTTGTTGCTGTTGTCTCCTCTCCCATTCTCTTTGTCCTTGTGGGTTTATGCCTTTAAAAAAAACCTCTTTACTGTTGTTTTAGTGAGGTTTTGGGAGGGAATGAAAGTAAACGTGGGTATTCAATCCTCTACCTTTATTTGGAACCTCTTTATAATTAAATATCTTTTTAAGCTTTCATTTAATACTACCGTATAAACATTTTCCATGTTCTTTCATGGTCTTTGTAAATAGTTCTAGTAACTGCATAAACTCTGTTGACTACGTATCCCATACTTGTTAGGTACCCCAGTTTACTTAACCATGATCCTACTTGTGATGTTCAGAGCGATTTTTATTTTGTGGTAGAGGGTCAGATTTTCTTGGAGTCATTTTCCATGCATCATATTTATTCCTGTATCTAGGAAGTTGACAAACATTTGTTCACTGACGTTCTCCTGCTCTCTGTTCTCAGTCTCAGGTTTCACCACCCCGTGCTTTGATTAAGTCATTACCTGGCTAATTCATCTTTAAATTGCCAGGCCATCTTGCACAATGGCGTGGCATTTACCTTTCTAAAATGCTACCTTTCTCATGACAGTTCAGAGGAACCCTAGCACCTACACTTGTGACTGGCATTTGGGATTCTCTGTAGTTTGATTTTACCCCACCAGCTATGCTCTCAGGCCTTTTCTGGAATGGCCTTCCTCCAAACAGCCTTTGCCAACCCATATTCACCTGCACTGAAGCCCTATTTCTTTCACTGAGCTTCCCTTGTATCACACACTTTCTTCCTTCTAGTTTCTAACTGCTTATGGTAAGTCTTGCCTTCTAAGGGAGACTGACAGCACTTAGAAGCAGATGTTCTCACATGTTGTTCTGCATGTGGGCTGCCCCACACCTTCCTTATCCTACCACCACGGGATTGTAAAACAGTGCCAGGCACCCAGTCAGCACTAACAGATACTCACAGGATGGAATGGTTTAAGTTGTTACCTTGCCTGCCGGAGTCAGTGTCCACATCACGGAGAAGGTCAGCTTGTCAGTCATAGGATTGAGGCTGCACAGCTCCTCACACAACAGCCTGGGCAGCATAGGCACCACCTGTAAACAGAGTATGGTCCCGTGAGCACCCTTCTCCTCCAACTTGTGGGACTGGCCAGAGGCTTAGAAGCAGCCCAGAGGGCAGACTTTCAGTGCACAGCTTGAGCTTCCAAGAAGACCCAGGCTGCTTTTTCTCTGAGACCCTGCACAGAGACTCCACTATCTTATATTTTCCCCACAGCCTCTATAGAGGCAAATGGGAAGGTGAACCGGAACGATGAGAAGAGGTGGTAACCGAACCAAACTCAACCTGCTACTGCCAAGCTGATTCGGACTCCTAGAGATTTTACAGGACAGAGTAGAATTGACCCATATGACTTCCAAGAAGTGCCTGGTGAATTCAAACTGCTGACCTTTTGGTTAACAGCTGGAGCTCTTAACCACTTACACCACCAGGGTTTGCAGAAGTGGTAACAGAAGGCAAGAAATACATTATACCAATGAAAAATAACCACATTTCACTATGTACCAAAAAGGAAGTTCTAGACTCAATAACAATTTGTCCTTGGGGTATAACTGTTCCAGTTGAACTTTATCCTTAAGAATCCAAGGGCTGAATTCACAACAGAATTTTATCAAAGTGAAATTAAGTTGTTGTTAAATCAATGCTTTCATAATTGAACATACCACAATTTATCAAATTACATGTGGGAATGCTAACAGAATAAAATATTACTATAGCAGAGAAACCACAAAGTTCACAAATCCAGGGTTCCTACAATACCGTGGTCAACTAGTCATTCATTTCAGTTCCTTTAACCCTAAACTATCTCTTTCCTTTAAATTATAATAACTTATTCAATGATACTGTCTTTAATTAAAAAATTCTCTTCAATTTACTTTCAAACAATGACATTCGGCTGTCCCAGAATTTCTTTAAAATCCAAATGATAGAATGAGTCTCTCTCCTTGGACCTCTTCAAGGTGCTTCAAACGCTCTTCCTTCCCCTTTTAAACCTGTTCCTTCTTCCCTTTTTTATTTGGTTAACAACATTACCAGCCACCCCACCACATTCACTTATTTAATACTTCTACTGTGGACCCACTCAATTTGCAGTGTCAGGCAAGGATAATACAGTGACCCTGTATTAACTGCGAAGCGACAGATAAGAGGATCACCTATGCTACATTTGAGTTAAATTTGGGAATTAATTTTTCTTTATCAGCAAAAACACAAGCAACTCCAGTGGTTTTTAATTCTGTGTGAAGTGTGAAGCTTTAACATAGCAAACGATCTTTGCTATTGAAAAGTAGATTCTAGACCTTGCAGCCCACTCCAGTAACAAATAATTCATAATTATACGGCATTATTTGGCACTGCTCTGAAGGATGCTGTTACTATCCTACACCTACGTGAAAGCTAAAGGCTACCAGAAATCTTCTGGTGAGTTTTTACAACTACTTTTGACATTTTCTTCCCTGCCATTGCAGGTGACACTTTTCACTCCCTTCTTCAGTGGTGTACAGAAACCCTGGTGGTAGTGGTTAAATGCTATGGCTGCTAACCAAAACGTCGGCAGTTCACATCTGCTAGGTGCTCCTTGGAAACTCTAGGGGGGCAGTTCCACTGTCTCTAGGGTTCTGTGAGTCAGAATTGATTCAATGGCAGTGGGTTTGGTTTTTTGATTTAGTGGCATATTAAAATGTGACTTAAATACTTAACATTCTCTTGTGTACATCAAGTATTTTATAAAACAACACATCTTCGTATATTGCACAAAATGGGAGAAAGTTTCAATACCTTACTGTCTTATGACTGCATTTACACACAGTTCACACAGGTTCGGCCTTTGGACTAAGCCAAATTTGGTGGCTGTGCATGTTTGTTCTCTGGGCTGTGTCGTCAGAGAACTGCACCCGCCGTATTCCAGGGGCAAACTATACACCCAGCATGCTTGTAGCAATGATGTCAGCCCAGGGCTTAATCCCTGACACACAGCTAGTGCTCCTGCATGTTTGAGACAGCACCTCACTCTGCATCACAAAGCTGAGCATCTGATAAAGTAACACAATTTCTGACTTAGGTTTTAGTGTTTTTCAAAGGAAAACCATTGAGATGAAAAGCAACCTGGTAGCCTGGGTTGGACCCTGGAACTGAAAGAGGACATTAGTGGGAAAACCAGTGCAATCCAGATAAAACCTGGATCTCAGTTAACACAATGTATCAAGGCTGACTTCTGAGTCATGACAAATGGACCATGGCAATGTCAGACATCAACAGGGGGGGAAACTGGGCGTGGGGTGGTACGTGGACCATTCTGTACTAGCCTTCAACTTCTCTATGAATCTAAAATTATTCCAAAATAAAGAATTCATTTTTTAAAGATTTATGTTTCCACTGATTTCATAGTTAAGTGGTGCACATTTAAATATGAGATTAAATTAATACTAATGAAAGAAAACCTACTCTGGTTTTATGTACTGGGATTTTGAATAAGATTTTACTTGCAAAAAGGCCTTCACTGTTTAAAAAAAAAAAGTTTAAAGAGCATTAACCAATTGAATGGAGTCCAGACTCACTGGCAGCATGATTCAGGAAAAACACACAGGCTTTGAAGTCAGATAGACTTGGGGTCCAATTCTGGGTCTGCCACGTCCTGTACAGTTTGGCCAAGTTAGTCTGACTCTCTGTGTCTTGGTTTCCTTCTTGGCCAAACCACACAGAAGATGCTCAGCAGAAGACAGTTACGGGCCACAGCACATGCGCCTTCAGTTGCCTGCCTGACCTTCCCCTCTGGCCGTGTGCCCCGCTGCCCCCTCCATGCCGCTCTCTGCTGCACCCCTCACCCCTACCACCTGCTTCTGCATGTGTTGTTCCCTTCTTCTGGAATACTTTCCTGGACTTTTCACATCTGGGAAACTTTTGCATGTCCTTTGAGTCCAGCTGACGCTTTCAAGACAGTGAGGAGGTGGGCTCACCACCTCAGTCCGTTCACCTTTCTTGGTGTTCCTCCAGAAGACTTTGTCACGTGCCCACAGTAGCTCTCAGCGGCTTCTTTACATGTCTTTCCTTCCCACCAGGCCACTGAGTCCTGGGAACAAACACTGGGTGTTGTTCCTGTCTCACTTTTAGACCCTGAGACATAGTAGGTGCTTCCACTTCGCAAACAAATGACTGTCATCTGGGAAATGAACCAGCTATTTTTGCCTAGGTTTACAAATGTACTGTGTCACACAAAACATTTTATGACAAAACATGAGAGTCTTCCATTTAAACCTCTTTACATAAAAATTTCACAGGCAACCAGTCTTTTTAAGAATAAGCTAAACTACTTTCACTGTTTGTCCTAAGAAGTACTGGCTGGCCCAGTCAGCGGCTGTTTCAGGTTACAAAGATCTGTGGAATCCTATGTATCACTTGGTATACAATATCCCAGACAGAAGACTACATTTTAGTATGCACATGGCAATGGATAGACAGTAAAGAATGTAAGGGCTCATGAAGAAGCAAAACATTAAAACTTCCAGTAGTATAATGTGATTTAACTTTTAAAAGGTATTCCTTTCCACAAACTTTCACCAGACCTAAAGGCAGAATTCACATGGAATTCAGATTAGAGTTTTATGTCTATGTATTGTATTTAGAAGTAGATGGCTATTTCTATCTCCCAAAGAAAGGCCGCTCTTAGACCTTGTCTGGTTTCTGCTAAGGGTCAACACCAACAAGCTCCCAGCAGCCCTGTAGCACAGGATGGGCCCACTGTGGGTGGGGCTATAGAGACCCCATGGCCACTCTGAGAAGCTGCTTCCTCAGATACAGGTGCTGGTATTTCAGCACAGACCTGGCTGGACAGGGCTTAGCAGTTCACGCCCACCCACGTGCTATGTGAGCTCTTCCCTGGCCGTGGGAGTGACCCCAACCAGGGTGCAGAACACAGGCTCTACCTGGGAAAAGAAAAGCAAGACCTCCCTTGAGCTGAGACACTCCTAGTTGTCATCAGCACTGCGTGGAGGTAGACATCCTCATGCTCCCCCAGTCCCATCCTGTCTTGCCCTCTGTTCTGTATGTTTCTATAATGATCTCAAATCCCACATGGCATGAGTCAGTATTATCTTTTCAAAATACTTACGAATAAGCATTCATAATATTAACTTCGAATTGTGTCTACCTCTGTGAGGCTCTTATGTTAACTACAAGAACCGCCACTTCAAAATCTGTCAAGTAAACTACAATCATCAGAAGAGAAAATAGATAAATGGGAATTATTAAGAATTAAACACTTTTGCTCATCCAAAGACTTTATTAATAGAATTAAGAGGCCACCTACAGAATGGGAAAAAATATTTGGCAACTCTATGTCAGACTGACGCCTGATCTCCACAATCTATAAAGTACTATAAAATATCAATAAGAAGAAGATAAATCATCCAATTAAGTGATGGGCAAAGGATATGGACAGACATTTCTCTAAAGGGGAGATCTAGGCAACCAAAAAACACATGTGGAGATGTTCATGGCTTTTAGTTATTAAAGAAATTCAAATCAAAACTACAGTGAGATACATCTCACCCCAACAAGGTTGCCCATGATCCAAAAAACACAAAACAACAAATGCTGGAGAGGCTGTGGAGAAAGTGGAACTCTCCTACACTGGTGGTGGGGTTGCAAAATGGTCCAGCCTCTTTGGAAAGCAATCTGGCGCTTCCTTAAAAATGGATATAGATATACCATTTGATCCAGTAATTTCACTACTGGGAATATATCCTACAGAATCAAGGCCATTCACATCAACGGATGCATGCACAAGAATGTTTATCGCAGCACAGTCCACGACAGCAAAAAGATGGAATCAACCCAGATGCCCAACAACAGAGGAATGGATAGGTAAACTATTGTACATACACTCAGTGGAGCTCTATGCAATGATAAAGAACACTGATGATTCCAGGAAACATCTCATAACCTGGTTTCAACTGGAAGACATTATGTTGAGTGAAAGTCAGTGACAAAAGGACAAATATTGTATGAGATCCCTACGATAAGAACTCAAAAACAGACTTATGCATAGAAGACTCTTTGACAGCTGCAAGGGAGGGGGTGGAGGGAGGGCAAGGGTTTAGATTAGATAGTTGATAGAAATTTGGTTGGGTGAAATCAGTGATAGCACACATTAGAAACAAAGTGGACTTCAACATAACTTGAGTACTCCTTCCATCTTAACCCAATATTCCAAGGACAGAGTAGCTGGGGCAGGACACAGGAGACCATGCTCTTAGGTGAAATCAAGGCCAATTGGCACAACTAGAGTTTTGCTAAGAGGGCTCTCTGCATCCCACATTGGTTAGTGGCATCTGGGGTCTTAAAAGCTGCCAAGCTGCCATACAAGGGCACAGCAAATGGTCCCAACTCAGCAGGAACGGATGGTCACCAAGGACCAAAACAACATGGGGAAAGACAACCCAGAAGACAGAGAGACCCAAATGAGTGGGTGCTTATATTGACTTGGAACTGGCAGAACTGGATGGTGCCCGGCAACCACCAGTAATAGCCGCAATGGAGCTCACAAAATTGAGTCTCACTGGCAACACAAGAATAAAAAGGGGTGCACCCTGAGATCTCCATTAAAAGACTTCAATTGATGGTCCAGCGGCTTTGGGGTTCCCTGGGAGCATGGCCCCTGGCCCTAATGCTGCCCTTGCCCATGGATCATAACGAAGGTCCACTCTTTGGACAGGAATGGATTGGACCTGGCAATGCAGAGTGACCATATATGGGATGCACTTCATGGTTCTATGCATCTGTAGGATATCATCCTGCTGACCTCTGGCTGGAGGAAGAGGAGTGGGTGGAGAGGAGGGGAAAGGAGACTGTCGGGAGGATGGGAAATGTATGGAGCGCAGAGGAAGAGTGTGCTGTCACCAGGCAGGGAGAGCAGTGGAAGCTGCATATAGGTGGGCATGCAAATTTATATGGGAATGTACATTTTCACTCAGTCTTACAAAAAAAACCCAAAACTGTAAGAACTGCCATGAATTCATCATAGGAAAAGTGCCACTTCATTGCTAAATATCACTACAGTCACCTTCAAAGTACTCCCCTTGGGAAGCTATGCACTGATGCCAGCACCAAGTCCACCCTTCAAAGCAATTTTGGAACTCCTTCTCTAGAAATGCCATCTGCACTGTTGTCGTATTATCCTTGATGTCCTGAATGTCATCAAAATATCTTCTGACACTTTCCTTTATCTCCGGGTAAAGAAAAAAGTCATTGGGAGCCAGATTAAGTGAGTTGTAAGGGTGTTCCGATAATCTGTTTACTGGCTAAAAACTCCCTCACAGACAACAATAAAGTTGGCAAACTCACCACCATGCTACCATGCACAGTGGCCATTCTAGAAAGAGTTCCAAAATTGCTTTGATGGGTGGACTGGGTACTGGCATCGGTGCAGAGTTTCCCAAGGGGAGTATTTTGAAGGTGACCATAGTGATACTTAGCAATGAGGTATGTAGCACTTAGAACAATTATGTTCATAGACTTAATCGTCAGACTTCCTATAATTAATTAGAAACCTTTAAGTCATAAGAAAGTTATTAGAAAAATTCTGAACTTAGACATGGAAAGACAGACGCACGTGAAGTATTTAAAGAATGTAAACAGCCTTTACGTTCACACAGACCAAGCACGCTGTGACACAAGAAACCACAACAGAAATCTAAACAACCTTCCTAATCTCTAACCTTGAAGAGAAGATGTGTGATTTGGCTACTCTCTACCTCTGGAGAAAAGACACAATAATGCTGCTCTTTGATGTCACACTGGTCCTCACCACATGAAGCCAAGGTGAGAAATTCACATACAAACCCTAAATTTCCACTCACTCACTGAGCTAAGGCAGAGAAGGCACTCAGATTTATCTTGGTCCCTATCTACAAAGTACCTGTGCTGAGTTCAAGCCTATGGTTAAGGCTTCCTCCTGAGACCTCTTGTTAAAGGTAGGAGCCTGAAGTCTGAAGATCTGGACTGTCACACCAGTGAATTAACACTGTAAGTGTTAATTCTGATGCTTGGTTCTCAGTGAGTGTTGTAAGGCCTTCCCTGCAGGCCTTGCCATGACTACCCTGCCATATACTAAACTAGTTTCTGCATGACAAAGCCAAGCACGTCTCTATTAATTTTCTACGATTAAACCCTAGGTGACAGCCTCATTGGCTTCACTACCTAGCACGGGCCACATGGCTGATTCTTATGAAGTTTGCAAACTCCTTCACTTTCCCTGTCTAGTTCCGTAAATCCCACGATCAACCGCACAATCTGCCTCTTAGACTTCCGTAATTCACAGCTGAGGAGCGATGGAGACCACTGCTGGGCTTTGTGGAGGTGGATCGCTGAACTAGTCCTGGCCATTCCCTCAGGGAGGACTGCCTGTCTTTGGCTAGATCCTTTCCCTTTAGAAGCTATTCCCAAACTTCATTCCTCTCTTCAAACCTATTTGCTCAACTGCCTTCCCCCTGGTTTTCAGCAGATAAACTTCAGCTTCTCTTCATGGAGAAAACGGACGTCATCACACTCAGCCATCATTCACCCCAACTCTTCAGCCAGTGTCTCCCTTGTTCTTAGGTGCTTATGAGACTCATGGGGATCCTGTGTACCAGAGAATGTAACAAAGCCTGGTCCTGTGCCTTCGTCACAGCCGTTGCTATGCCTGAGGCCACTGCTGTCAGCCTCACTGAGGGTCTTCCTCTCTTTCGCTGACCCTCTATTTTACTGAGCACTATGTTCTTCTCTAGGGACAGGTTTCCCCTGATAACATGTTGAACGTATGTGAGACGAAGTCCTGTCACCCTTACTTGTGAGGAGCCTTTCGGCTGTACTGCTTCCAAGACAGACTGGTTTGTTTTTCTGGCAATCCATGGTATACCCAACATTCTTGATCCATAGCACAATTCAAAGGAATCAATTCTTTGGTCTTCCTTATTTACTGTCCAGTTTTTGCACGCACATGAGGTGACTGAAAAAGCCACGGCTTGGGTCAGGTGCACTTTAGTTCTCAGAGGGACATCTTCGCTTTTTAGCACTGTGAAGAGGTCTTTTGTAGAAGACATACTCGGTGTCCCCTGGTACCTGACCACAGTGTCCTTCCTGTCCAAAGCCTGGCCCTCAGTGTTTCTGACCCACCAGCACCTATTACTGCCAAGCTCTTCTCAGCTATCCACTTGTTCTGCAGGCCTTACTCTTTCCCCTTAGACCAAAAACCCAAGTTCAGAGCTTTCCCCTCTCAACAGCAATACCTGACACCGCCTTCCTCTGTATAGGCCGCCTGCTTCTCCTGGGAACCTCTTTTCTACTCAGAGGCTGCTCCAAACAGTTTACACTATCTTTATTCTCACCTTCCTTTCACTTGCCAACCCAAAAGACCATTTTTTAATTACAAAAATCATGTGTTAATCACAGAAGATTTAGGTGACACCAAGCCAAAACATGAAGATGCAGACATTTTACGATCCCATCCTTCAGAATAAATAATGCTAATGAGTTGGTGTAGAACCCCTGCCCCTTTCCTGTGCACACACGTGGGTATATGTAAGGTAAAATACTGCGTATCACAGGTGCACCCACTTTGCTGAAGACCCAGAACCAGCGGGCGCTCCTTCCCGCTCTGGGCTGGAGCGCTCCGGGCCCCTACCTTGGCCGGCCTCTTACCAGCTGGCTCTGCTCACGCTCCGTCCTCTGACCCCTTTCTTCCCACTGTACACTCTCTGTGAGGACCTTCCTAGACACCCACAGCTGCACTTCTAGCCTTGCCTCTCCTGTGACTCCAGGCCCTTTTATGATACTACTCTCCGGACACCTTGGTCTGGACACCCCAGGGACAGTTCAAGCTCTGAATGCAGAAGGCAAAGGTAGCAACCCTTCCCCCACTTGTATGTCTATACTTCCTCTTTCTGTAAGGAGCGGCACCCTGTTCCCAGTTAAATAAGCAAAGAAACAAAAACAACAAAACTCTCCCCCCCCAACCTCTCTCTCTCTCACGCACACACTACAAACCCCAGCGGGCTGTGACGGAGCAGTCTTTCCCCCTCCGTCTTCCACGGGTGCGGTGCAGCTACATCTCTCTCTTGGGACACATTCTAGCAGTCTTCTACACCAGAGGGTCCACCGTAGTGGCAGAGTTCTGGGCTGAGTTGATCTGGCTAACATTCTCTGTTCTCACTCTCCTGATAGTAGTGCATGTTCTGATTTTCCAAATTCTACCCAATGATAACCTGCAACCCATTTATATTAGGATATGATGCCTTCACTTTCCCAACAGTCAAGGAGGTGAATTCAGGAAAATTTGAAAGTCAGCCTGTCCTGCTCACGAGGGAGGGCCCACACACCTTCAGTGGGGCCTAGAGGTATCAAGTGAAGCCTGGACCCTTCCCATTCAGAGGCCAAGGGGCAGAGGGGGCCAGAGTTCCCAGGAGATGCCAGCAGAGGAGGTCAGGACCCTCTGGGGAAACAGCAACGACAGCGGGAGGCTACCTCTTCCACCTCTCCCGATGCCTGCCCTCTGCCAGGCCTCACTCCTGTGTGGTACAGGCCATGACAGCTGGGAGGGGCTGCGATCCTTGGAGTTGGTAAAACCCTTCCTGTTCAGGACATCCGTTTTGGCACGAGGTTGAAGATATCTATTGGCCCAGCTCTTCTGGGGTCCAGTCAGACATGACGACATTGGCAAGCGTGACTGCGATTCTGTGAGCAAAGACCTCAGTCTGCTTTGGGCTGCTTACTCAAAGCCTTGAGGTTCTCAGTGAAGGCTGGTGGGGGAGGGGGCTCTAGCAGTGGTAGTGATTCTCCCACTTCTGGCCTCCCTAGCCTTCAACCAACAGGTGCAAGGTAATCATCTATCTCAGTCAAGATCAATTCCAACTTCCTTTGCCTGTCACTTGAGGCCTTTTGAAATCTCACCTCTTAGCACCGCTTGCCCTCGATACCCCAGCAATTCCAAACTACAGACTGTTTATGTATGTTGCAAGCCTTTTCTAGCATCCCTGTCTGTCTACACACTGTGGCTTCTCCCTAGACGGTCCCTGCCTAGACATTCTTCTACTCAAATCCTGGAACACTGCTCAGACACCAGGGGCTTGGTGAAGACTTCCTGGGCCCTAGAGCAGCTCCTCTCGTACCACCAGCCTGGGCAGACAGAGTCCCTCTCCTGTAGAGCACCTCCTCACCCAAGGACACTCTGTAACCATGGTGGCCCCATGCAAGGCACAGGTTTGTTACACGGCAAGACCAAGATCTCGCTCGTCTTCCCACCCCGGCACACAGTTGCTGCTCAAAACATGCCGAGAGGACACAGGCTGGTAACGACTTCAGGCAGCAGGAAGGAAAAGGGCTGTGACTTCTGGGGCATGCTTCAGCTGCAGGATAAAGGCTAGGCCAGGCAGAGCTTCAAAGCTGGCCATGGAACCCAGTGGGGGACGCTAGGACACTGACTTTCTAGCATTCTGGACTGGAGCTTGGGAAAGCCGAGAGAAATCGATCATTTAGGAAAACACACTGCTGCCCAAGGCAGCTGGGTGGGGGTACCAACAAGACTATAAAACCTTATATTAGCCTCGGAGAGGAGAAACATCTGCTAAAGCCACAGCGAGCAGGCTGGCCAAGTTCAGCAGTAGGTTAGCCAGGACAGCCCTGTGACCAACAGAAAGGCCACAGAGGGGAAGAATCAATCATTTAAGGTACAAAGGAACAGGAACAATCAGCAGTGCCATCAGGGTGACAATAGCTCAGTGGGGCCGTATGTCAACAACCCCTTGGGGTTCTCTAACTGGTGAGAGGGGCTGCAGGGGGCTTTCCTGCACCTTCCAGTCTAGGCCTCTGCAGTGCATAGTTCAAAGCCCCCACGCCCTCAGATCCTGTCAGCCGCCTGTTCCCATCTCTGCAGCTTGAGAAACTGGTGGGTTGCTCTCCTTTTCTCTGGGGACTTTCAGGTCTTCATAAAAAGACACTCTGCACTCACACACTGGAACAACTTATAAGAAACAGACAATTCGTTGGCCGGCCAACACCTCTGTTTAAAGGTTTTCTTTTTCATATCAACACTTCCATGAATTCAGAATTCCATCAACTCCTCGCTACCCAGATGGCCATTAACAAAACATCAACACTCTGACAACCTGCTGGGGTCAGAGAAGAGCACCCTAAAACTCCTTGGACTCCACATGCAGACAGGCTTCCAGTCCCAATCTTTGATCTCTGGTATAAAGCAGTACCAATAAAGTACTGTCCGTCGAGATTTATGGGTGAACTTTCATTTGAGCTGTTTCACACCTAAAATAACATGAATGGCTTGGCCAACAGGCAGGGAATCCAGGTTTAGGTTTCAACTGTTTAGGTTGTCTTTTAATTTTAAAACTTAATTTACCTATTTTAAAAGATAACCTTACAGTTTACAGTTACATTGTATTTCTTTCCCAGAACAGGTGTTTGAGAGAAATTCACGAGGTACATACATTTATTATGGCTTTCTGAGGATGGACACCCTGGCGGCACAGTGGTTAAGTGCTATGTCTGCTAGCCAAAAAGTCAGCAGTTCAAACCCGCCAGGCGCTCCTTGGAAACTCTATGGGGCAGTTCTGCTCTGACCTCTGGGGACTCTTTAAGAGTCGGGGTCAATTTAATGGCAGTGGCTTTTTCTGAGGACAGGTCCAAGTTCAGGTGGACAGCTACCTCCTGTCCTGCTGGAAACACGTTTCATCAAGACTTTTTTTCATAAGGTTTAAATAGTCACTATTTTGTTTTATCTTTGTTCTTAAGAGTAACCAAATATTACTGTAAGCACAGTCCCAACAAAAACAGAATTTCATTTAAAAGACAGCACGATGGTCTGCTTCACTGTGTACTGTCCAAATCTTGGGGACAATTCTTTGCATCACCTTAGGCTGCAATTCCAGCATCAGCTACAAGTCAGAAGGACCAGAATGAAAAAAACCAGTGCCACACTCACAACATATGGGAACCCAACCAGCGCCCCAGCAGCGCCTGATACACCTACTCTTCTTCCCTAGGGACGAGGCTGGGGGAAGGAGTCTGGCAAAAGAGACACCAGAGTATCTGGAAGGAAAAACATGGCTCCTCCAGCTTTTAAGATCTTTACAGGCAAAGAAAAGTGAAAACAGCAGAAAAGTTCCTGGACACAGTCCTTTCAGAAACAAGGAACGAGTAGGAAGAAAGGTCAGAGCAGCGGTTCAAAGGAATCCAAATATACAGCTGCTGCTGCCCAAGGTTGCGGGTGGTGCCCCATGCGCGTGCCAGGCTGGGGGCAGTGTCAGCAGCAGAGCCCAGGGGCCGAGCCAGCAGCGGAGGGACACTGGCCCTGCCTCTGCAGCCCTGTGCTTCCAAGCTGAGGACCGAGCCCAAGTTCCCCAGTCCGAAGGAGAAATCCCACAACTGTGACAATGACAAAGCCAGTACGGGAAGGAAGCATGCCTAGTTATTTAACCCAATTTCAATTTTTCATTCTTATTTTAAAATAGAATTCCTGGTTAAAAACAGAACACAGTAGCTGGTTAAGAGAAAGTCACCTGCTTAAACGAAGAGCCTCTACATGTGTCTAAGACTCTTAAACATTCAACTCTGAAGCATAAGGTTCAACTTTTCCAGCTGAGGTGAAGAGTTCACATTTATCCACTGGACGTGGTCTTCCAAGTTCAGGGGATTGCTGTTTTCATTTCTCTTTCCAACATAACATTATAGCTCTGTAGATAAAGGAGTCGCTGAGGTCTCATCTCCCTTCTCTCAGGGGCTCTGGCCAGGCAAAGTCTGGGTTTGGCCAACAGCACTCTCAGGCAGGAAGTGAGCATGGGCTGTCTCCAATCTGAGGTCATGTACATGGAGTTCATGTTCAAACTTCAGACTTGTGTTCTCAGAGGGCCCAACTACAAATGAGGTGGCTGGGTTTTGATGTGGTTCCTCTGCTTGGGTAGGCCAGAACTATAAACCAAAAGGAGCCACAGTGCAGTGAACGTCACCCCCCAAAAAAGCTTCATTTTTTTTTTAAACTTACATATATTTTAAGTAAATATTATATTCAGTATGTATTGCTGGATGCTAACCACAAGGTCGGCAGTTCAAATCCACCAGGTGCTCCTTGAATACTCTGGGGGTCAGTCCTAACCTGGCCCCTAGGGTCGCCATGAGTTGGATCCGACTCAACAGCACCTGGCTTGGCATTGCTGGATGCACAAATGTGCTATGATGGCCCCCTCCCCATTTCCGTAGACGCGAAGGGATACCACAGCTACTAAGGCACATCAAGTATGTGCTTTACGGGGAGATGACTGCCCTCTGGGGAAAGCAGAACTCTCTCTTAGTAGGGTACAGGAGGAACGGCCGTTCTCTGGCACCGTTAACTACACTGCTTTCTGAACAGGGGCAATAAGCTATGTCCATTTCCTGCACGGGCGTTCCCCCATCATTGCCCCTCGCTTCTCGTATTCTCTGTATGTACCCTGTGATACACAGACTCAGCTGCTGGATCAGTACTTAATCCTGAGAGAGAGGTGCTGAGCTGTTTCCTCCCAATACAGGGTGCTTAGATGTCATCTAACCCTGTGGACAGGAGCCTAACTTTGGGGGACTGGTGATGATGTACACTGTTCTCCTCACCCCTGTCCTGTTTCTTTGGTAAGTAATAAACACCTGTTGATCACGCCATTAGATGTGTCTGCTCCAAGCTCTTCTTCAAATGGTCTCTCACCAAGAACTTGTGAATAGAGTGATACTGTACATATAGACAAGTGCAAGGAACATAAATGAAAAGTCTGACGCAAGTCCACAAACACACATTTAATGAGCAGCACCCAGCTCAAGAGTCATTAGAAACCTCACCCAGGCCCTCCTTCGCCCAAGGGTAACCATACTCCTGACCTGTATGAGCATTTGTTAGCTTTGTCTATTGCTGAACTTTATAATGGAATCACAGTGTGTACTCCTGTGTTATAATGGAATCATACAGTGTTTACTCCTGTATTATAATGGAATCATACAGTGTTTACTCCTGTATTATACTGGAATCATACAGTGTGGACTCCTGTATTGGGTCACCTTCACCATTAAGTCTCCATTCATTCTCATTACTGTAGAGCATGCACTCAGTGAAGACATTGTAATTTCTCTATTCTTCTACAGTGGAGGAGTATTAGGGAGCTTCCAGGTTTTTCTCTTAATACATATTATTGTACATTCTTGGTGTAATGTATATGTATTTTGTTGGGTGTACACTTAGAGAACTGCTGTGCGTGTTCAACTTCACAAGACACTAGTTGAACAGTTTTCCAAAGTAGTGGTACCAATTTGCCTCCCCTTAGTGGTAAAAGCTCCCAGAATCACACATCCTCATGGACACCTGATGTTTTCTATCATTTTATTTTAGATACTCTGGTTCATTCTATAGTTTACAGTTGGTTTCCTGTCTTTCTCACACTTTTCCTAAAGTACATGCCAAAGAGTTGTGGCATTGTTAGGTGTCCCAAAGTAGACCACACATGGACTGCCTGTCTCCAGCTGCCAGCAGGTCTTGGGAAGCTAGATGTAGCATGGAGGAGTACACAAAGTTGGCAGGTGTTCACTGAGTAGTGAGTGATATTGGAAGGCCATGGCATCAAAGACCCTTGGAACTTCCAAAGGTCCAGGGTACAGGTCTTCAAGCTCTTGATGCTAACAGGTGGGGGGTGTGTATTTAGAGGAGAGTCACACAGTGTCTTTCATGTGGATGCTCTTTGTGAGACCCAGGGATGACTGGTGTATTCCTCATTCCTGTCTTCAGTCTGCCAGAAAATCTAGGGCCCTTTTAGATACTAAGTGCATGGCTCCTCAGGAACTGGCTGACGGCCTCATGCTAAGGGAGGCCAGAGCGGAAGCTACAGTTTCTACGGATGGGGATATGAGACAGAGGAACGAAGACAGCCCTGCACAAAGAACTCTGCTGGCGTGACGGGGTGATAGCAACAAAGCTGATTCTTCTGGCACCAGGTTCACAGATCCTGCCTGGCTGAGGACAATGGGTCAGGGGACCATGAACATTGAAAGCATTGAACAGACCTTCCAAAAATAGAAACACAAACTAAAGGCCAGTCTTTTCCCTTTTGAGAGGTTAGTTACTGGAGTGGACAGGCTAGAAACATGAGAGAAACTCTCAGTAACATTTTCTCTCTGGCCCTTTTGGGATGACCTGGTGGACTTCTGTCCTAGAACTGCTGATACCTTGCAGGCATTGTGTAAGCACTCTGCTAGAAACTGGAGCTGAGAGATTTCAGGGCACACTCTCCTTGGGGTTGGCAGGAAGACTGTGCAGTCAGGAGTGGCCCTGGACCACGTGCACGAGGTGAGGCGTCTGGAGGACCTGCACAAGGCTGGGCCAGGGAACAGACTGATGGCACCGGTTCTGATAACCTTTCTGTTCAGTGACAATCCTGTGCTTTCATTGCTCACAGGTGGCCGGGGTGCTTCAAGGCCAAGCCACAGTCTGATTTATGTGACGTGGCAGAGGCATGCCTGGGAGACCATCTCCTGCATGTCATGTGTACCATCAGCTCTAGTGAGGAGAGCGTGGGACCATGAGGGGGCCATGCCAAAGCCATGGCTGCCCTGGAATAAGTGGGCTCCACTGGACAGACAGACAGGCTAAAAAACCCTGACACAGGGGGTGCCTCTCTATGTGGAGAGCTTTGGTTTCAGGCTTGAAATTGGCAATGTCCTTGGAGCAGGATTACAGCTCCTCTATCTCGGGGTTGGAATGCTCTCTCGGCAGCTAGCAAGTGGCTAACCTGGGCAGCGGTGTGATGGAGGCTGAAGGTGTGACCAAAGCAACACAGGGCCATCTAGGAGGCAGAATTGCCATGAGGTAGTCAGTAAAGTTGTCGTACCTCTAGCCGGGAAAATACAGAATCCAGGAAAATACTGGCTCTTAAAAAAGATCCAACGCATCCTTTCATGCTGCTGGGATGAGACTCCTTCTTCCCTACGGCCGAGGCCCAACGCAGCCATGGTGGCGGAGGGGTTAAGCACTCGGCTACTAACCAAAAGGACAGCAGTTAGAACCCACTGACTGCTCTGCAGGAGAAAGCTGTAGCAGTCTGCTACTGTAAAGATTACAGCTTGGGAAACCCTATGGGGCAGTTCTACTCTGTCCTACAGGGTCATTTGGAGTTGAAATCAACTTTATGGGAAGAGGATGGCCAGGGATCCAGGGATGGGGTTTCCCCAGCGTGAGCAGGATGTGGACTTCCAGTGGCCTTCTCTGCCCGAGTCGAGACACACAACCAACGCAAGGGCTAGCCCATTCTGGGGAACACTGGCAAGCAGGGGTTGAGGTGGCCAGAAGTCTAAGTTTCTCAACTCTTTGTTTCACAAGTGGCAGGGGAGTGAAGAAAGGCCAGCAGGAACTGAGGGGAAGGGAAAGGCCCGTCCTGTAGATCCATCTCAGTGCCCATGCCAACATCTACAGGTTTAGAGAGGTCAGGGCTCAAGGAACCACGTCTCTGTCGCCTCTTAGGCTCCTCACACAATGGCCCACAGCATGGGCTGCTTTGGGAGGTGTGGACAGGCTCATTCAAAGCCTGGCTTTTTCTGTAACAGCTGGTGGGCACACAAGCAGATTGACAGTGGGAGCTGCCAACCAGCTTAGCGAGTGCAGCTGGCCTGGGCAGTTGGGCCCTCTCCCCAGGCGGTGACGTGGGAGACAACGGAGGTTTACCACTTGGGCTGGTCTCTGTCCCTGAGAGATGGGACACAAACAGAAGGTATTATCCAACCCCTAGAATGCCCCAGTATGTGTGAGTGGGTGGGTGGTAGGGATATAACTCTCACCTGAGTGCAGTCACGGAACAAATACTCCAAGTCAAATCCTAAGGTCTGGAGACAGAGAGAAGTTTAAGGCACAGGAGGTGGAAATCCAAAATTAGCCCACAGAACTCAAAGAGGGGGACAGGAACTGCAGGTCAGTATCCAGCCAGAGAGTTACGATGAGCGGATGGGCAAAGAGCATCATCATCATCAGAGGAGAAAGAGGCCTGGAGTAACTCAGGAGACACAAGTGAGGGGCAGAAATAACTGGGTGGTCTCTTCGTCACCACTCTCCTTACGGGCACAGTACTGTGCCCATTAGGTCACTGATGCTCACTGAATTTTCGCTAAAGCAATGGATGCTGACGGTTGCCTTATAGATGTGCCAAGCACAGGTACAGAGACTGCAAGGAATGCTTTGTGATGACTTTGTCCAGTGAGTTCACTTCACAGACGAGCCTAGGGAGGCCTACGAAGTCTCAGTGGCTTACCAGGACTAGGATGACAGCCTAGGGGCCCTTCTCCCCCTGTTTGTCCATCACCGGGGTGCAGCAGTTACCTTGCAAAGGGTTAAGTCAGACCCAGGCTAGCCCCTGCCTACTGCCTCATGTCCTTTAGAACGGGGGCTGCAAACATTTTCTTAAAGCACCAGACAGTAAAACTTTCAGGCTTTGTGGGCTGTGTGATGTCTGTGACAACTACTACTTCACTCTGCTGCTGCAGTGTGAAAGCAGCCACAGATAAGACAGAAATCGTTGTGGCTGTGTGCTAATAAAACTTGATGAAAAGTGGTAGCTGGGCTGCACTTTGCTGATCCTGCTTTGGAGCATGTGTTCGCAAACTGGTGTTTTTTCTCACTGAATTTGGACGCTGACCCCCTGTCTGGTTACTGACGTGCAGGCTCAGTTGGAAGGCCAGGGTCAAGGCCAGGCTCTTCCTTTGGGCACCCTTCAGTCCAGTTCCTCTTGAGTCTAACAGGAACAAACGCAGCAGCAGGACAAGCGCTTTTCTAAGGAAACCTCTCATTTTCACAAGTCTCACATCTTTACTCTATTAACCCTCCAGAACCAAACCCACTGCCATCAAGTCGATTCTAACTCCCAGCGACCTTACAGGCTAGCGCAGAACTGCTCCACAGTTTCAAAGGAGCACACAGATTTGAACCGCCGACCCTTTTGGACAGCAGACATAGTAATTAACCACTATACCACCAGGGTTTCCTATACCGTATTAGCAGTGAGAAAGATGTTTAGACAAGACTGCTGTTCCTCATAATCTTTTTTTTTTTTTTTGAGAAAAGAGAAACAAAATGAAATAAAAGAACATGGAAGAAGACTTAACCGGAAATACACCTTCCGATCTGAGAACCTGGAGGCGGCGCTTACCTTCTGCACCAGGTAGACACTGGTGGCTCTGGCGGCAGCCACTCTGTCCAGATCTGACCCTTCGGGGACGAAGTAGCTCACGTCAGCGATGTGGACACCCACTGCAAAGTTTCCTGTGAATGCACAAGGAGGACTGTCAGCCCGTGGGCAAGAACAGGGCCAAGACCCCCACAGAATCCTTTCTAAGGACACGTGTCTCTCAGGGCAGGTGCTGGACCTGAGGCACAGGTCTGTAGCTCTGTCTGATTTGCACTACTGCTCCTTCTCTCATTGTATACCAAAAGATGATGGATTGTTATCTGGAATAAACAAGATTAACCTTTTCCACAAAATGTTTCTCATTTGTTCTTATCTTTGAGCACACATCAGAGGACTTGCAAAAGAAGGCTTGGCTCGTTCTGGATGAAGAATAAATTCTTTCAGGTCTTGAGTTAATCTGAAAATCCTACACTCTGTCCAACTGGCGACAGCCTTATTCAGCCCTACACCTGGCTCCCCTGCCTCGACTAGGCCCCTCTTACCCACTCCTCCACACTGCTTCTGGTGACCCTTCTAAACAGGGATCTGACCATGTCACTCCTGGCCCTGCTATGCACAGCCTTGCATGATCTCAGTCCACCTTTTGATCTCGTGGCCCATCCTCCACACACACTCTTTATACAGCTTCATGGGAAACCTTTCTACATTCCCTCAACTTCTCTTAACTGCACCCTATTCACAGATTTGCAAAAAACAAAACTCACTAGTATTGAGTCAATTCTAACTCACAGCAACCCTATGGGGCAGAAGGCAACTGCTGTAAATCTTTACAGAAGCTGCCATGTCTTTCTGCCACGTCCTTCTGCACAGAAGCAGCTGGTGGGTTTGAACAGTGACCATTCAGTTAGCAGCCAAGCACTTAATTGCTGTGCCACCAGGGAGCCTTTCCAGAGGCTTGCTGGCTCATGCTTTTCCCTACACTTGGAATAATCTCCTCAGCATGGTCTATCAAAATCCTCCTTACCTTTTAAGGGTCAACTGAAAGAGAATCCGAAAGCAAGCGGCTCCCCACCCAGCACACATTAACGCTCCTAGTCTGGGCCCAGCGTTACAGCGTCTCTCCTACAGAGCTCTCATCACTGCCAGACCTCACAGCCCATCTGCACCAGCTTCCACCTTCGCTGGCAGCCTCCCTTCCCACAGTGCACGGCAGCAAGCAGGCCTCCCGTGAAGGTCCACCGCTGCATGCCCAGGGCCTAGCAGAGAGCTGGCACACAACCCAAAACCCATCCACTGCTGTCGAGTTGGGTCTGACTCATAGCAATCCTAGAGGTCAGAGTAGAACTGCCCCATAGAGTTTCCAAGGACTGTCTAGCAGATCTGAACTGCTGACCTTTCAGTTAGCAGATGTAGCACTTAACCCACTATGCCACCAGGGTTTCCTGGGACACAACAGGCATCGATAAATAGTGCCTGAGTGAATGAAGCAACAACTGGTTTACTGCTTGCTGTCTTGTCCTTCCTGGTGGAGCTTCCAACAGGCCCTGCCTTCCCTCCCAGCCCTACTGCAGACAGGTCACATGACACTGGATGGCCAAGCCAGCTCCTGGGGAACTGCACCTTAAGCGGGGTTGGGAAGAGTGGTTAGGTTAGCGATTTAAGGTCAACCATCCCACAAAACATCTATAAAATACAGCAATGTGTGTATACGTGTGTGTGTGAGTGTATACATACATACAAAAATGCACAGAATGGACAGGATTTATACAAAGAGGCTACATGTAAAATAACTACACAGTCTGCAGAGCACGGCCTGGGCAGACAGCGGCCTGCTGGAGATGCAAGCGCGGAGGCATGGCTGTAAAGGCGCTCAGTGCGCCTTCTCTCCTTCCCACCTCTGTTCACGCTGACTGGTCCATGCGAAGGCTTGTGACCCATGGGCACTTCTTCTGAGTCTGTTTTCAGGGTCTGACAGGGACTTAAGGAAAGGAAGTGTTTCTCCTGGGATCCCAGACACTAAAGAACATGTCACCCTGGAGCTTTCAGGAAACAGCTTTGCTATATAACTGTGCCAATGTAGGAAAAAAAAATTTAAGACATACAGAATCACGATGACCTCGTTTAAATTTGGGGACCCAGCTGAACCTGAAAGCAGTCTATTGGTGAACTGGGCTGCTCACAAAACCACTGTGACCCACTCAGAGTCTGTATGTTGGCTCCGAAGAGCTCATTAACACAGCAACAGTAGCTCCTTTGGCCACCTGAAAAGCAGTCTGAGGGTATCATACACTGTTCTGCACTTACTTCTTATCCATCTATTCCTTTTTCACTGTGGTATCAGTTCCCCTCATTTTTTTAAAAAATTAAAAATAAAGAAAGATTAAACACTAGGTGCTAACAATAAGAGGTTTAGGCAAGGAGCAGAATTTCCAATTCTGCATTACCCCTATGCCCAGAGACCACCCTCCTACCAGGCATTCAGCTCCTCAAGTCTTGCTGCCCAGTCCTGTAACATTAATCCATTAAGGAAAACACAATCCCACCTAGGAGATCCCCACTGCAGTGGGATAATAGACAGACCTGCCCCCACAGAAGAAAGGTGGAGAAAGCCCTGTGACTCCGAGTTCCACTGTGGTTCGGGGCAGTGCAGCTGGGCTGCTGGGTCACCGGGAGTAGCGAAACCTGCCCAGTGGTGATCGAGGAACTCCACCCCAAGGGACTGGGACTGGAAGTCTCAGATGGCTCAACTGCCAGGTTTGATATTACAAGTATCTAAAATCAACACTTGGAAAAGGTAAAATAAAGTGTCTTCTTTTGAAGCCACAGTTATAATATATTGGCCTAACAGGTAAATATTGACTAAAGGAAGAGACAAGATTATTACATCACAATACAAACCATAATTTTTTAAATTCGGTCTGTGTGCTGTTACTACAAATGAACTTTCTGTCCTTAGTCAAAATTGACAAACTGACAAAGAGCTCATTACAGGAGATAAAACATGACAGCGGCCAATCAAAACACACTCGAGAAGCTCCAGTCTCCCTCAGCACTCCCGGCGGGGCCTCCAGAACCAGCAGAGAGAAGCCCTCTTAGTCTCCGCTTTGGATCTTTTCAATGGAAACGCTAAGTAAATATTTTATTACATATATTTACATAATGTGAACTTGCAGAACCTCTGAGCTAGTGGCGCTGAAGTTTTTCTTCAATGAAAAAGAAAACATAAATGCAAAAGGTTATACAGCATATGCTGCTGAGTTGTTTAGGACAAATTTCGTGTTTTTATTTTTAAATGACTCTTCCATAGAAAAACTGCCTTCTAAAATTTTTTAAAACTTAACGACTTTCACCTCCCAGGACTGAAGTGAGCCCCGGGAGCTGGGAAGTGCAGTGGGAGCCGAGAGTCAGATGGTCCAAGCAAAGCATGCTGAGCTCCCTCTGCACAGGGCTGACCTGCTCTGACGACCCAAACACTCTGCTGGGTGAACCCGAGATGACACCGGAACAGCTTTCTCCAGTGAAAACACGAGCAGAATCTAAGGCAGGGCTTGGAGATCAGCTCTTCTCAGCCAGTGTCCTGGCCAGTCTCGACACTTCCTAACAGCACGTGGCCCAGGAGGCCCCTACCATGTCCTCAAAGGTGAGGAGTTCACATCTTCTTGAAGCCACCTGCTTTCTTTATGAAGAGCTCTGGCTGTGAGACATGCTTCCCATGTCAGCCCACCATCCACGGAGACGGAGTCCTGGGCCCACCTGCACCAGGCACACGCAGAGGTGGGCCCTCTTCAAGGAGCTTGTGGTCTTAAATGGCAGGTAGATCCACCACTGCGGGCACAGTGTGGCCTTTCCAGGGTGATGGCAGAGGCAGTAGCAAGTTCACAGGATGGAGTGGAGCGGAAAGCTGCTTTGACTTCAGTAAGAACGTATGTGAAAGTGCTATGCAACCGGTAACAACTACATAGATGTAGTAACGACGATGACAAGAGAAATCAGTAAGGACGCTGCTGCTGTGAGGTGAGAGCCTGCAGGTTCCGACTTACAGCGACGGACCGGAACCAAACGCTGCCCCCACCTCCTGCAGCCCTGTTTGACTCTGGTGTCCTCGGTGCGGCTTGGACGTATTCCTTCGTTACCGTAGGTTCTGATTACCTGCGACCTCTTGAAATGGCTGAACGCCAACCAATCCTTTCTGATACAGTGACTCTGTGTACTCATCTTTTTTTGATGCTTTCTGGATTATTAAATACTTTGCACATAGAATTCTTCACTCTTGGCAACTCAAGGCTGGAATTTTTTTCTTCAGTTCTTTCAGCTTGAGAAATGCTGAGTGTTTCCTTTCCTTTTGGTTTTTCATCTCCAGCCCCTTGCATACGTCACTGTATACTTTGCCTTGTCTTCTCCAGCCACCCTCTAAGATCTTCTGTTCAGTTCTTTTCCTTCATCTACTCTTTCCTTTGCTTTAGCTGCTCAATTCAGAGCCCACTTCAGAATCTCTTCTGACATGCACTGTAGTCTTGCCCGTCTTTTTAATGACTTCTTGCCTCTCTCATGGATATGATTTCTCTGATGTTACTCCACAAGTCGTCTCATCTTCGGTCATTACTGTTGAATGAATCAAACCTATTCTTGGGATGCTCTCTAAACTCAGGTGAGATATACTCAAGGTTGTACTGTGGCCCTTGTGCACTAGTTCTACTTTTCTTCAGTTTCATCTTGAACTTCCACATGGACAATTTTCATGGATTGAGTTGTGTCTCAAAAAATGTGTGTATCCAATGGATCACTATGAAATGATAAAGAACAACGATGATTTTATGAGTAACTGGAAGACACGCTGAGCGAAATCAGTCAGCTGCAAAAGGACAAATATTGGATAAGACCACTACTACAAGGACTTAAGACTTAATGCACAGAAGAAAACACTCTCTGATGGCTACCGCGTTGAGGAGGGTGGGAGAGGATTATTCATAGATTAGATAGTTAACTGGAATTCAGTCAGGTGAAGGGAGTGACAGCACACAGTAGAAGGCAGGTCTACATGACTGCACAACATCACAAGCTAAAAGGTTTTCTAAATTTAACCCAACATTTCAAAGCACAGGGTAGCAGGGACAGGGGTCTGAGTACCATCTTTTCAGGGGACACAGAGGTCAATTGGCATAATGGGTCTTTTTCTAAAAGAGTCTTCTCTACCCTTTATTGGCAAGTGGTGTCTGGGGTCTTAAAAGTAAGCAAGCTGCCATCTGAGGAAACATCAATTGGTCCCAATCCACCTGGAACAGATGACAACCAAGAGTATTAAACACATGATGAAAAACGAGCCCAGAAGACAGATGGATCCATATGATTAGGACATTATATCAGCATGAGATCACAAGAACTAGACAGCCAGTAAGACAGCCTCAAATGTCTTAAACTATAAAGTACACACAAAACCTGTATCATTCTGTAGCCCATGGTCTAGTCCATTCTTTGTCTGAAGTGTTGGCTTCAGTACTGGTTTCAGCTCTGGGCTGGCAACAAGTCTAGGGGCCATGTTCTCAGGGGACCCTCCAGGTTGTTAGACCATCAATTCTTGTCTTTTACCCTGATGGGGACACTATGTAGAGTCCCTGACATAGTGTGAGAAAGAAGTGTGCAGAATAAGAACTCTACTAAAAGATGAGCATTGATGGTCTGACAACTTGGAGGGTCCCCTGAGAACATGGCCCCTAGACTTGCTGCCAGCCCAGAACTGAAACCAGTAGTGAAGCCGAAACTTCAGACAAAGAATGGACTGGACCAAGAGACACAGAGTGATACAGGTGGTATGCATACTTTATGTTTCAAGATATATGAAGCTGCGTTACTGGTTTCTTTTTAGAGGGGAAAGGACACAGCAGAGAGGAAGTGACGAGTGTTGGTTGAGTAGATACTGGAAGTAAAGAGTAAAATAGATGAATGTCTTGTCACAGGGTGAGGAGAACAGACAGAGCTTCAGAAAGGCAGGTACCCAGGATTTTACACGAAAAATTGACTTGGATTGTAAACTTTTACTTAATCATAATAAAAATAAAAATAAAAAACGTGTGTATCAACTTGGTTAGGGCATGATTTCCATGACTGTTTAACTGCCCACTATTTGATGGTATTTTCCAGTGTCTTATAAATTCTATCACTATGATTGAAAAGAGGGATTAGTATCAGTTATATAGATGAGACCTACAAGTCTGTATTATGTAATAAGCCAATGTCTTTTGAGATATAAAAGACAAATGTGAGCTGACAGGGACCTCACATCATCAAGAGAAAAGCCCTAGGAGCGAAGCAGATCTTTTGGACCTGACGTTCCAGTGCTCGTATGCTCCTGGGCCAAAGGACGCCTGACACAACACCAGGACCTTCCTCCTGAGCCGAAAGAGAAAGAAAGCCTTTCCCCAGAGTCAGCACCATGGTTTCAAAATGTGTAGTGATCTCTGAGACTGCTTCCATATCACCAAGGCCATAACTACCAATTCTTTCTTGCTAACATTTGCATTCCAGTCATCAGTAATTTCCAACGCACCTTGACTGCAAGTTCACTCAATTTCAGACTGCAGACGTTGGTGAAAATTTCTTCACCTTTGGCCTTAGTGGTTGGTGTGTAAACTTGAATAGTCACATTATCTGGTCTTCCTTGTAGGTATATGGATATTATCTTATCAATGACACTGTTAAACTTCAGGACAGATCTTGAAATGCTATTTTTGGTAGCGAATGTGATACCAGTCCTCTCAAGCTGTCACTCCTGACATAGTAGGCACTATGACTGCTGAATTCAAAACGGCCCATCCCAGTCCACTTCAGCTCACTGATTCTCGGGATTATTGATGTTTGTGCACTCCACTTCAGTTCTGACGATTCCTAATTTTCCCAGATTCATACTTTCTACATTCCACATTCCAATTATTAAGGGATGCTTGCAGCTGTTTCTTCTCACTTTCAGCAAGCTATATCAGCAAATGAAGGTCCTGAAAGCTTGCTTCCATTCACATTATTAAGGTTGACTCAACTTTGAGGAAGCAGCTCTTCTTCACCAGTTGTCTACCGAGTGTCTTCTAACCCAGGGGGCTCATTTTCCAGTACCATTTCAGACAATGTTTCAAGGCTATTCACAAGGTTTTCGCTGGCTAATTCTTTCCAGAAGACAACTGCTAGGTCCTTCTCTCTAGTCATCCTAAGTCTAGAAGCTCAGCTGAACCCTGTCCATCATGGACGACCCTGCTGGTATCTGAATACCTGTGGCATAGTGCCCAGTGTCACAGAATATGCAAGCCCCCATGGATTCAAAAAACTGACTGACACGCTCTTTAAGGATAGCAGTACCAAACCTGTGACTGTTGAGTCTGAATCACAGTGGCCATGAACGACAGAGCAGAGCTGTCCCATAGTTTCCAAGGTGCAGCTAGCAGATTTGAACTGCCAACACTCTAGTTAGCAGCCGAGCTCTTAACTACTTCACCACCCTGGGACGGCAATAGCAATCATTTCTTACATGTCTACTCTGTGCCTGAGGAGCCCTGGTGGCATGGTGGTTAGCATTTGGCCACTAACCAAAAGGTTGGCAGTTTGAACCCACCAGCTGCTCTGTGCGAGAAAGATGTGGCAATCTGCCTCTATAAAGATTGCAGCCTTGGAATTCCCTACAGGGAAGTGCTACTCTGCCCTACAGGGTCACAATGAGTTGGAATTGACTCAATGGCAATGCATTTTTCCTACTCTATGATGGGGCTCCACACATATTAATCTAATTTTTTTACCATAGCCATGTAAACCATGATGATCAACTGAGGCCCAGATAAGGCTTCAGGTCACTTGTCCAAGGTCACCTGACTAGCAGGTGACAAAGCCTAGATTTGAAACCACTGTTACTGTAACTCTTGGACAAGGTGAAAACACCCAACTTACCTTCCAAGTGGGCCCTCTCTTTGCATTTCTCCCTGTCTCTTGTGGCTTAGTGGAAGCCACACTCTTGGCTGTGGACTGTAAAGTCCCATCAGGGACTTCCCCATCTTTGTTCAACCACACACCTGTCTTTGTAAGCTTGTCTGGACCTACTGCAGACCTGCAGAGCCATTTGTAGCAGGGTATGATTATGGAACCACCACTAAACCATAAACTATAGTTCTCCTTAACCATAAAAATACGTTCTTAGGATCCCAATACTTGCTTTTTAAATTTCTAACTTACAGTCATTTTAGGCTGGTAGTGAAGGCACTGTCCTGAGCACTCGGAAGGCCCGTGACAGAAGCAAGCATGACCAGGGTGGCCCTTTAGTGGAGGTGGGACTGCCGAAAGCTTCCCTTCCATGAGCGAGCTCAGTGCCTTCCATACTCTGGTCACTTGAGTCCCTGAGTTCCCCTTTACCCACTGCTGAGACTGGACAACAGCCATGAGGCTCTTCTCAAGCCTGCTGGGAAGCTCCTCCCTCACAGAGAACCGTGTGCCCTCTTAAGTCTGCAAACCCACTCAGTTCCCAGTGGAGATGCTGCTGCTGCTAGATGCACCTCATTGGGGAAAAAAAACCTGCTCTGTCCAGGTCACCAACCACTCTTACGCAGCTACACCTAACCCTTTTGAGGCCTGCCTTTTCCCCACCTTACAACAGTGTTTGAGGTCTGGTGAAACTATTCTATTGGCCTCTGACCTCTGTGGCTGTCCTTTCTCAGGTTTCTTCTCCTCTCCTTGTCCATTATGTGTGGCCTTCCTGTAAACTCTGGCCCAGGCTGCCCTCTCTTCTAATTCTATTCTCTCTGTGGACTGTCTTATCCACTCTTGGGGGCCCAACTCCAATGCCTAGCCAAACCATTTCTCTCCCTGTGTTCCTGGTTCCAGGAAGTAGGATTACTTCCACCCAGGTGCCTAAACCAAAACAAAACCCAGGACTTTCTCAAGCCTCTGTCCACCTATCACTCTGACCTCTCCCTCCTAGAGGTCTGTGAGATCTGCCCACATTGCTTCTTCCCCGCCATTACCACCTTGGCCAGGGTCGCCATTGGCATTGTCTCTTTTGAGGAGGACCTAACGACCTTCTTATTGTCTCCCTGCACATTCTTCTCTCCAGTACTCTATCATGCTCACAGTGGGCAATGCTGGCCATCTGGCCTCTGGGCCTGCCCCAAGTGTGGCTCCTTTTCCTGGCCTTTCCCCTAAACACCAGCTGCACCAGCCCCATGGCTGCGCTAGAACTTTCTAGAGGTGCTCAAATGTACCATAATTTTTCGCCTCCAGGTTCTCCCTGTGCAGGGTGCTCTTTGGGGTTTCCCTTCCTTTCTCTTCTCTTTCTCTTCCTACTGGTCCTTCAGATCGATGTGTAAGCCTACTCCCTGTGGCAGGCCTTCCCTGGGGCTCCTCACAGGTCCAACCCCTCTTCTGTGTCTTCTTACAGCTCCTGCTACTCCCCCTACCATGGCTCAACACTGATTACTAGACACATGACACATGGCATCTCTCCAATGTCCATAAGCAGCTGAAGGAGAACGAATGGGCGTCTGAATGAGTAAAAAATAACAAAAATACAAGGCAGACTCACTGACACTTTGGGTTGAAAGAAATTCTAAACAGTGTCTGGTTAACTGTCCATGTAGGGTCTGAGTCCCCATACCAGTCCGCCAAGCAAGACTCCAGCCTATCCTGACACACTTCAGGTGACTTAGAAGTCACTGCTTCCATGAGTAGCCTGCTCCATTTTCAGGTAACCATCAGTTAAGACTTTTTCCTTTTTTAAGGTCAAGATTTGTCCTTCTAAGAGTTCATTTACTGGTCCCATTGCTACGTATGCGGCTTTGCAGAAGATGCCGCAATCTGCTTCTGTGACGATTTATGTTCTCAGAAACCCTAGGGAACAGTTCTACTGTCGCAGGGGGTCACTATGAGTTAGATTCAGCTCAATGGCAGTGGTGTGTGACAGGTACTTTTCTAGGCACTGGAGGCAGAGAAGTGAACAAGACTGACAAATTTCCTTCTCTTGCAGAACTTACATTCTAGGGCAGAAAGAAAACGATCCAACAACAAGAGTTCAGAAGATAGTAAAATGGACTTCAGAGAAAATCAGCTGAGGTGACATGATGAGAATGTCTGGGGCCTACCGTAAATTTAGGTAGAAAAAGTCTTTCTGAGGAAACAAACTGAGATCTGTGTGTCTAAAAAGGCCCGCATCACTTAATGGCACGAGGAGAAAGCATCTCAGGCAGAAACCATAAGAACAAGGAGTTGAAGCCAGGAGCAAGTGCTGTGCATCTGAGGAACAGGACGAAGGCTGAGAAGTGGAGGACGGGGCCTGGGGAGGGAGACGAGGACCAGACGGGAGACGGCCTGTCGGGCCAGGAGGAAACGTTCAGGATTTTACTTAAAGCACAACAGGAAACCACTGGAGAGTTTTTAAAAAACTGTGACATTAACTGGGTACACTCTATTCATGTTCTCAGTTTGTGGTGTTTCTCATCCTGCATAGCAAGGTTCTGTTACTGCAGATTAGGGTACACTGAACAGAAAACAAAACTGAAGGAGACTACAGTCTCTCAGGAACAGCACTGGCAGGAGAAGAAGGGAAACCAGTCCCTCAGAAAAGCGGGGCCTTTCCTTAACAGGTAGATGATGAAAAAAGACATAACCTCTGGGCACCCCGACAGATGCTCGGTCTCCCTTCCTTTAGACTGGTTTCCATCCAGCCTGCAGTGGGAACAGGATGTTCTCCTTTGACCTGTGGCCAGTCTTCCCAACACCTGAGCCCTAAGGGAGAGATGACAAGCAGTGCTTCAGAAGCTCAGACAGGGAAATTCAACGTAGAACCCTGAGATGAAAGCAAGATTGTCTGGACACCCTCAGCAGGGATGCAGGCCCCGGCCTTGTTCTGTTCCTATTGAATTTTTGAGAGAGATCCCATAGCTGAAAAACAACTGGGCTTGGATCGTCTCGTGGCCACACAATAAACTCTACTTCTTAGTTGCGGTAAGCAAACTCCCTCTGCCTTTGGTGGAAACGCTGGTAAGAGGGACAACTTTAGCACTGACATCTTCCAGTTCTATGTGGTATCTGGTTATGTAATCTCACACCAAAGCTGACCACTAGTACAGCAAGCTGGCAGTGCTCCATGGCCACAACGTGCTGATGGTCTGAGGAGGCTTCATAAACTTAAAAGAAATCAGAGTCAAACAATCAGAGGGTAAATTAGCCCAAATGCAACGCTGGGTACCCCTGTATTGAGGAAGGCACTGTACAAGGTGACTCCTCTGCAGGCCAAGATTTTAGGTGTCCATGATTTTTTTTTCCCTTCCATCCAGCAAAGGGTTAAATGAGACCTGTAGTTAGAAACTCCTGTAACTGGTGAGCTCACCCTCTGGAACTAGGCAACCTAAAGAGCCTCTTCCCCTCATTATTACACAGCGTTCTATCAATCTGCAAGTACTCAGCTAAACTGCCCACACAGCAATTTTTGTCATGTTCAATGTAATTCTCAGGAATCTAAGCTTAAATTTACATGAACAGCCTGGAAGAGGAACACCCAGGTAGTAAACTCCACTTTTCCTCTTCCAAATGGTTTGAGCAATGGCCTCCTTCATTAACAGGAAAGAGAACGAGGAGCTGAACTCGAGAGGCTGGCACACCCAACATCTAGGACTTCCCAGGCACTTCACGAGCAAGCGGGAGAAGCCCAGGTCAGCCGGTCAGGCCTGGGACACAGAGCTGAGCACAAGCACAGCACGGGCAGAGCTCGGAGCAGGACAGCAGGTCCTTCCTCCACGCCAAAAGAGGGAAGTCAGAGGGGCCAAGAGGGACCCTCGAAGGCAGCTAAAGAGTGAGCAGGTCAAAATAACAAGGGCTATGGGTAGGGGGTGGGTGGGTGTGAACGGTGCAGGCTGGCCGGGGTTTGATGGTTCTAAGCTCGGGTGGGTGGTGGGAACAAGAGACTTCATTGTATTGTGACTCTGTCTACTTTCATGCATGTGCGAAGTTCTCAATCCAAAAACAATGCTAGTGGGCTGAGCCAAGTAAAGAAGTTTAAAAAGGGCAAATTCAGTCAAATGAAACTAGCTGTGGTCTTAGAAGAAAAAGCAGCCAGTAGAGGGAGACCAAAAGGTAACCCCTTAAGAAGGGCAGACTGAGAAGGTCCCCAGAGGTGATCTCTAGAGGACACGGAGCGCGGGGGCTGTCCTTCCCGACACTGTACATGTGCGTGACGTTTTCAGCTCCCCAAAACCGGACAAACCAATACAGATAGGAAGAAAATAAAAAAAAAAATAATAAAAGCCACACAAACTTAGCTGAAGCTGGCTGGAATGAAACATATCAAGTTGGTAACAATGGCTTTCGAGTGGAAGGATTATGATTTTTTTTCTCCTTTTGCTTATATGCTATATCTAAAGCTTTCTATCACAAATGGGTTACCAGTTTAATAGTGTTTTCTTGTTTTTTAATAAAAAGCCACAAAATGCTGTGTCCCCTTCCATGTGTACCTCTAAGCTTCTTTTCACCAAACCACGCCCTCGGGCTCCCCAGTGACTCATCCAAGACATCACTGGCCAGCCTGGGTGCGGGGCACTGAGAGAGGGCGATGACTTACATGACAGCCTGCCTGGTTGTCATGGCACTGAGGCACTTTGCAGGGCAACTCAGTAAGTGAAACAGCAAGAAGCAGAAATCTATCTTTGAAGACCAGACAGCTATTTCCACTGCAGAAACGAACGTAGCACGCAGCAGCCGGCAGTGTGAGCCGTCACTTCAGAGGCACCAGCAGGTCTGGCTGGCACGGGAACGGCTCTCTCTCACGTCTGCCGGCGAGCAGGGGCAGCTGTGTAATCCCAGCAGAACGGCGGCCCGGATGCTGGCTTGAAAACGGAATTTTAACATCTATCCCTTCTCAACTGTGGATTTTCTCATTTTAAAAAGAATACTTGTTTAATTAACAAACCATAATTACTAATCTCTAATAGCCAAATATAGAAGAGATGTACAATTTTTGAACAGACTTTAAAGAAACAGAAATCTTGACATGTACTCAAATACCTTCTCTAAATGTTAACAGGTATCAGCCACTGCTTAACCCAATCTTAGCTCTCTTTTCAACTGAAAACATCTTTCATGTTCACCTTGAATTTGAGTCAAAAGCTCACTGTTTTCCATTCTGGTGACAAAAGCTCTTAATGACTTTTCACTCATTCTGGAGACACCTCTGGGTTGTTATTATTTTCTCTCCATGCCAATTAGCTCTTTTTGGATCTAATTACCACCATCATTACGTAGTCTCTCTGCAGGAAGGAGAAACTGTTGGCTGCTTCCCTGAGGCTTCACACAAAAAAGGTAACCGACCATCCCATCTATCACCCATGCGCCCTCATGGAGTGAGGACACCACACTGGCTGCCCTCCAGCCATGGCTTACCGACCGCTTGCTTGCAAAGCACTTCAATTGTATGAACTCATTCAGTCCTCCCAGTGCTGTGAGACAGACTCTTTCTACAGATGGGGAAACTGAGGCACGGGGCAGTCAGACAACTTGCATCAAGATTTGGCTTCACAGCTAACCTCTTACCCACTACTTTACGGGGTGTCTCTTGGAGTACCAACCTCGACCCCTTGGCAATGGCTCCCTTCTCAGCTCCTGCAGGCCACATGCTCTCTCAGCAGCAAGAAACAAAAAGGCTCATGTGTTTATTTGGTGGAGCACATATTTCAAGACAAATAAGTGGGGGAAAAAAAAAAGAGTATGACTTTTCACACGACCAACAGTGATTCCATTATCGGGAAAAGACACAGGCACCACAATAAAAGCCTTGCCACGTTTCTCCAACCACCGGTCATTTTTTCTCTTTTTTGTCCTGTCTGTACATCAACTAGAAACCCTGGTGGCTGCTAATCAAAAGCCTGGCAGTTTGAATCTACCATGAGCTCCTTGGAAACTCTCTGGGCAGTTCTACTCTGTCCTATAAGGTTGCTGTGAGTTGGAATCTACTTGATGGCAGTTTTTTATTCCCCCTAGTGTTTCAATTACAGGTATAACTCAATTTTCCAGACTGGATCATATAAAGTATTTGGAATTGCCAAATTTTCTAGATGTCAGCACTTCAGTCATCAATCCTTTACAGCTTCAGTGCTTCTAGATGAAAAACCCAAACCAAACCCACCACCGTCAAGTCAATTCTGACTCATAGTAACCCTACAGGACAGGGTATAAATGCCCCATGGGGTTTCCAAGGAACACCTGGTGGATTCCAACTGCTGATCTTTTGATTAGCTGCTGTTAGCCGCTGTAGCTCTTAACCACTATACCACCAGGGCCTCCTCTGGATGGAGGGCCTCTCTAATTCTTTCACTTCACTCCTTCTCTTTAGAAAATACTGAATATCACTCAATATTAATGACTTAAGGTTATCAGTATGCACATTCATTTTGTATTTTGTGATAGATGCTAACATGGTATAGTAGCACAACGATGACCTTTTCTTAAGATTTATTCTTCTATTCACTTGTCCGTCTCACTAAAAAAAGTGAAGGCTCTTATCCCCTGAATAATGATTACAATAGTTATCATTCACTGTACCTGGCAGGTAAAAGACACTGAGGTATTTCCTGATTAAACAAATAATCTTCTCAAAAGGTCTATGGGATAAGCAGGAGTGCCAGTCCTGTTTTCCACATTAAGACTTTCAGGCTATGAAAGACTGGACGACTTGCCCAGTGTCACACAAGGAGCCGTTCACAGCGTCAGGATTAGAATACCGTTGGACTCTACCAGGAACGTTCCTAGCTATTGTACTGCAGTGCTGGCTAATACAGCCTTTTCATAAAGTGTGTAATTCATTACTGCAGGAAGGGCTCGGTCCCTGGAAAAAGACATCATGCTTAATGATGCACAGGGTGGGCACACACGGAGACTCTCAGGGAGACGGACTGACACAGAGATTAAGACAGCAGGCTCAAAGACAGAAATGACTGTGAGCACGGTGCAGGACTGGGTGGGGTTGGACTCTCACATAGACAGGGTCTCTGGAAGTAGACACTGACCTGTCTGGACGGCACCTAACAAGAACAGTTAACAGCATCTTTGACTTGTTTTTTTAATAACTTCGTTACTGAGATATTCAAATACCATACAGTTCACCCATTTAAAGGGTGCAGCTCAAAAGTGTTTAGTGTACTAACAGCAGGGCAACCAGTACCATAATCAATTCTGGGACATTCTTATTATTCCCACACTTTAGAAACGCCATACCCACTTTCAGTTACCCCCCTGCCGTCAACTCTAAACAACCATTCACCTATCTTGTGTCTCTACAGATCTGTCTATTCTGGAACATATCACATACATGGAATGTAACTAGCTTCTTTCACTAAAAAACAAAACAGAACACTACACCCATCTTTGTAGAGTGGAATTCCAACTCATTGAGATCCTATTGGATGGAGTAGAACTGCCCACAAGGTTTCCAAGGAGGAACAGGTGGATTTGAACTGTCAACCTTTGGTTAGCAGCAAATTTTTAACCACTGTGCTGCCAGGGCCCCTTCTCGTCACTTAGCAGAATGTTTTCCAGGCTCACCCATGTTGGAGCATGTACCACTACCTCATTTGTTTTTAGGGCTAATATTCCACTGTCACACTTTATATATCCATTCATCAGGCAATGGACATTTGGGTTGTTTCTATTTTTTTGTGAGTCCTTTATAGACTTTTTAAAATAAACTTTTTATTGAAGGATAAAATACATCCAAGTATACAAATCTTAACCCTATAGCTCAATCGACTTTTACAAAGTGAACACACTCAAGTAACCACCACCCAGTTTAAAATGGAACATAACCAGAATTCCAGATTTAAAAATTTTTTTTATTTATTTGGCATTTTAATTATTATTTATTATGATTGAATGAAAATGTACGTTCCCAAATAAATTTGTATGCTGACTTATGCAGCTTCCACTGCCCTCCTTGAATGGTGACAGCACACTCTTCTTCTCTGCTCCATACATGTCTTATCTTCCCAAGAGTCTCTTACCTTCTCCTCTCCACCCATTGCCCTTCCTCCAGTATGAGGTCAACAGGATGACATCTTATAGATGCCTAGAACCATAAAGTGCCCACACAATATGATGACTCTGCATCACCAAGTCCAATCCACTGCTGTCCAAAAAGTTGACATTTGTTATGATTTATGGACAGGGGCAGTATCAGGGCCAGGAGTCATGCTCCCAGGGGAACCCCAAAGTCCCTGGACCATCAATTGTGGTCTTTCAGTGGAGATCTCAGGGTGCACTCCTATTTGTACTTGTGTTGCCAGTGAGACTCAACTTTGTGAGCTCCATCGTGGCTATCACTGGTGGTAGCCGGTCACCATCTGGTTCTTCCGGTCACGAGTCAATGTAGACATCCACTCACATGGATCTGTCTTCTCTTTCCCCCATGCTGTCATGGACCTTGGTGATCATCTGTTCCTGCTAAGTTGGGACCATTTGCTGTACCCTCAGATGGCAGCTTGGCAGCTTTTAAGATCCCAGACACCACTCACCAATGTGGGGTGCAGAGAGCCCTCTTCGCAAAATGCTAGTTGTGCCAATTGGCCTTGATTTCCTCTGACAGCACAGTCTCTGGCCCCTCACCCCAGCTACTCTGTCCTTGCAATATTGGGTTAAGATGGGAGGAGAACACAAGTTGTGTTGAAGTCCCATTAATACTGATTTTCTTAATAATGTGTGCTGTCACCCAACCAAATTTCTAACAACTATCTAATCTAAACCCTCCCTGATCACCCTCCCACCTTCCCCACCCTTGCAGCCATCAAAGAGTCTTTTCTGTTATACATAAGTCTGCTTTTAAGTTCTTATCGTAGTGGTCTCATACAATATTTGTCCTTCTGTCGCTGACTACTTTCACTCAACATTATGTCCTCCAGTTGAAACCTGGTTAAGAGATGTTTCCTGCTATCATCCTTGTTCTTTATCATCACATAGTGTTCCATTGAGTATATGTACCACAGTTTACCTATCCATTCTTCTGTTGTTAGGCATCTGGGTTGATTCCATCTTTTTGCTATTGTGAACTGTGCTGTGATGAACATTCGTGTGTAAGTATCAGTTGGTGTGAATGGCCTTGATTCTGCAGGACATATTCCAAGCAGTGGAATTACTGGGTCAAATGGTATATCTACATCCATTATTTTAAGGTAGTGCCAGATTGCTTTCCAAAGAGGCTGCACCATTTTGCAACCCCACCAAGAGAGTAAGAGAGTTCCAATCTCTCCACAGCCTCTTCAGCATTTAGTGTTTCGCATTTTTTGGATCATGGCCAACCTTGTTGGGTGAGATGGTATCTCATTGATATTGTGATTTGAATTTCTTTAATAGCTAATGATCGTGAGCATGTCTGCATATGTTTTTTGCCTGTCTGGATCTCCTCTTCAGAGAATTGTCTGTCCATCTCCTTTGCCCACCGCTTAACTGGATGATTTATCATTTTCTTATTGGTATTTTGTAGTACCTTATAGATTATGGAGATCAGGCACCAGTCTGACACAGAGTTGCCAAATATTTTTCTCCTTTCTGTAGGTGGCCTTTTAATTCTGTTAATAAAGTCTTTGGATGAGCAAAACTGATTGATTCTAATAGTTCCCATTTATGTATTTTCTCTTCTGTTGTTTGCAGCTTGTTTGACAGATTCTGAAGTCTGTCTACGTTGTGTATTAAACCTTCCATTGTTGTTGCAATTCCAGAAGTTTTTTGTGACTCCGCCCAGTTTTTGCACCCAACAAACATAATTACCTTTCTGACTTTCATCATAATCAATTAGTTTTGCCCTTTCTGGAAACAGATTCACACAGTATGTGTTTTTTTTGTGTGTCTGGCTTCTTCTGCTAAACATGTTTTGAGATTCCATGCTGGTGGGTATTAAATTTGTTCCATGACATTTTTACACAGCATAGTATTCCACTGTGTGAATATACCTCAATTTATCCATGTTACTGTTGAAAGACACTGGGGTTGTTTGCAGTTTTGTTTTATGAAAAAGAATATTGCTATAGATATTCTCACACATAGGTACCTATCTTAGAGTAAAACTGCTGGGTCATTAGGTAGGAATATATTCAGCTTTTTTAGTACCATTCAACAGTTTTCAAAGTGAATGTACACTGAGAGTTCTACATGCTCCACAAGCCCACTAACACTTGGTGGTATCAATTTTCAATTTTTTTTGGCTCCTCCGAGGGGTATATAGTATTAGCATGGTTTAATTTCTATTTCCTTGATGAATTAAGGACATTATGTACCTTTTCACGGTTTTGACCATTGGCTATCTTCTTTTGTGAAGTACCTGTCTGAGTCTTTTCATATTCTCAATATGAAGACTTTGTTGTATGGAAAATATCTTTTTTTATGTGGCTTGCTCTTTTCATTATCTTAATCATATCTTCTGATGATCCTATAAGAAATTTTTGCTTATCCCAGGATCATGAAGATAACTACATTATCTTCCAGAATTAGTACCATTTCACACTTAGATCTAAACAGACACATGGAATTGATTTTTTAGGTATGGCATGAAGTAAAGGCCAAAATTCATTACTTTCCAAAAAGAATACACACAGCACCATATACTGACAGAACCACCTTTTCCTCACTACATTGCAGGACATCTTTATTGAATTTTACAAATGGGGGTCTCTTTCTGGACCCTCTATTCTGTTCCACTCTGACTTCTGAACAGCAATTGGACATTTACTATTTTAGCACAACCTGTACTAATAGATTCCATGTCAATTTTACTCTTTCCATTTTAATATTAACAGCTTTCACTGAGCACTTCTTTTTTGTCAGGTAGTAGTTCTAATGCCAGAGATTACCCCATTTAATCTTCCCAGTAATTCTGTATTAGATACTATTATTCCTGTTTCATAAATTAGGAAACATGAGACACAGAGAGTTAATCCTTTCCTCTGGAATATCAACTCTGCCACTTCTCATTTTGTTGACATACTGTTTACTTTTGTGGAGAGTATTTGTAGTGTGTGTATGATTTTAAGTAGCTTCTGCTAAAGCTTTTAGCTAAGTTGTTTTTGCAACAATAGGTGTAAATGAAGTTATTCTCCTTTAGCTTATAATGTACTCAGTATTTTAGAAGTGGAAGGCATCTGGGAAACTATCTAGTCCAAATCCCCATTTAACAGCTAAAACAACAACAATAACAACAAAAAACAAACTCAATGCTATCGAGTTGATTATGACTCAGAGCGAACCTACAGGACAGAACAGAACTGTTCCATAGAGTTTTCAAGGAACGCCCAGTGGATCTGAACTGCTAACCTTTTGGTTAGCAGCCACAGCACTTAACCACTATATCACCAAAGTTTAACAACTAAGGAAAAAGAATTTGAGAGAAATCTAACATGCCCAAATTAACATGCTAAGGAAGAGGCAAAGAAGAGATAAGGACCTCACTTTCTTACTCCTATTCCAGTGCTCTTTCTGCTAATCCACTCTGCCTCATGTCGCACAATGAGTGTGCTGGATCTCCGAGGCTTCTTCACTGGCCTCCAGGTTTACCTTGGTGCCAGATACTTGAGGATGCCTGCCTGGTGGGTGCCAGATTATCTTGGCTTTAATGAGCAAGGAAACTGGAACCAATCAGCAGGGCTGGAAACAAATGAATAGCGCACAGTCCAAACTTGGTTTAACAAGGTGCATTGAGACATCCATGAAAAAAGAGAATTTCCAAGGCCCAGACCCCACAGGAATCAGGCTAGCAAGAACTGAATGGAACATAGGAATAAGACTTTAGAGGGGTGGAGCAGCTTCTCCACTTAATCTTTCCACTTAGATCCTGTGTCCTCAAAACAGGGAACTCATTGGCAAGCATCCCAGAAGCCCACTTCCATGCCAGAGGCCTCGCATGACTATTCAGTTGTTTGGATTTTTTGAGTCAAGGTACAATTCAGTAAAAAAGTGATCACACAACACAGAGAGTTAAAACTGTTCACTCCTCAGTGGCCCCGGTGAACAGAGAAGTCCTGCCCTTCCTTATGAGCTGACAGCTCTATAGAGTTTCCATTTCTCTTGCCAGGTTCAGTATCAAGGGCCATACTAGGAAAGCTCACTTTTGTCTGAGTTCAAGTAACTGGGTTGCCCGAGATTTGCTCAAGGTCAGAGTGCTCTGTGATATACAGAGACTGCAAGAAGAAAACTCAGGGCTTCAAAACCAGGATGAGAAACAATCACACATAAAAAGGAGCAAGGGATGAATAGCACTTGAAGCTGTGGCCATCAAGAAGACATCCAAGACAAAACCTAGAAATGGATCCAGAAAGAAGACTGCCCTGAAGTGGCATTCTTCTTGTCCAAAGTTACTGAGGTGTTATCCTGTACTGAAGGGGTTGTCTTGAACACAAAGAACAGACTGTAAGCATAAGCTACCATTAAGTTAAATGTCGCATGCAGATTTTATTTTTAAGCATATGTTTCTCAAGATCTAATAGATTAGACTTTCCCAATTAAGTGTGAGCTGCTTCTTAGAGTACAGTGCTGAATTTCTAGGAAAGGCACCCCTGTGAAACTCCGCTGTTCAAGATTCTGCTTGTTGAGGTGGGACAAACGAGGGAGAAGCACAACTTACTAGCGAAGACGATGGTGGGCTGAATCCAGGGGCTCAAGGGAAGGTATCCTGAGATGAAGCCAAGTTTCAGACGGTTAGGAAAGGTCCGAAATCGGACGACAACTGCAAGACCAGTAGCCAGGAAGTTGAAAACAGGACAAAGGAAGGTGAGAATGGTTGAAGAAGTGGTCTCAAAACAAGAGAACAAAGGCACACCAGAGTGCCCCTTCTTTGTGGTGCCCATGCTGCTCTGTGAGGACCTGAGGAGAATACACGAGACACCATCCCTGGGCCCCTCAGGTCACCCTGACAGGAGGGACCTGCAGCAGGTTCACAAAGCAGATGTCTCTGCTCCACTCTCCATTGTGCTTGAAGACTCTGACTGACCACAGTGACAGAGCTGAGGATTCCATCTTCCTATTCCTTGTCAACAAGGGGTTTGTGAAGCTGCGGGCACAGCCTGAGCTGAGGACAGCAGCGTGTGGGGAATGCTGTCCCAGGCTGTGGGAACAGGGCAGAGCATGTGGTAATGTCATGGTTTTAAGCTGGGTGCTGCCCATGGGCCAAGGGAAGCAGCAGCCCAGCCTCCTGCCAGAGGCCTAACAAATGACCTCTGTTTCTGTAAGTACGCAGCTCCTTCCTTGACACTGGAGTATAATGTAAAGACCATTCTCACACAGTGGCCTGCACAGCAAGCTACGGAAGACTACTGACTACATCCGAGACTGAAGAATACTGACTACAATAGAGACTGCCAGTAGAATGCACAAATCTATCTTGTAGACGTACAGAAGGCTCCTCAGAAGCAAAGATGGCCAGACTCCGTCTCACATCTTTTGGACGGTATCAGGAAGGACCAGTTCCTAAGGAGGACATCATACTTGGTAAAGCGAAGGGTCAGTCAAAACGAGGAAGACCCTCGGTACGATGGAGTAACAGCAGCTGCAGCAACAACGAGCTGCATTACAGTGCAGCAGCGGGCAGCATCTCCCTCCGGTGTACACAGGGCCTCTGTGAGTTACAGCTGACGGTACTTGACAACAATAACAAAGGGAAACAGGCCTCCCTAACGTTACTCTTCCTAAAAAGCGGCAAGTCCTCAAGGAGGAAACAGAAATGCAGGAAGTAGGCCCCAGACCTCTTTCTAGAACCTCTTAGGTCTAGACCTCTGGAGGGCAGACGTGGAAGCACCAGGGCCTGAGGGATGCTCACCACATGGGTGCAGGCCACTTGTGGAGGTGGTGGGAAGCAGTCACTTCTTGATGTCTTATGTTCTCTATGCTTCCTTTCCTCTGTGCTTAGGGCCAAAGGGGTAACAAGTCTGGCCAGCACCTGAAGTCAGCGAGCAGGAAGGAGTGGTGACTAGTGAAAGGACAGGACAGAGGTACAGGGGGACAAGTGGTTCGAGGGGTTCAGCTGTCTTCCCCATCTGGGAATTCTTCCTCTACTGTTAACCTTTGAGAATCTAAGTTTGTTTGTTTTTTTAGAGATAGCAGTTTCCTTTTTGACAGTCCCTCAGTAGCAAAAAGTTTCTCAGCCATCCTTGGCTCATTAGCAGGCAACCTGAAGGTCAGCATGGGAAACATTCCAGAGTTAAGTAACCCCTGAATGGTCTGAGGACAGTCCTGGGGGTAGAGAGCTGATGGCCTCTGTTGTGTCTGTGTAGAAAGTAATGACAGAGGGAAATTCAGACCTGAGGCATTACCAGGAGAGTACCATCAAGTCTGTTCTGATTTGTGTCATTCATCTGGCCACTGAAAGGGAAGAGGAGGGTAAGAGAAGGTAGGATTGTATTCAGAATGCCTTGTTTATTCATTCCTAGGAATTCACGCATCTTATCTCTTATTTATTTCATATTCATTGGTATAAAGTTATTCATAAAACCCACACACCCATGTGACCTGGACTCCAATCATATCCGCCCCCCACCAGGTGACTGTTACCCTAACTTTTATGATCATTACTGCCCTCCTTTTGTTTGGAGTAACATACATTTACATATCCCTAAATAGTCTGTTTTGATTTATCCAGTTTTGAACTTTATAGATTCATGCTGTCACGGATCGAACTGTGTCCCCTCCAAAACGTATGCAGCAATCTGGCTGGGCCATGATTCCCACCCAGCGTCACAGCTGCAAACCAAAAAGGTGGCAGTTCAAATTGATCAGGCAGTACTTGGAAACTCTATGGGGCAGTTCTACTCTGTCCTACAGGGTTGCTATGAGTTGGAATTGACTCAACTGCACTGGGTTAGGTTTTTGGTTTTATTGTGTGACTGTCCTCCATTCTGAGATTTTCCTCTGCCGGACACTCTAATCTCTGCCTCTGGTTAACAGATTTGGATTATGTTAAAGAAGATTGGAGTGCAACTGTAACTCCCTTACTAAGGGAGTTCCCTGGACTGCGGCTTGTACCACTTCTTATCCAACAAGAGAGAAAAGGAAAGGGAAGCAAGCAGACAGTAGGGAACCTCATACCATCCAGAAAGCACAATGCAAGCACAGCGAGTCCTTCAGACCTGAGGTTACTGTGCTAACATGCTCTCACACTAAAGAAAGAATAATGTAACACAAGCACCTTCCTCCAGAACAAAGAGAGAGTGCATTCTCCTGGAACCAGCACCCTGAATTAGGACTTCCAGACTACTGAAATGTGTAAGAATACACATCTCTATGTAAAACCCACCCACTCGTGGTACTTCTGCTAGAACAGTACCTTATGCCCTAAACACGTGCTGTATACATTTTTCAGTCCTTGCTAGTTTAGCTCAATATTATGTTTGCAAGATTCATCACTCCTGTTGTAATTACTTGAATACACTATAATTTAATCTACTGTTAATAGCTACTTGGGCAAAACTTCCAGTCTGAGGCCATTATGGGTGATTCTATTTCGAACAGCATCATAGATGTATTAGTGCACATGTGCCACAGTTTCTCTAGGGCATAAACCAACAAGCAGAACTGCTGGGCTAGCAGTGTGTGTGTCGTCAACTTGCCTACACACAGACAACATGAAATCCAAAAGCAATGTACTGATCCCCCTAGTAGTGGATAAGAGTACATGTTGCTCTCTCCATATCCTTGCCATCATTTGATATTGTCTAATTTTTGTTAATGTGACAGATTTATAATGGGAGGTGTTTATTTTAAATTTTCCAGACACACTGATGTTTTCCTTACCATTTTTTGAGGGGGAATTTATTTCTAATTTAGTTGCACTGTGGTCCAAGAAAATGATACGTACGATACCAGCAACTTTTTCAATTATGCTCAATGGCTTAACACAAGGTCGACTTTAATAAATATTTTCTGTGTGCTTGAGAACAATGTATAATCTCAAAATACAAGCATCACGTTCTAGACATGTTTATTAGATCAAACATGTTGACTGTGTAGCTCAAATTTTCTATAGTTTTACTGAATTTTTAGTCTGCTTGAACTTTCACCTCCTAAGTATACTAAATTAACCCACTGTGGTGATGAATGTGTCCATTTCCTTGTATTCCTGCCAATTCTTGTTCTGAATATTTTGAAGTTATATTATTTGGTAATGTAAGTTCATAATTACTTTACTGTTCTGATGACTGACCCTTCTAAGCACCATTTAAGTATTCTCTTTTCATTAAGTAAACTCTTCTCCCCTGAAATTAATTTGTCAGGCATTAATAAAAATATGCTACCTTTCTTTTGCTTAGTACATTACTGGTTATCATTTTTCTAAATTCAGTTTGGCAGGCTTTGCTTTTTCACTGCATAGTTATATTTATTGTGATTATTAATTTTTTGTACCATAACATGTGCTTTTTATTTGTCTTGTTTTCTCCATATTTCTTCTCTTCTTATGCTTTTTTTGTTAAACTGAGGGTTTTTATCCTCATTGCACTCACCCTTCTATATAGTCTATTTCTATTTTAAAAAAATATGTGACATGTTCATGCAATTTGAACACTATAAATATGTATGATATGCAATGTAAAAATAATGCCAAAATATTAACATATGTACAAGTTTTTATGCTCTAAATTCTGTTCCAAGTTAAATCCCAAATGCCAATTTTTTTCTTTTTTAATCATGACTGAGTGAAAGTATACAATCCAAGTTAAATTTCCATGCCCGCCTATCTGCAGCTCCTTCTGTTCTCCTTGTCCAGTGACAGCACATTCCTCCTTTCCGTTCTGTACATGTCATATCCTCTGAACAATCTCCGGTCCCCTCCTCTCCACCCTTTCCTCTCCCTTCCACATGTCAATTTTTTTTTTTTTAACAAACATTTACAGTTTATAAAAAGACACTTTATTTGCCAATTAACAGTATTCTAACACTAGAAAAATGAAAATGAGACCTAACAGCTATGTTTGATATTTTGGGCCTACTTTTTAGCAGGAATCTTTTCCATTCACATGAATAACTTGTTTTTCACTATGACATCGACGAAAGGCAACAGCCGAGTCTGGATACTTGTGCCGTGTCTTTCGAGAGTAAAGCGGTGCATCCACTGTCACGGCTGTCGTTGGCATGATCCAGCTTTCTGGTTCAGTACTTGAACATGCAGGACATGTTCACAGTCAGTGACCTTACACCCTGCCCTTGCCTCTAAACATCTGTGAAGGTAATCTTTATATGGCTCTATTTTTAAAGTTCTCTTTTTCTAGTTGTAAGGATTTAGAACTATAATTTTTCCTCTACATATTGTTTGAGCTGCATTTCACAAATCCTAATATGTTAAATTTTCATAATCAATTAACTGAAACTATTTCCCAACATCACTTGTGATTGATTTTTTCCTTTGACCCATAGGTTATTCAAAGGTATACTGACTCCAAAGAAGACAAAATACTTGGGAATAAATCCAACCAGAGATGTAAGAGATCCATCCAAAGAAAATTACAAGACCCTAATGTAAGAAACCAAAAGATGCTTACGTAAGTGGGGAAACCTACCTTGCTCATGGATGGGAAGACTTAACATTGTGCAAATGTCGATTTTACCCAAAGTGATCTAGATATACAATGCAATCCCAATACAAATTCCAATGTCATTTTTTAATGAGATGGAGAAACAAATTATCAATTTCATTTGGAGAAGGAGGAACCCTGAAAAAGTATAGGACCTAGTGAAGAAGAGGAACACAGTGGGAGGCCTCACACTGCCTAACCTTGGAACCTAGTAGTCAAAACAGTCTGGATACTGCTACAAAATGGATATACAGACCAATGGACGACCTAACCTTAGAACCTAGGAATAGAATAAAGAATACAGAAATAATATCATCCACCTATGGATGATATTTGACAAAGGCCCAAAGGCCATGAGCTGGGGGAGATAGTCTCTTTAATGACGTTGGCATAATTGGATATGTATCTATAAAAAAACTGAAACAAGACCCATATCTCACACCTTGCATAAAAGTTAACTCAAAATAGATCAACGACCTAAATATCAAATTGAAAATGATTAAGATTATGGAAGAAAAAGTAGGGACAACATTGTAAGCTTTAATACACAGCTTAAACAGACTACAGAGTCTAACAGTGCACAAACCACAGAAGAGAAAATAGATAAATGAGAAGTGCTACAAATGGAATACTTATGAGATCTGACAATTAAGTTTGCAAACTCATCCTATAAAAAGTGCTACATACTTCATTGTTGAATATCACAATGGTCACCTTCAAAGTACTCCCTTTGGGAAGCTATGCACCAACACCAGTGCCTAGCGCACCCTTCAAAGCAGTTTTGGAATTCACTTTCCAGAATGGCCATCAGAGCTGCTGTCCTAAGACCCTTGATGTCCTGCATCTCATCAAAATGTCTTCCTTTCAATATTCCCTTTATCTTCGAGTAAAGAAAAAAGTCATTGGCAGCCAGATCACGAGAGTAGGGAAGGTGTTATAATACAGTTATTTGTTTACTGGCTAAAAACTCCCTCACAGACAACTACACAATTAAGTCCTCAAACTTGTCACCATGCCTCCGTGCACAACGGCCATTCCAGAAAGAGTTCCAAACTGCTCTGAATGGTGGACTAGGCGCTGGTGTTGGTGCACAGCTTCCCCAGGAGAGGACCCTGAAGGTGACCATGGTGATAGTCAGCAACGAGGGATGTAGCACTTGGAACAATTAAGTTCACAGACTTCACTGTCAGACCTCACACACTCACCCAAATGCTTTACCGAGCATGAAAAGATGACCCACAGACTGGAGAACATACTTGGTAGCCACGTGTCTGATTGATGTCTGATTTCCACAATCTACATGTAACTGCACAACATTGACAAGAAAAAGACAAATAACCCAGTTAAATAACAGGCAAAGGTATGGAAGACAGTTCTCCAAAGAAGATATCCAGGCAGCCAAATGAAAAGAAGAAATGCTCACAATCATTACCCATTAAAACCAAACCAAACCCACTGCCATCATCGATTCTAACTCACAGTGACCCTATAGGACAGATGAGAACTGTCTCTTAAGAGTTTCCAAGAAGCATGTGGTGGATTCAAACTGCCATCCTTTTGGTTAGCAGCTGTAGCACTTAACCACTAAGCTACCAGGGTTTCCTTAGAGAAATTCAAATCAAAACTACAATCAGATACCATCTAACCCCAACAAGGCTGGCACTAAACCAAAAAACACAAAGCAACAAATGCTGGAGAGGTTGTGGAGAGACTAGAACTCTTCTACACTGCTGTCGGGAATATAAAATGGTACACGTCTTTGGAAAGCAATTTGGTGCTTTCTTAAAAAGCTAGAAATAGAAATACCATATGATCTAGTCATCCCACTGCTTGGAATATGTACTAGAGAAATAAGGGCTGTCATACAAACAAGATACATTCACACGAATATTTATTGCAGCACTGTCCACAATAGCAAAAAGATGGAATGAACCTAGATGCCCATCAACAGATGAATGGATAAAAAACCTGTGGTATACTTACACAACGGAACACTGTGCAGTGGCAAAGAACAATGATGATTTCATGAAACATCTCATAATCTGGAATCATCTGGAAAACATTAGGCCTGAGTGAAATCACTCAGTGGCAAAAGGACAAATACTGTGTGACACGACACCACTACTATAAGAACTGAAGAAAAAAAGCTTACACACAGAAGGAAATATTCTTTGATGGCTACAAGGGTGGGGAGCGAGGCAGAGGGTTATTCATAGATTAGATACTCAACAGGAATTCAGTTAGGTGAAGGGTGTGACAACACACAGTAGAAAGCAACTGGACTACACCATAAGCTAAAAGGTTTTCTAAATATAATCCAACACTTTAAGGGACAGAGTAGCAGGGACAGCTGTCTGGGGACCATGGTTTCAGGGTACATCTAGATAAATTGGCATAACCAGTTTTTTTTTTTCCTAAGAGATTGTTCTGCATCCCATGTTGGTGAGTGGTGCCTGGGCTCTTCAAAGCCAGCAAGCTGTTATCTAAGGAATGTCAATCAGAGTAGATGAAAACTGAGAACATCAAAGACATGAGGAAAATTGAAGCCCAGGAGACAGAGGGTTCACACAGTTGGGAGAATACATCAGCATGAGACCAGAAGAATTAGATGGTGCCTGGCCACCACCAAAGACTGCTCTGTACACAGTGTAGAGTCCCTGAGAAACATGAGAAAAAGGGAAGTGTGGATCTAGAACTCTATTAAAAAGACTAGACTTGATGGTCTGACAACCTTGAGGGTCTCCTGAGAACAGGGTCTCTGGACTTGCCGCTAGCCCAGAGCTGAAACCAATACTGACATCAACACTTCAGACAAGGAGTGGACTGGACTTCAGGACACAGAGTGAGGGAGGCGGTATGTCTACTTTATGGTTTAATGCATGTATGAGGCTGTCCAACTGGTTTCTTTCTAGAGGGGAGAGGAGAGGGTGAAGAGGAAGGGACAAATGTTGGTTGAGTGGATACTAGAAGTAAAGAGTGGAAAGGAAGAGTGTGCTGTAACAGGATGAGGAGAGCACAACTGAAGTAGGTGCTTGGGGTTTTACATAGAAAATTGACTTGGATTGTAAAACTGTTAATCACAGTAAAAAAAACTGTTACTTAATCACAGTAAAAATAACAATAGTTAAAAAAAATCAGAAAAAAGTACATTGACAAACTTACAAATAAGGACTTCCTAGATAACTTAGTAACAACAACATACTGCAGGATTTTTAACTTCTGTCGACCTAAATCTCTAACAACAGCACCACATTGGGAGGGGAAGTGGAAGCATACTGGTAGAAGGCTCTTCTGTTATAGCTGATATGGCATAATATTAATTGAAGATACACTGCAGTAAGTGAAATGTGTATACTGTAAAGTTAGAGTCCAGAACAATGGTATTCGACCAGGAGTGACTTTATTCCCTAGGGGACATTTTACAGTGTCTTGGGACAGTTCTGGTTGTTGCAACTATAAGGAGAGTGGGTAGTGTTGATGGTATTTAGTGGATAGGAGCTAGGATGCCGCTAAATATCCTTCAAAATCCTCAGGGCAGTCCCCTACAACAAAGAATTATCAGGTCCCAAATGGAAGCAGAACTGAGGTTGAGGAACTCGAGTCTTTAACAAATCCTAAAGAAATAAAACAGAGGTATAGCTACCAGAAAAATTACAGGCAATACAACAGAATACTAAAAAAATACTCAATTCAGAAGGTAGGAAAGAAAAAAGGAACAAAGGACAGATGGAAAGAAACAGAAAACCCGCAAGATGACATCCTTAAATCCCAACCAGACCTAAAATTAACTGTGAAATAGTTTAAAAATCCTAATGGAAAGGCAGAGGTAGTCTGATTGGGTAAAAAGATGCCTACAACAAACACACTTTGAATAAAAGTCACTGGTTAAAGGAGATAGGACGGCTGAAGACAATGCAAATACTAATCACAAGGAAGTTGGTAATTACATTAGTATCAGAGTAGATGCCAGTGATGAAGAGGAATATTTCATAATGATAAAAAGGATAACTTATCAAGAAGACCTGAAAACTAAATGTTTATGCAGTTAACAACAGCACTTCAAAGTAAATGTAGTCAAAATTGACAGAAGTGGATAAAATTCACAATATAGCTGGAAATTTCAATCCTCTCAGTAACTTAAAGAACATGTAGACAATCAGTCAAGCTAGAGAAGACTAGAGCACCACTATCAATCTGTTCTAAATGACATTTATAAAACACTATAACAACAGAGTACACACAACATGCCCCAAGAAAAGTCATATGCTGAGCTAGAAAGCAAGCTTTCAGACATTTAAGGGGGTGAATCTACACGTTCCCTAACTACACAGAAATGGCTTACAAACCTCTTATTTTAATGGTTATTCTGGAAATTTCAGTACTTATACTTTTTTTCCTTGATTATTTACTTATTTATTATTTTTACTTTAGTATGACTGAATGACAGTGTTAACTCCCATATAAATTTGCACGCCCACCTATATGCAACTCCCACTGTCCTCCCTGCCCAGTGACAGTACACTCTTCCTCTCTGCTCCATACATATCTTATCCTTCCAACAAGCTCTTATCCCTCGTCTCTACCCACTCCCCTGCCTCCAGTAAGAGTTCAGCAGGATGGCACCCTACGAATGCATAGAACCATAAAGTGCACACACGACATGGTCACTCTGCGTCTCCAAGTCCAAGCCATTCTTGTCCGAAGAGTTAACCTCCATTATTATTTATGGACAGAGGCAGCATCAGGGCCAGGGGTCATGCTCCCAGGGGAACTCCGAGGGCCCTGGACCATCAATTGTGGTCTTTTAGTGGAGATCTCATAGTGCACCCCTTTTTATTCTTGTGTTGCCAGTGAGATTCAACTTTGTGAGCTCCATCACAGCTACTGCTGGTGGTGGCCGGGTTCTTCTGGGTTTTTCTGGTCACCAGTTGATGTAGTCATCCACTCATGTGGGTCTGTCTTCTGGGTTCTCTTTCCACTATGTTGTTTTGGTCCTTGGTGACGATCCGTTCCTGCTGAGTTGGTATCATTTGCTGTACCCTCAGATGGCAGCTTGGCAGCTTTTAAGACCCCAGATGCCACTCATCAATGTGGGGTGCAGAAGGCTCTCTTAGCAAAACGCTAGTTGTGCCAATTGGCCTCAATTTCCCGAGAGCATGGTCCCCAGACACCCACCCCAGCTACTCTGTCCTTGCAATATTGAGTTAAGATGGGAGGAGTAATCATGTTATGTTGAGGTCCAGTTAATACTGATCTTCTTTCTAATGTGTGCTGTCACCAGTTTCACCCAACCAAATTTCTATCACCTATCTAATCTAAACCCCCTCCCCCCGCCCTCCTTCCCTCCTCCCCCTTGCAGCCGTCCAAGAGTCTTCCATGCATGAGTCTGTTTTTAAGTTCTTATCATAGGGGTCTCATACAACATTTGTCCTTTTGTCACTGACTACTTTCACTCAGCATAATGGTCTCCAACTGAAACCAGGTTATAAGATGTTTCCTAAAATCATCATTGTTCTTTATCACTGCACAGTGTTCCATTGAGTATATATACCATAGTTTACCTACCCATTCCTCTGTTGTTGGGCATCTGGGTTGGTTCCATGTTTTTGCTGCTATGGACTGTGCTGTGATAAACATTTGTGTGCATGTATCAGTTGGTGTGGATGGCCTTGATACTGCAGGATATATTCTGAGCACTGGAATTACTGGGTCAAATGGTATATCTATATCCAGCTTTTTAAGGAAGCACCAGATTGCTTTCCAAAGAGGCTGCACCATTTTGCAATCCCACCAACAGTGCAGGAGAGTTCCGATTTCTCCATAGCCTCTCCAGCATTTGTTGTTTTGCATTTTTTGGATCATGGCCAACCTTGTTGGGGTGAGATGGTATCTCATCGTAGTTTTGATATGAATTTCTTTAATAGCTAATGATCGTAAGCATGTCTGTATGTGTTTTTTGGCTGCCTGGATCTCCTCTTTAGTGAAGTGTCTGTCCATCTCTTTTGCCCACTGCTTAAATGGACAAATTTATCTTTTTCTTACTTATATTTTGTAGTACCTTACAGATTATGGAGATGAGGTGTCAGTCTGACATAGAGTTGCCAAATATTTTTTCCCATTCTGTAGGTGGCCTTTTAATTCTATTAATAAAGTCTTTGAATGAGCAAAAGTGTTCGATTCTAATAGTTCTCATTTATTTATTTATTTTCTGTTGTTCATGGTTTGACAGTTTTTGAAGAGTATTTACACTTAAATTCTAAAAGTTTGTCAATAAATTTATCTCCCTCTGAAACAAGAAGAAAAAATGCTCTCACATGGCTCATTCCTTCCCACCTCACATCCTATCGGTGTCAGGTATTTTAGCTCCACCTCACATTCTTTTAACTCTACCAGTTGGATCTTATTGTCACAGTTTTGCATAAATAGCCTGGTCAAACTGATCCCTCTTTACCACTGTTCCTTCCTGTGTCTCCGACCTTCCTGCTTGCATCACTTCCATTCTTCTTCAAGTTCATCTTCTCAGGAGGGTCTGTTGTTGGTGAATTATCAGGGTGTGCCTAAAAAATGTCTTGATTCTTCACAGATCATTTTGTTGGGCAAATAAGATTTAACCTGAAAGATTTCTCTCTCAGCACTCTGAAGGTATTTTATCACTGCCTTCTGGATTCTACCCATGATGCTGAGAAATCTGCCCTCTTCTGCCTTAGTACGTGTTTTCTTTCTGGTTGACTTTAAGATCTTCTCCAAACATAATGTATCCAGGTTTGGATTCATTTATCCATGGAACTCCACTATACTTCCCGATTGTGAAGATTCATATCTTTCACTGATTCTCAAAATTTTACAGTTATTATTTTCTCACCTCTTCTATTATTTCCTCTTGGGACTCTTAAAATGAGACCCTCTCACTTTAACCTTCACGTTTTCCAACCTCTCTTTCGTAATTTCTCTGTCTCTTTGTGATGTACTTTTGGAACTTTCTGCTGTTTTTTAATTCAGTCTTTGATGAGTCTAACCTATTATTTAACCAATCTGTTGAGGTTTTAATTTCACTTATTATAGCCTTTCATTTCTAGAAGCTCTATCTCATTCTTTTATAAATCTCATGGTCATTTGATAGTCTCTTTTTCCTTATTGATACCTTCAACTACCTCCTTAGTTTCTTTACACATACAACAAAATACTTTTTATCTTGCAGTCAATAATCTCCCAGTATCCAAGGTCTTTGTAGATGTGACTCTAACATCTGCTTTTTCTGCGCACTCTCATTCACGGTGCCCTTACTTCCTGTTTCATAATAACTATGCAGAAAACATCGAAGAACATGGGAGGAATACAGTCACATTCCGTCATTTTAGGAGGTAGCATATGATCAAGAACCAACAGCAGTGAAGGAATAAGTCCAAGCTGCACTGAAGACACTGGTGAAAATCAAGGCTCCAGGAATTGACTGAATACCAATTGAGAGATCCCAACAAACAGATACGGTCCTGAAAGTGCTTATTCACCTGTGCCAAGAAATTTGGAAGATAGCTAGCTGGCCAACTGTCATGGATTGAATTGTGTCCCCCCAAAAATATGTGTAACAATTTGGCCTGGGCCCTGATTCCCAGTATTCTGTGACTGCACTACATTTTGTGATTTTCCTAAACTGTAAATCCCAACTGCTGCCTGCAGTTAATAGTCTGGATTATGTTAAAGAGGATTAGGATGGGACTCTAAAGCCCTTCTTAAGGTCACCTCCCTGCTACAATATAAATGTGGCTTGCATCCTTTTATTATGTAAGAGATGAAAGGAAAAGGATGCAAGCAGAGAGCCGGGTACCTCCCCCATCAAGAAAGCAGAGCCAGGCAGAGTGCATCCTTTGGACCAGAGATTCCTACACCAAGATGCTTTGAGACCAAAGAAAGACTGATGCAACCTGAGAACTGAAGGAGACAGCACATTCCCCTGCAGCTGACAGCCTGAATTAGGGCTTCCAGCCTAACAGACTGTGCAAAGCCATCCACTTGTGGCATTTCTGTTGTAGCAGTACCAGGTGACTAAGATCCCAACCAACTGGAAGAGATCCACCTTTGTGCCCATTCCAAAGAAAGATGATCCAAGAGAATGTGGAAACCACAGGACAGTATCACGAGCATCACATGCAAGTAAAATTCTGCTGAAGATACTTACAATGTGTGTAGACATTTGGCTAGGCCATGATTTCTAGCATCATATGATGTTCCCTTAGGTTGTAAACCCTGCCTCTGTGATGTTAGTGAGGGAGGATGGGCGGCAGTTGCTGTGGCTTGGGGCAGACTCTTGGCACATAACAGAAAGGGAAGGAAGCAGAGCATTGGTGACTTTATACCACCAAGAAAGCACTGCTGGGAGCTGAGGGTGTCCTTTGGAAAGGACCAGGGTCTCTGCTCCTCAGAAGCTTCCAGTCTAGGGGAGGACTGACAGCAGGGACCTTCCTTTCTCCAGAGCCAGCAGAGAAAGCCTTCCCCTGGAGCTGACACCCTGAATTTGGACTTGTAGCTTACTGGACTGTGAGAAAATAAAATTTTTCTTTTTAAAACCATCCACTTGTGGTATTTCTGTTAAAGCAGTACTAGATGACTAAGACAACGTGGAACCATGGACATCATTGCGGATGTCGGATGGATCCTGACTGAAAGCAAACAATACCAGAAAGACATTTACCTGTGTTTTACTTATTATGAAAAGGCATTCAATTGTGTGAATCATAGCAAATTGGGTAACACTGTGAAAAACAGAAACTCCAGAAAACTTAACTGTGCTCATGAGGAACCTGTACATAGGTCAAGAGGCAGTTATTGGAACAGAACAAGCTGACAGCGCATGGTTTAAGCTCAGGAAAGGTGTATGTCTGGGTTGCATCGTTTCAGCACACTGAGACCACAACCTTCAGTATGGATTACATTCCAGCATGAAGAACACAAAACATCCTCACAGCTGGATCAGTAAACAACATCATTATAAATGGAGAACATATTAAAGTTGTAAAAGATTTCATTTTAGTTGGATCCACAATCAACACCAATGGAATGAGCAGTCAAGAAATCAATGTATTGCGCTGGACAATTCTGCTGCAAAAGACCTCTTTAAAGTATTAGAAAGCAAAGCTATCACCTTGAAGACTAAGGTGCACCTAGCCCAAGCTATATTTTCAATTGTTTCATATGCATGTGGAATATGGACAGTGAATAAGGAAGACCAAAGAAGAATTGATGCCTTTGAATTATGGTGTTCGCAAAGAATAGAGTGTGTACCATGGGCTGCCAGAAGAACAAACAAGGATGTCTTGTACATAAGGTCCCCATGAGTGGGAACTGACTGGATGGCACTTAACAAGAACTTCTGCATGAGCTTATGTCTACTGGAGTCAGTTTTATCTGTGGTAATTCTTTAAGGCTTTGACTGAGGATTAATTGCTCTAGAAAAGATACGTTCTGCCAGGCCTCTGGAAACACTGCCTACCTGGTGCCACCTTATACTACGTGTCTTTAAATTTTATGGATCATGAAGACAGTGTTAATTCAGGTCCTGAACAAAATCTCTAGGTCACTAGGAATGAGAAGACACCATGAAGACAGTTGCTTACTTTAGCACACAGATACTTCCGTGGTTCTCTGCTCTCATCTCACTCCTGTCTCACTCCCGGCTCCCAAGGACCTCCTACACTTTTTTGGTAGCTCAGCCACACATTTTAAAAAGATGTAGCACTATAAAGAGTTTTACTAAAGAAGAAGCTTTCAGGATATCCATTCTATAATATTACTGGAAATGTTAAGTCCTATGCAAAAGCTTGTAGGATACATACATTTGTGCAGTTTTCTGGAGACAGAGTCCATAGCTATCAGGAGATGCTAAAAGGACCTGCAACTCTGAAGAGAATAAAAGCCATTCCGCTTGGTCTGTGGTCAACCTAAAGCAGCAGAAGTCTTGCCCATCTCCAGGCAAGGGGAGGCTCTGCAGACACATTTAGAAGCTGATTTTCATTCTCAAAATGTCACCTGATTTCTAACTTCTGGCATGACATTGGTGTAACCCCCACATACCAACCTACACTCCAAACTACATTCCTGACAGAGACCTACCTCTTACCAAAAGAATACTTGGACATTTTGTGATACCAACTTTTTGTTGCTCCAAATTGATGAATGAACACTGTCACTGAAGATGTTGTTAAAAAGCCTTTGGTTTTTGGTTGTTAAAAGTCTTTTCTTCACTAACAACACTGCTGGCCAACACAACTGAGCAAAACAAACCAAAAAAACTCTGGTTTTTGTATCACAAACTTTTTTTTAAAACTATTACCTTAAGGTTCATTTAGGAAGCAAATTTAATCAGAAAATGACCAGTTACTGAATTTGGAGATGGCAAGGATAAAGACATGAGGAAGACGGAAAAAAATGGTAAGATGACGTTGTGGACCAAGTGGCTGCGGAAAGCTGCAGGTATGAAGAGGGACAGCCAAGGCAGTGCATGTGCCTCACCCACGAAGTGGCGAGAAAGAAGTGAGCCTCAGAGACGCCGGTGCACAGGGCTGGACAAACAGACATCCTGAACGAAGGCATACTTCAGAGACGGCTAGGTATCGCTCAGATGAGAGGGAGACTTCAGTGTAACCAGGGAAATGTAAGCCCACTTCCAAAGAGACCTGATTTAGGAGAGAAAGTGGAATAGGCTTTGACATCACGACGATTATGTCCAGAGGAGGTCTACACACGTAAGGTACGAGTGCAGCAGAAATAAAAATGTCAAGGCGAGAAAGAGACAAGGGAGGTGGAATCCTGCAGACCTATGACAGGTTACCCAGGTAGCCGTGACAGAACCGAATGTTTTTAAAATGCTGGACACCATGCCAGATACTTGGGATACAGAGACGTCCAAGAAGATATCCCCGATAAAATACACAAAAAGGGGAGTTACAGGCAGAAGCAGTGATGTCTACTGCTATATCAGAGGCATGAAGAAAGCGTGCCGATAGGCCACAGTAGGAATAATTCATTCCACCACGAGGAAAGAGCTAGGGGATTGGGAAGGCTTGGGAAAGCCCCAGAGGCTTTATCTTACTCTTGAAAGGGATTCCGTCAGACACAGTAGCAGTCTGACTTTGTATTACACCATCCTGGGCACACCCTGAACAGAGCTTGGTTAGGCTTGACGGGCCAGTTCTGGTCAACTCCTGGTCTGACACCTTGTCACCCAGCCCACTCCGCCTTCTGTCTTCAGCAGCAGCTCTGCTTCCAATCCGGCAGGCGGCGTGGGTATCATCAGCTGTGAGCACTCGTCAGCAGCTGCCCATCCCTCCCCGCCTGCCTCTCTATCTCTCTATGTCAGGGAGCAAGTTCTCCTCCTTCTTGCCTTGGTCTCACTTGCCACTTAATCCTCTGAATTCACCCTCTACTGTCTTCTTTCAAACCTAGCAAATTCAGCCAACTTCTCTCCTTCCTGTGGAGTCAACTTTTAGTCTTCTGTCTCACGGGATCAATCCCTTCTATCTTAAAAACAAAACGCGCCTCCCGAGCCTCCTGCCCTCCTTGCCTCCCCTGCCTTTCACTGCCAGGCTTTCCCACTTGGGTTTCCCACTTCCTGCTGTCCACTCACTCCTCCACCAGCTGCAGTCTGGCGCCCCTCCTCTAAGCCACCAACATGAGTCTCATCAAGATCATCCACTGTGATATCCCAGCCACCAGATCCCAAGGACCCTTAGGGCTCTCTTTTACCTGATCTCCCCTGAAGTGACTTTTGGCCTGCAGCCTGCCTCTTTCCTTCTCTCCTCTGCTTTCCTCTGGCCTCTTGGCCTCACCCTCTCAGCTGTTCTGAGGCATGATCTGTCTATGACACGGCAGTATCCCTTCCAGGGTTCTGGCCTGGGTCCTGCTCTCAGCCAGTGACTTCTGCCAGGTCCACATACTGATGATACCCACAGAGCCATCTGCAGCCCTGGCTCCTGTATTAATTTATCTCTTTGTGATTTCTACCTGGCTGTCTCTCAGAGATTGCAAACTCAAATGTCTTTCCTGAATGCCATCTTCCCCCCAAAAGCCAGCTCCCCTTGACATTTCCTATTAGGTGGTATAACATTCCACCCAGTGCCCAAGCCAGAAATCTGGATGTTATTCTAGATTCTTCTCTTTCTTCCAAGATCTTCAAGTTTATAAACTCATTCAACGCTTCACATGTGCTAATCATGTAACACACACAGTGTTGTACGCATCAACAGTTCAACAGTGACCAAAATGACATCCCTGCACTCATAAAGCTTACTACGGGGCAGGGCAGCCATACAGTATGCACTTTAAAGAAAATCAGGAGGAGGGAGGAGTGGAGAAGACTGTGGCCACAGGATAGTCACAAATAGTCTCTTTGAGAAGACATGTGAACAGAGCTTCTGATATCCAGATCAAGGGGGCAAGTAGGTTGGGACTGAGGGAACAGGAGGTAGCAAGCTCTGAGGCAGCATGTCTGAAAAACACCAAGAAGGCCACCTGGCTGCAGGGCAGCGGGCCAGAGGAGAAACCACGGGGAACAAGGCTGGAGAGGTGGGCAGAGACAGCAGGAGGCCAGAGTAAGGACCTTGGATTTCTACCCTCAGCAGAGCAGGAAAACTGGTATTTTCTGAAGACTGCTCTGACTGCAGTGTGTGTGTGTGTGTGTGTGTGTGTGCGCGCGCGTGCGCGTGTGTGTATGTGTGTGTGATGGGGAGGGAAGTGGAGAAAGAAGATCCAGGAGACTAGTTAAGAGGCTCCTGTGGCTGCCCGGACAGACACCCTGTCTAATCTGTCCCTCATTCCTTCCCTGGCCATTACTGCCCTCCCTTCTGGCTCCACGGCCTCCGTCTCAGTTAGGACACCAGTCACCTCAGGTCTCGTCTCGCCTCCTTACTGCTGCCAGAGTGGTCTCTCCAGACTGCACGCTGGGCTCTGACATACCCATGTTTGAAGTGCTTTGCTTACCATTAAGTTCAGAATACAACTCCAATGCCTTGACAGGGCCTACAGGCCCTTTTTCTGACTCACCTTACAGCTGCCCTCACCTGTCATGTCGACCCATATTGACTTCTTGGCTCCTTTAGGGGCTGTCTTAGTCATCCAGTACTGCCATAAGAGAAGTAACACAGTGGATGCCTTTAACAAGGACAAGTTTATTCTCTCACCGTCTAGTAGGCTACAAGTCCAAATTCAGGGTGCCAGCTCCGGGGGAAGGCTTCCTCTCTCTGCTGGCTCTGGAGGAAGGCCCTTCTCATCACTGGTCTAGGAACCTTGGGTCTGAAGGACACACTCTGCTACCAGCACTATTTTCTTGGTGGTGCAAGGTCCCCATATCTCTCTGCTCACTTCTCATTTTTGTATCTCAAAAGAAATCAGCTTAAGACACAATCCAATCTTGTATCTTGAGCCACTAATCTTATCACTATGATGTTAATCCATCTCATTAATAACATTAATGTTACAGGGACAGGATTTATAATAAGCAGGAAAGTCACAACAGGCAACAAAATGGTGGGCCCATCATACAATACTGGGGGAATCATGACATTGCCAAATTGATGCACACAGCTTTGGGGGATACAGTTTAGTCCATGACAGATGCCAAGATCTTGGGCATCTCAGGGCTTTTCAGTGTTCCATTACTTTAGCCTAGAATGTTCTTTCTCCCCACTCTTTGTCTGGCTCACCCCCATTCAGTCTCTAAGTCTAGGTTTAAACATGACTGTCTGCACGCCTCTTTATTCCCACATCTAAATTATGGGTCCTTCTCACACTGTTTCAGGATAAACTGGTATTAGACACGGGGAACGGTAGCAGAGGGAAGGAGAGCGCTCAGGACCCGTCTAACATTTCACCCCCTATAACCATCCAGCACAAAGCATGCTCGGCAAAAGGAGGCCCTCAAATCGTATTTCTGGGGCAAATGGGGGATGTTGCTTTCCAACTCAGAATGTTGCCTTCCCTATAAAAGCTAAGCTTTCTAGCTGGCCCACAAAGCCATTCACAAACTCGCTGTTCTTTATCTACAGCTACTATCCCACTTGAACCTCATGCTTCAGATGTGACAAGCTCTATGTATTTCCCTCCATAACACTACGCTTTCTGGCATCCAGAAACTGGAAGCAGTTCTCTTCACCTCTGAAACCTTCCCGTCCTGAGTGCCTGCAAATATTGACTCACTACTCACTCAGCAAAAGCTCTCTAAGCACGTACCCAGTGACAGGCCCTGCGCTGGTGACGGCACCCAGAGAGCTGACTGTAGGAAGAGGGCAGATGAACTAGTCAGCACAGCAGGCACAAGCTTACTCTGTAAGCAAGGTATGCAGAGGCCCACCTGTCTTTCGTATATTGTTGATTAGTAAATAAGTACAAGTGAGCATGTGTGTATCCTGCTTTACTGGGTAATCCATCCTTAAGTGGGAAGACAGATAAGGCACAAGATTACTGTATCATGTAGGTCATAGGACAAGTGCTGAGAACAACAGTAAGGGGGCGGGTGGGACGAGAGGTGGAAGGGGTGAATTTGGAGGTAGAGGAGCTGTGCAGGCCTTCTTGAGAATGTGACACTTTGGTAAAATCTTGAAGGAGGTGAAGGAATTCACCAAAAAGTCTCCTACGGGGAAAAAGTGCCCGAGACAAAGAAAATAACAAGTAACAGTGACACAGAGGATGATGTGAGAAGGACAGCCTGGAGCTCTGCAGAGTCCCATGAGAGGGTGGACAGATGGTAAGAATTCAGGAAGGCAACTGGGGAAAGGCAGTGCGAAAACCAGAACCCTGAGTTAGGGCCCTTTGAGTCCAAGAGAGAGGATCCCAAGGAGGAGGAGCAGACAAAAGACAACCCTGCACAGATGTCTGGTGGACCGCGTCGTCAACCTGTTTTCACTGCGCTTTCTGAAGCCAGCGTGCAATGAGAATAAGGAATGATGGGAAGTCAGAGAGCAGAAGGGGCAAGTGAAGACCATTTTTTCATGGTGTCTTGACAGATAAGGGCAAGTGAACATTCCTGAGGCTGGGACAGGGCTGAGGAAAGGATCCTCACGATGAAGGCGAGTTTAGTTCGTACAGACAGAAGGGAGCTAGAGCAAAGGAGAAGACAAAGAGGTAGTGGTGGGAATGACTGCTGGAGTATGATCTTCCGATAGGTGACAAACAAAGCCTGGGAGCACAGTCTGGCCTGGGAGCTGGGGATACAGACGAACCTTTCCACTGATGAGCTCCAGGATGCCCACGCTCACCCTGTGTTTCCAGGAGCAGGCCCGGAGACTTCATCTTACCCCTTTGCTTTTTACGATGATGCCTGGCACCCCTTCTAACCCTCAGGTTCTCAAGCCCAAGCCAGGCACACAGAAGGCGTGGTCTCTCCAGCTCCTTAACTTCATGACAGAAACTCAGCAAACAGGGTCACTGAGTTTAGGATTCCTGGAAGTTCCCAGAGGCATTGTTCCTCAGCTCTAGTTCCTAATTTCCTGCCTGATAGCAGCTCCCAGGGACAGAGCTCCCTAACCCCACCTGGGATGGGAAAGTCGTGTGGTCAGAATGCTCAGAGCTCCTAGAGTAGAGTTTGCCACGCGCGTTCCTACGGACCCTCAGCCTGGGTGCTGTCTCTCTGCCAGGACACCTCCTCACCCCTGGGAGTTAGCACAGACCCTTCTTTCTCTGAGTTGAAGGCTAGAGTCTCACCCATGGGAAACAGGAGCAGGAGGCAGAGCACGGGGCGTGCACAAGGACGGGGACATTTGGCTCAGAGTGTGCGCGACCAGGAGGTGAGACAGACAAGAGGGATGGGACTCTGGGTGTCCGGCTCAGGCCTTTTACCAAGACCCCTGCTAAATGGTAGTTCAAGTACAAATTCTAATCTCCAGGGAGCCTCACAGCTGAGTGGTTTGCTCATTTATGTTTCTTCATTCATCAATCCATTCCTTTTTGCCCCAATGGTTTTAGTACATTCACAAAATTGTGCAACCATCACCACTAATTCCAGAACTTTTTTTATCACCTCAAAAAGAAACCCTGGATGCATCAGCAGTTACCCCCTGCTTCCCTGCCTCTGCAGGCCCCTCCATTCATGTTCCAAAGCCTGGCTGGGTTATAATCTGCTACATTCAAGGGACAGATGCTGTTCGACAAGATGCCAGGGAAGTGGTGCCCATGGCTTTCCTGCCGGATCTGCTGAAGCGTGAGTGAGCTCAAAACTGGAAGAACGTCCTGACTTGTCTGCGGTTCGATTTCCTCTTTCAGAGACTACAGCACAGCAATAAATATCTGTTTAACGGAACAGAACGGGCAGCTATTACCATGGGCTCAATGCCAATCAATAAGGAAGAAGTGGCTAGGAGACAGGTCCATGGCGTGCCAGCCAGGAGAAGTCTGGGCACAAGCAGCATACTCCTCAAACACCATAAAGGCAGCAGCTGATTCCAAGACTCGGGAAACAGACGCAAACACCATGAGCTACAGGACACAGAAGGAATGTGACTCAGAAGACACAAGACAGCAGTTATCCAGCACAGGAAGGGTTTTGACATGAGAGATTAGACTTATTCCACAGGACCTCAAGGGACGTAAATGGGTCCAACGGGTGGAAAATTACAGGAAGTCAGTATCTCAGGTCATTACAGGGAAGGGTTTCCTAAGAGTCATGCAATCTCGAAGCAGAATAGGCTGCCTTTGGAGGTGGAGAGTTCAGACACAATGTGGACATTCCATAAGCGGATGCTGGGAAGGGAATTCAAACAGCAGAGGGTGAGCCGACAGCCGTGGCGTTCCCCACCGCGAGCGGCGCAGTCAGCCGTGAGGCGCGCTGCGAGTGATCTGCTACGGTGATAAAATACTCAAGTGTGTGACTCACTGTCTTTACAGAGTCAATTCCAGGTTAGCGTCATAACACCCCTCTATCACTGCAAAAGTGAGAGGGGTGCAGTTAGGGTTCTGTGCTGGATGTGCTCCTGAGAGTGTTCCACTATGATGTGTTTCAAGGCTGAAAAAGGCAGCGAGTCACTGGGCTAGATGCCTGACAGCCTCCCTTGCGGACCTGAGCGTCCAGGAGGGCAAGCAGCTGCACCTGGCCTTCTGAACTAATGGCAACCTGCTGGAGAACAGGTGGTTGCTGCTTGTGTGACAGACGTCATCCGCAGACAGTAATGCCTAAGTCTGGCACCCGGTCGGTGGCACTGGTCAAGTGACAGCCTTTGCAGCACACCTGAACACTACAGAAAAGGAAACTAAGGACGACACAAGTTGTCTACGTCCATGTATTTCAGTTTTTACAGAAGAGTCATTAAGATGATTTCAACGGGGCTAGCGGCAAGTTAAATCTCCGTATTTTTAAAAACTCAAAACGGCTGCAGATGATGTAAACACACCCAGAAAACGATCATTGCCTTCTGGAACATTGAGCGTTTTCTCCCGCTGAGCAACAATTGCCATTAGCTGGTAAAGAACAGAACCTGAACTTTGCCAGCCATGCCGGGATCCAAGCTGGAATTGACTTTCCGTTCTCATTTCCCTGGATAAATGGCCCTGGCAAGGCCTTCTGTCTGTCACAAGGGCCAGCTGTAGAAGTGCCACCATAAAAACACTTGACTGACCAACACGGACCTTTTCACATTCTTCCGACTCCTCTGCCATGTCATTTTTCTGCTGCTCTGCCAAATGACCAGATGTTAATTACTCCACTGGAACGCAAGGGTGACCATGCAGATGGAAGGTGTCTGTCACCTGGTGCAGTGCACTACTGGGCAGCCTGGGATTTCTAGCACCTCGTAATTTCCTTTTTTTTTTTTTTTTTTTTAATTTCAACAATTTTTTCATTATAAAACTATTATTACCACATTATAAAAGTCTGGAAGCCAGAGAAAAGGGAGAAATCATGTATTACCCCATCACCCTAATACAGTCACTTGGCACTTTAGTGTATTGCCCACTTTTCTTCCAGGCTTTCTTTATATATGATTATACGGGTTGCATAAAAACCAAAAACCAAAAATCAACTGCTGTTGAGTTGATTCTGAGTCACAGTGACTCTAAAAGACACAGTAGAAGAGCTCCTTCCAAGGAGCACCTGATGGATCTGAACCTTTGCTTAGCAGATGTAGTATTTAACCATTAGGCCACCACAGTTCCCTGTGGGCTGCATACACTTAGCTCATTTATACCCTGCCTCCTCTGAAAAGGATTCCAAGGAGCTTACACAAGTACGTATCACCAGAAAGACAGCTCCACGTCCACAAACCAACACAGCCCTGACGGGCTGATTTCTAACCTCCTGCCCACCAGGATGCGACCCCATGCCACCCTTGGCTCCTCCCCTTCATCTCCAACCTCCATTTCTGTGTATTTTTCTGCCATTTGCCCTTTCTCCCCTGTTGATAATGTCCCCCTCTAGTCCAGCTCCTTGTCACCTATTTCCCTCAACCAGAATGCTCTGCCCTCTTTTCTTCATTCTGAGGCTGTCCTGTTGGACACCATCTACTTGGTTTCCTCTTGTCTGACCAAGAAAAAGCATTTTCTGGTCTGAGATTTACAAACAAGTACAATTTGTCCCCAGTTTAGCTTTCTTGTTGTATCTTTCACCATGTTCCACATGGAGTCTCTGCTGGTGTATCTGTACCCTGGTCGTGAGGACGCAGCGTGCAGAATACACATGATGGGCACGTGCCCACTCCCTGGTGTCCCTGTAAGGAGAACGGTTCCGGGACAGCTGAGACAGTCACGGGCACTCCGTTTACTCCTCGACCTCTGACGACCGTCCAAACAGAAGAACAAATGAAATCACTATTACAAGCACCAGACAACAGACAGAGCAGTGCTTCTATCCAGAGAGAAGGGGACTCCAGGCAACACAATCACTGTCCCCTTGGGTCTGTCCTGAGGGCACTTATCAGACTGTGGCATAAGGAAGTCAAGTCCATGCAGGGAGGGGCTCAGTCCTGCCTCGCCCACAGAAGGGACGGCTCAGAATGTTAGAACCTGGCCCAGTCTGAGCTTTTTTAAGTAGGTTGCTCAAACTCAGTATTTTAGAAATATGTAATTCCTACAAAATCTGCCTAGGAACTTTTTTTCCTCTATTACATGCTGTACCTTCTCTTCAGTGTCCCATAGCTGCAAACACTGAGTCATCCTGCTAACATCTTCTCCCTGCTAAGCGAGGCGCCTCTATTCCAGCAGTGGGGAGACCGCATGCTGACCTGCAGAACTCCACGTCAGTGGGAGAGGGGACACCTCTGCGACAGACCATTAACACTCCATCACGCCTGAAGCTGTACAAGTGACCCACTGTGGGCAAGCTGTCAAAGGCCATGTCTCTGAGAACGACCTATGGCAGAAGCAGTCACCCTGAAACCACTTGAGAGGGGCGGGCAGGAAGCAGTACATCTGGAAGGCTCTAGAACGCGGTCGGGTGGGGCTCGCTCTTCGCACACCCTAGACAGTTATTTTCAAAGCCTGGATAAGCTAAGCCCACGTCCAACTGTTTCCTGCTTAACCACCCAAGCTACTGCCGTTGAGTCGATGCCAACTCTTAGTGACCCTGTAAGACAAAGTAGAACTGCTCCAGAGTTTCCAAGGAGGACCTGGTGGATTTGAACTGCTGGCCTTTTGGGTTAGCAAATGCAGCCCTTAACCACTACACCACCAGGGTTTCCTACTTAGCCACACCCTACGAGGTCATTTAAAGAGCGCCTAACGCCTGCCTCTTGCATCCTACTGGCCAGATAAAGGTGTGCAGGGAGCACAGCAGGCTTCCTCACCTCAGGCCTTGGAGGCAGAGGTCAGGGAAGGTGCTCCTTCAGTTCACTGCTGGGCATGCCCACCACGGGCACCCCTTCAACTACCCCGACTACCCCGATTTACTGCTGGGTTCTGGTAAAGGGACCCCGCCTCCCAGAAGCAGAGCCTGCAGGGACCTGCCTTCTACAGCACCTCACGCCAGCACTTCTTGGAGGGCCGTGGCCTGGTGTTAGCTTTTCTGCCCTCACTGTTCCCTCTTCTGAGGCCTGGGAAGAGTCCTAGTGAGAGGACATTTCTTATTCTCACCCTGACCAAAGTCACCATGGAAATACAACATGTGTATAGGCTCAAGAGCCCTGAGCAAGTTCTGAAGCACAGTGAGCCCCACCGTACTTGCCACGCTGCCCAGGGAGCTCAGGGCAGCCAGGCCCACCCCACAGACTCCCTGCTACCCCAAACAGCACAGAGATTTCCATTCGGCCTACCGTCAGCAAGGGGCTTGCAGGAGAGGGCATCATCGAGGTCTCGTGCAGTGGATGGGTCAATGGTGAAGATACACTCTTTCCTAGGGAAGAGGGAGATTTTGTTAAGTTACGCCACAAACACCAACAACTTCTCGTCGTTACAGCATAGCTTTGAAGAACTTTTAATTTTGCAAAGGGGCTCTGCTGATCAAACCCTACAGTGATGTCTGAAATCTTGCTCTGGAAAGGGGACCTTCGGTGAAATGTGGGCGAGGGGGAGACAGCCTGGGTGATAACAGCAGGGCCTGTCTGAGAACTGGCACCAACATCTGAACTCAGCACATGAAGAGGTGTGAACCAGCACTGCAGGGAGGCACTTCCCCACAGGAGGCCCCCAGACGAGGAGCATCTCTTTGGATCCCCACGGTCAGGGGTGTTTCTTGCCTCTCCCTTCCCAGTGGCTCATAGGAACCTGTCCTTGGAAGAGCTGTGTGATCCCTGCACCTTCTCCTATCTCACACAGTGGGGTGTGTCTGTGACCCAGGGGACACAAGCCAGGAATAAGGTGTGCAAACAGCTCCAGGCCCTCCAGTGAGCCAGGACCCAATTCTACTGAGAAACAGCCCCACTTGTCTTTAATTTCCACAGAAAAACAGAGTCCACTTTACCCAAACTCCTACCCTCAGACACACTTAGGGCCTATTTAAGTCACAGTTTTCCTGGTACATTTTGCTCGTAATCTCTGGGCCTGTCCTGTCCCGTTTTGCTTTCTGGTTTCCCATTTAACACGCCCCACCCATCTCACCCATTCATCTGGGTGGAGTCTGTCTGCAGTTCTCAGTATGGCTTGCCCTTTCCTGCCCAGGTCCTGGCTTGGGTGGGTGGGGTGGGTGAGTGATTTCTGCATCCGCTGCCCTTCGTCCCTGGCACGCAGGCTGGCAATCAAACACCCCTGTCCACGATGTGCTCTCTCAAGGGCCTCCTCCACTTCATCCAGCACCAGCAGTGCTGACGTCGTTGCCACCGCCACCAGCACCAATGACATGGACACGTGGTGTTCGCTGTGGAAACATCTGCCTTGTTTGCAAAGCCCTTTCTCCCGTCAGGAAGCCACCAGAGGCTGCCAAGCTGCTCTGGACCCTGTCTGCAAGGCGCTGGGGGCTTCTTCGTCTGACCCTATAGCCCACAGTCCTACTCCCACTGTTTTCAACAGCCCTCTCTGTTCACCCTCCCCCCAACAGATCACCTCATGGTCACAGGGCCTCAACTCTGGGACAGCCTAGCCTTCAGGGAGTGCACCACCAGCTTAACAACAGCTTTTTGGGGAAACAAACAAGAAATAATAAGTATATTATTTGGGGGAAACAAACAAACATAGTAAGTATAACTAAATATATGCATTGGTTTTACTGCACTTCAGGATTTCAGAAATGTCAAAATGTTTAAAACAAAACAAAACTGATCTAATACGGTAAATGGATAATCAAACTGTGGTACAGCTACACCATGGAATATTTAGCAACAAATACACACACAAGTGAATACTACACTGTGCTTGAAGGTACTGTTCTGAGTTACAGACACCACTCTCTGAAGTTCACAAACTAAAGGAGCCCATTTACAGGATGCTCTCTCAAAGACACAAGCAGAGCGACAGACAGCTGACCCCTGGTTGCCAGGGGCTGCAGAGGGAGGAGGCGGGAGTCTCAGGCACAGCGGCACCGGGAGGCTGCTGGGGTAGGGGGCTTTGTGTAGTCTGATTTTGGTAGCAGTTCCATGAATCTATGTATGAATTAAAGCTCAGAGCACTGTGCACCAAAAAAAAATCTATTTTACTGTTTGCTACTTTAAAAACAAAAAATTTAAAATGTGATTTTAGAGTTAAGAATAGTAAAAGAAAATACGTGTTAAATATTAATAGTGTTGATCGATGGATGTTGTAATTCTAGATTATTATTTTTTTCTTTATAATTTTCCATACTTTTCAGAATGTTCTTTACAATTACATATCACTTTCATGCCTGGAAAAAATGAACACTGCAAAGAATCTTGTCCAACCAAAACTCAGCTGTCCTTCAGATACATTACATTGCTTATGAGGACACTTAGCTGTCATGTAACATTTGTTAAAACTCATACTGCTTAACCACAGTCAATGGCTTTAAAATTATGGATCCGGTGACATGATGTAATGACAAAACAAGACAGACAAGAAAGGGAGGAGTGGTACAGATGGCAGTAACGAGAGCATCCAGAGCACAGACCAGAAAGAGTACTTCGCCAGGAAATGGGCTCTCCTCGTAGGTGTTTCGGGAAGTCACACACAGTGTGGGGAACACAAAGATTGAGACCTCAGGACAAATGGTAATAACTTCTGTCTCACTCTAGAAAAGATGCTGTAAGCTAAGACGCTAGAGGAAATCTGAAACACTGACGGCCTACGGATAGCCAGCTCGGCAGGGCTGCGTTCTCCAAGGCCTGGAATAGAGACCGTAACTCAGAATGTTTGTTGAATGAATAAATGATGGTGAGAAGAAGAGACAGGGAGGTGAGATTTATCCAGATACCACAGTCAAGGACTTGACAATGGGGAAGACTTTGAACTTAATTCACTTACTCAGTTTTGTATCTCCCATTAAACCCAGCACCACACTTTTACACACAGTGAGCACCAACAAACATCTGCTGAACTGAAACCGGAACGTCACACTTGGTGGTGGGAATGCTTGGTTCTTCTTCTTCTTCTTTTTTTTTTTAATCATAAATGACATTATATAACAAGCCAAAAGAATGTCCTACTAGTAAAAATCAAAAAGAACATTCTATTAGTTTTAGGGGGCATGGGTGTAGTTTACTAGTTTACCTGGGGGAGACTGACTAGGAAGTCAGCTTTTCTTAAACTTAAAAATGCATTAAGATTTTTATCTTCTTGGAAAATAAGTGAATGGAAAATGATGTTGCTGTTGTCACTTGCTGTCAGCTCAGCTCCGATTTTGGGTGACCGCACTGTGCAGAGTAGAATAGCTCCACAGGGACCTCAAGGCTGTGACCCTTCGGAAGCACGTCGACAGGCCCGTCTTCTGAGGTGCCTCTTGGAGGGTTCAAAGCACCGACCCCTCAGCCAGCAGCTGAGCACTTAATGCCCACTCAACATCTCCAGTCTAAAACGGACTCGGCCGCGCGGGACCTGGTAAAACTTGAAGGTTTCAGTTGCTATGCTATGAATGGCTTCCCTGAGAGGGCCCCCAACTGCTTTCTGAGAAAAATCTTAGACCTGCTGGGAAGCACTCAATCCAGTTCTCCACTGCCTTCTGGGTGCTTTTTCGTTTTTGTTTTTTCAAATCTGCTCTCAAACCAGAAGCCTAAAAGTCTACGCTGAAACTGTACTCCGAGGACAGCACCATGGCAGACCTGCTGGACAGACACCTCCTCATCAGGAGGCAGCAGCAAGCAGCTCACCCCAAATCTGGCCCACCAACTGTTTTTATGACCTATGAGCTAAGAATGGTTTTTGCCTGTTTAAATGGCTGGTGAAAAAAATCAAAGAGAGACTTGTATCTCCTGATATGTGAAAATTACATGCAATTCAAATTTCAGTAACCAAAATAACGTGAATAAAATAAGTTTTACTGGAACAAAACTGTATTTTTTTGTTATGCTGGAAGAGTTGAGTAGCTATGACACAGACTGTATGCCTACCACGTTTACTATCCGGCTTCTACATAGAAAGTTTGCTGACCCCTATTCTAGATTTTAGGGACAGAACAAAAAGTGTCCCTTTATTCCTTGGTGTGCTACATGGTGTTTTACTTTCTAAAAAGTGTCTTGTGATTAAGTCAGCATAGGAAATGCATCAAAGTTACACAGATTTCTTAATTGCAGGACTTCTCAGAACCTTTACGGTGAAGGTATCACACAGCCCTTGCCCAGCTCATTTGATGCTGCAGTTTTCCTGTTGGAGAGTACCTTCCAGAACCAAGGTTCTTCAGATAGTGTCCTTTAAGAACTGATGAACTGTACTGAACCACTCTGTCCTTGTCCTATGTGGCACTTGGCTACTGAGCCTACCCAGAGGGACACTGCAACAAATCAATAAAATAACATTCACTGTACGGAGGCTGTTGAGAGCATTGCTCACCTGATCACTTAGGAGCACTCACAGGAGAAACTTACATAGCACAATGGTCTATTTGTATCTTACAGTCATGCAAATTTTATCCTTGATTAAGTTTCCCTCTTTGCATTGGTTGATAGGAAACTCTAAAGAACAACTTGTGACTTGCCTCTAGAGGGCTTCACTTGTAGGTGTTTGTTAGAAATTAACCTTAATCCTGGCAATGTCTACTTTTCCTCTTTATAATTAAAAAAAGGAATCACTATAAATATGTATTATATGTATATTCACAAACTGTCTCACATCATTTTCAGCAAGGTACAAGGTATAAATACATATAGAGGTATATTCAGGATTGGAAGCCCTGGTGGTATAGTAGTTAAGTGCTATGTCCGCTAACCAAAAAGGCTGGCAGTCTGAATCTACCAGGTGCTCCTTGGAAACTGTATGCGGCAGTTCTGCTCCGCCCTGTAGGGTTACTGTGAGTCTGAATTGACTCTACAGCAGTGAGTTTTTCAGGATTCCAACATTTCAGAATCATGTGTTGAGGTGATGCTGAAAGAAAAAAAGACACGCAGTATGGACTACTAAGAGAACTAAGTTCTAGACAGTAAAACTCAGAGGGCTTCCAGCAGCCTTTAAACCTCTTTTCTCACTATGGAAAACTGGGAGAAGCAAAGGAACAGCAAGTGACCCTGACAAACCTCAGTGCTCAGTGCTGAGAGCCAGAGACTTAATCTGTTGTCATCGCCACAATTACAAATCGGCCACGATGTGGTGCCTGTGGGCTCCTTCTGGTTGCGGGCCACAGGCTGGGAGCTGCTGGCCTCGGGCATGGGGGCACCCAGCCTGTGGGGAGGGGGAGGGCGATGAGGCTGCTCGCAGCACAGCTGCCACACTCCATTAACATGCTTGGGATTTCACTGGCTCCTTTTCTGGAATACGCTGGTCTTGCAACCTGCAGGACACAGCCTGGCTTGCCAAGTTCTAGAACCTGTGGGACCAAGTATTTACAGAGTTCTGCAACAATGGTTAGCAAGAAGCTAACCCGGACCCGCAGAAAGCCAAGTGCTAGGTGGGGGAGGGAAAGAAGGAGCCTCCAGCTTCTGAGGCTGCAGAATCCAATTCAGGGCGAAGTTATGTAACCAGGACTTCTGAAGGCACGTAACCTGGGCTTTAGCAGAACTTTTTAAAGTGGCAGAAAACCTCTAAGATGATCTGTTTTGCTCAGATCCACTGGTCCAGGAGAGTGACATGTGAAGAGGAACTAAAAATGCCTTCTTCAGACCTCTGAGACCTGGTGGGGAAGCCCAGGAACCACAAAAGCCCTATGAAGACTTTCTGTTCCTGCAGGTCCAGGACTCTCCCGCGGACCCCACACACTCTTCTCCCTCACGGTACCAGCACCTCTCTCTGTCTGGCTTTCATTTCAGCTGCAAAGAACCACCTCCCTCCGCAGTAACACTCCCTCACCACGTTTCCAACATTCCCCTCCCCGCACTGTGGCCACGGACACCAGCACATCACAGAAACTGCCCAAGATCACCATGGTTGCCAGATGTATCACCTTCAGGCTGACCACTGGTCAAAAACCTTCATCCACTCCTTACAACGTAAGCTAGAAATTCAGCTGAGAATTCAAAGCCCTCTGTGATACAGCTTCTAGCCCATACTGCCCATGGTTAGCCAGCAACTCGCCAATACGGCTTGTCTCAGCCAAAACGGTCTACACCTTCTGCCCTCAGAAACCTTGTCCACGTTATTCCCAACACTGCGGCACTTACCAACCCATCTCCAATGTCTCAAGTCTGCCTACCTGTTAAAGGCCCGGCTGCAAGGCCTTTTCCCCCACTGAACCTCACTGCTCCAGAGGGGAAGTCATCTCTCCTCTCTGGGCCTTCTATGCCCAGGACACACCTGCTCTCATGGTGGCACTCATGGACACATCTCACCACTGGAGGCTGGAAGCTCCTCAAGGTCTGGCTGTCGCACTGGCCCATCCTGCATCCCTTCCAGCACCCTGAAGGCACACGTGGCACCAGCAGGTGATGGGCGCATGAACAAAAACCTGCCTGAAGGACTCTCAGCAGTACTTTTCCATTCAGTGCTGCTGTTGCATCTTGGGAAACACATCTAGGATTAGAACTCATGACTTCTTGGCGTCCCTTCCTGTGGTCACACCACAGTGTTACCGTTTCCAGGGGTGTCCTTTCCTGTCTTCATCCCATCTTCTTTTCTCATAAAATAGTGTTTTACAAACTGTGGTTCAGGGACCATTTCCAGACTAGCAAAATTTATAGGGGCCTCCTCTGTCCACGACTCTGGGCTGGTCTCCTTGCTAGTAAGCACTTCTGAAGAGGAGGATCTGGGTCAATGGTGGTGAATGAGTGAAAAGAAGAAAACTTTAGGAAATAGTCTTGATAGTACAGAGAATAAGTTTTACTCAAACATGTCTTCAGATTAGAGGGTACCATAGTTTATACAGTAAATAGAAATTTTTACAAAATCTAGAGCAGGAAAAACCCACCAAAGATGTAGCTAGCATTTCCTCCAAACCCATGTGTGCCTGAGAAGCCCAGCGAGGAGGGCGCCGGGCCATCCTAGTAGAGTTGTTGAATGCGGGGGTCACTTCACCTTACACTCCCCGGGCTTCCTCAGGAGTGAGGAGGCCTTGCCTCTCTCAGACAAAGGCTACGCAAACCTAGGCCTGTCTGTTAGTGGGGCTGGACCTGTTCTTTCTTCTGATGGCAGCTGACAGTATCTTAATACTCTTCCATTGAGTTCCACTGTCATGCATACACAAAAAAAGTTTGATGTAAATCATAGACTTTTAGACAGGAAAAAGAAAACCAGTGAGGATTCAGAGCACAAAGACCATGGCCTCACCACCAGTGCTGGAGCAAAAGTTATGAGACCATGTAGTGAGTCTACAGTAGGGAAAAAAACTGCAATGCTTTGAGCACCTGGCCAGAGCGAGGTCTTAACTCGGGCCCACAGAGGCTCACTTCAAGCTTCACAAAAGATTAGGCTACACGAACGTGGTTACCTGGTTCTTTTGTTTCCCAAAGGGCAGTGATGAGACTGAATCAGAACAGACTGAAGTGTCTCTCTCTTGTTATACACACCACATACTCGCGCACCCACCCTTTGAACTTTCTACCCCTCGATGCCTCTTTGTCAATCAGTAAAGGACACCCTGGAGCAGAAGCCACAGGACAAGCGTGCTCCGGGACTGTGGGAGCCTGAGATCAAAGCAGGGTCAGCGGAGTCACGGCTGACTCAGACCTGTTCAAGTTGACTTCTCTCCTCAGTTTTCATTTTCAACAATGTCCAACTTCAGGAAAGTTGCAACAACAGTACATTGAACACCCATACATCCTTCATCATGATCATCGAATGTTAACCACTGGGCCATCTTTGCTGGCTTTTTTCTCCCTGTCCTTAAAGCACGCTGCAGAGACACTGATACTTCACCCCTCCATAGTTCACAGTATGCATTTGCTAAGGAGGGCATTCATCTACAGAACCACAAGACTATAATCATAGCCAGGAAGATTAATAATTTCACATCATCCAATTTGTAGACTATTCACATGTCTTCATTTTACTTCCTCCAGCAATCAATCAAGGTTCGTTGTATTACTGTGTGTCACTGAGTCAACTCCAACTCAAAATGACCCTACAGGACAGAGGAGAATCGCCCCACAGGGTTTCCTAGGCTGTAATCTGTATGGGAACAAACCACCAAGTCTTTTTTCCCACAGAGCCACTGGTGGCTTCCAACCACCACCCTTTCAGTCAGCAGCTTTGACCACTGGCCCACCAGGGCTCCTTAATCAAGGCGGACACACTGTATTTGGTAGTTGTGTCTTTTAGTCACTTTTAATCTGTAATGGTCCATTAACTTTGCATAGCCAATACATATAATATAAATAAATATATACAAAACAGTGCTGTTTTTGAAGCACCCAGGCCAGCTGTTCTTGCAGAGTGTCTCGTGTTCTGGATTTTTCTGATTGTTTCCTTGCTGAAGCAGGAAGAAAGGAAAGGAGAGAAATATGCCAGATGTGGCAAAACTAATTTTCTATAAACTGAAAGTTGTGCTTGAAGCTTTTACTAGACTCAGTGACACAGTGGCTTGAATACTCGATAGAGGTGGCATGCCAGTCATACCGTGTCCCCTTGGGAGGCACACTGTCAAATCACTATATTTGATCGCTTAGCGAAGGCAGTGATAGATATTTCCATTTTAAGGCTACTTTTACTCTTCATAATTAGTAAGTAATCAATCTCTGGAACAAGTCTTTAAAATCAAGTGAATGCCCTGTTCTCACCAGGTTTTTAAACCAATGGTTTTAGTATTCACTGATGACTTCTGCCCAGACCAATCCTAACCTTGCAAGTTCTAAGACAGTGTTTCTGTAATTCTACAGTACCTTTGATATTTATTAGTTGGCTTTCTTCTGTTAAGAGCTTTTTCTGCCCTGTTCCTGGTTTTTGTTTTTTGAACATTGTGACAGATTTATACCCTTTTAAAAAATTCAATGTCGTATAATCCCTTGCTATTATTACTGTTCTTCTTCATGTTCAAATTGTCCCAAATTAGGGTAGCAGGAGCCCTTTCAAGTGGTCCTCTGTGTCCCTGTGATGTATTCCCATTAAGCCTGTTACAAACTGTGCTCCCCCCAAAATTGTGTCCCCCCCAAAACGTGCAGTAATTTGGCTGGGCCACGATTCCCAGTATTGTTCTCTCCATTTTATGATTTTCCTATGCTGTAAATCCTAATCTCTGCCTGTGGTTAATAGATAGGATTACGTTAAAGAGGAGCACGGTGGGACTGTAATACTCTTCCTCCGCTGACCTCCCTGTTCCATTGTAAAGGGAGTTTCCCTGGAGTGTGGCTCCTACCACCTTTTATCCTAGAAGAGACAGACGGAAAGGGAAGCAAACACAGAGTTGGGGAGCTCAAGCCACTAAGAAAGCAGCATCGAGAGCAGACAGCATCCTTTGGACCTGAGGTTCTTAGACTGAGATGCTCCCTGGCCAAAGAGAGACAGATACAGCACGAGGACCTTCTTCCAGAGCCATCAGAGAGAGTTCATTTCCCTGGAGCAGACATCCTGAACTCAGACTTGTAGCCTACCGGGCTGTGTAAGAATAAACTTTGCTTTCTTAAAGCCATTCACTTGTGGTATTTGTCAGAAGCTTTCTGGCACAGTGAGATACCTCAGGCTCACCTTTTACATTCCCTGCCCTGAACCTGTGTGTCACCAATTTCCATAAGAAGCCCTGATTCCTCTGTGTGGGGATGGTACTCAGAAGTCAAGACAGAACACAAACTATGCTCACTACTATTGGAGTATCACCGCTTTTAGGCCCCTTCAGGGAGCAGAACTAGAACACACCAGGTTAAATCATCTAAAATTGGTAATATTTGATCACGTGTGTCCAAAGTGGAGAACTGCTGGCACAGTGGTTAAGAGCTGAAGCTGCTGACCACAAGACTGCTGCTCCTTGGAAACCCTGTGGGACAGTTCTACTCTGTCTAACAGGGTTGCTGTAAGGCAGAATCAACTAGAGAGCAAAGAGTGTTTTTTTTTTAGTTTGTGGCCTAAGAAAGGGCAATTTCAGGTGGTTCACCCTAAGGTACTATTTAAAAATCAGGAATTCATACTGATACCTCCAACCGAAATTTAGCAGCATGGCATTCTTCCTCATCTCCAATTCTGCATTTACATCTTCCTTCTCTTAGTGAGAAACCCAGCTCCCAGAGGCATCAGTGCACAGAGCTGCTTCAAAATTATTGTTTCAGAAATACCACTACCAACAACAAACCAAATGTGAAGATTCCTTTGGTATTTTATCCTTGGAATAGCCTCACCAAGGGTATACAGTCAAAGTACTCAAAAGTTACTTGGATTCTCTTTTTCTATATTTGCCAGCCAAGTACCGTTGAGTCGGATCCAACTCATTTAGTGATCCTATAAACATCAGGTCCATTTGTTTCTGTTTGATTTCAATTTTAGAACTTCTGTCTTTCTTTGAAATTTTGTTGTTAAATATGTAATACATTTTAATGATTTAAAAGACAAAACTAAATAAAAGTATACATAAGCAAGCCTCACTCCCATCTCTCTCTCTCTCCTCTGTCCCTACCCGTCTTTCATGGAGAACTATTTTCACATTTTCTGGTTTATGCTTTATGTGCTTCTTTTTGACATGTATTTTTTTCTTTTCTGAGACAAACAGAAGGACACTATCTCTTTTGCACTTTGCTATTTTCACTTAACAATAAACTAGAGAAGTCACTCCACCTCAGCTGAGAGATCAGACTCAGAACTGTTGGAACTGCAAGTCCCTGAGAGGCTGCCCTAGTCTAACACTTATCCCCCAAACATTTCTTAACTAATGAGAGAGGTCAACCCACATCTTGAATACTATACTTGGGGATGGCAGGTATTTGATCTCAGATAGCTCTATTAGAAAATACTTTCATATGTTGAATGGATATCTGCCTTCTAGAAACTTCCTAGTTCAGCCCCTTGCAGCTACAAGCCACAGAGAATCAGCCGACTCCCCCTTTGACAACGTAGTCCTTCAACCATGACTTTTCCCAAACAACATGTCCACTACTTTCTTGTCTGGAATAATTTATGACTGTGTGTAATTACAGTCTTTTCCCCAAGTTTCTGCTTACTGTGTGGTCAAGAACCAACCAAAGCTGTAGGAAGCACCAGAACACTGGTGTGAAGATGATGTCAGAGGTCGAGAGAAGGCAGGCCGGAAGGCTCTCGTCCGAGAAATTTTAGCAGGTGTCTGCCGTTCTAGGTGTCTGGCCACATTTAAGTACAAACAGAAATTTCTACTCACATTTTGGGGAGGGAGCAGACAGAAGATACACAGCACTGTAACTAAGTGCTAGAGAGGCAAACCGGAAGGAGGGAAGCACTGGCACGCGTCAAGGAGATGAAGTCCTGAGGACGGTTTTACGCGGGACAGGCAGGGTGGCCCTCAGGGAGAAGATGAGGTTAGAAGTGGACTTGCAGGAGGTCAGGAAGTGAGTCACGGGCTCTCAGGGGGGAGTGGGGGGACTTTCATAAGCCCGTTTACCTGCAGACACTGAACTATCAGGGACAACTCAGAGAGGGGCCTGCAGCCAGGACAGTCGAGACTGGGCCCTGCACTCTTCCTTCCTCAAGTCTAGGCTTGCAGGGACTCAGAATGCGGCACTGAGGGTCCTGGGGAACAACAGGTGCAGCCCAGTCCCACCAGGTCCAGAGAGTGTCCCTATCTGAACCTCTCTCAATCATCTCTTTCTTCTTTTACCTCTGGTGATAAGAGTTTTCCTATAATCTACATTTAAAATATCAGATGGGGGTTACTTTAAAACAGGCTCTGAGAATATGGGTGGACAGAAATTAAATTTTAAAACTGGACAGAATAAAGCAGCTCTGAGAGTTCAGGAAAAGTTGCCACAGAAAGAGCAACAGACCCCTACACATGGACAGGTCTACCCAATGTACACACACACACTGAAGACCTCTATCAGTTAAGAGGCAGACTCTGGTGGTATAGTGGCTAAGTGCTACGGCTGCTGACCGAAAGGCTGGCAACTCAAGTCCACCAGGAGCTCCTTGGAAGCCCTATTGGGTAGCTATACTCTGTCCTTTAGGGTCACTATGCGTTGGAACCAACTCAAAGGCAATGTGGGTTTAGAAACCCCTGCAGCATAGTGTGGTTAAGTGCTACCACTGCTAACTAAAGGGTCTGGAGTTTGAATCCATCAGGCGCTCCCAGGAAACTCAGTGGGGCACTTCCACTCTGCCCTATAGGGTCAGTATGAGTCTAAAGCAACTCGATGGCAACAGGCCTTTATTAGTTAGAGTTCTTCAATATATGGGAAATCTTGCTCTCATTAAAACAGTGGTTTTCTACATCTGCCTCCTAGAGATGGCCTCCTGAAGGAAAAACAATTATAATAACAGTGGGTATTATTTTTACTCTCAATTTGTGGAGAGGGTAAATGACGGAGTAAGTAACTTGCTCAGAGTCACAGAACTACAGAAATGTCTTTCAATGGGACAGAAACGCAAAAGGGAAGGGATACAAGGAGCCAAGTCGACTGACAAGTTCAATTTAGACACAAGTTGAGTTCTCCTAGCTATCCTGCAGGCCCTTCATTCCTAATTATAAATTTACACACCCTGGAAACTTTTTCACTAGATAATCATCCCAAATATCTTTGAGAAATTGGCAATGGCTTCCTTTTTAGGCAGAACACCCAGATCTAACAACTTTCTACCCTCAACCTGAAAATCTACACCCCGAGTTCTGACACCAAGTTTACTCAAACCCAAAGTTCCTGAATATGAGAGGGAAATTCAAGTCCCAAATACTTTCTTCTGGAAGAGATACAGGAAAATAGGAAAAAATAACCAAAGAAAGAATATTTGTGGATATATTCTCACTAACATATACTGTACTTTTAATTTGCTTTGTAACTTCCAGAAGGGACCAATATGTAACACTAAAGCACAAAGTGTCACCAAATTTTAATGTGACTTTATCAGACTAAACACAATGGGATAAAGGCTAGTATTTAACGCATTTAAATTCTAGGGGACAGAATTAAGAATAGTCACGAAGTCAAGGAATTAACTGTGTCTAGACATCTCTCTTAGATTTCTATTTGTGGAACAGCATTTTTTTCCTCATCCTTTGAATTCCCAAGCTAGGAATTCAGAACCTGCTGTTGAAAGGCTCATCCTCCTTAATTCTCCACCCATTTATCAGGCTGAAATGCAAATACAGGGTTGAATGCATTTCAACAGCCCTGGAGCTCCAAAGAGCCTTCTCAGGGAGCATGCTGCGCTAACTGGGGAAGGGTTAAGCCACCCCTATTTTTCAGATCTGAAAACAGTTGTTCTGATATGAGAAGACTCATTACAATGGTGCCAGCTCCCTTCTATAAAAGCGATACACATTTTCTGCACAACTGTATGATTGTTATGGCAACCGTAAAAATGGAACTCTCATTCTTCAAATTACACACTGCCCATACTGGATTACCTACACACGCTTGTTCTTCTATATCACCCAGGATTTCTTTTCAGAAAGTACTGTGTCTGTCCTATAGACGCTGAGGAGCAAGATGAAGTGGTTCCTTTCAAAGGGAGAGTCCACAACAAGGAATCTTTCAGAGGCCTTGCTCTTGAAGAATTCTAGGGCTTTCCGGTCAAGTCTTTTAATCCTGTGGTCACTGGGAGACCTCAAAATATTCCCCCTGGGGAGGAGGGGGAACTGCCTGGACAATGAATTCTCAAAAGGATTTTTTTTTTTTTTAATTGAGAAGGATGATGTGGGAAGATGCCATTTTTAAATCCTCATCTAAGAACTTAAGAGAACTCCTATAAAGTCTGATAAAGCACTGAGAATATTTGCTGGACTCCCAGTTCAGTGACGTGAGAGACTTGAATAACAGTAGATACACGTATTTAAATAAACTTTGCTGCTGAAAATAGAACAACACAAACATATCAAACAAAAAAACACTAAAGTAAACTTGGTCTATGTTTCAGGGTGGTCGGGGACCCTATTATAACTCTGACCAAAGACATTTAAAATTTGCATCTTTTATCAGAAAAAAAAGTATAAATTATTTCTTCTTATTAATGGGGAAAACTAAGTTTAGTCTTGCATGTTTTTAAATACTCATTTAGCAAAAAATACGGCTGCAATTCTCCGAGTCAGTTCCACAGGTTGCTGCTGTTTTTAAAGCAGTCTGATAATCACTTCCTGATTGACTTTAATATTACCCACTCACATTTTAAGAGGAAAACCTGCTCTTAATGACTGTGTTCCTAAATTTCCAAATAACAGAAACTCACCCAGTTTTCCTTTCTCCACATGAATAAACAAACAAATGAGGACACAGGTCTCCCTTTGAGATCAGCCAGGTAAGTAAACCTCAAGAGCAGCACCCCAAATTATAGTAAGCTCTCAGCACTGCCCCATGTATGAAGCCCACGGCTATTCCTCCACTCCCACTGCTTCTTCAAGAGGACAGGAGTAACAACACATGCTCCAGCAGACTCCAAGTGACCTCTGACGACTGTCCTCTGTTGGCACCGCCTCCTGGACTTCCTGGGGTCAAGTCTTCCTGGGGTCAAGTCTCCCTACACACAATACCTCCACCTCAGCCCAGCTCCCAGAGCCCTTCTCCTCGCCAAGCCTTATACTGGCCCCACACTCATAATTTGACCTTCTTTCCATTCCTCCCGAAGCAAGTCTCCTTGCTGCGCTCCCATCTTTTTCTTTCTCTCTCAGTCTTAGTAGTGTTTGGTTCCCAGGATCAAGTTCCTTAGACACAGCACTGAAGGTAATTCCCTTTCTCAGAAACCTTCACTGGCTTCCAGCTACCTTGACATGACAGCCCTTAGCTCAGTATTCAATACCCTCCATGACTTGGCTTCAAACCACTTCTCCATTCTTATTTAACTGACTTGACTTCACTAAAATGGGACCTTGATGACCCAGTTGTGCCCAAACACCTTGAATTAGTGCTCTGCATTGACTTATCACTTTTTCTCCTGAAGGACTTTATTTTCTTTGGAGGAAAAAACATTTTCTCTCAATCATGTATTTTTAAATTCCAACAGTATCTATTTCAGTGTCTTGTAAATAGTAGTAACAATAAGTATGTACTGAACTGAATCTTTAGTTGGACTCCTTCAATTCCAATAGCCGCAAAAAAGGCTGAGGCTGAAGCAGCGTCATGAATGGTTTGCACTAAAGAGTTCTTTGACCAAAGTGCCAAAATGCCTGTGAGAGTAGTACCACTTTAGATGACGCCATGGGGACAGATGAATACAGTAATACCTAAGGAAAGATGAAAAAGGCACAGAGATGGGTCAAGAGGGAACAAAATTTGAAGGAAAAAGGTAGTTTGAAAATTTTACCCTACATGACTTAAATTTCTTTCTGGGAAGGTAACGTGCCTTAATGATTATCAGAAAGTAGGGAGAAATAGTACTTTATCAAGCAGAATGTATGCCAGATCCTGTGCTCAGTGCTACCTACAAGTGTTTCATGCTGCCACAACCTTACTCATCGTCTAAAGCCCAGAAAGGTGTGCATCAGGACTGCGTCCTTTCACTATACTTACTCAACCTGTAGGCTGTGCTAATAATCTGAGAAACTGAATATGAAGAACAATACGGTATCAAGATTGGAAGAAGACTCGTTAACAATCTGCGACATGCGGATGACACAACCTTGCTTACTGAAAGCAAAGCAGACTTGAAAACACGCATTGATGAAGATCAAACACCACAGCCTACAGAGCCTGCAGTATGGATTACATCTCAATGCAAAGAAAACAATTCTCCCAACTGGGCCAGTGAGCAACAACCATGTCAGACCAAGATTCTAGTTGTCACAGATTTCATTTTACTTAGATCTACAATCAACACCCAGAAATCCAATGACATAAGGGCCACCTAACCATCGTATCTCCAACACGTGAAAGCTGGACAATGAATTAGGACAACTGAAGGAGAACTGCTGTCTTTGAATGGCGGTATTTGTGAAGAAGACTGACTGCCAGGGTCTGTCTTGGAAGAGGTACATTCAGAATTCTCACGAGAAGCAACGATGGCAAGACGCTGTCTCACATACTTTGGACACGTTATCAGGAGGGATGAATCCCTAGAGAAGGACACAGTGCTTGGTACAGCAGAAGGTCAGCTAAAAAAAAGGAGGACTCTCAAAAAGACGGGCTGCCAGTGGCTGCCAGTGAGCATGACGATGACTGCGAGGACGGCACAGGACAGGGAGCGTTTGTTCTGCTCACAACACCAGCAGCAACAGCCTAGTCAGAGAGTCACAATTTCTGTACTCCTCTTACCTGTAAGAAGGTGACGTTTGGACGAGTTGAGGTGTCTAAGATTATGTACCTAGTAAGCAGTTGTCTCAATAAGGATTCGAACCAACGTCTAAACCTATGCTCTTGTACTTCACTTCCGTGATATCAGGGTCACTGACAAATTTTAGACTCCTAAGACAGTGACACAATCAATGACACCATCCATGACACAGAACAGCTGTGAGAGACATACTAGATTGTCTGTCCTTACACTGTCCCTTACAAACCAGCATGGAACCTGAGTTAGGACAAAATGATCCTTGACCTCATAGAACTTGAAACTGGGAGAGAGAAGGGGTGAGAGAGTAGGTGGTATGTGAGAACAGAGAGACAGAAATCATTCCACCTTTGGGCAGCAGGGCCACGAGAATAGCTTGGTGGTTGGTGGTAGCTGTCACTGTCCACTGAGTAGCTGGTGGCCAAGAAGCTGGTCTGCAGGAGACGGGAGGGGAGCAGATGTGTGGAGACCAGAGAGCAGGAGGCAGATATCAGGAAAGAAGCGTTTCTGGATTCCCTGCCCTCAGATTTTGGGAGACACCACAGGACCCTTGAACAAATCCTCTTTTCTGCTCCAGTGAGATCGGCTGGTTTCCCTGACTTGGCACCAAGAAAGTCTTCCTGAGAGGATGTTAGAGTGACAGCTTTTGCAGTCATATGCCAGGGGTGCCAGCAGGGTGGGAGGCTGCGCGGGCGGGGGAGAGCATCACGCCGACCATTCATCGATGGATTCTGTCACTCCACCGATGGATTTTTGTCACTCCAGCTGCGTCAAGTCAAGTGCCGTAACATCTCCTGTCCAGCAAGGACTGGAAGGAGAAAGGCTGTAACTGCTAGTCTGTCAACACGGGAGAGCGGAAGCAGTCGGTATTTGGGTTTTTTTTTAATGTTTATTAAACAAGGGCATGGGTTTAAGAAGCAAGAGGCTTCTAAGGATGGCGGGTAAAGGTTTCCCAGACTGCACAGCTGAGTTACAGTCCCCCCTCTGCCCTGGGCAACTGACAACCCTCATCTGAGCTACAGTTTCTTCATCTGTAAAACAGAGATCATCATGTCACAGGGTTGTTTCAATGACTGAGTGAGATAATAAAAATAAACCCACAGTCGAAGAGTTGACTCTGATTAGACAATACATACACATAAAATGTTTAGCCCAGAGCTTGGTATAAAGTCACTATTAAATGATGTGTTTTGTTACATGCATATTTTCCACATTAGCAATAAAGTGAAATGGAAACTTCAAACTTTTGCACACCTTTACTTTTTTGCATTCTGGATCTTTCTGACTAAACATTAAGGAGGATCATCTACCACTGAGGACTTCATCCTTCCCTTGGTGCATCTCAACACATTATCAGACACCAGGCCAGAGAAGCCAGGAGAGGACCACTCACTGTCTGCATACTACTGCCAAGCCTGCTCTAGGTCTGACACACATCTGAGGTTATGTTAATGATTTAATATTTTCAAAATAAGTACATTTCAAAAAGAAACGATTAAATGGGACTATAGAGAAGGATAATTGAACACACATTTCAAGTATTGTTATGCTTCTGGGAACACTCCTATCCCAGGAATTCTAATTACAGCTGTAAGACCACAGGAGAACCGTTGAAACAATCACAATCCAAAACTCTTGATTCTTCCATATACAAATCTTGGTCTAACTCCACTAAGTCACCTCTCAGGCACAAAGATTATAGGGCAACTGAACTAGTAAAGAGAATGTAACGGGACCAATTTCTTAACGTGCATAACAGAACTTTCTGCCAGTGAGTGACCTCCTCTGAAGGTAATAAAGTGCCTCCACACACTTCACATAGCACTGTAACTGCCCTAATGGTTTTTGGAATTCTTATAAGAACTACTCTTTAAGCCAATTCATGAGTTTCATGAGAAAATCAGTTTCACTACTCTATAATTATACTTTTTGGGGGGGAGGTGTATTTTTCAGCTTGATCACCCACCTGATTTACCACCTTGGCTCAGAACTGACTTGGCTGTTTGCAAAAATCAAATCTACCCTCAAAAGAAGGTTCACCGTTGTTGAAAATATGCCTCCAGTTCTGAACGCAGTTTCCAAAGAGGAGTCCAAAAATGTGTATGTCCTCTACAAGCTTCTTATAAGTTGTAAGCCAGCGAGATCACCTCTTACCCATTCTAGAAAAATATCTCCAGGATCTTGTTTCTTTCAAGAGCCCACTCAGCTCTTCTGCACAGCAAAGCGCTTCAGGGGAGTTGTTAATACTTGCTGTCCCCACTTTTCCACCTCCCAAGCACCTCAGCTGATGGCAATCTGGCTTTGGCTCCAGTCACTCCACTGAAATGACTCTGGTGACTAAATGCAGGGAACTCCTACAAGCTTTCCCCCCCTGACCTCCCCGTGGCAGCGTGCAGGGGAGCACACCCTTGCTGGGAACTTCTCACCAACTTCACCTTTTTCTTTCACTCTTCCAAGTTCCCCGCCTGCATGTCCAACCCCACTTTTTCCTAAGAAGCTTCCACCCTTTAAATGTCGGAGTTCTTTGGCATCTGTCCTCGGTCCTCTTTTCCTTCCAGACGACATGCTTGTCCTAGGTGGATTCCTTCATGTTAGTAATGGTCACTGCACTGATGGACATCGTGCTTGGTAGAGGATTGGCGAAAAGAGGGAGGCCTTCAGCGAGATGAAACGATGCAGTGGTTGCAACAACATGCTTAAATACAACACTGACTTGTGTGGATGGCACAGGACTGGCCAGTGTTGTGTTCTGCTGTGCCCACCGTCGCTGTGAATCAGGCATGGCTCGATGGCACCTAACGAGCTTTTCTTCCCAAGCGCCAGGCCTGTTTTTTTCTGACTACTGGACATCTCCCTTTGGTAGCCTAGGGACATTAATGTCCCAAATCTTCTCCTTTTCCTACCCTGTCACTCTGTTGCTCTTGCCCTCTAACTCGTCTCAGATTCTCTTGAATTTTACCTTGGTTTACAGTTACTGACACAATTCAAGAGCCCTTCATGTATACCTGGAAAACCTAATGGTATGTGGTGAAGAGCTACAGCTGCTCACCAGAAGGTCAGCAGCTAAAATCCAGCAGGCACTCCTTGGAAGTGTATGGGTCAGGTATACTCTGTTCTATAGGGTCACGATTAGTCAGAAGTGATTCAATGGCAATGGATACAGGTATATCCCCAGTGAGAGGGCTTCTCAGAGCATCAGGTCAGTATTACTTTTTCTTCCTTTTCTCCTTTCTTTTTATTAGTAGTAAGTAATTTTCAAGATGACAGCCTGTTGAAATCCTGTTCATTCTTTAAGTCCAAGATCAAAGATCACCTGCATTTCAAAGCTTCCAGTGTCTTTGTGTAAAACGACACTCTCATCTACGTTTGCCTGGCACCACTTCTTTTTAAAATAAGAATTTTTTCCTTTGAGATAGCTGCAGATAAGGAAGAAAGATGTCAGTACCCTTCATCCATTTTCCCACAAAGGTAACATCATGTAAAACGATAGTACAAAAGCAAAACAGCGGAATTGACCTGGAGACAAGCCACTTGTCTCAGAGTGGCTATGCATTAAGTTCAGTACAACACTACTGCACTTGTAGATGTGTGCAAAAACCACTGCATTCAGGACAATGAACCCAACCCTCAACTCAAGGATCTCTTCAGTTGTCCTTCTAGAGTAACAACTGACCCTCCTACCCATCTATCTCTGGCAACTTCTACAAATCTGTCTTCTAATTCTAAAACTTATGTTTTCAAAAAATGTTATGTAAATGACATTTATATTAACATAAAGGTTACGGTATATCAGCTCTGAGGCTGTTTCTCACTGTCTGCTCAGCATAATTCCCCGGAGATTCATCCAGGTCGTCACCTGTATCGACGTTTATTAGTTTCTCGCGCCGAGGACACTTCCACGGCGTAGATGTGCCACTGTGTGTTTTGTCATGCACCTGTTGAAGGCTGGCTAGGCTGTTTCCAGGATTTTGCTAGTATGAATCAAGCAGCTGTAAACATTTCCATACATGTTTTAAAAGACCGTAAGTTTTCATTTCCTTGGGATAAACACCTAGGAATTCAACTGCTGAGCTGTGTGTTTAGTTTTTAAAGAAACTGCCCAACCATTTCCCAGAGGACCTGTGCACTGGACGTGCCCACCGGCTCTGCTGGACTGACCCATTTTCTCCACGTCCTCGCCAGCTGTGGCTGTGGCCCTGACTTCTTCACCCACGTGGCCTTTCCGTTTCGGTTAGCCATTCTTATGTGAGTGCTGCTGTCGCGCTGTGGACTTCATTTGCATTCCCCAGTCACTAATGATGTTAAACATCATTGTATTTGTTCATTTCCCAGCTGTGTATCCTCTTCGGTGCAAGGCTTCTGCACACTTTCTGACTGGACTATCTGCTTTTACACGGTTGAGTTTTAACAGCTTTTCATGAATTCTGGATGTTAGTCCTTTGTTGGACACGTGATTTGCAAACACTTTCTCCTGGTCTGAAGCTTGTCTTTTCAGCCTTATAACGGAGCCTTTCACAGATTAGAAGTTTTTGATCTAGACAAAGTCCAATCTATCAATTCCTTTTACAGAATGTGCTTTATGTGTCAAGCCTAAGAATTCTTTGCCTAGCCCTACACTCCAAAGATATACTTCTAGGTTCTTTTTTAGAAGTTTTACATTTAAGTTGCTGATCCGTCTTTTAATTTTTATGTAAGCAACAAGATATAGGCCAAATTTCTTTTCTTTTTTTTGTTTTTGATCAATGGATGTCAAATTCCTCACGTACCACTCTCTCACAAGACTGTACTTCTGAATGGCCTGCACTCCTGTATCAAAAAATTGGGCGTATGTGTGTGTTTCTGTTTGAGTTCTCTCCTCTATTCCATTAATCTACACATCTGTAAGCTGTCTGCAGATGCATTTAATGACACTGAAGACTAGCCTTTGCTAGTCTGCTGAGAGTTGTTATTTTTTTTCCCACTTCATGAATGGGTGTTTGTTTTCTTCAAGTCTTCAGGGCAGTCCTACTCTACCCTACTGGGTCACTGCAAGTCAAAACAGACTTGAAGGCAACAGGTTTCATTTTTTGGTTTCTGTATTGATATGACAGTATGGTTGTCTTTTTTTATCCTGTTGATATGGTAGGTTAAGCTGATTTTTAAATAGCTTCATTGAGCTAGACTTCACCACAAAATTCACCTTTTCGAAACATACAATTCAAAAGTTCTTAGTGCAAAATAACTATTATCTAATTTTAGAATTATTTTTACTGGCCAAAATAGAAACTCCGTACCATCCACAGTCACAGTTTTCCTTTTCTCACGGCCTCTGACCACCACCAATCAATTTCCTGGCTCCAGGAATTTGCCTACTTTGGACGTTTCAGACAGTATCTGTGTATGATTTTTTTCATTCAGAGTAGTATTTTCAAGGTGTGTCCATGCTCTACCACATAGCAGTACTTCATTCCTTTTTTATGGCCGTATAATAATATCCTGCTGCAGAGATAACACACGTTGCTTAATAATTTGTTATTATGCCATTTCTACTTTTTCTGTAACAAGTAATGCTGTTACGAACATTCATGTACCAGTTTGTGTGTGTGTGTTGTCAGCCTTCTATGAGTGCGACTCCCGGGTCACACAGTAATTCTAATTCCTCAGAACTGCCTAACCTTTCCAAAGTGAATGACCAGTTTACACTCATACCTACAATGTATGAGGGTCCCAACTGTCCCACATACTCACCAATAATTGTTACTATACATCCTCTCGATTAAACTAAAAAAAAAACAAAACAACCAAACCTGTTACCATCAGGTTGATTCCAACTCACAGTGACGTTTTAGGACAGAGTAGACCTGCCCCAAGGAGTTTCCACGGAGCACCTGGTGAATTCAAACTGCTGATCTTTGGGTTAACCGAGGTAGCTCTTAACCACTGTGCCACCAGGGTTGACTAGAGTCATCCTAACAGGTATGAGGAAACCCTGGTAGCACAGCAGTGAAGAGCTATAATGCTAACCAAAAGGTGAACAGCTGGAATTCTCCAGGCGCTCCTTAGGGACCCTATGGGGCAGTTCTACTCTTGTCCTATAGTGTCGCTATGAGTAGGAATCAGCTCAAAAGAAATTTTCCTCCCCCCTCCCCACTTTTTAACAGGTATGAAGTTGTTTCTCATTGTGGTTTTGATTTGTATTTACATAACAGCTAATGATGACAGCTTTTCATGTACTTCCTTGGTTAGTCATATATCTTCAAAATCTGCACCCAGTTTTGAATTGGGTTATTTGTCTTCACTGCTGAGTTATAAGAGTTATTCAGATTATCTGGATACAATTCCCTTATCATATACACAACTTGCAAATCTTTTTTTCCCCCATCCTGTGGGTTATTTTTTCACTTTCTCGATGATGTCTTTTGAAACATAAAAGATTTTAAGTTTTAATACAGTCCAATTTATCTATTTTTTCTTTTGTCACCTGTGTTTTGCCTAATTAAGGTTTACTTCTACGTTCTCTCCTAAGAGGTTTATGGTTACAGCTCTTACATTTAGTTCTATGACCCACTTTTTAATCAGTTTCTATACACAGTGAATTCACTGACTTTGGAGAGATGAACTAATCTTGCATACCTGGAATAAGTCATCTCAAGTCATGGTTTGTAACTCTTGTTATACACTGCTGTAATCACTCTGCTAATATCCTACTGAGCATTTTTGCATCTGAGTGTTCAGGATCCAAGCCAAGTGCTGTCGAGTCGGATCCGACTCATGCTTAGGATAGAATTCTCATTTCTCGTATGGTCTTTGTCTGGTTTCATTATGAAGATAATATGCCCCCACAGAGTAAGCTGGGAAGTGTTCCCTCCTCTTTTATTTTCTGGAAAAGAATATATAGAATTGGTGCTGATTCTTCTTTAAATGTTTAATTCTCCAGTGACATCAGCTAGACCTGGATACTTACTGGGAGTTTTAAAATTACAAATTCAATTTATTTTAATGGCTGTAGGACTATTTCAATTGCCTATTTTATTTTGATTGGGTTTTGGCAGTTTGTGGTTTTTTTAATTTCTTTTAAGTTTTGAATTTATCCAGTTTTTAGTAAGTCGTTTGTACTACTGCCTAAGCCACATATAAAGGGCAACCGATAAGACTAATCTTTGATTACTCAGCAGAAACCATATAAATGGAGGACATACATAAAGCCTTGAAGGACAAAAATTGCCAGGCAAAAATAATACTGCAAAGCTCTTGCTCAATACGGTGGTGAAATTAGGACATTTCCACATAAACACAAATCAAGGGAATATGTAAAAATTAAACCAAACTTAGAAGAACTATTAAAGGGAATCCTTTGGTCAGAGAACCAACAGCAGCCCCAAATCCTCTTTTTTTTGCTAAATGTCTACCTTACCATGCATGATATCCTTCTTCATAGGCTGATCCTTCCTGAGAATGTGTCCAAAGAACGTGAGATGAAGTCTCTCCAGTCATGCTTCTAGTCAGCATTCTGGCTGCACTTTTTCAAAATTAGATTTGTTCCTTTCTCTGGTGGTCCATGGCATACTCAGTACTCTTCACTAACACAACAGTTCAAAGGCTTTAAAGGTAACAATTCTTCTTCACTCTTCCTTATTCCCTGTCTAGCTTCCACATGCATCGGAGGTGACTGAAAACACCATGGCTTGGTTCAGGCGTACTGTAGTCTTCAAGGCGACTGTCATGGATTGAATTGTGTTCCCTACAAACTGTGTGTAGCAATTTGGCTAAGCCATGATTCCAGGTATTATGTTATGTTTTTATACACTGCAAACTCTGCCTCTCAGATGTTAATAAGAGATGACGGGCAGCAGCTGTGTTGGTGGGGCAGAACTCTGTGTGTCAGACTGTGCTGTGTCTTGAGGCAGTCTCCTGAGTTACAAAAGAAAGAAGCTAGCAGAGAGATCTGAGGACCTCATACCACCAAGAAGCAGTGCTAGGAGCAGAGCGTGCCCTTTGAAAATGATCTGGGGTTCCTGTGTCTCAGGAGCTCCCAGTTTATGGGAAGATGGATGACAAGAACCTTCCTCTACAGCCAATTGAAAAAGACTTCCCCTGGAGTTGATGCTCTAAAATTGTACTTGCCCTAAAATTGCCTACTGGATTGCGACAATACACTTCTCTTTTTAAAGCCATCCACTTGTGGTATTTCTGTTATAGCAGCAGTAGATGAATAAAATAATGACATCTTTGCTTTTCAACTTTTTAAAGGGGTCTCCTGTAGCAGATTTCCCCATGTAATGGGTTGTTTGATTTCTTGACTGGTGGTTCCATGGCTGTTCATTGTAGATCCAAGTAAAATGAAATCCTTAACAACTTCAATCTTCTCACTGTTTATCATCATGTTGCTTATTGATCCAGTTGTGAGGATTTTTGTTTTCTTTATATTGAAGTGTAATTCATTCTGAAGCCTGTGGTCTTTGGTCTTCCTCAGTAAATGATTCCTCTTCATCTTCGGCAAGCACAGTTGTGTCATCTGCATACTGTAGGTTGTTAATAAATCTTCCTCTAATCCTGATTACACAGAGTCCAACTCTTGGATTATTTGCTCAGTATACAGATGGCACAAGAATGGTGAAAGGACATAACACTGACATATACCTTTCCTGACCTAAAACCATGCAGTATTTCCTTGTTCTGTTCAAATGACTGCCTCCTAATCTACGCACAGGTTCCTCATGAGCACAATTTAGAACTCAGCAATTCTCCTTCTTCACAATGTTGTCCATAGCTTGTTATGATTCACACAGTTGAAAACTTTGGCATAGTCAATAAAACACAGGTAAACATCCTTCTGGTTTCTCTGCTTTCAGCCAGGATCCATCTGACATGGGCAATGATTTCCCTTGTTCCACATCCTCTTCTGAATCTAGCTTGAATTTCTGGCAGTCCTCTGTCAACATATTGCTACAGCTCCTTTGAAAGCTCTTCTGCAAAATTTTACTTGCATGTGATATTAATGATATTGCTTGATAATTCCCATATTTGGTTAGATCAACTTTCTTTGGAATAAAAATAAATATGGCTCTCTTCCAGTAGTCTGGCCAGGGAGCAAATTTCTTGGCACAGACGAGTGAGCATTTCTAACACTGCATCTGTTTGCGCAAACATCTCAACCGACACGTAGTCAATTCCTGGCATCCTGTTTTCCCCAAGGCCTTCAGTGCAGGTTGGACTGCTTCCTTCTGTGCCACTGGCTCTTATTCACAAGCTATCTTCTGAAATGAACATCAACCAATTCTTTTTGGTACAGTGACTATGTATTTCTTTCATCTTCTGATGCTTCCTGTGTCATTTAGCATTGTACTCAGAGAATTCTTCATAATTGCAACTTGAAGCAAAGTTCTAGTCTGACAGCAACAAGCAAGTCACCACAGTATGACAGACTGACAGACAGAAGTAAAGTGAGACACTTCATTTCTAATTAGCTTCCTTTACCCACTCTAATTTTTAAGTATAATCACGTACGTTTTTATAATTGTTAAGTGTGCTAGACATGAGGTCTGACAAGTTTGTGAGCTCATCCTGGCAAAAGTGCTACACACCTCGCTGCTGAGTATCACTACAGTCACCTTTGACGTAGTCGCCTTTGGGAAGCTATGCACTAATGCCAGTACCTAGCTCACTGTTCAAAGCAATTTTGGAACTTTTTCTCTGGAATGGCTATCAGAGCTGCTGCTGTATTACCCTTGATGTCCTGAATGTCATCAAGATATCTTCCTTTTAATATTTCCTTTATCTTTGGGTAAGGAAATAAGTCATTGCATACTAGATCAGATCAGCAGGGAGGCTGTTTCAATACAGTTATTTGTTTACTGGCTAAAAACTCCCCAACAGGCAACTATATAATTAAATGTATGAACTCGTCACCATGCCACCGTGTTTAATGGCCATGCCAGAAGAGTTCCAAAACTGCTTTGAAGGAGGGACCAGGTGCTGTCATCAATGCATAGCTTCCAGGTAGAGAGTACTTTGAAGGTTACCACAGTGATATTCAGCAATGAGGTACGCAGTTCTCAGAACAATTATGTTTGGAGATTTAATTGTTGGACCTCGTACACTGAGGTCCGACATAATTAAGTAGATAATAACAAATGTTGCAGAAAATGTAGAGATGATGGAGCCCTCATACACTGCTGGTGGGAATGCAAAATAGTCAGTCACTTTGGTAAACAGGATGGCAGCTTCCCAAACAGCTCAAAATAGAATTACCATATGACCCAGCAATTCCACTCATAGATATACACCCAAATATACCCAAAGAGAACAGAACAAGGGGACACTGCATGGTTTAAGGTCAGGAAAGGTGTGCGTCACGGTTGTATCCTTTCACCATGCCTTTTTAATCTGTATACCGAGCAAATAACCTGAGAGGATGGACTAGACGAAGAAGAATGAGGCATCAGGGTTGGAGGATGACTCATTAACAAGCTGTGTTACACAGAGGATACCACCGTACTTGGTAGAAGTAAAGATTTGAAACACTTACTGATGAAGATCAAGGACCACAGCCTTCAGTATGGAGTGCACCTCAACATCAAGAAAACAAAAGTCCTCACAACTGGACCAGTAAGCAACATTATCATAAGTGGAGAAAGGACTGAGTTGTCAAGGATTTCCTTTTACTTGGATCCATAATCAATGCCCACGGAAGCAGCACTCAAGAAATCAAAAGATGCACTGCTTTGGGAGAATCTGCTGCAAAGGATCTCTTTAGAATACTGAAAAGTAAAGATGCCACCTTGAAGGCAAAGGTGTGCCTAACCCAAGCCATGGTATTTTCAATCATATCATATGCATTCAAAAACTGGACAATAAACAAAGAAGACAAAAGAAGAATTAATGCCTTTGAATTGTGGTGTTGGAGAAGAATGTTAAATGTACCATGGACTGTCAAAAGAACTGACAGATCTGTTCTGGAAGAAGTACAACTAGAGTGCTCCTTGGAAGCAAAGACGGCCAGACTGCGTCTTACATACTTTGGACATGTTGTCAGGAAAGATCAGCCCCTGGAGAAAGACATCATGCTTGGTAGAGCAGAGGGTCAGTGAAAAAGTGGAAGACCCCTGACAACATGGACTGACACGGTGGCCACAAAGACAGGCTTAAACATAAAAACAACTGTGGACACGGCAGCCAAGACCAAGCAGTATTTCGTTCTGTTCTCAACAGGGTAACTCTGAGTCCGAACCAACTCATCGACACTCAACCAAAACAACAACACAAAAGAAATAAAACCTATGTCTGCACAAAAACCTGTACGTGGATGTTTACAGCAGCATTATTCACAACAAAAAGTAGAAACAACTCAAATGTCCACCAAAAGTTAAGTGAATAAAAAGAAGGTTGGCTGCCCATGCAGTGCAATATCACTCAACTATAAAACAGGGATGATGTTCTGATACAGACTACTACATGGATGGACCCTGAAAGCATGTTGAGTGAAAGAAGCCAGGACAAAAGTCACATACTGTATGATTCTGTTTACATGAATTTCATAGAGACAGACTGAGGAATGACTGGCACGTGCTGGGACATCAGGGGGCAGAGGAGTGATGAATGGAGAGTGATTACCACTGGGTATGGGTTTCTTCATAGAGCAATAAAAGCCTTCCAGAATCACAGAGTGGTGACAGCAGCACAATTTGTGAGTACACAAACCAATGAATTATACCCTTTAAAGGAATGAATTTTATGGTTTTTGAATTATACCTCAGAATAAAACAGGGAAGAGAGTTTGCAATTCCGACATGTAACTTGGAAATCCTGGTGGCACAGTGGGTTAAGTTCTATGTCTGCTAACCAAAAGGCCGGCAGTTCAAATCTGCCAGGAGCTCCCTGGAAACTTTATGAGACAGTTCCACTTTGACCTACAGGGTCGGTATGAGTCGGACCCAACTCAACGGCAGTGGGTTTGGTCTGGATTTCTTGGAACATGTAACTATTCTGACATTCTAATAACTGCTGCCACCTAGTCAATTCGGACTCAACAGTTCTATAGGGAGGAGCAGAACAGCTCCAGGGGTTTCCGAGGACTGGCTGGTCGATTCCAATCGCTCACATTTTTGGTTTGCAACTGAGCTCTTAACTACTGTGCCAACAGGGTTCTTTACAGCATAATTTCTAAGCAGATTTTAACTGGAATATACATCTATGTTATCAAAATGCTAGAAAAATTTCTATAAATTCAAACAGTAGCTCCTCTATTGACAGGCATTTTTCTACCTGTTCAGATAAAATCTACTGATCTTTGAAATTCATCTTCTCTAGGGACAGTGCTATTTTATGGGCTGACAAACTACCAAAGGACTGGCTTACAATTAAGAATCTACCGTCAGATCTATTAATCATTGTCAGTATCTACGAGTTTCTTGTAATTCCACGGTGACCTCGGATTTCCATTAGAGGAATAACATTGCCAGCAGTTTCAAATGACCATGACAGCTTTCCCATTTGGTGTAGAACAATTTAACCTTGCTTCTCACCACCTATGAAAAGAAGGGCATCCCTTGGCAACCGAAGAGCTAAGATTTAAAGCAAAACCTCTCACTGTCCTACATAATTGGCATCACTGTGTGGTCCACAGTTGGCCCCATTAACATCTGTCAGGTAAATGACACAAACAGTCACCAATGGGACACCACTCTTGTTCAGATTCCAAAATGAGATGCCTCTGATTAATTCAAAAAGTGTATTTCAGATACAGAGTTATACACTATTAGAGTCTGAAGAGATTACTATTTCCAGTTTAGCAGTGGGCAAAGTATACTGTAAGGAAAACGACTAGTTCTGTGAGATGATCCCTGAGAAACAAATCTCAGCTAAAGAAATCAACTAACCCATTGGTTCTCAAAAATAGCTGGTCCTGAATCTTTCTCCATAATACCAATTAAAATCTCAAGGCACTCATGACCTTGCAGAAAATCCTGGTCAAACAACGCATTTTAGAAAAGATGAAATGACTTACTCACACCCTGGCCTCCGACCTCCCCAAAAGTTAAATGATTTGCCCAAGATTACCCGACTAATTCCCAGGAGAGTTGGGGCTAATTTCTAGTGCTGCTTCCCACTGCCATGTTCCCCAACCAAAGGAACCTTTTCCAAACAGCAACTGAACCAGATTGGACTTCCCAATAAACAGCAAGATCAACAGTCATTTAATGTTAGTGGTGTCTGAAAGCTTCCCCACAGAAGGGTTGACCTGGAAGAGGTTAGTATTACATGTCTCTCCTTTCCAGCCGCTATTTCAAGGTTGGTTGTACCTGGGGTGAGGGGGAAATTCCGTCTTGGACCAGTTCCAGCTGGACAGTACTTCACTCTCTCCTACCGCAACACCCTTTCTGGGCTCAGTATTTTTAGCTCATTGTTCTCTATTCTGGCAGCTGAGAAGCTACAGTTTGTAATTTTACCTCCAGCTTCATATTTCTTCTTAAAAGGGAATACAATGTCCTGTTTATAATAATAAAATCACTAGCTGGCAGAACGACATTAAATGGAAAAAGAGAGAGAGAGAGAGAGCAATTGGAAAATCTAGAGCAAGCAATTTTATGTGCCAAGTTTCACATCTGTAATGGTCCAGTGGAGGTCACTGGACTTCCCTTTTATTGAGGGGACAGTGAAGAAACAGATACCCACACGCTCGTCTGTGGACAGCTATCGGAACCACTTCTACTTCATGAAGCTCATGGCTTTACTGGAAAGCAGGGTGACCCACATGTCCCCAGCAAGACCAACAATAGGAAAAGCAGAGACATCAGTTTGGTGTGGTATTTTCCCCATCCAATATTTAAGTTTTCGTTTTACACTTTAATTGAGCTTTCAGGCTTTGGTTTCCTACTCTAGTTTAAAAATAAAGGAAATGAAACAACATGAGTGAAATTAGAAATAATTGGAGCCAGTTTCAGAAATAATCTTGGGCTTTCTTGGGATCCTGGTGAGACCCTTCAGCTGTTTCCTGATCCCCAAAGGCTTGCAGGAGCGGCATTGCCTCTTTTTAGTTTTTATCGCCTCAGATGCCCTGCTAGGAGAGCTACGGTCTAGGCATGCACGCAGGGGTTCACCAGAGCCCCGAGCTGAAGGTCCAGAAGAACGGTGCTCCCAATCAGAGGCCAGATTGCCACCAGGAATTCACACCAACCGTACTTCTTGAAAATTGCTAACCAACTACTTTTCTTTTCAAAATAAACACTATTGCTCTCAACTGCAGTTTGCAAAATATTGCCCCAATTCCACTGGACTAAAAAACTGGAATTTTACTGACATAATTGGATTATGAGGTTTAAAGATTGATGGAACTTTTCTGTTCCAAATATAATTGTTCAAATACCAAGCTGAAAGGGGTATGTAGGAGTCCTCACACAGCCAGATCCAGGGCCATAGCCAGAGCCAGAGCCATGCCGCCAGCTCCAAGGCAGGGTGACCCAGAGAACAGGGGTCAAGGAGCTACCAGACCGTGGGAGCTGCAGCCCGTCACAGGGGATTTCAGCATCTGAGGAGACATCTACTTCACTCTTTTCACACAGCCAACAAAAACAAAGACTACTCCGGTCACTCTGCTCACCCCTCAGCATCAGCCGAGACCCACTGACGGGGTAGTCCGCTCATGCCCACACCTCACACTTGCCACAATCTGCCGTAATTTACCTGAGTATTGGTCTGTCTTCCCGAAGGACAGCAGAGTCCTCAGGAACAGGGGCTGAAACTGACTTGTTTTTGTCTTTCTAGCTGCTAACACAGAACATGTCATATAAGAAATATTGTATGTTGGTAAGTGTCCACAGGAGAGAAGAAGGGAGAAAAAGGAAAAAGACATAGATGGCTTAACTTAGGAGTTTATACAATATTTGTCAATTTATTCAATATAGCAACGTTTTTTAGCATGTGCTGGGATTCACCCTTAGTTTGACATTCCTGGAAAAAAGGGTTTCATTCACACCTCTTTGAAGGTGGTAGACCTCTGAACAGATGAAATCATGGCCTTACAAGTTCCTATATCAAGTACTTCTCTCCTTCAGGAAACGCCACGTTTCCTTAGTGCGTAACAGTGACGCATGCTCTTCTGCCACAAGACGGAAGGTTCTGTGAGCAACCTGGGGCTCATTACCCACCAGCCATCTGTCAGTCTGTCAATCTGCAGAGGATGGCACACTGCTATGACACTGGCGGCTGTCCCATGGCTATTTCAAATACTAACCCATGGTGGATAGGCTGCAGGGAAGCTTCCAGATTTAGACTAAGATAAAAGGCCTGGCAATCTGCTTATAAAAGTAAGCCAATGAAAACCTTCTGGATCACAACAGGATGGAGTTTGAAATCATGTTGGAAGATGAGCTACTAGACTGGAAGGCAAAACACAACAGCCCCCACAATAGACACCAACACAGCATGATCACAAAGGTGGCACTACACCAGGCAATGCTTCGTTCCCGTATACAAAATGTAACAGCCCCAACAGTGGACACTAACACACCATGGTCATGACGATGGCACAGCACTGAGCAGTGTTTCATTCCCTTATATAAAATATAACAGGCCCAACAATGGACTCCAATACACCATGATCATGAAGACCGCACAGGATCAGGCAATGTTTCATTCCCTTATACAGAATACATTAGCCCGAATAACAGACTCCAACACGCCATGATCACAAAGATGGCACAGCACTGGGCAATGTTTCACTCCCTTATATAGAAGGTCAACAAGAGGAGGAGCCAGCTTGGTGGCAATCAACACCACCACGAAATATAGCACGATGAAGTAACCCCAGTGCCCTGACTGAGTGCACAGGTCAGGTGGCCAGCAAAGTATACGATGAAAGAGCTGGCATCACAGCACACAGAGGCAGTGACACCAGCTTGTGTTTCTGGCCTATTGCAAGCCAGGGGTACCTCCCATGCCCAGTTGTGAAGATTTAGAGGTGTTTAATTTTAGCTAAACTAACTCTCACAAAATAGGCAAGGGGCTGGAAAAGATTAGCACAAAGATCCACAAACCAAAGATAATAAAAAAATCAAACTTACTGTTGCTGAGTCGATTCTGACTCACAGTGGCCTTATAGGATGGAGTAGAACTGCCCCACAGAGCTTCCAAGGAGCGCCTGGTAGACTTGAACTGCCAACCTTTTGGTTAGCAGCTATAGCACTTAACCACTGTGTCAGCAGGGTTTCCATAGTACCATGATCAATAATACCACTAACACCAGGAAAACTGCCAAGTCGACATTTACCCAACCCCTAATGGGAACTCATGGTTTAGTCACATTAAGGTCTCAAAACAGTGGACATTGAATGCTACCTAGCAGTATCTTAAGAAAAATAAACACATTTAATTATCTCCAATAGAGCGTCAGTGACAAAACGGAGGAGCCTCGATAAGACGGAGTGACAGTGATGACAAGAAGAGGCTCCAGCCCAACGACGGGCAGGGCCGGCAGAGGTCCGTCGTGTGGTGCAGAGCTGCGAGGACTCAGAGACAACGGACAGCACCCAACAAGAGCCACAGCCGATGTCCCCAAGGTAAAGGGGATGGTATAAAAATGACAAAGCTATTTTTAGAACAAAATAAAACAACTTACGTTTTAGAGATAACATTCTAAAAATGGATGTTCTGAAATGTTCCCATCATTACATGATCTGAGGGCCTACGAGGACTTCAGTGCATAACCCACAAATTTGCTTATATCCATACACTTACATTTCTTAAGAGAACTGCCTCATTACTTTTGAAATGTGCTGACTAAAGAGTAGCAGAGGATTAGACTCACCTTTTTAAAAAACAGAAAAACATAGCACCTTTCAACTAGTCCACAGGAACACACTGACTCACATCAGGTAAGATGGAAATTTATCAGCTAGATTTCAAAAGTAATCTGAACACAGCTGATGAACAGGAGTGAAAAGGGAGTAATACATTTTAGTGAGTTACGCTCATTTCAAAGATGAGATTCCCACCCCCAGTTATGCACACCATCAAAACCCAGCACTAAAGTGTACAGAATTGAGAACCAAACTGAGTGTCCATGTAAACTAAAACCAAAATTAAAAAACAAAACAAAACAGTATTTAATTCCATTACTTTCACCAAAAGTAAAATTACTAATACAAGCAAAACAGGGTTTTCTATGCCTTTTATAAATAAAATTAAAATATTTATAAAAGTTTATTTCATTCTCATTCCATGTTTTTGTTTTTCCATTCTTAATGTACACAGCAGACTAGTAATGGAGTAAGTATGCTTACCGTTTTTAAATAAAGACATACATACATGCCTGGAATGAATGCTGAAGAAAGCTTTGGGCATCATGAAGCAGTTTAAAGATTTTTAAGGCAAAGGAACAATATAATCAGACGTGAATTTCAGAAACATAATCCTGGGGATAGCACAGGTGACACAATGGTTGAATGCTCAGCTACTAGTGGAGAGGCTGGTGGTTTGAATCCACTAGTGGTTCCACGGGAGACAACACCCAGCCACCTGCTCCAGTGGAGATCACAGCCCAGGAAACCTATAAGGTCACTGTGAGTCACAACCTACTCAACTGCACACAACAACAGATTTACATTTTTTTTTAATAAGCTTTTAATCCCAGTTACTATGTCAACAGCAGAAACCACCCTATAATTTGGGTCCTCCTGAAAGGCAGGGGTACACATTTCTAGCAGAGACCTTCGACAAACAAGGACTCCTCTAGGCAATGAGTGCCAAGGAAGATAGTAAGAAGGGACCTCAGAGCAAAACTGGGCCCCGTGACAGAACAAATGCACTCTAATTTACCTGGAGCAAAGAAGTCTTTCTGTCACCCACTGTGATACTCATATTTAACATATTTTTAAGTTACGAAGGTGATTTTTAAAAATAATTTGAGTTAAACTTTGGTATATGTACACAATGAAGTATTATACATTGATAAAGAACAAAAATGATAGCAGGAAACATCTCTCAATTTGGTCTCAACTGGAGGACATTATGTTGAGTGAAACTAGTCAGCGACAGAAGGACAATTATTTTACGAGAAGTCCTATGATAGAAACTTAAAAGCAGACTCATACATAACAGAAAAGACTCTTTGACGGCTACAAGGGTGCAGAGGGTGGGAAGATGGGAGGGTGAGGGGCGAGGGTGTAGATTAGACAGTTGTCAGAAATTTGGTTGGGTGAAATTGGTGACAATACACATTAGTAAGAAGATCAATATTAATAGGACTTCAACACAACTTGTGTACTCCTCCTCTCTTAACCCAATATTGTAAGCACAGAGTATGTACACTTTCATTTTTTATTTACCAAAAATAATAATAATAACTTGAGACTTTGGGTTTCTGGTGTGACATGCGAAGACCCTGGAAGTCATCATTTCCATCCTTAAGACAAAAGCAGAATAACTGAATATTAACAACTTGTCTTAAATCTGTCAAAGAACTAAAGTCACAGGGCAAACTGCCACCCTGAAAACTGAAACTAGAGGCACATACAGTCATCTGCACCTACCAGGATGAGAAACTGTCAGGGCTGCCAGTGCTGGGAAAGAATACATAAAGCTGATTGGCTAGAGACTGAGTGTGGACTACCCCAAGAGAGACATACTCCTGATTCTTTTAAGTTGACCTCCACAAGTCCCACCAGGTTCTCTCCGTGAAGATCCAGGAAAAAACTCCTTGTCATTCCAGCAGGGGGAGGTGAAAGGTAACCACTCTGAAATATGCCCAGAGGTCCTTGTGGGCATTCCCCTTAAGAGTGGGAACCAGACCAGATACTCTTTGTTAACACTTTTATTCAATATTGTGCTGGAGATTCTAGCCAGAGCCATCAGGCAAGATAAAGAAATAAAGGGAGTCCAAATTGTTAAGTAAGACGTAAAAGTATCCCTATTTGCAGATGACATGATCTTATACGCAGAAAACTAAAGAATCCATAAAATATCTACCAAAACTAACAGAAGGGTTCAGTATCATGACAAGATAAACATAAAACAACCAGTTGGATTCCTTCATATAAATAAGCAGAACATTAAAGAGAAAATCACTATCAATACCATTTACAATAGCCTGAAAGAAGAAAAAATAGTTAGGAATAAATCTTACCAGAGAGATAAATGACCCATACAAAGATAATTACAAGACACTACTCTAAGAAACCAAAAGAGACCTACATAGGTGGTAAAATCTACCCTGATCACAGATAGGAAGACCCAACATCATGAAAACATCTATCTGACCCAAAGTAATCCACAGATACAATACAATCCTGATCCAAATTCCAATGGTATTTTTTTTTTTTAATGAAATGCAGAAACAAATTACCCACTTCATATGGAAAGAGAAGAAGCCCTGGATAAGTAAGTATTACTGAAGAAGAACAAAGAGGAAGGCCTTACACTACCTGACTTCAGAATCTATTACACTACCATGGTAGCCAAAACAGCTCAGTACATGTAATAACAACAGGCATACAGACAAACAGAACAGAAGTGAGAATCCAGACCAAATCACCCACCCATGAGTAGCTGATATTTGACAAAAGCCCTCTACAAAAATAACCCACTGCCATGGAGTTGATTCTCACTCCTAGAGTTTCCAAGGTGTGCTAGGCAGATTCCAACTGCCAACCTTCTGGTTAGAAGATGCAGCACTTAACCACTATGCCGCCAGGGTTTGCCATTAGCCTTTAGAGAAAGCTACATCAAAACCACAGCAAGATACTATTTCACCCCTACAAGACTGGCATTAATACAAAACACACAAAATAATAAATGTTGGAGAGTCTGTGGAGAGACTGAAACACTTACACATTGCTAGTAAGAATGTAAAATGGTCTAACCACTTAGAAAACTGATCTGCCACATTCTTTAAAATCTAGAAATAGAAATACCATATGATCCAGCAATCCCACTTATTGGAATATATCCTATAAAATAAGGGTGGTCACACAAATAGATACATGTACACCAATGTTTATCACAGCACTGTCCACAGAAGCAAAAAGACAGAACCAACCTAGATGCCCATCAATGGATGAATGGATTAACTACGTTATATTCACACAAGACTACTAGGTAATAGTAAAGAATGATGAACTTGGGAAACATCTCATAATGTGGAGGAATCTGGAAGGCATTATGCAGAGTAAAATCAGTCAGTTGCAAAAGGACAAAGAATAGTGTGATCATGTGATCGCTATTATAAGGACTCAGGAAAAGGTTTAAACAGAGACAAAAACAGTCTTTGATGATTACAGTGGTAGGCAGGGAAGGGGTACTCATTAATTAGATAGTAGGTAAGAATAAATTTAGGTGAACTGAGGGACAACACACAGGAGTCAGCACAACTGGAATAAACCAAAGGCTAGTACGTTTCCATTTATAGCCTGACACACAGAGTAGCTGGGGCAGAGGTCTGCAGAGCATGGTTTCAACGGACATCTAGGTCAACTGGCATAACAAAGTTTGTTAAAGACAATGTTCTGCATCCCACTTTGGTGAGTGGCATCCGTGTCTTCAAGGTTAGAAAGTAGCTGTCTAAGTAGCATCAATTGGTCCCAAACTATCTGGAGCAGGGGAGAATGAAAGACGTTAAAAACATAAGGAAAATTTAAGCCCAAGAGACCGAAAAGGTCACATAATCCAGAGACTATATCAGCCATGAGTCGGATCCGACTCAACAGCACTTGGCTTGGCTGGCTGTATCAGCATAAGACCGGTAGAACTAGATGGTGCCTGGCCACCTCCAATAACCACCCTGACAGGGAACACAACAAAGAGTCCCTGATGAAGCAGGAAACAAATGGTGTACAGAACTCACACCCTATTAAAAAGGCCAGAGTTGATGGTCCAGTGGACTGGAGAGTCTCCAGAAGACATGGCCTCCACAGTCTCTCCTAGTCCAGAGCTGAAACTATTCCTGAAGACAACTCTCCAGACAAAGACTGGACTGCACTACGAGACATAAAAGGATACTGGCAAAGAGTGTGCTTCTTGGCTTAAGCAGATACATGAGACTAACTGGGCAGCTCCTGTCCCGAGGTGAGATGAGAGGGCAAAGGGAACAGGAGCTGGCTGAATGGACACGGGAAACACACAGTGTGGAGAGAGCAGCTAGAGTAACACAGTAATGTGTATAAAAGCTTCTGTGAACTTTCACTTAAAGGACAATAAAATATTTAAAAAAAGAAAGGAAAGAAATACACCCTGAACTCTCTTTTCTCCTTAACAACAACTTGCCCTCAAGGGAGACTATTTTACATGATCCTAACCAGTAAGCAGAGCCCTGGTGGCACAGTGGTTAAGAGCTTGGCTGTTAACCAGAAGGGGGCAGTTCTAATCTATTAGCTGCTCCCTGGAAACCCTACGGGGTGATCTACACTGTCACATAAGGTCACTGTGAGTTGGAACTGACGCAACAACAATGCTTTTTTTGTAATCAGTGAGGAAAAGACTGGCTGGTGCAGCTGTTAACAACTGAAGGAAAACTGAAAGATAGTAAGGGAGACAAAAACAATGATATCAGAAGAAATTACAGCCTCTGATACCCATAGCTACAGCAAATAGTGAGTACACCCATCTCTCACTTACTGACACGGCTAGGTTCCAAAGACAACGTCATTATGTGAAACTTGGTGATATGCAACAACGGAGACTGACCACATCAGATCACAACATGGAGGATGACTACATTATTGCATAACTTCCAAATGACATCACCTCAAGACTGCAAAATCGCTGAGAATCACGGCTCACAATCTTAACCATCACAGCCAGCATCACTCTCACCTCGGCATTTGTTACTGCAGACGTATGTCATTAACATTCAAAACAGGGCAGGGAGCAGACTTTCTGCTACTCCGGAAGTGTGAAATGTGGGATAATGAGATAGTTGACAGGTGAGGTGTAGACATACAGTTTAACTCTTGCCAGATAAACAGAAAACTTCACACTAAATACCTATTTACCTCTGTTTCTTGCACCCAATTCATATCTAGCTTTCAAAATTACAAGGCATGCTAAAAGAAAACAAAAAAACAGTCTGAAGAGACAAGATAAGCATCAGAACTGGATCCAGACACAGCAAAATTTTTGGAATTAACTGTGACTAATATGTAAAGAGTGCTAACAGAAAAGCGAATAATGGGCAAGAACAAAGGGGTAATGCAAACGGAGAGATGAACACTAAGGAAAAATCAAAAGGAAAGCTGGGAATCAGAATCACTGTCACAGAAACCAAGAATGCCTTTGATAACCTCATCAACAGACTAGACATGGACAGTGAAAGAACCATCAAGCTTAAAGATACATTAATAAAAACTCCCAAAACTGACAAGAGTCAAGAAATAAAAAGGCTAGGAGGAAAAAAATTGAACAGAATATACAATAACCATGGGACAATTACAAAAAGGGTTGCTTGTATGTAACAGAAATAACAGAAGGGCAAAGAAGAAGGGAACAGAAATGTTTGACGTAATAGTGGTTGAGAATGCGTCCAAAGTTACTGACAGACATCAAATCGCAGATTTAGGAAGCTGTAAGAACAACATGCAGGGTACATAACAAAAAATCTACACTTAGGTGTATCCTATTCAAACTGCAGGAAATATAAGACAAAGAGAAAATCTTGGAAGAAGTTGTTAGTAACTATAGTGGAAAAACAGTAGTAATTACATCAGCTTGCTCTTCAGAAACTGTAAGAATGGAACGAAATATTTTGAACACCAAAAGCAAAACCCCACAAACACAGAATTCTATACCCAGCACACACATCCTTCTAAAGGAAGAAGAAACAGAAACTTCCCAGAAAAACAAACATGGTAGGAATCTGTTGCCAGGAGACCTGCCTGGAGTCCTTGGGCAGTACAAACAGTTTGTGTGCTCAGCTGCTAACCTGCAGGCTGGAGGCTCGAGTCCACCGAGGGGCACCTCAGAAGAAAGGTCTGGAAGTCTACTCCCAAGACATCTGCTATCAAAAACCCTCTAAAGCATGCTGGCATATGTGGGGTCACTGTAAGTCAGGATCAAAATGTTAAAAGTTCTACAGAGAGAAGGAAAATGATACAGGTTGGCAAACTCCTATCTACACAAAGAGAGTTACAGAAAGAATGAAAGAAGGAAAAATAAAACATTTTATTTTCCTTATTCTTAACTGATCTAGCTGCTAATACTTTGTCCAAAACAACAATAGCAACAATGTATTAGATGATTACAACTTACAGGCAACTGATGTACATAACAGCAATGTTACAATGGTCAGCAGTTTATATTTATTTGAAAGCAGACTTATATTAATTGTAAATGCATATTTTAACTTTCATTGTAAACATTTAAAACTCTTTATAATACGTTAAGACAGAAAATAAAATCATGTAAAAGGCTAAAATCAAAGAAGTAAAAAAAGACACCCAATTGGAATATATAGACGCAAGCACATTAACAGTAAAGAGATGGAGATGGATACACCATGCTAAAACTTATGAGAAGTGTAGAGTAGATTCAGAGCAAGGAAAATTACCAAGGATAAAGAGGGGCACTGCATAAAGATAAAGGAGTCGACTCAGCAAGAAGACATAAAATAAGACTCCTGAATGTATATGTGCCTAAGGACAGAGCATCAAAATGCATGGGGCCAAAAATGACAAAACTGCAAGGGGAAACAGACAAATCTACCATTAGAGACCTCAACACCTCTCTATCAGTAATCAACAGATCCAGCAGGCAGCACATCAGGAGGGACACAGTGGAACTAAATAACACCATCAATCAACTGAATTGAACTGACATTTCTAGAATACTTCATCCAACAATAGCAGAATACACATTCTTCACAAGCTCACATGGAACATTCACCAACAGAGACCACATTTTGGGTCATAAAACCACCTTAACAAATTTAGAAGAGAAACTGTAGAAAGTAAGCTCTTAGACCATAATGGTATTAACCTTGGAATCGGTAACAGAAAGACAGATAATATACTTGGAGATTAATTTAAACAATACATTTCTAAATAACATGTAAGTAAAACAAGTCATCTCAAAAGAAATTTGAAAATATTTTTAACTAAATGAAAATAAAGCATATGAAAATCAGTGAGATGCAGAAAAAGCCTTACACAAATGCTAACAGGGAAATCTACAGCATTGAATACATTAATTAAAAAACAAGAATGATGTAAAATCAATAATGTAAGGTTCTGTAGTTGGAAATTCAAAAAATACAAAAAGAGCAAATTAAATCCAAAGCAAGTAAAAAAAAAAACCAGTAAACACTATAGTAGAAACAAAATGAAAACAAACAAACAAAAAAATTAATAGAGGGAGTCAACAAATTTAAAAGCTCACTCTCTCTTTTTTCTTTTCCTGGCAAAAATATCAATAACACAACATTTGCCAGTTAAAAGCTGATTCTATGAAAAGAGTAAGAAACCTGATGAACTTCTGCTGAGGCTAATAGAAAAGAGAGAGAGAGAAGACTCAAATTACTAGAAACAATTTTATAAACATTAAAAGGATAATAAAGGAACATTGTGAGCAATTTCATTCTGCCAAATTTGAGAACTTAGTTAACAATGGACCAACATCTTCAAAGACACAGTTGACCAGAAACTCAAAGATAATATATTAAAGAAATTAAATCAGTAACTAATAACCTTCCAAAAGAGAAAGCACCAGAAACAGATGGTTTCACTGCCAAATTCTGCCAAACATTTAAGAAATGATATTAACTCTCTACAATTTCTTTCAGAAGATAGGAGGAGAGGAAACAGTTCCTAACCTTTCTATGAGGACAGCATTACCTAATACCCAAACTGGATAAAGACCTTCCGAGTTAGGAACATTATAGACCAATATCCTTCAAGAACACAGATGCAAAACTTCTCAGCAAAATATTAGGAAATCAAATTCAACAACGTATAAATGGACATACAAGAGATAGACAAGTGGGATTTAGTCCAAGCGCGAAAAACTAGTTCAACACTCAAAAACCAGTTAATACAGTTCATCACATCAAGAGAAAAACTCTCAATGAGATGGACGAACACAGCGGCTGCAACAACGGTCTCAAGCATACCAGTGCAGGACAAGGCGGCGTTAAGGTCTTTAGTCCACAGGGTTGCTTGAGTTGGAATCAACCCGACAGCACTTAGCAGCAACATTAAATCAACAGGCTAAAGAAGAAAAATCACACGACCACATCAATACATACAGAAAAAGCCTTATGACACAATTCAAAACCCATTCACGATAAAAACCATCAGCAAGCTAGAAACAGAAGGGTATTTACCTGATAAAGAACATCTACAAGAAACCTACAACTAACATCATCTCGAACAATCTGTGTACTGGATTGTTAATACGTCTTCCTCCCAACTAGATGTTCTCTCCTCAAGATCAGAAGCGAGGCAAGGATGATGCCTCCATGCACTTTGTATCCAACATGACAGCAGAATTCCTGTTGCTGTCAGGTGCTGTCAGGTTGGTTCCACCTCAGTGACCCTGCGTACAAGAGAATGAAACGCGCCCAGCCCTGCACCATCCTCACAACTGTTAACGCCTAAGCCGCTGCTGCAGCCACTGCTCAATCCGTCTCACTAAGCCGACCTCTTCTTCAGTGACACTCTAGTAACCAGTGCCTCTCCAAGGGCCGACCCCTCCTGATAACATGCTCAAAGTCTGTGAGACGAGTCTCATCATCACTGTTTCTAAGGAACATTCTGGTTGTACTTCTTCCAAGACAGCCTTGCTCATTCTTTTGGCAGTCCATGATATATTCAAAATTCTTCACCAACACCACAAATCAAAGACACCAACTCTTTTCTGGTCTTTATTCACTGTCTGGCTTTCTCAAGCAGGTGAGGTGACTGAAAACACTATGGCTTGGGTCCCACGACTCTCAGTCCTCAAGATGACATATTTGCTTTTCAACAAGTCAAGGTCTTCTAGAGCAGATTTGCTTAATGTAATGTGTCTTTAGATTTCCTGACTGCTCTTTCCATGGGTATTGACTGGGGAATCCAAGTAAAATGAAATCCTTAACAAGTTTAATCTTTTCCCCATTTATCATGATGTTGCTTACTGGTCCTGTTGCAAAGATTTCTGTTTTCTTTATCTTGAAGTGTAACCCATTCTGAAGGCTGCAGTGTTTGATCATCATCAGCAAGTATTTCAAGTCCTCTTCACTTTCAGCAAGCCAATACTATGTCATCTGCGTATCACAGACTATTAGTGAGTCTTCCTCCAATCTCAATGCCTAGTTCTTCTTCATACATTCCAGCATCTCAGATTATACGGTCAGCATACAGACTGAATAGGTATGGTGAAAGGATACAAACCTGACACACACTTTCCTGACTTTAAACCATGCGGTATCTCCTAATTCTGTTTGAATGACTGCCTCTTCATTTACACATAGTTCCTCATGAGCACAAGCAAATGTTTTGGAATTATCATTCTTAGTAATACTATCCAAAATTTGTTATGATCCACACAGTCAATAAAACACAGGTAAACATCTTTCTGTATTCTTGGCTTTTGGCCAGAATCCACCTAACATCAGCAATGATATCCGTGGTTCCACCCCAACTGGCAAATCTGCTTGAATTTCTGGCAGTTCCCTGTCAATACAGTGCTGCAACTGCTTTTGAACGATCATCTGCATAATTTTGTTTACACATGACACCAATGATACTGCTGGACAATTCTCACATTTAATTGGATCAGTATTCCTGGAAGCAAGTATAAAAATGATCTCTTCCAGTCATTTGGCCAGGGAGCTGTCTTCCGGACTTCCTGGCACAGATACGTGAGCACTCCCAGCACTGCATCTGTTTGTTGAGGCATCTCAGTTGGTACTCCATCAGTTCCTGGAGCCTTGTTTTTCACCAGGGTCTTCAGGGCAGCCTGGACCTCTTCCTTCAGCACCACTTCTTCCTGACCCTATGCTGCCTCCTGAAATGGCATACTAAGTCTTACATTCTTTCCATCTACTTCTGATACTTCCTGCATTGTTTAATATTTTCCCTAGAGAATCCCTCCATATTGCAACTCAAGGCTTGAATTTTTTCTTCAGTTCTTTTAGCTTTAGAAGTGCTCCTCAATTGTGACACCGTGTCCAGGGAGGACGGGGTGCAAAGAGAGAAATTCTTCCTGTGCAACTTTTCTGCAAAGCTAAAACCACTCGGAAAAAATAAAGTCTAATGAAAAACTACTTGAATAAAATACTGCTTCCCCTTACTAACCCACTCCCTATGGTAATCTCTGATAACAGTTTGATGTATTTCCTTCTAGAACTTTTTCCATGCATATGTACGCACATCTGTATACATCTATGAGTGAATACATTTACATAATTTTTGTATTACTTTCCTTTACAAAATACAAGGCTTGTATTCATAACTGTCTTAAAGTTGCTTTTTCTACCTGGCATTATATGATGGCCATTCTTTTGGGACAGCTCATGTGGCACTGGCACCCGTTTATCATAGGTGTGGAGAATGCTATCTTACTGGCACAACATAGGCTATTCAGCACTCCTGTGCTTAAGGAGACCGACAGCAACTCCAGTGTCTCACTTTCACAGCAAAGCAGCAGTGAACACTCTTGTACACACAGTGCTGTAAACTTCCTCAGGTAGGATGGCTTCTTGGAAGCAGAGTTGTTGTGTGAAAGGGTGTCATCACTGTGAGCCACTGAACTGATGCCAACTCACAGAGACCCCACATGACAGAGCAGAACTGCCTCATGGGATGTCCTGGGCTAAAATTCTTACAGGCGCAGATTACCAGGTCTTTCTTCTTGCAGGGTGGCTGGTGGTTCAAACCCACAGCCACCCTGCAAGAAGAAAGACCTGTGGGTCACAGCCCGGCACTGAATCACTGCACCACAGCAGGTATCTTAGTTACCTAGAGCTGCTGCAACAGAAATGTGACAAGTGGATGGTTTTAAAACAGACGTGTATTCTCTCACAGTTCTAGTAGGCTACAAATCAGCATTCAGGTAATCAACTCCAGGGGGAGGGTCTCTCTCTGTCGGCTCTGGAGGAAGGTCCTCATCCTCATCTTGCCCAGTGCAGGAGCGTCTCTGTCTCAGACACCCTGGGTCCAAACTATGTGCTTGGCTCCTGGTGCTGCTTTCTTGGTGGTATAAGGTCTCCCTGTCTCTCTACTCACTTCTCGTTTTTATCTCAAAGGAGACTGGCTCAAGATACAATTCAATTCTATAAACTGAGTCTACGCTCATTAACATAAGTGCTGCCCAATCCACCTCATTAACAGACAGAGGTACGATTTACAACACACAGGAAGATCCTATCAGATGCCCAAATGGTGGACAATCACACAATACCAGGAAGCATGACCTAGCCAAACTGATACACATATTTTTGAGAGGCATGATTGAACCCAAGACAATAGGCATATGTGACACTGGCCTGGTACTGCTGAATGGCTATACCAATTTGTTCTTCCAACATCCAGGTCCACAGACTCATTCCAACTTCCTTTTCCCTTTAAATCTTTTTATATTCCAAGACTGAAGAAAAGATCTCAAAAAATAAGCCCTTCAATTTGTATATGAGAAAACGGAGGCTTAGCGTTTAAATTACAGCCATGCACCCAAGATCACAAAGCCCCTGAGGAGGTACACACCTCTGCTCTAGCAAGGGGCTCAGGGAAGGGGGGGCACATGGAAACCCAGGGTGGCCACCCAGGTCAACTGAATTCAAGGAAAATGTGTTCCATGAGAGCCACTAACAAGCAGGAAAGGGGATCAACTGTAGTTTCCTTTTCCTTACCTACCCTCTGCAAGAAAAGGCGGGGACAAAACACACACACACACAACCCCGTAAATTCCCAAAAGATAGAACCGCAAGAAGGAAAAGAGCAGCGGTATTCTCAGACTTGGGGGGTGACAACCACCAAGAGCTGAAGGTGTCATAAGTTCAACCGCAGGAAGGTAGCAGACATGGTAGAAAAGACTCTGACACAGGATGACCTTCACAGAAAACCTTCCATGAGCCCCGTGGGTTGATGAAAAGTTCCTTGGGCCTAAATATCTCCATGTGGCCTCCAAAATGAGTGCCAGTGCTGAAACCAAATTCTGAAGAGAAATATCAGAAGGGAACTGACATCCCACAATGAAGAAACATCTTCAAAGAAGATGTTGTTATAAAAATACCACAAAAGTACCTTCCAACAAATTCCAGACCTAAAAGAAAAGCTTTAAAATGAGACTCCAAGCACTGAAGCCTTGACTCTTCTGTTCTGTGCCTGAAGAGGCCCGGTTTAAAGGAAGGCACTTCTCACCAGATGACGCTGTCTTTACCCCACCGTACCTACAGGACACAACAGTGAGGAAAAAGGAAGGTAGAAACTCTATCCCTTGGCATTAAAATGGTTTCAAACAGGGGTTAGTGAACCTTTTCTATAAAAAGCAAGAGAAACTCTTTCAGGCCCTGCAGGCTGCACGGTCTCTGCTGCAAACACTCAGCTCTGCCGCCGCGGTGCAACACCAACCACAGGCGTGTTCACAGATGAACAGGGCCGTGCGCCAGTGAAACTCTTTTCATGGACACTGAAATTTAAATTTCATGAAATATTCTTGTATTAATTTTTTTCAACCATTTAGAAGCTTAAAAACCATTCTTGGCTCACAGGCTTTTCAAAAACAGACAGGCGGCTAGCCGTGCCTAGTGGGTCCTAACATGCCCGGCCTTGGTAGACAAGCACTTAGGTCTCCACTTAACTAGACCTGACCACTGTTGGAAATATGGGAACCTATCGCCCAGGCCTGAGGAAGGGAAGTGAGATGGCAGGAGGGTAAAAACAAGTTGTTCTTACAGGGTTTCAGGTACTCACCTTAAGTCTCTTCTCTCGCTGAATTCCTCTGGCGGAATCGCCCATGGCAGGTTCTGAGGAAGACATGTGAGAACTTCTGAAGAGAAATCAGAGAAATCCACACCATATTCTGTCAGGATTCCTTCTGTTTCAGGCTCAATTTCACCAGCCTGCCCAAGGCTCTTAGCCAGCTGCCTGCAGATAGGACAGAGAGAGCTGGCTTAGTAAATAAGGGGAGCACAGGCACCTGTCTCCTCTCTAGAAGTAAGGGTTTGGGGAAAGTCTTCACAGCGTCCTCCCCTCTCAGCGGAAGTGTGATCACAAAGGAGCTGGGGGGCTTAACCAGAAGCAACAACAATACTGTGTTTGTGGACGTCCACGATGGCTTTTACCTCTTTCCTCAGGAATTGTGGCCTGGGGAATGGGGTCAGAAGGCCCTTCTTAAGGCTCCTGCAGTGATTTTTCACAGAGAAGTCAAAACTGATATTCTCAAAGGCTTTCATCAACTCTACCTGTTGCAAATATTTGGAGAGAATTCTGATGAACTCTGTTCTTCAATCATTTTTGCAACTCACTGGCAACAGGCTGGAAACCACGGTGGAGTAGTGGTTAAGAACTACGGCTGCTAACCAAAGCGTCAGCAGTTTGAATCTACCAGCCAGGAGCTCCCTGGAAACCCAGTGAGGCAGTTCTACTCTTTGCTACAGGGTTGTTGTGAGCTGGAATCAACTCAATGGCAAAGTGTTTTTACTAGGTTTGACCTTCCAATATTCTAAAACATTTTACCTGAACGCAAAAGTAATACATGTTCACTGTAGAGAGGACAGGCAATGTAGAAACGCATAGGGAAGAAAATTAAAATGATCCATAACCCAGTCATCCAGCAGACAATCATTCATGTTTTAAGTTACTGGGCCCATTTTAGAGTAAAATCCAATTACCAGGATAGGCCTGACATTAACAAGCAGAGTCCCATCTTCTACAGGACAACTCTATGGGGCAGAGTAGAAGTGCCTAGTGGAACTGGAGAAGTCATACTGTGAACTGCCTTGCAGAGTTTCCCAGAGAGGTCTGGTGGATTTGAACTGCTGACCTTTGGTTAGCAGCTATAGCACTTAACCATGACACCACCAGGGTTTCTCTATTCTCCTAAGAACAACACTAGTTCTGGGTTTAGGCTGGCTTTCTTCAACCCTTCCTATTTAACTGTAGTTAAATAAACATCACAATTTATAGATTTACTGAATAATTTTTAAACAATTATGTTACCTTACTCAACATTTTTTGTAATCAAGGATTCGAATTTACGGAAGCACAGTGCAAAGAATTCACTGCTTAGAATGGTGTAATGGTCTGCTGAAGATTAAACTACTGAGCTAACTGGAAGATGCATGGGAAGGATCAGCATAAACCTAATCTCCCAAATGTGGAAACTAATGCAGTCTTCACAGTATCACTTCTCCATCCCCGTCACCAGCTTCCCTGCGGCACATCTATCTAACACTAGGCATCTGCAGTAAAGGCAGAACCCATCAGTTAAAGGACACTAACCCTCAGAATGCCAAACAGGCAGACACTGGCCACAAGTAATGAGAGTTCACACAACACTGCAGTCTTCTGACTTGCTAGCCACACTGGTCACATATTTAGAGCAACTTGCCACCACCTCTTCAGGATGCCGGCCACAACCTATCAAGTGCACACAACACTCTCACTTTATGACCTGCTGGCCACAAATTCAGGGTTAGTTCCCACTACTGCTTCAAGATGCCAGCCACAGCCTTGTGAGTCAACACAGCGCCCTCACTTTATGACTTGTTGGCTCCTCCTCTCTACTCTGGGTTTAATAATCTGCAAGAACAACTCGCAGAGTTCATAGACAGCATGCTATATTTACAACTACACACTGATTATCACTAGAAAGGATTCAAATGAAGAGTTCCTTAGGACAAGGTCTGGGAGGGTTCCCAACATGAAGTTTCCATGTCTCAAGGGACACTTTATCCTTCCAAAGAAAGGTACTCTCATTAACCAGAAAGCTCTTTGAGCTTTTGCCTTGAAGTCTTTCTTTTTATAATCAGCCAGTCTTACGTGATGGGTTAATTCACGCCTCTGGAGGCTAGCTGACATCAACTTCTCAGGGAAGTCTAGGTCTGCTCCCACTCAACAGCACGAATTCTCACTTTATGGCCTGGAAGTCTGAGACCAAGGTGCCCCAGTCGCGCCAATGGTTACTTCTCTGGAGCCAAGGATGAAAGGAACCTTGTTGAGGGTAAAATCAGGTCCTCTGCTCCACAGAAAACGAAATCCCAAGAGGCTGGAATGTCATCTTCAGGGACATGGTATGGCCTTGAGTTAGTATCCTCAAGACCGTGTGCACAGGCCGGCGACCACATGTGGAAGGGAGGAGCTGTGCCCTTCACTGCCATGCTTCAGATCCATTCACACGCACAAACAGTTTAGTCCCGTCCATCCCCATAATGCTCACTTTCATGGCTGGGAGGATTTCATATATTTCGGGGCATAAGAATGACTCCTCTAAAATGAAAGCTGAGACTGTAAGAACACCAACTGATATAAAAAGGCAGAGACTGTACTGTCTACTTCCTTTCTGAAAAAAATGATTTGCAATTCAAGCTGGATAAGAGACTCAGAAGTAAGGATTCAAGAACACCAAACACCACCATGAGGAGGTGAATTACACTGGACCACATGAAATCACCAATTGTCTCGGACTATGTCCCCCCCAAACAATGTGTGGAATAATTTGACTGGGCCATGATTCCTAATATTTTGTGACTGTCCTACCTACATTTTATGATTTTCCTATGCTATAAATCCTAATCTCTGCCTGTGGTTAAAACAGACAGGATGATGTTAGAGAGGATTCGGGTGGGACTGTAACACCCTTCCTAAGGTCACCTCCAAGCTCCAATGTAAAGAAAGTTTCCCTGGAATGTGGTTTGCACCACCTTTTATCCTTTCATCCTACAAGAGATAAAATGAAAGGGAAGTAAGCAGAGAGTTGAACCTCATGTTATCAAGAAAGCAGCACTGGAAGCAGAGTGTGCCCTTCCAAACTGAGGCTCCTGCATCAAGACACTCCCTAACCAAAGACTGATGCAACACAAGTACATTCTGCCATAGCCGACCAAGAGGGAAAGCCTTCCCCTGGCACAGACACCCAGGATTCAGACTTGTAGCATACCGGACTGCACAAAAGTAAATTTTTCATTGTTAAAGTCACCTATTCATCATATTTCTATTACAGCAGTACCAGATAACCAAAACACCAATACTTTTTATCTTTAAAACAACAATTTCATATGATTCTATTTAACAACATTTTAAAAACCACATAAAATAATAAACCATGCAATCTGGCAGCATACACAGCTTTTAGGAGAAGTATAAACAATGAGCTGTATCACAGCAAGTTTGAGAAACTAACCAACCAGCAAGGGCATCAAAAGAAGATGGAAAGAATACAGAGTCACTGTACCAAAAAGAATTGGTCAGGACTTGTTGACGCAGAGTGACTGTATCTTGTGGGCACTTTATAGTTCTATGCAGCTATAGGATATCATCCTGCTGACCTCTTACTGGAGGAAGGCGAGTGGCTGGAGAGGAGGGGATAGGAGACTGTTGGGAGGATAGGACATGTGTGGAGCAGAGAGGAAGAGTGTGCTGTCACCAGGCAGAGAGAGCAGTGGGAGCTACATACCGGTGAGCATGCAAATTTATATGGGAATGTATATTTTCATTCAATCATAATTAAAAAAAAGAATTGGTCAAAGTTCAACCATGTAATAAGGCAGCATGTGATCATGAACCAATGCATCAAAGGAAGAAGTCCAAGCTGCACTGGAGACACTGACGAACAATAAAGCTCCACGATTGACGGAGTATCAATTGAGATGTTTCAACAAATAGAAGCAGTGCAACACATGCTCACTTGTCTATGCCAAAAAATGTGTAAGACAGCTACCTGGCCAACCGACTTAAAGATTCATATTTATGCCTACTTCCTAGGACAGTGATCCAACACAATCTGGAGATCACTGAACAACAGCATTAGTATTGTAGGCAAGTAAAATTTTGCTGAAGATCATTCAAAAGTGGCTACAGTGGTCTATCAACAAGCAACTTCCAGAAATTCAAGCCAGATTTAGAAAAGGATGTGGAAGTGGGAAATCACTGATCATATCACGTGGATCCAAGCTGAAAGCAGAGAACACCTATGTTTTACTGACTACACCAAGGCATTCAACTGAGAATCATGACAATTTATGAATAACATTGTGAAGAATGGGAATTCCAGAACACTAAATTGTGCCCATGAGAAACCTATAGATAGATCAAGAGACAGTCATCCCAACAGAGCAAGAGAATACTGAGTGGTTTAAAGTCAGGAAAGGTGTGCTTCAAGGTTCCATCCTTTCACCATACCTATTCTATTTGTATGCTGAGCAAATAATCTGAGAAGTTGAATGACATGAAGAACTAGGCATCAGGATTAGAAGACTCATTAATAATCTGTGATATACAGATGACACAGCCTCGCTTGCTGAAAGTGAAGAGGACTTGCAGCACTTAATCATGAAGATCAAAGACCACAGCCTTCAGGATGGATTACATCTCAACATAAAGAAAACAAGAATCCTCAAAAATAAACAAATAAGCAACATTACAGTAAGTGGAAGAAAAGATCGAAGCTGTCAAGAATTTCATTTCACCTGGATCCATGATCAACACCCATGAATGCCGCAGTCAAGAAATCTTTATGTGCTATGCTATGCCACATGGCCTAGACGCTCCCTGAGACCAGAATCCCCCAAACAGTTCAGTTTTTGAAAGTAGATCACCAAGTCTTTCTTCTGGGGTACTTCTGGAGGGACTTGAGCCATTCAACTTGTTTAAGAAACGCATACTTACATGTGGTGACAGTTTCAGCATTAACACTTGTGAGGCACACAAAGAACACAGTGACTGTTATGATTAAACTGTGTTCCCCGAAAATGTGCTGTAACTTCTAACCCTATACTTGTGGTTCTAATCCCATTTGGTACTGGATTTTGTTTGTTACGTTAATGACGAAGTATCAGTATAGAACGTGTGTTGAGTCAATCTTTTTTGACGTATATCCAAAGCAGATAAGAAGCAAGCAGAGATGGGAGAAGAGAGATGCCAACCTACACAAAGATCACCCAGGAGAGAAGAGACATGGATTTTTCTCCAGAGCCAACACAGAGAGAAACCTTTCCCCTCAAGTCAGCAGTCTGAATTTGGACTTAACCCAAACCCACTGCCACTAAGTTGGTCCCAATTTATAGCAACCCTAGAGGTGAAAGAACTGCCCCCACAAAGTTTCCAAGGAGTGCCCGGCTGATCTGAACTACCAACCTTTCGGTTAGCAGACACAGCACTTCACCATTATGCCACCAGGGTTTCCAAATTCAGACTTAGAGACTCTTAAACTGTGAGAAAATAAAATCCTTTTTGTTAGAAGCACCCACTTGCAGCATTTCTGTTACAGGAGCACCAGGAAACTAAAACATCTACTCTTCCTAGGCCAAAAATGATCCCGCTATGCCTGCAGTAAAAAAGAGCCTAAAAAATAAAAACAACCAAAAAGGCAGCTCATAATATCTAACTTTAAAAAATAATATCAAAATCCAGAGAAAATCCACATTATTTAAAAATGGGGAAAGGGGTAAAAAAAAAAAATGTTCAGGCAGGCTACTTTTAAAAATATTGCATATACAGCATAGGAAAAAAGAACTGGAGAAAGAAATGTCACAATGAGATTTTTTTTATAAAACTAGAAATTAAATATATGGCCTCAGAAATAAAAATCATAGCCAAAGATATGCCCAAGAACTCAAACTGTTGAAAATACCACCAGGATACAATGAGGACTCAGAACAAAAATGTAATGAATAAATAAGCAAGGGTATGAGGAATAAACTAAGTCATGAAAGTAAATAAAAAGCAATTTTGGGGTCTCAGGATGCAAGCAGGGGGAATGATAAAATGTCCATAGGAATCAAGGTCATACCATAAGTAAACAATAAAGAACTGCTACTATCTAAAAACACAGTAAGCCCCACAAAGGAAAACTCTGAGAAAAATAAGGAAAATGAAATTGGAAAGTAGGTAAAAAAGATTAGAAAAAAGGCAGATGTGAAAGGCAGATAAAAGAGACCCAATCTTGCCTGAACAGGTATTCCTACAAAAAAAAAGGAACTAAACACACAGACTAGAAAACATTTTCAAAGATATCATCAAGGAAACTTACCTCAAACAAAAAAAAAAAAATTACAGATAAAAATTACATGCCATGTCTCAGGAAAAACTAACACAAAATTATCAGCGAAGCATAGTCTAGCAAAATTACTGCATTTCAAAGATAAAATGTCTTTAAGCAAAGAGCCTACAAACCTAGAGAAGGATGGAAAATAAGAGTCGTCTAAGGGTTCTTTACAACAACATTGAAGGCTACAATTTTATACCTAACTAAAGTGTCACTCAAGTAAAACGACAGTGGAAGAGTATTTTCAAAATGCAAGAACTCAGGGAATGTAATTCTCATAACTCCTTTCTGAAAAACTAGTAGATGATGAACTTTAACCTACTAAGACATGGAGAAATCAAAACAAACACACAAAGCCCAGTGCTGAGTCCAAGAGCCCCTTACACAGAGGTGGGAGCATGAAAAGACGAGAGGATGAAAGCAATCAGGTGCAGTGATGAATCCGACATTAGCTGTTAGAAGGAACCATATCAATCACTGGGCCTTCAGTGAAATTAAGAAGAAAAATAAATTTGCCCTTTTTTTTTCCCTAATGGTGCTTTGTGTTTGCCAAACTATTTTATCAGATTATATTGCGAATCCAAAGAATCTTGATTTGCTTAGTGAAACTACAACATGGCTCATGAAACACAAAATTATGTTTGGGTTACAGCTTCCAAGCACAGTCAACAACTTCAAGTTCCTATCAGCAATAATTAACATTTATTTTACTAAATTCCAGAGAAACTTTCTCAAGTACCTTATTTAAATAAACTTAATACAGATTTCCAATGGCCATATACTCGATAGCAGTAAAGACCAGACAGTTTGCAGGATATAAAAATCCAACAAGTCAGCATGCTGAAAGAGTTCACACTTTTGTGGGTGGCCTTACATGCCCCAGAAAGAATCCTATGCTGTTTATTGACTCATAAACTCTTGGGCCACCATGAAAAAACAGAGTATCTTAGAATTTAAACAAAAGCAGCATCTAAAAGTAAATGTACTTATATATTGTGTATTTGTCTCGAGAAAGGGTTTATATTTTAAATTTAATTTCAATATACATTTTACTTAAAATGAATCCTGAAAGTAACTTTCTCTTTTATGCGTTACAGTTCAAATGCTATAGATTTCTAAGTTGTTTCTGTCTTCCACTAACCATCTTAAAAAGATGGCAATAACTAACTGCTTTAGGGTAACTATGATTCAGTGTTTTATCAAAATGTCTGCAATCCTCTTTAAAAACAAAGGTCTGTGATCCTCTTAAAAACTACACTTTTGTTTAAAAAAAGAAAAACCCAGTTGCCATGGAGTCCATTCAGACTCATGGTAGTCCCACAGGAGAGGGCACAGAACTGCCAAACAGGGCTTCCAAGGCTGTCAATCCTTCCAGGAGTGGACTGCCACATCTTCCTCCCTTGGAGCAGCTGGTGGGTTAGAACCTCTAGCAGCCGAGTGCTGTACTGCATCACCAGGGTGCCTACACTTCTGCCACATTCTATGTTAAATTACGTCATTCAAAAACAGCTTAGAAACTGTCACAGCAAAGAGGAACTTAAGGATCTCAACATAGAACTAAACACAATATTATGTCCAGGATAGGTTCCTGGAATTGAAAAAGAGCATTAGGTTAAAAAAAAAACCTAAGAAAATCCAAAATGCATCAACATTGTCTCCTTAATAGTAACAAATACACTGTCTTAATGTGACATGTTAGTAATATGGAAATTGGGTGTGGGGGACATGGGAATCCCTGGTCCTGTCTCCACAACTTCTCTAAAGATCAAAAACTGTCTTAAAAAATAAAGATTATTAAATAATAATGATTTGCAAAGGGGTAAAAGAATTCATTTAAATTTTCCATAACAGATACATGATAAGTTAAATCCTGGTGTACTGGTATTTATTCTACTGATTAGTGTGCATGTTAGAAAAACAATTCTGAAGATGTAGGGACATAAAAATGCCTATGATATAAACTTTTTTAAATACATAAAGTATTATATACAGTATAATTTAAATATGTAAAAACATTTATAAGCAGACTAAAAAGGAATTCCTAAAGATGTTGCTAATTATTGCAGAGAGGGAGATTACAACTGAGTTCTTTCTCCCTTTTCTAAACTTCCTTAAATATTGTTTCATTTTATTTCCCAATATGAAAATTACAGAAAGATTAATTATGACCTAATGAAACTATAGCACCCACTATGGGTTGGCTTCTCAACAACATTTATTTCTCTCTTCCTCCTTCCCAATAGAAACCTGATTTGTTTCTAATGGAGATCTCCTCTTCAGTTCTACAGGCAAATCTTCATTATTCCAATAAAATCAGTGCAGGGCAAACCATGGGACTGTTATCACTATCAGGATTGGCAAGCAAGATTTATGTATCTCTACTTGGATGTGATCAAGAAAGCACGTAGTCTAACTGTACAGAAAGGCAGGCCCGTGGAGAAACTACTCTGAGACCACTGAGACAGCAACGCGTGACCAATATCATCAATGATCGACCCTACTGGGCCTGGAGCCTGCGTAACCTCTAGACTTCCACTTATGTGAGCAAACGTATTTCCTTACAATTATTTACGTCACTTTGGGTCAGAGCTTTCTATTACTTACAGATGAAAGCATCCTAACAAAAGGACTGCCAGCATTATACATGCTGTGGGTGCCGACTACACACTGAGCTGGCACTGCTGGTTTGAGAGCACAGGAATGTCATACAGGGCTCTCTCCTTCTGCAGTGTGTTTCTACCGTGACGGTCCTCCCTCTGTGACTTCCATGTTGAACTGCGCACAGACTGACCTCATCTCATCTTCCTGGACGCCGGCAGTCAGGCCAGGATGCCACTGTGCCTCCAGAGTGCGTTTCTTTACTCGTACCCGCTCTCCTTTGCTCCCACCTCCTTTCTGGCACCTCCACTTTCCAGCTGTCCTGGTGCTTTGAGTAAAGCTCTTCCCTATCATCAGATGGCAGGATCACCCATGAGGGGAACAAACTTTTCTTTATTCCTGTATCTCATACTGAGGCTTGTGTACTCCTTAGGCATCTAATACACGTCTGCTGAATGAATAAGTGAATAAATAAATTGATGCTTCTGAGCCAGGAAAAAGTGCAGCACGCTATTCTGCCTTGAAACTACAAAGGAAAATTAAGAACATAAAAGAGGATAAAAACAAATTTAAATAAAGAAACCAAAAATAGGTGTTTATATAAACTTTTGAGTTCTTTAATACTCAGCTGCCACTGGGAGTCAGAGTCCACTTAATAGCAGCGGGTTTGGTTTTTTTATGTTACCAAAATTATTAATATTAACATATCAAAAAAATCAGAAACAAGAAAAAATGCCTGCTATTATTGCTTTTATTTCATCTTGAACTTTTATCAGTTTGGTGTGAAAAATACCCCCTTGCTAACTGCAAACTGTCAGTAGAGGAAAATAAGAAAAAGAAATAAAAGTAACAGGGGTTAGAATGAAAACACCCAAAAGAAAACTATAAAGTACTACAATTAACAAGGAGTTTTAGCAAGATGGCTAGATACAGGATTAATACACAAAAATTAATTATAATTCTAAATACTGACACAAAAAAGTCAGATGATGCAACTTAAAACTTCTGCTTTTATGTCATTAATTACATGAAAAGATAATTCATAAACTCTGAAGATATTTTCCATGTTAATAATTGTTAAAAAGATTACTTTCTATAATATACATTTTTTTAACTCGAGAAAATCAAACAACAAAAAGCTCAACTAAAAGTGTATACAAATACCAATGAATACTTAAAACGAGGCAGTGAAAGCTGAAGCTGAAACATAAAATAGTATAGTCTCAAAAAATCTTACCCATAATCTAATATAGTAATTACAAGGAAAAAATTGTAAGTTGAGAATTCCGACAGATACCACCTTAGCCAAGCAATCAAGGTTAACATCACCAGTGATATATATTGATACCACATTTCCTCTGACATGATTCACATCACCACTGTGATATTCTTCCTAACAAGGCCTATACTCAAACCATGAGAAATACTAAAGACCAAAACCAAACTTGTTGCTGCCAAGTCAATTCCAGCTCATGAGAAGCTTTAGACAAACCTAACCCAAGAAACATGCTATAAAACAATTGATCAGTAGTCTTCAAAACTGTCAAAGTCACAAGACACAAAGCCGGAGGGAACTACCACACACTGGAGTGACTGTGGAGAAAGGACCAAAAAACTGTGATGTGGAAGCTTGGATCAGATTCTAGAAGAGAAAAGGATATAAGTGGAAAAAACTGATGAAATCCAAGTAAGTTCTATATTTTAGTTAATAGTTTTATACCAAGGTTAATTTCTTAGCTTCTGATAAATATTCTAGGGTAACGTAAGATTTTAACAAGGAGAAGCTGGGTAAGTAGTATGCAGGAACTCTCTGTACCATTTTGGTAGACTTTCTGGAAGTCTAAATTGTCTAAACAGAACACTTCACAGAAATAAGTAATGACATGAGCACATTTTCTACGGGAAAAAACAAATAACCATAAACATATGAAAAGATGTTCAATCTCATTAGTAATTAGGAAAATATAAATTAAAACCACAACAAGAAATCATTCTATACCTACTTTATTGCAAAAGCTGACAAGTCTCACAGTATTACGTGCTGATGAGGATGTGAAGCAAAGGAAACTCTTACACGCTGCCAGTAGGACCAGAAGGAAAAAGGGTACACTCACTTTGGAAAATACTTTGTCCTTTAAGTTTAAAAACATGTATACATGTTTATAGACTCAGCAGAGTCTAGAAAGACTTTAGTCAGCGAGCACTGGAATATTCACAAGAATGCCTAGTACTAGATTCGAACTACTGCTATTTCAGTGAGCAGCTAAGTTCTTAACCAGTATTGCCACCAGGGTTTCAAGGGATACAAATACGAGTAAATTACTTTAAAAAGAAAGGTATGAGTAGTATGTCAGGGACACTAGTTCAATCTAGGGACAAAACTGGGGATTACAACACAAAGGAACACCCAGGTAACTTCCACGCTACTGGTGATACTGTTGTCGTCTGCCACTGAGTTGATTCCAACTCACAGACACCCCTACATTCTATTTCTAATTTGGGTATTAACTTCATGGCTTTGTTTTAACATCAGACATCAAAATTTATGTGTTACACAGACTCTCTTACTTGTAAAACATACTTTGTAATTAGAGCCAACATTTTAAAACTAGTATTTTAGACAAATACATACCAAACTCTTAATGGTGATTATATCTGGGAATGGAATTATTGAATAATTTTAAGAACATGCATATGTCTGTATTTGGAAAAATAAAAGTCAAGAACATTTCTTAGTATTGATATTGTAATAATAAGCACCTGTAAGACAGGAAGTTTTCCTCACTGGAGTCATTTATAACCATCACTACTTTAATTTTTTTCTTAGTGGAGTTCTTCCACGAATACTGCTCCCATTCACAATGAATGACATTACAAGAGTCTACTGTAAATTCCATTAGACAGCGCCAAAACAACATTCCCAACCTCCTACAGTTGATATGGGGTTGTAGGCTGTGTGTGCGTGATCCTGATAGATAAGTCAACAGCAGCTCCATTGTCCTGGATGATGTGCAACTAAAAAACTTACCAGCTACAGATACAAGAAATTATCACAAGGAAGTCCTTCAAACTGGCCTCTTAGAAAAAAGAAAGAACACGGACACAATAGTCAGCATTTGTTTTCTAAGCCACTCATCCTCCTTTCTTCACCCAACACTCTTATGAAGTCTTAGCCTTAAAACTAGGTGCTACACAGGGAGACAGCCAGGGACCACTCGTAAGTAAATACTCTCATATCTGTGGGTCCAGGATGGAGACTGTACCTGCAGATACTATGATGCCACATTTCTAAGAGCCCCAACGATCAGTTGACATACAAAGCGAAAACCAAATGTGGTCACTTCATAGTGTCTTTGGCCATGCATTTATGTGTTATTCTCTATAACCAGAAGGAGAGAATATGTTGTTCTCCTCTCTTCTGGCTCCATATTATAGCACAGCCACAGGCAGAGCTTTAGGAAAAGTGTGAGCACATCCGTGAAAAGAGACAAAAGAATGGGGGAAGCAAGGAGACTGGACAACAGCTAATTATTTTAGGGGAGGCCCTGAAGAAAGGAGAGAGGAGGCCGAAGGTATTTAAGGAGTAGATGGGAGGGCTAACAGCATCTGAGATGCTCTGTCTTTTTTAAGTAATATTTTCAAGAAGGCGTACTAGAGATTGTACACGAAGACGAAGCTCCTGGATGAAGTGCTCAAGACTACGGCAAGCAGTGCGAGGCAAGAACAGTCTGGTCATCCTTGCCGGCATCAGGACCGTTTTCTCCTCCTTCCTTTGTTTGTGCTCTGCTGGGACCAGCATGGCCTCCGTGTTGAAGACAGCTTTTTCCAAAGTTGATCCTACTAGGCCACCAGGTGGAGCCCAACAGTCACAAAAAAAAGAGCCCCCTCCTCAGCCTGACGGACTTTTTCTCTAGTAGTCACCTGGGACTAAGTTCCTTGGTGATGAAAGTCTGAGTCTGCTAGTGCAGGTTCTCACTTTATAACTCAGCCTCCACCTAGGCAGGGCTGTTAAGTAAAGAATCCGTCCACTCTTGAAAAGGTGAAACACTCCTTTTGTGTAGGGAAATACACTGGCTACAGCCAGTTTGCTGATCTTGTAGGCCATACCTTGATGAAACCTTCGTTCTTCTACCTATCTAGTAACTACCTTATTTTCCTACTAAATAAACGTAATGTTGATCACCTTCCCAATTTATAGCTACAACATAAGAAATTCAGTATCTATTAAAACTGATTGGAATAGCAGAAGGATTTCTTTCCATCAGTCAACAAGTGTTTCTCCTTATCTGACAACTAACCATAAATTGGTTAAAAGCCTCAAGATGAGGGGACACCAGGAAACAACCCCTGCCCAAGCACTTTGTCCTCTACCGCACATCGCTGACCAGAGCTTCCGTCTCTGCCTTCCACCTCACCTAGCCACTCAATCCGATGGAACCCGCTTCCCTCACCATCAAGAAGACCAGCAAGCACACTGATACTGATTGTCTATTTTTAATTTCAGCAGTCTCCCATGAAGGCCATTCTGTCCATTTCAATCAAAAATTTCTCAGCCCTGCTCTATCTGCCCCAATCTTTTCACTTCTCCCTTCATCCAAAATCTACCCAGGTTTGCTAGAGAAAACAGCAGAAACGTGTCAGTTTGCTGTCACTTCATGTTGCACATCTTCAGCCGGGCTGCAGTGTTGCCAAGAGACACTATTATGTTTCCCACAGAAGCTGCTGTAAAACTTCTCTATTTTCTTGAAGACTTACCCTTAAATATTCAAGAAGAAGAAACCATGAAAAATCTAAGAGAAAGTGACCATGATATTTCCACGTTGATGACATCTTGTGGAGAAGCTGGGGTTGTCAACTCTGAACTTAAGGACAGCAACTTTCATAAAATTCTGAAAAAACACAGGCATGAATTCCATGGAGATTCTGAAGGGAAAGATAATTTAAGAGGGTTGGGAAACTTTTTAACCTATAAAACTGATAATACAAATGCAAACCATTCCAATGAGACAATCAGTGTGGCTTTCTGACCATGCTGGACTAGGGTTCTGATGCTGACTGCTGAAAGGACTAGATATACTGTGAGGCATACAAAGGCCACGAGCCCCAAGAGCCAGCAAGGACACCCTAACAACAGGTTACCTCTGGGATTTTGCTGGCGTTAAAAAAAAAAAACCCACTACCACTGAGTCGATTCCAACTCATAGCAACCCTACAGAACAGAGCAGAATCGCCCCATAGTTTCCAAGGAGCACCTGGCAAATTCGAACTGTGGCCTTTCTGGTGAGCAGCTGGAGCGCTTCACCGCTGTGACACCAGGGCTTCCTTTACGAGACTGAAATTCAGGGAAACGCAACTAAGTGCGGAGCACAGCTACGGGCTGGGTCTGACCAGACAGCAGTGGACATGCAGCACAGAGAGGTAAGCCAGGCTTGACGGGGACCACGCCCGAGAGCTACAGGACAAGACGGAGCATAACCTTCTCGCAGGCAGAGGTCTCCTTAACTGGAGGTCCCACCGGGGTAACGAGAGAGGCAACATGTGCACCAAAGAGCAAACCAAGATCAACGGCGCTTCCCATGCTACTTATACCACACACTCTGTCAACACGGGCGTTTTATCCCACCGTTTTGTTGAAAGTGTGCACAACTACGACACCTCGGCTGCATCTTTAGTTCTGAGTTCCCCCTACGACCTGCGGCCATTTCCTGCCCTCAGTTTCCACAGAAACATCAGTTTCTTATATTAACTTCCATTCTGATCTAAATTAGCTCAAGTAGCATTTATGTACAAGTCCTTCCACATCAGACTTCACTTCATACAGGTCCTGAATAAAGAAACCACAGCTTGCTACCTTTCTGTCACTCACATCATTAGCACAGGGCCTCACACACAATAGTCCAGTCCATGTCTGATAACTGGAATGCAGCTATAGAAGTGACTTTGGACTTGAGCTGTTGTCACGAGGTGCCCTCAAGTCTGCTATGACACACAGCCACCTATGTACGACAGAACAAGAGCTGCCCGTCTTGTCCCAGGCCTGCAACTCTTGTTATGCTTCAACCCACTGTTATAGCCACTGCATCAACCCATTTTCACTGACCCTCTACCACGCTTGATGTCCTTCCCCAGGGACTGGTCCCTCCTGTAACTAGCAGCAATTACAGAGGCAGAAGTTCAATACTTTTAAAGGGAGAGGTGTAAAGGGGCAGGGAAGAAGTTCAGAAGGAGGTGACCACGCCTAAACTCAGTGTTCAGACCTAGCTTACAGAGAAGCCAGTCACAGACACGCACGCCCAAGCACCACCTCCACAGTCCTGGTTAAAACCTGGCACAGAAGAGGGAGGGGACCCTGCGACCATAGCACAGCACGTTCTGACCGGGAGGTGGTGACCTCGGCTCCTGAAGACCAGCAACTGATAGCCAGAACAAAAGGGCATGGCGGCCACCCACATGCTTGACAGCTGCAGCCTTCACCCTCGGGGGACACAAGTCAGCTGAGAACCACGTCAGGAAAACCTACCACATCTTACTTCTTGAAAAGACTATTCTCTTTTTCACCAAGATTTTAAAGGGCTTATTTCTGTAACGGACTTTTTAAGGTCCTTATCGATAGCAGTGGGTTTTGTATCAAGAAGCACTTACATGACTAACATATGACTATTATTTTTAAAAATTCTTGCTTTAGATTTGGCAAATGTGCTGGCTGCTTTAAAGGCCTGTCTCTTGCTGCTGCTGTTGCTGTCCTTTGTCCCTGAGAAGCGGGTTCTTGATGAAGTAATAGTTCAGCTGTGAAAAGGAGCCAAGGGGATCATTCAAGTCATAAGAGAAGCTCACACCATGAAGGTTTCCTGACTACACCCTCACGACTTGAAAACCAAGGCAGCAGTCCAATCAAGTAAGCACAAGGGGACCCAACAGGCAGGCATATAAAAGACAAGGCTGTCTTTCCAGGTTGGATGTGAAAGTCTTTCCTTTCCACAGCCAGAGTGGGTGAAAGCCATCAGCAGGGGCTGGGTGGCATGGCCATTATTGGGCTTTTTTATCTGGTGGTGAGAAACTGGTAAGCCTCTGAAAAGGTCTATTTCAGGCTCAAGGGCTTAATGTCACTTTGGGATACTGAGTTAGGCTTAAAATGATTACCCTGCAATCATACCATTTGAGAGCAAAAAAGGAAGTGTAATTGTTCCTAAGTAGCTTTGAGATCACACACATCACATGAATTGTCATACAGTTCAAAAAGTAGCAAAGGACAGCGTCTCTTAAATTGCCTTGGGTATGTCACACAGATCAGCATACAAGGTGGAGAACAAATGTGATAAAAGCAGCATGCCTGGGCCATCCGTTCTGCGGTGGCCTTCAGAACCAGAGGACGTTCCCAGAGGGTCCACCCTGTACAAGCTAGATGACCAACAAGCATGTCACCACACTGCACTAAAAGCAAATGGCAGAACAAACTCTTCTCTAGCTTGTATTCTTTCTTTCTCTTTCTTGTGACACCTAAGCCAGTCTTCACCAGTAATAAACACACACGTAAGATTTAATATTGCTTTCCTTTAAAATAAACACCAGATGTGAGAAGACAGATACAGCGCATTTGATCATGCACTGGGTCCAGCAGTTCCTTCAGCTTTAAGTGAAGGGGCTGTCCAAGATACTCTGCAGCCTCTGTTTAGATCACAGTGGATTCTAGCAGCTTCCAGAGAAACATGGTACCCTATCCTGCCTACAGCAAGGTAATTTACTTTTTAATGCCACAGGAGAAACCTCTGAAGATCAGTATCAAGAAAGCAAATCATTCAAAATACCTTCATAATCATATTTTAAAGTCAAGGATTCCTGAACATATTTGGAGTTTTGTGTGTTTTACCGTAACAGTGTGAAACGAGGGCTCTGTATGACTGACAGAATGAATTTTATGTGGTCCACAAGTACACACGGGATTCATGACAGGACAGGAAATAAGCAGGACTCACAATGTGCTTATATTTCATACCAAAATACAGAGACATAACGTAACTGACTGGCAACTCAAGAACCTATACGTGAGCACTTGAAGTGACAGCCAAGGGCAGTTTCTAATGAACTAGGACCGAAGTATGTCAAGTATCACACTTTAGTAAGGAAAAAGGTTCCCTACAAGCCACCTAAACAGAGCTCTGCTAAGCTCCCACAGTACAGCTTGCCACAGATCACCTACCCCAGGGCAAAATTGCTGTCCTCCTTCCAGTCCACGATGCGGCAGACGAACAGAGTGTTGGTGTAGTCTTTTGGTCGGGTCACGAAGTCCTGGGGGCAGTCTTTGAGAGGCACATAAATTCTAGGCACTCGGTGGTCCGAGGGAGAAAACAGGGCATACTTCCTAAACAGCTCACTGTTTTTGTCAGCCAAGAGCTTCAGGAGGCCTGCTGCTGCCCGGGAATGTTTTTTCTCCAAGATGTAAACCACCTAAAAACACCAAAGATATGGTCAATTTATTTACTTACAGGACAGGGTGACATATCGGAGAAGTCACTAGGGTATTCACTAGGGTATTATTCCATCAAGCAGCTGGTCCAGTAGCTTTCGTGGGTCAAAATGAAGTGGCTCCCAGTGACACTCTGCGACCAAGTGATCTATATTTACATTCCAATAACTCAAGTGTCCAGTGAGCATATAACCAAAATGAAACTCATTGCCTTCAAGTCGATCCCCACTCATAGCAAACCCATTAGACACAGCAGACCTGCCCCACAGTTTTCAAGGAGCTGCTGGTGGAGTCACACCACCAGGCTTTTTTTGGTTAGCAGCTGATCTCTCCACCACTGGGCCTCCACATCCAAGAAAACACTTCGCACCACATCGGTGAATTAGAGGAAAGTGTTTTTCAGCTATGACATCTTGAGATGTTTAAAACTCCAACCAGGCAGTGTGGCTCCATCCTGAGTTCAGGTAAGTGTTCTGTCCTTGGTTTTACCTCACATGCAAAGCTGAGTATTTCTCATGAACAAAATAACAGCTGCTTTTGAAAATATGTCACTGAAAATACATAAATTACTACAGTGCTTTATGATGTCTTCCAAAAGTGTCACACTTTTAAGGTGCAACAGAGTATAGCTAACTTTTGCTAGCATGAGGTGTAGTGTTCCTGTCATTAAAATTGGGTGCAAATATCCATGTGTAAACACTTAACTATAAGGAGGTTTTACACGTTTTGTCTTTGAAAACACTTGTTCACATAGATTAACAACATCCGCTGCATAGAGTTGATTCTGACTTATAGACACCCTACAAGACAGAGAAGAACTGCTCCACAGGGTACCCAAGGAGTGGCTAGTGGATTTGAACTGCTGACTTGTTCATTAGCAGCTGACCTCTGAACCACTGCACCTGTTCACAGAGATAGCGACTGCTGAGTACTGGTATTACTCCACAAGCACGTGATTCGAGCTGGGCATCTTGATCACGCAGGAGTCATGTGGAGCATTATGGGAGATTCTTCACGTCTGCCCTTTTCTGCCTGTTATTACACTGTGGGTTAATCAATTTTCATTGAACTTTAGATGGAAACTCGTCAGTTGCACTCGAGAGACCCCCCTTTCACTGTGTTGCTCCTCCAGTCCTGGGATCCCTAACTACCTTGCCTTCCTCTTTTATGTCTTAAGTTTTCTCATTTTCCTAAGTGGTGTTCTCCTGTGAACTGGGGATACTGAGAAGAGCACTCAGGCTGGCAATGTCCATATACACTGTATTATTTCAGGCATAGCAACACTGTCACTGTGTAATAAATACAGTATTTTCTGATCTGTACCTTAAAAGTGTAACATTCAATATCCACTCTTCTTGTTTTGACAGGTATGCAGAATAATAATACAGAAAGTCACGGTGACACACACGGCACCTGAAGGGCTGCTGCTGTGTCACCGTGTTACTGAGATCTGCAGTGTACTGAGCAGCAGTGTATGTACAGTCCCTGTCATAACCACCCTACTCTGCTGGCGTGTAATGTGAAAGGAGCTACAGACAATATACCAACGAGTGAGCGTGACTGTGTGTGAATACAACTCTACTGTAAACACTGAAATTTAAGTTTCATGTAATTTTCACATGTCTTAAAATCTCATTTTCTTCCAAATCTTTTAAAAATATAAAAAAAAAAATTCTTAGGCTGAGGGCCACATGAAACCAGGGAGTCAGCTTAATGTGGCCCAGTGGCCAGAGTGTCCAGTCCTCGATCTAGACTAGGAACCACATCCTGAAACACCAACGAGGGCCAGGGAAAAAGACAGTGGCCACCGCTGGTGGCACTATCCAGTGGCAGGATGCACGTTCTGTCTGCAGAGGTTCAGCTCTCCTGAGCCACAGTTGACTCAGGGCCTTTAGAAACGTGGAGCAGTGCTCCCAGCTGTTCTGTTTTGACAAGAAAAGGCCGTAGTTTTTTGCTTGTGTTTAATGTAAGCTACTAAGTCAAAATTTTAAAATACAGCACAGGTCAAATAAAACAGGTCCATAATCCAGCAAGCATGCTGCCTGTATGAGCTTAATAGCCAAAATAGTTACTGAAAGAACAAGCTAGGTAACGAGGCAAGCAATCAGCATGGCATGTTGGCAATACAATTTAAAAATTCCTCATATCAAAATGCAGGAAACACTCTCTTAAGCAGCTGGATGAAGTGACCCCACTCCATTCCCACGTGAAACATGATGACGGACGCCTCTGGTGCCCAGGACTTCATACAGTGATGCCACTGTACACTCTGTCTTCATGCCACTTCATCCACCATAAGCTGTTTGTAGAGCTGGAGTCAGCTGTTTTGAGCCCACGTCAGAATATGCCAGTTGCATATATTTCAGAAACAAAGGTGAATTATGCAAAACAATAGGAGTACAGAAGGAACTGTTTCTATAACTAAATTGAATGGACTGAAATTTTTTTAATGACTATGAAAAATTTTACTTTTGGAATATAAATGGACATGACAGTAATTTAAAAAGTAGACCCCAAAATGTAAAACTCTCAGCACTGGCCACATTCATAACACTTCAATAGTATCTAAATTCTCACTCTAAATAGCAAGAGATGCCACGTTACGCTTTAGATTTAAGCAAGAAAAAGAATGCAGGCCTCCAGCCAACACACCCACAGGCAAAGGGAAGACCCAGCTCTTCATCTAAAGACAGGCCAACAAAGACACACTGAGTTATTTAGAACAGAAAAACCCACTTTGCATGAGTCCCTGCTTCCACCGTGTTTTCTGATTAACCGACCACCCAGAGTCCTGACTGCACGAGGGGCCCGGGACGAGCAGCGCGGGTGACAGCCTCTTGCACAAGGAGAGAAAACCTGTAGGCAATGACCTTTGCTGACTTCTGCAGTGACTTCTCTGGGGAAGCTCTTGTGTCTGGTGACGTGAAGGCATTCTCCTCTTTTGTAACTGGTTCCCCAGCATGGTCTCTTCCTAAATTAAACAGAGGGAGACAGAGAGAGAGACAGAGAGAGAGAGAAGAGGAGGAATCCATTAGGCATTCAGAACTAGAAGTGTTTTTGGACACCCTTTACCCAAAACTACTCATTTTACAGAAAAGGAAACACAGGCAGCGACAGCTACGTGAAGTGGCTAAGGTCAGCCTGGTCACACACCCACGTTAACGCTCAGTGAGCACAAGCAGGCCACGATTTATCTACTTAGTTAACATTTTTCATATGCTCATAAGCATCACACAAACGGAGAGCATAAAGCCAAGTTGAATTAAACTAAATCGTTTGCGTGACAAAATGCCAAAAAACTCAGTGTTATTAAACACTACCCTAGCCCACAATGAAGAATAGAGATAGGTTAATTTATTATGCACATCTGCTGAAATAAAATAAAATCAAATGTTAACTTTTAAAGTTCTTTGGGACTCGCCATTACAAACAAAATGGTGGAAAACATATTTATTAAATGAATTTTTAAAAAACCCCAAGCCTGATTTTCCTGGCTTTTCTTAGTGACATTATATAAAGAGTACTTAACATCTTTTAATGTTTAATTTCCTTTTTAAAAAAAACTTATAAAATGCACATTCACCCAAGAAACGGAAACCACATCTTCCCAGTAAAGAGGCAGTTAGGCTCAGTACCAGAGGTATTAAAAACCCTCAAAAACACAAGCAGCAAATTATACACTTCTGAACATTTAATATTTTGTATTTTCTTTTGTTACATTAGATTCCCCACATGCACGCATATTAAAAAAAAAAAAAAAGTCCTCCAACTACATCCGAGTTTCTAGATTCTAAGGCCACAACCAATTCAGGTGGGACCCAGTCCAGAGAGCTAAGAGAGACTTATACTTATCATCATTTGGACATTAACAAAGGCCAAAATAAATAAATAAATCCTTTGAGGACTGGCTGCGTCTTAGCAAAAGCTCTGCTTAAAGCCAACTTTTACCATTCTGGGCGTATTCTGGAAACACTGACATGATCTGACCCACCGGGGCTTAAGAATGATCAACTGCTTGCTTTTCCATCAATGTTGAGATCATTTACCTACCAAGTACCACCTAAGGCAGAATTTGTAGTGTTTTCCAAAAGGAGGAAAAAAAACAAAAAACAAAAAACAAAAAACAAAACTTTCCCATCATCAATCACCCTATCAGTGACAAAGTAAAATCTTTTATTTTAAACATGTTCAGGATTCTAGAATCATCGGAAACTTCCAGAACATCTTTTATAATCTTAGGAAGAAAAAAAACCCACATACGGTACTGATCTGCTTGGTAACATACTGTGCCAAGGTGGCTTCCAGAACATGGTAATTAAGGAAAGAATACCCACTGTCGCTCTCAGTGACCCTACTGGACAGAGCAGAACCAGCCCAGAGGGTTTCCAAGGAGCAGCCAGTGGATGTGAACTGCTGACCTTCAGCACTTCAACACTGTGCCACTAGGGCTCCAAGGAAAGAATAAACCACTGCTGTCCAGTCCTGTCCGACTCATAATGGCCCTAGAGGTCAGAGAAGAACTGCCTCATAGGGTTTCCAAGGAGCTCCTGGCAGATTTGAAGTGCTTACCTTTTGGTTAGCAGATGTAGCACTTAAACCACTATGCCACCAAGCAATGAACAGGTGTCCGGAATTGTCATGAACAAGTACATCCTATCTAGATCCCTAATATTTGTGCTGTGCACCTTCAGACAGGGTAACGAGAGGGCTGTTTGGTCCAGGGCAGCCCACACCTGGGCAGGTAATTTTCTGAAATGACCACTGATGACTACACCTTAGCTGACTTCTTTCAGATTCCAACTCAACAATAAGCCAGTCTTCTGTTCCAAAGGTTATGTCAGGCTACAGCTAAAGAGAGGCGCCAAGCCAAGGAAGTGAGCTCACACATGATTTCCAGATCTCACACCTGAACACGGCCTTCTCATGTTCTGAGCTCATAAGGAAAGCCTGGCAAAAGTACGGCTTTGTTCAGACAAAGACATATCCTAATAAATCACATTAAGTTTTTGGCTCTGCAAGCAAGCATCACAGGTATGGTCAATAAATGAGAGGAAACCCAGTGCCAGGTGGGCAAGGTGAAATCACCTCAGCGGGTTCCCAGCAACTCCATCTCCCTGTCATGAATAACAATGCTGTCAGTTTAATAGGGGAACTCAGCACACTACTTAATCACAGATTGTTTAATCACAAGATCATCTGTTTTTCCTCATGTATTTACGGAGCTTGGGCACTGAAGACCTAATGGTGATGAAAAGAAATCCAGTCCCTGCCCACAGGGGACAGAGCCTAATGCAGAAGCAAATTAAATAATTGATTAATATGTAATTATGAACTGTGACGAATGCCGAGGTGGAGGAACGCCTCAAGGCGGCAGGAGAGAGAACACACATGATTCAGATTAGAGGTCATGGAAGGCTGCTGGGTAAGTGACATTTAGGATTCTGGTGTGTGTAGGAGGGAAGAAGGGGACAAAAAGATCCTGGGTGAGGAACGGCATGTGGGAAGGACAGAGGTGGGACATTCTTGGCAAAATCAAGAAACAGAAAGATGACCACGTGGCTGGAGAGCACCGAGACTGGCAGGACACGAGACAGAGAGGCCAACCAGAGCCACGTCGGGTACAAGGGGAAGACTGCTGAAGAGCCTGTGCATGGGGTCGACACTACCCGAGGCACGATGCCAGCAGGCCACCGACAGCGCAGGGAGAGCAGCTGAGAGCTGCTGCAGGGGTCTGGGCAAGACCAGAGGGTGCCGTGATGCGGGCACTGGGGGCACTCGCAAGGGGACGGCGGTGACCCAGCTCTCTGATAACCGGAGCCACAGTCCAGGTGGGACCGAAGCAGAATCTGACGGAAGACAGCGGTAGGGGAGGTGAACAGAGACAAGACGTGACAAGTATTTCTGAGAAAGAAGCTGCTTGCTATATCTTCATCACTATGGAGACTTAACATGAGAAACATGGGCTTAAATTAAAGACACTTTTGACTGGGTATCTAGGAAGAATGCCTTGACGGAGCAACAGAACTCCGTGATGAATGACTAGAGTAGCTGCTGGCAGTGTTCAAGTATAGGAAGGGACTAGAGCTGGTCCGTTCTAGTTCAAGTAATTCTAGAAACCAGAGAGTACCAAATTCTGAAAAGTACACATTATTAATATAGACAACGCTTCACTATATTCCCTGAGAAATGCTCTCGGAAAAAAGTCCAGTGAAATCCTAATGTCTATCTATACACGATCAGAAACTTATGTTTCATGTTTAAGATATAAAATACCATGGTCTGATGAAGCTGGCTTTGCCACTTACATCCAACAAGTAAAATCAAGTGTTTTATTTTGCTAAGAAAACTGATTCTGATTTGGCCATCTTACACAACAGAGTGCCTGCGACAAGACTGGTGACTTATGACCCATTACAAATGTGCCAAACATTTTTCAGGCATTTAGATGATGAGAAACTAGAGGAGGCTACAAGGAGGAAGGAACAAGGAAGTGGGCACAAAAATGTGTTTCAATTTATACCAGTGAGTGAATAACCAACTTGGACAAATCTAAGCCTTTTCAATCTCTAAATGAAGGGTCACAGAAATCTTGAATTTCCAACAAGAACTCAATAAAAATCGTAATAGATCTTTGTAAATGCAAACATGTCCTTTTCTGATCTCTCAAAATGAACCAACCAGAGAAACTTCTTTTATAGGCTCGACCCCAATGAAATGTAGATATAACCCATGTCCCACCAGGCGCACATAACATTCACTGTGAGTAATATTTGCTGCACTGCAAGTCTCCCAGGCATGGTGGGTACTGACCACCATACTAGGAACCCCACATCTGCCTCCCACCAGGGCCAAGGCTCAGGGCTCACTCTTGAGAGATGCCAACCAGTTCCCTTCTTCTCAAAATTCTCTGTGCCACTCAGAAACTGCTCAGAAATGAGTCCAGCACAGCCAAATGTGATCACATGGTGCCAGAGTGCTCGAAGCCAGTTGATGGACATTACCTCATTTGACCTGCACCCTAAGGTTACACTATAAGTGTGTGTTGTTATTGCAGTTTCACTGAGGAAAGAAGTCGTGAAGAGTCATTATATTGGAATCTCACAGCTACTCAATGAGCGCATGCAGGGATCCTGGAGCTGCCTATGGCGGCCTGTTCTACACAACAGCAAGAACCAAAGTACGGTGGGAAGAGCCCCTGCAGGCCTACAGTAAGGTAATATCTAGGTGTTCTCAGAGAGATCAGGAAATAGGTGGCACAGCAGGTGAGTGCTATAGCTGCTAACCAAATGGTCAGCAGTCTGAGTCCACCAGGCCCTCCCTGGAAACTCTCTAAGGCAACCCTACTTCATCCTATAGGATACCTCTATTCTGTCCCACATGGTCACTGCGAGCAGGATCAACACAATGACAGTAAGTTTGGTCTTGGTCTGGTTTTCAGAGAGCTCATGTGATAGAAATGAGACAAAGATGAAAACAATGACGTAAGGGCTTGGATGCCAGTGACTACTGGGAGCCACGTCAAGTCTGACAGAGTAGCTAACCCAAAGCAGAAAATGGGAAGGCGCACTGGATGAGGACGGGGAGCACTCCAAAAAGGAAACAGCATGTGTGAAGATACCCAGTCAAGAGCAATGTGAAAGGCAGGGAAGCTCTATGTGGCTCAACAGATGGCAGGGACCAGATCAAGAAAGGCCACATACGATGTGCTGAGAGAATGTATTTTATACTTCAGAGGCTGGAGATTTTAAGTGTAGAATAACACGATCAGAATAGTATCTGATGAAAAGTCAGTAGTCCATCTACTTGTGCCTCTGAAGATAATCTTTTTTCTCTAGCTGCTTTTACTTTTTGTTCTCTGCCTTTGGTTTCCTGTAGTTTCATCTTGATCTTTTCAGGTATGAATTTCTTTCTCTCTCTCTCTTTTTTTTTAATTCTACTTTGCAATTTGCAATTACTGATCTCCTGAAATCTGTGGATTGGCACCTCACCTGTGATGGAAAACCTCAAACACTGCCTTTGTAAGTTTCACTTTTGCCCAATTTCTGTCTTATTTCTTTCTATAACTGTAATTAAACTTATTTAGACCTTCTTTATTCTCTGGAGCCTGGTGGGGTGGTGGTTAACAGCTTGACTGCTAACCAAAGGTCGGCAGTTCAAATTCATTCCTCGGAGATGCTATCAGGCAGTTCTACTCTGTTCTGTAGGGTTGCCATGGGTCTGAATTAACAAAGAGGTTTTGGTTTTTTTTTTTTTGGTTCCCAGGGCCTGGCTGGTGCAAAGGTTCAAAGCTCCGTTGCCAACTAAAAGGTCTACAATGCAAATCCATCATCTGCTCCTCGGAAATGTTATGTCCTATAACATCAGTAGGAGTCCAAACTGACTTAACAATGGATTTGGTTTAGATTCAGCATTCCATACTCTCCATCTCTTGGCTTCTCCTTTGTGTTTTCTGTCTTTGTTCCCCTGTGCTGTATTCTGGACATTTTTTGTGTGTGTTCTGGTTTGTTACACTTTTCTTTCACTTTATCTGTTGTTAAAACCATCCACCAATTTTTCTTCTTCAAACTATTTACTTCAATATATACTTTTCCTCATCCACTGAATTTTCACTCCATTGTTGTAATACGTGTTTCCAGAAGCTTTATTTGGTTCCTCTTCCAATTTGCTGTATTACTTCTCAATTTCCTATTCCTTACAGCTATCTTCAAAGTTATCTTTTATTTCTTTCAACACAAGAAATGGTGTAGTTTTTTGGACTGTGGTGATTGTAACATCTGATGACATTTTTGTAGGTCTATTTCAGATGTTTGTCATTTCTGATGGTTGCTGCCCTTGAAATCCAGTTTCCTTAAGTGACTGGTTACAGTTATGCCCTGGTCATTGAATAATGTGATCCTTCTGAAAGGATTTCCACTTCTTTTGCCAGATGTCCAGAGGCACAATCATTTTTTAAATCAATTCAAGGCTCTGAAGTCCCTGGTTGGCCCCATCAGCTGGAACCTGGGCTGTAATTCCACGTAAGACCTGGTATGTTTCAGACTGGACCTCACCCCAGAAGCGTTACCTTTTGAGGTCCTAATTTTTTTTTGAGAACTCTGGGCTATGATTTCTGTTCCTCAGTCTTACTGGCCAAATCTGCAGTGCCCTTTTAGTTTCTGATTCCAGTTTTAAGCTGGTAATGCCTACCAGCTCTTTGATGCTTTAAATAAATGATTCTTACATCTCATCTAGACTTTTTCGTTGTTTCAGTTGGAGACTTGGTCTGGATAACCTACACCACCATTGCTATCAACAAGAAGCCTCAAGGATTTGTACTGCAGAAATGTTTTTCAGGTGGCAGTACAGGCCGCAGATGGGGGCAGCGACTGAGATGAGGACAGAGGGAAAGGCAGCGGCAGTCCTTGCAGGAAACAAGCACAACGACAGGATGAGGTTACGCGATGGAGCCCGACACTGACCGCTTACACTTATAGCACAAGGGAGGGAGAGAGAAGGCAGGTACTCTCACAGTGGATTCTTCTCAGCAAGCCCGTGAGACAAGTATTATTATCTTGAGTTTTAGGAAAGAGCAATCAGCATTCAAGGCGGTAAAATAACGCATTACAGGGTTCACCCACGGGGATGCCAGCAGGGGGCATCAGAATCCAGTCTGACTCCACCTCCAAGCTCCGCCCACCACAATGTGCCGCGATCCGGAAGCAAGGCGGGTGTGGGTGGGTGGGTGTTCATGAAGGTGGGGTGTTGCCCCAAATCCTGTAATTTGGTTAACAGACAAACACTGAAGGATTTTACATTTCAGAAACTTAAATCAACAGCTGTTTATTATTGGAGAAGAGATCTTAGGGCTCCGAAGGGGCCAATACCACCACCAGAGAAATGGCAAAGGCAGGAAAGCTTACACAGGTGTGCTCCATGAGGCAGGAGAGAAGTCCCCCTATTACAAGAGTCACCAAAGACAAAGCAAACACACATTTCAATACGGACAGCATGGTAGGCACGGTGGGCCAGGGATGTGGTCATGGGAGATCAAGGGGAAGCTGACTTTAAAGACAGCAACGATATGAAGTTGGAAGAACCCTGTGCATAGAAACCTAGTGGGTGGTGGGTGAGGGGCTGAACAGGCTGAAGAAGTCTGACTGAGGGCGGGGGCAGGGCAGGGTGGACGGCAGGGAGGGCCAGAGCAGTGGGGACATTTTTTTTTAAGATAAAGCAAGCTTGGACATGGTTAACTGCTCATAGGAAGAAGCCAGTGAAGAAGGTGCGACTGAAGCGGGCACAGCTGAAAACAGGAGGGGTCCCTCAGCAGGAAGGGATGAGACTCAGGGACCACGGAGGAGGGGCTGGCCTCAAGCAGAAGGACACAGAAACACCCAGAAACACCAGCTTCACTGTTTTTCAGATGAAGCGGGATGGAAAAGATCACAGGATTTCTGAGGGAGATCTGCCTGGATGGTAGGTGCTGGGACAGCCATCGTTTCTGTTCCGGACACATGGTGAGTCGGGGAGGACTGTAGGACGTGAGGATGATGAAGCCTTCTATGCAAGCTGAGGGCAGGCTTCCAGACCTTGGGGTGGAGGCTGGAATAGCAGATAGACAAAAACATCTCAGAGCAGTCGAATAAAGAAGGGCTTTCCATAGTGAGTAAAGGATGAATCAGTGGAACTACAAAGAAGCTAATACCCAAGCATTAAGAGAGAAAACCAAGTCCTGTGCTACCCAGCCTTCCAGCCTTTTTCCAATTCACGACTGAGGAGAATGAGGCAGGTCCTCTCCCGACCAGGATTTGCTATGACTCCCCATCAAGCTAACTGGACAGGGGCCTCAGGTTCCTGCGCAGGGACCGAGCCATGGCTTTGGGGCCCAAACCAAACCGGTGCCTGTTCTCAGCTGGGGCTTTGCATTCAATTCCCACCCCAGCTGTTAACTGCATTAATTACACCTTCAGCACCTCCTGTTCCTCGGAGCAACTCTCTGCTCCAAATCTTTCTCTTGCCCAAGAGAAAGCACTTTTAAATTTCTCTCCGCTAGAGCTTTAATTAGCTTTTAGCTTCATGGCTCCCCAAAGACCCAAAATGTAGGCACATAACACATTTATGTACTTTCTTCTACAGCTGGCTTTCAGTTACTAATTCTGCATCTTTCTCAACAGATGAATGATTCTTCCAAGTTTTAGGTTGACTTCTGAGTTCTTCTTAAAGTGGCCAAGCTTCGCCACTTACTATGGTCATCTCCACACCAGAAACTCAGTTACTAAAGCCAGACTGGTGTTTCTTTGCATGCCTTCTACAAACTATCAACAATTCCAAAACTGGTGGAACAGGTGATAAGGTATTGTGGAGGATTAAGCAGTGCTTGGCTTCACAGCATGGGAAGGCAGACCAGATGAGTCTTGCTGGGCTCTGAGTCTGTGATCCCAGATATCAAACAGACATGTCTCTTACCCCCACTTCTTACAGCACATCTGATACTTGGACCCATCAGACATCTCTACCAGGGACAGTAAGATCCGGCCAACTTCTCAGGCAAAAGGAAAACCAAAATCCTGCTTTTCCCCAAGAGCCAGGCCTCTTCTTCAATCCATGTGCTGTGATCTGAGAACAGCAGGCCCACAAAGTGATCATTCCAAGAGAAAAGAAACCAGAGAGTTTCAAGAAGAGGGACAAGTGATGCAGTGCATTATTTCTGAGTTCCAAGGGCCCCCAAGGAAAGAGAACAACGCTCCACTCTAAACAACTCCGGTCGGAAGCATCGCTGATGGAGAACTGCTTCTCCTTAATAAGGCAGCAAGCTCTCCCTCTGAAGGGAAAGCAGGCTAACGCTGATCACTCCTGTCAGGTTACGTAGACACGTCTAATTCATGACTTTTGATGCCAAATTAGCAAATCTCCAAGTTTTATGATAGGTCCTCTAAGGCTGTTGTGGAAAAAGAGGACTCCAGTATCATATAGCAGAAGACTGAACCAGTCCTTCTTTAGTTTCCAACAGGGGAACATTTGCTCAGTATGCTCCTGGGGTTGCAAGTGGATTAAAGATGAACAAACACAGTTAAATCAGGGAGATCAACAGTATTCAACCGTAATACTACCTGTCATGAAATGTCAACAACACTGGGCATAAATGAGTTGCAGAATGGAAAACTCACACATCTTGTTGAAGGAAGTACAAAGGGCTTGTGGAGGTGACGTCTTACAGTGAGCAGACTCTACGATGACCCTCAGAACCCTACCTCCTGCCATTCATTCCGTTGTACAGTCCCGGGCCCCGGAACGTCGGTAGGACCTGTGACTTGCTTCTAATCTATGGCCAAGGTGGTGGACGTCACACCTGTGACTTAGTAACCGCAGATTTTAACTTGCATCTTACTTGCAGATTCTCTCCCTTGCTGGATCTGAGGGTGCTGGCCGCCAACCCGAGAGGCCCACGTGACGAGATGCTACGGGCAGCCTCCAGCCAGCAGCCAGCAAGGACACAAAGCCCTCACTCCCACAGTCCCTCAGGAACTGAATCTGGCCAATGACCACATGTGCTTGGAAGGTGACCTTTCTCTAGCAGACCCTTCAGATGACTGACATCCCTGGACAACAGACTTTGGAACTCTGATGCAGAGGACCCCAAGGGGCCATGTCTAGATGCCTGACCTACAGCAACTGCAAGACTGTAAATGTGTAGTCATTAAGTTTTTAGAAATTTGTTACTTAGCTATTTAAACCGACTACCCTAAAATGGCAGGTGACATCTGAGAAGCAGGAGGAATTTTCACAGAAGGAGACAGGGAACAGGTAGCATTCATGGCAGGAAAGAGGAAGTACTGAGACAAAGTCAGAAGAGCGGAGGAAGGGCCTGAAGCAGTAACAAGTCCAGTCTGGTTAGTCCTAAGGTTAGAGTCAGAATCAGGCAGACAGAACAACAACGGTTTAAGGTGCAGACACCAAGGCAGGAGAGCCCCAGCGGGCAAGGGCGGCCAGAGAGCCGTGATGTCTGCCAGCAGCATCAGGTGGGCTGACAGCCTCTGTGGGAGATTCACGGGACACCTGCCACCGCATGAGGCAACAGCCGTAACAAGTGGTGTGGAAAACGCCCAGGGTGGAAGGTGCTGCTTTTTACGGTACTTTCCTTTCCATTACTCCATTTGATTCACGCAAAAACCTGTGGAGTCAAGGCAGGTATTTGTTAGGCAGGCTTCTTACAAACACGGAGCAGGCAGCACTAAAAGGTCAAAACAACTGGCAGAAGTTCCTATTCAGTATTTTTTTCCCCAAACGGTGCTGCCACAATTTGGTGAGTCTCTCTTCCCTGGAAGGGAAAGCAACAGAGCTAGACAGACAGCTGGGATTCTGGCTCCTCTGCTCCCAGGAAGGCCTGAGGAAGCGGAGGGACCTGGAACTGAAGGTATCCTAGGCTTTGGTGGGCTGGAAAGCCCAGAAGCAGGGGTCCAGACTGCAGAAGCAAGCACTAAAGGGTCTCTGAACTAGGAGGGAGTCAGTGCGTGTCAGGCTGGAGTCAAGCCCATCAAACTCAGACTCGATTGCATTCTTCTGGTCCAAGCAAGTGAGTCCTGCAATGGGCCAAGTGGGGGTCAGCTAACGAAAGAGCAGAGATGAGAGAACTTGACTGCGTAGCTGTGCGCACGGTGGGAGACTAGTTCCACTTCAAGGGACAGGAGTGACACATTCTTTTTTTAGGTTTATTACTATTGTTATTGTTTTACAACATTAGCTGAAAACCACCGACAATTTTCCCTTGTAAAATGTTAGATACATCCAAATTCCCTTAGACAGCAAACTGCTGGGCTGTCTGTGGGGACCTTGGCCTCGGGGAACATCTAGCTCAAACAGCAAATGTCCTGCACTCTCCTTTAGTTAGTATTGCCTAGGCTCTTAAACACTTGTGAGCGGCACTTCACTGGTCTCACCCATTCAGAAGGGAGAAGGAAGAAAACTGAAGCTACAAGGGAGAGACTAGTGAAAAGGACTAACGGAGCCTGTCTACAATGGCTTACACCAGACTGAATCTGGTACCTGGCTACCTCCCCTGATGGCCAGGGCAGAGATCACAGCAGAGAGTCCTGGACAGAGCTAGAGAAAAACACAGAACAAAATTCTAACTTAAAAACAACAAGAAAAACAGACTTACTGGTCTGACAGAGATCGGGGAAACACTGAGAGTATGGCTCCCAGGCACCCTTTTAGCTCAGTAATGAAGTTACTCCTCAGGTTCACCCTTCAGCGAAGATTAGATAGGTTCACAATATGAGACTAAAAGGGCACAACAGCCTGGGGGCAAAGACTGGAAGGAAGGAGGGGTCAGGAAAGCCTATAATACAGAACCCAAGGCCGAAGAGAAAGTACTGACATGTGGGCTTAGTAATCATGGTCATAAAGCAGTACATGTACGAGCTGTTTAACAAGAAAGGAGTCTGTTCTGTAAACTTACATCTAAAGTACAATAAAATACATAAAAAAGAAAATATCAACCAATTATACCCACTATTACCCTGAGTCTCTTAGTCAGGTGAAGATTCTCCCTGGCTTGTTGCTACACACCTTGAAAAACCTAATCGATAGGGCTATGTGGGCAATGGAATTATCTAGAATGATCCAATGGAGGATCAAGGCCATTAGGATGACTCTATAAACCAAAAACCCAAACCAAGCCATCAAGTCAATTCTGACTCACAGTGACCCTATAGGTACATGTAGTTCTGTGTGGTGTCAGTGAAAGGCTCTCTAATGGAAGAAAATACATGAGACCCTAAGGAAGGAGATTAAATCCTAGGTTACAAAAAGATGTCATCGCTTAACTAGTATACCTGACATATACAGACCACCAAAAAAACAAAACTACCGCTACTGAGCTGATTCTCACCCACATCCACCTCACGCGTAGAGCAGGACCGCTCCGTGTGGTTTCTAAGGCTCTAAGTCTTCACAGAAGCAAACTGCGCCACTACTGTCCCATGGAGCAGCTGTGGGCTCAAACCACTCATCTTTTGGTTAACAGCCAATCACTGTAACTACTTCCTCCCTCAGGGCTGACCTCTCACCCCCAAAGCACCACACTCACTGTTGTCAAGTGAATTCCACCTCGAACGACCCCACAGGACAAGGCAGAACTGCACCACAGGGTTTCTAAGGAGTACCCAGTGGATTTGAACTGCTCAGCTTTCGGTTAACAGCCGTAGCACACAACCAAACTCCACCAAGGTTTCCATATGCCGACTGGAGGGATGTAAAAGAGAGAGCTACCCGATGGGCCTTCCCTGCCTGAGGCCTGATGTTGCTGGTAACTACAGCAGAGTCGTCCTCAACTCACGGTGGGGGCCCCACACCTGATGAAACAAAACACTGTCCGGTCTGCGCCAGCCCTGCGCTCAGCTAGCTGCAGGTCAGACTGGTGTGACCCACAGGGTTTCCACTGGTAGACTGGTTTCTGGAGGTTCTGTCTGCTTGCTTTTTGGCATTCCAAAACAACTATTTATAAAAACAGCAGTAGTTGTATGTGGCCCTAAAGCTGTAGTTTGCAGACCCCTTAATCTAGACAAAACTTACCTAGAATTGCAACAGTCAAGTGGGTATGTGATTCACTATCGACAGCATACACATAGGTGCATACGTACACATCTATACTATACATATATATGAATATACTATATATATATAGTTGATAAAGTACCATTGAGACTTTTAAGAATATTGAAGGAACATGGGTACCTTCTGTACAGATTCTTGTGAGAGTACTGAGAGATGGGCACCAAGAAGTAGCAGTTGTTTATCACAAACATTACAAAAATACTCTGATTGCATGTTTCCTTACAACATCATTATATCAAATCATTACACACAGGAATTTAAATTAAACTCCAAACTCCACGTAACTTGTCTCCTCACTGGTCCCCAAAAAATGCAACAGAGTAAGAAAAGACGAGCTGCAATATGACTTCAATACCGACACACACTGGGGCAGGGACAAGAGAGGCACAGGCTGGGGAGGAATTCAAGGTGAATCTACTTAACAAAGTCTCATGAAAAAATAACCCCTTTAGTTTGCCTCTCCATGCCACAGGTGGCCTCATTCTTCTGAGAAATGTCAAGTTATCTGAGTGATAACTATCAGAGAGTCAATGGTAAGGCCTCTCCCTGGTTCTTGGAATAATCTCTTACTGCCCTTTATATGTCACTGAACTCATACTTGATCTATTTCCCAATTTATAAAACAAAGGAGAATAAAAGGGTAACTGTAGAGTGGTTTGGAAGTCCCAGTGAAAGGCCTTATGAAACACAGAACAGCTGAGTTTCAAAGAAGCAGGAGGGCACTTTGGCTACTGAGAATACTTTTTAAAATCATGTGAGTGGGCACAGTGGCATTCCTGTCAATGCTACCTTACTCAGCAGTGTTCCAGAGAGTCAGGCACAGGAAAATGGCATGCAAGTTTAATATTCAAGTTAAGACTTTTAATTAAAACATATGTAAGAAAAAAACACATAGAACAAAAGAGGTTTTAATTCAAGTTATTTTTCCATTTGAAAACAGACATAAATTCACCTAGATACTTTTAAAGGTTTTTTTCTATACAATTATCAAAGCATTCCAGCTTTTTAATCTTTAATTGTATTTTAGTTCCTTTTTTCCTTACCTTGTATTCTTTCATATCATCTTATTTCTTTAGGAGATCCAACTTGAAAATTTTTGTTTGTTCGTTTTTCCATCTTTTCTTGTTTTTAATTGTACTTCAGATGAAGGTTTACAGAATTAACTAGTCTCTCATTAAGCAGGTAGGACATATATTGCTTTATGACAATGGTTATCAACCTCAAAACACATCAAGACTCTCTCAACCTTGGGTTCCCCATGCCATGCTTTCCCGTCCCCTGCTGCCTTCTGGTCCTTACTGCTGGGCTGGTGTACCCTGTTACTCTTGTTTTGTTTTATGGGCCTGTCCGACCTGGGGCTGAAGGGTGAGCCTCAGAAGTGACCCCCTCACTGAGCTGAAAAGACGTCTGGGGGCCATACTGACAGGGTCTCTCCATGTCTGTCAGGGCGGCAAGTCAGCAACTCAAAAAGACCTCTTTTGGAGTTAGAAATGCATTCTGTACTTTTCCCCACTTCTGTCCCTGACCTTCTGTTAGGGTCCTCATCAGAGCAGTCAGGGGAGGTCGCTAAGTACCCTCTAGCTGTACTGGACTTAGTCTGGTGGAGTCACTGCCTGATTCTGGAAGCAGACCACCAGGCCTTTCTTCCTAGTCCTTCCTTGTCTGGAAGCTCTGCTGACACTTCTTCAGCATCACAGCAATGCCTGCGTCTCCACCAACAGGTGAGTGTGACTGGGCACCAGGTGCACCGGCCAGGAACTAAGCCCAGGCCTCCCACACGTAGGTGAGAATTCTACCACTGAACTACCTAGGCCTCCCCTGGAGTCTAGGGATCTGAAAATAAACTGCACAGACAACAAAGCTCAGGATCCCAGGTAATGTGAAGTAGGAACGAAGGCATTAGCCATTCCCACTGATAGCAAATTCCATTCACCTAAACATCCTATACGTTCAGGCAACATCCCAAACTGAGCTTTTCTCTTTCCATTCTCGCTTCCAAAACAATGCTTTAATGCAAAGGAGAGATGGGCACTTGCTGCATAAAGGTTGACTTCAATAATTGTGAGAATTAAATCTTTTTTTTTTTTGAGAATTAAATCTTTTTAAATGAAAATAATCTTAGGTCAAACATCTGACATCCACTTACAAAACAAATGTTCCTTGTTTCTGGAAAACAATCATCACTTCCTTCCTACTTTCACATTGATTTTCTGTTAGGTCTTATACAAACCTTTCAAAATGTATAAGTTATTTCCCAAGTCCCACCCTTGCTCCTGAGTTTTCTGTATGTATCAGTTTGTTCCCTGCTTTCAATGGACAGTGACCACTTCTAGTAACCCCAGCCATGGTCCTTCTACTGGATAATCTCACTCAGTCTCCTTCCTTAAGAGACATGACTCTCCACCACCCAGATCTCTGAGCAACACACTAACTCCAACTGATAATGCTCAGATCTATACAATTCAAATTACTCTCTTCTGGGTCTATACTTCAATTTCTAACCACCCACCACTGTCACTACCTGAGCGTCCCCTACATAACTCCCAATTCAATATATAAGCAGAACCTGAGTTTGGGTTTTGATTTCTGGTCTTATTTACCTAAGAATGTCAGCACCCTTAACGCTGCTAGGCTAGAAATCAAGCTAATCTTATTCCTGAATCCTCTACCATCTAAGCCCCATATCTGATCTGCCCTCAAACTCGGTCACTTTTAGTTCTGAAATGTCTCACTGTCTATCTATCCCTTCTTCTGCATTCCAGTTGCTACTGCTCTCAATCAGGTTTGCCAACATCACTAGTCTTTGGTTGTTCCCTGCAATGTCCCAGTTTCTCCCTTCTGTCCAACACTCTGTCTCCTTCCTTCACTGCCTAGGATGACCCTCCACCACCCAGAGCCCTTAGCAGAGCTCTGTAGAACTTTCCTTAATCCCACCACACCTCCTACGCTAGTCCTACTGTAGCTTTCTTACTCTGCCTACCACCCACCTCTGCCCCCTGTTTACACCAAGAATACTCGTCACTCTCTCTCCCGACAACACCACTCATCTTTCAAGGCCCAGGGCACACATTCGGTCCTCTTTTTTCTCCTCCTCTTACTCCACTCTCTCTTATCTTGTCCCTACCGTTCTCTTAACAGTCCCTCCTTCCCCCTGTATGTGCCCCAACCATGGTGACTAGCAGACTCTATTCCCTAGTAACCAACCCTGTTTCCAGCCCTGACTCCATATATTTCAGCTCCAGAGCCTTTGTTGTGGAGATAAAAATTCTGACTGGTCATTGTCAATCAATGTGTTGGGTCTCCTTAGGTCAGGAGTCCACCTGTGGTCCAGCCAAGGCCAGGGGCAGGGGAGGTGACATCTGCCACTTCAGGAGGGGCACTTGCTACGGAAGGGACATGGGCAGGCCAACCTAGAACCCAGGTCTGTTACTGTCTCTCCTCCTCCAGACTAAGAGCACCTCAGGGACAAAGATCCAGGCCTTACTTTTTATTCATCTTTGTTTTGTCAGCAAGGAACACACACAGTTGTATAAATAATCCTACTCTGGCCTCTGTTATTAGAGGTATACAATAGTAGAACCTTTGTTCACAAATTTAAAAAGAAACTTGGACCATAGGAAAAAAGTGATCTGTCCAAGCTCACACCACAAGCAAGCGGCAGAGCAGAATCCAACCCCAGGTTTCCCGACACCACCAGCCATATCCCTTCTCCTTCAGTTACTACATTTGTTCATGAAAACGCCCAAGACAGGCTCAAAAGCTGATACAGGATATGAAGTCCCTCTTCCTCTTTACGTGTTTGGGTATTGCTAACATGACAGAAAACGCAACTCCAACTGGCTCATATAACAGACGTGACTGACTGGTTGGTACTGCTGAAGTCCTGAATGCAGGAAAGGCTCAGGGTCAGTGGACCCAGGGCTCACGTATGGCTTTCGAGGCCTTATTATTAATATTCTGACTCTCTGTTCCTCTGTCTGTCAGATTTAGCAAGTCACACAGTAGTAGCTGTGAAAGCATTAGGGGCTAGCTGTTTCCTTGTTCAGAACCATCAGGAAACTACACAGGCGTTAGCATTCTGAGCACAGTTCACCCTGACTGGACTGCTTATGAGAAGAGGAGAATGTACAGCAGATGGTATCAGGCTGCACTGTCCAGTTTCGTAGACACCAACTCTGTGTAAAGGAGCCCAGGTAGAGTAGTGGTTACGCACTCAGCTGTTAACCAAAAGGCTGCCAGTTTGAATCTACTAGCTACTCCATATGAAAAAGATGTGGCACTTTACTTCCATAAAGACTGCAGCCTTGCAAACCCGACAGGGCAGTTCTACTCTGTCCTATATGATCACTTCAAATAAAATTCATTAAAAGTAAATACAGTTAAAAAACCAGTTTCCCAGTGGAACTAGTCACATTTCAAGTGCTCAACAGTCACATGTAGGTGGCGGCCACAGTACTACCCAGGAGAGACACCCCATCACAACAGAAAGTGGCACAGGACAGCAATGGCTGAGGGCCACCAAGGCTCACCCGACAAGCTGGGGTCAACTTTGCCCACAGCACAGGGGATCCAGGGAAGGAGTAGATGTCCAGAAGAAAATGGGCATACATCTGGGAGGGGACAGAGAGGAACTGACAGCAGGTAGACAGCCAAAGCCTGATACCTTTGAACAGAAGGAAATTAAATGGATCTGACAGGATGTGTTCTTCCAAAACGAAGGCCTATTTGTAGTAATCACCTAATGTTATTGTAGATAGAAGGTAAGTTTCTTTTAGGAACTCACTAACATCCTGCGGGACACTGGAAAAGCCAAGTAACTTCTCTGAGCCTCAGTTTCCTCGTCTGAAAAACAAAAGGGATGAACTAGATCAGTTGTTTCCAACCCTTCTAATCACAGACTTTTTTTTTAATAGCAGATTTTCTTTTCTTAATTAATTTTTGCCCAGGATCTCACACTTTGAAGTATTTTTAGTAAATTAACTACATCAATAATTAATTTGTTTTGCCAAAAACTGAGCTGTTAATTAAAGCTTTTGATTTGCGAGGAAAGTCTGGTGGTCACATCAGAGGTGAAATAAGGTGGCTTTCTGGCTTGGCTGGCTTGGCTTCCGCAGTCTTACTGAAGCAAATTTATCACTGTCACTCAGCGTTCCGAAACATCTGTAAATATTGTAAAGTAGCTATTCATGAGCTCAGAGGGGCCAAAGTACTGTGTGTGAGGAAGCACTGCAGTACATGACCTTGAAGGGCCCATCCCGATGGCAATCCTGTGATTTCTATGGCACTGTAATGTAGCTGTCAACAGACCTGACCCCTGAGTCCAGACTTTGTCACTTACTAGCAAGAACTGGTTGACCTGGATGGTCTGGGAAAAAAAGAGATTCCAAAGATAGCTGGGACAAGAAATAGAGAAAATAATACTACTACATAAATAAGTTGTTCTCTTTTCATTACCAGGAAGCCCAAGAGAGTAGCTTATTAAATAATCCAGGGAGCCGAGGATACAGCTGAGAGCACACAACAGACAAGAAAACCCACAAGTGCTGCGATGTAAGGGTACCAAAAGGACCGTGATGACCCCAGAGACTGTCCATTCTTCCTTGGCCTCTGCTGAGAAGGGCGGGCACACAGTCACTGCCCTGCTGGATGCCTGGGAACCCTATCCCAGGTAACAGTGAGAACGCTGCTATGGATCATTTCCTCTTCTTGAAGTTTCCATTCCAGTAATTGTACGCTAAGGTGCCAGCAGGGATGTCTATCATGTCTACCCCAAGGCACAGTGAAGGGCGGAGGGGGGCAGAGCACATCCGATAAAGCAAAGTACTTAAAGTCTCAGAGAAATGCTTTGAGACTCTAGGCCCCCAGGCCCACTGGTGCATCAAAGAGAAAGTAGGCAAGCAGCAGAAATGACTCCACAATAGAGTAGGGGAGGAGAAGGCAGTCAGAAGGGCAGGCCCGAGAAGGAGCGAGGCCCAAATCCAAACCAAGCCCACTGCCATCGAGTCAATTTCAACTCATAGCGACCCTACAGGACACAGAAGAACAGAATCTGCATAGAGTCTGCAAGGAACGCCTGTCAGATGTGAACTGCCACCCTCTGGGTCAGCGGATGGAGCACTTAACCACTATACCACAAGGCTGCAGCTTCAGTTATATTCCAACAAAAAACTGAAAAGGGTTATGATCACAGATGCAGAGGAAATTCCATGACATTGAAACAACTTTGTAGGACTCTAATACACTGGAGTACGAAGTCACTATAAGCTGCAATCAACCTGATGGCAAAGGGTTTAGTTTTAAAAATTAGGTACATAAAGTAAAAAAAAAAAACTGCAAACTAGTCTCATTTATTACTATAAATCTAAAAATCATAAATAAATCATTAGCAAACAGTGTAACGTGTTAAAACAGGCTACATATCATAACCAAAAGAAGGCCTTGGTCATATGACAGATGTCAGAACGACTTTATAATCTACGTCCTTATATTAATAAACTGAAGGGAACACAGCATCTTGAAAGAAGATTAAAAGGCACTTGAGAAAAATTCAATATCCATTCCCGAGAGAAACTTTTAGTTAAAAAAGAAAGAGAATACTTCATTAGCTTGGTCTCAGGCCAAAAACCAGCATTGTGCTTGTGGGTTTAATACTGGAAGCATTCAGCAAAGTCTGGAACAAAGCAATCACCACTATTATGTAATACGGTTCTTAAAGCAATAGCCAACACAACAAGGTCATAAATAAAATAAGAGATACAAAATCAGAAGGGAAGAGGCAAACTTGCTACTTACAAGTAAATTTATCCTACACTAGAAAGCAAAACAAACTACCTAGAAAAATCACCAGAAACAACAAAGGCATTCAGCTAAGAAATATACCAACAATCCCTACAGTTTCTTCAATCAATGATAACCTATGGGAAAATGCTAAAGGAATATTTCATTTAAAATTAATACCAAAAAATACAAAATCCTCAAGTTTTCCCTGATAAGCAATCTGCAAAAGAATGCTATACATAACCTACAAAACATATAAAGAGGATGCGTGTTTCTACACTTCACGTTGTGAACATATGTTTGGTGAATTAAGAACTCAGACCAGAGTATATTTAAAATAACAAAACAGGACACAATTACAATCCTGAGAGAACAATAATGGTTGAAATAATAGACATTAGCCAGAATTAGTATAGTTAGCATGCCACAGGAAAACTCAAGGGGAAAAATAAATCAAATAACTGTTTCAAACTAAGGAACAGAGGAAGTACTGAATTTCCTAACAAAACCATGAAATTTTCCTAAAGGATAATTAAAACAGCCACTCAGCTGCTGTTCAGCATCAAGTATCTACTCCAAGAGCTTAGCCCCCATCGTTCTCCTCGGTCGGCCAGAGAACCTTTCCGAGGGTTCCAAAGGCCGAAACGCTTTCATTCGCCTTTCACGCTCCTTCCGTGAGCGCACAGCAGGGCTCAGCGGACTCCCCTCTGCAGACGCACCTCCTGCAGCCGCGGGGGCCACAGCACAGCTGAGGAGTCCAGCGCAGCCCACAGGCGGACAACATTCACTGTCCAGGCCTCTACAGAACAACTCTGTTGACTCTTCCTCTCATGGCTAATGGAATATGTATTTATCCCTGTTATTTTCTAAAATTCTGCAAAATACCAAATTTGATGTATGAACAAGTACAGTTTATAGATTAACTTGGTCCGCTCTGAGTATTTCAACGATGGTTAAAAACCCATTAGCACTGAGTCAGTCCTAATTCTTAGGGACCCTACAGGACTAAAGAGAAGTACCCTATGGGGTTTCTACAGCTGTAAATCTTCCTGGACGCACACTGCCTCACTTTCCTCTCACCGAGCGGCGGGCGAGTTTGGACTACTGCCAAACACTTAACCACTGCGCCAGCCAGGGCACCTGCTGCAATCTCATCAGCCTCCTAAACACTCAATAACTCACTGCTACGAAATACAAGATGTGCTCTGAATGTACACAAAAACACAACCAGAACTACACATGCATTCTTAGTTTTAATTTTTGAGACAAAAATATTGATACAGTCTACACACCCAAAAGCTCTCTGGGATCTTCAATAACGTTCAAGAATATAAAGGTACTCAGAGGCCAAAACAATTGAGACCACTGGCTTCAATTCTTTACTTTTTTAGAGCTTACAATAACCCATTTGTATCTCTACAGGAATGTTTTGTTTTCTTGATGAATACGGCTAATCAAGGACAAGGGGTTGTTTTAAGGTTAAACAGCTTTACACACACAGGCTGAAAGCAGACACGTGCCCTAACTCACAAGCGCGTTCACATTCCCAAGGATGGGCTGTGTCCGACCTCAGGACGGGCTGCAATGGCATCCTTCACGGCAGGCGGTGCTGAGGACAAAGTGCCTGCTAAAGGAGAGCGAGCCCGTGGTGAGTGAAGAACGCCCAGGACATGGAGGGCCCGTTCAAAACGCTATGCCTGCAGCTCACGTGCTCTAAGGACAGTCACGAGGGTAACAGGGAATCAGTAAGCCAGAGACCTCAGGGGTCGGGGGTTCCGTGAACAATGCAGTGAGGCCAGACAAGAGCAAACACTTTCACGAGAAGTCACATGGAGATTACCTGACCCACGGGAACAGCAGGAGTCACTGCACAGTGAGGGGAGAGGACACAAACGGTGTGTCAATGTTCTCACCATCACCCAAACCAGCAGCTCTGGAGTCAGCGATGGGGAAACGGAGAGAGGGAAGAGGGGCAGCAGGCACTTGCAGAGAGGTCCCTCTGGAGGAGCTCCTCAGGCTCTGAGGACAGAGGGCTGCACGGAGCGCCTGGCACCTGACGGGCTCTTTGTAAATATACATGGAGTGGCTGAATGGATGGACGGATTACACAGGATGACCAGAGGGTAGGTGCGTGGAAGGAAAGACGGATGGACGGATGGACGTACTGGATTAGATGACTGGGTGGACGCATGAATGGATGAATTAAGTGGGCGGATGTGTGGATGCTTCAGCTCTGGGTGCCTGGGCCCCTATAACCATCCCACAAATGCTGAGTGACTAGCAAAGGTAAGCGGCACAGGCTGCAGTGGCTTTAAGAGGCAGAACAGGGGCCAGTGGGAGGAACCTTGAGCCATTTCTGTCCAGGACTCAACCACAGCTTCTCTGTTAAGTCTCTGACATTATTTAAAAATCTATTTCATCAGAGAACTTCTTAGCGAGAAGAAACTTCTGGCATCATTCTGTCCAGAGGCTCCAACTTCGCTCCTCTACCCAGTCTATTGCTCCTCCTGCCATCCCATGCTGCTGCTGCCAGCTGGATACCGCCAAGGGCCAGGCCAAGGGGACAGAGACCACCAGGTGTCTGAGGACAACTGACACTAGAACAGGGCTCATAAAGTACAATTCACTTTAAAATAGGGACCTAGTATAAAGTACAGTGGAAAAAATTAATTTATTTTACATGTAACTGCACTTGTCAAGTTATTAAAGCAAGCATGCACTGCTTAGAACAAAGACTACAACAAGAAGTCTTTTGCATAACTTTTCAACAAAATTACATGACAGCATGGCACAGCTTCATTCTGTTTGGCTTTTCAGAGTGTTCATATACACAATCATTTTTTTGCAAAAATATTTATAAGCTCCATTAATTTTCTCAAAAAGGTCTCTTAGTCCATGGTTAGTCAAGTAATTTAAAAGCCTTTACTCGGTGTTTCCTCTACCGGCACTGCATTCGTTCCCAGGGCTTCCAGGAAAGGATCACAACTAGAGGGCTTAAAACCAGAGAAAGGTAGCCTCTCACAGTTCTGGAAAGCAGAGGTCTGCAACCGGAAACCGTCCAGGTCAGGGTGCTGCCTGCCTCCTCCGGCTCCTGGTGGTCCCAGGCGTTGTTCACGGCGGCCTCACCCCACGCTCTCTCTCTTCACGTGGATGCCCTAACCCTGGGTCAGGGTCTCGTATTCTAAGGACACCAGTAATACTGGACTTAGGGCCCACCCTGCCCCAGTAGGGCCTGATCTTAACTTGATCATACTGCAAACACAGTCACAGTCACAGGTACTGCGGATCAGGACATATGTCTGGATGTATCTTTGCATGGGTAGACACCATTCAACCCACAACAGGTATTCTGCGTGATGCCTTCATTTCCTTGTTGATGATAAAACCTCTCAGCAATCAGGAACGGCAGGGAAGGCTATTAGCCAGAATTCTACAGCAGATGACAAGCCTAACGAATGAAACTGCAGGTGTATTCCCGCTCAGATTAGGGAGAAGAGGAAAAATGGCTCCCATCACTGCCGCAGTTCCAACAAAGCTCTGGAGATCATAACCAATGTTGTGTGGAAGAAAAAGAAGGAAGAAGTCTAAGGAATGGAAGGGGGCAGACAATTTTGATTATTTTTCTAGAAAAGTAACAGAATCAACAAATTATTAAATTTAATATAAGACATATCAAGGCAGCTCCTTTATGTCCTTAGTACCAACTGAAAAATTATAATAAAAATATTCAAAAAATTGATACAATTTTAATTTTCTTTGTAGTTGAGAATTAATTTAACCACAATTACCCACAGCCTTTATGAAGAAATCATTACAATCCTAATAAGAGATTTTGCAAAGTATCTTGAAAAATATACATACTCTATTCTTCTGGATGGCACCAAAAACCCAAACCAAACACACTGCCATCAAGTCGATCCAAACTCATACAGACCCTACAGACAAAGCAGAACTGCCCCATAAAGTTTCCAAGAAGCACCTGGGGGATTTGAACCGACATCTAGTCAGCAAACATAGCAATTAACCACTTTGCCAATAGGGTTTCCTCTTGGATGGTAGGGCTTAAAAAATAAAAAAAATCAATTCTCTAGATACTCTGGTGGCATAGTGGCTAAGCACTACAGCTACTAACCCAAAGATGAGCACCTCACATCCACCAGGCACTCCTAGGGAACTCCATGGGGCAGTTCTCCTCTGTCCTATAGGGTCACTCTGAGTTGGCACTGACTTGAAGGTAACGGGTTTGCTTCATGCATTTCAATCAGAATTCCAGCTAAAATCTTTGAGAAATAGCATAAATTTACTCTATAATATATATGTGAGAATAATGGTTTCAGAAGAATTAAGTCATCTTGCAAAATGGTGGGGGGGGACCACCATATATTTTAAAACTTATGCAAGATCACATTAATAAAAATAGTAGCACAAGAGGGGCAAATAGATAATGGAAGTAAAGAGAGAATTCAGAAATAGCTCCATGTATACACAGAAACTTAATAAAAGCTACAAATGACAGCGCAAATCAACCAAGAACAGATTGCTCACAAGACCATGCTAGGAAAACGAAGCTGGAACACCAGATTCCAAATGATGAGGGTAGATTTACACTGAGTAAAGACTCAGTGACAAAAAGGTCAAATGGTAAAATTAATAGATTACATGGGGAAAGATCTTTGTGACCAAGCAACAGGGAAGAATCCAGAAGCAAATGGTTAATTTCATCAAAATCAAGGATTTTTCTTCAACGAAAGGCGTCGCAAGGAAAGCTGATGGGCAAACAACAGAATAGGAGATGTCTATAACGCCCAAAATGGAAAAGAGACCAGTAAAAAGAAAACACATATAGAATTCCTGCTCATCAACAAGACAACTCTAAATAGTAGGAAAAGGCAATTTACAAAACTCTGAGGCTACAATAAGGAGCAATCTGGATAATTCCAGCTGCTGCAGAGATGAGAAGGCCTAAGAAGCCTCATGCCTTGCTGGTGGGAACACAGCCTACTGTAATCCCACAACCTGGGGCAAACTCCCACTGATCATGAACTAACTGCTCCTCTGCCTGGCTTTATTCTCTGTCCACGTGCTGCTTTGGGGGCCTTTCTAGGAAGAGAGGGCTGGCCCAGCCAGGGGTCTAACTCTCAGAGCACCGTGTCCCGACTACTGATCTCAGCTCGGCATGAGGACTACACTACCTGCCCACTCAGAAAGGAGACAAGGGAGCACAATTTTTGCTGGTAGCCTTCTGTTTAACATAGCTCTGGACAAGTTTGTACTTTTTAAAATTGATTTTTTTAATGCTGGCGTAAAACACTGTCCCCAAACTGTGGTTGATATGGAATTTCCATACATTTATGCTTTATATAATGTCTGAAGCAAATTCTATCAGCTGTGCTCTTGCCATCCTGCAGTTCGACTAGCACCATCACCAGAGAACTGCACACGAGCACTGGGCAGGATCTGACCTGGGAAACACGAGCAGAAAGGGAAAAAGCAATTGAGCTCTAAGAAAGAAGGTTTCCAGTCTGGAAAAGGAGTCCTTGGGGTTTCAGTAACCCCAAGTAGCACATGGGCAGAATCGCGTGGGTCTGATTTTTCTGAGTCAAAAGGGAAGACAGCTAAGTTACTTTTTATCGAAGGGAAGAAAACAGAAAGCAACCCAGGAGCATAAAAGGGCCTGTCCTCGGAAACAACTTCATCCTAAATGGGAAAGCAGCCTGTCCCAGACCGCTGATGGCAGCTTGAGCAGGCCCCAGAAGGGGTAGTGATGGACCAACTCAAATCTCAGAAAGGATTAAGAGTTTCACGTGGATTCTCCTCTTTAGAAAATGGCCAAAGCTGGCCAAGAGACAGAAGGCAGAAGTGAGAGGGTCGACTGTCTCCTTTCAGTGCACGCTTACTCCCCAGGTTGTGCTGGTGGAGGTTTGTCTCCAGACTGGAGAGCACGTGGCCTCTGGCAGCCCTGCTGGGAAGAAGGGCAGGAAGTGCACGTCACACCCCGATGAGGTCATCAGCACCCAGCTCCACAGGGCCAGCATCCTTCTCCAGCACCAGGCGATGGAAGACACGGAGCTACTGTATCACTCTGGCCATGACTTTAACCTTTGGGGTTTGCTAATCAGGCAACTCAAACATGTTTAAAGCTACTTTTTGTATTTTTGATACCCAGGAAAAATTCATCGGGTTGCCAGAGTCTCTACACAAATGGCCACTTTCCGCTGACAATGACACCATTCCTCGACGAAGACAGAAAGCTCAACCAGTCTTAGGAGGCCCCAGGTCCTTGGCCACTCCCTCACGCCGAGGATGAGGAAGACGCAGAGCATGCGCCTGTCATCTGAGCAGAAGCTACTTCTGAATGCAGTCACAGGCCTCTCTGCAGACAGCTGGAGCTCTCTGTTCACAGTTATTGCAAAGCTGTACATGCTCCCAGGGACATACTACGCACAGACATGCAATATTTAACGTGTGCTTGGGATAAAGAAACACAACAGTAAAACAAAAGCCCACTTAAAAAAAAAAAAACACTTTAATGTGAGTGTGAACCAATCCACTTTCCATTGTAACAGAGAGCAAAGAACCTTTCTAGAAGTCTTAGGAAAGGTTTACACTGTTCTTATGGTTATGGGTTGTTTCAACAGCAACATTTCAAAACCCAAAAGTGTGCAAAAAGTACCAATATTCCTAATTGCAACCAGATTTTATATTATCCTGAGTAACAGAAGCTGGTTGAAATATCCCAAAAAAACCATGATTTTTTAAAAGAGCAAATTGCAACTTTCCTAAATACCATGAGGGCAAGAAATGAGAAACAGCCATGTGGTTTCCACAAGCTCTTCAGAGGTGAGCAGGAAAAAGGCAGCTGTAGCCCGTACTTTGAGGAGTGTGAAGGCTGCTTCCTTGGGAAGGGCCACTAGGGAAGCAAGAGAAACACGGGCAGCAGAGAAGGAAGTGAAAGAAGGTAACGACATAACCTGCAGGCCGTGGACTTTGTGAGACGCTCAGTGACAGTGACTTAGCTCAATGACAGTGACTTACACGAGGGAGGAAGGGGAATTACAACAGAGGGTAAATCCAGAGCGCCTGACGTGGAAATGGCCCAGAGGGCAAAGGTGACTAGCATCCCCTCCTCGGCAGCAATTCTTCCTTCATTTCAGCCGTCCATACTTCCCTGCCCTTCTCTTCGGACCAGCCACTAATGAGACTTCAAGATGTCTTATCCCTTCAACTTGGGGCTCAGAGGAAATGCAGCTGCCGAGGGCTGCCAAGCCCAGTAACCAGAGCTAGGTTTCCACGAAGTAGTTTGGGCCAAGTATTCAACTGGCTTTAAAGAGTTCCTCTGCCTGTTTTTTTCTCCCACTATCTCCCTCCCTTGGTATCTTGTTGATGAAGGATCTGGCCCTTCAGAGTTCTGGTTACTTCCCTCTCTTCACAGCACAGATACTGTCTGATGGCGCCAACACACTTTAAGGAGAGGGTCACAGTAGTCAACTGTTTTCAAAGAAAGAAGCGAGAAACATCAGAAGAGTGAATTCAGGAATAATATCCCAACAAAATTGGCTGGCCTTGCACAGTGAAACCACTTGTGCCTAAGCCGGTCACAAGAAAAACTGCGGGAGTCTGGGTACCCCTGATTGATATGCCTGATGGGGAGTGAGGAGGCCGAAGGAGCTTCATTCAAAAAGAATTTCAAAGCTGGAAAGTCCTTCTGAATAAGCAGTACTTGGCACCCAGCGGCCACACATGCTTTCTGCACATGCTCCCTCTCCAGGTCCCTGCTCGCCAGCAGGGGGGAGGTAGGGTGAGCCTTCTGCTGTCACTTCCGTAAACCACCTCCAGCTTTTTCAGGGTGGCAGTGAGGGGCATGTACCCATCCTGTGACAAGGTGTCTGTGGGACATCCTCCTTTAGTAATCTTCTGGCATTTCTTCCAGCCTTTCACGGGGGCTGTGCCAGAAACATCTTCCTGATAAGCTCATTACCGAGTCAGCCTGGGCCAGGTCAGCGCTGCTCAGTCTTTCCCATTTCAGAGGACACGTAAAACTTCGCCTGCCTGGAAAACACATGCCCTCCATCTGGTCCTCTCAGAAAGCTCTAAGGCAAGATATTCCATGGTCGCACTCCCTCAACTTTCCCAGAGGAGGGTCAAGCAGGGTCCTCAGCCACAGGACCTCACTCAGGTGTCTCCATTTGCATTTATCTGCAGCCAAAGGACTTGGGGCACAGACTTCCATCACAGAAAGGAAGACCAGCTTTTAAAAGGGTTTAGAATCAAAACATTTCCCAAAGATAATCTGCTTATGCATTTAGGGTGCTCGACCCCCACCACAGAAATACTTGACAAAGTACTGAATTACAGCAAACTCCAGGGTAAGCTGAAGTCCTTACTTTACAGGGATTTTAAAAACAGGTGTTCTCCTGTGACTGTCAATCACAAGGTAGCAGGAACCGTGAAGGTTAACTGTCAACACAACCCAACACCGATTACCAATAGGAAGTGGCAACTGCTGCCCCCCGCCCTCCTTTCCAGCCGCTGGGAGCCTGTCAGCAGTGACCCCCTGTCAGAGAGCCACCATGGGGCAGGAGCAGAGAAGCTGCTAACTGTACAGCCTGGTTAACTTCACAGCTGCAGACAGAGGCCCAACAGGTGAAACTCTCGGCTCACTACCACACAGCAGCTGCGCCTAGCACTCACCTGCTGCAGGAGCACAAAGGGAAAGCTTCTGGATGCCACCAGCAAGCACATGTAGGGTGTTGCCAGGTCCATCTTCTGCATCACTGCCATCAAACTGAGCCTCTATAATGACATCAGGACTGTCGCTGTAGCTCTTTGGGGCCTGGGGTGGTGGCTGGTGAGCACAGGGCTCCTCAGGGACATCAGACTCATTGGCAGTGTCTGCTTCTTTATCACTGCTCTCGGGCTTAATTACCTGAAGAAAATAGAAAAGTTCTGCTACGTGACTTGTGTCAGGGGAAGGAAAGAGATGACATTTCCTTTCTCATCTTTCGCTTCCAAGGAATAAAAAACTTGCACATTCAGAAACTGACAGCACCAGACACTCACCATGTAGTCTCAACAGGGATCATTTTCTCTACACACACAGACTACTTTATGGGCACGATCCACTCAGCGACGCCAGGCTGGCACTTTGCTGTTCAACATGTCCTTGGTTCAGGCCATGTCTCCTTCTCACTTTTGTGACATTCCCTTTCATCCCTTCTCCACTAAGGCCCTGAACACCAGAAGTACCACACTGCTTTGTAGGAGCAAGTAGGTGTGTTTAAAATGACAGAAGACAACACAGTATGTCACAGCCTCCCAAACAGAGCCACACACAAGATGAAATGGAAAAATCAAAGTCATAAGCAAACAAAAGAGCTTATAAAGCATCCTCAAAAAATACAAGACTTAATTCTCCATTTTCAGGCCTGAAATCAGTGTGTAACGCACAGAGACTACTGCACGTTTATCCTAGCAGTAACAAGGAAGCAAGTCTGAGGACCGAGTCCAGGCACAAAGGCTGTGCTGGCATTTCTCATGTGATGGTCACACCATGGCCTCTTTTGAGCTCCATGAATCCAGTACTCAGTTATACCAGGTGCTGCTGAGTTACTGAAAAAGAAGAGACAAACTGCCCATTCCTGTTACCAAAAGGACAGCAGTTACTGCAGCTTCTGGGTAATATAAGGTGGCTGTGAGTCAGAAACGACTCAACAGATGTGGATTTATGTGCTACTTGGAACACCACAACCTTCTTAAGAGTCCATTTCTTGATGAGAAACCTACATGTAATTTCAACGTAACTATACAATTAAAATGTGATATATATGTATGTGTACAAATATACACATATATACATACATATGGGGCTCTGGTGGCACAGAGGTTAAAGCACTTAGTTGACATTAGTTTGAACCCACCAGCTGCTCTGCAGGAGAAAGATGCGGCAGTCGGCTTCTACAACGTACAGGGCAGTTCCACTTTGTCTTACAGGGTCACTAGGAGTCAGAATTAACTCACGGGCAGTGCGTTCTTTCAAACAAATGGTGGCAAGCCTTCCTTGACACAGGTACCCCTACGAGGTCCACACCCTAGTGGGGTGATGGATGGGCAAAAATGGACTCACTCGACACATCATGACGGAGCATGCTCCAGAGAGCCAGGTGCTGCTCTAGCTGCCAAGCATACAACAGTCACAACAACTCAAAGTCTAACCGAAACAGAGGTGAGCGCGACTGAAAACGAAAAGAAGACAGAAAACAAACAGAAGACCTGCGGGTACAGCTGGGGACCAGGAGGGCCAGGATATGCCTCTCCAAGGAAACAATGCAGACCCGACGGGTGGGGGTGAGCCTCTCCACCAGGCTATGTCATCATATGTGGCAGATGTCATATTTTTCAGAGTTTAATCTAGAGGTTTCATAAGAGATGCCTGCCTTCAAGCAGCCACACTAACATTTTATCTAGAATACTGAAGGGCACACTTAATCAAAGACCTTTATCTGACACAAAGCTGAGAAAGTCACTGAAAGAAATCTTGGCCAAAACATTTTAATGGCATGGATTCCAATTAACACAGTCAGCATTACACAGCCACTCAGAAAGGCAAAGATACTAAGAAGATACTATGACACGGGTAGACAGACTCTAAGCCTATACTGCTGTATGTCTATATATGTAGCTATTTACACATATTTATAGGTATTTTTTTAATGACTTCATAAAAGTGTAATACTGAAAACTTACAAGCCATGGTTAATTTTTATGAGCGAAATTTTGCTTTAAAAAAATTTGTCAATCTCTGAATATATTTAATGAGATTTTCTCTGAAAATCTTGACAAGATTTTAATTTCTGTTTTCTAGAATTAATTATTCATTCATTCATTCTTTTCATAGGAAGTTTAAAAAACAAATAAAGCTCCTTTTCTTTGACAGTGGGGAAAAAAAAAGTTCAAGTGACTAGGGCAGAAGTTTCCAGCAAAGATGCCCCGGGCTCCTCCAGCACAAGCACACGTAAGTGCAACCACAGCTTGGATGCTGAATGACCTACAGTGATGAGACTGGCTCTCCTCCGTGCACTTCCACCTTTGCCTCACAGGTACTGATTTTATACCTGACCCCAGGTATATTAAATACAGAACTGACTGGTAAGTTATGAATGAAAAGAACTTGACATAAATCAGCAAACCCACTCAATTTCCTTAAGTGTGCCTGGCACATGCAGTAACATTTTGGAAAACCTGTCTCCAACCATCTGCAAAGAGTGAATGCAACACCAAGCTTTGTCAGAGCAACCCAAGCACAGGCAGGAGGCAGGCACGTGCACATGTCACCCAAGTCTAAAGTGTCGTGGCCACAACACAATCTCTGGTCTATTGTTAGCTCCACCTTCACCCCATGAGAGAGGGGAGGAGAGGGGAAAGAAAGGAACTGACCTGGGGAGGTACACTCTCTTTCACACCACGAATCTAGGAAAACTGGCAGTCGTCAATGAGATGGAACACGTCAACACCAACAGCCTAAGCATCGGTGAGCTGGAATGGACCGGTCTTGGCCATTTTGAATTGAACACTTACATGGTCTGTGAAGCTAGAAACGACAACCTGAAGTAGAAAGGCCCTGCATTTATTGTAAAAAAGAGTTATTTCAAGATCTATCCTGAAGTACAATGCTGTCAGTGATAATACGTATACACCTACAAGGGAGGAGAGTTAATACAACTACTATTCAAATTTATGCACCAATCACTAAGGCCAAAGATGAAGAAATCAAAGATTTTTACAAAATTCTGCAGTCTGTAATTCATCGAACATGCAATCAGGATGTATTAGTAATTGCTGATCACAAGGACGCGAAAGCTGACAACAAAGGAGGAGGATCAGCAGTTGGAAAGGAAGGCCGTTTTAGTTAGCTAGCACTGCTCTAACAGAAATACCACAAAGTGAATGGCTTTTGCAAAGAAAAGCTTATTCTTACACAGTCCAGTAGGTTACAAGTGTGAATTCAGGGTGTCTGCTCCAGGGCAGGGCTTTCCCTCCGTCAGCTCTGGAGAAAAGTCCTTGTGTTACAGCAGTCTTTGGTCAGGGGGCATCTTGGTGTAGGAACCCCAGATCTGAAGGATGTGCTCTACTCCCAGTGCTGCTTTCTTGATGGTGTGAGGTTCCTAATTCTCTGCTTGCTTCTTCTCTTTTATCTCCCATAGGATGAAATGGTAAAAGGTGATGCAAGCCACACTCCAGGGAAATTCCCTTAGCAAGTGTGTTGCAGTCTCACCCTAATCCTCCCATAACATAATCATCCCATCTATTAGCCACAGGCAGAGATTAGGATGTGAAATGAAGGAAAATCACAAAATATTGGGAATGATGGCCCAGCCAAATGGCTACATACAATCTATGATAATGGCCTTCACGACAGAAATAATGCTGGAAATTGCATAAGAGAATTTTGAAAGACCAATGACTTCTTCAATGTAAATATCCTTTTTCACCAACAAAAATGCAACTGTACACGTGGACCTCGCCAGACGGCATACACAGGAATCAAACTGACGACATTTGTGGAAAGAGATGATGAAAATGCTCAATATCGTCCGTCAGGACATGAACAAGGGCTGACTGAAGAGCAGACCATCAACTGCTCAGTTCAAACTGAAGAAAACTAGAACAAGTACACAGGAACCAAAGAACCTTGAGTATATCCTACCTGAATCTGGAGACCATCTCAAGAACAGATTTGATGTACTGAATATTAATGACTGAAGACCAAAGGAATTGTGAAAGGCCATCGAGGGCATCATACATAAAGAAAGCAAGTATTGAGTTGGTTGCATATGCAACAAAATGAAACATGGCCTACTCTTACATCATGTCCACAATCATTTTTATGACTAAGCCCATCACTGCAGTCACTGTGTCAGTTCACCTCGTTGAGGGTCTTCCTCTCTTTTAACTGACCCTCCACTCTACTAAGCATGACGTCTCTCTCCAGGGACTGATCCTTCCTGACAACATGTCCTAAGTATATAAGACGCAGCCTTGCTATCTTTGCTTCCAAGGTGCACTCTGGCTGCACTTCATTCAGAAAAGATCTGCTTGGTCTTTTGGAAGTCCATGGTATATTCAATATCATTCTCCAATGTCACAATTCAAAGATGCCAGTTCTTCTGTTGATATGGAGCTTTTCTACTGTCTTTTTCCAGAGATATAGTCGATCTGATTTCTATGTATTCTGTTTGGTGAGTCTATGGGTACAGTTGCCATTTGTGTTGGTGAAAAAAGAATCTGTAACGAAGAAGTCATTGGTCTTGCAAAACTCTATCATGCAATCTCTGGCATCACTTCTGTCACCGAGGCCATATTTCCCAACTACAGACCTTTCTCCATTTCCAACTTTTGCATTCCAATCATTAGTAATTATCAATGCATCCTGATTGCTTACATGTTCAATCAGTGTAATACCACAGAAGCTGGTAAAAATCTTTAATTTTGTCTATGCCAGGAAATTTGGAGGACAGCTACTGGGCCAACTGACTGGACGAGATCCATATTTATGCCTACTCCCAAGAAAGGTGAACCAAATGAATGTGAAAATTACCAAACAATATTATTCATATCACACACAAGTAAAGTTTTGCTGAAGATCATTCAAAAGTGACTACAACAGTATATTGACAAGGAACTGCCAGAAATTCAGACCAGATTCAGAAGAGGATGTAGAACCAGAGATATCATTGCTGATGTCAGATGAAAGCAGAGAACACCGGAAAGATGTTTACCTGTGTTTCAGTGAGTATGCAAAGGCATTTTCCTGTGTGGATCATAACAAATTACGGCTAACATTGTGGAGAATGGGAATTCCAGAGCATTTAATTGTGCTCTTAAAGATGAAGAGGCAGATGTGAAAAGAGAATAAAGGGACACTGCATGCATCAGGGCTGTATTCATTCACCATGCCGTTTCAAGCTGTATGTCCAGTAAATCTGCGAAGTTGGATTGCACGAAGAACGAGGAAGAAGATTTGAAACACTTGCTGAGGAAGGTAAAAGACTACATCCTTCAGTGTGGGTTAGTGAGGGAATCAAATAGCTGGTCATTCACAATGTTTCCTCCTAGATCTTTTCCATGAACAAGGCAAGACAAGCAACACATAAAACCTACTAAGAATATATAGTGAAAATACAGGCAGAAACCCATTTGGGATTATGGATACCAAATGAACGTGTCACCTCAGGCTACTAAAAATGCCCCAGAAGTGGCACAACACGATACTCACTAATTTTAACTCCCAAACACAGACACACGCATGCAGGTGTGCGTGTAGACGGAGACACACATTTTGTCAGATGTGCTGCAGTCAGTTTGGCCAAGGACAGATTTATAATCTACTTAGGGTTTCCCCAGAAAATAACAGTGGGCTGCAGAATGGCAGGTTGGGGTGGGAGGAAAAGGGAATCCCCTTTCTGAAGAGGCACAATACCTGTGCTCTGGGGGACAGAGAGCAGCAATCTATACTCCCTGCCTCATTAACTTGGGTCATGTTGGCTCTTGACTTGTTGGTTCTACTATTTCCAACTTAACTGTGCTTTTAACTACCTTTTTAATCTGTATGTTGAGCAAATAATCTGAAGCTGGATTCTATGAAGAAGAACGAGGCATCAGGATTGGAGGACAACTCATTAACAACCCACGTTATGCAGATGACACCACCTTACTTGATGGAAGTGAAGAAGATTTGAAGCACTTATTGATGAACATCAAGGACCACAGCCTTCATATGGATTGCACAACAACATCAGGAAAACAAAAGCCCCCACAACTGGACCAGTAAGCAACACTGTGATAAACAGAGAAAACACTGAGGTTGTCAAGCATTTCATTTTACTTGGGTCCACAATCAACGCCCATGACAGCAACAGACCAGAAATCAACAAACAGGGAAAAACTGGGAAAACTGCACTGGGAAAAACTGCTGCAAAGGATCTCTTCAAAGTATTCGAAAGTAAAGATGTCACCTTGAAGACTAAAGTCCGCTTGCAAGCCACAGTATTTTCAATTGCATCATACGCATGTGAAAGCTGGACAACAAACAAAGAAGACAGAAGAAGAAATGATGCCTTTGAGTTGTGGTGCTGGAGAAGAATGCTGAACGTACCATGAACCACCAAAAGAACAGATCTGTTCTGGAAGAAGTATTGCCACAGTGCTCCTTGGAAGCCAAGAAGGCAAGACTGTACCTTACATACTTAGGACATGCTGTTAGGAAGGATCAGTCCCTGGAGAAGGACATCATGCTTGGCCGAGTGGAAAGTTAGCAAAAAAGAGGAAGACCCTCTCGACAAAAAGGATTCATACAGTGGCCACCAACAATGGGCTTAATCATAAAACTGATAGAGGACATGGTGCAAGACCAGTCAGTGTTTCGTTCTGTTGTTCACAGGGTTGCTACGAGTCGGACCCGATGTGACAGCACCTAACAACAGCATGCTTTTCCTTTCGGATGAAGAGGTCTGTTGTCTGTTAGTGCTTCCATCAGACAAAATGCCACTATTTTCTGAAGAGCACTAGTCTTCAGCACTCTGACAGCCATGGAACACAACAAATGCATGCGTGGAGAGCAGAACTAGGTCCACATTTAGTTAGTGCCCACTTAGCACAAAAGCTCTAGCTTTACCATCTCATCCAACTTCTCTCAATAGGCCTGTAATACATGCATTATGATTCTCTTGTTCTTCAGACTAGAAGCTGAGGTTTACGCTTAATTCCAAAGTCACCCAATCAGCAAGTGGAAAAATTCAGATTTAAACATAATCCACTCGATTCCCAAGTCCTAGTCCCTAGGTGGCACAAACAATGACACATGCAACTACCAGAGAAAGGCTGGCAGTTCAAACTGACCCAGCAGTGTCTTGGACAACAGGTCTGCTTATGAAAGGTTAGGGCTTTGAAAACCTCATGGAACAGTTCCACTCGGCACATACAGGGTCTCCCTGAGTCAGAATCGACTCAACAGCTACTAACAGCTTCTGAGCCCTGGCTTGTCACACACCGCCCTGCCTCCCAGGATTGCTCTGAGTTCACACATGAAAACGAGAAGAGAGCCCCAAGTGGGAAAGAACATACATACAAAAGCAAGGCAGTAAGAGAACACAAACTTTCTTTCCTGAATGGCAAGTGATAGAGAACACGCAGAGGAAGGGAGAGCGACGAGGACGGAGCGGATGTGACGAGCCCTCAGCACGGATCTAACAGTCTGGTACCTGCTGTCAGGCTGGTGACGTGCAAAGGGGACAGAGCACTGAAGAGCATAAGCTTGACAGCCAACATACCTGACTTGGAGTCATAACGCCACTGCTTACTCTTTACACTGACAAAGCTATTTAAACTCTCTGACCCTCAGTTCTACTATCTTTGAAACAAACACACGAGTGTCCAATCATAAGATTATTGTGGAAACTAAATGAGATAATTATGGAAAAACTCTCAGCACAGGTGCCTAAAACACAGCAAGAGCTTCATAAATGCATGTTTTAATAACAACAACAGAATCAGTGAGGAGTTTTTAAATTCTGAAGAACCACCTGAAGCAAACGGGAAGATGAAGGCAGGGTCAAAGGTCATGCCAAGGTCCTGAGCTTAGATATGGAAACCCTGGCGACCAAGTGGTTAAGTGCTGTGTCTGCTTACCAAAAAGTCAGCTGTGATTCCTGGTGTTGTGCGGTCATCCTCCAATCTGTGATCAGATATAATCTCCCTAAATGTTCTCAATCTTAATCTCTGCCTGTGGCTGATGAGGCAAGATTAGATTATGTTAAAGAAGACTGTGCAGGGATGCAACACCCTTAATCAGGTCACACCCCAATCCAATATACGGGGAGTTTCCTGTATGACCTTATTTATTGTACAAGAGATGAAAAGATGGAGCAGTGAGCAGACAGATGGCTACCTTTTACCACCGAGAAAGAACAGCCAGGAACCAAGCATGTCCCTTGGAGCCAGGATTCCTTCCCTAAGAAGCTCCTATACCAGGGGAAGACTGCTGATGAGGACCTTCCACCAGCGGAGAAAAGGCCTCACCTGCAGCAGGGCCCTGGTTATGGACTTTTAACTCCTAGTTTCTGACAAAATAAATTTCTATCTGTTAAAGCCACCCAGTTGATACCTGCACTTAGATGACTAAGATGGCCTGTCACATTCATGCTGATATTCCCCACAGTCTCCCACAACGCTTGGCAGTAGAAGGTGCTCAGTAAATACTAGTTTCCTCTATTCTTCCTCTGCAAAGAGAAAGACCTCTTTTGAATTAGCTGTAAAAGCAGCAGTCAGTCTCAAGGAATACCAGGCGAAGGATGAAAGAACTACCAGGGGGCAGGAACGAGCAAAACGAAACTGCCAGGCGACGCGCCCCTGCATCTGCTGCATCCTCCTCCCTACACACGGGCTGCTGAGGAAGCAGGACATAGGCCTGCTGTTCAAACATACAGACCTAAGAAGAAAGTGTAAATAAATGCTAATGAAGACAAGTGAAAGATATTTAAATAAATGTGCTTTCTTAAAATAAGTCTAGGGCTTCATGTCTAAAGTATACCTCTGGTTTCGATATAAACTCAGACAGGTCCACAGAGTTCATTCTTGCCCAAGTTGAAAACAAGCCTTAGCAAGAAAAACCAAGAATGCACAAGTAACAAAGAGAAAGCCTTGGTGCCAGCACAGCGTGCAGGGCACTTCCTGCCTCTTCCAGATTTGGGAAATAGCCACACATCACTTAGAAGGGGAGAGAGCTGTCTACAGTGTGCTGTCGCGTAGGTCAACTGCAATTAGCAATCCCGAGTCACCAGAATCAAGAGAAGGAAAAGTTCTCTTCTACAGTTTGATGTAGATTCATTCTTCTCTTCTTTTTAAAATTAATGGACTATACTTCAAAACTAGGCAGCAAAAAGAACAAGTCTCTCTAACCAAACAATTCCAATGGAATCCAACATAAAGATGTCAGGTAGCATCTCCACCACGCCAGCTTACCTGGACTCCAAGCATGAAACACTGGACAGCTACCCTGTTTACTAACTTGGAAAAAAACTCTTTCTTGAGCATAAAGGCAATCTCCAAAGAGTGCTATTTTAAGTCTAAGAAAAAGAGCAAGTCTACAGCAGCTCTGGAAAATTCAGTAAATAAACTCTGTCACACGCATGCATGCCCCTGGGGTGAGCGGTTCCTATCAGCTTGGCATTGTGGTGCTTTTCTACAAGATTTCCATACACCTGTCTGCACGGGCACTTTCTGTGGGAGGGCTCTGGAGGGCAGTGGAGATCGGTGTCAGATGGGGCAGTGTGCACAGGGACAAGGCCCAGCCTCTACGCTACCTGAGCCTCTGACTCAGAGCAAACGCAGGCAGAGGAGTCTCGCTGGGAGCTGCTGTACGTTTCCTGGCTCCTCTGGCTGGGCTGAAGTGACAGTTCTCACTTGCCACACATGTTTTAACAAACTCAAATCCCTTAATGGCACACTTGAGACAAAGTGTAATACACTGTCCAGGAAATACCTGGGAGCCAAGAAAAGCAACTGATATTTCCACAGGGAGTTCCTGACAAGGCTTGCCAGTAAGCCTCTTTCATTATAAAATACAACTATGGACACTGTCACTTCAGAGAACTATCACAGACATTCTCAAAGGTAGCTGTATCGCTAGGAACGTTCTTTGCCTACGGCACTTCACATAAACATACCTTTACAGAGTTAACAGGAACAAACCACCTCCACTCTCCCGGTCTCTCAGCCCCAAATGCCTGTGTCACCCTTGATCTCTCTCTCTCTCTCTCATTCACTTGAGGGCAAGCACGTGCCCACAAACACGTACGCACATCCCACCTCTCCAGCAGTCCTGCCGGCTCCACCTTCGTTACCACCACCACCACCGCCACCCTGGTTCAGTCACCGTGATGTCTCTCCTGGGGACAGAGGTCAGAGACTCCTGCAGAGTGTCCTTTTAATACCTCTGCCCCCTCTTCAGTCTAGTTGCAGCACAGCAGTCAGTGATCCTATTAACACATAATTTAGATTATGACAATTCTCTGTTCAAACCTCTCAATGAGAGTTCAGATCAGACCCCTTACTATGACCCCAGAGGCCCTGGCCTCGCCTTCAGCTCCATGACCTCTCTGCTATCATCTCCCGCGATTCTCCCCCTCAGCCTCGCTACTGTCCCTTGAACACACCACGCATGCGCTGTTTCCCGAGATCTCCCGAGGACACTCCTCCTTACATCCTTTGGTCCTTACGCAGTCACCTGCTCTGGGAGACCTCCTTCAGCCACCCAACTGAAAATCTCAATCCGACTCCCCCCAAATGCACTTCTCTCTTACTTATTTCGCCTGTTTTGTTCACTGTTAAATATTCAGCACTTAATATCCAGCACACAATAAGTACTTGATAAATATTTATTGAATAAATTAATATGATCAATGCCATGGAATCAAAATGATAAATACCTATTCCATGAATGCAATGAAGGATTCCCCAACTTTTCCCTCACATTCTAAGATGACACCCCTGTGTAGTATACACAATAATGGCTGTAACTCTCAACAGTCTGAACTTCCAGCTTCTAAGCATCTCTTGCCCCTTGAAGTTGGCAAACATAAAGCCACAAATTGCTGCCTACTTACAAAGTAAAGTTTAGTCCACAGAACCCACCCTTGAAAACAGTGCACGTCAATGAAAATGTGCTAAGGTAATGATGACCTCCAACTGTAGAAATATGACCTCAGCACAACACAACATCACCAACAACTGAGAGTAAGACTTCCCATTTCCCATCACAGGGGTGTCGTGGAACTTGGTGGAACTGTGATCATTAGGGCTGTGTGTCAGCTTGTCTGGGCAATGATAGAAAGTGATGACTTTCATGATGGGATTTGCTTTGAGTAGCCCATTAGCTGAAAGGGAATCTCCTTGGAGGTGTGGCCTGCATCCCACACAGGCAGACCTCTGGCCAAGTTCAGGGGCCTTTTTGCTCTGGATCCTGGCAGCTGGCTCCTATTCATCTGACCTTCAGTTCTTGGGACTTCAGCCAGCAGCCTACTTGCCATCCTACCTGGCAATCCTGGGATTCATTGGTCTTCCCAGTCTGTGGGCAACAGCACGGCTATCTGACCTGCCCCTGTGTCTTACACGAATCAGAAGAAGCCTCTAGGCTGACCCATGGCCTTGCGACATTCCAGCATCTACAACCACCTAAGCCATACCCTTGATACATACACACACAGACAGACACTCAGGCTTCACTGGTTTCCCTTCTCCAGAAAACCCAAACTAAGACAACCTCTTTGTAAGTTACAAAGTATCTCCTATACATTTCCTCAGGGGAACTAACTTGCAAGTAGGCAGGGTATTTACTGGCCCCATTTTGTAACTAAAGAAATTAAAACTGGAGAAGTTAAGTGGCTTGTGCACTATTACATAGTAAGTAGCAGAGTCCAAGAGAGGCTACAGGCTGAGCCAAACAAATCTCAAGAGACTTCAGAAGCCTGATCTCTTACAGAGCACACTCTCTGACCATAACACAATTACGTTAGAAAGGATAAGAGTAAGATGTCTAGACAAGCTCCTAAATATTTGGAAATTCAACTACACACTTAAAAATAATTCATGGGTCACAGAAGAAATCACACACAAAAAAACAAAAATATTTTGAACTGTATGATAATGAAAACACAACAGAACATTTTTGGGGTGGGGAGTGAGGTCCATCTACAGCTATGTCTAGAGAAAACTATATAGCTTTTAGTACTTATAATGGAAAAGAAGAAAATGTTAAAAAAAAAATCAGTCAGCTTAGCTCCTACCCATAAGAAGGATGTGCTAGGGAGGGGGGAGGAGAAGCTACTTAAACCCAAAATAAGCAGAGGGAAAAATGCAATACACTTAAGAGAGGAAATTAATGAAACGGAAAATCATACAAAAAATAAAACCAGAAACCTTACTGCCATCCAGTCGATTCCAACTCATGGCGACCCTCTGAGACACGGCAGAACTGCCCCATGGGGTTTCCAAGGAGCACCTGACAGCTCCGAGCAGCAGACTTTTTGGTCTGCAGCCGCAGCACTGAACTACTTCCCCACCAGGGTTTCCAAACAAGAAAAATATCAAAAATGAATGCAATCGAAAGCTGCTATTTCAAAAGACTGATTCAGAAAAGTATTGAAAATGAATGCTATCGAAAGCTATTATTTGAAAAGACTGATACACCTACAGCTAGACTGAAAACAAAAAAATATATATAGATTGCTAGTATCAGAAATTAAGGAAGATTACCATGAGAAAAGCTATAGATACCAGAAGGATAATAAAGAAACCTTACAAACATGTTTATGCCAATACAGTCTACAACTGACATGAAATGGAAAAATTCTCTAGGGCAGTGGCCAAAATGCACATAGGAAACATGAAAACTTGACCAGCTTTCAGTAACAGTTATCAGTAAGAGTGTCAAAAAAAAATTAAAGGCACGCATTAAAACCCACACATTCTGTATCAATGAAGAAATTTAAAAGCATAATTAAAAATTTTCCAGAAAAGAACACCCCAAGCCCATTCAGTTTCACTAGCAAATTGTATCAAACACTTAAGAAAGAAATTACAATAATCCTATTAAACTCTTTCAAAACACAGAAGAGGACAAAACATTGCCCCACTTATCTTATGAGGTCAGTATTACCCTGATACCAAAACCAAACAAAGGCATTATAAGGCAGCAAGCTTCAAAATTATATCCTGAGGAACATACAAGTACAATGTTTTAACAAAATCAGACATTTTAGCAAATCTGACCAACGAATAAAAGGTTAATTTGGTATTTAAAAATCAATCACTGTAATTAACCCTACAAACAGAATAAAGAAAAAGACCTATAAAGCAGCACCCAGGCCGGCAGCGGCAGCACACTGGTGGCACAGAGGAATAAGAAGGATGCGGCCAAGACACGCCAGGCTACCCAGTGTCAGAAAAGGGGTTGGAAGCACGGAAACAGGGAAGCAAGAAAGAATCCTGTGGTGATGCATCAGAATAGGAGCTATCGGCGTGAACTCACAGTTTTATATATATAGATATATACGTACATATACATACATATCCATATATACCTACACACGTATGTATATATATAAAAAACTAGCTAACCCTTTTCCATCAAAGCAATTCCAACTCACGGCAACCCTATAGGATAGAGTAGAACTGCCCCATAGGGTTTCCAAGGAGCACCTGGTGGGTTCACACTGCCAGGCTTTTTCCCATATATACAGATGTGAGCATAAGCCATTGTTTGCTGTTGTCAGGTGCCATTAAGTGAGCTCCGACTCACAGCAACCTTGCATGGTACAAAAGCAAACCCCACCCAGACCCGTGCATCCTCACCAGCACTGCTATGCTTCAGCCTGCGGCAGTGGCCCCAGTACAAGTCCAGTTCGTGGAGGGTCTCTTTTTCGCTGACCCACTACTTTAGTTACTGGTCCCTCCTGGTAACATGTCTGAAGTACGTGAGACAAAGTCTCACTAAGCTGGCTTCTAAGGAGCACTCTGGTTGTGCTTCGTCCGAGACAGATTTGTTCAGCCTTCTGGCAGTCCATGCTGTGTTCAATATTCTTTACCCTGATTTAAAGGCATCAATTCTCCGGCCTTCTTCAATCACTGTTCAGCTTTCACATCATATGAGCCAAGCAAAAACACCACGGCTTGACGTCAGTGCACCTTAGTCCTTAAAGTGCCATATTTGTTTTTTAACACTTTAAAGAGATTTTTTGTAACAGATTTGCCCAATGCAATGTGCCTTCTGATTTCTTCACTGCTGCTTTCATAGCCCTTGACTGTGGATCCAAGTAAAATCATTGCTGTGGATAGGTGCTGTCAAACTGGTTCTAACTCACGGGGACCTCCAGAAAACAGAAGCAAACGTTGTCAGACCCCATTCAATCTTTCAGGTCCCGGTCGGTATGTTTACGTCCACCGCTGCAGCTATTATAGTGTGCCCTAAACTAGGGAGCTCAGCTCCTGGCCCTGTATTAGACAAGATTCTGTTGTGATCCAGAGGACTTTTACCAGCTAATTTTCAGAAGTAGATCTCCAGGTTCTTCTACTTAGCCTGTCTCAGTCAGGAAGCCACACTGAAAACCTGTCCACCACGGGTGATCCTGTTGGTATTTAAGATACTGGTGGCATAGCTGCTGGCATCACAGCCACACACAAGCCACCACAGTCCAATACTGACAGGTGGGGGTGGTGGTATGTGCATATGTGCACGCGCCCAAATGTGCACACGCACACACTTCCCAGCTCTGTTAACCGAGAGGCCCTGGGAGTACTTTGATTTTTTTTACTAAACAGATTCAGAGTTTGTTTTGCAAATGGCTGATTCCAGGACATGTGCAAGAAGAGGATAAGATGAGGGTAGACCATCACTCAAGGAACACGGCCCAGGAGTGAACTCGACAGGGCTTACCAGGTCTGGGGCAATGTGACCAACAGAAGTGACAGTAACAGAGGACGCCACCAGGGAACGACATAACCTGCTCTTTCCCAAAGAACATGCCCACTTCTCAGGGCCCGTGAATGCCAACGTCCGTTCCACAGGCAGTAGTACTTTTTCCTCCTCTCAAAATGCCCACTATCACTTCCACACCTCAGATCCCAGCCTGGAGCTTCCAGTGGGTCACGACAGTACGAGTGCCTGTCCCTCCCAAGGAAGAGCCGCTCTAAGCCAGAGCGGTCCAGGGCGGATGTGGCCTCTCAGCAGCAGTGACTCCAGAGTGCGCAACACCCCTCGGCCTCTGACGCCGAGGCTGGCCTCCCCCTCTCAGCATGTCCCGAATTGGCTGCAAAAGATGGTCCTCAGAATTTAAAGCCAATTTCCGAAGACTGCTGAAAAAACGCTGACCTGATTTTTCAAATATATTTATTCAAGAAAGATGTTTTTTAGACAAAACTGAAGGGTGTTCTTTTTGCTGTTGTCCGTAAACTCGTCTGGCCATAAGCGTGGCACAGCAACATTACTGGGAGAAGAAGGGGGAAAAACATGTCTTTCACTAATGAGGCAGTTCCTACTCCACCAAGAAGACTGTATTTCCGTCTGTATCCCAGTATCATTCATTCCAGACCCTCAAGGCCTCTCGCTCCCCCAGGTTCCATGCGCAGGAGCTGCGCTTCCATGGCGTCTGGCGCCTGAAGCCGCCACAACAGACGACTCCACCGGGAACCCGGGACCACCCTTGCTGTCACATAAAAAATCATCCCTGGTGATAATCTGCTTGCAAGGTTTAAGTCTGAACAGCATGTAGAAAAACATAAGAAAGAAACGCTGCCACGAGAAGTATAGCAGAATTCTGTGGGGGAGGCTCACAGTAACGCAAAAGCAAGGAGCTTGTCTCCATAACACGGGGGATTGTTTCAGGCTATGATCTGCCCAAAGCTTAATAAGGAGACTTACAATTAAGCAGCTCAACTTGCTTCAGGCACCAGACGCCGGGGGAAACGCAGCTCGTGTGCACAGAACCCGGGGGCACGTGAGGCCTTGGGGGTTTGAAATGAAACTGTAACTGTGCGATAAAATATGGAGAGATACTGGGCTACAGACAGAAATGCGGTCTTCTTGATGGAGACGGACGGCCTCATTGGTGAAAGACGTGTTTTTCCCCCTTTATTCTCCCAGTAATGATGCTATGTACCACACTGATGGCCAAACACGGTTAAATTCAGTAAATTGTCAACTACCCGAGCAGCATGTCACTGCTTTTCCACCAGCACGTTCTGTCCTGCTTTGATGACAGTTAGTTTAGGTACCAGCATCAAGCAGCCCCCAGTACTGCCAATGCTGAATTCTGGTTTTAAAACAGTTGTTCTGAAGTCACCTAGGATTTGGAGCTTACGCTGGTTTCATTGGGGCAATTGTTTTTGATATTTAAGCCAATAGTGACTCTTTTGATGGTACAGCAACAGATGGTTTTTAACCAACAGATTTTCTAAAACCGCAAAATTAGAAAATACAAATTTTCATATTGTTTTATTTGAAATCATTTAAAAAGCTGTCATCTTTCCCCTACTTTGATGGAAGCAATAAAAACTATTTCACAGTAAGCTGGTTCTACCATATAACCTCACAATTTATGCTGTGGAAAATTTTTTCCTGAAAATTACCCTGGGCAGAGATTTTTGTATACAAAGTATCAGCCAAGAACAGATTTTTTTACAATGACTTCTAGACCCTTTATAATTGCATTTTATAATGGAAATACTGACAGTTTATCCTAAAAGCACTATTTCAATATTTCTAACTTTTCCAAAATATAATGCTATGAAGTCATGATAGGAGACATTAATTTTCTTTTAAAAAAAAGAGTAATCCTGAATTACGAAGTTATTTTAAAAACTAGGCACCCATAAAAGTGTTTTACACATCAAACATATTTGTATGCATCTACTGCTGTACCTGTTACATTTAATTCTGCAAATCTGCTGCAAAAGAGCCCTTCGAAGTAGTGACAAGTAGAAATGTCACCTTGAAGATCAAGGTGCGCCTGACCCTGGTCATGATATTTTCAATTGCATCATATGCATGTGAAAGCTGGACAATGAATAAAGAAGGCAGAAGAAGAACTGAAGCCTCTGAATTGTGGTGCTGGAGAATACTGAAAATACCGTGGACTGCTAAAAGAGCAAGCAGATCTGTCCTGAAATTACAACCAGAATGCTCCTTGGAAGCAAGGTTGGCGAGACTGCATCTTCCATACTTTGGACATGTTGGTAAGGCAGTGGGTCAGTGAAGAAGAGGACCCTTAATCAGACGGACTGACACAGCGGTGCAACAATGAGCTTACGCATACACATGGCTGTGGGCATGGCACACGACCAGGCAGTGTTTCATTCTGCTGTTCACACGGCCACTACAAGTTGGAACCAACTCGAAGGCACCTAACAAAAACAGTCAGTACTCCGATCTGCGGAGACCTTACTGTGATACACACTGCCATCAAGTCGACTCTCATTGATAGTGACCCTGTAGAACTGCCCCACAGTTTCCATGGCAGCACCTGGCAGATTCAAACTGGTGACCTTTTGGTTAGTAAACGTAGCATTTAACCACTACGTCACCATGGTTTCCTATTGTACTAAGTGACTGATTTAAATCAATCTGTGATAAGAAATTTAAAACCTCACTTTCCACAGTTACCTTCCTGTTTCCACACCCAGAAAAAGCAAAAGCATTCTCTAACTTGCTATCAATTCTACAAGGAGAGGGAGGGCTGTAAACCAACTTGAGCCTTGGAAAGTTGAGAATACTGGGAAGCTGATTTGAGGAAGTACATTCCCAAACCAATAAAAATCTGTGACAAGGACATCCCACTGCACAGCAGACAGAGAGGCAAAGTAGACATTTTATGCTGTTGTTACGTGCCACTGAGTGGATTACAACTCACAGAGACTCACGTACAACAGAACACTGCCTGGTCCTGCACCATCCTCGACAACTGCTGTTATGTTTGAGCCCACTATTGCAGCCACTGTGTCCATCCGTCTCACTGAGGGTCACCTTCTTTTCTCTGACCCTCTACTTTACCAAGCATGATGTCCTTCTCCAGGGGACTGGTCCCTCTTAATAATACGTCCAAAGTACGTGAAATACAGTCTTGCCATCCCTGAATCTAAGGAGCATTCTGGCTTTACTTCCAACACAGCTTTGTTGTTCTTTTGACAGTCCACAGTATTCTGCACCAACACAATTCAAAGACATCAATTCTTCCTTTGTCTTCCTTATCCATCACCCAGCTTTCACATATAAGTGAAGAGACTGAAAATACCATGCCTGGCAGGAGTATCCTAGTCTTCAAGGTGACACCCTTGCTTTTCAACACTTTAAAGAGGTCTTTTGCAGCAGATTTGCCTAACGCAGTATGTCAGTTTGATTTCTTGATTGCTACTTCTGATTGTAGACAAGTCAAAGGAAATTCTTGGCAACCTCAATGTTTTCTCCATTTATCATGATGTTGCTTAGCAGTTCAGTTGTGAGGATTTCTGTTTTCTTGATGTTGAGATGTAATCCATACTGAAGGCCACATCTTCAACAGTGAGTGTTTCAAGTCTTCTTCACTTTCAGCAAGCAAGGCTGTGCCATCTGTATCACAGGTTGTTGATAAGTCTTCCTCCAATTCTGCTTCCTGTTCTACTTCATATAATCCAGCCTCTTGGACAATTTGCTCAGCATACAGACTGAATAAATATGGTGAAAGAACAAAAACCGCAAGCACAACTTTCCTGCCTTTAAACTACTCAGTATCCCCATTCTGTTCGAACAACTGCCTCTTGGTTTATGTACAGGTTTCTCATGAGAACAGTTATGGCTCCTGGAATGCTCATTCTTCCCAATATTATCCATAATTTGTTATGACCCACACAGTAACATGTCTTTGCACAGTCAATAAAACAGAGATAAACATCTTCCTTGTCTTCTCTGTTTTCAGTCACGATCCATCTGACACAGATCATGTCAGGTTATCACTGGTTCCACAATCTCTTCTCACTCCAGTTTGAAGTTCTGACTGTTCCCTGCCAGCCAATTTCGAATGATCGTCAGCAAAACTAGCTGGATGTGATACCAATCATCCTGTTGAATAATTTCTGCATGCTACTGAATCACCTTTCTTTGGAATGGGTACTAATGTGGATCTCTTCCAGTTAGTTGGCCAGGTAGCTGTCCCCCAAATGCCTTGGCATAGATGAGTGATCACTTCCAGCACTGCATCCCTTTGTTGAAACAACTCAGTCAGTATTCCACCAATTCCTGGAAAACTATTTTTTGCCATGTCTTCAGTATAGCTTGGACTTATTCCTGGTTCTTGATCATATGCTATCTTCACAATGGCTGTTAACTGTACTTTTTTATATGGTGACTGTGTATTCCTCTCATCTTCTTTTGATGCTTCCTGCACTGTTTAAAAATGATCCCCATAACACTGTTTAAACCATATACAAATTAGAAACAACTGAAATTTTCCATAATAAAGTTATTTAAGCTACCAAAAAACTACTGAATGAAAATTATGCAGTTATTAAAAGTGACAATTTATTCACTCAAATGTCTTCTTAGTGCCTACCATAAGTCTGACAAAATTATATAACACACTGAGATAATGTTTATGGTATATATAAAGCTTACAATATTAAACTATACTTACAAGGTCCGAGAATTAAGTCTACAAACTTAATCATTCTAAGTGCTATATACCTCATTGCTGAGTACCACTACGGTCACCATTGAAGCACTCCCCTTTGGAAGCTACGCACCAATGCCAGGACCTAGTCCACCCTTCAAAGTAATTTTTGAACTCTTTCTAGAATGGCCATTGTGCATGGTGTCATGGTGGCAAGTTCACAAACTTCATTGTACACTTTTCTGTGAGGCAGTTTTTAGCCAGTAAACAAATAACTATATTAGAACACTCTCCCTACTTACCCTATCTGGCCCCTAGTGACTTTTTTCTTTACCCAAAGAGAAAGGAAATGTGGAAAGCAAGACATTTTGATGACATTCAGGACGTCAGGAGTAATATGATGACAACTCTGATGGACATTCCAGAAAAGAGTTCCAAAATCGCTTCCTGGGGTAGACCAGGCAGTGGGGTCGGGGCAAAGCTTCCCGAGGTGAGAACTTCAAAGGCGCACGGTGATGCTCAGCCGTAAGGGATGGAGCACTTCTTCCAGGTTGAGTTCACAGACATAACCGTCAGTCCTCACAGACACGCATTACATGATGTGGATGTATTCACATTACACGGGTGTGTTAGGAGGTAGATGACAAGGGCATAAAATGCTAAGAGAACCACGAACAGTACTTGTATCAGACAGTGAAGCTAATCTACTTTCTAAAACATATTCAATAACTCATTATTTCTACAACAAAAACAACCTGGGCACATCAACCTCTCATTGAGTGTCTACATTTTTTTAAAAAGTGAACTTTGGGTGCTCCAGGGGTAACACACGCAGCAGTGAGGCAAAGGTTTATCAATTCACTAGGCTAGGAGACAGAGGGGTTCCATTATTAGATGTCCAATACAGCAACTTCCATGTGAAAATGCACACGACCAACACAGCTGTTACTTGTGTGCTAAACTAAATACCAACGAACACTGGTCATTTTAGGGCTTAAGTCGTGTATAAAGCCACAAGACTTTCCGTTCTGGTCAGGCAGTCCATGTTACTGACCTACATTACAAAACTCATTTTTGTTAAATACACAGGCAATCTCCTTCCCCTAAAAACACTAACCCTGTTGCTGCGACACCGACTCCAGCTCACAGCAGAACTGCTCCACAGTTCCCAGGAGGTGGCTGGTGGGCCTCAACTGGGGACCTTTACGTTAGCAGGGAGCTCTTAAGCACTGTGCCACCTGGGCTCCCATAGAAGTGAAATGAGTAAGTACTTCTACTCAAAAGAAATAAAAATATATGTTCACACAAAAACATGTAGAGGAATATTCATAGCAGCATAATTCATGATAGCCCAAAAGTAGAAACACCCTCAATGTCCATCAACTGATACAGATAGACAAAATACGGTATACCCACACAAGAAATATTATTAAGCCATAAAAGTATTACACTAAGTGAAGGAAGTTAGACACAAAGAGCCACATGTTGCCTGACTCCACTGATATGAAACGTCAAGAATCAGCCAACTCAGTGACAGAAAATAGTGCCGGCCAGGGTCTAGATGGAGGATCGAGTGTGTAGTGACCAGGCATGGGGTTTCTTCCAGACAGTGAGGAAGATGTCTAGAATTATACAGTGGTGATGGTCTTGAGACACTGACTAGACTACAACCTACCAAATAGTACACTTTTAAAAAGTTCAAGTAGGGAATTTTATCTTAATTTTAAAATATTTTTAGAATCAATTTTAGTCTAATCTTCTCTCACCTAAGTGAAAAAAAGTCAGAATCAAAAGGTAGTTCCGATCATAATTAACACACTATTTTGATAAAGTAGGTGACTCATTTATGAAGAAAAATAATAGCATACTCTTTTGGTAACTGTCAAATACAATCTTTATTTCCCCAGTTTCACACTGCTTCTGTTCAGCCTGCCTCTTCCCGCTCTTCGCCCTCTCCGCCGTACTCTTCTTTCTCTTCGCCAGCCTGTGCGGTACGACAGCACCACGGCACTGCAGCGGGCTGCGCGCACACAGAGCCCAGGGTGCCAACACTCAGGTCACGAGGAGCGGTGTCACACTCTCAACTGTTGGCAGTTATAAAATTCTACACCTTTAAGTAACTTCTTCATATTTTATAAGTTTACTTTTTAAAATAATTCTTAAATATGGTGCAAATTACTGACAGCAGATCCCAATTAGTGGTTTAGGTAAAGAGAAAGCGCATCCTGACAGACCTGTGTTGGACAGAATGTCAGTGATACCCCTTCAGGCAAAAGTGAGGGACCTGAAGGCCAAGGAGACAGAGATGCACGACTCTCTGAGTACGACAATGATCTCCCAGGTGGAAGGGCATGTTACAGAATGACTGGAAGAAATATAACTCAGGATAGATTGAAATCTACCTTTTTTCAGTAAACTAGTACGCTTTTCCAACTACAAGAATAATCTACCTATCCTTTATTTGCTAGAATTAACAAGGGGGACAGAAAGGAGAGGAATCCAGATGCTAATTCTGCTAAAACACAAAAACCACTACCATTACTTTAACCCTCTGAAGCCCCAACACCTTAGGGGGCAGTCCCAACCCTTGTCCTGGACCAGTGGTACACAGTAATGTCATATAAGTATGGTCCACAAATAAGCTTTGTGTGAAGAGCACTGAAAGGTTATTTGTTGGGTCATCCAGAACAATGCTTTCTAAAACTGAATGTGCATACAAGCCACCCGGGGATCTTGCTAAAATGCAGGTTCCAATCCAGCAGGTCTTGGGGTAGGAAATTATGCTGCACAGCAGCACTTTATGTCACAAGGATCCAGATTACCACAAGACAAGAGCACAGCCAACACCAAGAATGAATTTGAAAAGACAGGCAGAAAGCTCAAAAGAAATATACCCAGACTACCAACTCTCAACCTCAACTGAGCCCGTCCAAATGACAGACAGATGTTATCCCAAAAGACCTTGACACAATGATGTTTACAGACCCATCATAGTGGTATTTACAGAAATCCCACTGAGTGCATTACGAACAAGGCCCCATTCCACCACTGTGTCCAGGAAAAGAAGGGACCACACACCAATGGTTGTGACAGCAGCCAGCTCAGGTTAATCAGCATTCAGCCAGCCAGACCTGGATCTTCAAGTCTCCTCTCTGCCTTTGCCAGAGCTCTGCAAGGAGCTCCCAACCCAGCAGACGTGACTTGTCCTTGGTCACTCCTCTTCCTGACAGAATCCACTCCAGCTGTAGTCAACAATCTTTAAGAGCTATGACATGCCAGGTCGTCCTTCCCGTCAAGTCTTCCGTCCCCACTTCTTCACATGGCTAGTGCTTATTTTTTTTGTCCAGACTTGGTTTCTTCCAGGAAACGTTCCTTGATCCTCAGCAGGCTAGCCATGTATTCCTACTGTGTGCTCCAGAGGACCTAATACTTTGATCACTACACTTACTACTCATATTAGCCCACTAGACTGACTTTCTCAACTTGGGCCTCACAGGAGAATTAAGCTTTCATACCCTAAGGCACCCATGAAACCCACCACTGTCTAGTCAGGTCCAACTCATAGTGACCCTAGAGGTCCGGTAGCACTGTCCCACAGAGTTTCCAAGGAGCACCTGGTGGATTTGAACTGTTGACCTTTTGGTTAGCAGATATAGTACTTAACTACTACACAGCAAGGCATCCGTTACATGTAATAATATATACCCTTCTCATCTGGAAGGACACTACGTTAAATGCCACCCTTGAGACAGCCGAGGCAGTACCTGCTCAGACCGTTTTCTGTGCGCTGCGGCTGAGACGCTATACTGGCTCTGGCCCATCTTAGTCCTACCCCTCTAAAGCCTGCACAGTGGCTGGCTCACAGGTAACACCAAGAGTGGTGAAGGAGTTGCACAGGGGATTAGCCCTTCCCTTGCTGACAGCCTTTATTCTAGTCATCTACTGCAATCATCCTCACAGGCTGTGTTCCAGCCTGTTAGCTCTCGCCTCGTTCCTGACCTTGAACCCACTTTCCGTTTGCAGCCTTACACTGACCTCCTTGAATTCAACTTTGCCACCTGCCTCAAGCCCTAACCTCTAACCAACCCACAACTGTCCTCTACTATACCCTGTACTCCTGACAACTTTTCCAGCCACCGAGATGGGTCTGGCTTAAGAATTAAAAAGGACTGTGTGGAAAACTATGCTTCCTCTCTCTTATCACTGGAAGCAAAATGCTGCCTCGTTGCTCAAGTGCAGGCCAGCAGTTCGAAGCGTGAGGGCTGGGCCTGCAGACACCACATGAGAAACTGCAAGCAGACCGCAACACGCAGTAAGAAGAGACCGCCATGTCCGAACGACATCCATTTTTCCTGCTTCCAAAAAAATATTAATTGCAGGATCCATTTCTAACCTGATCCCAAATGACTTAAAAATACAGCAACTACATCTGAGAATCTTAAGAGGCTACAAGTTCAATGTGTACCTGCACTGTTAAAGAGAAAACGGGGGAACGAGGGGGTGGGCACAGAATCCAGTCAGCTAATTTCTAAGGGCCCACAGATAAAGTTCCCTTAGCATTTTCAGCAGGTGGGAACTACAGTTCAGTGTCTAGGCTCCTGCCTCAAAATTCTTCAGTGGCTCCCCAGTGCCTAGACAGTGACAGCTACATGCCTTTCCATGGTTTGAAGGCACTCTGTGATGCACATGCCAGTCCGCTAGCCTCATCTCCTGCCGCTCGCTATTCTCATCTTGTATCTTGTAAGTGGTAAGTACAGTAGCTCTGAAAATCCTAAAACATCAGTAGTTTTCCAAAACTACCATGCTTTCCTAGGCTCCATGCTTCTGTACGTGATGTTCCTCACCCTAGTTCCCTAAGTTTGTAGGACTCTTTACTGTTACTACAGCCTCAATTCCAAGATCAAAAAAAAGTCACCATGTGTCACTCACTGTACTTTAAAGCAGCCAAGAGCTACACAGTTCAGGGTGATCTCTGCCATCGCTGATGTCAGCTGCCATCATGCCAGCCTGGTGCACGGGGACCCCGGGCACAGCAGAACGAACCCCGCACCGTCCCGTGCTGGTCCACGGCTGTCTGCAGCTCACGGGTGCTCTTTAAGACCACCTAAAAGCCTACTTAGACCATCTAAATCATCTTCAGGTACCTCTGAATTCTTTTTCATCACTGGGGATGAATCTGGGTGAGCAATATGCAAACCATTACCTGATCTCTTAATACTGAGCAGCTTACACTCTTCAGAGGGCAAGTCAGGAATACTAAGTATAACAAACCGATCAGTTCAGTGTGACAGTCATTAGTGCAGTTCACCAGACACACCCTGCTATTCCTGCTGGGCAGAGTCCTGGTAACACAGTGGTTAAGTGCTTGCCTGCTCACCGAAAGGTCAGTGGTTCAAACCTACCAGCTCCTTTGAGGAAGAAAAATACAGCAGTCCACTTCCATAAAGACTGCAGCCTTGAAACCCTACTGGGCAATTCTACTCCACCCCATACGGCTGCTATGAGTCCGAACAGATTCGAGGGCAAAGGGTTTCGGTTTGGGTTACCCTTAGTTGCAGACACTTGGTAAGACTGCTCTTCTTGGCCCTCCTGTGGTTGGGCAGGGCCAAGGGGCTAGTTACAGACAGTGAGTTGCAAAAAGTGACTTTGTTACTTCTGGACATTTTAAGTGTGACTCAGATGGCTGTTACCTTCTGCCACAGAAAACAGGAACATTCCTGATGGGAAGTGTTTGATCCAGCCTGGGCTCCGGGGTGATGATAACACAAAGACTCTACATGAGGTGATGGGCAAGAAGCATGAGCAAGAAGTAAACTCCGTGGGTCCACCGCACAGGCCAGCCACAAGTGTGCTCCATTTTAGACAGCACAAAGGACTACACACTGAGCCACCCTATTTGATGTCAATATTTAGTGTCTGCCGTGAAGAAGTGTGATCAATACGAAAATCAAGAGCCAGGAGTAGTACCTGAATTACTGTGTGATCACGGCAGAACTACGACTCCAGTTCCAGCAAAGAGGAGCGTGATGCCTGGTGTTCACAGACCATTCAGTGTGCGACAGCACTGCTGGAAGCCCTTGGCCAACAGCAGCCCAGTCCTCACAGGTGTGGATCTCACTGGCCATCCCCAAGGAGTTACAGAGGAACGAATTAGTCTTCTAGCAAAGAATCCTGAAATATTAATTGGGAATTTCCCAGCACAAATAAGCCACTCTGTTCTTACATGATACATTCCTTATTGCAGACATTTCAATTTGAATTACAGAGATCTGAGTGCATGTTTAAAGCAGGCAAGAACCTGAAGTATTTGATCCTGCAGCTGGCAAGAGTGAAGAAGAAAAGATGACTGTTAAAAATAGGCCTGTGTATATAACAACCTTGGGAAAATCTGATCATGGCAACAGATATACCTTCCCTACCATGCTGCTCTGGGCGGAGGCGCCAGGGACCTTGCCCTCCGTCGTTAAGTACCTTCCAAGTCTTTTTTGGGCCTGCCATGCAGGCCAAGAAACCAAACAGTTCTAAGAAATCCTAATTCCACAGGAACTGAGAACAATCCAAAATGATAGTGGTTATATAAGAAAATGGATTAAACATAATCTAGTGTGATGGGTGCATATTTAAAGAAGAACTTGGAAGACAAAACTTTAAAATACTCACTTGAAGCAAAAGTTAGCTGTCAAAGGAAACAATTGACTGCACCAGACCAATTTCATGCGACCATAAGAAGGGCTGGAAGAGCTGTTGAAAATCACGGATTAAATATGCACTTTGATTCTCTTTTTTATTTAATTTAGAACACAAGTAGTCACTCCTATCAGCACGTCCTTTATTCTTCCGAACTCAAGCTATTTCTTTCTTTCTGTGCCAATCTATTCTAAAACACCCATCTGTACTTCTATTATGCCTTGTTGAAGTATGACTACCTCTGTCACAAAACTAAATGTTCTGAGTTACTGTATAAGACCCTGGTTAGAAAGTACAGAATAACTGCCCTTGCTTTTCCACCCTCCTCATGCATAGCCTTTGCTCTGCTGAAAGTTAACTGAAGTAATCTTGTCCTGAGAGATGTTCAGACTTAGCTAACAAACTGCCTGACTGGAGTGACACATTTGTATCCTCTCAGCACAATATAGGTGCTTAATAAATACTTACAGGATAAATGAATGGGTCCCTAGCACTGCAAGCTCCCAACAGACTGCAGTCTGTTTTACTTTATTCTTAAATACCCAGATAAGAGAATACAGACGTTAAGACCCAGTGAGTAACAACTGCACTGGAGATCCATCCCCAGCCCCGGAGCTAGTCAGGGTCTGTTTCACCCTGTTTTACGCGATGACATCTCATTTCAACAAGCTCTTGTTTGCTCTCACTTTTCTCCCAGCAGTTCACTGTGACTGAACAGCTGAGCTGCTCACTCTGTCCCTAGATCAGCAAGACGGGCAATATTTCAACAGCCCCAGCCTGTTCTCCAGGAGTCCCAGGGTGGTACAAGTGGCTAAGTCCTGACTACCACCAGGGGAAAGGTTAACAGTTTGAAGCCACCCAGAGGTGCCTGGGAAGACACAGCTGGAAATTTGCTTCCAAAACATCACAACCTTGCAAACCCCATGGAGCAGTTCCACTCTGCACAACAGCATTGTTAGGTGAACTGACTGGGCAACTGGTACCAACAAAGCCCTTTCTCTGGGAAGGCTCAGCCTCTACCCAGCACCCAGACCCACAGCACCAGAGCTGAGCTCTAGACCCCCCGGTCTCTGTGGTATAAGCCAAACCCAGCCAGCCCCTTGGGCTCTCAGGGTTCATCTTCTGTGTGTCTTCTTGCTCAGGTCCTGCTCTAGCCATTTCTCCCATCTTGGGAACCAAACCCTCCCCTCCCCTGCCAGCCCAGGGGCTGCTTCTACGGTGATACTGCAACATCCCTGGGGTTACAGGCCTGTCTCAAAGCCCCAACAGGAACTCCCTCTCAGATGGCACCTGCCTACCTGCCTTCTGAACACCTGAGCCACATGCCCCATGGACCTGGAGTCCATTGCCAACAAGCCGGGATGGTTACCTGTAACCCTTTGACTCTGAGATGGCCATTAAGCAGTGGCTCCCGGCTGGATCTTAGCAACCAGTCCACTTTCTCAGTATCGATCCCTGAGACTGGGAAGGCTGAGACTCAGCCCCACCCCATCTCCACAAGACCCTGAAGTAAGACCACATCCCTGGAATCCTGAAACACAGCCATTACAATTCTAATTGTTTTTTCTAATTTATTATTCCCAAAGAATACACACCAGGCCTTTGGTCATTTCAAGTGATAAAAACCAAAAAAAAAAAAAAAAACAAACAAACCCGCTGCCATTGAGTCGATTTTAACTCATAGCGACCCTAGAGGACAGAACAGAACTGTTCTGCAGAGTTTCCATGAAAGAACTTAGGCTGTTACCTAATGCTAAACTATGTATTACTATTTTCTGAGTTTACACTGATTTTTATACCTCACAATATCCATCTTTGAATCATTCATTCCTTGTTATCACTGAATAAATATTGATGAGGTGACGAAATCAAAAAACTAGTTGTAAGCTCCCTCACACTTAAGCTACGCCCCAGTTCCTCCTTCACAGAAGTGAACAGACAAACTAAAGGATGACGTAAGCAGCCCTAGTTGCACAATGGTTAGGAACCCAGCTGCTAACTGAAAGGTTGGTGGTTTGAACCTAACAGCTGCTCCACGGATGAAAAGACCTGGCAATCTACTCCAATATAGATTTCAGCCTAGGAGACCCTACAAAGGGGCTGTACTCTGCCTCAGAGGCCCGCTATGAGTTGGTATCGGCCCAAAGGCACACAGTAACAACAAAGAATGATGAGAAACACTAAATACAGTGCCTGGTGCACAACTCCGTGCCATCAAGTCCATGTTGACACTAAAGAGCTAGGCATCAACATCAGTGCTCACAGGGTTTGTGAATACCTATTGTAGTGGGCTGTGTCGGAGCGCTGTGAGAAGGGAAGTAACAGGATAAACCTCGTCACGCGGTTGTTGCTGTCAGGTGCCATCCGGTCCCTTTCCGCTCCCAGCAATCTTGTGTATACCAGAACGCACGGTCCTGTGCCCCCGTTATAATCACTGCCAGGCTGGAGCCCACTGTGGCAGTCACTGTTTCTACCCATTTCACTGAGGGTCTTCCTCGTTCTCACTGACTCTCTGCTTTACCGTGCATGATGTCCTTCTCCAAGGACTAGTCCCTCCTAATAACATGTCCAAAGTATGTCTCGCCATCCTCGTTTCTAAGGAGCACTTCTGCCTGTACTTCATCTACAACAGATCTGTTCATTCTTCTAGTAGTCCACAGTATATTCGACATTCTTTGCTAACACCGTAATTCAAAGGCATCAGGTCTTCTTCTGTCTTCCTCATTCATTGTCCAGCTTTCATATGCATATGGGATGACTGAAAATGGCATGGTGGGTCACGCACATCTTAGTCAAAGTGACATCCCAGCTACTTCAAACTCTAAAGAGGTCCTCTGCAGCAGATCGGCAGTGCAATGCCTCTTTTGATTTCTTGACTGATGCTTCCTTGGGCACTGACTGTGGAGCTACGTAAAATGAAATCCTTGACAACTTCAATCTTTTCTCCATTTATCAAGATGTTGACTACTGGTCCAGTTGTGAGGACTTCTGTGTTCCTCATGTTGAGGTGTAATCCGTACTGAAGGCTGTGGTCTTGATCTTCATCAGCAGGTGCTTCAGACCCTCTTCACTTTCATCAGCACACCTCAGTTCGTTAACAACTACAGTTAGCAAAAAGATGACAAACAAGGTTGGATAATGGTTACGGGGGATGAATTTGATGGGGAAAAGACAGAAGAAAAAAGAAGAAGAAGCAGAGGAGGCCAGACAAAGGTGAAATAGGTGACTAATAGTTTACAGAGCAGAAAGCAGAATACTATTCGGAAGCCTCTTAGAAAGGGGGCCAACAGACTGTGAATCATTTGGAATCCCCTGGCTTGCTCCAGTATCTCACTCAGCAAGCTTCAGCTGAGCCTACAGACTAAGACACTATAGGAACAAAGGCCTGGCAATCTACTTTGAGCTATCAGCTGAACACAACCCTACGGATCAACATGGTTTGATCCCATTGTGCACAGGTCGCCAGAAGGGACAGACTTGACATCAGCTAATGACAACAGGAGAGTCAGCAGAGGGGCTGTGGCTCTCACCCAGCAGCGTGGCAGGAAGAAAAAGCCCTGCGCTCTACGTTCCTCCCTGAATCCCAAAAGTCACAGTCCTCGGTCTCCACTTCATCCTCAGTGTACATCACTCCTATCCTGTAACAAAACACAACCTCTGTCTTCCTCCGTTCCAATTCTTTAAACCCTATTTCTAGTGGGACCTCCCTGAGTCTCTGAGTCAGGCGTTCCCATAACAACGTGCATTTCTTTTTCCATCCTGTAAACTGTCCCTTCATTGTTCCCATCGCCTTTCCAAGCAGCCTGGGATCCACTCAAGTTGGTACCTCCAGGATCTGCCCAGATAGGACTGCTCAGAGCAGGCTTCAGCACCAGTGGTCCCTAACCATTAGGAGACATGGCCCCTGTGACAACCAGAGGAAGGCCACAGACCCCTGGCTTAGAAAAATACATTCACACATTCACTGATTGAGCTGCAAGTCAAAGAGACCTGGACTCTACCCCTGGTTCTGCCAAAAATCTCTGAGCTATTGGACAAGTCTCTTCTCACAGGACCTTAACGTCCGAGTCAGCCACACTTCTTCAGGTGTCGGCTGTAAAATACATGCACAGATATCGTAGAAATGTGGGAGAATTCTGGAACTAAAACAGTTACATAAGAACAAATTATTTTTTATTATTACCTCACAGCTTGACTCTTCTACAGCTATCTATTTTGCCAAAAACCATGCTGTGAAATAAATTGACTATTTACTAATAGAACCAAAAGAGCAGTTGTTTTTTCCTAAAACCCCAAAGGCCCTGCAGTTTCCACCGCCAACAGGAGTGAGCACAATGAGCAGAGAGAAGTGAAGATGAATACTCCAGTGAGTCCCATCTGCTCCCACCACTGACACAGATCCCGTGGGTGACAGGGCGCTTTTGTACTGACAGACCTGGAGGACAATTGGCCAGTCTGCTTTGGGATGTTTACATTCTGCACATCCGGGATTCTTGAGGACAGTCTGAATATTCTCTTCTCCCTAGTCTGACCCTGTCACCAACAACCGGCACAAGAGGGTTACAGCCAACAGAGCACACCCCCTCCCACGGGGGAAGCTGCGAGCAACCCTAACTAGCGAGGCCTGCGAGACCCACCCAGCAGGGCCGACTCCAGCATAAACAGCAACTGCCAGGCAGGCTCTAGACAGGCTGCAGGGGCTCCGGACACAGGACGAGCAAGGAGGCCCCAGCCAGGCTCCACACCCCAGAGTCTCCTGACAGCTGAACAGGCGCTCCCCTCATGTACCAAGGCTGCCCCTCTGACACAGCCCCCACGTTGCCCTCCCTGGCTCCCCACAGGGTAAGTTGGTCCTCGCCAGTCTGGGCTTTCTCTGGACCTGCCAATCCCTTCTCAAGAGGATGTTATCAAGAAAGAGATGGCCGAGAATCCAGTCTTTTAGGGGGACTTCATGGCCCGACAGCACAGTGAAGGTCCACCGCTGCACCTTAACCATCTGCCTGTCACTCAGATCCCCGATATAAGGTCCTAGAAACAGGACGCTGCTGGCTTTTCTCTCTCCCTCCTGACTCCCCAGTGGGGTCAGTCTACAGTCTATCATCTTGTTACTCAAAGTGTCCTTGCAACCCAGCAGCATCAACATTATCTGGGTAGCACAGTTTCAGGCATCTTAACAAAATCCCCAGGTGACTCATATTTTCAGCTTAGACTGACAAGTACTGGTTGACAGAACTTGCCCGAGTTCTAAAAAAGTATCCCCATGTGTACCCATCTCTCTCAAAGACAGAAAACTCAGCAGTTCTCAGCTTTCCTCTGCAAACCTGGCAACTGAGTATCAAGCTCCGCCCAGACTTGTGAATGCCAACTGGTCTCCTGAGCTCTCTCTTTCCCTCTGCCCAGCCAACTAAAATGTGATTTTGGCTGGCTTCTTTCACCCATCACAAGTACTATGAAATTCACCCAAACTGTTGCATACATCGACAGCTCCTTCATTGTTAACACTGAGTTAGAAGGTCCACTGTGTACATGAAACTACCTGTTTATCCACTCACCTGGTCACGGATATTTGAGTTGTTTCCAGTCTGGGCTATTACAAATAAAACTCCTGTGAACATTCACATACGTGTCTCTGTTTGCACAAATGCCTTCCTCCTTCTTGAGGCCATACCTTGGAAAGCAATGGCTGAGTCATTTAAGTGCATGTGTAACTTTTTAAGAAACTGCCAAACTGTTTTCCAAAGGAATGTACCATTTAACAGTCCCACCAGCAGTGTATGGGAGTTCCAGCTGCTCCGTATTCTCGCCAACACCAGTTGTAGTCTTTTGAACCGTAGCCATCCTAGTGGGTCTGCGGTGGCTATCTTGTGCTTTCCATGTACATTTCCCGAGGGACTGATTATGCTGGATACCCTGTGACATGCTCATCTGCCATCCCTATATCCTCCTTAGTGAAGTGATTTTAACACATTTTTAAACTGAGTTGCCTGTATCTCATTAGTGAGTTCTGGATGCCTTACTTATTCCAGGTTAAGAGTCCTTTGTCAGAAGTTTTTCAAATATTTTCTCCCAGTCAGCAGCTTACCTTTTCATTTTCATAACAGTGTCTATCAAAAAGCAAAAGTTTATGGCAAATTCTAATTTATTGATATTTTACATTTCATGCTTATTGTGTTATACTTAAGAATCATTTGCCAACTCTAAAGTCAGTAAAATTTTCTCTCATATTTTCTTCCAGAAAGTTTACACAAATATGTGGGTCTATGATTCACTATATTTCCACCTCTGGTATGAGGTAAGATCTAGGTTTGTTGTTTTTCATAGGGTTACTCAACTGTTTCAGCACATTTGTCAAAAAACTTTTCCTTTCCCACTGAACAATCACAACAGCTTTGTAGGAAATCAATTAATTACATGCATGGGTCTATTTCTGGGTCTCTACTCTGTTCCAGTGACCCACATGTCTATGTTGATGCCAATACCACCCTGTCCTGGTCACCAGAGATTTTTAAGTCATGAAATCAGACAGCACAAGTCCTCCCACTCTGCTGTTCTTTGTAGTGGCTGCTCTACAACCTTTGAGTTTCCACATAAATTTTATAATGGGCTTGTTCATTTCTACAAAAAAAAAAAGACAAAACTCCTCTGGATTTTGTTTGGGACTGTGCTGAATCAGTCTGTCAGTTGGAAGAGAACCCACATCTTACCAATACCTGAGTCTTTTGACTCACAGGGCTTTTCAACATTTATTGAGGTCTCATTTAAATTCTTTTAGTCAGATTTTTATAGTTTTAGTGCACATACCTCACACATACTTTTCCAAGCTTTCCTATTTCTTCTTTTTTACCCTGTAATAAATGATGTTTCCAAAAAACTGTTCTAATTCTCAGTTTTCCATTGCTAGTATAGAGAAGTATAACAGATTTTTGTATATCGGCCTTCTGTCCTACAACCTTGCTAAATAAATTCACTTACTAATTCTAGTAGCGTTTTTTTTGCAGATTCCTCAAGACTTTTGTATAGATGATGATCTACTATGAGAACAAACGCAATTTTAATTCCTCCTTTACAACTTCGACTTTTCCCCCCCCATTTTACTGGCTGGATTCTCCTTTACAATGTTGGATAAAAGTGATGAAAGTAGACATCTATACCATCTTTATAACACTAGAAGGAAAGCATTCTGCCTTTCACCACTAACTATGACAGTAACTACAAGTATCTTCCAGGTATTCTCTACCACGCTGAAGAAGTCCCCTTCTATGCCCAGGTTGCTGAGAATTTTTACAAATGGTTGTTGAATTCAGTCAAGTGTTTTCCTGCATCTGTTAAAATAATCACATGGTTTTAACTTTTAGCCTATGAAAACAATAAATTACATTGGTTGATCTTCAAATATAAAGCTCATTTTGCTCACATTATGTTCTTCCTTTTCTGTGCTGTGATTCTATTTGCTAATATTCTGTTAAGGACTTTTTCATCTCTATTCATGAGGAATAGCTTGCTGTTTTTAATGCCTTTTGTTTTGTTTGCTAATAGTGCAATGTGCACCTCACAGAACGAGAGGGAAAAGCTGTTCTGTCTTCTGAACGTACTGGCATACAGCCAGTGTCATCTGTTCCTTAAATGTCTGGCAGAATTCACCAGTAAGCGAAACCATCCAGGTCTCCCTACATCATTGACATTTCCAACGAAATGTCTAAAAAGAAACTAAAACTTTACATGGCCATGCAGAATTAATAATTCTGCCACCAAAATAATTACCGCCATTTTAATTAATGCCATCATACTTACCCATTTTTTAAATTTTTTTTAATTGTGATTAAGTGGAAGTTTATAATCCAAGTCAATTTTCCGTTTCTACCTCTCTGCAACTCTATCTGCTCTCCTCACCCTGTGAAGCACACTTTTCTGCTTCACTCTTTACTTCCAGTAACCACTCAACCAACACCTGTCCCCTCCTTTCTACCCTCTCTTCTTCCCTCTAGAAAGAAACCAGTAGGACAGACTCATACACCTATATCTGTGAGTTTTACATATATATATATGCATACATATAGAAAACAATAGAGTATACACACCACATGCATCACTATGTCCCAGAATCCAGTCCATTCTTCATCTAAAGAGTTGGCTTCTGTACTGGTTTCAGGTCTGTGCCAACCGCAAGTCTAGGTCCCTCCAGGCTGCTGGACCATTAATTCTGGTCTTTTAACAGAGTTCTTGATCTGCACACCTCGCTTTCTCACGCTATGTCAGGGACTCTACATTGTGTTCTCTGTCAGGGCTGTCTTTGGTGGTGGCTGGGCACCATCTGGGATCTTCTGGTCTTGTGGTGATGCAGTTCATACTTACCCATTTTGCTTACACCAAAATCTTAATGGTTCTTCTTGATTCCCCTCCTTCCCTCATTCTACTCCTCAAATATTTCTTCAAGTCCTATCAGTGCTTTCAAAATATATATGCCAACTTCTCTCCATCTTGACGGCCATAACCCAGCCCAGGCCTCCTAACTGGTCAGCCCACCTGCACAGCTGCTCCCATTACTGTCCATTCTCCAAACAGTAGCCAGAGTGGTCTTTTTAAAGCCTAAATTATACCATACCACTTGCTGGCTTAAAATCCTTCACTGCCTTCCCATCGTACTTGGAATAAAATCCAACTCATGACCAAGACCTACAAGGTGTTCCATGCTCTAGTCCTGCCCTCCCTCCAACCCCGCCTTCTACCGCTCTCCTGAACTCCCTTTGCGCACAGCACCTACTGCGGGTCACACTCTCCAAGTTCATTCCCACCACAGGGCTGACGGACTTCGTGCCAGCACCCACACCGTCACATGTTCTCATAGCTGAGTCCTCATAAGCAGGCCCTCTGCTCCAGTGCCATGTTCTCAAAGAGACCTTCCTTTGCCATTCCCCTTACAACAACCCTTAAACCTTTTCAATCTTGACTCTTTTACTCTGCTTTTTTGTTTCTTCAGAACACTGGCATGGTGTGACGCTACCAATTGACTCGTCTGCTCCTTTACTGTTGGTCTTCTTTCCTAAGAGGTAAGGTCCCCAGAAGCAGGATCTCAAGTATGTGTGGATTGAAAAACAGAAGGAAACCTAAGTACTGAGCGACAACAGCGGTCAATGTGTTTTTTTTTTTCAGAAAGTCTTCAATATGTATTATCAGATTCACTATCAAATACTTGTAAAATACATTAGTGAAGAGCTCTAATTAAATATGCAAATAAAACAAGCTTCTTTCTGAAAGCTCCGAGTCAACGGATTCCCAAGTACGAGAAAGACACCAAACACAAAAACAAAAGCCCACGGCTCAAGGAAGGCAGAAAGGAAGGTCTCTGAGGCAAACACTGCAAACATGCTCCAGAGACAAAACAGACCTACTGCAGTTCAGCTCGCGGTGACTTACAGGGCACCAGGAAGCAAACACAGGCATTCGCTCCAACAAACCTTTCTCAGTGCGCTGCTTGCTGACCGAGCATGTGAACTGTCACAGCATCCCCCACCCCTGCCACCCCTCGCCATGTTCCCTGCTTCATTCTTCTCCACAGCAGTTACTGTTCTCCAGCTTACTCCTTATTGCCCTCTGCTACTAGAACTTCTGCTGTTACAAGGGCTGAGAATGTGTCTGTTTTGTTTACTGCCACCCATGTATTAAGAACAGTGCCTGGCACATAGTAGATGGTTCACGGGCACTTGTTCAATAAACAAACATTAATAAAGGCCATGTATTCCCAAGGATCTGGCTCTAATAGCTGTGCCTTCCAGTCATCTGCAGCTGATACCTCAGCAAGTCCGCTGCTGGGGCACAGCTTCCCTCCTAAGCTACAATAATTGAGTACAGGCCTTGACAGGCACCAAGAATACATCCCCAAAGCTAAAGAGACTACACCTCTCCTATCTAACCCAGTTGCCAGTCTTGCCTCCACTGCTTAATATCCTGAAGCTCTGTGTTATCATCAGAAGCACCGACTACTGAAGAAGTGTAGGAGGCAAAGGTCCAGAGAGCTTCAGATGACAGAGAACCATGGGTTTATTTGGGAATTCTGCCCCTGGGCTATCACCTCACCAGCCCAGCAATCCACAGGAAAGAGGACATTATGTATGAGCCTTCACCATGTGAGTAGACACAGGAGCTCACGTGAATCTACTAGGCCTTTGTGTCCTGTCTTCTCCATCCTCTATCCTGACTCAGGGTCTAACTTCCACCTGCAAGACAGTGGTAATCTGAAACAGCTTGTAACTGGCCTTCGCAACAGTGCTCAGGGACCACAGCTGATCCTACAAACACACATCATGTAATCTCCAAGTCCTCTCACAAATAACAGCCAAGGAGTTCTAGGAACACATCACTTAAAAGCAAAGACAAGGCTTATCTAGCCTGTCAACTCTTCTGCTTTTAGAGATCAACCAGTAAAGAGAAAAAGAACCAAGTACGTCTATGAGGCCTGAGCATAATAACTGTAAGAACACTACCCACTTCGGCAGATTCTTCCCTGTGTAACTAGCTCCAGAACCCAGGAATTCACATCAGCCTCTCACATCTACGTCACCATTCAAAGAAATCATTAACACAACTCATTCCAACACCTAACTTTTACTGTTGTTTTAGTTAAAATAATAGTCAAGACTTAAACCACATCATCTTCTGCAACTGACAGACATAAACAGACACCAACACCCAGAACCTTCTTACATTAAAACTTTTCTCCTGACACCACAGCCTTATTTCATGAAAATACAGGGACTATTTACCGGCCAAGTGAACCCTGATCACCAAATGCCCTCTCCAGAGCTAGACTGCGTTTTCAAACAGAGGTGGCAGAAATGTGCGGAAGCTGTCACCGTTCCATGGCTTTGTCCTTTCACCTCTGCTAGAAGCATAAGATGTGAGAAAAGAAAACATACCAACTTTGAATGTGCCCCAGAAGCTTTTCTTCTGTCATAAAGAACACCACAAGCCAGTACAAAGCATGTGACGGAAAAGGCAGACGACAGGGCAGAGAGCAGGGAGAATAATCCAACTGCTGCCCAGCAAATGCCTCTAAGTCCCAAGCAGTCAGTAGGCTGCTTTTGAGACAATGCAAGACTGTACCACAGGGCCTTGTGAGTTCACGGCCAATGCAGGGTGTGACACCTCACAGATGCCGCGGGGAAGGCCAGAGGCCCAGAGATGTTGGTAATTCAGAAAGGATGACTTAACTCACCTTCCACTGCTCCTCAGGCAGCAGCTGGACCACCACCACGTCCCCATTCAAGGCTCGATTACGAGCAACAACACCATCGATAAAAATGTCTCGATCGCCATCCTAGGCAGGAGAGAGAAACAAAACAGTGCTCAGTGTACAAGGATGGAAACCAGAATTACTTCCTTGGTTTCAATAATTTAAATTCTACAGTCTGCAGGGTGACCTATGGCAGACAGGTTTCAGCTGAGCCTCCAGACTAAGACAGACTAGGAAGAAGGACCTGGCAGTCTTCTGAAAAGAAACAGCCAGTGAAAACCTTATGAATACCAGCAGAATGTTATCAGACATAGTGCTAGAAAATGAGCCCTCTGGGTTGGAAGGCACTCAGACGACACCCGGGGAACAGCTGCCTCCTCAAAGTAGAGTCAACCTTGATGATGTGGATGGAGTAAAGCCTTCAGGACTTTCATCTGCTGATGTGGCAGGACTCAAAATGAGAAGCAACAACTGCAAGCACCCATTAATAATCAGAACATGGAATGTATTATGGATGAACCTAGGAAATTGGAAAAATGTGCAAAATGAAATGAAACGCATAGACATCAACATCCTAGGCATTAGAGAGCGAAAACGGACCAGTATTGGCCATTAAGAGTATAACAGTCATATGGTCTAGCATGAAAACTCGAAGAGGAGTGGTGCACATTCATCATCAGAAAGAACATTTCAAGACCTGTCCTGAAGGACACTGCTGTCAGTAATAGAATAATATAAATACACCTACAAGGAAGGTCAGTCTATGTGACTATTACCCAAATTTATGCAACCACCACTAAGGCTAAAGATAAAGAAACTGAAGATTTTTACCAGCTGCTGCAGTCTGAAATTGACCAAACATACACTCAGGATGCAGTGATAATTACAGGTGACTGGAATGTAAATTTGGAAACAAAGAAGGATCAGTAGCTGGAAAACATGGGAAACATGTGACAGAAATGATGCCAGAGACCGCATGACGGAATTTTCCAAGACCAACAACTTCTTCAGTGCAAACACCTTTCTTCACCAACATAAGCAGCAACTATAAACATGGACCTCACCAGATGGAATACACAAGAATCAAATAGCCTGCATCGGTGGAAAAAGACGATGGAAAAGCTCCATATCAGCCGTCAGAACAAGACCAGGTGCTGACTGCGGCACAGACCATCAACTGCTCACACCCAAGTTCAAACTGAAACTAAAGAAAACTAGAACAAGTCCATGAGAGCCAAATTACTACCTTCAGAATATCCCACTTGAGTTTACAGACCATCTCAAGAACAGATGTGATGCAATGAACACTAATGACCAAAGACTAGTCAACATATGGAACGACATCAAACACCTGATGAAGAAAGCAAGAGATCACTAAAGAGACAGGGAAGAAAGAAAAGACCAAATTGGATGTCAGAAGACACTGAAACTTGCTCTTGGATGCTCAGTAGCTAAAGTAAAAGGAAAGAATGATGAAGGAAAATAAAGGAACAGAAGATTTCAAATGGCGGCTCAAGAAGACAAAGTATTATAATGAGATATGCAAAAACTAGAGCTAGAACGCCAAAAGGGAAGAACACATTCTACATTTATGAAGCTGAAAGAACTAAAGAAAAAATTCATGCCATGAGTTGCAATAGTGAAGGACTCTACAGAGAAAATATTAAATGACTCAGTAAGCATGAAAAGAAGACGGGAGGAATACACGCTGTCATTATACCAGAAAGAACTGGTCAACGCAGCATATGACCAGGAACTGGTGGTACTCAGCGGAGAAGTCGAAGCTGCAGTGAAGGCACAGGCAAAGAACAAGCCTCCAGTAATTGACAGAACATCAACTGAGATGTTTCAACAAAGAGATGCAGCACTGGAAGTCCTCACGTACCTATGCCAACAAATTTGGCCAAATGAGTGGCAGAGATTCATATTTACGCCTATTTTCAAGAAAAGTGATCCAACCAAATGCTGAAGTTATCAAACAATATCATTAACATGACAATGAAGTAAAATTTTGTTTAACATCATTCAGAAGCAATTATAACAGTATAATGACTGCCAGAAATTCAAGCCAGATTCGGAAGAGGATGTGGAATGAGGGAGATCACTGCTTATGTCAGATGGCTCTCGGCAGAAAACAGACAATACAAGAAAGATGTTCACCTGTTTTATCGACTATGCAAAGGTATTCAACTACATAGATCATAACAAATTATAGACAACATTAAGGAGAATGAGAATTACAGAACACTTAATTGTAGTCACAAGGAGTCTGTACATGAACCAGGAGGCAACCGTGTGAACAGAACAAAGGGGACACTGCACGGTTTAAAGTCAGGAAAGGGGTATGTCAGAGTTGTATCCCTTGATCGTATCTTTCTAATCTGTATCACAGCAAATAATCCTAGGAGCTGGACTATATGAAGAACTACAAGACATCAGGATTGGAGAAACAGTCATTAACAAGCCGTGTTATGCAGAGGTATAACCTTGCTTACTGGAAGTGAAGAGGACCAAAAATACTTACTGTGAAGATCAAAGACCACAGCCTTCAGTATGGACTGCACCTCAACATCAAGAAAACAAAAGTCCTCACAACTGGACCAATATACAACATCATGATAAATGCACAAAGGATTGAGACTGTCAGGGATTTCAATCAACATCCACGGAAGAAGCAGTCAAAAAATTAAAAGATGCATTGCATAGGGAAAATCTGCTGCAAAAGAACTTTTTAAAGTTTTAAAAAGTAAAGATGTCACCTTGAAGACTCAAGTGTCCCTGACCTGAGCCACGGTATTTTCAGTAGCATCCCATGCATGCAAAAGTTGGTGAATGAATAAGGATGACAGAGAAAGAACTGACAACCTTGAACTGCAGTGCTGGAAAAGAATACTGAATATGCCATGGACTGCCAAAAGAACCAACAGATCTGTTCTGGAAGTAGTACAACCAGAGTGCTCCCTGGAAGCAAAGATGGCAAGACCGCATCTTACATACTTTGGATATGTTGTCAGAAGGGATCAATCCCAGGAGAAGGACATTACGCTTGGGAAAGTTGAGGGCCACCAAAAAAGAGGAAGACCCTCAACAAGATGGACTGACACAGAGGCTCCAACAATGGGCTTACGCATAAAAATGACTGTGGGCGTGGTGCAAGACTGGGCAACGTCTCATTCTGTTGTTCACAGGGTCACAATGAGTCAGGATTGATTCAGCAGCACCTAACAACGACAACCTGTCCAGGTCATAAAAGGAACACGCGCACACAGCCCCAAGCCCCCCTAAACGCCTCGGCGTGAACACAGACAGTGAGTGGTGATGGATACATTAGAAAATCACCAAATGAGCAGAAAATCTACTGGAAACAGACCAAACAACACAAAAGCAGCAACCTAAAACTGTATGCTTGCATAACTGACATGAGAAAGAATAAAATTTATCCTTAGATAATCCTTTTTCTTTTTAAATAAATCATAATGATACCTTTTCTACCTTTAAGGTATTTTTTTCTAAGTATCAAACTGGGTAAAAAAATGACGATTTACAGAGAAAAGAAGAGGAACAAAACAATAACAACATATAATTCCCCCAAGAAACCAGGTTAGGATGGGAAACTGGCCCTAGGCTGTGGGTTCTCTAGAAGGACACCAGCAAAAACCATACGCCCCCCAGGAAATGGCAAGACAACAAAACTGGGCCGTCTTTCTGGAGACCTCATGGAGAAGCTACGGAAGAACAGGAAAGGGGCCTAACAAAAGACTCGCCTCTCACTATCTAGGGGCGAGCTGAAGAGTAAGGCCCACAGACAACTCTATCGCCCATCACACACCCGGAAACAACCTGCTTCAGATAGCATAACTCTCCATTACCCTCCCGAAATAAACCAGTTATGAAATGTCCTCCAAGGTACTTAAGTAAGGGAGTCCACCTGCTATACAGCAGTATAAAATATAAATCAACTAAAAAAAAAGTCTATTTGGAGCCTACAGGACAGGGTAGAATGGCCTCACAGGGTTTCCAAGGGTTTAAATCCTGGAGGATTTGAACTGACAACCACTGCCCTTAACCACTGCACCACCAAGAAGAACTTAAAAAACCTATTGCCGTCCAGTGGATTCCAACTCACAGCAACACTAGAGGAAAGAGCAGAACTGCCCGACCGAGTTTACAAGGAATGCCTGGTAGATCCGAATCACCAACCTTTTAACTTAAGAAAAGGTTTAAGCACAGACAAAAATAATCTTTGATGGTTACAGGATGGGAAGGGGAGGAAAGGGGTACTCACAGATTAGACAGCAGACAGGAACTGGGTGGGGTGAAGGGACCGACAGCACACAGGAGAAGGGAGGTGAGCGCAACTGGACTGCACCAAAAGCTAAAAATACAACTTAACATTTTTTTTTCTTTTTTTTATTTTTATTTAACATAACTGAGTGAAAATGTACATTCACATGTAAATTTACATGCCCCCCTATATGCAGCTTCCGCTGCTCTCCCTGTCCGGTGACTGCGCACTATTCCTCTCTGCTCCAGACATGTCTCATCCTCCCAACAGTCTCCTTTCCCCTCCTCTCCGTCCACTCCCCTTCCTCCAGCCAGAGGTCGGCAAGATGGTATCCTATAGATGTATAGAACCATAAAGTGCTTCCAACATATGGTTACTCTGCATTGCCATGTCCATTCCATTCCTGTCCAAAGAGTGGACCTTTGTTATAATTTATGGGAACGGCCAGCATCAGGGCCGGGGGCCATGCTCTCAGAGGAACCCCAAAACCGCTGGACCATCAATTGAGGTCTTTTAGTGGAGATCTCATGATGCACCTCTTTTTATTCTTGTGTTGCCAGTGAGGCTCCTCTTTGTGAGCTCCGTCATGGCTATCAGTGGTGGTGGCCGGGCACCATCCGGTTCTTCCGGTCCCAGGTCGATGTAGGCACCCACTCTTGTGGGTCTCTCTGTCTTCTCGGTTGTCTTTACAGCATGCCATTTTGGCCCTCGGTGAGCATCCGTTCCTGCTGAGTTGGGACCATTTGCTGTGTCCTCAGATGGCAGCTTGGCAGCTTTTAAGACCCCAGACGCCACTCACCAATGTGGGGTGCAGAGAGCTCTCCCAGCAAAACGCTAGTTGTGCCAATTGGCCTGGAAATCGCCTAAGAGCATGGTCCCCCGCCCCCCGCCCCAGCTACTCTATCCATGCAGTATTGAGTTAAAATGGAAGGAGTACTCCAGTTATGCTGAAGTCCACTTAATGTTGTTCTTGTTCCTAATGTGTGCTGTCACCGCTGTCTCCCAACTAGATTTCTAGTAACTACCTAAACTAAATCCTCCCCCCCTCGCCCTCCCTCCCTCGCTCCCCTCCCTTGCAGCTGTCAAAGAGTCTTTTCTTCTATACACGAGTCTGTTTTTGAGATCTTAATCGTAGAGGTCTCATACAGTATTTGTCCCTTTGTCGCTGACTACTCTCACTCAACATAATGTCTTCCAGTTGAAACCAGGTTAGGAGATGTTTCCTGGAATCATCGTTACTCTTTATCATTGCGTAGTGCTCCATTGAGTATATGTACCACAGTTTACCTATCCATTCTTCTATTGTGGGGCATCTGGGTTGATTCCACCTTTTTGCTATTGTGGACTGTGCCGCGATAAACATTCTGGTGCATGTGTCCGTTGGTGTGAAAGGCTTTGAATCTGTAGGATATATTCCAAGTAGTGGAATTACTGGGTCAAACGGTATATCAATATCCATTTTTTTAAGGAAGCGCCAGACTGCCTTCCAAAGAGGCTGGACCATTTTGCAACCCCACCAACAGTGTAGGAGGGTTCCACTTTCTCCACAGCCTCTCCAGCATTTGTTGTTTTGTGTTTTCTGGATCATGGCCAATCTTGTTGGGGTGAAATGGTATCTCATTGTTGTCTTGATTTGAATTTCTTTAATAGCTAACGATCGTGAACATGTCCGCATGTGTTTTTTGGCTGCCTGGATCTCCTCTTTAGTGAAGTATCTGTCCATCTCCTTTGCCAATCGCTTAATTGGATGGTTTATCTTCTTCTTATTGATATTTTGTAGTATCTTATAGATTATGGAGATCAGGCGTCGATCTGACATAGAGTTGCCAAATATTTTTTCCCACTCTGTGGGTGTTCTTTTGATTCTATTAATAAAGTCTTCGGATGAGCAAAAGTGTTTGATTCTTAATAGTTCCCATTTATCTACTTTCTCTTCTGTTGATTGAGGTTTCTTTGACAGATTGTGGAGTCTGTCCTCATTGTGTATTAAAACTTCCATTGTTGTTCCTACCTTTTCTTGGATGAGTTTTATTGTTTTAGGTTTGATATTTAGGTCTTTTATCCAGTTAGAGTTGGTTTTTGTATAAGGTGTAAGATATGGATCTTGATTCAGTTTATTGCAGATGGATAACCAATTTTGCCAGCACCATTTGTTGAAGACACTGTTTTTACCCCAGTTTAATGTCTTAGGGCCTTTGTCGAATATCAACTGTTCATAGGCAGATGGTGTCATCTCTGGGGTCTCAATTCTGTTCCACTGATCAGTCTGTCTGATCTTGTACCAGTACCAGGCTGTTTTGACCACTGTGGCAGTGTAGTATGTTCTAAGGTCAGGTAATGAGAGGCCTCCCAGTGTGCTCTTCTTCTTTAGTAGTACCTTACTTATCCAGGGCTTCTTCCCTTTCCAAACAAAATTGGTGATTTGTTTCTCCATCTCATTAAAAAATGATGCTGGAACTTGTATTGGGATTGCATTATATAAATAAATTGCTTTGGGTAAAATAGACATTTTCACAATGTTAAGTCTTCCTATCCATGAGCAGGGTAGGTTTTTCCACTTATCTAAGTCTCTCTTAGTTTCTTGTAGTAAGGGCTTGTAATTCTCTTTGTAAAGGTCTGTTGTTTCTCTGGTTAGATTAATTCCTAGGTACTTTATCTTCTTAGGGGCTATCACAAATGGTATAGATTTGATAATTTCCTCCTTAACAGTCTCGTTGTTGGTATAAAGGAATCCTACTGATTTACTTATGTTTATCTTGTATCCTGAGACTTTGCTGAACTCTTCTATCAGTTTGAGTAACTTACTTATAGATTCCTTGGGGTTCTCTGCATATACAATCATATCATCTACGAACAGGGAGATTTTAACTTCCTCTTTGCCGATGCAGATGCCCTTTATTTGTTCGTCTTGTCTAATTGCTCTGGCTAGAACTTCTAGCACAATGTTGAATAGGAGAGGTGACAGTGGGCATCCTTGTCTAGTTCCTGATCTCAGGGGAAAGTCTTTCAGTCTCTCTCCATTCAGGATGATGTGGGCAATTGGCTTTGTATAAATGGCCCTTATTGTGTTGAGGAATTTGCCGTCTACGCCCATTTTGCTAAGAGTTTTTAGCATGAATGGGTGTTGGACTTTATCAAATGCCTTTTCGGCATCGATCGACAAAATCAGGTGATCTTTGTCTTTTGTGTTATTTATGTGGTTAATGACATTAATTGTTTTCCTGATGTTGAACCAGCCTTGCATCCCTGGTATGAATCCCACTTGGTCATGATGGATTATTTTCTTGATATGTTGTTGTATTCTGTTGGCAAGAATTTTGTTGAAGATTTTTGCATCTAAGTTCATGAGTGATATTGGTCTGTAGTTCTCTGTCATTGTTGGATCTTTCCCGGGCTTAGGTATCAGGGTTATGCTGGCTTCACAGAATGAGTTTGGGAGTACTTCATCCCTTTCTATACCGTGAAATAGTTTCAATAGTATTGGGGATAACTCTTCTCTAAATGCTTGGTAGAATTCTGCCATGAAGCCATCTGGGCCCGGACTTTTTTGGGCTGGCAGTGTTTTGATGACCTTTTCAACCTCTTCCTTTGTGATGGGTTTATTAAGTTGTTCTGCTTCACGTTGTGATAATTTGGGTAGGTGGTATGAGTCAAGGAATTGGTCCATTTCTCCTAGGTTTTCAAATTTGTTAGAGTACAGTCTTTCATAGTATTCTGTTATGATGTTTTTGATTTCTGTTGCATCTGTGGTGACAACTCCCTTCTCATTTCTAATTTGGGTTATCTGTTTCCTTTCCTGCTTTTCTTTAGTAAGTTTAGCCAGTGGTTTATCAATTTTGTTGATCTTTTCAAAAAACCAGCTTTTGGTCTTTTCAATTTTTTCAATTGTTTTTCTATTCTCTAATTCATTTAGCTCTGCTCTAATCTTTATGATCTCCTTTCTTCCGGTGCCCGAGGGGTTCCTCTGTTGTTCTCTTTCTACTTGTTCAAGCTGTAGAGTTAGTTCCTTGATTTGGTTTCTTTCTTCCTTCCCGATGTGTGCATTTATGGAGATAAACAGCCCTCTGAGCAATGCTTTGGCTGTATCCCATAGGTTCTGGTAGGAAGTGTTTTCGTTCTCATTGGAATCCATGAATTTCTTTAATTGATCCCTGATTTCCTCTATAACCCATGTTTTTTTGAGCAAGATGTTGTTCAGTTTCCAAGAGTTCCACTTTCTATCTATGGTTTTTCTGCTATTGATTTCAACTTTGATGGCTTTATGATCTGAGAAGATGCTTTGCAATAATTCAATGGTATGGATTTTGTTGAGCATTGCATTATGGCCTATCACGTGGTCAATTCTGGAGAATGTTCCATGTGCACTGGAGAAGAAGGTGTAGTTGTCTGCTGATGGGTGGAAAGTTCTCTATATATAAATGAGGTTTAGTTCGTTAATTGTGTGAATGAGGTCTTCTGTATCTTTACTGAGCTTTTTTCTAGATGATCTGTCTAGTAATGAGAGTGGAGTGTTAAAGTCTCCCACTATTATTGTGGAGTCATCTAACTCTCTTTTGAGCATAGTCAGTGTTTCTTCGACATATTTAGGTGCTCTGACATTAGGTGCATAAATGTTTAATATAGTTAAGTCTTGCTTGTGTCCTGAACCTTTCAGCAATAAATAGTGTCCCTCTTTGTCCACGATGGTGGATTTGACATTAAAGTTGATTTTGTCTGAGATTAGAATTGCCACCCCTGCTCTTCTTTGTTCATTGTTAGCTTGATATATATTCTTCCATCCTTTAATTTTCAGTTTGTTCCTGTCTTTAGGTCTCAAGTGAGTTTCTTGTAGACAACATATAGATTGGGTTGTGTCTTTTGATCCAAGATGACACTCGGTGTCTCTTTACTGGAGCATTCAGTCCATTCACATTCAATGTAATTATTGATAGGTATGTGTTCACTGCTGCATTGTGATATGTTTATTTTTATGTTGATGTTTTCTCTGTTGTTCTTATTAGTCTGTTCTGAGACACTCTTTTTTGTGAGTTGATTTTTCACCTTTTTCAGAGCTGGTTTTATAGTTGTTGAGACTCGTGTGTTAGATTTCTTGAAATGGTATGATGCATCTTTGTTGTGCTTTACAACTGCCCCTATGAACCCCCTTAATAAACTATTTATAAACCCAATTTTAATTACTACCAGTCTGGTCATCTTCCTCTCCATCTGGAAGGACTGTAACGACTGTAGTACATCCCTCTTTTTTTATGATGACATCATAGTTTTCATGATGATCACTGGATTTTTTATGATGACACCATAGTTTTCATGATGATCACTGGATTGCTTCTTTCCAAATCAAAGCTCTGATTTACTTTGGAGCCTTCCCTAAATGAGTATTGAGTAGTGTGTCGTTGTAAAATATAAAGTAAGTTAGTGGTTTCGTTCTTCTAAGCCAAAGCCAAGAACTTCTTTCAGTATTTCTTGTAGCTTGGGTTTGGTTTTTACAAAGTCTCAGAGTTTCTGTTTATCTGGAAATGTCTTAATTTCATTTTCATGTTTGAAAGACAGTTTTGCAGGATATATAATTCTTGGTTGGAAGTTCTTCTCCTTCAAGACTTTGAATGTGTCGTGCCACTGTCTCCGTGCCAGCATGGTTTCTGCTGAGAAATCTGACGAGAGCCTACAGGGTTTCCCTCTGAATGTTAGCTTTGCCTTGAGTCTTGCTGCCTTTAAGAGTTGCTGCTTATGTTTCATTTTGTTAAGCTTGATTATAATATGTCTTGGAGTCTTTCTTTTGATATCTATATTGGGTGGCGTACGATATGCATCTGAGATGTCTATATTCTCTTCCTTCATGATTTCTGGGAAGTTTTCTTTCAGCAGCTCAGCAACAATACTCTCTGTGTTCTCAGATGTCTCACCCTGTTCAGGGACTCCAATTAATCGAAGGTTGTTCCTCTTAATAGAGTCCCACATGCTTCTCAGTTTCTTCATTTTTCTTGTTTCTTTTTTCTGATTTCTGCTCATAGACACTGGCATCAGTAGCTCTGTCTTCCAAGTCAGAAATTCTTTTTTCCATTTGTTCCATTCTGTTTTCTTGGCTTTGCATGGAAGTTTCTATGTCTTTGATTTTCTTCTTGATCTGTTGGATTTCAGAGTACTGGTGTTCCATCAGATCAAACAACTTGCTTAATTTTTCATTTTGTTCTGCTGCATTTTGTATAAGGTCTAGAAGGGCTCTGTATATAATCAATTTGTATTCACTTCCTGATGCTTTCATAAAAGTTTCCTCATCTGGAAAACTCCTTGGTTGCTTTGTTTGGGAGCCTTCTAAAGCCATGAGTGATTGCTTGTATGCCACAATTGTCTGTTGCTTTTTGGGTCCCATGTGAGTATATAGAAGCTGGAAGAGGTACTGTGAGGATGGATTGCAAATGTTTCTCTAGGCTGTTTTCAAATGTAAAGCAAAAGGTATCTGACCAGTTCACAAGTCAGTTAGGTTTTCAGGTGTAGAGGTCCCCCTTCCCGTCTGACAAAGTAAGCGCCACTGTATCCAACCCCAGATGATAACAAACTAGTTCAGAATACAGCACTGCTAGTGCCCTGGTGGCCTCTGCTGACAGGGCCTAGCCTTATTCAACACTGCGTCGAGTACTGGTTTTGTGATAGAAAAGCACTCTCTTGTGGGCAGGCTCTGGCTCCCAAGCTAAGAATTAGGTCCAGCTGCGGCCACCGTACCCAAGATGGCGTCCTCCACACAGGCAGCAGACAGGGGGGCTAAAGGTGCCCAGAGGCAGCGATTCCTCTGCTTCTGTTGCAGGGCCCCCAACGTAGGCAGCACTATGCAAAATCACTACTTTTCTGACAGAGAAGCACTGTCCCGTTTGCAGGCGCTGGCTCCCAGGCTAAGAACGAGGTCCTGCTAAAATCTCGGTACCAACAAGGCGTCCCGCACCCTGACCGCGGAGCTCCACACAAACCCCACTGAGGCAGCTACAAAACGAAAGGCTCAAAGTGTCTAGATTAACAGAGTCCCGAGCCTGGCTCCCAGAACATGGGAATTTCGCCTGCCTATGCCCCCAGCAGCGTGTTTGAGTCCAGCCGCCGGGCAAAGCCCAGCTCCGCCCGCCAGTCGAGACCGAGGAAAAAACGTCAAAACGGTGCGTTTACCTTCCGTCCGTGAGAGCCGGGGCTAGCCAGGAGCGGGAGGCAGCGAAAGAGAGGAGATTTTTCGCTGAATGATATAAAGTCCCAATTAACAGCTCTGTGCCGTGTCCTGAGGCTGATTAGGTGCTCAGAAGGCTCTGTTTGATTGTCAGTTCAGGTCTTGGTTTCCAGAGGGATAGAAAGAGACGTGGGCTTAGCCGGCCATCTTGACTCCGCCCCCCTACAACTTAACATTTTAGAGGACACAGAGTAACAGGGGGCAGATGCCTGGGAACCACAGTTTCAGGGGACATCTAGGATAATCAGTGTGTTTTTTAAGAAAATATTCTGCATACCACTTTGGTGAGTGGCATCTAGGGTCTTAAAAGCTAGCAAGTGGCCAGCTAAGTAACATCAATTGGTCCCAATCCACCTGGAGTAGAGAAAAATGAAGGACACCAAAGATACGAGGAAAATATGAGCCCAGCAAATAAAAGGAGCCATATGATCCAGAAAGGACATCAGACTAGATGAACTACATGGTGCCCAGCCACCACCAACGACTCGCCTAACAGGGAACGCAACATAGAGTCCCTGATGCAGCAGAAGACAAATGGGGATGCAGACCTAGAACTCGATTAAAAGACCACCCTTGATGGTTTGTCAGACTGGAGGGTTCCCTGATGACATGGCCCCCAGACTTTCCATCAGCCCAGAGATGAAACCACTACTGAAGCCAACTCTTCAGACAAAGAGCGGACTGGAGTATAAAACACAGCACAGAGTGATGCTGGTGAAGAATATGCCCGTGAGATACCATCTCACCCCAACAAAGCTGGCAATAATCCAAACAAAACAGAACAAATGCTGGAGAGGATGTAAGAGACTGGAACTCTTCTACACTGTTAGTGGGACTGTAAAATTGTTCAACCACTATGGAAATCAATTTGGCGCTTTCTTTAAAAACTGGAAATAGAAATACCATATGATCCAGCAATCCCACTCCATGGAATATACCCCAAAGAAACAGTAGGCACCACTCAAACAGATACATGCACACCAGTATTTACTGCAGCTCTCTCTACAACAGCGAAAAGTTGGATGCAATCTAGATGTTTGTCATCAGACGAATGGTTACACAAACTCTTGTATATTCCTACAACAGAATACTACACAATGATAAGAAACAAGGGCCTAAAGAAATACCGTCAGTGTGGGACCATCTAGAAGAAATTACACTGAGCAAAATTAGCCAGACACGAAAGGTCAAATTTTGTACAAGACCATTATTATAATGATACCATGAATCAATTAAACACGTGATAACGTGGACCAGGAAAGAGAGACTAGGAAGATTAGGGATGAAGGAGCAAATTCACAATCCCCAACCTAACTCGGAGCCTGGCGGCACACTGGTCAAGTATTTGACCACTAACTAAAAGGACAACCTTTGATGGTTACTAGGGTGGAGAGGGAGGGAGGGCAGGGATTTTTCAAATTAGGCAGTGTTTAGGATTCGGGTTGGGTGCAGGATATGACAGCAAGCACGAGATGTGGGGTCCCCACAACTACCCAACTTCAAAACCAAACTGTCTCCTTACTGTGGCCCACCTCTCTGGAAGGATACAGAAACAGGGTCTCGGATCAGGGGGCCGCACTCTCACGGGACACGCAGACTAATTGGCATACCCAAGCTTTTTTCTTCTCTCTCTCAAGATAATGCTCTGCATTCCATCTGGGTGAGTGGTGTCTGAGGTCTTAAAAGGTAGCAAGCCTCCACCTAAACAGCAACAAGTGGCTCCAGTCCACCTGGACCAGAGGCAAACAGCAGACACTAAGGACAGAAGGAAAAGTATTAGCCTACCAGATGGAAAGGGCCATATGAGCCATAGTCCACTACAGCCTGGGACCAGAAGAACTAGATGGTGCCTGGCCACCACCAGTGACAGCCCAGATACAGCAGATGATGGAGTACAAGGACAGAGCCAGAACTCTACCCAAAAACCACACTCAGTGGTCCTTCTGAATGGGGGGCCCCCTGGGAGCACGGCCCCTGGACTCTCTAACCCCAAACTGCACCTAGTGCTGGGGCCAGCTCCCCAGACAAAGACTGAACTGGACTATGCAAAACACTAAAGTGAGACTGGAGACGAACAAACCTTTAAACATGTACATGGGGTTGCCTGAGAAGCTCTTTGCTGGAGCTGGGATGACTGGATGAGGAGAGCCAGACCTTTGTCAAAAGGTCACAGCAAGTTCCAAACAAAAGGGGAAGTATTCTCTCACATGGGGGGGCACAATTAGGAAAGAACAGTGGTGAAAGCTCTGGGTGTTACATGGCAACACGATACAGATTATAAAATTGTCCTTAATTCACAATAAAAAGTACTAAAGAAAAAAAGAATATGCTTCTTGGCTTAAATACATACAAGAGGCTGCCTGAGCACCTCTTGTCCAGAGGTGAGATGAGGGTGAAGGGGTCAGGAGGTAACTGAACAGACCCGGGAAGCACAGAGTAGAAAGGAGGAATGTGCCGTCACAAAGGTGTGAGGAGGAACGAGGCGTAAGAGCTGCATAGTGGTGTGGGTGCGGGATGTGATATGGCAAATTCATATAGACTATAAACTCTCACTTAAAGCACAATATTAAAAAAAAAAAAACTGCCAACTTTTCAGTTAAAAGACAGATCTCTTAACCACTATGTTACCAGGGCTCCCTAAATCAACTAAATACTGGAAAATATGCACCAACATTCATGATTTGAATTTCAGAGTAGTTGTTCTTAATCCTCTCCTTTTAATACTGATTGCCCAGAAAGACCAATCTCCAGCTGAGGTGACCTCTAACCTGTGAGCAGGGAACACCTCTAGCAGCAGCAGGACACAGTGCAGAGACCGCCTAGATTGGGAGGGGCAGGCAGAGAGAGCAGTTTGGAAAAACACATGATGACACGGACCAGGAAAGAGAGACCAGGAAGATTAGGGATGAAGGAGCAAATTCACAATCCCCAACCTAACTCGGAGCCTGGAGGCACACTGGTCAAGTATTTGACCACTAACTAAAAGGTGAGCAGTTCAAATCTACCAGGTGCTCCTGGGAAACCCCATGGGGCAGTTCTACTTCATCCTACAGGGTATTACAAGTCAGAATCAACTAGAAAGCAATCGTTTGTTTTTTGTTTGTTTTTTAAGACTAACAAATATGACAGAGAAGCTGAAGACTGCAAAGTCTAAACAAAAAGAAAAATCACATCATCCTTTAAGTACTAATTTATCCTTCAGTGTCAATTTCTGAACTTACATTCTACAATCTTCCTACTAAGCTGAATTACTCTGCCAAATTACGTGGGAAATAAAAAAAAAAAAAAAAACCTTAAGGAAAAGCGTATCTTCAGCAGTTTCCATGACAAAATTTTTAAAAAATATTTCATCAACAAACATACAAGTCTACGTTCTTACGTTTTTATCCTTCCAAAAGTTTATACCCTGTGCTCCTTTCAGGGGATAAGAAAGAAGCAAAACATTAATTCTTCTTAAAGGAGGCAATTGTAACAGTTTGGAAACTACTCAAAGTTTTCCAAGGAAGACACTAGATATAGGTATGATTTAGCACTCAACAGACGGAAGGTGAGCACTATGAAATTTTAAAATTAAGATTAGCATTCCAAATTCACCAACAAAAAAAAGAAAGGAAAATTGGAATTTGAGTCACTCAGCACTTTTCACTGTTTCCAGTAACAAACCATTAGTGATCTTTTAGAATGGAGAATGGTCTTTCTGGTGGGCTTCCAATCTAGCCCAGAGCTGGCAGCTGAGGTGGGCACACTCTGCCAAGCCCAACTCCACCCTGTCCCTGAGGAGTGGCAACCGTATCAGCCACAAAGACAGGATAACCTCAGCAGACCTCATGACAAGCTTCGCAGAGAAATAAGGAAGAGATGACCCGTGCGTGAATCAACAGTAACTGAAGGATGCCACCCAGCACGGGCACTCACTGCCTTCTGCAGTTCATAAAGTAGCCTGATTCCCACGCCTTCCCTGGAAGGAAAGAGAAATGTCTGCAGGTCATCCTGGCCGTTAAATCCACCAAACCCACAGCCATCCCGTCAATTCCAACTCACACCAACCCTACAGGACAGGAAAGAACGGCCCCACAGAGTTTCCAAGGAGTGCCTGGTGGATTCGGACTGCTGACCTCTTGGTCAGCACCTGCAGAATTAAAGACTACACCACCAGGGTTTCCAAGTCATCTTGTTTCTCCTTCGCCCATCTGGGGATAAACCTGCAATCCTGGCATTATCAGCACCACACTCTAAATGGCTGAGCTAACCAGCCCATTACCAAGCATCAAAACACAGGCAATGAAATGCCTCACATAAACGCAGCTGTAAGCACCCTGAGGGAGGGAGAAGATTTCAGACAGGTGCTGATGGCATCATCTTCTTATGACAAGAGGGCTGAGGTGAACCGGGGACACCACCAATAATTAATCCACAGACACTGCCTCACCACTCAGCTCCCCCCGACTCATTCAGCAGCCTGGATCTACTGCAGTCTTTCATTTTACAGACAGTAACTTTGGGACTGCTCAAAATCCAAAGCTCAAGTCAGTGCCCCTAACTACTTTTCTAAGGTCAAAGAGTTCTACTCTGTATCTGGACGTCAGAAGGCATGCTCTGCCCATCAGAAAGCACAGAAAAATGATAATGGACAGTGAAGAACCTGAGAGGAAAGATAAAGGGAGCTCGGGATCATCTAACTCAACACTCTGGGCAGGGGGACAAAAGGAGGGTGACGTGACAGCAGAACATCCTCCAAGGTGGAAGAACTCCCTTTGGACGAGAAATAAATCCCACAGCAGTGCAGAGGAAGCCTCCCAGGACAACACGCACAAAAAAGTTAAGAGATTCTTAAAAAACAAGCCCCCTGCCATGGTGTCACTTGACTTGTGGTGACCACATGTGTCTGCGAGTCTGAGAACTGCACTCCGTAAGAGTAACGTCTGAGCTGACAGAAGCGAGCACCTAGCCTTCCTTCTGTGGCACTCGGTAGATGTGAACCTCCAAACTGTCACTTAGCAGTCACACAAAACCACCTGTGTCACCCAGAAACCTTACAGAACTCCTTAAACCAACACAATTCAGAACTGACTGCTGTGTCCCAGAAGCCAGATTCTTACAGCTAGTTCAGTTTCTCCTATTTAATCCATCCCTAAACAGGATACACAGGTATTTCAGTTAATCCTGGTTTGCTTGAAAGTCACACAATTTTCCTCTAACTCTCGATTTTACTTTAACTGAGAACTAGAGACCAGCAGGTACATATACAAGTGACTTACCCATGCATTCTGGGTTTGTCATAATAAAGAAAAATCTACTTACTTGAAACTAACTGGACTGCTCTTTTCCAGAGGCAAAATGGGAGCACAAAGGGGACACAAGCTGGTGGAACAGACACAGAAAAATACAGGGTGAAAGGAGGAGTGTGCCGTCACACGGTGGGGACAACAGCTAGAGTTAACACGGCACTGTGTGTGCACATTTTTGTACGACATATCGACTTGGATTATAAACTTTCACTTAAAGCACAAGAGAAAAAAAAGCTAAAATCTTTCTATCAGTATAATTATAACAAACCAAAGTCAAGGTTCCCCCACAACAGGTATTAGCTTACTGATGATCAATTCATTTTCTTAGCCTGTTGCTTTATGTAGCTATTTTACTAGAGCAAATGGCATTACATAAATTCACAATAAATTTTAGAATCAGTAAGAGCAAATCTAACTACAGGTAATCAAATCTGCATTTTGGTCTCTCCAAAAACTTTAGAATTTTAGACTTGTGGGGTACTTTTAAAAAAAAAAAAGATCTATTGCTGTCAAGCTGAACCTACCCGATAGGTACCCTACAGAACAAAGTAGAAGTACCCTATAAAGTTTCTAAGGAACAGCTGTTGGATTCAAAATTTCAACCTTTTGGTTAACAGCCAAGCTCCTAATCAGTAACAACATTTGACCCACTCCTTCATTTTACATCTAGCCTCATTCTCCTCTTTATCCTATCTCTAAAGTGAATAAAATTTTCACAGAAACTTTTCTACTTCCTGTTACCAGAGCAGAGGTTACCCTCTTTAATCTCAAACCCCATCCTGACTCTCCTCACTGAAGCAGCACACAAGACGCCCTGCTGGCATGCTGGTTAGGTGTTTAGCTGCTCTCTGAAACTCACCAGTGGCACTGTGCAAGAAAGACCCTACTGTGTGCAGTGAGGTCTTTGTGCGGCCTTGTGCCTTGGTCCTTTGGAAGAACAGTTTGAGGGATGTTGTCCCCCTAAACTGTAGGGAGTTACTTTTGTCCTAGCTTTCTATCCCAGAGGGTTACTCTTATCCAGTGTGACTGACATTTTCAGGGTAAGCTATGAACAACCTGATTTTGATACTTTTTGTTCGGCCCTGGGCTGCAGCCAGCCCTATTAACACTATGCACCCAGCACAGACTGGTCAACAGACTATGTAGCCCAGTCACACATACCACGCAAATAGAGCATCTGTGGCCTATTGAGAGGGGAGGGACACGCCTATAAATTGACAGGATGGGTGTGTGTGTGTGTGTGGGTGGGTGGGTGGCTGGGTGGGTGGCTGGGTGTGTGTGTGTGTGTGTGTGTGTGTGTGTACACAGATGAAACAGGGAGAAGCAGAAAGTAAAAGGCAAAGTAAAAGGCAAAAAGAAGCAGCACGGACAGAGAAGAGTCAAGGAACCTGCACAGAGCTCTCACACTGGTCAAGGGCTGTGACACGAAAGACAGCAACAGGCCCTGATGGGGCACAGCAGCAACAGATGCTGGTGGCAACAGACGGCAGAGCCAAGAGCAGCCTGTCCTCAAGGGACTGAGAGGAGCTTACAGAGCCATCCTGCACTGAAGAAGGGAGACTGCCCACATGCTTCTGGAGCCTGAGCCTGAGTTGTAGCCTGTTGATCCTGATCCCAGGTCATACTTTTGTCTTTAATAAATCATATAACTAAGTATATGGTCTATGGAAACCCTGGTGATGTAGTGGTTAAGTGCTATGTCTGCTAACCAAAAGGCTGACAGTTCTAATCCACCAGGCACTCCTCGGAAACTCTATGGGGCACTTCTATTCTGTCTTACAGGGTTGCTATGAGTCAACATCAACTCAATGGCACTAGGTTTGGTCTTTGTTTTGGTTTATTTGGTCTGTGAGTTCTGAGAGGCTGCTGCAATGGATTATGGAACTCAGAGACAAGCATTGAGTGCCATGGAAAGGACAGCTGGAGCCACAATTGGTAAGAAGACTGGAGAGTGGAGGTATGCCTGACCTGGTCATCATCCTTCCTAGAAGCTGGACAGGTTCAGGTGGTGACGCTACTACTGACACTCCCACTGTTTTACACCTGCTTGTGTGAAGACTGCAGCCTAGAAAATCCAACAGAGCAGTCCTACACCGTCGTACAGGGTCCCTACGAGTCCAAACTGACCTGATGGCATATAATAATAACCAGAAGCAGGGACAGCTAACACTCTGGCCCTGGTGGTGGCACTGTACCTCCTAGCCCAGATGTGCTCATCAAGCTCACATAAGTTCCTACTCAACATGGAAATGAGCTATGTAGATGCCAAAATCCAGAACACTGGGGGCTGTGGGATTTATCTGCATGTAACTTACTGCCTCTCTCTCCCTCGTCAACTGCTTTCTGCCCCACAACTCCCCCACAAAATTAGAATGTGGGATTGTTCTGGCATCTAAAAGGAGAGCATCCAGGTTCATTTGCAATTAGGCCTTGATAGACAGTAGCTTTTATAGTATTTTATTAATCACCTAGATGGGAATTGTTTAATATTTCTTCCTCCCCCAAGACTATACTACTACTTCATCAGGGACTAGCAGGAAAATGAAAGAGGTATAGAAATAAGCAATTCATCACTGCCTAAAAATTTCTCAAGAAATATAGTTTTATTTAACAGTTTGTTAGTCCGATTTACAACTCTTCAATGTTTGGATACAATGTATGTAAGTCTTCATCCGCACTTCTGCCCCAGACACCAGACGTATTAGGGGCTGGCCTGCTAACAGGGATTTAACTTGGGGAAATTCAATACTGTGCACTCAAGAAGATGAGAAAGCCATGGTAAAACTTTCAGAATGCCCTCATTTCCCTTATCCCTCCACTCAGTGACAGCAGGCCTCAGATTGCACAGGAGATGGGAGGACTGAAAGCCACTTGTTCCCCAGGTGCTTCTCAAGACTGAGGTCCTGGTACACAGACTGTGACTCTGATGACGTCCACACACCCGGGTGTCTACTACAGTCCAGCCCCTCCATCGCCTGGTTCACCACTGGAGAAACAAGTGGTTTTCTCTAATGTGGGGCAGACGGTGGTGATGCTCATCTTACCACAAACCTGTTTATCAGTTCCCACAGGGCATCTTCCTAAGAGATCTTCAGGGGAAAATTTCATGATAACGTACTTGGCTTTCACCTGTGTGCAACCTCCAGAATCCAACACCCACAAAAATCACACTTCTTCTGTACGACTGAACTGCTCCGGCAGCTAAGTCCCTACCTCAAAGCAGACCCTCCTCAAGTCATACAACCCCAAACAACCAGGGTTGGCAAATATGGCACGTCTGTCACAGAAACAGACAGGAGTCACAGGAAATAATGTGGCATGCTGGTGACGCTGTTTACCGTATCCACTAGGTAGGACTGGACTTTGAATCCCTTGGCTTCTGGAAGGCTAGGAAACAAAGGACCAAACTGAGCAAAAGGTATTATTATTATTACAAAAAACTGTTAAGACCTACTCTCAAGCTCAGTTTAGTAAAAGAGCAAGCTTCCACTTTCACTAAACCTATCAGTGAGCATACTGAAGCACGTTCACCAAAATACACGCACCTCCTTATCTGCAGGAACTGTCCCCTACAGTGTCTTCTACTCTCCAACATCTATGACTCCATGGCTAGCCTGTTTACAGAGTCCTGGAAAAGTCTGTTCAGAATTTAATAACACTGCTTCACAGCTTTACATGAGCAGGATTATTAAGCTTTATTCAGAGATCTGGCACTAACTTGATAGCAGAGAGAAATTGCCTTAACTAGAGACAGCCTCTTAAAACAAGTCCTGAAAGCAGGACTTTCACATATCTTATTTTTTCTTTTACAGGGTGTATTGAGAATAAAGTCCCAGTGGCAAACAACCCTGTACTAATCCTATCACCTGCACAAGATGAAGTGAGAAACTCGGATCAACAACAGAAAAGCATCACACGTTATTTTTGGACAAATTTGCAGATTAGCTCATGCAGTAGACTGAAAATAGATAGCATATTTGTTTAGGAAAGATTAACTTAAATCAGTGGAAAAACCCATAAATCCTTTACAGCTATAAACCAAGGGTGTCCAGTGACACGAACTGGTGGGTGTCTGCCGGGTCCAGCTGCTGTCTGCCAGGCAGCAACAACTGCCACCCTTTTTATTTTCTGTGTGATTTTAGGGGTGGTAGAACGGGTTGTCAACCAAAGGCAAACTGTGTTTATTTAAATATGAAACCAATCCATGCCTGCCCTCAGTTTTGTTTTACTACTCTGCTTTTTAGTCAGAATATATGATTTCAGTCTCAGTGCACATCTACAAGATTAAATGTGACATTAAGTTTATTATAAAGTTATTGAACTTACTGGGGAAGGAATGAAGGCTTCGTGAAACTTCTTTGGATTAATTCTCAATACACCCTGTAAAAGAAAAAATAAGATATGTGAAAATTTATCTAGCTATATGCTTAGGATTTTTTCATATGCATGTTATTCTTCAATTTTTTTTTAATTAATTAAATAGGTCAATCTAGAAAACAAGTAGATGCAACAGAATAACTCATCAGACAGCACACATATGCTGGCAAATGCACACACAGATACACTGGCAAATGAACACTGATGTCTCCAACATGGTCCTCTGTCACAGACTGCGAATCACATGGCATCACACTGCGAGCACACACAGGTGAGAAGCAACAGAGCTTGGCATGGTGTTGGGAAAGTTACAACCACTGGGGTTTTAGAAGGCCATACAGATTCATCTTGAAACTTAAACCTTCACTTTAATGACCAGGTTATCTGGGCATGACGTCGCATTCGATAAACGCCTTTCTGTCCTTCGTCAAGTTCCCGGGCCCTTCCATGCCACTCTTTTCTCTGAGGATTTTCAGGGCTACAGGCTGCTTCCTAGCCTCCCAGGGCTGCATACAGCTTTTTGACTCTGGCCCCTCTGCAGAGCTAAGTGAGTCAGTCACTAATGCCAAACGGCCCAGAACCAGCTCTTAATGTAAATGGGAATCCTGGCTCCCCCAGCCAGACCACCCAGTCGGCCTTCTACCTCATGTTATCCCAGCACCAAATCAGCGCCCCTTTTGTTAATGGCTCAGGCTGCAGGTGGGGGTTGTTCAACAGCAGTTCAGTGTTTTAGGATCTTTAAAAAGCTGTGACCCTCCCTGGGTTCCAGCTGCAATCCACACGTCACTAGCGCACATAACAGAGGCAGTGGTTTCCCAGGCACATGGGATACCTGGAGAAAGCTTTTGAAGCAACATTTCCTCCAAAAAAGTTGGCACATTCAAAAACACCTCATTAACATAATAAATGAGGGGAGAAAATAAATCTTTCTTTCAGGAGTCCACCACGCTTCAATCACAAACTTCCATCAACAGTAAATACTATTAACATCCTCAATAAAACCAGATCCATTGCCACTGAGTCGATTCTGACTCACAGCAACCCTATACAGGACAGAGCAAAACTGTCCCAAGGCTGTAACCTCTCCAAGAGCAGACGCAAGTCTTTCACCCAAGGAAGAGGCTGACATGTCCAACCGCCATCGCCCTTTTGGTGAGTGGACAAGGGCTTAACCGTACACCCTAACCAGACTACTAAAGACAATTGTTCCATCCACAATTTAATACGCGCTGACAGAATACCGACCAAGTTCAAGGCCTTCGGACAATGCAGGAGAACGAGGACTAAGCTCAGTAATGGAGATCAGCTGCTCCTGCATTTCCTTCATGGCTCCTGCTTTTTGGTGTTTTTTAAAAAAATTCCCCAGTAAAATTCATGAAGCTATTTCCCTATATTACCTACTAGCTATACATATTTTCTCTTCTGTGAAATATCTGTTTACATTAACCACTCATACTTCATGGGGGGATTCTGCTCCTCTTAATGGTTTATACGGCACTTTATATACTCTTGATTCCAATTCTTTGTTGGCTCCAGGTACTGCAAACACCTTCCCCAGTTTGACCCTTGTCTTTAAATGTCCTTAAGGTATCTTTCAAAAAACAGAAGTTTGAAGTAATAAAAAAAACCTACTGCTCTTGAGCCAAATCCAGTTAATAACAGCAAGTCTATAGTACAGAGCAGAACTGCTCGGTAGGGTTTCTAAGGAGAGCCTGGTGGATTCGAACTGCTGACCTATTGGTTAGCAGCCAGAGTCTTAACCACTATGCCACTAGGGTTTCCATAGTAATAAGTCTTCCTGAACCAACCTTTCATAGTGTTTTATATGTCTTGTTTAAGGGCCCCATGCTTCAAGAGTTTTAAAGTTCTGACTTTGACATGTAAGACTTTAACCTTTCTGAAAGCTAACTTCCACATATTTGTAATAATCTACAGCCACCAAGTCAATTCTGACTCACACAGCAACTCTAGAGGACAAAGAATTGACCCACTGGGTTTCAAAGGAGCAGCTGGTGGATTCGAACTGCTGATCTTTTGTTTGGCAGCCAAGTACTGAAGCACTGAGTCACCAGGCCTCCATACATGTAACACAGAGATCCAAACTCGCCTTTTTCCATATAGATCATCATTTTCTTCCAGCTCTTTTTCCCAGAGATCATACATGTCACTTTTGTCATAAACCAGGTCACCATTCATGGCATGAGATTGTTTCTAGGTCTTCTAGTGCACTGGCTTCTTTTTATCTTCTGAATTTAAAATTTTCACTATGCTTGTACCTGACAAGACTCAGCTATTCTTTAAATTAATTTTGCTTGGGAAGCAGTTCTCTCAAATTTCTGGACAGAGAAGAACAGAAACCTTGCTCGGGAATACCCAAACAAACCAAAACCCACTGCCATCAAGTCGATTCCAACTTACAGCGATCCTACAGGACACAGTAGGAGCGCTCCAAAGAGATTCAAACAGTCAGCCTTTTGGTTAGCCGTCACAGCACTTCATCACCATGCCACTAGGGTTTCCTCACTCAGAAGTAGTATCTGTATATCTGACTGAAGCATCATTGTTCAGAACTGGGTCTCAGGAACAGACCACTTTTTTAAAAGAGTGCAGACCATGCTAAGGAAGAAGAAACTCCAAGAGCATCCCAGGGCAGACCACAGCCACTCCACAGCTTGGGGGCAGACACCACAGACGAAGCAAGTCAAGCAACAGTCTTTTAACTAGAAGAGACTGCCAGCTGATTTCTGTTTATCCAAGTGACTTAACAGAAGTCTAGGACTTTCCTCTCCACTTGCCTATAAGCGACCCCTCATCTGAACTCCTCTGCCATCTCTCAGCGTCTTCTCCCGCCTTCTCCTGAGTCTGGAGCTTGATCACTGAGGCTCCTACACCCTGAACTACTCTCCTGAAAGCTGGCTGTCTCGGGATCCAACTGCTTCCCTTGAAGCCCTCTCAAAGAGACCTGCTTTCTCACTCATGTCCCCTGTATCTCAGGGGCTGGTAGGAAGAAGGTTTCCTCCTGCTTCCCCACTGTGGCACTGAAGTCATTTCTGTCCTCTAGCCTTTCCCTCGAGCCAGCTTCTCTGGAGTTCACGTGATTAATTCTATCACACGCCACAGCTCCCCGTTGTTCTCATCCCTAGTTCACTCGTGTCTGGACTCAAAGTTCACTCTCTTCCTCTCTGCCCCAACTCCCATATACATTTTGGGACTTGCACATCCACATGGACGACCCAGGCAACCCCAGCCTGTCACTCTAGCCACCTGTCCCTTCACTCACACCAGCCACTGTCTCCCACGTTCACAGCCTATAATCTGTCATGTATCATTGCTGACTATACCACCTCCAAAACAAAAAAGCAAACATCACCCTCTTAGATCACACGCTTTGATCCTTCCAGCTCACTCAAGGTGGAAAGCCCACTTCAACGACCCCTCAATCTCACTAAGGCCTCCAACCCACTAACGTGACACCACTTTTGCTAGTTACCATCCTCCCACTATTCTGGGTTTACTTCCTGCCTTAGCTTCTCAGCTGCCAGGCTCTGTCCTTACAGCCTTTGCAAACCCTGACCTTTGGGTCCACCCTTCCTCTTACATTAAACCAGACAAACCCCATTCTCAGCGGACCTGCCTCCTACCTGCCTAGACCCAAGGAGCTGAGTGTTGGCCCAAAAATACTATATGAGGTCTGACAATTAAGTTCATGAACTCATCCTAGAAAAAGTATTCCACACCTAACTGCTAAATGTCACTACAGTCACCTCTGAAGTACTTCCCTTGGAAAGCTGTGCACCAATGCACTTTTTTTAGGACTAGTTTGCAAACGTAATTGTCAGAACTTGCATGACAACAGCTCTGATGGCCATTCCAGAAAATGTGTTCCAAAATTGCCTTGAAGGTAGACTAAGTGCTGGCATCAGTGCCAGCTTCACAAGGGGGCACATCAAAGGCGACTGCAGTAACATTCAGTAACGAGGTACACAGCGCTTTTTCTAAAATAAGTTTGCAAACTTAACTGTCCAGCCTCATACAACTGGACTAATTAGTCTAACTTAGAAATAACTCATAAATAGGTTTTATTTGGTATACAAAATTTTTTTTGAGAATGCTTTAAATTGAGGAATTTCACACAAGAAATATGTTTTTCCATACTTTTCTTGAGAAACCCTACGGCCTACTAATATGGACACCCAGCTCCCCACGGCAGCAAACCCCAGTACAACAGACGCTCTCTACAGCAATAAAAACAGTACCAAGTACCACTCACATATCTGTTGCTGTCATGTCAATTCCAACTCATAGCGACCTTACAGGATGGGGCAGAACTGCCTCACAGGTGTCTACGGGAGCAGCTGGTGGGCTCAAAACGCCGACTTCTGGGTTGGACCCAAGTTCTCAACCACCGCGCCCAAAGGGCTCCTGCGTACTCACACAGGTGTACTACACCCACACGCTGTCCTACAAGCTTCCCATCCGTTAACTAGGCTGGCCCTCAGAACAACCGTGCGAGGTAAGTACTATGCTCTTTTTATACCGGAGGCAACCGAGCTACTTACAGGCTAAGTAAATTGCCTGATTCCATACGACATTTGACCTAGGCAGTCTGGCACAGGAGCCCATGCTCATAACCTCTGTAGGCTGCCTCTCTGTCTGCCACAGGGGCCACCGGAGACTCGTCACGCACACGTGCCACTTGCCTGGCTCTTCAGTCATCAGCGCATGGCCTTCAGATCGGTGCTGGGCACCAGCTCCCGCCCCTGCACACACTCCAGAAGACGGCTTCCTCACGCTCCAGAGGGCGACGTTCTCCTCTGCTCCACTGCACCTGCCCACACCCGCTCCTCCGGCCCTCACACTGGGCTGCTCACTCTGCCCTCACTTCCTCAGGAAACAAGACGTTGAACAGAACCCCTTCATCTTCCCACCACCAAGTCTACCAACCCGTCTAACCCAGCGCTCATCTTCTCCACCATAGCTCCATTCCACTGGAAGAACTCTTGTTCTGATCAAAGGTAGATTTGATCTTTCTGCCTTTAGATTCCCTCTCCTGTGTCCCAGGCTTCGCTCCTTCCACTGTCCCCACTTCCTGGCTGCTGCGTCCACTGCCACATCTAAATTGACTCCTCCACCCTACCTCCCCCTTGATGTTGAGTAGTCAGTTAAACTTAGCCTGTCCAAATTGGAAGTCTCTTTTCTACACACACATAAACCTAAATCACACAAGACCCAATCCTCAATCGTCCCTATTCTGTTCAATGGCAGCACCAGCCAGCCAGCTACTCAACTCAAAACTGACGAGTCGTCCCTGAGCCCTCCCTCCGCCTCTCCTCCACATTAACACAGTGCCAGCTCCACCTCCGTCCTTGTCTCTCCAGTGTCTCTGCTCTTGCCCTGGCTCCCAGCTGCACATTCTCCTGCCTGGTGGACGTCCACAGTCGCCCAGCTTTAACCCTGGACTGCTGCTCTCACCGACAGTCAGAAAGATGGCTGTTCATTTGGTTGTTTGAAGCATAAAGCAGAGCATGGCCCTCCTCCACTAACCACCCATCAGTGACTATTCTTTGGATGATATCCACCACTTCCACAGGGTCTACAGACCCACAAGACTCGGCTGCTGCCTTGGTCTTCAACACAGCCCCACATTGTAAGGCCCTTCGCTCACCGTCTTCATCCCTCGACACCGCCGAGTCTCCTTCTGTCTGCTGTCCTCCCACAAGCTGATCTCTCTGCCTACAACATTCCTCTCCCAATTCCGCCAATGCTGGGCTCATGCTCACCCTGCAGGTTTCAACTCAGATCCTGCCTCAGCAAGACTGCCCCTAACTGTCCCCTGTAAAGTAGTTCCTAACATTATTCTCTCCCCTTTCTTAGTTCCCTAATAAAACTTATCACGACTTGTAATTTCTTTCTTCTTTGGTGTCTTTTTGCCTGTCTTGCCCAGTGAACTGCTCATCATGCTCACCAGTACAGGGCCTGGCAATCAGGAAGCAGTCAGGAAACGTTTGCTGAGCTAAATTAAGGTTTGCAGAGCTGAAGTTTTCCCATCACTCCTGGCTTTGTTATATCATCTGTCCCTTCTAAATGACGGGGCAATCACACAATAAAGTCCCTGTATCCTTCTCATCTTTAATTCACACTCTAATGTTCCCCAGCTGATTTCACTCCTAACATACGGTGAAGGTCCCCCAAAACTAGTCCATCCTATCCTGACTTCCCAGGCTAGGATTTCTTCAGAGGTCTAAGAACAACTTCATCAATCTTCTGTTCTAGAGGGAACTCTCATATCATGCCACCTTTAACCACAGCATCACCTGGGATGCCTCAGACAGTCAATACTAATCACCATCTTCATATCCACGTCATCCTTGGTCACTAGCCAATAGCTGAGCCTCTTCCAGTATGTCTATCGTACTCTTATCTCCCCTGGCCTTCCCTGTACCAATCTCTCAGTGGTACAGAGAAATGACATACATGTTTTGGTGTGAGTAGCTGTTTACAGAATTTTCTTTTAAACTGCAAGCATCTGCTCATGTTACTGTTGGTCATTTTCAAACTCAAGGAAGACAATTCTTTGGTTGCTGTGGACTCTTCCACTGCAGACAGGGCAAAAACGCACCAAGGAAATGTTAAGTCATTAGCCAAGGTACTGAAAACAAAATAAAAATATTATTCTACTCCCATTTGAAAAAAAAAGAATTAAAAAAACTCCATAACATCTCTCATCTCTGGACAGGGAGAAGACAGAGGAGGTAGCAGTATATTTAGGTGTGAATACGGAAGTTAACAGATGCTTACAAACACAGCTAGTAAGTTTCACCTTCCCCCAACAGCATCACAATCTCTTCTCTTGTCTAGCTCTTTACCTTGTTCAGCAAGGTCTACACACAGAATGTTTCGATCACAAAGCAGATGGGCTCTGTTCCTCTGCCTATGAAAATCTTATTTACAGTGTTGTATATTTCTCATGCTGACCTCATGTCTGGAACCCGTTCCCTTCCCCATCTGCAAAGAACAACTGTTCTCATCCGTGGGGGAAGGCTCTGGCTGCACAGCTTCATGATGTCACAAGCCAGGAGGAATCACTTACAAACTCCTGGGAATGTTAAATGGATCAGATTTTTCCTTTTTTTTTTTAAATGTCAGCAAAGAGTTGTTTCACAAGCAAAAATTGAGAGGAGGAAGGCGGACAACTAATACCATCGCAGAACATTTCCCTCACCCTACCATGCCAAATTCTAGAGCCCAAGTTCTAAGCTACATTTCTTTCAAGTTGTAACACCTGAGATGCCTCCCTACTCACTCTTCATCCAATGACTACCTATCTGGATCCTACCCAATCAGTAAAAAAATACTGATTCGACATAAACATATCAAGCTTCAAGCATGTGTCAGGCACCGTGGTGACCTGTGAGAATAAGACATGCCTCTGCCCTCAAGTGAGTGATGAGTCTACTGGAAGAAATACCAAGACCAAGAAACTAACAGATTTACGGTAAAATGTGAATAACAAAGTCGGCTTCAGGAAAGAGCTATCAACCACTGCTGCCTGGAGAAATACAGTGCGGCTTCCCAAAGGAAGTAACATTCTGGGAGGGTCCTGAAGGGCAAGCACGATCACATCCAGTGAGTGGGAGAAAGCACTCCGCCACCCGAGGCAACATGTGCACAGTCTCCAAATGCACCAGAGAGCAACAGTGTTTGGAAGAAAAGTCCTAAATTTGAGTGTGAATGGAGGACAGAGTTGCTTGAGGAGAGTTCCTGGAGGACAGTGGCAGTAGATAAGAATGGGAAGGACACGTCGGGTCCTTGTTCATGAATCAAGATGACAGCGATAAAGCAGACGGGCTACAAGAAGACAGATAGACCAGGGGACAAAATGGAGTTCGGCTTGTAGGCAGTATGACAAACAGGAAATGAGAGCATTAATGAATGCCCAGTGCGCTTTCACTCCCTATGAGAGGTCTCATCAAAGAAATCCAGGGGAAGCTTTTAAGTAAAAAGAAACCAATGCTACCCTACTGTCCGTTTCTCCATTAACAGTGTCATCTGTACGCACTTGTCCACAGGCAAGTACAGACAAGTGAGGAAAAGAGAAGATGGCAGGACCCGTTAACTGGCTGGATCCTCACCCAGAATCACCAGTGAAGGGCTGTGTAGGAAAACCGTCATTTTCTCAAGTGAGCCAGGTGGCACATGACACTATTTCTGTGCTAATCCAAGAATTAGGAAAGACACTTAATGAAAAGGACACAAAGCCCTGCCTGCCTCTCTGGACTCGCTGCTATCACTACCCACCTGGTACTTCGTTTCCCAGATGACGGACGCTGCCGTACTCCACACCAATCCACAGGTTTGTTTCCAGTAGCACCATTTCCTCTCCATACCTCCTTTCCCCACACATGGCACCCAAACCAGTCATCCTTCAGCGCCCACCCCGATGCCATCTTCTGTATGGACTCTTTCCAGAACATCAGTCTATACAGTTTCCCCACCCCCAACATACTCCCACACACCCTGGTCACACTTTCGTTTTATACCCAAATTTATATCCAAATCTCCCGTTCACATGACTTCCTCCTATTAGAGGCAGCTTATCTACCTGCTCCTCAAGAGCCCCATGTGACCTGCTTAGAAACCACACTGTTCCCAGCTCCCCAGGGATGTGCATTAAACAGCTGATGAACAACTGCTGAACTAGCATCTGAAAGTATTCTGCAAACCATAAAGCACTCAATGTATTTATTTACATAGTTTCCCTTTCAACCCTATGGTAATTCTCCATCATTCAGCATCCATGTGCTCCAAGCAAACTGAATGAGTCAATGTCTCCAGTATCCTTGAAGTCAAATGCTTCAACTATCCCCTGTTTCCCACTTCCATCTGAGTAGTGCACCCCGGTCCCTCCCCTTGGAAGGCTCTCTCTCTTATCACCACTTATTCAAACTGCACCAATCCACGGCCTGACTCAGACATCGCATCCAGTAAAGCACTGCTAGACAGGCCTAGCTGGAAGTGACGGCTCCCTCTCCTGGATCCCAGAGCACTTTCTGACTGTCTTTAGGTACTTATCACCGCTCCGTGCACTGTAGGTCCAGCAAGCTGCCAGCCCTGTGCCCATCGTGTCACTGTCACTCTCAAAAGCACACAGCACAGAATGATAAGCGTTAGTTGAATGAATGATTACACCTAATTCCACACAGTCAAAGGAAAGCCTGTGGCGTGTCTGAAGCACCTGGATGAGTGTCCCTCTCTTCAGGCCTTCTGAGACGTCCTCCTTGGACATGTAGGGTTCAAAGACACTCTTCTTCTTCCCTCGCATGGACTTGTTCTTTGATTTTTTGTCACTTGGTGAAGCACCAGCACTGTGTGAGCTAGCCACAGGAGACACACCTAGAAACATGAGTCAGCAATCAACTCTTTCCCTAGTTAAATATCTCAGTGTATTTTTTAAAAAGTGGAGATAAGCTACACTTTGTCTTCTGCCATCATTTTAAAAAAACTAACAGAAGGCTGAAACTCCCTGGTGATGACTGCAAACCGTTACAGGAAGGAATAGATACGGAAGGCAGCGTAAATAAAACATACCCAGATTAGGCTTGCATTTGGAATCAGCACCACCATATGCATGGAATCTAATCCGAATAATGGGTTCAGTATGTTATGCTGTTTATAGACACAAATTTCGTAAAAATAGAAATTACTAAAGAATTGTTGCTTCACTGGAGGAAGTCAAACAGCTGTACTTAATATAATAGCAACTAACAACTAGAAACCACACCTAACTCTAGAATAACTGACACCAGACGACATTTAACAGATCACCCAGCACCCACCCTCCACCTCCACACCCATTCCACCTTGTGTTTCCGCTGGAGCAAAATCCACTTTCCTTTTGTTACCTTGGGGTGTCCCCAGGGATGGGAGGTTCAGCTTGTAGTCGGGATGGCTCATCACGGGCTCCAAGAATCACCTCTTCCTCCAGGTCCAGGAGAGCCTCCACTGCTCAGCTCAGGGACCTCCTGCTGTGAGCAGCTCAGCTGTCACTGGCTGAAACCAAAGAGAGATTGGTGATGCAATGGTTATCCTATGGTCTCCTCTGTCCACCTGGAAACTCAGTACAAGGACAGCCCCTCCACAGTCCTGGCAGCATGTTTCTCCTGCAGAGTGAGTCAAGTACATTAACTGTCCCAAGATTCTTTTCAAAGCCTTGACCCTCATAGACACCGCTAGCTTCCTGCTTTAAGGTACTTCAACTAAAAATTTCCAAGTATGGAGTACTGAAGTGGAAATTAAGGAATTCTGCAATTCCATTCTGTTTATGAAAGGGACAAAAGTGGACGGAAACACAGCTTTGCAAAATGGTGTCATGAACTACAATCAATAGGTGGTAAGTGAAGAGGACCTTGGGTCTCAAGGTATTGTTGCTAATGGCTGGTGAGCACATTCTGACTCAGCGCCACCCACAGGTGAAGGGTAGAACCGCTCCACAGGGCTTTCAAGGCAGCAATCCTTCAGAAACAGAACGCAAACCTTACTTTCGAGGTGTCCCTGGGTGGACTGTAACTGCCAGCTTTTGAGGTGCAGTCTAGCACTTTGCCATCTGTCCAACCAAAGGAGTTCCAGGCCTTCAGCAGGGCTCAAAAATAAACTGAGGCTTCAGAGAGGTGGCATTTACTAAGTTTAACCTTGGACAAATGATGTATCTCCACAAAACCAAGCTATCTAGTACCTCACAACTCATTAACAATCCACCGTGAAAACTTCATCCAGGAAACAACACAGGGAATCCCAGGCGGTTCACCAGGTCTCAGAGAATAGCAGCCTCACAGCGAGACGTCTGTTAGACAAGTCTTACCTGCCACCACCTCAGACCACTCATTTGACCAGAACAGAAGCTCAGGCAGCTGCTTCTAAGGCACATGAGAGCAGCTGCCTGGATCAGCCAACTGGAATGCGGGCCCTGCAGCTGGCCCCTGGTCTCCCACCTGGACACTGAAATGCCATCATGACTTCTATTTGCTAGTCTGTCCTGGCCACCAGCCCAGGACTGAAACCTAACCTTGCAAATTTCCAAAATCCTGGTGACCAGTCTGCTTTCCCATAAAATGGATCAAGATGTCATTCTGAACACTGGCTCCCATTTCCTCTAAGTTTCCCACACACATCCTTTACCAAAATGATGTCATTTTTCTTCAATAGAAATGAGAAGAGATGAGGCACAAGAGAAACAAAGAGCCAATGAAAAAAGAAAACAGCTGGAACCAAATCATGGAAGGCCTAGAAAACCCACTTTTTTAAAGGCAGTAAGAGTGTTTCCAAAGCATGAATGGGCAGAAAGGGAGAACAACACATCAGAGATGTGTCTGGGGAACAATTCACCATACACGGGATTCAGAGTTGCCCGGAGCTGGGCGAGAACCAGAGCCCATCTCACAAAGGGAAGGCACGGCTGAACTGCAGCTGTACAGGCTGACAATAAAAAGAAGAGCCCCTTAACACGGCATTACAGAGGAAAGGTGGCATTACCCAGCAACCAGGCAGATATGGAGGAGAGCATGGAGGTAGCAACAGTGTGGGACTGCACGGTAGGAGACTGCACCTGTTGCCTTCGAGTCCATTCTGACTCATGGCGACCCTACAGGACACAGCAGAACTGTTTCACAGAACTGTTTCCAAAGGGGCATGTGGTGGTTTCAAACGGCCACCCTCCAGGTTAGCAGCCACAGCTCTTAATTACTACACCACCAGAGTTTCCAGATAGGTGACTGGGAGACGGTAATTTCACTAAATTAGAGATACGGATGCGAATCTTAAAAACCAAGGTGCTGGCAAATCTGAGCTGCCTGACTTCAGATCAAAATTACCAACTCCATTCTGAATTATACTAGGATTTTTCATTTCTACTTTTCTAAAGAAAATGTTGAGCCTTTTTGTCAAGTTTCAGGACTTGAAAAACAAAGAAGGAGGGAGGGAGTCAGGACTCTTGACCTGGATAAAGACTTGCTTACTGCTGGTTAAATGTTTATGCATCCCACTAGGACGGCTAAGATTAAAAATACAAATAACAATAAAAGTAGAAAGGAAACAGATGGTGGTGAGCAGGTAAGGAAACTGGAACCTTCATCCACTGCTGGTGGGAATGCAACATGGTACTGCTGTTGTGGAAACTACCATGGTGGTTCCCCAGAAAACTAAAAACAGAACTACCACACAGCCCAGTAATTCTGCTCCTTGGAATATACCCAAAAGACTTGAAAGCAGAGACTCCAAAAACACCAGCATAGACCAATGTTCACTGAGGCACAATTCACAACAGCCAAAAAGGTGGAAACAACCTAAAATGCCCATCAAGAGAAGAACGGATAAACAAAACAAGATCCATACATATAACGGAACACGACTCAGCCAGTAGAAGAAATGAAGTCTTAATACATGTTACAGCATGGATGGAGCTTGAAAATATTACACTAAGCAAAAAAAGCCAAAGACACAAGGACAAACAACACATGACCTCACTTCCATAGAAGACAAGAAACGGCAAACGTATAGAGACCAAAGTTTACTAGTGGTTACCAAGAGTAGGAGGAAGAGGGAAAAAGGGTGTTAATGGTGAAGGAAAAAAAATCACAGTGATTAAAGTTACAGCTGCATGGCAATTACTGTTATTGCTGTTAATAGGCTGCACACCTGTAAAATGTGAACTGGCAAAAACTGTGTAATAGATACATTCTCAACAACAACAACAAAGAGTAGCTGTTGAGGCTGCTTATGTACAACCAAACACGTCATGGGATTTGGTTCCTTGGTTTGGAAGTCTAGGGCTATGGTTTCACGGGGCATCCCAGTTAACTGGTCTAGTAACATGCTTAGGGCTTTTATTCTGCATTCTAGTCCACTGCATAGTGTCTCGTGTCCTACAGGCTTACAAACGGCCATCCAAGGCGCACTAGCTGGTCTCTATTCATCTGGAGCAAGTGTGGAGGGAAAGTCAGGAATAGGAACAAGATACAAAACAGATGGCTGACTGCCTCCATGATCAACCACCTCCCCTATCGTGAGACCAGAAGAACTGAATGGTGTGCAGCTAACATTACTGAACATTTTGATCCAAGATTCCAGACATAAATCCTAACCACAAGAGAGAAAATGCAGAACAGAATTTCAAATTCTCAGACTTGAGGCTTTCTGGAGCCATGGAGGGTATATGAACCCCTGAAACTAATGCTCTAAGATAATTTTTAAAACTTAGACCAAAAATATTCCCAGAAACCTTCTTAAAATCAAATAATAGTTTAGCTTAATTAGTACAAAAAGGTCTACCTTAAGCACTATACTCTTTTAAAAACTCCCTATCTACATGAGACCAAACTGACAATGACTCAAAAGAGTAGATAAGAACCTAAGGTTTACATCACTAGAAGGCTGTCATGGATAGAATTGTGTCCCCCCAAAAATGTTATCGCCATTTGGCTTCACCGTGATTCTCCAGGATTGTGGAGTTGTTCACCATTCTGTGATTGCCCTATGTTGTAAATCCTAATCTCTACCTGTGGTTAATAGGGTAAGACTGGACTGTGTTAAAGAGCATTAGGGTGGGGCTGTAATACTCTTGCTACAGGAGTTTTCCTGGGCTGTGGCTTGCAGCATCTTTTATCTTTCAAGAGGTAAAAGAGGAGCCAGCAAGGAGTACAGGACCTCACACTACCAGGAAAGCAATGTTGAGAGCAGAAAAAGTCCTTCAGACCTGAGGTTTCTGCACCTAGATGCTCCCAGACCAGAGGATGACTGATGCAACACAGGGACCTTCCCCCAGAGAAAGCCCTCCTCTGGAGCTGACGTCTTGACTTTGGACTTGTAGCCTACTGGCCTGTGAGAGGATAAATTTCTCTCTGTTAAAGCCATCCACTTGTGGCATTTCTGTTAGAGTACTACTAGAAGACTAAAAAGAGGAAGAACAACTCACAAAAGGAAAGTGAGAACAACTGCAAAATTCAGAGAATGTAATCAATGTCACTAAACTGTACATACAAAAACTGTTAAGTTCGTTATGTCCTCTGTATATATTCTCGACAACAAAATGAACAAAATTATTTAAAAAATTTTTTACACAATGTTTATGCAGCCAGTCCCAGAGAAGGCACCTCGACGACAACAGGTTAGAAGACAGAACTGGTACATTAAATACAGTAAGAACCTCTAAGTCACTTCACAGCCCAGACAGGTGTATGTAAAGTCTTAGTTCCACATCCTAACTCCCAAATTCAATTTTGCTCGCTGGGAGTTTCCCACTGTATGTCTTCTAGCTCTTTATAAAATATAACTAGGTGGACACTAAGTCTGTTAAAATCAGGAGGCAAATGGCAGCTGTAAAGTCTTCACTGTCTAAACACAAAGAGTAACTGCTGTAAATAAACTTGCTATCTTCCCCACTCTCGGGAGAAGCAGCCAGTGACTGCCTGGGCCCTAACTTACTCCTTCTTAGCCAAATGGGCAATGTTTACATTCAAGGCTGCAAGTTACAGCTGATTTAATCTCTTTCCAAAGGAAACGGTCAACTTTTACATTTCAAAGATTCCATCTAGGGCTAAAGAGACCAGCCCACAATCACTAAATCCCCCACATTAGAAAGGTATATTTTGCTTTAAACACTGTTTCAGTACACCTGTACAGAGAAATAAGAAGTTGACGTCAGGAAAGTGTGTACCTCCCCTGCACTCCTTCCAAGTGAAACCATTTTGCCTTTGTTTGATGTCTGATAGACACCTCACTCCTGCCCCCTGCAATCTGAACACATGCAGCCTCCGGTTTGATTCTCCATTTCACCAAATGACCTTATTTGGATTTTTCTTCCTTCAATAAAATTCCTTTTTATAATTTCTAGCAAAGCATCAGTCTCATGTTTTCACTAACACTGAGAACATGATGACTTCTGCTTGGGGTATTACTGACATTTACATGGTGCAATCCACCAAATACTTGGAAACTGGTGTATAACTGAAGAAGAGAAATTAGCCATCTATTTACATAAGATGGTAGCCCAAATTCTTCTAAATAAGAGAAGGGAGTCTGGGACAAAGTACAGATTAGACCAACTTTTAGTAAATGCAAAGAGAAAGAAAAAACAGAAAATATAACAAAGAAGCTAAATAAGGATCTAAGAAAAGAAGCATAAAACTCAAGTGTTAAGAAATAAAGGGAGAAAAGAAATTCCAAGGAAAAAGAGGTTTACGGTTACAGTTTGCCCCCCTAGGAGCACAACTCCCTCCATGCCAGCCTTGAGGGGCACAATGGGGTAAAGGCAAGCTGCCTGTTAAAAAAAGAAAAGAAAAAATTCAAAAGCAAGAGTCAAAATTCAAAATGGGGTACTCCATATATCAGCTTCTGATAACCCCAAAACCAAAACTAAACCCATTGCTGTTGACTCGATTCTGATTCATAGTGACTCCACAGGACAGCGCAGAAGTGCTGCTTAGACTTTCCAAGGAGTACCTGGCAGATTCGAACTGCCACAGCCATAGCACTCAACTGCCATGCCACCAGGGTTTCCCAAGTCTTGATAGAGACAAGAATTCAAAATCAAGGGAAGTTATTGCCATTTAAGTTGGATGGGGCAGGGATCACAATTCCCTAGGTCAGCTAGTTACACTGGCACCTTTCCTTCACAACAAACATCCCAGTTTGGGTGACGGAAAGCTAACCTGTCTCTCTACTTCTAAGGGCACGGAACAGGTGGTCGGGGCACCACTGTAACCCCAGTGCTATGCACAGCATAGGAGCTCAGCAGTGATGCCTTAAACAAATGGATAAGTCTGTTTCCATGGACAACTGGAACACCAAGCACAGCAGGGTCATTCAGGGAAACCAGGCTGAAAACAAGTCAGCAAAGACAGGCAAAGAACCAAGAAACAAGCCACACAGCTAAAGAGAATCAAAACATACCTTTGGATAGCAAACCACTGTGAGGAGATGGAAGGATTCTGAATGTACAAGATGACTAACCAGAAGAACAAGTGCTTCTCAGCAATGTAGCTGTGACGGTTCATCAGCCACAGAGAATTCCCAGGCATTCCTACTCCGATACATTGAGAATGATGAGGACTGGAGAAAAGGATTGCTCAAGAAACAGTAATCTTGAAGAATGAATCTGGGTGAGTCGTGGTGTCCTGAGACCCTTCAAATTTCCCAAACCTAGCACAATGTACAGTGCATACTAACCAAACCAAACCTACTGCCATCAAGTTGATTCTGACTCACAGTGACCCTATAGGTAACAGTGGAACTGCCCCACAGAGTTCCAAGGGGCACCTAGTGGATTTGAACTGCTGACATTTTGGTTAGCTGCTGTAGCCCTTCACGGCTACACCACCAGGTTTTCCCGGTGCATACTAAGTGTTCAAAAATTTGAGTAATTATATAAGCCCATGTGTCGTTTTCGTTGTTAGGTGCCATCAAGGCAATTCCGACTCACAGTGCCCTACGTATAACAGAGTGCAACACTGCCCTACCATGTACACCCTCGTGACCACTGTCACGCTTGAGCCCGCTGTTGCTGTCACTGTGTCAGTGCCTCTCACTGAAGGTCTTCCATTTTTTTCACTGACCCTCTACCAAACATGATATCCTTCTCCAGGGACTGATCTCTAGACAATAAGAAAAAGCCCACGGAAAATGAGAAATGGGAAAAACACGAAAAAGAAAACGTGAATCAAGGGAATAACATACAGGAAAAGAAAGGATAGGATTTAAGTAAATCTTATGAAATTAGAGAAATAAACAACTTCTATTACAAATCAGAAAGAAACACATCAATTAGGGAAACAATACTGTTAAGATAATCAGCTGACCATTTATGTAAAATAAAAAAGGCCAATATATCCCTACTTTATAACATAAAATATATTTCAGTTTGAAAAAAATTCAAATGTTTAAAAAATACAGAGAAAAAGAGATTGACTCTGACACTATAAATTTTTTTTTTCTTTTTTCTTTAACATGACTGAGTGAAAATGTACATTCTCGTATAAATTTACATGCCCACTTATATGCAGCTTCCACTGCTCTCCCTGTCCGGTGACAGCACACTATTCCTCTCTGCTCCATACATGTCTCATCCTCCCAACAACCTCCTTTCCGGTCCTCTCCACCCACTCTCCATCCTCCAGCCAGGGGTCAGCAGGATGATATCCTATAAATGTATAGAACCATAAAGTGCAACCAATATATGGTCACTCTGCCTTGCCAAGTCCAACCCATTCCTGTCCGAAGAGTGGACCTTTGTTATAATTTATGGGTAAGGGCAGCATCAGGGCCGGGGGCCATGCTCTCAGGGGAACCCTGAAACCGCTGGACCATCAATTGAGCTCTTTTAGTGGAGATCTCAGAATGCACCCCTTTTTATTCTTGTGTTGTCAGTGAGACTCAACTTAGTGAGCTCCATCGCGGCTATCACTGGTGGTGGCCGGGCACCATGCAGTTCTTCCGGTCCCAAGTCGATGAAGGCACCCATTCCTGCAGGTCTCTCTGTCTTCTAGGTTGTCTTTACTGCATGTCATTTTGGTGAGCATCCGTTCCTGCTGAGTTTGGACCATTTGCTGTGTCCTCGGATGGCAGCTTGGCAGCTTTTAAGACCTCAGACACCACTTACCAATGTGGGGTGCCGAGAGCTCTCTCTTAGCAAAACGCTAGTTGTGCCAATTGGCCTTGATTTCGCCTAAGAGCATGGTCCCCTGCCCCCCACCCTAGCTACTCTATCCTTGCAATATTGGGTTAAGATAGGAGTACTCCAGTTATGCTGAAGTCCACTTAATGTTGTTCTTGTTTCGAATGTGTGCTATCACTACTTTCTCCCGACCAGATTTCTAGCAACTATCTAAACTGAACCCTCCCTCCCTCCCCTCCCTTGCAGCTGTCAAAGAGTCTTTTCTTCTATACACAAGTCTGTTTTTGAGATCTTATCGTAGAGGTCTCATACAGTATTTGTACCTTTGTCACTGACTACTTTCACTCAACATAATGTCTTCCAGTTGAAACCAGGTTAGGAGATGTTTCCTGGAATCATCGTTATTCTTTATCATTGCGTAGTGCTCCATTGAGTATATGTACCATAGTTTACCTATCCATTCCTCTGTTGCTGGGCATCTGGGTTGATTCCATCTCTTTGCTATCGTGGACTGTGCTGCAATAAACATTCTCATGCATGTGTCCGTTGGTGTGAAAGGCCTTGATTCTGTAGGATATATTCCAAGTAGTGGAATTACTGGGTCAAAGGGTATATCAATATCCATTTTTCTAAAGAAGCGCCAGATTGCTTTCCAAAGAGGCTGGACCATTTTGCAAACCCACCAACAGTGTAGGAGGATTCCACTTTCTCCACAGCCTCTCCGGCATTTGTTGTTTTGTGTTTTCTGGATCATGGCCAATCTTGTTGGGGTGAGATGGTATCTCACTGTCGTCTTGATTTGAATTTCTTTAATAACTAAAGATCGTGAACATGTCCACATGTGTTTTTTGGCTGCCCGGATCTCCAAAATTTAAATGTTCAAAAATTACAGAGAGAAAGAGATTGACTGAGAGAACGCTGGCTTCAGCAGCACATGTACTAAAATCTGAGTAACAAAGAGAAGATGAGTATGGTCCTTGCACAGGGATGACATCCAATCTGTGAAGTGTTCCCTATTTTTAGGGTTAACTTTGGTGAATGGAAAGACAACACTCAATACCAGGGAATCAGTACCACTTGTGCAAGTCACAGGAGCTTCCAAGATACACACAAACACCTTGAAGAGCCAAACTACCAGTGCTATGGCTGGGGACCATGGTCTTGGGGGACACCAAGGTCAACTAGTGTTACAGTTTATACAGAAAACGTTCTACACTCTATTGTGGTAAGGAGGATTGGGTCTTAAAGTCTTCTACGTATTCATCTAAGATGCATCAATTGGTCCTATCATATGCGGAGCAGAGAAGAAGAAAGTGAAAGAGGCCATTCTTCAAAGATCAGACAGTTACAGAACAAAAATAGATACATGGGAGCAAAGTGTCTCTTAGTTCAGATACACAAGACCAAATAGGCAGTTCCTGAGAGATGACAAGGCAGGAAAGGACAGAAACTGGTTGAAGGGACAGGGAGAAAGTAAAAGTATACCGTCATGTTGTGGGGACTACAACTAACATCATCAGACAATGTATGTATAAATATTTGTACAAGAAATGAATTTGAGTGGTAAACTTTCACCTAAAGCATAGTAAAACAAAAGAAGCATGAGGCCAGGGGCTGATCGCAGCACAGACCACCAACTCCTCATCCACAATTTCAAATTGAAGCTGAAAAAAATTTAAACAACTCCATGGCAAACAAAGCACCATGCATACAACCCACTGAATTTAGAGACCATCTCAAGAACAAATTTGACATACTTAACACTAATGATCAAAGACCAGAAGAGGCGCGGAATGACATGAAGAGCATCATGGGTGAAGAAAGCAAAAGGTCATTAAAGGAAAGGAAAGGAAAGAAAAAAAAGACTAAAACAGATGTCAGAAGAAACTGAAACTTGCTCTTGAACACTGAGTAGCTAAAGCAAAAGGATGAAACGATGCAATGAAAGCTCAACAGATTTCCAAGGGTAGCTCAGGAAGACAAAGTACAGTATGAGAATGAGATGTTTAAGACCTACAAGTAGAAACCCAAAGGAGAACAACAGTCTTGGCATTTCTCAAGCTGAAAGAACTGAAGAAAAAATTCAAGACTCAAGTTGCGATACTGAAGGATTCTACGGGCAAAATACTGAACCACACAGAAAGCATCAAAAGAAGGAAGAAGGAATACACAGAGTCACTGTACCATACCAAAAGGAGTCAGCTGACATTCAAGCATTTCTGGAGGTAACACACGCTCACGAACCAATGGCACGAGAACACCAATGCAGACACTTCAACAAACGGCTGCAATGCTGGAAGCACTCACTGGTCAAAAGATTTTGAAGAGATTCCTATTTGTGCCCACTCCAAATAAACACAGTCCAACAGAAAGCAGAAATTATCAATAAACAAGTAAAATTTTGCTGCAGGTCATTCAAAAACAGTTGTAGCAGTAAACTGACAGAAACAGGATTCAGAAGAGGATGTGGAATGAGAGGTATCACTGCCAATGCTCCATGGATCTTGGCCAAAATCTGAAAATACAAGAAAGATATTTACCCGTGTTTTACTGGCTGTGCTAAGGCATTCAACTATGTGGATCAAAACAGTTTACGGATAACAGTGTGAAGAACAGGACTTTCAGAACTCTTCACTGTTTTCATGAGGAATTTGTACAGACACCGCGAACTGATCACTGAAACAGAACAAGGTATTATCACCTGGTTTAAAATCAGGAAGGTGTGTGCCAGGGTGGTATCCATATGCTGAGTAAATAATCAAAGAAGCTGGACTATATGAAGAAGAACACGGTATCAGGACTGGAGGAAGACTCAGTAACAACCCACAACATGCAGATGACACAATCTTGCTTGACAATCTCAATCTTTTCCCCATTTATCATAATGTTACTTAGTTGTCCAGTTGTGAGGATTTTTATTTTCTTGATGTTGAGGTGTAACCCATACTGAAGGCTATGGTCTTTGATCTTCAACAGTGTTTCAAGTCCTCTTCACTTTTACCCGAAACCCTGGTGCTATAGCAGCTAACTTAAAGGTAGCAGTTCACATTAAAATCTATTTTATCTGAGGTTAGAATTGCAACACCAGCTCTTCTTTGTGTATTGTTAGCTTGACATGTATTCTTTCATCCTTTAATTTTCAGTTTCTTCATATCTTTAAGCCTAAGGTGAGTTTCTTGTAGGCAACATAGGGATGGGTCATGACTTTTGATCCAAGATGTCACTTGACGTCTCTTTACTGGAGCGTTCAGTCCATTCACCTTTGATGTGATTACTGACAGGTATATGTTGAGTGCTGCCACTGTGATATGTTTATTTTTGTGTTGATGTTTTCTCTGTTGTTCTTATTAATCTGTTCTGGGACATTCTTCTTTGTGAGGTGACTTTTCACCTTTTTCAGGGTTGTTTTTGTAGTTGCCAAGACTCCTATATTACATTTCCTGATTTGGTATGCTGCATCTTTATTGTGCTTTATGGCTGCCCCTAAGATCCCTCTTAATAAACTACGTATAAACCCAGTTTCAATTACTACCACTCTTATCAACTTCCTCTCCATCTGGAAGGACTACAACAACTGTAGTACATCCTTCTTTTTCATAAGATGACATCACAGTTTTCATGATATGATCACTGGATCATTTCTTTCATTATTATAGCTTTTAACGTGTCCGGAGCCTTCCCTAACTGAATAGGATTCTGGGTGATGTGTCCTGTATTTGGTTCTAAAATATAAAGTTAGTGGTTTCGTTCTTCTAAGCCAAGAGATTCTTTCAGTATCTCTTGTAGCTTTGGCTTGTTTTTTATCAAGTCTCTGATTTTCTATTTATCTGCAAATGTCTTTCATTTTCATATTCAAAAGATAGTTTTGCAGGATATGTAATTCTTAGTTGGAAGTTCTTCTCCTTCAAGCTTTGAATGTGTCATGCCACTGTCTCCAGGCCATCATTGCTTCTGCTGAGAAATCCAACGAAAGCCTATAGAGTTTCTCTCTGAATGTTAGCTTTGCTTTGAGTCTTGCTGCCTTTAAGAGTTTCTGCTCATGTTTCATTCTGTTGAGCTTGATTTTAACATGTCTTGGAGTCTTTCTTTTGAGATCTATATTGAGTAGTGTTTGATATGCATCTTGGATATCCAGATTCTCTTCTTTCATGATTTCTGGGAAGTTTTCTGTCAGCAGCTCAGGAACAATACTCTCCGTGTTCTCAAGTGTCTCACCCTGTTCAGGGACTCCAATTAATCGCAGGTTGTTCCTCTTAATAGAGTCCCATATGATTCTTAATGCTTTTTTGTTTTTCTTGTTTCTTTTTTCTGATCTCTCCTCATAGATGCTGGAGTCAGTAGCTCTGTCTTCCAAATCAGAAAGTCTATTCTCCATTTGTTCCATTCTGTTTTCTTGGCTTTGAATTGAAGTTTCTATGTCTTTGATTTTGATCTTGATCTGTTGGATTTCAGAGCACTGGTGTTCTATCAGATCGAACAGCTTGCTTAATTTTTCAATTTGCTCTGCTGCATTTTGTATAAGGTCTAGGAGGGTTCTCTATATAATCCTTTTGTATTCACCTTCCGATAGTTTCAGAAAAGCTTCTCCATCTGGGAAGTTGTGATGTACTTCCTTTTGGTGGCCTTCTGAAGCCATGGATGATTTCTTGGTTATGGTTTTTTCCAGAGTTTGTTGCTTTTGGGGCATCATGTGAGTCAACAGAGGCTGGGAGATATGCTGTGAGGATGGACCACAGTTTTTCTCTAGGCCATCTTAAAATGAGAAGGAAAAAGTATCTGACAGCTTCCAAAGTCAGTCAGGTTTTCAGGGGTAGAGGTCCCTCTTCCCAGCTGGCAAGGTAAGCACCTCTATAGTGAACCTCAGATGATATAAACTAGCTCAAAATACAGAACGGCTACTGGCCTGCTGGCCTCTGCTGTTGGGCCCCAGCTGTAGGTGACGCTGTGTAGAATACTGTGTTTCTGCTAGAAAAGTGCTCTTCTCCAGGCAGGCACTGCCTCCCAGCCCAAGAATTAGGTCCAGCTGAGACTTCCATATGGGTATCTTCACCTCGATGGTGTCCTGCACAAGCTCACCACCTGGCTGGGACCAAAAAACAGGCCAAAAGTGCCGAGATGCACAGAGTCCACAGCCTCTGTCACCAGGCTCCAGCCATAGGCGACACTGTGTACAATAATGCTTTTCTGCTGGAAAAGCGCTCTCCTCTGGACAGGTGCTGCCTTCCAGCCCAGGAATTAGGTCCAGCTGAGGCTTCTGTATGAGTATTTCCACCTCCTAGTGAAATACGATGGCGTTCCGCACAAGCTCGTCACCTGGCTGGGACCAAAAGAGAGGCCAAAGGTGCCGAGATGCACAGAGTTCACAGCCTCTGTTCCCGGGCCCCAGCCGTACGCAACAATGTGTAAAATACTGCTTTTCTGTCAGAAAAGTACTCTCCCTAGGCAGGCACTGCCTCCTAGCCTAGGAACTAAGTCTAGCTGGGGCCTCCATATGTGTGTTTCACCCTCCCATTGGAACAAGACGGCATCCCGCACAAGCTTGCCGCCTCCTCAGGACCAGCTACTATATGGCATAGGCAGAAAGAGAGGCTAAAGGTGCTGAGATGCACAGAGTCCAAAGCCAGGCTCTTGAAATATGGTAATTTCACTTGCCAATCCCACCGACAGTACATCTGAGATTAGTGGCTAGTCAAGTTCCACCTCTACCGACTGGCTAAGACAGAGCAAAAGAAACCTAAAATAGTGAGTTATCTTCGGTCCATGCAAGCCCATGCTCGCCACGAGTGGGGTCAGTGAAAGAGAGGCAGTTTTGTGTTCAGTGTTATGAAGTCCAAATTAACAGCCCTATGCCACATCCTAGGGCTCACTAGGTGTCCAGAAAGCTCCATTCAACTATCAACTCAGGTCTTTGTTTCCAGAGGGATTTAGGGAGATGTGTGTTTAGTCTGCCATTTTGACTCTGCCCCCAAAGGTTGACAGTTCAAAGTCACCAGAGCTCCTTGAAAACTCTATGAGGCAGTTCTACTCTGTCCTATAGGGTCACTATGAGTTGGAATAGACTCAACAGTAGTAGGTTTGGCTTTCTGGTTTCACTTTCAGCAAGCAACATTGTGCTATCTGCATATTACAGTCTTCTTTCAACCCTCATACCCTGCTCTTCTTCATGTAGTCCCACTTCTTGGATTACCTGCTCAGCATACACATTGACTAGTACGGTGAAAGGATACAACCCTGACACACACCTTTCCTAAATGTAAACCATGCAGTGTCCCCTTGTCCCTCTTGCACAATTAAGTCTTCTGGCATTCTCGTTCTCCAGAAGGTTATTCATAATCTGTTATGATCCATACAGTCAAATATCTTTGCCTAGTCAATAAAACACAAGCAACATCTTTTTGGTATTGCCTGCTTTCAGCCAACATTCATCTGACATCAGCAATGATATCCTTGGTTCCATGTTCTCTTCTGAATCTAGGCTAGATTTCTGGCAGTTCCCTGTCAACACACTGCTGTGGCCACTTTTAAATGATCTTCGGTAAAATTTAACTTATGTGTGATATTAATTATACTGACTAACAATTTCCGCTTTCAGTTGGATCACCTTTTTTTGGGAATAGGAAGAGAGTAGAGTTAGGCTTTAAAAATTTCATGTGTTCTTACTTAAGAAGCTACTAAGGAATATGCTCCACCAAAACAGTAAACTAAGAAAGACAAAGACATGGGATATGATAAAGAGGAGGTCTTGTACAAAAGAAATGTGAACTAAATCCCAAGAGAAGAAAGAAAACCCCAGGATGGCAATTTTCCATCAGTCATAGAGGGCACTCAGTCTAGATTAGAGCTGTGTGTCAAGACACAAACTTATTACCATGATCTCCATGCCCCAAATATTTATCATCCTTACACCCCAGGTAGAATGCACAGGTAAACCTAGCCTACTTCTTGTTCTCTGTCAATCTTGACCAAAAATTAATGAAGTTGCTACTCTCCCCTCCAGTTATAACTTGATTCAGCTAAGGCTACTCACAGACCCACATAGAAGTGTTCTGCTTTGATCAACTCTGAGCACACTAGCTAAGTACAGGATGGAGTATCCACAGTATGTTATCTTTTATATAAGAGAGAAAGGAACATAAGAATTACATAAGCTTCAGCACTAACATATGCATGCACTCATTTGTGCAAAAAGACTATCAAAATAGTACATCTGAAACTAATGAGCCTGGTTACCTATAGGGGACAGGTGGGAATATGGTGAAAAGGTAGTGAGTGAAAACTGGGTATAAGAAATCAATATAGAGTCACACTCTACCTCACAGGCTTTTTTTCCCCATGTTCTCACTTTTGGAACTATGATTATGTTTCACATACACAAATACAGACAGCAAGAGGCAATACAAAATAATCATGAGAAAATATCTAGAAATCCAATACAAACAGAAACAAATGATCTTAACTATCTTTACAATGGAAAAACACAGCATACTGAAGGGGTGTGTTGAACCAAGGTAACTTTTGAACCCAGTATTAATCAAATCCTAAGGTTAAAGACAAAATAGAAACATAAATAAAAGATAAAGCTCCTGCTAAGTAGGTTTGTTCTTCAGAGCTCTAGATTAGAAAACTAATGTGTGTACACTGTAGGACTGAATATACAAGCCAGTATATTATAGATAATGGGGATCAGGTTAGATTAAAAAAGATTACAAATTCAGAAAGTAAGAGGACTAAAATAAAGCCTGGAAGTACCATTATGAGCTCAGAGGTTTGTAATATCTAAGCATAGATATAAAAATATACATGAGTCTGCATACATACACACACACAAATGTACACAGTATTATGCACATATATTCTTACATTCCCTAGCTCAGTCTGCTGGGAGGACCTAGAATCAATGACACCCACTAGCAACAAGCTACACTCTAGTGCCTCGACCTCAGTTTCTAGCTACCATTCACCACTGAGAGGAACTCAGGCTCCTCAGAAAAATGGCTGATCCCAAGACTAGGAGAAGGAAAGTATGACACTGAGGTAGGTAGATGAGATGGGGAGTATGACATTAGCATCAGAACTCCATCTTCAGTGAGCAGCATCCCTCTGTTTTGAAGAGTTATGCTTTATATGTATGACTTGGTGCCGCCTTGGAAAAAGAATGGCCGAATAGTCAAGGCAGGTCTCATAATTGCTTGCTTTTGAGTTTTTTTTCAGATCACTAAGCTGGACCAGACGGTGCCGGGCATTAGCCCTCCTGCCCTGATAACCAACTTGCAAGGAAGACCTTGAAACACAGACCATCTTGCTCACCGCTTCTGCCACATTCCTTGTGATTATCTCACCCTTGCACCTACATGTAGCTTCCTCTATAAACCCCTCCAGTCTGGCTGGAGACGGACAGACTTTGGAGGGAACTACTCCCCTCTGTCTCTTGTATATCAATAAACAATAAACCTTGATTATTCACCTCCCCTCGTCTCAGTACTGGCATTGTGGCACATGACACGAATTCATGTTTTACAGTAACAACATGAAAGTACAAAAAGAGCTGGCCAACAATGGACCGCAGGCGGTTCCAGTTTTTGCAAATAAAGTTTTACTGGAATACATTCATGCTCATTCATTTACAAACTGTCTATGAGTGCTTTCATTCTGCAAGGGCAGGATTAAACAGTTGCAACAGAGACCATATGGCCCAAAAAGGTGAAAATATTTATTTTCTGACCATTTGCAGAAAAAGTTTGCCAAGCCCTGGTCTAGAACATCTGTTTGTTCAGAAATATGGAAATATTCAAGGAATGATGGGGGCATGTCAAAAGTTCAAAGAAGCCAGATGAAAAAGCTCATGCTAGTCAAATATAGGAAAATAAAAAAAAAAAATAACATACTATAATCTGTTAAATAAGAATCTAAACTAAGAGGGACAAAGGAAGAGTGACTGAACTGGGAAATTGCCACCAACAACCATCATAATAATAACTCATATTCACCAATGGATGCTAACAGTAGCGGGTAAAAGCTTGATGAGTAAAAGAATATAGAAGTGTCTCAACAAAGATATTTATTAAATGCAAGTAAGAAAACTGTCACGTGACAGTGGAGACGCCTAGGTGGCTATCACCTTAACCAAGTGATCAAAGTAAACTCCTTGGGACAAATCAGCATCACATCCTCCTGATAAAACACACTAGAGAAGACATGCCACTTGTGAAATATTCAAAATGAGGGACTTGCTAAAAAATAACTAGTATGTAATCTTCTAAACCATTCAAGTCATGGGAAAAAAAATGGAAAATTTGTTTCAGATTAAAAGAGACTAAAGAGACACGAGGAGGGACCAGTCCCTGGAGAAGGACACCATGCTTGGTAAAGGAGAGGGACATCAAAAAAGAGGAGGACCCTCAACGAGATGGTCTGAGACAGCAGGTGCAACAACGGGCTCAAATACAGTGACACTTCTGAGGATGGCACAGGAATGGTTAGTGTTTCTGTTGTACAGAGGGTCACTCTGAGTCAGAACCTACTGGACAGCATGTTAAGATCAACAACAAAAGAGATGTGACAACTGTATGCAACCTGTGGCCCAGAATTATCTTTTCTTATAAAGGACACGAAACAGGAATTTGAGTGAACTCTGTAAATTAGCTAATGGTATTGTACCAACGAATTTCTTGAGCTGGATAATTACACAGTAGTTATAAAAGAAAATGGTTTCATTTTAAATGCCTACAACTAACTCTCAAAAAGATCAGGGAAAAGGAGAGAAACAGGGGAGAGATGTTCAAGCAAATGCGGTGAAATATTAACGGCGGAAGCTCTAGTAAAGACAACAGAGTAATTATCTGAACCGTGCTTACATCTTTTTTGTAGATTTGAAATCACACATTTTTAAAAAGAATACAAGTCTTTACTTAGAACATTGTATCTGTTCTATTGAACTACTCTGAATAACTATTCCCAACAAGTGATAACATGACAATTAAAAAACAAATGATGCACTCAAGAAAAGAAGTTCAAATAATCATTTAAAGGATATGTGGGCTACAAGATCATTCCACTCTGTTTCTTATGGTCCAAAACAGATTTATTAGCTGCAAACTCAAATAAAGTGATCTCAAATGAGAATTATGTCAGTAAAAACACTGCCTCTCCACAGGTCAGAAGTGACCTTACTCACTTATATTTTACAAAATATTTTGAAGATTTAAAAGATTAAATGTCCTGAAAGGGACAACAGCCCAGCACTTTTTACAAACACAGCTGCTGGTTAAAGCTCTTGAGAAAAGAACAGCTCTGGAACAGAAATTAACAGACAGTGGTTATAAAAGAGTAAGAAAATTTTGGAATCTCTTATTATTAATCACTCCAATAACTGATTTGTTTCTAAATGTCTGCTTCATTACTAGTATCCACATGATATATACTAAGCCCTCTCAGAACCTGGGCACAGAGTAATAAACTAGGCTAAAAGAGTTCCTACCCTCATGGCACTTACAATCTAAAGAAAGGAAACAGAGTAAGCAAGTAAAAAAATAACAAGGCAATGACCCAAGGACACGTAAGATACGGGCAGGAGGCACTGCGTCAGCTCTGGTGGTAAGGAAAAGTATCTCTCACTGCCACTGAGTCGATTCCAATGCTTAGTGACTCTATAGGACAGAACAGAACGGCTCCATAGGGTTTCCAAAGAGTTCCTGGTGGATTCAAACTGCTGACCTTTTGGTTACCAGCCATAGCACCCACTACACCACCAGCATTTCTGTGGGAAATTACCTACTGAGGAGATAATGCTGGAGCCAAGACCCAAATGGTAAGAAGTCCACCAAGTGAAAGTATGGGAATAAAGCCTTATCTAAACAGAGCGCAATGGATGCATAGATTTTATTGCAGACTTGACACAGTTGAACATCCCATCCCTTTGTGAACTTCTGTTTCTAAATAAACTAAGAACAGCCTTAGCATGTTTAGAATGCCACAAAAAAGTATGCTAATTAATAATCTATGTGTAGTAGATAATGATACATATTGAGGTCTTTCTATAGATGTAGTCAATTCAATTTCTATTTCATCTGGTGAAGTCTACCTGTATAGTCACCATTTATGCTGCCGAGAAAAGTTATTTCTAATGAATAAGTCACTGGGCTTGCAGAATTCTATCACATTACCTCTGTCATTTCTATCATGAAGACCCTACCAATTCTTCTTTGTTTCTGACTTTCACTTTCCACCAAAACTACGAAACCCACTAACACTGATTCTGACTCATAGCAACCCTACAGGACAGAGCAGAACTGCCCCATAAAGTTTCCAAGACTGTAATCTTTATAGACAAAGACTGTTAGGTCTCTCCCACAAAGCAGGAACCACCAAACTTTCATTAGCAACTGAGCACTTCACTACTGCACCACCAGGGCTCCTTTTCCCATTTCAGTCACCAGTAATTCTGAATGCATCTTGTTGGCATGTTTGATCAGTCTTTCAGACTGCAGAAGTTGGTAAGAATCTTCAATATTGGCCCTTAGCATTTGGTGCATAAATCTGAATTAACAGTCAAATTAACTGGTCTCCTTTGTAGTATGTATATAAATGTTATCCTGTCACTGACAGCATTGTACTTGAGGATCAATCTTGAAATGTTCTTTTCAACAATCAACATGACACTGTTCCTCTTCAAGTTAGCACTGCCAGCATAGTAGACCACATGATTGTCTGATTCAAGACGACCGATACCAGTCTATTTCAGCACACTAATGCCTAGCATGTCAAATCTCAAGCATTCCACCTCATTTTTTATAACTTCCAATTTTCCTTGATTCATACTTCACACATTCCATGTTCCTAATGGATGTTTGCACCTGTCCCTTCTCATTTTCAGTTGTGCTACATCAGCAAATGAAGTTTCTACTTGAGGAGGTTGCTCTTCCTGAGTCACATTCTGAGGGTCTTCAACTTGAGGGGCTCATTTCCAACACCCTATCAGACATGTTCCACTGCTATCCATTTTCATGACTGTGTGGATCGTAACAAATTATAGATAACAAGGTGAACAACAGGGATTTCAGAATACTTAATTGTGACCATGTGGAACCTGTACATAGACCAAGTGACAGCCATTCAAACATAACAAGGGGATGCCATCTAGTTTAAAATCAGGAATGTGCATCAGGGTTGTACCTTTTCACCATACTTACTCAATTTGTATACTGAGGAAATAATCGAAGAAGCTGGGCTATATGCAGAAGAACATGGCATCAGAATATTGGAAAGATTCATTTACAATCTAAGTTATATACATGACACAACTCTGCTTGCTGAAAGTCAAGATGACTAGAAGAATTTACTGATAAAGATCAAAGACTACAGCTTTCCATATGGATTACATCTCAACATAAAGAAGACAAAAATCCTCATAACTGGACCCATAAGCAAGTAGCATCATAAATGGAGAAAATAGTGAAGTTAGGGTTTCCTTTCTCTTGGATTCAAATCAATGCCTGTCATGGATTGAATTGTGTTAATACCAAAAGAGCATGTAAAAATTTGGCTGGGCCATGATTCCACGCATTGTGTTACGTTCCTGTATGTTGTAAACCCTGCCTCTGTGACATTAATGAGGGAGGACGGGTGGCAATTATATAGGTGGGGCAGGACTCAATGTGTGGGTCTATACTACGCTTTGGGGCAGCCTCTTAGGATATACAGGAGAGGCACCCGGAGATTTAGGAACCTCATATCACTGAGAAAGGAGCATCCTTCAGATGTGAGCTTCCTGTGCTGAGACGCTGTCAGACCAATGAAAGGTTGATACAACACAGGGACATTATCCCAGAGTCAAAGAGAAAGTGTGTTGCCCTGGAGCCGGCACCCTGAATTTGGACTTCCAGCCCACTTGACTTTGTGAGAATAAACTTTTATTTCTTAGAACCATCCACTTGAGATATTTTTGTTATAACAGCACTAGGTGACTAAGACAATGCCCATGGAAGTATTCAAGAAATTAAATGACAAACGATTGTACTGGACATATCTGCTACAAAAGACTTCTCTGAAGTACTAATTACCAAAGATGTTATCTTGAGGATTGAAGTGTGCATGACCCCAGCCATGGTATGTTCAATTGCTTCCAATGTAGGCAAGAGCTAAACAATGAAACAAGAATGGATACCTATGAATTATGCTGCTGGTAAAGAATACTAATATAACATAAAACAGACTGCCACAGAGTACAACTGCTCCACAGAGTTTTCAAGGAGTGCCTGGTAGATGTGAACTGCTGACCTTTTGTTAGCAGCTGTAGCATTTAATCACTATGCCACCAGAGTTTCCTGGACTGCCACAGGAACAAATAACACTGTCTTGAAAGAAGTATAACCACAGTGCTCCCTGGAAACAAGGATGATGACACTTTGTCTCCCACACTCTGGACTTCTATCAGGAGAGACCAGTGCCTGGAAAAGGACATCACACTTGCTAAGGTAGTGGGTCAATGAAAAAGACAAAGAACCTTGATGAGATGGAATGACACAGTGGCTGCATTGATGGGTTCAAACATAACAATACTTGCAAGGATGGCACAGGATCAAGTAGTGTTTCATTCTACTGTACACGATGTCACCATGAGTTGGCATCAACTCAATGGTACCTAAGAACAACAGTAGATGACAGAACTGTCAAATTTGTTATGGGTGTGACTGTAGCTATGTATACAAATTTGTATTATATAGTGAGATACACAGACATAAAATAAATGCCAAGGACTTCTTAAAAATAATTCACCAAAGGAAAAAAGGTTTTAAAGGGATGGATGAAGCAAATGTGCAAAAATTATTCAATCTGGGTAATGGGGAAAAACATACTATTCTGTCTACTTTTTAGTATGAATTTTTTCATAATAAATTTTTGAAACTAAACAGAAACTTCATGTTAAAACTGGAACTACCTCCTATCTTCCTTCCCTTACTCCAGTACCTAAGCTCAGCCCTTAACTCTTCAGCTTTATCTTCTGATTACTTCATCTAAAGAGACAGATTAAAGTGTCAGACAGGGAAACATCAGCTAGGTCCTACACTCTATGGCTGAATCCCCTTTCAATGACAGATAATCATCTCTCTTCAGCCAATCTATCTAAGGCAGAGTAAAATAAACAGCCACATGCTGACAATCAGCACATCACTCCTCCTGAGAAATAAAGAAATCACTTGGACAAAACAATCTTCCCAGAAATTAAAAACACATAATGAGGCTTCTTCCCCTCCATTCCAAGGAGACTGCTCTGGCAGAGGTCTCCTAATTGTGAAATCCCACTGTCAACTCTCAGTCTTGACCTTATTTGACCTTGCTTTGGCACTTGACACAGTAGAATATTCCCCCTCTTCTGGAACCTCTCCACTTCCTTGGCACAAGTGACACCAACACTAAAAATGCCCATACCTACAATGCCTTCTTTTAATGTCAAATGCCACATTCACAGCTCTCCCTGAGTGACAATAAGTAATTTTTGTCCCAAGTGCCCGATTCTGAAGGAACCAAGAGTGGGCCCCTGCCAATGTGTCAAAAACTTCTGCTTCTGCTAACAGAAGTCAGTATTTAGAAAACCATTCTGATACCAAATCACTACAACTGCAGAATAAAATATTACCAACCAAAATTTGTTGCCATCATGTCAGTTTCAACTTGTTGTGACCCTATGTGACAGCCACAGGTGGATCTGAGCTGATGAGCTTTTGGTTAGCAGCTGAACACTTATATCTACTGTGCCGTCCAGGGCTCCAGGGCTCCCAAGATAATACCAATTTCTCTTAAAATGCACAGCTGAGTTCTCAAGAAAGAAAAATTCCCAGGAGGTAAAAATTAAGTGGGAGCTATAATCCAGAATGATAAGGAAAGGTGGAGGTTACGAGACTCCGGGAGCATTTCCTGATGTCACCAACAAGAAGCTGTGGTTTAAAGCTACAGGGGGGCAAGAGATTAGACCCTGACCACACAAAATATAGACATATGGAAGTGAGTCTCCCTGAAAGAAATGGAGGACTCTGAAGGGCAACAAATTCAGGGAAAAGGTAAACTAGAAAAAATACAACTACAGGTGAATAAAAACAACCAAGAAATGTGCCTGTTTTGACCAAGCTTCAGTGGGAGATACAAGAGAAATTTCTCTCAAAATTCATAAACAAAGGATTGCACTCATACAAAAATTAACTTAAAGTGATGGCAGAACCTAACAAATCCTCTCAAAACTAGGCTTCAGAATATTCTCACAGTCAAAAGCCTGCTAAGTATTCACTAAACACATCAAGAAGAAAGCCAGGGACAGGGTCAAGATGGAGATCTAGACACACATCTCTTTAATTTCCTCTGAAAACTTAGGCCTGGATTGACAATTAAATGGAGTCTTCTGGACACCCAGTGAGTCCTAGGACACAGCATAGCGCTGTCAATTTGGACTACATGCCACTGAACAGGGAACTTCTTCTCTTTCGCTGACCACCCACCCTTTTTGAATGGCTGGCTCTCACAGATTTAAGGTAACTGGAGTTTTTAACTTTTTTTATTTGTCTTCACCAGCGGCAGGGGTTGGGTTTAACTGGCAGCAAAGCTCAGCTGCACTGCTGATGTGATCAGCAGGCAGACCAGCCACACATTTTGAGAGCCCAGCTCTGGACTCTGTGCACCTCGGCCCCTCCACCCTTTCCTCCCGAACCTCTGCCACTGACTCAGCTATTTCACAGCAGGCAGGACAGCTTGTACAGGCCACCATCTTGTTCAACTGGGAGGTGGATTTACCCAAACAGAGGCCTCAGCAGGGGCTAATTCACAGACTGGGAGGCAGTGCCAGCCTAGGAGAGCTTTCTCAGAAAAAAAGCTATGTTTAGTACAGTGTAGCCTTACAGGTGGGGCCCGGCAGCAGATGACAGCAGGGCAGTGGCCTGTCCATACTTTGAACTAGATCACAGATAGCATCTGGGGTCAGATATAGAGGTCCTATATTGCCAGCTGGAAAGAGGGGCTTGCACATCTGACAGCCTGACTGATTTCGGAAGCTGTCAGATAGCATTTACCTTTCAAAATAAGACTACCTAGAGAAATAAGTGCAGTGAGTCCTGACAGCATCTCTTCCAGCCTTTAACGATCCACATCATAGGGTCAACTGATGGCCCCTCCAGTGACGCCATAAGTAGGGCCAAAGCTTTGCCAATCAGGAGGGGAGGCTGCTACCCCAGAGATTCCATTGGGCCCAGTCACTGGAGTACACAGAGGTGACAAACTTCCTTCTCAGACTGCGCTTCAGATCCTGTTAAGGTAACACCAGCAAAACTAAACAGCCTTTAGATGCTCAAAAAAACAACAAACTTTGGACAGAAACTTAAAACCCACCCATGACTCCAGAAAGCTCCCAAAAGAAAGAACCAAAGAACTTCCCAGATGAATAAGCCTTTCTAAAACTATGGGAGGTTGAGGACAAAAGGATTATACATAGAGCCCTCCTAGACATTATACGAAATGCAGCAGAGCAAGACAAAAAAAATTAGGCAAGCTATCTGAACTGATGGAACACCAGCATTCTGAAATCCAACGGATCAATAACAAAATCAAAGAAATAGAAAATTCAATTCAAAGCCAAGGAAGAAAATCAGCATAAACAGGAGTCAGAAACACCAGCAAAATGTGATGCAAAATAATTTCAGGCCTTAAAAAGGACAAACATAGAATATTTTAAATTTATATTTAATGTACACAAAGAAAAGAAAAAATAAACACAACTGAATGAAACTTAAAAAGGTAAATTGTGAAAGAATTAAACTTCTAGAAGTAAAAAACACGCAATGATAAAAACAAATTTGTCAGAACACTCATATATTGCTGGTGGAAATGTAAAATGGTGCAGCCACTGTGGAAAGCTGCTTGGCTTTTCCTCAAAAAGCTGAGCACAGAGTTACCACATGATCCCGCAATCTTACTCCAAGATATACAATCAAGAGAACTGAAAACTTATACATGAATGTCCACAGCAGTATTTGAAAGCCAAAAAGTGGAAACAAATCAAATGTCCACCGAACGATAAATGGATAAACAAAATGTAATATACACAAAGATAGACCAGATAACTAGTATTTTCTAAAAATTAAACACTTAATGCTCATAAAAAGTAATGCTCATAAAGAGTAAAAAGATAACCTACAGCCTGCAGAAAAATTTGGCTATGACATATCCAACAGAGGTCTAATTGCTAATATATATAAGAAAATTTAACACTGCCGCAACAAAAAGCCAACAAGTCCATTTAAAAAATGAGCAAAGGAAGAAACGAACAGATACTTAACCAAAGACAACATTCAAGTAGCTAACAGACAGATACAGAAACGCTCAAGATGACTTAGCCATTAGAGAAACGTGAATCAAAACTACAGTGAGATTACTATCTCAACCCATTATTACTGGCACTAATAAAAATAATAATAACAAATACTGGAGATGTTGCAGGGAGACTTGAACTCTAATACAATGCTGATAGGAATGCAAAATGGTACAATCACTCTGGAAAACAATATGATGCTTCCTTAAAAAGCTAGAAACAGAAATAACTTACATTCCAAGGATGATCTCCAAGGACCAAAACAACATGGGGCAAAGAGAACCCAAAAGACAGAGAGACCCATGTGAGCAGGTGACTACATCAACGTGACCGGAAGAGCCAGATGGTGCCCAGCCACCACCAGTGATAGCTGTGATGGGGTTCACAAAGTTGAGTCTCATGGGCAACACAAAAATAAAAAGGGGTGCACCCTGAGATCTCCACTAATAAGACCACAGTTGATGGTCCAGGGTCCTCGGGGTTCACCTGGAAGCATGGCCCCTAGCCCTGATGCCGTCCCTGTCCATAAATCATAATGGAGGTCAACTCTTTGGGCAGAAATGGATTGGACTTGGTGACACAAAGTGATCATATTATGGGTGCACTTTATGGTTCTATGAATCTATAGGATGTAATCCAGCTGATCTCTTACTGGATGTGGCGGAGAGGGTGGAGAGGAGGGGATAGTAGATTGTTAGGATGTGACATGTACAGAATGGAGAAGAGGAGTGTGCTGTCACCAGGCGGGGAGAACCGCTCATTGGCAAGTATGCAAACTTACATGGGATTGCATATTCTCACTCAATCATAATAAAAAAAAAGAAAATAATAATAATATACATTCCAGCAACCCACTCCTAAGAATATACCCTAGAGAAGTAACAGCCATCACATAAACAGACACATGCACACCAAGGTTCACTGCAGCATTATTCACAATAGCAAAAAAGTGGAAACAACCTAAGTATCCATCAATAGATAAATGGATAAACAAACTATGGTATATGCAACACAGTGGAACACTACCCAACAATGAAGAACAACAATGAATCTGTGAAACACCTCACAATACGGATGAATCTGATGGGCATTAAGCTGAGTAAAATAAGTCAGTCACAAAAGGACAAATACTACATGAGACTACTATTAAAAAACTCACGAAAATGTTTATACACAGAAAGAAATAACCTTTGAGGGTTATGAAGGAGGGTATGATAGGGGAGGGAAGAACAGAAACTAGATTCAGGTTTAAGTGGTAACGTTGGTGAAAGCTAAGGCAGTACATGATACTGGGCAGGTCTGCACAGTTTGACTAAGGCAAAGTCCTCGAAGTTCCACATACACATTCAAACTCCTGGAGGGCCGAGTTACTGAACTGAGGGCTGGGGAACACGGTCTTGGAGAAATCTAGTAGCATAGCAGTTCCTAAAGAAAATGTTCTACTACACTTGTGGTGCAGATCGTCTGGGGTCTTAAAAGCCACTGAGCAGCCAACTAAGACACATCTATCTACTGGTTCCATCTAGTCTGGAGCAAAGCAGGTTGAAGAAAACCAAAGACACAGAAAAAAGTAGCCCAAAGGACTCATGGACCACAACTACCACAGCCTCCACTAAACTGAGCCCAGAAAAACTAGATGGTGTCCAGCTACCAGATCCCGCTCTGACAGGGATCACAATAAAGGGTCTCAGATAGAACAGGAGAAAAACGTAGAACAAAATTCAAATTCACAAAAAAGAAGACAGACTTACTTATCTAACAGAGGCTGGTGAAACTTTATGGCCCTCTGACACCCTTTTAACTTAGTACTAAAATCACTCTCCAGGTTTACCATTGATCTAAAGATCAGACAGGTCCATAAAACAAACAATAACACACGTGAAGAATATATTTCATGGTTTAATCACACATACAAGACCATATAGCACACCAGCCCAAAAGTAGAGATAGGAAAGCAGGAAGAGACAGGAAAACTGGATGAATGGGAATGGGGAACCCAGAGTGGAGGAGAGAATGCTGACACATCACAGGGTTGGCAACCAATGTTAGAAAGCAATTTGTGTGTTGCTTAATCCTAATCTGCTCTATAAACTGTCACCTAAAGCACAATAATAAAAAAAAAGTGAGAAAAAATGTGACACATCCATATAGCCGAGTATTATTTAGCTGTAAGAAGGAGTGAGGTACTGATACGTGCTACAATGTGGATGGGCCTTAAAAACAGTATGCCAAGTGAAAGCGGCCAGACACAAAAGACTACGTATGATTCCATTTAAATGAAATGTCCAGAATAGACAAATCCATAGAGACAGAAGTATGTTAATAGTTGCTAGAGGATGGAGGGAGGGGAAAACTGGGTATGGGGTTTCTTAGAGTCATGCAAGTTAGATAGCTCCAGAATTCGATGGTAGTGTTGGCTATACAATACTGTGAATATACTAAAAACTACTGAATGGTATACTTTTATTTAATTCACTAATTTTTTTTCTGTTTTAAATTATGCTTTAGGTAAAAATTTACAATTTAAGTCAGTTTGTCATAAAAAACTTACTACACACACATTATTGTGTCACCCTAGTACTCTCTCTACAATGTGACAGGATTCTCCTCACAACCTTGTATGTCTCATGTCTCAAGTGTACCTGAATGGTACACTTCAAACAGTTAAAATGGTGAATGCCAAGCTATGTAAACTGTATCTCAATTAAAAAAAAATATTAATGAAAATGAAGAATGTTGGCAGCTAGCTAGGAGAGGGCAGGAAATTCTAGTAGTCAGGGATCACTGGTTAGGTCTCACAACAGTCCGAAACATGTGCAGACAGTAGCTAGCCAACTACAATCTCCAAAATCAACAACACAGAGGTAGAGAACTTAAAGACTGGACTGCCAGGCTTGCTAGAGAAGTGCTAATGAGCTACAGAATGTCCTCCACCCCCTTGAAAGGAGCAACAGAAGGGCTGGTAGTTAAACTGAAAGCTACAGCCTTTCTCCACAAGGGCAAGTATTAAAAGGCCTGTACAGCTAAAAGTACCACCAACTTTGATAATGACAATAATTAATCTCTGCCTATAGACTCCCTTTCTGAAGTGGGAACCCATCAGTATTTTCTACACTGACAGCTCAAGATGGCCTCAGGATGCTGATGTTTTCATCAAGAACACCAATGCCTAAGGTCTTTGCTAGATCAAGGCAACACTACAGATGCTTAGTCCCTCCTTGTAACAACACACCAGATGTCTGCACAGAGAGTAGTCATACTGTACCAAAGGTATTGGACTCTGGGCAATGGGGACTATAATCCTGCAGAGATCCAAATGTGGAAAAGAAGACAACTTAAGAGACATTAAGTTGGAAACATTTAATCACAAAAGTCCTGACTGAGGTACCAGCTGGATCAACTATCCTTTTTTCTGTGATTTCCATGACACACTTAATATAGTCCTATAGATTGCAGGGGGTGGGTGAGAACTTCTCTTGATGAGTTAGAAAGAGATTAGACTCCACCAAGCAAGGAAAGAACTGTTTAATTTAGACAGCAGATCTATAAAAAACCTAGAATGCAACACAGAAAGACAAAGATGAACTATACAAAAGAGGGGATAACAGACACGGAGGACAAAAAAAAAAAAAACACAAGATGCACCCAACAAGACAAAATTCATCATGTGTGACACTCAAAAATGCAAAACATGCAGAGAAATTCAGCCCGGCATAAGGAAAAAAATAACAGAAGCAATCAGAAATAAAAAAATATATAGCACTAATATAAAACAACAGTTAAAAAATTATTCAAACTATATTCTAAATGTTCAAAAGGAAAAAGACTGCACCTGTTAATTGGAGACATGCAGAGTATGTTTTAAAAAAAAGACCCAACATAAATTCCTCAGGATAAACAAATACAAAGCTGAGACCAACCAGATGGGACTAACACCAGACAAGACACTTCAAAAGAAAAGATTAGTAAACAAGATGGCACAGCAATAGCAGCCACACAAAATAAAACCAGGAGAAGGACTGAAAAAGAAGCAAAGAGTAGCTGTGAGCTGTAGGGCAATTTCAAGAGGCCCAATGTATGTGGAATTGGAATCAATGAAGGAAGGCAGAAAAAAATACGTGAAGAAACAGTAACAGCAATTTCTTTCAAATTTTACGAACTACATGCATATATAAAAAGGCCAGCACATCTCAGACCCAGGAAGAACTATACAAAAGAATTTCACAATCAAATTGCTTGAAGAAAAAAATCTTAAAAGCAGTAAGGGAAAAACACACACCACATACAGAAGGATGAGAATGACAGCGGACTTTGTGTCAGAAACAATGCAAGTCAGCAGGCAATGGAGTGGCAGAACTGAAAGAAAAAAAATGACAACCTAGAATTCTTACTGAACATACCTAGCAAAAAGAGGTGAAATAAAAACCTTCTTGAGACACGAAGATGAAAGACTTCACTATTAGCAGTCATTCACCACCTCCAAAAAAGTTAAAGGGTGTCCTTCAGACAAAAGAAAAATGATACTGACAGTTATCTAGATCTACACAAAGGAATAAAAGATACCAACAACAGAAAATATTCAGGTAAATAGAAAACATTTTCATTACTATTGTATTCTTCACAAGAATTAACTGTTTATTTAAAGTAAAAAAAAAAAAAAAAGAAGTAGTAGATTTACAGATCCAAAAGAGATGGTATATAGGTACATTCCATGCCATTCTTCCTATATTTTAAACATCGTATAAAATTTTTAAAAAAGACAACTAAAGACTGAATGAGGAAAAAAAGAGGGCAGACTGTCTAGGAACTTCAGGATTCAAGAAATGACAAAGCAGTCAGTTCTCTCAGAAAATTTTTCTCTTCCTGTATTCCTGGCCGAAGTGCAAGAGAAGCTTGAAATATCCAGGGCACTGGATTGGGGTTTAGGGGTAGAGGGCATCAGTTTAGTACTGAGCACACCGAGGCTGAGGTGACGTGGAGACACCGACAGATGTCCAACAGGCAGTGTGACATATACAAGGAGCTCTGAGAAGTCTTACATGATGGCAAACTTGGAAGTCCCCAGAAAACAAGCAGTAATAAAGTCAACAAACTCATGCACAGAGAGGAGATCAGTCTTGGGAGACAACATGGCGTAAAAAGACAAACAGCCTAACACTGAGACTTCAGGATCCTCAAAGTTAAATAGACAGGGAGAAGGAGATCAAAAGTGCAAAGACGACTGAGAAGGAACAGCCTCCTCAGAAGGAGACTGGAGAGAAAATGTGGGAGAGTGTAATGTCAAGAAACTCAAGGTTTCCAGAAAGTAGTAAGCAACAAAGTGTGCACAAAGAGAAACAAAATAATTAAATGTTCACTAGCCTTGGCAGTGTGGATGACACAGGAGCTTAGTGAGACCAGTTTTAGTGAAGCAGTATCCTCTCGCCTGTGAGCTGCACGTCATCTCTTCAGCTTGGTGGAATGCCTTCTCTGCAATCCCACAGCATGTCATGCTTTTCACATCTATTTACCTAAAAAATCCTTTAAAGCACGTTTCACAGAATACACACTAGGAAATGAACATTCTACTTTCTGTCCATCTCAAATCCTACCCTTCAATACAGTCTTTTCTAGCCATACCAGAACAAACTAACATCTCCTCTTGTAAAGTCCTGAACAATCACATCTTTTGGTATATAAATATTTAAGGTTCTAGCATGAATGCTACAAGAACGTAGGACCCCTGTCTGTCCTGTTCACTACGTGAAGAAAAAAAATCTTAAAAGCAGTAAAGGTAAAAACCACACCATACACAGAAGAACAGGGATGAAAGTGACAGTGGACTTCACTAGGAAACAATGCAAGTTTTAGCAGGCAGTGGAGTGCCACTGTATCTCCAGCACCTAAACGGGCTAGCCCATATCAGGTACCAGGAAATGTTTACCGAATAAAGTAAAACAGATGCTGTTACTCTTCAACAACTACCAATTATTAGAGACCAAAGACCACATTTTACACGTATTTCTACACAGCGTTCTACAGAGTAGACATTTAATATGTGTTCTTTGATTACAATGATAGTAATTTATGATGGCCTAAAGTTACACCTTCCACAACACTTTACCTACACTCATAAGGAATCTGTACATGGATCAAGAGGCAGTCATGCGAACAGAACAAGGGGACACAGCATGGTTTAAAGTCAAGAAATACATGTGTCAGAGTTGTACCCTTTTACCATACCTTTTCAATTGTATGCTAAGCAAATACTCCCAGAAGCTGGGAGAGGAGGCATCAGGATTGGAGGAAGACTCACTAACAACCTACATTATGCAGACAACACAACCTTGCTTGCTGGAAGTGAAGGGGATTTGAAATACTGACAAACATTAAACACCACAGCCTTCAGTATAGATTGCATTTCAACATCAAGAAAACAGAAGTCCTCACAACTGGACCAGTAAGCAACATCATGATAAACGGAGAAAGGACTGGGGTTGTCAAGGATTTCACTTTACGTGGTTCTACAATCAACACCCCTGGAAGCAGTAGTCAAGAAATCAAGACACACTGCATTGGGAAAATCTGCTACAAAAGACCTCTATGAAGTGTTGAAAAGTAAAGATGTCACCTTGAAGACTAAAGTGCACTTGATCCAAGCCATGGTATTTTCAATGGTATCATATGCACGTGAAAGCTGGACAATGATTAAGGAAAACAGAAGAACTGACACCTTTGAATTATGATACTGGGGAAGAATACTGAATGTACTATGGAATGTCAAAAGAATAAACAGATCTGTCTTGGAAGAAGTACAAACAGAATGCTCACTGGAAGCAAGGATGGCACAACCATGTCTTACATACTTTGGACATGTTGTCAGGAGGGATCAATCCCTAAAGAACATCATGCTTGGTAAAGTAGACGGTCAACGAAAAAGACGACAACCTTCAACAAGATGGACTTACACAGTAGCTCCCACAATTGGGCTTAAGCATAAGAACAATAATGAGTATGGCACAGTACCGGGCAGTGCTTTGTTCTGTTGTGCACAGGGTCACTGTGAGTCAGAATCAACAGGATGGCACCTAACAACACTGCTCCAATAGAAAATACCATGAGTGAGCGAAAAGCTTTATGAAGAGAAATTTTATTAACACAGTCTGGTAGCCACAAATCCATTTATGAATTATAAATCCATTCAGTAAGAGAATATATCACAATCCAGTAGGCCGAGCTCTGCTCCCAGTGCCACTTGTTGGTGGTATGGGGTTCCCAGCTTACTCAGCTCATTTCTCTCCCTTAGATCACACAGTGGTCACTCGAATCCTGCCTCCCCAGTGCAACTGCTACCCATTCTCCATCGTCAACAACGTAGAGGCACGATTCACAACACATGGGAGGAAGCGCACTAAACTGGGACTCATAGCCAAGTCAAATCAACACATACATTTTTGGGAGGACACAATGCGATCCATACACAATGTTACACCAGAGCCTTAGTGGCGCAGTGGCTAAGAGCTCAGCTGCTAACCAAAATATCAGCAGTTCGAATCCAACAGCCACTCCTTGGAAAACCAGGGCAGTTGTACACTGCCCGATAGAGTTACTAGGAGCTGGAATTAACTTGATGGCAACAGGTTTTTCTGTTACACTAGGAGACTTGATGACACAGTGGTTAAGACGCTCAGCCGCTAATTGAAAGGTCAGCAATTCAAATTCACTAGTCATTCTACAGGATAAAGATGTGGCAGTTTGCTTCTGTCAAGATTTATAGCCCTGGAAACACTATGGGGCAATTCTACTCTGTCCTACAGGGTCTGTATGAGTCAGAATTGACTCAATAGCAACGGGTCTGGGTTTAATATAACACCGGAAACTGAATGCATAGGGTTTGGCAACACACCTCGACACTGATTGGGAAAAAAAAAGATAAACTGCCTCTGTAATATTTTTCAACTCTCATTTTAAAAGACAGTAATAATCATCCTTGAAATACTATATTTCCCCACATTTCAGAATCTAAGGAAAATCCTAAACACAGCTAAACTGTCCTTCCTTTCTTATGAAAAATTTTTAAATACATTCACATAGCACCCTAAAATCTCAATGCCCATCTTTGAAATACTGTATTTCCCCATATTTCAGAACCTAAGGAAAATTCTAAAGACAGCTAAACTGTCCTTCCTTTCTTATGAAGAAAATTTTAAACACATTCATGTAGCACTCTAAAATCTCAATGCCTATCGTAACATTCATCTGGATGCTGGAGTTGTTATGTTCACATGTTGGTAATACCCAAGAGTCCATCAGTAATGGCAAGGAGCAAATTCAAGATACTGCTATGGTGAAATCTATAGTGCCACCTCAACCTAATTACAGACAATCATTTTTATTTTTTTAATTGTTTTAAGTGAAAGTTTACAATTTGAGTCAGTCTCGCATATAAAAGCTTACACATACTTTGTTACAGGACCCTACACACTGTGTTCTCCCACACTGTGACAGCATCCTCCTCCCCTCCACCCTGAATTTCCCATGTCTGTTCAATCAACTCCTGTCCCATTCTTTCTTCTCATCTCACCTCTAGACAGGAGCTGCTGACTCAGTCTCCTGTATCTATTTAAGCCAAGAAGCACATTTTTCACCAGTATCAATTTATATCTTATGGACCAGTTCAATTTTCATCCGAGGGGTTGGCTTCTGGAGTGGTTTCAGTTCTAGACTAATAGAGCGTCTAGGGGTCATGCCTTCCAGGGACTCTCCCCAGTCTGTCAGACCATCATGTCTGGTCTCTCTACCAGAGTTCAAGTTCTGCACCTCACATTTCTCCTGTTCCATCAGGGACTCTACGTTAAAGTTCCCTGTAAGAGAAGTCACTGGTGGTCACTGGGCACCATCTAGTTCCTTTGGTCTCATGTTGATGTAGTTTCTGGTTTATGCAGCCCTGTCTGTCTCTTAGGTTCACATTTTCCTTATGTCTTTCATGTTTTTCATTCTCCTGCTTCAGGTGGGTTGAGACAAACTAATGTTTCTTAGACGGCTTCTTGCTAGCTTTGAAGACCTCAGCTGCCACTCACCAAAGTGGGATGCAAAACATTTTCTAAACAAACTTTGTTACGCCAACTGACCTAGATGTCTCCTGAAAACATAGAACCCAGACCCCTGTCCCTACTTCTCTGTCCCTCAAAGTGTTTGGTTGTATTTAGAAAACTTCTTAGCTGTTGGTTTAGTACAGTTGTGCTGACTTCTCCTTTACAGTGTGTTCTCTTTCCCTTCCCATAAAATAACAGAAACTCTGGTGGCATAATGATTAAGTGCTATGTCTGCTAACCTAAAGGTTGGCAGTTCAAATTTACCAGGCACTTGGAAACTCTGTGGGGCAGTTCTGCTCTCACCTACAGGGTCGCTATTAGTCGGAAACAACTCAACAACACTGAGTTGGTTGGGGTTACACCAAATTAGTAAATATCCCTCTGCCTCCCTCCTCATCCTCATAACTATCGAAGACCATTTTCTTAGACAGAATCACCTTAATGCCACTGAAAATATGGGAGTTCTAGTCATAAATCACACAATAAAAGACTTGCAGTGAGGCAGCACACAAAACCAGAAGTGAAAGAGTTCACCCAGGGTCTTTCCAAACACAAGATTTTCTACTAAATAAAGCCAAAGATGTTATATGAAATGAAAACTGTCATTTTTCAATAAAACAGCTTCATTTCTCACATGTACTTTGTACAAGATTATATTATAAATTCAATCTCATGTTTCTCTCACACATTTTATTACTACCATTAAGCTCATCTACAGAATTATTAAATTGGAACAAATAAGATGACTTATGCTTTAAAGACTTTCATTCACACCAATTGGCATTTTCAACACCTGAAATTTATTCTATCCTTTCCTTTTGGAAAGAATATGCAAACGTTGGAGACAAATTCTAAACAAAGCTCCAGTCTAACATAAGTACCTTTAGAAATACCTGCATCCAGTGAGGTGCAGGAACAGAGAAACCTGAAATCAAAAAGGGTGGGACTAAATAAAAAAAAATCTCATCTTTGTAAAGGAAATCAGATCCTAAAGAAGCACAGAAAGACACTCATTGGTGTCAGAATTCATGCTCAGCTCCAAACAGCATAGGAAAGCATCTCATGAAAGAACAAAGGGTTTCTTTTTGGACCATGTGAATGGCCACATGGAAATATCCCTGGCCCTGATACGTAAACTTGGTCAAGAACAGGGTGACATCATATTCTCTCCCCTGATCAGTCCAAGGGCCGTACTTCAGCACGACCGAAAAGGCCCTCCAAAAGGTTTTGGAAATCGTGACCTCTATTCCGTTAACGCCCTGTTCTTGCTATTACATAAAGTCTTTGTCTAAGACCTTACTGCTTTCCTTCATTACCTTTTGGGAGGACATTTGAAAACATATACAACATAGAAAGAACGATGCAACAAATCCCCAAAAAAGCTCATTATTCAAATTCATCCATGATGAATTCACAGCCAATGCTGTCTCTGCTCCCCGGCACGCACACTTTATCTTGTCCATACACACGCATACTGAGATGTACTGAAGCATGTGCATATACTTTTAAATCCCTTTTTAAAAATTTCAATTACAGGTCATAAATGAAAAAAATATCCTATCCAGCAAACAATTCAGCAACAACCAGTTATTATCATTTCAGGCGTTTAACTCAGATAAAGTACAAACTTTAAGGGGCAAGTTTACCACAAAAGTGAAATACCAAATTTTGTGCAGTGACACACAAGCAACTGTTTAATAACACAGCTGAAAAGTACCTCATTCACCAGCTATATGCATAAGTTAAATGATAAGCAAACCCATTATCTATACACATAATCTCAAAATTAATAAGAAAAAGGAAAAGGGTTATAAAGTTCACCCACGTGGCCAATTTTACCACTGGGATTTGGAAAAATCTGCAACCTTCAGAAGCTACGCTCAAGTGAACAAAATTACTAAATCACACAAGAATTGGAAAAGAGTTTTCCCTAAGTTCATATCATTTTAAATAAAATGTCACTTTTCATGAAAACTTCCTCTCCGCCCCCCACCAATGAGATTAATGTCAACCTGGCTTCTGTGTTAGGTCTCTAATTTAATTTTTTTTAAAAAGTGTCAGTGATCTCATTACTTTGTTCTTGGGAAAGTGTTGCTAGAGTAATGCCTACTCCCAGGGCTGCGGCCAAATCTGGAATTTCCCACCTACATGGTCTTCTAGCCTCAAGCAAGGTAAAGCCTTGCTCAGAGCCATCATCCTACTTACAACACAACCTCCACTTCACTTCTTGCAAAACACTACCAGGAGAAGACTCACTAAGTCACAAGCTGTTGAACTGCTCCCTCAAAGTCACACAGAATTCTAGCATTATTCAAGGGAATCTGGACGAATGCAGAGCACAACATTCTAAACTGCAAAATGACTGGGACACTAAAGCCAGACCAGAGATGGAGAGATGGGGAAACTTTAATGTTCCCGAAGCCAAAAGGCATCATGTTTGGTAAAGGAGAGGGCCTAACAGAAATGAAAGAAACGCACAATGACATGGACTGACACGACAGCCACCACAACGAATTCAAACACACCAGTGATCCCGAAGACAGCACGGGACCCACCGACACCTCACTCATTACACAGACAGTCACTGTGAGCGGGAGCTGACTCTGCTGCAGCTGACAAAAAGCAAAACCAAAAACACCCGCTGCCATTGAGTCAGTTCCGATCCACAGCAATCTGTAGGGCAGAGCAGAACCACCCTGCAGAGCTTTCAAGGAGCATCTGGTGGATGTGAACTGCCGGCAACCACTATACCACCAGGCCTTCCAAACATAACAACAAAGCCCACTGTTAATCTGGCATTTCTTCTGTTGACTGAGCATCCTGTACTGGAGACCTGAGAGGGGCTCCTCAAAGACACTGCTGATACTATGCTTCCTTCCTGTGGAGAAATTAAGTACCACCTTCACCACATGAAACTGAGTTTGAAAGACAGGGACTCTATGTGCAGCTTTTCAAAACTTCTAGATTCCCAGATGTCAAATTATAACTGACCTACAAAGACCACCACTATGGATTTAATAGTAGCTTGAGGCTGGACCAGTGAGCAACATCACGGTAAATGGTAAAAGGACTGAGGCTGTCAAGGATTTCATTTTATTTGGTTCCACAGTCAATGCCCACGGAAGCAGCAGTGAAGAAATCACAACGCATTGCACTGGGAAAATCTGCTGCAAAAGACCTCGATAAAGTGCTGAAAAGTAAAGATGTCACCTTGCAGTCTGAGGTGCACCTGACCCAAGTCACAGTATTTTCAATCACAACACGTGCATGCAAAAGCTGGATAACGATTAAGGAAGACAGAAGAAGAACTGACACCTTTGAATTATGGTGGTTGAGAAGAATACTGAATACCATGGACTGCCAAAAGAAGGAATGGATCTGTTCTGGAAGAAGTACACCAGTGTGCTCCTTGGAATAAAGGATGGTGATACTGCATCTCACATACTTTGGACCTATCATCAGGAGGCATCAACCCCTGGAGAAGGACATCATGCTTAGTGGAGTGGAGGGTCAGAGAGAAGAGGAAGACCCTCGACAACACAGACTGACACAGTGGCTGCAACAACGGGCTTAAGCATAAAAACTGCTGTGGCACTGCACACGACTCAGCAGTGTTGCCTTCTGTTACGCAGGTTACTATGAGCTGGAACCGACTCAACAGCACCTAACAGCAATTTCAGGTAGACAATGGAGGAACAGGACAACCCAAGAAAAATAACTAATTCCAAAAATATTGAAATAAAGATTGAAGCTCCATTTATAAAACAAAATCAAACCTGTTGCCATCAAGTTGACTCCTACTCATAGTGACCCCACAGGACACAGCAGAATTGCCCCACAGTGTCCACGGAGCACCTGGTGAATTTGAACCGCCTATCTTTTGGTTAACAGCTGTAGCACTTAACCACTATGGCACCAGGGTTTCCCGCAGGCTCCATAAACACATCTAAACTTCCTGAAGAACTGAATTATTGGGCTGTGAGGACCATGGTCTCAGGAAACATCTCAACTGGCACGACACAGTTTATAAATAAAATGTTCTACATTCTACTTTGGTTAACAGCATCTGGGGATCTTAAAAGCTTATGAGGGGGCATCTACAAACGCTATAGTGGGATTATCTTGTCTAAAGCAAGAAGAATACAGTAAACCAAAGACACCAGGGAAGACTAGTCCAGATGACTGCTAGACCCCAAGTACTACAACCTCTACCAGACTGAGTCCTGCACAACTAGATGGTGCCTGCCTACCACCACCAACTGCTCAGACAGGAATCACAGCTAAGGCTTCCCAGACTGAGCTGGCGGAAAATGTACAACCAAATTCTAACTCACAAAACACAAGACCAGACTTACTAGTCTGACAGACTAGAATAACCCCCAAGAATATGGGCCTCCAACACCCTTTCAGTTCAACAAGGAAGTCACTTCTGAGATTTGCCGTTCAGCCAAAGATTAGAATAAAGGGCCCATAAAACAAAAGGAGACTAAATGGACATCACACCGCAGGGGTAAGGATAAGAAGGCAGGAAGGGACAGAGAAGATGGTAACAAAGAACTCCAGGCCAAAAAGAGAAGAGTCTTGACTGTTTAACGAGGAATTAGTTTGTCTGGTAAACCTTCCCTCTAAAATACAATTACACGCGCACACACACACACACACACACACACACATTACAGAGCTAAGAGAGACCTATAGCATTTCTTCTCCCTGTTGCTTCAAAAATACAACTCAAAAAAAACAACAGGACTGGAAGCCGGAGGTCTCTCGGGTACAGAGAGAAGAGCTGGGCCACAACTTCCTTTACAGGACTCCAGTGTTTGCATTCTAGCACAAGCCTACTGAGCAGAGGGCCATGGGATGCGACATGCTCCATGGCTAAGTTCAGAATCTTTGGGTGATTTTAAAATTTGAAAACACAAGCGTTCAACTTGTCACTTCTGGGAAGGCTACATCGTAAGATTTTGCTGCCGCTCGACGCATATTAAATGCAAAAGCTATATTCACACAGAGCCTGCGAGCACATTTCATTAACACACATGCGAGGAAATCCAAAGTTACAATTCCCACAGCAAATGCAATCTTGGCCAACCCATACATACGTATTTTGCATTACCTCAGACGGAGTGACCGCAAAAGAAACTTAGAATAAAGTGTATGTTAATCTCTGTATCTAATTTACAAAGAAAAACTCCCAGACCAATCAGAGATTAGAAAACTCCTTTCCTCCTGGGATTACAGACGCTCTTTCTCTGAGACAACAAAGATGGGACCAACACTGAAGAATTTTCTGTAACAAACATCTTTACCTAACCTGGAGGACATAAGCCAGACTAACTTAACAGGGTTTCCTCTAAACTCTCATTCCTAATTCAAAGAGACAACCAGCTGTCTAGTGTCTAAAATTTTATTCCAAATATTACAATACTTTCAAAAAGTACCTTATATGCTACTCAGCTGAAGAGCAGGCTCAACTTTAGATCCCACATGAAGCAACAGATCAAACATTAGATGTCATCACAAAATGGATCCTACACAATAAATGAGTCAAATACTTGTTTGCAATACAAGGTCTGACAATTAAGTTCACAAACTCATCTGAGAAAAAGTGCTACACACCTCACTGCTGACTGTCACTATGGTCACCTTTCAATGTACTCCTCTTGGGAAGCTATGCACAGATGCCAGTGCCTAGTCCACTCTTCAGAGCAATTCTGGAACTCTTTCTGGAATGGCCATCAGAGCTGTCATTGTATTTACTCTTGACATCCTGAATGTTATCCAAATGTCTTCCTTTCAATATTTCCTTTATCTTCAGGTAAAGAAAAATACCACTGGGGCCCAGATCAGGTAAGTAGGAAGGGTGTTCCAATACAGTTATTTGTTTACTGGCTAAAAACTCCCTCACAGACAACTATACAATTAAGTTTGCAAACTTGCCACTGTGATACTATGTGCAATGGCGATTCCAGAAAGAGTTCCAAAACTGCTCTGAGGACAGACTATGCACTGACATCAGTAGTATATAGCTTCCCAAGGGGAGGACTTCAAGGGTGACTGTAGGGACATTCAGCATTGAGTATGTAGCACTTAAAACAATGAAGTTCACAGATGTAATTGTTGGATCTTGTAGTTAATACAGAAAACCGTTTTCATTTTTCTTGGTTCAGGGTTAAAAACACCAGTTTCTGGAAGGTCAAGTGCTACTGTGATAGGCCAATAGGTTAATAACAGAAGACAGCAGAGCTTAGTGGTCAAGAGACTTCTAGAGCCAAAATGCCCTGGTCTGAATCCTGATTTACCTCTCAAGGGCTGTGACTTTGGTCAAGACATTTTACTTCTCTGTACCTCAGTTTCATCAATGAGAAGGGAGGATATTAACGAAACTTGCCTTTAACTTGCCTTTGGTTAGCAGCCCTAACTCATTAACTACTGTGCCACCAGGGTTTCCCACAAATACAAAACGAGGTAATATACATAAATTTCTTAGAACAACACCCAGCAGGTAGTAAACACCCAGTGAGCATTCTTTTAGAAACCCTTCTGGTGTGGTAGTTAAATGCTACAAAGGATCAGCAGTTTCCAAGCACTCCTTGGAAACTCTATGGAGCAGTTCTACTCTGCCCTATAGAGTCGCTATGAGTCAGAATCAACTCCACAATGGGTTTGGGTTTTGGTTTAAGCCTTCTTTTATTATTACTTATTCTTACCTTGGCAGCAACCTTTATTTACTTGTTAAACCAGCACCTACACATACACATAAAACTAAACTAAAATGTATATGTTAATACTGTTATAGTCCTTTAACGAGCCCTAGTGGCCCCATGGTTAAGCACTCAGCTGCTAACTGACAGGCTAACAGTTAGAGGCCACATGGTAGTCCCACAGGAAAAAGAACTGGCTAATGTCATTGGCAAGAAAACCTTACGGGGTACTGTTACATGGGATTGCTCGACGAGCCAGAATCCATTCGACAGCACACAACAAATGATACCATAATCAGTCTCTAGAACACAATATTAATAAGTGACCTTCCCGTCTCTTGCCTCCTTCCTCTATCCTTCTTATTAACTAAGGACAAAGTCCAAATCCCTTAACCAAAAATCCACATTGCTCACAGTCTGTTGGCCTATCTTAGGTTACTTTCTTCCATACTGCTATGAGAACCCTCTGTTCCAGACTAGTTTATACATACAGCCTCTAGCTATACCTCGCACTCAGTCAACAGACATCAGAGAATCTATGGTGCCAAGTGCTCTGCTAGTGCTAGATGGAAGGACACAGTGCCTGCCTCAAAAAGCTCGTAAAATATACAAAAGACAGACATATAAAAAATAGTTGCAGTCAAACAGAACTATAATCACAAATAAGCAAAGGGAAGACAGCTACCTGAAGAGGAACAGAAGAATTCCGTTGGTGCAGAAGCCCTCCAAGAGAGAAGACTCCCCAAGTCTGAGAAGAGGTCAAAGGGCACTGCAAGAGCAGTGAAAAGCTGGGATGTCGCTAGACTGGTGGGAAGCTGCAGGAGGCCAGGAGTGGGGCGAGAGGGGAAAGCAGAGGCTACACCACAGAGCGGTCTTAGACCCAGCGCGAAATCAGCAGGTGAAGGCTTTGCTCTGCAACCACCAAAGGATTCTGAACTACAAAAGGGTACCACAAGACTTCTTTGTAATGGAACTATTCTGTATCTTGACTATGGCGATAGTCACTAAAATTGCAAAGAAGTAAACACACACATACAAATAAGTATAACTGGTAAAATGTGAGTAAGGTCAGCAGATGTGTCCATGTCAACTTCTAGTTGGGATACTGTCCTATGGCTATGCAAGAGGAAAGTGAGTGAAGGGCACATGAGATCTCTCTGCATTAATTTTCTACAACTGTATCATTACAATTATCTTAAAATAAAAAGTTTAATTTTCTTTTTTTTAAGTTCAAAAAAAAGTTACTTCCGGCCAACATGGTACCACAAAAATACCACGCCATTCCTGCACAGCAAAGATCTGAAAAACTAAGTAAAACAGGGACCAATGTCAATCTTGTCAAGTGACAAGATAAAGAACTCAGCCAGAAATCAAATGGAATCAGAAAGTGACAGAGTGAGAAGAGATACAAAAGTTCCATATCAGCTGAAACAGCACAGTCTTGCCATCTTGGATACCTGTCTGAGATCAGGAGACAAGGAGCACAAGAGGCAAGTTTTGTCTCAGCAGTAGACACAGCACTTGGTAACAAGCAAGACATGTTTTCCCATCCCCGTTCTTGTCCCTGCTGCCCTACCTCTGACGCCTCCTGGCCAGCTGCAGCTCAGCCAGAAAAGTGCAGCATCTCTGATGCTTGATCCACATCTTCACTGGAGATCAGCAGACAGGGAGTACACGAAAGCACCTTTGGGAGCTCCCAGCAGGACACAGATCACCCACTGGACCTACCCGCTGTACCACAGCTGAGCAATTGGCCCTGTCTATTAGACAAGAAAGTGAAAAACATCATGACTACACACACACAAACAAAAAAACACAGCCTGCCTTCTCTGACATAACCAAATAAAACAAAAAAAGCAGGATGAAACAAAGAGATCTACAATGAATAAACAAAGAAAATAGCTACTGAAGGGCCTGAAGACAGCAGACAACATAAGAACATTAACAAAAAGAAAAAGGAAAGGAAGGTTGCAGCAGGTGTCCAAAATAAAACACCAGATGGATTTCCGGTGGAAGAAAAGGCACTAGAATTACCTGGCAGAGAATTCAAATCTCTAATATTCAGAACTATCCAAGAGCTGAAGCAAAAAGAGACAAAAATATGAAGAAAAAAAAAAAACAGACAAATTCACAGGAGAATTAATGAAAATACAGGAACAAAATGCCAAAATAAATTTACAACCAGAAATCAGGCAAAAACAACTAGAAATCCAAAAGATAAACAAGATTTCAGAAATGGCTGAGGAGAAGGTTTGAAATGATGGAACACAGATCAGCGAAATAGAGGATGGAAACATCTCTGTTTAAGGAAAAATCAGAAAAAGGAATGAAGGAAACCAGGGAATTACGTAGGATACAACCAAAAGCAAAAATGTTCAAGCGACTGAAGTGCCAGAACAAGGATGGAAAACACAGAGAGAGGATCACTGAAAAACTGCTCACAGAAGCTTCATGAAAGATGAAAAGCTGACCACCCATCCAAGAAGCTCAACAAACCCCATACAAGAGAGACCCTATAAGAAAATTATCAAGGCATATCCTAATCACGCCGATTAAAACCAAAGACAGGAAAAAGATTTTGAGAGCAGCTTGTCAAAAACAAAAGTCGCATACAGAGGAGAAACCGTAAGACTAAGCTCTAATTATTTGGCAGAAACCATGCCAGTAACAAGGTAATGGGATGACATACAAAAAACCCTGACGAAAAAAACTGCCAAACAAGAATAAACATCCTGCAAAACCCTCTCGTTCAACTCTGAAGGTGAAATCAGGACATTTCCAAATAAACAACATGTCATGGACTGAACAGTGTCCCCCAAAAATGTGTGCAGCAATTTGTCTAGGTATTGATTCCCAATACTGTGTGATGTCCCTCTGTGTTGTTGTAAACCCTGTTTCCATGATGTTAATGAGGGAGGATGGGCAGTGGATGTACTGGCAGGCAGGATTCAGTGTGTAAGGTGGGGATAGAAAGGAAAGGAAAGCAGCAAGCAGACAGCTGAGGACCTCTCAGCCACCACGAAGCTGCGCCAGGAGCAGAGTGTGTCACTTAGAAAGGACCCAAGGTCCTAGCACCTCAGAAGCTCCCAGTCCACGGGGAAGACTAACAACAAAGACCTTCTTTCAGAGCCAACAAAGACAGCTCTCCCCTGGAGCTGATGGTCTCAATTTGGACTTGTAGCCTACCATACTGTAAAAGAACAGAATTTATCTTCTTAAAACCATCCACTTGTGGTATTTCGGTTATAGTAGCATTAGAAGACCAACACACAAAAATGAAGCAATGTATAAAAACCAAACCCAAATTACATGAATTATTAAAGGGAGTCCTTCAGTCTGGGAACAAGTAGTACCAGACCACAGCCTAAATCTAGGACCTGAGACTGTACTAGCTGAATACCAACCGAGAAAATAAACTCTCAAGGATATCTAAAGCCAAAAGAATTACAACAGTGTACCAGAGATGTTAATCTGTAAATGACAACAATGTCAGAAGAACAGAAGATGGAATAAACAGTGTAGATCCAGAAATAACAGACTCGAAGACAAGGTTACACCAAGTAACAAGGGTAGAGACTGATTCAAGCCTGAGAAGGGCCAATTTCAGGGTAACTACAAAGAAAGTTAATAAACCTACTCATCAAAATAGAGAAAGAAAACATAAAGTCTCGATAAAAACAAAAGAAATGAAAAAGAAATCCACAAGTCAAAAGAATTCAACGCAGGAGAGTAAGGGGAATGAAGAAAATGTTGGTGCCACAAAAGAAAAAAAAAGTACTATAACACGACAGCAATAAACTCGTATCTACCAACAACTACACTGAATGTAAATAACCTAAATGTCCCATAAAGAGACTGAGTGTGACAGAAATGATTAAAAAAAAAACAAGACTCATCAATATGCTATTTACAAGAAATACATCTTATAAACAAAGATACCTGGTACCAGTATGACAACTGATAAAATGACCAGTGGAACACAACTGAGAACTCAGATGTAAATTCATTGACCTGTGATCAACGGATTGTCAAAAAGTCCATCAAATGAGAAAAGGATAGTCTTTTTAGCAGTCAGTGCTGGCAAACCTGGGTGTTAGAACATGAAGCAAACTGGAGGGCATTACGCTGGGTGAAATGAATCACACAGGGATGAGTGCTGGGTGAGACCACTACTATGAAAACTCCCAAAACAGTTTAAACACAGGAAGACACAATCTCTGGTGGTTATCAGGATGGGAAGAGAGGATGAAAAGTGCTTTATAAATGCTGATCTTGATAACTAAATCATTTTTCTTTAATTAAGGAAAAAAAACTGAAAACATGAATGATGATAAACCATTATAGGCATTCCTATTAACTTTAAGAAAAATGTGACCTGATAGCATTATTCAGTATTGTTGTAAACAAGTTAGTCACTGCCATGTAAGAGTAACATGAATGTTAGAAACGAGACCAAATGATCAATCATAAATGAATTAACTGTCTACCTAGAAAATGCAGAAGTGTTAGAATCACTGAAAAAGTATTAAAAGTGGTGTCGCAAATACAATATATAAAAATTAGCAGCCTTTTTATTACATCCCAGAAGCAACCAATTAGAAAATTGTTTAATGAAGATCTTTGCTCCATTTACATTTTTGTATTTTTTACTTCTCGCATAAGTCTAGTACAGTTATTTAAATATTTAATGACACTTGCTCCAGAATACAATGGCTATATAAGCAGCTTAAATAAATGCCTCTACAACAACACATTTCCAGTCCTCCCCTTTCAGCAGCACCTCTCTTCCAGTTTGCCATTTCCCCGTATCTGGTTCATCCTCCGGATTAAATGTCAAAGATCCCGGAAAGTAGATTCAAAAACATTTCCCAGTCCCTCAAAGCCTTAAATACTTTGAACAAGTCCGAGCCCGATGTTAGGGGGAGGATCTGAGGTTTCCTCTGGCTCAAACTCTTTCATCTTCCATTGTGCCAGGAGCTACACCCTTTACTGAGCTCTGGGAGATGCTCTGGGAGATCCTCCGGGTGTGTGTCCACTCCCCAGCTGGCCTCAGAACCACCCATCTTCATGTGGCTTCTCTGTCACCGTTCTGAGGCAGTGATGCTTCCCCTAGGTACATGGAGGCCCACCCTTTCCCATGCTGGGTCTCTCTCACTAGACTCTCACAGCGTGACAAATGCAAACTCTACTCAGACACACATTATAACAGCAATCCCAGAAAGTACGATTACTGGGGATTCTCCCTTTAAAGCATACATTTTAGTAATGTTTGGTTGCTTTTCTTTTTTATTTCTTACAAGAGCACAAATTACTTTTGCAATCAAAAAACAACCACCACATATACTCACATACACACTCATTTTTTTTTTTTTTACTCTATTCAGTACTAATAGAACAGGGTGCACTTAGACTTATCAATGAAAATAATGATACATTTTCATAAATCAAGATCTTTCAGTAGTTTAATATGCTGAGCAAAAAATTCAGCATGGCTTAGGCTACCTCTCCTCTGCTAGGTCAGACATATTCTGAAATTATCATTCTAGCAACTGAAAGTGACTGTCTCCTCATGGTGGTCAAACTGCACCAGAAACTTCCTAAAAATGAGGACAAGCGCTACCCAGGCTTATTTCTTTCCTCTGTATAAGCCAGAGTGTCACTTCACAGAGTGCCTCGATATAACAGATGAAAACATTTGCGGTGCCTTCACTGACGGCAGCTAAAGACATCTCGGAGGCACTGCACTTAGCACACTCCCTTCTTGTGGCCGAAAGGGCAGGTTCAAGCACCAAGTCTGCCTGGAAAAAAGTGAAAGGGCAGCAGGGGAAAGGAGAGAAAAGGAAAGCAACCTGCAGATGGTGTCTCCTGATGGCTCCTTCCCAGCCCCTGCATCAGTGCTGCCCAGGCCCTAACTGACCAGGCCTCCCAGGACAAACCGTAGACCAGCACATCAGCAGCACTCAGCAGCTTGTGACAAACGTACATCCCTAGCCTCTCCCTCCATGGAATGATGCGGAGTCTCCAGGAGCAGGGCCCCGGAGTCTGTATTTTAACAAGTTCTCCAGGTGGTTCTGACACCAGTAAAGACTGAAGGTCACTGCACTAGGCTTCCAGGAGGTAACTAGGAAGGTCTTCATATTCTTTATGCACACGTGTACAAGCTACACCCCTCCAGTCACAGCCACACTGAGAAGGACATCGGGGCAGGCAAAGCATTGGAAAGCCACCCAGGTACCTTCACTTCATCGCCCATGGACCGAGTGCAACCATTTTTAACGACTAAACACATGTAATTCATTTTGTAACATCAGCCTGAGAGGTAAGTGATACAACTGGCTGGACAGATAAAAGAAGAGAAGTACACCATTCCATGAACTTTTCTGGATCAAGAAGAAACTTTCTCCTGCAGAGACACCAAAATGAAGTCTTCCCGACCTCTCACTCGAAACAAATTCTCAACTAGGGTAGTTTTGCCCTCCTGGGGACATGTGGCAGTGTCTGGAGCCATCTTCAGCTGTTACACTAGGGAGGGTGCTACGCAACATCTAGTGGGCAGAGAGCAGGAAAGCCACTCAATGTCCTACACGGGACAGGGCAGCCCTTCTCTCCCAGCAAAGAACTCTGTGGTCTCAAATGCCAGAAGTGCCACTGCTGAGAAATGCTCAAGTCCCCAGCATTTAGAGCCACCTAAAGTCCCCTTCTAGTCCAGAATATTCTTTTATTGTTTCTTTGACTTACACTCCCTGAAATCCTTGTTCATCTGTGTTCACTTGGCTATTCTCTCTAGTCCTTTGCTCTAAACTCCATGAGGACACCAGGATTATCATGGTGCCTAGAACAGCAGCAGCATGCGACTGAACTCAATAAACATCTGCTGAGTAAAGAGTGGAAACCTTTATTACAGCAAGCAGGGTAAGATCTCCAAGACATCACAGAGGGTATAGATTGGAGCCTGACCAAAGACAAGGGAAACCACTCGCCACTACAGCCAGACTCATGAAATTTGCTGATGACTCCTCTCCAGTCATCTCTGACAACTATTCTAAGAAAGGGCAAAGGGTCTAAATAAATAGAGTAAAAAATGTGGAGTACAGCCTGATAGATAAAAACAGACTGAACCCGAAAACTGTAAAAACATCTGCCTTTCAGATTAGTCATCATGTGAACTTGCCACCAATGATCATTAAAAGACACTTGAATAAAAAGCTAAGAAATAATTCCAAATCCATAAATATTTAGTGCTTGATAAAGGTGGGACATCAGATCAAAGAGACAGCTTTTTCATTAACTGGTGCTAGTCAATTCTACAGTGAAAATAAATAAACTAGATCTTAAATCTCCCATCTACCTCACACCAAATATGATGGACTAAAGAAGTAACCAGAAAATATGAAATCATAAAAGAGATTAATAGGTTCAATGTCAAGAAATTAACATGTAAGTATTAAATATGTAAAAATCATAGGGTTTGGCAATTTGAGTCCGCCAGGTGTGCCTTGGAAACTCTATGGGGCAGTTCTACTCTGCCCTTAGGGTGACTATGAGTCAGAATTGACTCAACAGCAACAGGTTTGGTTTCCTTTTTTTTTTATTAAATATACTCTATGTCATAAACAAATTTAAAGTCAAATATAGTATTTACCATGTTAATAAACCGCTAAAAAGCAGAGTAAAAGATGAAAAACTCCCTGACACACTACAAAGTGCATTCCAGAGTGCAAAACCAAGGAAGCGCATAAAACACACCACAGGCCAATCTTACTTATCAACACAGATACAAAATCCTAAACACAAAATATTAACAAACTGAATCCCAACCATATACTGCAGAGTTACAAGCCCCTAATACTGAGTAAAGAGTAAGACTGGCAACCTAAAGGAGCACTGCAGCAAAGGCCCAAAAAGCATATGATAAAATTTGCAACCTATTTAAACAACACATGATTTGCAAAATATGCTCACAACAAACACATATCAGCAAGGATACTGGCACTGTTACTGTATATGCCACTGAGACAATTCTGACTTACAGCGATCCTTTATGACAGAATAAACCTCTCCCACAGGGTTTTTACACTGTGCTCTCTGCAGTCTTGACAGGAACAGACTGCCGAGTCTTTTCCCAATAAAGTGACAGGTGAGTGAGAGCCACCAGACGTGGCTGGCAGCTGAGCACTCACCCACTGCGTCACCAGGACACCTCTTCAGCGAGGATAAATCTCAAATGCAGTGAGGCAGGAAACTACAGAAAAATACCTACATTGTGATTCCATTTTATAAATTTCAAAAACATGCCAAGTCAAGCAATAAAGAATACACACTATGTAGCTGAAGTACAAGGAAAAAATAAAATTGAGGCTGCTCCTGAAAAAGGAAGGAGGTGGTAGGATTAGCAACGGACACACAGAGATCTTCAATGACAATGACAATTTTTTCTCTCAAATTGCGTAGGTGGTTACACAGTTACCCACTGTCCTTCTATATACCTTGCACATATTTTGCATATATCAGTTTATAACTTCACAGTATGTAATACTATAATTAAAAAAAAAAAAGACAAAATAAAACAATCAAAAAAATGGGTAGACCACAGCCAAAACCAGTACTGAAGCCAACACTTAAGATAAAGACTAGACAATATAGAAACCCTAGTGGTGTTTTGGTGAAGTGTTACAGCTGCTAGCCAAGAGGCTGGCAGTTCAAATCTACCAGGTACTCCTTGGAAACTCTATGGGTCAGTTCTACTCCGACCTACAGGGTCACTATGGGGTCAGAACCAACTTGACGGCACCTACCAACAACAACACGGGACACAGAGTGATGAAGTATACTTCTTGATTTAATATACACACGAGGCTGTCCAACTGGTTTCTCTCTCGAGAAGAGGGCGGAAAGCAGGGGACAAGTGTTGGTTGACTGGGTACTGGAAGTAAAGAGCAAAAAGGAAGAGTGTGCTGCCACAGGGTGAGGAAAACAGAGTTGCACAGCAGGATGGGGCAGTGCTTGAGGTTTTATTGGCAAATTGACTTGGATTATAATCTTTCAATCACAATAAAAACAAAAACGGGCAGAGGAGATTCAAATGGACAACAAGCACATGAAAAGATGCTCAGCATCATTAGCCATTAGAGATCAAATCAAAACCATGAGCTATCACCTCACCCCCATTAGTATGGCAACAATTTAAAAAAAAAAAAAAGGAAAGGAAAACAACAGGTGCTGACCAAGCTGTGGAGAAGTCTGAACTCACCTCCATTGTTGGTGAGAACATGAAACCGTGGAGAACAGTTTGGCAGTTCTCAGAAAGCTAAGCAAAGAACTACCAGATGTACCCAGAAGTAGAATCAGAGCACATGCAGAGATCTATACACCAATGCTCACTGCAACATTTCTCACAACAGCCAAAACGTGGACACAACCAAAACGTCCTTCAACAGATGAACAGATAAGCAGAATGTGGCATGTCCACACCACGGAATACAACTCAGCCAGCTAGAAAAATGAAGCCCTGACGCACGTCACAACACGCATGGACCTAGAAAACATTATGCTGAGAGAAACAAGTCAGTCACCAAAAGGCAAACACTGTGGAAATTCACTTACATGAAATAAGCAAATATACAGAAACCAAAGTGGCTATCAGAGGTGAGAAGGAGGGGGACAGGAAGAGTTTTTGATTAGGGAGCAGGCTGTTGTGGTTGTCAGGGGCCATGGAGTCAGTTCTGACCCACAGCAACCCTAAGAACAACAGAACAAAACACTGCCCAGTCTTGTGCCATGTCCACAATCATTTGTATGCTTAAGCCCATTGTTGTGGCCACTGTGTCAGTCCATCTCACCAAGGGTCTTCTTCTTTTTCACTGACCCTCCACTCTACCAAGCATGATGTCCTTCTCCAAGGACTGAGCCTTCCTGACAACATGTCCAAAGTATAAAAGACAAAGTCTTTCCATCTGTGCTTCAAGAAGCACTCTGACTGAACTTCTCCCAGAACAGATCTGTTTGTTCTTTTGGGGCCCATAGTATAGTCAACATTCTTCTCCAACACCACAATTCAAAGGCATCAATTCTTCTCCTGTCTTCTTTGTTCACTGTCCAGCTTTTGCATGCGTATGATGCAACTGAAAATACCATGGCTTGGGTCAGGTGCACTTTAGTCTTCAAAGTAACATCTCTACTTTTGAATATTTTAAAGAGGTCCTTTGCCGCAGACTTTTCCAGTGCAATGTGTCTTTTGATTTCTTGATTGCTGCTTCCACGGGCATCGGCTGTGGACCCAAGTAAAACGAAATCCTTGACAACCTCAGTCTTTTCTCCACTTAGGGAGAACTGAGTTCATGTTAATTGTATCAGAATAATCTGGAAAAGGACACTGACAAAGACCACACAGCTTGAAGAATGTAATCAACGTCACTGAAGTGAGCATTTGGAAACTAGTGAATTAGTGAAGGTACTGCTGTGTCTGTTGTTAGGTACCATCAAGTCAGTTCCAACTCATAGCAACCCTAGGAACAACAGGAGGAAACACTGGGCAGTCTTGCACCATGTCCACAACTGTTTTATGCTTAAGCCCATTGTTGCAGCCACTGTGTCGATCCAAATCATCAAGAGTCTTCCTCTTTTTCACTGACCCTCCACTCTACCAAACAGGACGTCCTTCTCCAGAGACTGATATTTCCAGACACCATGTCCAAAGTATGTAAGACGCAGTCTTGCCATCTTGGCTTCCAAGGAGCACTCTGGTTATACTTCTTACAGAACAGATCTGTTTGTTCTTTTGGTGGTCCATCGTCATTCAACATTCTTCTCCAACACCATAATTTAAAGGCATCAATTCTTCTTCTGTCTTCTTTATTCATAGTCCAGCTCTCGCATGCACATGATGCAACTGAAAATATCATGGCTTGAGTCAGGCACGTTTTAGTCTTCAAGGTGACATCCTTACTTTTGAACACTTTGAAGAAGTTCTTTGCAGCAGATTTTCCCAGTGCAATGCATCTTTTGATTTCTTGACTGCTGCTTCCAAGGGCATTGACTGTGGACCCTTGTTGTTGTGTATATTTTCACAATAAAAATCACCATTGTACTTTGAACAAATGTTAAATGTGAAATGAGCCTCTTCAACACTACTTTTTTGTTTTGTGTTCGGTTATTCTTTTTTTTTTTTGGCTTTTTTGTTCCTTCTCTGTCTCCCTTCTTTTCCTTCTTCCTGACCAGCTATCTTCTCCATCCCTCCCTTCCCCTTCTTGGTTTGTTTGTGTTTTTGTTTGTTTTTTTCTTCCTTTTTTTGCTTCTCCTCTCTGACACTCCTTTCCTTCCTTTCTGGAGGGAATTCAAGAAGACTGGAAGAATTCAGGGAAATAATACAGAAGCAGTATTTTAAACAACTAGAAATCATGCATTAAAAAACTAGAAATCCAGAATATAAACAACATTTCAGAAACGGACTGTGTAATAGAACAGTTCAGGAGTAAACCTGAAACAATGGGAGACAGGATCAACAAAACTGAAGACAAAGCCTTGGATACGACTTTGTTTGAGGAAAAATCAGAGAAAAGAATGAAAAAAATGAAGAAGCCCGAGAAGAACATGGAATACAATTAAAGGCAAAAACCTACGTGTGATATCGGCTCCAGAACACAGGGAGAAGACAGAAAACAGAGAGGATCACTGAAAATTTGTTGAGAGAAAGCATCTCTAACATCATGAAAAACAAAATGTCAACCATCCAAGCTCAATGAACCCCATACAAGATAGACTCCCCTCAAAAAAAATCAGCAAGGCATATCATTAGCATGCTCACTAAAACCAAAGACATGGAAAGAATCCTGAAGGCAGGTAGAGAAAAACAACGTCACATACAACAGGTACAGTAAGACTAAGCTCTGATTACCGGGTAGAAACCATCTCGGTGAGAAAGCAATAAAATGACAAGTATAAAAACCTTGAAAAAAAAAAAACAGCCAACCAAGAATAATATATCCTGTAAAACTCTCAAATATGATAGCAAAACTAAGACATTACCATATAAACAGAAATTAAGGGACTATGTTTAAAAAAAGAACTACTAAAAGGGAGTCCTTCACTTACAGAACCAACCACATAGGACAACCATGTGAATCCAGGACACCGGGCAGCATCAGCCAGATACCAACGTAGGCAACGAACTCCTGAGGATAGCACAAAAGATTTACAACAGGGGCCAGAGTGGTCGACATGTCAATGACAACAATGTCAGAACAGTAAATGAGGGAATAAACAGTGAAGGTAAAGAACTTCCAAATGCAGGGGAAGTCAAGGCAGTATCGAGTAATAAGACTGTTCAAACTTAGAAAGACAGGGATAAATTTCAAAATAACCACAAAGAAAGTTAACAAATCTACTTACCAAGTAAAGAGAAAAAAAACTAAAGCCTCAACTAAACACAAGATCTACAAAAATAAAAGAAACAGATACATCTGCAAGCAAAAGGAATTCAACAGAGTAAGAGAAACAAAGAAAATGTCAGAATCACAAAAAAAAGCACCACAAAAGGACAATGATAAACTCACACTTATCAATAATCATATTCAATGTAAATGACTTAAATGCAGCCACAGAGACAGAGTGGACCTGAAAGAATACAACAATAGAACCTATCAATATGCTGTTTATATGAGATGCACCTTAGAAACCAAAAACATAAATGTATTAAAAATCAAAGGATGGGAAACAATATCAAACAGCAACAAAGAAGACCAGGAGTAGAAATACTAACCTTAGATAAAATAGACTTTAAAATAAAATCCACCACAAAAGAGAGGACATTATGTATGATTAAAAGGAAATTCACCATGAGGGCATAATCATGCACACTGTAATACACTGTTCTCTCATCTAACGTTTCATCCTCAGTCCTTCAAGGTTTATCCCAAATGCTTCCTGCATCCTCAGATGCTCATTATTCTTCTCTATTTTGCTGCCTTCCTTCCTCCTTTTAGTTTTATTCTTATCTTGTCACTCTTAAAAGAGAATTCTACCAATAATCTAAGGAAAAAATTACCAATTCCACACAAACTGTTACAAACACTTGAAGGAAAAGGAACTCACCTTAGTTTGCCAGCATTACTTATGCCAAAAACAAAAATATTACAAGAAAAACTCCTCAAATATCTAGACAAAAGAATGTGTAATAAAATTTTAGCAAACTAATTTCAACAACATATAAAAAGGACAATGCCTCAGGATCAAGTGGGCTTTATCCCAAAACAGAAGACTGGTTTCCATACTTGAAAATCAATGTAATTTAGCATATTAAGAGAGCACAAATGAAAATCTACACATCCATCTCAATAGACTCAGAAAACTCATTTGGTAAAATCCAACATTCACTCCCGATAAAACTCTCAATAAGTTAGGAATGAAAAGAAATTTCTTCACTGAAAATGGGCATACCATATTTTTTTCTTTCTTTTATTATGATTGAATCAAAATGTACATTCCCCTATAAATCTGCATGCTGACCTACATGCAGCTTCCACTGCTCTCCCTGCACGGTGACAGCACACTCTTCCTCTCTGCTCCATACATGTCTTATCTTCCCAACAGTCTCCTATCTTCTCCTCTCCACCCATTCCCCTTCCTCCAGTATGAGGTCAACAGGATGACCTCCTATTGATGCCTAGAGACATAAAGTGCCCACACAATATGGTCACTCTGCGTCACCAAGTCCAATCCATTGCTGTCGGAAAAGTTTACCTTCATTAAGATTTATGGACAGGGGCCGCACCAGGGCCAAGGGCCCTGCTCCCAGGAGAACTCCAAGGTCCCTGGACCATCAGTTGCAGTCTTTTAGTGGAGATCACAGGGTGTACCCCTATTTATACTCGTGTTGCCAGTGAGACTCAACTTTGTGAGCTCCATCGTGGCTATCACTGGTGGTGACCGGGCACCGTCTGGTTCTTCCCGTCACAAGTCGATGTAGACACCCACTCTTGTGGGTCTCTCTGTCTTCTGGATTCTCTTTCCCCTACGTCATTATGGACCTTGGTGATCATCCGTTCCTGCTGTGCTGCGACCATCTGCTGTACCCTCAGATGGCAGCTTGGCAGCTTTTAAGACGCCAGATGCCACTCACCAATGTGGGGTGCGGACAGACCTCATTAGCAAAACACTCGTTGTGCCAATTGGCCTCAATTTCCCCTGAGAGCATGGTCCCCAACCCCCTCCCCAGCTACTACATCCTTGCAGTATTGGGTTAAGATGGGAGGAGTACACAAGTCGTGTTGAAGTCCCGTTGATATTGATCTCCTTACTGATGTGTGCTGTCACCAGTTTCACCCAACAAAATTTCTAACAACTATCTAATCTAAACCCTCCCTGCTCACCCTCCCACCTTCCCCACCCTTGCAGCCTTCAAAGAGTCTTTTCTGTTATGCATGAGCCTGCTTTTAAGTTCTTATCGTAGGGGTCGCATATAATATTTGTCCTTCTGTCGCTGACTACTTTCACTCAACATAATGTCCTCCAGTTGAAACCAGATTAAGAGATGTTTCCTGCTATCATCGTTGTTCTTTATCATTGCATAGTGTTCCACTGAGTATACGTACCACAGTTTACCTATCCATTCTTCTGTTGCTGGGCATTTGGGTTGATTCCATCTTTTTGCTATTGTGGACTGTGCTGCAATGAACATTTGTGTACATGTATCCACTGGTGTGAATGGCCTTGATTCTGTAGGATATATTCCAAGCAGTGGAATTACTGGGTCAAACGGTATATCTATATCCATTATTTTAAGGTAGCACCAGACTGCTTTCCAAAAGAGGTTGCACCATTTTGCAATCCCACCAACAGTGTAGGAGAGTTCCAATCTCTCCACAGCTTCTCCAGTATTTAGTGTTTTGCGTTTTTTGGGTCATGGCCAACCTTGCTGGGGTGAGATGGCATTTCGTTGTCGTTTTGATTTGCATACCATATTTTTTATGCAAATAATGCACACATCATACCTTTTATTTGTTTCTGCCAACCACACTATGCCAGAACTGTCCTACTTAATTTCATCTTACATGTGCGGGCATGTTATTTACAGGAGGATGTTACTTGTGAAAAAATAAAAACTCTTACAGTTTATATCACAGTTAACAGTGATACTTAATGATCTTCCCCTAAGATCACAAACAACACACAGATGCATGCACTGACTACTTCTAATTGCAATAAGGAGGAAAATAAAAGATTGGAAAGGAAGAAATACAACTGTCCGTATTAACAAATAACATAATCTTTATGTGGAAAATCCAACAGAATCATTAACAAAAACAAACAAAAAAAAAACCTACCAAAAATAGTAAGTGAGCTTGGCCAGATTGACAATGATAACATCAATGTACAAAATTAACTGTATGTTTAAAGACACTAGCAACAATCAAACAGGAATTTGTTTTGAAGCACCATTTCAACAGCATCAAAAACGGGTATGCAGAAGTCGAACTCTATTAAACAGACCCAACTTGACAATACAACAGACTGGAGGGTCCCTGGAAGGCATGGCCCCAGACTCTCTGTTGGCCCAAAACTGAAACCAGTCCTGAAGCCAACTCTTCAAAGATTGGACTGGACTGTAAGACATACAATGATAGTGAAGAAGAGTGTGCTTCTTGGTTTAAGTAGATAGCTGAGGCTAACTGAGCAGCTCCTGCAAGGGTTGAGGGGGACAGGAGCTGGCTGAATGAATGGGAAATAGATGGTGGATAGGGCGAGTGTGCTATCACAGGGCTGGGAGAGCAACTAGTTACAAAACAGTGCGTGTACAAGTTTTACATGACAAATTGAACTGGACTGTCAACAACTTTCAATTAAAGTAGAATATAATATTTTTTTAAACGCAATACTTAGGGATAAATACGACAAAGGATGTATAAGATTTGTCTACTGAAAACTACAAAATAGCGCTGAGTGAAATAAAAACCAAACCAAACCACTGCCGTTGAGTCAATCTGGATTCATAGTGACCTTACAGGACAGACAACTGACCCAGAGAGTTTCCAAAGAGGGCCTGGTAGATTTGAATGCCGGCCTTTTTGGTTAGCAGCCATAGCACTTAACCACTATGCCACCAGCATTTCTGAGCCAAATTAAAGGAAACATATATCAAAATTTATCACGCCCATGGCTCAGAAAACTCAACATTCAACTGATGACAATTAGCCCCAAATTGATGTACAGGTACATCACAATCCTAATCAAAATTTCAGCAGGTACTTTACACAAACTGAGATGTCGATTCAAAAATTAATGTAGAACAGAAACTAAACCTTAATGTCACCATTAGTGCATCCCAGAAGCAGCTTGTTAATGGGATGCAAGAATCACAGAGAGCTATACTAACAGTTGGGTAAACCTGATCAATACTAGCCTCGATGTAAGCGCTAATCAACTAGGTGCAACTCCTGGGCATCAGGTTCTTGTTACAGTTCCAAACGAAAGGCTCTCTGAAAAGTCTTTCTTGTCAAATTCTCAGGGGAGGGTCTGGTGCAGCTCCAACACCACCACCCCAGTCTAACAAAGACAGGAGCTCTCTCTCACCTAGGTTCCAACCTCCCTCACACCACCAATAAGGGTCACAGATGGCTGAACCCCAGGAAGGATCTAACCAACCTATCACAGGCCCACTGATTAGCATAATAAAGAAACCAAAATCAATCAAGTTCAAGTTCTTACTTACGGCCACTTTTTATGTAGTAGAAGTCATGAAGACAATAACTTCATCAAGAAGTATTTCCTGGGCATCTAATGTGACTCAGCATAATGCCAATTTTTTTTTTAAAAAAAAAGTGTCATCGAGTCAATTCCAATTCACGGTGACACCATGTGTTACAAAGTAGAACTGAGCTCCACAGGGTTTTCTTGTCTATAATCTTTAAAGAAACAGACTGCCAGAACTTTCTCTCAGTGATGCTACCAGGTGGGTTTGACCTGCCAATATTTTATTAAGCACCCGAGCATAAAACATCTGTACCACTCAAGGACTTACAATGCATCAACAAGAAAACCCCAAACACATTAACGTCAATTTCTGACTTACAGCCACCGCTCTGAAGCCGTGGGTACACGACAGAGTAGAGCTGCCCTGTACAGTTCCGAAGGGAACCTGGTAGATCTAAACTGCTGACCTTTCCGTTAGCAGCCGAGGTCTTAGCCACTGAACCACTACCAAAAAACTCAAATCCACTTCCATCGAGTCAATTCTGACTCACAGCAACCCTACAGGACAGAAAAGCACTGCCCAATAGAGTTTCCAAAGAGTACTCAGTGGATTTGAACTGCTGACCTATTGGTGAGCAGCCATAGCACTTACTGAACCCCTAGGGCTTCTACAGAGTTGTAACCAAACCCACTGCCTTCAAGTCAACTCCTATTCACAGGCATCCAGAGGATTTCTAAGGCTGTAAATCTCTACAGAAGCAGACTGCTATGTTTTGCCCCATGGTTTCCAACCACTAACATTTTGGATAACAGTTAACTGCTTTAACCACTGTCCCACCAGGGAAATCAGTTTCTGTGCCCAAGACATGCTGGTGATCTAACTAAACAGAAGACTAAACCACAAACTAGAGGTAGGTTGAAAGGGAAAGCACTTGCCCAGGGAAGAAAGACCAGTCCCAACACTATCCTAACTCACTAGATATCTGTCCTTGGGCAAATCAGAAACTTTTCAGGACTCAGTTTTCTCCTGTGAAATAAAGCAGCACAAACAGGATGACTTCTAAGGTCGCTTCCACCCTGGGCCTACAAACATAAGTTCAAAAACCAGAGCTGAACTAGGCCTTTAAGAACTGACAGGATTTCAACAGATTGACAGGAGAAAGGATATTCCAGAGAAGGAGCATGAAGGCAGCCATCTAGCTACCAGCCAACTTCCTGACTACAACAGAGCACAAGGGGCATGCCGAAACGAGGGATGAGGAGACAATACAGTCACACTTCACCTAATGTCAGGATATGTGCTATGAGCTAGGACATTACGTGATTTTGAAGTTGTGCAAATACCTTGTTAGATACAGGCAGTCCCAGGTTATGAACAGTTTCCATTCCTAAATCTGTTTTTAAATCAAATCTGTACATAAGTTAGAACAGTTGGGTATGGTTTGTATCTGACATGAGTCAGTCAAATCTTTGTCTTAGTATACAGTGTGTAACGTACCTTGCTATGCATAAAAAACATTGCACACACACACAACCAATGCTGTTAAGTCAGATCTGACTCATGGCGACCCTAGAGGCCAGGAAACACTTACATACAAAATACGTTTAACATTATGTTTTCACATGCACCACAAAATAGCACCCATTTGTTATGAGGAACCATTGTACACATCTTGAATTTTTAATACAACAGGCTCTACCATGCTACGCCAACAATTTGAAAAGTTGGGCTCCACGAAGAAGCACTCAGCATCAGGACTAGAAACGACTCATTACAACCTGTGTTGTGCAGATGACACCACCTTGCTTGCTCCAAGGGAAGAGGATCTGAAACGCTGATGATGCTCCAAGGCCACAGCCTTCAGTGTGGGTTGCACCTCAACATCAAGAAAATAAAATCCTCACAAGTGGACCTCACAACTGCAACATGATGATTAAGCGGGGAAAGGACTGAAGCTGTCAAGGATTTCATTTTACTTGGTTCCATTACAGCATCAGTCAAGAAATCAAAAGATGCATTGCATTGGGAAAATTTGCTGCAAAACACTTCTTTAAGTGTTGAAAAGTAAAGATATCACCTTGAAGACTAAGGGGTACCTGGCCTGAGCTGTGGTATTTCAACTGCATCGTGTGCATGTGAAAGCTGGATAATGAGAAAGGAAGACGGGGGAAGAAATGATGCTTCTGAATCGTGGTGCTGGAGAAGGATGCTGAACAGAACCATGAACAGCCAGGAAAGCAAACAGATTTGTTCAGGAAGAAGTACAACCAGAGTGCTCCTTGGAAGCCGGAATGGTGAGACTATGTTTTACACTTTTTGGACATGTTGTCAGGAGGGATCAGTCCCTGGAGAAGGCCATCATGCTTGGTAAAGTAGAGGGTCAGCAAAAAAAAGGAAGACCCTCAAGAAGATGGATTGACCCAGTGACTACAACAATGCACTTAAAAACAACCAGAGGTGTGGCACAGGACCAGGCAGCATTCCGCTCTGTTGTGCACAGGGTCACACTGAGTCAGCACCGATGTAAAAGACACCCAACAACAGGAACTGGTTTGTAATCACGGGTTGTTAAGTAAGTGGGACATCTGTAGGCTGAGACAATGGAAAGTAAATACAGTACATACATAAGCCAGCAACACAGGCACTTATTATGACTATCAAGACACACGTATCATGGGTTATATATGTACTGTACCATTATACGCCTGGCAGCACAATCGTTTTGTGTACAAGAGAGAGACATGCAAAACAAGTGTTGTGTTCCAGAAGCTTAGCATTCACGCCATCCAGTTACATCCACTATGTCCTGTTTTCGTATCAGGATCTCTGAACTCCGTTACACCATCATGGGACCACGGATGTACATGTCACTGTTGCCTAAAAGGGCGTTATGTGGCACATGACTGTACCAACACTGAGACATGGCAAAAATACAAAGCAGGCTATTCAAGCATAAGCGAAAGGTGTCATTCCTATCCACAGGCCAGCCTGCACCTCTAAATAAAACCCTCAACACTTTCCTTTACATCAAGGATGAAGAAGAACTACTTAACCTGACTACAAGGCCCTGCACCACTGGGCACCTGCCCATCTTCTTGGCATCTCCACCATGGGGCTTGGCCCTGGCCATCCTTCCTGTACACCCTTAAGGTCTCAGGTCCGTGACTTCACCACCTAAAGCACTCCTGAAAGCTGCAGTCTTACACTTTGTGATCACTTGACTGACATCTGCTTTCCGTAACATAAGCAAGCTGAAGACACGGTCCTCATCTCGACCCAAGGCATAGCGCCTAGTACTAAGGAATCCCTTGTCACTGAGTCAATTCCAACTCATAGCGACCTTGCAAGACAGAGGATAACTGCCCCAAAGGGTTTCCAAGGAACAGCTAGTGGATTCCAACTGCCATCCTTCTGGCTAGTGGCCAAGCTCTTAACCATTATGCCACCAGGGCTCCTAGCAAGCACACAAATATTTATTGAAAGCAAACAAACAGGAATGAAACCTGAAAGACCAGGCAGTGTTTTGTTCTGTTGCACACAGGGGTGCTGTGAGTTGGCACCAATGCTACAGCCTAGCAACAACAATGAACCTATAAGAAGCAGTGAAACACCTGAGAGCAGTCTCCTTAAAAGTCTGCTCACTTTCACAAATCTGTCTTTGGAGAATGTATTCAAGACCAAAAAAAAAAAAGGTTTTTTTAGTCAATTCAGACATCCATATAAACTGCCGTGGCCCTTCCGTGTCTAGACAAATGCTGAGGATCAAAGACTGCCAGGCTGCACATACCACAGACAAAGCAGAGCTAGTGGGTGCTGATAACGTGTCCCCTTTGGTACTCCCTAACACAGTGCCTGCGACATAAGCAGCACTCTGCAAATACGTAACAAATAAACAAAGCACAACACTTCACAAGATGGTTGTGTATGAAACATGAACTTAATTCCACACCTTGGTGACTGATACAAACATAAAACTAACTACAGCAATAAAAGACTCCCAAATAGGAAAAAGGCCAGACAGCTTTGTGCTCATAGTATTTTAAAGCAATATTGCTATCAGTCAAGTGAACTTAAGTGTTATTTATCGATTCTGGCTTAGAACAACCCAACGTGACAGAACACAACTGAACCACAGGGTTTTCTAGGCTGAATCTTCACAGCAGCAGATGGCCGGGTCTTTTGCCCTCAGTGAAATCCTGGTAGCATAGTGGTTAAGTGCCTCATTTATCAACCAAAAGGTCAGAAGTTCCAATCAGCCAGGTGCTCCCTGGAAACCATGGGGCACTTCTATTGTCCTATATAGGGTCGCTGTGAGTCAGGATTCACTAGCCTGCAGCAGTTTCTCCCTCAGGGCAGCTAGGTGGGTTTGAACTGCCCACCTTTAGGCCAGCGGCTGAGGGCTTTAATCTGTTGAACCAGGGCTCCTTCAAGTGAACTCAGAGCTTTTAAATAAGTGCTTCAAAATGTCACACGTGACTATTTCCGAAGCACCTTAGAAGGAGAAAAATTTAGGACTTTCCGTCCTCTCCAATACATTTCGCATCTGTATGTCAACAAGTTTCACATAATCCGTACGACATTTCTCTGAAAACTCCAATCAATACTGATTTCTCCACCCTAACCGCAGTATTTTCTATTTAAAGAATTGCCATTTAACAGTTTTCCTAATAATTTAACGTGCGCAATCTCTTATTTCGTCTATAACCTTTCAGAAGCCTATAGCACTGTGGGTGCTTAATAAACACTTCTCAAACTGAATGAAATGATACAGTTGTTTGGATGAGGGACTTTGGTACATAAACTGCATTTTATTCTCTAATGACATTCCCATAGGTTTTCATATGACTATTTTACTTCCATAAACACTGGATTAAATACATTGTCATCACCCCAAAAATGTACAAAGTTTACCGTTTACACAGCACTCCGTTAAGGGAGATTTTAACTCTTTCCAAATGTAAATCAGATGTTAATAACATCTGCCCCTCATCTGTCCTCAATGTAGCAAAACTGACTTGTTCTTGTTCCCAAATCTAGTCAGTGCTAGGAAGATTCCCTTCTGAAAATTCGAAGACACAAAATCTAATCTACAGAATACTAACCAAGCATCACTCAAAACTGTAAAGGGTGAGTAGAAAATGAACAATGAAATGGGTCTCCAAGATCAACAAAGCAAATAAACTATATCACTTTGGGAAAAGCAAAGCCGCAGACAAATGGCAAACGTTGTCACTAAGCGGTGCCCCTCAAGCCTCCCGAGGCGCTCCCTGCTCATCAGGACCCGTGAGCACGCGCCCCCAGGTGACCCGAGCCTGGGGAACGTCCAGTCTACAGCAACAGGCTCTGCTGAATTCTATCTCCCTCCTCGCGCACGGAACCGGGCCACAATGGAGGGACTGACCGGGTGCCAGGAAGATTCGGGGGGCGTGGGGCTGGGAGGGACGACGGCACGGCCGGTGAGCAACGCCGGGGCCGGAGCGCGCTCCCTCGGAGCTGCCCAGCTGAGGCCTGACGAGGAGCCACGGGGTCACGACGGCCAGACCACGGGGCGCTCCGGGAGAGGGTCCAGGTGGGACACGCAGGTGGAGTGGGTGCCTCACCGTGGCTCCCGGGAGGCCGGCGCCAGTGCGGTCCCGCAGCTGCTAAGGGGAATGCACTTCCGGGTCACGGGCGCGGCGCCAGAGGCGGCAACGGTGGCCGGCTGGGGCCAAGAACGGTGCGCGCGGGCGGTGAGCGGCAGCGGTTGCGCTGTGGCACCGGGAAGACGATCGGGCAGGGTCTGCAGCGGTTCGGACGGCCGCGCCTCGCGGGGCCTTTCGCTATAGCTGGTGGTTCCACGCCGGGCGGCCTCGGGACGCTTTCCTACCTGGCCCGGGCCGGCTGCAGCCGCCAGCCCCAGGCCAGCACCGTCTACAGCGGAACCTTCCGGACCCTAGTGGGTGGGTCGGGTCTCACGCCGAAGGCACCACCGTCCCCCAGACCAGAGGCGTCTCTTTCCACTGCAGGCCCCCGGCTGTTGCCTCGCCGGGTACTTCTTATTCTGTCATTTAGTCAACACTCCTTTTTGGGGTACCTCCTGAGGTCTAAGAGCGGTGCAGGTGTGGGCAACTGCCCATCAGAATGCTCCCTGCTGTCAGAATGCACCTTCTAATGGGAAGGCAAGCAAACAGTAAAATCATACCTAGACACAGGTAGGAAAAGCTGATCATGGAGATGTCAGCCAAATAAAAAAGCTAGGACAGAGTGTTTCAGGAGAAAGTAGGCATGATTGAGATACCCATTGAAACTTTAGTGTGGCCTGTCCAGGGAAGCATGTGAAAAGAAGAGAGAATGACTAAAGATGGAACCTAGGAACAAGGTAAAAGAACCCTTAAAGAGTAGTCGGAACGGTTGACGGTATGCATGGGAGAAGAGGAGAGAAAAGAACTTCAGTGAAGGGGTGGTAGGTTCCAGTGGCAAATGCTGGGGAGATTAAGTGACCAGTGGTGAGCTTAAAAAAAACAAAATTGAGTCTAATTCGACAGTGGCTTGAATCTGTGCAGTGAATGAGTCTACCACATGCTGCATATTTTGAAATAAAGAGAAGAGATCCGTTACGTTGTTCAGTGAATGCCTCAATGTTTTAACAAAGCATTGTCATAGTATTTGGGAAACCCTGGTTGCGCAGTGGTTAGTGCTACAACGTCTAATCAAAAGGCTGGCAGTTTGAATCTGCCAGGTACTCCTTGGAAACTCTATGGGGACAGTTCTGCTATGTCTTAGAGTATCACTATGAGTTGTAATCGACTCAACAGCCATGGGTTTGACTTGAATATAGAGTCACAGTCCTCTGGACAGCAATGGTGGTTTTGTTTGTTTTCTAATAGCAAGAACAGCCAGAAAAATGAACAAATCTGTCTGGGAATAAGTAAAGCCAGAATGCAACTTAGAAGCAAGAGTGATGAGACTTGGTCTCTCTTATGTTCGACACAGTATCAGGAGGGACCAATCCCTGGAGAAAGGCATCATACTTGGGAAAGCAGAGGGTCAGCAAAAAATAGGAAGACCCTCAACAAGATAGATTGACACAGTAGCTGCAACAGTGGGCTCAAACATAGCTACTATTTTGATGATAGCTCTGTGTTTCGTTCTCTTACATGGGGTGACTATGAGACAGAGCTAGCTCGCCAGCACCTAAGAGCAACAGTAACTGTGAGCTCCTTGAAGGTGAAAAATAGTCGTTATTTATTTTTGCACCTACAGGGCCTGGCACACACAGACTTTGATGAATGTTTGTTTGAAGAATAAATAAACCCATGGAGCCTTGGTTTATAATGGTCACACAGGATCCCCACAGAACTCTCAGCAAAGTTGTGACTGCAAAATTTGTCTATTCAAATACAGAAGGTGGGGGAAGCCCAAGAGGCAGGAGATGGAGGGGGCCAGCAGGGTCAGGAGTAGGACAACACAGAAGAAAAGAACAAGGATTAAAACCATGAAATCTGGAATTTCAGGACCAGAAATGGGATATAAAGCAAAGGGAACCAAAAAACAGCAAGAAACAAGAATAAAACAACAAGGACAACAGCAGAGAAAGGAGTACCAAGATAGTTCCTCCCTATAAGCTGAACAGGTAGACCTCATTCTGATTACACACATGGAGAAAAGAATGGTACCAGCCCAATTTAAGGCTATAGGGCTGGTGTGGGCATATCCTCACACCCTCTATGCGGAGAGAGCCCAGGTGTTCTCCCTCTGGGCCAAAAAAACCACAGCACGCTCCAGTGTACATGGACCAAGAGGCTTGCTCTACAAGTATACCTCCAGCCCATGACTGCAGCGTGTTCCCACTGTGACAAGAGTTACAGTAAATTAAAAAAAAAAATTGCCATCAATTTAGTCCTGACTCATGGTGACCCTATAGGACAGAGTATAACTGCCCCTATAGGGCCTCCAAGATTGTAATCCTTATAGAGACAGACTGCTACATCTTCCTCCTGCAGAGTGGCTGCTGGGTTGGAACTAACCACTTCTCAGCAACCAAGCTCTTCACTACCATGCCACTAGGAGTCCCTAGTATTGTAGTTTAAAAAACTATAGTGGAGTCAATACCAACTCATAGCAATCCTATAGAACAGAATAGAATGGCCCCATGGGATTTCCAAGGCTGATAGTCACTTCAGAAGCAGATTGGCACATCTTCCTCCAGCAGAGCAGCTGGTGTGTTTGAACCACTAATGTTTTGGTTTGCAGCCAGGCACTTGCCTATTGCAACTCCAGGGCTTTTTTAGTATTACAATATAAAAAAGCAAACAAAATGCTGCTGTCAAGCCAGTTCTGACTCATAGCAACCCTATAGAACAGAGTAGAACTGCCTCATAGGGCTTTCAAGGAGTTGCTGGTGAGTTTGAACTGCTGAATTTTTGGTTAGCAGCCAAGCTCTTAACCGCTGTGCCACTAGGGTTTCTTTGTATTACCATGGGCTCCTCTAAAGAGTTGGAAATAATATTCTTCATTGAAAGACTATAAAATCTATCCACAATAGGTGTGGCCAGCCATCTGTGGGAGAAACCAAGAAATTTGAAGTGTGTGGCTTAAGAATTTAAAAACACCCTACACATGGGTCAAGGGACCCTGGGTGTAGTACCAGGAAGGCAGGATGGAAAGTGATTGCATTTCGGTAAGAGGAAGCTAAAACCAATTGTCTTATCAACAGAAAGGACAAGGCCAAGTCATAAAAAAGGAAAGCACCAGATACATGAAGCTGATAAAGTCTATCCTGCATTGTCTCTTGAGAGAGTCATTGAATCTGGTTTCCCTGAATACAGTAGCTATTCTACCGAACTGTGCTTTGTTGAACGGCCAGGGTGATTTATTGGCCTAAACTTGGCTGAGGTTCTGGGAGATTTCAATACTGTATCAACAGATTACCACCAGTTGTAAGTTATAATTGCTATGAAGCGTGTATTTTCAGGAAACTGCCAGAAGACGTGGGTCAACCCTGCACCTCCAAGGTGATAAACTACACGGAGAGTTCCAAATGATGAGCCCTCTCTGACTTTGGTCTCAGGATGATGGATGACAGATTAATGAGTGGAAAGTGCTTTGTGCAATGCCCCAGAACTCAGGATATGAGTGGGAGACTGGAGTTAGCATGCCCTGTTGGTATAGGAAGTGAGCCATCTACTTTGGGAGGGACTGTGTTTGTTATGCATACTAAGCCGGCCTGAGAGTCTAGAGGTTATAGACAGCTGTAGTTTCCTTAGATCTTTCTACCCCAGTTTCTAAATACCATGATCACCCCTAGCCTGGTCCCATCCCACGCTAACATCCACCCAGTCATGAAGACACCTGGGAGTCACTTTCGACTCCTCCAGTTTTCCTTACCACCACATCTTCATCCAACAATCAAGGCCATGATCAAGTAGATTTGATCTCATTTCACCCCTCTTACTAATTCCAGTGACACCAACTACAGTGAAAGAGGCAAACAATCAAGCAACCTGGGATCAATAAAAAGTGTTACAACCTCAAAAATGAAGCAGAGATATCAAGGCGGTTGTGCACATAGTGAGTGAGTGACTGAGTGAGTGAGTGAGTGAGTGAGCGAGCGAGTGTGTGTGTGTGTGTGTAAAACATTGTAAACATTGTAAATGCCAAGTCAAACACTGTTGAAATCCTGAAACTGATTAGACCCCAAGTGACCTGGTTCGGGTTCCGGACATTGAATTAGAAAGTCCAGTCTCCTGATGGGTGGCAAACCAGACTCCTCTCCCAAAGCATGCAACCTTCTTGGCAGCAAAGTTTTATCAAGTGAAAGTATGTTCCAGAGATGGAACAAGTCAGTCTCACAAGTAGAGAAAGGCCCCGTGCAGATTCTGAGGGTCCTTTTGTATAGTGGAGACACTAGTGACTTAGTAGTTAAGTGTTACATCTGCTTGGCTGGCTGCTAACCAAAAGGTTGGCAGTTCAAATCCACCAGATGCTTCTTGCAAACTCTATGGGGCCATTCTACTCTGACCTATATAGGGTTGCTATGAGTTGGAATCGACTCAATGGCAGTGGCTTTGACTCCTTTAGCTTTTTATACATTGGCAAGGAAGAAAGGTGGTGAATGTTCCTAGTTCAGGTGATGTTGTTCCCTGATGTGAGTCTTGGGCCATAAATCAGCAATTGCATGCTGGGTCTCCTCCCGGACAGTATGATAATGATAAGGAGATAGGATAGAAATAAGGGCTTGTCATCCCGGTTCACCCTTCCCAAGCATGTGGTCACATCCCAGATAGCAAAGATTGTTGTGTCCTTATTGCAACTGTCAGGAAGGAAGCATCCTATCTGTAATTGTCTTTCCCAAGCTAACCTTGTCATTTCCAGTTGTCAGGAAGGAGGCATCCTATTTGTGATTATCCTTCCCAAGCCACCTGTGGTGACCAGGTCTACTTGCTAACGTTATCAACACCACAAGAACTTCAAGGAGATACGATGGAATAAATTGTTCAACAATGACTTGTACTGATTGCCTTCCGTATGCTTTCTCCTTGAAGGAAGTAAAAGATAATGAATGGACTATGAAGTAGGTTAAAAAAAAAAAAGCAACAGTAAAGTTGAACTTACTCCAAGAACCAAAGTTGAATTTATCCCAAGAACCACAATGAAGAAGTGTTCGTTAGCCTCAGGGTACAACTTTAGGAGGCTCCAGCTCACCTGCAGGAAGCATTATGGTGCCAGAAACTTTGTCTTCACCTGCACTGCCTGATAGAGTTCATTGTTCTTCTTGGGTGCCCTGGAGTTCATTCTGACTCATAGTGACCCCATGTGATAGAGTAGAACCATACGGTTTTCTTGGCTGTAATCCTTGTGGGAGTAGATCACAAGGTCTTTCTCCCACGAAACATCCAGGTGGGTCTGCACTTTCACTCGACCACTGCACCACCAGGCCTCCTTGCTAGGGTATATAGGCAGGGAGAAATGATAACCTTATGCAGTATAGCTTGATATCTCAGCAGATGTGTACACCCCATTCTGAATATCAGGGATACTACAGTATGTTGTTGTTGTTGTTGTTATGGGCTGTCATGTGGTTCTGACTCACAGCAGCCCGATATACTACAGAATGAAATCCCGCCCAGTCCTACGCCGTGCCAACAGCCCTTGTTAAGCTTGAGCCCATTGTTGCAGCCACTGCGTCAATCCGTCTGACTGAGGGTCTTCCTTTTTTTATTGACCCTCTGTTTTACCAAGTATGATAGCCTTCTCCAGGGATTGACCCGTCTTGACAATACGTTCACAGTATGTACTCCTGACAGTGTGTTCAAAGTATGTAAGGTGTAGTCTCACCATCCTGACTTCTAAGCAACACCTAAGCACCCACAGTATGACAAACTGACGGATGCATGAAGGAATACTACTGTATAGCTGTAATAAAATGTGATAATTATATTTTTACATATTTAACTGGAGAGAGAAGTTTTGAAAATGCCAAAATAAAACCAAGAGAATTTAATTAAGGAAAGGCTGGTGAAGATAACGCGGTGGCATAGTGGTTAAGAGCTTGGCTGCTAACCAAAAGGTTGGCAGTTTGAATCTACCAGCTGTTCCTTGGAAACTCTATGGGGCAGTTCTGCTCTTTTATACAGGGTCGCTACGCGTCAAATCAACTCTATGGCAACGGTTTTTTGATTTGGAGAAGGTGAGTGTTGTGGATTAAACTGTGTCTCCCAAAAATGTGTATCAACTTGGCTAAGCCATGATTCCCAGTACTAAGTGATTGTCCAACATTTTGTCATCTGATGTGATTTTCCTACAAATTATAAATCTTACCTCTATAATGTCAACGAGGCAGAATTAGATGAGGTTATATTAATGAGGCAGGTCTCAATCTCCAAGATAAGATTATTATTAGAGGTTTTAAATGTAAAAGGTCTTATTTAGTTTACATTATGCTGTAAAAGGAGACTGGGGAAAGAGAGAAAAAGTTTATTTGCTTCCCGGGCGGCTTTACAGAGTTCTCGGGAGGGAGTCTGCAAAATCGTGTATTGGCTGGGGAGTCAGGGATTGACAAAGGGTGGCAGCGGACCTTGTTGAGGACAGTTACTTGTTGGTAAGTAACCAGTGGGGTTGTGGACGATTAGGACCACTCAATTAGCATAAGGAGTGTCGTTTCAGTGGGGTGAGGTGAGGAGAGGGCTAGTAGGGCCTATGGGGAGGAAGCAGCAATCAGTCTCATTTGAATGAGAGAAAAACAACTAGGGACTCTCCAGGGGTGGTCCAAGCGTTTCTGGGAATAGCTGGCTCAGGCCAGCTGGGGGAGGGGGTTTGGGTTTCAGTCTAACAATTATGTCTTAAATTAATTTATTTTGAGATATAAAAGGAGCAAACAGAGAGTCAGAGGGAACTCCTACCACCAAAAATGTAGTACTGTGAAGGGAGCATGTCTTTTAGGCTCAGAGTCCCTGTGCTGAGAAGCTCCTAGATCAGCGGAAAATTGACAGCAAGGACTTTCTGGAATAGTCAACAGAGAAAGCTTGTCCATGAGCTGATGTCCTAAATTTGGACTTCTAGCCTCCTAGACTGTTTTAACAGAGAGAATAGATTTCTCTTGGCTACCTGCACCGTCTGCTTCTGGTGTTCCCGTTACGGCAGCACTAGGTAACTAACACAGGCAGTAAATAACCCCAAACTTCTGAATATATGTCTAAGAGAGAAAAATGTCGCTGAGTTAGAATAGATACAGATAAAATAGAAAGTAAGCACAGGCTGATTTGCTGGGTAAATGAAGACACGTGAAACACTAGAAAATCAGGTTATTCAGAAAATGTCACACTTGTTTTCACTTAAATGACTAAAAATATATGTAGCACTCAAAGGAACTCTTTCACTGAGCTAAGAAAGAAGACAAAGAATTTTTTTAATTGAGAAAAATGCAGGCTAACACAATTATAACAATTATAAGCTTACATGTAAATGGACTAAACCTATCTTAAAAGCAGAATCAAAGACTGGATTAAAAAGACAAAATCTAAGCCTATGCATCTTATTTCAAAACCGTATTTAAAGAAAAGAGAGATCAAATGAGTCAAAGGCCTGGTTCTGAAAAGTCATGCCTGCACAAAAGCAAGTGCAACAGGTCCCAGCTTGACCGATGGCTTGGTGCTCATCCCGGGCTTCCAGCATATCTGGGCATGCCCAGAACACTGGTGGGAGGGCCCCTGGAAGCCTATTTGCATCAGGAGCCAGCCTCCTAGGAAAGAACTCCTTCATGAAGGCCTAGGAAAGGACCATTCCTGCAGGAGGAGAGATACAGGCCTACGGAGAGCCCACGAAACAAGCTGTTCCAAAGCTGCCCTGCTCTGTGGCTTTTCAACAGAAGAGGCACCCGCAGGGGAGGGGTGCTGTTAAAGAATGTTGGTGTGAAGTCTCCACAATACTCCATTCATCGGCCCCAAACACAGGCTCTGCCCCGGCCCCGCTGTGGGATTCACAAGCCTTGCACTTCAGAGGCCTCAATTTTTTCTTCAAAAAAGCAATGTTTTAGAAGAACTGATTCAAGCAGGAAAAATTATGACACAGGTTTCTCAAATGTACATTAAGCTTTGACAAAAATTGATTGCAATTTTGAAGACAAAGTATTGTCAGTAATACAAAGGGAACTGGCACACATTCTCAGCCTGCAATATATTAAAAAAAAAAAAAAACTGGAGAGAAAGCCAATGCACCTAAGAGAGCATGAGCAGGTGAGAATGGAAGAAATGACCTAAGACAAAAAAAGCATGGTGAAAAGAATACCAAACATGGATACACATTATTTTAAAGATGAATAAAGAAAAATCCCAGGTACATAGTTACAGCTGTAGGGGAGGGGCTCTTATGTTGTTCTTGTCTCTGCTAAGAAGAAACAAAAAGCAAAGCAATTAGATCAACACCGAGATTTTTAGGAAAAGGGATGAGTAACAATTTTATAATGGAAGAGTAATACACATGAAGTCAAAGAAATAAATTAGAAAATAAGAGCATATTCCAAGTAATAATTCCAAGAGCATAATCCAAGTAACTCTTGGATTAAAAAATTAATATTTACAAACCATTAATACAACCAATTAAGGAGTGCTAGGCATAAAATGGAAACCCTGGTGGTGTAGTAGGTAAGTGGTACAGCTGCTAATCATGAAGATCGGCAGTTTGAATCCACCAGGTGCTTCTTGGAAATGCTATGGGACAGTTCTAGTCTGTTCTGTAACCAACTCAGTGGCAGTGAGTTTGGTTTTTTTGGTTTGTTGCTACAATTGAAACCAGAGTGAGGCCTTCAGGCCCCGTTTTCAAAGAGGAGATTGAATTCGGCAGTCAGGATTAATTCTTTATTCATTTTTCTTAGAATTCCTTGTTTCCTAGTACTACCTGGCCCTGGATTGTGCACATTAACTTGCAGGAGCCACTGAAACAAGATCTCTGCAGGCTTTTACACCTTCTTTTTTAGGAGCACTGGATAGTGGAGGAGCCAGTTCTGGGACCTCCTGCCTCAGGTGACAACTGAGAGCTTCCTGGACTTCAGTTTTGATGCATATTCCACCCGGCCTGCTCCCATTCTGGGCCAGAGGCCCCTCCTCAGTACACCTGCCCCTGCCTCTCCCTTAAAAGACCTCAGCTTCGGACAAGCTTTGAGAACAAAAATGCTGTCTGTCCCCTGTGTGCCAGCAACACAGAAATAAACATCTGATCATCCACCCAAAGCACTTGTCTCTGCAGTTAACTTTAGCAACAGGTAGTACAAACTCCAGAGCTTTGTCCAGTGATAGGATGGTTAAGCATTCTGCTGCTAATCAAAAGGTTGGCAGTTTGAACCCCCTCTATGGCTCCTTGGGAGAAAGGCTTGGCTATCTGCTCCTATAAAGACTACGGCCTAGGAAACTCTATGGAGCAGTTCTACTCTGTGATACAGGTAAGGCCTTACGAGTCAGCATCCACTGGATCCCACCCACTAGCAACAGTAATAATATAACCAATTAAGTATGCAAGAGAATACAGGAAAAACAAAACTAGAAAGGCTATACATACCCAAAAAGTGTAAGCCAGTTTTAAAAATATCACTCAGCATTAAACCCTAATATGTTGACCACATCAAAGGAAATTAACAGTTTCAAAGAAACCTAACAAAGAAAGTGAAGAAACCTCAGAACAGCAGAGAAAGACAACAAGAGAGAAAGTTTAAGAGAGAGAAAACTTATTCACGGCAGAATGACAGAACAAATAAACTTTAAGGAAAAAAAGCCCTTGAACTTGATAATGTTATCATTAGCTCTTTCAGTAAAAATAAATTAGCAAATACCGGAAACCACTTCATTTTTAAAACAAATATTGTCATTTCCCACCTACTTGTATAGATCAGCAGTTTGAATCCACCAGCCATTCCTTGGAAACCCTGTGCGTGGTTCTACTCTGTCCCACGGGGTCACCGTGAGTTAGAATTAACTTGATGGCAGTGGGTTTGGTCTTTGGCTTTTGTAAAGATAATTGTTATGATACAAAAAGTTAAGAAGGAAATTTTGATTCATACATAATCTTAACCACTTGACCAAATTACTTCCTTTTATTGTATTTTTCCAATTCTAGTAATATTCATTTATTTTCCTTTTAAAATAAGTTTTATCTTATTCATTTTCCACATTTATTTTAGAGCTTTCTTTTACTTTTTTTGTTATTATACCTATTTAAAGTTTCATCTGAAATAACAGATACCACGTCTATAATGGCTGCCACCAGACTGAGTCCAGCACAGCTCGATGGTGCCCAGCTATTACCACTGACTACTCTGACAGGGATTACCACAGATGGTCCCAGACAGAGCTGGAGAAAAATGTAGAACGAAAGTCTAACTCAGAAAGGAAAATCAGAATTGCTAGCTTGATAGGGACTAGAGAAACCCTGAGAATATGGCTCCTGGACGCCCCTTCAGCTCAGCAGGGAGATTACTCCTGAAGTTTGCCCTATAGCCAAAGATTGGACAAGACTACACAACAAAATGAGACTAAAGGGCATGCCAGCCCGAGGGGCTAGTACTAGGAGGATGGAAAGGACAGAAAAACCGTAATGGGGAACCCAAGTTCAAGAAGGAAAGTCTTGACCTGTCATGTGGTTACTAACCAATGTCATAAAAGTCTGTTTGCTAACATTTAGTGAGACACTAGTTTGTTCTGTAAACCTTCATTTAAAATGCAATAAAAAATTTTAAAAAGAAATAATAGATAATGCATTTGATTATGAAGAATCACCACCAACAACAAAATATTGCGTGTAATTCCACCACCCAGAGATAGAAGATAGCCAGGTAGATGGAAAGAATTTAACTGAGATTCTTTTGCCCTTTTTTACTGAGATATAATCCCCATAAGATAAAATCCACCATTTTTAAATATACAATTCAGTGGTTTTTGCAGTATTCTGCAATCATCAAAAAAAAAAAAAATGAACCCATTTCTATTAAGTCAATTCCAATTCATAGCAACCCTATAGAACAGGGTAGAACTGTTCCCATAGCGTTTCCAACAAGTACCTGATGGATTCAAACCACCAAATTTTTGGTTAGTAGCTGAAGCACTTAACAACTATGCCATCAGAGTTTCCATTCTGTAGTCACCACCACATCAAATTCCAAAATACTTCCACCACCCACACCCGGTGATCACTAATCTACTTTCTCTAACAAGTGTCCTATTCTGGATTTTATATAAATGGAATCATATAACAGGTGGGCTTCTGTGTCTAGCTTTCTTAGGATGATGTTTTCAAGGGCCATCCATATTGTAGCATATGCAAACACCAAAGCAAACCCAGTGCCATCAATTCTGACTCATAGCAACCCCATAGGGCAGAGTAGAACTGCTCCACAGAGTTTACAAGGAGTTCCTGATAGATTTGACCTGTTGACCTTTTGGTTAGCAGACATAGCACTTAACCACTATGCTACCAGGGTTTCCTTGTGGCATGTTATCAGTACTTTATTCCTTTTTATGTCCAAATAATGTTCCATTGTATGGACATATCCTATTTTGCTTATCTATTCATCAGATGATGAACATTTGGGTTATTTCCACTTTAGGGCTTTTATGAATAATGCTACAATGACTCAAAATGAGAAGAAACAGCTGCAAACATCTGTTAATAATCAGGACACAGAATATATGAAATGTGAATCTAGGAAAATTGGAAATCATCAAAAATGAAATGGGATGCGTAAACATTGCTATCCTAGGCACTAGTGAGATGAAATGGACCAGTATTGGCCACTCTGAGTCTGACAATTGTATGTTCTACTCTGCTTGGAATGAAAACTTGAAGAGGAATGATGGTGTGTTCATCATCAAAAAGAACATTTCAAGATCTGTGCTCAAGCACAAAGCTATCTGTGGTAGGATAATATCCATACACATACAAGGAAGGCCAGTTAATATGACTATTATTTAAATTTATGCACCAACCACGAAGGCCAAAGATGAGGATGTTGAAGATTTTTACCAGCTGCTGCAGCCTGAAACTGATCAAACATACAGTCAGGATGTATTGACAATGACTGGTGACTGGAATGCAAAAGTTGGAAACAAAGAAGGATCAGTAGTTGGAAAATATGGCGTTGGTGATAGAAATAATGCCAGAGATGGCATGAGAGAATTTTGCAAGACTAACAACTTCTTCATTGCAAAGAGCTTTTTTAACCAACACAAACAGCAACTGTATATATGGACCTCACCAGACAGAATACACAAGAACCAAATTGACTGTATCTGTGGAAAAAGACAATGAAAAAGCTCTGTATCGGCAGTCAAAACAAGACCAGGTACTGACTGTGACACAAATCATCAATTGATCAGGTGCAAATTCAGACTGAAACAGAAGAAAATTAGAACAAGTCCCCAAGAGCCAAAGCATAACCTTGCGTACATCCTTCCTGAGTTTAAAGACCATCTCAAGAACAGATCTGATGTGTTGACCACTAATGACCAAAGACCAGACAAATTTTGGAATGACATCAAAGACAGCATCCATGAAGAGAGCAGGAGGTCATTAAAAAGACAGGAAGAAAAAAAAAAGACCAAATTGGATGTCAGAAGTGGCTCTGAAACTTGCTTTCTAATGCCAAGCAGCTAAAGCAAAAGGAAGGCATTGAGAAGTAAAAAGACCTAAACAAGATTTCAAAGGGCAGCTCAAGAAGACAAAATAAAGTATTACAATGGCATGTGCAAAGAGCTGGAAATGGAAAACCAGAAGGGAAGGACATGTCTGCATTTCTCAAACTGAAAGAACTGAAGAAAAACTTCAAGTCTCAAGTTGCAACAGTGAAGGATTCTACAGGGAAAGTATTAAATGACTCAAGGAGCATCAAAAGAAAGTGGAAGAAATATACAGAGTCATTATACCAGAAAGAACCGGTCAATGTTCAGCCATTTGAAGAAGCAGTATATTATCTGGAGCTGATGGTACTGAAGGAAGAAGTCAATGCTCCATTGAAGGCACTGGCAAAACAAGGCTCCAGGAATGGATGGAATACCAACTGAGATATTTCAACAAACAGATGCAGTGCTGGAAGTGCTCACTTGTCTATGCCAAGAATTTTGGAGGACAGCTACCTGGACAAATGATTGGAAGAGATCCATATTTATGCCTATTTCAAAGAAAGGCAATCCAACCAAATGTGGAAATTACCAAATAATATCATTAATATCACACAGAAGTAAAATTTTGCTCAAGATCATTCAACAGCAATTGCAACAGTATATCGACGAGAAACTGTCAGAAATTCAAGCCAGATTCAGAAGAGGATGTGGATATCAATGCTGATGTCAGATGGATCTTGGCTGAAAGCAGAGAATACCAGAAAATATTTACCTGTGTTTCATTGACTATGCAAAGGTATTTGACTGAGTGAATCATAGCAAATTATGGATAACATTGCAGAGAATGGGAATTCTAGAACACTTAATTGTGCTCATAAGGAATATGAATATGAATCAAGAGGCAGTCGTGTGAAAAGAACAAGGGGACACTGCATGGTTTAAAGTCAGGAAAGGTGTGTGTCGGGGTTGTATCCTTTCACCATACATTTTCAAGCTGTGTGGCAAGCAAATAATCCAAGAAGCTGGCTTCTACAAAGAAGGATGAGGCATCAAGATTGGAGGATGACTCATTAACACCCTGCGTGATGCGGATGACACCATCTTACTGGAAATAAAGAAGATTTGAAACACTTACTGATGAAGATCAAGGACCACAGCCTTCAATATGGATTGCACCTCAAAAGCGAGAAAACAAAAATCCTCACAACTGGACCAGTAAGCAACATCATCATAAACGGAGAGAAGATTCAGAGTGTCGATGATTTCATTTTACTTGGGTCCACGATTAGCACCCATGGAAGCAGCAGTCAAGAAATCAAAAGGCACATTGCATTAGGAAAATCTGCTGCAGGGAATCTCTTTAAAGTATTGAAAAGGTGTCACCTTGTAGACTAAAGTGCACCTGACCCAAGCTATGATATTCTCAATTTATCATATGCATGTGAAAGTTGGACAATGAATAAGGAAGAGAGAAGAAGAATTGATGTCTTTGGATTGTGGTGTTGGATAAGAATGTTGAATGTATTGTGGATCCCCAAAAGAACAAAGAGATCTGTTCTGGAAGAAGTATAACCAAAGTACTCCTTGGAAACAATGATGGCAAGACTGTCTTATATACTTTGGACATGTCAGGAGGGTTCAGTCCCTGGAAAAAGACATCATGCTTGGTAGTTTGGAGGGTCAATGAAAAGGAGGGAGACCCTCGATGAGATGAATTGACAGTCGCTGCAACAATGGGCTTAAACATAAAAAGGATTGTGGACGTGGCACAAGACTGTGCAGTGTTTTGTTGTATTGTGTGTAGGCTTGCTGTGAGTCAGAACTGATGCAATGGCACCTAACAACAATAGCTACTGTGAACATTCTTGTGTAAATTTGTGTGAACACACTTGCAGTTCTCTTAGACATATACCTAGGAATAGAATTGCTGTTTAATATTTCGAAGAATAGCCAAAGTTTCCCACAGGGGATATACCATTTTACACACCTACCAGAAGAGTATATTGTTGTTAGGTGTCATCGAAGTCAGTTCCAACTCATAGTGTCCTATGAACAACAGAACAAAACACTGCTTGGTCTTGAGCCATGTCCACAATCATTTTTAAGCCCGTCATTATGGCCAATGTGTCTATCCATCTCTTCGAGGGTCTTCATCTTTTTCACTGACAGCCTACCAAGCATGATGTCCTTCTCCAGGGACTGATCCCTTCTGACATGTCCAAAGTATGTAAGACATAGTCTCACCATCCTTGCTTCTAAGGAACACTCTGGTTATACTTCATCCAATGCTTGTTGCTACCTGTTTTCTGATGATAACCATCCTGGTGGGTGTAAAACATTATTTCATTTGTAGTTTTCATGTGCATTTCCCTAATAACTAAGAATGTTAAGCATTTTTTCATGTGTTTCTTGTCCATTTGCATATCTTCTTTGGAGAATACCTGTTCAAATCCTTTGCTCATTTTTTTAACTGGGTTATTTGCCTTTCTATTAATGAGCTGTAGGAGCTCTTTATGTATTCTGAATGTAAATCCTTTGTCTTAGTTAACTAGTGTTGGTATAACAGAAATAAAACAGTGGATGTCTTTAACAAGCAGAAATTTGTTCTTTCACAGTCTAATTGGCTAGAAATCCAAATTGAGGGTGTCAGTTCCAGGGGAAGGCTTTTTCTCTGTCAACTCTGGGGAAAAGTCTTTGTTGTGGATCTTTCTTTGGTTGAGGAGCTTCTCAGCACAGGGACTCCGGGTCCCAAGGATGAACTATGCTCCTAGTGTTTCTTTTTTGGTGGCATGAAATCCCCTAAAAATGTGTGTCATCTTGGCTAAGCCATGATTCCCCGTATTGTGTGATTGCCCACCATTTTGTCATCTGATGGGATTTTCCTCTACGTTGTAAATACTACCTTTACGATGTTAAAAAGGCAGGACTAGAGATAGTCTTGTTAAAGAGGCAGGACTCATTCTACAAGATTCAGTTGTGTATAAGTCGATCTGTTTTGAGTATAAAAGAGAGAAGCAAGTAGAGAAACATGGAGACCTTATACCACCAAGAAATGAGAGCCAGGAGTATAGCTCATCCTTTGGACCCTGGGTCACTGCCCTGAGGAGCTCCTAGACCAGAAGATTGATGACAAGGACGTTGCCTGAGAACCAACAGACAGAGCCTTCCCCTAGAGCTGGCACCCTGAATTTGGACTTCTGGCCTCCTAGACGGTGAGACAACAGTTTCTCTTTGTCGAAACCACCCACTTGTTATATTTCTGTTACAGCAGCGCTAGATGACTAACATATCCCTTGCCAAAAGCCAAGTGCCGTCACTATCCCTTATTGTATACATAACTTGACAATATTTTCCCCAGTGAGTTCTCTTTTCATTTTCCTAATAGTAATCTTTAACACACAACAGTTTTAAATTTTGATAAAGTTCAAATTATCTATATATTTTTTAGTTACTGTGTCTTTGGTGTCTTTTTTAAGAAACCATTGTCTATTCTAAGGTTGCAAAAATTTGTACCTGTGTTCTCTTCTAAAAGTTGTATGGTTTAGCTTTCACACTTAGGTGTATGATTGTAAAAAGGGCTTGGGAGAAGTAGCTAACTTCACAAGGGGAAAGGAGAATCAAGATCAACAGCTCAAGACTGATTCCTGTAAGGCAGAGGTCAGACCTCTTTCAGCCATCTTTACCAATTCTGACACCAACCGTCTCTCCTGTGGTACTCTCTACATCACTGCTGGTTTGATACTTCACTGAAATGGCCACACAGAACTCACAGATCATAGTTGTGATTACAAGGTCACTATGAGTTGGAACTGACTTGACAGCAACAATGAACAGGTTACAGTTCGAGTTCAGGAACACTCAAGATACGGTTCTTCTATCAGAACAGCCTAATCTCAGCAGTGCTTAGAGTCGTGCTTCTCCCTCGTCCCCTGCCTCTGCCCCAAAGCACTGAGTTTTCTCACTCCTTGAGCTGGAAAACCCACTGCTTCATCTCTTCTTACCACTGCTTCTCTGCCAACAGGTCTTTGTCTTCAGGGTGACAACTTGCTATCTGTAACCTGGGTCCAGGAGCTTCTCAATTCTGGTATCCCGGGTCCAAAGGACCTGGTGGCTCCTAGCTTTTCTTCCTTAGTGATGGTGCCTTCTTCTCTTCCGCCTCTGACGTGATTCATTTCAAGCCCAGCAGGATGACAAAACTGACCAATTGTCTTATTAGGCCACAGTTGCCCTATCTGCATAGTCCTCCTACCCAAACAATTAGGCAAGTATTAGAAGATCATGATGAGAAAGGTCACAAGAAAGTGATGCATTGCGCCATATTCATTTTGAGGTAATTTGTGTGCCGAGTGGAAATAGGTGTCCAGGTCATTATTTTGCCTGTGAATATTCAATTGTCTTAGTACTGTTTGTTGAAAGATTGTTCTTTCCCCATCAAATGGCCTTGTTGCTTTTGCTAAAAATCAGTTGAGCATAGATGTATGGATTTATATATTGACTTTTAGTCCTATTTGATTTATCTGTGTGTCTCTCCTTATGCTACTGTCATACTATCTTGATTACTTTAGATTTGTAGTAAGTTTTGAAATCAGAGTTGTGAGTCTTCTAATGCAATTTGCCTGTCATGGATTGAATTGTGTCCCCCCAAAAATATGTGTAGCCTTGTGGCTGGGCCATGATTCCCAGTATCTTGTGACTGTCCTCCATTATGTGGTTTTCCTATGTTGTGTGTTAAGGATTAGGGTGGAGCTGTAAATCCCTTCATAGGATTACCTCCCTGCTCCACTGTAAAGGGAGTTTCCCTGGAGTATGGCTTGCCCTATTCTTAATCCTTTCATCCTATGAAAGATAAAAGGACAGAGAAGCAGGCAGGGAATTGGGAACCTCGTACCATCAAGCAAGCAGCACCGGGAGAAGAGCACGTCCTTCAGACCTGAAGTTCCTGCGCCAAGATGCTCCCTGGACAAAGACTGATGCAATACCAGACTTTTCTTCTGAGTCAACAAAGGGGAAAGCCTTTCCCTGGAGTGGACACCCTGAATATGGACTTACAGCCTACTGGACTATATAAGAATAAACCTTCCTTTGTTAAAGCCATCCACTTTGTGGTATTTCTGTTAGAGCAGCCCTAGCTGACCAAAACAGAATTTGGTACTGAAAGTGGGGTGCTGCTCTAGCAAGTATCTAAAATGTTGGAGCCATTTTGAAACTGAGAATGGATAGAAGATTCAGAAGGAATGAAGAAGGTGCAGATGGTGAGAAACAACAGAGGACTGGTGGTGGCAGCAGCAGCGGCAGCAGCAGAACCAGAGGCAGTGCTGGAGCCGGTCCATGGAGCTAGAGAGCTGAGTGCCTGTGCAGAGTTTTCCTCGTGAAACAGGGTGCCTCCGGGCACTTAAATCAGTGGAGCTAGACTTGCTGACCCACAGAGTGAGAGAGCTGAGTGTCTTTGGGCAGGATGCTTCCTAGCAAGAGTGGGGTGCCTCCGAGCACTTGAATCAGTGGAGCTACAGAGCTTTGGAACACTTGCCTGGCAGGGCAGATGTGGGCCTGAGGCCTAGGCCACGCGGCCATGGGAAGCTGAAGCTGAAGAGACAAACAGTGTGAGAAGCTGAGCTGCCTCAGTCTCAAAAAGTCTGGCCATGACCTCAGGGATTTGAAAGGGTGGAACCATGGCGTTCTGTGTTCGAAATTGCCACTCATTTGGGCTTAGGGTGCTCCTAAAGCCGATGGGGCAGAGTTTCTGTCCAAGTGGGCCTTGAAGGCAGAGTCGTAGCATGGGACTGGAGGTTTCCACTCAAAATCCAGAGAGTGTGGCCAATACCTAGAGTCTGGAGAGCACGGCCATTGTGTAGAATGTCTCAGAAAATGTAAGAGTATTTCCAAAGCTTTGTAATTGTAATGTGTTCTGCTAACTTACCTGTTGCTTGTTAATGCCTTCTTTCCCTGCAGTTTCTCCCATTTGTAATGGAATGTCTGACTTGTGCCTGTTCTACCATTGTACCTTTAGAAGCAGATAGCTTGACTTCTAGGTTTCACGGATGTAGAAGATTTTTTGTATTTTGGACTTGGAACTGATTTAAGACTTCTGTTGTACGGGATGGACATGATTTTGCTGTGGTGAGGTGAATGTGTTACATGTTTCTATGATGTGTTTTGGGGGTGCCAAAGGGTGAGATGTCATGAATTGAGTTGTGTCCCCCCAAAAATATGTGTAGCCTTGTGGCTGAGCCATGATTCCCAGTATCTTGTGACTCTCCTCCATTACGTGTTTTTTTCTATGCTATATGTTAAAGGATTAGGGTAGGACTGTAAATCCCTTCCTAGGATTACCTCCCTTCTCTACTGTAAAGGGAGTTTCCCTGGAGTATGGCTTGCCACACCCTTAACCCTTTCATCCTATGAGAGATAAAAGGACAGAGAAGCAGGCAGGGAATTGGGAACCTCGTACCATCAAGCAAGCAGCACCGGGAGAAGAGTATGTCCTTCAGACCTGAGGTTCCTGCACCAAGATGCTCCCTGGACAAAGACTGATGCAATACCAGACTTTTCTTCTGAGTCGACAAGGGGGAAAGCCTTCCCCTGGAGTGGACACCCTGAATATGGTCTTGCAGCCTACCAGGCTATGTAAGAATAAACCTTCCTTTGTTAAAGCCATCCACTCTGTGGTATTTCTGTTAGAGCAACCCTAGCTGGCTAAAACAATGCCTGAACACTGTTGGGCAACTTTTGTTTTAAAAAACTTGAATGTATTCATATCAACCTGTCAACAAATACAATTTTATAACATCAAATTAAATAAATATATACAAAATTTAAATAATTATGTACTATCCCATGGCGTGAATTCTCTGTTCATTATTTAACAGAGAAATACACCACATTGTTGGATACAGTTGCTTTCAGTCTTTTGCTATCATAGCCAAGCCAAGTGCCATCGAGTCAGATTTGCTATCATATACAATGCTTAATGAACATTTATGTTCATTAAATCTTTCTTAGTGCATTACTTCCTTTGGAAAATTATTTTAATTGTTTTCAAAGACTGCATAATATTCCATTTCTGTAATTTCATTCATTTTTTTAACATTGTAAATAAAGAGACCACTGACATCCTTGAATATTTGTTTAGCTTTCTTTTGTGTCATTTCCTCAAACAATGTGTACTAAGCTAAGATTCCTTAGTCAATGGGTATGAACATTTATGTGACAACTTTTGCATATGCAATATGTATTTCTAATACATATGGTGATAAAAATTTTGATAAATGTGATGATTGCATGATAGTATGAATGTAATTAATTCCACAGAAATGTAAACTTACAAATGCTGAAAATAGAAAATTTTGTTATAAGTATTTTACAAAAAAAGGTTTTTAAGGCGTGTTAAATGCAATAGATTAAAGATTGTTTCTATTTAGAAAAAATATATTATACCAGTTTAATGCTGCCTAAGATCAGTATGGAAACCCTAGTGGCATAGTGGCCAAGGGCTATAGCTGCTAACCAAGAGGTTGGCAGTTCAAATCCACCAAGCCCTCTTTGAAAACTCTGCGGAGCAGCTCTGCTCTGTCTACAGGGTCACTATGAGGTGGAATCATCTTGATGACAGTGAGTTTTCAGGTCAGCATGTACCAATTTCACCACATCTTTCCTGGAAATGGGTATTAGATGTTATAAAACTACCTTAACACAAACTCACTGTCATCAAGTTGACTCCGACTCATAGCGATCCTATGGGATGGAGTTGAACTGCTCCACAGAGTTCCCAAGGAGCACTAGAGGGATTTGAACTGCCAACTTTTTGACTGGCGTTGTAGCACTTAATCCCTATGCCACCTAACCAAAAAGCTGGCAGTCTGCATCTACCAGGTACTTCTTGGAAACGCTATGGAGCAGTTCAACTCCGTCCTATAGGTTACTATGAATTGGAATCAACTTGACAACAATGGGTAAAACTACTTTGGCAAACGAAACAGTACTTAGATGGTGTTGTAATTATATTCACGTGATCATTAAAGATGTCTGACTTTCTTTGGATGCTATAAATGTATTTTTTTCCTGAGTAAATTATTTTTCCTTTTTTTTCATGACCTTTACCCAATCTTCTATTCAGTCCTCTAACTTGTAAAGTCTCTTATTAAAGTGTAATATTAAGCATTTTCTGCCATTCTTACTGTGAATAATTTTCTGTCCATTTTTGTTTCATTAATTTTTAATGTGTAAGAGAAGTAGAGCCTTCAGAACATCATGCTGGACTTCAGACATTTATTTTGGAAAAAGTGAAAACAAGCTAAGCTGATTTTAGATCCTTTGAAAATAGTCTTTTATTTGACTTGGAGAATATTAGGCCTCTTTGTTTCTTGATGTGTTTATTTTGAAAAAAACAATACTTGAGTATGGTGCAAAAGTGAAAAGGTACTAGAGGGTATGCAACAGAAATTTTCCATTCTACCATTCCCACTTGGGCCAGTGGCCACCCAGGTCTGCTTGCTGCCATTTTCCTCCACCCCAGCATCCACCCACCTGCCCATCCATTCACTGACTTTTCCTTGGTGCCTGCTCAGTGTGAGGGCAGAGAGGTATAGTGGTTCAGAGAGACCTAAACCCAACCTCTACCCCTGCCAGCTTGTGTCTTGGACAAGCCACTGATCAAGCCTCAGTTTCCTCATCTATGAAATATGGATGATTGCTACCTTGTGAGTGATTGAGAAGGTGCATATAAGGTACTGGGGGAGGGAGAAACAGTGCTAGGGTAGTGGTAGAATTCTCACCTTTCATGCAGGAGACCTGGGTTCGATCTCCAGCCAATGTGCCTTTTGCACTGACTTGTTTGTCACTAGAGGGGGGGGTGTGCTATGATGCTGAGTATATTTCAGCAAACTTCCAGGATAAGATGGACTAGGAAAAAAGGCCTGAGTGATGTAATTCCGAAAATCACCCAGTGAAAACCCAGTGGATCACAACGGTCTGACTGATAATCTATCACAGGGGTGGTACAGGATCAGGTAGCATGGCCCTGTCTTCAAGGGTTCTCCTCAGCCATCCCTCTGGAGTCGGTATCTCGATTTCTTTTTCTATTTCCGCCTTCTAAATCAAACCAAACCCAGTGCTGTCGAGCTGATTCCTACTCATAGAGACCCTACAGGGCAGGGTAGAACTATTCCGTAGAGTTTCCGAGGAGCACCTGGCAGATTCCAACTGCCAGCATTTGGTTTGCAGACACAGCATTGAAACATTATGCCACCAGGGTGTGCCCCTTCTGAGTGAGGTTATTTCTCTTGCCGCTGACCTAGGATCTCCCACGTACCCTCCTTGGATTACAAGACCCTATGTCACATGCCATGCCCTGCAGGTAGCTGTGAGCTAGAAGCCTGGGGCTTTCCATTGCCTCACACTGTCTGTGAGAATTTTTATGCAAATTCTCAAACCCTGCTCTTTAGAATTGTCTTGTCAGATGCAGTAAAAACACTTTCACTTTTGCCTCAAAATTATGCATAACAAGTGTACAACATTGGGGAAAAAAACGTCAAACAATGAACCCATCTATCTTATTCAAGGGGCATTGTTTCTGTTCTCTGTGAAGATAATTAACTCTTTGTGAAAATACTAGTCAGAACCTTCCCCACGAGCTAGCCATCTGACTGTAGAGAAACAATGTGGATTCTAACTGCCAACCTTTTGGTTTGTAAAACCAAATCAGATCCATTGCCATCAAGTTAATTCTGACTCGTGGTGACCCTATAGGACAGAATAGAACTGTCTCATAGGGTTTCAAAGGAGTGGCTGGTGGATTTGAACTACCAGCCTTTTTGGTTAGCAGCTGAGTTCTCAACCATTGTGCCAACAGGACTCTTCGGGTTAAGCAGCAAAGCAGAAATCATTTGCATCACCAAGAGACACGTTTTATTCTTTGATAGGAAAACTCAATACAGAAGAGACGTTATCGAGACTTTCTTAATTTATGCGTGAGTTTAATGAAATTTCATAAAGTAATAGCAGAATATTTGGGGAACTTAGTTAAAGAATTCTGAAGCTCTTCTGGAAAACAAATACAGAAAAAGATCAAGGAAAATCCTCAGAAATCAGAGTAGTTGAGCAGTAATATGCCCTGTTAGATGTTAAAATGTCTTTTAAAACCACACTGGGTATAACAGTATGGTCAGGAATAAACTGGCAACTCAGTGAGCCGAGAACTTGACGTGTGTACACACGAGAATACAGAAGGAGAACAGTTTGGGGGCAACCAACTACCTATCTGAGAAAAAATTAAACAACATAATAGCTGTGTTCTTCACTTTAAACCAAAATAAATTCCAAGAAGATTAAAGTATGAATTTTTAAAATCATAAAAGTATTAAAATAGAAGTATATTCATATTCTTCTAATCCTGTGTTAGGAGACATTGGAAAACAAGATTTCTTGTCTATGGGACACTTTAAAAAGGCACACAGATTTATTTTCATTAACAATTCCTTGCAAAATACTTTGTTTAAGCATAACTTGATAGTCCTGAAAGGCTGCAGATGGAACAAAAAGGGGGAGGTAGATTAGAAGGGGCTTTGCAGGGATGATTTAGATCATGCTTCTGTCTTACAGTTGAGTATCCCTGACTTTGTGATGCTTAACTGTTCTTGCTGTCCTTGATATTTAGGTTGATCTGCTCCTCAGGTCTCCAAACCCCCAGTCAACACCCTTCCCCCTCTTCGTCTTGCTAAACACAAGCTTGTCTGAAGCAATCTCTTTCTGGAAATCACAGCTTCATCCACTGCACCTGCCTAACCTAGGCTTCAGTGCGTGTGCAGATAGCGATCAGGTCCTTCCGCTGAGCAGAGACCCGATTATCACTGGAAAGGAAGGTACCGTCCCCCTAACCTTTCCACCTGAGACCATCCAAGAAACCATGACAAAGGTGGTGCAGCATCTGGACCGCCAACTGTGGACATGGCAGGGCTAAGGGCAAAGAGCTCCTGTGCCCAACCCAACTGCTGGGTGCCTTGGGAAACAAAAAGCTCTTGAACCCACTGAGACGATGAGTGCATGGCATCATGGTTGCTTGGCCGTGTTGCTCCTTGTCTGAGCAGGCAATAAATCTGCACTTCCTGTTTCCCTTTCAACTGGTGTTTGTAAGATAGGACAGGAACCCAAGCTGGTGTTGGGTTATGTTTCCACCCCTGTCCCCTACCTCCGCACATCTTCACTACACCCTTGGCAAAGCTGTGCTGGCCTGACCACCCTTGGGGTGGAACTGCTGAGGATCATGCTTTGAGGAGACTGAGGTCCTTGAAATACTTTCCAATGCTGTTAAAATTGTCTGCAAGGACTTTTTAAAACTCTGCTAAGCCTACCTCGAGGGAGATACTTCTTTCACTTTCTCGTCAGCAGATGGCTGCTAAATGAAACACATTTTACCTGAACTTAAGAGATTTGCCCAGCTAAAGCTATTAGACGTAAGAAGCCCCTGGAGAGGTACCAAAGACAGCTGGTGAGACAAGTCACAAGAGGCTGTTTTGCCCTTGCTGTAAACTCATTACTGCTTTCTCTGTCTTCAGAAGAGAATCTTATTTGGCCACTTGGGTATTCACAATGCAAATTTAGGCAGGCTGTGAATCGCCCTTGAGAGGATTGCTTTCTGAAGTTTTATGAAGGGTTTGGTCTGCTGGGTGGTTACAGTCAACACAGCAGGCACATTTGATACAACCTGGTCAATCCTCCCAAATGTAGATGACACGGGACATTTAATAATGAGCACAGCTGCTGGAACTGGACTTTCTGGCTTTGAATCCTACCTTGGCTGTTTGTAGCTATGTGACCATGGACAAGTTACTTAACCTTGTTGTGACAATAGCTATTGTTGTTAGGTGCTGTCGAGTCAGTTCCGACTCATAGCCACACTGTGCACAACAGAATAAAACACTGTCTGGTCTTGCACCAAGTCCACAATCATTTTTATACTTAAGCTCGTCGTTGCAGACACTGTGTCAGTCCCTCTCGTTGAGGGCCTCTCTCTCTTTCACTGACCCTCCAGGCACATCCTTCTCCAGGGATTAATCCCTCCTGAAGACATGTCCGAAGTATCTAAGATGCAGTCTCGCCCTCTTCGCTTCGAAGGAGGACTCTGGTTGGACTTCTTCCAGAACAGATCTGTTTGTTCTTTTGGCGGTCTATGGTATATTCAATATGGTTCTCCAACACCACAATTCAAAGGTGTCAATTCTTCTTCTGTCTTTCTTATGCGTTGTCCAGCTTTCTCATTCATATTATGTGACTGAAAATACCATGGCTTGAGTCAGGTACATCTTAGTCTTTAAGGTGACATCTTTACTATTCTATACTTTAAAGAGGTCCTTTGCAGCAGAGTTTTTCAATGCAGTGCCTCTTGATTTCTTGGCTGCTGCTTCCATGGGCGTTGATTGCGGAAACAAGTAAGATGAAATCCTTGACAACCTCAATCCTTTCTCCTTTCATCATGATGTTGCATACCAGTCCAGTCATGAGGATTTTTGTTTTCTTGATGTTGAGGTGTAATCCATACTGAAGGCTGCGGTCTTTGATCTTCATCAGTAAGTATTTTTCAAATCCTCTGTTCTTCTGAGTCGGATCCGACTCGACGGCACTTGGCTTGGCTGGCTGTTCTTCTAGCAAGCAAAGTTGCATAATGCAGGTTGTTAATGAGTCTTCCTTCAATCCTGATGCCTCCTTCTTTTTTACATAATCTAGTTTCTCAGATTATTTGTCGGCATACGGATTGTAAAGGTATGGTGAAAAGATACAACCTTAATGTACACCTTTCCTGACTTTAGACCACACAGTGCCCCCTTGTTCTGGTTCCACAGCTGCCTCTTAATCTACATACAGATTCCTCAAGAGCACAATGAAGTCTTCTGGAATTCCCACTCTCTGCAATGTTATCCATAATTTGTTATGATCCACTCAGTCAAATGTCTTTGCATAGTCAATGAAACACAAGTAAACATCTTTCTGGTATTCTCTGCTTTCAGCGAAGATCCATCTGACATCAGCAATGATATCCCTGGTTCCATGTCCTCTTCTGAATCTGACTTGACTGGCAGTTCTTTGTCAATATACTGTTGCAGTCACTTTTGAATGATCTTTAGCAAAAATTTACCTGCATGTGATATTAATGATATTATCCAATAATTTCTGCATTGGATTGGATTCCCTTTCTTGGGAATAGGCATAAATATGGATCTCTTCTAGTCATTTGGCCAGGTAGCTGTCCTCCAAATTTCTTGGCATAGAAGAGTGAGCCCTTCCGGCACAGTGTCTGTTTATTTGAAACATCTCTATTGATATTCCATCAAGTCCCAGAGCCTTTTTTTCCACCAATTACTTCAATGCAGCTCTGACTTCTATCTTCAGGACCATAGATTCTTGATTATAAGCTGCTTCTTCAGATGGTTGAATACTGGCCAGTTCTTTCTAGTATAATGTCTCTGTGTATGCCTTCAGTCTTCTTTTGAAATAGTTATTAAGATTAAATAAATTAGTGACCAGTGGGTTAATGACCACTTGGATCTGCACCTGGTACTCAATAAACATTATATGAGAGCTGTTTTTCAAATATCCATGTCTTAGTTATCTAGTGCTGCTATAATAACAACAGAAAAATACCACAAGTAATGACTAGCAAACAAAAATTTGTTCTCTGGCAGTCTAGAAGGCTAGAAGTCTGAATTCTTAGCACTAGCTCCAAGCGAAGGCTTTCTCCCTCTGTCGGTTCTGGGGAAATTTCCTCGTCATTCACCTTCACCTAGTCTAGGAGCTTCTCAGGGCAAGGACTCCAGGTTCAAAGGATGCACTTCGTTCCTGGTTCATCATTCTTGGTGAAAGGAGGTTCACCTGTCTCTCTGCTTGCTTCTCTCTTTCATATCTCAAAAGAGACTGACTTAAAACACAGCCCAATCTTACAGATCGAGTCCTGTCTCATTCACATAATTCCTCTAATCCTACCTTATTAACATCATAGAGTTAGGATTTACAACACACAGGGAAACATATATGATGACAAAATGATGGACAGTCACACAACACTGAGAATCATGACCTAGCCAAGTTGACATACATTTCTGGGGGACACAGTTCAGTTCTCAAGGATCCAGTACAATAAAGATTTCCTTCTGTTTCTCCCCTCACTTTTCACTGGTGTCTGCATTGAGACTTCTCTTAGTGAATGACAGTTTTGGATCTGTAAGAATGTTTTCACTGGGTAAAATGGAATAAGCAGAACATCATGAAAGTCTATGCAGTAAAACAGCTCATTTAGACTTTATTCTATGGAATTTTTTAATGTTTTTATTAGGTTTGCGTTTTTGTCATCTAGTAATGCTCTAAAATGCCACAAGTGGATGGATGGCTTTAAGAAGAAAAATGTTTATTCTCACACAGCCCAGTATACAAGTGCAAATTCAGGACGTCCTCTCCAGAGGAAGGCTTTCCCGCTTGTCGGCTCTAGAGGAAAGTCCTCGTGCTGTACCAGTCTTTGTTCAGGGGGCATCTTGGGGCAGGAACCTCAGGTCCGAAGGATGCGTCCTTCTCCTGGTGCTGTTGATGGTGTGAGGTTCCCAGTTCTTTGCTTGCTTCCCTTTTTTTTTTTTATCTCTTGTAGGATGAAAGGATTAAGCGTGGGGACAAGCCATAGTCCAGGAAACTTTTACAGTGGAGCAAGGAGGTGATCTCATGAAGAGTTTACAGTCCTGCCTTAATATCTTAACACACTACATAGGAAAATCACAAAATGGAGGACAATCATACAATATTGGGAATCACGGCCCAGCCACATGGCTACACACATTTTTAGGGGTACATAGTTCAATCCATGACAGTTTGGGTAAGTGTCTTAGCCATCTAGTATAACAAAAATACCACAAGTGGTTGGTTTTAACAAAGAAAAATTTATTTTGTAACAGTCTAGTAGGCTACAAGTCCAAATTCAGGGTATCAGCTCCAGGGGCAGGCTTTTTTAATCTCTGTTGACTCTAGAGGAAGGTCCTTGTCATCAGCCTTCTTCTAGACTAGGACCTTCTCCACACAAGAATCACAGGTGCGAGGGATGTGCTCTGCTCCTGGTGCTTCTTTCTTGGTGGTATGAGGTCTCAACTTCTCTCTGCTTATTTTTCTCTTTTATAGCTCAAAAGAGACCGGCTTAAGACACTATATAATCTTGCAGATCTCATCAGTATAGTCCATCTGATTACATCATAGTGAGAGGATTTACAACATATTGGGAAATCACATCAGATGGCCAAATGGTATACAATCACACAATACTGGGAATCACTGCCTACATATTTTTGGGGGGTACAATTCAATCAGTGACAGTAAATTATCCTTGCACAATCTTCAATGTTTCCTTACAGTAGAAAAATTAAATGCACAAGCATATTTAACCTACCCAGGAAATAAACAGTTAACACATTACATTATTTGTGCCCAGCTAAAACCCCTCTGGTGTAATGGTTAAGTGCCACATCTGCTAACCATGAGGTCAGTAGTCAGAAACTCTGTGGAGCAGTTCTACTCTGACCTATAGTGTCACTGTGAGTTGGAATTGACTTGACAGCAGCGGGTTTGGTTTTCGGTTTAGTATTCTCAATTGTAATTAAGTATGTTAACGATGAAAAATAATCCAGTGTCTTTCATGAGATTGGTTGCCTTTAACCATTGTTTTTAAAAACGTCTTATTTTTCTCCATCTCAGCTAGAATGGCTAGAATAAAAAAGAGAGATATCAATAAGAGTTGATGAGGATGTGGAGAAACTGAAACTGTCTTACACTGTTGGTAGAAAGATAAAATGGTGCAGCTGCTTGGGAAAACAGTCTGGTAGTACATTAAAAATTAAACATGGCATTGCTATGGGACCCAGTGACTCCACTCTTAGATATATACTCAAGAGAAATGAAAACACATGTCCACACAAAAACCTGTACCTAAATGTTCACAGCAACATTATTCATAATAGTCAAAAAGTGGCAACATCCCAAATGTCCAGCAACTGACAAGCAGATAAACAAACATGGCATATCGACACAATACAGTGAAATAGTATTATTTGGCTGTTAAAAGGAGTAAAGTACTTCCTTCAACTACAGTACGGAGGAAACCTGACGACATCACCCTGAGTGAAAGAAGCTAGACGTAAAAGGTCACATCCTATGCGATTCTATTTATATGAAGTGTCCAAGCCCAAGCCAAGTGCTGTCGAGTCAATTCCAACTCACAGAGACCCTATGGGACAGAGTAGAAGTGCCCCTTAGAGTTTCCAAGGAGCACCTGGTGGACTTGAACTGCTGACTTTTTGGTTAACAGCTGCAGCATTTAACCACTACACCACCAGTGTTTCCAAGTGTTCAGAATAGGCAGACAGACAGACAGACAGTAGATTAGTGGTTGCCTAGGGCCAGGGGAGAATGGAGAATAGGGAATTGACAGCTAAGGGGTAAGGGGTACTTCTTGTAGGAGACGAGAACATTCTAAAATTCAAGATGGTGTTGGTTGCCCAACTCTGTGACTATATTAAAAGCCACTGGATTTTGCACATTAAATGAGTGAAGGGTGTGCTGTGTGAATTACGTCTCAAAAGTTGTTTTTCTAAAAAAATCTCATTTCAAAAGAGATAGCAAGTATATGTGTGTATACTCAGGCAGCTGTATTGACTGATCTTTAGAACAACCACAGGGAGCTTTGATGGTGCAGTGGTGAAGTGCTCACCTGCTAACTATAAGGCTGACGGGAAAAGGACCCGGTACTCCGCTCCCATGATGACTACAGCCCAGGAAACCCTCCGGGGAAGTTCTGCTCTGTCATACAAGGTCACTATAGGTCAGAATAAACTTGACGGTGTGCAGCATCAACAGAATAATCACAACACAAAAATTTCTTTTCCTGCTGAACCTTTAATATGAGATTTGAAACAAAGTATTGAATCAGCCTCAACAAATTTAGAAGAATGGGTTTTCTGTTGAATAAATATTTCCACCTTTCAAGTGACTTTCTCCTTTCCAGGGGTGTAAACTTGGTCAAGACATTGATTTATAATAACATTTTGGGGGAAAACTCTCTTTTATAAAGAATTTCCTTGTGATTAAATGCAAAGCACTCAAGCAAATCAAGTGACTTTTCAAAAGGTAAGCACTTCTCTGGGTGTTTGTCCAACAGCAGTATTAGAGAAATAAGTTTATGGACTTCATGAGGCCATTTCTAGTCCTCTCCCTGAGAACACCCATTATTTTTCATAATATCAAAACCAAACCAATGTACTTGGAAAGCTATGGATGTTCCCTTTCTGGCCAGCAAATAAGATGTCATAGACATCTCTGCTCAACTTCGGGACCACCCCTAACTCACTGGCAGGAAGGCCAATCTCTAATAGGTGAGTTTCTCCTGGGGTGCTTGGCTTTGCCCTGAATCTGTCCTCCTGGTACCTTCTCCAACTGCCTGCTAAGGAAGCAGGAGTCCAGACAGTCCCTCAGGACAAAATCCACAACCACTATGCACTCCAGGCCCACAGAACCACAGCCTTGCTGGCTGGCTTTCATGATGCCTCCTGCCCCTGTAGCCCTAATATGGGAGGTGTACCAGACACTGACTGCCTTCCTGGTCCCAGTACAACTGCAGGTCTAGCCACAGCAAGAGCTCCAGCAAGGTCTCAGAAGCACAGCTCTTGCCACTCGGGTATTCCCTGACCCTGGAGAGTAGGGCCTTCCCCCAGTGGCCCTTAAGAGGAGAGGGAGAGGGCAGGGCTGTCTTCTGCCGTGTTACTGAGGGAGCTCAAGACCTTGCAGACCTTCCAATTCACACCCAGCACAGCTGCCAAAGCCCACCCACAGTGCCAGGATGCTTGGGTGATAACAGGATGGGAGTGAGCTTCTCCACAGGAGAACCGGAATTCCTGCATGGCATAAGAGGAGCTCACGTGGTACAGCAGTCTAGCGCTTGGCTGCTTACTGAAAGGTAGGTAGTTCAAGTCCACTACCCACTGCACAGGAGAAAAGACCTGGCAATTTGCTCCAGTGAAGATTTCCAAAACCCCAAACCCAAACCTATTGCCACTGAGATTCCAATTCACAGTGATGTTATAGGACAGAGTAGAACTGCCCCATAGAGTTTCCAAGAAGCATCTGGCAGAGTGAAACCTCCAACCTTTTGGTTAGCAACTGTAGCACTTAACTACTATGCCATCGGGGTTTCCCCATCAAGATTTCTGCCCTATGGGACAGTTTAAATCTGTCATACAGGGTTGGTATGACTCAAAATCACCTTGACAGCCCCTAAGAACGACCGATAGGGTGAAAGGGCCTTTGTGTTCACCAGGGGCTGGGTGTCTCCTTCAGGACTCCCATAATCCCTGTGTTGCTTATTCTCCATTCATTCCTCATTCCCCACCCCGGCTCCCAACTCATTCTTTTAAATTATTTGCCCTGCTGGCCACACATCTGACTTCTGTCAATGTCCCAAGTTTGCACTTTCATCCCACACAAGTACTGGGGTCAGGACTGTTTTCAATTACAAAGGGAAATATTGACCAGATATAATTTCAAATGGAGTGAAAGAGTTGGATCCTGTCCCCCTTATTAAGTTGTAATGACCTGATATCACTTTTGTATACGTTGGATGCTCTTCTCTCCCAATTCCAACCCTGTAATTTATGGATTTATTGCCACGAGCTAGTATGGACTCAATAAATGAATAGGGCTGCTAAGTGCTGCCAGAAACAGATGGCTAAAATGACTACGGATGGATAATTTTAAAATTCATTCTTTCTGGACAGAATTTTCTTGACCTAAAAACAAGCGTGTAGCTAAACAATCCATTAAAGGAATTCAAAACAATTATTGAGCCTGGAAGCATATTTGTAAATGACTTTAGCTTGGAGGTTTCCTCAAGAAAGACATGCCTGAAGTTAGGTGTTTTACATTTTATTTGGATTTTTAATGATGGTCGTAGGTGATCGGTAACACCTGTTTTAAATATTTTTTATGTTAAAAAATAAAGCTGGATCACTACCTCACATCTTAATTAATTCCAGGTGAATTAAAAGTAAAAGTACAAATACACATACAAACAACAAAAGTGCTAGAAAAAAAATCAGAGGAATATTTATTTAATCTTGGGAAATGAGGGAAGAGCCTTTTCAAAAAAATGACACCACTGGTCTCACCCTTCAGGAGAAGGAAGAATGAAGAAAACTAGAGACACAAGGCAAAGATTAGTCCGATGGACTAACGGACCACATCGATAATGACCTTCCCTAGATGGAGTCCAGTAAAACTAGATGATGCCCAGCTACCATCACTAAGTTCTCTGGCAGGGATCACAATAGAGGATCCTAGACTGAGCTAGAGAAAAATGTAGAACAAAATTCTAACTCACAAACGAAAACCAGACTTGCTAGCCTGACAGAAACTGGAGAAACCCTGAGAGTCTGGCCACTAGACACCCTCCCACTTCAGTAATGAAGTCGCTCCTGAGGTTCACCCTTCAGCCAGTGATCGACTGGACAGGCCTGTGACACAGGATGAGACTAAAAGGTCACATCAGCCCAGAAACAAGGACTAGAAGGCAGGAGAGGACAGGAAAGCTGGTAATAGGAAACCCAAGTAGAGAGGGGGGAGTGTTGACATGTCACGGGGTTGTTAAGCAGTGTCATAAAACAATATGTGTACTAGCTGTTTAATGAGAAACTAGTTTGTTCTGTAAACCTTTGTCTGAAGTACAATGAAAAATGAAAGATAACAAAGCTAGAAATCATTTTAAAATGTGATGGATTCAATTACATAAAAATTTGAAACTTCCACATAGTATTCACAGAAATTTAAAGGTTAAGGCAGAAACTGAGACATGGCATTTTGACGTTTGAAAAACAAAAGGATACTGTTTCAAATGGATAACTCATTCTTATAAATCAGTTAAGAAGAAAAAGAATACTCCCATTAAAAATTAGGCAATGGATGTGAAGTGGTAATGGACTAAGGCTTAGCATCATGAAAGGATGTTTCAGCTCTCTGACAACCAAAAGACATTAAAAAGTGGGAGGTGCGGGTGAGAGCAACACACTCACACACATCTCCACAAACACAACCATGACCACCGCATATGAGATATCTTCATACAGCTACCAGGTTGGCAAGGAATCCCTGGGTGGTACAAGTGGTTGATGTGTTCAGCTGCTAATTCCATGTTTGTGAGTTCGAGTCCACCCAGAGATGCTTCAGAAGAAGGCCCTGGTGATCAGCTTCCAGAAAACCAGCCACTGAAAACCCTATCGACACAGCGCTGTTCTGACATACACAGGGTCACCACAAGTCTAACTCAAGTTGGCTTAGACTAACTGACGTACCAAAGATGATATTGCCCAGTGCCAGTGATGGCACAAGGACAAAGTGCTGACGCCAACACCACTGGGAAAGTTCTCTACCCCTACAGACTCTCGGGAGTGCAATCTGCCAGTATGTGTCAGACAATCTTTATGAATGAATAACTTTTGACCTAGTAGCACACCCGTTACCCCTGACCTGGCCTTGATGGTGGGGAGACTGTCTCCCTTGGCTACTCCATCCAGAAGGCAGAATGGGCCAAGCCCTCCCAGAGGTGCCAGCACAGCACAGGCAGCAACGCTGGGCACAACCAGGCCTGTGCGAGCTGGGGAGATCACCCTCCTCCAGGTCTGCCCCTGGCCATTCCTCTTGGCAAAACCAGTCCCAAAAGACCCGTTCAGCTCACTGGCCCTCACTGAGGCCCCTTCCCCTTCCTCACTTCTTGCACCAGGACAATGGCTCTTTCGAAACAGATAAGCATTGAAATAGTCATTTATCAAACAGATGGGAATTTTACCCAATTCTCTTAGTCAATTGTAAATCAAGAGCCAAAAAAATAGTACATAGAAAAATTAATTGATAAAACTGAACATACTAAACTTTGTACCCTGTGGAGAACAGCCCTATTTTTAAGTGTCCATGAAATATTTATAAAAGCAAATATATTCAGGTATGAAGAAAATCTCAGTAAAGTTCAAAACTCAGAAATGTTATCAGACTATATTCTTTGACCATAATGTAATAAAATTGAGAGTAAAATTGTGAATAAAAAATAAAATACAACTAATTAGAACAAAAATAAATTTTATAAAAATTTACAAGGTAATAATATTTATATGTAAAAACAGTTGTGCTGGATTTATTTTCTTCTTTTCTTTTTTTTAAGGTGAAACCAGGGGAAACACCTGCTGGTCTATAGAATGTATATGACATTTGTCAAAACTTCCTGGCAGAGCAGACATGAACATATTTGTTTGAGTTTAATGTATAACAAATCAAGGGAAAATAAAATGATGAAAGAAATAATTAGTCACTACTTTCATACGGAGACTGGATAACCATGACATGTGGGTAGCAGATCCTGACTCATGTCATTTATCACAGAATATTCCAGACAGGCTGAAGTTAAACACACATACACACTCACCCATTAAAAAATTCACAACAGAAGAAGCATATACTCACCCCATCTACTGAGACAGTGGGGTCATGGGCAAAGCACGAGCTTCTGAGCAGATAGACCTCCGAGTTTCAGTCCCACCTTGGGTGCTTATTAAGGTCCTTAGCATCTCTGAACTTGTTTTCCTGTCATCAGTACAAGGCAGGTAAAAATAATCAATTCTCAAGAATTGGTCCATGCTTTTAGCATCAGTGGAGCCCTGGTTGTGCTGCAGCTGCTAATCAAAAGATCGGCAGTTCGAATCCAACAGCTGCTGCTTCTGCTCTGTGCCATAGGGTCTGTAAGAGTTGAAATTATCTTGGTGGCAAGAGGTTTGTTTATTTTCTAGTAGTTCAGCCTCAGCAGTATCCTTCTACGGCCCAGTGGTTAAGCACAAACCCATCAGCTGCTCCACAGACAAAAGATGTTATCAGTCTGCTTCTGTAAAGATTACAGCCTTGGAAACCCCTGGGTCAGTTTCCCTACCTTTGGGGTTGCTACGAGTCAGAGTTGAGTCAATGGCAACGGGTTTCTTAGAGCGCTTCCAAGGAGATCTGGTGGCACAGCAATTAAGAGTTTGGTTGTTAACCAAAAAGTTAGTGGTTCAGAGCCCTCTGACCAACCGCACAGGCGGAAGACCTGATGACCCGCTCCTATAAAAGCTACAGGGTAGAAAACAAAACAGGCAGTTCTCCTCTGTCACCTGGTGGTGTTAGGAGTCAAAGATTGACTGGATGGCACCCAACAACAACCACCTATTTCCATGGAAACGGTGGCAGTTCAGAGGTAAACTTCTTGCCTTCCATGGAGAAGACTGGTTGGGATTCCTGGCCAGCTCACCTCATGCACCGCCACCCCCATCTGCCAGGGGAAGCTTCTGTGTTGCTGTGGTTCAGCGGAGTTTTGAGGTCTTCCCAGGAAGAAAGGGCTAGTGATCTACTTAGGAAAACCAGCCAGTGAAAAGCCTATGGATCCCAACAGCCTGATTCGCAGCCCGGCTCTGGGCTGGTGCAGAACCATCAGGATCTCGCTCCATTTTGCATGAGGAGTTGGTAGCCAAGCCAATGGCAGATAAAAACAATCATGTTATGTGGATGGAGAGATATGTGTATTTGGCTGTTAGTATAACATCTCTGTTCATCTCATTTAGCGCTGTTAATTGTTTAACCTTGGGGAAATAATTCTATATCAAAAAACACTCAGTGTTTGGCTCAAATATGTTTACCAGTGTCCAGGGGCTCTCGGGGCTGGATTGCTGGATCTCCGCTGAGGTTTCTGGGCTGTGAGAAGTCTGTGCAGGACAGAGGCCGGGTGGGGCCAGCAGGAACATCTCCCCCGGCAGGACACAGCTGCCCAGCTGCTGGCCTGTGATGCAGCCTGGGAAGCCTGTTATCGCATGAGCTCATGTGAAAGTCCACGCCCCCTAGGGCTCCAGCAAACACTTGCCATGCCTTTCGTGTCACCACTGGGCTCCACTCATGCCCATGAGCTCATTGCGGCTGGGCTAGCCCTCGGGGGGTCAGCTAACTGCCAGGTTAGTGTCTTTCCCAGCCTCTGCCTTTGCCTCATACCCCACACCCACCCCCAGAAGACAGAGGGCTCCCCTCACCCCCACTTTGAGACTGCTCATGCAAGCTGAGACTCAGTTCTGGGAGCGAGGGGCTGTGAATGGGACCCTTCTACCTCAGCACAGTTCCCATCCCAGTCATGCTCTGGGGATGGCTCAGCCACTGCGGCCACGGGGACCAGGCCCTTCCCACGTCTGTGTCACTGCCTTGTTTCTCTCTCACCTGCCTCAGACTCTGAAGCCACCCGAATGCAAGGCCACCTCTCAAGTGGTATCAGTCAGAAGGGGCATCAGGGCTTCCCAAAGACATGGGGACTGCCCAGCTTAAGAAACAGAGGCTTTGCTCAGCCCAGGGCTGATCTCTTCCTTGGCAGCTTCTGGACTCCCGTATTGGTTGACTTGGGGGAGGATGTCTCCAAAGAAATCGGAGTTGGTTTCTTCATTCAGTTTCACATATGAGGGAGTGACTTCCCCTGCTGCTAGGCCTGCCCCAGCCCTGGGAAGTCAAAGTGGGATCCAACTACCCAGCTGTAGGGCCAACGGAAGAGACAGCACCCTCTCTGGCCTTGCTCCGCTCCTGTATGTTTCATCCCCTGCCTTGAGCTTCCGGATCTGGCTTCAGACCATCAAAATCATGATGACCATCAAGAGAGTGGGTTTCCTGGCACCAGAATGCTTGTCTCCTCATCCCTCATGGCCTCAACACTCCCAACCTATCTGGCCTTGTCCTTCCCAGACCTCCCAGAAACTATAACAGAAAAGAATGGGACTGGGGACAGTGAGTCTCAGAGCCATGGTTACTGGCAGATCTGACAAAGGCCCCAGAACTCCTCTACTCTCTGCCAAGCTGCGCACCACATTCCCACGGGAGCCGGTCAGTGCAGGGTGGAGACAGCTGTTTCTCTCGGCAGATGTTCACGCGGGCAAGAGGGCCACTGGCTTCCCAGCCAGTCCCCATGAGTCCCTGGAGTCCGGCCAGCTCCCAGCCAGCCTGAGCAGCCTGCTGAGCCCTGTGGCGGACGAGGGCAGGTCTGGCAGACTCTTGGCCTCCAGCTCGGACTTCAGCTGCACAACGAGCGGCTGGATGAGGACCAGCAGTTCCTTGGGGCGGAGGGAACAGAGAACACATTTGTCACTGCTGTCCCTCTGAGACCTCGCACAATCACTGTGCACTCACTAAGCACTTACAGGGTGGCAGGCAGTGTGCAGAGAGCTGGGATACTGGGTTTGTTAGTGCCAGTCAAGGGAGCCCCAACTCACGGAGCCCTACCTGTAACAAGACCACTGGCTGAGTTTTGGAAGTACATCACCAGGCCTTTCTTCCTAGTCTATCTTAGTCTGGAAGATTCACTGAAACCAGTTCAGCATCATAGCAACACAAAAGTCACAGTGGCACAAAATCTTCCACTGACAGATGGCTAGTAATTACCCCTGAGATGCATTGGCCAAGAATGAATTCAGGTCTTCCACATGGAATGTGAGAATTCTACCACTGCACTGAATCACCACTGCCGTTGGCTAGTGAGGTTAAAAAAAACACATTGCTGTCAAGTTGATTTCAACTCATAGCAACCTCATAGGACAGGGCAGAACTGCTCTATAAGGTGCCCAAAACTGTAATCTTGATGAAAGAAGATTGTCACATCTTTCTCCCTTGGCGTGGTTGGTGGGTTCATGCCATTAACCTTTTCTTTAGCAGTCAAGCACTTTAACCACTGCACCACTGTGGCTTCTGCTGTTGCGGTAGGCTGCAGAAATCCCCCAGTAGCTGACAGAGGTTGAGAAGGGAGCGCCAGTGAGGCTGGGTTGTGACAGCAATGTGCTTAGGGGGCCATGGGATGCAGAGGCTGGCCCCAGCTGTCTTCTGTACTGTAGGAAGCTGTGGGGACAAACACACCAGGTCTCAGGGAGAGTATGGGACCAGGGCTTGGCAGGTGCCGTCATTTCACTTGACAGAAGGATTCCTGGGCCATCTCGCATCATTTTGGGTCTTGACCAGGCCCTTCTACCAGAAACCAGCCTGTCCTGGAGGTCCTTGTGGCTTGGCTGAGCTCAGAAGCCAGTATTGAAGGTCAGATAACCTTCTCTATTACCTTCTCCATGAGACTCATTTTCCAGAGGGTCTCAAAGAGCAACCCACCCTCTGACTGCTGCTCTGTGGTCCTGCAGATGGGTCCTGCCGTGGGGCCCCATGGCAGATGGGGACCCAGGGGACGAAGAGAAGGTAACATGCCCAAAGTCCAAGAGGGTCTGGCACCTGGCTGAACGGGTCCAGGGCGTGCAGAGCATGACGCTTCATTCCTCTGAGCCCAAATAAACCTTCGAGTAAATGGAAAGGGTGGGCCCAAACCATCTGGGCACCCCAGTCCCCGGGCTGTTCCCAAAGCAGACACCATCTCAAGTTCAGCACGCAACTCCTAGCACTCCTGCCTCCTTCCCTGCTCAGCCCCCAGCCTGCCTCTGAGTTTCCTCATAACACATCACTCACCATGTCAAGTTTCTGCTAACTCAGTGGAGCCCATTCTGTTTGAGAAACACGATTGAAACTAATGGGGTAAGAAGGTGCTGAAGTTAGAAATATTTGCTTAATTTAGTAATGTGTGTGAGTACGTCACATTCATCATGGCAGCATGCACTGACAGACACAGTGGCTGCGCATGACAGACATTGGCCAGGAATCAAACTTGTTGGTGTTGTCTTTCTCAGACCTCCCAGGAATCAAACCAGAAAGAACAGAATGAGGGGGACAGTGACCAGATGGGACAGTAACCAGGCTGCAAGCTTATGATCATGAGCTACCTGATGCTAGAGAGTCAGGGTCATCTTTTGAATTGTCCCCATAAAATAATGTAAAGCATGATTTTTAAGGACAGCAATGCCAGCAGAGGCTACCTGGGCCTCTCCATTGACCCTGGTTCTGAGAATTCCCTCTGCTGTATCCACAGGGGGAGCCTCCTGGGCGCCCCCCAACCCCCTTTCCTTTTGTCCATTATACAACTGGACTAAACCAAAAGCTAAGAAGTTTTCTGAATACAACCCAAAACTTCCAGGGACAGAGTGGTGGGGGCAGGGTACTGGTGACCATGGTTTCAGAGGACTTCTAGGTTAATTGGTGTTAAAAAGTTTACTAAGAAAATCTTCTGAATCCCACTTTGGTGAGTACTAGCAAGAAGTCATCTACAAAGCATCAACGGGTCCCAACCCACCTGTAGCAAAGGAGGGTGAAGAACACCTAAGATGTAAGGAAACATGAGCATAAGAGACAGAGAGGGCCACGTAAACCAGAGACTACATCAGCATGAGACCAGAAGAACTAGGTGGTGCCCAGCTATCACCAATGACTACCGTGACAAGGGACAGAAAATAGAATTCTCAACACAGCAGGAGAAAAATGGGTGGGCAGAGCTCAAACTCTACTAAAAAGATGAGACTTGATGGTCTGACAGACTGGAAGGCCCCAGAAGACACGGCCCTGGGCTCTCTGTTAGCCCAGAGCTGAAACTATTCCTGATGCCTACTTTTTGGCAAAGACTGGATGGGCCTATAAGACATAAACTGATACTGGTGAAGCGTGTGCTTCTGGGCTTAAGCGGATATATGAGACTAACTGGACAGCTGCTGTCCAGAGGTGAGACGAGAGGGTAAGAAGAACAGGAGCTGGCTGAATGGACATTAGAAATACAGAGTAGAGAGGAGGAGTGTGCCGTCACAGAGTGGGGGGAGCAACTAATGTTATGTAACAATGTGTGTGTCTATATAAGTTTTCATATGACAAACTGACTTGGATTATAAACTTTTACTTAAAGCACAATTATATTTATATATATGTGTATGTATATATATATATTTAATAGACTCAAATGTTGATGAAAGCAAGGCACCAGGGAGATAGATAAGTGGCCCCGGGGGCCCTCCAGAGTGCTTGCTTGTCAACAACAGAAACAGACCCTGGCGGAGTGAAGTAGGAAAAAAAAATCATTAGAAGGGTATTGTGTATTTGGGAAGACATGAAAATAACACAGAGAAATCCCCAATATCAAGCCACAGAATGTGTCCAGTGAAGACCACGGTGTTGCTGTTGTCACTGACATTCATGATGACACTTGGGTCAAGGACAACCCTGATACAAGACGATGGACACTGCTGTCATCGGCACCCTCGCAGAGTGACCAACGGCATTCCATATGCCTGGCTTCTCTGAGGCACCGGCTCCCCATTTAAAGCCCATCTGCTGGGTGGAGGCCAGGTCACGCGCCCATGCTCTGGTTGCAGAAGGGCTCAGGGAGAATGTGCTTAGCACATCCACTTCTCCAGGGGTCTGGGATGCCCGGCAGCAAAAACCACTGACAGGTGCGCCTGCCTGAGCACTTCTGTGGAGACTGAAGATTTTTTATCAGCTACTTAATAGAAAGTTCTAAACCCTGCTGGCTGTCATTTCGGGGGAATAGCCCTGCTTCTCCTTAACCAGACTGTGCTGGAATACAGGGGAACTTCCTGGGAGATCCTGGAAGTGAGCTCTGTTTTGTAATGTTGCACCCTGAGTCCAGAGATAATCACACACAGAAATAATGGTTTTTCAAATTTTGCATTTGGGGCTGTAAAGTATTTTCTAACATCTGTGGAGCCTGGATTGCAAAGAGCATTCCTTCCAGCCCTCCCGAGTGTCTGAGTTGGTCCCGTCTCTCTCTTGCTGAAGTGTTTTGACCATTCTCAACTTAGAAACTGACCATTCCCCAGAGAGGACTTGGTGATCACACATTCTGTGGAGTTTCTGCCTTGCAAAACCCAGAGACAAGGCTCCTTTGAGCTGACAGGTGGCCCTGGAACCAACAAGCTCATCCCCTGAGCTGTTTTGTAAAGGTGCTGAGTGTAGGGGTTCCTGAGAGATACTTGGGCCCCGTCTGTTCACAGGACAGTCTTTCAAGACAGTTGTTGATTGCTGTTCAATCAGCTCCTGTTCATGGCACAATATAACCAAACACTGCCCAGTCCTCCATCATCCTCATGCTTGCTGGCACGTCTGAGTTGTTGCATCCACTGTGTGCTATCGTGCAGTCTAAGGGGAGGTTCAACTTCCAGAACTATACTGAATAGTACTTTTTTGTGGTTCATAGTGATTTTATTAGGTGATTTTCAGAACTAGTTCACCAGGTCTTTCTTCCTAGTCTATCTTAGTTTGGGAGTTCCCATAAAACCTGTCTATAATAAAACATGACTGACCGTACTGGTTTTGGAAATACCTGTGGTATAGTTTCCTACATCACAGCCACACACAAGACCCCACAGTACAACAGACGCATAGATGTGTGGTAGCCTCCAAGACTTGAAGACTGTGGCCTCCACCAAACATGAGGCAAGGTCTCCAAGACTAGACGTGAGACACCCTCCTCCAGGTACAGACCAAGTTTAGGTGGGCCCACTGCAGGGACCCCCCCCAAACAAAGAACAGATGTCTTTCCCATATCTAGAAACCATGAGTGGGACCCCAGCAGGGACCCACCTGGTTCCAGAGCAGCTAAGCAGAAGCTTCTGTTTGACGATGCTCCTGATGGCCATCACTGTGCCAGAGTCCAGCAAAGGCAAGCCCAGGTCCCCAGAGCACACAGCCTGGCAGCAGAGTCAGCCCTCTGCAAGTATCTGGTGCACCCCCCATGCTTCGGTGGAGTGCTGCACAGTCTCCTGCTGGGAAGGCCCCTCCCCCCCAACTCCGCTCCCTTCTCGGTGTGTGGAGCTCTGCCTCTGCCATCTTGGGGGCCTGTTGACAGCCAGTTGGGAGGCAGTTGCTCCCTGCAGGAAACTGCACCTATCTGTGGGTTAGGAACCTTTCTTGTGCATTATTCTTCTTGAAAAGAAAAAAAAAAGGGAGGGGGATAAACTCTGACGTCATGGGCCTGTGTATGTCAGCAGAGTTGGAGGCTATCTGGAACAGGTGCTGGCCAGGGCTCCTGGGAAAGGGGAAGAGGGCAGCTGGCTGGTCAGGTGGAGTGTTCTGGGGCCAGACAAGCCCTAATGGGACCATTAGAGGGTAACCTATCCTGGAAGTCCTGGTCTGGGAAAGACAGATGATGCTTTCTTGGCCACTGGCTCCCTTCCTAAGGCTGGGACCCAGAGGTATAGGATCCTGGGAGAAGCCTCCACCACCGATGGTCCTGGGGAGTCAGGGGGCTCCATGTCCTTCTGCCTGGCAGAGTGTGTATGCCTGCCGCGGCATTCAGATTTCTGTCCTGCCCCCGCTGCCTCCTCCTGCTTTCCTGTCTCTGGGCCCGCTGACTCTCTCTGCCTGGACCAGAAGGCAAAGACCACCTTTTCCCAATTACAGGTGGTGAAACGCAAGGCCCCGCTCAGGGACGGAACTTGGCCAGGGTTCTGCTGCAATTTCCCGGCTCATCGCCTGCTTAGTGTCCTCTCTAAGAAGTTGTGCAGCTGGAGGGGCCCCTGGGACGAAATAACTGCAGAGAAAACAGATGAGCCTCGGAGAGCCAGCCGTGCCTTCGCCGGGCCGGGAGGGGGCGCTCCTTTGCAGGAGCTTGTCCCTCCTCCTAGAGAGTGAGCCGTACAATCCCATCGTAGTCCCCAACCCAGCCCTCCCAGAAGCGCCTGGCCGTAAGTTTCCTGTTGGAGGTGCCCTCTTTAGGTCTCCCATCAGGTTCTGCTGTTCGGACATCGAGTGTGTCAAAGAAGGTCCCCTGGGTGGCAGCGCCCTGGAAAAGGGGAAAGAGGGCGGAAGGGCCCACAAGCATGCAGTCCCTTTTTTCCATGTCCCCTTCCAGTCAGAAGCCAGGAGGGAGAGAGCATCCCAGCCACGAGACTGGTACTTGGGGCCCGGCACACTTTTCTCTGTCTCCCTACTTTCTGCTTTTTCTCTGCCTCCACCCACATGCCCCAACCTACTATGTTTTTCATTGCCTACATGGAAATCCACAAAGGTGAGGTTCCACTCTATCCAGGCAGCAGAGGAGAATGTCCATAGCATACCGCAAACTCCCTCTCCTCCTTGCTTTTGCTCCTTTTACTTTTTCCTCAAATGAAGAATCCTGCCATCCTGCAGGTGTTCAGGTGGAGAAGTAATCAGGGCAGGCTGCCTGGAAGTGGTGAGTCAACACTCCAGGACCCATGAAGGATGCCCAGCTGGTGTGTGGACCCTCCTGCAGATCTGGAGAAGTTGGTGCTCTAAACTCAGGCCCCAGGTGTGTGTCATTTGCTAAACCAAGGCACCTAGTGTCTGGGTGGTCCTCAGTTAACCCCTCAGGGTGCCAGAGTCAGGGGTGAGCTAGGGAAAGGGCTGAGAGAGGGACAATGGCCCTCTCATTCCCTGGTTTCAGTTCTGGGCTGCCAGGCCAGGGGGAGCCACAGTAGGACAGCTGGTCCTTGGGGTCCCTCTGGACTCCAGCCTCCCTCTCCGAAAGGCACAGCTTCCTCTCCCTGAAAAAGCACACCCTGGTTCCAGTCCCCAAGGTGGCCCTCACACTTGAGTTCTGTTTCCACAACTGCATTTATTCTTCCCTCTCCAGCCAGAGTTCTGCTGGGAGGCAGAGCGGCCACAATTCTAGGGGTACTACAGTTTCCGCTTCTGCAGTCCATCCGACAGACTCCCGTGGGCTCCAGGCACCCTGTGCAAGAAGAGGAAGTCATGGCCACGTCACGACTGCTGTGACAGGGACTCTTTGTGGCTAAGAACGCGAAAGCCACCACCTGTCGTGGCTCATGGGGCAAAAGGAGGTCTGGGTCCCAGTAAGCTCCCTCCCTAGCCTGTGACGCCACAGGACACTGAAGCTGACAGTCCCAAGCTGTGGATTCTTGAGTGAATGCAAACAGAGTTCATCGCACATGGTCCTGGCAGGTCAAACCCACCCTACAGTTTTATCGTGGGACATTCCATACGGTTCCCTGAGAGTGAGCTAGGAGCCACAGCGGGGACACACAGCGCGCAGCGCACATGCACAAGGGTACTGAAGCCCGGGCCTGCCCTTGCAGGGCAGTCTTCGCATGCGCTCACACACACACACACACACACACACACACACACACACACACGCACGCACGCACGCATGCACACACACACGCTCACACACACACACGCACAAGGGCGCATGGTTTACACTCTTCATGCAGAAGACTGGCGCTCCCCCATGCGGCCGGGTTAAAGCCGGATCTCCCCACGACTTCGGCCCGGACCTTTCTGGCCAGGTCCTCTGCTGCTGCCTCTATCTAACCTCATTTCTGCGGTACGAGCTCCCCCGACTAGCAGGTGGCTGGCAGAGCCGAGTCCCCGTTGGCATCGATCAGGTGCCCAGGGACGAGACTGGCAACAAGGCAGGCCTGTGTGGATTTCAGGCTCCGCCAACTTTCTGACTGTGTGACTTTGGGCAAGTAACTTAGTGCCTCAGAGCTTGTCCCTGCACCAGCGAGGAGAGAAACGGGTCCCCTCCAGGCAGAGCAACGGGTGATGAAGCGCTAGCGCGGGCACAGGGCTGGAGCGCACCAGGCTGGCCATGCCCGGGAGCGCGCGCTGCAAATGGTGATCCCTCGCGCGCGCCACCTTGCACCTCCGGCTGCTGCCCGGAGCGAGCCCGCCCAGCCTGGGGTCTTCAGGGCTGGGATAAGGGTGGCAGCGGAGGGGGAGCCCCCGCTGCTCCCTCCCGGCCCCAGAGCGGCCGCGTACACCGTGCCATTGGCCGGAGATGCCGTGTGGGCGGGCAGATGACATCAGCGGCAGGTTGGATTATAAAGGCGCGAGCGCAGCTGTGGGCTCAGAGCGCACCCAGCCGGCGCCGCACCGCACTGGGACCCGCGCCCGCCCGCAGCCCAGCCCGCCCTCCGCGCTCGCCTGCCCGCCTGCCGGCCCCACACGCCCTCGACTCAGCGGACATCATGCACCTCTCCCAGTTGCTGGCCTGCGCGCTGCTGCTCACGCTGCTCTCGCTCTGGCCCTGCCAAGCCAAGCCCGGGGCTGCACCGAAGGTGAGTGCTGTCGCGGGGACTCAGGGAGTGTTCAGGGCTGGGGGCCAGGGAGAATATGGCAGGCAGGGGGAACAGCCGAGATGGCCTTGTTCCCGGAGCTGTGCGGGGTAACAGTGGGGAGGATTGACTTTCTCAGTCCTGGGAGACGCCGACAGAGGAGCAACCCTGCACCTGGTGACCAACAGACGAACGGAGGAGAGGAGGACAACTGCAGCTCTGTAGCAGGTGGACGACGGGCTGACCTGTCCGGCATCCCAAGGGATAAACTATGCTGGCGGGTGTATCAGGCTAGAGCATCAGGGCCCTGCAAAGGTCCCTCGTGCTGCCACCGCTTGTCACTTCACCTGCCGCCTCTTTTCTTCCGACAGGCCCCGCGCACCCCGACGGGAGAGGAGGTGACCGAGACCCAGGCTTCGGGTGCCAGTCAGAAGAAAGGCGACAAGGTTCCTGGGGGCGCCAATCTCAAGGGTGACCGATTGCGACTTCTCCGGGACCCGCGCATGGACACCAAGTCACGAGCGGCATGGGCTCGCCTTCTGCCGGAATCTTCCAACGCGCGCAAAAACAAAGGAGGCACCAAGAAGGGGTCGTCCAAGGGCTGCTTCGGCCTCAAGCTGGACCGGATCGGCTCCATGAGCGGCCTGGGATGTTAGTGCAGCGACCCCTGGCGGCGGTGAGTACACCAACCGGTCACCCTGCGCTCCGGGAGCTCAGCGCGGGATGGCATCGCCAGACCCAGGCCTTGTCCCTGACCGCCTGCAGGCCTAGTCTCCTTTGATCCTAGCAGACCCCTCCCTTGGTCACCATCTGGCCTCAGAGAGGGGCCAAGCCACCTGGGCTGTGTGCTTGGCACTGTGCAGATGCTTTCCTTTACCCCAGTCCATGATCCCATTTTCCAGGGGAAGAAAGTGAGGGACAAAGTGGTCAGGGAAGTGTGGCAAGGTCAGTAATGACAACCTGGATGAGCTTGCCTGGCTGCTTCTAGAGAGGCAGAGAGCCCTGATGGGTGCTATCCACCTTCAAACCAGCAGCATCGGCCCCTCGTTTGCCAGTTGAGGATGGGAGTGGGGGGAGATCATGCATTTGGGGGAAGAGAGGAAAAAGGTGTACACCTAAACCGAAGCAAGTTTATCTGCTAGCCACTATGTGGATGGTGCCCAGAATAGCAGGCCGCCAAGTGATCAAGACCACTTCTGGGTCAGCTGTCCCTCAGTCCCCCAAATGACAAACTGATCTTCTGTAAAGATGACAGAAGAAATCCTGTCCTCTCAAAGTACATGGGATAATTCTGAACTGTGGAGACCAGGGAACTCAACTAGCCAGTACACTGTGATTCTTTTCCCATCCCTAAGCCGTGACTGGGGGTGGGTTGGTCTGTCCAGGGTCCTGATACAGCTACAGCTACAGTGTCTTAACGGTGAACCTCGGTGTGCCTGACACCGCTTCAGAGCAGGGAAAGAAAAAGACTAAGATAAATCTTTACTTTAGTCCCAACCTCAGACTCACCGTGCCCCACACTGAGCTGCCAGCCAGCCCTGGCCCCCAGTCACACTTCAGCCCCTCTGTAACTGGCATGGCTTCTTCACCCCCATCCAGGGCCAGAAACCTCCGTGCTGGTCAACCACTGCCAGGTGCCGCATCCTGGCAATTGACTGCTGCAATGTTACTGGCCCTCTCGCCTGTCCTCTCCAGCCCTATCCCCCATCAATGCTCACTGAGTAATGTCCCACCTCTAACACTGACATTCAAGAGCTTCACAGTCAAACCCTTGTTGATCTCTAGCCTTGCCTCCTGCTGCCGTTCCCTGCCCCATATCCTGTCTCACTCCAGGCCATGGAAGGCTGTTGTCCTCACCCATAATGCCTTGTCCCTGTCCGTGCTGGCTTCCCCCAGTGGGAAACAAGAGCACCCTTCTTTGAGCCTCTACAGAAATTGTGTAGGACATTTTGACAGAACCAAGGTTCCTGCGTGGCACAAATGGTTTGTGCTCAACTCCTAATGTGAAGATCGGTGCTTCAAACCTGCCCCAGGGGACACGGAAGAAAGGCCTGGCACTGCCCTGAGGGGCAGTTCCACTCTGGGGTCACCATGAGCAGGGACCTAACTGCGGAAAACAGCACCTAGCACAGTTAGTATTAAATTGCTGAAGGATCTCTCCCAGCTGGCAGGGGACACTGTGAGAGCCAATAGAAACTGCTGATTGGTGGTGAGTCAGAATCAGTGACATGCAACACGTTGGGTCTGGCTTTGGTTTTTACAGCACAGAACACTTTTTCATGGAGACATCATTGTTCCTGAAGCTGTTGACCTCCTGGTACTGATCTGTGAGCAGCCTGAGAGGTAGAAGCTAGCCTAAGGCCATCGGGACCCCAGAGCGCCCCCTAAACGAGCAGAGAAACCTGCCCCTCTCAGCTTTCAGGCCTTCCTTTCTACCCGCCCTCTCTTCCTGGCCCAGCTGGGTGTGTCTCCCCAGCCTACTGGGGCTTCTGCTCTCTGTGACCTGGACTTGTGCCTGGCACAAGGAGCAGAACGGTTCTGGCACTCGAGGCCAGCCCTCAGCAGCTGCCATCATGCTGCCTTCCCTCTTGCTCTCTCCTGTCTCAGAAATGAGCAGAGCGAGTCACAGACCTCACGTCTTCACCCGGTGATTTAGGCATGAAGCTCAGTCTTTTCAATAAGAACAAGTTAACCTTCTGTGGATCAATGCCTGTAACGCTCACCTTGCCCCCTACCAAATGGGAGTCTTGTTGTTGAACTTGGAACATTGTGGGCACCTGGTAACGGTCAAAGAGCTGGAGACAGGCACTACATGGGGTGAACCCAGATTGCTAAGTCTTCTTGATCCCTTTGACTGGGGAAGTTTGTCAACTTCCTGGAAGCACTTCCATTTAGCATAGATGAACACCCCCCTCCCGACCCCTTACCCTCTCACGTCCACTTTGCTTGCCCCCACCCCCTAGGTAAAAGAGCAGAGCCTGGAGATACCCAGGATTCATCACCGTGGCCATTTTTCCACCATCAACTGGCTTTGGCTCCAAGCAGACACCATAATGACTGTCGCTAATGGTTATAGGTCTTGGCTATAAACTGCTAATGACAGACACAGGCACAGCTGGTACCTGAATGAATACCTTACCCACAGGCCCAAGGAACATCATAGACACCCGTCCTCTGTTTTAACAGATGGGGCTGCCATAAAGGGAGTGAAAAGGGGCTCACTAAGCCCTTCAAGGTCCCCTTGCATGTGAGATCCTTGTGGAGACACCCACTGTCTCAGAAGGGAACACTCACGGTCTAACTAGCCAAGGACTGGAAATTGCTCAGCTAGGGACAAAGGGGATTGGTTCTGCCCTCATCCAATGGTAACTTCTGACCACACCAAGCCCAGTGTACCTGTTCATGTCCCCTGCTTCTGAAGGAGACCCTGGGACCAGATCCTTCTGAAACAAAGCCAGCTAGGGAAGCAAATGCTCCCCTCCGAGAGGCGGCAGTGACCCAGAAATGCTCCCAGGTGCCCAACATGTGGCCTCTCATTGAATCACAAAGGCAGCCCTGGGAGGTGGCTATTATCCCATTTTATGGATGAGGAAAGGGATAGTCAAATCTATGCAGGGCCAGGATGGAAGCAAACGTCAGAGCTGGGTCCTAGCCTAGGTATTTTTATCTTCCCCACCTCACACCATCACTGAGACATAAAAACCAGCACTGGACTGAGGGTTTGCATTTTTGCAGAAAGGAGAAGGGGAAAGAGAGGGAAATGGGGAGGGGGAGGGGGGAAGAGAAAAGGGGAGGAGGAGGGGAAAGGGAGGGGGCTTCCCATCCTCTTTCCTTCCTTTGTCTCACAGGGTGGGCACCTCACCTCAGGATAGTTAGACCGAGGGAGGGAGGGCTGCCAGACATGCTGGTGCCCCTGTCCTAGGGGTGGGAAGTGCCCAGGGCACAAAGAAGGTGAGGGCCCTGGAACCCCACTACAAGGAGGTCTTCACCAGGTGGCTGTAGGGAAAAGGGAAGGGAAGTTGCTTGTGCTATTGCAGGAAAGAGGAAACAAGTTCTAGAACTGTCCCGCAGGCTAGTCTTTCTCAGCTGAGGGGCCAGAACTGAGCTTCTCATGTCCCTTCTTTGTTTCAGGACTGGGAACTTGCTCCATTGGGATGAGGTCACCCTTGGTCCCCAGCTTCCCAGCATCTGGAAGCACCTCCAGCTCAATGTGGCTTTGACATTTCTTTCCTTTTTCTTCCCCTTCCCCTGGGACTAGGAGTACACAACACCAGCTGTTTTATGATTATTTTGGAGGGGCTGTGATTTTATGGATTTTATGGATTGTTTGTTTTTAAAGGAAAAATAAAAAGTTATATATATTATATATTATATACATGACACACCCACCTACACCAACTTGATGGCAAGGGACAGTTTTTAAGAGACTGACAAAACCAGCTGTAAACATTGCTGTTTGTAAATTCATGTCATGCATAAGTGTATTTATGTTGTAAAGATATTTATATTGTTAAAGAGATATTTATAAAAGTTTTATTTATGTAACTAAATGGAAAAAGTCAGTCATTGTAATGTTTTTGCCCTAACTAGTTGAAAAATGTAAAAGAAAAAAAAAGGCATTCCATCAACACCTTGAAAACTGTCTTTATTTATTCCTTGCATTTATTTTTTAGGAATTAATCTGAGAAAAAAGGGAGAATGCAAAGGTTTTTGCATTCTATTAATATCTAACAGCTGGGTTCCCAATTCTGGATCCTCTGGTGAAGTCATTAAAAAGCAGATTTGTCCCCCAGGTTTCCTGGGATGGGACTGGCCATAAGAGTTTCGTCCCTAAGTAATTCTAACTGGCCCAGCCAGGTCACGGAGCTCAGCTCAGTGAGTCTGACGTATGTGCCTTTGACCAAACCAAACCCATTACTGTCTGTCAACAGGATTCTTACAGGACAGAGTAGAACTGCTCCATAGTTTCCAAGAAGTGCCTGGTGGATTTGAACCACTAACCTTTTCGTTAGCAGACTTAGCACTTAACCACTCCACCACCAAGGTTTCCAGTTGTGCTTGAAAACCAAAAAGAAGTCCACTGCCCTTGAGTCAACTCTGACTCATGGGGACCCTATAGACAAAGAAGAACTGCCCCATAGAGTTCCCAAGGAGCACCCAGAGGATTTGAACTGCCAACCTTCTGGTTAACAGCCACAGCACTTAACCACTATGCCACCAGGGTTTCCACCTGTGTGTTAGGTGTTATGACTTAAGGAAAATTTAAATTCAGGTAACTTGTTAGCTGCTGTCCAGTCAGCCCAACTCATGTCAACCCCTTGTACAAGGAAGCGAAACTACAGCCATCCCTGCAGCTGGCTGTGGATCAGACTGTTGTGATCCATAAGGGAGTCTCTGGCTGATATCTGGAATAGATCACCAGGCCTTTCTTCCTGGTCCTTCTAGTCTGAAAGCTCCACTTAAATTTGTTCAGCACCACAGAAACACATAAGCCTCCAATGATGGAAAGGAGGGGGCCCGACGTGAGGTGCACTGACTGGAATCGAACTTGGGTCTCCTGCATGGAAGACAAGAATTCTACGACTGAGCCGTCACAATCTCTCTATTCCACTTCTCAGTTATTAGGGGAAAAAAATAAGTGAAAACTTTCCTCCTGTTTGGGAGAGAGAAGTTTTCCATGCATCTTGTAGAACTGGCCCGGGTCCCTTAGGGATCTTAGCGACTCCGTTTCATCAAGCTGCACACAGAAGCACAGGATAGGACATTCACCTCGTGGTGAATGTCACGGTCAGCTGGGACCTGAGGTCCAGGGTACCTTCTGCTTTCCGGCAGAGGAGAGGCTATTATCAGATTTCAAGTTTGTGTCACAGGCTGTGCTCTGTCAAGGGAGGTGTGGGTTTTCTTTTCGTTTGAAACTTCTGACAATTGCTGTTCCTATGACTTGCAAGCCTCCAGGGAGAGAATATAAATATTGAGAATCTCTCTTTCTGGAACTAACAGAACCTTAAATAATTCCCAGGGGATCTAGCTTCAGCCTTCTCACGGCAGTATACAGACATGTTGGTGTGTCTGGAGACACAGACAGGTGGGGACAAAAGGATGGACGGCCAGGAGGAATGACCCGCTCAGGGGAATGGGAATAGTGGTGGTTCCTTGGGGTCAGCAGGCCAGAGACAAGGCATCACTGAGGAAGCGGCCGCTGGCCCCTGGTGTTTCTGTGAGCTCTATGACTGTTTCCTGAGTGGACCTCCAGTAGCTGGTTCTCAGGTGGGTGAGCCAGTTCTCAGGTGTGTGGGCTGATTCCCAGGTGGGTGAGCCAGTTCTCAGGTGTGTGGGCTGGTTCTCAGATGGGTGGGCGGCCAGTAGTGACTCAGCCCAGTTAAGAAAACTGCTTTTAAAAAGAGCTCCACTGGAAGGTTAGGGATCTCCCCACCTGTAAACTGCCACTGCTCCACGGGGCATTTCCTGTACCTCTTCCTGGGGAGTAGTCCCCTTGTCCAGACCTAGTTACTCTCACTTGTCTGCCCCCCTCCCACCTCCATGGCTCAAAATTTGGGTTCCTGAATCAAGGCAGGCAAGAGGGGTCTCAGCTCACAGTGCCATCTGCAGACCGTGTACAATGGGGGCCCGAGGGTGCTACAGAAGTTGGGGGGAGGCTGCAGCCACATTGCAGACTTCGGTGAGGCAGACCTTCCTAAAGCCCAGGGACAGAAGGGACTGTGGCTTCTGGGGAACCAGCACTGAAGTCCAGGGGCGTCCCCTGCAGGCAGTACTGGGGCTGACAGTAACCTTGGGCTGCTAAGGACCCTAGGCGGCACAGTTGTCCTCTGAAGGAGCCCCCATCCACTGATTAGCCTGTGGCCACCCACATGAGCCTTGGGTGCCAACCGCAGCCCCTCCAGGCCCAGGCCAGGCTCAGCTCTCTGGTCAGGGTGCTGCCGGATGGCCAGCCCTTCCTCTTACATCCAAGCCTGAAGCCCTCTTGGTGGCCGTAGGGGTTCCACTGGACCTCCAGGAAGGGTCGGCAACTGTCCAGTAAATCACAGGAGATGTTTTGTAACCTCCAGGGGTTACCCAGGTGGGATTATGTTACCCAAGCTCTCTGCCCTGGCCTCCTCCCTGGCCATCAGCATGCCGCCTCCTCAGCTGCCTCTGCCCTCAGTCGAGCAGCCAGGATGGCCTGGAGGGATGACCCAGGGTGGGGCGCACTGGATCCCAGTCGTCAGGCCCAGGGACAGTACCTGCGCGGTGTTGGGGGGTTCTTGCTGGGCTAGGTACACAGGTGTGCAGAGAAGCCAAGGGTTTCAGGTGCAAGGCGGCTCCTGCATGCTGTGCGCTGAAGCGGGTGGTAACCCGGGAGACAGTGCGGGCAATTGTGCAGGTGCTGCAGCTTTTGACAGACAAAACAACCCGCCCAGGGGAGAGGCCCGGCCTATCCAGCCCACATGGGGGTTATTTAGAGGTGCCCCTCCCTGGCGCGGAGGCGGTGCACCTGCCATGTGGGTGACGGCCGGGGGGAGGGGAGACACAGCAGCATCATCAAGCCCTCTGCCGGGCCAGTGGTCCCACCCAATGAACACGAGGTGGGGGTCTCTTCCGATACAAGACTCTGCGAGGTGGTCAGAGGTGCAGGCGGATCTGGGATACCCAACCCCCAGAAAACCAAACCCACTGCCATCCAAGTCACTTCCAACTCCTACTGACCCTATGGGACAGAGAAGAAGTGCCCTGTAGAGTTTTCAAGGAGGCCTGGGGAGGCCACAGTATCTGGGCAAGTTCAAGGGAGGGGAGGCCCCAGGCACTCAAGCGGCAGTGATGTCCATGCTAACAGTCAGCTCGGAAGGTCTCTGTGAAGGAACAGCTGGCAGAGGTGTGGGTGGCTGAGAGAGGCTGGCCCGAGGAAAGCCCCTCACCCTTGAGGCTTCAGGAGGGATAAGTGCCCTGAGTGGAACTGCTGTGGGGGTGCATCTCCAAATGAGAGGAGTGACAGAGAACTACCCCAGCGTCTCTCTTCCAGTGCCTCCAGGCTCCATGGGGGCCCCCACTGGCTAAATCCAACCTGAAGCCAGCCAGAGTGCCTGGGAGACACAGAGTGCAGGAATCAGCCTCCCAGAACAGGGCCACCACGGAACCAGCAGCACAGGAGGGTCTAGGGTGATGCTCGGGGTGAAGAACAAGGCTGGCAGCAGGGCAGAGGTCACCTACCTGGAGGTGGTTGCTTGGCTTGACTGTGGGAGACAGAGGGGTGTCTGGATGGGGAGTGTGATCCCAGTGTGACCATCAGCTGCTGTGCTGGAAATAGGCTCATAACTCACCTGGTGGCCTCTGTTGCGCCCTCCACTCCCCACTGGGAGTGCCAATCAACTCTGTCCCCTCCCTGGGGGCAGATCACACAGATGGTCTGTGTCCTACCCTGGTCCAGGCTCTGGACAGATGGCTCTTTCACAGGGAATGGGCAGTAACAGAAAGGCTGTCTAGCAAGACCCAGTCCATTTGCCCAGTGCAAACAGGGCCATAAGGTAGCTGGACTCACCCCAACTCAGTGGGACTTCCCAGCCCTGGGTTCACTCTGTGTCCTTTTCAAGAATCTGAGTTTGTTCTTGGGTCCTGGATTCGGTTTCCCATGACACTAGGGGTTTTCATTAACTGCTTTTGAGTTAATTGCTGCACTTCTTCCTTCTTTGTAAGTTTTCTGTACCTCATTCTTCTTCCTTTTCATCTTGTTTTCATCTCATTCTCTTGCCTTTTCATGTTAGTGTCTGATTCATAGAAAAATTGTCCTCCTGCATTCTATGTAGAATACACCACAGTTTCCAGAAACTTCCGTCTAGAACCTTCTGTGGGTATGCTTCAGAGGTCTGTTCTCTGTGCATTGCAGAGGCATGCAGGACAGCCCCGTTTCCCCTGGCTGTTCCTGTGATTCCCAGTCCCTACTCAGTTGAGACAGGAACCCTAGAGGTACAGTAGTGAACCCTCAGCCTGGAGGGTTCCTTCCCCTGGAGCTGACGCCTTGAATTTGGAATTTTAGCCTGCTTTACTGTGAGGCAACATATTTCTCCTTGTTAAAGGCATCCACTTGTGATATTTCTGTTATACCAGGACTAGATGACTGAGAGATATAGATTGCATTTATGTGAAACATAAATCTTCAGTATTAATGTATGCATTAGATAGGATAACAACCAACTCCCCCAAATCTCGGTAACTTAAAACAAGAATTTACTTCCTCACTCGCACGAGGTCTGTCATGCTTCTGGCCAGCTCCCCAAGGTGGCTCTTCTCCTCGTGGTGGCTCGTCACCGAACCTCTAGAACAACAAATGTTTCCTCCATCAATGGGCAGAGGGAGAGAACATTCTGGAAGGTCAAGCTATCAAGTACTTCTGTCCATAAGTGACACATGATGCTTTTGCTCGCGTTTAATTGACCAAAGCAAGTTAGGCGACCCAATCTTTGCTCAAAAGGTGAAGAAGCGCGGTGCACCCTTGTGTCTAGAAGTGGAGGAGACCCGGATTTCAGACAACAGAAGCTGTGCCCACTGATGTGTAGTTACTAATTAAAGAGGTCCTTCATTTACAAGGCACGCTTCACATCTTTGTTTGCTGTTAGGTGTCACTGGGTCAGTTCCTACTCACCGCGACCCTACGTGCAACAGAATGAACACGGTCTGGATCTGTGCCATCCTCACAGTCATCGTGTTTGGGTCTATTGTTGCTGCCGCTGGGTCAGTCCATCTCGTTGAGGGTCTCCCTGTTTTCACTGACCCTCTACTTTGCCAAGTGTGATGTTCTTCTCCAGGGACTGATCCCACCTGATAACATGTCCAAGTATGGGAGACATAGTCTCACCATCCTGGCTTCCAAGGAGAATTCTGCTTGTACTTCTTCCAAGACAGATTGGTTCATTCTTTTGGTAGTCCATGGTATATGCAATATGCTTCTCAACACCACAGTTCAAAGATGTCATTTCTTCTTTGGTCTTCCTTATTCATCATCCAGCTTTCACCTGCACATGAGGCAACTGAAAACAGCACGGGTTGGATCGTCACACCACGATTCTCAAGATGACATCTTTGCTTTTCAACACTTTAAAGATCTTTTGCAGCAGATTTGCCTAGTGCAATGCGTCTTTTGATTCTTCACTGTTACTTCCATGGTGGTTGATTACGGATCCCAGTAAAATAAAATCCTTGACAACTTCAACATTTTCTCCATTTATCATGATATTATTTATTGGTCTAGTTTTGAGAACTTTTGTTCTCTTTATGTTGAGATGTAATCCTTACTGAAGGCTGTGGTCTTTGATCTTCATCACTGAATACTTCAAGTCTTCTTTACTTTCGACAAGCATGGCTGCATCGGTTTCCTGTTGCAGGTGGTTAACGAGTCTTCCTCCCTCCTGATGCCCTGCTCTTCTTTATATAATTGAGCTTCCCAGACTGTTTGCTCAGCATACAGACTGAATAATTATGATGAAAAAATACAACTCTGATGCACACCTTTCCTGACCTTAAGCCACACAGTATCCCCTTTGTTCTGTCCAAACAACTGCCTCTTGATGCATGTACCGCTTCCTCATGAGCACAATTCAGTGTTCTGGAATTCCTGTTCCTCGCAATGTTTTCCATAATTTGTTACGACCCACAGAGTTGGATGCCTTTATGTAATCAACAAAACACAGATAAACATCTGTCTAGTGTTCTCTGCTTTCAGTGAGAATCCATCTGACATCAGCAGTGGTGTCCCTGGTTCCACATCCTCTTCTGAATCCAGCCTGAGTTTTGGCAGCTCCCTGTCAATATACTGATGCAGCTACTTTTGAATACCCTTCAGCAAAATTTTTTCTTGCATGTGCTGTTAATGATATTATTCAATAATTTCCACATTCAGTTGGCAAACTCCAAAGCAAATTCCACATTATACAAACTGAACATCATCAGCCTATTTTATTTTTATTTGTGCTTAATATTTTTGCTCAAGCTTTGATTCTCACATACACACACACACACACACACACACACACAAACACACACACCTTGCCATTGAATAGATTCTGACTCATAGAGATTCTAAAGGAAGAGTAAAACTGTCTCAGGGTTTCAAAGGCTGTAATTTCTGTGAGAGCAGACTGCCACATCTTTCTCCCACTGAATAGCTGGTAGATTCAAATCATCTACCTTTTGGTGAGCAGCCCAGTGCTTAACCACTGCACCACCAGGGCTCTGTATATATAAATATAGAGAGAGACAGAAAGAGAACAGAGAGAGAGGAAAACATGCGATTATCCCTGGGTGGTAGAAATGATGAATGCACTCTACTACTAAACAAAAGGGTAGAGACTCCCCTCAGGGCAGTCTCAGCAGAAAGACCTGGCGATCTACTTCAGAAAAATCAGCCACTGGAAACCCTACAGAGCACGGTTCTACCCTGACACACAGAAGGTCACCATGAGTCAGAACTGACCTGGTGGCAACTGGGTATAGATGTGTACATAAGCATGCGTGTGGGTACACTCGTGTGTCTATACATTAATGCTGTCCTGTGCATTTTTAGTTTAGATGTGTTTATAATTTATTAGACTTAAATTTGTGCAGTTTTAGATATTTGGCCTTTTAATAAGTGAACTTACATTGGTCATGTATGCTGCCGCGATTGCCTGCCTGTGCTTGAACTTCTTTTTAATTTTCACTCTGTTTTTAAGGCTATTTCTCTCTCTCTCTCAACATTTTATTGTGCTTTAAGTGAAAATTAACAATCCAAGTCAATTTGTCATACAAAAACTTACATACACTTTGTTATGTGACCCTAGTTGCTCTCCCCACCCTGTGACACAATACTCCTCCTTTCTACTAGGTATTTCTTGTCTCCATTCAACCAGTTCGGGCCCCTCTCTGCCCTCTCCTCTCACCTGTGGACAGGAGCTGCTCCATTAGTTTCCTGTATCTACTTAAGCCAAGAAGCATACTCTTCACCAGTATCACTTTATGTCCTACAGTCCAGTCCAATCTTTCTCTGAAAAGCTTTGGGAATTAAAGCTGTTTTTAATTTTTTTGTTACATTTGAACTTAATTTTTTTCCTATAGACTACTGTGCATTCTTTTATCTTTGACAACGATTTGGAAAGTATACATCCTGTTTTTCGTGTGGTCTGACAGTTAAGTCCATGAACTTAATTGTTCTAAGTGCTACATACCTCATTGCTGAATATCACTAGAGTCATCTTCAGACTAATCCACTTGGGAAACCATGCACCAGTGGCAACACCTAGTCCACTCTTCAAAGCAATTTTGGAAATCTTTTTCTGGAATGGCCATCAGAACTGTCCTTGTATCACTTTTGATGTCCTGAATGTCATCAAAATGTCTTCCTTTCAATATTTCCTGTATCTTTAGATAAATACAAAAATCACTGGTGGCCAGATCAGGTGAGTAGGGCCAAAAGCCAAGTGCCATCGATCAGGTGAGTAGGGAGGGTGTTCCAATACAGTTATTAGTTTATTGGCTAAAAACCCCTCACCGATAACTATACAATTAAGTTTGCAAACTTGCCATTATGCCATGGTGCACAAGGTCTTTGTGGAGACAGCTCCAAAATTGCTTTAAATGGTAGACTAGGCGCTGACATCAGTGCACAGCTTCCCAAGGGGAGGACTTCAAGGATGACTGTAGTGCTATTCAGCAACGAGGTACGTAGCACTTAGAATGATTGTCTAGTTGTTTATGAGGGAGTTTTCAGCCAGTAAACAAATAACTGTATTGGAACACCCTCCCTACTCAATGGATTTGGCCCCTGATGACTTTTTTTCTTTATCTGAAGATAAAGGAAATATTGAAAGGAAGACATCTGAATGACACTCAGGACATCAAGCGTAGTACAACAACAGCTCTGATGGCCATTCCAGAAAAAGAGTTGCAGAACTGCTTTGAAGGGTGCGCTAGGTACCGGCATCAGTGCTCCCAAGGGGAGTACTTCAAAGGTGGCAGGAGTGATATTCAGCAATGAGGTATGTAGCACTTAGAACAATTAAGTTCATGGACTTAATTGTTGGCCATTGTATTTATACTATATTTCTCCATCATAAGAAGTGAAAATACAAAACAAACAAAAATACACACACACACACACACATAAAACCCACCTAAATTCTTTTATTGTGGGTCATAGCTGTCACCATTTTGGCAAACACCTGCCAGCTGTCCCCCTTGTTCCAGCCTCAGTGACAATCAGGTCCTTTGCGTGATCTGAGGGCCAGCTTCAGCTCTCATTAATCACGTGGGTGAGACTGGCCTTCTCACATGGCCTTCCATGGAAAGGCACTGTGGGCCCCCGGGCCTGAACTCTCCACATGAGGGCATGAAGTATAGTTAAGAGGCGTGCAAGACAGCCCCCCGAGTCTGGGAAGAAGGCACGGACACGGACATCCTGATGTGCGTATGACTTGTATGTATGATAGCCAAGCCAAACATGAAATCTTACTGTTTCAAAGAGTCCTTAGATGTCATATAATCCCTTCATGGAGGTGGCTTGCATTTAATGTCTAAATAAATAACTCCATCTGGAGAGATGTGGCTGTCTGCTTCCGTCAAGAGTGCAGCTTTGGAAAACCTGTAGGACGGTTCTACTCTGCCGGAATCAACTCAATGGCAGCAGATTCTGTTGGTGTTTTGGTGTGTAGGGCATATATATTTGAATAATTTTTACTGATGGGGATGCTTGAACACGGAAATCTGAGTGCTGTTGTTTAGGTGCTGCAGAGAAAATGGCATCCCAAGCAGTTCACAGCACCCTCCTGCAGAGGGCCTCACAGCACCCTCCTGTGGGGCACCTCAGAGCAACCTGTTGCAGACAGCTTCACAGCACCCTCCTGCACACAGCCTGAAAGCACCTTCCTGCAGATGGCCTCACAGCATCCGCCTGCAGACAGTGTGTCTGATGCTCCTGATCGCTGACACTGCTGGCTGAGCCCAGCAGGTTCTGGGCTGCCTACTTGCCTGACCTCTGCTCCCCGCGGGATGCACCCCAGCACTGAGGGTGTGCCTTCTGCTGAAGGAAGCTGAGCTGTGTCCACAGTCCAAGTGAGGGGACACCAAGTCAGGAGAGGGGAACCCTGCAGCCATCCCCCCAGCTCAGAGGTCCCCCAGCCCTTCCTCCTCTGGTGCTCAAGCACCAGGATCCACACCTGCCCTCATCCAGGTGGGACTCTGCCCCTTTCTGTCTTTTCTGCCTTTGTCCGGAGGAGGCACAGTCCCTTTTCAGAGCTGTCTGGCTCTGTGCTGTCCACCCAAGTGTGGAGTGCCTGTTTGCCACCCTCTTTACCCCCACAGGGAGGACACCGAGGGGCTGTTCCTAGTCCTGCTCATATCCCAAGCCCCCAGGCTGTGCACAGGCTCCCCAGGGGATGAAACGAAGATGGTGAAATCCCCCTAGAGAGGCCTTGGGGAGCCGGCCTGTCCTGGAGACAGCAGATCTGTCTGTCCTCCACTCCTCGGTGGAGAGGCAGTCACAGCACTGTGTGGTCCTGAGAGACGTACACGCAGAGCCAGCTTCTGCACCCTGAAATGAAAAATTAAAAGTTGACACACTCTCAGGAGGAACTGCACTCTGTGCATCCAATATGGTGGGCAGCATTTAACCCCCAACCCTCCATCACTACCACATGCTTGGACTGAAGTCCAAAACCTGGGATTTTTGGAAGAAGGTCAGGCTGTCCCAGAGAAGGACAGGGAGTAGGCAGAAAAGCCAACGATAGCCTAAGAGAGAAGTGCACAAGGGTGCTAGTGTGACGAAGAGGGCTAGGGCCAGAGGTCTCAATGAAAACGAACAAAATTCATTGCCTTCATGTCCAATTCTAACTTACGGCAGACTGGTAGAGTAGAGTAGAACTGCCCCATAGGGTTTCCAAGGCTGTAATCTTTTTTTTAGGAGGTTTTCTTTTTTTAGTTGTATTTTAGATGAAGTTTTACAAAATATGCCAGCTACTCACTAAACAGTTAGTACACATACTATTTTGTGACATTGATTACCAACTCCACGACACATCAATATTCCCTTCTCCACCTCGGGTTCTCTCCTACCAGCTTTCCTGTCCTCCCCTGCCTTCCAGTCCTTGCCTCTGGGCTGGTGTGCCCCTTTAGTCTTGTTTCCTTTTATGAGCTTGTCTAATCTGTGTCTGAAGGGTGAGCCTCAGCAAAGGCTGTGGTCTCTACGGAAGCTGACTGTCACATCTTTCTCCTGAAGAGAGGCTAGTGGGTATGAACCTCCGATTTTTGGTTAGAAGGTAAGCCCTTTACCCATTTTGTCTCCATGGCTCCTTTGAGATCTAAATACCAGGTGCAAGGAGGGGCGACAGAAAGAGAGCTAAAGGAATTTTGAGGCATATAGGTTGTGGTAGATTTAATGGTGTAACTAAGGATATTGGCCCCAAATGATAGGAACAGACTCTGAAAGGGCAGAGGAGGCAAAGGGAGGAGTGAATGGGCTAAATTCTTTGTCTTCCTTGTAAAAGGGGCCAAAGTTACTTATTGTGATTTTTATTTTGATTGTAATATAAATTTGGGTTTAATAATTTTTGTGAAAAACTTTAACAAACGCTAACAGAATTAAAAACAGGCTGTCTACTTTCCCAATTATTGCCCCTAGAAAGCAAGCACAGTAGTCTACAGAAAAAAATTAAGTTTAAAAGGAACAAAAAATTTTAATAAGAGCCTTAGTTCCCAAAGCCAGCTTTTCAGAGCAAAGATTGGACTGGATTGTAAGACATAAAATGATAAATGGTGAAAAGCATGTTTCTTGACTTAAGCAGATACATGAGACTAATGGAGCAGCTCCTGTCCAGAGGTGAGGTGAGAGGGCAGAGGGGGACAGGAGCTGTCTGAATAGACCCAAGAAACACAGGGTGGAAAGGAGTGTGGTGTCATGGGGTAGAGGAAGCAACTGGGGTCACATAATAAAGTGTGCACAAGATTTTGTATGACAAATTGACTTGGATTGTAAACTTTCACTTAAAGAACAACGAAATGTTAGAAAGAGTGAGAGAGATAGAAGAATCTTGAAAACCGAAAGTCAACATTAAAAAGAAAGAAATCAGCCCAGGCATCAGTGATCACGGCAATATACGTGACCAATTTAAGTTTGCTTATTAAACAGCCAAAGGTATAAAATTACATGAATTTTAATCTAATAAATTATAAGCACATCTAAATTAAAAATACACAAGATAGTATTAATGTATAAATAGACGAGAGTGCACGCACACATGTGTATGTACACATCCATATCCAATTGCCACCAAGTCAATTCTGACTCGCGGTGACCCCGGGGTGTCAGAGTAGAACTGTACTCTGTAGTATTTCCAATGACTTGATTTTTCAAAAGTGGATCACCAGGCTTTCCTGCTGAGACTCTGCAGGGTGGACTCAACTCTCCCTCCTTTTGGTGAGCAGCTGGATGCATTCATCATGCCCACCACCCACGGATAATCGTGTATTTTCCTCTCTCTCTCGTTCTCTTTCTCTGTCTCTGTCTCTCTATATAGGTAGGCCTGGTGATGCAGTGGTTATGTGCTGGTCTGCTAACCAAAAGTAGTTGGTTTGAATTCACCAGCTGCTCAGTGGGAGAAAAATGTCACAGTCTACTGTCATGGAAATTATAGCCTTTAAATATGTTGGGATGGTTTTACTCTTCACTTAGGGTCTTCATGAGTCAGAATCTATTCAATGGCAAGGTGTGCATACATGTGGTGTGTGTCTCTGTGTGGTGTATGTATGTATATATATATGCATGTATATAGACATATGCATATACAATAAAGAATCAAAGCTTGAGCAAAAATATCAAGCACAAATAAAAATAAAATAGGCTGATAATATTTACTTTGTATGAAATAGAATTTACTATGTCGTGTACCAACTAAATGTGGAAGTTACTAATCAATATTATTAATATCTCGTGCAAGTAAAACTTTGCTAAAGAGTATTCAAAAGTAGCTGCATCAGTACATCTACATGGAATGGCCAAAAATGTAGGCTGGATTCAGAAGACGACATGGAACCAGAGATAACAATGCTGGTGTAAGATGAATCCTGTCTGAAAGCAGAGAATACCAGAGGAAAGTTTACCTGTGTTTTGTGGACTATGCAAAGGGATTCAACCGTGTGGATCATCACAAATTACAGAAAACAATACGATGAATGGGAATTCCAGCACACTGAATACTGCTCATGAAGAAACTGTACATGGATCGAGAGGCGATTGTTCGAACAGAACAAGGAGATACTGTGTGGTTTAAAGTCAGGAAAAATGTGCATCAGGGTTGTATCCTTTCACCATTCTTATTCAATTTATATGCTGAGTAAAGAGTCTTGAGAAACTAATTTATATACAGAAGAGCAGGGCCTCGGGATGGGGATGAAGGAAGTCTCATTAACAACCTACAGTAAGAAGATGACACAAGCTTGCTTGCTGAAAATAAAGAGGACTTGAAGTACTTATTGACAAGATCAAAGACACAAGATCAATCCACAGCCTCCAGTGTGGATTACATTTAAACATAAAACAAAAATCCTCTCAACTGGACTAGTAAGTGCTATCATGATACCTGGAGAAAAGATTGAAGTTGTCAAGGATTTCGTTTTACTTGGATCCTTAATCAACCCCTGTGGAAGTAACAGTCAAGAAATCAAAAGACACACTGCACTGGGCAAATCTGCCACAAAAGATCTTTAAAATGTTGAAAAGAAAGAAGTCAACTTAAGGACCATGGTGTGCCTGATCTAAGCCATGGTGTTTTCAGTTGCCTTATGTGTATACAAAAGCTGGATGATGAATAAGGAAGAATGAAGAACTGACATCTTTGAATGTGGTGTTGACAAAGCGTATTGAACATACCATGGACTACCAAAAGAATGAACAAACCCGTCTTGACCAGAATGATCCTTAGAAGCAAGGATGATGAGTCTATGCCACCTACTTTACCTCTTGGTAGAGCAGAGTGTCAGTAAAAAGAGGAAGACCCTTAAAGAGACGGACTGACCCAGTGGCAGCAACAACGGGCTCAAGCTTAAAGACTGTGAGGATGGCACAGGCCCGGGCAGAGTTCGTTCCCTTGTACGTAGGGTTGCTGGGAGCTGGAACTGACTCAATGGCATCCAACAACAAACAACAATGTGGAGTGTACCTTGCGAAATGAAGGACCTCTTTAATTAGTAACTACCCATTGGTGGTCACAGCTTCTGTTGTCTGAAATCCGGGTCTTCTCCACTTCCAGACACAGCGTGCACTGCACTTTTTCACCTTTTGAAGTAACACATGATCATGTAACTTGTTCTGGTTAATTAAAAGTGAGCAGAAGGATTGTGTGTCATTGTGGGTAGAAGTACTTGATGGCTTGATCTTTCAGAATGTTCTCTTTCCCTGCCCATTGACGGAAGAAATATTTGTTGATTTAGGCATGCAATGATGAGCCACCATGTGAGGAAGAGCTGTCTTGGAGAGTTGCCCAGATGCATGACAGACTTCATGTAAATAAGAACTAAATTCTTCTTGTTTTGAGGCAGTTAGATTTGGGGGTTTGGTTATTACCATAGCAAAACCTCACATATCCCACCTAATGCATATTTTAATATTAATTCTGGAGCTTTGTATATCAAATAAATAAAAGCTACATGTCTTAGTCATCGACTGCTGGTATTACAGAAATATGACAAGTGGATGGCTTTAACAAAGAGAAATATATTTCCTCACATTAAAGCAGGCTAAAATTCCAAATTCAGAGCATCAGCTCCAGGGCATGGCTTTCTCCATCAGTTCTGGAGGAAGGTTCTTGTCATCAATCTTCCCCTGGATGGGGAGCTGCTCTGCTCAGGTACCTGGGCTCTGCTTTCTTGGTGGCATGACATCCTTCCTCTCTGACTGCTTTCCTTTCTTTTTATCTCTTGTAAGTTAAAAGGTGGTACAGGCCTTGCTCCAGGGAAACTGTCTTTGCATTGGATCAGAGACTTAACCTTAGTGAGGGTGTTGCAATTCCCCCCCGATCCTTTTTAACATTGAAGTATAATCCCCAAATAACAGAAAATCACTACTACGCAATGGAGAACAACCACACAGTACAGGGACTCATGGCCTAACCTAGCTGACACACATTCTGGGGGGACACTATTCAATCCATAACAGTTCACTCTTAGGTCACTAAAACTTGATGTCCTTGCTACGTGTAAGACACATTCACCCCATCATAGCATAGCAAAAGTCTTAAATCAACTACACCTACAAAATCCCCCAATTCCCCTTCATCTGTGAAATCTCCAACACAAGTTATCTGCTTCCCAAGTACAATGGCAGAACAGGCACAAGCTCGACATTTCCATCGCAAATGGGAAAAATTGTAGGTGAAGGAGGCCTAAGAGGCAACAAGCAGAATACACCACATTAGCCGTCAAGGCTTTGAAAATAATCCTCCGTTCTCTGAGACCATTCACACAATAGTCCTGCCCTCCAGACTCGGAGTATTGGGCACATTCTCCCAACTCTGAGTGGAGGTCCATGAGCTCTGGGGTTCAGGTGCACCTTCTAGGCCCACTGGAACAACTCTGCTCCCTCAGCTTTAGGTGCACCATTCTCCTAGTCCATCTGAGTAGAGACTTCACTCTTACAAACTTAGAGGTTGTGGCCATACCTTTTGAGACGAGGGCATTTCTGCTTTGTGTGTTCCTTGACCTCTCAGCCCTCTGGCCTCATGCCCACATCTCCCTCCTGGAGCAACTGTTCCAAAGCTCATTAGTTCCACTGATAAGTACCTGGGGGGCACCCCACTGCACCAGGAAGCCTTGTGCTCACAGGCACTCAGTTCTCCCAATCCAGGTGTTGGCTCCAGCACTATCTTGCGCTGGTCTCCTGGTTCTGCTGTTTCTGAACCACTGCTGCTATTTCCCACCATCTGTGCCTTCTCCAGTATTAACAGTTCAACAATTCTCTTCTCTGTCTTCTATGCCTTCCATGCGTTCCTAGTTTCAAAACTGCTTCTACATTTTAGTTATCTGTTAGCTCAGCCCCCCCATTCTCAGTACCAATTCTGTCTTGTTTATCCAGTGCTGCTACAACACAAATACTACTGGTGGAGACAGCTTCAATGAAGAAAAATTTATTTCCTCACCGGAAAGTAGGCTAAAAGTTCAAATTCAAGTTGTCAGCTCCGGGATAAGGCTTTCTCTGTCAACTCTGGAGGAAGGTCCTTTTCATCTATCTGTCATCCCCTGGACTAGGAGCTTCTCCCTGCAGGAACCCCTGGCCCAAAGGATACACTCTGCTCCTGTCACTGCTTTCTTTGTGGTATGAGATTCCCAACTGCCTGCTTGTTTCTCTTTCCTTTTATCTTTTGTAAGATAAAAGGTGGTGCTGGCCCCATCCCAAGGAAACTCCCTTCACGTTGGATCATGGACATGACCCGGATAAGGGTGTCAAAACTCTACCCTAATCCTCTTTCATGTAAAATTCCAATCACAAAAGGAGGACAACCACATGGAACTGGGAATCATGGCCTGACCAAGTTGATATATGTTTTGGGAGACACAGTCCAATCCATGACACTAGGTAACTTAAAACATGGGGATAAATAGAAACAAAATATCTTTATTATTATTATTATTGTGATTGAATGAAAATGTACATTCCCGTATGAATTCACATGCTCGGCTATATGCAGCTCCTATTTCTCTCTCTGCCTGGTGACAGCACACCCCTCCTCTCTGCTCCATACGTGTCCTGTCCTTCCAACAGTCTCCTATCCCCTCCTCTCCACCCACTCCCCTTCCTCCAGCAAGAGGTCAGCAGGATGACATCCTATAGATGAATACAACCATAAAATTCCCACCAGATACGGTCACTCTGTGTCACCAAGTCCAATCCATTACTGTCTAAAAAGTTGACCTTCATTATGATTTATGGATAGGGGTAGCATCAGGGCCAGAGCCCATGCTCCCAGGGGAACCCCGAAGCCCCCAAGAAATATACTTTTCAAACATCATTATCCATCTTCACTGTTAGAAAAACAAGGTCGGAATATTTGGACATGGTAATATCATAAGTCAAATGGATTAAATGTTTACACAATTTTGAACTATGCAACTGGATAACTTATTTTAAAATGTTCATGCAACATTTATAAGATTGACTAGAAGACACCCATTGCAGTTGAATCAATTCTGACTCATAGCAACCCTATATGAAGGAGTAGAGCCGCCCCATTGTGTTTCTAAGGATTGGCTGGTAGATTCAAACTGTTAATCTTTTTGTTGGCAGTTGAGCTCTTAACTGCTATGTCACCAGGGCACCCACATCAATAAATATAGAAATCAATAGTTTAATGAGGCTGAAATGGAAAACAACCTCAATAAAATGAAAATTTATAATATAAATGAAGCAAAACTTAAATTCCATTTGGACTTGTTACAAGAAAAAATAAAAATAAAAAAGGGTCAACAGACTATTTAGAAGAAAATGATAATGTCAGATACCAAAAACTTTTGGGATGTAGATACAGTCATACTCAGAATTCCATCAGAAACTTAGACAAAGTACAGAAATATGTGGAAGTCAGCATTATGTCAACTTGGCTACCCCATGTTTGGCTGTTATATTAAGTGGCAGGGTGGGGCCTGTGGTGGCTTCCTGCCCCTCAGCTCTCTTCTTTCTGCCTTCCACCACTACTGCCGGTCTGCTCACGTAGCCATCAGATCCTGCTGTCTTCTGGCCTCTGGTTCCTGGACTTGAACTAGCAGCTGTTGGATTCATCAACCCTTGCAGCCGACACTTGAGAGTCCTGTTCCCTGACCTGCCATTCCTGGGTTCACCAGCCTCTGCAGCTCCGTCTGACCGCCAGCTTGGGATCCACCGACCTGCACAACTGGTGATACAGAACTCTGGTCTCTGACCCACTGACCTGGGCCTCACCAGCTCCCGTGGCCAAGTGAGGCTTGTACCAGGACTTGGGACATTCAGTTTCTGTAATTGTGTGAGCTGTTTCCTTCATACATATGTAAATATATATATATATCTTTCCTTGCACTTTATACAAATCTTTCCTTGTACATACACGTGTTACTAGTTTTGCTTCCCTAGAAAACCCAGCCTTGACAAATATGTCAAGAAAATCAATATAGGTAACATAATTAAGTAATCATAAACAAAAATAAACACATTAGGAAATAGCAGAATAACAAAACTAATCGGAGAGCTTGTATCATGATATCTTGAAAAGTATAAAAACAACAGTGAAATAGGTGCACTTCTATTCCTTAGAAATCTGAATGCAATTCATCAGCAAAACTGTTCCAGGATCCAAAGCTGGTTTTGAACCTTTCATCAATAAGTAGTAACCATCCTTATCCATAATTTTACATTGAAGTCTATTTTATCAGAGATTAGTATTGCCATTTCAGTTCTTTGTATGTTGTTGGCTTGGTATATATTTTTCCATCATTTGATTTTCAATTTGTTCATGTCTTTCAGTCTTAGGTATGTTTCTTGTAAGCAACATATAGACGGGTGATGTCTTTTGATCCATGATGTCACTCGCTGTCTCTTTATTGGAGCATTCAGCCATTTACATTCAGTGTAATTATTGATAGGTATGTGTTTAGTGCTGTCATCTTGATGCATTTATTTTTGTGTTGTTGATGTTTTATCTGTTGTTCTTAATATTCTGTTCTGAGTCATTCTTCTTTATGGGTTGACTTCATGTTTTTAGTGTTGGTTTTGTGTTTGTTGAGACTCCTGTATTATGATTTTTGTTGTGTGTATGTCACACTGTTATTTTGCTTTGCAACTACCCCTATGATCCTCCTTACTATGCTAAGTTTAAACCAGACTTTAACTTCTGCATATATTTTTTATTTCCTTTCCATCTGAAAGGGTTATAACTACTGTAATACATTCCTCTTTTTTAATGTGATGACATTATAGTTTTCAAGTTATGATCACTGGTTCCATTCTTTTAATATTGTAGTTTTTATGAGCTTTGTGGCTTCCCTAAGTGAGTAGGATTCTAGATGCTGTGTCCTGCATTGGCTCCTTAAACATGCATTTAATGTTTTGTTTTTTTTTTTTAAACAAAGAGCTTCTTTCAGTGTTTCTTGTAGTTTTGGCTTGGTTTTTACAAATTCTCTAAGCTTATGTTTATCTCTGAATGTCTTAAATTCACTGTCATGTTTGAGACACAATTTCGCAGGGTGTGTAATTCTTGGTTTTTCTTCTTCAGGGCTTAGAATGTGTCATCCCAGTGCTTTCTTGCCAACTTCATTTTTGCTGAAAAGTCAGATGAAAGCCTACAGGGCTTTCTCTCCAAATATTAGCTTTGCTTTAAGTCTTGCTGCCTTTAAGACCTTCTGTTTGTATTCATTTTATCAAGCTTAATTATAATATGTTTTGGTGTTTTTCTTTTGAGGTCTGGTTTTTGTGGCACTTGGTACACAACTTGGATACCTCTTCTTTCATAATTTCAGAGAAGTTTTCTGTCAACAGCTCTATAACAATGCTGCCTGTATTTTCATGTATCCCTCCCTGTTCAGGGACTCCAATTATTCATGGATTATTCCTCTTAATAGAGTCCCAGATGTTTCTTAATGTGTCTTCATTTTTCTCATATCTTTTCTCTGATTTCTCCTCATAAACGCTGCTGTCAGTTGTTCTGTCCTTAAGGTTGCAAAGTCTGACTTCTATCTCCTCAGTTTTGCTCTTTTGGCTTTGGATTGAATTGTCTAATTCTGTAAGTTTGTTATTGATCTGCTATATTTCAGATTGTTGATGTTCCATCAGTTCAAATAGCTTACTTAGCTTTTCATTTTGTTCTGCTGCATTTTGTTTAATCTCTAACAAGGCTCTCTATATAATTCTTTTGTACTTGGTCTCTGATAGTCTCAGAAAGTCTTCTTCATCTGGGAGGTTTTTTGACTCTTTATTTTGGGAGTTTTCAGGAGCCATGGTGGGCTGCTTCTTTAAATGGTTAAGTATTGTTTTTTGTCTGTGTGCCATCTATAAGCTGTTTGAGTTCTCTGGTGTAACCTCAACAGGAGCTGAGGTATAGTACTAAGAGGCAAGTTCGTCACCAGCTGTCTCTGTGTACTGTAGTGACTGGCCCCAGGTGGAATCTCTGGGGTGGCAGTTCTGCCTACTGGCTGGCAAAGATGATGCCCTACTTATGCAGTCACTGGGGGACTGTCAGCTGACCCTATGATATGGGTCTGTGAAAGGTGGAGGAGATGCCGCAGGGCCTCTCAGCAGTCAGTTCTCTAGGTGGCCTTATTTTAAAAAGTTCTTTAATGCTGAGCAGGCAGCTGTCCAATAGCTGCCAAAAATAGCCAGGCCCTCTGGTGTGGCAGGTCCCGCCTTCCAGCTGACAACAAAATACCTCATAGGCCGCCCCCAGATACTATAACATTGTTCAAATTAGCAAAGGGTTATGGCCTTCCTACCATCCTCTGCCAGGCCCCACCTGTAATTCTAGACACAAATCATCTCAAATATAGCTTTTCTGCTGTAGAAGCACTTGCTGCTCCACTTAAGAATCAGCCACAGCTAAGGCCCCTGGCTGAGTGCCTCTGCCTCCCAGCTGACCAAGATGATGTACAAGCTGCCCTTCCTGTCCTTCTTGCTGTGAAACAGCAGAATCTGTGGCACAGCTCAGAAAAGAGAGGGTGGAGGTGCAGCCGTGCCCTCAGTCAGCAGCTGGGCTCTCAGTATGTGCCTATCCCATGCACAGTCTCTCTGCTGCACTATGTGTTGTTTGCCTATGCACTGCCGTTCAGCATACGTGATGGCTCATGCCCAGTCCCTGCCTCCTGGATAACAGAGAAAGTGTCAGTGCCTGCAGTCCCGCGAAATGGTGAGTCAGCAAAGCAGGACTCAGCAGCCACTGCTTCACCTTTGAGAGAGGTAGTTACCCCCTTACTAGCACCTAGTCAAATCTGACAAACATAAGCTAGGTCCTAGGGCTTCCTGGATGTCCACACTGCTGCATTTAGTTATCATTCCAGGCCTTATTTCTCAGAAGAAATTGAGGAGATGTGTCTAGTCTGCCATCTTGGCCCTGCCTCCCCTCCAAAGCTGTTTTTGCAGGCGGCAAAACTCCTCACTGAAAGATACAGGAAAGGTACATGCAGACCCAAATTTCTAGGGCTCCAAAGGGAGACAGTGTAATGTCAGAAGCTGGAAGAACTGCTGCCAATAAGACACCAGGCAGAGAAACACCTAACCCAGCCTTGGCTTAGGGCCCATGGACTGAAAGCCAGGCAGCCACTGCCTCAATTAGTGCTAAGCAAAGGGCACCACCTTCCCTATTGTCTGTGCCCCATTCAGAGTCCCAGAATCTGTGCCAACCAGGAAGCTGGTCAGCCTTTCTTCCGATTGGCTAAGTGGCACTCTGTAAGATGGGCTAACTATTTCCTGCCATGTTTAATTCAAAGACTGACAGATCTGCAAACTCATCCTGGAAAAAGTGCTACATACCTCATTGCTGAATATCATTATGGTCACCTTCAAAGAACTGCCCTTGGGAAGCTGCACACCAGTGCCAGCACCTGGTTCAACCTTCAAAGCAATTTTGGATTTTTTTTTCTGCAATGGCCATCAGAGCTGGGGTTGTATTAACCTTCATGTCCTGAATGTCATCAAAATCTCTTCTTTTCAGTATTTCCTTTATCTTCAGGTAAAGAGAAAAGTGATTGGGGGCCAGATCATGTGAGTAGAGAGGGTGTTCCGGTAGAGTTATTTGTTTAATGGCTAAAAATTCCTGATGCTGCCCCTGCCCATAAATCATTACTGAGGTCAGCTCCTTGGACAGGAATGGATTGGACTCAGTGACACAGAGTGACCATGTCATGTGTGCACTTCATGGCTCTTTGTGTCCATAGGAGATCGTCCTACTGGCCTCTTTCTAGAGGGTAATGAAGAAGGTGGAGAAGGAAGAGGAGATTGTTAAGATGATATGACATATATAGAATGGAAAGGAGGAGTGTACTGTCACTAGGCAGGGAGAGCAGTGGGAGCTGCACATAGGCAGGCATGCAAATTTAAACTGGATTGTACATTGTCACTCAATCATAATAAATAATTATATATATATGTGTATATATATATATATATATATATAAAACTTCCTCACAGGCACCTGTATAATTAAATCTGTGAACTTGCCACAGTTCTACTGTGACCAGTGGTACTCCAGAAAGAGTTCCAAAATTGCTCTGAAGGGTAGACTAGGCACTGGGATCGGTGCATAGCTTCCCAAGAGGAGTATTCTGAAGGTGATTGTAATGGTATGTAGCACTCAGAACAAGTTCACAGTATTAATTGTCAGACCTCATACTCTGCCAGTTTCCTGTTTCTGAACTAAGTGCTTGCTGCTGTCAAGTTGATTTTGACTCAGAGCGACACTATAGGACAGAGAAGAATGGCCCCATGGGGTTTCCAGGCCTGTCTTTATGACAGCAGACGGCCACATCTCTCTCCTGTGGGGAGGCCAGTGGATTTGAACCACCAGCCTTTGGGTGATGGCTGACAGTTCCCTACTGCAGCCCTAGGTTTCTGTCTCACCTGAGTAGGGACTGGGAATCGCAGGAACAGTCAGGGGAAATGGGGCTTTCCTGCATGCCTCTAGAATTCACAGAGAACAGACTGTGAAACATACCTGCAGAACGTTCTAGAATGAAGTTTCTGGAAACTGTGGTGTATTCTACACAGTATGCAGGAGGACAACTTTTCTATGAATCAGACACTAAAAGGAAAAGGCAACAGAATGAGATGAAAAAGAGAAAAAGATGAAAAGGAAGAAAATGAGGAAAACGTACAAAGGAAAAACTGCGATGATAAATGGAAAGCAGTTAACAAAAACAGTTGTACTGTGAGAAACTGAATCCAGAACCTGAGAACAAACTCAGATTCTAGAAACGGACAGAGAGGGACCCACAGGTAGGAAGGCTCACTGGTTTGGGGTGAGGCCTGCTACTTTATGGCCCAGTCTGCACTGGGCAAATGAACTGGGTCTTGCTGGGCTCTTTTCTCGCACTATCTCTTCCCTGTTCAAGTGTCATCTGTCCAGAGCCTAGACCAGGGTAGAATATAGAGTGCCACGATGAGTTGCCGCCGTGAAGGGGACACCGTTGATAGGCACTCCCAGCGGAGAGCAGAGGGCCTACCAGCTGAGTTACGAACCTTCTTCCAGAATAGCAGCTGACAGTCACACTGGGCCCATCCTCCCTACCCAGACACCCCTCTGTCTCCCACAATCAAACCAAGCAGCCATCTCCAGGCAGGTGACCTTGACCGTGCTGTCAGCCTCGTTCCTCACCCGAGACATAACTCCAGACCTTCCTGTGCTGTTGGTTCTGTGGCCCTGTCCTGGGAGGCTGACTCCAACAAGCTGTGTCTCCCAGGCACTCTGGCTGGCTTCTGGTTGGCTTTAGTCAATGGAGGCCCTCATGGAGAATGGAGGGAAGAGAGAGAGAAACTGGAGTATTTCTCCCTCGTTCTCCCTGGCTTGGCCAGGCATCCCCATATCAGTTCCACACAGGGTACACATTCCTCTTCCAGTCCTGAGAGGGAGAGGCTTTCCACAGGCCAGCCTCTCTCAGCCATCCATTGACCCTCATCAGCTGTGCCACCGCAGAGGCGTCGGAGCTGGCTGCTGCCCCGACTGCATGCACATCGCCCCTCTCTCTGAGTGCCTCAGGTCTCCCCTCCGTTGAACTCATCCGGATATTGTGGCCTTACAAGGCACACCTTGGAAACTCTGCAGGTTACTTCTACTCTGTCCCATAGGGTCACCATGAGTCAGAATTGATTTGGATGGCAATGGGTTTGGTTTTCTGGGGGCTGGCTATGCCAGATTACCCCTGTACCTCCGACCACTTTGCAGGGTCCTGTATCAGAGGATATCCCACCTCCCACCTCGTGTTCAGTGGATGCGACCATTGGCCTGAAAGAGGGTCTGGTAGTGTGGCTATGTCTGTCACATATACCCATATACCCTTTCACCCCCATGGCAGGTGTACCACCTCTATGCCAGGGAGAGGCATCTCTAAATAACCCTCACTGGGCTGGATAGCCTGGACCTCTCCCCTTGGCAGAGTGCCTCAATATCACCAGCTGCAATACTTGACAGGCAGGATCCACAAAACCTGCCCAATTGCCCACACTGGCTCCCAGGTCATTGCCCACTTTAGGAGAGGATGTGGCTTCCTTGGGGGCAGCACACAACAGGTGGGAGCCTCCTAGAACCCAAAACTCTTGGCTTCTGTAGGGTACCTAGCCCAGTGGGAACCACCCAACACAGCGCAGATACGACCCTGTCCCTGATGACTAGGATCCAGGGATCCCCACCCCAAGGCTTCCCTTTATGTGATCCTGGCTGCTGCCCGATGGGGAGAGCAGCTGCAGGGGCAGCTTAGGAGGTGACACGCTGGTGGCCAGGGAGGAGGCCAAGGCAGATACTTTGGGTAACATAATCTCAAATGGGTAACCTCTGAAGGTTTCAAAACATTCTGTCTGATTCACTGGATAGTTGACGACCCTTCCTGGAGGTCCAGTGGAACCCCCACGGCCGCCAACAGGGCTTCAGGCTTGGATGAAGGAGGAGGGCTATTTGTCTAGCAGTGCCCTGGCCCGAGAGCTGAGCCTGGCCTGGCCTGGGCCTGGAGGGGCTGAACTTGGCACCTGAGGTTGCTGTGGGTGGCCACAGGCTAATCAGTGGATGAGGGCTCCTTCAGAGGACAGCTGTGCTGCTTGGCGGAGGTCCTTAGCCACCTTGTGTTACCGTCAGCCCTGGTGCTGCCTGCAGGGGACGCTCCTGAGCTTCAATGGCAGTTCCCCAATCCCAGAATCTGCAGTTTCTCTGTCTCTATACTTTGGGAAGTCCTGCCTTAACGAAGTCTGCAGTGTACTACAGCCTCCGTCATTCCCCTGGTTCTGTAGCACCCCCAGTGTCCCCTCACATGGTCTGCAGATGGCACATGGAGCTGAGACCCCCTCATCCTGTGCTTCAGTGTGCAGCTTGATGAAATGGAGTCCCTGAGATCCCTAAGGGACCCTGGCCAATTCCGCAAGATATACAGAAATCTTCTGACTGTCCTGAAAACAGAGGAAAGATTTCCCTTGTTTCTTTTCCCCAGTAACTGGGAAAAGGTGGAATAGAGACTGTGAAAGCTCAGTCGTAGAAGGTGTGCCTTCCATGCAGGAGGCCAGGTCGGATTCCAGCCAACGCACCTCATGGGCGGCCACCAGCCATCCATCATTGGAGGGTTGCGTGTTCTTATGATTCCAGTGGAACTTCCAGACTAAGAGGACCAGGAACAAAGACCTGGTGATCCACTTCCTAATATCAGCCAGAGGCTCCGTTATGGGTCACAAAGGTCTGACCCACAGCCAGCCGCAGGGATGGCTGTAGTTTCTTTTTCTTGTACAAGGGGTTGACATGAGGTGGGCTAACTGGACAGCAGCTAACAAGTTACCTGAATTTAAATTTTACTTAAGTCAAAACACCTAATGCACAGGTGGAAACCCTGGTGGAGTACTGCTTAGGTGCTATGGCTGTTAACCAGAAGGTTGGCAGTTAAAACACACCATGCACTCCCTGAAAACTCTACGGGGCAGTTCTTCTTTGTCTATAGGGTCACTGTGAATTGGAGTTGACTTGATGGCAGTGGGTTTGGTTTTCTTTTAAATGCACAAGTGGAAACCCTGGTGGTGTAGAGCTTAAGTGCTGTGACTGTTGACCAAATGGTTAGCAGTTCAAATCTACCAGGCGCTCCATGGAACCTATGGGTCACTTCTATACTGTCTTGTAGGAATTCACTCGATGGCAGTGGGTTTGGTTTGTTTGCTCTAATGCACGCATGTCAGACTCGCTGAGCTGAGCTCCCCGATTCGGCTAAGGCAGTTAGAATTACTTGGGGACAAAATCCTTATGGCCAGCCTCATCCCAGGCAAGCTGAGGGGACAAGTCTGCATTTTTAAGAAGTTCTTCAGGGAACTCAGAATTGGGAACCTGGGTGTTAGATGCTATTTGGAGGCAAAAGCCTTTAAATTCTCTGTCTTTCTCAGACTAATTCCTAAAAAAAAAAGAAAAAGACAGTTTTCAAGATGTTCATGAAATGTCTTTTTTTTGTTGTTTTACATTTTTCAACTAATTAGGGCAAAAACATTACAATGACTGAATTCTTTCCTTTAGCTACATAAATAAATTTTTTCTAGATAACTCTTTAACAATAATATCTTTATGACATAAATACTTTTATGCATAGCATAAATTTATAAGCAGCAAAGTTTACAGCTGGTTTTGTCAGTCTCTTAAAAACTGTCCCTTTTCAAGTTAGTATAGGTATGTGTCATGTATACAATATATAGTATACATAACTTTTTATTTTTCATTTAAAAACAGTTGATGAAACCACAGCCTCTCCAAAATAATCATGAAACAACTGGTGTTGTGTACTCCTAGTACCAGGGAAAGGAGAAGAAAAAGAAGGAAATGTCAAAGCCACATTGCGCTGGAGGTGATTTCAGATGCTGGGAAGCAGGGCACCAAGAGTGACCTCATCACAAAGGAACAAGTTCCCAATCCTGAAACACAGAAGGTACACATGAAACTCAATTCTGATCCCTCAGCTGAGAAAGAGTAGCCTACAGGGCAATTCTAGAATCTTCCTTCTCTTTCCTGCAGTAGCAGGAGGCAATGTCCCTTCCTCATTTTCCTAAAGTCACCTGGTGAAGACCTTCCTGTAACGAGGTTCCAGGGCTCTCACCTTCTTTGTGCCCTGGGCACTTCTTGCCTCAACGGTGGTCACACTAGCATGTCTACCAGCCATCCCCGCTCAGCCTAACTATTCACAAGGCACTCACCCTGTGTGACACAGGAAGGAAAGAGACTAAGAATTCCCTTTCCCTCCCAAACCCTTCCCCTTTCTGCTACAAAGCAAACCCTCTCTCCAGCCCTGGTTTTCTGGGTGTCAGTGATGGTGTAAGGAGGGGAAGACAGAAAAAACAGAGTCCAACTCTAACTTTGCTTCCTCCCTGGCCCTAGATAGGTTTGAGTATCCCTTTTGGCTTCCTCATCCATAAAATGGGATAATAGCCACCTCCCAGGGCTGCTTTTGAGATTCAAGGGAGGCCATACACTGGGCATCTGGCAGACTTTCTAGGTCACAGCTACCACTCAGAGAGGAGCACTTTCTCCTCTAGCTGGCTTTGTTTCTGAAGGGTGTAGGCCCAGGGTCTCCTTCAGAAGCACGGGACACAAGCATGTACACTGAGCTTGGTGGGGTCAGAACTCACCAGGGCCATTTAATGAGGGCATTACCAATCCCCTTTGCCCCAAGCTGAGCAGTGTTCAGTCATTGCTAGTGAAACTGTGTGTTCCCTTCCGAGACAGTGGGTGTCTTCACAAGGATCTCACACGCAGAAGGACACTGAAGGGCTTAGTGAGCCCCCTTATACTCCCTTCTCTGGCAGCCCCACCTGTTGAAACAGAGGACAGATGTCTATGATGCTCCTGGGGCCCAAGGACAAGGTGCTCATTCAGGTAGCAGCCGCGTCTGTCTCTGTCATTAACTGTTTATACCAAAGACCTATAATCATCAGTGACAGTCATTGTGGTGGCTGCTTGGAGTCAAAGCCAGTTGATTGGGGGAGAAATGGCCACCCTGATGAACTCTGGCAGAGGTCAGAAAGGTAAGGAGGCGGGATTCATCTATGCTAAAAGGAAGTGCTTCCAGGAAGTTGACAAACATCCCTGGTCAAAGGGATCAAGAAGCCTTAGCAACCTGGGCTCGCCCTATGTGGCGCCTGTCTCCAGCTATTTGACCATCACCAGGTGCTCACAGTGTTCCAAGTTCAAGAACAAGGCTCTTAATTGGTAGGAGACAGGGTGAGGACTACAAGCACTATTTTGTAGAAGTTAACAAATTTTTGTTCCAACTCAAATGTCTGAGCTTTGTGCTTAAATCATGGGGTGAAGATCTGAGGTCTGTCACTCATTTGCTCGTTTCTCAGACAGGAGAGAGCAAGAGGGAAGACAGCATGACGGCAGCTGCTGAGGGCTGGCCCCGAGTGCCAGAACCGTTCTGCTCCCTGTGCCAGGCAGCACAAGTCCAGGTCACAGAGAGCAGAAGCCCCGATAGGCTGGGGAGGCACACCCAGCTGGGCCAGGAAGAGAGGGCAGGTGGAGAGGAAGGACTGAAAGCTAAGAGGGGCAGGTTTCTCTGCTCGTTTAGGGGGCGCTCTGGGGTCCCGATGGCCTTAGGCTAGCTTCTACCTCTCAGGCTCCTCACAAATCAGTACCTGGCAGTGAACAGCTTCAGGAACAATGACATCTCCTTGAAATAGTATTCTGTGCTGTAAAAACCAGACCCAGACCAAATGCGTTGCATGTCACTGATTCTGACTCATTGCCAATTAGCAGTTTCTGTTGGCCATCACAGAGTCCCCGCCAGCTAGGAGAGACCCTTTAGTAATTTAACACTAACTGTCCTGGGTGCTGTTTTTCATAGTTCCATCCCTGCTCATGGCAACTCCATTGTTGCAGAGTAGAGCTGCTCCTTAGGGCAGTGCCAGGCTTTTCTTCCACATCCCCTGGGGCAGGTTTGAACCACCGATCTTTATGTTAGGAGTTCAGTGCGAACCATTTGTGCCACCCAGGATCCTTACTTTTGTCAAAATGTCCTACACAATTCCTTGGAGAGGTTCAAAGAAGAGGGTTCTTGTTTCCCACTGGGTGGAAGCCAGCACGGACAGGGACAAGGCATTATGAGTGAGGACATCAGCCTCTCATGGCCTGGAGTGTGACAAACAGTACATGGGACAAGGAACAGCAGCATGGGGCAAGGCTAGAAACCAACCGGTATCTGATGCTGAAGCTTCTGAATGTCATTGTCAGAGCTGGGACATCATTCAGTGGGCACTGATGGGGGATGGGGTGGAGAGGAGGACAGGCAAGAGGGCAAGTATCACTGCAACAGTCAATTGCCGGGATGCAGCACGTGGCAGCGGTTGAGCAGCACAAAGGTTTCCGGCCATGGATGGGGTTGAAGAAGCCATGCCAGTTACAGAGAGGAGGCTAAGGAGCCACTGGGGGCCAGGGCTGGCTGGGAGTTCAGCATGGGACATGGGAGTTGGAAGTTGGGGCAAAAGTAAAGGTTTATCTTAGTCTTTACCTTTTCTTGTCCTGAAATAGGTATGCTGAGGTTCACCGTGAAGACGCTGTGACTGTAGCCGCGTCAGGGCCCTGGAAAGACTAATCTGCCCCCATTCAGGGTCTAGAGATGGGACAACAATCAGAATGCTCTGGCCAGCTGAGCCCCCTGGTTATTGCGATAGAGAATTATCATGCCTACTTTGAGGGGAAAGGATTTCTCCCCCATCATTTCGAGAAGATAAACTTGCCATTTTGGGGACTGAGGGACAACTGACCCAGAAGCAATCCTGACCACTTGGTGGCCTGCTACTTTGGGCACCATCCACAGAGTGGCTGGCAGATAAACCTACTTCTCGTTTGTATGTACCTCTTTTTCATCTCTTCCCCCAAACTCATGATCCCCCCCCCACACCCACCCATCCCCATTTGGCCAATGGGGGCTGATGCTGCTGGTGTGAAGGTGGACAGCACCCCATCAGGCCTCTCCGCCTCTTTTGAAGCAGGCAGGCGAGCTCATCCAGGTTGTCATTACTGATCTTCCACACATCACTGACCACTTCATCCTCAGTTTCTCTATCTGGAAAATGGGATCGTGCGTTGGTGGTAAAGGAAAGCATCTGCACGGTGCCAAGCACACACTCAGTCCAGGTGGCCTGGCTCCTATCTGGGGCCACAGAGTAACCAAGTAAGGGGTTTGCAAGGACTGCCCCAAGATCAAAGGAGAGCAGTCCTGCAAGTGGTGCTAAGTCCTGGATCTGGCACTGCCCCCCAGTGATGCCCAGCCAGAGGGTAGGGTGACCAGTTGGTGTACTCACCGCCTCCAGGGGTCACTGCGCTAACGTCCCAGGCGGCTGTGCCGGCCCATGGGGTCTCTGTTGAGGCTAAAGCAGCTCTGGGGCAGGGTCTTCCTCTTCCCTCCTTGGTTTTGGGGCTGGTTGGGGGGCTTGGGCAGAAGGCGAGCCAATGATGCAGGTGACTTGCTGTCCATACTCAGGTTCTGGAGCATCTCTCTTGAGGTTGGCACCCCCGAGAAGGTTGGCGTCCCCGGGAAGGTTGGCGTCCCCGAGAAGTTTGGAGTTTCCGGGAGCCTCATCACCCCCCTTGTGACTGGCAACTGTAGCCTCGGTCACAGCCGCCTCCTCCTCCGGTTGGGGTGTGTGGGGCCTGTAGGAAGAAAAGAGGCGCAAATGAAGTGACAAACGGTGGCAGCACGTGGGACCTTTATGGGGCCCCTGTTGTTCTGGCCAGATGCACCGGCCATTGCCTGTCACTTGGGATGCCAGACAGATCGTCCTGTCATCTAACTGTGTGCTCTCATCCAACTGCCACGTGGCTGCGACTGTCCACCTTTCAGGGACTCCCCTGCCCTCCTCTCTTCTCCCTTCGCCCGTTGGCCACCGGATGCGGGGTTGCTCCTCTGTCCACGTCTCCCAGGGCTGGGAAAGTCGGTCCTGATTCCGAGGGAGATTCAACAGCTCCCGGGTCTCACCGCGCACAGCTCCGGGAGCAGGGCCGCCTCTGCTGTTCTCCCTTTTGCGGCATAGCCTCTCGGGCGCCTAGCTCCGAGCAGTCCCCGGGTCTCCGCAACAGCACTCACCTTCGGTGTCTCCCCGAGCTCGGCTTGGGAGGGCCAGAGCGAGAGCGGCGTGAGCAGCAGGGCGCAGACCAGCAGCTGGGAGAGGTGCATGATGCCCACTGAGTTGAGGGCGTGTGGGGCCGGCGGGCAGGCAGGTGAGCGCGGAGGGCGGGCCGCGCTGCGAGTGGGCGCTGGTGCCAGTGCTGCGCGGCGCCAGCTGGGTGCGCTCGGAGCCCGCAGCTGCGCTCCTGCCTTTATAATGCAACTGCCGCTGATGTTATCTGTCCGCCCACTGGGCAGCTAGAGCCAACAGCACGGTGCATTCGGCCGCCCGGGTGCCTGGACGGTCCACAGGGGCTCCCCCCTCCGCTGCCACCCTTACAGCACTTGTGAAGAGCCCGAGCTTGGTGATCTCGCTCCTGGCGGCACTCAGACGTGCAAGGAGGCGGGCGCGAGGGAGGTCCATTTGTAGCAAGTGCTTCCTGGCACGTCCAGCGTTGTGCGCTCCAGCCCTGCACCCTCGCTTGCGCCTCGTCACCCCCTGTCCACCCGCAAGGGGTCAGTTTCTCTTCGCAGGTGAAAGGTCAGGCTCTGAGGAATGCAGTTACTTGCCCAAAGTCACACAGTCAGAAAGTTGGCAGAGTCTGAAATCCACGCAGGCCTGCCTTGTTGACAGACTTCTTCTTGGGTACCTGATGGGTGCCTATGGGGACTTCGACTCTGCCTGCCACCTGCCAGTTAGGGGCCCTCCGATAGCAGGAATCCGGTTGGCCAGAGGCAGCAGCAGAGGACCTGGGAGCCAGGGAGGTCCAGGCTAGAGGGGCTGGGAGGTCTAGCTTTGCCTGAATCGCCTGGGGGAGTGCCAGGCTTCTGCATGAAGACGGCAAACCTTGTGCCCTAGTGTGTGTGTGACTGTGTGTGTCTGTGTGTCTGTCTGTGCCTGTGTCTGTATCCATGAAGGCATGCTAAGACAGCCCTGCAAGAGCAGACTCAGGCTACAGTGCTCCCCTGAGTGTGCACTACACGGAGTGTATCCCCACTGTAGCTACAAGCTGGCTCTCTGGCCACCACACTGAAGGTCTCCACTACAGATCTGTGGGGTGGGTTTGGCCTGTACAGGCCAGTGTGTGGCAGACTCTACCTGCACCCTCTCAAGAAGTGGATGTCAGCTTCAGTGTCCTGTGGTGGTGTCGCAGGTTACGGAGGGAGTTCACTCAGAACCAACCCAGTCTTGGTGTCTGTGGCATTCTAGACCACACAGAGTCCCTGTAGCTGCAGTTAGGATGCAGCCATGACTTCCTCTCCTTGGACCAGGCCTCTGAGGCCCACAGGACTCTCTCAGAATGGATTGCAGAGGCGAAAATTGCAGTACCCTAGAGCTGAATGAGACGCCTAGTCTGTGGCCATGCAGCCTCCAAGCAGAACTCAAGTTGAGAAGGAAGAATAAGTGAAGTGTGGAGACAGGGGCTGGTGGCAGAGGTCAGGTGTGAAGGCCACCCTAGGGGGCTGGAACAAGGGTGTGATTTTTCAGGGAGAGGAAGCTGTGCCTTTCAGAGAGGGTTACTAGAGTCCAGAGGGACCCCGAGGACCAGATACTCTGCTGTGGCTCTTGCAGGCCTGGCAGCCCAGAAATGGAATCAGGGAAATAGAGGTACTGTTGTCCCCCCTCAGCCCTTTCCCTTGCTGACCCCTGGCTCTTGCATCCTGAGGGGTTAACTGGAGACCTCTCAGATACTAGGTCCCTTAGTTTAGCAAATGATGCACACCTGGTGCCTGAGTTTGGAACAGCAACTTCCCAGATCTGCAGGAGGATCCAGACATCAGTAGGAAGTCTTTTGTGGGTCCCGATGTGTTAACTCACTGCTTCCAGGCAGCCTTTCCTGATTACTTTCCCACTTTAACACCTGCAGAGTGGCAGGATCCTGCAGGTGAGGAGAAAGGAAAGGGAGCGAAAGCAGGGAGAAGAGGGAGCTTTGGTGTTCTATGGAAGTTCTCTTCTGCTGCCTGGACAGATGAACCTCACCATTGGAACTTCTCTTGACACCAGATTTACATTGGTTTGAAGAACTCAGTCATACCCTCTAGAGCCAGCCACTGGTCTGGTAAGAGGTATTGGGGGTCAGGCAGTGGCCATCCACTCTTAAGCTCCTTCTAAGGTAGAGAATGGACGTGTCTGATGCCCCATGGTCATCTCCTTCTGCCTGAATGTCAGTTGGCCATTCTTCATGTCCTTTGTTTGCTGGATGCACTTGCTGGGGAGTTAGCCTAGGTCTACCTTCTCTGAGCTTTGGGACCAAATTAGAACACCTGGCCCTCTACCCAACCCCAGAGGGGCAGAGCCAGCACCTTGGACTCTACTTCCCCTTTTTGGAAGGAGAATCATCTCATAAATCTCCACTTTTGGCAACTAGGTTGTGTGCCTTTGGGGTAGAGCAGTCAACTGCAGCCGGGAGGCTCCTCAGGCCATCTGGGGAGCAGGTGACTTGGGAGGTAGGGTAGGTAGAAGTCTGTGGGATGGGCCATAGGGACTTCCAGGCAAGGAAGTAACCCCTCACTTGATTGTCTTGGAGACTGAAGATTTTGCCTTTGGGATTTGTCCTCTTGGAAGCATCCCAGAGGGGATTTCAGGTTCCTTGAAAGATGGACCTGCAAAAGAGGTCTCTCTCCCTCCTGCAGCTCAGGCCCACCCAGCTGCTTTTTCCTCCAGGGATCTTGGTAGAGGCGTGGCAGGGAGAGATGGACTTACTATGTTACAGAGCAGAGGCCCTGGCTGCATTTTATTGACTGCTGAATGTTACAACTCCTCCCGCTGGTAAAGGAGGGACAAAAGCTACTTCATGGCGTGTCTTCCTGGCACTCATGTGCTGGTTGATTCCCTACAGCTTACATCTGTGTCCTTGCAATCCACACCCACTAGGGTAAGTCCAACAGGAAGAAACTCTGAACACTGACTCTTGCTTTGTAGGATGAGAAGGAAAGTGGGGGGGGGGGAGGTCATGGTGGCATATAGGGCTGTGGACATCCCAGAAGGGTCTGTCCCCAACCTAGGGTGGCAGGTGTGCTTCCCAGAGAAGGGAAAGGCTGGGCTGAGCCCAGACCTCAGGGCCTTAGAGAAGGGTGGATTGGAGGAAAACTGGGATAGAAAACATACTCCCTGTGGGTCAGCCACCATTTCCTCAGTGCCTGAGGCTTAGAGGGCACCACAAGTGACCAAAACACAAAGTCCAATCAACAGGCCTTGCCAAAGGGCCACCATGAGAACCCTGGGTTACCTGAGATGGACCTTGGAGAGTTACAGCCAACAACTGTGTCTTCTTTTTCTCCTCTGTCACATAATCTCTGTTATTAAACCCCTTAAGTGCCTCCTCTACCAACTGAGAGAATGGGATCTGAGGTTATGTCTCATGCTTTGTAATTTTTGTCGTCTGTCTGATGTGGACCAACATATAAAATGTATGTCCATAATGGTTTTTCCTTCTCTATTTTCAGGATTCGTACTGGTATATTTTTAAGGATTTAGTGAGTCTAGTATCTAGTGACAAAGACAGCTGGTTCTCCTCAGGTACCTAGTAAAAGGGAGATTTGAGAGTAAGTCATTACTCTTTTCCGATTTTAATAAGACACTTGGCTTTTAGGTCCAGGTCCTGATGGAGGGCCACCAAAATCTGTTTACTAAACAGGAGGCCTAGAGTAAAACAGTAGGACTAGTTTATCTAGACCATTATTTGACTCAAGGTGGCTGGAGGAATCAGTTTCTTCTAAAAGTTCAGTGTTTAAAAGGATATCTAAAGGCAGCAATTTCCATGAAAGTCAGAAATTTAGCTTAGAAGAATCACATATATCTTTTATGGTTCTCTTTTTGGGATCATGATCTTATTAAAGAACCTTCATGTAAAAATGTTCAATAGCAATTGAATACCATCAGATTCTTAAGATCTCAGGCACTACTTACTGTGAACTAGGAAGTAAAACAGAAACACTAACAATATTAGGCCAATTATCTGAAATAAACTATGAAACTACGACCCTAAGGTATCACATAAAGGAAAAAGATCTCATGAGGCATTTATGTATAAGTAGCGTCAGTAACAGTGCCTCAACAACAGCTGTATTCTGTGAAACCTCAGATTCCATGTCAACATAAATACAGCAACATTTAACTGTTAAGACTCAAACTGTTGCTTGACAGAATAGGACATCTAACATTATTCTAATTTGTAAAATCATAGCTAAAATTTTAGACAGTTGTCTGGCTATGATATTTACAACTTTGTTAAATTTATCAATAAGAATTTCTAATTGGAGAATCATAATATCTAAACCCAATAATTAAACAATTTAGGAGAAAGGAAAGTGATTTAGGAGAAAGGAAAGTAGGGCCTTGAAACATATACAATATTTTTACGTAAAACCCATAGCATATTTTAATTTACTAGGCCTTATGTAGGTGTTTTTTGTTTCACCTAATCATAGATCAGCTGCAGTCTGTGACATCATCAGTTTTGCCTAAGATCTTTTGATATCTTGAGCCATTGTCCTTTCCACAAGTCTGAAATCTTTGTTGAGATACTCTGGTTAATTGTTTTCAGAAAATTAGCAAAAATTATGGATGACAAAAACTTAATACGACCATGATCGATAAAAACAAGTACCTCTTAAAAGTGATGGGAGTCAGTTATAAGCAGGATGTAAAGGCCAAGTAACACCCAATCCTCTGGAAAACCTTAATAAGATTTCAAACACAACCATTAGCCATATTCTTAAGGAGCTTCGGGTAGTGCACATCATAATCTTGAGGTATATATCACATGGTCAGGATATACCAAGATTGTTAAGTCTCCAAATACCTATATAATATAAAAATAAATATATAAGTGAACGATTTGCATTCTCCAGTCAAAGCATTGGCTTTGATGATGTTAGATTAAGTAATGTAATACAGTCAAGTTAGCAATTAAAACCAAATGAAACCCATTGTTGTGGAGTTTATCTTCATTTACAGCAAGCCTATAAACAGAGTACAACTGCCCTGTAGACTCTCCAAGGAGTGCCTGGCTGACTTGAACTTCCAACCATCTGTTTAACAGCTGTAACACTCAATCACTGTGTCACCAGGATTTTTGCAGTTAGATAGTAAGAAATAATAATGAAATTATGACCGAACATTATGTGTTTGTTACATAGTGTTAAGAAGAAATAACTAGTATAAATTTGAATCCAATGAGAATCAGGTACCTTCTTGATTCCAATCCATGCCAAAACATTTTAGCTCTTTTCTCTTAGAAAAGGATGTTTAGGGCTTCCCATGAAGTTTCAGAGTTATCGGGAGTTCATTACAAGTTAACATGGGTTAACAGTACTAGAGTTATATATTAAAGACCTTAAAATTAAAAAAACCTTAGGTCTCTCACCACTTCCAAGTGTTGTAGCCTGGTTTTTGATTCAGGAATCTTGTTTTAAGAGAAGTCAAATTTTTGCCTTTAAGAGAGGTTGTACAAGGAATAGACTTTTTATTCAGAAGGCAGAATATTTTGTTATTTAACAGTGAAAAATACAATTTTTCTCATGTCAATGTTCTTAAAAATCTCATACATCAAGCTATTAAATCTTTAGACACACAAAACTTTTGACCATACCAAGTAAATATTTTTAATAAACCTTTACAGTATATCCTTTCAAAATTCTCTCATTGAGACCTATATAATATATATAGTGTTTGTTTCCTGAAAAAGCAAGAAGTGTATAAATTTAAATTATAACAGATATGCGTTAACTCAACCTAACATCAGTGAGTTACCCAAAAGGTCCTGGAAATTATTCTAAGCCTTTAAATGAAATACAGTTTATTTAAACATTTCAGGTTTTTATTTAATTTACTGTGTCTCATATTTTTCCCAGTCTAATTTTAACTCAAAGTTTTATCAACTAGATCTGGAAGTCACAAAGTTTTATTTGGCTGACCAATTACTGATATAGACATAACTTTAAATCTTTTGCAAGAGTTGGAACAAATTTCAGGCCACTTCAGAAGTACCTGAGAGCTCTCTTACAATAGAGAGAACTTGTTTATGGTTTGGCTTTACCCAATTTCGGATCATTAAAGGAGCAATTGTCGTACGCTTTCTGTCTTAAAAGGTCTCTACCCAGCTGTAAAGATCAAAAGGATCTCCTGGAGCACTACAACTTTGAAGGCTGGAGAAATAAGAAGGCCTGATCTTGTCCTGCCCCCTAATCCTTTAACTCAGCTGAGAACCTTACATACATTTAAGTTGACTTAGGTGAAATGAGGATATGTAGAATATATGAGATAGAATATATAGTAAAGTGGAATCTTGTCACAAACAAGAATTGGCTAAACTATGAATTGGCTAAACTGTTAAAAGACAAAATGGCTGTGCTTAAGCTAAGCAAGATGATGAGAAGATGCAAAGTCATGGTGAAGAAGAAAAAGTGAGAAAAACAACTACCAGATGGACATGGCAGCAGATGGCCAGAGGAACGATAAAGAAGGGAACCAATCAGAAAGAAGTCAACAACTTCAAGTACCAGAAGATACGATTTATAGACTGGACAATAGTATCCAGTATGAAGTGAATGACTTGTGTAAAAACTCAACACTCTGGATTTGGGTCATGCAGTCCCTTCTTGGGGTCTGTGCCCACTGGTCTGCTACTGTGCTGTAACCTGATCCTAAGATCTGTTCCTGAGATTGCATCCACTTCACCCTCAAAGTCCTGGTTCAAGTGACAGTGGTTGTTGGTGCATGAGCCTCCTGTGCTGTCCCTATTAAATCTACCTCCGAAATGGCTTGTTACTCTTCTGATGTCTAAACGGCCTGGTTTGAGTGACTGTGACTGTTTTCCTTGCAGTTACTTACTTTCCTCTGATGGTACTCAGTCATTTCTGGGTGCTCACAACAGGAAAATATCTGGTACAATGAGCAAGGTATGTGCCAACAATAGTAGGAATTAATCAACAATTCGTGAATAATTAACAACAATGATAGGCATCATGTGGCTATATTATTGAGGCAAATGTAAGGATATTCGGGTGATTAACCCTTTATGGAAGGAACAGTTGTATTGAAGGCAGAAACACTGGTTTGGAAACTATCTACAGGACTTAAAAGACGCAATAAGGGAACAGATTATCAGATAATTAAGGTCAGGTGGATAAAAATCTTTTCATTTGATAAAAGCCCAAGAGTTAAGCTTTGTGTTATTTTCAGATAAAATTGCTGGACAGGCATATGAAGTAGAAACAAATATTACACAGTGTCCCTCTTGGATCTGGAAGGACAAGTTTAGTTGTAGAACACCATATTGCTGTATTCAGTAATTATTTGGCTCCAGAAACTGGGCTATTAGTTAGGGGAGGAAAAAAACCAAAACAAAAATTACTGCTTTAGATGACACCTAAGTGGCTTATTTTGACAACACCATGCCACCAAAGGCCTGGTGGATGAGGAAAGGCTTTCTTTCATGTGCTAATAACAACCTCCCAGTAGAGGATCCATGGCTGCCTGCCGAAGAGATTGTTCATAAAAGGGTATCTAACTAAGTAGTAGATGATGTCCAGGTAGATACAAAGCAGCCCAATAATGTAGAGCCAGTTCTTAGCAGAGTGAGACCTAAGAAGTTGGCTGTTGTGTTAATACAGACAATTTCTCAGCTAGATGCCGAAAAGACATAAGGGTAAGGTACTGGAACAGAGAGTTCGTGATACATTTTCTGATAAAAATCACTTTGTCCAAGATGTGATTGCTAGCTGGCAGAATGAGAAGGTTGCCTCTCCAGACGCCACATCTGAAGGAGGCCAGGGGGCTTAGACCTGTGAATGTCCCTGTGCTGCTTTGATCCGTTAGGAGACGGATTCATGTACACCAGACCCTCCATAATAAAGAAACAAATCATGGATGCTAATGGAGAGACTTCCATGTGGGTTGAAACTGCTGATTTTACCCCACAAGAGCTGTAATAAATCAGAACCAATTTTTGTCCGAAAGAAACTTCTGATGCTCAATGGTTCCTGAAAATTTGGGACAAAGGGGCAAGCACCGTAAGGTTAATGGGTCAGGAAATACTACAGATGAGTGGATTGATGGAAGACATGTTAGCAAATCAGCATTTAATGAAACTATGCCAGAACTGCCAAGGAGTTGGTATAATCTCTGGGACTGGGTCACCACCATATGGTGAAAAACCCACTAGTATTTAGGTCCTAGTATTTATGGAGATCAGCTAAAGTAATATGACTTCAAAGGAGCCATCAAAGTAATAAGGAAGTTAGCAATTATCGCCTTGGTAAGTGATCAGACCAAGGCACATCCAAAGCCTTTTGTACACAGTACCTGCTAGTAGCACCATCAAGAAGGCGTTCTAGATGGCACTGCCCAAAGCACAGCAAACAGCCCTGATGCCTACGGTGGTCAGTGCAAAAAATATGCAAGAATCAGTAGATGTAGTAAGATTTGGCGAACAGGGACAAGCTAAACAACCTTCCAGACTATTCATCTCTATATTCCAAATTAGAGACAAAAAACACTTTTTAATAGCTATCAGAGATGTATTTTACATAAATAAAACTGCTATTACTAAAGATATAATTGAACAGTGGCCTAATAATGTATATTGTACTTTTAATAATCTTATTTGTAATGTTAAAAATACTCCAGTGGTACCAACAACTACTCCTCAGTAATTTTATAACGTGAGACAACATTCTTTGATTGTGTGTTCTAATCAAACTAATTTCATATACTTTAATCATATTGATTTAATTATATTTCATTAAGTTGTAACTACTGTAACTACCAATTTAATATAAGCTATCAGTGTGTTAAGATGCTAAATATAATTAACATGTCTATAATATTGTGAACAGAATCTGGGAAAATTTACAGTAAACCACTGTTACTCTCCTTACCATTGTGTTTGCTTTTATATGCTTCAAAATCTGTTATAAAATGACTTGCACCAGATTATACAAAAGTGAAATTACTGAGACAATTTTTGTTAAGACTATTGTAATTCACTGGCTAATTAAATTTTTAAGGTTAACTAAGAAATTACTAATATTCATTCATAATTGCTAAAATTTATAATCTTACAGTTTGATTGTAAAAATCTGGTGAATTTTATTATCATATTCATTAAGATTTATTACGATGTATTAAAACTTATTAAGATTTTTATTGTTTCTTTTAACTTTAAGATGTGTAATACACTGTGACACATCAAAAATACGTTCTTCTTGATTCTTTGGGGATTGAATTCCTTAAAATCATGGGATGGATTGAAACGAAGACAGACATATACATATATACATACCAGAAACCCTGATGGAGTAGTGGTTAAGTGCTATGTCCGCTAACGGAAAGATTGGCAGATCAAATCTGCCAGATACTCCTTGGAAACCCTATGGGACACTTCTACTCTGTTCAGTAGGGTTACTATGAGTTGGAATCAACTTGATGGCGCTGGGATTTTGTATATATAGTAAAGTGGAGTCTTGTCATAAACATAAGTGAAGAATTGGTTAAACTATTGAAACACAAAATAACTGCTTAAGCTGAGTAAGACAATGAGAAAATGCAAAGTCATGGTGAAGAAATGAAAGTGAGGAAAACAACTGCTGGGTGTAGATGACAGCAGACGGTCAGAAATGATAAAGGAGAGAACTAATCAGGAAGAAGTCAACAACTGGAGATACTAGAAGACAAGACATTCGGACTGGACAATAGTGACCAAAACTAAGTGAACAACTTGTATAAAAATTCAGCACTCTGGATTTAGGCTACACAGTCTTCTCCTGAGGCCTATGCTGCTGTGCTGTGATCTGATTTTAAGACCTTATCCTGAGACCTTTGTCCACTTCACCCTTGAAGACATGCTTCAAGTGATGGTGACTGTTGGCACCTGAGCCTCCTGTGCTGTCCTACCAAACATGCCTCCGTGACACCTTGTCACTCTTCTGAAGTCTAAACACTCGAGTTTGAGTGGCTGTGACTGTTTCCCATTGGCGTCTGAGCCCCCTATGCTGTCCCTGCTGGCTCCACCTCTGAGATATCTTATCATCATCCTACTATGGACTCTCCTGATGTCTGAACGATGACAACACAGTCAGTCCCTAAATTCCTTAGCACGAAATCCACTTTTATGGAAGTGTAAATGATGATGTTAGAATTAACCACTATAGTCCCTGTGGGACCAGGTATAGCCTATGTGGGTATTAATTAATGCAAATGATGCTTCTTAACTAATGTAAACGTAGATAAAAGTTCTTAAGTGATGTATATAAGAGTGCTTTCTTGTCCTGGGGCTAGCACCGTCTCCCCTCCCCCCTGCTTAATTGTGAGTGTGGACTTAGATGAAATAAAGCTTATTACTAACCCCAAGCCTTGCAGTTGCCTATTTTCCTCTCACAACTGCTGATACTTTTTGAGTACTCACAACAAGAAAATGTCTGGCTCAGTGAGCAGGTCATATGCTAATAAGAACAGTAGGCATTAATTAACAAATAATTAATAACAATAACGGGAATCATTTGGCTATATTATTGAGGAAAATATGTGGATATTTGGGTAACTAACCCTTCATGGAAGGAAAGGAAATATTGAAAGCACAAGCAGCATTTGCAAACTACCTATAGGCCTTAAAAGACTCAGTAAGGCCAAAGACTAATTAAGGTCAAGTGGATAAAAACCTATTCATTTGGTAAAAGCCCAAGAGCTAAGCATTATGTTATTGTCAGATAAAATTGTTGGACAGGCATACAAATTAGAAGCAAAAGTTATACAGAGTACCTCTTGGACCCGGAAGGACAAGTTTAATTGTAGAACAGTGATACTGCTTTATTCAGTAACTACCTGGCTCCTAAAACTAGGCTACCACTTAGGGAAAAAAAAAGAAAAACACTGCCTTAGGTGCCACGTAAGTGGCCCATTTCGATAACATCATGCCACCAAAGGCCTGGTGGAGGAAGTTTCCTGTTCTAGTAACAGCATCCTGGTAGGGGATCTATGACATCCTGCTGAGGACATTGTTCCTAAAAGGTAACTTACCAAGTAGTAGATGATGTCCAGGTAGATACAAAGCAGCCCAGGAATGTAGAGCCAGTTCTTAGTAGAGCGGGACCTGAGGAGGTGCCTGCTATTTTAATGCAGACAATTTCTCAGCCGATGCAGACAGACATAAGCATAATGTACTGGCACAGAGAGTTCTCTGCAAGTGTTCTGATAAAAACCCTTTTGTCCAGGACATGACTGACAGCCCACAGAATGGGAACATTGCCCCTCCAGACTCCCCATCTGAGGGTGGACAAGGATCTTAGAGGAATGCCCCTCTGCTGCTATGATCCATGGGGAGATGTGTTTGCATATACCAGATCCTTCATAATAAAGAAACCATTTGTTGGTGCTAATGGTGAGAATTCCACACGATTTAAACTGCAGATTTCACACGACAAGAGTTACAATAAATGAGAAGCAGTTTTTGTCAGAAAGAAACTTCTGATGCTGAATGGTTCCTGAAAATTTGGGACAAAGGGGCAAGCACCACGATGTTAACAGGTCAGAAAATGATACGGATAAGTGAATTGATGGAGGACATGTTAGCAAACCAGCATTTAATGAAACTGTGCCAGGAATAGCCAAAGAGTCAGCACAGTCTTTGGGACTGGGTCACTGCCACATAGAGAAAAACCCATTGGTAGTGATAAAGAAGTTAACTATTATGTCCTTGGTAAGTGATCAGACCAAGGCATATCCAATGCCTTTTACACACAGCACCTGCCAGTAGCACCATCAAGAAAGCATTCTTGATGGCAGCACCCAAAGAACAGCAAACAGCCCTGATGTTTATGGTGGTCGTGCAAAAATTATGTAAGAAATGGCAGGTGGGGGGCAGAGTCAAGATGGCAGACTAAGCACACATCTCCCTATATCCCTCTGGAAAACAAGATCTGAATTGATGATCAAACGAAGCCTTCTGATCACCTAATCAACTCCAGGACACAGCACAGGGCTTTTAATTTGGACTTCACACTGCTGAGCGAAAAATCTCCTCTCTTTCACCAATTCTTGCTCCTGGCTAGCCCTGGCTCTCATGGACTGAAGGTAAACGCACCATTTTGTGAGGGAAATCATGTTAAACTCTCCTGACATAAGTGAAGCCATCTTGGATGCTGAACCATTACTTCAACTCTGTGTAACTTCCTGTGACGTTTGTGTACTGTAGCCTAGAGTCAGCCTGGGAATACTTCCAGGCCCTTGGCCTGAACATGAAGAACAATGTATGACGGAAACTGTAAACAACTTACTTAGTTACTGTATGTTTCAGTTCCTTGTATTCTAAGTCACCAAAAGAGTATAAATACTCTAACAAACCGTTGCTCTGGGCTCTTGGCTGGCGATAGCCATTAGCCCCCTGATCCCAGACTGTTTCATGTCTATCCTTTCTTAAGTCTTGGCACTGCCTCTCCTCCACCATGTTCGTCGGAGTGCTCTCTGATCTCCGACAATTTTGACTTTTTTTTTCTGTCTTGGCCAGTGGGCGGAGCTGGATCTTGCCTAGTGGCTAGACTCAGATACGCTGCTAGGGGGATAGGCAGGCAAAATTCCCATATTTTGAGAGCCAGGCTTAGGACTCTGTTAATCTAGCCACTTTAGGCATGTCATTTTATTTCTGCCACGGTGGGGTTTGTACGGAATTTCACAGTCAGTGTGCAGGACCTAATTCTTAGCCTGGGAGCCAGCGCCTGCAAACAGGACAGCACTTCTCCAACAGAAAAGCAGTAATTACACAGTGCCACCTACGGTGGGGCCCTGCAACAGAAGCAGAGGAATCACTACCTCTCGGCATCTTTAGCCCCTCAATCTGCTGCCTGTGTAGAGGACACCATCTTGGATACAGTGGCCACAGCTGGACCTAATTCTTAGCTTGGGAGCCAGAGCCTGCCCACAGGAGAGTGCTTTTCTACCAGAAAAGCAGCACCCTATACAGTGTCACCTAAGACTGGGCCCTGTCAGCAGAGGCCAACAGGGCAGTAGCATTGCTGTATTCTGAACTAGTTTGTATCATCTGGGGTTGGGTATAGTGGTGCTTACTTTGCCAGTTGAGAAGAGGAACCTCTACACCTGAAAACCTGACTGAGTTAGGAAGTGGTCAGATATCTTTTGCTTTCCACTTTAAGTCAGCCTAGAGAAACACCTGCCGTCATCCTCACAGTATCTCTTCCAGCCTCTACTTACTCACATGCGACCCAAAAAGCAACAGACACTTGTGGCATACAAGAAATCACCCATGGCTTCAGAAGGCTCCCAAACAAAGCAACCAAGGAGTTTTCCAGATGAAGAAACTTTAATGAAAGCATCAGAAAGTGACTACAAAATGGTTATATACAGAGCCCTTTTAGACCTTATACAAAATTCAGCAGAACAAAATGAAAAATTAAGCAAGCTGTTGGATCTGATGGAACACCAGTACTCTGAAATCCAACAGATCAAGAACAAAATCAAAGACATAGAAACTTCCATGCAAAGCCAAGAAAACAGAATGGAACAAATGGAAAAAATAATTTCTGACTTGGAAGACAGAGTTACTGATGCCAGTGTCTATGAGCAGAAATCAGAAAAAAGAAACAAGAAAAATGAAGAAGTATTAAGAAGTATGTGGGACTCTGTTAAGAGGAACAACCTTCGATTAATTGGAGTCCCTGAACAGGGTGAGACATCTGAGAACACAAAGAGTATCGTTGCTGAGCTGTTCACAGAAAACTTCCCAGAAATCATAAAGGAAGAGAATATAGACATCTCAGATGCATATCATATGCCACCCAATATAGATCTCAAAAGAAAGACTCCAAGACATATTATAATCAAGCTTAACAAAATGAAACATAAGCAGCAACTCTTAAAGGCAGCAAGAATCAAAACAAAGCTAACATTCAGAGGAAAACCCTGTAGGCTGTCATCAGATTTCTCAGCAGAAACCATGCTAGCACAGATACAATGGCATGACACATTCAAAGCCTTGAAGGAGAAGAACTTCCAACCAAGAACTATATATCCTGCAAAACTATCTTTCAAATACAAAAATGAAATTAAGACATTTCCAGATAAACAGAAACTCAGAGACTTTGTAAAAACCAAATCAAAACTACAAGAAATACTGAAAGAAGTTCTTGGCTCTGGCTTAGAAGAATGAAACCACTAACTTTATATTTAGAACGACACACTACTCAAAACTCTACTCAGTTAGGGAAGGCTCCAAAGTCAATCACAGCTTTGAAATGGAAAGAAGCAATCCAGTGATTATCATGAAAACTATAGTGCCATCATATTAAAAAGAGGGATGTACTATAGTCGTTATAGTCCTCCCAGATGGAAAGGAAGAGGACAAGACTAGTAGTAATTAAAGTTGGGTTTACATATAGTTTATTAGGGGGGATCATGGGGCAGCTGTAAAGCAAAACAAAGATGTATCATACCATTTCAAGAAATCTAACACAGGAGTCTCAACAACTACAAAACCAGCTCTGAAAAAGGTGAAAAATCAACTCACAAAAAAGAATGTCCCAGAACAGACTAATAAGAACAACAGAGAAAACATCAGCACAAAAATAAACATATCACAATGACAGCAGTGAATGCCTACCTATCAATAATTACATTGAATGTGAATGGAATGAATGCTGCAGTAAAAAGACATTAAGTGACGTCTTGGATCAAAAGACATGACCCATCCATATGTTGTCTACAAGAAACTCACTTGAGACCTAAAGATAGGAACAAACTGAAAATTAAAGGATGGAAGAATATATATCAAGCTAACAATGAACAAAGAAGAGCAGGTGTGGTAATTCTAATCTCAGACAAAATCAATTTTAATGTCAAATCCACCATCGTGGACAAAGATGGACACTATTTATTGCTGAAAGGTTCAGTACACAAGCAAGACTTAACTATATAAAATATTTATGCACCCAATACCAGAGCACCTAAATACATCGAAGAAACACTGACTACACTTAAAAGAGAGTTAGACGACTCCACAATAACAGTGGAAGACTTCAACATTCCACTCTAAATACTGGACAGATCATCTAGAAAAAAGCTCAGTAAAGATACAGAAGACCTCACTGCCACAATTACCCAACTAAACCTCACTGATATATACAGAACTTTCCACCCATCAGCAGACAACTACACCTTCTTCTCCAGTGCACATGGAACATTCTCCAGAATTTACCATGTGGTAGGACACAATGCAATGCTCAACAAAATCCATGCCTTTGAATTACTGCAAAGCATCTTCTCAGATCATAAAGCCATAAAAGTTGAAATCAATAGCAGACAAAACATAGATAGAAAGTGGAAATCTTGGAAACTGAACAACATCTTGCTCAAAAAACATGGATTATAGAAGAAATTAAGGATGAAATAAAGAAATTCATGGATTCCAATGAGAACAAAAATACTTCCTACATGAACCTATGGGATACAGCCAAAGCAGTGCTCAGAGGTCTGTTTATCTCCATAAATGCACACATTTGGAAGGAAGAAAGAAACCAAATCAAGGAACTAACCCTACATCTTGAACAAGTAGAAAGAGAACAACAGAGGAACCCCTCAGGCACCAGAAGAAACGGGATCATAAAGATTAGAGCAGAGCTAAATGAATTAGAGAATAGAAAAACAATTGAAAAAATTGAAAAGATCAAAAGCTGGTTTTTTGAAAAGATCAACAAAATTGACAAACCACTGGCTAAACTTACTAAAGAAAAGCAGGAAAGGAAACAAATAACCCAAATTAGAAATGAGAGGGGAGTTGTCACCACAGATCCAACAGAAATCAAAAATATCATAACAGAATACTATGAAAGACTGTACTCTAACAAATTTGAAAACCTAGGGGAAATAGACAAATTCCTTGACTCATACCACCTACCCAAATTATCACAACGTGAAGCAGAACAACTTAATAAATCCATCACAAAGGAAGAGGTTGAAAATGTCATCAAAACACTGCCAACCAAAAAAAGCCTGGGCTCAGATGGCTTCACTGCAGAATCCTACCAAGCATTTAGAGAAGAGTTATCTCCAAAACTATTGAGACTATTTCATAGTATAGAAAGGGATGGAGTACTCCCAAACTCATTCTATGAAGCCAGCATAACCCTGATACCTAAGCCCGGGAAAGATCCAACAAAGACAGAGAACCACAGACCGATATCACTCATGAATCTAGATGCAAAAATCTTCAACAAAATTCTTGCCAATAGAATACAACAACATATCAAGAAAATAATCCATCATGACCAAGTGGGATTCATACCAGGGATGCAAGGTTGGTTCAACACCAGAAAAACAGTCAATGTGATTAACCACATAAACAACACAAAAGACAAGAATCACCTGATTTTGTCCATTGATGCAGAAAAGTCATTTGATAAAGTCCAACACGCATTCATGCTAAAAACTCTTAGCGAAATGGGCATAGACAGAAAATTCCTCAACACAATAAGGGCCATTTATACAAAGCCAATTGCCCACGTCATCCTGAATGAAGAGAGACTGAAAGACTTTCCCTTGAGATCAGGAACTAGACAAGGATGCCCACTCTCACCTCTCCTAGTCAACATTGTACTAGAAGTTCTAGCCAGAGCAATTAGACAAGATCAAGAAATAAAGGGCATCTGCATCGGCAAAGAAGAAGTTAAAATCTCTCTGTTTGCAGATGATATGATTGTATATGCAGAGAATCCCAAGGAATCTATAAGTAAACTACTCACCCTGATAGAAGAGTTCAGCAAAGTCTCAGGATACAAGGTAAACATAAGTAAATCAATAGGATTCCTTTATACCAACAACGAGACTGTTAAGGAAGAAATTATCAAATCAATGCCATTTACGATAGCCCCTAAGAAGATAAAGTACCTAGGAATTAATCTAACCAGAGAAATAACAGACCTTTACAAAGAGAACCGCAAGTCCTTACTACAGGAAACTAAGAGAGACTTAGATAAATGGAAAAACCTACCCTGCTCATGGATAGGAAGACTTAACATTGTGAAAATGTCTATTTTACCCAAAGCAATCTACTTATATAATGCAATCCCAATACAAGTTCCAGCGTCATTTTTTAATGAGCTGGAGAAACAAATCACCAATTTTGTTTGGAAAGGGAAGAAGCCCCAGATAAGTAAGGTACTACTAAAGAAGAAGAACACACTGGGAGGCATCTCATTACCTGACCTTAGAACATTCTACACTGCCACAGCGGTCAAAACAGCCTGGTACTGGTACAAGACCAGACAGATGGATCAATGGAACGGAATTGAGACCCCAGAGATGACACTATCTGCCTATGAACAGTTGATATTTGACAAAGGCCCTAAGACATTAAACTGGGGTAAAAACAGTCTCTTCAACAAATGGTGCTGGCAAAATTGGGTATCCGTCTGTGATAAACTGAATCAACATCCATATCTTACACCTTATACAAAAACCAACTCCAACTGGATAAAAGACCTAAGTATCAAACCTAAAACAATAAAGCTCATCCAAGAAAATGTAGGAACAACAATGGAAGTTTTAATACACAATGTGGACTCCAAAATCTGTCAAACAAACCACAATCAACAGAAGAAAAAATAGAAAAGTGGTAACTATTAAGAATCAAACACTTTTGCTCATCCAAAGACTTTATTAATAGAATTAAAAGAACACCCACAGAATGGGAAAAAATATTTGGCAACTCTATGTCAGACCGACACCTGATCTCCCTAATCTATAAGATACTACAAAATATCAATAAGAAGAAGATAAATCATTCAATTAAGTGATGGACAAAGGAGATGGACAGACATTTCACTAAAGACGAGATCCAGGCAGCCAAAAAAACACATGCGGACATGTTCACGATCTTTAGTTATTAAAGAAATTCAAATCAAGACGACAATGAGATACCATCTCACCCCAACAAGGTTGGCCATGATCCAAAACACACAAAACAGCAAATGCTGGAGAGGCTGTGGAGAAAGTGGAACCCTCCTACACTGTTGGTGGGGTTGCAAAATGGTCCAGCCTCTTTGGAAAGCAATCTGACGCTTCCTTAAAAAAATGGATATCGATATACCATTTGACCCAGTAATTCCACTACTTGGAATATATCCTACAGAATCAAGGCCTTTCACACCAATGGACACATGCACAAGAATGTTTATCACAGCACAGTCCATGACAGCAAAAAGATGGAATCAACCCAGATGCCCAACAACAGGGTAATGGATAGGTAAACTATGGTGCTTATACTCAATGTAGCACTATGCAATGATAAAGAATAACAATGATTCCAGGAAATACCTCATAACCTGGTTTCAACTGGAAGACATTATGTTGAGTGAAAGTAGTCAGTGACAAAAGGACAAATGTTGTATGAGACCTCTATGATAAGATCTCAAAAAAAGACTTGTGTATGGAAGAAAAGATTAGATAGTTGCTAGAAATCTGGTTGGGAGAAATCGGTGATAGCACACATTAGAAACAATAACAATATTAAGTGGACTTCAGCATAACTTGAGTACTCCTTCCATCTCAACTCAAGATTGCAAGGATAGAGTAGCTGGGGCAGAGGGCACAGGACCATGCTGTTAGGTGAAATCGAGGCCAGTTGACCAAACTAGCGTTTTGCTAAGAGAGCTCTCTGCACCCCACATTGGTGAGTTGCATCTGGGGTCTTAAAAGTTGCCATCCGAGGGCACAGCAAATGGTCCCAACTCAGCCAGAACGGATGCTCACCGAGGACCAAAATGACATGGGGTAAAGGCAACCCCGAAGATAGAGAGACCCACATGAGTGCGTGCCTACATCGACTTGAGACAGGAAGAACAGGATGGTGATAGTCGTGATAGTCGTGATGGAGCTCACTAAGTTGAGTCTCACTGGCAACACAAGAATAAAAAGAGGTGCATCCTGAGATCTGCACTATAAGACCTCAATTGATGGTCCAGTGGTTTCAGGGTTCCCCTGGGAGAATGGCCTCTGGCCCTGATGCTGCCCTTGCCCATAAATCATAACAAAGATCCACTCTTTGGACATGAGTGGATTGGACTTGGCAATGCAGAATGACCATATATTGTATGCACTTTATGGTTCTATATATCTACAGGATATCAGCCTGCTGACCTCTGGTTGGAGGAAGGAGAGTTGTTGGAGAGGAGGAGAAAGGAGACTGTTGGGAGGATGAGACATGTATGGAGCAGAGAGGAATAGTGTGCAGTCACCGGACAGGGAAAGCAGTGGAAGCTGCATATAGGTGGGCATGTAAATTTTTACAGGAATGCACATTTTCACTCAGTCATATTAAATAAAAAAAAAGAAAGAAGTGGCAGGTGTAGTAAGATTTGAACAACAGCTCCAGTGACAAGCTAATCAAACCTTGCATGCTACCCATTTCTGTACCACCCTAAATTACACACAAAAGGCCTTTTTCAGTTGTTAATGCAGATCTATTTTATATAAATAAATATGATAGTGCTAACGCTATAATTTACCAATGGTCTAATAATGTATATAATACCTTTAATAATCTTGCTTTTTTAAATAATCTTATTTTTAATGCTAAAAATACTCCATTGGTACCAACAACTACTCCTCAGTTATTTTATCATGAGACAATATTCTTACAGTCTGTGCACTAATCAAACTAATGTTATGTATCTTAATCATGCTGCTTTTAACCATACTGTAAGTTGTAACAACTATAATCACTAATTTAATATAAGCTATCAGTGTGTTAAGATGCTAAACACAGTTAATACATTGATAATATTGTAAATACAATCTGGGAAAATTTACAATATGCTGGTGTTATTTTCCTTACTACCACATTTGCTTTTACGTGCTCCAAAACCTGTTGTGAAATGACTTGTGACAGATTATACAGAAGTGAAACTACTTAGATTACATTTGTTTAGTCTTTCATAATTGATTGACTGATTCTTAAGGTTAACTAAAGAAATGGTTAGTATTGATTCATAATTTTAAAATTTATAATACCATACTTTGTTAAAATTTGGTAAACTTTATTATCACATTCATGAGATGTATTAAAAGATACTAAGATTTTTACTATTTTTTTTTAACTTTAAGATATACAATATACCTTGAGACACCAAAATTATATATACTCTTCTTGATTCTTTTGGAATTTAATTTCTTAGAATCAAGGAATAGATTGAAATGAGGACACATATACATTAAAACAGAATATATCATAAAGTGGAGTCATGGCATAAAAGTAAGTTAAAAAAAAAGAACCCACTGCTGTTGAGTTGGGTCTGACTCCTAGCAACCCTAGAGATCAGAGCAGAACTGTCCCGTAGAGTTTCCAAGGAGCACCTGGACAAGTTTCAACTATGAACCTTTAGGTTAGCAGATGTAGCTATTAACCCACTATGCCACCAGGGTTTCTAACGTAAGTTAAGAATTGGCTAAATTACAAAAACACAAAATGGCTGTGTTTAAGATGGGTAAGACACTCAGTAAATGCAAAGTCATGGTGAAGAAGAAAAAATGAGAAAAACAACTGCCAGATGGGCATGGTGGCAGATGATCAGAGAGACAATAAAGAAGATAACCAATCAGAAAGAAGTCAACAACTTGAGGTACCAGAAGCTAAGACTGTGGACTGGATGCTAGTGACCAGAACCAAGTGAACAGCTTGTTAAAAAACCCAGGACTCTGGATTTGGGGTACACGGTCCCCTCCTGGGATCTGTACCCACAAATCTGCCTCTGTGGTCTCATTTGTCTTCATCTTGAAGGCCTGGGGCTCGAAGTCCCCTCTTGGGATCCATGCCTACTGGTCTCTTGCTGTGCTGTGACCTGATCCTAAGGCCTTAACTGTGTCATTCTCTGAGGCCTGGTTTGAATGACTGTGAGTGTTCAGTTGGTTTCTGATCCTCCTGTGCTGTCCATGCCAGCGACACCTTCTGCGAAGTCTTGTCATCACAAAATCCTGCTCTGGACTCTCCTGATTTCTGAAGACCTGGCTGGAGTGACTGCGACTGCTGGTGCCTGAGTCTCCTGTGCTGTCCCTGCACCTCTGAGACACCCTGTCATCATAAAATTCTACTTCGAATTCTCCTGACATCTGAATGGTGAGAACACAGCCACTCCTTAAATTCCTTAGAGTGGAATCCACTTTTAGGGAAGTGTGTGTTGACACGCTAACATTATGTCTTAACCTCTGCAGTCCTTGTGGGACCAGGTATGGGCCTGTGCAGGTCTTAACTGATGTAAATGAGAGTTCTTAACTACTATAAACATAGACAAGAGTTCTTAAGTAACGTAAATAAGAGTGCTTTTGTGTCCTGGTGCTAGTTTACACACACACACACACACACACACAGCTTAATTGTGAGTGTGTGTGCAGAAGAAATAAAGCTTGTTACTGATCCCAAGCCTTATATACTTATTACTTCTTTTCCTCCCACAACACCAAATACAGTCTAGCTCCTCATGATACTTGGTCTCTGCCTCCACTCATGCACCCCAACCTACCACTTTTGTTGTCTCCTGGCTGCCCCCACCCACAAGAGCACAAGGCTCCCAACTCCAGAAGGCAACTCGATCTTGCTTCCCTCTCCCATGTCCTGCCTCTAGAATACTGCAGACCACATTAGACTGGCCTCTGCCCCAAGCCTGGCTCCTCGGACATCCCCACCTGAGACTCCCCACTGCCTTACGAATGGCTGAGTCAGGCCATGTCTCTGGTCTTCTCATTCCCCTCAGTTCTCACGGTGGCCCTTTGGCAAGGCCTGTTGTGGGACATTGTTCTTTGGTCACTTGTGGTGCCTTGCTAAGCCCTCAGCTGACCCACAGGGAGTTTGTGCCCCACCCAAGTCTTCCTCCAATCTGTGGTTCTCTAGGGGCCCGCTGGCCCTGGGTTCTGGGCTCATCCCAGCCTTGCCCTTCTCCAGGAGGCTCAAGGACCACCCTAGGTTGGGGGCAGACCTTTCTGGGGTATCAACAGCCCTATATGACCCCACCACCTTTATCCTTTTCACCCTACAAAGTGGGAATCATTTTCCAGGGGTTCTTTCTGCTGGACTTGTCGTAGTGGGTACAGGCTGCAAGAACATGGTTGTGGGCTGTAAGGAATGAACCAGTACATGAGTGGTGGGAAGACAAGATTCTCTCCAGAAAGATGAGGTCATAGGCCCGGTGACTTTTCTCCATCCTTTACCAGCACGAGGAGCTGTAATATTGAGCAGTCAATAAACTGGAACCAGAGCCTCTGGTTAGTGGCACAGCGAGTCCATCTCTCCCTGCCAGGCCGTGTTGAGGATCCTGGGAGGGAAAAGCAGTAGGGAAGGCCTGAGCCCCAGGAGGGAGACAGAACTCTTCTGCAGCCCCACCTTGCAAAGAACCTGAAGTCCCCTTAGGGGTGCCTCTAGGAGAGCAAACCCCAGACAGTATCTTCAGTCTCCAGGTCAACCAAGTGAAGGGTTACCTCCTTGCCTGAAAGTCCCTACAGCCCACCCTTCACCCCCCCCACAGACTTCTACACACCCTACCTCCCAGGTCAGTTAAGCTGGCGCTTCTCCCCAGATGGCCCCAGGGAGCTTCCCAGCTGCAGTTAACCGCTCTGACCCAAAGAGCCACAGCCTAATGGCCAGAAATGGGGGCTCATCAGATGATTCTCTTTCCAAAAGGGGAGGTAGAGTCCAGGGTGCTGGCTCTGCCCCTTCTGGGGTTGGGTGGAGGGTCAGGTGTTCTAATTTTGTCCCAAGGCTCAGAGAAGATAGACCTAGGCTAGCTCCCCACCAAGTGCATCCAATAAACAGAGGATATGAAGAATGGCCAACTGACATTCAGGTACAAGGAGGTGACAGTGGGACATCAGACACATCCATTCTGTACTTAAGAAGGAGCTTGAGAGTGGGTGGCTACTGCCTGCTCCCCCACACCCCCATGCCAGACCAGTCGCTGGCTCTAGAGTGAATAATTGGGCTCTTTAAGCCAGTACAAATTCAATGTTAAAGAAGTTCCAGTGATGAAGTCACCTCTGTCCAGGCAGCAGAGGAGAGAAAATTTTCACAGCACACTGAAAGTTCTTTCTCCTCCCTGCTTTTGCTACCTTTCCCTTCTCCTCACATGAAGAGTTCTGTCACTCCTTAGGTGTCAAGCTGGGGAGGCAATCAGGGCAGGCTGCCTGGAAGTGATGAGTCAATACCCCAGGACCCACATAGGACACTCAGCTGGTGTCTGGGGTCCTCCTGCAGATCTGGGGAAGTTGCTGCTCCAAACTCAGACCCCAGGTGTGTGTCATTTGCTAAACAAAGAGACCTAGAACTGGGGGCGGTCCTCAGTTAACCACTGTGGTGCAAGAGTCAGAAGGGGTGAGCTACTCAAAAGGCTGGGGGGACAATGGCGCCTCCAATTCCCTGGTTCCAGTTTCAGCTGTCAGGCCAGAAGGAGCCACAGTAGGGCATCTGGTCCTTTGGGTCCCTCTGGACTGCAGCCTCCCTCTCTGAAAGGCACAGCTTACTGTCCCTGAAAAAGCACACCCTGGTTCCAGTCAACTAGGGTGGTCTTCACACCTGAGTTCTGCCACCAGCCCCTGCCTCCACAACTTCTTTTATTCTTCCCTCTCCAACTCGAGTTCCGCTGGGAGGCAGTGTGACCACAGACTAGGCTCTCACCCAGTTCTAGGTGTACCTCAATTCCCACTTCTGTGGTCCATCCTGTGGGCCCCTGGCGTCTTGTCCAAGCACAGGAAGTTGTGGCCATGTTCCGACTGCCGTGACAGGGACTCTTTGTGGCCGAAAATGTGAAAGCGACCACCTACCACAGCTTACCGAGGCCATGCACAGTTTGGGTCTGAGTGAAGTTCCCTACTGAGCCTGTGTAGGTGCAGGACACTGACGCTGACATCCTTGTGGGTTCTTGAGTGGGTACAGGCAGAGTCCATTGCATCCTGGCCGGTGCAGGACAAACCCATTCCACAGATCTGTCATGGGGACATTCTCTGTGGTGGCCCAAGAGTGAGCTTGAAGCCACAGCGAGGACACACACTGTGCAACACACAAACCCGAGGGTTTTGTGGCCCAGGCCTGCTCTTTCAGGGCTGTCTATGAGTGCTCGCTCTCTCTCTCTCTCTCTCTCTCTCTCTCTCTCTCTCTCTCTCTCTCTCTCACACACACACACACACAGGTGCAAGGTTTCAGCCTCTGTGCTAAAAAGCGGGATCTCCTGCTCCTCTGGCCCAGGCCTCTCTGGCCAGGTTCTCTGCTGCTGCCTCTGGGCAAGTGTGTTCCTATGTCTGAGCGCCCCTGACTAGCAGGTGGAAGGCAGGTCCAAAGTCCCCGTGGGTGCCCATCAGGTGCCCAGGATTGAGTCTGTCAACAAGGCGGACCTGTGAGGTTTTCAGGCTCCACTAGCTTTCAGATTGTGTAACTTTGGGCAAGTGATTTCATTCCTCAGAGCCTGTCCTTGCTCCTGCAAAGACAGAAACTGATCCCTTCCCGGTGGATCCTGGGTGATGAGGCGTGAACGCTGGCGTGCAGCAGGCTGGGCGTGCCAGGGAGCCTGCGATGCAAACGGAAGGCCCGCGCGTGCACAGTCTTGCACCTCTGACTGCTGCCTGGAGTGAGCCCGCCGAGCCTGGGGTCTTCACGACTGCGATAAGGGTGGCAGTGGGAGGAGGGGAGCCGCCGCAGTCCCCTCTCTGCCCTGGGGCTGCCGCGTGCACCTTGGCATTGGCTCTAGGTGCCCAGTGGGCCGGCAGATGATATCAGCGCCAGGTTGGATTATAAAGGCGGGAGCCGCACAGCACTGGCACCCGCGCTCGGCTGCCTGCCCGCCGGCCCCGCACGCCCTCGACTCAGCGGGCATCATGCACCTCTCTCAGCTGCTGGCCTGCGCCCTGCTGCTCGCGCTGCTCTCGTTCGGGGAGACACTGAAGGTGAGTGCTGTCGCGGGGATCCGGGGACTGCTCAGGGCTAGGCGCCCAGGAGGATAAGCAGCGCAAGGGAGAACAGTCGAGACGGCTCTGTTCCCGGAGCTGTGCGCGGTGAGAGCCGGGAGCTGTCGAAGCTCGGACTAAGGATCGACTTTCCCAGCCCTGGGAGACGTGGACAAAGGAGCAACCCCGCATCCGGTGGCCAACGGGCGAAGGGAAAAGATGGGAGGGCAGGGAGTCCCCGAAGGGTGGACAGCTGCGGCCGCGTGGCAGTTGGATGAGGGTAGACAGTTGGATAAGGGTAGACAGATGACAAGCCGATCTGTCTGGCATCCCAAGTGACAAGCAATGGCCAGTACATCTGGCCAGAACGACAGGGGCCCCACAAAGGTCTCACGTGCTGCCACCATTTGTCACTTCATTTGCGTCTCTTTTCTTCCTACAGGCCCTGCCTGAGGAGAAGGCGGCTGTGTCCCAGGCTACAGCTGCCAGTCACAAGGGGGGCGATGAGGCTCCTGGAGACTCCAGCCTTCTCGGGGACGTCAACCTTCTCGAAGACGCCAACCTTCTCGGGGACACCAACCTTCTCGGGGACGCTAACCTTCTCGGGGACGTCAACCTTCTCAGGGGTGCCAACCGCAAGAGAGATGCTCCAGAACCTGAGTATGGACAGCAAGTCACCTGTATCATTGCCTCGCCTTCTGACGAAGACCCCCACCCAGCCCCAAAACCAAGTGAGGAAGAGGAAGACCCTGCCCCAGAGCTGCTTTAGCCTCAACAGAGACCCCATGGGCTGGCACAGCCGCCTGGGATGTTAGCGCAGTGACCCCTGGAGGCGGTGAGTACACCAACTGTCCACCCTACCCTCTGGCTGCGCAGCACTGGGGGGCACTGCCAGATCCAGGACTTAGCACCACTTGCAGGCCTGCTCCCCTTTGATCCTGGGGCAGTCCTTGCAAACCCCTTGCTTGATCACTCTGGCCCCAGATGGGAGCCAGGCCACCTGGACTGAGTGTGTGCTTGGCACTGTGCAGATGCTTTCTTTTACCACGAACCCATGATCCCATTTTCCGGATAGAGAGAGTGAGGCATGAAGTGGTGAGGGAGGTGTGGCAAGGTCAGTAATAACAGCCTGGATGAGCTTACCTGGCTACTTGGAGAGAGAGGCGGAGAGGCCTGATGGGGTGCTGTCCACCTTCAAACCAGCAGCATCAGCCCCCATTTGCCAACTGGGGATGGGTGGGTGTGGGGGAGAGATCATGAGTTTGGAGGAAGAAAAGAAAAGGGGTACACACAAACCAGAAGCAAGTTTATCTGCCAGCCACTATGTGGATGGTGCCCAGGGTAGCAGGCCACCAAGTGGTCAGGACTGCTTCTGGGTCAGTTGCCCCTCAGTCCCCAAAATGGCAAATTTATCTTCTGGAGATATGATAGGGGAGAAAGCCTGCTCCCTCAAACTAGGCAGGATAATTCTTAAAGGCAGTGACCAGGGATCTCAGCTGGCCTTAACCTCCAACTCACCACGTCCCACAGTGAACACCCAGCCAGCCCTGGCCCCCAGTGACTCCTTAGCTTCTCTGTAACTGGCATGGCTTCTTCACCCCATCCAGGGCCAGAAACCTCTGCGCCAGGTGCTGCATCCTGGCAATCAACTGTTGGAGCGATACCCTCTCGCCTGTCCTCTTCACCCCTGTCGCCCATCAGTGCCCACTGAATAATGTCCCACCCCCACCTCTGACACCGACATTCCAGAGTTTCACAATCAAACCCCTGTTGGCTTCTAGCCTCGCTGCCTGCTGCCATTTCCTGTCCCATGTCCTGTCTGTCGCACTCCGGGCAATGGGAGGCTGGTCTCATCACCCACAACATCTTGTCCCTGTCCATGCTGGCTTCCCCCAGTGGGAAACAAAAGCACCCCTCCTTGAGCCTCTCTAGCAAAATGCATAGGCCTTTTTAATGGAACCAAGGTTCCTGGGTAGCACGAATGATTTGCACTCACCTCCTAATATGAAGATCGGTGGTTCAAACCTGCCCCAGGGGACATGGAAGAAAGGCCTGGCACTGCCCTGAGGAGCAGTTCTACTCTGGGGTTGCCATGAGCAGCGATCCAACTGGGGAAAACAGCACCTAGGGCAGTTAGTGTTAAATTGCTGAAGGATCTCTCCCAGCTGGCAGGGGACACTGTGAAGGCCAGTAGAAACTGCTGATTGGCAGTGAGTCAGAATCAGCCAGATGCGACGTCTTTGGTTGACTTTGTTTTTTACAGCAGAGAACACTTTTTCACAGATGTCGTTTCTGAAGCTGTTCGCATCCCCATACTGCCTCATGAACAGCCCAAGAGCTAGAACCTAGCCTAAGGGCATCAGGACCCCACAGAACCCCCCCCCAAATGACCAGAGAAACCTGCCCCTCTCAGCTTTCAGTCCTTCCTCTCCACCCGCCCTCTCTTCCTGGCCCAGCTGTGTGTGTCTCCCTAGCCTACCAGGGCTTCTGCTCTCTGTGACCTAGACTTGTGCCTGGCACAGGGAGCAGAACGGCTCCGGCATTCGGGGCCAGTCCTCAACAGCTGCTGTCGTGCTGTCTTCCCTCTTTCTCTCTCCTGTCTGAGAAATGAGCAGATGGAGGCACAGACCTCAAATCTTCAATCCATGATTTAAGCACAAAGCTCAGAGATTTGAATTGGAACAAAACTTTGTTAACTTCTATGGAATAGTGCCTGTAGTGCTCACCCTTGTCCTTGTTCTTGAACTTGGAACACTGTGAGCACCTGGTGATGATCAAATAGCTGGAGACAGGCACCACATAGGGTGAGCCCAGATTGCTAAAGCTTCTTGATCCCTTTGACCAGGGAAGTTTGTCCACTTCCTGGAAGCACTTCCTTTTAACATAGATGAACGCCCCAGCCCCCACCCCTTACCCTCTCACGTCCACCTTTACCTGCCTCCATCCCCTCGGTAAGAGAGCAAAGCCTGGAGATGTGCAGGGTTCATCATGTGGCCATTTCTCCTCCCATCAACTGGCTTTGGCTCCAAGGAGACTGTCACTGATGGATACAGGTCTTGTTTATAGACTGTTAATGACCGACACAGACATGGCTGAATGCACACCTTGCCCACAGACCTCAGGAACATCAAAGACACCTGTCATCTGTTTAAGCAATCAGGGCTTGCAGAGAATGGGATAGAAGAAGGTTCAGTAAGCCCTTCAGGGTACTTCTGCATGTGAGATCCTTTTGGGGGTACCCACTGTCTGAGAACAGAACTCTCATGGTCTCACTAGCAAGTACTGGACGCTGCTCAGCTTGGAGCAAAGAGGATTGCTACTGCCCTCATCAAATGGCCCTGGTAACTTCTGACCCCACCAAGCCCAGTGTACATGTTCATGTCCCCTGCTTCTGAAGGGGACTCTGGGTCCAGACCTTTCTGAAACAAAGCCAGCTAGGGAAGCAAGTGCTCCTCTCTGAGTGGAAGCTCTGACCCAGATACTCTGCTGGATGCCCAACCTGTGGCCTCCCGTTGAATCTCAAAGGCAACCCTGGGAGGTGGGTATTATCCCATTTAATGGATGAGGAAAGGGATACTCAATTCTATCCAGGGCCAGGGAGGAAGCAAAGTTCAGAGTCGGACCCCAGCCTAAGGGTTTCTCTCTTCCTCTCCTTCCACTATCAATGGACACTCAAAGGCTGGACTGAAGGTTGGCTTTGGAGCAGAAAGGGGAAGGGGACCAGGAGGGAAAGGAGGCTTCTCTTCCTCTTTCCTTCACGTGTGGCACAGGGCGAACACCTCACGAGTAGTTAGACTGAGGAGAGAGGGCTGGGGACATCCTGGTGCCACTGTGCTTGTGGCAGGAAGTGCCCAGGGCACACAGAAGGTAGGGGCCCTGGGATCCCACTACAGGAAGGTTGTCACCAGGTAGCTGTGGGGAAAATGGGGAGGGATGCTGCCTCCTGCTACTGCTGGAAAGTTGAAGAAGGTTCTAGAATTGCCCTGCAGGCTACTCTTTCTCAGCTGAGGGGCCAGAACTAAGCTTCATGTGTCCCTTCTATGTTTCAGGATTGGGAACTTGCTCTGTTGTGATGAGGTCACCCTTGGTCCTCAGCTTCCCAGCATCTGAAAGCATTTCCAGTGCAATGTGGCTTTGACATTTCTTTTTTTTCCTTCCCCTTCCCCTGGTACTAGGAGTACTGACACCAGCTGTTTTATGATTATTTTGGAGGGGCTGTGATTTTGTGGACTGTTTGTTTTTAAATGAAAAATAAAAAGTCATATATACTGTATACATGACGCACACCTACACCAACTTGATGACAAGGGACAGTTTCTGAGAGACTGACAAAACCAGCTGTAAACTTTGCTGTCTGCAAATTCATGTCGTGCATAAATATATTTGTTTTGTAAAGACGTTAATATTGTTGAAGAATTATTTATAAGAATTTTATTTATGTAACTAAATGAAAGAAGTCAATCACTAACATTTTTGCCCTAACTAGTTGAAAAATGTAAAAGAAAAAAAAAAAAGGCATTCCATGAACATCTGGAAACTGTATTTATTAACTGCATTTTTTTTCAGGAATTTGTCTGAGGAAGAGGGTGAATGCAAAGGCTTTTGTTTCTTAGTAACACCTATCTGCTGGGTTCCCAATTTTGGATCCCTTGCGGAACACGTTAAAAATGCAGATTTGTCCCTATAGCTGCTGAATCTGAGTCTCCTGGAGAGGCACTGGCCATATGGATTTTGTCCCCAAGAGATTCTAACTGGCTCAGCCAGGTCAGGGAGCTCAGCTCAGTGTGTCTGACACATGTGCATCGGACCAAACCAATCCCACTGCTGTCGAGTAGATTCCTGCAGGGCAAAGTAGAACTGCCCCATAGTTTCTAGGGAGTGCCAGTGGATTGGAACTGCTATTTGGTTATCAGCCATAACACTCAGCCTCTGCATCACCAGCGTTTCCACTCGTGCACTAAAACCAAAACCAAACCCACTGCCATTGAGTCTGTTCTAACTCACAGTGACCCTATAGACAAAGAAGAACTGCCACATAGGGTTTCTAAGGAGCACCTGGAGGATTTGAACTGCCAATCTTCTGGTTAACAGCCACAGCACTTAACCACTATGTCGGCAGGGTTTCTAGCTCTGCATTAGGTGTTATGACTTAAGGAAAATTTAAATTTAGGTAACTTGTTAGCTGCTGTCCAGTCAGCCCAACTCGTGTTGACCCCTTCCTTGTACAATGACTGATGGACGGATGCCGACCACACAAGAGGTGCAGAGGCTGGAATCGAACCTGGGTCTCCTGCATGGAAGGCATCAATTCTACCACTGAGCCGTCACAGTCTACTTATTCCACCTTTTCTTGGTTATCAGGGAAAAGAAATAACTGAAAACTTTCCTTCTGTTTTGGGGGCAGTCAGAAGGTTTCTGTGTATCTTGTAGAACTGGCATGGGTCCCTTAGGGATCTTAGCATCTCTGTTTCATCAAGCTGCACGCAGAAGCACAGGATGGGCTAGCCTTTACCTGATGGTGACTCTCACAGTCAGCTGTTACCTGAGGCCCAGGGCACCTTCTGCTCTCAGACAGAGGAGAGGCTATTATCAGCTTTCATATCTGTGTCATGGGCTGTGCTTTGTCAGGGGAGCTGTGGGTTTTCTTTTCATCTGAAACTTCCGACAATTACGGTTCCCATGTACTGCAAGCCTCCAGTGAGAGACTATAAATACTGAGGATCTCTCTTCCTGAAACCAATAGCACCTTGAATAATTCACAAGGGATCTCTCTCCAGCCTTCACACGGTGATATCCCCACGCAGACATCCTGAAGACTCAGACAAGGGTAGGACACAGAACATCAGGGTAATCTGCCACCAGAGTGGCAACCTACTCAGGGGGATTGGGAGTAGTGGTGGTCAAGGGCGGTCAGCACACGAGAGGAAAAGCATCACCGGGGAGGCGGCAGCGGCCCAGGTCTTTCTGTGAGCCCCGTAGCCCTATTTCCTGAGTGGCCCTCCAACAGCAGGTTCTCTGGTGGGTGGGTGGCCAGCAGCAACCTCACCAAGTTAAGAAAACTGCTTTTAAAATGGGTTCCACTGGGGAAGTTTAGGGCCCTCCCCACCCTCTTAATTTCTGCCACTGATCTGTGGGGCATGTCCTGTACCTCTTCCTTGGGGGTAGCCCACTAGTCAGGTCATAGTTAACCTTCTCTTGTGTCTCCCCCCAGCCTTCCCAACTCTGTGGCTCAGAATTTGGGGTCCTGTATCAACTAGGGCAAGAGGGGTCTCAGCTCTTTGTGCCAGCTGCAGACCTTGTGAATGGATTCGGGGGGGTGATACGGAACCAGGGGCGATGGGGCAGGCTGAGCTACACTGCAGACTCGGTCAGGCACACTTTCCAAAGCCCAGAGATAGAAGGGGCTGCACATTCTGGGACTGGAGAACTGCCACTGAAGTTCGTGCGCGCCCCCTGCAGGCAGTATGAGGGCTGACGGTAACCTGCGGCTGCTAAAGGTGTCTGCCAAGCAGCACAGCTGTCCTCCAAAGAAGCCCTCATCCACTGATTAGACTGTGGCCACCCGCACAGTTCTCAGGCGCCAACTTCAGCGCCTCCAGGCCCAGGCAGGCTCAGCTCTCGGACCAGGTTGCCGCTGGACAGCCAGCCCTTCCTCTTACATCCAAGCCTGAAGCCCTGTTGCTGTGGGGGTTCCACCGGACCTCCAGGAAAGATCGGCGACTATCCAGTAAATCAGAGGAAATGTTCTGAAACCTCCAGAGGTTACCCAGGTAGCATTGTTACCCAAGGTCTCTGCCCTGGTCTCCTCCTTGGCCACCAGAATGTCACCTCCTAAGCTGCCTCTGCCCACAGGCCCGCAGTCAGGATGGCCTGAAGGGATGACCCAGGGTGGGATGCGCTGGAGCCTAGTCATCAGGGGCAGGGACAGTACCTGTGCAGTGCTCGAGGGTTCTGACTGGGCTAGGCACACAGATGTGCAGAGAAGCCACAGCTTTCAGGCGTTAGGAGGCTCCCGTCCGCCGGGCGCCCCAGCAAGCCACGCCCTTTCCTGAAGGGGGCGGGTATGGGCAGCCCGACACGTGCTGCAGAACCTGGTGATGCACCTGTGAACAGGCAAGGACACCCACCTTGGGGAGAGGCCCAGCCTAGCCAGTCCACGTGGGTGTTATTCAGAGGCATCCCTCCCTGCGACAGAGACAGACACCTGCCATGGGGGGTGACAGGGTGTGTGGGAGGAGACACAGTGACACTAGCAGGCCCTCTGCCAGGCCAGTGATCCCACCCACTGCACATGAGGGAATCTCCTCTGATACAGGACCCTGCAAGGCAGTAGGACGTGCAGAAGGGATCTCGGGTAACCAACCCTGAGAAAACCCAAACCTTGGAGTCTGATTCTGACTTATAGCTACCCTATAGGACAGAGGAGAAGTGCCCCATGGAAGTTCTAAGGGACACCTGGTGAAGCCGCAATATCTCGGCAAGTTCAAGGTAGGGCAGACCCGAGGCTTTCAGACAGGGGTGATATTGATGCAGTCAATGCATCACTCAGCTTGGAGGGTCGCTGTGAGGGGACAGCTGACTGCAGACATGGGTGGCTGAGAGAGGCTGGCCCAGTGGAAAGCTCCTCATCACCAGGGCTGCGGGGGGATCGAGTACCCCGAGTGGGACTAACGTGGGGGTGCATCGCCACATCAGGGAAGTGAGGGAGAAATGCCTCAGCCTCTCCCTTGCCTCCGTTCTCTGTGCGGGTCTCCATTAGCAAAACCCAACCAGAAGCCAGCCAGGGTGCCTGGGACTCAGTGTGCAGGTGTCAGCCTCCCAGGACAGGGCCACAAAACCAACAGCGCAGGAAGGTCTGGGGTGATGCTTGCGGTGAGGAATGAGGCTGACAGCAGGGCCGAGGTCACCTGCCTGGGGGTGGCTGTTTGATTTGACTGCAGGAGACGGAGGATGTCTGGGTGGGCAGCGTCAGCCCAGTGTGACCGTCAGCTGCTGTGCTGGCAGGAGGCTCATAACTCACCTGGTGGGCTTCTGGTGCCCCCTCCGTTCCCGCTGGAAGTGCCAATCAACAATGTCTCCACTCTGGTGGCAGATCACCCTGATGTTCTGTGTCCTACCCTGGTCCAGACTCTGGACAGATGGCCCTTGCACAGGGAAGAGACAGTAACGGAAAGGTCCCCAGCAAAACACAGTCCATTTGCCCAGTGCAGACTGAGCCACAGGTAGCAGGCCTCACCCCACCCCATCTGCACTTCCCACCCCTGGGTCCATTCTTTGTCCTTTTCTAGAATCTGACTTTGTTCAGTTCCCCAACACACCAATGGTTTTTGTTAATTGCTTTTGAGTTCACTGCTGCATTTTTTCCTTCTTGATAGGTTTCCTGTATCTCATTCTTCTCCTCTTTCATCTCATTCTGTTACCTTTTCATTTTAGTGTTTGACTCGTAGAAAAACTGTCCTCCTGCATACTACATAGAATACACCACAGTTTCTGGAAACTTTCTTGTAGAACCTTCCACGAGTACATTTCGGAGTCTGTTCTCTGCATATCCCAGAGGCATGCAGGAAAGCCCGATTTCCCCTGGTTGATACTGTGCTTCCCAGTCCCTACTCAGTTTAGACAGGAAACCTAGGGATGCGTTAGTGAGCCCTTAGAGGTAAACCCAAAGGCTAGTGGCTCAACCCCCCTGGCCTCCCCACGGGAGAGAGACGTGGCCATCTGCTTTCCATAAAGACAAGCTTGGAAACCCTATGGGGCAGTTCTTTTCTGTCCCGTAGGGTCCCTCTGAGTTGGAATCAACTGGACAGCAGCAGACACTTAGGTGAGAAAGCAGTTGGGAAAGTGGCAGAATATTAACAGCGTGTCACCTAGCAGGTCAGAAGGAAGGGCGACCATATTTCTGGTTGGCACATTTCCAGGGGGCTCTGAGCAGAGAACAGACAACACGGCGGTGAGTACCATTTGCTCAGCACTAGCTGAGGCAGTGGGTTTCCTGGCTTCCAGTCTGCAGGCCATAAGCCAAAGCTGGACCATGTGTTTCTCCGCCTGGTGCCTTATTAGCAGCAGCTCTTTTTCCAGCTTCTGGCATTACATTGACTCCCTTGGGAGCACTGGAAATTTGGGTCTGCATATATTCTTTCCTTATATTTCAGTGAGAAGTTAGCCCCTGTTTTAGTTTCTGTTACTGCCCTAACAGAAATACCACAAGCGAGTGACTTTAGCAAAGAAAAGGTTATTCTTATATAATCCTATAGGCTACAAGTCCAAATTTAGGATGTCCACTCCAGGGAAAGGTTTTCCCTCTGTTGGCTCTGGAGGACAGTCCTTGTGTTGCATCAGTCTTTAGTCAGAGAGCATCTTGGTGCAGCAGCCTCAGGTGTGAAGGATATGCTCTGCTCACAGTGCTGCTTTCTTGATGGTATGAGATTTCCGTGCCAAGATGCTCCCTGATGAAAAACTGGTGCAACACAAGGACTTCCTCCAGAGCTGACAGAAGGAAAGCATTCCCCCGGAATGGACATCCTGAATTTGGACTTATAGCCCACTGGGCTGTGTAAGAGTAGACTTTTTTTTTTGTGCTAAAGCCACCCGCTCATGGTACTTCTGTTAGAGCAGTACCAGATGACTAAGATAGAATTTTGTACTAGGAGTAGGGTACTGCTCTAACAAATACCCAAGATGTTCAAAGCTGTGAATGGATGGAAGACTCATGAGGAACCAAGGAGAACTGTTAACAACGAAGAAGGTACAGATGGTGAGAAACAACAGCAGCAGAACCAGACCAGCATGAGACAGTAATGGAGCTAACCCATGGAGCATGAAGCTGGGTGCCTGTGCACAGAGGTTTTCTGGTGGAGTAGGGTGCCTCTGGGCACTTGAATCGGTGGACTTGCTGACCCATGGAGCTAGAGAGCTGAGTACCTACACGCAGAGGCTTCCTGGCAGAGTAGGGTGCCTCCAGGCACTTGAATTGGTGGAGCTACAGAACGTTGGAAGATTTGACCCAGCAGGGCAGATGTGGGCCTGAGACCTGGGCCATGAAGTCGTAGGAAGCAGAGGCTGAAGAGACAGCATGAGAAGCGGAGGTGCCTCATTCTCAAAAGTTATAGCCATGACCTCAAGGGTACAAAACGGTGGAGCCATGGCTTCCTCTATTTGTAAGGGTGAAATTGCAACTCAGTTGGGCTTATGGTACACCTAAAGCCTAGGGTCACAGTTGCCGTTCCAGAAGGCCTAGAAGGTTTTTAGTACAGGGCCAAGGGGCTTCTACATGGAACCTGCAGGAGGTGGTTGATACCCAGAGTCTGGAGGGCAAAAGCCGATGTGTAAATTGTCTCAGAAAATGGAAGACTAGAGGGCAGGGCCAAGGTGGTGGAATAGTCACACGCCTCCTCAATTCCATCTGAGAACTGAAGTGTAGAAAAATGATTGAACAGAGCAGAGTGGACATTTTTCAAGTCTCAAGATCAGGCAAAGGGTTGTGAGATTGGACTTGGCAACTGGAAGGGGAAAACTACCCTTTTGGGAGGCAAGACAATAGTGCTAAGGGTCCTGCTTCTGCTCACGCACAGCAGAGAGATTTACAGGTACCAATGCTATCTTTGTCAAACAGGTAACTAGGACGGGGGTTACTGAGCCTGAGAGCCCAGCTGGGCTGCCTGCCATGCTGAGCTGCAGCACCTAAGTAGAAAGCATCTCTCACAGCAAAGATGCTGCACCTAAGGCAGTTACATCTAGAGAACACAGAAGCGGCTGACAGCTGAATGTTCTAGTGTCCTTCCCACATCTCTTTTCTGAGCTGTGCCGTAGATTCTACTGGCAAAGCACAGGAAAGGCAGCACAGGTAGGATGCCATCTTAGCTAAAAGGTGGAGTCAGCCACGCCTGAGGGCCTGGTTGCCACATTGAGTAACAGCGCCTGACCGGACAGTGGCTCTCTGTTTTGAAGACAGTTGCACCAAGAGAATGCAGCAGTGGTTGGGGGCCAAGTGTGACAGCATGCTTTACCCCTCTCTTCTCTGAGGCATGCCATACATCTGCTGATTCAGATGCTCCATAAGTAGGTCACCATCTTCGTCAGCCAGGAGGCAGGGCCTGCTACCCCTGAGGGCCCAGCTTGGACCAGCAGCTGATGGACAGTACCTCTCTCACCAGAAGAGCAGTTTTTAAGACAACCTCGCCTAGAGAGCACAGTGGTGACTGGAACCCAATGGTGGCGGCACCGTTTCCCTCTCTTCTCTGGGCCAAGGCATACAGTCTGCTGAAGCACATGTTCCACAAGTAGGTCACCCTCTTTGTCAGCCAGTAGTCAAGGCCTGTGTCATGGCTTGAATTGTGTCCCTCCCAAAAATGTGTGTAGTAATTTGGTTAAGCCAGAATTCCCCCTCCACTTTGTGATTTTCCTATACTGTAAATCCTAATCTCTGCCTGTGGTTAACAAAGTAGATTATGTTAGAGAAGATTAGGTTAGGACTGTAAATCCCTTCTGAAAATCACTTCTCTTCTCCATTGTAGTTTCCCTGGAGTGTGGCTTGCACCACTTTTTATCCTTTCATCCTATGGGAGATAAAAGTAGAGGGAAGCAAGCAGAGCACTGGGAACTTCATACCATCAAGAAAGTAGCACCAGGACAAGAGTCTGTGCTTCAGACCTGAGGTTCCTGCTCCAAGATGCTCCATGACCAAAGGTTGATGCAAGACAAGGATTTTCCTCCAAATTTGACAAGGGGGAAATCCTTCCCCTGGAGTGGACATCCTGAATGTGGACTTGTAACCTACTGGACTGTGTAAAAATAGACTTTCCTTTTCTAAAGCCACCCATTTCGTGGTATTTCTGTTAGAGCAGCACAAGATGACTAAGACAGCCTGTCACCCCTGAGGGTACAGCTGGGACTGGCAACCACTGCATAACACCTATCACATCAGAAAAGCAGTTTTTAAGACAGTCTTACCTAGAGAATGCAGCAGTGGCTGGCATCCAAGTGTAGTGGTGCACTTTCCCCCTCCTTTTCCTGAGCCACACCATAGCATTCACTGATGTGGCCCTGGAGAGACTCCAAAATTGGTCACAATCTTTGTCAGAGAGGAGGCAGGACCTGACACCCTGAGAGCCAAACTGGAGCCAGGTGCCACTGGACGACTTCTCTTTTCAGCAGAGAGGCTGTTCTTAAGACAACCACTCCTAGAGAATACAGCAGTGGCTGGTGGGCAAGAGCAGCAGTGCCCTTTCCTCCTCCCTCCTCTGAGCTATAACATAGTGTCGGCTGACATGGCTCTGATGAGTCAGCACAAGTAGGTCGCCATCTTAGTCAGCCAGGCAGCACAGCCTGCCACCCCTGAGAGTGGCACTGGCCACCAAGCTGAGCAGGACTGCCTGACTGGACAGTGCCTCTGTCACCAGAGAAGCTCTACCTAAGACAGCTGCCCCTAGAGAATGCAGAGGCAGCTGGCAGCCAAGTAAAGCCGTGCCCTTCCCCACTCCCATCTCTGAGGTATGCCATAGCTTCTGCTGGCACAACACTGGAGAAGCTGAACAGCTTTCTGATGGCACAAAGAAAACAATCAGTATCCAACCATGTAAACAAGCTGACCACCATGGCTCCAGAAAATTCCCAAAATAAAGAATAAAAAAAACTTTTCCCAGATGAAGAAGCCTTCCTGAAATTATTGGAGGTAGAATACAAAAAATTATGTAGAGAGCCCTTCTAGATCTTAGGATGAAGATTAAACAAAGTGCAGCAGAATAAAATGAAAAAATAAACAAGCTATATGAACTACTAGAATCTCAACGATCTGAAATTCAGCAGATCAATAATAAAATCAAAGAGTTAGATAATCCAGTAGATAGGCAAAAGAGCAGGATTGAGGAAATGGAATGCAGAACTAGCAAAATTAAAAATAAAGCAACTAACACCAGCATTTATGAGGACAAATCAAATAAAATAATCAAGAAAAACGAAGAATCATGTAGGATGCTAACAAGAGAAACGATTTACATGTAATTGGAGTTCCAGAACAGGGAGGGATAACAGAAAATACAGAGAGAATTGTGAGAAAAGTTGCTGACAGAAAACTTCCCGGATATCATGAAAGAAGAGAAGATAGCAGTTCAAGATGTTCATCAAATTCTACAAAAGGTAGGCCCAAAAGAAATATACCAAGGCATATTATAATCAAGCTTAATAAAATGAAACATAAGAAGTTCTTGAAGTCAGCAAGGCTTAAACCAAAACTAATGTACAAAGGGAAACCTTATAGACTGTCCTCCAACATATCAACTGAAACCATGCTGTCAAGAAGGCAATGGGATGACACATGGAAAGCCTTGAAGGAAAAAGCTTCCAACCAAGAATTATATAGCCTGCAAAATTGTCTTTCAAATATGATGGTGAAATTAGGACATTCTCAGATAAACAGAAGGTTAGAGACTGTTTTAGTCACTTCGTACTGCTCTAACAGAAAATACCATGAGTCAAAGGCTTCATGAAGAGAAATTTTATTGTTACTATCTGGTAAGCCACAAATCCACTCTTGAGTTACAAGTCCATTCAACAGGACAAATCATCACAGTATGGTAGGCTGAGTCCAAATTCAATGAGAGCATCTCAGGACAGGAACCTCAGGCCCAAAGGACATGCTCTGCTCTCAGTGCTGCTTTCTTGGTGGTATGACATGCCCAACTTACTCTATTCACTCCTCTCCCTGATATCCCAACAAACTGGTAGCTTGAGTCCTGCCCCGCCAGCACAACTGCTGCCCATTCTCCCTTATCACAGCGTCAGGATTCACAACACATGGGAGGAATTGCACCACTCACAGCTAAGTCAAATCAATACATACATTTTTTGGGGGGGTACACTGAAATCCATGACAGTGACTTTGTAAAAGCAAAACCAAAGTTACAGGACATACTGAAGAAATTTCTTTCATTAGAAAATCAATAACACCAGAAGTATACCCAAGGATGCAACACAGAGTACGTCATCCACAGTCAGGGAAGTCACAAAGCTCAGTTAAAACAGAGAGCTTAACATGTAAACAATAACAATATTACACTGCAAAGAGGGATATATTACAGTATTCATAGCCCTTTCAGATGGAGATGAAGTTAGGGAGATACAAAGAAGTTACTAACATGCTACTTACAAGAAACACACTTTAGAATCAAAGATAAGAACAAGAAAATCAAAGAATGGAAAAATATACCAGGATAACAACATGCAAAAAAGAGCAGGAGTGGCAATATTAATCTCAGATAAAATAGGTTTTAAAGTAAAATCCACCATCATGGACAAGGATGGTCACTATTTATTGCTTAAAAGTTCGGTACATAAGTAGGATATAACAATATCAAATATTCATGCACTCAGCTTCAGAGCATCTAAATACATTGAACAAATGCTGAAAACATTGAAAAATCAGATAGATCACTCCATAATTATAGTAGGAGACTTCAACACTCCACTTTCAGTAAGGGACAGATCATTCAGAAAATACCTCAATAAAGATATAGAAGATCTTACTGTGACAACCAATCAACTCAACCTCAGAGACATATATACAACTTTCACCAAACAAAGGACAAATACACCTTCTTTTGCAATGCACATGGAACCTTCTTCAGATTAGACCGCATATTGAGCCATAAAGGAAGTCTCAACAAAATCCAAACCATTGAATTAGTGCAAAGCATCTTCTCAGATTATAAAGCCACAAAAGCTAAAATCAACAGCAGAAAATACATGAGTAGAATTTCAAAGTAGTGGAAAATGAACATGACTTTCCTCAAAAACTCAGGTTATAAAAGAAATCACGGATTCAACACAGAAGTTCATGGAATCAAACAAGAACAAAAACAAATCCTACCAGAACCTGTGGGATACAGCAAAAGCATTGCTCGGAGGTCAGTTTGTCTCCATAAATAAATGCATGTGGAATAAAGAAAGGGCCCAATCCAAAGAATTAACTCTACAACTTGAACAAGTAGGAAGAGAACAACAAAAGAATCCTTTGGGCACCAGAAGAAAACAGATAATAAAAATTAGAAGAGAACTAAATGAATTAGAGTATAGTAAAACAATAAAAAGAATTAACAAAACCAAACACTGGTTCTTTTAAAAGATCAACAAAATTGATAAACTGTTGGCTAAACTCACAAAAGAAAAACAGGAGAGAAAGCAAATAACCAGAATAAGAAATGAGATAGGAGACATCACAACATAATCTACAAGGTACTGCAAAATACCAAGAAAAAGACAAATAACCCGATTAAACAGTGAGCAAAGGACATGGACAGACACTTTACTAAAGAAGACACCCAGGCAGACAAAAAACACAGGAGGAAACACTCATGATCACTATTAGAGAAATCCAAATCAAAACTACAATGAGATACCATCTCACCCTAACAAGTTTGGCAATAATCAAGAAAACACAAAACAACAAACACTGGAGAGGCTGTAGAGAGACTGGAACTCTACTACACTGCTGGTGGGAATGCAAGACAGTATAACCTCTTTGGAAAGCAATCTGATGCTTTCTTAAAAAACTAAAAGTTGACATATCACATGATCAAGCAACCCCACTGCCTGGAATATATCCTACAGAAATAGGGGCTGTTGTTTAGATACATACACAAGAATGCTTACTGCAGCAAAGTCCACAATAGCAAGAAGATGGAATGAACCTAGGTTCACATTAACAGAAGGATGGATAAACAAACTGTGGTATATGTGTGTGTGTATATATATATATATATATATATACACACACACACACACACACACACACACGTTGGAACACTATGCAGTGATAAAGAACAATAATGACTTTAGGAAGCATTTCATAACCTGGCATCAACTAGAAGACATTATGCTGGGTAAAATTGGTGCACTGCAAAAAGCTAATTGTTGTATGAGACCACTGTTATAAAGACTTAAAAAAGGACTTATGCACAGAAGACAAGACTCTTTGATGGCTACAAGGATAGGGAGGGAGGGAGAAGGTTGTTCATACATTAGATAGTTGATAAGAATTCGGTTAGGTTGAAAGGTGTGACGGCACGCAGTACAAGGCAGGTCAGCATAACCAGACTACACCATAAACTGAAAGATTTTCTCACTTCTACCCAGCATTTCAAAGGATAGAGGAGCAGGGACAGGGGTCTCGGGACTGTATTTTCAGGGAACATGGAGGTCATTTGGCATAACTAGCCTCTGCTAGGAGAGTTTTCTGCACCCTGTATGGTGAGTGGCATCCAAGGTCTTCAAAGCCAGTAAGCTGCCATCTGGAGAACAACAATTGTCCCAATCCACCTGAAACAGATGATGACGGAAAACATCAAAGACATGAGGAAAAGTGAGCCTAGGAGACAGAAGGACCCATATTATTTGGAGACTACTTGAGCAAGAGACCAGAGAACCAGAAGAACCAGCTACAACTAAAGACAGCCTTAATAGAGGACACAAGTAGAGTCCCTAACAAAGCACACAAAAAATAGGTGTGCAGATTAAAACCTCTGTTACAAGACCAGAATTGATATTCCAGTGGCCTGGAGGGACGCCTGGGAAGCTGGCACCTAGATTTGCTGCTGCCATAGACCTGAATCCAGTACTGAGGTCAACACTTCAGACAAAGAATGGACAGGACTAGGACCACAGGGTGAGCATGTGGTATGCATACTTTATGGTTTTATACATTTATAGAAGGCTGTCCTACAGGTTTCTTTCTATAGGCGAGAGGAGAGGATGGACAGGAGGGGACAGGAGCTTATTGGGAGGATACTAGAAGTAGTGAAAAGGAGTGTACTGTCACATGGCTGGAAGAGCAGATAGAGTTGTAAAGAGGCAGATACGCAAAATTGACTTGGATTGTATACTTTCACTTAATTATAATAAAAAAAATTTTAAGTGTGAAACAGAGGAATGTGCTGTCACAGAGTGGGGAAGAGTAGATACAGTTGTAGAGAGGCCAATGTGCAAAATTGGCTTAGACTGTATACTTTTACTTAATCTTAATAAACTTCTAAAATAAAAGGAAGATTCTTTTCAAAACTCTGAGGGCTAATGTAATGTATTTTGCTGACTTGTTTGTGGCCTGTTTTGCCTTCTTCCTGCATTTGTAATGGACGTGTCTAACTTGTCCCTGTCTGTTCTGCCATTGTCCTTTGGATGCTAACTTCTTTTCTTCATTTCACAGATGTAGAGGAGTTTTGTATTTTGGACTTCCAACTGATTTAAGACTTTGTTACGATGGGATGAACATGTTGTATGTTTCACAGACGGGATTTTTGGGTGGCCAGACAGTAGAATGTCATGGATAGAATTCTGTCCCACAAAAAAAGTGTATAGAGATTTGATTGGGTCATGATTATCAGTATTGTGCGATTGCCCTCTGTTTTGTAATCTTCCTACACTGTATGTTAAGGGGGATTAGGGTGGGACTGTAAACCCCTTCCTAAGGTCCCCTCTCTGGTCCTTTGTAAAGGCTGTTTCCCCGGAGGATGGCTTGCACAACCTTTTATCCTTTTATGCCACAAGGGATTAAAGGAAAGGGAAGCAAGCAGAGAATTGGGAACTTCATACCATCAAGAAAGCAACACCAAGAAAAGAGCATGTGCTTCAAACCTGAGGCTTCTGCACCAAGATGTTCCCGTAACAAAGACTGTTACAACACAAAGACTTTTCTCCAGAGCTGACAGAAAGAAAGCCTTCCCCTGGAGCGGACTTCCTGAATTTGGGCTTGTAACCTACTGGACTGTGTAAGAATAAACTTTTTTTTTTTGTAGTATCTCTGTTAAAGCAGCACTAGCTGAGAAAAACAGGTCCCCTACAAAAACAGCTTTGACCAGTTTTGCTGATGAGTTGTATTCAGGTTTATGAGGAGCAGATGTGCATTTATTTCACTGATTTCTTTTTTTTTTTTCAACATAGCATGATATGAGCTCTTCAAGTAATTCTGTTACTCTGCTATTTTCTAACCTATTTATTTTTGCTTGTTTATGTATTACTTAATAATGTTACCTATGTTGGTTTTCTTCATGTATTTCTGCACTTTTTCTAAGTTCTCAAGGGAATTCTGAGTCTGACTGTATCTACATCCCAAAGGTTTGTGGTATCTGACGTTCTCAAGTTTCTTCTAAATAGTCTGTTGACTCTGTTTTGTTTGTTTTTTGTTCTAATGGTTCCAAGTGGGATTTAATTTCTGCTTCATTTATGTTATGAATTTTAATTTTATTGGGATTGGGTTCAATTTCAGCCTCATCAAATTATTGATTTCCATGTTCAGTGATGCAGGATTCGTGGTGGCATAGTGGTTAAGAGCTCGGTGCTCAGGCCGGCAGTTTGGATCTACTGCCCTCTTCTTGAAAACTCTATGGGGAAGCTCTGCTCTGTCCTTGAGGGTCTCTGTTGTGCATGGATTGAATTGGGTCCCCCCCAAAAATATGTGTAGTAATTTGCCTGGGATTTATCCTGGCTTTAACAAAGGAAGTTATACAGCAGTGTGGATTGAATTGTGTCCCCCTAAAACAAATATCAACTTGGTCTGGCCATGATTCCAAGGATTGTGTGGTTGTCCTCCATTTGGTGACTGGAATTTTCTGTTAAAGAGGATTACGGTAGGATTGTAACACCCTCACTAAGGTCACATCCCTGATGCAATGTAAAGGGTGTTTCGCTGGGATTGGGTCAACTTTTATCTTAGAAGAGATAAAAGAAAAGGGAAGCAAGCAGACAGTTGGAACCTCATACCACCAAGAAAGCAGTGACAGGCACAGAGTGCATCCTTTGGGCCTGGGGTTCTTGCATGGAGAAGCTCTTAGCCCAGGGGATGGCAGACAGATGACACGGACTTTCCTCCAGAGTTGACAGAGAAAACTTTTCCCTGGAGATGACACCTTGAATTTGAACTTTTAGCCTACTTTCCTGTAAGGAAATCAGTTTTTCTTTGTTAAAGCTTCACCACTGTGGTATTTCTGTCATAGCAGCACTGGATGAACAAGATAGAATTGGTACTGAGAGTGGGGAGCTGCACTCACAGTTACCTAAGATGCAGAAGCAGTTTTGAAACTATGAATGCATAGAAGACTTAGAAGAAAGTGAAGAGAACTGTTAACACTGGAGAAGGCACAAAGTGGTGGGAAACAGCAAAACAACAGTGGTCCAGAAACAGCTGAACCAGGAGACCAGTGCAAGACAGTGCTGGAGCCAACACCTGGGTTGGGAGAATTGAGTGCCTGTGAGCACAAGGCTTCCTGGTAGAGTGGGGTGCCCCCCGGGTACTTAACAGTGGAACTAGTGAGCTTCGGAACTGTTGCTCCAGCAGGGCAGATACAGGCACAAGGCCTGAGGGCTGAGAGGTCAAGAAACACACAACGCAGAAATGCCTCAATCTCAAACAGCATGACCACAAACTCTGGGGTTTCTAAGAGTGAAGTCTCCACTCAGATGGACTAGGAGAATGGTGCACTTAAAGCTGTGGGAGCAGAGTTGTTCCAGTGGGCCTAGAAGGTGGAGCTAAAGCACAGGACTGAGGGACCTCAATTCAGAGTTTGGAGCATGTGCCCCAAACTCAGAGTCTGGAGGGCAGGACTACTGTATGAATGGTCTCAGAGAACAGAGGATTATTTTCAAAGCCTTGAGAGCTAAGGTAGCTTGTTCTGCTGACTTGCATGTGCCTGTTAGGTCTTCTTCATCTCTAGTTTCTCCCATTTGTGATGGAAACGTCTAGCTTGTGCCTGTTCTGCCATTGTACTTGGAAAGCAGATAATCTGTGTTGGAGATTTCACAGATGAAGAGGAATTTGGAGATTTTGTCCTTGAAGTTGGTTTAAGACTTTTGCTGTGTTATAATGGGGTGAATGTATCTTACATTTAGCAAGGACATCAAGTTTTAATTGCCTAAGAGTGAACTGTTGTGGATCAAATTGTTGTCTGTCAAAAATGTGTGTCAGGTTGGTTAGGCCATGCTTCCCTGTGTTGTGTGGTTATCCTCCACTGTGTAATTGTAATATGCTGTTATTTGGGTATGATATTTCAATATTCAAAAGGACCAGGGTGGGTGGCAACACCCTTACTAAGGTTACATCTCTGATCCAATGTAAGGGAATTTGTCTGGAGCATGGCCTGCACCACTTTTTAACTTAGAAGACATAAAAAAAAAGGAAGCAATCAAAGAGGAGGGACTTCATGCCACCAAGAAAACGGAGCCTGGATTCCTGTGCAGAACAGCTGCCAGTCCAAGGGAAGATAACGACAAGGAGCTTCCTCCAGAGCTGACAGAAAAAGCCATACACTGGAGCTGACACCTGAATTTGAAATTTTACCATGCTTTAACGTGAGGAAATATATTTCTCTTTGTTAAAGCCACCCACTTGTGATATTTCTGTAATACCAACAGTGAATGACTAAGACATGTAGCTTTTATTTATTTGATACACAAAGCATCAGTAGTAATATATGCTTTAAGTAGGAAATGTGAGGTTTTGCTATGGTAACAACCAAACCCTCAAATATCACTGACTTAAACAAGAATAATTTATTTCTTACATGAGATCTGTCATGCATCTGGGCAACTCTCCAAGACAGCTCTTCCCCACGTGGTGGCTCATCATTGCACATCTAAATCAACATACTTTTTCTCGGTCAGTGGGCAGGGGATGAGAACATTCTGGAAAGTCAAGCCATCAAGTACTTCTACCCAGAATAACACATGAGACTTCTGCTCACATTTAATTAACCAAAACAAGTTACACGACCATGGCTTAATTGAAAAGGTGAAAGAAATGCAGTCAACCTTGTGTCTCGAAGTGGAGGAGACTTGGATTTCAGACAACAGAAGCTGTGCCCACTGATGTGTAGTTACTAATTAAAGAGATCCTTCATTTCGCACAGCACACTCCACTTTATTGTTTGTTGTTGAGTGCCACCGAGTCCCACTTTATTGTTTGTTGTTGAGTGCCATTGAGTCAGTTCCAACTCACAGTGACCCTACGTACAACAGAATGAACACAGCCCGAGCCTGGGCTGTCCTCACAGTCATTATGCTGGAGCCCATTGTTGCAGCCACTGCATCAGTCCATCTTGTTGAGAGTCCCCCTCTTGTTACTGACCCTCTACTTTACCAAGCATGACATCCTTCACCAGGGACAGATCCCTCCTGATAACACGTCCAAAGGACAGGAGCCGTAGTGTCACCATCCTTGCTTCTAAGGATCATTCAGGTTGTACTTCTTCCACAATAGATTTGCTCATTCTTTTGGTAGTCCATGGTATATTCAATATGCTTTGTTGACACCACAGCTCAAAGATATCAGTTCTTCAGTCTTCGTTGTTCATCATCCAGCTTTCACACGCACAAGAGGCAACTGAGAACACTATGGCTTGGATCAGGCACACCATGGTCCTCAAGGTGACATCTTTGCTTTTCAACACCTTAAAGATCTTTTGTAGCAGATTTGCCCAGTGCAGTGTATCTTTTGATTTCTTCACTACTGCTTCCATGGGCATTCATTATAGATCTAAGTAAAATGAAATCTTTGGCAACTTCCGTCTTTTCTCCAGTTATCATGATGTTGCCCAGTTGAGAGGATTTCTGTTTTCTTTGTGTTTAAGTGTAATCCATACCGAAGGTTGAGGTGTTTGATCTTCATCAGTAAGTACTTCAAGTCCTCTTTATTTTCAGCAAGCAAAGTTGTGTCATCTGCCTGTTGCAGGTTGTCAATGAGTCTTCCTCCCTCCTGCTGTCCTGCTCTTCTTTATATAAACTAGCTTCTCAGACTACTTGCTCATCATACAGATTGAATAAGCATGGTGAAAAAATACAACCCTAACGCACATTTTTCCTGAATTTAAACCACACTGTTTCCCTTGTTCTGTTCAAACAATTGTCTCTCAATCCATGTACAGTGTCCTCATAACCAGAATTCAGTGTTCTGGAATTTCCATCCTTTGCAATGCTTTCCATGATTTGTGTGATCCACACAGTTGAATCCCTTTGCATAGTCAACAAAACACGGGTAAGCACTCTTCTGGTATTCTCTGATTGCAGCCAGGACTCATCTGACATGAACAATGATATCTCTGGTTCCATGTCATCTTCTGAATCCAGCTTACATTTTTGGCAGTTCCATGCAGCTATGTTTGCATGCCCTGTGACAAAATTTTACTTGCATGTGATATTAATGATATCATTCAATAATTTCCACATTTAGTTGGCACACTCCATAGTGAATTCTATTTTATGCAAAGTAAACATTATCAGCCTACTTTATTTTTATTTGTGCTTGATATTTTTGCTCAAGAGTTGATTCTTTATGGTTTTTGTGGTATATGTATGTATAGGAACACGTGTGTTTATGTATATATACACACATATGCTACACACAGAGACGCACACCATACATACACACTCCTTGCTGTTGAAGAGATTCTGATTCATAAAGACCCTAAAGGGAAGTAAAACCATCCCACTGGATTTCCAAGGCTATAATTTCCATGACAGCAGACTGCTACATCTCTCTCCCACTGAGCAGCTGTTGAATTCAAACCACCTACCTTTTGGTTAGCAGACCATCACTTAACCACTGCACCACCAGGCCACCATATAGACAGACAGACAGAAAGAGAACAAGACAGAGAGGGAAATATATGATTATCCCCGGGTGGTAGGAATGATGAATGCACTCACCTGCTCACCAAAAAGGTGGAGATTTGAGTTCCCCCAGTGGAGTCTCAGCAGAAAGATCTGGTGATCTACTTCAGAAAAATCAGCCACTGGAAACCTGACAGAGCACACTTCTACTCTGACACACAGGGGTCACCGTGAGTCAGAATTGACTAAGTGACAACTGGGTAAAAGTGTGTGCATACACTCGTGTGCGTGCACTCGCATGTGTATTTATACATTAATACTACATTGTGTAGTTTTAATTTAGATGTGTTTATAATTTATTAGATTAAAATTCATGTAATTTTATACACTCGGCCTTTTAATAAGCAAACTTAAATTGGCAACATATATTGCCATGATCACCTATGCCTGGGCAGATTTCTTTCTTTTTAGTGTTGACTTTCTGTTTTGAAGGTTCTTTTTTTTCCCTCTCTCTTTCTAATATTTTATCATTCTTCAAGTAAAAGTTTACAATCCAAGTCAATTTGTAATACAAAATCTTATGCACACTTTATTATGTAACTCTAGTTGCTCCCCCAACCTTATGATACCACACTCCTTTTCTCCCTGTATTCCTTGTGTCCACTCAAGCAGCTCCTGTCCCCCTCTGCCCTCTCATCTCACCTCTGGACAGGAGCTTCTCCATTAGTCCATCTGCTTAAGCCAAGAAGCACACTCTCCACTGTTTATCATTTTATGTCTTACAATCCAGTCCAATCTTTGCTCTGAAAAGGTGGCATTGGGAATTAAGGCTCTTGTTCAATTTTTTTTATTCCTTATGAACTTAAATTTTTTCTATGGACTACTGTGCTTGCTTTTTTCTTTGGCAATAATTTGGAAAGCAGGCACCCTATTTTTAATTCTGCTAGTGTTCATTAAAGTTTTTTTTATGAAAATTATTAAACCCACATTTATATTACAATCAAAATAAAAATCACAAACAATAACTTTGGCCCCTTTTACAAAGGAGACAAAGAATTTAGTGCATTCACTCCTCCCTTTGCCTCTTCTGCCCTTTCTGGGTCTCTTACCAGCATTTGGGGTCAAGCTCTTTAGTTATACCATTAAATCTACCACAACCTGTATACCTCAAAGTTTCTTTAGCATTCTTTCTGTTGCCCCCTTCACATTTGGTATTCAGATCCTCAAAGGAGCCATGGGGACAAAATGGGTAAAGGGCTCACCTTCTCACCAAAACTCGGAGGTTCATACCCACCAGCCTCTTTTCAGGAGAAAGATGTGGCAGTCAGCTTCTGTTAAGATCACAGCCTTTGCCGAGGCTCACCCTTCAGGCAAAGATTAGACAAGCCCATAAAAAGAAACAAGACCAAAGGGCCACACCGGCCAGAGGCAGGTGATTATACGGAGGTAGGGGGACCTGTTTCTAACCAGATTTCCTGCTATGAATAATCAAAAAATTTCCCCTGTAAATATCAGTCCCAGACAACAAAAAGTAATGTTTCAGGATTTTCTGATCGGTTGGGTAGAAGCAAGTTTAAGATAAGATCACAGGATGCTCCCCAAGATGCTGTGGGAAGGAAGATATGGGGCTCATCTTGTGGGTTAGGAATCCCTCTAGGGTTAGAAGGAGATAGAAGTAGAAATGTTGAGAGTTGAATATGTTCACCCAGGTTGGATGGAGACAGTATGAAGGCTGTCTGGAGCTTGCTGAGAAGGTCTCTGCCTAATAAGGGGTTGGTACATTGGGGGTTTACTAGAAAGGTGTGGGAGAAAGTTAAGTCATCCAATTGGCAGGTTACTGGAAGGGTTTTAAAAGGGTTTGATAGGATTCCATTTGTGACAACAGTAGAAATGGAGGAGGGGAGAAGCTTCCCTAAAAGTTCAGGCAGGACCAAATAAGTGGCCCCCATATCCAGTAGAAAAGAGATTTGCTTAGGGGCAACCTGAGGACAAACCCGAGGCTCCGTCACTGAGATGTTGATGGCAGAGGTCTTAGAGACTGGACCTCCTCAGGCCTCCGTGGTCAGTCCAAGGAAATCTGGCAGGGCGAACTCTGGCTTGGCCACTCTTTTGAGTGGCTGGCCCCAGCCCCAGCAGTCCGAGGTCACTCATCTCTCCAGTGGCCTTAGACACCACAATCTGGGCATGGTTAGGGTAGATCTCGAGAGTTTGGGCAGGAGTGGGTACAGTTACATTCTTTCCTGCATTTGAAGCAAGGCCAGGAGGCTATAATGAGTTACAGTGGAGTTTCTTGTAGGTTGCCAGGTGGTCCCCACTTTGTTCTTGGAGGGCCGAGGCCAGCATTTAGTAGTTTGCCTGCTTTTGCCAGGAAGCCTGCTGTTCTCCGTTGTTAAAGACCCTAAAGTACAATCTTAAAATTTCCCTTTGTGGAATCTGTGGATTGTCTTCAAGCATTTGGAGCTTTTGCAGATGTCTGAGGTGGACTGGGAAAAAAAATAGGTATTTTAGTGAGTTGTACCACCTCAGAAGTGGGATCTAGATTAGTGTATTTGATCAAAGATTTGATGAATCTATTTAGGAAGGTGGCAGGACTTTCATCGGCCTTCTGGGTGACTTAGGTCCACTTAGGGTCTGTAGAGGGCACTGCTCTTGTCCCTGGGTGGGGCAGGATGGTGGTTAGGGTCTTGGGTATGAAGTGAATCAGAAAAGGCTATGGCCCGACCAGATAAAGATCCTGCCACGTGAGGTTGTAAGACTAGGTTAGATACTGGAATTCTCTGTGAAAATGAGAGGGGTCAGATGAAAAGGACCCAAGCTTCTTTTTGATTTGGGATAAGTCATCCAGATGCAAGGGAACATGTACCCAGAGGATGCCTTCAACTCCTGCCAGCTCTCAGAGGGATAATACATGTGTGGAGACGAAAGGGGTTCTGTGAAGGGGCCAGAGGAGGACCTCAAACGGTGGTAGTATATGCAATGTGCAAAGGGGGAGGGAAAATATAGGCAAGGGTAGAGACATGGTCAGAAGGAAGGAAAACGGGTTCAGGAAGTGGTGGCTTGGAAGGCTGAGATTTTTCATTAAGTAGGAGGATTTGGAAAGAGGTACAGGATTGATAGAGACAGGCCATTATGACAGAAAAAGAAGGCTTGGATATAAGGGGCCTTAGCCCACTTTTTGCTGCAGGTGATAAAGTGGTCTAAATCACAGAAAATCTTTGTAGGGTGCCTCGATTTTTTAGGAGGCACCTCAATGGGGTGTTGTTAGGGGACTTAGATTGACCAGTCCCCATAGTCTAGAGAGTGAGTAGGAGGAAGAAAGGGGCAGGAGGAGACTAGTTCTACCAGGGAAGGGCAGGTGTCCCCATGTCTCACTGGGGAAAGTGTTCCGGCAGGCCCAAATTGCTTCCTGGATGTGCCCAGGGAGCAGAGGTGGGGGGTGCAAGGAATCAGTGTACTGCACCCTGAGGGAAGCCTTGGCCCAGTGCTGGGCTTTGTAGAGGCGAGAGAGAGATGCAAGCCTTCCTAGTGTGAGAAATCTCATCCTTCAACTCACTGATTTCAACATCTGTCAGTATGCTATCGGTCTCTCTGCGTACTGCAGCAAGGGTCTGAGAGAAGGGAGGACCCTGGAGCTGGTGCCTTTGTTCACCCCTGTCCCAGGTTTCAGTACAAAAATGTTGGGAATACAATGGCATGAAATAGGGGCAGAGAAACACCAGTCCAAGAGTCCAGTGAAGTTTATTCAAAGGAAAAGGAAGCGGGATCCGAACCAAGACGTGGTTCAGCCCCAGCAATAGCATGGGGATAGTGTTTTGAGTTTTAATGTTCCAATGAAATGAGGGATGATGGAAAAGTTATTTGTGGTTTTATAGTTATGCTAGGTGGGGCATACCAGGCTGTTTTTGTTCATACCTGTGGGGCATACACACCAAGCTGTTTTCTGCTAATGGTGAGGTCTGATCATTGGGTAAGATGACCTCCCTGAATTCCAGGGACAGAGTTCCCTCATTGACATCCCAGAATTTCAGCGATAGAGTTCCCTCAAAGACCTCACTGAATTCCAGGAACAGAGTTCCTTCAGTAAGATGAGGATAAAATGCAAAGTTCTACTGAAGAAGGAAAAGAGAGGAAAACAGCTGTCAGAGGGACATGCCAGCAATTGGTCAGAGAGATGAAAAAGAAAAAAGTCAACAACTTGAGGTACCAGAAGATGAGACTTAGGGGCTGGACACTAGTGACCAGAATGAAGTGAACCACTTGTATAAAAACCCAGCACCCTGGTTTTGGGGTGTGCAGTCCTCTCTGGAATCTGTGTCCATCAATCTGCTGCCATGACCTTGTTAGCCTCATCCTCAAAGGCTTGGGGAGCACAGTCTCCTTCTTGGGCCTGTGCCCACCGGTCTCTTACTGTGCTGTGACCTGGTCCTAAGGCTATGTCTGCCTCATCCCCCAAAGCCTGGTTTGAGTGACTGTGACAGTTTTCAGTTGGTGCCTGAGCCTCCTGGGCTGTCCCTGTGAGATTCCCCTCCTACCTGCCCTGTCATCATAAAATTCAACTTCCATTTCTCCTGACATCTGAACAGTGAGAGCACAGACAATCCTTCAATTCATTAAATTGAAAACTCCTTTCAGAGAAGTGTGTGTCTTGACATACTGACTTATGTCTTAATCCTTGCAGTTCCTGTGGGACCAGGCATGGGCCTCTGCAGGTCTTCACTGATGTAAATGAGAGTTCTTAACTAAGGTGAACTAGGTAAGAGTTCTTAAGTAATGTAAGTAAGAGGATTTTTCCTCATTCTCCCCACACCTGCTTCATTGTCAGTGCATGGTTTGACATAATAAAGTTTATTACTGACTCCAAGCCTAACAATTATTACATATTTTCCTCTCGTGACCCCCAACACTTTTTGGGTGCTCATGACACTTCTTCTCTGCCCCCACCCATGCTCCCCAAGTCACCACTTTTTTCATTATCTCCGTGGCTGTCCCCACCTCCAAGAGTACGAGGCTCCTGACCCAGGAAGACAACGTCCCCCATCTCCTGCCTCCAGAGTGCCGCAGATCACCTTAGTCTGGCCTCTCCCCCGTGACGGGCTCCTCGGACATCTCTACCTGAGACCCTCCACTGTTCTACAACTGGCACACCAAGTGAGGCCACATCTCTGGCCTTCTTGTTCCCCTCTGTTCTTGTGGAGACCCTTTGGTGATGCCTGTCATTGGACTTTGTTCTTTTGTCACTTGTGGTGCCTTGCTAAGCCCCAGGTGCTGAGGGAACAGCAGCTGATCCATTGAAGTCTTTCTCCAATCTGCCCTTCTCTAAGGGTCTGCTGGCCCTGGGTTCTGGACTCAGTCCAGCCTTGTGTTCATCCAGAAAGCCATTTGACACCTTAAGCTGAGAGTAGACCCTTCTGGGATGTCCACAGCCCTATATGCACCCACCTGCATCATTGTCCTTTTCAACCTACAAAGCAAGAATCAGTTTCCAGGGGTTCTCCCTGCTGGGCTTTTCTTAGTGGGTACAGGCTGCAAGGGTGTGGGCTGTAGGCAATCAACCAGTGCATGAGTGGCAGGAAGACAGGATTCCCTCTAGAAAGATAAGGTCACTGAGACTTGGCGGCCTTTCTCTTACCAACAGGAAGAGTTGTAACACTGAGCAGTGAATAAACTATGGCCGAGTACCTCTGCTCAGCTACACCGTGAGTCCATCTCTTTCCACCAGGTTGCTCCCAGGATCCCCGGAGAAAAAAACGGCTAAGGAGGGCCTGAGCCCCAGAATGCAGAGAGAACTCTTCTGCAGTTCCACTTTGCAAGGAACCTGAAATCTCCTTTGGGGTGTCTCCACAAGGGCAATCTCCAAAGGCAAAATCTTCTATCTTCAAGTCAACCAAGTATGTCTCACTTCCTTGTCTAGAAGTCCCTCCAGTTCACCCCCACAGACTTCTACCCACCCCTCCTCCCAGTCACCTAAGCATGAGGTGCTCCTCAGACCTGGGGAGCCTCCCAGCTGGAGTTCATTGCTCTGCCCCCAAGGGCCACAGCCTAGTAGCCAAAGCTGGGGGCTCATCAGATGATTCCCCTTCCAAAAAGAGGAGGTAGTGTCTAGGGAGCTGTCTCTGCCCCTTCTGGGGTTGGGTGGAGGGTCAAATGTTCTAATTTGGTCCCAAGGCTCAAAGAAGGTAGACCTAGGCTAACTCCCCATGAAGTGCATCCAGGAAACAGAGGACATGAAGAATGGCCAACAGACACTCTGGCAAAAGGAGGTGACCACGGGGTCTATACTCAAGAAAAAGCTTGAGAATGGATGGCCACTGCCCAACCCAAATACCCCCATGCCAGATCAGTGGCTGGCTCTACAGTGAATAACTGGGCTCTATAAGCCAATATAAATACAGCATCAGAGAAATTCCAATTGTGAGGTTCCTCTTAGTCCTGGCAACATAGGAGACAGAATTTCCATAGTACACTGCAAGTCCCCTCTTTTCCCTGCTTTTGATCCTTTTCCTTTCTCCTCACATGAAGAGTCCTGTCACTTTGCAGGTGTTATTGGGAAATAATCACGAAACCGGACGCCGAAAGGCACCAGGTGGGGTCATAAGACTGAGGGCCTAAGAGGGATTGTTTCAGATTCACCACCTCCAACCTGCATGGAAAACATGGCTTCCACATTCCACAACCACAGCTGGTGATGCTAGGGCAGGGTTCTTGGAGGCAGCAGTACAGTTTTAATCTACTACAAGCTATGAATAACTCTTCTTGTCTTGATAATTGAGCTCTAACCAGTAATAGGAGAATTAAGCAGGAGATCAGGGAGGAAAGGGAAGTACCTATTTTGGAGCATTCTTCTTTCAGTTTGATGGCCACATGACCACTAGCCCCACTTTGTTTTCCTGGATGGATGGTGATGGCCTATGACACTGCAATCCTCCACCAAGTCAACCACTACCCAGTTGACCTCCACATGCCCCAACTGCCCACCTGTTTGCCCCTACGACAGCACATAACATCTTTTGTTAAAAATCCTGACCAGGCCTGACAAACTCGGACAGGCATTGAGTCCGAGAATACCACCCTGTGTCTTTGCATACCTGTTTCCAAATAAATCTTTATTAATTCACTCAACATCCTGTGTCAGAGATTGGATTAATGGCACATGGCATGAACTCTGAGATTTTTCCTGTAACAATCAGGGCAGGCTGCCTGGAAGTGGCCAGTCAACACCCCAGAACCCACAGAGGATGCCCTGCTGGTGTGTGGACCCTCCTGCAGATCTGTGGATGTTGCTGCTCCAAACTCAGGCCCCAGGTTTGTGTCGTTTGCTGCACTAAGGAACCTAGAATTTGGGGTGCTCCCCATTTAATGCTTCAGAGTGCCAGAGTCGGGTATGAGCCGAGGCTGGGACAATGGCACCTCTAATTCCCCAGTTCCAATTTGGGGCTACCAGGCCAGCAGGAGCCACAGCAGGGCACCTGGTCCTTGGGATCCCTCTCAGCAGCAGCTTTCCTCTCTGAAAGGCACAGCTTGCTCTCCCTGAGAAAGCACACCCTGGTTCCAGTCTCTGAGGGTGGTCAATCACACCCGAGTTCTGCCACCAGCCTCTGTCTCCACGACTTCATTTATCCTTCCCTCTCCAACCTGATTTCTGTTGGGAGGCTGTGTAGCCACACACTAGGCTCTCACCCAATTCTAGAGTTTCCCCGGTTCCTGTTTCTGCCGGCCATCCCGACAGATTCCCGTGGGCCCCAGGCTCCCAGTCCAAGGAGAGGAAGTCGTGGGCGTGACCCGGCTGCTGTGGCAGGGACTCATTGCAGCTAAGAACAGGAAAGCCACCACCAGTCACAGCTCCGCAAGGCCAAGTGCAGTTCCGGTTGGAGTGAACTACCTCCCTAGCCTGTGTCAGCAGAGGGAGCTGAGGCCGACACCCCACGCTGGGGGTTCTTGAGTGGGTGCAGGCAGAATACGTTGCACCCTGGAGCGCGCAGGCCAAACCCACCCCATAGATGTGTTGTGGGAACAGTGTGATGAGTTGAGAGCAAGAGTGGAGCCACAGCAGGGACACACTCCAGGCAGTGTACCCTCACGAGGGCACTGCAGCCCGGGCCAGCCCTTGCAGGGCCGTCTGTGTGTGTGTTCACACACACACACACACACACACACACAGAGACAGACACACACACAGTGCGCGTCTTCATGCAGAAGCCTGGCGCTCCCCCCTGCGGCTCAGGGAAAGCTAGACCTCCCAGTGCCTCTAGCCCTGATCTCTGTGGCCGGGTCCTCTGCTGCTGCCTCTAACCAGCCGCGTTCCTGCGGCCTGAGCGCCCCTGAGTAGCAGGTGGCAGGCAGAGCGGAAGTCCTCGTCGGCACCCTTCAGGTACCCAGGGACAAGTTGGTCAACAAGGCAGGCTCCGCCAATTTTTTGACTGCGTGACTTTGGACAAGTGGCTTCATTCCTCAGAGCCTGTCCTTGAACATGCAAGGAGAGAAACAGATCCCTTTAGAGGAGAGCACCAGGTGATGAGGGGGAAACGCCAGCGCAGGGCTGGAGGGCCCCAGGCTGGAGGTGACAGAGAGCGCGCGCCGCCTTGCACCTCCGACTGCTGCCCGAGGCGAGCCCGCCCAGCCTGCGGGCTTCAGGACTGGGATAAGGGTGGAGGCGGAGAGGGAGCCCCGCTGCCCCTTCGTTGCCCCTTCGCTGCCCCACGGCGGCCGAGTACACAGTGCCTTTGGCCCGAGGTGCCGTTGGCCCCAGACGCCGAGTGGGCGGGCAGATGACATCAGCGTCAGGTTGGGTTATAAAGGCCGGAGCGCAGTTGCGGGCTGAGGACGCACCCAGCCGGCGCCGCACAGCACTGGGACCCGCGCCCACCAGCAGCCCGGCCCGCCCTCCGCGCTCGCCCGCCCGCCTGCCGGCCCCACCGCCCTGGACTCAGCGGGCGTGATGCACGGCTCCCAGCTGCTGGCCTGCGCCCTGCTGTTCGCGCTGCTCTCGCTCTGGCCCTGCCAAGCCGAGCCCAGGGCGGCACCGAAGGTGAGTGCCGTCGCGGGGCCGCCGGGACTCTTCGGGGCTGGGGGCCAGAGAGAATATGGCAGGCAGGGGAGAACAGCCGAAAAGCCCTGTTCCCGGAGCTGTGCGGGGTGAGAGCTGGGAGCTGTGGAAGCTCGGACTCAGCATCGACTTTCACAACCCTGAGAGACGCCAACAGAGGAGCAACCCCTAACCTGGTGGCCAGCATGCCAAGGGAGAAGAGGGGAGGGCAGACGATCCCCGAAGGCTGGACAACCGCGGCCAACTGGCAGGTGGATTACGGGTCGACCTGTCCACTGGTCGACCTGTCGGGCATCCCAAGTGGCAAGTGCGTTTGGCCAGAGCATCAGGCACACCACAAAGGTCCCCCACACTGCCACCACTTGTAACTTCACCTGCCACCTCTTTTCTTCCGACAGACCCACCCCCCGTACCCCAATGGGGGAGGAGGTCACTGAGACCTAGGCTATGGGGTACCCATCAGAAGAGGAGCTACAAGGCTCCCAGGGGCGCTATCCTCAACAGTGACTCGTGGCGACTACTCTGGAACCTGTGTATGAACACCAAGCCATGGGTGACATGGACTTGCGTTCTGCCCCTGCCCCCCAGTGGGAGCAACAGCAGAGGAGGCACCAGAAGGCAATACCACAAGAACTGTTTTGGTCTCAAGCTGGACCAAATCGGCTCCCATAGCCTAGGATTTTAGTGCAGCTACCCCTGGCAAATGTGAGTACACCAAATTGGTCACCCTGCACTCTGAGCACCCAGGGCAGAGTGTCACTGCCAGTCCCGGGCCTCATTTCCACCTGAGGCCCACTCCCCCTTGATCCTAGGGCAGTCCTTGCAGACCCCTCTCTTGGTCTCTATCTGGCCTCTGAGGCGAGTCGCGCCACCTAAACTCTCTGCCTGGGACTGTTCAGATGGTTTCCTTTACCTCCAGCCCATGATCCCATTTTCCAGATGAGGAAAGAGAGGGATCAAGTTGTCAGGGAGGTGTGGTAAGGTCAGTAATGACAGCTTGGATGAGCTTGCCTGTTTTGAGAGAGGCAGAGAGGCCTGATGGGGTGCTATGCATCTTCAAACCAGCAGCATTGGCTCGTATTTACCGGTTGAGTATGGGAGTGGAGGGAGATCGTGAGTTTGAGGGAAGAGAGGAAAAACGAGTACACACAAGCCAGAAGCAAGTTGATCTGCCAGCCACTGTGTGGATGGTGCCCAGGGTAGCAGGCTTCCAAGTGGTCAGGACCACTTCTGGGCCAGTTGCCCCTCAATTCCCCAAATGACAAATTTCTCTTCTGTAAAGATGATAGCAGGAAAAATTCCCGTCCCCTCAAGGTAGGCAGGATAATTCTCAACAACAGTAATCAGGGAGCTCAGCTGGCCAGGGCATTCTGATTCTTGCTCTGTCTCTGAACTGTGACTCGAGGTGCATTACTCTGTCCAGGGTCCTGATGGAACTACAGCTGCAGTCTCTTAATGATGAACCTCAGTGCTCCTGACCCTGTTTTGGGGCAGCAGAGGGAAAAGACTAAGATAAACCTTTACTTTTGTCCCAACCTCAAACTCACCATGTCCCACAAGGAGCTCCCAGCCAGCTCTGGTTCCCAGTCACGCTTTACCCTCTCGATACCTGGCATGGCTTCTTCGTCCTCAACCAGGGCCGGAAACCTCTGTGCTGCTCAACGGCTGCCAGCTGCCACATTCAGGAAATGGACTGCTGCAGTGATACTTGCCCTCCCCCTTTCCCTCTTCTCCACGGCCGTCCCATGTCAGTACTTGCTGAATAATGTCCCACCTCTGACACTGACATTCAGGTGCTTCAGAATGAGATACGTGTTGGTTTCTACCTGTGCCTGCTGTTGCCGTTCCCTGTCCCACATCTTGTCTGTCCCACTCTAGGGCTTGGGAGGCTGGTCTCATCACCCATAACATCTTGTCCCTGTCCATGCTGGCTTCCCCAGTGGGAAACAAGAACCCCTTCTTTAAGGCTGTCCTAGAAATTGTGTAGGACATTTTGACAGAACCCAGGTTTCTGGGTGGCACAAATGGTTTGCGCTTAACTCCTAATATAAAGCTCAGTGGTTCAAACTTGCCCCAAGGGACATGGAAGAGAGGACTGGCCGTGCTCTAAGGAGCAGTTCTACTCTAGGGTCACCATGAGCAGGTCCTGGGACAGTTCGTGTTCAGTTGCTAAAGGATCTCTCCCAGGTGGCAGGGGACACTGATGGTCAATAGAAACTGCTTATTGGTGATGAACTCAGAATCTGTTAGGTGCAACAAGTTTGCTCTGGCTATGGTTTTGACAGCACAGAACATATTTTCATGGGACATGTCGTTGTTTCAGAAGCTCTTCACCTCCCCATACTGACTTGTGAGCGCCTAAGAGCCAGAAGCAAGCCTAAGGCCATCAGGACCCCTCAGCGCAACGAAATGAGCAGAGAAACTTTCCCTCTTCAGATACCAGGCCTTCCTCCCCACCTGCCCTACATGTCCTTTCCTTGTCGTCCAGCTCTGTGCTTCTCCCCAGGCTATAGGGGCTTTTGCTGTCTGTGACCTGGACTTGCGCCTGGCACAGGGAGCAGAATGGTTCTGGCACTCCAGAGCAGCCCTCAGCAGCTGCCCCTGCACTGTCTTCACTCTTCATCCTGTCTGAGAAACGAGCAGATAGAGTCAGAGACCTCAAATCTTCACCCCCTGAATTAAGAACAAAGCTCAGACTTTTAATTCAAATAAAACTTTCTTAACCTTCTACCAAACAGTGTCTGTAATGGTTGCTCCACCCACCACCCCCAGGAACCTTGTTCCTGAACTTGGAGGGCTGTGGGCACCTGGTTACGGTCAAAGAACTGGAAGCAGGCACACACAGGGGCAAATGGGGTTGCTAACACTTCTTGATCCCTTTGACCAGGGAAATTTGTCAACTTCCTGGAATCACTTTATTTTTAGCGTAGATGAATGACCCCCCTTAACCCTCTCACCTCCACCTTTACCTGCACCCATCCCCTCGGTAAGAGAGCAGAGCCTCTAGATACCCAGGGTTCATCATAGTAGTTATTTCTCCACCAGTTAACGAGCTTTTGCTCCAAGCAACTACCATAATGACTGTCACTGATGGCTATAGGTCTTGGTTATAAGCTGTTAATGACAGACACAGACATGACTGGTACCTGAATGAACTCCTAGTCCACAGGCCCCAGGTACATCATGGACATCTTTCATGTGTTTTAACAAACGGAGCTGCCAGAGAAGGGAGTGGAACAATGTTCACTAAGCCCTTCAGAGTTCCTCTGCATGTGAGATCTTTGTGGGGACACCCAGTGTCTCAGAAGGGAGCACTCATGGTCTTACTAGCGAGGACTGCACACTGCTTAGACTAGAGCAATAGAGATTGGTACTGCCCTCATCAAATGGTCCTGATAACTTCTGACCCTACCAAGCCCAGCGTACAGGTTCATGTCCCCTGCTTCTGAAGGTGACTCTGGGTCGAGACCATTCTGAAACAAAGCCAGCTAGGGAAGGACATGTTCCTCTTTGAGTGGTAGCTCTGACCCAGACCCTCTGCCACATGCCCAAGGTGTGGTCTCCCACTGAATCTCAGAGGCAGCCCTGGGAAGTGGCTATTATCTCATTTTATGGATGAGAAAACGGATGCTCCAACCTATCCCGGGCCACAGAAGAAGGGAATCTGGGAATTTGGTCCCAGTCTAGGTGTCTCTCTCCTCCCCTCCTTCTACCATCACTGAGATCAGAAAACCTGCACTGGACCAAGGACTTGCACTGGAGCAGGAAGGGGAAGGGAGAGACAGAGGGGGCTTCCCATTCTCTTTCCTTCTGTGTTTCACAGGGGGAGCACCATGGGAAAGGATAGACGGAGGGAGGGAGGGCTGGCAGACACACTGGTGCCCCAGTCCTTGGGGCAGGAAGTGCCCAGGGTACAAAGAAAGTGAGGTTCCAGAAAGTCTTTACCAGGTGGTTATAAAGAAAAGGGGGTGGACTTTGCCTACTGCTATTGTAGGAAAGAGAGAGAAAGTTCTACTATTACTCTGCAGGCTAGACTTTCTCAGCTGAGGGACCAGAACTCAATTTCATGTGTCCCTTCTCTGTTTTAGGATTTGGAGCCTGTTCTGTTGTGATGAAGTCACCCTTAGTCACCAACTTCCCAACATCTGGGAAGTGCTTCCAGTGCAGCATGGCTTTGACGATTCTCTTTCTTTCTTCCCCTTCCCCTGGTAGTAGGAGTACACAACACCAGCTGTTTTATGATTACTTTTGGAGGGGCTGTGATTTTTAATTGAAAGTTACATATGATATATTAGATGCACAAAACACACACACCTACACCAACATGACGCAAGGGAGAGTTTTTAAGAGACTGAAAAAGCAGTTATAAACATCATTGTTTGCAAGTTCATGTCATGCATAAATATATTCACGTGGTAAATGTATTGATTTTGTTAGAGATATTTATAGCAATTGTATTTATGTAACTACATAAAGGAAGTCAGTCTGTTTTGGCCCTAACTAGTTGAAAAATGTAACAGAAAAAAAGGTTTTCCATGAACATCTTGAAAACTGTCTTTATTTATCCATTACCTATCTTTTTTAGAAATTAGTCTGTGAAAGAGGGAGAATGCAAAGGATTTTGTCTCTAAATAACATCTAACAACCAAGTTCCCACTTCTGGATTCCCCAGGGAATTTGTTAGAAATGGGCATTTGGAGGGCAAGGCCAAGATAGCAGACTACCCATACGTCTCCTTGATTCTCTCTGACAATTAAGGCCTAGAAAACAATTGAATAGACCAGAAAGGACATTCTGGGAACCCCAAGAACAGTCAGAGAGTTGTCAGATCAGATTGGGCAACAGGAAGGGGACAACTACCTTTGTTGCAGGTGAGACTGTAGTGCAAACTGTCCTGCTTCTGCTGGCACAGCAGCTGAGAGGCTTATAAGCATAGAAATTATCTTTGTCAACCAGGAGACTGGGACTGGGGCTGCAGAACCTGAAAGCCTGGCAGGGGCAAGCTGCCATGCTGAGCTGCAGTTCCAAAGTAGACAGCATCTCTCGCAGCAGAGTTTGTACTTAAGACAGTCACATCTAGAGAACCCAGCAGCAGCTGGCAGCTGAGGGTACTTACTCCCTTCCCCTTCTCTTCTCTGAGCTATACCATAGCTTCTGCTGGCACAGCACAGAAGAGGCAGCACAGGTATGATGCCATCTTAGTCAGCTGGCAGGCAGGGTCAGCCAGGCCAGAGGGCCCACATGGGGCTGGCTGCCACACCAACCAACAACACTGACTGGACAGTGCCTCTCTCAGCAGAAATAATGTTTTTAAGACAATCACACCTAGAGAACGTGGCGGTGACTGTGACTGAGTGTGCAAGCAACCTTCTCCTCCCTCTATAAGACAATCGTGGATCCTGCCACCTGTCTGCAAAGCCAATACTGAGACAGAAGGTGGGGTGATTAAACGAGGATATTTTCTGAGTGCCAACACCCAACAAACAAGGGAGAATCGGTTCCCCCAAAGCCTACCTGAATGCATAGGCTAAGCCTGGAGGTCATAAAGATTGATTAAGCAGGGCAGGGGGACACAGATTAATAATTTTCCCAGTCCATGCAAGTAATTCTTACAATGTTTCAGCAATATTTTTTGTTGAGGTCTCCATGGCTCCAAGAAGGCGAGATGTTCCTAAATATCCAGAATACCTGGTGATTTGGTTTTATAGTCTTAGACAATAACTGAAAGCACATAAACAGAACAATTAATGACTGCCCATAAGAGGAAACAATAGCCTGTGACTTATGACCAGTACGAGGTAAATTCTTAAGGATGGGGAACACCAAGCTCTCGGCATTCAACGTTTATAACGTGGTTGTCTTAACTACCGTTTGTAGCAAGACGGAGTCAGGCTGACACAGGGCCTCACCTTCACCTTGACTGAGCCAGCAATAGCTTCTGCTGATAAGGCCGCTGAGAGACTCCATAAGGAGCTTCCCATCTCTTTCCACTAGGAGGTGGGGTCCACCACCCTTGAGTACCTGGGTACTACAGGTTGCTGCTGGGCAGTGCTGTTCTCAGCATAAAAGAAGTTTTTAAGATAATCACATCGAGAGAATATAGCACTGGCTGGCAGCTGAGCATGGCAGTGTGCTTCCTCCTTTCTCCGAGCTACACCATAATCCCTGCTGACATGACTTGAGAGAGTTGGCACAAACAGCTCACCATATTTGTCAGCCAGGTGGCATGGTCTGCCACCCCTCAGGGTGCAACTGGGGCCAGCCGCCAAGCAGAACAGCACGACTGGGCAGGACAGCATCTCCATAACCAGAGACACTGTATTCAGACAGCTACGCCTAGAAAACGCAGCAGTGGCTACATCCAAGTCTAACAGTGCCCTTACTCCCTGCTGAGAGCTACACCATAGTTTCTGCTGCTCTGACACTGGAGAAGCTGAACAGCTTTGTGATGGCACAAAGACAATAGTCGATATCTAACCATTTAAAGAAGTAGATCACTATGGTTCCACAAAAACTCCCAAAATAAACAACAAAAAAACTTCCCAGATGAAAAAGCCTTCCTGAAATTATAGGAAGTAGAATATAAAAGAATCATGTATAGAATCTGCCATGCATTGATTTGTGCCCCCCTTAAAAATGTGTAGCCATGTGGCTGGGCCATAATTTCCACTATTCTGTGACTGTCCTCCATTCTGTGATTTTCCTATGCTGTATGTTAAAACATTAGGGTAGGACTATAAATCCCTTCATAGGATCACTTCTGTGCTCCACTGTAAGGGCAGTTTCCCTGCAGGAATATGGTTTCACGACCCTTTATCTGTTCATCCTACAAGAGATCAAAGAAAAGGGAAGTGACCAGAGAATTGGAACATCTTACCCTCAAGAAAGGAGCACTAGAAGAAGAGTGCATCTCTAAACAAAAACTGTCATACAAAGAGAAACCTTGTAGAATACACCCCAGCTTTTCAGATGTACCTGTGTTGGCAAGAAGGCAATGGAATGACACACACAATGCCTTGAAGGAAAAAAACTGCCAGCCAAGAATTCTATATCCTGTAAAACTGTCTCTCAAATATGATGGTGAAATTAGGACATTGTCAGACAAACAGAAGCTTAGAGATTTTGCAAAAGCCAAACCAAAGTTACAAAAAATACTGAAGGAAGTTCTTTGATTAGAAAATCACTAACACGAGATGTATACCCAAGGATGCAATGCAGGACACAGCATCCAGACTCCTAATTAGTCAAGGAAGTCACAAAGCTCGGTCAAACCTAAAATATTAAAATTAGAGAAACAGAGACCTCAACACATAACCTAGAACAACATTACACTAGAAAAAGTGATATGTCACTGTATTTATGGCCCTTTCAGACGGAGATGGTGAAGGAGATATAAAGAAATGAAAGGCTGCTTTTAACCTAGGACATTGGGAGTAAAAAGGGGTAGCCACAAAGCAAACTAACAATCCTGTATATGAAAACCAGAAACACAATACAGAAGCCTCAACAGACACAAAATCAACACAGAAAAAATGACAACAAAACCCATAAAGAAAAACAACCCAAGCATAATACTAAGTGGAAAAAGGAAAATATTAACAATATAAAAATTAACGCACCAAAAGGACAACACTAAATACATATCTATTAATAATTACACACAATGAAATGGACCGAATGCTCCAATAAGAATACAGAGAGTAACAGGCTGGATCAAAAGAAAACAAAAATCCATCATATGCTGCTTACAAGAAACATACCTCAGACTCAAAGACAAGAACAAACTGAAAATCAAAGAATGGAAAAATATACCAAGTGAACAACATGCAAAGAAGAGCTAGAGTGACAATATTAATCTCAGATAAAATAGATCCTAAAGTCAAATCCACCATCATACACAAGGATGGTCACTATTTATTGCTTGAAAGTTCAATAGATAAGGAGGATAGAACAATATCAAATACTCATGCACCCAATGTCAGAGCATCCAAATACATCAAAAAACTGACAACAGTTACAGCAGAAGATTTCAACATTCCACTTTTAGTAAGAGACAGATCATGCAGAAGAAAACTCAATAAAGATATAGAAGATTTGATGGTGGCCATCGACAAAATCACTCTCATAGGCATATTCAGAACTTTTGATCCAACAGCAGACAAGTACACCTTCTTTTCCAACGCACATGGAACATTCTTCAGAATAGACCAAGTGTTAGGACATAAAGCAAGTCTGAACAAAATCCAAACCATTGAATTATTGCAAAGCATCATCTCAGACCATAAAGTCATAAAGTTTAAATCAACAGCAAATAAACTCAAACTCATGGAAACAGAACAACACCTTGCTCAAAAATTCATATTCATAGAACAAATCAAGGATATGTAAAGAAATTCACGGAATCAAACAAGAATGAAAACACATCCTACCACAACCTATGGGGTACAGCAAAAGCAAGGCTCAGAGGTCCATTTATGTCTATAAATGCACACATCTGGAATGAAGACAGGTCCCAAAGCAAAGAACTAATCCTCTAACTTCAACCAGTCAAATGAAAACAAAAGAACCCCTCAAATGCCATAAGAAAACAGGCAGTAAAAATTAGAGCAGAATTTAACAAAATGAAGAATAGAAAAACATTGACAAAATTAACAAAACCAAAAGCTGGTTTTGTGAAAAGATCAACAAAATCAATAAACTGTTGGCTAAACTCACAAAAGAAAAACAGGAGAGGAAACCAATGACCAGAATAAGAAATGAGATAGGATATGTCACAACAGATCCAACTAATAGAAAAGTATTGTAACAGAATACTACAAAAAAAAACTGTACTCGGATAGATTTGAAAACCTCGAGGAAATGAGCAAATTTCTAGATTCATATCACTTACCAAAATTATCAGAAAGAGAAGTAGAACAACCTAATAATTCCATCACGAAAAAAAAGATTGAAAAACTAACCAAAAAGCTACCAACCGAAAGAAGCCCTACCCAGATAGCTTCACTGGAGTATTCCAACCAACTTTCTGAAAAGAGTTAACTCCAATTTTACAGAAGCTGTCTCACAACATAGGAAAGGACAGACTATTTCCAAATTCATTCCATGAAGTCAGCATCACCCTGATACCAAAGCTGGTAAAGACTCCCCCCAAAAGAAAATGAAACACCAATATCACTCATGAATCTAGATGCAAAAATATTCAACAAAACCTTAGCCAATACAATTCAACAATGTATCAAAAAAAATCATCATGACTAAGTTGGATTCATACCAGTGATGCAGGGTTGGTTCAACATCAGAAAAACAATTAATGGGATCAGCCACACAAATAACACAAAGGAGAAGAATCACTTGATTCCATCCATTCATGAAGAATGGGCATTTGATAAAGTCCAACACCCATTTACATTAAAAACTCACAGCAAAATAGGGATAGGAAATTCCTCAACACAACAAGGGACACCTATGGAAACCAGCCATCAACATTATCCTGAATAGAGATAGGCTGAAAGAACACCCCCTAAGAAAAGGAACTAGACAAGGATAACCACTGTCCCCACTTCTATTCAACATTGTGCTGGAGGTTCCAGCTAGAGCAGTCAGACAAGACAAAGACGTAAAGACACCCACACTGGTAAAGAAGAAGTAAAAGTATCTCTATTTGTAGATGATAACATTGCATGCACAGAAAACCCTAAGGAGTCCATAAATAAACAACTGGAACTAATAGAAGAGTTCAGCAAAGAATCAGGATATAAGATAAACATAAATAAATCAGTAGGATCCCATTATACTAACAAAGAGATCATCAAAGAGGAAATCACCAAATCAATACCATTTACAAGAGCACCTAAGAAGATAAAATATCTAGAAGTCAATCTAACCAGAGACATAAGAGATCTATACAGAGAAAATTACAAGACTCGATCTCAAGAAACCAAAAGAGACTAACATAAGTGGAGAAACCGGTGTTGCTCATGGACAGGAAGACTTCACATTGCGAAAATATCTATTTTCCCAAAGTGATCTACATATACAGTGCAATCCAAATACAAACTCCAATGTTATTTTTTTAATGAGATGGAGAAAAAAATTACTGATTTTGTTTGGAAAGGGAAGAAATCTAGGATAAAAAGACACAGCTGAAGAAGAGGAACACTATGGGAGGCCTCACACTACCCAACCTTAGAACCTAATACACTGCTGCTGTAGTCAAAACAGCCTGGTATCGGTTCAAAAACAGATACATAGACCAACGGAACAGAATAGAAAATCTAGAAATATCACCAGGCTCCTATGAACAATTGGTAATTCGACAAAGTCTCAAAGCTTGCAAACTGGGGTAAAAACAGTGTTTAACAAACAGTGTTGGCAAAATGAGATATCCAACTGTAAAATCTGATAGAAGACCCACATCTCAGATTCTACACAAAAATTACCTCAAATTGGATCAAAGATCTAAATATCAAACCTAAAATGATAAAGATTATGGATGAAAAAGTAGGGACAACAATGGAATTCTAATACACAGCTTAGACAGACTACAAAAGCTTAACAGCAATGCAGAAACAACAAAAGTGAAAATAGGTCAACGGGAACTACTAAAAATCAAACACTTGTGCTCCTCCAAAGACTTTATCAAGAAAATTCAAAAGACTGCCTGCAGAATGGGAGAAAATCTTTGGCAACCATGTATCAGATCAACACTTAATTTCCATAATGTACAAGGTACTGCAAAATATCCACAAGAAAAAGACAACTCAATTAAACAATGGGCAAAGGACATGGACAGACATTTCACCAAAGAAGAAATCCAGGCAGCTGAAAAACAAAAGAGGAAATGCTCATGATCATTAGCTATTAGAGAAATCCAAATCAAAACTGCAGTGAGATACCATCTCACCCAATGAGGTTGGCAATAATCCAAAAACCACAAAACCACAAATGCTGGAGAGGCTGTGGAGAGACTGGCACTCTCCTGCACTGCTGGTAGGAATGCAAGATGGTATAGCCTCTTTGGAAAGCTATTTGGTGGTTTCTTAAAAACCTAGAAGTCACAATATCCTATGACTCAGCAATTCCACTACCTGAAATATATCCTACAGAAATCAGGGCTGTCATTTACATACACACACATGAAGGTTTACTGCAGCACAGTCCACAATAGCAAAAAGATGGAATCAACTCAGATGCCCAACAACACACGAATGGATAAACAAACTGTAGTATATATGCTCAATGGAACACCATACAATAATAAGAAGACTGATAATTTTAGGAAGCATCTCAAAGTCTGGTTTCAATTGGAAGACACTATGTTGAATGAAATCAGCCAGCGGCACAAGGACAAATATTCTCTGAGGTCCGTACTGTAAGGACTTAAAAACAGGCTCGGGGGGGTGGAGTCAAGATGGCGGACTAAGTACACGTCTCCCTATATCCCTCTGGAAACCAAGACCTGAATTGATAATCAAACAGAGCCTTCTGATCAGCTAATCAGCCCCAGGACACGGCACAGGGCTGTTACTTTGGACTTCATACCACTGAGTGAGAAACCTCCTTTCTTTCGCCGACTCCTGCTCCTGACTAGCCCTGGCTCTCACGGACTGAAAGTAAATGCACCATTTTGACTTTTTTTTTCTCTGTCTTGGCCAGCAGGCGGAGCTGGGTCTTGCCTAGCAGCTAGACTCAGATGCACTGCTGGGGGGATAGGCAGGCAAAATTCCCACGTTTTGAGAGCCAGGCTTAGGACTCTGTTAATCTAGGCATTTTGGGCCTGTGTTTTTGTCTCTGCCACAGCGGAGTTTGTATGGATTCACACTGTCAGTGTGCGGGACGCCATGCTGGGTACGGAGATTTTAGCAGGACCTAATTCTTAGCCTGGGAGCCAGCGCCTGCAAACAGGACAGCACTTCTCCAACAGAAAAGCAGTAATTACACAGTGCCACCTACGGTGGGGCCCTGCAACAGAAGCAGAGGAATCACTACCTCTCGGCACCTTTAGCCCCTCAATCTGCTGCCTGTGTGGAGGACGCCATCTTGGATACAGTGGCCACAGCTGGACCTATTCGTAGCTTGGGAGCCAGAGCCTGCCCACAGGAGAAAAGCAGTACTCTACACAGTGTCGCCTAAGGCTGGGCCCTGTCAGCAGAAGCCAACAGGGCAGTAGCATTGCTGTATTCTGAACTAGTTTGTACCATATAGGGTTGGATATAGAGGTGCTTACTTTGCCAGCTGAGAAAAGGGACCTCTACACCTGAAAACCTGACTGAGTTGGGAAGTGGTCAGATACCTTTTGCTTTACATTTTAAGACAGCCTAGAGAAACGGCACTTGGCTTGGGGTAGAGAAACATCTGCAGTCCATCCTCACAGTATCTCTTCTAGCCTCTACTTACTCACATGGGACCCAAAAAGCAATAGACACTTGTGGCATACAAGAAATCACACATGGCTTCAGAAGGCTCCGAAACAAAGCAACCAAGGAGTTTTCCAGATGAAGAAACTTTTATGAAAGCATCAGAAAGTGAATACAAAATGATTATATACAAAGCCCTTCTAGACGTTATACAAAATGCAGCAGAACAAAATGAAAAATTAAGCAAGCTGTTGGATCTGATGGAACACCAGTACTCTAAAATCCAACAGATCAAGAACAAAATCAAAGACATAGAAACTTCCATGCAAAGCCAAGAAAACAGAATGGAACAAATGGAAAAAAGAATTTCTGACTTGGAAGACAGCTACTGACACCAGTGTCTATGAGCAGAAATCAGAAAAAAGAAACAAGAAAAATGAAGAAGCATTAAGAAGCATGTGGGACTCTGTTGAGAGGAACAACCTTCGACTAATTGGAGTCCCTGAACAGGGTGAGACATCTGAGAACACAGAGAGTATTGTTGCTGAGCTGCTGACAGAAAACTTTCCAGGAATCATGAAGGAAGAGAATATAGACATCTCAGATGTGTATTGTACGCCACCCAGTATAGACCTCAAAAGAAAGACTCCAAGACATATTATAATCAAGCTTAACAAAATGAAACATAAGCAGCAACTCTTAAAGGCAGCAAGAATCAAAACAAAGCTAACATTCAGGGGGAAACCCTGTAGGTTCTCATCAAATTTCTCAGCAGAAACCATGCTAGCACAGATACAATGGCATGACACATTCAAAGCCTTGAAGGAGAAGAACTTCCAACCAAGAATTATATATCCTGCAAAACTATCTTTCAAATATGAAAATGAAATCAAGACATTTCCAGATAAACAGAAACTCAGAGACTTTGTAAAAACCAAACCAAAACTCCAAGAAATACTGAAAGAAGTTCTTGGCTCTAGCTTAGAAGCACGAAACCACTAACTTTATATTTTAGAACGACACACTACTCAAAACTCTACTAAGTTAGGCAAGGCTCCAAAGTTAATCACAGCTTTAATATGGAAAGAAGCAATCCAGTGATCATCATGAAAACTGTGGTGCCATCATAGTAAAAAGAGGGATGTACTACAGTTGTTATAGTCCTTCCAGATGGAGAGGAAGATGACAAGACTAGTAGTAATTAAAATTGTGTTTATATAGTTTATTAAGGGGGATCATAGGGGCAGCTGTAAAGCACAACAAAGATGCATCATACCATTTCAAGAAATGTGACACAGAAGTCCCAACAACTACAAAACCAGCTCTGAAAAACGTGAAAAATCAACTCACAAAAAAGAATGTCCCAGAACAGACTAATAAGAACAACAGAGAAAACATCAAGATAAAAATAAACATATCACAATGGCAGCAGTGAACACACACTTATCAATAGTTACATTGAATGTAAATGGACTGAATGCTCCAGTAAAGAGACATCGAGTGACATCTTGGATCAAAAGACATGACCCATCCATATGTTGTCTACAAGAAACTCACTGGAGACCTAAAGATAGGAACAAACTGAAAATTAAAGGATGTAAGAATATATATCAAGCTAACAATGAACAAAGAAGAGCAGGGGCAGCAATTCTAATCTCAGACAAAATCAATTTTAATGTCAAATCCACCATCGTGGACAAAGATGGACACTATTTATTACTCAAAGGTTCAGTACACAAGCAAGACTTAACTATATTAAATATTTATGCACCTAATTTGGCTTTTAATATCAGAGCACCCAGATATATCGAAGAAACACTGACTACACTCAAAAGAGAGTTAGATGACTCTACAACAATAGTGAGAGACTTCAACACCCCACTCTCAACACCGGACAGATTATCTAGAAAAAAGCTCAGTAAAGATACAGAAGATCTCATTGACACGATTAACCAACTAAACCTTATTGATATATACAGAACTTTCCACCCATCAGCGGACAACTACACCTTCTTTTCCAGTGCACATGGAACATTCTCTAGAATTTACCATGTGTTAGGCCATAATGCAGTGCTCAACAAAATCCATACCATTGAATTACTGCAAAGCATCTTCTCTGATCATAAAGCCATAAAAGTTGAAATCAATAGAAAAACCATAGATAGAAAGTGGAACTCTTGGAAACTGAACAACATCTTGCTCAAAAAAACATGGATTATAGAGGAAATCAAGGATGAAATAAAGAAATTCATGGATTCCAATGAGAACAAAAACACTTCCTACCAGAACCTATGGGATACAGCCAAAGCAGTGCTCAGAGGTCTGTTTATCTCCATAAATGTACACATCTGGAAGGAAGAAACCAAATCAAGGAACTAACCCTACAGCTTGAACAAATAGAAAGAGAACAACAGAGGAACCCCTCGGGCACCAGAAGAAACAAGATCACAAAGATTAGAGCAGAGCTAAATTAATTAGAGAATAGAAAAACAATTGAAAAAATTGAAAAGATCAAAAGCTGGTTTTTTGAAAAGATCAACAAAATTGACAAACCACTGGCTAAACTTACTAAAGAAAAGCAGAAAAGGAAACAAATAACCCAAATTGGAAATGAGAGAGAACTTGTCACCACAGATCCAACAGAAATCAAAAATATCATAACAGAATACTATGAAAGACTGTACTCTAACAAATTTGAAAACCTAGAGGAAATGGACAAACTCCTTGACTCATACCACCTACTCAAATTATCACAACATAAAGCAGAACAACTTAATAAACCCATCACAAAGGAAGAGATTGAAAATGTCATCAAAACACTGCCAACCAAAAGAAGTCTGGGCCCAGATGGCTTCACTGCAGAATTCTACCAGCCATTTAGAGAAGAGTAATCTCCAATACTACTGAGAATATTTCACAGTATAGAAAGGGATGGACTACTCCCAAACTCACTCTATGAAGCCAGCATAACCCTGATAGCAAAGCCAGGGAAAGACCCAACAAAGAAGAAGAACTACAGACTGATATCACTCATGAATCTAGATGCAAAAATCTTCAACAAAATTCTTGCCAATAGAATACAACAACATATCAAGAAAATAATCCATCATGACCAAGTGGGATTCATATCAGGGATGCAAAGCTGGTTCAACATCAGAAAAACAATTAATGTGATTAACCACATAAACAGCACAAAAGACAAGAATCACCTGATTTTGTCCATTGATGCCAAAAAGGCATTTGATAAAGTCCAACACCCATTCATGCTAAAAACTCTTAGCAAAATGGGCATAGATGGCAAATTCCTCAGCACAATAAGGGCCATTTATACAAAGCCAATTGCCCACGTCATCCTGAACGGAGAGAGACTGAAAGACTTTCTTTTGAGATCAGGAACTAGACAAGGATGCCCACTCTCACCTCTCCTAGTCAACATTGTACTAGAAGTTTTAGCCAGAGCAATTAGACAAGACCAAGAAATAAAGAGCACCTGCATCAGTGAAGAGGAAGTTAAAATCTCCCTGTTCGTAGATGATATGATTGTATATGCAGAGAATCCCAAGGATTGGACTTGGCGATACAGAGTGACCACATATTGGATGCACTTTATGGTTCTATGTGTCTATAGGATGTCATCCTGCTGACCTCTGGCTGGGGGAGAGAGAGTAGGTTGAGAGGAGGGGAAGGGAGACTGTTGGGAGGATGAGACACGTATGGAGTAGAGAGGAATAGTGTGCTGTCACCAGACAGGAATAGTGTGCTGTCATGCAGTGGAAGCTGCATATGGGTGGGCATGTAAATTTATACGGGAATGTACATTTTCATTCAGTCATATTAAATACAAAAAAATAAAAAAAACAGGCTCAGGTACAGAAGAAAAGAATCTTGGATGGCTGCAAGGAAAGGAGGGAGAAAGTTGGTTATACATTAGATAGTTGATGGAAATTTTGTTGGGTGAAATCAGTGACAGCACACATTAGAAAGAAGATCAGTTTAACTGGACTTCTACAGAACCTGAAAACTCTTCCAATCTTAACCCAGTATCACAATGATAGGGTAGCAGGGGAGGGGGTCTTGGAACCATACTCTCAGGGAACATCAAGGCCAATTGGCATATCTAGCCTATTGGTAAGAGAGTCATATTGGTGAGTGGCATCTGGGGTCTGAAAAGCTAGCAAGTTGCCCTCTGAGGTACAGTTGGAACAGATGATCACCAAGGACAACAATGACATGAGGGAAAAAGAGCCCAGAAGACAGAAAGACCCACCTGAACATACAACTAGAAAAATCAGATGGTGCCTGGCCACCACCAATGACAGCCATGATGGTCTCACAACACTGAGTCCCAGTGGCAACACCAGAAAAAAAGGGGTGCACCCTAAGAAATCCACTGAAACACCACCATTGATGGTGCAAAGCCCTGAGAGTTCCCCTGGGGGCATGGCCACTAGACCTGATGCTGCCCCTGACTACAGATCATTACTGAGGTCAACTTTTCAGATACGAATGGATGAGACTTGGGGACACAGAGACACAGAGTGACCATATCATCTGTGCACTTTATGGTTCTGTGCATCTGTAGGATCTCATCCTATTGGCCTCTAATTAGAGGAGAGTGGAGAAGGAGGAGAGGAGGAGACAGGTGATTGTTAAGAGGATGTGACAAGTATGGAATGGAACAGAGGAGTGTGATATCACCGAGCAAGGAGAGCAGAGGGAGCTGCAGATAAGCGGGAATGCAAATTGAAATTGTATTGTAAACTTTTGCTCAATCACAATTAAAAAAATAAAAAGATAGAATGAACCTAGGTGCCCATCAACAGAGGAATGGAGAAACAAACTTTGGTCTATCTACATGGTGGAACACTATGCAAAGTTAAAGAACAACAATGATTTTAGGAAGCATTTCATAATCTGGTATCAATTAGAAGACATTCTGCTGAGTAAATTTGGACAGCTGCAAAAGGACAAGTATTGCATGAGATCCCAATTTTAAGGACTTAAAAAAAAAGACTTATACACAGAAGAAAAGGCTCTGATGGCTACAGGGTTCAGGAGGGAGGGAGAAGGTTGTTCATGCATTAGATAATTGACAGAAATTCAGTTAGGTGAAGGGTGTCAGAGCACTCAGTTGAAGGCAGGTCAGCATAACTGGACTACACCATAAATTAAAAGGTTTTCTCAGTTCCACCCAACATTTCAAAGGATAAAGTAGCAGGGACAGGAGGCTAAAGACACTGTTTTGAGGGAACATCGAGGTCATTTGGCATAACTAGTCTTTTGCTAACAGAGCTTTCTGCACCCCGCATTGGTGAGTGGCACCAGGGTCTTAAAAGCCAGCAAGCTGCCATCTGGGGAACATCAATTAGTCCTAATCCATCTGCAAAAGATGACGATGGAGAATAACAAAGATACCTGGAAAAGTGAGCCCAGGAGACAGACGGACCATATGATTTGTAGACTACATCAGCAAGAGACAAGAAGAACCAGACGGTATCCAGCCACCACCAAAAACAGCCTTGATAAAGTACAATTGCAGAATAGTAGAATCTCTAATGTAGCACAAGAAAAAGAGGTGTGCAGATCAAAAATTCTACCGAAAGACCAGAATTGATATTCCAGTGACCTGGCATGCCTCCTGTGTACATGGTCCCTAGACATGCTGTTGCCCTAGACCTGAATCCAGTACTGGCGTCAACACTTCAGACAAAGAAAGGACAGAGCTAGGAACACAGAGTGAGCATATGATATGCATACTTTATGGTTTTATACATTTATACAAGGCTGTCCTACAAGTTTCTTTCTAGAGGGTAGAGGAGAGGGTAGAGTGCAGGGGATGGGTGCTCACTGGGGGGTACTAGAAGTAATGAAAAAGAGGAGTGCGCGGTCACTTGGATGATATACTTTCACTTAAGCATAATAAAAAAAAATTTAAGTGTGAAAAGGAATGTGCTGTCACAGAGTGGGGAGAGTGGATATAGCTGTAGAGAGGCAGATATGAAAAATTGACTTGGATTGTATACTTTCACTTAATTATAATACAATTCTAAAATAAAAGGAAGATTCTTTGCAAAACTCTGAGAACTAATGCAATGTGTTTTGCTGACTTGTTCATTGCCTGTTTTGTCTTCCTCCTCCATTTGTAATGGATGTGTCTGACTTGTCCCTGTCTGTTCTGCCGTTGTCCTTTGGAGGCTGATCACTTCTTTGCTTCATTTCGTGGATGCAGAGGAGTTTTTGTATTTTGGACTTCAAATAGATTTAAGACTTTTGCTACAATGGAATGAATGTGTTGCATGTTTCACAGATGGGATTTTTTGGTGGACACACAATGGAATGTTGTAGATTGAATTTTGTCCCACCAAAAACGTGTATAGAAAACTGGTTCGCTCATGATTATCAGTGTTGGGCAATTGCCCTCTATGCTGTGAACTTCCTATGCTGTATATTAAAGGGAATAGGGTGGGAATGTAAATCCCTTCCTAAGGTCCCCTCTCTGGTCCTTTGTGAAGGCAGTTTCCCTGGAGGATGGCTTGCACAACATTTTATCCTTTTATGCTACAAGGGATAAAAGGAAAGGGAAGCAAACAGAAAATTGGGAACTTCATACCACGAAGAAAGCAACACCAAGAGAAGAGCACGTTGTTCAGACCTGAGGTTTCTGCACAAAGATGTTCCCTAAACAAAGACTGTTGCAACACAAGAACTTTCTTTCAGTGTTGACAGAAAGAAAGCCTTACCCTGGAGAGGACATCCTGAATTTGGACTTGTAGACTAATGGACTGTGTAAGAATAAACTTTTTTTTAAAGGCCACCCACTTGTGGTATCTCTATTAGAGCAGCACTAGCTGACAAAAACAGGCCCCCTCCAAAAACAGCTTTGGAGCCAGCATCACTTTTGCTGCTGTCAGGTTTCTGAGGAGCAGAAGTGCAACTATTTCACTGATTTTTTCCCCAAGATACCACGATACAAGCTCTACCAGGAAATCTCCTGCGCTCAGGCACTCAACTCTCAACAGGCACTCAATTCTCTTTCCATGGGTTGGCTCTAGCACTGTTTCATGCTGGTCTGGTTCTGCTTCTGCTTCTCACCATTTGTGCCTTCTCCAGTGTTAAAAGTTGTCCTAAGTTTCTTTGGAGTTTTCCAGCCATTTGGAGTTCCAAAACTGCTTCCACATTTCAGGTATCTGTCAGAGCAGCACCCCATTCCCGGTACCAAATTCTGTCTTAGTCATTTACTGCTGCTTTAACAGAAATACCACAAATACATGGTTTTAAAGGGAGAAATTTTATTTGTCATAGTCCAGTAAGCCAAAAGCCCAAATTCAGAGTGTCAGCCCAAAGGAAAGCTTTCCATGCTGGCTCTAGAGGAAGGTAGCAAGTGATCTTGGTCTAAGATCAGAATAAGCTATATCCCATACCTTTTGCAGTTCCTGCTAGTAGCACCACCAAGAAAGCATTCTTGGTGGGAGCACCCAAAGAATAGTCAATGGTCCTGTAGCCTATGGTGGTCAGTGCCAAAATATGCAAGAGTTAGCAGAGATTTTAAGATTTAGTCAACAGGTCTACAGGCAGGCTAAACAAACCTTCCAGGTTACCCATTTCTGCACTCCAAAGTAGATATGAAACATGTTTTTGATAGCTAATGGAGATGTATTTTATACAAATAAATATAATATTACTAAAGATAGAATTTACTAATGGTCTAATAATGTATATCATACTTTTAATGATCTTACTTTTAGTGTTAAAAATATTCTAGTGATATCAAAAACTGAAACCAGTGGCTGAAAACTGTCAGGGGAAGGGGGACCTAAGACCAAGGGCCTGAGAGGCATAGTTTCAGATCACTCCCAACCTGCAGGAAAAGATATGACCTCCACATTTCCAAGGTCCAAGTGGCAACGCTAAGTACAAGGCTCTGAAAGACACCACCATAGATTGAGTAGACTGTAGGCTATGAATGACTGACTACTCTTTTCTTGACCATTGAGACCTAATCTATGATAAAAAAAATTAAGCAAGTTGCCAAGAAGGACAGGGAAGCAACGTGTGTTAGAGCATTCTTCTTTCAGATTACTGGCCAGATGGCATCTAACACCACCTTCTGTTCCTTGACGGTTATTACAGCCTGTGAGATTGCAAAGGAGATGAACTCCACCCACTCAAACCCCACCCAGTCAACCTCCACTCAGTCGACCCCTGCACACCTCCACCAACTGCCCACATTGTTCCTTACATCTGGATATGGTCTTTCCCTTTAAATACTTGGACCTTGCCTAACAACTTCAGACAGGCTTTAAGGACAAGAATATGCCCTGCCCCTCACATACTGGCATGCAAATAAACTTTTCATCACTCATCCCTGCAATTCACTTATTGGTGGCAGGTAGCCATGAACTTTGGAGCTTTCTCCAATAACAGAACTACTCCTCAGTTGTTTTATGAGAATAGACTATATTCTTAGATTGTCTGCTCTAATCAAACTAATATTATGTATTTTAATCATACTACTTTTAACCATACTTTGTTAAGTTGTAACAACTGTAATTACCAATTTAACATAAGCTGTCAGTGTGTTAAGATGTTACTGGACAAGACTCCATGTTCGTACTACATGCCACAAAGCCAGTCTCTGAGACACAAGGTTGGAGTGAATAATCAAAGGTTTATTTGCAAAGAGACAAGGGGTGTTCTCTTTCTCAAAACTGTCTGCCTTTGTCAGGCAAGGTCAGACTATTTAATAGGAAATGCTATGTGCCTGTGTAAGGCTTCAAAGTAGGCTTGAGGAAGTGGCTGGGTTTCTTCAGGCCTTTAATCTTTCTAGTTCACCTGGGTGATAGGGCATCATTGGCTTCACGATCTTGCTTGGCATCACTGGCCATCAAGGAAAACAAAGTGGTTCTATGTGGCATCTGGTCAGCAATCTGGAAGAATGCTCAGAGACAAGTTATTTTCTTGTCCTTTCTGGCCTCCTGCTGAATTCTTTTATCATTGTTTAGAGCCCAATTTTCAAGGCAAGAGGAGTCAGTCCCAGCCTATAGTTTACTAAATCTATTGTGGTGCCTCTGAACCCCTCACCCTAGCACGACCACCTGGGGCTTGTGGAATGTGGAAGTCATGCTTTCCCTGTGGGCTGCAGGTGCTGGATCTGAAACAACGAGGCTTGAGCCTTCTGTTTTAGGTCTCCCCTAGGGCTTTTCAGTCTCTGGTTTCAAAGATGCTAAATGTAATTAAGTTGTCTACAAAAATGGAAACATAATCTGGCAAAATTTTTAAAATTTTAAATACACTGTTGTTATTCTGCTTACTATTGTGTGTCGGATCCGACTCGACGGCACTTGGCTTTATATGCTGCAAAACATGTTATAGAATGACTTGTGCCAGGTTACACAGGAGTGAAACTGCTTAGATAATATTAGTTAAGACTATTAGAATCCACTGACTAATTCTCAAAGTTAATTAAATAAATTGTCAATATTGATTCATAGTTGTTGAAATTTATAATACTTAGTACAGTTTGTTAAAATTTGGCAAACTTTATCATATTTGTTAAGATGTCTTAAAACTTGGAGAGATTTTAATTGTTTCCTTTAACTTAAAGATGGGTACTACTGCTTTAGAAACCAAATATACATACATTCTACAGGATTCTTTCAGAATTTAATTCCTTAGAGTTAGGAGATGCACTGAAATGCAGAGATATGCATATTAAAAGAGAATATATAGTAAAGTGGAGTCTTGCCATAAGTGTAAGTTAAGAATCAGCTAAACTATGAAAAAAAAATGGTTGTGCTTAAGCTAAGTAAGTGCTGGGAACAGAATGACTCCTGAAAAGCAGCAGAAATGTATGAGTCCAAGAGTCCAGCGAAGTTAATTACAAGAAAAAGAAACTGGAGTCTGAGTTGAGATGTGGTTCAGTCCCACCAACAGCCGGTGGGGAAAGTTTTGACAGTTCAAAAGTTCTGAGGACGAAGTGAAGGGTGACTTCATGCAAAAGTTATTTATGGTTTTCTAGTTATAGCAGGTGGGGCACACCAGCCTGTCTTTCAGTCATGCCTGTGGGTCCTACATACCAAGCTGTTTTCAGCTAAAGAGGCAGTCTCATCATTGGATAAGAAGATCCTCCTTAATTCCAGAGGCAGAGTTCCCTCAGTGACCTCCCTGAATTCCAGGGACAGAATTTCTTCCACCAAATCTGCACTTTTAGTTATAGAGCAGAGGAGTGTTGTTATTTTCTCTAGCTACTTCCTGTTGATAAGGGTCATTGATTTGTCAGAGGGTTTATGGGGAGTTGGGGGGGGTGGGGACTTCTGAGCTTCTGGCACTCTGTACTTGTGTCTTGATAATCAGCGAAGAGACAAGTCCTTTGGTTGTTTTCTCAGAGGTTTTAGTAGAGATCTTGTCGAGCATCTGAGAGGACGAGAAGCTGATTCACTTGCTGGGGGGTAAGATTGCGGACTGATGTCTGGATCAGTTGTGTGACGGCCCTGAGTAGGACCAGGGTGAGAGAGTTTTAAAATGAGTAAGATAAGAGGTCTTATAAATGGAAGGAGCCAAGAAAGCCATTTTTGTGAATTTAGCCAGGCTTTCCAGTCACTTCTTTGCTGTTTTCATAAACTGAAAGAAGATTTGCTTACTGGCAACCTTAAGACAAATCTGAGGCTCTCTCACTGAGGTGTTGATGGCAGAGGACTTAGAGTCCAGACCTCCTCAGGCCTCCATGGCCAGCCCAAGGAGTTCTGTCAGGGTCAACCCTGTTTCAGCCACTCTTTCTAAGTGGCTGGCCCCAGCCCTAGCAGTCTGGGGACACTCATCCTTCCAGTGGCCATGGACACCACAGTCTGAGCATGGCTGGGGTAGAGCTCAAGGGTTTGGACAGGAGCAGCCCCAGTGCACTTTTTTCCTGCATTTGAAGCAACAACAAGGAGTGTGTAAGGAGCCCCTGTCCCAGGTTTCGGTCCAAAATTTTGGGAATAGAATGGCATGAAATAGGGGCAGAGAAACACCAGTCCAAGAGTCCAGTGAAGTTTATTCAAAGAAAAAGGAAGTGGGATCTAAACCAAGATACGATTCAGCCCCACCAGTAGCTGGTGGGGGCAGCTTTTTGAGTTTCAATGTTCCAGTGAAGTGAGAGATGATGTAAAAGTTATTTAGGGTTTCCTAGCTGTACCAGGTATGGCAGGCATGCCAGGCTGTTTGGGGTCATACCTTCAGGGTATATACCAAGCTGATCTCAATGAATGGTGAGCTCTGATCATTGGATAAGATAACCTCCCTGAATTCCAGGGACAGAGTTTCCTCAATGGCCTCCCTGAGTTCGAGGGACAGAGTTCCCTAAATAAGTTCCCTGAATTTCACAGACCGAGTTCCCTCAAAGACCTCACTGAACTCCAGGGACAGAGTTCCCTCATGAGGCTAGACAAGGAGCACCTGCAAAGAAAGTCATTGTGAAGAAGAAAAAGTGAGAAAAACAGTTGTCAGATGGACGTGGCAGCAGTTGGTCAGAGAAATGGAAAAGAAAAAGAAAAAAGTCAACAACTTGAGATAGCAGAAGATAAGATTTGTGGGCTAGATGCTAGTGACTGGAACCAAGGGGGCAACTTTTATGAAAACCCAGCACCCTGGATTTGGGCTGTGCAGTCCCCTCTGGGATCTGTGCCCACCAGTCTTCTGCTGTGACCTTGTTTGCCCCATCTTTGAAGGTCTGGGGAGCACAGGCCCCTCCTGGGGTCTGTGCGCACCAGTCTCTTACTGTGTTGTGACCTGATCCTAAGGCCATGTTTGCCTCATCCTCCAAAGCCTGGTTTCAGGGATTGTGACAGTTTTCAGTTGGTGCCTAAGCCTCCTGGGCTGTCCCTGCCAGCTTCCCCTCGGACATGCCCTATCATCATAAACTTCTACTTCCAATTCTCCTGACATCTGAACAGTGAGAGTACAGACAATCCTTAATTCTTTAGAGTGAAAACTCCTTTTAGGGAAGTGTGGGTGCTGACATGCTAACTTACCTCTTAACCCTTGTAGTCCCTGTGGGACCAGGTATGGGCCTCTGTGGGTAGTCACTGATGTAAATGAGAGTTCTTCACCAATGTGAACCAGGTAAGAGTTCTTAAGTAATGTAAGTGAGAGTGCTTTACATCATGCTGCTGGCACTGCCTCCACCTGCCTCACTGTACCTGCATGGTTTGACAACGTTTATCACTGACCCCAAGCCTAATAGTAATTACATATTTTTCTCTGGTGACCCCTAACACTTTGGGGAGCTCATGACACTTCTTCTCTGCTCCCACCCATGCACCCCAAGCCACCACTTCTTTCATTATCTCCATGGCTGTCCCCACACCCAAGTGTATGAGGCTGCTGTCACTGGAAGACAACTCCAGCCGGACACCCTCTCCCATCTCCTGTCTCCAGACTGCCACAGACCGCCTTAGACTGGCCTCTCCCACATGCCTGGCTTTTCTCGACATCTCTACCTGAGACTCTCCATTGTCCTATGACTGGCACGCCGAATGAGGCCACAGCTCTGGCCTTCTCGTTCCCCTCTGTTCTTGTGGGGAACCTTTCATGATGCCTGTCATTGGACTTTGTTCTTTGGTCACTTGTGGTGCCTTGCTAAGCCCCAGGTTCTGAGGGAACAGCAGCTGACCCAGTGGGAGTCTGATTCCCATCGAAGTCTTTCTCCAATCTACTCTTCTCTAAGGGCCTGCTGGCCCTAGGTTCTGGACTCAGTCCAGACTTGTGTTCTCCCAAAACCCCGGTTGCCACCTTAGTCTGAGGGTGGACCCTTCTGGGATGTCCACAGCCCTATATGCCCACCCCATCATTGTCCTTTTCACCCTACAAAGCAAGAGTCTGTTTCCAGGAGTTCTTCCTGCTGGACTTTTTGTAGTGGTTGCAGGCTGCAAAGATGTGAATGTGGCCTGTAGGCAATCAACCAATGCATGAATGGCAGGAAGACAGGATTCTCTCCAGAAGCACGAGGTCAGTGAGGCCTGGTGGCCTTTCTCTTACCAGCAGGAGGAGTTGTAATATTGAGCGGTGAATAAAGTATGGCCAAGTGCCTCTGCTCAGCTGCACTATGAGTCCATGTTTCCCCACCAGGTTGCTCCCAGGATCCCAGAGCAAGCTTGGAGCCACAGCTGGGTCACACTCCAGGCAGTGCTCGAGCACAAAGGCACTGCAGCCTCGGCCATACCTTGCTGTGCCGTCTGCGTGCGTTCATGTGCGCGCATACACACACACACAGTCAGGTGGTGTGCAGTCTTCATGTTGAACCCTGGCACTCCTTCCTGGGGCTCAGGCAAAGCTAGACCTCCCTGTGCCTCTAGCCCAGACCTCTCTGGCCGGGTCCAATGCTGCCGACTCTGGCCAAACGCGTTCCTGTGGTCTGAGCACCTCCCACTAACAGGTGGTAGGCAGAGCGGAAGTTCTCATTGACGCCCATCAAGTGCCCAGAAACAACTTGGTCAACAAACCAGGCCTGCGAGGATTTAGGACTTGGCCAAATTTCTGACTGTGTGATTTCAGGCAAGTGACGTCATTGCTCGGAGCTGTCCTTGAACGTGGAAAGAGAGAAACGAATGCTTTCGAGGTGGAGCACCGGGTGATGAGGCGAGAACGAGGGCGTAGGGCTGGAGGGCCCCAGGCTGGACTTGACAAGGAGAGCGCGCTGCAAATGGAGCTCCCTCGCGCGCGCCCCCTCACCTCCGACTGCTGTACTCAGCTAGCCCGCCCAGTTTGGGCTCTCCACGGCGGCGGCGGTAAGGGTGGCAGCACAGAGAGCCCTGCGGCCCCTGTCTGCCCCCGGGCGGCCGAGTGCACAGTGCCTTTGGCCCAAGCTGTCGTTGGTCTGAGGTGCCGAGTTAGCTGGCAGATGATATCAGCAGCAGGTTGGATTATAAAAGCGGGAGCACAGCAGCCTGCTAAGAACGCACCCAGCCACCACTGGTGCCAAATCCTACTTTACCCTCTCTATACCCATCCAGGGAGCGAAACCTCTGTGCTGCTCAACGGCTGCCAGCTGCCACATTCAGGCAATTGACTGCTGCAGTGATACTCGCCCTCTCCCTTTCCCTCTTCTCCACTGCTATCCCCCTCAGTACTTGCTCAATAATGTCCCACCTCTGACACTGACATTCAACAGCTTTAGAATCAGATTCGTTTCCAGCCTTGCCTGCTCCTGCCGCTCACTGTCCCACATCCTGCCTGTCCCACTCTAGGCCTTGGGAGACGGGTCTCATCACCCATAACATCTTGTCCCTGTCCACACTGGCTTCCCCCGGTGGGAAACAAGAGCCCACTTCTTTACGTCTCTCCAAGCAACTGGGCAGGGCATTTTGACAGAACCCAGGTTTCTGGGTGACACAAATGGTTTGCACTCAACTCCTAATATAAAGATTGGTGGTTCAAGCTTGCCCCAGGGGACATGGAAGAAAGGCCTGGCACTGCCCTGAGGAGCAGTTCTACTCTGGGATCACCATGGCAGGACCTAGGACAGTTAGGGTTAAACTGTTTAAGGATCTCTCCCAGCTGGCAGTGGTCACTGTGATGGCTAACAGAAACCGCTCATTGCTGGCGAAGCAGAATCAGTTAGATGCAACACGTTTGGTCTGGCTTTGCTTGTTTTGCCACAGAAGACTTTTTCACAGAAGATGTCATTGTTTCTGAAGCTGTTCACCTCCCCACACTGACTTGTGAGCATCTGAGAGCCAGAAGCAAGCCTAAGGCCATCAGGACCCCTCAGCGCAACGAAATGAGCAGAGAAACTTTCCCTCTTCAGCTACCAGGCCTTCCTCTCCACCTGCCCTACATGTCCTTTCCTTGTGGCCCAGCTCTGTGCTTCTCCCCAGTCTACAGGGTCTTCTGCTGTCTGTGACCTAGACTTGTGCCTGGCACAGGGAGCAGAATGGTTCTGGCACTCGGGGCCAGCCCTCAGCAGCGGCCACTGCACTGTCTTCACTCTTTTCTCATCCTGTCTGAGAAATGAGCAGATAGAGTCACAGACCTCAAATCTTCACCCCCTGAATTAAGCACAAAGATCAGACTTTGAATTGGAACAAAAGTTTCTTGACCTTTGGAACAGTGTCTGTAATGTTGGACCCACTCCCTACCCCATAGGAAAGTTGGTCTTGAACTTGGAGGGCTGTGGGTACATGGCCATGGTCAAAGAGCTGGAGACAAGCACCACACAAGGGTAAATGGGGTTGCTAAGACTTCTTGATCCCTTCGACGAGGGAAGTTTGTCAACTTCCTGGATGCACTTCCTTTTTAGCGCAGATGAATGCCACCCATACCCTTCTCACCTCCACATTTACCTGCACCCATCCCCTGGGTAAGGGAGCAGAGCCTCCAGATATCCAGGGTTCTTCATGGTGATCATTTATCCACCTGTCTACTGGCTTTGGCTCCAAGCAGCTACCATAATGACCATCACTGAAGGTTATCAGTCTTGGTTATAAGCTGTTAATGACAGACACAGACATGACTGTTAACTGAGTGAACTCCTAGTCCACAGGCCCCAGGTACATCATGGACATCTGTCATGCATTTTAACAAATGGAGCTGCCAGAGAAGGGAGTGGAACAATGTTCAGTAAGCCCTTCACAGTTCCTCTGCATGTGAGATCCTCCTGGGGACTCCTGCTGTCCCAGAAGGGAACACTCATGGTCTCATTAGCAAGGACTGGACACTGCTTAAACTAGAGCAATAGCAATTGGTATTGCCCTCATCAAATGGCCCTGGTAACTTCTGGTGCCACCAAGCCCAGCGTACAGGTTCATGTCCCCTGCTTTTGAAGGCGACTCTGGGTCAAGACCATTCTGAAACAAAGCCAGCTAGGGGAGGATGTGTTCCTCTTTGAGCAGTAGCTCTGATGCAGACCCTCTGCCAGATGCCCGAGGTGTGGTCTCCCACTGACTCTCAGAGGCAGCCATGGGAAGTGGCTATTATCCCATTTTATGGATGAGAAAAGGGATACTCCAACTCGTCCTGGGCCAGGGAAGAAGGGAAACTGGGAGTGGGATCCCAGCCTAGGTGTTTCTCTCCTCCCCTCCTTCCACCATCACTGAGACACAGAAAACCCGCACTGGACCAAGGACTTGCACTGGAGCAGGAAGGGGAAGGGAGAGGCAGAGGGTTATTCCCATTCTTTTTGCTTCTTGTGTCTGACGGAGGAGTACCACAAAAATAGTTAGACTGATGGAGGGAGGGCTGGCAGACACACTGGTGCCCCTGTCCTTGGGGCAAGAAGTGCCCAGGGCACAAAGAATGTGAAGTCCTGAAAGGTCTTCACCAGGTGGCTGTAGACAAAAGGGGATGGGCAGTAAAGACAGAGAAAGTTCTAATATTGCCCTGCAGACTAGACTCTCTCACCTGAATGGACAGAACTGGATTTCATGTGTCCCTTCTGTGTTTCATCTTTTGGAGCCTGCTCCATTGTGATGAAGTCACTCTTGGTCACCAGCTTTCCAGCATCTGGAAGTGCCTGCAGTGCAATGTGGCTTTTGCATTTCTTTTTCTTTCTTTCCCTTCCCCTGGTAAACAACACCAGCTGTTTCATGACTATTTTGGAGGAGCTGTGATTTCATGGATTGTTTATTTTCAAATGAAAAATTAAAAGTTACATATGATACATTATATACACGAAACACACACACCTACACCAATTTAATGCAAGGCAGAGCTTTTAAGGGACTTAAAAAACAGCTGTGAAACATCATTGTTTGTAAATTCATGTCATGCATAAATATATTTATTTATTTCATAAAGATATTGATGTTGTTAGAGGTATTTATAACAGTTGTATTTATGTAACTACATAAAGGAAGTCAATCACTGTAATGTTTTTGCCCTAACTAGTTCAAAAATGTAACAGAAAAAAAGGCTTTCCATGAACATCTTGAAAATTGTCTTTATTTATTCACTATCTATCTTTTCCAGAAATTAGTCTGTGAAAGAGGGAGAATGCAAAGGATTTTGCCTCTAAATAAGACCTAACAGCCAGGTTCTCAATTCTGGATCCCCCAGGGAATTTGTTAAAAATGGGCATTTGGAGGGCAAGGCCCAGATAGCAGACTAGCCATACATCTCCTTGATTCTCTTTGATAACTAAAGCATAGAAAACAATTGAATAGACCAGAATGGACATTCTGGGAACCCCAAGATGAGGTGGAGGGTTGTAAGATTGGACTGTGTAACAGGAAGGGGAAAACTACCTTTGTTGGAGGTGAAACTGTAGTGCAAACTGTCCTGCTTCTGCTGGCACAGCAGCTGAGAGGCTTGTAAGCACAGAAACTATCTTTGTCAACCAGGAGACTCGGACTTGGGCTGCGGAACCTGAGAGCATGGCAGGGGCAAGCTGCCATGCTGAGCTGCAGTTCCAAAGTAGACAGCATCTCTCACCGCAGAAAGTCTATACTTAAGATAGTCACATCTAGAGAACTCAGCAGCAGCTGATGGCTCAGAGTACTTATTCCCTTTCCCCTCTCTTCTTGGAGGTACCCCATAGATTTAGATGGCACAGCAATGAAGAGGCAGCACAGGTAGGATGCCATCTTAGTCAGCTGGCAGGCAGGGTGAGCCACACCCGAGGGCCCACATGGGGCTGGCTGCCACAATAAGCAACAGCACCTGACTGGACAGTGCCTCTGTCAACAGAAATGGTATTTTTAAGACATTCACACCTAGAGAACGCAGGGGTGACTGTGACTGAGTGTGCTGGCACCCCTCTCCTCCCTCTGTAACACAATCATGGATCCTGCCACCTGTCCACAAAGCCAATACCAAGACAGAAGGGGAGGTGATTAAATGAGGATACTTATCGAGTGCCAACATCCAACAGGCCAGGGGGAATCAGTTCCTCCAAAGCCTGCCCGAATGCATAGGCTAAGCCTGGAGGTCATACAGGTTGATTAAGCGGGGTGGGAGGGACACTGGGGTTAATATTTTTCCCAGTCCACACAAGTAATTCTTACAATGTTTCAACAATATTTTTTGTGGGGGTCTCCATGGCTCCAAGAAGGCGGGACTTCATAGTCATCCAAACTACCTGGTGATTTGCTTCAAATAGTCTTAGACAATAACTAAAAGGGGATAAACAGAACAATTAATGACTGCTCATAAAAGGAAAGAATAGCCTGTGACTTATGACCAGTTTGAGGTAAATTCTTACAGATGGGAATATCAAGCTCTCAGGGCTCAATGTTTGTTTTAACTACTGTTTGTAGCAAGACGGAATCAGGCTGACACAGGTCCTCACCTTCACCTTCACTGAGCAGGCAATAACATCTGCTGATAAGGCCTCTGAGAGACTCCATAAGTAGGTCCCCATCTATTTCCACTAAGAGGTGGGTGTCCACCACCCCTGAGGACCTACCTGCTACAGGCTGCTGGTGGACAGTGCTTTTCTCAGCAGAAAAGAAGTTTTTAAGATAATCACATCTAGAGAATGTAGCAGAGGCTATTGGCTGAGTGCGGCAGTACAATTCCTCCTTTCTCTAAGCTATGCTGTGATCCCTGATGACATGACTCAAGAGGGTTGGCACAAACAGGTTACCATATTAGTCAGCCAGGAGGCAGGGGCTGCTACCCCTGAGGGCGCAACTGGGGCCAGCCACCAAGCAGAACTGCGCCATTGGGTTGCACAGTGTCTCCATAGCCAGAGAAGCTGTACTTCAGACAGCTACACCTAGAAAACGCACAGGTGGCTGCAGCCAGGTCTAATAGTGACCTTACTGCCGGCTTAGAGCTACACCATAGTTCCTGCTGGTCTGACACTGGAGAAGCTGAACAGCTTTGTGATGGCACAAAGACAATAATCAATATCTAACCATTTAAAAAAGTAGACCACCATGGTTCTATGAATCTCCCAAAATAAAGAATAAAGAAACCACGCAGATGAAAAAGGCTTCCTGAAATTATAGGAGGCAGAATACAAAAGAATTATGTATAGAATCTGTCATGGATAGATTTGTGTCCTCCTTAAGAATGTGTACCCATGTTTCTGGACCATGATTTCCACTATTTTGTGATTGTTCTCCATTTTGTGATTTTCCTATGCTGTATGTTAGAGGATTAGGATAGGGCTGTAAATCCCTTCATAAGATCACTTTCGTGCTCCACTGTAAAGGCAGTTTCCATGGAGGAGTATGGTTTCACCACCCTTTACCCTTTCATCCTATAAGAGATCAGAGAAAACAGAAGCAAGCAGAGAATTAGAACCTCATACCATCAAAAAAGCAGCACTGGGAGAAGAGTGCATCTCTAAATAAAAACTAACATACAAAGAGAAGACTTGTAGAATACCCTCCAGCTTTTCAGCTGAAGCTGTGTTAGCAAGAAGGCAATGGGATGACACACACAGTGCCTGGAAGGAAGAAACTGCCAACCAAGAATTCTATATCCTGTAAAATTGTCTCTCAAATATGATGGTGAAATTAGGACATTGTCAGACAAACAGAAGTTTAGAGACTTTGCAAAAGCCAAATCAAACTTACAAGAAATATTGAAGGGAGTTCTTTGATTAGAAAACCAATAACACCAAATATATTCCCAAGGATGCAATGCAGAGCACAGCATCCAGAGTCCTAATTAGTTAGGGAAGTCACAAAGCTCAGTCAAAGCTAAAATATTAAAATTAGGGAAACAGAGAGCTCAACACGTAAACTAGAACACCATAACACTGGAAAGAGGGATATATTACAATATTCATGTCTCTTTGAGATGGAGATGAAGTTAAGGAGATATAAAGAAGTGAAAGATTGCCTTTAACCTAGGACATTGGGTATAAAAAGGGATAGCCACAAAGCAAACTAACAATACTACATATGAAAACCAGAAACACAATACAGAAGCCTCAATAGACACAAAACCAACATGGAAAAAATGAAAACAAAACCCATAAGGAAAAACAACTCAAACAGAATATTAAGTGGAAAAAAGAAAATATTAACAACAAAAAAATTAAGGCACCAAAAAGATAAAACTAAATACATATCTATTTAATAATTACACGGACTGAAATGGACCGAATGCTCCAATAAAAAGACAGAGAATAACAGGCTGGATCAAAAAAAAAAAAAAACCCAAAAATCCATCATATGCTGCTTACAAGAAGCATACCTGAGACTCAAAGATAAGAACAAACTGAAAAATCAAAGAATGGAAAAATATACCAAGTGAACACCAAGCAAAGAACAGCAGGAGTGGCAATATTAATCTCAGATAAAATAGATCTTAAAGTCAAATCCACCATCATACACAAGGATGGTCACTATCTATTGCTTAAAAGTTCAATAGATAAGTAAGATAAAACAAAATCAAATACTCACACACCCAATATCAGAGCATCCAAATACATGAGAAAACTGACAACATTGAAAAATGTAATAGATCACTCCACAGTTACAGTAGACTTCAACATTCCACTTTCAGTAAGGGATGGATCATCCAGAAGAAAGCTCAATAAAGATACAGAAGATTTGATTGTGACCATAGACAAAAAAAGAAAAAAAACTCTCATAGACATATTCAGAACTTTCGACCCAACAGCAGACAAGCATATCTTCTTTTCCAATGTACATGAAACATTCTCCAGAGTAGACCACATGTTAAGGCATAAAGCAAGTTTCAAAAAAATCCAAACCACTGAATTATTGCAAAGTGTCATCTCAGATGATAAAGCCACAAAATTTGAAATCAATAGCAGAAAATATGTGGGTAGAAACTCAAACTCATGGAAACGGAACAACACCTTGCACAAAAATTCATGTTTATAGAACAAATCAAGGATGTGGAAAGAAATTCATAGAATCAAATGAGAATGGAAACACATCCTACCAGAACCTATGGGGTACAGCAAAAGCAGGGTTCAGAAGTCCATTTATATCTATAAATACACACATCCAGAATGAAGACATGTCCCAAACCGAAGAATTAACCCTCTAACTTCAACCAGTCAGAAGAGAACAAAACAATCCCTCGAACACCATAAGAAAACAGGTAATAAAAATTAGAATAGAATGTAACAAAATAGAGAACAGAAAAACATTGAAAGAATTACTAAAACTAAAAGCTGGTTTTGTGAAAAGATCAACAAAATCAATAAACTATTGGCTAAACTCACAAAACAAAAAACAGGAGAGGAAACCAATCACCCAAATAAGAAATTAGATCCAACCAAAATGAAAAGTATCATAACAGAATACTATGAAAAATAGTACTCTAGCAGATTTGAAAACCTCAAGGAAGTGGACAAATTTCTAGATTCACATGACTTACCAAAATTATCATAAAGAAAAGTAGAATAACTTAATAAATCCATCACAAAAGAATACATGGAAAAAGTAACCAAAAAGCTACCAACCAAAAGAAGCCCTACCCAGATAGCTTCACCAGAGAATTCTAACCAACTTTTTGAGAGGAGTTAACTCCAATATTACCAAAGCTATCGCACAACATAGGAAAGGACAGAATATTTCCAAATTCATTCCATGAAGTCAGCATCACCCTGATACCAAACCTGGATAAAGACCCCCCCCCAAAAAGAAAATGAAAACACCAATATCACTCATGAATCTAGACGCAAAAATCTTCAATAAAATATTAGCCAATAGAATTCAACAACATATCAAAAAACAAATCATCATGACTAAGTTGGATTCACACCAGGGATGCAGGGTTGGTTCAGCATCAGAAAAACAATCAATGGGATCAACCACACAAATAACACAAAGGAGAAGAATCACTTGATTCCATCAATTAATGAAGAAAGTTCATTTGATAAAGTCCAACACCCATTTACTCTCAGCAAAATAGGGATAGGAAATTCCTCAATACTACAAGAGACACCTATGTGAAATCAACCAGCAACATCATCCTGAATGGAGACAGACTGAAAGAATTTCCCCTGAGAACAGGAACTAGACAAGGACGACCACTGTTACCACTTCTATTCAACATTGTGCTGGAGGTTCTGGCCAGAGCAATCAGTCAAGACAAAGACATAAAGGGCACCTGTATCGGTAAAGGAGAAGTAAAAGTATCTCTATTTGTAGATGATACAATCATATACACAGAAAACCCTAAAGAACCCATAAATAAACAACTGGAACTAATAGAAGAGTTCAGCAAAGTGTCAGGATATAAGATAAACATAAATAAATCAGTAGGATTCCTTTACACTAACAAAGAGATCATCAAAGAAGAAATCACTAAATCTACAAAAGCACCCCAGAAGATAAGATACCTAGGAATCAATCTAACCAGAGACATAAGAGACCTATACAGAGAAAATTACAAGATCCTACTCCAAGAAACCAAAAGAGACTTAATAAGAGAGTCTTCTGTACCCCATATCAGTGAATGGAGTCTGGGGTCTTAAAAGCTAGCAAGTTGCCATCTGAGGTACACCAAATGGTCTGAACTCAGCTGGAACAGATGATCACCAAGGACAACAATGACATAAGGGAAAAAGAGCCCAGAGGACAGAAAGACCCACATGAATGGGTGACTATATCAACATACAACCAGAAGAACCAGATGGTGCCCGGCCACCACCAATGACACCTGTGATGGGCTCACAATGTTGAGTCCCAGTGGCAACACAAGAAAAAAAGGAGTGCACCCTAAGAACTACACTAAAACACCACAATTGATGGTGAGAAGCCCTGGGAGTTCCCCTGGGGGCATGGCCCCCAGGCCTGATGCTGCCCCTGACTACACATCATTACTGAGGTCAACTTTTCACATACGAATGGATTGGACTTGGGGACACAGAGTGACCATATCGTGGGTGCATTTTATGGTTCTATTCATGGTTCTATTTTATGGTTCTATTCATTCTGTAGAATGTCATCTTACTGGCCTCTTACTAGAGGGAAGTGAAGTGGGAGGAGAACAGGGGGCAGGAGATTGTTAGAGGATATGATATGTATGGAACGGAAAGGAAGAGTGTGCTAACACTGGGCAAGGAGAGCAGAGGGAGCTGCAGATAAGCAGGCATGTAAATTGAAATTGTATTGTCAACTTTCACTCAATCACAATAAAAAAATGATGGAGTGAACCTAGGTGCCCATCAACAGATGAATGGATAAACAAACTGTGGCATATATACACACAGTGGAACACTACGCAAAGTTAAAGAACAACGATGATTTTAGGAAGCATTTCATAATCTGGCATCAACTAGAAGACATTCTCCTGAGTCAAAGTGGAGAACTGCAAAAGGACAAGTGTTGTATGAGATCCCAATTTTAAGGATTTTAAAAAAATACTTATGCACAGAAGAAGAGACTCTGATGGCTACAGTGGTCAGGAGGGAGGGAGAAGGTTGTTCATACATGAGACAGTTGACAGGAATTCAGTTAGTTGAAGGGTGTGATAGCACTCAGTAGAAGGCGGGTCAGCATAACCGGACTACACCATAAACTAAAAGGTTTTCTCCATTCCACCCAACACTTCAAAGGATAGAGTAGCAAGGACAGGGGGCTCAAGATTCTGTTTTCATGAACACCGAGGTCATTTGGTATAACTAGCCTTTGCTAACAGAGCTTTCTGCACCCCATATTTGTGAGTGGCATCAGGGTCTTAAAAACCAGAAAGCTGCCATCTGGGGAACATCAGTTTGTCCCAATCCACCTGGAACAGATGATGATGGAGAATGTCAAAGACACCAGGAAAAGTGAGTCAGGAGACAGAAGGACCCATATGACCTGGAGACTGCATCAGCAAGAGACCAGAAGAATCAGATGGTATCCAGCCACCAGTAAAAACAGCCTTGATAGTTCAGAATTGTAGAATCCCTGACGTAGCACAAGAAAAAGAGGTGTGCAGATCAAAAATTTTACCAAAAAACTGGAATTTATATTCCAGTGATCTGGAGCATCCCCTGGGAACATGGCCCCTAGACTTGCTGCTGCCCCAGACCTGAAACCAGTGCTGACATCAACACTTCAGACAAAGAATGGACAGGACTAGGAAAGCTGAGTGAGTATATGGCATGCATACTATATGGTTTTATACATTTATAGAAGGCTGGCCTATAAGTTTCTTTCCAGAGGGGAGAGGAGAAGGTGGAGAGAAGGGGATAGGTGCCCACAGGGAGGAAACTAGAAGTAATGAAAAGGAGGAGTGTTGTGATGGGGTGAATGTGTCTTACATGTAGCAAGGACATAAAGTTTTAGGGACCTAAAAGTGAACTGTTACAGATTGAATTGTGTCCCCCCAAAATGTCTGTGAGCTTGGCTAGGCCATCAGTCACTGTATTGTGTGGTTGTCCTCCATTGTGTAATTGTAATTTTCTGTTATTTGGGGACTATACATCCACGTTCAAAAGGATCAGGGTGGGATTGTAACACCCTTACAAAGGTTACTTCTCTGATCCAATGTAAAGGAAATTTCCCTGGAGCATGGCCTACACCACCCTTTAACCTAGAAGACATAAAAAGAAAGGGAAACAGTAAGAGAGGAGGGACTTCATGCCACCAAGAAAGCAGAACCCAGGTTCCTGTGCAGAGGAGCTCCCAGTCCAGGAGAAGATTAGTGACCAGGACCTTCCTCCAGAGCTGACAGACAAAGCTATCCCCTGAAGGTGACGCCCTGAATTTGGAATTCTAGCCTGCTTTAATGTGAGGAAACATATTTCTCTTTGTTAAAGCCATCCACCTGTGATATTTCTGTAATACCAGCAGTAGATGACTAAGACATGTAGCTTTTATTTATTTGGTACACAGAGCTTCAGTATTAATATACGCATTAGGTAGGGTATGTGAGGTTTTTCTACAGTAACAACCAAACCCCCAAATGTCACTGGCTTAAAACAAGAAGAATTTATTTCTTATTCACATGAAGTCTGTCTTGCATCTGGGCAACTCTCCAAGGCAGCTCTTCCCCACATGGTGGCTCATCACTGCATGTCTAATCAACAAATGTTCCCTCCATCAGTGAGCATGGGAAAAGAACGTTCTGAAAGGTCAAGCGATCAAGTACTTTTACCCAGAAACGACAGATGAAACTTCTGCTTACATTTAATTAACCAAAACAAGTTACATGACCACATCTTAATTCAAAAGGTGAAAGAAGTACACTGCACGCTGTGTCTGGAAGTCAAGGAGACCCGGACTTCAGACAACAGAAGCTCTGCCCACTGGCACGTAGTTATTAATTACAGAGGTCCTTCATTTCGCACAGCACACTCTACATCGTTGTTTGTTGTTGGGTGCCATTGAGTCAGTTCCGACTCATAGTGACCCGACGCACAACAAACAAACACAGCCTGGGCCTGGGCCATCCTCCCAGCCATTGTGCTGCAGCCCATTGTTGCAGCCCCTGTGTCAGTCCATCTTGTTGAGAGTGTCCCTCTTTTTACTGACCCTCTATTAAGCATGATGTCCTTCTCCAGGGACAGATTCCACCTGATAACGTGTCCAGAGTACAGGAGGCATAGTCTCATTATCCTTGCTTCTAATGAGCACTCTGGTTGTGTTTCTTCCAAGACTGATGTGCTCACCCTTTTGGTTGTCCATGGTATAGTCAATATGCTTTGTCAACACCACAGCTCAAAGAAGTCAATTCTTCTTCAGTCTTCCTTATTTATCATCTAGCTTTCACTTGCACGAGTGGCAAGTGAAAACACTGTGGCTTGGATCAGGCACACTATGGTCCTCAAGGTGACGTCTTTGCTTTTCAACACTTTAATGATCTTTTGCAGTGTAGTTGCCCAATGCAATGTGTCTTTTGATTTCTTCCCTTCTACTTCCATGGGAGTTCATTATGGATCCGAGTAAAATGAAATCATTGACAACTTCAATCTTTTCTTCCGTTATTATGATAGTGCTTATTAGTCCAGTTGTGAGAATTTTGGTTTTCTTTATGTTTAAGTGTAATCCACACTGAAGGCTGTGGTCTTTGATCTTCATCAGTAAGTACTTCTAGTCCTCTTCACTTTGAGCAAGCAAGGTTGTGTCATCTTCCTGTTGGAGGCTGTTAATGAGTCTTCCTCCCTCCTGCTGTCCTGCTCTTCTTTATATAAATTAGCTTCTCAGACTATTTGCTCAGCATACAGATTGAATAAGCATGATGAAAAGATACAACCCTGATGCACATTTTTCCTGATTTCAAACCACATAGAATCCGGTTGTTATGTTTGAACAACTGCCTCTTGATCCATTTACAACTTCTTCACGACACAATTCAGTGTTCTGGAATTCCTATTCTGTGAAATATTTTCCATAATTTGTTATGATTCACATAGTTGAATGCCTTTGCATAATCCACAAAACTGGTAAATCAGTCATAACTGGTAAACATCTTTCTGGTGTTCCCTGCCTTCAGTCAGGATTCATCTGACATCAGCAATGATATCTCTGGTTCCGTGTTCCCTTCTGAACCCACCCTGAATTTTTGGTAGTTCCCTGTCGATATGCTGATGCAGCTACTTTTGCAAGCTATGCAACAAAATTTTACTTGAGTGTGCTATTAATAATGTTCAGCAATTTCCACATTCAGTTGGCACACTCCATAGTAAATTCTATTTTATACAAAACAAACATTGGCAGCCTACTTTATTTTTATTTGTGCTTGATATTCTTGCTCAAGCTTTGAATCTTTATTATGTGTGTGTATACAAACATATACTACATATACACACATATGTATATATACATACACAGTAAACACACACACACATATACCCCTTCACATTGAATGGATTCTGACTCATAGGGTCCCTAAAGGAGGAGTAAAACTGTCCCATTGGTTTTCCAAGGCTATAATCTCTACGAGAGCAAACTACCACATCTCTCCCCCACTGAGCAGCTTGTGGATTCAAATCATCTACCTTTTGGTTAGCAGCCCAGTGCTTAACCACAGTACCACCAGGGCTCCTTATATGTGGAGAGAGGGAGACAGAAGGAAATATGCAATTATCCCTGGGTTGTAGGAGTGACGAATGCTCTCGGCTGCTCACCAAAAGGGTGGAGATTTGAATCCGCCCAGAAGAGTTTCAGCAGAAAGCCCTGGTGATCTACTTCGGAAAAAACAGACGTTGGAAATCCTACAGAGTACAGTTCTACTCTGACACACAGAGGATCACCATGAGTCAGAATTGACTTAGTGGCAACTGGGTATAGATCTGTACATACACATACATGTTTGTGCACTCCCATGTATATTTATATATTAACACTGTCTTGTGCACTTGGCTTGGCTGGCTGTGCATTTTTATTGAGATATGTTTATAATTTATTAGATTAAAATTCACATAATTTTAGATATTTCATCTTTATTAAGCAAGTTTAGGTTGGTCACATATATCGCCTACACCCAGGATGTCTTCTTCCTTTTTAATTTTGACTTTCTGTTTTTTAAGTCTTGTTTTTTTCTCTCTCTTTTTAATATTTTATCATGCTTTAAATGTAAGTTTACAATCCAAGTGAATTGTCATACAAACATTCACACGCACATTGTTATGTGACCCCAGCTGCTCTTCCCACCCTGTGACAGCACACTCCTCCTTTCCACCCTGTATTTACTCTGTCCATTAATACAGCTCCTGTCCCCTTCTGCTCTCTCATCTTGCCTCTGGACAGGAGCTGCCCAGTTAGTCTCATGTATCTACTGAAGCCAAGAAGCACAGTCTTCACCAGTATCATTTATGTCTTGTCATCCAGTCCCATCTTTGTCTGAAGATCTGGCTTTGAGAATTTTAAATTTTTCTGTTGCTTTTGAACTTAATCTTTTTTCTATAGATGACTGTGCTTACTTTTGTCTTTGGCAATGATTTAGAAAGTATGTATTCTGTTTTTAATTCTGTTAACTATCTTTAAAGTTTTTTACAAAAATTATTAAATCCACATTTATATTACTATTGAAATCAAAATTGCAAACAATTACCATTGCTACCCTTTACAAGACAAAGAATTTAGCCCATTCATTCCTCCCTTTGCCTCCTCTGCCTTTTCTCATTCTCCACCATAATCATTATCAGGCCGCTCTCCTTAGCTATGCCATTAAATCTACCACAACATGTGCACCCCAAAATTCCTTTAGCATTCTTTTTCTTGCCCTTTTATACCTGGTAGTTAGACCCCAAAGAAGCCCTGATGACACAATGGGTAAAGTACTTGGCTGTGAACAAAAAGATCAGTGGTTCAATCCCAGCACTCGTATGGCAGACAGAGCTATGGCAGTTGACTTCCTTAAAGACCACAGCCTTTGCTGAGACTCACCCTTCAGGCAAAGATTAGACAAGCTTATAAAAGGAAACAAGACTAAAAGGGAACACCAGCCCAGGGACAAGGACTAGAAGGCAGCGGAGGACAGGAAAGCTGCTAGGAAGAAACCCAAGGTGGAGAACGGAGAGTGCTGACGTGTCGTGGAGTTGGTAATCAATGTCACAAACAATGTGTGTTCTAACTGCTTAATGAGCAGCTGGTATATTTTGTAAAACTTTATCTAAAATATAGTTGCTCTGATAAAAGGAATTCTGGGCCAAGAAGCAGAAAGAGATGCTCCTGGAAGCAGAGGACGATGTATTCACCGAGTCACTCCTGGTCCCCGGTCCTTCCACGATAAGTTCTCAGGGTAGCTGATGGGTGCCCTCCCAGACAGCCCTCCCTGCCTTGAGCCCACTGTCCTGCAGGCGCGCTCAGAGGCCCTCTGAGGCTGAAACAGCAGCCAGACACTGCAGTGTTTCAAATGCGGTTGCAAGGACTGGCAAACAGGGAGCTTGCTGTGTACATGATGTTTGTTGCAGCATTGTTCTCAAGAGCTGAAAGGTAGCAACAGCCCAAACGCCCAGCAGAGGAATGCAGAAACAATGTGGTCTATCCACAGTGTGGGACATGAGGCAGCCATGAAGAGAAACGAACTCCTGGTAGATGCTGCGACATGGAAGAACCTTGAAAACATGACGCTGAGTGACATAAGCCAGACACAAGAGGACAAGTATCACATGCAGTATCATTTTAAAAGCTGGAGCAGACAAATGCACAGATACAAACGTTTATTAGTGGCAACTACAGCTGGTGGAGGAGGAAATAGCGAGTCATTGCTTCAGGGGTGCTGAGCATTTGTTTGGGGTGGTGACAAACTTTTGGAAATACATAGTGGTGACGGTTGTACCATACGGTAAATGTAACTGATGACACGGAAGTATGCACTTAAAAATGGTTAAAATGGGCGTTTTTGGTTATATTTTACCTACATATTTTTAAAAAATCAATGGAATGATATTATAGTGATCAAATTCATTGAGGTGAAAACAAATCAGATATTTACCATGTGTATGTGTAAATTAAACCTTAGTACAGTTAATGTGAAAATAAGAAAGAAAAAGAAAAGGCATAACTAGAGGGACTGTGGGAGGCTGCCACCTACGAGGCCGCGTCCCACCTGTGGCAGGAAGAAGTGGAGGTCTGCCCGGAACAGGAAAAGGAGGGACTGGGCCACCACAGAGCTGTCTCCTACTTCTTCTAGAATACAGAGTAGGAGACAACCTTCGCTTCTGACCTAAATGCTCACACATGTCGTCAGCATCCAAACACAACGAACGCTGTCCAGTTTGTCCTGGGACTGCCACACACTCTCCAACCACAAGTCGTTGAAGCGAAGACTCAGGCCAAGCACAGTGCCATTCAAGGGCTGACAAGTATTAGGCAAAGGTCTGCAACAACACATCAATAGCCAAGAGCCGCCGAGTCGGATCCGACTCATAGCGACCCTAGGGCACAGGGTAGAACTGACCCCCAGAGTATATCATTAGGTATTCTGTATTAAAAAATCAAACGTGGAAATCTAGAAGGACTTGACGTCCAAGGCAGGCCATGGGCAATCCGAGGGCTGACGGTTGCAGGGGAAACCACAGCCTACTAGTGCCCTCTGGTGGTATGATTGCAGGACGGCGTGGGGACGACACGTCGCTGAAACTCGGCTCACTGGTTAGGTTATGTACGGCGACACTTTCCTTTTATCATTTACTCCAAGGCTGCATAAGAGAAAATTAAAACAAGCACCATTTTACATTTTAAAGGTGGTTTATAGATGATATTTTTAATAGTTGGTTTTCTATCTTCCAGATTTTGCAATGTGGTTATAACACCAAAAGACCCAAAGCACGTCACTCTCAATGGAGAATTATAGCCACAACTGGAAGAGGCAGGCCCAGACCATTGTCTGCAAACACAGATTGGTCACCTGGGAGCCTGGACTCCTCTTTGCGTTTCTAACAGCCTTCTGTCAGAGGACCTGTCCTGAAGGCATTTGCTTGTCCCACAGGTTAGGGTGTGCGGGACCCCTTGCAGACCAAGCTTCTAGGGGTGCCAACACTGCTTCTCCTTCTCAGCTGGTGTTCTTGCCCTCTGCCCCAGGTACCCCCAACCCAGTTCTTCTTGCCCCCTCTCAAGAGGCTCCCTGCCCTCCCCCTCTGAGAAGGGGATGGTTTGGGTTGGGTTGGCCTGTGGGAGTCAGGTTCCCAAGCCACACCTCCGAACGTGGGCCATGCTTGTCTGCTAACAGGTCAGATTTGGGGTGCAAATGGCAGACTCTCAACTCACCCTGGCTTCTGCAGAGAGGAAACCTCCCAGACACCAACCTCAGGGACTAGGCGAGGAGTGACTTCGCGGGGAGGAGGAGTTTGGAATCAGCGTCTCCAGGGCCAGAGGGACTGCTCTCTGACACTCCTCTCTGGCTGAGAGTCAGCCAAGATCTCCCAGACTCACCAGATCATGAACTTGGCAGTTCCCATCTCCTTCTCCCAGCTCCACCATCAGAGAGGGGCAAAATGGGGTTGGGGGGGCAATCAAGACCAAAGAGTCCCATGGGTAAACGCCAATTGGGCTAGTGGAGTCAAGGTCCCCCTCTGGGCCAATCAGCTCTGGGTGGGATTCAGGGGTCCTGATGCGCCATTTGGTTGACTGGGGGCAGGTTCACCCTCCCACAGAGCAGGGGTTGGGTCGACAAAGAGAGCCTCCCAGCAGCTGGGCGGGGCTGGGACAGGAGTCCTCAAGAACCTGGCTCCAGGGAACAGGCTTGTTTCCAGGCCCAGGGTGGTGGCAGTGCTGTGATCTGGGCTCCCTCTGGGGCTGGCTCTACCTCCAACTGTGACAGACACAAGTCCTTGGGGGCTATACTGCCCCCTCTTGCAGTTGGGTCTGGAGCAGGGGGTGCTGGAGTACCAGTAGGGCCACCTGCTACTCAAGTGCTCCAGAACCATCAGACCAGAGGGAGTGGCTGGCACCACCCACTGCAGTGCTGGGTAGGTAGAACGTTCCCCTGTAGGAGAGCATTCTGGGAGGGCCTCAAGGTGGTCTACCCAATCCCATACCAAGGAGCTACCAGTCCCACGCCATCACCAGAAGGCCACTAACACCTTCTTCCCCTCCACTGAAAAGGTAAAGAAGTCTTGGTCTGGCCAATGCCCAGGAGGTGGCCTCCTGCCTGCAGTCTGGCCAGGGCCTACAGGTAGCTTGTTCATGGAGGTACATGGGGGCCCTGGGACCCTCCTAGGCTGGAACCAGCCCCAGGTCCACACCCCATTTGCAATCCCAGCAGGGAGTTTCCCTCCAGGATACTTTGCAGTTTCTGCTTCCTTCCTAGACAGAAGTAGTCTGTGAAGGTGGGCACTGGGCACCCTTGCCAAGCAGCCCTGCCATGATGTGCAGCTGCCCACCCAGCCCAAAGCTTCCCACACAGATGCTCCTTGCCCACGGACACCTTGCCAGGACCCACAGGGTAACACTACAGTGTACTGGTTGTTGTTGCTAGGTGCTGTCAAGCTGCTTTGACTCATAGCAACGTTACATACAACAGAACAAAACATGATCCGGTCCTGTGCCAACCTCACAACTGTTGTCGTATTTGAGTCCATTGTTATAGCCACTGTGTCGAGATATCTTCTTGCAGGGCTTTCCCTTTTTCACTGACCTGCTATCTTCTACAAGGACTGGTCTCTCCTGATAGCATCTCCAAAGGACGTGAGACAAGACTGGCCACCCTCACTTGCAAGGAATATTCTGGCTGTACTTCTTAGAGAACAGGTTGTTCTTTCTTCTGGTAGTCCATGGTATATTCAGTATTCTTCACCAGCACCATAATTCAAAACCATCAGTTCTTCTTCAGTCTTCCTTATTATTCATCCAGTTGTCACGCATGTATGAGGCAACCAGAAGTATCACAGCTTAGGTAAGGCACATCGTTGTCCTCCAAGTCACATTTTGGTCTTTGCAGCAGATTTTTCACTGCAATACATTGTATTGAGGCCATCACACTAGAGAGCATGTCAGAAGCAGGTGCCAACCTTAGCCCACTGCCAAAGCCTGCCAGTCAATCCTGGAAAGCCCACATTCTCCCCGTCAGGCCAGGATGGACACCACCAAGTCTGGCCTTGTCTGCCACCCTATGCCCTGGACCCTGAGATTGGAGAACTTGAAGTCTGCTTGAAGAGCTCTGAGCTCTGAAGGCCAAGCAACGACACCTACACTAAGTCACTGATCACAGGCTTCCCCAAGAGCTGTGTCCCACCTACAATGAGCTGCTGTTGGAAGCAGACTAGGATGGTTACCAAGCCCTCTCCAAGCCCACCCACCCCCTTGCCAGATCTGCTCAGCAGTCTAACCAAGGGTGATCAGTAGAACAGCAACCCTCCAAAATGTCCATGATGGAGTCCCTGGAACCTGTGACTGTGTCACCTTACACAGCAAAGGGGACTTTGTGGATGTCATGGAGGCTCTTGAGATGGGGAGATGATCTTGGATGGTCCAATGTCATCACAGAGACCCTGACAAGTGGGAGAGGGAGACAGCCGAGGAGAGTCAGAGGGAGTTGTAACGACAGAAGAATGCTCAGAGATCAAAGGACACTGGCTTTGAAGACAGAGGCAGGCACCACGAGCCAAGGAATGTGAGAAGCTTCTAGAAGTTGAAAAAAGGAAGGAAATGGATCCAGCCTCTGGAAAGGAAAGCAGCCCCGCTGACATCTTGATTTTAGCTCTGCGAGACACACTTGGACTTCTCATCTACAGCACTGTAAGATAAATGGGTGTGGTTTTAAGCCACAAAGTTGGTGGTGATTTGTTACAGCGGCAACATAAAGCTAGTAACACCATGACAGCTTGGTTGGTTGAGACAGGAAACTTGACAGCAGTCACAGAGTTGTGTTTTGGTAATGGCTTTCTTGAGATATAATTCAATTCCTCCATTTAATGTGCACAGTTCACCATAGAATACTAAGGGTGATTTTATAACTTCTGGAAGCAGTCTCTGTCTTTTTGCCTCTGAAATATCCATCATCAATAAACCTGTAACTACATCTCCAGAAACCTGTACAAAAATTCACTATGAGGAAGGGATTATCTTCATATAGAAAAACACTTAGGTAAGAGTTTGTTTGAAGAGTTGTTTGGGGAAACAGGTGAGATTTGCGAATAAAGAACATGACAGATACCCACAGTATAATTTAATGTAATCACTTTCCCTAACTGTGGCGAGCCGGCCCCACACCCCCCAAGCGGCCGCACCCAAAGGTGGCGCCTTGGCTTGTAGCCACACCCAGACCCAGAGACCTTAGAGCAGTAAACATCTTGCCTGCGCATGCCTGGGACACGCCCTAGCCCGTACGTGAGCCAGTAGTGATTGGCTGATTCATTCCGTATATAAGTGGAACTACTGAAAATAAACGCTCTCTCTGCTTGAAGACCAGAGGACGTGGTGTCGGTCTGTCGCTCCGCCGCGGGTCGGTATGGGGGGGGGGGAAATAGCGACACCTAACGTAATCTAAATGGAATCAATCAGTCAGTTGCAAGGTGAGCTTCCTTAGGGTATTGTCATGAATGAATTGTGTCCCCCCAAAAATGTGTGTATCAATTTGGTTGGGCATGATTGTGCATACTTGTCTTCCACTTTGTGATTTTCCTATGTTGTAAATCCTAATCTCTGCCTATGGTTAATAGGGTGAGGTTGGTTAGGTCAAAGAAGATTAGGGTGGAGTTGTAACACACTAAGGTCACCAATGTAAAAGGAGTTTGCCTGGATTGTGATTTGCACGACCTTTCATCCTACAAGAGACAAAATGAACAGGAGAGGGTTGGGGACCTCAAAGCATCAAGAAAACAGCACCGGGAGCAGGGCTTGTCCTTTGGACCTGAGCTTCCTGTTCCCAGTCCAGTGAAAAGATTGATGGACCACAAAGACTTTTCCCCAAAGCCGACAGACAGCGTGTGTTCCACTGGTGCCAGCACCCGGAATTTGGACTTCTAACCTATTGGACTATAAGAGAATACTTGTGGTATTTCTATTATAGCTGCATTAGACGACCAGGACTGGTGTGTTCTGCCTTCAGGCGTTAAATAGACCTTTGGGCAGTATTCACTTTTCTCTCTCCATCCTGTCTGACTTACAGATCTTGGGTTAAGTGTTTGGCTGCTACCTAACAGACTGTTTGTTCAAAGCCACCCACTGACTCTAAAAAAGACTGCAAAGATTACAGCCTAGAAAACCCTATGAGTCAGTTCTAGTCTGTCACATGGGGTCTCTATGAGTCTAGTCAACTGAAGAGCAACTAACAAGAGCATAGGTCGTGTTGGCTCCATTTCTCTGGAGACCCTTACCTGATGTAGGTAGATTGTCACCTTATCTGGAAACCATCATGAATGCGTTTTTTATTTTTCAGTATTTACACCTCAACTTCCTTTTTCTTATCTAACCTCATTCAGAGTTTTTAAGTAGTGGCAGTGATAGTGGGCATTCCTGTTCTGGCAGATTTGATGAGGCAGAGTCTGCTGTTCCTTGGTGATGTACAGTGTTTACTGCTAGTTTCTGATAGATACGTCTGGCCATATCATTGTATAGGATTTTATCTTAGAAAATTAATAAAGTGACAGGCTTGCCATGCATAAACTTCTTTAGTTTACTGCAAAGTAGTCAGGGCAAGGCACACAAGTGAGACCTTACAGTGTTCATTTAGAACCAGAAAGTCAGAATTAAGCATTACAATGTTAGGTCAATGGTTAGCATCTAAATCTTTAGCCCTCAAGTTTTACCTCTAATGAAAGGTCTCAGGAGGGAGGCTCAAACTCAGCTGAGATCTCTACTAGTTGCAGTGCAAGGCTGGTGGCAGAAGACAGAATCTCCGTTCCATTTCTACCTTCCTCCAAAGAAGAAAGTCAAGGTTTATACATGAATTTCTCTCCTTGACTACTATGGCATGCACCAGTGTGAAGTCAAAGACCAGTATGTTATAATTTTCTGTAGGTTTAGAAAGTAGCTGAACGGTGTGTCTTTTTTTCAAGGGTAGAGATTAGGAGGTTGCCAAGATTTATGTTTTCTTCTGTCACAGCACACGTAGGTCCATATGAACGTCAAGGTTATTTATATTCTTTGCATACTTTACATGCTTCTGTGGTTCTATGTCTAAATTCAGAAATTTTCTAAAGAACTTTCTAATGACTTACAGGTTTCTAATGAACTATAGAAGAGAGCCACACAAAAGTAGACATATTTCTAAGTTCACATTATTAGTGCTTAAACACATGTATCTTGAAGGCATAATAGGGACTTACATCTTATACGATTTGAGATTATTATAAAACCCACTGCCAAAGAGTCGATTCCAACTCATGGCAACCTTATAGGACAGAGCAGAACTGTCCCATAGTTTCCAAGGAGTACCTGGTAGATTCAAACTGCTGAACTTTTGGTTAGCAGATGTAGCACTTTACCGTTATGCCACCATGGAAACATACAAATCATCCGCTAAGGAATCACCCTCCTGTTTCTGGGGGTCTGAGCATTCTGGTCAGAAACGGATGTTAAATTACATCCAGCATCTTTTCAGCATTTACCTAGATCCATCCAACAAAAACTAAGCCCATTGCTGTCGAGTCAATTCCAACACATAGTGACCCATAGGACAGAGTACAACTGCCCCACGGGGTTTCCAAACAGCAGCTGGTGGAACTGCTGGCTTTTTTGGTTAGCAGCCCAGTTGATAAGCACTGTGTCACCAGGGCCCCTTTCCTAGACCCACCCAGTGCTGTAGAGTCAATTTCAACTCATAGTGACCCTATAGGACAAAGAAGAACCACCCCAGAGAGTTTCCAAGGAGCCCCTGGTGGACTCAAACTGCCAACCTTTTGATTAGTAGCTGTAGTACTTAACCACTACGCCACCAGGGTTTCCTTCCTAGATCCACGGCTCTTAATCCTGGCTACACATCAGACGCACCTGGAACCTTTTACAGTAACTGTGCCCAGGTACTGCCCTCACCTCGATTCTGATTTGATTGTTCTGGGGTGGAGCCTAGGTATCAGCAATTTTGAAAGCTCTCCTGGACACTGTAACATCTAGCCAGGGTTAAAAAAAGTGCTGGCCTAGAGCACAGCTTCTCAAACATTGACATGCAAACCCGGGGATCTTGATAGAATGCAGACTGCAAGTCCAAGGTCTGGAGTGGGCAGAGTTCAGGATTCTGCATTTCTTGCTACCAACAGCGGGGTCCTTGAGCTCACAGCACAGACATCATCCAGGAGCCTGGAAGGAAAGCAGTCACAGTCCCTCCCCAGACACACTGAATCAGAATCTGCATTTTTACATGATCCCAGATAATTCTTGCATGCACGAAAGCTGGAAAAGCACTCAAGTTAATTATAAGGTTTATCCCATAGTGCAATAAATTACAAGACCAAATTTCCCAGATTTCTAGCCAAGTTTGCACTTCTAGAATTTAAAAATCCCAGTTGCCACCGAGTTCACTGTGACTCATGGTGACCTCATGTGTGTCCAGGTAGAACTATGCTCCACAGGGCTTTCAACGGCTGAATTGTCAGAAGCAAATCACCAGGTCTTTCTTCTGAGTCACCTCTGGGTGGACTCCAGCCTCCAATCTTACAGTGAGCAACCAAGCTCTTAGCCATCTGCCCTACCTAAAGGCCCCTGGGAATAAAATCATGGCTTAATACATAGATGAACCAGGTTAGTTAATATTTTATAATCAACATTCATAAGTAAGAAAGGTTGATCCATATAGTTGTTTGTGCTGACTTGTCAGGTATGGGTATTAGTGACTGCTGTGGGGGTTATTTATCCATATTCATTGCTAATCTTTTCTAGAAACGACTGTTGGTTCTCTTTTATTACTGATTGACTTCTTGTATACCCTAGTCTATTTCTGGGGGAAAAAATATACCAGAACTGTCTTTTTTATTTATTTATTGTTAACCATTTCATAGTGTTTCAATTATTGTTGCTTTATGAAGTATTTTAAGGAGGCCTGGTTGCTCAGTGGTTAAGAGCTTGGCTGCTAACCAAAAGATTGGCAGTCTGAATCCACCAGCTGCTCCGTGGAAACCCAATGGGACAGTTCTACTCTGTCCTATAGGGTCATTACCAGTTGGAATCAACTCGACAGCAACAGGTTGGTTGGGTATGATGTATTTTAAGGAGCCACGGTGGTAAAATGGTTAAGCATTCAGCCGCAAACCTGAAGGTCGGCGGTTCGAACCCAGCCAGTGACTCTGTAAGAAAAAAGAACTGGCAATCTGTTCCCTTAAAGATCATAGCCTAGGAAACTTTATTGGGCAGTTCTAGTCTGTCATACAGGGTCTCTATGAGGTGGAATGAACTCACTGGCAAATAATGTGAAGTCCTTTAGTCTCTCTTATCCAGAGGCTTTGGTACATCCATTGAACATTCTATAACTTCCCTTTTCTTCTTAACTTTCTTTCTCCCCAGGTACCTGGTAGGACTTCAGCAGATGATGCTATCACTCGGAGAAGGTGTCACCACCCCCCAGCCTGCTGGGTGGCAGCTGCTTGCTGTGCAGGTATGTAAGCCTCCCGTCTGCAGGCCTGAAACACATTTACCTTAACAAACGTCTTTCTCACACGCTGAGCAATCCCAGAGATAAAGAGCCCAAGATTCCAGGATCAGCCCCGCCGAGAACACTCTGTCCCATCTTCCATTTTAATGAGAGGCCAACTGCCTGTTAAAAGACATACGATTTATTTTCAATATATGAATGGGCTGATTGTGTAACAAGAGCTCCAGCTGGTTAGATTAGGGTTCCTGCAAATTCTCTGGCCTTGGGCCCTCGAGGCTGCAGGGTCTTTCGGCTCAACTGGATACCGTCGTCTTGCATGTTCAGGTTTTCCGGCAGTGGTTTCCACGTCAGGTTAACTGCCTTGGCCTCCCTTCCTCCAGTATCCAAGCAGGCTGCTTCTAGACTGTCCTTGCCAGTTGGGAAGTTTTATTTGGAAAAATATTTTCAGTAAACCATTGGATAAAAAATGGGTAGCTCCATTGCTTCATGGTGATCAGGCAGGGTCTTTCTTCCCCACTCCTAGGAGGGCTTTGACTTCTAAATGGCCAACTGTCAGGGAGAGAAGATCCCTAAACTTCCAGGAGCTCAGGGCCAAAGCCAGGAGTCTCTCTGGGTCAGGTTCATTCTTCACTGGGCAGCCATGATGTCTGGAAGGGCAGAGACTCATAGGAAGAGGCCCTAAGGCTGTCTGCAAGTCCCAAACCAGGCAACCCTATGACATTCCTTTCCCTGGTGTCTCAGTTATCAAGTGCTGCTGCAACAGAAATGTCACAAGTGGATAGCTTTAAAAAGAGACATGGTATTTTGTCACAGTCCAGTAGGCTAAAGTCCAAATTTAGGGTGTAAGCTCCAAGGGAAGTCCTTCTCTGCTGGCTCTGGAGGAAGGTCCTTGTCACCAACCTTCCCCTGGACTGGGTACTTCTGAGGTGCTGGGACCCCAGGTCCTTTCCGAAGGATGCACTCTGCTCCCAGCACTGCTTTCTTAGCAGTATGGGGTCCCCAACTCTCTGCTTGCTTCCCTTTCCTTTATATCCCAAGAGATTGCCTCAAGGTACAATACAATCCTACACACTGAGTCCTGCCCAGCCAACCCAACTGCCAGCCATCCCCCCTCATTAACATCACAGAGGCGGAGTTTACAGCACAGAGGGACATAACACTACCAGAAATCAGGGCCCAGCCAAATGGCTACACAGGAAACAGTTCAATCTGTGACACCTGGGATGAGCAAGATCGCTAATGTTTGTTATCCAAAACTATGCCATGTGAGTCCTTCATTCTCTGCCACGTAACAACAAAAATTGATGTTCATTGAATGTCTATGTGCCAGGGACTGCTCCAGTAATTGACACAGATTATCTCAAACCTCGTGAGTCTTACCAGGGCATTACTAACCTTATCACCATTTTATACATGGTAAATCGGACCAAGTCCACTGCCATCGAGGCGATTCTGACTCATAGAGACCCTATAGACAGAGTAGAACTGCCCTACAGGGTTTCCTGGCACCTGGCAGATTTGAATTGCTAACCTTCTGGTTAGCAGCCATAGCACTTGACCTCTATACCAGTAGAGTTTCCCACATGATGAAACTAAGGCACAGATCCTCTATCACTCAGCTGGTGAGAATTAGAACAGGAATTGGAACCCAGGGGATCCTGGCTGAAATTTCGTAATCTCGCTGTGAACCCTCCGTCTTTGCAGAGGATGCCACGGTCTGAAGCTGCAGTACAAACTCATACAAAGACTCAGGGGTCTCAGTCTGGGGGAACTGGGACTCTTGCACAGGTGCCTGGAGCAGGAAGTAACCAGGAGACCCAAGGAGGAGGAAGAGATGAGGACAAAGTGATTTTGAAAATCTATGAAATAAACAAAGGGATGGGAAGTTTTGAAAATCCCTGATGATTTCTCTGAAGTGCTGAACTGTGAAGAATTTAAGAGCTGCTAAGGTCCCCGAGTTCATCCTTCGGCTCCCACCTGGCGAGGGACTTGCATTTCCTCTGGGTTCCGGGGTGGTTTCTGTTCCTCTCCTGACTCATCTCTCACGTGGACTGAGCCGCGCATGGGGCCAGGTGTGGAGGCTGAGCACAGCTGGCTCTAATTTGAAGGGCCAGGTGCCATTTTAAGATGACCTCAGCCCATTCCCTTGACTTTTTAATATTCAGTTCACACCACCTCTCAAAAATTTGTACTATGCTTTACTGACTTATTTTTGTCTTTGCACTAACCTGCAGTGTGTTTTTTGTTTGTTTAGGAACTTGATGACTGTTCTTCGTAATGGGGGGTTTGTAGATGTGTCTACTAAAGGAGTGATCAAAAGTAATACTTTCTTATCTCTCCCTCTGGCCGTATATCAATTCTGGCCAAAGAGTTCCTTTTGACACTCCTTCCCTCTACCCCAATCACCTTTAAAATGCCAACATAGAATACGGCCCTGACAGTTAAAGGGTGTTGACACCAACAGACCTGGATTTAAATCCTACCTTTGACACTGGTGGTACAGCGGTTAAATGCTCAGTTGCTAGCCGAAAGGTAGTTTGAATTCACCAGCTGCACCTTGGAAACCCCATGGGACCATCTGCTCTGTCCCATAGTGTCATCATGAGTCAGAATCAATTCATTGGCAATTTTTTTTTTAACGTAACTACCGTAGACTTCAGACAGAGTATACTGCGCAGTCTCTTGGGACCAGCAGGGAATCCGATGCTAAGGGCAATGCCCACTCCTCAGTCTGTTTCTAGTGACAGTGAACGTGTCCCGAATCACCTTAACCACAGCTAGCTGGCCCCAGTGGCTGTCTGACTTATAGGCTGGCCTGATATGAAAGCAGTGTGAAGATTAAACAAGCCAGCTAAATACCCTCTCAGAGGATGAGCTGGGAGAAGTCCAGAGCCAATCTGTAGGTGGCAGAGGGTGGGCCGGGAGCAGGCTCCCAGCAGGCAGCTGAGTCTCAGGAGGTGGAGATGGAACCTGAGAGGGACAGCTGGCTCTTCTTTTGAACAGGTGACAAAGCAGCTGCTCCCAGAGCTGCTGGGATCCATTTGTGTCCAAGAGGTAGACCAACAGGTCCTTGTCCTTGAAGAGCTGAGAGACTCCTCTTTCTCCCCTTTTGCCTGGGGTGTGGAGGGGGCAAGAGGAACGAAGGCATCACATTCATACCACATTGCTCTCAGTCAATTCTGATTCGCAGTGACTGTCTCAGTCATCTAGTGCTGCTATAACGGAAATACCACAAGTGGACGGCTTCAACAAAGAGACGTTTATTCGCCTACAGTCCAGTCAGTTAGAACTCAAATTTCAGGGTGCCAGCTCCAGGGGAAGGCACTCTCTCTGGCTCTGGAGGAAGGCCCTTGTCACCAGACTTCACTTGGTCTAGACACAACTCAGCACAGAAATCTCAGGTCCAAGGAGCCTCACTGGCAACACAAGAATAAAAAGAGGTGCATCATGAGATCTCCACTAAAAGACCTCAATTGATGGTCCAGTGGTTTTGGGGTTACTCTGAGAGCATGGCCCCCTTCCCTGATGCTGCCCTCTCCCATAAATTATAACAAAGGTCCACTCTTTGGACAGGAATGGATTGGACTTGGCAAGGCAGAGTGACCATATATTGGAAGCACTTTATGGTTCTATACATCTATAGGATATCATCTTGCTGACCTCTGGCTGGAGGAAGGGGAGTGGATGGAGAGGAGGGGAAAGGAGGCTGTTGGGAGGATGAGACAGGTATGGAGCACAGAGGAATAGTGTGCAGTCATCAGACAGGGAGAGCAGTAGAAGCTGCATATAGGGGGGCATGTAAATTTACATGTGAATGTACATTTTCACTCAGTTATGTTAAATAAAAAAAAGAAGTCTCAGGTCCAAAGGCCATGCTCTACTCCTGGCACTGCTTTCTTGGTGGTATGAGGTCCCTGTGTCTCTCTGTTCACCTCCCTCTCTCGCTTTATATCTCAGAGATTAGCTTAAGAAACTCTGCAGTTTTGTTGACCTCATCAGTGTAACTGCTACTAATCCATCTCATTAAATCACAGTGATAGAGTTACAACACAAAATCTCCATCAAATGAAAAATGGTGGACAATCGTACAACACTGGGTGTCTTAATTATCTAGCCAGTGGTGCGCTACACAAGTAAATGGTTTTAACAAACAGAAATTTATTCCATCACAGTCCAGTAGGCTACAAGTCCAAATTCAGGGCATCAGCTCCATGGGAACACTTTCTCTGTTGGCTCTGGAGAAAGGTCCTTGTCATCAATCTTCCCCTGGACTAGTAGCTCCTGAGGTAGAGGGACCCTGGGTCCAAAGAACCCACCCTCCTCCTAGTAATGCTTCTTTCCTTATTGTATGAGGTCCCCAACTCTCTTCTTGCTTCCGTTTCATTTACATCCGAAGAAATCACCTCAAGGCACAATACACTCTTATAGATTGACTCCCCTCTTATTAAAACAACTACAGCCCATCCTCCTTCATTAACATCATAGAGGTTGGATTTACAACAACCTCTATGGAATATCACACAATACCAAGAATCATGGCCTAGCCAAATTGATAGACACATTCTGGGGGGGTACACAATTCAATCCATGACAGTGACCCTATAGGACAGAGTAGAACTGTTCCATTGCATGTCTAAGACTGTAATCTTTACAGAAACAGACTGCCACATCTTTATCCTGCAGAGTGGCTGGTGGGTCCTACTTACTGGGATAGAATAAATATGTCTTTGTTAAAATCACCTACTTGTGTAGAGCACCACTAGCTAGATGATTAAGTGTTGTATGACCCAGTGTTGTATGACTGTCCATCATTAGAGGAGACCCTGCCTCCCAGTCTGCAGTATCCATACTGGACTTCATATCAGGTGTGAGCAACAGACAGATCACAGTTTATTTCTTACAGCAGCTAAAGTAAACCAGCATCAAAACACCTGTGCAAGTAGCCAAAGGGTAGAAGAGGTCCAAGACGAGAGGCTACACTCTGTGTTTGGGATGGAGTGAAAAGAGAAAAGGATGAGGACAGCCCAGGATGAGGTGCAGTGGGAGTGTGTTGGGGCATCAGAAGAATGTAACAACCCTGGGGACACCCAGAGGTTGAGGGGGGCAAAGATCATTCTCACAGAACGAGGGGCATGAGGGTTGGGCCATTTGTTAAATGCCCTAGAGGCAGATCACTTGGGATATCTGATTCCTTCAGAGAACCCAAACTCCCTGAAGGAGCTGGAGTAAGCCACTTGTTCTTGACAGAGTGGACAGCAGAACCTCACCTACCGGGTGGCTGCAAGGATAAGTAATCATATCCATTGTGTGTCCAGCACAGTACCTGGTACACAGTAGCTGCTTAACACATGGCTTCCCATCTGGATTAATCAGCTACAGCTCTGGAGTATCTGCTGAGAGGAGAAAACAAAGAAACAGTTTCTTCTTGGAATGATCAAGGAAGGGCCTTGTTGATGGAATGGCCAAAAGGCACACAGGGATTTTTCTAGAGAAAATGGAATCATGCAGAAGCATCTCCATCAGGTGCTAGATGCCTCCAAAGGATCACAGCTCCCACTGAAAGCTGAATATTCTCTCAACTTTGTATAACCCAATGTCCCCTGGCCCCACTAGCCCTTGCCACAGGCATTGGACTAACCCATATTCCCATGAGAATAACTTCCATCTACTCCTGAAGACCCCTCCTCTGCAAAGTCTCCATCTCAGTCATCTCTGGGAAACCCAGAGGTTATCATGCATGAGCTTCTGGGTAAACCCAGTGACTGCACCTCTCCCCAGTACTGGCATCCCTCCTCCACACGACCCTCAGTGCCCTGAACATCTTGAAGGGTTAAAGCTGCATGAATGTGACCCTACCGGGGGCTGTGAAGTATCCCCCAAACAATAGCAGGGTTCTGGGTCCAGGCCTAAGTACTTAGGGGAGACCCTGCCTCTTGGTCTGCAGTATACATACTAGACTTTGTATCAGATTTGAGCAATGGACAGATCAAAGTTTATTTGTTACAGCAGCTAGCATTACCTTACGTAAACCAGGTGAAGGATTACTGCACTTGTATTAGACCATTAAAGAAAAACATAGTTCTGTATTAAAACTGAAACTTAGATTTCTTTGTGGTCTCTTTGTCCCCATTCACTAAAGTGACCAAACTGACCCAATTTCATTAAATACTGAAAATTAGATGTGGTATGATGTCCACAGAGAGCAACAGCTGACCAGCTTGGCCAGCGTGAGGCCTCCCCGACACCAGACCAGGATAGTAGTTGCCATCTTGGGCTCTGCTGCTGCCACCCAACGTCACTGCTGAAAACGGGTGCCACCATCTGCAGAAGGCTCATGAAATAACTTGGGCTGATGGTCCTGCTGCTCCTGGCCCGAGGTGCCCTTTGTTTGGGCTACAAGGCCTCAGTTCCCTTAGGCCACGCTCACTTGGTGAGAATTCTGCCCAAAACCTCCAGCCCAAGGGGGTGGTTGAGCCCCAGGACCCCCAGGCTCAGCCTTGCAATGCACCCAGAGCCACTCAGCCCCTTTCAGCCAGCAGTTCTTAGCCAGAAGGCTCCAGAAGATCCCATAGATCTCTGCAGCTGGGGATCTCAGGGAGAAGGGGCTAGGGTCTCTGTCTTTTCCTCCCAGGAGGTTCTGGTTTGCTTGAGGAGGAATTTGACTCACCTGGGAGACCAGCACTTATCTGAGCCTGTTCCACCAGGACCCCCATTAGGAAAAGGGGTTATCTGTAAAACAAAGAGGCCACCCAGGGACTCAGCAGACCGGATCCACACTAAGATGTCTTTCTGTCTCCATTTGTTCAAAAAAGCAGCTGGAAGCTTCCTCTTCTCTATTAAAAAAAAATGATTGCTGCGTATTCCACGGAGTGGAGAATAGATGATGAGCCCCTGGGAAGATATTAATTTCCATTTTGTTATAAAAACACATAAGGCAACTGCTGAGAACCTGATCCTCTTGTTTTGATTATAAAACGTATTTTGCATTAGTTCTTCCCTTTTTCACTCCGAGTATATTCATTTTGCACTTGCTCCTCTTCAGAATATGGCTAAGGGCTTAATTGTTTTAAGACCAACTGTGAAGGGAATTTTCTCCTTGAATAAGCATAATGTTAAATCCTCTAAGAATTTAACAAAGAACTAGTGAGCCCAGCAGAACGGGTGTCTACTTTCTAAGTCTGCACTGGTCCCCTCTGCCCCCACTAGCTACAGCCCTGGGTTCCTGATCCCTGTGCTTTAGCCCAAAGCAGGCAAAACCAAGACAGTGCCCTTTGTCCATCAGAGTGGAATTGCAGAATGAAATATCACTAATAACAAGCAAGACAAGAGAGAAACAAACTCCCTACAGTCACTGTTATGAGTTGATTTGTGTCCCCAAGAAGTATGTACTGTAAATCCTAACTCTCTACCCTTGGCTATGATCCCATTTCTGAATAGGGTTCTCTTTGTCATGTTAATGAGACCACACCAGCATGACAGTGTGTCCTAAACCTTGTCATTGTGAGTGATGAAAAGCAAGTAGAGATGGGGGAAGACAGGTGTCACATGCAAGTTGCCAAGCAAACAAGGAACAGAAGCTGAAAAGGAACAAGAACTTTTTCCCAGAGTAGACAGAGAAAGAAAACTTTCTCCTAGAGCCAGTGCCCTGAATTCAGATGTCTAACCCCCTAAACTGTGAGATTACATAAAGAAAAGAAAAATCTTCGCAACTGAACCAATAAGCAACATCATGATAAAGACTGAAGTTGTCAAGGATTTCATTTCACTTGGATTCACAATCAACACCCATGGAAGCCTCAGTCAAGAAACACATTGCATTGGGCAGATCTGCTGCAAAAGACCTCTTAAAAAATGTTAAAAAAACAAAGATGCCACCTTGAAGACTAAGGCGTGCCTGACCCAAGCCATGGTGTTTTCTATCACCTCATGTGCACATGAAAGTTGGACAATTAATTACGAAGACCGAAGAACTGATGTCTTTGAATTGTGGTGCTGGTGAAGAATATTGAATATACCATGGGCTGCTAAAAGGCGGAACAAAGATATCTGGAAAATACAACCCTTCTTGCTCTTTAGAATGGCAAGACTCCATCTCACATACTTTGGACATGTTATCAGGAGAGAATCAGTCCCTGCAGAAGGATATTGTGCTTGGTAAGGGGTCACAAAAAAGAGAAAGACCCTCACTGAGAGGGACTGACCCAGCGGCTGCAACAATGGGCTTAAGCCTCACAACGCTTGTGAGGATGGCAGAGAAGCAGGCGGTGTTTCACTCTATTGTGCACAGGGTGACTATGAGTCAGAACTGACTCGATGGCTCCTAACAACAACAACAAACTGAAAAAATAAATTTCCACTCATTAAAGCCACTCACTTGTGGTATTACAGCTGCACAAAGAAACTAAAACATGTAGTATAAGTGAGACTAGACGGATGTACAGGGTGCATGCATCTGAGACCCAGGAGGAAGCACCACTCCTGCTCAGCCTAAGCATGGTGCTCTTGTCTCCCTGGATGTGGATGTGGGTGTACGTTGGCCATGGTACTTTCCTGGTCATGAGCATCCCATACCCCTCCCTGCCTTTCTTCCCCCAGCTCCCTGGTACTGGTGGGGGCAAGAACTCTATCTGGTCAGGCCTGCGGATGGGTTGCCAGTGGAAAGCCATGAAAGTCCACAGGACCCCCTTCACTAAGTCCACCTGGCCCCAAGTCTCTGATGAGAAAGAAAAGCCAAGCTGGCCAGCTGCCCAGCAGAACGTGTCTCCTTCTCCCACCCCTGTAGAAAGGCTGTTTCCTCGCACGTGTTATTGATTCCATGTATCAAATCTCTTTCTTCTTCCTCCATTTGTTTAAATTTATTACTTCCTTTCTCTCCTTTCTCTTGGTTCATAACTTAAAGGGAATGAGGTTCACCAGGTATTGACTTGATTTATTGTTTCTCTTTCTTCCCTGTCTAATACCAGCACTGGGAGCAATCAGTCTCCCCTAAGTACTGCATTGGCGGCCTCCCAGAAACTGAGATGCGTCACTTCCATGGTTTTGTTCTTTTAACATTCTGTTGCATCGTGAATGTCTTCTCTGACCAAAGGTTTATTTTTTAAAAAAGGCCCATTCTGCCGAGTGCGATAACAGCCGATAAAGAGGTACAAGGAAGAGATAAAATTGTCATCTGTTGATACTGTGATTTTATACTCAAGATAATTGCACAAAATTATTTTAGTAAGGCCTTAGTTAAGGTGAATGGATACAAAGTAACTGATCCACACATCAGTTCTTTCCTGTATACCAACAATTAGAATATGAAGTAGGGGGCAGGGAAAGAGACCCCAAACACAGTAAATACAGAAATAAAGTACTCTAGAAAGTATCTTGACGATACAGATGCAGAACTATATGACAACTAGATCCACAGGAAGACGGAGTACAGGCCCGGCAGGGGAGGGGTCAGCTACATCATCTTCACCTCCTTGCTGCACTCCCGTGTTAGAGAACTCTTCTGACCCTAGAAGGTGTGGCTTGCTAGGTCACACCTGATGAGGGAGAAGTCGACATGTGACCTGAGCCTGCAGATTACAGAAATCTGAAATTAGAACACAGAGCTGAATGGGGTCAGTGAATATTTTAGTTAATTGGTACTGGTCTAAAAGAAAATACAATGAGTGGATGGCTTCATGAAGAGACATTTTACCAACACAGTCTGGTAAGCCACAAATCCATTTATGAGTTATAGCTCTGTTTAATAGGAGAAATTGTCACAATCCAGTATAGAGTCCAAGTTCCAAGACAGCAACTCAGTACAGGAACCTCAGGTCCAAAGACTGTGTTCTGCTCTCAGTCTTGGTGGTATGAGGTTCCCAGCTCTCTCTGCTCCCTTCTCTCCCTTCTGCCCCACAGCTGGTAACCTGAGTTCTGCCTCACCAACACAACTGCTGCCCATTCTCGTCCTCAGTATCACAGAAGCAGGATTCACAACACACAGGAAGAAATGCACCATACTGGGACTCATAGCCAAGTCAAATCAATACATACATTTGGGGGGGGAGGGGGACAAAGTGCAATTCATGACAGCAAGTAAAGGGACATTGAGCAGTAGAGGTGTGGAGTTAGGGTCGGGGGGGGCACTGGCCAGGCTCAAGCTGTAGCGAAGCAGAAGGAAAGAGCCTGTGGCAGAAGCCAGCGAGAAAAGAGATATCTGGGGCATAGGGCAGGGAGAAGAAGGGACTTGACTGCTGGGAGAGAGAGATGAAGACATGAACAGATGAAGATGAAAAGAGATGATGGAGAGACATAACGGAGACAGATGAGGAGGATGATGGAGACGGTGGAGATGATGGAGAGAGATGAGGGAGATGGAGAGAGGATGGAGATGGAGATGGTGGGGATGATGAAGATGATGACATGACAGAGAACAGAGAGAGATGATGGAGACAGATGGAGATGGAGAGATAATGGAGACAGACGGAGTGAGAGGGAGATGATGAAGATGGAATTGGTGAAGGTGGAAATAGAGGTGGTGGAGGTGGAAACAATGGAGAAACATGATGGAGATGAAGATGATAAAAATGAAATTAATGCAGATGGAGATGATGGGAATGACGGAGATAGAGATAAAAGAGATGAATGAAAACATGAGAGACAGCGTCTCAGTCATCTACTGCTGCTCTAACCCACAGGTGGATGACTTTAACAGAGTTTATTTTCTCACAGTCGGTAAGAAGTCTGAATTCAGGGTGCCAGCTCCAGGAGGAGACTTATTCTTTCTGTCAGTTCTGGAGAAAGGCGCTTGTGAAACATCAGTTTTCCCTTGGTGTGGGAGCATCTCAGGACAGGAACCTCTGCCCCTGGCACTGCTTTCTTGGTGGCATGCGGTCCCCAACTCTGCTTGCTCCCTTTCCCTTTTTTCGCTCTTGAGAGATAAAAGGTGGCACAGGCCACACCTCGAGGAAACTCCCTTTACATTGATCGGATCAAGGATGTGACTTTAGTCAGAGTGCTACAGTTCCACCCTAAGCCTGTTTAACATAATCCAATCTTGCCCCATTAACTACAGGCAGAGGTTAGGATTTACAACATCTATGAAAATTACAGTCACAAAATAGAGGACAACCACACAATAGTGGGAATCATGGCCCAGCCAAATTGCTACATGCGTTTTTTATGGGACATAATTCAACCCATGAGAGATGAAGGTGGAGATGACGAAGACGTAATTAATGGAGATGGAGATGATGGGAACGAAGGTAATAAAGGTGGAGTTAATGCAGATGGAAACGATGGAGATGCAGAGAGAAGCTGTCCAGTCACTTCCCGGGGTCCTTGACACTCAGCTATGGGTCCCATCATAGGAGTCTTCCATGAAGACTCCTCTCGTCTTTTATCAACTGGTCTCCAAATGACCAATGACCAATTCACCAAACTTAACGGTTACACTGATTTTCCAAATACTATTTCAGGAACACGCTCTTATATTATTTAATATTCTTCTTTAATACCTTACCCATATATTAAGAGATGTTTAAATTGTTGAAAACAAATGGGCCAATTTAGTCTTTTTCTGACTGTATTTTTAATGACTATATTACAAATTTTTAATGCTTCAGGTAAGGATTTTTCAGTTTATACTGATTCCTCTTCTTGAATTCTCTTAAAAGCCATTTTCTGTTTGGCCAACACTTAGGATCTTTGTCACCAGTGTCGCTGATGGACCCATCCGACAACTCTAGCAAGCGCACAGCAGGACCAGGCAGGCAGTGGTCTTCTCCTTACAAAGCTGCAAGCAATTTGCGTTTTATAGAAAGTATTTAAAAGAATTTGAAGATGTCATTTTAAGGACAAAGAGAAAATGAAAACAGATGGTCCTAAGCACACTTTATCAGAACTCAAATGTAAGTCAGAGACTACCTGTATGTATATTACATACATATAATATTACATATTTATATATATATATTTTATACATATGATTGGTTCTGCTTCTCTGGAGAACCCAGGTGGATACAGAAAAGAATATATTTGTGCTAAAAATTAGGTTAGTTTCCCTGCTGACATTAGAGGGCATGTATTTTCTAACAGTCATTAACAGAAAGCTTCAGCGCAGGATAACAAACTTTCAGTGTGTCCTTTAGTAACAAAGAGGAGAGCATTTTCTGACGACTGTTAAATTCTGAGTCTTACATACCCATGTAAATTATGGCTGAGGTCAGTTTAATTTTCTTTAGGGTTACATGTGAAGGAGAAAAAGTGTGAAGCTGCAGAACAGCCAAGCTTACTACTGCCTCTGAACAAGTATCTCACATGTGGAATTTGGGGTCCCTGGGCTGTGCAAATGATTAACATGTGGCCGCTAAGTGAGAGGTGAGAGGTTCGAGCCCACTCAGTGGAGACTCAGCAGAAAGTCTCAATGACCAATTTAAAAAAAAAAATCTGCCATCAAAAATTCTACAGAGCACAGTTGTACCCTGACACACACGCGGTTTTCGTGTGGCAGTGTATTTAACCCTCTCCTGGCTGCCTCTTAGCAGAAAGCCCAAATGGGTGGACAGTCACCCACAGACTGTCATTCCCGTGCTACAGCACTGACTGGTGTGGAGGCCCATGGACTCATTCCTTGTGACTTGGAATGGCTGATAATCACCACCACCACCCCCTTGGGATGCTTGACCAGGGAGAAGCGCACATACCCGTGACCTCACTGTCCTCATGGGATTACAGTTACATGTCCATCCCCATCCTCACGGCACTGCTGAAGTACTGGATTAATTATGTTAGTGTCTGACAGCACTTCTTGGGGGCTTACGATGCTTTCCCCAAACACCCCAAGAACATCAGGGTGGAGAAATAAGAGTGCCCCCAAGAGTTACCAAAAAGAGCCCAGAGAGGATATGACAGAGCTATAGGGCAAGCAGAAGCAGTAAGGGGGTACAAAATAAACCCATCTAAAGGATCCAGACTAGCTTCCAGGCCTCTAAGATGCCACTGGGAGCCCCTGTGTGAATGAATGTACCTCACAAAAGATGGTGTCCTCCAGAGAAGAGCTGACCACAGATACATGCCAAAGGAGCCACACTGGTGCCTTTCCAGGCAAAGACTTGGTGGGCAGTGGTTCAGGCCAGGGCCCTAGGTAGAGTTCTCACCCCAGGGATAACAGAGACAGATGTACCCAGCTACTCTGTCCCAACATCATGAGCTGTTGACACCACCAATCTCCTTTGTCCTGATTTCCATCTTCCCAAAGCAATCTTCTGTTTATGGTTTGTTTTTCTAAATGTGGGCCAGCTGCAGGGGAAACAAATTTTGGATTATGGGGCCAGCAGTTGGCTAATTCATTTGGCCACAACATTTCTCACAATAAAAAGAACTAAACTGCTGTTCTTGTAAGTTTGATTAATGTCACTCTTTCCCCAGACAGCAGATGGGTGTGATGTTGACAGATCTAATCAAGACTCTGCTTGACACACACCTGACCACCACCATCTACAATATGATGAATATCTATGTGTAATTTTTAGTGTAGACATGAGTTTCTAGTTCTCTTAGCGATATATGTATCTATATGAGTGGAATTGCTAGGCTGTAACTGTATGTTTAACTTCTTGGAGAACTGCCAGACTCTTTTCCAAAGTGGATGTACCATTTTGCAACACCACCAGCTGTGTATGAGGGTTCTAGCTTCTCCACATCCTCACCAACACTTGCTAATATCTTTTTTATAACAGTCATTAAAGTGGGTGTGAAGTGGCATCTCACTGGTTTTGAATGGCACTTCCCTCCTAACTCATGATATTGGGCACCTTTTCATGTGCTTGTTGTCTATTTGTAAAACTTCTTTGAAGGAATGTTTGTTCTTTGCCTACTTTTTAACTAGTTCGCCTTTTTCATTATCCTTATCAGATAAATAATTTGCAATTTTTTCTCCTACTCAGTGAGTCATCTTTTTGCTTTCTTATTGGTATTCCTGGAAGCATAAAAGTTAAACACTTTGATGAAATCCAATTCAACTATCTTTTCTTTGGCTTAAGTTTTTGGTGTCATATCTAGGAAGTCATTCCAAATGCAAACAGACAAGGATTTAACAACCCGGTGTTTTCTTCTAAGGGTACTACAGTCTTAGATCTTATATTTAGGTTGTTGATTCATTTTTTAGCTGATTTTTAAATATGGGATAGGGGTCTGTCATGGATTGAATTGTGTCCCCTCAAAATATGTGTCAAGCTGTTTAGGCCATGATTCCCAGAATTGTGTGGCTGTCTTCCATTTTGTGACCGTAATTTTACATTAAAGAGAATTAGGGCAAGATTGTAACGATCCTGCCCAGGTCACACTCCTGATCCAATGTACAGGGAGTTTCCCTGGGGTGTGGCCGGCACCATTTTTTATCTTACAAGAGATGAAAGGAAAGGAAAATAAGCAGAGTGTGGGGCCTTCCCACCACCAAGAAAAAAACACCTGGAGCAGAATGTGTATTTTGGACCCAGGGTCCCTGTGCCTGAGAAGCTCCCTGAAAGAGGGGAGACTGATGACCAGGGAGCTAATGCCCTGAATTTTGACTTCTAGCCTACCTGACCATGAGAGAAGAAATTTCTCTTGGTTAAAGGCATCCACTTGTGGTATTTCTGTTACGGCCGCACTAGTTAACTGTAAGACAGGGCACGCCATGATATCTTTGAATGTGGATATCCCCTTGTCCCAGCACTATCTGTTGAAAAGGCTATTCTTCCCCCTACTTGTTTTGGAATCTTTGTCAAAAGTTAGTCGACTGTAAATGATTGTCTTGCTTACTGTTGCTTTTTACTAAGTTTTGAAATCAGAAAATGTGATTCCTCCAACTTTTTCTTTTCAAAGACTGTTTTGGCTATTCTGGGCCCCTCAGAAACCCTGGTAGTGTAGTGGTTAAGCACGACATCTGCTAACCAAAAAGTCAGCACTTAAATCTGCCAGGTGCTCCTTGGAAAACCTATAGGGCAGTTCTACTCTGTCTATAGGGTCAGTATGACTTGCAATCAACTCTATGGTCATGGGGGGGGGGCCTTGAGCATCCATATGAATTTTAGGATTAGCTTGTTACATTACACAAAGAAGTAAGCTGGACTGTGCTAGATATTAATCTGTAGGTCACTTTCAGATATATACTGCCATCTTAACTATAGTAAATCTTTCAGTCCAAGGACCCAAGATGTCTTTCAACCTACTTAGACCTTTTAAAATCTTTCTCAAGGATATTTTGTAGTTTTAAAGGTTATATACTTCTGTTGCTTAATTTATTCCTAAGTATTCCATTCTTTCTGCATTTATTTTTCTTAATTTCCCTTTGGGATTATTCATTGCAAATGTGTAGAAATACACCGGATTTTTGCATACTGATTTGGTACCCTGCAACCTTCCTGGACTCCCTTATTAGCTCTAATAGTTTTCCATGCTGTTTTAACACATGAAACCAGCAGGAGAAGCGGCACCGTGAAGTGAGAAAAGCTTTTCTCAACACACCTCATTTTAAAAGTTCAAGGAAACTAATTTCACATAGAAAATGAAGAACAGAAAAGTATCAATGTCAAATCCCATGCAAAGTTTCTGTAAGTAAAGAACAGAGTAACACCCATACCATGAAAGTATGCCATGTAGACATGGCCACAGGGCAAAGTTGTACCAACTATTTCAAAACAGAAAAAAGTAAATTATGACCATCAGAAGTACAACAGCTCAATAGTGAAACGGCAGCACTAAGGACAAATTTTGGAAACTCTGGTAGCATAGTGGTTAAGTACTATAGCTACTAACCAAAAGGCTGGCAGTTTGAATCCACCAGGCATTCCTTGGAAACTCTACAGAACAGCTTTACTCTGTCCTATCTGGTTAGAAGGAAACCTTGATGGCACGGTGGTTGAGTGCTACGTCTGCTAACCAAAAAATCAGCAATTCAAATCCACCAGGCACTCCTTGGAAACTTTATGGGGCAGTTCTACTCTGTCCTATGGGGTTGCTATGAGTCAGAAGCAACTCAACAGCAGTGGGTTTGTTTTTGTTTGTTGAGGTTGGTAGCCCTGGTGCAGTGGTTAATTACTACATATGCTAACCAAAAGGTGAGTAGTTCACATCCACCAGGCACTCCTTGGAAACTCTATGGAGCAATTCCACTCTTTCCTATAGGATCACTGTGAGTCAGAACTGACTTGATGGCAGTGATACAGGGTTGTTATATCACAGCCATCAGTATGGATTGAACCTCAAAATCAAGAAAATAAAAATCTACACAACCGGACCAGTGAGCTACATCATGATAAATGGAGACAAGATTGAGGCTGGCAAGGATCTTATTTAACTTAGTTCCACAAATCAACACCCATGGAAGCAGCAATCAAAAGATGCATTGCACTGGGAAAATCTGCTGCAAAGAACCTCTTTAAAGCACTGAAAAGTAAAGATGCTGCCTTGAAGACTAAGGTGTGCCTTACCCAAGCCATGATATTTTCAATCACATCATATGCATGTAAAAGCTAGATAACAAATAAGGAAGACAGAAGAATTGATGCCTTTGAATTTGGTGTTGCAGCAGAATAGTGAATGTACCATGGACTGCCAAAAGAACCAACAGATCTGTTTGGGAAGAAGAAAAACCAGAGTGCTCCCTGGAAGCAAAGAAGGTGAGACTGTGTCTTACATACTTTGGGCATCTTTTCTGGAGGGATCAGTCCCTGGAGAAGGACATCATGCTTGGTAGAGCAGAGGGTCAACAAAAAGGAGGAAGACCCTCAACAAGGTGGATTGACAGTCACTGCAACGATGGGCTAAAGCATAACGATTGTGGGCATGCCACAGGACTGTGTGGTTTTGGTTCTGTTGTGCACACTATAAGTTGGAACCAACTCAACGGCACCTAATAATAACACATGGTTGTTATGAGTCAGAATTTACTTGATGGCAATGGGGTTGTAAAGACAAATTTAAAATAAAATAAAAATAAAAACAATTTCAGATATAATGAACATATTAGAAGAAACACCAGCATGAATCAGATGATGTCTGATGAGAAATACAAGGTGAAAAGAAAAAATTTAAATCAAAGAGAGATGGACACATTTCATTCTGTTGCATACAGAGTTGCTAAGCTGGAACCGAATGGACACCATATAACAGCAACACCAATCTTCATGAAGGAGCCATGGGGGCACAGTAAACACTCAGCTGCTAACTGAAGGTCAGTGGTTTGAGGCCACCAGCCGTTCTGTGGAAGTTAGAGGTGACAGCTGGTTTCCATAAAGATTACAGTGATACAGAGCCATTCTACTCTGTCCTATAGGGTCACCGTGAGTCTGAATTGACTCAGTGGTAATTTTTTGGGGGGGGGGAATAGTTTTTTTTATTTAACATAACTGAGTGAAAATGTACATTCACATATAAATTTACATGCCCCCCCTATACGCAGCTTCCACTGCTCTCCCTGTCCGGTGACTGCACACTATTCCTCTCTGCTCCATACACGTCTCGTCCTCCCAACAGTCTCCTTTCCCTCCTCTCCGTCCACTCCCCTTCCTCCAGCCAGAGGTCAGCAAGATGATATCCTATAGATGTATAGAACCATAAAGTGCTTCCAACATATGGTTACTCTGCATTGCTCAATGGTAATTTTTTTTTGTTCTTTTGTTTTTATTTTTATCTTTCTGGGAAATCAAGTCTTTCTCCCAAACAGTGCTACAGAAGGTTCAAACTGCCAATCTTGTAAAAAACTATAAAAAATTGGGCAAGAATTTTTCAGCTATTTTAGTTGTCATCCTGGTGGTCCTAGCTTTAGTACTGTTATCCCCTGTGTGTGTATCATGTTGTCCAAAATGAATTATTATGGAATTTTTAAAAAAATTTTTAATTTATTTTATTTTTTTTAATATGACTGAGTGAAAATGTACATTCCCATATAAATTTACATGCCCACCTATATGCAGCTCCCACTGCTCTCCCTGTCTGGTGACAGCACACTACTCCCCTCTGCTCCATACATGTCTCATCCTCCCAACAGTCTCCTTTCCCCTCCTCTCCGTCCACTCCCCTTCCTCCAGCCAGAGGTCAGCAGGATGATATCCTATAGATGTATAGAACCATAAAGTGCATCCAATATATGGTCACTCTGCATTGCCAAGTCCAATCCATTCGTGTCCAAAGAGTGGACCTTCGTTATGATTTATGGGCAAGGGCAGCATCAGGGCCAGAGGCCATGCTGTCAGGGGAACCCCGAAACGACTGGACCATCAATTGAGGTCTTTTAGTGGAGATCTCAGGATGTACCCTTTTATTCTTGTGCCGCCAGTGAGACTCAACCTAGTAAGCTCCATCGCAGCTATCACTGGTGGTGGCCGGGCACCATCTGGTTCTTCTGGTCCCAAGTCGATGTAGGCACCCACTCTTGTGGGTCTCTCTATCTTCTAGGTTGTCTTTACCGCATGTCATTTTGGTCCTCGGTGAGCTTCCGTTCCTGCTGAGTTGGGACCATTTGCCATGTCCTCGGACGGCAGCTTGGCAGCTTTTAAGACCTCAGACGCCACTCACCAATGTGGGGTGCAGAGAGCCCTCCTAGCAAAACGCTAGTTGGGCCAATTGGCCTCAATTTCGCCTAAGAGCATGGTCCCCTGCCCCCTGCCCCAGCTACTCTATCCTTGCAATATTGGATTAAGATGAAGGAGTACTCAAGTTATGCTGAAGTCCACTTACTGTTGTTGTTTCTAATGTGTGCTATCACTGATTTCTCCCAACTAGATATCCAGCAACTATGTAATCTAAACCTTCCCCCTCTGCCTCCCTCCCTCCCTCCCTTCCCTTGCAGCTGTCAAAGAGTCTTTTCTTCTATACACAAGTCTGTTTTTGAGATCTTATCGTAGAGGTCTCATACAGTATTTGTCCTTTTGTCGCTGACTACTTTCACTCAACATAATGTCTTCCAGTTGAAACCAGGTTAGGAGATGTTTCCTGGAATCATCGTTATTCTTTATCATTGTGTAGTGCTCCACTGAGTACATATACCATAGTTTACCTATCCATTCTTCTGTTGTTGGGCATCTGGATTGATTCCATCTTTTTGCTATGATGGACGGTGCTGTGATAAACATTCTGGTGCATGTGTCCGTTGGTGTGAAAGGCCTTGATTCTGTAGGATATATTCCAAGTAGTGGAATTACTGGGTCAAATGGTATATCGATATCCATTCTTTTAAGGAAGCTCCAGATTGCTTTCCAAAGAGGCTGGACCATTTTGCAACCACACCAACAGTGTAGGAGGGTTCCACTTTCTCCACAGCCTCTCCAGCATTTGTTGTTTTGTGTTTTCTGGATCACAGCCAATCTTGTTGGGGTGAGATGATATCTCATTGTCGTCTTGATTTGCATTTCTTTAATAAATAAAGATCATGAGCATGTCCGCATGTGTTTTTTGGCTGCCTGGATCTCGTCTTTAGTGAAATGTCTGTCCGTCTCCTTTGCCCATCACTTAATTGGATGGTTTATCTTCTTTTTATTGATATTTTGTAGTATCTTACAGATTAGGGAGATCAGGCGTCGGTCTGACATAGAGTTGCCAAATATTTTTTCTCATTCTGTGGGTGTTCTTTTAATTCTATTAATAAAGTCTTTGGATGAGCAAAAGTGTTTGATTCTTAATAGTTCCCATTTATCTATTTTCTCTTCTGTTGATTGAGGTTTCTTTGACAGATTTTGGAGTCTGTCCTCATTGTGTATTAAAACTTCTGTTGTTGTTCCTACCTTTTCTTGGATGAGCTTTATCGTTTTAGGTTTGATATTTAGGTCTTCTATCCAGTTGGAGTCAGGTTTTGTATAAGGTGTAAGATATGGATCTTGATTCAGTTTACTGCAGATGGATAACCAATTTTGCCAGCACCATTTGTTGAAGAGACTGTTTTTACCCCAGTTTAATGTCTTAGGGCCTTTGTCAAATATCAACTGTTCATAGATGGTGTCATCTCTAGGGTCTCAATTCTGTTCCATTGATTCATCTGTCTGTTCTTGTACCAGTACCAGGCTGTTTTGACCACTGTGGCAGTGTAGTATGTTCTAAAGTCGGGTAATGAGAGGCCTCCCAGTGTGTTCTTCTTCTTTAGTAGTATCTTACATATCCCGGACTTCTTCCCTTTCCAAACAAAATTGGTGATTTGTTTCTCCATCTCATTAAAAAATGACGCTGAAACTTGTATTGGGATTGCATTATATAAGTAGATTGCTTTGGGTAAAATAGACATTTTCACAATGTTAAGTCTTCCTATCCATGAGCAGGGTAGGTTTTTCCATTTATCTAAGTCTCTCTTAGTTTCTTGTAGTAAGGGCTTGTAGTTCTCTTTGTAAAGGTCTGTTATTTCTCTGGTTAGATTAATTCCTAGGTACTTTATCTTCTTAGGGGCTATCGTAAATGGTATTGATTTGATGATTTCTTCCTTAACAGTCTCGTTGTTGGTATAAAGGAATCCTACTGATTTACTTATGTTTGTCTTGTATCCTGAGACTTTGCTGAACTCTTCTATCAGTTTGAGTAGTTTACTTATAGATTCCTTGAGATTCTCTGCATATACAATCATATCATCTGCAAACAGGAGTTTTTAACTTCCTCTTTGCCGATGCAGATGCCCTTTATTTCTTGGTCTCGTCTAATTGCTCTGGCTAAAACTTCTAGCACAATGTTGAATAGAAGAGGTGAGAGTGGGCATCCTTGTCTAGTTCCTGATCTCAAGGGAAAGTCTTTCAGTCTCTTTCCATTCAGGATGATGTGGGCAATTGGCTTTGTATAAATGGCCCTTATTGTGCTGAGGAATTTGCCGTTTATGCCCATTTTGCTAAGAGTTTTTAGCATGAATGGGTGTTGGACTTTATCAAATGCCTTTTCTGCATCAATGGACAAAATCTGGTGATCCCTGTCTTTTGTGTTATTTATGTGGTTAATCACATTGATTGCTTTTCTGGTGTTGAACCAGCCTTGCATCCCTAGTATGAATCCCACTTGGTCATGATGGATTTTCTTGATACGTTGTTGTATTCTACTGGCAAGAATTTTGCTGAAGATTTTTGCATCTAGATTCATGAGTGATACTGGTCTGTAGTTCTCCTTCTTTGTTGGGTCTTTCCCTGGCTTAGGTATCAGGGTTATGCTGGCTTCATGGAATGAGTATTATGGAATATTTTATAGTTTCTATCCCGTGTCCTAAAGAATCGAGATTAAAAACAAAAAAAAGTTCAACACAAAACCTGAAGTCCTCCAGCTGAAGCTGGAAATCGCAGTAAGAACTCATGTGTATTTTATTGCTCTATTGATATCTATGATGGCACTTGGCTTTGGCATTCATATCTATTAGCTGTATCCACTGAAAAGACATCAGCTAATGCAGTAGTAGTGGGCAGCCCTGTAGTCTACCTTGGGTCATGAGATGCCACTTGTCACTAGAAGTCAGGCTACACGGAGGAATGGCTGATTCTAGTTTGGGGAAAAAAATGTGCGAAAAGAGCTCAGAACATGTTGATGTAAATGACAGCAGAACTCAAACCAAACCAAATCCACTGTCACGTCAATCCTGACTCATCACGACCCTACAGAACAGAGCAGAACTGCCCCAGAGGGTTTCCAAGGCTGTAAATCTTCACAGAAGCAGACAGCCACATCTTTGTCCTGAGAAGCAACCAGTGGTTTAAACTGCCAACCTTTCCATAAGCATCTGAGTGCTTTAACGACTGTGCCACCAGGGCAAGGAAGCCATCAAACAGTGTGGTCTCAAAAGGACTGAGTGGCCAGCCCCTGAAGGCTCCTGCTGGCCACAGATGGGACAATCTGAGCTTTAGCAACCGTAATAATTACAACAAATGGAAACCCTCCAGATACATTTAAATCCATGAGTTCATAGTATTTTTTAAATGAACTGGTCATTTTCAGAGGGCAATAAAGAACCAATTAATTACTCTGCAAACTGGTAAATACAGAGAAAGAAGAAAGCATTTCTCCTGTCTCTTCCATTCAAGCTGTTCCACAGGGTAGCTGTACGCTAGATGAATGGAGGCACCTGTTTACACAGAATTCCAGCTAACAAATGAAAGAGAAATGACAGCATTACAGTGTCATCATTCTGTAGTGGCAGCGGCCGCGGTGCTCTGTCATAGCCACCTGAACAGTCTCATCGATACTGCCCTCATCTGTTTAGTGCTCAGCATAGTTCCTCAAAGTCTATCTACTTCTAAATGGTGTGGGATGACAAAACAAGCAATAAAATCTGAATTATAGTGCAATGAAGTATATATACATATGCCTCACTATCTTAGAAGCCCAGTCAAGGAATGGATCCAGGTACTGAGCATTGAAGAAGACCAGTAACACGACAAAAAGCCAGGCAGCCTGACACTATATGCCTCCTGGTAAAGGCATGTATCACACGGAGCGAGGGGGGTGAGCTGGGCCAGGCCCCCAGGGGGTCTCATAGCAGAACTGGACTGTCCACAAGAGATGGGACCAAAACATGGTCAAAAACCCAAAAACCCACTGCCACTGAGTTAGTTCTGACTCACAGAGTAGAACTTCCCCACAGGGTTCCCAAGGGGTGACTGCTGGATTCAAACAGCCAACCTTTTGGGTCAGCAGCTGAGCTCTTAACCACCATGCCACCACACTACTGGTAAAGAAAACAGCATTGGGTGACTTAAGCAGAAAGGACACTGGGAGAATCTCTAGGCATCCTCAGAATTAACAGACAGCAGGAAGGTGGCTAAGAAGTGAACAGAGTTAGGGTGCCCCCTACTACAGAGTCACTGTGAGTCAGAACTGACTCAGTGGCGGTGTGTTTAGCTGTTTTTTTCTGCTGGCAGCAGCAGTGCTCCAGTGGTGGAACTGTCCCCTTCCATGCAGGAGACCCAGATTCCACTCCTCACCAGTGCACCTCATCCGCAGCCACCACAGTCTATTAGTGGAGGCTTGTGTGTTGCTAGGATGCTGAATAGGTTTCAGTGGAGATTCCAGACTAGGAAGAAAGGCTGGCAATCAACTTCCAAAAATCAGCTGACAAGAACTCCAGCAGTTGGACTGTGCTGTGCATGGCTCCAGGCAGCTAGCAAGAAGGGTGCCTGGCAGCAGGGGTGCCCTAGAAGGCCACCTGTGGGACCCTGGGCCATGACCTCGGGCCACTTCCTAAAGGGAGATTTAACCCCACAAAGCATACACGAAGGACTGAGCCTGGTGCTCTTTCTTTGCTAGAGGGAGGCCAGGGGAGGAGGAGTTCCCTATTAAGGCTTTTGCAGCAGGATTATTCCCTCCATTGATGCACTGATGGAAGAGAAGTCATTCCTGAAAGAGACACCCAGTGTCCACAGGAAGAGATTTGGCTAAGCAACCCAAATCCACGGATGCCTCCCAAGACCAAAACTGGGAGTCAGACCTTCCCCATTTCAGCAAGACAGGAGCCCAATGTCAGACAGAAACACCAGGAGCTCAACCACCCCGCGTGTACACCACAGGGCTGCGCCTAAACTTCCACCCCAGGCCTCTCTTTTGGGGGCCAGAGTGTGAAGGGAGAGAGCATCCAAAGGCACAAGACAGAGGCAGGGAGTGACAATGGAACTGAGGGTGGCTAGGCTCCACAGAGTGTGCCCCAGGGCAGCCAGACTCTCGACAGAAAGGCCACTAAGAGCCAAAGCCCACATGCAGAGAACATCAACCAAGATGTGGACACCATCACTGTCCGTACACCAAAGCATGTTGACCTTCACCACCTACCATGGCCTCCCACTCCCCAGCCTTCTGCAGTAACGACTATCTGTCCCCCTCCCACTTCACCTTCATCTCCATCACCAAGTACCTCCGTGCCCTGGGAAGCCACGCAGCCCTCAGAGGCATCTGGAGTCACCAGGAGACCAGCAGGCTACCCTCTGGCAAGCTATGACCCCACCAGTCCTGCCAACAAGCTGTCACCCACAGGGCTGGGGTCCTCTAGACTCATCCGTGTCTCCCAAACCTCTTGCCCCTCATGGGCTGGGATCTGGGCCTGCTGGGGTGTGTGTTCCCCAGGGCCTCCCACGCATCTCTGGCAGCCTTCCTTGCTAAAGCACAAGCAGCCCAGGTGACGGAACAGTTAAGCACTCTGCTGCTCATCAGAGATTCAAATCTACCAGCTGCTCCACAGGAGAAAGACGAGGCAGTCTGCTTCGGTAAAGATCCCAGCCTGGGAAACCCTATGGAGCATTTCTACTCTGTAATACATGGGACCACCATGAGCTGGAACAGACTCAGTGGCAGTGGGTTCACTAAAGCAGACCTACAGATTTCAGCTCCTTCCGGCTCTGCCCTTTACTGCTGGGTGACCTTGAACAGGTCCTTGCCCTCTCTGAGCCTATAGGCCTGACACAGAGTAATCATTCCAAAAAGGCTGGCCATTATCTACTCATACCTACAGAGCACCTGATACTATTGGGCAACAGAACAGAATCTACTCCCATCAAGCTTCTTGTACTGCTCATACCAGGGTCCTGTGACCTCAGCCTTTTACCATGGAGGCCTTGTGAAGATAGGGACTGTTCTGGGTCCTCGAATAAGGCCATGCTGTAAATACACATAAGTAAATTCCCTGAAATGACAAAATGACGGGGATGGAGAATACACCAGTAGTTGCCAGGGCTTATGGACACGAGGGCTGTTTTAGTCAGCTAGTGCTGCTCTAACAGAAGTACCACGGAGTGGACGGCTTTAGCAAAGAAAAGTTTATTCTTACACAGTCCAGTGGGCTACAAGTCCAAATTCAGGGTGTCTGCTCCAGGGGAAGGCTTTTGCTGTTGACTCTGGAAGAAAGTCCTTGTATTGCATCAGTCGTTGGTCAGGGAGCATCCTGGAGCAGGAACCTCAGGTCCAAATGACATGCTCCATTCCTGGTGCTGCTTTCCTGATGGTATACGGTTCCCAACTCTGCTTGCTTCCTTTCATCTTTTGTAGGATAAAAGGATAATAGGTGGTGCAAGCCACACCCTAGGGAAACTCCCTTTACAATGGAGCAGGGAGGTGATCTAATGAAGGGATTTACAGTCCCACCCTAATCCTCTTTAACACACAACACAGGAAAATCACAAAATGGAAGACAAGCATAAAATATTGGGAGTCATGGCCCAGCCAAGTGACTACACACATTTTGCGGGGAACAGAGTTCAATCCATGACAGGGGTACAGGGGTAAGAGTGACAAAGAAGAGCCAGAATGAAGGGTCTTTAGGGTGATGGAGCAGTTTTGAGTCTTACAAGAATGGTGGGAGTTACATAAACCTAAGTAACTATGATAAAATTTTATAGAAACACACCCACACCCAGCACACGTAAAACTAGTCAAGTCTGAGTAAGATCTTAAAGGCACTAATGCCAGGGTCCTGGTTCACATATTGTACTAAAGTTGTATGTCACTACCAGGATAAACCATGGCACTTCTGTGTACCGGTTTTGTAACTTCCTGTGAATTATGTCAAAATAAAAAGCTAATATATGTATCATATCCATACAGGGTCACTATGAGTTGGAATCGACTCCATGGCAATGGGTTTGGTGTTTGGCTTTATACATGCAGACACGTACACATATACATCATGTGCAGACATATATCTATATATCTATCATGCACATATCCAATCCTGTGCATGATTTGGGGGACTTCATTTCTCCCTGCAGCTCCTTGCCTTCCTAGGGTGAAAGGAAGCCCACAACAGTGCTCCCAGGCCCTGTCCCCGTCACAGCCCCATATTCTGGCATCACTACCCAGATCCTCCCTATTAAGCTGCTTCAATTTCCCAGATGTGACTGGGAACCGGCCAGCTCAAAGAGGTGGCATGCACAAGGGAAAGTACGTCCAGCTATCTTTCTGGAGGATGAGTGGGCATTTGCCTAGTACCTGCACACACACACACACAGGAGGGTGAGTGGGCATTTGCTTAGTACCCCTATACACACATACACACACACACAGGAGGGTGGGTGGGCATTTGCCTGGCGTGCCCGTGCGCACACGACCTGGCAACACCCTGGATGCCTGCAGTGCCGCACCCTCTCCCTCATCTCTAGCCACACACACAAGCCTCCATCTCAAGGTTCCTGGATGCCTCCTACTGGACAGAATTCATCCACCTCTTTGGGAGCTACAGCCTTCACCTTTCCAAGTCATCCTGCTCCCACCTCCCCCATCGCCCCAACTTTGGAGAGGAAATGAGCCACCTTGCAGTATCCTAGTCCCCTCAAGACCCACTGATGCCAACGCCCCAGGGCCCTGACTGCTTCTGCCCAGAATAGGTGGTTTTAGCGGCAGTCCAGCACTCTTCTTTGGCTGCTGGTGCACTGCTGCCATCTGCTGGTAGTTTCAGGATAATACCTAGAAATCAGCATAAAAAAGCAAGCATCCCACTGGGAAGTCGGAGGGCAAGGACAAGGAAGTCACTGGAAAAAAATGCACATTCTACCCTCACTAGCAATCAAGTAAATTCAAATAAAACAATAGGGACATACAATTCCTCCTCAACCAGGTCAGTGATGGTGGAAAAGAATGACATCTTGTATGACGCTGGTGGAACATTTGGGAGAGGACAGTGACCACCGTTGGTGCATGAAAAACGGAATGCGGGAGCTGTTGTGCTGGCAGATACTTTGGTGTGTGTTTTCACTACAATTAAAAAGAGAACAATGGCCAATTCTGAGTGCTTTTTTTTTCTTTTTGTGTGTTCACATTTCCTGATTTTCTACAGCAAGCATGCATTATTTGTTAATCAGCAATGTTGATTACTCAGGGCTGGTAGGAAGCTTCCTGGAGTGTCTCTGTGGGAATCTGGAGACCAAGCCCGGCACACACAGCTCGACACACACAGCCCGACACACACAGCCCGGCAGAGCCAGTGGCCCCTCTGCTACCCACCCACACCCACTCCCGGGCCCTGAACCCTGCCTTTGCCGCCTGCCACCCCATATGCGCAAGATGCACAGCCATGACTATGCTTCAGGCCAGGAAATCCCACAGGAGAGCGGTTATGGGCTTAGCATGGGTCAGATTCAGCTGCAAATCCCAGCTCAGTTACCAGGTAGGAAACTAAATACGGCAACCTGGTGACACAGGAGTTAAGAGCTATGCCTGCTACCCACCAGGTCGGCAGTTCCAATCCACTCGCCACTCCTTTGAAATGCTCCATTCTGCTCTGTCCTACTGCTCTCTGTCAGTGAGGCTGCCCTGAGCCAAGTGTGGTCAGTCTCTAACCCAGCAACGGGTACACAGCAAGTGCTGGGCAAGTTAAATCGGTGGAGGCCTCTGTTCTAGCTAAGATGCTGGTGAACATTTTTTTGGCCAAGACAGCAGGACGCAGTTACCCCCGACAAGCGTAGCCCCAGACAACACCCAGTGGGACTCTCACTAGAAGAGCTCCTGGTAAGCACCGACTGCCTCCATTTCCACCCACACCTGGACCAGACCGCGCTTCCCCGTGTCCCGCATTGCAGACGAGGGCAAGGTCTCCCTGTGCCGGGCTCCTATACGGTGCTGAAGTAGAGAGCAGGGTCTCTGTTCTCAGCTCACACTCCAGCCAGGCAGGTGGATGCCTTCCCCATGGACTGCACTGCACAGTAACAAGTGGAAGTACAGGAAAGGAGTGGGGTGCAACCCCAGCACAGAGGGCAGTGGGAGGGCAGCAGGGAGCCCAGGCAGAGCGTATACGGTGAATTACACCAAGAGGAAGGACGGTGGCTCTTCCATTGTGGTGCGAACAACGGAGGTCAAGACGGTGTAGGCACGTCTATAGGCAGACAAGAAGCAGGGTTTTCCCAGCTGTCCTCCCTTTTCTCAGTGAAGTGGGATGGTGTGGACACCTGCCGAGTGAGCAGGGTGTAATGGTGCAAAGTAATTTTAAGAGAAGGGTGTGACTGTGACGGCTGAGTGAGGGCTAACTGGAGACGCAGGACGAGGTCGTTCACTAGCTATGAGCACCCAGTGAAGGTTGAACAACAAAGCTGTAGGTGCGTGACTTCTCTGGCAGCTGTACAACGAAAGGTAACCAGCTCGACTGACCGCTAGTGGGGTTTGTCAGGGAAAAACCACGTGCAGACAGACAGATGGCCCTGAAGGAGCTGTGCTGCCTCCTCTTGGGGCTCCCCCATCACTAACTGGCTTGTCAGCTTCATCCTGAGCTAACGAAAGCAGTTCCCACCCTCATTCTCCCAGCATTCCTTTGTATGATGAACACGCTGTTACCACCACCTATACTGTCCTGAGCTCTAGTCCCAGACAACCCACCTAACTCGCATGCATTTAACAAATCCATGTGACGCCTTTAGGGGAATACACAGACGCAGGATGAAACTCATAATAAAATGTGGACTGTAACCTGTGATTCTCCAGCACCACAAGAAGAGAATTAACGAGGCAGTCAGCAGCACACAGCCACACGCAGGATCTCCAGGACGACACAGGAGGAACCATCACAGACCAAGGTCTTCTACAGATACTCACACTCAAAAACACTAGGGGCGTGACCGGTCCTCTGGGACCACAACAAATCAAACTACTGCATTAGGACAGATACAAACTGGCTTTGTTTTCTTTAAAAATAAAAAAGGTTGAAGTCTCAGGATGTTAGAACAAAGTACTAGAACTGGTGTCAGGCAATCCAGCACCTCAGAGATGGAAAAAAGATGTCAACAAGTATCACAAGTACCTTATCATTTTAGCTTCTTTGGACACCAGCCTATTTCTTAGGCCTGCAAAGTTGGAATGGGGTTTCCTACAATCTTTAGTGGTCATCTCAGATTTGGAACACAAGGACGGCCAGTGTACGGGACAGCAGGGGCTCTCTGTTACCCAACCGGGCACCGTGACATCTCTCATCTGGACAGATGAAGAACATAGTTTTCAGGAGGCTGGCAGCCCAGAGTCAAAGGTCACCACAGCCGTGTCTTCTTCCTACCCAAGATGTTTCACGGCTGGTAAGGACTGCTCTTCTGAATGTTCTGTCCATCTATATTTGTGTGTGGAACACCTCACAAAAGTCAGACCTGAAACTAGCTACCACAGCACGTCAGGTGGAAACAGCACAGATCAGAGGCCAAGTCTCCTACCAGAATGTCAACAGAGCCATGGAGTGTGGTCAGCTTTCAACAGTCACTTCTGGACAGGCCAATGTCCCCACAATTCCTAGAGTCCCCATTCCACATTCCCTGCTTCGCCATGAGGTAACTGAGTGCATTTAAGGACACAGAGGCTGCAGTGTGCTTGAGTGTCAGCTAAGAGAGTCACTTTGGGAAGCACACGCTGAGAACTGAACAAAGAAAAGACAGCCAGGAAGTGTACGTCAGGAGACCTAGGGGTTCTTGTCAGCCACCTGTCACAAGTGCACCTTCAATCTTTGAGCTCCATTTTCTTGCACGTCAAAGTGACGGTGACCAGTAATAATTCTCATCCTTACCAACTGTGACGGTTAAGACTGTGTGTCAACTTTCCTGGGCCGTGATTCTCAGTGGCTTTTCTGCACTTGTACAATGTGGCCACTGCCATGAAGGAATGTGGTGTGGTACCAGCAGGTACAGCAGTTAGCAGGCCTGTGGTGGCTCACCGCCCCTGCAGCCTTCATCTCTCTGCCTTCTGCCACCTACTTCCTGCCTGCTCACCTTGCCAAGGTTTATGGCTTATGGGTCCAGCAGCTGCCTCTCTCTTGTCTTCTGATGTCTGGTTCTTGGAGCTTGAACTAACAGCTCTCGGGATGCATCGATCTTCATGGCCTGCAATTTAAGAGTCCTGTTCCCTGACCTGCTGAGCCTAGGTTTGCCAGCCCCTGCAGCTATGTGAACCAGAAGAAACCCTGTAGTCTCACCTGCTATCTTGGGGTTCACTGACATTCACAGCCTGCGAGCAGGAATGTGGCTCTCTGACCCGATGACCTTTAGCTCGCTGGCTTCCGTGACTGCCTCAGGCTAGAATTCTGACTCAGGACATAGGAGGTATGGGCATCTACAAGTACATGAGCTGTTTCCTTTACACAAATCTTTATATATATATTTATACTCTTCACTGGTTTAGCTTCTCTAGTGAACTGAATCTAAGACACCACACACTGAAGACTGGGTGGCAAGAACTAGTTATTGTGCATGAAGACACTTTGTAAAGCACTTTTTTTTAAAAAAAGCCAGTAGCTGTCAAGTCAGTTCTGACTCCCAGTGACCACACATGTATCAGTCCAACCGGGCTCCACAGGATTTTCAGTGGCAGACTCGTCTGGAAGCAGGCTGCCACGATTCTCTTTCAAGGTGCCCTCTGGGTGGACTCACACCTCCAAACTTTTCATCTGAGAGTGTTAACATCTGCACCACCAGGGACTCTAAAACACTGCTTGAGTTTGTGGTTATTACTATGACTATTTTTAAGTAAAACAATCCTAAAAGTTGTGCCTTCGCGTTAAGCAGTGGTCACCGGTCTGGAATCACACACTTTACACAGAAGTCACATCCACAATCTACTCTGCAGTGGGGACCTAGCCTGCTGAGCACAAATGCATTTGTCTGGTGTCAACAAAGAACAGCTTCAAAAAGCCGTCAGCCTGGGACGTGATCAGCTTCTCCTAGGGATACTGAGAAATGCTTGCAAGAATTCCCCCAAAGTGTGTTTTAATAGATATTACCAGAAAGAACTTTGAAATCAGTGGTCAACACAGGCTTCCTCAGCCAGGAAGTCTCCAGGATTTAAGACTACGTTTCCAGTGGAGGATATGGGGTGCAAGGTGTGCCACATTTAACTAACAACAGAACCCTTTTTCCACAAAGCAACTGACGAAGAGTTCTAGGAACTATACTTGGTTTGGGAAATGCTGCACTGAACAGCTCTCCAGGTGGGCAGAATGCTATGTGGGTACCTACACAGAACAGCTTAAAAGGGACATGAAAATGCTTTGTTAACCTTTGATCAATTACAGGCAGCAGCTGGACCTTTTGAAAAAGAAGCAGCCCATTTACAATATGGTACTGCAATACCACATTTCCCTCAATCCCACTCATCCCAACCCTTCAAAACCGAGAAGCTATGCACCCACACTCCACAGTCACATACATTAACTCTGCGCTTTTATTTTTCATTCTAAAATGTAGTTTTTCCTCCTTAAACTTCAACAGCAGTCCAGGAACTCCACCTCCCCTTTCAAAATAACAATACCACACACACACGCACGCACGCACACACAAGCACAAGCACACGCACACCGCCACCCTCCAACCAGGTGAGAAAGGCGCAGCGATTAGTCTGTAACAAACATTGACACATAGGGGAAAAAAACACATGTTGAAATGTATTAGAATCAGAACCTGTACAAAAAGAAAAAAAATTAAAATATAACCTGAAACTGTTCAAGTTCAGAAAGGCTAGTCAAGTCCTTTTCTCTTGCCAGGAGAATGCCGTTATCAGAGGGCTCTGGGTCACCAGCCAAGGAGGGGCAGAAAGAAAGAGACAGAAGTGGCAACACATCCTTCACCAGACACAGGGGCCTCGGCACCATTGTCCCCAGGCTGGCACAGCTGGGAGGGTTACAGGTCTTGGGAGAGTGCGCGCTGGCAGGCGGCCCTGTGGCAGCCAGGGCATGCACACCGAAAACAAGTCTGCACTCACAGGCAGTAGGAGCAGTAGCCAGCAGAGAACATGAAGCCAGCAGGAACCACGTCTGCCCCCCAGCAGACCCACAGCACCCTCTGTCTGTGTCAGACACCAGAGGTTAGTCAGCCCAGTGCTCGCAACTAATGAGAGACTGGGGCCGGGCTTAAGAGGCTGCAAACCCGCAGGTTTAGTAAACACAGCCCAGCGTCACATCCCTCCGGGGCCTGGATCAGAGCTGCCGACAGCGGGCAAGGCGGGGGGGGGACAGAAAGCAGCCGACACCTGGCAGGTTCTGTGTTACAAGGGGCTGGAGAAGGTCCATGTCCCTCCTCGACAGAGCGGCCACCTTCAGTCATCCCTGTGGGCCAGGAAAAGTTGCCTCTGGCTTAGGGCCAGGCTGGCAAAATGACACGAGCATGGAGCCAAAGGGAAACCTGAAGGGAGACAAGCCCCTGAACAGAGACAAGAACCTCCTCGAGGGAGGCTGGGCAGTGTCTGACCCTGCAGGATGGCATCAGCGGAGCCCCTGAGTCTGAAGGGAACAAAGAGGGAGAGGAGCTGGGTGAGGGACAGGAGTCATGGTGTTTCTGGAAAAGGACCAACAGGTGGGAGGCGCTGGTAAGGGGACGGGCAGGTCTGGAACTCACTGAAGGTAGAAAAGGGAGGAATAGGCCCTCATGTCCCCTCCCCACCTGACCCAGGCCTGGTGAGTGCCAGCTGCCCCAGCCAGCCCTAGTGGCGGCTAGAGACCAGACCTTTCACTTTGGACATCTTCTTCGTGGGCTGCCTCTGCTCAGCATGTGGGGGACACTCGCGCTCAGCCAACTGTTGCTCCATCTCCTGAGCCGAGGAGGATGCGGTGGCTTTGAGTGTCTTCTTGATGTTGGTCACCTGGAGAGAGACAGAGAATGAGTGCGTTCAGCCTAGAAGCACCAAGACTCACTGACAGTTGTTCTTGTGACGATGAGGACCACACAGAGAAGCTGCTGTCTTCTGCAAGGAAACCCAGAACTGTCTCCAGCCACCTGAGGAAGAGAAGCAAGCAGGGCTACTTGTGAAGACAGGTGGAGAGCAGGCAACTAAAAGAAGCTGGAACTAATGCTTTCTTGTCTGAAAAGAGAGTATAAACAAAGCAGACCATTTCAGCAAAGTCAAAGCAGAGAAAGCAAAAGAAAGGCACACTTACAATCATGATTTCTAACTTGTCCAGAAGAGTTCAAGAATGGTTTAGTAATTGCTGACATAAACAAACTGCTTGTCTTAGGCTGAGTTATCCAGAGAAGCAAAATCAGCGAAGCGTATACATGTATAAAGACAGATTTACTTCAAGGAAATGGCTCACACCACTGTGGTGGCTGGCAAGTCCCAAGTCTGTTGGTCAGGCAGCAGGTTGGGGGTTTCTTCTGACTCATGTGGCTACAGGGCTTGATGAACCCAAGACTAGCAAGTCAGAAGGCAGGCCACTACTTCACAGGATGCAGAAGTTGATGAATCTCAAGATCAGCAGGAAATACAGCAGGCCACTGGCTCCAGGCCCAAGAAATGGAGGTCAGATGATGAAGAATGCACGATCCATAGCAAGGAAACTTTGCCAGAATATCCATATACAGGGGATGCAGGCCACACCCCTGAGGAAACTCCTCTCACAAGTGATTGGTCAGTCTTACCAGATCACATCACAGAAGATGACTACATCATTACATAACTGCCAAACCACTGCAAATCACGGCCCAGCCAAGTTGACACAGAACCCTAACCATCACACTAACCAAAGATGGTAGCTGACCACACTGCTTTGAGCATTGAACATGCTGCTCTTCACAGTTTAGCCAAAAATCCAGTCTCTCACATGGATCCCAAAGGTTTCAGAAGCCTGATTCAGGAGACTGGATTTTTTAAAAGACTGTTGAGAGCAGTGCTTGTACTGGGTTGGGCAAGTGTGCCACAGAGGCTGGTCTGCGGCTGCCTGGTCGGGAGCTCCCATTCACCTCTGCCATGGACATTCTGGTGCCAGAGCTCACCCACAGCACCCGAGGACACTACAGAAACTGAAATGCTGGTGGTTAATTTCTCATAGGCTTGTACTGACTTTTTCCATTGAAACACAGGAGTGAGAATGGAACTGTTACTTGTGGATGGAGTGGCAAGTTCATGAACTTTAACTGTATAGCTGTCTGTGTGGAAGTTCTTAGCCAGGAAACAAATAACTATTGGAACACCCTCCCTACTAACCTGATCTGGTCCCTAGTGACTTTTTTCTTCATCCCAAAATAAAGGCAATATTGAAAGAAAGACATTTTGACGATATTCAGGACACCCAGTGTAATATGACAACAACTCTGATGGCCATTCCAGGTAGAGTTCTAAAACTGCTCTGAAGGGTGGACTAGGCACTGGCATCGGCACATGGCTTCCCAAGGGGAGTGCTCTGAAGGTGACCGTAATGATCCTCAGCAATTATGGAGCACTTTTTCTACCATGAGTTCATGAACTTAACTGGCAGTCCTCATACGCTCTCCCTCAACACTGCCCAGGTCGCACCCTTCTACATCTGAGCTGGGGAGGGGTCTCTGCGCCCACACAGAAGGGCCGAGTCCCCCTTGGTTCCCACCTACACCATCACGGCACCATGACAGTGCAGCAACCTGCTCTCCCGGCTCCTCAAGTCTTTGACACAGGATCCCGCCATAAGTTCCAGACGCGATCAGCGGAAAGAAGCACAGGAAAGGGCTACAGCCAAACGCCTGTCTACCTCCTCGAGCAATTTTTCTCTTACAGAAGCAAGATACTTTTTCGGGTGTTCACTGATCCTGCTTTGTGAGAAAAACAAACAAGACCTCCCCCAAGGAAAGCTTGCTTTTTTCTCCTGTTCTAAAACACCACTCAGACCCGGCGGCTCCCCTTCCCGCCCCCCGCCCTACCCCGGCTGCTCGTCTCTCCCCCAGTCGGAGCAGGCCTCTCACTCCGGTCCCCGCCCTCTCGCTTCCGTCCGCGCCCTCACTTCCGTCCCCGCCCCTCACTTCCGTCCCCGCCCCCTCACGCCGCCATCATTCCAGCCTGCGCCAGCCGGCTCCACGGGGCCACAGGCCTCTTCACAGAACCGTCCCGGCCACCCAGCCCCACAGACCGGCCCCCTCCTCCACGCAGACCAGCCTGGTACAGAGAGCTCCTGAGGCCCTGTGTCTCCTGCCGAGTCGGGGGCACAGGTCTGGCTCCTCCGTAAAACCACTGACAGAAGTGCGGCCTTCCACAGCTGTCGTCACCCTGAGGCAAAGTGTGAACAACCCCAGAGGAAGCCAGGGCTTCTCGGACAAGCGTCGCACAGCCTAAGAAGTGAGGTCCTTTCCCTCTGGCAAAGGCTTCGCTGGATACAAGGGAGTAACAGCCCTACACCGGGGCTTTATTACACACGTGTCGTGTGCGGGCCAGCTTTGTCATTCCAGTTTCCACCACACAGACCTCACACGGGCAACTGCCGAGCCCATGGCACACCATCACAAGTGAAGGGGATTTTAAGCATCAGCAAGTTTCTTCCAACAGCTGAGCAGCTCTAACTGGGGACGCCTCTGCCCAGGACTCCAGGCTGGCCACCCCCAGAACCCCACCAGATGCGCCGAGTTCACCCCGGTGAAACAATTCTAGAAAACCTAATTCCCCTTCCACAGAGCTGCCGTTCCACTGATGAGCAACTACCGTCCCCTAGGCTTGTCGTCTTCGGTCTAAATGTCCTTGGTTCTCTCCATTATCCCTCTCTAGGGGTCTGGCTTACAGGCCATTCCCCCATCCGGTCACCCCCAGATGATACTTTGTCAAGCTCTTCAAACTGTGAGTTCCTGATAGGATCACATCTACTGGCAAAAATGCAGCCTAGCTCTAGCAGAGATTTTAAATTCTCAGACAAAAGGAGAAAAAAAAAAACCTTCCAGGGACAAGAAAAGTTGACTCAGTTGTGAGACAAAGCCAAGGCAGATAACAGGAGTAGGCGACACTTTTCCCAGCTGGAAAAGTATTGCAAAGAAAGAGAACTGGGAACTGGAACAACTCTCCAGGGGCCGCTTCTGGTACACTGAAACAGCCGACCAGCCTGAGTCCTGTCACTGAACTCCTAGAGGATTTTCTACATGATGGAAAACAGAGCTCTGTCCAGTTCTGCTTTACTCTACGTGACTGGAACATGGCCTGTTTTACATACGTAGCAGTAGTTGCACACTCATAGTTATATACTAAGATTCCACAAATACAAAGAAAAAAGCACTCCGAAAATAAATTCTGTATGAGACATTTTATGATGCTTCAACTTATGATTACCTCTCCTCAGAGAAAATGAAACAGCTCACAATAATCTTGTTTGATTTCCCTCCACTATCCCAGCACTGTAACTAACTAATGTGTTTTTTCTGTAGACAGATAAAAGGAGAGAATGCTTTGAGGCAGTATGTTACAGGACTGACTTCATTAAGAGGTAAAGCACATAAAAGTTACAACTTTAACCATAGAAAGCTGTTATTTCTGGCCCCTGGCCCTGATGTGCCCCTGTCCATAAATAATAATGAAGGTCAACTCCTCGGACAGCAATAGATTGGACTTGGTGACAGAGTGACCATACCTTGTGGACACTATGGTTCTATGAACCTAAAGGATATCATCCTGCTGACCTCTTACTGGAGGACGCGGAGTGGGTGAAGAGGAAGGGATAGGAAACTGTTGGGAGGATAAGACATGTACGGAGCAGAGAGGAAGAGTGTGCTGTCACTTGGGCAGAGAGAGCAGTGGGAGCTGCATATAGGTGAGCAGGAAAATTTATATGGGAATGTACATTTTCATTCAATCATAATTTTTTAAAAAAGAAAGCTATTATTTCAAATCAGGGGGATAAAAATCAAGTTTTTCCTCTGAGAACAAGCAAAGTAAGATATGGACAAATCAAGTAAAGATCACTATTTCAGCTGAAAAAGGCTCAGAAAGCGAGGTCAAGGGCAATAGATGTATAAATCCGAGCAGAAGGTGATGGAATCACCTTGTAGATGGGTGTTCTTTGCAAATCAACAAACACTCACCAAGTCCCTTAGATGTGCCTCAAGGTGGAAACAACTGGCCAGATGACACACTTACACAATGGACAAATTCACAGGCTGCAGAGTTTGACCATACTCTCCCTCTTCCCATACCAGTTTGTTCCAGATATTTCCAAAAGATCATTAAATCAACAGATCGCTTTCCATTCTTGGTAGACGTGGCCCTAGCCCTTGTACTCAAATTTCTTTGTCTCAAATTTAGTAATCAAATCCTTACTGCCACCTGGTGGCAGCATCAGGTTCTGCCAGCAGGGATAGTCTTGACTCCCAACAACAGTCCAGTTAAGAAATTCATCTGTGCAGGCTCACCTTGTATTTTGCTTTTTAATGACGGTGATCGAGAGCCCCCATTGCTGTACGAGTACAGAGTGTGCCACCAAAGGTCAACCAAGTGTTCTGAGTAGCTTTAATCATGCCCTCTTTTCTTCTGCCAAATGCCATCTGTCATGAAAATAAGCTCACGAACCCCCAAATTCTAAAATTAGTATCATTCTTCACTGATAATAGCCACAATCAGGTTGACTTTCCCAACTGAGATTGTCTTCAGCCAATGTTAACTTGAAGGCAGTTTATACTTCCTGGCTAGAGACAAGATTAAAAAACTGACTATGCGTTAAAAACCTACAACACAGGTAATCTATGTATACATATATAGATGTATGTGTATTCAAAATAAGTCAGCTCTAGTTCATGAGAAAACAGTTCAGCAGCCCACTGACACATTCAAGTTGTGTCAGAAACGTTTGGTCCAACCAACACCTGAGTACCTACCAGGGGCCATGCGTAGGACAAGGAGCTGGGCTTACAAACAAGAGGAGTCACAGGCTGTTTCCAAGAAGTACACATAAGAGAATAGGGGAAAATCTCTGGAATTCACAGCTCCCCTACCAACAGACATGTCTGCCTATTTCTTACATTTTAGCTGCAATCTCAAGACCTGACTCTGCCATACTTTTGGATACTTGACTTTTAAAGTTCATTAATACACTTTACACTTTGAATTCTGTTTCAATAGCAAAGGACTACTCCTCTCTCCATGCTAACATTTTGATCTTAAGGGCTTCAGACAAGTTATGAGGTTGCTCACAGGAGTCCAGGCTACTGGCACACAGACACGCTCACACACAAAGGCTGGCACCTGTGTCCAGGAGACCTGTGGAAGGTTGTGTAAGAGTCCTCAGCAAGCACTGTCCCTAAAACCCTACTCACACATTCTCGTCCACTGATTTTCTTCACCTTTCTCTTTTTATGAAATAGATGATGCATAAAAATCTTTCACATAGACACATACAGGTTAAAGAAAATGAGTGTTAAGTCCCACCACACAGCTTAAGAGACAGCATGGTGCAGGATCTGGAAGCCCCAATCATCCCTGCGCAACTGCATCACTGCCATCCGCCCCCGCTAAGTGCCCTTCTTTTAGAAGCCAGCCCCAAAATCGTTTTCTTTAGCTCAACAGCTGCCCAGGGCATAAGGACTGAGAAATCACAACATTCCCTGCTCTCTGCCGAGCAGGAATCAGAAAGTAGGTAGTCACTGCTCAGACCAGGGACCGCATCACACTCGCCCCTGCATCCCCACACCCAGCCCACTGCCTGCTTGATGAACGCTGGCTTCATCTGCACCGAGACTCCCGGAACGCACCCACCGCACACCGTGCCCCGCCTTACCTCTGTCTCTACCTGCTGCTGCGTTCGGTTGTGGTTCTCCTTGTACTGGTTGGCTCTTAGAACTTGCTGCTCGATGCCTAGCAGGACTGCCTCGCAGCCGTCACACCTGCAAAGGAGACAGCAGCCCTGAGCCACAGGAGGGCCCACCGGCCCCCTCTGGGACTCTCCTTCCCACTCCCCCTGCCAGGGCTCCTGCCCCTCCACACCTTCCACAGACAGGAACTGCTTTTTTTTTTTTTAATTGTGATTGAGTGAAAGTAGTATACAATCCAAGCTAAACTGGCACGCCTGCCTATCTGCAGCTCACTCTGGTCTCCTTGTCTGATGACAGCACGCTCTTCCTTCCCGTTCTATACATGTCACGTCCTGTTAAGGATCTTCTATCACCTCACCTCCACCCTCCCCTCTGCCTTCTGGTAAAAGGTCAGCAGGATGGCATCCTGTAGATACGTAGAGCCATAAAGTGGACATACCATATATTCACCCTATGTCCCCAAGTCCAATCCATTCCTGTCTAAAAAGTTGACCTCAGTAATGATTTATGAACAGGGACAGCATCAGGTCTAGAAGCCATGTTACCAGGGGAACCCCCAGGCCATCAGACCATCAGTTGTGGTCTTCTACTGGCGTTCTCAGGGTGCACCCCTTTCTATTCTCATATAGCCACTGGGACTCAACTCTGTGAGCCCCATCATGGCACACAGGAATTTCTCAACATATCACATAGGGCAAAGGGAAGAGGCACTGTGGATTCAGGACCACTTCTCAGAATATGGCTTTACTGCCAACCTTCGCCTCCTGTGGGAATCGATTTTTACAGAATGTGCCATTCCAGAATGGGGAGACCTCACAGGTGGCAGTAACTAATAGCTTCTGTCATCAGAAAAGTCCCTTTCCAAAAGCATCCTAATGCAGAGGCCAACCCCTTTCTCAGAAACACATCTGCCATCTCCCTCATTTTATTTTGAAAAATTTAAACCATTAAAAAATGATAAAATTAAAATACTAGTACAATGAATACCCCCATGTCACCACTTAAGACTCAAAAGTTGTGCACACTTTGCTGTATCTGCAGCACCTCTCTATGTACTAATCTTGCTTCACATTTAAACCCCCAGCTATGAACATGGGGTTTAGGAATCTCTTATTTGTCAACACCCTGGGACGGGTCTTATGATGGCACCTTTAGGTGGAAACATACTGGCTGCTGAATAAAAGGAAACCTGATGACAGACATGCAGAACTGTCAGCCATCTCAAAAATGGAACAGGACAGCCACTTCAGGAGGCTTAGAACCTAGACTGTGTTTGCAAGATCACTTTCATGTCTAGGGATTTTCTAAGTTTATTTCCCTTTTATTCTGATTAAATAACTTTAAAATCTTTGCGAAGAGCCTACCGTACAAGGCGGCATTTGCGAGGGTCAGCCCTTGATGGAACATGGTTGGGGACAGGGGGCAAACAGTAAGTACATGCCTAGGTCTCCCACGGTAGATGAAGTGCAGGATCCCGGAGCATCAAGGCTGGGCCAGTCACCACTGCACAGGTCTTTTCAGCATAAGCCCAAAGATTCCATTTGTCTTAAAGGAAACAGATTCCTGAACCCTCTGCACAAAGCCTGCCTGCTCTGCCTTGTGATCAACACTGTGTCATGTGCCTGCCCCAGAACATACACTTTTCTGCTCCAATTATATCCTAACCCCTGCCTGTCCTCAAAAAGCAGCCCGAACCTCTTCTCCAACTAAGCCCATCCGGCTTCATGAGCCCCAAATCATTTACATAACTCCACGGCAAATCCTTGCAGAGCCTGTAACAACTCCTGCAAACATCAAATTCCATTAGCAAAAAGGATAAGAAAATGCCCCAACTGTCCTCATCTACCTGAACATGGTCTCAGCTATTTGGTCTGAGTTCAGAGCAGTTCCTCCAATCCAAGCTAAGCCCCTCCTCACAACGCTTACAACCACTAGCCCAGCATCTGACTCTGAACACGGGTTCTCTCACTGAAAGGCTCATAAACACTGACTTCCTGAGCAGGAAAGCCCAGGATGGGGGTGTCTCACAGCCAGGCTCCAGGGCCTCCAGCTGCTAATCTTGAGCCCTTCACAGCCCATGACTAAATTGCCCCCCTGTGCAGAGAATACAAGAGCTATTTCACAGCCAAGCACTGGGAGGCCTGAACTGAGCCCTGCTGTCACACAGCTGCAGTCCCAAACCCAGACTCAGTCTCTGGCTCCCCATCTGAGGGTCCCCAGCTCCCAGGCACACCTCAGATCGACCCCAAGCCCACAGCAAGGAGAGATAACACTTAAAGAACACGCTGCCCGAAGCAGAGGCCCCGGACACAGCCCAGTCTCCTCCCTGAAGGGAGGGATCCCCTACTTTTAGTCTCACCATTCGTGCAAGGTCTTGACAATGTTGTTGATGTCCTTCTTGCGGATATCGCGGCCGATGCAGAAATCCACTTCTAGCAATTGGTTCCGCTGGTCCAGCTTGCCCTGGATGATGTCAGTGTAGACAGCCTCGATGATGAGGTCTTCTAGTTCCCGGAGATTCCTCATCTCCAGATCCTTCAGCAGCACGGAGTAGGGAATACACTGCAGATAGGGCCATGTGAGAGTCATGAAAACCAAACAGCAAGCACTAGAGAACACGCAGGTCTTCCCCACACAGGTGCCAGCTGTCTCAGGGCTTGGGGACATGCAGTCCAGCGGCAATGATTAGTATCTATGGCAGCAAAGACAGATAAACGAGCTGTGAGAGCTACAAGATTGAAACAAGACCCCACAGCATCTGGAGAACGTGCTCTCCTAGATGCTCTGCCTCCTGGACCTTCCCCAGCCTTCAGCAACCATACCCTGTAATACATGCAGAAACCAAGACTGCTTCCTCTAGGAGAAAAAAGAAAATATTCAGTATGTGCCACTCTGCCACCTTCCAGAAGCTTGCCAAGTCTGCATCAGATGCCAGATCATTACCAGCCTCCAATCCCAGGCAATGGAGAGAACTGGCTGCTTGCCCAGCAGAGGGCAAACCAAAACCAGGCCAGTCAGGATGTCCGCCTACAAGTGGCCAGTCATCCTGAAGTTCTCATTTGTTTCCTCAGACCTTTGTAGCCACTGTCAACTGGGGACCCGAACAATATGTTCTATACTGGGCTGTACCAACATTCTGCATGACCTCATGACAACAGAGTATCTTAAAGAGCCAGCATTCTGCAAGGCCTCTGATCCATCACTCCTAGTCTGGAAATTAACACAGCCATCCAAGCCACAGAGACAGGAGGAACACGTGCAGAGAAGAGGGCAGCAGCAAGCATCCTGGAAGGGCTTTCTACGGCTAACAGCCTAATACAGGGCAAAAGGTAGGCTTCCAATGACACGCTGTGGAGACGAGGGGAAAAAGTCACTCCTACTCTTTATATATCTGAGGAGTGCATAAATCAGGACAAGAGAAATTGTCAGGTCCTTGAGTCCTGACACAAAATAGACCTCTTGACTAAAATGCCATACTGAGAACCAGAAACCTGTGATGAGAGCAGGTACAATGTTTGCAGCAACTGAAATGGCAACCCAACATCAAACGTCTATCTGTCAAACTCCCTCACAGAGGGGAAATGCAAAAAGTAAGCTTTTTCAAAGGCATAACCCCAGGAAACTTACAAATCAACTACAAACAAACTGAACCTGGATACTCTTTGTTGATGACTGTGAGCAGCTGGCTGCATGCATCTGCTCAGGGGACTGGGTCCAAGAACTCAGGTATGGTATCTTACAGAAGGTAAGAGTCTAAAGTAAACACTCAAGACAAAAATCATGATTACAGCAGTTACTCTTGAAAACCCAGGGGCAGGCACCATATGAAGCTACTTCTCAGCACAGAAAAAGGCTCTGAGCCATAAAACCAGAATCCCCATTTAATATAGTCCTCCTCTCAGGCAACCCAACACTGGACGGGAAGCAAGAGGATGTGAGAGGATGCCAGAAAGAGAATCAGACAGAAACAGAAAGAGATGGAGAGAGAGATGGCAAAATTGTGAAGAACAGTGAAATCATGGGCCAGGCTTGGTAAGGGCTGGGGGCTGGGGGCTTTTGGGCTTCCTGTTTCCTAGCCCCCTGATCTGTTAGTTGTGGCCAAGAGGGTGGTGGCAATCCAGTCTGACACACTCAGCTGACAGCAACAAGCCTTAGGCAAGAGCTGCAGCACGCCATCCTCACGTCCTGAAAGCCACTCTCAGCAGGTCCAACACAGCCAGTTTTCCTGCCAGCACTGGCACATTCCCTGAGCTCAGAGGAATAGGGACCTGTCTGAAACACACATGGTTGTTAAGCACTGGTCTCCCTTTCACATGGCAAAATGTTCCCACCACACAAGGTGCCAGGACGTGCCAGGACTGAGACCAACTGAGTCACAATCACTCCGAGGCAGACTTTCCCTGAATGGAACAGTGAGTAATCACCCGCACTATTTTAACTATCACCTTTGCCTCTTTCTTCCTTTGCCAAGCAAACTGTACACACCTATGATGTGACTTCACTGTGTACAGCTGGGAGCTCCCTCACTGAAGACATGGAGACTGCCTGGCACAGGGTGAGGGCGAAGGCAGGACAGGGTTTGGGACTGTACCTTCATCCTTGAGGCCAAGCTCACGATGGTGAGATGCTTCAGCTTGTTCTGCTGAGCTGTGCTCAGTTCTGGCAGGCTCTCCTTGTTGGCTGCTCGGTCCCACCCACCACAGAAATCAAGACATAAAATGAAATTAGTATTTCTTTTGTGGAATGAACTCACAGACTCCCTAAACCAAATCTACCTCTGAATCACTGTAATGACTCTGCATTTATTTATTCCTGGGGCCAATATTCAGTGAGCACCTCCTGTCTTCTCTGGAAGAGAATATGCTTCAAAAAAGAAAAGACTGTCTCTGTGCACAGGGGGATCAGTCTCACCAGGCATGTGAATGGACGAAATGACATGACATTTATCTTGACCGAGTACTACTTGTACCCCTGGTGAAAAGCCCTAAGGAGGGTTTTTATCCCATTTGGTGTGAACATTCACTTGTTTTGCTGCAAAATTAGGACTATGTTTGACTCCAGGTTTTGACACATCCCTCTCGGGGTGCAGCACCAAAAGGCATCCCACTCCCTTTGTGAAGCTCCCGAAGTCTAAATTCTAGAACAGCTCGCCTCAAGGACTGCAAGCAAGGAGCCGAAGACCCATACTATCAGCACCACCTGACAGACGAGGAAGCAAGGGTGCAGAAGTGGTACACTGAAGGACACAGGGCTGGAGGAGCAGACCCAGGCTTTCCCTGCAGGCAGCCCAGTTCCGGAGTCCATGCCATGCAGCCTCCGCAGCAGGTGAGGATGGAGAGACAGAGGACACTCGTTGGAACAGCAAGAAGGTGAGACAAGTGGAGTGACGTGAACAGACAGCAGCAAACTGAGCTGTCTTACAGCAGGAGGAGGCAGGCATGCATGACCGGTGAGAAAGGGGGCTGAGCACAGCAGGGAAGGCCCTGAGTGTTAGCTACAGTCACACCACTAACAAACTAGGGATGCCAGGAACAGAAGGGTTTGGGAGAAAGTAAGTTCCAGTGTAGGCAGGTGTGTACCACATTCCTGAATGTCGAATTTAAGTTTCAACAGCTCAGATGCCCTCTTAATGAGAAAGGGCTAAAAAGATCATAAAATACTAAAAACCACTACAAAGACTTAAAATATGGATAAATGCTACGAAGCAAGTGAAAAGGGCAAGCTATAACATGGCTTACAGACCCCAGTGGCCCCTACATGACAGAAAGCACAAGCCTGAAAAGGGAAGGACAGCAGCTTCAGGGAGGTTACTGTGTGTGACACTTTCCATTTTCCAAATGCTCCTCAACATGGGGATATTATTTTGATAATATTTTATGTGTTTAAATATTTCCTAAGTGATATTTGACCACCACCTGAGTGTCCTATAAACACCAGGCCTCAAGCATCTCGACTGAAGAATACACAGGGGCTATCAGTCGAGTGGCAGTCTGCTCCTGCACCCAGGCAGTGAAGTGGCCTTCCGAGTTCTGCAGACTGGGACACCTCTGAGGCAATCCTAACTGTGTCTTGTGGGGTTGCTAGGAGTCAGAATCAACGCCACCACAACAGGTTACGGGTGGACGAGCACACACACACCCCTCCACCTTACCCACAGGGAAGCAAAAGCTAAGAAGGAGAATGTGCCATGCAATGTCACCTGCAGGGCACAGTGGAAAGCAGCCAGGCCAAGCAGTTCCCGCCCCATGCTTTATAACCCAAACCCCAGGGCCTCTATGGAGGCAACAATCAGACACAGTAACATACTTAAGCCTTTCAAAGGACCTTAACCAACTCACCTATGTAATCTGGGTACGTGCCATAGGCGAACAGGTTCAGCAGCCGCAAGTACGCAGCATTAGCTCCTTGTGCAAGCTGAGGAGGACAAAAAAGTTCAACACAGACCGACCTATCAATCATTGTAAGTGTTCAAACAGAAGAGTGGTCACATGTCAAAGATGCCACGGCTGTATTTCCTGCACCATGTGATTAGCTGTCCCCTGAGGTCCATTCCAACTCCGGATGGCAGAAACAAAAATTATTCAGGCCCTCAAATTTGTTTTTCTTCCACAGGAAGACACATTTCATCTCCAACACAGGATGCCCAAGGAACTTCTTGTATCACACACACTTTGAGAACTGGGCACAGTTCTGGGTTTCTCAGGATCCCCCTGCCACTCAAGTGACAGCTGGAGCAGCTGGACCACACAGCATACTGGCAGGGACAGAACCAGCCACCAACAAGTGAAACTGAGAAAGTTGATGGTTGGCTCCAAATTTCAAGATACACAGACTATGGAACCTGGGACAGGTTAACACAGCATAAGTTGTCACAGAAAAGCCAGGCTACAAGACCAAGGTATAGACTTGACCAAACAAAACTTTCCACTACAATTACTCCACACAGATGCTAACAGTAAAGACCCATCTGCAGTAGAAAAACAAGAGCCACAACCAACCTTACACTCACAGAGCTTACATCTAGTAGCTATGGCAAACATTAAATAAAATCTTACAATTAAAAAAGAAAAGTCTCCACACTGGAAACCCCAGTAATATAGCGGTTAAGTGTTACACCTGCTAACCAAAAGGTCAGCAGTTCAAACCTGCCAGGTGTCCCTCGGAAACTCCATGGCGGCAGTTCTACCCTGTCTATAGGGTCACTATGAGTCAGAATCAACATGACAGCACTGGGTTGGGGTTTTTTATCCATACTGCAACACTGTCCACAAGAGCAAAATGATGGACTCAATCTAGGTGCCTGTCAAGAGACGATTGGATAAACAAACTACGGCACATTCGCACAATGGAATACTATGCAGTGATAAAGAACAACAATGATCTTGGGAAACATCTCGTAACATGGAGTCATCCAGAAGACATTAGGCTGAGTGAAATTAGTTGGAAAAGGACAAATGTTATATGAGACCACTACTGTAAGAACTTAGGAAAAGGTTTAAATACAAAAGAAAATAATCTTTGATGGTTACAAGCATGGAGAGGGAGAAGAATATTCACAGATTAAATAAAAAAAGCAAACCAAACCCACTCCATTAAGTCGATTCCGACTCATGGCAACTCTAGAAGACCGAGTAGAACTGCCCTATAGTTTCCAAGGAGCACCTGGCAGATTGGAACTGCTGATCTTCTGGTTAGCAGTCTTAACAGTTAATCACTATGTCATCAAGATTTCCAGATTAGAGAGTAAGCAGGAATTGAGTTAGGTAGAAAGAGTGACAGTACACACTATAACTGAAGTTAGCACAACTGGACCACACCAAAAGCTAAAAGGTTTCCTAAATATAAGCCAACATTTTGAAGGACTGAGTAGCAAGGACAGGGGACTTCAGAACCATGTTTCAGGGGATACCTAGGCTAACTGGCATAACCAAGATTTTTTTTAAGAAAATGTTCTGCATCCCACTTTGATGAGTGGCATCTGGGGTCTTAAAAGCTAGCAAGTGACAATCTAAGTAGCATCGACTGGGCCCAATCTACCTGGAGCAGAGAACAATGAAGGACACCAATGACTCAAGGACAACAAGAGCCCAGGAGACAGAAGCGGTCATAGCATCCAGGGCCTTCATTAGCCTGAGACCAGAAAAACTAGCTGGTGTCTCTCCACTACCAATGACTGCCCAAATAGGGAACACAATGTACAGTCCCTAAAATATTCAGAGAAAATTGGGTGTGCCAAACTAGAACTCTATTAAAAAACCAGACTTGATGGTTTGTCAGGCTGGAGGGTGTCCCGAGGACATAGCCCCCAGGATCTCTGTTAGTCCAGGACTGAAAGCGGTATCGAGGCCAACTCTTCAGACAGAGACTGGGCTGGACTCTAAGACTTAGAGAGACGTTGGCGAAAATGTACTTCTTGGCTTAACTATATACACAAGGCTGCCCAGAGGTGAGATGAGAGGGTGACAGGGAACAGGAGCAATTGGTTGAATGACTATGGGAAGTACAGCGTGGAAAGGAGGAGTGTGCTGTCATGGGGAGAGAGCAGTTAGAGTTGCACAGCAGTGTACATGCAGAGTTTTATAACACAAATTGATCTGGATTGTAAGCATGCACTTAAAGCACAATAAAATATTTTTAATAAATAAAATCAAACTGTCCCAGGTAGGAAGCAGAGGTTGAAAAGTACAGAGTGCTTTCTACTCTTTGCTCCATCTGGTCATTCTTCAAAAGACTTCCTCATTTTTTAAGGCACAGTAACAAGGTCTTAATAACAATAAACCAAACACAGCAAAACAGACTGCTGCCCAGCTTTTCATGTCCTTTCTTGTCATACTGACAAAGAATTTGTGCCTCTAAGTCATGGTGTTAGCAAAGAAATACCATGGACTGCCAGAAGAACAAACCAATCTGTCTTTGAAGGCCTACCCTAGAATTCTTCTCAGAAGTACGGTAATTGAGACTTGCCTCACATACTTTGGACATGTTATCAGGTCAGACCGGTTCCTGGAAATGGACATCATGCTTGGTAAAGTAGAGGGTCAGCAAAGAAGAGGAAGGCCCTCAAAGAAATGGGCTGATGCAGTGGCTGCAACAGTGGTTTGAAACGCAGCAACAACTGTAGGGATGGAGCAGGACTGGGTAGTGCTTCATTCTGTGGTACACTGGGTTGCTCTAAGTCGGAACCGACTCAACTACACCAACAACAATCTTTGTAACACATCTACTCTAATCCAACGTGGCCCCCTTCTCATTGGGAAAATATATTCTTGATCCATGTCCACCTCATTTGCAATAGCAATCATTTTCTGTTATAGATAGACACAGCCAACTTTCCTTACCTGTATTTGAACTGAAGGTTTTTTATCCCTAGGAATGCCTGAAATTTCCTCTAGTAAACATCGGCCCATGCTTATAGTACTACTTTTCTAATTTATCAGTTTCAATTTGATTTTTCTTTCTAATTATTAGCAGCCCAATCTAATTTCAACCTAAGTTCAGATGAAAAACATTGACCAGAAGGAGCCCAGGAGATGATTCTCCCCCTCCTCCCATCCCACCAATCCTGACCCCGCCTTCACCAGAGTACTTCCCAGGTTGACACTGTCTCCTTGACTGCAGTTCCCTGGAATCTGGAAGAATCACAGGAAGGCTTTGAAAAAAGAAGCCAGCAAGAATGTGTAGAAACTGCCTTACCTCCTGCACATTGGCCAGCTCCAGCAGTTCTCCGAAGACATACACTCCGGGAGCTTCCAAAACTTGGCTTATGAGAGCAGTAAGGGCTGAGCCACTCGTACCTTTGGCTAGCAAAATAAACTGTTCCAAGAGGTTACTTGATGGTTTCTGTTCACCTGCCATTCTCCGGGCTTGAGATCTGTCCAAAATAAAAGTGTATCAGTACGGTAGATTAATCACTTTGTGTGTGGCCTTTCCAGCCATGGTCTTGAAAATCCCACCTAAATAACTGGGTGGGGCTGGGTGGGGCAGGGTAATGGTGGCCTACCAAGGGGACTGGACAGCTTAACTCAAGAGAGAGCCAATTCCAGAGCAAAGAGAGGGATCCTATCACCACAAGAAGGGTAGTCAGGTACGGACAGTGCATCCTTTGGACCCAGAATCCCCGCATTGGGAAGCTCCTGGAAGCAGGATACAGAGAGGTCAAGCTCTAACTCCGAAGATGGTGAGAAGAGATGGCAGCAGAGACCCAGCAGTAGGAGACAGTGCATTGGACTTCCCGGCCCACGGAGAAAGTTGAATACCTTTACAGAGAAGCCTAAGGCCAGGGAGAGGTGTGTCTGAGACGCACAGTTGGGAAGAGGCTGTCCTGAAAGAACTATATCTTGAGTGTTCCTGAGCCTCAATTGTAACTATCACTTCCCTAATAAACCCCGTAATTGTCAGTCTGGTAGAGTATGTTGTGTGAAGAATGGCTGGTGTCAGAATTAGCCAAGATGGCAGAGACAACAGGCTTGTCTGGCCGCCATCTCACGGAGTCGGCCTTGGGCTGTTGATCTTGGTTCTCCTTCCTTGTGGGGCTGGAGGAGGTCAGACACTGCCCCATACCACTTTCACAGTCATTTCTCCTTTCCATGTGCAAAGTCTATACTTACTTACTGTTGAGTCAGATACCAGAAAATTTGAGTGTTCATAAAAGAACAACTTCAAGTCCAAATAGTGACCACTTTGCTAGATGGCTAGGGTTCATCTTGGAGTTACAGGGGTCTTATCCTCAGGCCCTTTTACTACAACTGGAAACACCCTTAGTGAAAGCCTCTTCATGCCCATCTGCTTCTGCCAGAGGTAGTATCTTCCAATGCTTTACACCTGACCATACCTAAAACATACACAGGAGTTTCTCAGTTGCTGTCTTATACCCATTTCACTGATAAGACTCTGGTTAAGAGTCTATCCACAGAAGAGCCAGATGTAGCAGAAAGGCAACCAGTTGCATCTCCCAGTGTGTCATCAAAAGCACAACTGCAGCCAGAAGCAGATAAGGAAAAACACCAAAAACAAACCTCAGAAAAGCAAATGTCTTAATTCATGAAAAAAGTCATGGTTTTTCTGTTACAGCAGCACTAGATGACTAAGACACTATGTGACTCCATGACAAAAATCCTTCTATGTGGCCTCCTCCTCACCTGTGTGTGGTATTTTACTTAACTTGAGAACTTGAATCAAACCTCAAAAAATCAGATGTCTTAATTCATGAAAGAAGTCATTTAAGGATGAATGACAAAAGTAATTCTGAAACTTAAGTGGCAATATATTAATACTAAGAAAGTACATGCTATGTGTCATGGATTCAATTACATCCCCCCCAAAAAACATACATATCAATTTGGAAAACAAAAATCCTCACAACTGGACCAGTAAGCAACATTGTCATAATGGAGAAAGGATTGAGGTTGTCAAGGATTTCATTTTACTTGGGTCCACAATCAACACCCTTGGAAGCAGTAGTCGGGAAATCAAAAGACACACTGCACTGGGAAAATCTGCTGCAAAGGACCTCTTCAAAGTATTCAAAAGTAAGGATGTCACCTTGAAGACTAAAATACAGGTGACCCAAGCCATCGTATTTTCAACTGCCATCTTATGCATGTGAAACCTGGACCATGAATAAAGAAGACAGAAGAATTGATGTCTTTGATTTGCAGTGTTTGAGAAGAATGCTGAACATACCACGACTACCAAGGGAACAAATAGATCTGTTCTGGAAGAAGTACAACCACAATGCTCCTTGGAAGCAAAGATGGAGAGACTGTGTCTTACATACTGTGGACATGTTTTCAGGAAAGATCATTCCCTGGAGAAGGACATCATGCTTAGTAGAGTGGAGGGTCAGCGACAAAGAGGAAGACCTTCAACAAGATGGACTGATACAGTGCCCACAACAATGGGCATAAGCATCAAAACGACTGTGGCCATGGCACAAGACCGGGCAGGGTTTCATTCTGTTGTTTATAGAGTCGCTATGAGTTGACAACCATAGAACCAACTCAGCGGCACCTAACAACAATCAATTTGGCTAGGCCATGATTCCCAATATTGTATGACTGACCATCATTTTGTCATTCGATGGGATTCCTTTATGTTGTAAATTCTATCACTATGATTTAATAAGATGGATCAGCAGCAGTTATATTGATGAGGTCTACAAGACTGGACAGTGTCTTAAGCCAATCTCTTTTGGGGATATAAAAGAGGGAAGCAAGCAGAAAAACACGGGGACCTCATGTTACCACTGTTGTTAGGTATCAAGAAATCGGTTCTAACTTACTGAGACGCTATGCACAACAGAATGAAACACTTCCTGGTCCTTCACCACGTTCTCCATTGTTTTTATGCTTAAGCCCGCTGTTGCAGCCACTGTGTCAAGCCATCTTGTCGAGGGTCTTACTCTTTTTCACAAACCCTCTACTTTACCAAGCATGATGTCCTTCTCTGGGGACTGATCCCCCCTGACAATGCAGACCTCATACCCCCAAGACAGCGGTAAAGAGTGGAGTCTGTCCTTCAGACTGGGGTCCCTGTACCTGAGAAGCTCCTCGATCGTGGCAAGATGGACCACAAGGACCTTCCTCCAGAGCCGAGTGAAAGGCTTCCCCTGGAGCTGACACCCTGAATCTGGACTTTTAGCCTACTGTGCTGTAAGGAAACAAAGTCCACTTTGTGAAAGCCGTCCCTCTGTGGTATTTCCGTTACATCAGCACTAGATGACTAAGACACTACAGTGACTCCATGAGGCATTTCCTTCTATGAGGCCTCCTCTTGATCTGCCCCTGCCGTTTCACTCAACATGACTTCAGACTCAAAAAGGCAGTAAAAAGATGCAGGCCAACAGTGATGATCAGTGTGTGGTCACCCTGAAGACATAAGGTAGAGAGGAAGGTCTGTGAATGGTGTCATCTATGCCACCTGTAAGTGGACACAAAGTTACACCCACCCCAAAGGGGTCCTGCGAGGTCACCGCTCTGAGAATGGCACAAACTGGGGCACTTGGGCACAACTGAGGAGAAAGGATGGAGCAGAGTGACACAGGGAACAACTCCCAGAGGAGGCGTTTGGAGGGGAGAAGCCAAGTTACCCTGTGAGACTGGCAGCAACAGCGTGGCCCTCTCAGACTATGAGACACACTGGGGTGTCACCCCACTGAAGGAAGTCTCATCAGGACGAGAGAAAGTGAAGCGCCGACGAAGACGGGGCTCTGAGGAGGGAAAGGGCACGGCCATGACGGTCAGGGGAGGAGGAAGGAAGACTCCCCTCCAAGGGGATACGGGTGAGGAGGCAGGGGAGGATCTGTCTGCAGAGGGACACGAGGGACGAGAGCGGGGGCGGCCGGCCACGCTCGGGGGGCGGAAAGGAGAGGCGGCGGTGGTACCAGCTGTGTCCAGGGTGCAGGGTGCCACAGGAGGCCCGGGACGGGAGAGGCGGGCCGCCGTCGGCGGTGGGCGCTCCTCTGGCGAGAGGCAGAGGGGCCAAGGGGCAGCCTCCGGGGAGGCGGGGAGCGGCCGCCGACGCGCCGTGGTCGCTGGGGGTCGCGGGCACGGCCGCCCTCCGGCAGGGCCGCGGGGGGCGCGGGGCTAGCAGCCGCGGGGCGTGCGCCCTGGGCGGGGGCGGGGCGGCGCCGGCGCGGGCTCTCCCTGCGGCTAGCGCGCGGCAGGACGGCCCGGCCGGGCCCGGCGCGGTGCCCTCCACGCGGCCCACCCTCTCGCCGGGGCCTACCTGCCCGCGCCGGCTCCTACCTGTCCGCTCCGCCTCGCTGGCCTCTCCGTCGCTAGCTCAGCCTCCCGGCGCCTGCCTGCAGGTTGTCAAGCGTCCATGGTCGGCCCGGCGTCCGGCGCTTTTCTACCTCCGCCGACCCGTTGCCTGTGCCGCTCCCCCGGAAGCCTCCCCGCGCTGCACTGGAGTTCCGCCCACACAAGGTTCCCCCACCGCGGTGGCCGCCTCCGACCTTCAGGAGACAGGGGATTGGAAGAAGGTGCAAAGCAGGGCCGGAGCCCGGGAACCGGCCAGGGAGGAGGGTACCCAGGGACCCGAGCAGAGGAATGCGGCCTAGGTGGGCCTGGGGCCCAAACTGTGGCTTCACCATCCCGAGCTAACAATCCATCCACCTCTTGGGCTGCGTTTAACTCTCAGGCGCACCGTGTAGCAACTGCCGCCACCTCTGGGTACGCCTAATAACAACTACCATTTATTGAGCTGTTTTTCCATCTGCCAGGTAATAATACTAACTAATATTATGAAGATGGTCACAACATCAGGATTGGAGCCTCATTCACCGTCTGTATTATGCTGATGACATACAACCGTGCTTGCTGAAAGTGAAAAGGACTGGAAACACTAATTGATGGAGATCAGAGACCACAGCCTTCAGTATGGATTGTACCTCAACATAAATAAAACAAAAATCCTTACAACTGGACCAGTGAGCAACATCACAATAGACAGAGAACATACTGAGGATTTCATTTTAACTGAATCTACAATCAATGCCCATGGAAGCAGCAGTCAAGGAATCAATGTATTCCATAGGGCAAGTTGGCTACAAAAGTGATAAAAAAAAAAAAAAAAAAGATGTCACTTTAAAGTGCGCCTGACCCACACCATGGTATTGCAGGTACCTTGCATGCATGCAAAAGCTGGACAGTAATGAAGACTGCAGAATTGACACCTTTGAATTACGGTGTTGCCAAAGAATGTTGACTATACCATAGACAGAATGAATACACCTGTCTTGGAGGGCGTATAGCCAGAATGTTCCTTGAAGCGAGGATGGTGAGTCTTTGTCTCACATTCTTTGGACATGTTATCAGGAGGCACCAGTCCCCAGAGAAAGACATCATGCTTGGTAAATTAGGGGGTCAGAGAAAAGAGGAAGACACTCAGCAAGACTGGGGCTCTAGCATAATGACTGTGAGGATGGCACAGGACTGGACAGGATTTTGTTTTGATGTACGCAGGGGTCACTGTGGGCCAGAACTGATTCGACGGTACCTAATATCAGCATTAGGCCATGGCCTATAATATCAGTCCCACATTTCAAGTGAGTTAAATAAACCTAAAACCCAAGAAAGAGTAAGTGGCAAAGCCTGCGTTGGAACCCAAGCTATCAGAAGCCAACAATCATGTTTTTTACTTCTATTCAGAAAATATTTTAAAATAAGCAAGAGGTGGCTGAGCCAACAAGGACTGTGTGATCAAAATGTCATTTGTGGAGTTGGCATTTGGTGCTTACCAACTCCCCTGGGAAGAGAGCCAAGTCATGCTACCTCACTGAACAACAAAACTGGCTCCTTTAAAGTACATACCACAGTCTTTCAGGTTTTAAAGATGAGGAAAAGAGCTTTTTTGGTGCACTAGAGTGCAGATATCAGACCAGACAGATACAGAGGCATCAACCAATTCATTCATGTATTCAGGAAGTATCTTTAGTATGTATTATGTCCTAGGCGTCCAGGTTGCACAGTGGTTAGGCACTTGGCTGCTAACTGAAAGGGCAGCAGTGGGAACCCACCAGCCACTCAGTGGGAAAAAGATGTGACAGTCTGCTTCTGTAAAGATTACAGTGTCAGAATCCCTATGGGGCAGTTCTACCCTGTCCTATGGGGTCGCTATGAGTTGGAATAGACTTGGCAATTGGTTTGGGTTGGTTTATGTCCCAGAAGGTTATATAACGATGAACAAAACAAGTTTCTTGCTCTTGAAAAGCCCCAAGGAGTAGTGTTATGAAAGAGATGTGATTATGTTTTGGAAACACAAGAGAGAATAGGTTAGGGAAGAAACAGCAGGCATTTTCTGGGCAACTAGTGGAAAGAGAAGGAATATTTCAGGCTTGGGAGCAGTGACCACAGTCACAGAGGGTTTCCCTTTGCAGCATATACTGATGCAGAAAAGAAATCCAAAGTGGCAGGAACCAGGGTTCAGGTGTTAGGCATGAGGTGGGGTAGAGAGGCTGAAGTCAAGTCATGAAGGGTCTTGGCACCAACATGCTAAGCTGTATCCCCAGGAAAATCAAAACATGACAAACTCCTGCCTTGGGGAACTTAGAGCCCATGGAAGAAAGAGGCCTGTCCGGCTACGACAGAGGGTTTCTTTACACAGGCATCACAGGGATCGTGATACAGCACACCGGCTGTAACCGTGGGCTCACACATACCACAGATGATGGATATGGCACAGGACCAGGCAGCATTTCATTTTGTTGTCATAGAGTCACTGTGAGTCAGAACGAACTTGACGGTACCTAACAACAACAAACTACCTGGCAGGAGGTGATCAAGGGCAGGTGTCCTGGAGGACAGGAACTCTGGATTGAGTCTAGGAGAGTGAGCAAGCAAAGCACAAAGGGCTTACACAGGTGGAGGAGTTTTTACTTTATCCTATGTGGAATTTACCAAACAATATCATCAATATCACACACAAGTAAAATTTTGCTAAAGATCATTCAAAAGCAACTGCAGCAGTATATTGACAAAGAACTGCCAGAAATTCAAGCTGGATTCAGAAGAGGACATAGAACCAGGGAGATCACTGCTGATGTCAGGTGGATCTTGGCTGCAAGCACAGAATACCAGAAGGATGTTTAGCTCTGTTTCATTGACTATGCAAAGGCATTCAACTGTGTGGATCATAACAAATTAATGGCTAACATTGAGAAGAACAGGAATTCCAGAACATTTAATTATGCTCTAAAAGAATCTGTATATGGATCAAGAGGCAGTCATGCAAACAGAACAAGGAGACACTGCATGGTTTAAAGTCAGGACCAAATAATATGAGAAGCCAGACTATCTGAAGAAGAAGGAGGCAACTAGAGGAAGACTCAGTAACAACCTGCATTATTCAGAGGACACAACCCTGCTTGCTGCATGTGAAGAAGATACGAAACACTGATGAAGATCCAAGACCACAACCTCAGTGTGGATTGCACCTTGTCATGGATTGAACCGTGTCCCCCCAAAAATGTGTATAGTCATTTGGCTGGGCCATGATTACCAATATTTTATGACTGGCCTCAATTTTGTGATTTTCCTACGCTGTATGTTACAGAGGATTAGGGTGGGACTGTAAATCCCTTCCTAAGGTCACCCCTCTCCATCACAGTTTCCCTGGAGTATGGCAGGCACCACCTTTTATCCTCTTCTCCTCTATGAGAAAAGGAAAGGGAAGCAAGCAGAGAGTTGGGAACCTCATACAATCAAGAAAGCAGTGCCAGGAGTAGCACTGCCCTCAGACCTGAGGTTCCTGTACCAAGATGCTCCCTGAACAAAGACATGCCACACTAGGACTTTCCTCCGAGGCCAACAAGGAGGAAAGCCTTCTCCTGGAGTAGACTTCCTGAATGTAGACTTGTAACCTACTGGACTGTGTAAGAATAAGCCTTTCTTTGCTAAAGCCATCCACTCTTGGTATTCTGTTAGAGTAGCATTAGCTGACTAAAACATATCTCAACATCAAAATAACAAAAATCCTCACAACTGGACCAGTAAGCAACATCGTCATAAATGGAGAAAGGATTGAGGTTGTCAAGGATTTCATTTTACATGGGTCCATAATCAACACCCACGGAAGCAGCAGTCAAGAAATCAAAAGATGCATTGCATTGGGAAAATCTGCTGCAAAGGACCTCTTTACAGTATTGAAACATAAAAATGTCATCTTGAAGACTAAGGTACTTTCTGTCTCATCATATGCATGCAAAAGCAAGACAATGGGTAAGGGAGACAAGAAGTGATGCCTTTGAATTCTGGTTGTGGAGAATACTGAATGTACCACGGACTGCCAAAACAGCAAACAGATCGGTTTTGGAAGGAGTACAACGAGAGTGCTCCTTGGAAGCAAAGATGGAGACACTGTCTTACATACTTTGAACATGTTGTCAGGAGGTATCAGTCCCTGGAGAAGGACATCATGCTTGGTAGAGCGGAGGGCCAGCGAGAAAGAGGAAAAGCCTCAACAAGATGGACTGACACAGTGGCTGCAACGATGGGCTGAAGCATAAAAAAACGATTGTGGGCATGGCACAAGACCAGGCGGTGTTTCATTCTGTTGTGCGTAGGGTCACTGGGAGTCAGAATCAACTCAATGGCATCTAACAACAATAAGGGCACTGGGAGCTATTTTAAGGTTTTATACTAAAGAGAGGTATTGTTATAGATTGAATTGTGTCTCCTCCCAAAAAAGTGTGTCCACTTGGCTAGTCCATGATTCCCCGTATGGTATGCTGATCCACTGTTTTGCCATCTGATGTGATTTTCCCAGGTGTTGGAAATCCTATCTCTATAATGTTAATGAAGTGCGATTAGCTGCAGTTATGTTAATGAGACAGGACTCAATCTCTAAGATTAAGTTGTATCTCAAATCAGTCTCTTTGGAGATGTAAAAAATTGAAGCAAGCAGAGACACAGAACATCATACCACCAAGAAGCAACAGCCAGGAGAACAGGGCACCTTCAGACTCAAGGTCCCTGCACTGCCAAACTCAACCAAGAAAGACTGATGACAAAGACTTTCCTTCAGAGCCAACAGAGAAAGCCTTCCTCTTGAGCTGGCACCCTGAATTTGGACTTCTAGCCTCCTACACTGTGCAAGAATTAAATGCTCTGAGATAAAGCCATCTACTTGTGGTATTTCTGTTGCAGCAGCACTACCTGACTAAGACAAGTATGAAACTTGATCCTTCTGAGTGATCACTGCTGTTGCTCCACAGAATGGAACAGATGTAGAGAGAGTTGGAGACAGGGACCCTGGGAGGTGGCTGATATATTCCAGATAAGAGACTGACATTCTAAACAAAGATAGTGGCAACTGGAAATGGAAAAGAAGGAACATTGCTGGGGAGGTTTAGGCTATAGGACCTTGAAGACTTGGTGGTCAGCTGAATGCAGGCAGAGGGAAGGAGGATGCCACCCAGGATTCTGGCTTGGGTGGCCAGTAGCCAGCTGGCTGGAGGTGGTATAAGTAAACAGGGGTGCAGAGAAGGGGGCGCAATTTGGGGAATGAGAAGAAGACAACTGACTTCAGTTTGCGCTTCCGGAATTTGCCTGGGAGACAGATGTACAAACAGACTGGTGCTCAAGAGAGGTTGGTCCAGGCTAGAGATGCTGATTTCAGAGATGAGTGGGTAGACCGTTGTAACTGAAGCTCTAAGTGGGTATGTTGGTGCATGAGACAGGCACAGAAAATAAAATTCAGAGAAAACCAGGGAGGAGGAGACCAGTCCACCTGTAAAGGAGAAGGACCAGAAATATTCAAAGTTTGGAGAAAATGAGCAAAGAGTTCCAGAAACCAGGGAGGAGAGAAAGAGGGCCTAATCAACCCAGGAAGGGCTGCAGAGATCCCATGGGATTGTAGGAGGGAAGTTGCTAATGACCACAGAGCATTTCAGAAGGGCAGAGTGAGGGAAGAGCTTGGATGCAGAAAGGGAAGGTGGGAGACTCTTTCAACAAGCTTGGGTGTGACATACAAAACAACAGCTAAAGGGAGGTAGGGTCCAGGAGTGGAGATGAGCGACCTGAACAGGTGATACAGATGGTGACAGGACTTCAAAGAACCATGCCAAAACTTTAACAAGATCCTCTCTGAGCAGTGGGAAGAGAAGAATTTGTATACATCTCTGGCTCTTTCCAAAATTTCTATTAGGGTTTTACTTTGATCAACAAGATCCTCTTTTAAAATGCAAATATATTCCCTTAAGATTATCAGCTATTCACACTTGAGTGTAAATGATTTAACACAGAGGATATTTTACTTTCTCAGAAGATTAGCACATGGCTCTAAAGAGAGAAATTTTGTTCTGTTACAGTCCAGTAGGCTACAAGTCCAAGTTCAGGGCATCAGCTCCGGCGAAAAGCTTTCTCTTGGCTAAAGAGGAAGTTCCTTATCAAATTTGCCCTGGACTAGAAGCTTCTGAGGCACAGGGACCCTAGGTCCTACGCAGAGGACATGCCCTGCCCCTGGCACTGCCTCTTTCTTGCTGGTTTGAGGTCCCCAACTCTCTGCTTGTCTTCCTTTCCCTTGTAGCCCAAGAGACTGCCTCAAGGCACAATATATTTTACACTAAAGTGCTGCCCCACCAAACACAACTGCCACCCATTCTCCCTTATTAACATCTTAGAGGCAGGATTTACAACGTAGAGAAAGTCAAACACCAGGAATCATGGCCTACCTAAACTGCTACAGCATTTTGGGGAGGAGACAATTAAGGCCATGACAGAAGACTGACTACAGAGGACAACTGAGAACTTAAGCTTTTTTCCTTATGGCTGAGGTGAGCAGAAGGGGAACTTGGGTACTGGTGGTCTTTCCGAGGCCACAGCTGGATCTGTGAGTGGAAATTACTCCTTATTGAGACAGAACTAGTCTATAGGTCAGCCAGTCTAAAGTGAGCCTGTCTCGATAGGGATATGGCCCCCAAAAAACCAAACCCGTTGTCAATTCCGACTCATAAGATAGGGAAAAGAAATCTTTCCCAGAACTCCTTGCAGAGAGAGTGTGGAAGTAGCTGAAGTGAACCCTTTGACGGGCTGCTTGAGGGGGCTGGTCCTTGCTCCAGTTACCATCCTTCTAAACCCATTGCAGTAAAATCAATTCCAACTCACAGTGATTCTATAGAACAAAGTAGAACTACTCTCATAGGCTTTCCAGGGCTGTCATCTTTATGGAAGCAGACAGCCGCATCTTTCTCCCGTGAAGTGGATGGTGGATTCAAACTATGGACCTTTCAGTTAATGGTAGAGCACAGTAGCCACTGCTCCATCTAGACTGCTTCTAGTAAGTGCTTTCTAAGGAAGGAAGGGAGGGTGCATCTGTGAACTACAGGCTTTTGTTTGGTGCAGGAGTAGGCATGCAAGAGCTACGCTGGTCCTTCTCCCCATGCTGCTGAGTACTTCATGCTTCTACGGAAATAACCCAGAAGTATTCAAGGAGTCTGCCAAGGACAACTCTTCTGCTAGCACTGTCCGTTCATAAATGTTCCCTAGTGCCTCCACTTCCTCCAAATTCCAAGGCCTCAGTTAAAGCTCTTAGTGGTGGACTTCTTAACCACCCTTCCAGCTTCGTCTCACACCACTCTTCCCATGCCTAGCACCCCTGCGCTTGCCCTCTCCCACATCAGGGCCTGAGCTCAGGCTTGCTGTCTTGTTTGTAATGCTCTTTGCTCATGTTTGCCTGTTAAAATCCTACCAACCCGGTAGGCAGAAATTTGGCCTGGACTCAAAAATCACTAACATGAAAGAAGATGCTGAATAGAAAACACAATGGTGGTACCTCAAAAAACTAAAAACAGAACTACCATAAAACCAAAACCAAACCAGTTACAACTGAGTCGGTTCCAACTCATAGTGACCCTATAGACAGAGGAGAACTACCCCATAGAGTTTCCAAGGAGCACCTCACGGATTTGAACTGCCAACCTTCTGGTTAGCTGCCACTGCAATTAACCACTCCACCACCAGGGTTTCCAGAACTACAGTGAAGACTGGTTTACAAGGGACTGAGTCTCTGCTGTCAAGTCTTTTAAGTATGTATAAATAGGAGGGGAATTAAATATCATATGACCCAGCAATTCCACTGCTAGGTATGCTAGGTATACCTAAAAGACTTGACGGCAGAGACTCAAACAGTTCCTTGCACACCAGTATTCACTGCAGCAGAATTCACAGTACTCAAAAGGTGGAAACAACCTAAATGACCATCCACAGAAGAATGAATAAACAAAATGTGATACACACACACAATGGAATACGGCTCAGTCTGTAGGAGGAGGTCTTGACTCTTAATGGATGGAGCTGGAAGATGTTATGCTAAGTGAAAAAAGTGAATCACAAAATGACAAATATTGTGTGCTTTCACTTATATACAAAGGCAAGAAAAGGCAAATGAATCAAGATCAAAGTTTATTAGTGGTTACCAATGGTGGCAGGAAGAGAAAAGGAGAGTTAACAATGATAGACATATTTATTAAGGGCAGGGTTACAGAACCAATTATAGTAGTTCCTGTCAATAATTTGTACACTTGTAAGAAGATGAACAGGCAAATTTGTGTGATAAATATATTACAATAACAACAACAACAAAAGAATAGCTACTGAGGATGCCTATTTTCAACCAAAAACTTATTGGGATTTGGTTCCTCATTTTGGAAATTGAGAGTTTAATGGGATATCTCATTTAGTTGGCTTAATGACATGTTTAGTGCTTTTGTTCTACCTCTTATTTTCATGGGTACTGCCTGGGATCTTCCAAGTTTGCACATGACCAGGCAAAGCTCAATAATTGACCACTATTTTCCCAGAACAAGAGAGGAAGAAGGAGAGTCAGGAAAAAGAGGAGGATATGGATGTAGGACTAACTGCCTCCATGAACAATTACCTTTTCTTTGCCTTGGAATCAGAAGAATCGGACGGTGCCCAGCTACTGTTACTGAATATTTTGATCAAAGATTCCATTGAAGAATCCTAATCGAAAGGAGGAAAATACAGATCAGAATTTTAAATTCTCAGGGACTGTAGACTTTTTGAAGCCAAGGGGGTTGGGCGAAGTCCTAAAATTACTGCCCAGAAATAATTTTTAAAACATAAACCAAAAACACCTGCTGAAGCCTTCTTAAAATGAAACAACAGTTTAGCTTAACTAGTAAATAAAGGTCTGCCTCTTTTAAGCACTATCTACATGAGTTCAAACTGACAAGAGCAACTCGAGAGACTGGACAAGAATAGTAGGGGCAGTGGATTTATGTCAATGGTGGTGGAATAACTCAGAAAAGGAGAGTGAAAATGGTTACACAACTCCAAGAATAATTAATGGCTACATGCACTGAATTGTACAATGTAGAAACTATGAAATTTGTGTATCTTTTGCTTGTGTGTAGTCTTAACAATGACAACAAAAAAGATACTGGCCTACTGCATTACATCAAAATCAAGAATTTCTGTTACTCAAAAGACATTACTCAGAAAGTGAAATGACAAGGCAGTGCTTGGAAAAGATACAGCAAAACCTGTGGAAGACAGAAACCTGTGTAAGGTAGAACTCTGTCAGAGAAGGAAAACTCAAATATTTTCCACTAATAGAGAGCCACAGAAAAGTGATAAGACTGCACCATCAATAGTGGAAAACTTTCAAGACCCAGTAAAACAAGGCAGTTCCATCGAGTTATAGCTCTCACAGGTTTGAGAGTTAAGATATCAAATAAATATCAAAGAACTCCATATCCAGACTACGTAAAGAACTACAAATCAAGAATATTCAATAAAAGAGCAGCATGACACTTGAACAGGCACTTCACAAAAGAGGACAACCAAACTGCCAGTAAATAACAGCATGAAAAACAAAAACACACCACGACTGAGTTGATTCAGACTCACAGTGACCCTACATAGGCCCGAGCAGAACTGCCTCACAGAGCTCCCAAGACTGTAGTCTTAACAGAAGTAGACACCCGCATCTTTCTGTGGAGGAACAGCTGGCCGGTGGGTTAAACCTGCTGATATTTTGGTTAGCAGCTGAGTGCTTAACCACTGTACCACCAGGGTTCCTCAATGCTCAGTAAGACTGTGGAAAGGAGCTCAACATTAGAAAATGTGATTTTCATTTAAAAAGCCATAATGAGTTACTACTATCGGCCAAATGGCTAAGGTGAAAAAGAATGACAGTACTCTTACTTACAAGGGTAAGGAGCATGTCATGGATTGAATTGTGTTCCCCCAAAAATGTATGTGTTGATTTGATTTGGCTGTGAGTTCCAATATGGTGCCCTTCCTCCCATATGTTGTGAATCCTGCCACTGTGAGATTGATGATGGAGAATGGGCTGCAGTTGTGTTAGTGAGACATGTCTCAAGCTACAAGCTTGTGGGTTGTAAGGGAAAGAAGTGAGGCAAGGAAGTTGGGAACATCATACCACCAAGAGAGAAGCACCAAGAGCAGAGCATGTCTTTTAGACCCGAGGTTCCTGTGCTGAGATGCTTTCACTGAGTTTGGACTTATCCTACTGGTCTGTGATGATTTCTCATATTGAACGGACTTGTAACTTGTTAATGGATTTGTGGCATACCAGACTGTGACAATAAAAGTTTCTCTTGATGAAACCTTCCATTCGTGGTATTTTCTGTTGGAGCAGTACCAGGTGACCAAGACAGAGCATAAAAATACTCTTACGTTGATCTGACTCAACGGCACTTGGCTTGGCTATTGTTGATAAGCATGTACATTGGAACAGTCACTGTGGAGAACTGTTTGGAAATATTTTCTAAGGTTGATCATATGTATACCCTACAAGGCAGCAACTCCACTTCTAGAAATGAGTGCACATGCCCACAAAGACACATACAGAACAGTCACTGCAGCTTTGTTAATAGTAGCCTAAACCTGATGACAACCAACTGATGAATTCTGGTGCACGTATGCAAGGGAATAAAATAAAAGAAACACTTGTTGCCACTGAGTCAATTCCAACCTATGATAACCCTACAGGACACAGCAGAAGTGCCCCATAGAGTTTCCAAGACTGTAAATCTTTATGGGAGCAAACTGCTACACCTTTCAATAGTGGTTTTGAACAGCCAACCTTTCAGTTAGCAGCCAAGCACTTAACCACTGTGCCACTAGGGCCTCCATATAATGGAATGCAAGCAAAAAACTTTAAAAAATTTTAAAAAATAAAAACAGTTGTTGCTATACAATATGGACAAATCTCACAACAAATACTGATGAACCAAAAAAGAAAGACAAGGACAATAGCATACTATATGGTTACATTTAAAAGAAATTCAAGAACAGACAAAACTAATCCATGGTGAGCCTTAGATGAAGTATTATCAGAGGATAGGAAGATGCAGTACTGATGGAAAGGGACACCAGGGGAATCGGAGATGCTCTCCATTTTTACTGGGGTGGTGATGACACAAGTGTATACATCTATGACAACGGTGCCATTACTGTATGTATATTTTACTTCACCAGGAAAAAAACTTTTAAGCAGAAAATAAAATCCTACCCAGTCTTCAAGTTCAAATACCATTCCTCTATGAAGTTCTCTCACCTAAAATAAATTCCTCCATCAGAACCTCTGTAGTATTCTGATGTTATTTTTTTTCCATCTCTCTGAGGCCATGCATCACACTCTATCTTGAATCTCAGTGGTGTCTTCTTATATCCCTATCTAGATGTTTCCTCCTGGTGGCAATAGCCATGTCTGTCACCTTTGACCTCCACCCACCACCACCACCACCCACTGCTGACTACAATGCATTCCAACTCACAATGACCCCATAGGGTGTCCGAGGACACAAATCTCTACAGATGCAGACTGCCACAACTTTCTCTCCCAGAGATGCTGGCAGATTTGAACCAACACCCTTTTGGTTATCACTCAGTTGCTTTACCCACTGTGCCACCAGGGCTCCTTTATACCCCCATGTTGTTGTTAGATGCCACCAAGTCAGTTCTGACTTGTAGGGACCCTGTGCACAACCGAACAAAACACTGCCTGGTCCTGTGCCACCCTCCCTGTCACCGTGGCAGTTGAGCCCATCATTGCAGCCACTATATCAGTCCGTTTCACTGAGGCTCTTCCTCTTTTTTGCTGAACCCTAATTTACTAAGCATGATGCCCTTCTCCAGGTACCGGTCCCTTCTGATAGCATGTCCAAAATCATCAGGCGCACTCCAGGGAGCATTCCAGCTGTACTTCTTCCAAGACAGTTAATATAGGTGTTATTCAAATTTACCCACCAACCACTAAGCCCAAAGATGAAGAAACTGAAGATTTCTACCAACTTCTGCAGTCTGAAATTCACTGAACTGCAGTCAAGATGCATTGATAATTTCTGGTGATTGGAATGTGAAAGCTGGAAACAAAGGTGAAGCTGAGCTAAGAGTCCATTAATAATCTGACCTCCATAAGCCCCCACTCTGACTGGTGGGCCACAGTGAAGTTATGGCTCTCCTGGAATCAGTGTCATTCAGAGCAAGTATTCAGTAATCTCTGAACAGTCTGTTTCCTTTTCAACAATGAGCTATCACTCTCATCAAAGGCAACAGATTATTTGGGGGGAAGGCTGAAAGTAACAGTATAAATTTTGGGGCACTGTACAGGGGTCCCTCCTCAAGGGAATCCAGCATCCCTTTTATCGAAGAAGTTGTGGATCATGAAACTGGCTCAAGTGTAGGAACTGATGGAGGGGCCATGACCATTCTGGCAATTCCAGTCAGACTGCCGCTCACTTGACCTAAAATTCCTCTGCTGATACAGATGGAGTAAATATTTAGTATATTTCACTCCCAGGGACACCACGACTAAGTAGCCAATGCTGTAAGTCCATATAAGTCAAAATATTCTGATTACTGGTTTGACTCCACCATCCATTACTTCAACTACACCTAAGTTGTATTGTGAATTGAGTACCACCACTTGGCCTACCACCATAGGGTCCAAGTGAAACAGGAGGGAAGCTTTAGATACCCAGATTTTAAAAAGGGGAGTTATAACAGACAGCAAAGATTTAATTCTCTTTGTAAAATTAACTTGTGTTTTCTTCTGTCTTAAAAATTCCTGATCCTGCAGGAAGTTACTGACAGGGTCTGTGGAAATAATGTCTTTACAGTTTTTCACAGCTCTTTAGAAACATAAAAACAGATAAAGGAGCCAGTGGAACTCCCAGACGCCAGCCAGTCAGGACCTCCAACCGAAGACAGTCCAGATCCCTGCTCCTGATATATCTCTTCAAAAGACCCCCGAGCTTCCCCAAATAGATACCCCTCTTTACCCCAGCCAATCACATTGTTTCCCTGGCACCAGCACCAATACCTGAATTTACCTTTTGTGTACAACCCCCACTCCCTTTAAATACTCTGACCTTGCCTGACAAAATTGAAGCAGGATCTAACAGAAAGGATCACCCTGCTTCCTGTGTCTGCTAGACACCGTAGTAAGCTTCCTTTCAATCACTTACCCTGAAACCTGTCTCAGAGATTGGCTTTTTGGGGCAGGTAACGAGAACCTGAAGTTTTGTCTAGTAACACAATCAGCCCCACTGTAGTTACGTGTCTTAATTTGGTTAAGGCAGTTTTCACTGTCAAATCTGACTTACATAAAATAGCAGTTACGGCAGTCTTCAAGGATGCTGGTGCTCCCTGCAGAAATTTGTTCCTCACCATACTGGTAAAAGGTATGTGTGTCCTCTGGGCATTCTATACGTGAGTCTGTGGGTCTGATCTGATAAATCCACTCTAACATGCCAATTTCCTTAAGTCTTTGGATTCCTTCTTCTATCTCATTCAAAGGCAGGCTTAGCACTTCAACATGATTTCGTGTAGGCCACCATGTGATCCATGCTTCAGCAAACCAACCAAATAAACTATCAGATTGTTTCCTAAATTCTTGAGCTGGAACACTGAATGAAGAATCTGTGCTTAGTGGGCACATACTGATAATCTCAAACACATCCAAATTGGTGTTCCTTGCACCACTATCCTATATACTTCATACCCATTTCTATACATATTCCCCAGATTCTGTTCATATTAACTTGTCTTCCTTGCACGTGTATGAATATTACCCTATTACCTATAGGGTCGCTATGAGTTGGAATTGACTGAACGGCACCTAACAACAACCACATTGACAGCACTGCACTTCAGGATAGACGCTGAAACGTTTCTAACAATGAATGCTGTGCCACTCCTCTTCCAGTAGTTGTTCCCAGCATTGCAGACCATGTGATTGTCTGATTCAAAAATGGCCAATACCAGTTGTTTAAGTCATCTAGTGCTGCTTTGTCATAAATTTCGCAAGTGGATGGCTTTAAAACGAGAACTTTGATTTGTCATAGTCTAGTAAGCTAAAAGTCCAAATTCAGGGCATCAGCTCAAGGGGAAAACTTTTTCTGTTGGCCTTCTCACCAATCCTCTCCCAGACTAGAAGCTTCTCCACGCAGGGATTCCAGGTCCAAAAGATACACTTTACTCCCAGCACGGCTTTCTTAGTAGTAAGAGATTCCCCTCTATGCTCACTTGTCTTATATCTCAAGAGATTGCCTCAAAACACAGTCCAGTCTTATAGAACGAGTCTTGCCTTACTGACACAACTGCTGTCCATCCTCTCTCGTTAACATCATAGAGGCAGGGTTTATAACATATGAGAAAATCACACGTTACCAGGAATCATGACCCAGTCAAATTGATACACACGTGGCAGGGGGAGCTGCAGGATACAATTCAATCCATGACGTGGAGTTTATTAGTGAAGTAACAGGTTAAAATTCAGGTGCAGGGATGCTCAGAATACAGTCCTTTGATCAAGACATCCTCTTAGCTCTGCTCTCATGCAGGTCTCCCCTGGCTCTTGGCCTCTGCCAGCTCAGGCAAGTGCTAACAAAACTCTTTTAGTCCTGCTGGTAAGTGCCTAAAGGCACTCCACCAGCAAGCCTCCTGCCCAGAGGCACTCAGTTTTCCAGCTCTGGGGGCTGGGAAGCCCACCCAACTATCTTCTGCGAATCTCTCTTGTAATTTGTCTGCCACCGTTTCTCACCAACTTCAGTGTAACAGCTTTCTCTCCCTCACCCAATCAATCTCCAAGTTCCAGGAGCATCTCAGTTTAGGTATCCCAAGTCCAAGAGACACACTTTGCTCTTGACTGTTCTTCACTGGTGTGATGGCATCCTCTCCTTCCCACCTCTGGGGTGGCTCATTCCAAGCCCAGTGGGATGTAAAAATTGACCAGTCCCTTAGCAGGCTACAATTCCCGTTTGCACAGAACTACCCAGTTGCTTGGCGGTGAGTTACAAGACCACGATGAGAAAAGCCACACAAAAGAGATTCGTTGCACCATAGTGTCCAATCTGCCAGCAATAGAGACCAACACCAAGTCCCTGATATTGCACCACTCCTTGAAGCTATCAGCCAACAACCTGGTAGCGGGTAGATTACACTGGACCACTTTCATTATGGAAAGGACAGAGTTTTGTTCTTACAGGAACAGACACTTACTCTGGATATGGCTTTCCCTTTCCTATATGCAATGCCTCTGCCAAAACTACCATTCATAACTTACAGAAAACTTACCTACTAACAGGGGAGAGGCTTCAGACATCCTCATTTTAAAACGGAAAATTAAAATAGATAGCCAGGATTAAACTTTTTTACTTATCTTTTCTCCTGTCTTAAAGATTCCTGACATTCCTAACCTCAGCCCAGGGATGGGCTGAGGAGTTCACCCATTAACTGACAGGAACTACTGAGATAACTCTCTAGCTTTTTACAACTTCTTTAGGTTGGCTTTGGCTTACGTACGTCAAAGAAACCGAGAGACGAGTGAAGACAAGGAGGTACCACTTCTCCAAGACACCATAATAGTGTCCAGATCCAGACCTTTGATATGCAGATTCCCCCAACCTGCTGTCAGGACAAAGTGCCCCTCCCGACAGCCCTCATTGTTCTCCTGAGACCCCTGTGCATGCAAGTGCACTCGCTCTTTTCCCTATATAAACCCAGAGTTTGATCTGACCAATATGGACAGCCCTGGAGGTTTGAATATATCTGTCCCCTGTGTTCTTGCCAGCAGAACATGGTTAATAAGCTTTTTGATCACTCACTCAAATACCTGTCTCAGAGATTGTTTTTTGAGGTAGGTAACAAAAATCTGTACTTTTATCTGGTAACAGTATCCCACAAAGAATCACCTCAGATCAAAGGACCCCCTTCACAGCAACAAAGGAGGGCAATGGGGCCATGTTCACAGGTTTCACGGTCTAATCGTGTTCCCCAAGATCCTGAAGCAGCTGGCTTGACAGAATGGTGGAGCGGCTTTCTAACAACACACTTATGGCACCAGCTTGGTGGCAATACCTTCCAGGTTGGGGCAATGTTCTCTAGGAGACTACATATAAGTCTGACAATCAAGTTCACCAACTCATTCTAGAAAAGTGCTACACACCTCATTGCTGAATTTCACTAGAGTCACCTTTGAAGTACCTCCCACCTGGGAAGCTATGCACCAATGCCAGTGCCTGGTCCAACCTTCAAAGCAATTTGGGGACTCTTTTTCTGGAATGGCCATCAGAGCTGTCATCATGTTACCCTTGATGTCCTGAGTGGCACCAAAATGCCTTCCTTTCAATATTTGCTTTATCTTCAGGTAAAGAAAAAAGTCATTTGGGGCTAGATCAGCTAAGTAGGGAGGATGTTCCAATACAGTTGTTTGTTTACTGGCTAAAAACTCCCTCACAGACAACTACACAAGGAAGTGTGCTTACTGGCCACCATGCCACCATGCACAATGGCCATTCTTGAAAGAGTTCCAAAATTGCTTTCAAGGGTGGACTAGGCACTGGCATTGGTGCATAGCTTCCCAATAGGAGTACTTTGTTTTGTTTTTAATTTTTTTTATTTTGATTGGATGAAAATATATATTTCCATATAAATTCTCATGCTTACCTATCAGTAGCTCCCACTGCTCTCCCTGCCCGGTGACTGCACACCCTTCCCCAAGAGGAGTACTTTGAAGGTGATCTTAGCGATATTCAGCAATGAGGTAGGTAGCACCTAGAACAATTAAGTTCAGGGACTTAATTGTCACACCTGGTATACACCCGCTGCCCTTGAGGTGACTCTGATTCAGAGTAACCCTATAGATTTCCCCCAATGGATTTCCAAGGCTGTAAATTGTTAGAGTATCACATCTTTCTCTCAGGAGTGGAGCAACTGGCCAATTCAAACTGCTAACCTTTTGATTTACAGTCCAATGCTTTTATCATTGTGTCACTAGAGCTCACCATGTACGTATATAAATAACATATCCCCATAGAATCTGTGAGTAAACAGAGCAAAGAGCATCACAAATTATCAGTGTTTAGAGTCCTCACAATTCTAGCTCTGTCTCAGCTTTTTATGACCTATAGGCAATCTCTTTCTTTTTCTGGGCCTCAGTTTCCTCTTATGTAAAACAACAGGGGTTGGATTAGCAAATTCTCCAAAGCCCCTTCCTGTATACTGAGTTTACAGTCTATTATACGTCTCCCAGTCCAATGCATGGACACATCAGAACCCCTGCAAACCAAGTAAAAGACGCCCAGCCCAACACCCAAGCACAACTAGAAGGAACCGTTTTGTTAGTCTCTTTCAGGGTTAAATCCGTGTTTTCGCAGCATTACCGTGATTTGCAGGAGAATGCTGAGTTTCGTGTAAAGAGAAGTTAGCTCTCTTTGGGCTGTCGCCTTCATTTCAAGTCGAAGAGGGTCTTCCTGTCTGGTCTCCAGCCTCAGTTTCCGGGGAGACCTGCGGCGGGGGAAGGGAGTATATAGTTGAGCCCTCGGTGGGTCACAGGAGTCTAAGTTACAGAGGACCGGAGTGAAGGGAATGCTGGGATTTGTAGTGCCTGGGCCTCTGTTACGTGACGAGTTATGGGGTTCCCCGGGAGCTCCTTTGGAATGTTGGGAAATGTAGTCTCGTCCGCATCGCATCAGCCAACCCGCCTTCATCTCCAGGCCCTAGTGGCCCAGCGACCGCAGCAGGCCTTTGGAGTCTCCGAACCAAGTTTCCCCTAGAGCAAACTCCTGGCAACAACTCCAAGTGGAAAAAAAAAAAAATTTGTCCTAAGGGACTTCCCTGGGAGGGCCCTGCCCCGGCGAAGACGCTAAATGTTCTCATTGGCTAATCAGGATGCCAATCCTCGACGCGGGCTCTCCATTGGCTGCTAGGCGGGCTTTCGCAGGCTAGGGGTAAGGAGAAGGGATAAGGAGCGGGAGCTGAGGGGAGGGAAGGGCTGGTCCGGGTCTGCCCGCTGCCGCTGCTGGCCCGAGGTCCTGAGGCCGGGCTGCGGTACCCTCCTCGACTCCGCGACTCCTCGATTTCGCCTGCAAGGCTCCGCCGGGTCAGCGTTTGAGAGCCGCGGGCGGCGGCCGCCGCATCATGTCAGCCAAGGACGAGCGGGCCAGGGAGATCCTGAGGGGCTTCAAACTGTATCCGCCCGGGGGTGGGGCGGGGCCGGGAGGACGGGGGGGCTGCCGCTCCCGTAGGAGACCCAGCCGGGCTCGGGGCCGCGCGGGCGGGCACGAGAGGAGCGGGGCAGCGGGAGGGGAGAGCGCAGGAGCGGCGTCCCGAGCCCCCGGCGGGACCGGCAGTGGAGGCGGGCCGGGGGGCGTCCTGAAGGAGGAAGGGGACGCTGAGGGGAGCCCAGGGGTGGCGGTGCGGGAGCCCCGGGAATTGGGCCCGGAGAGGCACCAGGCGTCAGAAACAGGTGTCGGGGAGGCCCGCTGGGTTGCGAGCTCCGGCCAGCATCTGGAGATCGAGCGAGGACTGCGGCCCGCAGGGGGTGGGGAGCGCGGTGGTCCCCCTCGAAGCCCGGGAGCTTCGTTAGCGGGAAGCCCACGGGGAACAGGGAAAGTGACTTGATGCAGGTGACCTAGTGTGGGACAAATGTGAAGGCATGTGTTCGACTCTCCGAGCCACCCCCCCCCCACCGCACCCCACCCCCGCCTTGCTTCCCAACTTCTCTTCCTGACTTGTGGCTTCTTCCAGGGCCGGGAGTAGAGGAAGCTGGGGCAAGACAAGTCCCAGATCGACCTCGTCTTATCTCTCTTGGCTTTCTGAGGCGTTGGATGGTCACTGCTTCTCCCCTCAGCTCTTCTGTTTTCTTTCCAGAAAAAAATGAGCACCCCAAACTGTGAGATACCTGGATGTGGTTTGTGTTTGCGCTGGGACGCCTAGCAAAGGTATCTTGGCTTGCTCTATGCTTCAGAACAGGGCAGACATGGTGGAGCTGTCCAGCGATGGTTTGATGACTGGGGATATCGTGGACTCGAATAGTGTATGGAAACCTTGGTGTCTTAGTGGTTAAGTGCTACAGCTGCTAACCGAAAGGCCAGCCGTTCAAATCCACCTGATGCATCTTCGAAACTACGGGACAGTTCTCTTCAGTCCTGTAAGGTCGCTATGAGTCATAATCGATTGGACGGCAATGGATTTTTTCTAGTAAGATATGGAAATCATTGCCACAGGCCTGTTGTGATACTTTACCACTTTCTCTTTTTAATGCAGTGAGAAAGCTTTGTGTTTTCATGGAGTGTTAATCTCTGGCCATATGATGTAGATGAGAAAATGCATTCTTGTGTGTGCCAATTTTACATTTTCTGTTGAGCTTAATCTCTTCGCACATCCAGTGCATACAATGTGGAACAGTGTTAAATTTCTCTCACTGTAGTTATCAGTTCAGGGCTCCCAGCCTGGAGGTTTACTCAATGAGTCCTCTTCTCTGAGCTGCACGTTGTGTTTTCTCAATGCTTGCTAGAGTGGAGGGTCAGCGAAAAAGAGGAAGACCCTCAACAAGATGGGTTGATACCGTGGCTGCAACCATGGATGTAAGCATAAAAATGATTGTGGACATGGCGCAGGACCGGGCAGTGTCTTGTTCTGTTGTGCATAGGGTCGCTATGAGTTAGAGCCAGCTTGACGGCTCCTGACAACAGCAGCAATCTGGGTTGTTTGGTCATAATCAGAAGAAAAGTTGGTAGAAATATTTAGGACACAAACTGAGAGAAAGGTACAAGAAGTTTGGGATGCACAGACAACCTTTTTGAAATGGAATGCTACCTGTTGTGCTTTTTTTTTAATTAAATGCTGTATCACTTTTGCATAGTGCCATTCGTAATAAATTTTTATTATCAATAGTGAGGTTTAGTGACAGCCTTTTTATGTAGCTTCATGTCCCTTTGTCTTCATAACGAAGTCTTTAAGTAGATAAGGATGACTGTAGTGAGTTTTATTTTTCCCTTAAGTTATTTATAGTGTTAGTTAACATGTATGCTGTAAACAGTAAACCAGAAGCTCTGGAGAGCTGAGAGATTTCAGAAGCAACACTTCTGTTTGATTGGAATTAACTGATGCCTAAAACAAGAAACTGTTTCTTTCATGACTTGTGAACAAAGCAGGAAGGGAAAGCTTGAGCTTGTCACCTTTGGTCTTGCACTTGAACCTGTTGAGAAAGAGCCCAAGAGACAAATAAGGAAAATAGTAGAAAGCAGAATCTGTGTCGGCCACTAAAAGGAAAAGTGAATTAGCCAGTTCAGTGATGTCGTTAGTGAGTCTAGAAACAGGCTTTCAGGGAACGTGTGACCTGTGCTTGACAGAATATTGAAGCACAAGGAAAGCAGCCACATGGAAATGGTACCATGTGAGCAATGGATTGCTCCTTCTCTAGTAGTTTTTCTTGGCATTTGGGGATTGAGAGAGAAAAGGAAAGGAAGAGTTTTAGGATTTGGTAGTACCTTAAAGAAAGAATAGAATTAGTGGCTTGGTAAGAAACTGAGTAATGGCTACCTTTTATTGGGTATGTTGTTTTGCAGAACATTCACAGTACCTGTTTCTGTAAGAACAGTTTTATTACTATGATAGGACTTCGTTACATTCTCTCTGAAACAACATTGGCAGTTCTCATTTTCCCACATCCTCTGTGTCAGTTTTTTTGTTTTTCCCAATTTGGACTATAAATGGTACCTTGTTTTAAAGTTCATTTTCCCTGGATTCCTAGATCTCTGGAAAAATAGTATAGTGTTTGAGAACCTGGACTCTCTAGAGCTATACTACCTGGCTTGGAATCCCAGCCCAGCACCCCTGATGTTGTGTCCCTGAGCAACTTCTATAAACTCTGTCTCAATTTCATCAACTGAAAATAGGGATAAATAATAGTACCTACCTCACAGGGTCATTGTGGAGATTAAATGAGTTGGTATTTAAATAATTCAGAGGAGTTTCTGATGCATGGTAGCCATTGTGTGTTGTTGTTATTATTACTGTAGAAGTTGCAAGTCTTTTTTGATTGCTTCTTTTTTTTCTGTTGATTGCTTATTAACATTGTTTTTCTTATTTTGCTTGTATATTTTATGTATTTTAGCATCAGTCCTTTGCCTATTAGGTGTGTTGCAAATATTCTCTCAGTGAATTGTTTTGCTCTTTTTGTTGTTGTTAAACAAAATTTTTAATTGTCAGATTTATCAGTATTTTTAATACGGCTTCTGCACATTTATTTCTTATTTAAGAAGACCTTCCTCATTCCAGTATTAATGACATAGCCTCCTGTATTTTCTTCTCTTTTTAATTAACTCTTTACTCTCTTTGCGATGTCTTTGTATATGTGGTTCATGGTAGTAATCTAATTTTTTCTGATGTTTAGATAGCCAGTTGTCCAGTATTGTTGCTAATGAGTCCTTTGTTTCTGCACAGCTTTGGAATGCTGTCTTTATCACATACTAAATTTCTGTAAGGCAGAGTTTGTTTTTGGAATATTTTTGGTTCATTGATCCATTTGTCTCTTCCTGTGCCTGTACACATTAGTTTATTATAGTTTTATTGTATGCTCGTATAGTTAAGAGTATTAGCAGAGTGTGTGTTTAAAGTCATATTGTAAGGTCTTTCTAAGTATTTATGTCTCCATTATTTACACAGAACCTTGCCTGTATACCTATAGTGGATACTCAAAAATATAAACAAATTGCCTAAGTCAGGTATAATTTTGTGTCTGGAAGAATTCAGTATAAGCTTTAGTACTTACATAGGTTATTTAAAAAATAAATCACTTGTAAGATTTCTTTCTCATATCACCTTCACCCCACTCCAGTTCATGCACATTAAGAGTGTTATATTTCTTCCTTGTTAAAAGCATAAAATTTCTTAATTATAAATTAAAGTTATAAATCAAGTCTTACTTGGAGAACAAATGTGATTTTTCTGCAAAAATTTTGGATTTGATTATCTTAAGTAGTTGATATACAGCCTGATATTTGCATCTCCCTTTCTCCATTTCATTCTTTCAACAGTTACTTGCTGGGTGACGATTACGTACATGACAATGGATGCTTGAAGGATACATGTTTGAATTAATCACAATCCCTTCCTCCTTCAGAGAGATGTCTTCAAGTGCAATGCATTTTTAAAAACAGTATTTGATATTTATAATACAAATTCCAACCACCCATTAATAACCATTGTTAACTTTTTTAATTCTGTTGCTATTAAGTGAAACTATACAATCCAAATTAAATTCTCATGCCCACCTATCTGCAGCTCCTTCTGCTCTCCTTGCCTGGGTGACAGCACTCTCCTCCTTTTTGTTCTGTATGTATCATACCCTTTTAACAATCTCTTATCCCCCATCTCCACTCACTCATCTCCCTACTAGTAAGAGGCCAGTAGGACAGCTTCCTATAGATGCACAGAACCATAAAGTACACACAGTGTAAGGATACATTGTGACCCCAAGTCCAGTCCTTTCCTGTCTGAAGAGTTGGCCTCACTAATGTTTTCTGGTCAGGGCAACAGCAGGTCTAGGGGCCATGCTCCTAGGGCAACGCCCAGGCCACCAGACCATCAGTTGCGGTCTTTAGTAGAGTTCTTGAGGTGCATCCCTCTTTTTCTCCTGTTGCCAGTGGGACTTAACGTGGTGTGCCCCATCACACTGTCTTTGGTGATGACCAGGAACCATCTGGTTCTTCTGGTCATATGTTGATATAGTCACCCATTCACATGGGTTTTTCTGTCTCCTGGGCTCTTTTTCTGTCATGTATTCGTTGTTCTTGGTGATCATCTGCTGTGGATGAATTGGGACAATTTGTTGTACCTCAAGTGACAGCTTGCTAGCTTTTAGGACCCCAGATGCCACTCACCAATATGGGGTGCAGAAGACTCTCTTAGCAATAGGCTGGTTATGCTAATTGGCCTCGATGTCCCCTAAGAGCATGGTCCCCAGACCTATTGTTAACATTTGAATATGTTCTAGTGTAATATTTAGTGTATTTGCTTTTGCAAAAATGGAATCATGAGTTTTTAACTTGCATTTTTTATGTAATAAATTTGATACATTTATAATTTTCAAAGATACTTTCAGTGGCACAGATGTCACAGTCTTCTTAAACTGCACTGTTCTGCCTCTTTACTATTCAGATTTTTCCTCAACATAAATATATAATTTGCAAATTAATATCAACAAACTGACAAGTTGACTTAAAAAAGAATTATGCTTTTATGGTTTATTGTCTTTAATCCATCTGGAATGTGCTGTATAAAATATGAAGTAGTGATCTAACTTTTTAATAGTTAGTGAATTTTTCTCCATTTCTTTATCTGTATTTCAGATATCAATATAATACCCAAAATATAAACAACTGCTTGAAAATCAATAAAATAATTAACTCAAAATGGACAAAGAATATGAACAATTCACAGAAGAAAAATACAAATGACCAATCAGTAAAAGGATGCTCAATCTTATTAAAACAAGTTGTTCATTTTTTTCCAAGTTAACTCACAAAAATTTAAAATATTAATAATATTCAGTGCTATTTTGGGGAGACAGGGGGACTCACTCAGAGTGTGTGTGTGTGTGTGTGTGTGTGTGTGTGTGTGTGTGTGTGTGTGTGTGTGTGTTTAGTCTTTATGGAGAGTAACTAGTGTATATCAAAAGCTACTTGCTACCCAGAAATAAAATTGACATGTAACTGCGGTAGAGTCTTGTAGTTAAGAGCATGGGCTCTGGGTTCCCACCCCCTGCCTCCATCACTGTGACCCTAGGCAGAGTATCTAGTCTCTTTGAGCTTGAGTTTCCATGTCTGTCAAATGAAAGACAACTGCAGAGGATTGTTATGAGAATTAAGTGAGATTACATATAAAAAACTGAGGCTGGTGCCTGGCATTTAGTAAGCAATAAATGTTAAGTGCTGTTACTATTCATTTTCTTAATAATTATTATCAGTAATAGCAATAATGTTAATATTGCTGTACAGCCTTTTATTTCTCTGAGACATAACGAATACCTTCAGTGCTTTTTTCTTACCAAGAAACTATTATATTTCTGCTTTGTCTCTTTATAAAATGATTCCATTAATAAGTACTAATACATATGTAGTATTTATCTTGTTATCTAGCAAGTAATCACATTCCAGTTTATGGTAGGTTAGCAAAAAGAATAATTTTAGCTTACAAAGTGTCTGAAAGCAATGTCATTTGTGTTCTTTCATCCCCTTGCCATAGTTTGGTCCTGAATCCCCTGGTCCTCTTTTTCATAGCACCTTGATCTTTGACTTGACTTCCGGTCAAAACTAGTTAGCTTTACATCTCCTGTTGACTTAGGTTTCCTTATTAGGAATAGAATACTGTAGAACTTTTCTTGAATATTAGTTTTGCCTAGTAAAATTGCCTTGGTCAAGTGTTAAAAATTAATCTGAGGTTTATGATTTCCTAAAATAAAGATTTTGCTTTTCAGCCCAAGTTCTGGAAAAGCAATCAAAACATACAGCATCAGTTCAGTCAGTCGACACTGTTTGATCACAGACGGTCTTGTCATGGATTTCAGGTAGACTGCGATCGGTAGCTCTTTTTCTAGTGTCCTCACAAATGGGCCCTGCGGAGTTGCTATCGTTATCCTGAATGGATTAAATGAATATAATGTCCTATTGATTCTGTTACTTAGAATTTGTCGTTGTTGTTACTTAGGATTTTTAAACAAGTAGCCCTACTTTTGCATTTTTGCGGGGAATTTGGAATATAATTAGATACTTACAGTCATCTTCATACTTCACAGTTTCTTTCTAGGAGTGTGTAATGTACTTTAAGGAGAAGTGTGTTAATAACTTTTGGAGAAATGGAACAGAACACAGTAAGATTGTCATGGAAAATTCAGGTTCTGTCACCAGCATACTCGATAAAGAAGCAGCAGTGGGGCTGGGGCTGGGCAGCTCCAGTTTCTGATTAGAGTTGACCTCTTTTGCCTCTCAGGCCTCCCTTGTCAGCAGCCTATATCCACAAATCCCCGTGACACAAGAAGACTTACCTTCTGAAGGTTCCTATTCCTGAGCTTCAGCATCATGGGAAGGAATTTTAAAGGTCATCTTGTCCTGTAGTCTAGCTGTTTCAGTCAATGTTTAAATGCTTAAAACTCAAATTGTCAAGATATTAAGAGCAGCATTCTTTTTTGATTTTGACCTAGTGGTAATTTTGAAGTTGAGAAGAAAATGCGTATGTATTTCCTTACAGTCCAGTAATCTGAAAGATCTCAGTGGAATTGACTGAAAGAAACACATTGTTTATGACAAAGAAGTTGTTAATCCTACCACAGGAACACACGTGGGTACTTGTTACAGTTCCAGTACAGAGGGGCAGGGACAAGCTGGGGCCCAGGAAAAGCACCAGAAATGTGCCATACATGCAATACTAGGAGAGCTATCAGGAGTTTAAAGATACAAACAGTTGGATAAATGGTAATAACCTTACTTAGTTAGCAAGGATTGTTTTCAGATAGTATTTCTACTGAGATATGCTCTGCATCTAAAATAGGCAAAACTTTTTGTGTGTGATTTAATGACAGCATATGATTTCAAAGTCCTTTTCATTGTCAGACAGCTTTTCATAGGTACTCAGTATTGATGAAGTATTTTGTTTAATGCATTGTGACAATACTGATTCAGAATCTAGGTGAGCAGTTATTGCCTCTGAGTTTAGGTAAAGTCTAGAGAACTAAACACAAATTGCTCTGATAAAAAGAACAGTGTAAATATAGCCACAGGAAAATGAATGGCCTAGCAATATCTGTCTTGGAACAAGTACAGTCAGATTGCGCCTTAAAAAATGAGAATAATGAGACTTGGTCCGGTGTATTTTGGATATCTTTTCAGCATTGACTAGTCCCTGAGAAGAACATCACACTTGGTAAAGTAGAGGGTCAGCGAAAAGGAGGAAGACCTTGAACAATGGGTTGACACTGTGGCTGCGACAGTGAGCTCAAACGTAGCACTGACTGTGACAGGGGCCCAGGACTGAGCAGTGCTTTGTTCTGTTGCACCTGAGTTTTATGCATCAGAACCGTCTCTATGGCTGACCTTCTGATCAGCAGCTGAGCTCTTAGCCACTGCACCACCAGGATTCTGACATTCCTGGAACACTTTTCACGTTTTCATAGTACTTTAATACATTATTGCTTTCTCAGAGCAACCCTATGTATTATTTTTCCAGTTTACAGCTGAGAATTGAGGATCAACAAGATTGTTAGTAAAAGCAGAGCCTTAATCTGAAGCCTGGTTTGTCTTTTTACAAAAGTCAGATTCTCTTCAGTTTACCCCGATGCTTCTCTGGAGAATTTATTTTTGTTGCTGTATTAGTGAGACTGAGTTTGAAATTGTTCCTTAAGGTATTTATGTCACAGGTTCTTTCACTTGCAAATTAATCTTTTCCAGTGTGGTCGTAGCCACATTCTTGTTTTTCCTCAACTTTTAGATTCAGGGAACAGTTTCATTTGGCTTAAGGAAGAATTTTCTAATAATTAGTTACCTGAGAGAATACATTTTCCAGAAACTAAGCAATACAGTTTTCCATTTTAAATGCAGGTCCTCTGTAGTGAAAGGATGACCATTTATAGGAATCAGATTAGCAGCTTATTGTAATTGAACACAGGAGATTATTTCCCAAGTCTGATCAGTACAAGACTGTGTCTACTCATATATGGCTTTGTTGAATGAAGTTACAAAATTTATCCCACAAGGACGTGGTCTTCAGATGAGCAACGGAGATCTCGTTTGCAGGAAAAGGAGAGGGAATGTCTAGTATGATCCCTTTGGACCTTAGCATAGACAGGTGGTCATTTCCTGGCTTTGTTCGGAATAGATGAGGTTACCTTGTGAGCAGCTTAACTTATTTCTACTTGATTTTGGAAACTTTTCCGTAAACTTCTATGAAAAAGACTGAGTGAAAGGATAGTGTGGGTAAGTTTTAGAACCAGCTCTTCAAGTTCCTGACTCGGTGGACGACACTTGGCTATTATGCATTTAGTGTTTTCAAGATTTTCTCCCAATACTTACTGATGAAGATAAGAATTCTGCAGACTATTTTCTTCTCTGTAATTCTGTGATAAAAAATGAAATAGCAAGTCATGTGGCAGTCGTTACTATACCATATGTGGTAGTGCTGCAAGGGTAACAGTTCTAGTTGGAAAGTATGGCTCTAGGACAAGTCACTGCTAAATGAAGGACTAAGAAAAAGGAATTAAATTTGAGAATCCAGCCATGGACTCACTTGCCCAGAATAAAAAGTGAAAAATGTAACCCTAAGCTCAAACTGCTTTTGAGCTATCTTTGCAAAGAAGCAGAGGCAGAGCCCGAAGAGCTGCGGTCTGGTCCTAGTGCTGCCACTTACTGGCCCTGCATTCTGGCCTTCATCAGTGGAGTCTCTAAGTGCCAGCTACTCTTAAACCCAAGAGATACAAAATAATAAGCCAAGATGGGTGTCCAAAGAACTTTTATTATATAAGAGAGAGAGAGAGAAAGATAGTAACAATCAGGATGCTGTGTGCTAAGCACCTGGTGGTTTAAAGTGCTGTGGAGTCTCAGAGACAGAATGACGGGTACTGCAGGCTTGCAGAAGATGTCAGAATTGTCATTTCAATAGCATCTTGAAGATGAGTAGGAGTTGGGGAGTTTAATCTTCAAGGTACGTGGGAGGCAGGAAAGTGATTTGAGGAAGATGAGGGAGGAGAGTGTTTCAAGGGGGATGTGGCTCAAGAATGAGGACCAAAAACAAATCCTTGGAATTGCTGGAAATTTCATGCATTCAACAAATATTTGAGAGAGAGTTCTGTGATACCTGATAGACCGTTAGTGATCTTTTCAAAAATACTGTAAAGCTGAGAAAACAAATTAATTTATCAAGATTGGTAAAGGAGTAATAGAGGAGGAGATAAAGTCAGCAAGAATAGATTACTCTTTCAAGAAATATGGTGTCTAGGAATGTTGGAGGATGGGAATCACATTTTCAACCTGTCTGACTTGGTGCACGTTGCTTGGCGTCCGTAGAAGAATAATGCTTGCTCCCTCTGCCTTACATAGATAGTGAGAAATTTGAATGACATAACACATGCCAACCCTAGCTCTTCAAATATGTTGTGCTTGCTGATGTATTGTGATAATTATTTACCTATCCATGCTTTAAAGTTGTGGGCTTTTTATTTTGCTAATTTCTGAGTGTTTGAAGAGCCAGGGTCTCAGTGATTTTTTTTTTTTTACTCCAGCTTAAACATCTGAACATCAGAAGCCTTTTTTCACAATTCTGGGAAGAGACTGAGGCCATTGGAATGGCCACAAAGGAAGCCCCCAGGATGACACATATATCCCTTTTGAAAACAAAAATCATCTTTGGTTTAGGTTTGTTTTTTGTTTTTTTTTTTTTAAGGTGATTTTAATTTGAGGAAGGTGATTTCCTTCTGAGTACTGTAGCATTCTTTTAAAACCAGGTGAAATTCAGGAAACTGAATGTGGGCTTTGATAGAGGAGTAGGTGCTGTCCTTCTGCCTCTAAATAGTGAGAGAGACAGTGGCCAGACCTTTGGAAACATGTGCTTGAGACAGGTCCGTGTATCATCTCGTCTTCAATCAGAAGATACTGTGAACCGAATAAAAATGAAAAATGAGTCTCAGAGAATCCCTTTGGCTGTGTCTTTTCCAGCTTGTTTGTGATCAGCTTCAGGTCCATAACTGCACATGTTGGTAGAATAATGGGCCCATTAGAAAAAGGAAGGTTGTTTTGTTGTTTGACTTTGCTAGGGAGAAGACTGGGTTTTGTTTCAAATAGTCATCTTTTTTTCATTACTGAATTACTTGCCTCTGCTGTTTTCCAGGCCAGTTTGAATTTTGGTTGTACGCTTTCCAAGCACAGCTCCTTTGCCAGGGCCAGAGTAGTGTTTCACAGGGATATCTCTCCACTGATTACAGTGCTGCCTATTAGGTTTCAGGGGTACTGAAACCTGGTCTCTCAGTGAACCATTTATATTTTCTCACCTGGTCCCCATATAAAGATGAAAAATATCACCGGGAAGCTACTGAGTGAGGTACATCCATGAATTTGGCCAATTAAAGAACTGGTTGTTACTAAAGGCTGGTTCTCTGGATTACCGTTGCTCAGGCAGAAGATGCTTACACGGAGGGCTGTGACCCAAGTGGTATTTAGGCATCAGTGAAGGTGAGAGTAAAGAAGGAAATGAAGGGTTCAGGAAGAAAGTGAGCAAGGAGGAGAGAGTATTGAGAGCAGAGAGAGCATAAAGGCAGTGAGAGAAGAAAAAGCACCAACCAAAAGCTAGGAAAGCAGAGCAGAAAAAAAAGCCTTTCCTGTGATGCCAGTACTCAGAGTACCACTAAATGAGAAGCTGCTTTTGTTTACTACTAGTCATCGCTGCTGCTTTTACCCCAAAGGCATGGGAAGGGAAAGACACTTCTTTCCACCTTGGTATGAAAGCTTTGCCTCTTACTGCTCTGCTCTGCTCTGCCAGTGTAGACACTACTGTGTATCATTATATGCTTAGTCAGCCACTGTGCCTGGAAAATCTGCTTAGCCTGAAAATTGCGAAGACTGTAGGTCATGAGAGGAGCTCTGATGGCACACACAGTGGTTAAAGTGCTCAGCTGCTGATGTGCAGGTTGATGATTTGAAGCCACCAGCCACTTAGCATGAGAAAGATGTGACAGTCTGCGTAAACTGTCACAGCCTTGGAGATGCAGTTTTCCTCATCCTTCGTGCAGGGTCATTATGAGTCTGAATCCACTGAGCCGTAAGCTCATATATAATTTACTGGTACTCTACTAAGTGAATTTGGCTTAAAGCAAAACGAGCTTTTAAAGTCCAATTTCTTTTACCTACAGTTTGGCTTTGCTCCTTGGGGAGATTTGTTTGTTCTTTTTTTTTTTTTTCCTGTTGTGATTAAGTCAATTTTGCATGCCCGCCTATCTGCAGCTCCTGCTGTCCTTGTGCAGTGACAGCACACCCCTCCTTTTCATTGTGTACTTGTCATATCCTCTTAACATGCTCCTGTCTCCTCCTCTCCACCCTCTTCTCTCCCATCTAGGAAGAGACCAGTAGGACAGCATCTATAAATGCACAGGGCCGTAAAGTAAACACACCATATGGTCACATTGTGCCTCCAAGTCCGGTCCATTTTTATCTGAAGAGTTGACCTTAGTAGTGTTTTCTGGACAGGGGCATCAGCAGGTCTAGGGTCCATGTCCCAGGGGAACCCACAAGCATTGGGCCGTCAGTTGTGGTCTTTTAGTAGAGTTCTTGAGCTGCACCCCTCTTTTTCTCGTGTTGCCACAGGGGCTCAACCTTGTGTACCCCATCACAGCTCTCTTTGGTGGTAGCCAGGCACCATCTGGTTCTTTTGGTAACATGTTGATACAGTCTTCCATTCACATGGGTCCTTCTGTCTCCTGAGCTCTTTTGTCTTTGTGTGTTTTCTGTTCTTGGTGATCATCTCTTCTGGATGAGTTGGGACCATTTGTTGTACGTCAGATGGCAGCTTGCTAGTTTTTAAGACCTAAGGCATCACTCACCAATATGGGGTGCAGAAGACTCCCTTAGCAATAGGCTGGTAATGCCAGTTGGCCTGCATGTTCCCCGAGAGCATGGTCCCCAGACCCCACCCCTGCTAATACTAGGTTGAGATTAGAACAGTTTTCAGTTTATGGTGAAGTCCAGTTACGGTGATCTACTTTCTGCTCTGTGCTGTCACTGCTTTCACCTAACCGAATTGCTGTCAACTATCTAATCTATGACCAGCCCTCTCCCTCCCCCCCCACCCATGTAGCCATCAAAGAGTATTTTCTTCTGTATGTAAGTCTATTTTTAAGTCTGTGTAGTAAAGGTCTCATACAATATTTGTCCTTTTGCCACTGACTGATTTCACTCAGCATAATGTCTTCCAATTGAAACAAGATTATGAGATGCTTCCTAAAATCATCATTGTTTTTTTATCATTGCATAGTGTTCCATTGAGTATTTGTACCATAGTTTGTTTATCCATTCATCTGTTGATGGGCATCTGGGTTGATGTCATCTTTTTGCTGTTTGCTTGCTTTTTGTTTTTTGTTGAACTCTGGCCCTAGGTTGCCCTTTCCACAGCCTGCTGAACCCCAAGTGACTGCAAGAAACTTTTTGCTGAGCCTGAAAGAGAGAATTTTAATTAACTCTTCTGATTTTACTCTGTATTTTAGCTCGTATTTGAGCACGGATTATGTATTGGACAATGGGAATATAAAGATAAATAATACCAAGCCAGTAGAATTTGACTTGCAAACTTAGAGATTCTAGTAAGTTCTGTGGTACAGGTACAAGTGTACAGGTACATTGAGGAGGGATCACATATCTTTGCCTAGGGCTGGGTCCAGGTCACAGTTGGAGAGGAGGTTGACATGGCACTGGGTCTTTAAGGAGAATCCTGAGGATGGGATGCACATTCCATGCCGAAAGAAGCAGGGGACTAAGTACTGAGGCTTCAGAACATAATGTCTTGGGAACTGGGACAAGTAAGCAAGACTGGAGTGTAGGTTGTACCTAAACGTAGGATAGGAGATGAGCCTGGACCAGAGTGTACTCTGGAGATTGGATGGATGGCAGAGACTGGACTAGGTCTCTTTCTTCTTTCAAAAGGCCTTGATTTACCGTCTTGACTTTTTCTCCACAGGCATATGGGAATTTCTTATCCTGCTTCTACCTACTGCCATACTGGTTGCTTGTTGATTTCCCATTCGTCATCAAATTGTCCTTCCTAGTTGACACTACTTTCCTGTTACACCCTTCTCCATTGTCCTTTTAACCTATTAGTAACTCATGACCTTTAAAAAAAAATTCTTCCCTAAACCATTTATAAAACCTAAAATTTTATAGATTCCTCAAGAATATAAATCTCTGAAGATGGGAGGATTTTTTTGTGTGTACTCTCGTAGATCTGAGACCTTGTTAAGAACAGGGTCTTTATTCTTTCTGTCTCCCAAAACAATGCTTCTTTAAAGAAAAATGATTTAACAAGTTAAAAAAAGTAATTGTAAGGTCTTGAATCTTCTTCAAATTAGAAGTATTTATGGTATCATTCTAAAGATAGGAAAGCAGGGGATACTACTTATCAGTATTCAAATGCGTGGATTGTATCATCAGATACAAGTCTTGAATCATAGCTGTACTTGAAGATCATTCTTTTGAAAATTTAAGCTGAAGTAATATTTGAATATAACTTCTCAAAGGGAGGTTTTACTGTCATAAGTAGAATTTTGTTTATGGAGTGGATCCATACCGTGTTAATAACTGAATACATCATCCTTGTTTTCTACTAGCCATGTCCCAAGAAAACACTGATAAGAAGGGCAAAAGGACCATATCCATGGTGTATATGAGGATCTACTTGCCTTTTTTACTTTCTCATTAGTTTCCTCAGCCCTTATTATGGAGGCATGTCCTCGCAAAGTTACCCAAGACCCTGCAGCTGCCTAAAGATGTGGTCTTCTCAAGTGTATGTAGTGGACAGACCTGTGTCACAGTGCTGGCTATGTTATTTATTAGCTTGAGTTCTTGAGAAAAGTATTTAGCTCCCAGAATTCTACGGGGAAAATACTGAATGATACAGGAAGTAGCTAAAGAAAATAGAAGGAATACGCAGAATCTGCACAAAGAAGAATTGATTAATATTGAAACATTTCAGGAGATAGCATATGATCAGGAATTAATGGTACTAAAGGAAAACACTCAAGCTTCACTGAAGGCATGGGTGAAAAACAAGGCTCTAAAAATCGACGGAAGATCAGCTGCGGTGTTTCAACAAGCGGATGCCATTCTGGATGTGTTCATTGGTCTATACCAAGAAATTTGAAAGAGAACAAGGGGCTATTACATGATTTAAAATCAAGAAAAATATGTCTCAAGGTTGTATGCTTTCACCATGCTTATTCAGTCTGTATGCTGAGTAGATTAGAAGCTGGACCATGTGAAGAAGAAGGGGGCATCAGGATTGGAGGAAGACTCATTAACCTGTGATACACAGATGACACCTTAGTTGCTAAAAGTGAAGAGGACTTGAAGCATTTACTGATGAAGATCAAAGACCACAGTCTTCAGTATGGGTTGCACCTCAACATAAAACAAAAATCCTTGTAACTGGGCCAGTAAGCAACATCAGGATAAATAGGGAAAATATTGATGTTGTCAAGGATTTTATTTTCTTGGATCCAAAATCCATGCCCATGGAAGCTGTGGTCAGAAAATGAAACAACATTGTATGGGCAAATCTGCCACAAAAGACCTCTTTAAAGTGTTAAAAAGCAAAGATGTCACTTTGAGAACTAAGGTGCGTCTTACCCAAACCGTGATATTTCGGTCACCTCATAGGCATGAGACAGCTGGAAATGACTTTACAGCAATGAATTATTCCTGACGTGCTCGAGGTACCGGGCAGTGTTCCTTACCATCTGATTGTGGAAGAGACCAAACCCTCAACTGCTGCTAGATCAGTTCTGTTGTAGTTTTAGGTAGTTCAACAACATTAGGTTTACAAAGTTCCAGAAAGCTTACAGAGATAGAAAATATTGTCTCTAGTCACACTGTATATCCTTTTTGTAAATGTGCCTTTTACCCATTAGTAGCTGGTACTGCTCTGACAGAAATACTTAATGGGTTTAACAAAGAAACATTTATTCTTCCCTAGTCCAGTAGGCTGCAAGTCTGAATTCAGGGTACCAGCTCCAGAGAATGCCCTCTTTCTGTCCGCTCCGGAGGAAGGTCCTTATAGTGCATCAGCCTTTCTGTGGTCAGAGAGCATTATCAGCCCGGGAACCTCAGGCCTGAAGGATGTACTCTGCTCTTGGTGCTGCTTTCTTGATGGTGTAAGGTCCCCAGCCTTGCTTGCTTCCCTTTCCTTTTATCAGTTGTAGGTTAAAAGGATCAAAGGTGGTGGAAGCCACACTCCACGCAAACTCACTTTATATTGCAGCATGGAGGTGACTTTAGGAAGAGTGTGACAGCCCCACCCTAATCTTCTTTAACATAGTGCAATCTGTTAACCGCAGGTAGAGATTAGGATTTACAGCACAGGAAAATCACAAAATGGAGGGCAATCACACAATAGTGGGACTCACAGCCCAGTCAAATTGTTATGCACATTTTTGGGGGGACACAGTTCAATTCATGACAGTCATCAATATATAAAAGATTAAGAAAAGCCGTAAAGTAAGTAAAGTTTGACCAACGGAATACAATAACAGCATTAGGAAACTCCCAGAATAGATACTGTTGCTTCCTAGATGTGCCAGTGATGTAAATTGCAGTTTTAAAAAAAATGAATTTCAGAATAGGAGTCAAGGATGGTTCTCTGCATAGGTGTGTACTTGTGTAGAGAGACCACAGTAAGTGCTTTTGTTCTTCGGTCTCTGTTGCTTAATAACATCGTGGAGACCCATTGGACATATGCTCTCTCTAGGAGCTCTTAACACTCTTTTTTTTTTTTTTTTTTTTTTGTGTGTGTGTGTGTGTGTGATGATGTGAAAGTATACAATCCAAATTAAATTTACATGTCTGCCTATCTGCACCTCCTTCTGCTCTTCTTGCCCAGTGATAGCACACTTCTCATTTTTGTTCTGTATGCGTCATATCCTCTTAATAATCTCCTGTCCCCCTCCTCTCCACCCTCTCCTCTCTCTTCTAGAAAGAGATCAGTAGGACAGCATCCTATAAATGCACAGAGCCATAAGGTACACACACCATATGGTCACATTGTGTCTCCAAATCAAGTCTATTTTTGTCCAAAGACTTGACCTCAGTAGTGTTTTCTAGTCAGGGACAGCAGCAGGTCTAGGGGGCCATGCTCCAGGGGAACCCCCAGGCCCTTGGACCGTCCACTGTGGTCTTTTAGTAGAGTTCTTGAGGTGCACCCCTCTTTTTCTGTGTTGCCACAGAGACTCAACATTGTGTGCCCCCTCACGGCTATCTTTGGTGGTGGGCCCCGTGTGGTTATTCTAGTCACCTATTGATACAGTCTCCCATTCACATGGGTCCTTCTGTTCTCCTGGGTTCTTTCTTCCTCGTGTCTTTCTTCTCACTGATCATCTGTTCTGGATGAGTTGGGACCCTTTGTTGTACCTCAGATGGCAGCTTGCTAGCTTTTAAGACCTTAGGTGCCACTCCCCAGTATGGGGTGCAGAAGACTCAAGGAGTTCTTACATCTTTGATTCTTTTAGTTTGTACTTACTCCTTGACAAGGAAAGGAAGAGAAAATTTCAGTGAAACTGTACTAGTAGTTTCTTAGAGAGTGTATAAACTAGACAGTTACCTCTAGAGATTGTTGAGCCAAACTGATGAGAGAGTGAGAAAGATAATGTACTAGGTGAATGTTATTCCACCATCCACCCCACAATTGAAAATGTGGGAAAACAATATTATTAGAGTGTTTTAAATTCTGTCAGTTTAAAAATATGAAATTATATTGCTCATTCATTAGTTCATTCACCAAGCGTTTATCATGTACTAAGATATATCGGGCACTGTGCTAGTGCTGGGGTTGCAGACATGAGGCCAGAGCCGCTCTTCTCAGTGCACTCATAGTGGTAAGGAGTAAATACATGGAATAATTTAGTTTGTGCAGAAGGTTACTGTGTACTTCATATTAAGGTTGAAATGTTATCCATTTGTTTGATCAGTATTTGTAGATTACTAATTAAATTTAGTACTACGTTTACATTTTTATTAAGTGGAGCCACTGTAAGGTACTGAACTTGAAGAGTTGCGTGGTCTCTTAGTTTTGACCATTTGTAGGAGGCAAAATCTTAAATGTTAAGCAAGTGCTCAGAATTGTAGTAGAACAAAAAGTTACTCAGCATTATTAACATATCCTGAAATTAGTATCTCTACAGTGTTGAGCAGACAGTTTTTCTTTTATCAGAAATGAAGCTGAGAAAAACTACAATGGGGAAAATATTGAGTATGTTGTTAGTTGTTGAGTCAATTCCAATTCATGAACTTGTATGTGTCACTGAGAATAATTTTTGCTTTATAGGGTTTTTATCTACTGTGCTTGAGAGAAAATTAGCTCTCACTGATGTCCTCTCTTTTGCTAAGCACTTGATTTTATCATGTTTGTGTTTCCCAAACCTGAAGCAAGCTTCCCAAATCTGAAATTTCCCTGTCCTTCAGCATATCGGTTTATGTCTTGATTTGGTATAAATATTTTTAAATATAGAACAATATTTTCTTCTCATGCTGTAAAAGAAGGCGTGATAAGAATTGAGAAGCATCAAATGTTGTCTTCGGCAAAAATCAGGCCGCCGTGTTAGATATGCTTGCCTTCATCTGAGCCGGCATGCCATAGCACAAAGAGGCCTTCCGTATCCTTGCCTCAGGAACTCCCATGGCACAGTGGTTAAGAGATCGGCTATTAACCAAAGGATCAACAGTTTGAATCTACCAGCCAATCATTAGAAACCGATGGGGCAGTTCTACTCTGTCCTCTGGGGTCACTATGAGCCAGACAAGAGTTGATGGAAACATTTTTTTCCTAGCCTCATGTCATAGGCAGAGTGCTTGATTGCACCTGGAGTTTAGGGATCATGACCTCTTCATCTTGTATCCCCCAGGCTCACGTATGACCTTTTCTTGGTACAAACTGGAGGTGCAAGATAGCTGGTGGTGGTGTATAAATGTTAAAAGGCTGCTTTACCACTTACTGACTTCATGGCCTCTGGGCAAGGTACTTAACATCAGAAACCACAGATTCCTCGTCTATATAAAGTATATAATTATAATGCCTATCACATAGAGTCATGAGGATTTCTTCAGGTATAGTTAAAGCACTTACCACAACGTCTGGCGTTCAGCAAACATCAGCCATCCTCATTATATAGTAAGTAAATGCAAAGTGTAAAGATTAGAGTATTGTCAATTTTGCATGCATTTCATCCAGAGATTCGTACACTCAGGATTTGTAGCATGTAATGGAACACAACTACCACAGCCGCAGCAGACTAGGTCCAGCACAACTAGATGATGCCTGGCTACTACTGCTGACTGCTCCAAAAGGGACCAAACTGGAGAAAAATGTAGAACAAAATTCTGACTCTTAAGAAAAGACTGGGCTACTGGTCTGACAGAGAGTGGAAGAACCCCAAGAGAATGGCCCTTGGGCACCCTTTTAACTCAGTACTGAAGTCACTCCTGAGGTTCACCCTTCAGCCGAAGATTAGACAAGCCCATAAAACAAAACGAGGTTGGGAGAGCATACCAGCTCAGTGGCATGGAAAAGAAAACAGGAGAGGAGAGGAAGCCTGGTAATGGGGAAGCCACGGTTGAGAAGTGGAGAGTGTTGACATGTCATAGGGTTGGCAGCCAGTGTCACAAAACAATATGTGTATTGTTTAATCAGAAACTCATTTGCTCTGTAAACCTTCATCCAAAGTACAAAAAAAAAAAAAAAAAAAAAAAAAAACGATGTAACAACATGAATAATCTGAGAACAGAATTCCTTCCATTTCTTGGTCAAGTCTTCCTGTTTTGTTTTCTTCTGCTCATATAAGTAAAGACTTAAGCGTGGCCCGTTTGATAAGGACTGTGTGACAGAGCATACCAGCTAATGGGCACAAGTGTACCAGGTCACTGGGTAAAGGCTTTCCTGTTTTACTGTGTTTAGAAATTGTGGCAAAAGAAAGGTCCCATGGTAACTCATGAATATTTCTATATTAAATATTTATCATTTTTAAAAAGTATACTAACCACTTCCAATTTCCATGGAAAAGTGCCCCACGCCCTTTCTGTTACATCGCTAGTGAAGTCTGTTTTAAAGTTTAAAAATGCAAAGCTATTGCCAAGCAGCTACCAAGGACTTCATATCTGAGCTTCTTGAGCCTGTCCTTCCCACACACGAAGAGACAGGGCAGATAATTCACTGTTTGTTGTTGATCCCTAAAGCGCTGTCAGGGGAGACACACCCCTGGGTCTCCTTCTGTGTCACTGAGAGGCAGTTGCTGAAAGATGATTATTAATCCACACCGACCTCGGTTTATTGACTGTAGTGGTTCCCAAACATGCTTTTTTGCAGAGAAGTAGTGTGTGCAGGTCCCCTTATGGTGCTTCTCTCCTGTATTGTAGCCGAGTTTGTTTGTTTTGTTGTTGTTGTTTACTTATTTTGTTTTCTGATGATTTTTAGACATTTGATCTCTTTCTGTCCATGTCTCTTAAGGAGCCGTGGTGGCACACCAGTTAACTTGGCTGCTGACCAACAGGCTGGCAGTTGGAACCCACCAGCCCCCCTGCAAGAAAGAAGTCCTGGCCATCTGCTTCTGTGACGTGATTCTAGCCTTGGAAATCCCATGGGGCAGGTCTACTCTGTCACCTTGGGTTGCTGTGAGTCAGAATTCACAGTAACCACCTTTCCCCATGTTTGCATGCCTTCCTTTGTGCACACGAAGCATAAGCCCCATTGACTGGTTTTACCTGAAAAATATGTGTTGTTACTCCAAACCTTCTGTCAGATCCCCAAAATCATATGTTCTAGAAATGTCTTTTAAGTCCCTGCCTCATCACTTAGTTCATTCACTGAAGACAACCCCCTTTTTCTGTGGAATATGGGCTTCAGTGGCTGTAATTTTTTCTTTCCTTCTCTGAGAATTTCCTTTCCAGAATTTCAAAGAAATTCCAGCTATTCAAAGTGTCGGTAACAGTGGCCAGTAATGTTGGTGTTAGTCAGAATCTGGTTAGAAATGCAGACTATCAGGTTGCAGCCCAGACTGACCCAACGCTATGATCTGTATTTTAACAAAGTCCCCAGGGTATTTATATGCAGAGGAAAGTTAGGCAAGTCAGGGTTTGTTCAAACAGAGAAAGATTCTTTCAAGTAGTGGCTCTCAATCCATGGTTCTGCAGTGGATTCAGCCACCTGGGGAACTTCAAAAAATACTAATGCCTAGGTTCCATCTCCAGAAGTTCTGATTTCGTTGGCCGAGAGAGTGGTATAGGCATTGGGATTTTTCAAGTTCCCCAGGTTATTCTAACATGCAACCAATCTTGAGAACCACTCTTGCCCATGGATCTTATAATTTGTCCTATATTCTTAAAACATCATGCATATGTAAATCAATGGCAAGACTAGTGACGAGTATCCATCCTGTTTGCACTGCTTAATCTTTTCTCTACCTGTATCTGTAAAGAAATATGCAGTTTTTAGTTGCAAAGAAACGGACTTGATATTGTATTGACAGAGTTGAAGTTGTAACTTAAAAGAGCTTTTAAATTTAGCATTTCTTCCTGGGAGAAAGACTCCAAGGCACTTGACTGCCTAACGACTTTCGGCGCTCTGTGCCTGCTGAATGAGTAGTGGCAGGAGGTGTGATCCTTCAAGTGCTGTTTGCTCTGAGTTTGTGCCTTAACCTGAGACTATCATAGTCTTATCGACCTTGGCCGTCTAGTCTGCGTATGCAAATCAGGAAGAGATGAGACACCTCGGTGTGGTGTGGTATGGTACTGAAAGGTGATACACGTTAGTGAGTAGATATTCAGTTTCTCCGGCGTGTTTTAGACAGTGATACTTATCTTATCTCACAAGGCCTGATCATAGGCAAGCCAAAGATTCTACTTTGTACAAGTCTTCATTATAGATAATCCTTCTCACATTGCGTTGTGACTATTCTTTAACCTGGTCGTTTTCCCCACCAGGAACCATAGCAGTGACTATGTCTTATTAATTGTAGTATAGCCTAGCCCTGAGCCCAACACTCATAAGTGTTAAGTAACTGTTGGAGAGATGAAATGTCCAAATTAACCTTGTCATAATCCAAAACTCATTGGTCAAAAATCTGTCTGCATTAACTTGATTTTTTTTTAACCAATGAAAAGTTGATCATTACTCATAACATGATACTGGTGAAGAGTTTGCTTCTTGGCTTAAGTAGACACAGGAGACTAACTGGGCAGCTCCTGTCCGGAGGTGAGATGAGAAGGTGGAAGGGGAACAGAGCTGGTTGAATGGACACAGGAAATACAGGATGAAGAGGAGAAGCGTGTGGTCACCATGTGAGGAGAACAGCTAGATCACATAACAATGTGTGTGTAAGTTTTTCTATGAGAAACTGACTTGAATTGTAAACTTTCACTCAAAACACAGTTAACAAAAAGAAAATGTGACTGTGTATATATGCATGTATATGTATGTGTATAAAGTTGATCGTTACTTAACACCAATGAGTAATAGCTGTAAAGTGGATAACTCCACTCTACGTTCTGGATAAAAAATAGAGAAAAACAAACTTTTAATCCAAAATTATATCCCATTATATCCTTACTTCAAGAGAGTCAGCTGAGTGCTAGAAGTTCTAGCCAGAGCAATTAGACAAGAACAAGAAATAAAAGGCATCTGCATCGGCAAAGAGGAAGTTAAAATCTCCCTGTTCGCAGATGATATGATTGTATATGCAGAGAACGCCAAGGAATCTATAAGTAAGCTGCTCAAACTGATAGAAGAGTTCAGCAAAGCCTCAGGATACAAGATAAACATAAGTAAATCAGTAGGATTCCTTTATACTAACAACGAGACTGTTAAGCAGGAAATTATCAAATCAATACCATTTACAATAGCCCCTAAGAAGATAAAGTACCTAGGAATTAATCTAACCAGAGAAACAACAGACCTTTACAAAGAGAACTACAAGCCCTTACTACAAGAAACTAAGAGAGACTTAGATAAATGGAAAAACCTACCCTGCTCATGGATAGGAAAACTTAACATTGTGAAAATGTCTATTTTACCCAAAGCAATTTATTTATATAATGCAATCCCAATACAAGTTCCAGCAACATTTTTTTAACGAGATGGAGAAGCAAATCACCAATTTTGTTTGGAAAGGGAAGAAGCCCTGGATAAGTAAGGTAGTACTAAAGAAGAAGAACACACTGGGAGGCCTCTCATTACCCGTCCTTAGAACATACTACACTGCCACAGTGGTCAAAACAGCCTGGTACTGGTACAAGAACAGACGGATGAATCAATGGAGCAGAATTGAGACCCCAGAGATGACACCATCTGCCTATGAACAGTTGATATTCTACAAAGGCCCTAAGACATTAAACTGGGGTAAAAACAGTCTCTTCAACAAATGGTGCTGGCAAAATTGGTTATCCATCTGCAATAAACTGAATCAAGATCCATATCTTACACCTTATACAAAAACCAACTCCAACTGGATAGAAGACCTAAATATCAAACCTAAAACGATAAAGCTCATCCAAGAAAAGGTAGGAACAACAATGGAAGTTTTAATACACAGTGAGGACAGACTCCAAAATCTGTCAAAGAAACTTCAATCTACAAAAGAGAAAATAGATAAATGGGAACTATTAAGAATCAAACACTTTTGCTCATCCAAAGACTTTATTAATAGAATTAAAAGAGCACCCACAGAATGGGAAAAAATATTTGGCAACTCTATGTCAGACTGACGCCTGATCTCCCTAATCTATAAGATACTACAAAAGATCAATAAGAAGATAAACCATCCAATTAAGCGATGGGCAAAGGAGATGGACAGACACTTCACTAAAGAGGAGATCCAGGCAGCCAAAAAACACATGCAGACATGTTCATAATCTTTAGTTATTAAAGAAATTCAAATCAAGACAACAATGAGATACCATCTCACCCCAACAAGATTGGCCATGATCCAGAAAACACAAAACAACAAATGCTGGAGAGGCTGCGGAGAAAGTGGAACCCTCCTACACTGTTGGTGGGGTTGCAATATGGTCCAGCCTCTTTGGAAGGCAATCTGGCGCTTCTTTAAAAAAATGGTTATCGATATACCATTTGGCCCAGTAATTCCGCTACTTGGAATATATCCTACAGAATCAAGGCCTTTCACACCAACGGACACATGCACCAGAATGTTTACCGCAGCACAGTCCACGATAGCAAAAAGATGGAATCAACCCAGATGCCCAACAATAGAAAAATGGATAGGTAAACTATGGTACGTATACTCAGTGGAGCACTACGCAATGATAAAGAATAATGATGATTCCAGGAAACATCTCCTAACGTGGTTTCAACTGGAAGACATTATGTTGAGTGAAAGTAGTCAGCGACAAAGGTACAAATACTGTATGAGACCTCTACGATAAGATCCCCAAAACAGACTTGTGTATAGAAGAAAAGACTCTTTGACAGCTGCAAGGGAGGGGAGGGAGGGAGGGTGAGGGGGGTAGGGTTTAGTTTAGATAGTTACTAGAAATTTAGTTGGGAGAAAGTGGTGATAGCACACATTAGAAACAAGAACAACATTAAGTGGACTTCAGCATAACTTGAGTACTCCTTCCATCTTAACTCAGTACTGCAAGGATAGAGTAGCTGGGGCGGGGGGCAGGGGACCATGCTCTTAGGCGAATTCCAGGCCAATTGGCACAACTAGTGTTTTGCTAAGAGAGCTCTCTGCACCCCACATTGGTGAGTGGCGTCTGGGGTCTTAAAAGCTGCCAAGCTGCCCTCCCGAGGACACAGCAAATGGTCCCAACTCAGCAGGAACGGATGCTCACCGAGGACCAAAATGACATGCGGAAAGACAACCGAGAAGACAGAGAGACCCACAAGAGTGGGTGCCTACATCAACTTGGGACCGGAAGAACTGGATGGTGCCCGGCCACCACCAGTGATAGCCACGATGGAGCTCACAGAGAGGGGTCTCACTGGCAACACAAGAATAAAAAGGGGTGCATCATGAGATCTCCACTAAAAGACCTCAATTGATGGTCCAGCGGTTTTGGGGTTCCTCTGAGAGCATGGCCCCCGGCCCTGATGCTGCCCTTTCCCATAAATTATAACAAAGGTCCACTCTTTGGACAGGAATGGATTGGACTTGGCAATGCAGAGTGACCATATATTGGAAGTACTTCATGGTTCTATACATCTATAGGATATCGTCTTGCTGACCTCTGGCTGGAGAAAGGGGAGTGGACGGAGAGGAGGGGAAAGGAGGCTGTTGGGAGGATGAGACATGTATGGAGCAGAGAGGAATAGTGTGCAGTCATCGGACAGGGAGAGCAGTGGAAGCTGCATATAGGTGGGCATGTAAATTTATACGTGAATGTACATTTTCACTCAGTTATGTTAAATAAAAATTAAAAAAATAAAAATAAAAAAAAGTCAGCTGAGATAATAATGTATAAAAGTAATTTATGAACTCTAAGGTGCTATACAAATGAATTATGGGTTTCACTGATATCCTTAGCAGATTTCATAACCTAGTTCTTTATCTTTTTATTATTACTAAAACAATGATTTACATGGTACAGGCTTACTTGGATATGAAAAATAACTGTTGAACATTTCATGTCTCTAAGGAATCCATGTATAGACCAGACTTTTTTGGTCATTTATACAATGAAAATGTTAAAAAGTAAAACGGAGTGTGTTAGACTATCGCTAGTTTTGTGTTATGTTTGTTTTTCGGAAAAGACCAAGAATACGTTTGATTTTTATATTGTTGTCATTGTTAGGTGCCGTTGAGTCAGTTTGGACTCATAGCAACCCTGTTGGGCCATCCTCATGGTTGTTGCTGTGTCTGAGTCCCCTGTTGCAGCCGCTGGGTCAGTGCATCTCACTGAATGGCAGCCTGTGTTTCCCTGACTCTCTACTTTACCAAGCCTGATCTCCTTATCTAAGGACTGTGATGGATTGAATTGTGTTACTCAACAATGTGTGTCAACTTGGCTAGGCTATAATTCCCAGTGTTGTGTGGTTGTCCTGCATTTTGTGATCTGCTGTGATTATACTATGTGTTGTAATTCTAACCTCAGTGATGTTAATGCAAGCCTTAAAGCATGTGGTAGAGAGTTTGGCTGCTAGCCAAAAGTCCGCAACTTGATTTCACCCCCTGCTTCTTGGAAATTATGTAGAACAGTTCTACTCCCTCCTGTAGAGTTGCTTTGAGTAAGAATCAACTGGATGGCAACAAGTCTGGTTTGGTTTTTAGGTTGTGATGTTAATCGGGCAGGATTAGAGCCATTTATGTTAATAAGGGAAGAGGAAGTATAAAGATTTAGGTTGTATTTTGAGTCAATCTCTTTTCAGATATTAAAGAGAGAAGTGAGCAGAGAGGAGAGATACCTCATGCCACTAGAAAGAAGAGCCAGGAATAGAGTGCATCCTTTGGGGTCTCTGCACTGAGAAACTCCTAGACCCAAGGGAATATTGGTGACGAGGACCTTCTCCCCCAGAGCTAGCACAAATCATCCTTGGAGCTAGTACCTTGAATTCAGACTTCGAGCCTCCTAGAGCAGCACAAGCTAACTGAGACAGCATCCAAAGTACATGAGACCACGTCTCACCATTCTCGCTTGTAAGGAGCGTTCTGGCTATACTTCTTCCTAGACAGATTTGTTCATTCTTCTGGAAGTCTGCAGGATATTCACTATTCTTCACCAGCACTGTAATTTGAAGACATCAGTTCTTCTTTGGCCTTCCTCATTCAGTTGTCTGGTTTTCACATGTATGTGAGGCAGTTTGAGATACCATGGCTTGGGTCGGATGTACCTTAAATCTTCAGAGTAACATCTTCGCTTTTGAACACTTTAAGGAGGTCCTTCGCAGCCAGTTTTCCCAGTGCAATATGTCATTTAATTTCTTGATGGCTGCTTTCATGGACATCAATTGTGGACCCAAGTAAGATGAAATCCTTGACAGTTTCCATATCTTCACCGTTCATCATGATGTTGCTTATTGGTCTGGTTTTGTATTACATTCTTTCTATTCCTCTCTTTCTCACAAGACTACCGACTACCTCTCTGATTCTTTATTAGATTTTTACTTTTGAAACATTTTATAACCCTTTATTTTTAATTTTGAAGGTCCCTTCTAGATATTTGTGTAATTCTTTTGTATCTATAACTGCTTTATTGAACTATAACTCATACCATATGTGTCTTAGTCACCTGGTACTGCTGTAACAGAAAATACCGTGAGTGGAAGGTTTCATGAAGAGAAGCTTTATTGACTCAGTCCAGTTAGCTGCAAATCCATTTATAAATTGTAAATCCATTCAGTATTAGAAATCATCACGGTCCAGTAGGATAAGTCCAAATCCAGTGAGAGTGTCTCAGCACGGGAACCTCGGGTCCAAAGGACATGCTCTGCTCTCAGTGCTTCTTTCTTGGTGGTATGAGGTTCCCAACTTCCTCAGCTCACTTCTCTCCTTTATATTCCACAAGCTTGTAGCTTGGGTCGTACCTCACTAACACAACTGGAAACCATTCTCCATCATCAATATCCCAGAGGCAAGATTCACAATACATGGGAGGAATGGTACCATATTGGGACTCCTAACCAAGTCAAATCAACACATTTTGGGGGGGACACAATTCAATCCATGGCAGTACAATTCACCCATTTAAAGTGTGTGATTTATTGGTTTTCTGATATACTCACAATGTTGTCTAACCATCAAGACAGTCACCTTGAGAACATCTTTATCACCCTGAAAAGGAGCACACATCCCACCCCATCCCTACCTGATAGCAGTCACTGCTCGTTTCCTCCTACCCAGCCCTAAACAATCACTAATCTACTTTTTATCTTTATATGTTTGCCTGTTCTAGACGTTTCATATAAGTGGAATCCATATAATATGTTCTCTTTTGTCACTGGCTTCTTTCATTTAGCATAAGGTTTTCAAGGTCTAGCCCTGTTGCCCATCACTACCTCATTCCTTTTTTATTGCCAAATAATATTGTATTGTATGGATATACCACATTTTATTTACCCATTCAGCATTTGATGGGCATTTGGTTATTTTCACTTTGGAGGGGCTATTATAAATAATACTGCTGTGACTATTTCTTGTACATGTTTTAGTTTGGTCTTTTTTTTTTTCAAGTTTTCTTGGATATACACCTAGAAGTAGAATTGCTGTATTATATGGTAACTCTGTTTGACCTTTTTAGACACTGCCACACTATTTTCCAAAACGGGTACACCATTTTACATTCCTGTTAATAGTACACAAGGGTTCCAGTTTGTCCACATCCTTACCAGCCAAGCCAAGTGCCGTCGAGTCAGATCCGACTCATGGCGACCCTAGGGGCCAGGGTAGAAGTGACCCCCAGAGTATTCAAGGAGCGCCTGGTGGATTTGAACTGCCGACCTTACCAACACTTGTCTTTTTGATTAGTGAGTGTGAAGTTCTTTCTCATTGTGGTTTTGGTTTGCATTTCCTTGAAGACTAATGATGTTGAGCATCTTTTCACATGCATTTTGTCGATTTGTAGATTTTTCTTTAAAAACATCTTACCAACTCATAGTGACAGAGTGGAACTGCCCCCGTAGGATTTCTAGGGCTGTAAGCTTCCCAGAAGCAGACTACCACATCTTTCTCCCATGGAGCACCTGGGGATTTCAAACCACCAACCTGTTGGTTAGAAGCGGAGCGCACAAATCACTGCATCACCAGAGCTTCTTTAGATTTTTCTTTAAAAAAGATATATGAAAAGTCTTTGCCTATTTTTAATCAGATTATCTTTTTATTATTGAGTTTTAAGTGTTTTTTATATATTCTAGATGGAATTCCCATACCAGATACATGTTTTACAAATGTTTTCTCCCATTCATTGCATTGTCTTTTCACTTTCTTGATGGTGTACTTTGAAGCATAATTTTGATGAAGTCCAATTTTTCTTTTTTCTCTTATACTTTTGGTACTATACTGACAAAGACTTTGCATGACCCAAGTTCACATGGATTTATTCCTCCTTCTGTGAGTTTTATAAATTTAGCTCTTACATTTAGGTTTATGCCTCATTTTAAATTCATTCTTGTGTATAGTGTAAGGTAGAGATTTAGCTTCATCTTTTGGCATGTGGATATCCAACTGCCACAGCACCATTTGTTGAAAAATTAGATATTCTTCCCCAACTTGATTGTTTTGGCACCCTTGTCAAAACCAGTCAAGCATAGATCTTTGGGTTTGTTTTGGCCTCTCAATTCTGTTCCAGTGATCTGTATGTCTGTCCTTATGCCAGTACCATAGTCTTAATTACTGTAGCTTTGTACTGCATTCTGAAACCAGGAAATGTAAGTCCTCTAACTTTGTTCTTGTTTTTCAAGATTGTTTGGCTATCCTGGGTCCCTTGAATTCCCAGATGAGTTTTAGGATCAGCATGTGGATTTCTGCAAAGAAGCTAGCTGGGATTTTGATGGAGGAAAAGTTCAATCTGTGGATCAGTGTAGAAAGTTGTGCCATCTTAACAAAATTAAGTAACCCAATCCAAGGATTTTTTTTTTTTTTACCTGTAGAAGAGAATAACAAAAGACATTATAAACAAGGTTCTCTGCCCTCCTGTACAAGTGAAGAGATTCTGGGAAGAATTTGACAAGTAGATGAGTACACTGGGAAACCTCAGAACCCCTATCAGTAATCAACTCCAGTCTTTCAATTCAGGAAGTTACCTACACTGTGCCTTAGAGAATCCCAGCCATGCACTGACCTCTCACCTCTAAAATAGCCCAGGTGGTCAGAGACAGGACAGCAGGGAAAGCCTACTTGTTCTCTGTGTAGATGAACATGTTGGTTTTTATGTTTTTTAAGCTTTTAACTTTCCTGAACACAGAATTTTGTTGTTTTGCTTTACAGTTGTTAGTTTGTTTGGCTGTTTGGAGGGATTGTTTAAACTTTATCAAGCAAAAGAGTTTGAGAGTTGTCAAGATAAAGTCCCCAGGTTTAGCTCAGAGACCATGCTTTTGGAAAGGCACATGTTCTGTCGATCAGGAAACTATAGACTCATAAGGAGGCCTTAAATATGTGATTATTCATTGAAGAACACCATTTGTGAACATAGTTAAATAGCTCTTAATGTAGCCTGATTTGGTTTTGTGTCTCTTCAGTGCTCTTCAGAGAATTTGCTAGTTGTACGTCGTTACACTCTTGTTGGATGGAGCAGACTAAAGAGCAACCGGTGGCGGGGTGTGCCCTTCCCATCCCTTTAGCGCGTTGTCTTTCTGACCCTTAAGAGTCACTCTTCAGTGTTACCTTTGGGAAAGTCGGGCCTCTTCTGTACTCGGGAGGCTTGGCTCTTTCTAGTAAGAGCCCATCACTTTTTGTCTCTCAGGAAACCACAGGGAATAAAGGGTGCTTTTTGCTGAAAGACACTTGGGTTTTTGTTCTTGACTCCTGATGGCACAATTTCTGACCCTGAATATGAGCTTCTTCTTTTCTGGTAACAAAACATGGAACTTCCAGTATGCTTTCTTTTGGGATGCCAAAGTTTAACAGCCGTCCCTAGAGGGACGAACAAGCTCTGGCTGTTTAGGGTGTGATGCTGAAGCCAGGTTTAATGACAGTCTCAGTTCTCCCTGAGGGCATCTCCTGGTAAGAGGAGACGTAGACTGGCTCATTAAAACTGCCTAATGATAATTTATAGAAATGCTAGGAAATTCTAAATCTTAAACATCAGTCAACCAAAAAAAAAAATCACATTTTCGTCCCAAATACCTGGCAGTCTGTTCCCATAAAGATTATAGCCTAGAAAACCCAATGGGGCAATTCTCGTCTGTTACATGATTTACAGTAGACTTGACGGCACCCAATAATAACAACAAGAGTTTTAATATCTCTAAACGTTAGTTTTTCCCCTTCAGAAAGTACAGTAATAGTCAATACCTAGCTCAGAGAGTTTCACTGTATGTAAATTACTTCATATAGAGCTTGGCTTCTTGACTATTAATGAGGAAACAAGACCTCATTATAAAGGTTAAGTGTATGAAGTAAAATAACAGTGCATACAGCTATCACACAGTAGTGTTTTAGAAAAGGCTTTCTACTCAGAGGAAAGAGGATAGATTTGGCTGATAATACGAATCTAAACTCACTGCTGTCAGGTCATTTCCAAGTCATAGTGACCCTAAAGGACAGAGTAGAACTGCCCCGCAGGATTTCTAACAAATGCCAGGCAAATTTGCACTGCCAGCCTTTGGGTTAGCAGCTGTAGCTCTTTGCTTATATACCACCAGGATTCCCAGTACTAATCTAGTGAGTACTTACTGTGTTCATTTTACGTACATTAATTCTCACTGGACCTTCACAAAAATCATATGAGGTTTAGTATCACATTTTGAAGTCAAGACAAACTGAACAAACCAAGCCCAAGTTTGCAAAAAATTAAATGGCAGAATTTGTGCGACTTCAGGCCTGTGTGCCATAACCACAGTGCTGTAATGAAGGAAAGGGAGGAATTCAACTGAGTAAGAAAACAAAAATCCTCACAACTGGACCAGCAAGCAACATCAGCATGAATGGAGACAAGGCTGAGGTTGTCAAGGACTGCATTTTACTTGGATCCACAACCAATGCCCTTGGAAGCAGCAGTCAAGAAATCAAAAGACACATTCCCTTGGGAAAATCTGCTGCAAAGGATCTCTTTAAAGTATTCAAAAGTAAAGATGTCACCTTGGATACTAAAGTGCACCTGACCCAAGTCATGGTATTTTGAATTGCATCATATGCATGTGAAAGTTGGACAGTGAACAAAGAAGACAGTAGAAGAATTGATGCCTTTGAACTGTGTTGAAGAATGTGGAATGTAGCACGGGCCACCAAAAGAACAAACAGATCTGTTCTGCAAGAAGTACAACCCGAATGCTCCTTGGAAGCAAAGATGCCGAGACTGTGTGTTACGTACTTTGGACATGTTGTCAGGAAAGATCAGTCCCTGGAGAAGGACATCATGCTTAGAAGAGTGGAGGGTCAGCGAAAAAGAGGAAGACCCTCAGCCAAGTGGACTGACACAGCCACTGCAACAACGGGCCGAAGCACAGGAATGACTGTGGGCGTGGAGCAAGACCAGGCGGTGTTCCATTCTGTTGTGCATGGGGTCGCTGCCGGTTGGAATCGACTCAGCAGCGCCTGACAGCAACAACAGCATTTGTACTAAGGCTCAGCTGTGTGCATTCAAAGAAAAAAGAAGTGAGAAATTGATCAAAGAAAGGGTAGAAGGACCCAAGCCAACTTAGCTGTCAAAGCTAACTCAAGCAAATAATTTCCTGGTGTTCCTTCCTCTGACAGGCATTTCCATGTTCCGAGTGGAAGTCACCTGACCTGGCAGCTTCCTTGACCTGTTGGGTGTGTGCGTCTACACTTTTGCCCTGTTTCTAGAGGAGAAGCAGAGTCAGGTTAGGGCCGAGAAGGGACTCCATTGCCCCTGCTGTTGTTACAGGTTAAAAGCAAACCCTGTAGCCCTCCCCTGTGGCTGCTAACTGCAACAGGAAAACAAACTAGCAGGAACTAATTGACAGTGGCAACACCTTCCAGCGTTACTAATTACTTACAAGATTTCAGGTTCCCTAGTTTTATGGGTTTAGTGCTGCCAGGGAAATGGTTTCAGATACCTCTGGTGATGTCAGAGGAATTTAAAGAAACAGATTCTGGGCGGCAGGAAAAGATGTTATTATAGGGTGATGGCGCAGCAGCTTAAGCTCCAGCCTTTTAGGGGATCAATATCTAAAATGGGGTTATTCTGAGTAGGTATAATCTTTAGAGGTCGTTACCGCCTAACAGGGCTCAAATTTTTCCCTAAACTACTTAATCTGGGTGTACTCTGCCTTAAATCCTAGTAAACAATAATTCACTTAAAATTCTCAAATCAAAATTTTCACCCATTGATGTTACAGAAGATTTATTCCACTTATAAGGTAACTCGGTACTTTTAAAACAGTAAATTGATGTCGAACTTTTTAAATCACTTAGCCAAGCCAAGTGATTTTCATGACTTTTAAGTTGCTAAAATTAAATTTACTTGTATAGACAAATCAGCATTTTATGTATTCTAAATTTCAGAATCTCAGAAACTAGAAAAATGCCCCCTCTGTGCTCTTAAATTAAGGCATCTCTCACACAGCCTTAGATCTGGTGCCTTTTTTAATCTAAGGTGATACAATTTTTAGTTTAATGTGATATTGTTACACATTCAAGTGACTGGTAAGCAAATAGCCACTTATTTTAGAAAACTAGCAAATCTTTAAAAAATAGTATGAAAGTATAAAGGAGACTCAGCTATGCTGTCATAATAATATCCCATCAAAACAACTTATTTGCACTTGGTAAAGTTTTGTGCAAACAGACCTAATGATGCCTTTGTTTTTCTGGCAGAGATTTAGTAACTTGCCCCTGTTTTGATTTGGATTATGTCATCAAGAGATTCTATTTTCAAAAGTTTGTAGTTCTGAATTGCTGTTGAAATGATAGGAAAAAATTATTTCTGAAATCAACTTATTTTTCAAATAGGCTAAAAGTAAGAACCAGGTCCTAAATAAATATGATCCATATGGCAGCTGAGACACCTGTTCGTGCCATGAGAAAGAGATAATTTGTGTTTTAGAAAGTAGAATAAAAACAAAATGATTTAGAAATTAGTTCCTTTTGGGCCTTGATTCACACATAATTCTGAAATTAAAAAAAAAAAAAATCCGTTCCTAAGAAAAGAAACACAAGAAAGACTAACTTTGCCTATCCTTACATACAAAGCATCCCAAATCTAATCACGTGCAAATAATTACTATGGTTCATTCTTCTTAGCCTTATTACCCTACCCAAAACAAAGTCCTTTCTAAGTAGTTTTGGAATACTAGAAAGTTTTACTGATCTGAGGGGATCAGGTGACAGAAATCCCTGGCATTTTGCTGTCAACTTAAGGAGAGGACATGCCTGTGCCCTCCAGAGCTTATATTAAAAAGAACAGCTGCTGTCAGCGATTCCAACTCAGGGCAACCCCCGCGCCTGCAGAGTGGACCTGCGCCCTATAGCGTTTTCGTGACGGGCCTTTTGGAAGGCCTCAGAAGCGCCAGCTTTCGAGTTGTAGTTAAGCGCCTAGCTGTATTGTGCCACACAAGGACTCTTGTAACTCAATTAGACTAACGAGTATGAGAAGGCCCATTGTAAACACTGCAGTATGTGAGGTTAGAAGAAAGAGAAGCGTGATGGGGACCAAGCGCTAGAAAATCAGACAAAAACAAGAAATAGGCATTGAGGAGAAGGCATTTGCAGGGGGAAACTGATTTTTAAATGTTGATTTGTCCAGAAATGGAGAGTTCTAGTGTCTGTTTTACCCAGGAGGTATGAATGTGTGGCCTGGTAATTCTGCCCTTCTATTTAAAAGAAGCCAAGCCCTGCTGCCTTCAGTGAACTGAAACCAGATGACCCCAGAGTTAACAGAGGAGAAGCTGTTCTGCAGAGTAATCTGATTAAATTCAAAAGACCCTGTTAGAATCCTCTCCTTCAGCGGAAGATACTGCATGTTAGAGGAATGAGGCACCTAGACCTGCATCGTCACAAAAGAGAGAAGCTCCCAGTGAAAGACAGACAGTCAAGAGACCTGAGAAATGTCTTTTCTCAGAGTTAATTAGGCTTTAATTTTTAAGTAACAGAGTTTTCAATTTTCCAACAGTACAAAAGATTAAATAGTGAAGACTAAGTCTTTCCCCACCCCCGACCCCCACTTTTTTTTCCAGTTTAAAACCTACACTATGGTTTGTTTGTTTGTTTTTAAATCAGAGGAATAACATAATATTTAAAGAAACGAGCACCACCACTAAGATGGCTATGATTTCAAAAAAGGAAAACAACAGGTGTTGGCCAGGATGTGGAGAAGTTGTAACCTTCATCCATTGCTGGTGGGTAGTAAAATAGTACAGCTGCACTGGAAAACAGTGTGGCCCTCCTCAGAAAGCTAAACTCAGAACTACCGTTTTGTTGTTGTTGCTGTGTGCTGTCAAATCAATTCAGACTCATAGCAACCCTATAGGACAAAGTCTCACTACCTTACTGGGTTTCCTAACCAGTAGTTTTTACAGTAGTGGATCACTCTTTTCTCATGAGGCGCTGCTGGTGGGTTTGAACTGCTCACCTTTGGTTTAGCAGCCAGGAGCTTACCCATTCCACTACCAGGAATCCCTATAACTACTGTGTGACAAAGCAGTACCACTCCTAGGTATATACCCAAGAGAATTAAGAACACAAACGGATACCCGTATACCAGTGTACATTGCAGCACAATTTATAGTAGTCAGAAGGCAGAAAACTCTGTCCATCAAAGGAGTGGATGAGCAAAATAGAGAACATACACATAATGGAATATTATTACTCAACTGTAAAGAAAAGCAAAGTCCTGATCCCCACTGCAGCATGGATGAACCTTGGAAACGTCATACTGAGTGAGGTAAGGCCCTCACAAAAGGACTGAATATGACCCCACCTATTGTGTGGCCCCACTTATATGTCTAGAATAGGCAAGTGCATAGAGACCAAAGTTTATTCGTGGTGACCCAGGGAGGTAGGAAGAAGGGTCAGAGGACACTGAGCCTCTGTAAAGGATGATGGGAAGTTTTGGAAATGGATGGTGGTGATGGTTGAAATCTTTTGCTGCATATATATTCGCAATTTAAAAAAGGAGCCTTTTACAGACTTTATTTTGGGAGTAAGACAGTAACAATGGCATTGAAGTAACACTGCTCTGGCGCTCTGTGGGTTTGGTGGGAGACAGAGTATAAAGGCTTCTGGGCTTTTCTGTCGTATCAGAGTTTACCTAGATTATTTTTTTAAATCCCACTTTTTTCTCTAGCATTTGGCTGGTTTCTTTCCCTCTCCAATCTCCCATCTATCTAAAATTAAAATTTATTTTGGTGGAAAGATATCAACAGATCTCTATCTTGTTGAACCAACACTTTAGTTAACAGTTCATCTTTTCATTACTGATTTAAAATTTGGCCATTAACTTATAGTCAATTCTGTATGATTTCATTTCTAGGTAGGCTTTCTGTTCTGTTCCTTTGATCTATGTAGTCATATCCAGTACCTCACAGTATTGTAATTACTGTAGCTTTGTAAGTTTTAACATGTGGAAGAATGTGTCTTCTTGTGTCTCTTCAGAATTTCCCTAGTGATTCTCATACTTTCCATATGAACTTGGTCATTTTCTTAAATATTTTACTGTGCTTTAAGTGACAATTTACTATCCAAATCGATTTGCCATTTAAAACCCAGCCCTCACACCACTGTACAGCTTTAGCTGCTCTGCCCACCGAGTGAAAGCACACTCCTCCTTTCCACCCTATACTTCCCATATCCATTCAACCAATTCCTGTCCCCCTCCACTCTCTCATCTCACCTCTAGACAAGACCTGCTCGGACAGCCTCATGATATATGTAAGCCAGCAAGTACACTCTTCACCAGCATCTTCCTCTGTCTTACAGTCCCGTTCGATCTTTGTCTGAAGAGTAGGCTTTGGTACTGGTTTCAGCCCTGGGCTAACAGAGTCCAGAGGCCATGCCCTCAGGGGACCTCCAGCCAAAAGGACCATGAAGTCTGGTCTTTTAGTAGAGTTCTAGTTCTGCACACCCATTTTTCTCCCGATACTTCAGGGACTCGGCCAGAGCAGTCATTGGTGACCGGGCATCATCTAGTTCTTCTAGTCTTATCCTGATGAAGTCTCCAGATCATATGGCCCTTTCTGACTTCTGAGCTTATATTTTCCTCGTGTCTTTGATGTCCTTCATTCTCCTCTGCTTTAGGTGGATTGGGACCAATTGATGCTATTTAGATGGCCACTTGCTAGCTTTTAAGACCCCAGATGCTGCTCACCAAAGTGGTAAGCAGAACATTTTCTTTAAAAGAAACTTAGTTATGCCAGTTGACCTAGATGTCTGCTGAAACTGTGGTCTCGAGACCCCTGCCCTTATTACTCTGTCCTTCAAACTGTTGGATTGTACTTAGGAAACTTCTTAGCTTTAGGTATAGTCCAGCTGTGCCAACCTTCCTTCTACTGCTTGCTGCCAGTACCTTGGTCTAACCCAATTCTTAGCTACTATCTAATCTGTGAATGAGATCTCCCTCCCTCCCTCCCGGCCTATGTAACCATCATAGAGTATTTTCTTCTGTGCTTAAACCTTTTCTTGAGTCCTTATAATAGTGGTATCATACAGTATCTGTCCTTTTACAACTGACTAATTTCACTCAGCATAACTCAGCATAGTATTTTCCAGATGATGCCATGTTATATTTCCTAAGATCGTCATTTTATTTGTCATTGTGTAAATATACTGCAATTTGTTTATGCATTCATCTGTTGATAGTCATCTAGGTTGAGCCCATCTTTTTGCTGTTGTGGACAGTACTGCAGTAAGCATTGGTGTACATGTGTATATTCATATGACAGCCCTCATTTCTCTAGGATATATTCCAAGCAGTGGGATCACTGGATCATATTGTATTTCTAACTTTTTAAGAAAGCACCAAATCAATGTCCAAAGTGATTGTATCATTTTATATTGCCATCAGCAATGTAGAAGAGTTCCAGTCTCTCCACAGCCTCTCCAACATTTATTATTTTGTGTATGTTGGATCAATGCCAGCCTTGTTGCAGTGAGATGGTATCATTGTAGTTTTCATTTAGGTTTCTCTAATGGCTAATGATCATCAGCATTTCCTCATGTATCTGTTAGCCATCTGAACGTCTTCTTTGGTGAAGCATCTGTTCATATCTTTTGATCATTTTTTAAATTGGGTTATTTGTCTTTTTCTTGTTAAAGTTTTGCAGTACCATGTAGATTATGAAGATTAGATGCTGATCAGATTCATGGCAGCTCAAAACTTTTCCCCACAAAACAACAAGTGCTGGAGAGGCTGTGGAGAAATTGGAATTCTGTCACACTGCTGGTAGAGTTACAAAATGGTAGAACCTCTTTGGAAAGCAATCAGGTACTTCCTTAAAAAGCTGGGAATAGATATACCATTTGATCCAGTAATCCCACTGCTTGAAATATATCCTACAGAATCAAGGGCCATCACACAAACAGATACATTCACACAAATATTTATTGTAGCACAGTCCACAATAGCTAAAAGATTGAATCAACCCAGACGCCCAACAACAGATAAATGGACACATGAACCGTGGTACATATACTCAGTGGAACACTATGCAATGATAAAGAACAGTGATGATTTTAGGAAGCATCTCATAACCCAGTTTCAATTGGAAGAAATTATGTTGAGTGAAATCAGTCAGCAGCAGAAGGACAAATATTGTATGAGACTCCTACTGTAAGGACAAGGGAAGGGAAGGAGGGAAAAGCCTGGTCATAGATTAGATTGTTGATAGAAATTTGGTTGGGTGCAAGCAGTGACAGCACATGCTAGAAAGATGAACTTAACTGGACGTCACCATACACTGACTTAACCAAATATTGTGAAGATAGAGTAGCAAGGGTGGGGATCTGGGGACCATGCTCTGAGGGGACATCATGGCCAATTGGTATAACTAGCCTATTTCTAAGAGAGTCTTCAGCACCCCATATTGGTGAGTGGCATCTGGGATCTTAAAAGCTAGGAAGCTGCCATCTGAGGTACACCAAATGTTCCCAGCTCATCCAGAACAGTCACCAAGAACAACAAAGACATGAGGGAGAAAGAGCCCAGGAGACAGAATGACCCATGTAAACGGGTACCTGTTTCAACATGTAACCAGAAGAACCAGATAGTGCCCAGCCACCACCAAAGACAGCCGTGATGGAGAACACAATGTTGTGCCCAGTGTCAATATGAGAAAAAGAGGGGTGCACCTCAAGAACTCCACTGAAAGACCGCAGTTGATAGTCTGGTGGCCTGGGGGTTCCCCTGGGAACATGGCCCCTAGACCTGCTGCTGCCCCTGACCAGAAGACAACTCTCCAGACAGGAATGGACTGGACTCGGACATAATATGACCATATGTATGTGTATTTTATGGTACTGTTCATTTATAGGATGCTGTCCTACTGGCCTCTTCCTAGAGAGGTAGAGGACATGGTGGAGAGGAGGGGACAGGAGATTGTTAAGAGAATATGACATGCATAGAACAAAAAGGAGGAGTGTGCTGTCACTGGGCAAGAAGAGCAGAAGAAGTTTCAGATAGGCTGGCATGCAAATGTAATTTAGATTGTATACTTTCACTTAATCACAATTTAAAAAAAAAAAAAAACTTTTTCCAAATCTGTAGGTAGTCTTTTTAATCTTTTGGTGAAGTATTTGGTTCCATATGAACTTTAGAATCAGATTATCTGGTTTCAAAAAATCCTGTAGGAGTATTTCTTGAGATTGTACTAAATGTACAGAGTAATTTATAGAGTATTACACTTTTATGACTTAGGCTTTCTATCCAAAAACAGAATATCTATTCCATTTATTTAAAATTTATTTTGTGTTCCTAAGCATTTAATGTTTTTATACAGCATATAATTTTCTTGCTCTTTCGTCCTCCTTTCACAAGTGTGATTTTTATCCCATTGTATTTTCTAATTTCTGTTTGTTCACCCAGCCCATTGCCATAGAGTCAATTCTGACTCACAGCAACCACACAGGACAGAGTAGAAGTGCCACATAGAGTTTCCAAGCAATGCCTGATGGATTCGAAATGCCAGCCTTTTGGATAGCAGTCATAACCAGAATTTCCTCTGTTTATATGTAGGATATTTATTAATTATTCTATATTAGTTTTAAGCCAAGAATCTCTGTGTATTTGTTATTGCTTTTAGTACATTTTCCAGTGTACAATCATATCACTTACAAATAATAATTTTCCTTCTTTGAATTTTATATTTTATTCTTTTCTCTTGTAATTACATTACCTACTACCTCCAAGAATAATGTTCAGTAATAGCAGTGCTTTTAGGCAAACTATTTACGATTTTCTTCTGACTTTAAAAGGAATGCTTCCAGTGGTTCTCCAGCAATTGTGAATTGTGGTTTACTTACACACAGCATCTGTATTATTCATTACTCCCATTTATCATTGTATTTCTTAACTATAAAATGTTACTTTTTAGTCACTGTTAGAAATTTACATTCCTCCTCTATCTCCTAATAGTCAAGAGTCTTCAATTTTTTAGCAACCAAAGACCCTAAGAACTCAGGATCTGCAAGAATGAGCAAACTAAGGGACACTTGAACTTCTGATGCTTGAGAGGGATTATAAGATATTATTTTATCTGTGAATCCCTTTCATAAGCTGTCAGCTTTGTCAGAGGTGGAAGCCTGTGTCTGAACTTAGAATCATCACTGATGTGACCAATTTGGGTGTATATAGAAGTGCTAAAGATGAATTTGGGGGATCTTTTTACAAATAAGTCATTTTTCATTTATTCAAGAAAAATGTGGTAATTTTTAAAATTATAATAGAAACAGAGTGAATTTTAATCTTTGAAGAAATAAGAAAGGTGATGATGGGCAGTTTTGTAGTTGTTTTATTCTTTATCATGCATGAGGTGACCACTGGGGGTAAAAGAAGCTCTAGCTTTGGAGTTGGGCCAAGATTCCAGATCCTGGTATGCCCTTTCTAGCTGTATGACCTTGGACAAGCTCCTTAACAGCTCTGCTTTATTGCCTCCCTTGGCTCATCTCATGGAAATCCTGGTGGCCTAGTGGGTTAAGTGCTATGTCTGCTAATGGAAAGGTCAGCAGTTCAAATCTGCCAGGCACTCCTTGGAAACTCTGCGGGGTGGTTCTGCTCTGACCTATAGGGTTGCTCAGATTAAGTAGATCTGTGATGAAGCACTGGAAGTGGCTGTTTTTTCAGTTTTGGGGGGGGTGGTTTGTGTGCGATTGAGTGAAAGTAATATGCAATCCAAGTTAAATTTGCATGCCCACCTATCTGCAGTTCCCTCTGGTCTGCTTGCCCAGTGACAGCACACTCTTCCTTTCCATTCTATACCTGTCATGTCCAGCTAATGATCTCCTATCCCCTCCTCTTACCCTCTCCTCTCCCTTCTGGTAAGAGGCCAGTAGGATGCCATCCTATAGAGACATAGAACCATTAAGTGGACACACCATGTGGTCACCTTATGTTCCCAAGTCCAGTCCATTCCTGTCCAAAGACTTGAGTTGTGAATAATGATCACAGACAGCAGCAGGTCTAGGAGTCATACTCTTAGGGGAAATCCTGGGCCACTGGACCATCAATTGCAATCTTTTAGTGGAATTCTTGAGGTGTTCCCCCTTTCTGTGTGTTGCCACTGGGACCCGACGTTGTGTACCCCACCACGGCTGTCACTGGTGGTAGCTGGGCACCATCTGGTTCTTCTGAACGTATGTTGATGCAGTCACCCATACATGTGGGTCCTTGTGTCTTCTGGGCTCTTTTTTCTCTTATGTTGTTGTTGTCCTTGGTGATTTTCTGATCCAGCTGAGATGGGATCATTTGGTATACCTCAGATGGCAGCTTGCTAGCTTTTAAGACCCCAGACAGGAAGTGGCACTTTTAACAAGAGTATCGAGCTATATTTTGAAAAACATTGGATTTGAAGGACAGAAATAAGTTGGGAGGCTATCAGGCCAAGAATGTAGATGAGAAAAAATGTATTAAGAAAACTAGTGTAATGGCAAGGGCCAACTGTAGGGGGAAGAAAATCACTTAATTTTCTAATGATTTTCTCCAAAATCTCTACCTCAGACAAGTCTTAATTTTAGTTGTTACATGTCAATCCTGAGTTCTGTGTGGAATGTTGGTCAAGTAGAAAAACAGAAGGAATTAAAGTTAGGTTTGACTGAAATGCTAAAAGGGAACCATTCCTTCCTTTCATTAAAATGCTCAGATTAAAATGCTCAGTTCCTTCAAATACATAATTTCTGCTCTGTTTGTGTTTATCTAATATTTAGTAATTAACTACTTACAAACAGAAGTAGACTCAGGTCTTGTCTGCTCTTCAGCAAGTGAAGACAAGGAAAGGGATGGCGGTTCATGGATGAGCAGCAGGGGACAGCAGGGGATTTTCTAGGAATTACAAGTTGTGTGCTTGACACAGTGGCTGCAACAATAGACTCAAACACAGCAACAATTGTTAGGGTGCTGCAGGACTGTGCGGTGTTTCCTTCTGCTGTACACAGGGTTCCTGTGGGTCCGAACCAGCTGGACAGCACTTGACAGCACCGTACAACTTGTATGTCCTGTGATGTATCACCTCCACAAGCCAAAATGAATCCCTGAGGCTTTTGTGCAGGCATCTTAAATCAATACTTTTTAAGCAGGTTTCTTAATGTTGAAATATTTTCATGTTGGAGATAAAAATTCAGGTATGAGTGCACAGTCTTTTAACAAAACCAAGTGGACTAATAGGAATAAATAATTGAACAAATAAACAGAAGTGACAGATTTCCACTGCAGAGTGCCAAATAATTTGTGTCAATATTCCCTCAAGGAGATGGAACCTAATTCCCCATCCCTGGGTATGGACAGCATATCCTGACTTCCTTCCAAAAAGTACAATATGGAAAGGGAGACGACTAACTGTAGCTCTGGAGACACCTCGGCCAGGTGATGAAAGTCAACATAAGCAGTGACAAGTCTCATTGATAGCATATGTTCTTAACATGATGTGACAGAAATAGCACATTACCTTAGTGGTGTTCCTCCCAAAACTGATAAAAACACAATTTGTTGCCCTCCAGTTGATTCCGACTCGTGGTGACCTTACGTATTTCAGAGCAGAACTGTGCGCCATAGGGCCTTCAGTAATCACACAGCTTTTCTTCTGAGGCTCCTTTGAGTAGATTCAGACTGCCAACCCTTTGGTTAGTAGCCAAGCAGTTAATCATCTGTACCACCCAGGGATTCCCCCCAAAAAACCGTGGGACCTCTGTCTAACAGGATATCAGACAATTCCAGCTGACGATTGTTACTATTGTTAGGTGCAGTGGAGTCCCTTCCAGTTCACAGCAGTCCTCTGTATAGCAGAACAAAGCACTGCCTGGTCCTGCGCCAGTACCATCGTTGCTGTACTTGAGCCCATTGTTGCAGACTCTGTGTCAGTCCATCTCATTGAAGGTCTTCTTCTTTTTCACTGACCCTCTACTAAGCGTGATGTCATTCTATAGGAATGGGACCCTTCTGATAATATGCCCAAAGTGTGCAAGACAAAGTCCCACCATCCTTCTAGGGAGCATTCTACAAAATATCTGACCAGTAGTCTTCAATATGGTCAAGGTCACTGAAAACAAGGAAAGTCTGAGAAACTATCTGAGTTTAGAAAAATTTCAGGAGACATGACGACTAACTGTAATGTGGGATCCTGGATGGGATCCTGGAATAGAAAAAGGCATTAGGTTGCAGCTAAGAAAATCTGGACTAAGTATGGACTTTAGTTCTTAATGGTTATTAATATTGGTCCATTAGTTGTAGCAAATATAAAAGACTAATAGGAGCAACTGGGTGTGGGTATATGAGGACTCTGTACTATTTTCCAACTTTTCTAAAACCGAAAGTCTTACAAGTGTATTTTGGGGGAAAAAAAAAGACTAGAACAGATTAACAGTTGATAAATCAGTTCCCTTTTTGTTGATTTGTGCAGTGCTATAGATCTTTCGTCCTAAATTAATGATCGGGATCTGGGTTAATGTTATTAGAGAATTATCAGAATATTGAAAATTATCCTGCTTGAATATGAATTGTTTTGAAGAAAATGAGCAGAAAATTTACTTCGTTCTAACTAGAAGGGAGCCAATAAAATTAGCAGAATATGCCCAGCTCTAAGATGACCCTGATTATCTTTCTAATGAAGATACATTTTTTAAAAGGGATGCAGCTGAAGTAGACAAATATATTCCATATTATACAAATTTAGAAATCTTGTCCCCCACACGTAGATACCTCTCACTTTTTATGTAATAATTTTGGCTTTTTTTTTTTTTTTTTTTTACTTACCACTTTAATATCAATACAAGGCATAAAGTAGGTTGTCATTAAATATTTCTGCAGTGGATCATGCCCAGAGAGTCCTGGATCAGTCTGTGAGGACCCAGTGAAGGACTTTGATCAGGGAAGTGAGACACCAAGGTGGAGAGGTACTGGGGCTCTTGTCAGATCAGGTGGAGAGGTTACAAAAGATCTGCCAAGAAGAGGCCGGGTGTTGGCTTTAGGGCACAGAAGGGAGCCTCAACTTAGGAAATCAGGCAGATCTAGATTCAAAAATCTCTGTAGAACTGGATCCCAAGAGTGCCTCTGAGGAGGTGCCACTGAAGCCAGCACCTGAAGGATGAGAAGTCAGGCTGTGGAAGGGCAAGAGCATTCCAGAAAGACTGGGAAAGGCTAGGAGAGGCTCTAGTGTGTTGGAGAAACAGATTGGAGGCCTTGGTGGTTTGAGTGTAATCATTGGGGACCTGCACATCATGAAAAGGACTGAATTTATGTTGTTTTTGTTTTAACGTAGAGGAAAGCAGGGGTGAAATCTAATTTACACTTTTAAAAAAGCACTTCCTGAAGGACAACACGATGTAGGAAGAGTCAGTATAAGTGGACTAAAGCAAAAGGTAAGAAGTTTCCTAATTATAATCAAACACTTCAAGGGACAGAGTAGCAGAGGCAGGGGTCTGGAGACCATGGTTTCAGGGGACATCTACGTCAATTGACACAACAAAGTTTATTAAGAAAATGTTCTGCATCCCACTTCAGTGAGTGGCATCTGGGGGTCTTAGGAACTAGCAAATCTAAGAAGCATCAGTTGGTCCCAACCCACCTGGAGCAAAGGAGAATGAAGATCACCAAAGACATAAGGAAAATATGTGCCCAAGAGACAGAAAGGGCCACATAAACCAGAGACTACATTAGCATGAGACCAGAAGAACTAGATGGTGCCCTGCCTCCAAGATGACTGTCCTGACAGGGAATACAGCAAAGAGTCCCTGATGTACCAGGAGAAAAACAGGGTGGAGAATTCTACAAAAAAAAAAACAGACTTGACAGTCTGATAGATTGGGGAAGCCCCTGAAAGACATGGCCCCCAGACTCTGTTTGCCAACAAGGGAAATGATTCCTAAAGCCAACTCTTCAGACAAAAATTGGACTGGAGTAGAAGACACGAAATGACACTGGTGAAGAGTGTGCCTCCTAGATAGATACAGGAGACTAACTAGGAAGCTCTTATCCAGAGGCAAGATGAGAGGACAGAAGGGGACAAGAGTTGATTGGATGGACACGGGAAATACAGAGTAGAGAGGAGGAGGATGATGTCACAGAGTGGGGAGAACAGCTAGGGCTACGTGATACTGTGTATGGAAGTTTTTGTATGACAAGCTGACTTGAACTGTAAACTTTCACTTAGAGTACAATAAAATTTTTTTTTAAGTTTCAAAAAAAAAAAGCACTTCTGTCAGGGGGATGGGGAATGAAGAGGAGACACAGGGAAAACTAATCGGGGCTAGATGAGAGATGAGGAGAAGGACTAACAGGAACAGCTGACACTTTGGTCCTTACTAAAGGCTGAGGCAGTGTTCTCCGTACAGTCATTAACCAGCTCATTTAGTCCTCACACAACATTGAGCGATTCACTTTTAGGTGTGTGATCCAATTAGCAGCCCCTTTCATTCTCAGGAAACCGTGGTGATGTGGTGGTTGAAGTGCTATGTCTGCTAACCAAAAGGTCAACAATTCAAATCCCCAGGGTGCGCCTTGGCAACTCTCTGGAGCAGTTCTACTCAGTCCTATAGGGTCACTATGTGTCAGAATGGACTCAACAGCAGTGGGTGGTGGGTTCATGCACAGGGAAATCCTGGTGGCATGGTGGTTAAGTGCTGTGGCTGCTAACCAAAAGGCTGGCAGTTCAAATTCCCCAGAGGCTCCTTGGAATCTCTATAGGACAGTTCTACCTTATCCTGTGGGGTTGATGTCTTAGTCAGCTAATGCTGCTCTAACAGAAACACTACAAGTGGACGTCTTTAATAAAGGAAAGTTTATTGGTACACAATCCAGTAGGCTACAAGTCCAAATTCAGGGTGTCTGCTCCAGGGGAAGGCTTTCCCTCTTTGTCGGCTCTGGAGGAAGATCCTTGTGTTGCGTCAGTCTTTGGTGAGGGAGCATCTTGACACAGGAACCTCAGGTCTGAAGGACACGCTGTTCTCCCAGTGCTACTTTCTTGATAGTGTGAGGTTCCCAACTTTCTGCTTATGGTGCAAGCCACACTCCAGGGAAACTCCCTTAGCAAGGGTGTTGCAGTCCCACCCTAATCCTCTTGTAACATAATCATCCTGCAGAGATTAGGATGTATAGCATAGGGAAATCACAAAATATTGGGAATGATGGCCGGGCCAGATGGCTACACACATTTTGGAGGGGGATACAGTTCAGTTTGTGACAGTCAGTATGAGTTGAAATCAACTCAGTGGCAACAGGTTTGGGGTTTTCTTTTTGTTTATTTATTTGCTTTCATTCTCAGTATCACCATTTGGATGATAAATTACACAAAACTATAGATCGGCCAGCTCACCTTTTCAGAGGGGTTTCCCTCTTGAATGCTCAGTCTTCTTCCTGTATCCATCAATTTAAAACATTCTATGAAAGCTGCTGACCCCCCCCCCCAAAAAAAGTCAACATGAAATTAGGAAAAAATTGTGTGGAATCTCATTTCCAAACTTCTGGGCCACCTCCTTTCTGTCCCCTTCTGCCCCAGCCTCCTCTCTGTCCCCTTCTGCCCCAGCCCAGTCTCTGGGTTCTGAGTCACGGGTGGGCACTTCTATTTGTGTCTTTTTATCAGTGCTGGTGCTTTGTCACTCCCTCCCTCACCGCCTTCTTTCCTTCTGAACGTGTGTGCTATCATTCTCTTTTCTCTTTCCCCTCCTTGCCTTCCCGTTGCCTCTTACTCTCTACTCTCTTCCCTTCCCCTAATCACTCTTTCATCCTTTTTTCCTCCTTTAAGTGACCAGTGAGGTACTGGCATGTACAGTGTATCCTACTTATTTAATATGAAAATTGATGTTGCCTGTTGCAATTAAAGGTTAGTTAGGACTCCCAAAAGCAGCATATTCGTCTAAAATGCTTCTGTAGTGTTACAGAATACTTGAAACCCTTTAATCCCATATAGATCTAGTGACCTAGTCACGTAACTTTATACCTGTCCCCAAACCCTCCCTTCCTGCTCAACGGTCCACCTCCCTTGCCACCCTGTATGTGGAAATCTGTCCCCGACCTCTACACTGGACACACCCAAGTCATGCCAGATTATCACATCCATTGGTTACAAACCTAGGAGCGCTCACTTAGGCAGCCTTCCATACTGAGCCACATGTCTGTCATCCTTTCTTAATATTTATCTTCGTTTACTTCCTTTGCTGCCTTTCCCAGTGCTTGATACTTTGCAAATTCTTGATTTCTCTCTGAAGCTTATTTTTAACATGGTGATATTTACATATGAGGGTCCTTTGTTGTGTCTGCCTGGGTCCAAATCAGAGTGTCAGGGCCAACTCACCTCTCAGCAGGAGGCTTCCTAGAGTGAAGGCAGTACCGGCAGGCTCTGGTTTCTCTACCAACCACCAAAAAGCCTATTAAAAATTTGATTATATTGTAAAAATACAGTGGTTCATAGTAACAAATGGGTGCAACTTTGCAACTTGCCTCAAAACATTATTATTATTAAACTGTATTATAGTATTTTAACGTTAAAGGTGTTTCAGTGTATTTGGAAGTGTTTCTGTAATGCTTTATATGCTTAAAAAGATATACTGTATATACCAAGACAAACATTTGACTAAAGACATTAGATGTGAACCTTCCCAACTAATCTGACTTATGTACAAATTTGACTTAAAGACAGATTTCAGAATGGAACTCACTGGTAATTCAGAGGCAGCCTGTGGTGGAATAATGAAATCATTGTGCACCTTTGTACATGTCCTCCACACACATCACCAGGGAGCTTTGGGATGAGAAAAGACCTGGCTGACCCAGAGGTGGCATTTATAAATAGTTCTCCAACCCCCCCCCCTTTAAAGCTTGTCCACCTAATCCTCTCCTTTCAAGACTGGAAATGACTTGACCTTTAAGTCTTAAAACTCAGTCTTCCTTTTTCTCTGAAAAATCCGGTTAGCAAAAAGCTGTTAAAACAAAAACTGCTCAACCAGATAATTATCTGTCATCAAAATTTGTCTTTCATTTCTAACATTTTTAACCAAATTTGTTTCCTCTTGAGGATGAATTTCTCATTGTTATTATTTTAAGACACCTATCTTAATTTATATTTCCTCATGCTGATAGGCTGTCTTGGATTTGCATTTTTATGACTTACAAAACTCTTCCCAAAAGATGGTATCCCTGCGGTAAACTGAGAGTGTTCCTGTACACCCTTAAAATGGTGGAACTCAGAGAGGTCTTCAATGGTCCCCGTCCTGGTATCCTTGGATGGAGCTTTCTGTGTGTTACACTAATTTTGTATCATTTATAGAGGATAAAAATCTTGTGGCCAGCCAAAGCCAAGTGCCATCAAGTCGGATCCGACTCATGGCAACGCTAGGGGCCAGGGTAGAACTGACCCCCAGAGTATTCAAGGAGCACCTGGTGGATTTGAACTGCTGACCTTGTGGTTAGTGGTGGTAGCACCTAACCCACTACACCACCAGGGTTTCAGAAATCTTGTTAGGATTATAAAATAGAATATGCTTTAGAATGAGATCCATAATGGGTAATTTTCCAGGTTAGAGTACATTGCAGGAAATGCCTAATTCCTGAACTGGCCAAAGGTATTTTTAAAAACTATTTTTCCCATGAAGACAGTTACCTAAGTCCTTAACCTGACTTTTACAAAGAGAAGAACCATGAGTGGTGTGTCTTTTGAGCAGCCTCTCTTCCTTGCTGCGCCATGAAGGAGTCTTAAATTCACTGCTCACCAAGTAGTCAGCAAAGGCTCTAAGGCTTCCTTTCTTCTTTTTATCACCTAATAGACAGATTGCAGCGTAAACCACAGTCTAAGCATTTCTTGGCAGACCTGGGCCAGCAGTGATAATGCTTTTGCTTGAAGCTGCCTCACCTGACCCAGTTGTTGCTGTGTGCAGGAAGCCGTGTCTCCAGAACTTTCCTTGCATTCGTTTTGCTAGAAGGCTCTGCCTGCATGTGAGCCGAGTGTTAGAAGTAATTTTTGAGACCAGAACTGATGGTCCAACAGGCAGGAGGGTCCCTAGAAGATATGGCCCCTGGATTCTCTGTTAGCCCAGAGTTGAAACCAGTCTCGAAGCCAGCTCTTCAGACAAAAATGGGACTGGACTATAAGACATAAAATGATATCGGTGAAGAGTGTGCCTCTTGGCTTAAGTAGATACTTGAGACTAACAGGACAGCTTCTCTCCAGATGAGAAAGCAGAAGGGGACAGGAGCTGGTTGAATGGACGTGGGAAATAGGGTGGAAAGGAGGAGTGTGCTGTCACAGAGTGGGGAGAGCTGCTAGAATTACACAGCAGTGTGTGTGCAAGTTTTTGCATGACAGATTGACTTGGGTTGTAAGCTTTCACCTAAAGCACAATGAAATATTTAAAAGAAAATAAAGGAATTTTTGTTTCATTGTTTAGTTTGAGGAAATCTGTTCTTGTCCACTTTGCCGTGCTGGAACATAGGAGACTATCTGTAGAGAAAGAGGACAAAATGTGAAACAGCAGGTTGAATGAGTACTGTGTCATCTAAAAACCTTCAGGTTAGATGTTTAGGGCGGTTCTGTGGAGATCTAGTTCAGAGTGAACTTGATAGGACATGGATTGTTTCTGTTTTATTTCTCCAGGTAGGGGAACTTTCTCCTCATGTGATTCCAGGATTGGTGTGTTTATAGGAGTTAGAGTTGTAAGATGTGACTTCCACAAGTATGTCAAGTTTTAGCTTGCATTTGAATTTAGCTGTAAAAAAATAATAATAATACCAAGTTTGAAAATCAGAAGCCACAAACAGAAAGCACCTGGATATAGAGGAGCAACAGCATGTTTTTCTTTTTCAGCATTTATTGTTGCTTAGGTAAAAGTTTGTGGGGCAAATTAGTTTCCCATTCAGCGATTATATATAGCTTGTTTTGTGACATTGGCTGCAAACCCCTGAATATGTCAGCATTCTCCCACTTCCTCCCTAGGACCCCCATGTCTGTTCACGCCCCACTGTCCTGCCCCTGCAGCCTTCTGAACTTTGCTCTTGGGTAGATATGCCCTTTAGTTAGATTTGATGTAACTAATTTTCCTGAGATACAGATGTCTCACTGGTGTTACTGTTAATTTTATAGACCTGTCTATTGTGTGGCTATAATGTGATCTCTGGGAGTGATTTGGGTTCCAAGTTTGAAGAGTGTCTAAAGGGCCACAGTCTCAGGAGTTCCACCAGTCTCTATCAGACTAGCAGGTCTAGTCTTATTTATGAATTTGAATTTTGTTCTCTATTTGTCACTCACTGTACCTGTGACCTGCTATTGTGGTCCTGGTCAAAGCAGTAGGTAGTGGTAGCCAGGCACCATCTCGTTCTGGTCTTAGGCTAGGAGAGGCTGTAGTTCACATGGTCCATTAGTCTTTTGGATTGTTTCCTTGAGTATTTGGTTTTCTTCACTCTTATTTGCACCAGACAGTAAGAAAACGACTATTATATCTTAGATGGCCACTCACAAGCTTTTAAGACTCAACAGCATAGGATGCAGAACATTATCTGTATGGCTCATAATATCGCTGTTGACCTAGATATCCCCCAAGACTATGGCCATACACTGACGCGCTGTATCTCAGTCCCTCGATATCTGTGGTTACGACTGAGAAGGTGTCATGTCTGTGTCCCTGTGCACAGTTTTGTATACTTGGTTACATTTACAACACGTACACTTACATACGTACATGGAAGTATTTCCATACGCCCTCCCGCCTGCGGTCAGCGTACACGTCTCCCTATGTGTCTCTACTCGTCCTTTATTGTCTGTTACTGCTGTTGGTACAGAATTGTGTGTGTACTAGTGTCGACCGTTGCCGTTTACTCGTGGCGCCTTTCGGTGTCTTCCTTTGCCTTGACTGTGCCGGGCCGACCTCCTCCAGGTCGTGCATTGTCTCGTCCTTCACTGAAGTTGGTACTTGTCCACTATCTAGTTAGTGGCTTTCCCTACTCCCTCCCCATCCCTAAAAACCATCCAAGAATGTTTCTGTCTTTGTGAAAACCTTTCCTTCTTGTAATAGTGGTCCCGTACAGTACCTGTGTCTGACCTGTTTCACTCAGCATAGTGTCCTCTAGGTTCATCCACGTTGTGAGATGTTTCTTGGATTCATCGTTATTCCTTAGCGTCACTCAGTGTTTCATCATGTATATGTACCACAGTTTGTTTATCCATCTGTTGATGTGCACTTGAGCTGCTTCCATCTTTTTGCGATTGTAAATAATGCTTCAGTGAATATAGATGTGTTATGAATTGAATTGTGTCCCCCCAAAGTGGGTGTCGGCCTCGCTAGTCCATGATTCCCAGTGCTGTCTACCGTTTTGTCATCTGGTGTGATTCTCCTCTCTGTTGTGAATCCTCCTGCCATGATGTTGATGAGGAGGATTTAGTGGCACTTCTGTTAGGGAGGCAGCATTCAGTCTACAAAATGAGACTGTGTTCTAAGTCAGTCTCTTTTGAGATGTAAAAGAGAGTAGTGAGCACAGAAACACGAGGACCTCATACCACCACGGAAGCGGAGCCAGGGGCTTTGTACCTGGCGTCCATGCGCTGCAAAGCTCTGAGATCAGGGGAGATTGATGACAAGGACCTTCCCCTAGAACCAACAAAGAATGCCTTCTCTTGAAGCTGGCACCCTGAATTTGGATTTCTGGGGCCCTAGACTAGACTGTGAGAAAAAATCCTGGTGGCAGAGTGGGTGCTGTGGCTACTAACCAAAAGAGTAGCAGTTTGAATTCACAGGCATTCCTTGGAAACTCTGTGGGGCAGTTCCACTCTGTTCTATACAGTCATGGTGACTTTGAATCGAATCAACATCAGTGGGTACACTGAGAGAATAAAGTTCCCTGTTAAAGCCATCCACTTGTAGCATTCCTTGCTGTAGCAGCATTAGATGACTAAGATACTAAGACACGTGTACTGAGATGGACGCACAGTGCATCTGTCTATCACAGCACGTGTTTCTCTAGGATGTATACCTAGGATGGGATTGCTGGGTCTTGTGGTATTTCTATTTCTAGCTTTTTGAGGAAGTCCCGTATCATTTTCCGTAGTGCTTGTACCATTTTATGTACCCACCAGGGACTATGTCTTAATATTTAAGGTTTTAAGCATTATTTCTTGACTTCCTATTGTGAAAAAATGACAGTTTTGTTATTTGTCAGCATTTTATGCTTAATCACACATATGCATGTTTATCATCCCTCCAACCTCCCAGGATAATTGGATTGGATTTGTAGTTTTTGTATTAATTCAACTATGTGAGCACCATTTGCAGTGAAACCATACAGTATATATTATGGCTGTGTTTGCCTTCCAGTACACTTGTGATTTTTCCTGATGTTAATACATTCTTTTCAATTCATTTGCATAGGTTTTCTGTTGTTGTTGCTGTTAGGTGCCATCAGGTGGTTCCAGCTCTTAGCAACCCTGTGGGTAACAGAAGGAAGCACTGCCCAGTCTTGTGCCCGCCTCACAGTTGTTGGGTTGAGCCCACTGTTGTAGCCACTGCGTCACCCCATCTGTACTTCTCCCTGGTTTGACGGCAGACTTTCCCCTAGTTATGTAACTCTCCTGTCGGTGTGAACATAGGCTTTCTGACCTACCCTGGTCGGAACCGTGGCCTGTCTCCAGGCTTGCTCATGAGCTCTTGTCTTGGGGCCCTTCTGTCACCGTCATTCTTGGGACTGACCCCCGTCACCTCTCCGCTGGATCACTTGCTGCTGGATTGTGTCGTTTGGATGGAGCATATCATTGTTTGCTTCTTGAGAAAGTGTTTTTTAGTTTGCTTTAGGAATGGTTCCGTTTGGTTCAGCTCTGTTTTCTTGAATCCTCTAGGGCTCCTGTTGAATGTCTGATCCATTCTGATTGTCTTTCCCCGTCCTGATTTTGTCCATTTACATGGCTACGTACTTTCCTTCCCAAAAGTTCTGTTCCTCCTGAGTTTTCTACAAGTTTACTGTGATACAACTTAGGCTTTTGCTCGACCTTTTCAATTTAGGAAATTTTCTTGAATTAATTTGTCAATGGTGTTCTCTGTTACTTCTGGAACTCGTAATGGTTAGATGTTAGACCTCTTAAACTGTCATCCAGTGTTTATATCCTTCGTGTCTTCTCTCTTTTACTTTCTGTCCTAGTTGTCTTTTTTTTTTTAATTTCTGAAGAGTGTTCTTCACCTCAACCCTGGTGTTGAGTTGCTCAGTTCTTCTATTAAGATGTATTTTTTTCAAGAGTTTGGTTTTTTTGTGTGTTTCTTGTCCTCTGAACATTCCTTTTTTAATTGGTGTTACTGAATCACTTATTGTATCAGTGAACAACACAGAAACTACAAAACAGAACTACTCCTGGAGCAAAGGTGAATGAAGAACACCAGAGACGCAGAGGTAAAAGGGCCCCGTAAACCAGAGACCCCATCAGCCTGAGACCAGAAGAACTAGATGGCACCTGGCTGCCGCCAGTGACCACCGTGACAGGGAACATGGCAGAGCCCCTGACAGAGCAGGAGAAAAGAGGGCTAGAGAACCCAAATTCACATAAAAAGCCCAGACTTAATGGTCTGACTGAGACTAAAGGAACCCCAAAAGACATATCCTCATACTTTCTGTTAACCCAGAACTAAAAACCATTCCTGAAGCCAACTCTTCATAAGAGGATTAGACAGGACGATGAAACATAATACTTGTCAAAAGTGTGCTTCTTAGTTTGATTAGCTGTAGGAGAACTAAATCAGTAGCTCCTGTCGGGAGGCAGGATGAGGAGGCAGAAAAGGGACAGATGCTGGCTGAATGGACACAAAAAGCCCAGTGTGGGAAGGGTGAGTGTGCTCACCCGTTGTAAAAATTGCAACTAGGGACACAAAACAATATGTATGTGTATAAATTGGGGGGTGAAAAATTAACTTGAGCTGTAAACTTAAAAAAAAAAAACAGAACTACTTCAGTTAGAAGTATTTTCTGACTAAAAAGAGGCCCAGTTGACCTAACAGTCCCTAAGTTGTGACCCTGAGCCGGAGAAAAAGCAGAATCATACAAAATATACAAAATTCACTTGCATATTATATTCAGTGTCTATAAGAATTATGTTTTTGGTTTGTTTTCCCTAAGGCTCCTTTTAAAAACTTTCTCCCCGCCACTCACCTGTCGGTTGGTTGTACTCTGCAGCTTGTGCATTGCCATGCTGCTGGAAGCTGTGCTCCTAGTTTCTAAACACCAGCAGGGTCACTCGTGGTGGCCGCCTTTCAGTGGAGTTCCCAGACTGAGACTGACTACCAAGAAAGGCCTGATGATCTGTTTCAGACAGTTAGCCACAGAGAACCCCGTGGGTCACAACAGAGTGTTGTCCGCTGAAGTGCTGGGAGCTGAGCCCCTTGAGCTGGAAGAGACTCAGAATACACAGGGACCACAGCAGGGGCCCAAGCATAGCATCAGTGCCGGTGACGGTGCAGTGGGAGGCGGGGCCTGCCTCGTCCGTCAGGTGGTGAGAAATCAAAGCCAACGTGACAGCAGCTACAACAACAATCTTTTTTCTCTGGTTTCTTTTTTTTCCTCTAAGTTACCTTCTTCTCTTAGTTTGTTTTGGTCTATCTGACCCAGTACATGTTTTTCTTGAATTTCTGATGGTCCTTGGCTGTCTTCTCGTATTTAAAAGCAGGGCACTAAAAATGTATTGGAAAGCTGTGAGACTGTGCCTGGAAACCCTGGTGGCTTAGTGGTTAAGTGCTGTATCTGCTAGCCATGAGGTCAGCAGTTCAAATCTACCAAATGCTTCTTGGAAACTCTAGGGAGCGATTCTACTCTGTCCTGTAGGGTCACTGAGTCAGAATCAACTCAACAGCGGTGGGTACGTAGGTGTCTACATCTTTAACCCTAGGTGTCTGTTGGGCTCGCCTTTACACTCTTGTCTGCTTTAGTAAGTGCGTAACAGTGTGCAGACTTGCTAAAAAGGAAGCAAGCATTGACAGGAGCAAATGTGAGACACCCAGAATACAAAGTAGGGGACACTGTCAGTACCTCATTTTATTTTTATTTTTTTATTATGATTCACTGAAAGTATACAATCCAAGTCAATTCTGCATACCCGCCTCTCTGCGACTCCACCTGCACTCTCCACCCTGTGACAGCACACTCCTCCTTTTCACTCTTCCAGTATCCTCTTAACAAACACCTGTTCCCTCCTCTCCACCCTCTCGGCTCCACTCTAGAAAGAAACCAGTAGGACAGCCTCCCATAAATGTATAAAACCATAAAGTACACACACCACATGCTCGCTCTGTGACCCCATGTCCAGGCCACTCTTTGTCAGAAGTGCTGACCTCAGTTCAGTACCCCATTTTTCTTTAATCACATTTGATCAGAAATTGGATGAACCTTCGGGATGCTGAGACAGGGAAGGTTCTCTGGCAAGGCACGGAAGATCTGTCCGTCCCTGGAGTGGAGCATGAAGGTACTTTCCAGTCCTTTGTCTACACGGGTATGTGATCAGGGCCGGGGAGGCCCAGAGCATCGTTAGGGCAGAACTGATGGCTGGAAGGCCCTGAAGGCACGGGGACTGCCTTCACTAACTGCATGCTGTTTCTAGTTCCTTCCTTATGTCTTTCTCCCACTTCTCATAACTTTGTGCTGAAATTTTAGTGTTAGTCCACACTAAATACACTGAGATGTCAACTTTTTTTTTCCCAAAAGAAAATCTGCACAAAGAAAAGGAAATTGAAACCAACAGAACAGAGCAGAGCAATGGTACCAATTTGGCCCCTCCCTGATAAGACAAGCTGAGTGGGATCGTTAGATGCCCTAAACCTGGTGCCCCTTGAGGATCTTTCAGGCAAACATAGCTGACCAGCTGGGGACCTCTGCCTTCAACTAAAAAGTAAAGGACAGTTACCAAGGCGTTACCTGATTTAGTTGGGAATTGAACTCCTATGACATGTTCTCTATGTCAGCTGCCAGGAAGCTGGCAGAAACATTCAGCAACTTGGTTGTGTGGCTTTCATTGGCTTTTCTCTTACAGCTCGTGTGCCCAAGAAAATCCTCAAGTGCAAGGCAGTCTCTCGAGAGTTGAACTTCTCTTCGACGGAGCAAATGGAAAAGTTCCGCCTGGAACAAAAAGTTTATTTCAAAGGGCAATGCCTAGAAGGTATTCTGCTACCGATGAGCCTGAAGTCCGGTCTCAGGGTAGGGGGGACAACAGGCAGGACCCAGTGAACCAAACCAAGGCTTTGATGCTGTTCATTATACAACTCTTGATTTGAGTGACGTTTCTGCCGCCTGCAAGATCGGAGACCCCCCAGGTGAAAGCAAACAAAGCCAGCAACACAAGGTGCTGTGCGGCCCTTCATGAAAGGGTGTCTGATGCCCGTGAGCCTGGACAGGGTCACTGGTGTACTGTGTTGTGGAGACAGCTGCTGTGACCAGGGCCTAGTGCAGTGCTGTCCATATGATATTGTACAGATGTGACCAGCAAGGCCATGAAGTCTGGGAGTGCACATCTGTATTTTGGACCCAAAACCCAAACAAAAAAGACCTATTCTGTCCTATTGTTTATAATGTATACCCAGCCTGCTTCTAAGAAAATGTTGCTTAACCTGTATTCTGCACCCTGGGGTCAGTCAGACCCCAGAGCCCAAGAGCTGAGCCTCTCATGTGGTTGAGAGGACAGCCTGCAGGGGGCATCCCCGCCCTTCTTTATGGCTCTGATCTGGGAGGATTCCCTCCGCTTCCTGTGGTGGTCCTAGCTGAGTAAGAAGGGGCTCCCTCTAAAAGGTGCGCACACGGGCCTTTCACTTTATACAGGGGCTCCTGCTCACCCCGGCTTTTCCTTCTTCCTTCAGAATGGTTCTTCGAGTTCGGCTTTGTGATCCCCAACTCCACAAATACCTGGCAGTCCTTGATAGAGGCAGCACCCGAGTCCCAGATGATGCCAGCCAGCGTCCTAACGTGAGTGAGGGGTCTCAGGAAATTGTGGAGCATGTCTAAAATCAGGCAGGTGGACCACTCGGTCCGTTCAGCAGGCAGGTACCTGGCTGAGGTCAAAGAGTATCCAGGGGTATCCGTTCTACCATGTAGTGACTTCTGTCATATGGAAAAGTCAGGATGCTAGAGTGGAAAGAATCGAAAACTTGAGATTAGAGTGGGCTGTAAATGCCCATCTCACCTGACCAGGTGTCATCTTGGGCAATGTACTTGAGCTCTTAAAGCCTTAACCTTCTTACTTCTAAACTTAGGATTAATAATTCTCCCTCTTAAATGAGGTGATGTGGAAAGAATCTGGCATATATATACCAAAAACATGCTGCTTTGGCCCTAACCTTACGGCTGTATTTCTGGAACCACCTCACTTCGTTTGGATCACCTCTCACAGAATCTGGCAAGTCCTCATTCTGTACTGGACGACAATATTTGGTGACAGCATTTCAGAGAGTAATAGACCATTTTAACATCTATACTTCCTGCTCAAAGAACAGTTAGTTTGTCCTTTGTCCAAAAACATTGTCAGTAACTTCCACCTACCGTTTTCCCTTAGAAAAACGGTCAGATGTTTTTGTAGTAGTGCCTACAGAAGTGATGTGCACAGCCAGTTATGTAATACTCGTCTCTTTAAACAGGTATTTATGAAAACTACACTAAATCTGTAAATAGAGGCTATTTAGATTTTAAGACTTCAATAGATTTTTTATTTAATAGATAATTTTATATTTAATAGATAGTTCATTACAGCAGTAGGTATGTTTATGTGCTGACAAGAGAAAGCCGTGGTGAGATGGGTGGACACATAGCCACAGCCGTGGACTCCAGCAGGCAGGAAGGCCAGGGGCCGATGAGGTGTCACTCTGCTGTAAAGAACGTGACCATGCGTCCGAGCTAACTCATAGCAGCTGACGACAATCAGCCCGCTAGATGTGGAGGGCCAGGTGTACCTGGTCCGTAATTAATGATGAGCAAAGCCATATCTACTGGTTATTAATTACCCTGGGAAAGTACAGCGTAGTATAAACTGATTGCTGCCAAGTGGCTTCTGACTCATAGTGACCCTATAGGGCAGAGCAGAACTGCCCCATAGAGATTCTAAGATGCACCTGGGGATTTGAACTGCTGACCTTTAGGTTACCAACTGTAGCTGTTGGCCACCTCATCACCACCGCGGCCACCTGTCATATGACTGGAACAACCAAACCCAGAGCTGTCAAGTTGGTTCCAATTCCTAGCAACCCCACAGGAGAGAGTAGAACTGCCCCTAGGGTTTCCAGGGAGCACCTGGTAGACTGGAACTGTTAACCTTTTGGTTAGTAGCCACAGCTCTAAATCACTACGCCACCAGTATTTCCACAGTGTAGTAGAGAAGGGCATTTTTAAGATTTTTATCAACGTTCATTTGGTCTCTACTTGCCCAGTCCTGATTGCTCTCAGATACTAAAACCAATAAGCCAGTGGTAACATATTTAGGTTAAGCCATATCTCACTTTTTAGAACCTCAGAAAACAATACCTGTGTAGCCTTAACTGAACCCACGAGTTATTTGGTGAGATCAGGGTCTCTCCCATTTTGCAGATGAGAGAGTCAAAGTACTACCCACCAAAATCCCACTTAGCGTCTCTCTGCCTGCATCAGGCTGCACAGTGTAAGTGTGTCACTCAGAGCTTTTTGGTTACAAGCCATCTAGACAGACCCTGGCTAACATGGACGAAACAGCCATAGTGTGATGGTGAGACCAGGGATGGCTCAGGAGATGCAGGTGGCAGGAATTCTGGGATGGTTTCTTCAAGGAGCTGCCACAGGAAGCCTGCTGCTGGGGCGAATCTGATCAGCTCACATTACATCTTGGGCCCACCTCTTTGCGAGGTGACGGAGGGGCTACTTGACTGACCCCAGGACGGGGGAGGGAGGGATGCCTCCCCAGGTGAAGAGCAGAGTGCTGTTACCCAGAGAAAGGAGAACAAATGCAGGCCAGGAGGCCAGGCCACAGCTGTCCATGTGGTAGGCATGGCAGGTGTGATGGGGAGTCCCACCATGCCCCATGTCTGCGGGTATCTGTGTGTAATCCAAAGGCACGGCCTTGGGTGGGGCATCAGGACACAAGCCGTGCTTACTGAGCACCCTGTGTGCAGAGCATTCTACAGGGGCTTTCAAGTGTGCGCAGGAATGAAGACATGCTCTCTCCGGATCCTGAGCTTGTGGAGGACAGACCTAGTCACGCTGACCAATTCAGTGTCATGTTGACGTCTAACCCCATGTGAAGTCAGATTGTAATGTCCCCACGCCCCAGGTCTAGGTGGGATGCATGTTGAGAGGGGGGCCCAGCAAACCCAGATAGAAGCCACTTGGTGGAAATGCCGTGTCATTGCCTGACATACTCTTTCTTTTGCCTGTTTCTCTTCTTACAGTGGGAATGTTATCATAGAAACAAAATTTTTTGACGATGATCTTCTTGTGAGCACATCCAGAGTCAGACTTTTCTACATTTGAGAGAAGAATGTGTGTACATTTCAAGAGTTTGGGTTTTTAGGGGGAGGAGGAAACTGTATACTTTTTTTCCTCCGCATACTTGATTTTTGGCACTTCCCCCCTAATTCTTCTACGGCGTAAACCACCTGTGGGCACCAAGGGACCAGCTCTGTGCAAGGTAACCAGATGGCTTTTGTCTCCCCAGCAGCCATCTTCCACCTCCCAGACTAAACATCCAACCCTACAGCAGGTCAGGGAGGGGTGCCTCAGCCCCTCCTGGTGCAAACCCAGGGAGCAGACCCACCACGAGCCAGTCCTGTACCTGCCCCTGTCTCCTCTTGGACCCTGCAGGTCGGCCATACACCTTCCTTTGGCCCCTGGTTTTGGAAAAATTCATGTTCCTCAACCATGTTTAGTTTTTTTCCCAACCATTTATATTTCATACATTCTCTACATTTAACTTGTAAAATAGACTGTGATATTATTATTATTATTATTACATAATGTAATTAAAACATGAATTAAAATATTCCTACCGTCTTTAGCATGCTAATGCTTTTGTCTCTCCTTTTCTGGCACAACAACCCAGACCCATGATTTCAGACCCTAGGGTCACAACTGCAGGGATCGCCTGGTATATCTTGTGGTCCCTGTGTCCCCAGCTGCTGCCTTCCAGAAGTCACAGCACACCTAAACAAGACCCAAGACCCTAGCGTCTGTCTCTGAGACATAACGTTGAATGGTTCTGCCCCCAGCGTATCTGCATCTTTTGGCTTGTTGCTGTTTTGAGTGTTTCCCATCCCTTTACAGCATGCATTTATTTGAGAGTTCCAGGACGGGTAGACTTTCTAAGCTGGTAAAGGGCTTCTCTGTTCCTGAGGGGGAGAATTGAAGGTGCAAGATGGAAACACAATCCCCATCTGCTTAACTGGCGAGCAATGGGAAAGAATCCAGGGGTACTGGGAGTGCTGGGGGAGTCTTTGAAACCGTGGTCTGAAGACAGTGTTCAGAGAATATCACCATGGCAGAGACGTGAAAATCCATGCGCCCTTTGATATCTGACGGCTAGACTTCTCTTTTAGGAACTTAACGTCTGAGCTGCCAGAAGCCTTCACTCTCCTTTATAAAATACCATCAGTGAATGGTTTTCTTTTTCGCTTCTGAATGGTTTCTAGTTAATAAAGTAGTAAAGTCTGGAGCACCCCGGAGACACAGACCCCCTTTGGCATGGCCCCGGCTCCCAGGTCCCTGCCCTTCGTGTCTGTCCTTTACCTCGGGGTCTGTTTGAGTCTGGGATGAGGAGAAGAAGCCATGCATCCTTGGGGTGTGATCACGGTCTATTAGCAAGCCTGTCCTCACATAGAATCTGTTGCTTTTTAAAACTGTCTCATCTTTCAATACCAAAGTCTGGATTAAAAAAACCATGAGGAAAAGAAGTTCAGGGTTCCTTTTGCTCCCTTGAAAGGCCATCTCCTTTCTCAGAGCATGGGCCTGTCTCCTTCTCTTTGCTCCAAGCTTATCTGCTCCCCAGAATCCCATCCAAGGAACCCTGTGAGGATGGACACCTCCAGGGGAAGGGCTTCCCAGGGGGCTTTACCCTGCCCTCCTCTGCTCCCTGGGCCCCAAAGCTGTCAGGCACACAGCTTTGCCGGCTGCTTAGAGAAGAAATGATAACCCCGTTGTTCACAGATGCTTGCCGTCTCTTTGGGGCAACAATACGTACCCAAACAAAACCAACTGCCATGGAGTCAATTCCAACTCATAGTGACCCTATAGGACAGAGTAAAACTGCCCCACCATGCTTCCAAGGAGCGCCTGGTGGATTGGAACTGCTGACCTTTTGCTTAGCAGACAGCACTTAACTACTGCCCCTCCAGGGTTTCCATAGTACAGACACTCAGGAAATAATTTTTACTTTTATCATGAAACAAGCAGTGTGGAAGTTGTTGTGATTCAGGGTGAATGCTGGTCCCAGGGCTCTAAGCAGTGCCAGTGGGATTCCAGCGGCCCAGGAGATGGTCTGATTATGAATAGTGGGGCGAGGAAGAGGGGTGTGCTGTCAGGCCGGGGATGAACACAGGCAAAAAGGAAAGAACAAAGAGGTGCAGGGACCAACTGGGGAGACCTGGCTGGCTGGACTAGGACTCCTGCAAGGTCACAGTCAGCTCTTAGAGGATGGACACAGGCTGAAATTCTTGAAGATCTCAGCTTTTTCCTGGACCCGCTGAAGGCTGGCAGCTGGTATGGCACTGGCTCTCGAGCACTGATGGGCACGGTCCTGCGTGCAGAGTCTGAGTCAGTAGGTGTGGGGCCCAGAAGCTGTGTACTAAAGCACCCCAGGCAATTCTGAGAGAGGTGTCACTGGACCATGCTTCAAGAAAGACCAATGGGGACATTTAAGAAAAGTTAGAAACGAGTGGATACGCAGGGATGGCCACAAAATAAACAGCAGCAGGTGTAAGGGGCAAAGGTGGCCAGCTGGCCAGTGCAAGCTGAGGGGAAGAGTCACGTTGCTAAGGACAGTGCAGGGGTTTTTAAAGGCCATGCAAAGAAGGAGACGGAAAGACCCAGGTGGCAGGGCCTCAGAGGGAGCAGACTTGGGAGAAAAACACATGAGAATTCTGGCTAGGGTTTACAGCAAACGTGCAGTAGACCATCTCCATCTCCCATCTGTCCCTGGCATGGGCTTTGGGTGTAGGATTTTTTCGATGGGGAATATGGCGCAGGACGGGGAGCCCTAGATGGCCATGCGGGGGGCCAGGGGAAGCAGCCTCCCAGAGGAGGTCTGGCCTCACACACTTCAGGCCTGCTCAGTGTACCAGATACACTGGGCACTCTGGGCCTCCTCCCAGGTCCAGGCCCTCCCTCCTTCCAGGAGACAGATGTGACAAAAGGTGTCGTCAGGTTGGTTCTGACTCACAGCAACCCTGTGCACATAAGTGAAGAGTTTCTTTTATAAGGATCCACACAAAGCTGGTTCCTAGAGATGTCCCAAATGTCCAACTTTCCGTCCGCTGTCACACTCTGAGCATCTCTGACAGAACATGTGAACCATACTTAGCTTATTAAGGAAGTGACAGGGTACAACTTGGAACACAGTACCTCCATCGGGTCAGCTCCTCACCCTCTGCCACCAGACCCTTCTGGGGGCCTTCAGCTGCTGGGCCCTGCTGGGGCCCTTCTCGGGCAAGTGTTCCTCCTGTGAGCTCAATGGGTTGATGAGGCTCACCGCAGTCGTGCCATGCCAGTCGCCAGGTCCCTGCCGCCTCCCACTGTGTTCCATGTGATATCCTCCCCTTCCCTTCTCCCCTGTGTCTCCCTTTAAGCCTGGCAGGATGGCAAAACTGACCAATCCGCTTGTTAGGGTTCCATAGACCTTATTTGTGTGGTTTCACTCCACAGCATTTTTATTTATTTTATTATTTACATTGTCAGCAAGCTGTCCAGTCCCTTTAGGGGGCCACAGGTACCTCGTCTGCATGGACTTACCCAGTCATTTGGTGGAAGTTACAAAGAATGATTGGAAGAGCCACATAAATGCCTTGCTCTGCAGGCCACCCCGTGGTTCTTATGGCCGTTGGTTCTTTTGTACTGAAGGATTAACTTCACCCTCTCAGTCTGTTTACCAGTCCAAAATAGTCGTTGCTAGTTAGCCCTTCAGGAGGGCAGAGTCCTCGGGGTAAGCTGACTCAAGTACCAGCTGTTCAGGTCTACTGCAGATAGGCATCCAATCTGGTCAGGTTCTCCAAAAGGCATCTCAGCTTCATTCTCTCTGGCCTCTGAGTCTCTCACTAGGTGTCGGCATAATGTTAGAGTTCCTCCACTGCAGGCTGTTGCTCCATTCTTCTACCATCAGCTATTAGGTCTCCTTCCATTTGTCATTTATTTTTACCCAGATTTTCCCCCCTGGGGAACGGGCATCAGATTCAGCTGCTGTGCCGTTCCAGATTACTGGTAGCAAGACCAGTCTAGCAAGTGCTTCCCCCGCAGTTCACTCCCATTCATGTTGGGTAGGGTTATGTGGCTACAATGCCAGTGGGCTATCTCAGCAGGTAGGTGGTCCAGCAGTATTCACTGTCAAACCCAGTTTTGCCAGATCAGAGGAAAGTGTAATCAATCCCATCAGGCCCTTGGCAATTCTGGCATATAGGTGTAGGGGTACCGTTTGTCTAGAGATCATCCCTGCTTCGAGCACCTGGAGCTGCATCCCTGATCCTGGGATTAGGAAAAAGACAACTTTAGGTGATGTAGGAAGGAACTGTCCAGTGGCACCAGTGTCCTCCCTCACACCCTCTTCCCCATATCTACCAGTGAGGATCTTCCTTTGTCCCCCTCATGTTGAGTGTGAGTACACACATGTGAAGGTGTGTGAGCCAGCCTTTCCTGACTTTATCCCTCAGTTTTAGATAACATGTTTCAATCGTCCATTCCAATTCTCCATCAAACATCCATTGCTCTGAGAGTGGTATGTGTGCAATTGAGTATATCCATTCCGTGTGATATTTCGCAGCCCCTTGCTGCATCCTGTGGGCTGTGAAATGTGTTCCTTGGTCTGATGAAATATGGTTCAGTGACCCAAGTTGCCACAGTATCTTTGGTTACAATCTCTTAATGGTGTTTTTGGCATTCACATCTGTCACAAGACAATGCAGAGCCCAGTCTAGACTAAGTAGCTGTTCCTCTGAGAACCCATTTGTAACCACCTGGCGCCACCAGCTGTCATTGGTCCAATACAGTAAACTTGCCAGCTATGTGCAGGCCCTTCCCCATGGGGACTCTATCCAATAGCCATCTGCAACCTCTGTCTTTCTGGCTGGCAAACAGCAGTCCTTATGGGCAGTTTGTGCCCCAGAGGACACAAGAGGGTTGTGTCCAGATGCAGCCCTTCTCTGCATTACTGCAGCACTCTCGTATCTGCTCATTTCCTGGACCCAACTGGCCGTCTCCGGTGAGCATGCTGAGAGGTCCACTTGCTCATTCCTTCTGCCCCAAGAAGGACATTCTTCTGATGGACACCAACAACGTCCTATTCAGCATCATATTTGAATGCACCTTCTGAATTCCCAGAGTGCTTTCTAGGTTCATGCCCTACATGGGTATCCTTTTAGTAGTCCAACTTCTCATTGTCCATATGCTTGATAATAAAGCCAGGCCATTGGTCATTGTCCATGAATCAGTAAAAATCCAAGCTTACAGGCTCCCACTATTGCTAACTGTAAGAGGAGAGTTATGTGGGAAACTCTGGCAATATAGTAGTTAACTGCTACTGCTGCTAATCCAAAGGTCAGGAAGTTTGAACGCACCAGGTGCTCCGTGGAAACTCTGTGGGGCAGTTCTACTCTCTCTTCTAGGGTCACTGTGAATTGGAGTTGACCAGATGGGTTTAGAGTTGTATGGGCCAACAACCTCAATCCTTTCTCCATTTATCATGATGTTGCTTAGTGGTCCAGTTGTGGAGATTTTTGTTTTCGTGATGTGGAGGTACAATCCATTCTGAAGGCCACAGTCTTTGATTTTCATCAGTGAATGTTTCAAATTCTCTTTATTTCCAGCAAGCAGGTTTGTGTCATCTGCATAACGCAGGTTGTTAGTGAATCTTCCTCCAATCTTGATGTCTCATTCTTCTTCATATAGTCCAGCTTCTCAGATGATTTGCTCAGCACACAATTGACAAGGTATGATAGAAGGATGCAGCCCTTACGTACACCTTTCCTGATGTTAAACCATAAGATGTCCCCTTGTTCTGTTCGTACAACTGCCTGTTGATCCATGTACAGATTCCTCATGGGCACAATTGGGTGTTCTGGAATTCCCATTCTCTGCAAGGTTAGCCATAATTAGTTATGATTCACACAGTCAAATGCCTTGGCATAGTCAATAATGAAACATAGGTGAACACCTCTCCAATATTCTCTGCTTTCAGCCAAGATCCACCTGACATCAGCAATGGTATCCCTGGTTCTACATACTGTTCTGAATCTGGCTTGAATTTCTGGCAGTTCCTATCAATATACTGTTGCAGTCACTTCTGCGTCTTTTTGAGCAGCACATCACCTGTTTCTTCTGGAGTGTTCCATTGGGTGTATAGAGAGGGAGAGAGGCAGTTATCTTTCTCAGGGTAAACAAGTTTCACTGCAGATTTTATCCAGTACGCCAGGTTCACTGTCCCTCCTGGTTAACCTGCTGTGTAACTGGAGCATGTGTCATCATTTGTGACTGTTCCAAATCGGGGAACAGTCTTGCATTGTGGAGTTGTGAGTCTTGCATCAACCCAAACACACTCTTCCATTCTGCTGCTTTCAAAATTAAAGACACAGCCTCTAGATCAGTTAGTTTCACAATAATTTTAGTAAAGCTTCCTCAGGAAACTGCCAATACTGATCTACAAATTGAAGCAACTCCTTTAAACTTCACCCCCTGGCTTCAGTAGTTTTTTGGTTTTGCATGTTCCCCTTTCTGAATGTCTTCTTGGTGACCAGCACTTAGGGGTGCTTCATGTTGCTCTGATGCTGTTTTCCCTTTGTGGGTCGGCTCTGAGACTAGCAGTCACAGCTAGGAGTTGGCCAGATCTGGGCTTGGTTCAGTGGTACAATCCACTCCTACATTTTTATCTCTGCCATTGCAGCTATCACTTGTAACAGAAACCAAAGAATTGTCTGTCTGCCCTTCCTCTCCGTGTCACTCTGTATTTCCATATGCATCCAACCAGTCAATTCCTCAGGCTTTAGATCCACCAGCTGCTAATTCTATGAATAACTTGCGTTGGGTAACTGCTTGCAACATAACAGCTGCTTCAAGGGTTTTTGTTGTTTGTTTTTAGTTTTTTCCTTTCATGCTGACTTTCTCCCTCTTCCTGCCTTCTCATCTTTGTTTTTGGACAAATGTTGTCCTCTTGTTCTCCTATAATTGATTGATCTAAGGAGCACATTCCTGTTTGGTGTTATTGTTTATTTTATGTTTGAGTGCTGTGTGTACTACCCAAAAGGTTGGCAGTTCAAATCCGCCAGGTGCTCCTTAGAAAATCTACGGAACAGTTCTACTCTGTCCTGTAGGGTCACTGTGAGTCAGAATTGACTCAGCGGCAGTGGGTTTGGGTCTATGGTTTAGCCGAAAGGTGGTCTCCAGAAATGGCTTCAGTTCCAGTTCAGAAGGGCATCTTAGGGCCATAGTCTTAGGAGTTCCTCCCATCTGTGTCAGACCAGTAAGTTTGGTCTTTTGTATGAATTTAATTTTTTGCTCCACATTCTTTCTCCTGTTGTGATCTGCATCAGAGCAGTTGGTAATGGTACCCAGGCACCATCTGGTTCTTCTGGTCTCAAGGTCATGTAAGGTGTGGGTCATGTGGCCCGTTAGTCCTTTGGACTAATTGCTCCCTTGAGTCTTTGGTTTTCTTCACTGTCCTTTGCTCGGGATGGAAAGAGAACAATAGTTGTACCTTAGATGGCCCCTTGCAACCTTTTAAGGCCCTAGATGCCACTCACCAAAGTAGGATGAAGAACTTTGTCTTTATGAACTGTGTCATGCCAGTTGACATAGATGGTCCCTGAGTTTGTGGTCCTTCACCTTTGAGCCTAGGTACTTCATCCCACAAGGCCATGGATGGTTTTGATCTCATCCAGAAGCCATTTATCCTCTTGTTACCAAAACTACGTATTCCAGCGACTATGAACCATTGCAGTGAAACCCTCCGTTCTGACAGCAACTAAATCAATAGCCTTCTGCAGGGATCCCCCTGAAAATGGGTCCAAAGCAAGTAGGATGAAATTTCAATATCTTCTCTTTCAAGGAGCATTCTGCTAGCAGTATTTCTTCCAAACCAGATTCATTCCTTCTTCTGGTAGTCCACGGTATATTCTGTATTCTTTGCCAACACCATAATTCAAAGACATCATTTCTTCTTCACTCTTCCTTAGATAGTCCAGCTTTCACATGCCTATGAAGTGATTGAAAATATGGTTTGGGTCAGGTATTCCTTAGTCCTCTTCACCTGTGACATCTTCACCTATAGCTTTGTACAAATTGAGGGACTAGGGTGGAGTGAGAAACAGAGATTTATTGAATAAGCCCATGATTCTCAAACGAAGTGGAAGGGCGCTCCGAGGCACCACGGCAAGCTCACAGCAATGCGAACAGAATGTTTTAACTTCAAGGGAAGTGCAATCATAGTGAACATCTGTCAGATGCTGCGTAGCCCCTCAGGTCAGTTTCAACATTCCATCATACTGTATCCTTTTGATGTTGTGTTATCTTTGGGAAAGTTAGCTTTTTTGGAGCTTGCTGCAGCAAGAAGCAAAGGCTCGGAAATCGGTATGGAGTATAAGTATCTGATCTGATTCCAAGGTCTGAGAAGCTGTGCAATGGCCAACAGGCCACACACCCTGTTGGGAAGTAATTGTGATGAAGAATGAAATAAAATTATTTTTTTCTTTCAATTTATGTGACTTTTTCAAAACAGTACAATAGCTACTAAATTAGGATATAAATATTAAGTTGTTTGGGCTGACCTACTGACTACGCAGAATTGTTAGATGTTTATTTTGGCCTGGAGGAGCCTGGGTGGTGCAGTGGTGAAAGCAATCAGCTGCTAACTGAAAGGTCCACCGTTAGAAACTACCAGCATCTCTGCAGGAGAAAGATACGGCAGTCTGCTTCTCTAGTGAGTTACAGCTTTGGAAACCCTATGGGGTAGCCATGAGTCAGAATCGACTTGATGGCAGTGACTTTGGTTTGGTTTTGGTTATTTTGGCCTAGGAACCCTGTGAAAAAGATTACAGTGGCACCAAAAGTGCTGTCCGTTTGCCAGGCAGCAAGAAGTAAAGAAAAAATTCAAACTTCAGGTTGCAATGGTGAAGGATTCTACCAGCAAAATATTAAATGATACAGGAAGCATCAAAAGAACATGGAAACAAGACATAGTCACACTGTATCAGAAAGAACTGATCAGCATTCAGCCGCTTCAGGAGGCAGCGTACGATCAGGTACCAGAGGCCCTGAAGGAAGAAGTCCGAGCTGCACTGAAGGCATCAGTGAAAAACAAGGCTCCAGGAACTGAGAGAGTATCCGTTAAGATGTTTTCACCAAACAAGTGCAGCCCTGGAGTTGCTCACTGGTCTGTGTCACAAAATGTGGAAGACAGCTACCTGGCCGACTGACTGGAAGAGAACCGCATTTGTACACCTTCCAAAGAAAGATGCTACAACAGAAGGCAGAAATTTTTGAGCAGTTATCATTAATATCACGTGCACATGACATTGTGCTGAAGATCATGTTTTTGTTTCATTCCCCTTGGTATGTCAGCAATCGCCTCCTTTCTGCCCTGGCCCCCCATTTTCTTTAGTCCTAATTTTCTACCCCTTCCTGACTTCTCCTGTTTGTTCTGAGACAGATGATGAGTGCCCTTTTGATCTCCTGTAATTGATTGTTCTAAGGAGCATGGTCCTCACGGGTGTTAATTATTTCTCTTGCTGGTCTATTGTTTGGCTGGGAGGTGGTCTCTGGGAACGGCTTGCCTTCTCACTCAGAAGGGTGTCTCAGAGCCATAATCTTGAGAGCGCTTCCTGTCGCTGTCAGAGCAGCAAGCCTGGTCTTTTTTTTATGAATTTGATATTTTCTTCTACAGATTTCTCCTGCTCTGTCCATAACCCTATAGTTTCAAAACCTGCCACTCACAGGGTTACAGACACACATGTCACTGTCACTGGTGGTGGCAGCAGCAGCAAACAAGTGTGACCATGACTTCCGAACTCTGATGTGGCTCTTACCTCAGTGGAATGATTTTGGATTCTGGTATTTGCTGACGGAGATTTAGTCAAAGAAAAAGAAGACATCCATTTAGATTTCTTAAAATGGTTTTTTAGATGACTTGATCCATTCATAACAAACAGGCATACCAAACCTGTTGCCGCCAGGTTGATTCCAACTCATAGCAACCCTATAGGACAGAGCAGAACTTCCCCACAGAGTTTCCAAGCAGCGCCTAATGGATTCGAACTGCTAATCTTTTGGTTAGCAGCCATAGCACTTAACCACTATGCCACCAGGTTTCTGACTTATTCAAATCACTCCCCAAAGGCCCTTCTCAATTATAAGAGGATAAATCAAATTATTGTTGCTTAAATGTTTCATATATAGTTATTACTTTCATTTCAAGCTAAATCGTGTGCATTACAGCTGTATAGTACGCTGTATGAATGGTGCACGGGACACCTCTGTATAATAAAATGATGTATGACTGGTACTTACCCAGAGGCCTCCACGTTCCATGTCGGTGTTTTATGTTGTTACAGGGGCTCTTAGTGGTCCTTTCTTTCACAGCACATCGTTTGCCGTACTTGTTATTGACTTACAGCCTCAGTCAGGATTGGAATCCAAATCTAGGACCCTTAAGTCCCTGGTCTTTTGAAACGTCTAATGCATAGGTGACTCTCCAGTTGCCAGCAAGCAAGGAAGAGGTGCAGAGTGAACCCCACCTGGCTTCCCAGTGCTGCCTGGGAGTGTTCATTTCATTCGCGTCATCAGGAAGGGAAGTCCTGAGGACCCAAGACGTAAGTCTGCAGCCTGGGTCCCGGCTTCACCGAGCTCTCTCCATGGGCGCCTGGGCCCTCCTCTGTTCTGTCTCTGCACCCTGGCCCAGGGGAACCCATCCAGTGACACAGCTTTAACTACCATCTACTGTGGATGACTCCAAGATTAATCTTTCTAGCCTCGGCCCCTCTCAGAAGACAAGTCTACCTGGCATCTCCCTCAAATTTACTTCCGAGAACCTTATTGACTTCCATGCCAACTCTTCCCTTAATCTTCCTGTCAGAGTAAATGACACCATTAAAATTCCAGCGTTCCCCAGAAGTCATCCTTGTCTCCTTTCATGCATTCAATTATGTGCCCCCAAAACTGTGTTGGGCTAGGACGTGATTCCTGGTATTATGTGACGTTCCTATGTGCTGTAAACCCTGCCTCTGGGATATTAATAAGGGAGGATGGGCAACGGCAGTGTTGGTGGGGCAGGACTCAGTGTATAAGATCGTATTGTGCCTTGAGGCAGTCTCTTAAGATATAAAAGAAGCTAGTGGAGGCAGTTGGAGACTTCATAACACCACAAAGCTGAGCCAGCAGCAGAATGCATTCAGCGTCTATCCACATCAGAGGCTTCTAGTTCAGCCTAAGATTGATGAGAAGGACCTGGCTCCAGAGCCAGCAGAAAAAGTCTTTCCCTGGAGCTGACACCCTGAATTCGGACTTCTAGCCTACTGGACTATGACAAAATAAATTTTTCCTTTTAAAGCCATAGTTTCTGTTCTAGCAGCACTAGATAACTAGGACACCTCCTTTATTTCTCTCACCACCTCCCTCCCCAATCAATCCATCAGTCCTGGAAGCACTTCCTCCCAACTGCCTCTTGAACTCTCCCGTTTCTTGCTGTCCCTACCGCTGTCACCTGGTCTGTACTACCACTGTCCCCAGCCTTGCCAGTGTTAGGGCCTCCACACTAGCCTCTGCTCCGGTCCCCACTCTGCTCACAGCAAGCTAATGATCCTCTTAAAACATAGTGCATAACTTGTGCCTCCCTTTCAGTGACTTTCCATCGTTCTTGGAATACAATTCAGACTCCTTACCGTGGGCCACAGATACTATATGATCTGACCTATACCTCACCACTCTCTAGACCCTGGGTTTTTATTCTGTTCCTGAAGCATACCAAGCTTGTGTGTACCTCAGGGCCTTTGCACTTGCTAATTTCTTCTCCAGAACTCCCACTTCTTCCTCAGGTTGACTCGTTATCATTTGTCACACACATCCATTCCTCAGAGGGGCTTTCCCCACCTTCCTATCCATCATTCCCGCCAATTTTCATCCTTCTCTGGGTCCCTGACGATGCTTTGTGCTGCAAGAAGTAGAAAACAACCCAAGTCCAACTGGCTTAATCCATGACAGTGTTGACTGTCACCTGAAAACCCAGAAGTAGGGTAGGCTCCTGTTCAGCAGTGTCAAGGACCCCCTGACTGTATTTCCATCCCTGTGCCCTGCTGTCATCAGTGTCATTCTGAGGCTGCTTTCAGCTGTGGCCCCACTGAGCTCCTTGATCTTATTCAGCAGGAAGGAGAGATGGAGAGAGAAGCTGCACCTCACACACGGGGAATGGATGGGGCCAAGTCCCGTGACACGACTAGATTACGAATTAGGACCTCCTGGGTATGAATCAACTCAGTGGCAAAGGGTGTTTGGTTTGGGTTTTTTTTTTTTTTTTTGGTTGGTCGTGGGTACAGGGAAACCCTGTGGTGTAGTGGCTAAGGGCTAAATCTGCTAGCTATAAGGTCACTAGCCCAAATCCACCAGCCAGGCACTCCTTGGGAACTCTGTGGGGCAGTTCTCCTCTGAGGTTTAGAGTCTCTACAAGTCGGAGTTGACTCGACAGTAGTGAGTTTGGTTTGGTTTTGGGTTTCCTGGGTATGTTGGATATTTGAACAGAATCATGGTTCTCTTAAGGAGGAGGAGGATGGCATAACAGAGCATTGGGCTGTACTTTCTTCCTACCACTGTTTGAAATCTCTGAAGTCAATTTAGGAGACCCTCCATTGGCCCTGACTGTTCCTTCAGCTTCTGGGCCTCACAGGGACAGACTAGACACACTGTCTTTCCCCAAACCTGCTTACTCCTTTCTGTCATGTCCCTCTGAGCAGAGAACACCCACTGTTCCTTCCCTTGTCCTCCCATGGCAGCCACTCCTGGGCTCAGACCCGCATCAGCTGTCCCTGGACCGATGGCTTAAGCCATAATTCGCCCTATGGACACTTCCCCCATGTGAGCACGTATTTTAGGAGACATTTTAGATTTACAAAAATGTTACAAAGACAGTTTTGAGTTCCCATAGGCTCCTCACCCAGTCTCTCCTGTTGTTAATGTCCACAGTTCATTTGTCACCCCAGAGACACCAACAGTGGTGTTTTACCATTAACTAAACACCACACTTGAGTCAAATCTTCCTTCATCTCCTTCTTCTGCACCAGGGCCCACCACACTGCCTTTAGGCTCCTTGACCTCCTCTGCACTGTGAGAGTTTCCCAGACTTTGCTTGTTTTTGATAATCTTGATGGTTTTGAGGAGTGCTGGCCAGGCATTTTGCTAAATGCAGACACACCTTTCGTCCTCTGCTGGGGTGTGCTGTCTCTGTGAACTGCCGCTGGTCTCCCCCGTCGGAGCTCCCCATCCCTGGCTGGGTATCCAGGTGCGAACTTCAGTCTCCCTCTCCGCTAAAACACGTCTGTGTATAGACACCCTTTTGTCATCTCTTGATCTCTGGCACCAGAGACAGGCCGGCCACATCCCAGCCTCTCAAGGAAAACTCAATTTAACATCTTCATGATTTTTCCATTGTTACCATCCCTCACCTCGTGGCCTCTCAGCACCTCTCTGTAGCCACCAAAATCCAAGTCCCTGCAGCAGCCTCCTGGCAGCCTGGCTGCCTCCAGATTCTCCCTCTCCTGCTGTTCCCCACACCCCCACAAGGCAGCTGACTAAAACACATCACACTCCTTCACAAAGCCTTCAGGGACCCCCTTTGTCCTCAGCAGCTCTCCAAACTACACGTCACACAGCACCTCACCCTTTATAATGTTATGTTTCCTTCTGGAAGCCTCTTCTGGCCTGGTCAGGGGCACCCTCTTAGGGCTCCCACCAGTCCTCTGTCCGTCACCCCCTCAGACCTGAGTGCCCCACATGTCACCCTCAGCCCCACAACAGACCTCCTCTTAAATGCCACCCTCAGCTCCCCTGTGGTAGCCCCTCAGACGCCCCACAGTCCCCCACAGGCCCTCCCATGTCCCTGGAAGTTCTGTCCATTAGTACCTACTCTGCATCTCTACAGAGTACCTCAGTCGTGCCCATAGTCCCCCAACAGTCCTTCCTAGTCGGTCTCAGTTCTCTCAGCCTCCTACAGCCCTCCGTAGGCCCTTTTGTGTCCGCTCAGTGTCCCCCAGTTCCCCTCAGTGTCCCCTCAGCCTCCCTGACTCCTCACTCAATGGCCCTTCGGTCTCACCCCCCCAGTCCCCTTCAACCCCCTTAGTCACCCTTCAGCCCTCTCTCAGAACTCCCTCAGTGCTGCCCTCACACACTCCCCAGCTCCATTCATCTCCTCTCCCCCGACTCAGCAGAGGGACTCAGGCCCCCCAAGCTCTCTTCCATTTCCATAGTCCCTCACAGTCCCCCATTCACACTGCTCAGTCCTCTTCAGTTTCCTTCATGTCTGCTCTCCGTCCTTCTTCTCCCTCACCCCCCCCAGTGTCCCCACCAAACCCAACCAGTGCCAACTCCTAGTGTCCCTCAGGCCTCTTCAATTGTTCTGGGATCCCCTTTCATTCCCCTCTCAGTACCCCTTCAGTGCCCCCTTAGTCCCCACTCAATCAACCCTCAGTTTCCCTCCTTCTTCCCGCCTCCCTCAGTTCCCCTCTCAGTACCCTACAGGTCTCCCTGAGCCCTGTTTCACTGCCTCTTTTAGTCAACCGCAGCTTACTCTCAGTCCTGTCAATGTCCCCCCAGTCTCCTCCAGGCCCCAGGCAGTCTCCTCAGTCCCCCTCGGTCTCCCCTCAGTCTCCTCCAGGCCCCAGGCAGTCTCCTCAGTAACCCCCATCTCCCCTCAGTCTCCCCCAGGCCCCAGGCAGTCTCTCTCAGTCCCCCCCATCTCCCCTCAGTCTCCCCCAGGCCCCAGGCAGTCTCCTCAGTACCCCCCGGTCTCCCCTCAGTCTCCTCCAGGCCCCGGGCAGTCTCCTCAGTCCCCGCCGGTCTCCTCTCAGTACCCCCCCGGTCTCCCTTCAGTCTCCTCCAGGCCCCGGGCAGTCTCTCTCAGTCCCACTCAGCTTACTCTCAGTCTCCTGTTAGCATCCCCTCAGTTGCCTGCAGTCCTCCTGGTAGCCCTCAGTCTTCTCTGCTACATGTCCTCCTGCTCCCATAAACAGCTAGAGCTTGTGCCATGCCCGTCGTTCTGCTAGCGTTGATGTTCACACTCATCCTCCCAGTAGAAGGATGACCAAGGTCCTTACAAGCTGCACTTGCCAACTCTGATGAACAGCCAACATCCAGGCGGTGTCCTGGCTCGCATTTACAGGTGGGAAACCCTGGTGGCCTAGTGGTTCCGTGCTATGGCTGCTAACCAAAAGGTTGACAGAATCTACCAGGCACTCTTTGGAAACTCCATGGGGCAATTCCACCCTGTCCTGTAGGGTCTCTGTGAGTCAGATCGACTCAGCAGCAGTGGGTTTTCTCCTTACCCAGTAAGGAACAGGTGTGCCTGTGAAGGCCATTTTATAGATGAGGTAACTGAGGCTCCATAGTTGAAGTTTCTTGCCTAACTGACAAGTAAGAGGTCTGTCAGGCTCACAGAGGACAGAACTTCTGGAGAGGGCACTGAGATGGAAATGCTATCCTGCTGGGACACCTTTTCCCTTAGAAGTGCCTGGTGGTGATGTCATTCTGGTGTTTTCTACACTCCACTTTAGTACAGGATAGTAGGAGGCTGGGCTGGGGCTGGAGCAGGATGCAGGTGAGGCCCTCAAGGCCTCTGTGTGTTCTCCGGGGCTCAGGGGTCACAGTCAGGAGTACCCCTTGTCAGAGTTTGCAGAAACTCTGTGCCACAGACCCAGAGTTAGCCCAGAGGTCAGCTCACTAAAGTGACAAGACCACAGTCAAGCTCGCTCCTCTGACACCAGTTTCCCTCTCCTGCTCTGAAAGGACTCAGAGAATGAGAAAAAAATGTTTCCAGAAAGGTCTGTGCCAGTTTCCACCCTTTGCTGTCCCCTCATCTACTAATGCCAGTTATCTCCTAGGCCAAGGTCACACCTCTTTGCCGTGCCTGTCACTAAGGCACACCCCTATGAGCTTGGGCCCCAGAATGGCCTGCAGCCATAGAGGAATGAGGCCCAAGCAGGGTTTCAAAAGCCAGTTCCCAAAGGGATCCTTTTCCATCAACTGTTTGGTTCAGCAAATATTCCCTGTGCCTGAGAGCCTTATTGTGCAAGGTCAGCTCTTCCTGGACACGCATGTCCTTCAATATGTTAATAGGCTCTCTCTGGAAAAAAGCCAGGTTAGATCAACTTGAGACGAGTCTCGCATGGTGCCTCTTGGTATACTAAAGGCCTGGGGAGTCCAGAGAAAGAGAATCCAGTTTGCCAAACGGAATTGATCAAACGTCCTCTTCTTTCTCGGCCCCACTTTGGCACAGAGAGACAATTGGGAGGCTCTCAGCTGCGTGGAGATGGGGGTCTTGGCTTCCCAGCCCTCACCCCTCTTCCACAAACCTCAGAAGTCACGGATTTGGTTTGGTGAGACTGTGTGTGCCCGTGAGTTTGAGTGCAGAAGCTGTTTGTTCAGTGAGTCCCCTGGGAGGTTAGAGAACCAGCGGTCGCTGCATACTGGAGAAGGAAACCGGGGCTCTAAGCAGAGCATGCAAGGCGGTATTCAGATGACCCTGGGCTGTCCCTCCCATCTTGGCTAGGATGAGTCAGGCTAGATTCTGCGGGGTCCTGGCAGGAGACAGTGCGCACCTCTCCTGGGGCCAGCTCGCCTCTGTGCCCCCTAAGCTGGAAACCATACGAGAGAAGGCCTCGCACACTGCCACACTTCTCCCTCCCCAAGCTGCCCTTCGTGGAGGCCTGGTTGGCTTCAGAGCCTGGAGCCTGGAGCCTGGAGCCCCGCCTTCTCTCTGTTTCCTAGTTGGAACTCTTTCAGTTATGGAGGACAGAAGCCCCAACGAGAAGCAGCCTAAGCGAGCAGGAAATTTACTGGTTGGATAACTGTAGAGTCCAGAAGTCACCTGGTAGCTGCCAGAATCCTCACCAGCAGCTTCTGTCTCCAAGGGCTCCTCTCCCTTTGAGAGCCCTGCAGCTGGGCCCCTGCACAGGTGCCTGTGGAATGAGCCTAGCTGCAGTGACCAGCTGTCACTCATTGATGCTGCGGGCAGCCATCTCGATGGAGAGGCCACGAGTTGGTGCTCTGTGCACAGAAAGTCACAGAAACCACATCAGCCAGTGGCTGTAGGGGCTTCCCCACAAACAAGGTAAGTATGGCCCAGTGTATACGGTCAATACACCAGACTCCCTTAAAAGGCCTCAGCTGACCGACCTTCCTAAAATACATCACTCTCTGATGGGAGTTTTTTTAATCACTGCTACGACCTCAGATCAGAGGCAAAGTCACAGCTCAGTAGCAAGAAAGATATTTTACCGAAGATTTTGTGTGATCCTGGGAGGGGACTTCAGAGCAGAATCAAATTACTCCCCAGATTAACTGTCTCCCCCAAGGCCTCTGGTCTTCAGCTGACTCCCATGCCACCTCTTCCCCGACTCAGCCTTAACAAGTACTCTTCTCTTTCCCAGCCGCTCAGGACTTGCCCTTACTGGGGCCTTCCATACCACCAGTTAAAGATTCTCCCCACTGTCAGCCTTTGACAGCGAGGGCTTGGATGGACAGAGAACAAACAGCCACACTGAAAAACAGGACCTCACCTGAGCCAGGGGTGTGTGTGGAAGAGGCCAGGCCCCAGCAGCAGACCCAACCAGTTAAGCTGGGACCTAAACCCAAATCAAACCTGTTGCCACTGATTCAACTCCAACCCATAACAACTCTATAGGACAGAGTAGAACTGCCCCATAGGCTCTCCACAGAGTGGCTGGTGAATTTGAACTGCCAACCTCTTGGTTAGCAGCCAGGCTCTTAACTGCTACACCACCAGGGCTCCAAGTTGAGACCAGGGGTTCCATTTGCATGAAGCAGCTCCCACCAGGTGGGAACAACAGGTGGCCAAATGCCTGAGGCAGGCAGGGGATGGCCTGCAAAGGGAACACAGGCTCTCAGCCCACAGAGGCCTGGCACAGCGTAGGGGATGGCCTGACGCTGAGAAGCAAAACTGGGCCTCCAGCTCCGATTCTGCTGAGCCTAGCATCTCTCCACCAGGCGCAGAGCAGGTCCTGTCAGCGGACGCTGAGGGAAATGTCTGGCAGGTGGTCACTGTCTGACTAGGGGTCTGGTGAGGGGAGAGAGGCAGGCATTAGGAGGCCCCTGGAGGGTCTCTTTCCTGGGCTGACCCAATTGAGGAGCCCCTGCGGGTCCTCTGTGTCCACCAGAGGGCGCCCGTCCCTCACAAATCTTCCAGCCTGGGCACCCTGGGAAGCCCCATTCTTGCCCTTGAGGGGACTTTGGGAGTGGGGTTGAAGTAAAGTAGGACAGTGAGCTGGTTTAAAACTAGAGGAAAGTGTTCTGGAGGCAGCAAGAGCTGTCAGGGGTGAGGGTGCGGCTGGGACAAGGACGCAGCAGGCCCAGAGTAGATACCGGTGACTCAGGCTGTGTCTCGCTCCCACTTTTCACAGGAAGAGACTGAGCCTTCCCAGGGTCTCTGTCACCTGCATATTAACATGGCTACCATGTCAGGGTCTGGACTGGGCTCAGCTTCTGCTTCCTGTCAGGGGTCCGTGGCCTAGTGGTTGACTAGGGCCACATCCTGAGGGAGCCGGGAACGTCCCGTGGGACCAGAGCCTGGGCAACGGGACTGAGGAGCCTCCTAGCTGCTGCGGGGCAGCCAAGGGGAAGGGAGGCATGAAGCCAGCACGTGAGGCCAGAACACCCCTCTCACAGAGGCCTCTGCCTGGTCTGATCATGACGCTAGTTGTTCCAGGGGCAGCCATGATGGGAGGGCGGATTGGGACCTGAGTGAGGACAGCTTGGTCTCCAGCGGCTGTAGGGTGAGGCCCTCCCAGAGCCAAGTGTCTGACTGTAAACCACAAAGGTAAGGGAGAGAAGGCACGGCCCTGGCCCAGGCATGGGATTGGTGTTGCAAGAGGATGAGGACAATGCATTCCTAGCTCCTTTCTGTCTCCTGGGAGCCTAGAATGGAGTCCTAGTTGACACAAACAGCTAAGCACTTGAATACTGACCAGTAAGTTAGCCATTGGAACCCATCAGAGGCACCTCAGAAGAAAGGCCTGGTGATCTGCTTCCTAAAGGCTGCAGCCTGGAAATCCCTATGGAGCCCCATTCTACTGTGCACAAGTGGGGTCTCTGTGAGTCAGAAGCCACTGATGGCAGCTGGTTTGGAGCCTAGAACGGTGCCTGGCACAGAGACAGCCCTCAGTAAACACGTGAATGAGCAAGTGAACTGCGGGATGGGGTGGATTACGGTGTTTTGGAAAATGTGAACACGTGGCTCCTGGCTTCATGGGGGAACACAGCTGAAATGACCCCTGCAGGTAAACACCTAAGTGTGCCTCATAAGAAGGGCTCTAGAGGAATCAAACTCAGAGCCAAGGAAGACCACCAGGGAGGGAGGGCACCTAGGAGGGAGACTATGGAGACGGAGACCACTGGGGAGAGCTGACCTGGGATGGAGACCACAGCGAGCACTGCTTTTAGACTGGGTGAGGGGAAAAGCTGAGTGAGACCTTCCACTAGGAGACCTGACAAGAAGTGAGACATTTTTATGGCAGAGGCAGCACGTGCAAAGGCCCTGAGTGGGGAATAAGCTTGTCATGGACTGCATGGTGAGCAAGGGAGGTGGGCGCAACGCTGCAGGTAATGAAGGTCCTGGCCCCGGGAGCTTCTAGTTGGGGTGGACAGCTCTCAGCCTGATGTCACAATCTGCCCGCTAAACCTCTTGGTGAGCCTCCCTGGGCCTCGTCTCCCTCTCCCTGGTGCACCTTATCCATGTCTCGGTGACTTGGGCAGTGGCCCAGGCCTCTTCCAGACCTGTGCATCACCCGACGGCTCAAATGCACTGAGGCCACTGTGAGGTGCCGCCTTCAGTCCTGGCCTGATCTGGGAAAGACTCAGACGGGACCTGAGGGTTCTTCATGGGAACAGCCCCAACCTCCACGCTGTGAACACTGGCCACCATGGGATGTCATCAAGGTACCCATCGCATTCCCTCCCAGCACCTCCTCAGGTCCAGCCTGTTCTCTCTGATGTCACTCCAATGTTTTCCTTCTCCAACCCACCCCCAAACTTTCCCCAGATGCTGACTTGGTTCCAGCCCACAGGCTGTGCCCAGCTTGGGTTCTACCCATACTTGAGCTCCCCTCAAGACTCCACACCTCACCCATCCTGCACCCTTACCTCAGGGCCACCCCTTGCTTGGGACCCTTCCCAGCCTCCTTCCATCCTCCTGGACCTCCTGCTCTTAGCTGAATGAAGTCGCCTTCCCCAGCTGCCTGGCTTGTCATGCCCACTTAGCCTGGCCCACACTGCCTTCAGCCAGAATGGTCAAGTTCCTTCAATGGTGCGGGAGGTGACTGTTAATCCCAGATGCAGGAATCTGGTGCAGACAGCAGAGGCCAAGCTAGAGGAAGGAGAGGCCAGGGTGGCAGCAGGGTTAGGGGCAGTGACATAACCCAGTCTTCACCCCCTGGAGGGTTCCCTCAGTACATACACAGCTGCCCAAGTTGTCAGGTTGAGGCACAGAGAGCCTACCTGGCCAGTGTGTTGGGTGGTAGGGGCTGGTGAGGCTTGTGGTGCACGAGGTGATGAAGTAACCACAACAAACACAAGCTTCCTGGTTTTGCCTATTTCTGGCCCTCTTTCCTCTGCCCACAGCCACCCGTGCCCTGCAGTTATAGGGCACTCCAGACTGAGCCAAGTCTCCCTCCTGATAGAACAGAGGATTAGGGTCACCTCGCTGGTGGCAACCAGGAGCATGGCTTCAGGTCCTCTGCAATGAATCAATTTCCCCAGCTTCTGATACAGTGGCCAGGTCCCATGAGCCTCAGGGAAAGGCTGGTCTTGCACAGCCTCTGCACCTGTGGCCTGCCCTGTCCCCATTCCCTCTCCTTGGATGTGGGGGTGCTCCTCCAAGTGGCCAAGCTAGGGATTGGCCCCAGTTCCTGGCTTCCTCTCATCTGTGGGCTTCAGCTGTACTCCCTCTAGTTCATTTCCTGACCCACCTCAACCTACAGCACAACCTGAAAAGCAAGTGGTCACCTCCAAGTGAGCTCACCTATGGGTGCCTGGAAAAATAGGGCCATGATGCCACCTCGGGGCCTGGGAAAATGAAAGCTCCGAGTCCTGTGGCGCCCGCAGGTAACAAGTGCTGCCACCAGGGGGCACACTGTGGCTGAGCTAACAGGGTAGGGGCCTGGAGGGAGGCCACAGCTGTTACCACCTGGCTGGGAATAAGCATCTCAGGAGGCTTGGCCCAAGATGACACTTGGTCTGTGGCCCACCTGTGGCAACCATACTCTGGAGCCTTCTCTCCATAATACCCTAAGCTGTTGACACCTTAAAGGCCATCTGTGGGGCAACTAGTGGACCCACAGTTGTCCCCAGCCATGGGGTCCAAACAGCCCTCTTCCCTCTGTCCCTGGCTGCAGCCACTTGTTGCTCCCCCCTAGAGACTTTCCCTGACAGCCACCGGACCCCTGGCCGAAAGCCACACCCATGGCCGAGACACACCCCTTTTCTGAAACCAGGAAAAAAATCAGACTCCAGACAGCTTTGTTAGAACAACTCAGCAAAATAAAATTCCGGTTTATTGTTGGACAACATTGTTTCACACATACATCAAACAGGCCAAAAAAAATAAACAGCAACTTCATAGACAAAAAAAGGAAAAAAAAAGAAACTTTTTATCTTTGGCCTTTTTAACCATCTCATACAAACCAACTACTTATAGTACAGCTAAGTACATACACAAAAAAAGTTACTGGAATGCTCGGAATAGGATTGTATTTTTTTGTTGTTGTTTTTGCTTTTTTTACAAGGTTTTTTTTCTCCTTTGAGATTATAATGAACATGGTCACACCACAAGTAAAGTCAGAAGGACAGAGAACGCTCTGAAGGCTGGTTTGGTCATCCGAGATCATTAAAAATGGCTGACCCTAACAATATGTACAAAAATATAAAATGTAAATAAAAAATACAAACAAATTTTCCTTTTTAAAGTACTTTTAAGAAAGAAAGCAGGGCCTTGGAAGTTTTGGTTCGTTTTTTCTCCCCTGTTGCAAATTCAGGTTGTGGTTTGGCTGGGTGGTGGAGAGCGGGTGTCATCTGCAGGTGGCGCTGCCCGAGGTGGGCGGGCAGACCTCTACTCGAAGGTGACCACGTTTCGATTCTGAGCTGGGAAGTGAAGGGTGAATAGGTCACGGTGGCCTTTTTTTTTTTTTTTTTAGTTTAACTTTTCCTTTTTTTGCTGTCTAGTCATCCTCATCCGTCTTCTGCTTCTTGGTGTCAACATCATCATCCTAGACAGAGAAGGAAGATCAGTCCTCCAACAGCCCCATTCCCCACAGCCACGGGCACCGGCTGAGGTGGGGACCAGCGTGCTGTCCCTTCCCTCTCCAGCTTTAAGCAGAGCCCTCACACTGAAAATCACCCCCGACCAGCCAGGACCATGCTGAGAGCTTCAGAACCAGGCCACTACTTGGGCTGAAGGGGCAGAGGGCCCTCAGATCCAGAACCCCTCCCTCTAAAAGCCAGAACCCACCTCATCATCTTCAGCTGCCCGCTTGCCCGTAGCTGCCTCTGCCTCCTCATCTTCATCTCCATCTTCTTCCTCACCTGGAGAGCCATGAGAGAGGGACCAAGTCAATCACACCGCACTCCTCGGCCAACCAGAAAAGGACCCGAACCCCCTGTTAAAAGGAGGATAACCCTACTTTTTCTCCAACTGATCTCCCAGGAACAGATTCTGTGGGGCTGAGGACTCCTTATCTGTGTTTGCTGCCATCAAACCAAAAAGCAGGCAACCCACACACACCCAATGTAAGCACCTGTTTTCAGAGAATATAGCTGTACTCAGGGGTAACTGAGTATGCGCACACAGCCTCTTTTTATGTCACCAGACTAAATCAAGAAGGTCCAACTTGGGATGAAGGACAAGCACAGCATGCATCCACCCACCCACTCACAGCCCCTCATTACAGTTCCAACTGCATCAGCTCAAGGAAAGCTCAGAAAAAGCACCAAAAAACGGCAGACAAGAGGCTACTCACCATCACCTTCTTCCTCCTCCTCTTCCTCCTCTCCACCTTCTTCCTCTTCTTCATCTACCTCATTGTCAGCCTCCTGCTCCCCGTTTTCTTCATTCTCCTCGACAGAAAACACGCCAGGTCATTAACCAAGCAGCCTAGGGCTGGGGGACGGCAGCACTCCTCCCGTCTCCTTCCAGTGTCACCCTTTACCCCTTCCTCCTTGACCCTGCCCAATGTTCCTCCAGCCTAGAGAACCAAGAACCAAGAGACCCCGCATCGACGACCAAGCTCCAATAGAACTGCCCAAAAACTCTGCCCAAAATCAGAGGGAAGGAACACTTGCTGAGCCAGGAAGCGCCAGGGATCAGTCACAAGGGACACTCACAGCGTTCCCATTAGCGGGGGCATCTCTGCCATTCTCGGCCTCCTCCACAACCTCCTTCTTCTCCTTTAAGTCCTTCAAAACGAAGAAAAAACCAGTAAGTCTTCGGAACACGCCGGCAAAGGAAAAGAGACCAATTTCCAGCTCATTCGTGACCCTGAAGAACAGAACTGCCTCACAGTTTCCGAAGAGCAGTCAGTGGATTCAAACCGCCAACCCTTCTGGTCAGCAGCCGACTGCTTAACCACTGCGCCACCACGGCTCCTCTACAAAAGGCTGTGCGCTACAAGCAGAACCCGAGGGAGGAGGGGCAAGTCTCAGGAGATGCCGAGCGTGTGTCTGTAGCCAGGTTTCCGCGTTAATTCCTTAACCCCAAACACACCAAAACAGTGCGGCAGCGCAGGCGTCCGCAACCCCCACCCTTGTGCTTCTTAGGAAAGGAGCCAGCCATGTGGCATCCCAGTTCCAAACCCGTCTGGCCGGGCAGACGGGCCCAGGAACACTTTGCTCTCCCACACACCCGTCGCACTTGTTTCCTACTAGAGCGGGCTCCACCTCCCAAATACTTCCATAAATAAATAAGGCGAGAGGAGGAGAGCCCTGGCGCTGCAGGAAGAACGCCACGGGTGGACTCGCCTGCGACGTGGATAGGAGGAACTAACAGGCCAGGATCTGGCAGGGAACTCTGCATCCCGCCAACTCCCGTAGCGGACAGCTGTCCCCGGAGACAGAAAACCGTTGCCTGGGAATGTGCTCCGGCTGTGCGGACGCCCCTAAGCCCGCCGCCATCCCGCGCCCAGAGGCACCGCCCAGGGAACAACCAGCTTCCATCCCATTACGCGTGAACTAGAGCACCGTTTCTCTCCCGCCCTCTCGGCATCGGCCCCCACAGCGAAGAGCCGCCGTGGGGACCCCAAACCCTGGTAACTTTTTCCACTGGCACGACTCAACAAACATACTCCCAGAGGCGTCGGGATGGCAGACCGCCGCCGGGCCACTGGCCGGGGGACACCTGTGGGGCCCGCTCCCCTCGCAGGCCCTGCAACCCGGACCCCGAGTTGCCCGCTCCCGCCCCCTGGTGGCCAAAGCCCCGGGGAGCATTGGGGGCGGGGAGGCCGTGGGGCGCAGGCGCGCAGCCCCCGCCCGGCGGGCCTTGCGCGCGGACCTCGGCACGCACTGCGCGCGCGGAGCACGTGGCCCGTGTCCGCCGAGTGCGTCCCGGCACCGCGGAGACCGCAGACGGGCGGGTCGTGCCTGCCCCGCTGTGCCCGGCCGCGCGCCAAACTCCCCACCTCGTGGCGCCCCCTGCCGCCTCCGCCTGTAGTCCTCCATCTCTGTATTTGGCGGGTAAAGTACCACAGAAGGCGCCCCGAAACCTGTGGTGTTCTCTATCCACAGTCCGTTACCGTCGGGGACGGGCGCCACGGGGCTCACTGCCTTTCCTTGGAAACCATCTCCGAGGGTCGCGCAAACAGTATGCCCGTGGAGAGAAGCCAGACACTCCCTAGACACAGGGTCCCGGTTGGGCCCAGAAAAAAAACAGCCCCTCGCGGGGATCAGGGCCGCTAGTTCCACACCGCCGGGGGAGTCACCCCTGGGGGAACAAGGGAGGTGAGGCCAGGCGCAGAAGGGTTAAGGAAACGCCAAGGTGACTCGCGCCGATGCCTGTAGGGGCGCAAACTAGGACCGAAAGATAAAGAAGCCCTTTGGCCTCCAGGCGCCGCTCTCCCGCCGAGGGCGGCGGGGACGGAGCGGCGCCGCTCACGACGCGCGGGACCTTAAACCGAGGGCAGGGAGCCCGCAGCTAAGAGCGCTGCCCAGCACCACCCCTGGCGCCGGCAGGGCCCGGCCGCGGCAACAGCTTTTGTTTGCTTCCATCGCCCCCGGGGCAGTCGCGCACACGGCACTGCCCGGCAGCCGCGAGGGGCGCCCATCGTCGCCCTAATCCGTCACTTTCAGTTTCCTCCCCCTTAGGCGCGTGGGCTCGCCGCCTCCACAGACAAGACGCGCGCGGCGGGTGAATTACTGCGGCCCGCGGCTGCCCCGATGCGCGCCCCAGGACGCCGATCCCCGCTCCCTGAGGGCACCAGGCCCTTCACACCGCCGCGGGGACTGGACGTCGCGGCGGCCGGCCAGCGCTACCCTATCGGCTGGGTCTCAGATACAGCAGCTGCCTAGGTGCCGCAGGGCGCCAAACCGGGCGCCAATGCTTAACAAAGAGCAACGCCGCCGCCGGCGTCCCCGAGCGGCCCATGGCCGCCGCGGGCCCGCGCCCCCAGCACTTCCGACGCCGACGCACTTGAGTTTCAAAGTTATCTCCATGCGTCTGATAACCAGACGACCCCGGCCTAGCCCTCCCGCCACTGCGCAGATGAGTCACAAATAAGTTTGGAGATCGTGCGGCAGGCCCTGACCTCCCCGCCTCCGCGCGTTGTGCCGGCACCCGGCAGGCGACCCGACGGCACACGGTTACCCAAGTGTTGCCCGCCCCCTCCCCCGCACACAAAGAGGGGACCGGCAGGATGCACTGCGACGGGACGGTGGGGTCCCCGCAGGAGGAGCGGCAGCGATCTCCGGACTGCTCGCTCTCCGCGCGCCAAACCTCGCTCCAGCGGCGGCGCGCGGACCCCGAGGGGGCGGGCGGCGTCCAGCCTCACCTTGGTGGTGATCTCAGAGCTGGTGTCCACGGCCGCGTCTGACATGGTGGGGCACGCTGGTGATCCGATGCAGCGAATTACAAAAAAAGCGTGACTTCGTCGACTCTGGCGAGAAAGCTGCCGGAGTCCGCGGCTGCTGAGGAGGCGCGCGGCGGAGGTGGCTGCGGCGAGCGCAGATCCAGAGCCGGGAACAATGCAAAGATGGCTTTTCAGAGCAGCCAGTGGGGGACTCACGCGGCGCCGGAACCTTTAATATAGATTAGTGGGCGGCGCTCAGCCTCCCTTGCCCGAGCACTATTGGCTGAGCTCAGGGAGCGGGCGCTTGCTCATTGGCTCGAATCCGAACAATGGGCAAGCGTGCTTAAAGCGGCAGTGCCTCGGCGCGGCCCGCGCTGCGCAGTCGCCGGACGCTCTGTCATTCAGAGTCTAAGAGTTTGCCGGCTCTAGGCTGTACCGAGACCGCGGGGGAAGGGCGCGCGGGCGCGCTCGGGTTGCGCGCTCCCGCGCTGTTTTCCTGGGGCTGCTGACGCAGAGAGCCAAAGCGCGGCAAAGCAGCCCGCCCAGCCCCGCCCAGCCCCGCCTCCCGCGCTGCTCGGAAGGAGGGGGAGGGCAGGGGGGCGGTGGCGGGCGCACGACGGCTGCCAGCGGGGGAGGGGACGGCTCGGGTGCTGGGCTGCTCTGGCCTCGGGCGGTGTCCCGCTGAGGGCCGCGGGCATTCGCCCCCCCAACACCTTGCCAGGCAGCTCCGACGCAAAAGTGTCCTGATGCAAGTGGGTGGAAGCCCCACGAGGATTGGCTAGGCCAAGACCCGCGCACCTGGGCCGCCCCGTCCTTCCCTACCAGCCGGGCCCCGCCCGGACCCGGGCGCTCCGAGTCCGCGGGGAGGGGACTCCGTCGCCAGACCCTGCGTCCGCCGCTCTAGTGGGCGCTGTGCCAAGCACACACTCGGGAACTCATCCATCGAGGGTACTCGAGGGCCCGTGCAGGCTCCTGCCTTCGAGCAGGACAGCCCGGTCTCCTCGCGCTGTGCACCAGTCCCTGCACCTCTGGGCTCTGGGCAACGCCTGCCTAGGGCAGTCACTGCCGTCGCAAGAGCCTCGGGGCAGCTTTCTTCTAAGGCCACACCGGGCCATCGAGTCACTGGTTTCCCACCTCACTTCAGGGCTGCGAGGGGCACGTGAATTTATACATTGAGAGGTTATCAGGGGAAATATTCGCCCCTTACACTAGTTGCGTTAGTCCTCGAGGGCTCCTCGAAATTTGGGGAGCCATTTCGAGAAGCACGCTTCGCCCCGAGAAATGAGCCATCAAGTCGCCACACTCAAGATGGCGCTGGATTCGGCAAGTGTGCTGTGACGTGGCACTCGAACCCACGTAGAAAACCTAAAAACTGTAGGGTACAACCTCCTTATTGCCACCGCACTTGATTGTCGAACTACGAAACTACCAGTATAGAGGGAAAGACAGGAACAGGTGGACAGAGCCCGGGGGGGGGGGGGGGGAATACTTTGTGCCACACACAAGATGGCGACAGATACGGTTCGTCTCTGTGTTGCCAGAAGGGGGCGCCCGACACGGAAGGCGGGACTCCGGAGAAACGAACTCCCACTGGCTGAGAGTGGCGGGCGAACACAAAGTTGACGCTTTGCGTCCTGCCATTGGCAAGTTCTGCTGTCTCTCTCTTGGGGCCCCAGATTTGGAAATTATGAAAACGCGGAATCTAGACTTCTGGGGATGACGGACACCAGCGCCCGCGAAGCTTGGAGGAGGCAGGGGCGAGAGGACAGACTTGAGTCACTCTTATCGGGTCTTCCTGCTCAGAGCGAGCTGGCCCCGTTCTCGCTGCGAGGCCCCTTTGCTTAGCTTACCACGGACACTCGCGGCAGCCCCGCGGGGCCCCAGAGGACCCCCGAGTCCGGTCCCGTCCCGCTCCCCCTGCCCCACTCGCTCCAGGCTCGCATCCTAGGGGCCACATCTGCAGCTCTCGTTTTTGGCCTGTGCGGTTTTCTGAGCGGGTCCCTGTCCTGTGGCCGGGGAAACGTGAGCCAGGTGCTGGGCAGGGCTCGGCGCCGCTCCACTTCCCACTGCCCTGCTGTCGCCATCCTGTCCCGGGTGCGGGGTGGTGGAGTGAGGGGGCGCTCGCCGGGTTTCCGGCCGACCGGGTCGTGAGACCCCGACAGAGGGAGCCGCGGGCCACCCTGTCCCAAGCAGACCAATGGCAGGGACTGGGCTCCCAGGGCATGCGGGCACCAATCCTAGAGAGTCCCACAATGGTGTCCCCGAGGACCACGCGTCCTGACTCTTTGTTCGGTCCCCTCCTTCTGCCATAGGCTGACTTAATTGGGGCCTCCCCCGCGGAGGAGGAGGAAAAGGCTCCCCATCCGCTGCCCCCGCGACCCCCTCCTTTGGGCCACATCCTCGGGAAGGCGGAGGGTCTCAACGGCATCAGAAACTCGGCGGGAGAGAGCTTTCTACCTGCTGCACATAGTTAAGCTCTGGTTTCCCTCAAGGGAATTGTTCAATCCGCCACACCGGATGCAGCGAGCTCTTGGTCTGTGCCTCATCTGGACGGACTCAGTTTCTGGAAGGCGGCCTTGGGTAGTCACCTTTGTATCCACTTCTGAAAAATGGACTTGCCCCTTCTGGATTACAGTTCCCAGACCGCTGGCTCTGCAAGACGTGGGTGAGGACCACTGGTGCCAACGGGCTCTTGAACCACCCCTACAGTTCACCCAGAATTTGTGAGCACCTGCTATGCACAAGGAAGGCAGTGAGCCTGTGGCTTATCCTGGGTGTTTTCATTTATTCTCTCTGTCTTACAAGGAAGGGAGAACAAATTCATCCTGTGAACTTGATGTTTGTGTAGGCCCAAAACAGTTGAATATCAACAAATGCCTAGGTTCAACCTGTAATGTGCAATCACCTTCCTTTTAACGAGTCAAAAAGGCCAACCAAGGATCTTGCAATTACCAGGTGTATCAGTGGAAGAGCTGGGGCTAAAATCCTAGAACTGAAAAATCTGAGTTGTTAGGGGGGACCCTGGAGTGGAGATCACGTCCTCGGACCTCAGTACCCATAGAAGTGGCTGAGTTATGTAGGCCAAGAGCTTCATTCCGCTCAGTGCACCCCTTGCTGTTTCTGAGCGGGGCTTTTCTTGTCTCCTTTCAGTTGCATTGCTCTTTGCTGCTCCTCAGGAGGTGAACCCCAAACCCAAACCAGCTGTGTCCTCGGGTGTGTGTGGTGCAGGTGGGTTCCCGCCCCAAGGTGAACTAGACTTAGGTTAGAGCTCTCCTAAACCAGGGGCCCCAGAGAGCCCCTCCAGGCAAGTTTTGTTTTTAAGGAAGTTTTATAGGGACACCTCTGATCTCCCACATACTCTTAAGTTGGGTCATAGGCCTCTCCCTGCCGTGCTGAGTCACATACATATTTCACCTTCCTGGCTCCACAGGCATTTAAGGTTGCAACCGCTGTTCCTAAAACCATTTCCAGCCGAACTCCTAGTTTGTTTATCTCACAATTCTGCTTCATTTCCAAAAGACCAGAAAGAGTATAAATGCTGGTTACAGCTGCCTGAGTTCAAATCCCAGTGCTGCCACACCCTGGCTGTGTGACATATGGCAAGTCACTTCCTCACCTGTGAAAAACAGAGGACAGTAACATTCCTGTCTTCCAGGGTTGTTATGCAAACTTAAGCAGTTGATGGGCAGAAAATGCTTAGAATAGCAAGCATCTTGTACATCCGGAAAGTCAGCAGTGTTTTCAGGACGCCATTTTCCAGCTCTACCTAAGCGGGTTGGTTTCACCATGTGTGCGGGGCTCTGGACAAAAGAACAAGGTCTTCAGCAAATTCTTCCCATATTCAGTGGGAAATGAGGGTACTGGCCTTGCTGAGTTTCTGAAAGCCTGTGATTTGGTGCCTGGCCTGCTTGGCGGCTCCCCCAGCCTCAGAGGAATGACAGTCTGGGAGGCACATAGTGGAGTACGCCTCAAAAACTCCCGCCTTCCCACCCCTCAGAGACCTAGGAGTTTGGGGCTGTGGTTTCCTTATTCAGGCACAAGAGCCTGGGGACCTGCCAGAGGCCTTTCAACTTTCCCGCCACTGTGAGCCCAGGCTGCATTATGTAAGACTCCCCCTCAGGCCTGCTCCCCGGCCCAGCAAGCCCAGGCCTGCCTGTCCTCCCGGGGAACCTGGCCAGAGACCCAGTTTCTGGCACTCACAGCTGCCCCAGGAGGCTCTGCCCAGCATGGGGAAGGCAGGAAAACCATCACTTGACATTCAAGGCCTATGGGGCCCTGGTGCCAAACTAGGTGAAGAGGTCGCGTGTGCAACGTGCATGGATTACTGGCTTCTCGGGTTCTTCTCCACTTCCTGTGCACATGCCCCTCGGGTGTCTTGGGAACCTTCTGTCTGCGTGCCCAGCCCCTCTTCCCTGCATCCTCCACGTATATGCACCTATTAGCTTGGCTCACACTCTGTGGATTCTTTGCTTAAACTCTAGGTGGCCTTCCAAGTACGTGGGGCCAGCCTCACGGTGGTGAGAAGAGGTGCCCTTTGGAGGAGCTTGTGTGTAGGCACACACCTGGCTGCCCCCTCTGTGAATGCCTGGGACAGCATTTCGTCCAAGTAAAGATTAAATGTCCGTCTGAGACTGTGCGGAGGTGTTTACCTGAGCACCTCCATACCTGCCTCTTCCCGCCTGTTGAAGGAACCCTGCCTCACAGCCCCACGCAGGACCGAACAAGACCAGGAAACCCCGGCCGACCCTGGCTGAGGGTCTCTGCGGCCCATGCCAGGCCCAAAGCCCCAGTTCAGGAGAGGCAGGCTTTCAGGCATTCTGGAATTTGTTGCTTGTCTCTGTTAGTAAGGCCACCCCACAGTCTTGTTTGAGGGAACTGGGCACGAGGGCTGGAGGGTACAGGCTGATGGAAAACACATAGTCAATCAGGATTTGCTCACACGTGACTACCCAAGGAGCCCCAGTGGTGCAGTGGTTAAGCGCTCAACTGCTAACCCAAAGGTCAGTAGTTTGAATCCACTGGCAGCTCCTTGGAAACTCTATGAGGGCTGTTCTGTACTGTCCTATAGGGCCACTGTGAATCAGAATTGACTCGATAGTAGCAGGGTCTTTTGAGGTTTGGGGTTTCTTTTCCCTTACTTTACACCAAAGGGGGATGTAGTCAAGGGTGACTCGGGATTGAAGGGTTCCCAGTTTTAAAATTGTGACCAAAACAAACAAACAAAAAATTCTGTTGCCATCAGGTTGCTTCTGTCTCATAGCAACCCTGTAGGATAGAGTAGAACTGCCCCCACAGAGTTTCCAGTGAGCACCTGCTGGATTTGAACTGCCGACCTTGTGGTTAGCAGCACAGCTTTTAACCGCTGCAGCAGCAGGGCTACAAAATTGGGACACTGAAATCAAACCTATTGGCATCCAGTTGATTCTACTCAGAGTAGAACTACCCTCACAGAGTTTCCAAAAAGCGCCTGGTGGATTTGAACTGCTGACCTTTTGGATAGTAGCTGTAGCACTTAACCACTACACCACCAGAGTTTCTAAACTGACCCTGTTTGCCTGGAACTGAGAGGCTCCCAGAATGTAGAACACTCTGCTGCAATCAGGGACCTCCCCCACCCTGTCACCCTAGTTCAGTCCTGACTCAATGGTTGGAAGAGGGACACTTCTGGAGATACCTATAATCCCTGCCAGGAAGGATGCTTGCAGCCCTCCACCCAAACACAGCCTCTGGCATGGCTTGTGCATCTCTTTGCCGTAGGGGGTCCGGGGGAACGGCACTGAAGGACGCTGAGGGAGCATTTGGTTTGCAGATGGCAGCAGAGGGATTGAGGGGCTTAGTGCTGATCACAGAGCAGCAGCTGGTGGCACCCGGGAAGAGGACCTCCCACACCCTCTGGTGGGGGCCCGCTGTAGGCTGCCTCTTCAGGCCTCCTGCTTGGATCTCCTTTCTTTCTCGATTCAGGTAGGAGCAAAAGTCCTTAGAAGACAGAGAGCTGATTTCTTGGGTACCTTTAAAAAGCATTCTCTCCTTTCAGAGACTTTCAGAAAATCTCACAGGAACAGTTTCACAGGACAGTGTGAAGACAGGATATAGTAATATACCCTAAAGCCAAACCTTCCCCGGGAAGGGAAGTTAAAGGAAAAAAAAAAATGCCATCAAGTTGACTCTGACTCATAATGGCCCTATAGGACAGAGTAGAACCATAGGCTTTCGAAGGAGCATCTGGTAGATTTGAACTGCTGACCTAATGGTTAGCAGCCCAGCTTTTAACCACTGCACTACCAGCAATCCAGAAGGGAAGTTGGTGACACCTTTTGTAGGGACCTGCTAGCTCTGTGTGCATTTAAAGCCCATGAAAGCTGCTACTCACGCACCTCACACGAGTGCTGCCGGGGAGCTCCCTCACTGCAGCCTGTCCGCTCTGGTCCAGCAGCTTGTGTGGCCTGGGATGGTGGCTGGTTTACCAGCCCCATTCGGCAGCTTCTCCAGGCTCTGATACTTTCTCCTGCTGCCAAGACGCTTACCTAAAAAGCATTGGCCAGACACATCCCTACCCACTCTCTGCTGCTGGCAGGTGCTCAGTTTTCCACTTGCTAAATGGGAAGAGTAATATAGCCCAGCTCTCACGGTGAGCACAACGTGCCTGCTTGTCCTCACTCTGTCCTGGACTGTGCACAAGGCCACAAAGGTACAAAGTCCTTGACCAAGACTTGGCTGTGGAGACAACGAAGTGATCATCCCCTTAGTATTCACAATCCCCTCTTGGGCTATGTGTGATACACTGGAAGTGCCTTCAATTAAGATTTTCTGGATGATAAGATGTGTTCGAAACAAGAGGTATAGGGAAGGTACGGAAAGCCCAGGGACAATCTCTGTTACTGCACCCCCACCAATTTCAATAAGACAGAGGCCAAGTGCCAACAGAAATGCCTCCCCCACCTTGTCCAGCTGCCTCAGCTCAGGCAGACACCTCTCATATCTGTGGCACCTCAGGACACTGCTCCACGCCTCATCAGACACCCCCTGGGGCTTGTGCCCAGCGCAAGTGCTCCCCTCATACCACCACCCTCTTGCTGCACCTCTGTTCCAGAAGGTTCTGGAACCACCACACAGAAACAAGGCTGAATGTGATGCAGTGGCATTCGTGATGGGAAGTAAAATGTGTTCTGAATACCTGCAAAAAGAGAAATTAATATTAATAAGTGCACCAACATGAAAGGAAACCATTCTCAAAGGAGGAAGAGAGAGTTAAGAAATAGCCTTAGCAGTGAACTCTTGGTTACTTAGAGCTTTCTACTCTGTGGAAAGCTGTCACCTGGCGAGAGTGGGGTTCTCCATGCTCTGCCCCTACCTCTCCTTCAATGGGCCCCCACTGGGGCCAGCAGTGGGAATAGGGAGCTCACAGGCCTGGAGGGTTCACACTGTCCTTAAGCGTCCTAAGGAAGTCCGTCTACCTTCCCCACCTCATTCCAGTCCTCTAGGGCTGAAGAGAGGGCGTTTTGTGGCTGAGCGCAGAGAGCGGCTCAGCACTGGCCCTGTGAGCCCGGCATGGGCAGCAGCCACATTTGGTTGCGTCCCCCACTTTGTGTGCGTCTAACTCGTTCATCGCTATCCTTTGTCAGGAAGGGATGGTGACATGAATTGCTCTGGAACCAGCGGAACTCGGCCCAGTGGTCCAGGGAGCCCCCTAGGGCATGCTGACCCTCCCCCAGCAGAATGCTGCTGATTAGGACAGAGTCCTGGCTGCCAGGTCTCTGTACCAGTCACCCTGCCTCTGCTCTGTGACTAGGCCTGGGGGGACCCCAGCTCTGAAGACCCAGAGGCCAGGGCTTCCTGGAGGGGCCAAGGAGGTCTCACGGGGGTGCTTTCCAGAGCCAGTAGGGCTTGTCAAGACCCTTAAACCAGGGGTAAGATATAAGGGAAACAGCAGGGTGTGTAGGTCTGCGCAAATCGGCTGATGGGCCCAAGAAACCAAACCCTGTGCCTGCGATCCTGTAGGGCAGGCTAGAACCACCCATAGGGTTCCAAGGTTGTAATCCTGACTGAGGAAACATGGGTGGCCTAGTGGTTAAGTGCTACATCTGCTAACCAAAAGGTTGGCAGTTTGAATCCGCCAGGAGCTCCTTGGAAGCTCCATGCAGCATACTACTCTGTCCTATAGGGTCATTATGAATCAGAATTGACTCAAAGGCAGGGAGTTGTTTGTTTTAACTGACACAGGCTGCCACCAGCTGGTGGGTTCAGACTGCCGACCTTTCAGTTAGCAGCCAAGCGTTTACCCACGTGCCACCCTGGCTGCTTTGTCGCTTGCTAACAGGGTTTTATTTTCATAGACTGATGCCTTCCTCTCCCTCCTCTCAGGGTGCACTTGGGCGGGGAGGGGAGGAAAAGAGGGAAGCGGGGAGTGGAGTGAGAGGGTTGGGAGGGCTCCCAGAGAGCTGATTTCTAGTCACCGTGGAAGACTTTCCCAGTGGGATCCAGAAAGGAGAGCTTTTTGCAACTGCTTGTCACTAGGGGCTGACCAGTAAGTTAGCCCACTGAAAACTAAGTGCTCCTGGTGTGTGTCACTGAGAGTTTTTTGTGGCATCAGTAGAAATTGGTAACACCTGCCTTCATTCCAGAAGAACATTTACCATGGCTTTGTTCCGGAGCCACGGGCCTGGACGGGCAACATTTCGCAGTGTCCCTTTATGGGGACCCATAGGACAGATTTCTCTCGGCTCTCAGCACCAGTGGGGTAGTGTGGCTTCATGGTGAGGGGCCTAGGCTTTGGGTTTCAGGCTGCCAGGGGCCGTTTCCCCAGCTTTCCTCTCTCCTGTGTGAGAGACAAGACTGAAACAGACCAGGCTTCCCATCAGCCTCCGGGGCTTGGAGGTGAGCCCACAGATAAAAATCAAACCTCGTGAGCTTCAGTTTTCTTACCAGTAAAATGGGAGTCATAAAAACAACTTCCTCAAGTCCCAAAGAGCCCCGGTGGGGCAGTGGTTAGGAGCTAGGCTGTGAACCAGCAGTTGAACACTTTGAATCTACCAGCGGCTCCTTGGAAACCCTATGGGGCAGTTCTGCTGGGTCCTCTAGGGTCACTGTGAGTCAGAATAGATGGATGGCAGCGGGTGTGGGAAAGTCCCTAGGTGACACAAACAGTTTGCATGGTACTACTGAGTGCATCAATTCTTGTGTAATCAAACGTCTTTGAATTACAGCATTGATGAAGAACAGTGACTTATCACGGACTGCCCAGAAGAAGCAACGAATCTGTCTTGGAAGAAGTACAGCCAGAATGTTCCTTAGAAGCAAAGGTGGGGAGACTTTGTCTTACATGCTTTAGACTCGTTATCCGGAGGGGCCAGTCTCTGGCGAAGGGCATCATATGGGTTGAGCACAGGGTCACCAAAAAGGGGAAAGACCCTCAACCAGGCAGCTACAGCAACGGGCTCACGCGTAACAGTGAGTTGTGAGGGTGGCACAGGACTGGGCAGTGTGTTGTGCTGTTGTACGTAGGCTCGCTGTGTGTCGGAACCAACCCGACAGCACCTAACCACACTGACCCAAAGGCTGGCAGTTTGAACCCACCCGATGGCGCCTAGGAAGAAAGGCCTGGTGATCTGCTGCCACTAAGATCACAGCCAAGCAAATGCTATGGAGCAGCTCTATAACCCAAAGCAACATGCCAGTTTGTTTTCCTCGGTTTCAGGCAGATGGCAAGATTCCACAAAGCTTCTTGGTGAACACCAGCCCCCTTTATGATCAGGAAGAGGCTTGGCTTTTTGTAAACACCTGGCTTCACTTTTTCCTTATAGACACTCAGGACCTTGTAACTCACCCGATTTCCCTGTCTTGGTGGCTGGAAAGCTCAGTGCCAACCTTGAGGCACACCTCTGGGGTCACCTGCACACCCCAAGGTGTACCCTACCGGTCATTGCCTGCCCTATATTTGGGCATAGTGACTAAGTGCTACATCTGCTAAACGAAAGGTTGGCAGTTCAGGCCTGCTGGGTGCTCCTTGGAAACTCTACTGTGTCATATACCCAAACCAAAACTCACTGCTGTCGAGTCGATTCCGACTCAGCAACCCTATAGGACAGAGCAGAACTGCTCCATAGAGTTTCCAGGGAGCACCTGGCAGGTCTGAACCGCTGACCCTTTGGTTAGCAGACATAGCCCTTAACCACTATGCCACCAGGGTTTCCCTCTGTCCTGTAGGGTCACTGTAAGTCAGAATCAACTCAATGGCAATATGGTGTTTTTGTTTTTTTGTTTTTTTGATTCTTCAGGTATTTCTCTGAACTTGATGACTGAAGAGAGGTGGTAATGAAGTTAGTGAACCAGACCGATTTCTCCCCAAAGCCCTTTCTCACAAGTTTTGCATTTAAAGATCATACCACTTACGGCAGGTGTATGGGTTTCCCAGAGCAGTCGTGAGAAAGTACCACAGACTGAGTGGCTTAAAACAATGGAACTTCATTCCCTCCTAGCTCTGCAGGCCACAAGTCTGAAATCAGCGGTCAGCAGAGCCATGCCCACCCCTGACATCCCCAGCTGCTAGCAGTCCTTGGCCCTCAGTACCCCACGGGGGTGTCACTGCTCTCTTCGGCTCTGTTACTGCCCCACATTCTCCCAGTCTGTGTCTCAGTCTGCTTCCAAGTCTCCCTCTTCCTACAAGGATACCTGACACATGACCACACAGTGTTGTACTGTTGTACACAGGGTCGCCAAGAGTTGGAACTAACTTCACAATACCTAACAACAACAATAACAAAATGAGGACACCAGACAAGGGATTAGGACCCACTCTAACCCAAGGTGACCTCAGCTGAACTTGATGGCCTCTCCAAAGGCCCCGTTTCCAAATAAGGTCTCATTCACAGGTACCGGGGGTTACAACTTAAACACAGCTTTTTGGGAGACATAATTAAACCCATAAAATACCCATTGCCGTTGAGTCAACTCCAACTCATAGCAATCCGATAGGGCAGAGTAGAACATGCCAACGGGGTTTTCATAAAATAGGCATCCCATTTTGCAGAAGAGAACACTAAGGTTCCCATGGGGGCTAGCAGAGACGTAGTGGCTTAGTGGTTAAGAGCTGGCTGCTGACCAAAAGCTTGGCAGTCCCATTCTGCCAGCTGCTCCTTGGAAACTCCATGGAGCAGTTCTGTTCTGTAAATTGGAAATCCAACAGCAATGCCCTGGGTTTCTTAGGTTTTGGGGGCACTAGCGAGAGTGGGGGTGGGAGGTAAGGCCTTGCTTTGCCCCACCTGAGCTCCACAGTGACCGCTCCACACTCTCAAAGCCCTTCCAACACCCCCACCCAGGAAGGGCTTGGGGAATGTGCATTCTCCTGGTTCATCCACCCCACTTGCCATTTCCCCTTATCAGTCTCTCGTCACGCCATTCTTTACCAGATGCAGAAAAATCAGCTCCCTCCCTCCGTGGGACCCTCCACCAAATACTTGTTGGCACCTAGCAAAAAATGAAGACATAATTCAGATTTGGTTCTCCCCAACAATGGGGTGTCCCTAGGAGAGCCAGCATCTGCACAGTGACTGCCAGGAAAAGGTTCAGGAGTCCTCAAAACACGGCCCTTCCTCCAGAGCCTCCCCACCCCTTTTGGGAGGAGGATCAATCTGGGGTTACTTGGCAACAGCTGAGGCTCTGCACCTGGAGGGAGTCACAAATCCCTGTGAAATGCCGGGGGGGGCGGGGGGGGCTTTTTAAAACCCAGCTGCCCTGAAAGCCTGTGCTGAGAGGGACACGGAGCTGCTTCCTCGGGCAGAGCACCTGGGGCACCTGTAGGAGTCTGGTTCTTGTGAGTCTGGCCCTTGTGAGCCTGTCCTGACAGGGCTCAGGAGCATTGATGTGCCCTTCAGGATGAAGCAGGAGCATATGAATTTTCCAGGACTCATGGCTGTACTTACATCTCAGTGGCAAAACAACCTACAACTTCTAAGTCTCTCTAGTCATACAAGAAAGGTCAACCATCTTCCTTTCTCCAGCAACTGTGGCAAGCAACGCTGGCAGCAAGGTCATGGCTCTTAGCACCAGCTTCCCAGGGGCACTCAGTTGTCTTGCTATCTCTGGCCAGGGCCTGCTGACCTCACACTGCCAGGCACCTTAGCCTCCGAGGTCCTGTGCTCTTGCCCCAAACTCTCACAAAAACAGATTTCCATGGCCCCCAGCCCAGGCCGTCTGTGAGTGCCTGGGTGCTGTGTTTGCACGTGGGTACCAGCCTTGGCACATTCTCCTCACAGACGCCAGCCTCTGGCTGGCCACAAGCAACTGTCCCCAGAATCCAGGGCTGGCTGCAGCCTCCCAGCTCTCTGCAGAACAGGGCACTGTGCTGGCGAGGGCAAGGAGCCAACAGGCCTTTCCACCCACAGGAAGGTGGGGGAAGAACCAAGGGTCCCTGCCTGAAATCCCAGGAAATAAGGTCCGGGAGCTGTCCTCCTGCCGTCCCGTTTGTGGGTTCACCAAAGACAAGGGAGCCTGCCTTCCCTACCCAAAGAGAAGCACCAAGTTGGACTGGTAACTAGGGGCCAGGCCTGGCACTGGCCTGGAAACCCGTGGCCAAGAGGCATGCAGCAGGCATGTCCTGGCCTCGGCCCAGCTTCTCCTCTCTGAAGCAGGCCTCTGTCCAGTCCTTCCATCTCCCCATGTCTGGGTGTGCACCTGCATTGTAAGCATAACCGTGAACATATATCCCACGTTTCCTGCATGGGTGTTTGCTTTATCTCTTTTGTTCTTTTATGTATTTTTTAACTTTTCAAAATGAAAGGATATCAGGGGATACTGAGCTCTGGTAGCACTGTCGTTAAGAGCATGGCTGCTAACCACAAAGTTAGCGGTTTAAATCCACCAGCTGCTCCTTGGAAACCCTTTGGGGCAGTTTTACTCTATCCTACAGAGTCATTCTGAGTCCTAATTGACTTCACAGTAGTGGGTTGGGTTTGGTTTGGGAGCTTCTGCTAAAGGTGATGGTGAAACTGGGGAACAGATGAAAAGGATGTTTGAACAATTTTGAAAACGTGCTGAGTGAAGTCAGTCAGTCACAAAGGGACAAAATACTAGATAATCTTACTTACGTGAACTGATGCTTTCGGATGATGGTGTCAGTGAATATTGAATACTGCACAGACTGCTAGAAGAACAAATAAATCTTTCTTGGGAAAATGTCCAGCCAGAATGCCCCTTAGAAGGAAGAATGGCAAGACTTCGTCTCACATACTTTGGACATGTTGTCAGGAGGGGCAGTCCCTGGAGAAGGATGCCATTCTTGGTAAAGTCAAGGGTCAGCAAAAAAGAGGAAGACCCTAAGTGAGCTGCAGTGACACAGCGGCTGCAACAGTGGGCTCAAGTATGACGATACTTGGGAGGATGGCGCAGGACCAGGCAGTTTTGTTCTCTTATGCATCAGGTCACCGTGAGTCAGAACAGCACCCTAAGAACAAGGGTTTATATGAAATATCTAGAACAGGAAGGTGTATTGAGACCAAAGGTTTTTAGTGGTTACCAGGGTGGGAAGGGAGGAGGGGGAAAGAGGGACGCAGTGTTTAGGGGACACTGAACTTCCCTGTTAAGGGGGAATGGTGTAATTTGGGAACAGATAGAGATGGTGGGTGAACAACACAATGAATATAACTTATGTCACTGAACTATTCCTTTGAAGATTGATGAAATATCAAGTGTTTTGTTATATACATAGATTTACCCCAATAAAACATTAAAAAAAAAAAAAGTAAGCATAGACACGCAGACTTCCTGTCCTGCTCAGCATCTGGTGGGGGAGGTAGGTAGGGTCACAAAGGCCTATGCTAAATGTGCAGGGCCACAGCAGTGGAACCAGAAGAGAGAGCAAACAATCCCTGTAGGAGGGCTTCCTGGAGGAGGCACCATCAAGGAACTTCACAGAGAAGGAATACTGCTCCAGGCAGTGCAGTCTGGCTTTGGGATTACCCCAGAGCCAGGCTCTGGCTCTCAGGGCCCAGAGGCTTGGGCCCCCTTGGTTTTCTGCCTCCCCGCTCCCATGCTCTTTCCTCCAGCAGGGTCCTCCCTCCTGTTGCTCCTCGCTTTGCCCCCTTCATCTCCCATCCTCACCTTAATGCACACCCAAGGTAAGTCCACGTACCTCTGTGGGTACTCTGCTTTCCGACAAGACAACAACAAAGACAAAGCAGATGAAATAAACTGGTGATTACACAGCACATTTGTGTAACAGTGGAAGCTTATTTCCACATGAGACATTCGGCCTAAATTTTTTCTAGATATTTCTGAGTCACTTAAACTCCAGAACGGAAAGGGATTCTGGCACTAACCTAGTTGCATATCCCACCCCAGGAGGTATGACCCCTCCATAAGCCCACTGGGTGTCGCCGTTGTCGGCCTGAGTACCTGTGCCCACAGGTGCACACACAATTTTACACACTACCCAGGGCATCTGCTTCCCTGAGACACCTACCTCCCCACCTTGGCCAATAGCATCCCAGGTGGCATCCCCTCCAGCCCAGCTCCCTTGCCCAGACCTCAGCATATCTGGTCACAGCAGACCCAGTAGGGGTCCTTAGGACCAGTAGGCCCCTTGGGCAGGGGGTGGGAGGCTGTGCAATCTCCTCACTGTGTGTCTTAGAGAAATTACTAAACATCTCTGAGCCTGTTTTTCCCTGTGAAGGTGGGATTTGGAGGCATAAACAGCACTTAGCAAACCATATGCTGCTCTGCAGATGCTATTTATTATGATGCGGCCCTTTGAGAGTGATCACAGAGCAACCCATCAAGGATTATAGAACAATGCTGGGGAAATTGCACACATATGTGCCAAGCAGGCCCCCAAGAAGGAGCACTGGGAGCAGAGTTCCCTGGTGGTGGCAGCGTCTGCAAGGCCTGCTTTCCCACACAAGATAAAGGCACTCAGTCCTCCAAACCAGCTTGGGCATGGGTACCAGCCCACACGGCCATGAGGATGGCATGGCTCAGAGACATGAAGCAACCTACCAGCAGGCACACAGCCCCTAGACCACGGAATTCAGCCCTCTGGCCTCAATGTGAGAGCAGCAGGGTTAGATCTGGGGTTGCACTCAGCTGCAGTGGATCAGTTTTTAACCAGAGAGATCTGAAAAGACATGCATTACAGGTGTTGGTGAGGAAAAGTCTCTTTTGCTTCGGAGGGCAGTCATTTATTCATTCACTGTTTCATTCATTTTAGCACCTGTTTAAAACCCAAAACCAAACTCACTGCTGTAGAATCTCTCCCCACTCCTGCCACCCCATGTGTTATAGATTAGAAACACTCAATCAAGTTTCTTGCACGTCATTTTTAGGGAAGTAGATAGCCAGACCTTTCTTCCAAGGGACCACTGGGTGAGTTGAAACCACCAATCTAGGGGGCAGTAGCGTTTTGGTTTGGGGGTTAGGTGGGCACAACTTGCATATAGGATTAATAAGCCCCTCTAGGGTCACTGGAAACCCTGGTGACGCAGTGGTTAAGGTGCTACGTCTGCTGAGCAGAAGGTCAGCAGTTCACCTCTGCCAGGCGCTCCTTGGAATCTCTACGGGGCAGTTCTACTCTGACCTGTAGGGTCACTAGGAGTTGGAATCGACTCAATGGCAGTGGGTTTGTTTGGTTTGGTGTGGGTATAGGGCCACTGGAAACTGGTGCCATAGCAGTGAAGAATCAGTAGCAGTGGGCTTGGTTTGGTGGTTACAGGGTCGCTGTGAGCCAGAATTGACCTGTCATAACAGGTTTGTTTGTTTGTTTTGTAGTTTGGCTTATCTCCTGTTGATCTGCTGCAAAAGTGTGATAAAGCAGTGATGTCACCCAGAGGACTCGGTGCGTCTGAACCAAGCCACGGTATTTCCAATTGCCTCACATGCAGGCAAGGAAAATGTGGTGGCACAGCGGTCAAGAGCTTGGGCTGTTATTCAGAAGGTGGGTAGTTTGAACCCACCAGGCGCTTCTTGGAAACTCTACTGGGCAGTTACTCAGTCCTACGGGTCACCGTGAGTCCAACCCAATTTGACAGCAATGGGTTTGGTACATGCAGGTGAAGGTTGGACAGTGAGCAAGGAAGAGCGAAGACTTGATGCCTTTGAATGACGGTGCTGGTGAAGAATACCGAATATATCATGGACTGCCGGAAGAATGAGCATACCTGTCTCAGAAGAAGTACAGCCAGAATGCTTCTTAGAAGGATGGCAAGATTTCATCGCATCGACCTTGGGCATGTTAACAGGAGGGGCCAGTACCTGTAGAAAAGACTTCAGGCTTGGTAAAAAAGAGGGTCAGCCAAAAAAAAAAAAGAGAGAGATGACGTGGATTAACACAGTGGCTAACACGATGGACTCAGCACAGCAACGACTGTGAGGGAGGCACAGGACCGGGCAGGGTTTAGATCTGTCCTACACGGGGGTCACCACGCAAGAGAACCCACTAAACGGCACCTAGCAACAACCACCCATCACGTTGAGTACATGGACACGAAGAGGGGGCTTAAGGGCCCTGGGGACAGGGTACCAGCCCCTGCTTCCCTTGCTCGTGTGAATGCAGGCCGAGGCCCAGCCGGCGACGACCAGAGCCCACAGTCTCCGGTGCTATCTCGTCAGGGGCAGGGCCTGCTTTCCATCAGGACTTGCTAAGTGGATCCTGGGGCCACAGAAGACGCAGCGAGAGGGGGAGGGGAGGGGAAGGGGAGGGGAAGACCTCCCTCGGGGGACTGTTGGTACCCGGGGGACACAGGCAGCAGCAGCCGAACCGAGATGGCCCAGCCGGGCCAGGTGGGCGGAAGCCGGGAAGCTGGGCGGGAGCTGCCCCAGGCCCACTAGGCCTGTCGCGGGGAGGGGCGGGCGGAAGGACAGAGGCCCAGGGAGCCAGTAACAGGCTGATTAATAGGCTGATGGGGGCAGATGGACAGGCAGCCAGGGCAAGGACTCGCTGGGCACCAGCCTCCCGCTCTCCGCCGCCGGTGAGCCTGGTGGGCTGGGGGCAGGGACACTGCCGGCCTCTGGCGGTGGGGGGTAGCAGGGAGGCTGCGGTAAATGAATCACAGGCCAGAACCAGGAGCCTCAGGCCTCAGGGCTCATTCCTGTAACCACCAAAACCAACCACCAAAACCACTGCCCTAGGGCTGATTCTAATCGTCAGGACGCTACAGGACAGAGTAGAGCTGAACTATAGGTTTTCCAAAGAGCAGGTGGTAGATTTGAACTGCCTTGGTTAGCAGCCAAGCTCTTACCCACTACACTCCCAGGGTCTCCTCCCCCAGGACTCTGGTGACAACTGAGTGAGAAGCTGGGGACAGCGGGTCCGCAGGGGTTCCACTCTGCCACAGGCTGGGCCAAAAACCCTACACACTCCAGAAGAGGCAGAAATCTCTGGGAGGGAGAGGAAATTCCCACCCCCATGGGACTGAGGCTGAGGGGAGAACAGGATCAGAGGCCCGGACCACCCCTTCTAGCTTGGGCCTGACTGTGGAGGGGCAGCTGGGAGTTGTCCTTTCTGGTGGGAGAAGGAGAAGGCAGAACCTGGCTCAGGAATAGAAACTCAAGTCTCAAGAAATGAGGCCTGGTGTTTTGCCAGCCTCCCAGCACCTGCTGTTTGCAGGAGGCACAGATGTGGCCTTCCTGCTCTGACCCCATGGTCGTCATGTACTCTGAAGCTCTCTCCAAAAGGCTCAGCACACACACACAGCACAGGGATGGCAGTCACCTCTACTGAGCACTTCCCTGGCCCCAAAACCAGGGCTCTGCAACCTACCACGGTTGTCCTTCTGTGCATCCACCTTCGGGGCAGACCCTGCTAGCATGCCCATTTTATAGATGAGAACACTGAGGCTCAGAAGGAAGTCACTGACCCAAGGCCAAGGCAGATCTAGGAGGAAGAGTTGTCTGACTTCCACGTAGCCTCTGGGGCTCCAGATTGTGAGGCGACCCAGGCCTTCCGTCCTGAAGAGATCAAAGGCCTCCCCAGCAGCTCAGTGGAGCCAGAGAGCTGGGCCCTGGTGAGAAAGGGGCATTGGGAGGCCCGGCAGGTGACACATAGCTGCCTCCTAGGCCCTCAGCTCCCATTTCAGTGTTCCCAGTTCCCCCCCAGGGGAGAACACGTTAATAAGCTCTCAGAGAGACACTAGGACTGCAGGGGACCTGAACACCTGACCTAGGTTGCCGGCCTGTGAGGGCTGAGAGCTTGTAGGGCCCTGGGGGCCATGCGGGCAATGGGTGACTTGGGGTCTTGCAGTCTTTTTGGTGGAGGTGGCTCCAAGGTTCATCTCCAGCGGATACCAGCGCCACCAGGCAGGAATGGCCTGGAGGACTGTGCAGACGGGTGGTCCCCAGGTGCAGTCGCCTCCTCCGGGGCAGGGGGAACAAAGGGGAGCCGGCTTGGGAGGGCGAGTGCTGACCCCTTGCCGCTGCCCCGCCGCTGCCGCTGGACCTGGAGGGAGGAGTCTCGGGCGCCCTCTGCCGGCCTGGGGACTTCTGGAGGGAGGAGGTGGAGCTGCGGGCTGGGCTCAGCAGCTCCTCCGCCCGCGTGTGCGCTTGTGCACAAGCGTGTGGGTGACCGTGAGAGAGTCTGTGTGTCCATGTGCCTGTGGCACCTGTGCCTGCTGGTGTGTCTGGGAGTGCACGTGTGTGTATGTGCACGTGTCTGTGTGTCTCTGTGGGTGCGCGCGCATGTCTGTGTGTGGGGGCGCATGAATCAGTGTGTGTGCACATTCATGTCTATATTTGTCTGTGTACGCATGTGTTGGTATCTGTGTGCCTGCATTTCTGGATGTGTCGTGTGGGTGTGCATGTTCTGTGCGTATCTATGCACACAGTTGTCTGCCTGGGCTCCCACATGTGGGGTGTGAATGGAGCGAGACTGAGGAAGAGGCAGAGATCCAGGTACCTGAACCTTCGTTTGTTCAATCAGAAGCGTTCTGCCGACGTGGTCCCTGGAGTGGGTGTCCCCACTGGGGGGATGCGTGGAGGGGGCGCTCCCAGTTGGGGTGCGTGGAGTGGGCGACTCCAGTGGGAGGGTTCCTGGAGGGGGCGTTCCTCGTTGGGGAGCATGGAGTGCGCATCCTACTGAGGGGGTGGAGGTGTAGCCGCAGCGGGGTCAAGGTTGCCGACTGGTCTTGCTAATGTTTTCTGACTACTAGGAGAAAGGGAGGAAATGGAGTGAAGTGCTGTAATCCAGCAAGATAATTAAGATGCAGATTACACTGGAGGTGCCTTCCAAACGGAGGGGGTGAGGGCGCTCACAGAGGAGGCAAGCCTGTGCTGAGACTGGAGCGGTGGACCAGCAGGCAGTGCAGGAGGAGGGAGAGTGGGAGCCTCCATGGGCACCCAGAGGGAACTGGGAGCTCGTGGGGGGAGGGGGAAGTCCAACGATGAGAAGCGGGGCCAGAGAGGCAGCTTGGGCACAGGTGACACAGGCAGTCGCAGAGGAAGCCTGGGCAGGGTGGAGGCCTCCCTGGAGGGGTCCAGAGTGGACTACAGGGGCCCTCTGCCTCCTGCCAACACCGTGGAAAAGGGGCCCATGGCATTTCCTTGCAGGGTGAGCAAGCACTGGCACAAGCACCCCTGCCCGCCACAGAGAGGTACCGGTAAGGAGGTGGAGGGCATGACACTGGGCACACTGACCTGGTCCCTAAGCCGGGTGGAAGCCTGGGTGCTGCAGGGAGGGTCCTGGCTCCCCCTTCCAAGGCCCAGCAGTGCCCACGCTGTGCCAGCTGCAGTGGCCTCTGGCGCCTCTTTGGCCATCAATGCCTCCTCTGTGGCCTGGGAGGGTGGGCCGGGGAAGGCCTTGGGCCCAGGCCAGCCTGGTCCCCTCACAGGGTGGCACTGGCCTTCGGGGTCTAAAGTGGGCCTGGCTGTGCCCGAGCCCCCGCCAGGGCTGGGGGTTGTGGTAAATAGCCCCTGAACACACGCTCTGACCCGCTCCCCTGATGGCACACAAGCACAGCTTGGTTTTCCAAGACTCCAAGGGCCTTTTTACATCAAGTCTCACTCTGCCAAAGTGACAGAGTGATCTAGAACCTTGTCGAGTGTGCTCTTAGGCCCACCTGGCCTCTTCCCTGGTGGTACCCAGGCAGGGGCAGGGGGGCAGCACCGTGGGCCCTCGCCAGGTCCTCCTTAAGCACCCCAATCCTTCCACACATCCTCTGGTGACCCCACCCTTCCCCACCCACCCGCTTGGGCTCAGGGACTCGGGGGGGGGGGGCAGCCATCACTGAGCAGGATCCCGGGGAGCCCATCAGCATTCTCACTGGCCATGCCCACAGGAAGGGAGGTGAGTACCACTCTCACATCCCAGAGTCATCAGGAGGCCAAGTCCCCCCTTCCTTCCCTCTGATGACAATAGTCTGCTTTCAGGAGAGCTTCCGGAGTGCCACATGTGTGCTAATGGGGTCCCATGCATCATCTAACCCCCACAACAAACCCAAGAGACAGTCAGGTCATCCTCTGGCTCCAAATTACACACCGAGGTCCAGAGAAGCTGGGCCCCAGGCTCGGGGTCAGAACCTGAGCTCAGGTCCTGCCCCTGACCCCACAACCCCTTACACTCCCCTATACTCCCCTACAACCTGGCCACTGCCCTGCTCCCTGTCCAGCCCCACCCACCCCCCTCATTGCACGTGGTCAACTTGTGGCTCCATTGATTCAAGGACATGCCCTCATTCATCCTGGAGATCAAGGCCCTCCAGTCTGGCCCTGTACCACCCTTGGAGTGAACCTCCACTCCTGGGCCGCTTGTCCTCCCACCTCCAAGCTGAGCTGGGCTCTCTGCCAACAGCTCTGCTTGTCCCTTCTGCTCACTGCATCTCATCCACGGCAAAGGGACCTAACGGGACACCCCCAGTCCCCCTGCCCTTCCTGCACTTCTGCTGTGCCCTGGGGTTCCTCCCTGCTGCTCCCCACAAAGCTTGGCCTGCCCTGCACAGGTGCCATGGGACTCTAGCATCGGGCTGCCTCTTCTGGAGTAGGTGTCGGCAGGAGCTTGAGCAGAGGCGAGGAGACTGGGGCAGAGGGGGCAGCTGAGAAATGCCCCCACCCTCTCTAGGCCGCTGTGCAGGCCAGGGAGCAGAGTCCTTGAACACACACAGCCTGCAGCTTCACCCACAGCTTCATGTGGCAGGAGCTGGCAGGGGCAGGGGTGCTCCTGCCTCAGGGGATGCCCACGGATGTGGCTCTGAGGCCGGGGGATTCCAGCCTTGGGCCGGGGGCCCTGGGCCCTTCCTGCCCCCTGGAGCTTCAGTCCTGCTCCAGGTCCTCAGGGAGCCGATTTATGTGCTGGGGGTGGGTGGTGAGGTCCCTGGGTGAGGGTGGGGAGGGGCACCACTCCAGGCAGCCTCCTCAGCTGGCAGAGGCTCCTGCCAAGACGGTCCCCACCCCGCCCCCGCCCTCCACTCATTATCAACTTGGAGTTTGTGTGCAAACAGCAGCTGGTCTCTTTTGTTGGGTCTCCCTTCCCCCTTGCTCCCCCTTGCCTTTTCCCTGCTCCCCATGCCTGCCCAACTGGCTCTTCCACCTCAGAGCCTGCCCCCCTACCCACTCCCAGTTGATTTAGAAGGAGTCCCCTGGGAGGGAAGTATCCTCTGCCCAACTCCTGCCTGAGGCCCCCAAATTCTCCTCCAGCCCTTTGAAGAAAGAGGCAAGAGGGTAAGTAACAAGAGCCAGAGAGGGCCAGTAACTGACCCAAAGTCAGAGCGGGAAGTGCACAGTCAGGCCCAGACTCAGGGGTGTCTGTTTGCTGAGCCTGTTTGCAGAGCCCATATGCTTCCTGGGTTCAGCTTCTCCTCAGGTGGCCACAGTACCTCCTGACCTCTCCTTCTCTTAGGGGGCCCTGTGTGTCTGTGGTCATTATCTCTATGTGTTTGAGACAAGAAAGGCAGGCAGGATGGGATGGCACGGTCCTGTGGGTTGTAGCCAGGAGTTGGGACTGAAGTCTGAGGGTGAGCAATGGAGGAACTCAGCCGGCAGCAGGCCTTGCTGTTTGGGGAAGGGAGAGCAGGGAGGCCTATTAGGCAGGTGACCAGGCAAAAAGTAGAAGAGATAGCTGTTGCTGTGTGAGCTTTCACCAAAAACACAATAAAATACAATTTAAAAAAAAGGCTGAGGTCCTAACCCTGGCAGGCCAGGTCTGGGAGCTCCGGACTTGGTCAAGTGGATGGTGGGACCAGCAGGGGTGGGGATGAGGACTTGACAAGAGCCCCCCAGGTCTCTGGCCCAGCTGTGGTCAGTGACCATGGCAGCTTTCAGAGAGATAGGAGCAGACTTTGGGTTTGGGTGGTGATAAGGATCTGGAGTTTGGGATAAACTAGGCTGGAGGTATCTGGGGGAGTTCGGGTGCAGGCCTCCAGCTATGGGATGGGCTCCAGGGGAGAATACTAGCAGGGCAGGTGGAGGTCTGGGAGGGGTTGGGGAGTGGGTAAAAGGCTGGGGGAGAAAGGGGCTGAGGCCAGAGCCCTAGCAGAAGACACAGAAGCCAAGGAAGGGGACTCCGAGGAGTAGGGTCAACAGTAGCTACCAGGACTGTCTACTTGATCTGGGGATTAGAAGCTGGCAGGGGGTGCTGGGAAAGCAAGTCCATGGCACTGGCAGGACTTGTGCATTGGGCACTGGCTGTCCTTCCCAGGTTTTAGCTCTTTTAATCCTTCTAACAGCCCTGGGTTAACAAATGGACCCCACTATCACAGTCATTGGAAACGCTGGTGGCATAGTGGTTAAGTTGGACGTCTGCTAACCAAAAGGTCAGCGGTCAAATCCGCTAGCTAGGCGCTCCTCGGAAACTATGGGGCAGTTCTACTCTGGCAGCCGCTTTATTTCAGTCATTTCCATTTCATGGATGAGAAAACCTTGGCTCCAGCTTGACTCCAGCCGTGGCTTTATTACAGTCATTCCCATTTCACAGATGAGAAAACCTTGGCTCCAGCCTGGAGAGAGCCCAGTCCCCACTTGGCCCTGAATCAGCTGTGCAAGCCCCAGGGATCGCGCTCCTCCTTCCTTCCGCAACTACTCAGGGAGCCTCACTGTGCGCCGCCCTTCCAGGCACTGGGGTCTCAGAGCCCCCTTGCTCCTTAGAAAGTTCACTTCTGGGAGTGCCACAGAAGGCAGGAGGGGTATGGGCACCAGAGGTCAGACATCCAGAGCTCTCAGAGGCGGCCACGCCTGCGTTGTTGGGTCTAGAGGAAGGTTTTGAGCTCAAGGCCGCGGGCAGGCGGCGCGTGTCCAAGGAGAACGCCCAGAGCGCCCCTCCGCGCCGCGGTCAAGGCTCAGCCTCGCGAAATCGTCCTGTTGAAGCTCTGGCTGGGTCCTCGGGGGCTTTAGAGCAGCCGAGAACACCTCGGGGTGCAAGGCTTCTGAGCGGACCAGTGCCTGGCGGCGGGAGCCGCGAAGCGTCGGTGCACACAGCCCACGCACACACTCGAGTGTACACGCGCAGGCACACACCTCCGCAGCCGGAAGTCGCAGGACCCGGCGCCGAGCTACAGGGGGCGCGCCGGGGGGCCGCGGGGCGAGCGCGAACAAAGGACGCAGCGGAGGCAGGGGCGGCCCGTGATTGGACGCCACCCCGCAAGCTCCTCCCACCGTCGCCCCGCCCCTGGCGGCCGAAACCCGAGCCCAGCGCGGCCCGGGACCCGCGGCGCCCGCGCCGTCTACACCGGGGGCGGAGCGCGGGCGGGAGTCGGGTTCTTGCCTGGTCTCCGCGCGGACCCCGCGGAGAGCCCGGCGGCCAGTGCTCGGGCCTCCCCCGCCGCCGCCTCCCCGCCTAACGCCCCCTCGCTGTCTTGGGCGCAGCTGCCCCGGGTGCCCCAGAGGGGAAGCCCGGGGGCAAAGTCGCTGCACCCGGGGGGCCTGGTTGCCCAGGTGTAAAGGGACGAGGGAACAGGAAGCTGCCTTTCCCAGGATCTGGCCTAGGCCTGGTAGCTGCACTGAGACAAGGCCAAGAAAGGGTCACCCCGAGAGGGCTGCCTGGGGGGAAAGGAGTAAGGGGTGGGAGCCGTGGGCCGAAGGACAGCCGAGGGGAAGGTGTGGTGGCATGGCTGGAGGCCCGGGCTGCCCAGGCAGGTACTTAAGGGGACAGCCGGGGACACCGGGACGCCGCCGGACAGAGGATCCTAGCAGGGATTGGCACACGAGAAGGAGTTAACCGAAGGCCAGACCACTTCTCCGTGCTTAACAGATTTCAGACGTGGGGCCGTCCAAGCTCCATCCCTCTCTCCCAGCTGCCTGCGAGGTGAGAGAAGGGGTGGAGCGAGGGGACGGCCACCACCAATCACAGCCTCAGCTGCCACTTTGAATCTGGGCTGGCGGGCGCGGGCTACAGGCTGCCAGGTGTGCTGGCAACCTCTTTGTCCCCACTGCCTGCCCGGGCACGCCCCCACTCCACCCCCACCTTCCAGAAGGCTCGGAGCTCCACCCAGCCAGTTCTCCTTCACTGACTCCCCCAACCGTGGACAGAAGTGGGACACTGGTTCAGCTCCAATGACCCTTGATGACTCTAAACCATGCCCCTCCCTTGGGTCTCCACCTCCCCAGGAAGGCCACCAGGAGCCTATGGTATGAGGAGGGATTAGGGCTAAGAGCCAAGAATTTTCAACAAAGGTCTGGAAGTGGGCTAGGCTGTTAAACTGAGATAATAAGGGCCTATCTCCCAGGTTATTGGGAGGATTAAAGGAGATCCTACAGAGCAGAGGGCTTTGAAAGAGGAAAGCCTCAATGTGTGTGTCTGTGTGTGTGTGCCAGGAAGAACAGGGAGTCCCTGGGTCCTACCCATGGGCATAGTACAAGAGTGACCAGAACAGTGTCTGCCCTCGTGGAACCCAGAGCCCCACTGGCCCTGCTGGAAGAAAGTGCAGAAGTTCTCAGGGGGTATGTGCCCAGAATTTAGGGTTGCCGGCCCTCAAACCAAGGTGTCTGGGTGGCACGAATGGTTGGCACTCACCTGCTAATGTAAAGATCAATGGTTTGAACCCCCTGAGTGGCACCATGAAGAGAGGCCTAATCTGCTTGCCGAACGATCAACCAAAAAAACCCCCAAAACCATCGGCTTGGAGTCTGTCCTGAGCCACAGTCATCCTATAGAACAGAGTCGAACTGCCCCATAGTCCTTCTAGGGCTGTCGTTTGTATGGAAGCAGACTGCCACATCTTCCTCCTGCAGAGCAGCTGGTGGGTCCCAAGAGCTGAGGTTTGAGTTGGCAGTGCCACCAGGGCTCCTGCAGAGCAGGCCTACTCAAGGATGAGATCACCGTGAGGTGGAATCAACTAGGGGCTGCTTTTCGTTTGCAGCCTGGCAGCGTGGAGCCCCTTTCCCTTTCCCTCTCCAAGGTCAAGGTCAGAGGGCAGGTCAGGGCCTCCCAAGCCCCAGCCTCCCCCCTCTCGGTATCCCTATTGACTGCTTCCTGCCTCTTCCCCACGCCCCCAGGTGTAACGTAAAGTTGGTCACCAAAGCCTGTATGATGGAAGGTCTCTCAAATCTGCCTTCTCTACCTCTCCATGGCCACTCGTTACAGCTGGACTTGGGTGACCAGTTCCCCTGCCATCGTATGCTGGCCCACCCCATGGCCAGTGTGAAATGCAAACTGGATCTTGTCTCTCCCTTGATGGAGGTCTCCATTGGCCGTCACTGCCCTAGCCCTGCTGACACCGAGCTGGCCCAGGAGCCACCCTGCCCAGAATGGAATCCTGACTCCGCACCTCACTAACCGGGCCTTGGTTTTGTCATCTGTACACTGGGACGATGGTAACAGCTCAGCAGTTGTTCTGATACTCTGGCATCCAGTTGGACCCATGGTGCCACCATGTGACAGAGTAGAGCTGCCCCTAGGGTTCCCTAGGCTGTAATCTTTGCAAAGGTGGTGTAGTGGTTAAGAGCTACAGCGGCTCATCAAAAGGTCAGTAGCTGGAATCCGCCATCCCCTCCTTGGACACTCTGGGACAGTTGTGTTCTGTCCTATAGGGTCAGGTTGCTAGGAGTCAAAAGGTTTTTTTTTTTTTTTTTTTCTGGCGATCCTTACAGAAACAGATTGCCAGGTCTTTCTCTCACAGAGGCTGTTGTGTGGGTTAGCAGCCATTACTGAATCCTTGGACCACCGGGTCCCCTTGGATGCTTTATGCGTCTTTGTATCGGTTCTTTTAATCCTCACAACATTACTTTGAGATAGTAAATATTATTAAATGTCTTTTTATTGCATCCATAAAACAAATAGAATACCGTCAGTACCTAGCTGGTACAGCAGTGGGTGACGTGAGTTCATGCACGACAAACATGCAGAACAGCTTGAAACAGCTGGTATTTAGCAAAGGCTGGTGTTATTTTTGATCCAGCTCTGTTAGCCAACACTTTCCCCTTAAAGCAAAAAACTCCAACCCTACCAAGGTATAGACTCAAGCTTCTTTCCTGGCCCTAACCACCTCCTGCCCACCACCCCCCTATTTTTTCTTTCTGTTTTTCTTTCTATTTTTTCTTCCTAGCCTTTGGCACAAAGTGGGTGCTTAATACAAGTTTGGGAATCATTGAGCCGAGCTTTGGAAGCAGGCGAAGCAGAGATTATTCGATGCTCACGCGCCCCCTCGTGGTCATCCTGAGTATTACAGGACAGTATTACAGGACAGAAAAGGTCCCAGGGCCATGGAAGGTGGCAGGCTGCACCTTGAGGACAGTATGCAACCCAGGAAGGCTGTCTCGGGGCTTAAGCTCCAAAGGTCTGTAGAGCTACAGGGACTTGGGCCCTCTCCACCAGCTGGAGCTTTCTGTCCCCTCTTCTCTGACAGCAACAGGTGCTGTAGTGGGTGTGTGCTTGTCAGTTGGACCAGACTGTGTGCCCATGAGGCCAAGTGCTGAACTGTGTCCGTCCAGAACAGATGGGGGGATTGCTGTGCTCGAGCTCACATTTGTGTAAATGCTCCCTGGCTGTGTGTGGCTGTCACTGGTGTGACCTGTCAGGGTCTGAGAGTGCGGGAACGCACCTGGCCACTGAGGTGAGAGCAAGTCACAGCCGTCACTCAGCTTTCTGGCTCTCCGTGCACACACTGATGCCTAGGAACCCCCTGATCTAAAAGGCCAATACTTAAGAGCCCTGTCTTCTTGCACGCGGCCTGTTGTCAGCAGGTGTCATGCCACCTGGAGGCCTGTGTGTACCTTCGTGGGAGGCTGGGTGTGCTGAGTGTCTCCCTTTCTCTCACATGTATGTAGTTGCTGTGCTCGTGTAACTGGCTTGTCATTGGCACACCTCTGCTCGGCACGGGATGTGAGGGGCATATTCTCATTTGTCTTATCTAGTCCCTGGTGTCCTAATGGTTAAGTTCTATGGCTGGTAACCCCAAAGTCAGCAGTTCAAATCCATCAGATGCTCCGTGGAAACTCAATGGGGCAGTTCTACTCTGTCTGTAGGGTCACTATGAGTCAGAATCGACTTGATGGCAGTGAGTTTGAGGGTTTTTATTTTATTTTTGAGTGCTGCTGTAACAAACACCACAAGCGGATGGCTTTAACAAAAAGAAGTGTATCCTTTCACAGTCTAGGAACCAGAAGTCTGAATTTGGGGTGCCAGCTCCAAGGGAAGGCTTTCCCTCTCTGTTAGCTTTGGGAAAAGGTCCTCGTCATCATCAGTCGTTCCCTGGTCTGGGAGCTTCTCAATGTAAGGACCCAAGGTCCAAAAGCATTGTCTGCTCCTAGTGCTCCTTTCTTGGTGGCAATGATGTCCCTCTCCTCTCTGCTGCCTCCTTTTATATCTTAAAAGACTGAATCAAGATACAACCTAACCCTGAAGATTACAGTGCTACCTCATCAACGTAACTGCCTCTCATCCTCCCTCATTAAAATCCTGCCATCGAGTCGATTCCAACTCATAGCAACCTTCTAGACAAAGTAGAACCACCCCATAGAGTTTCCAAGGATTGCCTGGTGGATTGGAACTGCTGACCTTCTGGTTAGCAGCCATAGCACTTAACCACTATGCTACCAGGGTTTCTGCATTAACATCCTAGGAGTCAGGATTTACAACACTTATAGGGCAATCACATCAGACTGCAAAATGGTGGACAGCCACGCCATACAGGGACTCATAGCTTCGCCAAGATGACGCACATTTTGGGGGGACATAGTTCTATCCATGACATCCTCCATGAGCGTCTCCATGATCACACTCCTGCCTGTCCTAGTTATCCTGTCAGGTCATCTTCCTGGGTGTAAGCGGGCTTCCGTGAGAGCGGGGAATTTGGATCAGGCTTGCTCGAGTGCTAATTTGGGCTTCACCTGGTTGCGTGAGGTTAGACAGGGACTTAAGCTCATTGAGCTTCTGCTTCGTCATCTGTTACATGGGGCTGGTGATGATGCCAGCCTTCTGGACGGCCGTGAGAAGTCAGTAGAATGAAGAATGGAAAGCTTTGAGCATGTTGACAGGCACACAGGAGGCGCTCAATGAACGATGGTGGCTGCTGGTGTTTCAGGCTCCAAGCTGGGCCTCTGCTGGCCTTCCTGTGTCCTGTTGTCTGAGTTACCTCATGCTGCTACATCAGAAATACTTTCATAAACAGAATTTTTTTTTTTTCACAGGCGAGAGACTAGAAGTCCAAATTCAGGGTGTCAGCTCTCTGCTCTGGAGGAAGGTCCTTGTATCTTCAGTTTCTGTTTCCTGGTTCCTCGGTGATCTCCGTTCATCTCGCAATCTGTCTTATCAGATTTCTCCTCTGCTGGCTTGTTTCATCTCTTCTGTATCTCAAAAGAGACTGGCTCAAGATACCCAAACCAAACCCTCTGCTGTTCCATCAATTCTGACTCATAGTGACCCTATAGACGGAGTAGACCTGGTGATGCTTGGAATGCTTGGTGGATCTGAACTGCCGACCTTTTGGTTAGCAGGTATAGCACTTAACCACGACACCATCAGGGTTTCCGACTCAAGATACACTGCTGCACTAATCCTGCCTCATTAACGAGACAAAGAGAACTCATTTCCAAATAGGATTACAGCTACTGGTATGGAGACCGTGATTTGGGGGAGACACAATTTAACCACTACACCTGTGATACTTGACACAAGGCACAGCATCACACCCGGCCCTGCAGACAATCCCTCACCCGTGTCTAGAAGGCCTGTGAGTGGTTCCCCGTGGCCTGGCTAAGAACACTTTGCAATGACCTGAGTGCAGCTGTTTCCTGCATGCATCAGTCCACACGCAAGTGACCTGCTTTTTCAGACTTTAACCTGAACTGGTCTGACCCAGCCACGTGTTTACTTACTGAGGTAAGGTAGCCAGATGTTTGCAGCCAAACAGGCCTCACCAAATTCCTCTGCTTCTGGCCTTGGCCCATTCGGCCACCTGGGGGAGCCCTCCGTCCCCTTCGGTCCCAGGGAGTGAAGGGGTGTGAAGAGGGGAGGAGCGCCTCTGACTCTGAGGCCCAAGGAAAGGTCTGGATTCCAGGGGGGCTTGGGTTAGCTATGAAGCATCACTTCTAGGAGCCGGGCCGAGAGTTAATCCACCTGTTGCCTTAAGCCCAGAGGCCTAGAGTTCTAGGCAGAGGTGCCCAGTGTGGGGTAGAGGTGGGGGAGCTGACCTATCCGGGGAACAGTGGCAGAAGACGGAGACGGCACGTTCTCCTTAAAATGTGCTCACCTGGGAGGCAGAGTGGGCTGGGGCTTGGCATGTATGTGTGAGTGTGAGTGTGAATGTATGTGAGAGTGTATGTGTGATGACCTCTCACACCCTCCCTCAGGAGTCCCAGCCCCCAAACCCATTGCTACTGAGTCGATTCCAAGTCATAGCAACCCTATAGACAGAGGAGAACTCCTGTAGTTTCCACGAAGCACCTGGAAGATTTGAACTGCCAACCTTCTGGTTAACAGCCATAGTTCTCAAACCACTACACCACCAGGGTTTCCTCAGGGCCCCCCACTCCCAAAAAACAAATCTCGGTGCCATCAAGTTGATTCTGACTCATAGTGATCCTATAGGCAGAGCAGAACTGCCCCATAGAGCTTCTAAAGAGCGCCTGGCAGATTAGAACTGCCGACCTTTTGGTTTGCAGCCAAAGCACTTAACCACTCCACCACCATGGATTCCAAGAGGAGCGAAAAATGCAGGAAAGAGCTGCAAAACCCTGCCCATCAAAACTTAGGCTTGGTCATCTGGCCCCTCTGTTGTCGAGGAGTGTGCCAGTGCCAGGGTCTGGCAGGCAGAGCTGTGCCAGTATGGGAGTGTGCACAGACTGCCAGGGCCTCTCAGGACGCTTCATGTTGTCATCGCCATTTTACGGCCCAGGAAACCAAGTCACGGGGTGAAGGAACTGGCTGTGGCCACCCTCTGCCGCCCTCCGTGGTGCGGCACCAGCGCCAGGGCACAGGCAGGTAGAGGGGGCGTGTGGTGAAGACCGGAGAGGCCAGAGCAGTGGCCTCTCTAAGAACGGGGACTCACAGGAGGCAAGGCTGCCCGAGGGGTCCTCTGAGCAGTGTTCTGCAGCTGCGGCTGAGCCCTGAGGGGGGGGAGGGTGTCTGTGAAGGAAGACAGTCGAAGGGGGTGGGCTTGGGCACCTCACGTTAACAGAAGGGGCTGGGGTGGGTTCCCTTGTTGATGAGAAGGAGCCGGGTGGGTTCAGATGACAGAATCCCTGGCCAGGAGGGCTGGAAGGGACGAGGGCAGAGCCTGGCCAGGAGGGGTCCTGTCACGCCTCTGCTTCTTCCCTGGGGACAGGGAGCTGTCTGCAGGAGCAGAGGCAGGATGGGGATGCTCTGAAGGAGAGAAGATTCTCCTATTAAGACCTGGATGTGGGGCAGGGAGACAGGGGTGGGGGAGGAGGGCGTGGTGAGACCCATATGGCACAAGGTTCAGGGGGCAGACAGAGGGCAGTGCCCAGAGACAGTTCCTCAAGAAGATGCCTGCCTCTCAGGGGCTGAGTCCTGGGGTACCAAAGAGCTGTACTTCCCCATGCCTCCTTCCTCAGCAGCTCGCGGATGGAGGGGAATTCCAAGGACTCTCAAAAACCAGGCTCTTTGATTTTGGAGAAAAATCAGGCTTTCAGCAAAATGGGCACCCCTGTCCCGGCCCAAGGCCTGAAAGGGCTTTGAAACTGCAGTGTGGGTCCGGGTCCCTGGTGCTTTCGGCTCTGTTAGGCTGGGGAGGGAAGGCACTTGGGATGGAAGCCCATCAGCCCTGGGAGACCGACCCTGACTTCCAGCCCTCCTGTTCCCCACTCTGTGGTTCCCAGGGTTTCACCGTGGGTTGCTCCACTACCTGCCTATTCTGTCCACTCAGCACCATTGACCACCTGGCTGTCTGGAGGGTGCCCGGGTGCTGGCCCTGCCGAGGGGGAGGGGCTGTGAGCCGGAACTTCTCCCCGAAGCCTGCAGCCTGGGGAACAGATGGCCCGAGCTCCCTCCTGACCGCTCCTCGGTAAATCCCGGGGGGACCTCTTGACTCTTCTCTCTGGCCTCCCCAGCCTCCCTCGGGCCCTCCGGGAAGCAGTGAACTGAAAAGAGACAACATCTGTGTCTCCCCAGGGCCTCACTGCTCACTGGTCCAGCTGCCTGCCCAGGGGTAACCTCAGAGGCCAGCCAGCCCTCCTCCCCACCCCCTAGCTCTGTGCCGTGCTACCCAGCATCCTTTGAGGCACAGTCCCAAGCCCAGTCGTCTGCCATCCCAGGGATTGCCAGGCAAGAAAAAGCCTGTAAGCCTGGCCTAGAGAGATCGCTGCCCAAAGCCACTCAGTCCCTCTGATAGGGAGTCACCAGCTGGTTCCTCAGAGGTCTTTGCCACATCAGCCCCCAAACCCAAAGGGCTGATGCAGTCCCACTGAAAGACTCTGGGCCTGGGGGGATGGATGCCATTGCTAGTCTGTAAGATGACAGGGGGCATAGTAACTGGTCAAGGGGAAGAATGCTCTGAGTGTCATTGCTGGGCGCCAGTCGGCACTTCTATGTCCCTAGCTCGCTGCCTTCTATGGGATGACAGGGACCAGGTCATGGGTGCTTTGTGGGGTGTGTACATGGGGAGCAGAGCTCTTGGGGGCATCTCAGAATTCTATGTACTGCAACTGAACGTTCAAAATTACAAAAAAGAAAACATACTGGAAATCACTTAATTCTGTTATTCACAGGTAGAATATCAATATTTGGGGACATATTATTTTATGTGTAAGTGCAGTCAAGTCAATTTTGACTCATGGGGCCACATAAGACAGGGTAGAGCAGCCCCATACGATGTCCAAAGCTGTAATCTTTATGAAAACAGACTGCCATATCTTTCTTCTGTGGAGCAGCCAGTGGGTTCACCCTGGTGACCTGATCTCAGGCCTGGAGAGCCAGCCAGCCTTTGACAGCAGGCAGGTATGTTCCAGGGGGCTGTGGGTATCTGAAGGAGTCCCCAGCTCGCTAAGGCCTGGAGCCAGACCCAAAGGTCTCCAGCCCTGAGGCCTGCTCCAGGAAGCAGCTCCTTGCAGAAGCGGGGCCAGCAAATCCACACCACTGCTAGCTAGTAGGGGCCACAGGCCACCTGCCTCTGAAGTCAGCTGAACAGGGATAATGGAGGATATGTGTGCGTGTTCAGCCTGAGATAGAATGTGTGCGTGTGTGTGTGTTTGTGTGTACGCACACGTGCACATGCATGGTAGAGCTGGGAGAGGTACAGGGAACAGGAGCCACCCGGATGTGAGGGCCAGCATGGGGTATTGTTTGTTTTGGCACTTCTGGGCAGGAGTCTTCTTGGCCACCTGGTGAGCCCCGTGGTGATGGGGAGTGGGCGTAAGCTGAGGCCTCCTTGCCCCGGGACACGGCTAGACTCTGGTGACTTGAGTGACCTTGGCCACACAGATCTTTGATGTGGCATCCATGGGTGCCTGTGGAACTGGAAGGCCAAGAAAAGTCCGTTACAAAGCCTTGCTCCGAGAGGGGCTCATGGCTTGTTCTTTCCCGTGGCCCGCCCCTGCCCTGCCTTTGCTGGTCTCTGCTGCCTCCTTGCTCACCACCTCTTACCCCTCACACCTGGACCCCCTCCATCTGTCTGAGGCTGGCCCAGCAGCCTAGAATACCACCCTTCCCCCTGCCCCCAGAGGGCATTCTGGGAGGAGGAAGGAGCCGGGAGTGCGCATGAAGCCTCCTGGGGAGGATGTCTTCCCTGGGTAAGTTCCAGGTCCCTTCAGGAAGTTCCTGTGGACCTTGCCCTCCTCTGCCTTGTGGTTCAAGTTCAGGCCAGTCTTGGTCTGGGCGGCAAACAGGAGCCCACCCTTGGCAGCCTCAGGGACAGACCTTCCTCCCATCTTGGCAGCCTTCACACCCAAGGGCTGGGACAAGGGCTACAAGTCTGGCCCAGCCCCAGCGGAATGGGGACAAGGAGTTGCTGGGGTCCACGTGTAAGAGAAGTCTGCCAGCCATGATCATTTGTGAGTCAGTCAACAAACAGAGTGTTTATAGCTGTCTATACTGGTTATGCGGGAGAGCAATACCAGGCCATGCATCCAGACTTCCCCGCGGTCTCCATCAACCCCTGTTTGGGGCCTGCTGCTTACCTGGTGATGGATCTCAGCTGGGGGCTGGGGGAGAGCCTCACAGCCCGATGGCCAGGTGTTGCTCACTGAGAGAGCCAAGCACGAGGGAGCCCTGGCATTGGGTCTCCTCACAACTAGAGCCCTGGCCACAGGGAGCTGGCACCAGCCCAGGAGCCCAGAGTAGCCAATTGGGATGAAGGGCCATCCCAGGGCACGTAACTACTGCCGTATGCAACAAGGGGCCCTCCTTTTCATTCACATTGTGCAATTTAAAGTTACAGCTGTGGCATACAAAGGACCAGCCTGGGGCTCTCAGAATGCCACCATGGCCTGATGCTAAAAATCAGGCCTAGCAAGAACAGAAGCAGAGTCCTGACTCCAGAGGGCAGGGTCTCCACTGAGGAGGACACAGCTCACTCTCTGGTGCTGTTTGGGGCACACCTGGAGAAGGTAGCCCCCCAGGGCCCAGTGCCTAGAAGAAACACTGCAAACTGGATGTCCGAGCAGGAGGGAAGGAGGAAAAGTGTTCCAGAAGCTGCTGTATGTGGAAATGGTGGGAAAGATAGAGTGGTGTTTAGCTTATGGTAGGTGGCCTCAGGGTGGCACCTTGGATAATGGTCAAAATTCATATCCACAGAGGTCAGCGAACATCACTGTGTCCCAGCACCGTGGGAGGCACTGGGGATCAGGGGGCCCAAACCCACACCTGGACTCTGCCTTCCTAGGACACAGGCTGAAGCAGGACCAAGAGGACAGACATTAAAGAAGACAGATTTAAATTCTACAGAAAATGGAATGCACTGCTACTCTGTGTCATGAGTTCCTTCTCACTCTACCACCAGAGGCCTGGTGGCCCTGTGGTTAAGCTCTCAAATGCTAAGTTAAAGGTCCAAGGATTGAATGCACCAGCAACTCCACTGCAGAAATATGTGCCAATCTGTTATGTAAAAGACACGGTCTAGAAAGCTCTGTGAGGCAGTTCTGTTCCATCCTATGGGATTACTATGAGTCAGAATTGAAGACAATGGGTAGTTTTTTTATTTTTGGGGGGGGGAACATTCAGAGAATGCTGGAGAAGAGATTTCTGCTTTAGGTAGTTGGGTTGAATGAGATGACAATTGTAGCATCTTCTAGGGCTGCTCCATCAAAATGTCACAAACTGGCTGGCTTAAGACCATGGAGGTTTACTGTCTCCCCACCTGGAGACTGGAGTCTAGAGGCTTCAGGGAAACATTCTTTGTCGCAGATCCCAGCATCTGGTAGCCTCAGGTGACCCTTCACTTGTGACAGCATCGCCCCAAACTCTGCCTGTATCTCGACATGGCCTCCTTCCCTCTGCGTCTCTTCTATTTTTGTAAAGCCATCACTCCTGTCGCATTGTTGCTGTTAGGCACCGAAGAGTCATTTCTGACTCATAGAGACGCCATGGACAACAGGACAAAGCACTGCCCAATCCTGTGGCTGCGCTGGACTCACTGCTGCAGCCGCTGTGTCTGTTCACCTGGTTGAGGGTCTTCCTCTCTGTCACCGACCCCTTACCAAGCACGAGGTCCTTCCCCAGGGACTGATCCCTCCTGATGACACGTCCAAGTATGCGGAGACGTCGTCTCGCCATCCTCCCCTCAGAGGAGCACCCCGGCTGTACTTCTTCCCAGACAGACTTGTTGGTTCTTCGGGCGGTCCACAGTATATTTCATATCCTTTGCCAATATCATCATTCGAAGGCATCACTTCTTCTTAGGTCCTCTCCGCTGTCCAGCTTTTGCACGCATATGAGGCAACTGAAAATATCACAGCTTGGGTCAGGTACATCTTAGTCCTCAGAGTGACATCTTTGCTTTCAAACACTTGCAAGAGGTCTTTTGCAGCAGATTTGCCGATGTGATGCGTCCTTTGAGTTCTTAACTGCTGCTTCCGTGGGTGCGTCTATAGGTCCAAGTAAAAGGAAATCCTTGACAACTTCAGTCTTTTCTCACGATGTTGTCTATTGGTTCAGCTGGTGAGGATTTTTGTTTTCTTGATGCTGAGAGGTAGTCCCTACTGAAAGCTGTAATCTTGGATCTTCATCAGTAAGTCCTTTTTACTTTTAGCAAGCAAGGTTGTCTGCATAACTCAGGTTGTTGATGAGTCTTCTTCCCATCTTTAAGCCCTGTTATTCGTCATATAGTCCATGTATTATTCCCTTAGCATACAGACTGAATAAATATGGCAAAAGAATACAACCCTGATGCACCCCTTTCTTTACTTTAAATCATGTAGTATCCCCTTGTTCTGTTTGAGAGACTGCCTTTCAGGCAACACACAGGTTCTTCATAAGCACAGTTTAGTGTCCTGGAATTCCCATTCTTTGCAGTTATCCATAATTCGTTATGATCCACACAGGTAAACAACTTGCTGGCATTGTCTGCTTTCAGCTATGATCCACCTGACGTCAGCAAGGATATCCCTGGCTCCACGTCCTCTTCGGAATCTGGCTTGAATTTCTCACAGTTCCCTGTTGATGTACTGCTGTATCCACTTTTGACTTATTTTCAGCAAAACTTGGTGTGTGTTGTGATATTAATGATATTGTTGGGTAATTTCTGCCTTCCGTTGGACCTCCTTTCTTTGGTCGCAGAATCCGCCTTTCTCCAGTGTGCAGTCTAGCTGGCACCGACTCCTGACAGGCTCAGGTATGTCAGAGCAGTACTGTGCTCCATGGGGTTTCCAATGGCTGTGATCTGTAAAGAATAGAGTGCCAGGCCTTTCTTCCAAGGTGCCTCTGGGTGGACTTGAACCTACCACCTTTTGGTTAATAGCTGAGCAGTTAACTGTCAGATGCAGCCAGGGACTCCCACTCTTAGTACACCCTCGGATTAGCTTACCTGGTGACATCTTCAAAGCCTTGTTTCCAAATAAGGTCACATTCGTAGGTACCAGGGCTTAGAATGTCAACACGTCTTTTGAGGAGACACATTTCACCCTATCATAATGACTAAGGTCCCTCCCAAAGCTAAGGCTGGACTGTTTCATCCATGTGTGGATTGTGGAGGACCAGGGTGTCTTATGCCTTTAAGTGTCTATTTCTCTTTCTTCAGACTCCTCTGGGGCCTCTCCCCAGCCTGGAAGAAGTATCTGAAACCCAGATGTCTGTCCACTGACACAGCTGTTTCAGTGCACTGGACAAGGATGCTATTACCATCTTATTAACAGGCCTTTTCATTTCAGCTCAAAGATCCTAATGCCCTGTAAGACAGCAGGTCTCAAGCCTGAGACTTGAATCAGGCCCCGTCTCCACTGAGCTGGGGTGGGGCAGGTAGGCTGCGGCCCAAGGGGCCCTCTGAGGCTGGAGATAGTTTTCCTAGTGTCACGTGGTGAAGGCAGTGGCCCCAGTTAGGTAGCCAGGAAGTGAGCACCCTTTCTCCAGGATGGACGGGGAGTCGGGGCTCACAGTGCTGCAGGAGTAGGCCAGCGGGGAACCTGGTGGGACAGGTGAGAATAAGCCACATCTAAGGTGGAACAGGAAACCCAGTGGCAGAGTGGTGAAGAGCTACCGCTAAACAAAAGGTTAGAGATTGAAATCCACCAGGCACTCCTCGGAAACCCTGCGGGGCAGTTCTACCCTACCTTATAGGGTCGCAGAGTCAGAATCAACTCAACAACAGCGGGTTTGGTTTTTTTGGAAGATGGCACACCACTTAACTGCTAACTAAAATGCTGGCGACTTGAAGCTACCAGCTGTTCTGCAGGAAACAGACCTGGTGATCTGGTTTTATAAAGACCAACCAAAAACCCAAACCAAATCCATTGCTGTAGAGTTGATTTGAACTCCACAATGACCTAGAACAGAGTAGAACGAACCTATTGGGTTTCCCAGGGCAGCTGGTGGATCTGAAATACCAACATTCTGGTTAACAATAGAAATCTCTGGTGGCATACCGTTTGAGTGCTAAGGCTGCTAACCAAAAGGTTGGCAGTTCAAGTCCACCAAGTGTTCCTTGAAAATTCTATGGGGCAGTTCTTCCCTGTCCTATAGGGTTGCCGGGAGTCCAGATCGACTCAGGCAGTGAATTTGGTTTTGTTTTGACAAACAATCAAACATTCAACCCTTTTTGCTGGCAGGGCTCCTCTGTAAAGATTACGGCCCTAGAAAACCCTGTGGGCGGTTCTCCTCTGTTCCATGGGGTCCCCAGGAGTTGGAACGGACAACCTTGGCTTCCTCTAGCTGGGAGCCAGTCCTGGGAGCTCTCTGCTCGCTCAGCTGTTGAGGAAGGGGGTAACAGTCTGGCGGCATGAGGGGCCTCCCAGCCCAGTGTTATCCCTTGGTTGCAGCCTTGAGTGACACTCCTTAAATTAAGACCAATCAGTGATCAAAGGGTAAGCACATTCCCCCTTAAAGGTCCCATTTAAAAAATACCCCACTGGCTCAGGGAACATCTAGCTTGGCCAGCATGACACAGTTTCTCAAGAAAATGTTCTACAGTCTCCTGTGGTGAGCTGTGTCTTGGGTCCCCAAAACCTGTGACAGCCCATTTGAGATTCTCCACAGGTCTCACCCCTTTGAGTGCAAGGGAGAATGAAGAAAACTAAAGAAACAAGATGGACTAACGGATCACGACTACTGCAGCCTCCACCGGACTGCATCCAGAACAATCAGACGGTGCCCAGCTTCACCTCTGATGCTCTGACAGGGGTCACGACAGAGGATCCCAGACAGAGCTGGAGAGAAATGGAGAACAAACTTCTAACTTACACACACACACACACACACACACACACACAACAAGCAAAACACAAACCCAGACATGTAGGCCTGGCAGAGACTGGAAAAACCTCTAGAAGTGTGGCCCCCCACACTCCATAGCTCAGTGACAAAGTCACTACTGAGGTTCACCTTCAGCCAAAGACTCCACGGGTCCCTAAGAAGGTGTGAGACTAAACTGGCCAGCACGAAGAAGGGAGGAGGGCAGGAAAGCTGGTGGCAGGGAACCCAAGCTTGGGGAGGGAGTGCTGACCTGTCAGAGGATTGTTAACCACAGGCATAAAACAGTATGTGTGCTAACTGTTTAACGAGGACCTAGCTTGTTCTGTAAACTTTCATCTAAAGTACAATAAATAAATAACCCCCTGGGACTGGCCTCAGATATTAAAGTTGACTTAAAAACTGTAACACTGGAGAGGTGAAATTTGCACCCAGTTCAGGGCCAGAGAAGATGCCCCAGAATCCCAGATGGAGCTGTGGCCCTGGGGTGCACTAGCAAGCCGTGGGGAGGGTGTTAAGGTCCCTGGTTCCACGCCGCAGCAGCACACGGGGCTCTAGACTTGCTCCGGCTTTGGGAAGGCCAGGCTGGGCACGCTTGGCTCTCATCACGCCTTCTGGGAGGCAGGGCCAGAGGGGCCCGTGAACGGAAATGATTCCCTTTTCAAGGATGCCATCCGCCCCCAGAGTCAGAGGCTCACCACCATGGCCAAATGTTTCTCCCAAGGCCAGCCAAATGAGGGTGCCCCCTCGGGCCGGGAGCCAGGGCAGCAGGAACAGGGGGATGGAGGGGAGGGGAGGTCTGGCTGCCCCCACCTCCTGCCCCAGGCCCGAGGTGTCTGTCTGCACCGCCGGAAGGGTCACTGGGCCCACAAGTACAGGGGAATGCTGGGTGGGGGGTCTGAACAGGAGCAGCGAGCACTTCCTCCCCGGGGACAAACCCATCCGGGCAGGGGACCCTTCTCCTTTGTCTGGACCCTGAGATGAGGCTGAAATCCTGTTTGGCCCAGGCCCTGCCTCAGCGGCCTGGGTCTCTGCTCGCCTGGGGCGTGTCCAGCCTCCTGCTGTCCCCAGCAACCCGCTGGGCGCCGCCCCGGCCCTCGGAGCCACCACATAAGGAAATGTTTGTGCCTTTGGGCAGTGGCTCTGGTAGCTCCCTCCCTCCCTCGTCCTCCCCGCCCAGGCCGCCTCCCAGACTGGCTGGCTGTGGGGACCCAAGGCACCGCCCTGAGGCCACGGCTGGGGAGTGGGAAGGCCCGGTGGTGCGGCGACTCTCCTCCCCGGCCACGGGGGTGCCCTGACCTTCCCTGAGCTGGGGATGGGGCAGGAGGACAGGACCCATCAGGGGATGGACAGCCTGGCCTGGGCTTTGCACTCCTCTCGGGGGCGAGGAGACTGGTCTCCCTGAAGAACCCCAGCCACTTGGCGGCTCCCCTGGGAGCACAGAGCAAGGCTGTTTCCCTGGGTTGTGAGGGAGGCACTCTGAACCGCCCCCAACACATACTGGCCACTGCTTAGCATTTCACAACCTGCCTTCAGTGAGCAAGGTCAGGCTCACGTGGGCTGCCGTCCTTCTGGAGTTTTCCATGAAATTATTTACAAGGCACATTGGCCCGGAATGAGCCCACAGACCTCTGCAGGAAATTGGCGGGCACAAAGTGCGTTTACCCTCCTGGGATCCTTCCTCTCTTTAATGTGGCCCCTCTGGAGCTCAGAAGCTGCTGAAGGTGGTGCCTGCAATTCCCTTGAGGATGAGCTGCTTCCCGGGCAGGGACCCCTGGTCCAGTGTGGTACTTAGAGGTGCAGTTCCGAGGAGCGCTCTAGACCACCCAGGTCCTTGGGCCTTCCACAGGGGTACGCTGTCCTACGGCTCCTCTGCTTACACATTCCAAGGGAACATGTGAGTTAGAATACTTACATACTTAGAAGCCCTGATGGCCCAGTAGTTAAGATCTATGACTCCCACCCAAAAAGTTGGTGGTTCAGATCCACCAAGTGCTTCTTGAAAACCCTATAGGGGCAATTCTACTCTGTCCTATAGGGTCCCCATGAGTCCAAATGTTCTCAGAGGCAATGGGTTTGGTTTTTGCTCGTGTTCCTCCTTGCTGCTGTTGCTGATCAGCAAACACAGACATACAAAATGATTCTCTCAAAACAGATCAGAGACCTGCTACCTATTAATATAATCAGTCCTTTCCCAGGAACTGACTATGCTGGATCCTGCTGCATGTTGGTTGCGGGTAGCAAGAGTCACACTCAGTGGCCCACCCCCAGCCTCTTGGTGTTTATTAGAAAGAAAGACTATAGTCCTAAGACATCAGGATCTTCAGTCATACAGGTGGGGGCCATACGAGACAGGTGTCATCGAAGGTGTGGAAATGGTAGGGGCCTCAGAGCTTAAACAGCCTTGTGTGGGGCTGCTCTTGTGACCCTGTGTGAACTTTGTTTCTGGCCGGAATAGTCTCCCACACTGGAGCTGGTATCAGTTTCATTTGGGGCTCCCATGGCTTCCTTCTGGGGCAGGGCTTGCTTTGCCTTTTGTCCTGTCTGTCTGGTATCTGCGGGTCTTGGCTGTGGACAAGTGTCCCTGTTTTGTTGACGCCCTAAGCGTGTGGGCTTACCTTGTTCCTTGGTAATTCAGCCCAAGCTTCCAGGGGAAGCAGTGAGCAGGTGTAACCTGCCTGTCAGCAGGAGCAAGGTTCACCAGCCTCACCGGCTTCCAGTTACACAGACTTTATTTAGATTACATCTCTGAGCTTGGCTTCCCAGGGGGACCCAGCCCACGGCCCTGCCAGCAGACTGAAGCCACACCAAACCTGCTGCCATCGAGAAGCTGTGGCAAAACCTGAGAGACATGGAAATAAGGCCCCACCTCCCAGGCCAGCAGAGCCGCCAAGATGTGGCTGAAGACGGCTGAGCAGAGGCAGCCACCCTGACAGGCTCTCCGTGGCTCTTTTTCCTTAAAGCATATGGCACTCCTGAGAGCGAGTTCTGCACCCCCACCACCACCGCCCCCCAGCCCCTGAAGCCCCATGGGAAGGCTGGGCAAAGGGAGCCCTGTGGGCCTCCACCTTGCAGCTCCCCAGCTGTGCGGGAGGCACATTCCCTATCTGTCCCCAGCCCCTCGCACCACCCCTCCCAAGCACTGGCACCACCGCGGGCATTATCTTAATCAGTACGAAGAACCTACTGGGTGAGTCCCGAGGTCCTGCCGCTGGGGTTTATGAGATCCTAGAGGCAGGAACTATGTTAATGACTCCTACCTCCCGTCTGTCACCGAGCAGGTACTCGGAAAATCCCTTCTGGGTGACCAACCAAAGCTTCCACTTCAGTGTGCGGAGATCTGGGCCTGATAAAAAGGACCTTGAAATCACCCAGGCTGTCCTGTGAAGGGACTGTTTTCCGTCTTGAGACATTCAAACAGGGGCTCCGTGGCCCCCCTGTTGGGGACATTGTGGAGGGACTCAAAATGCGACTGCAAAAGTTTGTCATCAGAGATGGGCCTTTTGTGTTTCTAACGTGTACCTATGCACAGCGACCATAACCCTAGAAAACCACTCGCCCTCGCCGTCAGGTTGTTCTGAGTCACGGTGACCCCCTGTGTGTCTGAGAACTGTGCAGCACTGTGTGGGGTCTGCGTCCCTCTCCTGGGAGGACAGGAGTGGCTGAGAACCGGGGAACCCTGTAACGGGTGCAGAGTGGGGCGGCCGGGGCAGCGGGGTGGGGACGAGGCTGGTGCGGGTGGGGCGAGGCTGCACTTGCAGACTCAGACCATCCTGCCTCGTCTCCTCCCCCCCGCACTTGCTTTCTCCTCCAGCCCCTCCTCGGCCCCCCGGTTCCCTGCAGAGGGCTCCCGACCACCCCAGACTGTTCCCGGGTTTTCTGCCCTGAGTTCCTGCCTTCTCCAGTGCGGATTTGGTTGCATTTCCTGTTTTAAGTGCCTCCTAGGACGAAGTGCACACATGCCTGAAGACCACACTGGTCTCAACCCCCCAGGCTCCCCTCACCAAGCCCTGGCCGGCTCCACTGTCCTCCCCGCCGGGTCGGGTCCCTAAGTTTGGTCCGGTTTCCCCAACGGGCGGGCAAGGCACGCGCTCCCCGAGTCGCGGTCACCGCGTGCCCCCAGGGCAAGGTCGGCTCCAGAGCGGGAGCCCACAAAGCGGTGACCAAAGAATAAAGGTTAAAAATTGTGCAGCAGGGCGGGCTTCGGACGTAAACAGGGGGAAGGGGATGCCAGCCTGGCTCAGAAACCCGGGTTTTCGCAAGCGCCCCAGGATGCAGAGACGGGGCCTGGATCCGCAGGTGAGTGCACATCTCGGGGCCACACCAACGCAGCTGGGGTGCACGCCGGGTCCTGAAGGCACGCGCCCGTGTGCAGCGGGGCCCTTGGGAACCGAGTGCGGGCGTGTTCGGGTCCGAGAACACCGTCGAGGTCGTGCACACACGAATACACGGAAAACTTCTGGTTCGTGCATGCCAGAAGCCGCACGCACCCCAAGTTCATGCCCACCAAAGTGTTGCGCACACTGCTACGCTGACCAAGCCTAAAGATGTACATCTGCGTCTCAGGATGTCTGTGCAAACCACCTGACTGTGCTCACACGCGCTTGGGTATACGAGGATGTGTGCGTGCTCCCGCGGCTGGGGAAACACGAAGGGTGCGCCTCCAGGCCTGCGCACACTCGAAGCCACGCACGCGCGGGCCCAGCCGTCGGCCCAGCGGGATCGCGAGCGGCACCTATTTCCGCCAAGTGCAGAACAGCCTCTCGCTCGAGGCGCCAGCTTCCCCCCGCGGGCAACGGAGGGACCCACAGCTCGCGCCAGCCCGCGCTCCGGCCTTTGTTGTCCGGCTTCCGGGCGTCCATCACGCGGAGGCCGCACGCCGGGACAGCGAGGCCGCGGCGCACGAAATGGCGGGCCGGGGCGGGCCGGGGCGGGGCGGCCGGCGACAGCGCCCTCTCCCGGCTGCCGGCGGGGTGCGTTCGCCGCCTCCTTGCGCAGGCGCACGGCGTGGCGCGCGTTCCCGCGTTTCCTCCGACGCGCGCCGGGACACAAAGGGCTGGAGAGAAAACCCGGAGCTCGCTGACGTCTGCGGAGCGGCTCGCGGCCTGGGGTGGGCCGGAGCGGACTCACAGGGCCGGATCCGGGCTCGCCGGAACTAAACCCTCATGGGGGGAGGGGGCCTAGGCGAGGTGCTTCCTCCCTTCCCTCCACCCCCGTACTGGCCTCGCGGCCGTGGGCGGGGCGAGGCGGGGGCGCCGCGCGCAGGCGCAAGCGGCGCCGCCGGGAGGACGCGGTGCGTCCGTTTGCCCTCGTGCGTTGTAATGGCGGAGCGGCGCGCATTTCCTGTTTTGTGGAAGGGGAGCTCGCTTCCGGGGAAAGCTGACTTCGCAAACCGACCTCCGTACCAGGAGAGACGGCTTCAGGTTGTTGGGGTGCGATTCTCCAGAGTTTTTCATAGAAAAGGAAAAAGCAGACCTCAGCAAACAATTGCTGCGACACTTTAGGAATGCACGTTACGGTGAAGGGGAAGGACTCTAATTTTCTCCATGAGAGAGACGTTCATTAGGAGCAGTGGTCAGTGAATCGCTTTAAAATATTTTTATTAAAATAATACAGATCTCATAGAAAACATTAAACGAAGTAATAGCTGACATTCATTGAACATTTACAATACTCCAGGCCTTGTTTTAAGTGTATTAATTTTCATAACCAGATATAAAAGGGGAAACTGAAGTATAGGGAGGTTAAGTACACAGAAGTACTTACTGTGTGTGAAAATGGAAAAAAAGTAGTAAATCTGCCTTCCGAAAACAACCACTGTGTAGTAAATTGGCATGAATTTCGGTTCATGTTATATGTGCAGTTTATCTCATTTTGTATGATTAGCGGGGCAGACAGTGACTGGGCAAATGGAAAGCTCAGCTGGCTTAAAAGGGCCAGGAAATTGCTCCCTTTGTCCTTGCAGGTTTCTGGGGGCAGCTTCCTCCTGTCCTGGTGATGTCCAGGCATCTCCGGGTGGTGTAGATGGCTAACTCCTGAAAGCTAGGGGGTTTGAGTCCATCCTTAGGCAACTCAGATGCAAGGCCTGGTGGTCTTCGGAAAAAAAATCAGCCCCGGAATACGCTGTGGATGCTGTGTTAATATGTGCAGAAATGGTTGAATGAGTACGTATTTTGTTGCTTCTATTTTCACCAAACACACAGACGTAGAAAACGTGAGAAAAAAGACTGCAAAGGAAAAAATAAACACTATGGAACAGAATTCTGTATCACAAGCAACGTGCAACTGGGTAACTGGTTAGATGATGTCTCAGGTGCTTCCCACCCCTAGTATGTTAGCATCTGGTGATGAAGACAGTCAGCATGACGTGTTTGTGTGTGTGTGTGTGTGTGTGTGTGTGTGAGAGAGAGAGACAGAGACAGAGACAGAGAGGGAATTGGAATCTGCTACATGACAACTGCCAACAAGTGGTTACGTGATGGTTTTCTGGGGTTTTAGAGGAAAAGCTTTATACCTTTTTTTATTTTTTCTTTTATTGGGTCTTGAGAGTGTATTCTCGTAACAGCCTTGATTTAGTTTTCCAAAGTCATTTGAGCCCATGAGGAATACATTTCAGTAGGTGAGAATGCAAGGCAGATACGGGAGCAGGGGTGACTCCTCATTTACAGATGGAGCAGCTGAGGCCTAGGGTTCTGAGTCGTGCCCCAATTGTCCAGCTAGAAACAGAGCAGAGACGCTTCATTCAAGCTGCCTTATGCTGGATTCTCTAGAGGGGAAATCAGTGTAGCGAGTATACATATATATGTACAGAGGAAGAGATCAAAGAAATGGCAGCTGTAGAGGCTAGAGAGTCCCAGTTGGTGGGTCAGAAGTCAGGCATCTGACTCACATAGCTGCAGGGGCTGATGAGCCTAAGACTGGCAAGTAAGATGGCAGGCTGCAGGTCCAAGTCCCCAAAACTGGGTTTGGGACAATGACGAGTGAAATGAAGGACCCAGAGCAGAGTAAAAGCCAGTCAGCTTTGCCAGAAAATCAGTGTATATTGGATACAGGCCACCCCCCTAAGGAAACTCCCTTTCAGCGGACTGACTGCTTAGAGCTGATCTCACCATGGAGCTGGTTACATGACTACACAACTGCCAAATCATTGAGAATCATGGCACAGTCAAGTTGATATACATTCCTAACCATCACACAGGCTGAGATAGCTGTCTTAAAACCGCGGCCTCCAAGTCCTCATCTCCCCTAGAAGCTGTAACTATGTCCATGTTTGTTTCTCTTTTTAAGTCTGAACTTTATCAAGACAGGGACCCCAACATCAAGCATTGCTGATAAATGCTGGATTCTTGCTGGCGAGGGTCTGTTTATCTTAACAGTGAGGCAGGTGCATCCAGCACATCCTTCACTCCCATTGTTGTTGCTGTGTGCTGTTGAGTTGATTTCCACCCCATGTGACGCAAGACAACTGCCGCACAGGTTTTCCTAGGTTGCAGTCTACAGGAGCAGATTGTCATGTCTTTCTCCTGCAGAGCCACTGGGTGAGTTTGAACTGGCGGTCTTTCAGGTGGTAGCTGAGTGCTTGGCAGTCGTACCACCAGGGCTCCTGTTGCTTCCATGAATGGTCTTTAGGGATTCATCTGTTCATTGAAACTTTTCAGTCCCATTTTTAGTCTGCTCACGTAGAGAAAACCATCCTGTGATTCTTATTGTAACATCAATTGCTTTTTTGTCTTTACTTAGTAGAATAAGTGACCTACTTTTATTCATTATTTCTGTATTAATATGAGGAAACGCTAATGCTCTTTTAATTTTAGAAATGGAAAAAGTAGGAAATGGAACCTGAAAATGTTTTTAGGTCTCACACACACAGATACCCTGTTTTCTTGATTCCTATTGAATCACAAATTGCTAATAAGCATTTCGAAGTATACTTATAAGGAACATTTCAGCTACTGTGAAAAACCTTTTAGATAATTGCCTGTTGTTACATTTTGTAAAAAAAAAAGTACTTCACACTTCACTAGCTTCTGGCTTTGCCAAGCTTTGTACCTTCTTTTTCTGCCGTCTCATCTGAAAAATGTGGATGCTAGTATGTCATGATAACTGGAGAAAATATTAATACTATCAAAGGTTTCTGGAAACAGTGTGAGCACATGGTATATGTATTTCATGATCTTATACATTTATAGGAGGCTGTCTTACTGGTTTCTTTCCAGATAGGAGAAGAGAGGGTGAAAAGGAGGGGACAGGTGTTCATTAAGAGGATACTAGAAGAGTGAAAAAGAGGAGTGTGCTGTCACAGGGTGAGGAGAGCGAGTGGAGTTGCAGATACTCAGGCATGCCAGACTGATTTGGATTGTATACTTTCACTTGGTCATAGTAAGAAGAAGAAAAAAAGAAAAGATATCATTTAACTTGGATCCACAATCAGTATTTATGGAACCAGCAGTGAGGAAATCACACAATGTTTTGGATTGGGCAAATCTGCTGCAAAAGATGCCTTCAAAATATTGAAAAGCAAAAGATGTCACTTTGAGGACTTAGGAGTTCCTGTCCCAAGCTATGGTGTTATCAGCTGCCTACTGTGCATGTGAAAGCTGGACAGTGAATAAAGAAGACAGAAAAATTGTTGCCTTTGAATTATTTTGTTGGTGAAGAATAGTTAACTGGACTGTCAAAAGAAGGAAGAAATCTGCCTTGGAAGAGGTAAGGCCAGAATGTTCCTTAGAGGACAGGATAGCACGGCTTCATCTCATGTACTGTGGACACATTATCAGAGGGACCAGTTGTGGAGCAGGGTGCCATCATGCTTGGTAAAGTAAAGCGTCAGGGAAAAAGAGGAAGACCTCAACAAGATGGATTGACATGGTGGCCGCAGCAGTAGGCTGAAACAATGCAACAATTGTGAGTTTGGCCCAGGACTGCACATAGTTTTGTTCTGTTGTGCAGAGTATCAGTGTGAATTGGAAATGACTCAGTGGCACCTACCAGTCACAGCAACATATCCTGGCAGGATTTGGGAGAATGCTTATAAATTGTGTTTGTAAAGTGCCTGGCACATAGTAGGTGCTCAATAAATAAATGACAGCAGTTGGGTTAGTTGCTATTTTGTGTCAAGAAAGGAAGACACAGGATCAAGGAGCACCCTGCAGACCACTACTGTCCCCAGTTCCACCTTAAACATCATCCAGACTGCCCATGGAGCCGTCTGGGCCAGTTGTATCTGCAAGTATCAGTCAAAACTAATGGAGAAATTTTGTTTTGATTCACTTAAGAAGTCAGTCAGGTGCCTGCTGGGTGCATTAGGCATATGAATGCCTGGAGCAGCAAATAAAAAGGTTTATGTGAGATGGTGTTAAGTCCTTTCCTCTCTTTGTTGTTGATTTTGTTGTTTTGCTGTTGGTCTGTACCTTGGAGACCCTGTGTGTTAGAGTAGAACTGCTCCATAGGGTTTTCTTGGCTGTGATCTTGCTGGGTGCTTGGTTAATCACTAGGCTGCTAAGTGAAGCATGGCAGTTTGAACCCATGACCATCTCTGAGGGAGAAAAGACCTGACAACCTGTTTCCATAAAGATTGGGGAAAAAAAGCAACCCACTGCTGTCGAGTTGAATGTGGCTCACGGTAAACGTATAGGTCAGGGTAGAACCGTTGCATAAAGTCCCTGGGGAGTATCTCATGAATTTGAACTGCAGACATTTTCAGTTAGCAGCCAAGTTCTTCACCACTGAGCCACCGAGATTTCCCTGTAAGGACTGCAGTCTAGAAAACCCTGGGGGTGGGTGGGTCTGCTCTGTCATATGGGGACTCGGTGAGTAGGCATGGGTTCCACAGCACACACCAGCTGTCCTTATAGAAGTGGGTTTCCGGGCCTGCTTTTTTCACCATGACAACCTTTCAGTGACCAACAGAGTGCAAGCTGCTTGTGCCACCCAGGGACCTTCCCTCTCCCTTCTCTGCCTTCTCAGAAAGGGCTTTGGGGTGGCTACCGGATGTCATCTGTGACCGTCAGAGGGAAGAGCCCCTGCCAGCCCTTCTGGAGGCCTCAAGACCTCTCTGAACCTCAGTGCTCTCTCCTCACAGTAGACTCTGCTTTCTGCTTCACTGTTCAGTGGGTTTGTAAATGTTCCCTGTCTTGCGGCCCTGAGCTGGCTGCAGGGGACAGAGCAGTGAACAAGGCCTGTCCTCTCCTTCCCCATGAAGCACAGAGTTTGTTGAGGAAGCCAGACTCTGATCAAATAATTACCAGGCTGGTGAGGATGAAGGTGAGGGTGGTAGAGTAAACAACCCTAACACAGGTAGAAGGCCCAGGAGGCTTCCTGGAGGCGGTGATACTTCAGCTGAGACACATTTCTAAGACAGAGGAGAGAAAATCAAATCCACTGCTGGTGAGTCAATTCTTGACTCATAGTAACCCTGTAGGACAGAGTAGAACTGCTCTATAGGGTTCCCAAGGCTGTAAATTATTATGGACTACCACGTCTTTCTCCCATGGAGCAGCTGGTGGGCTCCAAACACTGAGATTCTGGTTAGCAGGTGAGCGCTTTAACTGCTGCTTCACCAAGGCTCCTCTGGAGGAGAGAAAGGGCACAAGGAATCGGAGGAGCTGAGGATACCTGGAAAGCCTGGGGTAGGGAGTGCTGGGCTCTGTCTGAGACAGCAAGGTGCAGAGCAGATCACAGATGTTGTGATAGCTGCTTGGTTTACTGAGTTTAACAGACTTCCTTTTAGACAGGACCTCAAGGGGACAGTGGTCAAGCTCAGCTGCTACCTGAAAAGTAGGCAGCTCAGAACTGCCGCCTGATCCACCACATAATGATTTCACAGCCTAGGGCAGCAGTGATGGGGGACACAATGTGGAGTCCCTGAGGCAGCACACGAAGAAGAAGCGTGCAGCTGAAGAAGTCTACTGAAAAACCAGGACTGATGGTCAGACAGCCTAGAGGGTCTTTTGGGAACAGGGCCCCTAGACCTGCTGCTCTCTCTGACCAGAAACCAGTACTGAGGTCGACTCTTCAAATAAGAATGGACTAGACTCAGGTTCACAATGTTAGCATATGGTGTATTCACTTTATGGTTTTATACATTTATAGGAGGCTGTCCTACTGCTTTCTTTTGAGATGGGAGAGAAGGAGGTGGAAGGAGGGGACAGGTGCTCATTAAAAGGATACTAGAAGTATAGAGTGAGAAGGAGGAATGTGCTGTCATAGGGTGTGGAGAGCAGATGGAGCTGCAGATAGGGGGGCATGTGGAATTCATTTGGATTGTATACTTAATCACACACACAAAAAAAAAGATTGCAGCCTAGGAAACCCAGTGGGACAGTCCTGCCCTGTCTCTTAGGGTTGCTGTGAGTCAGAATCAACTAGATGACAGCTTTAAACAAGAGTTTTGAGAGTCCTCAAAAGATTTTGTTTTTCAATTGACAGAGTTCATATACAATAAAATATGCCCCACCCCTCAGTTTTTTGGGGGGAGAGGAGTCCTGATGGCATAGTGGTTAAGAGCTTGGCTGCTAACCAAAAGGTTGGCAGTTCAAATCCACCAGCCACTCCTTGGAAAGCCTGTGAAACAGTTCTGCCCTGTCTGTAGGCTTGCTCTGAGTTGACACTGACCGGTGGCACCTAAGAACAGGGGTTTTCATTGTATTTACCGAGTTGTGTAACCATCACCACTGTCTAGTTGCAGAACTTTTTCATCTCCCAGAAGACACCGTGTAGCCATGAACAGTCACCCTGATTTCTTCCTCCCCTCTACCTTCCGGCAGCCGCTAATGTACTCTGTGTAGGTTTCCAAAGAAGAAAGGCCTGGTGACCTAGTTCCAAAAATGCAGCCCCTGAAAACCTGTGGCGCACAGTCCTACTCAAGACTGCTCTGAGTTGGAACTGACCTGAAGGTTACCAGATTACTACCTTAAGATGTATTTTTGTGGTCCCTTACTGCTTAAAAATTTTAATGGAAATTTTCAACATCCAAAAAAACTAGAAGAGTATGATTCCCTACATAGCTGTCACTGTGCTTCAGCATTTGTCTTCGTTTCACATCCTTCACAGACTGCTTTTGTTCCCCAAGTACAGGGAAAGGCACACCCGGTGGGTAGGAGCCTTCAAGCAGGGACCTGGGGAAACTGGTTTTATGGGCAGGTTGAGAAATGCAGGCCTGACTAGGCAGGTGGGGTGCTTCATCTAAGAAAGGATGGGAGGGATGGCTGTGCCTGGGCCCCGAGCCCCACCCCAAGACCGCTCTGTGGTATCAGACATGGATGAGAAGCCCCACTCTGTGAGCTGGCACCCTTAGCGTGATGCAGTCCCCAAGCCCTGCCAATCTGGTGACAGTATCCTCCACTAGGATGAAGGGATGTGGTGGTCCAGCCCAAACCGGCAGCTCCAGAAACTGGTCTGGCAGCCACACTTTTGAGGGACACGGATGCCTGCTGAAATCCAAAGAAACCAGAGCAGTGAGTAGGGGGACTCTGGGTGGAGTACTCCAGACCCTCTGGACTGAAGTGAGGCCAGTTGGCCGTCATGATCGTCACCGGGACCTGGTTAGAAATGCAGAGTCTAGGCCCCACCCCCAGTGGCATAGAGACTGAGTGCAACATCCAACCAAAAGGTCAGCAGTTCAGACCCGCCAGGCGCTCCCGGGAAACGGGGCAGTTCTACCCTGACCTCTAGGGTCTCTATGAGTCGGAATCAACTTGATGGTGTTGATTTCAGCCCCCCAGCCCGACTGACAGGACCCCTGAGGGGTGCAAACAGCTTGTCTACTGACTGAAAGATGGACAGCTCAAACCTCCCTAGCGTTGCCGTGGAAGTAGGGCCATTGGGTCTGTCACAGCCGTAATAACCCTGTGAGAAGCTGAGCTGTGCACCCCTGGGGACTCCATGACTCAGAATTGATGCAGTTAGTGACTGATGACAACAGCAAGCTCGAGAGCCCTTGGAAGTGGCCTGGAGATGGGAAGGGGGAGGGCGCTGGGGTCCCCGCAGGGCTGGCTCTGCGGCACGTGGTTCAGCCCGTGTCTAAACAACAACCACCCAAATCTGAGCCCTTGGTTGTCTAGTCAACTCTGACTCACAGAGAGCCTGTAGGACAGAGAAGAGCTGCCCCGTGGAGTTTCTAAGGAGCACCTGGTGGATCCGAACTGCCAGCCTTTTGGTTAGCAGCTGTAGCACTTAACCACCGTACCACTAGGGTTTCCAGCCCTTAGCTAACAATGCATCAATCGACTTGGTTACTCACTACGGGAGAGAAAGATGTGGCAGTCTGCTTCTGTAAGGATTATAACCTCAGAGACCTTATGAGGCAGTTCTGCTCTCTCCTGTAGGGGGTCGTTCTCAGTTGGAATCAACTTTGCGGCAGTGCATTTTTTAAAAATACTTTTACAAAAGCAGTTCACCAGGTCTTTCTTGTGCAGCACTGCTAGGTACACTTGTCCTGCCAAGCTTTGGCTTAGCAGCAGATCGCAGATCTCTCTGTGACATTCCAACCCAAAGTTCAGTAAGGAAAAAGCCCTGATGGAGCAGGTTTCTGCCCACAAATCTTTCCTTGGATCCTGGAATTCTCCTGGGACCCTAGACTCCTTTCTGAAAGGCCGAGGGGTGAGTGAGGGCTGTGGGTGTGCATCCTCACTCCAACTGATTGCTGTCTTGCTAGTGGTTCACACAAAAGCTCCAGCCAGAGAGGGCTGTAGGCTCCGAGGCCTGTGAGAAGGCCTCCTGAGGGTGGGAGCCACATCCCAGGTGGCTCTGTCCCTCCCTGCACCAGCCCCAGGGCTCTGCACGCTACAGTTGCTCAATAGCAGCTAACTAGTTTTAGAATGTTTTCTGTAGTGTTTCATACAGTTGCAAAACCTGTGTGGGTCAGAAAATGAATACCGAATTGTAAACCGAGGAACCACTTAATCCATAATCCCAGAAACCACCTTAGAGTCTGTAAAACTGGCTTGACGGGGTGTCTGACCTCCTAAGTTAACAAAAGATTGATTCCTATGAGCTGGAGGTCAGACGTGGCTCCACACTCCAACCTTTCTACCAATTCTGACACCAGCCATTCCTGTCCTGGCACTGTCTCCTTCTGGGCTTCGTTATTCATTGAAGTGGCCACACAGAACTCATAGGCAGTACTCAGGATTATAGGGTTTATTAGGAAAGTAACACATTACAGTCCAGGTTCAGGAATGACTCAGGCTATAGTTCTTGAATCCAGACCGCCTCTTTCCAGCCGTGCCCAGAAGCATGTTTCTCTCTGGCCGTCAAGCTCATTGGCCCCGAGGCCTGGCCTCTGTCTCTTTGGGTAATTGTTACAAAGCTCTTTAACTCCACCTTGAAGTGCCTGCAGGCACCCTACTGTGCCAATAAACTTCCTGCCTGAAGGTGCCAGCTCTACGCTTCTGTGCATCAGAGAGTCTAGCTCCAGCAAGTACTGGGAGGCACCCCACTCCACCAGCAAGCCTCCTGCCCAAAGATGCGCTGCTTTGTCAGTCAGGAAGCTCGCCACACCACCTCCCGCTGGTTCCGTTTTTCTGCTGCCCCTGTTACTGCTGTTTCTCTGCTGCTGCTTCTCACTGTTTCTCACTGACTCTGGTGTTGCAGCTCTGTCTCTCTCGGTCCTGGATTTCAGAGTTTCTCAGCACAGGTATCCTAAGTGCAAAGAATGCATTCCACTAAAGACTCTTACTTCTTGGTGATGGTGAGATCCTCCCTTCCTGCTTTTGGAATGGCTCCTTTGAAGCCCAGTGGGATGGCAAAGCTGACCGATCCCCTTGTTAGTGTTCCATAAACCTTATTTGCATGGTCCCACCCCCCCCCAAGGATGCCATGCATCTTGTTTACATTGTCAGCAAGCTATTTAGTCCTATGGTAGGCTACAAGCACCTCATTTGCATAGTCTCACCCAATCACGTGGCTGGGAGTTAAAAAGACTGCAGCTAGAAGGGCCCGTATTAATGATCCCCAGCATCACACAGTGAAATCCTCATCAAATGTTTTAGACTTGGGATTCATTTCAGGTAGAATGACTACATAATTTAGTGTCTATACTAGTGCTTCTCATTTATCTTTTTAAGTGTGTGTGTGTGTGTGTGTGTGTGTATAGGTATATATATAAACAGATTTTTCTGGAAACAATTTTAAACTTACCAAATTTGCAAGAATAAGGATACTATCAGAACACTCATGCTTTCCTCAGATTAATGTGCAGTATTTTCTCCATTTGCTTTCTGTATATATACACACACACACACAAATGTGTACACGTGTATTTTTTATCTGAAGCTTTTAAAAATTAGTTGCACACCATGGCCCTTCATCCTTAAATATTCGGTGTATATTTCCCAAAAATAAGGAAGGTGTCTTAATTAATGACAGTTTTGTGGTACCAACCTCAGTAAATTGAACTGTGACCCCAGTGCTTGTGTCTACACCTGTCATTTGTATTCCAGCTTTGTCCTTTGGGGACTGTCATTACTAGCACTTTTTTCTCTCTCCAATGCAAGATGGAGTCTAGAATCAGGTATTGCATTTAGGTGTCCAAATCAGGACTTTCGGGGATGAAAGAGGCCACTATTAAAAATGGTGTGGAAAGGGACAAATCAAGTATCGCAGAAGGTTGATAACTGAAGAACCTGGGGGTCAGGTACAGGGGAGGCTATTTTACTTTTTTTGTTGGTGTTGTTAATTTTTGTGTACATTTAAAATTTTTTGTGATAACTGAAAAAGAAAATCATTTAAACAAATAGAAAAATACCAATATGTGGTGAGACCACAAATACTAAACTGGGGCCCCTTGAAAAACCAAACCTACTGCCATGGAGTCAGTTCCGACTTGTGGCAACCCCAGAACTGCCCCACGTGGTTTTCTGTGCTGTAGTCTCTGCAGAAGCTGGTTGCCAGGCTTTTCTTTAGCCATGCCTCTGCAGAAGTTTCAGCTGACAACTTCTAGGTTAGTGCCTGAGAGCAAACCACTTGCTCCCTTCCAAACTCTCTTAGAGAAACTAAGATCCCTGTTTTAAGACTCAGACTCAAAGCCCCATTTGCAGAAAAATCATAGACAGAGGGCAAGGGCAGCGTCCATCTGGGAATCACTTTCTGAAGGGAATAAGAGGACCTCTGGGGTGCCTTTTGGCTCTCAGAGACTAATGGAGCAGTCTCCCCCAGAGTGAGATGAATTGGGCCACCTGGGAGAGGACATAGAGGAGCACAGAGAGAACTCCAACTGGTCCTCCTGGTGGCCAGCAAGGCCAGCTGTGCCCAGCCTTTCTTGTGTCACTGTTGGGCCCGGAGGCATTGAATGGATCACTCACCCGTGCAACTCCAGGCCTGCTTCCAGCCAGGGGAGAGTGTCCTCAGAGCGGCCAGCCCAGTCTCCGACTGTCCGCTGGCCTCCTCTTCCCCTCCTGTGCCTTCCAGGTCAACTAACCTGGAACAGCAAGCAGCAAAAGCAAACATCTGTTGGGGAAGATGGCCTAGAAACCCATTCCTTCCCCAGTGGAGGCGCTCTCAGAGTGCCATGGCTTACATGCTTGTCCTGGGATTAAGGATTCTGGGGGCTGGTAAACTTGGGCTGAAAATTTTAGTTATTTTCAGTGACCTTTAATTGAAATTGAGCATTTCCTTCAGTATGTATGTAGGCATCCTCCACAGCTGTGGAGGCAGTGTCTGGGTCTTCATGGCCAATAGAAATCTCAGATATTTTTGTAGCATATCACACACTTGGCTGTTACGGCTGTTACAGATACCTTGAATACTGTTTGCTTTGAAATCATGGTGGTTACAGGCCCACTGAGAGCGGTTTGGATTGGTTGCTAACCTCAAGGTGAGTGTTGAAACCTACCTAGCAGCTAGAGAAAGACAAGCTTGATGGACTCCTTCTGTAAAGACTTGTGTGCTGTGTGGTTGATTCCGTGGCAACCCCGTGTGACAGAGGACAACTGCCTGCAGGGTCTCCTAGGCAGTCATCTGTACAGGAGCAGGTCACCAGGTGGTTTCTGCCGTGGAGCCGATGGGTGGCTTCAGACCAGCCAACATGTCAGTCCACAGCCGAGCACTTCACAGTTGTGGCACCCAGATTACAGCCGAGAAGACCCTGTAGGGCAGTTGTCCTGGGTAACACGTGGGGTTGCTGTGAGTTGGGGGCCGCATGGGGGACTGACCTTTTGGTGAACAGCTGGAGCAGTGAACCACTGTACCACCAGGGTTTCCAGGACTTGTTTGCTCACTTTCCACATTCCAGGGTACTGAGCTGGATTCCTCTTTCGACTAATTGTGTTTCAGAAGGAGTCTCACAGGACCTTAGAACCTTAACCTGAAAAGCGATGGTGCAGTGGACTTTCGGAGAAGCGAGGGTCCGAGTAGGTTTGGTGTTGTCTCTGAGTAGAGGATGTTGTTTGTAGTGTCTCTGATCCAGATGTTAGGATAGCACAAACTGCCTATTTGGAGATGAACCGTGTCCCCACCCAAGCTGGGCATCGGGCTCCATCAGGGATTACATTAAGCTGCCCGGAACCTGTGTGGATGTGTTTGGCTGGGCCGGGTTCCCGGTGTTGTATGGTTGTCTTCCATTTTCTGATGTAATTTTGTGTTAAAGAGGATTAGGGTGGAACACCCCTACCCAAGTCGCATCCCTGATTACAGTGTAAGAGGGCTTCCTGGGAAGTGGCCTGTGCCACCTTTTATCTCTCAAGAGATGAAGAGGAAAGGGAAGCAAAATGAGAGGTGGGACCTCAGACCACCAAGAAAGCAGTGCCAGGTGCAAAGTGCATCCTTTGGACACAGGGTCCCTGCCTGGAGAAACCCCCATCCCAGGGGAAGATGAGGCATCCACAGAAAGAGAAAGCCTCCTCTGGAGGTGACACCCTGAATTTGGACTTATAGCCTACCTTATTGTGAAGAAACAGATACCTCTTTGTTAAAGCCGTCCACTTGTGGTGTTTGTGTTTCAGCAGCCCTAGATGACCAAGACGGGCTCTGTACAATAAACACCACCTTCCTAGTACTGAACCTTCTTGCCGTGGACCTGATCCACTACCCAGATGCCCTACGTCGGAAGCGTTAGGCTGGCTGGCTGTCATTGCCAGGGACACCTCAGAAAGATGCAAGGAGGTGACACAAGATGAGAGTTCAAACGGCCCCTGCGAGCTCCCTGGGTGGACCTCCCCTCCCCAACAATTCTAAATTTACCAGCTGCTACATGATGGGCTTTGGAATAAGCTTTCAGCTGAAGAGAAACTCCTTTTTTGTGTGTGGGAGTGTCTGGCAGGTATTTTCCTTCTTATAGATGATTCTTTCTTATTGGGACCCTCTTGGTGGTGGGCCATTGAGACATACCAACAGATCCCAGACCCACCTAGCCGCTTTCTCACTGCGGTGTGATTTCCCATCAGGCTTACCACCAGGAGGAACTGCCCAGATCTGCCAGTGTCAGCCAAACTTAATGGACTTCCAGACTTTCTGTACCTCAGACTTGCTGTACATCAGTCCTTAGTGAGTTTGCTTACTAGGAACTGATCCTCTGCAAAGCGCCCCCCTCTGGCCCGGGGAGCCAGGGGCTCCACTGTAGATGGTGCTGAATTCCCCAGGTTAGTGCCGCTTTGCCCTCTAACGGGCAGGGGACCCACCCCTCCTGGCAGTGCGCCTCCGTGAGCTGACCGCTGGGCCTTGCTTTCAGCTGGAGGCCCGGCCGGTTCCAGACTCACACACAGGAGCTTTGTGTGAAGGAAATCTCGACTACAGAGCAGCCCGCCCTTGGAGGCACAGTGACCGAGTAAGTGACGACTAGCAAATCCGTGCGGACCTGCAAACAGTTGTCAGGGGGTTCACAGGTCCTCCTCGGAGTACACTGACTCTCCCTCCTCCCCCCCCTCCTGCCTCCTGCCTCCTGCCTCCCTCCCCTTCCCCCCACCTCCCCCTCCCCCTCCTCCCTCCTCTCCCCTCCTTTCCCCTTCCCCTCCTCCCTCCTCTCCCCTCCCCTCCCCCTCCCTCCCCTCCCCTCCCCCTCCCCATCTTCTTTCCTCCCCTTCCCCTCCCCCCTCCTCTCCCATCCCCTCCCCCTCCTCTCCCCCCTTCCCCCCCTCTCCCCTCCCCTCCCTCCCCTCCCCCTCCCTCCCCCTCCCCCTCCCCCTCCCCGTTCCTCCCCAGGGGCCGCACTGGTGGCCAGCGATGGGCTGGAGCAGTGGGCTCCGCCTGCCTCCAGGGGCAGAGCGCGGCTTCCCGCGCCTTTACTGGGGGCGCGGCAGCCCCGGTAGGGGGCGCCCCCGTGGCCGAGGGAGTCCGCGGGTCAGGGCTGTGTGCGCCGGGCCCCGGAGGCCGGGGTCAGAGCGTGTCCTGGGCGGGAGCCTCAGCCTCTCTGAGCCTCTACTTCCTTCCTGGAACCAACCGTCACAGGGTTGTCAGGAGGGTAAAATTAGATAGCCTACTTGGTGGTTCAACATAGAATTACCTCGTGACCCGGCGATTCTACTCGTGGATGCACACTGAAGAACGGAAAGCAGAGACCCCAGCAGATGCTTGTGCGGGCGTCTTCACAGCAGCGTCACTCAGCAGCCGGAGCAACCCCCGTGTGCGCCAGCAATGAATGGACGAACCAGACGTGGCCAGCTACTAAGCCGTAAAAAGAAACAAAATTCTGTGACATGCTCCAAAGTGAAACAGCCTCAACAACAAGATGCTTGGGGAAATAAGCGAGTCACACCCGGACGAGTACTTTCCGGTCTGACTGAGGTGAAAAGTCTAGAGTAGGCAAATTCAGAGAAACAGAAAGTGGATTTCAGGCTACCCGGGATGGGAAGTGACTGCTTCCTGGGTCCACTATAGGGCTCTGTTTGGGAAGATGAAAATATTCTCAGAAATGGTGGTGACGGTTACACAACATTGTGAATAACTAAAGCTGCTGAATTGCACACTTAAAATGGTTAAAACGGCAGTTTATGTGTTTTACGTTTCGTCACAATTAAAAAAATTGTTACTCTAGGGGAATAATAATAGTTGAATAAAAAAATAAATAGATCATCCGTTTAAAGAACTTGGCACTGGCTGTGAACTAAACAAACTCCCAGCTCTCCTGGATCAAGCATATGCTGTGTTCGGTGACTACGCCCGTCACTGTTGCCGAGTGGAGTCTGGCTCCTAGCAACACTACAGGACAAAGGAGGACTGAAAAGCTTTCCCTGAGAGTTTATCTGTACAGGGGCAGATAGCTCTTTTCTCCTGGAAGCAGCTAGTAGCTTTGAACCGCCACCAGTTAGGGTGACAAGCACTCAACCATTGTTCCTTCTGGTGGTGGTTAAAACCGATTCTGACTCATAGCAACACTCTGACAGAGCGGAACTGCCCCATAGAGCTTCTGAGGTGGGTTTGAACTGACCTTTAGGTTAACAGATAAGCTCTTAACCACTGCACCACCTGGGCTCCTGAGGCTGCCTACTAATAGGAAAATAAATCAGTATGGGGGCAGATGGTAAGGGTCATATTTAGGTGATTAAGGAAGGGACACACTGCACTGGGGATCTGCAAAAGACTTCTTTGAAGTGTTGGAAAGATGTCACCTTGAAGATGAAGGTGCTCTTGACCCAAGCCACGGTGTTTTCAGTCACATGATATGCATGCAAAAGCTGGACCACAAGGAGACAGAAGAACTGATGCCTTTGAATTGCAGTGTTGGAGACGAATGTTGAACGCACAATGACCTCCAAAGGAACAAACAAATCTGCCGGGAAGAAGTACAACCAGAGCGCTGCTTAGAAGCAAGGCTGGCTAGACTGTGTTCCACATACCTTGGACATGTTGTCAGGAGGCATCAGTCCTTGGAGAAGGACATCATGCTTGCTGGAGTGGAGGGTCAGAGAAAAAGAGGGAGCCCCTGAATGGAATGGATCGACACAGTGGCTACAATGATGGCCTTAGGCATAAAAATGATTTTGAACATGGGGCAAGACCAGGCACTGTTTCATTCTGTTGTGCACAGAGTCGCTATGAGTCAGAACCAACTCAATAGCGGATATCAACAAGAGCTAAGGATGTTTCAGCAGAGACAGGACAAGCTGGCAGTTACAGGAATTCTCATTAAGTGTCCTATTACCCCTTGCTGTCTGCATGCTCCCATGGTGCTTTCCTGTTGCAGGGTGGTCAGCCCTGTCCGGGTCTGGATTTCCACTAGACGGTGAGCTGGGACCCAGCCGCCTCCCATCTTGGTGGCCCACAGAGCACACTCTCCATAAAGGGCTGTAGATTGATTAACATCCCACCTGGGGAGTTAGTGGGACCTGTGGACAAGGGGTCCCAGGTCCTGAAATAGGGGTTGTTCTGTGCCATCAAGTCGATTCCAACTGTCTAGGACAGCAGAACCATGCCATAGGGCTTCCAAGGCTGTAATTTTGATGGGGCCAGACTGCCACATCTTTCTCCTGAGAGACCAACAGCAATCCTAGAGGTCAGAGTAGAGCTGCCGCATGGAGTTTTTGAGGAGCGCCTGGTGGATTTGAACTGCTGATCTTTCGGTTGGCAGACATAGCACTTAACCACTGTGCCACCAGGGTGTCTGAGACCGACGGCAGGTTCAGACTGTCGACCTCTGGGCTAGCAACCAGGTGGTGACCATCACCTCACCAGGGTTCCTGATGTATGAGGTAGGGTAGTCGATTGTTTTGGCTCTGCTCTTTTTTCTAGTCCATTCCACATCACAATTCCACCCAAAACAATCATGGGAACCAGTCTTGCTCCCAGTAGGGGCGCTTGGCCATGCCAGGATGAGGAGTTGTGCTTGGGGACATTGGCCAACTGCGGGGCTGGGGGCCGGGAGGAAGAGCAGCAAAGAACCAAAGGTGACGGTTTGTGGTGGTGGTGTCCCATCCATTCCAACCCACAGCCACCCCATATGCCACAGTAGAATGGCCCCACGGGGTGTTCTTGGCAGTAATCTTTACAGAAACAGATTGCCAGGCCTTTCTTCTGCTGAGGCTTTTAGTAAATTCTGGGTTATTCCAATGGCAGAACTTTTTGGTTGGCAGCCCAGGGCTTAACAAGGTTTCTAAGAACTGAACTAGAAAGTCTAAATTTAAACTATGTCTGGAGACTGGGGGAGGTGGGGAGAGTAGAGAGAGCGGGGAGGCTCCCTTCCAGGCGCCCCCCTCTCTGCGGACTGCTACGCCTCCACCGCGGCGCGCCCCTGCCCGTGCCAGGAGTGGAAACTGTTTTGCTTCTGGCTGCTGAGAGCTCATTTCCTCCCAAGGAAATAATGTCTCACCGCCCGCTGAGGCGAGCTCTGCCCCGGAATTTCCCGGGGAGCAGCTGCACCCTGCCGCCAGCCAGCAGCTCTGCAGTGGGGACGCGCCCAGAGCCTGCATGTGCACAGCCCCAGGGGAGACACGCCCGGAGATGGATAAACAGAAACAAACAAGCTGGACAAACTCACCTATTCGGGGACCGGGGCTGGCGGCCCGGTTCTGCTTCCAGCGCGGACTCCGTCGGCCCTGAAAGCCATTCTTTGCCCACGGTTGAACCCAGTGTGCACCTCTCAAATATCAAGGGGGTTGTGTGCTGTCAGTCCAGTCCAGCTCCTAGTGACCCCCATGTGATGGAGTAGACCTGCTTTCCCGGCTGTGAGCTTTCTGGGACAGACAGCCAGGTCTTTTCTTCCTTGGAGCTGCGGATGGGTGTGAATTGCTAACCTTTCGGTTAACAGCCGAGGGCTTAACTGTGGAGACACTAAACCAAACCCCCCACAGTCGAGTCGATTCCGACTCCTAGTAACTCTATAGGACAGAGTAGAACTGCCCCAGCGAGTTTTCAGGGAGCGCTTGGTGGATTCAAACTGCCATCCTTTGGGTTAACAGAGGTAGCACTTAACCACTAAGCCACCAGGGTTTCTGTGGGGCCAGAGGACTCCTTAAATATTAAGGCAGATTTTTAAAATATCAAAACAGAGCAGAACATCAAAGGAGAAACACTCTGGTTATTTCAAAGCTGTTCTTTCATTATTCACGATATTTTAAAATTCTTTTTTAAAAATAATTCCTTTGGGAACCGCATTGACTTGGCTTGGGAACCAGTTTTAAACGCTGCTACACCTGCAGACGTTCCATCTTGACTTACAGTGCTCCCTGCCCTGGATGCAGAGGCTTTAAGCTGATTACAAATGTGCAATCCAGAAGGTTCATGAGAGGACAGCGTGAAGTGCCAGGCAGGCCTGCCACCGCTGCCGACAGCACCCACGTCCAGTGGGTCTCCAGAGCGGGACGGCCGCCCCAGAAGGGCCCTTCTTCTCTGAACTCTCCGCCACACTGTTGTTGGTGTTAGTTGTGCAGAGTAGCACTGCTCCACAGGCTTCTCAAGGTTGTGACTTGGGGGAAACAGATTGCCAGGCCTGTGCCTTCAGACGTGAGATACTTCTGGATGTGTGCGAACTGCCAACTTTTTAGCTAGTAAACACTGTTAAGTGTGCCAATCAAGGACACCTCAGCTGCACCGGGGTCCTGCTAGAAAAAAACTAAACCACGCCTGTGGCTGTAGAGTGGATTCTGACTTGTGGTCGCCCCATTGTGGCAGAGTAGACTGGACTCTGTGGGGTTTTCTTGGCTCTTGTCCTTACAGAGGAGCCTGGTGACACAGTGGTTAGGAGCTTGGCTGCTAACCCAAGGATCAGTAGTTCCAATCTACCAACCATGGAAACTGTATAGGGCAGTTCTAATCCACCCTGTAGGTTGGAATCGGCCAGACAGCAACAGGTTTTGTTTGGGGCTTCACAGAAGTGGTTCACCATAGCTTTCTTCCACGGTGCTGGTTGGTAGGCTTGAACCGGCAGCCTTGAGGTTAGCAATCATTCACAAGCAGCTTGTGCCACTTAGGGACCTTTCAGGGGCCTGCTGGAGCCTCATAAACCGTACAACACTGATTCAAAGGCCTGAGTACACACAATGCCAGATAGGAGTGTCCATTGCAGCCCAACCTCTGGAGGTAGCACTTTGGGGACACCCCAGGTGTCTCCCATGCGTCTGTGGGTGACTTCACTGGGACCGAGGAGCCTTGGTAGCACTGTGGCTGGAGCGACGGGCTGCTAACTGAAAGGTCAGCAGTTTGAAACCACCAGCAGCTCTGCGGGAGAGGGAAGTGGCAGGTTCTGCTTCTGTAGGTATTTATTTACAGTCTTGGAAACCCAGTGGGGTCACAGTGAGTCGGAAAACACAACACTGCAGGGGGTGTGGGTGTCAGAGGACAGAAGTTTGATCACAGATTGATCCGGTGGGGACAGTCACAGCCCTGGATGCCAGCCCCACCGGCTTTCCTCACACTTTAGAAACACAGTGACTGCTACGGGGGCAAACCAGGACAGACACACTGGGTTGCTGGGCAGCGTGGAGTGGCAGGAGGGCAGCTGTGGCACAGGGGCGCACTGGACACTGAGAAAACTCAGACTGTTCTGGTCCAGGCGGAATTGCAGGAATCCGGCAGCCCAGTGCAGACGCCTGGGTCCTGGAAACATCCTACCCCAGCGTCTTCCCTCGGAAAACGGTACAGAACTCAAGAACCTGCTCCTCTGCACCCCACAATGTTTACCCATACTTGATGTTGAAACAAGCCCCCCAAAGTCCTAGTCACCCCTTGGGTGCACATATATACCCTTTGGAATGAAGTCTAGACTTTTTCCCTCTTATTTCCTCTTGGGAACCTTTTTGGCTTTTCCATTAGTGAGAGTAACGCATCTATTTCTGTCCCTTCTGGGTATCAGCCAAAGATTGGAAAAGCCCAGAGTCAGTTAGAAAGAAGGCCTCTCTGGCCTTTGTTGTCAGACTGAACTAACACTGCGAACACTGAACACATAGTCTAACAATTGAGCGAATGCTGTTTTACATTTACAAGCTGCTCGAGTTTTTTTTCTTTCCCCAGCCTTTAGGTGTAGGAGAAAGGCAAGCTTATTGGCTTTTGGCTCTTTGGTGGCTCATAGTTCTAATCTGGTCAACAGAAAACACTACTACTTAGGAGTCTTGGAAGTGTTGGGGGAACAACAGGAAATGGGCTTCTCTGGGCGGTGCCTCTCGCTCCTAAAAAGGTCCTCAGCTTCTCTTTCCTGTTGGACAGGTGTCATGCATTGAATTGTGTCCCCTAAAAATAGTGTAGCTGGGCCATGATTCCCGGTATCATGTGGTGGTCCTCTGTTTTGTGATGGTAATTTCTGTTAATTATCATCTCTGTAAATTCTAATCTCTGCCTGTGGTAATAGGGCAAGACTGAAGTGTTACAGGGGTCTCCGTGAGTTGGAACCCACTCCACAGCAGTGGGTGCCTTCAGAGGTTTAGGGAGGGCTGTGACATCCCTCCTCGGGCTGCCCTCCAGATCCAGTGTAAAGGGAATTTCCCTGCGGTGTGGCCTGACCACCTTTTATCTTACAAGAGATGAAAGGAAAGGGAAGCAAGCAGAGAATTGGGAACCTCACACCGTCAAGAAAGCAGCACCGGGAGCAGAGTGCATCCCTTGGACCTGAGGTTCCGGAGCTGAGATGCTCCTAGACCAAGGGAGAGCTGAGGCGTCGCAAGGACAGCCCTCAAGAGTCCACAGAGAGGAAGCCTTCCCTAGGAGCTGGTGCCCCAAATTGAGACTTCTAGCCTACTGGACTGTGTGACAATCAATTTCTCTCAGTCAAAGCCATCCACTGTGGTATTTCTGTTGCAGGAGGTCTAGATGACTCAGACAGATGGGTAGATTGAGGACTAGGCTGCCTTCTGGTTTTCACGCTCCAACCTAATTTGTGATTTATGGTGTCTGGATTCCTGTTGAGTGGAGAGCAACACTCAAGGTTGGGTCCAAGCACAGGTCCAGGTGTCCAGGAAGGACAGCTGTGCGGATTCTGGGTTCTGATCAGGCCTTTTCAAGCATCATGGTGGCTTTTGGGTTAGAAAACCTGGTTTCTCTAGTGCAGGTGATCTCGCTCCAATCCCATCCCCCACAGAACTGATATAAGCCCTTCCCTGATGGGCAGATCTGCGGTCCCTTCCACAACCTCCATCCAGAACTGGACAGGGAAGCTGGGCAGCCGCCCTTGTGAACAGGGTTCTCTGTGGACCAGCAGAGCAGCGTCAGCCACTCGGCAGGAAACCAGACCCACTGCGATCAAGTTGGTTCCGACTCACAGTAACCCTACAGGAGACAGTAGAACTAACCCATGGAGTTTCCCTGGTGCACCTGGTAGATTCGAACTGCCGACCTTTTGGCTAGCAGCTGTAGCTCTTAACCATGATGCCCGCAGTGTTTCTTGCCATTTGACACTCATTATTCTGAACCCTGCCTTTTGTCTCCCACGTTTGCCACTCTTTGGGCGCTTCTTCATGTCAGAGCTGCGCTCGGCCTCCCCTCCCAAAGTCTAGCTTCACCCCTCCCTCAAAATCCCTTTCTGTTCTTAGTGTTTCCATCCGCAAAATTAATCAGTGCTTCACCAAAGACAGAAATCAACAGTAGAGCCTACTAAATTTAAATTTTTTAAATGAAAAATTTGTGAGTGTCCAAATCCACAGACAAAAAATAAGTTTAAAAGGCAGATGACAGACTCAGAAAACATATTTTCAGGACCTGAGTGGCAGACAGGCATGCATCCTTCGTATTAGAAAAGGCTTTTATCAAGTTCTCAGCCCCAAACACAGCAAAGGAAGTGAGTAAGGCGATTAGCCAACAAACAACAGTGAAACAAATGCTTGACAGCATGAAGAAAATCTTCAGCCTCCTTAGTCCCCAAAACGAGGCACAATAAAGCCATTTGAGGTGTTTTCTCCCCTTTACCTATCAGATTAGTGACTACCCCCTGTCGAGGAGCAGCGGAGGTGGGGGTGTTCTCACTGATGATTTCTGTTGTTATTTCCAACTCCTGGCCACCCACGTGCATCAGTAAAACTGTGCTCTGCAGGGTTTTCAAGGCCTGGACCTTAGAGAAGCAGGTCACCAGGCCTACCCTCTGAGGCACCTGTGGCTGAGTCCGAACTGCCAAACTTTCAGCTCAGAGTTGACTGTTAGCACCACCCAGGGACCATGGAGGAAAATTCCCCCCAAACTCACTGCTGTCGAGTCAATTTCAACTCATAGTAACCCTACAGGATGGAGTAGAACTGCCCCATAGCTTCCAGGGAGAGCCTGGTGAATTTGAACTGCCAGCCTTTTGGTTAGCAGCCATAGCACTTAACCACTACACTGAGGGAAATTAGGCCTTAAAATTACCGTAACTTTCTGTCCTGTTAATTCTACTTCTAGAAGGAATATTTAATTACCTGTGCAAAGCATAGTTACAAGAACGCTCAGTGGAATGCCACAGTGGAAACGAAAGAATGTATTTAAGAGTTGGTCATCTAGGTGTGATGGGGCTCACAATGTTGAGTCCCAGTGGCAACGTGAGAAAAAAAGTGTGCACCCTAAGAGCTCCACTAGAAGACTGCAACTGATGGTCCAAAGGCCTGGGAGTCCCCCTGGGAGCATGGCCACTACTCCTGATGCTGCCCCTGATTATAGATCATTACTGAAGTCAACTCTTCAGATAGGAATGGACTGGATTCGGGGACACAGAATGACTACGTCATGTGTGCCCTTTATGGTTCTATGTACCTATAGGATGTAATCCTACTGGGCTCTTACTAGAGTGGAGAGGAGAGGGTGGAAAGGAGGGGAAGGAGATTGTTAAGAGGATGCGACTTCTATAGCATGAGAAGGAGGAGTGTGCTGTCACCAGGCAAGGAGAGCAGAAGGAGCTGCAGATAGGCGGGCATGCAAATTTAAATCATAAACTTTTCCCTCAATCACAGTATTAAAAAAAGGTAAAAAAAAGAGTTGATCATCTTTTTCTGCATTGTATACCCCATTCTTGTGACCCGTTTTATATTTATTTAGGTTTAGAACATACTGAGCCAGAATGCCTATTTTGTCTTTCAGTACCTTAATAAAAGTGTACTGTGATAAGAAATATTCTGAGCTGAAAACCCCCAAAACCTAAATCTGTTGCTGCAAAGTCAAGTCCGACTCCTAGTGTCCCCAAAGGTCAGAGCAGAACTGTCCACAAGGTCCTGAAGGAATGGCTGGTGAAGGTGACCCTTTGATCTCTTGGTTAGCAGTCAAGCTCTTAACCACTGAGCCGCCGGGCCTCCCCCACAGTATGGCTGCCTCCAGACCAGCCTAGGGCTGTGTGGCCAGGCCCAGCTCTTGAGGCAGATTTTGTTGTTGTTGTTGAGTGCTGTGGAGCCTAAGAGTTATGTTTCTCATCTTTCTTTTGTGTATCTCCCATGAAGTCAGGCATTGTTTCCTGTGATTCTTCTTCCCCTGAAGTGGCTCTTGGCCTGGCCATTTCTTTTCCACTCTCATCTTGCTCATACCAGCCCTCCTCCCTGAGACTGGACAGCAACATAGTCATGCTGAGTAAAATTCCTTCTCCACAGTGACACACAATCACTTCTATTCTCCTAGTCTGAGGATGCTCAGACTTTATTTTTAGCCTTACAGCCAGCTTTTTGGCTGCCCTAAATGTGACACCTAAATGCTGAGCTCAGCCTGGTTGGTGGGGGCGCTGGGGCCTGGAGCCATCCTCTCAAGAGAATGCCTCCTCCAGCCCGAGTTCTCCCGACCCACAATGCCACACCTGCCCCCTCTCCATTACGTGATGACCCATCAGATGATCTGAAAATGTTTAACAAATGTGGGTTCTGAAGTCCTGCTGACCTCCTGACTCAGCATCTTGGGCCAGGGCCTTGAGAGTCTCTGAAGCAGCTGGTGTGAACTCTCTGCATCTGCCAGTTCCTCCCAATAGAAGCCTGCTCTCTGGTCACAGGGGTCTCCAGCCTTCAAAACCTGCCTGCCTCCCCTCTTCTCTGGTCACAGGGGTCTCCAGCCTTCAAAACCTGCCTGCCTGCCCCCTTCTGTCTCTGGTCACAGGGGTCTCCAGCCTTCAACCTGCCTGCCTGCCCCCTTCTGTCTCTGGTCACAGGGGTCTCCCGCCTTCAACTTGCCTGCCTCCCTGCTTCCGTCTCTCAGCTCTGCCCCCATCACCCAGTCAAATCCTCTTCTTTCAGTTCCTTCCTCTGAAACCATTCCTTCTCTGCTTCCTGCCCCCACAGGAGCTCATCTAGGCCACAAGCTGTGGCTGTCAGGGGTCCTTCCCGGAGAGCACTGAGTCACATCTCTGGGAGGTGGTCCTGTCAGCATGAGGCAGCTGCCCCTCCACCCCTCGCTAAACTGCTCTGACCACCCAACACCTGGAATCTCCACAGCCACACAAAGCCTCTAGCTTTGCTCACCCTCACAGCCCACCCTTGCTTTCCACGAAAGTAGAGGAGATGCTGAGGGAAGTGTCTCAGGGATGCCCCTTCAGGATGTGCCGTAAGTTCACCTCAGCAAACAGTCACCCCCAGACTTGGGTGGGCCTCAGCAGGCTTCGCCTTTCAGGGAGGAAATGACAGGCTCTGGAGCACCTCCTGAGGTGCGGCTCACCCAAATACCAGAACATCTTCAGATAACCAGGACTCCCAGAAACCCAGAACCCGCAGAGACAGGCGTGCAGGTCAGTTGCTTGAATGTGTAGAATGGTTGATTGGGAAGGACTCGTCTCTCCTCTGAAGGAGGAAAAACAAGAGAAGTCCACAGATGTAGGCCTTACCTCATAAGAGAAAAAAATGTTAAATTATGAAACATTCTCCACAAGTACGAAATGTAATATGACAGACACATGTGGTTCTACCAGTAAGATGAAATGGAAGCTAATATTTTGCCTTATTTACTTCAGCTTTTTTTTTTAAAAGCAATAAAATTTTACAGAAATAGCTACAGCCTGGCTGGGTTTTTCCTGCCTCTCTCCCCAGAGGTAAGCATCTCCATGTATTTTTAGTCCTTTGCTCCATGTTATAAATGCATCTCTAAACAGAAAATACTGTATTTTTGTGTTTTGAAATTTTGCGTAGATGGAATCACTGTGTGTGCCCTTTTGCAGTCTGCTTTACCAACTCAGTATCGTGTTTTTGAGACTTACCTATGTTGACACATGAAGCTGTAGTCTATTTATTTTGATTGTTGTATAGAATATCTCTCCATGAGCAGGTTAGAGTTCCCCTGGTCCATTCTTCTGCTAAGAGAGAATTTTTTCACTTTTTTCCCTCTAGCTATTACAAACTGCTTCCATAGGGATTTTTGTCTTGTTTTTCTGAATACCTGTGCAAAAGAATGGTATGAGAGCCACCCAGGAGTGGAATGGCTGGGTGTGACACCATATGTATTCTGGGGTATTGCTAAATTGTTCCAAAGTACTGTCTCAGCAACGTGTTTTACCCAGTTCTCCACCTTCTTATCAACACCTGGTATTGTCAGATTTACAGTTTTGTATTATTTTCTTTACTTATTTTCCAGTCCCTCTGCTTTTCTCAATCTTTTCTCTCTTTTGTTTAAAAAAATTTATTTAATTTGTGTTGCTAGTGGTTGTGAGTATACACAGCAAAACATTGAACAATTCGAGAATTTCTACGTGTACAATTCAGTAAACTTGATTATATTTTTCAAGTTGTTCCTCCCCTGTTAACACAAATTCACTGTCCCCTAATTTTACTATTTAAGTTTTCAAGTTGTTATTGTCAGTTTGATCCCATATAGACAGTTCTGAAAAGAGCACAAAGCTTAAGACAGACATTCTTTGCTAGTTACTAGTCGGCTAAATGATTGGTTTTCCAAAGATTTCCAGGATATTTTTGGTGCGAGGTTTAGAGATTATCTCAAGGCACTAGTTTCAAAGGTTCATCCAGCCTTCATAGCTCCAGGGAGTTTGGATTCCATGAGAATTTGAAATTCTGTCTTGCATTTCCCTCTTCTTCGGAATGTTTGTGTCACTGGGACCTTCCCTTCATCTGCGACCCTAAGTTATACATCCAGAAAGACAGTCTTTGCGCCGCAGCAGTACTGTCTTGACTGGAGCTCCTGACACCAGGGTAATCTCTGCCCACTCCGTTTGCCTATGGCCAGTGCTGCAAGAGCTTTGCCTTGTCCAGGTCTAGAGTCCTAGTTCTGCCGTGCCTGGCCAGAATGAACATCACTGGGAGGAATGACGTCTTTCTCGTTACCCTTTGGTCTAAATGAATTGGTTAAGCACCTAGCTGCTAACTGAAAGGTTGGCAGTTCGAATCCACTCAGCGGCTCCATGAGACAAAGCCCTGGTGATTGTTTCCGTAAAGCTTATAGCCCAGAGAACCCATGGGGCTGTTCTACTCAGACACGTGGGGTCACTCTGAATCCAAATCAACTCACAGGCACCCAACAGCAAACCAGGCTGGCACTGAGACTAAATTCACAATAGAGCTGTTCTGTCCTGAACTCCATAAGATAAATGCCTGTATTTGTCTCCTGCCCCTAAGGTGTTCTGAGACATACCTGCCAATGAACTAAAAACTGTGCTCAGGAACAGGGCAGGATGGATGAACAAATCCAAAGACTCTCAATTCTCCTCCTGGGGGAAGCTTCATGTCTTTTCTAGCCTATAGCGTCTACACACCAAATTTCCTTCCATAGCAGACATTTAGCCAAGCCAAATGCTGTCGAGTCGGATCTGACTCATTTAGCCATCCCTTTTTATGAATCCACTTGTAGCAATGGGCTACATCTCTGAAATGCCCTCAAAACGGGCATCTCTGAGTTACCTGGCCCTCCTAATAATCCATTTCTTCTGTGACTGCTCCTTGAACAAGCTAAGAGTATTGTTCTCATGCATATATTTGAACCTAAAGAGATTTCTCAGTTATCTTGTTCCAAGCTAACAGTTTTGAACTTTTACTCTACCTAGGAGCTGTCTATACCCCTTGTATATTCCCACATACTCATCATGCAATGGTTTTGCCTAGATGTACCACAGGAAAAGGTGGGTCCCAGAGGGTTGTGTCCCACTGAGGGTGGGTTATGGCCCACTGAGGGCCTTGGATGTTGCCCACAGATTCAACTGTTGTTGTCAGGTGCTGTTGAGCTGAGATGCATAATGACCCTATAAGACAAAGTAGATCTGCCCGATAGGGTTTCCTAGGGTGTAACCTTGGGAGCCTGTCTCCAGAGCTTTCTCACATGAAGCAGATGGTAGATTTTAACACCCGTCCTTCCTTCCTTGCTTCCTTCCTCTCTCTCTCTTTTTAATATTTTATTGTGCTTTAATTGAAAGTTTACAGCCCAAGTCAATTTGTCATACAAAAACTTAGACATACAGTGCTATGTAACTGTAGCTGCTCTCCCCCCGCTGTGACAACACATTCCTCCTTTCTACCCTGTGTTTCCTGTGTCCATTCAGTTAGCTCCTGTCCCCCTCCACCCTCTCATCTTGCCTCTGGACAGGAGCTGCCCAGTCTCCTGTCTCTACTTAAGCCAAGGAGCACACTCTTCACCAGTATCATTCTGTGTTTTATAGTCCAGTCCAATCTTTGTCTGAAGAGTTGGCTTCAGGAATGGTGTCACCACTGGGCTAACCGAACCCCTGTCCTTTCTGTTAGAAGTCCAGCTCTTAACCTCTGTGCTACCATGGCCTCCTATTAATGAGCAGGGGACAGTGGGTGTGTCTAGAGATCCTAATACTCGCGGGCACATTTGACCATTTGGAAAGAATCCTTTTTTGCTCAGTTCTAGGGAGAATAAGAATCACCTGGTTGCTCAGTAGTTAAGACCTACGTCTGGTAACCAAAAGGTTGGCAGTTTAAATCTAAGCAGATAGATACTGGTAGATACAGGTACTAAGCAGAAACTCTGTGGAGCAGTTCTATTCTGTCCTAGAGGGTCACTATGAGGAGGAATCGACTCTGTAGCCATAGGTTTGGTTTTGGAAACGTGGGTGGTATAATAGTTAAGAGCTACAGCTGTGAGCCCAAAAGGTTGGCAGTTTGAATCCACCAGGCACTCTCTGGAAACCCTAAGGGGCTGTTTGGCTCTGTCCTTTAGGGTCATGGTGAGCTGGAATTGACTTGACAGCGATGGGTAGGGTAGGATAGAGATGAAATTGTGGATTCGTTTCTTAGGGCAGCTGTCACAAAGTACCACCAAGTAGGTGGCTTAAAACAACAGAAATATGCTCGTTCACAGTTTAAGAGGCCAGACATCTGAAATCAAGATGTCAGTCAGGTTGGTTCCTTCTTGGGGGCTCAAAGGGCAAGTCTGCCCCATGCATCTCACCTAGCTTTTGATGGTGACCAGCAATCCTTGCCATTCTTTGTGTGTCAGTGTCACTCCAATCTCTGCTTCTGTTGTCACATGGCTCTCTCGTGGTATGTCTCTGCAAAAATTCTCCTCATCTTATAAGTACCAGTCCCAGGATTAGGGCCCACCCAGTGTTAGTCCTCTAGTGCTGCTATAACATAGAATACAAGTGATTGGCTTCAACCAAGAGACGTTTATTCTCTCACAGTCCAAGGGGCTATGAGTCTGAATTCAGGGTGCTGGCTTCAGGAAAAAGCTGTCTGTTGGCTCTGGGGGAAGGTTCTTATGTCCCTAGGTTTGGGAGTATCTCAGTACAGGAACCTAAGATGCACTCTGCTCCCAGTGCTCTGTCTTGACAGTGTGAGGTCCCCATACCTCTCTGCTCACTTCTTTGTTTTTGTATCTCAAAAGAGACTGGGTTAAGACACTAACTAATTTTGTAGATCTCATCCATATAACTGCAGCTAACCCATCTTATTAAATCATAGTGATAGAATTTACAACACAGAGGAAAATCCTATCAAATGACAAAATGCTGGACAATCATACAAAACCAGGCATCATGGCTCAGCCAAACTGACACATATATTTTTTGGGGGGGGGCCACATAATTCAATAGATAATGAATAAGAAAGACAAGAGTAGAGTTAACGCCTTTGAGTTGTGGTGTTGGAGAAAGATATTGAATATAGCACGGACCACCAAAAGTACAAACAGATCTACTCTGGAAGAAGTACAACGAGAACACTCCTTGGAAACAAAGGTGGCGAGACTGCGTCTTACACACTTTGGACATGTTGTCAGGAGGGATCAGTCCCTGGAGAGGAACATCATGCTTGGTAAAGCAGAGGGTTGGTGAAAAAGAGGAAGACCCTCAAGGAGATGGATAGACACAGTGGCTGCAACAGTGGGCTCCAGCATGGAAATGACAGTGGGCATGGCACAAGACTGGGCAGTGTTCTGTTCTGTTGGGCATAGGGTCGCTGTGAGTCAGAACCAACTCGACGGCTCCTAACAACAATTCAGTCCATGACACACCCTAATCCAGTATGACCTCGTCTTTACTTGGTTACCTCTGCAAAGACCCCACTTCCAGTAAAGCCCATATTGACAGGTACTGAGGGGATCCTTCAGCATGTTTTTTGGGGGGAGACACAAGTCAATTTATATCCAGTGGATACCTTAGAAAGCCATCCCTAGATGGGAGGACCTGTCCTACAGACAGTGAGACCTGGGGGCTGGGGACCATGAAGAACTGTCGGGTACACTGAAGATCAAAGGACTGTAAGAAGCAAAGAGTGGGATGTTCCAGGCACTGACTTACATGATTCTGTTGCTCAGCACCATGCCCCTTGTATGACCTTTCCTCAGACTGAGACAGGAAAGGGAGAGGTCACAAAGGCCAGTATGGCAGGAGGCCCTTTGAGTCCCATCAGTTACCTTACACCATATAAAGGATGTACAAGGCTGCATTTCAACTGTCTGTTAGAAGTGGCTTTGCACATGATATCCCTAGACCAACGGAGCCTAGGTGGATGCTAACACTCATTGGCCACCTATTGACAGATTGCTGGATGCACACACTACCTGACAGAACGGCTGGACACAGCAGTAGCCACCCAGAAACCCAGGGAGTTCAAATCCTCTTCTAACACACTTGTTCTCTAAAAACTAACGTTCCCTAACGGAGTGTAGAGAGAGGCCTGGGCGGCCACCAGGCGAATCATCGTAGCAGCTGGCAGGGCTGGGCTCTCCATGGCCTCAGAAGGATACCAAGGCAGCACATGTGGATGCTCTTCTGTGGGCCATCTCACCGTCGGAATCTTCTCTCCAAGTTTTGTATGTTCTGAAATTCTCTCTGGCTGACAACCTGGATCAGTCACCCGAAATTTTAAAAGGAGCTAGGCAAAAATTTTTAAAAATATTTTTCCTAAAAAAGCAGTTTAAATCCTGTCCTGAGGATCCTAATTACTCAGTCAGACTCAGATTTTCTTTTTTTCAGGATTTACTCAAAGGTTTTTATTCTTCGGAAACGACTTCCCAGTCTTTGCTTCTTACAGTCCTTTGATCTTCAGTGTACCCGACAGTTCTTCATGGTCCCCAGCCCCCATGTCTCACTGTCTGTAGGACAGGTCCTCCCATCTAGAGGCTTGCCTGAAGAGTGCTGCTGGCCACTGCAGTTGGCTTCATCTTACTGAGGTGGGCAGTTCGAGTCCACCAGATTGTTGTTGTTAGGTGCAGTCGAATCAGTTTCAACTGGTAGCGACACTATGAACAACACAAAAAAACACTGCCTGGTCTTGCATCAGGCACACAATCATTTTTATGTATAAGCCCATTGTTGTGGCCACTGTGTCAATCCATCTTGTCGAGAGTCATCCTCTTTTTCACTGAACCTCCACTCTACCAAGCATGATGCTCTTCTCCAGGCACTGATCCTTCCTGACAGCATGTCCAAAGTATGTAAGATGCAGTCCTGCCATCTTTGCTTCCAAGGAGAACTCTGGTTGTACTTCTTCCAGAACAGATCTGTTCATTCTTTTGGCAGTCCATGGTATATTCAGCATTCTTCTCCCACACCATAATTCAAAGATGTCAGTAATTCTTCTGTTGTCTTTGTTCATTGTCCAGCTTCTGCATGCGTATGATGAGACTGGAAATACCATGACTTGGCGCACTTTAGTCTTCAAGGTAACATCTTTACTTTTCAATACTTTGAAGAGATCCTTGGCCACAGATTTTTACAGTGCAATGCACCTTTTGATTTATTGACTACTGCTTCCATGGGTGTTGACTGTGGACCCAAGTAAAATGAAAGCCTTGACGATCTCAATCCTTTCTCCTTTTATGATGATGTTGCTTACTGGACCAGTTGTGAGGATTTTTGTTTTCTTGATGTTGAGGTGCAATCCATAATGAAGGCTGCGGTTCTTGATCTCCATCAGTAAGTGTTTCAAATCTTCTTGACTTCTAGCAAGTAAGGTGGTGTCATCTGTGTAATGCAGGTTGTTAATCAGTTGTCCTCCTATCCTGGTGCCTCATTCTTCTTTGTATAATCCAGCTTCTTGGGTTATTTGCATGGCATACAGATTAAAAAGGTATGGTGAAAGGATACAACCCTGACACACACCTTTCCAGACTTTAAACCATGCAAGACTGTCTCTTGATCCACATACAGATTCCTTAAGAGCACAACTAGGTGTTCTGGAATTCCCATTCTGTGCAATGTTAGCTGTAATTTATTATGATCCACACAATCAAATGCCTTTGCATAGTCAATGAAACACAACTAAAGATCTTTCTGGTATTCTCTGCTTTCAGCCAAGTTCCATCTGACATCAGCAGTGATATCCCTGGTTCCACATCCTCTTCTGAATCTGACTTAACTGTCCAGCAGTTCCTTGTCAATATACAATTGCAGTCACTTTTGAATGATCTTCAGCAAGATTTCATTTGTGTGTGGATATTAACAATATTGTTCAGTAATTTCCGCATTCAGTGGGGTCACCTTTCTTTGGAATGGGCATAAATATGGATCTCTTCCAGTCATTTGACCAGGTAGCTGTCCTCCAAATTTCTTGGTATAGATGAATCAGCACTTCCAGGGCTGCATCTGTTTGTTGAAATATCTCAGTTGATATTCCAACAGTTCCTGGAGCCTTTTTTTTTGCCAGTGCCTTCAATGCAGCTTCGACTTCCTCCTTCAACACCATTGGATCCTGATCATATGCTGCCTCTTCAAATGGCTGCACATTGACTAGTTCTTTCTGGTATAATGACTCTGTATTCCTTCCATCTTCTTTTGATGTCCCTGCATCATTTAATATTTTCCCTGTAGAATCTTTCACTTTTACAACTCAAGGCTTAAATTTTTTTCTTCAGTTCTTTCAGCTTGAGAAATGCAGAACATTTTCCTCCCTTCCGGTTTTCCATTTCCAGTGCTTTGCACATATCATTATAATACTTCCTTTTGTGTTCTTGAGCTGCTCTTCGAAATTTTGTGTTTGGGTCTTTTTACTTCTTCATTCTTTCCTTTTGGTTTAGCTGCTCGACATTTGAGAGCAAGCTTCAGAGTCTCTTCTGACATCCAGTTTGTTCTTTTCTTTCTTTCCTGTCTTTTCAGTGACCTCTTGCTCTCTTCACGGATGATGTCTTTGATGTCATTCCACAATTTATCTGGTCTTTGGTCATTAGTGATTGTTTTAGTCAGCTAGGGCTGCTCTAACAGAAATACCACAGAGTGGATGGCTTTAACAAAGTCTGGTGGGCTACAAGTCCAAATTCAGGATGTCCTCTCCGGGGGAAGGCTTTCCCCCTTGTTGGCTCTGTAGGAAAGTCTGGTATTGCATCTGTCTTTGTCCAGGGAGCATCTTGGCGTAGGAACCTCAGATCTGAAGGACATGCTTTTCTCCTGGTGCTGCTCTCTTGATGGTGTAAGGTTCCTGATTCTCTTCTTGCTTCTCTTTCCTTTTATCTCTTGCAGGATGCAAGGATTAAGGGTGGGGCAAGCCACACTGCAGGGAAACTCCATTTACAGCAGAGCAGGGTGGTGATCTTCTACAGGGATTTACAGTCCCACTCTAATTCTTTAACATACAGCACAGTAAAATCACAAAACAGAGGGCAGTCGTAGAATACAGGGAATCATAGTCACATGACTACACCTATTTTGGGGGGACACAATTCGATTCGTGACAGTGACCAACACATCAAATCTGTTGTTGAGGTAGTCTTTAAACTCAGGAGGGATATACTCAAGGTCATACTTTGGCTCTCGTGGACTTGTCCTAAGTTTCTTCAGTTTGAATTTGAATTTCCACATGAGCAATTGATGATCTGTACCGCAGTCAGCACCTGGTCTTCTTCTGACTGCTGATATGGAGCTTTTCCATCATCTTTTTCCACAGATGTAGTTGATTTGGTTCCTGTGTATTCCATCTGGTGACATCCATGTGAACAGTTGCCGTTTGTGTTGGTTAAAAAAGGTGTTTGCAGTGAAGAAGTCATTAGTCTTGCAAGATTCTATCATGTGATGTCCAGCGTTATTTCTATCACCAAGGCTGTATTTTCCAACTACCGTTCCTTCTTCTTTGTTTCCAGCTTTTGCATTCCAGTCATCAGTAATCATCCATGCGTCCTGATTGCATGTTTGATCAATTTGGACTGCAGATGCTGGTAAAAATCTTCAGTCTCTTCATCTTTGGTTGGTGTGTAAATTTGAATAATAGTTGTGTTAACTGGCCTTGTAGGCATGTGAATATCATTCTATCACTAATAGCATTGTACTTCAGCACAGATCTTAAAATGTTCTTTTCTTTTTTTTTTTGAAATGTTCTTTTTGATGATGAATGCAACGCTGTTCCTCTTCAAGTTTTCATTCCCAGTGCAATAGACCATACTCCTTGGAAACTCTATGGTGCAGTTCAACTCTGTCCTGTAAGGTCGTTATGAGTTGGAATTGACTCACCTGCAGTGGATTTGGTTGTTTTGGTTTGGTTCCTGAGAAGTCAGTTAGGTGCAGTGTCAGAGGCAAGGTGTAGGAGTACGTCCACCAGTGTGTTCTTCTGGCTGTGTTTTAGGATGCACACATACTTCTACAGTGGTGAGCTGGAGCCGGCTGTCACCCCAGCTGTTTATGCACATCTGTTTTCAACTATGCATCGAATGACATCACACTGGTAGCTTGAAACAACCCATGATGGGAGTATTTACATCAAGGAAATTGGCAAACACTATAAATCATGGCTTTTTGTTAGGGGGTGGGGTCGATGGGTGTGTAGCTGCCTACACCATTTCTGGAAGAATACACAGCCAAGCCAAGTGCTGTCGAAGAAACACCCAAAATAGTTACCTCTGCAGGGAGACAAAAAAAACCAAACCCACTGCCTTGAATTTCTGAATCATAGTGACCCTATAGAGTTTTTTTTCTTTCGTTTTTTTCTAATCTTGTGCTTTCTTTTCTTCTTTCCTCCTTCCCTCTTTCCTTTTTTCCTCCTTCTCTCCTTCCTTCCTTTCTTCTCTCCTCCTTCCTTCCCTCCTTTCCTTCCTTCAGTGAAGCAGAACTCCCTGCAATGACGGTGAACCCAACGCCACCAGCTGGCGACTGCTGGGACCCTGGCCCAACTGTCGGCTGGAAGGAAGAGATCATGGGCAGCAGTGGAGTCATCCCAGTGGCTCCAGGAGGCCACATCCTTGCAGTGAGCTGGCAGCTGGGTAGAGTCCCAAGGGGGCACTGAGTGCAGCAGCAAAAAGTCCTTCCACAACCTTCTACCAAATCCAAAAGAGAAGCCTATCATGCTGCCAGGATCTCCGCTACCCTGCAAGAGTCTGAGCCAAAATACTGGTCACCGGAGCCCAAAGATTGAGCAGAAAGATTGGTATGAAGGTACGACCCCAACAACTGAGCATCTAGGGAGTGTCAGAGAGGAACAGCTGTCACAAGGGGCCAAGGGGCTACTTCTTAGGCCATTTTCCAGACCTCTTCCCTGGCAGCTGAAAGAAAAAGGGGCCTCTGCTCTGCACAGGAAGAGGGAGGACACACATGGTCTGTGAAGAAACAAGCATAAACAGGTTCCCCAGCACAGGGTGGAGAGGTTCCTCATAACCCTTGAGGGGAACAAGTTCCAGGGAATGAGGCAAAACTAATTGGATTCCAGGAACCGTGTCATGCTGCAAAGAGGACTACTGAAGGCTCTCCTTGGTGTCTAGGGCTGGGGGAGAGGAGTCCCCATTGGAAAGACTTGGAAATTCTGAGAAGAGATGCCTGAGGCCCCAAGTGTAGGAATGAGCCACAGGTAGGTTCTGGGGTGCAGCCCTCTGCAAGACAGGGGCAGCACCCCATCCCTCTCCACTTGGGACCATGGCACATGGGAAAGGTGCATGCTAGGAAAGTGGAATACAAAGAACCAAACATTTGCCTAGGCTGATGGGGGTGGTCTGCAGTGGGCTGTCAGAGTAGCTGCTCCCCATGGTGAAAGCCAGATGCTGCTGTTGGCACTCTCCAGGGCATCAGACATTTACAGGGTCCACCTGCCATGCCAGCAGCTCCTGAGGTCTCATCAAGGGGGTTAGCTACAAGGGAGTGGTGTACACTACCTTATTAACGCTTGGGGGGTGGGGGCGATGAGCCAGGACCGTTACCAACAGGACCTTGTCCTGATCCTCTTGCTTACCAGCTGCTGTAAAAGTCCTTCATCTCTCAGGTAAATTGGCTGCCCACATCTCATCTCAGTGGCCCGGGATGTTTGTTCCCTATCTCTGTCCCTACTGTGGAGACATGACTATTATAAACCAGGAACCTCCTGAACATGCTGCCACGCCTAGTGATTCATTACTGTCCTAAAAGAGCCTCTTATCCATGACAGGCCAGCAGAGTCCCTCTCCCCTGATGTTCTCTGACAGGCTGAACGTGGCACTCGCGTGGACAGGACCAAATCATAACATCCAGCAGGTTTCAGCTGCTCGGGGCATGCTTTACAGCTTGCTTATCCCCCAAAGTGTGCCAGAAAGCTGGCGGTTCATCAGGAGGGAGTCGGAAAAAGGGCTGCTCAGCCTCCGTCATCCATCCTACAGACGTGGAGGCCCTGCCGCGTGTTGGGGGAGCTCCAGGGATGCAGAGCTAGCCGTGAGGCAGGGCCTGGCCCAGTGAGAACCCAAGGGGGCAGTTCTGCTCTATCCTATAGGGTCGCTGTAAGTCACAATTGACAGTAACAGATTTGGCTTTTGTTGTTGCTGTTATTGTTTTGGGGGGTTGGCCCTATGGGGAGGCCCCTGGGTGGTACAACCTGTTGGGTTTCAACTAGTAACCTAAAGGGTGGTGATTCTCACCCACCCACAGGTACCACGGAAGAAAGGCCTGTGATCTGCTTTCATGAAGATTAAAAACCCATTGGCAGAGTCAATTCTGACTCACAGCAACCCCTACAGAACAGAGTAGAAGTGCCCCTTACGATTTCCATGGAGCACTTGGTGGATCCAAACTGCCAACCTTTTGGTTAACAGAGCTCTTAACCTCTGTGCCACCAGGGTTTCCCTGCTAAGAGTCCCCCAAAACAAAAAAAGGGGTACACCCTGAGAACTCTACTAAAAGACCACAAATGATGGTCTGAAGACCTGGGGGTTCCCCTGGGAGCATGGCCTCTAGACCGAAGCTGTCCCTGCTCATAAATCATTACTGTGGTCAGTTGTTCAGACAGGAATGGATTGGACTCAGGGACACAGAGTGACCATATCGTGTATGCACTTTATGGTTCTGTGCATCTATAAGATGTTGTCCTACTGGCCTCTTACTAGAGGGAAGTGGAGAGGGTAGAGAGGAGGGGATAGGAGATTGTTAAGAGGAAATGACACATATAGAACAGAAAGGAGGAGTGTGCTGTGACCCAGCAAGGAGAACAGAAGGAGCTGCAGATGGGGAGGGGCATGCAAATTTAAATTAGATTGTACATCTTTGACTTAATCACAAAAAAAATTCCCCCCCCCCCAAACAAACTCACTGTGGTCGAGCTGATTCTAACTCATAGCAACTGTATAGGACAGAGTAGAATCACCTGTAGAGTTTCCAAGGAGCACCTGGTGGATTTGAACTTCTGGCCTTTGGTTAACAGATGTAGCATTTAACCACTGTACGACCCTAGGCCTAAAAAGTCCTCTGTAACACACGGGGTCACCACGAGTCGATTTGACTTGATGGCAGTGGATTTGGTTCAGGATGATTTTGGCTTTCCGTAGAGGAGACGCAGACCTGTGACTGTGGTGTCACCACTGGGCTGCCACCCCGAAGGACAGCCCTGTGCTGTATTACGACTGTATCTCTTGCACCCCACAGGAGGCCTAGCGCTCAGCAGATGTTCAACAAGTGAGAACTAAGACTGGCTTCTGATAAGGCCTGGGGGTGAAGGAAGGAGCAGCAGTTAATTCTGCCTGGCCAACGGAAGGAGGCTGCACAGGAGGCCGCGCAGAACCGGTGACCGATCCCAGCTGGACCTTGAGTTGGAGAAGCTGAAGGACGAGATCTTGGTGGCACAGTGGCCAAGCCCTTGGCTAAACCAGCAGGTTGGTGGTTGGTGCCCACTAGCCACTCCATGGGAGAATGATGTGGCTATCTGCTTCCATACAGATTACAGCCCTGGAAACCCTAGGGGACATTCTACTCTGTCCAGTAGGGTCACTATGAATCACAATCCACCTAACCGTGGTGGGATTACCAGGTGAGAAGAGCAGCCCCGGAGGAGGGAGGTGGGATGGGAGGGCGAGAAAGCAGGTTGGAGAAGGAGGTGGGTCCAGGCTCCTACACTCCATGCTCAGACTGGCACAGGAAATACCTTCCAGGCACCTGTGCCATTTCCCGAGCAGAGAAAACTATTGCCGTCGAGTCGATTCTGACTCATGGTGACCCCCTGTGTGTCAGAGGAGAACTGAGGCCCAGAGGGTTGCAATGGGTGGCTTTTCAGGAGACCGCCACGCTTACTTCTGTGGGGCCTCTGGGAGGACTTGAACCAGCAGTGTTCCAGTTACCAGCCGGATCTGGTCACTGTTTGCATCACCCAGAGATTACTAGAAACATCCCTAAAACTGTCTAGGAATCCTGCCTGTCACCCACACCCCATGCAGTGCAATGCAGACCCTGAGTCCAGGTTGTCACACGTGTTTCTAGCTGTTTTGGCCTGGTGGCCCTCTTCAGGGACTCCCCTTTGTCCCTTTGTTGGCCTCCCCTGATTTCAACATCCCTGGCTGCCTCCCAGGCCCCTGGTCCTGTGAATCCCCTGGCTGAATTGACCCCGTCTGCCTTGCGGCATTTCTTTGGGACCTGGACAGGACCTGGGAGCCTAGACTTGGCTCTGTACAAAACAGACAGCTTGAGAACGCATCCAAATGAGTGAATCTCCAGGACCAAGTGAAAGTGGAATATACAGGACTTAGGGACACACATAGTAGCCCTGGTGACACGATGACTGAGCTCTCAGCTGCTAACCGAAGGTTGGCTCCACTCAAGAAAAGACCTGGTGAGCTGCTCTGTAAACATTACAGCCTAGGAAACCCTATTAGACAGTTCTTCTCTGTCCTGTAGGGTCACTATGAGTGGAAATTGGCTTGATGCCACACAACAGCAATGACAACAAAGGGACTTCTATGTGAAGGGACAGCTGGGGAGGAGTGGCTGATGATTTATGTGGATTTAATAACAAGCACTTGATTTCTTATTGAAGATTAATGTAAGAAAAGCCAATAAAGGCTTTGATTTTTACTATTCGTGGAGGTGCTGCTAAAGACAGTTTCATTGTCCTCACAACAGATTCTCCTTGGATTCAACAGTCAGGTAGCCTCTTTGGGAAAAAGAAAAATTACCAAATAGTGAAACGATGTTGTTTCCTTTCTCACCTTGGTTGCTAGGATGCTCTTAAAGTGCTGGTCCCTTGTCTTCTGTGAATCCCCTAACAGCCCCATGCAGGACTTTTCACCTGATATATCTTGTATTAGGCCTGTTGTTTCATTAACAATAATACCACAGACTTAGCAGTCTAAAACAATGAAGGTTTATTACTTTACAGTTTCTGTGGGTCACGCATGTGGGCATAGTTTAGAGGCATGAGTCTTCTGCATGTCTGCAGTCAGGTGTTAGCCAGGACTGAGGTCTCATCTGAGGCTCGACTGGGGAAGGATCTGCTTCTAAGAGCATGTGGTTGTTGGCAGAGTTCAGATCCTGCCATCAGACTAACAGCCTCAACTCCTTGCTGGCTTGTTGGCCAGAGGCTACTCTCAGTTCCTCACATCCATGGCTGCTTTCTGAAAACTAGCAGAGGAGGAGGAATTCTAGCAACATGGCCATTAGAATCTTAGGTGACATAGTCACATATCATATTTTATTGTTTAGAAACAAGTCACAGGCTCCACTCACACTCTAGGAGAGATTACACAAGAGCATGAACACCCGGAGGCAGGCTGATGGGGACCACGTTAGAGTGTGTCCCCACAGGTCCTCATCAAATACCACCTGCTGGGTAGCTGGCCTCCCCCTTTTGACAGCTAAAGGCACCACCGTAATGGGGGGGCACACACTCTTCCCAGGAAGACAGTCAAGTGAGCTAAGAATGCTCCTTCACCCCAGCATCTAATACAGTGCTGGACGCAGACCAGCAAGTCCACATACAGGGAACATAGGCGTGGTAGAGGGTTCGAATTACAGCTGCAAGAATCTGGAGTTTCTGCCATAAATTTCTCGGGTGACAGTTGTAATGAAAAACCAACCAGCCAACCAAGGTGACAGTCACAGAGAGAAATGGGTCAGTCATCCCCTTTATAAATGTAACTCTTTCCTAGAAAAATGTCCCTTCAACACCAGCACCTATTGTCTCTCTACAGATGAGCTATGCAAATGAGTGTTTTCTCCTGATGTGGCTACTTCAGGCTTTCACTAGCCCTGACATACGAGCGGCTCTGTAGACAGGCTGCAGCATTTGCACTGAGCTTGCCACTTACTGGCTGAGGCCTTGAATGAGCTGCTTAACCTCTTTCTCCTCAGTTGTCTTATCTGTACAATGGGAAAAGAATGGTACCTACCTCCCAGGGTTGTTATGTGGCTTCAATGAATGAGTCTATGTAAACTGCCTGCTGTGTTGTGTTAGCTGCTCTTGAGTCACCCGACTCCGGCCAACCTCATGTGTTACTAGGTAAAACTGCTCCATGGGGTTTTCTTGGCTGTCCTCTTTAGGGAAGCAGATCACCAGGCCTTCTTGTCCCGGGTGAGGTCAGACCACCACCCTGCAGCTTAGCAGTCAACTGCAAACTCATTTGCACCATCCAGGCTCCTTATGGGGCATCTGACACACAGCAAACACTAAGGCGTTTATTACCATGACTGGAAGTTATCCTCCTCCTCTGGGAACCCATCAAGGTCAAAGGAAGAGGCCCTGGGTGGTGCTAACAGTTAAGTATTTGACTGCTGGCGGGAAGGCTGGTGGTTGGAACTCACCCAGAAAGATCTGCTTCTGAAAGATCAAGGCCTCAAAAATGCTATGGTGCAATTCTACTCTGCAGACACAGGGTCACCAGGAGTTGGAAATAATTTTAGGACAGCTAATAACAAAGGTCAAAGTATCTCCTTTGTTTCTGCTCTCCGGGCCCTGGTTCCTCTAAAGGGAGGACAAACACCCCAAGGAAGTTTGGGAATGGCTGAGGGAGACGCTGAGTGCCGGTGGCTAAGGCCAGGGTCTGAGGTCTCAACTTGGGCAACAACACGGAGAGAGCAGGGTAAGGGCTGGGCACCGAGGAGCCGTGAGCAGACCACCAGGGCTCCGAGGACCTCCTCTCGGAGAGAACAGGAACTTCCACCTCTGCCTCCTTCTGGGAACCATGCTGTGATCCACGGAAGCTCTGCACAGCCAGCAGGTTTTCTCTAAGTCCAGCCGGCTAGGGAGGAAGGGTAAACATCCGATGGCTCACCGTCTGAATCACCTGCTTGGACGAGGTCCTCAGCAATGACTTGCACACCGTGCCAGGTGTGAGGTGAAGAAAGAAGTCAGAATGCTATTGGTTTTGGAACTGGGTTGCACCCGATTTTTAGCCACCCTCACCCTAATGCTTTTATGTGTCTAGGGGACCCTCAGGACTCCTAGGGGTGGGGTGCCTAAGAGCTAGGCTGCTAACTGAAAGTTTGACCGTTGGGACCCACTAGCCAGCCAGGCAGCGGGAGAAAGATGGGGCCCTGTACTTCCGTGAAGATCTTCACCGTTCTGCTCCGTCCTGCAGAGTCTGTTTCCACGGGGAAGCCCTGCACAGCCACGGGTTTTGAGGGGTCCCACCTTGTCTGTTTGTTCCTGTCTGCACTAGGTGGCAGCACTGGGTAGGAAGTGGTCCACACGGGATCTCTACGGGAGGTGGCCTGACGGAAATGAGGGTTCTCCTTATGGGGGGGCCGGGCCGGGCTGGGGCTGTGCCTCGGCTTCTAGAACCTCCCACGGCCAGCACAAGAGCAAAGGGGAGTCGGGGTTGGCCCCGCTACCTGAGCAGGGAGCCAGCCCAGTGTGGGACACAGGTTTTCAGTCGGCCGGGGATGGGTAGGGAGCCCATGGGCGGGGCCCACCTCTTACATCTTAGGGCAGAGAAGGCGAGAGGGGAGGGGGTCGCGACATACAGGCACTCAGGACTTGCAAAGCTGGCACCCACGGGGAAGGGCCTTCCTTAGCAGCCAGCTAGCTCCCTAGTACTGGAGTCAAGCAAAATCATCCACCAGGGAGGGGGGAAAGGAAGAGCTGGTGCTGAAAGAGGTGAGGGGGCGTTCCCCCACCTCACTCCCTCCCAGCTAGGAAGCTCTGAGCGTCTCTGGGGCTGGGTGCGGGAACCCTAGAGCAGACAGGGGGCCCCTGGCCCACCATCCGCCCGCTGGCTCAGATCTTCAGGCATCTAATCTAAGCACCGCCTCTTACTGGGCTGTGGGAAGGAGGCCCGCCCGCAACGTCAAAAGCCCCCAGAAAACCAGGGACCCCCTTAATGCAGACCCCACTCTGCCCAGTCGTCCCCACAGCCGGGGGCCCACTACAGCAGTCAACCTGTCAGTCTGGCGTCTCTCGCAGGGCTTAGAAGGCCTCACTGGGAAGCACTTTTCCCGACAACATGGCCAGGTAACAGCTGGGAGGCTCCCCAGATGCGCAGGGGGTGGGAGACACGGGCAAAGTGAACACAGCTCAGGTCGGACAACCTCTGCTGGACCCAGAGTCCCAGCCCTTCCCCCCTTTCTGGAACATTCCTTTTTGCTGCTCTTCTCACCACTGTCCTTTTTCCGCCTGCTTCTCTCCCTCTCCTTCCTGTGGGTGCTGGGGCTCCCTGGCTAAGGCGCTTTCTGCCTGCACGTGGGGCCCATTTTCCTAGGTGGGTTGGGAGCTGGCTCTGCCCGAGGGCTACCAGCACGCATTCATGCACAAGCCGTGGTAACTCAACCAGGCGCGCAGACTGTGTGCTTGAGAGGCCTCCCCTCCGCGCTGAGGCCTCACGGTGCCAGCGAGGTCCACTACCGCCCCGGCTGCGCCTCCTGCGCTATAGTGAGAACTTAAGGCTGTTCCCCAGCCTGAGGCAGAGATTCTCCTCTTCCCCGTTCCTGTTCTGCGAGCCCCGCACTGGCCTGGCCCCTGCCCCCCAGATGTTCAGTGCAGCGGGCAGAAGTGTTGCGAAACGCCGCCCGCGCACAGGCTGGAGTGATGGTCAACCCTGCGCCCAAGTGTGGGTCTCGGGACTAAGCGCCCTGGTGGCGGGGACACAGCGACGCGTCTGGAAGGGGCTCCGCTTCCCCCGGGGCTCTGGGCTGGCCGGGGCGCGGGCCACTGGGGGCGGGGAGGCGGCTCTCCATGCTCCAGTTGAGTCCTGGAAAAACCCCGGCGCGCAGGGGAGAGGCGGCCGCTCGCAGGCACTGCTGGGACGGCGGGAACAAAGGCGGCCCGCGGCCGGATGCAGTCATGGAAAAACCCATCGGGGCGCCAGGGCGGGCCGCGGAGGGAAGGAGCGTGCGCTGGGGTCGTGCCACCCTTCTTTGGCCAGCCTGGGCGGAGCTGCTCTCGACAACACCCCACGCGCGCTTTGCAGATGGGGGGAAGCAGGGATCCCCACAGTGCTGAGCAGGGAGGGGGGAGAGCTTGTCCCCGAGTACCTAGATGAGAAGCCCCCACGCTCCAGGTGCCCGCCGCAGTGCACACCTTGGGTACATGACCGCACGTGGTGGGCGGCCCTGGCCACTACACGCTGAGCACACACGGCTGCGTGCACACGGCCACCTGGCAGAGTGCGCTTAGATGCCGCCAAGTAGGGACCGCTGAGAACCGGCGCACTTGGCCATTTACATGCGCGTGCGCCCAGACAGGCGTGCTGCCCACAGCTCCCAGCACAGAGGAAAGGACAGGATGCGATCGAGGGGCTTGAAATCAACTCGCGCTAGGGTGGGTCCCTGGAATGCGAGAGAATCTCAGAAGCTGGGGCTGAGGGTGACAGTGCTTAAAAGACGAAATGAATCGGCACAGGTGCCGGCACTGGGCCTGGCGGGGTCGGGGAGTGGGGAACGAGCCCTGCTCAGGTCTCGCCCCGGTGCTGGAGTTTCTCTCCCGGGTTCAGCGCTGCCGCCGGAGCCGGGTCTTACGAACTTGGCCGGAGGTGGGAAGGCGCCAGGATTGCTTTCTTTCTGTGGAAAACTGTTGGCGCAAGCTGGACCGGTGGACCGGGTAATTCGCGAGGCCTCTTTCAGTAGTGACTTTTTATGAAGGAGGAACTGGGCCGAGAGGCCATAAAAGGAATTGGTGGAAAGGGAAAGAAAGCCTTGGAGCCTAGTTTAGTACCAACCAGTTTCTTCCTGTTTCAAATGGCCTCTTGTTTGTGTGTGCAGCTGCCTTCCTTGGGGGTGTCAGCGGGAGACCCTAGGTGGCAGAAAGGGATGCAGAGCCCAATGTCGGTAGGAGTTAGGGTCTGCCCTAAGAGGAAGGGGCACACCTCGGGTGGGGGGGCGGAGGAGAGGGAGTGGCTTTTGGCTTGGGGTGGCAGTTGGTGCCCACCGAGACCTGAGAGCAGTAAGTCAGGGGCCCACAACCTCAAAAGGGTTCAAGGAAAGGCCGCCTTTGTGAGGTCTTGGCTGCTGAAATTGTTGCCGGAACTACGAAGAGTGATGTGGCGATTCTCAACGGAGGCAGGGGCACCGGAGATGCGGTTAGATGAACTGGCAGCTACTTGTGGTCCCCTGGGTAACTGACCTTAGAATCAAGTGACCCAGCTCTGCCTCTTCCTAGCCGGTTGATTAGACTTCAGTTTCTTCATCTGTACATTGGGGACAAGAGCTCCTCCACAGGGACGTTTTTGAGATTGAACTGGGATGAGTTCCTCTTCCATCCTCTTTCCTTCCTAAAGGGTAGGGAGAGACCCATCTTGACTGGGCAGATTTTTTCCATTTCTCCAAGTCCAGCTGGCTGGCACTCCTTCCCAGTCTTGGTTTCCTGCGGGCAGGTGGGATGGAGATAGTTAGCGGGGTCGGGTGGTCGGGAGGCTGGAGAAAAGCTGGGGGGCAGCGCCACCTGGTGGCTCGTTTCGGGCTGTCCTGGGCGGTAGTGAAGACACGCCGGGCTGCTAACCTGCTGTAACCTGGTTAGGGGCCGATGGTGTCTGGCACATTGGAGCCTCCCAGGGGCCGACTGTGGGGCCCCTTTTGGGGAAGCCTTACCTTCTGACTCAATTTCCCGCTGGAACAAGAGAGAGAATGCTGCTTCCCCATAGCAGCATCTCTGCCCACTGTGCACCGTTTCCTTTCCCTGGGAAAATCGGGCTTCTGCTCTCCCACAGCCCAACTTCTCCAGCTTCCACAAGCCTTGCACACACCCATCCCAGAGGAAAGATAACTAGCATATAACTAGCAGTTATACTGAGATTTACAGTTTACAAAAGTTCCAGGGTGGTGCAAATGGTTTGGGCTCGACAAATAACCTGAAGGTTAGTGGTTTGAGCCTACCCAGAGGTGCAGCGGAAGGAAGTCCTGGCAATCTGCTTCCTTTAAGATTGCAGACAAGGAAACCAGTGGTGCAGTTCTGCTGTGTAACACACGGCGTGTTACCGTGAGTTGGAATCGACCCAATGCGAAGTAACAACAACCGCATAGTTTACAAAGCACCTTGACATCTTACTTGTTGCTACTGGGTGGGGACCTTGTTAGGCAGAGTCACGGCCCAGAACACCCACAGGCCTGGCTGACTCCTGCCTCCTCCATCCAGCTACGTATCCAGGGGTGACGTTCAAAACACTGAATTACTGGTAGTGACAGGCAGCAGCCGAGCAGAACAGACCCTACCATCGACATCTGGTGCAGTCGAATTAATGTGTACTTGCTGAATAGGCTGGGGTGACTGACTTCAACTTCTCTGGTTTCTCTGTCGGCAGTCTGCAACAGCCCCAGCTTGCACACGAGCCCAGGTGGGGTAGTGGTTAAAAGCTTGACTGTCCACTGAAACGGGGTGGTGTAGACCTACCCAGCAGCTCTGTGGGAGAAAGGCCTGGCCAGCTGCTTCTGTACAGATGATGGCTCAGAAAAGCCCCTGTGGCAGTTGTACTTTGCCACCTGGGGTTGCTTAGACTTGGAATCCATTAGATGACACCCAGCAACAAGGTTTGTTGTGAGGGCTAAATCTGTTAGTGCTGGTCTAGGGTTATGAAGCCAGTACTGGTCATGTAGGAAGTGCCCAGTCCACTCTGTGACTGACCCCACCTCCTACAGGAGTTAGAGAAATGAGTCATCTCAGCGACTTGGGAATCTAAAAACCAAAACCAAACTGTTGCCATCAACTGGATTTCGACTCACAGCAACCCTGCAGAGCAGAGTAGAACTGCCCTGTGGCGGTTCTACCACCACAAAAGGTAGCCACCTTTTGGTAACCAACTTGGGGATATTTCTCCCTTTAAGGGAGACTCCCCAAGGGAGCCTGCTGTGTGCCCCAGGCTCACCACCCTCCTCACCTCCCTGCCTTCCCATCTCCCTCCCTCCCTGTCTCCTGCTGTTCTCTCTCCAGCCCTCTCATCCACTCCCCAGTCCCTATCAACCCCTCTGACAGGATGTCTATGCTCTGCCTGGGTCCCGACCCTTCTCCTGTGTCCCAGGTCTCTTCTTCTTGCTGTCTTCTGGACTCCCACCCCAGCCTATTGCCCTTGTAGCCTGCCTGTCCCCGGACTGACTCCCAGCTTAGGGCCGTTTTGATCCGTGCTTCCGTCAGCCCTAGGGCAGTGGCTTCCCTCTCTGTTGAGCTGTCCCTTGGTATCTTTTGTTCCCACTAAGACAATAGCCTCCCACCTGCCTGCAGCCTGTGGCCCCCACCCACCCCATGCTACCACTGGGTTTATTTCCCTAAAATACAGGCTATAATACTCCACCCTCCAGAAGCCTTCATACCACTTTATTATCCCCCTCCCTTTTCTTGGAGGGAGGAATCAACTCAGAGAGGCTAAGTAACTTGCCCAGGGTCTCTCCAGCAGTGGGAAGCAGTCAGGACACAGAGTCGGGCAGCCTGACTCACAAGCCTGGTGTCAACTGTCTCAGGAATACTCCCAGCTGGGACTTCTCTTGTCTTGTCTTTTTTGGGACATTTTATTGGGCTTTAAGTCATCTGGCAATCAATAATTTATATACAGATTGCTCTATGACCTCGCTTGCAATCCCACCATGTGTCAACCCTCTCCCCCTTGCCACACTGAGTCCCCCATTTTGCTGCTGTCCCTGCCCCTTCCCACCCTCTCATCTGGGCTTCGGGGCAGTGGTTGCCCTTCTGGTTGTATACATGACTGTTCATAGCAGCACTTTCCTCGAAGATGTTACTATTTATTTTATAGGTTTGTCTATGATTTAAGGAGCCCTGGTGGCACAGTGGATAAGCAAGCGATTGGCTGCTGACAGAAAGGTCAGCAGTTCGAACCCACCAGCCACTCCTTGGGAGAACGATGTAGCAGTTTGCCCCCGTAAAGATTTACAGCCTTGGAAACCCTAGGGAGGCAGTTCTACTCTATCCTGTAACGTCCCTATGAGTCAGAATCGACTCTACAGCAGTGGGTTTGGTTCAATTTGGGTCTGTTATTGGGGTAAAAGGTTATCTCCAAGAGTGGCTTCAGTTCCAGGTTAGAAGGCAGTGTAAGGGCCGTAGTCTCTGCGGGTCCTCCAGTCTCGACTGGACCAGTAAGTCCGGTCTTCTTTATGAATGTGAGCTTTGTTCTACACTTTTTCCCGCTCTGACCAGGACCTTCTAATGTGGTCTGTGGTGGTAGCTGAGCTCTATCTAGTTCTTCTGGTCTCAGGCTAGTGGAGGCTGCGGTGCAGTTCTTGTGGCTCATTAGTCCCTTAGACTTCTTGCTTCCTTGAGTCTTTAGTTTTCTTCACTCTCCTTTGCTCCAGATGGGAAGAGACCAACCGTTGTATCTTAAATGGTGTTTACAAGCTTTTAAGATCCCAGACACTGCTCACCAAAGTGTCTCATTGTTTTTCTTGCCATCTCCACCTCCTCATCCAGCTGGGCCAGGGGCCATCCTTGAGAACACCGGCCCTCCACCCTCCCATCGGAGCCTGGAATGTATGCCCCCACATCCTAAATCCTCGTCCAGCTTGGCTGAGCTCAAGGGCTGCCTCGCCTGTGAGGTCCCCTGCTTTCCGTGGTCCATGACTGTTTTCTCCAAGGCCCTCAAGTTATCCCGCAGTCTAGAAGTGTTTCTCAAACTTTACTGATCATCAGAGTTTCTGGGAATCTTGTTAATTTGCCGATTCTGATTCACTAGGTCTGGGGTGGAGTCTGGGATTTTCCCTACAAGCTCCCAGCTGGTGCTTCTGCTGGCTTGAGGGTCATGCTTTGAGACACAAGATCCTATAAGATAAAAACAGAAACATCAGCTGGTCCATCGGTAAACGTTTATTGAGCACCTACACAGTACCAGGGTCTGCGGGATCGAAACAAGTCCAAGGGATGGCCTCCAGCTCCAAGAAGCAGACAGGGAGCACTCCTGGGGTCTGCACCCATGAAGGGCCTGGAAGGCAGCAGGCATGGGCAGAGAGAGGAGTTGGGCTTCAGTACAGGGAAGGACTCACTGCCCCTAGGCCAAGGTCTAGTGCAGGATAGACTTCTATCACTGTACAGATTAGGGCAAGGCGGGCCTTAGTACACCTTTGTTCATCAGTCATTGGACATACCCAGGAGGAGGAGGCAAGACCTTGGGTGATGCATTGTCTTCTGTGGAAGCCATCTCTGGAGAGTGCTGAGAGCTGAGGATCCTCTTGTCCAGCTCTCAGAGTAACTCAGTCCACTTCCCCATGACATGGCTCACTTCAACAGACACTGGGATTCAGGTAAGCCTGGAAGAGGGAGGAGAGTGAGGCAGGGACCCCAGAAAGGAAGCTTGCGTGACCTGAGGTCAGGTGGAATGGCAGAGAGATGAATCATGGGTGAAATGTAACCTTCAGAGGCCACAAACATGTCCTTGACGTTCTTCTATTTTGCTTTCCTTTTGACCAGTGCCACGGTCTCATCATCAGCTGTCAGCGCTTCATATTTCATTATCTGACACCAATGTCCCTCCTCTTTGCCTTCAGGGCAAGGATTCTTCAGCTGAAAATGAACAGCACATTGTCTTGGCCTTTTTTTACAGGCCCTGGCTGGTACAAGCAGTCTGCACTCACCATGTGACCTAAAGATCAGTGGTTCGAACCTACCTGGGGTGGGGGGGTGGGGGGAACGGGTCTCAGAAGAAAGGCTGGTGATTGTAAAGATTATAGCTAGGAACACCCTGTGAAGCAGCTCTACTCCGTTACACATGAGGTTCCAGTCGACTTGGTAGCAACATTTGTTTTTTAATGGCAGTGTTCTGGTTTTGATCCTCTGGCTTGGAAAGCACTGCCCCCGCCCCCACCATATGATGTCTGAGACCTCTCTGGGGAGCCCCTGGATGACTGTGGGAGGTCTGGGCAGGCCAGCAGCAGTGTGGGGAGAGGCCCTGAGAGAGGAAAGAGATTAATTGTGCCCATAAAGGAGACTTGGTGTCCAGGACCAGCTGGGTGACTGCATGAGGGTGTGGTCTGTGCAGTCTCACAGGGCCCTGCACTTGGCAGAATCTGCTACTACCATCTTCAATCTGAGTTGAACAGCGGGGCCTTGTGTTTTTCAACTTGCCTGTCGAACCTCCAATTACATGGCAGATCCTGCCTGCCAGCTATAGCCCCTGGGCCCAGGGTGGGTTCCAGAGGGATTGTCTGGGAGGGGGAATCTGGGTGGGAGGTTGGCCCAGGTGTGCTCTTGGACAGGTCCTGTAGCCCCTGGGCCTCAGTGTTCCTGTGTGTGGAACCGGGATCATGGCGCCTGCTCCGCCCAGACGGGGCAAGAGGCTTTTCCCCAACTGCACATTTGGCTGTGGAGATTCACTGCTCAGGAAAACCAGCCAAAAAAGAAATGCCAGACACCTCCTGCACTCGGGGACCTTGAGACCTGTCAGATGGAGGCCGCAGGCAGAGCTGTGAGGAGAGATGCTGGAGTCCAAGGCTGATGTCTCACTCCAGACCAGACGGGGGAACAGGCCCTGCTTTCGGGGTAGACAGCTGTTCTGGATGTTGTGCTTGGCCCATGCTCTGAGGCCTGGGTGCAGTGGTCGGTGTTTGGGGTCCATCTGGGCCTGATCTGTGGAGCCGGCTGCTCCCTAGAGACAGACTGTGAGGGACCTCGCCGTTACTCTGTGGTGACAGGGTGCCATTGGCAGGGGGAGCTGGGAGCTGCCTAGTGTACTACATTACTGAAGTGCCTACTCCAGTCCCTGGGACCGCAGTCCCAAATCTAGGTCACTGATTTGTTTGCACATTCATGGTCTTTCTGCCGCATCTTGTTTACTCCAGATTCATATCTTATTCTCTTTTCTCAGTGACTGATGCCACCTGCTTCAGTTTACCTATTAAGCAAACTCTTACTCTCTTGCAGTTAATGTTGTCAGAGGGCAAGGCTGGGGGGGGCCAGGTGACTACACTGTCCGTCAGCACTTTCTGAACAAGGAGCCTGATGTTTTCAGCTTGCACAGATCCTGTAGGGCAGTCGGTTCTGCTCGGCAGGCCGCCGAGGACAGGAGCGGGACAGGACTTCGGAGTGCGGGAGGGGCTGGCTCGGAGCGACGCCCGCGCCAGCTTTCGGGCAGCGGCTTTCCGCAGCTGGCCCGCAGCGCTCAGGACGACAGGCTGGGTGCCTACTGGGTGCCCGCTGGGGTGGCAGTGTGGGCCGGGCTGCGCCACACAGAAGCGCCTTTCTTTCAGAAGTTGACCAAAGAGAGCGTTCATAAAGACGACAACGGAGCCCGGCGGTCCTGGGGCTCCCAGGCCACAGTGGGGGCGAACCCGGGAGGAGGGAGAGGAGGCAAGCCCAAGCGGGGCGCAGAGGCGTCCCCGCCGGGCAGCAGCCTCGTCCGCTCGCAGGGCTGAAAGGACCTCTGTGTCCCGTCCCCGCCGCCTGCGGGGCAGGAGCGTTTCCTCAACTGCGCCGACCCTGGGGCTCCGCGGCTCTCTGGGGACAGACACAAATAGTTCCCGGCCCAGCTGCCCGGCCAGTTACCTTGGGAACCAAACTCAATGGCCTGACGTCACCGGGCCGTTGCGTGGCAACGGCGCCAACTCCCGCTCCCTCCCTCCCTCCCCTCCCCAGCGCTGAGGTCACCGTCGCCATGGAGACAGCAGGGCGGGGTCAGGGCGGGGCGCTCGGCGGAGGCGGCCCTGGCGGCTGCTTGAGGGGAGCCGGTCCCCGCCCTCTGCTGTCGGTCCCCTTGTCGCCCCCCGAGCTGCAGCCCAGGCCCCAAAGCTGCTCTTTCTCCGACGGAAGCCACCGGCCCCGGAGCTGGGAACGGCGCCGCCAGCTGCGTGCTGCCCAGACGCCCCACCCTGCCTTCGGGTTGGCCGCCGCGCGGGTTTCCGGAGAAGACCCTACAGTGGCCTCCGCGCGGGGCAGCTGGGACTTGTCTTGCAAAAAAGAGGTTTTTGTTCACCTCTCTTCATCCGCCTGACCGGGTTCCCGTTCCAAGCGCGTTTTCCACCAGGCCCCCAGCCTGGTTCCCGCTTGGATGACAAGGAGCAGGTGGCAGCGCCAGGTTTTTTCGCCTACAGCCCCCCCACTCACCTAGGAAATGTCTGCGGGCTTGGCCGCCCGCCTCGTGGGAGGAGGCAGTGGCCTTACTCACGGCCCTCTGCGCCAGTTCCTGCTTCTCGGGGCTTTTGTACTATGCCTGCCGCCTCCTGCTGGGCCAGGACAGGCCATCTCTGGATGAGGAAAGTGGGGACTGTGGGCCTTGTTCTTAGGGTGCTCCGTCTCCCGGCTCGTCTGTCTAACACCGTAAACCGAGAAGTCGACTCAGAGCAACCTCATTCAGACATTGTAGAGTAGAATTGCTCCATACGGTTTTCTTGGGCGTCATCTTAACAAGGCAGAATGCCAGGTTTCTCTTCCACAGCACCAGTGGGTGGGTTCGAAGTGCTAACCTTTCTGTAGTAGTGGAATGCGGACTGCTTGTGCCACCCAGGGACCTCTTTTGAGGTCATCAAGAGAAGTCCCAAAGCCCAGACTAGGAGGCAAGGCAGGGGCCAAGGGTGGTTCTCCACTGTTCTGCCCCAGCATACCTCTCTATGGCCGGGGACAGTCCTAATCATGTCCTCTGCCCGAGGACTTTGCTTGTCCCATTCGAGTTCAGTATGATGGAAGCCATCTGTGGAAGATGTTTTTCCTGGACCAAAGACTATTTTAAAAAGTACTGATACAATCTGGGAGGTTAGTAGCAACGCTGGATTTTGAGGTGAATCTTGTTTCCCCATTGGTTGACATTGAAAATTAAGAGATGCAAAGGAATCTTTTTTAATCCATGCACTTGGGGGAGTACACTTAAACCTCAGATCTTTCCAGAGTGCTCTGTTAAAGGAAAGTTCTGGTTATTAGCTGAATATTCACAGACAAGCTCAGGTGGAGTGGACAGACACACTGCAGGATGTGGAGCTTAGAGTGGACTGAGTTCCTCTTCTGGTTGTGTTTAACCTCTGACACATGTCTGACTCCATCTAGAACATGGCTGGATTTCCTGCCTGCTGTTTTGGGAGAGGTGACTTTACCTGCCAAGGAGAGAGCCTTCATCTGCAGGGAAAGGTGGTTAGGGCAGTGTCACCTGCGAGGGGAACCAGAAGGCCATAGGCTGCCTCAGCTGGCCTCTGCAGGACTCATAGTGTGGCCAACTGGTGGGTCAGAGAGATACCTGGAGTCCTGGACAAGGAAGGCTTTTCCAGACCTAAGCACAGTCCTCCCCCTGGGTTTATCAGAAAGGAGCTGGTGGGACCAAGACCTCTGTTTCTTCTCTGGTGCTGGAAATACCAGGTGGTGGGCCTGGATCTTTCAGGAGCCTGGAGGAAAGGCAGAGCTACCATGGACAGGTAGGGGAGACATGCCATGCAGACAGTGGCCTGACTGTTCCATCCTGTTACCAGCTGTCCTGAGGGTCCAGCTCATCAATCCCACTAGTGCCTAAAAGACCCATTTAAGAGATTCCTGACCAGTACATGGAATCCCTGGGGAGAGCAAACAGTTACAGCGCTTAACTATTAACCAGAAGTTTGGAGGTGTGCATTTGTCTAGAAGCATCTCATGAGAAAGTCCTGGTAATCTATTTTTGAAAAACCAGAACCAAACCAAACCCACTACCACTGAGTCGATTCTAACTCATAGCGACACTAGAGGACAGAGTAGAACTCCTCTGTAGAGTTTCCAAGGAGTGCCTGGTAGATTTGAACTGCCAACATTTTGGTTAGCAGGTGGAGCACTTAACCACTGTTTCTACTGAAAACTCCATGGAGCACAGTTCTACTCTGACACCTGGGGAGTCCATGGCAACTGGTGGAAAAACACACAGACAACGCAGAAAACCCCAAAGAAGGAAGAAAAGTGCCATTTGTCTATGTCTGTTATTAATTGCAATAAAAAAAAAAAAACGCTTTGATCACAGTATGGCTTTAAGGCAAATGGAAAACCCATTTTACAGATGAGGAAACTTAGAAACCTTGTCCAGGGCCCCACAGTGTTCCTGTGTGCAGGACTCCACGGGGTGTACCAGCTGGCTTCTCGGCATAGGTGCAGTGGGTACCCCCACCCGTCTTGGCAGGTCACACCCTCCCCTGAGGGCCTTTGCCGTGGCTGAGTTCTTCTTGGAGGACACTGGGCTTTGGCGGGAGGAGTCTGTGGACCTTTGCCCTGCACGCTTCATTCCTAAGCCTGCTAAGGACACGTTTCCAGGCTGACTCAGCTCAGCTGGTGGCGTGGCCAGGTGTGTTCTGAGCCCGGCTTTCCGTAATCCGGGTTTCGGCGCTCTCGGCTGGGCTGCGATGTCACCATCCAGCCGGCAGAGGGCGCCGTCCGTGTTCTGAGGGGCCCCGGAAGTTCCGGATCCAGTTGGGGCTCAGAGGGTTTAGTCTTAGCCCCGAGACACCCCAGTCTTTCCACTTGAATGGTTAAAAGTGTAAATACGACCTCAGTTTACTTCCACACTATCACGACCCCTTGGAGGACTGCCCTTCCCCGTGATGGCTTTGTTTTGGAGACATTCTTGTCTTTGTTAGACTGTCTCACCCCACCAAACCTACGAACTTGACCACGGTCACATGGCGATTTTAACCCGTTAGCCTTGGGGTCACAGACTAAATAAGAATATTATTTCACAAAACAAGTGAAAATACTGACAAGTTTTTTTTTTTTATAGCCGTCTTCAAACTGCCCCATGTTTCTAATTTTCGTTACCAAAATAAAATCCTTGAAAAAAATCCTTGCATTTTCTCCATCATTTGAATGTGTACCCCCTCCTCCAACACACCGACATCTCAGATGGGAAAAATGACCCCCTTCGTATTATACTTGGGGCTGTGGGCCAGGGTTTAGCACCCAGGATGTTGACACTTGAGTATACCTTGGGATGGGTCTCCTGGAGAAGGAGGAGGAGGAGGACGAAGCAGGAGAGGGCAGAGAGAAGTGGCACTTTGATGCAGGTGTAACAAGCCCACAGGTCACAGCCAACCTTGGCCAGTCTGAGGGAGTTCTGGAGCTGAAATGGTCCCAACTTGGGCCAGGGTGGTCCAGAATGATCAGGTCTCATCCTCCTGCACAAGCCTATCACAGGGTGCGGGCCGCAGAAGGAAGGGTGTGGTGTCAGGCGGCAGATCTCTGAAGGGGCTGACGCTGGGCAGGTCTTTCAGTGAAGAGGGAATGGGGACTCCACTGCTGCAGGCCGCAGGCCGCATATACCTGTGTGCCGCACCAGGCCTTCTGGGAGCCCTCACCTGACAGGCCCAGGTGTTAAGTTACTCAGCTGGCCGGCTGGTTCTTGGCTAGACGACACCTTGTTTTAGGCAGAACCTCTGCTGAGTGGCCAATCCCTTTCTCAGTGGCAGAATGCATGACCAAAAAGGTGGCCATCGCTCTAGAGAAATACTGGTTGTTGTCAGATGGGAGCCCTACCAACACAATGAGAAGGACTGGGTTTATCAAGTGAGGAGGTACCAGGCTGGTTGGGGGCCAATTTCCAACTCTATTAGGCCTCAGTGCTCAACACTAGACAAGTATGTGAGGTCCTATCACTTTGTTATTCAAGAACGTGGGTTTTTTTTACAGCTTACTTGCTGCCTGTGTCCTGGTGACTGTGTCTCTCCAGCTGCGTTCTTCACCCAGCTAACACAGCAGGCCATTCAGGGTCTTCCCGTCCTGCGATGGGCTGGGTCACTTCTGCTGCTGCTTCTCTTGCCTCTGGAATGGGGCCTTTGTTCAAGTGCCTGTCTTCAGTGCCTCCCTTCTTGCCCTGTAATCTCTCCTTGGCCATCTTGTACAGAGCTGGGGCTCACACACTCTTCTCCGTGTTTGACTCCCCAGCCTCAGTAGGCAGCTCTGGAGTTCTCCCAGGTGTGCTAGCACCTGGATGCCCGGGGTCGCACCTGTGGGGAAGACTCATTGCCACGTGGGCTTGCCAACATGACTTGTGTGTCCCACAGTGAAGAGGAAGGCTGGGAGCTGGCAGGGACAGTCAGCCCAGCTGACTCTGGTTGGCTGCCCTTCGGGAGAGTACAGACTATATTGGCTGACGATGGCAGGCGGGGTTCAAAGTGGCCGATGAGATGTGCTGTCCTGGGGGACTAAGAACTTGGTGCTGCAGAGTCCAGTGCAAGGCAGAGAGGGTTACAGGATCCAGCCTGGACTTGATGACCTGTTGTAACAATCCACAGAACCAGCTGCGGGAGTGACTCTGAGGGGCCCACGTCAAATTCCAAAAAAAGGAGGGGCAGTAAAAGCCAGACTGATCAGATCTAGCTTTACTGGAGAACTTAGAGACAGTTGGCACCAGAATTCTCTGGAGGGATAGCAGAGTGCTGGCTCACCTGGCTAGAGGCCCGTGTAGAGCAGTGTTTGCGTGGGTTTATATACTACAGAGTGGAGGGTCAGGGAAAAGAGGACGACCCTCAACGAGATGGACTGACTGAGTGGCTGCGCAACAGTGGGCTTGAGCGTAAAAACAACTGTGGGGCCTGGCGCAAGACTGGGCGGTGTTGTGTTCTGTTGTGCGTAGGGTCGGTATGAGGCAGAATAGACTCCAGGACACCTGACAACAACCACATGGAGGGAGAACAAGGCTACCTGCAGGGAAACCAGGGAAAAAACTTGTTAAATTGATGTTGGGTCAGTTTTTGTACTTGTTAATAGATTTCAACTGATGTAAACCCAGAAGTCAGGTGTTGAATGTGTTTTTTTCTCCATCAAGGTCACTTGCTCAGTCAGGTACTGTGGTTCTTTCCTGGAATCCTATGTGGCAGGATTCATCTTGTGCTGTTCTTGGTCGACACACCCGTCTCTCGGGCCCCAGTGAAAGCAGTGTCCTTGCTGGGTAGCTTTGTCCTTCCTGTGTTACCGTGAGCTCCTAATAAATGCTTTCATAGTGGAAAGATGACACGCTCCTTTCCACAGCAAGGACCAACATAGGAGTCAGAAGACCTAGACTTACCTGGAAGTCAGCCTCTTTCTAAAAGCAAACCCTCCATCTTACCAGTGGCACTGCAATTCTGAGTGCCTCGGCTCAATCCCCTAAGGAGTCACAGTTGTCATGCCTCTGGCCCTTGAATCCAGCTGATCACCAGTGATAGCTTCCTCCCATTCCCTCTGCTACCTTCTGCTGCCTGCCTTGAGTTTCACAGGTCTGGACCGTCTCCCTGTGGAGCATCCCCACACCACACTCACCCCTCCTGCATGCCACTGTCACCAGGCTGCCAGCCCTTGGCATCTGCAGTTCCTTCTGCTTGGGTTGCCCTTCCCTTTCCAATGTGGAAGGCTGAATAATGGCAAATCTGGCTGGCTTTGTGTTTGGGCCCTGAGTGATGGCTTCTAAGCCGTTGGAATTTCCTGATTTGGAATATTTGTCATTCATGGCGGACCCTCTGACCACACATGATGGTTTTTTGGCTAATGAGGCAACTCATGAGAGGACCTCCATAGTTTATGCTGACAAAATGACTCAGAATGAGGGCTGGTCAACCAGAAGGCCTAGCCATGTGATTGAAGGGTTGGAGCTTTAAACCACGTGCTGTCATTCCAAACTTGGGGACATTTGGAGGGCCTGAGACTGAGTTAAAGTACGTGACCATGATTCAGTTAAATATCAATTAAAAACTGGACACCGAGGCTCAGGGGAGCTTACCAGGTTGGCAATATTCTATCCTAGCCCCATATGATCAGTTCTGTAATAACAACTGTAATGCACACCAGCTCTGACAGAGTGCCCGACTGTGCCAGGCCCTGTTCTAAGCACTTAACTTCAACCACTTCTTTAGTTCACACACAGCTCTGTGTAGTAGCTACTGTCTTATTATCATTTTACAAATGGGGAAACTGAGGCATCCAACCACTGCTGTCAAGACAATTCTGTCTCACAGTGACCCTATTGGACAGAGTAGAACTGCCCCATAGGGTTTCCAAGGAGTGCCTGGTGAATTTGAACTGGTGAACTTTTGGTTAGTGTTCGAACTCTTAACCACAGCTCTACCAGAGCTCCTAAATAGGTATTTTAAAAATATTGTCGAGAGCATATATGAGCACGTGCTGGAGTCTACCTTGGTGGCTTTATCTCCCTCTGCTCTGGGCTCCAGTCAGGTTGTCCCTCCCTCTGTTTGCTTCTACTGCCTCTCTCTGGGGAGACCATCTCTCTTTTCTTTTCAGGATATGACTCAATTGGTTCTCTAGAGTTCTCAGAGGAGTGGGACTGGAAGTAATCATTTTTGAATTCTCAGTGCTTTGGAAGCTGTATCCATTTCCTTAAGAGGACAGAAATTATTGTCTCATAGCTCTCTAGTTTAGGAAGCCCTAATCAGGTTAGCAGCAGGACCACACTCTCTGCAAGGGCTCTAGGGGAAAACGCTTGTCTCGCCAGCTTCTGGTAGCCCCAGGCACTTCTCAACTTGCACGTAGCCTGATGTTCTCCCATCTGGGTCTCTGTGTCTGTCTTCTCTTCTATAACGACCTTGCTCTGACTGGCTTAGGATCCTGGTGTCTCCAGGAAGATCATGTTCATTATATCTGCGAAGACCCTGTTTCCAAACAAGGTGACATTCGCAGGTGCATTTCGGACTATGGTTCAATGCACAGCATGGGCCCATTTGGTCATCTCTTTCACAATCTGGGGACAGTTCCCATCTCACCTACTGAAAGTGGCAGCTCCTTGAGGGAAGGGATTCAACACTTGCTTTTCTTTTGCACCCCTCATAGGGACCAGCATCCCAACTTTTTCAGAAGCCATCTGCAAGCCAAGTGAGGCCAAGCAGGTGACATCAGTACCTGACGCAGGCCAGGTAAGCAGGGGTGAGTTGTTCAGCATGTGCCCTCTAGTAATCGTGCGCCTTCTCAGTTGCCTATTGTTCTGAAGAAATGAGGGCCCTCCATTTTATAAGAGAAACAGAAATCTGGATTTGTATGGAAATCTCCTGGTACCAAAAAAAAAAAGTTTGTTGTTGAAAATACAGAGAGCAGAACATACACTGATTCAATTGTTTCTACATGTACAATTCAGCAACACTGACTGTGTTCTTCAAGTTGTACAGCCATTCTCACCCTCCTTTTCTGAGCTGTTCCTCTGCTGTTAATATACTCACTGCCCTGTAAGGTTCTCCCCTAACCTGTCAAGTTGCTGTTATCAATTTGATCCCATATAGCTTCTTGTAAGAGCATAATGCTCAAGACAGATGTTCTTTACTCATTGAGATAAACTTTGATTTAGAGAAGACTTCAGGGGATACTTTTGATTGAAGGTAAAGATTATCTTAGCACAGCAGTTTCAGTGGTTCATCCAGTCTCCACAGCTCTGGAAAGTCTGGATTCCAAGAAAATCTTCTGATGTTTATTCAAGACTGTTAACATTCTGGTATACTTATTTTTTGGTCCATTTTCAGCACACATACTTCCTCATTGTCATATCTCTTGTTCTTAGACTAGGTCTTACATGGTCCTGATTTTTAAATGTTAGCAGTTTGCACCTGAGAAATACTGTGTAGGAAAATAAAACCACCAGTGGATCCTATTTGGAAAGAGTATTTGTTTTGTTGTACTAATAAGGTCATCCCAGACTATGGTCAGTCCTAAACCTAGTCCCTTCAGTGTTATAAAAAGAAGAAAATAGACATAGAGACATTGACACAGCGATGCCATATAAAAACAGATGTATGTGGCAGTTATAATGAAAGGCCCAAGAATCCAAGGGTTGTGGGCAGCTACTAGGAGCTGAATGAGACCAGAGTTCTTCCCCTAGAGGTATACCTGCGTTTGGACTTCTAATGTCCTGACTACCACGTGTCTGTCAGGGTGTTGTACTGTGATGGCTTGCATTTTGCTATCATGCTGGAAGTTGTGTCACTGATATTTCAAATACCAGCAGAGTCATCCATGGCGGTCAGGTTTCAGCTGAGCTTCCAGATTAAGGCAGACTAGGGAGAACATGGGGGTCTACTTCTGAAAACACAAAGATCAATATCTTGGACATTAGTGAGCTGAAATGGACTGCTGTCAGCTGTCTGGAATCAGTCATGTGGTCTTCTCTACCAGGAACCACAAAATGAAGAGAATGGTGTTATGTTTATCCATAAAAAGAGTATTCAAGATCTGTTCTGAAGTACAATGCTGTCGGTGATAGAATAATAGCCATATGCCTACAAGAAAGACCAAGTATACCATTATGCAGCTTTACCCAACAACCACTAAAGCCAAAGATGAAGACGCTGAAGATTTTTTATCAACTTCTGCAATCTCAAATGGATCAAACAAGCAATCAGGATGCACTGATAATGACCGGTAATGGCAATGCAAAAGTTGAAAACAGAGAGGAGGGGTTGGTAGTTGGAAGACATGGCCTCGGAGATGACAGAGATGACACTGGAGATCCAGTGATAGATTTTTGCAAGACCAATGACTTCTTCATCACAAACACCTTTTTCCACCCACATAAATGGCTATGATACACAGGGACCTCACTCGATGGAATACACAAGAATCAAACAGACTACATCTGTGGAAAGAGACAATGGAGAAACTAAATCTCATCAGTCAGAACAAGGCCAGGGGTCGACTGTGGCACAGACGGCCAGTTGCTCATGTGAAAGTTCAAGTTGAAGCCGAAGAAAATTAAAAAAAGTCCACAAACATACTACCTTCCCTCTATCCCATCTGAACTTAGAGACCATCTCAAAAACAGGTTTGACATATTCAACACTGATGAGTGAAGACTGTACAAGTGGGATGACATCAAGAACATCATACCTGAGGAGGTCAGATAGTCAATAAACAGACAGGACAGATGACACAACCTTGCCGACTGAAAGTGCAGAGGACTTGATGCCCTTAATGATGAAGATCAAAGACCGCAGCCTGCAGTATAGATTACACCTCAACATAAAGAAAACAAAAATCATCACACCCAGACCAATATGAACATCATAATAAGTGGAGAATAAGTGGAGAAAATATTGAAGTTTTTAAGGATTTCATTTTTCTTGGATCCATAATCAGTGTCCATGGAAGCAGCAGTCAAGGGATCAAAGGACGCATTTTACTGGGAAAATCTGCAGTCAAAGATCTATTTAAAATGTTAAAAAGCGAAGATGTCATTTTGAGAACTAAGATGTGCCCCGGTCAAGGCAGGGTGTTTTACATGCATGTGAAAGCTGTCCATGAGTAAGGAAGAAGGAAGAAGAACTGATGCCTTTGAAATATGGTGTTGGCAAAGAATATTGAATATTCCACGTGCCGGGACAAACAAATCTGCTGAGGAAGAAGTGCAGCCAGTGAGGATGGTAAGACTGTCTTACATACCTTAGGTGTGCCGTCAGGAGTGACCGGTCTCTGGAGAAGTATGTCTGGCTTGGCAGGGTAGACGGTCAGCAAAAAAGAAGACCCTCCATGAGACCGATTGACACAGTAGCTGTGGCTGTGGGCTCAAGCATAGCAACAGTTGTGAGGCGGGTACAGGACCAGGCACTGTCTTGTTCTGTCGTTCACTGTGAGTTGGAAGGGACTCGATGGCACTCCACAGCAACACACATACACGCTTCACTGGTTCTGCTTCTTTAGAGAATCTGCTGCAAACTCTTTTGGCGTAGTGGATTAAGTGCTACATCTGTTAACCAAAAGGTCAGAAGTTCAAATCCTCCAGGCACTCCTTGGAAACTCTACGGGGCAGTTCTACCCTGAGGTCTGGGGTCACTATGAGTTGGACCCAACTCCGTGGCAGTGGGTTTGGTTTTTTTTTTGGTTTTTAGAGAATCTGTTTAAGACAGTTACCTCCTACCCAGATCACTGCTTCTACCAAGTTCCCAGGTATGGGCCCACCCAACTTGAGCATAACAATGACAGTTGAAATGTGTGCTTACTAAGTGAATCCCTAGGTGGTGGAAACAGTTAACACCCTGTCTGCTAAACAAAAGGTTGAAGGTTTGAGTCTACCCAGAGGTGTATCAGGCAGACAGGCCTAGTGGCCTACTTCTGAAAAATAGCCACTGAAAATTGTATGGAGCATAATCTTACTCAGACACACTTGGGGTCACCCTGAGTTGGAGGTGACTTCACAACAACTGTCTTTTCTTTTTTGCTTTGCTTTGTTTTGTTTTATAATTATGTGCCAGTTACTGTGTCTTCTGCTCTAGATTGTTCCACTTACCCTCTTGCCATCTCCATGATGGAGATTTTGCATCTAGAAATCCTGGTGGTGTAGTGGTTAATTGCTACCACTCTTATCCAAAGGGTTGGCAGTTCAAATCTACCAGGAGCTCCTTGGAAACTATGTGGCAGTTCTATTCTGTCCTATAGGGTCTCAACCAGTAGGAATCCACTTGATGGCAAGGGGGGACCGTGTGGTTTCTACAGGAGGGGTCGGAAGTCCCAAGGGTGAATTGACTTGCCAGGGGCAAGCTGGGATTTGAACTCACATTTGTGTCAGAGTTCTGTATCCCCACTGCCCACTGCCCCCTGCCCCTCCGAGAGTCCTGGCAGCATAACCAGAGCTTGCCAGGCCAGTGTCTACCCTAGGGGAGTGTCAGGTTGCAGCTTTTCAGGAATGTACCCACCTGGTTCAGGGTCCAGTCAGGAGCATTTGTGGAGGCTTGAGATCCTTTCCCCTGCCCTGTTCCCTGCTTGTTCTTTCTGCACTTCTGCCCCATGCCTGAATGGGATGCGACCACCTGAGAGATACCCCCAGGGGACATCTTTCTGATTCCAGAGCCCCCTGGATGTTGACTCTGATTTATGGCAGTTGCCCGTGTCCCCCTCTTGTCCCTTTACCCTGCTGCCCTCAGCTTGGAAAAGGGGTGAAGCTGAAGCTTAGAAACTAAACGATGATTGGTGATTTATTGCCTGATCTGAAGGGCATCAATCAGTGCAGGGGTTGGCAGGGGAGCTGGGCTCTGGGGTCCTTGAGGCACTCCTTCTGGTGGGTCTAGTCACAGCTGGGGCCGGCTGGGGCCCGAGGAGGGTTGAGGTGGCCGGTCAGGAAGCGCACGGCTGTGCGGATGCCCTCAATTGTCCTCCGCTCCATTGTCTCCAGCATGTGGGTGACAGAACGTATGGCCAGGTTGGTGCTGGCAGACAGCCCCGAGGAGATGGCTGAGCTGGCACTGTCCAGAAGGCTGGAGGCCGGGCGCAGGCTGGGCCCTGCGTCCTGCAGCAGATCAGTCACAGAGGCTTGGTTGGAGGCCAGGAAGCTCGTGGCCAGGCCCAGGGTGGCCTCAGACCATATTAAGATATCTGCTAGGGAGCTGATGGAGCCCTCGCCGCCTCCCATCAAGCTGGTCATGGAGCGCATGTAGTCGTTCTCCTCGTTGGCCATGTACAAGCTGGAGTCCAGGGGCCTCCTTCCCGGGGCCATCCTGTGCAAGACAGGTGATGGGGCGGGGCTGCACCCTGGGGATGACTGGAAGGACTGAGCCTGCGGCTCATCTGAGCTGTCCACCCGAGAGCTCAAAGCCTCCACATCCCCAGGTTGCTCCGGAGCGGCCTCAGTGTTGTTGGCTACCTGGGTGTCAGGCTGATGCTTGGCATCTACAGTGGGCTGGGCAGCAAGACTCACAGCATTCTCATCTACCTCAACATTGGTGTCTATATTGACATTAGCATCTATCTTGATGTTGGCATCTCCCTCGATGTTGGCATCTACCTGGCTATTGGCTTCTCCCTCATTGTTGGCATCCCCTGTGACATTGGCATCTACCTGGGTGTTGGTTTCTCCCTTGATGTTGGCATTGTCCTTGATGTTGGCGTCTATCTTGGTGTTGGCATCTCCATCAACATTGGCATCTACCTGGGTGTTGGCTTGTGCCTCAGTGTTGGTGTGCTCCATGACATTGGCATCTATCTTGGTGTTGGCATCTCCGCTGGGTTGATGAGCAGTGCTCTCAGCAGGCTGTGTCTCAGCACTCAGGTTCGGTAGAGCTAATTCCTGCTTACTGCTGGGGACATCCTTACTTTGTGGCATCTCTTCCTTAACCTGGGCATAGTATTGAAAAGCTTGGTGACTGTGGCTCGTCTTTGTCTCTTGCACTGGGTTGGCTTCTTTTGTGTTCTGGAGGCTTTTGGATACTTGCAGAGCACCCGGAGCTTCTAGAAAGAGCAGTAATTTGACTTCTTGGGGACTTTGGCTGTCCTCTGGAATACCTTCTGACGTCGACTGGGCCTCCGAGGTGGCTGGCTGGTCAGAGGCCTCTCTTACATCCTGTTGGTTGGGAGGGGCCGACGTGCCACTTGCCTGGCTTTGGGACCCTGCTGCTGTACTGTCCGTAGACACGCTGTCCAAGGAGGCCTCAGGCGTGCCATGTTGGGAGTTGCTGGTGACTTCAGCCTCTTCCAAGGGCTTGGTGGTCATCTATACCCTCTGCCACTGTAGGAGTCTGAGGGAGTGGCTTTGGCCCTGCCAGGCTGAGCTGCCCAGGTGATGAGGTCACAGGAGACTGTGAGCAGCTGGTGATGTCACAGGCACCCATAGAGCAAAGATCCTGAGTCTCCTGAGAGAGCTGCATAAGGAGGCCAAGTTTGGGAGTATGCAAGGAAAGAAAGCTGAATGTCTAGGCCAAGGTCGAGGTCTGTGTGCAGCTGCAAAACAAAGGGTCCCTGAGGAGTCATGTTGGTGGTGACTGATGAGGGGAATGGGATGCTGGTACAGATTGCTAATGAACGGTTACACAGGACACCTCCCAGCAACTCTGTCCATACTGGTGACTGAGGACCCAGACTCGGCTGGTCTTTCTAGGGAGTACTGGCTTCCCAGAAGCAGCAAGTGCAAACCAACAGCACGTGGCCCTTTTGGGTTGCGAGTTTAGCCCTTTCGGCAGACAATATGTGATCTCCGCTTCTCCCTACTCAGCTGGGCCAGGAGGGCAGAAGATAACAAGAGGTCTATGAAACGCTGGGGACCCTTGGACAAACGTAGATCCAGATAAACTGGCTGTGACGATGCTTGTCATTCAGGAGGTGGTTGGGGTGGAAGCTTCCAGCCTGTTTTGTCTGTTTCCCACCTGGGGCTATCAGCTAACATTTGTTGTTGTGAGGTGCTGATGAGTGGATTCCAACTCATAGGTGACCCTGCACACGACAGCAGAACGCTCTCCAGTCCTGTACCGTTCTGACAATTGCTGCTGTGTCTGATCCCACTGTTGCAGCCACTGTGTCAGTCCATCTCGTCAAGGGTCTTCCTCTTTCTTGTTGAGCCTCTATTTCACTGAGCGTGATGTCTTTCTGCAGGGTCAGGTCCCTCCTGACAACATGTCCGAAGTGAGATAGTCTCTCCATCTTCACACCTCAGGAGCATTCTGGCTGCACTTCTTCAAGGACAGTTCTGTTTGCCCTTCTGGCAGTCTGTGGTGCAGCCAGTTTCCTTCCCCAGCACCAGAGCTTGAAGGCGTCGGCTCTTCTGCCATCTTCCTTATTCATGGTCCAGCTTTCGCATGCGTTTGAGGCAAGTGAAAATACCATGGCATCGGTCAGGTGCACCTTAGTCCTCAAGGTGACATCTTTGCTTTTAACACTTTAAAGAGATCTTTTGCAGCAGATCTGTTCACTGCAATATGTCATTTGATTTCTTGACTGGTATTTCCATGGACGTTGATTGTGGGTCCAGGTAAAATAAAATCCTTGACAATTTCAATCTTTTCTCTGTTGCTTATTGGTCTAGTTGTGAGGATTTTTGTTTCATGATACTGAGGTATAATTTATACTAACATTTGATGACTCCTTATCACAGATGGCAGAAGGAGCTAAGCATCTAGTTCCTCTAGTGATTCTGTCTTCTCTAGAGATGCTGCTGTTGCTAGGTGGTGTGGAATTGGTCCCAGCTCTTGGCAGGCAGCCCCAAATATAACAGACAAAACACTGCCCAATCCTGTGCCATCCTCACAGTTATTGCTATGGTTGAGCTCATTGCTTCAGCCACTGTGTCAGTCCATCTTGTTGCAGGACTTTCTCTTTTTCGCTGACCCTCCACTTTACCACGCATGACGCCCTTCTTCAGGGACTGATCCCTCCTGATAACCGGTCCAAAGTAGATGAGATGAAGTCTCATCTAAGGAACATTCTGGCTATACTTTCAAGACAGACGTGTTTGTTTTTTCTGGCAGTCCATGGAATATTCAGTATTCTTCAAGGGATTTACAAGTCTATTACACCCATTTTACACATGTGATGACTGAACCTCAGAGGGAAGGAGTGATGTATTCAAAGTCACATCGTCAAAAGGCACTGAATCTAGGATTTGAATCCTGTTTGGTTTCAGAACTTTAGCTCTTCAGTGCTATCTTTTGTCCAAGAGTGACATTAAAAATATTCAGTGACCAGAATGGTGAGGGCATTGAGGACTGCAGGGGGAGGCCTACTGTGAGAGCTGGTCCTGCCACACCTGTGCACAGCAGCTGGGTGTTGGTCCTGGGTTATACCACCTTAGCCCTGTCACAGGAGTGGAGAAAACACTCCTTCCCTAGGCCCTCTCTTCCTATGCTTTCTCCCATACTGCAGTGCTGGTCTCTGTCTCCTTTTCTGGCTCCCCTCTCCATGCTCCCCAGATTGCATCCTTGGCATCTCTCCTCCTTCTCTTCACATGCCCCCCTTGACAAGTCTCAGTGTTACCCCTCTGAGGCTGACTCCCCCGTGTTCATCTTTGGTCACTTCTCTTGAGCTCCAGGCTCAACATCTGCTCAGTGTTTATTCTTCCCGTGAATACCTTGCTGGCACGTCAGAGGTCACAGGGCAAAGCCAGGTGGTGGCGTGGGTGGGACCAGCCTTGCACCTGTGAAGGAACCAGGGAGGAGACTGGTAGATGCTCACCCTAGTGGCCCTTGTCCCTGAGTGTCAGAACCCCAGTTCCTAAGCAGTGGCTACCTGCTTAGGTAGAAGAATATATTTCCCAGCCTGCCTTGCAGTCAGTCAAGAGCATGTCACCATGTTTTGGCCATCAACTAGAAAGTATTAGTGGGACTTCCAGAAATGCTCTTTCAAAATGCAGTATACTTTGTTTATCTTCGTCCTTTGGGCTGGACACGGTAGGCAATAGAGTCACAGATCTCAGACCTGTCACTCTGCCTTCAAGTGCTCACCCCAAATGTTCCAACCCCAACGTTCTTGGAAACTGAGACCTCAGGGACCCACCCCTTTCCTGTGACTCCACTCATTCTGGCATAGGTCCCCATGCATGCAGCCAGGCTACCCCTTCCAGGAACCTCCTTTGTCCTTGTGGTCCTCGTAGGGGACATTCACACTTGGATCTTAACAAGTTCCCAATCTCCACCCTCAAGCGTCCCCTCTGCCACCACCCTCTTTCCACCTCTGCTGTGATGGGCTCTGTTCAGGGTGGCCACTGGGCTGTGACTACTCCCACCTTCTATGGCTGCATCTTGGTGTATGGGCTTGGAGCTTTCTAGAACTCTTCTGCCCCTGCCCACAGACTTCACATCCCTACATCGACCCCAGGAGTACAGGGCTAGTGGGACGTACCTGGGCAGGGTCCCTGCAGTGGGGCCTGAGTCAAGGGGCTCATGCCTCTGCCTAGGACCCTCAGCCCCAGCTCCTCACCCCCAGGGCAGACCTCCTGAATACACCTTTGGGAAGGGGACTACTGATTCCTCTTCCCAGAACTTCCACTTTCTTCATGTACAAGAAATGCTAAGGAGGTGGAGAAACACAGCTCTGTCAGCAGATGGTGTGGGAATCCCACTTGGAAACTGCACACAGGACTTGTTTAGAAGAAGTAGGTTAATAAGTCCCGTGGGGTGGGGGCTAAGACCCCAAGGGTGTTCTCAAGTTATAGACGAAATGAGAATTTCTGTGTATATATATATATATATATATACATGTATGTATGTATGTAAAGAAGTGAAAGTGAGAGAAACAACCACCAGAGGGACACGGCAGCAGACAGTGGGAGATGTTAAAGAAGATAACCAGATAAAAGTCAGCAACGGAAGGTACCAGAAGATAAGACTTAAGGACTCTCTGATGACAACCAGAACCAAGTGAATGACTTGTATTAAAAGCCCAGCACTTTGGATTTGGGGTGTGCATTCACCTCCGGGACTCTGTGTGCAGTCTCCTCTGGGTGTCTGTGCCTGTGAGCTCTAGCTAGGCCTCATTCCTGAAGGCCTGGGGTGCTCAGTTTCCCTCTGGGAGTCTGTGTCCCCTCCGGGGTTCTGTGTCCACAGTCTGCTGCTGTGACCTCATCTGCCTCATCCTTGAAGGCCAGGGGTGCAGTCCCCCCTGGGGTTCTGTGCCCACAGTCTGCTGCTGTGACCTTGTCTGTCTCACCCTTGAAGGCCTGAGGTATGCAGCCTCCTCCTGAGAGTCTGTGTCTGCCAGTCTGCTATGCTGTCCCTGCCAGATCCACCTCTGAGATGCATTGTCACTCTCCTGACATCTGAACGGCCTGGTTCCAGCGGCTGCGACTGTTTCCCATTGGTGTCTGAGCCTCCCATACTGTCCCTGCTGGTGGATCTACTTCTGAGACACCCTGTCATCCTAAGATTCTGCTTTGGAGTGTCCCCACGTCTAAACGTCTAAACAGTGAGAGCACAGCCAATCTCTAAACGTTTTAGAGTGACACCGGCTTTTAGAGAAGTGTAAGTGAAGATTAATCGTGCAGTCCCTGCAGGACCCGGTTGAACCTGTGTGGATCTCGGCTAATGCAAATGAGAGTTCCTAACTAATGCAAATAGAGATTAAGAGACCTTAATGTAAGTAAGGGTGCTTTTCTGTCCTGGACTAGCACTTCACTTCCTCTCTCCCTCTTTCATTGCACGTGTGTGGTTTCATTAAACAAAGCTTATTACTGACCCCAAGCCTTGCAGATACATATTTTCCTCTCGTGACCCCTGATATTTTCTGGGTGCTCATGCCAATAGAAGGTGGTTGCTACCCTGTTGACTTAGGACGACGGTGGGTGCTATGAGTTGAGGGGTTGGAACAGGCGGGGCTTGGGGGTAGGAGGGACACTAGAGCCCAGCTCTACTGGAAGAGGGTGAGGGTTCAGCCTTCTTGGGGTCATCAGCATTGGCAGAGGGTCAAGGCCATGCAGTGGAAGGGCCAGCGAGGTCAGGCAGCCCTGGGATTGGGAGAATGCAAGTATTCACAGGGAATTTTTAAGCTGTTTGTGTTGAGATCTCCAAGGTGAATCCCTCACCCACTCCTCCACAGCACTGAACATCTTGCCGTGTCTGGGCAGGCTTCTGTGTGAGACCTGACATCAGTGGAGAGTTCTTCTCCTGGAGTTTGGCTTGAAGCAAATACTGACACAGCCCCTGGGGACTTAGGGCCCAAAGAATAATGAGTTGGACAGCTGAGTGACAAGCTGGTGCTGGAACAATTGAAGTATTTGGAAAAATACTCAGTTAGCTTCTCATTTTTACTTCCAGATGGATTATAGGGAGAATACAAGGAAAGAAAAAAGATAAATAAACAGAGAGAGGAGTCCAGGGGGGGATGCAAATTGTTAATTGTTGAACTAATAGCTGAAAAGTTGGAGGTTCAAATCGACCCAGAGGTGCTTTAGAAGAAAGGCCTGGTGATCTGTTTCTCAAAGGTCACAACCTTGAAAACTCTGTGGAGCAGTTCCATTCTGAGACTCATGGGGCTGCTGCGGGTGGAACTGACTCAACAGTAACCAGTGAGCAAAGACAGAGGGCAAAAGAGAGAGAGAGACTGTAAGCAAACTGAAAGACAGTATTTATAGATTTTTGGAAGTGAAGTACTTTCTAGATGAAAAAGCAAAGAAACTCCAAGGGGGGGTGGGGGTGGAGATGACACAGATTAAAAAAAAACACTAAAAACTTTAAGAGGCAAATCAGAACCTGAAAAACAATATTTGCTACAATTCTCCTAAAGGGCTAATACGTATAATATATAGACATTCCAGTACAACCGGAATGCTCCCTGGGAGCACAGATGGCGAGACTGTGTCTTACATCCTTTGGACGTGTTGTCAGGAAGGGTTAATCCCCGGAGAAGGACATCATGCTTGTAGAGTGGAGGGTCAGTGGAAAAGTGGAGATGAAGCGACACCGTGACCACAACAACGGGCTTAAGCATAAAAATGATTGTGGACATGGCGCCAGACTGGGCAGAGTTTGGTTCTGCTGTTCCCAGGGTGGCTATAAGTCGGAACCGACCCGGTGGCACTTAACAACAACCTATAGACATTCTGACTGGGTTAATAAGACAGCATCAAATACCTAGTAAAACCACATGCAAAGGATGGGAACAGAATATTCAGCAGAGAAATCTAAATGACTGATACGGAAACACCACTGCTCTCTGGGTGATTCTGACTCACTGTAACCCCACGTAGGACAGAGGAGAACTCCACCGCGGGGTTTCTGAGGTTGTAATTTTTTTCCCCAGAATATTTTACTGTGCTTTAGGTGAAAGTTTACATGGTGAATCAGCTTCCTGGTCAATAATCCAGGTGCGACTTACCCTGGGTCCCTGTTTCCATCCATCCAGTTTTCCTGTGCCTTCCCACCTTCTCATTTTGGCTTTCGGACAAATGTGGCCTTTGGGTCTTGTGTGGATGACTCTTACAAGGAACACTTTCTTCATGGGTGTGATTATTTATTTTACAGGCCCGTCTGTTATTTGGCCAGTAGGTGAGCTCTAGGGGTGACTTCAGCTCATCGTTAGATGGGCACCTTACAGCTATAGGCTCCGTGGTTCCCCGGTCTCTATCAGACTAGTAAATTTATTTTTTTTATGAATTTGGATTTTGTTTTACATTTTCCTCTCACTCTAACTGGGAACCTCTATTGTGTTCCTGGTCAGAGCAGTTGGTAGGGTAGTCTGGCACCATCTAGTTCTTCTGGTCTCAGTCTAGTGGAGACTGTGGTTCACGTGGGCAAAGCTGCCAATCTTTATGCAACAGCCTACCATATCTTTCTCCTGAGGAGTGGCTGGCGGGTTTGAACCACCAGCTTTCCTGTCAGCAGCCCAAAGCTTAACTACTGTGTCCCCCAGCCCCCAAACCCACTGCGATTCCCACTCATAGCAATCCTACAGAGTACAACTGCCCCATACAGTTTCCAAGGAGGAGCTCCTGGCGGATTTGAACGGCTGACCTTCTGGTTAGCAGCTATTGCACTTAACCACCAGACCCCCAGAACTCTTTAAATAAGCAAATACTACAATTATTGATAATCAAAGATACATAAAATAAAAAATAAGATTATCTTTAGGTAGTGACATAAATGACTTCATGACTTTTTTGGGGTAACTCTTTTCTAATCTTTCTACAGTCACATTTATGATTTGCCAGTTAAAAGCATATAGTGTTTATGGGTAATCATCAAATAATAAACAAGTAGCCAGGTCAGCTTGTGAAGGTGTTAACTGTTATAGACTTCTTTCTAGTCAAGGTGGAATCGAGGGTAATTTTTTCTCTGAAGTTTTGTGCATTTAAAAACTTAAATCCATTTGCCCTTTCAACAGTGAATAAACATTACTTTAGTAATTATAGCAAATTTGCAAGTTAAAATAAATTCCTTCTTCCCACCCGGAACAGAGGGGAAGTAACAGTACTGTTCACGCATTGTGAGGAATGTGACCAGCCAACATCACTGCACAACTTGTGTAGAATAGTTGAATGGGAACTTAAAATGCTGTGTAAACCTTCACTGAGAACACAATAAAATATTATTTTTAAAAAAATTTCTTCTTCCTACCCTCTCAGAAGCCCAAGCAAATATGATTTGCAAATAGAATTCCTAGGGCCCACTCAAACTCCCACAATCGCCAAAGGAGAAACCATCCCTCCTCCTTATCTCCAGAACAAAGGGAGATTCGGTGCTTACCACGCCATACACACGGCCTCCCATTGCCCTACTTCTTCTCATCCCTCCCCCTCCCACTCCAGGGTCCACCAGTCCCCTCTCCATCCTTCAGGCTCAGCCCTGTCGGCAGTTGTGATGGATTCAGGCCAGTGCAGCTGCCTGAGGGCCTAGGAGGCGGGCCATCCTGGGTCCCTATAGATTGAGGGTCCCTTGAGGGACCTAGGTCGCTGGAAGTTACCCTCTGATCTATCTGTCGGAGTGTCCCTCCATCTATCCTTCTATCTTACTCCCGAGTGTTCTCAGGCAGACAACCCTGTCTGTTCAGAAAAAAAAATAGGTCACCCAGCATGAGAGACAAATTCCCAGCCTTTTGTCACAGGACAGCAGGCCAAATGCACGACCCTAAGGGTAGGGCCAACCAGAGACCTAACCAAGATATAGGGCAGGATTGGGGAGCTTGGAGCTTTGTCTTTTGTCCTTGAGCTCCCCAGTTGGCTTTTATGTCCCTGGCTGCTGGGCCTCTCCCAGCCCCAAGGATCTGTTAGTTACTCAAGGGCAGAACCACCTGTATTTTGGGTCTCCTGCTCCCTGCTGAGGCTGCAGGCCTGCTGTGCTCTGCACAGGAGTGCTCTCTGCTCCTCTCCAGGACATCCTAGCTTTGCTTCTGGGCCTGGCCCTATGGATGGTTGGCCTGGTGGGTGGTCTCATAGGAAGCCACACAGCTGCCTCTGGGTTCCTCCCTTCAATTCCTCCCTCCAGAGTTCTTGCACCTGGTACAGGTGTCTTCTCTAAGGGACAGTCACTCATTGAGCCTTAGGGGTAGACCTGTGTGGGTTCTAGCCTCCTGCAGTCAGGAAGGAGTCACTGGATGGTACAAACAGTTGACACACTGCTGATGGAAATTGTCATGTTGGCAAAGAATATGAAATATACTGTGGATGACCAAAAGAATGAGCAAATCTTGGTGGCAAACGTAAGAACCTAACAACGATCACTTAGGTTATAAAGCTGTGTCCCATGCTCCGCCATCATACAAAGTGATAAATGTAAGAATTCTCACCCTCAGAGCAGATTAGCAGGTCTGCATTCCTCTCCCTATCTCTCTGAAGAAATAGAATTGATTAAGACCTTGGAGAGAGGTAATGAAATTTTGGGTGATTCACACTCTTTGATTATTCTGTGACAAACACCACCTCCTTTGAATTCTGGCTATAAAACCCACTGGAAATGGAACCCAAGTGGGAGTATTTGGGGCTCACTTTCCCCCAGATTGCTGGCACATCTGCAAATAAAATATTCCTCGAACTCCATACTGTCTCCGAATTTTCAGCTACAGTTACAGGCAGAACGAAGTTCCTTTAGTTCAGCAGCAATCTCTCACAGAAGAGGTACAACCAGCGTGCTCCTTGGAGGCAAAGGTGGCAAGACGGTGTCCCACGTGCTTTGGACATGTTGTCAGGAAGGATCAGTCACTGCAGAAGGACATCATGCTTGGTAAGGTAGAGGGCCAACCAAAAGGAGGAAGGCCTTCAGCGGGATAGACTGGCAGACTGGCTACAACAGTGCGCTCCAGCACAGCAACAATCGTGAGGATGGCATGCGACTGGGCGGTATTTTGTTCTGTTGCCCATAGGATCGCTCGGACTCAGTACCGACTCGACGGCACCTACCTGTTGGGGAGAGAATGGCATGATACAGAGGCAGAGACACACCAGTCCGAGGATTTATTCCAAGAGATAATGGGATCTGAGCTGAGGGTTGGTTAAGCCTGCCTTTGGCCAGTAGGGCAAATTCTTTTTATAGTTTTAAGGTTTCAGTGAGCTAGTGTGGGGATTTATGGTTTAACAAGGGAAGAATGTTAGTTAAGAACGGAGAGGGGGTTGCAAGAAATTCCAGTAAGGGGGTTTATATTCTGATAAGGGAGAAGTGTTGGCCAGAAGGGGGAGTGGGTAAAGCTTGTTTATTACATTTGTTAAGGGAAGAGCTTTGCTTAGGAGGTGGGGGCAGCAGGCATAAAGTTTTGTTTGTGGTCAGATTCCTGCGGGCTGTCCTTGGGTAACGATGGGGGAGGACGGCTTATGCTAAAGCCTCTCTGAAGTCCAGGGACATGACAGGAGAAGGTCGCCTACATTAAACCTCTCTGAAATCCAGGGACAGAGTCCCCTCACTCACCACAAAGGTTAGAGGTTCACATCCATGCAGAGGCACCTCTAAAGAAAGGCCTTGCAGTCTACATCTGAAAAGTCATCCATTAAAAACCTCATGGATCACGGTTCTGCTCTGACAGACATGGAGTTGTTATAAACTGGGATCACTTTGAGTCAGAGTCAACAGATGATGGCTGGTACTGGTTTAGGGTCAGGAAGGAGTGATTCTGAGAAGTGATGAATCCCATCTGCTGATTTCCTGAGTGCCCTCCCCCCACCAATAAATGAACTGATTCTGGATAACTTCCTTCTCCGGAGATTTGCAATCCTGAAATTGACCTGCTGTAAGTTACCTAGAGACAACAGGTTGGTGCAGGAGAAGGGTGGGTTGGCAGGAATGCAACCCCAGCTCCTGTGGGGAAGCTGTAGGGACACCCAAACTGAATCCTGGAGGCCTACACTGGAAGGAGCAGAAGGGTGCACTCCATCCTGGAGGCCAAGGGATCAAGGGACCTGTGGAGGGTCTGGGGTAGCAGAGCCACATAGATGAAGCAGGACTTTGGGAAAGCTAAGTTCAGCCTTGGAAGAGCCTACCTGCCATGTTGCTGCAATCAATGAGAATCTCTTTTTGCAAATGCTTCCTAGAAAGACAGGTCCTGTCTTCCAGGACAAGGCAAGAAAAGCAGGGGCAGGAAGTGCAGTTCTGCACTGTGTTCCATCCGGAACAGGGATGTGTTTGTGGGGAAATGTACCAGCACACCAAGTCAGGTCCCCTGGGGTGGACCCTCAGCTTGTAGGCACCAGCCCTATGGGGCTCCACTCACCCTGCAGCTCTGAAGCCACACTTACCCGTTTGTCCTGGTTGATCTTCAGTTTCTGCAGTGGGTTTGAACTGCTAACCTTTTGGTTATAGCCAAGCTCTTTAACCACTATACCACTAAGCCCCCCCAAAACCAAACTGCCTGCTATTGAGTTGATTTTGACTCATAACACCCCTGTAGGACAGAGTAGAACTGCCTCACAGAGTTTCCAAGGAGTGCCTGGTAGATTGAACCTGATGACCTTTTGTTTAGCAGTCATAGCACTTAACCAACCACAAGGCCGCCAGAGTTTCCACTAGGGGTCCTGAAGTCCAGTGACTGGTGTCCTTACAGAAGACGGTGGGAGGGAGATGCGAGATTGAGACCCAGAGAGGAAGGTCTTAAGAAGAGGGAGACAAAGCTTAGTGTTGCACTACAATGCTACAAACCAAGAAATGCCCAGCGTGGCTGGCAGCCACCGGAAACTAGTGACACCTTGACTTCGGAATCTGGTCTCCAGATCTGTGACAGAACAGACTTCCTTCTTTCTTTTCAGAAAATATTTCATGGTGTTTTAGATGGAAGTTTACACAGCAAATTAGATTTCAATTCAATAATTCACACACAGATTGTTCCATGACATTGATTAAAATCTCTACAATATGTCAGCCCATGATGCCCACTCTGCCTCCCTGTTTCCGTCCATCCAGCGGCCCTGACCCTCTCTGGCTCCTTGTCCTTGCTTTTCAGTAAATGGTTTGGTCTTCTGTAGCTGACAGTTTAAAGGAGCCTAGTTCTCACATGGGGTTCTTTTATAGGCCAGCCTATTCTCTGACTGACAGGTGACCTCCTGGACTGGCTTCAGTTCCAGGTTAAGAATATTTTAGGGTAGTTGTCTAGGGAATTCCTCTCGTCTCTTTTGGTCCTGTCAGCCTGGCCTTTTTTATGAATTTGAGTTTTGTTCTACATTGTTGTCCCATTTTAACTGGGAACTTCTATTGTGTCCCTGGTGAGAAAAGAATACATTTCTGTGGCTTCAAGTCACTAAGTTTGTGGTAATATGTTATGGCAGCCACAGGAGGGTATTCCAGCTTCCTGCGGTGATCATATGTGTTGAAAAAGGAGCCCATGTTCAAATAAACGCTGTGTTTCTTTGATGAGAACTTCTGAGAGTTGTTAATATGCTAAAGAGCTGTATGAATCCCTGAGGAGGGAGTCAGTATTGAACACAACATTTCCCGGACTTATTTACCAAAGAACCCTACTTCATAGGACTGGTGTTTCTGCAGATATCCCCAGGAGAATGCACATTTAACTACCATGAACTTGAATCCAGGGGTATGTGGGGACACTGCTGCTTGGCAGATGCCTGTATAAGGGTGTCCCACAGCCACCATTTCAGTAGTGACAGAAGAAGAGAATGCATGCAATAGATATCTTTTTAAAAGCCAAAATATTTTGCAGCTCCTTCCATCAAAAGATGAATTCTCAAGAGGCGGGGCTAAGATGACAGAGTAGTCAGACACTTCCTGTGGTCCCTCTTACAACAAAAACCTGAAAAAAAAACAAGTGAATCAATTCTACATGACAATTTAGGAGCCCTGAACATCAAAGATAATGTTGAGTAGCTAAACTGAGCAGCATAGGGTGGGCGAGGTGGTTCAAAAGTAGGAAAGATTGGCCTGACCTGACCCGGGGGGCAGCCTGCAAGCTAGACCGGCCAGGGAACTGGCTGAGACAAGCAGTAGCCCTCGGGATGTGTTTTCCACACCTGCAGAAACCGAGTGGCAGAGAGCCTGGGAAACCAGGGGAAAGTAGGGCAGAGTCTGTGAAAGGTAAAGGCAAGTGTTCAACCTACATCATGGGGTCAAAAATATCCTACCCCTTTGTACCTCTCTCCTATTTACCTGCCTCTCTCCACATTCCACTCCAGTCTCAACCAGCTTCAGCAACTGCTGTGGCCCTTTGGCTGGAAGTGAGACCCATCTTATGCCCTCTGCCATTCTTTCGGCTTTCCAGTGGGAACATGTTAGCAAACAGGAAAAAATAATCTGCCGGCTCCCCTACGCTGGACACTCAGGACAGATACATCTTTTTACCTAGGTATAGGCTTGAGGAGTCCGCAGATTTTGAATGCCATTTACCAGCACAACCTGTGCGGGCCCACGTCAGTATGGTAGGCCCTCATCAGCACAGTACGCCAGGTGTCATGGATTGAGTTGTGTCCCCCAAAAAATATGTGTAGCAATTCCCAATATTTTGTGATTGTCCTGTGCTGTATGTTAAAGGGTTAGGGTGGGACTGTAAATCCCTTCATAGGATTACCTCCCTGCTCCACTGTAAAGGGAGTTTTCCTGGAGTATGGCTTGCCCCACCCTTAATCCTTTCGTCCTACAAGAGATAAAAGGAGGGGGAGGAGCAAACATAGAACTGGGAACCTCACACTATCAAGAAAGCAGCACCAGGAGAAGAGCGCGTCCATCAGACCTGAGGTTCCTGTGCCAAGATGTTTCCTGGACAAATACTGATGCAATATCAGAATTTCCTCCAGAGCTGACAAGGGGGAAAGCCTTCCTCTGGAGTGGACATCCTTAATTTGGACTTGTAGCCTATGGAACTGTATAAGAATAAACCTTCCTTTGTTAAAGCCGTCCACTCCGTGGCATTTCTGTTAGGGCAGCACTAGCTGACTAAAACACCATGGTATACGCCTGAAACCTAATTTAAACTGCCACAGCTAAGGACTCATGATAGATTTGTGACATCTGGCACAGCCTTGCCCATTATGCAGGGTATTCATCTACCCACATCAGGGTCTTGAGGACTGATGGCTGCTCCATCTGCTCCACCTAACCAGCTGTGACAGGAGTCTAAGAATAAGTGGTTCCTCCTGGAGTTTACAGCCAATAGCATTGGGTCCCAAAGTCTCACTACAAAACCCACCCACCTATGTGCGCTGCAGAACAGGGACCAATCTTCTACCCAGGTACTCAGGGCCAGCTGCAAGCCCCCTACCTCTCTTAGCACAAAACCCTATACTACATCCAGATGTCTGTGCCCACTCCAGTCAATCCTACAAAGCCCTGCCCATCTAGGACTGTAAGGGAGAGCTTACATGACACACTTGGTGATGACCTGGACACCTGAACTGAATCCATACAAGAAAAATAAATGGAATCCCAAGCTCACATGCCTAGTAACATCTCTAACCACCTGGTGACAGGACACAAGAGTTTCAAATATGCCAATAATCAAAATAGTTCAACCTATGGCCAACCTATTTGGACATGTCAAAATAAAGAAAACAACAAGCTAGAACCCAGAAAGCAAATAAATATAATAGCTTGTTCATGGCTCAGAGACAATAGTCAATATCAAATCACCTAAGCAGACAGACCATGATGGCTTCAGTAAGCAACCAAAACAAAGAACAAAGAAAACTCTCAGAGGAACAGGAAGTCTTAGAGTTACTGGAGGTAGAATTCAAAATATGAATATACAGAGCTCTTCAGGAGATCAGGCAAAATGCAGGCCAAGCCAAGAGACACACAGACAAAGCAACAGAAGAACTTAAAAATGTTATTACAAGAATTACAGACAGGCTGCAAGAACCCATAAGGAGGTCACAAACAGAAATTCAAAAGATTAACAATAAAAGTTCAGAATTAGACCTCTCAATAGAAAGTCACAGGAACAGAATCAAAGCAATGGAAGTCAGAATTAGTGAGACTGAGGACAAAGCACTTGACACAAATTTATATGAGGAAAAATCAGATAAAAGAATTTTAAAAATGAAAAAACCCTAAGAATTATGTGAGACTCTATTAAGGGTAATAATCTATGACTGATTGGAGTACCAAAATGAGTGGAATAACAGAAGATATAGAGAAAATTGTTGAAGATTTGTTAGCAGAAAATTTCCTGCTATTGTGAAATATGAGAAGATGTCTATCCAAGAAGCTCACTGAACCTCAACAGGGTAGATCCCAACGAGAGTTACCAAAACATCTTACAATCAAACTTGCCATAAGAAAAAAAAAAAAAGATAAGACAGAATTTTAAGCACAGCTAGGGATAAACAAAATATCATCTACAAAGCAGAATCAATAAGATTAAGCTTTGACTACTTAGCAGAAACCATGCAAACAAGAAGGCTGTACAATCACATATATAAAGCCTTGAAGAAAAAAAATGCCAAGCAAGAATTGTATATCCATTAAAACTGTCCCCTAAATATGATGGTGAAATTAGGGCATTTTTCAGATAAATAGAAGTTAAGGGAATTCATAAAAACTAAACCAAAATTACAAAAAATACTAAGGAAACCCTCCAATTAGAAGATCAGTAACATCAAATGCCAACCCATGACCAGAACACAGGACTGAGCAACTAGAAATCAACCCAGATAGAGAAGTTACAAAAATAAATCAAAGCTAAAACATTAAAAGTAGAGATACAGAGATGTCAATAAGTAAAAATGACAAAATTAAAAGAAAAAAGGGACTAAGTAATGTAGTCATATCATCACTGCATAAGACTTTCATATGAAGAGGAAGTTAAAATGATATCACGAAATAAAAGATTGTTTTAAGTTTAGAAAAATACAGGTAAATATTAAGGTAACCACAAAGGAAACTAACAATCCTACACATCAAAATAAAAAAAAAGAAAAACGTAGAGATTCAGCACATACAAAATCAACAAAGAATGAAAAAGATGAAAAGAAAATACATGGAAAAACTGACTCAGCACAGAAAATAAAGTGGAACAAAGAAACTGTCAACAACACACATACACAGAGGAACTGATCAACCAGTTATGGTGTATTCACACAATAGAATACAGCACAACAATAAAGAACAATGATGGATCCATGAAACATCTCACAGCATGCATGAATCTGGGAGGCATCATTCTGAGTGAAATTAGTCACAAAAGGACAAATATTGTAGGGGACCACTACTATAACAACTCAAGAAAATGTTTCAGTGCAGAAGTAAACATTCTTTGACGGTTAGGAGAGTGGGGAAGGAGAGAGAGGGGAATTCAATAACTAGATAGTAGACAAGAATTAGCTTCATAAAGAGAAGGACAACACACAATACAGAGGAAGTTAGCACAACTGGACTAAACTAAAAGCTAAGAAGTTTCCTGAACCCAACCAAACACTTTGAGGGACAGAGTAGCAGGGGCAAAGGTCTCGGGACCATGGTTTCAGGGGACAGCAAGGTCAATTAGCATAACGAAGTTTATTAAAATCTCCTGCATCCTGGTTTGGTGAGTGGCATCTGGGATCTGAAAAGCTTGCGAGAGGCCATCTAAAATGCATGAGTTTGTCTCAACTTACTTGGATCAAAGGAGAACGGAGAACACCGAAGACAAGGAAATTATTAACTCAGGAGACAAAAGGGCCACATAAAACAGATACTCCATTAGTCTAAGACCAGAAAAAACAGATGGTACCCAACTACTACCAATGACCGCTCCACCAGGGACCACAATAGAGATTCCTTATGGGAGAAAGAGAAAAACGTAGTGCAGAACTCAAATACATGTAAAAAGATCAAACTTAGTAGTCTGGTTGAGACTAGAGGAACCCCAGAAGACATGGCCCCTGGGCTCTCTCTCTGTGAATCCAGAACTAAAACCATTCCCGAAACCAATGCTTCAGACAAACATTAAACTGGACTATAAAACATAAAACGATACTTGTGAAGAGTATGCCTTTTAGTTCAGGTAGATATTCAAGACTGAATAGAACAGCTCCTGTCCAGAGGCAAGATGAGAAGACAAAGAAAGATAGGAGCTGGTTGAATACACACGCGAAACCCTGGATAGAGATGGGAGAGTGTTCTGTCACATTATAGGGACTGTAGCTGGGATCACATAACAATATATGTCTGAAATTTTTGTATCAGAAATTAATTTGAGCTGTAAACTTTCAGCTGAAGCACACATGCATGTGCACACACTTGAAAGATGGAGTCTCTTTACTGACACTTGAATCACGGCTTGGCTATGTGACTTGCTTTGACTAACAGGACAGCAGCAAAGTCGATATAAATAAAAACTTAAAAAAGAAATTGGGTCTTGTATTCTCTTGCTTGTGTTTTGGACTCAGTTTCCTAGTGAAGAAGGCTGGCCTACTTGATGATGGCCTTAAAGTGACCCAGTTGCCCCACCACCCCAGCCAACATCCAGACATGTGAGTGAAGCCACCAGGATTGGCTCCCAGCCTGGCCCCAGCTGACTGCTGCTACTTAGTCAGCCCGGGTAAGTTCAGCAGAAGAACCACTCAGCTGAGCCCAGGCCAAACAATAAAAATAACGATAATTGTTTCTTTATATGGCTAAGTTTTGAGATGGTCTGTTACATAGTAAAGTCTACCCGATACTGAGTATTTTAGACATAACCTGTAGTTATTACTGCATTATGAGGAATAGCCTTCTTAGGGTGCTCCCATCTGTACCAAATTAACCTTTTCAGTATCATGGAGAACTATTTTTTTGCCAGCAGTCTTGCCTCTTAAAGACCCCAGTATGATGGGCATCTGGTTAAAAATCTTAAACGAATACTTCAAAAATATATGATTAGTTCAGTCCCTGAAATTAGGTATAGAGTAGACCCACTGCCGTCAAGTTGAGTCCCAGTTGCTACCATAAAACAAATATAAAAACCAAGACAGTTGCAAGTGAGTCAATTCCAGTTCATAGCAATCCTATAGGACGGAGTAGAACTGCCCCCATAGAGTTCCAAGGAGCATCTGGTGGATTCAAACCGCCGACCTTCTGGTTAGCAGCTGTAGCACTTAACCAACCACTAGGACATCAGAGTTTCCACAGTAGCTACAGACAAATTCAAAATGTGTTTTAAACGGCATCATGTGTTAAACATGTAAAAACTGGTCTGTCAGGGAATGCGTTGATGAAGTACTTAGGTTTTCCTTGCCAAGCAGTTTCCTTTTGAGAAAAAAAACACCATCTTCTGGAAACCCAGGTGAAGTAATTGTCTTGATGGTGAAGATAGGCAGGAGCTAGGGATGCTGGGGAGACGAGCGCACCGACTTGGCTCTCTGCTGCCCCCCAGTGCTGGTTCTGTGGCATTGCAGCCCTCGGTTGGCTGTTCACGGGGGCTGTAGCTAGCAGAGCCCTGTCCTCAGACACAGGGTGGGAGGTTTGTTCTTGGTGCCTCACTTCCACCCCACTCTGATAGCTGCCCTTCACTGCCAGCTCAAAAAGTGGCTATTGATTATAAAGCATGGATCACTAGCAACAACTGTGTCAGACACAGTTGCTGAGGGTTCCAAGAGCAGCAGCCCCTTTAATCCTCATGGGGTACTACTGTAAGCCCATTTTAAGGATTTGCAAACTGAGCTCCAAGAGGTTGACTTACTTGCTCAGAGTTACACAGCTGTTGAGAGGTGGAGCTGCAGTTTACAAAGCTTTGGGAGGTTCCCCTTCTGGGGATACTTGCACTTCGTAAGCAAACCCAGGAGAAGGTGGAACCTCCCATCCTGAGGGATTTGTAGTCTCAGCCAGTGGGAGAGGTGTGTGGGGTTGGGCCAGACATTGCCTGGTCACGGGCAAGCTGGCTTTGACTTCTCTGCCCACCACCTGGTGGGTCCCAGCTGGAGAGCTGGTGATCCGGAGAAGCAAGTGAGTGTTACGGTAAAACACAAATCAGTGCTGCCTGCCACAAAGCCGACAGTAAGACAGCGGTGAGGTGGAGAATTGAGAGGTTTACTGTATATCGATGCACGAGAAACAGGGGGAATCAAGTCTTCGGAGTCTGTCAACCTTCCTGAGTCAGGGTGAGAGTTATTACTAAGCATTTGGGTGCTGGGGGTGGAAGAATATGGGCAGTTCATGGAGGGATTCTGGAGATGGGTATCTGGAGCTCATCTATCCAGAGATAGGCCTCTGGGCCCCCCCAGAAGATAGGCATCTAGAGCAAGGATGGGGGTACCTCCAGAGTTCTCAGAGGTGGTTATCTGGGCAGCAGAGTAGATACCTGGCAACTCCACCCGTCGTGATGACCGGGAGAGAACCTAACACAACGCAGATGCAAAGGTTTTATCTCGTGCCTGGTGGATCGTCTCCCCTTCTGATAGTCTCAGTGGGTCACAAGTTGATGTGTCATCTCCCTGGGGCTAGGTCGCTAGGAAGCGAGGACCAGAGGGAAAACAGGTCTAGAAATGGAATAAGTCCTGTTCCATTCTTTAAGCCACCTGTTTCATCAGGAACCTCAGGATGGCTTCCGGAGGCAGCCCCTTCCAGTTTGATTTCCCACATTTCTTACGTGGAAGGTCATACCACCAGGTAGAATAAGAGAGAAAAATTACAGGAGAGGACAGGACTTTCTCTTTGCTGCCCTTGGTTGTGAGTGGGGCTATTATCTTTGCAGACCGACAGCAATTTGGGGGGGGGTCCCCACACTCACGTCAAATGAAATGCACTGAAGGTCACCCAAATCCCATTTAAGTGTGAATTTTGTATAATTGTGGAGCTCTGGTAGGGTAGTGGTTAAGACCTTGGCTGCTAACCAAAGGGTCAGCAGTTCAAATCTACCAGCCAAGTCACTATGAGTCAGAATTAATGTGACAGAAACAGGTTTGTTTAATTGTGAGGTTACAGTTGTCAGACATTTAAACATTTGTTAACTTTTATATCACTTTCATTTTCATATTTGGTGCCCATTAATTTTTTATTTTGTATTTTCACGAGACTTTAAATAGCTGTCAGTTCTAGGCAAAGGGTCTTGGGTTGCCTAAAGATTAAGTGCTCAGTGTGTCACTCAAAGATCGGCAGTTCAAACCCACCAGTTGCTCCATGGGAGAAATGACTTGAAGATCTGTTCCTGTAGAAACCCTGGAAATCCTACGGGGCGGTTCTACTGTACCTCTAGAATCACTATGAGTCCAAGTTAACTCTATGGCACACAGTAACAAAACCTAAGCAGAGTATAAGGAGACCCCAAGAGAGTCCTCTGCCTTCTCCAACCTCACTGTCCTCCCAGGAGCTATGGGGACTCCAGCTGGACTCTGCTGGACTCTGCTCACTGTCATTGGCTATTGATTTTTTTAAATATGCCTGCACAGCATAACTACACTTTCTACATTATAAAATAATTAGCTGGTTACTATAGAGAAGTTACAAAGTATGTTGTTGTTAGGTGCTGTGGAGATGCCAGTTCATAGCTGCCCTTTGTACAGCACAGTGAAATGTTGCCCAGTCTTGCGTCATCCCCGTGATCCTGGCTATATCCCAGTCTGTTGTTGCAGCCACTGAGTCACCCCACCTTGTGGAAAGTCTTCTTCTCTTTCACTGACACTCTACCTCACCACACACAGTGTCTCTCTCCAGGGAATGATCCCTCCGGATAACACGCCCGGGTGAAGTCTCACCATCCTCGTTTCTGGCTGCACTTCTTCCCAGACAGACTTGTTATTTCTTCTGGCAGTCTAAAGTCTATTCAGTATTCTTCACCAACACCAACACCGTAATTCAAATGCATCAATTCTTCTTCTGTCTTCCTTGCTCACTGTCTAGTTTTGCATGCATGTGAAATGATTGAAAATGCCACGGCTCCGGTGGGGTGCATCCTAGTCCTCAAGGGCACATCTTTGCTTTTCAACACTCTATTGCAGATTGACCCAACGCAACAGGTCGTTCCAATGCAACAGGTCGTTAGATTTCTGGATTGCTGGTTACAGATGTGAGAAGTATAAATAACTCTAAAGGAAAAGAATCTCTCCTACCTAATCTTACAGCTGTGAGATAAGCACTGTTAGTTAAGGTTTAGATGTTTATTTTCAATCTTTTTTTTCTAGGCATATACACCCCCCCAAAAAACACTAAGCACGTTGCTGCTGAGTCAATTCCAACTCATAGTAACCCCATAGGACAGAGTAGAATTGCCTCATACAGGTCCCAAGGCAAGCCTGGTAGATTTGAACTGCTGACCTTTTGGTTAGCAGCTGTAGCTCTCAACCAGTATACTACCAGGGTTTCCAGGCATATCTGCAGGATCTATTTTTATACAGTCAAGATGCATTGATAATTACTGGTGACTGGAATGAGAAAACTGGAAACAAAAAAGGACAGGTAGTTGGAAAATGTGGCATTGGTGATAGAAATGGCACTGAAAATTGAACGATAGAATTTTACAAGACCAATCACTTGTTTGTTGCAAATATGCTTTTCCAGCAACTCAGATGGTGGACTGTACATGTGGCCCTCACAAGATAGAAAACGCAGGAATCAAACAGGCCATGTTGTGGAAAGACGTGATGGAGAAGCTCGGTGTCATCAGTCAGAACCGTGCCCGGGCCCAGTTATAGGAGAACCACCAGTTGCTCACATGCAAATTCAAGTTGCATCTGAAAAAAGTTAAAATAATTCCATGAGAGCCAAAAGAGCTTGTAGAAGAGACCAGAAGAGCTTGTAGAATGACGAATATCATTGTTGGTGTCAGATGAATCCTGGCTGAAAGCTAAGAATACCAGAAAGATGTTTACCCGTGTTGGAGACTGTTTTAGTCAGCTAGGGCTGCTCTAACTGAAATACCACAGAGTGGATGGCTTCAACAAAGGAAGGTTTATTATTACACAGTCCAGTATGCTACAAGTCCATATTCAGGATGTCCGCTCCAGGGGAAGGTTTTACCCCTTGTCGGCTCTGGAGGAAAGTCTGGTATTGCATCAGTCTTTGTCTAGGGAGCATCTTGACGCAGGAACCTCAGGTCTGAAGGATGCGCTCTTCTTCCGGTGCTGCTTGCTTGATGGCATGACGTTCCCAATTCTCTGCTTGCTTCTCTTTCCTTTTATCTCTTTCAGGCTGAAAGAATTAAAGGAGGGGCAAGCCATACTCCAGGGAAACTCCCTTTACAGTGGAGCAGGGAGGTGATCCTATGAAGGGATTTACAGCCCCACCCTAACCCTTTAACATACAGCACAGGAAAACCACACAATGGAGGACAGTCACAAGATACTGGGAATCATGGCCCAGCCACATGGCTACACATATTTTGGGGGGGACACAATTCTATCCATGACAGAGACCATCTCAAGAGCAGATTTGATACATTGAACACTAATGACCAAAGACCAGATGAGCTGTTGGTTGACAGCAAGGACATCACAAAATGCAGGACAACCATAAAATATTGGGAATCACAGCACAGCCAACTGGCCACACACATTTTTGTAGGGGACACAGTTCGATCCGTAACAGGTATCGTATGTTCTAGAGCTGATGGTATTTGCAGGAAGAAGTCCAAGCTGCCCTGGAGGCGTTGGTGGCAAACCAGAGTGTCGAGGTCACGTAACTGATTAGACCCCAAGTGACCCAATCCAGGTTCCGGAGGTCAAGCTACCAAGTTAGGTCTCCCAATTCGTGGCCAACTGGGCTCCCGCACCCCCAAAACATCCTTTCTGGTAGCAAATGACAGAGAAGTTTATCAAGAGAAAGCAAGTTCCAAAGAGGGAACAGGTCAGTCTCTGTGAGTGGAAAAAGATCTAGTATATATTTTTGGGGTGCTTTTCATCGGCAAAAGCAAGGGGTGAGGAACTTAGATTTGCATCACAAACTGCTCTGGAGAACTGTTGGTATGTGGCAGGTCAGGTTCCCTTGGTCACCTTATCAATACTGTGTGTGTCCTGTAATGCAAACCATGACTTTCGTTATCCCTAGAAAATGTTAGACTCTGGAGTAAAACATGTTAGTATGTGGCAGCAGAGAGCAGGTTCCCTAGCTTACCTTGACACACATGGCACAGGACTGGTAGTGTTTTCTTCTGTGGTACATCAGGTTGTTATGAGTCAGAAGTGACTTGACAGCATTTACAGAATTGGAATCTGCTATACTTTCAATTTGCGTTCATTGTGGCATACATATATAAAACAAGGCATTCGCTAATTCAAAAATCTTTGACGTGGCTAAGACAGCGGCATTACTGTTTCCATGTTTTGCTCCCATCCCCACTCTCCTTTCCCAATTCTTCCACCACCTTTAACAGAAGCTTAGTCTGTCTCAAGCAATGACTCGCTCATTTTCTCTCCCAACCCCAGTAACCACGTACTCTTTGGTTTCTGTGTGTTTGTGTATTTCATGTGAGTCACATCATACAGTGTCATGGATTGGACTGTGTTCCCCTGAAAATACTTGTGGCAGTTTGGCTAGGCCATGATTCCCAGTAGTGTTGTTAGGGGCCCGGGTTCAAGATGCAATGCAGTTTCCTTTTATTAAAGTTATGTTTTATTAAAAAATGTGCCCAATAAGAAAAAGACTGGTGCACCAGGGATGAACCCCAAACTACCCGGAGCAGGGGGCGACCCTGAGCTTCCTCAGCACCCAATATCTAAATCGTGAGATTACAAAGCAGGGAGGGGGAACTGACCTTTACAATGATTGGTTAGGGCCACCTGGAATTCCTGTTAGTTGTAAAATGTGGTCAAGGTCTAGGGGTCACTTGCAAGGCTGTCCCCAGGCTTTGTCTTGTGACAGATGTTTTGTAAGACAAAGGTGAGATTACTCTATGGTATTTTCTGCTATTAAGTTGTTTCCTGGGGCTTTCTTTAATACCTTGAATTTTTACTGTGTCCTTCCTCAAAATGGAGTCACTTATGCCTCATTTCAACAGTGTGTGATGTTCCTTTGTTTTGTAAACACTTCCCCTATGATGTTAATAAGGGAGGATGTGTCAAGGCTAGTTAGGGAACCTGATCTCTGCTGCCACATACTAACATATTTTACGCCAGTGTCTAACATTTTCTAGGGATAACAAAGGTCGTGGTTTGCATTATAGGACACACACAGTATTGATAAGGTTGCCGGGGGAACCTGATCTGCCACATATCAACAGCTGTCCCTGGCAGTTTGTAATGCAAAAGAACAGTTCCTTCTGGTAGTTGTAAGGGGGTTACAGTGGTCTCAGGCCCAGTCAGAAGCCAAGTTACTACCTCCCCCTCCCATCTATGACATCACCCCCTGCTTTTGCCTATAAAAAGCATCCCCCCAAATCTATGTGGGGTCTTTTTCGACTATGGAGAGTGATCCATTCTCTCTTTGGGATGTACCTTCCCTTAATCAACTTCCGTGTTATTTTCTACCAAAAAGGATGCATCCTCATGTGCTTTGGGGAAGGGAAGGAGGATTCCTGCTTGCCATTGAACTTGCTAGTTCGATCTCCGAAATCTGAATCAGGTCACTTGGGGTCTAATCAGCTGCATGACCTCAACAGATGGATTGCAGTTGGCTTGGTGGCTCCAGCCTCAATGTATGGGATTGTATTGCGTCTTGGGGCAGCTTCTTGAGCTGTTAAAAAAAAAAAGGGAAGTCAGGGAGGATTGGGAAACTCAAAGCACTGGGAAAGTAGTATGGGGAGCCAAGCACGTCCTTCAGGGACGGAGTCCCTGTGCCTCAGAAGCTTCCAGGCCAGGGGAAGGTTGACAACAAGGACCTTCCTCCAGATCCCACAAAGAAAGCTTCCCCCTGTGAGGGAACTCTGTCTGTGAAACTCCAGGAGGTCATTGAGAGGACTCTGTCCTTCAGGGAGGTCGTCTTATTCAATGATCAGACCTGCCCTCAGTGAAAACAGCCTGGTAAGCCCCACCTGGTCTAACCATAAATAACTTGAAGCCTGTCTTCTGCACCCTCCTAGTTGAAAACTCTTCCCTTATCAAAATCTTGACCCATAAACAAACCTTAGCCTTTCCCCTCCTAATCAACACTTCTTCCTTATTCAGACCATAAGTCTCCTACCCAGAATTTCTTGCTACTCCTCCTTCTTTCCTTATCAAACCATAAATTCTCTCATCCACCCTACCTCATTGAAACTTTGAAACTATAAAAAACCTGCCCTAGTAGAGAGTGGCAGGCTGAGCCACTCAGCAAGACTCCACTCTCTGTCTTTTCCAATAAACTTCCCTGGACCCTTGGACTTGATGGGTCTCTTCCTCTGTTTCCGGCCACCCTCTCCCCAAAATCCTGGAGCTGGCATCCTGAATTTGGACTTTCAGCTTACTGGACTATGACAAATAAAATTTTTCTTTTTAAAGGCATCCACTTGTGGTATTTCTGTTAAAGCAACACTAGATGACTAATGTTGAAATGAGGAAGGGCGCGGTAAAAATTCGAGGTATTAAAGACAGCCCCAGGAAACAACTTAATAGCAGAAAATATAGAATAATCTCACCTTTGTCTTACAAAACACTGTCACAAGACAAGCCTGGGGGCAACCTTGCAAGTGACAGCCTGCAAGTGACCCCTAGACCTTGACCACATTTTACAACTAATAGGAGTTAACCAATCAATGCAAAGGTCAGTTCACCCTCCCTGCTTTGCAATTTCACGACTTAAATACTGGGCGCTGAGGGAACTTGTCGTCGCCCCCTGCTCTGTGTAGCTTGGGGTGCGTCCCTGGTGCACCAGTATTTTTCCTATTGGGCATATTTTTTAATAAAATTTAACCTTTAAAGTAACCGTGTCGCATCTTGAAAATCGCAGACCCTAACAACTAAGACATACAGTATCTGTCCTTTTGTGACTTAGTTTTATAGTGCTACTGTAACAGAAGTACCATAAGTGGCTGGCTTTAACAAACAGAAATTATTTTCTCAGTTTAGGAGGCCAGAAGTCTGAATTCAGGGCACCGGCTCCAGGGGAGGGCTTTCTCTATCAGATCCAGGAGGTCTTTGTTCCTTAGGGACCTTCATGTGACATGGCATCTATTTTCCCCCGTCTCTCCTGGCTTAATCTGCTTGTTTATATCTCAAAAGAGATGGACTGAAGACACAGTGTCTGTGAATACTGTCTCTAACATAACAAAGAAAGTCCTATCCCGTTGGCATAGTAACCACAGGCATAGAGGTTAGGGTCTACACCACAAATTTTGGGGGGATACAATTCAATCTGTAACACTTTGTGCTTTCAGTTTTGAACTTTTTTATTTATAAAAAATGATATTTTGAGTAGTTTTTATATCCCTCCCGGTAACTTTAATAGCTGCTATCATTTCCATCATGTAGGGAGCACCACACTTTATTTAACCAGTTTTCTATAACGGGAAGTTTTTTCCTAGTCAGTGTTTGCTAAGTTAAGCTGCAATAACAAACTGTCTCAACATCTCAGGAGCATAACTGCTTATTGTTCTCACATTTTACGTTGCCTTTACAAGTTGCCTGTGGCTTGGATCCTTTGGGCTGTGGGTCAGCTGTGGCTGTCATTCTTCATTGTAGAAGGAAAACCGAAGGAGTAGCCTCCAGTCAGGACATTCCAGGCACCAGGCAGAGGGCAAGAGCAAGACTCACCCATGGCCATTGCCATGGAATTGATTTTGACTCACAGCAACCCTGTGGGACAGAGTAGAATGGCCCCTTAGTCTTGATAGAAGCGGACCACCATGTATGACTCCACTGAGGCAGCTGGTGACTTTTCAGCTAGTGGTAGAGCGTTTAGCCACTGAGCCACCAGGGTTTCGAAGAGCAAGACAGCAGGTAGAAATAAGCAAGGGCACTTAAAGTTTTTGTTGCAACGTGCCACAAGTCATGTCGGCACAGTGCCGACTGGCAAAAGAAGCTGCATGGCCAAGGCCAAGATCAACAAAAGAAGCTGCATGGCCAAGGCTGAGGTCAATGGTGGACATGACCACTCCCTGCCAGGAGGTGCTGCTGGGATAGGTAGAGTTGTATAATCCCCTTTGAGGAGGAAGATCAGTGACTGGGGACACTAGTGCCATCTTCCACAGATGTTTCCAGGTGGAAATTGCTTCCATTTGAAACTGTTAGCAAAGTGCTGTCGATTTCTCTTGTTTTTTTTTAATTTTATCAACTCACGTTTTTTTAAATTAAAGTTATATCTTGACCAAAGTTAGACAGGTACATGTTTTTAACAATTAAAATAATCCTGTAAAGCTTAGTTTAGACGCCCTGGTGGCATAGCTGTTAAGTGCTACAGCTGCTAGCCGAAAGGTCAGCAGTTCAAATCCACCAGACACCCCTTAGAAACTCTTATGGGGTAGTTCTGCTCTGTCCTGCAGCGTTGCTAGGAGTCAAAGTCGACTTGATGCCTTTGGGTTTGGTTTTGGGTTTTTTAGTATAAAAAGTTGGAGCTTCCCGTACTTCCCTCCCCTGAAATGAGCACACCTCAACCAATGGATAAAGAACTTCTTTCCCCAGCCTTCTAATGGATCAGGCACTGTGCTGGATAATTTACTCAAATTATATCACCTAAGCCTTCCAACCACCTTAGGAGGTAAATATTATAACCTTCAATGCCTAGTTTTTCAGAAGTAGATCACCATACCTGTTTTCTGAGGCCCCTGGGGTTGGTCTCAAACTTCCAACTTTTGGGGTACACCCACTTGTGCCCTTCAGGGACCTCCTCACTCCCGCAAACCACTCACGACGGCCCACGCATGTCACAGCAGAACTGTGCTCCACAGCGTTTTCAGTGGCTGATTTTTTTTTTTTAAACAGGCCACCAGGTCTTCTGAGCCACCTCTGGGCTGTCTTGAGCCTCCAGGCTTTGGGCGAGCAGCCAAGCACTCATCACCTGTGTGCACCAAAAAAGAGACTCTTTATAGTATCAGAGAGACTTTAGATTTAAGCCGAAGCAACCATTCCTTTGGCCTGAGTCCCCTTGCCAGCATGAGGCAGATTTGGGATCAGAAGCCAAGCTGTGAAAGCCAGGAATGGTTATCCAAGGTGGCACTCAACCGAAGGCATCAGCGTTACTGAAAAATCTGTTAGAAATGCAGGTTCTGGGGCCCCACCCAGACTGACAGAGAAACTCTGGAGCCCTAGACTTAAATAGCAGGGTATGTGCAAGGTTTTGTATGACAAATTGACTTGGGTTGTAAACTTTCACTTAAAGCACACTAAAACGTTTTCAAAAAAGGGCAGAAAGAAACTCTGGAGCTAGGTCCTGGTAATCTGCATTTGAACAAATACTCCATGCGACTCTGATAGATATTAAAGACTGGTCCCTACTAGCCAGCCTCCCGGTTGCTGGAATCTGCCTGCTCCCTTTTCTGTGAGGCCTGCACCTTGGGTCCTACCCCCTTCCCCACCCGCTTCAGCATCCTTGCTGCCTGCTGGGCACAGGCCAGAGCCAGTGGGGATGCTACAACTGCCCTCCCTAGCTTTGCAGGACCGCTCCTCACGGCCTGTCCCACTTGGTGAGCACAACTCCCAGGCACCTAGAGCAACGGTGGAAGCCCACCCTGAGACCAGTGTGAGTGGGGGTCCCTGATCTGCGCACAGGGAGAGTCATTTGCATGGAGAACCTGGGTCAGAAGGGGAAGGAGAGTCTGGGTCAGAGACAAAGGCCTCCACGGGTCAAAGGATAGGAGGGGAGGGCCTAGGGCCTGAGGGCTTAGGGACCGCCCCTCAGCTAAGGAGGAAGAAGGTGAACCCAGAGTCAGTGGGAAACCACCGGGAGTGTGCCCACAAAGAAAGTTCCTGGACAAATCCTTGCTTCCCCCAGCAGGCAAAGTGACAGCCTTATCTCCCCACAGAGTGAAACCAGGTGGCCTTTGTGCTCCTGGGCTGCCAGCTGCCAGCGCTAAAGTCAGCCTGGAAGCTTCTGTTTGGTCCCTGCTGGGCAGTCTAGGACCTGCTGAAATGGAGACCTGGGTGAAGCCACTGACGAGGTGGGTTGGGAGCTGGATCCCTCAGGGGTTTATTCGGAGGGGGTAAAGACCAGGGGAAAACCAGGACGTTGGGGCAAGTGTGATGGCTAGAGTGCATCCAGTCTAGATTTCACTTGTTGGTCGAGGTCAAGTCCCCTGACACGGTAACTGAGTATCATATTTATCTTCATTTATTTCATTTGTTCTCTCAGTCTATTAAAGCATTGCTTCTGAGCTGGCTTTTCACCCCCTGACCTTCCATGACCCTCTCCATCGGGATCCTGCCTCCACAGCCCTCCCACCTCCGACCCCAGCAGTCTGCAGAGACAGTCACAGCAGAAGTTGACACTGCTCTTGGTCTGTCCCCTCCATATGGGCAAATGTGCACAGGTGGGTCTGTGGGCACAGAAGTCCTGTGCAGTGCCCTCCTGGGCCGTGGGACTCGCCCCTACACTGTAGGGACTGGCCGGTTGCCCTGGGAGATCCCTGCAGCCCTCCCTAGGCACTGAGGGACCACGTGGCTGGTCTGGAAACAGCTAGTCAGGTGTGTGCACTTTCTGTCCTAAAAATTACCAAGTCTGTGAATGTCCACTCCAGAAGAAGTTCCTCACAGAATTCCAGAGGGCATAATTCAGTCCACATACTTAGTTCCAGGCCCAGTGTCCACTCTGGGGAGTCCAGGACCCTAGACCTCTCTTGGGTTTACTGCCTCCATCCCAGGTCTTTTTGGGGGCGGGTCCTCAGTTTCACCAATAATCCTCAAATGGGCAGTGGGAGCCTAGAGGGGCTGCTCCTCACAGCTGTGCTGCCCTTGGGGGCCAGACTCCTAGGTGACACTGCCTTGGTGGGGGCATCTTCCTGGGTGCACCAGGCTAGCGGCCCTTCCCCACTGTGGGCTTGTGACTTCTGGAGCACTGTTAGCACCCCAGAAAGAGATGCTCTGCACCCTCCACTCACTCCCCCTCCTCCCCCGATCCCTTCCTCACTCCGTCTGCCCATCTCCCCCTGCTCCCCTCTTCTAGCCAGGTACTGTGCCTTCACCTTTCTTCCCATTTGCCAGCGGTGACCTCTGACTTGGAAATCCTGGTGGCCGAGTGATTAAGAGGTGGCTGCTAACCAGCAGGTTGGCATTTGAATCTGCCAGGTGCTCCTTGGAAAACCTGTGGGGACATTTTACTTTGTCCTCTGGGGTCTCTAGGGTCGCTCCGTGGCAGCTGGTTGTGTCTGATTTGTTTTGAACTCTGACGGCCACTTCATGAACAGAACTGAGCTCTTAGGGGTAGGTGTATGTGTGTGTCTGTGTGTGGTGAAAATATGTATACCAAGGCATTCACCAGCACAACTTCCACACTTAAGAGTTCAACTCCTAGGGTTTTTAATGGCTGATTGTCTTTTGAAAATAGATCACCAGGCCTTTCTCCCAAGTCACCTCTAGGTGGCCTTGAACCCTAACCTTTCCTTCAGCGGTGGAGTGCCATTTGCACCACCCAGGAGTCCTCTTCCTTTTTTATTTCTTCAGCAGACCCTCCATTTTTTCCTAAGACCTTCATCTTCAAGAAAACAAAAGCCCAGGAGGACCTCAGGCCCCTGAGAAGATGAAGAACCAAGCCTGGCTAGGGCTGGAGCCCGGGGAGGAGGGGGCTGTCTGAGTGGGTCGGCTGGTTCTGGGGCAGAAGAGGTGGAGCAGGGTGACATCTGGGGACCAAATCAGTAGGTTGTGGTGGCTGGTGGATGGTGAAGACCAGAAAAGCCAGGGCTGAATCAGAGTGGTGGCCAGGGAAAGTCAACCGTATCAACAGAACTGGGGACATGGAGAAGCTGTTCCCTTCATGTATAAAGTAATGAACAGGAAGTACTGAGCTGGGTGCGTTGCAGGAAAGGTCTGGGAAGTCTCGGTGAAGACCATTCCCAAGGGAGTGAGAGCGTGAGTGTATAGAGAGGAGAGCAGGGTGACAAGCTTGGAGACTGCTGGTCTGTAGGAGGTAGAGACAGAGCAGAAACCGCCCAGGGGGCCAAGAGGGTTTATAAATAGTTCATAGGGCCACCTGGCCCTAAGCCACTTCCATCATTGTCCCTGGCTCGTCCCATGGCCCCATCCAGTCAACTATACGGACAGGAAGTGTGATACTTCCAAGTGCAGGAGACCTGGGTTCGATTCCTGGCTAGAACACACAATGCACGGCCGCCTCCTGTCGGTCCCTGGTGGCCTGGGTGTTGCTGTGGTGTGGAGCAGGCTGCAGCTGAGCTTCCAGACCAGGGTGGACAAGGCAGAAAAGCCCAATGACCTGCTTCCAACAACCAGCTGGCGAGAGGCCTGTGGATCACAGCAGCCTGATCCGCAGCTGATCACGGGGACGGCAGGGGACCGGGCCGTGTTTGTTCTGCTGTGTGTGAGGTCTCCCCGAGCAAGGGCGTCTTGCTATCAGCCGACAACAACCACAGTGTGTTCAATAAGCCCCGGGCCTGGCGGGTGCTCAGTGTGTACGTGCGTGCGTGCGTGTGTGTTGGCTGACTATACAAGTGAGAGAATGCAGCACGTGCAAATAGTTAAAACCAAAAAAAAAAAAACCAAAAACCCAAGCCCACTGTAGTCACTCAATTCCAACTCATAGTGACGCTATAGAGTTTCCAAGGAGCTCCCCTAGAGTTTCCAAGGAGTACCTGGTGGACTTGAACTGCCAGTCGTTCGGTTAGCAGCTGTAGCACTTCGCCACTATGCCACCAGGGTTTCCACAGGTGTGTCACCCTTCCACCCCAACCCTGATGCCACAGAGCCCCGACACCAGTACCTGGAAAGCGGGGCCCCCAGAGCAGAGGTACGAGGAGGGGGCTACTCTGTGGTCCTTCACTCTTCTTGCTGGTCCTGGGGGTCCTCGGGTGCACAACAGAGGTGACATGGTGGGTAGGGCAGAATGGGGAACACAGTGGGAGGTGTGACATTTGGGGCAACAGGATGGTGGTGCTGTGGATTGGGCCTCAGGTGCATGGCATCATGTGACAGGGAAAGGTGACGTGGTGAGTGCACCTCTTCATCCTTGTTGGCCCAAGCCATCCTTGGATAGCTCATGACCAAACTAAGGAAACAAAAAATAAACAGACTCGTGGCTTTGGAGTCGATTCTGACCCCCTGTGTTAAGCAGGAGAACTGCTCCCCAGGTGATCTTTTCAGAAGCAGATTGCCAGGCTTTATTTCTGATGGACCCCGGAGCGTGTCTGAACTGCTAACCTTTAGGTTTGTAGTTCAGTGCCGACTCTTTGTGCCACCCAGGGACGTAACCAAATATCAGCTGACCTGGATGGTATTCTGAGGAAAGGCTTTGGCCAGAGCCAGGTCCCCACAATGAAACAAAGAAATGCAAAATACGTGTATCTATACAGATGTACTGTTACTCATGGAACAAATGTTTCCTGTTGAATGTGTTGTAGTGAGAGGAAACAAAAGAGGAGAATGGTTTCACCCGCTCCCTAAACCCAAAACTAACTCCCAGAGACAGTAATAATAATAATAATCCATTGCCATCAAGCTGATTCTGACTCTCAGTGACCCTATAGAACAGAACTGCCCCATAGTTTCTAAAGCTGTAACTTGTTTTCACATGTAAATTATCTTTTTTTTAAAAAAAAATTATACTTTAGATGAAGGCTTATAGACCAAACCAGCTTCTTATTAAAAATTACACAGATTGCTGTATGACATTGGCTAACAACCCCTCTGAGTGCCCACAGTCTCTCTTCTGGACCTTGGGTTCCCTGTCACCAGCTTTCCTGTCCCCTCCTGCCTTCTGGTCCTTGCCCCTGGGCTGGTGTACCCCTTTAGTCTCCTTTTGTCCTGATGACAAAGCTGAGCTCTTAACCACTGCACCACTGTCTAATTTGGGCTGAAGGGTGGACCTGAGAAACAGTTTCATTACTCAGCTGAAAGGGTGTCTGGGACCATATCTAGGGATTTCTCAAGTCTCTGTCAGGCCACGGTGGTCTTTTTGTGGGTTAGAATTTTGGTCTACATTTTTCTCTGGCTGTGTGCAGGACCCTCTGTTGTGGTCCCTGATGGAGTGGTCAGTGGTGGAGTTGGGTACCATCCAGTTACACGGGACGCAGTCTGGTGAAGGCTGCGGTAGCTGTGGTCCGTTAGTCCTTTGGTCTAATCTGTCCCTTGTATTTTTAGTTTTCTTCCTCCCCTTTGCTTCCAAAGGGCTGAGACCAGTGGAGTATCACAGGCTTTTAAGACCCCAGATGCTACTCATCAAAGCAGAATGTAGAACATTTTCTTTAGAAACTACGTTATGCCAATTGACCTTGATGTTCCCTGAGACCATGTCCCCCATGCCAAGTCTATAACCCTCCTAGAAGCGCACTGCCACAGTTTCTCCCACATTGCAGCTGGTGCGAACCACTGACCTCTTCGTCATCAGCTGAGCACTTAACCACCTTGTAACCGTTGTTACCTTCCAATCACGGAGAAAAGCAGCCTGGGGTGGAGCCCAAGGCTGCATCCCTGGCTGTGGCTGTGCACTGACCACGCCAGCTGCTGGACCAGCCCCACCCCATTCTCCACTCAGCAACTCCTTGAGGGGCATTAAACCAAAAAAACAAACCCACTGCCATTGAGTCGATTTCAGCTCATGGAAACTGTCCATGACAGGGCGGAACTGCCCCCTTAAAGCTTCCAAGGAGGAGCTGGTGGAGTCAAACTGCTGAACTTTGGGTTAGCAGCTGAGCTCTTAACCAGGTATCCCTGAGGGATATACACGCCCCCATCTTACAGATAGGGAAGTTGAGGTTGCAGAGGGAAAGGGACTTGGCCAAGGTCACAGGCCTTGCCATGCTCAAGTCCGTGCTGTTGTCCTTACTGCCCAGGGGAGAGTCTATTCGGAAGAGAGGGGCCTGTAGGCAGTGGCAGGAGGAGGGCTCCTCCCGGGTCCTTTGGAATCTCTTCCTGTAGCCAGCGTGCAGCATGGGGCTGATCAGGACCACCTCTGCCCGTAAAAAGATCTGTTTATTGCAGGTCATTCATTCTCGCCTGGTTTATAGTGACTTCACCCATACTTGAGAAGTTTCTGGAAACATGAGACTGAAGTCAGGATCCTGGGAGACCACGAGGAGGGGCAAGAGCCTGGGCTCTATCTTGTTCTTTCCTGTTTTCTCCCCATAGCTCCTACTTGGCTAGGGGATAAAGAGAGAAACTTCTAGGTGATTTTCTCTTACTGCCTTGGGAAAAAAGTATTAAAAGCCACTTCTGTTTTGTTCAGGAAATGTATCAAGCTCCCAAGACGTGCATCTACTCTCATTTGTTTGAAAAAATCGTTACCGATACCGTCTGGAGCCTCTGCAGCCCGCGTGTCATTTTATCTATGAAGCTGGCACCATCATTACCCTGTTTTGCGATGACAAAACTGAGGCTTAGAATATCTAAATGACCTGGCCTAAACAAGCAGTGATGAGGACATGGTGCATCACGGGAAAGTCACAGCCTCCTGGCTGCAGCCGCACTTGGTGACCCCTTGAAAGCCATCAAATTCTAACTCTGGAAATTTTTGAATTCTTACCAAAACTTCCAGAGCAAATTGACTACCTACCTCGACTCCCAGAGGAAAGGCATTTGGTGAGCCTGGGTGGTTCCCACAGGATGGCTGGCCCTGGGTCAGAAAGTACATGGCTAGGCCCATGCATGGGCCCCCTACAAACAGTTCAGCACCCCAATAGGGCGGTTCTGGAAGAAATCCCTGAGCAAACCTAACTGAATGAGGGAAAGGCAGCTAGGGCTTGAGGAGGTGAAGTCAGCCAGGTGCCTGCAAACACTCCCCAAGGGTGTCTTAGTTTTCAAGTGCTGCTGTAACAAATAAACCCCAACTATTTATTTTCTCACAGTTGAGTAGTCTGTTGTTTTTAGGTGCTGTCAAGTCAGTTCCAACTCATGGCAACCCTACAGAACAGAGTATAACTGCCCCATAGGGTTTCCGAGGAGTGGCTGGTGGATTTGAACTGCTGCTGACCTTCTTGTGGGCAGCTGAGCTCTTAACCATTGCATGACTAGGGCTCTTTTAGGAGAGGAAAAGTCCAAATTCAGGGCGATGGTTCTAGGGGAAGGCTTCCTGTCTCTGCTGGCTTTGTAGGAAGGTCCTCGTCTCTTCTGAGCTTCTGCTTCTGAGTGATTTTTATGTGGCTTGGAATCTCTCTTCTTTCACGTTTTAGTTATCCGGGGCTGCTCTATCTGAAATAGTACAAGTGAATGGCTTTAACAGAAGGTTATTCTGTCACAGTCCAGGAGGCTAGAAGCCTGTATTCAGGGCACCGGCTCAGGAGGCAGTTTTGTCTCTCGGCTGGCTTACTCTCTCTTGCACTGCTCCAGTCTTCCCTTGGTCTGGGAGTCTCTCACTGCAGATACTTCAGGTCCAAAAGACCCCTCTGCTCCCACCACTGCTTTCTTGGCGGAATGAGGTCCCCATTCTTCTCACTTCCCTTTCCTTTGATCTCTTGAAAGATAAAAGGCAGTGCGGGTCACACCCCAGGGAAACTCACCTTACATTGGATCTGGAATGTGACCTTAGTAAGGGTGTTACAGTCCCACCGGAATCCTCTTTCAAGTAATCCAATCCTGCCTCATTAACCACAGGCAAAGATTAGGATTGACAATATATACAAAACTACAGTCACAAAATAGATGACAACTGCACAATACTGAGAATCACAGCCCAGCCGAATTGCTACATATGTTTTCTGAGGGATGCAATTCAAGTGGATGCTGAGTGGTTTACAGCCAAGGAAGGTACGTATTAGGCTTGTATCCTTTCACCATGTCTATTGAGTCTTTATGACGAGCAAATAATCTGAGAAACTGGACTATATGAAGAAGCACAGGGCATCAGGATTAGAATAAGACTTGTTAGCAGTCTATGCTATGCAGATGACACAACCTTACTTCTGCTCCTGAGTATTCTTCATGTGGCTTGTTATCTCTCTTCCCCTGTTCTACCGCAGAGATTGACTTAAAATACGCCATACCCTAATCCTGTCTCATTAGCATAACAAAGACAACACATTTGCAAACGGGACTATAACTACAAATGTAGAGGGTAGAATTTTCAGCACAGATTTTAGAGGACAAAATTCAGTTCGTAACAGAGAGGGTCATTCTATACATGGATTTTCTTCTTTTTTTAAGCCTAGGCTCTTAACGCTTGACCCCTTGGGAACTGGGAGAACTGGGTAAGAACTGTAGAGGTGAAAATAGTAAGCTCCTTAGTTGAAATAATTTTGGGCTCAAGTTCCATCTGGGTGTCTGAGCCTAGGCAAGTTACTTAACTCCTGGAGTTATTCCTGCTTCCTTGTGTCTAAAGCCATTTGGCTTCCTGGCCATCTCCGGAGACACGTGACATTCAGCAGTCCATCTCTTGAGAGCAGGCAATTCACATGTCTTCTGTTTTTGAGCCCAGCTGGATGGAGATGGGTTTACACTTACAGTTCCCAGATGTAGGAGTGAGGATATGAGCCAGTTCTTAACCAAAAATAAAACCCCACTGCTGTAGAGTTGATTCTGATTCATAGTGACCCTGTAAACCAAACCCAACCCACGGCCATCATTCTGAGTTATAACAACCCTATAAAAACCAAAAAAAAAAAAAAAAACCAATTCACCCACTCATAGCGACCCTAGAGGACAGAGTAGAACAGCCCCACAGACTTTCCAAGGAGTGCCTGGCCGATTTGAACTGTGACCTTTTGGCTAGCAGCCATAGCAGTTAACCACTACACTACTAGGGTTTGCAGGAGTGTCTAAATCTGAAATTCCTTATCTTCTGTATGGATATGTGTTCTCCTGGGCATCTTTTTTCAGAAATAGTTTTGTCAACCTTATAAATCAGTTGGATTAAGCTGTCCCCTCCATGCTAGGCTCATGTGTGCCTGAGACAGCCCAGGGCTCCCCCTCAGACACCCTTGCTGCTGAATTCTCTCAGAGACAGCAGGAGGTTCTGGGAAGGAGCTTTGGTTCTGAAGTCTATCTCTGAGCTTCCGTAAACTGCGAAATCCCAGAAGAGTTTCCTCAGTGCCTGTGTATGTGGTTTGGTCCATGAACAGCCGTGTGTGGATGTGAGAGTGGCCTCAAGTGCCCTGGGTGATGAGGTATCGGGAGCACCACACGGGCACCCACTGAAGCTGGCCCCACCCTGGGGTGGCCTGAGAGACACAGGCTTAGGACAGGAGCAGTACAGGCTCTTTTGGGCCTTCTTACTGTGTGACCAGAGCACATCCTCTCTCTCCTCACAGTGGAGGTAGGGCCTGGCACACAGGCTGGGGCCTTGGAGGAGGAAGTGCCATTTCCATGTGCTCTGCACCCTGCCTGAGGCCGGTGGCTGTTTATGAGAGTTCTGGTGGCCAAGAGCCAATCACCGGTCCCAGGAGGCCCTTTCTGCTGGCGGGGAGGGCAGAGGCTGCGATCTTAAGAGGCATTCTCAGCTACCTGTCCCTGCAGTTCAGATGCAGGGCGCAGGGGCCAGGTCCCAAACAAGCCTGTGTGTTCCTTGTTCGCATTGGAGCTCGGCTCGCCTGCCCTGAGGTGCTGAGCACCTTGCCTTTCCAAACCCTGCTTCCTCCAAATTCCTCTTCTGCCTGCAGCTCTCCCAGCCTGACTCCTGGGGGCCTTCTGGAATCTTCTGGAGCATCCTGAGCGCAGTTACAGCTGCCAGGCAGGAGGAGGTAGGGACTGGAGGGACATCATGACAATGGGGATTTATCCTAAAGTCGGTACCCTGGAGGGTGGGGACAGTGTGTGAACCCAGATTTTGCATCTCTCTGAGGTTTAGTTTTCTTATCTGTAAAATGGGTTATTGGGAGATGTCATGGATTGAACTGTGTCCCCCCAAAACTGAGTGTAGCCATTTGGCTGGGCCATCATTCCTAATATTTTGTGATTTTCCTATGCCATAAATCCTCACCTCCGTCTGTGGCTAATGGATAGGATCACTATGTTAAAAGAGGATTAGGGTGGGACTGCAATACCCTTGCTAAGGGAGTTTTCCCTAGAGTGCGGCTTGCACCACGCGTTATCCTTTCATCCTATGGGAGATAGAAAGAGAGGAAAGAAAGCAGATTGTTGGGAACCTCACACCATCAAGAAAGCAGCTCCAGGAGAAGAGTGTGTCCTTGAGACCTGAGGTTCCTTTGCCAAGGTGCTCCCTAACCAAAGACTGATGCAACACAAGGACCCTCCTCCAGAGCCGACAGAGGGAAAGCCTTCCTCTGAATTTGGACTTGCAGGGTACTGGAGTATGCAAGAATAAACTTTTCTTTGCTAAAGCCGTCTGCTTATGCTATTTCTGTTAGAGCAGCACTGGATGAGTGAAACAGCAGGGTTCTGTGACATAAAGGTGTTCCGGGGACACAACCCTGACGGTGGGTGGGTGTGGAGCGTGGGGGCTGCCCCGGGGAGCTTGTCCTAGTTCGGCCGCTGGGCCGGGCTGGGGCCGACACTGCCCCCTGGTGGCTCTCTAGCCCAGGCGCCAGACTGGCGACAGGTGGGCAAAGACCAGGCAGGCTGCTCGTGGGCTGCAAGCCCCAGTCCGTCAGTCCTCCAGGTCGTGCCTGTGGCCCTCTGGAAAGTGTGGAGCATATTATGCTGGAGGGATGATTTTTCTGCCAAGTCTGGCTAGGATGCCTGTTTGTGAGGGTCAGAGCACGCCCTGGGTGGCTCGGATGGTTGGCGCTCAACTACTGACTTCAAGGCTGTGGTTCCAGCTCACCTAGCAGCACCCATAAAGGTTACAGGCAAGAAAACCCAGGGAGCAGTTCTGCTGTGCGGCACATGGGGTCACCATGAGTTGCAGCCGACCCCGTGGCAGTGGGTTTGGGGTTCTGGTTTGTTGTCAGAGCCCTGGAGGGTCAGGACAGAAGCCCGAGTGTGGACAGGTGCAGCCCAGGGCCCATCCAGCTGGGCTGCGGCTCTGTGAATCTTCGTGTGACCCCTACCTGGCTTGTCTCCAAACACGGTGGCTCCTGGGAAGCAGTGCAAGCTGATATGAAGCAGCTCCTGGGTTCCCCGACCCTGCACTCCACCTCAGCACAGCCCCACCTCAGCAGGCCCTGAATCAGGTGGGTGGGGTGAGCCGGGGCAGAAGAGGGCTGGCGAGGCCCGTGGTCAAACCCTCGGGATTACGGCTGCCTGACTTTAGGCAGAGAGGCCACCCATCTTGCCCCTCAGGCAAGACCAGCGCCAGAGCTCACAGCTTGGCATGAGGGGGCGGCTGAGGCAGGCTTGGCCTGCCCTGAAGACCTGCCTCTCGGCTCCACCACCACGACCCCTACCCGGGGAAACACAGCAAAGTCTGCAGCTGGGGCTGCTCGGGACAGACGGTATGTTTGTGTGTGGCATGGTATGTGTGGACGGTGTTGTGTGTTTTTGTGGTGTGTAGGTGGTATGATGTGATATGGTGTGTGCTTATGGAGAGTGTGTGGTGTGTTTGTGTGGTGTGTGGAGTTTGTGGTACATTGTAGATGGAGGGCATTGTGTGTTTATGTGGTGTGTGTGGTGTGATGTGGCATTGTGTGTGCTTGTGTGGAGTATGTGGTGTGTTTGTGGGGAATGTGTGTTATTTGTGTGGTGTGTGTAGATTGTGTGGTATGTCTGTGGTATGGTGTGTGTGGCGGACATCGTGTGTTTGTGGTGTATGTGGAGTAATGTGGTGTGGTGTACATTTGTGTGGAGTGTGTGGTATGTTTGTGTGGAGTATGTGGTGTGTTTGTGTGTGTTGTGGTGTGGTACATGTGAGGGAGTTGTGTGTTTATGTGCTATGTGTGAGGTGTGATGCGGAATGGTGTGTGTGTGGAGTGTGTGGTGTGTTTGTGTGGTTGGGTGCGTGTGTCTTGCTCTCTGGCTCCATCATCTCACTGTCTGCACCTCTGAGCAGGTACCCCATTCTCCTTCTCTCCTCTCTGCCCTAGCAAGCACCACTTCCACGTGGGCACCTCGAGTTGGCCTCACCCCCATAGTCTGCACCCCATTAGTTGCTCAGCACCCCCATGGTGAGACACTCATTGGGTCGGCAGGGCTCAGACGTCCACCCCGCCTAATCAGCTGTGGCCAGAAGCTGGGCACAGAGCCCACTGCCCCATCAGGGAGAGTGACATGGCCAGGGCAGGCAAACTCCCAGACGCGGTGGGCAACGGTCATCCGTGGGATATGAAGTGAACAAAAATGTGGCAGGGAAAGCAACGAGGGCCTCCAGCGACACGCAAGTCTCCCCCTCTGCCCCACACTTGTGCTGGCTGTTGTGTTGGGGGTCTGCTGGGCCCCGCTCTGCACGGACCGCCTCATGTGGAGCTTTGTGCCCCACTGGACAGACAGCCTGTGTCCTGCCTGCCAGCACTTCCACGTCCCCTCTGCCGTCTACTTCAGCTCAGCCGTCAGCCCAACCCAGTACTTTACACTGCTTCCACAAGCCCTTCCAGGAAGCCCGGTACTGCTGCCACAGACTCTGCCCCAGCTCTCCCAGCTTCAGCAGGGTGACCATCAGCAGCCCGCGTGACTTGGGCTCTCAGGCAGTCGGGCCCTCCCTCCGGCTGAGGATGGTGGCCCCAAGGGGCCACAGGAGACTGACCTCCCAAGGGAGCCTCAAAGCAGCTTTAGTGAGAGGTCAAAGGGCATGTGCGGTTTGGGGTCTTCGACCTACCTTCTTCTGCAGAGCTGTCTTTGTGACTCGACCCCTGGTGTCCTCCTGTCCCTACCCACTTCAGCCTAGAAACTCTAACCCGAATGTCAGTACTCCTGTCCCCACATACGTATGTGAGACTGAGGGCAGTCCTCAGAGAAAGGGGAGTCATCCCTGACTACGGACTGCGTTGCACTAGGAGCCATGCTGTCCGTGTTTTACCCCTCAGAAGGGTGCAGACAGCCCTCCAGATCCCCAGGACCCCCAGTCCACCTGGTCCAAGCGCTTCCTGGCAGAAACATGGCCGAAACCTGACAGGGACATAGCAACACTCTACTTCCTCTGCCCCATCTCTGATTTCTGGAACATTCCCACAGGGCCTTCCTTTCTTCCTGATTCTTATGCAGCCTCTGCAGTTCTGGCCCTCCTACCGAACCCCCAGTGGCTCCCAACACCCTCATTCTGCTGTGGAACCTCTGCCTGGTGGGGCTGCCAGGGGACAGGGGTGACTAGGCACCCAGGAAACGTCATCATCATTTTCAACTGAATCACCTCATCTTTCCAGGGACCCAAAGGGGTCCCGACACTTTATGGCATCCGCTTTGGCACTTGACACTGTGGTTTCTGTGTACGCGGAAGATTCTGCTTGTAAAGAAATTGCTGATACCCTTAGATAAACAAGGCAGAAATGAGTCTGTATTCTCAGCGCTCCCGCTCTAACTTCCTCCCTGACCTCCGGGTGCTCCCCACCTCCAAGAGCCAGTGAGGGTTTGTTTTTTGCTTATGCTGTAGAAGTAGGGGTTGGGGGGAGGTGGAAGGGAAGCCTCGGTAATGAACTGAGGGCCACATGTGCACAGAGCCCCCTCTGCCTGCTTCCACTCTCACCGCAGTGCAGGCAGCCTGGGAGGCGAGCAGGGGGCTGGACCTGGCTGCCTGGGGTATCTCTGGGGACCAGAGAGAGACATGGGCTGGCCAAGGGCAAAGAGTGACCCTGGGGGCGGGGTTCTGCTTTGGACTCTAAGAGATACGAACAAGGAAGGGATGCATAACTCTGTGAAACTGAGCCCAATCCTGAGTCCCTGGTGGCACCAGCCCAAATGAGACTCAGTCAGTGGCTGGAGCTTGTCCAGAGGGTCACCCTATCCTACGGCGCAGAGTCCGAGTGGTTCTGGGATTGGCCATCTGAGAGGAGACAGCGGTAGAGGAACCCCAGCACCCCTAGCTGGGAGCTGCGGGATGACCCAGATGGGCACAGCACGATGCTGTCCGGGTGTTGGTGGACCTTGTCCCCTGCAGAAAGCTCTGAGTCCAAGCCCCAGGCCCCTGCCTGTAAGCGGAGCTGGCTGTACGAGTTTGCAGATAATGTCATTTTGATTTTTGAATTCAGTTATCGAAAGAACAACTACAACTTGCAGACATCTGGAAAAGCACAGATGAGCAAAAATGAAAACAATGTTTTAGAAATTAAAGACCACCCATAACCTGGCAGTCCTGGGGTTGTGCAGGTGGTTCCCGTGCTCAGCTGTGAAGCAAAAAGTTGGAGGTTTGAGTCCACCCAGCAGCACCCCCTAAGAAATCTGGCAATCTGCTTCTCAAAACGAGCCACAGAAAACCCTGTGGAGGTAGTTCTCCTCTGACATACCCTTGGGGTCACTGTGGGCTTGAGCTGAGGCGACTGTCGGCACCTCTAGCCTTCCACTCGAAGGGGCACCGTTGTTTGTTCTCTGTCCTGTCTCCCTTCGAGGATGTTTCATACGGTTGCACTCAGTCTGTGCACCGTTTGCATTTTATGCTCTCCGCAGCCGCACTCCTGGGGTTTGTGGTCTGGACTCGGGTGGGCTTGGCCGACCCCGAGTGAGTTGCTACAGTCTCACCCAAGCCACGGCAGGGTGACCTCCCAGACGCTCATCCAGTAAAACCTGATCCCACCCCATCTGCCGAGCTGCCTTCCCTCTCTGTTGGCTCTGGAGAAAGCTCCTTACCAACCATCTGCCACTCATCCAGGAGCTCCTCAGCACAGGGAGCAGAGGTCCAAGGGACGCACTCTGCTTCTGGCATGACTCTCAGTGGTACGAGGTCCTTGTCCCTGCTAGCTTCTCTCTTGTATAGCTCAAAAGAGACTGACTCCATATACAGCCTCACCTTATAGATTGAGCCCGACCTCATTAATGTAATTGCCTGCCTCATTAACATCATAAAGATAGGATTTATAACATATAGGAAAATCACATCAAGTGACAAAATGATGGGCAATCACACAGTACTGGGGATTATGGCCCAGACAAGCTGACACACATTTTTGAAGGATGCAATTCAGTCGAACAGCTGGTGGCCAGGTTGGCAGTTTGGACCTATCCAGAAGCACTGTGGAAGAAACAGGCCCAGCCATCTGCTTCCATGAGGACCGCAGCCAATTTGTTTCTTGAAAACACCGGGTCTCTCCACAGGAACACCTCAACAGCACAACAAAACTAAATCTGAAATTACTTTCTATATGTTTAACTATCACCTCATTCTGCCTCTGTTTTTAAAACAATCTAAGAGGCAGCAAAACTGAGATCAGATTTAAGGAATTCTACTCTACCAATATATTTGCATTTTTCCGGAAGTCTGAATCTCTTGCGGTAGTCAAGAACGTGAATGTACATCCACTCACAGAACAGCAGAGGGCAGAAGCTTTGAGCTAGGGTGCTCTCAGGCCCCCTCTCACAATTATCTTAAAAAGACAGAACAGCCTCAGGCCGGAGTCACAGCGTCTGAGGGTGGTTGACATTTCTAGAGAACGTGCACTCCTGCACACAAATAAAAACTCAGCTTCAAACACTGACAGCAGCACCCTTCTATCCAGGTGTAGAAACTGGGTTTCCAAATGGCAAACCCCATTGCCGAGGAGTCGATTCTGACTCATAGCGACCCCCTAAGGCAGAGCAGAACTGCTCCACGGAGGTTCTAAGGAGCACCTGGTGGACTCGAACTGCTGATGGTTTGGTTAGCAGCTGTAGCCTGACCATGACACTACCAGGGTTTCCTTCCAAACCATAGCTGGAGGACAATAGTGACTGTGGTAAATGTCCCCTTGTAGGAAACAACCCTGGTGGCAGAGTGACTAAGTGCCACATCTGCTAACCAAAAACCGTGCCAGGTTCTCCTTGGAAACTCTATGAGGCGGTTCCACTCTGTCTTATAGAGTAGCTATGAGTTGGCATTGACTCAACAGCATTGGTTTTTGGTTTTAGGTTTACAGCCTCTCGGGAGCCCTGATGGAGCAGTGATTAAGAGCTTGGCTGCTAACCAAATGGTTGGTAGTTCGAATCCACCAGCCACGCAGTACCAAAAAAAAACCCCAAACCTGTTGCCAGTTGAGCTGAACTCAAAGCAACCCTACAGGGCAGACTAGAACTACTCCATAGAGTTTCCAGGTTGTAGCTGGTGGACTTGAACCACTGACCCTTTGGTTAGCAGCCTGAGTTCTTAACCACTGTGCCACCATAGCTCTTCGAAGGCAACATTAAACCTCAAGCTCTTTCAAGATTTTTCTGCACTGGGCAAGGCAGGGCAGTAAGGGGGCTGGGAAGGAACAGAAGCCCAGGTGGGAAATGGGAGGCATTCAGGCAAGGCTGTACCTGGTTAGGGAAGATTGTCCTGGCTCAGGAAAGGTAGCCACAAGAGCTGAGAATGGACTGGGGGGTCTGGAACCTGCCACCACGGACTCTGGAACATCCGTAATGGTATCTGGGATCTCCTTATCCAACAGTCAGGCCCTTGTATCACCTCTAAATAACACAGGCATCACTCATTCAGCCAACATTTCTGGAGCTTTAACTACATGCCAGGTACCGTACAGGCCTGGGGTGGGCTGGTGGTAGGTGCATAGAGTGGGTTCTGGCTCCTGTACAACAGAACAAAACACTGCCTGGTCCTGCGGTATGCCCACAATCGCAGTGAGGCTTGAGCCACTGTTTCAGCCACTGTGTAGTCTATCTCATGGAGGGCCTTCCTCTTCTTTGCTGACTCTGTACTTGACCAAGCATGATGTCCTTTTCTTGGGACTGATGTCTTCTGACAACATGTCCGAAGTATGTGAGACCTAATCTTGCCATCTTTGCTTCTAAGGAGCACTCTGGTTGTACTTCTTCCAGAACAGATCTGTTGATTCTTTTGGCGGTCCATCGTACATTTAACATCCTTCTCCAACACCACAATTCAAAGGCATCAATTCTTCTTCTGTCTTCATTGTTCATGGTCCAGCTTTCACGTGCATATAATGTGATTGAAAATGCCATGGCTTGTGTCAGGTGCATTTTAGTCTTCAAGGTGACATCCTTACTTTTGAATACTTTGAAGAGTTCCTTTGCAACAGATTTTCCCAGTGCAGTGTGTCTTTTGATTTCCTGACTGCTGCTTCCAAGGGCATTGATTGTGGACCCAAGTAAAATGAAATCTTTGACAACCTCAATCCCTTCTCCATTTATGGCAATGTTGCTTACTGGTCCAGTTGTGAGGATTTTTGTTTTCCTGATGTTGAAGTGCAATCCATACTGAAGTCTGTGGTCCTTGATCTTCATCAGTAAGTGCCTCAAATCGTCCTCATTTCCAGCAAGTAAGGCGGTATTGTCTGCATAACGCAGGCTGTTAATGAGTCGTCCTCCAGTCCTGATGCCTCATTCTTCTTTGTATAACCCATCTTCTTATATTATTTGCTTGGCACACAGATTAAAAGGGTATGGTGAAAGGATACAACCCTGACGTATGCTTTTCTTGACTTTAAACCATGCAGATGGCACTTGGCTTGGCTACTATCCCCTTGTTCTGTTTGTAAGACTGCCTCCTGATCCACATACAGACTCCTTAAGAGCACAATTATGCGTTCTGGAATTCCCATTCTCTGCAACGTTAGCCATAGTTAAGCATGATCCACACAGTCCAATGCCTTTGCATAGTTGATGAAACACAAGTAAACATCTTGCTGGTATTCTTTGCTTTCAGCCAAGATCCATCTGACATCAGTGATGATATCTCTGGTTCCACCCCCTCTTCTGAACCCAGCTTGAATTTCTGGCAGTTCCTTGTCAGTATACTGTGGTCGTTTTTGAATAATCTTGAGCAGAATTTTACTTGCTTTTAATTACTTAGGGAGGGAGGGAGAGGAAAGTCGGTAAGGCAGTTTCTTTTGTCTCCATTTAAGGAAGTTGTAAGAAAAAAAAATGAAGCATAAAAAATTTTTACCTGTATTTCTGACATTCCAATTACCAGTGTTAATAGTTTGGCAATTGATTCCTATAATTTGACCACTGAATGGTACGTCTTTCCTCTCTTCATGAATGACACGTTGTTCATTCATTAGCCTTACACAGCAGCATTGCTTAAAACTACTGGGACAAGGTTGGTGGTTAACACAGAGGGATCAGGCTGCCAGTATCCACACTGGCCCATCACTTTTAACAAGACTAAAAGTGAGCAGCCAGATGTTAAGCGCCTCACAGTAGCAGCCATGGCTGCTAACCAAAAGGCTGGCAGTTGGAATCCATCAGGCACTCTTTGGAAACCCTGGGGGCAGCTGTTGTCCTGTCCATAGCTCCACTCTGAGTCAGAATCAACCGCCTGGCAGTGGGTTTGGGTTATTCCCACCTCTCCGTTTTTGTCTGGGTGTTTATCTTTTTTTTTTTTTTTATAATTTATATTCTTTCATTAATTTTTTATTATCAAGATTGAAAATATTCTCTTCCAATTTGCTCCTTATATTTTGAATTTCTTTCTACTCATGTGTCCTAAAGTTTAAAATTACAATGTGGTCAAATCTGTCACAATTTCATTTATGAATTTTGCTTGTTGTTTCTTAAGAATGAGATCCACATCCCAAGTTCTGGTTCCTCTTAATTTCTGACATCAAGTGTTTGACAGTGTCACAGGTAATTTTTATTGCTAAGAAATTCTCTATCTAAGCCAAGCCAAGTGCCGTCGATATATATATATATATATATATCCTCCTCCTTTGGTTTGTTAGTTTAACCAACCTAGTTTCTTATCTTCCAGGGATAAATCCAGCCAGGTCAATATTCTCTCACTATTTGATTCAATTTGCTAATATAATCCTTGATATTGCAAGAGAGAAATGGGGAACCAGATCTACAACTCTATTAGAGGAGCAGACTTGATGGTCTGACATCCTGAAAGTTCCCCTAGAGACATGGCCCCGGATCCTCTGCTGACCCAGAGCTGAAACCAGTATCAAAGCCAACTCCTCAGGCAAAGATTGGACTGGAGTATAAGACACAGAGTGATGCTAATGAACACTGTGTTTCTTGGCTTAACTGCATGTGTGAGACAGTCAGAGCAGCCTCTGTCCAGAGGTGAGATGCGAGGGTGGAGAGCAGGACATAAGCTGGTTGAATGGACACAGGAAGTGGAGAGTGGTAAGAAGGAGTGTGCTATCACAGGGTGGGGAGAGCAGCTAGAATTGTATAGTAGTGTGTGTGCAGGGTTTGGTACGGTAAATTGACTTGGATTATAAACTTTCAGTTAAAACACAATAAAAAAATTTTTTTAAAGCTACATCCAGCTATACCTAATGAATGTTTTTAAAAAATTGTTATGTGTTGATGTAATCTCATTCGGAAAGTGTTTTTTTATGTTAATGAGGCTGTATCAATGTAGAATGTCCTAACATTAATCACTCCTGAGTTATAAAAAGAATACTTGAAACACAGAAGCATGCAGAGAGTGGTGAAGACTGCCTAGATGCTACCTAGATGAAGGGGAATCTACAAAGCCCAGAACTCCAGGGACTGTCAACTGCTAGAAGCTGAAATAAGCCAAGAAGGACTTCTCCCTAGAGTCTCACCCTGAATTCCTACTCCAGTCCCCTCAGCTGTTAGACAGAGTCTGTTCTTTAAGCCACCCGCTTGTAGTATCTGTGTTAACTGAGTTCCAGGGAATCAAGACACTCTGTGAGTGAGGTCAAAATGTTGAGCGAGGTACCAAATCCAAATGTGAAGACAAGTTCTTCCTATTCTCCTCCTTTCCAATTTAGACCTTTCTGGAAGGCAGGGTCCTGGAAGCACAGTGGTTAAGTGCTATGCCTGCTAACCAAAAGGTTGCCGGTTCTAATCTGCCAGGCACTCGTTAGAAACTCTATGGAGCAGCTCTACTCAGTCCTATAGGGAGGGACACTATGAGTCAAAACGGACACCATGGCCGTGGGTATTTTTTGGTTTGAAGCTAGGGCCAGGGCACGGCCCCTTACTCAGGACCACCCTTCCTTACTCCCAAAACATGTATACCCCATAATGCCATGGAGGTGGTGCCGTGGCCAAGTACTGTGACCCTCATGTCTTACCACGTTTTCTCCTTTTCAAATAGGATAATTGAGAGCTTGACAGAGTGAACATCATAATGAGATTCTAAGTAATTAAAAGCAGCTGCACCGGCCTCTTTCCAAAAGGTGCGGAGTGCTTTCGGCTCCTGCGGCCTTGTCCCTCCTGCCTTTGTACTCTTGATACATGGCCGCCAGCTTGTTAGAAAGCAGCAAAGGACGCTGCCTGGCACTTTGGATCCACAACTTCCCTTCTGGCTCCTTATCTCTCTCAGAACAGACTTAGCAGGTCAGTTCCACCAAATTAAAAGGTTTTAAATAAGTTCTCATTTCCTAGCTACAAGTTGGGGTTCTTCTTGGGGGGCTTATAAACATAAGAGTCTGGGTATCTGACACGCACGTCTGTTGTTTAATAATGTATTTCTTGTGATTATTTTGTGTGACATGCAATTATTTGTGGACTACATGCTTGAACGCACGTAGTAATCCTTGCCAAATTGATATATAAGCTCTGATGCAAAAATTGTCTTTTGAGAGTCTACACAGACCAGCAAGTGCTGCTGGTGAGTCTCTTTGCGGGTTGGAGCATGTTTCACTGGTGCCACTGCTCCGGGGCACAGATTCTAAAGGTGCAACAGTGCTTCTGTGACTACTACTGAAAAGGTTGGAGGCAGTTCAATCCCCAAGGCACTCCTTAGAAACCTTATGGGGCAATTCTACTCTGTCCTATAGGACGGCCATGAGTCAGAATGGACTTGACGGCAATTAATTTGATTTTAGGTTTAGTACCCTGCCTATAGAGGAACTCTGGTAGCACAGTGGTTAAAGTGCTCAAATTCATCAGCCTCTCACTAGGAGAAAGATTGGGCAGCGTGGTTCCGTGAACATCACGGCCTTACAAGCTCTACGAGGCAGCTGTACTCTGCTCTAAAGGGTTGCTGGAAGTCGGAAACTACTTAGGCAATGGGTTTTAGGACCGCTGCGTACTGGTGCTAATGCCCCCTGAGAGCATACAGTTAATAGATGGTAATTTAAGGATACCAGAAGACAGGATTGTAACGAGGATGTAAAGCAATGAGTGGCCTCGAGCAACTTCCTTAAAAATGGAATGAACTTAGATAAGTTGTCACAAATTTGTTGAGAAGTCCCTGATGTAACATAGAACAAAGAAAACCAGTAAGCCACTTGGCACGTTTGCTTCAACCATTACTGCTTTAAAGGCAGTTTGAGATGTACGCGGACAAGGGACTGGGCTGGTTAAATCTCACTGCTGAGGTTCGAATCTCCGCTTCGCCGTCGCTTGGCTCCCGCGAACCTCAGGCGGTGATCTCTGTGCCTGTCTCAGCCGAAAACGGGGATGACACACATGGAGTCAGTCTGCGACCTCAACGGGCTAGCAAAGTAAACACGTGGTGGTGCTTTAGGAACCTGCTCTCGAACCCTCAGTAAGATGACTGTTGCTGCGACAGCTGTTTACACTTCTGCAGTGCTCCCACTCCCCCGCGGAGAAGCTTCACGCTGTGTGACCGCCCGCTCGCCAGATGCTGGAACCTAGCGGGGTCTGCATCTCTTCCACAGCAAAAGCGGCACAAACACCACAAAAGGCCGGTGAAAACCAAGCACCCAATAACCTCCCATCCCGCGGAGCAAAGACGCCCACCTCAGCGCCTGCGCACTTATGCGTCTGCCGCTCGAGGCCACGCCCCTTCCCCTTCCCCGCCCCCGCATAGCGATTGGCCCAGGAACAACGCGAGCTCTGGTTGGTCGAAACTGAGTCACGAGGACAGATAGCCTTCCGGGTTGTCTTCCGCCGATCCTGGATTTCCGGGCTGCTTCTGAGAGCGTGCTTTTGGGGTTTTGGGGCTTGCTGCGCGCTTCGGCCTTCCGGAGGCGACCTGTCCGGGTCTGTTGTTGGGGGTGGCCTGCAGAGCACCGCCCTGGACCCTTGCCCGCCTCTGAGAGGGCGGGGCCTTGCGCCAGCACCAGCCTTGAGGGAAGAGAACCGATTAGGGGAGAGATGCTGGCTTGCATGGGTGATGCAGGCGGTCGGTTCTGGCTGGAGGCCCCTTATTTGTAGTACTGTAACCTTGATGGGAATAGGGATGGAAGCTGCCTTAGTTTACGTGATTCTCAGTGGGGAGAGGTGAAGGCATTTGAGTTGGTTTTGTTCCTATTTGGGAGCTTCGCTTTGGCCATGTGCGCTTCCGCTTAAAAAGTTGGTAGTGGAATTACCCTTAAAAAAAAAGTGATTTGAAAACACGTGATGAAGAGATCAAAATGAGAGAAAAACAGAATTTTTGCAAGTTCACCTTTTTATTCTGAAGAGTTTCTGTTTTTAGATCCTGGCAAAAGTAAAGCTATGGGAGACATGACCTACAACGTACATCAAAATTTATCTTGGTACTCATATTCTCAGGTGTGATTAAAATATTCTGAATAAACATTAACAAAACAATAGGATGAGGCCTGGCATGAATTTATTACAGATGCAACCAGAGTATGGCATAGAAGGTCGAAGACCCTGTGGCTAATAATCTTGTCCATTTTAAGCAGAAAAAAAAAAAAACCATGGATGAACTGACTACAATGCATTTTTTCGTAAAGTAGACAGAAGATGTTAAGATGGTATGTCAGAAGGTAAAGAGAGTGGCAATACAGATGAAGTAATTACTCAACTGGAGCAGAATGACTTTTTTTTTTTGCCAAAGTTTAATAATTTTGTTTTCTTCATTTTCTTACGTATTTTCCTTTCCCCCACACCCCTTTCTTCTTCAGGACTCTTGCTGGAGATGACAGCAAGATATTTCTGAAATAATCCAGGCATCATTAACACTGCTGGAATTTGTCAACGAGGAGCTAAGATGCTTTCTGGCTGCTCAATTTACACTTTGCAGAGAATAGAATTTTTTTTTTAATGAGAATATTTTTTTATTGAGAATATACACAGCATGATGTACACCAATTCAGCAGTTTCTGCGTGTACAGTTCAGTGATACTGATGACATTCTTAGAGTTGTGCAGCCATTCCTACCCTCTTCTGAGTTGTTCCTCTGCCAGCGTAAACTCACTGTCCCCTGTGATTCTTGTCTCATGTTTCGAGTTGTTGTCACTTTGAGCCCCCAAAGTGACTTTTATTAACGTCAACAATCAGAATCCAGAGTAAAACAGTTACACTGCGTTGTTTAATCTCAAATCATGCTAGGGACACATTCCAACTACTTTTATAAGCCTACCTTAAGGTTTTTCTTTTAATAATTATTGTGTTTTTGGTGAAGGTTTACACAGCAATTTAGGTTCCCTTCAACACTTTCTACACAAATTGTTCAGTGACACTGGTTGCATTTTTCACAGTGTGTGTACATTCTCATTATTTCTATTCTGATTGTTGTGTTTCCATTAATGTAGTTTTCCTGCCCCCTTACCTTTTACCTTATTGTCTTTGTGTTAAAGTAATTATTGACCGTTTGGTCATGTATAGATGATTTTTTTAAAGAAGCATTTGATATTTAGCGAAAACATGACCTCAGGAACTAGTTTCAGTTCAAGGTTTAAAGAACTGAGGAGGCAAGGATGAGTAGGTACACAGCTAATGAATACCAAGTACCTCGTTTGTGCAGCCAGGGTGGTAGGGTTTTATGCATCATCTCATGGATCCCTCAGGGCAGTAAATCTCAGGGAGTCCTCTGGTCTGAACCAATCCAGTAAGTCTGGATTTTTTTAATTTTTATTATGATTGAGTGAAAATGTATGTTCCCATATAAATTTGCATGCCCACCTATATGCAGTTCTCACTGCTCTCCCCGCCCGGTGACAGCACACTCTTCCTCTCTACTCTGTGCATTTCTTATCCTCCCAGCAATCTCCTATCCCCTCCTCTCCGTGCATTCCCCCGCCTCCGGTAAGAGGTCAGCAGGATGACATCTTATGGATGCATAGAACCATAAAGTGCACACATGATATGGTCACTCTGTGTTGCCAAGTCCAATCCATTCGTGTCCGAAGAGTTGACCTCCATTATGATTTATGGACAGGGGCAGCATCAGGCCATGGGCTGTGCTCCCAGAGGAACTTCAAGGCCCATGGACTATCAATTGTAGTCTTTTAGTGGAGATCTCAGGGTGCACTCTGTTTTATTCTTGTGTGGCCACTGAGATGCAACTTTGTGGGCTCCATCACGGCTATCATTGATGGTGGCCGGGCACAATCCAATTCTTCTGGTCACACCAATTCTTCTGGACCCACTCACGTGAGTCTCTCTGTCTTCTGGGTTCTCTTTCTCCCATGTCGTTTTGGTCCTTGGTGATCATCCATTCCTACTGAGTTGGGGCCATTTGCTGTACCCTCAGATGGCAGCTTGGCAGCTTTTAAGACCCCAGACACCACTCACCAATGTGGGTGCAGAAAACTCTCTTAGCAGAATGCTAGTTGAGCCGATTTGGCCTCGATTTCCCCTGAGAACATGGTCCCTAGGCCCCGCCCCAGCTACTCTGTCCTTTCAATATTGGGTTAAGATGGGAGGAATAATCATGTTATGTTGAAGTCCAGTTAATATTGATCTTCTTTCTAATGTGGGCTGTCACAGCTTTCACCTGACCAAGTTTCTGTCATCTAATCTAAACCTCCCCCCACCCTTGCAGACATTGGAGAGTCTTTTCTTCTATGCATGAGTCTGTTTTTAAGTTCTTATCATAGGGGTCTCATACAATATTTGTCCTTTTGTTACCAACTACTTTCACTCAGCATAATGTCCTCCAATTGAAACCAGGTTATAAGATGTTTCCTAAAATCGTCATTGTTTTTTTATCATTGCATACTGTTCCATTGAGTATATGTACCATAGTTTACCTATCCATTCCTCTGTTGTTGGGCATCTGGGTTGATTCCATCTTTTTGCTGTTGTGGACTGTGCTGCAGTAAACATTTGTGTGCATGTATCAGTTGGTGTGAATGGCCTTGATTCTGCAGGATGTATTCCGAGCAGTGAAATTACTGGGTTAAATGGTATATCTATATCCAGCTTTTTAAGGAAGCACCAGATGGCTTTAAGTCTGGATTTTTTTAACAAGTTGAGGTTCAGCTCCATGTTTTTATACCATTCTGTCAGATCTGTCTGTTGTGTCCTTGATTGTAATGGATGGTCAGTAGTGGTAGATGGGGGCCACCTACATAAACAAAAACACAACCAAACCTGTTGCCATAAGGTTGATTCTGACGCATAAACAAAGTTTTTTAAACCAAGAAACCAAACACATTGCTATCAAGTTGATTCTGACTCACAGTGACCCTACAGAACAGAGCAGAGCTGTTCCATAAAGTTTCCAAGGAGCACCTGGTGGACCCAAACTGCCCACCTTTTGGTTAGCATCCATAATACTTAATCACTGTGTCACCAGAATTTGACAAGAAAGTGACAGACCAGTTTCTCTCTAGGGTTCCTAGGTGATACAGACAGTTAAGGCTTGGCTACTAATCCGAAGATTAGTGGTTTGACTTCATGTGAGGTGCCTTTGATAAAAAGACGTGGTAATCTACTTGCAAAAGGTCACGGCCATTGAAACATACATGCAATGCTAGTCTGATACACACAAGGTCTCTATGAGTTAAAATCAACTTGATGGCAACTGATTAGTTGTTTTCCCTCTCTGATGACCAAACCAAAACCAAACCCAGTGCCACTGAGTCAATTCTGACTCATAATAACCTAGGACAGAGTAGAACAGCCCCCATAGTTTCCAAGGAGTGCCTGGCAGATTTGAAACTGCTGACCTTTTGGGTAGCAGTGGTAGCACGTAACCACTATGCCACCACGATTTCCTTCTAATGACCAGAGATGCAAAAATCCTGAACAGTATTAGCAAATTGAATTTAGTGCTATGGAGAGAGTAATGCACCATACTGCATCATAATCAAGACAGATTTGTTTGGGGAATATAAAGGTGTTTAATGTTTGAAAGGTCTTATTGGTTGTCTGTAAATAGTGGTTTGAAAGAAAATCTCTTGATCCTTAAAATTGGTTTATTCTAATCCATTAGTTTGTGTGCCTGCCATGGATACCCTTCCATACTTACTCTTTTGACTGATAATTTAAGTACCCCCTGTGTCCCACTTCTGGCTGGGAGGCTCTGCATTTGTATTTGAGTATGTTGCTATACATGTTGAGTCAATTCTAACTCATAGTGACCCTGGAGGGATAGAGTAGAACTGCCCTATATGGTTTCCCAGGCTGTAATCTTTTATCACAGAGTGGCTGATGGGTTCCAACCACCAACCTGTTGGCTAGTGGCAAAGATGTCAACCACTGTGCCACTAGGGATCCTTGTCTTTGAACACAGGCAAGTGTAAATGAAGAGAATCCCCAAAGAACTGAGGAGGCGAGGATGAGTAGGTACGCAACTAACGAACAGCGAGTGCCTTGTTTGTTCAGCCAGGGTGGTGCCACATGTGGCACCCCAGTCACCAGCACTAGGAAGGGTCCATAGGCCGAAATGGACAGGAAAGAGGATGAGAAACTCACTTACACATGAAACAAGTCACTCAGACACAAGATAAAGTTGAGGCCGGGTGGGACCAAGGTCTCTGATGGAGAACAATGGCCACTGTTCCTCAGTAGGAAATTTTATTAATAAGGTTACAATCAGGAGCAGGTTGGCGGGGCAGTCTATTTTGCCAAAAATGGTTACGATGTTATTGATGCATCTCATGACTGGCTGATTCATACGCAGAAGTATTGTCAAGGCACAAGGCAGGGGAAAGGCAAAGGTCAGGCTCTCTCAGAGGCTCATACTCGAGAAAGGCCTAAACATTTGTGAAGAAGTCTCAGTAAGGTGGGAGTTAAGAGAAAGAAGAGAGAGACAAAGGTTAGGCTTTCCCAGAGGTTCTTCCATGCCGAGAAAATCCTAAATCTACATCACTAAGACAACAGGTGGGACAGTACATTCCAAGCAGCCCGCAGCAGGGTGGTAGGGTTTTATGCATTGTCATGGATTGAACTGTGTCCCCCCAGAAATATGTGTAGCCATATGACTGGGCCATGATTCCCAGTATCTTGTGAGTGTCCACCACTTTGTGGTTTTCCTGTGCTGTATGTTAAAGGATCAGGGTGGGACTATAAACCCCTTCATAGGATCACCTCCCTGCTCCACTATAAAGGGAGTTTCCCTGGAGTATGGCTTGCCCCACCCTTAATCCTTTCATTCTACAGGAGATAAAAGGTAAGAGAAGCAAGCAGAGAACTGGGAGCCTCACACCATCAAGAAAGCAGCACCGGGAGGACAGCATGTCCATCAGATCTGAGGTTCCTGTGCCAAGATGCTCCCTGGACAAAGACTGAGGCAATACCAGACTTTCCTCCAGAGCCGACAAGGGGAAAAGCCCTCCCCTGGAGCAGACATCCTGAATTTGGACTTGTAGCCTACCAGACTATGTAAGAATAAACTTTCCTGTGTTAAAGCCATCCACTCTGTGGTATTTCTGTTAGAGCTGCGCTAGCTGACTAAAACATGCATGATCTCATGGATCCCTCACAGTACCCTAGGAGGTAGGCATCGTTAGCTCCATCAGATAGATGGGAAAACATTGAGCTATTAGCTGACTTGTGCCCTACAACTCACCAGTGACAGAGTTGAAAATTATGCATGAAACAAAACAAAACAAACAGAAAACAAATACATTGCCATCAAATCAGTCCCTACTCACAGCAGCCCTCTAGGACAGAGCAAGTCTGCTGAAGCCCAAACTCCTACTCCTTCCCAGTTCATTGCTCAGTGTCCCCAGCAACTTGTTGTGAGAGGCAGATAGCATTTATTTTCTGTCCTGTTTGAACAGGGAGTTGGGTAATAGACACTTCCGCCAACCCTGTTCAGTCCAGCAGTTGTTTGCCTTCATTGAATGGCCACACGGGCCACGCATGGGCCACAGAGAAAGACAGTTACCCTGTATCTACCTGTATTTCTTCGTCCTGTCTCTGTGTACGATGAGTCTTCATCCGGTGTCTGCTAAATTTTTCACACTTCCTTCCCACACAAAAACAGAGAATTTCTAGTAACATGGTCCTAATAAATGCATCTTTCATATTTATTAAATTAGTTCTCATAGACCAATTTAACTTGTTATAAAGTTTCACCAAAGAGCTGGGTCAGGCATGTGTTTGCCCTCATGATCTCATATCCAGATTAAGACTGTTTCCTGTGTGTTTTGTCATTTATTTTTAAAATATCCTATCTAACAGCAGTGCCCCAAGGAAGGAAGGGGCTATTAGCGATGGGACAGGAATCGATGGTGTAATTAGAAAGCATGAGTTCCTGTCACTGGGGTGTGCCACTAGTTCTGTGTACCCTAGCTGTCTGGGGTGGCCGTACTTGGGCATTAATTTGCAAAGAAGTGGGACTCTACTGGCTTTTGGAGTCACCTGAGCTGGAATTGACGTGGTATGCTTCCCAAGGCAGTGGCTCACACTTCTAGAAACCTCCATCCTTCCCTGTAGATGTTCTGATTTGATAGGTCTAAGTAAGGTCCTGCAATTTTCTTCTTTTTATCTTTAAACAAGTATCCAGGTCATTGCGGTGCTGGGTGCTCTCACGTGACTGCATGTGGAAAGACTCCTTCCAGTGAGATCACTGTGCCTGTCAATAGATTGACTAGCCTGACCAAAATCAGGTACTTATTGAGTGTGTCGGGGGAGAAGAGACATCTCATTGCTGACATTTCTCCCCCATATTGTCATCCTTCAGAAGAATGGCAGGAAGGTTTCTGCTCTTCCAGAAAAGAGGTGAAAAAACAAAAACAAAACCTGTGGTTCCTACATATCCTGAGAAATGAGCAGCATCGAGCAGAAAGGGAGCCACATGGGCCAAGTGTACAAAAGACAGGTGTGCCAAAGTAGAGGGTCATGAGAACAGATGGGAGAGCTGCGAAGCAAATGAGGATCAGCACAGTGAGCTGGACCAGACTGAGGAAGGCGAAGAATCCTGGGTGGTTCCTGGCCAGTGTCAAGAGCTCTTCCTGCATGGTGCAGCTCCACATTGTCTTTTGGGGGGCTTCGTGAAAGACCACCTCTGGAAGCTGCCTTGCCAGTCCCTGGCTGCTGTGCAGGCTTGGCTTCATCCATGCAGGTCTGACCTCTGCTGTCCCCTAGCCAGAACGGCACTATAGAATCAGATGTTGGTTAAGAGCCAATGCATGAGTCTTCCCACAGACTTAATTCTCAGTGGCTTCCTTTGGTCTTCATGGAGTCAAGATAAGTAAGCATTTGTGTATGGATGTTGTTGATAGCTCCCATTGAGTTGATTCTGACTTATAGCAGTCCCATGTGTTACAGGATAGAACTATTCCATAGGATTTTCTTGGTCGTTACTGTAACAGAAGCAGATTGCAAGGCCTTTTATTCCACAGTACCACTGAGTGGGTTCAAACTACCAAACTTCAGGTTATTCTGGTTAGCAGTTGAGTGCAAACCATTGGCATCACCCAAGGAGTTGTGATATGCTTTAAATGATATGCTTCCAAAGCAGCAGTAATTTTTACCAGCTTTTAAAATATATAACACATTTAAAATTATTTCAAAATAGTTAAAACAGCAGTGATTTTTTTCCTAGTTTTTTTTTTTTTTTTTTTTGTACATGGACAGATCTGTGAGTGGTGTTTCTGAAAGGGCCACTTGCCACTTGCATTCTCAGTAAGTCTGTGTGGCAGCATGACTGGCTGGGTTCTCATCTAGGTGCCGACAGAGAAGCCCTGTATTCTACATGGGCTGAGTGGAGGAAAACCTTTCCTATGTGGGCTGAGGGAGAGGAACAGGGCAGCGATGGGGCCAGAGACGACTGTGGCATAGAGGAGGAGGCTGAGGAGGAAGGTCAGGATGGCTTCAGTTAGCCCTGTGACGTGGTAGCTGGCAGCGAGGGATGCTAGGTGTGAAGGAAGCCACGGGGCAGAGGCACTTGGATTTGTTTTATGAATTTGCTGATAAAGTTACAAATGCTTTTCAGAGTATTCTGAGCAGACCTAGCTCATGTCTGGTGCAGAAAAGGCAGGTCTTAAGTGTACTATTTGCAGGTGGCCTGAAAGTTTCTTGTGTACTCGATACTGGCATGGTCAAACGATCCCAAATCCACTCTCCTGGCATTTGTCCACAGAGCTTGTCAAAAACACAGCTGATGGGGGTGGTGGGGAGGGGCAAGCAGAAAGCTTCCCCAGAAACCAAGAAGCAGAAATTAGAAGGTAACTTCCTTGTTATGTTTTATATAGTTTCTTTACAGGAAAAGGGAATCCTAATGGTGTAGTGGTTAAGTGCTATGGGCTGGAAACGAAAAGGTCAGCAGTTCAGATCGGCCAGATGCTCCTTGGAAACTCTGTGGGGCAGTTCTACCCTGTCTGTAGGATCGTGATGAGTCAGAATAGACTCGGAATCAACTCAACAGCAGCAGGTTTTTTTGGTTTACAGGAAGCACATGGTGAATTTCACTTTGGGCAAAAAAATGTCTCTGTTGACCCAAATAATAAACAGCAAAAAGATTTTTTTTATTGATGCCTGGTATTGCAAGATGCCATAGTTCTTTGTTGTTGCATTGTGGTAGAACGTAATTAACATAAAATACGCCATTTTGAACATCTTCAAGGCTGTGGTTCAGTGGCCTTCATTGTGTTCACCTTCTATGCACCATCACTGCTACCTACTATTTCCATTTAAAGTCCTCCAACGGCTTATGTTTAGTAAATGCATTGTACTCTACTTTGATTGCTATGCCAGTTTCTCAACCAAAATACTAAAATATCCCCAAGATCTTCCATGTCTTAGCAAAAGCCTAATTTTCCAACTGCAAGCCATGTTCTTTGCCTTGAATCATTTTAGATACTCTAAGCCACAAGTGGAAACCCTGGTGGCTTGGTGGTTAAGTGCTACAGCTGCTAACCAAAAGGGCGGCAGTTTGAATCCACCAGGCGCTCCTTGGAAACTCTGTAGAGTAGTTCTCTCTGTCTTGTTGGGTTGATATTATTGGAATCGACTCAGTGACAGTGGATTTGGTGCTTTTTTTAAGCCACAAGTTTAATGACAAAATTTCCCATAGCTTTGCCGGCAAATACAGGTGCTCAGAGTTCCACTTTTTGCTGAGTTGGATGTTATTCTTTCTCACTTCTGCCCTAACCTCAGAAATGTGTCTTGACTGTGAGCTTGTCAATTTTATGTGCTCAGAATTTCCTAGGTGAAAACCAGATGATAAGAGTAAGTGTTCCTTATGTGCACTGACTTGTTAAATCCCTTAAACAAGACTTGGTGGCTGGAGATGACTGTAGTCGACCTTCTTCCCCAAAGAAAGAGGAAATGGAGGCTGAGAAAGGTTAAGTAACTTGCCCAATATCACACAGCTAGAAAGGGGCCGAGGGAGGATGTGAGCCCAGCACTCTGACTTCAGAGCCTGTCCTCTTAGCTGCTGATCCTGCCGCCTGTCACAGCTGCTGTCACATTTCTCTTCTTACAGTTTCTTTCTAAATTCTTAAATACGGTATTTATGGTAAATAGGGATTACTCTCTGGCATCAAAAAAACCCTGACCATACTAACCCTTGGGTTTGCCAACACATTCTTTTGCCCAGTTCACAAATGCGGGTAGCTCTTTCTTCTCATGACCCTCTTGTGGCCCTTCCACTTGAGATTTAAATGATTGCAAAGGAAATTCATGTGATAACTTTTTTAAACAGAAATTTAAATACTTGTAAGCCCAAGCCTTGTTTGCTGTAGCTTCTGGTTAAATATGGTCCCTTGTTGCACAGGAAAGCTAATCAGATCCCATTCGGTGGACTCCCTCTGGCTTTTAGGCCTTGCTGGACTACACGGTTTCTCAGCACTGTTGGCACTTAGGGCTGGACAGTTTTTGTCATAGAGCTGTCTTGTGGATTGCAGGATCTTTAGCAGCATTCCCGGGCTCTACACACTAGGTGCTAGTGACACTCCCATGTCTGCAGACATGTCACCTGGGGGGCAGAATTGCCCCTGACTAGGAGCCACTGCTCAGCAGTTACTTGGTGGCACTGAAACTGCCAGTGCCTGGAGCCCTGCTTCTCAGTGGTGCATCCAGCAGCTGCTTTTGACTGAACGCTGGTTCCCGCACTGCCATCTGGCACAGTCATCCAGCCAGAAGGTCCATGGCTCTCCATCTTTTCTGCTTTCCCTTCTTCTCCACCTTTGTAGGAAATTAGGCTATGTGAACTCTAAATCTGCTAAAGACCAGGAATAAGCACTGGAACTTCGTGATACAAAGGTCCTCAGCTATGAGTCAGGCAATGTTTTAGTTGCCTAGAGCTGCCGTAAATTCTGCAGGGGGCTTCCGCCCTGTCCCATGGGTCACTATGAATCAGAGCTGACTCAGAGGCAGTGCATGTTAGTCTTCTACCAGAAATGCCACAGGTGGGTGGCTTTAATGAACAGAAATATATTTTCCCACAGTTGAGGAGGATAGAGGTCCAAGTTCAGGACACTGGCACGAGAGGAAGGCTCTCTGTCCACTCTGGCGGAAGTCTTGGTCTCTTTTCAACTTTTGTTCTTTGGTTCCTTGGTCATGTTCATGTGCAGAGTGGCTTGCCCTGTGTCTGGCTTTCTTCTCTAGGCCTTTTTATATCTCTAAAGTGATTGATTTAAGGGACGCTGGACATTGATATGGCCTTATTCACATAACAAAGAAAACCTTCTTCTAGTGGAATTACATCCTTATGCATACCTCCGTCACCAAATGGATTCCAACCCACAGTGACCCTATAAAAGGGAGTAGAACTTCTGCATAGGGTTCTAAGACTGTCACTGATGAACGGCCCCTTAGGGTTCCCAAGGCTTGTGATCTGCAGCTTGTGATCTGCCACAGCTTGCTTCCGAGAAGCAGCCAATGGGCTCAAATCGGCTACCTTTCAGTTCAAGCCAAATGCTGGATTTCTGCCCGACCAGGACTTCCTGTCCTTAGATATAGGGATTAGGATGTACAACACACATTTGAGGAGAGGACACAATTCAGTGTCCAACAGGCAGGAAAGGACCACCACATCCTTTCTTCCGCAGTTCAGGGATCCTTCTGGTTCCCGCAGGTAACCTCCCATTTGCGCTGCACAAGCCCCACCCACCTTTCCTTCACGCCCTGGGCTCCAGCTGCTCCATCAGCTCTCTCTGGCACATGTTCTTCCTAGGACCATCCTTTGGCTATCTCCATCCCGTCCTTGAGGTCTCAGCCTCAGCGTCACTCAGAGCAGAGTGGTTTTCACTTACCTCTCCAGTCCAGTTTAGGTCTTCTATACTGTTGGGGTTGTTCAGTGTTAACGAGTCCATTCTGACTCACAGTGACCTTGTGTACAACAGAAGAAAACCCTGCCCTGTGCTCAGCCATCCTCACTGTGGTTGCTATGTCGCAGCCTGCTGTTGCAGCCACTGTGTCAGTCCTCGTTGAGGGTCTTCCTCTTTTTCGCTGACCCTCTGCTTTACCTAGAGGGTCACTGTGAGCTGGAATCAACTTCACAGCACTGGGTTTTTTTTTTCTATTTACCAAGCGTACTGTTCTCCAGGGACTGGCCTGCCTGATAACATGTCAAACGCACGTGAGATGAAGGCTCAGCATCCTTGTTTCTAAGGAGCATTCTGGCTGTCTTTCTTTCAAAACAGCATTTATTTGTTCCTCTGGCAGTCTGGTATATTCAGTATTTTTTGCCATCACCGCAACTCAAATGTATCGCTTCTTTGGTCTTCTTTATTCATTGTTCACCGTTTTCACGCTCTGAGGTGCTTGAAAAGACCATGGCTTGGTTCAGGCACTGCTTCGTCCTGAAAGTGAGACCTTTGCTCTTGAACACTTTAAAGAGGTTTTGTGCAGTAGGTTTGCCCAGTTCTATGTGTCATTTGGTCTCTTGACTTGCCCCTTCTGTGGATGTTGACTGTGGCACCGATTTCCAGGTAAAATGAAATCTTTTGACAATTTTAGTCTTTGTTTATCATGATGTTGCTTATCAGTCCAGGTGTGAGCTGTAATCCATTTGGAAGGCTGTAGTCTTTGATCTTCATGAATAAGTGCTTCAAGTCCTCTTCACTTCCAGCAGGCAAGCTGGTGTTATCTGCATGTTGCAGGTTGTGCATGAGGCTTCCTGCAATCCTTATGCCTTGTTCTCCTTCATACAGCGCAGCTTCTCTGACTATTTGCTCAACATGAAAATTGAATAAGTGTGGTGGAGGGATTCAACACACACGTAACTTTCCTAGTTTTTAAACTGCACTGTATCCCCTTGTTCTGTTCAAACACTGAAGCTTGGTCTATGTACAAGTTCCACGCGAACACAAGTATTCTGGATTTCCTACTGTGTCAATCCATATTGTTGAGGGTTTTCCTCTTTTTTCCTTACCCTCTGTTTTTGCAAACATGATGTCTTTCTACAGTGACTGCTTCCTTCCAACAACACGTCCAAAGTATGGAGGATATAGTCTTGCCGTCCTTGCTTCTAAGGAGCACTCTGGTTGTACTTATTTCAACACAGTCTCAGAGGACTTTTTAAAATAATAATTTATTTTTGTTGTTTAAAATATACACAGCAAAACATACTCTGACAATTTCTACATGTACAATTTAATGACATTGACTACATTCTTCAAGCTATGCAACCATGCTTGACTTCCTTTCCTGAATTGTTCCTCTGCATAAACATAAACTCGTTGCTCTCAAAGTTTCCTGTCTATTCTCCTGAGTTGCTGTTGTCAGTTTGATCCCAAATAGATGCAGATCTGTCTGCATGATCCTATACAGGTGGATCTTAAACCAAATAATTGTTTCATTTGAAGAATTTTCAGGGAATATTTTTGGTTTAAAGATTATCTCGGGGCTAGCCTCAGTGACTCCTGAAAGTCTGGATGCCGTAAGAATTTGAAATTCTTTTCTACACATTCTCCCTTTTGATCAGGATTCTTCTGTAGAATCTTAGATCAGAACATTCAGTAACTGTCTAGAGGACTCTCTTGATGCTCGTTAGATCTACACTCAGACCAAAATTATTATTTTGTATTTCTGTAGATTGAGATGCCAGGACCCTTTTGATCAAGAACCTGCTTGAAACAGTCACTTGGCATGAATTAAAAGAAGTGTTTGAGAATGCCTTTCAAATCAGATTAGAAAGCAAGGCTGGAATGAGTAAAAGGTATGTTTTGTACCTTGTGCTGAAAAAGAAGATATATCAGCCAGACTCAAATGCAGGGGAATTTTGTTACATTCTCACAAATCACTTATTCCTGATTTTAGAAAAATAAGTTATACTTTTCTGCCAGCAGACGTATAAACAGCTGAAGGAGGCCCTGTCCATGGACTGCCAAAGGCTTCAGAAAGCTTTAGTGATGTCACAGAGAAATGAAGACTTATTCTGCTGTCAAGTGCAAGATGCAAGATTATAAGAATTCAGTCACAGACTATCGCTCTCCTGGGCTGACTCCATTAAAAATAACACATATGTTTGGAAAGGTACCAAAGAATAATGTTGGATTAGATTGTTAGGGTTGTATTGTAACCATTTAATGAAATGCTGTCACTGTGTGTCAAGGTTTTGGTGAAGTAAACGAACAGAAAAGCAATTGGAGATGGAGTCAGTTCTGACTCACAGTGACTTGACGTGTGTCATGGTAGAACTGTACTCCACTGAGTTTTCAGGGGCTGATTTTTTGGAAGTAGATCACCAGGTCTGCCTTCTGAAGTGTCTCTGGGTGGGCTTGAACCAACAACTGAAGTGGCAATAGAAGGTCCCATATAGAGTGGGGGAAAAAAGTAGAACAAAATTCAAATGAAAAACAAGACTAGACTTACTGGTCTGAGAAAGATTGGAGGAAACTCAAAACTGCGGCCCTTAGACACTCTTCTGATGGGAGCTGAAGCCATGCTGGAGGTCGTCTTTCAACACAACAATAGACAGGCCTAGAAACAAACAATAAGGCCTGTGAGGACAGTACTTCTTAGAACAATCATCTGTATGAGACCAAAATGACAGTACCAGCCCAAAAGCGAAGGTGAGAAGGCAGGAAGGAGCAGGAGCCAGATAGGCAGAAATGTGGAGAAATCGGGGTGACAGCCAGGAGAGGAGTGCTGACCGATTGCAGGGACTGCAGCCAATGTCGTGAATCAGTTTGTGTGTAAATCACTGAATGTAAACCTTCCCCTAAAGCAGAGGCACACACAAAGCACAGTGAGATACCATTTCATTCCTATTAAAATGGTCATCTTCAAAAGAATAGAGAAGAATCAGAACCCCTTGTGCATTTGTGGCGAGAATGTAAAATGATGTGTGCACTTCAGAAAACAGGTCAACAGTTTCTCAGAGTGTTATACACTGACTTGTCCTATGGTTGTACAATTCCACTCCTTGGTATACACCTAAGACAAACCAAACTCACTGCTGTCAAGGAGATTCCGACTCACAGCAGCCCTACAGGACACAGTGGAACTGCCCCACAGTGTTTCCAAGGAGTGACTGGTGGGTTAGAACTGCTCACCTTTCAGTTAGTAGCCAGACGTATAACTACTGTGCCACCAGGGCTCCAACTGAGACATAAACCCACACCCACTGCTGTCGAGTCGATTGCAACTCATAGCAACTCTATAGGACAGAGTAGAACTGCTCCATAGAGTTTCCAGGGAGTGCCTGGCAGGTTTGAACTGCCAACCCTTTGGTTAGCACACGTAGCACTTAGCCACTACGGCACCCAGTGAGACCTAGGTACACTCAAAAAACTTGTAAATGGATGTTCACAGCAGCACTTTGTAATAGCCAAAAAGAAAGAGCAAACTTACGGTCCATCACCTGACAGATGGGTAAACAGAATGTGTGTCTATACAATAGGGTACTATCCAGCCATCCAGAGGAAGGTAGTACTGATACATGCTACGGCATGAGATGACCAAACCTCTGGCTTCTGAACAACAGAAGCCAGACACAAAAGACCACATATTACCTGTTTTCATTTCTACGAAATGTCCAGAATAGGGAGAACCCAGAGAGCCAGAAGGTGGGTCAATGGTTGCCAGGGTGGAGGGTGTGTTAGGAAGAAAGAGGAGTGACTGCTGACAGGTCCTTTGGAGATGATAAAAGTGTTTTCAGATTAGATTATGATGAGAGTCACACAACTCTGATACACTAACAATCATTGAATTGTGCCCATTAAATGGATGACTTTTACAATTTGTAAAATATATCTTAATAAAGCTGTTTTTTCATAAAATGTCTCTGGGTGTGTATGGATGACTTTTACAATTTGTAAAATATATCTCGATAAAGCTTTTTTTAAAAAAAAAATATCTGTGGGTGTGTACATGTATTTGCTGGTATTTGTGCTAAATGTTGCCTTGAGGTTGGCTTGGAGTAGGAAAGGAAACAAGGCTTCTCCCTGTACCCTTTTCTACTTTATGCAGTTTGAATTTGTATATGTATTTACAAATTCAAAAAATAAAAGCCCGTGGTTCTACCCCTGGAAGCATGGCCCCCAGACCCGATGCTGCCCCTGTCCATAAATCATTACTGAGGTCAACTTCTCGGACAGGAATGGATTCTACTCAGCGACACAGAGTGACTGTATCGTGTGTGCACTTTATGGTTCTGTGCATCTATAGGATGCTGTCCTACTGGCCTCTTACTAGAGGGGAGTGGAGAGGGTAGAGAAGGGGGGACAGGAGATTGTTAAGAGGATACGACTTGTCTTGAACACAAAGCAGGAGTGTGCTGTCACTAGGAAAGGAGACTGATAGCAGCTGCACATAGGTGGGCTGGCAAATTTAAACTGGATTGTACACTTTCACTCAATCACAATAAATAAATAAGAAACAAGATAAATCAGACAAATAAACAAATAGGAGCCATGGCTCTCAGTGTGGCCTGTTCTTCTCTCTCTCCCTCACTCCTGCTCACCATGGCAGGATTGCCCACATAGAATTCAAGTCAAGAGCTGCTGCAGAGACAGCCTGGGGACAGAAGCAGGGAAGGCAGATCTGTCGACCACCCTGGAGAGAAAATGAGGATGGAAAAAACAGCCTCTGGAGAGGTAAGGGACCTAAAGCTCCCTAGATTAAGACTTGCCAGAGTTTCCAGTGACATTCCAGAGGAGTGGGGCTGGTATGAGGTAGTGAGTGCTTGGCGCTTTTAAGCACACCTTTCCTTTGTCTGCAGTCATCAAGTTCTGTCAAGCTCATGATAGTTCTCCTAGTTAATCCTAAACCCAACGTCAATAAAAGAGATAACACTTTTTAGACACATCTGCTTGGCGTCCTTATTAGAGTACCTTCTAGGATTCTGTCTGAGCAAGCTACGATACGATGACTGTGGTTTTGGAATTACACCTTGAGTTCTCTTCAGCACACGAGCAGTGGTTGTTTGTTTGTTTGTTTTGTAGGATTTAAGTCCTTGTCCCATGGGCCTGATCTGACGGGCAGACGTTTTGGCTTACACAGTAGTTACAGAAAAACAGTCGAATTTGTTACGAATACTTCAAAAAATCAAGACATTTCACATGAAGGTCTGTCTAGATTCCTTGCCTTTTTCACTGTGTCTGAGAGCCGGGTGGCGGTGGGCCTGGCGGCTACCTGTCAGCGGTCATCTGGGCTGAACAGCAGTCACTACCACGGAGGCGGGACCTCCAGTTTGTTCTGATCCCTGCAACTCATTAGGGTCTCCCCAGCACCAGCACTGTGAATGTTACATGTACACTTTTTAAAAATAGAGCTAATACTTATTTCTGACATAACCACCAGTTGCTGGTGAGTCAGTTCCCACTGAGGGCAACCCCATGTACGTTAGAGTGCAGCTGTGTGCGAGAGTTCTCAACGGCTGGTTTTGTGGAGCTCATCACCAGGCCTTTCCTTCTAGGTACCTCTGAGTGAACTTGAACTTGTCTCACTTTTTTTTTTATTACTTTTTTTTTTAATTTCATATGACTGAGGGAAAATGTACATTGCCGTATAAATTTACATGCCCACCTATATGCAGCTTCCACTGCTCTCCCTGCCCAGTGACAGCACACTGTTCCTCTCTGCTCCATACATTTCTCATCCTCCCAACAGTCTCCTTTCCCCTCCTCTCCACCCACTGTCCTTCCTCCAGCCAGAGGTCAGCAGGATGATATCCTATAGATGTATAGAACCATAAAGTGCATCCAATATGTGGTCACTCTGCATTGCCAAGTCCAATCCATTCATGTCCAAAGAGTGGATCTTTGTTATGATTTATGGGCAAGGGTAGCATCAGGGCCAGGGGCCATGCTTCCAGGGAAACCCCGAAACTGCTGGACCACCAATTTAGGTCTTATAGTGGAGATCTCAGGGTGCACCCCTTGTCTCACTTTTAGTTAGCCTAACCACTGACCTCTTCACTCTTGGGACCATCCAGAAGCTCCATTTTCTTAGGTGACAGTAGTTTTTTGCCTAGAGTAAAGGTGAGATTTTAATATTTCTGACCTGTTTTTCTCTTTCAGAAGTAGGAAAACAAAAGATGGAACAGGAAAGCCTCATGTTGCAAGAAAAAATGGGAGAGAGCTTCCTTCTTTGTGGAAGTAAAGAATATTCCTACATGCTTAATATGCAGACAAAGTCTGTCTGTATCCAAAGAATGTAACTTAAGACTCCATTATGAAACAAACCATGGTGAGAACCATCACAGATTTATAGAAAAGATGTATAACAGGCAATTTAATGAAGTAAAAACAGGACAAACTTCACAGGACTTGGTTTTGAACTTGAACAAAATCAGCGATGGTGCTATGAAATGTCGTTATGTCTGAAGTGAAAAAACTGTCCGGGTATCGACAGATGGTGCATTTATAAAAGACTATCTATTGAGTGCAGCCGAAATTAAGGGCCCTGAACAGAAACAAGCATTTTGCAAATACAAGACTGATGGGTAGTGTTGTCACGCAGCAAGTTGACGCTATGACTGAGAATTTACAGGACAAGTTGCTGGGAATAGTTAAATCATTTGTGGCTTTCTCCATTACAGCTCATGAGAGCACTGATCTAAATAATGCTACCCAGTTGATGGAACTTTTGATGTAACCCAAGAGCTTTTAGCTATGAATTGGACCCAACTCAATGGCACTGAGTTTGGTTTTTGGTTTTACCCAGAGCACAACCTCAGGAAATGACATAGATTTATGTGTTGAGAAAAGGCTTAAGAATTTAATGCAGATTGGTCAAAATCAGTGAGCGTTACCACTGCTGATGATTCTACAGTGGTTGGTATTCATCAGCTTGTTATGAAACAACTCCAAGTTGTCAAAGCTTCACAAAGACACACAACTTAAGTTTGTACATGGCCTCCTTCTCCAGGAATCACTTTACCCTGAAAAGCTAAGACTGGATCCCATTGTGGACACTGTAATTGACACTGTGACCTGGCTATGTTCCCGTGACTCCAGCTCCAGGAAGTTCAGTGCTTTGTGCAGTGAGTTAGATGTACAGTATAGAAGTCTGTTCTCCTATGTGACTGTTAAGTGCCTGAGTTGTGGCACATTGCTAAAGCAGTTTTTTTGAACTATTGGAAGAAATTGACTTTTTATTGGTTTTTGAGGGAACATCTGTGCCTCAGCTTATTAGCAAAGAATGGATCACAGACAGCCTTTTTGGTTGATATTACAGCCATGTAAACGTGTTGGCTATTTCTCTGAAGAGGTTACACAAGTGGTTACACAAACTCGTAGTTCTATTGGCTCCTTCCTAGTGAAATTGTGTCTTTGGGAAAGCTGTTTAGCAAAGCACAATGTGGCCCCCTTTCCTACACTGAAGCTTGCTTCTGCAGCTCACAGTGACGGGCCTGCTCTGCATTCTGAAGGTTAGAGAGTTAAAGGCTGACTTCCAGAAAACATTCTCTGATTTCAGACTTTATGAAAATGAGCTCATACTGTTCAGTTCTCTTTTATCAGAATATTAACAGTGTGACTGAGATCTAACAAAATGTGGAAATTATTGAACATTAGCATCAATGTCACCCACAAATAAAATTTTGCGTGAGATCATTCAAAAGCAGCTGCAGTAGTATATTAACAGGCAACTGCCAGAAATTCAAATTGGATTCAGAAGAGGATGTGTTATGAGAGATATCATAGCTGATGTCAGAGGTATCTTGGCTGAAAGCAGAGACTATCGGAAAGCTGTTTATGTGTGTTTTATTGACTATGCAAAAGCATTCAACCGTGTGGGTCATAACCAATTATGGCTAACATTGTGGAGAATGGGAATTCCAGAACATTTAATTGTGCTCATGAGGAACCCGTATGCCATGGATTGAATTGTGTACCCCCAAAAATATGTGTAGCCATGTGGCTGGGCCATGATTCCCAATATTTTGTAATTGTCCTCCATTTTGTGATTTTCCTGTGTTGTGTGTTAACGGACCAGGGTGGGACTGTAAATCCCTTCATAGGATTACCTCCCTGCTCCACTATAGAGTTTCCCTGGAGTATGGCTTGTCCCAGCCTTAATCCTTTCATCCTACAAGAGATAAAAGGAAAGAGAAGCAGGCAGAGAATTAGAAACCTCACACCGTCAAGAAAGCAGCACTGAGAGAAGAGTGCGTCTTTCAGACCTGAGATTCCTGCCCCAAAACACTCCCTGGACAAAGATTGATGCAATACCAAACTTTCCTCCAGAGCCAACAAGGGGAAAAGCCTTCCCCTGGAGCAGACATCCTGAATTTGGACTACTGAAGTGTGTAAGAATAAACCTTCCTTTATAACAGCCATCCACTCTGTTGTATTTCTGTTAGAGCAGCACTAGCTGACTAAAACACCATACATAGATCAAGAGGCAGACATTCAAACAGAATGTTTTAGTCTGCTAGCACTGCTTTAACAGAAACACCACAAGTGCATGACTTTAAAAGGCAAAATTGTATTTGTCACAGTCCAGTAAGCTAAAAGTTCAAATTCAGGTATCAGCCCCAAGGGAAGGCTTTCTTGGCTGGATCTGGTCGGGAAGGTTCTTGTCAGTCTTCCTTTGGACTGGAAGCTTCTGAGTAAGGGAACTCTGTCCCTGGAATTCACGGAAGTCATTTTATCCAATGATCAGACCTCACCACTGACTGAAAACAGCCTAGTATGTAGGCTCCAAAGGCACTTCACTGTAGAACCTTAAATAACTTTTGCATCAAGTCACCCCTGACTTCTTCACTGGAGCTTTAAAACTATAGAAACCATCGCCAGCAGCTACTGGTTGGGCCGAACCACATCTTGGCTCAGACTCCAGATTGTCTGAGAACAAACTTGATTGGACTCTCAGACTCGTGTGTCTCTGCCCCTGTTTCACACAGTTCTATTCCCAGCGCTGAGGCACAGATTGATCCTGGTCCTTTCCAAAGGACACATTCAGCTTCTGGCACAGCTTCTTGGTGGCATGGGTCCTCAAATCTCTGCAGAAGCTTCTTTCCTTTATATTTCATGAGGCTGCCTCAAGGCATGAAACAATCTTAGACACTGAGTCCTGCCCCACCAACTTAATTGCTGCCCGTGTAACCTTAACATCATAGAGGCAGGATTTACAACACGGAGGAACAGAACATGATACCAGAAATCATGGCCTAGCTAAATTGTTACACAGCTGTTTGGGGGGAACGAAATTCCATCTATGACACAGAACAAGGGGTACTGCGTGGTTTAAAGTCAGAAAAGTGGTGTGTCAGACTTGTAGCTTTTCACCATACTTACTCAATCTGTTACACTGAACAAGTAATTTGAGAAGCTAGACTGTGAGGAAGAGAGGGCATCAGGGTTGGAAGAATACTTACTGACAACCTGCGAAATGCAGATGACATAACTTTGCTTGCTGAAACTGAAGACTTGAAGCACTTATTGATGAAGATCAAAGACCACAGCCTTCAGTATGGTCTATACCTCAACATAAAGAAAACAAAAATCTTCATGTTTAGACCAATAAGCAACGTGACAAGAAACAGAAAAGATTGAAGTTGTCAAAGATTTCATTTAAATTGGATCTACATTCAACATCCATGGAAGCAGCTGTCAGAAAATCAGTAGACACATTGCATTGGGCAGATCTATTGCAAAAGGCCTCTTTAATGTGTTGAAAAGCAAGGCTGTCCCCTTGAAGAAAAAGCTGTGCCTCACCTAAGCCATGATGTTTTCAATCACCTCATAATGCATGTGAAAGGTGGGTGATGAACAAAGAAGACAAAAGAAGAATTGACGCCTTTGAACTGCGATATTGACAAAGCTTATCGAACATCCCATGGACTCCCAGAGGAAAGAACAAGTCTGCCTTGGAAGAAATACAACCAGAATGCTCCGTAGAGGCAACGAATGCAAGACTACGTCTAGCATCCTCTGGACATGCCATGAGGAGGGATCAGTCCCTGGAGAAGGACATCATGCTTGGTAAGGTGGAGGGTCAGCGAAAAAGAGGACGATCCTCCACAGAAGGGAATGACACAGTAACTACAACAATGGGCTCCAGCATAACGAGGACTGAGAGGATGGCACAGGGCCAGGCAGTGTTTTGTTCTGTTGTGTATCGGTTTGCTATGAGTTGCTCAACAGCACCTGACAACAACAACCTAGGCATTGTGTAGGAGTTACAAGATCACGCGTGACTACAAGGGCCACATTAAGAAACTCAGTGCACGGCGCACGCATATTCTCTTGTCTCTTGTTTTTTGTTTTTTTTGTTTTTGTTAATACTTCCTGTATGTTGGAGATTCTTAACACATGTGTGTGGTCTTCTGCTGGCAGCTGTGGACTCCACCTCCACAGATTCACAGATTGGTGTCGTTGGCAGGATCACCAGAAAATACATGACGGCGTGATGGAAACACAAGGACTGGTCAGTTGACTGTTCCCAAGATGATGCCAGCTCTCCAAGGAATGAGATACTGACAGTAATGCCAGTTGCCCTCTGGCCAAATGGTGACAAATGGGACTAAGACCGTATCCGTGGTAGCAGGTGTCATGGATTGAATTGTGTCCCCTGAAAACTGTGCGTTAACAATTTGGCTGATCTATGATTCCCAGTATTTTGTGGTTGGTCTCCATTCTGTGATTTTTCCACGCTGTCCATCCTAATCTCAGCATGTGGTTAATAAACTGGATTCTGTTAAGGATGGTTAGGGTGGGAGTTGCTTACAGTGTAAAGGGAGTTTCCCTGGAGTGTGGCTTATACCACCTTTCATCCTGCAAGAGATAAAAGGAGAGTAAAACTAGCAGTGAGCAAGGACCTCATACCATCAGGAAACCAGCACTGAGAGCAGAGCACATCCTTCAGACCTCAGGTTCCTGGGCCAAGATGCTCCCTGACCAAAGACTATGCAACACAAGGACCTTCCCTCACAGCCACCAGAGGGAAAGTCTTCTGTTGGAGTAAACACCCTGAATTTGGACTTGTAGTCTCCCTGACTGTGTAAAAATCAGGTTTTCTTTATTAAAGCCATCCACCTGTGGTGTTTCGGTTACAGCAGTACCAGTTGACTAAGACAGCAGGGATGAATTGGTGCAGTCCACAATGTCTCAAGAGTTACAAATGATGCTGTCTGTTCTCACCGTGACACATGAGTCACAGACTGTGCCTCAGGAGCCACCACTTTAGAAGCTCCTCCCAGTTCAGGCTGCTGACATGCCCCAGATGAGATTTGTTTTGACTCAGTGCAGAACTAAATGGTGGTATTGCCGAAAATGAAACTGTGGAAGGAAGGATCGGTGATGCTGCTTTGTCTGGAGTGGCGCTGGAGGCCTTCATGCCCAGGACACTCCACGGTGGCAGTGTGTCTCTGTTATCAGCTCCTGACATGACAGCGGGAGAGGCCGTGGAAAAGCGCCACTGCCACATTGTGTCCATTTCAATCCTGAAACTAGAGGATTCAGAGACTAAGGGACCAGCCCCTCGCCATTGCTCAAAGTCTTCCAACAATGGGACTGGAGATGGTGCTGAAAATACCCTGTGACACCTAGGTCAAAGCAAGACTTCAGATAGCAGGGGGAAAAAAAGAGCGAAAAAACCTCTCAAAGACAGCTTGTGCCCTCTCCAAGCTTACTCATTTTCCGTGTCTGTCTGGCTGGAGATCCAGGTGTCTGGTCCAGAGCCAGTACACCCCAGGTGTGCAGACTGCGCTGAGTGAGGGCAGGTGTACTGGGTGGGGCACTGTCACAGACATATTTTCCCTTGCCTGTTGATTTTACCAGTATGTAAAGCCAAGGACAGACACATTAAATCATAATTCAACTATTTCTAACAAGCCTGACGGTCAGTTTTAATATAAGAATAACTCATGTCAACTCCACATGTCAGGGAGTGGCATGCAGGGTTTTCAGGGGCTGCAGCTTTTCTTCTGAATCACCTCTGGGTGGGTTTGAACCACCAACCTTTTGGTTAGCAGCCAAGCACTTAATGGTCTGCACCACCCAGGGACTGCACACGTAGAGCTGCCCCCATAATGTTTCAAAGGAGACGCTGGTGGATTCAAAGTGCCATCCTCTTGGTTAGCAGCCTGAGCACTTAAGTAGTGCACCACCAGGGCTCCTCCACAAGGGTCCAAACCACAAAAACAAAACCCACTGCCGTCGAGTCTATTCCAACTCATAGCAACCCTATAGGACAAAGTAGAACTGCCCCATAGGGTTTCCAAGGAATGCCTGGCAGATTTGAACTGCTGACTTTGTGTGTGTGTGTGTGTGTGTGTGTGTGAGTGAGTGAGTGAAAGTTTACAATATAACTTAAATCTGCATGCCTGCCTATCTGTAGCTCCTTCTGCTTTCATTGCCTGGTGACAGTACACTCCTCCTTTCTGTTCTGTACAAGTCATATCCTCTTAACAGTCTCCTGTCTCCTCTCCACCCTTTCCACTCACCTCTAGTAAGAGGCCAGTAGGATGATACCTATAGATGCACAGAACCATAAAGTGCACACACGATATGGTCACTCTGTGTCCTTGAGTCCAATCTAGTCCTATCCAAAGAGTTGACCTCAGTAATGATCTATGATCAGAGGCATCCATCGGGTCTAGGACCATGCTCCCAGGGGAGTCCCCAGGCCTTTGGACCATCAGTCGGAGTCTTTTAGTGGAGTTCTTAGGGTGCACCCCTTTTTTTCTCGTGTTGCCACTGAGCACCATCATTGTGAGCACCATCGCGGCTGTCATTGGTGGTGGCTGGGCACTATCTGGTTCTTCTGGTCACACGTTGACATAGTCACCCATTTGCGTGGGTCTTTCTGTCTTCTGGGCTCTTTTTCCCTCATGTCATTGCCCTTGGTGATCATCTGTTCCAGCTGAATTGGGACCATATGGTCAAACTGCTGACCTTTTGATTAGCAGCCATAGAACTTAACTACTATACCACCAGGATAGAAACTGTAAGATCAAGGTAGACAAAACTCATTTCTTTTATGGAAGGCTTTTTATTTGCTTTGCATATCAGTAACCCCCACAGAAGTCCTGCAGGGTAGGGTGAAAGAAGCCTGACCTCAGACAGGTTAAGTAACTGGGAAGTTGCGGCACCAGGCCCTGACTCCCTGCTTCCGCTGAACCACAGTGCCTTTGAAACATTGTCCCAGCAGCCTCTGCTCCTTCCTTCCTGTCACTCACCCACAGTGCCACAGCCCTGGGTCATCAGCCCCACGTTCACACCACAGGAACCACAGCTGAGAGGACTGGAACGTGAGTCCCAGTTCTATCTCCTGGCTTTGGCAGAAACAGGCCTGCATGGAATTAGCCTGGAAAACCAGTCCAGGGCTGGCCTCTGCCACCACGCCCCAGAGCCAGAAGAGGACCTTGGTTCTATGTCCCTGAGTAGACAGGGGATGTCCAGCTCCACTGTGGACTCCTATGAAGTCATGGTCCTTGAGGAGAAAGCATGCATTTCTGACCAGCCTTGGAGGGGTGATGGGACTGGAGAAGGCCCAGCATCTCCCTGGGAAGCCAGGAGCCTGCCCGTCCCCGACACACACAGACTGCCCCCAACATGCACACTTGAGGGGGTTGGTGACCCCAGGGCTGGGTCCTGGGAGAAGGCAGCCCCCTGGAGGGGCTGCTGGCATGATGCCCTGCATCTTCCCATGACCTGTGTGGACACTGTGACGCCTCCTTTCCTGGTGTACACACCACAGGGCTCATTCCCCAGCCCACAGCTGTCTCCCAGTTCCCACAGTAATCCTTTGCCAAGGGGATTCCTGGCAGGACGTTCAGACCATTTCAACTCTGCCTCATCAGATCTTCCTGAGTAAGTTCTAATGATCCTGGATTCTAGTATCTTCCTGTGAGAAGCAGCGTAGTCACTCACCCTTGTCCCCAGAACATAGCCACCGTAGGGGTATGTCCCCGCTGTCTGCTGTCCAGCCCACTCCTCCTGTTCCCACATACCCAGTGAGAATTTCCTGTCTGTCTCCCAAAGCCACTACGCAGTACCAGTAGCCAGCAGCTCACCCCAAGTCTCAGGTAGGGTCCTTGTCCCCTCCAGTTGGGGACAAGCATGATCAGAAGCCCCTGAAGCATGGAATGGAGCTCAGGACACAGCAGGTGATGGAGCAGAGGGCAGAGCTAGAACTCTAACAAAAGACCACGCTTGATGGTCCTTCTGAACAGAGGGCCCCCTGGGAGCGTGGCCCCTGGACTCTCTAACCCCAAACTGCACCCAGCATTGGGGCCAGCTCCCCAGAAGAAGACTGACCTGGAACATACAGAACACAGAGTGATACTGGATGTGAAAAAGCACGTAAAAATGTACATGGGGTTGTCCGAGGGACACTTTGCTGGAGCCAAGTTGATAGGTGGAGGAGGCCAGACCTTCATCAGTAGACCATAGGAAGTTCCGAACAAAAGGGGAAGCACGCTGTCATGGAGGCAGGAAGGGGAGCAGCTAGAATAGAATAGAAGTGAAAGTTCTGGGTGTTATATGGCAACATGAAATAGACTGTAAAATTGTTCTTAAATCACAATAAAAAGAAGAAGAAAAAAAAAGCCCCTGAAGGCTGAATCAAAACACAGACCCGGGAAAAGCTCAGCGTGATGCTGAGAAACAGCTATAACAGACAGGTTGTCTCAAGGTGGACAGAGTCCTGGTGCCTGGTACTGGCTGCATTATTTGTAGGGCACCATGCAAACTCACAGTGCAGGCCCTATGTTCAACAATCGTGAAGAATGTCGTGATCATTCACAGTCACAGGAGGGGATAAACCAAGCCCGGGGCTCACAGACCAAGCCCTGCTGCCACCGGGGAGTCTGCGTTGCTGGTGAAGGGCTGTGTCTGTCCGCGGAGCCAGCTGAAGGCCGGCAGACCCTTGGGCTCTGGGACGGCTCCAGGCCAGGCTACGTGTCGGTCCTGCCACCTGCTGGCCACCTTGGGCCGCTGCACTTAGAGGACCATGGGTGAACTGGGAAAAGGTCTTAGACGTCGTTGCCAGGGATCAGCCCCTCATTCCACAGAAAGGGGAACAGCCCGGGGCTTTCTGCCCGAGATCACACCAGCCATAGCACCCAGTGGTCGTGGCACTTGACTGCTGCAGTTGGATGGCTGTTGTGAGCTGAGCTCAGGGCTTTACAGGACACAGGGCAGAGAGGGTGACCGCACTATAGACGAAGAGTTTGCATTTTTTGCAGACACGGATGCTGACTGTACCTCGGCAAGGGAGTGGAGGAGTGGGCCCGGGCTGACACTGGCCAACATAACCCCCTTACCTGGTCGCAGCGGTGGGCCTAAAAATCCAAGCACACCAGAGGAAACGCTTTCTGGCAGAGGGCTTCTGGGAAAGATGTTTACTAGCTTGGGTACTGAGTTGTAGAGACAGGAAGTCTTAAACTACAATAAGAGCTACTGGCCATTTGCTATCAGTGATGAAAACTGGTCTGAGCGTGAAGCTGACAAGAAGGAGATGAGAGACAGACAGACAGAGAATGAATGACGGTTGCTGCATCTGTGAGCTGCTGGCTGACACCAGCCCTGAAGTGCTGGGCCTGGAAGTGCTGGGAGCTGTGTCCCCTTAACTGGGTTGGTTCCAGCAGCAGCTGGCAAAGAAGTTGTCAAAACTGATGCCTTAAGTTCTTAAGGTATGGAAATTGTTTGCCTTAAGACTCCAAAGCCACATTGTTTCTACCACACCCAGGCTGCTTGGGAGATGGAATGCTGTCTGGAAAGGAGAATAGGGAAACTGAGGCAGGGAATAGGGCAGAGACTTGCCTAGGGTTCAGAAGCAGCTCTGTGCGCAAGTGTGAAGTAGGCAAGGTTTGTCTTCACCTGCTTCCCTCTTCCAGTGTCTGGGATGGACTGAACTGTGCCCTCCACAATATGTGTTGTAAATCTAACCACTAGATCCAGAGATGTAACCCCCTTGGGGAATAGGGTTCTCTTTGCTGTGTGAATGAGGCCGTATCAGCATGGCGGTATGTCTTAAACCTAATCATTTTGAGAGACGAAAAGAACACGTTCACACAGAAGGAAGTACAATTGGGGGAAAGACAGTGTAGGCAGACACATCTATAAACTTCAGAATGCTATGGCAGCCAACTACTGAAAAAAAAACCATTGCCATCAAGTCAAATGTGACTCATAGTGACCCTGTAGGACACAGTAGAACTGCCCCGCAGAGCTTCCAAGGAGCAGATTTGAACTGCCAACCTCGTGGCTAGCAGCCTTAGCCCCTAACCATTATATCACAAGGGTTTCCAGCCAACTACCAGAATCTGAAATAAGGAACCCTTGTGGCACAGTGCAGCCCCAGCGGCACAGTGGTTAAGAGCTAAGATGAGGTACGGCTGCTAAACAAACTGTCAGCTGTTCCAGTCTACCAGCCCCTCCTTGGAAACTCTGTGTAAAAAAAAGATTTACAGCCTGGGAAATCCTGAGGGGCAGGTCTATGCTGTCCTGTGGGGTCCCATGAGTTGGAATTGACTAGATGGCAACGGATTTTGGGGACAACATGATGGTTATCAGCTGCTAGCTGAAAAGTTGGTCGTTCGAACCCACCCAGGAGCTCTGCAGGGGGAACAGTCTGGCAGTCTATGTCAGCAAAGATCAAACCCAAACCAAACCCACTGTCGTGGAGTCAATTCCCACTCATGGGATCCTTATAGGACAGTGTTGAACTGCCCCTGAGAATTTCCAAGGTCGTTTGTTCTTCTTTTTTGTCCTTGTGAGGTCTTATTAAACAGTACACGTATTGTTTTACGATATTGGTTAACAATCCCTCAGTAGGTAGCGCTCTCTCTCCTCAACCTTGAGTTCCCTATCACCACGTTTCCTGTTCCCTCCTGCCCCTAGTCCTCGTCCCTGGGCTGGCATACCCCGTTAGTCTCATTTTGTTTTACGGATCTGTCCAATCTTTGGCTGAAGGGTGAGCCTCAGGAATGACCTCGTTACCAAGCTGAAAGGGTGTCCGGGGACGCTGCTCTCAGGGTCTCTACAGTCTCTGTCAGGCCAGCAAGTCTGATCTTCCTTTTTCAGTGAGAATTTTATTCTACATTCTTCTCCAGCTCTGTCTGGGCCCCTCTATTGTGAGCCCTGTCAGAGCGGTCAGTGGCGGTGGCCGGGCATCACCTAGTTGTACTGTGTTCCATACAGTGGAAGCCTTGGTAGACGAGGTCCGTTAGTTGTTTGGACTAATCTTTCCCTTGCATGTTTAGTATTCTTCCTTCTTCCTACATGACCACTCACAAGCTTTGAAGAGCCCAGGCACTACTCACCAAGGTAGGATGTAGGACATTTTCTTTATAGACTATTGTTTTAGTCAGCTAATGCTGGTCTAACAGAAATACCACAGAGTAGACAGCTTTAACAGAGCAAGGTTTATTGTTACACAGTCCAGTAGGCTATGAGTCCAGAGTCAGGATGTCCGCTCCAGGGGAAGGCTTTCGCCCTTGTCGGCTCCGGAGGAAAGTCCGATATTGCATCAGTCTCTGTCCAGGGAGCATCTTGGTGCAGGGACATCAGGTCTGAAGGACACGCTCTTCTCCTGGTGCTTCTTTCTTGATGGTGTGAGGTTCCTAATTCTCTGCTTGCTTCGCTTTCCTTTTATCTCTTGTAGGGTGAGAGGATTAAGGGTGGTACAAGTCATACTCCAGGGAAACTCCCTTTACAGTGGGCCAGGGAGGTAATTCTATGAAGGGATTTCCAGTCCCACCCTGATCCTTTAACATACAACATAGGAAAATCACAAAATGGAGGACAATCACAAAATACTGGGAATCACGGCCAAGCCACGCGGCTACACATATTTTGGGGGAGACACAATTCAGTCCTTGACAACTGTGTTATGCCAGCTGAGCTGGATGTTCCTGAGACCACGTTCTCCACAGCCCTCATCAGTGCTGTGGAAGCTGACAGCCACAGCTGTCTCCCGTGAGGGGCTGTCGCTTCAAACCACTAACCTTTCAGCTAGCAGCTGGGTGGCTGACCACGTCACCACCAGGGGGCCTACTGGAAAGATGACAGCCCTAGAAAACCCTGTGAGGCAGTTTGGCCCCTTCCCATGGGATTGCTGTGAATCGGAATTAACACGATGGCCCCTAGAGCCACACTCTGAACTCGGACTTCAAGCCTCCTGAACTAGGAGCAGATAGAAATCTGTTCTTCACCCCTACCCATCCGCAGAATCCATGTCACAGCAGCACAAGGAGACTAACACACGGTCACCAACAAGGTCCTTACTCCAGCCTTTCTGTCATCTCCCTCGAAGCAGCTAAGGACAATGACTGTGATGACAGGGACTCCAAACTGGGCGTCAAAGCACTTAGTTAATGAGTGGGGTCTCATGGAGCCCAGTGGGAGAAGCACTGTGGTCCCAGCCAGTGCCTGTGGGTTCAAGAGACACAGTCCAGCCAGACACTAGGCTCAGAATACCACACCTGCTTCAGACTCTTGCCACATGTCCCCCGGTGAGCTTCTCCCAATGCTGAAGCTCCAGAGCCATTTAGCTGGGTGTCTCCCTTCCATCCCGCCTGACATGGGACCAAGCCCAGCCCTGTGCTTATTGATGGATGTCTTCTTGTCAATTTCTGGCTTACAGTGAACCTATGGGACAGAGCAGAACTTCCCCATTGGGTTTTCTAGGCTGTAGTATTCAGGGAGAAACGGTTACATCTTTCTCCCGTCAAGTTCATCCTTTGGGTTGAACTCCTGACCTTTCGTCTAGCAGCAGAGCACTTACCCAGTGGGCAGCCAGGGCCCCTGCTCAGCCCCGGGAGGGCCTAAAAGGAGACACAAGGCAGGGCTGGGATCTAGGGCCTGCTGCCTGCAGACTGGCCCAGGGGGGCGCCAACAAGGTCACCAGAGAGTTCCAAGCAAAATTCTCAACACGACTGATAGAGTTGTCCACCAAACTGCCTTGTCTCTGTCTCTCTTAACACTTGCCAAAACACTAGCCAGCCAAACAAAGTCCTGGGATGAAAATCTTGGGACTAGCTAGCAGTATTGGCAGCACACCACGGTGAATACAGTCAATGTCACTGAACAGCACAGACAAAAATTGTTCAAATGACAGGCCTTTTGTTATATGTGTTTTATCACAATAAAAAAAAAGCTAGCAACAATAAAAATTCCCCATAAATAAGTTAAAATATTTTAAATTGTATGGATAGTTCACCGATGTAAACTCTGAGTACCAGTAGAACACCGAAGTCCCTTGTCATCTGCCTGTTCTCTTGTAGCCACCAGTAACATTTTGGTGTGCATCATATGGGAAATTTCCTGAATCGCCCACATTAGAGCCAAGAGTTTCTGTCCCATTGTGTGGCTTCTAGTGATTTTGTTTTTAAAAAATTAATTCACTTTTCACCATCTGACCAACATAAGATATATGAGATACAAAGTTCACCTCTTACTGTTTCAACAATCAGTTGAGTTCGTCAATTGAAAGTTATTTCACATTGGCATTTCACCCAAGAAGTAAAATAATTCCAACTCATGGCGACACATAGCTCATGGTGAGCCTGTGTGTGTCAGAGTAGAACTGTATTCGGAAGGAATTGTTTAAAATTTTTTTTTTCTTCTTCTTTTTTTTAATGGTGCTTTAGTTGAAACTTGACAGCTCAAGTTCTCACACAAAAAAACTTACATATTATTCTATGAGATTAGTTGCAGTCCCCACAGTGGGACAGCACACTCCCTCCCCCTTCCATTCCAGTTTCCTGTGTCCACTTAACCACTTCCTGTCCCTCCTGCCTTCTCACCCCAACTCCAGATGGTAACCACCCATCTGGTCTCGCGTATCTGACTGAACTGGCAATCACACTCCTGATGTGTCTCATTTTTTTGGTTATAGTCCTGTCTAATCTTTGCCTAAAGAGTGGGCTTCAGGAATGGTTGTATTTTGGGGTTAACAGAATGTCTAGGGGCTGTAGTTTTCAGGGTTCCTCAAGTCTCTGACCATTAAGTCTGGTCTTTTCATGTGAATTTGAGATCTGTTCTGTTGTCTTCTGCTCTGTCTGGAACTCTCTGCTGTGTTCCCTGCCAGGCTGGTCATTGGTCGTAGCTGGGCACTCTCTAGTTCTTCTGGTCTCAGTCTGATAGAGTCTCTGCTTTATATGAACCTTTAGTTTCTTGGGCTAATATTTTCCTTGTATCTTTGGTGTTCTTCCTTCTCCTTTGCTCCAAGTGAGTTGGAACTAATTGATGGATCTTAGATGGCTGCACAAAATCTTTTCAGGCCACAGACACTACTCATCGAAGTGGAATACACAGCATTTTCTTAATATACTTTGTTATGCCACTTGACCTAGAAGTCCCCTGAACCTATGGTCCTCAGATCTCATCATGTCCAGCTACTCTGTCCCTCAAAGTGTTTGGATGTGTTCAAGAAACTTCTTAGCTTTTGCTTTGCTCCATTGGTGTTGACTTCCCTTGTGTTGTGTGTTGTCCTCTTCACTGATGATGAGTCGTCTACTATCTAGTGAGCGAATTCCCTGCCCTCTCCCTTCATACCCTTATAACCATCAAAGAATGCTTTCTTCTATAGTCAGACCTTTTCTTGAATTTGCATAATAGTGGTCTCATACAATATTTATCCTTTTGTAACTGACTAATTTCACTCAGGATAACGCCCTCCAGATTCATCCGTATTGCGAGGTGCTTTGCAGATTCATCATTGCTCTTTATTGTTGTGTAGTGTTCCATTGTGCATATGTACCACACAAGGTCTGACAATTAAGTCAGTAAACGTAATTGTTCTGAGTGCTACCTATCTCGTTGCTGAATGTCACTACAGTGGGCGGTCACCTTTGAGGTACTCCCTTTGGGAAGCTAAGCAGCACTACCTGTACCTGCATCTAGTCCACCCTTCAATTTTGGAACTCTTCCTGGAATGGCCCTTGTGCACAGTACCACAGGGACAAGTTCGTGAACTTAATTGCATAGGCTGTGAGTGAGTTTTGGCCAGTAACAAATAACTGCATTGGAATACCCTCCCTACTCATCTGGCCCCCAGTGACTTTTTTCTTTACCCGAAGATGAAGGAAATATTGAAAGGAACACATTTCGATGACGTTCAGGACATCAAAGGTAGTAAGACAACAGCTTTGATGGCCATTCCAAAATTGGTGGACCAGGCACTGGCATCAGTGCATAGCTTCCCAAGGGGAGTACTTCAAAGGTGACTGTAGTGATATTCAAGCAATGAGGTAGGTAACACTTTTTCTTGGATGAGTTCGCAGTCCTCGTAACTTGTTTATCCATTTGTCCGTTGATGGGAACCTAGGTTGTTTCCATCCTTTTGCTATTGTGAACAATGTTGCAATGAATGTGGGTGAGCATATTCTGTTCATAGAATGACTCTTATTCCTCTAGGACGTATTCCAGGGAGTGAGATTGCTGGATCGTACGTATGGTTCTTCTGTTTCTGGATTTTTAAGGAATTGTTTTCCAATGTGGTTGTACTGTTTTACATTCCCGCCAGCAGTGCATAAGTATTCCATTCTCTTTGCAGCTTCTCCAACATTTATTATTTTGTGATTTTTGGATTAATGCCAACCTTATCGGGGTGAGATGTTATCTCTTTGTAGTTTTGATTTGCGTTTCTCTAACGGCTAATCATCACGAGCATGAGCATTTCTTCATATATCTCTTAGCCTCCTCAGAGTCTTCTTGGATGAAGTGTCTGTTCATACCCTTTGCCTGTCTTTTAATTGGATTATTTGTCTTTTTCTTGTTGAGATGTTGCAATGTCTTGTAGATCTGAGAGATTAGAACCTTACCACGTATGTTGTAGTCAAAGATATTTCCCCACTGTAGACTACCTTCTTACTCTTTCGGTGACGTCTTTGATAAGTGTGTTTGATTTTTAGGAGCTCCCAGTTATCTAGTTTCTCTTCTGGTGTTTGTACAGTATTATGTTTTGCATTTTGTTTATGCCATATATTATGGATCCTATTGTTGTCCTTATTTTTAATTCCATGATGTTTATTCTTTTAGGTTTTGTATTAAGGCCTTTGATCCATCTGAGTTAGTTTTTGTGCATGGTATGAGGTATGGGTCTTGTTTCATATTTTTGCTGATAGACGTCCAGTTATACCAACACCATTTGTTAAGAGACTGTCTTTTTCCCGTTTAGCAGACTTTGGGCCTTTGTCAAATATCAGCTGCTCATAGGTGGATGATCTGCATACAGCTTCTCAATCCTATTCCAGTGGTCTGTGTATCTGCTGTTGACCAGATGTCCACTGGGAGGGGAGCCACGAGGGAGGAGCTACAGCCATCCTAGAGAAGCTGTGCAAAGCAACGGTATGGAGTGGAGTCTGCAGAGATGGTAGTTGAGGCCGTGGCTGAAGGACGTTATCCAGGGAGAGAATGTCTACGGAAGCGCTAATGTTTAGAAAGGAAGATGGCAGGCCGGGAGAAAGACAGGAGGAGAAAGTTGGGCCACGGACGGTGGAAAGAAGTTCTGAGGAAGAAGTGGGGTGGAGAGAGAAAGAAGTAAGGCCCACAAAGCCTCCTTTTACCTTGCGGCTGGCAAGGAAGAGGGGTGAGGGGTCTTCCCAGAGGATGGTGTGAAGACCCCTGCAGGAGCTGAGTGGGCCTGGTGTCAGTGGTCTCAGCCCCTCTCCAGAGCTCACTAGCTGAGAGGGGCAGTGGAAGAGGAGGAAGTACTGAGACACTGATTGGAGAGAGGCCCCTAGCAGCGAGGAATGACCTCCAGGGCTCAGGTGAAGGAAAAAGACCCAGCTTCCCCACGCCTTGAGGAGGAAGGCAAAGGGCTCTAGGGCTGTATGTAAATCACAAGGTGGGGATGCCTTCCTGAGGCAGACAATAAGGTCCGCAGCTGGGTGGGAGAGGAGGTGAGACCTCTGGAGAGAAGACCCTTGGAATAGATGTGCAGGAGATGGAAGGAGGCCAAAATCTGGAGTCCTGGTGGCACAGTAGTGAAGAGGTCAGCTGCTAACCAAAAGGTTGGCAGTTTGAAACCACCAACCTCTTCTTAGAAACACCGTGGGGCATTTGTACTCTGTCCCTTAGCTTGGCCTATAGGGTCACTATGAGTTGGAATAGACTTGATGGCAGCAGGTTTGGTTTCTTTTGTTGTTGTTTAAAGAGTCTTGGAACCCCGGTGGTACAGTGGTTAAGAGCTTGGCTACTAACCAAAAGGTTGGCAGTTTGCATTCACCAATTGCTCCTTGGAAACTCTATGGGGCAGCTGTCCTATAGAGTCACTGAGTCAGAATGGACTGGGTGGCAATGGGTTTGTTTTTGTTTTTGTTTAAAGGGCCCTGGAGCCCTGGTGATACAGGGGTTAAGAGGCTGACTGCTTCACCAAAAGATTGGAGGTCACTGGTTTGAAGCCACCAGCCACACCCCAGGAGAAATGACTGACCATTTGCTCCCATAAACATTAACCAAAAGACTCAAACCCCATTGCCCTCAAGTTGACTTGGATTCAGAGTGACCCGATAGGACAGAGAAGAACTGCCCCAGGGTGTCCCAAGAGCAGCTGATTGGGTTCGAACTGCCTACATTTAGCAGCCTTAGCTCAGCATAGCTGCCAGCCACTGTGCCCCCATGGCTCCTCCATAAAGATCATAGTCTGAAAATCCTAGGGACAGTGAGTGCTACACTATCCTGTAAGGTTGCTCTGAATCAGGATCGACTTGACAGAATCCACCAACAACAGAAGACTGTCTGGGTAGCTGCTAAGACCTGGTACCTCCCAGAGACTCAGGATCTGGGTCATCACAGGATTTCTCTGCTGGCTGCAGAACGCAGATCTGACCGAAGGCTTGGACAGCAGGCAGCAGGAGGGTCCAGGGAACATTAACTTGGGGCCTCCTTATCCTCTTTCAGCAGGTCCTGACCGCTGGCTGAGCTGACAGGCTGACTCTTGCCTCCTGGGTTAGCAGATGAAGCTTCTAGGGCTAGCTTGTGGGAGACAAAGGTGAGGTGTTTGACTCTGACCTGTGGGCGTAGGAGGCACAGAGGACCTCACCTCTCAATTCTGCAGGCATAAGACTGGCTGAAATGCCAAACAAGGTTTGCCATTCAGCTGAAAGTTTCTGGTGACCTTCTGGACAGCATTTGAAGGACTTAAAAACAAACAAAAACACACCAAACCTGTGGTAGTGGAGACAACTCCAACTCACAGTGACCCTATCTCTTATAGAGTAGCACTGCTCTGTAGGGTTTCTTTGACTGTAATGTTTGTGGCAGCAGATTGCCAGGCCTTTCTTCTGCTGTGCCCCTGAGTGAGTTTGAACCTCCAAACTGTTCATACCACCTAGAGACCTTCTGAAGTCCTCCAAAACAAAACCAAACCCCACTGTTGCCTTAATTCTCACTCGTAGTAGAACTGCCCCATAGGGCTTCCAAAGAGTAGCTGGTGGATCTGAGCTGCTGACCTTTTGGTTAGCAGCCAAGCTCTTAGTCACGGTGCCACCAGGGCTCCTTTGAAGGCCTCGGGGAACCCAAAAAGGCAGAAGCAGGCTAACCCAGTAAGAATCTGGTTTAGTGGGCCTTGCAGCTTTACAGCAGACACACCCAGGCCTCTGGGCCTAGGCAAGCTTGCAGCCCTGAAAGGGAGGAGGTGGAACACGCAGAGGCTAAGAACCCTACTGTTCAGGCCTGCACTGCCAGCTAGTGGCAGCAGGGCCTCTTCCTGGTCTTTTCTGTCATCTCTCACCCTTCCCCGCTTGGCCTGTGTTGTAAAGGTTCACGTACAGCCTGTCAGCTCATGCTAGGTGGTGTCACTAGGGGAAGACTGAGAAGGAAGGAGACCGAGAAGGTGGGGTGCCCACAGGATGTACCCATCTGCCAGGCCTCTGCCTGGAGCCATTTCCCTGGTAGTGGCAGCTTCCTGCTATAGTGGTGTCTTTCTTGTGTGATTTCACACTGGCATAGCCAGTTCCCTGCATTGTATTCTCCCCGTTAGAAACACCTGGTGTGGTTGTTCACTGGTAGGAGCCTGACTGAGGCATCTGGTAGGGGACACTTCAGTTCCTTGGGGACTGATCCGGGCATTGGAATTGACCTGCTGCATACCCCCCTGTGGAGTGGATGTCCCTACAGGTGTGGGGCCCACAGTGGCCCACTGAGACTTGGTCCAGAAGTGTCCGTGGAACCCAGAGCAGGTGCCTCCATGTGCAGACAGGCAGAGCAGGAAGTGGGGCCAGCTAGGCTGCCTAACAGGGCTGGGGCTGAGCCCGGCTTAACTATGTAGGTCTAAAGATGTGGCCAGTGGCCACTCAAAGCAGTGCCCCTGGGGCTTCTAGGCTGGTGTCAGAGGTTGGTTGAACTTCCCATTGTGAAAAGGTAGGACAAAGAATGAGACTGATGTCCCTAAGGGGTGTCATCACACAACTCTCCCATCCACTCCCTCCCATCTGCCAAAATGCACAGGACTGTCCCCTCCAGGTCAGGGCAGAGGGGATTACCCTTGGCTGGTACTGCTGGGGAAAAAATCCATAGGTAGCACTTGGGAGAATGTTTGTCAGATATAAGATGTCAGACCTTTTAACATTCTTGGCTGGTAACTGAAAGGCGAAGGGTTTGAGTTCACCCAGAGGTACCTTGGAAGAAAGGCCTGGTAATCTACTGGGATAAAACCAGCCACCAAAAACCCAGTTCTGATGCAGTGGGGTTCCCACGAGTTGGCAGGCCCACTGGGAATCCCTCACGTGCCTCCAACTCACCGTGGCCTACGTGAACTCACTAATTTCCTTCCCAAGCCCACAACCTGCTTGTGGCTTTCCATTCACACACACACACACACACACACACACACACACACACACACACACACACACACACACACACGTACACTCTACAAAGGAAATGCATCTGTGTCACTCAAGTCCAACACATAGCGACCCTAGAGGTTGGAATAGAACTGCCCCACAGAGCCTCCAAGGAGTGTCTGGGGGATTTGAACTTCCGACCTCTTCGTTAGCAGACGTAGCACTTACGCTGCTATGCCACCAGGGTTTCTATACATGCCACAGAAAGTAGAAATAAGTACCTCAGTCACTCCACATACACACAACACATACACACACACACACACACACACACACACGTACACCCCACGGGATATGGAAATATGCCAATTGCTCCATTTACAATTGTGTATACTCCACAGAAAATGGAAATAAGTATGCAAATCATTCCACTGATACACACACTCAACAGAAAACAGAAATACATATATATGTTATGGATTGAATTGTGTTCCCCCCAAATATGTGCTGTGACTCCTAACTTCTATGCCTGCGTTCTAATCCCTTTCAGGAATGGGTCGTCTTTGTTATGTAAATGAGGCAGAATGAGCGTGGAGTGCATCTTTTGAGATGTAAAAGAGATTAAAACTAGGAAGTGAGAGAAGCTGAGATGCTGAGAGAGGGATGTCAAACTACAGGAAGATGACCCAGAAGCAGAAACTCAAAGAGACAGGGCCCTCCCTCCAGAGCTGACAGAAAGCCTTCCTCTCGAACTGCACCCTGAATTTCAGCTTTAGCTTCCTAGACTGTGAGAAAGTGAATTTCTGTTTGTTAAAGCCATCTTCTGTTGTAGTAACACAAGATGATTCAGACAGAAATTTGGTACTGGAGGAGTGGGGTTCGGTTCCAACAGATACCTAAAATGTGGAAGCAGTTTTGGAACTGGTAACGGTTAGAAGCTGGAAAAATTTGAAGGTGCCTATTAGTAAAAGCATAGATTGCCTTCAAGAGTCTCATGGTAGAATTACGGATGCCGAGGCAGATCTGGCAAGGGCTCAGAAGGAAGTGAGGAGAACTAGAGAGACAGTCTCTGTTGTCTCTGTAGCGCTTTGAATCATGGTGTTGGTGAGGAACACTGAATATACATCAGGGACTGCTGAAGGCTGAACAAATTTGTCTTAGAAGAAGTACTGCCAGAACGCTCCTTGGAAGCAAGGAAGGCAAGACTTCGTATCACGTACTTTGGGCATGTTGTCAGGAGGGATCGTCCCTGGAGAAGGGCGTCATGCTGGTCAAGCAGAGTCAGTGAAGAAGAGAGATGGATTGACACTACGGGCCCAAGCACTGCTGCAGTGGTGAGGGTGGTGCAGAGTGATCCGCGTTTCATTTTGTCCCATTGTACATAGGGTCACCACGAGTCAGAACCAACTCAGTGGCACTGTCCAGGCATCTGGTGCTGCTCTAACAGAAGCACCACAAGTGGATGGCTTTAACAAAGAAAAGTTCATTCTTGCAAAGCTCAGCAGGCTGTACATCCGAATGCAGGGTGCTGGTTCCAGGGGAACATTCTCTCTCCCTCTCTGCTTGGAAAGGAGGTCCTTGTGTTGCATCCGTCTCTTTGGTCTGAGAGCATCTTGGCAGGGGAACCTCAGGTCCAAAGGATATGCTTTGCGCTTGGTATTGCTTTCTTGATGGTATGAGGTCCCCAGGTCTCTGATTCCCCTCCCTTTTACACCTTGTAGGATAAAAGGTGGGAGCAGGGAGGTGACCTTAGGAAGGATGTTGCTACCCTAATCCTCTTTAACATAATCCAATCTATTAACCACAGGTAGAGGTGAGGATTTACAGCACAGGAAAATCACAAAATGCAGAGCAGTCATATAACACTGGCAATCATGGCCCAACCAAATTGCTACACAATTTTTGAGGGGACACAATTCAATTCATGACAGGCATCTACCAACACAATAATGTGTGTGTATGTTATGTGTGTGTGTATGTTATGTGTGTGTGTCTCTGTGTAAACCAATTGCCATCAACTCAATTCTGAGTCATAGCAACCCTACAGGGCAGAGTAGAACATCTCCATAGGTTTTCCAACGAGTGGCTGGTGGATTTGAATTGCTGACCTTTGGGAGTTTTTAAGTCCTTGCTTATAAATCTCTCATCAACCACATAGTCAGTTCATCACTTACAAGTTATAGTTTCCACCAAACATTTGAACATAATTCAGACAAGTTCTTTGCCACTGCATGGAAAGCATCCTCCTTTCTCCACTGTCTAATCACGTTCATCAGTTTCTTTTACAACCTAACCAGAAGCACATTAATGTCTACATTCCTAGCAACACGCTGTTGCTGGTGCCTTGTTCTTGCTGTTAGATGCCACTGACCCTGTGTGCAATATATACATTAAAGGAAACAAATCCCCGAAACCAAAAACCTGTTGGCAATCCTATACAGCAGAGTAGGACAGCCTCATGGGGTTTCCAAGGAGTACCTGGTGAATTTGAACTGTGGACTGCTTACTTAGCTGTCAAACTCCTAACTGCTACGCCACCAGGGTGTCCACAATGTATTCATACAGACACTTAGACACACGTACACACACGGGCACACAGACACACATGCTTCACTGACTTTGCTTCTCTAAAGAACCCAGGCTGAGACACCATTTATAATCAAATGCAAGAATAGAGATAGACTTAAGAATGAAAACTTCAAAGATATGGAAAATTCTGTTGTACAAACTAAGGACATGTGTCCTAGAATGTTCACCAAGGACACACTTACACGATCTTTTGTTAAAGAGATTAAGCCTGTGACTGATGGATCTAACCAACTACCTCAGCTGACTAAAGGGGACAGAAGAGACAGAGAAAGAACAGAAGGAGAGAATGCTATCTGCCTCTTGGAGTTCTACAGGCAGGGAACAAGTCAAAGCAGCTACATCTGTTGTCTTTCAAGAAAAGAAAATGACCATCCCTGGAGCAGCTGGGAGATCAGTGCGAGTGCTGGAAGGATACAAGGAGCAGGCCATTCTTGGCTTCAAGGGGCCAAGCCACCAACTCCTAGCTTTCAAAGAGTTGGACATTGGCCACCTCAGTTCCAGAGTGTGTGCCAGGGAAATGGGGCTGCCATGCCCAAGGGGCAGAAGAAGGGGGCATGCTGGGGTTGAACGGGTGGGGTCACCATTCAGATGGACTGGCAGAAGGAAGTCCACCCAGAACTGAGGGAGCCACTGAGTTGCTATCCCAGTGGGCCTGGAGGGTGGAGCTGAAGCCTAGGACTGAGGGGACGTCCCCCAGAATCCAGAGAACATGACCGGCATCCAGAGTCTAAAGGGCATGGCCATTGCCTAGATGGTCTCAGAGAGATTATTTTCAAGTTCTGAGAGCTAATGTCAACTGGTCTGCTGGGTTTGGGACTTGCTTGTTTCCCATTATCTCTTCTTTCCCTTTGATTTCTCCCATTCCTAATGGGAGTGTCTACCTTGTACCTGTTCCACCAGTGTACTTTGGAAACATAACTTGTAATCTAAATTTCAGGGGTTCACAGATGAAGAGGAATTTTGCCCCAGGATGGAATACACCTAAACTGTTCACCCATGTTTGACAGAGATGATTCAAAAGATGAGATTTTGAATTTTGAGTTAATATATTTGGGATGATGTGATGGGATGAATTTGTTTTGCCTTGTGAGAAGGACATGAATCTTTGGGGACCAAAGGGTGGAGTGCTATGGACTGAATTGTGTCCGTCCCCGACCCCCATCGTATATGCTGTAAATCCTACTCTCTGTTCTGATAGTTGGCTGTCTGTTGTGTGAATGAGGGAGGATTAGTGGAGGGTGTGTCTTTCGTCACACTCTCTTGAGATATAAAAAAAGATGAATCAATCAAGTGAGAAAAGCAGAGATGGGGAAGAGATGCTAAGCTACACAAAGATCACCCAGGCTCAAAGAAAATAAGGACCTTCCTCCTGAGCTGATAGAGAAAGTCTTCCCCTAGAGCTGACACCCTGAGTTTGGACTGCCAGCCTCCTAAACTTTGTTGTTCCCCGCGTATCTGTCAGTTTGCTGTACTGTGGTGACGAACATGTTGCCATGATGTGGGAAGCTATGGCACTGGTATTTCAAATAACAGCTTCTTCAACAGTGAGAATATGAATTTGTTCAAGTTACCCATGTGGTATTTCTGTTATAGCAGCACTAGATGACTAAGACAGTAAGTCACTCCACTTACACACACTGGACATAAAATGGAAATAAGTGAGTAAATCACTCCGCTTCCTTATGTGTACTCCTCATAAAATCAAAATGTTGCCCTTTCTTCCTCCTTATCCAAATCACAAAGTCTTTCCCTAACAATGATGGCTACTCTCAACTGAGGGATTATTATGTGCCTTCAGAAAAACACATGCATATCTCACTTGTCCCCATAACAGTCCAAGGGGTCTATTATTATCCCCATTCCACAGATTAAAGACACTAGCATCATAGAGCTGGGTCTTGTTTTGAATCTAGCTTCGTCACTTAATAGCTCTGTGATCCTGGATAAGCTACTTTATCTCTCTGTGTCCCAGCTTCCGTAAAACAGTAACCTTTGTCAGGTGTCATGAAGTCAGCTCCGACTCACGTGCAATGAAACAAGACGTTGCTCAGTCCTGCACCACGCTCACAGTTTCTGCTGTGCTGGAGCCCATTGTTGCGGCTACTGTGTCAGTCTATCTCATTGAGGATCTTCTTCCTCATCACTGACCCTCGACCAGGCATGATGTCCTCCAGGCACTGGTCCATCCTGATACCATTTCCAGAATATGGGAAGTGAAGACTTGCCATCATTGCTTCTAAGGAGCATTCTGGCTGTACTTGTTCATTCTTCCAGAAGTCCATGATATGTTCACTGTTCTTCACCACCACAGTTCAAGTGCCGATTCTTATTAAAAAACCAAACCCACTGCTGCCAGGTCAGTTCTGACCCATAGCAACCCTACAGGACAGAGCAGAACTGCTCCATAGAGTTTCCAAGGAGCATCTGGTGGATTTGAACTGCTGATCTTTTGGTTAGCAACTACAGCACTTCACCACTCACATCTCCTTTTTCATTGACCAGCTTTCTCATGCTTATGAGGTGACTGAAAAGACCACGGCTTGATTCTGTTGCACTTCAGTTGGCAAAACGAGATCTTTGCTTTTTAAGATTTCTTAAGGGTCTGTTGCCAAGGATTTGTCAGGCAATGTGTTGTTTGATTTCTTGTCTGCTTCTCCCGTGGGAGCTGATGATGGCCATGCCTTTTTCAAACATGGTTTCAAAGATGGAAGGCACACCTCAAAAATGTGTGTAATGATTTGGCTGAGCCATGATTCCCAGGTATTTTGTGATTGTCCTCCATTTTGTGATTTTCTGATGCTGTAAACCCAAATCTCTGCCTGTGGTCAATAGATTGGATTATGTTAAAGAGGATTAGAGTGGACTGTAACACCTTTCCTAAGGTCACCTCCCTGCTCCAATGTAAAGGGAGTTTCCCTGGAGTATGGCTTGCACCATCTTCTGTCTTACAAGAGATAAAAGGGAAGCAAACAGAGAGTTGGAGACCTCATACCACGAAGAAAGCAGCACTGAGAGCAGAGCGTGTTCTTCAGATCTGTGGTCCCTGTGCCAAGAAGCTTTCAGATCAAAGAACAACTGATGCAACACAAAGACCTCCTTTCCAGAGCAAACAGACAGAATGTGTCCCCCTGGGGCTGGAATACTGAATTTGGACTTCTAGCCCACTGGACTGTATCCATACGTCAGTCATCTAGTGATGCTATAACAGAGATACTATGAGTGGATGGTTTTAACAAAGGAAATTTTCTTGTCACCCAGTCCAATGGGCTACAAGTCTAAACTCAATATTTCAGCTCCAGGGGAAGGCTTTCTCTTCCAGCTGTGGAGGAAGGTCTTGGTCATGAGTCTTGCCCTGGACTAGAAGCTTCTGAGACAGAGGGGTCCTGATCCTTTCTAAAGGACACAGTTGGTTCCTAGCACTGCGTCTTGGTGGTATAAGGTCCCCAAGTCTCTCTGCTAGCTTCTTTCTTTTAGACCTTAAGAGACTACCTCAGGGCACAAAACAGTCAGTCTTACACACTGAGCCCTGCTGCACTGACAGCCACCATCGTCCCTCATGAACATCACAGGGGAGGGTTTACCACATAAAGGTACGTCACACAGTACCAGGAAACACAGCCCAGCAAAATAGTCCACACGTTTTTGGGGAGAACAAAATTCAAACCATGACACTACGAATAAACTTTTCTTTATCAAAGTCATCCACTTGTGGTGTTTCTGTTAGAACAGTACCAGACCACTAAGACAGCTAGCATTTAGAGCACTGGAAAAGCCCTGGGCCCTTAGCAAGCACTATATATACAGTGAGACCTGTAAGAACTGGAACTAGACAGCACTGCCTTAGTTTTTGGGGTCTCCCCAGTTTTCTGCCTTTGACAAGATGCTATTAGTGGATAATGATTGTGTTTTCCTTCTTTGACAGGTTTATGCCTTGCAGCTTTCTGGCGTTCACAGGTTTTGCTGTGTAAGTCCCCTGGGGGGAGGGACAGAAGAGCAAACTGTTGAGTGCTTGGCTGCCAACTGACACACCGGCAGTTTGACTCCACCTACAGGTTCCTGGAAAGAAAGACCCGGCGATCTACTTTCAAAAGCTCATGGCTGTTGAAAACACTGCACAGCGCTACCTGAATCACATAGGGTCTCTATGAGTTGGAATCTACATGGCAACTAGTTGTTTTACACACATGTAAACCCTGGTGGTGTGGTGGTTAAGTGCTGCAACGAAAAGGTCAGCAGTTCGAATCCATCAGGGACTCCCTTGAAACTATAGAGCAGTTCTCGGAATCAACTTGATGGCAGCAGGTCTGATACACAAACACACACACATACACACTAAATTACTATTTCTCTACCTGGACTGTAAGACTCAAAGCGACTCACTCGAATGCGAAGTTCTGCTGGCTGTCTCTGCTACCTAAATACAAGTAGTCCCCAGCTTATGATGTATTCTGGATAAATGAAACTTACACCATCTTTTATACTCACAACTTTTTTTGGTATATCTTATTGTTTTTAGGAGCCCTGGTGGTGCACTGGTTAGGAGCTTGGTTGCTAACCAAGAAGTCACCAGTTCTAATCCACCAACTGTTCCTTGGAAACCCTAGGGAGGCATTTCTACTCTGTCCTATAGGGTTGCTATGAGTCAGGATCAAACGTAATGTTTCTAATCCTCAAACAGTAAAATTTATAAAGATACTGATAATCAAAGGCAGTGAGTGAAAAACAAAATAAAAAAGAAATATTTGACTTACGTTACAACTGTCTTACAAGTAGGAGCCGTAAGTCATAAAGAGTAGCTGTCAGAATGGAACCTGGTCACAAGTCAGGGACTACTTGTAGTCCAATTCACTCATTCATTTAACAAATAATTTTCACATGTGAAAGCTAGAAAATGAGTAAGGAAGATGAAAGAATTAAAGCTTTTGAATTGTGGTGTTGGCCAAGAGTATTTGATATACCACGGACTGCCAAGAGAACAAATAAATCTGTCTTGGAAGAAGTACAATCAAAGTGCTCTTTAGGAGCAACTATAGCAAGACTTCATCTCACATACTTCGGACATGTTATCAGGATGGTTCAGTGTCTGGAGAAGGGCATTATGCTTGGTAGACAGCTAGCGAAAACCAGGAAGAAACTTCACAAGATGGACTGATGCAGCCGTTGCAACCATGGGCTCACACACGACAGTTGTGAGGGTGAAACAGGACCACACAGTACTTCATTTGGTTGTACATAGGGTAGCTCAGTTAGAACCAACTCAGTGGCACCAAACAGTAACAACTGTGTGCCAGGCAGTCTTTTGCGTGCCAGGAATACAGCAGAGAACAAAATACGTGTTCTAATAAAACTCACTGCCATCGAGTTGATTCTGACTTGTAGTGACCCTACAGAGTAGAACTGCTTCATGGTTTCCAAGGAGTGCCTGGTGGATTTGAACTGCCAACCTCATGGTTAGCAGCTGTTGCAGTTAACTACGACACCACCTGAGCTTTCCAATATGTTCTAATGCCAGCCAAATAGGGGACAGAAAATAAGAGGACAAGAAAAATACCAGGTAGTAGTTAGGTACCTGCAGGTGATGCGAGTTTCTGGATGGGACTTTACACTGGGGTCTGATCTGCAGTGAATCGACGGGATGGTGTCACAGGGCTACGCAGTATCTCATTCCATTGTGCTTGGGTCACCTTGGGTTGGCTTATCACAACTTTACATAGGAGGCTGGGGAAGGCCTCTAAGGAGGAGATACAAACAGATTTTAATGACAAAGAGCTAGCCATGCTGTATTTCTTGATCTGTCACCGTCAGTCTCTCCAGCCTCTTCCCACAAGCACCAACTGTACTTTGTCAAAATCACTGGAAATGCCGAGCGTCTAATTAAAGAGCCTTACGCCTTGCCTCATGCTGTTGACTTTGCCTGGTCACCCTCTTTGCCCTCTCTGCTAAAGACCTAAGTGTGACCCTCCTCAGGGATCTCCATAGACCATCAGAATCCAAGGTACAGACCTGCCCCAGCCCCTTGCTCACACTGGAGTCTAAAGGGTTTCCAGTTCACTGGGTTTCAGGAGAGCACCAGAAAGAATTGCAAAATAACTTGACTCCTCACAAGAATCCTCCTGGGGCATCGTTAAAATACAAAACCCAGGTCCCTAAGCTAGACCTCTGGAATTAGCATCCCAGGTGAGTTTCTTTCTAATTTTGTTGTGGTAAAAGATGTGCAACAAAAAGTTAGCTATTGAAACCCTTTTTGTGTACCATTTAGTGACATTAACTACTTTTGCTATGTAGTGAACCATCACGACTGTCCCTTTTCCAGGGGAGAGACTTCAGATCACTTCAGTTTGGGAAACAGCATCAAAGCAGAAGGTTTCCAGGTTGGGAACATTTAGGTACCAGAGGTCCAGGATACATCCTACACAGGTTCTTCACTGAAGCAAGTGCTGCGGTTTGTTATATTTGGCACAAACTATGAACAACGTTTCACCCACAAAGTAACCCACTCAAATGACTGGCAAAATCACAGCACAAAGGCAATTTTCTGTGCCTGTCACGGAAGTAACCAATCTTTCTTCGGGTATGACCTACTCCTAGGCCATCCAGTCTCATGGGCCTCCCATCCGCACATTTTAATAGAGGTTTCAGTCTACTCAGAGGCACCTAGGAACAAAGGCCTGTCCCCCTAGGACGATCAGCCACTGAAAACCGTATGGAGGGCAGCTGAGGTCATCTTGAGTCAACTTACGGGAGTGGGGGAGTCCCTGGGTGGTGAAAAGGGTTACTAACTGAGAAATTAAGAGATTTGAGACCACCTAGAGGCACACCGGAATTAAGACCAGGTGATGCACTACTGAAAACTCATCTGTTAAAAATCCTACGCAGCACAGCCCTACACACGTGGGGTGGCCATGGTACTGCTATCAGCCCCAGGTAACACGGAGAGAACTTCTGAGGCGGTCACAGACAGGTTCTGGGTCTCCTGACCCAGGTTTCTCTACCGACCTCGTCTGTAAAACCCAGGTGGCCAGAAACTTGTGAGTCTGTTCCCCATGGGAAGGAGGGAAATACCAATCACTCACGAGGTCGTGGGATTGAACGTGCGCTTATCAGCAGAGCCTGAACAACGTAAGCCTCTTTATTAACAATTCTCAGGAGACAGTTTCAGGTCCACGGCCTGGGAGCCCAACACCTGTGCCCAGGGGGACGTTTCTGGTTCCTGGATGGTCAGGATTAAGGTGGGCATGGAAACGGGCAGAGTGAACCCCTGATCCCAGAACTTCCGGCAGTCTCGGCCTCATCCTTTCCAGGGCCTCCGGGGACCCTGCGTGGAGTGTAGCCAAAATCGCGTGTGGGGTACTGCTGGAGCCTCAGAAGCCGCCCGCGTCCACAGAACTCACTCGAGAACTGCAGACCGCCAGCCCCCGCCACCCCCATACGCCAACCGGCGCCAAAACGTCCAGGAGACGGCGCAGGCGCCGCGAGCGCGGGCAGCGCAGGGGCTCTCGGGACAGCGCGGCCACTGCCCAATCAGAGTTGGTTTCGCACAAAGCGAATCCCGCCCCCAGCTGCTGACACCAAGCCTCCTCCCCATCCCCCCGGCCCTCTTGGCCCGCCCATTCCCGCCCCGCCCCGCCCCGAGCCATTCTCGGGTAGGGGCTCGCGATTGGCTTGTGGGATAGACGCGCGCTCTGATTGGTCAAGAGGGGGTCACGAGGACGCCGTCGTCGTCTTTCCAGAGGCGATTACTGGGTAGGCTCTGTCTTTTGCCTCAGTCTCGAGCGCTAGCTGGCAGCGAAGCGTGCGCGCTCCAGACCCCTCAGCACCCAAGGCCGCCATCGACGTCGCTTGGATTCCTCTGGGCTCATCTGCGCCATTCGCCCTCCACACACTCCGTCGTCACAAGCCGCCATCATGGTGAAACTTGCTAAGGTAAGCGGCCTTGCACACGCAAGGATGGGCGCCGGGGCCTGCTTTTTGAGGAGTGCGCGCGCGGCGCCGCGAGGAGGAGGGCCTGCGCGCCTGCCCGGGCGCGTTCGAGGTTCGCCATGCTAACAGAAGTCTCGCGCGAGTAGCGCGCGGGTCTCGCGGGTTTTGGCGACTTGGAGACGAAGTGAAGAGCGCCAGCAGGTGCAGAGGGTGGTGAATACCGCAGGGAGGGACCCCCGGGGCTGCGTGCGGAGACGGGGCGCGGGACTCCCGCGCCCCGCGCGAGCTGGCCCCGCCTCCGGACGCACGTGCCGCGACTCGCGGCCCGCCACGTGGGCCGCGCCGCGTTGGTCCCTGTGTTTCCGGAGAGGACCGTGCGGTGGTGGAGGGCGGCGGGGCCGTGGAGTTGGGGGAGCCGGGGCAGCCGTGAGGTGGGTTGCGCTGGAGGCTCGGCGGGCACGCGGCGGGACCCACGGTGGAGGTGCCGCCTCCCTGTGTTCCTGCACGCACATGGTGGCCTGCGGGGCACCCCCACGTGGCCCACTGGGATCTGAGAGTTGGTTGGTTTCTCCGGGAAAAGCAGACTATTACTGAAGAGAATATTAGTAGGGTTAAAAGCTGACTTAAAAGTTTCTGATTTTTGTAATTTGAATTCAGACCAAGTTGGTGGAGGAAAGTCCCAGAATTTATGGGAGGGTTTTTGGGGAGATCGTTTTTTCAGCGTAGTGGACTGTGGATTCATTGGTTGGAAAATAGGCCAAGTAGAAAGTATTCTGTATTAAAAGGTACCCAGGACACTGTAATAATTAGGGGAGTCATGTTTTCAAGACGGCGTCGTGGTTTGGAATGTAGCAATAAGAGGGAGATTATCTCTTTGCCATCTTATTCTAAGCTTGATTTTTAGTTATTAAAAAAAAAAAAGATTGAGAATCCTGTCTTAAATTGTGTTTAGTTTACATGTCAGTTTTATTCAACAGCATGGAAACTGGATTCTGAAGAAGAAAAGGGACTGGATTTTAATGCGTAGAATGATGGTAAAATAAATGGCTGAAATATTAGTGTGAGTGTAGTGTGTTAATAATTGTGTCCGTTTTAGGCTGGTAAAAACCAAGGTGACCCCAAGAAAATGGCTCCTCCCCCCAAGGAGGTAGAAGAAGATAGTGAGGATGAGGAAATGTCAGAAGATGACGAAGAAGAGGAAAGCAGTGAAGAAGAGGTAACTAACTGTGTGGTTCAGTGGAGAATTAATACTAAAGTCTTAAAATCCAAAGTAAGGCGGGTTGTGTTGAATGTGCTACCAAAACTTAAGATTTATATTTGTGTGTAGCTTTCTGTAATGCCTGTCTTGCAAGCTCTTCTGTGACCTTTCGGGATAACTTTTTAGGTGAGTGTTTGAATGAGCTTGAGACCTAACAAGATGTGGGGAGCCTTACATACTGACTTTTGCGGGTTATTTGTTTAGGTAGGTGTGATATGATGTGTTTAATTATTACATTTACCGATTTACACATTTTAGCTCCATGCACTAGATAAAGACACAGGCTGGATAATTGGCAAAGTATTCTGTTCTCTATTCAGGTCTGAGTAGTCCATCTTTTATCCTTATCATGTCTTCTAGCTCTCAAGCAGGAGTAATTGATCTGTGTTTCTTTGTGTAGAAGCTTTGTAATGATTACATTGTGTTCTGATTGTTTCTGGTGGTTATGAAGGGTCTCCACTTCCTTTCATTAGTGGTGACCCTTTTTAGCAGTCTTGCCCACTGTTTGTTCACTGTGAGGACAACTGACCACTGTGCTTGTGCTCATATTTTTTTCTTTTATGTTTATGGAGGTTTTTATTCGTCCCACATGTTAACCTGATAAAACCAATTAAAAGAAAACAGTTTTTTAATATATGAGGCAGTACTTACTATTCCAATGTTTTTTATGTGTTTTAATATTTGGCCCAAAGAATTGAGCTTTCTGTGAGCTCTGTGCCTACGTTGTTCTAGTAGGAGCCTCAGGATGTAATTGCAGTGCATCTTTTTTGTGCACAGGGCAGTAAGTAACTTGAAAGTGTTAATTCACTCCATTTTTAAAACCAGGTGTATATTTGGTATTGTAATTTTTGGTTGAGGCTTAATATTTTTTTAAAAACTTGCCCAAGGCTGCACAGTCACTCACGGATGGGATCTGCTCCACCTTTGCTTGCAGAGTTGCTACTCTTAGGCTATACTGCTTCAGAGTTGGAGTCAGTGATTTGGGGTAAGGATGAATGGAATCATTGAAAAGTATGAGGTGATAAGATGAGGTTTCTTATATTTTAAGGGCTTAGAAAGAATTGTAATTTCTCAGGTAAGTGGAGAGACACACTGTGTGACCCTAGGCTTTGATGAGTGCCTTAATGCATGTTCTCTTAAATCTGAGACAATGCCAGAGGATTTTAAAAATTTTTTTTCCTTAGGTTGTTGTCCCTCAGAAAAAAGGCAAGAAGAATACCGCAGTGCCGTCCAAGAAGGTGGTTGTTTCCCCGACAAAAAAGATTGTAGTTGCTGCGCCAGCCAAGAAGGCAGCTGTCAACCCTGGCAAAAAGGCAGCAGCCACACCGGCAAAGAAGGCCATTACACCAGCCAAAGCAGTAGCAACACCTGGCAAGAAGGGAGCCACCCCGGGCAAAGCAGTGGTGGCCACCCCTGGTAAAAAAGGAGCAGCCACTCCAGCCAAGGGGGCAAAGAACGGCAAGAATGCCAAGAAGGATGAAAGTGACGAGGAGGAGGATGAAGACAGTGAGGAGGATGATGAAGATGAGGAGGAATTTGTGCCAGCTGTGATAAAGGCAGCAGCAGCTACCCCTGCCTCAGAGGATGAAGATGACGACGATGACGATGATGATGATGAAGAGGAGGAGGAGGAAGACGACGATGAAGAAGAGGATGATGAGGAAGAAGACGGTAAGGGGTTCTCCTGGTAGTTCCCAAGTTATTTCTTGTGAAACGCTTGAGAATCAGACTCTAGGTGCAGGTCAGGACGACTGGTGGTGGCACGTGGGACTTCACACTCACAGTTTGACTATCTTGTGGAAAGGATATGTGCCTAGTATAGGCTTTTGTTTCTAAGTGACTTAATTTTTTTCTTCTCCTTGTACTTTAGGTGAGGACATCTAGGGCAAACTAGTTTCTAGTTAAACAATTCAGTACATGTATTATTTTGTGGCATTGGTTGCCAGCCCTATGACCTGTCAGTATTCTTTCTCTTTGTCAACATTAGGTTCCCTGTTACCACCATTCCTGTCCCCACTTGCCTTCCCATCCTTACCCCTGGACTAGTAGTCTCTTTCTGTTCTGCAGGCCTGTGGAATCTTTGAACGGTGAACCTCAGGAGTGACTTTAGTACTGAGCTTTGAGGGTGTCTGGGGGCTGTATCCTCAGGGTTCCTTTAGCCTTTGTCAGACCAGAAGTGAAACCCACTGCCGTCAAGTCCATTGCAACTCATAGTGGCCCTATAGGTCAGGGTAGAGCTGCCCCATAGAGTTGCTAAGGAGCACCTGGTGGGTTTAAACTGCCAGCTTCTGGGTTAGCAGATGTAGCACGCACTGTGCCACCAGGTTCTCTTTCTTTCAGACAAGTCTTTTGTGTGTGGACGGATTATGCATCTGTTTCCACATTTTTCTTCAGCTTTGTCCAGGGCCATCTGTTGTGATCCCTGTCAGAGCAATTGGTGGTGGGAGCCAGGCACTATCTAGTTGTGTGATCTAGTTCTTGCCATCATTGGTGACATTGACAGAGTTGTGTCTGTTTAGATTTGCCCAGACCTGCAGTTGGTCTTGAGAATGCGGAATCAGACTTGAGTGGTTTTTCTCTTTCAGACTCTGAAGAAGAGGCCATGGAGACCACACCAGCAAAAGGAAAGAAAGCGCCAGCGAAAGTTGCTGCAAAAGCCAAGGTTGTGGCTGAAGAGGAGGAGGAAGAGGAAGAGGAAGAGGATGATGACGATGAGGAGGAGGAGGAGGAAGAGGAGGAAGATGATGAAGATGAAGAAGAGGAGGAGGAGGAGGAGGAAGAAGAGGAAGGTAAGCAGAGTACCTGACCTGTGTTGGTTATGCACGCAGGCTGTTGAGTGTATGTGGATATACCTATTGATAACCCAGATGTTGTCGCATCTCACCCAGAACCTGTCAAAGAAGTACCTGGAAAACGAAAGAAGGAAATGTCCAAACAGAAAGCCGCCCCGGAAGCCAAGAAACAGAAAGTGGAAGGTAACTTGCAGGACTTGGGGGAGGGGCACGGGTAAACAACACAAATGATGAATGACAGAGGGACTTAATACTGAAACCTGATGTTACACTGATATGCTGATGTGTGCTGGGTGTGGAAGTGTTGAAATTAAATTTGTGTCACTTTTAACTGGATTGATTGAAGTTCTTTTTGTGTACAGCTGTAGAACCCACTTCTGCCTTCAACCTCTTCGTTGGGAACCTGAACTGCAACAAGTCTGCTCCTGAATTAAAAACAGGCATCAGCGACGTTTTTGCTAAAAATGATCTTGCTGTTGTGGATGTCAGGATTGGTACATCTAGGTAAGTAACTGGTCCTTGTTTCAGAATACCAAACTTGAAATTGTCTTGATCTGCCATAACTTTTGGAATACTACAAAGTTCGTTGGCAGTTAAAGGATTTGATGTTTATATTCTTAAATTAATTTAAAATCCTAGCCAGATAGGACTCTCCTGTGTCTTAAAAGTTTGAACAGATTTGTTTGTCACAGTGTTTAACACTGTAGGTTCTTTTTATTTAGTCCTTGTTTGCACTATGGCATCAGTGCTGCAGGTGCCTAGAGTGTCTGTGTGCATGTAGCACTTCGTCTTTTCCTCTGACTTGTTACCTGTCACCTTTGAAGGAAGTTCGGGTATGTGGACTTTGAATCTGCTGAAGACCTGGAAAAAGCCTTGGAACTAACTGGCTTAAAAGTCTTTGGAAATGAAATTAAACTAGAGAGACCAAAGGGAAAAGACAGTAAGAAAGGTATGTAGGAAAATACGGAAGGTTTTCTGTCACTGATCACTGGAAGGTCACTTGTTACCTAGAGGATCCATCGTCTGACAGTACCACGGTGGCTGGTGTGTTGCTGTGGTACTACCACCAGTATTTCAGATACCAGCAGGGTCACTGGTAGACCTTTCAGAGGTGCTTCCAGAAGGGCTGGGAAGAAAGACCTGGCCATCTACTTCCCAAACGACCAGGGCGGACCATATAGATGATACCAGGTGAGGCCTCTTGGGTAGACTGCACTGCGCATGGTTGCAGGGGTGGACTCAGATGGTAAGCCGTGATCACGAAGATGTGGCAGAATTCAGCAGTGTCTGTTTGTGGGGCTGTGTGACTCGGGGCCAACGCGATGGAACGAAGAACGGCTCCAGAGTGGTCTGATGTCGTCAGTGAAGAGCATGGCCTCCAGCAGTAGATGGGTAGGGCAGGTGGTTTCATCCTTGTCCCTCAGTTTTCTCACATGGGTTAGAGTAAAGGGAGTTAGAAAATACAAGTACTTGCAACCAGCTTGTTCTGTGCTGCTGGTATAAATTTCTGAGCTGGGCAAGTCAGACAAGAGAATTGTTTAGATAAATGTGTTTTTTGTGTATATGTCACATTTTAAATTGTGTGCGTTTTTTTGATTCATAACTATTAAGCACAGTAGTTACATGCTGTGTACTAACCAGAGGATGCACAGTTCTGCTCTGTCCTGTAAGGTTTATTATGAGTCACAATGAAATGGACGGCAGTGGGTTGGGTTTGGTAGGTTGAGCCCTGTTCCATTCAGGACACACAGAGTGTGTGCCATTAGTTGGGAGGTAGGATCCAAGGGCCACATGATTCTTCATTTCTGTGTCTGAGACTTAGCATGGTTTTGCATGTTGTAGGATTTCAAATACTTGTTGAATGATCAGTCTTTTGGGCTTTTTCTGTTTCGTTATTGATAACAGATCGAGACGCCAGAACACTTTTGGCCAAAAATTTGCCTTACAAAGTCACTCAGGATGAATTAAAAGAAGTGTTTGAAGATGCTCTGGAGATCAGATTAGTCAGCAAAGATGGAAAGAGTAAAGGGTATGTTCTGTGTTTACTCGAATACTGAGTTTTAATAAAAACGCATTCCCCTGATTTGTAGAAGAAATGTGGATTATCCAGGTGTCTGATTTGGGGTAGTTTAACCTGTAACTCCATGTTGCGTTTGTACAGTGGGGTGATGTACTTAATTTGTAGGGCAATTTTAGACTGTTAACTCCTGTGTATAGACCACTAAGTTAGGAAATGACTTCGTAACACATCACTCACTGGTGGTGACAGTGTTAACCTGACTCCACATACTAAGAGCTGGTGGCAGATTTTGGGGTGATGTAGGAGGGGTTGTCACAGAGACCAAGGTAGTGTAAACCCTATCTGCGTCCATCAATACAAAATACTGTTTGTACATTTGAAGCAAGATCTGTGTTACTGAGATTAAAATATTAGCATTAAACAATTTTTCGTGTGTGTTTTTTTTTTTTTTGAAAGACTGGTGATAAATTTATTTTCTCTTGTCATCTTTATTGCAGGATTGCTTATATTGAGTTTAAGACAGAAGCTGATGCTGAGAAAACCTTTGAAGAAAAGCAGGGAACAGAGATTGAGGGGCGGTCAATATCTCTCTACTACACTGGGGAGAAGGGTCAAAATCAGGACCCCAGAGGTGGAAAAACGAGCACCTGGAGCGGTAAGACTCCTCAGGCCTGGTTCCAGGTTCCAGAGTTGGGGGGCACTCTTTGGGGCTCTGTACCCTTGAAGTTGATTGATCATAGTCAGATGGACATGGAGGTCAAAGAAGGGGGGATAGCCACATTTTATGATAACTCGTTTTTATAAGTAAATGCTGTATGAACTCATTTCACACTGAAAGATGGTAAGTACATTGGAAGATACACTAGTTCAGTAGTAGGGTGCACATATAATGGTTGGGTGGAGTGGGGCAGCAGTATATGACATGCATTTGCATCAGCTTGGGCGTGTTCATTGTCCTGAGCACAGATGTTCATGGAGTAAGATACTAGTCAAGAGTAAAACGTGGAGCCATTGTTGCTGCTGCTAAGGGTATGACATGTCTGTCTGTAGGTGAATCCAAAACACTGGTGTTAAGCAACCTCTCCTACAGCGCCACAGAGGAGACTCTTCAGGAAGTGTTTGAGAAGGCAACAGCCATCAAGGTGCCCCAGAACCAAAATGGCAAATCTAAAGGGTAAAATCACTAATATCTAGAAAATCTGTTACAGGCTGTTAGAAAAACATGACACTCATTTTTTTGAAAATTTGATTATTGGCAGAAGCTGAAGTTGGTAAGCTCCAGTTTGTAGTTAAAGGATATCATCTAAGTTGTTCCATTCAGGCTCAGCATATAAATGATTTGAGGCATCTGTGTGCTTGGTAACTTACTCAGAACATTGTTTTCATCTTCAGGTATGCATTTATAGAATTTGCTTCATTTGAAGATGCTAAAGAAGCCTTAAATTCTTGTAACAAAAGAGAAATTGAGGGCAGAGCAATCAGGTTGGAGTTGCAAGGATCCCGGGGGTCACCTAATGCAAGAAGCCGTAAGTGACCCTCACAGCTCCCTGGGTTGGCAGTGACATTGTCCTCAGTCCTGTGCATGAAGCTCCTTTTCAGACCAGTGTTCCGTTTCCCCCAAATCGAGAGGTTTTTCAGTTGCTACTGAGTGAACAGAACTGGACATGATGACTGATTTATCTGAGAAGTAAGTGACGAAATCTCAAGAAAATTCCTCTAGATAGTCAAGTTCTGATCCAGATAATGTCACTCTGCGGCACCCCTTTCTGGGACTTGGTGCCCTGGGTGGTGGCCATAGCTGCCTGTGCTGGGACCAGCTTCTCAAGGGTTTATGTTGTTTGTCCTTTACGTTAACTGAGCATTAATTACGTAAGTTGCTATTAACTGTCTTTTACTTATATTTTTTTGTGGTAAAATGTAATACAGCCTTTGTCAGTTTGGCATTTTCTAGGTGTTAGTCATGTCATGTCACTGGAAAATCTGGCGACAACAGTTGCCAACCACAAGGTTGACAGTTCAGATCCACCAGACACTCCTTGGAAACTCTGTGAGGCAGCTCTACTCTGTCTGTTGGTTTGCATGCTGTGAGTTGAAAGTGACTTGAGTGCAGTGGGGGTTTTTGTTTGGCTTATGCCAGTACCACCTGTGAGCCTCATTTCGTGTCAGACAGCATCTACTAAACAACAGCTCCTCCTCCCTCCTGCTCGTGGTTGTGCATAGACTTGGAGTGAAGGGCTAGCTTTCACTGAGACAGGCGTTCTCAGTGCGTGGTCATTGTCTGGTGAGGATGCATTACAACTAAGGCATGTTCTTGTCTTTCCAGAGCCATCCAAAACTCTGTTTGTCAAAGGTCTGTCTGAGGAGACCACCGAGGAGACATTGAAGGAATCCTTTGATGGCTCTGTTCGTGCCAGGATAGTGACTGACCGGGAAACGGGCTCCTCCAAAGGGTGAGGGATGGCAGGGTGGCCTCGGTGCTCAGAGAGCTGGGGCCTAGCGTGGCAGTGGGGTCCTGATGTGTCTTCTCAATGAGCTCCTCTCTGCCATTTGGTGGCAGTTGATGGATTCGCACGAGAAGAAGAGCCAGTTCACAGACCCAGCATTACTAATTTACTTCTGTCTTTGCAGAAGTAAAGTTAGGTTCTGTGAGACATTTCAAAGGTTAGAGCAACGGTCAGTGAAACCAGCCTTAAGAGTTTCCTGATTACCTGTCTGCTGTCACTTGGGATCATTGCTGTGAAACCACTGTCCAGCAGACGAGGTGAACGTCAGCACGGGTTCGGTGTGTTTGCCTTATAATCAGTGACTCCATTGGGTGTCGCAGGTTTGGCTTTGTGGACTTCAACAGTGAGGAGGATGCTAAAGCTGCCAAGGAGGCCATGGAGGATGGAGAAATTGATGGCAACAAAGTGACCTTGGACTGGGCCAAGCCAAAGGGCGAAGGTGGCTTCGGGGGCCGAGGCGGAGGCCGGGGAGGATTTGGAGGCCGAGGTGGCCACGGCAGAGGAGGCCGAGGTGGATTTGGTGGCAGAGGCCGGGGAGGCTTTGGAGGTAAGGACGGGAGGGGGGATGTGCTCTGGTGTTGGCACCGGCTCTGGTTCCCTTGAGGGACAGCGCCTAGTTGCTGTGAATCCCCGGGGGGCCGGGGGGGTGTGTAGCTGTTTTTTGACACAGCCTTATCTCTTGCAGGGCGAGGGGGCTTCCGAGGGGGCCGAGGAGGAGGAGACCACAAACCACAAGGAAAGAAGACGAAATTTGAATAGTTCTTCTGTCCCTCTGTTTTTCCCTCTTGAGTTGGAAAGAAAGGACTCTGAGGTGTTTCCTGTTATCTGAACTGACAGAGCCTTCTGAGGACATTCCGAGGCAGTAGACAGCCCTGGGGTCTCCTGAGAAATCCGTGTGGATAACATTTCAAGGGAGATGCCTTGTTGGTTTTGACTGGATGTTCATATAAACTTTTTAAAACAGAGTGATAGAGCTAACCCTTATCTGTAAGTTTGAATTTATATTAAGTTTCATCCCATGTACAAAACCGTTTTTTTCCTACAAATAGTTTTTTTGTGTTGGGGGGGTATAAAGGAAAGCAGAATGTTTTATCATGATTTTTGCTTCAGTGACTCTTGGGACAAATTAAAAAGTCCTGAACTCTGGTGCCAGACTTGTTTCTCTACAGTGTTTCTCCTGGAATATCGTTGGATGTGGTGGCAGGTGGCACACAGATCCCACCCTCCGCACAAGCTTGATGGTTGGGTTCAAGTATCCCAGCAACTTGCAGGTGGTTGGCAAGGTGACCAGCTTCTGTAAATTTGTGGGGTGCTCTAAAATGTATAAGGCCCCATGGCTTCCTGCAGCTTTTGACAGGCTTGAGGATGGACCAGGTGTTTCCAGTAACTGTCGTGGTCTCTTTAAAAAAAACATGAGCCCAGTAGTGGCAGTGGCTGCTGAGCAAAACTAGTAGGAATGGACTTGTCTGCTGTAAGGCCTGCAACAGTGTGAAGTCAGATTACACAAAGATGGGTACAGTGATCGAAGGTCTTCAAGCACTGCCTCCTCCCTGTCCCCACTTTTACCTTAGAACCAGCTCTGGGGTTCTAGGTCAAGAGAGAGAACTCAAGCTAGTGGAAGCTGGGAGCCTGGGACAAGTGTGTGGTCTTTAATTACAGCCAGGTTGAGGCATGGTGGGCACTTCCTAGCGTCGATAACCATCAGTCCTAAACTTAGGGATCTTAGTGTCTTGAACTCTGAGCCCAGTGCAGTATCCTATCACATGTATATTTCTACAGATAGCGATTTGGCTCAGTCTTGGTGCAGGCTTGCGGGCTTGTTGCGCAAACCCTGAAATAAGCTGTGTGGTGGTAAAGGAACGAACGGAGTTAGAATGGTTGCTAATCCAGAGCCGCAGCACAGCCACCGTTTTTCTAGAATGTCACTTTTTGTGAGAGGTGGGGTTTCCAGTGCCACCTGGGAAGACGGGGAACCTCACTTGGAGGGTCCTCAGGAACAAGGCCTGGCCATGCTGGAAGTGAACCCTCAACTGCTCAGAGGAGCCAGGTTGTACTCAGACACCCAGGGTCACCATGAGGTGTGTGGGTGCGAAAGCCCTGAGGGGCGCTGCGAGTGACAGCTGACCTCAAGTTAGTAGCTCAGGTCCACCTGGTGGCATCTTGGAAGGAAGGCCTAGCCATCTTCTGAAGAGTCAACCATTGAAAAGTGGGAGCATGTCTTCTGATACGGGTCACTGAGGCAACCTTGACAATTTGAGTGGGGAGTGTCAGTGGGAGCCTCGGGGGGTCCAGGACTTCCTCCTGTGGTAGTCCGATGGCAGGGGAAGTTAGGGGTTCCTAGGGCGAGTGGTTCCAAAGACACCTTGGAAAGGCCTGGTCGTGAGCTGCAAGGTCACAGGGAGTCCAGTTCTCTGCACAATTGGGATTGTCCTGAGGTAGAAGGGATTCTGCCACCAACAACAGGATAGGGCCTCAGTGTTAGGGGATGCCAGTGTGAGGTCACCCTGCTGGTGGCTTTGCTGTTGATCCTCAGCTCTTTCTGCTGGCCCGTGGCATCCCTCGGACCCTCACCTGTATGGGGCAAGGACAGAAAATGAAGCCTGTGCAGTTTCTGTGCTCTCCCCGAGAAAGAAACATCTGACTCCTGTGCCTGGCAGGTCATTAAGAAATTCAAATTACAGTGATGACAAAGACTGCCGAATATACCGTGGACTTGCAGTGAACAAACACCTCTGGACATACAGCTAGCATACTCAAGAGCAACAAGGGTGAGACTGTCTCATGCTTTGGCCCTGTTAGGAGGAGGGATTAGTCCCTGGAAAAGGACCTGATGCTTGGTAAAGTAGAAGGTCAGCAAAGCAGAGAGGCTCAACGGTAAGGATCATGACCCAGGACTGGGCAGTGTTGTGTGCTGTGGCACATGGGGCCCCTCAGCTGGAGCTGACTTGGAAGTACCCAGCAGCAGCAGCCTGGGACCTTGCTATGAACTGACGAGGTGGAGGGAGGTCGCCCTGCTGAGCAGGAAAGGGCTGCTAGGGTTTGCATTTAGCGCCTGTCATTCGAGGAGCATCCTCATCTGTGCCAGCTGCCTCAGTTGGTCCTGGCTCCTGTGATCTGTAAGGCTGTTGATGACTTTGCAAAAGTAGCTTGCCAGGCCTCATCTTCCTAGTCTCAGTGGAAGTTCTGCGGAAACCTGTCGGCAACGCTTAAGCCTCTGCTAACTGACAGCTGGCGGCTGCTCGTGAGGGGCACTGGTGGGGAATAGACCTGGCTGTCCACCAGGGAAGGTGAGAACGTGACCACTGAAGCACCACTGCCCATCGGTATCCGGATGACCTACTGCCCATCCACGACTTGGGTGGGTTTTGCAGCCATTTTGAAGAGAAGGGGCTCCCTGCCCCAAATGGTTGTTCCCACACATGTGTTGCCTGTCCAGCAGGTGGCAGCATGAGGCTGTTTTAGGGATGCGGGAACCCCTGGCCCCGGTGTGGAGAGAAAGCCAGAAGAGGACGGGATTTCAGCCCAGTGAGTGTCTAGCTCCTGGTCACCCTCAGATGAAGGGACAGGGCCAGCAAGGCTGTGCTTTTCTGAGAGGGTACACCGTATCCAGAGAAACCCTGGAACTAAGATGCCTTGCATGTCTGTCTTGTGCCCCATCGGAGTTACACCTCCTTGATTCCTTCTTGGTCCACCGGCCATCCTGTATGTCTTAGTCTAAAAGAGAGCCAAAGCTTTCCTCAGCCCAGCGGAGGCGGTCCTGACTGTCTCCCTGCCTGGTCATTGTCCCTCCTCTCTGCCAAACACTCCCAAGGACTGCTCTTCCCACTCCTCTGCCGTCAGCAGCGGGGTCTCCGTCTCCTTCCACCAGCTGTACTCACTAAGGGGGCCGGTCAGGCTCTCCTCAGTTTTCCTGGTTCTCTGCAGCGTCCAACAGCTGGTCCTTCTGCCTGGAACTCATATGCCTTCCTGTCCCCGCTTGGAGAGCACAGGCAGACACACGAGTGGGTGCCCTGGTGCTAGGCTGATGGGGGTAGGGGAGAAGAGCAGGTCCTCAGGGACTAGAGTCTTGACAGATTGACACCAACTAATGTATGTGAGCCACGAGCTGTCCCCCACCTGTGAGGGAACCTACGTCCCTGTGGAACAGGTCACCATGTCTTTTCTCCAGTGGAGCCGCTGGTGGGTTAGAACTGCCAGTCCACTTGATCAGTAGCTGGGTGTTCAGCCACTGTGCCACCAGGGTTCTAACCCATGTTCCTTAGTTTGTGCTTTTAAAAACAAAAATATTCAAGTACAGAGTGTCTGCCTTGAGCACTGTGCTTTCAAGAACTTTTTATATGAGATCAAATTGACAACAGCAACTCACGAGTTGACAGAAAATTTAGGGAGCGGTCAGTTTACGCAAATGGAGGAGGAACAACTTAGAAAGAGGGTGAGTGTGGTTGGGCAGCTTAAAGAATGTCACCGATGCCACTGAACTACGTATGTAAAAACTGCTGAATTGCTGTGATGGTGTGTGTGTTTCCAACAGCAACAAAAACTCAAGCCAGTGGCTGTGAAGTCAAGCCCTGACTTAAATGGGGACCCATGCGTGGCACAGCAGAACTACGCTCCATAGGGTTTTTCCATGGCTGTGATTTGGGAAGCAGATTGCCAGGCCTTTGTTCCGAGGTGCCTCGGGGCGAGTTTGCATCACCAGTCTTGGTCGGTGGCCAGGGACTCCGTCTGTCCTGTTACCATACATTTTACACTGACAAACATTACAAACCCCATAATAACTGAGATTATTTTTGCTTTCAATAATAGTATTTTAAAAGGGAGTATTATATACCACTTCCATTGCTCTTCATTTCTTCCTTTCGATGCAGCCCTCTGTCTCATAACTTGCCTTCACTTTGAAAAACTTAGCATTTTGTCAACAGATGAACAGATACACAATCTGTGACATTAACAGATGAATGCCTAACAAAATTTTGGCATCTGCATAAAATGGAATATTAGCCATAAAGAGAAATGAAGTTGTGATGTTGTTAGGTGGCGGTTAGGTGCTGTTGAGTTGGTTCTGACTCATATGACCCCTCTGTCCCACCAAACCAAGCACGGCCTGGTCCTGCGTCGTGCCCACAGCGGTGGTCATGCTTGAGCCCATTATCGCAGCCACTGTGTCAATCCGTCTCGTCGAAGGTCTTCCTCTTTTTCACTGACCCTCCACTCTACCAAGCATGATGTCCTTCTCCAGGGACTGATCCCTCCTAGTAACATGTCCAAAGTATGTAAGACACACTCCCCATCGTTGCTTCCAAGGAGCACTCTGGTTGTACTTCTTCCAGAACAGATCTGTTTGTTCTTTTGGCGGTCCGTACATTCAACATTCTTCTCAAACACAATTCAAAGGTGCAATTCTTCTGTCTTCCTTATTCATGGTACAGCTTTTGAATGCATGTGATGCAATTGAAAATACCATGGCTTGGGCCAGGCTACAGGTGAATGAACTCTGAAAACATAATGCTGGATGAAAGCAGTGAGACATAAAGGACAAATATTTAATTCCAGTTACATAAGATATCCACAATTGGCAAATGCCCAGAGACACAAGTTTTAGTAGTTACCAGGATCTGGGGGGTGGGGAGAGATGGATTGTTGCTGAAGGGGTATTGAGTTGGGGGTGATGAGAAAGTTTAGATGATGGTTGACAACGTGGTATATGTAGTATCACCAAATTGTGTGGTATAGCAAATGTTTTGTATATTTTACCAATAAAAAAAGCATAGCTTCAATCTTACTGTGAGAAAATGTAAGATGTTCTATCAAAGAACTGATCGTTATCCGTCAATAATAGCAGTGTCGTAAAAGACAAGGAAAGGCTGAAAGACTGTCACAGTCTAGAGAGGAAAAAGACCCAGCACCTCAGAGCAACATGGGAACTTGGATTGGATGCTGGAACAGAAGAAGAACGCTAAGAGAAAAACTGGTGAGGATGGAATAAGATGGGATCCTAGCAACACGGATGTCGTGGTTGGGATAACGGTACTATGGCCACAGGTCCCTAGGTGGCGCAGTTGGTCTGGGGAAGGAAAAGCCGAGTGAGCTGTTTTCATTAAGACGACAGTCAAGGGCAGGTGAGGGGTGTTACAAGAGCTCTAGAAACAAGCACAGTTTACGACTTCTGCCTGAGATCAGAAGGGACGGAAGGATCAAGACATAAATACCAAAAACTCGTGATCTGCTAACTATACGTGTTGTCGCTCTTAGGTGGCACTGAGTCTGTCCCCACCTTACCTGGACCCTGCGTGTCCAACAGGACCTAACAGTGCCCGCTCCCATGCCGCGCTCACCATCATGGTTAAGTCTGAGTCCATTGTTACACTTTGTCAGTCCATCTCACTGAAGGTCTTCCCCTTTCTTCCTGACCCTCTGCTTTATCAAGCAAGATGGCCTTCTCCAGGCATTTGTCCTTCCCGATAACACGTCCAAAGCGTCTGAGACAAAGTCTCACCATCCTTGCTTCTGAGGAGCATTCTGGCTGTATTCTGTACATGAGACACATTAAATATTCAATATGTGTGAGGTCTTGGTGAGCCGAGTGTAGATGATTACCACCCTGACTCCACTTGTCCTCTGCCTAACAATAGACAATGAATTCCAGGGACTTGGCGGGCTCATTGATGAGATACAGCTGTTGGCCAGGCTTGCTTGCTCCTGTGTCCTTTCCATAAACCAAAAAACCCAAACCCATTTTTGTCAAGTCAGTTCCAATGCTTAGAAACCCTACGGCACAGAGTAGAACTGCCCCACAGAGTTTCCAAGGAGCGTTTGGTGGATTCGAACTGCCGACGTTTTGGGTAGCAGCCATAGCACCAGGGTTTCCTTAGGCAGGTGCATGTGAGGACTGCTAATTAAACTCACAAATTCACCCTAGAAAAAGTGCTACATACCTCGCTGCTGAATATCACTATGGTCACCTTCAAAGTGCTCTGCTTGGGAAGCTATGCACTGACAGTGGAGCTTAGTTTACCCTTCAATGCAATTTTGGAGCTCCTTTTCTGGAATGGCCATCAGAGCTGTTGTCATATTACTCTTGGTGTCCTGAATGTCATCAAAATGTCTTCCTTTCAGTATTTCCTTTATCTCTGGGTAAAGAAAAAGTCAGTGGGGGCCAGTTCAGGTGAGTAGGGAGGGTATTCCGGTACAGTAATCTGCTTACTGGCTAAAAACTCCTTCACAGCCAACTAGACAACTAAGTTCATGAACTTGATACCATGCCACTGCACACAATGGCTGTGCCAGAAAGAGTTCCAAAATTGCTTGGAAGGGTGGACTGGGAGCTGGTGTCAGTTAATATCTTCCCAAGAGGAGTACTTTGAAGGTGACTTTAGTGATATCCAGCAATGAGGTACGTAGCACTTGGAATGATGAAGTTCGCAGGCTTGGACCTTGTATGTTGGCTTTGGGCACCTTCAGTCTGTTGGACCACCTTGCTCAAATCTTGAGTCTGGCCCTGGTAGCTATACCACCAGAGAAGGAAGCTGATACAGCAGAGAGAAACTTAGCAATATCAGCACTGGATAATCTACATTCAAGTAGTATGGTGTTTCTAGCCTGCTTACATCTTACCCAAAGTATGTTAACTTCTCCATCTCTATTTCCTTGCTTCTTGCTGTATCTTGTAAACTTCAGAAAACTGTGTGATTCAAGCACCTTAAACAAAAAGAGAAAAGTTTTCAGCCAAGAAAACTCTATGGAGCAGTTGTGCTATGTAACACATGAGATGAATACCACCAGCGGACCGCACTGCTGCCATGGTTGTGTGAGCTGATGGTATGTCAGATGACTGGAAGGCACGTACAAAATCGGCGCCCTTTTTACAACTTTTCTGAAGTCTAAAACTATTTTTTTTTAAATTCTTTAGATCTTAAAAGGAATATCCTGTGTTCTAGAACACATCACAACATTTAACAAGAAATCTACTTCCAAGTTGTTCTTTTGATCCATTTCAAAAGGCACCTCAAAAAGACCCGTAGACCTGTGCTTACTGAAATCTAGAAAACTGCAAGGCTTTTGTTGGTGGACAATCTGGCAGGCAATTTTAGAGGATGCGTCAATAAAAGGTTATTGTGCAGTCACAAATTCACATGTTGGACAAGTCCCAGCTTTCCTGGGCTCCGCTTATACAAACCAGCCTCCGTCCTTTGATGCGTTCAGGAGGGATGGACCCGACGTGCCCTTTCAGCGCTGCTGGGTTCAGTCTCCGATTCACAAGGGATTTTCAGTACAAAATACACTGTGGCTTTTGTGTCCTGTCACAGTTATTAAAAGTGAAACCCGATAATCCATAATCTTCGCCATATCCCTCTTTCTTTGCTATTATAACTGTAATGTGATATAATGGTATCTGTGATTTCTTTCTTTTACTGTGATGGTCAGCTTTATGTGTTATTCAACCAAAATACAAATTCAGGTGTTTCTGTGAAGGGATTTCGTAGATGTAGTTAAAGTCGGTAATCAATTGACTTGAAGTGAAAGAAACACGTTGTCCTAGTTAATCTGGATGGGCCTGATCTGATCAGTTCAAAAGCCTTAGGAACACAGTTTAAGCTTCCCAGAAGAAAAAGAAACACTTAGATTCATACCTGGAATTAAAAATAAAATATGAACTCAAAATGGATCATGGACCTAAATGTAAAACTTCTAGAGTAAAACCTGCAAACACCAGAACCTGTGTAAGGTAGATATCTGTCAGAGACAGAAAACTCACTTATTTTCCACTAATAAAGACCAACAGAAAAATGCACCCTGTCAAAGGAAGAATGTTGGAGACACCTTGAAAAACACAGTAGTCATGTCATGTCCCAACTTGCACAGGTTTCACTCTAGAAGAAAACACACAAGAAAAGTTTTGTGGCCTTAGACTGGACTGATTTCGTAGCTGTGACACCAAAAGCATGACTTAGGTAAGAAAGAAACTGATAAACTGGATGCCATCAAAATGAAGAACTTTACTCTTCGAAAGACAAACCAGAGAAAGGGAGAATTTTTGCAGATTGTGTGTTGTGGACTGAATTGTGTTCCCTAAAACGTCTGCAGCGGTTTGGCTGGGCTGTAATTCCTGGTATGGTGGGATGTTCCTCCATGCTGGAATTCCCACCTCGGTGAGGTTAATGACGAAGGATGGGCGGCAGTTGTATCCAAGAGCAGGATTCAGTGTGTAAGTTTGTTTTGTACTTGAGGCAAGGAGAGGAGCTGGCAGAGACGTTTGGTGGCCTTGTATCCCCAAAACGCAGTGTCTGCAGCTAAGCACATTCTCTGTAGAGGACTGGGGTCCCTGCGCCTCTCTGAAGCTTCCAGTCCAGGGGAAGATTGATGTCAAGGACCTTCCTTCACTGCCAACAGAGAAAGCCTTCCCCTGGGGCAGACACCCTGAATTTGGACTTTTAGTCTACTGGACTGTGACAAATAAAATTTCTCTTTTTAAAGCACGTGTGCTATTTCTCTTAGAGCAGTACCAGGTGACTAAAACATCATGTACCTGGTAAAGGAGCTGTGTCCAGAATATATCAAGAACTCTGAAAACTCAACAATAAGAAAATAAATAACTCAATTGTAGAAATAAGCGAATTATTTTAAGAGATGCTTGTCTTAGTCCTCTGGTTCTGCTATGATGGAAATACCACCAGTGAATGTCTTCAACCAGGAGAAAGTTATTTTGTCACAGTCCAGTAGGCTACCAGTCCAAATTCAGGGCCTGAGCTCCAGGGGAAGGCTTTCGCTGTTGACTCGGGAGAAGAAGGTCCTTGTCCGTCTTCCCTGGACTGACAGCATCTGCGGCACAGGGACCCCAAGGCCCCAGGACATGCTCGGCTCCTGGCGGTGTTTCTTTCCTGATGGTACGAGGTCACCAGCTCTCTGCTTCCTTCTTTCTTTTACACCCCAGAAGATTTCTTCAAGGCACCAGACGACTTTACAGGTTGAGTCCTGCACCACCAACAGCACTGCCACCCGTCCTCCCTCGTTACCATCACAGAGGAAGGACTGACAACATATAAACACTTCACCCAATACTGGGAATGTGGGTTACCCAAATTGCTACATATGTTTTTGGGTGGACACAACTCAGTCCATGACAGTGCTTCACCAAACAAGATGCGTGCTTGGTCAATGATCCCACAGAAAACCACCGGGCATCATTACTCATTAGGAAAATACACAGTGAAATCACAATAATACTATACACATATTAGAATGGCTAAAATTAAGAAGAATGAGCATACTAAGTGTTGGGGAGGAGATGGAGCCAGTGGAACACTTATACATTAATAGTGAGAATGTAAAACATATCCATTCATATTTTGGCCATTGTGATTGTTCAGATTGTGTTTCAGCTTGGCTGGGCCATGGTTCTCAGTGGTTTGGCAGTTATGATCTAATTTGACAGTCACATGATGATATGATCACTTCCATGATGAGATTTGATATAATCCGATCACGTCCATGACAGGATCTGCTATCAGTAGCCTGTTACTTGAAAGGCCGTTTCCTTGGGAGTGTGGTGTGCATTGAAGGTAAGTGGACTGTCTGCCAGGGCACCAGGGCACCAGGGCTTTCGTTCAGTTTGGATCCTGCAGCTAGCTCTTGTTCCTCTGACCTCCAGTTCTCAGGACTGGTGCTAATAGCTTACCTGCCGTCTTTCCTGTGAGTTTTGGGATTAGTTGGTCTTTACAACCTGTGAGCAAGAGCCCTGCTGTCTGACCTGCTGTTCTGGGGTTCTTCAGCCCTTGCAGCTATATGAATCAGGAGAAGCCTTCAGCCTGACCCACAGATTTGAGACAATTCAGCCTCTACAACTGTGTGAGCTGTTTCCTGATACGAATCTCTCCATATATGTATTTATATGCTTCACTAGGGAACCCAGCTTAAGGCAGCCATTCTACTCCTAGGTGTTTACACAAGAGCGAAATCCTTGCAAAGATTTGTACACTAACGCTCATAAAACCTTTATTTTTAGTATTCCCAATCTGGAAACAACCCAAGCATCCATCAACAGACGAACAGATAGAAGAAACTGGTATATCCACGCAATGAAATACCACTCAGTAATAAAGAAGAACTATTGGTATACACAACAATACAGATGACTCAAAATAATCATGCTGACTAATAGAGGAAAAAATCTTCTCTCTTGCATGTATGTTTCTGTTTATATAAAATTCTAAAAAATCCAAGCTGATGTATAGTGATAGAAGCAGGCCAGGATTGTCTCGAGGGGGCCAGGGAAGTGGGGAGGAAGAAGCAAGAAAGAGGAGATACAGACCTGAACAGATTATAGGAGAACTGGGGGTGATGAGTACATTCACTGTCTTGACAGTGGTGACGATTTCACGAGTGTATGCATAGAGTGAAGCTTTTCTTATGGTACAAATACTTGGAGTGTGTTTGTCTTAGTCATCTAGTGCTGCTATAAAAGAAATCCACAAATGAATGGCTTTAGCAAAGAGAAATTTATTTTCTCGCAGTGAAGTAGGCTTTAAGTCTAAATTCAGGGGGTCAGTGCCAGGGGAAGGTTTTCTCGGTCTGTCCTGGAGAATGTTCCTTGTTATTAATCTTCCCTGGACTAGGAGCTTCTCTGCGCAGGTCCCGGGCTCCGCACAACACACTCTGCTCCTAGCCCCGCTTTCCTGCTGGTGTGAGGTCCCCAAATCTCTGCTTGCTTCTCTTTCCTTTTAGCTCTTGTAAGATAAAGGGTAGTACAGGCCACACCCTAGGAAAGCTCCCTGTACATTAGACCAGGGATGTGACCTTAGGAATGGTGTTACAAGCCCACCCTTATGCTCTTTGATATAATCTAATCTTACTCCATTAACCTTAGGCAGCGATTAGGATTTACAACCAAAAAACAACTACTGCGGCGGAGTCAATTCTGACTCCTAATGACCCTATACGTCAGAGTTTCCAAGAAGCACCTGGCAGATTTGAACTGCGGACCTTTTGGTTAGCAAATGTAGCTCTTAACCACTACACCACCGAGCTTCCAACAGAAACCAAAATTACAGTCACACAATCCTGGGAACCATGGCCCAGCCAAATTAATTACACACATTTCTGGGGGAGGAATATAATTCAATCCATGACATTACTGTAGATGAATTATACTTTAACAAAGCTGGGAAAAAAAGGAAAAAAAGACCAGACAGCATTTTATTCCATTGGGTATGGTATCCCCGGAAGTGCGGTTGGGGGCTGGGGGGCTACTCCACAGCAGGTAACAACTACAAGACAGGGAGACTGGTGTGGAAGGGGTTTTGAAACTGTCGTTGGGTAGAAGCAGGAAGAGATTGGTGGTAGACAGTCTGGGTCAGGACTCAGACCGAAGGGAGCTGAGGGAAGTTCTGGCTACACGGGATTTGCCAAAGTCAGGGACAATTTAGCCGGGCTCTTCTGCCGGGTTTGAGGTTGGGGTTACGTTACCCAAACCCACCTCCACTGAGCTGAGTCTGACTCAGCAACTGCGGGGGCAGAGCAGAATGGATCCCGCGTTTCCAAAGCTGCCGCTGAATTTGAATTGCTGGCCTTTTGATGAGCAGTCAAGTACCTCACCAACGTACCCCCAGGGCTTCTTGAGCATCTATTAACTCCATCAGGTGAACCAGGGAGTGTTTTAGTCACCTGCTGCTGCTCTAACACACATCACCACCAGGTGGATGGCTTCAACACACACAAGTTTATTCTTCCACAGTCCAGTGGGCTACACGTCCAAATCGAGGGTGTCCGCTCCAGGGGAAGGCTTTCCTTCTGTCGCCTCTGGTGGAAAGTCGTTGGGTTGCATCAGTCTTTGGTCAGGGAGCATCCTGGTGCGGAAACCTTGAGGCTGAAGGACACGCTCTGCTGGTGCTGCTTTCTTGATGGTGCGAGGTTCCCAGTTCTCTGGTTGCTTCCCCTCTCCTCTTACCTCTTGTAGGATAAAAGGTGGTGCAAGTCACTCCCTCAGGGAAACTCCCTTGACAGTGGAGCAAAGAGTTGAATTTAGGAAGGGACTAATAGTCCCACCCTAATCCTCTAACATACTGCGTAGGAAAATTACAAAATGGAGGGCAATCATAAAACACTGGGAATCGTGGCCCAGCCAAATGACCACACACATTTCTAGGGGGACACACTTCACTCCATGACAGGGAACTTATTATCTTTTCCAGAAAGAATGCAGGAAGTTCTTTCTTGGAAGTTTAAAAGAATTTATTGCCTAAGTAGTCTTGATAACTCTAAGCCTTCCTCACTTAAGAGAACATATGGGTTTTCTCCTTGAATCTATTTCGTTTATTTGTTTGCAGCATTCCTTTCAATAAGATTTCAATATTTGCATAGTCATGTGCACAGTTGTTATCATTTTAAAACTTAACCTACATTAGTTATACCAACTTGCTAATTATATTTTTTGTGTTTTCTTTATTAGATTTGACCCAGGTTTTGTTATCTCAAAGCCTTTGAAAAAGGAATTAACTTTTAGATTTACTTATCAGTGCGAATGCTTTCAAATTAGTTCTACTTTAATTTTTATTATTGTTAGGTGCCTTCGAGTTGGTTCTGACTTACAGTGACCCTATGAACAACAGAACGAAACGCTGCCCGGTCTTGTGCCGTGTCCACAATCTTATCTACTTAAGCCCCTTGTTGTAGCCACTGTGTCAGTTCATCTCAACAAGGGTTGTTTTAGTTAGCTTGGACTGCTTAGTTAGTTAGTTAGTTAGTTAGTTAGTTAGCTTAGTTAGCTTGGACTGCTCTAACAGAAATACCACCGAGTGGATGGCTTTAACAAAGGAAAGTTTATTCTCACACAGTCCGGTGGGCTACAAGTCCAAATTCAGGATGTCTGCTCCAGCGGAAGGCTTTCCCCAGTTGTTGGTTCTGGAAGAAAGTCTGGTATTGCATAGGTCTCTGTTCAGGTAGCATCTTGGTGCAGGAACCTAGGTCTGAAGGACATGCTTTCCTCCCAGTGCTGTTTGCTGGATGGAGTTAGGGTCCCAACTCTCTCTGCTTGCTTTTCTTTCCTTATATCTCTTGTAGGATGAAAGGATTAAGGGTGGGGATAGCCATACTCTAGGGAAACTCCCATTACAGTGGAGCAGGGAGTAAATCCTATGAAGGGATTTACAGTCCCATCCTAATCCTTCAACATACAGCACAAGAAAATCACAAAGGAGGACAATCACAAAATACTGGGAATCAGGGCCTAGTCACATGGCTACACATATTCTGGGGCAGACACAATTCAGTACATGACAAGGGTCTTCCTTTTTCACTGACCCTCCAGTCTACTAAGCATAATTTCCTACTCCAAGGACTGATCCTTCCTGACAACATGTCTGAAGTATGTAAGATGCAGTCTTGCCATCTTTGCTTCCAAGAGCACTCTGGATGTGCTTCTTCCCGAACAGATCTGTTGGTTCTTTTGGTGGTCCATGATACATTCAACACTCTTTTCCAACACTGCAGTTCAAAGGCATCTCCTCTTCTTCTGTCTGCTTTGTTCACTGTCCAGCTTTCATATGCATATGATGCGATTGAAAATACCATGGCTTGAGTCAGGCACACTTTAGTCTTCATAGTGACATCTTTTCTTTTCAATACTTAGAGATCCTTTGCAGCAGATTTTCCCAGTGCAATGCATCTCTTGACTTCTTGACTGCAGCTTACATGGGTGTTGGCTGTGGACCTAAGTAAAATGAAATCCTTGACAACCTCAATCCTTTCTCCATTTATGACAATGTTGCTTACTGGTCCAGTTGTGAGGATTTTTCTTTTCTTTATACTGAGGTGCAATCCATACTGAAGAGTACAGTCCCTGACCTTCATCAGTGTTTCAAATCTTCACTTCCAGTAAGTAAGGTGATGTCACCTAAATAATGCAGGTGGTTAATGAGTCATTTTCCAATCCTGACACCTCATTCTTCTTCTTATAATCCAGCTTCTTGGATTATCTGCTTGGTGTACAGATTGAAAAGATATAGCGAAAGGGAACACCTTAAGGTTCCCTGGACTCAGGCTGACAGGGCTGTGACAGTGAACCTGTCCATTTTCCCATTCTTGCCTATTGCCAAATAAAATTTTCTTGTCACTTTACTAAACTCTGATTTTTTTTTATCATAAATCACTCAATAGAAGTAAAATTGGCCAAAAAAGTAAACCAAATAATGAAAACGACAAAAATCCTAGTCTTTCTCTTAAACAACTACTGAGTCAAAGAGAAAACAAAAAATGTACAGCTAGTTATTTTGTAATCAGGAGTACAACATAATTATATTTGGGGGCACAATGCCATTTCAGGTCATTCCGACTTCATACGGTGTTACCTGTCAGGCCCCAGCCCTGAAACCAGGGCTGCTAACATTGGGAAATTTAACTACTTCACATGCTTTCAATATTGTAAGAAAGTAGAAATGGAAAACCTTCAACCTGGAGGCACTCTTGTCAAAGAGAACAATGTGGGAGCTGACATACTTTTCCAAAAACAAAAGGTCAGGTTGCAAACCAATTGGGAAGAAGGCATCCACATGTGTAAACGATTTATTCCCAGGCAACAGAATGTGTCCTGACTACAAGCGTGTATCATGACCAGCCGGCACCATTCACCTACACGCTAGCCAGGGCTTCCGACCCAGTGTACTGAATCAGAATCGACATTTTCAACAGATCCCCCGCTGATTCTTCTGTACATTTCCAGGGAACTTGTTAGAAATGCACATTCTCCGCAGGGATTACAACTGGAACAAACTAGCTTGAGGCTCTCACGGGGTCAAATCCCAACAAAGTTAAAGCAAAGGAAAAAGAAAAATTTTATTCAGCAAATATGCCAAGAGGCAAAAGTGGCAAAATGGACAAACACGCTGCCAGGTCCATGTCTGTCTGAGTCAAGGACTGTTACACAGTCCTGGGTGCGAACTAATCACAACAGGTGACATTCAGTGACCCTGATTCCATTCTTCAAACTGTATGCCTTTTTGCAAATGGGCTAAGAATTGTCAAATCCCTGTGATTCTATGTTTTGAATTGTCTTTCTTAACAACCACTGGGACAGCTTCCAGTAAGACAGACAGGAGGGTCTTCATTAGCTCAACGAGTGTTACCATGTACTAAATGCCCAGGAAAAAGCTAAGAGTGGGAAATACGTGGGTCTCCTGTGCTCTGTTTATGATATTTTATATGAAAGTTTCCCTAAAGGATGTTTTCCACATTGTCCTAGCTCTTGTTTTCGTACCTCCAAAACCCACTGCTGTCAGGTAGATTCCGACTCTCCCTTACAGGTCAGAGTAGAACCACCCCATAGAATTTCCAAGCAGCACCTGGTGGATTTGAACTGTCAACCTTTTGATTAGCAGCTGTAGCACTTAACCACTTAACTACTGTTGAGTAGTCCCCCAACCTCCACCTCCATTTATGGGGATACCATACCCGGTGGTTAACCACTTAACCACTACGCCACAGGGTTACCACCAAAAAAAAAAACACCACTACCATCGAGTCCTGACTCATAGCAACCCTATAGATCATAGTAGAACTGACCCATAGAGTTTCCAAGGAGCACCTGGCAGCTCTGAACTGTAGACCTTTTGGTTAGCAGCTGTAGCACTTAAACCACAGTGCCACCAGGGTTTCCTAGGCTACCTCGTGGCCCAGTTAATGTGTCTGTGAACCCACTTCTACTGTATCATATTCTTTATATTCAAGGACAGGGAGTAATGGCTCCATTATTATCTCATATATGAAAGCCTTGATAATAACTCACTGTTTCCTAGTCGAGTGGCTGAGCTTGACATTTCAAAGGACTTCAAGTTTGAAGCTGATCTTATCTACAACTAACTGGTAATCACCTACCTTTCCTTTCTTCTCTGTATATATAGACCCCTCTTTCTGCTTCCAAGGTGGCATGCTTTGTATTTTTATTTAGAACTGCCCATATCAAGCTATCCCCAACTTATCTGTTAGTTTGTCATGCTGTAGGGCCTTGGGTGTTACTGCAATGCTAGAAACTATGCCACCAGTATTCAAATACCAGCTGGGTCACTGTGATTGTTTAAAGACTGTGTGCCAATTTGGCTGGACCAACGTTTTGGCAGTTGCATGCAGTGGCAGGGGTGGGGCCTGAGTCTTCATCTCCCTGCCTTCCACCACCTACTTCTGTCTGCTCACGTTGCCAGCAGCTCCTACTGTCTTCTCTTTTTTTGCATGTGGTTCCTGGGACTTGAACTAGTAGCTGCTGGATTCACCTACCCTTACAGTTGGCAAGTGAGAGTCCAGGTCCCTGACCCACCAATCTTCGGTTTAGCAGCCCCCGCAGCTCCATGAATCAGCAGAAAGCTCACAGTCTCACCGCCAGCTTGCAGTCCACTGACCTGCACAGGCTGTGAGTGGGAGCTCAAACCTCTGACCTGTCGACTTGGGGTTCACCAGCTTCCAGGGCCGCATGAGACTTGTGTTGTGAGCCAAGACTCAGGACATTGCAGCTTCTACAATTGCGTGAGCTGTTTCCTTTATATAAATCTTTCCTTGTACATAGGGCTGCCCTTAAAGATCTAAACCTTCATTCTCCAATTGGAAGCCACTAGCCAATCCTGGTGGCATTGTGGTTAAGTGCTACAGCTGCTAACCAAAAGGTCTGCAGTTCAGAGCTGCCAGGCGCTCCTTGGAAACTCTATGGGTCAGTTCTACTATGATCTATAGGGTTGCTATGAGTCAGGACTCGATGGTAGTGGTGTTTTTTTTTTTGGTGGTAACCCTGTGGCGTAGTGGTTAAGTGGTTAACCACCGGGTATGGTATCCCCATAAATGGAGGTGGAGGTTGGGGGACTACTCAACAGTAGTTAAGTGGTTAAGTGCTACAGCTGCTAATCAAAAGGTTGACAGTTCAAATCCACCAGGTGCTGCTTGGAAATTCTATGGGGTGGTTCTACTCTGACCTGTAAGGGAGAGTCGGAATCTACCTGACAGCAGTGGGTTTTGGAGGTACGAAAACAAGAGCTAGGACAATGTGGAAAACATCCTTTAGGGAAACTTTCATATAAAATATCATAAACAGAGCACAGGAGACCCACGTATTTCCCACTCTTAGCTTTTTCCTGGGCATTTAGTACATGGTAACACTCGTTGAGCTAATGAAGACCCTCCTGTCTGTCTTACTGGAAGCTGTCCCAGTGGTTGTTAAGAAAGACAATTCAAAACATAGAATCACAGGGATTTGACAATTCTTAGCCCATTTGCAAAAAGGCATACAGTTTGAAGAATGGAATCAGGGTCACTGAATGTCACCTGTTGTGATTAGTTCGCACCCAGGACTGTGTAACAGTCCTTGACTCAGACAGACATGGACCTGGCAGCGTGTTTGTCCATTTTGCCACTTTTGCCTCTTGGCATATTTGCTGAATAAAATTTTTCTTTTTCCTTTGCTTTAACTTTGTTGGGATTTGACCCCGTGAGAGCCTCAAGCTAGTTTGTTCCAGTTGTAATCCCTGCGGAGAATGTGCATTTCTAACAAGTTCCCTGGAAATGTACAGAAGAATCAGCGGGGGATCTGTTGAAAATGTCGATTCTGATTCAGTACACTGGGTCGGAAGCCCTGGCTAGCGTGTAGGTGAATGGTGCCGGCTGGTCATGATACACGCTTGTAGTCAGGACACATTCTGTTGCCTGGGAATAAATTGTTTACACATGTGGATACCTTCTTCCCAATTGGTTTGCAACCTGACCTTTTGTTTTTGGAAAAGTATGTCAGCTCCCACATTGTTCTCTTTGACAAGAGTGCCTCCAGGTTGAAGGTTTTCCATTTCTACTTTCTTACAGTATTGAAAGCATGTGAAGTAGTTAAATTTCCCAATGTTAGCAGCCCTGGTTTCAGGGCTGGGGCCTGACAGGTAACACCGTATGAAGTCGGAATGACCTGAAATGGCATTGTGCCCCCAAATATAATTATGTTGTACTCCTGATTACAAAATAACTAGCTGTACATTTTTTGTTTTCTCTTTGACTCAGTATTTGTTTAAGAAACAGACTACAATTTTTGTCATTCTCATTGTCTGGTTTACTTTTATGGCCAATTTCTCATTCTATTGTATGATTTAGAGTAAAAAAAAAAATCAGAATTCAGTAAAACAAAAAGAAAGTTTCATTTGGCAACAGTCAAGAACGGGAAAATAGACAAGCTCACTGTCACAGCCCTGTCTGCCTGAGTCCAAGGAACCTTAAATAACCATCAGTGTATATGAGGTCTGACAGTTAAGTTCATGAACTTATTCTGCTAAGTGCTACTTACCTCACTGCTGAAAATCACTACGGTCACCTTCAAAGCTGTCCCCATGGGAAGCTATTCACTGACACCAGGAGCTAGTCCACCCTTCAAAGCAATTTTGGAGCTCTTTCTGGAACGGCCGCTGTAAATGGTTGCATGTTTGCGAACTTAATTGTGTAGTTGTCTTCAGAGAGTTTTTAGCCAGGAAACAATTAGCGGTATTGGAACACACCTTCCCTACTCACCTGATCTGGCCCCCAATGACTTTTTTTCTCTACTTGAAGATAAAAGGAAATACTGAAAGGGAGACATCTTGATGACTGGCGGAACATCATGGGTAATGTACTGACAGCTCCGATGGCCATTTCAGAAAAAAAGTACCAAAATTCCTTTGAAGGGTGGGCTAGGTGCTGGCGTCAGTTGCTTAAGCTCCCCAAGGAGAGTACTTGGAAGGTGACTGTAGTGATACTTGTGCTGAACTCCAGCGTGAGTTCACGAACTTCATTGGCCATCTTGTGTGTTTCACATTACCCCTGGGCAAAACCATTGAAAACTTCATCTTTTCAAATTGGCTAGAAGCTGCAATCCTACATTTTGCATCATCTTTCTTAATCAGTGGTACAGCTTTCAATAATGACAATCAAGAGGGTTTTTATTGATTCAGTAAATTTCTGTTCATTAAGTACTAATAGAAAAAAGAAAACAAGAGTGGAAAATTTTGTCTTTATTTGACTGGCTCATGTATCTTAAAAACCAGACCAGCTGTTGTCATGCTGATTCTGGCTCATAGTGACCTCATAGGATGAAGGAGAACTGACCCGTAGAGTTTCCAAGGAGCAGCTGGTGGATTTAAACAGCCAACCTTTGGGTTAGCAGGCTAGTATAAGTTTCCCTAAAAGATACTTTACAGTATAGTCTCATTTATTGTCTTCACACCTCCAGGTCCAAGTGATGTGTTCTTGGGACTCCCTGTGGGCCCAGCTCCAGCTAGGTCACCTTTTCTAGCTCAAGGACAGAGAGTAATGATTCCAATATTATTTTTTAAATCATGTGTCCCGAATGTGGAGCTAGGTTGGTTCAGTTTTCTGCTTTGAGGGATGTTTTCTTGCTTCCTAATTCACATTTGAGTTAAAGGCTTCACATGCAAAATTAAGCAGCAAGCTGTGTTTGGTATATAATTTGGTACATAATTTAACTACATCTTTGATTCCATCTTCTTCACGACAGTGTTTTGGTCTTTAATATCTTTATTTAATTTTTGCCAGTTTGTTCCAGGAGCTCCTCAGGGGCCGAGAACGTTTTGCCCTGGACTACTAAAGAAAGATTGGCAGTTCAAATCCCCCATGGTACTGTGGGAGAAAGGGTTGCTGATTTCCTTGGTATAAAGGTTACTACAGCCTGGACAACCTTCCTCACCTCACTACTTCCTCCAAGGCCACCAGTGTGTTACCATCTGGAAGCACTTCTCCATGCTCAACCTTAAATTCAGAGATACCTACTCAGAGGAGAAAGTCTTTCATGTATAGCTAAGCCGAAGGAACAGTCCCCTCCCGAATCCCCCAGTATTTTTGCGGCACACCTCTCCTTCTGTCACTTGTGTGACATGGGCTACAAATAAGCAAACTGGACAGGTATTCCCCCAGCCAGCTGCCGTCTTCACCGGCCCCGGCACTGTCGCGATGTCCCATTGCGGTCGGCAGGGGGGGCTCCCTGCCCTCTCCTGGGAGCGCGCGGGACCGGACGCCTCCAGTCTCCTAGCCCGCCCCGCGCCCCTGCTCCTCGTGGGGGCATCGCGAGTCCCTCGGCCCGGCCCGACGGCCCTCCTGGGAGTCCCGCGTGGAGATGGCCCTGCTCGGGGCGCACAGCTAGGCCCCGGGCCCTCGGTTCCGTCCCCTCGGTTCCGTCCCCTAAACACGGTTTCGCCCACTGCTCAGCCCTGGGGACTGAAGTCCCCGATGTCCTCCAGGGTCGCTGTGGGTGGGTGAGTTGACCGCCTTCAGGGGCCCACAGCGAGCCAGCTCCTTCCAATTCCTTGGGGACAAGACGGAGCCAGAAGATGCCCAACGTGGGGGAGCACGGGCAGGAATTCCAGTCATTCTCTCCGGCCAGGACGCGGCTCAAGGTGACTGCTCACGCACTGGTCACCTGCTACTTCGAGGTGCCAGAAAGCCCTTGGCCGGCCAGCGGGTGCTCTTTGGAGGGAGTGGTGAGCCCACCCTCCCAGCCGGCTTTAATCCGTCTGGGGTGAAGCCTGGACAAACGCGTATTTAAAAGCTCCGGGGGGTGGGGGCGGGGTGGGGGCCGGGGTGAGGGTCAGCTGAGCCCCTTGGGAAAGGTTTGGCTTTGCATTTTATGTTCGCTTTTGGAGGGCCTACTTTTATCCTCAGAATCAAATTTTGTGTTACAAATGTATGCAGAAATTGCATTCAACCTATGTTCATTTTAAGATACCAGCAGTAGTTCCAAAAGAGTTTTTAGAAAAAGGTATATTCATGATTCCTACAGATATAAGAAGGAACACGAGTTAAAGAATTTCCTCTGCTGGGGCCAGCAGAGGCCAGCAGATGCTGCCACAGGAGGGTCCAAGGAAAAGTCAAAAAGCACCAATTTATCTGGATTAAGGGAATTGAATTGCAAATAGAGGCAAAACTGGTTTTTCCACAGGAGGTGGAGAGAAGTCCAAGGAAGCTCCAGGGGACAAGACAGAGTTTGCATATCTTCAGTGCCTGCAATTTACAAAGAGGTTCAAGGACTCCAAGACAAGCAACTAGGTAGGTTCTGCTTCCACCGCCGGAGGGTGTACTATAAAACCAGACCCCAACTCCTTGTGTCTATTTGGACTCATAGAGACCCTACAGGACAGAGTCGAATGGCTCCATAGCGTTTCCGAGGAGTGCCTGCTGGATTTGAACCACCAACCTTTTGGTTAGCACTTAAGCATGACATCGAGTTGGATCCGACTCGACGGCACTTGGCTTTAACCATGACATCACCAAAGTTGCCATGCTAATACCACTAGGCTTCCCCAAACACCAAAAAATTGTATTTCAAGTCACTCATTGAATATATAACATTTTCTTGTCTTTGGGCTTCAGGACAACAACGACTCCCCAGGAAGTTTCTGCTAAGGTAAAAGGGAGGAGAAAACTTGAATGTCTGAGAAGACAGTAGGGTGAATGAGGAGAATGCTCCCCAGGAACACGGCCCAGAATTCAAATTGTGCTCTATCAATCATAATAGCTGGGTGAGTCTTCTGGGAGCCTCCACTTCTTCATTTGAAACATAGAGCAGTGTATATGTAAAAAGGGTTCCAGAAGCTCCCCTCTGGGCTCCTTATCTGCCTAGTGGACAGAGGAAGTCACCTCAAAACAAAACAGGCTTTCTTGATTGTAGACGCCTGAGTGATCTCCTGCCTAACATTCACTGCTTTAAGGCCTGGTCAGTCACTCTGCAAGCAGGACAGAGAGAATCTGAGTTTGTGGGATTTTTATGCAGACTAGGATCCCTATGACCCAGCACCCTTAAAATACTGCTATTCTTTGGGGATATTCCATGAACTAATGAGGGTGGCTAAGAGAAGCTTAGCCTGTGCAGGAACCCAGACCAGCTAGTGTAACAAGACTGTGCAGGCCCCACGGTCAACAGCATCACTGTGTGGAGTGAGATGCAGTATCTGTCTAGAGAACAGACTTTTCAAAGTGAGCCCCTGGACACTTGGAGAGTGAGTGGTCTTCAAGAGGACAATGCTGGATTTTCTGCCCATAAGGGTACATGAGGAACTTGAACAATCAATGGGAAAAATTAAAATATAACGTTATTTGAACGTACCAATTACTGATTAATTGCTTAGCGCTGTGCCAGGCATATCACAGGTGCTCCATAAAATGATGATTGTTATTGTTACCAGAAGCAAGACAGTAAATTACCACGGGTTCTGGAATGACCAGATGATCTTTGAATCTGTTTCCCATAATGATCGGCAATAAAAACCCTAGACCTATTTACCGCTATCCACTCTCGATTACTCTATAGGACAGTGTAGAACTGCCCGTAGGGTTTCCAAGGCTGTAAATCTTGAAGGAAGCAGGCTGCGCTGGTGGATTCCAAATGCTGACTTTTCAGTTAGCAGCCGAGCACTTTAACCACTGTACCACCTCAGAAAGGTCAGGGCTGTCTTCAGAGGCAGCTAGGATCGAGGAGACTGGAGAGCCACTCCTAGACAGCCTGGAGGAAGAAGGGCCAGCTGAGTGGAAGGGCCAGGGTATTCTCTGGACAAGCTGATTTGGAGTGGGGCAAGCACCAGGAATCTCTGTCCTGCTTGGGAACAGAGGAGCTGGGGACAGGACCTGGGCACACAGGCCTGGACTGGCCACTCTGCCATGCCTCACAGGGGGACTGAAGGTGAGGACATACTTCTAAGTTCCCATCTGATCTTGTTTCTGCAGTGCCCTTCAGTGCTGGCCGGAGTGTGGCCACACCCTGTCCCGGCAGCTCTTAGCAGCCCAGCCCAGCCCTGTTCTTCCCAGTGCTCTGTCACATGCGGGCCGCTCCGGGTTCGTGCATGTGTCCCAGGCCTGGACTGTCCTTCCCTTCCCCTCCCACCACAGAAAAATGCTTCCTCTTCCTTCACGGGGCAGTGCTATGTGCCTTGTCACACTCTGTGCTCCGTGGCCTCCTGACATCTCTCCGTTCCTCCTGCTAACGCAGACACCCCCTCTTCTGGCCCTCTCAGTCAGCCCTGGCTGAGGGAGACCGCCTCCCAGCCATCATGGCTTTGTGGGAGTGGACTGTGTCCACGTGGCCCAGCTGGAGACGCCATGAGCCACCCCAGAGCAACGGTTGCCGTGGTCCCCCTGAAGCCAGCACACACCCAGTGGCTCAGCCCTTCTCCTTTCCCACACTCCCGCCCTGCCCTCGGCCCTCTGCACACAGCGCTGGAGCACAGGCCCCGGCTACCCATCCACGACCACGTAGGGCCTGACTCCTGAGAACGAGGCTTGAAAAACATGGCTAGTGTGCAGGGTGCCTGTGACCTGTGCAGACACAGGGCCTGGCACTGGAAGCCCGCCCTTCACCCCGCTGCGGTCAAGGCTGTGCTGTCACCATCTGAAAATTCTTAACTCTTTTTTAACCTGGGCCCCCACCGTCTCATTCAGCACTAAAACCCCAACCAAACCATTGCTGTGGAGTCGGTTCTGACTCACAGTGCCCCTCTAATACGACAGAGTAGAACAGCCCCAGAGCAGTTCCAAGGCTGTCTACGGAAACAGACTGCCACATCTTTCTGCTTCAGAGGCCAGTGGGTTCCCGTTGCCGACCTATTGTTTAGCAGGTGAGCGCTTTACCCACTGTGCCACCAGGGCTCCTGCCCTTTGCAGCCGGCCTCAGAAATTATGTAGCAAGTGCCAAGGGTGAGGGGCCGTGCTGGGCTGGAAGAGAGAGCTGCAGCCCCTTTTCCTTCTCTGAGGACATGGTCCTAGGCAATGGGATTTCTAAGTGCCCGGATGCTTATCTGTTAGGACCTGGTCACCCCTTCTCCCATCTGGAGGGGCCCAGTGTAGATGGTAAGAAGCAGGTGACTCTCTGGGGGCACCTCACTCACTTTGGGGTGCTGGCAGGGAGGGTCTGGGGTAACTGCCCTCACTGCCCTGGAGGTAAGCAGCGCAGACCAAGGCTCCCAGCAGGGGGAGCCTTCCCAGCCCTGGAGTGGACTGAGTCACTTGCCATCAGGGAGCCCACCAGCCCATGCCCCACTTAACCCACCCACTGGATGGATCCAAGTCATACATGGCCTCCTGTCACCTCCGGCCCCACCCCGTACAGCTGTGGGGAGGACCTGCAAGGGACACATGGGTCCATACCTGGGCCACAGCTTTGGCTGTCCTTTGGGGATGGGGCATGGGACCTTCCTTGCCTCGACCCTGTGGCCTCCACTTTAATGCTCTAATGCCTTGCCTGGAAACCCTGGTGACACAGTGGTTAAGAGCTATAGCTGCTAACCAAACAGGTCCAGAGTTCAAACCCATCAGGCACTCCTTAGAAACTCTATAGGGCAATTCTGCTCTGTTCTATGGAGTCACTAGGCATTGGACTTGACTCAGTGGCAAAGAGTAAGGCCTTGTCCAGGGGTCTCCTCCCAGGGTCCTTGTGTACCCCTTGGCCAGGACCCAGGGACAGGCTATATATCCTCACACATCGAGCTGGAACACGAAGTGTCACATGAGAAAAAAACCAGTTCCCTTTTATTGAGAAAATAGAAAAAGGATCCCTTAACCTTCATCCAAGTGACTCTGCACTGAGATAGGAGTGGCACCCTTCGGAGCCCATCCCAAAGGCCCCCAGGCCTGGGCGCCATCCCTTCAGAGGCAGATGCTGGAGTGCCCAGGCCTGGAGAAGTCAGGGGTGCAGGCAGGGGAGGGCTCTAGAGAGGGTGTGAGGGCAGGGAGTGCTGTGGGGGTGGTGGCATTTATTAGAATAGGGGGTGGAGGGTCAGGGAGCTGGCCACCACCTCCTGAGGCCTGGAGCCTTCTTCCTTCAAATTCTTCATAAATAAAACTTCACAGTGAGACAAGAATGTCCACGTCCAGGGTCAGACCGGTTGGTTTCTGGCCAGGGAGTTGGGCCTCCGGTCAGGGGAGGCCACGGGAGGGCTGTGTAGCTTGGGCTGGGGGTCCAGCAGCACCGGGACTGTGGGAACCAGAGTATAGCTCATCTGCTGTGTGTCTGGGTGGGGTAGGAGGGGTGCACAGCCTGTCCCAGGCTCTGAGGATCGCTGAGGTAGTCAGAGTGGCTATCACGCCTTCCGGGGGTGGGGGCAACAGGTGGGAGTGAAGTCAGGTATGCCAGGGGGCTTCTGAGGCACTCTCTGCCAGGAGACCCAGGGGATGGCGGGAGGCCTGTGAACCTGCACAGGGCTGAGCTTGCAGAAGATCGCTACCCCAGGCTGGGCCCTATGGGGAGACGGAGGCATTTCCCAGGAGCAGCAGAATCTCGGTGGGGATGAGGGCAGCCACAACATGTCCAAGGCCAGGCCCAGCCCGGGGACCTAAGCACAGGGTTCCTTCTGGGCTAGCAGGGCCCCGCCAGGTCCACAGGGCCTGGCCACGGACCCCAGGAGGAGGGCTTCCTCCCGACGACCTTCTCCTGTCTATCTCAACAGTTCCCGGGTAGCGGCCTCACTCTCTGGGAAGCGTCCACGTAGAGAGGGTCCCTTTCAGCCACCTGCTCCCAATCACATCTGGTGGCACGTCAGGCCCAAGTCCCTTTACCTCCAGGCACTGCAGCTCCAGCGCCTACGCAGGGGCCCAGGCTTCTCCTGGGGGACCCGGCCGGGGTCAGAGCACCTGGAGCTTTCGGGAGCAGGTGAGATTACCATGTACCAGCCCCCACATGGCCAGCAGCTCGGGGGGCAGCAGCTTGTGCACCACCAGCATGGAGCGGAAGAAGCAGGGCTCCTTGTTCATGCGGCTGTTTCGGTTGCGGGAAATGCCAAAAGTCTTGAAGCCCTCGTGGGCCACCGGTCGCACACTCAGCACCTCCAGGCACATGCCCAGGAAGACGTCATCAATGGGGTAGAGCTCCAGAGTGTCACAGGCGTAGTACAGGCGCCGGGCCAGGCCACCGGCCATCAGGAAGCCACCGCCACCAGCATAGGGGGGGTAGGTGGCCTTATTATACAGGGCAGTGGGAATATAGTACTTGTTGTCCTTCCGGCGGATGGGCCGGGCGTGCTGCAGGACGTCCCCCACAAACAGGTCCTCGTGGGCCTGCCGGTCAGCCAGGAACTCCAGCAGGTTGGCAGGGTTGACAAAGACGTCATCGTCGCCTTTGAAGACGAAGTGGACGTTGGGGCAGAAGGTGTCAAGCCACTTGAGGAAGTGGATCTCTTTGAGTGTCAAGTTGAAGAAGCTGTCAAGGAAGTCCCACTGCAGGATGTCGCCGTAGAGGCGGTCCTCATAGGACAGCAGCTGTTGGTAATGGGCCCGTTCCTCCTGCTTAGAGGCCGTGCCCAGCAGGAAGAGGGTGCGCACAGCCCCGCGGTTCCCGCTCGCTGCCTCCTGTTCGCGGCCCCAGGTCTGGCGGATGGCCTCGCGGCGGTCATGCTGTGTGATGACCGACTTGACCACCACCAGCATGTAAACGTCACCATTGCACTTCTCTGGGTGGTTCAGTAGCATGGGGAAGTATCGACAGTGTCTGTAGAGCAGAAACTGCTGGAAGTGCGGCTCCAGGCCCCGGAACCACGCCTGGTGGGTCAAGTTGACGTTGGCTGAGCAGTTGGTGGTGGTCACGTCCCAGGACTTCGGCCCCTGTGATGTTGTGGGGGTGGGGATGGCCACCTCATTTGGGTTCTTCCAGAAGCTATTAAAATTCACCAGGTGTCCACTCCGCTTCTGAGCCCTTGGGGGCCCCAGGGTGGGTGGCGGGTGCTGCTGCAGAAACTGACCAGGGGTCAGACTGCGCTGGAACACAGTCACGGCCACCAGCAAGGCTAGGGACAGGCACAGACTCCTGTAGACAGTTTTCTTCCTGTTGGGGGGTACAGAGGACAAGAGCTAAGGACTGAGACCCTGTGACTCTCCCCTTCCCTCCCCGCCCTGCCCCGCAGCTATGCAGAGGGTGTACAGCCCTAGATGGCTAAGTGGACCCTAGACACAGACCCAAGTCCGCAGGGCCTCCAAGCTGCAGGAGGGTCCTGCTTCCTGTCTTCCCCCATGTCTCCTGCTCCCTGCCCCAACCTCCCACCTCTAGGGCATGGGGACCATACAGCACAGACCTTAAACACACTGGTGAGTCAGGCTGCCGGGGTTCAAGTCTTGGCCCTGTCACTTACAAGCTAAATGACTGAGTGGGCAATTTCATTTTTCCCAAAGTGGGGATCATAGCACGAGATTGGGAGACTGTGCGCAGTGCACGGCAGTCAGCGGCTCCTGTGGCGACCTCCTACAGTGACCTTGGACCTTCTTCACCCAGCACAGGCATCCCCAGTCACTTTCACTTCCTTACCCAAACTCATTAGGTCCTTGTGTGTGTGTGTGTGTGTGTGTGTGTAAAGACTACCTTATCTGCAGCTGGGAGCTCAGTAACTCTGTGCAGGCACAGGGAGGCTGGCTTTAGCCTGTGACCGGCAGATCCCTCTCTCTGGTCCATCTAACCCAACAATGCGGACATTTCTCGTGGATAACAGAGGCCTGGAAATGGAGCAGACACTCTGTCTGCTTGCATGACCAACCCCCCCGCCCCCAGCATCCCACTAGGAGAGAAGAGGCCCTCAGTTCGACTGTTCTGAGAGAACACCTTCCGACTCCCAGCTCCCCAGGGCGCCTCCCCACCCGGATGACTACTACCACGCCCCTTCCAGAAGCAGAAATCAGAGCTCTCTGCCAGGCACGGTGGCCCAGTCCAGGCCAGAGCCCCCGGCCTGACAGCCCCCTGGCCTCAGCTCACCCTCTGGAAGCAGCTGGCACTGATTTCACCTCTGGAGACGGGAGTTCAGAGCTCCTGAGAAAGTCAGGCCAGAAAATGGTGGCCTGAGGGCCTGGCCGGACAGCGTGATGCTGCTGACCTCCAAGAGGGGCGGCGCAGGGCGGTGGGGAAAGACAGAGACTCTGGAGAAGTTGGGGTGACCTCCAGATGGGGATGTGGGTTCCAGAAATCCAGGCTGAGCCCACATTTTTCTCATCCTGCCCAAAGGTTTGCTAGGCAGCTCAGGTGCCAGAGTGGGGTGTGACCCAAGGCAGGCCTGTTTCAGGGCAGAAAGTGGAGAGCCTGGCACCTGGGGACTTTGAGAGTTTCCTCTCAAGGTCAGGCACAGGACTCAGGACTCAGGAGGTGCAACCTAGGAGGCTTGTCCACTTCTACTTGTTCCATCCTATTCTATTTGCAAGAGAAAAGCTTGCAGGAGAGGCGAGGGGAGAAAGGCGGCCAGGGGCCAGGCCCGTGGCTGGGGCTCCCTCCGGGGGCCCGTGAGAGCCACAGGGAATAGGGGCCCCGGGTCATCCAGGAGGCAAGTGGCCTTCAGGGGTCTCTGAGCGTGCCGGAAAAGGAGATGGGGGCTCGCTGTCGGCGAGACCCAGCGTCCCCAACCGTAGGGCCCCGGAGGAGAATGAGGGTGCTCCAGGGCTAGGTCGGGAAGTGAGGCTCCCTGGGTCCCGGGGCAGCGGTGAGTACCGCCGGCGCGCACGCGGGCATCTCCGGACGCCGCCCGCGAGAGCCCGCCTGCCAGGGACACTGAGGCCAGGCAGACCCCGGCGCGCAGCAGGGTCCCCGAGAGCCGCCCGAGTGTTCCCCGCATGGGGATGGAGGGAGAGGCCAGTGACCCCCGCGCCGGCCCCAGCCCCTTACTCACCACAGAGACATGGCGGCCCGCGGGGCGACGAGCGGGGCGCAGGAGCAGCTCTGGGGACCGCCGGCGGGGACAGCGGAGCGGCGAGCCGGGCGCGCGGGGATGGCTGGTGGCTCGGGCGGGGCGGGGGCGGGGCGGGGCGGGGGCGGGGGCGGGCCGCGCCCCCGCGCGCCTCACTCCCCCGGGGGAGGGCCCAGGGGCCCGCGCCCAGGTGCGTTAACCCCTTCGCGCCCCGGCCCGCGGCCGCAGGACGGATGCCCCCATTTCTCCGAGGCGGAGCCTGAGGCTCCGGAGGCGCGAAGCACCGCCCCAGGTCATCTGGCTCGACTGTGAGTGGCTGAGTCGGGACCTCGGCTCCCCGATGTTACCTTCAGCCGCTCCCCCTCTTGGGACCTCGTCCTTCCAGGCGGTGGCGCCGCGTTCCCGCTCCCCGCCTGGCCGGCCCGGGCCCTCCGAGGGCCCCACCGTTCCCTTCTGGTTCCGCTCAGACTTTTCCTGCGACGGGGGCAGAAGCAGACAGGAGGTTCCTTTTCGCACTTCACCTCCTTCTCCTCTTTCCCGGTTCATTCTTTCCGGGCAGACTAACTTACCGCACCCCCCAGGCCGCTGGGGTCAGACCTTCGAAACCAGGGCTGGGGGAGCAAAGGACCCCTCGTCACTCTTCTCTCTGCCCCCAGCAGCCTCTCACCTGTGGGGTCCCCCCTCACTTCTGGGATTGCCGCACCAAGGGAAGGCCAGTCTGCAGGTCCTGCCCGCCGGCTGGCTGAGACTGAACTCTGTGGGGGCCTGTCTGTCTCTCTGGACCTTTTTTTCATCTTCAAAAATATTCACTCAAAACCCTTTCTTTCCCCAGTCATTTGTCAAACCGCTTGTGTGTGCTGGGTCCCTACTCGGAGTGAATGGGCTGTCAGGTAGACAGTGACATAGAGGGGGCATTCCTGGGCCGGGGGTGGGGTCTGGATGACCTAGGTCCCCAACCAGGTGTCGTATAGAACTCTGCGGTGGCTGACAGTCTGGCCATCCTGCTGACGCTCAGGTATCTGTTCTGGTCTTGTCCTGCGGCCTTCGCAGTGTTGAGCATACAGCAGGGCTCAGCGGTGTCTGTAGGATGGAGATGGCAGCATTTCGAGGTTCCACCTATAACGGCTAACATTCGAATGGGTTACAGTGTGCCAAGTCCTGTTTGTGAATGACTCACTTAATCCTAGGGACTCTTCTATATTAGAGACACAAATTCACAGTGATCTTGTGAGATCCAGTAGAACTGCCTGTGTAGTTTCCAAGAAGCACCAGGTAGATTCGAACTGCTAGCCTTTTGATGAGCAGCTGTAGCTTTTGACCACTACCCCATCAGGGTTTCAGCTGTTAAAGAAGATGGTCTTCTGATTTATCAGCCTCCCAGCTTCCACTTGCTGCCTTCTTCTTCTTTTTTTTTTTTTTAAATCTGACTCTTAGTGATGGAAACCCTGGTGGCATAATGGTTAAGTGCTATGGCTGCTAACCAGAAGGTTGGCAGTTCAAATCTTCCAGGTGCTTGTTGGAAACTCTATGGGGGCAGTTGTACTCTGTTCTACAGGGTTGCCATGAGTCGCAACCAACTGATGCAAGTAGGTTATTTATTATTGTTAGTAATATGTACTTACCTGCAATGTTACAGCTCTTAATTTCCTGATATTGTCGTTCTCAAATGTTTAATTGCTGATGTTCAAAGATCAGACTCATCAAGATACTGGTAATATGATGTTATTGGTGCAGATTGGCACTGGACACACTGGTGTACAGAAAGCAGTAAATCGAGGCTTAATTGTGTTTACTAGTCTGTGGTGCATGGTTTCACAAGTGGGGACGTCTGTGTGGAATTGTGCACTGTGGATTAATAAGCACGGTGAAGCTAGTGCCTACTGGCTTGTTAGGTCATCAGTCCCCAACAATGTCCCAGTTAACCAGCCTGATAAGGTGCTTTTGTTCCATTTCCTACTTCCTTACATAGTATTCAGGGGCCTTAAAAGCTTGCAGGAGCTGTCCTAGACACAGTGGGTCCCTCTTCCCCTGGAGCAACGGAGGGAGGACAGTCAGGAATAGGAGGAGGACAGGGCCTGTGAGATTTGGTTGACTTTCAGTCATTTCAGGAGGTAACATATGATCAAGAACTGATGATTTTGAAAGAAGACATTAGATCTGCTTTGGAGGCATTGGCAAAAAACAAGCCTCCAGGAGGAGACAGAACACCAAATGAGATGTCAGCGGATCCATTGCTGAAAGTGCTCACTTGTGTATGCCAAGAAATTTGGAGGATAGTTGCAGGGCCAGCCAACTAAAAGAGATCTGTATTTGTGCCCATTCCAAAGAAAGGTGATCCAACACAATGAAATTATCAAACAATAGTATTAAATATCACATGCAACAAAAATTTTGTTGAAGGTCATTCAGAAATGCTCGTAGTGACACATTGACGAGACACTACAGGAAACTCAAGATGGTTTTAGAAGAGGAGGTAGGACCAGGGGTATCATTGCTGATGGCTGATGGATCGTGACTGAGAGCAGAGAATATCAGAAAGATACTTATTTGTGTTTTATTGACTATGCAAAGGCATTGGACTGTGTGGATCATAACAAATTATGTATAACATTGCAAAGAATGGGAATTCCAGAACACTTCATTGTGCTCCTGAGGAACCTACGCATATACTAAGAGGCAGTCGTTCAGACAGAGCAAGGGGGTACTGAATGGTTTAAAATCAGGAAGAGTGTGCATCAGGATTGTGTTCTTTCATCATACTCAATCTGTATGCTGATCAACTAATCTGAGAAACTGGACTATATGAAGAAGAAAGGGGGCACCAAGATTGGAGGAAGACTTGTTAACAACCTGCAATGTGCAGACAATGCAACCTTGCTTGCTGCAAGGGAAGAGGACTGGAAGGCCTTGCTGGTGAAGATCAAAGTCTGCAGTCGTCAGTGTGGACTATACCTCAACATAAAGAAAATGAAAACCCTCACAATGAGAGCAATAAACCCAGTCACGATAAAGGGAGAAAATACTGGAGTGGTTAAGGATTTCATTTGACTTGGACTCACAGTCAATACTCACAGAAGCAGCAGTCAAGAAATTAAATAATATATTGCGTTGGGTGAGGTGCATCGTTCAGTTGCATCATATGCATGTGAAAGCCAGATAATGAATAAGGAAGACAGAGCAGAACTGACGCCTTTGAATTGTGGTGTTGGAGAAGAATACTGACTACGCCGTGGACTACCAAAAGAACTGACCAATCTCTTCTGGAAGAAGTACAATGGCCATCAGAGCTGTGGTCTTACTACCCTTGATGTCCTGAATGTGATCAAAACGTCTTCCTTTCAATGTTTCCTTTATCTTTGAGTAAAGAGAAAAGTCACTGGGGGCCAGATCAGGTGAGTAGGCAGGGTGTGCCTATATGGTTATATGTTTACTGACTAAAAACTCCCTCACAGACAACTAGACAATTAAGTTGGTGAAATTTCTACCGTGCCAACATGAGCAATGGCCATTCCAGACAGAGTTCCAGAATTGCTTTGAAGGGTGGACTAGGCACTGGCATCAGTGCAGAGCTTCCCAAAGGGAGTACTTTGAAGGTGACCATAGTGATATTCAGCAATGAGGTATGTAGCCCTTGGAACAGTTAAGTTCGTGGACTTAATTGTCAGAACTCTATGCCAAAGAGAACTCTGTTTGCTTTACTAAACTTTATTTTCTTCCCTACAACAGTGTGTCTGTTCTCAACAACCACAAAACAAATAAAATTTAGAGAAAAAAGATAATGAAAGACAGTAGCAGTAAAAACTAAAAGAACAGCACTTACATCAGGACCAGTTTACCATCCGTAGTAGGAACAAACCTCATCATAAATCGAGACTGTCTGTATTATTATTCCCACTTTACAGATGAGGAAATGGAGGTCCAGAGAAAGAAAGGTCCACGGGGTAGGGTCCAGTAGTGAGTCTGCAAACCCAGAGGAGTACCTGACTTCAGAGGCCAGCCCTCCACCTTCCTCAAGCCCTTCTCTCAGGGACAATGTGATACGGGGTGGCCAGGTAGTCCCAGATAGAGTCAGAGCAGGTGGTAAAAGCCACTAGCTTGGCTGCTTTAGCCAAAATGGGGTCCAAGTGAGGAGCTGCCTTAGCCCTTCCTTGATGTTCAAGGACTCCTTACAGGGAGAATAAAAATAGAATGTTCTAGAATGTTGTAAACTCTGATCAGGGAATGTGAAGCGCCTTCTAGGCAGAACTCCAGAGGACAATCTTGGGGCCAGTTGGCCTTAGCAGTGGTCCTCCAGAGCAGAAAGCAGGAGGAAGGTGTGACCAGCTCCCTGACTCTGAAGGCCCTCACAGCCCTACTGCCCTGCTAGAGCAGTTTGGTGCAGACCACCTGACCTCACAGGGCACTAAGCACTTCACTGCCCTGCCCAGTCTTCTGGAATTTCTGTCAAGTGGGGTCTTCAGGAGGAGCGTAGAAGTATACGGGTGGGCCTAGACCCCTCTCTTCACATCCCACAAGGTGACTACTGAGAATAGCCCACCTCTCTCTAATGCTGTGGGGTCTCCTCAGGTGTCGGTTAGGAGCAGGCACACAGCTGTCCCCTGAGAAGGGGCCTTGAGTCCAGGCTTGGGCACCGGATGGGGAGGGTTGGGTCAGGGCCCTGCTCTTCCTGGTGGTCACTAAGGGCAAGCAGTGCACCTCTGAGACCTCAATTCCCTGCTACCACAGGCCGATGGAACAAGCTGTTAGTGTCTCCCACAGGGTAAGCGTCGTTATTTGTGGCTGCAGGTCAGATTTGGCCCATAGGCCCTAGAAGCCCTAGTCTCAAAGGGGAGCGATGGAGAGGGGCACAGGACTTTGTCAGGGACTCTGGCCAAATGGAGAGGAACAGTTTCTTGTCAAGGATTCATTTAATCTGTACTTACGGCCTTCTCAGAAGAAGGAAAATAAATGGCAACTGAATATTTGTGTCTCAGCTGGGGCAGTATGTGCGGTGTGTGTGTGGCTGGCAGGCCTGGCTCTGGTCAGCTGTTAGTCCGGCCCATTCCACTGGTGTAGCCCCCAAGGCAGAGCTGCGTCCTCCCAGGACCCTCCAGAGAGAGCCTGCCAGCCAGTCTCCACGGGGTTGGGCTCTGACACGGGGAAACTACCCCCTGCAGAAACTGCCTCCCCTTCATCCCCAGCCTGGCTTCAGGCACAGTCCAGGTGCCGGGAAGTTCCAGAGGCTGGGAACCCAGAGAGCGAGTCTAGTCCAGAGCCCTGGAGGAAAGGCAGGAGGCGACAGGAGACCCAGGCAGTGGCTGGAAGCGGAAAGTGAGTTCCATGTCCCTGTCAGAGGTCACCTGTCCTCCCCACCTCTTCTCCTCTTTCATCTCACGCTCCCCTTTCCGTCTCCCTGTGCTCCCCTCTCCCCCCCACTTTCTTTTATCCCCTAGCCTCCTAGCCCCTAGCACCTCCTATTTGACCTGGCCACAACCACAGGAAGGGCTGAGTCAGGCCTGGGCCAGCAGACAAGGTGAAGACTACCTTCAGCCAGAAAGAACCAATAGTGAACACCAGGAGTGGAGAGCCCAGGGGCTCTTGGGGACAGTCCATAGGTGGTCTTAGGGAGCGGCTGGCTCTCAGGACCTGCGTGTGCTCATTCTAGTTTACGCTGATGTTTATCGAGTGAGCAAATTGATCCCAGCTTTGTGTCCGCAGGAGCCCAAATCCGCACTTGGGCAGCTCAGCAGCACTTCATGGGTGCCATCTGTACCCACACCCACACCCAAACCAAACCCACTGCTGTCGAGTAGATCCCAACTGATAGTGACCCTGTGGGACAGGGTAGAACCACTCCATAGAGTTGCCAAGGAGCACCTGGTGGATTTGAACTGCCGACCATCTGATTAGCAGACGTAGCACTTAACCACTATACTGCCAGGATTTCCTCACCTGTACCAGGAGATCTGTTAATGCGTCAACCTGCCCACTGTCAGAACACTGCCCAGACTCCTCTCCCTGTGCGGGGAGGTGGAGAATCCTGTGGAGTAGTGCCCTGGGTCTAGAACTTCCTCTCGTTGGTCCCGGGTCCTCCCACTCTGACAGCCTTTCCTAGAATTCGCTCGGGAGGGAAGCAGTCCCGCAGAAGGTCACAGAGGGGAGCAGGGCCGCCCAGCCTGTGGGAGGTGGCAGAATGTCTGTCTGTGTTTCTTGCTAACAGGTATTGAAAGTCAGGTCACTTTCATTTGGTCTGAGACTGGATTTCCTTGCCACATAGAAAGAACCTGGTGAGGAGGTGTGGGGGGTAAGACCTGTCTCTCGTCCTTGCCTGTCTCTGGTCATTGGAAACCACTGCCCTGCCGGCCACTGCAGATAGCCAAACCCACCCCTGAGGGCAGGGCCTGCAAGGATCCTGATGCCGCCAGCCAAGGATGCAGCCCTCAGGCCGGGCACAAACAAGAGAAACACACGCTGTTTGCTCCTCCCTTGTTTTCCACACCCTTAAAGTGACTCGGTGGTTCAGTGGTTAAAGAGCTTGGCTGCTAATTGAAGGGTCAGTGATTGAAATCCCTCAGTGGCTCTGTGGAAGAAAGATATGACTGTCTACTTCCATGAAGCTGACAGCCCTGGAAACTATGGGGACAGTTCTCCTCTGTTTTATGGGGTTGCTGGGAGTTGGAATTGACTTGGCAGCAGTGGGTTTGGTTTGGGCTTTAGTGCCAGCCTTCCCCACTCACTCTAGGTGGGGATGTGGATCTCTGACAAGAAAGACCGGGCTGGAGAAAGTCAAGAAAGGGATTGGTTTTCTTGGTGATGAGTTCTCTGTTTCAGCGGTAGGAGAAAGAGCAGGCAGAGAGGTGAGGGAGTGCGGCTGGGGAGGAGGTCATGGGGGGACAGCGGGGACAGTGTCTGCACAGCTGGGTGTTGGGTTTGGAGTCTTGGAAGGCCCTTTGTCCCGGGGAAGAGCTGACCAAAAGGAAGCCCAGCCCCAAGGCGTTGAGCAGAGAATGGAGACTTTAACAAGGGGCTCCTTGCAGGGTCCTCACACAAGGGACAAGGGACAACAGCCTACTCCTGGGAGCCCAGGTGCCTTGCAAGGCCAAGTCCTGATGAAGCCAAGACTCAGCCAAGGGAAGGTAACTTTGCTGTGACAGGGAAGACGTTATTAACTGTTGGTTCCAGAGCCTGCCTGCAGAGCCCTGGAATCGGACAGTCTGGGTCGGGCCCGGGGCGTCCGTATTTTCCGAACGTTTCTATGTGGTTCTGGTGTGTAGGCAGGTTTGGGAATGGCTGACTTTGAGCACTACACTTCCAGACTTCTCAGTCACCCTTGGGCAAGGGCCAGTGGGAAAGCGTTTTGTCTCGCAAGGGAGAAGGCAAGGCAGAGTAGTGAGGCACTGTCTTGGTTTCCTAGAGTGACGTAACACAGTACAATCTGAGTGGCTTAAAATAACAGAAATTTGTTGTCTCACAGTCTGGGGCCAGAAGTCCAAACTCAAGGTGTCGGCAGGGCCACGGTCTCTCTGAAGGCTCTTGGGGAGGATCCGTTCCATGCTTCTCTGCTGGCTCCCGGTGGCTGCTGGCAAGCTTTGGTGGTGTTTGGCTTGAAAACTAGTTACTCAAGCCTCAACTTCTCTCTTCAGATGATGTCCCTGCCTTTGCATATCTGTGTCTCCACGTCCTCCTGTTCTTACAAGGACACCAATTGTATTGGATTCAGGGCCTCTCCGATCCAGTGTGACCTCCCCTGAAACTGTCACCATCTGCAAAGACTCTATTTCCAGATAAGGTCCCATTCATAAGTACTCAGGGTTAGGACATCAGTGTATCCCTTTTGGGGAGACACTGTTCAACCCATAACAGAATCTATGGGGGAACTGGAAGCAGAGAGGGGGACAGTTGAGGGGGTTCACTAGGGGGCCCATGAGAAGAAAAGGGGGGTTTGGGAGCTTGAGAAGAATGGAGAAGGGTGGCCCCAGGTTCTGGGAAGCTCTGAGAGAGACAGAGTGGGTAGTGAGGGATGTTCATGGCTGGGCAAGGGTGGGCTTGTGTATTCTGTACAGCGAGGCCTATGGCCTGGGATTGAGATTACCCAGAACTCCCTGGCTGAGAATGACAGAAATTCAACTCAAAGTACCTCAAGCAGAGGGATTTCTTAGCTCATTTAAGTGGAAATTGCCTACACTTCTGTTGGCTTGTCATACGGTGGGCGTTTGCATGTTGCTGGGATGCTGGAAGCTATGCCAGTGGTACTGAGATACCCAGCTGGGTCACCCGTGGAAGACAAGTTTCAGCTGAGCTTGCAGACTGAGACAGACTAACGAGAAGGACGTGGCAGTCTATTTATGAAAAACATCAGCCAGTGAAAACCTTGTAAATAGCAGAACATTGTCAGATACAGTGCCAGAAAATGATCCCCGCAGGTTGAAAGGCACTCAGAAGGCGACTGGGAAGAGCTGCCTCCTCAAAGTTGAGTCGATCTTAAATGACACGGATGGATTTGAGTGTTAAAAAAGTGAAGATGTCACTTTGAAGACTAAGGTGAGCCTGGCCCAAGCCACGGTGTTTTCAGTGGCCTCATATACATGAGAAAGCTGGGTAATAAAGAAGGAAGACTGAAGAATGGATGCCTTTGAATTATGGTGAGGGATTGAATGACTGTCGAAAAAAGAACAAATCTATCCTGGAAGAAGTACAGCCAGGATGCTCATTAGACATGAGGGTGATAAGTCTTCATCTCACGTGCTTTGGACACTTTCTCAGGAGGGACCGGTCCCTGGAGAAGGACATCATGCCTGGTAAAGCAGAGGGGACAAGGAAAGACAGGAAGACCCCCCAGTGAGATGATGGGCATAGTGGGTACAACAATGGATTGGAGCATGACAGGACAGGGCAGGGCTTTGTTCTGTTGTCAACGGGGTTGCTATGAGGAGGAAAGGACGCACAGCCGCTAACAACAACGGCGTAAGTGGAAATCTCTCTCACTTTCTTTCTGCATGGCCTCTGTACCATCCGCAGGCTTCTTCCGTGAGAAGCGGGAGGAGGCAGGGTTCCAGACAGCCTTAAACGTTGATCATCCCATCTTGGGGGCCCCAGAGGAAAGAGTTTATCTCTCTTCTAGTCTCCACGTGGAATCCCTCTGTCGTGCAAACGGTGACTGTTCTTGGCCACTAACCAGAGTATTCTCACGGGAACAGGGCAGTAAATCCCTCCAGTGAAGCTGCTCTTGTCAGACAAATGCAGAAAGACAGCCCCATTCTGGAAGTCCACTAAGGGCTGTTGCGGAGGTACCCAGGTCTGTCTTTCACTCATGCCAAGCCCCAGGGACTCTCAAATTGTCCGCTAACACAAACCTCAAAGACTCAGCAGCCCAGAAGGAAGAATGGAGAGTTGACGGCTGTGGGGAATATGTTTCCACAGGCTTCGTGACAAAGCCTACTCCCCTAGGTGAGGAGGAGTCCCCAGGCTGGCCACTGGAGGGTAGACACAGCTCCCGCTGGGATTGGGCAGCTCTCTGGCTGCCTTTCCTGTGGTTGGGCCCAATGGTAAGTTGGGGACTGCCAAGGCCACCCATGGTTTTGTGGGCATGGGAGCCAGTCAGGCAGGGTGGAGTTAGGCAGCCAGAGAGGGTGTTGGAGCCCAGAGAGACCTGGGGAGCAGGGGCTGGGCTCTTCTCTGGCAGGGGTGGGTGGAGGCAGGCAGTGTTTTCCCAGTGCTGCCCCGGGCATGAGCCAGCTGGGCTGCATTCAGGTCCTGCCGGGCATGGGTGTAGGTGGGCAGACTCACATGGACACACACACACACACACACACACACACATTTAAGTGCACAGAGAGAGAGCAATAAAGACACTCTCATACCCAAATCCACACTCAGACCCATACACACATACAGCACAGACCCAGACACATAAACATATAGATACGCCCACATTCACATACACACATAGACACATACAGAGGTACACATGTTCAGAGACAACACACACCTAACATTCATGCACATACACACATAGAAATACTTACATACTCGGAGAGAAACAAAGAGCAATCACTTATTTACTGAGAATCACACTCACACACAAACACATTCAGGAGACGCACACAGATACACAGACACACACCTTCTCACATACACACTTTTACACCCATATCTAGAGACATAAGACACACATACCCAACTAGGCACACACCTTCTCTCATTCTCTCTCACACACATGCACCTAGACACACAAACATACAGGTACTCAGATACACATAGAGACATACTCATTCAACTAGGCACATACCACGGACACACAGACACACACAGAGACAGAGACACAGACACACACACCCCTGTGGCCTTTCTCAGCTGTCTCAGGTGGGAGAGGCTTCTTCCAACCAGCTCATCTGGGGAAGCCCTGCCGTCAGGCTCTGGTGAACGGGCTCAGGGCCAGGCCGGCCCACACTGTGTCCTTGAATGGTGTCTTGTGACCCTGTGCCCTCCCCCAGACCCACACAGACATGCATACAAGACAGACACTGACACACACACACACAGGCTGACACACATTCACAATAGCCTGCGGAATCAGCTCCCAGGCCCTAAACACCCCACATCTGCCCCCAAGCCCCTATTCCTGCCACCCTGGCCTTCCCCAGTCCCCAAGACCCCCAGCTGCCTTCTGCCAGAACGCTCTTCCTCCTTCTGCATCAAGTGGACCCCCGCTCATCTGTCTGGGCCGGCACCACCCTGCCCAAGCTGTCTGTCTGTCTGTCTGTCTCTCATCCTGTCCCACTGCATATGAGGCTCCGCCCAGAGCAGACACACCGGGGGCTCCCGAATGTTGGGAAATCAAGGAGGGACGGGATTGTCAGTGTGCGTCCCCTGGAGGAGGCCCTGTGGGAGAACAGGATATTCAGGGTTGTCAGAGCATGACTTTCCCGGGGGCCCTGGGTGACACAGATTTACCAAGTGTCCTCCCCACCCCTAGCACCCATGTTCAAACTCACACTGACACACATTCACACACGTGGGCATTGCTGCCATGGTGCTAGGCAGCAGACCCAGCGAACCCTTCCCCCAGGTCGCCGTGACTCACAGCCCTGCCTGCTGTGGCCAGTGTGGGTACACACAGCTTCCTTTCAGCCCCTCGGCCTCAAACACTGGCTCAGTCTTCGTTTCCCGGCGCCTCCCCTCCCAGCCTGGCAGCTCAGAGCCGCGCTGAGGCCCTGCGGAGGTAGGGGCCAGGCCAGGAGCACAGGGCTCCCTGTCTCTCGTCACCCGGCTGCTGTCCAAGCAGCCCTGAATGGTCCTCTTTTCATGGACCAGAGCCTGGCCAGGTGCATTCTGGGTGGCCCCTGCCCCTGCTGTTGCCCGCCAGATGTCACTCTGTCTGCCTGTGACGCAGCTACCCAGAGAGATGAGTTCCCGGAGGGGTGGGCTGGAGAGCCAGAAGGACCAGTGAGGGGAAGCCCCAGAAGCCCCCTAAGTCCCTGACAGGCTCTGGCCTAAGGCCTCTTCACGGTCACAAAGTGTTCTCTATCAGGCAAGGGTTATTATTATTCATTCCCATTTTACAGAGGAGAAAATCAAGGCTCTGGGGAATGACCACAAAAAAGTTCTCTTTTTTATAGCCACCACCCTCTCTTTGGGTAACCAATCTCACCCCTCTAATCCCAGGGGTAGAAGCTCCTTGGGCTGGGCTAGAACCTTGTCCTTGTCCTTCCTGGACAGCGTGCTTGGTCTTAGGGGTGGATCTGTGACCTGAGTTGGCTCCTCAGGATCTTCAGACTAGCATAGGGTAGAGAGGTGGCTCTTTCCCTCTGTGATCATGAAGGGCTTCGCTCAGCGTGTGTGGGAGAGTGTGCTGGTACCCTTCCCGCTACAGTGGGAGGAATTAAAGCCAACATCAGATAAAGACAGAGAGGCCTGAACTTGAACAGGGCTAGAATCCTGTGGTCGGCAGAATCTCGGGCCCCCAAAGATGTCATGTTCTAACCACAGGAACCTGTGGCTATGTTTCCTTTTATGGGACAAGGGGCTTTGCAGAGTATTCAAGGTTATGTACCATACCATAGGAGATCATCTGGGACTGGAACCCCGGGGTGGTGCAAACCCGCCCGCCGGAGGTGGGAGCCTAACCCTCAGTGCCGTAGAAGAAACGCTTGGCCACCTATGTCTGAAAAAAGTAGCCACTGAAAATGTTATGGTGCACAGCTCTATTCTGGAACACCCAGGGCTGCTGTGAGTTGGAATCAACTTGAGGGCAACTGGTTTTCATTCTGTTTTACCCAGGTGAGTGCAAACTAACCTCCTGAGCCCTTAAAAGCTGAGCACTTTCTCTAGCTGGAATGAGAAGAAGAGATAGAGACAGTCCAAAGACAAGGACTGGACCTCTCTCTGGATTGGCTCTGAGATACAGAGACCCTGTTCAAGGACCGCCACAGAGGAAATGGGACCCTGCTCCTCCAACTTGTAGAACTGAAAGCTGTCAACGCCCTGAGCTTGGAAGCGGGTTCTTCCAGAAATTCTCAGTAAGAGCCCAGCTGGCCAGCACCTTGATTTTGACCTTGTAAAACTCAGAGCAGAGAGAGCAGCAGGACCAACCTGGGTTTACGGAACTGGGAGATAATGAGTGTGTGGTAATAGGTTTACAGCTCTGGGAAAGAAAGCCGCCTTGGCCCCCTGGCTTGGTCACATGACCCAAGAACTTTCTGTTGTTGGTTTTTACCCCCCACAACCGGAGACTCGGACCCATGCTTTTCTATGATCTGTTTCCTCCATTGTCTCCGCTAGCAGCCACCCTCTCAGCTGTGGGGGCCATGTGGCACCCACAAGGACAGTTCCTTTCCCTGGACACCACCACTGGGGCTGGGGAACATCAATTGCGGTGTGAGTTCTGCAGTGGCCTCAGAGGCTTCAGAGGTTGAGATGCTTTTCCCAGAGGGTTCGGGTGGCCCAGCTCCACCCCTTCCTCCCTGGGCTGCTTCAGCTGAACGCCTCCCTCCCCACCTCCTGCAGGTCTGAGGTTACTGGGATCCAGCCACCACGCGGGAACCAGGAGAAGTGACGGGACTTAGGAGTGTATGGTGGCCTGGCAAGACTTGGGAACCAGGAGAAGTGACGGGACTTAGGAGTGTATGGTGGCCTGGCAAGACTTGGGAACCAGGAGAAGTGACGGGACTTAGGAGTGTATGGTGGCCTGGCAAGACTTGTAGAGTTTGGCAGGGTTAGAAGACACAGAAGATTGTGATGGTGCAGGAAGGTTTCCAGGAAGAGAAAGAAAAGGCTAGCGTGCACGCAAAAGTCACCCATGTAGAAAAATTTGGGAGACTCCAGGAGTGAAATAGGGCCAAAGAGTTCCAGAGGGAGATAAAAGCTGGTTCACAAACAGGGTGAGAACTGCCTCATGGGAAATAAGGAGAGGGGGGTGGGAAAAAGCAGGAGGGAGGGAGAGGGAGAGAGAAAAGGAAAGAGAAAGGACCTTTTCACCCCAAAAGTCAGCAAATAATAAAAGCAAGATTGGGTTCAACATCAACAAGGATACACGAAGACAGACACTCAGATTTTGCTGCTGGCGATGGGACTTGGTTGAATTGTTTTGGAAAACACTTTGTTTCTTGTATTAAAACTCAAAATGTTAGCATGATTTGATGCTCTTCTTAGGTGCTGTTGAGTTGGTTCTGACTCATAGTGACCCCACAGGACAGGGTAGAATGATTCCTTAGGGTTTCCAAGGAGTGGCTGGTGGATTTGGACTGCTGAAGCTTGGGTTAACAGTGAGCTGTTCACCGCTATGCCACCAGGGCTGCGTGATTTGACCTACTAATTTGATTTTTGTCAAATGTAATAATAATGGTGGTGATAAAATCTTTACTCCTCAAGACAACCTATGTCAGTGTCCAGCAATAGGGATAAACATTTCATGGAATCCTGCTTAGCCCTTTAAGGTGAAAATGACAGAATGTGGAATAAAAGGGTCCTGATGCTGGCACAGTGACTGGGGCCACAGGCCTGGCTTCGGGGTGTTGGCTTTACTCCCTTCGGTGGTGTGCTGGTCAGAATAAAGTAGCCCGGGCTCCATGTTCAGGGAAACAGGAGTCAGGGGTGTCTGTGAGGGCCTCCTGGAGTCTGGGCTGGGCTGGAGGATGCCGGGCTGCGTGGGTTTTCCAGGTCAGGCAGGAAACGGCCAGGTCAGCCTGGCCCAGACCAGGGGCTGCAGGAGGCTGGCTGGACCTCTGCCTGGAGCACCCTGAGGGCAGCAACCTGAGGCCCCAAAGGGTACTCTGCTTGTCCCACTTGGAGTGGCCTCTCAGCCTGGGGTCAGATGGCTCCGAAAAGCAAGATGGGGGGAAGAAAGGCCATTCATTCTCGAGATGGTGACCAATGTTGCCACCCATAAGCTGCGAATATGAGGTCTGACAATGAAGTTCACAAACTCATCCTAGAAAAAGTGCTACAGACCTCATTACTCAGTATCAGTACCGTCACCTTTGAAGTCCTCCCCTTGGGAAGCTACGCACCGATGCCAGCGCCTAGTCCACCCTTCAAAGCAATTTTGGAACTCTTTTTCAGGAATAGCCATCAGAGCTGTTGTCATATAACTCTTGATGTCCCGAGTGTCATCCAAACATCTTTCAATATGTCCTTTATGTTCAGAGAAAGAAAAAAGGTCACTGGGGGCCAGATTAGGTGATTAGGGAGGGTGTGCCAGTACAGTTATCTGTTTCCTGGCTAAAAACTCCCTCACAGGCAACTGTACAATAAAGTTTGTAAACTTGGTGCCATGACACACTGTGCAACGGCCATTCCAGAAAGAGTCCAAAATTGCTTTGAAGGGTGGACTAGGGACTGAGGTCCCAAGGGGAGTGCTTCCAGGATGACTGTAGTGATATTTAGAGATGAGGTATTTAGGTAGTGCCTAGAACAACTAAGTTCGAGGACTTCATTGTCAGACCATGTATGTATGGCAAAGGGCAAATAAGGCTAATCCCAGAGAGAGAGATTATCCTGGGTTATCTGGGTGGGCCCCACGCAACCACCCAAACCCGTCAGCATTCACTAGGGAACCCCGGAGAGGGCTTCAAGGAAAAGACCCTTTGAAGGTACTTGAGGAGATACAGAAATGAGTGTGAAGGAGTCGGGAAGGCCAGCTGCGTGCTCGCTAAAGCGTTTGGGCTGGATGAATAAGGCGTGTCCCCTCCCACTCATCCACATGCGGTTGTCCAGAAAATGTGTTGGGGAAGAAGAGCCACCAAATAAGCCCTACACGGGAGTACCTGTCGCCACTACTTTTGAAAACCTGGAAGCACTCAACGTGGTTGAAAACTATCAAATGAAGTTCTAAAAACTGGGGGAAAAAAAAGAGAGATTAAAAAATGACAGAGTACAACCAGGATGGGGGTGCGGGAGCCTGTGAAGAGAAGAAACGGTTAAGAAATACAGTCAGATGTGAGCGTGCCTGTCCTTGGGTCAAGAGATTACCGTGGACTTTTCTCTGCCCCCCTTCTCAACGAACATCTACTGTGGCGTAGTGGGTAGCTGCTACAGCTGCTAGCCAAAAGGGCAGTGGTTCAAGTCCGCCTGGCTGTCCTTGGAAAGTCTATGGGGCAGTTCTGCTCCGCTGCTGTGAGTCGGAATTGACTCAACGGCGGTGGGTTTGGTTGGGTTTTTTGTTATTGAATAAGGTCACGTGTACGTCTGGCTGTACTAATGGCAGCCTGACATACAGTGGCTTGAATGAGATAGGTGAGGCATTGGGGGTTCCATGGTGGAATTTTAGGGATTAGGGAATGGAGCCTTGGTGACGCAGTGGTAAAGTACTCAGCTGCTAATGGAAAGGTCCAGGTTTGAACTCACCACTGGCTTCAAGAGGGAAAGATGTGACAATCTGCTTCCGGAAAGACTGACAGCCTTGGTAATCCTAGGGGGCAGCTCTACTCTGTCCTGTAGGGTTGCTATGAGCAGGAATCACTTGGTGACAGTGGGTTTGTTTCGTGGGGAGTGATGAGGACACAGATGATCTTTGGGGCCCATTACTCAGCTGGCTGCTCCCTCAGGGCCTCCTATCTCCTCCTGGCTGCTGTGAGGGAAGGGGCAGTGTGTAGAGGGGACCCGCTTCGATGTGGGACCCTGGGTTTGATTTCTGACCAGGGTCCCTCACCTGTGGCCTTTCTGTCAGTGGAGGCTTTCATGTAGCCGTGATACTGACCAGCTGTCCGTGGAGCTTCTAGATTAAGGCAGACTAGGAAGAGAGACCTGGTGAGCTACTTTTGGGAAAGTCAGGTGATGAAAAGCCTATGGGTCACGCAGCCTGAGCCCGTTGTGCCTGGGGCCACCAGCAATCAGGGACAGACTCAGTGGCAGCTAACAATCACCGTGATTAAGAGGGAGTCTCTGGGGAGTGTAAATGGTTAGTGCCCTGGCTGCTGATGCAAAGTTTGGAGGCATGAGTGCACCCAGAGATGCCTCGGAAAAAAGACCTGGTGACCTGGTGAAAGATGAGCCACAGAGAGCCTTCAGGAGCACAGTTCTGTTCTGACAGTCTGTGGTCCCCATGAGTCACAGCTGACTTAATAGCAACTAATTTCTTTTTTATTCTTTTCTTCTTTTTTTTTTTTGCATCGTGATTAAGTGAAAGTTTACGATCCAAGTCAATTTGCCATATAAAACCCCAAGCCCCTACCCCTATGCAACTTTATTCGCTCTCCTTACCTGTGATTGCAGACTCCTCCCTTCTACCTTATACTTCCAGGATCCACTCACCTGACACTTGTCCCCTCCTCTCTACCCTCCGCTCTCCCCTCTAGAGCAGAACTAGCTGGACAACCGCATACATACATGAAACCATAGAGTATACACACCACCTGCTTCACGCTGTGTCCCACAGTGCAGTCTGTTCTGTCTGAAGTGTCGGCTTCGGTACTGGTTTCCGCTCTGGGCTGGCAGCAAGTCTAGGGGCCATGTTCTCAGGGGACCCTCCAGGTTGTCAGACCATCAAGTCTGGTCTTTTAATAGAGTTCTGGGTCTGCATACCCCTTTTTTCTTGTGCTGCGTCAGTCACCCTATGGTGTCCTCTATCAGAGCTGTCTTTGGTAATAGCTGAGTACCATCTCGTTCTGCTGGTCTCATGCTGATGTAGTCTCCCAATCGTTTGGGCCCTTCCGTCTCCTGGGCTCATATTTTCCTCCTGTCTTTGATCTTCTTGGTTTTCACCTGCTCCAGGTGGGTTGGGAACCAACTGATCTTCCTTAGATGGCAGCTTGCTGGCTTTTAAGACCCCAGGCGCTGCTTACCAATATGGGATGTCAAACAGTCTCTTAGAAAAAGACTAGTTATGCCAATTGACCTCGATGTCCCCTCTTTCTTTCTTTCTTTTTTTTAAAGTAATATTTTGTTGTGTTTTTGGTGGAGGTTTACACAGCAGTTTAGGTTTTCCTGCAACAATTTCTACACATGTTGTTTAGTGACATTGGTTATATTCCTCACAATGCGTGGATATTCTCATTATTTCCGTTTCCTGGTTGTTCAGTTTCCATTTGTCATGGATTGAATTGTGTGCCCCCCAACTGTGCACTAATTTGGCTGGGCCATGATTCCCAGTATTGTGTGATTGCTCTCCATTTGGTGATTTTCCTGTGTGGGGAATCCTAATCTCTGTCTGTGGTTAATAGACTGGACTATGTTAAAAGGAGATCAGGGTGGGACCATAACACCCTTACTGAGGGAGTTTCCCTGGAATGTGGCTTGCACCATTTTTTATCCTATGAGAGATAAAAGGAAAAGGAAGCAAACAGAGCACTGGGGACCTGACATCAAGAAAGCGGCATTGGGAGCAGAGTGTGTCCTTCAGACCCGAGGTGCCTATGCCAAGATGCTCCCTGACCAAAGACTGATGCAACACAAGGACCTTTGTCCAGAGCTGACAAAGATGGAAAGCCTTCCTCTGGAGCAGACACCTGGAGTTCAGACTTGGAGCCTGTTGGGCTGTGTAAGTATAAACTTTCCTTTGTTAAAGCCATCCACTTGTGGTATTTCTGTTACAGCAGTATCAGATGATTCAGACACAATTAATTTAGTTTCCCTGGCCATTTATATCTTCATTTTTGTTTTAAAGTAATTACTGACCATTTGGTGGGAACGTTTTTTTTTAAGTAGCTAATGATGGGAAACCCTGGCAGCACAGTGGTTAGGTACTATGGCTGCTAGCTAGAAGACCAGCAGTTCAAATCCACCAGTTGCACTGCCAAAGCCCTACTGGGCAGTTTTATTTTGTACTATGGGGTCACTAAGAGTCAGAATCAACTCACTGGCAATGAGTTTGGTTTGTTTTAAAGATGCTAAGCAGCTTTTCATGGCTATTCCCATTTGATGGATGAGGAAACTAAGGCTGAGAGAGGCTAAGTGACTTTCCCAAGTCATACGACAAGGGAGTAGAAGAGCCAGCCATCAAGCCCAGGGGTCTGGCTGCAGAGCCAAGCTTTGCCAAGAGCAGGGGTTCAGCACTGCTTGCCTGCCTGGCATTCAGCTGACCACTTAGCTGAGGAATGGCTTCCTTTGCTCATACAGAAATGAGTATATGTATATACATATAGATATGTATGTGTGTGTGTGTATAAGTATATACATATATACATGAAAATAGAATGTCTAGCAAAGTGGAGTCTTGTCATCAACATGTTAAAATTGGCTAAACCATTAAAACACAAAGTGGCTGGGCTTAAGCTAAGACGGTGAGAAATTATATGGTCAAGACAAAGACTGACCATTGGAAAAACAACTAAACAGAGTTCTTCATAACGTGGAACAACAAATAACCTACAAGAAGATCTACGCCAAACTGACACACATTTCCATCAAAGAAGCCAACGCAGATCACCTTCAGCCATCATTTCATCCAGACCACCAACTGCAGGGAGACCCCAATCAGTTCATTGCTCTCAGTTATCCTGTAGAAGACGCAGACCCGGTAGGATCCCTGCAATGACACCGTATAGACTAGACTAGACTGAGTCTTCTCCTTCTGTACATTTACATGCCACCCGTTATTTCTGTTAGACTAAGAAAACCCTTACAACTTTTTCTGGGCATTGGAATGATTGCATCAGTTATAAGGGGAAGAATTAATCAGGGCCAAATAGAAGACTCACAAGATCAGTTATTACAGGTTAATGGACAGACAGATACTTTCGTAAAGGGTATGACTCATGTTAATGAACAAATTTCAAAATCCTTGGTACAAATCCACAAAATAATAGACAAGGTCTACTCCTTAACAACAACAACAAGAAAAACTTACAAATGTAGTCAAGGATAATTGAAAAGCCATGAAGTACCTTTCAGATGAACAACTGCAATTTAAAGAACAAATAATAGATAGAATTAATAAAATAACATCTACACGATTATGTAATAGATTATCTGGCTTATTAGTACAAGCTTATTAGTACAAGACATAAGGAACCTAATAATTTATCAAAAGGGGACTAGAGGTCAATGGCATGAAGGGGTAGTGGTAGTTAACCCTGTTAAGAGATCAGATGTGAGGAAAATGGGGATTGTCAATTACATCTAATTCAGATGGTACAAGGAGAATCATTTGTAATGTACCCTGCCATACCTATACCTAAAACAGTTACAGAAGGTATAACTTGAATACCTACAGTTGATGTATTTTATATAGATGGCTGTTATATCACTGAGCCAAGTGCCAAGTGCCCTCGAGTCGGATCCGACTCATGGCGACCCTAGGGGCCAGGGTAGAACTGACTAAGGACATGATATACCAATGGAATGAGACTATCTTCCATATTTTCCATGACTTATTGATAACTACTGATGAAATACCTATGATTCACACTAGTAGACCTGAGGTATTTTATCATATGGGAGAATATACTTGGATTATTTGTCAAGAAAAGGGTAAAACAACGCTTTATAACCATACTGAAGAGGAAGATCAGTGCATAGAAATTGATAATGAATGTGTTAAGTCAGTAAATGCTATAAATGTTACGATTCAAAGTTTATAATTAAATGTAACCAAGTTAACCAATTACATACCTAATGATTCTGATTATGAATTACCTCAAATTAAGCAAGTAGAATGGATTAACACTAAACATGTAGATGAGATAATACAACAAAATCAACGTATCTTCCAAGAAATATGTAAAGATGCTGAAGAAAACATTAAGTACATTGGTAAAACTAAACAAGATGTAGAGCATCTAATTAAGGTGCAAAATATATTAAACACTCAATTCTTAACAGATACTGAAACTACAAAACATATTACTAAGCAATGCTTTTTGTTTCAATTAATAAAAAAGTCCCTCAACATTAAAACTACCACCTCACTATGTACAGGTACTTGGAAAAATTGGAACCCTTTTTCCTGGATTGTCACTGGATTTAAAAATGTTGCACACACAATTTGGGAAAATTTGCGTTATGCTGCTCTTATTCTTCTTGCTATCATGTTTACTTTTGTATGTTTCAAAATATGATGTAAAATAACTTGTGCCAAATTATGTAAAAGTGAAACTACTTAGATGACATATGTATTAAGGCTATTATAATTTACTAGCTAATTATTAAGGTTCACTAAGGATAAAATTGTTAATAATCGTTAAAAATTGTTGATTTGTATTAATAATTGTTAACATTTGTAATTTTCATGATAATTTAATTGTTCAGACTTACTAAATTCAAGTTGTAAAGTAGTATTCTATATTTATTAAGGTTTATTGAGGTATACTAGTCCTTTTTATGGAGCTTCTTCTTTTAACTTTAAAAGGTACTACTCGTTAAAACACCATAAAAATATATATTTTTCTTGATTCTTTTGGAATTTAATTCCTTAAAATCAGGGGGTGGATTGAAATGAGTTTATGTATATGTATATACATATACATACGTATGTGTGTGTGAATATACATATAAAGCCAAAGCCAAGTGCCGTCGAGTCGGATCCGACTCATGGTGACCCTAGGGGCCAGGGTAGAACTGAGTATACATGTATATATACATGAACATAGACTATATAGCAGAGTAGAGTCTTGTCATCAACATAAGTTAAAATTGGCTAAACCATGAATTGGCTAAACCATTAAAACACAGAATGGCTGTGCTTAAGCTAAGTAAGACGGTGAGAAAAATGCATGGTCATGGCAAAGATGAGCCAAACAACTGCCAGATGGACATGGCCTCAGATGGTCAGGGAAGCGATAAAGACCATAACCCATCAGGAAGAAGTCAGCAACCTGAGGCACCAGAAGATAAGAACCTCCGGACTGGACAATAGCAACCAGAACCAAGTAAACAGCTTGTCTTAAAAATCCAGTACTCTGGATCTGGGGCACGCAGCCTCCTTCTGAGTCTGTGCCCACCAGTCTGCTGTGCTGCCAAGTTATCCTGAGACCTGTCAGCCTTTGTCCGCGTCCTCCGGAGGGCCTGGTTCCAGTGATGGTCACTGTGACTGTGTGGGTACCTGGGCCTCCTGCGCTGTTCCTGTCGGCCTTAGCCCCTGGACATCTTGTCGCCATAAAAGTCTACTTCGGATTCTCCAGATGTCAGGACGGTGAGAGCACAGCCAATCCTTAAATTCCTCAGAGTGAGGCCTGCTTTTAGGAAAGTGAGTGAGTTGACATACTAATGTTACGACATGACGGGACACGACGCTGTAGTCCCTGTGGGACCCGGTGGAACCTGGGAGGGCTTTAACTAATGCAAATGAGAATTCCCAACTCATGTAAATGCAGATCAGAGTTCTTCAGTAATGTGAATAAGAGCACTTTGTGTCCTCTAGCGCCTCTCCCTCCTTTGCTTAATTGTGAGTGTATGGTGTGATTAAATAAAGCATATTATTGACCCCAAACTTTGCTAGCTACTTGTTTTCCTCTCGCAACCCCTGCGATGTTTTCTGGGTGCTCATGACACACACTTCGCACTGTAGATGCAGAAAGGCTTCACGGAAGAAGAGGCATTTGAGCCAAGTCCTAAAGGCACAAGAAGCAACAAATGAAAGGGAGAGCAGCAGGACAGACTGGAGAGTGGGGCCAGGCAGGCTTTTCAGGGAGTTGTGGTCTTCCTTCACTCATTTCTGTTTCCATTTCATGATGCCCAACTCTGTGTCAGATGCTAGTTTCAGTGTTTTACCTGAATCAACCCATTTAGGGTGCACAGCTGCCAAAGCAGCTGGTACTGTGAGTGCTGTGAATTCACAAAAGGCTGTTCAGATGAAGCAAGGGGAGAGAGAGACCCTCCTGGGGGCTGAACTTTGTGGCTTCGGGGCCCAGGAGCTGCCTCGCCTTCCCCAAGTGCCCTCCACGCTGCCTTAGCCACTTGTCTGCATTCTCCAGTTTGACAAAAGTGGCAGGTGAGTTCCAGTAAGGTATGTGGGACTGGGTATCAGGACAGCTGATGGAGTGGAGAGGAGCAAAGATGAGAGCGGATCAAAGCCCAGGGGCTTGGGGTGGGTGTTGGTAGGACACATGAGTCAGGAAGGGCCAGGAGGACAGATGAGGGCCTGGGGGGGGTGCGCCTGAAGAGGACCCCAGGAAGAGGTGGAGCAGCAGCAGCAGGCTTACTTCGTATATACGGGCTTCCAGCGCAGGACCTGGAACTGGGACCAAAGGTGGGTATGGCCTTGTGCCTACTTGCAGGTACTGGCCTCCACCCAAGGACGGGTGACCGTCCTGTGTGAAGGCGACTCACTCAGTACCAGGTGGGCTTTAAACACAGGAGACAAGGACACTGAAGCCCTCCAGTGCACACCACTGGCCCTGATGAGATTACTTGCCTATAACTGTAATTGCTCCCCCTTTTCCGGGGAAATTTCAAGGCATCGTCAGCTTTTGTTCCCCTACGGATCCTTAGAGGATCTCTGGTGGTGCAGTGGTTAAGTGCTCGGCTGCTAACTGAAATCATGGCAGTCTGAACCCACCCAGTGATGCCACACACAAAAGCTGAGGGATGAAGAAGGGAGGCTGAAGGAGAGTTGACACCTTTGAAATGTGGTGTTGGTGAAGTATATGGAAGATACCATGGACTGCCAAAAGAATGAACAGCTCTATCTTTGAAGAAGCACAACCAGAGTGCTACTTAGAAACATAGATAGTGAGACTATGTCTCTTGTATGAGGTCAGACAATTAAGTTCATAAACTCCTCCTAGAAAAAGTGCTACATACCTCATTTCTGAGTATTACTACAGTCACTTTCGAACTCCCCTTGGGAAGTTAGACACCAACGCCAGTGCCTAGTCTGCCCTTCAAAGCCTTTTCTCTAGGATGAGCTCATGAACGTAATTGTCAGGCCTCATATGATGGCAGTTTTGATGGGTGGATTAGGGGCTGCTGTCAGCGCACAGCTTCCCAAGGGGAGGACCTCCAAGGTGACCATAGTGATATTCAGCAATGAGGTATGTACCACTTTTTCTAGGATGAGTTTGCCAACTTAAGTGGCAGACCTTGTCCTTTGGACATATTGTCAGGAGGGATCAATCCCTGGAGAAGGACGTCATGCTTGGTAAAGTAGAGAGTCAGCGAAAAAGAGGAAGACCTTCAAGAGATGGATGAATGCTGTGACAGCGACCGTGGGTCTAAGTATGACAATTGCAAGGGTGATGCAGGAGTTGGCGTTTTGTTCTGTTGCTCATAGGGTCACTGTGAGTTGGAAATGACTTGGTGGCACTTAACAATGGCAGCTCTGGGGAAGAGAAAGCCCTGGAGAGCTGCTTCTCTCGAGATTACAGCCAAGAAAACCCCATAGGGCAGCTCTGCCCCATTCCATGAGGTCGCTGTAAGTCAGAACTGGCTTGACAGCACCCATCAGCAGCAACCTGGATGCTTAAGCAGTGCTGGGGTGATGATCCCTGGAATCTATGGCCTTCTCAGCTGTCATGGATTGAGTGTGTTCCCATAAATCTGTAGCAATTTGGCTGGGCTGTGATTCCTGGTATTGTGTGAGGTCCTTCCTCTTGTAAATCCTGTTTCCATGATGTTAATGAGGGCGGGTGGGCTGCAGTTGGGTTGGTCGGGCAACCCTTAATGTGTGGGATTGTCCTGTGGCTTGTGGGGAGCGGGCTCTTGGGATGTAAAAGAAAGAGAGGCAAGCTGACATTTGGGGGACCTCGTATCACCAAGAAAGAAAGCAGCTACGGCAACTGAGCGTGTCCTTTGGAAAGGACCAGGGTCTCTGCACCTCAGAAGCTTCCAGTCCAGGAGAAGATAGAAAACAAGGACCTTCCTCCAGATCCAGCAAAGAAAATCTTCCCCTGGAACCGACAACCTGTATTTGGACTTTTAGCTTACTGTGACAAATAAAATTTCTCTCTTTAAAGCCATCCATTTGTGGCATTTCTGTTAAAGCAGTACTACCTGACAAGTGATGATCCCTGGAATCTCTGGCCTTCTCATATCTAAGGCAAGCTTATCAACCTGGCTATCTCCCCACCTTTTTTCCCTCCCTGTCTTTTATACAAACATTAAGCAATGAGGGCCTGTGGGCTGAGTGCCAGACATGGAAATGGAAACTAATATTTCTTAGATAAGGCATCAGAAACATGAAGCATGAAAGAAAAAACTTGTAAATCAGATGCCATCAAAGTTAAGAATTTCTGCTCTTTGAAACACACTGGGAAAAAAAAAGTCAAGAGTAGGATAAATTGTTGCTTAGCACTTCTCTGATAAAGGACTTGTGTCTAGAATATATCAAGAACTCTTAAATGCACTAATAAGAATGTAAACAACACAATGAAAAAATGAGCGAAGCATTTGGACACATCCCCAAAGAGGAAGGATATATGAATGGTAAGTCATCATGTAAAAAGATAGTCAGCATCATTAGTCATTATTAGGGGAATCTGAAGTTAAACAGCAAGCAGAAACCACTACACATCCATTAAAACCAATCAACCAACCAAACGCATTGCTGACAAACTGATTCCAACTCACAGCGAGGCCATAGGGCAGAGTAGAACTTCCCCCTAGAGTTTCCATGGAGAAAGTGGTGGATCCGAGTTGCTGACCTTCTGGTTAGCAGCTGTAGAACTTAACTACTATGGCACCAGGGTTTCCATACAGCTGTTAGAATGTCTAAAATTAAAAAGATTGACCATATCAAGTGTTGGTGAGAATGTGGAGCAACTGGAACTCTTGTACAGTGCTGATGGGGATAGAAGATAAGACAACCACTTTGGAAAATCGTTGGACAGTTTCTTAGAAAGTTGAACACCGACTTACTACCTGGCCCATTCCCCTCCTAAGTGTTTACCAAAGAGAAACAAAACATACGTTCCTACAAAGACTGGTATGTAGGTGTTCATCACAGCTTTATTTATAATAACCAATATACCAATTGTGGTACATCCATACAATGGAATACTACTCAGTTATTAAAAAGAATAAACTATTGATACATTCTACAATATAAAAAAATCAAAATAATTGCCCTAAGTGACTACATAATATGTCTACATACATACGTGCATGTTTGTATATAAATAGATATGTGTATATGCATAGATATGTACATGTACATACACATATAAGGATCCCTGGTGGTATAATGGTTAAGAGCTAGGCTGTGATTGGCAGTTTGAACTCACCAGCTGCTCCTTGGAAGCCCTATGGAGTGGTTCTGCTCTATTCTGTGGAGTTGCTATGAGTTGGAATCAACTAGACAGCATGCAACAACAATAATGTGTTTATATAGATGGATTTCCTACATATACATACATATATATGTGCATATGGAGCTCCGGGTTTCCTACATATACACACATGCATATATCTATATTTATATATATAATTTATCTGGAGCTCTGGTTAGAAACCCTGGTGGCATAGTAGTTAAGTGTGATGTCTGCTAACTGAAAGGTAGGCAGTTCAAATTCACCAGACGCTCTTTGGAAACTCTATGGGGCAGTTCTACTCTGCCCTGTAGAGTCTCTGTGAGTTAGAGTCAACTTGGCAGCAACTTTTTTTTCTTTTTGTGGTGCAATGGTTAAGTATTCAGCTGCTAAACAAAAGGTTGGCAGTTCAAATCGACCAGCCACTCCTTGGAAACCCTATGGGGCAGTTCTACTCTGTCCGGTAGAATCATGGAGAGTCAGAATCAATTCTAAGGCAATGCATTAGGTTTATTTTTGGAGGGATGGTTATGTCGCTGTCTTGATGAGTAGGTTCCAGTTTCCTGGGTGTAGACGATTGTCAAGGCTCACCAAGCTGTGCACTTAAACAGACACAGTGGATTGCATGCCAATTATATTTCAGTAAAGCCGTGAAAAGAAGGAGAAGGAAAGGATTATGATTCAGCCTTGACCAAGGAAGCTCAGGACTTGTGGGAAGGGCAAACGAGAGGCCCAGCCGTGGCCACAGCCTTGTATGACCCGCAGAGTGTGGACACAGCCTGATCTCTGACTGGAAGTCTGGTACTCAGGTGTGATGGGGCATCACCTGTAAGAAATGCCCTGCCCAGGTGACTTATCAGCATATTACTATGCCAGCAGGTGACGGGGCTTGTCAGGACACCTCACAGCCAGCTGCAGGCCCTCTTTGCCCCTCAGAGCCCATGAGAAGGAACCTCACAGTGCTTCTGTACCATGATGTGACATTAAAACATTTGGGAGGCTTGGGGTGGTAAGGAAGGGCCTTCTGATGAGCTATGCCAAGCAGAGACCCACGGAGGAGTGGGGTGAGATGGCAGACAGGACACCCCAGCCCAACTGGGCAACATGTGCAAATGTTTATGGGTCTGAGTCCGGGAAGACAGCCAGGGGAGACACTGGGCGCATACTTTATGTCTGCTGGGCACAGGCAGAATACTAGCCGTGTGCTGCCGGAGGTGCCAGGCAGCAGCCCACCCTGAGGCCTTCAGCAGTAGCACTGGGAAGCATGAAGGCCCTGGGGCTGCCTGTGGGCCGGACATCCAGGAAGTGTGGTGCTGGCTCCCTTGCCTCACCCAGCTAAGCTTGCTTCAGGAAGGGGAAACTCCGTAGCCACCCTCCCTGATGAAAGAAGCTTCCAGTAGGGCTGTGACAGCTGGACTTAGACATCTCTCTCCACCTGTCTCTCACGGGTGGAAAGACAAACAAATAAACCAGCTGACTCTGACTTGTAGCAATCCCAGTGGTGGGAGACGGCCCCCCGCAGCACAGGGTACACAAGGCCAGGGCAGAGGACGAGGAGGGGTGTAGCATGAAGAAGGTGTTCGGTGTCCGCCTGTCCACACTTTAGACAACTGGTTATCTTGACACTTGTTGTTGGTATTAGCCAAACTAATGTGATGACAGAGATTGCCATATATTTCATCCCCAGCCAAAGATTCTGAGACTCTAGCTGTGACATAGGGAATCTTGGTGGCATAGTTGTTAATAGTTACAGCTACTAACTAAAACATCAGCAGTTTGAATCCACCAGGTGCTCCTTGAAAACCATGTAGGGCAGAGCTACTTTGTCCTGTAGGTCACTATTAGTCAGAATTGACTCAGGGGCAATGGGTTTGACTTTGGGTTTTTCTTTTTTTGATGATCTTAAACTTCCTGGTCTGCTACTGCTCCTGTCCTGTGATGGCAACCTTAGGAACCTCGGTGGGAACCTGACCTCAAGACCAAGGCTGGTGGTGGGCCTAGTCCACAGGCAGAGCCAAGTGACTGGACACCAGACACTGAGCTTGACCCCTCCAGCCTCATCTCTTGTCCTATCTTGTATCCTCCTTAACTTTGTGCCAGCTGCTGGGTTCCCCATCTATCTGGCCTTGTCATCACCTCTCTTGTCCCCTGAGTGTGCGTTATGGATTGAATCATGTCCCCTGACCTTGTTCAAATGTATTCTGAAGTCCTGACATTCATACCTGTAGAAATAACCCAGTTTGGAAATAGGTTTTCTTTTTTTTTATGTTCTTGAGGTTACACTGGAGTAACTGCTGTCGTTAGTGACATCAGGGCCCTTCTGTCTCCTAGTGACACATGTCCAACAGAAGGAGAGCCTGCCTGGTCCTGCACCGTCTTCACAACTCACAACTGGTGTTACGTTGAGCCCATCGTTGCAGCCGCTGTGTCAGTCCATCTCATCGAGGGTCAGCTTTTGCTGACCTTTTACTTTATCAAGCACAGTATCCTTCTCCAGAGCCTGGACCCACCAGAGTAGGGTGGGTTGTAAGCCTAGTCCTTTCCAAGGAGAGTACAGACACACAGAAACAATACCACAGAATGATGGAGATCATGCATCTTAGACCCCTGGAAATGAGGTAGATTTTCAGCATCTGCTAGAAGTTGAAAAGGATGAAGAAGGACTTTCCTCTAGAGTTGACACTCTGAGTTTAGACTTCTAACCTCCTAAACTATGAGAAAATGAATTTTTGTTCTCTAAAGCCACCCATTTGTGATACTTTTGTTACAGCCACAGTAAGAAACTGAGACACGGGGCTCGCCTTTACCCTTGGCACACAAGGGTACCTTCACCATTTTGAAATGAAGTTCAAAGGTGGATTGTTTTGAGCTTAAAGGAAGAGGTATTTGCTGCTAAAGAATCAGACAGGACCCAGGAAATGGTGGTGTCCTCACAGGACTGAACTGAGATCAAGGGACTGAGCTGTGAGCTGTTCTGACCACAGTTTCTGGTGGTCATGGTAAAGATGTGTGTGGTGGGTGGAGTCATTCCAGAACAGAGAGAGAGAGACAGAGAGAGACGAGAACCAGAGTTACAGAAACTATAGTCTCAGGTTGGTTTTAAAAATTTTTAACGAATATTTTATTTTATTTTTGGCAAAAATATACACAGCAAAACTCACTCTCATAGTTTCTAGACACAACAATCCGTGACAAGGGTCATACGGTTCACACTGTATCAGTGTTATCGTTATTTCTACTTCACTGTTGTCCATTGGTCTTATATAGGCAATTTTTTTTTTTTTTTTAAACCACAGTACTCAAGAGTGACAATCATGACTCATTCAGACAAGCTGCTAATTTAAAGGTAACTTCAGGGGACATTTTCAATTCAGGGTTTGAAGAGCAGCTCAAGGCCATGGTCTTGGGAATTCCAGGCTCAACAGACCTGAAATGTGGTAGATTTTCAGCATCTGCTAGAAGATGAAAAGGATGAAGAAGGACTTTCCTCTAGAGCTGACACTCTGATTTTAGACTTCTAACCTCCTGAACTATGAGACAATGAATTTTTGCTCTCTAAAGCCACCCATTTGTGGTATTTTTGTTACAGCTGCACTAACAACTGGATTCTTAAAAAATTTGAGGTTCTATCTCTCATTTTCCTTCTTAAGGTGGGTTTTAAAGGAAGGTGGAACAAAGTGGTATGGAAAACACTAGAACAATCTCATGTCTCAGTAAGTAGGGTCATTGTTTTTGTAATATATTGTTTGGTTGCCAGCAACTGACACTCAGCTGGGAGAATCATAAAGAAAATACAGAGGAAGGGGCACAGGATTTACTGTCTTAGAGCAGCAGTAAAGATCAGCGTGTTGCTGGAAACTGTAGCAATTCCTTCTGTCTTTTCCTCAGCACTGGTTCATTTTCTACTCCCTTACAGTGGCTTTCTCCAGAGATGGAAACACGACCACTAGCAGTTACCATCTCAGATGGCATTTGGAGAGGCGAAGGGACTCTTCCCTTCTAGGTTCCATGCAGATTCCCCAGGGCTGGGTCATTTGAGAGGTAGGATCATGGAAGATTCCAGAATGGTTGTTCTCATTTGGATCACATGATGAAAGTGGGGGAGGGTGCAGGGGACCCCACACCTGGAGGGAGGGGAGCTCAGCACAGCTGTGGACCACAGGGGCATCACCTGAGTCCAGCACACACCGATTCCTATTGGCTACAGAATGCCAGGCACAGGTCAGGGGACCCCCCACAGATTGGGCCAGTAAAGAGAGCTACACGATGCCCTAAAATCCAATTTCTGGGTGCTGTGTGGTATCCCCCTGCATTCTTTATCAGAGCATCTCCCAAATGCAGCTTCTAGAAAAGCTCTGTGGCAGTGGCCCTCCCTGCCAGCTGTGGTTCTGCTCCTGGCTTAGCGGCTGATTCTCACTGGAGTTGTATTGACACAGCTGCTGTCAACACATACCCATTGGCGTCCCACCTTGACCCTGGGACAGTTTAGCCTGCAGGCTTGGCCAGCTTTCCTAGCAAGGGGTGTTGATCATGGGCTTTTCAGGACTGCAAGCCTCTCACCTGTGGGGTATTAATGCAACACAGTGATAGACAGCAGTTTTCCTTCCTCTCTCTCTGATCCCCAATAGGGGCCTCATACGTGATCAGAAACTCAGCTCTTTTATCGGTTGGTTGCTTTGCCTCTTGACCACTATTTTCTATTGGGAAAATATCAAGTTATGCAGGAAGCGTCAAAAGAAGATGGAAGCTTCACTGTGCCAGGAAGAGTTGGTTGACTGTCAACATTTCAGGAGATACCATGCGATCAGGGACCAACGGTCCTGAAGGAAGAAGTCCAAGCTGGGCTGAAAGTATTGGTGAGAAAACATGGCTCCAGGAACTGATGGCGAAATGGAGATGTTTCAACAAAGGGATGCAGTACCGGAAGTGCTCACTCGTCTGTGTCAAGAAGTTTAGAACACAGCTGTCTGGCCAACCCACTTGAAAACATCCATATCTGTCCCCCTTCCAAAGAAAGGTGATCCAACAGAATGTGGAAACTATCGAATAATATGAGGATGGCCAGTTAAGTTTGCAAACCCATTGAGAAGAAGTGCTACATACCTCACTGTTGAATATCAGTACGGTCATCTTCCAAGTACTTCCCTTGGGAAGCTATGTACCAAAGGCCAGTGCCTAGTCCACCTTCCAAAGCAATTTTGGAACTCTTTTTCTGGAATGGCAATCAGAGCTGTCATCATATTACTCTTGATGTCCTGAATTGCATCACGTCTTCTTTTCAATATTTCCTTTATCTTCAGGTAAAGAAAAAAGTCATTTGCGGCCAGATCAGGTGAGTAGGGAGGGTGTTCCAACACTGTTATTTGTTTACTAACTAAAAACTCCCTCACAGACAACTATATAATTAAATTTGTGAACTTGCCACCATGCCACCGTGTGCAGTGGCCATTCCAGAAAGAGTTCCAAAATTGCTTTAAAGGGTGGACTAGGCACTGGCATCAGTGCAGAGCTTCCCAAAGGGAGGACTTTGAAGGTGACCGTAGTGATGTTCAGCAATCGGGTATGTAGTAGTTGCAACAGTTCAGTTCACGGAATTAATTGTCCAGCCTAGCTCGTATCATTCATATGGCATTCAAGTAAAATTTAGCTGAAGATCATTGAAAAGCAGCTGCACTGAAAGGGAACCGCCAGAAATTCAAGCTAGATTCAGAAGAGAAAACACTTGGCGGTGGCAGAGGTGGTGGCAGTGGCGGGGGTGGCGGCGGTGGCTGCGGAGGCGGCAGTTTGAGAGTTTTCTTTACACCACTTTGTTGTTATGAAAGGCCTCCATCAATATAGGGGAAGCTTCTCTTTTTATTATTGTGCTTTAGGTGAAAATTGAGTAGCTGATCAGGTTCTCATTAAACAAGTCATACATGTGTTGTTTTGTGGTTTGGTTGCCAACTCCACAATGTGTCGACACTCTCTCTTCCCAGTCTTGGGTTCCCTGTTTCCTTTGTCCAGCTCTCTTGTCTACTTCTGCCTTCTCATGTTTGCCTTTAGTCTCATATACACGGCTGAATTCCGGGGGTTAATACTGGTTCTATAGGCCTGTCTGATCTTTGGCTGAAGGGCAAGCTAAGGCACATCTTGTTGAATCATACTTTGCAGACACGGCACTTTTTACAAATTGATGGTCTCCAGGAACCCTGTGGTGAGCAAGTCTATCGATGCCATTTGTCCAACAGCGTGTGTTCCCTTCATTTCTCGTGTCACATTTTGGCAACTCTCAAATCTTTTCATTACAACTGAAACTCTTATAGTGATCGGTGATCAGTGATCTTTAATGTTACTCTTTCATTGTTTCGGGGCACCACAAACTGTACCCATGTAAGAAGGCAAACTTAATCAATAGATATGTGTGTTCTGACTGCTCTACTGACTGGCTATTCTGTCTCTAGCTCTACTGAAAAAGACAAAGCCAACCCCATTCCCACTGAGTCGATTCTAATTCCCAGAAACCCCATAGGAAAGAATAGGGTTGCCCATAGGGTTCCCAAGGAGCAGCTGGTAGGTTCCAACTGCTGACCTTTCAGATAGCAACCGAGCACTTACTCTGTGCCACTGGCCTCCCTACCTCTCTTGAAACTAAAAGCAAACCCACTACCATTGAGTCGATTGCGATTCATGGTGACCCTATAGGACAGAGTAGAACAGCCCCTTAGCGTTTCCAAGGAGCCTCTGATGGATTTGAACTGCCAACGTTTTGGTTAGCAGCCATAGCTGTAGCCACTTCACCACCAGGGTTTCCCTTCCCTCTCTTTGGGTCTCCCTATTCCCTGAAAAGTGACGATATCGAAATTAGGCCAATTAATAACCCTACAATGGTCTCCAAGTGCTCAAGTGAGAGGAAGAGTCTCTCGTCTCCTCTCTCACTTTACACAAAAAGATGAGGGAGGCATGTTGAAAGCCAAAATAGGCCTAAAGCTACGCCCTTTGGCCAAACAACTCTGTTGCAAATGCAAAGGAAGAATTCTTGAAAGGAATTAAAAGTGCCACTCCAGTGAACTCACAAAAGATAATAAAAGTGAAACAGTCTTGTTGCTGATAATGCAGAACATCTTAGTGGCCTACATGGAAGATAAAACCAGTTGCAATGTTCCCTTAAGCCAAAGCCTGATCCAGAGTGAGGCTGTAACTCTTCAATTCTAAAGAAGGCTGAGAGAGGTGAGGAAGAAAAGTTTGAAGCTAGAAGAGGTTGGTTCATGAGGTTTAAGGAAAGACGCCTGGTCTCCATACCATAAACGCGCAAAGGTGAAGCAGCAAGTGCTGACGTAGAAGCTGCAGCAAGTCATCCAGGACATTTAGCTACGATAATTTATGAAGGTGGCTACACCACAACGACCGGTTTTCAGTGGAGACAGAATAGCCTCATGCAGGAAGGAGATGCCATCTAGTACTTTCACAGCTAGAGAGGAGAAGTCAACATCTGACATCAAAGCCTCGAAGAACAGGCTGACTCTCTTGTTAGGGGCTGATACAGGTGGTGATTTTAAGTGGAAGCTGGTACTTATTTACCATTCCAAAAATCCTAGGGCCCTGACAAATTATGCTAAACCTACTCTGCCTGTGCTCTGTAAGTGTAACAACAAAGCCTGGACTGTAGCAAATCTGTTCACGACGTGGCTTACTGAATATTTTAAGCCCACTGTTGAGACGTATGGCTCAGGGGAAAAAAAATCAAAATGTTACTATTCATTGCAGAAACTCTGCTGGCAATGTACAAAGAAATGAGTGTTATTTTTATGCCTGCTGACACAACATCCACTCTACAGCCCATGGATCAAGAAGTCATTTTGACTTTCCAGTTTTATTGCTTAAGAGGTGGAGAGGAGGGGAAAGGAGGCTGTTGGGAGGATGAGACATGTATGGAGCAGAGAGGAATAGTGTGCTGTCACTGGAGAGGGAGAGCAGTGGAAGCTGCATATAGGTGGGCATGTAAATTTATACGGGAATGTACATTTTCACTCAGTCATATTAAATAAAAAAGAAAAAAAAAGAAACACCTTTTGTAAGGTAATGGCTTCCATAGATAGTGATGCCTATGGTGGATCTGGGCAAGGCAAACTGAAAACCTTCTGGAAAGAATTCACTGTTCTAGATGGCATTAGGAACAGTCATGACTCAAGAGAGGAGGTCAGACTATTGACATTTATAGGGGTTTCAAAGATGTTGACTCCAGCCTTCATGGATGACCTTGAGGAGTTTAAGAACTTGAGTGGAGGCAGTGACTGTAAGTGTCATGGCAATAGCGGGAGAATTAGAAGTGGAGCCTGTGTGACTGAATTGCTGCAATCTCTCCTAATGACACGTTAGTGGCTGACTGTGAGTGGCCATCTAAGATACTCCATTGGTCTCACTCCATTAGGGAGCAAGGAAAAATAAGGAAAATTGAAGACGCAGGGCAAAGAGTAGTCCAAGGACTATTGAATTGCAGTCATCCAGGGCACCCACCAGAATGAATCCAGTACAACCAGATGGTGCCCAGCTACCACCACTGACCATTTTGATAGGACTCACCACAGAGGGTCCTGAGCAGAGCTGGAGAAAAATGCAGAACAAAACTTGAACTCATAAAAAAAAAAAGACTGGATTTACCAGCCTAAGAAAGACTGGAAAATCTCCGAGAGTATGGGCTCCAGACCCCTTCTTAGCTGAGCAACGAAATCACCCCAAGGTTCACCCTTCAGCTAAAGATTAGACAGGCCTATAAAACATAACGAGACTAAAGGAGTTACCAGCCCGGGGGCACGGGCTGGGAGACTGAGGAGCACAGAAAAGCTGGTAGTAGGAAACCCAAGGTCAAGAAGGGAAATTACGGGGCTGTTAACCAGTGTCATAAAACAGTATGTGTACTAACTGTTTAATGAGAAGCTAGTTTGTTCTGTAAACCTTTATCTAACATACAATAAAAAGAAAAAACACTTTAATGGACAAGTTGTTTCCTACGAACAAAGGAGTGGTTTTTTGAGATGGAATCTACTCCCCATGAGGACGCTGTGAACATTGTTGAAGGGACAACAAAGGTTTAGAATATTACGCAAACTCCGTCGATTAGGCAGAGCAGGATTTGAGCAAACTGACTCCAATTCTGAAAGAAACCCTGCTGGGTGGGGGTAAAATGCTAGCAGACGGCGCTGCATGCTACGGAGAAATCTTTTCGTGAAAGGAAATCAACTGATGCAGCAAGTGTCACTGTTGTCTTCTTTCCATAAATTTCCACCGCCACCCCAGCCGTCAGCAGCCACCACCCTCATCAGTTGGCAACTGCCAACATCGAGGCAACAGCTTCTACCACAAGAAAATGATGATTGCTGAAGGCTCAGATGATGCTGAGTGGTTTTTAGCCATAAAGTAGTTTTTGTGTTTTAGATTTTTTAAAAGCATGATTTAGGTAAAAGTTTACAGAGGAAATTAGTTTTTCATTAAACAGTTAATCCACAGGTTGTTTGCTAACATTGGTTACCAGTGCTGTGATGTGCCAACATGCTCCCTTTTTCCAACCGAGGTCCCCTGTTTCCACTGGTTTGGTTTTCCTGTCCCCTCCTGCTTTCTAGTCTCTGCATTTGCGCGGGTGTGCCCACTAGTCTCAGCTCCGTGGTTGAGCTACGAGGCACATCCGTCACGTGTGTTATCTGTAGCTCTATAGGCCCGTCTAATGTTTGCCTGAAGAGCGAACCTCAAGTGACTTCAGTACTGAGTTAAAAGTATATCTGGGGCCATAGTCGCAGGGTTTCTTCAGTCCTTGTCAGCCCAGCAAGCCTGGTCTTCACCTATTGTGAGTTTGAATTTTGTTTTACATTTTGCTCCCATCCTGTCAAGGACTCTCTACTGTGATTTCTGCCAGAGCACTTGGTGACTGGGGGCTGTCTGGGTGTTCCGGCCCAGTACGGTGGAGGCTGTGGTTGGTGATGCTCCACTAGTCCTGTGAACTTCTCTTTGCCTTGTGTCTTTGGTCTTCTTCATTCTCTTTGCTCCAGCTGGGATGTGACAGGTAGATGCATCTTAGATGGCTGCTGACAGGCTTTTAAGACCCCAGAGGCTACCCACCACAGTTGGCTGTAGAGCTTTTTCTTTGTAGACAGTGTTATGCCAATCGAGCTAATGTCCCCTGAGACTGTAGTCCCCAGTCCTCAGTCTAGTAGCTTGGTCTTTCAGGGAGTTTGGATGTGCAAGTATTTTTTAATTAAGGTATATATATTGTCTTTTTAAGACATCATGCTATTGTACATTAACTAAACTATAGTACATTATAAACATAACTGGGAAACCAAAAAATTCATGGGACTGGTCTTATTGCAGTGGTCTGGAAATGAGCCCACAATCTATCTGAGGTATGCTAATACCTGTTGTCATTTACTGACACAAACCTGAGGAGGATTTCGTTGAGTTCTGTTGAGCTGGTTCTGACGCATAGTGTCTTAGTTACCTTGTGGTGCGGTAACAGAAATACCACAAGGGATGCTTTCACAAAGAGAAATTTCTTCTCTCACAGTACAGTAGGCTTAAAGTCCAAAATCAGGCATCAACTCCAGGGGAAGGCTTTCTCTGTTGGCTCTGGAGGAAAGTCCTTGTCGTCAATCTTCCCCTGGACTGGGAGCTTTTGAGGTACGGGGACCCTGAGTTCAAAGATGGACTTGGTTCTGGTGCTTCTTTCTTGGAAATAAAGAAGTCCCACTCTGCTCTGCTTCTTCTCTCTTTTATACTCCAAAAGAGATGGACTCAAGATACCACCTAATCCTGCAGAATGGGTCCTGCCTCCTTGACATAACTGCCTCTAATCCTGCCTCATTTATATCACTGCAGTAGGATTTACAACATGGCACTTGGGAAATACACCAGATCCCCAAATGATGGACAGTCACACAGTCCTGGCCATCATGGCCTACCCAAGCTGACACATATTTTTTGGAGGGGAGGGGCTCAATTCAATTGATGACAAAAGGAAAAGAGGTAAAGTGGAGAAGAGCTTTCAATGTTTGTTTGGCAAGCAGCCTTTAAAGAGGCAACGTGAACTTCAAGCAGCGAGAGTGGTGTCCCCAAGCTCCTTCCTCCGAAATTGCGCTCACTGCTTCAGCCCCAGCAGCCATAGCTTCAACCTGTGTCTGTGAGCACGTGTTAGTCAGATGTGTCCCGAGGTGTCAGGATAGCCTGGGAGAGCTTTGAGGGTGTCAGACTCAGCCTAAAACTGGCTTTCTAGTGTGTTCCTTGTCTTCTGTCTCCTGCTAAGTGACATGACGCTGTGCATACATTATTGCTGCTTGGTGGTAGCAGCAACAATGGGCTGCAGTGTAACAACTACAAGGGAGTGGGAGACCACACAGGGACTCCTTCTGCTACGCACAGCGTCACTAGGAGTCAGGACAGATTCAGCGGCACCTGGTAACAGCAGTCAGCTGGGTTGTCATCATCACCACTCTGTTTTTACTGTGGTGTTGTTGTTAAGTGCCTTCGAGTTAGTTCTAACTTGTGGTGATCCCACAGGGCAGAGCCCATAGGGTTCCCAGGGAGTGGCTGGCAGATTTGAACTGCCAGCCTTTCATTTAGCAGCTGAGCTCTTCACCACGGGGCCACCGGGGCTTTCACTAGGTGTTATTGTTATTTGGGGTCTTACGTGTCACTTGATATGATTCGTCGTTGTTAGGTGCTGTCTAGTCCGTCCCAGTTCATAGAGCTATCCTACCTGTAAATGAAGGCACCGCAGGCCGGTCCGGCGCCCTCCCCACAACTGTCGGGCCTCGAGCCCCCCGTTGCAGCCGCTGTCTCAGGCCCTCTTGTTGAGGGTCTTCCTCTTTTTGTTACACTCTATTTACCACCAAGCATCATGCCCTTCTGCAGGGACTGATCACTCCTGACAACGTGGCCAAGGTGTGTGAGATGTAACATGATTTAGTATGTCATTTTTGGAGTCTGGGAGAGGGCAAAATATTTTCCCGTATACATTAATGGTAATCGCTTCTTTGCATTACCCCCTTGTGGCTCAAGAATTGTTTCATAGGAATGCTACCTCTGGATGGACAGGAGGGAGCAGCCAATAATCTACTGTTACACCGTTGGGAGTTTCTTGAAGCTGGGCAGGCCCTTTAATGATCACGTGCCCCTCACGGGGCCCTTAAAGCTGGCCTTGGGCTTCAGGTGGTGACAGCATCCCTGACCTCAGGCTGGCCTCATGGGCCCTGCACTGTTTCGGTCTTTGGCTCAGGCAGTTCACCACCTGTCAACCCAGGGTCCCCAGGCTTCCCCTGTAAGTCATTGGGACCTCTGCCTGGTTTATTCCTAGAAGTTCAAGCTTACCCTAAGCCTTAGTGGAGGACCTGTGGATCTGAGGAGGGCATCCCCCCAGCACCTCTTGTTCGACCCAGGCCAGTGCTCCCTGCTCCAGGCTGGTTTAACATCCTGGAAGTTCAACTGTACTTCTAGTGTGCCCAGAGAGTGGGGACCTGCCACTGAGGACTGGCAGTCAGCAGTAGCTCCACCACCGCATAAGCAGGTGATGTTTCTGGACCACAGTGGCAGTTTGAGTACTGGCAGTGTGCCAAGCAAGGTGTCCAAAGAATTCCCAGGTTAACCAGACATGAACCAGGTGGGGTTATCATGTGACCCAGGAAGAAGGCTGTGGGCTAGTTCCTGTAAGGTGAAGGCCTGAGATGAAATGATGCCAGCTAGCACTTTGGGCCAGCACTAGAGATCTGAGGGCGCCAGAATGAGATGCAGGCTGGGAACGCTGGAGCAGCCACACATCTGCTCACCATACAGGCCACCCTTTGATCTGCCTTTCTAGGGAGCGTGTGCTGCTTTGTTTAGTCTACCTGCCCTGTGGTGGTCCCTGGTCCCCCAACACCATCCTTCTGAGGCTGTACCTCCTTGCACACCTTCTGCAAGTGTGTGCTGGTCAATGTTCAACAACTGGCTCTTGAGGGTGGGCAGTTCTGACTTGTAGTGTCTGCCAATTTCTGTGGTGTAAATACCCCTACCGTGGCCAGTTTCAAGCTGCCAACCCAAGGTCACTGAACATCAAGTGGGAAAAGACACTCAACAGGTATCACTATATTGTACTTCCACCACAGAGATACAGTAGACAAAAGTAACTTCAGGGCATAGATAACAGTAAACATGTCCAAATACTTATTTTAGGAAGAGATGAGTTTTGAGCGAGTATTACTTTAAAAAAACAAAATTGTGATGAAAATATACACAACAAAACATATACATGCCAATGATTTCTACACATACAGCTGAGTGACATTGATTCCATTCTCTAAGTTGCCTGATTCTCTTATCCTTTTGTAAATCATTCCACCGCCATCAACATAAACTCAATGGTCTCTAAGCAACAACTTCCCCCTTTCTACTCCCTCCCAAATAGCAACAACCAAAAACCCAAACCTGTTGCAGCTGAGTCAATTCTGACTCATACTGACCCTATAGGACAGAGTAGAACGGCTCCACAGAGCTTCCAAGGAACAAGGAGCACCTGTCAGATTTGAACTGCTGACCTCTTGGTTAGCAGATGTAGCACTTAACCACTATGTCTACAGGGTTTCCTTCACCTGCTAACCATGACTAATCTGGTTTCTATTTGCTTATTTCATGTGAGAGTGAGATCAGATGGTGTTTATCCTTTTGTAACTGTCTTATTTCATTCAGCATGATGTTTTCGAGGTTCACCACTTCGGGGCTTACCCTAGCGCTTCATTTCTCTTTATGGCTGAGTAGTAGTCTCTTGTGGGTGTATCAGGTTTTGTTTATGCATTCATCTGTTTACGGACATCTCGTTTCCCTCTCTTGGCTGTTCTGAAAAGTGCCGCAGTGAGCGTCGCTGTGCAGCTTTCTGTTTGTGTTCTAGCCTTTGTTGCTTTTGGGTCGACTTTGTCTTTACTTAATTGTAAATTTTGACAATGATGCTGCTGAAAACCAGCTTGCAGAATTCCTGCAGATTCAGCAGTGAGCTCTCCTGAGCTGGTATAAGCTAGCTCTAGCGCACCACTGCCTTCTGTCCATGTACCAGAGGAGGTCCTGGCAGACACCTTGTTCCCAGCACCCTCAAGGTCCTTGCTCCATGCCTTTTGCTCTGGTTTTCCCTCTCACAGCTCACGCCATCAACTTGCTCCACTTTCCCTTCTCTGGGAATGTGCCCCTCTGGCCTCAGTGCCATCCAACATCCAGCTGGCCACCTTTGCCTTGTCATGGACTGAACTGTGTTCCCCCAAAATATCTGCCCACTTGGCTAGGTCATGACTTCCAGTGTTGTCCGATTGCCTTCCATTTTGTCATCTGATGTCATTTCCCTAAGTGATGTAAATCCTATCACTATGATGTAAGGAGATGGATTAGCAGCAGTTATGTTGATAAGATCACAAGATGAATGACTTAAGCCAACTTCTTTTGAGATATAATAGACAGAAGTGAGCAGAGAGTTGGGGACCTCATACCATTGAGAAAGCAGTGCTGGGAACACAGCAAGTCCTTTGGACCTGGGGTTCCTGCACAGAGAAGCTACTAGACCAAGAGACACTTGACAGCATGGACCTTTCCTTCAGAACCGACAGAGAAAGACCTCCCCTAAAGCTGATGCCCTGAATTTCGACTTCTAGCCTACTAGACCACGAGAAAATAAATTTCTCTGTGTTAAAGCCATCCACTTGGGGTCTTTCTGTTATAGCAGCACTAGATAACTGAGACAGAATTTTTTGGTGCCAGGCTGACCTCTGGGTCAGCTCTGTGGGAAGGCTGTTTTCTGCAGGTGGTCTTCACCTGCACAGCTCTCATGACAGTGACTACTTCCATGGCCTGCTCCTGGTTCTGGAATATGCATCTCCATCCCCATCCTCCTTGGAGACTCTCTTCAGCTCCAGCCCTCTTCTCCCCCCTGAACCCCCAGTTCTGTACTCAGCTTATTCTTCCAGTCCCCTCTGCTCTCCCAGCCTTCAGCTGAGCCCTAAAGAAACACCTCGGGATAAGACTTTCTTCCCAACTCCATGACCGCCTCCTGGAGATCAACTCGTCCTTTCAGCCTGGTGTTGGTGCTCGGGCCTGTACTCTAGTCATCCTCAAAGGCCAGGAATTCCCCTTGGAGGATGGATAGCAACTTGAGGGCTGGAGGAACTGTGTCTCCACATCCCAACACAGAACAGCCCCATAGCACGTATTTGTTAAATTGAATTAAAATAGGAAGTCACTCTACAGTAGAAAATACCCTGAATATATCCAGTTTAGAGAAGTTAGGTCAGCCCCAAAAACCTTGCATGTGATTGATTGTTGCAGAAATGCCCCAGTTTGCTCAGCTTCTCTGTACTCACATCCTTGGGTAGTCCCCTTCCATACAGACTGTGGTCTTGGCCATGTGACCTTCTTTGGTCAATGCAACAACAGCTAACATGAAACAAGAAGGGACTTGAGACATCCTTGTGCATTAGGGCTTGTTCCCTTTACTGCGACAGGAACCCTGAGATCACGGTGGGAACCAGCCCAAGTTAGCTTGTTGGAGGGGTGAGAGGCCTCATGCTGGAGAACCAAGGGCCTCAGCCAACAGCCAATAGCCAACAGCCATACAGACAGTTGAAGTGAGGTCTTCAACTGTCTGACCACAGATGCACAGCTGAGTTTGGCCAAGACTAGCAGAAGAATCCCCTGGCTGAGCCCTGACCCCCTTGCTAATTAAAACAATTAGAAACTGATAAATTGCTGTTTTAAACCACTAAATTTGGCAGAGTGGTTGTTACATGCAATAGCTGATTGATACACTCCTTAACACAACTCACCACAAACAGTATCTGCGGGGATGAAGGTGACCAGGCAGAAGACTGTGCCCTGTGGTTGTGCTGTCTGGCACACTAGGAGGGCCCAGGAAGATCCCCCAGGGCGAGGACTAGAGAGAGTGTTTTAGGCACCATCTAGTACTGCTCTACCACAAGTGGATGTTTCATAAAGAGAAACTTTTATTGTCACAGTCTGGTAAGCCACAAATCTGTTTCTAAGTCCATTCAGTACAAGAGATCACCACAGTCTGGTAGGCCAAGTCAAATCCACACATACTTTTTTGGGGGGACATGGTTCAATTCATGACAGTGAATGACTTGTTTACATAATTTAAGGGGTACACCAGCATTCAGTAGTCAAGAGAAGCAGTACTCAAGGCAAAATTAAAAAAAAAAAAATCAAAATCAAATTGGCAAACTATGGGCCAGCCACCTGTTTTTATACAGTTTTATTGCAATCACGGCTGGAATTAGGGCTACCACTGCTAACCACAAAGTCGGCAGTTCAAATCCACCAGGCACTCCTTGAATACTCCAGAGGGCAGTTTCACTCTGGCCTCTAGGGTCACCATGAGTCAGATGCGACTAGACAGCACTTGGCTTGGCTAAGCAAGGTAGAGTCATGTAACTCATGGTCAGATCTTGTCTTTATTAAGCAGTTTGATGTCTACCTTTTTGCATTAATCTTATTTGTACACTTAACTCTTCTGATTTGGACCAAATCCTTTCCAGCCTACTGACACTTTATGTCTGTGTGCATCTCAGCCTCTACCTACCTAAAATGTTCTCCATTGAAGGGTTATCATTTGAACTTTCACTAGACTCTTAAATTCTCCAGTGAATGAAGCAAATGAGAACAAGCATTTCTCAAAAGAAATTATGGGGTGTGTTGTAAGTAGAGCCTGGGGTCAGCTGCTCAGGGCAGAAGGAGTCACAATTGTCATGAGCTCCTGCTGTTTCTCAGAAATCCCAAAGACCTCTCCTAGCGGATGCCCTCGGTAGGTTTCACAAACAAATCTTACAGGCCAGGTGGCATCTAAAAATGCATTGGTTTGTTTTTGATTTTTTGAAACCATGTTAAACGTACATGTAGCAAGCTGGCACTCGACCTTCTCCATGTGCACAATCCAGAGACAAGAGTTCTGTTCATCACATTGTCCAACCCTCAGTGCTGTGTATTTCATGTTGTTTTGCTTAGATGATGTTCTAACCCAACCCCAGCTCACTCACCCAGGCCAGTAGGGGGTTGGAGCCCTCAGGAAGTAGAGACTGTCTAAGAAGATGTGTGTCTGGGGGTTCCTCCTGGAATGCAGCCTTGTGCCCAGAGGGGACCCTCCCAGGGCGTGGTGCACTTTCCCCTGAAAAATCACCCAGACCAACCCAGTGAGAGCAGCGTGTTTTGACCCTGAGATGAACACTCCTCCAAAAGAGTTCTTTTCTTCAAATAACCAGAAATGTAAAAATCTCACTAGTTCATCCAAAGGCTCAAGGGAGGAAGAGCAGTTATCTCCACAACAGGGAGACCTGGGATTGATGACAGACAGCTCTACTATCCCAACTGGATTTCTGGAGACCGGGCTACAGGCCAGGCCAAGGCAGAGAGGGGCTGTGCCAATGGCCAGGACCTGAAGAATCTGTAGAGGGAGCAGATTTATTTCTGGGGGCTGGGGATGGGAGAGATTTTTCCACCACCCTCTTCTGCAGCCAGTGTACAGCTTTCCACAGTCTGCCCATGAGGTGACGACACGTTGAGGATCCGTTCTCTGCTTGTCCTGTCTGGCCATGTCAAGAGCACCGAAGACACCCCAAATCCAAAGGGGTACTTAATGTTTTTTTACACCTCTGAAGTGGAGCCAGGAATCCAGAAGGTGCCTGGGGGCCAACGGCTCCAACAGGGTGGGGACTGTATGCTCCACCGCATCCCTCCCCAGAACAGAGAGGTGCTCGTGTATTCCCAGACAATGGAGACACCCTGGTGGTGCAGTGGTTACGTGCTACAGCTGCTGCTAACCAGGAGGCTGGCAGTTCCTGTCTGTCCAGCGCTCCTTGGAAACTCTGGTGCAGTTCTGTGTATAGGGTTACTCTGAGTCAGAACCAACTGTCACGGCCGTGGGTTTGGGTTTTTTTTTGGTTTGCAGAGTAGCTGCTGAGCTCACTAACACAGTCACCAGGCCAGTCACACACCAGAGTTCTGCTGCCGAGAACTTGAGAGGTTAACCCGGGGTCTTTGCCCTCAGGGAGCTTACAGTCACCTGGTTCCATTTTCCTCCTTGGCCTGGTCTCCTGAAGTGTCAGAAAGCCACTGAAAAGTGTGATGCTTACATTTTATGTGCAAGGATGTCACCACTCCCAGACTGCCAAGGGCTCGGGAGAACATGTGACTCGAAGTTGCTTCACGTTTCCCCTTTACACACACATCCACACATATGCACAAAATATACCTAAATCATAACAAGTTTTATTCAGTATTTCAGTTTTAAGGGAAGACCAGACCCTGCCATTAGCAGGGGAGGAAGGCCCAGAATTCCCGTGTCTATTGGCTTGGAAGGTGAATTTCCTTCCCCCTGCTTTATGACAGGGATCCTGACATCACCCTTGGCAAACAGGCCTTCTCTTTGGAGGGCATCAGCCATCATACTGGCGGTGCTAGTCACATTTGTGGCCTTTACAGGGAGGGAATCAGGGCGTTCAACTGGTTGACCTCCTGAGGCCTTTAAGACACTTGGTTGGAATACAAGGCTGCTTTGAAGAGACTGGGCCTCACATTCTTTACCTGATTTTAAAAAAGAAAATGTCAAATCTACTGTTATTGAGTTTCCCTTATTCTTCGGGTCTTGTTTCCTCCCAGTTGGTCCAGAGGGAAAAGCTGGCTTCCTGGGAGGCTGCCCTAGTCAGTGGTCTTGGAAAAGGCCTACTCTCCTGGGCTGAGGAAGCGGGCCCAGGCTCCTCTGAGCTCCTGGCCGCACATGCTTGCTAAGTGGGTGTGGCTCAGGCTCGCTGGTCTCCCACTTTCTACCAGGCTGGGTGCCGGTGAGGCCTGGGGCTGGGAAAACTACAGCCACAAGGAGACAACTTTCCAGGCTTAACAACCCTCTGGCAGAGGAAGGGCACGGACGGCTTCTTCCCAGCCCTCCTTCAGTGGCTGTGCCTGAGGAGAAAACGTGGCTGGGTCCTGGGGGTCTCGCTTGGGGCTGTCTGGAGAGCTGCCCTCCTCGGGCCCCCCAGGCTGTGTGGTCTCTTCGCAACACTGTCCCTTCACATCCGCCACCTGCAGCTTCCACAGGCCAAGGCCGGCTGACTGGGAAGCTGGCTGGTCCTCAGCAATGTGACAGTGACGCGCAGAAAGAAGCTCTCTTCACTTCCTGAGGGCCTGGCTGCCTGGAGCAGAAAAGAGAGTGAGATGCCAGCTCCACATGGCCTCGTACAGAGCCCCTCTGTCCCACACAATCCTTTCTTTCACCCCAATCATGTCTAACCCAATAAAGAGATTCTCCCTGCCCCCACCCCAGGTCACCTGCGCTAGGGGCCAGAGCCTTCCTCACAGGAAGCAGGCTGCTCGGTGTGTGTCACATTCGGTGGCTGTTGCTGGCAAGAGCTCAGGACATATAAATCCTCCTCTCTCTGAGGGAGTGACCCGGGCCAGCCTGGACCACGCTGTTTGGCTTTGTGGCTGGCCACTCACCAGCTTCAGGGCTGTTAGCACTGCCTTTATCACTAGCAGACGTTCCCTGACCCGGTGAGGCCTGGACACAGCGCTGAGAGGCCTGGCTGCCCGCCTGTACCCCAGCCAAGCTGCGCTGGTGTTTGCGGCTGTTTCCTCCAGGCCTGTGGGAGGAAGCAGCTTGCCCGGCGCCGCAGGTGGGACTGCAATGCCATGAACCCCACTTCCAGCCTAGCTGTTCCCTCGCTGCCCACGGGTCCCGGGCTGCGTCAGGAAGGGAGGGGGCAGGCAGGTGCTGACAGGGGGCTACATCACAGAAATGCTCGTCTCCTGAGACTGCCCTGTGCTGCCTCGCATTCTTTTGTTCTGTTTCCCTGTGGTTTTCTCTTATTTTTAGCAGTGGCCTTCAGAAAGGTCCGGGCTGAGGGTGGGCACGGCTGATGGAGGCTGGGAAGGGACACAGCGACAGGGAGCAGTGGTCTTACATCCCCCACACACGGCAGCGGGGAGCCCTGTGGGCTCTTGGGCCCACCCGACCTGTGAGGCATCTGCCTGGCTGGCAGGGAAGCAGCTATCAGGGTTGGGGCTGAAGCTAGGGCATGAGGACAGGCCAGGGCAGACCCTGCTCCCCCGACAGTGTGTGGGGGTGCAGCATCTGTTTGGAAGGCCTCACTCTGCCATCTCCCATGTGAGTGGGGGCCACTGAATAAGCTGGGAAGATAAATGAGCCATTAGGGGCACAGTCCCCATAGAAAACACCGGCCTTCTCCTGTCCACTTGGTGGACACACACTGGGCCTGCATGGGGGAGCAAAGGGCCATCCCTGCGGTGGCACTGGCACCTGGGCAGGCTGGCTGGCTGACGTGACTTACTCTGCAGGCCCCTGGTGGAAGACCCCACAGTGCTGGGGCGGCTGGCCTGCTGGGGGCCACACCAGGAGAACCGAGGGGCAGGCGCTGACGCTCTCGCCTTGGGAGGGTTCAGGTCCAGGATCTCTGGGGTGCGGGGAGTCTGGGGCTGGCAAGTGAAAGCTGATGCAAACTCCCTAGAACACAATGTGCAATTCTGTCATGTCTGAGAAAAGGTCAGGAGTCACAGGAAGGGAGAAGGTTCACCCATCCTGGCCAGTAACTGACGCCAGGCCGGCCAGCCCCTGGGTCCGGGGGTGGGGGCAGGGCGGGGAACCAACAGCTCCTGTTCTAGGGGAAGAGGGGGTTGTAAGAAAAAGAAACCAAAGCTAAGGAGAAGACAAAGTAAGGAAGGGGGATGGGAATTCGGGCATACTGGATTTTTACACAGGGTGGCCAGGGAAGATGTATCAGCAGAATAACACGGGTTCAGAAAATGCTGATGGTGTAGCAGTTAAGTGCTATGGACTGCTAACCAAAAAGTCGGTGGTTCGAATCTGCCAGGTGCTCCTTGGAAACTCTATGGGGCAGTTCTACTCTGTCCTATGGAGTTGCTATGAGTTGGAATCCTCTCAATGGTAGTGGGCTTGGCAGCGAGTCAGGGTGTTCAGGAAACCCTGGTGGCACAGAGCTGTGGTTGCTGACCAAAAAGCTGGCAGCTGGAATCGACTAGCACTCCTTGGAAACGTGATGGGGCACTTCTACTCCGTCCTAGGGTGGCGAGGAGTTGGAATCGATTCCTTGGCAATAACTTTGTTTTCTCGTTTTAAATCAGTGGTCATTTATTGCAGGGGCAATAGAAAACTAATTTTAGATAGAGTAACCAGGGGAGAAGACTGGACGCATTTGAACTATGGTGTTGGCGAAGAACACTGACTATGCCATGCACTGGTAGAAGACCAGACGTATCTGTCTTGGAAGTACAGCCAGAACGCTCCTCAGAAGTCAAGGCAGTGAGACTGTGTCTCACATGCTCTGGACACGTTGTCAGGAGCGACTAGTCCCAGGAGAAGGCCATCGCACTTGGAAAGTCAGACAGTGAGAAAAGAAGACCCTCAATAGGATGCACTGTCCTGGTGGCTGCGACAGCGGGCTTGAGCATCACGATGAGTGTGAGGAAGGTGCAGGGGTTTTGTCGGGTTTTGTCGGCATGTGGTTGCCATTAGTTGGAACTGACCCGATGGCACTTAGTGACGACAGCATCCAGGGAAGACTTCTCTGAAAGGGTGACATTTAACTCTCGGACAGTCCTGTGGGGTTGGAAAAGACATCCCCATTTTTCACAGGAGGGTGTGAAGTTCACCGGGTCACATATACATCAACCAAGCAGTGAGGCCACGATCAGAAGAATTCAATGGGAACCAGACTTCAAGGCAGCAGCTCAGCGAGAGAAAGATGTGGCAGTCTGTTCTTGTAAAGATCACAGCCTTGAAAACCCTACAGGAACTAGATGGTGCCCAGCTGCAACCAACGACTGCCTCGATGGAGAACAACACTAGAGTCCTGGACAAAATCGGAGCAAAGTGTGGTGCAGAACTCAAGTTCTGGCAGAAAGACCAGACTTGATGGTCCGACAGAGATGGGAGCAAGCCCCAAAATTATAGCCCCAGATGCTCTGTTAACTCAGAACTAAAACCATTCCATCAGCCCACTCCTCAGACAAAGATCAGACTGGACTATAAAGCAAAAAACAATACTTGTGACGAACGTGCTTCTTGGTTCAATCAGATGCGCGAGACCAAAAGGGCAGCTCCTGCCTGGAGGCAGGTGAGAAAGCAGGAAGGGACAGGCACTAGGGGAATGGACACAAGAAACCCAGGGTGGGAAGAGTAAGTGTGCTGTCATGTTGTGGGGACGACAACTAAGGTCACATAACAATGTATAAATGTTTGTATGAGAAATTAACTTGAGTGGTAAACTTTCCCCTAAAGGACAATAAGAAAAAAAAAATCGCCACACACACACAAACTCCATGGGGCACTTCTTCTCTGTCCCGTAGAGTCACTGTGAGCTGGAATTGACTTGAGAGTAGTGGCTTTGTTTGCTCTTGGTATGGGATTTTAACAGCAGCAGTTTCCCCGAAGCCCTCCGGGTGGTAACCCTACCGAGCAGTCAGCTCAGGTGCCTGGCAGAGCAGGGCTGGCTGTCCTCCCCATCAGCCCAGCTACTGGGTGCGCAGCTGTTCTGCGGGGGTCTTCTAGGTGGGGGGTTGGCTCTGCTACCTTCCAGCAAACAGCAGTGCTGGTGATGTGGGTCTCTGTCCCCTGGGTCCTGACCCACTTTGCTTTCTTGCTGTCACTGAGCTGTGCATGTGTCCACTTCTTGTCCTGACTAGGACTTTGGAGACTCAGTGGCCGGATCCCTGTGCCCACTGTTCCGACTCTGGAGACTCAACTGTGTGTAACCCAGAGACAGGCATCCTCTCTTATAGGGCTGTTGTCACACTAAAGGGACCAAGGTAAGCACCAGCTCAGCTCAGGTACCCGGCAGAGGCTCTGTAAGTGGTGTGTCCCTTCTCCTCCCTAGTGAGCTCCTGGGCCTGTGGACAAGGCCACCCACAGCTCACTTGCAGACATTGAGAACTTGGGGAGTGAGGGTCCCCCAGGTAGGATGGCCAGCTGACAGGCTGCAGGGCCTCTCCGGGGGTACATGTGTGTGCATGTGTGCGTGTGTGTAAGGTGCGCTCCACTGGCGGATGCTGGACCATGGAGCTGAGGGGGCAGGGGACTGAAGGCCAGGTACAAGAGGTGCTTGGAGTCGCGGGAGCCTCAGACTCCCAGGTCTGGGCTACAGGTCCAGCTCCCCACTTCCAGCTGGTGACTGAATGTGTGAGTCTTTCCATTTCAGGAGCCACAGTGTCTTCATCTGTGAAGTGGGCTTCCCTCTGCAGTGCACACTCAGCAATGGAGTTCCCTCTGCAGTGCACACTCAGCAGTGGGGCTCCATCTGTCCACAGTGCACACTCAGTAGTGGGGTTTCCTCTGTCCACAGTGCACACTCAGCAGTGGGGTTCCTTCTGTCCGCAATGCACACTGAGCAATGGGGTTCCATCTGTCTGCAGAGCACACTCAGTAGTGGGGTTCTGTTTGTCTGCAGAGCACACTCAGTAGTGGGGTTTCCTCTGTCCACAGTGCACACTCAGCAGTGGGGTTCCCTCTGTCCGCAGTGCACACTCAGCAGTGGGGTTCCGTCTGTCTGCAGAGCACACTCAGCAGTGGAGTTCCCTCTGTCCGCAGTGCACACTCAGCAGTGGGGTTCCGTCTGTCCGCAGAGCACACTCAGCAGTGGAGTTCCCTCTGTCCGCAATGCACACTCAGCAGTGGGGTTCCGTCTGTCTGCAGAGCACACTCAGCAGTGGGGTTCCCTCTGTCCACAGTGCACACTCAGCAGTGGGGTTCCGTCTGTCCGCAGAGCACACTCAGCAGTGGAGTTCCCTCTGTCCGCAATGCATACTCAGCAGTGGGGTTCTCTCTGTCTACAGTGCACACTCAGTAGTGGGGTTCCATCTGTCCACAGTGCACACTCAGCAGTGGGGTTCCATCTGTCCACAGTGCACACTCAGTAGTGGGGTTCCCTCTGTCTGCAGTACACAGTCAACCGCACCGAAAGAGCTACGACTCTGGGGACTGCCACTAGGGAGGGAACTGCCAAATATCTTGCTTGGTTCATTTCTTAACTTTTGTATGACTTTTTTTTTTACATTGAGAATGCCACTTTATTAAGAAACATAAAACTCACAGTATCTGAAAAGTCTCCAAATTTAGTTCTAGGAACAGATCAGCCCGGCGGTTGCTCTGAGCTGAGGTGAAGCAGCAGCCTTTGGTGCAGGGTGAAGAAGGTGGGGGCCCTTCTGCGTTTAAATGGGGAACAAACGAGAGGGACGAGTAACAACTGTGAGTGTGAACAATGGCAGCAGCTGTCACTGGCTGGGCCCTGGCTTACCTGAAATGCCCCCATCCCACAGTCCTGGGTGGGGGTGGAGCAGAGAGGTTGGCTGGGAGCCAGCCTCAACACAGCAGGGGGCCTCCAGGGCTGAGAGCCAGGACAGAAGGCAGGACAGCACAGGGGGCCTTCTGGCTCAGGGGCAGAGCTGGGGGAGCGCAGCCAAGTGGTAGGGTGGGATGGTGGTTAGCTGTGGTGGTTAGCTGAGGGGGGTGAGCAGGAAGCCAAGAGAGAGAAGAGGTGGGGGGCCACACAGCTCTGGAATGGTCATCTCACAACCCAAGGGTGACCAGGAAAGGGTGCTTGTCTTCTTGAGACTATTTGATTCACATAGTGTATCAAAGCCCCAGGTGTCCTGGTGGTGAAACAGTTAAGCGCTCAGCTGCTAACCAACAGATTGGTGGTTTGAACCCACCCACCAGTGGGAGAAAGACCTGTTTCTGAAAAGATGACAGCCCAGAAAACCTGTCAGAGTAGTTCTTCCTGTGTTACCAAACTCAAAATCTATTGCCATTGATTCTGACCTGTAGTGATCCTATAGGACAGAGTAGAACGGCCCCTTAGAGTTTCCAAGGAGCAGAAGATGGATGTGAACTGCCAGCCTTTTGGTTAGCAGCTGCAGAAGTCAACCACTCTGGTGCTAGAGTTCCACGGGGGTCAAAGATCAAGCCAAGGGCACCTACAGACAACATCCAAGGCCCTGAGGGAGTGGCCTCCCCTTTGCTGTGGGATCTGATTTTGATTTGGGCACCCGGTCTTGTGGTTGAGGAAAGAGCAGCAGGCTGCCACGGCCTTGTCTGTCTGAGTCCACGGGGATATCACACAACGGGAAGGATGGGAGGAGGGGCAAGCACGCAGCCACGCCAACGTCCATCTGAGTCCGAGGAATACTGTCAAGTCAGCGGGTAAACCCAGCGGCCTCATCTTTTCACAGACTGGCTAGAAACTGCGAAGCCTTCCCAGGACTGTCCCAGCTGTCGTCTTCACACCTCCAGGGCCCAAATGAGTTGTCTTTCATAGGCTCTGCTCCACCTGGGCCACATTTTTGATGCTCAAGGACAGGAGCAATGGCTCCAGCTGTCATTTCTGAAGCCCTCTGGCAGTGGGGCAGAGCCCTCAGAGGCGTCACTCAGCTTCCCAGTTACCCAAACGACAGCTCGGAGCCTCACGGCCATGGCAGGCAGCACCCACTACCCAGCTCCTCTTCTGGAGGGAGGTGCAGGGGTGTCCTCACCATGAAGACTGAGAGGGAAGGGTTGGGGAAGCCGAGGGGACGAGTGTCCCGCCAAAGCCACACGGAGGGCCAGGCACTGGGAGCATGCACCAAACACTGTCCATGTGGTCCCGATCTTTGGAATAATTTAGGAAACAATGAAGTGGTCATTAGTCCCTGTCCTTGAGCAGAGAGAATGTGACCAAGCTGATGCTGGGGCCACAACAACTCACAAGGACACATCACCTGGGCCCTGAGGATAAAGACAATAGATACCATCCTATCAGAAATCGCTTTTAGGGAACCTTTCCCATAAACCAGTCAAACAGAACACAAGACTTTACACTCTTATTTTTTTGTATTAGCATTTAGTGAACAGAAAAAATTGTTGGATCAAAAGGGACACTCCTGACTGCCATTACTGAAACCTGCACCGATGATTGTTAAGAAAGAGGATCCAAAACGTTTTTAAGACCAGTTTCCAGACCATCTGTGAAGAGGTGAAGCTTTCAGTGGTTTTGCCCAGTTGTAATGTTACTATGGAAACCCTGGGGCATGGTGGCTAAGGGCTGTGTCTGCTAACTAAACGGTCGGCAGCTCAGACCCACTAGGCGCTCCTTGGAAATTCTAGGGGCAGTTCTACTCTGTCCTGCAGGGTCACTGAGTCGGAATCGACTCGATGGCAGTGGGCTTGGTTTTTGGTAAGGTTCTCTGGACACGGCTGTGACAGCGTGCTTGTCCGTCTTCCGCCTCCTGTCTAGTCTGTAACCTCCTCAGACTTGGGCAGAAGTGCCTCTCGCGGCAGCTGGTCTGTCTTCTACTTTTGCCTTTCTGCACCTATGTTGAATAAAACTTTCTTTTTGCTTTATTAAACTTTGTGAGCTTTTCTCCCCCTGTAGCAGGGGAATGCAGGGAGACTGTCAGAGATCTTGGGGCAACAGCGTGGGGGCTTGTGCCCCTGTGTGAGGAAAAGCCAGGATGTTAGCCTGTAATGGGTGCCGTGACCTGGCTTTGGGTCCAGTGACAGAAAGGACTGAATTCAGAGAGCTCAGCAAAGAGGGGGATGGGGGTGGGGTGATGTGTGGACGGGGGAGTCGGGGTAGCGGCCGGTGTCCCGCAGGTTGGGGAAGAGACAGGGAGAAGGGACCGCGTGTGTTCTCCCTTTCAACCCCCCCTCGCTCAGAACCCCTTAGAGGCTGAGCAGTGGACATGAAGGTGGGGTGGCCCAGGGGTTTAATCCGAAGAGGAGTTGGTGGGCCATTAGGAGCCCAGAGGGTGTAGCGAGGGAGATGCCTCAAGAAGTGAACCGTCATGCCCTGACCCTATGGAAACAGTGACTTCCGGGGGCAGGGGGTCCTACAGTGAGAGGGGTGAGAGTGGCCTGGCTGGCACAGCAGACGATCCGACCCCAAAGCCACCAGCTGCTTGCTCTCTGTCCTCCCTTGTTTTAAGTCTCCCGTTGCAGGTATGTGACAGGTGTGTACCAAGAGCCAGAGCCCGCCCCCGTCCCAGAGGCAGTACGGAGGAGTAAGCGGTCAAGGACAGGTAGGCAAGCCGGTTCCCGGGGCCTGAGGCCAGCCTGCCCCCGGTGTTTTCTACCCCCTTCACCCCCGGTCCCCTTTAGAGATGTCCAGCCCTGCGCTGCTCAAGTCCCTATCCTGGCCGCTCCCTCCCAGCTAGCTGGCACTGCTCCTGGGTGCTAGGTGTTCCCACCTTCACACCTCACCTCCTCCAACCAAATCCGTGTGCTAACAGCAGGGACACCTGATTTAATGGGGCGGTGCTTGAGGCCCAGCACCCCGAGCACCTCCTTGCCCTTACCCCTCCTTCTTTCTCCCCACCCCCTCTCTGCTTGGGCTCCTTCACCGGCTCTTCCCACCAGGAGGTTGCTGATCACACTGACATCAGCTGGTGTTCATGTGTCTAGAAAAACCAACACCAAACCCACTGCTGTCGAGCAGATTCCCTACAGGACACAGTAGGACAGCCCCATAGATTCCAAGGAGCGCCTGGTGGATTCCAATTGCTTGGGTTGGTGGCAGTGGCATCTAACCAGTCATGCCACTGGTGGCCTCTAGGATTGAGTGGGAATTCCCACTTCTGCAGGGTCTCCATCTCTGGGCCTGGTGCGAGCCTGTGGGAAGTGCAGAAGAGCCAGCCTGGGAGGGCCACCTGCTGGGGTGGGGCTTTAGGCCTCTTCCAGGTCTTACCAGACGCTCCCCCCTTCCCAGGGCTAGAGCTGCTCATCTGGCCAAAGTCATATGTGACCATGGAAACATGGAGAGGCCTGCTCACAGATTCCCCCTTGGAATGCTGGCTGTGGCAGTATCCACATTCCTATGATAAACTCAGGTTCTTCCACTTCCCACACCTGAATCCCACCCTAGCCCAGTCCTTCAGTGCTGGGGGCACCCCCACTACAGGTGACTGCCGGGAGGAAGGGCCGAGGCAGCCATGACTGGCAGTCAGGATGCAGCGTGGACCTGAGATCCTAGCTGGGGTCCCCTTCCCACAGCAGATGTCCGTACATCTGAGAGACCCCAGCGACTGCTCAGGGCCTGGCTGTGCCCATTTGGTAGAGAAGAATAGAAGCCCTCTCGGGTTCTGTTTTAGGAGCGGACGCAAGAGACAAACCACTTCAGCAGCCTGGCTCTCCTGCCAGGAGGCTCCCAACTCCTTTCTGCCCTCTCCTGCTGTCTCCTAAGTCAACAGCTAAGATAGGACACCACCTCCAGGTCACCAGAAGCATTCATCCCTCTGAATACTGTCACCTAAAAAGCCAGTTGTTGTGGAGATGATTCTGACTCACGGCGACCCCAGGCGTGTCAGAGGAGAACCGTGCTCCATAGAATTTTCAGTGTCTGATTTTTTGGAAGTGGATTGCCAGACTTTTCTTCCAAGGCACCTCAGGGTAGACGGGAACCTCCAACCTTTCTGCTAGCAGATGAGCAAGTTAACTGTGTTAACCGTTTGCTCCACCCAGGGACTCCAAGTGCTACGTCTGATGACGAAAAGGTCGATGGTTCAAATCCAAAAGGGACTCCCTGGAAACTCTGTGGGGCAGCTCTGCTCTGCCCTCTAGGCTTGCTATGAGTCAGAATCAACCCAATGGCAACTCTAAAAACATCTTTTTCTGACAGGTTTAACACCCCAAAACCAAACTTGTTGCTGTGGAGTCCATTCCCACATACGGCCACTCTGTAAGACCGAGTAGGACTGCTTACGGGGTTTCCAAGGAGCAGCTCCTGGATTAGACCTGCCGACCTTCTTGGTTAGCAGCCATGCTCTTAACCACTGCACCACCAGGGTTCCGAGGCCCCCTAGCAGTTCTAGAACTAGCCCTTCAGGCATGTTCACATGGTCCTCTCCATCAAGTCTGACAATAATTACCCGCCTCGGGCCCTGATGCTGCTGAAGGTCACCACGTGTTGGGTCTACTCCCCTGGCTTGACACTCAGACCCAGCCAGATGTCCCTCTGTCCTCGGCAGGGCCTCTGGGAGGCCCCCACGACTCCTGCATCTCTCCACACCTGCCACGGCTCTGCCCTCACCACGGCTCTGCCCTCACCACGGCACATGTGCAGGTATGAACTTCCTTGTGACACCCCTGTTCCTACCTGGTGGTGTCTCCACTGCCTGGGCCCCGGCTGGAGGCCCCTGCGGAAGGTGGGCCAGGCTCTCCCTGGAGTCCTGCTGACAACCACTCTCCTGGCTGGGTGCTGCGCAGGGCTGTGGGGAGGAGAGAGAAGTCAGCTTGTGTGCGAGGTGCTCAGGGCTCCGGGAGGACACTCCCCACAAGGCCATTGCTGTGGCCAGGCCCGATGCTCTCTGTGCAGTCTGGGGACCTGTGGGCAGCGCCTGCTGTGGGTGCCACCTGGGTGCAGGGAGGTTCCCAAAACACAGCTGTGTCTCTGCACCACTACCTGGACAAGGGGCGTGAAGGCATACTGAAAAACTGTCACTAGTTTATCAGAGATTCAGATTTCACTGGGCACCCTCTATTTTTATTTGCTAAATCCAGCAATGCAGGGGGTAGGACCCCTGTCACTCTGAGCTGCCCGAGGGACCTTAGTCCACCCACCAAACCAAACCCACACCCACTGGCCTCAGGCTGGTTCCCTCTTAGGGCAGCCCCACGTGTGATGGAGCAGAACTGTGCTCCGTGGGGTTTTCGATGGCCGGTTTTCAGAAGCCGATCTCCCAGCTTTTCTTCTGAGGTCCTCTGGGTGGGCTTGAACCTCCAACCTTTTGGGTAGGAGCTGAGCACCTAACCATTTGCACCACCCCTGGACTCCTACAGCCACCACAGGTGTCAGGAAATGTACCAACTCTGCCCAGTGAGTTCTCAGGGATGGCCACGCCCATGCAGGCCACACAGCAGACCTTCACAGAGGAGATGGGACAGGCCCCAGAGAAGGCCCCAAGATGCTTCCCCAAAGGGCTGGGAAGGCAGAGAAGGGACTGCCCCCTATTTCTGTATTTCAGACGACAGGGACATTGTTCCTTCAGCATCACTCCTCATTCTACAGCCAAGGGGGTCCCTATGGAGGCCAGGGTGGGCTCTCCCAAGGGTGGGAGGATGGGCGCACAGGGCCAGGAGAAGGAAGGAACTACACTGAATTCTACTGAACTATCTGAGGCCTTGTGGGTTCTATCACCAAACAGCAACACCCTCTTCTTCCCCACTCTCCCACCGCTGGTCACACAGGAGACTGCAAGTCCCAGCAAAGAGACCCAGACCCAAAGAAAGAGCCAGAAGGCCGGAGGGGAAGAGCAGCAGGGTGCAGGCACCGGTGTGAGGGTGCTGTGTCCTGCCCCACCCCCGCTGTGTCACTCCAGCTCTCTCCAGAGAGGGGGCATTTCAACTTCAGGGTCCAGTGGACAGGCATGGGACTTTGATATTCAAGATAGTTTTGGTTGATGAGGAAATGAGGATAACTTTCCTCAGGCCAATGTCTTAAAGAAAAATCTAAGTCTCATTCTTGGCGTCTTTCTTCAGGGAACTATTTCCTTTTGGCTCTAAGGGGCTGAGGTTTTCACTGAAAAAGAACGTCCTTCCTGGCCCTGTGATGAACTGACCAGGTGGTGTGAGGACCCCGCAGATGCCTCCTAAGAAGCTGGATCTGAGTAGTGGCTGAACACCGGCAGCGCTGGGAAAGCACAGAGCAGACTCGCACAGAACGGTTTCCAGCTGGTCTTCTAAGGCAAAGCGCAGACCGGAAATATGAGATTTTGAGTCTCCCTCTTAATAACAGAGGAAACCCTGGTGGCTTAGCGGGTTAACTGCTATGTCCGCTAACCAAAAGGTTGGCAGTTCGAATCCACCAGACACTCCTTGGAAATTCTATGGGGCAGTTCTACGCTGACCTCTAGGGTCGCTATGAGTTGGACCTGACTCAATGGTAGTAAGTGGATTATTAACAGACGAAAGCCTGGTAGCGTAGTGGTTAAGTGCTAGGCCTGCTAACTGTAAGGTCAGCAGCTCAAATCCACCAGGCGCTCCTTGGAAACTCTATGGGAGCACTTCTACTGTCTATAGGATTGCTATGAGTTGGCGACAGCACTGGGTTGGGTTTGGTTTAGTATTAAGAACAGAAGCCTTGGGCTATGCATTGGGAAGTGCTTGACTGTTACCTATAAGGTCTGCAGTTCAAATCCAACCCTACAGGACAGCTGTACTCTGTCATTCCGGTCTCTATAGGATAGAATTCACTGATGGCAGCGGGCTAGGTTTGGTTCTTGTTAAGAATAGAGCTCCCTTCTCCTCTCTTCTTTCAGCATTCACTTGGGATAACTGTCATTGTGAGTTCTTTCTTTGTCTCTTTGAAAAGTATGTCAATCTCAGATCTGGCAGTTATCTGTTTGAAATGTCACTTCAGGTGAGCTCCCCTGGCTTCCTGTTTCCTAGAAGGAGATTAGCATAACTCAGGGTATCTTGCCATAAAACCCAATCCCAGCATAACCCACTGTTGACAACATACTTGAAAAAATGAGCAATTTTATGTTTAAAAAAAATGAATGTAAGCAGTGTACCAACTCAGCTCATTAAAGGATAAGATTCCCTCTGTCTTTGTGTAGTGGTCAAGTGCTACATCTGCTAACCAAAAAGTCAGCAGTTTGAATCTGCCAAGTGCTCCTTGGAAACTCTGTAAAGCAGTTTTACTCTGTTCTACAGGGTCACTGTGAATCGGAATTGACTCAGTGGCAGTGGGTTTGTTTTTTTGGGTTTTGCAATCTCTACACCAGCCTGCCTATGATGCTCCACCCTTTCTGGCCTATGGCTTACTCAGTAATACAGCTTTTCTTCCTCTTCCATTTTTGTAGAGATTCTCTGGGTTCAGAGGAGATTTCATTTTTTTAACTGTCCAGGATTGAACTGTGTTCCCTAAAAATCTGCAGCAGTTTGGCTAGGCTGTAATTCCTGGTATTGTGTGATGTTCCTCCAGGCGGGAGCTCCCGCCTCTATGATGTTAACAAGGGTGGATGGCGGCAGTTGTGTTGGTAGAACAGGATGCCCTGTATAAATTTGTTTTGTGATTTGAGGTGGTTTCTTGAGATACAAAGGAGAGGAGCTAGAAGAGACAGCTGGGGACGTCACGCCACCGCCACCAAAAAGCAGTGCCAGGAGTTGAGCATGTCCTCTGCAAAGGACCCATCAGGAGCTTCTAGTCCAGGGGAAGACTGACAACAAAGACCTTTCTCCAGGGCCAGCAGGGAAAGCCTTCCCCTCTAGCTGGCACCCTGAATTAGAACTTTTTTTAATTTACTGGACTGTGACGAATAAAATTCCTCTTTCTAAAGCCATCTATTTGTGGTTTTTCTGTTAAAGGAGCACTAGCTGACTCAAACAGTAACCTTTCCCCCAAAATCTCTAAACCTATTGCTATTGAGTCAATTCTGACACATAGTGTCGAGGTCAAATAACTGATTAGCCCCTGAGTGACCTGATTCAGGTTCCAGAGATTGAGCTAGCAAGCTCGGTCTCCTGAAAGGTGGCCAACTGGGCTCCCCCTCCCCCAAAGCACACGAAGATGCAGCCTTTTTGGTAGCAAACGATGGAAAAGTTTATTAAGGGAAAGTACATTCCAAACAGGGAATGGGTCAGTCTCCATGAGTGGAAAAAGACCCAGTATACATTTTCAGGGTGCTTTTTATTGACAAAAGCAAGGAGCGATGTCATAGATGGGAGGGGAGGTAGTAACTTGGTTTTTAATTCCATCTGAGGCAGCTGTAGCCACTTGACACAACTGCCAGGAAGAACTGTTGGTATGTGGCAGATCAGGTTCCCTTGGTCACCTTATTAATACTGTGTGTGTTCTGTAACGCAAACTACGACCTTTGTTATCCCTAGACAATGTTAGATTCTGGAGTAAAATACATTAGCATGTGGTGGCAGAATTGCCCCACAGGGTTTGCAAGGAACACCCGGGGGATTTGAACTGCTGACCTTCTGGTTAGCGGCCACAGCTTTTAACCACGATGCCACCACAGTCTCCAACATTGTTTGGCTGGGGAATTAATTTCCAAGCTCCAGCAAGTCAGGTGCGAGGAGGTCTGTGAGAGGGACTGCATAGGGTTGGGGACAAAGTGAGCTAGAACAGACGTGACAGGAAGGGCTGGAGATGCAGCGCTGGGTGGACAAGGAAGCAGGCCCAGACTCTGAGGTCACGAGGGTCACGAGGAAGCTGGGTCCGGCTCTGAGTCCACGTTGAAACAGAGAAAGCAAGGACTGGTGCCCAGGCTCCAAAGCAGCCCTGAGCACATAGGGGACTTTCAGTAATGGACTCCTGGAGGCTGGTGGACCAGTGAGCGGTGAGGTCAGGGGCCAGCAGGGCCCCACTGGGCCAGTCTGAGAAAGGATGGAGGGGAAACTGTCTACAGCCCCAGTGGAGCAGCCTGACTCGCTGCCCCAGGGGCAGTCGTGTTAACCTGGATGCTGGGCTTCTCCAGACGAGGAGCTTTTTTGTCAAATCAAAGTTCAGTCATGGCAAGTCCTGAAGCTGAGAGCCAGGCCTGGCAGGGTACAGCAGTGGTTCCCCTTTCCAGTCTCTGGACAGGGCGGGGATTAGTGCTCCTCAGCCCACCTGAGGCAGGAGGGGAGTGGATGGACAGGCATGGGAGCCCCAGGTCATGAGGACACGTGGAACATGTTCTCAGAGTGCGCTGAAGGTTATGGGGAAGAGCTGCTGTCTTGGCCCCAGACAGACCATCCAGAGGGGCTAGTGGTGGCTGCTGCCTGCCCAGGACCACCAAGGCCTGAATCCCCTGGGGGCGGAGCCAGAATGTGCTGGGGCCCTGACTTTGTCAGACCCAACATCAATTGTTCCTGAAAATAGCAAAGCCAGCAGCACCAGCAAGAATGGCCACAGCTATCCGCAGGCCATTTCTATGGCAACAACCTCACCTGCCTCCTGCCCACAGGCGGCAGCAGCTCAGTCTCTACAAAAGGATGTTCACAATCACGACCGCAGCATCAGTACTGTGACCGCAGCATCAGCACTGCGACCGCAGCACGGCGACCGCAGCATCAGCAGCACGACCGCAGCATCAGCACCGCGACCGCGGCATCAGCACCGTGACCGCAGCATCAGCACCACGACCGCAGCATCAGCACCGCGACCGCAGCATCAGCACCACGACCGCAGCATGGCAACCACAGCATCAGCATCGCAACCACAGCATCAGCACCGCGACTGCAGCATCAGCACTCATGACCGCAGCATCAGCACCGTGACTGCAGCATCAGCACCACGACCGCAGCATGGCAACCGCAGCATCAGCATCGCAACTGCAGCATCAGCACCGTGACCACAGCATCGTGATCACAGCATCAGCCTTGCCACCACAGCATGGTGACCGCAGCGTCAGCACTTACCGCAGCATCAGCACCGTGACCGCAGCATCAGCACTGTGACCACAGCAGTGGTTGTGGTACTTTGGAAGGAGAATTGCCAAGGCCTTTCTTCTAAGATACCACTGTGTGGATTTGAACTGCCAACCTTTTGGTTAGTAGCTAGGAGTGCTTAACCATTTGTGCCACCCAAGAAGCCCTCCTGATAAACAAGTTATCGTAATAACACTGCATGTGAATTACGGTGTCGGTGAAGAATGCTGTGTATACCAGGGACTGCCAGAAATAAACCCTGGTGGCAAAGTGGTGAAGTGTTAACCCAAAAGTCGCAGTTCAAATCTTCCAGCTGCCCCTTGGAAACTCTATGGGGCAGTTCTACTCTGTCTATGGGGTCACTATTTGTTGGAACTGACTCAACAGCATTGGATTTTATGGGCCAGAGGAATGAACAAATCTGTCTTGGAAGAAGTATAGCCAGAACTCACTTTAGAAGTGAGGATGGTAAGACTCTGTCTCATGTCCTTTGGACATGTTGTCAGGAGGAGCCAGTCCCTGGAGAAGGACATCATGCTTGGTAAAACAGAGAGTCAGTGACCAAGAGGAAGACCCTCAAAGAGATGGACTGACACAGTGGCTGCAGCAGTGGGCTCAAACAGAGCACTGATCGGGAGGACGGGGCAGGACCGGGAGGACGGGGCAGGACCGGGAGGATGGGGCAGGACCGGGAGGACGGGGCAGGACCGGGAGGACGGGGCAGTGCACATGGGGTTACTGTGAGTCAGGGCCTTTCTAAAGTCCAGAATTTGAAACCCTTCTTTAATTAACCCAGTAGTACTAGTTCACTGTTAGACCACTTAAAACGTCCACCCTGGGAGCAGACATCTCTGGACCAATCTAGGTGAATTATTCACCCTTTGGGGAAGGCACATTAATATTTACAGGTCTAATAAAACACAAGGACCGTTGGTGTCACAGTGGTTCAAGTCCTTGACTGCTAACCACAAGGTTGGTGGTTTGAACCCACCAGCTGCTTTGCAGAAGAAAGATGTGGCAGTTCGCTTCCATAAAGATTACAGCACTGGACACCCTGAGGGGCAGTTTCGCTCTGTCCCATAGGGTCACTAAGAGTCAGAATCAACCTGATGGCAGTGGGTTGATAAGACCCATGTGCAGTAACGGATGACCCAAGTTGGTGAAATCTCTAAAACTGCTCATTGTCAGAAGACTGTCCCTGCAGTCCCCTCCTGCCACCCACCCATTCAACCCATTCAAATCACTCAGCTCTCTCATCTGGCTCTGTGACGAGCTGTGCCAGTCCAAGCCGGGGCCTGAAGGGTTGGCGTCCACTTGTGAGCAGGTTATACAAGTTTTCAGATGTTCCTCATACTGGAACCTGACCTGCTTCTCTGTTGTTTTTCCTATTTCAGTCTTATCTGGCCCGCTCATAACCCTTTTAATTTCCTTTTGAAAATGAAAAAAAAAAAGGAGTACAATTCTAAGCACATACAAAACATTTGTTCTGGCATCTAAAAACCCTTTATCCTTCCCCTCAGTCTCTGTGTAACTCAACTAGATGCTTCCAAGCATGTTTGGACCTTTGAGTCGTTTCGGCTCCCGGTCAGCCCTCCAGTACGGGGCTGAACTCCAGAACCAGAACTTCAGATGCCAAAACCTTGGTGTCACAACCGATGTCATTCCGGGAACTCTTCTCTAAGCTCTCCCATTAAAGTCTGCTCCGTGCGTTCAAATCCACCAGGCGCTCCTTGAATACTCTATGGGCAGTTCTACTCTGGCCTCTAGGGTCACCGTGAGTTGGATCTGACCCGATGGCACTGGGGTTTTCCATGTATCTGGAGCCCTGGCGGCACAGTGGTTAAGAGCTCAGGTGCTAAGCCTAAGGCTGGCAGTTTGAATCCCCAGCAGTTCTCTGGAACCTCTGCGGTGTGGTTCTGCTCCGCTGCTCCATCCTAGGAGGTCACTGTGAATCAAAAATGACTCAATAGCACTGCCTCAGCAATCTCGCTCCGGGAAGGAACCCAGGGCTCTGTCCCAGTGTCACTGCAGGGGACTGGAAGGTAGAGGCTAGGGCAGGACTGATTGGGAGGTGGGGGTGGGAGGCCCAGGAGCCGCTATACCACTGGCCAGGTCTCCTGGGTGTGGGACGAGGGCTCAGGCTACATCCTTTTCTGGGTCTGTAGCTCCTTTGCTGTTGGGTGCCATCGAGTTGATTCAAACTCAGCATGACTCTGAGTGACAGAAGAGAACTGTCCCCTAGGGTTTTCTACATGGAATTGTTACACACACCAACTACCACATCTTTCTGCCACAGAGTTCGAACTGCCAACTGTCAGGTTGGCACTTGAGCACTTAACCATTACACAGCTGGACCACTGCAACTCCTCTTCTGCTGTGTCTGTTACTGCATTATCTGCTGCCATGCAATCCGCTCTGACTGGCGGTGGCCTTGCATGCTCAGCGGAACTACTCCATAGCATTTTCAAGGCTGTCCAGTGTGGGAAGCAGACCACCAGGCCTGCCTTCTGAGGTGTCCTTAAACCAAAAAAATCCAACCCACTGCCTTCCATTCGACTCCAACTCACTGAGACCTTACAGGGCAGAGTAGAACTGCCCTACCATTTCCAAGGAGCTGCTAGTGGATTCGAACCGCTGATGTTCTGGTTACCAACTATAGCTCTTAACCACTGTGCCACCAGGGTTCCTGAGGTGTCTCCAGGTGAGTGCAAACTGCCCATCTTTTTGTTAATAGTTGAGCATTTAACCATCTGTACCAACCAGGGACTCCACCTGACCTGCAGTGCCCGTGCTGCTTCCATTAGCTCCTAGGCCTCAGAGTCCCAGAAATGACTCACCTGTTGCCTGGGGTCTTACCTGACGCGGAGATGCCAGCCCCAGAAGAGCCAGGCCTCCCCACTTTGTGGGCTAGGGGATGAGCACTCGACAAGGGCTGGCGGTGGCCACTGCTGGCCTGTTGGGATGTCTGGGGAGCAGTGAGGTCATCTTCCAGCCTGGAGTGAGAAAGCAAAAAGACCCACAGCAATCACTACAGTACCTGCTACCTGCTGCCATGGAGACCGACTCACACGTGTCAGAGTAAAACTGTTCCCCAGAGTACATACATACAGATACCCCGGAGACAGCTGACTACCGACTACCCCACAGTGTCACCCACACAGAATGTGGCAGAACTAGCAATTCTTTCATTAAACCAGCATTAGACAGAGCTCCTGCTGCACGGACTCTACTCATAATTGATGGGTGTTCAACAGAATGACATGTGGCCTGACCCCATGTCACCCTCGTGCTCGCCGGCATGTCGCGGCTGCCATGCTGGTCCATCTCACAGAGGGTCTCTGCTCCACCAAACATGGTGTTTTCCTGCAGCAATGGACCCTTCCAGCTGACATCCAAAGTACGTAAGTCCAAAGATATTCTGTCGAGACTTTCATCGGCCAGGTCCTTCTTCCTAGTCTTAGGCTGCAAGCTCCACTGAAACCTGATGCTGTGACCTTGATGGCAGTTGAATCCTGGTGGCACGGCTTCCAGAGGCACAGCCACCTCAATACGGCAAACTGGCAGGCGGTGGTGGAAATCAGTGTTAGCAGATATTCCATCTTTTTGAGGGTGTGGACAGAAACCCAGAGGCTGACCCGGGAGTGGTGCCACCACCTCACTCCAGTCAGCAACTTTCATACATTCACAGGGATGCCCAGCTATGAGGGAGCGCCTAGATATTTCTAATGCACACTGAGTCTCTGGTTTTGGATGCCAACTGAAAGGGCATTTCAAACAAAGGGCACGCAGCCAGAATCTTCTGGTTTTCTACCCATGATGAGCCAGAGAGAGAAGGGAAGATTCCAGGCAGAAGAGAAGTCTTCACCATGAGTTAGGCAGGAACAAGACTGAGGAGGAAGTAATTTCTCTGTAACACTCCTGAAGGGCACAGGCTGAACAGCTGCTTGCATAGCAGCTGCTGAGACGGCTGGTGAAGATGCGTTCGTCCCACAGACGCTGGGTGGGAGCCTCAGCGTGCCAACCCGTGCCAGGCAGCAGAGGCCGCCAAGGCCTGGTCAGCTCACCACAGACAGGAGGGAGGGGCACGGGGGGGCTCCAGCCAGCTTCCCCTCAGTTCCCAGGGAAGGCTCCAATTCCCATGAGACAGCCCCGGGTCACAGGAGGCCACTGCACGTCCCAGTAGTACGGCTACTCTTCCTGGGGTCGAGCTGTACGACATCCCCGGTTTTGGACACCACGCTGTTGCTAGCAGCTGTGGAGTTGACCCCGACTCACGACGGCCCCACGTGTTACAGACTTGAGCTGTTTCACAGCGTTTTCTAGCTTGTTATCTCTGTGGAAGCTGACTGCCACATCCTTCTCCAGCAGAGCTGCTGGGTGGGTTCAAATTGCCAACCTGTAGTTTAGAGGCCGACCACAAACGGCCTGCTCCAGCCAGGTTCCTCCAGAGGTCATTAAAGGCCAACTATCAGCAATTTCATGCGATTCCACCCAACAGCAAGGAGATGTGCACTCCACCCAACAGCAAGGAGAGCATTGTGGAAAAGAAACAGGCAGGCAGAGGTGAGGGCTATGTACGAGTTGCTTCCTCAGAGGCCCAGGAAGGCCCAAGAGGAGACAGAACCACCCTGAAGGGCAGGAAAGGCTCGGGGAGGGGGTGAGCAGGTCGTGAGCACTGGGTAGGTTTGCAAGTGGCCAGAAAAGGGAAGCTTTCCAGCAGAGGTGGCCACTTGCCATGGAGTTGAGCCTGACTCCATGTGCCTCGGGGTGGGGCTATGTTCTGTAGGCGTTTCAACGACTGACTTTTTGGAAGTAGATCTCCAGGCCTTTCTTTTGAGTGCCTCTGAGTGGACTTGAACTTCCAACCTTTCAGTTACCAACCAAGTGTGTTGACCATGTGCACCACACAGGGCCTTACGGCACCACAAACAACACAGGTACCAGGAAGTTGAGACATCAGCAGGGCCGGAGGCTGGAGGCAGGGGTGGAGGCTGGAGGGCATCCTGGGAGCCCCTAGGCTGAGTAGGAGAGGGAGGCAGGCCAGGGGTTTAGCCTTGAACCCCAAGAGAAAGGACATTCCGCGATGATGGGTTAGAAAGGCTACCTTGCCTCCAGTCTGGAAGGAGGGTGGGCACTGGGAGGAAGGTGAGGGAGACACTGGGACGAGGGAGGGGGATGGGGAGCACCAGCAGGAGGAGAGAGAAGACTTCAGCCAGTGGGACATGAGGAGCCCGGTAGATGGCCAGGATCTGGGCTCAGGTACTGGGGGGTATTAACCCCATTGGCTGAAGTGGAGGCGAGGTGCTCAGAAAGAAGCTGGCAATGACAATCTGGTCCAGGAGGTGCTGAATTTGAGGGTTGAGGGTGTGGGGGTGAGGCTGGGATGCAGTTAGAGTCATTCATCAGTGAGACAATGAAAGCGGGACAGGCAGGTGGGTCCTTCTGCAGACAGCGGCAATGTGGGGGAAGAAGGCCCCTCGCAAGGGGGACTGGAGCAGGTCCAGCCCAAGAGACGGCAAGACGTCATCCTTATGGGGTGGGAGGGCTCCCGAGGAGCCCCCCAACAGGGGGACACAAGAGCAGTGGGATGTGGCACAGGTGAGGTGCCTGTGACCGAGGATGGACGACACAGGTTTGTGGAAGGAAAGAGATGGGAAGAGGTGACCAGAGATGGCCTGAGGGTGTGGGGCCGGGGCCACGGGGCAGGTGGCAGGGCCACGGCGCAGGTGGCAGGGTGGAGGGCAAGGAGGCAGAGGAGGGGAGGCTGAAGACAGGGAGGGAAAAAAACCCCAAACCAAACCCTCTGCCATTGAGTCGGGTCCTACTCACAGCGACCTTGTAGGTCAGAGGAGAACTGCCCCATAGCATTCCCAAGGAGTGCCTGGCAGATCTGAACTTCAACCTTCTGGTTAGTAAATGTAGCACTTAACCCACTGCACTGCCAGGGTTTCCACTGAAGACAGGCAGGAGGCGGGAAACGCTGGCCAGGTACGGGCAGCGACGGAGGGAAGAGATGGAAGGAGGAGGTTGAGGAACGGCCACGCCACGGGGAGGGCTGTGGGGACGGGAGGCGTGTCTCAGTGGTCACAGCGGGTGGGAGGGTCCCCATGGCACAAGGGTGGCTGTACAGGTTTGCATTTTCAACCTTTCTCCTCAATTATACAACAAGTGTCTACTATGAGAAAACTGGAAAACAGAACAACCTGCCTTCTTAGTAGCTACATACACAGCCACTGTTAACATTCACTATCCTGTTACTCTGGTTCTAAAAAAATGCAAGTCTACATTTTAAAAAAGAAAACCAGCTAAGAGGGGCCAGTGTGGCCAGGCTCACAGTTTTTTATAATCTACTTTCCATTTAGCCATATTCTGTGAGGATCTTACCATGCCATGAAGCATTTTAAAACATCACTTTCAATACTGCTTTATGTGGACATACCACAATTTATGTACCCGGCTTGGGCACATGCGCTGTTTCTGGTTGTATAACACCCCTGCATTAAACAGCCCCATGCGTATACCTGTGAACACCTCTTGATTACTTCTCAGGACCAAATCCTGGAAGTGGAACTGGCACGGTTGGACACCATCAATTCTGAGCTACAGTGCCCCTAAAGGACAGAATCAATCTGCCCTGTAGGGTTTCCTAAAAGTACGAATGGGTGAGATACATATGTCAGAGTGTCTCCAACAGCAACAAGGGTCTTATTTGCACTCCTGGCCACACCTGGACCATCAGAGGTGCCGGCAGGTAAGGGAGTCAGGTGAGCTCAGAGGAAAACCGGGGCGCTCTGTCTTCCTGCCTGTGGGGACCACCCCAGCAATCTGCCATCATGGACTTACCAAGTCCCACTGAACAAGCTCCCTGCTGGTTTGCTGCTCTGCATGCTTCCGAAGGTGGGAGACACACCCCATCCCCGAGTGATTAGCACACCATCTGGCTCACGGAAGTGATAGAAATGTTTGTTGAAATGACTCAAAGGAAGGAGCTGGTGGCCAAGGGGGACAGGGGCAGTGCAGTCAGCGTGACATTTCCAGACAAACGCTGTCATTACTCTCCAGGTTGGCCAACAGCTGTTAACTCTGATGACTACGATTGATGTCCTTTCTGTTAATCAGGGGACAGCCTACCAGGGGCGGCTCCTTGCATGCACAGAAATGTCCTCTTCTTTCTTGCCGAAGTGCAGAACAGCTGACCCAAGAATTAACTGTGCCCATGGGTTACAGCTTGTATTTATTAAACTTATCTCTGATTTAAATATCCTGGCCTCTCTGGGAAGCCAGGAGTATTGTCATTTTTAAAAAGTAATTTTAAAATAATTTTTCAAAACTATGATTTGGTGGCTTCTTTCTCATGTCAGCCCAAATGAGTTTTTGTTAGTCCCAGACACTACTTCATTCAAAAAGATCAGTATTTATAAACTGGATTTGCTTGCAGCTGACACCTGGCTGTATACAGGATCAAAAAACCATCGCGGAAACTTTCACATGCAAGTGACATTTGGCAGGCAATTGGGGACACTCGAAGATTGATGTTGTCATTGTTGTTAACGTGCTGTCAAGTCAGTTCCAACTCACAGCAATCCTGTGCACGATACAATAAAACACTGCCCAGTCCTATACCACACCCACAGTCATTTTATGTTTAAGCTCCTTGTTGCAGACACTGTGTCAGCCCATCTCATTGACGGTCTTCCTTTTTCTCACTGACCCTCTGCTCTACCAAGCATGATGTCCTTCTCCAGGAATTGATCCCTCCCAACAACATGTCCAAAGCATGTAAGACACAGTCTCACCACCTTTGCTTCCAAGCAGCACTCTGGTTGTACTTTTTCTAGAACAGATCTATTGGTTCTTTTGAGGGTCCACGGTACATTCAGCATTCTTCTCCAATATCACAATTCAAAGGCTATGAAATATTATTAACGTTAATTTCCTTAGATGTGATAACACGGTTGTACATCTCCTAGGAGATGCATGCTGAAAGTCTGCAAACTCCTTCCAGATTTTTCAGCAAAAACCAGTGCATGTACATAAGTTGTATATGACACACATATAGACAAAAGGCAAGACACAGCCAAGGTAGCACAACGGTGACAACTGATGGATGTTCACTGTAATAGTCTTTCAACTTTTTTTGTGTGTTAAAAAATACTCATAGTTTTAAGAGAGAAAAAGGCACAGTATTTGTATGTCGTACTTGACATACAGCTCTCATGCATGCCAAAGTTGGACAGTGAGTAAGGAAGGACCGACAGAAGCACGGACGCCTTCGAGTTAGGGTGCCGGCTGGAGAATAACAGGAACTCCACCGTGAATGGCTGGAAGAACGAATCTGCCTTGGAAGAATTACAGCTGGGGTGCTCCTGAGAAGTGAGGATGGCAGGTCTTGGTCTCAGGTACCTAGGACATGTTGTCAGGAGGGCCCAGTTCCTGGAGAGAGACGGCCGGCTTGGTCAAGAAGAGGGTCAGTGAAAGAGAGAGACCCTCAGTGAGACGGACTGAGGCAGCAGCTGCAACCATGGGCCCAAGCCTAACGAGGACTGTGAGGATGGTGCAGGCTGGACAACGTCGCACTGTGTTACACGCAGCGTTGCTACGACGTGGAGTCAACTCCACAGCACTTAATGGCAACAACAACAATTAAAAAAAAAAGTAGGAATTTGAAACACATGACTAGTTTTGAGATCAAATCCCATAGGGTGCAGGACCCCGGTCCCTAGCAAGGCCTTAGAGACTAACAGGCCAAGTTCCAGATGGGCAGCTGAACTCAGCAGGAGTGGGTGCTGGAGGAGCTGGTGTCCCCGAGTCCCGGGCACAGAGCCTCACAGGAGCTGGCTTTTTGTCTGTGGCTGCATCCAGAGCATGGAGTTGTTTGTTATGGAATTATTAACTAAAACTGGAAACACTCTGACAGTCCAACGACACGATTGGGGAACAACTGTGTAAAATAGAGCCTAGTCATTTGGAATGTTCTACTGCCAATATTCACTGACTGAATAAACACAGGTTTTCAGCCTGCTTTCTGCATCCCCTTGCTGGCACTCGTTTCTCAACAGCTTTCTTTCCAGAGAGGGGATGAGGGCCCATACAGACCAGGGAGGAGGCTTCTCTCCCACCCAAGCACGAGGGAGCTGTGCTGGAACTCTCTGCAGCCCGTGGGAGCCAGGGCCCCAAGTCCCGGGAGAGCAGAGGCCCTACGTAACTGGACTCAAGTTTTATTTCTGCACACAGGATAGGAGTAAGACGGCCAAGGCAGAAAAGGCTGAGCTGCTGACGGGGCACGCGGCTGCCTTCAGGTCCCACCAGGTCGGTTTTGAGTCACAGCTGGCGCGGAGCGTGCTCATGTGACACAGCAGAACTGCCCGTGGGGGTTCCAGGCTGTGATCTTTATGAGACCAGATCTTCAAGTCTTTCTCCTGCAGGGGCACTACGTGGGTTTGAACTGCCAGCTTGCAGGTTGGTGGGCAAACACACAACCACCGTGCTACTAGGGCTCCTTAAAAGCAAAAACAGCTGCTTTAAAAAGCCACCTAAGACAAGCTGACGTGGTGGCTTACACTGCCCCCGTGACAGAGCATCTCTGCTTTAAGGTGCTTAATGAGGCTATTTTCTCTTGTGGCGAATTGACTGAAACATGGCTGGGGAAAAAGCTTCATGTTAAAAAAGCTCTGTAATTACCTGGACTGTCTTTCTAAAAGACACGAAGGACAAATTAGGTGTGGATGAGGGAAAGCTGGCCCTCTGTGGAAGTCTGCTCCTTTCTGGTCAGGCCAGTGGTCGGTCAGGGACAGCTCACGGAGCTGCTGGTACATGTACACCAACTGATCCCTGAGGAACAACAGCTGTGTTCCTGCTGTCCACCTACCTGTGCCCGGAAAGTCCCAGCCTGCACAGGTACACGGTGGAGAAGATCAGGGAAGTCATACAGCATGCAGAGCACCCCGTTTCCACCTGCATATATCATGGGGAGACGTGAGCCTCCCCCAGCTCAGCTCAAACCCAGGCCCTGGTGACAGGCTGCAGGACAGAAGTCACAAGTCTCAAGTCTGGCAAGGCCTTGCTGCTTCCAGACCTTTGGTCACTGAAATGATGCTGGTCAACACCTGTCTTCTCCTGGACAAAGCTAGGAAGTGGCCCCGGAGGTCCTGCTGACCCATCAACTACCCTACCCTTGGGAAGAAGAAACCTGGAGGCAAGGCTGGGGTAGGAGATCACCCTCTCTCCCTCCCAAAACCCCAGAGGTAAGTAATAATGAGATAACTGCTTTTCAACACAAAAGCTTTATTTTTAAATTTCTAAGGTGTACATCATACACTGTAGTAAGTAAAAATGAAGCTTATGAAAAGCCAGCCCGCCTCCTTTTGCCCAGACTTACACAGGGGGCCCGGTCCTGTGGCCACTCGGGGTGACGGGCCGGCGCAGGGGCTCGTCTGTACTCGACTGCACGCCAGCTGGGCCCTTCCGCTGCTTGGCAGTGGGGGTCTTGCCCGTGTTGGTCATGATCTGAGGGGACAAGAAGAAACAGCTCGCTCAGAGCTTCTAGTGAAGAGGAAAGGACTGTGCTGAACAACCGTGTCCACAGCCACAAAAGGCCTTGCAAGCACACCAGGAAGGGTCATAGAACAGACATTCAGACACACAGCAATTTTGGAAGAAAATTATTTTAGATCTAGCCGTATATGAAAAAGAAAAATCAAACCACAGGGAAAAGGAAGAAAACAATCGAAGGCAGGAACCCATCACAGGGAGCCCTGGTGGCATAGTAGTTAAGTGCTCAGGCTGCTAACCAAAAGGCCAGCAGTTCAAATCCACCTGGGCGCTCCTTGAAAACTCTGTGGAGCAGTTCCACTCTGTCCTTAGGGGTTGCTATGACCCCTTCGTTTTGAAAGTGACAGGGAGAAAAGACTGACTGATGTAGTGTCATAAACAACTAAAATGTCCACATGTCTATCAGATTAATTTAACAGAGGAAAGGTGAAAAGTTTCACTATGTAAGGAGGCTTACAGATCAATAAGGAAAACACTAAACAGATCACCGAGCCAAGAATTCAAACAGCCAAGTCACGAAACAGAAACTATCACCTTCAAACAGAAAAAAGGATCAAGTTCACTGGCAATCAGAAACACAACTTTTCAAAAAGGTACCATTCTTCAACCGTGACGTCTGCAGAGCCACTGCTGACAACTCTTTAAAACATTCCCAAAACTCCCCTGCCATCTAGTTGATGCTGACCATGGCAAACCTACAGACAGAGTAGAACTTCTCCCAAGAGTTTCCAAGAAGTGCCAGATAGATTTGAACTGTCAGCCTTCTGGTTAGCAGACGTAGCAGTTGACCACTATGCCAACAGGGTTTCCTTTAAAACATTAGTGGCAGTGAAACTGGAGACAATCTTTTGGCAAGTGAGATGGTACCTTTTGTATCAATGGTTGGAAAAAGGTTCGTATCCTTGGGTGTGTATGCCAGCGAAAAAACTTAAAATATGGAAGATGGTAAACACACAAGCTTGATTGGTTTGTGCTTGACTTTGTGTTACAGGCTAACAATTTGAAACCCCCAGCCATGCCGCAGAGGTAAGACCTAGAGATCTGCTTCTGGAAAGATTCTAGCCAAGAAAACCCTAAGGAGCAACTCTATAATGTCCGAGGTCTCCGTAAGTCAGGATCGACTTGATCGCAAGGGGTTTGATTCATTACAAAGTACAACTGTAATAACCTAAGTGCCCAGTAATAGGGGAATAAGGTCAAATGGGGCATATTCATTTGAAATACTATATAGCCACTGGCATTGTTAAAGATAGGTTATGAAGAAAAAGATCTTTTTAAAACATTAAAAATTGGGTTACAATGTTCTACATAAACTATGCTTCCTGTTATGCTACAAGCGAGAACGACCCTGAAACGACCACAGCGCCTTTGTAGGGTAGTAGGACTACGAATGATTTGCTCTTCCCTCTGTTTTCTGACTTTTTTGTAATGCTGTTATTTTATGTTAATACCAAGAATAAGCTAAACAGTGAACAAAGAAGACAGAAGAAGAATTGATGTCTTTGAATTGCGGTGTTGGAGAAGAATGTTGAATGTACCACGGAGCACCAAAAGAACAGATCTGTTCCAGAAGAAGTCCAACCAGAGTGCTCCTTGGAAGCAAAGATGGTGAGACTGTGTCTCACACACTTTGGACATGTTGTCAGCAGGGATCAGTCCCTAGAGAAGGACATCATGCTTGGGAGAGTGGTGGGTCACCAAAAAGAGGAAGACCCTCGACAAGGTGGACTGACACAGTGGCTGCAATAACGGGCTTAAGCATAAAAACAATTGTGGACGTGGCACAAGACCAGGCAGTGTTTCATTCTGCTGTTCATAGGGCTGCTATGAGTCAGAACCAACCCAACAGCACTTAACAACAACAAAAACAACCATCAAGAAGAAAACGTGTAAAAAAAAAAACACTGTTGAATTCTTAAAATCTGAGTAAGGTCTGTAAAGTGTACCAACACTGACTTCCTGGTTTTGACACTGTGCTACAGTTGTGTGTCATTGTTGTTGTGAGGTGTCTCTCAGTTGGTCCCAACCAACACTGACCCTGTGCGCATCAGAGCAACACACCGCCTGGTCCTGAGCCAGCCTCACAGCCACCCAGGCCATCTGTGGTAGCCACTGTGTCAAATCATCTCCTTCAGGGTCTTCCTCTCTTTTTCGATGACCTTCTACGTTACCAAGCATGATGTCTTCCTCTAGGGACTGGGCCCTTCAGACAACATGCCTCCTCAGGAGGATTCCAGCTGTGCTTCTTCCCAAGACAGGCCTGTTCATGCTTCTGGCGGTCTGTGATACATCCAACATGCTGAACCAACACTGTAACTCAACGCCTCGATTCTTCCTTGGTCTTCCTTATTCACTGTTCAGCTTTCACAGAAATATGAGGTGACTGGAAACACCACGGCTTCGGTCGGGCAGACTCTAGCTGTTAAGGAGGTATCTCTGCCTTTTAACACTTTAAAGAGGTCTTCTGTAGCAGTCTGGCCCGGTGCAGTGCTCTGTTGGACTTTCTGACTGCTGCTTCCACGGGTGCTGACTGCGGATCCCAGTAAGATGAAATCCTTGGTAGCTGCCGTTCTTTCCTTTGTTTACCATGATGTATTTGAGATACTGGTGGCATAACTTCCAAAGTGACAGCCAAAACGCAAGCTGCCACAGTTGGACACAGTGACAGATGAATGGTGGTGTGAGATGCTGCCACCAGTGAAGCTGGGTCAAGAGCCCGTCGGACCCGCCTCCAACAGTTCTGCAGCTTCCTGAGACTTTGTCATTATCTCAAAATAAAAAGGTTGGGAAAAAAAGAAAAAGTTCAAAACAATTGTCATCTTTGATTTCTTGATATTTGAAACATGTCTCAAGTACTAGATAAAACAAATAACAGCAGCAAAAATCAGGAAATCAAAGCTGTGATTCCCAAGAATCTATGGGTGATACCAGCAATTAAACGCTTGATTACTAACTGAAACGCTGACAGCCTAGATCCAGCCAGAGATCACTTGCGAAAGAGGCCTGGCAATCTGCGACGACACAACATGAGAGCCTGGGAAACCCCGAGTTCTACCCTGCACATACAGGGTCTCTGAAAGTCATAACTGACTCCATGGAAACTAACTAAAAGTATTAGAGGGGGTAAAAATAACGGAGCCAACTTCCTACGGGAACCAGCGGGTTTCGGTCTCCTGTGTTCACAAGGCCCTGATGAAGGTCGGGGAACAGAAGGAGCGCAAAGGGAGAAGGCAGAGGCCTCTACCCCTGGAGGAAATGGATAGAATGAAATGTTTCAAGGAAGACCTACAATGCAGTTCCATCTCCTTCATATCTCCCTATAAAACCAGGACAGTCTGGCAATCAGACAGCCCTGCCTTCCTCCCTAACTCCGCTTTCCTTCCCGTCACACTCCTCTATCTGGTGTCTGTGGTCACATTGTGCATGACAGCGCCCACCCACAGCAGGTACTGTAAGTCCACTTCTTAATGGCCCCTCAGGGCCACAGGTGTCTTCCCTTTGTTCTCTGTGAGGCCATCAGACTCTCTGAGACGCCTGCAGGGCAGAAAGTCAAAGTTAAGCCTAACAGCTATTACCTGGATTCTTTCAGGAGCCCTTGGATTGTATAGAAAGCTAGTGCACTTGGCTGTTACAGGCAAGGCTGCAGGTTCAAGTCCACCCAGAAAGGCCTGGCCTTCTGCTTCTGACAGGTCACAGCTGTTGACAACCCGAGGGAGCACAGCGCTGTTTCAGCACACACGGGGTCGCCGGGGTTGCTGTGGGTTGAAACTGACTTGGCGGCACTGGGTTTGGGGTTCTTTCTCTGTCACTGGCCCCCTGCCTCCTCCTCAGCTACCCAGAGTTGACCTGTTCCCAGTTCCTTCCTGGAGGGGAGGACACATCGCCTGTAGTTGAGTGTTTCAGACTTTTGAAAAGCCTGTCGGCTATGCCCTCTCCTTAGCACTTCTGAAGCCTGGGAGTAATGGAAGGCGGATGGTATTTTTCCTAGAAACCCTGGTGCCACAGTGGCTAAGTGCTATGGCTGCTAACCAGAAGGTCAGAAGTTCAAATCCACCAGGCGCTCCTCAGAAACTCTATGCGGGCAGTCCTACTCTGTCTACAGGGCTGCTATGAGTTGGAATCCACTTGCCGGCACTGGGTGCTTTGCTTTTTGTTTTTGTGCGTGTGTGTTTTTACTCTCCAGTGGATGAGGAAACTGTCCGGCCTGTTGGTAGAACTGACCTGTTACCAGAATGCCTGAGGAAAGCCCTGGCGAGAACTTCGGTGTTCAGGCCCAGCACTGTTTCGCCAGCATCCGGAGTGGCTTCCCAGCTGTTTCCTGATGGCCTGGCCTCCCGCGCACCTCAGTCTGAGGCACTGGTAGGGGGTGCTCACGGCAGCTCAGCTCCCTCGGGGCCCCTGGCTGCAAAGGAGCCTTCCTGGGCCAGAAGGATGGTAAAGGCTATCGAGCCTGCTGAAGCGGAGCTGAGTTCCACTGAGTTCCACAGAAACGCTTCAGGGAGTGGAGGGGAGAAAGGGCTCCTGGGACCCACCTCCGCTCACCCGGACACTCAACTTATCAGGATTACAGACAGAGATGTGGAGTCGGGAGCTGTGGTCAAACCGTCCCTCATCTCAGCAACATGAAACCACTGACAGATGACAAACAGCAGTCATGTCTGCGGTGTGTCGCCTGGGAATCGGACTTAGGTCTCCCACACAGAACTTGGGACTTCTACTGCTGAACCATCTCTGTCCTCATCAGCAATTCTTAAGAAAACTGAAATGAGCTTGGTCCTCATTGGAGAAGAGAAAGAAGGCAGGCAAAGGGGATCTCTAGCCTGTACAACTGACACTTGCTGCGAAACTGAGTCTCTGTTTGCAAATCAGATCAGATGTCTGCTGTGAATGTCTCCCACACTTAAAGAGTCCTCTCAACTTTCAAGAACAGGACACAGCTCACCAGAAAATCCACAGCCCTTCCCTAAGGCCATACTGCTCTGTGGTCAAGATTAAGGTGGCTCAGGCAACACCAGAGAAAAGGACTTAACCTTCCTAAGCCTCTGGTAGTGTAGTGGTGAAGTGTTCTGGCTGCGAACCAAAAGGTCAGCAGCTTGAGCCCACCAGGCGCTCCTTGGAAACTCTATGGGGCAGTTCTACTCTGTCCCGTAGGATCGCCATGAATCAGAACAGACTGGACGGCAATGGGTTGATTACCGCTGTTATAAGGGGCATGGTGGTACAGTGGTTAAGCCCTTGGTTGTTAACTCAAAGGCCAAACCCAGCAGCTGCTCCTCATAAGAAAAATGTGGTGGTCTCCTTTTGTAAAGATTACAAGCTCGGAACCTCTATCGCGCAGTTAGTTCTACTCCGTCATGTGGGGCTGTGACGTGTCAGGAATGACTCGACGACAGTGGGTGGGACTGCCTTACTGCGGTCAGGGAACAGCAGCAGTTTTAGTGGAGACCTGCACTGTCCACCCAAGGGACCTGGGTTTGACTCCTGACCAGTGCTCCTCATGGCGGTCACCACGCTCGGCCAGACGTGGCTTGTGGGTGGCTGTGAGCAGGGGTTGGCGGAGCCTCCAGACTCGGATGAGCTCGAGGGAAGGCCTGGGATTGACTTCCGGAAACCAGCCAGGGAAAACTGCAGAACAGCATCACAACTCGGACTCTGTGTTTTCGTCACAAATACCCACATTTCTTTAACTGTGGTGGCGAAGATACTCAAGTAGCGAGTTAAGAAGAAGGGAGTGACTACAGCATGTCGTTCCAAGGAAGGAGAAGGTGGTCAGCTGCCAGCGGCCAGTCTTTCGCCACTGATTTTCATGTTCTAGAGACAAAGTGCAGCCACGGTCCCCACCACAACCACCAGAAGGCAGACAATTTGATGTGACGCTGCCGACTGTCATTTGAACTTAGGAAAGCTGACTCACTGTCCTTCAGCACATGACGTGGCCCGCATCTTGCAATGAAGAAGAAGCCATGTGTTGGGAGGGTAAGGACAGGCAGTGTCACTCCCTGGGTGGGGGTAACATCGATGGAGCAGTGGACGAGCCTCTTCCTTCTGTCCCTGAACACCCCGGGTGCCCTAGTTGCACCTGCACTCTTGTCCCCAGTTGCTAAGAGGCATGGTCACCAACTCCTGGAGTTACGGTTATTAGACCTGGGGTGGGCCCAGTCTGTACTTTCCAACCCACGTTTGGTGCCTGGGACTTGGAGGACCCTGAACTAGGTGACACCCAGATCTGATGCTCCAGGGTGATATCTGCCAGCCACTTACCACAGCACGTGGCTTTATCTGCTGTGTGTTGTCTTTTGAAACTTCTCTGGCATTTGGCTGTATTAGACAAACGGCCCAGGTTCAGTTAAAAAGGATGGGAATACAGTTTGCTGACAGAATGGTTCAAAAAATCAGCAGCTGTTGACCCACCCCACAAAGGCTACAGTGTCTCCAGTCCCTGCAAACAGGGGGCTGGGGTCGCCATCTGGGGGCATGAACTCCTCAGTGAAGTGCCTTGTCTTTGGCAGATTCCATGGTTTGTCACAAGCAGTTAAGAAGGGAGCAAAGGCAGGGTGTGGTGGGGGTATACACACACACAGCTTGAGGGATTGTCTGACAAGACAATTTCTAATGGGGCCTGAAAATGTTTCTATTATGGGAATCCAGCTGTGGCCTGGAGGACTGGGCTGAGTGGTGGCCTCCGAAAAGCTATGTCCACACCTGACCTCCTGGAGCCTGTGACTGTGACCTGATTTGGAAAACAGGCCTCTGCAGATGTGACGAAGGTAAGCTTCTGAGATGACATCATCCCGCACTAGTTCAGCCCAGGCATCCCTGGGAAGCCCTGGTGGCAGAGGGGGTCAGAGCTCGGCTGCTAGCCAAAAGGTTGGCAATTCAAATCCACTAGCTGCTCCCTGGAAACCCAATGGGGCAGTTCTACTCGGTCCTGTAGGGTTGCTCTGAGTCATAACTCACTATATGGCCTCTAACAACAACGAGTGTTCTTATAAGAGACACAAGAAAATACTGAGAGGATAAAAGACGGTCACGTGAAGATGGAGACAGAGTCTGGCCTTATGCAGACCATGCTACAGAATGCGGGCACCACCAGAAGCTGGAAGAGGCAGGGAAAGACACATGCTGGAGCAGCGCCGTCCTGCTGACACCTGATTTGGAAGTTGGTCCTTCAGAACCACGAGAGAATGAATGTCTGTTGTCCAAGTCCCTACATCTCTGGTACTTTGTCACAGCAGCTGCAGGAGACTGGTATACCTGGGGTCATGGATTTAACTGTGTCCCCCAAAAAGAGTGCCGCCATTTGGCTGGGCCATGATTCCAGGTGTTGTGGGGTTGCTCTCCATTTTGTAAATGTCCTGTGTTGTAAATCTTAATCTCTGTCTGTAGCTAACAGAACCCAACTACAAAAAAACCCCAATGCTGCCGAGTCAGTCCAACTCATAGCAACCCTACAGGTCAGAGCAGAACTGCCCCATACAGTTTTCAAGAAGCACCTGGCGGATGTGAACTGCCAACTTTTTGATGAGTGGTTCTAGCACTTAACCCACTGCGCCACTGTGGTTTCCAGAACAAGACTGGATTATGTTAAAGAGGATTAGGGTGGGACTGTCACACTCACGGAGAGAGCTCCCCGGAGTGTGGCTTGCACCACCTTTTATCCCACAACAGATACAAGGAAAGGGACGCCAGCAGAGAGTGGGGGACCTCCCACCATCACAAAAGCAGTGCTGGGGCCAGGACCTCAGGTTCCTGTGCTCAGATGGTCTCAGCCCAAAGGAAGACGGTGCATCACAACGGCCTTCCTCGAGAGCCAACGGAGTGACAACGTGTTCCCCTGGAATGAGTGACCTCCATTCAGACCTGCAGCCTACTGGACTGTGAGAGAATAAACTTGTTTTTGTTAAAGCCATCCACGTGCGCTCTTCCTGTCCCAGCAGCACTAGCTGACTGAGACACCCGGTCTTCCCGTCCGTAGTGGGTCAGTCTATCCTTCACTCTTACGCTGTCCCAGCCCTCACATCTGTACTGAGGGGAAGTCGACAGTGATGAGATGGGTGAGTGTTGGGGGCGGCGTCTAGCTGACTTGATTTAAAATATCTCCGGGTAAAAGGGCAGCAAATACATAACAGGGACATGCAGGACTGCACGCACTGGCAAAAAGACACTGTCTGCTGGTGCCATCCAGTCGAGGTCATGGATTGGTTTGTAGACTCAGGCCCCCTGCTCCTGGTATGTTCCATAGAAGATTCTGTTGCTATTAAAAATCCCACCACGTCAGCACAAGGGCTCACGACAGTGTCTCCTTGTGCAAAGGCACTACTGTGTTTTCAGCTGAGAGGGCCGCTTCTGGGCTGGACATGTCCGAGCAAGCTGCCCCCAACCCCTGCAGGGCACATGTGTGTGACAGCTCTGGGCACGTCCTTGTCAGGGCTGGCTCGGGCAGGGCCCGGTGGGTACTCTGTTCTTGACGCTGTACCCACTTGCTTCCTCGTCGTGTTCCTCGTCACCTGGCATGAAGCAGAGGCTCCCACCCATCGGAGCCAGCCCCTCCCTGACAGGGCTGCCTTCCCTCAGAGGAAACATAGGCCTTGCGTGGCTGGAGACCCCCACCGGTGATGGAGGCCTGGGTTCCCCACTCGGACCCTTCTCCAGCACGCATACTGAGTTCCCCACCTTGGACCCTCCCTGACCGCACGCACACTGAGCCTCCCCATCAGTCACGATCCCCCTGGGCCTTGCATACATCCCGAGGACAGGGACGGGGATGCAGGCAGGGGATCACGGCGGTTACCCTGTGCTGGCACTCCACAGTCACCTCCCTTCTTCCACTCCAGTCTATTCTCCAGAAGGCAGCTGGAGGGAAACTGTGAGTGGTTCTGCTAAAGCCAAGTCTCTCCTCCGCTCTCACTCTGTAACAGCTTCCCGGCCCGCAGCGTCACACCTGCACCGTGGCTTCAACGCCTTCATGAGCTGGCCTTCGGCCACCCTTCCAACCTCAAGGGATACCACACGGCCGCATGCATGGCCCTCCTTCAGGGGCCCTATGGGTTCCTTGTAAGATGGGACAGAGACCTGGGCCAGCGGAGCAAGGGAAGCACCACAGGGGAGGGGCCAAAGCTGGGCTGCAGTGGCGATGGGAACAGACAGAGGCCGTCTGCTTCCATGCTCCTTCCCAAAGGCTCAGGCCCTGCACACACCGCCTCTGTCTCTTACATGTCACCGTCTCTGCCAGCCAACTGCTGAGTGTGACTGCACCTGTGTCACCACTGATGGTGCCTAATCTGAGGACAGCCAGGCGACCACCGGCTTCAACACTCCAGAACATCTTTTAACGCCCAATGGCGTTCAGCTCTAATGCTCGGCTGTGCCACTCCTGGCCTGTGCTCGCGTGCCCTCAACCCCTGCAAGCTTTCCTCCCTTCAGAGACCTCACAAGAAGCACCCCTCTCTGGCCTGAAGCTCTGCTCTCTGGCCAAGAAGGCTCCATGAGCCACCTCTGACCCCCTGACACTGCCATTCTGTCCTGTCAGGGGCAGCTGCGTCCCTGCCACATGCCCTTCCTGAGTTGGCCAGGGCTGTCAGCCCATGCCTGCTGCCCAAGTCATCCAAAGCTTTCAACATCCAGAATAGGGCCCTGTCCCTGGCCTGGGGTGGGGGCGCTCTGCCTGGCCCCTGGAAACACTCCATGCTCCTGTCACTACGACATCACATGCTCCCGGTTCACCTCAGGCCCCTGTAGTGGCTCCCCTTTCATCTTTCTGGGGCCCCTTGCCCCGTGTTCCTGATGTGCTGGAATGTCCCATCCTGTGTCCCACTGTACGCTCCATGGTCTGCTATGGTGGACAAACTGCCTGATTCCAGCCACCACGGACATGTGGGCGACTCTCCAAACTTCCAGGATTCCCTATGATGGGCACTGCTACTAAGGACAAGCATCCCTTCTGGTATCAGGAAGGCCCCTGCCCTGTGGCTGCTATAGTCCCCCAGTCCCTCTTCTGTATGTCATCTATTGTGAGAGGCTGCCAGGGCCACTGTGTAATCCAGGTGACCATGGATGTCTGGGTCACCGAAGGCAAATGGCCTGATGTGCAGCCTCTCATCAACACAAAGTCGTAACCAAGACGACCAAACTTTGATGCGCTATTGGAAGTGGCTAAACACATCACTGGTCCCACTGATCCTTCCAATTCCAGAACCCTCCACCCCGTCACGTGGTACTTACTCCCAAGTACTCCGTGGTCAGGAGCTTCTCGCCTGACAGTTCTCCAAGCTGGGGCTGGATCAGCTCATCTTTGTCCAGATCGGCTTCCATTGTGTCATGGTCCTCCTGTGTCAAAGCAGATATGGGGTGAAGGTGCTGGACACCCCACCCCAGCTTCCCAGAGGTGTGTTCTCATCTGGGAAGGCTTCAGCCCAAACCACAGTGACATGCAGGCTCATGACTCCTAGGATGTCAGAGAGAGTCTGCTCTCTGCTCATCACCTTGCCATAAAGAAGACAGAGAGAGTGACACCAACCACATCTCTCCAGGAAGCTCTGTGACTGGGTGACAACTCCATGACTACAGGAGTAAGGCTCTCAGGGGGCTGCTGGTCACGGTCCCAGAATTTTCACTCTGTGAGATCTGGGTTGCTCAACCTACAAATAACTGACAGGCACCTTCTTACACACAGGTACATCTAGGAGACAGTAAATACCTACCAGATACCCTCCTATGTACAGGCACCTTTAGGAAATTAAAAAAATAAAAATAAAAAAAACAACCCACTGCTGTGGAGTTAGGTCCAACTCATAGCGACCCTAGGTAGAGGTCAGAGTAGAACTGCCCACTAGAGTTTCCAAGGAGTGCCTGGTGGATTTGAACTGCCAACCTTTCGGTCAGCAGATGTAGCACTTATCCCACTACGCCATCAGGGTTGGCCCTCTAGGAGACAGGAGCTAACTATCAGGTACCTTCCTCTGTACTGGTGCCTCTACGAGACCGTAAATACTTACCAGGCACCTTCCTAGGCACGGGGCTATCTAGCAGAAACAGCAGCTACCCACCAGGCACCTTCCTAGGCACGGGCACATCTAGGAGACAGTAAAACCTGCAAGAGTTGGAACCTGTGTGTAAGGTGGTAACCCGTCAGAAAAGGAAAACACAACGTTTTCCAGTCACGGAGAGTGACAGAGAAGTGGCAAGGCTGTACCCTGCCCCTGTCACAGGCAGAGAACTTGCAAGACTCAGAAAAACAGGGCGTCCCATCAAGTTCTGATTCTCAGAGGCTTTGCTGTATAAGGAATCCTCCAAAATGACAGTAAGAACACAAATGATCCAATTAGAAAATGGGCCAAGACACGAAGCTGCAGCTCACAGAGAGGACACATGGAAGGAAAACAAGCCTGCGAGAAGATGTTCAGCATCACTAGACATTATGCTGGAAGACCCAGCCAGCTGTCAGGTACTGGCAAGTCAGTTCCACTGTGATCCTGACGCACGGTGACCCCACATGGACAGAGCGGAACTGCTCACAGGGCTTTTCAAGGCTGTGACCTTTTAGGGGGGTGGCTGCCAGGCCTTTCTTCCGGGGTGCCCCCGGGTGGGTTCAAACCACTAACCTTCTGGTTAGCAGTTGGGTGCCTAACTGTTTGTGCCACCCAGGGAGACTTTCGCAGATGCTCAGAAATGCAAACTAAAACCGCGTGAGACACGGCCACACACCTATCGGAACAGCTAAAGAAAACACGGCGATGGCGCCAGACGCCAGTTGTTTTAGTCAGCTAGGGCTGCTCTAACAGAAATACCACAGAGTGGATGGCTTTAACAAAGAAGATTTATTCTTACACAGTCCGGTAGGTTGCAAGTCCATATTCAGGGTGTCCGCTCCAGGGGAAGGCTTTCCCCTTGTCGGCTCTGGAGGAAAGTCCGGTATTGCATCAGTCTTTGTCCAGGGAGCCTCCTGACGCAAGAACCTCTGGTCTAAATGACGCGCTCTGCTCCCGGTGCTGCTTGCTTGATGGTAGTGAGGTTCTCAAATTGTCCTTTGTTTCTTTTTCCTTTTATTCCTTGCAAGCTAAAAGCATTAAGGGTGGGGCAAGCCAGACTGCAGGAAAACTCCCCTTACAGCAGGAATTTACAGCCCCAACCTAATCCTTTAACATACAGGTTAGCAAAACCACACAATGGAGGACAGTCCCAAGATACTGGGAACCATATCCCAGCCACGTGGCTGCACCCATTTTTGGGGGGACACAATTCCAACCATGACACCTGTGCAGATGCGGAGCAACTCGGCCTCCCAGTGTGGCTGCGGAGAACACCCATGGCACGGCACTCTGGCCAACAGTGGGGCCGTTTTCTTAAAAAACGAAACATGATTCTACACACAGCCTGGCAAGTGTGCTCTTGGGCACTTCTCCCGGAGAAATGCAAACCTGTGTTCCTGGGAAAACCTGCCCACAAGTGTTTACAGCGGCTTTATTCATAATAGTGCCAAACTGGAAACAACGGATAGCCTCCAACACGACGGGTTCAACAAACTCGGGTTCATCCACGCCGTGGGGGACACTGAGAAATAAAAGGAACCAACTGCTGACACAGGGTCACCTGGACAAGTCTCTGGAGAATGATGCTGAGTGAGAAAAGCCAGTCCTCACAGGTCACCTACCGCGTGGTTCCATTTTATTATATTCTTGAAATGCAGGATGAATTAGTGGTCCTCAAGGGTTACGACAGATGGAGGTGGTGGGGTGGGAGGGAAGTGGGAGCAGTTGTTAAGTGTCCTTGAGTCAATTCTGACTCAGAGACTCTCAGTAGGACAGAATGAAGAGCTGCTCCATCCTGTGCCATGCCACAGTCACCGCCACGTTTGGGCTTATCGTTGGAGCCACTGTGCCAATCCATCTTGCTGAGGGTCTTCCTCTCTCTCTCTGCTGACCTTGTGCTTCAGCAAGCACGATGTCCTTCTCCAGGGGCTGGTCCCTCCTGATAGCATGTCCAAAGCTTGTGAGATAAAGTCTTAACCATTCTTGCTTTCATGAAGCGTTCTGTACTTCTGAGATACACTGTTGGTTCTTCTGGCAGTCCAGGATATATTCAGTATTCTTTGCCAACACCACACGAGGTCTGACAAGTTCACAAGCTTGCCACCACGTGCTTGCGTCTGCAGCAGCGTACAAACCACTCGGTAAGGTGTGAAAACCTTCGTACATCAGAGTATCCCACCTGCGTTTGCGTCAACATGCGGCGGTGTCTTGCTGAGTGGCATTCATTATTGCTGTGGTGTGATTTCGTGTGCTGTCGCGAGAATGTCAGACCTTGAATTAGAGTGATCAACAAACGTTCAATTTCTTGTTAAACTTGGCAACAGTGGAAGTGAAATCAGTGACATGTTACTCCAAGTTTATGGGGATAATGCCATGAAGAAAACGGCAGCATACAAATGAATTAAAGGTTTTTCTGCGGGGAGAAAAAAGTGTCACTTGACCAAGGGAATTCAGGGTGGCCAATAATGAGCAGAACTGACAAAGAATATTGCAAAAAGCCCTCAAATTGTGCATCAAAATCGTCAGCTGACTGTCAGCAGCACAGCAGGCCACGTAAACATCAACAGAGAAACACCTGGCATGAGAGAGGGGTGTGTGAAGATGGCCCCAAAGGAGCTCCCCAATGAACCACAGCAAAGGAGAGCCAAAGTTCGCCCAGACCTTCTGGAGAGGCAAGACGATGCTTTGGGCCGTGTTATCACTGGTGATGAAACATGGGTGTAGCAATTCGATCCTGAAACAAAGCGTCCAAGTGCACAGTGGAAGTTAGCCAGTTTTCCACGACCAAAAAAGTTCTGTCAGTCCAAATTAAGAGTCAAAACAAGGTTGCTAACCTTTTTTGACATCAGAGGGATTGTTCATTATGAGTTTGTACCAACTGGACAAACAGTTAACCAAGTTTACTATCTGGAAGTGCTGAAAAGACCACAAGAAAAAGTTTGAGGAAAATAACCTGAACTTTTCGCCAACAACTCATGGCTCTTGCATCACAACATTGCACCAGCCCACACGGAACTGTCTATGAGGGCGTTTTTAGCCAGTAAACACATAACTGTACTGGAATACCCTCCCTACTCACCAGATCTGGTCCCCAGGGACTTTTTTCTTTACCCAAAGATAAAGGCAATATCGAAAGGAAGACATTTGGATGCCAGTCAGGACATCAAGGGTAATGTGACAACAACTCCGATGGCTATTCCAGAAAAAGAGTTCCAAAATTACTTTGAAGGGTGGACTAGGTGCTGGCATTGGTGCATAGCTTCCCAAGGGGAGTACTTCAAAGGTGACCACAGTGATGTTCAGCAATGGGGTATGCAGCACTTTTTCTACGACGAGTTCACGAACTTAATTGTCAGACTTCATAATTCAAGGCCTCAATTTGTCTTCAGCCTTCATTATTCAAGAGGGGGAAGGATGGGTGTGGCGCCAAGAGGGCTCCCGGTGGTGACAAAATGTTCGGTATCTCGGTTGCATTCATGTCAGTGCCCTGGCTGTGACACTGAGGAGCAGTCTCGCAAAAACGTCACCACTGGGCAGCTCTGGGTGAGATGTCCACGGGGTTTTCTGTATTTTTTTAATTACAAGTACATGTGAATCTATCATAATCCTAGAATTAAAAAAAAATCAGCAAAAACAAGCTAAATTACAAGGCTGCGAGTCGTCAAACGCCACAAGAGCCATGGTCACGGTCACTGGCAGTGTGAAACCCTTTCCCATGCCCTGTCATGACTTTGGAAATCAGCCAGTACTCAACAGGTTACATTAAGGGAGTACGGCAAAACTGACCTTCACCGGCTGTGTTAACTGAAGACTGGACGAAAAGGGAGCTAGCTGGCGGTCACTGGACTAGGACATGGTGGGTGCTGGGGGTCCCAGTGCTGCTCTGATCTTGGGATGCCCCGGCTGTCACCACATAGTCATCTCACCTGTCCTTCCTCTTACTTGTCCATCAACAGCCTAATGACTGTAATCTGACTCCTCTACACTTGCCAACAGGATGAGAAAGCTCCATTCTGCAAACACGAGTACCCTGTCCACAGCTCAAACTCAATTCTAGTGATTCTAGAAGCCCTGGTCTTTTGTGAACGGGATTTACTTGGTTACATGTCCAAGGGGCCTGAAGGCTTACCCACATGAGCCCCTAGGCTGGCCTTGGGCTCTAGGACTTAAGGCTGCCATCAGGGATGGCTGCTCGGGGGGGGGCTGTCCCAGCCCCTGTCTCTCCTGGCTCTCTTGAGCACACAGTAAATGTCGCCTGCCATCACTAGGTGGTGTCACCCCAGCTGGGCTGTCTCGATAAGGGGGATTCAGCTTATGGTGCGTGGTGTCCAAGGCAGGCCAGCACCAGCAGACCAGAGGTGGGCTCCCGGCCTGCCTCATGGAGGGGGCTGCCGAGCAGACCCCACCCCCGCAGGTTTCCACGGGAAAGCATCACTTGATGGCCTTTTATTGTAGAGCAGAAACCCCCGTGGCACTCAACTACTAACCCAGAGGCTGGCAGTTCAGACCTACTGAGTGGCACAGCGAGGGGAGGGCCTGGCAGTCTGCATCCTTACAGATCACAGGCAAGAAAACCCAACAGGGTGGTTCCACTCTGTAACACATGGGGTCGACAAGAGTCAGAATTTACAGCCCTGTGTTTGGTTGGATTTTACTGCTGAACCTGTGAAGTACCCATGTGACATTTCCACAGCACTTCACACCTTCATTCTCTGAAGGATTCAGCAGGGATTCATAGGACACCTATCTTCCTGATGTCACAGAAACTCAGTCCCTGAGCAGAGACAAGTCCTAGTGACAGCCTACCCCTGAGGCCAGGCCTGCAGAAGGAGCCTGTTTCTGAGGACCCAGTGTCCTTGTAATCAGGTGCCTGGTTGGCACGGAGCTCGAATGGACAGGGAGTGGGAGTGAAGGGCAGGGGGCCGAAGCAGCATTCTGGAGTCCCTAGTGTCGCCCTTCCCCAGTGAAGTCACAAATGGCGCATCCACTCGTGTGCCATCAGGAACCCTGGGGCTACGGTCACTGCTGCGACCTACCCTCGGTCCTGACCTGCCTGCCTAAGTTGGCTGCATTATTGAGAATGGGTCATGCTGACACCACACTTGGAGTTCCTCAAGGGTAATGCCATCCCTGAGGCCTCCCCCGAGGTCAGCTCTGGACGTCTCCATGAGACACATGCTGCTACGCTCGCTGGTTTCAAGTTTAGCTTATTCAATGCCACCAGGCCTGGGGACGAACAGTGTGGTAAAGCAGAGCGTCCGTGAAAAACAGGAAGACCCGCAAGGAGACGGGCTGCCACGGCAGGTGCAGTGATGGGCCCAACCTGACAACCACCGCGAAGAGGCACAGCACTGGGCGGTGCTGGGTTCTGCTGTACACACAGTCGTTACGGGTCAGAAGCAACCTGGCGGCACGTAACAATAACAGCAATGGAAGGGCATGTGTTTGCTCTACGATCGCTTCAGGAAGATCACTGCCTAGTGGCGGCCCAGACGAGCGAGCTGGCGATGGGGTGCAGGGCAGTGTGCTCTGGGAGGGGAGCCAGGCGTAGCATTTCAGGGCTGTACCAATCTCTAGGGAACAAAGCCCCGGGCCTCAGCTGAAGGGGCAAATGAGTCAGACTTTCACAGAGGTGTGGGTGCCATACCACTTCCCAGTCAGGAGGGAATGCTGAACTGAATGCTAAAGAAAAACAAGACAAATAACCGCATTCCATTTCAGTGAGAAACAAAGGGTCAGCGCTAAACCCAGGAGCACTGCAAAAGGATTTCCTACCCTTGACAGCTTGCAAAGAATGCAGGGCCCATTTGTTTGCAATCGGGCCTGTGTCTGTATAAATCAGCCACACAGTCTGATTCAGGAGTTATTAAGTGAATCATTTATCAGAAAAAACCCCGAGTTTTTTTTCTTAAAAAACACCTAAAACAACTTAATTTTTTGAAGGTGAACCAGTAAGTTGATACCTTCTTTTCCAGCTGTTTTATTTTTTTAACTAAAAAGATTAATTTTTTTTTTTAAAATACTGTGTTTTAGGAAGTACCCATAGCTAATCAGGTTTCCGTTTAACAACTTTCTACAAGCTGTTCTGTGCCCTGGTGTGGGCTCTACAGCGCCCTCTGCCAGCGTTCTCACTGTTTCCATTCTGTTCGATCTGCTTCTATTGATCTAGCTTCCCTTCTGCCTAGTAATAAATCATTCCATTATTTGTCTAAAAGGTAATCTGAAGAAACAGCTTCAGTTTCAAGTTCAAAGGACATTTAAAGCCTACAGTTTTGGGGGTTCTTCTAATCTCTGTCTGTCCAGTTTAAGTCTAGCCTTTATTAGAAAGTTGACTTTTGCTCTACCTTTTTCTCCCCTTCTGGGCAGGCCCTGGTCAGAGCAGCCAGTAGTGGTCGCTTGGTACCACCTAGTTCTTCCGGTTTTACGATTCTGTGATTTAGGAGATTTCTGAAATTCTCTGATTTTGAAAAGACACAGCACTGGGTAGGCACGGTGTTTTTTTTTTTTCCTTTTTTTGTTTTAAGGAACGCCGATGTCAATGAAAAGGAGACACAGCATCCTCAGGACTTGAGAAATAAAGAGTCAACACAACATGAAGGCTGCTGGCTGATCTGGACAGTGTAGTTCAACAAACAACCAAACAACTAAACCTGTGGCTGTCGAGTCAGTTCCATCCAAGTGACAGCAAGCCTAGTGGACAGAGTAGAACGGCGTCATGTGGTTGCCAAGCAGCACCCAGACGTTCCCACTGATGGCTCAATGGTTGGCACTGCGATTTCACAAGGATTTCAGAAGCACAGGTTTCATTTGGTAGTATTCCATCTGCTTCCAGCACCATGCGCAGACAGAGGTCTGGGGGAGCAGAGAGACCGCTAGGTACAGCTCAGCAGAGAGCTGACCCAAAGTGCTGGGTGACAGCGAGCACCTGCTCCACATTCTCAGCAGTGCCCTGTGCGTTGCAGAACTTGAAGGATGTGCAAAGCTTTCCGAAACGGGCAAACCGAGAGGTCGCAGCAAGGTCATGGTCAACAACGGTGATTACCAGTCGAGCCACGTATCTGCAGAAGAGCAACTGCTTTCTGCTAGCTACCTGCGATGTGGACGGGGTCTCCTCACCTCACTCACACACCCTGGGCAGCCCAGAGGGCAGGAACGTTCTGGGACCACGCCTGGGTGACAACAGGGCACCAGCCATGTCACGCACTTTCAGCTGGAGAACTCTGGACAAAATGCCGTATTTTAAAATCTCCTTTGTGCAGAAGGAGCTGATGGATAAGGAAATGCTTCAGGAAAAATACCGCACTTGGGTGGGTCTCAGTCACCATTGTAGGAAGGAATTTTACTAAACTTACTGGTCTTTATGTACCTGCGCGGAATGTATCAGATTACCAGAATCTGGAGCTCAGTGATAACTGATTACCTCAAGAAATTCAGCATGCCTCATAAAAAGGGCACTTGAGCCGAGATGGACTCAGATGTTCTCAGGCGAAGCTCCCCACAGCAGCTCTGTGACCTCACGACACTACAAGATCTTAACTGCAAGCTCTCGATACCTAATACTCCAGACAAACCAGATTCGAAGCGGTTGGCCTGAAAACAAAACTGAGATTGACCACTAAATGAATTGGAAAACTCAGATTCTTCTAGATACGGCACCGAGAGCAGAACGTATTCAAGCGGTTTTACATACGACAAGTGAAAGTATCGAGTGAGTTTTCCACTGGAAATAATTGTAAGACCTCTACCGGCAGTTTAATTTGAGATACCTTCTCAGAACACTCAATTGCAAATCTTGCTCTTTGTAAGAGTAAGGGGAAAGCACCCCACATGGGACAGAAAGGGTGGACCCAGGTGACCAGGCGGCCAGGGCACTTAGCATGCTGCCCCCATGAAATGGACTCTTTCTGTTTCGGCCGCTCTCTTCCTCAGCTTCTGCCCAGGCTTGGGTGGGACGGTGGCAGCTTCTGTCACCCTGATGGGCTCGGCGCATCAACTTCCCCATTGAGAAAACACAGCCCAGGGGAATTCCAGGTGGTCCCACAACCAGGCCAGGTCATCAGATAATCACATGACAGAAACCAGAGAGACCAGGGCCCCTCATAGTTCCCTAATTAGTCAATCTATCACCTTGGTGGCTCAGTGTGCTTGGGGAAGCCTTTTCTGAAGTCTAAGTGGAAAAAGCACTCTGGATACAGACAGCCCAGCTGCCTTCTGAGAGGGCAGGTGTATGAAGATGCCTAATGTACAGAGTCAACGTGCCATGAAGGCTCAGCGTAGACCGCAAGGGACAGCAACAGACAGCTCTGTGAGTTGTTGCGTGCTGATGGGTCCATTCTGATTCACAGTGACCCTAAAGGACAGAGTACAGCCGCCCCACAGGGACTTTCAGGCTGTCATCTCTCCAGAAGCAGATCCTCAGGTCTTTTGTGAGCACAGAGAGACCCAGCTCGACAGCAGTGTTGTAGACACGGTGCCTCAGACAGGACAGGAGGACAAGGGCAGCCTTTACTGGGGTTTCTTCCAGATGCAGCATCACGTGAGCATGTGCTCAGGAGATGAGGGAACCAAGAACCAAACCCACTGCCGTCAAGTCGATTCTGACTCACAGTGGCCCTATAGGACAGAGTAGAACTGCCCCATAGAGTTTCCAAGGAGCGCCTGGTGGATTCAAACTGTTGACCTTTTGGTTAGCAGATGTAGCACTTAACCATGAGGCCACCAGGGTTTCTGACAAAGGGATGAGGGAGTAATAAACCTAGGGACCCGGGCAGGGTGTCCCCTGCCCGCACCCAGGTGAGCATGGTGTGAGGCTAACAGAAACCACCAGCTTGGCCTGGCCTCTGACACACGGGACTCTTTTCCTACACGTTGCTGAGAATATCACAGAAGACTGTCATCGGAGAAGCTGTCTGAGTTCTGAAACACTGATTAGGTATGCTCGAAAGCCCTCCCAGAATCCTCACAGAGGGCTGAAAAGTAAGAGTGTGGACTTTCAAGCTCCCCGGAGGTGGGGGCAGAACTTGAATTTGGTTTCTCAGTTAAAAACGCACAGGTTCCACTTCCTGGGACGGGAGGGACACGGAGGGGAGAGTCACTGTTCAGGAAGCATCGAATCTCAGGTAGTAGGGACAGGATATGTGGCAGAACACCCTGGTGACAGTTGCACAACATGATTCAGGTAATCGCTGTCACTGAACTGGACGTGTAAAAACAGCTGAATGGGTGAATGTTGTATTATGTATACTTTTATCACAATTTTAAAAGTAGTTAAAGAAAAAAACCCTAAAACAGAAAACCTCACAGGCCAGCTGCCAGCCACAGTCTGCACCAGGTCCAGCCCGGCTCCCACCCCCACGTCCCCTCACCCATGCAGGTGCTCCACTTCTCCTCTCGCTGCCCCCCCCACCCCCGCTGACCCATATATCCGGGCTCCATCCTAGGCACACATGCCCACGCCCCTGGCAGGGAGCTCTGGGGGACCCCACTCTCCAGATCTGGGCATGCAGCCAGGCTCCTTGAGATCACAGTGGCAAGCTGAGCGCAGCCAACAGACACTGAGACTGTGCTGAGCCCCTCAGCACAATGACAGGGCCTGTCATTATCCTCCCAGTCACCCGACGACAGAGGTCTGAACGCTCTCATTTTATAGGGGAGGCTTCGTTTGGGAAGTTTAACCAACTTGCCCAAGGCCACGCAGCTGCTGACTGCAGTGGTCACACTCAAACCCAGTTTCCTCAAATCACTAACTTCATTTGGAAAGGGAAGAAACCCCAGGTTACGCAAGCACTACTGAAGAACAAGAACACATGAGGCAGCCTCTCACTGCCCGACTTCAGAACCTATTACACTGCCACAGTGATCAAAACAGCCTGGTACTGGTCCAAAAGGAGACATATAGAGCAATGGAACAGAACTGAGACCCCAGAGATGACACCATCCTCCTATGAACAAAGGCCCTAAGATTGTAAACTGGGGTAAAAACAGTCTCTTTAACAAATGGTGTTGGCAAAATTGGATCTCCATCTGAAAAAACTGAAACAAGACCCATATCTCACACCTTCACAAAAAGCAACTCAAATTGGATAAAAGACCTATACATCAAGTCTAAAATGATACAGATTACGTGAGAAAAAACAGGATCAACAGTGGAAGTTTTAATATACAACTCAAACTCAAGTTTCCTCACTGAACCATATTCTCAGTACTCAGATTTATCGGCTCACTGGACATTCAGCAAATATTAACCATGTTTTTATCTACCACTTCTTAGGGCCTGGTTGAGTGTGGACCAAGAGGCCTCTGCTTTGCCCCATCCTGACCTTGCCACTGCTGACTTGCAACGCAGACATTGACAGCATGCTGATCAAGGGCCCATGTGACAGGGGACAGACTGTGATCCAAGGGACCCCAGGAAGAGGCAACGCTAAGTGAAGAAGATATCTACCAGGAATAACTACAGCCATCCGGTCTTGGGTTCAGTACTGTCCCCTGCCTCCAGAGTTTCTGGATGAGATGTATTTCCCACCACCACTGAGAAAGTGCCAACGAGTAATACTACATGCTTAGAAAGTAACCCATCATTTTTGTACGTCTGTTATACGCCACAGAGAAAATCACCAATCTGACACCACTTCTGTAATGAAAATTTAGCCCCATTCTACAGATGAAGAAACAAAGCCAGTCATGTGAAAGACAATACAAAGGCAGACTGGGGCCTCACTGAGTAGGGCTTTGAATACCATTATCAGTGGGCTGAGATTTTATGGAGAGCATAGAAATGTATTTAAAAAGGGATCATGTCAGAGTGTAAACTGGTTCAGCCAGTGGCAGTCTGGCTGCGTTTAGTGGAGCCCCAGAAACCTTCGTGGTGTAGTGGTTAAGTGCTATGGCTGCTGACCAAGAGGCCTGCAGTTGGAATCCATCACGGAGCAGTTCTACTCTGTGTCATAGGGTTGCTACGAGTTGGAATCGATTCAGTGGCAGTGGGTTTGGTTGGGGCGTCAAGTGCTTGGGTGCTGTGAATGGTTATTGTGCTGGGCTGCTAACCAGACGGCTAGAGGGTCAATGCCACCCACGGGTGTCCTGGAAGCAAGTCCTGGTGACCTGCTTCCCAAATAGCAGCCACTGGAAATCCGCTCTAACTCACAGGAGGTCACTAGGAGTTGGAGGTGACTGATGGCAAGTTAGGAAAGACAGGACTCTCGTGCCTTGTGACTCACAATTCAGCATCTATGTGGCTAGTCTGGAGAAGCTCTCACACGTGTGTGCAAGGAAACACAGACAAGGAAGCTCTGTGCTGTACTGTAGAAAAAACAGGAAATGGATTGAAAAAAAAAGATGGTTTACTATCCAAATGGAATACCATGCAGCAGTTAGATGGCTGAACTAGGGCAACACACCCACATGGGTAAGTCTCTAACACATAACTAACGTTCACTTAAAAAAGCAAGTTGGTAAAGGACTCATACAGTGTTACAGGCCACAAAGCACTAGTGCATATCTAATCTGTGGAACACACAGATGTCATAAAAGCACAGAATCATCTGAGGAAGTCTTACACTGACTTCAGGACAGCCATCGATTCTGGGGAGGGAATGAGGGTATAGGGACGAAGGGAAGGATCCATCGCTGTCTGGTGCGTTATTTTTTGCACTCTTTGGGAAAATTTCAAATGTTTCTTAATTTAAAAATTTAAGTAGCCATGTCCCTGCATGATCTAAGTCCAGCTTGGGGCGGAGTGGTCTGGTGGCCATGTGCAGGACAGCCTGGGATGGGCAGAGACTGGGGCCTTGGCCATCAGGACCGAGAGGGGAGATGAGACTTAAAGCCAGTCTGGGGTGGGAAAGGAAATGAAGAGTCAGATGACAGTGACTTTTGGAATGCTGAACCATGGGATCTGGTAACTGCCTGGAAGAGGATGGTGAAGAATGAGGGGGAGAGAGGACTCAGAAGTCACCTACCAGTCTAGAGGGCATAGCTGCCTGAGACAATTATGTATCTTGGTGGCCACTTGGTTTTCGCTGATGGCCATGGCTGACTGAGATTCGCTTACTGGATATACAAGCAGTCCTGGTGGTACAGTGGTTAGGTGCTAGACTGCTAGCTGGAAGGTCAGCAGTTGGAACCTGTCACTGGTTCTATGAGAGAAAGATGTGGCTGTCTGTTTCTGTCAAGATCTACAGCCTTGGAAACTACAGGACAGTTCTGCTCCATCCTCCAGGGTCACTGTGAGGTGGAACTGACTTGACGGCAATAGGCGTGGTTTATAGGGCCTCTACATTTGCCGCCCCTGCTACCAACGGCGGGGCTCAAGCCCCTCAAGCCCTTCCTGCTTCACTGGGCTAGAGCGCTCATCCCCATTCGACGTACTACATTTGCTTGTTTGTTTAATCTCTGTGTTCTCCTAGACGTTTATTCTGCTACTGCTGTATCCCCTGGGTCAAGAACAGCGCCTGACGGCTTCTGCTAAGAGCTCTGTGAGAAGGTTGGGCAATTCGCCTCTTCAAAAATCAAGGACAAAAGCACTCATGTACTTTGAGTGCGCCCAGATGTAGGATTTAGTCACCAAAGACTTCAAAGCAGCTATTATAAATATGTTCAAATTGTTAAAGGAAAATATATTAAAAATGAGAGAAAAACAGGAAATTGCAATAGAGAAATGGGCTCTACAAAACGAAACCACAAGGAAAGAAAACTAGAGGCCAACATCCCTTATGAATATGGATGCACAGAGCCTCAACAAAGCAAGGCCTTGCTAGTATTTTGTTGAGTATTTGTGCATCTATATTCACAATAGAGATGACCGTGGTGGATCTATCCCAGGAATACAAAAGTGGTCCAGCATGGGAAAATCAATCAGCGTAATACAACACATTAACAGAAGGAGGGAAGAGAATCACATTCTCATCTCAACTGATGCAAAATGGCATCTGACAAAATCCAACACACTTTCATGATAAAGATACTCAGCAAACTATGAATAGAAGGGAAATTCCTCAGCATGATAAAAGGCATTTATAAAAACCCCACAGCTAATATCATATTCAGTGACAAAAGATCAAAAGCTTTCCCCTAAAGATAAGGAATAAGTCAAGGACGCCTGCTCTCACCACTGCTAGTCAGTATTGCACGGGAAATTCTAACCAAAGCAACTAGGCAAGAAAAACAAATACAAGGCATCTACACTGGAAAGAAAGAAACAAAGCTATCTCTGTTGGCAAGATGACATGGACCTGTATGTTTTTTTAAAAATTCCAAAGAAAGGTACTGAATTAATAAATGAAACCAGAAGAGTTGAAGGGTGTAAGATCAGCACACAAAAATCAGCTATGGTTCTACAGACTGGCAATTAAAAATCTCAACAGGAAATTAAGAAAACTATCACATTTATAACAGTAGCTAAAAGAAATGTAACAACCTAGGAATAAATTTAAGGAACCTGGTGGTACAACAGTTAAGTGCTTGGCTGTTAACCAAAAGGTTGGGGCTTGAGCCCACTAGCTGCTCCACAGAAGATAAGACTTGACAATCTGTTCCTATAAACATTACAGCCTAGGAAACCCTATGGGACAGTTCTATTCTGTCATACAGGATCATCATGAGTTGGAATTGACTAGACAGCAAACAATAGCAGGAACACATGTAACCAGGGAAGTGAAAGACCTGTACACTGAAAACTATAAAACACTAATGAAAGAAATTAAAGATGACAAATAAGTGGATGAAACCCTGGTGGTGGACTAGTTAAAAGGTATGGGGCTCACTGAAAGGTCAACAGTTAAAATCCACCAGGCGCTCCTTGGAAATTTTATTGGGCAGTTCTACACTGTCTTACAGGAACACTAGGAATCAGAATCAACTTGATGGCAGTGACTGGTTTTCTAAATAAGTAGAAAGACACCCCATGTTCATGGATTGGAAAACTTAATATTGTTAAGATAGCAATTCTACCCCAAGTGATATATAGATTCAATCCCTATTAAAATTCCAATAGCCTTTCCATGAGTCGGATCCGACTCGACGGCACTTGACTGGCTTTTGCAGAAATGGCAGCCAATTCTCAAATTTATATGGAATTGTAAGGGGCCCAGAATAGCCAATTTCTAAAAAAATGAATAAAGTAGGAGGACTCACATTTCCCAATTTCAAAACGTACTTGAAAGTTACAGTAATTAAAACAGTGTGGCACTGGTATAAGGATAGACATGTAGATCTATGGAACAGAATTAAGCATCTAGAAATACACACAACACACACACACAAACTCATCCTAGAAAAAGTGTTACATGACTCATTACTGAATATCACTATGGTCACCTTCGAAGTGCTTCCCCTGGGAAACTATGCACTGATGCCAGCTCCTAATCCACCCTTCAAAGCAATTTTGGAACTCTTTCTGGAATGGCCATCAGAGCTGTTGCCGTATTACCACTGGCATCCTGAATGTCATCCAAATGTCTTCCTTTCAATATTTCCTTTACCTTCAGGTAAAGAAAAAAGTCACTGGGGGCCAGATCAGCTGAGTAGGGAGGGTGTTCCAATATAGTTGTTTACTGGCTAAAAACTCCCTCATAGACAACTAGGCAATTAAATTTGTAAACTTGTCACTGTGCACAATGGCCACTCCAGGAAGAGTTCCAAAATTGTTCTGAAGGGTTGAGACTAGTGCTGGCATCAGTGCACTGCTTCCCAAGGAGAGTAGTTTGAAAGTGATCACAGTGATATTCAGCAATGAGGTATGTAGCACTTAGAACAATTAAGCTGGTGGACTTACTTGTCAGACCTTGTATATCCATGTGAAATGGTGGGAATGTAAAATAGTGCAGCCACTTTGGAAAACATTATGTTTAAAAGTTAAACAAATCTGACACATGACCCAAGAATTCCACTCCTAGGTAACTAAGAGAAATGAAAACATATGTCCACACAAAGACTTGTTAGAAGTGTGGTTTGTGGGAAGTGTCCCTGGGCACAAATCCAAGGGGACATCAGACAAAGCACAGAATGACATTCCAAAAGGCACCTGACTGAGGCAGCCAGATAACAGGGCAGAAGGTGTTTCTGTTGACACACTGCTGCCATCAGTGTTTATTTATCTTGAAACTGGGGGTAGTGTGCAACTTAGGGATTGCTCCTGGGCCCTCAATATCTCATTACCCTCTCTAAGCCCTGAGATGGTTAAGACTGCATGTCAACTTGGCTGGACTATGATTTTCAATGTTTTGGCAGCTATATAAAGTGGCAGGGGCAGGGCCTGTAGTGGCTCATCTCCCACTTAGCTCTTAACTTCCTGCCTACCACCATCTATTCCTGTCTGTTCATATTGCCAGCAGCTCCTCTTCCCTTCTTTTTTTATGTCTGGTTCTTGAGACTTGAACTAGCAGCTCTTAGGATTCACCAACACTCATAGCCTGAAAGTTATGAGTCCCGTGCCCTCACCTGCTGATCCTGGGTTCATCAACCCCTACAGCTCCGTGAATCAGCAGAAACCTTACAATCTTGCCCGGCATCTTGGGGTTCACTGACTGTCATGGACTGAACTGTGTGTCTCCCCAAAAATTGATGTGGTCTATGAGTCCCAGTATGGTGCCCTTCCTCCTGTGAATCCTGCCTCTGTGAGACTGATGATGGAGAATGTGTAACAGTCATGTTAGTGAGGCAGTTCTCAAGCTACAAGCTGGGAACCATATATCACCAAAAGAGAAGCACCGAGAGCAGAGCACATCCTTTGGACCCAAGGTTCCTGTGCTGAGATGCTCTCACTGGATTTGAATTTATCCAACTGGACTGTGATAACTTCTCTTATTGAATGGACTTGTAACTTGTTAATGGTTTTGCGGCTTACTGGACTGTGACAATAAAAGCTTCTCTTCAGGAAACCTTCCACTTGTAGTATTTTCTGTTGGAGCAGTACCAGGTGACTAGGACACCAACCAACACAGCCTGTGAGTGGGAACTCTAATCTCTGACCTGCCAATCTTGGGTTTGTGAGGTTCTGTGGCTGCAGGAAGCTTGTACTCTGATCCAGGACTTGGGACATTTCAGCTTTTACAATTGTGTGAGCTGTTTCCTTTATGTAAATCTTCCCCCATACGTATTGTATGTGTTACTGGTTTTGCTTCCATTGTGAACCCAGCCTAAGACAGTTGTATTCAAATGTTCACGGCAGCACTACTCATAGCATCCAAAAGTGAAAACAATCCAAATGTCCATCAGCTGGTAAGTGGATAAACAACATATAGTATATCCACACAATGGAATGAATAAATGAAGTACATATACTGCAACGTGGATGAACCAAAAAGACATGTTAAGTGAAAGAAGCCAGACACAACAGGTCATGCACTGGGTGATTCTATTTATAGGAAAAATCAAGAATATCAAGATGCCCTGGTGGTATAGTGGTTAAGTGCCCAGCTGTTAACCAAAAGGTCAGCAGTTCAATCCTCCCAGCTGCAATGTGAGAGAAAGATGTGGCAGTCTGTTTCTATAATGATTACAGCCTTGGAATCCCCACAGGGCGGCTCTACACGTCCCCGAGCATCACTATGAGTCTGAATCGACTGGAAGGCAGTAGATTTGGTTTGTTCAGTACAGGCAGTAGCGGTGCAGTGGTTAACACCTAACTGAAAGGGCAGCAGTTCAAATCCATCAGCCACCCCTTGGAGACCCTTTGGGGCAGTTCTATAGTGTCCTGTAGGGTCACTATCAGTCAGAAGTCACTTGACAGCAGCGGGTTAGGTAGATTCTGGGGTGGTTTGTTTGGAGTTGTTAACGAGGGCTAACACACTCACAAACGGAGCGCTGAGCAAACTAGCCCGACTCAGTTCACTGCAGGCTACAGTTCCGGGTATACCCATTTTCAACTCAGGGAGAGGATGCATGAGAATACAAGGTACTCCAGAGAAAGGGTGCTTGTGATCTGAGGGTGGTTACACCAGGATGTCAACTGTGTGAAAAGCTCCCAGGCCATGGACTCAGTGACTCTGTTTATGACATTCTCCTGGAGGAACTGTCACAGAGAGGAGCTGAATCAGCGCCTGGCACCACACTCCAGCTGAAGCACTCACCTGGTCAGCAAGTAACCACTAAACAATCAGTGTTTCAATGACTATGCAAAGGCATCTGACTGTGTAGATCACCACCAACTATCAGTAACACTGTGAGAAATGATGATTCCAGAACACTTAATTGTGCTCATGAGGAACATGAACTGAGACCAAGAGGCAATCGTTCTCACAAGCGGATCCTGCGTGATTCAGAGTCAGTAGAGGCGTGCATCAGGGTTGTATCCTTTCATCAGACTTTTTCAATCTGTAGGCTGAACAAATAACCTGCGCAGTAAGACTACATAAAGAGGAACATGACATCAGGACTGCAGAAAGACTCACTAACAATCTGTGATATGCAGATGACACACCCTTGCTTGCTGAAAGTGAAGGGGACTTGAAGGACTTACCAGTGAAGATTGAAGGCTACAGCTTTCAGTACAGATTACACCACAACACAAAGAAAACAAAACTCCTCACAACCAAACCAATAAATAAAATCATGATAAATGGGGTAAAAGCATTTGTCAAGGATTTCATTTTACTTGGATTCACAATCAACAATCACAGAGGCAGCAGTCAAGGAATCAAATTACGCATTGCATTGGGAAATCTGCTGCAAAAGACCTTTTTAAAGTGTTAAAAAGCCAACATATCACTTTGAAGATGAAGGTACACCTGACTCAAGCCATAGCGTCCTTAACTGCCTGATACGCGTATGAAAACTGGACAATGAAGAAGACCAAAGTAGAATGGAAGCCTTTGTGTTTCGGTGTTGAGAAAGAACTGAACGTATCACCACTGCCAGGAAAACAAACCAATCTGTTCCTTTAGAAGCCAGAAGGGTGACACTTCATCTCACATACTTTAGGCATGTTACCAGAGGGACCAGCTCCTAAAGAAAGGCATGGTGCTGGGTCAAGTGGAGGGTCAGTGAAGAGGAAGATCCTCGATGAGACGGACTGACACAGCGGCTTCAAGATGGGCTCAAACATACGGACAACCAGCAGCGAGGATGGCACAGGATGGGGCAGTGTTTTGTTATGTTACACACAGGGCTGCTGTAAGTCAGAACTGATGGACAGCATGGAATAACAACAGTAACACCAACAGCTGTCATATAGAGAGCCCTGACAGTGCAGTGGTGACATGCTTGGCTGCTAACTGAAAGTCTTGGAGGTTGAACTCAGCAACTGCTCTGTGGCAGAAAGATGTGGCAGGCTGCTTCCATCAAGACTGCAGCCTTGGGAGCCCTGGGGGGCAGTTCTCCTCTGTCCTCTAGGGTCACTCTGAGCTGGAATCAGCTGGACAGCAACAGGCCACGGGGACATGCCAAGTGTGGGCTGGGCATCAGGACCCCCTGCTGAGCAAAACTGCTATTGTCCCTGCTCTAGAGGGGCTTATGGTCCACCGGTTAAGGATGAAAGGCGGTGGGAATAAACAGCAGCTCAAAATTATAAAGCTCAACCTTAAGAGACGTAATCAAAACAAATGCCAGAAAGCAGTCCCCGATCCACTGCCCCATGAGTGGCACAGCTCCTCTGCAGTATCTCTCCCCACTTAGCAACGTTTCCTTCCATTTTGCGTCTTGTTTCTTCTCCAGTCAACTCGCTTGGGCTTTTCCCTTTAATTCCGTGACTTCCTTCTCTGTGAATGCCCACGACAGCACGTATCCACCTGGGTTTCCAGGCCAACTGCAAACAGGAATCACCGTGCGAACTTCACCACCACGTGCTCGTTTTGTCCTTATTAGCTGCCAGCCAGTTGGCGTGGATTCACAACAACCTTGTGTCTAACTAAACGAGCTGTCACCACGACCTGTGCGACCTCTTTCACAAAAGCTTGTCGATTTCACAGCTCTTGTTACCATTCCACAAAATTTAGCACAGTGCATGGCTCATTTTGCTTCCTATAAATGGAAAGTTGCTTCCATTTCTATGTTTTGCGTAACACATGCACTGTCTTCTGTTGTCGCACATACGTGCATGTGGTAACTTGATACAAACCAGCTTGAGGTGACTAAAACTGACACCATGTCAGACGACCTGGTCACAGATGTACAAGCAAGAGCCTCAGTCAGTACTCAGAGGACAGGCACTTGGGGTTCTGCGGTTGGAAAAGACAGTGGCTCATGTACTATTTTTCCCCAGGAATATTCCCGGACACAGACATGGTGCATTTCACCTTTGAATGCCAAGTGCCACTGATTTTACTGGACAGGTAGAAATATTATTTATTGCATAAACACCCTGAAATGAAACAATGCAGAATGCACTTAGAAGGATTTACTGAGTAGGTCAAAATTAAAGACATCTGTGCTGCCTCATCACATAAAATGTGCTATTATTCCAAGAATCTGTAATGACCAAAGTCTTTGATACAATTTTTAAAAAACTGAATATGAGACAAGAAATTTTTCTTGTAGAGCATCAGTTGGCCTCTCTGGCATCTGTTCACATGGAAACAGATGTTGGACAAACAAGGCTTGCAAACGCCTCAGAAGCATGAGGTGTCTAGGAGCTCTCACCTTGTTTTGAGCCTTCTGATGTCTATTTCCATAGAAACCCGAGTGGAAATGAGGGCAGTGGCTGAGTCAGCCTGCTGGGTGGGTCTCCGCCACGCTCTGAGAGCGCAGTGGCCACACTGCAGAGCTAAAGGCACTTAGGAGCTGAAAAGGTACCAGGAAAAAGCACAAGTCTTAATTGGGAAACACTGGTTTCTTTATTCACTTGGTTAAATAATGGAAAGACACTGCAAGTAAGACAGACACAAAACAGATGCTTTTTTGCTAATTAGGTAAAGAAACTAAGCTGGATCCTGCACCATGCCACGTACGTGGATCACGGGGGAGGGCGGGAGGTGGCCCATCATGGGTGGATTGTGGGAGACAGCGTGCTGTTGGCTCTTGGGGAACACACCCTGAAGTGGCTTCAGGCGGGGCTCAACTACCTCACGGGCCATGTATAAAAGTGGCCAAAGAGAAAGAAAGCGGCAGTCTGAATGCTCCACAGTACATCTCTGCCTGTGGATTGTACGGTGGCACGTGGCGCACTGGTTCAGAAGCTGCCTGCCTCTGTGCCCTATCATTTTCTGTTCTAGCCAGATCATCTTACGTGTCTTCTCACCTAAAATCCGCATGTTGCGCTCCGCATGCCCCTAAGCCTGTGTTCCCCATTTTTGCTAAAGGCATCACCATCTCTGCTTTGAGTATCATGTGCTTTTAAAGAACTGTCTTTACAGGATCAAACTGAAAACGGTAACAGCAAAGGTTAGACAGGACCCTTAGGGGGCAGTGAGTTTATGTTAACAGTGGAGGAACAGTTCCGGAAGAGGAGGGTGAGAACGATTATATAACTTGATCATAATGAACATCACTGAATCAGACACATAGTGACTGCTGAAATGGTGTGTTTGTTGTTGTTGTTGTCAAGCGCCACTGAGTTAGTACTGACTCACAGGAACTCTACGCACAACAGAACGGAACACCACCAGGTCCCCACCATCCTACAGTTTTGCCACCCTTAGGGCCGTCCCTGTAGCCACTGTGTCAGTCCATCTCATGGCGGCTCTTCCTCTTTTTCGTGGACTCTCTAAGCAAGGTGTCCTTCTCCAGGGACGGATCCCTCCTGACTGCATGTCCAAAGTATGTGAGACACAGTCTCGCCATCCTTGCTTCCAAGGAGCCCTCTGGTTGGACTTCTTCCAAGACAGTCTTGTTTGTTCTTTTGGTGGTCATGGTATATTCAAAATTCTTTGCCAATGCCACCGTTCAAAGGTGGCAGTTCTTCCTCAGCCTTCCTGATTCATTGTCCAGTCACATGTAAATGAGATGATGGAAAACACTATGGCTTGGGTCAGGAGCACCTTAGTCCTAAAGGTAGCATCTTTGCTTTTCAACACTTTGCAGTAGATCTGCCCAGCATAACATGTTGTTTGGCTTCTTGACTGCTGTTTTCGTGGATGCCAACTGTGGATCCAAGTCAGTATTTCCTGCACTTATCATGATGTTGCTTATTCGTCCAGTTGTGAGGATGTGCTTTCTTTATGCTGAGGTGTAATTCGTACTGAAGGCTGTAGTCTTTGATCTCAGCCTGTAAGTGCTTTAAGTCTTCTTCACTTTTAGCAAATGAGGTTGTGCCATCTGCATAACGCAGGCTGTGAATGAGTTTTGCTCCAATCTTGATGCCATGTTCTTCTCCATACAGTCCAGCTGCTCAGATTCTTTGCTCGGCATACTGACTGAATGGTTATGGTGAAAGGATACAACCCTGATGCAACCCTTTCCTGACCATAAACCATGCAATGTCCCCTTCTTCTGTTTAAATGACTGTCTCCTGACCTAGATTCCTCATGAGAACAACGAAGTGTTCTGCAATCTCCCTTCTCTGCAATGCCATCCATAATTTGTTATGAATCATACCGTCGAATGCCTTAGTGTAGTCAATAAAACACAGATAAACATTTTTCTGGTACTCTTGACTTTCAGCCAGGACCCATCTTGACATCAGCAATGATATCCCTGGTTCCACGTCCTCTTCTAAATTCGACCTGAATTTCTGGCAGTTTCTGGTAGATACATGGATATGGCTGTTTGGGAATCATCCTCATCAAGCTTTGCCTGTATGGAATATTAATAATATTGTTCAATAATTACTGCATTCTGTTGGATCACCTTTCTTGGAAATAGGCATAAATAAGGATCTCTTCCATTCTATGGGCCAGATAGCTGTCTTCCAAATTTCTTGGCATAGACAAGTGAGCACTTTCAACACTGAATCTTGTCAAGACATTGGTCATGGACTGAATTTGTGTCCCCCCCACCATCATATTATTCTTCACGTCCTGAATGTCATCAAAATGTCTTCCTTTCAGTATTTCTTTTATCTTCAGGGGAAGAAAAATGCCACTGGGGGCCAGATTGGGTGAGTCGGGAGGGTGTTCCACTACAGTTATTTGTTTCCTGGCTAAAAACTTCCTCACACACAACTGGACAATTACGGTCGTGAACTTACCACCTTGCCACCGTGTGTAGTGGTCATTCCAGAAAGAGTTTCAAAATTGCTTTGAAGGGCGGACTAAGTGCTGGTGTCAGCTTCCCAAGGAGAGTACTTCAAAGGGGACTGTAGTGATATTCAGCAATGAAGTTTTTAGCACTTAGAAAAACTGAGTTCGTGGACTTAAGTGTCACACCTCGTACAGCTGCTATTTATGTTGGTGAAAAATGGTACTTGCAATGAAGAAGTTGTAGGTCTTGCAAAATCCAATCATGTGTTCTCTGGCACTGTTTCTATTACTAAGGCCGTACTTTCGAACCAGCAATCCTTCTCTGCTTCCAACTTTGGCATTTCAAGCACTAGCAATTATCAGTGCATCCTGATTGCATGTTTGATCACTTTCACACTGCAGAACTTGGTAAAAATCTTCAGTTTTATTATCTTTGGTCTTAGTGGTTGGTGCACATATTTGAAGAATAAGTCATATTAACTGGTTTTCCTTGTAGGTATGTGGATATTATCCTATCAATGACAGCGTTGTAGTTCAGGATAGATCCTAAAATAGTCTTTCAGATGATTAATGCAATATCATTTCTCTTGAAGTTCTCAATAACATATATGTGTGTATATATATGTGTGTGTATGGACATACATATATACATATACTTGAAAAAAAAAGTGCCACTATCTTCCCAGCTACCAAGGGCCCAAACTCATCACACCTGACAATGTTTCCCTCTTATTAGTTCCCAGCTGCAGGACTTTGGCAGCAGGGTACCTCCTTGCCACCCAGCTACACCCCAAGTTGAGGCGTCACCCCACTGCAGCCACAGTGGAGCTGAGGCCGGGTCCACAGGCTTTCGCACCAGCCTGGGTTTAAGTCTCAGTTCCACCAATCGCCAGCTGTATGACCTTGGCCAAGTTTCTGGACATCATGGAACGTTGGCTGCTAGCCCATGAAATGAGGCTGATCATGCACAGACTCTGCAGAGGCAGCAAAGGTACTGAAGGAAAGACTGCAAGTAAAGTCCTTGGCTACACTGCCCGTGGACAGCTCTCAGAAAGTACCAGCTGTTTATCTGGTGACCATGCTCTCAGGGGACATTGAGGCCAAATGGCATAATTAGCCTATCGCTAAGAGAGTCTTCTGCACCCCATGTTGGTGAGTGGCATCTGGGGTCTTAAAAGCTAGCAAGCTGCCATCTGAGGTACACCAAATGGTCCCAACTCAGCTCGAATGGATGATCACCAAGGACAACAATGACATGGGGGAGAAAGAACCCAGGAGACAGAAAGACCCATGTGAATGTGTGTCTACATCAACATGTGACCAGAAGAACCACATGGTGCCTGGCCACCACCAATGACAGCCATGATGGGGCTCACAATGTTGAGTCCCAGTGGCAACATGAAAAAAAAGGTGTGCACCCTGAGAACACTACTAAAAGACTGCAACCGATGGTCTGAAGGCCTGGGGGTTCCCCTGGGAGCATGATTCCTAGACCTGACGCTGCCCCTGACCATAAATCATTACTGAGGTCAACTCTTTGGATAGAAATGGATTGGACTCAGGGACACAGAGTAACCATATCGTATACACACTTTATGGTTCCACGCATCTATGGGATGTCGTCCTCCTCTTCTCTTACTACAGGGGAATGGAGACGGTGGAGAGGAGGGGACAGGAGATTGTTAAGAGGATATGGCATACACAGAATGCAAAGCAGGAGTGTGCTGTCACCGGACCAGGAGAGCAGAAGGAGCTGCAGATAGGTGGGCATGCAAATTTAAACTAGTTTGTACACTTTCACTCAATCACAATAAAAAAGAAAGAAAGAAAGAAAGCAGCAGCTGTTCCAGCCACTCTCAGCCTTCTGCATCTCCAGCTAACCTGCTCACAGATGCCAGAGTCATGCTCCTCAGGCACAGCTCTGTTCACAGCCCTCCTGGTGACCACCTTTGACAGCGGGTCTCCATTTTCTAGTTTGGCTCCAAATTGCCTTTCCAGCTTTGTTCCCACTCTGCCCTTTTCTGTACCTTAATCGCAGGCCCCAGTGAACCACCCTTGGTCCCATGTTGGGCCTCTGTTCTCGGCTCATGTGGGTCTTCAGCTGGGTGGCTGGCCCCTTCTGCAGAAAATGCTCAGCTTGCTCTCATTAATTCAATCTACGGCCCACTGGCTAATGCCTCTCTTATGACTAGTTTTCCTCCCTTAGTCTTTTAAATAAAAGTTCCTTTTAAACAGCTTCAGTCAGTCAAGGTTACTACAAGGTGGACTAATGAGAATCTTATGACCAGATATGAGGGAGAAGCAACTGTCCAAGTCCTGGGACCCAGCACCATGATGACGAGGACATGGGACATCGGTAGGGCAAGTCTAAGATTGTGCATGGTCCCCGGAGTGACTTCCCGTCTGCAGAGTCCACCGCACAGAGAGGGGGGAGACTGGGCTAGACGGTTCAGTGGGGCCAGGCTGTGGACGCCATGGAGGCCAGAACCTCCTTCAGCTTCCCTGGAGGCACCAAGGGCCACCACAGGCTTCCACCAGAGTCAGGGTATCATGGAACCCAGAAGTGGAAATGCCAGTGAAAAGGCAACACCACAGCTAGGCAAGGTGGGCCTGAAGCTGATGATGAATCATAATAGTAAAAATAAAAGCCAAATCAGTTACATCCAGCTCATGGTGACCGCATGTGTGCACAGCAGAACTGTTCCATGGGGTTTTCAAGGTTGTGGTCTTGCAGAAGCAGATCACCAGGCCTACCTTCCAGAGGCACCTCTGGGTGGGTCTGAACCTCCAATCCTCCAGTTAGCAGTCAGGTGCTTAGCCATTTATGTGACCCAGGGACTCTGTAGTATGAACAGGAGTTACCCCTCAGCAAGGGCGTCAAGATCCCGGGGGCTGTGTCAAGTACTTCGATGCTAACCACTTCTTCATGATGCCAGGTATGCGGGGATGTTACAAAAGCCAGCGATTCGGTTCTGCTGCACGAGACTGGTCTTTGTCTGTACACGGATGTTCATGGCTCAAGGCCACGTGTTCATAAAATGCAGCAGAAAGGAGCTCCCGAATAAAGTGTGTATCGTGTTAAGTTCTACCTTGAAAACATGACTGCTAGTTTGTTGGACTGTGGTGGCTGGCATGGTGCCATGATACTGGAAGCTCTGCCACCACCAGTAATTTCAAATACCAGCAGGTATTCGGTAGACAGTTTTCAGCAAAGATTCCAGGCTAAGACTAGGAAGAAAGACCTAGTGGTCTACTTTGGGAAAAAAAATGGCCAGAGAAAGCCTTAGGAATAGCAGAACACTGTTTGAGCCAGTGCTGGAAGATGAGACTCCAGGTTTGGAAGGCACTTAAAACAAGACTGGGGAAGAAATGACTTCTCAAAGAAGACTTGACTTTCCTGACACAGACTGAGTCAAGCTTTCAGGACCTTCATTTGCTGATGTGGTGACTCGAAATGCGGAGAGCTGCAAGCATACATTAATAATTAGGATATGGAATGTATGAATTACGAATCTAGGAAAACTGGAAATAGTGAAAAATAAAATGGAATGCATAAACATCAGCACCCTAACCTACCCTATTTAGTTCATTAGTGAGCTGACGTGGACCAGCACTGGCCGTTTTGAATCCCACACTCACATGCTCTACTACTGCCAAGAAGGACAAGTCGAAGAGGAACGGCACTGCATTCATCATCAAAGAAAACACTTCAGGATCTATCCTAAAGTGCAATGCTGTTAGGGATAGGGCGTTATCATCAGGCCTATGAGGAAGACCAGTTAATATGATTAATATTCGAATTTATGCACCAACCACTAAGGCCAAAGGTGAAAAACTTAAAAGATTTTTTTAACCAACCTCTGCAGTGTGAAATTGATCAAACATGCGATCAAGATCCACTGATAATTACTGGCCACTGGACTGTGCACGCTGAAAACAAAGAAGGAGGATTAGTAGTTGAAAAATATGGCCTTACTGACAGAAGACTGTATGATAAAATTCTGCAAGACCAAAGACTACTTCATTGCACATATACACACACACACACCCACACACATATTTAACAGCATAAACTGCTAATACACACGTATGTGGACCTTACTGGAACACATAGAATTCAAATCAACTACATCTGTACAAAGAGACAATTGAAAAAGCTCACTATCATCAATCAGGACAAAGTCAGGGGCTGACTACAGAAGACAGCATCAATTACTCATACACAAGTTGAAGCTGAAGTTGATTAAGATTAGAATATGTTCACAAGACCCAAAGCATGACCTTGAGTGTATAACACCTGAATTTGGAGACAGTCTCAAGAACAGACTTGACATGTTGAACATTAATGATTGAAGACCAGATGAGCTGTGGAATGACATCAAGGGTATCATACATGAAGGAAGCAAGATGTCATTAAAAAGAGAGGAGAAAAAAGAAAAGACTTAAATGGATGTCAGAAGAGACTCTGAAACTTGCTCTTGAACATAGAGCAGATAAGTGAAAGGAAGAAATGAAGTAAAACAGCTGATCACAAGATTTCAAAGGGCAGCTCAAGAAGACCAAGTTAGCCATTATAATGAAACGTGTCAAGATCAGACGATAGAGAACAAAAAGGGAAGCACACACTCAGCACTTCTCAAGCTGAAAAGAACCGAGGAGAAAATTGAAGCCTGGAGTTGCAATTCTGAAGGATTCAACGGGAGAAAATATTAAATGACACAGGAAACATCCAAAGAAGATGAAAGGAATACACAGCGTCACTGTACCAAAAAAAAAAGTAGCCATTCAGCCGTTTTCAGAAGGTGACAGATGATCAGGAATCAACGGTACCGAAGGGAGAGATCAAAGCTGCACTGAGGGCACCGGTGAAAAAGCCAAAGCCAAGGCCACTGCTACTGAGTCAATTCTGACTCACGGTGACCCTATAAATCAGAGCAGAACTGCCCCCACAGTTTCCAAGGAGCGCCTGGCAGATGTGAACTGCTGACACTTTGGTGAGCAGACACAGCACTTAACCACTGAGCCACCAGGGTTTCTGGCGAAAAGCACATCCCCAAGCATTGAAAGAACGCACCAATCAAGGTGTCTCCACCGAATGGACACAACGCTGCACGTGCTCGCTTGTCCCTGCCGCGAAATTTCAAAGACAGCTACCTGGCCAGCCAATGGGAAGAGAGCAACACCTGCGCTCCATCCCAAGCAAGGTGATCCAGCTACACGAGGAAACTACTGAACACTATCATTACTATCACACGCAAGTAAAATCTTGCTCAATATTCTTCAAAAGTGGTTCCGGCAGTAGTTCACTGACCCAGAACTGCCAGAAATGCAAGTAGGAGTCAGAAGAGGACATGGAACCAGACATTGCTGATGTCAGATGGCTCCTGGCTGAAAGCAGAGAATGCCAGAACACTTAACTGTGCTCACAAAGAATGTATACTTAGAGCAAGGGGCTGCTATTCAAATAGAACAAGGAGATACTACCTGGTTTACAGTCAAGAAAGATGTGTGTCGGCACAATGTCCTTCCCTCACACTTACGTCAATCTGCATGCTGGCCTACATGAGAAAAACCTCAGCAACAGGACTGCAGGAAGACTCATTAACAACTTGCAGAGATGCAAACAAACAAAAAAACCCAAAGAACAAAAACAAAAAGCCTCCCACAAAAAGACAAATTATACAATTTAAAACAAACCTGCAATATGCAGATGACACAATCCTGCCTGCTGAAGAGGACTTGAAGCGCACACTTGATGAAATCAAAAGGCCACAGTCTTCAGTATAGATTACACCCCAGTATAAAGAAAACAAAAATTCTCACAACTGGACCACTACACAACATCATGATAAATGGAGAAAAGATCCAAGTTAGGAAGGATATTTCCTTTCACTTGGATTCACCAACAACATCCATGGAAGCAGCAGTCAACAAATCAAAAGGCTGAGCTGTATTGGCAAATCTACAGGAAAAGACCTCTTTCAAGTGTTAAAAAGCCCAATTGTACTTTAAGGATAAGGCGTGCCGGACTCAGACCACGGTGGTTTTGATTGCTTCCCAGGTACGTGCAAGGTGAACAATGAATAAGGAAGAGTGAAGAACGGCTGTATTTGAATTATGATGTTACCACTGACTGTCGGAAGAATGAACAAATTTGTCTTGGAAGAAGTATACCCAGAATGCTCATTAGAAGCAAGGAAGCTGAGAGTTCATGTCATAGATTTTGAACACGTTATCAGGAGGGGCCAATCTCTGGAGAAGGACACCACGCTTGGTGAAGCAGAAAGGTCAGCAAAACAGACGAAGACGCTTGGTGAGGTGGACTGGCACAGCACTGCCAACAATGAACTCGGACAGAGCAACGACTGGGCGGGTGGCATTAAGAGTGAAATTGCTAAGGATTTCATGCTTCGTTCTATCACACCCACAGCCTCATGAGTAGCAACTGACTTGAAGGCATCAAACAGTAACCATAAACCAAACCCAACCCACTGCTGCTGAGTCAATTCTGATTCATAGGGACCCTACAGGACAGAGCAGAACTGTTCTATAAGGTTTCCAAAAATAAGCTTGAAAATCGATATGAAACTTTTTTTTTTTAAAAAAGGAATGAGACCTAGCTTCTGCTTTCTACGTCGATGCTCTGGTTAAGTATGGTTAGAAAAGAAGTCTAGACTTCCCGTAACACCAGCACATGGGATGGTCACTGGCTCTGTGCTTACTGTAGTTGACTGGGGCCAACCACAGGTTCCTTTCTGTAGAACTCCCATTTTCTCAGGGGACTGTGTGCATATGCCACTGGGCCAGGTTGGCTGGGAGGAGGCAGAAGTACTTTTAGTACAACACAGAAAGATCTCTACTTCCTAACTGCCCTGAGAGGTGAGGGGCGGTAAAGCACAGACTGTGTCACTCGAGAGGTGAGAGGTGAGGGGTGAGGGGTGAGGAGTGAAGGGTGAGGGGTGTTAAGCAGGGTCACCCTGCTAGTGAGACCATACCAACTTGGTACAGTCAAACACCACTTTCTGAGTGCTCATAAGTCCGTGGAAACTCCGCTGGCATACTCATTAATAGCTATGGTTGCTAACCAAAAGCTTAGCAGTTCAAATCTACCAGGTGCTCCTTGGAAACTCTGTGGGGCAGTTCTCTAATCTGTCCTATACGGTTCCCAGGAATTGGAACCAACTTGATGGCACGAGTTTTATGGACTATGTAAACACAGGATATGATTTTTTTTCCCCCCAAGTCTAACCTGTTGGACAATTGGACATTCTTTAAGAGAAGAAGGGTCAGATGCACTGTACCACTGTGACTTGCCACCAGGCCTGGAACAGTGAGCCCTTACAGGAACAATGGAAGGAGCTGCTCCAAGCAGAATCAAGATACTGTGAGAAGAAACCCCAGGGCTAGAAGGAGGAAGGTCAAGTTCACCCTGAGTCTGCATGGTGTCCTCTGGAAAAGCACCATCAGAGGGACCCAGCGTGCCCAGCTCTTGATGGCCTGCTGTGGGCCAGGTCATTGAGAGTTCCACACCTGGGCTCAGGTTACCTGCTGAAGCTGTCAAGAAAGGAAGAGGGAACTCTGTGTCAAGCTTCACCATGGCTGTGGTTCAAGACACACAGCCTACATCCTTTGTGTGGGCACCTGCCTTCCTGCTTTGCTTTGTATTGTTTCCTTGCCTGACTTCATCCTCAAGTAAAACATCTTACATCTGCCTGGACTGCTTGCGTGTATCTGTCAACAGGGCCTGCCTGTGCGCATCCGTCGGCAGGGCCCGCCTGTGGGCACCCGTCGGCAGGGCCCGCCTGTGGGCACCCGTCGGCAGGGCCCGCCTGTGGGCACCCGTCGGCAGGGCCCGCCTGTGGGCACCCGTCGGCAGGGCCCGCCTGTGGGCACCCGTCGGCAGGGCCCGCCTGTGGGCACCCGTCGGCAGGGCCCGCCTGTGCGCACCCGTCGGCAGGGCCCGCCTGTGCGCACCCGTCGGCAGGGCCTGCCTGTATGTATCCATCCACAGGGCCTGCTTGCTTGTTGCTAGGGAGGCCCATCTTCTCAGACTGCACTTCTTGCCTGAAAAACTAATGAAGCTTGGGAGCCTCTGTCTAGCCCACTCTGATTTCACTTGTTTGACCTGTTGTGCTGCTGGCCACGTTTTGTATGACAGCTGTGTTATCACGTTCGTGTAACCAGGAGTCACCTTTCCTATTTCGTGTCTCAAACATTAAACAGATGTTAATTTGGTCATTACACTATTCCAACTCCGTAATAATTAGTTTCTGCCCATGGCTCACATTTGAATCCATCATCTTTCTCTCAATGATTCTGGATGTGAAAAAAGGGAAACGTCAGAGATTCAAGTCACACGTACTGGACACTGAAATTAGATTTGAAACAGCATGTCAGCCAAATCCAACTCATGGCGACCCTAGGGGCCAGGGTAGAACTGACCCCCAAACACCAAAAATAAATCAATAAAAAAATAAGTAAAAAGGGAGAACCATATCATGGAAAGAAGATGGAAATTGTAATGATAGTAATTCTCCTCAAATTGATATAAAGTAATCCGAATTTACAGATTTAATGAACTCTCAATCAACAGCCCAACTAGTTGTGTGTGTCTGTGTGTGTGTGTGTGTGTGTGTGTGTGTGTGTGTGTGTGTACGACAGGGAGGGAGACAGGGAGACAGGGATGGAGAGAGAAACTCCTGCTGATTCTGAGACATCTGTGGAGAGCCGAGGAAGCCAAGGTACTTGAAAGAGGAAGAGATGGGGCACTCACCTCCCAAACACCCCAATATCTTGTGAAACCATCACAGTTAAGACAATGTAGTTTTGCCACAGAAAGGCCATAGAGACCAATGGGAACACAATGGCGAGCCTAGAAACACGGTCACCTAGACAGCTGACACATGACAGCATGGTGCCGCTAGTCAGTGGGGAAAGACAGACACCGCAATGACTGATACCACAGTGCTCACACCATACAAAAGATCCACTCAGGTGGGTAAAAGGTACAGGGAGGGCAGCCCTGGGGGTACAGTGCTGCTAACTGTAGAGACCAGCACTTTGAACACACCAGCTGCTCTATTCTATAAACCAAAACAATCAAACCCACTCTTGTCAAGGTGATTCCAACTCACAGTGACCCTACAAGATGGCGCAGAACTGCCCTATGGGGTTTGTCCGAGGCTGTAATCCTTACAGAAGCAGATGGCCACATCTTTCTGCAGTGCGGCAGCTGGGGGGCTCGAACTGCCTACCTTTTGGCATAACCACTGCACCACCAAGACTCCTAGGTGAGGGTCAGGGTGTGATTAGGCACATTTTCAGGGGTTAGTTCAATTTGTTCTCAGCACTGCTACTGTGCTCTTACCAGCTATGTCGGGTGATGTCTGCTAAAATGAATGTTGTTAGGTGCCAGTGGACTTCAGCTTAGAGCAATCCCAATACATCGTTATTTTGAAATCCTAGCTCCTATGAAGAAATGCAACTGAAAATAGATATAATCAGTGTTTCATTTTACAACAATTTTTAAACAATTTTTCAATACTTGAATTCTTAAAATTTTCCCTAAAAAATTTTTTTCCCAATTCACTATCCAACAAAAGATATCATCTCTTTACTGCTAGATGTAGAAATGATTACACTGATGCGTTGATAACAGCTGCAGTGCACTGAATGTTACTTTGCTTCCCTGAATATTTTAAGCGCTTGATGTACCTTTGTTCATTCGAATCTCCTAAGACAGATGTCATTTCTAAAACTGTTGTTCTTAAAATCTATCAAGAATTTATTCTGAAATTGAAAAACAACACCCTTATCTTACATTTTTAAGGACGGATTATTGCCCTGCAAAAAGGGTATCAGAGAAGTCAATTTCTCAACCCACAGACACACCATCTATATGGAAACACACTAAAACAGACGAGGCTGACTTGTCAGGGAGTTCTGGGAATCATGGGAGGGAGGAATCTCTTCCAAAGAAGCTGGGCAAAACCGCAAGTCAAAAATAGAAATATGACGAGGCCATCTTCCCCTCTGTTTTGTAGATGTTGCTGATTTGTCTGCTGGTGTCTCATAGAACAGAACGTATTTCAATAGTGACTATAATTCTAACTGGGGGTATACAGCTGATGTGTAACTTTGAAATCAATGTTTAGAGTTGAAAGAAAAAGAACATCAACATTTTAAACAGAGATGAGTTCTTTAAAAGTCAAAAATTGAAAATTTATAGTAGCTTCAAACTGGAAGTTGCAAATGGGTGTTGGGTGATGGGTATCCAGAAACCATATGTATGATTTTTTCTGTAAATCTAAAACCATCATCAAACCATCAAAAACTCACTGCTGTTGAGTCAGTTCCAACTCACAGTGACCCTACAGACAGAAGAGAACGGCCCCATAGAGTTTTCAATGGGTGCCTGGCGGATTCAAACTGCCGACCTTTTGGCTAGCAGATGTAGCACTTAACCACTATGCCACCAGGGTTTCCAAAATTACCACCACAAAGTATTCAAAAAAAAAAACCCAAGCCACTGAAGAAACTCACAGGACGAGTGAGTGTCCGGCCTGGGTAGAGGGGCACACCCAGCAGCTGTGGACAGCTGACACGGCTCATGCCAGCTGAACGGAACACAAACAAAAGGAATCACAGCAGTGCCACTTGAAAGCTAAATAGCGGTTTGCTGAATTAATGATTCTGCTGCAAACACAAATGCTGAGTTAGTGCCTCATCTTGGAATCCTGCTTGGACTTGCTCTTGGGCTGGCATTTGGCCAGTATCTACAGTCACGGATCAGATCGGACCGTCAAAGACTGTTTGTATGTACTAGGCAACAGAACACAGTGCTGAACACCTTCACTGACTTTCACAATTTTATCCTGGAACAAGTAAGGCAGGTGGGGGAGAACCACTAGTGCCTTAGCACAGATCAAGGCCATGGCACCAAGCTATAGCAGCAGTCACTGTCTTCTACACAGATACCATGTACAGACACAGCAGGAGAAGAGAGGAGAGAAGCATGGACGAATGGGTAGACAGGCAGATAGACGGACGGATGGGTAGATGGACAGAGAGACAAGACAGATGGAGAGAGATGTGGGTAGAATAACTGAGCTTCATGGAAGAGCATCCTTGATGAGCAGCCGAAATTATTCAGCTTATTAATCTCAACTTTCGAGGCCTGTCATGGATTGAATTATGTGCCTCCCCCCAAATGTGTGTATCAATTTGGCTGGGCCACGATTCCCACTATTATGTGGCTGTCCTCCATTCTGTGATTGTAATTTTTTGCTAAGGAGGATTAGGGTGGATGATAACAGGGTATCCAGGTCAGGTCCCTGATCCAATGTAAAGGGAGTTTCCCTGGCACGCGGCTGGCACCGCCTTTTGTCTCTCATGAGATAAAGGGGAAAGGAAGAGAGTAGAGAGCCGGGGACCTCATTCTGCCAAAAGAGCAGTGTAACCGGGTTCCCTGCACCTAAGGAGCTTCTCTGCCTGGGGAAGACTGAAGACAAGGGCCTTCCCCTAAAGTTGACACCCCGAATTTGGACTTATAGCCTACTTTACTGTGAGGAAGTACATTCTTTGTTAAAGCCATCCCCTTGCACTATCTCCTGTTACAGACGCAACAGATGACTAAGACAAGGATCAGGTTCTTAAACACTCCGTGGAACAAAACGGGAAAGTACAGATACAGCAGTTCTGGTCCGTGCCGCAGTGTGACAGCTGTCTTGAGGTAAAGCACTGTGGAGAATACTCGAGTTGCAAGCTGAACCAGTCATTTTTCTCAAGAAGCACGATTTTTTACTTGAAAGAACTGACAAGTTGTGGTTATTGGGTCTTGGGCACTTGACGGACATCTTCTTCAGAAAAAATGAAGCTTGTACTTAAAAAAAAAAACCCAAACAAAACACTAGTAGTATTTGTTGCCAGTAATAAAACTGAGGTTTCAAGAGAAAATGAGGATTATGAAAAATGTATCTGTCACTCTGGTCTTGATAGCTTCTCAAATACTAAGACTTTTCTGAAGAGACTGATGGTGATCTTAGGTGATGTTTTTCTAATGTTGCATAATGAAATGAGCCAATATTTGGAAGAATTGCAAAACTGGGTAAACCATTATTTTCCAGCTGATCAGTGCATGTTGGTATCAACATGTATGGATAAAACCCCCAAACAAATCTCATTGCTTCTGAGTCCATTACACCTCATAGCATCCCTCTAGGACAGGTAGGTAGGTTTCCAAGGAGCGGCTGGGGGATTTGAACTGCTGACCATTCAGTGAGCAGCCAAGCTTTAACCACTGCACCACCAGGGCTCCTAAAGGAACTAAAACCAGCCAGAGAGAACTGTGAAGTAAGAGCTTTTTAATACCTGTTCCTCCATTAAGAACCATGAGAACATGGCAAGAATAATCAAAACCAACCTTTTCAGAATTCTGGAAATAAACCAAGGGCTTACAGTGAACTGAGGGTACTTACTCCAGAAGAAGAGCTAACTCTTAGTACGTATAAGAGAGCTAATAAACTTTCCATGAACAAAATACAAGTCTCAAAAGACAATCTAGACCACATGTACAAAATCGAGGGGAAAAACCTCAATCAGGACAGAAAACCCAGAAACTATACAGGTCAAGCTGCTATGTTTATCTTTTTAAAAGTTTAAGAGAGATTTGTGGCAAAAGATATCACAAAGCTAAGTCAACATCTAAAGAACATCTGAAAATATTGCAAGGAAGGTGAAAAAAGACTTAGTATTTGTTAACAGAGAATTTGCACAGACTGATGTGGAAAGACGAATGCAATTGGAAAAACGGACGAAGACCACGAATCGAGAATCTACAGCACACTCACTGTGACCCTGTGAGCAACACGACAAAACACTGCCTGGTCTTGTGCCATGTCTACAACGTTTTTGTTCTTCAAGCCCCTTGCTGCGGCCACTGTGCCAATCCACCTCGTTGAGGGTCTTCCTCTTTTTTGCTGACCCTCCACTCTACCAAGCATGATGCCTCCTTCTCCAGGGACTGATTCCTCCTGACAACTTGTCCAAAGAATGTATGACACAGTCTTGCCATCTTTGCTTCCAAGGCGCACTCTGGTTGCACTTCTTCTAGAACAGATCTCTTTGCTCTCTTGGCGGTCCATGGTACATGGATAGGGGAGTCAAGGCAGGGCGAGAAACCCCCACTCGGCTGTCATCGGAGGCTTGCTTGTTGCTGTGACGCTGGAAGCTGTGCCGCCGGTATTGAGGTACCGGCAGGGTCACCCATGGCAGACAGGTTTCAGCTGAGCTTCCAGACTAAGACAGATGAGGAAGAAGGAGCTGGCAGACTACTTCTGAAAACAATTACCCAGAGCAAACCTTACAAATCTGCAGCAGAGCAAATCCAAACACCCAGCATCCATCACAGATGCTCAGACTCACTAGTTGTCAGGGAAATGCGTATTAAAACAGTGAGATGGCTTTACTACCCACAGATGGACAAAAAAATAAAGAGAGTAATCACACTCACTGTGGGGGAGGTGGAGGGAAAAGGCCTGCCTTGTGCTCTGCTTGAGAAATTAGCACTGCTGCAGCTTTTGGAAAAGCAGTCCGGAAAAATCTATTACAGACTAAAACACACGTACAATTGGACTGAGCGATTAATTCAGTGGGCTCCAACCTCTATAAATAAAAGCAACAACAAATATAGGAGGTCTGATAATTAAGTCCGCAAATTTAATTGTTCTAAGTGCTATATATTTCATTGCTGAATATCACCACGGTCACCTATGAAGTCTTCTCCTTGGGAAGCTGTGCACCAATGCCAGCACCTAGTTCACCCTTCAGAGCAATTCTGGAAGTCTTTCCTGCATGGCCATCATACACGGTGACATGGTGATGGTGGCAAGCTGGTGAACTTAATTGTATAGTTGTCTCTGGGGGAGTTTTTAGCCAATAAAGAACTGTAGTGGTACATCTCCCCTACTCACCTGATCTGGCCCCCAGTGACTTTTTTCTTTACCTGAAGATAAAGGAAAGATTCAGGACAGGAAGAGTAATACGATGACAACTCAAGAGAGCTCTGCCAGAAAGAGTTGTGCTCTGAAGGGTGGACTAGGTGCTAGCATCGGTGCATAGCTTCACAAGGGGAGGACTTGGCAGGTGGCCACAGTGATACTCAGCAATGAGGTACATAGCACTTCTACTAGGATGACTTTGTGAATTTAACTGTCAGACCTTGTTCATACACACACACACACACACACAAACCAAGCCAGTGTCACTGAGTCAATTCTGACTCATAGTGACCCTATAGGAGACAGCAGAACTACTCCATAGAGTTTCCAAGGAGTATCTGGTAGATTCGAACTGCCAACCTTTTGGTTAGCAGACGGTGCACTTAACTACTACAGCACACACACACACACACACACACACATATATATATACACATATTTTTTTTCCCAAAACCCTACTGAATCTGTTGCCATAGATTTGATTTTGGCTCACAGCAACCATATAGGGCAGAATAGAACTTCCCCATAGAACAAACTAGCTTCTCTTTAACTATTAGTGCACATACTGTTTTGTGAGTTGGTTGCCAACCCCATGATCCATCCACACTCTCCCCTCCTCGACCTTGGGCTCCCTGTGACCAGCTTTCCTGCCCACTCTCGCCTTCCTGTCCTTGCCCCTGGGTTGGTCTGCCCACTCAGTCTACTTTTGTTTTATGGGCCTGCCTAATCTTTGGCTGCAGGGTGAGCCTTGGGAGTGACTTCATTAAAATAAGAATATATTTTTAAAGATTCTGACTCTCACATAGCTTGAAATAGCAGAAACGTGGAAAACTGTACACTCACAGCATTGAAAAGGAATCAAGGATATCCTAAAACCATAAAAGAAAAAGTCAACACAATGTGTGTCTCTGTGTGCTTCATATTCGTATCTGTGTTCTTATCTCTATCTACATGTAGCAGCATTTTATAAAGCAAATATTGACCCAAACCATATGTCAGTATATATCCATGTATCTGTGTGTACACTGTATCTTATAAAAATCTGCGAGAATGAAGGAAAGTATGAGAGCAGACACGCGGACTGGGTTGTTCACATGGCTTTCCTGGGAAGGGTCGAGCAGGGGAGGGGACAGGGCGGCAGAAGCTGGACTGTCTGCCCAGAAGATGCCTCTCCTGCTCTCCCCACACATCCTTCTCTGCACTCACCCATCCCAGTCACTTCTCACTGTAGGCTGGGCAAAGTCCTGCTCCGTAGCCTTCCAAGACACTTTAGCTACTTCGACGCTGTACTTCTGGTTTCCGTCACATCTGTTGTTTGTTGTTCTATGGGGCTGTCCAGTCGGCGCTGACTCACAGCCACCCTGTGCACCACAGAATGAAACCCTGCATGGCCCTGTGCCACCCTCTTGGCTGTTGTCACACCTGAGCCGCTGCTGCAGTCACCATGTTGGCCTACCTAGTGGAGAGCTTTTCTCTTCTTGGCCAATCCTCTACTTTATCAAGCATAATGTCTGTCTTCATCACCTAGCAGTGCTTGAATAGATACACCACAGCTGGATGTCTTCAATGAAGAAAAAGTTGTTGTCTCATAGTCTAGTAGGCTACACGTCCAAATCCAGGGCATCAGTCCAGGGGAAGGCTTTCTCTCTTGGCTCTGGAGGAAGGTCCGTGTAATGAATGAATCTTCCCTTGGTGTAGGAGCTTCTCTGCACTGAAGCCTCAGGTCCAAAGTGCACACTCTACTCCTGGCACTGCTTTCTTGGTGGTGTCCCTCTCTCTGCTCGCTTTTCTCTTTTACATCTCAAAAGAAACTGGCTTAAGACACTGTCTAATCTTGCAGATCTCATCAATGTAGCTGCCACTAATCCATCTCATTACGTCACAGTGAGAGGATTTACAAACTGCAGGGCAATCACATCTGACGGCAGAATGGTAATCGTACAGTACTGGCAATCACGACCTGGCTGTGGTGACAGGTAGTTTAGGGGGACACAATTCAATCCACATGTCCATCTCCAGGGACTGACTCCTCCTGAAAACATGTCTAAAATATGGGAGACACAGTCTCGCCACCCTTGTTATTAAGGAGCATCCTGGTTGTACTTCTTCCAAGGGAGATCTAGGGACCTGTAATTGCACATTTATTTCCTAGTATTTGCCAACTGTTCTACGTTGACTAATGCCTGTACAATGGTGAAAAGGTTCCTAGGTGGCACACCCACTTTTGCACTCGACTGCTAACACAAAGGGTGGTGGTCGGAACCCACCCAGAGGTGCCCCAGAAGACAGGGCTGGTGAACCTGCTTCTGTAAAGATGGCAGCCAGGACCACCTTAGGGAGCAGGTCCACCCTGTAACCCACGTGGCCACCATGAGTTGGAAGCAACGGGCTTGGTTTTTGACTTTGGGGTAACGGTTAAGAGAATGGCCTGTGAAGCCTGTGTCTGAATCCCAGCTCCACTGCTTACCCATTAAAAAGTCAAACCAAACCCACTGTCATCAAGTTGATTCTGTCTTATACAGTGACACCAACTGGACACAGCAGAACTGCCCAACAGAGTCTCCAAGGAGCATCCAGTGAATCTGAACTGCTGACTGTTTGGTTAGCAGCCTTACCCTGGCAATGCGTACCTACTAGCTGTGTGAATCTGGCGAGAGATTGCTTGCGTGTGATGAATTACTTGGTGTGGCCTTTCTTGCCATTGTCTTGTAACCTGGGTTGGCTGTGCAAATAAAGTCACTGTGGCCACCCAGGGGCTCGGTCAGTTCTGCCTCCAAAGAGACGCAACGCCACGCAGCGCAGAAAGCTGGGCCCACCATCCCCGAGGAAGGAGAACTCGGCAGGGGAGGCAGGAAGGCTGAGGGCCCAGACACGGAGACTGAGGACCAGGTGACCGTCTGTGTCTGACTCACAAATCTGGGGGCCAGACAGCCTCCACAACTGCACGAGCCATTTCCTTTATATGGCAGTTTGTGAGTTCTATGAGGCACTGCTACAAATCAGGGAATCCAAAGACAGGAGCGGGGACGGTGCTGAAGGGACAGAGAGTGGCAGATGTTAGAGAGGCAATGGAGGGGAACAGCAGCTTGGAAAAGTCGGACATTTGAGACATCTTTCATATCTGCCTCTTAGGAACCAGCTTCGAGCAGATCCTCAGGAAAGGAGTCTGTCTGCTTCTTGCCCTGAGACTGCTTCACGATGAGGCAGGAATAAGAACGGCAGCGACCCAGGGCTGGGAGGGTTAGCTGAGGACCGATCCCAAGCAGGGCACCCGGAGCGGAGCCTGGCACACGTGCATTCCAGAGACGCCGGAGCTGCGATCACAATCGTTATCTCTTCCACCAAGATTTCAAACGGTTGGAAGGATTTTAAACTTGGTGCCACGCTTTCAGATTTCTTGTGTATCCCTTCCCTATTATTTGCTAGACTAATGCCGTTTCAAGTGCTCAAATAAATGCTGAACAAACAAAAAAAATGACTTTTGGTTTCGAGATGCTTGAGCAGAAGGAAATTGCTGAGATGACTGTCATTTGCATGCCAACCCCAAGCAGATGTCCATGGCTGACCTCAGCTGGCATTCAGACCTGTTTTTTTCAGAGGGAAGAATATTTGCCTGGAAGGCCTTCCATCTCCATTTACAAAGCCACTGACTAGCTGCACACAAGGCACCTCACCCTCATATATGAAGGAGAAACGTCAGCCACTGGGGTGAGAACCCTGGGAACCAGGTTCCCGGGCCTGGGGATTCACTGCCGGCCCTTAGTTCCTGCTGTAAGCTGTCACATGTGTTGACTACAAAAAGGACGTGCATTTCTTCACAGCACTGGATAAGATGTATTTGGGCCCTTAAATGGCAGTCCCCATCTGTCCACGCTAGTGGGCACACTGTCTGTGCTTTCCTAATGACAGTTTCGCCTTTCTGCAGATTTAAGTGAATGTGAAGCCTCGGAGCTGGAGCCGTAGCCAAGAGAGTAAAAGAAGCAATTTAGGAAATAATGAAGTTCTGAAGCCAGCCTCTCTCTTCTCCTTCCTGGAATGTTGCACCTCTCCTTCTTGCCTGGACTCTTTCCATGAGCGCTGTAGTGTGCTTAGGTCTCTCCAGTCTTAGAAACAAACCAACACCACAAAGACACTCCCCTCCAGCCACTGCCCTCTCCTTCCTCTCTTGCTCACAGCTGAACTGCTGGGAGGAGATGCTTGTGCTACCCAGTCTCACTTTCTCACTCTCCACTTCTCTGGGTGGGCCTCTGCCCCAGAGTCCTACAAAGACACTCAGTAGTTGTCCTCCCCAGGCCTTCCTCACTTCTCGCCTCCCCTGGCAAATCTGCAGCCCTCGGCCGGCCCTGTGGATCAACGCCTTTCCTCTCACCCACACTTCCTCACCTCCACCCCAACCCCCACCTGCAGCAGTTTCCCCTGTTAACAAAAAGGGCGCAGTTTTCCACACCTTTCTGCTTCAGGGATCCCTAAGTACAGAGATCACACAGAGGAAGGCGTATTTATATGTTTGTTTTTTTCTGATACAGAATCCGATTTTTTTTTCATTTGACATTCTATCCTAGACAGTTTACAAGTCAGAGGATACATAATTTTTTTTTTTTATTTTGGTACATAAGTGGAGTAACTAAATGAGCTTTTAACACAGAATCAGAATAAGTGATTAACATTTTTAGGAATTAGAGAGAAGAATTAGACTGTGTATCTAGGGGATACTCTTGAGGTTGCCTTGAGCCTCAGCAGGACCAATAGCTGAAGATTCAAGGGCAAGTTCAGGTCACCGTAAGGCCAGGCCAGCAAAGCACACCCTGGCCTTTGCCCCACCCCAGTAGGACCACCTTATCTTTACAGTCTGGAGGCAGATAACTGAAAGCCATGGCTCCCTATCTGCATTTTAGGTTTCACTCTTAAATTTTTAAAGACAGTATTTTACAATGCTAAGCAACATATAAGATATGACTCTAACGGCCTGAAAAGAATGTGGCCCTTTTGTTGAAAGTTGACGTCTTAGGAGGAGCCATACGCTCCAAAGACGGTGTTTCTGTGCTCAACTGAGCTTTAGAAATCTTGTAGCCTAAGTATCCAATCTTTCCTTCCCTTTGCACTCCAAATTTTAAGAGAAAATTATATCAGTAATGCCTGCTCTTTGGGGAAAGTTCAGCAAATTGCAGAGGGCCAGTCCTACCCCAGGAGCCCTCACTAACGCGCTGTGTCATTGAGGCACAGAACTCAAATCTGACTTTAACTCATCACAAGAGCCATGCTTTGGCCCCAAACAACATGCCTTTTCCATATAACCCCTTATTAAATCTTTTCAGGAAGTCTTGAATATTCAAGTAAGTGCCTGAAGTATTTTCAGACATCACCCTCTTAAAAAATTTTTTTACCCAGAATGGAGAAAGTTCAGAAAATTAAAGGAAGACTTCCATATTTGTTCATTCACAACAGAGTACAACTGCTTCTATAGGGAAATTTCCAAAAATTAAATTCTCATCAGTAACCCGAACAGCTGAACCAAGTGGATTTTTTCCTTACAACACAAAAACACAGGGATGGTATAGGAAAGAGGAAAAAAACATGGATCTTGAGAGATACCTTTTGGACACAATGACAAAAAGTTCTTGGAATTAAAGGATTAAAACAGTAACCCAACATATGATCTCAAAGGAGGGCTAAAGGTGGTGTTTCATTACAGTCATGGGAAGTCAGTGGAGTTCTACCCACACACTGGCAAACTACAGCTCACACAGGCCAACTCCATTCAGCTGCCTGTTTCTGAATGGCCTGCCCATGAGCTAAAAACCGCTTTACGTATTTTAAACGGCTGAGGAAATGTCCGAGAGGACACTAATGACACATGAAAATTATAAGGAATTCAAATTTTAGCATCCATGAACAAAGTTTTATTGGTACACAGCCATGCTTGCTGTTTTATACACTGTCTGTGGCTCCTCTGTGCTACACAAGCGCTGCTGGGTAGTGGAAATACAAGGCCTTTGAAGCCTGAAATATTTACTACCTGTCCCTTTACAAAAGAAGTCAGCTGACTCCAGTTGTAACCCAGATCCTACAGCCGTCACCTCTCTGTGGGAACTCAGAATGGTCTCCTACCCTCTGTGGATCCATGTGTGTAAACCAAGGGTCTGGGTGAGACGGTGCTCAAGATGCCTGTGGAGGCCAAGGACTGTTCTTGTCCAACAAGGCGGCTGGCCAAGCAGGCATACTCACTGCTTCCACCTACAGCCCACGAAGAGAACGGCAGGCAGAGGCTGCTGAGGGAGGGAGGCCACCTCCTCAGGGCTGTCCAGGAGCTCAGCAGGTCCCCTGCGCTGAAGTGGTTCTCAAAGGAACTGACTCCTCCAGCTAGCACCCTCCAATAAAGCCCGTCCTGGTTGTTACATTTTTAAAATTAACAGATCACAACTCCAGATAAAAATACATTTTCCAATGCCCACCTTTTGAGTAACTAAACTGAATAAAAAAACCAAACTCACTGCTGTCAAGTTGATTCTGACCCACTGCGATACTGCAGGACAGAACAGAACTGCACACCATAGAGTTTCCAAGGGGGGCGTGGTGGATTCGAACTGCCAACCTTTTGGTTAGCAGCCATAGCTGAAACCAAAAACCCACTGCAATCAAGCTGATTCCAACTCAGAGCAACCCTACAAAGACAGACTAGCACTGCCCCACAGTTTCCGAGCAGCACCTAGGGGATTTGAACCGCCAACCTGTTGGCTGACAGATCCAGCACTTAACTACTAGGCAGTCAGGGTTTTCCAGGCCACTGCAGCTACTTCCCCTAAAATAGAAGGGATGCAAATCACTTACTACCACAGTGAGCCTGAGATAACAGCATGTCTTGTTTTAGATCTCTGAAGCAAAAACAACAAACAAGTTTGTTACTGGAAAACCCACCTACAGCCCACAGGCCCTCATTCATCTTGCAACTTCACGAGGCCTTAAGCACCCTCACTTCTGAGTCTTCATGCTCTAAAAGCCCAGGAAGTGGATTTTTCACTGCTGAGAAAACCCGCATCAAAAGACTGCAAATGAGGGAGTAAAGGCGAGTAACAGAGTGGGGTGTTTGGTGGGGCCAGCTGGGAGCCAAGCCCAGGACCCCCACCCTGGAGTCCTCGCAGCCAGCCTCTGTGTCCAGCACTGCCTCTGTGACAAAGCAGTCACGCCCCGTCAAAGCAAAACACTCCTGTTGACAACTGCTAACAGTCAGCTTCCCATAAAATCCAAATGATGTGGAATGCTGCCTCTCCGTGCTGGCCTGGAAGCAGCCCACTTTAGCTGTGACAGGTAAGTTGTCAAGCATGGCCACCAACACTCCTCCCATCTCTATATACTCTTGCTGCTCCTTCCATCACAAGAAAAATACACATACACACAAAAAAAACTCGCCGTGGAGTCGATTCCATCTCACAGTGATCCTACATGGGAAAGCATAGCAGAAGCCACACAGGGTTCCCAAGGGGTGGCTGATGGATTCACAGTGTCGACCTTGTGGTCAATAGCGGCACTCTTAACCACTGTGTCTATGTCCATCCAACCTTCAATCTGTGCTGACCTTGTGATCTGCTTTGACCAGAATCCAACAGGAGTGATGTCCTGAGACTTCTGAGCCCAAAAGGAAAGTGGAAGCTCTCACTTTTCCCCTTGGAGCCCAGCATCAAGACAGACTACTGAACGATTCAAGGCCGCAAGGGGAGGCCAGCCTGGGCACTGAGAGCAGCTGTGTGAGACCCCAGGCGAGACCAGCAGCCCCACTGCGCTAGAGCCGACCCACAGTATTCGGGACACAATACAGCCGAATCAAAACCTCCACTTCAAAACTGACTTCCAAGACCAAGGAAGAGACTCAGAATGGTGTGGGGGGTCCTCTACGTGGTGTCACCAGCACCTCCAACTTACTTCATCATCTTCGTCATCATCGTCATCAGATTCAAGAATATCGTCCAGCACCTCTTCTAAAGAAAAAAAAAAAAATCAATGAATAGCTTCAAACACAAGTGTGAGTCTTCAGCAAAATCCCTCAGGTCTTGCAGAGGCACATAAATACCCAACTGAGGATTAAGTTACATCAAAATCACTTGTAACCTTGATACCATGCCAGCTACAGCTTTACAGTCACCCTAAGCAGTTTCAAATAAGTTTTTCCATTTTATCAGAAACCGTTTATAGGAGCATATGAACAATTAGAAGCCAGTGTATACTTTAGGAAGAGCTTGGGGAAACAAAGTCAATGAATACTGAACAACAGGCATTGTACTAGACGCCACTGCATGTGTGACTTCCCTCAGTGCTCGTGAGGACTGTCCTCACTTTACAGACACCAGACAGAGGTGCAGAGAGGGTAAGAGACATGCTTACAGCCACACTGCCAAGAAGTGGCACAGTAGGGATTCAAAACTGATGCTATTTCTAAATCTCTGACTTTTCACACGGGAGCAAAGGTGACGGTCACAGCAGGTAGGGTTTCTAAAGGCTCCATGGTTGACTGCTAGATATTGAAAGTTACCAGGGGAGAAATGAAATTTAGGAGTCCAAAGGAGTCAGAGAAAGAATAAAGCTGTTCCCTCATCTGTGAAATGGGAATTATACCACTTCTACCTCAGGGCTGCTGGCTGGTGGAGTAAGGGGTGTAGACTGCACCAGAGCTAGCGCACGCAGCACGGAGCCGGGCACAGAGCCAGCATTACAGAGACGTTGGTTATTTTCTCTTCCGCAGACTTCTGGTCAAGCAGGAACCTCTCCCTGCCCTGAACACACTGAGCCTTTTACTGGAAACTACGCTAGCTGCCACCACTTTCGGATGATCAGTGGTCACCGAATGAACGAACAGCTGCTGGCTTGCTTGGGTACCTGTCTTGCTTACTGCACTGGACTGTGAATCCTGGGGATAGGGCACCCGGCTTATGCAACTGAACGTTCCCACTGCGTCTCCTTTCTAGTACTCATTTCTTGATGAATGACACGAAGGCAAAGATAACTTGAGAGAAAAGGAAAGGAAGTCAAACAGAAAATAGGAGGAAAGAAAGAACCAAAAGCCTGACCTGAAGAGACTGCCCACTGCATTTACAGAGACCGCTCACCGCATTTACAAAGAGACCGCCCACTGCATTTATAAAGAGACTGCCCACTGCATTTATAAAGAAGAGACCGCCCACTGCATTTACAGAGATGCCTCCTGCACTTATCAAGATGGCAGAAGACACATCCTATATTAATAGAAACGTTAAGTCTTGTTATTATAAACTTCTCCATCAAATTTTACCTAATGGTTTTGACAATGACTGATGATCATTGGCAAGATCCTCTACTTCACTACTGTTGCAAAGTCACGGTTTTCTACTTATTAACAGGCATTCTTTGCTAAGGAACTTTCCTAAGTGGGGTATTACATTTCCTGGAAGAGGCTACGTAGAAATCCCTGCTCAGAGAAGGTCATCAGGACACCTATGGTCCTCAACAGAGCACCAGGAGCTACTCACGCTAAAGGCCGGCTTCACCAGACTGAGGTCATCAGGACACTGACTTCTGTCCCTACCTTGTCTGGGCTCAGACACCTCCACTCTTACTGTGGGGCTGCGTGCCATCATGGAATCCTGGTTAGTCCAAGAGTCCCGTTGCAGACGTGAGGATGCTCTGTCATTCTGTACCTGGGCTGAAGTTTCATCACTGAACTTCTAGGCCTTCCCAGTCTAGGCATGGCACTGTTCCATCCTACCTCTACAGACAAGCAGCTGGCTTTCAAGATGGCACTACGGTGACACACTCACCAACTCTAAATCTCTCACTGTCACGTGTACGCACACATGCTTTTTCTTTTAAAGAATCCTAGACATTCTGTGGAGGCCACAGGGTAGCCCAGTTCCATGCTTTTCACTCCCCCACCCCTGTCCCACTCTTCCTCTCCTGGCCCACTCATCTCCTCACCTATTGGTTCAGGGGCATCCAACAAGCTGGAATGACCCAGTCTTGTGAACTGACCCATTGGGGTCCAGTCGATTCTGACTCATAGCAACCCTACAGGACAAAGCAGAACTGTTGCACGGGTTCTAAGCCTACGATCTTAGAGAAGCTGACTGCCACATCTTTCCCCGTGGAGTGGCTGGTAGGATGGAAGCACCCATCTTTCAGTTGGCACATGAGCGCTTAACCACTGCACCACCACGGCTCCCTCCTGTGAACTGAGGTACTGAATTACCTTAAAACCCTCAGCTCCTCCTCTGGGGGGTTCCTGGGACATCAACCCCTGTTCCACCCTGTTTGCAGCACACCCCGTGAGGTAATAGGGCACGACCCTGGGGCTGCGGCTTCGTTTCTCACCTGAGTGTTCAGCGGGTGAGCCTGCCTCTGCCTCGCTCCTGTCCAGTGACCCAGCTGGTCTGTCTTCTCTCCAGTGACTGACTAGTGTTTGCTGGTCCCCCTGCTGTGGGCTGGAGCTGGGCCAGTGGCCACAGACAGTGGTCTAACCCTCCCGCTGTTGGTCGCTCATCTCTGCTTCTTGACATCGGGAGGCTGGACTTCACCTACACACGTCACCAGACGGCTGGGACCCTCCCCTGATCCACCCTTTAGGTTAAGTTCCTAAAACGGGCTTGAATTTTTCTGTGCTTTAAAATTATAAAACTTTCCAGGAAAAAAGTAGAGAATGTTTGGAATTCAGAGTTCCTCTATCTCCAGTATTCCCGATAAAGTGCCAGCTAGATGGGGAGGTATGGCTAGAGTCTCACTCAATATTTTAGGCAAGAAGACTTCCTAGCTGGGATGAGACACTTCCTGCTTCATCATAGCGACAGGTGAGTGTTCAGTCACCCCGCTTCATTGATACTGAGATTTATCAGCGTTCAGGTGTCATGAAGCTGGAGCCCTTCCTTCATTATACACTTCCCTATCCAATCTTCACCTAATGGTTTCACCAGTGACTGATGACTGCTGGCAAGATCCACTCTTCCTTCCACTAGGGTTTTCTAGTACGTCCTCTATATTTTTTAGCTGATCCTCTTGGATAAAGACCTTTCCTAAACTGGTTATACTGAAAAACACCGTGAGTGAAAGAGGCAGGATACACAATTGATTTCTACCCTAGTTTCCAGAATACTGGCCTGATGCCTTAACATGCGCAAACATGATCAATGGACTTCTTAGCATCATTAGGAATGTACCAATTTTTATATATTTAATCTCACTCCAGGGAAGCTCTTCTTCTCTTTGATGCCCCAATTGTTTCACTACTGGTCATTAGGAGTCTATTCCTCAGGTGAATTTGTTGGTCCTTTTGACATGACCCTGGCAGTCTCAGCTGGGTTCCTTGCTATATGGCATGATGAGAAATCCTGGACTTGTTTCTAATCCCAGATCTAGCCACCAGACCCTTTTCTAAGCAGCACTTGCTGTTTCTGGTGGAAAACAGATTTAGGGGCATTCACCATCACAGATGTAAATTCTTTCAGGTCTTTTTAGTATGAACCAAGACTTTAAAAGCTAAGTCATGATTTTATACTGGTATTTCCAATTCAAATGAAGGATTACAAGGTTCTTACTTCTTTTTTTTTTTTTTTAATTTTTTATTTAATATAACTGAGTGAAAATGTACATTCCCGTATAAATTTACATACCCACCTATATACAACTTCCACTGCTCTCCCTGCGCAGTGACAGCACACTATTCCTCTCTGCTCCATACGTCTCATCCTCCCAACAGTCTCTTTTTTCCCTCCTCTCCACCCACTCTCCTTCCTCCAGCCAGAGGTCAGCAGGATGACATCCTATAGATGTACAGAACCATAAAGTGCATCCAATATATGGTCACTGCATCACCAAGTGCAATCCATTCCTGTCCAAAGCGTGGACCTTCGTTATGATTTATGGTCAAGTGCAGCATCCGGGCAAGGGACCATGCTCCCAGGGGAACCCCAAAACCACTGGACCATCAACTGAGGTCTTTTAGTGGGGATCTCAGGGTGCACCCCTTTTTATTCTTGTGTTGTCAGTAAGACTCAACTTAGTAAGTTCCATCGCGGCTATCACTGGTGGTAGCCAGGCACCATCCGGTCCCAAGTCGATGTAGGCATCCACCAATGTGGGTCTCTTTGTCTTCTGGGTTGTCTTTCCCCCATGTCATTTTGGTCCTTGGTGAGCATCTGTTCCTGCTGAGTTGGGACCATTTGCTGTGCCCTCGGATGGCAGCTCGGCAGCTTTTAAGAACCCAGACGCCACTCACAACGTGGGATGCGGAGAGCCCTCTTAGCAAAACACTAGTTGCGCCAATTGGCCTCGCTTTCACCTAAGAGCATGGTCCCCCACCCCCTGTCCCAGCTACTCTATCCTTGCAATATTGGGTTAAGATGGAAGGAGTACTCATGTTATGTTTAAGTCCACTTAATATTGTTCTTGTTTCTAATGTGTGCTATCACTAATTTCACCCAACCAAATACCTAGCAACTATCTAATCTAAACCCTCCGCACCTCTCGCCCTCCCTCCCCTCCCTTGCAGCTGTCAAAGCGTCTTTTCTTCTATACACAAGTCTGTTTTTCAGATCTTATCGTAGAAGTCTCATACAATATTTGTCCTTTTGTCACTGACTACTTTCACTCAACATAATGTCTTCCATTTTGAAACCAGGTCATGAGATGTTTCCTGAAGTCATCATTGTTCTTTATCACTGCATAGTGCTCCACTGAGTATATATACCATAGTTTACCTATCCGTTCTTCTGTTGTTGGGCATCTGGGTTGATTCCATCTTTTTGCTATCGTGGACTGTGCTGCGATAAACATTCAGGTGCATGTGTCCATTGGTGTGAAAGGCCTTGATTCTATAGGATATATTCCAAGCAGTGGAATTACTGGGTCAAATGGTGTATCTATATCCATTTTTTTTAAGGAAGCGCCAGATTGCTTTTCAAAGAGACTGGACCATTTTGCAACCCCATGAACAGTGTAGGAGGGTTCCACTTTTTCCACAGCCTCTCCAGCATTTGTTGTTTTGTGTTTTTTGGATCATGGTCAACCTTGCTGGGGTGAGATGGTATCTCATTGTCGTCTTGATTTGAATTTCTTTAATAACGAAAGATTGTGAACATGTCCGCATGTGTTTTTTGGCTGCCTGGATCTCTTCTTTAGTGAAATGTCTGTCCATCTCCTTTGTCCATCGCTTAATTGGATGATGTATCTTCTTCTTGTTGATATTTTGTAGTATCTTACATATTATGGAGATCAGGCGTTGGTCTGACATAGAGTTGCCAAATATTTTTTCCCATTCTGTAGGTGTTCTTTTAATTCTATTAATAAAGTCTTCAGATGAGCTAAAGTGTTTAATTCTTAATAGATCCCATTTATCTATTTTTTCTTCTGTTGATTGTGGTTTGTTTGACAGATTTTGCAGTCTGTCCATATTGTGTATTAAAACTTCCATTGTTGTTCCTACCTGTTCTTGGATGAGCTTTATTGTTTTAGGTTTGATATTTAGGTCTTTTATCCAGCTGGAGTTAGTTTTTGTATAAGGTGTAAGATATGCATCTTGTTTCAGTTTCTTGCAGATGGATATCCAATTTTGCCAGCACCATTTGTTGAATCTTATTTCTCTTGATTTTGTATTTGTGCTTCCTGTTACATGACAATCTTGATTTCTCGTGATATTAAAGCAATTGCTCATTTGTTTTACTTTACAATATATAACAGCTTAAAAATAATACCAATATAATTACCAATGGTAGGACTGTTAAATGAAGCAGAGGATTTCCCAGTCATCCTTTTATTTGTTCAAATTTATAAATGCCACCCAGAGGGTACCATCAAAATATGGTTTTACAAATCACCAATTTTGTCTGGAAAGGGAAGAAGCCCTGGATAAGTAAGGTACTACTAAAGAAGAAGAACATACTGGGAGGCCTCTCATTATCCGACCTTAGAACATACTACACTGCCACAGTGGTCAAAACAGCCTGGTACTGGTACAAGAACAGACAGACTGATCAATGGAACAGAATTGAGACCCCAGAGATGACTCCATCTGCCTACGAACAGTTGATATTTGATAAAGGCCCTAAAACATTAAACTGGGGCAAAAACAGTTTCTTCAACAAATGGTGCTGGCAAAATTGGATATCCATCTGCAATAAATTGAAACAAGATCCATATCTTACACCTTATACAAAAACCAACTCCAACTGGATAAAGGACCTAAATATCAAACCTAAAACAATAAAGCTCATCCAAGAAAATGTAGGAACAACAATGGAAGTTTTAATATACAATGCGAACAGACCAAAATCTGTCAAACAAACCACAATCAACAGAAGAGAAAATAGATAAATGGGAACTATTAAGAATCAAACACTTTTGCTCATCCAAAGACTTTATTAATAGAATTAAAAGGACATCTACAGATTGGGAAAAAATATTTGGCAACTCTATGCCAGACCGACGTCTGATCTCCATAATCTATTAGATACTACAAAATATCAATAAGTAGTAGAAGACAAATCATCCAATTAAGCGATGGGCAAAGGAGATGGACAGACATTTCTCTAAAGAGGAGATCTAGGCAGCCAAAAAACACATGTGGACATGTTCACGATCTTTCGTTATTAAAGAAATTCAAATCAAGACGACAGTGAGATACCATCTCACCCCAGCAAGGTTGGCCAGGATCCAAAAAACACAAAACAACAAATGCTGGAGAGGCTGTGGAGAAAGTGGAACTCTCCTACACTGTTGGTGGGGTTGCAAAATGGTCCAGTCTCTTTGGAAAGTAATCTGGCGCTTCCTTAAAAAAATGGATATAGATACATCATTTGACCCAGTAATTCCACTGCTTGGAATATATCCTACAGAATCAAGGCCTTTCACACCAATGGACACATCCACAAGAATGTTTATCGCAGCACAGTCCACGATAGCAAAAAGATGGAATCAATCCAGATGCCCAACAACAGAAGAATGGATAGGTAAACTACGGTACATACACTCAATGGAGCACTATACAATGATAAAGAATAATGATGATTCCAGGAACCATCTCATAACTTGCTTTCAACTGGAAGACATTATGTTGAGTCAAAGTAGCCAGCGACAAAAGGACAAATCTTATATGAGACCTCTACGATAAGATCTCAAAAACAGACTTATGTATAGAAGAAAAGACTCTTTGACAGCTGCAAGGGAGGGGAGTGAGGAAGGGTGAAGAGGGGAGGGTTTAAATTAGACAGTTGCTAGAAATCTGGTTGGGTGAAATAAGTGATAGCACAAATTAGAAACAATATTAAGTGGACTACAGCATAACTTGAATACTCCTTCCATCTTAATCCAATATTGCAAGGACAGAGTAGCTGGGGTAGGGGGCAGGAAACCATGCTCTTAGGCAAAATTGAGGCCAATTGGCACAACTAGCGTTTTGCTAAGAGAGCTCTCTGCATCCCACATTGGTGAGTGGCGTCTGGGGTCTTAAAAGCTGCCGAGGTGCCATCCGAGGGCACAGCAAATGGTCCCAACTCAGCAGGAACGGATGTTTACCGAGGACCAAAATGACATGGGATAAAGACAGCCCAGAAGACAGAGACCCACACGAGTGGGTGCCTACATCGACTTGGGACCAGAAGAACTGGATGGTGCCTGGCCACCACCAGTGATAGCCACGATGGAGCTCACTGAGTTTCACCGGCAGCACAAGAATAAAAAGGGGTGCATCCTGAGATCTCCACTAAAAGACCTCAATTGATGGTCCAGTGGCTTCAGGGTTCCCCCGGGAGCATGCTGCCCTTGCCCATAAATCATAACGAAGGTCCACTCTTCGGACACGAATGGATTGGATCTGGTGATGCAGAGTGCCCATATATTGGATGCACTTTATGATTCTATGCATCTATACGATATCATCCTGCTGACCTCTGGCTGGAGGAAGGATAGTGGGTGGAGAGGAGGGGAAAGGAGACTGTTGGGAGGATGACACATGTATGGAGCAGAGAGGAATAGCGTGCTGTCACTGGGCAGGGACAGTAGTGGAAGCTGCATATAGGTGGGCATGTAAATTTATATGGGAATGTATATTTTCACTCAGTCATATTAAATTAAAAAATATATATATGGTTTTAAAATCACTTGAAATAATTCTTCTCTGCATGGTTATGCCACCAACTTGATAAAGGATTTAGGTTTACTTGTGTGCTTTTATCTTTTAGGACTTTTTAAAAAATGTAATTACAAAAAATCACACAAACAGTTAACATGGTTCTAAAGATAAAGCTACAAAGCTGGTCGGTGGAGACAGCCTGGGCTTTCCTTGCCTTTGTCCTTCCCAGACCTTACCAGTAAACATTTTAGCATTTTTTTTTTTCAGTTTATTTGTTTTGGTTTCTTCTTCCACTGGTTATTTTTACATGTTGCTAGAAAGACTGGCAGCTGTCACCATGACCTAACCCCGTGGCCCTGGGGAAGACTCCCTTACACAGAAGGCAGGGACTGGGAGGGGAGGGGGATGGTTCACACAAGAAGAACTCCTGCTCAGAGAAGAGATTCTCTTCAATGTCTCCTGCTAACTAGATGTGTATAATATGATGAGAGACTATTATATCTTTGGACAATCTGACTACCCAGTTGACTGTAAGTTTGTGTTTGTGTGTTCTCCTGGGTCTACCTGGTGTTTAGCCTTATCCTACCTGGGTCTACATGGGGTCTAGCCTTACCCAACCTGGGTCTACCCTGGAGTCTAGCCTTACCCTACCTGGGTCTACCTGGGGTCTAGTCTTACCCTACCTGGGTCTACCTGGGGTCTAGTCTTACCCTGGGTCTACCTGGAATCTAGCCTTATCATAACTACCTAGGTCCACCTGGGGTCTAGCCTCACCCCACCTGTACCTACCTGGGGTCTAGCTTTATCCTACCTGAGTCTATCCTGAAGTCCAGCCTCATACTACCTGGGTCTACCTGGGGTCTAGCCTCACCCTACCAATCTCAGGCCTAAGCTCTCCTTGCTGCCAAATCAGGCTTCCCAAATGAATTCCAAGATACTACAATCCCCACCTTGAAAAAAGCCAAAGGATCTTTTTGGCAAATGTGAAAGAGTTAAAGGATAGATGATAGCTTCTTGCATGACACTGACCAGAGTTCAGCTGCTTGATGATAAACTCTATCTGGCGAATCATTTCAGCATTGCCCTCTTTGATGAAGCAGCGCAGAACGTCTTCCATTCCCTAGAACATTGGAGAAAGTGGCAATTAACATCTGTTGGGGGAGGGGAATGCTACTTTTCAATGGAGTACTTTCATCAAACTCATTGCCCTCAAGTCGATTCTGACTCATAGGGACCCCAACGGGACAGAGTAGAAATGCCCCATAAAGTTTCCAAAGAGTGACTGGTGAATTCGAACTGCCGACCTTTTGACTGGACCTTCTGATCAGCAGCCGTAGCTGTCAACCACTGGGCAATCAGGGTTTCCAGTTTCATCCAAGTTCCTCCCAGATTCTCTTATTTGGAGGGAAGGGCTACACACAAGAAAAATGACTCTGCTCAATATTAAACACTTCTTTGGCACTTGGCTTGGCTTGGTTCTTTTTATAACTCACAGTATACATACATATATAGATATATATGTTTTGGTTGACCTACCGAAATACAATACAGTCAGCAAAAACAAAAAGCTACTACAAAACCACATTGCGTGAGTCTTGTATTCCTTTGCTGTTATTATTGTTAGGTGTCGTAGCGTCACCTCCAAGCCCTCATGTCCCCGTGCACAGCAGAACGAAGCAGCACCTGGTCCTGCAGCACCCCCACAATCATGGCTATGTTCGAGCCCCCTGTTGCAGCCAGGGTGACAGAGCATCTTGCTCAGGGGCTTCTGTTTAGTTTTGGTAACGTGTTGTTTCAGGGGGTGGTTTCCTTCCCGCCTTTTCCCCAGTCTGTATATTGCTCCCTAGGTTTCAAGACCAAGCATGGTCTTTGACAACTGAAACACAGGTTTAGAGAGGTCCATGAATAAATAAAACCTTTCTTTGAACAGCCATTATTCTTTTCTATCAACATAATTATAAAGTCATGACATAACATATTGTTTGGGCTATGAAAATTCCAGAGAAAGTCAGGGTAAGACTTTTTTTTTTAATTGTGCTTAGGTGAAAGTTTATAGCTCAAGTTAGTTTCTCATTCAAAAGTTTACACACACATTGTTTGGTGATGTTGGCTGCAATCCCACAGTGCGACAGCCCTCCCTCCCTTTCCATCCTGGGTTCCCTGTGTCTATTTCTCCAGCTCCTGTTCCTTTATGTCTTCCCATTTTGCTTTTGTGCAGAAGTTGGTCGTCTGACTGTCTCCTGTATCTGACTGAAGAGGCATGTGTTTCATAGGCCTGTCTAATCTTTGTCTGAAAGTGGGCTTTAGGAGGAGTGCCAGTTCTGAGTTAGCAGAGCATCCAGGGGCCATACTCTTGGGGATTCCTCCAGTCTCTGTCAGACCAGTAAGCTGGGTCTTTTTTCATGAATCTGAATTTTGTTGTACATTTTCCTCCCACTCTGTATGGTCTGTTGGGATCTCTGTCGGAGCGGTCAGTGGTGGTGGCTGGGTACCATCCAGTGCTTCTGGGCTCAGACTGCTGGAGGCTTCAGGGTTAAGACACTGATGTCAATACAGGCATCTAGTTCTTTCTCCTCTTTCCCTGCGGGATTTGAGTGAGTACTATGTCTGGGTCTGTTGAGGCCCTCTTGGCACCATGAGTGACAAGGATACGGTGGCAAGGAAACAGGATCTCATGACTTCATGTCAACGCAGATCAAGCTGTGCCTGCAGCAGTCCTGTGGAGTGCTGGAGTGGTCCTTCTGGCTGAGTAGCTTCTGGGTCAGCCCCCTGGCTTCACGGGAGATCCTGGGAGCCTCTCCAACAAACAGGGCACTTAGTCTGCTCCAGCCCTGGGGAAACACTGGCCTGGGGTTCTGATCCCCAGAACGGCTCTCCAGCCAACAGTGACTAGCTCCGGGGGTGGGCAGGAGGCTCCTGGGGTGGGCATTAGGGACAGCCCTACTCGTCTCATCTACTCTCCAGCCCTAACTGTGACAGAATCTTTCAGTCCAAACGGGCTTCAGGGGACTCATATTTTTTCCTTCTTTGGTCTCCATTGTTAATATAAGATCACTATAATAGCATTTGCTACTAACAGAATTTTTATTTATTTTCTGTCCTTTTCCTTAGCACAAGTTGCAAAAAACAGAGTTGTTATAATGTCATATTCTCTTTTAACTCAATTATACAAAATAAGTGTTTCCAGACTGCCTCCTACTGCTTTTCCCAGCGATCATCTTCAATAGCTATTATTTCAGCCAAAGAACTGTAATGCCATTAGCATTACAGGACCAGACACAGAGGCTGTCTCCAGTCTCTCTCACAAACACATGGACCAGAGCTTCCTCGGCAGAGAGCCCGGCTCCACGTGGGCACACCCTCAGCATCAGCACCCGGAAGTGAAAGAGGTGAGTCCAGCCGACAGGTGTGCCGTGCTCATTCAAGTGCACTGCCCAACCGTGGTACTTAAGGGCCGTGGCAGCACACAGGGCAGACACAGCAGGTCTGAGCCTGTCAGTGTTGGTATCATGTCCCTGGAGCTGTGTCTGGCCAGAGGGGAAGGCGGTGAGACTCTGCGGTTATCTGACTTCCCTTACTATTGTTATATGCAAGAACAGGAGAGCTTGACTGATCTTAAACTTCCTCAAGAAGAACAGGAAAATCTCAGGGGTTTAGAACTCTATTGTGGTTTCTCGAAGTTTCTATTGGAAACCTTGGTGGTCTAGTGGTTAGATGCTACAACTGCAAAAGGCTGACAGTTTGAATCTACCAGGTGCTCCTTGGAAACTCTATGGGGCAGCTCCACTCTGTCCTACAGGGTCATTATGAGCTGCAATTGACTCAGTGGCAAAGGGTTTGGGTTTTTCCGGGTTTCATGTGGCCATAACCATTTCTTAGCAGGCCTCTCTTATTAGGAACTAAACCAGTCACTATGCAGGTGAGGTGGCCCCAAACTTCCTCCACTCAGGACGAAAGGGAGACTCCTCTATTGCCTTATGACTTGACCCGAGTTAAAATGCCAGAGGGAAGCTTATGCAACTCACACCTTTATCTATATGATCCACACTTTCTTTGTAAAGTCAGTAATTCATAGACTGCGGAAGCTCATGCCATCAAGAACGCAGCACCGCAGAGAGAGCGTCCTTCAGACCTGAGGTTCCTGGGCCAAGATGCTCCCTGACCAAAGACTGATGCAACACAAGGACCTTCCTCCAGAGCCAACAGAGGGAAAGCCTTCCCCTGGAGCGGACACCTTGAATTCAGACTTGTAGACCAGCAGACTAAGATTAAACTTTCCTTTGTTAAAAATAATAACAATAATTCATAAACTATTCAGATACATCAGAAACAGTAAAGGAGATATTAATAGATTTGACTCTAATTAAGGCTATTTTTGGATCCCAAATGAACCATAATCAAAGTTAAAAAGGCAAACGAAAACTTAGTAAAATATTTGTAATATGTATCAAAAGATTAATGGTCCCTAAATTCCTCTGTCAGTTTTTGATCCATGTTACTTAGAAGTGTGTGGTAGCGACACCTCTAAGATGAACTTCAACGATCTACCTCCTGAATTCACACTACTGTGCAAATCTCTCCCCCAGTGTACCAAGATAAAGACGCCCAAGTCGCGGCATGTCACTTGGTCACTTCTGCAATTGGAGTATAAAAATATAACGTGGCTTCCGTCTAGTTCATTTTCTTCGAGCTCGCTCTTGGGGAAGCCAGCTCTGTGCTGACAGCAGCCTCAAGGATAAGCTGAGGTGGCGAGGAACTGACATCTAAAACCAACAGCCAGAAGGGACTAAGGCCTCCTGTCCACTGTGAGGGGAGCGAGGAGTCCTACATCCGGAAAAAAACCCCAGTGTTTGAAACTTACATAACATGCATGGGTTAGTCACCTGTTGCTGCCTAACAAATTACCACTTGTCTTGTTATTGTTGTTGTTGCTGGGTACCATCGAGTTGGTTTCAACTCACATCAGCCCTATGCAAAACAGAATGAAACACTGTCCAGGCCTGCACCACGCCCACAGTTATTTCTCACTTACACCCACTGTTGGAGGCAGTATGTCAATCCAGCTTGTTGAGGGTCTTCTTTTTCACTGACCCTCCACTCTACCAAGCGTGAGGTTCTCCTCTGGGGACTGAACCCTCCTGACGACGTATCTGAAGTATGTGAGGCCTAATCTCGCCATCCTTGCTTCCAAGGAGCACTTTGCTTATACTTCTTCCAGAACAGATCTGTTTGTTCTTTCAGTGGTCCATGGTATATTCAATTTATACATTAGTATCCCACAGGTCTCTGAGGCACTGTCCCTTTTGTCCACATTTCTTTTCTCTGGCCTGGATGTTCTCCAAGACTCCCCTCTGTTCTTGTGACGTTAAGTCTATCCTCCTCATGGAATCCCTGCCCGACAACCACTCCCTCCGACTTCTCCACCTCTTTGCCTGAGATCTGGAGGTCTTTTCTCTATCCTTGTCTTTCACTCTTTTTCATTCAATGCCCTCCCTATTCTTTTGTTCTCTTCCAGTTAGATGCTTCATTCCTTGTTCTCTGCATCGGCTCATGATTCCTCTGTTTCCCCCTAAATGATCACAATGCAGAATTTAATCAAGTCTATTTTTCCCTGTTCTTTATTGACAAAAGGAGTTCTGGTTCATGCTCAGCTGACAAATTGGCAGTTTGACCCCACCAGCTGTCCCATGAATGACAGGGGTGACATTCTGCTTCTGTACAGATGATAGCCTTGGAAACCCTACAGTTCTACGGGCAGTTCTACGCTACCCTGTAGGCTCACCAGGCGTAGGAATCGACTTGACAGCAACGGATTTGGTTTTCTGGTTTATTTAACATGACAGATTTTTGACTGAAAGCAGGAGGCAATCAGGTTCCACTGTTCTGTGACCACACAGAATAGTCTTCTAATACATTTTTACCTACAGTGTAACTTCTGATGTAATTTTAGATGACCAATGAAAAGACTTGGGAATTCTTCCAAGTAAGTAATTCCAATGGGGAGAGCATGTCCTGTTGGTCTCAGACCAAACGTAGCCTGTCCTCAGACTGTGGAAACATGCTGAAGCCCTTCCCCACGGCACCTGGTACCCACACTGCTAGCTGGTTTCACAAGTGGCAAGGAAAGAAAAGGAGAGTCGACCTAGAAACATCTGTTCTCTCAAACCAAGATGCTCATCACCCAACACTTGCTTTTTATTTCAAATGGAACTAATGGAAACATTCAACATTGAATTCACTATTTACCAACCAAACCAGGTACAAGGCAGTTTTATCATCTTTTCAAGTTTTCTGTTCTATTTTGTTGCTGTCAGAATGTCTGCAACTTTAAAAAAAAAAAAATCCACTGGGAACTTTCTAACACTGTGGTTCTTAAACATTTGGAACTTGGGATCCTCTTGAGAATCTGATAAAAAAAAGTATACTGTCTCCCCAGAAAACATCAGGTATCTATTTTGCATACAATGCCAGGGAATTCATCAGCTCTCTAAAGCCCCCTCCACGGAGCCCCACCTGGGGAGCCCTTGCTCTAACAGGTTCTGCACTGGGCACCGACGGAAGCCGCCAGGTCCCCCCAGCCCGCCTTCTTACCATTGCTCTGGCTTCTTCGCGAATGGCCGGAATGGAGAGGATGCTGTAGAGGGCTCCGTTCACGTATGGCTGTATCTGGGAGGGGACAACAAACAGGCGATTGCCAGCTTTCAAACACTGCAAGACTCAGTGATCAAGCGCCACACACGAGGACACAGGCTAACAAGAGGTGTGGGAGCCCCCATTCACACAGCTCTCCCCTCCAGATGCCTGTTTCCAACAACAGACACCCTCTTTGCACCTCCAGTGACCTCGACCTCTACAACTAAGAATTCAAGACCAGATTCATCCCTTCCCCCCCAACACTTACTTCTGCTGTGTTTCATAGTTTAATGAAGTTCATTAAATCACGATTACTCAGGCCGGAAACTCTGGCGTCCTCTGAGATCCCTCTCTCTTGTTGCTCTCTTGTGTTCAGTCTTCAGCACATCTCTGATCTCAGCTCTGCTCTTGCACACCTGCCCAGACCTACCTAAAGACGACACCGTCCCTCACCTGGGCTACCTCCAGTCTCCAGACTAGTCTCTCCAGTGCGGATCCCTTGAATCCAGCCATCACATCACGGCCAAGTTGCCACAACAAGAACCAAACCATTCCTCTCTTCAGAGGAAAGTCCTAATTCCTCAGTACAGCCCCAAGTCCTCACGGACTGGCGGACTGGCCTATCCATCAGCTTCCTCTGTGCCTTCCCTCCCTGCCACCTAGAAGTTCATATTCCAGAGAATGCAGACGATTTGAGGGACCCTCCGTGTCCCCACACACATCAGGCTGGGCCCGCCTCTGGATCTGTTCACGTAGTTCACTCCTCCAGGAACGCCCTTTCCCACGCGTCTATCTGGTAAAATCTGAGCCGTCCTTTCTTATTTTAAAAGACCTATGACATGATATTTGCTATTTCAGCATTTTTGTGTGTCGAATTCAGTGACACCAACGACATGAATTGCATTGTACGGTCATCACCAGCAATCACCGCCAAATTTCCCGTCGTCATGAACTCAGTGTTTCCCCAAACAATGACTCCCCCTTCTCCTCCCGCCTGTCCCCTGTAACCACTAACCAATGAGTCTCTACACAGCTGCCTCTTCGACATATTCCTATAAATGAGATTACACGTATTCATCCTTTAGTGACTGACTTGTCTCAGCAAAACGTTTTCATGGTTCAAGTCATAGCATATTAGCAGCACCTCCTTTCTCTTTGTGACTGAACAATATTATAACTCATCCTTTAAAACTCAGCTCCGATGGCTCCCTGAGGCAGCCTTTCCTGACTCCCCAGAACACGCCTGTGCTAACCTCAGGTTCTTGCCCATATTCTCACTGCTGTACCGAATGCAACATATTTTTAAATTAACACTCTGGCTCTCTGTTGCGACCTGGTGGCGCGGTGGTTAAGTGTTTGGCAGCTAATCAAAAGGTCAGCAGTTCAAATCCACCAGTTGCTCCTTGGAAAACCTATGGGGTAGTTCTACTCTGTCCTACAGGGTCACTATGAGTCAGAAGGGACTCTATGGCAATGTTTTTTTTAATTTTTTAAATACTGCTTTAGGTGGACGCTTACAGCTCAAGTTAGTTTCTCATAAACAATGTGTTTATACACTGATATGTGACCCTAGTTGCTCTCCTTGTAACACGACAGCACATTCCTCCTCCTCCGGCCTGTTATTTCCTGCATCCATTCCACCAGCCCCTACCACATCCGCCTTCTCGTTCTGCTTCCGGACAGCAGCTGCCCACCCCGTCCCACATATCCACTTGGACTAAGATGCAAACACACCACAAGCGTCATTTCACGTCTTACAGTCCCATCAACTGTCCGAGAGCTGCTTCAGGAATGGTTTTAGTTCCGGGCTCACAGACATTCTGGGAGCCATGTCTTCTGGGGTTGCTCCAGTCTTGGTCAGACCACGAATTTGAGTTCTGTGTCCCACTTTTCTCCTGAATTTTCAGGGACTTTGCTTTGTTCCTTTTTGGTCACCGGTGGTAGCCGAGCACCATCTAGTTCTTTTGGCCTCAAGCTGATGGAGTCTCTGGTTTATGTGGCCCCTCTGGTCTCTTGGGCTAATAATATCCTTGTGTCTTTGGTGTTCTTCATTCTTTGCTCCAGGTAGGTTGGGACCAACTGATACATGTTAAATGGTCACCCACTAGCTTTTAAATCCCCAGGTACCACTCACCAAAATGGGACGCAGAACATTTTCTTTATAAAATTTTGTCATGCCAATTGACCTAGCTGTCCCCTAAAACAACCGTTTTTTGTTTTTGTTTTTTAAGCAGGTCTCCCTGTTACGAGCTCTTTGATGCCAGGACCTGTTTCACAGGTGACCCCTGCATCCAGGACGCACACACCTAGCACCTGGCAGGTGCCGGAGAAACAAGGGAGTGTTCACCTCCCCTGACCTTCACCACTAGATTTTATCACCCTTTGATTTTTGCCAATCTGATGTGTATAAAGAAGGTATTCTAGCGTTGTTCTTACTTTCATTTCCCTGACTACTAGCAAACCTGAACAACTTCTCATGTTGGCAGGCTACCAGGATTTACCCTTCTGTGAATTACCTATTCACATCCTTTACCCCCCATCCACTAGATTTGTCTTTTATTGAGTAAATTACAGGAACTTTTTGTCTAGTAGGGATATTAAACTTTTGCCATACACGGTGAAAATTTTTTCTTGGGGTATCATGTGGCTTTTGACTTCATGGTATCTTTTTCCATACCAAAAAAAGGATTAATGTTCATATAGTTGAATATATGAAATAATCGGCTTCTAGGTTTTGTCTTACAAGACCATGATTATCTAATACAGATACACATGTGCTGCATTTATTTGTATAACAAACACATTTCTAGGCCTTAAGTAAGTGGAAACCCTGGTAGCATAGTGGGGAAGTGCTGTGTTTGCTAACTGAAAGGTCAGCGGTTCAAATCCACCAGGCACTCCTTGGAAACTCTATGGGGCCATTCTACTTTATCCTACAGGGTCACTATGAATTAGAATTGACTCAACAGCAGTGGGTTTGGTTTATTTTTTAAGACACATGTAGGTAGGTTGTCTAGTTCACTTTCAAAGTCAATCCATTAGCAATGGTTAGATGACATGGCTTGAATTCTTGAGACTCTCCAGTTCTCAGAGTCTACATCCTGGTTCCAAAAAGTGCAACTCAACTTTTACTATTAGACGATGAAGTGTACTTTCCATCAGCTTCCAACACCTGAGGTAGAAGAAAAGGAACAACAGACCTCATCCAGACCTGCCAATCAAGAGCTCACAGCTATTCCTGTGTGCAATTCTGACTCACAGTGATCCCACGTGATTGGGCAGAACTGCCCCACAGGGCTTCCCAGGCTGTGGTATACATATATTTTAATGATATTTTATTACGATTTGGGTGAAAGTTTACACAGTGAATTATGTTCTCCTTTAACAGTTTTTATACACTGTCCCGTGCCGTTGGTTAACAGTTTATACAGTTATTACAGTCTTACAGCCCTGTTTCTCAGTATTTCCATTCTGTTGGTTCTGTTTCCATCGATCCAGCTTCCCTATCCCTCTCTGCCTTCTCACCTGTGCTGTTTGGTAAATGTTGACCATTTGGTCTCATACAGTTAATTGTTTAAGGGAGCACATTACTCATGGGTGATACTGTTTTATAAGCCTATCTATTATTTGGCTGAAAGGTGACCTGCATAAATGGCTTCAACTCCAAGTTCAAAGGATATCTCAAGGCAACAGTCTCAGGAGTTCCTCTAGTCTCTACCAATCTAGTAGGGCTGGCTGTTTTTAGGAATTTGAGTTTTGTTTGATGTTTTTCTTTCAGTCTGTTTGAGACCACCACATCCCTAGTCACAACAGTCGATAGTGGAAGCCGGGCACCATCTAGTTCTTTGGTGTCAGGTGAGAAGAGGCTGTGCTTGGTGTTAGCTCTTGGTCCCACGGACTAGTTTCCTCTTTGAGCTTTTGGTTTCCTTCATTCTCTTTTGCTCCATATGAGTAGATACCAATAGTTGTATCTTAGGTGGCCACTTGCGAGTTTTTAAGACCTCAGATGCTACATACCAAACTACGATGCAGAACACTACCTTTGTCAACTATGTTATGCCAGTGGACAAAGCTGTCCCCAAAGATGGTGACCTAGGCTGTGGTCTTCATGGGAGCAGATTGCTACATCTTTCCCCCACAGAGCTACCGGTAAATTCAAGCCACAACCTCTCAGTTCACAGCGGAGCACTCAGATACTGTGCTGCCAGGACTCACTGGTTTTAAAACCTACCTGCTGTAACCACCACCAGACTACACGTGCTAAAGCAAGCCCACATCAACCAGTCGATGAGACCACAGGAATACGAGATATGAGTGATATGAGTTAAATGAACAAAATGGGACCTAGCTCATGGAAGCCTCTGCTTTCCTTGTGACCCAGTGACGTTCATTCCTTACTGTCAAAGAGGAGATTTTTGCTGAGATTGTAGTTTCACGTGTACCATGATGCCACAGTTCTCACCAAGGCATTTGTAGAAAGCCAGTGAAAGAATAATCATATTATTTATTTATAGTTTTGGCAAGTTTACCAATAATTCTATTTTAAAAGGGTTTGTAGCCCATAGATGAGAAAACTTAGCAGTACTGGGTGTTGTTGTGGAGGGCACTGGTGAGGGCAAAGGTACTCCAGCTGTTCTGGAGGACAGCCCAGTGGGTCAGGGGACACGAGCAGACATGAACCAGCAGCGACAGGGTGTCACTGCTACAGAAGTTCCTGCTCAGGCCTCAAGGGGCAAGGATGACAACCTCCACTGTGGACTGCTGTGGTGACAGAGTTGGAGGGAGACGAAGTGCACACCTGGGGTCAGGTAAGGGACCCACAAAAGGTGCGTAAGTGGACTACTGTGCAGCAGTGGCAGTTAATAAATTTGGTGTGCGTGAGGCAACACAGAAAGGCCTTAAAAGCCCAGTGAAAAAACCAAGACTGAGAAGGAGATGCAGAGTGTACTATTATTTATATAAATTAAACACACAAAATAGGATATGTATTGTAAGAATACACATGTATCCAGGGACATACACGAAACACACTGGAGGGAGTGCTGTGTGGGGAGGGCAAAGAAACAGAGACAGACAATAACCTGAAAGAGAAGAGATGCCAAGCAGGGCTGAGCACAGACCAGGGGTGACATGTGCATTCATCGAGGAGCAGAGAATGATTTTCTGTATCTGAGTCCCAAAATTTTAAAAATTAGAAAAGATTTGAAGTGGCTTATAAAAACACTTGAGGCAGGCAAGTATGTCAAGTGCAGTAACTGTCCTCGGCCAGCTGCTGCCCCATCTGTATGTGACGTCTCAGCATCCGGGTTCCCCTAATCCCAGGGCTAGCAGCCCAATTGCGTACCTCTTGATTTTCATGGCCAAGCAGATCCGAAAGAACTTTCAGCACGTGGCCTGCCACCTTGACGCACATGTTCCTCCCTGCAGGGAAAATGGTGACAAACAGACCAAGGTGTGACATCTCTAAACTCAGAGGCAGTTTCAAGACAGGCAGGTATTTCAGTCATTGCAAACATGATCATCACCATCACTGCCAATAAACCGATGAAAACGAAGAGGAGCTGGGTAGCATCTAAGCAATGTACGAAAAGCTAGGACTTCTTGTAAATGCTGTTACTCTTACAACAGAAGGCTTAGATGGGCCGCTGACTTACAATGCACACGGTGGGCAGCTCAGTTACAGAGCGTCTGGGGGCACGGCTATGGCGGGAAAGAAACTCCTGACAAACACCCTGAACTGTCTGCCGGGTAACTCTTTTCTCTAGGCACGGTGCTTGCTCAGGCTGAGGTCAGTCACAGGCGAGACAAGGCACCTCTTTTAAATAAGCTTCTTTGATCCTGCTTAACAGATGGCTTCAACGGAATGCTACCTGTAGAAAAGCTACAATCGTCACCCATATCGACAGAGTTTACAAAGACTTGTGAACCCCCATCTCCAGGGAGATACGGCAGGGAAACTACTGTAACAAAGAGCAGCGAGCATGATTTAAGATCTTGCTTCTGCCACCAACTAAATACTGTGTAACCTGGGGAAAATATGTCTCTTTTCCATCTTCAGGTAAAAGAGATTGTAGTTCTTAACTTCTTACCTTTGAAGAATGCAATGAAGAGGAAGAAAAATGTAACCAACTAGATTTCCTCTCAGTGCAAGCACTATATGCATATAAAATATTATTTCCAAGGCCTGATGGTATTTTCACTGCAGTGACGCAACAGCTTAATAATTCACTGCCGCTGACTGCGACTCACAGCAATCCCACAGACCCCATAGAACACAGTAGGTCTGCGCCGCAGGGTTTCCACGGCTGTAAATCATACAGAAGCAGATGCCACCTCTTCCTCCCGTGGAGTGACCTCACAGTTAACGGACCCCATAGAACACAGTAGGTCTGCTCCACAGGGTTCCCATGGCTGTAAATCATACAGAAGCAGATGCCACCTCTTCCTCCCGTGGAGTGACCTCACAGTTAGCAGACCCTATAGAACACAGTAGGTCTGCCCCGCAGGGTTCCCACAGCTGTAAATCATACAGAAGCAGATGCCACCTCTTCCTCCCGTGGAGCAGCCTCACAGTTAGCAGCTGCTCACTTAACTGCTATCCACCACGGTTCTATAACAGCATTATGCCTAGTGGGAAATCCCTTTCTACGAATAAACCAGTTGCCATTGTGTTGAGTTTTACTCATAGCAAACCTACAGGACAGAGTACAAGTGCCTCATATGGTTTCCAAGGAGCTGCTGGTTGATTAGAACTGCTGACCTTTAGGTTAGCAGCCATAGTTCTTAACCAGTGCACCACAAGGGCGGCTCAAATAAGCCTTGTCTTTTGCTGTTTGTCGTTTTCAGTGAGGGAGCTCAAAAGCAGCCCACATCAGGTTCACTGGCAACCCCGCTCAGAGACCACATCCCTTCCATTTCCCCAGAGCAGGACCCGGCCCCCAGGGTAGGAGCTGGGAGACCTGCGCTCCGGAGGCAGAGGTTCATAAGCAGAGCCACGGAGTACTCCAGCGTGTAGTCAGACAGGCAGTCGGGGTCCTCGAGCACGTCGATCAGCCAGAAGATGAGGCCATCGTGGATCATCGCCGTCTGCAGCGGGCGCCTAGGGGGAAGCAGGCCGCGGGTAAGGCAAAGCCAGCACAGGCAAACGGACTGTCACCCAAGAGTCTGTATGAATGAAAATGCCTGTCAGAAAAGCCAACTGGACAGAAGACACAGACCCTGAGAAGCATCTCATCACTAGATCCACACAACTGACACACAATGACGAGTCTTCTACCTTCCAGGGAACTTACTAAGGGTTTAAAGAAAGAATGAATGGCAGAAAGCCTATTTAAAATTAACAGAGCATCACTTCAACCTTTAAAAATATTATTATACCTTAAGTGAAAGTTTACGACCCAAGTCAATTTGTCACACAAAAACTTGCAAACACACTGCTATGTAATTCTGGCTGCTCTCCCCCATCCTGTGTCACAGTTTAAAACAATACTTGTTGATAGCTTTTGCTCTATTTCACCCAGGACAGAGGGCCATGGAAACAGTTCTTGACAAGACGATTTTCTTCTCAACTCTAGTCTGTGTGTTCCCTAATTAGGTATTAGGAGCTGCTCAAAAAGATAGAAACAAACCACAAGAGTAAAAATTAGCTGCCTAGCGTTTTGATTCAGAGCCTTAAGAGAGTCAGGGCATTTTAATGACCTGGGCAGTACAATTTACAAGGAATAATTTTCCATCCCAATCTTCAGGTATGTAATTTTAGAAAAATCTATCAATATGTATCATGGTGACTGTCACTGTGTCATTCCTTGGAATGGATGAGACTCAGCATAGCATCACCATCAGAAACATCTGTAAAAACCCAAACACCACAGAAGTGTCACCACTGTGTTTCCTGACGGGCAGGTTAGGGTCCACTGACCACATAGGAAGGCACAAGGAAGCCAATGTCTCCTCATGCTGTTCCTAAACACTCTACCAGCCCAACCTGTGTGACTTAGAACACAATGGAGACTGGACTTCCTTCATAAGCTTTGAGACTTTCTACACTCCTTGTAGAGACCCTTTAAAACACTGAACACATTTCCAGAGCACAGTAGCTAGTCAGTAAATACCTGTCTTACCGGGAAGAGGTATTTCTCCACCTCACCTCTTCTCTGTCCCTTAACTTCAGTCACTGAATCTCTAAAATATTTCCAAAAATGCCAATAGCTACTTAAGCTATCTTTACACAGAAAAAGAAATAAAGTGCTCATATGATTAGAGGAAGGTACAACTCTGGAGATGACTTACATTTTTGAAAATCCACGTATCTAGAACAAACAGATGTTTATTGGCAGGCACCTGGCAAATTGCAGGCACTAAAGGCTTATTATTGTCTTCCTGGCCATCGGTTTCATTCCCCCACTAAACACACACTGCCTGGATTTCATCACGGCCTTCAGGTTACTGGTGAGAATGACTCAAATGGTAAGCACCCTTGTGGGAAGGAAGTGTGTTCACAAGAGGGCTAGTGGTTGGAAACAGCTGAGGATTCAAAGTTCTAGAATTTTTGATAAAGTCAAAGGAAAGCGAGGCTGTCGCAAGGGAGTACCCATGCTGTAAGAATTACCACACAGCCCAGCAATTCCACTCCTAGATCCCTCTCCAAAGAACACGTGTTCCCACAACAGACTTCTATGTGAATGTGATCCTAGAAGCATTATTTACAATAGCTAAGGACTGGAAAAAACCCAAATGCTCATCAACTGCTGAGTGGATACATAAGTGTGGTACGGGAACCTTAGTGGTGCAGTGGTAAAGTGCCCGGGCTGAAGTGCTTGGGCTGCTAACCAAGAGGTCAGCAGTGCAAACCCACCAGGCGCTCCTTGGAAGCTTGATGGGGCAGTTCTACTCCATCCTGCAGGGTCACTAGGACTTGGAATCGACTCGATGGCAGTGGGTTTGGTCTTCTTTATTTTGGTTTGTATCCATACAAGGGAACACTGGCAACAGGTGAAGTCCAAGTACTTGCTATAACACAGACGGACCTTGAAAACACTACGCTAAGTGACAGAAGTCAGCTACAGAAAACCCACAGATGATTCCACTGATTGGCAATGTCCAGAAAATGGAAACCTATAGACACAGAAGGCAGATGAGTGGCTGCCTTGGGCTGGCGAGAATGGGGAGGAGCTGTAAAGGGGCACGGGGCTTCTTGTCTGGCTGACAGAAATATTCCAAATGTAGACTGTGGTGAGGGCTGCACAGCTGAGAATCTATCACAAACAAGTGAGTGCCCTGCCAGGGGGTGAGTTTATGGTCTGATGCCTCAAAAATGCACCACTTATCTGTCAATCTGTTGGACCGTGGGGGCCTCCATGCTCCTGTGATGCTGGAAGCTGGGCCATCAGTATTCAAACATCTGCTGGGTGGTGGAGGGACCCATGGTGCAGTGACCCACGGTGGGGTGACCCATGATGGGGTGACCCACAGTGGACAGGTTTCAGCAGAGCTTCCAAACTCAGACAGACAAGGAAGAAGGACCTGGCAGCCTACTTCTGGAAAACGTGGCCATTGGAAACCTTACGAGCAGCAGCAGAACATCTGGTGCTAGAGGAGCAGGCCCTCGGGTTGGAAGGCACTCCAAACACAGCTGGAGCGAGCTGCTTCTGAAACCAGAGTCAACCTTAATGCTGTGGATGGATTCAAACCTGTGGGACCTTTATTTGCTCAGGTGACATGACTCAAAAGGAGAAGAAATAGTTGCAAACATTCATTAATAAGCAGAATGTGGAATGTAAGCAGCATGCATCTAGGAAAGCAAAGAGTCATCAGAAATGAAACGGAAAGCATAAAGATCAATATTCTGGGCATTAGAAAGCTGAAATGGAGTGGTATTGGTCATTCTGAGTCAGATAGTCATATGCCCTACTATGCTGGGAATAACAAATCAAAAAGAAATGGCGTAACATTCTTGATCAAAAAGGACACTTTAAAATCTATGCCAAAGTACAATGCTGTCAGTGAAAGGAAAATATATACAAATCTACACGGAAAATCAGTTAATACAACTAACCATCAATTCAAATTTATGCACCAATCACTAATGCCAAAGAAATTGAACATTTTTTAATACAACTTCTGCAGTCTAAAACTGATTGCACATGCAATCAAGATACACTGATAATTACTGGAGATTGGAATATGAAAGTTGGAAACAAAAAAGGACTGGTAGTTGGAAAATATGGCATTGGTGAATGAAACGATGCTGGAGATCATCTGACAGAATTTTGTAAGACCAGTAACTTATTCACTGCAAATATCTTTTTCCAATGACATAAATGGCTACTATACATGTGCACCTTGCCAGATGAGATACAGAGAAATCAAATTTACTACATTCAATAAACAAAGAAAAGAATGAAGTTGTCAAGGACTTCATTTTAGTCGCATTCATAATCAACACCCATGGAAGCAGAAGTCAAGAACTCAAAAGACACATTGCACTGGGCAATTAGCTGCAAAAGACCTCTTTAAAGTACTGGAAAGCAAAGGTGTCACCTTTAGGACTAAGGTGTGCCTGACACAGTCATGGTGTTTTCTATTGCCTCAGAAGCATGTGAAAGCTGGACAATTACGAAGGAAGACTGACGAACTGACACCTTTAAGTTGTGGTGTTGGCGAAGAACAACATTCTACTTAAATCCACAATCAATGCCAACAGAAATAGCAGTCAAGAAACTGAATGAACTGCCAAGAGAAGTAACAAATCTGTCTCGGAATAAACACAGCCAGAACGCTCCTCAGAAACAAGGGTGGTGGGATTACGTCTCACACACTTTGGATGTGTTATCAGTAGGGATCAATCCCCGGAGAAGGACATCATGCTTGGTAAAGCAGAGGGTCAGCGAAAAAGACAATCCTCAGTGAGATGGACTGACACAGTGGCTGCAACGACGGACTCGGGCACAGCAACAGTTGTGAGGACGGTACAGGACCAGGCAGTGTTTCGTTCTGTTGTTCACAGGGCTGCTTTGAATTGGAACTAACTCAACAGCACATGACCACAACAACACGTTTGTGTAAAGAGATGATGGGGAGAAGTTCAATGTCAGAACAAAGCCAGAGGCCAGCTGCAGAACAGACTCATACGCAAGTTCAAGTTGAAGTTGGAAAAAAAATATTAAAACTAAAACAAGTCCACAAGAACCAAAGTATTATCTTGTGTATATATATCCCCCTTGAATCTAGAGACCATCTCAAGAATAGATCTAACGTATGAAACACTAATCACCAGAGACCAGACACCTTGTGGGATGACACTTAGGACATTACATGTGAAGAAAGCAAAAAACTATTAAAAAGAAAGGAAAGAAAAGACTTAAATCGATGTCAGAAGAGACTTTTTTTTTTGCTCTTCAATGTACACGAACTAAAACAAATAGAAGAAATGATGAAGTAAAAGAGCTGAACAGAATATTTCAAATATTTGTTCAAGAAGACAAAGAAAAATATTCTAACATAATGTTCAAGGTCATGGGGTTAGAAAACCAAAAGGCAAGAACACGTTCAGTATTTTTCAAGGTGAAAGAAATGAAAAAAAAAAATTCAAGTCCAAGTTGCAACACTGAAGGGTTCTAGGGGAAAATACTAAGTGCGGCAGGAAGCATCAACAGAAGACGGAAGGAATATGAACTCACTGTACCAAAAAGAACTAGTCCACCTTCAACCATTTCAGAAGGCAGTTACACGATCAAGAAATCACAGTACTGAAGCGCAGCGAAGGCGGTGGCAAAAAACAAGGCTACAGGAAATGACTGAACACTGAAATGTTTCGACAAATGGATACAGGACTGCAGGTGCTCACCCATCTACGCCAAGAAATTTGGTACATAGCTACCTGGCCAACCAACTGAAAGAGATCAGTATCTGTGTCCATTCCAAAGAAAGGTGACCTGAGAGAATGCAAAGATTACTGAACAATATCATTAATACGCATGCAAACAAATTTTGATGAAGATCACTCACAAACATTTGTAACAGTACATAACAGGGAAATATCAGAAATTCAAGTCAGATTCAGAAGAGGATGTAGAATAAGGAACACTGTCATGGACTGAATTGTGTCCCCCTAAAAATGTGTGTAGTAATTTGGCTGGACCATGATTCCCAATATTGTTTGATGTTCCTTTATATTGCAAATCCTGCCTCTAGGCTGTTACGTTAAGAGGCAGGATGGGTAGAAGTTAGTGGGGCAGGACTGAAACGGTAGGATGATACTGTGCCTTGAGGCGATCTCTTGACATACAAAGGAGAGAAACTAGTAGATAGAGTACCACCAAGAAAGCGGCATTGGGAGCAAGGACTTTGGAAAGGACTCAGGGTCCCTGCATATCAGAAACTCCTGGGCCAGGGGAAGACTGATGACAAGGACCTTCCTCCATACCCAACAAAGAAAACCTCCCTCTGAAGCTGACATCCTGCATCTGAACTTTAGCCATAGACTGTGACAAAATAAAATATAAAGACATTGACTATTTCCACTACAGCAGCCCTAGATGACTAAGCCAGACATCACTGCTAATGTCAGATGGATCTTGGCTGAAAGCAGAGAATACCAGAAAAGACGTTCACTTGTACCTTACTGACTACGCAAAAGCATTCAACTGTGTGGATCATGGCACATCATGGATAACACGGTAAAGACTCGGAATTCCAGAACACGTAATTGTGATTATGAGGGACCTGGACTTAGACCAAGAGGCAGCTGTTCAGACACACCAAGAGGATACTTTGTGGTTTAAAACCAGGAAGGGTGCGTGTCGGGCTTGTGTCTATCCACCATACTTATTCAACCTGTATGCTGAGCAAATAATCCAAGCACCTGCACTACACAAAGCAGAAATGGGGCCATCAGGGTTGGAGGAAGACTCACTGACAACCTGCGTTCTGCAGCTGACCCAACCTTGCTTGCTGAAAGGGCGGAGGACTTTAAGCATTCACCGATGAAGATCAAAGATTACAACCAACAGGATGGACGACAGCCTAACATAAAGACAACACAAATCTTCACATGCAACATCATGACAAAAAGAGAAAACACTGAGACTGTCAATGATTCCATTCTACTTGGATGGAACCCTGGTGGTGTAGTGGTTAAATGCTATGTTTGGTAAGCAACAGGTCGGCAGTTCGAATCTGCCAGGAGCTCCTTGCAAACTCCATGGAGCAGTTCCACTCTGTTCTATATATAGGGTCATTACGAGTTGGAACTGACTCAACTGCAGTGAGTTTGTTTGTTTACGATGAATGCCCACCGAAGCAGCAGTATTGTGTTAGGCAAATACGCTATAAAAGCCCTCTTTAAAGTGTTCAAATGTCAAGTTGTCATTTTGAAGACTAATATGCATCTGACTCAAGATGTGGTATTTTCATTTACCTCAGATGCATGCAAAAGCTGGACCGTGGATACGGAACACCAGGGAACTGGGCCTCTGAATTATGGGACTGGCAATGAATGATGAGTACACCACAAACTGCCAGAAGAGTGAACATATTTGTCTTGGAGGAAGTACAGCCAGAATGCTCCGTAGAAGCCAGGACGGCATGACTTCACCTCATGTAGTTTAGGCATGCTGTCAGGAGAGATCAGTCCCTGGAGGACATCACACTTGGTAAAGCGGAGCGTCAGCCAAACAGAGGAAGACTCTCCAGGAGATGGACTGGCGCAGTGGCCACAGCAACGGGGTCACGCCTAACAACCATCATGAGGATGCTGCAGGACTGGGCAGGGCTCCATTCTGCTGTTCACAGGGCCACTGTCAATCAGAAGCAACTTTATGGCTCCTAACAACAGTGGCAACAAGCTATTAATAATTTTTTTTTTTTGAAGAGATAGAGCACTGGAAGGACAGTAGATGGGATTCAAGGAGTCCAGTTTTAATTCCTGATGTGGAACAGTTCAGGGCATGACACAGCCCAGACTCAGGACACGGGGGTCAGCGGGTGGGTGTACGGACAAGGAATTGGGGGGCTTTCACCCTGCCTGCCTCAGAAGGACTCCCCAGGCTGTGCTGTGATTATCCTGCGCATGGCTCCCACAGCAGACTGTGAGCCCTTGAAGGCTAAAGGTCTGTCACACCGCACTCACCTGTATCTCTCTAAACCCCGAATCCCTAAGACATAATCTAGCACTTGGATGGCCCTAGGTGACGCTTAGTGGAGTTTTAGAACATCTTCCTGCATCCGCGGTGGCCTTGAGCAGGGCAGCAGAGTGGACACAAGGTGCGCTTGCCACGTTCTACCTTGGAAAGTGACCCAACGTCTGTCAGTGTCAGCTGAAACACCGCAGCTGTTTCTGGAGTCACTATGAGAATTTAAAGGAGGCCTGGTGGTGTGGTGGCTAAGCACTCGCTCTTAACGGAAGGTCAGTGGTTGGAACCCACCAGCCGCTGCTTGGGACAAAGATGTGGCAGTCTGCTTCTGCACAGATTTCAACCTTGGAAACCCTATGGGGCAGTTCTACTCTTTTCTGTAGAGTTGCTAAGAGTCAAAACTGAACGGCAATGGCTTTTTCTTTGTTTCTCTTTCCTGGTTTCAACAATGGCTTATGACAAACCCAAATTCAGTTTTACGGGAACTGCCACTGCATGGCCTAGTCACCTGAGGCTGAACTTCTGCAAGGCCCCGAGGACATTCTCCCGAGTGACGAGGTCCTTGCTCTCTTCCTTCAGCCTCTCTTCCAGCATCCACAGCACCTTTGGGTTCTGGGCGAGGTAGAGGCGGCCTAGAAACACAACCAGAGCTGAAACAGGGCTCAGGGCACCTGCAGGAGGGAATGGGTTTCTACCGTGCATTGAGGCCCACGCTTCACCAAACTGCCTGGGGGAAACTTTCTCTGCAGATACATCTATAAAATATGGGTAATTTCGTGGTCTTAAAAAGTTATTCAAATGTATTTCTTCTATGAAGTTGATTTAAGTCAATCAACTACCCAATGACTAAAACATCAATCTTGTCAGTGGTCTAATTTGTTGTCATGATTTTGTGGAAAGCACTGCATTTACCTGAAATCTTGACCCTAACAGTCAGATCTAAGGCGAAAAGAGCAGAGGAAGAAGCCTCTTTGCCACTGCTAAGCAACAGTAAGCAGTGCTTCTGGCCACACTCCCTGCCCCAGCTAGCTAGACACGCCCATGGCTGGAGAAGAGACTGGGAACCATACCTGGGACCCTATAATTGGCCACGAATCATCACTAGTCAATTGTGGTCCACCATATTGAAACAGAAGACACGAATTTCAGCTAGAAATTTTAACAGCACAATATGAATGGTCCCCAGCACATAACCCGACTTCTAATAAATGTCTGACAAATGGATAGCAGGACAAACAACAAGCGAATGAACCCGCCTTTGGAGTAACATATACTTTGCAAACTCCCATTATTCATAGCAGAAACAGCTCAAACAAATCAGAACTTATGGGAGATAATGACACTTCACAAAGTCACTCTGGATTTCGTTACGGCAGCATGTTCTCTTCGGAATTTTCAAATCTCCTTGATTTTTGCATAAAATGATGCAGTGCTTACTGGAATCAGCTCTAATGGCCTTGCTAACCTTATTTCGGTTTTAGGTAGAAAATTATAGAAAGTGCATTAGCTATATAACCTTGCAAGCGATCTAAAAAGTCCAGTCACAAGACCAGAAAGCTTAAAAAACAAAAGAAGGCTCACAAAATAAACTCCCAAACCCTCAAAACTAATTATTTGATGGTAACTCATTTTCACAAAAGACTTTAGCTACACTAAAAGTACAGCAAATGAAGATGCATGTAGACTGAGGAAACACATATTATCTCTACAAAACTTGGGGCAGCATGCTTTTCTGCAAAGAGAACTCCAGCGCATCCAGGAGACCTGACTCTCCTCCCTGCAGAACACTCGCATCTTACCTTCGGCGAGGGACGCGAAGGCGTTGATGAGCCGGGCCATGTACTGGCGCACGGCCTCACTCTGCGAGTGCAGCAGGTGAAGCACTGTCATCTGCAAGACAGACACAAGGGGAGATGTCAGTGGGAGGACAGTGGGGGACACAGAACAAGGCGTCCTTGACAGGTCTCCGGCAGTGTGATGAGGCCAGGTAAACAGATGACAGCCAACACTTCATCTGGACATCTTGTTTTGCACTGGGGACTAGATCACTTTGAACAAAAACAAAAAAAACGATCCAGATTTCCAAATTAAAAGAGTTAACTGTACAAGGCCCTGGGAAGGGTGATGGAACAAGAAGCGTTCTGTGTTGTTCGCTGTGGCTGGTGTTTCAGGCGGCACCTGATTTTGATCCCTACCAAACCACAGTCACACCATACTCAGCGGAATTCCACAAGAAACAAATTGTCAAGGGGCAGAAAGAACAGCACAGGAAGTGACAACACCATAATCATGCAAGCTGCGAAACCGGATGCTAACAGAGTGAGCCCACCCACGGTGCTAACGCTCCACATGGCAAAGCGGAGACACGACCCCATTTAGAGCAAATAGTCCTCAAAGGCTCAGGGACAGATGACGACGACGAAGCAGAAACAAATGCAGTTTAAGAAGCAGTTCCAGCTCCAGACTGCTCAGCAACCACCTCCCAGTACAGGTCCGGGAGGATTCTCTTGCCAGGGTAAGACAAAGGGTCTCCAGACTGAGGGGACCCCAGGTGTGGTTGGGAAGGGGTTCTCCACTAAAATGGGGGTAGCCTCAATAGGCAGAATGAATGCTGAACAGGGAGCCAAACCCAGGCCTCTTGCCTGTCTTGACTCCCAGGATGCTGGCATTACCCTCTAGGCAGGAGACTGTAGCTCGGAAGACGAACACAACCAAACCCAAACCCACTGCTATGGAATCACTGCCAACTCACAGCAATCCTAGAGGAGAGAGGAGAATTTTCTCACAGGGTTTCTAAGGAAGAGCTGAGGGATTTGAACTGCCAGCTTCTGGGTTAGCAGCCAGACGCTTACCCACTGCACCACCAGGGCTCCGGGAAGTGACGAGCCCATACCAAGAAGAACAAGAGATCGTGGCATGAGAGCTTCTCACAAATAGCTCACTTGGGCCACCGTCAGGGGAGCACTAGGCCCACAGGCTCCAGCCTCACACTCAAAGCTTCTGCCGCCCAGCCCATCAGGAGACAACCAAGGACCTCCAGGCATCCGAAGAACATTTCTAACACGAAATAGAACAAATGAAGAATAAAAAATGTCTCTGAGGAAATGGGATTGTAAAGGGAAAAGAAAACTAAAAATACACAAATGAAAATCTGTCCCCGATATCCTCAGAGATAAAAGACCCTATTTCATTGTTATCAACAAAATAGAATGCTATAAAAGATGATACAAAAAAACTGAAAAGAAAGTCTAGAAAATAAAGATGAAGAAATCTCCCAGAAAGTGGAGCCGAAATAAAAAGATGAGCAAGACAAGAATATTCCAGATGAAGCTCAGGAAGTCCAACATTCAGAAAGGGAGAACAAAGGCTATAGGAGGGAAGGCTGGACGAACTTTCCCAGTGGAACATCCCTTCTGGGACGAACCACTCCAGAAAGGCTCCTGGAGCTAATACCACCAGGTTGCTCATGACAACGGATCAAGTGCACTTTGTGGAGCACATCTGTGGGACATTTCTCTTTTTTTAATTAATGAATGAAAATGTACATTCCCATATAAATTCACATGCTCACCTATATGCAGCTCCCACTGCTCTCCCTGCACAACGACAACACACCCCTCTTTTCTGCTCCACATATGTCCTATCCTCCCAACAGTCTCTTATCCCCTCCTCTCCACCCACTCCCCTTCCTCCAGCAAGAGGTCAGCAGGATGACATCCTATAGATGCATAGAACCATAAAATTCCCACAAGATACGGTCACTCTGTGTCACCAAGTCCAATCCATTGCTATCCGAAAAGTTGACCTTCATTATGATTCATGGAGAGGGGCAGCATTAGGGCCAGGGACCATGTTCCCAGAAGAATCCCAAAGCCTCCGGACCATCAATTGTGGTCTTTTATTGGAGATACCTGGGTGTACCCCTATTTATTCTCTTGTTGTCAGTGAGACTCAACTTTGTGAGCTCCATCATGGCTATCACTGGTGGTGCCCGGGCACTATCAGGTTCTTCTGGTCACGAGTCAATGTAGAGACCCACTCATGTGGGTCTCTCTGTCTTCTGGGTTCTCTTTTCCCTATGTCGTTCTTGTCCTCAGTTTGCTGTACCCTCAGATGGCAGCTTGGCAGCTTTTACAACCCCAGACAAGAGGAACATTCTTAACCAGCAAGAAAGAGACAATTCAACGTGCTTCTCGAGACGGAACAGTGCAGGTCAGACTAGAAGGATCAGGAATCAGAATGGCTTCACATTTCTCAAAGGCAACACTGGAAGCCACAAGGCTATGAAGCAATGTCTTGGAAAATGATTTACAAGCCAGAACTCTACACAAAGGATAGAGACAATTTTAGACATGCACAGTCTCAAAAATACACTTCCCATGCATCACCCCTTTGGTAACTTAAAGATGTACTGCACCAAAACGAGACTTAAGAAGAAAGAAGACAATGGGAGATATTGGAAACTGGAGATCCGTGTCAGGAAAGAGGTGAAGCACATTTAAGGGAGTCTGTTGAAGAGAGATGAGGAAGCCAGCAGTTCAGACTGACCGAGTCTTCTCATGACAGCGGCATGCTGACGGCTTAGTGCCGTTACACCACCTCTATCTTGGTAACAGGTGTTTATTGAGGTGTAAGAGCCATAAAGAAAATGGTACAGGCCAGAAGGGCACAACTGCATGAATTTTTAAAAAGCGAACACGTGGGTAACCAGTGCCCAGGTCAAGATGCAGAACGCAACCTTGCGATGCCTCCTTCCATGGTGTTGTCTCTCTGACTTTCAACACCATAGGTTAGTTTTATGTGGTGTTGAATTTCTCTATCAGTAGAAATCATACAGCATGTATTCTCTGACACCCGATTTTTTTCACCTGGTGTTGTCTCTGAGACTCATCCATGCTGTGTACCCTCTTTCTTGTCACCGCTTTACGTATCTCCACTGTCGCTGAGTCGATTCTAACTCACATCGACCCTGTAGGTCAGAAGAGAACTGCCCTATAGAGTTTTCAAGGCGCGCCTGGCAGATCTGAAAGGCCGACCTCCTGGTTAGCAGCTGTAAAACCTAAACCACTACATCACCAAGGTTTCCCGTTTTACAAATAGGTCCCAATTAATATATCTATTTTACTGTTGATGAACATTTGGGCTATATTCAGTGTTCTGGTTTTCGTAAGCAGCACTACTCTGAATGTTCTTGTGTGTCCTTTAGTGACCAGACGTACATAATTTTGTTGGGTACAGACCTAAGAGTGGTTTTGTTGGGACCCAGAGTATGCATATGTTCAGTTTTAGTAAATACTGACAGTGTTCCGAAGTACTGCTCTGAGTACTGTACTTGTGAACAGAAAAGAAACTCCTGTCTGAGGTGAGTCCAAACGCTTACCTGGTCTGTACTTGAGTAGCCTTGACCATGTTTGGATGAATGACCATGTGTTGATGCAGTCCCAGCTCCTCCTTCCACACCCTGCTGTATAGATCAGCTGTGGCCAGGCTTTTCCCCTACAGAAGTGTCCTTATGTCACCAACTCTTTGGAACCACATTTACACCAAAACCAGATCCATTTGCTGTTGAGCTGATTTCAATTCACAGCAACCCTATCAAACTGCCCCACAGGGTTTCCCAGGCTGTAATCTTTACATAAGCAGACGGCCACACCTTTCTCCCTCGGAGCAGCTGGAAGGTTTGAACTGTTCATTTTTCAGTTAGCAACCAAGCACTTTAACCGCTGCACACCACCAGGTGGGCCTATAAGCGAAAATCACAGAACAGCTCGTCATCTCCCTTGACTGTAAACACTGCCAGCAGACAACCAGTACCTTCAGCTCTGCCAGATGCCTGTTTTCCAGGACTCTTCCCTGACCTTGACACTCAGCGTCCCCCGGAAGAATGACCCAAGGGCCCAGAAGCTGGCAGATGCCCATGACCTGGTAAAACTACAAAGAAACGTGAGACACTGATCAATGGAAAAGGCAGGGAGGTGGTCAGCTCTAGAAGAAGGAAAGAAGACATGACACAGGCATTTCTGAGCAACTGGTAAATTTCTACTTCTTTATCCAGATGGTAGGAACATGGGAGCATGTTTTATTATTATTCTTTAAACTGTTCATGTATGGTTTATACACTCATTTGTGTGAATGATAGAGTTTACAAATAAAAGCGTAATTCTAGAAAATAAGATAGAATTTCCTAAACTGAAGGAATTGTGCTTTTGGATAATGTTAGACTGTTGGATACGGAAAATTTGACATAACGGCACATAATTTTGATTTTTAGCTGATTGTTTTGATATTATGTAGTTAATCTCAATTCGATTCAGGTTTTTTGGTCTAAAACAGTGGTTCACAAAGTGTGTTTCCCACCCCCAAAGCATCAGCACCACCCAGAAGCCAGCAGGAAAATACAAATTCTGGGGCCCCCTTCCGTACCAAGAAGGTGGACTATGCGAGGAAGAACACGGCATCAGGATTGGAGGAAGACTCATCAACAACCTGAGAGACACAGAGGACACAAGCTTGCTGCTGCAAGTCAAGAGGACTTGAAGCACTTCCGATGGAGATTAAGGACTACATCTTTCACTACAGATTACACCTCAACACATAGATAACAAAAATCCTCACAGCTGGGCCAATAAGCAATACTGTGATAAATGGAGAAAATACTGAGGCTGTCAACAACTGCATTTTACTTGGATTCACCATCAACACCCCCAGAAGCAGATGTCAAGAAATCAAGAGACACATGCATTGGGCAAATCTGTTGCAAAAGACCTCTTTAAAGTATTGAAAAGAAAAGGAATCGAGGAATACGGTGTGCCCAACCCAAGCCACGGTGTTTTCAGTCATCTCATATGAATGCAACAGCTGAGCCATGAGTAAGGAAGACGGAAGACTAACCGGCACCCTTGAATTACAGTGTTGGCAAAGAATATTGAATATGTTGTGGACAGCCAGACGAATGAACAAATTTCTCTTGGAAGAAGTACAGCCAGGATGCTCCCTGGAATCAGGGATGGCAAGACTTCATTCCATGTGTTTTGGACACGTTATCAGGAGGGACCAGTCCTTGAGAAGCACACCATGCTTGGTAGACAGTCAGAAAAAAATAGGAAGACCCTCAGTGACAAGCAGTGACACAGAAGCCACAACAAGGGGTTCAAACAGAGCAACAACTGTGACGATGGCACAGGACCTGGCCGCGTTTTGTACTGTTGTCCACAGGGTCCCCCTGAGTCAGAACTGACCGCACAGCACCTGACAACAGCCCCCTGTACCTATCAGAAACTGCTGGGGGGGGGGGACCTGGGATCTGCTTGAATATGCCCTCCAGGTGGTAACCCTACATACCCAACTGGAGAACCACTAGCCAGAAGAGCCGGCCAACCACTTCCTTTCCTTACCGAAGAAGTGAGTTTAGTTTGGCTTCATACTGACAAGGATCCGTGCTACACAGAATGCTTTCCTGTCCTGAAGATTCACTGACATCTCTGAAGAACTCCAGCTCATTATTCACGTTTTTGAAAAATACCTCAGAGCCTGAGAACAACAAAGACATGAGGGAAAAAGAGCCCAGCAGACAGAAGGACCTACGTAAATGGGAGACTGTACCAATATGTGACCAGAAGAACCAGGTGGTGTGTCCAGCCACCACCAAGGACAGCCACGACGGGTCACATGATGTTGAGTTCCTGTGGCAACAGGAGAAAAAGAGGGGTGCAGCTCAAGAACTCTACTAAAAGACCACTATTGATGATCTGATGGCCTGGGGGATCCCCTGAGAACATGGCCCCTAGACCTGCTGCTGCCCCTGACCAGAAAGCACTACCGAGATCAACTCTTTGGACAAAAATGGACTGGACTCAGAGGTACAGTATGACCATACAGTGTGTGTACTTTATGGCCCTATGGATTTATAAGACGCTGTCCTACTGGTCTCTTTCTAGATGGGCATGAAGAGGGTGGACAGGAGAGGACAGGAGCTTGTTAAGAAGATACAACAAATACACAATGAAAGGAGGAGTGTGCCGTCACCAGTCAAGGAGAGCAGAAGGAGCTGCAGACAGGCGGGCGTGTAAAATTAATTTGGATTGTAGACTTTCACTTAGTCACACACACACACAAATACCTTGGAGCCACTAAAAACAATTGAGCAAGTAAGAACGGCCCTCTTCTCAAGGGCTACAGAGACCAATGCATTCTGACAAATACCACACACCAAGAAATCTAAGGAACCCTTTTGTGAGGACACTTTATTTAAACATATACACACACACATACATACATACAGATATGTGTGTGTGTGTATATATACATACATATACACACACACACAAATAAGAAAGAACTCACTGTGAATTAGACTGTAATGTGCCATCAGCTCTAAGATGTACCTCAACTTCAGAGGCGCTAAAACTGGGGAAAAGTGCAGTCAAGACTCATGACACACGACAGCAGGGAAAGCACCACTGCCGGATTTACTCTTCTAAGAGTTTGTATGTCAGAATATATTATTCAGCTGCTTCTGAGCTGGTTTCACTCTCATTAGAAATACAAACAGAAAAAAAGAAAAGGCACAAGAAAACGAGCGACTACAGTTCAAGTTTAACACAACTCTTTTCCGTAAGAGCAACAAGACTGCTCAGAGAACCAAATGGCATTCACAACTGCCCAATTCCATCACCTGTGTGTGTGGGTCAGTCGTTTCCCCAGGATGCCATTCTGTCAGAGGGCACTCAGGGGTACCGACACTCTCCTCGGCACAGACTATAAAGTTAGCAACAGGGAGATATGGGAGATGCAGAGCATTCTGGGTAAAAGTCAACTGCTCTAAGGAAAACACAGTGTCTTCTCGTGCGTGGCACGTTCAGGGTCCTGACCCTGGTCCTCGGCAGTGGAGACTGCGGCAGACAGCGTGTGAGAAGAGGGGTGAAGAGTGGTGAGAAGCTGCTACGAGCTGGCTCTTCTGTGCTGGGCAGCGGGTTACATCCTCCCCACACGTTGCTCACGCACTCATCCCAACAACCTCATCTGGGAGGTAAAGGCTTCTTCTCCTACATGGGCTTGCGATCACCTGGCTGATAAGCGGTAGAGATTGGACGGGAGGTTTGACTCACTCCAAATCTAGTCCTTTCCCTACTACATGAGACCCCCGTGGTTTCAAACCATACAGGTAGGCACTGACGTATCACAGGGCTTTGCTGTCATCACTCTGTCCAGAGGCACTGTTGACGTACGTCAAATATCTCTTGCCTTTTAATACTAGTATCTTTATAATACAATTTCATCCTTATTTGTCTTTAGGGTTTGGAAGCATCACATATAAACTTAGAGATATCTGTATTTTAATACATATATACATAAAAAATATACACAAATCATAAAAAAAGGACGATTGTTAAATATGGTCGTTAACCTGGATACTTCACAAGTCAAGGCCTGCCTGTATAGAAACGCAGAGTTTAAAGACCCAATTTAAGTCATGTGAAAACAATGGAATCTGCTTGCCCACTCTGCCCAGCCTAGGACACACTCAGTTTTTTACAACTCACAGAAAGCACTGGGAGAGAGCAGGAGTAGGGGACTGAGAACAGGAAAATGGCACAGAGCAGCTCCACATGGACAGTTCTGACTTGCTGGGAACTCTTCACTAGGACTGAAAAGTGGACCAGTGTCCACAGAGGATGCAGACCTCAGCAGCTCACAGGAGCTCCAGGCAGACACATGGCCACTCTGCTGGAGATGTGCCTAGAAGTTAGAGACCCCTCCCTACCAGTGGTCAAGACCACTGTCTAGATGTGAAGCCTGGGCCGAGCTCTAGCCTGTCTGGCACTGACCTGATTATTGCTGTGACATTCCAAGAGGTCATTGCTGATGTAGGCTTGTAGGACAGTCTCCCTCTGTTCCCCAGGAAGGGACGTGGTCAAGCGCTGCAGAGGAGAAAAACAAGAAAACTAAGTCTAAACAGGGAGAAAAAAATCCATAGTGTAGTTTTGCTTCAAATGGCAGTGCCATTGACTACACATTAAACCAAACAAGTAACATCCAGCTGGGGCTAGTCCATCAGCCAACCAGTTAGCCAACAAGAAATTCCCATGCTGCACTTGCTGACAGCATTGTAGGGGCTGCTGGAGTCAACTTCCCCATGTGAAACTTACAGACGTGAAGCAGTAGGTCCTATCTGGGGGCTGCAGTGAGGCCAGGGTGAGGGTGCTGGGCTGACGTGGAGTGGGGTGGCTGGGATAGGGGCACTGGAGGGGGACATACATGAAACTCTAAGAAGGCTGTTCATTTTTCCTGGTTATTCTGTAAAAATGTCATTCGCTTCACAAAGAGATACCCGTCTCACCCAGAGGCTCCGGAACGGCTTGGATTGACCGAAGGGCCAGGCAGGGAAATGAAGAAGCAACCAAAGGTGAGCATGGCCACGTGAGCAGAGGCGGACACGCTGGACAGGGATGAGCTACACGTCACTCAGGCTGCCCCACCCAGAGGAGTCTACTGACCACTCCTCAAACTAAGCCCCAGTGGACATCCCTGATCCCAGGGCCTTTCCTGTTGCTCCTGGTGGCTCCTGAGAGGACTCCTCCAGACCACGGCCCAGGAGACACTACCAGACAGCCAGAGGTGGAAGGGGCGGAGATCCTTTCCACGCAGAGACGAGGGAACTGCTCACAGGCATTTTGATGCCCAAATACCCTGAAATCCAGGGACCCATGAAGGGGCTCAGTACTCTGAAAGGGTGAGTCAGAATGGGCTGTTAAGGGAGCCCTGGTGGTACAGTGGTTAAGGGCCGTTAAGAATGTGGCTGCTAACCTATTTGAATCCACCAGCTACTCCCTGGCTACCCTACAGAGCAGTTCTACTCTGGCTTGTTGGGTCAGTATGAGTTAAAAATGATTTGATGGCAATGGGTTTGTGGGTTTGGCTTTTGGGGTTGAGTTAAAGAGCCGAGCACGACAGAGACTGAAGAGACCCTCAGAGTGCGGTCCCTGGGCATCCTTTAAGCTCAGTAATGAAGTCACTCCGGAGGCTTACCCTTCAGGTCAAGACTGGACGGCGTCATGAAACAAAATGAGACTAAAGGGACATACTAGCCCAGTGGCAAGGACTAGAAGGCAGGAAGGGACAGGAAAGCTATGAACAGGGACCCCAAGTTTGAGAAGGGGAGACTATTGACATGTCGTGAGATTATTAACCCAGGTCATAAAACAATACGTGTACTAACTGTTTAATGAGAAACGGGTTTGTTCTGTAAGCCTTCATTTAAAGTACAATTAAAAAAAATACGAGGCAAACAATGTTGGTTCAGGTCAGCAGTTTTCAAAGCATGCTTGAGGAAACACTGGGGGAGAGGGGCTCCCCCAAACCCTTGTGGAGTGTTCACAGGGTCAAAATTACTTTCATAACAACACAAAGATGTGATCTGTCTTCTCCCTGCTCAGTCTCTCAGAAGCTGTATGCAGAGGGACACTGCAGCAAACCCAACACGGAGGCAGATGTGAGAGCCCAGATGTGCTGCACTCACCCCGATGTCCCAGAAATCTGAGTCGGTGTAAAAAAAATGCTACTCCTCTACTAATTTTTGGAGATAATATAACTTTCATCATAAGAAGTGTTATTTATGTTAACAAATAACAGGTTTTTATTAATTTTAAATGAATGTATGTTTTCATTTTTCTCAGTTTTAGTTTTAATATGGTAAATACTGGCAGAACAAAGTCACATAAACAAAAGCTCCCTGGGGTCCTTGCCCAAACCTGGAGAAGTGTAAGTGGTGATCAGTCTGAAGAGCTAAGGAGACATGTGACACCTAGACGGGGCCTTCCTGCCTTTCAGGACTTGTTGGCTGGCTCTGGCTGTGCGCTGGTGTGGTGGTACGCGAACACGTGACATGGAGGTCTCTGCAGAGGACAGAGCTCACGACTGTGGCCTGGGCTCCACTACACGTTCTAACACACGACCACTGCTAAGTCTGAAGTGCTACAGATGACCGGAGAAGAACCCCACTGACGGAGTCTGCCTGTCTCCTGGGGCGTTGACAACGCATGTACCCAGTTATCGAGCGAAGGCCAAGGGCGACTCTGCAGTGAACACAAAGATTTTGAGAATGAGGCCACATCTCTCTTTAGAAGCCACTTCATATGTTCGGTTTTCACCTCTGTTCTTGGTATCAGCAGACAAGGAAGGAAGATTTTTACGAGATGGGTTAAAAGATAGCAAGGTAGCCCGCCAAGAAAACCACCAGAGTCTTTTGTTTTTTCACTTGAAGGGAAAGATACCTACCCAGCGCAGAGCCTGCAACAAGAAAGCTTTCAAACGGTCACTTCCAAAAAGTAAATCCTTCTTCAGCTTCTCATAATCCAGGGAGGGTAGTAATGGGACATCCTTCAGTTTCCTACTCAGTGAGGCAAGTTCAAAGAGAAAGAAAACGTTGTGTTGAGTAGCCCTCCCGAGCACCCTGACATCAGCTTAGGGCTCCCTGCAGATGCACCAGTGGCCCCGCTATCTTCTCCGAGCCCCCAGCATTATGGACGAGGCTGCCTGCAGAGCCGAGACCCACGCTCCCTGTCCCCAGCATCCACCAGCCCGGCTCTGCCTCTTCTGCTGTGTGCACCAGAGTTTTCCATCATAGTTTTTTCTACAATAAGGAGGCCCTCCAACCAGGTTGAGAACCTGCTGGACTCAGGTCAAGTCCACATTAGGCCAGGATGCCATCCATGCAACAGGGAAGAAGTCACCTTGCAGGCATCAGAAGTTTCCATCAGATTTCTAGTTAGAGCCAAGCCCAAAGTCTATGGGCATCAGCAGGCCCCAGGACTTTCACCTAAAATCCTGATGCCTGTCCCTGTCAAGCCTGAGGCTCGGGACTGGAGGAATGAGAAGGGTAGGCCAAGGTCAGGAAGCAACCATAAACAGTGGGTATCAGAGGCTCAGACCCTTTAAGGAAGAAGAGGAGGGCATGGTCAGGAAGCAGCATAAAACACCCACTGGAGACACGAGATGGGCTGCTGGACAATCTGCAGACCCTCCACAGAAGGACGACAATGCACGGACCCCAGGGGAAGCTCGGCTTCAATTAGCAGCAGACTGACTCAACCCTTGCCTTGGTTCTGGTGAAACACGAGGGACCACCCCAGCGTCCTTCTGCGCTGAACAGAAGTCTGGTGCCCATGGGAACACTGAAGAAACGGGAATGTCTGGTCCAGTTAGCAACACTTTATCAATATTAATTTCCTTGTTTTGACCTTGTCATACAGTCGTATAAGCAGTCACTACTAGGGGACACTGGGAGACTGACTCACAGGACTCTGTAGTATTTCTACAACTTCTTTTGAGTCCATAATTACTGTAAACTTAAAAAATAAAGACAAAAAAAAAAAAACAACCCAAAAATGACTTAGCCAATACAAAAGAAAAATAAGGATACTTGGATTTATGAAGACTTTGGTGAAAAGATGAATTATGTAATTATGTAAGGTTTCACGTATTTTCATGAGTACACTGGCAATGGAGATAACAGCATTATCTCTGGGAGGTAAGAGTTGGGGTGATGAAATTTTTTTCTTCATATTACTCTACAGCATTCAGATCTTCTATGAGCACGTATTACTTTCATATACAAAAAAAATTACGTGCCCTTTTTTAAAAAGTTAACGTTAGTTTTTAAAAGGCAAAATGAGATCGGAGAGGGGGCAGAGAATTGGGTCAGAAAAGCGGATAACAAGTGAGGCCTCAGCACACGCTCCAGGGACGGGGCAAGTTCTATTTTATACATCACTCAGGAAAAACACACAGATGTGTTCTGATCCTATCCCTCTAAGGTAGGCACTATTATAAGTTTAAAAATTAACATACTTTCTTTTAAAATTCCAAGTGTACGTAAGTGGTCAGTGTTCTTCAAAAGCCTTGGGGCCAAGGAAGAACAGAGGAACTGTCTCAAATGAAAGGGAATGAAGACAACACCATGACCAAACCAGCACACAACCCTGGATTGGACCCTGGGCCAGAAAAATGGCATAACGGCACAACTGGTGACACCTGAATCAGATCTGGAGATTGATGACATCATTGCGTCAGGGGTGAGGTTCTGAGTTTGTCAGATGTAACAAGTGGCAGTGCTGACCCTAAAATGAGGAGCCCTGGTGGCAGGATGGTCAGCCTTCCGCTGCTAAATCACAGGCCAGTGGTTCAAGCCCACCTGGGGCTTTGCGGTAGGAAGGCCTGCTGACCTATTCCTATAGAGATGACAGCCTAGAAAATTCTATGGGGCAGTTCTCTATCACTTGTGGTCTGTACATTGAAAGTCAACTGGTTGGCACTGAATGAAATGAGGACAACTACTTACGCAGGCACCAAGGAGGCTCTCAGCATGGTTGATGCCTGGGGGAGGGGAGGAGAGAGAAGAGAAGAGGACACACAGTGTTAACACACAGACAGTGATGCCGGAATCCCACAGCGCCTCATCAGCAGATCTGCAGAAGTTCTTATCCACCACAGCTGTCCACCATAGCCACACATGTATAAAAATTACCCCAAACCAAAATTAAGCAATAGGCTGGCGTGGCATTTCACAAGCCTCCAACACCTGACTTGTCAAAATGCCACTCCTAATAAAACCAGAAAACCAAACCCACTGCCACTGAGTAGAGTCTGACTCACAGTGCCCCTATAAGATGGAGCAGAACTGCCCCACAGAGGTCCCAAGGAACACCTGTTGGATTCCAGTTGCAAACCTCTTGGTTAGCAGCCGTACTCCTTAACCACTACATCACCAGGGATTTCTCTCTCCTAACAGATCTCTGTAAAAATACAGTGGATGCTCCCTGACCTAACCCCCAGAGGCACTCAATGCTGCCTAATTAAAGACATTTTAGGAAATGAAAGCAGTGTCCATCATTTTGGGATCCTTTTCTAATCTTTATTACAAGTTTTAATTTAAGAAGTAAAAGACCATGCAAGTCTTTACCGAGTGAAAACACTAGGAAGATAGCTAAACAGAAAATTACTCCGTGTTCTCATCTCTCTCCTCCACGCACAGGGTCAGTACTGACAGCCTTCTAGTTACAAACTGGGAACCGTGGTGGCATGGTGGCTAAGGGCTACATCTACTAACCAAAGGGCTGGCAGTTCGAATCCTCCAGGCACTCCTTGGAAACTCAGAGGGGAGTTCTACTCTGACCTACAGAATTGCTGTGAGTTGGAATAGACTCAATAGCAGCGGGTTTAGTTATAGATTAGATACAACTCTGTGTACTTTTTCACTTTCTAAATATTCACTGCAAAGCTCTTTCTTCATGTGATAGGCATCTCGGGGCAGGGAGGTGACGTTAGCGTGCCAGGAATGACTCAGAAGAGAACGAGTGTGGTCACATGGCTTGAAGACTCTCATCTGTGTCACTGCCTGATTCTGGTGGGAACCACCGAATGGGTTACGCTGTGCTGAGTATACTCCCAACACAAACAATAAATTAACAATTTCAAAAACCCGATGGGTCACCACCATAAGAACAGAAATACTGCAAATGTTCTCACATTATGAAGAATGGAGTACCACTGAAGAATATGCACACAGGTTGTTGAATGGGAAACTGAACTTCTGTGTTAAATCTTCACCAAAACACAATAAAATATAATTTAAAAAAGAGAGAGAGGGAGCAAGAGAAAATTAACAATTTCCCTCCTACCCGGCTTCCTTTTGACCCCATTCACAGGCTGAATCACTCCCTTCTTTAGGGACCTCCACCCCGTTGTTATTGTGTTTTGTTTACCACCACAGGCAGGGCTGTATTAAAAACATGCTAAACACGACTTAACTATATTAACCAAATGCAGTTGGACCAACTCAAATAAACCAACTGTAAAAAGACAATGATGAGAAAATCGAATATAGACTAGGTGGTATTAAGGAATTAGTATTAATTATATTTGGAATTGTGTCTATTTTTTTTCAAAGCCTTTATCTGCTAGAGACATATGGTCAATTGGCTTTAAAGAACGTCAGGAGAAAACCCTGAGTACATAAGACAGATGAACCAAATGAAGTAAAAACAATCACAACAGAATACTACAAAAAACTATACTCAAAACACATTTGAAACCTAGAGAAAACACATTTCTAGAAATACACTACTTGCCTAACCTAACACAAACTGAGGGAGGTTGAAAATTTGAACAGACCCGTAACAAAAGATGAATTAAAGAGGTTGGAAAAACACCCCAATGAAAAAAAGCCCTGGCCCAGACAGCTTCACTGGAGAACTCTACCAAACATTCAGAGAACTAATCAAAACCAAACCAAACCAAACCAAACCAAACCACTGCCATCAAGTTGATGCCAACTCCCAGGAACCCTACGGACAGAGTAGAACTGCCAATAGAGTTTCCAAGGTGCGTCTGGTGGCTTTGAACTGCCCATCTTTGGTTTAGCAGCCACAGCACTTAACTAACACACAACCAAGGCTTCCAGTCGGAGAACAACTGATATCAACTGTACTCAAAATATTGTGGAACACAGAAAAGGAAGAAATATTCTCAAATAAATTCCACTAAACCAATATAATCCTGATACCAAAGAAACAGGCAAAGATGCTACTAAAGAAGAAGACTTCAGCCCAATATCCCTGAAGAATACAGACATCAAAATTTCAACAAAATTCTAGCCAGCAGATTTCAACAGCTATACTACGTAATCAAAAAAGTAAACAGGTCTGACAATTAAGTTTGCAAACTCATCCTAGAAAAAGTGCATGAAGGGTGGAACAGGTGTTGGAACCAGTGCACTGCTTCCCAATGCGAGCACTTCAAAGGTGACCATAGTGATATTGGGTAGTGAGGCTTGCAGCACTTTTTCTAGGATGAATTCATAAGCTTAATTGTCAGACCTCGTACGATGACAGCTCTGATGGACAGTACAGAAAAAGAGTGCCAAAACTGCTCTGAAGGGTGGACTAGGTGCTGCCATCAGTGCAGCTTCCCAAGGGGAGGACTTGGAAGGTGACAGCAGTGATATTCTGCAACTAGGGATGGGGCACTTTCTTTAGGATGAATTCGCGAACTTAACTGTCCAATCTCATACATCACAACTGAGTAGAATTCATATCAACCTGTAAGAATTAATGGTTCAACATTAGAAAACCAATGAACATAATATACCATATACATAAATCAAAGGAAATAAATCTCATGATCTTCTCAACTGACACATGGAAGTCATTTGATAAAGTCCAACACTCATTCCTAATAAAAACTGGCAAAATAGGAATGGAAGAGCAATTCCTCAGCATGATAAAGGGCATTTATACAAAACCAAGAGCCAACATTATCCGTAATGGAGAGAATCTGAAAGCATTTCCCCTGAGAACAGAAACCTGACAAAGATGACCTCTATCATTACTATTATTTCACATTTTATCAGAAGTCCTAGCTAGAGCAATTAAGGCAGGAGAAGGAAGTGCAGGGCAAGTCAAGGAAGAAGAAAAACTATGCTATTCACAGATAATATGATCCTACACACAGAAAAATTCCAAAGGTTCCACAAGAAAGCTACTGGAACTAACAGAAGGGTCCAGCAAAGTGGCAGATACAAGAACAACACACAAGAATCAGTAAGATTATTCTACATCAACAAAAGAGAACTACAAAAAGAAATTAAGAGAACCATACCATTTACAATGGCCCCTCAAAAGGTAAAATACTTAGGCGCATAAACAACTTACACAAAGAAAACCACAAATGAGTACTCCAAGAAATCCAAAGAGACCTACATAAATGGAAAAACATACTATTGCTCTTAAATAGGAAGACTTAATATTGTGAAAATGTCATCACTACCCAAATGAAAACTGCTCTTGAACACTGAGTAGATGAAGTGAAAGAAGGGATGCAGAGCAAAAAAGATTTCAAAGGACAGTTTGAGAAGACAAAGGACAACATTATGCTGACACGTGCAAAGATCTGGAGACAGAAAATCACGAAAGAAGTACAAAGTCGGCATTTTTCAAGCTGCAAGAACTGAAAAAAAAAAATGAGGCCTCAAGTTGCTATATGGAAGGATTCTACAGGCAAAATATTAAATGACACAGGAAGCATCAAAAGCAGATGGAAGGAATACACAGACTCACTACCAAAAAAAACACTGGTCAACATTCAACCATGACTAGAGATAGCATATGATCAGGAATTGATGGCACTGAAGGAAGAAGTCCAAGCTATAACAAAGCCACTGGTGAAAAACCAGTCCCCAGGAGCTGATGGAAAACCAACTGATAGGTTTCAACACATGGAAGTAGTGCTGGAAGTACTCACTTGTCTGTGCCATGAAATTTGAAAGACAGCTACCTGGCCAACACAATCGAAGAGATCCCTATTTATGCCTATTCCCAAGAAAGGTAATGTAACCAGATGTGAAATTATCTTATCTTTATGAATCGAATTGTGTCTCCCCAAAAATGTGTGGAATAATTAGGCTAGGCCATGATTCCTGGTGTTGTGTGATGCTCCTGTACATTGTAAACCCTGCCTCTATGACGTTAATGACGGAGACAGGTGGCAGTGGTGTTGATCAGGCAGGACTCAATGTGTGAGACTGAACTGTGCTTTGAGGCAATCTCGTGGGATATAAAGCAAAGGAAAAGAAGCAAGCAGAGAGTTGGGGACCTCATACCATCAAGAAAGCAGCAGTGCCCGGAGCAGAGTGCATCCTTTGAGAAGGACCCAGGGTCCCTGCACCTCAGAAGCTCTCAATCCAGGGAAGATTGATGGCAAGGTCAATCTTCCAGAGAAAGCCTTCCCCTGGGATGCCCCAAATTTGTAGCCTACTGGATTGTGACAAAATAAAATTGATTTTTTTAAAAAAACCATCCACTTTTGGTATCTCTGTTACAGCAGCATTAGATGACTAAGACACACATGTAAGTAAAATCTTGCTGAAGATCATTCAAAAGTGGTTACAGCAGTATATGAACAAGAAACTGCCAGAAAGTCAAGCTGAATTTAGAAGAGGATACAGAATCTCAGGGATATCATTGCTGATGTCAAATGGATCTCAGCTGAAGGTAGAGAACACCAGTAAGATTTTTACCTGTGTTTTACTGACTATGCTAAGACATTTGACTGTGTGGATCAAAACATATTATAGATAACTTGCAAAGAATGGGAATTCCACAACACTTAATTGTGCTCATGAGGAACCTACACATAGATCAAGATGCAGTTGTTCGAAAAGTACAAGGGAGTATCGCATGGTTTAGTCACCAAAGATGTGTGTCAGGGTTGTATCCTTTCACCATACCTATTCAATCTGTATGCTGAGCAAATAACCTGAGAAGTTGCACTATATGAAAAATAATGTAGTTGCATCAGGATTGGACGAAGAATCACCAACAACCCACATGATGCAGATGCAATAACCTTGCCTGCTGAAAAAGTGAAGAGCACTTGATACTCTTAAAGATGAAGGTCAAAGACTCCACAGAGCTTCCGTATGGATTATATACTTCAACATAAAAAAAGTCCTCGTAAGTGGACTACTAAGCAACATCCTGGTAAGATGACTGAACTTGTCAAGGATTTCATTTTGCCAGGACCCGTAATCAACACCCATGAAAGCTGCAGTCAGGAAATCAAAAAACACATTGCATTGGGCAAATCTGCTGCAAAGACCTCTTTAAAGTGTTAAAAAGCAAAGATGGCACCTTGAAGACAAAGCTATTCCTGACCTAAGCCGTGGTGTTTTCAACTATCTCACATGCACATGAGAGCTAGATGATGAATAAGGAAGACCACAGATGAACTGGCATCTTTGAATTGTGGTGCTGGCAAAGAATGGTGAATACACACTGCCAAAAGAACAAACAAATCTAGCTTGGAAGAAGTACAACCAGAATGTTCCTTAGAAGCAAGGAGGATGAGAATACATCTCACATACTCTAGACACGTTACGAGGAAGGATCAGTCCCTGCAGAAGGCCATCACGCTTGGTAAAGTAAAGGGTTAGTGACAAAGAGGAAGAGCCTCACTGAGACAGACTGACGGCGACAGTAACAATGGGCTCCCACACAACAACAACTGTGAGGACGCTGCAGGACCAGGACCAGGACCACGTCATTATGAGCTGGAACTGACTTGACAGCACCGAACAATAACAACCCTGGTAGTGGTCAGGTGCTACCTCTGTTAACCAAAAGGTCGACAGTTCAAATCTGCCAAACTGTTCAAATCTGGAAACTCTGTGGAGCAGTTTTACTCTGTCCCATAGGGTTGCTATGAGTCAGAATCAACTCAAGAGAAGTGGGGTTTTGGTTTCTTAACAACAATAACCCAAAGCGACACTAAGATATAATGCAATCTCGATCCAAATCCCAGTAGAATTCTTCAATAAGATGGAAAAACTAATTATCATCTTTATACAGAAAGGGAAGAGGACCTGCATAAGAAAAGGACTACTGACGGCAAAGAACTCAGTAGGTAGCCTCACTCTACCTGATTCTCAGAGCCTGTGGTATAGCCAAGGTAGTCAGAACAGGCTGGTACTGGTGCAACAACAGCACACAGACCAGTGGAAGAGAACTGGGAGTCCAGATGTAAATCCATCCATCTATGGAGAGCTGATCATTGAAAAAGAACCAAAGTTCATTCAATGGGGAGCAGGTAATTTCTTCAACAAACAGTGCTGGCAAACTTAGATGCTAAGCCAGCCAAGTGTCGTCAAGTCGGATCCTTAGATATCTACCCATAAAAAATGAAAGAGAATCTATATTTCACACCTGTCTCAGTCTTCTAGTGCTGCTAGAAGTATAAGAGAAATACCATAAGTGGATAGCTTTAAAAAGAGAAATTTTACTCTGTTCCAGTCCGGTAGGCTACAAGTCCAAATTCAGGACATCAGTTCCAGAGAAAGTCTTTCTCTGCTGGCTCTAGAGGAAGATCCTTGTTGTCCATCTTCCCCTGGACTGGAAGCTTCTGAGGTGCAGGGTCCCTGGGTCCAAAGGATGTGCTTAGCTTCCTTCCTGATGGTGGGAGGCCCCCAACTCTCCACTTGCCTCTTCTTCCTTTATATCTCAAGAGATTGCCTCAAGGCACAATACAAGTTCTGCCTCACAACACAACCACCGCCCCATCCTCCCTCATGACATCACAGAGGCAGGGTGTACAGCATACAGGAACATCACTGACACCGAGAATTGTCCTGCCCAAATTGCCACACACATTTTGTGGGGACACAACTGAATCCATGACAACACCACATGCAAAAACTAACTCACAGTAAATACCTAAATACAAAACCTTAACTATAAAGATTATAGAAGAGGAAAAACAGAGACAGTGCTAGAGGTTCTAAAACATGGCATACACAGAATGCCAAACATACCTAAAGTGGCACACACCGCAGAAGATGAACTAGATAACGGGACCTCCTAAAAGTTGAGCACTTACAGTGTGAGAAAAAAATTTTGTCTATAACATATCCAACAAAGGTGTTATCTCTCAAATTTAGAGAAAACTTCAATACCTGAACAATAAAAGGACAAATGATTCAATTAAAAAATGGGCAAAGAATATGAACAGGCACCTCAGCAAAGAAGACATTTAGGAGGGTAATAAACATAGGAAGAAATGCTTGCTATCACTAGCCATTAACCAAAAACCAAACCCACTGCTGTCAAGTCAGGTTCGACTCACAGCAACTCTAAAGGTCAGAGCAGAACTGCCCCATGAAATTTCTAAGGAATGCCTGGCAGATTTGAACTGCCAACCTTTTGGCTAGCAGACATAGCACTTAACCCACCACACCACCGGGGTTTCCTCACTAGCCATTAGAGAAAAGCAAATCAAAAATATGAGGAGATACCACCTCACCCTGACATTACTAGCATTAATTAAAAAAAAAAAACAACAACAAAAAGACAGTAATAAATGTTGGCAAGGTTGTGGAGAGACTGGAACTCTTAGACATTGCTGATGGAAATGTAAAGTGCTGCAACCACTACGGAAAAAGGCATGCTGCTTCCTCAGAAAGCTAGAAATAGAGACACCATATGACCTAGCCATACTACTCCCAGGTATACACCCTAAAGAAATAAAAGCTGTGACACAAGCAGACATATGCACACTCCTGTTCACTAGAGCATTATTCGTATCGGCAAAGACAGGGAAACAACCTAAGTACCCACTAACAGATGAATGAACTAATGAACAGCCGTACAGACACACACAAAGGAATATAATGCAATGACAAAAGAATAACAGTGAGTCCGTAAATATCTCACAACGTGGATGGCTTTAGACGACATCATGCTGAGTGAGGTAAGTCAATCACAAGAGCACAGAAAGATGTGATGTGTGACTCAGACACACAATGTGAGAAGGCTAAGAGAAGGGCTGGACAGTCACCTCCTGCTAATCTCGTTTTTACCTACCAGTTGAGATAACAAAGCTGTTCAATTCACACATTACGAGGCCTGGTATAAAGCCACCTTGAAAGGCAGTGATACATGTGAAAAGGGTGAGTGCTGTTCCAAGACTTAAGAAAGTCACATAAGAGAGAAGCCAAGGACTGAAGACTCCAAGCCAGAGCCACAGTCCACAGACAGGACACTCCTCAGCAGGACAGTACCATAGCAACGTCCCCAAACAATTGCACAAACAATCTCAGAAAGGTTTTTTTATTGTTAACAATGATACATTTAAATGTAAACTTCCCTACAGACTGTGCCCACAAAGCCCAGGGGCTGCTAGCTGGGACCTGGCCTCACCCAGGGCACTCCCTCGTGGGAGTCAGCCCCTCCTGTCATCCACACCTGCCCTCAGCATGGACACTCTACACGGAGGGTGCCACGTCCCCTGTCACTCACGGCATATTTTTCACAGAGTGTATGTCATGGGCTAAATTGTGTCTCTAAAAAATATGTATAGTCATGTGGTTGGGCCATGATTTTTTGTATTTTGTGATTGTTTTCTATTTTGTGATTTTGTTGTGTTCTATGTTAAAGGATTAGGGTGGGACTGTAAATCTCTTTAGAAGATCACCTCTTTGCTCCACTGTAAAGGGAGTTTTTCTGGAGTATGGTTTGTACTACCCCTAATCCTTTTATTTTGTAAGAGATAAAACGAAAGAGAAACAAGAATTGGGAATCTCACACTATTAAGAAAACAGGACCAAGACAAGAGTGCATTCTTCAGACCTGAGGTTCCTGTGCCAAGATGCTCCCTGGACAAAGGCTGATGCAATACTGGACCTTCCTCCAGAGCCAGCAACAGGGGGAAAGCCTTCCCCTGGAGCAGACATCCTGAATTTGGACTTGCAGCCTCCTGGACTGGGTGAGAATAAACCTTCCTTTGTTAAAGCCATCCAGTCAGTGGTATTTCTGTTGGAGCAGCACTAACTGACTAAAACATTGCCTCTGCCAGTGAGAACAGAGGGCTAAGGTCAGAGGGAGGAACCCAAGCACTTCCAAAGGCTCTGCACAGAAAGGTGTGTTGCCTCATCAGCAACAAGAATTGCAAAGCTACCCCAATGCCCAACACAGGAACAATCACATATACAGTGATGTTCTCAAACCAAGATGCTGAAAGAAAAGAGAAACCCAAACATATGAAAAGGACAAGTAGACGCCCCAAAATGTATTGCTACGTTAAAACAAACAGGTGCACAACAGGAATGATCCAACCTTAAAAAAAAACAGTTTATGTTGAGTTGATTCCAACTGACAGCAACCCTATAGGACAGAATGGAACTGTCCCTAGGGTCTCCAAGGAATGGATGGTAGATTTGAGCCACAAACCTTGTGGTCTGAAGCTAAATACTTAGCACTAAACCACCAGGGCCCCTATAGAAACTTACCAAACCAAAGGCAAAATCAAACCCACTGCTGCTGAGTCAGTTTCAACTCATAGTGACCTTATAAGACTGCAAACTGCCCAGAGAGTTTCTAGGGAGCACTTAGCAGATTCAAACTGCCAGCTTTTTGGTCAGCAGGGGTAGCACTTAATCCCGGCACAAGCAGGGTGTCCTGTGAATGTCAGTTATCTGTATGTTTAAAAGGCCTGGGAGGATGCACGTGAAACACAGGCAACAGGGTTGCTATGATAGAGAGGAGGAGGAGAAGGGGCATCGGGGTGACAAAGGGCTCCCTCCCTTTGTTTTTGCACCATTTACTGCTGAGTTGTTCGTTTTCTGGCGCCTTGGTGGCACACTGGTTATGTGTTCAGCTGCTGACCAACAGATCAACAGACTGAATCCACCAGCCGCTCCTTGGAAACCCTACAGGTGTGTTAGTTTTCTAGCTAACACACATTGGTGCCATGAGTGGTGTGCTGCTGGTGTGATCTTAGTAACAAACTCAACCCTCTCAGGAGATGTTTCTCCTCTTATTCTCATCACTGGGTTACTGTAAAACCTAACCAGATTCCTTGCACCCCAGCAAATAGTGGGCTCTGCTTTTGGAACCTGACTTAGTAAGGACCATAGAGTGACAGACGGAGGGCTAGGGAGGTGACATGAAGGTCACCCTGGGAGAGGCCACCTGGGAGGCTTCTCTCTGCTCAAAAAACTTAATCCAGGTACTATAAACTCTTTGCAGGAGGGCCTAAGCACCAGATGTGATAAGGTGAGCAGATTTTGGGACACAGGATTTTGGGAGTGACTCAGAGAGGGCAGAATGCGTTCCTCTATCCCGTGCCCTCTGCAGGCCTGCTCCTCCAGGCTGGGCCTCTCCCTGCAGAGGGGGCACTCTGGGCTGTGAGCTCAGGAGCACAGCACCTCTGCCCTTGCTTCCTGATGGCCACAAGCGTACCCCCAAGGACACAGCCAGCTCTTCTGTTCTTCCTCACCCTCTGAAGTCCCTGCAGTGGTGGGGACTGTGGGAGGGGAGGTGGACTGCCTGAGCTGTCCAGGACTAGGTGGGTAAGTTCGCTCAATGCTAGAGTTCAGATAAGGAGACCAACCTGCCTACAACCAAAACCCACATTCTCCAACAGAAAATCAGTATCAAGGGTGATCATTTCTGCTCCTTTTCCTGCCTTCCTTTGTTCCATTTCTCACATGGCCAGAACACAGGGGGAAAGGGGGTGCTCCTTACTGGAGCCCCCAGACTTCCAAAGTGAATGAGGTTGCAGGGGCCAGAGTCTTGTCAAGAGCCAGATTCTAAAGCCAGTATCAAATGTACTACACTTAGAGACCCAGGGCCAGCAGGGTGCTGACGGGCCCAGCCAGGCTCCTTCAGGGTCTATTACTGAGCTGGTCACTGCTGGTCACAGTGCCCCGGGGCAGGACCTGGCCGAGGACCTTCTGGAAGGGGCTGATAACTGCCCCTTTGTTGGCCTTGAAACTGCTAACCTAGAGGTAGAAATTACACCCTTTCAAAATACAAAATAAAACAATCTTCTTCTCATCCCAAATTCTAAAATCCTAGCAATTCACTCACTAGACACTGATCTAAACTGGATCCTGATTTCCCTCTTCATATGTTTTAAATACGAGCTCCCCAGACCAGTATCATACATCCTGCCAGACCACAGCAGTCTGCCTGTCTTTTGCAATGATCAAAAGACTACCACTGCTACACGACGATAAAATGACTCACTGCTTTTATCGTCTCATAGAGAAATCTGCCAGGAGCAAGTCTGCAGGTTGCAATGCCTGTCCCTAAGGCAGTGATACAGTGAGAAGGAAAGGGCTGAGAGCTAAGTCACAGAGAGCTCACTCATCTTCGTCCCCTGGTTTCCAAGGTGTAGACACTCTACTTTAGATTGGTACGACCAACCTCTTGAGATGACATTAATAACTTCTGATGGGGTGAAACTGCATGTATGTTGTGTTCTGCCTCCTTTTAAACTGTTTCTTAATAACTGGATAACAATTTTAAACACACTGGATGCATTGTTCCGCCTACAGAAAATGCAAAGAAAAATTCCTGTATATGCTAGATACAACGAGATTTGTAACGCAAACCGGGAAGATGCTGAGTATTTGCTAGATGAATTAATAAGCGGGAGGCGGCACAGAAGGCTGGTCTTATTAGACTCGTATCTGGCTATGCTAATTCCGGCTAGCAAGGCTTCATTTGCTAACCACACTCTGCCACTAACTGACTTGCTGCTAAACTATACATGTCATGCTCTCAAGAGTCAGCTCAGCCAGTCCTCGCCTACACTGCAAGGAAGTCATTTTTCTGAACCTCAAACTTCCTGTGTGCTTTGGTGGCATTTCTTCAACGGCCAGTTCTCAGATTTCCCACGCTAAGATCACCTGGCCACGTTCTGAAGGACAGACGCCCTCATTTCCTCATCTGTCCACACGCGGCGCAGCCAACACGACCGCCAGCTCTGCAAGACGGCTGTGTGTCCTACGAGGATGTGGTCAGGGATACTTGCTCTTCACAGCCTTTCTGTTACAATGTGTAAGACACTCCTCGGGTCTTCGTGCCAGGAAGAGCCATGGATGTCCCTCCTCGTAGCATTTTACAAACTGTACTTAAACTTGTTTTGACATCATAAAAATAATTTGGAAAAAAATGAACAGTTTAAAAGGGCATAAAGAAAACTTTAGTAGCTTTGAAAATGGTGAGTTTGGGGAAGACATGCAGTGGGTTCGCGGGGTTCATTTTATTGTCCTGATTCACGATTGCATGTGCAGTACACATGTTGTTCCATATGCAGTGAGCACTGTTGCTGCTGTTAGGTGCTGTCGAGTTGGCTCTGACTCGTAGTGACCGTAGGAACACAGCCCTGCTCAGCAGTGTGGCTGAGGACCGGCAGAGCCGACTCGGAGCACACTGTGCACAGTCAGCCGCAGGCCAGTTACTGGCAGGGTGCGGTGAGGAACGCCGCCTCGCGGGCAGAATCCGCACGGCCAGGTCCCTGTCTAGTGAGATCACCCTGCCATGCCTTCTCCCACTTATTCACTCTCTCACTCATTCAGCAAACCCTCAGCACCTTCCAGATTTGTGCTACAAATCCCACTGGGACTCTTTTTCTCGAACGGCCATCAGAGCTGTCTTCGGATTACCTTAATGTCCTGAATGTCATCCAAATGTCTTCTTTTCAATATTTACTTTATCTTCAGGAAAAGAAAAAAGCCATTAGGGGCCAGATCAGGTGAGCAGGGAGGGTGTTCCAATACATTTATTTCTTTACCGGCTAAAAACTCCCTCACAGACAACTAGACAATTAAGTTCGCAAACTTGCCACCATGCCAACGTGTGCAAGGGCCATTCCAGAAAGAGTTCCAAAATTGCTCTGAAGGGTGGACTAGGCACTGGTGTCAATGCATAACTTTCCAAGGGGAGGGCAGTGAAAGTGACCACAGCAATATTCAGCAATGAGGTACGCAGCACCTAGAATAATTAAGTTTGTGGACTTAATTGTCAGACCTCATATACTAAGGAGTATGTAGCCACCTTCTCTTGCTTTATAACGTAGCTGCGCATGTTGCCCTTTTTGCTGGGGGTGCCAGAGAGCTCAGAGCTAAACCTGTGACAAATGTTAGTTGAGTGAATACTGAAGTCAAGAGTAGAAAAGAAGGGCGTGTTGTCACAGGGCGAGGAGAGGAGACTAAGAGTTGCAGAGAGCTTGGTCCTCCGGGTTTTATACGGAAAATTGACTTGGATTGTAAACTTGGACTTCATCATAATAGAAAATTAAAAAAAAAAATTCTAAAGCAGAATTCTGTTTATTAAAACTCTGATATGAATGTGCAAATTCTCACTTAAAGCATGAGCCCAACATTCTGCCCCACAGGGCCAGGTTCTGACCCATGAGGATGCCCCTGTCACCAGGAGCTCCATTCCAACTCCGGGCGCCTGCCTCCCCCCGTCCAGCAGGAGGCAGGAGTGAGCACCAGGAACATGGGCTCAGGGACCTCGGAACATTGCTCAGAGGTGCTGGTGAACCCTGCCTCACCACAAGCCTCCAGATGTGATACCCTAACAACGACATAATGTCACCCAGGCAATGTCTGGTCCGCATAGCCTGAATCTAATCATGAGGAAATATCAAACACGAAAGCAGAAAGGGAGGACTGTAATCTTCAAACACACCAATACAATCACAGTGAAAGACAACAGGAGACATATGAAGGTTAAATGAGAACCAAGAGACATGACGGGTAAACGCAAACCCGGCCGCAGGCGCCCAGGGGAGACAAACGCTCTAAGGACCAGTGTGGTAACCGACAAAACTGGAAAACGGACAGCAGGTTAGATAAACCGCTAACAGTCAGAATCAACTCGATGGCACTGGTTTTTTTTTTATTGTACTGAGGCTACATTTACTAAAGACAATAACTACATGGAGGTTACATGAAAAATTCTGTTCCTAAATACACAGCCATGATACATGTAATTTATCCTCGAGTGGTTGAGAGAACAAACTGTGGGCGTGCGCAGAGTGACAGAGAGGAACGGGGAAGCCAGCCACCCAGGAGGGTGAGATGCCACCAGTAGATACATCTGGCTAAAGGGTCTACCTCGGCGCCATTTTCCCAACTTGCCTCTAAGTTTACAATAATTCTAAGTAAAGAAAGTCTGCTTTACACCATACAGACAGCTTCTGACCTGAGGGTCATTTTTAAAAAGAGAATGCTTCCTTCCTTGCCTACCGATCTGGCGCACTGACGAGAAGTTCCAATTAGGGGAGCAGACAGCACCTCCCACCCTCACACTTCCAGGAGCCTCTCCTGCTGCTCACTCTCTTCTGGGAGCTTACGGACCTCAAAAGCCGCTGAAATGCAGCCTCAGGAGTGTTACTTCCTCAACATCTGTTGTTTGCTGTGGTGACACTTTTTGTCTGGGCGCAGACCAGGCACAGTGCAGCAGTGGCCATCACTAGGGTTGGTGTCACCCAGTGCAGTAACTCACAGTTGTCACCCCCTATAGACCTCCTTCCAAACCAGATGACAAAGAATCCTTAGTCATGTTTTCGGTACTAATGCGACTTGTCACTTGTAATTTCTATACACCACTCTTTCGTTCCCTTTAATTACAACTTCATTCTCCAAAACATTATGGATACAGCTTCACAAATGCTAATTACCGTAATACTGTAGCTAAAACACCACAAAATTCGGCAAAACCAGCGACTGTAAAAGACCAGAGACCTGCAACCCAAACACAACAGTGTGCAGTCACAGCGCAGGCAGATGAGATCACATGACCGAAGCACCACTGTCCCTGGGTGACAACGACAGCTTTCACGGGAGCACACAGGAAGGCTCCCAAGCCAGCCAGCATGGAGTTTCAGCCTTGTAGGTCACACATGTGAGTTGGACGTGTGAAAAATGCTTTTGTTCTTTTAACTAATTATGGGGATATTTTCACAGACAGCCATTTTGGTGTCACCCCTCGGACTGTCAGCCTGTGCTGTCACCCCCCCCAGCCCCTGCTACAAACCCCACGCCCTCCAGGCTGGGCCTGGAACAGCAGAGGCCGAGTCTCACCGTGCCGGGCCTCGTGAAGTCCAAGCTGTGAGCCAGGCTCTGCCGCAGCTGGTTACTGAAGAGGCGGACACAGACGCTCTGCAGGTATTCCGGAGTGATCTGCAAAAGAGGATGCCGGGAGGCCTGCTGAGAGGCAAGAAACTCACCCCAGCACCACCGGAGCCACCCTGGTGCCACGTGACGCGCAGAGCAGAGCCAGGGGAGCCACCTTCCGCTTCACTGTAGCACTGAGCCTGACAGAAAACACTCACAACAGACTACAGGCCTGATCAGAGGCCATCAGACTTTAAATTACATAAAATAAATTGATACAACCATTTGTTGTTAATTCCAATTTAAAAAGTCACTGGGGGACCTTAATGTGGTGGAAAGAGTGCTAGGATTAAAACTTGAAGATCTAGGTTCAAGTTGGACTCGAAAATCCACTTTGATGACAACCTTGTCTTTTCTCATGCCCAGGACATCGGCTCGTCATCGCATCTCCAGCAGCCTCTTTTCCCAGCCCACTGCTTACTTCACTGCAACACCCCGTCTCCGTGTCCTTCTCCCATGCTGACTCTGCAGACACTGCTTCTGCCCTCTCATAAACCAAGTTTCTGACAAATAAAACTACTTCACTAGGCACACTGAGGTCACTGCCACAAATGCACAACTCAAACCCCAGCACCAGTGAGCATGCTCTGCCTTCTTGATCAGCCACCCCTCCATCCCCTACACAAACCAATCCAACCCTCCTCCATCCTCTTTGAGTGCCACCCATGCCCTCCAGCTGGCCCCCATCTCAGCGATGGACAACAGACAGACAAGTGTCCTACCTCATAGACAGTGGAAGCAAACTACCCCAAAGCCTGTCCATACTCAGCAGCATGTGAGCCCTCGGACTAAAGGGGTTCCTCTCGGAGCTAAACTCCTACCTTCTTTATCAGTGGGTCTGACCAACCATCCAAAACCAAACCCACCACCATCAAGCCAATTCCAACTCATAGCAACACTCTAGGACAGAATAGAACCGCATGGAGTTTCAAAGGAGTGGCTGGTGGATTTGAATTGCCAGCCTTAGGTTAGAACTTGAGCTCTTAACCACTGCTATACCAGGCCCCTCCCTGGGGTCCACTCCCTTTAAATTCCTATAATACTGAGATTTAAACACTCCTATGAAAACCCTGGTGGCATAGTGGTTAGGTGTCATGACTGCTAACCAAGAGGTCACCAGTCCGAATCTGCCAGCTGCTCCCTGGAAACTACAGAGCAGTTCTACCCTGTCCCATGGGGCTACTGCAAGTCACGACTGACTCCACAGCAGGCGGTTTGGGTTTTTATTGTTCTTGTATTTTCAATCTTTCCTTCAATACTCATTCCTTCCCCAAAAGCCAAAGACATGCTCGAAGTCATCTCCTATTTAAAAAAATACCCTCAGTTGCCTCCATCCTACTTCCTCAACCCTCTCAATAACCTTCCTTTGCTGTTCTCATCTTCCCTTTATACTTAAATACAATGCAATCAAAACTTCCATTTGCACAACTCCCCATAGCTCAGTATGGCAAAGATCATCACCAATGACCTGGGTGCCAAATGCCTGGACACTTTTCAGTTCCAGTCTTCTAGAGTTTTCTGTGGCTTTTAGTCTTTGGATCAACTCATTAATTTCTGAAACTCTGTTCTGACTTCTGACACTGCGACCAGACCTTTTTCCTAATAACCAAATCTAATCATGTTACTTTCTTGCTTAGAACTGGTGAGGAGGAAATGACAGAGACAGCCGACAAAAAGCAAAACATGAATGGCCAGCAAACACGAAAATGCAGGCCACCTCACATGTAATCTGTTCCTAGCTGTCGCCGAGTCCGCTCCAACTCACGGAGACCTGATGTATAATGAGACAAAGGAATGAAAGTGGGGCTTCTGCTTTGAGCCCTGGTGGCACAGTGAATAAAGTGCTCATTTGCCAGTTCAAAGGTCAGCAGTTTCAACCCACCAGTCACTTCTCAGGAGAATGATGTGGCAGTCAGCTTCTGCGAGGATTACAGTCTTGGAAACCCTATGGGACAGTCCTACAGGGTCGCTCTGAGTCAGAATTGCTCAGCAGCACTGGGGTTGGTTCTATACACTTTTCTGAACGCTGAGCAGGGATTCACTTTACAATGAAAAACAGATGAGCCGAGAGCCTGCCTCCAGCCTCCGCCCTGTCTTGACACTTGAGGACCCCCTCAGTGCTTGTGCCAGGAGGTGTGGGGCCTCTGCCTGCCACCGCGGGAGGTCTGGGGCCTCTGCCTGCCACCCCTGCAGCAGGGCTCCCGTGTCTGTCTGCGGCCAGCACACGCACTGCTCTGACCACCACTCCGGCTGTAAGGAGACACACCCCAGACAACGGCAGTGATCTTCTTAATAGGAGACAGGGCAAAAGGAACCGGTTTTATTTCTTTCTGTACTTGCTTACATTTTCTAACCATGAGCACGTCTTACTTTTTTCTTTTTTTTGTCAACAGGGGTTATAGGAGCCATTTTTCTTTTTGTTTCTGGTACCTTTTTTTAATACGTATTAGAAAAAAGTCAATACACACCATTTCTAAAGCAAAATAAATAAAAAAATAAACCAAAACAAAAAATTAATTAATCGCAAATGTCCAAAGTCTTATTTTTAAAACATCCATTTCATGAGCCCTGACTAACTACAAGATAAAAGAAATATTCCTTAGCATGGTCTATGGCTCTCTTCATGGAGCCAGCTACCTCCTGGGTCATCTTTCCACATGCAGTCACCTTCCCAGGCAGATGTGACTATCAAAATAGAACACAATGGAACCAGTAAACAAAAATCCATCAGATTAATCAAGTTCCCAAAAGGAGATGTGAAACCCTGGTGGCACAGTGGCTACAGTGCTACATCTGCTCACCAAAAGGTCAGCAGTTCAGACCTGCCAAGCGCTCCTTGGAAACTCTATGGAGCAGTTCTACTCCGACCTATGTGGATACAAGCAGTTGAAAAGCAAACACTTTCCTACTTCCCAGCAACAAGGTACGCCCCCTACCCCCCAAGCCACGTAGTTTTTTTTTGGGGGGGGTGCCAGACAATTTATCCTTTACAACAGAAAGAATAAGGTAGAAAAAGAAAGCTATAGTAGATACTGTGTTAGGGAAAATGGGTAAAATACTGCAAGAGCAGGATGAAAAAGAGTTTGGAACAGCAGCCTGCATTCTTCCCTTGCACACGTTATGTTCTCAGGCAGAAAGCAGGCTCTGTTGGCTTGGGAATGACCAGAAATCTCACATCGACCCAGTCCACACCGGTGATACTTCTTTGTCTGGAAACAGATCCAGGAAAACCTGCAAAAGTTGGACCCATGTAAGGCAGAAACCTTTCAGAGAAGGAAACCTCAAGTACCTTCCACCAGAACAAGTGACACAGAAGCAGTGAGACTACACCCCGCCAAAGGCAAAAAACTCACGCAGGTCGTCCCAGCGAGTCCTGGCTCTCACGGTTATTGCTGTACATAGCTGAAGATTTTCCTTACCATCTTGCCACTGACCGTGGCCTCCAGCGAATCCACCAACTCGGCCGTGACCCCGATGAGATTGTGGTAGTCGGCCTGGATCTTGTTGTAGCGTTTCAAGTAGGTCATTGCCCTACGCTCAGCTTCCACCAGCTGCTGATGGAGTTGCTGCAACGTTTCTAGGAAGGCAATTTATAGGAAGGCAAAACAAAACACAAAGAAAAAATTAAAAAGGAGTATATTTAATTAAAAATTAAAAAGGAGTATATTCTTCTCAAAGGACTGATATTTCTATTAGAATATTTCGTTATAACAAGAAACTCAACACTACTCATGCTCAATCTTTCACTCCTGTTTTACGCCACTTTACCAAGTGCTTTGTAATCACTGATTTTAGATTTAGCATCGCTGGATGTTCACCTGAACCATCGCTGGTTTTCATAACAAAATTTATTTCCTAGACTGAACCCCACACAATACATTTAAGTTTTTTTTCTATACATCAGAACAAAACAAAAGTGCCCCCATCCAACAATCAGCTCCCCAAATGGAAAACCTATGCTTTTTCCTTTGTTTTTGCCCTGAGAGTTTACCCGGGACACAATTCAAATCTACAGAACAGTTCTTCATCTTAAGCAAAGGTTGAGGCTGCTTGACTGCTGCTGGAAAACACAAGACTCCAGAATGAAACATGTGTCCACTCTGCCAGTCTGACAAAAGCATAAAACCAGCCCCGTCAGGCCTCAGAGCAGGCAGCCCCAGAAAGTTGTCGGCTCCCCTGCGTGGGATCGTCCCGCTGGGCAGGCCTGGTGACACTGGCCATCTGGAGTGTGGTTGGAATAGGTAAACATTTACCAGTCTCAGCACTCCTGCTTTTTCCCTGCCTTGAAAGCTACGCTTTGATGGAAGAAAATAACACTGCCTCCAAATCCAAGGGAGCTCATTGCTGTCCTGGCGGCTGGCACAGTGCTTAAGCACTCGGCTGCTACCCAAAAGGTCAGTAGTTCAAACCCACCAGCCATTCTGCAAAAGAAAGACATGGCCATCTTCTTCTGTAAAGACTGACAACTTGATGGCAGTGGATTGATCTTAATCCAGATAGCTGCCATCCAAGGACACAGCAAATGGTCCCAACTCAACAGGAACGGATGCTCACTGAGGACCAAAATGACATGCGGTTAATCCAGACACTTTGTAACACTGACCACCTTTATTTTAAACTACATTTCATGTAGACAAAGGTTTTAAAATTTACAGAGACCTGGGTTCAAATCCCTACTCTACCACTTTCTCACTGGGTAACCTTGACAAGACACCTAATTTCTCTGATTTGCATTTCTTAACCTACAAACAGGGATAACGAGAATCATCTAGAAGGGTTATTACGAGAGTTAAATTGGAAAACACATCCAAGGTGTCTAGCACAATGGCTGGCCTGTAGCAGCCAATCAGTAAGTGGCAGTAACTATTAATACTATTTCCTTTCACAGAGGATGAGTCAAAGATTTTCTACATACATTTTCGGGCAAGCAGCTAACTTTAAAAAGTGCCAGACAGGTCATATCCTAAAGAGTAGTAAAGGAATTCTAAACACTATCAGAACCATCAAAGAGTCTGCTAAAAATAAAGATGACCACGTTTCACCCCCAGAGTCCCTGAATTTCTGGATAGCGGCTGGGATCTGAGGACCCACATTTTCAACAAACTCCCCAAATGGTTCTGATGTACATACAGCACTGGTTTGGAAACCGCTGTCCTACTGATCCATCCCTCCTTAATCTCTGTCCTAAACAACTGTAATGATCATCTACATTCAAACTGTAACTTAAAATAATTTCATGTTTCACAATTAAGTGTTTATATGCAGAAGAGTCACAGTAAAATACTTCAACTATAAACACCCCACATTTCATTAGAATGTCCCAGGTGAATGAACTAACGTAACTCTTGTCCAGCATTATAAAATAACAGTATTGAAAGGTAAGTTTTAAAAAGTTATCTAGCCTGGTAGCATAGTGGTTTACTGTTACGGCTGCTAACCAAAAGGTCGGCAGTTCAAATCTACCAGACGCTCCTTGGAAACTCTATGGAGCAGTTCTACTCTGTCTTACAGGGTTGCTATGAGTTGGAATCAACTCAACAGCAGTGGTTTTACATTTTTACTTGAACACCTGGAGAAAACCAGGAGAAATTCTTTGTCAAGCTTCCCCTTAAGCTTGACAGGGAGAGGGGTCACTGCCTTTGTCCTGCCTTCCCTGATGTATTAAAATTGTGATAAGTATTAGCGAAGCTTTTCATATGTATAAGTCAAAATTAAATAAATCAAAACTTGTAAAGATGCTCCTAATCCCATTTAGTAGCAAGAAACATGACGGCATCAGTGTGAATTGTTCCACACATGTCAAGCAGCATATAACGAATGAAGCACCAAAATCCATGAGCTGGGCTGACTGGCCATCCAAACGATCAATGTAAACATCACCAAAGTCCTCCCCTCCTGAGGGACTGCACAAAGAAACTGTTCTCTTCAGAAATGCATTCTGCAAGTAGACTGAAGTATAAGGAACGATCATCTGTGGGACTCGGGCCTTGCAAACTCAGACCTCATATTTCTAACAGTCTGAAAATAAGGCAGACCTAAAGGACAAGGGACCTCACTGCCAGCAGCCTGCAGGCATCTGAAGAGCAGACAACTGGGCTGAAATCTTGGTCACCACTTTCCAATCACCTTGAAGACATCTCAGTGAGCTATAAACTGGACCTGACCAGTGCTGTAGGCAGGCTAGGAAGTTATCTCAAAGATAACAACTTTATTTCAGAACATTAAACAGAACTTTGAGCTTTTCCCCCCTTGTCAAAAGTTTTATGAGAAAATGTCAACTAAGCCAAGACGCCTTGCCAAGCACAACCTTAGCTCTTAAAGAAGATATCCTATTAGGAATCTTGTATTGTTTTAATGAAGCTGTCTTAGTCATACCAGTAAAATTTATTGCGACTTCATGCTTCAAAGCTACTGACATAAATTTGTGCAAAAGTCCAAAGAATTGCTTGCCAAGTGTCATACAAGATATAGACGCAACTGAAAGGACAGTGAAAGTCACAGAAGGTTTACCCCTAATTCTAAAATTATGCAAGAAATCAGTAAGATTGCTGCACATCTTGCTCATAGCAAAGTAGTCAAGCTTTCTCTCTTATCATTTCTACTTCATTTAGGTACTTTGTTTAAGAAAAGAGTTCCCCAGTCCTGTGCTTTTGTCACCACCACTGCCACACTGGAGCTCACTGCTGCCTCCACTGGGTCAATCCTTCTCCAAGATTCATCTTTTTCACCGACCCTCTAGTTGACCAAAGCGTGAGGTCCTTCTCCAGGGACTGATTCTTCCTGATAACACGTCCAAAGTACCTTAGACAAAGTCTCACCATTCTTGCTTCCAAGGAGTGAATATTCTCACTATATCTCACAATTAACGCAAATTGTTCATTCCTCTGGCAATGTGTGGTACATTCAATATTCTTCACCAATACCATAGTTCAGTTCTTTATCAGTTATCTTTATTCAGCTTTCACCTGCATATGGGATGAAAGGAAACACCCTAACTTGGGTCAGGCACACCTTCAAGTGGCATCTTGGCTTTTTAACACTTTAAAGAGATCTCTTGCAGCAGATGTGCCCAATGCAAAGCAGCATTTAATTTCTTGACTGCCGCTTCCATCGGCATTGATTATGGATCCCAGTAATGAAATCCTTGACTTGAGGTGACTGAAAATACCATGGCTCAGTTCCGGCGCACCTTAGTCCTCAAAGCAACTTCTTTACTGTGTAATATTTTAAAGAGGTCTTTTGCAGCAGACATGCACAGTGCAATGCATCCTCTGATTTCCAGACTGACTGCTGCTCCCATGGGTGCTGACGGTGACTGTGAGCAAAACGAAATCCTTGACAACTTCAATCTTTTCTCCATTTACCATGATAATCAGTAGTTTATGGGTCCAGTTGTGAGGGTTCGTGTTTTCTTGATGTTGAGGAGCAATCCACGTGGAAGGCTGTGGTTTTTGATCTTAATCAGTAAGTCCTTCAAACCCTCTTCACTTTCAGCAAGGAAGACAGTGTCATCTGCAGGTTGTTAATGAGTCTTTCTTCCATCTTGATGCCTCGTTCTTCTTCAGAGGGTCCAGCTTCTGGGATTATTTGCTCGGCATACAGACTGCATAGTATGGTGAAAGGATACACCCCTGATGTACACCTTTCTTGACTTGAAACCACAAGGTATCCTTTTGTTCTATTTGAATGCCTTCCTCCCTGCCTAGGTACAGGTTCCTCACGAGCACGACTACATTTTATGGAATTCCCACTCTTGACAATGTTATCTATAATTTGCTATAATTCACACAGTCAATTGCCTTTAAATAGTTAATAAAACACAGGTAAACATCTTTCTGGTATCCTCTGCTCTCAGCCAGTATTCATCGAACATCATCTGACTTTCCATCAGTTCCCTGGTCCATGTACTGGTACACCTGTACACTGACGACTGGTGTTACTGAGCTTTTGAATGATCTTCAGCAAAACTTGACAGACGTGTGATATTAATGATTTTGTTAGATAATATCATTAACATCTGTTGGATCTTCTTTCTTTGGAATGGGTACGAATACAGATTACTTCCAGTCAGCTGGCCAGGTAACTGTCTTCCAAATGTCTTGGCATAAACAACTAAATGCGTCCAGTTCTGCATCGATTTGTTGAAACATCATTTGGTATTCTACCAGTTTCTGAAGTCTTGTTTATTGCCAATGCCTTCAGTGCCTCATGGACTTCTTCAGTCCTGTTGGTTCTTGATCATATCCTACCTCTTGAAATGGGTGCACGTTGACCAATTCTTAGTGCTATGGTTACTCTGTATGTTCCCTCTTCTTTTGAGGTTTCCTGTGTTGTATAATGCTTTCCCCATAGAATTCTCAATACTGTGACCTGAGGCTTGAATTTTTTTCCATTCTTTCACCTTGACAAATGCCAAGCATGTACTTCCCTTTGGTTTTCTATCTCCAGGCTGCACACTTCCTTATGACACTTCATCTTCTTCAGCCCCTCTTTGAAATATTCTGTCTAGCTCTCTGACCTCATCATTTCTTCCTTTCGCTTCAGCTACCTGACACTCAAGAGTAAGTTTTAGAGTCTCTTCTGACATCCATTTTGGTCTTTTTTCTTTCCTCTCTTTTTAATGACCTCTTTCTTTCCTTGGAAACCCTGGTGGCTTGGTGGATTAAGTGTTACATCTGCTAACCAAAAGGTTAGCAGTTCAAATCCACCAGGTGCTCCTTGGAAACCCTATAAGGCAGTTCTACTCTGACCTCTAGGGTTGCTATGAGTCAGACACAACTCAGTGGCAGTGGGTTTGGTTTGGTTTCTTCCTTGCCTTCTTCATGTATAATGTCACTGATGCCATTCTGTGACTCATCTGGTTTTTGTCATTAGTGTTCAATGCATTGAATTTGTTTCTTGAGATGGTCTCTAAGTTCAGGTAGAATATACTCAATTTTATGCTTTGGCTTTCATGGACTTGTTCTAATCTTCTTCAGCTTCAACATGAACTTACAGATGAGCAACTGGTGATCTGTTCCACAGCTGGCCTCTGGCCTTGTTCTGACCGCTACTGAGCTTTTCTAGCGTCTCCTTCTACAGATGTAGTAGACACGATTCCTGTGTATTCCGTCAGGCAAGGTCCATGCACACAGTCACCATTTACGTCGTTGAAAGAAGCTATCTGTGATGAAGAAGTCACTGGTTTTGGAAAATTTTATCCTGAGATCTCCAGTGCTGTATCATCAAGGCCATATTTTCCAAGTACCAACCCTTCTTTGTTTTCAACTTTGGCATTTCAATTGCCAGTGTTTATCACTGCATCTTGACTGCATGTCTCATCAATTTCAGACTGCAAAAGTTGGTAAAAATCTTCAGTTTCTTCAACTTTGGCCTTAATGGCTGATGTCTAAATCTGAACAACAGTCACATTAACTGGTCTTTCCTACAGGCGTGTAGATATTACCCTATCACTGATAACGCCGTACTTCGGGATCCATCTTGAAATGTACTTTTTGATGTAGAACATGATGCCACTCCTCTCCAACTGGTCATCCTCAGTGTAGTAGACCATACGACTGTGGGATTAAAAATCACCAACACCAGTCCACTTCAGCTCACTGATGCCTACGATATCGGTGTTTATGTGTTCCATTTCACTTAACAACAACCTCTGATTTTCCTAGATTCACACTTTGAACATGCTATGTTCCAATTATTAGTGAATATTTGTAGCTGTCTCTTCTCGGAGTCACGTCACATCAGCAAATGAAGATACTGAAAGCCTGACTCCATCCCTGTCACTAAGGTCGACTTCACTTTGAGGAGGCGGCTCTTTCCCAGTCACCTTTTGAGTGCCTACCAACTTGAGGGGCTCCTCCTCTGGCCCTATGTCAGACAACATTCTGCTGCTATTCATAAGGTTTTCACTGGCTCTTTTCAGAAGTAGACTGGCAGGTTCTTTTTCCTAGTCTGTCTTAGTCTGGAAGCTACACTGAAACCCTTCCACCACGGGTGATGCTGCTGGTAGTTGAATACTGGTGGCATAGCCTCCAGGATCACAGCAGCACACAAGCCACACCATTATGGAAAACTGACAGACATGACACTTTTAAAGAGTAGAGATTTTAATTTTAGAGAATTACCGCTGCTTGTCCAAGGCGAAATGATAAATTTTAAAATAAGAGAATTTTATTCTAACTTAATTAAAGAAGACATAAAAGCAATCACTCTATTTTCATAATATAGTGTACTTTCTTCTTCGGATTTAGATATAAATTGCCTATTTTATTAATCCACAAATATCAAATGAAGAAAGTTGTAACTATAAAGATAGGGAACACCAGTAACATGATTAATAGCTTGTTTTCTAAAGAGGCTGAGTCAGTGAATATCCAAATGCTTTAAGAAATGCTGTTTTTACATCCTTTTTAAGAGGCTAGATGAAATAATAATCCTATGTGCTACATTGATAACTACGGTTTTAATTCCAAATACAGTTTTCTAAAAGTAATTCCTTTTGAGAGGATTTTCCACTCCAAGTACTTTTCTTGCCTTCTTCAAAAGCTTATCAAAAATTGCACTTAATCCATGAAACTGTCTTATTAAGACACACAGAATAAGGATTACCCAACTGTTCAATTTCAAAAACAAGTCCTGAGTCTGGAATTAAATTGGGGACATTTCTGTGCCTTGGGATCACTGCTGACTGTCATTTCTCTCAAGAGGGCTGGGCCTGAGGAGGTCCTGGGTTGACTATCCTGAAGTGCTGATCTCTGATCTCCCTGGCACCACTGCACCTTGGGGAGTTTATTCAGACACAGACACACTGTGCCGGCCAGACTCGACTCCACAGCCATCCACAGAGCACTCAATTTATGGAAGACATAACAACCCAGGCCTTACTGAAACACCAAACAGAAGATCTATAAAAACACACAAGCTGCTTTATCTACACTCCCTTCCTGTATATAGATCAAGACACAGTTATTTGAATATAACAAGGGGATACTGTATGGTTTGGGACCAAGAGTGGTGTGTGTCAGGGTTGTATCCTTTCACCATACTTATTCAATCTGTATGCTGAGCAAATAACCTGAGCAGCTGGACTCTATGAAGAACAAGGCATGAGGGTTGGAGGAAGACTCACTATCAACCTACAATATGTAGGCGGCATGACCTTGCTTTCTGGGATTTGAAGCACTTATTGATGAAGATCAAAGCCCAGAGCCTTTGGTGTTGATTACACCTCAACATCAAGAAAACAAAAATCCTCACAACTGGACCAATAAACAACATCATGATAAAGCGAGAAAAGACTGAGTTGTCGAGGATTTCATTTTACTGGTATTCACCATCAACACTTGAGGAAACAACAGTCAAGAAATCCAATGATGCATCTCACAGAGCGTATCTGCTGCCAAAGACCTCTTTAAAATGTTACAAAGCAAAGACGTTGCTTTGAGGACTAAGGTGTGCCTGACCTAAGCCATGGTATTTTCAGTCACCTCAGAGACACGCAAAGGCTGGACAACGAATACGGAAGACAAGGAGAACAGATGCCTTTGACGTACGGTACTGGCAAAGAATACCAACATACCACGGACCACCAGAAGAAGGAACAAATCTGTCTTGAAGAAAGTATAGTCAAAATGCTCCTTAGAAGCAAGGATGCTGAGAGTTCACCTTAATGTACTGCGGACATGTTATCAGGAGGGACCAATCCCTGAGAACATCATGCTTCATAAAACAAGGGTCAGCATGAAAGAGGGGGCCCCTAAGTGAGATGGACTCAGATGGTAGCTGTGACATAGCCATGATGAGAAAGTGGTACAAGATTGGGCAGGGTTTTGTTTCATTGTACACAGGGTCAGGGCCAACTTGAGGATACCTAACTACCACAACTGTTCATACTGTACCTGTAAAATGGGCCTATTATCACAAACATAATGGTTCCCTGTAGAAAACTAGCCTCAAAAACTGCATGGTATGCTAGGACTGTCAGGAGCTGATAGTAACAAGAGAATCTGGGAGAAGTTACTCATAACCTTCCCTCTTCCCCTCCTTGGGGTCCACAGCAGGAACGGAGACGTCTCAGATTCCATCCAGAGCTAAGGCAAGTCTCTGGGGCCCAAAGGATGTGCAGTGGGTGGTGACTTTTAAGTATGTCTGCAAACTCTTTGACATCCTTTTATCAAGAGGTGGAGTACAACTGCCCTTTACTTAGCTTTAGCCATCTGCTTTTAAAGAACAGAACACAGCAGAAATGACACCAAGTTACCTTAGAGGCAGGTTAGAAGTTATCTGCTTCCTCCTGGCTCTGTCTAGGGACCACCCCCCTTAGAAGCAGCCACTGGGCCATGAGGAAGCCCAGGCCATGTGCAGAGGCCATGCAGGCGCTCCCTTACAGTGACAGCCACTGTCAGTTGGTGCACGTGAGGAACCTTCAAGACGACTCCAGTTCGGCTCCTGTCTGCCTGCACTACACAGAGACCCCACGGAGGAAAGGCCAACTGAGGCCACGACTTGCAGAGCCGTGACAAATGATGCTGGTCATGATAAATGAATGTTGCTGTTTTCTGCCACTAGGTGTAGGTGGCTTGTTACGCAGCAAGAGAACAGGGGGTGGAAGCCTGTTTTCAGGAGCTGCGGGGCAAGATCTAACAGTGAAAACGGGCACAGGCTGGGGACCGGTGCTGAGAGTTCACAGAGCACGCTCAGGGGCAGCAGAGCCCGCAGGACACCCTACTGTGGTAACTCAGAGCAACCTCTGGGAGCGGACACCCCAACCAAACCACAGCCTGCTGACACTCAGGGCACCTTACGCTGACCACGGGCTCTCGTTCTCCAGGAGGCTCATAGCTCAGCCAGACTGCAACACAGGACACTCCGAGCACCCCACACTGACCCAGGAGGCTCTTCTGTACCCCTGTTCCTCCGGGTTCAGGCACGGGATCGAGGGAAATGGGACCTGCAGGTCCTCCATGAAGAGGCCATGGGTCTGTCACCTCTTGGGCGGGAGGGCAGCACAGCTGTCTGAACCAGCTGCATGCTTACAGCTGCTGGGAGGTGGTAAGTAAGGCTGCAAATGGGTTGAAAAGAAGCATTCAAACCCCTGTGACCTGGAGCCATGAGAGCTCCCCAAAGCATGGCTCATTTCTCAGATCTAAAGCACTGTCTGTCTGCAAACACAAAGAGCTAGATAATTACCAATACTTCCTTTTTTAAAAAAAAAACGTTAACTCTGAAAGAAAAAGTGGAAAAACCGTGCCAGGAAGTTCTGACATCACATTACTCTGCTAGGAGGTGTAAACACATATAGTTAAAGGAATGAAAGAAATTTCACGTAGCAAAACTCCACCTGCTGGGAACGCAGGGCTATGACTTCAGGCTTAGGAGAGGCACCGATTCTGCCAACAGAATCATTCAGGCAGCGTCATCTTGTGCCATCCAAGACAAAATTCAAGCAAAGTCCCCGACTGTGCCCACCGCTTTTACACTGTTTTTCACCCTACTGAGAAATGAACAGTGCCAGTAAGTTACTGACCAAAAAAAAAAAAAATTTATATAAAAAAACTTAAGATTGGAACTCCTACTTCCAATGTAAAAAATGGCAGTGCTTCATAAGAACACATATTCCATCCTGCTAAGGAGGTAAGACCTCACGTGACTTGTTAGTGTTGCAGTTCTGTGCCGCTGAGTCGATTTCGCCTCACAGTGGCCCAACGAGACAGAGCAGAATGGTCCCAACGGGGTCTCGCAGTCTGTGAAGCCTCACGGGAGCAGGGCGACCCCCACGGGGTCTCCCAGGCTGCAAGGCCTCACGGGAGCAGGGTGACCCCACAGGGACCCCCGGCTGTAAAGCCTCATGGGAGCAGACCGCCAGGTCTTTTTTCTCCTGCGGAGCAGCTGGGGGTTTGAGCCGCTGCCATGTCCATCAGTGGCCAAGCGTTTAACCACTGTGCCATGGGGGCCTCTCACCTGACGAGGTCAAAGGGAAAGGTCAGGATAACTAGCAGACTGTCCTCACCCAGGCTACCCAGCTCTGTCCAGCATTGCTGCTGCAGTGACCTCACTTGGGGACACGTCTGGGCTTCTCTTCATTTCTCCAGGCTGTTATCTGAGAGGCAACAGGCAGCTGACCCTCCCAGCCCTCCCTGCAAAGGGAGCCTCAAGGAATCACGGAGAAGCAGGACTGCAAAGCACTTCATAAACATTTACACTTTCAAAGCCCTCTGGTGCCAAGTCCATGATTCTCTCCACCCTCTCCCTAGCTCATGGCTTAAAACTAAAGTTGGCAAAGTGGTTCTAATAAAAAGTTCCATCCAGATGATTTACCTTTGTGACTTTGTTCCGTCTCCTTCTGGGATGAGAACAAGCTTAGGAAAATACGCACTCAGCACACAGTACTCGGGATATCACACACCACGTGGCCAGTCTAAGAAAGAACTCCGGCAGAGTGAACACGGAATTCTCCAGACAGCGAGGCCAGCTTCCAGATAAGGCTATAAACAGCTAAGATCGTTTACTGATTCTCCATACTTGCAAGACTCACTTGGCAATAAATCCTCTTCTCTCGCCTCACTCATCACTGCGTGGGCCCAAGTCCTGCACCACTTCAGCGCCCTCTTAGCTGGCCTCGTTACTCTCGTTGCTGTTAGCTGCGACCAAGTCAGCCCCAGGCTCGTGGGGACCCCACGCACCAAGGGACACAATGCCACCTGGCCCTGGGCCAGCTCTGCAGTCAGCTGTCACCCACAGGGTTTTTGCTGGCTGATCTTTCAAGCTCATTACGACTTTCTTCCTAGTCTGTCTCAGTCTGGAAGTTCCACCGAACACTGCTGAGCATCACAGCCACACACAAGCCTGCACTGACAGATGGGGATGGCCGTGCGTGAGACGCTGTGGCCAGGAACTACATGGCCAGGTCTCCCAGGTGTACCCTTACAGCTGCCATTGGGTCCAGCTCACAGTGACCACACATGGGACAGGGTGCTCCGCAGGACACTCAGTGGCTGGTTTTTCAGAAGTAAATCACCAGGCCTTTCTTCCGGGTGCCTCTGTATAAACAGGAGACTTCAAACTTCCAATGAGCAGCCTCACAGTTAGCAGACTGTGTCACTCAGGGATTTCAGGTTTTCCCCAGGGAAGGGGAGAACTCTACCACTGAGCCACCACTGCCCCCTACTGGCCTTCTTATCCTCTGCAGGAGTTCTCCCCGCTATTACCAAAGCCTGCTGCTGCTGGAGCTGTCTGAAACCATTCCCTTTAATTCTGTGCCTTCACTGCTTAAGGTTTATGGGAAGGAAACAGAGACTGGGAAGAAAAGAGCAGGGTCCAGCGGCTGCGATCACAGACTCTGCAGCCAGACTGCCCCCTCCCCCCACGCTGCTTCTGGCTCCTTCTCGTTCATTTTAATTGTTTTGGTAATGACTTCACTGAAACAGAATTCACACACTACAAAATTCACCTCTCCCCAGCATCCCCATCAATGGTTTTTAGTACATTCACAGAGCTGGGCCATCGTCACCACCATTCAATTTTAGAGCATTTTCAAGAACCCCCCCACCAAAGGGAGCCGAGTGTCCATCAGTAAGGAGCCCCAGTGGTGCAGCGGTGAACTGCTCAGCTGCCAACTGAAAATTCAGGGGTTCGAATCCACCACCCGCTCTGAAGGAGACAGATTAGGTGGTCTGTCTGTGTCAACGTTACAGCCTAGGAAACCCTATGGGGCAGTTCTACTGTGTCGTACAGGGTCACTATAAGTTGGAATGGACTCGGTAGCAATGGGTTTGGTTTCGGGCTTACCCATTAGCAGACACTCCCCATTTTCTATACAGAACATGTACCATTTTTATAATCAGGGGACAACTGTATGACTTTTCAAAAACACAAACATAAAGCTTCAAAGTTCCTCACACTCACAGAAGCTACACTCACCTTGGCACCTGGCCACTGCCCACGCTGACTTCCTTGAGTTCAGTTCTCCCCAGACAGAACTACCTCAGTGCCTTGGCACAAGCTGTGCCCTCTCCCTGGAATTCTTTCTGCTGCCTCACCAATCTCTATTTTATTGCTCAAACTCAAAATTCAGCCACAAGAATTATGCCTTGACCTTTTCTTGGTTTCCCTAATTCCTAGCACAATATTTAACTTATAGCAAAAATTTTAAAAACGTGCTGAGCAAATATTCCCATATAACAAGGATAAAAAAAGAATAATATTTATAGTCACCTGCAGGATTTCAGCGTATTTGCTTCCAAGCATGTTGAACAGAATGAGAGGTAACAAGTCCTTGCAAACTATTAATACTAACAGGTAACATTTATTAAGCACTTTCTACATGTCACACTGCTTTTGTTTTGTTTTCTGGTAATGCCAAGCCAAAAGCCAAGTGTTATTGTTTCAGGTGAAGGTTTACACAGCAAATTAGGTTCCTGTTGAACAATTTTTATACAGACTATTTGGTGACATTGGTCACACTTTTCACAATGTGCCGCATTCTCACTATTTCTACTCTGCCTGTTCTGTCTCCATTGATCCAGTTTCCCTCCCCCACTTCCCCGCCTCTCCCGCCTTTCTGTGTTTGGGTAAGGCTCGCTGTTTGGTGTCATAACAGTGATTGTTTAAGGGGACACATTACTCAAGGGTCGCACTGTTTGTCTTACAAAGCCAGTCTATTATTTGGCTGAAAGGTGGCCTCCAGAAATAGCTTCAGTTCTAAGCTCAAAGAGTATCTCAGGGTGACAGTCTTGGGGGTTCCTCGAGTCCCTATCAGTCCGGAGAGTTTGGCCTTCTTTAGGACTGAGTTTTGTTCTACGTTTTTCTCCCTTTCAGCTGGGACTTTCTAACGTGTCCCTGGTCAGAGCCCTCAGCAGTGGTAGCTGAGCACCATCTAACTCTTCCAGTCTCAGGGCAGACGAGGCCACGGCTTGTGTGAGCCCTGAGTCCTGCAAACCAGTTGCTTCTTCATGTCTTTGGTTATGGTTGCACACAGGCTTCTTTTTTTTTTTTTTTTTAATATTTTATTGTGCTTTTGTTGAAATGAGACATAAGTGACTCCATTTTTTGAGGAAGGGTGCACAAAGTAGATGGCCCCAGGAAACAATCTAGGAGAAAATAACAGGAAAAACCACAGAGTGATCTCACTTTTAAAACATCTGTCACAAGACAGAGCCTGGAGACAGCCTTGCAGATAAGTTCTACAGACAGACTTGCAGATGAGCTCTGAAAACAGCCTTGCACATAACCCCTAGACCCTTGACCACAATCTACAAAAACATCCACTGACGACTATGTTACACAACTCCAGGTAGCCTCAACCAGTCAATGCAAAGGACAGCTCCCTCTCCCTATTTTATGGTTTTACGGCTTAAATACTGCAAACTAGAGAAGCCTGGGGTCACCTCCTGCTCTGCATAATTTGGCATGCGTCCCTGGTGCACCAGCCTCTTTCCTATTGGGCACATATTTAATAAAACTTAACCTTTAAAGAGAAACTGTGTCACATCTTGAAATCCGGACCCTAACACTTTAAGTGAAAGTTTATAATCCAAGACAACTTATCACACAAAACCTTGCACACACACTGCTATGTCGCTCTAGCTGCTCTCCCCACCCTGTGACAGCACACTCCTCCTCACCACCCTGTATTTCCATTCAATTAGCTCCTGTCCCCCTCTGCCTTTTCATCTCACCTCTGGACAGGAGCTGCCCCAGTGGTCTCCTGTATCTGCTGAAGCCAAGAAGCACATTCTTTATCACTATCATTTTATACTCTATAGTCAAGTCCAATCTTTGTCTGAAGAGTTGGTTTCAAGAATATTTTCTGTTTGGTGCTAACAGAGAATCCAGGGACCATGTCTTCTGGGGACCCTCTAGTCTGTCAGACCATCAAGTCTGGTCTTTTAATACAGTTCAATTCTGCACACCCACTTGCAAGCTTTGAAGACCCTAGACACTACTCACCAAACTAAGGATGTAGGACACTATCTTTGAGGACTATTATAGCAGCTGACTAAGTTGTCCTCCGAGCCTATGATGGTAAGCCTTTCAACCCAGTAAACCAATTCTGTGGGTTGCTTGGAGTAGTACATTGTTTCAAGCAAGTTACATGTGTTAACTCAATCCTGACAATATGCCTATGAAGGAGGTCCTACTAACATAAAACTAGTTGCCATCCATGAATTCTAACTGGTGGCAACCCCAGGTATGTCAGAGTACAGCTGTGCTCTACGGGCAGTACCTGACTTTTTGGAAGCAGAACACCAGCCCTTTCTTCCAAGGTGCCCCAGGGTGGACTTGAATCTTCCTCCTGTCAGTCAGCGGTTGAGTACATTAACTCTTTGCACTACACAACCAAACCCACTGCTGTTGAGTCAATTCTGGCTCATAGAAACCATAGGACAGAGTAAAACAGCCCCACAGAGTTTCCAAGGAGCACCTGGTGGATTTGAACTGCCAACCTTTTGGCTAGCAGGTATGGAACTTAACTACTCTGCCACCAGGGTTTCCTGCACTACACAGGGCCTTCATTATTAATATGCTAATATGAATATAAAATTACATTTTACTACCTAATTTCCTTCAGATTCTTAACATGTCAGCACCCATTAGAAGTTTTAAGTTGAGAAATACTTTTATAAAAAATATTAAAATAATCACAAGCTGGGTTGGCAGTATCTCCCAACTTCACTGAAAACTGTTATTTGTATATGGAGCTCTAAGGAGAAAAAGCACCGGACATGCCAACCCGTGAAGACGGGACAAGGACACCATCTGAGCAAAAGTCCTAAGGACAGGAAAGCACTGAGAAGGGATAAGTTCAGTTTGGGGACAGTCATGTGGCCAGGCTAAGGAACTGGAACACAGACAAGGAGCCACCAGGAGCTTCAGAGCTGAAGTAGCCCTGAGACTATGGCCCTAAGGTGCCCTTTAAATGCTGTACAGAAGTCAGACCTGGAGGCCACCTATCCACTAAATCACAGATTGATCCAAAAAGTAAACGTATCACCCTTGACGGCTGTGCTCTGTGGAAAGGTCACCATCTGCCCTAAAGCAAACACGAGTAGGTGAGGGGCAGGAAGGGGAGGCAAGAAGTACCAAAGCGGCACGGCCAGAGACAGACAATGAGTGTTGGCACACCGCGAAAAACGTAACCGATGTCACTACACAACAGATAAACTGTACATGGAATCTAATATACTGTGTAAGCTTTCAACAAAAACAGAATACTATTTACAGAAGGAAAAAAAAAGTTTGGGGACTTAAAAGCTTGTAAGCAGCCATCTAAGATACTGCACTGGGCCTGTCTCGTCTGGAGCAAGATACAAGGAAGAAAGCCAGTGACAGAGGAGAAAGGGCAGTCTGTCTGATGGACTCATGGGTCACCACCACCGGGGCCTCCACCAGACTGAGCCCAGCTCAGCTCGACGGTGCCCAGCTACCGCCACTGACTGCCCTGTGAGCCCAGGAGAGGGATATATCTGGAGAAAAACGCGGAACAAAATTCTAACTCACAAAAACAGACCAGACTTACTGGCCTGTGAAAGACTGGAGAAACTCTGTGAGTATCACCCCTGGACGCCCTTTTAACTCAGTACTGAAGTCACTCTGGAGTTTGTGCCCTTCAGCCAAAAAGCCAGGCCCATGAAACAAAGCAAGACAGAAAGGCCACACCAACGCAGGGACAAAGACAAGAAGGCAGGAGGGGACAGGAAAGCTGGTAACAGGAAACTCAACGTAGAGAAGAGGAAGAGTGTTGACATGTCATGAGGTTGGCGATCAATGCCACAAAACAGTATGTGTATTAACAGTTTAATGAGGAACTAATCTGTAAATCTTTATCTAAAGTACAAAAAAGAAAGAAAGAAAGAAACACAAGATCAGAGGATGAAAGAGAAGCTACTGAGTGGGAGAAAATAAATGCACTATGTACTGAAAAAAAGAAAGAAGGGAGAACTTCACACCATCAAGCAAGCAGCACCAGGAAAAGAGCGTGTTCTTCAGACCTGAGGTTCCTGTGCCAAGACACTCCCTGCACAAAGACTGAGGCAATACTGGACTTTCCCCCAGAGCCGAGAAGGGGGAAAGCCCTCCCCCAGAGTGCCAAGCCAAGTGCCGTGGAGACACCTTGAATTTGGACTTGTAGCCTACCAGACTGTGAGCAAAGCAGGCTACCCGCAATCTTGAAAGCTTCCAGAAGTAACTTGCAAGAAAAATCAGACTCTCTATTTTCATAGCAGGTGCATTCACAGCAAAAGCATTTCATGGAAATCCTGCAACTGTTTGCCTCCCACAAAATAAATTGGATGAAGAGAGGCACCAAAAAACTGTGGGAAACGAATCTCTCCAAAACAGCTTTTATCTGAAAACTGTACCCAAATGGCAACTTTACACAAAGTTCCTGTTTTGGATTAAGGACTAGAAGGCAGGAGGGCACAGGAATGTTGACAACAGGGAACCCAAGGTTGAGAAGGAAGAGTGTTGACATGTTATGGAGTTGTCAGTCAATATCATAAAACAGTCGGTTTACTATTTAATGGGAAAACAGCTTGTTCTGTAAACCTCTATCTAAAGTTCAATTTTTAAGAAAATCCTGTCACTGATGCCACCAGGTGAAGCGCCTTTCTGCACGTACTTTGGTGCTAACCAGTCTGTCAATCTTTTGTCCAAATAAACTTCATCAAATGTGTTAATTAAACAAAAAAAAGTGCTCCAGCTAAGATGCCGCTACCATTAATGACTAGATATTTTCTGCAAAAAAAGAAGAAAAAAATGTAACAGACTTCCTTCAGCAAACTTGCTTCATAGTCCAGTTAACTGTTAATTTTTACATTATAAGTAGAAAAATGAAGACACATTAGTCGAATGCTTCCTGACTAGTTAATTAATGAAGCTTCGGGTCTATCTGTGAAAGTATTTAAAATGTACGTGACCAGTATCAAAAATAACACCCTCCCTTTGTTTGATTATGGCAACCAATCAGAGAAGGAGGTAAGGAGTGAGATTAATCCATTTAAATTTAGGTGCAATTACCTGATAGAAGGTACACAATGGTTAAGAACTAAGGTTGCTAACCAAAAAGTCAGAGTTTGAGTCTACCAGGTGCTCCTGGGAAACTCTACAGGACAGTTCTGCTCTGTCCTATAGGGTTTCCTATAGAACTGACAGCAATGAGGTTTTTGTTTGTTGTTACCTGATAGAATATTTTGCATACATTAACTGTGGCAATATAGAAACACATTAATGATGTAATTTCTAATAAATAAAAGTAGAATAAACTATAAAATGTTACTGTTGTTATACTACATTTACGGAGAATTAAGAATGTACATGAATAACGATACAAGAGTGAATGCAACTCTTGCATAGAGTGATATAATTAAAGGCAATATCATGTATCTAAAATATTTTCTTTATTGTGGAACTCATGTACAATAACTAAAAGTCAGAACAAAATCTCAAAATTAAAAATAAAAGAGTATATGCTTTAGACTACTTCTTGTACTGGTAAACACTGAAAGTAATGTAATCATTTCATATTTTTTCTGATACGTGACAACTCAGAAGAAATTCTTCTCTTCAATAAAATGAGTTTTAACAAAACAACAATAACAAAAAAGAAAAGAACGTATGAGAAGCTGGAGTAGATGAAAGGTGTCATGGGATCCTGGGAACAAAACAGCTTCAGTTAGGGAAAAAAAAGAACCTCACTGCTACCGAGTCAATCCCAACCTACAGCGACCCTATAGGACAGAGCAGAACGGCCCCACAGCAGTTCCAAGGAGCACCTGGTAGATTCTAACTGCTGACCTTTCGGTTTTAGACACAGCACTCAGCCGCGATGCCAGCAGGGTTTCCGCAGTTAGGAAAGCGGAGTCAGATGCTTTGGCCTTAGAGAGGAAGCAGATACACAATGCGGGGCACTGTACGCACCACCACAGAACAACCTGTGTACACATTTCTGAACGAGCAGCTAATGTGCACTGTTAGTGCTCACCTGAAGCACGACAGAAAAGAAAGCAGACAGCATCTTACAGCAAAGTGGTATCAACGCATCTCAGTAAACAAAACCAATATGAACTTTACAATTAAAAATGAAACACTTTTGTTATGAAATAATTTGCTAACTTTTGAAACATTCTTATCCTTAAAGATGCGCAAGCTTTGGGAAATTCAGTCTCCCGTGGGTGGGACAACCCAATTTGTACCCTGGCCAGGGCAGTCTCGCTCATAGCTATTGCTTTGGGACCCTGGCCAGTGAGTGGCCCTGTCCACTCAAAAGTGTCCTGAGTAGAAATGGGTGGTGGTGACGGCTGCACAAGTCTACAGGGGTCAGTTTTCTGGTGTCTAAGCCATTCCTCGACAAAACTGTTCTTTTTAAAACACCCCAACTTTAATGATCACTGTAGCATGGCCTCCAGCTTGAAAGTGACTGGCTTATCTTCTCTGGCCAAAGGACAGTTACCCTAAGGAGTTCTAGTCCACGAAACCCAAACCAAAGCACACCCACTGCTGTCAAGTTCATTCCAACTCACGTGATTTTTTTCCCTACCAGACAGCTTCTAGGCACATGACATGAATAAGCCCTTTGCTGAGTCTCAGGGACCCTGAGCACAGAGCTGACCCTGTAAGGCCTTGGCATACCCTCCCAGGAGTGCTACACTCGCCCTGTACGTGATACAGTAAAGAAGCAACACTGTCAGTCCGTGGTTTAGGGTATGCCCAGAGCCAGTCCACTATTCCAAACACAACCTGTCCTAACACTGTGACAGGCAGTCTCCACTTGCGTCAAAAGGATACAAAGAGCATTAAAAGCCTTGGTGTGTTACTGGCTTTAAAAATTAAAGCCAAGAACTTTTCCAACTTCGCCTTTAATTCTGGAGTCCAGGAATCCTGAAGGAACAAACAGAGAGACAAAAATCAAGGCACTGGCTCACTCACTGCGTACAGTGTCATCAGGTGGACATGGCCATTAGGTCAAAGAGCACTGTTAGAGTCCCTGTAACCAGAAGTCAGGTGTCAAAAACTGCTTTTAGGGTATCTGACCAATATTCAAATAACCCTGTAGATAACAGGAATGGTTCACAGATTTTTAACACAAGCACAGTAAGTAACCTTAATAGGCTGAACACCAATGATAATGCTGCCCAGTTTAGGCACCTGTGACACAGCAGGCACGACAGTTTTCACTCAGTTACCGTAAGTCTTCTAAAAACAGACACTCATGTCCTTACCCCCATCTTGATAAGAAAAAAAGGACAAAAGCTATCATCTGTTCTAAATACTCCATCATGTCAAGAACTACGAAATACTTTTAGTTTGATTTGTCCCTGAAAAATAAATTATTTATCTCAACTCGCTCATTAAGATGGAAAAAATGACTTCATAAAGGTATGACAGTATGAAACAGCAAGGAGGTGTGTACTGTCACTGGATAAGGAGAGCAGCTGGAGCTGCACGCAGGCAGGCACGCGGATTTAAACCAGACTGTACACTTTCACTCAATCACAATAAAAAATAAAAAAATAAAAAAAAAGATTACAGCCTGGAAACCGGCCTCCCTCCCGGAAAACATGACAAAGTGCTCTTTCTCTGAACAATTTCCCTTGAAGTCCTCACACGAAGACATCTCCCACCCCGACCACGACGCCCTGGAACAGGCAGGTGTGGCCCCTGGAACTGTCCTCAGCTCAGCTCGGGGACACCGCCTCACCTCCCTCTGACCTACTGGGCTCCCCACTTTCCCCTCTCCTCCAGCTCCCACCGGCCTCCACACCTCCTGTCCCCACAACATCCACCAAGTCATCTGACATTTGGAAAGCATGCTGCCAGGTAAGTATAAAGTTCTTACATTTTCAGAGAGTCACTGCATGGTGACTCGGTTTGTGACACAGGCCACGGCGCGAGGCCCTTTGTGCTCAGTCATGTAAAAAGAAGCTTGGGAAAGGACAGTCCTGTTGGCCAGCACAAACCTAGGCATCTTAAGAAACACAGTGAAACCCCCCAAAAAAACCGCAAAATGACCTTACTTGGGACAAGCACTGCTCTTGTCAGTCCCCATTTGGAACAACCACCAAGCTGACATTTTCAACTTAATTACTTACCTTATGATGCAAATAATTAGACTGAGAATACAATGACAGGGACAAAACTGGAATGAAACTTCTGTAAGTAATGAATGCCCTATGTTTCTCTTCACTGTTCATATTTTTTTCTGTGATTTTGGCTTTGAGAATAGGAACACTTCCCAGGAACAATGGGCACTTGACTATCAAGATTCCATAAGTTCAAGGCGATGAAAGCTGAGTTCAGTGGATGCTCAGCGGGTGAGGAGCTGGACTGGTTCTGCTGTACTGTCTTGGAAAAGCCAGTCCCCCTCTTTATATCCTAGTTTTTCCATTTGGAGAGCACAGACTTTCAATTATGTTAGTGACTGTCTGACTTTTGTTCCAACACCAAACTGCTTTTATCTTTTAAGGTAACATCAGCAGAGTTTGGATTTTCTAGGTGTGATTCAGGAACCACCAACGTGTGCAAAGTGAAGCTCAGCATCACACAGGATCCAATGGCAGAGACAAAAGCTAGCACTCACCTGGAAGAGGTCCTTAAAGGAGGGGTGGACCATAGGGTTGGGGACAAAAGGAAGGGCATAGTAAGGAAGAAACTCAGTGGTCTGGCTCAGCGCTGCCCCTTTGTTCTCCAGGTAGGATTTGAAATAGGAAATCCTTTCATCCAGGTCCTGCTTGTCCTACGAGAAAGAAAAAGGCCGCCTTTAGGGGTCCTCCTCACCCCGCCTGAGAGAAGAGGTGCAGTAATAGTGCTAAGAAGCCACCGCTTCTTCACTTCCTGCCATGTCACTCACACCCCCCATCTGGGAAGGAGCCTGGTAGCTAAGTGGTTAAGCACTTGACGGTACATGTAAAGGCCTAACAAATGTCACTGAGGTTATTAAGCCACATTCTATTTTCTGCCTTAATAACTTCCCGCAGACCAGACTAGCAGGTTTACATTCCTTTCCCCATCTCTTCCTCTCCCTACTTCTGAGGATATAGAGTTGATTATCCTGTGACAGACTTTTGGGTCTGCTCTATTTGATTATCTTTCACAAACTTTTGGGCAATTCACACTGTCTGTCAGATGTAATGAAACCTTATGATGTAATGAAACTTTGGGACTCCTGACTATTATTCTGTGACAAACTCCCTCCACTTTGAATTCTGGCTATAAAAACCACTAGAAACATAACCCAAGCAGGACAGCTTTTGGCTGCTGTCTCCCAGACTGCTAGCAAATCTGCCAATAAATTTTTCCTTGAACTCCACACTGTCTCTGAATTTTCAGCTACAGTGACAGGCGGGACGAACTTGGTTTCAATTTGGCAACACACTCAGCTGTTAACCAAAAAGCTACTAACCACAGCAATTCAAACCCACCAGCCACGCCTCGGGAGAAAGATGCGGCAGTCTGCCCCCCAGGGCTGACAGCCTTGGAACCCTCTAGGGCAGTCCTACCCGGCCTCCAGGGTCAGGATGAGCAGGTACTAGCCTGGCGACAATGTGTCTGGTTTGGTTTGAGCTTCCCCGTCTGGTCTAGCAAGCGCGCTGTCTCTCCTCATTCTAACATCCTTTCAAATTTCAACCCTTACTGACACTTTCTCAGGAATGTCCCAGAACGACCACAAGCCCACAGCGACACTCATCAGGAGGACATAAGAACTGCAGTCTTCCTCACACACAGCATTCAGACAGACCCCAAACCCAAGGGGAACGTACAGGTTTCCCGGTGGAGTGCTTCAGAAGATAGATGGCAAAATGGATGTGGACATAGAACTCCAGCTTCTGGGCAGCGGTGTCCCCGTCTCGGAGTGAAGCGGGAACGTGCTCCTTCCACAGATCGAAGAACGTCCTCTGGTCTCCACAGTCAAACGCCGTGAGGAGATCCTTCTGTGGAGAAGACAGCAGACTGAACCCGCCGTAAGGGAGGCCTGTTCTCCCAACACCTCAACTCCTCACTCTCCTAAACCTTAGATGCACCATGTATCCTGTGGTCTCAGTGTGAAGAAACTAAGTCTCTGTCTCAGAAGTGAGGGACAGAAAAGTGGAAATCCCAGAGAGCAGCAAGCTCCTTAGGCAGAGGTTCCTCAGACCAGCCCAGGTTTATCGTGTCTGAATATTTAGAGAATAAATGAAACACTCAAGATCTCTGAGCCAGAAGGAGTCAGGCCCAGGCTGAATCCAAGACCAGAAAACTCATGTTCGCATAACTACACCCAAGTCACCCTTGGGACTTACTAATTCACAGCACACAATTGAAAAAACACAGGTGGGACTAAAAGCGCAGCTCATTTCACACACAGACAGACAGACAGACAGACACAGGCAGAACCAAAAGCCCAGCTTGCTTCACACACACACACCCCGAGGCAGGACGACCACCCACTTATAGTCAGTCTCTAGCTGGTGGGCATTCATGCCAACCCAACTGGTCCATCCAGGACTGGGAAGTGGGCACTGTTCCTTGTCCTCCATGCATTTGAGATAGCACTGTGGGAAGCCACCACAGATCCTAAGACACCCAATGGGGACTGTGCCTGTCAGTTACAGTGACTGGGAAGCATTAGCTGGACACGGAGAAGGACAGGCTGGGCACACTCCAGCTGTCGGTGTGAGGCTGACCACATGGGCAGCTGTGGTTTCACGCATTAGCATTAACTGTGTGAAATACAGCGTTTCAGTGACAGGAAGTAGCAACGATCACGCCACCTGCCTTGCAAGAAGAATAACTAGCCTGTCACAGGTGACCTAAATTCTGAAGATTTAGGGTCAAAATCAGAATCAAAATAAATTTCTAATAGTTTGAAAGACTCATATTCTTTTCCTTTTTGTTTGGAATGGCCAAGGTCATCAGAACTCACTTGAGTGCTCAAGGGCACAAGCTTTCCTTAGAGGGACTTTCTGCAGAATCACCGATTCCCTCAGCCTCCTCTGTCACCCCCTGTCACTATTATTTGGTCATTGTTCTTTTCTACTTAAAAAAAAAAGTCTTAAAGTTTTCCTGCATAACTGTCTTTTTTTAGGGCTATATATTTGATTTCTTTTTTACATCCAAGCTTCTTCACACCAGGAAAGCCAGTGCGGTTGCTGTGCTTAGTTAGGCTGAAGCCCGAGGCACTGATTGACGCACACGTGAATGCAAGGCCTGACGATCACATTCGCGAACTCCTCCTGGAGACAGTGCTACACCCCACTGCGGGAGAGCACCGTGCTCACCTTCCAAGTACTCTCAGGAAGCTACGCCCCGACACCAGCGCCTCGTCCACGCATCAATCAGTTTTGGGATTTTTTTCTGGGATGGCCATCACAACAGCTGTCATATTATCCTGGATGTCCCAAACGTCATCAAAATGCCCTCCTTTGAATATTCCCTTTATCTCTGGGTAAAGAAAATTCACTGGGAGCCAGATCAGGTGAGCAGAGAGGGTTTTCCAATACAGTTATTTGTTTACTGGCTAAAAATTCCCTCGCAGACAACTAGACAATTAAGTTTGCGAACTTGCCACCTTATCACCTTCTGCAACGACCATTCCAGAAAGGGTTCCAAAATCGCTCTGAAGTGTGGACTAGGTGCTGACGTAAGTGCATGGTTTCCCAGTGGGAGTACTTCAAAGGTAACCATAGCAACATTCAGCAAGGAGGTACGTAGTAGCACTTAGAACAATTAAGATTGTAGACTTGTGGGACCTTGTCTTACAAAAATGCTCCCTATGTTGTCTTGCTCAAGGAGAACTGCCTCTGACTATCCCCTGACCATGGAAGGCGCTGGCGTACACTTGAACTAAACCCAGAACTTTCCTCAAAATAAGCCCTCATTTTAAAAATGACTCTAAATCCAAATGAAAACAATTTTAAAAGTACTTTCCAGAAACAGTAATAAAGACGGCGTTGTGACACGTGTGGACCTGAAGAAGTCACAGTAACAAACAAGTCAGAACCAGCCCCTCTTCATCCTCAGCCTTGGAAACCTGTTGGTAACATTGCGGGTGGGGGTGGGTCACCAAAACAAAGCACAAGCAGTCAAGGGAAGCCACCACTTGGAAGACTTTAGGGAACCCAGTCAAAGGGTCTGGAAACCCTGGCATCACAGTGGTGAAGTGCTACGGCTGTTAACCAAAAGGCCGGGGGCTTTGAATCCATCAGGTGCTCCTTGGAAACTATACAGGGAAGTTCTTCTCTGTCCTGCAGGGTCACTGTGTGTTGGAATCAACTCAACAGCAATGGGTCTGGCTTAGGTTTCGGGGGCAAAGGGTCCACAGGTCCCATTAACAGCTGATGCAACACGCAGAGGCGCCTGCAGGAGGCAGTGTTGCCAGGGCCTGGCCAGTTCCAGGGAAGGAGCCCTCCCTTGAGGGGCCGTGTGACCAGAAGTCCTTTGATGGTGGGGAATGAGGTCAGCACAGACTTCTTGTGGGTATTTTTAAGCTTGGGGTCAAGGAATTTTCCTAACGTGACCTGGCAGAGTCCACATGTCAAACAGCCCATCGCTAGTTTGTTTGAAATCCTCCATTTGTAGGCCTCAGCCTGCAAACCTTAGCTACTGTTTTGGTCAGCTAGGGCTGCTCTAACAGAAGTATCACAAAGTGGATAGCTTTAACAAAGAAAGGTTTATTCTTACACAGTCCAGTAGGCTACAAGTCCAAATTCAGGATGTCCACTCCAGGGGAAGCTTCTTCCCCTTGTCGGCTCTGGAGAAAAGTCAAGTATTATATCACTATTTGTCCAGGGAGCATCTTGGCAAAGGAACCTCAGGTCTGAAGGACTGCTGCTTGCTTGATAGTGTGCGGTTCCCAATTCTCTGCCTGCTTCTCCTTCCTTTTATCTCTTCCAGGATGAAAGGCTTAAGCAAGCCGTACTCCAGGGAAACTCCCTCTGCAGTGGAGCAGGGAGGTGATCTTACAAAGGAATTTACAACCCCACTCTAATCCTTTAACATACAGCACAGGAAGACCACAAAACGGAGAACAATCACAGGAAACCAGGAATCACGGCCCAGTCACACGGCTAGACATACTTTGGGGGGACACAATTCAATCCAGGACAGCTATCTTGTTACAATCATGTCTGTCGTGGATTCTGACTTAACGATTCCTATTCTGTATTTGGAAATGGTCCTTGCATTTAAAATATAAAATACTTGTATTTAAAACACCCCAAAGCAATGCCCCCATACAACATATCTGGTCATAAAGTCCTAACGATCTTCCGTAAGCCATGACTGCAGCCAGAATCACCAAGCACAGAAAACCTGCACAGAGTAAGCACTACGACTGTGCACTGCACGTCCTGCCGAACCACACCTAGCAAACTGTACGAGGTGAGCGCTCTCAACAGCAGGTGTTGCTAAGGCACTGCTCGGGCCTTTGCATTCAGGAAATCTGTCACAGCGAGACACAGCTGTTCACAGCAGGAGCAGCAGTCAGAAAGCCTCCAGGTCTTTCAAGTCACATTAGAAAAGACCAGAAGAGGCGCGCAAGTATTCTCAAGTGCAGCAGAGCTCAACTCAGACCAGCAGCAAACAGTGAACAGCGGCTGTTCCTAGAAGTACCAGACACTCAAAAGAAGCTTCAAGACGTACAGCCTGTTGGCTTTGTCATACCCCGTCACATAATCAGGTCATGTGTGAGCTTCACAAAAGATTCAGGCTATTCCACCAGTCAGGTATGGAGGGAGGTGCAGTCTTCATAAAGGTGAGCTTCAAATGCTCAGGTAAGAGATGCTCACCCACTATTCCATCATATGGGTGTTAGGGAATATAAGAATCTAATAAAAGTCACTTAAGGTTATTAAACTACATTCCATCCTCTGCCCCAATTATCACCCGCAAACCAGCTTAGCAGACCTGCATTCCTCTCCCTATCTCAAGGGTAGTAAATCAATTATTCCAAGCCCTCAGAGGGATGATGAAATTTGGGTAATTCACACTGTTCGATAAGATGTGATGGTATCCTGTGACTCCCTGTTACTGTTCCGTGATAATTCTCAGATGCCAAGCCTTTAATCTGGCTATAAAAACTGCTGGAACTGTAACCCAAGTGGACAGTCTTGGAGAAGCTATTCTCACTGTCCCCAGGTCTGCATGCTTACCTGTTAATAAAGCGTTACTTGAACCTCTCCCCCGCACCTTGCTCCCCCTACCCCACCTACTGCCCCCCAACCATCTCTGAATTCTAGTTGCAGTGACAGGCGGAACGAACTTGCTTTGTTTCAGCAACACGGGTATATTGGAGCCCCAGTGGTATAGTGGTTAAGAGCCTGGCTACTAACCAAACGACTGGCAGTTGCAATCTACCAGCCACTCCTTGGGAACCCCACAGGGCAGTTCTCCTCTCTCCGATAGGGGGGCTGTGAGTTGACAGCAGTGGATCTGGGACCCTAATACCACCCAGTGTGCTTTGCCCTTTTGAAAAGAGTGACTGAAAGCTTGTCATAACTAACACCATGAGGAAACTCTAAGCTCTTCTCCCTCTGTCTGCCTTTTCCTTCTCTTATACTTTTGTTAAGGACATTGTTTTGATCTAATGAAAATAACGTTGTTCGTTGATATTGATCTGATGCTAATAATTTTCTTTTGTTCTGTCTGGACCACCAGTGATTTACAATCCTCCCATGGAGGTCAGAGCCCAGGTGTCAGGCATGAATATCTTTAGCCTGGTAAGAGGATGTCCTGCATGTATCTCTTCAGTCCAGTGAAGAGTCTCGTCATTATCTTATAAGAATAATTCCTCTGATCATGTCATGTACAGGCTGCAAAGACACTTTTAAACCCTTGTAAAATCATATATAAACTCTGATGTCAACACTGTCTTTTGAGACATCACAGAGACAGCCTGTGCCGCTGTCGGGTCTGTGGTGGTACATCCCTCCTAATGAGTTTTCTTCCTCTTTCTGACTTGGCATAAGTTTCACTGGCTCGACTGCTCCAGGGCACAGACCCTAATCAGGTAACAGGTTTATGGGTGTATCAGTTCATCTTACATTACTTCTTTATCCAGAAGGAACCAGGCAGACTAGGTTTGAGGAGTGCTAGGGAGAGAGGCTGACTTTCCAAAGAACAAGCTTCACTGTGAGGAAGAACCACCTCTATTTCCACCTCTAACACGGACTACTCTTGTTTTATACTCTGAAAACTGTACTCCAGGGCTGGCAGGTGTCAGGAAAAGCTGGCTACTGCAGCACCCACAGAGGAGTCTGTGTCTGGAACGGTGACAACCCAGCACCCAGGCACCTCAGGCCAGGGGTGGCCCTGGGCGGAGGGCATAGCCTGACCCTGATCTCTACAGGCGGCCTCTGCAGTGCCCCATGCCAGGCCACTGCGGAGTCAAGGACCAGGACTGATAGGCAGCAGCTGTGGCCTAACCTCCGGTGCCTAAATGGGGCTCATGAACCAAACCTCAAGCTCCTTTGGGAAGTATATAAAAATAAGTAAATTTGCTAAATCAACAAAATCATCCAAAGAAGAAACATGCTGCCTCAGGAAATGGTATGTTGCCACTGGAAATACTCAAGGTGACCCAACCACATGCCTGGAATGCTAACTATGGGATTTAGGCGTCAAACGGTGGTTGAAACAAGGTCTCCTAAGGCCCTTTCTAGCCCTTGGGTCTTGAGTCAGAAATCTCTGAGCCCTCTGGGCCTGCGGCTCCTGTTGACGGGACGCTGCCCTGTAAGCATGGCTCTTGTTTCTGGTCCCTTCCAGCATGCCCAGACTGCAAGGAATGCAAGGATAGAGATTTTGTTTGGTTTGGTTCACTGTGAATTCCCTTGTGCCCAGAATTAATAACCTGCAGCTCTTCACAACGGGGATTACGCCCGTCTCCGTTCTGCAGCATCGTGAGGCTGCCTTTCCCTTCTGCCCAATAATGTACACGAGAGGCCTTACGCTGCCACACACTTCCTAGGTAGGTGCTGAGACTTCAACACGACATTATCGATGAGTCTGTAAACACTCGAGCAGTCTAAGAGTAATGCTGACCAGGCAGGTCCCCAGAAGGAATGCCCCCTTCTCCAGCAGTAGTATTTTTTACAAGCCAGGAGCATTCTGACGATCTAGAGATCAAAGCAGGCAAAGCCTTACCTGTATTATCAAGGATGTAGCGTCTCTCAAAGATCCACTGACTGTTTTTGATAACGGCTTTCCTTTTATTTTGCACTCTTCTGAAAATGTTTTCAAAGTGTCTTCAAATTCGGTAAAATCTAAATACTGTGAAAAGAACATAAAATGTTTTCTTCCTTCTGTTTTAAGTATTAACAAAGTAACTGTCTTTGATGTCCCTGCAACAGCACAATATTTTTGTCACTTGTAACAGGGTCAGTGAACTGTCACCTTTGGAAGAAGCAGAGGGATTTGGGATTCCGCTTCGAAGGTACTTACCCGTGTCTACTGTGAAGGCCTAGAAAGGTAGAGTCACAGAAAATATGTCACTTTTCATAAAGAAAGTGGGAGCTGCATGATTCATTAGAATGAGCAGAAACAAAATAGCGTGCACAGCATGCGGAAACAGGCAAAAGTGACCGCCTGAGGCCTGAGGGCTTTGCTCTGGTAGGTCTTTGGGAGTTAGAAGGAAAGTCTGTTGCCAGGAGCATGAAAAGCTGGTAACTCATGACAAGATGGAGAAAGTCACTTGTGACGTTCAAGGCCAGCACACATGCTCCCCGCCCTTCTCCCCTGCAGGCTGTACAGTGAACTCTAACGGACTCCACCACGCGCAGCACCCTGTAACTCTGCTCTCTCAGGGGGTGGCAGTCACTTCTCACTTGAATACCTTCTAACTATTTTCCCATGCAGTCCACAGCCCTCTGCTGGGACAGCTTTCAGGGTTTATTTCATCCGACGTTCTGGAGCCACTGAGGCTGGATGAACCCCTGAAATTGCTGCCCTGAGATCATCTTAAAACCTTAAATCAAAAGAACCGCTAAAGTCTCACTGTTGCAACTGTGAGGTGGCACCAAGCAGACTGCAACTCATAGCGACCCTGGAGGACACAGCAGAACTGCCTCCTGGGGCTTCCAAGGCTGTTATCTTCACGGAAACACATGGCCGCATCTTTCTCCCACCGAGCGGTGGAAGGGTTCAAACTGCGGACCTTTCTACCTTTCTGTTGGCAGTGAAACACTTAACCACTATCCACCAGGGCTCCCTAGGACCCAAATAATAGGTTAGCATTTTTAGTGAAGAATGTCTGCCTTGAGCACTGTGCTCTTTGAAGAACTATCTATGTGGGATGAAATCTACAAAAGCACCTCCAAGGGTCGGATAAGGACCTTGGGGGACAGCAGGTTTGTGTCAGCGGGAGACGGAAGCTCAGTAAAGGGGGTGAGAGTGGTTGCCTGACTTGAAGAACCTCATCAGTCTCACTGAACTGTGCATGTAGGAACTGCTGAACTGGCATGTGTTTTGCTGTGTATACTTTCACCAACTGTTTTATTAAAAAAGAAAGTTCATTCGCGATGCCAGCACATTCCAAAGCTGCCTCTCTGGGGCGGGGGCCTCATCCTCAATGCAGTACCACGGCTCCTGAGGCCCCCTGTGTGGGTGACCCCTCAGGAAAGTGGCTGCTCCTGTTTCTTCAGCACCCGCTAACTGCCGGGTCCCTGCCCAGAGCAGAGGAGAAGAGTGAAAAGCCCATGAGGGTGCTCCTGGCCTCCCAAAGCTCTCAGCGCAGAGAACTTAGGTGTCGGTCAGCAGGCAGCGCGTTCAGTTATGATGCTCCTGGCAGCGACGTGCTCCGCAGCGCTCCAAGGTCCGAGGCGGCCCGCGGAGGGCTGCTCAGGTTGCGTGACTGCTGACAGACAAGTGCGCCACGGAGTGGGGGGCATGGCGTCACCACCCTCTGTGAAACAGGCTACATCGCTGTGACTCCAGTTTGCATATTCACAGAGAGAAGTCTAGGAAGGTAGCTATTAAATCGTTAACAGCGGTCACAGCAGGGGGAAGCAGGGAAATTCACTTTTTACATCTCTGTACTGGTGACCATGAGTCTACATTACTTTTCTAATATTCTTAAAAAAATTTTTCTCATTGTTGTTGAGTGTGTACATGGCAGGACACACACCAATTCAGCCATCTCTACACTTAAAGTCAGCGACGCAGATCACATCTGTCAAGTTGTACAGCCATTCTCACCCTTTCTTCTGAGCTCGTCCTCTCCCACAAACACAAAGCATGCCCTCGGAGGTTCCCACCTAATCTTCCGAGTTGCTGATATCACTGTGATTCCACACAGACAAAGCTGAAAAGAGCACAATGCTCACAGCAGACATTCTTTGGTAGTCAAGCTGAACTATGAAGACATATTGGGTTTAAGGCTTAAAGGTTATTCTAGGGCAAAAGTTTTGGGGACTCATCTAGTCTCTAGGACTCCAAAATCTGAGTCCATGAGACTATGATTAACTTTCTTAAAGTAATTTTAAAAAGTGGTTATAAGAAATCAGTTTATTGATGAAAACAAAGTAAAAGCTCGTGGAAGATTATATAACAGAAAACAGATGAATGACCCTAATGTAAGCCACAAAAGCAGCATTACAGGGCACTATGGAGTCCACTGCATTTTAAAAATAAAAACCACACGTCTTCCCAACCTCTTTCCCTGTAACCAGTGTTTCAGGTAACAGACCTACCTCTCTCACCAGTCCAAGTAATTCAGGTTCATGAGCCAGAATGTCTCCCATTGTGACGTGCTATCAGTAATTCTCGCAGCAAAAATCTCTAAAGGTAAAAACAGAAGACAGAAGCTTTCACTTAATCATCTGTGAATTCAGTCAAGCGTGAGTGTGGTTGGCAGAAAAATGGCCCCAAAGTTGCTTGAACCTCGTATTCATACATACAAAAAAGCACACAGCGGACACAGTTAGAGATACCACCTAGACACATCCAAAGACCTTACAGGATTGATTTACTGGATTTGAAGACTTAGAACCCTGGTCTTGTGGGACAACTAGGTCAACTGGAATAACTTAGTTCATAAAGATAATACACAGCATCCTAACTTGATGAGTAGCACCTGAGGTCTCAAAAGCTTGTGAAGAGCCATCTCACTCTAGGTACTATTGAATTGGTTCTACGACACACTGACCAAATACTCAAAAGAATGGAACACAGCCCAATCCTGTGCCACCCTGACAATTACTGCTGTGTTTGAGCCCATCATTGAAGTCACTGTGTCAATCCATCTCACCAAGTGTCTTTTTCAATGACTGTCTACTTCAACAATATGATGCCTTTCTCTGAGTGCTAGTCCCTCCTCATAACGTGTTCAAAGTATGTGAGACAAAGTCCTGCCATCCTTGCTTCTAAGGAGCATTCTGGCTATATTGCGTCCAAGACACATTTGTTCACTCTCTGGCAGTCCACGGTAATGTTCAATATTCTTCACAAACACCGTGATTCAAAAGCATCAATTTATCCTTAGGTTTCTTTATTTGCTGTCCAGCTTTTACATGCACATGAAGTGACTAAAAATATCATGGCTTGGGTCAGGTTCATCTTAGTCCTCAAAGTGACATCTTTGCCTTTGAACACTTTATAGAGGTCTTTTGTAGTAGGTTTGCCCAGTGCAACACGGCATTTGATTTCTAGACTGCTGCTTCCATATGTACTGATAGTGGATCCCAGTAAAATGAAATCCTTGACAACTGTAATGTTTTCTCCATTTATCATGAGGTTGTTGACTGGTCCTGTGGCAAGAATTTTTATTTTCTTTATGTTGAACTGTAATCCATACTGAAGGCTGCAGTCTTTGATCTTTATCAGTAAGTGCTTCACATTCTCCTCACTGTCAGCAAGCAAAGTTGTATCACCTAAACATTGCCAGTTGTTAATGAGACTTCCTCCAATCCTGATGCCCCATTCTTCTTCACAGATTCCAGCTTCTCAGATTATTTGCTCAGCATTCGAAGTGAATAAGTATGGTGAAAGGATACAACCCTGACACATACCTTTCCTGATTTTAAGCCGTACAATATTCCCCTGTTTTGCTCAAATGACTGCCTCTTGGTCTACACACAGGTTCCTCATAAGTGCAATTAAAAGTTCTGGAATCTACGTTCTTTGCAATATCATCCATAATTTGTTATGATCCACACAGTCAAATGGCTTTCCATAGGCAACAAAACACAGGTAAACATCTTTCTGGTGTTCTCTGCTTTCAGTCAATGTCCATTTGACATCAGCAATGACATCCATCTTTGCATGTTCTCTTCTAAATATGCAGCCACGTATGATAAAACTATTAGTCTCTTCCATCTGGAGCAAAGGAGAGGGAAGGAAACCAAAGACTCAAGGAAAAATCAGTCCACAGGATTAATGGCCTACGTGAACCATAGCCTGAGACCAGAAGACCTAGATGGTGCCCAGCTACCACCAACCACCATTCTGACCAGGGACACAATAGAAGGTCCTGGTTAGAAAACATTTAGATCAAAACTTAAATTCATAAAAAAGTCCATACTTACTGGACTGATAGAGAATAGTGGAACCCCCTAGACTATTACCCTAAGAGATCCTTTTAATCTGGAACTGAATCTACTTCTAGAGGTCTCTTGTCCATCCAATAACAGACTGGCTTATAAAATAAACAGTATCACCTGTGAGGAATGTGCTCCTTTAAATAATCAACCATACAAGACGAAATGGTCACCATTTACCCCAAAGCAAACATAAGCAGGCAAAGGTAAAAAGATGGACAGAAATGGGGTGGGCTGCGTAGGAATTGTGAGGGCTGATGCACTCACACTGTAATCTGTGTCGCAGAGCAATCTGTGTGTGAGTTGTTGAATGGGCATCTGATGTGCTGCATAAAGTTTCACCTATAAAATAATATTTAAAAAGAAAAAAAGATCTTAATGAGGTGATCTCAAGATGGTGAGCCTGGTGGGCCCAGTGTGATCAGTGAGTCCTTCTAAGAAAGGAGAGAGGCAGGAGGGTCAGTGTCGGAGAGACGCAGCGGGACCACTAATGCTGGCCTTGAAGACGGAGGAAGGGACCAAAAGCTGAGGAATGCAGGTGAGTTCTAGATGCTGGGAAAGGTCAAGAAACACTGTTTTCTCTACAGCCTCCTCAAAGAAGCCTGCAAACACCTTGATTTTAGTCTGCTGTCCCTGGATGTCATCGAGTCAATTCAGACTCATAGCAACTGTCTGAGTCACTGAATGCTGCTATAACAGAAACACCACAAGTGGACGCTTTAACAAACAGAAATTCATTTCCTCCCAGTAAAGTAGCTAAAAGTCCAAACTGAAGATGTCAGCTCCAGAGGAAGGCATTCTCTCTGTCAGCTCTGGCCAAGGACGTGCCTTCTCATCCGTCTTCTCCTGGGCTAGGAACTTCTCCACAGAGGACCCTCGGGTGCCAAGGACACACTCTCCGCCTGGCACTGCTCTCCTGCAGGTCCTCCTGTCTCTCTGTCCACTTCTGTCTTTTACATCCCAAAAGAAACTGGCTCAGGCTACAATCCAATCCAGTGGGCTGAGTCCCACCTCAGCAACCCAGCACCTGCCCCTCCTCCGTCATTACTCTCACAGAGGCAGGATTTACAACATGGGGCAAAGCACGCCAGATGACAGCCATGCAACGCCAGGAGTCATGGTCTGGCCAAACTGAGACACACATTTTCTGGGGGACACAATTCAATCCACGACAGTGATCTTATAGAACTGAGCAGAACTGCTGTATATGATGCTGTAGTCTGTAATCTTCATGGGAGCAGATCGCTAGATCTTTTCTCCCTCGGAGCTGCTAGTGGGTTCGAACTGCTGACCTCTCAGTTAGCAGGTGAGGGCTTAACCACTGAGCCAGGAGGGATCCTCAGGTTCAGTCTATTGAGACCCACTTCGGAGTTCTGACCTACAGAATCATAACATAATAAAACCGTGTTGCTTTACGCCACCGGTTCTGGGGTAATCTGTCACAGCAGCCATCAAAATACAGTGGCAAGTCTTGTCCCTGCCTCCGGGGCTCCCACCATCAGAAGCAGCCACTCCCAGCCAGTGTCCCTGGCACTCTGTAGGTGCTCAAAAATACTTATTGAATGTAAGGAACTATTTCAGGTGTAATGAAAAGAAAGCAAGAGAAGAAGCCAAGAGTAGAGGAGACAGGTATGTGGCTATTGGTGAAAAAGTGGTCAGAGAAGGCCTCACAAAGAACAGGACATCCGAGCAGAGATGCACGGAAGTAGGATTTGCATGTACAAAGGCCTCAGGCAAGAGTTTTGGGGCGCTGGGGTCTGGCTGGAACTTGGGAGCAAGGCAGCGAGTGGAAGGCAGTGAGGTGCCAGGGGCAAGATCAAATTCCGCCAGTGGGGCGCAGTAAGAGGCCAAACACAACCTTGCTTACATTTTTTAACCAGCACTGCTACTGACTGCCCCCAAAAACAAATGCTGAAATCCTAACCTCTGTACCTGTAAATATGATCTTTTTTGGAAACAGGGGCTTTCTTTAGTTGAGCTATAAAAGGAGCCCAAGGGATGCAAGGACACACCCATGAGAGGAAGACACCCCACAGGAATTCAGTGCAGTGCAGTGAATTACTTCTGTGTGTGGCCTTTCTGATGATGGTCTAGTGACTGCCAGCCAGGTGACCGGGGGGACTGTTTGGGCCTGGAAGAATGATGACGAGCATGAAGTTATCCTCCAGATAGGAAAGAACCATGGCTACAAAAGCCAGGGCATGGCCTACAGTGAATCAATTACTTCTGTGTGTGGCCCTTCTAGACGTGGCCTCGTAATGCATACCCACACACGTGACTAGGTAGGGCTATGGGGCGAGCGGAAACCCGGGTGGCATCGTGGTGAAGTGCTACAACTGCTAACCACAAGGCTGGCAGTTTGAATCCACCAGGTACCCCTTGGAAACCTTGAAGTAGTTCTCTTCCGTCTTACAGGTTTACTATGAGTGGGAATCAACTCGATGGCAGTGGCATGGGTTTTCATGTGATAAATAATTGTGGCCCATGAAGGAGATGTGTCAGTTTTGCCTTAAACAGAGCCAACTCCAGAGCAGACAGGAAGTGCCCACCACCACTGCCACCACTAGGGTAGGAGGGACCAAGCAGCAGGAGATGGTGACGTGGGCTTTGTGGCTCACAGAAAGAGAAAGCTCAGTGCCTATGGCCAAGAAGGCCTTAGGCCAGGGAGATGTGTGCCGGAAAATACAGTTGGGAAGAGGCCGTCCTGATGGAAGAACTGTATCCTGAGCGTTTCTCAGCCTGAACTGTAACCACAGGTTCCCTAATACACCCCATAATTGGGAGTATGGCCTGTCAGTTCTGTGTGGCTGCTGCACCCCTAACTGAACAGCAGAGAGCGCCGCAGGAGTGATCTCTGCCTCACATGAATCAGCCCTGGGCTGTGGATGGGGGTTCTCCTTACCCCTTATGAAGTTAGAGGTCATCAGACACTGGCCCCAAGCCATTCAGACACAGAAGCACACAGCAGGTACACTGACAAGCCCAGACCCCAGACAGAGGGAGGGCAAAACAGACAGGGGAGGACCTCCTGAGAATGGGTCCCCAAGCTGGGTGACAGTAATTCCCCATTCCTTAGAGTCACCTGCCTACAGTATCTGTGTTATGGCAGCAGCAGGAAACAAATACAGTACGTCTGCTGTCGGGAGAAGGACAGAGAGGGGACAGAAGTGGGAACACACCAATTAGGAGCTGGCTGCTACACCCACGCAAGCAATGACGGGAGTCTGGACAAGTGGCAGAAGTCGTGAGAACTACTCTGATTCCAGATCTTGAAGGTAGAGGTGATGCGTCCTGCCAGTGAGGAGAAGGGGTGACAGATGACACCTCGTCCCTAAGTGGTGAGGAGGGTGTCACTGTCATTTACTAAAGTAGGGAAAACCAGGGGAGATGCTGTTTTAGAGGTAAAATCAAGAGTTCTCATTTTGCCATAAACCTGAGACACTTACTAGACCTTCGAGTGGAGATGCTGAAAAGGCAGGTGGTTATACGGGTCTGCAATTTAAGGACAGAAGCAGGCACTGGAAATAAACATTTGGAAGTCACCAGTCTAAAGAGCATGACAGGGGACCAGGCAGTGTTTTCTTCTGTTTGACATAAGGTCACCAAGCATCAGAGCTGATCCCACAGTACCTAATACCAGAGCATCAAGACGGGACTTACAGGTCCTTGAACAGATGAGGAGCCTAAACAGACACGACCTCCTAGGATGAAAGAGGAGCAGCTGAGGCCTAAGCCCAGGACACCGGGTACCGAGGGACCAGGCAGAGGAGACACAGTCACCAAGCATGGTTAGGCACGAGCAGTGGGTGCAGGGACAGCCAGGAGTCTTGGTACCTCAGGGGGCAGGTGAGAACCCTTGACACAACAACTGGGACTGAGTGGTGGTGTCACACAAGGGCAGAAACACTCCTCTCTGGATTTGTTAAGCTGGAGTTTGATGGTAACAGGTATCTGACAGGAAAGGATTAAAGAGAGAAAGGGTGGTAAGAGACAGGGTATTCTGTCAGAAAAAGGAGAGAAGACAATGACGCAGAGGCTGGAAAGAGATGTGAGGTTTTCTTCAGAAGGAAGATAACACAAGCAGCACATTCGCACGTTGATGGGAGACCTGGGAGAAAAGAAAACTTGATGAGGCAGCCACATCATTGGTACACTCAGTATCCCAGCGGACGGGCAGATTTTTAAGAGGGTGTGGGCAGTTCAGTCCTGATCAGGAGAGACGACAGAGGATACGGACAGCGGGTAAACAGACAGACAGGTTTGGTGATGAGAAGTAATATAAGGAGGTCATCAACTGGCCCCAGCTCAGCAGGATCAGATGATCACCAAGGACCAAAAAGACACAGGGGAAAGAGAACCCAGAAGACAGAAAGACCCACATGAGTGGGTGACTACGTCGACATGCGACCAGAGGAACCAGATGGCGCCCGGCCACCACCAGGGATAGGCATGATAGCCGTGACGGGGCTCACAACACTGAGTCTCACTGGCAACATGAGAATAAAAAGGAGTGCACCCTGAGAACTCCACCAGAAGACCACAACTGATGGTCCAGGGGCCTCGGGGTTTCCCTGGAAGTGTGGCTCCTGGTCCTGATGCCGCCCCTGTCCATAAATCATTACTGAGGTCAACTCTTCAGACAGGAATGGATGGGACTCAGGAACACGGAGTGATCATACTACGTGTGCACTTACGGTTCTATGCATCTATAGAATGTCATCCTGCTGCCCTCTTACTGGAGGGGGCAAAGAGGGTGGAGAGGAGGGGACAGGAGATCGTTAGGAGGATATGACATGTATAGAATGGATAGGGGTGTGCTGTCACCAGACAGGGAGAACAGCAGGAGCTGCACACAGGCAGGCATGCAAATTTATACTGGATTGTACACTCTCACTCAATCACCATAAATAAAAAATAAAAAAAAAGAAAGTAAAGAGGAAAAAAAATTTTTTTTACCCCTTGAGCCTAGCTGAGTGCCTGATAGGCAAGCACATCTATCATGTCTCTGATGAATAAATAAAGCCCAAACAGAGGGGACACCATTTTTTGTAAGGCCCTGGGGTAAGAAAAACTTGCTGCTTTTGAGAACCTGAGCTCCTTCCCACTCGGGGCCTTTGCACACATTGCTCTCTCTGTCTAGGACATTCTTTACTGTTTTCTTCACCTGGCTGATCCCGTGTGCTTAAAGTCACCTCCTCAGAGCAGTCCTCCATGATCACTGCTTGATAAGACTCCCCATCATCATCAGTCAGTGAATGTGAGCCATGTTGGATGTTATGTAACTCAGACCTTCTTACAAATAACAGAACTGTCACTAAACCTTTCTATCACAATGCTGTCGTGGGCTGCGGTCCACTCTGCTGACTCATAGTGACCTGAAGTATAACAGAACAAAACGTCACCAGATCCTGTCCATTTTCATGGTCATTGGTCTGAGTCCACTGCTGCAGCGAGTGTGTCAGTCCATCTCACTGAGGGTCACCCTCATCCTCACTGACCCTCTACTTGACCAAAGGAGGCCGGGTAAAGGAACAGTTAGTGTTGGGTTGCTAACCCAAAGATTAGTGTTTCAAATCGTCCAGCAACTATGTGGAAGAAAAGACCTGGCAATATCCTCGTATAGACACTGCAGCCTCGGAAACCCTACGGGGCAGGTCTATTCTGTCATCTGGGGCCACTGAGTCAGAATCAACTCAGTGGCATCCAACTACTACCATCTAACTACTTTACCAAGCATGACGTCTTCATATCATATCACTTATTGAGAGGTGAATATAATTGATATTCTTCCTTTACGCATGTGGCAATTACGACTCTGGAAGGCTGATACACTCCCAACACCCACAGCTAGTAAGACACAAGGCAGGAATGGAAAGTCAGCCACAGGTTTAACTACTACTTAAGTGTTACCCCAAACTTACACTCAGAATCGCCTGGAATGCCAGGTAAAATGCAAATTCTTGGCGGGCCTCTGGTCTTGGTTTCACTGAAAACCACGGCAGGGATGCTGCCAGGAAGCTGGTGTGTTAACCAAGCTCCCAGGCTGACTTTTGAGCACTCTCAAGTTTGAGAACTGCTGCTCTGAAACCAGGGAAGAACTTTGTCACACCTAGGGGTTCAAGTGGTAGCTTCAGGACTTCTGTATCAGAGGGGGATTTAGGGCCCACAAGCTGGTTGGGCAAAGGACAGGCTATGGGATGTGTCTTGAACACACGTTTGCAAAGCAAGCATCCTGTTGGTGCTCAGATTACAGGAAGTCTGGACTTGGTTTATCTGCCGAGGCAGGGGACAGCGAGGGCTAGCTGGCTGAGACTGCACCAAAACCAAACCAAACTTGCTGCCACCAAGCGCATCTCAACTAATAGCAACCCTACAGGGCAGAGTGGAACTGCCTCATAGGATTCCCAAGGAGTGCCGGATGGATCCGAACCGCCGGCCTTTTGATTAGCAGCTGTGGCACTTAACCACGACACAACTAGGGTTTCCGATGGCAATCATGGGGGGGCTCTAGTGGCACAGTAGTTAAGAGCTTGGCCCCTAACCAAAGGGTGAGGAGTGTGAACCTACTAGCCGCTCCCTGAAAACCCTACGAGGCAGTTCTATCTTCTAGTGTCTCTATGAAATGGATGGGTAATGGCCTCCAGGGCACTGATCAATTTCCTAGCTGGCAACCTGGGGTCCCTATCCAAGTTTGGCACACTGCAGCAAAGATCAGGGACTTTCGGGGGAAGCAGTCAGGCTGGCCCAGAAGATGAGAAGGCCCAGGAGGTGGCTGCCTCTGGCCCACGCTAAAATAAGGGGCTTGCACCCTACGCGAGGTGAGGCCTCTAGCAGGGTATGGAAAGATGACTGGTTGGGGTTTTTCTCTGGGGCGAGAGGTCAGCGGAGCCTTGGCTCTCGGGTCCCATCGCTCCTCCTCCCCGCACAGGGCCGGCAGGCTCAAGATGGCCCGGCCAAGTGGGCGCCGCCCGGGAAAACTTGGGGACTCCGGGAACGAGAGCGGGCTGGGGCGCCGTGGGGGACGAACTTACCTCCAGCGCGGCAGCAGGCACCCAGCCGGGCCACCTCCTCCACAGCCGTCACCCAGGCAACCGTAGCCGCCAGTCTGGGGGTCACGTGGGACGGCACAGCCAATCATGTGGGACGCGGCCGGCGCGGAGCATCCTGGGCGGCCGGCGCCCAGCCTCCCGACGGCGGAAGTGAGAGTTGAAGTCCGATGATCCGTCTTCCGGGTCTCACTTTCCACGACTTCTCCTTCTCTTTCTCCCCAGATGTTGTGCCGGGCGCTGCGCTCAGTTCTGGGGGTGAGCCGGCCAAGCTCAGGCCTTAACTTCTAGGAATACCTTGTCTAACGGAAAAAAAAGCACGAGATTACAGTGCGGTAATCCTGGTGAGAAACCGAAATCCAAACCCGTTGCCATCAGGTCAATTCCTACTCATTGTGACCCTCCAGGACAGATTGAACTGTCTCATAGGGTTTCCAAGGAGATGCTGGTGGATTCGAACTGCCGACTTTTCGGTTAGCAGCCGAATTCTTAACCACCGTGCCACAAGGGGTCCATGTGTTATTATTACCATTCTATAGGAGGGACAGAGGGCCACGGATTGCAGGTCCTCTTTAGAACCTGAAATGATGCCCAAGCCCCGTGCCATCGAGTCGGGTCCGACTCATAGCGACCCTAGAGGTCAGAGTAGAAATGCCCCATACAGTTTCTGAGGAGTGCCTGGCGGATTTGAACAGCTGACTTTTTGGTTAGCAGACATAGCAATTAGCCCACTGTGCCACCAGGGTTTTGAAAGGATGCCCAAGGCCTGCCTAAAATCTCCAGGCAACAGAGTCCCAGCCCACTGCTGCAGTCTCTAGAGGTTTTAGAAAACTTTTTATTTCTATTTGAAATCATGATTTAAAAAAAAGAAAAACTCAAAGAAGTAAACTCATTGCTGTTAAGTTGATGTTCCGACACCCAGCCACCCTATAGGACAGAGTAGAACCGCTCCATAGAGGGTCAGTAAAAAAGAGGAAGACCCTCAATGAGATGGATTGACACAGTGGCCGCAACAACGGGCTTAAACATAAAAATGATTGTGGACATGACACAAGACCGGACAGTGTTTTCTTCTGTTGTTCATAGGGTCGCTATGAGTCAGAACCGACGTGACGGCACCAAACAACAACAATGTTCATGGCAGGCGATTGCCACATCTTTCTCCCATGGAGCGGCACTTGGATTCAAACTGCTGCAAATTCTTCATCTTTGTGCCTCATGCTTTCAAACTGAGCTTAGCACTGAAGGAGCACCATTGAGAGGCCTGATTTGCACTGATCACCAAAAGAACTGGCTGAGCTTTCTGTTTAAAACCCAAAACCAACTGACATACAGTTGATTCTGACTCATAGCAACCCTATAGGACAGCATAGAACTGCCCCATAGAGTTTCTAAGGAGCGCCTGGCAGATTTGAACTGCCAAACCTTTCAGTTAGCAGCCACAGCACTTAACCACTATGGTACTAGACAGGCAAATCTGAGTCATGTGCAGCCTACAGTCCTCTGTGGGCCTCAGTCCTGGAGCACCTTAGAGGCATGAGACCATTGATCTCTGCAACAGGCTATGTAGCCCATGAAGGAATTCATCTCTGCAGCTGCAGCAGGCCCAGCAGCTGCCTGGCAGCGGTTTCTGTTGGAGGAAAAAGAACTGAAACTACAAGCATCAGAAAAGGATGCAGGTGTCCGAAAAGACACTGACCAAAGTCACTTCCCCTGAGATGCACGAGAGGGTGAAGTGACCCAAATTAAGTCCAACCAGACTGACCCATTCAGACACCCCAGGCTGCCAGCTGGACTGGGCACAGGTTGCCTGCTCTCACAGTTCCTGCAGAGGGAAGGAAGGCTCCCGCCAAGGTCATGTGTCTGAATGAGTGCAGGGCCAGGGTCCAATCAGCGGACTAGAGGACGAATAAGTTTGTAACAGCATCTGTTAAAGCAAGAGATAAATTAACTGCAAGACACTGCTCAGATGAGAACTATTTCCTTTCAGGTAAATTGGGTTTGGATCACTGCCCAAAACTCATGATATGTGGAAGATTCAGTTCCATTTGTGTTCAGTGGTCCAAGAGTCTACACAGAGGTAGAAGAGTCAGGTCTTGGTGTCTCCTGTGGGCCTTTTCCTCCACTGCCTCCCAGAGCTCTTTAGGTCATAGAACTGAAGATTCCTTGAGGGGAAAGCCCGCAGAGGTAGGAATGAACTTCTCTCTTGAGAGTGGTTCCTGAGCGAGAGAGCTGTCCCTGAGTGAGAGAGCTGTCCCTGAGTGAAAGTTGTCCCTGAGCAAGAGAGTTGTCTCTGAGCAGTGGCAGAGGGATGCTGAAGGTAGAGGAGACCAGAGTTATCTCCTTGGCCTTGAGGGCCTGTCCTTCTCTGCCCAGTCCCAGGGCTGAGTTGCATAGCATACAGTAGTTCTGTAGCGTAGACAGGGTTGGCTGAAGGAGTCGGGCCTTAATGTGGACCTTGAGAAGAACAAACCTGGTTTCCAAGTTCATTTCAAAACAAAGATCCTTCGGCTGAAGATTGGTGGGGCTCCCTTCAGCGTTGTTTATCAGACACCAACACCCAGGATTTTCAGTGAGGAATGTCACTAATTTCTAACCACGTATAAAAAAACATGTGTCACAGCCCATGTGAAGTGAGCCCAGAAGACGCTGTGACAGTTTGAACTGGAAGAGTAGATTCTAAAGTGACCAAATACGGTGGCAGGTTGACACTTGCCTTGAGGACCAGCAAGTGGTTGCAGAGAGCTGGTATGAAAAGTGAATGCACAACATTGCTAATTGAAAGACTGGGTGTTCCAGCCCTGGAAGAAAGGCCTGGTGATCTACTTCCAAAAATAAGCCACTAAAAACCCTATGGAGATAGTTCTACTCTCTTTAATGGAAGGCGCACGTGGCAAATACTAAATCTCTCTTTGTATCTTTCTTCCTGCCTATAATGACTGTCTCATGGGCTCAGCTGATCTGAGGTCTCAGGTAAAATATATATAGCTCTTTCCTGCCCCTGGAATGAGGCTTGTTGCTGCTGACAGACATATCTGAAGCTAAAAGGGAAACTGAGCCTGATGAGGGGAGAATATTTTAGGATTGACAAGTGTGGTTCTCAAAGTATGGTCCAGTACCAGCATCCTCAGCGTCCCCTGGGAGATAGTTAGAAATGCAGCTTCTCAGGCCCTACCCCAGACTACCGAATCAGAACCTCCGGAGGTGGGTCCAGCAATCTAGGCGACTCGGTGGGCGTTCAAGTTTGACGACCCTGAGCTGAAGGGCCTTAGGTAGAAGCCAAGGGCTTGTCTGCTGCAGGCGACAGCAATATGGGTCCGCAAGTGTTCGCAGGAGAAGCATTCCACCAAGGCTTTGGAGCGCTTGGCGAGGCTCCGTGTGCCTTTGCTGGGGGATTCGGGTTCCTGGAGGGTGAGGGCGCTCGGCCGGCTGCCCACCGCCCGGGGAGTGCCAGCCCCAAGCGCCTGCCCGCTGCCCTGGTGGTCACGAACAGCACGCCACCCCCAGGGACAACTCTCTCAGTGGGACAGCCGGCCAAGCTCGGCGCGCGCCAGCCCCAAAAGGCTAAAGGCAGCGGGGCCTCCATCCGGGTGGTCAACGCCACTCCGCTCCTTCAAAAAGACAAAACCCATGTCCATGAAGTCGATTCAGACTCACAACGACCCTACAGGACAGAGGAGACCTTCCCCCCCGCCCCCTGCCCCCTTCCCCCTCCCCCCGAGAGTTTCCAAGCAGCACCTATGGGCTTCAAACTGCGGACCTTTTGGCTAGCAGCCATAGCCATTAACTACTACACCATCAAGGTTTCTCTGGGAGCCCAGTGAAAACTCGCCCCTGCCCTGTCCCCAGGAGCACCCCCTGCCCCTGCAGCCACTTCCAGGAAACTGGACCCCGGCTCTGCCAGCCGGCAGAGTCGGCACCAGAAGTTCCCAGAAATGACACGTGCCTGGAGCAAGAGGCAGGCCGCGCCCAGCAGCCTGTTTGCCTCCCGCCATCCAGGCGCACCCCTCCCGGCCCCCAGCCCGCGCCCCAGAAAGCGAAGGCGGGGCACCGTCACCTCGGAGCCGCCTCCCAGGCGATGGGCGCCAGGCGGACCTCTGGTTTACGTCTTTGCGGGGACGACGGGGTACTTCCGGAAGCGACAGTAGTGGCTTAAGCCTCAAGCTGTGGTCCTGGGCTGTCCGTACGCGGCTGCTTCTCTTCTAGCAGGTCTTCCGCGCAGCTCCTTTGGGGGGTGCTCGCGTCTGGGAAACGGGCTCCAAGGTCCCCTGACTGCCCTGTCCGTTACTCCAGCACACCTGTCAGCACACGCTGTCATCTTCCGCGCAGCGGCTTACGAGGGACAAGTCTCAGTCCTCCTTAATCCGTCCTTGGTTCTCGCCTCCAGTCACTCTGAGTGCCAGTCCTCTGAGAGGCCTAAGAACTGCCACCCAAAATAAAAAACAGTGGAAGCCAGGTGAGGAGAAGCATCTGCCCACACCTGCTCCCCAAACAAAGGGCAACAGAAAGCCTCCACCCGCATTCGCTACTGAGCAGAAATGCTCCTTGGGGTCTTCTTGGTTGTCGTCCCCACCACCCAAAGGTCAGGCCTTTCTTCACTAAACTGCTGAGGGCGCTGTCACAGCCCATCTTTAGATTAAGCAGCCTGTTGCCAACAGCTTCTGTCACCCCCAAACTAAAAAGCCAAACCCAGTGCCATGGAGTCACTTGCAACACATAGCAACCCTACAGGGCAGGGTAGAACTGCCCCATAGAGCTTACAAGGAGCACCCAGCAGACTTGAACTGCCAGGCTTTTGGTTAGCAGCCATAGCACTTAATCACTGTGCCACCAGGGTTCTGTTACCCAGGGACCTGAAAGAACAAGTCACTCAAAATCTTAGCACTCTTTAACAAAGACATGGAAAGGAGCAGGGGAGCACTTGACCCTGGCACAAGTCCAAGGGGGCCCCAGAGGAGACCCTCAAAGGCAACACTAATAGGAAAGGCACCTGACTGAGGCAGCTGGACAAGAAGGGGGAAAGTATTTCTGTTTAACCCCTTCCTGCTCACCATCTACTCATCTTGAAGTTGGGGTGGAGAGACATAACTTAGAGATTGCCCCTAGGCGTTCATTATTTTCGTAAGCCTCTGCCCTTGAACCCCTTAGAACTGTGCCGTGCAGTAGGGTAGCCAGTAGCCATATGCGGCCACTGAGCACTTGCGTTGTACTGTTAGTGTAAAATCTGTGCTGGATTTCAGAGATTTAATACCAAAAATAGTGTAAAATATCTCAGGAATTATTTTTGCTAATTGATTGCATGTTGAAATAGTATTTTCGGTTTATTGGGTTAAAGGTAATGTATTGTTAAAATTGTTTTCGCCTGTGTTTCCTTTTCTCAGTGTGGCAGCTACAAATTTTATAGTGTCTGTCCCTTGCATTGGTTTTTCTATGGGACGATGCTACCTGAGAAAGGGAAGTCCACCAGGCAGACCTCTGTAAAACAAGATTATCCTAAACCAAACCAATCCCGTTGAAGCTGAATTGTTTCTGACTCATAGTGACCGTACAGGACAGAGTAGAACTGCCCCATAGGAATTCCAAGGAGGGTCTGGTGGATTCAAACTGCCGACCTTTTCATTAGCAGCTGAGTTCTTCATCTTCTTAACCACTGCACCACTAGGACTCCCTAGAATTATTCTAGGCACCCAGAGTGGTGCCTGGCATGTAGTATGTACTCAATAAATATTTGTATGGTGAGTGAACGTCTCCCAGATTTTTTCCTATGTGCATTTTATACCCAGATATGTGTGTTCTCCTTCTTTTAAATGGGATCATGCTATAATACCAAAAAAAACCCACTGCCATCCGGTCAACTCTGACTGATAGCAGCCCTGTAGGACAGAGTAGAACGGTCCCATGGAGTTTCCAAGGAGCACTTGGTGGTGGTGGATTTGAGCTGCTGACCTTTTTGTTGGCAGACGTAGCACTTAACCACTAGACCACCAGGGTTTTCCCATGCTATAATAATACTACTCTGTAAATGTTTTTCTCACTTAAAATATTTTTACATGTTGTTTAACATTTATAAAACAAAAACAGGAGCAAAACCAGCGTACTGCTTAGAAATATCCAGGTAAATCACCGGCCAATGAAAATCATCCAGAGTCGTTGCCTCCGGGAAGCAGGACTCAGGATTGGGAGAGGTGTAACAGTCCTATTTTTCCCATAAACCTTTTAGAACTATTAGATTTTTAAAAATGTATTTTTGTGTGAATTACTTTTATTTAAAAATTTTAAACAAAGTTGAAGTGACAGGAGCTTAGTTACTGTTTTTAAGAAATGATACAGGCTGCAGCAAAAATGTTCCCACTGCAACAAAAACTGTGATAGTCAAGAGTGAAAATGTTTATTCTGTTAGTTGGTGACCTGCTAGGTGACATATCCTCCTCCCACAAAATATCTTTGAATAAAAAAGTTAAACAGAGAAATTAAGGGGAAAAAAAAGTCAAGCCCATGGTTCTATTAACAAATGTCGAAATGCGACATGGGGTTTTGTGACCCCAGACTGTTCATTCAGGTGTCGGGATGTGCCTCCAAAATCAGCCCTCTGTTCTTGGATATTTGGGTAATTGCTAGTTCTTTGTCCCTGGTTGGTGTGAACAGTTAAGCACATGACTACCAATTGGAAGGCTGACAGTTTGAGTCCACCAGACACTCCTCAGAAGACAGTCCTGGCTCTGTGCTCAGAAAGGTCACAGCTATTGACAGCCTATGGGGCAGTTCTACTCTGCGCACATGGGATTGCCATGAGTGGGAATTGTCAACTCAGTGGCAACTGTTTTTTTGTCATTATAAACCAGGCTGGGGTGAACCTCTTTGCACTTACCATGCCTGTGAACATTAACTATTTCTTCAGGATAAATTTCTAGGGGGGGAAATTGCTAGAAAAAAGGGTTTGAACGTTTTCAAGCGTTTCACCAAGCATTGGTCCCGTGCCCTCCAGACAGGCTATACCAGTTTCCACCCCAGTCAGCAGACGTGCTCTGGCCCTCTGGTATTCCAAAGCATGTCAGCAGGTGGTCAGACTATGAATGCTACCACCATACAGATGTTATGGCATCTGGCACCATGATCACGTTAAATTTACTTCACACATAGCCCAAGACATCCATGGCTTCCACTGTATGGGTTGCCTAGGAAGCCAGCCCAGTGGGAACCAGCTCAAGTCAGTGGCCCTAATTCCGATCACATCTCATAGATGCACCACGGTGGGGAGAAGAAAGACACACGTAGTGGCCCAGAAGCTCCCACATACACCCAGCCATCTCCTACCCCGTGCCCCCTCTCCAGCGGTATCTGGACCTCTGTGGGCGCCCTCGAAGGTTCTGAGTACGAATGGGACAAACACTGAGGTGAGAGGACCTTCCATGCCAGCCCCCTGCGTTAGTTTTCTAAGGTGTAATCAGTGACCACAAACTTAGCTGCTTAAAACAACCCTTCTTCCCTGCGGCCCTCATGGACTCACAGTTGTGGGTGTCAGAAGCTCAGCACAGCATGGCTGGGTTCTCTACCCGATCAAGGAGCTCAATGATTGTGTCTCCCCCTGGGGCTCCACTGGGGAAAGATCCACCTCCTCACCCCCTAAGCTTGTTGCCAGTGTTCCCTTCCTTGGGGCCCTAGCACTGCGGTCCCCTTGCCTGTTGGTTCTTGACCAGAGACTGCCCTCAGCTCTCACAGGATGGCCTCAGGTCCTCATCTGTGGCGTCCTCCCTCTCAGCAATTGACACCCTCCACCTGCGATTCTCTCTGACTTCCCCTTCAGTGACCAGCCAGAGAAAACTCTGCTTTTAAAGGACATGTGAGATCAGGTTGGGATGGTCTGCTCCCCACTTGTAGCTGGGTGTCCTGCTCCCAACAGCCTACCTGCCCTACCTGTCCTGGCTGTGATCAGGACCTGAGGTCAAAGCAAGTGGCCCCAGAGGTGGCCCAGCAAAGACCTACAGATCCTGATTTCTCTGGTGGTCACAGGACCAGGCATCCTGGGGAAGGGAGTGGGGTTCTGTTTGTGGATGGGTGCGTGCGCCTGCGCGCGCGTCTGTGTGTGTGTGTGTGTGTGTGCTGAGTGACTGCTGGAATCCAGCTTGCTTTGACCTGATCTGACCTGGGTGGATACCCATATACCAGGGCTAGGAGAGGAGGTAGTGGGCAGGAGGGAGGCACTGGATAACCAAGATAGGTCACCACCTGCCCTGTGCCTCTGTTTCCCCCCTTGGGCTTGCTCTTGAAGGCCTCTCCCAGGAGGAACCACTAAAAGGTTAAAAATAAACACTTGTTTCCAAGAGCAACCGTGGAGGGAGGGGCAAGGCCAGTGCCTCCCCGGCCTTCCTGCCCAGGTGGCCCTGGTACCCCAGGGAGCACTGCCCGACCAGCCACTGTATCCAAAGGACCCCCAGGACAGTGGTGTACTTGGGAGCACCTCTCCCACACTGTCCTAAGCCAGGCCAGCTGTGGCCACACAGCCGCCCAGGCAGGCTTTTCTCTGTCTCCACCAGGGTGGCCACATCCAAGACCCATGTCTGTGGAAGAGCCAGGACTAGGGCCACATTTCCCTCCCTGCCCTCCATCCTTGCCCCAAGAGCCCTCAGGGCTTGGGTCTCTCCTGATGCGCATTTGCTAGAATCCTCTGGGCCCATGAAAATGCATGTGTGCCTGTGTGCAGGTAGGTACCAGGGACTGTGGACAGTTACTTTTCTTCACTCTTCATCACACTTGGGCCTTGGGCTTGCCCGGTCTGACTTTGAGCCTGCTCTCAAAGCATGGGCTCCTCTTCTGTGACCAGCAGAGGGTACAGTTGAACCCAGCCTGGGGAAGGGCCCCTAGCAGCCTCCCATCACTCTCCTCCGGGAAGCCATGAGCACCTACCAGGAATAGGAAGCCACCCATGCCTCTTCATTTCTTCTGCCTGATTGAGTGCCTGAGGGTTCACACGGCTTTAGAGAGACGAGGCTGGGGCTGGTGATGCCAACAATGTTTGTGATGTTGTGGAGACCAGATCTGACAGCAAGGCCAGTGGGAGGCCCCAGAAGCTCTCCCCATTGAGGACACCACCCAGGGGACGTGGGCGGTGCCATGGATTGAATTGTGCCCCTCCAAAAATATGTGTAGCCATGTGGCTGGGCCATGATTCCCAATATTCTGTGATTGTCCTCTATTTTGTGATTTTCCTATGCTGTATGTTAAAGGATTAGGGTGGGGACTGTAAATCCCTTCATAAGATCACCTCCTTGCTCCACTGTCAAGGGAGCTTCCCTGGAGTGTGGCTTGCACCACCTTTTATCCTTTCATCCTACAAGAGACAAAAGGAAAGGGAAGCAAGCAGAGAACTGGGAACCTCACACCATCAAGAAAGCAGCACCAGAAGAGCATGTCCTTCAGACCTGGGCTTCCTATTCCGAGATGCTCTCTGAACAAAGACTGATGCAGCACAAGGAATTTCCTCCAGAGCTGACAAGGGGGAAAGTCTTCCTCTGGAGCAGACATCCCAAATTTGGACTTGTAGCCTATGGGACTGCATAAAAATAAACTTTTCTTGTTCAAGCCGTCCACTTCGTGGTATTTCTGTTACAGCTGCACTAGCTGACTAAAACAGGTGGGAATCTCCATCTCCCTGAAGCCTCCTGGAAGAATATGCGTTTTGTAATACCCTCTCTCCCTCCTTGAATGAAGTCCACAAACACTACAAGCTGCTGACCCACAGGATCATACAGTGGTCACTGTAATGCTGTCATCACTATATAGGAAGGGGACAGAAGAAGAAAGCCATTTGTAAAGACCTTTATTTATTTGAAAGTATTGTAAGCACTAGGACGTGATCACACCAGAAGACAGAAGGAAGTCCCAGGCATGGAACTGCAACAGTGTCCCCGTCAGGCCACGGGTGCCAGCGTGTCATGGTGGCAAACCAGCAGCGCGAGTGTGGTGGCTGTGTTTGATACGAGCTTTCAGAACAATGAACAGCTCTTGGTAAAGTTCTGAACAAAATCGAGCTCAATGATTTGGCCCCCACAGTACGGGATGGTCATCACGGGGGGCTGTCCTGTTTGGGGACCCTGGAAAGAGGCTGAAGACACCTAGTTGATTAGTACTCCACCAGTTGTCAGGCCACTCCCTGTCACCTCCCGACCCTGTCACTAACTTCCTCTCTGGTTTTCAGACCCTATGGAGAGGCCCAGACCGGTCCGGATCTACTGACTCAGAGTGGTCACACAAGCACAGAACAGGCAAGGATAACCGACAGATGACCCCAGGCCACCATCCATGCTCAGGAATGTAAGAGCACTCGAGTCAAGGAATCAAATTTACCAGACATATGTCATCAGCAGTAGTTGACAAAGAATTCAATCTGAGGTCAATACTTCTGAGTTCTGGCTTAGTGGGCTTTGAAATAAACTCTCCAAAACAGCATCTGAGAATTGGGCTCCTTGGCCAACAGGCACGGACACACTGATCTGGTTTCACTCCGACGCAGTCGTATGAGGTCTGACGGTTAAGTTCGCAAACTCACCCCAGAAAAAGTGCTGTATTCCTCATTGCTGAACATCACCACCGTCCCTCTCATAGTACGCCCCTTGGGAAGCTATGCATCAACACCAGTGCCTAGTCCACCCTTCAGAGCAATTTTGGAATTCTTTTTCTGGAATGGCTGTCAGAACTGTTGTTGTATTACTCCTGATGTCCTGAATGTCATCAAAATGTCTTCTTTTCAATATTTCCTTTATCTTTGGCTAAAGAAAAAAGTCACTGGAGGCCAGATCAGGTGAGTAGGGAGGGTGTTCCAATACAGTTATTTGTTTACTGGCTAAAAACTCCCTCACAGACAACCACAGTATGAAGTTCACAAACTTGCCACCAAGCCACCATGGGCCACCAAGCCACCGTGTCATTCCAGAAACAGTTCCAAAACTGCTTTGAAGGGTTGACTAGGTGCTGGCATCGGTGCATAACTTCCCAAGGGGAGCACTTTGAAGGTGACAGTAGTGATATCCAGCAACGAGGTATGCAGCCCTCGGAACAATTAAGTTCACGGACTTGTCAGGTCTTGTACTAGTCCTGTTCCCCAGTCTTAGTGGGAACTAAAAACATTACTACCATTTACAAAATGCCTCCCATGGGCAATAGCGCCCCCCTCAGGCCATGGGCCATGAGAATACACGAGAATACAGGAGGGGATATGAAAACTGATGAACCCAAGTCAGCCCCCAGGAGCTCACAGCACAATGTGAGGATGCATCGGTGCAGTAAGTACGAGCACAGGCACAGTCACAGTCCCCACTTGGGCCTCCTGCTCTTATCCTTCCCTGGGTGGAGAGGTCCCACCAGGCCCCACAAGATACTGATCACCTTGCCCTGCCAAGGCCAGGGTCAGTGAGAAAAGTTGGCTTAAACTTTTTCTCAATTCCATATTCTCCTCCTTAGCTTAGACTTTCTTATGCCTCTAATGGGTGAGTACAGTTATTTCCTCACCCTGGTATCCCTCTTCTAGTAGATTGAATTATGGCCCACCTCCTTAAGGATTTCAAGATGAAATCACGCTAGGTTTAGTTGGTGGTGGTGGTTGCCGTTGAGTCAATTCTGACTGATGGAGCCCCTACGCGTGCAGAGAATAGAAGGGCTCCCCTGGGTTTTCAAGGCTGTGATCTTTTGGAAGCAAACTGCTAGGCCTGTTTCCCAAGGCATGTATATATAGACATGTATATATTATATATGTATACACTTATGTATATATGTGTATTATGTATATATTTATAGGCTGGCTAGGGAACAGAAATCACACAACCATTGCAAAACGATTAATCTCCAGGCAAGCGGTGTGTCATAGATGCGAGAGAGCTGCTCAGGGGCAGGATTAGTGAGGACAGCAGTGAGGTATAGGTGAATACCATATCCAGGAACACAGGAAGAGCCTTGGCTAGGGACCCATTCATCACCAGTCCTTATCTGGGAAACGCTAGTTCATCCCATTATCCACCCATATTTTGGAAATGCTAGTTCATACTCATCAGAAGCACGAAGCCTGGGATACAAACTCATCTTCAAAACATGAATCAGAGTTCTGGGAAAAGACCAGGTCCAAGAGTCAGAGACTGCTTGTACCAAGTCATGGGAATGAGACCCGATGAGACTTTATTTCTTTCCAAGTTCTGCTTCTGTGCAGTGCCCAATATCTTTAAAGGTAATCATCTCCTAGATGGAATTTTGTTATAAATAACTCACACACTGATTTGGAAAACACTGAGCAAAGGCACCAGAGGAATGCCCAGATTCCAGTAAGCAGATGGAAAACGCCTACCAATAACAGGCCGTGTCATGGAGGCCCTAGCCATTTGGAAAGACTGCTTTCATCAGGACTTTCTGAAAAGGCAGACTGGTTCAGGAGAATGGAGGAAGATACAAACTTGAAGCAAAGTATAGAGACACGGCTGTTTGGGGGCCAGGGGGTCTGTGGGTCCTTCAGATCAAACAAAAGCAGGAAATGAAGATGTAAGAGACCAGCTTAGCAGAAAGATGGATGAGCTAGAAACACATGGTAAAAATGGCTCTTGATGCTGCTTCTGAGTGTCCCCAGGAGGGGTTAGATCTCACCAAAGGAGCTCTGGTGGTGAAATCGTTAAGCCCTTGGCTGCTAACTGAAGGGCTGGTGGTTTGATCCCACTGTGCAGCTCTTTGAGAGAAAGACCTGGTGGTTTGCTTCTGTAAAGACTGTGGCCAGGACACCCTACGAGGCAGGTCTGCTCTGTCACATCAGGGTCACTGTGGATTGTAATCAACTCGAGGGGACCTAACAACAATAGGCCAGACTATTCTCGTTCAACTGAAAGTTAAAAATGCGTATTTAAATGCTAGGATCATACGGTGATCATTAGGAATGCTTAAGGGATACGTACGATTTTTAGTGCAGAAACTAGTACCTACTGGACTTGTAATGGTTAGCCATTGCTGTTTAATTCCATAATAATCCTGGGGTGAATATCACTTCCTCTGCATGAAGGAGGAAACCAGTATGGAGAGGGAAGCTGATCTGAACCTAAGCCTGAGGCCAAAGCCCATGATCTTGCGATGCGGTTTGGCCTGGGCAGACCCTGACAGCTTTTCTTTTAGGTTTCCTCTTGACATTTTTTTAAAAAATTGCACTTAAGGTGAAAGTTTATAGTGCATTAGTTTCTCATTCAGAAATTCATTCAAATTATCTTGCGACATTGGTTGTAGTCCCCACAATGTCATTGCTGTTCCCCTCTCCTTTTCCACCCTGGTGGTCTGTGTCTACTCTTGGAGTTTTTCTGCCTTTTCTGTCTTTGGAAATCCTGGTGGCACAGTGGTTAAAGGCTATGTCTGCTAACTGAAAGGTCAGCAGTGCAAGTCCACCGGGTGCTGCTTGGAAACTCCATGAGGCAGTTCTACTCTGTTGTGTAGGGTTGCTATCAGTCAGAATCAACTCAACAGCATTGGGTTTGGCTTGGTTTTCTGTCTTTGGTTTGGGGCAGGGATTCCCATTCGGTCTTGTATATTTGATTGAACTAAGAAGCATGTTCCTCATGTATTTTACTAGTTTTATAGGTCTGTTTAATCTTTGACTGAAAGGGGGATTTCAGGAGCTGCTTTAGTTCCGAGTTAGCAGGGTGTCTGGGGGCCATAGTCGTGGGATTCCTCCAGTCTATCAAACCAGTAAGCCCCTGGGAACTGTTGACTATGAAGAATAAGAGAGTGGAAGAAGACCTGGAACTCTAGAAACAGCAGAAAGCCCCTTCTAAGTGTTTTACTGTGGAAAGTGGACATGTTGTCTCATTTAAGGTAGAGATAAGGAGATTAGGAGGGCACCAGAACAAAGCCACAAAGGGCCCTTCATCCAAGTTCACTTCTTCTCATCAGCGCATTCTGGTTATAGACTCCAGAGACGTGCACACAAAGAAAAGCTGAGAGCAAAACCAATTTTAATAGTCTACAACAGGGACACCAAGTCACTGCAAGGAGTGAGAGGAGACCCGCAGGTGCCAGGGAAATCACCCTCAACACACACGAATTAACGGCCCTCTCATGTGTTCATCAACTCTATCTCAAGTTGTTCTGTTAATGCTCAGTTAAGGGTGAAAGTAAAGAAAGGAGGGTATTTCAGGCAGTGGGAGCAGAATGTGCGAAGGCCAGGAGGCAGCAGGAAACCTGGATCTTTGCAGGAAGTGGAAGCAGTTCTGAGTGTAAGGTGGAGAAGAAAGTGTAGGGACGGGAGGCCAGTAATGTGAACAACAGCTGAAGTCTGTCAGTGCTGCACATGTGTGAAAGAACTGGCTTTATTCAACAAGGAGCCCCTGAAATATCAGAGGACTATCAGGCTTTGCATTTTAGATCTGGATCAATCTGGAGAACAGATCAGTTTCTGTGGTTGCTGAGTGCCCCCAAGTCAGTTCTAACTCACACTGATCTTGTTATAAAAGAACGAAACGTTGTCCAGTCCTGTCCCATCCTCTCAGTTGTTGCTAGGCGTGAGCCCGCGGCTGCAGCCAGAGTGTCCATGGATCTTACTGAAGATCTTCCTCTTTTTTGCTGACCGAGTGTCTTAGTTATCTAGTGCTGCTAAAACAGCCTAGTAGGCTAGAAGCCCAAATTCAGGAGTGCCAGGGAATGGCTTTCTCTGTTGGCTCTGGAGAAAGGTCTTTGTCATCAATCCTACCCTGTTCTACAAGCTTCTCAGAGAAAGAGCCTCAGGTCCAAGGGACATGCTGTGTTCCTGAAATTGCTTTCTTGGTCCCTGCCCCTCCTCTGCAGCTCCCTTACACCTGTTTGCTTCTTTTTTGTTATCTCAGAAAGACTGGCTCAAGATTCAACCTAACCTTGTGGATCGAGTCCTGCCTCATGAACATAACTGCCGCTAATCCCGCCTCATTATCATAGAGGTAGAACTTGCATGACACGTAGGAAAATCACATCAGATGACAGAACGGTGGAAAATCACACAATGCTGAAAGCCAAGCTGGCACATAATTTTGAGGGGCACAATTCAATCTGCGACACGAAGCATGATGTTCTTCTCCAGGGATTGGCTCCTCATGATCACATGACCAGACACTGTGAGTCAAAGTTTCATCATCCTCATTCTAAGGAGCATTCTGGCTGTACTTCCCCCTAGATTTTTTTTGGAAATATCTTGCATATTTAACATTCTTTGCAAACCCTAATTTAAAGGCATCAATTCTTCCTCAGTCTTCCCTATTCATTGTCATTTTTGCACTCATGAGGTGATTAAAAATACCATGGCTTGAGTCAGGTGTGCCTTAGTCTAAGTGATATCTTTGGTTTTTAACAACAACAATAAAGAGGTCTTTTACAGCAGATTTGCCCCGTGTATTATGTCATTTGAAAACAGACAACCCAGGGCCAAGTCAGGAGGCAGAGAGATGAGATGTCTGAACTAGGGGTAGGGACCAGTGGGGAAAAAGTAGGTGGGCTGGAGAGATGAGACAGAGCATTAAGGGTGAAGCCTGTGTTTCTGCTGTGGGCGACCAGATGGTCTGCCATTAGTCCAAAGGAAGAGGAGCAGAAGTTGGATGCGGAGCGTGTGTTGTTTCAAGTGCCTCCTGGGAGGCAGCCCACCCAGGGATGCCTTGTGGCATTGGGAGCTCAGATGGAAGGTAGGAGCAGGATGTGAATTTGGGAGTCGACTGCACAGAGGGTTCAAGTGTAGGATGTCAGGGTCGATGAGGCTGTGGGAATGTGCACATGGAGAGTGTCGAAGTCACGGAACTGATTAGACCCCGAGTGACCTGATTCCGGCTCTGGAGACTGAGCTAGCAAGTTGGGTTTCCCAACGGGCAGCAAACTAGGCTCCCCCTCCCCCAAAGCACATGAGGACACATCCTTTTTGGTAGCAAATGATGGAAAAGTTGATTGGGGGAAAGTGTGTTCTAAAGACGAAACAGGTCAGTCTCCAGGAGTGGAAAAAGACCCAGCATGGATTTTGGGGGTACTTTTGTTGGCAAAAGCAGGGGATGATGTCATGGATAAGAGATGGAGGCAGTAACTTGGTTTTTGATTGGGTCTGAGGCTGCCGTGGCCACTTCACACAAATGCCAGAAGGAATGGTTGTGTCTGCATCACAACTGCCAGGGAGAATTGTTGGTATGTGGCAGATCAGTTTCCCTTGGTCACCTTATCAATACTGTGTGTGTCCTATAATGCAAACCACGACCTTGTTATCCCCAGAAAATTTGTTAGATTCTGGGTAAAATAGCTTAGTATGTGGTGGTAGAGATCAGGCACCCTAGCCAACCCTGACAAGAGGACCAAAGACCAAATTCTGAAAGCTGCCATTTGAAGGGCAGAGGGAGGGAATCTTATCCAAGAACGTAAGAACTGCACAAACAGATGCTCAAACAAATATTCATTTTGTTAAATAAAGGGAAGGCCAGCGACAGAAGGAAAATTACAGCATGTAACAGAAGCCCAGGAGAGAGGATTTTTATGAGGCAGGAGTTACCAGAGTCACTTACGGGCAGATAGGTAGGAGAAAGATTGGATTCTAGGACTCAGTAGCTCCAGTTTAACAGCCAGGCAGTTTACTTCCATCTGGTTTCACGGCCATGCATCCCACTCACCGCTGACTGAAGCCATGTGCTGTGGTGACATCATCCAGGCTCCCTTCTGTTCAACAAGTCAGTGCTACCTCCTATGTTGGGTCTGTATGGTTCTACTTCTACTCAGCTTTCACCCTAGATTATCTGTTATTTCCCAGGGCTTATGCATTTCCTAGGAAATCTTCCAGGAATCGTTGTCAACTAGAAAGAAGCTACAGTCTCATCATACTCAGATCCCAGTGACCATTTTACTTTATAGCACATGGTTTCAAGCTGTTCAAGGCTCTTCTGCCTTCCGAATTGCCCTGCTCTAAGTGTGCTGACTGCTCTCTTCTGTTCCATGTTATTTTGGAGGAGTAATTGCCTGGAGGCCAACAAATGCAGCCCTTCTCTCCATATGACTCAATTTTGGACAGTGACATTATGGAGAGATCTGTTTTTTAAACATTCTGTATATTAAGGAAAATATCAGGAGATAACTCTGAAATATGCAAGCAATGTTAAGATCTTGAACAGGAAGGATGCAGCTAATGAGAAGCTAGGAAATGAGATAATCTCTTTTATAGACTCATCCGATACTGAGGAAACAAGACATTTACAAAGAAGGGGACACAATGAAATTAACCAATGAGCTGAACCATCCTTTGGGATCAGAAATCTTTAGATCTGGACCCACAGCACGGCTGTGGTGGATGAATGTATGAAAGCTGACCAAGGCTGGAGTTCAGGTCCTCTAAGGACAGTTTTTTCAGACTCCAAAGACCACTTCCTAAATCAGCTTGAGTGTAGAAACGTGAAAGAAGGTAGGAGTGAAGAGCCAGTCCATTCGTGGAGAACTGCTGGGAGCTGCCGACTTGTATTACACATGGCTGCAGACCACAGCACAAAACACAACATAAGAACTCAAGTCCAGTTGATAAGAAAGATCCACTTCATATGCCAAGAACACAAAGAGAAGCAGCTATCTGTCAGAACGACTGACTCTGCCTTATTCTAAGTAAGTCTAGCATTGTGCTTGCTTTGGCAGCATGTATATTAAAATCAGAATGATACAGATCAGCATGGGCCTTGTATAAGGCTGACACAAATTTCTGAAGTGTTCCATGTTTTAAAAACACATTGAAAAAGTCTTACATCCCAGAGAGGCTTGATAAACTAAAAATAAAAAATTTATTTGTCAAAATGCAGGGAACTGTATAGCTTCAAATTTCTGCATTTTATTGCATTTTTTAAATATATACCTTAAAAACTTTTTAAAATAGTAGATACAGAGCAAGGGAAAAAGTACACTATCAGATGCTACTGACACAGGAAGCTAAATAACTCAGTTCTCTTATCCATAACAGAGTCAGAAACAGACAGTGAGGAGCAGTGACTTACTGAGCCACCGACACAGACGGCGTCCCTCTTGGATCGTGAGTGCACTCCTCAGGAAGCGATGGCAGCCCCGCCTCTACCCCATTAAAAAGGCTGCATGAGGTTTTTTGGGGTGATGAGCAATGGGTGACTTTTACGGTTTTCATTATTTTTCAAATGGCCTATACTTTTAAAACTTTTTCATTAATTTAAAAGTCATGCACACTCACTTTAACAAACCAAGGGTTAAGCTCTTTGAAAGTAGGCATTTCACGGTGAGGGGAAAGGGTCTTAGATTTAGGGATTTAAAACCCCAGTGAGAAACAAACAGCCCTTGTTCATCTGGAGATTTTAATATATTTATTTGAAAACCAAGTTCAGTCAAAGAGCACACTAAATAGTCATATATCTTCTCTTCAACCAAAGACTTGGAGACGAGTCTCCTCAGGTCAGCGCAGAGGCGACAATACATGCATCGGATAGCAGGTCTCAGCTTGAATGTCCTCACAGGTGTTGCCAACACGAGTCTGGACAATCTTCCTGGGATGAGCACATGAGAGCCTGGGAAAGGAAGGAACCAGGGTTATTCTGTATTCCAAAAACACATACATATATTTTTAACTACTAGCTGCTGAAGTCTGAAACTAGTCTAGCTTTTCTAATTTGCTCTGGATATGCCAGGAGAGACCCAGTTTCTACACTTCTGTAACCTCAGTGTCCTATTCAAGGACTGAAAGGTGACGTTCAAAGGCAAGTTACGTGGCAGAGATATTGGTGTAAACATCTCTGTCTCTAAGGTTCAAACTAACAGTCTCTCCAAGGTATTATTACATTTTCTTACTAAAGCCGTGCTGTACTATTTATTATCTGAGATTTTGGTAAAAGCTTTCATCAACTGACAATCAGCATGTAATACCATGCTAGACCTGCAACTAGACTTTTAAGTGTATTTGTCTTCTGTCATAATGTAATAAACGACAGCATATTTAGAGTAGAAATATGCATGTTTGTCTGAAAATGCATTTGGATTAGGGTGGCATTACAGAGCCCTAATTACACAGACCATAGGCTTCTTCAAACACATGATGATCATTCAAAAGAAACATGGGAAACAGGAAAGGCAGTGTCCTGGAATGAGGTTATTCCAATCCTCTGCATCTGAAGAACCCCAATAACCTTCTCCAAGTACTGGCACAGCAGTGATCTTTTACAGCTGGACAGAACTTTGTGGTATACTCTTTAGAAAAAAAGAAAGGAAGAGAGAAATCCCCAAGCCAGCTGCTTCTGAGTTGCCTCCAACACATGGCGACCTGTGTGTGTCACAGCAGGGCTGTCAGCGGTTGACTTTTCCAAGGAGTCTCTGGGGGAACCGCACCCTTAGGTTAGCCAGGAGTGAGCTTACCACCTGCCACACTTGGGGACCGCTGACAGAAGAATCTGACTGATGCCCAAACCTGCAATCAGCACCTTGTCTTACGCACACTAGATGTTCACAAGGAGCCCCGGCAGTGAGACCGTTTGGTGCTCAGCTGCTGACCAAAAGGCTGGTGGTTCAAGGTCTCAATTCACCCAGAAGCTGCCCATGTGGCTCCATTTCGGAAAACACCTGGTGACCTGTTTCTGTCAAGACTGCAGCCTAGAAAACCCTGGGAAGCAGTTCCAGTCTGTCACATGCCACTAGGAGTTGGAATCAGCGTGGCCGCACACAACAGGAACACCAGATGGTTACTGGTTTCTCTGAGTAAGTTAACAGTAAGGTTTTCAGTACAAACAAATCCCATGCTACTCCAAGTGTGATGTCTGGCCTATGGACCGGTGCCTGTCCACAGACTGTAACCCAGCCACAACACGTAACTTACTTCGGAATGTAAACCCATTCCATCACTAAGCAACTGTTCAGTTCAGGAAACTTTTTTTTCCTTAGCAGCAAGACTTTGCCCTTGACAGAAATGAATAGATTACACCCTGCAGCAAGCTTCTTCTCTCCTTACAGAGCTATAAAGCAGTGTGCAGAGTAGCCAACTGGAAAAGCACTGCTAGAGGGCTGAGGGCCGAGGGCCCGCGGACGGACTGGTGGCCCGCAGCAGGAGGGTCAACAGAAAGACGGTGGTGATGCGGTTTAGGTAAATGTGGGCTAAGCACAAAAACAGAAACAAAAGGGAGACACTGAGACTACGGCCTCATAGCAAACCCTGTGACACCCCGAGGCGCCGATGATGAGACCCTGCCTCCCGTGGAGCTGTGTCCCCACACACCTCGGGCCCTTCCTTAGTCGTCGATATACTCGAATGGTTCTGGGGGTTCTGGTTCTTGTTCCTCCTCCTCGATTTTCGGGCCATGGGCCGCCACAGGTTCCACCAGCTCTTCAGTGTCTTCGCTGGTGTCCTTCAGGATGATGATGCCCCCGATGGAGAGCTGCGGACACAGAGCAGGAGGTGAAGAAGCGCGAAGTCTACCCTACATCACTCCTGCTACAGAACCCAGAGCAGGTACCCATCAGATGGCCTGGAAAGAAGGCACTGAGACAGACCTGCACCTCAGAAGACTCTGGGGCCCTGGGCGGTGTGCCTGCCTGACTGCACGGGCAACCCAACCAGACCGCTCAGCTACAAGGGGCTAATGAGACCTTCCTGATTATTCCTTCAGGTTGGTCTGAAGATGGAAGGGGGAAGGCAGTGTCACTGTGCACCTGCTGTGACCTCTGAAGAGTCTCTGCCAACCCCACCCACTGGCTCTGGGCAGTAGAACATCTGATGCTCCTCTACGTGGATGACGTACCCCACTGAAGAGGAGTACTTCCCAGACTAACCAAAAGGCTGGTGGTCTGAATCTGCCAGCCACTCTGGGGGAGAAAGACGTGGCAGTTTACTTCTGTAAAGATTTACAGTTCTGGAAACCCTATGGGACAGTTTTACTCCATCCTTCAAGGTTGCTATGAGTTGGAATCGACCACAGCACACTGGGTTGTTTCCCAGCAATGACCCGACTAGGAGTCTTGGTCCGCTGTGAGAGGGAATGCTTATTGCCCAAGCCTGATATTCTAATACCTTCCTGCTCAACACATAGTCCTGAACCAGCAGCAACCTCAGTGGTTAGAAATGCAGAAAACCTAGCCTCATCCCAGATCTACAGAATCTATACTACATGGTAACAAGATGCCCAGATAATCTGTGTGCAGATTCAAGTTTGAGAAACATGCTGGTTTAATTAACAGACACTCTTTTTTTGTGAGAAGACCATCACTTTGGACACAAAAGACAACTTACAAAGGAACAGCCAATCTTCTAGCAGTTTCAGTGTAACAAAGAGATCCAAATAAGTATCACAGACAGCTGAGTACTTTTTGCATTAGTCCCCAAACCCTTATGATGCATGCCAATGAAGAAACACATAGGAAACAAAAGGGAAATAGGCTGCAAAAGCAATTCTATTAAGCTCTCTCCCAAACATATTAGCAGACACCAAATGATTCCCCCCCATCTCTGGTGTGTTAATCTTATTCTCCCTGCTGCCTGTGTAAAGGAAATGGAAAGCTGCCCTCTGTAACTCAATCACTCGGCAGCGGCAGGGCACATCTGGAAAAAGCATCTTTCTAATGAAGTACCTCGCTTCATTACTTGCAGGGCAAAGCAGGGCAGCCCGTCAGTCAAATGACCGACAGAGCCCACGCCTCACCGCAGCTCAGCCTAAGCGAGTTTCACTTGTCAGGACTCTGCCTTGCCACACTGTGACACTGCTGCGATGTCATCAACGACTTCTCTTCTCCCAGCACACACACTAATCTAATTCTCTCCCTTAAGAAACTTGTTTTTCTTGAGGAAGACTCACTTTATAATTAGACTCTGCCTTTAATGCTAATATTCACCCAAGAACAATCAGTGTGTGGCCACCGGCCATACCCTCTATACACCAAATGGAAACGAATCTTCTATCGAATGGAGTATCCTCGCTCCCCAACATAACTTCTTGCTTTTTTAAACATATGGTGCTAGCTTATGAATATATTATCATAGTTAAATGAAATAACCTAATTCAAATCTTCCAACATAGTCAACACATGCAACGGGTTTTTTCGAGTGACACAGTTTCAGTTTATCACTGCCTTGTGTGTTAGTGAGAAAGTTCACACTAACAGAGTGAGATATGTGACACTCTGTTCTGTGGGACGGCTGGTGACAACTCAAGATACAGGCAACACAACGCTGCCTTCTTCCAAGTGTCCCACTCTTTCTTTTAAGCCTCTTTTAAGAGAGGCATAAAACAAGAGACATGGGTGGGGATGTCACCAATATTTAATACTATAGCCATTTCTTTCAAGTGCATCTGAGGAGGCACTTGATGGCCCTAACATTGAAGGTAAGAAATGAGCTACCAGGCAGCCTTTTTGTCATAAGCACATACACTACAGTTCTGTTTTCCTTTTTAACTGAGAAATAATTAAATAAGATCCACTCTTTTAGACGTACAATTCAGTGGTACTTAGTGTAATCACGAAGTTGTGCAACCGTCTCCTCTGTCTAATTCCAGAACACACTCATCAGCCAAAAACTAACCCTTTACCTGTTAGCAGTCACTTTCCACTCCCCCACACCCAACCGACTACTAACTTACCTTGGTCCCTGTGGATTTACCTCTTTTGGATATTTCATAGAAGTAAAATTATATACTACATGGTCCAAAAGAGCACCTTGAGAAGACAAAATAAAGTATTATAATGACATGTGCAAAGAGCCGGAAAAGGAAAACCAGAAGGGAAGAACACATTCTGCACTTCTCAAGCTGAAAGAACAAAAGAAAAACTTCAAGTCTTGAGTTGCAATAGTGAAGCATTCTATCTGGAAAGTATCAGATGACTCATGGAGCATCCAAAGAAAACAGAAGGAATACACAGAGTCATTATATCAGAAAGAACTGGCCAGTGTCTAGCCACCTGAAGATGGAGCGCCTGCTCAGGAACTGATGGCACTGAAGGAAGAAGCTGAAGCTACACTGAAGGCACAGGTACATACAAGACTCCTCAAATTGATGGGATACCAACTGAGACATTTCAAAAAACAGATGCAGCGCTGAAGTGCTCACCTACCTATGCCAAGAAATTTGGAGGACGGCTACCTGGCCAGCTAACTAGAGGAGATTCATGTTTATGCCCATTTCAAAGAAAGATGACCCAAATGAATGCGGAAATTACCGAACAGTATCATTAATACATGCAAGTAAAATTTTGCTACAGATCATGCAAAAGCGACTGCAACAGTATATTGACAAGGAACTGCCAGAAATTCAAGTTGGATTCAGAAGAGGATGTAGAATCAGGGACATCATCACTGATGTCAGATGGAACTTGACTGAAAGCAGAGAATACCAGAAAGATGTTTTCCTGTGTTTCATTGACTATGCAAAAAGGCAACCAACTGTGTGGATCATAATAAATTATGGTGGAGAGTGAGAATTCCAGAACACCTACTTGCACTCTTAAGGAATCTGTAATATGGATCAAGAGGCAGTCATGTGAACAGAACAAGGGGACATTGCATACTTCAGTCAGAAAAAGTTGTGCATCAGTCTTGTGTCCTTTCACCATACCTTTTCAATTTCTATGCTGAGCAAATAATCCAAGGAACTGGATTCTACGGAGAAGAATGAGGCATCAGGATTGGAAGACAACTCATAAACAACCTGGGTTATGCAGGCAACACTCCCTTACTTGCTGGAAGTGAAGAGGATATGAAACACATACTGATGAAGAACACAGACCACAGCCTTCAGTACAGATTGTACCTCAACATCAGGAAAACAAAGATCCTCACAACTGGACCAGTAAGCAACATTGCCATACATGGAGAAAGGATTGAGGTTGTCAAGGACTTCATTTTACTTGGGTCCACAATGAATGCCCATGGACGCAGCAGTCAAGAAAGCAAAAGATGCACTGCACTGGGAAAATCTGCTGCCAAGGATCTCTTTAGAGTATTGAAAAGTAAAGATGTTACCTTGAAGACTAAGGTGTGCCTGGCCCAAGTCATGGTACTTTCAATTCCATCATATATGCATGTGAAAGCTTGACAATGGTCAACAGAAAAACTGATGCCTTTGAATTGTGGTGTTAGAGATGGATGTTGAATGCATGATGGACCACCAAAAGAACAAACAGATTTGTTCTGGCAAAAGTAAAACCAGAGTGCTCCTTGGAAGCAAAGATGCCAAGACTGTATCTTACATACTTTGAACATGTTGTCAGGAAGGATCAGACCCTGGAGGAGGACATTAGCTAGGCAGAGTGGAGGGTCTACAAAAAAAGGAAGACCCTGGGTAAGGTGACTGACACAGTGCCCGCCCTAAAGGACTTACGCATAAAGACAATTGTGGACATAGCATAAGATCGGGCAGTGTTTTGTTGTTCACAGGGTCGTTATGAGTTGGAACTGACTTGATGGCACCCAACAATAACAACATTTGGTCCTTGTGCTTGGCTTCTTTCACTTAGCAAGTTTTCAAGGTTCACACACATTACAGCATCAGTACGTCTTTCCTTTATGTGGCAGAAGAGTATCCCACTGCATGGACCATACTGACGGCTGTGGTCTCTGATCTTTATCAGTGATGTGCTTCAAATCCTCTTCATGTGCAGCCAGTACGGTTATGTCATCTGCATACTGCAGGCTGTTAACGAGTCTTCAGCCAGTCCAGCTTCTTGGAATATCTGCTCAGACTCACTAGTATGGTTAGAGGATAAAACCCTGAGACACACCATTCCTGACTTTACATTATGCAATATCCTCTTGTCCTGGTTGAATGACTGCCTCTTGACCTATGTATAGATTTCATGAGCGCAATTAAGTGTTCTGGAACTCCTATTCTTTCCAAGATCATCCACAATCTGTTATGATCCACACAGTCACAATCAAATTATGATGTTGGTGAAAACTGAATACATCACGGACTGCCAGGAAAATGAACAAATCTAGCTGGGAAGCAGCAGTCAGAATTCTCCTAGAAGCAAGGATGGTGAGACTTCATCTCAAGTACTTTGGACATGTTACCAGCAGGGACAGTCCCTTAAAAGGACATCATGCTTGGCAAAGTAGAGGGCCACTGAAAAAGATGAAGACCGTCAGTGAGATGCAATTCAACAGTGGCTGCAACGGTAGGCTCAAACCTAGTACTGGCTGAGAGGATGGCACAGGACCAGGCACTTTATTCCACTGCACACAGACCCACTACGGGCTGGAACAGACTTGACAACACTTAACATTAGATGGACCCATCTTTATGTATTCACCAGCTGATGGACATTTGGGTTGTTTGCACTTTCTGCCACTATGAATAATGCTGGATGGATAGTTATGTATAAATTTTCTGTGAACGTGTTTTCTTTGCCCACAGGCATTCTTATGGATTGACTTGTGTCCCCTCAAATGTGTGTCAGCTTGGGTAGGCTGATTCCCAGGAATGTACGCCTGTCCACCATTTTCTCCTCTAATGTAAAGTTTACCTCTACACTGCTAATAAGGCAGGATTAGAGACAGTTCACGAGGCAGGACTCAATCTACAAGACTACATATCTTCAGTCAGTCTCTTTCTTGAAATATACAAGAGCAAACAGAGGAGGCAGGGACTTCCTACCACCAACGCTAAGACCCAGGAAGGTCCGTGCACTGTGGAGCTCCTACATTAGGGCAAGACTGGTAGCAAACACCCTCCTGCAGCAAAAGCCTTCCCAGGGAGCTGGGGTCATGGACTCCAACTTCTAGCCTCCTACACTAGGAGAATACATTTCTCTTTGTTGCAGCCACCCATGTGTGGTGTTTCTGTGACAGCAGCACCAGGTGACTAAGACAGGCAGACACCAGGACACCACTGGGTCCTGTGGCCTATGTCTACATTTAACGCTTCGCAGAACTGTCCGCCTGTCTTCCACAGTGGCCACACCAGTTTAAGTTCCCACCAGTGACGTGAAGCTTCTGATTCCTCCACGAACCTTGTTATTCCCTGTCATTTTGATTATGTGATCATTTTTTGGGATGACGTGATAAATGATAAATGACACTGAGAGTTTTTCCAAGTGCTTACCAGCCATTTTTATGTCTTCTTTGGAGAAATACTTATTCAAACCCTTTGCCTATTTTTAAACTGGGTTGTCCTTTTATTGTTGAGTTGTAAGAGTTCTTTATATATTTTGGATGAGTCTCTTTCAAATACATGATTTGTACATATTTTCTTCCATTCTGTGGGTTGTCTTTCTACTTTCTTAAGAGATAGTGACCATTCACGTTGATTTTTAATTTTGCTGAAATTCTCCTGTTTTTGAAGGTGAGGGGAGGGAAGGGTCTGCTTGTAGTTTAAATGTTTTATCTAAGAAACCACTGCTTAATTCCAGGTCATGAAAATTTATATGTATGTTTTCGTTTAGAGTTTCAGGCTTTTACATGGAATTACTTTCAGTTAAGTTTTGTTTGCGGTGTGAGGCAGAAGACCAAAAGCATTCTTTTGCATGCAAACATCTAGTTGTTCCAGGACTATCTGCTGAAAAGATTTTTCTTTCCCAACTGAAATGTCTTGGCACCCTTGTCAAAAGTCAAGTGGTCATAAACGCATGAGTCTAGTCTGAGAGTCTCGATGACAGTCCACTGGTCTGTATGTCAGTGTTTATACCAGTATCACAGTCTTAATTACTGTAGCTTTGTAGTAAGTTTGAAATTGGAAAGTTTGAGTCCTCCAAGTTTTTTCTCATTTTGTCCAGACTGTTTTGGCTATTCTGAGTTCTCTGACCAGCTTGTCAATTTCTGCAAAAAGGACCATTGGACTTTTGATAAGAATTATGCTGATTCTAGAGATCACTTTTGAGTATACTGTCACCTTAACAATATTTTCGAGTCGAGGAACATAAGTCAGTGGTCTGTATTTTCCTTTTCTTGCGATGTCTTTGTCTGGTTTCGCTGTGCCCCCCAGAATGAGCACAGCTGTACTCCACTAGTGCTACCTTTTAGATGGGTTTCTTAATTTTTATTTAAATATCTGGCGGAATTCACCAGCAAAGCCATCTGGGCTTGGGATTTTCTCTGCAAGAGGATTTTAATTACTAATTCCATCTCTTACAAATTTGTTCAGTTTGGGTGATTTGTGTCTAAGAGTCTGTCCATTTCATCTCGGGAATCTAATTTGTTGTCACACAATTACTCACAGTATTCCCTTACCATCTTTTTAATTTCTGTACAGTTACAAATAATGTCCCCTTCTTTCATTCGTAGTTTTATAATTTGAGTCCTCCTTTTTTTCCTTGCTCAGTCTAGCTAATGGTTTATCAGTTTTGCTGGTCTTTTCAAAGAGCTAAGTTTTAATTTTGTCCATTTTCTCTATTGTTTTTCTATTCTCTATTTCATTAATTTCTGCTCTAATTTTTATTATTTCTTTCCTTCCGCGTACATTGGGTTTTGTTTGCTCTTCTTTTTTCTAGTTTGTTAAGGTCACAGGTTAGATTACTGAGTGCTAGCTTTCTTCTTTTTCAATACAGGTCTTCAAACCTATTAATTTCCCTCTAAGCCCTGCTTTTGCTGTATCTCCTAAATTTTAGTACTAGTATCTTCTTTTCATTAATCTCAAAGTATTTTCTAACTTCTCTTATGACTTTTTTGATCTACTGGTTAAGTGTGCTGTTTAACTTCCACACATGATTTACATATGGTTTATCATGTGCCAGACACTGTTTTAAGTGTTTTACATGTAACAACTTATTTAATCTTCACAACACCCAGGAGATGGGTTATATTATCATCCTAATTTTACAGACGGGAAACTAAAACATGAAAAGATTAAGCCATTTGTTTCAGGCACACAGCTAAGACAGGACAGAGCTGAGTGTTGTCCAACTCAAGTCTTTAGGCAACAACCTACAGCTGTCTCACATGCCTCGCCCTTGTCTTCTCTAGCTGGTAATCTAGTGAGGTAAGACCATGGCTCACAACTGTACCTAAGAGATGTCGCCCACCCACTGTCCAGTTCTTGGTTGATAAAGATGAGTTTATTTTTCTATAAGGAGCTAAAACTCTTGTCAATAACACTGCCACAGATTCAGGATCTGGCTATCTTAAGTATGTCTACTGGCAGTTTCCTAGTTTTCTAGATACAACAACCTGGAAAATAAAAGCATATCCTGCTCAAATTTCACATCAATATTTTATTCTAATGTAACACTTTCTGCCTGGGAATAATCTAAATGACATGCAGATCTTTTTCTAAGCCTATTATGAAAACAGTACAATTAGAATGGTATAATGATGACCACCACTTCCTGAACAGTGCAGCTCTTGTTTCCGGTGCTTGTGTATCAATGTTATAAGCTCGTTTAATCTTTGCTACAGTCCTCTGCACTAGGGAGCTGATAGCCATTTTATAGCAGAGAGAGGCTGAGTGCTTGGCCCAAAGTCACACAGTGAGTAAGTTGGTAGAATCAAGATCTAAACCCAGGATGCTTTGTAAATTTACCCTTCTCTACCAAGGTTCCATTGTCCTATGGGTTAATATGTCACTGGTATACAGGTAAGATCCATCGATAACTTACTGGTTTGAAAGGTTGGTATCTACACGTCTCTGTCATGGTTAGGACCTTGAGTTGGGCAGGCATAACTCGGGCTGGGTTGTCTAATAGCTGGAAGTTTGGCTCAGGTTCTTTTTTCTTCTCTTTTTCTTCCTTTTTCTCTGCCTCATCCTAGAAAATAGAAAAAACAGCCCTGTAAGGTTCACGCCCGTTCCACATCCCTAGGTATATTTGTAAGTTGACTGAGCAGGTAATAGGTGCAAAAGGTAGTGGCAGATACAGTGGAAGTATAAATGAGGTGAAATCAGACTCAGAGGAGGGAGATGGTAACTGTGGAGGGTGTTATATTTAACTTAGTTTCAAAGCAGGTGAAGGTTTCCTGCCAGCAGAGTTCAGAAAAGGAGAATCTGCTTAGGCAAATGCCAAGGAAACTGTGGTTGAAGCATGGGGAAAGTGGGAAATAAGACTTGAAAAGCTAGTTGACGTCTGATCTTGCCTAAAAGGGATTTTCTCTCACCACCACTTCTTCATCTTTTGAAAACGCTACCCTGCCCTTCAAAACTCTTATTATTTGTGATTTTATCCAGAAACTCTTCTCTGATGTGTTCTCTTTTATTTTTCCCATGGGACCTCAACAGTGCAGTTGTTAAGAGTTTGGCGATTAGCCAAAAGGCGAGTGGTTCAAATCCATCAGTTGCTCCTTGGTAATCCTCTGGGAAGTTCTACTCTGTCTTACAGGGTTACTATGAATTGGAATCCACTGGACAGCAATGTGTTTGGTTTGGGTTTATTCTCCCCACTGTGTAGCCCCAGTGAGCAGTGGTTAAGCATTTGGCCACTAACCTAAAGACTGGCAGTCTGACTCCACCACCCACTTTTTGGAAACCCAATGCAGGGACTATATTCAGGACTCCGAATCCACTTGACAGCAATGGAGTATTTGGGGGGGCACAGGAGGGAGGGTTATTCTTCCCACAAATGGATATAAATCATAGTCTCTTCTAATCTAAATTACATGATTCTACATATGTGAAATAGGATAAGTGTTTAAAAGAATCCAGGGTAAAGTAAAATAATGTTCAATTAACGAAGAATCTGGCCATGACAAAGATGTATAATCAAAACACCAGCTCATATGACCATCAAGTTTTACGCACCACTTCCATCTTCTCCTCCTCCTTTTTTTCCTTTTCTTTCTCCTTCTTTTTTGCCTTGGCAGTAATAGATAACACAGCAGTGGAAACCTAAAGGAAGCATACAGCTTTAATCCATTATTGCTATAAAAACATAAAAGCCCAAAGAGGACTTAGCCCTACAATATTTCCCTTTTTCTTGGCAGTACCATAAAGAACAAGTCAGGAAGCAAATGGGAAAAGCAAACAGGACATTCATTCACTGAGTTTACTGCTACTGTCACCAGTGGAATCTCTGGTTTCTGAAGGCTGCTGTCCAATGTAACTTGGTCCACTTCTTTTAATCTGTAGCTGCTGTCGGATGTGGGTTTGTTATCATGTAACTCTGAGACGTAGGTAATGGTGCTACACTCTTTTCTGCTTTATAGGCAAAGCACCAGAACATATAAATTGTTCGCCAGTCCTGCTGGCAGAGATATCCTCTCCAGTCTAGACACACTACTACCATGTATGAGTGGTTAGCCTGGAGTTAGTCCTCCCTGAAGGGTCTCACGGAACCAAAAGGTGAAACAGATTCTGAAAGGCTGGGCAGTATTGTGGTACAGCCTGACTTTATCTTATATCCAGATATGGGGAGTGGGTTTAAACATAAAAAATAAGATGCCATTGCCAACCGTATTCATCAACTTCAAATTAGGTCAATCACGTAACTATCCAGCAGTCAATCAGTAACTATCCAGAATTTACAGCAAATAATGAGCAAATGGCTAAAACACAAAGACTACTAATCTGAGGAAAAGAATTGTCTTCTCAGGTATGACAGGAAAAGATAATTTTCCTGAGTAAAACTTCAGGGGCAAGTCCAACTCTATCACTCTTTTTAATCTGATTTAACACATATGAATCAGTGTCTTCATAACTGTTGTTGGGAGTACAAACTGGTTAACATCTATAAAAATGAATGTAATTACTTATAATCAAGCAGTTCCACATCTAGGATTCTAACCTACAGATACACTTGCACGAGTGCCCAAATATGTGCATATACAGACCTGTATTCCAGTTTCATTTACACTAGTGAACAGTCAGACATAAACTAGAATGGACATCCAATAGATAACTGGTTAAATAATGGTACACTCATGAGACGGTATACAGAAAATAAGATCCATACACAAAGAAAATCTCAGTAATATTTTTAAAGAGAAAAACAGTAAGATACAGAACAGTATGTACAGAATAGTTCTATTTGTGTTTAAAAATATTGACATGCACAGAAAAAGTACCAGGAAAGGTTCCCAAGTTGTGACGTGGGACTTGGATGAGTAACAAAGAAAAATATTCTTCTATGTAATGTTCGGTTTTATGGGTAAGAAAGTATTACCTTTACGGTAGCTAATTTAAACCATAAAAACCAGAAACAAATCTGAATAGAACATCCCAGTGCCTCTACATAAAGGGAGACCAAGAACTGACCTTCTCCTTCTCCTTCTCCTTTGGTACTTCCAGAGGGGCAGGGTATGCAAAGGTGGAAGGCTTACAGTTTGATTTATACTGAACTTTTGGCATCTGGAAAAACAAAAGAACTTTTAAAAAATAATTAAGTAAAATCAGGATCTGTGAATTCTATGCTCTTAACAGGTAGACAGATGCAAAAGGAGATCAGATGTTTCAATCCAGATGCAAGGTCAACTACAGTGCTACTTAACCATGTTACCCCCTTTCTCTGATACGGCTTCTGTCTTCTATTGAATGAGTTTTTAGGGTACTACACAACTGCCCACAATCCCTTACGCCATCTGGCAGTTTTGTGCCTTGGAGCTAAAAACCCAAACCCACTGCCATAGAGTTCATTTTGACTCACTGCAACCACACAGGGTTTCCGGGGCTGTAAATCTCTACAGAAGCAGACTGCCACGTATCTCTTCTGCAGACCCACTGGTGGTTTTGAACCACTGACCTTCTGGTTAGCAGACCAGCACTTTAACATCTGTGCCACCAGGGCTCCTCTGAATGAAACCTGATGCCACTGAGTCAATTCCAACTCAGGTGACCCCACTGGACAGAGAAGAACTGCTGCACAGCATTTCCAAGGAGTGGCTGGTGGATTTGAACTGTCAATCTTTTGATTAGCTGCTGGGTTCTTAAACAACAGGGATCCCTCTCCTTTGAACAGGCATCCCTTTCCATCTTCTTTACTGACTACCCACCCTGCGTCAGTTGGTGAATTCCCACTTACAGTGTGAACATCAGTTCTGCTGTTACCTCCTCCGTAAAGCGTTACGTGGTTATCTAGCCTGTGTACCTGATGTTGATGTGTCTTTTTGTACAAGTCTACACTCAGTGTCCACATCACAGGCTCATGCCTTCAGAGGATGTACCATAAGCCTCACAGGAAAGGCAGCTTCCCACTACTTACTGCTCAGGTTTAAAGTTAATTAGTGTGAATTTTTCCTCATTTACCTAATTTGCAATGGAGAATGGAAATACGCATCATATTTACTAGAATGAGGAAGACATTGTGTTTTCCACTGTCAAGAATGAAACAGAGATGGTAAAATTGTTTGCCAGATAAAAAAAAGTCACTAAAGGTTATGCAGAAAATGTGAATCACAATAACAAAGGTTAGTGACTGGAAAACCAAAAGATTTTTAATTTGATATGTAAAAATGGTCAACATTTATACATAAAGGTTCTGCCTTGAAAATCCCATGGAGCAGGTTCTACTCTGCACACACGGCCGTGGTCACCATGAGTTGGAAACAACTAAACAGCAACTCAAAAACACCACAATGAGTGTTACTACTGAAAAACTTTACCAAGGGATAACTGGCTATAGGGCTATAATGAAAAAGAAACTAAATAAAATGACCTTTATCAGTCAATTTTTGGCCTAAAACTCTTCCTTTCTGAAAATATAACATTTTAAAAACAGTGTAAGATGTAAAACAGTGCAGATGTAAAAACTGTTTAAAGGTCAAAGGCTTCTGGATGAGAAAAAGAAGGTGAATAAGCAGGCCACAGGACGAAGACCAAACTACAAACAAACCTTCACCACATTACAAGAAAAAAAATTAAAAAAAGCTGTGGTGCCAGTGAAGGTAGCCCCTTAGGGGTTTGCCTTGTGTGATGCGTTTCCTTTCGTCTGATTCTGTGGCTTCTCACTGCTGGTCCCGTTTCTAGCCAAGCAGACCATCCTCCTAGCTCCTCCCTTCTTCCTGTTTTTTTTTCCCTAAATTTTATTTATTTGTCATTGTTGTTGAGAATATACATATCAGTGCAATAGTCTCTACATGTACTATTTAGTGACATTGATTAAATTCTTTGAGTTCTGCAACCATATTCCGCCTCCCTTTCTAAACTAGTCCTCCCTCATCATCAGTTCTAAGACAACTTCAGGACCTATTTTGGTTTCAAGATTATCTAAGGACAGCAGTTTCAGGGGTTGATCTACCCTCCATGCCTCCAGAAGCCTAGAGTCCATAAGAATTTGAAATTTTGCTCTGTACTTCCGCCTTTTCGATCATGATTCTTCTTTTTGATCAAAATGTTTAGTAAAGGCAGCCGGCACCATTCCAGTCCTGGTTCCTGGGCAAAGGAGGCAGACGGTCATGGAGGTGATTAGTCACACCTTCCACACTCTCCTCCTATTCTTGACACTCCTCCTTCCTCTGCGAGACAGCCCATGAAGTCTTGACCCTAAGCCTCCAAACCAAGGGATCAAATGCCATGAGGTGTTTGGGATTGTACAAACATTGCTCTATGTACATAAACAGCCTCTGCAGCTGTTCTTTTTTCTTTTTCCGTCTGTGTTATAAACACAGATAGCAAACTTTTGCCAGTAACTTTTTACAGGCCAATTACTTATTGACAGTATGTAGAGTAACTGGCTGTGTAAATCCTGCCTTACTCAGTGTGACTTTTCTATCACCATTAAAGCCCTTTTCCCCTCTCCCTCCTGATCCTGGTAACCACTAATAAATGCTGGTCTCTATACATTTGTCTTTTCTTGTCTTTTTGTATCAGTGAGGTCATACAACATTGGTCCTTTTGTAACTGGCTTATTCACTCAGTGTAGTATCTTCAGGTGCCATCCATCCTGTAGCACGTATCAAGACTTCATTCCTCCTACTGGCTGAGCAGTATGCGCTGTATGTATGCACTTCATTTTGTTTATCTATTCATCTGCTGATGGGTATTTAGGTTGTCATCACCTTTTGGCTATTGTGAATACTGCTACAATGAACACTGGTGTGCAAGTTGCTCTGAGTCTGTTTTCAAGTCTACTGGGTATATATAATGGGTAGTGGAATTGCTGAGCCATATAATAGCTCTATTTTTAGTTTTTTGAGCAACCTCCAGTGTTCGATAATGGCTGTACTATTTTGCATTCCTATCAGCAATGGACATATTTCAGCTTCCTCATATCCTTGCCAACATTTGGTGTTATTTTTTTTAATCTTAGTCACATTAGTGGGAATGAAATAGTACCTTAGTGTCATTTTGATCTGGCTCTTCTTTGATGGCTAATGATGCTGAGCATTTTTTTCATTTGGTGGCCACTTGAAAGCCCTCTTTGGTGAAACATGTATTCAGGTCCGTTGTCCATTTTAGGATTCAGTTAACTGTCTTTTTATTGCTATCAAAGTTCTACATCTATATATATTGGTTGTTAGATTTTTTTCAGATACCTGGTTTTGTCCAGTTGGTAGCTTGTCTTTTCACGTGTTTTGGTAAAGTCTTTTGATAAACAGAAGTTTTTATGAGGTCCCATCTGTTTGTCTTTTGCTGGTTGCGCTTTGTCACTGTATCAGATAATCTACTGCTGAAAGCTGGCTCTGATGGCTTTGCTCCTCCTTGTTCCTCTAGGACTTTCATGGTTCTGGTTTGTATACTTAGGTCTTTAATACATTTTTAATTTCTTTTTATTTTTGGTGTGAGGCATAGATCCAGTTTCATTTTTTTTTGCATGTGGAAATTTAATCTTTCCAGCACCACCATTTCTTGAAGAAATTCTTTCCCCATTGAACGGACTTCAAACTCTTGTCAAAAATCAGTTGACCATGGTTGTGTGGGTTTATTTCTGTACTCTCAATTCTATTCTACTGGTTCACTGTTTTATTCCAGTACCAGGCTGTTTTGATTACTGTGACTGTACAGTGTATTTTAAAATCAGAAAAAGTGACTCCTCCCACTTTGTTCTTCAACATTGTTTTCAATGTTTCAATATTGTTTTAGCTATTCAGGTCCTCTTGCCATTCCATATAAAGCTTACGATTAGCTATTTTATTTCTGTAAAGAAGGCTATTAGAATTTTGATCAGGACAGCACTGAGTCTATAGATTGCTTTGTGAAGTACTGACATCTTAATAACATTAAGTCTTTCCATCCATGAACATGGAGCATTTTTCCATCTGCTTAAGTCTTCTTTAATCTCTTTCAGCAGTGTTTTACATTTTTCATTGTATAAATCCTTCGCATTCCTGGTTAGACTTATTCCTAGGTATTTTATCATTTTAGATGCTACTATAAATGGAACTGGTTCTCTAATTTCTCTTTCAGATTCATCACTGCTGTTGAATAGAAACTCAACTGATTTTTGCCTGCGTATCTTACACTAAGATGTCTGCGTATCTTGCACTATGACTGAGGATGTCACCTGGAAAACTAAAATGTGCCTGACCCAAGCCATGGTATTTTTAATCACATTATGATGACATATGTGAAAGCTGGACAATGAACAAAGAAGACAGAAGAAGAACTGATGTCTTTGAATTGCAGTGTTGGAGAAGAATGCTGAATGTACCATGGACCACCAAAAGAACAAACAGATCTGTTCTGGAAGAAGCACAACCAGAGAGCTCCTTGGAAGCAAATATGCCAAGACTATGTCTTACATACTTTGGACATGTTGTCAGGAAAAATCAGTCCCTGGAGAAGTACATCATGTGTAGTACAGTGGAAGGTCAGAGAAAAAGAGGAAGAGCCTTGACGAGGTGGATTGACACAGTGGCTGCAACTATGGGCTTAGACATAAAAACAACTGTGGACATGGCGCAAGACTGAGCAGTGTTTCATTCTGTTGTTCATAGGGTTGCTATGAGTTGGAACTGACTTGATGGCACCTAACAACAACATCTTGTACTCTGCAACTTAGCTAAACTCCTCTACTAGCTCTAGAAGTTTTCTTGTGCACTTTTGAGGATCTTCTAGGTATACCATGATATAATCTGTTAATAGAGATAACTGTACTTCTTTTCCAATCTAGAATACATTTTTCTTCTTCTTGTCTTACTGCTGTGGCTAGGACTTCTAATGTAGTATTGAATAGAAATGGTAAAAGAGGGCACCCTTGTCTTGTTCCTGATTTCAAGAGGAAAGCTCTCAAGTCTTTCACCACTAAGTATAATGGTGGCTGGTAGCTTTTTACACATGCTCCGAATCATTTTGAGGAATTTCCTTTCTATGTCAATCTTCTTTTGAGTTCTCATCAAGAAGGGGAGTGTGGGATTTTATCAAATGCTTTTTCAGCATCCAGAGAGATGGTCATGTGGTTCTTTTTCTTTGTTCCATTAATGTGGTGTAGTACATTGACTGATTTTCTAATGTTGAACCATCTCTGCATTCCTGGAGTAAATCCTACTTGGTCATGGTGCGGGGCTTTTTAAATATGCTGTTAGATTCTATTTACTAATATCTTGTTGAAGATTTCTCCATCTATGTTAATAAGAGACACTGGCCTGTAGTTTCGTTTCTGTGTTGTCTTTGTCTGGTTTTGGTACGAGGGCAATGCTTGTTCCACAGAGTGCGTTACAGAGCATTCCTTCTCCCCATCTTTTGGAAGTGTTTAAACAGCACTGGTGTAAGCTCTTCTCTAGATGCTGGTAGAATTCCCCAGTGAAGCCGCCTGGTCCAGACCTTGTTTTTGTTGGGAGGTTTCAGATCACTGATTTGATCTCTGCACTTGTTATGGGTCTGCTGGCACTTTCTATTTTCTCTTGAGTCAGTCTGAGTAAGTTGTATGCTTCTAAGGCCTGGTCCACTCCATTCAGGTGATTCTGTTTGTTGCCATACAGCTGTTCATAATACTGTCATCATTCTCTTCTATCAAGTCAGTTTTAATGTCCCCTCTTTCATTTTTTTATTTTGGTTATTTTCATCTTTTTTTGTCAGTGTGGCTAAGAGATGTGTCAATTCCACTGATATTTTCAAAGAACCAACTGCTGCTTCTTTGTTTTCCGGTTTAAAATATCACTTTTTTTCCCATCTGATCTTTGCTTTTTCAGTAAACTGACAGATTTTAGACTTAGTGTGCTTTTCTCTTTCTAGTTCCTAAAATTGTTGAGCTACGCTGCTAATTTGAATCTTTCTCCTTTCTCATGTAGGCACTTAATGCTATAACTTGCCCTGTGAGCACAGCCATCCCCACATCCTTCAAGTTTTGGTACACTGTGCTTTCATTTTTATTTGACTCTAAGAAATTTGTGATTTCTTTTTTGATTTCTTTCTTGACCCACTGGTAGTTGTTTAATTTCCATATGTTTGCATACTTTCCAGGTTTTATATTTTTCTGTTATTGACTTCTAGCTTCACTCCATTGTTGTTGGAGAAAATACTTTGTATGATTTTAGTCTTTTTCAATTTATCAGCCAGGACTTGCTTTGTGACCTAAAATGTGGTCTGTCCTGGAGAATGATCCATATGTACTGGAGTAGAGTGTATATTATGTTGCTTTTGGGTGGAGTGTTTTACATATCTCTTAAATCTAGATGGTTTACATTGTCACTCAGGTTCTCTGTTTCCTTACTGATCTTTCTAGATGTCTCATGTTGAAAGTGGTGTACTGAAGTCTCCCACTATTATTGTAGTACTATCCTTCCTTTATCAATATTTGCTTTTAATCCATTCTGCCACTCTCTGCCTTTTGATTGAAGCATTTAATCCATTAACAATCACTGCTACGAAAGTGACTTACATCTTTATATTTCATGCACCCTGTCACATAATTTTATCCTTGCCTCTTACATATTTGTTATTAATAAACATGAAGGACAACTCATTTAGAATTATCAAGCATGATCCCCCTTTTTATTACTAATTATCTTTTCTTCCATCAATCATTCCAGCATCACATAATTCTAAGACATGGTTCTACTGCAAACCTTCATTCCTTATTATTTACACTTAGTTGACATTCTCATTGTTCCTTGCCTGGGTTACCGCAAAGGCATGTGATGGATTTCCTTCACTATCAGAAAGATGTTCCTAAAACACAAATCTCATTATGTCATTTATCTGTATGAAGTCCCTCCACAGCTTCCACAGTCTTCAGGATTAAAGAGGATTCATAAGTGGTCTCTAAGCCCCTTCATACCCCCTCTCTCACCACTCTCTCCCACTTGTACAAAGGACTTGAGGTTGAAAACAGTAAAGAATTTACCCACGCCTACAAAGTCAGTCGAATTCAAACGGTTAACGCAACGTACTCAGCTCCTAACCAAAAAGGTCCTTAGAAAAAGGGCCTGGTGGTCTCCTTCCAAAAAAATCAGCCATTGAAAACCCTGTGAAGCACAGCTCTACACTGAAACAGGTGCGGCCACCATGAGTCAGAATCAATGCAATGGCAAACAGCACACAGCTATAAAGGAGACTTGATCTTCAAATCTTCTACTGCTATACTTCACTCAACAAGGTGATGATTCAATGTGAAGAGAAAATACGGAAGACAGGCTCTAAGAAAATCTAAGAAGCACTGTTTATCTTTAAAGTAAATGAAAATTCTTGCTTGCCAATGATGAACAGAACTGTCTAAAAATGAAGATTGCAAGAACATACCTTTAAGTCCTTGTTAAGGCCAATGACACAGGTAGGAGTATACGCCAATGAGAGGAAGTGAGACAGAGGAAACCAGAACCAGAACTGGGTAAACACAAGGACGCCAACCACAGAAGGCATATGAGTGTGCCCAGTCCTGGACTGTAAGGAGATGGTGACATTATGACCACCTGGAGAAAAAAAGAGAAAACCATGAACATCAATTCAGCAGAGCAAGAATAAAGATTTCTAAGTACTGCACTAAAAACATTCAATGATAATCTTAACAATACAGATCATACAATCTAACATGGAATCCTTGGAACCAGTAAGATAGTGAGCTACCCAGGGTCTTCAAAACTGAAGTGCTGCATTTGCTGATTTTTTTTTAAATAAATTTTTCTGCTTTAACCATAAGCCTGAACACAGAAAAACATATAATCACACACTTATAAAAATGCTTAACAATAAAGGGTGCTTCTTGTTTTTTAGGCACTAAACTAAAAAAAAAAAAATTAGTATCAATGAGAAATATCCATAGGAAGTTATCAAGATCTATGTGCAGCTACAGAAAAATCTAAGAAGCACTGGGTATTATTCTGTGAACTATTCAATCACTTAACTGACAGGAGGCATTTCTCATACTAACTAGTCCTGCAACCACGGATAAATGGCCTTACTTCTAAGAGTCTTTTTTCTCATTGGCAAGTGTGTGTTTGAATCTGAGCAGTAGTTATCAAAAGAAACATCTTAACCTCCAAACCTTGGTTCAACTGAAATTTTTCAAGAACATATAAAAGATGAAACAATGGCATCAGAGCTGATTCCGTTTAGTCAGAAGTTTGGGCTACTGATGAAGTGTAAGTATGGCTTGGAACTAGACCTGTTTGCCCATCTTCTCCCAGGTCCCTTAGCCTATTTGGGGGCGGGGGGCAGGGGGGACGGTAAATAGAAGAAGAATTTAAAAACCAGTGAACTAGATCTAAGATGTAAGCATCAATTGGATAGCTGAATCTTGACTGTGCACTTGAGATTCTAAGGATGCAATAAGCATTCTAAACTCAAATGCCTTCAGGAAATAGGCAGTTAACATAAATGACAAAAAGTTGGCTAAGCCCAATGGAGACAGAAGCAAACAAGAAAGACAGCGACTTATTTAAATGTGGTAGCTGTTACTAAGGATGTAGGCCTGAAGTATTATGGACGTATCTTCTCCAAAACCACAAGTCACTCGATCATTTTTGCTTTGAAGCTAATGTTGCTAGTTTTATTTGGTAGGCAAAACAAAATATTATTGAGTTGGATTTGGCCAATGGGCTGCTGTATTGCAACCTCTGGTCTACATGGTTAAGACTGATAGTGCTGGATCACAGAACTCTGAGACGCAGTGTTTTAGTTTATGTAACACAGGCTATGACAACTGGGGATTGTCTGTCCAGGATCAGGATCCTAACTGCAACTCTGCTGTTGGATCCCTATTGCTCGTATCTCAGTCTTCTTAGTCTCAGCACCTCACCTATGCCTGTGTATTGGCTTGAGTCAGGGTGTACTGACTGCCAAGCCAGCCAACTGCCAGAGTACTGACTACTAAATTAAAAAATACTTTAACTGGTGTTAAGAATCATGGTTCTACTGTTCAACCAAGTAATACAGATTTTCTTTTTTTTAATTTCATTATTTTTAATAATTACAGTAAAAGAAAAAAATTTTCTAACATCTATCACTTACCTCATCTATGATAAACCCTCAGCCCCCACCCCCACATGTAGCCAACAGAGTCATTTTCTTCTATGGATAATTCTCTTGTTAATTCCTTATAACAGAGGTCTCATAAAAATTTGTCCTTTTGACACTGATTGATTTCATTCAGCGTGATCTCTTCCAAATGAGACCATGTTATGAAATGTTTTCTAAAACTGTCATTGTTTCTTTATCATAGCATAGTGTTCCATTGAGTGTATGTACCATAGTTTGCTTATCCATTTATCTGTTGACGGGCACAGGGGTTGATTCCAACATTTTGCTCTTGTGGACTGTGCCGCAACAAACATTCGGGTACATGTGTCTGTTCGTGTGACAACCTTTGTTTCTGAAGGCTAAATTCCAAGCAGTGGAATTACAGGATCAAATGGTATATCTATTTCCAGTTTTTTAAGGAAGTGCCAGATTGTTTTCCAAAGAGGTTGTACCATTTTGGAATCCCACCAGCAGTGTACGAGAGTTCCAATTTCTCCACAGCCTCTCCAGCATTTGCTGTTTTGTGTTTTTTGGATCATGGCCAATCTTGTTGAGGTGAGATGTTCTTCTTAATACTGCATGACAGACGTTTCATTTAAGATTTTATTGGGGGGAAAATCATGTCTACTTTAGTTTTCTGATAGGGGTGAGTTAATAAATTTATTGTCTTCTTATAGTCAATCTTTTCTATCTTTTGAATGAATGTTCCCTATACAATTAGAATTTTGAACAAAATACTAGAGAAGACTTCAAAAAGCTACAGAGACAGACAATTAGATAACCGAATTGAGATATAAAAGTAGATACACACATAGGTGCTCAGGCAGGTTTCCTAACATGGGGTGGTGCTGGGTAGGGCAGAAGAGTGGGAAAGCTGCCTGGGAAACATGTCATCTGATTTAAGTTTTGAAGCTGAACTGCATCAACTTCAACAAAATCTGTCTTCCTCAGATTGAGAAACTGGTGTTTGGTTCTAACATTCTGAGATTTAATAAACAAGGGAGGGTTCATTCTACTGATAGTGTTTATACTTTTATGGAATTTACTCATAAATCTTCTTCATCTTTGGCTTTTCTCCCCTGAAGAGACCAAATCACCAAGGGAGTTCTATAAACTTCCCTTCACGCCCTCCTTTGAAGTCGTCCTCTCCATACGCTTCTCCAATACCACGAACTTCACCGAGACAGAGACCAGGACTGCACCCAGCTCTAATGCAATAGTAGCCAAGATTTGTAGAGGACAGGACATTCATACAGAGTGAAAGAGGACAGAATAATTTTATGCTCATATAGTCAGCAGTGAACAGTACAGAATGTAACTTCTATGTACCAAATAACACTAAAAATACTCAAAGCAAAAGCTATTATAAATAAAAAGAGAAACGAAAAACAAACAACAAAATTTGACTGGCCCATGATAAATCAAATAAACGTAAACAACAATAATAAAAAAAAAACACGTGAAAGGAGACAGATGTCAAAGGGGAAGGAAACAGAGGAAGACAGAGGGATGACTTCTAGTAAAGGTCAAGAATAAAGTTGAAACACAGAATTATCTTCCCCCAATTCTTAACAAATAGCCCTCATATTGTAAAAGCCAGAAAAAATTATGGTCACAGAGACAGATCAAGTAAAGAGTTGTTAGCCTAAGATCATAAACTTCGAAAAGCGGCTATTAAAAAAAAACAACCAGATCTGGAGTAGTAAAATGTTACTTCTAAATCCTGTTTGAAAAACTAATCTAATCACAGATAAAATCCAGCCACTTAGTCTCCAGTCTTAGTAAAGACAAAATCCGGGAATGAAAAAGCAGCAAAAGAAATGATATCGAGCACAGAATCCATTTAAATATGGAATTAAGGCTATATAACTACAAGAATTAAAGCTTTAGAACAGAATGCAGATGTCACAAGCTCTGATGATACAGACATCATATCAAAACACTGGAAGGCAGGAAAGAATGGGGAGAGAGAACACATGGGATTATCAATGACCACAATGTTTATGGAAACCCTGGCTGTGTAGTTAGTTAAGTGCTACATCTGCCGACCCAAAGGTCAGCAGTTCAAATCCACCAGATACTCCTTGGAAACTCTAAGGAGCAGCTCTACTCTGACCTCTAGGGTCACTAGGAGTCAGGATTGACTTGACAGCAGTGGGTAGGCAGGTATATTGTCTATACATGGAAGAATCAACGCTGTCTCTAAAATGATTTACTCTTATCTAAAATATCCATACAATATTTTCCTTATCTATGTACAGCTCCAAGGAAATGTCTTTAAAGAGAAAAGTAACTGTATCTTAATATTAAAAATGCAAGCAGAAAACCCTTAACTTCCAAACAAAAGCCCCAAAACCAGTAACACTAATGGAATATGTAAGGGGGAAAAGAAAAAGCAAAAGTGAAAAATTTATAAAAAGTCTAATTTTTGTTGTCAGATGCCATTGGATTGGTTTTGATTCACACACACCTCACAATAACAGCAACAAAAAAAAAAAACACTGCCTGGTCCTGTGCCATCCTCCCAACTGTTATGCTCAAGCCCACTGCTGCAGCCACTGTGTCAAATCCATCTTACTGCGGGCCTTCTTCTTCACCAGCCCTCTATTTACCACACCTTTTGTCCTCCAAGGACTGATCCCTCCTGATAGCATGTCCGAAGCGTGGAAGACACAGTTTTGCCACCCTAGCTTCTAAGGAGTACTCTGGATGTATTCTTCCCAGGACAGAGTTGTCTGTTCTGTTGGTGGTCCATGGTGTATTTAATATTCTTCACCCACACCGTAACTCAAAGGTGTCAACTCTTCTTCAGTCTTCCTTACTCATCATCAGTGGGTATTTCATCATGTCCTGGAGGCTTGTTTTTCACCAGTGGCTTCAGAGCAGCTTGGACTTGTTCCTTCAGTACCACCAGTGCCTGATCATACATGACCTCATAAACGGGTTGAATGTTGAGCAATTCTTTAAGGTACAGTGACTCTGGGTATTCCTTCCATCTTCTTTGATGCATCTTGGGTTGTTTAATATTTTCCCCATAAAGTTCTTTAATACTGTAATTTTTTTCTTCAGTTAATTTCAGTATGAGAAAGGACAAGCATATTCTTCCCTTTTGGTCTTCTATCTTCAGGTCTTTGTGTATGTCCCAATAATAACTTTACTCTGCCTTCACTAGCTGTCTTTTGAAACCTGTTTAGTTCTTTGATTTTATCATTCCTTCCTTCTGCTTCAGCTACTCAATGTCCAGGAGCAAGTTTCAGAGTCTCTTCTAACACCCACTTTGGTCTTCTCTTTCTTTCCTGTCTTTTTAATGACCTCATGCTGTTTTCACGTCCGATGTCCTTGATGTCATTCCACAACTCGTTTAGTCTTCAGTCGTTAGTGTTCAGTGCATCAAATCTATACTTGAGACAGTCTCTAAATTCAGGTGAGCACATTTAAGGTCGTACTTTGGCTTTTAGGGACTTGTTCTAATTTTCTTCCATTTCAGCTTGACTTGCACATGGGCAACTGATGGTCTGTTCCTCATCTGGCTCTTGGCCTTGTTGCGACTGATGCTACCGAGCTTTCCCACTGTGTCTTTCCACAAATGTAGCTGATTTGACTTCTGTGTATTCCGTCTAGCAAGGTCCATGTGTACAGCCACCATTTATGTTGTTGAAAAAAGGTATAATAAATATGTAAACAAACAAAACAAGAGGCATCTCTTGTAAATCTAATAAAAAGAAAAAATAATCAAAATGAGAAAAAAGACAGGAGACAGGAAAAAGATAAAGGAGAGTCTCTAAAATTATAAAACAAGGAATTTGAAAACTTTGAAAGTATGATTAAACCACATGCAGCAAGTACAAAAATTAAAGAAATTAACAAATAAGAAAAAATTTAAGATGTTATAGAAAAACCCTGCAGTTTCTTTTCCTGATTCTTCGTAACTCTAAATATACACACATTTTAGCTGAACTGAGGGAACAGCTGCAACAAATATGGCAGATAGGGTTTCTGTTCAAAGACACACAGACAGGTTCCCACTGTGTCACATAGTCTAAACAGAGTTACTTCATTATATTTAAAGAGTCAGTCTAGTATTCTAAACCAAAGACGAGAAGTGAAGGGGGCAGGAAGCAAGATCACTAGAAATGGAACAACTATAATACACACAGATAGGTAGATAGGTGATAATAGGAAAAAGTGTTCACCTTATAATAGAACCACAGTGAAAACTTCAAGACACCATGTTTTACCTTTCAAACTACAACAGACAAATAACAGGATTCTGTCCCATGTGGCTAGAGTACAGTTAAGATAAATTATCACACATACGAATAATGTAATAAGTATCTCTTTTCACTTCTACCCTATTGAAATGTCACTAACAGTAACAGTCAAGGCACTTGTCTGAGGTACTAAAAACCACAATTTTGCCTCAGAAGGACAGCCTGTCTTTTCCGGAATAAAACAGAGTGTAGTAGTGAAGAATGTGAATTCTGGAGCCAAACTGCAGAGCATGCTACGCATCTCAGGCAAATGTGTTGTGTGTTTTATTTTAGGAGTGATTTGGCTGTAAGAATTTGTCTACGCACATCACTTTTCTCCTCCCTTGTTTAAAACTCACATATACTAAGGAACTCTGCCACCACTCACTGGGTACTCAGGAAGTCACAGCACTGATCTAATTGCTTCACAGTTATTTTTACTCTTCCTAAGTCTACTGTGAGGTGGACTTTACAAGACAGGAAAACAGACAGAAAGGGAGGAAAGTAACTTCTCCAGATTATACAGCTAGCAGTATAAAGGGACTCTTAATGACGGTGGACACCTTGGAGGCCTAGTGGTTAAGTGCTCTGTCTGCTAACCAAAAGGTTGGCAGTTCAAATCCACTAGGCACTCCTTGGAAACTCTGTGGAGCCGTTCTACTCTGTCCTATAGAGTTACACTGAGCTGGAATCCACTCAACAGCAGTAGATTTCAATGAAGGTAGTACATTATCTCTATGAACTGTAGGCTCCAAATTTATTACAGGAATAACTTCCCCCAGACAGCTGCCAATATGTCATATAGTTGGAGCAGCTGGTTATTCCATTACATTTAGTTTACAGAGTAAGGCTGCTACTCTAAAGCAAAGATGAGAAAGTAAGGGGGACTAGGGAAACTACTAGACGTGGAACTACAATAAAAATAATGAGAATGTTGACACACTGTAAAAAACGTAACCAATGTCACTGAATAAATTGTATGATGTTGTTAAACGGGACTCTAATTTGCTGTCTGAACTTTCACTGAAAGCACAATCAAATATTATAACTAAGGAAAAAAAAAGCCTGGAACACTGAAAACATTTACCTGCATCCAGTATTCCCTGGGCCAGAATGGCGCCAAACTTGGCCATGACATCATCGTGTTTATCATTGATGACTTTGGAATACAGCTGTCTGAACTGATTCACCTGAAGGAACAAGAAAAAGAATGATAATTGTATGCATTTGTGGTGCCCTTTGAGAGCTAGGGTTAGACTACTAAAGTGGTAATGTAATTTATTAACAAAACTGAGGAACAGAGGGACATGAGCCAGATGTGAACGCAGAATTGCTGCTCAGAACACTCATGGATGAAATCACGCACGTTACAACTTTTCATAGCAGCCCTGGTGGCCCGGTGGTTAGGCCAACTCTAAGGTTGATGTTTGGAATGCACCAGCTACTCCTCAGGAGAAAGAGGTGGCAGTCTGCTTCTATAAAGAGTCCGTGCTGGAAGCCCTGTGGGGCAGTTCTACTCAGTACTACGCACGGTTGCCATGAGTCAGAAATGACTTAATGGCCAACAGGTGTTTTGGGTATGACTTTTCCTAACTGGTGTGGAACCACCAGCTCTATTTTCAATCCTCATTCCAAAGCAGATGATTCAGGTTCAAGGGAATGCTGAATGCAATTTCTTCCCACACTCACCACTGTCAGTTAGCAGGCTAAAACAGTCCAAGTGAACAGTGGACTTTCACTGCACTCTGAATTACAGTTCTTCTTTTTACCATCACCCTGCAGATTTTCTAACTTAGCTCTACCTTAAAGTAAACTACACCTCGTCAAAGCTGTGTGAGGTGTATTTTGGACTAACTGTATTTACATAGGGAGTATAGATTTTCATTAAACATATGCATTAATTTTCTTTGGATGAGTCAGAGTAAGTACTGTCACCAAAAGAAATATACCAAGAAGGAATGTGTATTGTCTCTTTTAGAGTAGGATTACCAGTAAATTTTGTTTGCGACTTTATTCTTTTCTACATTTTCTAAAATCAATATGTATCACTTATATAGTCATAAAATCATATTTACAAAATAAATTCTTATTAATAAAGCGGTTCCTTTATACGTGCTTGGGTGACAGTGAAGAAACTATTTGATGCTTCTTCCATCTGCAAATGGCACTCATCCGGGAAGAAGCTGGCTTATTTAACAAGTACATGATCACATTGTTTCTCAGGTGCCGCCGAGTCAGTGCTGCCTCACAACAAAGGCCAACACTGCCGGGTCCTGGCTCATCCTCACAACTGCCATTATGCATGGGCTCTGTCACAGCCACTGTGTCCCTCTGGGGCTGAGGGTCTTTCTCTTCCTTCCTTCACCAAGCATGAGGCCCTTCTCCAGGCACTGGTCCCTCCGGATAGTAGTATAAAGCATGCGCAGTGAAGTCCTGCCGTCCTAGCGTCTAAGAAGCACTCCGGCTTCCAACATCGATTTGTTAATTCTTCTGACAGTCCATGGAATATTCATCACCAACGCTGTCATTCACAGGCATCAATTTTTCTTCACTCTTTTACTAACTGTCCAGCTTTCACATGTGTACGAGGTGACTGAAAATACCACAGCTTGGGTCAGGGGCATTGCGTCCTTCGTTCCACTGACAACTTTGCTTTTTAACACTTTCAAGAGGTCTCGCCTCTTGCAGCAGATTTTCTCAGTGCGTCCTTTGATAACTTGCGCTGCTGCTTACAAAGGCGTTGATTGTGGATCCAAATAAAAGGAAAGCCGTAACAACTTTAATCTTCCCTACCTTATCACAATGCTGTTTAAAGGTCCATTTGTGATGATTTTTCTTTACGTTAAGGCGGAATCCATGCAGAAGGTGGTAATCTTTGATCTTCATCAGTAAGTGCTTCAAGTCCTCTTCACTTTCAGCAAGCAAGGCTATATCATCTGCGTATCACAGGGTGTTAATGAGTCTTCCTCCAATCCTGACACCCTGTCCTTCTTCACGCAGCCCAGATGCTAGGATTATCTTCTCAGTATACAGAACGAGTAAGCATGGTTAAAGGGTATAATCCCAATGTACACCTTTCCTGATTTTAAATCTGCAGTGTTCCCTTGTTCTGTGTGAATAACTGCCTCTTGGCCTATGTACAGGTTCTACATAAGCACAACAAAGTGTTCTGGAATTCCCTTTCACAGTGTTAACCATAATTTGTCAAATGCTTTTGCACAGTCAATAAAACACAAGTAAACATCTTTCTGATATTCTCTGCTTGCAACAAAGATCCATCTGACATCAGCAGTGATATCCTTTGTCCCACCTCCTCTTCTGAAGCTGGCTTGAATTTCTGGTAGTTCCCAGTTGGTGTACTGCTGTGACCACTTTTGAAAGACCTTCAACAAAATTTTACTTGGGTCTAATAATGATGATAGAAACCTTGAAGGTACAGTGCTTAAGAGCTACTGCTGCAAACCAGAAGGCTGACAGATCAGCTGACCGAATCCAGCAGGCTCTCCTTGGAAACCCAATGGGGCAGCTACAGTCTGTCTTAGAGAGTCACTAGGAGTAGGAATGAACTCGATGGCAATACGTGATAAATATTAATCTTTTTCAATTATTTCCACATTCTGGTGGATCACTTTCCTTAGGAATGGATACAAATACGGACCTTTTCCAGCTGACTGGCCAGGTAGCTGTCTTCTAAACTTCCTGGCATAGGTCAGTGAGCACTTCCAGTGCTGCACTCGTTTGTGGAAACATCTCAGCTGGTATTCTATCAATTCCTGGAGCCCTGTTTTTCACCAATGCCTTAAGTGCAATTGGTTCTTTCTCATACGCTACCTCTCGAAATGGCTCAACATCAACCAGTTCTGTTTGGTACAGGGACTCTGTATACTCTCCTCCGCGTCCTTGAGGCCTCCTGCATGGCTGACAATGTTTTCTCCATAGAATTCTTCAACAATGCCAACTTCACGCCTGAATTTTCTCTTCAGTTCCTTCAGGCTGAGAAATAGCAAGCATGTTCTTCTCTTCCAATTTTCTAACTCCACATCTTGGCATATTTCATTATAATACTCAGGTCTTTGTAAGTTACTCTTTGAAATCTTCCATTCAGTTCTTTTGCTTTGTTGTTTCTTCCTTTTTACTTTAGCTATTATATATTCAAGTGCAAATTTCAGAGTCTCTTCTCACAGATGTGTGGGGACATGATCATGAGGTCCCTAAATCTGTCAAAAGCAGGAAATATCAAATTTGAGTTCCCTAATACGACCAGGAAGGCCTGATGGCACAATGGTTAAGAGTCCAGGTTGCTAACCACCAGCTGCTCCTTGGAAACACTTCTACTCTGTCCTACAGGGTTACTGTGAGTCACAACTGACTTGATGGTGAGGATGGTTTTTTTTTTTTTAATATGACTTTATCTGCATTTCATGTTCTTTCAAAATTTCTTCTGCTCTTCATTAGTCCTGATCTGGGGGGCCAGATTGTGATACAGAAGAAGAATAATATGAAATCTGAGTACTCTGGCTTATAAATATTGCCTTTGCTCTCAGAAACTGTTGGGGAAAATCATTTTGCTTTCCTTAGCCTGCTTCTACATCTCCCCAGGGATTTTAGTATCCACCTCACATGGATGGTTGCTGTAAGAGCTACATGAAATAACTCACGTAGAGTATTTTACAGCTGGTAAATGTTCAGTAAGCCTTGATATAATAACACACAGGGGCAGAATCCTGCTAGTTCTCCCTGACCATTATCTCTGTACCCTAAAGCCTGTACTGCTAACAAAATAATATTCCTTAGACACAGTTCTCATTTTTTAAATTCATAGGCAGTAACAGAATGTACTGAGAAAAACAATGAACTAACTTGGCCATTCACTGATCAGTAAAGGATTGTTAAGAAGTTCATTACTTCTTTAAGCCTTACATTCTCCACCTACAAAAACCAGCATGATTATATCTTCACAAAAGTCTCTCTAGTTCTAAAAATCTTAGAATTTGATGATTTTACTCTGGTTCAACAGCTCAAATACCTTTGATTCTGAACTTATTTTAGAAGTACACTTACATTACATTATATAGGACAGAAATATTATATACTAAAGTTTATAAAGTACCATGAACTTACAAAAAGAAATACTGGACAAAGTACTTTATGCATATTATAGAGTGGAATTTAAATACAGAATGTACCCAAAACAATAAGAAAATACCCAGTGAAATTGAAATATGAACTGAAAAAAAAAATCAGTGCAAATATACAAAGGGCTTATCCTCTTAAATTCACATACTTAAAAAAATGAGATTTTATCATTTATAATTCTTTTCGTTATATTTTATTTTTCTGCTTGTGTATCAATAACTCAGTTTTCATTTTTGTAATTTCTGGTCATGAATTATTTCAACAAATTAGGACAGACTCTTCAATGTGGAAGGCAACTTTGAGGTCATCCGGTCTCGTCTGTCTTACAGAAGTAAAACTGAAGTTATGACAGGTGAACAGGCTTACTAATGTGTGATCACACAGACCAATACTGGCAATCAGAAGCAGGATAATTATTCTCTGACTCTTAATTTCATCGGTATAGTATTTAGAGTGATCTCATATACAAAATAAAATGCGGAATGTGTTAAAATCATATTAACATCTTATTCTACACTATGATAACCTTACAGAAAAGACAAGGAATCTACCTTCTCCAAAGTCATGCTTTTAGAATATTTTTAATTCTGTACTTTATACAATTGGAAAACAAAAACCAAGAAAATCCTCTTAAATGTCAAGGAGAAAAATAAAAAGACTGAGAAGGAGGGAATAAAGTTCCTTGGAATCAATTCAGTTGGTATTTATCACACGGCTATCTTTCTCCCTTTCTGTTTTCCTGGCTACAGAAATGCAGTTGCATATCAACGACTGGATTAGAGTTTTTATTTTTTCTGCGGCATCACATCTGTTCTTAAGATTCAGCTACAGCTCTCTAAATCCTTTTGTGACATTCTTGAGGCCAGATTTATTTCAGAATTTAGAATTTAGAAAGCTAATATGATGCATACACCATATATCATGTAACGTTCTTAGTGGAGTATGGGGAGACATCTCATCATCAAACATCTATTTCTGAAGTAACAATTTATATGAGCGTTTACACAAAATCCGATGAAGCCCACAAGTGCGTTCACATTAGGTCACACTTTGTCTGATGAGTCCTTAAAAACAAACATCTCTTAGTTGCAGAGCTTTCTGGATTCTGAATTGCAGCTAGTGGGCTGTGAACCTATATTACTTCTTTGTGACTAGTTCCTAAATCTCTTGCTTCTGATCCAACATTTCCCTATGTTCTCAGCTTATTTCCGACTGACCTGATGTTATCTTAAACTCAACACGCCTGAAATGACAATTATCTTGACTCTTATTTCAAGATATTTCTGTTGATGCTATCACGATCTTCCCACTATCAAGATACCAAACGTTATTATTAGCTCCCTCCCATCAATTTTATTAGCATGACTGTGTTTACGGCAGCTGGTTGCAGCTCTTGGTTTTTATCACTCCCAGCATTGTTTAAGAGTCCAAGGTCCCATTTTAAAGCAATGATATGATAATCTAGACAGACTATGCTTACAGCTGTGTCACACTGTAGAGTTTCCTGATAAAGTCAATTGTTTGGAACCAGGAACACATTCCTTGACTGATGTATTCCTAGGTTATCATGATGGTTCACAAAAAACTACTCTATCTAACATACGGTTTATTTTAGAAATTCCGAAGCTAAATCTAGCTTGGTCAAATATGACTCTAGCCCCAGAAAGGCTACTTGTCAGTGGTGAGGAAGAGTCCGTGTACCAGGCTTTAGGCCAGATATTAGGCAAGGAGGAGCACCAGATCTTACTCTTACTTAACACGTTTATCTCATGTACATCCAATATGTATTTGTTCAAATAATTGCCAAAAGCAGATTTCATTTAACGAGAACAAAAGATCAAATGCTTCATAGAGTTGGGCTGCTGGGAGAAAACAGCTTCAAAGATCTGTAAAATGTTATTACTCTCGTTAATGACACAGCAGTCAAGAAAACTCCTGTATCTAATTCCAAGTTGCAATGTCATATCTGAAGAGTACTTAGTGGAAATAAACTGCAGACTTGGTCATCTAAATGTGAACCCCTTGACCAATGGTTTTCTAGTGTAGGTTTGTAACTGTCCAGGAATGTGTGCATGTTTTTGTCTGTGTTTGTGACAGTGTATTTTTCTAACTGGCAGAAGTGAAGCTGATGCACACGTTACTTAAGCCAACCACAATGTGTGAGCTGAGTGCTAAGGCTGCATTCTGCAAAGGACGTGACCTATATTTTTACATAAAACTACTTTTTACAACATTTCCACTGCAGATCTCACAAAATATTTGAGGTATGTCCTTTCTGGATTCCTCTGATGAGGCCCTGTAGTTCTTGATGGAGTGATATGGTTTTATTTTCATAGTGAAGTACACAGTTACCATTCCCCATGCCGTTTATACTGACAGCAAAGGCTACCAGCTATAGCTGCATGTGAACAGTCCTAATTTACAGTCAAGATCGAGATACAGCTTTGCAACCGTACCACAGGTTCGGCTAAGACTTGGTTGAGTGATATTTTTTGGAATTATTTAAAAAAAGATTACTGAAATTGCTGCATTTCCTATTTAGAAAAAGCAAAACAATACAGAGTTGACTGTATGAAACTACACAACTTTCTCTAGCCCATCGCCAAGCCCAAAGGACTCTGCCATTGCTGGAGCAGAGATCATGGCCACCAAAGTCATGAAACCCTACAGCAGAGAATGGGAAGACGGCAAAACGCCTGTCTTGCTGAAAATTCAAGTAACATGAGAGCCACATGTGAGGTCTAAGTGGATAAACAGCTGTATATTACGGTAGGAGGAGGTACATTCCATGGCTCCAACTTGTCTCTTTAATGACATTATGACATCACTCAGCTGGACAACCTCCAAAAGCACAGCAGATCAAAAGCAATAATAATTGTAGCTGTTATGTTTGAAAACAAATATGGCCTGTGCTTAGAAAGATGCTTGTATTCTAGAAGACACAATACATTGAGTAACATATTATTTCAAAAAGGATGAGAAGTCTCATCCTATCTTGGAAATAATTCAATTTTTAAAAGTCCTGAGAATTATTTGAGAGAGAGAAAGAACTGGATAAACGAAACAATGATACAAACTGCTCAGAAACTGAAATTTATCAAAGTTTCATAAAATAACAATGAACAATCACTAAGTTCCAGAAACATCTCTGTTCTCCATTCCCTCCCCTAGTCTACTACTGCAAATGACAGTGTTCCGTGTGCCTGATGCGGGGAAACAGCATGCCAATGGTTTTCTTTGCTGTCAATTTTTTGAATGATCCTCAGATACGAGCAGAATTTTTAATAGGCTGTTAAATTCTCTAATGTTAAGAATTAACAGATCTGAAATTACTGCATAAGCTATACACCTCTATTTAATACACCAAAGACAGCAATTTTTAGTACACATAAGTAAGATGGAATAAGCATTTTCTCTTTCTCTTAACAGTATGTTAAATAAAAAATTCTGCATAGGTGCCAAGACACATTAAACATCAAACATTAACAGGAGGACTGAGACACTGCCATGAGGAAATTTTAAAAGAGAGCCTGAAAATCTGTTATGACCTTATCCTCAGGGTTAGTGTATAAGGACTGGACTGTCTGAGACCAAGAAGTGAATCTCTTTAGGGAGAGCTGGGCTCTGAGTCTTTCCCCCTTTACTCTAAGCCTCAGAAAGTGTTGGAGGGACCATCTGGAGAGCTTAACATGACTGAGGATCAACGTGTCTGACACATACAGAGGTACAGGGTGAGTGAGTCTGAGAGACAGAGAGAGACAAAAAGAGGGGACAGAGAGGGAAGAAGTAGAGGAGGGAGCAGTAAGAGGACAGACAGGAGGCAAAGCTGCAGTGACGAGCTATTATCTTCATACCCACAGGAAGGGTCAACGCTGCAGAAGTGCTTCTGTTGAGCACATGTAGGTCAAGTAGGAAAGAAAGTCATCCCGGAGCCACCTGAAATCCTGCCCAAGAGGAGGTGAGTCATTCCAACAGAGAATCTGGACATATTCGTTTCTGAACTGAGGATGCATGTACTACATTAAGTGACTGCAGGACTTGTCATTACCTAAAAGGCATGGGTCAAAAAAGTCATGAACTGCCTGAGTTCCTGAACCAGAGAAAGACAAGATCTCAACACAAATTTCAAAGGACAGTGTGAAGCAACAATGATTGCATGACCTCATGTCTTAATTTTTTCAGTAATAAATAAATTAATAAAGTGACCTTAAATCTGTAAGAAACAGATTTAAAGATTAGTACATATTTAAAGTTCCTGCATTCCCCTACCCACAAATGTTCTCTTTACTTCTCGTGACTACAGTGTTTACCCTCTCTGAAGTCTCCCAGAGATACAGGCTGAACCAGCTTTCTCCGAGGGCTCTCCAAACAGGCTCTCTGAGTGTGCTCACCTTTGGACAAGTGATTTCGGTCTGCTGGATCATGATGAGAGCTGACGCTATGAGAGCTCCTTGCCTCACGTAGTTCACAGGGTCATTTGTCATTGGTTCTAGCAAATTAATTGCTTCCTGAAAAGATTAAAAAGAAAAAGAAACTTCTAGAGCAAGTTGACATAGCTAGATTTTCAGATCAGGTATTAAATTCCATGTCAAGACTAACTGCTTTTTTTAAACCAACAAAGTAATAATACATTAATTTCAAACATCTGAACACAACAGTTCATAATCAGGCTGTGTGGGTCTCACTTATTGACGTATGTGAAATCCTCTACTGTAGGACTTTACGGGTGCTCCTGTTCTAGGGTAGAATAGGTTATAAAAATTTATGAGAAAATGGGATCAATATTTGACAAGCATTTTTTTCTAGACACAGTAACAGGCATTTTACATTTTCCATACTATTCCACCTAATCCACACACAATCCTAAAAGATAGCATTATAATTCCCATTTTATAAAGAAAGAAACTGAGAGCTAGAAACATTAAGTAACTTGACCAAAGACACATAAGTAGCAAACTCCAGCCAGTCTGACTCCAAAATCTGTATTATTTCCATTTATGTAGCCAACCTCCTTCAAACACTTGGAAAGCATCTTAGATGATTTTATTTGCTAGCAGACAGCATGGGAAGGCATGTTAAATCAAAAAGGACGAGGCTTGACTTCATGCTTACACGTCATAAGACTACACAAAACGGAATTTTTCAAAATGTTTTCCAGTACTATCTCAACATCATACTCTTTGGAACATCAGTGTTACGAAAAAAGGTTTCCTTGTGGGGACTTCTACATACTCTATAACCTCCTCTTGTAGATTCAAGGGAAATCCTGGTGGTATGGTAGTTAAGAGCTATGGCTGTTAACCAAAAGGCTGGCAGTTCAAATCCACCACGTACTCCTTGGAAACTCTATGGGGCAGTTAGACTCTGTCCTATAAGGTTAGTACAAGTTGAAATCTACTAAAATGGGAATGGGTTTGGTTTTCTTTTTGGTAGACTCAAGGGCACATTTTCACACCAAAGGTTTTTGGAAGCCTCATAATATACAACTCAAATGTTGTCCATTGTATTTGACCAAGAAATCTTTGGTCCCATATAACTCCTATAAATACTCTGCAGAACACTTGGGAAGTGATACTTTACAGTGTCCCTGATAAGGTTCTTAACCACTGCCATCAAGTCGATTTCAACTCATAGTGATTAGGTTCTTAGGCAGGCATAAATCTGGGAGGAATAGAGAAATGGATTTACAAGATTAGGAAGGAAAGAAAGAACTGAAACCTTTTTTGGAAAATGACTGTAGACTTCTTTATGTGTTACCTACTGCTGTCGAGTAGTGTCTGACTCATAGCAACCCTAGAGGTCAGAGTAGAACTGCCCCACAGAGTCTCCAAGGAGCACCGGGTGGATATGAACTGCTGACCATTTGGTTATATACGTAGCACTTAACCCACTAAGCTTTATGAGTAGACTTCTTAAAAAAAAATCAGAGCTACTCACAGATAATAGACATAGACATATCCTACATATATATATCTTTTTTACTCACTTCAAAGAGCTAAGTTTTTCAAACATTACCCATATACTGTAAACATTACCGATGAAGTAATCATGATAAAAATATGACCAAATTTCCAATTTATAAATTAAAAAGACTCTGAGGATGCGATATACCTTCAAAAACATATATTAGAACAAATGTTTCAGGTTTTTAAGAAACAAAATTAAAGGACCTATATCTCAGCCAGATAGGTATTAACACCTACATTATATAAATGACTCAGAAACAAGAGACTTGTTTAGTATATGTAACAATTTTCCACTGAATTAACTTGTCAGATGCTGTGTCTCAAAGCAAAGCTGCTCCCAGTTACTGTATTAAGTTCAGCATAATCTGGGTTGGAAAAAAAAATCTAATTTACATTTAACTTATGAAGCTTGACATAAATGCCCATTAAAGACCTGAAGGGGAAAAACAATAAAACATCTAATTGTATTCTTCCTTTGTCTATAAAACAGATGTGTCCTAGGAAAAAAACACAGGCAAATTTCAACTCACTGCATCTTAATGAGTCAGAAAAGACCTGAAAGCAACTAACAACTACAGACCCAAAGACAGCTCAGATAAAACGAAGTTACCTTCTGATGGAGGGAAGCTCCCCAACAAAGAAAGTTAAAGCCAAGCTCTGTGGGAGCAGAGACCATGTCATTCAACTTGCTCATCACTGTATCCTTAAGTGACCTTGCAAGCCATCACTCAACAAGTATTTACTGAAAGGATGCTTTTTAAAAATGAAATAGCCATGATAAAAACATAACTAAATATCCAATTTATAAATTAAAAGACCTTTAAGGTATGTGATATAATCCCAAAGACATACTTTAGCATAAATTCCAGGTATGGTTTTGGGTTCTATAGTTAAGTTTCTTTATTCAGAGCCCTTACGGTCCAGTAGAGAAGAGACAGACCATAAGTAAAAAGGTGTAAAATACATCAGGTAGTGATAAGAAGCCTGAAGAAAAACAGAACAGGTAAGACAGCAGAATGTGACAGGAGACGGGAGGGGATGCTTTGTTACAAATTTTTATAATTCTCACCACACGTTACAATGAATTTGCTTTCTTAAATACCTTGAATGAAGAATAAAAATGTCTGCTTTTATTTCCAGCTTCAATAATAATTTATATGACTAAAAGAAGCTATTTGTATCCAGTACTAATACCATTTAAAAACGAGTCAAGCACAGTCCCTCTGTCACACTCCCAGACACACCATTTGTCTAAAGAAAGAGTCACTTTCCAGGGAAAAGGCCAAGGTGTGCACTACAGAGCCAACGTGCCACGACTGCGTCCCTGCACCGGATCTGGGCAACTTACAAATTTAAACACCAGTGCACTTCTTTAGGGAAACTCATGATGAACTATGTTTTCAAATTATCACCTTGGCTACTGGTATTCTCTCCTTCACCCCACTTTTGAGGACTTAACAAATACCAGATTACCTAGTATGTTACAGATATTTAAAAAGTAAACAAACCAAAAACCCCAAAAAACAGGCATGTAGCAAGTTACATGATTCGGTTAAAAGAAAGCAAAAACATTATCAACTAAGTTGACTTTGGTGGCCTCAGACCAGGTGAGCTAATAGAGAACTTTGATTTCCACATAGTAATTTTGTCTATTAAATAGCTAAAATAACCATGAATAACCAAAATAGCTCTTTGAATTACAAAACTCGAGCACTATTTCAAGTTATAGCTAGCCACGTAACGTGGCTGTTTGTTCTTAAGCAGCTTAGGCCCGTCCTGCTCAGTAAAGTCAGGGAGTGCTGCAAAGCTTTGCGAGGCAAGTTGAGTTACACAAATCATTGCATTTGTATTTTAACAGCTGTTACATAAACTTTCCTGCAAGTGAAAACAGTCTGGCGCCAGGCAAGACTGTGCCCACTGGCTCTGGGCTTTACCTTGTTTCCCGTACCGGCACAGCAGATCCCCAAGGCCATTGCAGCTCCGTAACGCACGTGAGGGTTGTAACTCTCTGACAACAATGAAACAACACTCGGGCACTGTTCGGGGGTCCTGAGAAGATAAATTGAGGGCAATGTTATGATGACATATTTTAAATCAAGAAGGAAGAAATTCAAACAAGCTTTTGTTTTTTTTAAGTTACAGGAAACAACAGAGTAACACAGAAGCCAAAGATTAAAAATCTTCCACATAATTCTAATCACTGATAGAAAAAAAACCTATCTTCAATAATCAGAGAACCTATGTTAAGACAGATAAGCACTAGTGGCTCTTCACCAGAGCTCTGCTGCAGATACTATTCAGAGCGGGGAACAGCCTTGGAGGCAGGCAGCGCACTGCTCCCTGCTCAGTCGTCTCTACTCCCTACTTACTTTGCACTGTGATTTCAGAAGACAGCAGTCAATTGTAGAAACCCCTGGATGTTTACAAAGATGCATAAACCAAAAAACCAAAGCCACTGCTGTTGAGATGATTTCAACTCAAAGCAACCCTACAGACACAGCAGAGCATGGAGTTTCCAAGCCTCTGGTTGGCAAATGTAGCACGTAACCACTAAGCCACCAGGGTTTCCAGAGTCAAATCCCCCATACTGCTCTAGCTGAATATCAACCAGTAAATAAGCTTCCTAAACCCACTAAAACCCACTGCCATCAAGTCGATTTGAACTCAGAGACCCTATAGGACAGAGTAGAACTACTCCATAGTTTCTAAGGAGCACCTGGCAGGTCTGAACTGCCGGTCCTTTGGTTAGCAGACGTAGCACTTCACCACTGTATCACCAGGGTAAGCTCCGCAGGATGAGTAATTTAGAAGTAATCCTGATGGCAACGACGTGGTGAAACAGCATGGGGTTGTGAAAAACCAACACATCAGAAGTAACACCAAAGCAACAGAGAGGACCTGGGGGCTAGCCCTGCTTACGAGGTGCCAGGCAAGTGCCTTACGTTCTTCTCTGTAAACAGAGATAAACGTCCTTAACTACTTTTTGCAGGAACAATATAAAAAACAAATGAGTAAATCACTGAAAATACAGTAAGATACACATGCTCTCAGTTCTACATTTTGAGATAGGTATTACATACGAAAAGCAGGGAAGTGAAAACCCATGTTCTAATTCCTGTTTTGTCTGTAAATGGCCAGTGTAACTTAGACAAGATTCAATTAAGCAATCACTCTGCAGCCCTTTCCTCATCTGAAGAAGGAAAAAAGGGGAACAGAGGCACAGTAAGGCCCAACATGGCTTCACAATTCCATGGCTTTACAATATCAACTAAATATGGACGATTTTAAATCAATGCCCAATGATTATTACCAGCAAAGTTTCTTTACTGAGTAACACTCCTAAAAAATAAAAGTGAATTTTCAAGTGACACTGCACCAAAGAGGCTGCTGGAGAATTATCCCCAAACTGGCAGTTGACAGCACTGTCACCGAGCTTTTATTTTCACTCTGCAAATGTCTTCAGGGCCAAGGACTGAGGCTATGTGATTCACACACACTCAGAAATACACAGACACACAGACACACACATACACAATACATATTTGTCTCCCATAAATAACAGCACAATGTAGGCTACCACTGACAACTACTATTATTTAATAACAGCCAAAGAGAAGCAAGCTAAACTCACAGTTAGATCTAACCAGCAACTGTTGTCTACAAGGCTGAAGGCAACGGTGAAGCACTGGGTGAAATATAAAGCCCCATCCATGCTTTCACTCCCAGTTCAAGTTTATAATGCAGGTAGACAATCAAAACCAGAAAGTTAACAATTCAGTATCTATGGGTTTTCCTTTGTTAGGGCTGAGTGTCTTCATTTTATTTCTGAAGTTCAGAGTTGGTGGACTGCATAGAGACCCAGGGAAGGCCTCACAGGTCATATCTGTCCCATGACTTCAGGGGTAAGTAAGATCTGACAGAATCAGGCAGAGAGAAAGATGATGTCACAGGTGAAAGAAGGAACACTGCAGGTGAGAAGCGAGCTTGACGAAAAGTTAGTAAATAAGCTAACTTAGGAAGATAAACCTTGCTGGTTATGTGGACAGAAATAACGGGAAATAATATTAGAAATAAAAAATTGGGAATACTGGCACAATAACTACTTTGGAACATGGCAGACATTCCAGCTTTCTAACGATGGTGCCCAGCCTCCCTTTTCACGGTCTCCACACTCTCTCTAATTTATCCACCGTCTCAGTCAGTGTGCCCCAACAAGCTCCCCATGTTCCACCCTTTCCTGTTTTATCTTTGCTTATGCTATACTGTTGTTCTGATTCCAGAACTGTTAAAACCCATCCATTTTAAGGCCTGGTTCACATGAAGGCACAAAGGTGCCTTATGGGCATATTTACTCTAACAGGTTAGATTTTAAGTATATGAAACAGCTTTGGAAACTAGACAAAAGTACCGGACAAATATGTATCACCCACAGACCCATCTTAGTATCTTTCTTAGACTTTGAAGTTGGGTCTAGTCGACACACACACACACACACACAAAAAATACTTCATTAATAAAAATACAAGTAATTTATTTTAAACTTTCCATTACCCCCTACACTCAGCCCAGAATAATTATTAGTCTTTTTTTTTTTTTTGTCTCGATAGATTTGCCTATTCTAGATACTTTACATAAGTGTGCCTGGCCTATTTCACTAGCATAATGTTTGCAGGATTCATCCACGTGGAGCATATATCATTTCTCTTCATCGCTGAATACTACTCCACTGTGTCGGGTTGCCATGAGTCAGAATCAGCTTGACAGCAATGGGTTTGTTTGGGTTTTTGGTGCGTATATACTACGTTTTGTTTACTCATTCATCTGTTGATGGGTGCGTGGGCTGTTTCCACCTTCTGGCTACTGTGAACAGTACATAAACACTAGACCACCTCATACAAGGGACTCCAGCATCCAAGGATTTAGGGGTCCACAAGGATTCAAGAACCAATCCCCTGGCACACAGAGTGATTACGGCATAGTTTAAATCAGTGTACTGAGGGTGTATTATTTTATTTATTGTGATTAAGTGGAAGTGTACAACCCAGTTTGAATTCGCATGCCCACCTCTGTGCAGCTCCTACTGCTCTCCCTGCCTAGTGAAAGCATACTTCTCTTTCTGTTCTATACAACTCATATCCTCTTAACAACCCCCGTCCCCTCTTCTCCATCCTCTCCATTCTCCTCTAGTAAGAGGCCAGTAGGACGACATCCTATAGACGCACATCACCATAAAGTGCACACACAATATGGTCAGTCTATGTCGCTGAGTCCAATCCATTCCTGTCTGAGGAGTTGACCTCAGTAATAATTTATGATCAGGGGCAGTATCAGGTCTAGGGGCCATGCTTCCAGGGGAACCCTGAGGCCTTTGGACCATCAATTGCAGTCTTTTAGTGGAGTTCTCAGGGTGTACCTCTTTTAATTGTCCTGTTGTCACTGGGACTCAACTTTGTGAGCCCCATCATGGCTGTCACTGGAGATGGCTGGGCACTATCTGGTTCTTCTGGTCGCATGCTGATGAAGTCACCCATTCATGCAGGTCTTTCTGTCTTCTGGGTTCTCTTTCCCCCATGTCTTTTTGTCTTTGGTGATCATTTGTTCCTGCTGAGTTGGGACCATCTGGTATACCTCCGATGGCAGCTCACTAGCTTTTAAAGCCCCAGACGCCACTCACCAATACGGGGTGGAGAAGGCTCTCTCAGCAATAGCCTAGCTATGCCAATTGGTCTTGATGTCCCCTGAGAGCATGGTCTCCAGACCCCCATCCCTGCTCCTCTGTCCCTGCTGTATGGGGTTAAGATTGGAAGAGTTTTCAAGTTATGCTGAAGTTCGGCTAAACTGATTTAGGGACCATCCTATTTGTAAGTGTCCTGCTTGTGGATCATCACGAGGTACAATATTACAGGTGCCAACAGGTAAAAACATTAGTTTAATTTCAATAGTGTAATGCCAGCTTTTAATGAAGTAATTTTCTGCTTTAGAAAAATGAAACAAACACATTAAAACAAAATAACTAAGTTCTGATTTGTTATTTCCCTAAGATTTCTTGGCTTGCAGCTGCCAACCATTTTGCCATTGCTACTCCTGGCACAAATCTTCCACAGAGCAGGACTGTCTGAGAGGAGGGCACACGCACAAGTTACTGCCACCACCACACAACCATAAACAGCACATACGAATGCCTCTCTTTCAACATATCGGCTTTCAACTAGAGTCCCCTTATTGAATATTTTGTGAAACCTCCACATTAAATTATATGAATGTCAGGATGCTTTCAAGACCATTATATCTTTTTACAAAAAGGAATCTATCTTCACCACAGAAGGAAAAACACAGCAATATTATGTAAACGGAAACACTTCCAACTATCCGGGGATGCTCACAGTGGGAATTTAGTTTAAGACCATAAATCCAGGACACTTCCTCGGCACAATTATGAATTTATAATTGTTATATAATTGTCATAGGATTAACACAATGACACAGGAATGACGGATATACTCTGATTCCTTTGTATCCTTAAGACTCCAAAAACATGAACCAGCATTCCGGGTTATAAGCCCTTGCTGGATGTTGTCAGCCAAACAGATGCCAGCTCACCTCCAACAACATACAGAATTCTACACAGAAAGAGGAATACCGAAGAGGACCCCACCTCCGAGCAGCCTCGCCCCTGCGGTAACCACCCCCGCACCGGGGATCTCGCATCTCCCATCATTCTGTTCCCTCGCTCCTCACATGTAGCCTGCCACTAAGTCAGGTAAGACCCTTCACTCTTGTGTATCTTTCCATTGCTTTGTTCGGGTCCTGATTATCCCTCACTGGGAGTAATACAGTGGTTCCCCAAAGGATCTTTCCTTTCTTGTTCTTCAGCTTGCTGAGATAGACAGAACATGAGCTTACAGACAGAAGGACCCAGATCCCCACTCCAGTGCAGCGGATTACCAAGAGGGTGTCAATCATGGCACTTCGCTGAGCCTTCACTGCCTTCTCATAACCTCTACCCGCCCCACCCTGCTCCCACTGGGTAAAGGTGGCGGTGTCAGAGTAGAACGCCTGGCTGTTGCTGAGTTGGCCCCAACTCACAGGGACCCCACGTGTGTCAGCGGAAGAACACAGGCTTTCAGTGGTAGATCTTCTGGAAGTAGATGGCCACACTGGTCTTCTGAGTGCTTCTTGGTGGACGTGAACCTCCAACTTCTCAGTCAGCGGTTGAGTGTGTAGCTGTTTGCACAACCCACAGCAGAACAAAAAGCACCACACCTGCTGCTGATGAGTTGATTCCAACTCACAGCAACCCTACAGAAAAGATTAGAACTGCTTTATAGCATTTCCACGACTGACCTTCTGGCTAGTGGCCAAGCACCTAACCACTGTGCCTCCAGAATAGAACACTAGACTATAATTAATCACTGAAATCTGGAAGCATAACCAGAAACTGGCTTTGGATCAGGATAAAAAATCTGGCTACTAACGAGTTTTCACTCTTACTTTTTCTAAAAAGGTGGGGTAATTCATGCCCAAAGTCATTGAAAACAATATAAAGTAAATTGGAACTTAAACTTGGAAAGCTGATTGAGTATACTTAGGGTTCTGATCTCCAGATTCCCTCACCAACGTTTTAGAGAGCTAATGGGACACAGAACACTTACCTACTTGCCCTTCAGCCGTAGGGCAAGACATTTCCAGAAAAAACTAGCTGACTCCCAGGAAAGGGCTTACCTAAAAGATGTCTTAACACTTCCTTTATCTTATGCTTCCACTTTAAAAGAAAAGCATTACACTTAGAATAAACAAAAGATATCATATCTACCATTCTAAAACCAACCATGAAACTCAAGTTCTTTTCTTAGTAGAAAAATTTTCTGAAAAGAATAGAACATGGACTTAGGTTTTGTTTCCCAAAGAACACCAAAAATTTCAAGAGGTTTAGACAATGTTTGCCTGGGAACAGAAACACTGGGAGTTGAGTGCCCAGCGTCACCTAGCTGACTGCAATCAAGACTAAAACAAGTTGTAAGGACCATAAACCCAAAAGCACATAAAATCTTCTGTCAACTTTTCAGTTTGCTAACAGTTCCTGACTCTTTAGACAAAAAACAGCTGTTAAGACGAGGAATGACAAGTGCTTTAATAACTGATTTGCTTAGACATTCAATCTCCTCCACAGTACAATAATAAGACCATGATACTCTTGTTTAGTTCAGTGCTCCAGCAGGCACTTCTAAAAGCAAAAGAGAATCTTGCTAAGCAACAACTGGAATGAAAACATTCAATGAAAGCAAATCATTTGCCCATTAATCTTCATGGACACATGTTCACCTACATAAATACATACAATCACGTAGTAGTGTGACAATCTCCTTGGACCAGCAGTTATGTGACTAATTGCTGCTCAGTAAGAAAAGCTCATCTCTGTTGAGCTTTTAGAAAAATAAATGTCCAGAAAGACTGAAGCCACAGGAAAAATCCAAACAGTTGATTTTGTCTTATTGGGGGTGATGGTGGCAGAAAGCAGGGAAACGAGTCCTTAAGGAGCCATTTTATTAGCACATCACGTGCCACCTGTAACTTAGCTTTTTAACAGTTATGTTTTGATATGTTTAATTTAAAAGGTTATTTACCCTGACAGTTACAAATTTGCTACCTACGTTTGTTTTCAACAATGGAGCTACATGCTGTGGCAATTCCAGCAACTCTTTGTGTTGTTGTTCTTTAACTTTTGGTAATTTATATATATATATAGCTACAAGTAAAAAAAGAAAGAACACTATTACAGTTTACAGAAGAGGGGGAATACATTTTTTAATTTCATATTTACCATAAAAGAGATGCATAAAAGAAAAGTTGCTTTCCCAATAGCACCTAACTCCAAACTTAAACTACTGCTCGCTGAAGCTCTTTACTTGATCCTTCAGTAATCGGATGACTATCTATTCCATGTCAAGTACTAAGAGGTTAAAAATAGAACAAAAAAAAACCCACCCAGATTGTGCCTGAAAGCTTACAATGTAGCATTCTTTTCTTTTCTTTTTGATCATCTTTTCCTGGACTTTAGAAAACTATGAATTAGTGTAGTTTTAGACAAACTTCCCTGATTTACAATTTGGTAGTTCATTTCCTAAGTTGGTCTATTTCCTAACAGATTAATTTGTTTAAGGTTGTGTAAAAAAGGGTGGGGGGATCTTAAAGGGGTAAGTATAAAGTAGAATCACAAGCTTTATACAAAAAAATTGCTACCTCACATAAGCAACATGGTTTTTAAAATCTCAGGCTATATTTCTACCCCTAAAGAAATCTGTAGTAGCCAAAAATGTGTCTCCCAAATAGATTCCTACATGTGTTCCATTTTTGGATTCTGTTCAAAGAGTTATAGCATTTTCAACCCCTAATCAGCAAACCAAGAAGCCTTATACAGTGGGTGGGCTGCCATCGATATGCTGCAGTGTACTAAAGACTTTATCATTCCTTGCTTGACTTTCATAAAGATGAACACAACTAGAGTTCTCACAGAGTTTAATTACTCTCTGAGAGAGTTTTTGACGATCGAAGCCACGTCTAATGGCTGACTGCAGTGACCACCACAGCCTTGCAGAGAAGCCCATCCACACCACAGATACTGAGGTCTTTTATGACCATCAACTCCAGGTGTACCAATTCTTCTGACTCGAGGACACTGCCACTCCATGACACCAAGCCGCACGATGGCATCTTTTGTTCTTGACAAAAGCAGGCACAGCGTGAGTAACGCGTCCCCGCTTTACAGCCTTCAGGACCTGCAGAGAGTCCCTACCTTGGTGACATGGAATGAGTGCCTCACACAGGCTTTGTCCCTGAGTGGCAGTGTCACCCCCTCTTACACATCTCCCTCTGAGTCCCAGTTTCTTCCTTCCCTGGAGGTTTTCCATACTGCTGCCAGACCCATTCAGTGCTGAGACAGTTAAATGACCCCCTGGCCATCAGATTCAATTTAGCTTGGCATTTCAAGATCACCCCAATACAACCCTCTCAAGCTTTCCCACCTAATCCACTTTAGTAAACACTACATTTGGGTGCCTCTATGTGTCCTGAATATGCATTTGCTCCTGGCTTTTATCTCTCCTTGGAAATCACTAGAGGCCCAGATGAAACACTACATTCATACCTGTTTTTCACAAATGTAGAAACTAATGCTCAGAGAAAGTCACTCAAGTCTGCTGAATTTTTAGTATGCAGCTTGTCCCATTTCATGATCTGAGAATCACAGCCATCAGCTAGGAATCGAGTTTTAGGCACTGTTCTCCAATAAGGTGATAAAAGCTGTTAAGAGTGAATGGAAGGGCAAAATGAGGGAGATGAAATCAATGAAGACAGCAACCTGGAGGGAATCTGTGTATTAAGGGATGTCATCACAGTTAAACAAGATTTCCTAAGAAAGACAAAGGACCAGGCTGGGTTGTTTCTGGAGCTAAGAGAAGATAAGGTTTTCCAAGTCCAAATTCAAGATGCTGGCTCCAGGGGTACAGATTCTGTCTGTTGGCTCTGCAGGAAGGTCCTTACGTTACACCCCAGTCTCTGGTCTGAGAGCATCTTGGTGCAGGATTCTCAGGTCTGACTGATGTGCTCTGCTCTGGGTGCTGCTTTCTTAATGGTGGGAGGTCCAACTTTCTATCTGCATCTCTTTCCTTTAAGAGGTGGTGCAAGCCACACTCCAAGGAAAACTCCCTTCACACTGGAGCAGGGAGGTGACCTTAAGAACAGTATTACAGACCCATCCCAATTCTTTTTCACATAATTCAATTTATTAACCACAGGCAGAGATTAGGATTTGCAGCATGAGAAAATTACAAAATGGAGGGAAATCACACAATACTGGGAATCATGATCCAGACAAATTACACATTTTGGTGTGGGGACACACACACATACACACAACTGAATTCATGACAATTAGTGATTTTCCAAGAGTTGTTTTACTAGAATATTGGTGACAAAATTCTGGTTATAAGGATTACAAACTGTGTGGGTGGTAAGAACAGAAAAAGACAAGTAATAACTTTTAAGAAGTTTGGTGATATGGTAGAGGAGAAGTCAGCACAACTAGACTAAACCAAAAGCTAAGAAGTTTCCGAAATACAACCAAATACTTTGAAGGACAGAGTAGCAAGGGTGGAGGATCTGGGGCCCATGCTTTCAGGGAACATCTAGGTGGACTGGTATAACAGTTTTTTTAAAAAAATGTTCTGCATCCCACTTTGGTGAGTCGCCCTCTAAGAAGCATCAGTTAATTCCAACCCATCTGGAGCAGAGGAGAAAGAAGAACATCAAAGACATAAGAAAAAAATGAACCCAAGAGACAGAAAGCATCACATGATCCAGGGACTACATTAGCACGAGAATGGAAGAACGAGATCGTGTCCGGCCACGACCAATGACTGCCCTGACCAGGGATACAACCAAATGTCCTTGATGCAACAGGAGAACACTGGGGTGCAGAGCTCAAACTCTACTGCTTTCACTTAAAGCACAGTACGATATTTAAAACAATACAATTAAATAAAAAATTGAAAGTAAAGCCATTTGTCTCACACACATACAGACACAGACACAAAAGAACTATCTATATGGGATCAAACTGACAACAGCAACTGGAAGGATGAGATAGGAAACTTAGCAGGCAATGCGTTTATTTTAATGGGGGAGATAAATAGTTCTGAAATGGAAGGTGAGAATGGTTGGACAACTCAAAGAATGGAATCAATGTCACCTAACTGTACATGCAAAAACAGTGTGCGTTCTACTATGCACACTTTCAGTAATAACAACAAATGACTTACCAAAAAACAAAACAAAACAAAACAAAACAAAAAGCTTCCTGATGGAGGAAAGAGATGACAGCAACTTGAGGATAAGGAAAAGTTTTCGTTTTCATTGATTAGAAACCTTTCTTTCTTTGGACATGTTTTCAGGAGGGGTCAGTCCCTGGAGAAAGACAATACACTTGGTAAAGTAGAGGGTCAGTGAAAAAGAGGAAGACCCTCCAGAAGATGTACTGACAAGAGGCCCATGACACTGGGCTCCAGCACCGCGGTGACTGTGAGGACAGGGTCAGACTGGCAGTGCTTCCCTTTGTTGTGCACAGGGTTGCTATGCACCCGAGCCAACTCGATGGCACCACACAACAGCAGAAACCTGGGCCTGCTGGAAGAAAGAAGTCAGAGCTGAGGGACTGAAGACTCAAGGCGGGGATCCTACGTACAAAGGAAGAAGAAGATACTCTCCAGCAAGACTGCAGAGTACACAGAAGAGTTGGGATCAAGAACTTAAATGGAAGTCAGTTGTGGAAAAAAAGAATGGCAATATGATCCCCAAGAAGGACAGGATCTATGGAAAAGGGAAAAAGATGAAAGGCAACAGAGTTTGCCTGTTTCATTAAGTGAGAAGGCAAGTCAGTCATCAGTGGAGACTGACTGCAAGTCTGAGAAGAGCAGATTAAGCTTGGAAAAACTACTGTTGCAGTTTTGCCTCTTTTGCTCAGCTAACCAAAGAGAATGAATACGAAGAGGTTGAGTAAAAAGCTGAGAAGTATTTGAGCCTCCCTGAGGGTGGTGTGCAAGTAACACAGCTTTAACACTCCTGCATTATAATTATCAATATACCTGATGGCACCCCTGCAAGACTGTGAACTGTGTGAAATCAAAAAACAAGTTTATCTTATTCATCACTGTATGTCTGTGAGCATACAGCTACTCCATAAATACTTCACAAAAGAATAAATATGTCATTGACACAATCTGCATAAGTTAAATTCCTTAATCATAAGCACCTGACAGATACTACTGAGAGGTAAAAAATTTCTGGAACTGGCAATTCAGTGGTTTTGCCTGAATTTGAAGAGGTGATCGGTTACCAGTTGCCAATGAGTCCACTTTGACTCAGGCGACCCCATTTGTGTCCAGGGATCTTTAATGGCCCCACGGGATCTTTCAGGGCTGATTTTCTAGAAGCAGACTGGCAGGACTGTCTCCTGAAGGTGCCTCTGGAGAGACTCGGACCTCCAACCTCTGGTTATGGACAAGCGCAGTAACCATTTGCACCATCCCGGGATTTCATAAAAGAGATGAAACTGTCCCTTTAGGTTAAAGACAGGGTCTGTTCAATATACAAAGAAGGCACTAGATATAAAATAAGGTCGCTATAACTTATTTAACTTTAGGAGGAATTAATTTATCAGAAGTCATGAGGAAATAAAATATTCCACAGGAATAAAGTTTTCAGGTATTTGAAAACTCATCCAGCCATTAAGAATAATAGTTTCACATATTTTAAAAATCAATTTTGGATGGAAATCTTTAAAAAATGCATTTCACACTTTCCACTCATTCAAAACAAAGCTGAATCAACAGATCTCAACTATTACCCAGTCAGGTATGTAAGCCTGGGTTACATGACAGCTACCACTCTATTCGGGGTACACCTACACATCTATAGCTTTTAACTCCTGCCCTTCTTCACCCTCCCCCGCAGCTGACGCTGCTCTATTATCCAAGTGTTTGTCCACTTTCTCCTTTGCAATAGGAAGGGAAACATGTCTGTTCCAACTGTCTTAACGAGTTAATTTATTGCACAAGATGTTGTATTAGAGATTTACCACCAAGTACAAATGTCACTTTTATTACAGCTGGGGGAGGGAGGCAAGCGTGCAGCGTGTGCGTGTAGACTTGCGTGTAGACTCACAGTCAGTCTTCCATCTAAAGCATACAGCGTTTTAGAGCACAGGTTTAGTTACCTGCCAACTCAGAGGCTCAGCTACTTGTTTATGTACAGTTGCCTTCTTTCTGATTCTCAGCTGTGTTTCCAATCCTGTGTGGCTGCCAAATCAATGGCTGTTTTAGCTTGTTGGGGTTCCTTAACCATTAAGTTAATGAAAAGAAGAAGAAGAAAATCCAAGCACCAACAGTAACGACTTCTGAGGGGGGAAAAATGATTAAATACAGGGATCTAGCAACAGAAAAGGTTCTGGTGAGAAAGACAGGAGCTACGGCAGGAAGCCAAGAGAACACAAATGTTTTAAGGAGACTGCTCAGTCAGTACTGCTTAGACATTATAATAAGACTGGCATTTCTACAATATACTCAATGAATATTTCACAAAACTATCTAAAACCACAAATCAAAGGAGGTTTATTCAATCTAAGTCTTTTCATTGGGTATCACAGGGCTGGCATTTTCACCCCTTGGTTTTGCAGATCCCTACTTGCCCACAAGAGTGCAGAAGTCAAGTTGTGATTCACAATAAAGCAGTACTTTTTTTTAATATGTCTGTATTTCTGAATAGAAATTCTGGCATATTAAAACTTATCTAGTTGTCCTTGATAATCACTTCATTTTTCTATCCAGAATTCTAAGTATTTACAACAGACTGCATTCTTCTAAAATAATGATCTTTAGGTTACCAAAAAAAAAAAAAAGGCATCAAATGTTGGGTAAGATCTGAAGTATAAAACAAATCAAAAGTTTACCTGGCTCAGCAGAATGCAACCAAATTATTTTCTAGTAACTTTAAACACAAGGATTATAAATTTGAAAGAAATTAAAATAACAAAAACCATAGAGGTGTGGCCCAGATGCCACCCCAATATGGAAGTAATAACAAGAAATGTACGCCATCTACAATGATCGTTTATTAAGGATCTAAGATTTCTTAATTTCGTTAGTCTTAGGCGTTGAGAGAGAACTCAAATAGTTCAGCTGTTAAGGTTTTTACGCAATTTTCTGAAATAAGAAACATTTTCATTACACACTGAATACTTCACTCCACATGAAATCTTTTTGAAAAAACTGCCAGTAACTCCGAAACCCTGAGGTCATCTGTTGAAAAACAATGAAAATGCTCCTGCTAAAACTTACGTGTACATGCACAATGCAGACCTTTCTGTGCTCTTCTATATAAGGATGTCAACAGAGCAAATTAATTGTGTTCCAGAACAGAGGCGAAAGAGCTGGCTAAGAATCTTGTTTCACTGCTTACAGCTTACAACTCTGAAATCACTACAGAGCCGCACAGGGCAGAATCAAGCACTAAAATTTCTACAAGTTCTCTTATTTTTCTCAAATGGGAGAAATAGCTTAGGGTTAATCCCAAACAAAAACCACCCAAAGCTAAAATGACAGGCTTTATTTAATTACAGCCTCTTAAATACCAGAATGCTTAAAAACGTAGCTTCCATAACAGTCACGAACTGGTTTAACACACTTAACTTGTGGTTTTTTACACTATAATGAATGCTGCTACTCTAGAAATGAACATATCAAAGAGGAACCAGCCTCCCTGGCATGCTGACAGCTACACAACACATCTGTCTCACTGCTTGCAAGTACCAGTACTGGGGGTTCAGGCTGAGTCAGTTGGGAGGAGGACTCAGCCACGGCAGCAAGGGTCTACAGAACAGACCGGATGACATGATCGGGGAAAGTAACACGCAAACAAGAGGTAAGTGTTTAACAAACAAATATAGAGCTAGCCTACTGCTTTTTGTTTTCCCAAGAACTCTATTACCATCATCTTTCATTTCTATACCATAGTTTAAAAACACAAATGGAAAATTTACTAATACTAAAGGGGAAACTTTAAGTAGGAGACTTGTCAAATGTTACGAATAAATGGTGTAATGTTTCTTTTAGTTTCTCTCTCTTCCCAGGGTAACTTGGAAGGTTAAGAAGTTACCGTTTAAAACAAACAAGTAAACAGAAAATAGAAATGGATCAAATTTGGCATGAAATGATAAATACAAAAAGTATCTGGTTCCGAATCATGCTCTGAAAGATGAAATCACTAAAACAATTATTTTAATAATGTGCTTATTTTTTTCCTTCTCTCAAACTAAGGGAATTTTAAATACTTTGTAAAAATGGCATTTATATCAGTATTTACATAAGCTTGATCAGATAAAAATCAACTACAGATAAGTATGCCCATCTAGTAAAGAATTTTTTTCTTCAAAGAACTTAGATGGGGTCCGAGGGTTTCCAGAAGGATGGCCAGTGTCTACAGAAAGTTCTATTCAGATTGCCGTAAAGAAAGGATTTATTGCTTTGACTTTTCTATTCTTCTAAAATAAAGGCAAAAAGAGGTAAAAAAAAAAAAAAAAAAAAACGGCATTTTTTCACTGTAATCACTGAAAAATACCAACATGCTCCCCGTCTCACTAGTTGGGCACAGCAGTAATACACAGTATTTTTGTGGGGACTGGTAGCATTGTCACAAATGCACAAAAGACCTTTGGAGAGGGGAAGATGACATTTCAGCATCTTTATTGCTTTTTGAAATTAAATAAATGAATACAATCCACATTATTTTCTACCTAGTGGAAAATCCCTGGCATTCAACTCAAATACGACTCTTCTGCTACAGCAAAAAGAAGAAGAAACGATTAGATTGCCCGTCTTTCCCAGGCAGCAGCCACTGTCGCAGAGCCTTCTGAAGTCAGAGCATCTACCTACAGACAAGGATGGATACATAGACTGTCTTACTCTTGAGGACCTGAATTTTTCTTTTAAGGAAGGACTCAGCTTGGGCTTTGAGTGTCTGACATGGGTACAAGACCTTAAAAAAAGCAGATAACCAGTCTAGCTACTGACCATGCTGGCCACTGTTCGGAATGAGATCAAATTACAGAAAAACAGCAAATGGCTCTCTTTTATAGACTGTCTAAACAAAAGACAATTCCTGACCACCCCTTACAGAGTACAGTGGATCACTTATTCTCTTCTAACTGGTCTGGACTAGAGACAGAATCAATACTGGAGGAAATGAAACAGACTGGTGAGGAACAGGGCAGTAAACTGCGCTGGGCCGCTCTCCTGATCCTCTTGGTGATAATACCCACCATTGGAGGAAACATCCTTGTTATTCTGGCTGTCTCACTGGAGAAAAAGCTGCAGTATGCTACCAATTATTTTCTAATGTCCTTGGCAGTGGCTGACTTGCTGGTTGGATTGTTTGTGATGCCAATTGCACTCTTGACAATAATGTTTGGTAAGTATTTCACTGTGTTTGTGCCATCAAACTATATGACTATGACAATACTATTAGACAACCAGCCACTCAGTTAATCTCTATTTTTCTTGAAATAAAAGACACACTATTTAAAAATCTAGTTAAGTACATAGTTCCTCATTTTTTTCCATAATTTTCTATGGTTGATAATCAGCTTTAAAGTATGGAGAGAGAATTTCTTCAAAAAGAATTTTACTCTCTCCAAAGCCACTGAAAGAAATCATTAAAAATGTTGCCTAAGATAACAGTAATTACAGTGAAACACAGCCCTTTATTTAACTTTTCCCCATCGTCAATATACTTTTTCTTGACAGAAAAATATCTAGGGCATATCTGAGACAGGTATGTGTTAACTATTAACAATGAGGTCTTTGAAATCATGTAGCCCAATTTCAAATTGGAATTAACCTATAAAGTTCTTATCATATCTCTTTATAGTCTGTATACTTTACACCTGAACACAATTCTTACATATGTGATGAAAAAACTGTGTTTAGTTACTGGGGGAAATGGTCTGGCTCCCAGCATCCCAAGAGATGAGTCATCTGTCTAATTCTTCTGATATTTTTTGATGGAGCCCTGGTGGTGCAGTGGTTAAGAGCTCAGCTGCTAATCAAAAGGCTGGCAGTCTGACTCCACCAGCCATTCCTTGGAAACCCGATGGGGCAGTTCTCTCTCCCATAGGGTTGCTATGAGTCAGAATCAACTAAAGGCAACAGGTTATTTTTTTGTGTGTTTTCTTCAAATCAGACCTCCAAGTTAATAACTGCACAAAACCCTGATTAGAAAAATAAAAAGTATAGCTGATATTGAAATCTTAGGTATAATAAAAATATAATAATTTTAAAATACACACAGGCAGTTTTTGATTTATGCAAAATCAACCCTAGGTACAGAATCTGGATAAACACAAATAGTTCTGCTGATGAATTATGAGGGCTCCTAAACTCTGAGAATCATCATTAAAAGGATATTTAAGATATCCCATGGTTGGCATGCACTGATTTTTGATTCATTACTTGCTTAAGAAAAATGATTATTTGTAACAGATAGGGCTCCTCAGTTATATTTACATGGTAAGAATAAAAACATTTCAAGTTATAGAAGTAAAATTTAACTAGAATGCTTACTAAAAGGTAAAGAAAAACTGGTACTCAACTGTCACATCCCGGCTTAAATGTTACATCTTTCAAGGACTGATAGAAAGCCTCCTACACTGAAGTCCTGTACTCCTAAACCAGATGGTGACTGGTCTGAATTTTCCATTTTGAATCAAAATTTACCCAGACCTCACAATATGTCACGAAAATTCTGTGGCAGGACAGGCAATAATGAATATGGTTCCCCTGCTTTAATCAGAATCTCTACTCATCAATAATGTCTTTTTAGTGCTACATACTGTAGCCACAGGCAATACTGAAGAAACCACACCCTAAAGGACAACCTTAATTCTAAATCAAATGAAAAAGAAATAAAGCCAATGACCACACAGGAATATTTATGCATATGTGATAACAATCACAGGGAGCACTGGGGGCTTAGTGGTGAAGGCTGGGCCAACTGACCTGGAAGCTGGGCCACCTGAGCCCACCTGCCGCTCTTTCTGTTGGGCAGTGGGCTTCTGTAAAGACCATAGCCTTGGAAACAGTCATGTCATTCAAGGGCTTATTTCCACAAACACCACAGCAGCTTAAAGCCCATTCTTTGAACCGTGCTTTGCCAAAACGGTCATCTTTTACTACCATACAATTTAATCACTGTTATGCTGTGTAAATGAGATTGAATTAGGTTATGCAGAAGTCAATTTTAACTTTAAAATCCATGAGTCAATAAACATCAGACACCTACTACATGCAGGTGGACACAAATCATCAACAAAACAGTGAGCAAATCTTAAAAGGCAAAATCACAAGCATTAAAATGAGCTGACACACAAAATACAAAACCATGTAAGAGATAATTCCAGGTATTCTACAGGAAAATAGTTCACGTATCCAGTAGTTGGAAACTAAGTTTGTATTTAAAATGTTGGTACTTAAAACATTTTTTAGCAATAAAAGTAGAAAATTCAACATATTTTAATACTAAATACATGGAATATGTTAGCATTTATGCCCTAATTATGATATATATTTCTAACAGCATTTTCTTTTCAATGTTTGTTAAATTTTAACTACAAAATAAAATCTTTCATTGCCCCAAATACTTCTAATTATCAGTAACTATACTGTAATTTGGGGTTAGCAGAAAATCATTTTTATGTAAACTAATCCAGGAATTTAATCATTGCCGAAAACATTATTTCATTAATTCACTATTTAAAGTATTTATTGTATTTCCATAAGAAAGTTAATGAGACAGTACATACTGTCCTCTAAAAAGCTTCAAAGGTTGCATTCACAAATTGGAAACTGCATGTATCATGTATCAGTGACCTGACTGCAAATACTAAGACTTTTTTTTGACAAATACTAAGCCTTTCTAAAGTATAAGAACTTCTGATAGCTTTAAAAAGCTGAGCGGTATTTTTCTCTCATTATAGGCATTATCTTCAGAATGGCTGAGGTCAGCACAAACCAAAGCATCCATTCCAAACTGCCCTGATGGCACCTAATGATAACATGAGTGATTTTAGTTACGTAACAGAAATAAACAGTAAGACAGAAACTTCACATATTCATTCATTCTACTAATGAAATTAAGTTACAAAAAAGGCAGTAAATAAAAAAGTAGCCCCTGTGTACTTACACTGAAGGATATTTTATTTAACCACTATTTGCACACTTCATCATGTGTTATCCGAATTTCTATTTTACGAAGGTTGTGATGACTGGCAGTGCATGGTCTTTCAAATAATTAGTCCTCTGTCCTCTGTCAACTTTTCTATCACTTCTTTCTATCTGTGAGCACAGTACCTGACTTTTACTTTACAGCTCTGGCTTTTACAGTATAAGGCTTAAAAAAAGCCTAGGTGAGAAACAATGGAATGCAAATAAAACCTGAATCTATATCAGAAACACAAGGGTGTTCTGTTCACAATTTGAATGCCTGTCTGAAGTTTTCCTTTCCTCTCTTTCCTCTTTCCTTCTCCCGTCACTATGCCAATAACTAAAAATGTAAAGGGGAAAAGTATAATCTGTAAGTACCTGTAGTACAACTGAAGGATGGTATTTAGGAAAACAGAAGTTTGAGTTTAGTTACCTTGTGTCTAAGATGTATGCTAATCTCATGCTGTAGACATCTGTGAGATGGTCAAGCAACACCCCACAGGGAAAAAGTAGCTATTATTACAGTATGTGAAGCAACTATATATTTAAGTATGTGGGTTAGTTTAGATGTTACTCAGAGATGAAAAAGATATACAGCAGTAAGAGAAATCAGCGTTACTCACTCAGTCCAGTGTTGCTGTCTACCCTAATCATTCTGAAATACTTAAAACAGTTATTTTTGAAAAAGAAAAGTTGTGTATTTATTAAGTAATTTGAACTATTCCTATCATATTTGATTATCTAACCCCCCAGATATCTCCTCTCAAATGCAGTGGAACAAAGGACAAGAGCAGCAGCAACAAATCAAAACAAAAACAGAAACTAACATAGCCCTAAACTAAAGTCTCCCTTTTTTGGAAGATAAAGGCAGACAAGAACCAATTTATGACATCTAAAAAATGTGTATCTGAAAACTATGTTGTTTTTGGATGTAAGAGCTACCTAGAATTTGTCTTCTTTCAATACTTTCATTAATTATTTACCTCAGTAAAATCTATGGCACAACCCTCTTGGAATGGCTTTCAAAGCATTGTCTTTTAAACCCTCAAAAGGGCAATAGTTTTCTTCCAGATTTACAGATCAATATAAATTATTTCCTGAACAAATGACAGATCATGGGTTTCCAAACCAAAATCTTCTCTAAAGGACAGACAGGCTTCAAATAAAATGAGTCTGAAAAGCCGAATTTCCGGTTGAAAACCGAGTTTTGCACCAATTATACCACACACACACACACACACACGCCCACACACCAGCCGTGGCCCAAACCGGAAAACCACAATGTATACAGTTTATTTACATTTCTGAGATATGCATATAATCCATTGGGTAGATTCCACTGAGGACAGAGTAGAACTGCCTTTAGAGTTTCAGTGAACCACTGTGCTACCACAGCTCCATATATAATTAATAGCACAGTTAAAATTAATCCAGCGGTAGTAAAAGGTATGCTGTCATAACAAATTTAATTCAAATTTAAACAGAATTAAACATGTTCTCATCCCATCTCTTTTATCTTTTGCAAGTACCACTTTAAGTTCCACGGGGCACATGTCCTGCTGCTACAGCAGGCTGAAAGACCACACACTACTGACAGTATGGCTTACGGTTTCCACGTAGGAGCATCTTCTGGCTGGGCCAGTTGGCTAGTTTCCGTCAAACAGCAATAGTGATACAAGCTAACATTTACTGAGTGTTTTCTCTATGACACACACTTAAATGCTTATTTCACGTGCACTGTGGCACTGAATCCGCAAAGCAAGCCTATGAAGTAGGTAGGTATTATTATTACCTCCAACGCACAGGAACACAGGGGATAAATAATTTGTCCAGGGTTACCAAATAACTGTCAAGACACAACTGGAATCCAGGACTATGGACTTCAGAATTTCCACTCTTCCACTCTATCATCTTGCCTTGCCCAATGCAAAGGAGAAAATTTAACACCCCCAATTGAGATCTACCTCACTGAACTGACATTTAAAATACCTTAAATAACACCATCTGATAAAGAGGGCTACAGCATTTTCTCTAAGGGCAAAGGAGAAACCAGGGTTTCTCCAGTTAAAGTTATATTTCATATTAAATGATACAGAAAACTTGAGTCTCAACTACTTGTGTGTATTCTTGACATGATTATCATACTTCTGAAGATGAGATCAGATCCATGGCCACACCCATGAAGTCACTGGGCCCTGTATGGGAGACAAACAGAAATGACAATTCTGTCATCCCTTATAGAAACCCTGGTGATGAAGCGGTTAAGTGCTATATCTGCTAACCAGAAGGTCAGCAGTTTGAATCCACCAGGTGCTCCTTGGAAACTCTATGGAGCAATTCTTCTCTGACCTCTAGGGTTGCTATGAGTTGGACTTGACGGCCCTGAGTTTGGTTTTTTTAGTATCATCCCTTGTAAGTAGTGGTATCTAAAGCACAAGTAGTCATTTTAGAAAACAAAATATTTGTGCAACCAATGTTTAGCTAATTAAATAATGAGCTGTCTGTAAGTTAAGATGTTTTAAATAATTACCCCAAGTTCTTAAGAAAATGAGCTGGACATAATATAACAAATATATGTACTTATAAAATATAATTTTATAAACATTTAAAACGCCAATAAAAGTAACAAACTTCTGGAATAGTTACTACATCTGACCACATCAACTTAACACAGTTATTCTGAATATCAGAAACTGTTCTGACCTTGAGCCTATCAAATTAATACTAACTGGAAAGACAACTGAATGAAAGTGTTTACACTAGGAAAATCCTTTTTTGAATTGAGAATGTTTGTAATTTTTTAATTTTTAAAAATTCTCAGATGACCTGAAATGGCAATTAAACATTTTTTTTTGCTCTTTGTAAAAGATTTCTACTAATTTAATGCAGATGTCTGGTACTTTCACGTTAGTTTCATAAAAAGTCTCTTCATTCATTTCATGAAACTCAGAATCATAAAGGCCACACAGAAACCCTCATTTCTTTTGATCGTAAATTGCAGTCTCATGGTCTTTCTTACAGAAAATTCTCTACCACAAAATTGCCAACATTGCTACTGTTAACAACAGAAAAGCACTGACCAAACTAACAAAATTTTAGTAATTTGTACTGCTTTTAAATAGCACTTTCTGCCCTTAAGAGTTACAAAATAAATCCATCTTGCTAGAAAGTGAGGTTAACAGCACTTCACAGGTTCCATTAAATTAACAAGCTTTCCCTCTGTGCCTATAACTAGGAGTACGTGGGTCACACAGTCGAGTTCCAAAGACATGCGCTTTTTACATGAGCATTCTACTGTGGTTTCCTGCTCACGCCTACTAGATTTATGACTAGAATTTTCCAGATTGTAATTTTCAAAAATATAACCCTAATTAATTAGAAGAGCTTAAAAATAAAAACAAAAAGAAGAACAAAAACAAAACCCTGTTACTGTCCAGTCAATTCTAACTCTTAACTCACAGCAACCCTGCAGGACACAGCAGAACTGCCCCAGAGTTTCCAAAAGGCACCTGGTGGCTTTGTACTGCTGAAAAATCTGGTCAGTAGCTGTGTACTTAAGCACTATACCACCAGGGGTTTCCAGAATAAGTTAAGGTTAAATAACAACAACCATTTTAAAAAACAGTATTATACGTTCATTTAAAGCAAGCCTAGTGTGCTACTCCAGTTGGGAGGCAGCAGCCAGGGCCACAGAACAAAGTTCTATGTCTAAGTTTTTATATCAGAAACTGATGCAAATTATAAATTTCCACTTAAAACACATTGAAAAAATAATAGAAAGAAAGGAAGCCTACGAGACAACACATTATTTGCCTTATTAATCTTTAACCACAATCATCATCTCTGGTTCAGCTCTAGGTAACTGTATTTTTCTACTTCCCTAACCACAGTTTTAAATCCAGAACTTCAGAATGCAGTACCACTTCAAGTAATTTTCACAATAAAACTTAAAATTCTGTATGGTTCTTTTCACTCTGTTTAGACTGCTAGTCTTTAAACTTTGTTTTAAACTTTAGTTTTTAAACTTTTTCTTTAAAGAACGCATTGCTACCTTTGACTGTACAATTCTCTTGCACTGACAAAAAACCTGAACCGAGTATTACAGCTAAGAGGGATAAAAACCAAATGATTCGATTTTCTCTTAACACAACTTTCCCTGTTATGTTTTGTTTCTTTATTGTGCAATGCCTCCCGTAAGTCTCTTTCTATGAGGCATTCTGATAGAACTTAAACATAAATATCCTTCACCAGCAAACTCAGGTGCATCTTTTAATACTTGCAAAACAGTACTTCTCAAATGTTAATGCTCATACCCGTGACCAGGGAATCTTTTAAAAACATGATTGGATTCAGGAGGTCTGAAATGACGTTGTTTCCCTAACAAGTACCCTTGCTGAACTGAGTGCCACACTTCGAGCATCAAGATTCCAACAAATGCTTTCAACTAACAGTTGAGTTTTGATAAATCCTCCCTCTTATTCAAAGAGTTAACTGTACCTGAATTTACTTACCTGAAAAACCTGTGACAGGACCTACAGGGTCTTTTCTAGTTCAATGAATCTATAATTGACCACACCTGGCCCTACCTGAACCCTCAATTCAATAGGGAAATAGCACAAGTTTGGTTACAGAATTGATTTAAAGGCAGGAACAACTCCTTCCATCCTGATGCTTTTATTCCTTCTTAGAAATTGCTGACCACAGAACCAAATACCACACAATCATTTATTCTTTTTAAATAAAAGCTCATATAGAATTTATTTATTTTTGTCCCAAGAAGAAATATTTTAATATTCTTATTAAGGACACCACATAGCAATACTGGAAACAAAAGGTACCAAAGAGTAACGTCGTCAGCTTTGCTACCTTTCATGTAAGGTGTCCAGACGTTTGTCACTGAAATCCTCCTCAACTTTCAGAATAACACACTCATCTAATACGTGCTCCCTCTGACCCCCATTTTAGCCCCGAGATGCTGGCAACAAGCAAACCCCATTCTGTCCGCTGGGCTCCTGAATTCAAACAGTGCACAAGTGCAGGCCTCCTGGTGCTCTGCAGTGCTGGGACAGGTTATCTTAGCCCTCCTTCGTTCACGTCTTTCACTTTGCTACACACGTCAAGGTCAGGTACACTTGCAAAATGCAGTGGAAGAAAAGCAGTTTGCACCTGGTCAGTGGACACATAACAAACTGTAATCCTGGTGGCACTGAGTCTATGCTGACCCACAGCAACCCTGCAGTAAAGAGCAGAACTGCCTCAGAGGGTTGCCAAAGAGTGGCCGGTAGCTTCCAACAGCCAACCTCTCAGTTAGCAGCCAAGCGCTCAACCACTGAGCCACCAGTACAGGGAACTTAAAATAATCTCCTACGCATGACATCTGTTCTATACAGCAATAATCTGCTTTTAGAGTTTCTTGTGTATTTTTTTTAAAATGGATTCTAACTGAAATATTCTACGGGGAACTTGAATTTTACTTGTTTTGAAACTGCAAACACGTATGCAGTGGGTATATGTGTAACAAATAATATACTTATGTCCATGTATGCATCCATGCCTATGTAAATAAATTTATTGGAAAACTGTGTGAAAATTTAATATCGCACTCAAATCTAAGATTAACACACAGAAAAGTAAATATTTCTAAAGCCTGTATAAGGTACCCAGTAAGTATTCTAATACAGTCTGTTAAATAAATACAGTATCTATTCTGAGATTTTTCTTTTAACTCACAAGTCTAGTGTTGCTTCTTACATCTCCAGTGTACGCAAAGGGATTAACAATTATTTTTCCTCAAGAAAAGCTGAAGTCATTCTTTTTGCAAACTCAATTCAAAAATGATTCCTGTCAAAAACAAAACTCCAATCACTCCCCCATTATTTCATCACATGGGAGCCTACAGCAACGCAGGTCATGCGGCTAGTTATTGCTCAAAGAGAGCCCCAAACTTGGCTCTCCCTGAGACTCCTATTCCAATAGTACAGTGTTTCTACTATATGATAAAATGTTTTATTTCTATACAATAGCAATTGAAAAATAAATTTTCCTAGAGTAGCAAGGTTAAGTTCCAGTTGCAATACCGTATAAATTTTTAAAGATCATACAAGGAATGATTAAAAGAGGAAAAGTCAAAACACTCCAAAAATTATGCTGAATTGCTGCTGGTTTAGAAAGAAAAAGAATTACTATGTACCACAAAGCATATTTAAAAAGTACCATCTATAGAAAGATTGTATTTAATATTACTATCCCCATTACCCAAAATTAAACTCTATCATGACATGGAGGTTAAGCCATATAACATTTCAGATAAGTAATAACAAGGCTAAAAAATAAAAAAGAACTGCAGACTGCCCTTATTCAGAAGACATTGTTTACCTGGCCTTTCTGTCTTCCAGAGCCCACATGGCCCCTGCCTCCTGCCCTATGTCCTGCTTGGCTATTCCTTGACGTCCTCTTCTCTACCGCGTCTATCATGCACCTCTGTGCCATCTCAGTGGATCGCTATATAGCCATCAAAAAGCCAATCCAGGCCAATCAATATAACTCGCGAGCTACAGTGTTCATCAAGATCACAGTTGTGTGGGTGATTTCAACAGGTATGTGCGGAACGCTTGGCTGTGTGCTGGTAGTGACTGAGTCCCTGGGTCCAATTTTGGAACCCTGGTAGCACAATGCACAGGCAGTTCAAGGCTACCAGCTGCTCCCTGGAAACCCTATGATGCAGTTCTACTCTGTCCTATAGGTTTACTATGAGCCAGAATTGACTCTACGGCAAAGGGTTTAGTAGTCCTACTTGACTAGGAAAACACCAGATCTGGCAGGCCATGAAACGTGGCATTTGAGGTCCAGGTGGTCTACTGAGGTACCAACATGAGGTTCTTATATCATTACATTTATTGTAGAGTTTCTAAGCCACACTGACAGCAAAATGTGTGAGAAAGTAGAAAAGCCCATGATCTCAAAATGAACAATCTGCAAAGTCTGTACTGGGCCATCTTCCTGCTTCAGTAGCAACATGTAGGTCTTTCTGTCTGTCAATAGATCATTAAGGTCTACCTGACATACACAATCCCACAACTGCATTAAAGTAACAAACCAGCCAAGTGCCACTGAGTTGGATCCGACTCATGGCGACCCTAAGAAATAAAATATATCTTAATAAGACGATAAACAGGAAAAAATGAAAAACAAAAGATTTTTTAGGCAGGCATCAAGGATGGAATTCACCCTAGGAGGCAGACTATGTTTCAGTAACTATATAGACTGAAAAAACAGTGAAGTTAAGTGTCTACTTAAACTGTCTAAAATGCTTAGTCAATCATTGTGAGTAAGGGAGGAGACACAAAGAAAACTTGTTAAACTGATGTTCAGAAATGATATATGAAAAAAAATCACATATCCTCTAAGTTGCTTTGTGTCTTGGTGTCTACCTCCCATGCTGCAGAACAGTTGCTGTGAGAACAGCTCAGCATGAAGTGCAGGGTAAACAGAACTTCAACCTTTTCTACGTTAACATCAGAAGAGATTCACAACAATTACTATGATCATTATTAGTCTGACAGATTCAATTCTTCCTCGTAAAATAAAATCAAAGAGAGTGCGAGAGACCTGGAATCCTGAAAAGAAGGATGAGGCAAGAAAAGCAGGACACTGAATCTTTATACTCCTGAAATAATAATACCAGGTCACACCTTTTCAGAGGAGCTTGCTGGTGCAAACATGCACTGTTAACACTCTGGCTTAGGGAGAAAGTAGGATCAAAGGACACCTACTCAGCATGAGGAGGTTTGCAAGCAATGAGAAAGGCCAATTTTGAGGGTAGGGTCTAACTGACAGAGCAGAAAAGGTACCCCCCCCCAAAAAAAGAGGTCTAGGGGAGGGGAAAGTGGAAAAAATGGTGACAGTTACAAGTTTTGAAGTGGACAGGAAAAAAATTCAAGTAGTTCATGCCAAATCACCCACACATTTTTAGTAAGGGGGAAGTCACTGCAAGGACAAAGAGGGAAAAAAGACACAACAGGAAGTGCATAAGGTGTATGTATGTGTGCAGGTAACATAAGCAGACCATGACTATGGCAGAGGCAGGCGAGGACAAAAGAAAAGAAGTCTAAAGAAAAATTAAACCATTAAAGAAAAATTAAAACATTTCAGACTATGAAATACGATCAGGCTAATAAGGCAAGCAGCCTGTCGGCAGAAATGGTGCCTCAGTTAAGGATGGATAACATTAATTTATAAACTGATCACATTTTTACTGATTGTCTACGATGGGCAAAGACGAATAAGAAAAAATGCATCTTTTGAAAGTGGATCAACAAGTGATACTAGTAGAAAATTAGAAGTATACGTAGGAGAGAGATGATTAAAAAGATTCCAGACCTGGAGATTTGAAAGGAATCTCAGAAATCCACTTTTTAGGTGACAAAAAAAGAAATCTAGATGTTTTAAATAGCTCACTCAAGGAACTCTTCACAGCTGTTCAGCTCCCAGGCTGACTTCTAACTCTAATTCAAAGCTCTTTTTTTACCTAACCACACTGTGTCCTACAAACTCAACCTGCAAAATTTAGTAACTTCTTAAAAGAAATGAGACAATGACGTTATCTGATTTCTTAAATTCTGAAAAGTACTAAACTGTATTTAAGTTTACCCTGAAGTACCTGGAACAGTAATTAAAAGTATAAAACATATCCAGTGAAAACTTACAGTGACTAACCACCTAGCTGGAAGGTAACACAAGCCTCAAAGGGGAATTAGCAGAACTGAAAATAGAGAAGGGAGGAGGGGCTGGATGTCAAGGTGAGGGAAACCAAAGCTCAAAAATAGTGTAGAAGTAACAAGACAAGAAAAGGAAATATCAGACTCCATCATTTTAGGTATAGGATAGTTTCAAGTGGACTTACAGATGACATTAGGGGTGCAATGATACAGGAGTTAGGAAGTTCAAGAAATACATAATGAAGGTATAAGAAGTGTCATCAATGAAATGACATCATGGAAAATGATGGAGCAGGTAGAGAGGATGACTATGGTACGATACGGAAACCACTGAAGACAGAAAAGGTCCTGGAGTTTGGTACAGGACCTGGATGGAGAAAAGAGTGTTAGAACAGATTAACTATGTTTCAAAAGCGAGGAATAGACAGTGGTACAATGACCTGGAAGTAACAGTGCAGAGCAGGAGCCGGCAACCATGGCTATAAAGAATAAGCCAGCGAACAGTTTAGGCTTTGTAGCCCACACCGTGGCTTCTGCCAGAACCAGGCGATTCTCTGTGGTGGAGACAAAGCAGCTGTGGACAACACTTACAAATGGGTGTGGCTGTGTTCCAATAAAACTTTATTTACAAACATAGAATGTGAGCTGTATTTTGAAGCTGAGTTTGCTGATCCCTGGTGGAGAGCAACAAGTACACAAAACCCTATTTCTGGTGCTGCAGAAACAGTAGGGGCCTCCATTAGAAAAGAGTGTGAGGAAACCAGTCTTGTGAAGGACTCTAGCTACCAACAAAGGCTGCGCAGAGGAGAGAGTACTTTTGGATTCATAAAACAAGACAAGAGTGCTAGAGGTTTCTAGAGATCACTTAATTTGGACTTATTTTTAAATATCTACTGTTTGAAAAAGGATTCACACTGAATTCCTCTACTACTAGTCTTTCTAATATGCTACTTAAAGCAAAAGCACATTTAAATAGCCAGTTTATGGTATGTAAAGTATTAGAAAATCAGCCTAAGGTACATTTTTTTTTCAGATCTATTAGAGAAACTCTAAGTCTTGAAAACACATTCGACAATTCACAAGCATTTATTAAAGAAAAAAACAAACTCCTTAGCTTTCCCTATGAAGTCAAAAGGAAAGGATTAAGGGACATTCACAAAGGTCAAAATAACATCAACAGATATCTATACAGAATTAAGCTATTTCATTAATGTACTCTGATGCCTCTTTATGGCAACTAGATTGGTTATTACGATAAAAGCAGTTTCTTTCCTGAATTCCTTTTCCTTGACTCAGGAAAGAACAACAAGCATAAAAACAGATTATGAAGAAACGGAGAATAAATGAAGATCCTTTCCAGAGTATCAGGGACATTTTGTTGTTAGGAGCTTGCAAGTGAGTTTTGACTCACAGCAACTCTAAGCGCAACAGAACAAAACACTGCCCAGTCCTGTGCCAGGCCCACAGTTGTTTCTTATGCTTGAGCCCCAGTGTCAACCTATCTTGTTGAGGGTCTTCCTGTTTTTCACTGACACATACTACAGGTAAGTTTATAAACCTGAAATCACTCATCAGTACTGTTGTTTAAAAACAGCAAATTTGCTTACTTAGGTGCTAATGACAAGTATTCCATTGTAAATACTGTGACAGATTTCTGCAGTGTGGTAACTAGGAATTACAAGACATCAAAAAGCATAAAATTTCTAGGATGTACTCTTGAAAGGCCCTAAACTAAGAGTCGTATGTCATAAATTGACTCCACTTATTCTGTCACCTCTTCCTTAGGCATTGCCATTCCAATCCCTATTATGGGTATAGAGGCCGACCTGGGGAACCTAAACATCACCTGTGCGCTGACCAAGGACCACTTTGGCAACTTCATGCTCTTTGGCTCCCTGGCTGCCTTTTTCACACCTCTTGCAATCATGATTGTCACCTACTTTCTTACCATCCACACGTTGCAGAAGAAAGCTTACCTGATCAAAGACAAGCCACCTCAGCATGCAATGTGGCTGACTGTGTCCACAGTTTTCCGAAGGGATGAGACACCGTACTCGTCACCTGAGAAGGTGGCAATGCTAGATGGTTCTCAAAAGGACAAACCTATGCCCAACTCAAGTGATGACATACTTACACGAAGGACGTCCACAGTTGGAAAAAAGTCAGTGCAGAGCATTTCCAATGAAAAGAGAGCCTCAAAAGTTCTAGGGATTGTTTTTTCTCTCTTTTTGCTTATGTGGAGCCCCTTTTTTATTACCAACATAACCTTAGTTTTATGTGACTCCTGCAGCCAGTCTACTCTCAATAAACTCTTGGAGATATTTGTGTGGATAGGCTATGTTTCCTCAGGGGTCAACCCTTTGGTCTACACTCTCTTCAACAAGTCATTTCGAGATGCATTTGGACGATACATCACTTGCAATTACCAGGCCACAAAGTCTGTACAAACTCTTAGAAAATGCTCTAGCAAGATCTATGTCCAGAATCCAACGACAGAGAATTCTAAATTTTTCATGAAATGTGGAATGAGAAATGGGGTTAATCCTGTCATGTGCCAGAGTCCAATGAGACTCCGAAGTCCAGCCATTCAGTCTTCCTCAGTCATTCTACTAGACACACTTTTTCTCACCGAAAATGAAGGTGACAAAACAGAAGAGCAAGTCAGTTATGTGTAGCAGAACTGGCACAGTCTGAATCTAAGTAATATAATGATCAGTAAGAAGACAAACTGTACATAAATGTATCAAAAATTACATAAAAGAATTTCACATTGTATATCAAATCATCTCTGTAAACTACAAGTGATATGATTACCCAATTCTCCTCGTTTGGGCAAAATTTCTATATCAAAAAATCATTTTATATAGCTACAAATAAAAACAACCTAACACCCTGGTTAAATAGCAAGGTATTCAAATAAAATACATCAATAAATGTCAGCTTTAAAAAAAGAGTTGTCGTAAGAATTTATTGAATTCCTAATTGAATGCAAAGCTGTGCTAAAAACAAAATAAAATAAACAAGCAGGCTTCTCCTCAAGGCCTTAATAAGACATGGTACAGAAAAACAGTGATAGAAACAGAGAACTAAAAATAAAAGGCATAGAACAATGATTATGTCTATATGGATTACAACTGCCATTTACAGTTGGGCCCGGTTAAACACAGACACAATTTTCCTTTGATCAGGAAGAGCTGTCTTGATGGAAGGGGTTGGGAAGATAGTAGCGGATATCACACAAAATAATTGGATCTTAGAACTAGAATCAGTGGTTAAATGGCTGATACTAAGCAGCTGTTCTGCAGCGGTGGGACTACTGGAGGAGGAAGAGGAGAAAGCGAATAAAATTACCCTTGGGTTTATTAATACCTTGAAGGTATTAACATTAACGAACATGTGTAGACTGGAGGCATGGGACTTCAATCCTAAGACCTAAATTCAGTGATCTCATAAACCGAGACTGCATTTGCAGGTTTTTGTAGTTGCTTTGGTCCTGTGGACTCCTGTCTATACCTACTACCTGCTTAAGGATGCTTGCCCAAAGAGTTGGTTAAAATTCTGGCAGTTTTTACTAACCCTTTTGTCTTGCTTTATGAGATCTGACAATTTAATTGTTCTAAGTGCTAACTTGGAACTCTTTCTGGAATGGCCATTGCACATGGTAACACGGTGGCAAGTTTGTGAACTTAACTGCACGGCTGTCTGTGAGGGAGTTTTTAGCTCTCTCCCTACTCACCTGGTCTGGCCCCCAACTGACTGTTTTCTTTACCTGAAGATAAAGAAAATATTGAATGGAAGACATTTTGATGCTATTAAGAACATCAAGCTGATGGTCCTTCCAGAAAAAGAGTTCCAAAATTGCTTTGAAGGGTGGACTAGGTACTGGCATCTGTGTACAGCTTCCCAAGAGGAGTACTTCAAAGGTGACCACTGTGGTGACACTCAGTTCAGGAGTGAGGTGTGTAGCACTTTTTCTAGGACAAGTTAGCAAAATTAACTGGCAGTCCTCGTATACTACTTTGTTCTGAAGTTATTTTTTTAATATGGAAAATATTAAGATAATAAGATAAAATCGTGAGAGAGGGAAGCAAAGAGCAAACGGGCTCCAAAGTCAGGTCGGGCAGCAATCCCACCCATGTCATTCACCAGCTAGCTGTCTGATTACGGGAGACTCAGTTTCCTCATCTATATTTCTTAAGTTCTTAAGAGGATGAACACATGGTAGGCATTCAACAAATGTTAGCCACTTTCATCTACTTACTGGTATTATTTTATTTGTATGGTACTTCTATAAATTGCAAACAGCTCTAAACCTGAGGGGATCTGAAGTCATGATGCCCCAGATATTAGCTTTTCCTTTTCAGACCGACCCACACAGAGGACTCACTCTATCCCCTTCAGTCTAGGAAAATGACCTCAAAGAACGTGTTACAGAGTATTTCAGCATCAGGGAACCAGGCAAATATTCTCCCAGTGTCAGAAACCTTCTCTAGAACACAGCTCTAAACACAGGTCCTGATCTGTGTTACCTTTTCATATGAGCTCTTTATTATCTGCCTGGAAGAGTGTAACTCAGAAATTTTATTCCTAAAATCATCAAAGCTTCAGGCACCTTTCTCTACTTGTCTTAAGATTTTGTTCCACAGCATTGTCTCACAGAAGAAGCAAGACAATTTATGTTCCTAAATAATAAAATAAACCATTTTTCTCTTTCTTGGTTCTAGTCTCTAATATGATAGACTTGGTACATGTTAAGATTTATATTCCTTCTGTCATATGAAATCAGTTTTCAGACACCACTCTAATAATACTTTCATCTTTTATTCCTCTGAAGGCATACATAAATTTTTCAGAAAACTTAAATACTATTTTTGGCAATCACACTGCCAAAGCTCTCTTCAAAGATGACACTAGCTCAGAATCTAGATCAGAGGAACTGTCTTCCCACATTCTCTCTACTTCCTCTAAACACACGTATGTGGTCTTCCCACATTCTCTGTACTTCCTCCAAACATGTGTATGCGGTTACACAGTACATGTATACACACGACTTATCTTTAATTTCTGGCCCCCCAAAATTCCCTGCTTATAGTTAACAGAGGTCTTTCTACAATTAATGAGAGCAATGTAGTGTTTCTCTAAGATTTTAGAAAGTGAAACACAACTGCAATATAACTAGCTATGAAAATGTACAAAATAGCACAAAATTCTTAACACTCGGATACATAACTGGCATTTTTTTAACATTCTGAGTTATTTATATATTTAAATATTTTTAAAGCACTTCCAAGAAATCTATGTTCTTAAAGCCATCTCAGCTGTTACAGGCCCCTAAAACAAGACTAAATGGGTACACCAGCCCAGGTGTACCTGGCAACAAGGAACTCAAGGTGGAAAACGGAAGAGTGTTAGCATGTTGTGGGATCTGCAACCAGTGACACTAAATACTACGTGTATTAACTGTTTAATGAGAAATTCATCTGCTCTGTAAACCTTCATCTAAGGCACACGCACAACAAAAAAATTTCAGCAGTTAAACACTCCTGTTTTAATAAAGAGACTCCAATAGTCTCATGTTCTAAAAAGAGGAACAGACCATAAGTCTTCAAAAAAATTTCTTTGATAGTAAATCAGTAAGGAAAGCATTAAGAAGAACCTGGCTACATATTCCTCTAGTAGCCAGAAAGGGACAGGAAAATGTGACGACCAACCCATTCTTACCTCAACAATTAAAATATTTCTACAGTATGAAATTTGCAGATATCAATGCCTTTTAAAGAAAGGCACTTACAGTAATAAGGCCTTTAAATAACAAAGAAAACCATCTGAGTCTACCCTGCCTCCTGTTTGACACAATGCATATTTTACCCACCATGGAACCTGAAGTCCTTTTTAAAGAAAGCTGACTGGGTTAAGAGGATGGCAGCTTTTTAAGACAACCTGAAATAAAAGCACCAGAACTCTGAGTGTCCAGATGTAAAGTGCCTGGAAAAAGGCACAGCTCCTACCCAGGGTTCACGTCCCACCTCACTGGAGCCTTGGGAAGCACTTTAAGGGGACATGTGCACGGCTAGGAGGCTTGTGGCAAAACTACACAGCACCACAGAGCCAATGAAGGCACCCTTTTTCTCTTCATTATTCTGAATAAATTGGGATTATTTATGACTGCAGACCTTAGTATTTTTCTAAACTTTATTCCTAAATTATTAAATAATTTTGAAATAAAATTTCATTTCATTTCATGCTGTCACTGACAGAGAAGAAAAAAACAAAGGCCCAGGAAAAGAACAGTAAAAGATAAGGCCAAGCTACAACACTCAGAACATAATAAACACACAGAAGCTGAGCAGAAACAGCACATGGAGAATCTGTATCCAATTCAGATACCAACCTGTCACTGAAGACCCTATAAAAATGATTCATGCACTGGGTGGCAACTGGTTGACTGCTAGGATTTCTTGAAATTCTAAGGATCTATGATGATGCATCATTTTTACACTCAAGAAATCATTTTTTACAGTCTAAGAAATATTTGTACCAAGAATCCCTCTCTTATCTTGCCAAATCCATCCATATCTGAAAATATATGACTGAACGACTGTACACACTGAGAAACATTTTGTTTCATATTGTTTCATATTGTAACAGCCTAAGTCACAGCAAAGACGGCCAGGGACCACCAAGGTTGTCTATTTTCCAGAAACATCTGCATCAGATCATCAACTTGTTCACCATCACAGTAACTTAATTTCAGTATGACAAAACTAATGCTTCTTTTGAGTAATTTCTTCATTTTCCTCCAGTACAAGTTAAAAGGATTCAGATTCTGCTCACTTCCAACGTGTTCTAATGACTGATTAGTACCAAAAACCAAACCAAATCCCCTGCCATAGAATTTCCAAGGAGCGCCTGGTGGATTTGAATTGCCAGTTTTTTGGTTAGCAGACGTAGCACATAACTCACTATGCCATCAGGGCTTCCAATGATTAGTACAGCTGTTTAATAATAAAAGTTGCCAATTAGATACTAGCCAAGCCAAGCGCCGTTGAGTCGGATCCTACTAACAATCATCAATTTATTGGGGATTATGCATTAAAGACTCATTTATTTAGATCAAATTTTAGATAAAAAAAATTAATGTGCTAAGTTCACTTTAATTCAGCAAAAAGTTTTCAATTTAATATTTTACTTTGATCGTATGTATAGGAATGAATTACAATCCACAAACATTGGGGAAAAGAAATAATGAAAATACTCCAACTCTGAAGATTAACCTGAGATTAAAGAATATACATGAGAACTGTTCAGTTTCCCACAGGAAAAATTTTGTTTTTGTTGTCAAAGTGTTTACCAACGTGTTTTTAGTATTTGTGCTCCAAAACTACACTTAACAAAAGCTACAAAAAATTAAGAAATAAAGACTAAAATATGGTTCAAGAAGGCCAAGTATCTGCAAAGTCATTTAAAAACATACATCTAAAGGAATGAAATAATAAAAAGGAAAAGAAAGGTGATGACGTCACAAACGGCTGGTGGAGAGGGCATGGCAGTGGCCCCTGGGAGACCTATTATGAGCCTCAGCTCTGCCACCAGCTCTATAACAACGGCAATGCTGTTCACTATTCTGGGATTCAAGTTCCTTACCTTTGAAAAAATAGGATACTTATTTTTAAAGTTTCTTTTACCTTTAAAAATTCTCACTCTAGGGAAATGGCACTAAACTAAAGTTTACAGAGAATTTGGTTTTAACACTGGCTCTTTAGACAAGTTAGCATTTCAATTTTATTTATGAACTTTAAACAAAATTACTTCTAAATCTTTTTTCAATTCTGATTAAGAATCATGAAAAAAGAATTCAGACGACTGGTTCCTTGAAAGTAGTGGCACATAAATAAATTACTAGCTGTGTCTAACTTCCAGAGTATCCTATATAGAAAGGGTTTTTTCCCCCACCACAAGTAAAACAAAAAAATAAAGTACCCTAGGTAGTAGAAAACCCCTGCCATGGAGTCAATTCTGTCTCACAGTGGCCCTACAGGACACAGAACTGCCCCATAGTTTTCACAGAGCGTGTGGTAGATTCCAACTGTTGACCTTCTAGTTAGTAGCAGCAGCCTTAGCTCTTAACCATTATACCACCAGGGTTTCTGTGGGGTAGCAGAGTGCCTAGGGAAGCTTAACAATAGCCCACAGGAGACATCTGCAGCTGAAACTGGCCATTCAGCATGTGTATGAACTACATCAAATATGAGGGCAAAAATTATTTTGCTGACTAGAAGGAAGGGCACTGTCAGGTTACGAAAGAGAAGAAAACTTTTCATGAAGCCTATTAACTTTATATGTGGCAGAATTTACAGAACAGGTCACTGATTTGTATTAACATGAGATATAAAATCACTGGCAAAAGGACTGGCAAAAGTAGACATTAAAGAAATAAAACATCCCATGTAGGATTTCTTATACCTCTCAGCAGTTCCTAAGCATACATATCTAGAACAGTATACTGTCCATGCTAAATTATCTAGTTTCCTGGTTAAAAAACAAAAAATCTCTTTCTGGATGGCAAGGACAAAACTTTTCTTCGCTTCCCCCAATATGTCTAAACTCCAGAGCAACAAGGAAAAAAGCAGGTTCATGGTTTGGCTAAAATGGCATGTTAAAAATGACAGGAAGGAAATACAACAAACTATTCAGCTTCTATTTTGTTTGTGTCTGTTCTCTTAGGGAGAATGATCTTTGTAAAGAGAAAAAGTAATGTCATTAAGACTGATCAAAATGCAAAGCAGGTGAAGAGACAATGAGCCTGGCTGCCTTAAATGAATTCAAGTCTCTAAACTAAATGAATTACCTCCCTGGATATAATTATGGAGCCAGTGTTGACAAATTTTGGAGGAAAAACAGAAAACGAGAAAGGTACAGAAAGACTATAAAGGTAACTATCCATCCCTCTGTTTACAAAGGGGGAAAAAAGAGGACTCAAGAAACTAAGGGTATCTGCTGTGTCAGATCCTACAAAAGGCACCAAAGAACATCTGCCATTTTCATGGATTTGCCAAGAAATAATCACACCCAAATAATCACATTTCCTGTGCTGGAGGAAGCAGACTGTAGATCTGGGCAAATAATATATGTCTCTAGGATTTAGCTGGGACTCTACAGTGTCTCCATGAGTAAGTGAGACAAGTAGCAAGGTTTTAAAAAATAACACAGTGAAAGCAGTGAGTACTTGGCCAACCCCTTCGTTCCAAAAAACTGGCTGGTGTGGGAGAAAACTACCAGCATGCACTAGGGTTTGTGCTTTGCTCTGCTTTACCCAACATTTTACAGTAAATGCACGACTTCTTATCCAGATGGTAGAGAGAGAATTCAGCAACCAGTTCCTAACAGATGCTCAATAAATATTTGCTGAATTAAATTACAAGTTTACAATAGAGCTTCAGTCCCAAGGAACTTGGGGTACAAAATTTCTAACAGGGATTAAAAGAACAAGAGAGACTTGAGTCATTTAACATGTCTCTCAGAAACTTAATTTCATCACAAATAAGTTATAATAGGGAGTGTCCAAATAAAGGCAAAAGAAGGATTTTGAATTTCTTTCATTGTATTTTTAAGACAAAGTTCCTTAGACCGAAAGAAAGATTGGTACTTGAGTTGGGAGTTGGGCAGACAGTGAGGAGAACTACCAGAGTAAGCAGCAGCACCTCTCAACCCTAACCCCAACCATCCCTAGTAATGGGCACCATGCCTACTAGGGTCACAGTGTCACGGGCTGGAGAGAGCTCTAACTCGCTTAACCCTCACTTAGCCCTCACAGTAACCTTCTCAGATCGGTACTGTTATTACCCCCATTTTCAGATGAGGAATCTGAGGCTCAAAGAGGTTAAGATTCTTGCCCAAAGTCGCAGCCTTGTGAATGGCTGAACCAGGATTCAACCCACACACCCTGGTTCTAGAGGTGTCCTCTTCAGCACAAATAAACCACACTGCTAAGGATATCTTATGATAGTTCAACTCCAAATCTGTAAATCCAAAATAATTTTTTTTAATCTGAAAGAATGTCACCCTTCTTTCTTCAAATAAGGCCTGGTATCTTTTATTCTCATTAAAAAGCTTCCAAGAACTTTACAAAACACATGTAAAAAGTAATACCCCATTTTAATTATCAATATACCTGGAAAGAGGAGTACAGGAGGTGTTATTTGGATTTAAAAAATTAAATTAGCAGAATGTCAATAGAATTAAATCATTTTACTGCTTCTCAAATCAGTTCTCAGGTCCCAAGATGCACTTCTTCTACAGATGAATATTAATCTTATTAGTAAACGGTCCTCACACTAACCCTAGATACATTTTTCAGGTATCAAGCTTCTGTTCATTTACTGTCTACAAAAAGAAAGAGAATATACATAGAATTTGATGTTAGAAATTATTACCTGAACAGAATGAACCCGAGTGATTCTACTGCTGCCCTTCTGACATCGTCATTAACATCGCTTACCTAAAGGGACAATTTGACAAGATGATTACGTTGTACCATTCATTCCATTACTAGACCAAGCTGATGTGAAAGGCCCACGTCGTTACACACTGTTAACAGTATTTTATTCTTTTGTTAGCATGTCTTTTCCCAACTGCAAAAAACTCATCTGAAAAGTTCTTGTAACTGGGATTAAAAAGCCTTTACCACTTGGAGAGGTTTAAGATTCAGAGGTACTTCTTAAAGACTGTATCAGCTGAACTACAGTTTTTAGGAGTTAGAAAATCTAACCATTCCCTTCATGTCTTTTCCAAAACTTATGTCCTAAATTCAAGCTAGATATATATTTTTAGAACATACTACACAATGCACTGATCAAGGAAAAATTGCTAGTAAATTTATTGTGGGATGTGATTATCTTTAGGACAGGTCCAAACCCTTTCTCCATTGGGAGATGACTTTGGGTTTACCTTTTCCCAGAACTAAGACCCTAGAAACCGTTGGAATTAAGATAAGAGGAAATATTATTGATTTTACTCATAGAACTACATGTGGATTAAGGGGACCCTGAGCAGACCGCGCCTGCTGGAAAACACAGGTTCTGGCTTTCCTGTACAGCCTGTCTCCTATAATGCAGCACGTCCCTCAGAGGTACCTAGAAGGTAAATTCATGAGCTGTAACAAGGGATCATGACTCTATAAGTTTCACTGTCTTAGAGTGGCTATGCTTACGGACATGGTCTTGAGCCTTACCAACAAGGGTGCTCCTGGGAGTCAAAGCTCAGAAGCTGCACCTGAGAGCTTTACAGCCTTCCACTCACTGCCCACACACTGCTATCCTGTTCTATGTTCTTCTGAAAAGCTATGGGAAGCTGGTGCTAGGTCACAGTCTACTGTGTCCAGTGACTAAGAAGACGCACTGAGGCCTCTGGTGGTGGTCATGAGGTGTGAGAGCTGCAGTCACTCTGACATGCATTACTGTCCATCTGTAACCTTCCCTTCACCCATATACCCAGGAAAGTCAGTAGACTTACAGCAACATGCAGCAGACGTCGAATAGCTTTGTTGTTACCCGAACCACAATAAGCCATGGCTACGGTATACATTCCAGATCGTCGAAGAATCGGGTCCTAGGAAAGAATAATTCAACATCACTACATCAACTGATCATTTCAAACAGTAACTTTTACAGTCGAATAGACACAGTGGCACTACCATGAAAGCTGGTTTTCGTTAAAAGAAAGATAAGCTCAAGGAGAACTACTTTGTGGTTGGTAGAGAAATTTCTCTAAAATGGAGACGTATAAGACACTAAAACAATGCTCACTGCTCTATGACACTCAACTTCCATTTGCCAAACAAACACGAAAGAAGCTCATGTCTAATTCCATCTCTAACTTACATTTTCCTCATTATCTAATTCTTTCACTAAGTGAAAGACATATGGAGTGTATCAAACTAATTAGTAATTGTAGCTATGAACTGCTGGAGTGGTTTTTGTTTTCCAGATCACAGAGCACAGTATCAAAGTCAAGAAGCTGGACTATATGAAGAAGAACAGAGCATCAGGATTAGAGGAAGGCTCCTTCACAACCTGTGACACGGAGATAACATCAGCTTACCTGCTGATAGTGACAAGGACTAAAATCACTTACTGATAAAGATCGAAGACCACAGCCTTCAGGATGGATTACATTTCAACATAAAAAAAACAAAAAGCCTCAAAACTGGACCAATAAGCAATATCATGATAAGGGAGTCTGTCAAGGATTTCATTTTATTTGGATCCACAATCAACACCCATGGAAACAGCAGTCAAGAAATTAAAAGATGCCTCACACTGGGCAAATCGGCTGCAATGGACCTCTTCAAAGTGTTAGACAGCAAAGATGCCAAGATTTAATGACCAAATTCACATTTGGACAATATGAGTTAATGATTACTCTCCAACAACTAAACATCATCAAGCAGAAGCAATTAAAAAGCTATATACCCCCTAGGGCCAGTCATTCAACACTCTTCTGGTCAAAAATTCATACTCCAAATGGATCTGGCTTCCTCTGAAAAGACAAGTTGCTTGCTTCTCCTTTTCCTCTTCCTCACTCCCTCGGCAGTAACTCAGAGCTACCTATTTTTAAAAGCACTTCTCCTTCCTCAGTAGTTCCATTTTGGGCATTTTGCTATCTGTATATTATTTATATGGGTGTGAGGTTTTGGGTTGATTATCTGTGATTAATCCTCCCAGCTATGGGAAAAAATCGGTGTAACGGCTTGCACCACATCTAACAAGAGTTGATGTCTGTGTCGCTTCTTTGTGTTAAGCAGCTTTGCAAGTTCCCTTTAATTGACAAGAGGAAAAGAGGATCTGAAATTAAAAAGGTGTTTATTTTTTAAAAAAAAAAAAAGAAAGAAAGCAAAGATGCCACCTTGAGGACTAACGTGCACCTGACCCAAGCCATGGTATTTTCAATCACAACATACACATGTGAAAGCTAAACAATGAATAAGAAAGACCAAAGAAGAACTAATGCCCTTAACTTATGGTGTTGGCAAAGATTACTGAACATACTATGGACCACCAAAAGAATGAACTTATCTGTCTTGGGAGAAGATCAGCTAGAGTGCTCCTTGGAAGCAAAGCAGGCAAGTCTGTCACATGTACATTGGACATATCATCAGAAGAGAACTCTCCATGTAGAAGAACATCATGATTGGGGTCATGGATTGAATTGTATGTCCCAACAAATGAGTCTAAATGAGTCTATCAATTTGGCTGGCCCATGATTCCCAGTATTGTGCAAATGTCTGCCATTCTGTCATTAGATGGAATTTTCCTCAGTGTTGTAAATTCTGTCACTACGATTCAATAAAATGGCAGCCATACTGATGAGATCTGTAAGACCAGATAGTATCTTAAGCCAATCTCTCCTGATACACAAGAGACACAGGAAACTATTAACACCAAGAAAGCAATGCTGGCAGCAGAGCGCACCCTATGGACCTGAGGTTCCTGTACTGAGACACCCCCAGACCAAGGGAAGACTAATGACAAGAATTTTCCTCCAAGGCTGAGAGAGAAAGCCTTTCTCTGGAGTCAGTGCCCTGAAGTTGGACTTTGAGTCTACTGGATCATGATAAAATAACCTTCTCTTTGTTCAAGTCATCCACTTACAGTATTTTTGTCGTAGCAGCATTCAATGACTAACACACTTTGTAAAGTGGAGTCAACAAAAAATGGGAAGACCTTCAATAAGACAGACTGACACAGTGGCTGCAACCATAGGCTCCAGCACAGCAAAGACTGTGAAGACGGCACAGGACCAGGCGGCGTTTGGTTCTGCTGTACATAGGGTAGCTACTATGAGTTGGTACCGAATCAACGCCACCTTGTAACATCACTTACCACTGACTACCTACCACACACAGTACCACTATAAAAGCAAAAGATAATGGAAAAACTTCAATAAGGTAAATACGCAAGGCATGGCATTGTTTGGGATTAAAAAACATATATACGTATACACATATGTATACACACACACACACACACACACACACACACACACACACACACACACACACACACACACACATTCTTAAAGAACTCTTCTGGATCTGCATGTTGAAAAAAATCATGGGTCTGTAGCCTCATCTGAATTCAAAATCCTCAAACCTCTCTCACCTCTTCTAATCAGTGTTTTTCATTCCTAAGTGCTATGCAACTTGTGTTATCTAGTGAGTTTTATCAACAAGTGTACCATGAATTCTGATGGGGATGGGCTCATTTCCCTAAAAACAAGTTCTCCTGTAAATGCTGGAGATAAGTGAATGAAGAGGGAATGCAGGGACAGTACACGATCTCACCTTATCACGACAGAGAGACTCGATGAGAGCATCAGCCTCTTCCATTCTCCCATACATCACTAATGCAATGCCAACTGCAAGACCACGAAGAATCTTCTCGTGTTGAGTTTCCTGTGCATAGCCAACCATGTCCTCAATAGCTTGGGCATTTTTAGAACCCAACATAACCAGACCTAGGGCCAGACCAGCTGCTTCTCCTAGGGAGTTAAAAAAAAAAAAAAAACCATTAAAAAATAAGAGTCAAATTATGCATGCAATCAATAAACACATCCTGTAAGAAATCACACCGATTAGCATCAACTACCAAAACAGCCACTACTTTTAGAAAGCATGTTTTCAAATAAATGTGATAAAAAGGAGAATACTTCATGTAGAAGTAGGTCCATAAATTTATGGCTTTTTTCCTTTAAACCCTGACAGAATGTATCATCAGATAGTGATTACAAAGGAGATGTTGTAACAACATTTGATCTACTTCACTGGGCAACACAGAAGTTCTATGACACAAGCAGACAATCCTAATAAAATTGCTACTTGTAAAAGTCGGTTATACAGCCAGCCACACAGAATGTACCACTTTAGAAGTCTACATATCATAAAGGAAACCCCAGTGGCGTACTGGGTTAAGTGCTACATCTGCTAATCAAAAGGTCGGCAGTTCAAATCTGCCAGGCATTTCTTGGAAACTGTGGGGCAGTTCTACTCTAACCCCTAGGGTCACTATGAGTCGGACCGGACCCGATGGCAGTGGATTTTATGTATCATAAAGCATGTTCATGTTCTTAAAATTATTTTGACTAATAGGGCAAAATCCATTCCTTCTTTAAGCTAAAAAATCTATTAGATTTTTAAGATGCTAGAAAGTTACAGTAGAAAGCAAATATTATAATTACATTAACTACTATTAAAGTTGATTCTTAAAAAAAAGAAAGAAAAGTAATGCCTACCTGTCACTGCATCATCCTGATAAAGATTTGTTTTTAGTAAATCATACACATCCTGGCGCGCAGTCCCCATGGCAGCCAAACCAAGACCCAGACTGCCACCGTGTCGAACGATCTAGGGAAAAAGTATTGGCTTCACTGACTTCTGACACTGTACTTAAAGTCCAAGTTTGTATTCTAATTTCAAAATATATTTTGATATTAAATATACAGAAACAATGACTCAGTGAGAATAGTCAAGCAGTAACCTCAGTAATTTCAGTTTCAACAGAAAGGAACGTGCTAAGGCCACATAACAGTGAGCTGAGACACGAATGGGAGAAAAGTGGAGATACAAAGTGTAACTCTTTTTCAGTAAGTTTACATGAGAAGGGGAGGAAAGATGGGACAACTAGAGGGAGATGTAAGCATCCATTATTTTTTTAGGACAGGTGAGATCTGTGTAGTAAGCTCACTGGCAGAGGGGCAAGGGACAGTCCAGAGGCAGAGGCTGAAGGTAGGAGAAAAGAGACGTCTAACAGAATATGGTTGCAAGGACAATGGGAGGAAATGGAGCTAAGGGCACAAATTTGATCTTCAACTGGAAGAGGGACATCGGTAGTCACCCTCCATTTTTGAATGCATCATCCATTTCCTTTTTACTGGTGACATCACTGCAACTTTGCTTTTGGAAAAATTCCTCCCCCACTGGTCAGAATTTTAGTGGGGGATATCATTTAATAAGCTCACATCTTCTCCTGTGACCCCACATAAGTCAACTTGATAGTTGATCTGTCTCTGGAATTTCAATCTTTCTCAAATGGACCGACTCCAAGGACCAAAAATGTTTCCAGTTCATTCATCCTAAGAGTAGGGCTCAAAGAGACGGCACTTGGATCCCTAGACCTGCCCTAATACACAATGTTTATGAAAAGCTGGTCATCATATTTATCTGAGCTACCTCCAACAAACTCCTTTGTGTAAGTCAGTCACAGGTTTTTATTGCTGGTAACCAAAAAACCCTATGTGATAATAAAATTTTTACCTGAGACCAGAGAAACTGAGGTCAAGATGTATGTAAATGTACATATGGTTTGTATGTGGGAAGCATACAAATTGATCCAACTCATCTATCAGCCTCAATCTTTTCACTGAAGGAGAATGATGTTCTCCAGCTAACGGAACTACAGTTCTGAGAGCTCTCGAAAACAATGTATGCCAGCAGAAAAGTTAAGATGTAAGTCATATTCCAATGCTCCTTAATATAAGAACACAACTCCTTGACAAGTTTTTCCAGAAGAATTATATCTAAAAAAATGATCAAAGATTCAAACAAGTAACAATTCTGTTTCCCCAGAATTTATATAATCTCTTTGGGCCCTAACAGTCTGTAACATGACAGGGCTAGACTACATGATCACGAACGCCATTTAGTGCTGGAACGTTTCAAGACTTTAGAGAAGCTCTGGTGATGCAGTGTTCAGTGCTAATTCGAAGGTCAGTGGTTCAAACCCACCAGTCACCCCATGAGAGACACAGTAAGACAAGACGCTTCTGTAAAAACTTACAGCCTTGGAAACCCTAAGGGGCAATTCTACTCTGCTGTAGGATCACTAAGAGTCAGAATTAACACAGTGGCAATGGGTTTTGTTGTTTTCTTTAAGTATGGGAAACCAGTATGATGTTTATACACACCTGGTACTGTGTTTTGATTATCACACAAATGTTTTAAAAGACTGAAAGGCACATTTTTTAGCTTACAGAGAAGAATAATAAATCACTTTAAAACAACAACAAAAACTTTATGAGAACAGCAGAACTACTTTAAGCATCCCCAAATCCTATAGATTTCTACTACCTAAAATAGTTGGGCAAATACAATGTTTTCCATGATGGACACTTGGTTTTCCATTCTAGTACTTACATCATTGCTGGCATTCTTAAGCTGATTAAGCAGATAGTCGATTATATCACCACCATGATTGGCATGAATTAGACCCAACGCATACAGGCCTCCACCTTCCTGATAAGCTGATCCAGGAGACGTGTCCTTGGGAAGGTATGTTGCCATTAGCTGTAATGCTTCCTTCTCGTGACCCTGTGAATTTGAGCCACAACAAAGGGGTCAGCAAGAGAAAGACAAGAAGAGAGAAGTAAGTTTCTATGATGCTGTCTTTCCTCCAGAACACTCACTTCTGGAAAGAGGAGGAAGAAACTGGGGCTTCTCTCCCATACAATTTTATCACTCTGACCACCACAGCCTTTAAGAGGCCCAGTCAGATTTTGATTAGAAATACTACTAATACTTTCAACTTTTGTCTCCTTATAATATTTTTGCAAATTCATCCTAGATTACACAAATTACTTACTCCACCTCATTCTTTGAAAAATGGCTTAGACAGTCTTCTTAGGAAAAGTATTTCTACCTTTTTAAAAAAATAAACACAAACACATTTTAATGTCTTACTTATCTTTTCCTATGACTGACCTGATTTAACGAAATGTATTTGTCAGTGAATCACAAAATCAAAAACCAAACCCACTGCCATAGAGTCAATTCCAACTCTTGGTCACCTTGTAGGACAAGTCAGAAGTGCCCCACAGAGCTTTCCAGGCATGCCTGGTGGATACGAACTGCCAACCTTTCAGTTAGCAGCTGTAGGACTCAACCACTACGCCACCACAGTTTCCTAATGAATTATAGTACACTTTGATTAGCTCCAGAAAAAACGCTTCTGTTAATGCCTATTCACAATGCTCAGTGTATATTACCTTATGAATCACACCTAAACTGGCTGTAGCAGTAAATTTTGCCCAGTTAGTAGCTCTGGCCAACCACTCCAAGTTATCCCTGTAAGAAAAGAAAAATGTACTGAAACAAATGAAATTCCATAAAGGTTTTAACACTCTGGTGGAAGGTATTAGAATTTTACCTTGCATGTTTAAAATCATTTTACCTTATGGATCTCAAATAACTACTAATTTTATTTTACTTCTTGACAATTTATTTTTCTTGACAATTGTTATTTTAATGTATGACATAAAGCTGTACAATGAACGAAAGCAAAATTACATTAAATTTCTAGAGCTTGACATATTTCCTTCACAAGTCTATTCTGAAACCAACCAAAAATTTTACCTTGAAACAAGCTGGCACACGTGATGAAAAAGGTGTAAAATAGCAAAAATATAACGTAAAATTGAGAACTGCAGGCAGTAAAAGTGACCTACATCCATGTAACAATCCCAGCATAATTTGTTAAAAATTATTTTAAATGTGAGTGGAAACCTCCAAGCATATTTACCTAAGAAACTGGTCACTGGTAGTCCCGCAGTGCATGAAAGAGTTTGCTATAACTGTTGCTGTGTGACATACAGAATTCCGTACAGCATCCTACAAATATAAACACAGATTTTTATTGATGGCAAAGTATCTACATCTTCATACCTATACACACATACAAAAATACACATAGATTCAGGGGCCCTATTTTGTGAAGAAAACCTGAATAAGTTGAACTGATATTTAAAATATAGATCTTGGATAGTTCTTGATACAGATTAGTTTACATGAACAAGCAAATCACACAGAGTTTTCTTTTCTGTCTTAATCTGAGACCCACAGCAGCTAACTTCAGGCTCTATTCTTTGGTTTATGAACAGACAACCACAACAACTTTCCCAAAATGTACAAGGTTTTAGGGTAACCTGAAAGGCATGACTGTACCTCTTCTAACATTGAACCTCTGCAGCTGCCAAAGTAGTTTTACTTTTAATGAGGGTATTTTATAAAAACTAAGATTTAAATAATTGGCAAATGTGAAAATTATGTGAGTTCACGTATTTTTGCCATCTATAAAAACTGCACTAGAAGTCTACGTACTTCTATAAACAGCTATTTAGTAATGGAATACTACTGGCTATGAACAAAGGACAAAAGATGGCAAGAAAGGATATCCGGGTACATGACAAACAGGGATGGAAGAAGGTTTTTCATGCTACATGGTTCTTTGTATTAAAATATTTTTGAACCACATAAATCCATTATATCAAAAAATTAAAATTAATATAATTATTAGGACTGCTATCTCAACAAAGGTGAGATAACAAGGTAAAGGTCCCTTCCCTCCAGAAGTTTACAGTTTGTTGGGAAAAACACACACTGTATTAATAATTTGTGCTATTCATCCAATTGCCGTGTGTGTATGCATGCACATACATGTACACATGCATACTAAAATACACACACACATACAATTAAAATGAAAATAAAATCAATAAAAGTGGAAAAAAAACCTACATGCACTAAGCTTCCCAATTAGACACTAGCACAAAAGCAGGAGCTCAATCAGCGCTGTTAACTCCCTCTCTTTTCTAACAAATTCAAGAATTTCATCCACTGTTACTTTAAAAAAATTATTTCCTTGATCAAAAATAAAATATAACAAAGTACTCAAGAAGAAATAAATAAGCTGTTGCATTTGAAAAGAAGTAAAACAAAATACCATTATACATAAATTTCCTACCTTTGTATTTTTTAGAATCATGAGGTCTGTGTTATTGTTTCGTATTAAAAACTGCAGATGTAACTCAATAGCCATTTCACCACTTAAAATTTTAATCATTTTCAAAGTCTGGTCCTTGGGCTCCGGGCTCTGGTAAAACAAACAAAAAAAGGAACTAAAATTTGATTATTACTGAAATCCAATTCAAAATTAAGCCATCTTTATTTCAATAGCCCCACACCAGGTAAATTCACACTGTCCCTACACATAACTAAAGTACAGATTACAAAGACTCAACATTTTTTAAGAGTAGTATTTGTTAGTAGATTTAATAGCAGGATCTAAGACACATATCATTAGAAAAGAAGAATAATTTACTTACTTCTTTACTAGTTATCACTGAGAAATTTAATGAATTAATGTGATTCATTTTGAACTACCTTTAAACATAAAGTATCTGCATATATTATTTTTTAAAAGCTGAAACTGGGAAAGAATAACTAATTACTAATAATATGTATCACAGTCTTGATGGCACAGTGGTTTATAGTCTGGCTGCTAACCAAAAGAATGGCAGTTCAAATCGCCCAGTCACTCACCAGAAACCCTATGAGGTAGTTCTACTCTGTTCTAAAGGGTCACTGTAGGTTGGAATCAAATCCATGGCAACGTGGTTTAATGACATGCAGGAAAATGATTTTACAAAGAGTCAACTTTAGGCGAGAACTATCAAACTGTCAATATAGATATGGCATATTAATATTTATGAAGAAACCCTTCATCAAGGTGAAAAATAGTTGCAGTTTACATATAAATATACCGAAGGATCAGAAGCCAAAAGTTCTTACTGAGAAAACATTTTTATTCACTAGACCACGCCTGTACTCCTCCCCAATGCTCCCACACACTACAAATACCCAAAACAACTAACTTGCCCTTGCACATAAATCCCCATTTATTTGTTGTAAGTCAAACATTTTTTCCCCACTGTAACACGGAATTCAAGAGTTACTGTAGACAGAATTTACTCTTTACGTAGGGATTTAAGGATTTGATTTCTTCTAGGTTAGATGCTTTTTCAGCTTAACTTTAATTTTACTTTTCACAAAAAAATTCCTTTCTATAAAATTACTTTGGTACCAACATAACCTTTTCACAAAGGCAGATCTGTTAACAGCTTACAAATTCACAAGGTACTGTGGGAATATACGCTAAATGGCCATCTCAACTTTAAAAAGCAACTCACCGCTTCTGGTGTTTTTCCTACAAGTGCACTGCCTGTCTTGTCTTCTGTTTCCATTGACTCACTGAAATAAAAAGAACCAGTGGTTACTAATTTTATGATTCTTTTCTAAGGAGAATGTGTAGGTGATCTGTTTACATCCTAGATCTGAACCATGTCCACATTAAATATTTTATAAGGAAAAAATGTTTAGTTACTTCATGTTACTGTTGAAAAGCACACCAGATCCCAGGAAGATAGAAGCAAATCCAGTTATTCAATCCCCACCAAATACTCATGAAAATACACAAAGTAACTAAGACAAATTCATGGACAATAAACAGAATAAAGCCAAGTAACAAGGTATCCCTAGAACACCAAAATACAGTCAGATGGAAACAAACCACTGGCCAGACACAAAACCACTCTGCAGGGGCAGAAGCCGCTGGGGTCCTAAGAACTTCCTTCTAAGCCAAAACTCTTCTAGGTCAAAGCACCATGAGGACAAAATGCTGGGCACAGAAGCCAAATTGAGAGGACAGAGACAATAAAGGCAGAGGGAAAAGATCTAATAAAAGCTGGAAAGGAAACAGCAGGAGATCTCAGATTGTATGTCACCAGTGTCTTGAATACTTCACAGATACAACTCTAGAGAGCAGTGAAATCAGAAAACTAACCTAAAATAAGCATCCTTTGTAAAAGGTCAAGAAAACTAATTTTAGTAAACATAAGCTACATAAAATAATCAAAGTCCCTTACAACGCTATTATAAAAAAATTCATAAAATGATACAATAAAAGAATATTACTTATAAGAATTAGAAAAACTCAGAAATGACAGAATTTACAGAAAAACTAGAAATTACAGAGAATTAACCATTTCACAAATGAAGATTAACACAACATGTAATACCTTCAGAAAAACAGAATGTAAAAAGGAAGACAATCTAAAAACCAAAAAGAAAATAACTGAACGCTTCCCCCTGAGATCAGGAACAAGAGAAAGACAGCCATTCACCCCTTCAAGTCAATAATATATTGATAATCCCAGGCAATACAGTAAACAAAAAAATGTACAAGTTAGAAAGAAGAAATAGTCTGTTCATAAATAACATGATTCCTATGTAGAAAATCCTAAGGAATCTTTTTTTAAAATTAGACCTAATAAATGATTTAGCAAGGCTGCAGGATTCAAAGTTAATATACAAAACTCAACTGTATTTTTATGTATAGCAACAAATGGTTAGAAACTGAAAAATTTTAAAATATCACTCACAGTAGCATCAAAAAAACTACTTACAGATGAAGGAAAACAAAATTGTAGGTTTTATATTACCTGTTTTCAAGTATAGCAATACAGATAGTGGAAAGAAAACAAAGAAATTAATGCTAAACACTAGAGAATCCACCAAAACATACATGTGGTAAACTGGTTTTTGTCCTAGTACACAACACAGTTCAATAGTGAAAAGATAGTTTTTTAAACAAATAGTGTCGGAACAACTAGGTTATCAAACAAGGAATAAAAAAAATGAAACTATGCTCTTACTTCATATCAGACACAAAAAGCTGAGATCTATCACAAACCTTAATACAAAATCTAAAACTATACAGTTTACAGAAGAAAGCAAAACAGAAGATTCTTATAACCCTGATGCTATCAAAAAATTTCTTAGTCAGGACTCTAAAATGGAAAATGGGATTTCATAAAAATGGAAAAAAACAAACCTTTACATAAAAATCACTAATAAGCAGTATCACCTGTGAGTAATGCATCCTTATACACTCAACTACATGGGATTAAAGGTCCATATTCATCCAAAAGCAAAAGTGAGACTACAAGGAGGAAAAGAGAAGCAAGATCGATGGAACAGAGCACACAGAAGGGAAACAAGGAGAACACTGACACGCCGTGAAAACTGTAACGCCACAGACAGAACAATCTGTATAGTAAATGAGAACCTAATTTGCTATGTAAACTTTCACCTAAAACACAATAAAATATGAGGGGGGAAAAAAGAAAAAGAAACCATTAAGAAAACAAGACAAGCCAAAGATTGGGAGAAAATATTCATGATAAATCTGACAAATGACTTGTATTGAAACTGCCATCAGATACACTTTACACGAACCGAAACATCAAATGTTGGCAAAGATGCAGTACCATCGCTCCCACTGCTGGCGGTAAAACAGTCTGCAGTCTTTCACCAAGTTGAACGTATACCTATGCTGTGATCCTGCCACTCCACTTAGAGGTAATTACTCAAGAGACTAAAACCTAAATAAAAGGCTTATAGAAAGACTTAACATAAGAATGTTCATAGCAACCCTGTTCATAATAGTAACTGGAAACAACCTCAGTGTCCATCAGTAGACAAGTGATCAACTGTGGTATATTTGTACAATAAAATGCTATTCAGCAAAAAAAGTAATCACTTACTGATTTACCCCAAATATAAATATGTATGGAAACCCTGGTGGCTTGGCGGTTAAGCGCTATGGCTGCTAACCCAAAAGTCGGCAGTTTAAATCCATCAGATGCTCCTTGGAAACTCTATGGGACAGTTCTACTCTGTTTAAAGGGCTGCTGTAAGTTGGAATCGACTTGACAGCAGTAGGTAATATGTAATAAACATAAACAAGGTCTGACAATTAAGTTCATGAACTCATCCTAGGAAAGTTTTACATACCTCATTGCTATCACTATGGTCACCTTCCAAGTGCTCCTCTTGGGAAGCTCTGCATTGACACCAGCGCTTGGTCCACCCTTCAAAACAATTGTGGAATTCTTTTTGGAATGGCCATCAGAGCTGTCATGCTATTACCCTTGATGTCCTGAATGTTACCAAAATGTCTTCAATATTTCCTTTCTCTTCAGGTGAAGAAAAGTCAGTGGAGGCCAGATCAGGTGAGTAGGGAGGGTGTTCCAACACAGTTATTTGTTTACTGGCTAAAAACTCCCTCACAGACAGTGCTGTATTGGCAAAAAGTTCCAGTCGGTTTTCTCTAACTTTTTCATGCAGCCTTTCCAGCACTTCCAAATAGTAAACTTGGTTGACTGCCCAACTGGCACATATTCATTAATGAACAATCTCTCTGATATCAAAAAAGGTTAGCAACCTCAGTTTAACTCCTGATTCGGCCTGATGGAATTTTTTTGGTCAAGGAGAACTGGCTGACTTGCATTGTGCACTTTGACACTTTGTTTCAGGGTCATACTGGTACACCCACATTTCATCACCAGTGATGACAGGGCCCAAAACATCGTCTTGTCTCTTCAAAAGGTCTTTGCAAACTTCAACTCTCATCAGTGTGCTTCTTCAGGACCATTTTTGCACACACCTTTCTTATGTCAAGATTTTTAACTGAGATTGTCCTGTTTCTGTATTGGTGTTTATTTGGTCTGCTATGCTTCTCACTGTTAGCCAATGATTCTGAGGCAGAAATCGATGCATTTTTGCAATGTTTTCATCAGTTCTGCTCGTTAATGGCTGCCACGACATCTCTTTATCAATGACGTTTTCTCTCCCCTTAGGAAAATGTTTAATCCATTTGTACACTGTAGTTTTCTTCAAGGCCTTATCCCCATAAACTTGGACTAATTATCCTCATAAACTTGGACTAACATATCCCTGATTTCACTTCCACTTTTGACATTTTCAATAAGAAATCTAATGTTTGTTCATTGCTGTAATTCAAGCTTTTTGTGACAGCACACAAAGACACACAACAATGAATGTCACTCAGAAAGACTCCACAGCTGTGAGACACTGATATACCAAGGTGATGAAACCTTACCAAGCTGTGTGTATAGTGCTTCCAAAGTAAGCACATGGCAAGCTTGCAAACTTAAGTGTCACACCTCGTGTACTGAAGATACGCTAACCCAAAACACCTCAGAACACTGAACTATGGAAATGACAGTAGACCAAAGATGAAACACCAGGAACAACTACAGACTATTTTAGCTAAAATTTATATTCATGTTACAATACAATTTTATTTAATCCTCCCACAGATACTTTGTTTTGGGCATCTAAATATGCACAAAATGTACGTGTGCTTCTTCTGTGTGCTGGTGACTCATCACCGAACAAGACAAAGTCCTTACCCTCATAGAGCTTAGACTCTAATGGAGAAGAAAGACTAACAAATAAACGTCTGAAATAGGTACTAAAAAATGTTAGAAAAGATAAAAATAAAATGAGAGCATAGTCACGCAAGGATTGGGAGAAGAAGTTTTAAGCACAGGTAACAGCAGACATAAAGGCCGAGGAAGAAATACTCCCAGGGTGTCTAAGGAACTGCAGGAAGGCCAGGAAGTTTGGAAGCAGTGAGCAAGGAAGAACATGGCAGGTGAGAAAGACAGCGGGTGGAGGGGCCACGTCCTGTAGAGCCCTGGATGCCACTCTCAGGACTTCCAAGGCTCATGTATGCTGCAGAAGGGGGACTCTCACTGCTGTGCCAGCAGCTTTAAAAAGAAAACAAACCTGTAAAACTATGACACCCTAAGGAGTCATAAACTATGACCACTAAGGAGTGGTCTAAATGTGTAACACAAAAATACAATCTAATATTGTAGCAGCCTGAGATACATGTATATTTAATTCTAATAAAAGCACAGAACGCTCAATATATTTTTTACTTTCCAAATATGTAACCCAGTATATCTGATCCAAATATCTAAACCCTAAACCACCTACCCACCCAAGATTTTTAATTTACTTGATTTGAGAGCACACATGATGTCTGGTAGTGGCTCCCTAACACACTATCACTACCATTTCTTTCCAGCAGGGCCTATTTCTCTCATTTTCCCTACTGTGCCTACCACAGTGCAAAATAGAACAGCATAATGTCATTTTACCAAGCCATAACAGCTGATGGTGAAGTTCACTTATTCTCAGAATATTTCTACCTATTCCCAGAGTGAAATAAAGATTGTTCGATTACTTGTGATGAAAAACAACAACAACAAAAACCCTCGTACCTGTCTTTCTCTGATCCTGGAACAGTGCCTGTGCTGGTGGATCCAGGAACCGAGGCCAGAGGAGTGCCGACTGAGCGAAGGTTCTGGATTACAGAGGACAGAAACTGCTGGCTGGCACTTTCATACAAATCAAAACAAATCTGATATGCCATCAGGAGGTTGTCTTCCTTTACCAGTTTCTCTAAGATATCACTCACAGCCTGAGGATCATCTAAGAAAATTAAGCACTGAAACAAAGAACATAATAAATGAAAACTTGGTTTATAAGATACTCAGAGAGAGACAACAATCACCCACATGAGAAATGGTAAAATATACGCACAAGCAAACTGGAGCTGACTACCTACTGACGTATTCTATTTCTGATCCTGATACCAGACAACATTTTCCTTAAAATGGCACCTGCCTTCCATAACAAATCTATACAAATTATATCCTCAGTTCCTAATACCGTGCCTGGCAATTAGCAGTATCCAATGCGGTTACTGAACGAACCATGGCTTCCTTAAATCTTATCTATAATTTATATCTTAAGTGATCCTTAAACCGTATTTTCTGCTTCTACCACATACTGAGGGTGGCAAAGGCAATGAGTCTGTCGTTTCCTAAAAAAAATTATGTAAGTGTAACAACTGTTTAAGCATTTTTCTTAGTATTCTTAGGATCGGCCATATGTTTTAATAAAATTGTCCAGTAAAGCTAGGATTTTCCTTTTAAGAATTCACTTTACAGTTTTTTTATTTTTTCTCTTTGTACCTAGTGACTCAACCTAAAGTAAACATACCAATCAGGTCATTATAAATTAAGAATGGGAAGCAAGGGCAATAGAATAATTCCAATAAGGACAAACCATAATGACTACTAACAGGGGAACAGTCAGTAAGGTAAAGTACATCCACTGAATCGCTACTACACAATCAAGAAAACACAGTGAAAAGCTAAACACAGAGAAATGTCAAATTAAAGGGCATGCACAGCCGATACTATCCACCTCCAGGAAACGGAACATGGCAGCAGGGAAAAAGTGGAAGGGAAAAAGTTTCCCTGTATATTCTTTGGTCCTTTCTGAGCTCTGAATCATGTGAATAAATAATACATACTACATACTGTACAACTGAAGAATAAACACATTTATAATGTACTCACATTATGAATGTATTCGGCCAATTAAAAGGACAAGGAATGAAAGAGCCTGGGATAAAACTGTCTCTGGGGAGTAAAACTGAAGTGCAGAGAGGAAGAGGGCAGCAAGAAACCACCATTTTTCACATGAGACTTGAAGTCAGTATTCCACCGACTTGATAATGGTAAAAAATATACATATTTTAAAAAATAGGACATAAAATTTTTAGTCAACTATTTAGAAACAAACTCCAAAAATTTACATATGAAAAACTAAACCAACCAAACCAAATCAAACCCACTGTCATCAAGTTGACTGCGACTCACGGTGACCCTACCGGGCAGAGCTGAACTGCCCCAGAGTTTCCAAGGCAGGACTGGGCAATTCGAAATGCCAACCGTCTGGTTAGCAGCTGCAGCACTTAACCATGATGCCACCTGACAGGTGATATAAATCTGGGTCTCTTTTCTTCTAGCTTTTCGCATTTCAAACGTGCCTTAAAAAATACATTATCTGTCTAAGTTTTAAAAAACTACAGAGGATAACAAAAAATTATAGTGAAAAAAAGTATAATAAAATGTTATAAGCAAAATGCAAAAATTCACCATGTAACTGTTAAAAAAGCAACTGTTAAAGAAAAAAATTCTATGTACACTTCTACTCAATAAGACACCCCCATTAAGATAAATGAGGTAGACGTACTCTTCCTTTTCTACACTTTCGGTGCTGCCTTTCATACACAAGAAAATTCGCACGTGAAAAGTGATCAGGAAATATACAGATGTGCTTTCATTGTGTTTGGATAAGGAACCAGAGGACTTTTACACTTCAAATCCTTTTTGAAATAAAGTATAATATACGTTGCTTTTCCTTCTACCTTTTTCTGTACATTCCCATTTTGTTCTTAAACAGCCTCGAAGTTACTGAGAAAACTAACAGTACACAAAAAGAATGCATTACAAATTTAACAGTTTTTTGGTTTTTTGAGATTCAGTTTCTCCTCAGCAAGATGGAACAGAAACAACATCCCCTGTCCTCACAGGGCTGTAGTAAAGATCAACTGAAATACTTGGATGAAACCATTAGCCTTATTTACTTGCAGTGTAGACTATGTGGCATAGTAACTGTTGTTAGCCACTGATGAGGTGGTCCCCCATTCACAGTGACCCCATGCACGACAGAACAGCATGGCATTCCATCCTGTGCCATTCCACAATCAGCTGCAGACTGAACCATTGTCATCCACAGGGTTTGCACTGGCTGGCTTACAGACGTTAATTGCCAGGCCTTCTGCCCCGTGCTCTCCTAGTCTGGAAGCTCCACTGAAATCTGTTCAGCATCACAGCAACACACAAGCCACCAAAGACAGAATGGTGGCCACCGGGCCTCAGTTATACCGGCTGGAAATCGAACCTACGTCTCCAGCATGGAAAGCAAGTACTCTACCAGTGAACTACCACTGCCCTCTAGTGCAGAGGAGTATAGTATAGTTAGTTACCTGACAAACATTGATGAAATCAGGTTTCTCCAAATTCATATAAATTTTAACTAGAACTCTTAGTACTTTATTCCGAAACTGCTTATTCTGCATTAAAGACATGCAGAGCTTGAGGCTATAAGCTAGCATTCCAGGGACATCATTCTGAAAGACATAAGTTAAAGATACATCATTAGCTAGTTATTAAAGTGTTACATTTATTTAAAAATAGGAATTATTTCAATCTATGGCCTTTAGTCATTCTAGGCAGTTAATGACTTAAACCTCTTAAACAATACAAACCTAATTAACATAATAAAACAGAGTGATGCTTTAACTGTAATAAAAAGATACATACAACTGTCCACATACCAAGTGGCTATGTTTTTCCAGGGATTTCCACTGAAGAATCTTCCTGCCTCTTACCCTGTTAGCAGACCCCTCATGACTCAGTACCTACACTCAGTATCTTCCCTCAGGCCAGAACATGACGTCAAAGAACTGGTCTCCAGCTCTGAGTGACCCATGCTGAGTGCCATCCCATCTGTCTGGTGCCCTCCCTCTGAGTCAACTTTGCCTCCGACTGTGTGCATTCACTCTGTGCTTCTGAAAAGCACCCCAGTGACATCTAGATCAACCAGCATAATGAAGTCTTTTAAGAAAATGTTCAGCATCCAACTTTGGTGAGTAGTGTCTGGGTCATAAAAGCCAGCAAGTAACCATCTAGGAAGCATCAGTTGGTCCCAACCCATCTGGAGCAAAGTAAAGGACATCAAAGATATAAGGAAAATATGAGCCCAAGAGACAAAAAGGGTCACATAACCCAGACTATATCTGCATGAGACCAGAAGAACTAGAGGGTTCCAGGCCACCAATGATGACTGCTCTGACAGGGAACACAATGAAGTGGAAGAAAAATGGGGTACATAACTTGAACTCTGTCAATGAGACCAGACTTGATGGTCTAACAGACTGGCAGGTCCCTGAAAAACATGGCCCCTGGACCATTAACCCAAAGCTGAAACCATTTCTGAAGCCATTTTTTCAGACAGATTGCACTGGACTATAAGACATAAAATGATACTGGCAAAGAGTGTGCTTCTCAACTTCAGTAACTAATTGCAGAGCTCCCGTCTAGAAGTGAGATGAGAGGATGGAGGAGGACAGGAGCAGGCTGAACGGATATGGGAAGTAACAAGAGGGGAGGAGGAGTGTGCCGTCACACTGTAAGGAGAGCAGCTAGGGATACATGGCAATGTGTGTTAAGTTTTTCTATGACAAACTGACTTGGATTGTAAACTTTCACTTAAAGCACAACAAAATACTAAAAAACAAAAAGCAAACCTAGTATACACCTTGTATCGAGTCCTTCAACACAAACGAGCACATCGAAGCACTATAAAAGTATTTTTCAAAAAGCAAGCTGTGGGGAAGGGAGACTGTTGGGAGGATGAGACATGTTTGGAGCAGACAGGTATAGTGTGCTGTCACCGGACAGGGAGAGCAGTGGAAGCTGCATATAGGTGGGCATGGAAATTTATACGGGAATGTACATTTTCACTCAGTCATAGTAAATAAAAAAATTAAAAAAAAAAAATAAACAAACCCATGTACAGGAAAAAAAAAAAAGCAAGCTGTGACCCATCAGTGTGTAATATAATCAACTGAACTGGGACTGACCAGCATTAAAAGAAAAAAAGTACTATTTTAAAAATTCACAATCATCCCAAGTGGGAAGGGTAGGTTTTCGGTATTGTTTCATGAAACCTAAGTTTTACTTGTATGTATATGTGCTCCGGGCTACAAAGTAAGACGCATTTCTTACTTTGCTTTACTTACAGCAACATTTATCATCCCTGTATCTCATATATTTACTTGTTTGATTGCCTATTTTTCTCTCTAAATCTCTCACACACACTCCCCACAATGTTCTATATGGAACTTCGTAGGCCTTGTTCATCCCTAGAACAGTACCCACTACACAGCAGGCACTTAAAAAGCATTCTCTGAATGAATGAAAGCAATTTTAATCCTATTTCCATAAAGCAAGAGAAGGCTACAAATGCATAAAAATTAGCTGAGTAGGACAACAGCTATTCTATCACATTGGATCATTCATTAATTTACTCAACAAAGAACCATACTCCTGTGGCTGAGGGCTGCCTTACGCTTGGCCACACAGTAGCAGACAAGGCACAGGAGACCCACCCTCATGGAGTTTATGATCCAGTGGGAAGACAGACGTTAACTGCCTAATGATACAAATAATGCCACAGTTGTAACCACTCTGAGGAAAGGACACGGCTCCACGGGGTAACAGAAGTGGACTTGGTCTTGGCAGTGGGGTTGAGGAGACGAGGGGTCAGCATCTGAAGGCAGACTCTCTGAAGTGACAGCTGCCCTGAGCTCTGAATTACCAACAGGGTATTAAGCAAGTGAGAAAGAATATTTCTGGCAAGAAGCAAAGAAATGGGGCACAGTACACCTAGGTGTCATCAACAGCAGCCAGGACAGCTAGAATGCAGAGAGCCGGCTTGCAGAGAGGGACAGGCAGTGAAGCACATGAAATGGCCTGCAGGGAAATGTCCACTGAACTCACTTCTGCACCTGACTTTCTGGCCACTTTTCTCGGTGACTTACAATTGTCTTAAAATACCTAAAACCAGAAATCTAGTTTGTAGTTTTAGCCATAATAAATGTATATACTTATCGACAGTCTTCTTAAAAAAGATAGTGTAATTTACAAATATTTCCATCAAGACCCTGCAAAGAAATGCTGTACGAAACAGCAGACATTTTATGTACAGAAAACACAGCCAAGAGTCATAAGCATACACACATTTGGCAAGAGAAAACGCTAATGTTCTAAACCAGATTTTCTCTCCACTATCCATAAAACCTCATTTGAACAACCAGCTTTGCTCATTCCCCATCAATATCAACCTCCAAGCTTGCACCGTCTACCTACCGACTCCAGAATGGTCTTCTCAAAGACGTCTAGCCTTCTGGTCTCCAGAGCGATGCCAACAGCCTGCTTGTACTTGTGATCATCCAGACAGCGCTGGAACATTTTATTCACAATGCCTTCCAATCTCTGGTCAATAGGTTTTTTTTCTCCTTCGGGCAAATCTGCATTTTCCACGCACTGTTTGGTGTAGTGATCAATGCATTTTGCTATGAGAAAATAAAGTTAATTCTGATCATCTTGTAAATTGGACTGAACTGCCAGAAAGGGCAATGCCTACCATGTACAATCACACACACTTTAACAGAATGACTGCAAAATAATATGCAAGATGAAAAGCATTAGAACTTATATATTCAAATTAGTAGTTCTTTCTCCATAACAATTACATTGGAGAGATATGCTCTAATTCTAATGATGTCAAAACATTATTCAAAATGTTTCCCTTATTTTATTTTGACCAAAATTCTATTATTCTACTTGATTCAGCTGTTTATTCAACAGTTCACTACAAATAACTGTTTTATTTTCAGAAACCAGATAGATTTTTGCCATCATTAAAAAAAGACCTATTACAGCAATTATTACATAAAAACCAAACTCACTGCCATCAAGTCAGTTCTGACTCAGAGTGACCCTACAGGACAGAGCAGAACTGCCCAATAGTTTCCAAGGAGAGCCTGCTGGATTCAGACTACCCGATCTTTGGGTTAGTAGCTAATCACTTTGGTTAGCACTTAATCACTACACCGCTAGAGTTTCCAATTATTACATGGTGATACATAACTATCCTTCTTTACATCAGTGAAACTACTTACTTTGTAAGAGTAGCGATCTTGTCTAAATCATCTTTGTAACATAATGGAGTAAGGACTTGAAATGTACCAAAGGTTTTAAAGGTAATTCCAAAAGACCTCCAAAAACCTTTCCAGCAATTATAGCATATCAGTTGAAACAATCATTTTTTTAAGTTGAGATGGGGGGGTTTTCACACTTCACAGTGATTCAGGCAGAAGGGGGGGTGGCATGAGTGAGGAGGATTATGAATCTCAGCTGACACTTGAGAGGTACAGTTAAATCATCTCAAGAAGAGTGAGAACGGCACACCTGTTGGCAGACACTGAAGTCTGCTTACAGTTTAGCTGACACTACTGTGCAGACACACCTTGTGTTCCTATGAACAACCAAAGGAGAACTTCTCTCAGTCTCTTTCCCCTGCATAAAGATAAGTAGCTGACCAAAAAGAATGACATATACACTAACTAGCCTCTACAATTTACCAGCTATAGCCCCAGGAAACAGAAATGATCTAACTTCCACGAAGAATTGCTGGCCTACAAACTACATGCTAAGTAGCTCTATATTTGGGGGAAAGCAGAGGACTTCCAGAAATTGGAATACACTTAATTCATGGACAATCCAGGCAGAACCATGCAGATCCAGGTAAGAACCAGGGACCAAACAGCAGTCAAAGAAAAGACTTTAAAACAATTTCAGTTGTAGAAAATCTCCACCAGGCCTCCAAGTTGTTTCTTTTTTAAACTAACTGTAGTTAAGTAAATAAACACTACCTCTACCCTACCAGGTAGAAAGCTCATTTGGGTCCTTTCCTTTAGATTACATAACTGAGGAAAAAATGTCCCTCCCAAGTGTCAAGTGAGATTCTTGCTCTCACTTACCAAGTTTAAGCTGTGACTGTGGACCAGAACCAAACCTCATTCCCAGCTAAGGTCTTTTCATAGCTATGGGGGACTTAGTAGTCACGAATTTCTGGAAGCACTGCTGATGACACTCAACAAGATCCTAGCAAGCTTTCCCCAAACTTATTTTGCATATCCCCTCACAAACATCAATCACATTAAAAAACCAGTTCTAGAAGCCCCCCAAAGTTAGAAGAAACAGGTGAGCCTCACTTCCACAAACAAGAACAGATAAAGCTGGTCTATTTATCAATGATCTTCTACAAACTAAGAACGTACCTAGTGTTGGGAAACAGGGAAGGCATCTACACCTCAAAGCACTTTATGGACAAATACTCTTGTTTAAAAGCCACCGTGATTTACAAAACGGTAGCATAGGAAAAATTGGAAAATGCCATCAATATTCCTCAAAAAGCCATCAAATAACAGGAAACAGATAACAGTACTTTACTCCACACTTCTGAGTATGGTGAAAGTGCTCCGGCTGCATGTGACACGGTGGCTCCCTTACAATTACCTGTTCTTTCCAGAGGACGCAAAGACTTTAAAAACTGTGAATTCAGAATCTTAGTTTCTGAACTTGAGGGAGATCTGAAGATACTCCCTTTGGACCCCAGTTTCTGAAGAGAAGGCCAACTGTTTTCCCCGTTTTAAGGTTCAGGGTGCAGAATGAGGATCTCCTTGCAGTCAGCAGAGGAGAATATCTACACTGAATGTTCTTGATGGAGAACACGTACTTGACCCTTCTGCAACTACAATCCAAAGCTGTCTGCCAGAACAGGTGTCCAAGGAAACAAGTCTGAAGACTCAACAGTCCTTTCTTTCATCTGTGTCAGGAATTTTCAAGGTTTTTTTAAAGCTACAAAATGTTATATAGCAGAGCTACTCTGGTTGACAGCCTTACCTGTCACACTTAAACTTCCTTTTGAAATACCAAACACATTAAAATAAAGAAATGACTGCAAAAACAACGCTACAAGTAGAAACTTTACAGATGTTGAATTCTAGACATTCACCTTTATAATCTCAGAGCCTGAATTTTCTCATTTGTAAGAGGGCTAGTTCCTCCCTCACAGGGCAGCTGCAGAATAAATCATGGCATACAGCGTGCCACGCACAGTGCCCCAGCACAGTGCAGGTCTTCAGTACTGGCTGGTTGAGAATAAGCATATAGTGTTCTTTCATTTTTGTTTCTCACAATAATCTGGTACAATATTACCAGAAAATTATAATTCTCATGGTATAGACTGAAAGAGCAACTATCTATAATCATCGCTTTCTGAGCTAACTCTAACACATGAAACATCCCCTAGTCCTATGTCCAAGAAGTATATGTTAGGTAACCACAGTGACTGAGATAACTGCCTCATAACAGGTTATGCTGGTTACTTTTAAATAACATCTTGGGTTCATCACTAAGTTATCCTGTGAGGGGAGCATTTCCGTCATTCCTGTTACTGATCCTCCTGCTCACTATGACAAAACAATACAGCTCCAAGTCGGAGGGCAGACCTAACACTCACTCTGCATGAAATCACTGCAAAGACTGCGAACTTCCAATTAAAGTGAAATCTGGCACCATCAAACCGTAATCCAGAAAAAAAAAATGTCGTATGCACCAGAGCACAAAAGAAGCCAATGAGACAAAACCTTACCAACGGTAGATAATTACCTATAATCGTCTCCACATACTCGGAGTTATCATTGACGTTGAAGAGGTCACCTGCTCCAAGAGCGTAATTCAGAGACTCTTCAAACGCCCCCAGATGATAAAATACTTTTGATGCCACTAAGGCTGCAAACTGCCGACTCCGGAAACCTTCATCTTCATATAAAACTTCTCTGAAAGAAATTAGGGAAGTATAGGCCTAGTTTAAACTGTTGCTTTCCTTAGGATTCCCAACACTAAATATGCACATCACAATTTAGTAGCAGCAAATGTCTAAATGAATAAATAAGCTGCGAGACTCACACCCATAGGTAATCAATGGCAGTTGTATCTTATTTCAATTTATAGAAATTTTTTTGTCTTACATTTTGTCTACAGACTCAGAAATTTCTGCCCAGAAGTCATTGACGACTGCATTCAATTTGTGTAGTGCAAATTCCTGTAGAAAATAAAGCCAAAACTCAGTTTTGCGGTACACTTGCCATTATACTTGCTTTAAAAAGAAGAGCGTTTCCACTGAATCAATGGCTAAATCCTTAGCAATAATCACAAAAATGTTCAATCAGTGACAAATATAAAAACAACAACAGCAACAAAAACTTGCTATCGAGTCAATTCCAACTCACAGTGACCCTACAGGACACAGGAGAACTGCCTCATAGTCTCCAAGGCTGTAATCTTAAAGAAGTAGACTGTCACGTCCTTGTCTCAGTGAGCAGCTGACGGGGTGGAACTGTCGACCTTCTCTGGGCAGCAGCCAAGTGCTTAACTGCTCTGCCATGTGGACTCCCTTTATAATCTACAACAAACACAAAAACTCACCGAAAGACTTATACTTTCTCTTAGGTCTACAGTTTCCCCCTTCCAGTCATAAAACATCGCTCAACCCTATAATGTCATTGCTTATCACAATGAACACTTCCTCCCTTAAATATATGATACAGAAGAAACAACTTTGTGCTTTTTATTGATAAAGAAACTAGAGGTTATTCAAGAGCCATACTGAGGTGTATTTGCCTTAGCCTTGTTAAGAGTCTGGGGAAAACTAATCATTACTGCCAAAATACCCTCCTCTGGTGCTAGTATTCAAACAAGGGGGTGCGGCAGGCAGGGGGAGAAGCTGGGCACATTAAATGATGGATGATTACATTGAATAATGAGAGATCTACAGTTATCAGGAGCCCTGGTTATCCAGTGGTTAAGGACTGAGCTACTAACCCAAGGTCAGCAGTCTGACTCTACCAGTTGAGCCTCTGAAACCCTATGGTGCATTTCTACTCCATCCTGTAGGGTCACTGTGAGTCAGAATCAGCTCAACGGTTATCAGTTTCTTCTGTTTCACACAGATTATCTTTCAATTCAAAGAGCTTCACAGTATTTAAACTACAATGAGTTACTCTTTCTTCAATTCATACCTTAAGCTGTGGTTCTTCTTCATCCAGCAGAGAGATGATTCCAGCTACAAGACAAGAGGCACATCATGGTTATGAACCCATGCTCACAAAGATGGAAATTAGGACTTGGTCAAAAATCTATGATGGCTAGAAAGAGGACTCACTAGGGCAATGACCATGTTTTCTTTAAAGCTGTAAAGGTTTGTATCTCAAAGTTAAGAATTAACTATTTTATGAAACCCCCATGACAGCACTTACATCATGTCATTTGCCTACTTCACTGGTTTTCAGAGTGTGGGTCCCCGGACTAGGAGTTTCAGTATTATCCAAGAACTCTTTAGAGATGGAAATTGTCAGCACCCGCCTCCACTCACCAACTCACCAACTCACCAACTTCTCACCGAGTGAGAAGTTCCTGGGCTGCGGCCCAGCACAGCGTGTTTTAATACACCCTCCTTGTGATTCTAATGCTCACTCCAGCTTAAGAACTACCACCCTCACTTACTGACTCAAAAGACCAAAATGAGAAAACCTGCGACAATTTTAAAATAAAATTCTTCACACAAAATGAACCTAGAGTTATATAAATTATTTATAAGAGAATGCAGCATCTAGTCATCAACTAAATGGAACAAATGATTTTGATTATTTCAAGTTAGGACGAGAAGGCAGGAAGAAAGGCCTAGCGATCTACTTCCCAGAGTGTGCCGACGTAAACTCCATGCGTCCAACTGTGGTATGGCACTGGGCAGTGTATGGCACTGGGCAATGCATGGGGTTACTGGGATTCAGGCTGACTCACAGGAAGCTAACAGCAACAACAACATTAAGGCAACTTCCTCCATCACAAGTCACCTACAAGATGTAAATGATGAACAATCACACTTGCTCTAATTTCAATCACCCAAGCAGAGTATTCCCCGTTCTAGCTTCAAGGTCTTAGCATGACACAAAAGAGTAAAGAAAACTATCCTTCCAAAGAATAAACTTTGAAATATAAGCATATGCCAACAGGATTCTGGAAAAAAATATATAAGCAATTACTGTCCTTAGACCATAAAACCAAAACCAAATCCTGTGCTGTCAATTCTGACTCACAGCAACCCTATAGGACAGATTAAGTACTGCCCTAAAGGGTTTCCAAGGAGCGCTGGGTAGGTTCAAACCGCCGCTCTTTTGGTTGGTAGACGAAGCACTGAACCACTACGCCACCAGGGTTTCCTTTAGACTATAAAGGACACCAAATTTGCCCCTCAAGTGTGTTTCCTGTGTAGGTCTTAAAGTCTTTCTGGAATACCAAGTAGAAACTAGGATTTGATTAAAAAGTATCGAGGCAATTTGTAACTGGTAAGTGTCGATTTGCCAAAGTTTCCTGTGGTCTTTAGAGAATCATACAGAAAATGATACAAAATTCAGCCACTGAAACTACATCATGAGGGTAGGGCATACTACTGTAAAAGCAGAGAAGAACTTCCTGGTACTCTAGATGGGTATAACAAGTCCAGAGCAGAGCTGCTGAGCTGACAGCACCAAGGAAAAGAATTGGCCACTGAGAAAAACAAAAAACAAACAGATATTATGGAATAGACGACAGAATGATGACAGAACATGTCATCCAAGTATTAAAAACACTACTGTTCCTGTATCGACAAACAATGTTGTGATTGAACTACTTTTACCAAAAGAGGCAATAGATTTTTGAATTCTCCTGTTTGGCTTCTCTTATCAGTCATTGAAGAGAAGTAAATCAAATACTCTCACTGCACACACTAAGTAAAACCATCCTTTGGATGAGGCAGAGAATGGGAAACGCTAAAATCTTCTGATGCCATAATAACTCAGTAGATAACTCTCTAAAACTACTGAATCAATTTACAGCAGCATTTGGACGTTAACTGTCAATGCGGACTCTGCCCCAGAAGACACCACTGACAAGTTGAAAGTGGTGGCCTCTAAGGGTCAGCAAGAAGAAAGACAGGCAACAATCTACTGCTTGTACTTCGCACGATTTTTCTTTATGTGCTTATATTACATTTAAAAACAAACATCAATTACACATCTCTCTCCAGAAAACTATACTTGTCTCTACTCAAACAGGTACTAGGACAGACGTGGACAGGTCATAAACAGGAGAACATGGCTAACTTTACTGACAAATTTCTTAAAAGAATTAACAGCACATGCTGACTTCTTGTTCACCACTGTGTTCTTAGTGTCTAGCAAGTGCTCAATAAACAGTGGATAAATGAATGAATAAACTTATTAGTCCACACCAGAACCATGACACTAGTGGCATCTTCAGCACCCGGGCCTGACGGCTGACCAATGTGGGCCAAAGGACGGGACACAGAGCAAAGGCTTGGACTGGAAGATGATAAAGAATATACTAAATTTAAATGACAACAATAAATACACACTAAACTATTATCAGAGTGTCAGTGTTCTAGGAATTGTGAAAACAAGTTTTCTGCCTAAAATTTCTCTCAAAAGGAGAGACAGACAGTAATCAGGTAAACAAACAAGCTAATTACAGGATTCTGATGGTAAGAGTAGTTACAGGGGACAGAGGCAGCGTGTTTTAATAAGGTAGTCAAGAAACACTAACATTTGAGTTGAGACTAAGGACTGACAAGGGAAAACTTGAAGGAAGAGGACTCTAGAAAGAGGGAACAGAATGTGCAATGGTCCTGAGGGAAGAAACAAAATGACATATTCAACAAAGAGTAAGACCAGCGTGATTAGGTGTATTAAACAATATAGAAAAGAGTGCACCATAAGAGGTAGGAATTACATCATGAGTGTCTTTGGTAAAGAATCTGGATTTTATCCTAAATACAATAGAAATCCACCAAAAGATTTTTAATAAGGGAACAACATGATGTTATTAAGCAGTTAAAAGAATACTCTGGGAGGACCAAAACGACATGGGGGAAAGAGAACTCGAGGACAAAGAGGCCCACATGAGTAGGTGTCTACATCAACTTGTGACCGCAAGAATCGGATGGTCCCCGGCCACCATCAGTATCAGCTGCAATGGAGCTCACAAAATTGAGTCTCCACTGGCAACACAAGAATAAAAAGGGGTGCACCCTGAGATCTCCACTAAAAGACTGCAACTGACGGTCCAGGGGCCTCAGGGTTCCCCTGGGAGCATGGCCTCCGGCCCTGATACTGCCCCTGCCCATAAATCATGATGAAGGTCCACTCTTTGGACAGGAATAGATTGGACTTGGTGATGCAGAGTGTCCATATCTTGGGAGTACTTCATGGTTCTATGCATCTTTATAATGTCATCCTGCTGACCTCTTACTGGAGGAAGGGGAGTGGGTGGAAAGGAGGGGAAAGGAGACTGTTGGGAGGATGGGACATGTATGGAGCACAGAGGAAGAATGTGCTGTCACCAGGCAGGGAGAGCAGTGGAAGCTGCATATAGGCGGGCATGTGAATTTATATGGGAATGTACAGTTTCATCCCATCATAATTTAAAAAGAAAAGAATACTCTGGCTACAACAAAATGAATGGACTGTATGGAAGTAATGGCAGAAAAAAACCAAGTCTTGACTGTCAACACAGACAAGAGATGAAGGTGGTCTGGGCCAAAGCTGAAGAGGTATAATGGAGAGATGTGAAACAGAATGAGGCCTGCACCCACTGATGGCAAGAAGCTTAGTGCTTACTTACTTTTAGAGAGCTTGGATGGAAACGCTCTTCCTTATGTCAGCTTAAGGGGGTCCCTGGTGGCCCAAATGGTTAAACACTAGACCATGAGTCAAAAAGCTGGCAGTTCAGCTCACCTTGAGGTACCTCAAAAGACAAGCCTGGCAATCTCCTGCCAAGAAAGTCACAGCCTTGAACACCCAATGAAGCATCAGGGGTTACCATGACTTGGAACCGACTCGATGGCAACTAACACCATAAGCCCTCCTGCTGCAGCAGTTAACCATGTGGTTAACCAAAAGGTCAGTGGTTCAAACCCACCAGTCACTTCACAGGAGAAAGACGTGGCAGCCTGCTTCCATAAAGATTTACAGCCTTGAAAACACTACGAGACAGTTCTAGTCTGTTCTATAGAGTCAGAAACGCTCAACAGCAACGGAGTTAGCACCAACATTGAGCTAAAATCAATCTTCTAACCATCTGTACTCTTTTGGAACAAAATTGTAATTCCAAGTACATATGACAGCCCTTCAAATCTTTGAAAATAAGTCTTACACCTCCTTAACTCACAATGACCCTATAGAAGCCAGTATAACTGCCCCACAGCGTTTCCAAGGAGCAGCTGGTGGATTTGAACCATCGACCTTCTGGTTAGCAGCTCTAGCTCTTAACCACTAAGTCACCAAAGCTGGAAATCACAGCTTCAGGTTTGGTTTTGGATTGTGTCTCCCAGCACCTCCACTAATTTGTTTAACCAGTCTTCATATAAAACATGGCTTTGAGCTCCTTACCACTCAAGTTACTCTTTTTTGATTACTAATTATTCACAACGAAATATTTATAAGAAAAGCGCCGATCAAAAAAGGATGAAAACAGGACGTGACAGCACACAACGAAGAAAGCACCCGGGATGCGAGACCACGGACAGCTACAGGCAAGTCACTATGCAGTAGGAGTTTGCAGATCTCCACTTAAAACGTTCTTTTTATGTTATCCCATTTCAAAAGTCGTTACATGACTTTACTTGTACACTATTACGTCTGAAAATGGGGGGTGGAGAGACAGGGGATAGTCTATGACATCTGCTCCCACACGTTCTGTCCTGCAGGTAGACTATTTCCTGGCACCCAGCCTCACCCAGGCAAGCGGAGACTCAGTACAAAAGGCAAACTTCTGGGTCCTTCACCTGAATTCCCTCGGAGTGGCTCAGACATGACCCATCCCAAATTGCATGTCAAATTTTACTCCAACAGGGTGCCCCGGTAGGGTCCGGATGCATTTCGGCTGTCTGCCTAAGGGCAGTCTTGCTATGCGACAGCACAGGGACCCATCCTGGCCCCGACCACCTGGGCAAAGCTAAATGAACAAAATAAAGAGCCATTCGGGGGCAGGAAGGGCCAAGACGCCCCCCCGGGTCAGGGACCGGGCATGTGGCTACAGACGGATGCCGAGGCGACCAACTCCGCAGAGCTTGCGGGAGCCGCGGGGCCAGCGGAGAGGCACGGCGAGGACCCCAGATCCCCGTCCCGGGTGGGCGTGGGGCAACGAGGGACCGCGCAGGCCGGCGCTCCGCCGGCAGCTGCCCGGTCACTGGCACTGACTCAGCTAAAAGCCGGCGCGGCGGTGGCTGCGGTTCCTCCCTCCAGCTGCCGGGTCCGAGTCACACTCACCGGCTGAGGTGATCATGGCTGCGCCCCCACTCGTCCGACGTCCCGGCCGTGTTGTGGGTCTGTCAGCTTAGGGTCCCCTTGCTCTGCCGCGGCTGCTAGCTCCCAGGTGAGCTGCCCAGTCAGTCGCCTCCTCAGGCCGCCGGCTCGCTTTTTGCCAGGACCCCGCTTGCTCTGGGGCTGTCCACCGCGTCGCCTGTCACCAGTCGCGTATTTGACCCCAGCCTAGGTGGTCAGCCTCGCCGCCGCCGCCCTGGAACGCTACGAAGAGTCCGCAGAGAGTGTCACAATTTTCTTCTATCCTTCTAGGAGCCAGAGCACCTGCGAGATGTGGGCACTCATCTGCCCCTGGGATAAGGCATTAAAATGGCCACCCCTAAAGAGAGGCCCCCATATCGTCAATTCCTCATTACTGAAGTAAAGGAGTTGAGGGGAAATGCGAGTGTAGCCTGCAGCGTCACCTGCTGTTGCGGCAGTCTCCCTGCAGTCTCCCGCTGAGCCTGGCCTTGCCGAGAGCAAGAATTTTGTTAGAAAAGTCATTTCCCAGTACTTTTAGCAGAGTCCGTTTTCAAAAGACATCTTCCCGGAAATGATTTATCAGCATAAAGAACCCATAAATAATGACTGGCTTATTATGAAGTTGAAAAGTGAAGATTCTTTCTTTTTTTGAACAATGAAGATTTTTATTTACTTTTTGAATATTTAATACATGATTTAAAAAATCAAAGCAAAAAAACTATACAATGAAAAGCTGTCAGAAAGAAAAAAGAAAAGTCTTCCATCCTTGCTTTGCATCTGCCTCACTCCCTTTCCCTCCAAATCAATGGTTCTTGGTTTTTAATACATCTTTAGAAATTTGAAATGGATTGGTAGGATTACCGCAGTATTCTCATACCGTCTTCAATAGCTAATTTAGGAGTCATGAGTCGGATCCGACTCGACGGCGCTTGGCTTGGCTAGGTGGTGCAAATGGTTAAGAGTTTGGCTACCAACTGAAAGGTTGGCAGTTCAAATCTACCCAGCACCACCTTGGAAGAAGGCCTGGCAATCCACTTTGGAAAGATCAGAACCATCGAAAATTCTGTGGAGCACAGTTCTACTCTGAAACACTTGAGGTTGCGTGAGTCAGAATAGCGTTGATGATAACTGGTTCTTCCCTCCTTCCTTCCCCCCTTCCCTCTTTCCTTCCTTTTGTATAGCCAACTTACTTCGATAGTCAGTACTGTGAATACCCTGACGGAGACAAGTATATAAGCCACTAGTCTTGCATTACCACTGAGCCAAGCCAAGTGCCGTCCGACAGTCATGATTAAAGCTTCCCTTTGAGTCTTTTTCAGAACAAGCTGATTGAGGGGCACAAGTCAATGTTTTATGGTTGTTGGTAATGTATTAAAATTTGGTTATAACACATTTGCATATATGTGTGAATTAAAAAAATTATTTTAATGACATTTTTCTTTAATTGTATTTACTATATCTTAATAACCAAAGCTTAAGGACACTAAAAATTATCAAGACATGCCAAATATAATTATTAAACATTCATTAGGAACCTGGGGTTCAGACTAGCAGGCACTGTTTCAAGAGGTGTGCAAGAAAAATAAACAGGTTGAGTTTTGAGGGTAACATTTTACAGAGGTACTTAATTCCAGTCCCTCACAAAAAATATTGTATGCTCCCAAACCCTGGGAGGGGTCACAAACCAATGCTGACAGTTATTGGAAATGAGTGGAATAGACCTAAACTCGAAGCAAACCAAACCTATTGCCTTTGAGCCGATTCCAACTCACAGTGACCTTTCAAGTCTAGTGCAAGAAAATACTACCTCAGTGGCAGGGAGGCAACAGGGACTGGTGAGGCCTGTGGCAAAACAAAGAGTGAGTGCTCCAGGTGAAAAGAACAGCTGCTCTTCAGCTTCTGCTGCAATGTTGCCATTCAGGAATGCAGGGCTACTGTTGCTAGGGTTTAGGATTTCTTTTTGAAAGAAAAGCTAGGAATCTGAATTCCTGGTGTTTAAATGTTGGCAACTGTAGTTGGCTGAATAAGTGCTCCCAAAGATAGTCAGGTCCTAATCCCTGGAATTTGTGAATGTTATTGTATATGTGGCAAGAAGGATTTTGCAGATAAGATTAAGTAAAGGATCTTGAGCCAGGAAGATTATCCTCATGTTACAGACTGAATTGTGTCTGCTAAAAACATGTGTTATAAATCCTAACTATATGCCTGTGGTTATAATCCCCTTTTGGAATGGTTTGTTTTTGCTCTATGAATGCAGCAAGATTAGTGCAGAGTGTGTCTTGAGTCAATCTCTTACAAAAGATAAAAAGAACAGAGTAGAACAAGCAGAAGTCCTGGTGGTGAAGGGGTTAAGAGCTTGTCTGCTTACCAAAACACAGGCCAGGCAAGCAGAGATGGCAGAAGATAGGTGACAAGCCACATGGAGTTCTCCAGTGAGCCAGGAAACAAACTGGATGAGGACCTTCCCCCAGAGCCAACAGAGACAGAAAACCATCCCCTAAGATCAGTACCCTCAATTTGGACTTCCAGGCTCCTAAACTGTGAGAAAACAAATTTCTGTTTTGTAAAGCCATCCACTTGTGGTATTTCTGTTATAAGCGGCACTAGATAGCTAAAACACCTAGATTATGAGAGTGGGTCCTGCATGCGACCACAGTGTACTTCTAAGGAGGGAGATTTGTCACAGGTGCAAAGGCCATGTGATAGAAGCAGAAAGAAGCACGCGTCAGAGAGAGAAGATGCTATCCTTCTGGCTTTGAAGACAGATGAAGAGGCCAGGAGCCAGGGAACATGAGGAATGCAGGAAAAGACTCTGGAAAAGACAAGGGAATAAATGGCTTCTCCCCCTCGGGAGCAGGTCCCCACTGACATCCTGGTTTTTGCCCTACTGTAAGACTCTTTCCAGATTTCTGAGCTCAACAACTGCCGGGAAATAACTTTCTGTTGGTTGAAGCCAGTAAATTGTTGGTGATTTGTTACAGAAGTGAGACTAATACAGCCAACTGATGTAAAACGTTTCAAAAGAGCTGGCCAGTTTGCCGCCTTCCAGAACTGAGATGCTGTCTGTGAAAAGGCAATCACATTTCCAACTTGGACTCGCTGTAGCTGCCACCGCTGTTGCAGCCCACGAGGACCGTGAGACGGCTTGGCTGTGGACACCGGGTCTGCCAGTTCAGGGTTCTGCTCTCCCGCCGCGGTGTCGGCCCCACATCTACGTTTCCTCCCATTCCACTCCATTCTCTCTCTGTCCCTAAAAACCCTCAGACCCTATCTCGGATTCTACTTACATGCTCCTCCCTCCAAGTTCTCCCAGGGAGGGCGCAAGACTTTCACGGCTGTGGACAAACTGGGGTCCCCTAAAAGGTACCCCTGCAGCCTCTCGCTTTCTAGCAAGCGCTAGATTCGCCAGCTACCGGACATCCGCGCTTGGGGGATTCAAAGGCCCTCAAACTTCCCGACCTCTAAACCCCACACACGGCCCGTCTCCCTCCCCGGTAGGATTTCTGGTCTGGATCTCAACGTCAGTGAGGAGCGACCACCTGGGGGCGCCCCTGACTTCTCTTCCCCGCACTCAGTCAGCAATCATCTTGTCTCCTTCACAGCTCGCACAGCGGCTGGCTCCCCTCCCCACCTCCCCAGCTCTCCCCACTGTTGGCAGCAGGGTCTCCGGCAGCCTTGTCATCACGCCAGGCTCTCAGTATCCCCCTACTCCTCTCCATGAGGGATGTTCCATCAAAAACACGGGGACACTTTCCTTTAGCAGGCTCCTCTGAAACTCTCACCCCACTGTACCCCGCTGTCAAGACCTGCCACCTTCTGCCTGGCACACCACACCTCGCCCATTCAGAACCCCTGCAGCTCCCAGCGAGGCCCTAGGCCGTTTCTCTGAACTGGGCACTTGCTCTTCCCTCCATCTTTAAAGCCCTCTCCCCCACAACCTTCTTTAACAGGAACTCATCATGAATCTCAGCCAAGCGGCACCACCCCCAGGAAGCCTTCCTTGAACTGCCCCATCATGCAAGTCCTTACAGTCGTTCTACACTGCTATTGATCATGTCTTCTTGCCCGTGTGCACACTGCACAAGGAATTACTCTAGAACAAGGCCACATTTTATTCAGCTAAGCCTCCATAGCATAGTGCCAGGCATGCAAGCGCGGGTGCGCGCGCACGCCCACTCACCCACACCCCGCCTCCCACCACACACCAAACTCACTGCCATCAGGTCACTTTCAATTTATGACGATTCCATGTGTGTCAGAATAGAACTGCTCCATAGGATTCTCTTGGCCATAATCTTTGTGGAAATAGGTCACCAGGTCCTTCTTCCACCGCACTGCTGGGTGGGTTAGAAGCAACCTTAAGGTTAGTAGCTGCTTCCAGGGACCAGGCACATAGCAAGTGCTCGGTAAACATTTGTTGGATGGATGGTTAAATGCCTGGTGTCAGTGAATAATTGGTATGGGGCTACAACTCAAACCTATGGCTCGGAAACCCCTGCCCTCTCCGACTTTAAAACGAACTCTGTGTATATTGAGAGAAGATTTAGGACACAGTTAAGATCACAGAATGGATTTTTACCCAGTACTCTTTCAGTGAACAACTATCTCTCTCCAAATTGAAGAGTGATACAGAGTTTCAGTACGTAAAGCAGGTCTGCTGCGGCCTCAGCACACACTCCGAGCCTCTGTCAGGGTAAAGAGAGGAGCCTGTGACCCTGCCTGGTCCTGGTTGGTGCTTCTTCCACAGTGAGTCCACGGTGAAAACTGGGCATCCCCAGGTGACGAAAACGGTTTGTGCTCTACTATTAATCTAAAGGCTGGAGGTTTGAATCCAGCCAGCAGCACAGTGTAAGAAAAGCCTGGTAATGTACTTCTATAAGATTCTGATCAATCCATTCAATCCTGTTGCCGTCGAGTTGATTCCAACCCATGGTGACCCTGTAGTGCGGAGTAGAACTGCCTCATAGAGTTTTCATGGAGGGGCTGGTGGGTTTGAACTGTTGGCTTTTTGGTTAGCAGGCTAGCTGTTAACCACAGCCCCACCAGGGCTCATCTATAAGATGACCTCCACTGAAAACCCTACTGAGTGCAGTTGGAACTCTGACACACATGGGGTGGCCATGAGTCAGAATGGACCGCGCAGGAGCAGGTTGCAGAGCATCTTCCTGCCGGGGGCGGCGCCCTCTGGTGGTCACAATCCTCCCTACAAGCAGGAGAACCCCGGAAGGAGCCAGAAGCCCACGGTCCCCTGCTCCCGAATGCTAGCGTTCCACTTCCTGGATCCGGATCAAGCCTTCTATCAAAAAACGAGCTGCACTGCTTGCTCAGGTGCAGCGTAATGAGGTGGAAAGAGTGAGCGCTGGGACAGCCGGGTCACATCCTGCTCTGCCACTCACCTGCCGTGAGCAGAGCGTGTCCCTGCCCTGCACCTGCTGACCTCTCCTGCAAAGATCTCATCCACTCACCCGGCAGGGCTGCCGAGGGGAGGGCTCTAATAAAGGGCTGGGCGCGGAGCCGGCGCCCCATAAACCTCAGTTCCTGTTATGTTGACAGGGATTCCACTTCAAGGCTGGTTACTATTGCAGGCAGAACACACCCATCACATTTATTCACAAGAGTAGGAATGTAAGACGCAGCCCTGGGTGGGTGCTGGGTCACCAGACTTCCGATCCCTGGTGGGGGCTGCCTTTGGTCTGGGTGCGCGGGGATCCCGGGAGCTTCGGCGAGAAGCTGGTGTTCTCTTCCTCTGAGACCCGTGTTCCGTTCGGGGAATCACATGGCTGCACTGGAGAGGCTGGCTGCTAGGAGCCGCTGTCATCCTCCCACCTGAGGATTTTGGGGGGACCAGTCAGTCTAAGCAAGCAGAGAGGGCGGTGGGAGGCAACGGCGAGTTCCGCCTTAGGAACCACGTGAGCCCCAAAGACAGGTGTCTGGCTTGTGACCCTTGCTGTCCAGTGCGGCCGCCACACATGCTACCGAGCATTTGGACTGTAGATAGCGTGATTCGGGAAATGAAATTTAACTTTTATTTTAAATTTGATTTAAAGACTAGAAATTCCGTTATTGCGAAGCTTCTGTTGGGGACAATTTGAGAAAGTGAAACTACTTTCAGCTATTAATGTAATGCAGTCAAATACAGAACAAATATTTCAATCAACATTTAGTATTAGAATCTGAAAATAATTCAGTTACTAGAAAAATTTAAAGTATATTGGGACAACCTGAAAATGTGACTTTACCTTTCCAGCTATAAATGTAATATAACATCAAGAAATACCATGTGTTTCTGATGAAAATCTAGATGTAAAATTCTCCCAGGATTTCAACTACTTGGCACAAGACTGTGAAATAACTCGTTAGCGATTGTTTTATATTTACAGTTGAAATGGTGATGTTTGAGATACACTGAACTAAGTATTGTTTCAATTCATTTCACCTGTTTTTTTTCTAGTGTGGTGACTAGAAAATTTGTGACATACGGAGACCTGGCGGCATGGTGATCAAGAGCATGGCTGCTAACCAAAAGGTCAGCAGTTCAAATCCAACAGCTACTTCTTGGAGACTCTATGGGGCAGTCAGGACACCTAAATGACATACAGGGCTCATATTATATTTTTCCTGGGCAGTGCTGGTCTAGACCCACCTCTGCCCTCCCACACAGGCCTCACCGGATGGCCTCCTCCAGCTTGCCTGCACTCTCTGGTGTTAGCAGGTAAGGAGAGACACTTGTCAGGGGAGGAGGCTGGACATGTCTGTTGTGGCATCCAGGAGCTCTGCAGCCAGGACATACCTTGGACCTTAGGTAGTTGGAGTAGGGTTGTCTGGAGTCAAGGGATGGTAGTGATCCAGGGTATACACCTGAGCTGAGAGGACCTAGTGGCCCAGTCAATGAGAGGAGAGTCTTCAGCAACAAGACAGAGACCCAGTTTCTGCAACCAGGACTCAGAAGGTCACTAGGACAAAGCTAAGTCCCCAATTAGCTCACTAAGTCTAGGGTGGCAGCCATGGCCTGACTTACTAATTAGGCCCTGGTCCCTGTGAGTTTCTGAATTTCAGCTCCCACAACAAGCAGGATGGTTCCAGTGTGGGGCAGCTCTGGGTCTGCATTTGGGGCAGGAACCTCGACTGGGGCTGGGAAGCCCAAGACAGAAGCCAGAAAGCTCCTTACTCTCGCTGGAGCACCAGCCCTCCACACTGGCCCCAGAGGCCAACCCTACACCCTGCTTCCTCCCCACCCCCATGGGATTCCCAGTACTCTGTGAACCCAGCCCCACCTAGCAAGGCACTGTCTACTTCCACTCCCTCTCATTGTTAGCAGCCAGTCCTTGCCATCCATGTGACCTGTGTCTGGTTCTCTGCCATTCCCACCATTAGGACCACTGTGATCCATGAGGTTTTTAGTTGGCTAATTTTGGGTAACCCCATTGCCCTCAACCCAATTCTGACTCATAGCAACCCATGGAAACCCTGGTGGTGTTAACCAGAAGGTTGGCAGTTCAAGTCTAGCAGGCACTTGCTGGAAACTCTTTGGGACAGTCCTACTGTCTACAGGATCACTATAAGTTGAAATCGATGCTACAGCACTGGGTTTGGGTTTTATTTTTAAATTTTTGGTAACAGATCACCAGGTCTTTCTTCCTAGTCTGCCTTAGTCTGGAAGCTTCACCGAACTGGGGTCAGCGTCACAGTAGCCCAGTCTCTGCTGACAGACAGGTGGTGGCTACACACTGGCCACATTGGCCAGGAGTCGAACCTGAATCTCCTGCATGGAAGGTGAGAAATCTACCACTGAACTACCACTGTCGCCATCTGCTCTCATTCAGGAAGCTTCCAAGGCATCTAAGGGAGCATGTCAGCCCCAACTGCACACTCTTACATGTGCCCTGTTTCCCCTAAACTCCAAGATTACACAAGCAGCCTGCTGCTGAAGCCCAACTCCGTGCCTGTCCCAATCCTTGGGACACGAATGTGCAAAACCAGGTCAGAAAGGGAGTTTTGTGGCCCTTGATACAAAGCAGCCTGCTTCCTCCTCTGGTCCTCAGGGCTGCCAGTGTTTGCATCCCAAACAGGGCAAAGTCCAGCCTCCTGACCCCACACTGCAGCATTGTTCTACCGCACCTTCAAGTGCAGTGACCACAAATGACCGAAAAGCTGTCATTAACCTTCCCCCAGCAGTTTAGTCCTCAGGATTCTGTGCAGGTCCAGGGGCTCACTGAGATCACAGGATCAGGAGTCTCAGCCCATGGTCCCTCTCCCTTAAGCTTTTTGTTTGACAAACAAGGCACTGCCATTGCATGGTCCTCCCGGAGACAAATCCTCTGAGAGGAGAGAAATTGTGACACAAATATTACAAAGGTCCTGAGTCTCTGTTGAGGCTATTTTCTCGCCAGTTAAAGCCATGCTATTATAAGCCAAGCTGCGTGTTATCCCTTGAAAAATCCTTTTCATATTTGCTTAGGCTTTTTAGCCACATGTCCAGTCCTGGCTGGTAGGGCTGTGATGTCATCCAGGCATGGGACAGGAAAACTCTCAGGCTGCTGACTATTTGAAGCAGTGATCACCCAGACTGAAAGACTCGACAGCACCCAACAATGATTTGCCCGGATTCCCAGCTCCCACAGGCCCTCACAATGAACACCTTCCAAGAATGAAAACTGAAGCTTCATTCTGTTTGATAAGATACAAATGCAGTATAGCTTGATTTTATCAACTCTTAAGCCTGTTGCCATGAGTTGATTCTGACTCATAGTGACCCTATAGGCCAGAATAGAACTGTCTCATAGAGTTTCCAAGGGGTGCCTGGTGGATTCTTAGCTGCTGACCTTTTGGCTAATAGCTGTGACACTTAACCACCATGCCACCAAGGTTTCCTTATTAGATATTAACCCAAACCCACTGCCATCAAGTCTATTCAGAATCATAGAGACCGTATAGGACAGAACAGAACTGCTCCATAGTTTCCAAGGAGTGCCTGGCAGATTTGAACTGCTAACCTTTTGGGTAGTAGTCATAGCACATAACCACTATGGCACTAGGGTTTCCTATTAGATAGTAAAACCCCTAAATTGAGCCCGCTGCTGTCAAGTTGGGTCCCACTCATAACAACCCTATAGGTCAGAGTAGAACTGCCCCATAGAGTTTCCAAGAAGCACCTGGTGAATTTGAACTGCTAGTCTTTTCGATAGCAGATATAGCACTTAACCGCTAGGCCACCAGGATTAGGGATTACCAATTCACGTTACAAGCAGCACAAATACAGCCTTGTTCTAAAGATTAGGTCCTGGGGTCCAGACACTGGCTAAGTGGAGACCCCTGGAGATAAGACAGTTCCTGGGACCACTGACCGGATCACAGAGCCTCTGCCCTCATGCAAGCCCACCCTGACTCACCCCAACCTTCAGCACCTTATGAATGTTCTTCAGGGAGGAGGTCTCCCACCCAGATCATCCCTTCCAGCCTCTAACTCTTCTGTCTTCTAGAAAACAGCAAGGAGACCATCCCTAAAAAGAGGGGCTCAAGTTTCAAGAAAGCAGAGACTGGCCTAGAAGGGTCTCAGGTCTGTGCTAACCAGTTAGTGATGTTGGGAGGCAGGAGCCAAACCTCAGTAAAGAAAAGTCCTTCTCTTGTCAGCCAATCACAGAAAGATATGAAGGTCATGAAAGATACGTGCACCACCCTTTAAAAAAAAGCCACAAAATAAACCCGTTGCTGTTGAGTCAGTTCTGACTCATGGGGACCCTGTGTGTTACAGAGTAGGACTGCTTGTTAGGGCTTTCTGGGTTGTTGTCTTTAAAAAAGCAGATTACTAGGCTTTTCTTCCGTGACTCCACTGAGTGGGTTCAGACCGCCAATAAGGAGGGTAGCAGGTGATCGCAAACCCCTCATGCCACCCAGTGACCTACTGTTTAGTCCAAGGGCTGCCAGCTCAGGTGCCGATGTGAGCCTGGGCCAGGTGGCGTATATGAGTGAAGGGGCTTGAAGAATTTCACTGCAGCACACCTGCTGCCAACACCCCATCATCCACCCAGAAAACTAGATCTTTCTGCACATTCTTCCAAGTTCTAAATCTATTTCTATCCTGGGTCTGAGTATACAGAGCACCATGGGCTCCCTCTCCCCAACCTGATGAGGCTCCCAGGGCTAAAGTGTACCCTTCATTCTGGTTTATTCTGAGAGCCAAGGTTCCAAAAGCCCAGCTCCACCTTTTCTGGTCTGCAGGCGCTCATTCCAGAATTTGACAGAGAGAAAGTATTGGCTTGTCCAGAGTCCCTCCAAACCCCGAACCAAACCTGCTATGGCTGAGTCAATGCGGACTCCTGGTGAACCTACAGGACAGAGCAGGGCTGCCCCATAGCGTTTCCAAGGCTGTAATATTGGCAGGAGCAGACTGCCACATCTTTCTCCCATGGGATGACTGATGGGTTCAAACTGACCTTTCGGTTAGCAGCTGAGCGCTTAACCACTGTACCACCAAGCTTCTGCAATTTCACCAAGGGGTTTTGAATGGAGCAGTTCTTTGCTATGGGGGATTGTCTTACAAGATATACAGGAAATTCAAGGGTGTCCCAGAGTTGAAGTGGCACCTCTTCCCCCAAACCACACAGACACACAGACACACACTCTTCCAATGACGCCTGAGGAGCAGCAGGGCCCCTGGCTGAAAACCACTGGGCTGGTAACCGCCTCATGTATATGGAAACAGAAACCCCAAAGACTGACTGATTTACCCCTAGACACAAGGACTTCCTGTCCACGGTTCCTTCCAGTGACACTCAAACTGATGGCTGTACCAGGGCACCGCATGCACGTGACGGGATGCTCTGGCACCTCGGAGCCTCCATCTGTCTCAATGGCACAGAGCGGGCAAACACCAAGCGGGGAGCAGGCCTCCAAACACGTTTCCCAGGGTGCTGCTCTGCTTAGTCTGTGAATGCGGCAGTGGCGCCCCCCCAGGCGGGATGTTTGTAGTTACCGCCATCCCAAGGTCAAAGTCAACATGGAGCTCAGAGAAGTCCAGAACGAGCCCTCTGTGGGGTACAGCCAGGGCAGCCCGGGAGCTTGCCTTCATCTCGAGTCTCTGGGGGGCTCGGCGGCGGGAGTGGGGATCTCATCACAGCACCTGGGCTCACAGTCTCCGTTGGGGAATACGGATGTCAGTGCCATCTCCTCCTCAGGGTCCCGGGAGAGATCTGCAACACAGAAGGAGTCACCCATCAGAAGATAACTCAGAAGCGACTGAGAAAGCTAGGAACAGAAGAGAGGAAGTTGGTCCCATTAAAAATCTGCTTGAATGGCAAACTACATTATCAAAACCTTAAAGAGACACACACCCTTTGACCCAGCGATTCCACATGCAGGACTGCATCCTAAGGAGATAATTACGAATCATTAGTAGAAATGTGCGGTTATGTTGCTACCAGCCTATGGATGAAACCAACACTGAGGATGGCCCAACAGAGCCAGAAAGAACCAGGGTCCTTGATGGGGTCACTGGGCCCCTGCATCAGCCTGCCCTGAAGCTGACATCACCCCTGGACTATCTTTTAGTAGAGATAGTAAGTTCTCTGACTTTTCAGGCTGGCTTGGGTCACGGTTTCTGTGCCTGCAGTTGAAAGCACCCTCACTGACTGAAAGTCCAACAAGGGGCTGGTTGAGTAAACGGTGGCTTGCCATGTGATGCAATTCAGACATTAAATATGATACAGTTCCAGAGAACCACACACACACACAGACACAGCTACAAGTAAAACTGGGGAAATCAGAATAGGATTGGTGGGTTGTGGATTGTTATTGATGTCAATATCTTGGTTGAGACTGTATGTTATAATTTTATAGTGTTGCAAGATGTCACCATTGGGGGAAACCAGGCAATGCGGACATGGGATCGCTCTGTGTTACTGCTTATAGCATATACATCTACAATTACCCAAACCAAAAAGAAAGCGGTACACATAGAAGTATTGATATGAAATGAAAATTATATTACTGATGAAGACAGTAGCCTATAAAACACTGTAATATGTGTACATGTGTAATATCCAGGTTTCTGTTGTCACTGGAGCCCTCACTTAACATGGTGGTTAAGTAAGTTGACTGCTTACCAAAAGGCTGGCAGTTCAAACCCACCTGTCGCTCCTTGGAAACGCTAAAGGGCAGTTCTAGTTTGCCCTGTAGGGTTGTCATGTGTTGGAATCAACTTGACAGCAGTTTTCTTTTTAATATATATATATATATATACCACATATGTATAAGCCATAAATGCAATTTGTATTTTAATAAATTTACTTCTATAATTGAGATCAAACAATTGGGTACATGTAACAGAAACAAAATTATCCAAGATTTACATCAAATTGTTCATGATTGTTTTGCTTTATTTCTTATTTTTTTCAGTTTCCGGATACATCCAACATGATGATGGAGGGGTTGAAAGTTAACACTTTGGCAATTAAATATTTACAGTATCTGTTGCATTTTGTAGATTGTTTACATATTATATATAATGAAAAGCAAATTTATTAAAATTGTAACTGCACATACATGTATACACAAAGAGTAGAAATGCCCCACAGTTTCCGTGGAGCACCTGGTGGATTCAAACTGCTGATCTTTTGGTTAGCAGCCTTAGCTCTTAACCACTAGGCTGCTAGGGTTTCCAGCTATAACGATGCCCCCAAAATATTGATAGACCTCATCTCTGGGTAACAGAATTGAGTGGTTTTTGCTATGTGTTTTCGTTTTTGTACTTCTGAACTTTCAACGGTGGCGGCAGGATTTTAAGAAGGCCCCCAAGAGCTCTGCACATGTGGTACAATCCTCTCCCCTTGAATGCAGACAAGACTTGTGACTGTAATGCGGATGGTTTTTGTTGTTGTTGGGTCCCACTGACTCAAGTCCGAGCCATAGCGACCCTACGTGACAGACTAGAATGACCCCCCACAGGGTTTTCTTGGTCGTCATCTTTATGTGAACAGATTGCCAGGTCTTCTGTGGGACCACTGGCTGGGTTTGAACACCCAGCCTCTCAGTTAGCAACCAAGCACCTAACCATTGTGCTACCAAAGATGAGGGACTATGCTACTCCTGGGATCATGTCACATTACAAAACACTACTTTTTGGTAGACTTGAAAGAGAGATTCTCCTGCTGGCCTTGAAGGAGTATGCTGCCATGCTGAGTAAGGGTCTGGGAGGGGCCTGAGTGTCAAGGAGCTGTGAAGGCCACTTAAATCTGAGGACTGAGAGAGGCGCAGCTGACAGCCAGCAAGAAATGTGAAAGCAGAGGCTGCATCCCCACAGCAGCAAAGAGATGAATTCCACTAACCACCATATGAGCTTGCAAGGTACTCCAAGCTCCAGAAAGGACTGCAGTCCAGCTGCCACCCTACCGGGGCCTGTGAGACCCTGAGCCAAGAGGAGGTTACATTACACCCAGACTCCAGACCCACAGCCACTCCACTGGGAGATAATATATTCGTATTGCCTCAAGCCGCTGAGTGGGTGGTCATTTGTTATGCAGCAATAGCAAACTAACATATCAATTAATGAATTTCAAAAGTAAGAGATGAAATACGTTTACTTTAAAACACTGTGCACAGTTCCCATAACATGCTATTCTTTTCTGCCCACTTTGGGGCAGGGGTTCAAGGCCATTCAGCTGGTTACAACCTGCTCCGCTGAGTACTTCCGGCTGAATACCCACCCACGTGCCTGTGTGGACCGCTGAGAGCTCTTTCCCTTCCCTTCTTCCTTTGCCTCTACTTGGTGGCCTGATGATCACACCCTGGCAATGTCTCCTGGCTGGCTGTCCTTGTTGCATTCCAACAGTGCTCAGTCTGCCCACTGTCACTCCTGGACCTGCTTCAATCCCCTCCCCACGGGGCTCTGCCTCTGGCCTCTCCCTGTCCCTACTGCCCAGTCACCTCTCTAAACACACCTCTCATCACCCCTGCGCAGAAATCGCCAAGGGCTCACGTTACCCGCAGTCTTCTGCCCAGGGGCCACCTCTCCTCTTCCACCTCAGTTTCACCTTTCCCTTAGGGCTCCTTCCTCCCCACCCATCCTCTTCTGAGCTGGGGACCTTTATCTGAGCAAGACTTTCTAAAACTCTCCCAACTCAGTTTCCCTGTCTGCAGGAGGAAAGGTCACTTCCTCCCTGATATTGTCTAGACCCTCAGGGGGTGACTTAATTGCAGTTTCTGCTCAATGAGCTCTCACATGTGGCCAGCTGCGTCACAGTCCTCCCCATGCCAGCTCATTAGCTGCAGATGCCCAGGGCAAGAGGCCAGCCTGACAGCCCACGTGTCCTCCACCTGGTGCTGGGGTACTGCTCACCCCCTTGCACCACCAATGCTAGTCCAGGTCTGTCCTTAGGGTCCCCATTTTGACAGGACCACTCGCCCTCAGGGTCCAGCAAGCCAGCAAGCGAGACACTCACCCTGAGCTAGGTCGCTGGAGGACGCATCAGTGCTGTCTTTCCTTCTGCTCCAGGGACCCCAGGAAAAGCAGGCCAGCAGTCCCGGGAGGCCCAGTCTCTCTCGGGCTCCCTCACCTACAAAGGACACAAAGCCCCATGAGCAGGGTCAGCTGGTTCCAGCCAGACATGACTGAGCGATTTCCCGCTCAGCAAACCAAGCACTTCAACTGTCGACTGCCCTGCCTTCAGCCCTCGGACTGAAAAGCAAAGATTCCCATTTGCACAAATGGGTGTGCTTTTGTACTTAAAAAAGCAAATCAGAAACTACTGTTTTGTATATATTTTCTCACGGCATCCCCACAAAATCCCTAGGATGCAGGCTCCAGGGTGGGAAAACTACAGCAACAAAAATGACATGGAGCAGTTCCCCGGGTTTTAGTTCAAATGATTTCCTAACAGGTATAGATATCTTTTTGATGATCACAAATGAAACAATTACAAGTTGATCCTAGTTTCTGTATTAATCACTTTGGTTATCTGGAGATCACCTGATATCCTCCAACTACTTAGAAGAGAGTCAACTGGAACTGAAAAAAAAAGAATAAGAAAAAGGACTTCAGGCAGCCAAAACACACCAGAAAATCCTTGTTCATAATCTTGATCAGGACCTGCATTTGGACTCAATTTTAACAAGACTGGATCTTTGGGCTTCTGATCCAAAGGCAGTTGGGTGGTTGTTACATGGTATTTAGTCGATTGACACTCATAGCAACCCCAGAAGACAGAACAGAACTGCCTTGCAGGGTTTCTGAGGCTGTAATCCTTACCACCAAAACAGAAGGGAAGCTTTAGACATCCCAATTTTAAAAAGTTAAAACAGATAGCAAATATTTAATTCTCTTTGTAAAATTGGCTTTGTCTTTTCTCCTGTTTTAAAAATTCCTGCCCCTGGCAGAAATCACTGACAGGCGCTATGGAAATAGTATCTTTACATTTTTTTCACAGCTTTTTAGACTTATAAAAACAGATAAAAGAGCCAGTGAAAGACCGAGGCGTCAGTCAGGGCCTCCAACCAAAGGCAGTCCGGATCCCTGCTCCTGAAGTGTGTCTTCAAAGGATCCCTGAGTCCCCAGGCGGATTCCCCTCTTCATCCCTAATCAATCACCTTGTTTCCCTGGTGCTGGCACCAATACCTGTATTTACATTTTGCATGCTACCCCCAAACTCCCTTAGAAATGTACCCCAATCACCTGACAAAATTGGAGCAGGATCTGATGGAGAGAATCCACTCTGCTTCCTGTGTCTGCTGGGCACAGTAATAAACTTCCTTTTTGATCACTCACCCAAAATACCTGTCTCAGAGACTGGCTATTAGGGGCAGGTAATGAGAATGTGGAGTTTTGTCTAGTAACAACAGCAATCCCAGGAGACAGAGTAGAATTGCCCTACAGGGTTTCCGTAATCTTTACTGGAGCAAATCACCAGGTCCTTCTCCTGGCTGGTGGGTTTGAATCGCCAACTTTTGGTTAACAGTTAAGTGTTTAACTGTTTTGCAGTTGGGTTAAGCCACTGACATCAAGTTAATTCTGACGCATAGTAACCCAACAAGACAGAGCAGATCTGCCCTACAGAGTGTCCAAGGAGCACGGGGTAGATTTGAATTGTAAACCTTTTGGTTAGCAGCCATAGCTCTTAACTGCTACGCCACTAGGATCTCCTACAGTTGCATTAGGTGCTATAAATTTGGTAAAGGGACACTAGGAAAGAGGCCAGCAACCTAAAAGTATAAGAATCACCATTGGGCTGCAAGGAAAGAGGTGGGCAAACTTTTAAAACACAAACACATTACTTAGCCCAAGCCTAGCAACATGAAGCCATTAGCTGTAAGGGCAGTGGTGCAGCCCACTACAAAAGCAGGGAAGAAGTCTTTCTTTGTATTCTGTATGTTTTTATGAAAGAAGAAAATAGTTTAATATCATGGAGAATGATTTCCTTACACAAGGTTCAAATTTCAAGTGCGTTTAAAAGGAGGCTTCATGCAATTAAGGATTCATGTATTGTGTACACCAGGCAGAGGTCAGGGGATGGGAAGACAGCGATGAGTCAATGATTACAGGGAACAAGGACAGCACTGCATGGTGAGGGCTTAGGGAGTAGCAGTGCAAGGAGAAGAGGGTCAGGGAAGGCTTCCTGGAAAGGGCAGCCCAGTTGGGAGTGATGAGACGGGACGGCCAAGTGACGAGATGGGACGGCCAAGTGACGAGAGGGCCAGCACAAGCGTGGCTTTGGGAAACTGAGTTAGTTCTCTGGATGAGAGAGGGCTGTCTAAGAGACATCACTGGCTCATGAGGGTCTCAAATACTTTCTTTCCAGATGAGCAAAAAGGCTGTCATCAACAATCAGAGTAAGTCTGCTGTCAGAATGATTGTCCTTGGGCTTCTAACTGAGCTGGCTTCTCTGAGGACTAAACAGACAGGGCTTTGGGGCAGGGAGGGTAAGGTTGGGGCCAGTTCTTAAACTGACAGGGACTTGCCCCTTACCCAAGCAGGCCAGGCTGCAAGTGGACTTGGGGACATTTGTAGTGTCATAGGTATTAGGTATCCCAGCTAGGAAAGCACCCCCTTTTCCTCTCTTGTGGCATCTCCAGGGTGCTGATTAATACTCCAATGCCCCCAAAGAACAACACAGCCACTGTCTGCATTGCCCTCTAAGCAGACAGTGTTGGCAGAGGTTGGAGAGAAGCCAGAGGCGCCTGGAGGGCTGCTGGCGCTCCAGGGGCGTGCAGGAGAGAGCTGGAAGTGCAAAGAAAGCTCCCCACACTTTCCAGTTGTGCCAGACTCAGATCTACTTAATGTCCCCACTTTTGACCTAGGACCCTGGAGAGTTCTGTAAAACCTTGAACCCTAGCATGGATGAGAACCTGACCCCACCAGTGATGGCGGGGTGGAGAGGGGACAGGAGGCTGGAAGAAGACCCTCCCTTTCCTTGCAACACTTTAGTAGAGAGGGCAGGGAAAAGGCAGCATCAGCGGGCCTTGGGCAGCAGACAGTCACGCAACGGGTGGGCAACCAGGGTGGGGAGTAGCCCGGAAGGACCAGATCATTCTGTGCTCTAAATCGCTCACCTCCTTCCCCGCAAACCTCCGCTATTTCCTTCGTGTAACAGTGCGAGGCCCGCTCTCTGAGCGAGATCTCCCCGACTCCAAGCTGCGCACGTCCTCGGAGCTCCTGGCACCACCAACCCCCTAATCCTACTTCTGCCCCTTCCCCCAGCCTTGCAAGTTTCGCGCAACCCAAGACCCTTGCATCTCTCCTCTTTCTTCCTTTCTCCTGGAGCGTCGTCTGCCAGCCCAATCCAAGCCTTCCCTCCAGGATCTCGCTCCTGAGCATGTCCTCCAGTTTTCCCCAGGCTCATTATCTCCCGTGTGCACTCGGAACCGTCCCCCCCCCGCCCCCACGGGACAGAGGGACCTCTCGCCCAGGGCCTGCTCCGTTCCAGGTGGGAGGCCATGCGGTAGGCGCCTCCCCTCTCCCGACCTCAGTTTCCTCCCGTGCACCACGAGGGAGGCCGGTCCCAACAGGTCCAACCTGGGGGAATCCCCCTGCCGCCCGTTTCCTTCCTTGGTCCCCCTTGGAGCCTCACCTAGGTGCCCGGGTCCGGCGGCTTGCAGGGCCCTGCAGGCGGCCGCCTGGACGGCCACGCTGGAGGCTGGGCGGCTCGGGCAGTATGCAGCCGCCTGCACTGGGCCTCCAGCCTGGCGGCCGAACACTTGGCGCAGCAGCGCCTCCAGCAGCCGCAGGGCGGGCGCCACCGCCTCCTCGGGCCCGGCCTCGGCCACCAGCACCGCGACCAGCGCCGCGCCGGCCGGCCGCCGACCGCGCACGTCCCGCAGCATCTCGCGCAGGCTGCGCCGCGGCCCCCGGGCGGCCAGCGACGCGGAGCGACACAGCACGAAGACCAGCGGCGAGCGAATAGCGCGCGCCGCCCTCCCGACCGTGACCTGCGCCCTCGGCGCTCCGGGCGCATCTCCGGGCTCCGCGCGCGCCGCGCAGCCGGGCTTGGCGGGCGCGGGCGCGGGCTCGGGCGGGAACAGGGCGCGCGCGAACTCCTGCAGCTGCGCGCGGCTCGGCTCGCGCTCCCACAGCTCGCCCACCAGCAGCACCTGCCCGCGGCCCCCCGCCGCCTCCACCAGCGCCCGGAAGGGCGGCTCGGCCGGGCGCGCCGGCTGGCCCGCCAGCGCCTCCAGCTCGCGCTCCATGCCGCCGCCGCCCGCGCTCTGAGGCCGCCGGCCCGTCGCCCGCTGCCCGCCTCCCGGGACGCTGGGCCCGGAGGACACGCCCCTGGGGCCGCGCCGGGCCGACCCCCGCCGCCGCCGCCGCCCTGCCGGACCGCCCCGAGCCCTCCCGGGGTGGCTCGTCTAGCCCTTCCTGTGGCCGCTGAGGTGCGTAGAGACTGAGCCAGTCTTCATTCAGCAAATATTTAGTGAGAACACATGAGGTGCAGAGGTCCCTGGATGGCGCAAGTTGTTGGCGCTCGACGACTATCCTGAAGATTGGCGGTTTCGACCCACGCCGGGGCGCTGCAGCGGGGTGGCCCGAGGTTGGCTTCCGCCACGAGGCCCCACGGAGCAGTTCGACTCTGTAACACGTGGGGGCGCCGTAAGTCAGAATCGACGCCGCGGCCGCGGGTTTGGTTTTGCTTTTTACTGGGTGCAGGCGCTGGGCTACCTGGGGTCAGGGATGCCGGAAAAACGGTCCTGTGAACAAATTCACGCGCGCCGTATTAGGTAAGGGCTTTCAGACCCGGGGCAGGTATGTCTGATGAGCCAGCAGTTTTGGAAGAGGTTACTGTCCTTGGAACGCAGCTGCTTTCGGGAAGTGGAGAGCAGGTGGGAAAGTGAGGCGAGAGAGGAGAGGGAAGCAAGAGTTGCTACTGCCCTCCCACTCCCGTTTTGGATCTTTAGCATTTAACAAACCTGGATGGAGGACTCAGTTACCTCAAGAAATATCTACTACCTGCGGCACCTGCTGTGGACCCAGGGGCATATTCTGCCTCTTGGGATGTACTTAGCTGAACGCCAAGAAAGCGGGTGGTGTTATTCCCTTGCCTGGTGAAGATATATCACCTTGAAGACAAAGGTGCACCTGACCCAAGCTATTATATTCTCAATTGCATTGTATGCAAGTGAAAGCTGGACAATGAATAAGGAAGACAGAGAAATAATTGATGCCTTTGAATTGTGGTGTTGGAGAAGAATGGACCATGGACTGCCAAAGGAACAAACAGATCTGTTCTGGAAGAAATACAGCCAGAGTGCGGCTTGGAAGCAAGGATGGCAAGACTGCATCTTACATACTTTGGACATGTTGTCAGGAAGAAACAGACCCTGGAGAAGGACACCATGCTTAGTAGAATGGAGGATCAGTGAAAAAGAGGAAGACTCTCAATAAAATAGGTGGACACAGTGGCTGCAACGATGGGCTTAAGCATAAAAATGATTGTGTACATGGTGCAAGACCGAGCAGTGTTTTGTTCTGTTGTGCATAGGGTCATTACGAGTTGGATCTGACTGGACAGCACCTGACAGGAACATTGGCAGAACATCCAGAGGGCAGAGGTAGGTGGCTGATGGAGCTGCCCCTCAGACCCATGCTGCCCCAGAAGAGGATGTCAGCAAGCCAGAGAGCATTTCCTTTCATTGTAAGGATCTAGTTAGTCTTGACCAATAGGGCATTCTGCCGTGATGAGGATGTTCTGTATTATCTGCCCTACACAGTGCAGTAAGCACCAGCAACATGTGCTTATTATGAACCACTTAAAGTATGGTAGAAACCCTGGTGGCTTGGTAGTTAAATGCTATGGCTGCTAACTAAAAGGCTGGCTGTTCAAATCCACCAGGTGCTCCTTGGAAACTCTATGAGACAGTTCTACTCTGCTCTTCCAGGTTGCTACAAGTCAGAATCAACTCAACAGCAATGAGTTTGTTTTGGGGGGTGTTTTTGAAATCTGGCTACTGTGTCCGAAGAGCTGACTTCTGGCTTTCCATGCTGCGTGCCCCAGTTCGATTCCCAGCCACTGCCCCTCCTATGCAGCACCCATCAGTCCATGGGGACTTGAATGTGGTGAGGGTGCTGAGCTGATTTCAGTAGAGCTTCCAGACGAAGACTGGGGAGAGCCTCCTAGAGATTTACTTCCAGAAACCAGCTGCTGAAAACTCTGTGGATCACAGTGGTCTAGTCTGCAGTTGATGACGGGATGGTGCAGGACTGGGCAGCATTTTCTTCCCCTGTCCATGGGGTTGGCGTGAATTGGGGCTGGCTGGATGGCAGCTGATAACAACAAATTTAAATAGTCACTTGGGGTTAGGGACCATAGTAGGCTGTACTGGTCAGGGTGTTCATCTCCAAGTCCAGTGCACACACCATAAAACACCAAAGATGCCTTTCAATCAAGCACTGCCCTCCTTTCACCATGCAACTCCCAATCCTCTCTTCTTGTTTCCCTGTTCCCTGGCTGCTGTAATTATACAGAAATATCTCTTGGAGGGCTTCTGTCTGTTCAATAAAACAAACATTTTTTGAACATCTACTGTGTGCAAGGAGCAGGGATTCAAGGATGTGGAACCACAGCCCCCTCCTTGATTCTAATCATTCAGCAGCTTTTGAGCCAATGTTTGGGGGAAGCGTCCCCTATCTTTGCGAGGTCTTGATGAATGTGACCTTTTCTGTTTGTGAACTGTCTTTGAGGTTCCCTTGGAATGGTGCCACAATACCCAGGGAGGTGGCCCAGGAGCTGGGGGATGGGGGAATAACTCCAGATTTGGAGTAAGGAACCCTGCATTGGAACCAGGGCCTGGGTTCCAGCACCAGCCCAGCAGTCTACTGGGGATCTTCTCTGTCAGCACTGTGCCCACTGCTAGGGAGGCAGCTGTGAACACGCACATCCCTGCCCTCATGGAGCTGATGTCCCAGTAAGAGGCTGGGGGGAGAAGGCGATAAACAACTGAACACACAGATCACAATGTCAGAGGGTGGTCAGTGTCAAGAAAGCAAGCGTGCAGGGCCGGCAAGATGGCGCATGTACTTGAGATGCAGGCTGCCTCCTGTGACTGTAACCCTAAAGATGGCAGAGAAACAGGAGGGGATAATGATGTCTTGGAGACACTAAAACTGTAGAAGCTACCCACCTCACTGGAAGCAGCAGAAGGAAAGAGCGGTTCCTTGAAGAAGAAGGCCAGGTGCCAAGGAAGGGGAAGAAACTAGCTACTATCAAGTCGACTCCAACTCATGGCAACCCCCTGTGTCTCAGAGGAGAAGTGCTTTGTAGGATTTTCAATGGCTGATTTTTTGGAAGTAGATTGCCAAGCCTTTCTTCCATGCTGTCGCTGGGTGGCCTTAGCTCCAATCATGTTAACCATTTGCACCACCTAGGGACTCCGGGAGGGGTCAAGGCTGCATGAGAACCTTATAACGTGCTCTTTTGCCCACCCCCAATAGCGTGGGTAGACCATTGCTCTCCCCACCCCCACCTTCTCCACTGCCCTGATGCTAGGAGGCAGAACACAACAGCAGCAGCCAGAGGCAGTAACATCAGGCTGCGGTTAGATGCTCAGAACAAGCAGAGCTGGCAGACCCCGGAAGTCCCTTCTCCCTTCAGCATGGGCCACGGCCTCCCAACCACAAGGCCTAGCTCACAGTAAAGAGAGCTGGTCAGGGGAGAGAGAAGGTCTAGAAGCTTCTGGAGGAGCAGGCCGGTGGCAGGGGTGCATGCCAAGCCCACTTTGTGATCCTGTAGGCAATTCCTAGCCCCGCCCATTCCGTGAGCTCCTCAGGAGGGATACGAGGTAGAGTGTAGGCATCAGCATCTTCCAGGTATAGCCATGACCAGCCAAGGTAATAGCTTCATCCTCATGATCCATGTTGGAAGCTAGAGCTCCAGCCATCATATGTGTATCCCAGGTGTCTGATGGTGGGGGTGCTGAGGAAGGAACAAGAGTCGGATCAACTTCAAATTTCTTAAAGAACACTGGATTTAAGAAGACATTTTAGTAATATTTTTTAGGTATCAAAGAGAAAGAACTTTGAACCTAGATTTCAATTTCTAGTTAAAATGTTGAACATACAAAGAATTAGAATAGCTCCTCTTCAAAAACACTATTAGGGGAAGACTCCAATAAGAAGAGAAATAAATCTAAGCAAGCTCAAAAAATAGTAGATAAGTAGGAAGTCAGAGGGGTCTCATCACCTAGAAAGTGTGTTCTTGCCTGAATACACCAAACAAGTGCCTGACTGGCATAGACATGTGCTGAGAAAGTGACAGAGTAAGGTGACAGAGTAAGGTGAACTAGTCAAAGTGACAGAATTTAACCCCGTCCAGGAAACCGTGGTGGCATAGTGGTTAAGTGCCACATCGGCTAACCAAGAGGTCAGCAGCTCAAATCTACCAGGCGCTCCTTGGGACCCCTAGGGGACAAGGAGTCGGAATCAACTCAACAGCAGTGTTTTTGTTGTTGTTGTTGTTTTTTAGGTAACCTCAGGAAACTCCAGTGGTGTAGCAGTTAAGAGCTATGGGTGCTAACCAAAAACTCGACAGTTCAGATTGACCGTACCGTGTGTGCCCTTTATGGTTCTGTGCATATACAGGATGTCGTCCTACTGGCTTTTTAGTAGAGGGGAGTGGAGAGGGTGGAGAGGAGGGGACAGGAGATCATTAACTGGTTATGACACGTATGACATGGAAAGGAGGAATGTGCCCTCACCAGGCAAGGGGAGTAGAGGGAGCTGCAGATAAGCAGGCATGCAAATTTGAATTGTAAACTTTCACTCCATCACAATTAAAAAAAGAAGAAAGCTGTGCAGTTCAAATCCACCAGCTGCTCCCTGGAAATCCTGTGGAGCGGTTCTCCTCTGTCCTTTAGGGTGGCCATGCTCCACGGGGACAGGTTAAAACCAGCAGGCTTTGCCTCTTAAACTATTTACTCTCTGGCTCTGAATTTCCAGGTAACAAATTCCAGACTTTCCCATTCTGGAGATCAGGGATAGATCAGAGGGTGGGGCTGGGCTTGTTAAACAAAGGTTGGAGTCCAGGGCCAGGGAAGTTTACTCTTTGTCTGTGTTATTTACATGGCAAAGGGTCAGGTATTAAATTAACTGGAAGCTAAAAAGACTTTAAAAAAAAGGCAGAAGTCAAAAATATTTCTCCCTCTTCTTCGTCTATACCTTAGACCGTATCATAAAACAAATAGGCTTATGTCTCTGTTTTGCAATGGAGAAGAAAAGGTGAACTAGAATGAAGCAATTTGCCTCTTCCTAGTCATTCAAGTAACACTTGTTAGGGCTAAGAGGAGCAGAAAGGGCTGTTTGGACCAGAGAGTGATCTTAGGTTCCCTACTTGGTATCTCCTCTCTCTATTTGCCTCTCTTTCATCCTTTTCCTCCCTTCCCTCTCTCTCTCTCTCTTCTTTTTCCCTTCCCATACCTCTTTACTTTATTGTGCTTTAAGTAAAAGTTTACAAACCAAATCAATTTGCCCTATAACAGCCCAAACACACAGCACTGTGCAACTCTCACTGCTGTCCCCTCCGCGCTCATGCCCCTACACTTTTCCCACTCCCAACCCCCCCAGCACACTCCCCCTCTCCACCCTGTACTTCCTGTATCCATTCTACCAACTACTGTTCCGCTCCGCTCCACCGTCTCATCTCACTTCTAGAGAGGAGCTGTGCAGGCAGCCTCATGTATATATTTAAGCCAGGAAGCATATTCTTCGCCAGCATCTCTCTATGTCCTACAGTGCAGCCCACTCTTTGTCTGAAGAGCTGGCTTCAGCACTGGTTTCAGTTTTGGGCTAACAGAGAGTCCAGGGGCCATGGCATCAGGGGACCCTCCAGTCTGACAGACCATCAAGTGTGGTCTTTTAATGGAGTTCCATTTCTGCACATTCATTGTTCTCATGCTACATCAGGGGCTTTTTACTCTGTGTACCCTGTTGGGGAAGTCATTAATGGTAGCTGGGCACCATCTAGTTCTTGTCTCATGCTGAAGTAGCCTCTGGATCATATGGCAGCTTCTGCCTGCTGGACTCAAGTTTTCCTCTTATCTTTGATGTCCTTTGTTCTCTGCTCCTCGTAGATTGGGACCAATTGATCCTATTTAGATGGCAGCTTGCTACTTTTTAAGGCTCCAAGTGCCACTAAGCAAAGTGTTAAGTAAAACATTTTCTTAAAAAAAGCTTAGTTATGCCAAGTAGCATAGGTGTCCCCTGAAACTGTACTCCTGAGTCCCCTGACCCTGCTACTCTGTCCTTTAAAAAGCTGGGTTGTATTTGCCAAGTGGTTGTATTTAGGAAACCTTTTAATTTTGGTGTAGTGAAGTTGTGCTAACCTCTCTTCTACTGCATGCTGTCACTCCTCTTGACCTAACCCAATTCCTGTCTCTTATCTGGGCTATGAATATCCTCTTTTTCCCTCCCCACCCTTGTAACCATCAAAGATTTCCTTCTGTGGTTAAACCTTTTCTTAATTCCTTCTAATAATGGTCTCATACAATATTTGTCCTTTTTGCATCTGACTAATTTCAGCATAATGTCTTCTAGATGATTCCACGTTATGAGGTATTTCCTAAGATCATCGTTGTTCTTCATCATTGCATAATGTTCCTTTGGGTAAATATACCATAGTTGATCCATTCATCTATTGATGGACACTTAGGTTGATTCCTCTTTTGCTGTTGTGGACAGTGCTGCAGTAAGCACCAGTGTGCATGTATTTGTTCATGTGACACCCCTTATTTCTCTAGGATATATTCCAAGGAGTAGGATTGCTGGAGCATATGGTATTTCTATTTTTAGCTTTTTAAGGAATCACTGAATTGATTTCCAAAGTGGTTCTATCATTTTCTACTCCCACCAACAACGTAGAAGGGTTTCAATCTCTCCAACATTTATTGTTTTGTGTCTTTTGGATTAATGCCAACCTTGTTGGGGTGAGATGGCAACTCATTGTAGTTTTGACTTGCATTTCTTTGATGGCTAATGATCATGAGCATTTTCTCATGTGTCTGTTAGCATCCTGGATGTCTTCTTTGGTGAAGTGCCTATTCATATCCTTTTCCCATTTGTTAATCACATTATTTGTCTTTTTCTTGTTGCAGTTTTGTAATATCTTGTAGATTAGGGAGATTAGATGCTGATCAAGTTCATGGTAGCCAAAAATTCTTTCCCATCTTATAGGTAGTTTTTTTACTCTTTTGATGAAATCTTTGGATGAGCATAAGTGTTTGATTTTTAGGAAGTCCCAGTTATCTATTTTCACTTCTGGTGTTTGTTAGTAATTTTTTGTAGTCTGTTTATACCATGTATTAGCGCTTCCAGCATTGTTGTTATTTTTCCTTCCATAATGTTCATCATTTATATTTAGGTCTTTGATCCATTTTGAGTTAGGTTTTTTTTTTTTTTTTTTTTTTTTTTGCATAGTATGAGTTACAGGTCTTGTTTCAGTTTTTTTCATCAGTTTTGCCAACACCATTTGTTAAAGACACTGCCTTTTCCCCAGTTCACAGCCTTTGGAACTTTGTCAATTATCAGCTGCTCATAGATGGATGATGTTGTGTCTGGATTCTCAGTTCTGTTCCATTGATCTATTTGTCTGCCTTTGTACCAGTACCAGACTGTCTTGACTGCTATGGCAGTGTAATAGATTCCAAAATCAGATAGAGTGAGTCCTCCCACGTTGTTCTCCTTAATGTTTTACTTGTCTGAGGCTTCTTCCCTTTCCATATATGAAGCTGGTGATTTGTTTCTCCATCTCATTAAGAAATGCCATTGGATAAGTAAACTATGGTGTATGGACTCAGTGGAACACTATGCAATGATAAAGAATAATGATTTCAGGAAACATCTCATAACCTGGTTTCAACTGGATGACATTATGTTGAGCGAAAGTAGTCAGCGACAGAAGGACAAATATTGTATGAGACCCTTATGATAAGTACTTAAAATCAGACTCATGCCTAGAAGAAAAGACTCTTTGATGGCTGCAAGGGTGGGGAGGCTCGGAGGGCGGGGGGGGGGAGGGTTTAGATTAGATAGTTGTTAGAACTTTGACTGGGTGAAATCGGTGACAGCACACATTAGTAAGAAGATCAGTATTAACTGGACTTCAACACAACTTGAGTACTCCTCCCGTCTTAACCCAACATTGCAAGGACAGAGTAGCTGGGGCAGGAGGCTGGGGACAGTGCTCTTAAGGGAAATCGAGGCCAATTGGCACAGCTAGCTTTTTGCTAATGAGGACTCACCGCATCCAACATTGGTGAGTGGCGTCTGGGTTCTTAAAAGCTGCCAACCTGCCATCTGAGGGTATAGCAAATAGTCCCAACTCAGCAGGAACAGATGATCACTGAGGTCTATAATGACATGGGGGAAAGAGAACCCAGAAGACGGAGAGACCCACGTGAGTGGGTGTCTACATTGACTTGTGACAGGAAGAACCAGATGATGCCCAGCCACCACCAGTGATAGCCACGTTGGAGCTCACAAAGTTGAGTCTCACTGGCAACACAAAAATAAATAGGGGTGCACCCAGAGATTTCCACTAAAAGACCACTATTGATGGCCCAGGGGCTTCGGCATTCCCCTGGGAGCATGGCCCCTGGCCCTGATGCTGCCCCTGTCCATGAATCATAATGAAGGTCAATTCTTCGGACAGCAATGGATTGCGCTTGGTGACACAGAATGATCATATTTTGTGGGCACTTTATGTTTCTGTGCATCTATAGGATGTCATCCTGCTGACCTCACACTTGAGGAAGGGGAGTGGGTGGAGAGGAGGAGATAGGAGATTGTTGCGAGGATAGGACATGTATAGAGCGGAGAGGAAGAGTGTACTGTCACCGTGCAGGGAGAGCAGTGGAAGCTGCATATAGGTGAGCGTGCAAATTTATATGGGAATGTACATTTTCATTCAATCGTAATAAAAAACAAAACAAAACAGAAATGCCATTGGAATTTGTATCAGGATTGCTTTGTATCTATAGCTTGCTGTGGGTAGAATCACCGTTGTCACGACTACCCCTTTTTCCTACCTCCCCTCTCTCCTTCATGCTTTCTCTTCTTTCCTAACATGATTGCAGGTAAAGTGAGACATAGAGGGACTTCACAGGGTTGGGGAAGCCGGGTAGAGGGAGAAAGGCCTTTCACGTGAGGTAGACTTCAGATATGTAGGATGTTGGGTTGAGCCCCAGAACCACCGAGGGATGAGGCTGGGGTGGTAGGAAGTTTTAAACTGGGTCTAAGTTGATGGTGGAGGGTAGGGAACACAGAGGAACAATCTGTCCTTTCTGTACAATTTGTCTATAAACTAAAACTGCATGTCTCAGTTACCCAGCTCTGCTGTAACTGAAATACCACCAATATGTGTCTTTAACAAACAGACATTTATTTTCTCACAGTTTAGGATACTAGGTGCTGGCTCCAGGGGAAGGCCTTCTCTCTCTGTTGGCTCTGGAGGAAGGTCCTTGCTTCTTCTGAGGGATCTCTTCTCCCATGTCAGCTTGCTTGCTTGAGTTTAATTTCTTTAATATCTGAAAAGAGATTGACTCAAAATACACCCTACACTAATCCTATCTTATTAACATAACAAGAACAACCCTTCCCAAATGGGATTCTAAGCAGAGACATAAACCCAAACCAAACCCAACAGTGACCTTTTAGACAGAGTATAAGTGCCCCATAGAGTTTCCAAGGAGCAGCTGGCAGATTTGAACTATAGACATTTTGGTTAAGCAGCCAAGCTCTTAACCACTGGATACTATCCGGGCTCTACCACAGGCATAGAGGATGGGATTTACAAAACATATTTTGGGGGCAGACAGTTGAAACTACAGCACTGCTCTGAAAAATAAAATTTATTAAAAACAACCACCACAACAGGGCCCGAAGCCAGGCTGTGTGCAGCGCAATGGAACAGCCCTGCAGTGTACGTGGTCTAACAATTAAGTCCATGAACTTAATTGTTCTGAGTGTTACATACCTCACTGCTGAACATCACTACGGTCCTCTTCCAGGTCCTCCCCTTGGGAAGCTATGAACCAGCGCCAGCACCTAATCCACCCTTTAAAGCAATTTTGAAACTCTCTGGAATGGCCATTGCACACGGTGGCAGGTGGCAAGTTTGTGAACTTAATTGTATGGTTGTCTGTGAGGGAGTTTTTAGCCAGTAAACAAATAACTATATTGAACCACTCTCCCTACTCACCTAATGTGGCCTCCAGTGACTTTTTTCTTTACACGAAGATAAAGGAAATATTGAAAAGAAGGCATTTTGATGACATCCAGGACATCAAGGGTAACACGATGGCAGTTCTGATGGCCATTCCAGAAAAAGAGTTCCAAAACTGCTTTGAAGATTGGATTACATGCTGGTGTTGGTGCATAGCTTCCCAAGGGAGTATCTGGAAGGTGACTGTAGTGATACTCAGCAGTGAGGTATATAACATTTTTTCTAGGGTGAGTTTGAGAAATTAATTGGCAGTCCTGTGTGCTGGCTGCTGGGGACCTGACAAGCCTGAGCGTAAGACCTCCTGTCTGCCTGTGTGCATTCAGGCCTAGCTTTCCCCTGGCACCAGGAATAGAGGTCATCCTTGTGCCAGCCTCTGGCTGTCCCTTCTTCCCCTCAGTGTGGGCCAGAGTATTCCAACTGCAAGGCTAGCTCTTGGGGAAGAGCAGTGGCCTGGGGAAGTGTCCAGAAGTTCCCTGAGGGGTTGTCTGGTGGGGGTTGGGGTCAGGTATCTCAGTTTCACCTGAACGTTAATGAAGGTGAGGCAGAGGCCCTGGCTGAGCCCCAGCTGTGTCCCTGCTGGGCCAGGCCAGTGTGGCAGTGTCCAGAGGAGAGGATGGTGGGCCCTCCAGCGTACCACTGCATGAGGACGGGGTGTTGGAGGGAGGACACTCCTATTTCAGGTGATACCTGTCTCCAGATGGTGCTTGTGGCCACTAGCCTCATTCCACCTTGCCCATCCACTGTGGGGCACTGGTCGACAGCCCTGGAGTCACAGAGGTAAGGGCATCTAGGTGATGTGGGAACACCGTTGGCTCTGCCTGGCTTCCGGAATTCATGACAAACCTCCGGGAGCCAGTTTTCAGCATGGACTCGGCCAGGTGCAGCCTCAGCATATACCGAGGAGGGCATCTGCACCTGCCTCAAGGTGACTTCCTGGGGAAGTGTCAGCACTGGCAGGCTCCAGCAGGGGTGGGGACAGCAGCTGAGCTATAGAGGGAAGGACACGTGATGACCTTGAAATACCAACTGGGATTCTTTTACAACCTGGCCTGGCCTCTGTGTGGTGCTCAAATTAGATCAAGATGGGGAGAACGATTCTGCTCAAAAGTGGCCAGAAGGTGACCATGGCCTCTAGGAGCTGAACGGACAGACATTGTGACTCAATCCTACTCCAAGTTGGCCTCTGGACCCCTGGGGTTACAGTGGACCCCAGGACAGTTGTCACAAGAGACACCTGGGGTCCTCACCCCAGGCTCAAACTAGGCACTCCTTGATGGAATAGCAAATGAACTATGAGCTGTTTCTAAGCGGTAGCCATGAAGTCTGTGCTCCCCTGTACACAGCCCTGTGCCTGCACGTCCCATTCTGTATACTTTCTGCAAGCTACAGGCTGTGGCTGATGAGGTACAGGACACGCCTGTACTTTGAGGGGATTGGCAGTAGGTGACTTTGTGGTCACTGGGCCTGGTATCAGACAAAACAACAGAAACTGCTTTCAAATCTGTTCCAACTCATGGCAACCCTGTGTGTTGTGTTGTAGAGTAGAACCATGCTGCATAGGCTTTTCAAGGCCATGACCTTTCCGCAGTCAATTTCTAGGCCTTTCTTTAGAGTTGCCTTTCGGTTGGCAGCAGCTCACTTACCCATATACACCACCTGGGACCTCCTGGTCTAAGACTAAGTGACCACTGCAAGTAAATCTCATGCTAACCTTCGGCTGCTCAGCCCAGATGGATGGACTCAGTCAGGAAAGTCTCCCCAAGAAGAGTCTACTTGAGACACTGGCCCTGGCAGCATAGCTGCTGTCCCCTCAGGGTGGTGCTGTTGGCATCTCAACTCAGGCTGTCGCCATTGTGAATAACCTCTGATTGATCACTGGGCCTTTTCATTTCTCCTTCAGGATTTGAAGTCCTTGGCAAAAGTATCTAATTGGCTAAGCTCAGGTCACATGGCCATGCACTGGTTATAAGGAGCTGGGAGACGGCATGTTTGATTCCCCTTTGGCTTCCATTGACAAAAGTAGAGCCGTGCCCCCATTCGATTTTCCTCCATCTCCCCTTTATTCATTGTTCCGCTTTCACGTGCTTATGAGGTGACTGAAAACACTATGGCTTGGGTTAGGTGCACCTGAGTCTTCAGGGTGACATCCTTGCTTTTTAACATTTTAAGATCTCTTGCATCCTGTTTTACACAATCTAAGTGTGTCTTTGGATTTTTTGACTGCTGCTTCCATGGATATTGACTATGGACACAAGCAAAATGAAATCCTTGACAACCTCAGTCATTTCCTCAGTTATCATAATGTTGCTTACTGGTCCAGTTGTGGGGATTTTTGTTTTCTTGATGCTGAAGTACAGTTCATACTGAAGGCGGTGGCCTTTGATCTTCCTCAGTAAGTGCTTCAAGTCCTCTTCACTTTCAGCAAGCAAGATTGTGTCATCTGCATAAAGCAGGGTGTTAACGATTGTTCCTCCAATTCTGATGCCCCATTCTTCTTCATATAGTCCAGCTTCTCAGGTCATTTGCTTACCATACAGATGCAATGGGTATGGTAAAAGGATACACCTTTCCTGACTTTAAACCATTCAGTGTTCCTTTGTTCTGCTTGAATGACTGCCTCTTGATCCCTGTACAGATCTTCATGAGCACAGTTAAGTGTTCTGGAATTCTCATTCTTTGCAATGTTATCCATAATTTGCTATAATCCACACAGTTGGATGCCTCAGCATAGTCAATAAAACATAGGTAAACTTCGTTCTGGTATTCTCTGTTTTCAGCCAGCATCCTTCAGACATCAGCAGTGATATCCTTGGTTCCATGTCCTGTTTTGAATCCTGCTTGAATTTCTGGCAGTTCCCTGTTGGTATACTATTGAAGCTGCTTTTGAATAAGCTTCAGCAAAATTTTGTTTGCATGTAGTATTAATGATTGTTTGATAATTTCTGCATTTGATTAGATAATCTTTCTTGGGAATAGGTATAAATATGTTTCTCTTCCAATCGCTTGACCAGGTAGCTCTTGGCCAAATTTCTTGGCAGAGGAATGTGACCACTTCCAGTGTTGTAGCTGTTTGTTGAACCATCTCACTCGGTATTCTGTTAATTTCTGGAGCTTTGTTTTTTGCCAATGCCTTTAGTGCAACTTGAATTTCTTCCTTCAGCACCATAAATTCCTGATCATATGGTACCTCCTAAAATGGTTGAATGTTGACCAATTCTATGAACCATTGTAGGTACCTAGAATTTTTAATATAATAGGCTTTACAGGGTTGGTTCATAAGCATGTGTTGTATGTAAGTTGAATGTTTGTAACCTGGGGACTGCCTGTACCTGGATTTGCCATGAGCTGGAGCTGATTTGATAGCAACTAACAACAACAAAGTGCCTCCACCACAGATTGCTTAGTTGTTTCAAGGGAGAAATAACTATACAGCAGAGAACTTGGACAGCACTTTGACCATATGGAGGACAGATGGACAACTTGGCCACTGATGCCCTGACTGAAATGCAGAATCTTAATTTAACTGCTAGAAACATCAGAGAAATCAAACCTATTTCTAAAAAGTGGGAGGAGAGGGCATGTAGTCTTCAAAAATATTAACTTCATAAAACAAAGGTCGTGGAAATGTTCTAGACTAAATAGAAGAAAAAGAAATGACAGCTAGATACAATATGTGGTACTAGGCTAGGTCTTACCCTGCAGAGGAGAAATGTAATAAGACTGTGTGTCAACTTGGCTGGGCCATGATTCTCAATGTTTATATGTGATCACCTCCGTGATGGGATCTGCCGTGAGTAGCCAAACCAATGAAAGGAAGTTTCCTTAGGTATATAGCCTGCATCCAAGTATAGGTGGATGTTCTGGGTTTTGCCCTCTCTGGGGCCTGCAGCTGTCTCTTGCTCATCTGACTTGTTCTTGGGACTTGAGCTAGCAGCTTACCTGCTGATCTTGGGATTCTTCAATCTTCAAGGCCTGTGAGCAGGAATCCTGCTCTCCCACCTATTGATCTTTGGTTCCCCAGTCCCTGCAGCTGTGTGAATCAGGAGAAGCCTTGCAGTCTTACCTGTTGATCTCGGGATTCATCAGCCTTCACAGACTGTGCAAGAGCCCTGCTCTCTGACCTGCTGCTATTGGGCTCGCCAGTCCCTGCAGCTGTGCAGATCAGGAGAAGCTGCTATCCTGATCCACCTTTATGTGGATGCAGGCATTGGGCATTCCAGCCTCAACAGTCCTGTGAGCTGTTGTTTCCTTGATATAAAGCTCTGTGTATGTATGTTTATATACATTACTGATTTTGTTTCTCTAGAGAATCCATCCTAAGAAGGTGAGTCAACTGACACAAAATACAGATGGTAGATAAAAGTAATGTTTATTTCAGTAAATGTAATATTCATTTAATGATAATTGTTGTCTCATTATGTAAGATAATGTTCTTATTCTTAGAACTCATACACACTGAAGATTTTAGAGATGAGACACCATGGTGCCTGCAACCTTCTTTCAAATGGAGAAAGAGGGAGAGAGGGAGAGAGTTGACATGATAAAGCCACTGCTACCAGTGGATGATTCCAGCTCATGGTGACCCATGTGTGTCACAGTAGAACTATGCTCCATAGGTTTTTGTTTTTTTTAATTGACATAAAAATATAGGTAACATATTTGCCAAGTCAACATTTTTCTAATGTGCAGTTCAGTGAGATCAATTATGCTGAGCAACCATTCCCAATATTAGTTTTTCATCACCATAAGGTCACTTCTTCCTAAACAGTGATTTCCCTTTTCTCACACTAATGAACTCAGATATCTGTACTCTTGCCTATTCCAGATATTTTAATTAATGAGATCATGCAGATCTGTCCTTTTGTGATTGACTTATTTCCCTCAGCAAAATGTTTTCAGGGTCCATCTGGTTGTGATGTATCAGGACTTCATTTCTCTTTATAGCAATTTTCCATTGTATGGATATTCCACACTTTGCTGATCCATCATCTGTTGGAGAGTATTTGTGTTGTTTGCACACTTTTGCTACTGGAAGTAATGCTGCAATGATCATTGATGCCCCTGTGTCTGTGTCTTTGCTTTCAAGTCTCTTGGGAATTGCTGGGTCTTAGGGTATTTCCAGAAACCCTGGTGCCTAGTGGTTAAGTTTCTACGGTTGCTAACCAAAAGTTGTCAGTTCAAATCTACCAGGTGCTCCTTGGAAACTGTTCTATTCTGCCCTGTAGAGTCAATATGAGTCAGAATTGACTCGTCGGCAGTGGATTTGGTTTTGGTTACGGTAGTTCCACGGAAACCCTGGTGGCATAGCGGTTAAGATCTACAGCTACTAACCAAAAGATTGGCAATTTGAATCCACCAGGCACTCCTTGGAAACCCTGTTTGACAGTTCTTCTTTGTCCTATAGGGTCTCTATAGTGTCATTATGAGTTAGAATTGACTTCACAGGTGATGAGTTTAGTCATTCTTTGGAGCCCGAGTGGTATCCAGTACAGACAGGAGTGGCTTAGCCATTATCAAACAAAGTCCTCAGTGATAGCACTAGGTGTGACTCAATGGGAAGCTGCTCAGATCAAGAGGAACCTGCCCCCTCCTGTCCATGGCCCTCAAACTCTGGGTGTGGCTCAAGCCAGTCAAACCCAGTTGACTAGCCTACATGCCAAAGAAACAAAAAGTAAATTGTCTTACTGCACCTGCATCATAATAACCTAGGAATTCTCTAATGTTTTTATATACTTCCTTGTGAGACTCAGTCTGAAAGGTTCTGCCTCCCTTTGTTCAGAGAGCCTGATTTGAGGTAGACATCTTAATGCTCCTCGCCTGTGTGCTTGGGATGAGTGCATGAATGCTCGTCTTCCCTCCTCCCCTTGGTGCATCTTTATTGACAAGAAGCAGCACAGAGCAGAACCTGCCTTGGGTAATAGTGGGCACAGTGGTTAAGAGCTCATCTGCCATCTAAAAGGTCGGCAGTTCAAACCCACCAGCCACTCCTTGAAAATCTTATCAGAGTTCTACAGTTCTACAGAGTCGCCATGGGTGGGATTCAACTCAATGAGAGCGGGTAGACAGCTATAAGGTTTTCAATGGCTGATTATTTGGAGTGGATCTCTAGGCCTTTCTGAGGGCCCCCTGGTTGGACTCAGACCACCAAGTTTTTTGTTAGCTCTGAGCACCTTAACTGTTTGCATTACTCAGAGACTTCTAGACAGAGACCCCACCTCAAAAACTGGTTGCTGTTGATTTGACTCCAACTCATTGTAACCCTGTAGGACAGAGTAGAGCTGCCCCTAGGGTTTCCAAGGAGCACCTGGTGGGTTCAAACTGCTGACCTTTTTTGTTCAGCAGCTGTGGTCCTTAACCACTATGTCACCAGGAAATAAGAAGCTTCAAGTGTTCAAAGCTTAGCTGACAGAACTTCCCTCCTGGTGTGGGTCTGCTTCTCTAGGGGTGGGGTCCTCAGTCCTTGGGTCAAAATGGGGAGGCTGAGACCAGAACCTCCCAGAGCAGGAAATTGCAGTGGCCCTGCAGATGTAAGGGTAGGGTGAGGGCAAGGGGAGGTGGCTCTTTTAGAAGCCCTCCAGCTCACTGGATTTGAGCTGCTGATGGGCCATGATGCTATGCTCTTATTGAGTCCCCAGTTTCCCAGCACATAAAAGAATGAAGGATACAAGGCCAAGGTGGGGGTGGGGTAAGGCATCTTTTGTCCTCACAGCCAACCGCTGATGTCACAGCTGGCTGTTCCGCTTCTCTGCATCTCTCAAGTTTCTCCTTTGAAGGCAAATATTATTTTTAAGGAAACTCCAGCCCAGGAAGTCTCGGTCAGCTGAAATGCTCTCGGTGGGAATGTGCAACTTTAAAGGATTTGAAAAGAAGAATCCACTTTGGATCAATTTGCATTTCCAGAAAGCTTTCAGTAGGATGCCAAGGATGGAGCCTTGAATAGTCTTTCTGTGTTTGCCCCTCTGTGTGAATAGTACTGGGGGTGGGGGATACAAAAGGAGACATTTTATATTCCTCTTCGGCAGCCCAAGGAGGCCATGGGGAAGGCGCCTTGGCTGACAGCCCAGAGGATTCTGGGACGTGTGTGTTGACTCACCTCTTCCCTGGAGGTTTTCAGGGAGCTGGTTTGCATGAGGTAAACAGGCAACCTGATTCCCAGTTCCAGGGGCTTCTGTTCCAGGATCTTCCGCATCCCATTGCCTAGGGGATATAGCCTCATGGGAGGGGCAGACTAGTCCAATGAACAGGGCTAAGGTGAGAACACCTGTTTGGTATTTATATGGTATTTGGTCCCACACCCAGGTGGGCTCCCCTTTCCATCCTTTCTTATCTCAGTTGGGACCTGTGGCTACCCTGTGGCTGAGAGATCAAGCCAAGAGCTCAACTAGAGGGCTTCAACCTCCACCAGTACAGATTTCCATTGTGGGGAGTGCCCCCTAGAGGCCACAGTGAGAAAGACATGGGATGTTTGGCCAACACCCTCTTCTGACTACCCTCTCCCCAAACTAGCCTGCTTCCCTGTTATCTAGCTGAGTCCTCTGATGCCAGTGGGGTGCGTCATTTTGAGAGGATGAAGACCAGGGAGTGTCAGAGCAGCCCAGGACTCAGTGAGGTTGCTGTCCCAAATCTTCTGCAGGTCTTAATGCAGGCACCTGGGATCAAACAGCTAGGGGGTCCAGATGTGCCGCTTCAGCCCCTAGGAAGCCCCCCAGCTGTTCTGTGCATTGGTACGTCATTTCAGATGAGTTTATTCTAAGACCAACCTACAAACTAGACCAAAAAATCACCTGTCTTAGTTCTCTAGTGCTGCTGTAAGAGAAATAGCACAAATGAAAGACTTCAACAAAGACAAAAATATTCTCACCAGTTTTGTAGGCTACCTATACTCATTGCCGTTGAGTTGATCAAACTCACAGTGACCCTAAAGGTCAGAGCAGAATGGCCATGGTGGACTTGAACTTCCTCCCTTTTTGGTTAGCAGCTGTAGCTCTTAACCACTGTACTGTCAGGGTTTCCGTCTAGTAGGCTGGAGGTCCAAATTCAGGGCATCAGCTCCAGAGGAAAGCTTCCTCTCTCTGTTGGCTCTGGAGGAAAGTCCTTGATCAATCTTCCCCTGGGCTAGGAGCTTCTCTGCACAGGAACCTCCGGTCCAAAGGACGTCCTCTGTTCCTGTCATTGCTTTCTCAGTGATATGAGGTCCCCCTGTCTCTCTGCTTACTCATCTCTTGTATATCTCAGAAGAGATCGGTTTAAATTGTCAGTTAAGTTTTTAGATTGGGCTTGTGGCTAATCCCATCTCATCAACATCATAGAGACAAGATTTGTAATACACAGAGAAATCACATCAGATGATAAAGTAGTGGACAGTCATACAATACCAGGAATTATGACCTAGCCAAGTCAACAGATATTTTGAGGGAGACACAATTCAATCCATGATGTTCTACCTTTTGCTCTCCCTCAGTTCATGTCCTGCCACATGTAAGACACATTTGCCTCATCATATCAAATCAAAAGTCTTAATTCAATTTCAAGTCCAAAATCCAAAAATTACTCTTTATCTGTGAAATCTAGAATGCAAGTTATCTGCTTTCAAAGTATAGTGATGGAACAGGCACAAGCTATACATTTTCATTACAAATGGGAGAGACTGAAGGGTGTCATGGGTTGAACTGTGTTCCCTCAAAAATGTATGTGGTGGTTTGGCTGGGGCATGACTCCTAGTATTGTGTGATGTTTCTCCGTGTTGTAGTCCTGCCTCTATGATGTTAATGAGGGTGAACAGGGTGGCAGTTGTGTTGGTGCGGCAGGACTCAATGTGTAAGATTGTTTTGTGCCTTGAGCAGTCTCTTGAGATATAAAGGAAAGAGGCCAGCAGAGAGATTTGGGGACCTTAAACCATTAAGAAGCAGTGCTGAGAGCAGAGTGTGTCTTTTGGAAAGGACCTGGGTTTCCTACACCTCAGAAGCTCCCAGCCCAGGGGAAGATTGATGACAAAGACCTCCCTCCAGAGCCAGCAGAGAAAGTGTTCCCCTGGAGCTGACACCTGGGATTTGGACTTTTAGCCTACTGGACTGTGACAAATAAAATTTCTCTTTTTAAAACCATCCACTTGTGGTATTTCTGTTAAAGCAGCACTAAATGACTAAGACAGAGAGAAGGAAGGCATAACAGACACCAAGCCAGTGGAACACATTACATTACCCCTTGAGGCTTGAAAATAATCCTCTGTTCTCTGGCACTATTTACACAATGGTTGTGCCCTCTAGACTCTAGGTGTTGGCTGCACCTTCGGTATTCTGTGCAGAGGCCCCTTGGCCCTGGGCTTCAACTCTGCCTTGCAGGTGCACTGGAACAGCAACTCTGCTCCCTCAAATTCAGGTGCACCGTTCTCCTAGTCCGTCTGAGTGGTGACCCCACCCTCAGAAACATCAGAGGCTGTGGTTCCACTCTTTGAGACCCCAGAGGTTGTGGCCATACTCTTCGAGACTGAGGCAGCTCAGCTTCCTGTGCTTCTTATCTCTTTAGTATTTGCTTCCTGGTTTCTTGGCCTTTTGGCCCGTTGGGCCTCATTACCCAAGTGTGCTCTGCTGGGGCCAAACTCTCTGGCTACACTGATTAAGTCCGGGAAGCACCCCATTCTACCAGTAAACTGCGATTGGAAGGCACTCAGCTCTCGTGCTCAATGGGTTGGCTCCAGCACTGTCTCATGTTGGTCTCCTGGTTCTGTTACTGACTGTGCTCCTGCTTCACACTGTCTATGTGGTCTTCAGTGTAACAGTCCTCCTCATTCCTTCTGAGTCCTCTATCCATTCACAGTTTCAAAAGCACTTCCACATTTTAGGTATCTGTCAGAACAGCACCCCACTCCTAGTACCAAATTCTGTCTTATCACCCTTTATTTTATTTCCACTCTTAACCAAGCCAAGTGCCAACTTGACGGCACTTGGCTTAGTCTTAACCAAAACCCTGAGCCAAACCCAACCCTGTTGGTGTTGATTCAGACTCACAGACACCATGTAGGACAGAGTAGAACTGCTGCATAGGGTTTCCAAGTCTGTAATCTTTACAGAAGCAGACTGCCACATCTTTCTCCTATGGAGTGACTGGTGAGTTTGAACAACTGACTTTTCAGTTAGCAGTCAAGCACATAACCAGTGGTGATAAAATGAGCAGCAGATTAGGGTCAGGCCCCTGACTGCTGGCCCAGTCCAGCTGAAATGAGTGTCTGCCATTTTTAGCTTTTTAGTGTCTATTCTCAAACCTGTTGTCATCAAGTCAATTCCAACCCATAACAACCTTTTAGGACAGAGTAGAACTGTCCCCTATAGCATTTCCAAGCAGCAGCTAGTGGATTTGAACTCCCAACCTTTTGATTAGCAACCCAGCCTTTAACCACTGCACTGCCAGGGTTCCTTTTTGATAACAGGTAGCCAAAGTTACTGTTCTGATACTATTCTTCACTCTGAATTGTTAAAAGGGAGAAAATGAGGTATAAATTGACAGATTTCTCTGTTCATAATGGTCCTTGACCAATGTGAAATACATCCAGCCAAGCCAAGTGCTGTTGAGTTGGATCTGACTCATGGTGACCCAAGGGTAGATAAAAAAATAATATGGAGACAGGTAACCACAAAACCCAATCCTTCTCTAGGATAGGACAACCGATGGCCATGATGCTGTCTGAAGTTCATTTTGTGCAAAGACTGACTTTATGCAATTTCAGGGGAATGGGGGCCACAGAAACCACTGATGTCAGCTCATCTCAAGAAGGAAGGCGTGACTTGAGTCAGTTGAGACTAGTGTCTTAGGGAAAAATCACCACCAAGTTACAGGAAAGCAAGAAGAAAGAGTTTATTCTGCATGTGTTTCAAGAGGCAAAAGTGACAGATGGACAAGTGTCGTGCCAGAGATGTCTGCCTGAGTCCAAGGAATGCTACAGAAACATCAATACATACATTCAACCAAAGCCAAACCTACTGCAGCTAAGTTGATTTTGACTCATAGTGACCCTGTAAGACAGAGTAGCACTGTCCCCATATGGCTTCCAGGGAGCAGCTGGTGGATTCAAATTGGCAACCTTTTGGTTAGCAGCCAAGCTGCTAACTACTGTGCCATCAGGGCTCATACTGACATCACAAAGGGGTAAAATCATTAAAACCTTCATCTTTTAAAAGATTGGCTAGAAACTGTTAAATCATCATGATTCTACCTCTTGAATTGTCATTCTTAATAATCACTGGTACCGGGTTTAGTAACAACAGTCAGGAGGGACTTCATTGGTTCAAAAAGTAATACTGTTTACTAAGTGCTAACAGAAAAAAAGTAAGAGTAGAAAATATATGAGTAGAAAGAGTAGAAAATAAATATATAGTAGAAAATATATTTCTGCTATGGAAACCCTAGTGGCATGGTAGTTAAGTGCTATGTCTGCTAACCAAAAGGTCGGCAGTTCAAATTCACCAGGGGCTCCTTGGAACCTCTGTGGAACAGTTCTACCCTGTCCTATAGGGCTGCTATGAGTTGAAATAGACTCAATGGCAGTGGGTTTTGTTTTTGTTTTTTTTGCTATGTGTATTTGTTTATGCAAAAGTGCTCCATAAACAGTGTCTTCCAAGATTGTCCTAGATATTGTTTCTGTACCTCAGACCCCTAAGGTGTACTTGTGAGTCCTTGTCACTCCATCTGGGTCACATTCTTTATACTCAAGAATGGGGAATAATGATTCCAATTTTAACTCCTAAGTCACTCTCTTTTTGGTCAGAGACTGGAGCTAACACACTGATGATTAAAACCTGGATTTAGTTGTTTAGATAGCAGTTGTGGCAGGTCTTTAAACTCATGGAGCTAGGTTTCTACTGAATACCATTTGGTTCTTCACCAGGATTTTATGTAAAAGAGACGTTCCCATTAATTGCATGAGCAGAATCAATATAAGTCAACATTTTAGCCTGAGTGTTTCTGTTGACATTTAAGTGTGTAAGACAACAGAAGGTAAGTTTTATTATATCTGATTCTATCAAAAGGCAGAGTAAAAATATTACTATTCTTTGTAATAGTGATCTAGCCCATGTGCTTATTCCTACAGTAACTAACCAAATAAATCTAGTGCTTGTAGGGGTGTTATAGTATCTAATTAAGTAGCTTGCTGTCTAATTCCATGCATATCTTGTTTCTCCTATGTTATTTATCTAAGTGCAACAGGAGATACTAGCTACAGCCGACTCCACTTTCTCTGGCTAACAAAAAAAAAATCTAAGACTATTACGTTATCTAATGCCACCTTGACCAGTGAAGTCAGAGACTGCTGATGTATTTCAATATCATTAGTAACTTGGTCTGCTATTTAGCCTATACCAAAACCAAGCCAAACCCAGCGCTGTCGAATCAATTCTGACTCATGACAATTCTATAGGACAGAGTAGAACTGCCCCATAGAGTTTCCAAAGCGTACCTGGCGGATTTGAATGGCCAACATTTTGGTTAGCAGCTGTAGCACTTAACTACTACACCACCAGGATTTCCATTTATCCTGCAGTGATTAATAAGTTTAAAGATTTTTACTATTCAGGTACACCAAGCTCTTAGATATGACCAATTCTACCTTGAGTGTTGGACAATGAGTTTTCTTCTGACCCATGTTTTATATGGCACTTAGCTGGCTGGCATATTTTATACAATTTTGTACAATTTAACATTCTATTTCCAATATTTAATAGCATCATTACTATGAAAATCTAAAAGTAATCCTAAAGTTCCCAAAGTGTATTGCCCATGTATTTGCCAGGAATCTAAATAAAAGATTTCCTACATTAACTTTCAGCTGGAAAGGGCTCATCCAAACTAGTTTAGCTACATCCACCACACAAAACCGTAGATCCATAAGGTGCACACAAAATTTGTCCAGAGGGAACAGAAAGTATACAAAATTTACATGTGGCAATGAAAGATGGTATGGGGGGCAGTGTCTTATCTCCTCTAACTTCACAAGGGGGCAGAAGAGTCAAGATCAACAGCTCAGGGCTGCTTGTCCTGAGACAGAAGTCACACCTGCTTCCTTTCTGCACCATCTGTACTACTACTTACAGCAACTATCCCTTCCCTGCAGTCTCTACTCTCCAGGGTTCAGTCATTCATAATTCATTGCAATGGCCACTCAGAACTTACAAATAACACTCACAATTATGAGGCTTATTAAGTAAAAACAAAAACAACCACCATGACAAAAACAACCACCATAACAAAAACAACCACCATAACAAAAAACCCAGAGCTGTCAAGTCGATTCATAGTGACCCCTATAAGACAGAGTGGAACTGCCCTGTAGAGTTTCCAAGGAGCACCTGGCAGATTTGAACTGCTAACCTTTTGGTTAACAGATATAGCACTTATTAAGTAAACATCAGGTTATAATTCAGGTTCAGGAATGTTCAGCGTACTGTTCTCCCATCAGGACAGCTTCTTTTCAGCTGTGCCCATGGCACACCTCTGTCTGGTCTGTCAGCCTCTACCCCGCTCAGGCAAGTGTCACAAAACTCTTCTAGCATTCCTGGTAAGTACCCCGAGGCACCCCCATCAGCCAGTAAGCCTCGGTCCAAAGGCACAGCAACTCCAGCTCCGTGGGTCAGCCGAACTAGTTCCACGAAGTACCTGCAGGTACCCTACTCCTCCAGCAAGACTTCTGGCCAGAGGCCAGGAGGGCCATGGCACCATCTGCTGCTGCCATTGCTTTTCCGCCTTCAGTGTCACGGCTGTCTTATTGTTGGTCTCTTATTCCAGGAGCTTCTTAGTGTTGGGATCCAGGGTCTAAGGGATACACTTTGCTCCTGGCTCGCCCTCCGTGTTGGTGGTGGGATGCTCTCTCTGCTCTGGAATTGGCTTTCTTCTAAGCCTAGCAGGATGGCAAAACTGACCAATGCCCTTGGTGGGCTACAATTAGCTTAATTGTGCAGTCCCACCCAATCATTTGGGCGAGAGTTACAAGACCCTGATGAGAAAGGCCACACAAAAGCAGTTCATCACACTTCAGACCACCAAGTTTCCATTAGGAAATAGATATTAGCAAGATAATACAGAGTTGGAGGTCTTCTGTTAATCTATTTAAAACATAGTAAGTGTTCTTCGGCAAGATGACCTGGATCACTTTTTCAGAAGCGGAAGTTCAGCCTGAGACCAAACGGAGTCCAAGCCAGCCTTTTGGTCAGCCATTTTAGTGAAGCCAAGTGCCTCGGTTTTAGAGTGTCTTCAGGGATTCTGGTCATAAATGTTCGTACACATTCTCTGATCACTTATAAGAAGTGTGTCTTCTTCTGCTCAGATACTCTGGTTCTGTGATTTTACATTAGGGTATTTGCAGGTCAAGACCACATTGGAGGAACTTCTTGGTTTCCCAAAAAGTTGACTCAAGGCTGTGAGGTTGATCTCCTCTGAGAATTTTGTTTCTTTAAGATACATAATTCTCTGCATGGCAAGGGGGTGACAGTGGCTACAAACATTAGGCAGGCTTTTTGTGTCACACTGTCTTGAAGACTAATTAAAATAACAACTGTTTACCCTTAAGTCTCAGCCTGATCTCTGGAGTCAGTTTCCCAAAACCGACTGAATTGTTCAAAAAAACAAACATTCAGAGCAAAATGATCTTATTATTTAATCTGGACCATTGTTTGACTCAAAAGTGGCTCCAGGAACCAGTTTTTTCCTCAAAATTTGAGCTTCAAAAAGACACCCAAGTGTGATGTCCTGTGTGGGTTACTCCAGCCTCCATAAAAGCTAGAAATTCAGATTCCAGGGGGAATTATGACTCTTTTCTAGTCCATAGTTAATTTTCACTGCTTCCTTCTCTTGGAAACGCTGATGGAGTAGTAGTTAAGTACTACAGTGGCTAACCAAAAGGTTAGCATTTTGAATCTACCAAGCGTTCCTTGGAAACTCCATGGGGCAGTTCCACTCTGTGCTGTAGGGTTGCTACAAGTCAGAATTGACAGGAATGGATTTAGCTGTTCTTCCCTCTGCCTTAAAAGTGTCACTGTAAGGACCCTGTGTTGAGTCGTTTGTTTTATAAAAAAAAAACAAAAAACAAAAAAACTATCTTCCTGTAGGCATACAGAACTATTTGAATAAACCCTATATACATGAGCTTATTTATGCTTCACTTTGACAACAGACCTCACACTTTCTGTGGACTTCATCCTCAGTTTTCCAGGTGGCTGTGCAGCCTGGCATAGCAACAGACTCTGGGATGGACACATGACATAATTGGAGCTGGGGTATCTTTCAGGCAGGCAGCTGGGAGAAAGGCGGGCTTTCCTTCCCTCCAGACTTCAGCTTGGTAACTAGGAGTGCACCATGGCTGTTCCCACCGTTTGCCACCTTGTGGGATAAAGGATCCAACTCCATGAGGCTAGATCAGGAGAGATGGGTTCTTTACAGGTGAGTGGCATCTGGGGTCTGAAAAGCTAGCAAGCTGCCAACTGAGGTACACCAATTGGTCCCAACTCAGCTGGAACAGATGATTACCAAGGAGAATGACATGAGGGAAAAAGAACCCGGAAGAGTGAATGAGTGACTATATCAACGTGTGACCAGAAGAACCAGGTGGTGCCTGGCCACCACCAATGGCAGCCGTGATGGGGCTCACAATGTAGAGTCCCACTGGCCACACGAGAAAAAAAAAGGGGGGCACACCCTAAGAACTCCACTAAAAGACCACAGTTGGTGGTCCAAAGGCCTGGGGCTTTCCCTGGGAGCACGGCCCCTAGACCTGATGCTGCCCCTGATCATAAATTGTTGCTGAGGTCAATTCTTCGTACAGGAATAAATTGGACTCGGGCACACAGAGTGACCATATCAGGTGTGCGTGTTATGGTTCTATGCGTCTATAGGATGCTGTCTTACTGGCCTCTTACTAAAGGGGAGTGGAGAGTGTGTAGAGAAGGGGACAGGAAATTGTTAAGAGGTTGTGACATGTATCGAACAGAAAGGAGGAATGTGCTGTCACCGAGTAAGGAGAGCAGAGGGAGCTGCAGATAGGAGGGCATGCGAATTTAAATTGGATTGTACACTTTCACTCAATCACAATTAGAAAAAAAAGAGAGAGAGAAATGGGTCCTGGGGAGTGTCCTGCCCACTAGACCAAGTCATCTCTGAACCAGAACTCTCTCTTGCCTTTTTCTGGCTTAGGCCAGTTTGCATTAGGTTGTCTAATATTAGCAACCAAAGGAGACTGAAGGAATAAAGCAGAAAAAGGATACAAGTTTCTTTAGTCAGGGAAGCCAGGCCATCCAGAGGCAGCAGCAAGGGAGCCCCTGGTCTCCTCCACCAGGTCTATGGGTCCCTTCATCCTGAACTGCAACACAGAATAGTAGCAGGACCCCACTGCAACCCCAAAGTCAGCATTCCTTGGGAGGCCAGCTTTCCAGAGAAGGTTCTCATTAACCCAGGGGTGGCCCCCCGATCCAGCAGTACTTGTTTAGGACAGGAAATCATCAGATTGACAGGTGACGGGTGGCTGGCCTTCACTCAGAATCAGCGGCAGAGGATGAGGACAAAGGCTTTTATCTTGAGCAGGCTCTTTAAACGCTGAGGAGTCCCTGGGAACTGCATAGAGTTGATGCGCTCACCTGCTAACCCAAACACTGAAAGCTTCAGTCCACTCAGAGGTTGCTCTGTAGAAGGGCCTGGTGATCTGTAAAATCAGCCATTGAAAACCCTATGGTTGTTTTGGGGAATGCTTTGGTGCATTAAATACTTCACCACAATACAAAACAAACAAAACCCAATAACAAAAATCCCTGTGGAGTACAGTTCCACTTTGAGGGGTCACCACGAGTCAGAATCAACTCTGTGGGAATGGTCTAGTTACTAGTTCTCAATGCTGCCTGTCCAGTACCTGTTCTGGGGTTCCTGTGACCGATCCCAGCAGACCAACTTCCCATCTCCCCGGGTCACCGGGGTCAGTGGCTTACAGGATTGTCCTCAGCATTGCATTTATCCCCTAGCATGACAGCTTCACCACTCCCAACCACCAGCATTTGCTGTCTTCCCTGAGGGCAGAGTCTCCAGAGCAGGCTTTCACTGCTTTCCCACAGCCCCCAACCCCACAAAAAATCCAACCAAGCCCAGTGTTCCTGAGCTGACTCACAGCAACCCTACAGCAGGACCGAGTAGAACTGCCCCTCTGGATTTCTGAGGCTGTAAATCTTCATGGAAGCAGACTGCCACATCTGGTGGGCTTGAGTCATTGAGCTTTTGGTTAGCTGAAAGCCATTTAACCACTACGCCATCAGGGCTCCCAACCAGTGATCACGGAGAGTATAATACTCCAGCTCTCCCCTTCGAATGAGATGACTCTGAGACTTGCGTTTCCGTTTCCCCAAGGTTCCCCCAGTGAGGTTAGGCTTTAGCTGCCTGCTACAGTCCCTGCCCTCTGCATAAGCTGTCCTCCTGACCCTGTTTCATCCCCTCTCCCCTCCTCATGTTTCCTGGGATCCCTTTGAATTAAGACTTACACTTGATGGCTGAGAAGCTAGATGTAAAAATGCTGCCTGTGATACTACCAGCAACTCCAGGCCCTGCTCTGTGTGACTCAGCCAATAAACAAGGGGGCCAAGGTGGGCAATCAGAAAGGCAACTTTAATTCATTGCCAAGGAAAGTAACAGTCGGGGCTGGTGCCTCCAAGACAGTTCAGGGAGGGCAAGAGGGAAGGTTACTTTTACGGGGCTTACAGGTTGAAAGTTCATACAACTTACCTCGGCAGCATTCTTAATCATATCATGCAGGTGCAGCGGGGTTTCCATATAACTTTGGGCAACCCATGTTAAGACATGGTGGTTAAACTCCATCCAGAGGTGGGAAAGTTAGTAAGCATTAGGCACTTAATGAGCTGAAAGGTGTCCCAGGGTGCCATATGAGGCCTAAACTGGTTTCAGCCAATTTCATCTATTTCTGGGTGGCGCTTATCCACCAGGCACTCCTTGGAAACTCTGTGGGGCAGTTCTATAGGGTCACTGTGAGTCAGGACCGGCTTGATGGGAGCAGGTTAGTTAAGGAAAGGTGAACCAGGATGTTAATGTAACGCTGCGGATTGCGTGTGTCAAGCGAGGGAACGAGGACATGAATGGAAAGCCAAGGTGCCTCTCAAACAGTCTGCTTGAGGCAGCAGAATTTTCCACGGTGTGGGGGACCTCTGAATTAGGCACTGGCTGGCTGGAGGTAAGTCCCTAGGATAAACCCCAAGGCTGAAAGTCCTACTTGACTTGCTCTGCGTCTGCCCCTCCTTCCCATCACAAAAGAAGCCCCAGGAAGACATTTCCTCAAAGCAGAGTGCTCTGGGCAGGGGGCTGTCTGCTTCCAGGCCCAGGTCTGGAGACCAGCCAGAGTGTTCCTCCTGCTCCCATGAGCTGTGATTTCTATCCAGTGGAAGTGCAGCTCCCTAACTGTGTTAGATACTAAATTTGGTTTGATCACGTCTGTGGTTAGAGTGGGAAAATCTATAACAAATCATTGGCTCTCTGAGTGTCTGCCTAGCAAGTCACCCCACTTCAGACTGTGGCCCTAGACAGGAACGAGAGGCTCTGGCTTCTGGTTTACCTGCTGGGAAATGTCTCCGAGGCCTCACACTTCCAGCCCTACCTGTTAGCCAGGTCCCATTTTTGTGTCTGTGAGTAAAGCACACTGAAGGAATGGAGCTCCTTTTGTTTATTTTTGTTTTATTAGGTGGCAAGTTAGATCCTGAGTGGACATTGGATCTGCAAGACAAACAAGGACAGAGCCATTAGATGGGGTAAGACTGCATGAGCAGAGACCTCTGGTGGCTTCGTATTCAACAGTCTCAAAGGTAAAGGGTCAGCAGCTAGGCTGCCCTAAGATCCTTTGGCAGGAAAGTGAATTATTCAAGATTCATAGTCCTTCTGTTCTTCATGCCTGTTTCTCCTTATAGATGAACACAGTCACCCACAGCCACTGTGGTTTTTCCCTTCAGGCTGTAACACTTACACAAAGTGCCTGGCACACACTTCATCACCTAGCGTCTCTCATGTTTGCTCTCCTGTCCCCAGGAGTTCAGATGGAGCCTCACACGCCAAAAGCTAGGCTGTGGCGGTGGGTTCACTGTATTCTATGGTCAAAAGAACTGAAGAGGCAGCCCTGCGCTCTTAGCCCATCAGCTGGTAGGGAGGTGAGGGAGAGGTTCCCTCAGCTTTAGGAAAGAAAATTCTAGAAGCATCTTTCCCCAAAGAGGAGGCTACATTGCCACTGTCCTCAAATGGTTCTTCATTCTCTGGACAGAGCAGGACACCCAACTGCCTTTGTTTCGCTTCTGTGGGGACTGAGAGCTAAGCCCACAAAGCCCAGGACAGCTCAGCATACCCCGACACCCTCCAGACCCTCACACCTGTTTTAGGGCACTTCTAAAGGCTATAGCAATTCTCTTGAACTCCAAGCCTTTAAGATATGTCCATTCAAGTTCATCCTGCACCCAGCTACCACATCATCCTTCGAAAAAACTCTTGCCTGTAGTAGTTTAGTTGTCTCTCTCCCCAGTCCACTCTTACTTCACCCTTGCTGACAGGGCCTTATTTTTCTAGGATTGCCCCTCCTTTGCCTGGCCTTGTGCTGGAGGGAAGGCACCCCAGCCCCTGCTCTTGGGGTGGAGTGTGGAAGTAATCTAATAAAAACAAAAACACCAAACCTGTTGCCATGCTTAATTCCAACTCATGACAGCCCTACAGGTTATGGAGGGTAACCGCTTCACAGGGTTTTCTTGCTATAATCTTTATAGAAACAGATTGCCAGGCCTTTGTTCTGCAGTGCCACTAGATTCATTCAATCAGCCAACCTTTAGGCTAGTAGTGGCACATAACTGTGTCACCCAGGGACCCTGTAAGTAGATCTAGACTGGTCTAATCTAATCCATCACTGTTGAGTCAATTCCAACTCACAGCAACCCTGTAGGACAGAGTGGAACTGCGCCGTCAGGTTTCCAAGGAAGGTCTAATCTCTTGGGACAATTCAGCTCCCTTTGCTTGTAATCTGCTTAAGAAGGATCATAGACCGGATTCAGGGGCATGTCACACCAATGAGATGTGACGGGCAAATCTGCCAGAAGAGGGAGCTTCTGGGAAAAATTTCCTGGCAAATCCAAGGAAGAGGTGGTCTTTTCCCTGCCTTGATAGTGTATGAGAAGGTAGTTCTGGGAGGTCCTCCAGTCATTTGCCCACGAGAACTGGCCCACCATCTGCTACAGGTGACAGCAGAAAGCTGGGGCAGTCTTCGGTCCCTGGTGCCACTGTGGAGTTCACCCGCCCTGGCACCCCCAACTCTTGTGGCGTAGTGGTTAAGTGCTACAACTGCAAAAAGGTCAGTAGAACAAAACCATCAGGCGCTCCTTGGAAACTACGGGGCAGTTTTACTCTGTCCTGTAGGGTTGCTATGAGTCACACTCGACAGCAGTGAGTTTGATTTCACGGTCTGGCACCCCGTCTGTTCTTGTGATGTGACACAGACTCCTTATCACCATGTAGAATGAGATTCTCTGTAAATCACAGCCCCAAGTGATCTGATGGATGTACCTATCAAGTCAAGTCTTACTATGTTCGGTTGGCATCTGGGAACCTTCTGCCAACTTGTACTTTTATTTTATGATCTTGATTTAAGAAGAGACATGAGGTGTGGCCACTGCTAGGGCATTTCTCAGTTTACAAAGCACTTTAGCAAGCACTGCCAACAACACGGAGGTGCTGAGTGGGGAGTGGCGGGGGTGGTGGGACACTGGGGGTTCCAGGGCAAAGGCAGAGGAATTTCCTTGAAGTGCTGTATAAGGGCCTGCAGCACACACCATCAACTGCTCATCTGCACGTTCACACTGACCCTAAAGAAAATTAGAAAAAGTCCATGAGAACCAAAGTATGATCTTGAGTATCCCAGCTGAGTTTAGAGAGCATCTCAAGAACAGATTTGATGCACTGAACACTAATGACCTAAGACCAGCTGAATTGTGGAAGGACATCAAGGACATCATCAATGACGAAAGCAAGAGGTCATTAAAGAGACCCCAAACCCCACTGCCATTGCGTGGGGTCCAACTCATAGCAACCCTATGGGTGAGAGTAGAACTGGCCCATAGCAGAACCTGGCGGGTTTGAACTGCTGACGTTTTGATTAGCAGACGTAGAACTTAATCCACTACACCATCAGAGTTTCCATTAAAATGATAGGAAAGACAAAAGACCAAAATAGATGTCAGAAGAGACTCTCAAACTTGCTCTTGAACATCAAGTAGCTAAAGCAAGAGGAAGAAATGACAAAGTAGAAGAACCAAACAAAAGATTTCAAAGGGTGGTTTGAGAAGTCCAAGTAAAATATTATAATGATGTGCAAAGAGCTGGAAATAGAAAACCAAGAGGAAAGAACGTGTTCTGCATTTCTCAAGCTGAAAGAATGCAAGAAAAAATTCAAGCCTCAAGCTGCAATAGTGAAGGATTCTATACTGAAAATATTAAACAACTCAGGAAGCAGCAAAAGAAGTTGGAAGAAATACACAGTCATTATACCAGAAAGAACTGGTTGATGTTCAGCCATCTGAAGAGGTAACATATGATCAGGAACTGAAGGAAGAAGTCGAAGTGGCATTGAAGGACTGGTGGAAAACAAGGCTCCAGGAATTGATGGAATATCAGTTGAGATGTTTCAACAAACAGAAGCAGTGCTGGAAGTGTTCACTCATCTATGCCAAGAAATCTGGAAGACAGCTACCTGGCCAACTGACTGGAGGAGAACCATAGTATGCCTATTCCCAAGAAGGGTGATCCAACCAAATATAGAAATTATTGAACAATATCACTGATATCACATGCAAGTAAAATTTTGCTAAAGAGCACTGAAAAAGGACTGCAACAGTATATTGACAGGGAAATGCCAAAAAATTCAGGCTGGATTCAGAAAAGGACATTGAACCGGTAATATCATTGCTGATGTCAGATGGATTTTGGCTAAAAGCAAATACCAGAAGGATGATTGTGTTTTATTGACCATGTAAAGGTTATTAACTGTGTGGATCATAGTAAATCATGGATAACATTGCAGAGAATAGGAATTCCAGAACAGTTAACTGTGCTTGTGAGGAAGCATGTACATAGATCAAGAGGCAGTCATTCAAACAGAGCAAGGGAATGCTGCATGGTGTAAGGTTAGGAAAGGTGTGCATCAGCACTGTACCCTTTCACCATACCTATTCAGTTTGTATAGCCAAGCCAGCCAAGTGCCATCGGATTGTATGCTGAACAAATAGTCCAGGAAGCTGGACTACATGAAGAAGAATGAGGCATCAGGATTGGAGGAAGACTCATTAACAACCTCTGTTATGCAGATGACACAACCTTGAATGTTGAAAGTGAAGAAGACTTGAAGCACTTACTGATAAAGATCGAAGGCCACAATCTTCATTATAGATTATATGTCAACATTAAGAAAACAAAAATCCTCACAAGTGAACCAAAGAGGGACTTTATGATAAATGGAGAAAAGATCGAGATTGTCAAGGATTTCATTTTTCTTGGATCCATAATTAACACCCATGGAAGCAGCAGTCAGGAAATCAAAAGATGCATTGCATCAGGCAAATTTGCTGCGAAGGACCTCTTTAAAGTATTAAAAAGCAAAGATGTCATCTTGGAGACCAAGATGCACCTGACCCAAGCCGTGGTGTTTTCAACTGCATCATATGCACAAAATCTAGACAGTGAATAAGGAAGACAAAAGAAAAATGGATGCTTTTGAATTGTGGTGTTGGAGAAGAATACTGAATATACCATGGACTGCCAAAAAACAAACATCTGTTTTGGAAGACATACAACCAGAAAGACGGCAAGACTACATCTCACATACTTTGAACACATCAGGGAGATCAGTCCCTACAGAAGGACATCATGCTAAGCAAAGCAGAGTATCAGTGAAGAAGATGACTTTCAACAAGATAGACTGACATTGATTGACACAGCTGCAAGGATGGGCTCAAGCATAACAACAATTGTCGCCATGGTACAGGAATAGGCAGGATCCCTTTCTGTTGTACATAGGGTCTCTGCGAGTTGGAACCAACTTGGCAGCACCTAACACCAACAACTTGCCCTGCTTTGATGGCTTCTAGGACACAATGAAAACCCCAAAGCTCTGCCTGACCTGGCTCTTGCCTCCGCCTCTGCCAGCACACTGACCTCTCACCAAGCTCCTGCCATCCTGGCTTCTTCTCTGGTTTCCCACATGTCAGGCTCCTTCCTGCCTCAGAGCCACTGTATCTGCTGTTCCTCCTGCACAGGACACCCTTCCCTTAGATTTTCACAAGTGTGGCTCCTTCTCCCTATGGGCTCAGCACAGATGTCACCTCTTCAGAGACACCTTCGGAGCTTGCCTACCCAAGGTAGCTGGGGCCTCCTCTCTCTGCCCAACTGCTCTTTATCAGCTCGGTTGTTATTTCCGTGGTAACACCAGAAATCAAATGATCCTGTTATTTGTTGATGAGCAAGTTGTCTGTACCCAGTAAAATGTGGGCTCCCTCAGGAGTGGGCCCTTGTCTGCTTTGGTTAGTTCTGCAGCACATAGTAGGTACTCAGTACATACTTAATGCATGATGTAATTAATGGACACGTTCCCATCTGGACTCTGCCTTCTGGCCTGGGCTTCCATCTGAAAGAGCCGTCATTGCCTTTGCCTGGGAGCCACCAGCCCAGATGCATGGGCTTTGCCAGATGTGGAATTCCCACCTGGTCTTGCCCGGTCAGTGGGCGCAGCTGTTCATCCCCACTGCACCACTGTGTCTCTCAACACCTGGTGAGGGGCTGGATGTACAGTCGGTACTGAAATGAGACAGCTGTGCCAATTCACTACACGGGTATGTGTGTGGGGTTAGGGAGTTGGATGGGAGACACCAGCAGACTTGTGTCCAGGTCCCCTGTGTCTAAACTTCTGGTTGCCTCCCCTGGCCCCTGATGGTGGTATCTTACTCTGACCCTCAGACCCCAGTGTGCATTAAGTGTTGTGGAGATAGGACCCTACAGCCCAGGCACTGTCAGAAAAGAGTCTGCAAGAAGCCACTGAGAGCCTCAGAACAGAGATCAAGTGCCCAGTTGATGCACTGAGCACAGACCCGAACATTGGTGGCCAAGCTGTCACTAAAACAGCAACATGACAAAAGCAGCAGTCATAAGATGAAAAGTGCCCCCAGAATCACGAGGCACAGGCCTCTCCCTGGCCAGTCACAGCCCGGTGGTGGGCGGACACACGGGGTCTCTCTCCAGCCGCAGCAGGGCAGTGCACTAGGCCAGCTCTGTACACTGAGGTTGAAAAAGAACTGGTGAGACAAGGACTGGGAGGACCCAGTGCAGAGGTGACACCTGGCCCCTGGGGCAGTTCCAGCTGAACCCAGAGAGCTGCCTGAGGAGGCTGCACCAAAACCTTGAGCATCTAAGGAACGGAACCAAGGCCAAGTTCTTGGCTTAAGGGACCTCCCCTGCAGGGTCAGGAGTTATTCTGCAGAGGGGAATGAAGCTGCACTGAGGAGGTGCAAGAGTCCCTGGGTGGTGCAGACAGTGACCATGCTTGGCAGCTACCTGCAGGCTGAGAGGTTTAAGTCCACCCAGAAGCACTCAGAAGAAAGGCCTGGCAATCTACTTCCCAAAAACTCAATCCCTGAAGACCCTATGGGATACAGTTCTACTCTGCACACATGGGGTGCTTCTGAATCAGAGCTGACTCCATGGCACCTGGAGGACCCTCAACGAGGTTACTGGTTCATTGAGGGGTAGAGGGGAGCCCTGTCTTAACAAAAATGGGTCTGGCATTGTCTAAGAGACGTGCCAGACAGAACCCCCAGAGGTCAGAGCCAGTCATTCAGCTCTTGCTTGGAAGGGGGCTTGGTCCATCTGTTAAGGACCACCTCCTTTCAGAGATGGGACGTATGCTCCATCAGCGCTGTGCTCCAGGGACAGTGCATCAGGAGGCTTACGGATGACTTCTGCAAAGGCAGTGGGCCCGGAGGGTACACACACCTGGCAGACCGCGGGCTGAGCTTGCTCACAAGGATTCAGCGATGTAATAGGCAGCTCCCAGTGCTCCCAGAGTGATAGCAGCCGTCCCAAAAACTTGCAGTGCATTAGTTGCGATGGTAAGAATGTTTTCTTCCGGACTTTCTGTAAAGCAAAGCAGAACGTCCACCAGGCCTGAGTGCTTGTCTCCAGAGGATAGCTGGAATTGTGGGGTCACAGGGACACTCAACTCCCCCTACCCATGCTCCTTGAGGCAGCCCTTTAACTCTCCTCACCTCTATCACCACCCCCCCCACCACAAGACATGCCCCCACGATCTGAATGAGGCATGGTGTGCCTAGACACTTCAAAGGGGGGGGGGACAAGTTACGAAGGCAGTGCTGCCTCTGTGTGCCACTGTGTGCCAGGTCCTGTACTAGACCCCTCATAATACCCCTTGAAGTAGGTCCTACCATTCAACTCCACTTCAGACACGAGGAACCTGCAGGACGAATGTGTGATGCCCACCACACAGGGTAGGAACGTGCCTGATTGTTAACTACAAGGAAGGCATTTGGAAAGAGAAGGCAATACCATTCTGGCAAAAATCCTATGTGTGTAGGGATTCTCCTTTAATGTAATGATCTATTTAGAGCCAAACACCAATATTACACTCCACTGAGAAATGTAAAGGCTTTGGAGCCAGGACCTTCTATCTGAACAAAATTAAAATCACGTGTCTTACTGCCCATCCCTTCCCCCTCGCTTTCCTAATTCTGAGGCTTGCTTTTGCCGTTTTCCTCAATCTCGAAGGTTCTTTCTTTTTATGTAAGCCCTAGAGGACCCCAGGATCCTTTTAGGCTAAGTTCAAACACCACCTTTGTTACTAAGTCTACGTGCATCCCCATTCAGAAGCAGGGCTTCAAACTGGTTCAGGCTGGTTTGAACACCTGCTGAGAATCTGCCTTTCCTTCCACCTAGACATCGTGAATCAGAACCTACATTTCATAAGATCGCATATGACACGTATAGAACAGAAAGGAGGAGTGTGCTGTCACAAGGCAAGGAGAGCAGGAGGAGATGCAGATAGGCGGGCATGCAGATTTAACTTGGATTGTATACTTTCACTCAGTCACAACTAAAAAAAAAAGACCCCTGATGATTCTTAGGTTTAATAAGCTTGAGACTCACTGCTCCGCTAGTGGTTCTCAGAATTGGTCCCTAGCAGCCAGTAGCATCACCTGGGAGCTTGTTAGAAATGCAAATTCTCAGCACAGGCTGGAACCCAAATGAACAGGTCTCAATAGTCCTGTTCCAGAGTGACACCTCTCTTCTGCAAGTCTCTGAGCATTTCGCACAGGACCTCTAACTAGGCTTTCTGCTCTTCACAGTAATTTCTCAACTGCGGGCCTTAACTTACCACGTAGACTATCAGATTTTGAGGGTAAATGTTTCCTGTCCTGGTTTCACTCACAGCGCATCACTTAGTATCCTATTCAGGGTGAGTTTTTCTCAGTAAGACTTGATGGTTTTGGACTGGTGGGAAAACATGGTGTAATTTGATCCTAGAAGGACGAGCATGCTGCATGTGTGGGAAGAAAGGGTTAAAGTCAGCAGTAGTGAGGGCAGGAGGCCCCTCCTTGATGGGACATAGCAGGGTAATGGGCTATTTCTGGGATGTGCTTGGGAATAGAGGATTGGGGGACTTACTATGCAAGGGGCAATTCCTGGCTCTGGCCACATCCTGGTATCTGTTTGCTTCTTTTGATACACACAAGAGATGGTATTTCTCAACTCAGGGACAGGAGAGGGAACTTGGTGGGGAGGGGCAAGAGAGAAAAGAAAGGTGAAGATGGGGGAGGGGTAGGCTCTGCTCCTGGCTTTTAGGGGTATGACATCCCAAGTGGAAGGGTCGCCTCTGTGGAGATTTGTGAGGCTCTGAGTACAGTGGAGCTGCTGTGGAGTCCAGATTTGTTGGGGAGCTCAAAGCTGGGGGTGAGTGCAGAGTCTGCTATGTCTTTGCACAAGACCTAGTGGTACTGAAGTGGCCCTAGTGACATCTTTGTTCCTCTGGTGTGGACAGGGCCCTTCTCAGGAAGACCAATGCCACATGGGTGGCTTTGTAGAGGAGGCAAAGAAGGGCAGACAGTGTAGATGACACCATGTGGCTGCAGCCCACAGACCTCTGGGAAATCACGGGACAGACTGAAGAGGTGGAGGGCTGGCCCTCAGGTGGTGGGACATGCCTGTTACAATCACTTTTTGTCACTAAACTCGGGAAAGTCATCCAGGTCAAGAAACTGAAGCCCTCAGCTGCGGTTTGGGCTGTGGAAGGAGACGAAAGGCCTAACAGGGTGCCCAATTGCCAAGCTCCTGAGAGAGGATCTTTATGAGGGGCTGTGAAGGAGGCGCTCTGAGGAAACCAGGTGCTTCTCTGAAGAGAAATTAGAGACCCCTTAAAGAAGCAATTTCCGAGTAAGGAAGACAGCAGCTCGGTGCAGGTGAGGCACCCTGGGAGCTGGGTTCCTGTCAGAAAGGGCCCTGCCTCCCACACTCCAGGAAGCAGGCCCTCTGGGGAAAGGCTTTTCAGCTGCGCTTTGAGTTCCCAGGAGGACGTTAGTCGCACAGGACCGTGATGAGGCACAGATGTGCGCCCTGGGGCTCCAGCCCTCCCCGTGCTCGGAACCTGTAGAAGGTGAGGAGGCTGGGGGTTCCTCTCCCAGGGAGGGGGTGCCAATCCCGAGGCATCAGAACATCGAAGATGCGGTTGTGGCACTGCCCCAGACGACGCCAGCAGGTAGAGCTGCCTGGGCAGGGCGTGCAGAAGCAGGTGTGCGTGCCCACATGGCTCAGAGGCCCTGGGTGGACAGAAAAGAAGAGGCATGAGTGGCCGCCTGCCTCCCCGAGGCTCGCGGGGGGAGCCGTGAAGACGGATGATGCAGCGACAGGCCCGATGGGGCAACCCTGGACGTCTGGAAGAAACCAGCTAGGACTCAAGGAAAGCGGTTCTCCCACAAAACATCTCTTAAAGAGCAGAGAAGACTGTCTGGGAAAAGGGTGGTTCTGTGGGGCTGCAGCTACCTGGGAATTAGAGTAATAATGTAATAAACAGCTTATTCCTGTCTGGAAACCCCAGTGGCATAGTGGGTAAGTGCTACAGCTGCTAACCAAAATGTCGGCGGTTTGAATCCACCGGGTGCTCCTTGGAAACTCTCTGGGGCTGTTCTAGTTTGTCCTACAAGGTCGCTATGAGTCGGAATTGACTGGGCGGCATGGATTGGTGGATTGGTTTGGTTTTGGTTTTTATTTGTCCCTAGTAATCATCATTCATATCATTATCAATCTCATTGAATTGTCAGAATGGTCCTGTGAAATGGGCTGCTAATTTCATCTTACAAATAAGGAAACTGAGCCTTGAGGAATTGAAGGGGTATGGTGCAAACAAATATGCACTCAGTGGCTAACCATTGGGTTCCAGTCTACTCAGAGGTGCCTGGTGATCTGCTTCTGAATGATTATAGCCATTGAAAATACCCTGGAGCATAGCTCTACCCTGATGCACGGTCACCATCAGTCAGGAGCCAACTAGAGAACAACTGTTGTTTTGTTTTTTTTTCCTTAGAACCAGCCAACTGCTCCGGTGGACTTCAGCTCAGGATTTCTCACTTTCAGTTCATTATACCTCCCATAGAATTTGCAGGAAGTGACACAGCAGGTGACATCTCACACCGTGACAGGCCATGCTGGAAGTCGTGAAATTGTTTCAGGGCTGCATCGTTCCAGTCATCCAGGGTTCACAGATTCATCCAGAAGATGACCGCTGCTCCTATTTACACACCTTGAAATACTTCCCCCAGCCTATCTCTCATGTGGTTCAGGGGCTAAGCATCCGGCTGCTAACCAAAAGGTTGGCAGTTCGAATCCATCAGGAGCTCCTTGGAAACCTTATGGGGCGGTCTTACTCTGTCCTCACAGGGTTGCCATGAGTCAGAATCAACTTAAGGGCAACCCTTTGGAGTTTCTGGACTCTATTCCAGCAGAGCGGGACATGGTGCCCTCTGCTGTTAGGCAAGAGGATTTCGGCTGGATAATTCCCCTTGCTTCTGTTTTCATCCTTGATGAAATTGCAGATCTTCCCAACTCTGCTAACAGAGAGGATCGAGCTCCAAATGCACCCAGAGGTACCTAGGAAGAAAGGCCTGGTGATCTGTGTCTGACAAATCAGCACTGGAAACGCCACAAAGCCCAGTTCTCTCCTGAGTTGGAATTGACACAGTGGCAACTGGTGTCCCCCCGCCCCTCACTTCCTTAAGTGTAAAGTTGAGTTACTGATTGGTGATCTTTTTTTTTTTTAAATATAGGTCCCTCTGAGCACAGCCTTCATGATGTCTTAAAAATTTGGGTGTGTTGTGCTTTCCTGTTCACTCACCTCTAAGTCTTTTCTGATTTCCATGTGGTTTCCTCTTCTTTGACCTCTTAGCTGTTTAACAGTGAGTTGTTCAGTTTCCACATGTTTGTGAAATACTGAGTTTTCCTCTTGTGATGGATTTCTGGGTTTATTCCACTGTGGTTGCAGTGGAATGTGGTTGCAGTTTGTATGATTTCAGTATTTCAAAATTGATAGGGACTTGTTTGGTGACTTAACATTTGGTCTATCCTGCAGAACGTCCCACGGGCACTTGACCAGAGTGTGTGTGTGCTGATGATCAGAGGTGTGTTCGATGTGTGTCACATCTAGCTGATTTATATAGCACTGCTGAAGCCTCTTCTTCTTTACTGTTCTTTTTCTCAATTTTCTACCCATTATCGAAAACAGTGTATTGAAGTCTCCAGCTGCTATTGTAGAATTTCTTGTTTTTAATTTTTCTTACTTTCACTGGAAGTTGATAGCACAAGTTCAAAAACATATACAAACTGTATTGTGACATTGCTTGCAGTCCTCACAATGTGTCAGCACTCTGCCCCTCGTCCTTCACACCCCAAGTTCCCGTCCGTGTGCATTTGTCCGGCTTTCCTGTCTGGGCTTCTGCATAGGTGTTGCTGATTCAGTCTTGTAAACTCGACTGCACTAAGCAGCATGTTCCTCCCATGTGTTATTGCTTGTTTTATGCACCTATCTGATCTTTGACTGGAAGATGGACTTTGGAGGTGGCTTCAGTTCTGAGCTACCAGGGCACCCAGAGCCATAGTCTCAGGGGTTCCTCCAATCTCTGTCAGACCAAGAAATATGGTCTTTTTTTTTTTTTTTTTAATTGTGATTAAGTGAAAGTATACAATCCAAATTAAATTTGCATGCCCGCCTATCTGCAGCACCTTCTGCTGTCCTTGCCTGGTGACAGCACACTTTTCCTTTTCATTCTATATATGTCATATCCTTTTAACACTCTCCTGTCCCCTCATCTCCACCCTCTCCTCCCCCTTCTAGCAAGAGGCCAGTAGCACAGCATCCTATAGATGCACACCCATAAAGTACACAGACCATATGGCCGCATTGTGCCCCCAAGTCCAGTCCATTCCTGTTGGAATAGTTGACCTCAGTAATGTTTTCTGGTCATGGACAGCAGCAGGTCTAGGGACCATGCTCCCAGGGGAACCCCCAGGCCGTTGGACCGTCAATTGTAGTCTTTTAGTGGAGTTCTTGAGTTGCAACGCTCTTTTTCTCATGTTGCCACAGGCATGCAATATTGTACTCCATCACAGCTGTCTTTGGTGGTGGCCGGCCACCATGTGGTTCTTCTGGTCACATACTGATACAGTCTTCCATTCACATGGGTCTTTCTGTCTCCTGAGCTCTTTTTTCCTTGCGTCTTTGTTGTTCTTGGTGATCATCTGTTCCAGATCAGTTGGGACAATTTGGTGTACCTCTGATGGCAGCGTCCTAGCTTTTAAGACCCCAGACACCCCTCACCAATAGGGGGTGCAGAAGACTCTCCTAGCAATAGGCTAGTTATGCCATTTGGCATTGATGTCCCCCAAGAGCATGGTCCCCAGATCCCACACCTGCTACTCTATCTTTGCAGTACTGGGTTGAGATTAGAAGAGTTTTTGGTTTAGGGAGAAGTCCAGTTAAGTTGATGTACTTTCTACTGTGTGCTGTCGCTGCTTTCACCCAACAAAATTTGCATCAACTACTCTGTGACCAACCCTCACCCTCCCTCCCCACCCTTTTAGCCATCAAAGTATCTTTTCTTCTGTACATAAGTCTATTTTTAAGTCCTTGTAGTAGAGGTCTCATACAATATTTGCTTTTCTGCCACTCACTGATTTTACTCAACATAATGTCTTCCAGTTGAAACCAGGTTATGAGATGCTTCCTAAAATCATCGTTGTTTTTTATCATTGCATAGTGTTGTACCGAGTATATGTACCATAGTTTGTTTATCCATTTGTCTATTGATGGGCATCTGGGTTGATTCTGTCTTTTTGCATTTGTGGACTGTGCAGCAATAAACATTCGTGTGCATCTATCTGTTCATGTGACAGCCCTTGTTTCTGTAGGATATATTCCAACCAGTGGGATTACTGTGGACCAAATGGTGTATCTATTTCCAGCTTTTTAAGGTAGCACCAAATTGCTTTCCCAAGAGGTTGTACCATTTTGCAGTCCCTCCAGCAGTGTAAGAGAGTTCTCATCTCTCCACAGCCGCTCCAGCATTTGTGGTTTTGTGTTTTCTGGATCATGGTTAACCTTGTTGGGGTGAGATGGTATATCTCATTGTAGTTTTGATTTGGATTTCTCTGATAGCTAATGATTGCAAGCATTTCGTCATGTGTCTTTTGCCTGCCGGGATGCCTTCTTTGAAGTGTTTGTCCATCTTCTCTGCCCATTGCTTAATTGGGTTATTCACCTTTTTCTTGTTGATATTTTGCGTTACCTCATAGATTATGGAGATCAGATGTCAGTCCAACATGTAGTTGCCAAATACTTTTTCCCATTCTATAGATGTTCTTTCAACTCTCTTGATAAAGTCTTTGGATGAGCAAAAGTGTTTGATTCTTAGTAGTTCCCATTTATCTGTTTTCTCTTCTGCTGATTGTGCTTTGTCAGTCAGATTTTGAAGCCTGTCTAAGCTGTGTATTAAAGCTTCCGTTGTTGACTCTATTTTTTCTTGCATGATCTTTGTTGTTCTAGATTTGATATTTAGGTCTTTGACCCATTTTGAGTTAGTTTTTGTATAAGGTGTGAGGTCCTGTTTCAGTTTTTTTCAGATGGATTTCCAATTTGGCCAACACCATTTGTGAAAAAGACTGTTTTTACCCCAGTTTACGATCTTAAGGCCTTTGTCGAATATCAACTGATCATAAGAGGACTGTGGCATCTCTGGGGTCTCAACTCTGTTCCATTGGTCTATATGTCTCTTTTTGTACCAGAACCAGGCTCTTTTGACTACTGTGGCAGTGTAATAGGTTCTAAGGTTGGATAGTGTGAGGCCTCCCACTGCGTTCCTCTTTTTCAGTAGTGCTTTACGTATCCAGGGTTGCTTCCCTTTGCAAACAAAGTTGGTGATTTGTTTCTCCATCTCATTAAAAAACGACACTGGAATCTGTATTGGGATTGTGTTGTATATGTAGATCACTTTGGATAAAACAGACGTTCTCACAATGTTAAGTCTTCCTAAGGGGGTGGACTTTTAGAAGCAGATCACCAGGCCTTTTTCCCACGGTGGCTCTGTGTGGGTTTGAACTGCCTACTTTCCAATTAGTAGCTGAGCACTTAACCATCTGCACCACCTAGGGACTCCTAATATATGGATATGTCCCATTTTGTTTATCCATCATCTGATAAACACGTGGATTGTTTCCACTTTTAGACTATTTTGAATAACGCTGCTATGAACATTCGTGCACATTTCACACAGGGCTACGCTTTCACTTCTCTTGGGTATACACCAAGGAATGGAATTGCTGGGTCACATGGTGACGCTAAAGAGCCCTGCTGGTGTAACAGTTAAACGCTTGGCTGCTAATCAAAAAGTCAGTCCCCAGGTGGTGCAGATGGTTCAGTGCTCAGCTACTAATTGGAAAGTAGGCAGTTCAAACCCACACAGAGCCACCGTGGGAAAAAGGCCTGGTGATCTTCTAAAAGTCCACCCCTTAGGAAGACTTAACACTGTGAGAACGTCTGTTTTATCCAAAGTGATCTACATATACAACACGATCCCAATACAGATTCAGTGTCGTTTTTTAATGAGATGGAGAAACAAATCACCAACTTTGTTTGCAAAGGGAAGCAACCCTGGATACGTAAAGCACTACTGAAAAACAAGAATGCAGTGGGAGGCCTCACACTACCCAAAAGTCAGCAGTTTGAACCCACCCAGAGGCTCTGCAGGAGAAACATCTGGCAGTCTGCTGCTGTAAAGATTACAACAACACCACCAGCAAAAACTCTATGGAAAAATTCTAATGTGTCACATGGGGTCACTAGGAGTCCGAGGGACTCTACGTCACCCAACAGTAGCAACAATAAGCATGTCAGACTTTCTCCCAAAGTGGCAGCATGATTTTAAGTTCCCAGAAGTAGTAGATGACAGTTCCAATTTCTCCACGTCTTTGCTAACACTTTTTGTGGGAGACGTATTTTCTTTAGAAAATGGAGCCCTTCACTTCACAGCCTGCCTTCTTTTTCTCCAGCATTCCATTCTACTTCAGCTCCAAGTGGGAAAAGTCCTTTGGCTGAAGAAGTGGTGAGAGGGGAGTCCATGAGGACCACTGAGGACCACTTGTTGTCTGCTTTGCCTCATCAATAAGCCAAACATGGCTAGTTGTCACTGCTCTGCTCTCCTTCAGAGGTGACAACCAGAAGCATTCATTAAATAATTCGCTTCCTAAAGATACCATTTCTGAAGGCCATAATCCAGAAACATTTATCTCAGCAGTAGATGATCATAATACATAAATATGTAATATACCACTCAAAACTGTCCGTTGCCGTGTGTCAAGACGGAACTGATTCTTAGGTACAGAGTGACTGCACTCATAGCCATAGCTTGGGTTTAGCCCTTGTATCTCCTACTTGTTTTATGCCCATAATAGCCCAGAGGGAGAAGCCGTGGCCCAGGGAGTGTGGCTGGCTCAGGGTCACCCAGTCAGAGCCAAACTGGCTTATCATGGATCCAGGAGAAGCCTGGGGAAGGATGTTCTTCGCCTTGGAAGACCACCAGAACTCTCTGGTTCCGAAGGCCTGGGCTCGACTAAGAGCAAGGATGCTAAAGTCAGGATAGACTGATTTCCTCCCCTCAGCACTACTCTTGTGGGTAAGTTCTTTGACTTCTCTGAGCCTCAGTTTCCACATCTATAAAATGGAGATCGTGACAAACTTGTTGCTGTTGGGTCGACTCTGACTCACAGCAACCCTACTGGACAGAGTAGCACTGCCCCATAGGGCTTCTAAGACTGAATCTTTGTGAAAGCAGATTGCCCATCTTTCTTCCTCAGAGTGGCTGGTGGGTTTGAAGTGCTGACCTTCTAGTTAGTAGCCAAGAGCTTAACCACTGTGTCACCAGAACTCAGTGATAAAGGTGAGCCCCTGCCATTATCAGTGACAGTCACCAGTCCACCTGCTGAATTCCATCTGGATTCCCTCTATACCACCTGGTGTTTGTTTGCACTCTGCTGCAATACCCAGGGAGCTGGGGAATCACTTTTCCCAGACAGTCATTTCATTTTCAGACACAGCTAATCGTTTGAAAGTTGAAAAATTTTTTTTTTAAATGTTGAGTAGAAATCTGCCTGCCTGTAGGGTCCAATAAAGGTAGGATCACCAACTCCTGAAAACACAGGGCACTCATTTAAATTTGAATTTCAGATAGAACAAAAACCTGTTGCCATCGAGTCAGTTCTAACTGGTAGAAACCCTATAGGGCAGAGTAGAACTGCCCCATAGAGTTTCCAAGGAGTACCCGGTGGATTAGAATGGCTGACCTTTCGGTTAGCAGCCACAGCACTCACCCAGTCTGCTACCAGGGTTTCCAAACTTTAGACAACCGATTACTTTTTCAGAGACTACATGAGACACAGTAAGAGCTAACATTTGTTCAAATTCAAATTTAACTGGTATTCTGTACCTTATCTAGCAACCCTATCCACGGGCCCTTAGTCAGATCTCTGGGGACAGCATGGAGCAAGTCTGCTCACGTCTTCCCCTGACAGACATCGTTCAGTTAACTCTCAGAAACGAAATGGTCCTGCCTCTCCCCTGTTCCCTCATCCCCCATCAAACTAGGCTATCTTCTTGGGACTAGTTTGTTAGGCATCTGTTAGGCTCACAAAGATAGCCCAATGAGAACAGAGTAAAGCATTACGGTCACCTCCCTTGTTCTAAACCGTATGCTTCTATTAATGCATCCTTAGTTTTATTCATTTTTTTTTTTTTTAAGTAGCCACATGGCACTGCTGACTTTGAACAAGCTAGTCTTGCTATAGAGCCAAGGTAAATGTTAATATGTATATGTGGCTGCCTTCTTCAGTGACACTGATGGTGAGGAGGAATGACAGAACCCAGGCAACTGGACCCCTTATATAAAAAACAAAACCCTCAATGGTGCAAGTGCACTTAGGGCATACCCTTAATCACACCTCACTATCCTGCCAACAACCAGTCTCTGGGGGGCCCTGGACTCCAGCAGCGGAAGGGCTAGACCTGCATAAGCGAGAAGACTTCCCACCTGCTTTCCCGGAGGGACAGGCCACTTTGGTGTTGCTCTCCAAAGGTATAAGGCACTGACTGGGTTGGCTGACTTCGGGAGCCGGAAGTGCTTTGGGCACAGGATTCTGGGGGCTGGACTCTGAGCTCTGCGGTGACGAGTTGGTGCCCAAGCTAGGATTTGCCGGGATGGAGTCCGAGCTGGGGGGCTGTGGAGCGGAGTCGGAGCTGGGGTTCTGCGCCGAGGTGGACTCAGAGCTGGGGTTCTGTGAGGTGGACCCTCGGCGCCTCGTATCCGACTTCTTCCTCTTGCCCTTCCTCATGATGGCTCTGAGTGTGGACCTACATGGGGCTGCCTGGTCTCCCGGCTCCCTCCCAGAGGGGCCCTCTGCCCTCTGCCCTCTGCCTTATGGGGGAGACTCTGGGCTCACTGGACCCGGGGCCCACAGAGCAGTCACTCACAGCCCTCCTATGAGGTCACAAATGCTGGGTGGCTGGCTGTGGCAGGCCTTTGGGGACAGACTTCTGCACACACCAGCCTGGGTCCTTCCTCCCAAGCTGCTGTGATAGGCAGAGGGCAGTCACTGGTGTCTTGCTCCTCCCAGATCTGAGGCGACAAGCCAGGAACTGCCCCCTCCCAATTTTGCAGACAAAATGCCCACCTGCAGGCTCTTCTCTGTTCTGGGGTCCTCATGTTCAATCTGTTTCTCTCCAAGTCACTCTGGATGGTATGTCACCTGTGTCACTGGTTTCCACACACAGCAAAATCTACGTTCACTGAGACTTTGTGAGTTTTAGGCACCTTTACTGAGGATTTCGGGGCCCATGAAACGATGTCCTTCTACAGCTTTCTATGGTGTTGGCTGTTTCCTTTCTCCAGACAGATTCTCCTACACAAAGTCCTTTCCCCTTTCCTTGCAATCCTGGACAATCTCTCTGCTTACTGGGGAGGTTTTGTGGGGGAGGGGTGGAGGGCATCCCAGCTTTTATAACGCTTGAATTAAGCAACAAATTTTCCCTGAGAACATAACAACCATTCAGAAGAAGCAAATCTCAGACTCATCTCTCTAGCAAGAACAGACTACCTTCCTGTGTCAGACCTGCTGGGTCATGCAGGGAACTAGGAAACTTTCTCTAAGTTAACAGAGTGATTTTTATATTTTAGGATAGATGCAGGAAAAGCACTTTTTAAAGGCAACCTTAAACTTCACACTTGGACTGTCACGTGAGACGTGCCCATGTTGGAAGACTCGATTCCACCATACAGGCTTCACTATGAAGGTGAGGACAGGACATTGACCCCAGGAATGTCAGCCTGTGGGGTCATGCCCCCCCCACCAGAACAACCTTTAGGACAGACCTCAGTAGATGAAGAGGGCCCCTGGGTGTCACAAATGATTTATGCTTGTCTGCTAACTTACAGGAGACCTTGGTGGCACAGTGGTTAAGAGCTTTGGCTGCTAACCAAAAGGTCTGCGTTTGAATGCCCCGGACGCATCTTGGAAACCCTGTGGGGTGGTTCCACTCTGTCCTAGAAGGTGGCTATGAGTTGGAATCAACTTGACAACAGTGGTCAGTTTTATTGGCTACCCTAAAATCGCTTGTCCCAACCCATGCAGAAGTGCGTCAAAAGAAAGGTCTGATAATCTGCTGCCACAAAAGACCAGAACCAAGAAAACCCTAGGGAACGCAGTACTTCTCTACACCAGGAGGGGTTGCTGTGAGTCAGAATCAACTCGATGGCAGCAGGTTTGGTTTTCAGATGAAAGAGTCCCTGGGTGGTATAAACACTCAGCTCTTAACCAAAAGGTTGGTGGCTCCCATCTCTCCAGAGGTACCTCAGAAGAAAGTCCTGGTAGCCAACTTCTCAAAGGTTACAACCATTGAAAACCCTACATAGCCCAGTGCTACTCTGACACACAGGGGTCACTGTGAGTCAGGATGGATTCCATGGCAACAGGTTTTAGCTAGGTGAAATGGCTAAGAGGGGTCCTCGTAGCAAGGTCATAGGCTCAGTGTGAACTGTGAAATGGCACGAGATAGTTTAGGGATTTGAGAGCCTGAAAAGACTTCGTTATCTTTTTGCAGATGAGGAAACTGAGGTTCAAAGAAGTTAAAAACTATTTTTCTAAGGTCATAGCCTGTTGGGGGTATCTACACGGTGAAATTCTAGGTCAGTGTTCTTTTGATCCCAAGGCTATAGGGAGTCAGGTAATTATGTGAAAACCCCAACCCAACTCAGTGTTGTCCAGTTGATGCTGATTCTCAGTGACCCTACAGGATAGAATAGAACTTCCCCATAGGGTTTCCAAGGAACAGCTGGTGGATTTGAACTGCCAGCCTTTTGGTTAGCAGCCAAACGCTTAACCATGATACCACTAGGGTCCCACAGATAATTATACAGGTTTTAAAACCAATGAATTATAAATGGAAACCCTGGTGGTGTAGTGGTTAAGAGCTATGGCTGCTAATCAAAAAGTCAGCAGTTCAAATCCACCAGGGGCTCCTTGGAAACCCTGTGGGGTGGTTCTACTCTGTCTTATAAGGTTGCTATGTGTTGAAATCGACTCAGTGGCTGTGGGTTTGGTTTTTTGGTTTTCAATGAGAGCAGTGAAGAGAAAGCAGGAAGATTTATAAAGGAAATTCAGATCAATAAAGTTAGATGGTATTTGGTGGACCTGCCAGCCTAAGGAGGTTCAAGGATCTTGAAATCTACAAGAATTCAAACCCTAACTCTCTGAAGTCAAGAGCAATGGGTCCCTGGGAGGTGGCATGGGAGTAGATTTGGAATCAAAGAGACTAGAAATTCAGGCCAGTAACCCAGTCCAGATTTAGAAGGCAGGTTGGAGCTTCTAAGCATTCATCTCTGCAAAATTCTTTCTTCAGTGGACTTTGATTTAAATCAATGGGCTTAGACTGGGGATTTATCAACAGAGACACTACTGATGTTTGGGGCCATGTAATTCATGGCTCGAGGAGCAGGGCTGCCTGAGGCACTACGTGCTGTGGAAAAGCTTCCCTGGCCTTTCCTCTACATACCTCAGCGCCCTCCCACAAAATGTCTCAACATTGCCAAATGTTCCCTGGAGAGGGGGCAGAGTTTCCCCCTCTTGAGTACCATTGGTTTAAGTGAGTCAGGAGGGACAGATGCACATTGGTAGATATTCCGAGAATAATCAAAGAAACAGCACATAACACGTCAAGGAACCAAACTGGGCATGCGAAACAGGTCCCTGCTCCATGGGAGAGTGAAGAGCCCAAGGGTCAGGCTTAGGGAGGAGCGAGGGGACCTGTGGGGGGTTCCTTTGGCCACAGAGGCACTATCTGTGGATCCTACACTAAGGTGGTAACCCCAGTGTCACAGTGGTAAAGAGTTATGGCTGCTATCCAAAAGGTCAGCAGTTCGAATCTACCAGCTGCTTCTTGGAAACTCTATGGGCAGTTCTACTGCATCCTAGAGTCTCTATGAATCAGAATCAACTCAACAGCAGTGGGTATGCCAAGATGTGCCGGACCCTAGGCATAGTGTTTTCAGTCACATTATAAGCATGCGAAAGCTGGGCAATGACTAAAGAAGACTGAAGAACTGATGCCTTTGAACTGTGGTGTTTTGAAGAACATTAAAAATAACCTGAACTGACAGAAGAGAGAACAAATCTGTCTTAGAAGAAGTACAGATAGGATGCTCCTTAGAAGCAAGGATGGCGAGACTTCATCTCATCGACTTTGGACATGTTATCAGAAGGGATCAGTTCCTGGAGGATGCCATGCTTGGTAAAGGAGAGGGTCGGTGAAAAAGAGAAAGACCCTCAGTGAGGCGGACTGACACAGTGGCTGCGACAACGGGCTCAACCTTCATGACCATAAAGATGGCACATGACCAGGCGATGTTTCATTGGGTTGTACGTACGGTTGCTGTGTTGGAACTTACGTAATAACAACAACATCATACTGTGAAAGGAGCATTGGTGGTGCGGTGGTTGTGAGCTCAGCTGCTAACCGAAAGGTCAGCTGTTCAAATCCACCAGCTGCTCTTTGTGAACCCTATAGGGCAGTCCTGCTGTGTCCCACAGAATTGCTAGGGGTCATAATCAACTCAGCTGCATTGGGTTTGGTTTTTTGGTTTATACAAAGGATGATCCCGAGCCACGGGGAGAGGGCGCTGCTGGGGTGAGAAGTTGTCCCCGAAGAATGAGGAAGAATAGATACCAATAGACTTCTATTAAAATGTTTATGTGGCTCCTTCTGCCAGTGCCTTAGGTCCGCGTTCCTAGCCTGGAAGTCTGAATCTGCTAAAATATGGCCCCCCACCCACTGTCCTGAGCTTGTGGCCCTCCCACTGCTTCTGGTGTCCCAGATGGTGAACATGCCTAACTCTCCCGCCTCTGTATCTTTGTGGAGGCCCTTCCTCTCTGTCAGCAGCTGCTCCTGGGTGCTGCAAACATTTAAGCACTCCATACTAATGAAAACAATGGCCGTTTGAACCCACTCAGAGGTGCCTAGGAAGAAAGACCTGGTGATCTGCTTCAGAAAAATCAGCCATTGAAAACCCTGTGGGGCACAGTCCTGCTCAGACACACAAGGGGTCACCATGAGTCAACTGGATGGTGCCTGTTTCCCCCCCACACCCCCATCCTGTCCCAACACTTCCCAGCATCACTAGTGTCTGTCTCTGGGGAATCCATTGGCTCAGCCTATGAGGCTGCTGGCTGGGAGCCTTTACCCCGAGCCCCAGAGTGCCTGTCTGTAAGCATGTACCACATTCTGCAGGGCACTAGAAAGACTGCATTCTCATCTTCTCCCCAGAGCCCTGGTGGTGCAGTGGCCAGCCTCTCAGCTGCTAATTGAAAGGTTGCTGGTTTGAAACCACCAGCTACTCTGCTGGAGAAAGATGTAACACAGTCTGCTCCTGTAAGGATTGACAGCCTTGGAAACTCTCGAGGGCAGTTCTGCTCTGTCCTACAGGGTTGCTCTGAGTTAGAATCAACTCACCAGTAGGGGGATTTGGTTTTGTCTTCTCTATTCCCTGCACCCCAGAGTCTGGAGTTCAAGGAAAGCAGAAGTCCACAGCAGGGACCAGCACTCACCCACAGCCATCAAGTCGAATCCGACACATAGTGACCCTAGAGGTCAGGGTAGAATTGCCCCATAGAGTTTCCAAGGAGTACCTGGTGGATTTGAACTGCTGACCTTTTAGTTAGCAGACGTAGCACTCAACCCACTACATCACCAGGGTTTCCAGGGATCAGCACAGGTGGCTTGAATTGAAAGCAGGGCAGTAGCAGAGGCAGCCTTTGTAGGTGACAGGAGAAAGCAGGAAACCTAACGGGGTGTGGGTGTGGGTGATGGGGACAAGCCACCTTGGAAGTGTCATTGCTAAGGGGCTCTTTTCCAGGATGATCTGGGGTTTGGGGCCTTAGCTGGATCACAGTCCACAGGCAAGAGGCTTTGCTAACCAGGCACACCTGTGAATGTGGAAGGCACCCTAGTGGTACAGTGGGTTAGCACTCAGCTGCTAAATGAAAGCTCAGCAGCTGGAACCCACCAGCCACTCCGAGGGAGAAAAGATGCAGCGATCTCTTGTGTATTGTTGGTGTCAGGTGCTGTTGAATCAGTTCTGACTCATAGCGACCCCACGTACAACAGAATGAAACACTGCCCAGTCCTGTGCCACCTCACCTCACATCTGTCGCCAGCTTGAGCCTACTGTTGTAGCTGCAGTATCAATCTGTCTTGTTGAGGGTCTTCTTTTTCACTGACTTTCTGCTTCACCAAGCATGATGGCCTCTAACGACCGATCCTTCCTGAGAACATGTCCAAAGAGCATGAGACAAAGTCTTACCATCCTTGCTTCTAAGGAGCATTTTGGCTGTACTTCTTCCAAGACAGGTTTGTTCCTTCTGCTGGCAGTCCCTGGGACATGTAATGTTCTTCACCAACACCGTAATTCAAATGCATCAGTTCTTCAGTCTTCATTGTCCAGCTTTTAAATACCTATGACTCATTGAAAACATTAAATACCTATGACTCAGAATGAAACATGTACCCTTTTCACTGATCCTCTACCAAGCATGATGCTGTTCTGCTGGGACTGGTCCCTTCGTGACAACATGTGACATGAGCTGAAGTCTCATCATCCTTACTTCTGAGGAGCATTGTGGCTGTACTTCTTCCAAGACAAATTTGTTCATTCTTCTAGCAGCTTATGGTATATTCGGTATTCTTCACCCCAACACGTATTTCGAAGGCATCCATTCTTTGGTCTTCCTTCTTCATTTTCCAGCTTTCACATGCATATGAGGCAACTGAAAACACCATGGCTTGAGTCAGGGAAATCTTTGTCCTAAAAGTGATATCTTTGCTTTTTAACACATTAAAGAAATCTTTTGCAGCAGATTTGCTGCAAATATAATAATATGTCATTTGACTTCTCGACTATTGCTTCCATGGGCATTGATTAAGGATCTAAGAAAAATGAAATCCTTGATAACTGCAGTATTCTATTTATCCTGATGTCACTTATTGGTCCGGTTGAGGTGCAATAATCCATACTTTGAATAGCAGCAGAAGAAAACATAAAGATTACAGCCTAGGAAATTCTATTGGGCAGTTCCACTTTGTGCTATAGGGTGGTTATGAGTCAGAATCGACTTGATGGCAGTAGGTGACGGGAATGCAAAGTCAGGTGGCCAGGATGGGAGGAGGGGGTTAAAATCCATAGGTACCAGGTCCCCTGATGGTTTGAGTGCTCTTTGGAAACCCTGGTGGCTGTTAACCCAAAGGTTGGCAGTTTGAATCCACCAGGGGCTCCTTGGAAACTCTGTGGGGGCAGTTCTCCTCTGTCCTATAGGGTCACTATGAGTCAGAATTGACTAAGCAGCAGCAGGTTTGATTTGGTTTTGCTTTAGTGTATCCTGGGCACCCAGCAAATAAGCATGTCACCATCTGTCCTAAAGCTAAGCACTGTAGAACTGGATGGCCCCTTAGACACCACTGGCCCTTCACTGCCACGTGAGGAGTGACACTGGTGTGCAGAGAGGATGACTTGCTCTGCTCATCAGCAGGACCGCTGCAGACCCTCAAGTAATGGGGTTGGACTCCTTGCTAAGAGCACGTCCTCCTACCCCCTCTGCTGGGCTGCAGTAAGGGAACTAGAAGGGGCTGAGGGAGACAGTGCCAACTGGTGTTCTTTTAAGGCCCCAGTGACCTGGGCCCTCAGATCCACAGTCTAACTTCGTGGGGGCTGTAGGTCTGGTTCCCCTAGTAGAGAGCGGTGGCGAGGCCTAGACGTGAAACGCCCTTAAAACAGTGCCTGGCTCACAGGCGACGTGTTTTTATTAATACTCCTCCCTTGGAGGAGAAGAAAGCTGGTGCATCCAGCAAGAAATAAGAGACGTGGAGAGGAAGAGGTGGCCTCCAGCTCACAGCCTCCCAAATCTGCACCTTACAAAAGCCTAATTCCAAGTAGTTTGCAACGATGCCGAAGCTGAGCTGAGCAAGGGGTGTAGGTTTCCTAATTGAATTAATTCCAGCTCTTTGGGCGCAGAGATTGCACCCACCTTCCCCAGCACACCTTGAGGTGTGCCATCATCTCCACCCAAAGCCCTGTGGGTGCAGGTGACAAGGAAGGGGGCTCCGGGAGTGTGTCCACTCTCCAGGGAGCAGCAGAGCAAGGGAGAGGACCTACACCCGGCCCCCAGCCCTCAGGCCCCTCACCATCTGTCTGGGTCTGCCGATCCACGAAGCGGCCACAGCTCGAGGCCGCGACGCCGTGCGTCAGACTGGGGACTCTCTGGACTTCCAGGGTGCCCTCAGGGCGGCCGGGGCAGAACACCGCCGTGTGTACCTCGACGGCGGGCCTGTGCTGCGCGAAGACGCTCCAGAGCAAGGTCTCCATGCGCCGGCGCGCCTCGGCCTCCTCTTCCCGCCGCGGCTGCACGATGACGCCGAGGAGCGCGGCGGGCGGGCGGCGGCCCCGGGCGCCCAGCGGCCGCAGGAGGCGCTGCAGGCGCGGCAGCTGCGAGCGCAGCGCGGCGGCGCGGCACAGCACGAGCAGCAGCGGCGCGCCCCGCTCGCGCCCCGCCGCCGGCCGCAGTGGCTGTAGGTGCCGAGCGGCGGCGCCACCCTCCGGTGCGTTGGAGGTCGAGGTCCAGGTCGCGGTCGCCGCCGGAGCTACAGTGCGAGGGGCGGAGTCGGCCTCCGTGTTCTCGCCACGGCGCCGCTTCCCGGTGGAGCGCTTGGCACGCTTGGCGCACGGGGAGTTGGCAGCCGGGCTGTCCTCGCGGTGTCCGCAGCCGTCGCCCGAGCGCTTGGCCCGCAGGCTGGCGTGGCGGCTGGAGCTGCTGTGTCCGCTTGTGGCTAGCGTGGACGAGGGCCCGGCGGGCTGTGGTTGTACGCCTGGCGTCAGCTCCAAGAAGTCTTCCTCCAGCTCCCAGAACTCAGTCATCAGCAGCATGTGCCCGTGGCCATCGACGGACTGGTCCCGGACCGTTGGCTGCGCCTCGGCATTCCCCTCCCGCGGGGCCCCGGAGGGCTGGGCCCGGGGCTGCTGCTCCATGTGCGGTCCGGCTTCCTTGCCCCTCTGGGCCCGGGCCTCCGCTGGCCAAGGGAACAAGCTGCTGTTTCCCGGAGCATGTCACAATACCCCATATGCCCTCCCTCTCTTCTGGTGGCCTGGGGCCTCTGCCGGCGATTCCCTGGAAATCTTCCAACCCTGGGACGCCGCTGCTGGACGCTGGTGTAACACTGGCTGTTCATCTTCGCGATCACTTTGTGTGTCTGTGGAGTCAAAAGGACACACGTCCTTTTAACCCATGGTAGGTTTTTATGCCCAAGCTTCCAAGGCAAACAGAATTTTTGCAACTGTGGGCGTGGCTATGAACCCCCGACACTTAAAAAACAGTGAGCAACAGAGGGACCGGCTTCTGAGGGTCTGTGTCAGGTAGGCAGGCCCAGTCTGGGCACAGCTTACCCCATCTCCAGGGGAGCTTGACACTAGTGCCCTGGGCTATTATAAATAGGGCGGCAGGAGATGTTTTGGGGTTCTCTGTTTCTGGTTCCAGCCTTCTATGGCTACCCGAAACCCGTGGAAATGTCAAGAAAGCTCTCAGAAAAGAAAAATCCACAAACAAAAACAAGCCAAATACACACACACACACACATGTATACTCTACCTTAGCCACCCAGCTTGAGGGTGAGCAGAGAGCCCAGGGAGGGTGGCCCAGAGGGTGGCCACAGCCACAATGACCAGAAGGAAGACAGTGGGGAAACAGGTTCCCTTGTTAATTCCTAAAAAGTGAGCTTTACCAAGTTGTTCAAAATGATTTTTAAAAAATACGGAAATAGTCTGGGGTCTCAAAAGCTAGCAAGCTGCCATCTGAGGTACACCAAATGTTCCCATCTCAGCTGAATCAGATGATCACCAAGGACAACAAAGACCTAAAAGAAAAAGAGCCTGGAAGACAGAAGGACCCACATATGTGGACGGCTGTATCAGCATGTGATCCGAAGAACCAGATGCTGCCTGGCCACCACCAATGACAGCTGTGATGGGGCACACAACGTCGGGTCTCAGTGGCAACACAGAAAAAGAGGGTGCACCTCAAGAACTCCACTAAAAGACTACAACTGATGGTCTGATGGCCTGGGACTTCTCCTGAGAGCATGACCCCTAGATCTTCTGCTGCACCTCATCATTAATCATCACTGAGGTCAACTCTTCGACAGGAGTGGATTGGACTTGGGGACACAAAGTGACCATATGTTGTGTCCATTTTATGGTTCTGTATGTCTACAAGATGCCATCCTGTTGGGCTCTTGCTGGAGGGGAGAGGAGAGGATAGAGTGGGGAGGATAGATTGTTAGCAGGACATGACATATATAGAACAGAAAGGAAGAGTGTGCTGTCAGCGGGAGAGGAGACCAGAGGGAACTGCAGATTAGGCAGGTGTGCAAATTTAGCTTAGACTGTATACTACTTTCACTCACTCACAATAAAAATAAAATAACAGACTCTGCAAAGCAAGCTGTCAACCAGAAAATCCTGAGCTGGAATCTTGCAAAACAACTCCGGGGCCATTGGAGCCTTGGGAAGACTGGGCAAAGGCAGAATATTCCAGTAGCTTTGTGGACCTAGAAGGGATTGTTCATCCCTGCCCTTGGCTTGTCGGCCTTGGTTCAGAGAGTGTCCTTCCTTCATCTCCCTGGACAGTGTTGCTGGGCACATCTGAATGGTGATAGGAACTGCTGGTGGCCTTTCTCTAGTGTCCCCCGCCACTGGGTTGAAGAATGACGCTAGACTTTCATGCAGGAGGAGCTGGGCCCACCAACTTCACCACACAGCAGCCAGCCTCCCCCCAGGAGGACCTGAGGGTCATGTCCCTAGACTTAGGCCACCATGGTTGACCTACTCCTTCTAAATCAGCTTTTACTAAGAAGTCTTGAATAGGGGAGTAGCAGGTGCTTCCCCAGCATGAGGAGGGAGAAATAGAGGTCCCGGATTCCCCAAACACAGGCTTGCAGTGAACTGTACAGAAGGAGGGTCCCTGGTGGTGCAGTGGTTATGAGCTTGACTGCTAACCAAAAGGGCAACAGTTCAAATGCACCAGCTACTCCTTGGAAACCCTATGGGGGCAGTTCTCATCTGTCCTACGGGGTTTCTCTGAGTTGACATCAACTCGATGGGAATGTGTTTAACTTCTGGTAAGGCAGGAAGGATGTGGTCAGCTTCTCAGTTGCTTTGTGGACACACGTATTTTAATCCCACAGTGTCCCCACCACTGTGTCTCCACTGATTGCAGGTAAAGCATCCGAAGGCCTCGCAGTGGACAGGGCTGTCTGTGTTCATCACTGTCAGTTCAATCTACAGATGGATAGAGTTCTCAGAAACTTCGTGCTGACTTGTTTGACACAGTAGAGAGCCCTTCACATAAAAACTACTCCCATCTAGTCCAGCCTAGGCCCCTGGGGACACTGAAACCATAGCATGGACAGAGGAGTAGAGAGGTTCAGGATAACCAGTTTTCACGGAACCTTAGAGGGGACACTGAATCGAGTCTTCCTTAGGGTTCTGTGAAACCCAGTCTTTTACAGGCTGATAAAAACCAAACCTACTGCCACTGGGTCGGTTCCAACTCATAGCGACCCTATAGAATGGAGTAGAGCTGCCCCATAGAGTTTCCAAGGAGCACCTGGTGGACTTGAACTGCCAGCATTTTGTTTAGCAGCCCTAGCACTTAACCACTAGGCCACCAGGGTTTCCAGGGGCTGATATATTAGATATATGGATACATATAACTAAACATCTGCCAATTCAATTTCTGTGTGTAGAATTCAGTGGTATTAATTACATGTACCATGTTTTGTAACCATCCCCATTCTCCTTTTCCAAACTCTTCCTCTACCATTACCGGATATCTACTCAGTGTCGCCGAAGTCACGACTTCCCCTACGGTGACATTTTTAGTGCAAGCGTATCTCACGCAATTATTCATTGTTGATCCGAAACGCAAATGTAACTGGGAGTCCTTCATTTTATCTGGCAACCCTGCATGGGGGATTTTTATTTTTCTTTTGGTCTACCTGCACTTTCTATGACATTTTTGAAATAGAGAGAAAAGGGAAACCAACGCGAGTCCTGCCTCGCGCAGGAGGAGTTCGTTAGGTGTCCTCCTGGATTCCCGGCTCTGGCCGCGCGCGGACCACCAGATGGCGCTGCGGGGCTGCAGGTCGGGACGCGAGGGAGCCCAGCGCCGGGGCGAAGAGGACGACAGTGAGTCCTCACGCAGCCAGGGGCCCTTGCGCGGAGTCCGTTCCCTCCACACGCCCCAGAGGCTGGGAGGGAGGCGCAGAAACAGCTGCGTGCAAAGTTGGCACCAAAGAGCTTCCCGCACCCCTTTCCTCTGCAAAGCCGGAAGTGCTGTGACTTGGGGTGGTTCCGCCGAGCTGGTCCCGCCGAGCTGGTCCCCTGCACACTACTGTGTCTTGGTTTTCTTCCTTCAGGTAGACCGGTGATGTCTCCTCAGTGAGTCAGCTCACGTTTGCCCAGGGGCTGCGACGGACCTAGCTCCTGCCCTCCGACACCCAACTCTGAGAAAGGCTAGGGCAGAGGGAGGATTAGCAAAGCCGGAGACCCAGAGAAGCTCACAGCTGCGTGGGAATCCTCAGAAACTGCCAACTAGCTGAGCTTGGCAATTAATCCACACCTTGTCACAGTGTGTGCTGCAAAGGAGATGCTGTGCAATCCAGGAACAGAGGTGTCCTGAGCCGCTCTGTGTGCCAGGCACTGTGCTGGGCTCTGAGGATGAAGTCTCTGCCTTCCTGGACTTAACCTCTAGGGAAGAGACAAGAAGCAGGTAGACCAGTACTATAATTTCAAAACCCTGGTGACCTAATGGTGGAGTGCTAGGGCTGCTGAACAAGAGATCAGCAGTTCAGATCCACCAGGCTCTCCTTGGAAACTCTATGGGGCAGTTCTATTCTGATCTATAGGGTCACTGTGAGTTGGAACTGACTTGGTGGCACCTAAAAACAACACCACACTTTCACAGGGTATTAAGCTAGAGGAAGGAAAAGCAGGTCATTGGCTCCTGGAGTCCCCAGGTAGTGCAAAGATTAACAAGCTCTGCTGCTCACCTGAGGGCTAGAAGTTCAAAATCTACCCAGAGGCACTTGGGAAGAAAGGCCTGGTGCTCTGCTTCTGGAAAATTAGCCACTGACAAACCTGTGGAGCAGCATTCCGCCCTCACATACCCAGGGTTGCCAAGAGCTAGAATCAATCCCATGGCAACTGGTTTTCGGTTTCATGGAACCCTAATCCAGGGCTTGTTTCTTGCCCTGTACAGGCTGGCCGTAGAGATGGGGGCAGAGGTAAACTGAGGCATGGCAGGCAGGGCACCTGCCCTGGGCACCACTTAAGAAGGGCATTGACCAGCAGTTTCTACTGGCCACTGCAGTTTCCATCACCAGTGAGAGATCACCCAGCAATTTAAAACGGATTACCATGGGTGCAGTTTTCTGTAGATAGGCCAGTGGGGTGCGGGTGGGAAAAATAGGAGGGGCCAGGAGCCCCGCTCCCATCTGCTGGGCACGGGGGCTGGGCAGAGAGGAAGAGTCAGGGGAAGCCAGCCTCCCTGGATTCCGTCTAGGAGGGCGTGTTCAGGAAAATGCAATTCTGGAAGTCTTCAAAGTAACAGGGTCCACAGGACTGGAAGGAGAAAGGCCCAAGAAGAAGACATTCAAGTCCTCGGGCCTCTGGGTAAAACAGGGCAGGGAAGAGGCTCCAGGTGGGCCCAGCCTGGAGGGGGCAGACAGAGAACACCAGATGCTGAAGATGACTTTTCTAAGGACAAGGAGGGAGGGGAAGGGAGAGAGGCTTGGGAGAGCAGAGGCGGGGACCCTCGGCCTTGACTGAAGTTGGCAGGTCTGGGAATTCTCAGAGATGTATACCATGTGATGGGCATCTGCTGTGTATCCTGTGTGTAGTGTACACTGTGTTGCATCTGCTGTGTGTGGGATCTGCTGTGTACGCTGCACAGAGCGTCTGCAGTGTTTACTGAGTGGAACACCTGCGGTGTTTACTGTTTATAGCATCTGCTGTGTGTGCAGTGTGTAGCATCCGCAGAACATACTGTCTATCACAGCTGCAGAACACACATATACTGCGTGTAGCATCTGCTGTGCATACTGTGTGTCTGCAACTGGACACGGTGGCTCTCTACAGCTGACCACCAGCCTGGGAGCTTCGACTTCTGAAAACCAAGCAGTGAAAGCCCAGTGCATCAGTGTGTTCTAGTCCACAGCCAGCCACAGAGATGGTACGAGACCGGGCAGCGTTTCCTTCTGTTGCGCATGGGGTCGCCATGAATCAGGGGCCAACTTGGCAGCAGCTAACAGAAAAACAGCTGACTTGGGAGTGTCTCACTCTTCCCCCAGGAATCTGGAGCTTCATGGAAGCTGTCCTAGGCTAGAAGGCCCAAACCATCACGAGGCAGTGTGGGAATAATTGCTAAGTAAGTTCTTCACAAGCCCTGGGTCTGACACTAAGCAGACAGCCAGCAAATGCTTGTTGAAGGGTTCCAGCAAGCAAGGGCAATGAGCAAAGGGACCTGGGGTCTCACAGCAGGGTTCTTGGAAATAAACCCTGAAGAGGGCTTCCATTTACATAGGTGGCAAGGGGGTTGGTGCCCACCCGCATTTCCCAGAATGCTTGTTGTTGTCTCAAGAGGCCAGCCCTGGGTGGCTCCCTGGGGAGGCACTGCGAGCTTGAGACATTGATGGCTTTCTGAGCCTGTTCCAGTATGAGTGGCCCTTACCGCAAAGCACTCGCATCAAGTCAGAAGGGAAGAAAGGGTAACCGCTGCCTCCCACCTCTGTGGCCTAGGAGAAGCTTGTCTTGTAGGTGACTGCGGGGGCGGGGGAGCAAATATATGTCCGTGTTCTAATTCCTGGGTCCTGTGAACATGACCTGTTCTGCAGAAAAGGCCTTTAAAAGTGTCATTAAGGATCGTGAGATGAAGACATCATCCTGGATTGTCCACCGGGACCCTCAATCCAACAATTAGTGTGCCTCCCTGTAAGATGCACACAGAGAGAGATACAGTAGAGAGGACCACGTGAAGACAGAGGCTGAGATTGGGTAGACGCAGGAGCAAGCTAAGGATGCTGCAAGCCACGGAAGCTGGAAGAGGTCCAGCAGGATCGCCCCCGAGAGCCTTCATAGGGAGTGCAGCCCTGCTGATACTTTCGTTTCTAACTGCTAACTTTCAGAAGACAGAGAAAACCAATTTCTGTTGTTTTAAGCCACCAAGTTTGTGGTAATTTGTTTTGGCAGCTGAAGGACATGCATACACATTTGAGTATGTATATGCAAGCATACACCAGGACATACGTGCACATCTCGGGACACACACGCACACATCCCAGGATACACATGTACATCTCAGGACACATACATGTCAGGACATGGACGTATACCCAGGACATGCATGTACGTCGCAGGACACACACATCTGAGGACGCACATGTACATCTCAGGACATGGATGCACATCTCAGGACACATATGTACATCTCAGAACGTGCGAGCACATCTCAACTCCCGTGTTCTGCTGGCCTTCTCTTCCACACGTGTCTGTATTGCCCCGTGCCCATCTGGAAATGGGAGACGGGCCCTTTGCCAAGTTCCACTCAAAATGCGCTTGCACCGAGCATTTCCTGATTTTAGGAGACTGTGGGTGATGCGGGTGCAGATGTAACTGAAAAGTCCCCATTCTCTGTGCCTCCTCTGACTCCACCAGCCCTCCCCCACAGTGAATGGATGACTCTTTTTGTTGTAGGCACAGTTTATCAGCTTCCCAAATAGTTATTCCCAAGCAAATACTGCACTGGCCTGTAATCAATATGGGTGAGTAAAGTGAACTCCGGCCTTCTTCAGAACTCTCTGACACGTTAGGGTAGCAAATTCAGAGAGAAAGACTCTTACGTGTGGGAGGCCATGTCCTGGCCTGCTCCCTCCACTCCATGACATTCTGCTCCCTGGAGTCAAGGGAGAAAGGAAAGATAATGTCCCCTGCCAACAAGCAGAGGGACATGGGATGCTCCCCAGTGTCTGTTTCTGAGAACAAAGGAGAACAAGATAAAAAAAGGAACTGCTTGGGTTTAAAGGCTTGTGTGCTTTTTGGGGCCTGGTGGAAGTTTCCAGAAGGCAGGGCAGGCTCCCGTGTACACAAGGCCTACATGACCCCCTGAGTACACAGGTGACTCAGACTTACAGGAACAGAGTGGGTTGTCCTCTGTGTGCCTGGTCCTTCAGGTCCAGCGGCCTGTGCACACGTCTGTCACCTCTGTGCCCCCATGGACCAGTTATACCGACCAGGAGCTAGGTCATGTTGATATGTCCTCCTCCTTACCCCTAAATCCATCCATCACCAATGCTATTGATTGTATTTCCTGTTGTCACTCAGAAGTCCCTTCAGCCAGTTCTCCCATTAACAGCTCTGATGACATCTCGTCCCTTCCTTCGTGGCACCTGTCACGGTTGCAGTTTATCTGTGAATGCTGTGAGGGTGGAGATCACAGCTGGTCATTCCCTGCATTGCCCTGATCTTAGATACCTGCTGCCTTGTTACCGTTCAAGAAACAACCTTGCAAGGTGCTGCAGGTTGGTCCCATCTCATGGTCACCCCACATACAAAGGAAGGAAATGCTACCTTGTCCCGCACCATCCTTGTGATCAGCTATGGATTGGGTGAACACTGATCCTGATCCACAGGGTTTTTGCTGGCTGATTTTCAGAAGTAGATTGCCAGACATTTCTTCCTAGTCTCTCTCAGTTTAAAAGCTCCCCTGAAACCTATTCAGCATCATAGCAACACAGACGTGGGGAGGGTGTGCATGAAGTATAGAAACCAGGAATTGAACCCAGGTCTCTTGCATGGAAGGTGAGAATTCAACCACTAAAACCATCATTACTTTGTGTTCAGGAAATCCTGGTCAGGTAGTTAAACAAGTGAGTGAATGACTGAACAATGCAACTTAGATCCAGATGATGCTGGAAAGGAGGAGGGACCCTTCCTGAGAGGTCCCGTGGGAGCAGCCCAGGTATCCCAGGCGGTAAGAAAGTCCAGGGACAGCAGACAGCACAGGGAGTTCCCTCCGAGCACATACACCGGAGTACACAGCTGGGCCAGCCTGAGGCCTCATGGGCCCTGAGTGTAGGGGGAGGTCCCCCATGCCTGGGGCTGTGAGAGGCTCTCCCTCCCTCCCTGTGACTGAGCTCAGTGCTTGCTGGGTGTGTTTTCTCTGCCTTCAGCTTTCTAAAAGATGTGGGGTCCTGAGTGGTAGGGGTTTGCCCAGGTGCTGAATGGGGCTTGAGATAGGAAGGTCACGGAAAGGGAAATGTAAACTCTTCCCTCTTTGAGAGAAACTTAAAAAGGGGGGATTCCCTTGCTGGCACCAACGGTTGAGTGTTCAGTTGCTAAATGAAAGGTTATAGGTTCGAAACAATCCAGCGGTCTCACAGAAGAAAGACCTAGTAATTTACTTCTGAAAAACCAGCCATGGAAAACCCAATGGAGCCTGCCTTTTTTGTTTTTGTTTTTTTTTTAAAGGGTGAATATTGTGGTTTAGGAAGCGCCGCTAAATTCCCTCTCTGGGTGGCAGGTCACCTGGGGCTGATAGCAGGCTCTATTACAACTCTCACTGTCCACCTTGTCATTTGTCCCCTATAAAATATTTTAGTTCGGAACTTTTCCAGCCTGCAGGGAAGTTGAAAGAAGAGGAAAATGAATACACCTACACCTTCTCCTCGATTCTCCAACTGGTATCTCTCTGCCTTCTCACACTGTTTGTTTTCACGTGGATTTTGCTGACCCAGTTGAAAACAAGTTGCTGACATGGTGATGTTTCACCGAGCTATCTCAGCATCTCCTAATAAGGACATTCTCCCACAAAACTGCAATATCTTGATTACAACCACAATAGTGTCTATATACCATCTCTATTCAAATGTCTGATTGTCCCCCAAACATCTTTTAGAGCTGGGTGTCGTTTCCTGGCCAGTATCCAATCAAGGACCATGTAGAGTATTTGTCATGTCTCTTTAGTCTTTTTTAAAAATATAAAACAGTCCCTCACCTTCTGGCTATAGTTGTTAGTGCCATTTGTTTCTTTTTGTGACATCTTTTTGAAGAGCACAGCCAAGCTGTCTTACAGAATGTTCACGTGCTGGATAAGCCTGGTTGTTTCCTCATTCAAGTTGCATATTTCTGGCAAGAATGCTAAGTAGGTGATGTTGTACCTTTCTTATTATGAGAAGTCAGAAAGCAAAAAACATCAGGTTGTCCAGGGCTTGGCGATGCTGAGTTTAATCGTCAAGGCTCTCTCCATTTCCCATTTGTAAGCAGAGCCCCTCAGGGTGGCGAGGCTCTCAGCTGCTAACCGAAAAATTGGAGGTTCGAGTCCATTCAGAAGCACATTGGAAGAGAGATCTGGTGGTCTACTTCCAGTCTATCAGCCACTGAAAGCCCTGGGGAACATGTTCTATTTTGACACACACGAGGTTGCCAAGAATGGCAAGTGACTTGATGGTCACTGATTTTGTTTTGTTTTTAATTTGTTGGATAGTCCCGTGGTCACAGTTCACCCAATAGTTTTCAGCAGCCAATGATGTTACTTGCCTGAACGAGCATTACACTGGAAGTTTGTAAAGTGGTGGTTTTTAATTTTTTTTCCCCTTATGTTTAGTAGGTGGCGTTTTTCTGTAAGAATTCCTCCCCTCCCCACACCCTTTATCATCACTGTGCATTCATGAATTAGAAAAAAATAAATGTAGTTCTATACACTATCATTATTCCTTTCAATGTTCAGATGGTTCCACAATTGACCAGTGAGAGCTCTTTAGGTTAGCTCCTGAGTTCTTTTGATACGGTCATAATTACTTGTTGGTACACTTTTGCTTCCTGGTGCAACAAGGTATCTCAAACTCATGTACATTTCCAGCCTCAGACCTAGAATCAACCATTTCTCCAAGGAGCCCTGCTTCCCTTTGGTCACAAAAGGTATTTAGACAACAAGAACTTGGTGTCTTGTGTGCCCATTGCTACTGGGCTGTCATTGCTTCTAGCCCTTCAGTGGACAGAACAAGGATGTTAATTTTCTTTCTAATTGTGAGTTTGAGCTGCTATTTCCCATTCAAATTTAACGTGACAGGGTTTTCTTTGTCTCTTCTATTTACTACTCATGTCTTTTTTTCTTAGACAAAAATATCTATTTGCTTATTTGCCTTATACTTGAAAGGAATCCCTGGGTGGTACAGATGATTCATGGGCTTGGCTGCAAACTAAAGAGTTGGAGGCTCAAGTTCACCCAAAGGCATCATGGAAAGAAGGCTTTCTTTGGAAGGTGAGAATCCTACCACTAAACCGCTACTATCCCCACAATGTCCTAGCGGAGCACAAAACAACACAGATGGAAGATTGTAGCGCTACAAACCACGAGGAAGGGCAGGCAGTAGTTAATAGGCTTGAGGACATGTGGGGCTCTTTGTAAATTTCTACTCATCTGTGTGTGGTCAAGGTATCCTGGCCCTGGCCTGTGGAATCTGTGTATCATAACACAATCGCCTGCGTGGTGAGAGCGGGCCTTCTCACACCCACTCCCCAGGGGATTTTTTGGCCAGGTACCTTACCATGTTGCCCAGGATGCTAGCAGCACAGGGAGCGGGGCTGCGGGACTCAGTGAGTCAGAGCTAGAGACCAGGGAGGGTGAGAATCACCACTTCCTGTGTATGAGAAATGCTTGATGAACGTCATTTTCCACCATGGCCAAGAATCAAAGCAGACACTTTCCTCATACCTCAGCCTCAGGCCCCTTCGAATGCCTGAGAACATCAAGCCACTGCCCACAGAGTTCACCTGGAGAGGTGCAACACCGTTTCCCTTGTGGATTTTAATTACAGCTATTTTTCAGGGTTGGCAGCCAAGCAGATATTAATTAACATCAGTTGATCAGGTTATGTCTTCTTGCATGATACCTGCATGCCGCACAAAGCACTACATAAATTAGGAAGTGGAGAGACTTCTCCTGGCAGGTGAAGAAGGGCTGGACAGAGGAAAAGCGTTCATAGTAGCACTTTAAAGGGTGGATGTGATTTAGACGGAAGAGGACAAAGGTTCACAGGAGGAAAGTTCAGGATGGAGTCAGGAGGGGAGTGGTGTGGTTCACGTCTGCGTGCACGCGCACACACATGCACACACACATGCTGACCGCCAGATAACTGAACATCGTCTCTTGGGATAAAGACATCAGTCTGAAATTTATCCAATTATTGTGGTGATTTTATTTCAAAAACATAGCAGTCAAATTTTAAAGGTTTGACTTTAGAGAGCAGGAAAAATGATTTTTGTGCGCTGTTTAATGGATATTTCTTCCATGCTACAGTATATTCCAGGAGACTCTTGTGGCATAGTAGTTAAGTGCTATGCCTGCTAACCAAGAGGTCAGCAGTTTGAATCCACCAGGCGATCCTTGGAAACTCTATGGGGCAGGTCTACTCTGTTCTATGGGACCTACAGTGTTGCTATGAGTCAAAATTGACTCGACGGCAGTGATTTGGTTTTGGGGTTTATAGTATATTCTACTGGAAACCCTAGAGGCGTAGTGATTAGGTGCCTGGTATGCTAACCAAGAGGCCAGCAATTTGAATCTGCCGGGTGCTCCTTGGAAACTCTATGGGGTAGCTCTGCTCTGTCCTATAAGGTCGCTATGAGTCAGAACCCACTCGACAGCGGTGGGGATAGTGTATTCTATAGCAAAAGGAGTATAGTATCTTCTTCCAGTATAGTCGTTGTAAGGAGCCCTGTGGTGCAGTGGTTAAGCACTCAGCTGTGAACCAGAAGGTGGGCAGTTTCAACCTACCAATGGCTCCTGCTCCTGTGAGGATGGCAGCCTGGGAAACCCTTTGGGGTGGTCCTGCTCTGTCCCATAGGGCCTCTTTGAGTCCGAATCAACTGCAGGGCGATGGCTCGTAGTCACTCTACCGAAGGAACATTTGCAAGAGTAAAAGACATTTCACTTTCAACTGAGGCAGATAAAAGGGCAGGCTTACCTGGGAACACCTGGGCTGCCCAGGGCAGTCACCTCTTCCCCTGGGATCCAGGTGTAATTGTGGAAAGCATCCACTTTCACTCCCCAAAGTGTCGTGGATTGGACAATAAATTAGATGACCACTCTTTTTATCATGGATTTTTAAAAATCAATGTCTTTTTTTAATGAGGTGACATTGATGCCATTTTAAAGACATGATTCAGTGGCATTTACGGCACTCATGGTGCTGGCCAGCCATCACCTTTCTCCAGATTCTAAGCTTCCTCCTCCTCCTTGAAAAATGCCCCGTATTTTCCCCTCATATCTCTTCCGATTTTCCCCTAGTAACCACTAACTTGCTTCCTGTCTTCATGGCTTTGCTTTTTTTTTTTTTTACATGCTTTTGGAATTTTTCTTCTAGATAAAATTTTGAAATGTAAAGGGTTCCAAAATCAGGCTTTGACTTGAAAGATGCATTGTCTAAACATATAATTGAATTGTACAACTAAAAATGAGTTAGAGATTGCAGAGGTTCTGTAGTTTGTCACATTGCAAAGGTAAGTACCCGAAACCATGCTACAAAGATTAAAATTACAGTAAACTGTAATCTTTATGACTGTGTTTTATATTCTCATTTAAATCTTCATACTGCACTTTGCCTTTCAGAGGAAACCTTTTTGTTTTCAAGTCATCTAGCTACATATTGTCTCTTTTTGTTTTCATTTTTTCGAATTGTGGTAAATACATACATTATGAGAGAGTTGCCATTCCAGTAGCCACACGTTGTCTTCTGTCCATCAGTCCACTTCCCTATTTATGAGTGCCAAGATCTTAGTGACAGTTTGGGGATATAAAACAAATGCCTTTTGTCATCACCACTAATTCTTGCAGCATTTTACTCTGGCAATAATAATTATAACTTTTATACATCATTTGACAGACAGAACCTCAGAAAATGAAGCAGGCGAGATGTTATCACTTTCTGAAGCCAACTCTTCAGATGAAGATTGGAGTGGACTATAAGACATAAAATGATACTGGAGAAGAGTGTGCTTCTTGGCTTAAGCAGATACGGGAGACTGACTGGGCAGTCAGTCCAGGGGCTGGATGAGAGGGCAGAGGGGGACAGGAGCTGGTTAAATGGACACAGGAAATACAGGACAGAGAAGAAGAGTGTGCTGTCCCATCATAGGGAGAGCCATTAGGGCCACATAAGAATGTGTGTAACAAACTGACTTGAACTGTAAACTTTCACTTCGAGCACAATGAAATAGAAATAAAAAGGAAACAAAATGTGGTCACACTCCGTTATATTTAGCATGGTCACCGACATCTGAAGACGAACTTGCAGATATGAGCGTGGAAACGATGATCTACTCACTGGTGTAACACACAGTGGCAGGTAGGCTGGACACTGAGGTCATCTATCACCTGGTCCCTTATGTCACTGGGTTCAGGGTGGCCAGGAGCCAAGGAAAACCACCACTGGGCTGTCCAGCCTTCCAGAAGTTGAGGGAAAAGCCAGAAGGGGATTTTGCAGATTGCTGAGATGAAGTAGGATTTCAGTGGAGGCCAACAAAAGACCCAACTCACTGCTGTCCAGGTGATTCTGTCTCATAGCAATGGAACGTGTTAGAGAGTAGACCGGCTTCACAGAGTGGTGATCTTGGCTGGAATCTGTGTTAGCAGGTCAGTGGATCAGTGCTGGATGGCCCAACATGTGTCCAACCTGTGCTGGTCGTCTAGAAGTCAAACCGACACCATCAGGGAGACTTTTATAAGACTGACTGCCTTGTTCTGACAGTCAACTTTCAGTTCTCATGTGGAGAACAGAGGACGTAAGTGTTAGAAATGTGTTCTGGAGTCAGGCCCCACGGAGCCTTGAGTGCAGGGCTAGGGTGTTACAACTTCACCTGGTGAGAGGTGGCACATGTGTCTCTGTGGGTTGCCAGCTGGGCCTGGGGCTGCCCTGAAGCTATCACTATTTGATCTAGTCCCTCCCCCTAGACCATGTGAGTCACCTCCTATGTGACTCCCTGTCTCTGACACCAGAAAAGATGAGTTGATACTTTTGCAAAGTGCTCATGTGTGCAGAGGTGCCCAAGGCCCCTGTCAGAGATGGGTCCCCACCTGTGAGGATCATTCCCCTTTCAAGGTGCCCCCCACCCCGGCTCTTGACATTGCTGTGGCCTTGGCAAGGGTAAGAAAGAGGCTAATACAGATTCTGCTGATGCAACACTCAGAGGCACACAAAAAGGTATGCCCTTAAGAGGAGGTGTCCCTCTCACCTCATCCCTGCCCTCCAGGTTCCTGATTCCTGTTCCTGGAATCAGCTGTGTTTCCAGTTTGTGTATTCTACTGAAGATTTTCTTCTGGAGCTAGTCAATATACATAAAAAAGGATAAATGGTGTTTCATTTTTGTTTATCTGTTTATATAAATAATAGCCGACCATATATATATGTCTACACGTTATTTCACATAATAGATGTTAGAGAGCACTTACTCATTCTTCTTTACAGATGTCTCATAGTTTTTTTAACCAGTCTTGACTTTGGCTTGGCTGTTTTTTGTTGCTAGTTGCGAGTGAGTTGACTCTGACTCACAGTGACCTGATGTATAGCAGAATGGAACCTTGCCCGTTCCTGCATCGTCTTCATGGTCATTGCTATGCTTGACTCCGTTGTGGTGGCTGCTACCTCCTTTGAGTGCCTTCTGGAACCATGCATGACAGTATTCCATAGTGATCTGTAAGGTTTTCACTGGAAAATTTTTGAAGTAGTTTACCAGGCCTGTCTTTTTTGTCTAAGTCTGGGAGCGCTGCTGAAACCAGGGTCTCTCGTGGGTGACCCTCCTGGTACTTGAAATTCTGATAACACAGCTTCCAGCCTTGCAGTAACATAGAAGCCACCATAACACAATAAACTGACAGATGGGTGTATCTTCTGGTAACAAATGTTTTCAATTTTTTATTTGTCTGAGAAAGTTTTTATTTTTCCTTTACTTTTGAAGGATAGAAACCCTGGTGGCACAGTGGCTAAGTACTACAGCTTCTAATTTAAAAAGTCAGCAGTTTGAATCCACCAGGTGCTCCTTGGAAACTCTATGGGACAGTTCTATAGCGTCGCTATGAGTCAGAATCGACTTGATGGCAGTGGGCTTGGTTTGATTTGTGAAGGACAAATTCATTGGATGCAGAATTCTAGAATTTTTTTTCTTTCAACACTTAAAATATTTTACTCCAATTGCTTCTTGCTTATGTAATTTCTGACATTAAGTTCAATGTGATTGTCTTTGATTTTCTGTAGTTTGAATATGATATGTCTATGGGGAGATATTTTGGTAAGTATTCTGCAGAGTGTTTGCTGAGTCTCCTGGATCTGTGGTTTAGTCTCTGTCATTAATTTTGGAAATTTCTCACCAGGTGTTGCAGTAAATATTTCTTCTGATCCTTTCTCGCCTTCTTCTCTTTCTGACATCCTCACTGAATCAAAACAAACCAAAACAAAAAAACCAAACCTGTTGCCAGTAAGTCAATTCTGATGACTAGTGATCCTATAGGTTCGAGTAGAACTGACCCATAGAGTGTCCAAAGAATGGCTGGGGAATTCCAACTGGCAATCTTTAGGCTAGCAGTTGTCGCGGATTGAATTGCATCCCCCTAAAATATCTGTCAACTTGGTTAGGCCATGATTCCCACTACTGTGTGACTGTACACTATTTTGTCATCTGATATGATTTTCCTCTGTGTTGTAAATTCTGTCTCCACGGTGTCAATGAGATGGGGTGAGTGACAGTTGTGGTAAAGAGGCAGGACACACAAATCTACAAGGTCTTACGTCAATTTCCTTTGAGGTATAAGAGAGAGAAGTGAGTAGAAAGACACGGGGGACCTCATGCCACCAAGACAGCAGCACTAGGAGCAGAACGTATCATTTGGACCTGAGGTTCCCATGTGGAAAAACTCCTAGACCAAGGGAAGGTTGGTGACAAAGACTTTCCTTCAGAGCTGGCCATGAGAAGGCCTTACCCTGGAACTGACATCCTGCCTTGGGACTTCAAGCCAGCTAGAACGTGGGAGAATAAACTTCTGTTTGTTAAAGCCATCCGTTTGTGTTATTTCTGTTACAGCAACGCTAGGTGACTTAAAGACTGTGCCACCAAGGGTATACTGTACACCTAAGGTCTGACAATTAAGTCCTCAAATTTAACTGTCCTAAGTGCTATGTACCTCATTGCTGAATATCACTACGGTCACCTTTGAAGTACTACTCTTGGGAAGCTATGTACTGATGTCAGCACCTAGTCCAGCCTTCAAAGCCATTTTGGAACACTTTCTAGAATGAACATTGCGCACAGTGGTATGGCAGCAAGTTTGTGAATTTAATTGTATAGTTGTCTGTGAGGGAGTTTTTAGCCAGTAAACAAATAACTGTATTGGAACACCTTCCCTACTACCTGATCTGACCCCCAGTGACCTCTTTCTTTACCCTAAGATAAAGGAAATACTGAAAGGAAGACATTTTGATGACATTCAGGACATCAAGCATAATATGATGACAGCTCTGATGACCAGCTCTGATGAAAAAGAGCTCCAAAATAGCTTTGAAGGGTGGATGAGACACTGGCATCAGTGCATAGCTTCCTGAGGGGAGTACTTTGAAAGTGACCATAGTGATATTCAGCAATGAGGTATGTAGCACTTTTTCTAGGATGAGTTCATGAACCTAACTGTCAGACTTCATTATGTTTTGCCTTCTGTAATTGTTCCACTGTTCTTAGATATTTTGTGGGTTTTGTTTCTCATTCACTTTTTCTCTTTGTATTTGAATTTTGGAAGTTTCTATTGATATATCTTCAAGCTCACTGATTCTTTTCTCAGACACGGGCAGTCTTCATATGAGTTCATCAAAGCAATTTTTTACTTCTGTTGCAGTGCTTTTGACGTGTAGCATTTCCTTTGGATTCTTAGTTTCTACCTCTCTGCTTCTATGACTAAACTTTTTTTTCATGTTGCTCACTTTTCCCATTAACACTCTTAGCATATTAATAAATTCCTGCTCTGAGAATTCTGACATCTGTGCCCTACCTGAGTCTAATTCTGAAGCTTGTCTCTTCGGACTGTGTTTTTTGTTATTTTTTTTAGCATGTCTTGTAATTTTTTGTTGAAGCTGGACATCATGTGTCTGGTAGCAGAATGCTAGGTAATCAGGATGTTAGGGTGGCTGTATGTTAGTTGGAATGAGAACTGAGCTGTGTTTTACTGTTTGTTGTAGCTGCAGGCACCAGAGTCTTCAATGTCCTCTAGTTGTTTTGTTTTTCCTCCCTCTCCAGTGTCCCCAAGAGCATCTTCCTAAATAAAGTTTGTGTCTGTGGTTCTCTGAGTTGTAATCTGCTGTTATCACCCTGGAATCTTGTAGTGGCAAGGTTTGGGGGAAGGGAAGCATTCAACAGTTTTATGGTTAAAACTCAATTGTGTTAGTGATCCTGAGTCCTTGAGCTGTGATATTCAGAAATGTTCCTTAACCTTTTTCTCTTCCTCCAGTTACATGAGACAGGAAGGCTAGAGGAGACTGGAGCTGTCTAACTGACCTCTCTGTAGATCAGCTAAAGCTCTGATTAAGTAACTTTTTTTTTTTAATGACAGATCTTTGTTAAGGAGAACAGAATGCTATAGGTTTTCAAAACAGTTACTTTTCCTCTTCCCCTGCTGTAAACTTTGGGATTTTTTTTCTCCGGTCTTCACAGTGAGAACCTCATGGGAGTCTTGGAGGTAAAACCCATAAAAGTGCTGGGACCCCTGTATTAGTCCTGGGAGTTTTTAACTCTCAAACTAATCTACAATCAGCCTCCAACAAGTCATCGGTTTGCTGATTACATGCTCCTACCAGTTGCTGGCTCCAGCATCACCAGCAGCTTCTGCTCCCAGTAAGGTAAGCTGTGAAGCTCTGTATTTGCCTGCTCCTCCAGTTTTAGGGGTGACTGTTTGCCCTATGAAAACCCTGGTGGTGTAGTGGTTAAGTGATACATCTGTTAACTAAAAGGTCAGCAGTTTGAGTCCACCAGTTGCTCTGTGGAAACTCTATGGAGCAGTTCCTACTCTGTCTTATAGGGTTGCTATGAGTTGGAATCCATGCAACAGCAGTGGGTTATTTTTATTTTCCCCTTTGATTTGCCTATGACCTCTACTTTCTGTTGGATCTGAGAAAAGCTGTTGATTTTCTGTTTGCTCAGGCTTTTTTTTCTCAGGAGCACAAGAGTGTCAACTCCCAAGCAGTTTACACCTTGGCACTGCCTTACTACACTTCTTTGACGTTCTGAATTACACACAATTTCGAACTGGGATTTCATTTCCCTAGTAACTCTTCTTACTCCTTTATAAATGTGCTTCATCCTCTGCGCTAAAGACTTTTGGAAGCAGACATGGGGCAGCAAAGAAGAGAATCATGGGAAAGTTACAAAAGTCCTCGTTAAACTCTAGGAGTAATGACTTCTTTGTGCTTTGACTTCCTTTTCTAGAAATTTCTTGAAGCCTCTGCCCAGTAAACTTTACTGTTTCTGACTTCCCTGACTTACAGTCATTCTTCTTATTGTGCTATCAAGGAGTTCTTATCTTGTACCTCTCAAAAATTGTTTCTTATGTGTATTGTGTCTTGCTGTGACTTTGTAAAGACCGAGGCCCTACGCTCTGTTTTTGGTGTCCTTGATAGCTCTTTGGAGTCTTGCATAAAGCTCTCTCTGTGATCAGAGCTCTGGGAAAAAGAACCATCAGTTGACTTGATTCCTTCCTGCAGCTGGTTTGGTGTGGAAGGAGTTTGGGTGATACTGTTGCCTTGCCACCTGCTGGCACAGACACTCAGGCACACATCCATGGGTCCCCTCTGTAATCCTGACTGAAAGAAACCGACTGTTCCTAGGAAGAATTTTTATGAATCTGACATTGAGAAATTGGCCAATTCTTTTTTTCTTTAAAAAGTACTTTTTTTTTTTAAAATCACAAAAGCAATACATGTTCATTGTATAAATGTCTGGTAAATGCCAAAACCCAAACAACCCACCGCCATAGACTCATAGCAACCCCACAGGACAGAGGAGGACTGCTCCATCGAGTTTCCAAGCAGTGCTGGGTGGGTTTGAACTGCTGATCTTTTGGTCAGAAGACATAGCACTTAACCACTATGCTACCAGAGTTTCCTCGGTAAATAAAGATGAATGTAAAGTGGAAAACAAAAACAACATGTAATTCTATAGGCACTATTTTGATTACTTCTTCTGGTCTTCTTCCTCTACATTGTTTATACTTGGGGACAGGAATGAAGAGTTCTCTAGGAATGAACAAAAATAATTATTATTTCTGTGACTGCTTTATTTGTGTGTAAAAAGGATAGCACAGTGGTTTAGGAATGTAGTTGGTTGGAAATACAACTGTTCTGGGTTGAAATCCAAGATTAGCCACTGGATGACACTGAGCAAGTTATTTTCTTCTTCTTTTTTTAAGTTGTGTTTTAGGTGAAAGTTTATAGCTCAGGTTAACTTCTCATCCAAACATTTATGCACGTACTGTTCGTGACGTTGGTGACAGCATGTTCCCCTTTTCCGGCCTGGGTTCCCTCTGTTCATTCACTCAGTCCTTGTCCTTTCCTGCCTTCCCATCCTGCTTTTGGATTGGAGCTTCCCATTTGGTGGAAGTTAATTTCTATGTTTCAATTTCCTCATCTGCAAAATGAGACTAAGCCTACCTGTTGAGCCCCTGTAACTGATTAGACTCAGAGTGACCTGGTTCGGTTCTTTAGATTGGGATAGAAAGTCTGGTCTCCTGATGGTCTGCTAATCTAGCTCTCCAGTCCCCAAGACACGTGACCTTCTTGGCAGCAAAGTTTTCTGAAGGAAAGTTTCATCAAGTGGAAGTATGTTCCAGAGAGGGAGCAGCTTACTGTCCGTGAATGGAGAAAGACCCTGTACGGATTTTGAGACTATCTTTTCTTGGTAAAAGCAGGGGGTGATGTCATAGATGGGAGGGGAGGTAGTGACTTGGTTCTTGGTTCCAGGTTGTGGGTCTTATGTCAGCAACTGCATGATGTGTCCCCTCCTAGAGAGTATGATAATGATATGGAGATAGGATAGAGGTAAGGGCTAGGGCACTTCCAGGCCATCCTTCTGTACGTGTTGCTGTTTCCCAACAGCCAGAATTGTATCTGGATTCAAACTGTCAGGAGGGAACTATTTTATCTGTGATTAACCATCCTAAGCCTTAAGCAGTGGTCAGTCATGAGGTTCCCTAGTCAACCCTGTCACTACCTACCTCATTGTTGTTGTTAGGTGCCATCGAGTCAATTCTAACTCGTAGTGACCCTATGCACAGTAGAACGAAACACTGCCTGCTCCTGGGCCGTGCCCACAATCGTTTTTATGCTTAAGCTCATCACTGCAGCCGCTGTGTCAGTTCATCTTGCTGAGTTTCTTCCTCTTCTTCACTGAGGCTCCACTCTACCAAGCACCTGCCTCATCGGGCAGCTGTAAGTAATGAAATGATCTGATGTACAGAAAGCGGCCAACACCATGTCCAGGAAGAAAGCAATAAATGGAACGGTTGGTGGGGAAGAGAAGGATGAGCAGTGGTGACCACAAACACAGCAATTACTCTTTTTGAAAAGCTATGATCCTTTCATAATATGTTGTACTTACCTCTGTATTTCCAGTAGAAGATGTCTTGGTGTTTTAAGTGTAATTTATGACAATAACTCAGATTTTAGCTTATCTTTGCAGAAGAATGCCAGCTAAGAAAAAGAAGGAATGATAGAATTAAACAATCCACATTTTGTGATGCCCTCCCCAATCCAAAGCAACCAACTCAGGCACTATCTTCAGTGGGTACTAAAGTCACTGGGTGACAGATAGCTGCATGGTGTCACAGTATCATCTCTAAGATTACGTATTAATTGTAACAGAGAGCTATTAGACATCACTTTAATTAAATAATCAAAGTTAGCATCACAAATAATGGGACAAACTACCACTACATGCCTAATAATGTGATACATGGGGAAGGACATATCACCAATGAACTTTTTCTGCAATGGCCATCAGAGCTGTTGTTGTATTACCCTTGCTGTCCTGAATGTCATCAAAATGTCCTCCTTTCAATATTTCCTTTATCTTTGGATAAGAAAAAAGTCATTGGGGGCCAGATCAGGTGAGTAGGAAGGGTGTTCCAATACAGTTACTTGTTTACTAGCAAAAAATTCCCTCACAGACAACTACACAGTTCACTTTGTGAACTTGCCACCTTGCCACCATGCACAATGGCCATTCCAGAAAGAGTTTCAAAATGGCTTTGAAGGGTGAACTAGGTACTGACATTGGTGCATAGCTTCCCAAGGGGAGTACTTGGAAAATGACTGTAGTGATACTCAGCAATGAGGTATGTAGCACTTAAAACAAGTTCAGGGATTTAATTTTCAGACCTCATATATAAAGATACATATATATGACATGTACAAATATATGTACATATATGACATATAAATATATGTGTATATATATGACATATATAAGTATATATATTATGTATACACGATATTTCAGAGATATTTAGGTAAATTTGAACAAGGACTGCCTGTAGTTGAACTGACTTGATGACACCTACCAATGACAAGCAACAATTAGATAAAATTACTGTGTCCACATTAAATTTCTTAGGTGTGATGATGGTACTGTGGTTTTATAAGACAATATTTTTCTCTTAAGAGATGCAGGCTGAAGTATTTATGGGTGGAAGTCACCTTATGTCTGTAATTTGTTTTCAAATGGTTTAGCAAAAAAGTGTGTGTACACATACTATCATGTATCGAATTGTGTCTCCCCAAAATATGTGTATCATTTGGCTAGGTCATGATTCCCAGTATGGTGTGGGTGTCCAGCATTTTGTTGTCTGATGCGCTTTTCTTACATGTTATAAATCCTGTCTCCATGATACTGATAAGATGGGTTTAGCAGCCGCCATATTAATGAGGCAGGACTTAAGATTGGATTGAGTCTTGAGATAATCTCTTTGGAGACTTAAAAGACAGAAGTGAGCAGAGAGATATGAGGACCGCATACCAGCAAGAATCTAGAGCCAGGAGAATAGTACATCCTTTGAAACCTGCACTGAGAAGTTCCTTGATGGGTGGCAATTGATGACAAGGATTTTCCTCCAGAGCCCACAGACAAAGAAACTTTCCTCTGGAAACTACACCCTGAATTTGGACTTGTAGACAACCAGATCATAAGAGGATGGACTTCTATTTGTTAAAGCCATCCGCTCATGCTATTTCTGCTACAGCAGCACTAAATAACTAGGATATGTACAGAAACCCACTGCTGTTGAGCCAATTCCAACTCCTGGTGACCCTATAGGATAGAGTAGAACTGCCTTGTAGAGTTCTCCAGGTTATACATCTTTACAGAAGCAGACTGCCACATCCTTCTCCCGTGGAATGGCTGGTAGGTTTGAATTCCCAACATTTTGGGTAGGAGCAGCCAAGTGCTTTCTGTCTAAGGCTGAGGAACTATTCTGGAAAATCCCTGAAGGAAAGTGATTTCTGAGACCTGGGGAAAAATAGCCCTCTCTTCCTGGCCATGTACAGACCTCATACTTAACATGCGCTCATGGTCCTTAACTTGATCTGCACTGGGCAGCTGTGCAAGCTGGGTGTTTCCAGCTCCTGCAACTTCCCAGGTGATCCTGCCCCTTCTGGATGATGCCTTCAGTTGGATGATCCTGAAGCTTCCTGGGTGATGTCTTTAGTACCATTGTCTAAGGTCCCATCCTAGAGACCCAGGATGTACAGACTTTAACCATGTTCTCCTTGGTAATGTCTGTGGCACTGTATTTGTTTCTTGTTTCTACCCTAACAAATTATTGTAACTTTATTGCTTGAAACCATACAAATTTATTGTTTTGCAGTTCTAGAAGTCAGAAGTCTGACACAGGTCTCCTTGGGCTAAAATCAAGCTTTAGAAGGGTTGCTTTCCTTTCAGGAGGATCTAGGGGAGAATCATTTCCTTGTCTTTTCCAGCTTCTAGAGGCTGAAGTTAACTTGAGCTATAAATGTTCACCTAAAGCTTACTGGCTTTTGCTTGCTCTGGATCCAGCAGCTGGCCCCTGTTCTTCTGACCTTGGACTTGAGCTAGCAGCTTACCTTGATCTTGCTTGCTGATCTCTGGATTTGCCGGTGCTCATGGCCTGTAAGCAAGAGCCCTGTTTTCTGACCTGCCAATCTTAGGTCCACCAGCCCCTGCAGCTATGTGGATCAATAGAAGCCTTCAGGCTGACCCACAGAGTTGGGTGTTCTAGTCTTTATGACCCATGAGCCATGTCCTTGATATAAACCTCTTGGGGTTGATGTGTTGATTGGGTATCTTAGTTGGTAGGAGACTGCTCTGGCCTGCAGAGTTTCAGGCTGTACTTTGATTGGGTGTCTTAGCTGGTAGGACACTGTTCTGCCTTGCAGAGTTCTGGGCTGACTGTGTTGATGATAGGAGACAGGTCTGCCTTGCAGAGTTCTGGGCAGATTGCGTTGGTTGGGTATCTTAGCTGATAGGAGGAGTAAAGAGAGAGTGGGCACCCCCTGCTTGTCTGGAAGTGGAGGCTTGTTTGTTGCTGTGATGCTGGAAGCTATGTCACTGGTATTCAGTCACCAGCAGGGTCACCGATGGGAGACAGGTTTCAGCTGAGCTTCTAGACTAAGGCAGACTAGGAAGAAGACCCAACAGTCTACTTCTGAAAACAATTGGCCAGGGAAAACTTTATGAATAGCAGCAGAACATTGTCAGACAGTGCCAGAAAATGGGGCCCTAAGGTTGGAAGGTGCTCAGAAGATGACTGGGGAAGAGCTGCCTCCTCAAAGTAGAGGCAAAATTAATGTTGTGGATGGAGTAAAGCTTTTAAGATCTTCATTTGCTAGTGTGGTATTCTCAAAATGAGAAGAAACAGCTGCAAACATCCCTTAATAATTGGAACACGGAATGTATGAATTATGAACCTCGGAAAATTGGAAATCATCGAAAATGAAATGGAATGCATAAACATCAGTTTCCTAGGCATTAGTGAGCTGAAATGGACCACTGTTGGCCATTTTGAATCTGACAGTCATATATGATCTACTACACTGGGAATAAAAACTTGAAGAGAAACGGTGTTGCATTCATCATCAAAAAGAGTATTTCAAGATCTGTCCTGAAGTACAATGCTGTCAGTGATAGGATAATACCCATACACCTACAAGGAAGGCCAGTTAATATGGCTGTTATTCAAATTTATGCACTAACCACTAAGGCCAAAGATGAAGAGATTGAGAATTTTTGCCAACTTCCACAGTCTGAAATTGATCGAACACGCAATCAGGATGCATTGATAATTATTGGTGACTGGAATGCAAAAACTGGAAACAAAGAAAAAGGATTGGTAGTAGGAAAATATGGCCTTGATGATAGAAATAATGCTGGAGATCACATGATAGAATTTCGCAAGACTGATGACTTTCTCATTGCTAATACCTTTTTTAACCAACACAAATGGTGACTGTACACATGGACCTCACCAGATGGAACACACAGGTACGAAATCGATTACATTTGTGGAAAAAGACAATGGAAAAGCTCCGTATCAGCAATCAGGACAAGACCAGGTGCTGACTGCAGGACAGATCATCAATTGCTCATACACAATCAAATTGAAACTGAAGAAAATTAGAACAAGTCCATGAGAGCCGAAGTGTGACTTTGAGTGTATTCCTGCTGAGTTTAAAGACCATCTCAAGAACAGATTTGATGTGTTGACCACTAATGGTCTTGTGCCATGTCCACCATCATTTTTATGCTTACGTCCATTGTTCCAGCCACTGGGTCAGTCCATCACATCAAGGGTCTTCCTCTTTTTTGCTGACCCCCCCACTCTACCAAGCATGATGTCCTTCTCCAGGGACAGACACCTGTAACTGTGGCACGACATCAAAGACATCATCCGTGAAGAGAGCAAGAAGTCATTAAAAAGACAGGAAAGAAAGAAAAGATCAAATTGTATGTCAAAAGAGACTCTGAAACTTGCTCTCTAATGTTGAGCAGCTAACGTATGAGAAGGAAGGAATGGCCAAGCAGAAGATCTAAACAGAAGATTCCAGAGAGCAGCTCAAGAAGACAAAAGAAAGTATTATAATGACATGTGCAAAGAGCTGGAAATGGAAAACCAGAAGGGAACAACACATTCTGCATTTCTCAAGCTGAAAGAACTGAAGAAAAAATTCAAGCCTCTAGTTGCAACAGTGAAGGATTCCGCAGGGAATAGTTTTCCACAGGGAAACTATTAAATGACTGAGGAAGCATCAAAAGAAGACTGAAGGAATACGCAGAGTCACCAGAGTCACCAGACCTAACTGATCGATGTTTAGCCATCTAAAGAGGTAGCACAAGATCAGAAACCAATGGTACTGAAGGAAGAAGTCAAAGCTGCACAAAAGACATTAGCAAATAACAAGGCTCCAGGAGTTGATGGGATATCAGTTGAGATATTTCAACAAACAGATGCAACACTGAAAGTGTGCACTCATCTATGCCAAGAAATTTGGAGGACAGCTACTTGGCCAACTGACTGGAAGAGATCCATATTTATGCTCATTCCAAAGAAAGGTGATCCAACCAAATGCAGAAATTACTGAACAATATCACACACAAGTAAAATTTTGCTCAAGATCATTTATGAGTGACTGCAACAGTATATTGAAAAGGAACTGCCAGAAATTCAAGCTGGATTCAGGGGGGCTGTGGAAACAGGGACGCCATTGCTGATGTCAGATGGATCTTGGCTGAAAGCAGGAAATACCAGCAAAATGTTTACCTGTGTTTCGTTGACTATGCAAAGGCATTTGACCGTGTGGATCACAAAAATTATGGCTAAAACTGTTTTAAATGGGAATTCCAGGGCATTTAACTTCACTCTTAAGGAATCTGTATATGGATCAAGAGGCAGTCATGTGAACAGAACAAGGGGACACTGCATGGTTTAAGGTCAGGAAAGATGTGTGTCAGGGTTGTATCCTTTCACCATACTTTTTCAATCTGTATGCCAAGCAAATAATCCAAGAAGCTTATTTCTACACAGAAGAACAAGGCATCAGGATTAGAGGTTGACTCATTAACAGCTTGCATTACACAGACAGCACCACCTTACCTGCTAGAAGTGAAGAAGATATGAAACACTGATGAAGGTGGAGGACCATAGCCTTCAGTATGAGTTGCACCTCAACATCAAGGAAACAAAAGTCTTCACAACTGGACCAGAAAGCAACATCATCATAAGTGGAACAAAGATTGAGGTTGTCAAGGACTTCATTTTTCTTGGGTCCACAATCAACACCCATGGAAGCAGCAGCCAAGAAATCAAAAGACACATTGCATTGGGAAAATCTGCTGCCAAGGATCTCTTTAAAGCGTTGAAAAGTAAAGACGTCACCTGGAAGACTAAAGTGTGCCTGACCCAAGCCACAGTATTTTCAGTTGCATCATATGCGTGCAAAAGCTGGACGATGAATGAAGAAGACAGAAGAATTGATGCCTTTGAATTGTGGTGTTGGAGAAGAATGTTGAATGTACCATGGGCTTCCAAAAGAACAAACATCTGTTCTAGATGAAGTACAACCAGAGTGCTCCTTGGAAACAAAGACAGCAAGATTGCGTTTTACACACTTTGGACACATTGTCCGGAAGGATCAGTTCCTCCAGAAGGGCATCATGCTTGGTAGAGTGGAGGGTCAGCCAAAAAGAGGAAGACCCTTGACGTGATGGATTGACTCAGTGGCTGCAACAATGGGCTTAAGCATAAAAATGATTGTGGACATGGCACAAGACCAGGCAGTGTTTCGTTCTTTTGTTCATAGGGTGCTGTGAGTTGTAACTGACTCAATGGCACCCAACAGCAGCAATAACAGAAGCTACCTACATTCCTTGGCTTGTGGCCCCCTCTTCCATTTCCAAAGCCAGCAACAGCAGGTCAAATCCTTCTCACACCACATTATTCTGGCTTTCTCTTCTGTTTCCCTTTTCCACTTTTAATGGCTTTTGTGATTACACGGGACATGACTTAGTTACCTGGTGCTGCTATAGCAGAACTACCACAAGCTAGTGTCTTTAGCAGACGGAAATTTATTCTATCACAGTCTAGAACTAGAAGTCCTAATTCCGAGCAGCAGCTCCCGGGGAAAGCTTTCTCTCAGTATTAGCTCTGGGGAAGGGTTCTTCTCATCAATCTTCCCTGGTCTAGAGCTCCTCAGTGCAGTGACCCTGGGTCCAATGAATGTGCTCTACTCCTGGCTCTTGCTTGGTGATAGGAGATCCCTCTCCTCTCTTCTCATTTCTCTCTTTTATTCTTCCAAAGAGGCTGAGTCAAGATACAACCTACATTGCATCCTGCCTCACTGACATAACTGCCTCTAATCCTGACCCATTAACGTCATGGAGGTTAGGCTTTATAACACACAAGAAAATTATTTCAGATCACTAAACGGAGGACAACCACACGATACTGGGACTCATGGCCTAATTAAGTTGACATCCACTGTTAGAGGAAGCAATTGAATCCATGACAGGGTCCATTTGGATAATCAGGATAATCTCCATATTTTTAGATTAGCTGATTACAACCTTAATTTCATCTGCAACTTTAATTTTCCTTGGGATGTAACCTAGCATATTTACAGTTTCTGGGGATTTTTAGGTTGTGGACATCTCTAGCGGCCTTTATTTTGCTGTGACAGAAGCCCTGAGAGATGCTTGAGGAGCCAGACAACGTCCTTGGTCGTGGGTAGTATTTTCAGCCAGCTGTCTCTCCATCATCCCCTTTGGCCTCCTCATAGCTAGCTCTAGAATGCACATTCTCCAGACAACTGTACCCCAAGTGTGAGCTCAGGATCTCCCCCATTCCCCAAGGTCCAGTTGTAATGGTGTAGAAATATTATCATTTAGATGATAATATTTCATTATCTTGGCTGGGGAACTACCTCAACAGTGGTTAGGGCAGGAAATGAGATTTGAGGACAGGGATGTCCACATGAGCCTGGGCCACAACTAGGGCCTTTGAGTGCCCTGCGTGAGGCAAGAGAGGAGAGAGGGAAGGGCTGGGGAAGCAGTAGGGTGAAAGGAGCCTCTCAGGTGGAGGCTTTGAGGGTGCGTCCACTGACAAGGTGGCTGAGAGCCATTTTAGCCACCGGGATGCTGACAATCCCAAATTTATCTTTCCATGATTCATGCTGTTTCCTTGCAGCCCCCAACTTCAGAAATGTCCCAGGCCCTCACCAGCATCTTGTGATGGAGTCTGTGGAAATCTGGGACAAGACTGACAAGTAGGGTTGCCAGGGGTAACATGGGAAAAAGCATGGGCTGGTGGACAGCGGGGCTGTGGAGATACCAGCCACTCCCATCCTGGGAACTCAGAGAAAACTTGGGAAGGCTTTAGTCATTCCCATGCCGAGGAACAGGACATCCTGTTCTACTTAGATGATCAAATGTCCTTTAGTCTTAGGTGTTAGAAAAATGCTCAGTTCACATTAAAAGGAAGGTTTCAGTTTTTGTAGTTTCTATTATAAGAGTGGGGACTTGGGGAGCTTTGTTGCTGTCAGGTGACATTGGGGTGGTTCTGACCCATAGTGACACCATGTACAACAGAACAAAACAGTGCCCCTCCCGGCACCATCCTCACAATTGTTGCTCTGCCGGAGCCCGTTGTTGTAGCCCCTGTGTCAATCCACCTCCTTGAGGGTCGTCTTCTTTTTCATTGAGCCTCTGCTTTCCAAGTATGGTGTCCTTTTCCAGGGACTGACTCCTGACAGCATGTCCAAAGTATGTAAGATGCAGTTTTGCCATCTTTGCTTCCAGGGAGCACTCTGGTTGGACTTCTTCCAGAACACATCTGTTTGTTCTTTTGGCCTTCCATAGTACATACAATAGTTTTTATCCCTCTTGATAACATGTCTAAAATATGTGAGACAAAGTCCTGTTACCCTCACTTCTAAGGAAAATTCTGGCTGTACTTCTTCCAACAGACTTTTTCACTCTTGTGGCAGTCCATGGTATATTCAATAGTTTTTTTTTTTTTTTTTTAATCACAACCATAACTTAAAGCATCAGTTCTCCTTCGGTCTTCCTTATTTGTTGTCCAGCTTTCACGTGCATATGAGGTGACTGAAAAAAGCATGCACTGAGTCAGGAGCATCTTAGTCCTCCAGATGACATCTTTGCTTTTTAATCCTTTAAAGAGGCCTTTTGCAGCAGATTTACTCTATGTAATACGCTATTTGATTTCTTGACTGCTGCTTTCAGGAGCATGGATATGGGAAGTTTAGTGTGTACCAAAGCTTTCTCAGCCTGGGGAAGCAGGACTACTTTACTACGACTATAGATTCAGAGACTTTCTACATGGACAGAGCTAGGGCCAGCTTTGAGTTTTAGGTAGCCTTTGCTGGTTGATACATCCAGTCTGGGCTGGAATTGAGGAGGTTAGTTGAAGTTGACACAGTAGTAGTTGACTACAGCGTCAAGAACATAATGTTGAGCAGCAGACTCAGATTTTGCTGTTGGTTTTGTATGCCATCAAGTCAATTTCAACTTATAGTGACGCCATTGGAGACTACAGCCGCTGCACAGGTTTTTCCAGTCTGTAATCTCTACAGGAGTGGGTTACCAGGGCTTTCTCCTAGTGACATAGTGGTTGAGTGCTACGGCTGCTAACAAAAAGGTCAGCAGTTCGAGTCCACCAGGTGCTCTTCAGAAACTCATTGGGGGAAGCAATACTCTGTCCTGTAGGGTCGCTATGAGTCTGAATTGACTTGATGGCCGTGGGTTTGCTCTGGTTCTTTCAACTAGCTGTGGGTGGATTTGAACTGTAGATCACTGGGTTATCAGCCGAGTGGTAATGGTTTCTCTACTCAGGCTCCTTATCAGACTCAGTTTAATCGGGAAGGTACTAAAAAGTCTGAAGCAGGTTTTATTCCCTTGAACTAAAAACATCCTCACACATCTGGCTACAATTTACAACCTAGACGCTGAGTCTACAATTGTGCACATGCTCCTTAGTTCCTAAACTCCTGTACTCACATCAATTGAGGAGGCCAAGAGCTCACGTTTTTCTGTTTCTGCGCACCTAACAATTTCTATCTTGTCTCACCAGGGCTAAGTTTGTTTTCCACTACCCGTTCCCGGTTCTGTTGACACATTACATTTTTCCACTTTGTGCTCACAGTCATTGAACGGTAAAGACTGACTTTAGTAACACAGTCTCAGAATCATCATAACTATGGTGGTCCAGACCAGAGGAGGATGCAGATACTGAGCGTAACCAGGTCCACCTTTCATGTTATCTACTGCCCAGTCTGTGTCCAAGTCTCCCCAGGAATCTCACAAGGATTCTATTACAGCTAGTTTGTTGGAATCAAGACCCCAGTGTGGCCAGACACGGAACTCTGCAGCGGCCTCCTCTGGTTTTTAGCCACTGTGAGCTGGGATTAGCTCCGTTGTGTGTCAAGATTTGTTGGACACACTGACTCACTCTTCTGTGAGTGTGTTCTCAGAACACAGCACGTAATCGAAATCCACATAGCCGCAGCACTTGCCGTCTATACACACTCCACACAGAAGGTAGCCATGTTCCCAAACTCTCTTTGTCTCTTTCTTCCGCTCCAGCCACCTAACCTTGTCTTTTTTTCCCCCCACAGAGCACCTTAGTCAACATCTCTGCCCACAAAGGGACAGGCCAGCACAAAGGGGCGCCCATCAGTCATATCAGTGACACCAAATGGGCAACACCTGCCCCAAAGCAAAGCTGGGAAGGCAGGAATGAACAGGAAGTCTGGATGAATGGAAGTGGGGGACCCAGGGTGGAAATTGGGAGAACGCTTACACATCGTGGGATGGCCATCAACATCAGAAACCAGTTCACGGGTAAATTGTTGAATAAGAAACTGGCTCTGTAAACTTTCACCTAAAGCACAATGACCAAAACAAAACACAAGGGGAAGTGGAGGTTGAGGCTGGAGCTGGGAGCCCAAAAGCCCTCTCCGCAGAGGCTGAACTGAGGAGAGAAGAGGCTGGTCCCGTTGACTCAGTTTACCGAGGAGGAGATGGGTGGTCCTCATCTGTCCAGGTATCAGTCTTCTTAACCAGGCAGAGAATGCACTGGGGCTGGAATGCCAGAGACTGTCCCCTGTGGGGCTTCCGGAATGATTGTTGGGACCGCTGGTGTCCTGAGAGAGGGAATGAGCCTTCCTCCGGCCCTTTGGGACTTCAGTCTGGACCTGTGGAGTCACAATGGATGGCTCGATGTGTGATGTATGACAAGTCTTCCCAGTCTCTTAAGAGAACGTCCCAACCTCCAGGACAAGCATTACATCGCTGCTGAGCTGTTGCCAGGGCCTGGGGCATCACATGGCCATGCAATTTCTTTTTCACTGTCAGCGTGACCTCTCCTGCAAGCAGCCCCTTCAGCATCAGACAGTATTTCCTTCTGAGCTTATCCGTAAATCCAACCCTTCTCCAACAGCTTCCTTCCCTTCGCCTCCAAATGTCTTTGCTTTTCCAGGTATTCAATAAGTGAAATAACTCAGTCCCCAAAGGACAAATTCTGTATAGCCCCACTTAAATGAGAAATGTACTAGGCTGATGCGACGAGACAGAGAGCAGATCAGGGAGAAACCCTGGTGGCCTAGTGGTGAAGGGCTACTTTTGCTAACCAGAAGGTCAGTGGTTCGAATTCACCAGGTGCTCCTTGGAAACTCTGCAAAGCAGTTCTACCTTGTCCTGTGAGTTGCTTGGAGTCAGAATTGACATGATGGCAAGGGAGTCGGTGTTTTGGTTACCGGGAGCTGGGAAACCCTGGTCGTGTAGTGGTTAAGTGCTATGACTGCTAACCAAAAGGTCAGTAGTTCAAATCCACCAGGCGTTCCTTGGGAATTCTATGGAGCAGTTCTACTCTGCCCTGTAGGGTCACTGTGAGTCAGAACTGACTTAACAGCAGTGGGCTTGGTTTGGTGGGTTCTACCAGGAGCTGAGAGGTCATTGCTTCACTAGCATAGAGTGTCTGTTTAAAAAATAAGAAAAGAATCAGGCACTAGAAGAAAGGCAGGATGAGGTGGCAGTCAGAGCAGGAGGACTGGCACGGAGATAATGGAGGGAGTGTGTCATGATTTGAATTGTGTCCCCCCAAAACATTTGCCAGCTTGGCTGGGCCGTGAATCCCAGCATCTTGTGATCACCAACCCTTTTGTCATCTGATGTGGTTTTCCTCTGTGTTATAAATCCTACCACTATGAGGTAAATGAGGTGGGATTCATGACAGTCGTGTTAATGAGGCAGAACTCAATCTGTGAGATTAGGTTGCGTCTTGAGCTTTTTTTTTTTTTTTTTTTTGAGATATAAAAGGGAGAATCGAGCAGAGACAGGGAACCTTATGGCGTGAAGGAAAAAGAGCCAGAAGACTCAAGGGCCCTGTGCTGAGAAGATTAATGACAAGGACCTTCCTCCAGAGCTCACTGGGGAGATAAGTCCTTCCCCTGGAGCTAGCACCCTGAATTTGGACTTCTAGCCTCCTAGACTGTGAAAGAATAAATTGCTCTTTGTTAAAGCTGTACACTTGTATTTCTGTTACAGCAGGACACAGTTATGAACACAGGGTACAGTAGGGTTGATGAGGTCTGGGGTTGTTTTGGTGTTTGCTGGGAAAGAGTGAACACAGTCAGACAAGGAGACAGGAGAGCTACTTACAAGGCGCATCCACAACCCATTTCTGTTGTGTCAGTTCTGACTCATGGCAGCCCTACAGGGTAGAATAGGACTGACTCGTAGGGTTTTCAAGAAGTGAGTGGTGAGTTCAAACTGCTGACCTTTTGGATAGCAGCTGAGCTCTGGACCACTGTGCCACTGTGTGTGCCCACTAGGAGCCCAGAAAACCCAAGTTCTGCTGTCCTAGTGGTGACAGTGATGGAAGTCCCAGGAGAGATCCTTATTTAGTCACCTGTGGACTCACCCGTTTGTACACTGCGGGCTGGCTTCAGGCAGACAACAGGTTTAGTGTCTAATCTCAGGTCATTTCCGTGAGGGTCCTTGAGGTCCTTCCTGGGACCTGAGCAGCACAAGGATGTCCCCACCTGAGTGATGAGTGACCGAAGGTGCCTTCAGGGAACAGCTTCCTACCTACTGTTCTCCCCAGCCCTTAATCCTGGGCAGGGGGTGGGGCCAGAGAGAACAGGAGCCTTCAGGGACATGCTTACCCAACCCATGACTTCCTAGCACAGACATGAGCAGGAGGTTCTTAGCTCTCTGGTTCTTTCTTCTTGACCTTGACCACCACCCCCATTGCTGCCTCTGCTGGCTTTGCCCACCGTGGCTAGCGCTCCCCAGAGCCAGATGTCTCAGAAAATCCTTGTGCTCAGACACCTCCCTGGGGACCAAGCTCAGGACTGAGCCTCTTGACCTTCCTATGGAGGTACTAACCGGGGCAGGAGAGGAAGTGCCTCTGAGGAGGGGGTCACTCTAGAGATCACTAGCCAGCCGGGCTCTCTCAGGCTCTCTCTGAGCAGGGACCCAGGCCAGGACACGATGGCAATGGCTGACTCAGGTTGTAGAGGGATCCTGCCAGAGGACAATGCACAAACGTCCCTAGAGGGAGTGCCACCTCTTGACTGCCTCTGTCTAGGTCTCAGTTTCTCCATCTCTATAATGGGCACAGCCATGCTGTAGCAGAGCTTCTAGGGTTCTCCCTAGAATTTCCTGTCCTTATGTCACTAAGGCACATCACAATACACCTCAGATTCCAGAACCCGGTCCCTGCTCTCTCTTCATTCACTGGCAACAATGAAGATAAAGCAGCCCAGCTATTACCCTGCCGTCCCCAGCCAACTCCCCTGCCCTCTACCTTCCTGTGCCCCTTCTCCCCTATCAACCACCCTCCACCTCTCCCTTCTTCAGGCCTCATTCTGGGCTCTCAGCTTGTCCCTTTCTCTGTGTGTCCCCCTTGCCCACTTGGGACCATCCCCTGCCCAGTCCCATCTCTCAGCTTGGCCCCTGCTCACTTCCAGCCCAGGACAGCCCTGGCTTCCCCAGCCCTCCTGTCCCCTGCCCGCTCTGCCCTGTGTCTCCCATTCCCCTGTCTGCCCTCTGCCCTGTCTGCTTGGTCCCCTTCTCTGCCCATCACTCTGATTTTGCTCTTCATTCTGGACCTTCTGTGGGCTCCAGTCACCAGGGCAGACTGCTTAACTGTCCCCATGGCTCTCCCACCCTGCCACGTCCTCCCACCTCCCCCAGTGTCCCAGGGTCCTGATGCCCCTGTACTCCCCCACCAGGGCTTCCCAGAGCCTCTAGAATATGCAGCCTGGGGGACATAAGAAGCAGAAGATGAGGGGTGAGCACCGTGCAGCCTGGGGGGGTCTCCGTGCTGCTCCAGGGAGCCCCTGTCCCCACAGTCAGGCTTCAGCCACCTGGGGATCTGGCTTGAGCCAATGGGTGGGTACCCCTCTGCTGGGCCCTTTGCATCCACATTTGGGACCTCCAGGTTCTCAGAGCCCCCCTGTAAGTAGGGGTTGGGCTCAGTGGGCTTAGAGGGTTTTTCTTAGCTGATCTCTCCCCTTCCATGTGGCCAACCAAAGCCCCCCTCACTCAGAAGACCCAGCAGTGCTTTGTGTCTGTTAGGGACCCCAGCCCCCTGCAGGTTCCTTGTGACAGGGCAAGACTACGTGGGTGCAGAGACTGAGGCAGCAGAAAGGGTGGGGAACCCTGCTATAAGGTACTGGGAGGCAGAAATTTGGGGGTTCCTGGGTTCCCTCTGGGTGATTCACAAGTTGTCTGTAGCTACTCTGTCCCTGGAGCCCTTGTCGCACAGTGGCTAAGAGCTGTGATGAGCTACAGCTGCTAACCGAAAGATCAATAGTTCAAATCTACCAGGCGCTCCTTGGAAACCCTGTGGGGCAGTTCTATTCCATCCTTTAGGGTCACTGTGAGTCAGGATCAAATCAACAGCAATGAGTTTGTTTTTTTTGGTTTTGGCTGTGTCCCTGGGCTCGCCACCAGCCTCTCCCTCAGAATCCCAGGAAGTCCAGGATCCCTGGTTGGAGGCTGGAGGGCTATCTCCTGCCCATTGATTGATAACTCCTGTATTGACTCCACTATGGCCAGTCCTTGGCGGTTGTGTGGAGACAGAACAGATGCAAATCCTGTCTTAGAATTTACAATTGTCGTGGAGTGAATTGTGTCCTACCAAAAAATGTTTGTAGTAGATTAACCAGGCTATGATTCCCAGTAGTCTGTGATTGCCTTCTATTTTGTGATTTTCTTATGCTGTAAATCCTAATCCTCTGCCCGTGGTTAATAGATTGGATTATGTTACAGAGAATAAGGATGGGACTGTAACACCCTTTCTAAGGTCACCGCCATGCTCCAATGTAAAGAGAGATTCACTGAAGAGTGGCTTGCACCACCTTTTATCCTACAAGAGACAAAAGGAAAGGGAAGCAAGCAGAGTTGGGGACCTCATACCAAAAGCCACACCGAGAGCAGAGTGCATCCTTCAGACCTGAGGTTCCTGCATTAACATACTCTCCGATCAAAGAAAGACTGATGCCCATGAGGACCTTCTTCTAGAGCTGGCACAGAGAGAGTACATTCCCTTGAAGCCAGCACCCTCAATATGGACTTCTAGCCTAGTGGACTGCGTGAGAATAAGCTTCTCTGTGTTAAAGCTATCTTCTAGTGGTAGTTATGTATTTATTTTTAATTAATTAATTACAGGAAATGAATAAAATTTCTAACGTCTATCAACTATCTCATCTGTGATAAACCCTTACCCCACCCCCTCACCCTAGTAGCCATCAAAGTTATTTTCTTCTGTAGATAATTCTATTGGTCCTTATAACAGGGGTCTCATACAATGTTGGTCCTCTTGACACTGACTGATTTCACTCAGCATAATATCTTTCCAGTTGAAACCATGTTATGAGATGTTTTCTAAAATCTACATGGTTTTTTTTTAATCATAGCATAGTGTTCCATTGAATGTATGTATCATACTTTGTTTATCTATTCATCTGCTGACAGGTGTCATGGGTTGAATTGTGTCCCCCCAAAAATGTATGTGTTGATTTGACTTGGTTTGGAGTTCTAATACGGTGCCCTTCCTCCCATGTGCTGCGAATCCTTCCTCTGTGATATTGATGATGCAGAATGGTTTGCAATTGTGTTAGTGAGGCAGGACTCAAGCTTGTGGAATATCAGGGAGAGAAGTGAGCTGAGGAAGTGGGGAACCTCGTACCACTGAGAGAGAAGCACCGAGAGCAGAGCACGTCCTTTGGACCCGAGGTTCCTGTACCGAGATGCTCTCACTGGATTTGGACTCAGCCTACTGGACTGTGATGATTTTTCATATTGAATGGACTTGTAGCTTAGGAATGGATTTGTGGCTTACTGGACTGTGACAATAAAAGCTTCTCCTCATGAAACCTTCCGCTCATGGTATTTTCTGTTAGAGCAGTACCCGGTGGCTAAGACAACGGGCATCTGGGTTGATTCCATCTTTCAGCGATAGTGGACCGTGCGGCAATAAACATTGGCGTACATGTGTCTGCTCGTGTGAGAGCCATTGTTTCTGAACCATCTGATCCAGAAATTCCACTAATAGTATTTCTTTTAGAAAAGTACCAGATGACGAAGGCATCAATGTAGAGATGTAAGCAGGTACCAAACAAACACTCATGTATTTGTTGTTAGGTGCTACTGAGTTAGTTGAGTTAGTTCCAACTCTTAGTGACCCTATGTACAATAGAACAAGAGACTACCTGGTCCTGCACCATGCCCACAGTCGTTGTGATGTGTGAGTCGGCTGCTCCAGCGGTGTCAGTACGTCTCATTAAGGGCCTTTCTCTTTTTCTGTGACCCTCTGCTTTACCAAATGTGATGTCCTTCTCCAAGGACTGTGTCTGCCTGATGACATGTCCACAATACATGAGATGAAGGCTCATCATCCTTGCTTAATTCTTGCTGTCCAAGCTAAGTGCCATTGAGTCAGATATGACTCATGGTGACCCTAGTACCTACCCAAATATTTAAAATATTTTAAAATTGTGACTTGTGGTGGAAAATTAAGGCATGAAGAACTGAGAAGTTGGTCTCTGACTTAGACTGAGGAGTCCTTGGGTGGCACAAATCATTAAGTACTTGGCTATGAACCAAAAAGTCAGTGGTTCAAACCCACCTGATGACACCTTGGAAACAAGGCCTGGTGTCCACTTCTGAAAAATCATCCACTGAAACTCCACGGAGCACAGTTCTCTAACACGTGTGGCGTCATTGAGTCAGAATTGGTGGGCTAGCAATGGGCTTGATTTGGGGTTTTGACTTAAACTGGGGCTCAGGGAAGACCTCTCAGGGGAGTGATATTCTCACTGATACCTGAAGAACAAGGGGCCAATGAGAAGGCAACCTGGGTCCAGGGTCCAGCTGGCCCATGTACACTCCTCCAGGCTCAACAGTGATCAGGTCAGGGTGACATCTGTCCCTGAGTGCCCCCCAAGCCATGGCCCAGTTATGCTAAGTGAGATGATCACACATATGGGGAAACCCATCAGGTACAAGTGTCTCAGCTCCAGTGAGGGGACACTCAGCAGACACATGCATGGGGTGCTGGCACACAGTAGGTGCTCACTGTGGCACAGGAGGAAAGGGCAAGTGTGGACTTAGATTTTCCCTGCTGAGTGTCCTGGTCTGGAAGGGTGGGCAAGACCCCTGGGAGGCCACCTGGATGCAAGTATCAGGTGCTGAGTTCACTCAGCTGGGGGCCTCCTGATACTTTTCTTCCTTCTAGGAAAGGACTCTGCTTTCTGTGGACCCTGGGCACACAGATGACAGCTGCTCAGCTGTGCAGTTGTGGCCACCATTAGTGTCCAACTGGGTCAGGATAGTGCTATCCCCTGGAGGCAGCAGCAGTCTCCCAGGGGTGCTGAAAGAAAGCTGGTGGGTAGGCTGTCCAGTGGGCCTCCCATGTCCATTTCCACTCCCTTCCTTGCAGGCTTCATGGCAGCTAGGGATGCTCCTGTGTCACCTGTAGGACAGAAGGAAGGCTAGACCAGACCAGTGAGAAAGGCAGCCTTGATGGTGCTGTCCCATCTGATCTGTCTTCCCAGTTGGGCCACGGAGCCCACGTTGGGGCAGCCTAACAGCAACAATAGGTCCCTGCAGGAACATGAGTCCTGACCAGGTGTGAGGAGGGGTGATCCCTGAGAACTCAGAAAGGAAGTACAGACTTTCTGTCCCCTCCAGAGAAGGGAACACCCTCACTGGCAGCTTTCTGACCATAGCCCAGCATACAGCAAGCGCCAGAATTCTGCTTTCCCAGCACTTTCCGATCTCTCCAAAGTCCCTGAGTGGCACAAACAACAAAGGACTTAACTACTAACAAAAAGGTCGTTGGAACCCATCCAGACACACCTTGGAAGAAAAGTCTGGTGATCTTCTGAAAGACTTTACGGAGCAAGTCTTCTCCAAAAACATGGGGTCACCATGAGTTAGAATTGATTGGCTGGCAGCCACTGGTTTGGTTTGATAGATGTCCCATTCTTCAGAGCTGCCTTCCCGCAGGGTGAGAACTCCTGCCCTGAAGACAGACCCTCTGGACAGCTGTCTCCTCCTTAGAATCCTCAGTCTTCTCAGACAAGGGAGCCAACCCCTCCTGCTGCAGGCATTGAGTTGCAGATGACTGTGAAGTGAATGCAGTCTTCAGGAAACCCCAACCTTGGGCTCTGAATTCTGATGCTGTGGGCTGGTGGTCCTGGAAGGGAGGTGGGCAGTGTTGGAGGGTTCCACAGACCTCACCTTCCTCTTCTTTCCCTCCCTACTTTTGAGGTAGGCCTACCCAGAGTACAGCTGCTGCTGGGGCCTGGTCCAGGCATAGGTCAAAGGGCCGGATAAGAACCAGCTCCCAGAGGCTCTGCTGCATCAGGCACACAGCAGCTCTGGATCCCAGGGGTGCCATTCCAGGTGTGGGCAATGCAGCTAGCTCTCTCCAAGACTGGATAGGACACTGCCCTCTGGGACCTGTTGGACATAGCTCTGTGGGCTGCTGGGATGGGGCTAGGGGCCAAGAGGATACCTAGGTGGGTGGTGCCCCACCTGGGCCACTTCATCTGTTGTCATCGAATCAGTTCTGATTCATAGTGACCCTATAGAACAGAGTAGAGCTTCCCAATAGGGCTTCCAAGGCCATAGTCGTTACAGAAGCAGACTGCCACACCTTTCTCCTATGGCGCATACAATGGGCTTGAACCAACAACCTTTCAGTTAGCAGCTGGGTGCTTAACCACTGCACCATCAGGGCTCCTAAAACTTCCACACTCATTCCACAGACCACTCCTGTCCATTCTCAATCTTTTTCTCTCTCTACACACATACACATGCAACACACACACACACAACACATATACATGCTTCTCCAATCAAGTACAGAGTCTTCCTTGTTCACTTCAGCCCACACGTGGGTCTTCACCCCTGTTTCTTCCTCCCCTTCTTCTTTCTCCCCTTCACAGAGTAAGTGGACAGCTTGGGGCCGCTAACATTGCCAAGAATCCAGAAGTACCTTCTTTTAGGGTGCCTCTGTCTTCCTGCTCATGTGTCCTGGAAGTTAACCCCTGTGTGTGTCTGTAAAGCCAAGGTTGTGAGGTCCAGACTTCCATGGCCCAGGGAGCGGGGCAGCCTGGGAGGTACACTCTTCTCAGGATGGATGATTCCCGCACTCCAAACTGCCCCCTCTTGAAGATCCTCCCTTCTTTCTATGACCCCTGACACCTCCCAGCTCCCCCAGGCACCAGCATTTCTCAAAGGGCTGACTGAGGGCAGACCTGTACAATGTCCACCCAACCATGCAAGCCAATGACCCAGCTCCTCAGAGCCACTGCAAAGAAGCCCTACTCCCAAGTGCCCCCAGTCCTGCTACCTGGGGCAAAAGTAAGCACTAGTTCCCAGGGCTCAGGCCAGGTCTCAAGGCTTTAGGGGAAGATCCTGGTGGGCCGGGGACAGGGGTAGACAGTGTTGGCTGCTCTGCTGGCTTCATCCTGCTCCTTGCTGCTTTGATAGAGTTGCCATTTTAGAGGCTGCTGGCTCCCAGGTGGGGAGGTGGGATCTCTGTTGAACTAGCTTGCTTCCTGGAGTGCTTACTTGGGAGCAATGTCTGATGAACTCAGTTAGAAAGGTCTGACAGGTGTTTACCCAGACCAAGAGATGCAAAGCTAGGAAAAAAGCCCTTGTGAACAAATTATTGCAGCTCAAGGGCTTATTCCCCTCTTACCCCAAATGGAGTCCTTCAAATGCCCAAGGGGAACAAAAAAGAATCCTGGTGCTGAAAGCAGACTCAGAATGGTGATCCCCATCTAAGTTCTGTTGTTTGCCTGAAGCTTTAAGGACCTGGAACAGATTCGCCTTTCCCAGAACCAGTCAAATTAAACTAAAAGAATACCGGGCCTCTTCATTTGATCTCTTTCAGACTCCAGCTTCCCAGCATCATTTGCCCTAGTCCTTCTTTCGGGTGGAAAAGCATAAGGAAATAGCAGTATTTTTAAAGCAATGGTTTTTCAAAACCATTTCCTAGAAAGACGAGACAAAGGATCAGCTCACACAGGGCTGGTATAGTCACTGTTTTGTGATCTGGTGACAGAAAGAGAACACGGATTACACTTCTTATATATTTTAAAAGGAGTCAAAGGTATTACATGGTCCTTTGTAAAGAAAAGGAAAAATTGTGTTTGAAAATAACTTTAGGAAGTTGGGGAGGCAAGACTAAAAACTACATTTGGCATATGAAATCCAGCTTAATTTAGATGAAATGAGTCACTAACATTATATTCCTTTATATACAAGAGGAATCATCATACATATTGATTACTTTCTACTAACCTCAGGTCAGACAACTCTAATCTGCCTATCAGAACTTGAGTGATGATGCAAATGTGGGGTCTTGGTGTTTAATTTTTGCATTAAGACAACTTTCAACAAACTTGTTAAGGTTTTTAGAGCTAGCCATTTCTATGAGCTGAAATCCATGTATTTGATGCTCTGGTCCTTTTTGAACCTCTTCTCTAGGGAGAAATGGAGACCCTGGAGGCATAGTGCTATGGCTGCTAACCAAAAACTAGGATCCACCAGGCTCTCCTTGGAAACCTTACAGCGCAGTTCTTCTCTGACCTATGGGGTCACTATGAGTCAGAACTGACTCGACGGTGGTGGCTTTTGGCTGTGCAGGGAGAAGTACTCCAGGCTGTCTTCCAATGAGATGTCGCTGATTCCATCACCGTAGCTCACCTTTAAGGCTATTTTACTTAGTGGTCAGTCCATTGTCTTGAAATTTCCTCTTCCTTTGGTTTTTGTGACTGGCAATCCTCCCAACCTCTCTAACCAGTCCCTTTCAATCCTTACTGGTTGCAGTTTCTCCAGTAACCCTTTGCTATCTTAATAATAATAACATCCAGAGTTTTTAAAAAAAGCTCAAACCAGTTGCTGTGGAGTTGGTATCAATTCCTGGTGACCCTGTGGGTGTCAGAGTAGAGCTGTGCTCCATAGAGTTCTCAATAGCTCATTTTTCAGAAGCCAGGCCTTTCTTCCAGGGCACCTCTGAGTGGACTTGAACCTCCAAACTTTTAGTTACTAGCTGAGCATGTGAACCATTTGCACCACCCATGAACTCCCCCCGAGTTATGCCCTCGATTATTTTCTCACCCTATGGTGTGATGGATTGCTTTTATATGGTCTTTCACACCACAGTCTTATAACTTTCAGCAAGTCACTGGGTGGGACTATGCAAATGAGGTGCTTGTGGCCCACCAAGGTGATTTTAAAGTTTGGTAAAAATGCAAATAAGGTGCATGGAACACACACAAATAGGGTGTATGGAACCCTAACAAGGAGATTGAATAGTTTTGCCATCATTCTAGGCTTAAAATGAGCCATCCTAGAAGCTGACAGGGGACCCCCCCCCAAACACCAAGAAAGAAGAACTAGGGTAACTAGGGGTTCTGTGGACCCTGTGTCCGTGTGCTGAAAGCCTCCTAAATCCAGGAGACAGAGAGAGAGTTGTAATATGGAGATGACAAGGCAAGTGAGAAGCAGCAGCTGAGAAACGCTGGCAGCAGGTATAGCAGAACCCAGGAGACCAGCAGGAGATGGTGCAGTGAGCTTCCCAGCCTAAGGAAGACAAAGACTCAGCACCTTCAGGCAGGAAGCTTGCTGCCTGAGAGGGGTGTCTTCAGGTACTCATCAGCAGGATTAAGGAGCTTCATGACATGTGGGCAGGGTAGAGGCAAGGTGGGCTGATCCATGAGCCCCAAGGGGTAGGGAGCTGAGGGTTGAGAGGTTAGGAGGCTGAGAGGCTGGAGAGAGAGTTCTGTCTGTAGACATGGCTGAGAAGACGCTGTCATGATCACAGAACTGTACTCCGAGTCTTTTCTGATTCCTAATTGTAACCTGTTACTTTCCTAACAACCCCGTAATCTTGAGTATTGTCTGTGAGTTGTGTGGGGCATTACAATGGACTATTAAACCCAGCAGAGAAGTAGAGCCGGCCGTGGGAGGCACGGATGTCTGAAACGGTAAAAAGCTAGGAGAGAGGAGGTACGTCTGATATCTACCGCAGAGAATCAGCTTTCAGCTAGTGCTGATTCTCTCTACCTCCTCTGTGAAGGTAAGACAGGAGGCCACATACTTCCATCATGCCAGTTTTACACACACCATGTGTTGTTTCTTACAAATGCACAAGCTTCCTCTCCCCTACACTGATGACTCCCAAGTCTGTCTCCAACCCACTGTATCTAAGTATTACAGGGCATCTCCCTTGGGCCCTCCAAACTCTCTGGCCCCCAAGGAACCACTTTCCTCCCAGCTGAATTCTAGAGCCCCACATGACGTCTCCTCTTGAGTCACCCACCAGTCACCCAGTCCCAGTGTCAGGAAGCTTGGTGTCACTGTTAGCTCCACAAGCCTCGTCCTTTCATCCTGCTTCAGCTAGTCCCCTGGCCCATCAGTTCTCCTCTCAGTCTCTCCTGGAGTCTACATGTCCTTCTTCACTTCATCTTCAGCTGAGACAGCATTTCCTCCACGCAGCCTTAGAGTGTAAAGAGTCATGATTTTAAAAAAAATATTTGTATAATTTTTTCTGTGTTTTTGGTGAAAGCTTACACAGCAAATTAGGTTCCTGTTTAACAAATTCTATACCTACTGTTCAAGGAAACCCTGGTGGCATAGTGCTTAAATGCTATGGCTGCTAACCAAAATGTCAGCAGTTCAAATCCACCAGTCACTCCTTGGAAGCTCTATGGAGCATTTCTACTCTGACCTTCAGGGTTGCTATGAGTTGGAATTGACTCTATGGCACTTTTTTTTTTTTAATATATACTGTTCAGTGACATTGGTTACACTTTTCAAAAGGTCTCAGTGTTCTAATTATTTCCATTTTGGTTCTGTTTCTACTAATCTAACTTCTCTGTCCCCTCCTTATCTTCTCAACATTGCTTTAAGGCAAATGCTGACTGTTCAGTTTCATATAGATGTTTGTTTTAAGGTGCACAGTACTCATTGGTGAAATTTATTTTATGAGCCAATCTGTTACTTGGCTGAAAGATGAGTCCAAAATTGAAAACGTATCTCAGGGCAGTAGTCTTAGAAGTCTCTCTGCTCCCTACAAAATGATGTTTTAGTGATGGGGACACAGTGTAGAGTCCCTGAGGCAACACAAGAAAAAGAGGGGTGCGGCTTAAGAACTCTACTAAAAGACCAGAACTGATGGTTCAAAAGCCTGGAGGGTTCCTTGGGAACATGGCCACTAGACCTGCTGCTGGCCCTAACCAGAAAGCAGAACTGAGGTTAACTCTTGAGACAAGAATGGACTGGACTTGGGGACACAGTGTGACCATAAGATATGTGTACTTCACGGTTCTATGCATTTACTGGAGGCTGTCCTGCTTGTTTCTCTCTAGATGCAAGAGAAGAGGGTGAAGAGGAGGGGACAGGTGCTCATTAAGAGGATACTAGAAATACAGAGTGAAAAGGAGGAATGTGCTGTCACTGGGTGAGGAGAACAGATGGATCTGTAGACACGAGGGCATGAAAAATTGATTTGGATTGCATACTTTCACTTAATCATGTTGAAAAATAATAATGTTTTATTCATCATTGCATCTCAAAGACTATACTCAACAAGTCCTCAGTCGATGTCTTTTATTAGTGAAGTGAAATCTAATAAAGTTTGACTTTTCTAAAATGACCAATTATCAAGATCATGTCTTCAATATCACATCTTAATAAACTGGACTCATTGTGTGTCTACAAAGAAGATATCATTAAACATTTGACATAGTTACTTTGTGCTTTGTGACTAGATAGATTTCCATTACAACACACTTACATGGCTATAATTGTTTTTTAATTGTGATTGAGTGAAAGTTTACAATATAATTCAAATTTGCATGCCTACCTATTGGCAGCTCCCTCTACTCTCCTTGCCCTATGACAGCACACTCCTCCTTTCTGTTCCATACATGTTATATCCTCTTAACAATATCCTGTCCCCTCCTTTCCATCCTCTCCACTTGCCTCTAGTAAGAGACCAGTAGGGTGACATCCCATAGATGCATAGAACCATAAAGTGTACACGTGATGTGGTCACTCTATGTCCCTGAGTCCAATCCATTCCTGTATAAAGAGTTGACCTCAGTAGTGATCTATGATCCAGGGCAGCTTCAGGTCTAGGGGCCATGCTCCCAGTCCTTTGGACCATCAACTGTGGTCTTTTAGTGGACTTCTTAGGGTGGACCCCTTTTTTTCTTGTGTTGCCACTGGGACTCAACATTTTAAGTCCCATCATGGCTGTCATTGGTGGTGGCTGGGCACCATCTGGTTCTTCTGGTCACATGTTGATATAGTCACACATTCACATGGGTCTTTCTGTTTTCTGGGCTCTTTTTCCCTCATGTCATTGTTGTCCTTGTTGATCATCTGTTCTGGTTAGTTGGGACCATTTGGTGTACCTCAGATGGCAGCCTGCTAGCTTTTAAGACCCCCAGACACCACTCACCAATACAGGGTACAGAAGACTCTCTTAACGATAGGCTAGTTATGCCAATTGAGCACAATGACCACTCCCTGGACCCCTACCCCTGCTACTCTGTACTTGCAATATTGGGTTAAGATTGGAAGAGTTTTCAGGTTATGTTGAAGTCCAGTTAAACTGATCTTCCTTCTAATATGTGCTTACACGGTTATAACTTTTAAATTTTATTTGCTCATTGTCTTGGATTGAATTGTGTCCCCCCAGAATATGTACCATCTTGAATACACCCTGATTCCCAGTATTGTGCAGTTGTCCTCCATTTTGTGATCTATAAATCATAATCTCTGCCTGTGGTTAAAGAGGACTAGGATGAGACAACACCCTTGTTCAGGTCACATCTCTGATCCAGTGTACAGGGAGTTTCCCTGGGGTTGGTCTGTACCACCTTTTGTCTTATAAGAGGTAAAAGGAAAGGGAGGTAAGCAGAGAGTGGGAGACCTCCTACCACCGAGAAAGCAGTGCCAGGAGTTGAGCAGGTCCTTTGGACCTGGAGTTCCTGCACAGAGAAGCTCCTGTCTGGGGGAAGATAGATGACAAGGACCTTCCTCCAAAACCGACAGAGAGAGAAAGCCTTCCTCTGAGTTGATGCCCTGAATTTGGACTTCTATCTACTAGACTGTGAGGAAATAAATTTCTCTTTGTTAAAGCCATCCACTGTGGTATTCCTGTTAGAGCAGTACTAGATGACTAAGACACTCATTTTTTCAAAATTTCTGGAAAAGGAAAGGTATCTCCCACAGTCTCATTTTCCTATCACTACTGACATTCTTTTGTTTGTTTCCCATTACTTTGTCAAATGATATTTGCATAGTTAGACTCAGAGTAAAGAATTCCATCCCAAGTTATTTTCTTAAAATTATAAGACAGCAACTATATGTCAGACTGATGCCTGATCTCCATAAACTATAAGGTACTACAGAATATCAATATGGAAAAAGATAAATCACCCAATTAAGTGATGGGCAAAGGAGATGGACAGACACTTCTGTAAAGAGGAGATCCAGGCAGCCAAAAAACACATTCAAAAAATGCAAAATAACAAATGCTAGAGAGGCATTTGAGGAGACTGGAACTCTCCTACGCTGTTGGTGGGATTGCAAAATGGTGCAACCTCTTTGGAAGGCAATCTGGTGCTCCCCTAAAAAAGTGATATAGATTTGAAGCAGTAATTGCACTGCTTGTAATATATCCTACAGAATCAAGGGCATTCACAACAACAGATACATGCACACGAATGTTCATTACAGCACAGTCCACAATAGCAAAAAGATGGACTCAACCCATATGTCCAACAACAGAGGAATGGATAGGTAAACTATGGTATACACACTCAATGAGACACTATGCAGTGGTAAAGAACAATGATGATTGCAGGAAACATCTCTTAACCTGTTTTCAACTGGAGGACATTATGTTGAGTGAAAGTAGGCTGCAACAAAAGGGCTAATATTGTATGAGACCCCTAAAACAGACTCATGCATAGAAGAAAAGACTCTTTGATGGCTGCAAGGATGGGCATGGAGGGAGGGCAAGGGAGGAGGTTTCAAATTAGGTAGTTAATAGAAATTTGGTTGGGTGAAATCAGTGACAGCACACTTTAGAAAGAAGATCAGTAATAACTGGACTTCAACACAACTTGTGTACTCTTCCCATCTTAACCCAATATTGCAAGGACAGTGTAGCTGCGGTGAGGGGCCGGGGACCATGCTGTCAGGTGAAATCAAGGCCAACTGGCACAGCTAGCATTTTGCTAATGAGAACTCGCTGAACCCCACATCCGTGAGTGGCATCTGGGGTCTTAAAAGCTGCCAAGCTGCCATCTGAGGGTACAGCAAATGGTCCCAACTGAACCGAAATGGATGATCACCGAGAACAAGAACAACATGGGGGAAAGAGAACCCAGAAGAAGTGGGTCTCTACATCAACTTGTGACCAGAAGAACTGGATGGTGCCCGGCCACCGCCAGTGGTAGCCAAGATGGAGCTCACAAAATTGAGTTTCACTGGCAATACAAGAATAAATAGGGGTGCACTCTGAGATCTCCACTGAAAGACTGCAATTGATGGTCCATGGGCTTCGGGGATCTCCTGCAAGCATGGACCCTGGCCCTGATGTTGCCCCTGTCCATAAATCATAATGAAGGTCAACTTTTCAGACAGCAGTGGATTAAACTTGGTGATTCAGAATGACCATATCTTGTGGGAACTTTATGATTCTATGCCTCTATAGGATGTCATTCTGCTGACCTCTTGCTGGAGGAAGGGGAGTGGGTGGAGAGGAGGGGATAGGAGACTGTTGGGAGGATAGGATATATATGGAGCAGAGAGGAAGGGTGTGTTTTCACCATGCAGGGAGAGCAGTGGGAGCTGCATGTAGGTGAGCATGTGAATTTGCAAGGGAATGTACATTTTCATTCAGTCATAATAAAACAAACAAACAAACAAAAATTATAAGATAGCTTATGGAGGGCAGAGTCAAGATGTCAGACTAAACACACATCTCCCTAAATCCCTCTGGAAACCAAGGCCTGAACTGATAATTAAATGAAGGCTTCTGGACACCTAGTAAGCCCTAGGACACAGCATAGGGCTTTCTATCTTGTCAACTTACCACTGAGCAGAAAACTTCTTCTCTTTTGCCGACCCACACTCTTGTGTCCTGGATCTCGCAGACTGAAGCCTTTTCTGAGGCAGGTGGGGGGAGCTTGTGTGGAATGCCGTCTTGATTCACTGGCAGGTGGAGTTTCTTATATGGATGCCTCAGCTGGACCTAATTCCCAGGCTGGGAGGCAGTGCCTGCCAAGAGAGCACTCATCTGACAGTAAAGCAGTCTTTAATATAGAGCTGCTTACTTTGGTAGCTGGGAAGAGGGACTTGCACACCTGAAAGCCTGATTAATTTTGGAATCTATCGGATACCTTTTACCTTACAATAGAAGAATAACTGCAGTGCATCTGGATGGCTTCTCTTCCAGACTTTACTGTCTCACATTATAGAGTCAGCTGACAGCTCCCTGGTGACCCTATAAGTGGGGCTGTGTCTTAGCCAATCAGGAGGTGGAGTCTTCTACCCCAGAGATCCACTGTGCCAAGTCACTGGAGTACATAGAGGTGTCTGGTGATCAACTTCCTTTTCAGACTGAGCTTAACCCCGTTAAAGTAACACTGGAGAAACAAAACAACCTCCAGATGCCCCCAAAACAACAAATTTTGGACCAGAACATTAGAAAGAATTCAACTATGGCTTCAGAAGGCCCACAAAAGAAAGATCCAAAGAACTTCCCAGATGAAGAAGCCTTTCTGAAACTATCAGAGGGCGAGAACAAAAGGGCTGTTTATAGAGCCCTCCTAGATCTTATACAAAATGCAGCAGAGCAAAATGAAAAATTAAGCAAGCTGTTTGATCTGATAGAACACCAGTGCTCTGAAATTCAACAGATCAATAACAAAATCAAAGAGATAGAAAATTCAGTTCAAAGCCAAGAAAACAGAATGGAACAAATGGAAAATAGACTTTCTGACTTGGAAGACAGAGCTACTGACTCCAGCATATATGAGGAGAAATCAGAAAAAAGAAACAAGAAAAATGAAGAAACGTTAAGAACCATGTAGGACTCTATTACAAGGAACAATATATGATTAATTGGAGTTCCTGAACAGGGTGGGACAGCTGAGAACAGAGTATTGTGGCTGAACTGCTGACAGAAAACTTCTCAGAAATTATGAAAGAAGAAAATATAGATATCCAATATGCATATTGAAAGCCACTCTATATAGGTCCCCCCCAAAAGATTCCAAGACATATTACAATCAAGCTTAACACAACGAAACACAAGCAGAAACTCTTAAAGGCAGCAAGACTCAAAGCAAAGCTAACATTCAGAGGGCAATCCTGTAGGCTTTCATCTGATTTCTCAGCAGAAACAATGCTTGCACGGAGACAATGAGATGACACATTCAAAGCCTTGAAGGAGAAGAACTTCCAAACAAGAATTATATATCCTGCAAGACTATCTTTCAAATATGAAAATGAAATCAAGACATTCACAGATAAACAAACTCAGAGATGCTGTAAAAACAAACCAAAGCTACAAGAAATACTGAAAGAAGCTCTTGACTTAGAAGAATAAAACCATTAATTTTATATTTTAGGGGGAAACGCAGGACACATCACTCAGAAACCTACTCAGTTAAGCAAGGCTCCAAACTCAATCAAAGCTGTAATATTAAAAATTATAAGATAGCTTATGTGTTTTGTATAACTGAAAATCTAATCAAATTCTTTCACACAGGATGCACCATAATTAATGAAATATTTTATTTTATCAGCAGTGAATTCATCCTGTCTCTTATCATTCCTTCATAGAATTCATTCATTCCTTAGAACAAACTCTTAGAGTTGTTTTTACTGCTTTACAAACCTCTTACGCTAGTAACTTTCAAACTCAGGCTGCAAGAACACTTTCAAATTCTCCTTAAACTGCCTTCTGTGGTTGGGAGATCTGAGGATCTGTGATCATTAAGATTGTGTGTCCACTTGACTGGGCCATCATTCTCAGTGATTTGGCAGTTATAATATAGTTTGGCAGTCATGTAATGTTGTGATCACTTCCGTGATGAGTTTATATAACACAATCACTTCTAAGATGAGATCTGCTGTTGAAAGGGAGTCTCTTTGGGGGTTATGGCTTGTATCCAACATAGGTGGACTTCCTGATAACACTTGTAGGCTTTTGCTTGCTCTGGATCCTGTAGCTGGCTCAGCTTCTGTCCCCTAAGTTAACAGCTGACTTGCTTTCTTGTCTGTTAATCTTGGGATAGGTCAGGTTTTAGAAATTTGCCAGCCAGAGCCCTACTGTCTAACTTGCTGATCTTCAGTTCACCAGCCTCTGCAGCTACATGAATCAGGAGAAGCCTCTACCCTGATTGACAGAGTTGGGACATTCAGCCTCTACAACTGCACAACCCATTTCCTTAATATAAATTGCTCTATATACATATTGTGTCTTGGAAGAAGCACAACAAGAGTGCTCCTTGGAAGCAAGGATGGCAAGACTATATCTTACATACTTTGGACATGTTGTCAGGACGGATCAATTCCTGTAAAATTACATCATGGTTGGTAAAGAGTCAGCCGAAAAGAGGAAGACCTTCAACAAGATGGAACGACACAGTGGCTGCAATAGTGAGCTCAAACACAGCAACGATTGTGGGCATGGCACAGGGTGGAGCGGTGTTTCAGTCTGTTGTATGTAGGGTCACTGAGAGTCGGAACCAACTCGACAGCACCTAACAACAATATACATATTTATATGTATGTACTTTACTGATTTTGATTCTCTAGCAAACCTAACCTAAAACAGAGCCTCACCCTGGCCAGTGTGCTGATCTGAGTGTGAGGTTCCCACAGTGGCCGTGGTAGGTCACTCTCATTGGCTTGGGTCAAATTGATCAGCCACCACACTCACTCCTCTCTAGGTGTGTCCTTGGAAAACCCGACACCTGCTGTCACATAGGGATAGGGGTGGGGTAGGGCAACTATAATAGAATACAGGTGAAAGTTCTGGGTGTTGTATAGCAACATGATATAGATTGCAAAATTTTCATTAATTCACCAAAAAGTCAAAAAATAAATAAAACAATGAAGAAAACCCGCCACCTCCTCTCCTGCCATGCACTCTTGCTCTGGAGTGCTTGGGAGACCAGGTCTACTGCAGTGAGGAAGGACAGGTGGTCACCAACGGTAAAGAATCTGTGGGTACCCTCAGGGTTGTATCTGTCTGAGAGTGTGTGGCATGTGTGTGTTTCTAAGGGTGTATTATAAGTTTGTATAGCTTTGTGATGTTGTATCTACTTGTGCATTTGTGCCATTTGTGTGTATTGTAAATACCCGTGTCTTTAAATGTGAGAATGCACGTCTGTGAGAGCGTTAGCATACCTAGGTACCCTTGGGTACATCTGTGAGTGAATACATGTCTCTGAGTTGATGTGTTTGGGCATACGTGTGTGTCCCTGGGTGTGCATATGTGTGGGTATAGGTGGGTACATGCATGAATGCATGTGTGTGTGTGTGTGTGTGTGTATTTACATGCTGCTGTGTGTGCTTTGGGATGAATTTGTGAATGTAGGTGTGTAGGTATGTATTTTAGTCATCTAGTGTTGCTCTAACAGAAATGCCAAAAACACATGGCTTTAAACAAGAGAAATTTACTTTCTCACAGAAAAGCAGGCTATAAATCCAAATTCAGGGCATCAGCTCCAGAGGAAGGCTTTTTCTGTTGGTCTGAAAGAAGGTCTTTGCTGTCAATCTTCTCCTGAGCCAGAAACTTCTGGGGTGCCAGGGTCCTGGGCCCAAAGGTTGAACTCTGCTCCCAGCACTGCTTCTTGGTGGTGTGAGGCCCTCAGATGTCCCTGCTAGTTTCTCTCTTTTATGTGTCAAGAGATTGCCTCAAGGCACAATATAATGTCACACACTGAGTCCTGCCTCACCAAAGCCACAGCCACACATCCACCCTCATTAACATCATCGAGGCAGAACTTACAACGTACAGGAACCTCACACAATGCAAGGAATCACGGCTTAGCCAAATTGGTACACACGTTTTGTGGGGCACACAAGTCAATCCGTGACGGAGTGTGTATGCCCTTGGGTGCATGTATGTGGCTCTGAATGTGTCTTTCGGATCAGTATGTCTCTGGGTGTGTACATGTAGGTGTCCGGGTACATATGCTTGTATATGTGTGTGTGGATGTGTGTGTAGGTGTGGGTGCATGGGCCTCTGTGTGTCTGGGGTTGCATATGTGTGTGCACACACGTGTGTATGTGCATCTTTGTGAATCTCTGGGGTGTGTGTGTGTATGTGATTCTGACTATGAGACTCGGAAGGCTTGAAGGAAGACTGTAACAGAATAATCCTGGACCCTAAGACCTGAGCGAATTGGGCAAAGTCCCCTTGTACCAAGGTGTCTGTTGCCCATTTCCTGCTGGAGATCCCCCAGGACCCAGCAGACAAGAAGCACAGAATTACTGATGAAAGGACAATGACCAGGCCAGCAGAGCCCCTCAGCCAGGCAGTGGGCTGAGCAGGGGGTGGCCGCAGGGTCCTGAGACCACATACTCTTGCTTCCTGAGCAGGCCGGCCTCTGGGCAACCTGAGGCCCTTTCTCTGACATGGTCCAGACGTTCCTGCACACTGGCAGCTGGCTGTGCCCCAGGGAACACATGTCCGCTTTGTCTGACCAGGGACCTTTTCCTTGGAAATGTGGTCACTGTGGCGCTGAAATGGGAGTCTTTGCCAGGCACCTCTGAGGGCAGGGGGCTGGACCCTTCCACTCGTGTGCTTCCTTTGAGGCTGCAGGCCTCTGGCAGCGAGGGGCCTATGGTTGGAGAGGGCATGGTCCACTGTGCACTGGGGCCCAAACTGAACACCAAAGAGGTCTGGGGCACCCTGGGGACAGTGATGGGAAGAGGAGAGTGTGACCCAGTCAGCTAAAGCAGGGGCCCTGGGCATCCTTGCCTGGAGGCTCAAGTCAGGCTGAGAACCTCTCAGACAGAAGAGGGTTTTGAGACCTTCCCTAACGTGTGGTAACCAACTCACCCACATTTTGGGGGGCTTGTCCTTGGTTTCGGGTAGTGGCTAAGTGCTACATCTGCTAACCAAGAGGTTAGCAGTTCAAATCCACCAGGCACTCCTTGGAAACCATGGAGCAGTTCTACTCTGTCCTCTAGGGTCACTGTCAGTTGGAATCAACTCGACGGCACGGGGTTTGGTATTTTTGTGGTCCTGATTTCACACTGTAAGTCCAGATTTCCCGGGGTTCTTTCCATCCTGGGCACATGGAAACAATCCTACCCCAGGTAGTAAAGCGGGGCTACATTGAGCCCTAAGCCTGCTGACAGGAACCGGGCCTTTGCCCAGAAAGTGGCCTCAGGCTTCTGGCCCTGTGTGGGGTGGGGGAGCTGGGCCTGCTGCTAGTCACCTGCGGTCCGGCAAGGGTTGGGCACTCCATTGCGGTGGGTTTTTCTGGCCTGTGTCCCTTTCCCCTGGCACCAGACATGGGGCTGGAGCTTGCAGGGGAACGTGCTGATGGCCATTGGTCACCTAGCATTTGGTCTCCAGCCCTACCTTCCAGAGGTCTGAAAAGTCAGAAAAACCAGATGAGCAGAGGCTGGGAGCCAGACATGTTTAATCTGAGTTTGGGGTCGCTGCCCTGGGTAATAGAAGCGTAGAGAGGTCCTTGGCTCCAGCTAAGAGCTGTTTTGGGATTTGAGAGCCAGGCTTTGGTGAGGAAGCTCTCGCTCAGAGAAGAGAAGTGATCCAAGTGGTGCCGGAGGAGAAACGGCCAGGGCCGTGAGGTGACCCCAGACGGGCAGTGTGTGCGCTGAGGCCGGTCCCCCTGTGGCTGCATGAAGAAGAGGGCTTACAAGGTGGGGAAGAGGCTAGCGCTGGGGACATTGTGAGCAGGCAAGGTGGTGGGGGCAACACGGGGTGACTGGAGCCTGGCCCAGCACCCCTGGGAGGCTTCAGGTATGTCCTTAGAAATCTAAGTAGGGGCTTCTGAGGCCCAGCTTTATAGGGAGGCCCAGTAATGCCTCCCCTAAAGGACCCTGAGGAGGCCTCGGTGGCACAAAGTGTCAACAAGATCGAAAGGTTGGCAGTTCAAAGCCACCCAGGGTGCCCCAGGAAGACAGGCCTGGTGATCTACCTCTGAAAACCCTGTGGAGTGCTGAACCCCCAAACCCCATGGGGAACAGCTCTACTCTGACACACACGGAATTGCCATGAGTCAGAACTGACTCAGTGGCAACTGTTTGTTGTTACTGTTGTTGGGCCTTAGCAGGGACCCCAACACCGAGGAGGGAGACCCAGCTGGTCCCCACAGCAGGTGCGGAGCCTGCCAAAGTGCCAGGAGACCCCGAACCCAAACCAGCCCACTTACAACGGGGTCAGCTACTGGCAATCCCTCCAGAGACGTAACTGGGACTCTTTCTGAGCTCAGGGTGTGGGAACTCTGGGGGGTGTGGGAAGCCTGGGAAGGTGGATTCTCAGCCACATGCTCTCTGGTCCCCGGAGGTTATGGCTGGTTATTGAACGTGAGTGCTGGTGACGTGGAAGAACACGTGCCCCAGGTCTGGGGAGCAGGGCATGCCTGGGCCAGGGGTCTCCAAAATCATCCCATCAGCGTTGTATGTGGAGGAGGGGGGCCAATGCCCTGAACCCACTAAGCCCAAACCCCTTCCTGTGTGGCTAGAGAACCCAGAGGGCCACAATGTGGACACAAAGGCCTTGGATCAATTCTCCCTGGAGTCCGGAAGGACCACTTTCTCTGCTGCCTCTGTCTCTCCACCTGGGTAGCTTTGCCCTGCCTTGGGGAGCCTGTGGGAGGTCAGGATGAGGCTGGGGTTCCTACCGGACACAGGGCACCAGTGGGTCTTCTGAGTGAGACAAGCAGGGGTTGGCCACACGGAGGGCGAGAGACCTGCCAAGAAAGACATTCTGAGCCCACTGAACCCAACTGTGGACTTAAAGGACCCAGCAGAGGGGGCCCCCTGCTGGCACAGGGCAGACCCCCAGGTGGCTGAGGACGCACGGTGGGGACAGGGGCTTCTTGGAGCAGCGCAGGGATCCCCCGGCTGCATAGTGTCCGCCTCTCGTGTTCTGTTTCCCGTGTCCCCCAGGCTGCACCTTCTGGAGGCTCTGGGAGGCCCTTGTCGGGGTGAGCAGGGGCACCAGCTCCCTGGGACACTGTGTGGAAGGGTTGGGTGGAGGTGGCAGGGTGGGACAGGCATGGGGACAGTTGAGCGATCTGCCCCGGCAGCCAGAGGCCAGAGAAGGGCCAGAATGAAGGGCAAAGGCAGAGTGATGGGCAGAGAAGGGGGTCAGGCAGAAAGGGCAGAGGACAGACAGGGGAAGGGGAGAGACAGGGCAGAGGTGGCAGGGGACAGCAGGGCTGGGGAAGCTGGGGACCGTCCTGGGCTGGAAGTGAGGAAGGGCCAAGCTGAGAGATGGGACTGGGCAGGGGATGGTCCCCAGAGGCCGAGGGGGACACACAGAGAAAGGGGCAAGCCGAGGGCCCAGAATGAGGGCCTGAAGAAGGGAGGGGTGGAGGGAGGCCGGTGGTGGGGAAGAGGTACGGGAAGGTGGAGGGCAGCGGGGCTGGGTGTGGATGGCAGGGTAACAGCTGGGCTGCTTTTTCGGCATTGTTGCTGGCGAACTGAGAGAGAAAGCAGGGACTGGATTCTGGAATCTGAGGTGTATTGTGATGTGCCTCAGTGACATCAGGGCCAGAAATTCTAGAAAGAGCCCTGGGAGTTCTGCTACAGTGTGGCTGTGCCCATTATAGAGATGGGGAATCTGAGGCCCAGACAGAGGCAATCAGAGGTGGCACTTGGGCTAGAATAGGTGTGATTTGTCACAGGAGGCCAGGAAGGGTGGAATCAGGGAGTAGGGTGAGGGGCCTGGCTCAGGCTGAAGGTGTGGAGGCAAGGGGGATAACTGGGGCCTTGGTCAGATCGTCTGGGCAGCCGGAAGATGCAGGACGTGTGGGGAGCTGTGTGTAGGCAGTCCTTATAATTAGCAGCGTCTTCTTTTCCAAATGTTGGCCATTTTGTTCAGGCAAGTGGCCTCTGTGCCTTCATCTCATACATACTTGTTCCCATGCCCTTTTCATTTAGAGGAGGTATAGCCAAGCCAAGTGCCATCTATAGGTCTCATTATTTTAACAAATGTGGGAAACTTGTCCTCACCTATCAGCTTTCCCTTCATATAACCTTGTGTACATTATGCAGCAGAATTTAATGTACCTTTGTGGAAATCTCTGTAATTTTCAAATTATGTGATTCATAAATTAAAATTGCCGGTCACCTCAGGCTATAAATTGGGCAGGTATCCATTTAACCAGTGAGTCGTTTTCCACCTTCCAAGTCACCCACGCAGGGAACGAATTTAGTTAATGTGACATCTGGTAGTCCTTCCTCTGCCCAAAGGACCCCTCCCCATCACGAACAGCACTGATAACTTGGTGGGAGTCGGTTCCCCAAGAGACAGCTGAAATGGGCTGGAGATGGGAGGTGGGTTTCTGGGTGCAGACATAGGCAGTTTGTAGGTCAAAGGCCAGAAGTTCACGCCAGATAGACTGAATTTTCTCTAAATTGTCTCTGCAGGGTGAGGAGCTGGGCGAGGACTCTCAGGGGGAGAGTGTAAGGTGTGGAATGGGATCGGGGGGGCCCTGAAGGAGGGCCAAGAAAGCCATGTCGGGGACCCAAGCACACAGCCAGCCCTGGGTGCTGCCATCTGGAATGCCTCCCCTCCGTCAGTTGCAGGCTTTTCCCCACTGACTCAACAGGGGAGAGAAGGGGTGGTGTAGAGCAGGGGTAGGAGACTGGCCCCAGGCTCGAGGCAGACTGGGCAGTGGACGGTGAGGGTCCTGAGCCACTACAAGGAGAGAGGTCTTGATGGTGGCGTTTCAGGGGCACAGCGACGCCCATCTCAGGACAGGGGCTGAAGGGTGAGTGGTGAGACTAGGAGGAGGTCATACTGTGAGTCCGGGAAGCTGAGGGAGGACTGTCTGTGGAAACCCAGAGGGAATGTGGATAGTCTTGGTGGAATAGTGATTATGCCTTCAGCTGCTAACTGAAAGGTCTAGAGGTTTGTACCACCAGCTAGGCCATGGGAGACAGAAAAGACTTACAGCCCTGGAAACCCTGTGGGGCAGTTCTGCTTGTCCCATAAGGTCACTGTGAGTTGGAATTGACTCAGTGTCAGTGGCTCTTTTTATTTGTTTGTTTTAAGAAAGAAGGCTTGAAGATCCGCCTCCAAAAACCAGCCAGTGAAAGCACCAGGAATTACAGCAGTCCCATTGTCAGTAGCCACGGGGACAGTGCAGGACTGGGCAGTGCTATGTGCTGTTGTGCAGGAGGTCATCATGAGCTGAGGTGACTCGAAGGCAGCTAACAAGAAGACACCCGAGGGAGCTGTGGCGCATTGGCTGCTTGCCTCGAAGTGATAACCCAGTTTACGTAAGTCGCAGAGTCTCTTTCTTCCTGGTGTTTTCGAGGAGCGGAAGCTCTGGACCCCCGTCTTCTCCAGAACCTTGCAGTCTGTGTGGGGGTCCCTGGTAGTGCAGTGGTTAGGTGCTGCAGTTGATAACCACAAGGTCTGGCAGTTCAAACCCACTGGCTGCTCTTTGGAAATCCTATGGGACAGTTGTACTCCGTCCTGTAGTGTTGGTGCGAGTCTGAATCAATGGCCGTAAGTTTTTTTTTTATGGGTGGCCTTTGAAACATTCATGTAAAGGCCCCCACTGGATGCTAGGGGCTTTCTGCACCCAGGTGGCCATCTGACCATTGAGGACTGCCTTTGCCTAACTTCTGCCTGCTCAAGCAACTCCAAGACCCCTTCAGCCATAAACAGATTCAGGCAGGAGGATTGTGGGAAAAGAAACCTGTTGCCGGTGAGTTGATTCTGACTCATAGTGACCTTATAGGACAGAGTAGACTGCTCCACAGTTTCCAAGGAGTGGCTGGTGGATTTGAATGGCTGACTTTTTTTTTTAAGTTTTTAATTGTGCTTTAAGTAAAAGCTGACAATTCAACTCTATTTGTCACACAAAAACTTACATACCCTTTGTTAGGTGACCCTAGTGGCTCTGCCTACAATGCAGAGACAGCACACTCTTCCTCTCCTCCCTGTATTTCCCGTGTCCATTCAACCAGCTCCTGACCCTGCCTGCCCTCTCACCTCACCTCGGGACAGGAGCTGCCCCGTTAGTCTCGGTAGTCTACTTGAGCCAAGAAGCACCCTCTTTCCAGTATCATTTTGTGTCATACAGACCAGGTCAGTCTTTGTCTGAGGAGCTGGTGTTAGTTCTGGGCTAACAGAGCCTGGAGGCCTTATCTTTTGGGGACCTTCTGTATGTCAGATCACCATGTCTGGTCTTTGTAATAGAGTTCAAGTTTTGCACCCTGCTTTTTTCCTGCTCCTTTAGGGACCCGTGGTTGAGCTCTCTGTCAGAGTGATTAGTGGTGGTAGCAGGGCACCGCCTAGTTCTTTCGGTCTTGTGCTGATGTAGTCTCTGGTTCTTGTGATGCTTGCTGTCTCTTGGGCTCAAATTTTCCGTGTCTTTGGTGTTCTCTACCCTCCTTTGCTTCAGGTGAGTTGGAACCAACAAACTGCTGACCTTTTGATTAGCAGTTGAGCATTTAACCGGTGTGCCATCCTCCTACAAGAACAACCAGAGCTATGAAAGAAACCAAAGGGAGGTCATGTACAGGTGTCTGAACGTGCTAAAACCCATTGTTGTGAAGTCGGTTCCAACCCATAGCAACACCCTAGGACAGAGCGGAACTGCTCCCTCGTTTCCGAGAAGACCTTGGGGGATTCAAAAAGCCAAGCTTTTGGTTAGTTGCTGTTGTTCTTAACCACTGCACCACTGGTGTCTTCAAACATGCTAAAGGATCAAAATTTAAGGCGGAGTGGGCCTTTGATAGCTAAAGAAGCAAGATTTAAGGAAGTTTTAAAAGAAGAGGCTGCCGTGAGCCCCAGGGACACCAGGGCTGGTCTTTGTAAACACAACCCAAAATGACTTGCTCGTAGTCTCAGGAGGCACTGGTTCCTAGAACCTGAAGGCTATCTTGCTTGGGTGAAATCACAGTAGGCACCCCACGTCCCTCTCACTTTGGACTTCCCATCTGGAAGACAGGCAGAACCCACCTAAGCTGGCATGGTCTCTAACGTGTTCTGGAAGGTGACAGGGTGGGCCAAGACCAGAATAGCCAGCAAGGGAAACCTTCTGAGAAGGCAGGTTCTGGGTGCTGTGACTCCCTGAGAGGTTGGGCCTGCGGCCGGTCGCAGCCTGCCTGCCGCACCCTTCACCAGCTCCGGCTTCTGAGGCACCCCTGCTGGGGTCCCTTTCACCTCCTTGATGAGGGTCGTTCGCAAGCACGGGCTGGAGTGAACCCTTCAAGACAGGGAGGTAGACAAGGACATCTTTCTTGAAGAAAACCCTCTATATGACAATGCAGACAGTACGCTATCTTTGCGTTTAAAGGGCGAGAAAATAAGATTACTTGTGTCTGTATACTTGTGCAGACACTCTGGAAGAAGCTGTTAAGAGCTGTAGTCTGAAGGGGAGGTGGGGACTTGTTTGGGGGGGCAGTGGTGGCGCAGAGCCTTTTGACTATATATAGTAAAACCCCAGTGGGTAGTGGTTAAGAGCTACAGCTGCTAACTAAAAGGTCTTCAGTTCGAATCCACCAACCAGGTGCTCCTTGGAAACTCTGTGGGTTAGTTCTACTTTGCCCTGCAGGGTTACTATGAGTCGAAATTCACTCGATGGTGACAGATTTTTTTTTTTCTATAAAGACCTATACCCCAAAGCACCCAGACCACCTGGGCTGTTGCTATTCCTGTAGCCATCTGAAAGCATAGCTCTAACGGCTTAAAAAACATCCTGTCTAATTGACTCCACAGCAACAAGTTTAGTTTGCTTTGGTCCTCACCTGCCTCATGGCACTGCCTGGCACTGGGCACTGACCAGCTGGCCTGCTGCGTTTCAGCCCAAACATTTCCAATTTGCAGGAATCTGGGAGGTCCCCTGATCAGAGCCTTCCCCAGGCTGCAGGGAGTCTCAGCACTCCCAGCTCTGGAAAGGGAGACTCTGGTGAGGTCTCTGACACGCAAGCATACACACATACTGACACAGACACAGAGGCCGGGGCATCCCCAAGCAGTGAGGCCTTTCCAGCAGTAACAACCTAAATAAGAAGGCGCTGGCCCTGACTTTCTCTCTGGCACCCCTGAAGAGCAAACCCCCAGCTGCCAGATCTCTGGCGGCATAAATCCTGTGGTGGGAGGCCAGCCTGTCCCAGACACTCCCTGCCCATACGGGGTGCTGGAGCTAGCGGGTCTGCATGTGAGGAAGGGGTCCTTCCTCCTTCACAGAGGTTTCCCCAGCCTCCCTGCTCACACATGGTGCCTCTTGGCCTTCTGGAAGCTCAGCGAGCATGCAGACCCTGGGACGTGCTTGCCCAACCCAACATTCTAGTTCCATTTGGAGCTGGAATCCCCCCAGAGCCCATCTCTAGCCCGTGAGGATGGGCCCTGGATCAGCTGAGATCACTTCTGGACCCCCCTCCCCCGCCCTGCCAGGACAGTGTCAAGTCCCACCCCCTCAACTCATAGACAAGATGGGGAAGATGAGGAAGCTGAGGCCGAGAGGGGAAGTGACTCTCCGCAGCAGGTTGGTGACTAGCCAAGAACAGACCATGAGAGTTCGCAGCACACTCAGATGTCCTGGACTGCCTGTAGGTAAGTACCCCTGGATTCTTGGGAGAAACTGAGGCACAGAGCCACTGACCTGATGGTGCTCTTGGGGACTGCAGGAGACTTCCCTGAAGTCAGGGGCTTCCACGGGTGGCCTCTGTGCACACCTGAGCTGACACAGGGCATCCCAGGTGGCCGCCCCAAAGCAGCCTCCGGCAGCCTCTGTGACAGCAGCAGCAGGGAGAGCACTGGTTTGTCTCTGATCGCGGTGACATTTCTCTATGAATCCCCAGCTTTCTCCTGATCTGAGTCAGAGTTGCAGCATCTGAGGGCTGGGGAAGCCTCACCGTAGGTGGCCCACGAGCCCTCGGCAGTGCTTAGCTCAACTTGCGTGCCAGCGTTCTCTAATGCTTGGCTGCCGGTTCCACTGAAATCTTTTTGGGGGAATCACCAAGTGCTGAAATTACACAGGAGTCACACACAGCCCTGAGCAAGGCACTCGTGGCACGCCAAGGCAGTGGTTAGGAGACCGCTAGCCACTTTCCTAACCTCAATTTACCTTGCTGGGAAATGGAGGAGTGACGGCTTCTTCCTCAGGGGCTCCTTGAGAAGGAACAGTAAGCAATGTTAAGCGTTTGCACCCTAATACACACCCCCTAAGCTTTGACTGAGGTGATTGATTCTACCTGGATTGTGCCAGAATCCTGACTATCACTCGGAGAGGTTGGGAGGGAAGACATGGGAGCATCTGGAACCCTGGAAGTTCTAGCTTCTTCCCTGAGAGTGCTGGAGGAAGCGGGGAAGACAGGAAGTATTCGCTGGACTGGCCTGGACTTCGCCCCATGGGACCCCAGCTTGGAGACAGAACCGCTCCCTAGGGTTCTCAAGGCTGCCTTTCAAGTAGAGCCTTCTGAGGCACCTCTGGGGTGTATTCAAGTCACTAACCTCCTGGCTAGTAGGCGAGCGCTTAACTCTCAGTGTTTCAGGGACCTCCAGCTCAGGGTAGATGGTGAACTGATTCGTACTAGGGTGTTAGTGGCTGATAGTTGCATCCAAGTAAATATTAGTATTTCACCGTGGCATTTAAGGAAACCCTGGTCAAGTAGTGGTTGAGTGCCATGGCTGTTAACCAAAAGGTCGGCAGTTCGAGTCCACCATGCATTCCTTGGAAGCTCTATGGGGCAGTTCCACTCTGTCCTATAGGTTCACTGTGAGTCAGAATCAACTCAACGGCAGTGGGTTTTTTGGTGGCATTCAACATGGCAAACCAGAAGACACAATTACTTCAAGCAAGGAACCTGGATGGGATGATTCTTGTCTGGGGGCACATTTCAGGGAGTTGCAAACGACATCCTTATGCAGCTGCTGACTCTGCTTGCCCATAGACTGGCCTTGCCGTATCTGAGGGCTCATGCCACAGTGCTCCATACAGATGAGGGCTTGACAGGCACAAGAGGAAGATTCTTTTTAATCTGCAAACCGCTTTCATGTTGTGTTCTTCCTGTGGTTTCTGTTCTCGGGAAGGTCCAGCTTGCGGAGGGAAAGAACCCCGAATTTGGTGATGAGCCAGAGGGCTGATTCAGGTATCTCAGCTGTGCAGACATAGCTGTGGGCTGTCCTGAGGTGGGACAGTGGCTGCCGTAGGCCTGGGTGGACCTGCCCAGACCATAGCACAGGCACCACAGTGTGTGAAAGGAGGCTGAGTTAGCCAGGAGCGAGCCAGCACAGGAAAGGCTACGGGCTCCAGGATCCCAGGGCTCAAGGGGGCGTTAAGGATGAGAGAACCAAGGCAGAAACCCCACAACTAGAGAACTCAGGCTTCGCAACTCCCAGTCCAGTCTCTTCATGCGTGGGATATTTGCTTGTCTTCACTAAACGTTAGAAGATATCATTTTATGAAAGCCAATTCCAGTTCAAGGTTGTTTGTTTGTTTGTTTGTTAAATCCTCTAATAAGACACTGCCCTCTGTGTGAATTCCCTCGATAATCTACTGGATAAAAAGATCTCCCACCTCGTTTGCACACCTCTGGTGACAGAGAGCTCACTCCACAACAAGATTATTTGATCTGCTCATCACAAGATTATTTTGTCTGCTCTCAGGTTCTCAGGCTGCAGGATAGTCTGGCTTTAACAGATAACTATTTAATATGTTTAACAGGCCCTCAAAGGAGGCCCATTCTGTCACTGTCCCCTTGAAGTCGTACAGCAGGGCTGTCTTGGGCGCAGGAGGATGTCTGTGGTATATTTTCTTCTATGCATTACGAGTACGAGCAGCTCTAGTCCTTTCTGCACCTTCTGCTGTGTGTGGCTCCCCCGCCTCCCCACAGACCCCACTCTGCCTGCAATCCCTGCAGACCAACTGCCCCACGATGGCCAGAGCTGTGCAAGATGCCACTGGCATCCCATGCTCTTCTTCCAGATTCTCGGTATGAAGCTTTGGTTCATTTCACTTCTCACTCTCCTCCCTGTTTACAGAGACATACAGGAATTCCCATTTTTCTTGAAGCTGTTGCTGCGTCTGTGTTTGAGAAGGGGAGGTATGTATGGGGGGGCAGTGGTGCAGGGAATGTCAGGTGGTGTTAGGCACACAAGAAAGGAGGAAGGGCTGGAAGCTCTGAGAAGTCCTTGGTACTCTGGCAGGGGACACTGGAGGGAGACGGGGACTCAGGGAAGATGAAGGGGACACCTAGGATGTGAATTTCAGCTCCATCTCATGCTACCTATTTGCCCTAGGGCAGATGCCTTTTCTTCTCTGAGCCTGACTTGCTGTTCTCATCTGTAAAATGGGCATAGTTATAACAACCACCATAGTTATAACAACCACCCAGGACCCCCAGGACAATTTGTTTCATTTCTAATATTTCAATAATGTATCTCTGATTGTAGCTCTGACTGATGTTATTGAAGAGAGAACTTGAGAGACCATGCAGAAATGTCTATGCTATATTAACATCATGAAGCTGAGCTCAGTGATTGGGATCAGCAAAGAGCTGTGTTTTCTTGTGTGCTGGGAACAAGGGGTGTAGAACTGCCGTGGCTTTTGAGTGCTTGCTCGAACCTAAGAAAGGCATAAACATTGTGAAAGACCTTTGCACCCTCAGGAAGACCGCACCTTCCCTTGATTTACAGCTTAGGTGGCCTCCCCGATCTGATGCTTCTGCCTTGTTAACTGGACTGCCCAGAGCTCCAATTTCTCTGTCTCCTTATTGGATGGGACTCTGAGTCAGAGGCGATAGCGTCTCCAGCTACAGTTACATGTCCGTGTCCATTCACTTCTCTTTGCAGCTCTAGCTCCCAGTATGCACCTCTTGGCTATGCTTTTTGGAACTCAGACGCGAGCTTTTAATGTTTTAACTCTTTATTATAATTCTTCCCCTTGTGAAGTCTCCCTGTTACTCTCTTAGTCCTTTTTTTCTAGAAAAACCAACTTGTCAGCTTCTCGATCCTCTTCTTTGACATTCGCTGTGCCTGAGAAAACAGGCTTGGCTATCGTTTTACTTGGTGTCTTTTGGTTTTCTCTGTGTTTCTTGGTAGCAAAAGATAACTTGATTTTTTTTTTTTTCAAAGCATGCTCCTGTTTATGGGGGTAGTGATAGAATCATTGCTGCGTCTTGTCAACCTCTGTGCCATCGCCCTCCACTTTCTGTATCGAGACATGGCAGTTTTTTTCATTTTCAGTTTCCACTGTGAGTTTTCTCTTCCTTTTGCCTCCTGAAAATAGACAAGATGACTTAGCCTAAATAGCCAATTTAGAAAATGTCAGTTGTAGCGTTCACATTTTTTTCTATTCTTAGCTTACCACCCTTTCGGGGAATATGTCTTCAGTGTCTTCTCTGATCTTTGTCCTGGCGTTTCAAGGCTTTTCCATGTTGTTCTTTAGCTGTATGTACGGTTTGTAAGAGGTGATGCAGACCCGTGAACAAGGAGACTTTATCCTACTCTGTCGTCTCCCAGACGGGACCTGCTTTCTCACCTGTCCTTTCTAATTCTCTCCATCGTTTCATACTTTTTCCCCAAGTCCCTTGTAAGTTACATCTTGACGTGTTCATCTTTGATCCTCCCGAGATGCACGCATCGTCAGCTGCGTGCTACCTGCTATGTCCGCTGCCATCAGGTCGGCTTCAGCTCATGGCCACCTTCCACGAAACAGAGTGAAATATTGCCTGCTCCTGCACCGTCTTCTCGTTCTTGGGATGCTTGAGCTCAGCGTCACAGCTGTTGTCTGGCTCCAGCTCACAGCAGGTTTCTCTCGTTTGGCTGATCCTCTTTTCCACCAAGCAGGGTGTCCTTCTCCAGCAATTAATCTTTGCTGAGGATGAGTTCAAAGTCAGGAAATGAAAGTCTTGCCATCTTTGCTTCTAAGGAACATTCTGTTTGTATTTCTTCCAAGACTGATTTGTTCTGGCACACACAACCCCACTTTTCTTCTCCAAGACATAAGAGAAAGCCAAAAACAACTCTTATTTTTCTTTTTTCCTAGTGTTTAATATAATTATTTTTTTTCCTAAAGATATTTTCACGTTATCATTAATGAATTGGAAAAACACACCAAAAGAAAACAGATTTTTAAAAATCTCTCATCATTTATCTGCTAGAAAGTATCTACCTTTTGACATATGGAAATCTTTTTCTAGGTTTTTTTTTCCCTCTATGTGTGGGTTTTTAAAAATCACACTTGAAATCATTCCGTGTATATAACTATAGTCTGTGGGTTTTTTTTTTTACATAACATAGTCAGCACAGACATAATCTTTAATGACAGAAAAATTTTCCATTGAGTAGATTTACCACAGTGAAATTAACCTTTCATCGACATTTCAATGTGTGTGTATTTTTGACTATTAGAAAAAAAATCAAAGCCAACATAGTTCTGTACATAATTTCCCCTTCTTTGCAGAATTTACTTAAATTCTCATATTCATTACATGAAAGGCTTAAAAGGCTTTTATGGTTTGTGATGTAAGTCGTCAAATCCCAGAGGCTGGTTATTAACTTGCGTGCTTACCAGCATATTGGTAGACTGATTCGCGGAACTCGGGGCCCGTGCTTCTGCTTAAATGTGATGAACGAAAAACTTATTTTTTTGTAATTCTGTTTCTAGCAACTGTTTCCATCCTTTGCCTGCTTAGTATATTGCAAGTCTTGGTATTACATATTTTTACATAGGGCTTATAGAGAAAGAAAATAAATTGTCCACAATCTTAGTTGCATTTTGCTTGTTTGGGTATAGTATTTAGTATATAGCATATAGCAGAGTGTGAATATTTAGTATACAGTATATAGTAGAGTGTGAAACATTTTTAAATGAAGAAGTTTTCCATTTGGGGCGTCAGACCTGTCCCAAGTATTTCCTGTATGTTTTTGATTTTCAATTATTCTAAGGTGAGAACTTCCAGTAACTTTCATTTTAAACAAACAAACAAAAAAACCCAGACTCATTGGTATTAATTTGATTCCAACTCATCCCAACCCTGTAAGGGTAGAATTGCCCTCTAGGGTTTCCCAGGAGCAGCTGGTGGATCCACACTCCTGACCTTTTGGTTAGCAGCTGAACGCTTACCCTTTGGTTATCTGTTATGTTTGCATCTAGTTTTTCTATGTTTTTTTTTTTTTAATTAAATTCTTTAATAAACTTAGAATTTCTCTTCTTCTTTGGTATGAAATGAGGATTTAAGTTGATTATTTTCACCCCCGGATTGTTAGCAGATAGTTTCAGCACCATTTATTGACTAAGCCTTCCTGTCTGTTACTGATTTTTGATGTGTCTCCTTTGTTTTCACTTCTGTTCAATGTCATTGTGCACTGTTGGGAACTTCTAGGCGTTAGCAAGTGATTTCGGTAAGAATGCCTTTGTTACTTTACTGTCAAACCTCATGTTGATCAGTGGTGGGACCAGGTTGCTCCTCAGCCAATTTAAGAATTATCCTTCTATTCCTTCCTCATAAATGACTTTTGTGCAAGGCTACCTATTGATACACTCAGACAGCTTTTCCCTTTTTGCTTTAATAATGTGATATACGACACAAACAGATTTCTATAGTAAACCTTATTTGGCCAGGATAAACTACAATTCCAATTATACTAAATTCTTAGTGGAAATGCATTAAACCAGGATGCTTGCATCTATATTCAGGAGGGCATCTGAGCCATAATTTTTCTCGTTTGTGTTACAGTTCTCAAGTGGTAGTGTTTGGGCAAATCAGTTTAATAACAGAAATTAATTGAAGGTCTTTTATGTTCAGAAATAGTTGACAGAGCTCCTTGAAAATCTGAAATCAACTCGTGCCTGTTTCAAAGCTAATTCTTTGATAATATTCCCAGTTTCTTCCAGGGGTATGGGTCTAATGACTTCTGAAAGTGAAGTGAAAATTAAAATGAGGGGAAAATTAGACCAAAAACCACTACTTCTGGGCCAGCTCATCTGCTATCAGGTGTAGTAAATTGAGTTTTATGTGCCCTTTATCAGGAAACCCTGGTGGCGTTGCGGGTTAAGTGCTACGTCTGCTAATCAAAAAGTTGGCAATTCAAATCCCCCAGGCGCTCCTTGGGAACTCTATGGGGCAGTTCTGCTCTGATCCCTAGGGTCACTATGAGTTGGATCTGACTGGACGGCAGTGGAGTTTTTTGACCATCATCAACCGCGCGTAGATTTTTAAATAAACTAGCACACAAGTGATGAGGCAGTTTTTTGAAATTATTTTTGTTCTCTCCAATGTCGCTTAAATTCTCTTTCCCGTTTCTAGTTATGCTCATTGAATGTTTTTTCTTGGTTATTATGGTCAGAGGTGGGTGTCTTGTTTAGGCTCCCGTCACCCCTTCTGCCAATATACACACGTAAGAACCAGCTGTCAGATACGTGGATTCCAGTGTTCCCATCTTCTCGAACTCACTTGCTTTCCCAGGGAAAAATTTTTTTTTTGAACATCAATCTAAAAGTTCCTGATCTTTCTTGATTAGTTCCCATCATTTTGTTTGGTAGTTCTCCATTTAATTTTAAATAACCAGTGATATTTTTTGTTGCCCAGGCTTTCATGTACTGTGGGCAAAGGATATGGCCAATATAATTTCGGTTGACTTATTTAGGGACAGTTTTGTTCTTCCTAGGTAGATAATTTATTTTAGCAACTGTTTCTTGGATACGTGTGGAAAAAGTGGATAGCCTGTTGGTTTAAAACCAAATCTAGGAACTATTGAACTTGATAAATACGTTACTCCTGTGATTCTGTAGTCTGATTTATATTTTGGCCTTGGATCTGTCTTAACCCATAGTAGGAAACCTTGGTGGTGTGGTGGTTAAGAACTACAGCCGCTAAACACCCGGGGCACTTGGAAACTCTATGGGTTAGTTCTACTCTGTCCTTTAGGGTCACTGTGAGTCAGAATCGACTCGACAGCAGCGAGTTTTTAACCTGTAGTACGTTAAATCTGTTGCTATGATTTGTCTTTGCCTACGGATGACACAAACTGTTAAACATTTGGCTGTTAACCAAAATGTTGATAGTTCAAGTTCCCCCAAGAGTACCTGGAAGGAAAGACCTACTTTTCTTCCAAAAGAGCACAGCTAAGTGAGAACCGTATGGAGCACAGTGCTATGCTGATCCACAAGGAGTTGCCATAAGTCAGAACTGACTCAGTGGTGACTGTTTTGATTTGTTTATTTTTTTCTTGCTCTTTAATTCTGATTTTACTTTATATATTTTATGCTACATCACTGGTGCATAAAAGAGTACTCCATTTTTCTTCATAGTGGGGTTTTTCTTCTATTAATGTAAAATGACTTGCTTCATCCCAATAAGTGGATTTTTTTTTCTTAAATTCTATAATATTAATTATGAATATGGTATGAAAGATTAACATGCTTGGAGGTTTCAGTCCACTCAGAGGTGCCTCAGAAGACAGGCCTGATGATCTCCTTCCAAAAAAACCAGCCACTGAAAACTCTATGAATCCAAGGCACAATAGCTGGTTTCCATCTACCTGGAGCAAAAGAGGAAAGAGAGTCAGGGATAGGGGAGAATATGGACTGTATGCCTAATTGACTCTGTGAACAACTGCCCCCCTTGCTATGAACATTTTGATCAAGATTCTATAAATGAACTATCAATGAACATTTTGATCAAGATTCTATAAAAGAATCTTTTGTCTCTACAGTTGAATTTTTCTTCTGTTAACATAAAATGATTTGCTTAATTCTTATCAGTGGCTTTTTTCTTAAATTCCGCAACATTAATTATGAACATAGTGCAAAAGGTTAAAAGAACGTTGATCAAAAGGGGGAAAATGTAGAACAGAATTTCAAATTCTCAAAGATTCCAGGCTTTCTGGAGCTATAGAGTCAGCTTCCGCACCCCTAAATCTATTATGCTGAGATAATCTTAACTTTAAATCAAAAATATCCCCTGAAGTCTTCTTAAAACCAAACAGTAGCTTGCTTGTCTAGTAAAAAATGTCTGCCTTGAACATTATGCTTTTTTTAAGATCTATCTATATGAAATCAGGAAACCTAGCGGTGTAATGGTTATGTGCTATGTCTGCTAACAAGAAGGTCAGCAGTTCAAATCCCCCAGGAGCTTCTTGGAAACTCTATGGGGCAGTTCTACTGTGTCCTGTAGGGTTACTATGACTTGAAATTTACTCACTGGCAGTGGGTTTGGTTTTTTTTTTTGTATGTGGAATCAAATTGACAACAACAAATTCCAAAGTTTAGGCAGAAACCTTAGGGGGCAGCGAGTTTCTGTTCATGGGGGAGGAACACCTCAGAAGAAGAATGTCATCCGTGTCACTGAAGTGTATGTGTAGAACTGGCTCAATTGGTATATGCTTTGCTGTATACATTCTCAACAACTACAGCAAATAAAATAAAAAGAAAGAAAAGAAAACTCTGAAAGCATAGTACTGCTCTGATACACTTGGCGTTGCCACATGAATGGGAGTGAACCTGAAGACAACTGGTTTAGTTTGGTTTAATTATGAATAGCCATTAAAGCTTTCTTTTGGTTCAGTTTTTCTGATAGTCTTCATGTAACTTTCATCTTCAACATTCATGACATTTAAGCATGTCCTTTATACACAGCCAAGAGTAGAACTTTCTTTCTTATTCATCTAGAATCTTTGCTAATTAATAAATAGAAGTTTGGATTTCTTGTATTTATTGTTGTACATTCTCTCCTTTTTTTCCATTCCATTTATTTCTTTGCTGTATGTTGTTGTTGTTACTTGCTGTCAAGTTGGTTCTTACTCTCAGCAACCCTATGTACAAGAGAACAAACCACTGCCTGGTCCTCTGCCATTCTCTCAGTCATTGTCATGTAGTCCTTTTTTTTTTTTTTTTTGGTGATTTTAAAGATAAACATCCTGTTTTTAATAGTGATTACTTTAAGAGTTTCAAACAAAATCTTAGACTCCTCTGTCATGGATTGAATTGTATCCCCTCCCCTGCAAAATATGTGTCCACTTGGTTAGGCCATGATTCCCAGTAGTGTGTGAATGCCCACCAGTTTGTCATTAGATGTGATTTTCCTATGTCTGTAAATCCCACCCCCAGGATGTTAAGGAGGTAGGATTATAGTTAGTTATGTTAAAAAGACAGGGCTCAGATCTATATCTTACACCTTATACAAAAACCAACTCCAGCTGGATAAAGGACCTAAATATCAAATCTAAAACAATAAAGCTCATCCAAGAAAAAAATAGGAACAACAATAGAAGTTTTAATACACAACGTAGACAGACTTCAAAATCTGTCAAACAAACCACAATCAACAGAAGAGAAAATGAATAAATGGGAACTACTAAGAATCAAACACTTTTGCTCATCAGACTTTATCATAAGAGTTAAAAGGCCACCTACGGAATGGGAAAAAATATTTGACAACTCTATATTAGACCGACGCCTGATCTCCATAATCTATAAGGTGATACAAGATATCAATAAGAAGAAGATAAGTCATTCAATTAAGTGATGGGCAAAGGAAATGGACAGACATTTTTCTAAAGAGGAGATCCAGGCAGCCAAAAAACACATGAGGACATGTTCATGATCTTTAGTTATTAAAGAAATTCAAATCAAAACTACAATGAGATATCATCTCACCCCAACAAGGTTGGCCATGATCCAAAAAACACAAAACAACAAATGCTAGAGAGGCTGTGGAGAAAGTAGAACTCTCCTACACTGTTAGTGGGGTTGCAAAACGGTGTAACCTCTTTGGAAATCAATCTGGCGCTTCCTTAAAAAAATGGATATAGATATACCACTTGACCCAGTAATTCCACTATTTGGAATATATCCTACAGAATCAAGGTCATTCACACCAACTGAAACATGCACAAGAATTTTTATCACAGCACAGTCCATGATAGCAAAAAGACGGAATCAACCCAGATGCCCAACAACGGAGGAATGGATAGGTACACTATGGTGTATACACTCAGTGGAGCACTACGCAATCATAAAGGACAATGATGATTCCAGGAAACATCTCATAACCTGATTTCAACTGGAAGACATTATGTTGAGTGCAAGTAGTCAGAGACAAAAGGACAAATATTGTGTGAGACCCCTACGAGAAAAACTCAAAAACAGACTTATGCATAGAAGAAAAGACTCTTTGACAGCTGCAAGGGAGGGGATGGGGGAAGGGCGGGGGGGAGGGTTTAGATTAGACAGTTGGTAGAAATTTGGTTGGGTGAAATTGGTGACAGCACGCATTAGAAACAAGAACAATATTAAGTGGACTTTAATATAACTTGAATACTCCTTCGATCTTAACCCAATATTTCAAGGCCAGAGTAGCTGGGGCAGGGAGCAGGGGACCACGCTCTTAGGCGAAATCAAGGCCAATTGGCACAACTAGCATATTGCTAAGTGGGCTCTCTGCACCCCACATTGGTGAGTGGCGTCTGGGGTCTTAAAAGCTGCCTAGCTGCCAGATATCTGAGGGCACAGCAAATGATCCCAACTCAGCAGGAATGGATTCTCTCTGAGGACCAAAACGACACGGGGGAAGACAACCCAGAAGACAGACAGACCCACGTGAGTGGGTGCCTACATCGACTTGGGGACTGGAGGGTGCCTGGCCACCACCTGTGACAGCTGCGATGAAGCTCACAAAGTTGATTCTCACTGGCAACACAAGAATAAAAAGAGGTGCACCTGAGATCTCCACTAAAAGACCACAATTGATGGTCTAGCGGCTTTTGTGTTCCCCTGGGAGCATGGCCCCTGGCCCTGATGCTGCCCTTGCCCATAAATCATAATGAAGGACCACTCCTTGAACACGAATGGATTGGACTTGGCGATGCACAGTGACCGTATATTGGATGCACTTTATGGTTCTATGCATCTATAGGATATCATCCTGCAGGCCTCTCGCTGGAGTAAGGGGATTGAGTGGAGAGGAGGGGAAAGGAAACTGTTGGGAAGATGAGACATGTATGGAGCAGAGAGGAATAATGTGCTGTCACTGGGCAGGGAGAGCAGTGGAAGTGGCATACAGGTGGGCATGTAAATTTATATGGGAGTGTACATTTTCACTTAGTCATAATAAAAAAAAAAGACAAGACTCAATCTACAAGATTAGGTTGTATGGTAAGCCAATCTCTTGGGAGGTATAAAAGAGAAAAGAGAGCAGAGAAACACAGAAACCTCATACCACCAAGAAATAAGAGCCAGGATCATATTACATCCTTTGGACCTGGAGCCCCTGCACTGAGAAGCTTCTAGATCAGTGGAAGACTAATGGCAAAACACTTTCCCCCAGAGCCATCAAAGAGAGAAAGCCTTGACCTGGAGCAGGCGCCCTGACTTTTAGCCTTCTAGACTGTGAGAGAATAAATTTCTCTTTGTTAAAGTCATCCCCCTGTGGTATATCTGTTACAGCAGCACTAGATGACTAAGACACTCCTGTAATTATCAAAGTAAAAATCAGAGCAATAACTCTTGATTCCTCTTTGTGTGATATTACTAAATACAGCTGTTTGTTTTAACGCATGCACCACTCTCATTTCTCACTCTCCAAGAACATTTTCCTCCTTTCTTAAATTCTGTCTTCTAGAGATTATCTATTATTTTTCAATTTTAAATTTGTAACTATTAAAAAAGAAACCTCACTGTTATGCAGTCGATTCCAATTCATAGCAACCCTATAGGACAGAGTAGAACTGCACCATAGCATTTCCAACGGTGTGTTCTTTACAGAGGCAAACTACGCATCTTTCTCCTTCAGAGTAGCTGGGAGCTCAAACAGCCGACTTTCAGTTAACAGCCGAGGCTTAACTACTATGCATAGAAGTCTTTTCTATTTTTTTTTAAAAAAAAGAAAGAAAAAAATGTCTCATTTAGGCTACCATCACCCCACCTGCCAGCATACACACATTAGAACCAGTCATCAAATTTATTGATTCTGGTCTTTTTTCAGATTCACTTATTTCTCCTTTTCTGTTTATACATTTCCATTTCCTAGTTTCTCTAGGACTCCCCCCCCCCCCCCGCCAAATTCTCAAGTTATATGTTTATTTATTTAGTTCTTTTTTTTAGAAAAGGAACTAAGTCTTAATTTAAGTCTTTTTCTATGGGGCCCTGCTTGGATTTGCAGCTTTGATTTCTTCATTCTTGCCTTCTCCCATGTTATTATCTCTTGGAGGCCTGAAATTTGAGGCAAGTTTTTTTTTTCAAGAGGCTATATGCACCTGGAGAGCAGTGTGGTTAGGTGATAGAACTCTCACTTTCCACGCCGGAGACCGAGGTTCGATTCCCAGCCTAGGCATGGCCACCACCCATCCATTGGCAGAGGCCGGTGTGTTGCTGTGACACTTAATGGACTTCAGTGGAGTTTGCAGACTAAGATGGACTAGGATCTACCTCTGAAAATCAGCTGATGAAAGCCCTAGGTCACAAAGCTCCTACCCAGCCATACCTGGGATTGCAATGAGTCGGGCCAACTCAGCAGTAGGTAACAGGCACATCTGAGAATGTCTTTCTACGTCCTCTGTACTTGAACAGTAACCTGGCTGGAGATGAAATTCCTGCTTCTAGATTTTCTCCCTTCAGCCTCTTTTGGTATTAATTTCTTTTTCCCCCAGAGGAGTCTCCAGGGTGTTTGGTTTATTTATGTGTGGATGTTTGCAAGACTCTGTATTAAGGACATCTAACAATCTAAGCAGTACCTCAGGGTGTGTCCCTCATTCCATAAAACAAGGCGTCTCCTCCAACCCTGTGTCCCATTTCTGTCCTCGTTTTCCCTGATGTTCAATTCACTCCCACCTTCCAGGCACCATGCTGCCAGTCATCAACCAAAGTCATCTCGCCCTTCAGCTGCATTGAGAGACCTGTTGGCTTGGCCCCTGATCTCTCTCTTGATTAAATTTCACTTCCTTCCTACTACGAGGCTGGAATTGGAACTCATTCAGATCTTTCAGTGTGGTTAAACTGTCCAGCCAGTCAGTCCTGTTGAACAAAGACTGTCACACACTGCAGATGATCCTGCTAGGAATGTCACTGCTCGGAGGGTCTCTCTTGCTGCCTGTGACCAGCCTTGGTGTCAGTGGGTACATGGGTGAACTCTACAGGTGGGTTGCTTAGAAACTGTCCTTGAGAGAACCCATTAAGGGTGCCTGTTGACCGAGAGCCCTGCTCTGCTTCTCCCGGCTCATGGGGAGGTGATGCGGAGGCCATGCTTTGCCTTGACTGCCCCCAGCCGAAGACCGAACATGAAGGGGGACTAATCTTAAGCCATTCCAGCTTGATGTAGGGTCCCTCCAATGGGCGATCTTTGCTCAGGGGCTTCCACTGCTGTGGCCAAGATTTTCTTAGAGCTGCCTGTAGCTGGAAGACCCTCTGACCCGGTTCTTCTTTCTTCTTCTTTCCACAGTTGTTGCCCCTGCTCTGTGGCCGTGGGCTCTTGCTGCCTGCTCCCGTACACTTTCCCTTTTGTCTTTAACTGGTGCCTCTTCCTAAGAAATCTCACAGATGTCTAATACTATCTTAGTGTCTGTTTCTCAGCAGACAAGCTGAATCAGCCTTCCACTCACTCATCTAATAGGGAAATCTACTGATTAGTGTTGGTCCCTGGGATGGCCCAGAGCAGGGGCCTAGGACCAAATCATAGACTACAAGTGGGACTGGTTTTACTGTTGAGTCATTTTCAAGAAGAATGTTGGTTTTGTCTCTTACTGAAGCCTGACTGTATTGACGTCTTTTCATCTCATTCCAGTGAAGCTCCTGATTGTTTCTTTTCTTTCTTTCTTTTTTTTTGGTGTAAATAGACACAGCAAAACATACACCAATTCAACAATTTTGGCATGTACAATTCAATGACCTTGATATTTTTCAAGTTGTGCACCATTCTTGATACCGTTTTCCAAATTATTTCACCATCAACAGTATCTACCCTGGCCCCTAGGGTCGCCATGAGTCAGCTCCGAATCGACGGCACTTGGCTTGGCTGGCCCTATAAGTTCTCATCTAACCTTTTGAGTTGCTGTTGTCAGTGGATCACCTATACACAACTCTTTAAAAGGGTACAATGAATACAACACTCAAGGCAGACATTCCTTGCTAATGAAGCTGAACTACTATTGCTTGGTTTAAAGGTGACCTCGGGGGATAATTTCAGTTTAAGGTTTAAAGATCACCTCAGTGAAGTTCCTTGTTTTTTTTTAAAAAGATTAATAGATCATTTCCTTGTTCTTTCAAGGAAAATTCAGAAGATTAGTTTTTTAGAGTCTCCTATCACACTGCCATTCCATAGAAGCATTTTTTCAATCTGATTTCTTTTTTTTTTTTTTTTGCCAGCTCACTAAATGCTTTCTGTGGCTTCAAGGATTAGTATTTGCGAAGTTCCATTGGAAGCTGGTCAGTAATTCAGATGTGATCTCTAAGACAGCCCCACTGAAAAACACAGGTGGTGCAATCAGGTCTGTTTTTTGTACCTGGTACAGACAGTTGAGACAGTTCTTAGCATGCTAAGTGGTGTGTGTCCTGCCCACTTTTGCTCCTTTCATATGTATGATTTGTTCAGTTGGTCCTTCAGCATCACTGATGTTGTTCTTGGTCATCTGAGGTCTATCCTTTGAATTGCTCCTGAGTATGTTGAGAATTCAGTATCTCTGTAGCTTCCTGTGACTCAGCCAAAAGCGGATGCTCCAAGTTCCTTTTTCACAATTCTTTTAACCATGGACCTGTATTTGCTCTTATCTCTTTGTGGTTCTTGGTTTTCAGCTGTTTTCCACCTGAAGGTGACTTCTCTAAGCTAATTTATTCTTCCTTTTCGGTAGTAAGATACTTTCTTGGTTAGACATTGTCTTAGCAATCCAGTGTTGCTATAAAGGAAATACCACAAGTGAATGGCTTCAACAAAGAGAAATTGACTTTCTCCAAGTTTAGGAGCTAAAAATCTGAACTTAGGGTCCCAGCTCTAGGAGAAAGCTTTCTCTCTCTGCCAGCTCTGGAGGAAGGTCTTTTTCTCTTCTGAGCTTCTGCTGGAAGATCTTCATGTGGTTTGGTATCTCTCTTCCCCATCTCTGCTTCCTAGCTTGCTTGTCATGGAATCTCTTTTATATCTCAAAAGATATTGACTCAAGACACAATCTACAACTAATCCTGTCTCACTAGCATAACAAAGATAACCATTCCCAAATGGTATTATGACCACAGGCATCCAGTTAGGACTTACAGCACATATTTTCGGGGTACAATTAATCATAATTGACTTGGATTGGGTTTTGTCATGATTTTTGAAATTTATCTTATTGGCTGTAGTTATCTGAGCTGTTTTCTGAGATAAGCCTGTGGCTATTTCAGAGAGTTTAGTTCACAGAAGGCAGCTTGCCAGCTGGTGTTTATTCCAGACAGTCTCTGGTGGAAGTAATTACCCCTGGATGCCCGAGTCCTGGACGAGCCTTCCCAGAAAGTTCATTCTGCCCTACTCCGCGATGTGGTCTCACACAGACCACAAGAGTTTAAAGCTTCAAACCCAAGGAAGTACACTTCCCCACATTTCTTAAGATGTAAACTCACACAAAAACCTAACATACAGGAAGACATAGAATATTCACTTTGAAAAGTCACCAAATTAAATAATGTATGTCACTTAGTACTGAAGGTTACTTATCTGCTATCTACCTGTCTATCCATCCATCTCTTCGCCCATCCATCTACTTCCCTATCTACTATCTACCCACTCATCTACCTCCCTATCTATCACCTCTAGATCTGTCTGTTTTTCCTCTTTTGTAATAGGTTAGACAGGGTTGGGGTACTATTAGATGGCACCACATATAAACTCATTGCCATCAAGTTGATTCTAACTCACAGTGAAACTTTGGACAGAGTAGAACTTCCTCATAGGGTTTCTGATTCTGTAAATCTTTACTGAAACAGACTGCTACATCTTTGCCCTATGGAGCAGCTGGCTGGTAGTTTCTAACCACCTACCTTTGGTTAGCAGCTGAATGCTTAACCTTTACACTACCAGGGCTCTTTACATTGCATATAACCCCCAAAACCAACACTCACTGTGGTCAAGTCTATTCCGACTCATAGCGACCTTATAGGATAGAGTGAAACAGTACATAGGGTCTTAAAAAGGAAAGGAGCCCCTAACTTCCTGACTAGCAACCCAAGAAAAAGTCCTACTGCTTCTCATTGCCCCTTAGTGAGCTAAAATGTCGATCCCTGAGCTAATCACAGTGTCTAAGGGAGGGACTGCAACTCAACATAAAGAAAACACAAATCTTCACAGCTGGACCAGTAAGCAACATCATCACAGATGGGGGAAGGAGTGAGATTGTCAAAGATCTAATTTGACTTGGGTCCACAATCAACACCCGTGGAAGTGGCAGTCAAGGAATCAAAAAGATACATTGCATTGGGAAAATCAGCTGCTAAGGATCTCTTTAAAGTATTCAAAAGTAAAGATATCACCTTGAGGACTAAAGTGCATGTGACCCAAGACATACTATTTTCAGTCACATTGTATGCATGTGAAAGCTGGACAACGAACAAAGAAGGCTGAAGAAGAGTTGATGCCTTTGAATTGTGGTGTTGGAGAAAAATATTGAATGTACCACGGACTGCCAAAAGAACCGACAGATCTGTTCTGGAAGAAGTACAACCAGAGTGCTCCTTGGAGGCAAAGACGGCAGGACTATGTCTTACATAGTTTGGACACGTTGTCAGGAAGGATCAGTCCCTGGAGAAGGGCATCATGCTTGGTACAGTGGAGGGTCAGTGAAAAAGAGGAAGACCCTCAACAAGACAAATTGACATAGTGGTTGCAACAATGGGCTTAAGCATAAAAATGATTGTGGACATGGTGCAAGACCAGGCAGTGTTTCGTTCTGTTGTGCATAGGGTCGCTATGAGTCAGAACTGACTACAAGGTACCTAATAACAACACAAAAAGGGAAGGTGAGGAGCTGATTGTCATCACTTAGAGTCAGAGGTGAGGTCAAATCTGTTCAACTATCTGGATGAGGGATAGCAGCTAAAGAGGGACTGGGTTTCTGACCTAGCTACACTTGAAGTCAGCCTAGGTGTCATATTTCCAACTGTGCATCATTCTCTCTTTGCTTAAACCAGTTTGGGTCCAGGTTTGTGTTCTTACACCTTTCAGTAGAAAGAGTTCTAACTGAAAAAAGGAGGGATGGGGACAAATGCTTATGCAATGTATGGTTCTATTTTTGCAACAGAAAACAATACGTGTGTATGTGAGTGAGTGTGTGCAAAAGCCTATGTTGTTTTTGTTGCAGCAGTCAAGAAATCAAAAGATGCATTGATCGGGAAAATCACAAAAACGTAGCAGTGGTTATATCTGGGTAGCAGGATTCAAGGTCATGACCATTTTCTCTTTCTTTTCAGAGTTCTGTAATTGGTACTCTATGAAAAACAAATTGTGACGTGATAAAGAAGTAGTGCTTATTACTGTTGATGAAGATTTGAGCCATCATTGCAGGAGGGTGAAAGGAACCTCATCCAGTCAGTTGTTGGTGTTCCAGGGAAGAACATGAGCCGGCCAAACTGCTCCTTCAATGACGTGGATAAACTGATGAAAGACCTGCAGCTGGCGGTCCACATCCCCACCTTTATCCTGGGCTTAGTCCTCAACCTGCTGGCCATCCGAGGCTTCAGCAGCTTCCTGAGGAAGAGGTGGCCGGCTTATGCCGCCACCTCCATCTATATGATCAACCTGGCAGTCTTTGACCTGCTGCTGGTGTTCTCCCTCCCGTTCAGGGTGGTGCTGTCCCGCAAGAAGGGGTCCCTGCCTGTCTTCTGCACCGTGATGGAGTGCTTCTACTTCATCAGCATGTATGGGAGCATCTTCACCATCTGCCTCATCAGCCTGGACCGCTTCTTGGCCATCCAGTACCCACTCTTGGCTAGCCACATCCGCTCACCCTGCAAGATCTTCATCATCTGCTGTACTATCTGGGTCCTGGTGTGGGCTGGGAGTATCCCTGTCTACAGCTTCCATGGGGAAGCAGAAAATTATACCTGCTTCCACAACATGTCCGATAGCACCTGGAGCCCGGAGATCCTCTTCTCTGTGGAGGTGCTCGGGTTCCTTCTCCCCCTGGGCATCATTAGTTTCTGCTCCTTCAAGAGCATTCACATTCTCTTTGGCCGTCGAGACCGCACCCAGGACTGGGTCCAGCAAAAGGCTTGCATCTGGACGATCGCAGCCAGTCTGGCTGTCTTTGTGATCTCCTTTCTACCAGTGCACCTGGGTTTCTTCCTGCAGTTCCTGGTGAGGAATGAATATATTCTGGAGTGCAGAGCTAAGCAGAACATCAGCTTATTCTTGCAACTGTCCATGTGTTTCTCCAACATCAACTGCTGCCTGGACGTTTTCTGCTACTATTTTGTCATTAAAGAATTTCGCATGGACATCATGGCACATCGACCTTCCAGGGTCCGACTAGTTCTCCAAGACACCACGATCACCAAGGACTGAGGGATGACAGGCCCTGCTCAGAGGAAGGAGATCCTAGCCTTTACTTCCACTAGCGGGTGTTCTGTTTGAAGGTATTTGATATGATGGGATGATATGCAGAGTACTATGACTGGGATGCTTCCCCCTTTCGATGCTGAACACACACTGTCTTTGCTGACTGTACCCTAAAGAACTTTCCACCAAATCCGGACAGCTTGACTCGAATCACCCCATGTCTAGGGGATTTCTGAAGAACTTGAGAACCAGAGGAATACTTGATTTCTATATCCAAAAGTTACAAAGCAGAAGAGTGGAGGAAGAGAATGCAATAACCATCTGAACAAGACTGTTTTTCAACTCTACCTTGTCTTTCTATTGGACTATAAAATTCTGCAGATGGAAAACGAGAAGTTAGGAAGTGGGAATCAAGAGGTTTAGTCACAGTGATGGGTGTTCTGGGTAGAGGTGGTAGAGAAAGAATCAATCTCCCTTGTTAGTTTGGGGATCCCTGAGTGGGGAAGATCTGTACTTTCTTGTCCCTTCTGGAACTCTGCTGGACAGCAACCTCAGAAAACTGGCAACAAGTTGGAATTTTAGAGGCAGAGCAAGTACACATGGCAGCCGTAAGCTTCCCATGGGCCTCAGAAAGGCATGGCTCGTCAGCCAAGCTTTCACTTCCTATGTCCACAATAAAATCATTTAAGGACTGAGAGGGTGGTGTGGACCAGCTCACGGAGAGTCTGTGGATACGAGGTCTGACAATTAAGGCCGTGAACTTAATTGCTCTGAGTGCTACATATCTCATTGCTGAATAGCACTACAGTCACCTTCGAAGTCCTCCCCTTGGGAAGCTATGCACTGACACCAGACCCCAGTCCACCGTTCAAAGCCATTTCAAACTCTTTCTGGAATGGCCATGTGCACAGTGGCATAGTGGCTAGTTCATTCATTTAATTGCATAGTTGTCTGTGAGGGAGTTTTTAGCCAATTAGCAAGTAACCATTGAAACACCCTCCCTACTCACCTGATCTGGCCCCCAGTGACTTTTTTCTTTACCAGAAAATAAGGAAATATTGAAAGGAAGACATTTTGATGACATTCAGGACATCAAAAGTAACACAATGACAGCTCTAACGGCCATTCCAGAAAAAGGATTCCAAAACTGCTTTGAAGGGTGGTCTGGGCACTGGCATCGGTGCATAGCTTCTGGAGGGGAGGACTTCAGAGGTGATGGTAGTGATATTCAGCAATGAGGTATGTAGCACTTTTTCTGGAATGAGTTCACTAACTTAACTGGCAGTCCTCATACTTTGTGGAAACAGTGGAAACAGAGCAGGAAGAGGTTGTCAACACCTTCAAGAGGACAAGACACACCTGGGGAAGGAAGCCCGGCGAGGGCGGAGACCACCCCCTCCCGTCCCATTGCCATTATGGTGTTTCCTGCCTGGCACTTTAGCAGTTGGCCCAAGTGGAAGAGGAATGAAAGACTACTCTGGATGAGGGTGAATACTGAATGTCACTAGCTTTCTGTCTTGAACAGACCAAAGCGTCCATTGGACTCAGATTCTGGGAAAACAGAAAGAGCCAGGCTTGGTTTAGTGCAGCCACAGAAGAACAAAGATATGTTTTCCTTGCTCATCTGAGTCCTTGCGGTGGAGCTGGTCCAGGGTGCGCTATTGTGAGCCGTCCCCTCTTGAGGAGAAAATGAGTCAGCCAGGAACCAGGGGTGGGATGGAGGTGGGGGGGTGCGGGTGGTGGTGAGCGTCTTGTCCCTCAGACACAAAGCCCTGGCCTCAAGAAAGATAGCAACAGGGTTCTTGGCAGGACTTGGTTGGAAACTGTAAACAATTGGATCCTTGCTTTGCTCACTGGCACTCTGAGCCATCTAAAGGATGTGCAGTCACAGCCCAAGGCCTTCAAATGACTCAGCTATTCCAATGAGTCAAATGATTATAAGGATAAATTGTGGGGGTACGTTTGCTAGAGAGAACGAGTGGGAGGAGATAGCAGCTGAGCCTTCATGTGGAAAGTAAGGGCTTCAGGAGGAAAAGCACCCCCTTTTACCTGGGGGATAGGAGGCTTTGATGCAAGTGTTGGGTAAAGGTGTTTAGATGAACACTCAGGACCTGCTTGGGAGGGCACTGAGCCATCACACAGGCTTGAAGCCCTGGGGCTGGCTCTGGGAGGGGTGGGAGGGTTGGGGTGGGGGATGGACAGGAAGAGCTGATAGTAGAGTTGCTTCCTGCCTGAGAACCTCATTTCCCCAACCAGATGGGGGCAGGAGCCCCCTCTTCTCCCACAGCTCCCAACCCCCAGTTCTCCATTTGGGTGCACTCTGGAAGCCTCCTAGGTGGCTGGAGTGAAGGGTGAGGAAGAACGGGTCAGCAAAGGGGTAGACATGGTGTGGAGGGCTGACTGGGACTACGACAAGACACTGTGGCCCCCAGAGGGGCCCTCTAGGAACCTGGATTGAGGCAGCGCTCTGCCCTGCTAACCCTCACCTTGGTACTCCTCTCCTGCCTGCCGTTAGCCGTCCATTCCACCGCCGAGGGGGATGGAGATGCCACCACTCGTGCTACTTCTAGAGACTCAGACCACCACAGAAAGCAGGATGTTTGGGGCTGGATTGGGGTCTGGGACTCAGAGCCCATGAGTGAACGGAGTTAGGGACACTCACTGCTCCAGTTTCTCTTTGTGTTTGGAGCTTAGAGCTCACCTTGGAGGAGGTGAATAGCTCTCCTCCTGTCCTACCTTGTCTTTGATGTACAGCACGGACCGCACCACTCACCACCCCAGTGTATTCAAACATGAAGTCACATCTGTGGGCAGCTTGGCTCCTCCTGAGCCACATGACAGATAGGTCTCTAGATGTCTGAGGAAGGAGCACCGTAAGGGTTGAGTAGTCTAGACAGATCCATGAGCTAGCTGGGTCCTCTTCTAGATGGATCCACCAACTGGGTCTTCTAGGTAGATCCACTAGCTGAGTCTTCCTCTAGATAGAGCCACCAGCTGGGTCTTCTTTCTCTTGGTAGATCCACCAGCTGAGTCTTCTTCTATAGAGATCCACCAGATGGGTCTTCCTCTAGATAGATCCACCAGTTGGGTCTTCTTCTATAGAGATCCACCAGATGGGTCTTCCTCTAGATAGATCCACCAGTTGGGTCTTCTTCTATAGAGATCCACCAGATGGGTCTTCCTCTAGATAGATCCACCAGTTGGGTCTTCTTCTAGATAAATCTGCCAGCTGGATCTTCATCTAGATAGAACCACCAACTCAGTCTTTTTCTTGATAGATCCACAGGCTATTGGCATAGGTCCTTGGAGGGTGCGGTAGTCTTGGTTGAAACAGTATCTGTGGGCCTGTGGGTGAGGTTGGGGACTTTTGACTGATCCCAATACCCTGAAGGGAAAAGGAGACATCCTCTCTCTCCCCATGGGGACCCATCCTGCGCTGTGGATCACAGAGAACTCATTGGAGTTGGTGGGAGTGAGGCACAGCCAGGCACTGAAACCCAAGATGGCTGTTCTGTGAAGAAACTGCAAATTCTAGGCTCCAGCAGCCAACACACCAGTAAGCCTGGCCACCTATTGGCAGTGGGGGAACAGCAGGCACAGAGTCTTCTATAGGCAGCTGAGGCTCTACTGTCTACCAAGCAGCAGCCACTGAGTTGGGGTACCCCAACGAGCTTCCTATTACTAAAGTTGGTGGCAGCCCGAAGATGTTATTAAGGTATAAATGTAACTGCATTTGTCCTAGACTGGAAAACTGTGAGACACACGTGTTAGATGGACATTTGTGAAAGCAGCACAATTAATTGGAATAAATCATTTGACTCATTTGGCTTACTAAATAAAGTGATTTTTATGACGTGTGACTTTGTCTTGGGCTATACTTCCTGGTTCCGGAAAAGACCCAAAGCCCTCATGGGCCTTGCAAGGAGATCCAACACTTTTGGTCCTTACAGTAGTCACTGGGATATGGAGTTGGAGGCCCCAGAAAGCAGGTACTCGGGCCTACTCTGGAGCATGATGGTGGCCTGTCCCTGGTGGCCAGGAGCCAGACCCCACATGTTGCCACCATAGTCCCTCCCCTCTCCCTGACCCTGCTCCCACCATCTGTCCACACCACCATGACTGCTAGAGCTTCCTGCTAAGGTCCTGGCTCTGTGTCTCCCACATGGCCCTGTACAAGAGACCTGCTAGCTTCCAAGGAGCTAAAAACTTAGAGTCGACCCCACACGGGGTTCTCTGCTGGTAACCGCTCGCTTCCCTGGCCACCTACGAGGCTGTCTGACTCTCCAGTTAGATCTGAATTTTTCCCCTTGGTTCCTTACATGTGAATCTTGCCAAGGAGTCCTGAATTCCTAGAGGGCGTGAGCTACCAGGTCATGAGCTGGGCCACCCCTTTCTCCTGAGCACTGTCCAGTGACGCCCGAGGTGTCACTTCCTGCAGAGCCAGGAGCCACTGTAGATCCAGGCCATGCCCTAGACGGGGTTTGACTTGGAAAATGTCAGTCCACAATCTGCATGTGTCAATAGTCCTCTTTAGTCACCTTTCTAGGTCCCTTTGGGAATCCCGTTGACATGGTAGTTAAAAGCGCAGCTGCTAACTAAAACGTTGGCAGCTGAAATCCATCAGCCACTCCATGCAAACTATGGGGTAGTTCAACTCTGTCCTATAGGGTCACTGTGAGTTGAAACTGACTCGACAGCAGTGAGTTTTCTGTTGGGAATCCTATGAAACTGAAAGTCATCCTATTAACGCTACATAGTGGCTTGTGGCTGTTACTAGCTGTCACCAAATTGGCCCCCGATTCCAGTGAACCCATGTGTAGTGGAACAAAACATTGTCCAGGTCCTACACCATCCCCATGACCAGTTGGAGCCTGGATGGTTGTGACCCACAGGGGTTTCATTGCTTGGTTTTTTAAAATAGATCACCAGGCCTTTCTTCTTCATCTTTCTTAACCTAGAAGCTCTGCCAAAACTTGTTCAGCATTAAGGCAATGGGCAAGCCTCACTGACAGACACCAGGCTGTGCACAAGGTGCACTGGCAGGGAATCGAACCTGGGTCTCCATGTGGAAGGCAAGAATTCAACCAGCGAACTACCACTGTGTCCTCTGTAACTGCTATGGGTTACTGGGGGTGTTTGAAATAGTAACAGAACACTGTAGCCACAAGAAGCCATAAATAAACAGCAGCAGCAAAGATGCTTCAAATGACTGAGAAACAGACAACTGCAAAGACGAATAGACGCTCCAATGATTTTGCAACAGATCAATGATGGAACGAAGTGGGAAGAGAACTCATGGAGATACAAGCAGAGGCTGTTATGCAGGCCAGTTCTGAAGTGGGGATGGAAGCATTGCTGGGTGGAGACCCCAGTCCTCCTAGAGAGTAGGGTGTGCTGTGCAAAGCTTCTTGCCACCACCAAGGGAAGGTGGGCTGGGGCCGTGGTGACAGCGCCACTGCTGGGGAGCACAGAGACTCAAAGACCCACAGAGAGACACTTATTGGGGCTCCCTTGAAAGGGCCATCACAGACACCTAGTGCTTCTTCCCAACCAAGGCAGGGAATCGATGTCCGAGGGAGCGTGCACGGCAGGTCAAGGGTGGGCTCTGCGAGCTAGAAGTAGAGGTGAACTCAGGCCCCCCTGCCTGCACTTCAGGCCTGAGACCCTATCCTGGGCCAAGTTCTTGCAAGATGCACCCTCTTGCTGAAACTGGCTGCAGGCGAGACTATATGGTGTCTTGATTGTGAGCTGTAACAACACCAGTACATGGCCCCACGTGCTTTGAAGTCACGGGCTGTGTGGGATCAGAAGCGTTGTCACTTCAAAGCTTGAAGTCGGCTGTGTGTGGTGGCGGGGCTCTGAGTTCACCTTTGAGGCCTCCAGCGAGCCTTTGTTCTGGTGTCGTCACTTGAGCAAGTGTGAGAAAGATGCTCCCATGAGGTGGGTGGTTGAGACCTGTGGCTCCGTCGGGGGAATGCACAGTTATACCAGGTGTCTAGGGTGTCGCCAATATGGTCTTTGCAAAGTATGTCCTCTCTGAGAAGGCTTTCTCCTCTAACAATGCCCTGGACCGTACCTCCTCCGCCAGGTGACTGTCAGTAAACACACACAGAAGTCCTTCTGTGACCGATTCTTACAGACCAGGAGCAGAGACCACAGGTACTAGGGAAAGGTGGGATGCCAGGAGGTCCCCCTCAGGCAGCACTGAGTCCTGCCTAGGAACTGAACGAAATGTGGCCAAACCCAGGTAATCCAAATAGTTGATTTTCATACGTGATGCATGTAAGTCTCAGTGACCAGGACTATGGGTAGATCCTGATGTCTGCTGACCCCATACACACAGAGAGAAGTCCCTGTGTGTGGTACAAGTGGTTACCGTGCTCGGCTGCAAACTGAAAATTTGGGGATTTGAGTTCCCCCAAAGGCATCTCATAAGAAAGGCCTTGACATCTATGTCCCAAATAACCAGTCACTGAAACCCCTAAGCAATACAATTCTACTCTGACACATGTGTAGTTGCTGTGAGTTGGAACTGACTTGACAGCAACTTAAAAAGAGAGAGAGAGAGACCTATTGGTGAGATTTATTTATTTGAAGGAATTGGTTCATGTGATCATAGGGCTGGTAACTCTGAAATTTGTAGGGCAGTCAGGCTGGCTGGCTAGAAACATGGGGAGGGTTTCTATGTTACAGTCTTGAGGCAGAATGATGCTTTCTCCCAGAAACTTCACTTTTTGTTGTTAAGGCCTTCAACTGATTGGATAAGGCTCATCCATGTTATCAAGAACAACCTCCTTTATTTAGAGGCAACTGATATATAGACGCTAGCCACACCTGCAAATTACTTTCACAGCAACATCTTGACTAGTGTTTGGCCAAACAACTCGGCACTAAAGCTTAGCCAAGTTGACACATGAAACTAACCTTCACAGTGGAGTTTCCCTGAAAGGCGTGGAGGTTTCATGGCTAGTGAGGAAGGTTCTGGAAGCCCGGCTGTAGGGTAGGATATACTTGTGGGAATAAAACACAGTTTCCCTTCCATCGGGGATCTCTAGTGGAATCAAGACACCAGGCCACCTCCATTGATACCCCAAGGATGTGCTGGGTGGAACTGGGCTCTGGGCTCTGACAGTGGCTGCAATCAGCAGCACATGAAAGTGTCCTGCTGTGTGTGTGTGTGTTTTTTTTTTTTTTAATTTTCCTAAATCTTAGTTGCAGACTTGTTAAAGGGCAGCTGGGGTTTATCCTTCATCTCAGAGAATCAAGTGTGTGAAGCCAGGCAGGACGGGTATCAGCAGGTACAAATGGCAGTCGCCAGGAGGTGCTCGGCTTCAAACCAGTTCTTCAGGTTCAAACCCCTGCTGAGACCTTGCATTTTCAACAGGTTCCCTGCAAAGAATTTGTGTTTCCAGTAAGTTCTGTGCTGAGGATTTGACTCCCATTCCCAAATATACTGAATCAGAATTGACATTTTAACAAGATCCCCAGGTGATTCCCATGTATAACTTCCTAGGAACTTACAAGAACTGCAAATTCTCAGCAGAGACCCTGTTAGAAATGCAAATTCATAGCAGGGGTTCGAATTGGACTGAACCACTGTGAGGTTGACTCCATAGCTGGGCATTGAAGACACATGGATGCAAAAAGAATGAAACTCAATGGGTAACGCAGATGCCTGGCATGTACAGTGCAAAAACCATCCAGGTAGAGCGGGGATAAGTTTTACTCTACGACACGGAGTCAAAGAAAAGTCCTCTATCTCTTCTTTTGTCACATCAGATATAATCTGCTCTGAGGCCAGTGGCTTTGCAGTAGAACATTCTGTCTCCGTCATGGCTGGGGCTCCCACCTGACACAAAACTTCTGCACAAATTCTGTTCCACAGTAAATCAGAGTATTTGCAGAGGTGCCCTGTGTTCCTACCCACACGGGTCACAGCCACACTGCCCACTGACCGAGTCCTTGAATAGAGACTTCTCTGTCACACTTGGGCACTTACGGGGTCACTGTGAGTCAGACTTGATTCCATGGTAGCTGATTTCCCTCCCTTACCCCATACCTGCTTTGGTGGGAGAATTTTGAATCTGTCCTCTCCCCTCCCCCTTATCTCGAGCCTCTCCAAGAAGGAACCTGCCCCATCTAGCTGCACGAACCTGAGGGTACACAAGAGGCCTCCTGAGGCCTGTGGTGGGAGTGGACAGGACAGCCTGGGTCCTCCCTTGCTCCCCTGACCTCATCCCATCCCTCGCCTCTTTTATATGCACTATTTCATTCAGTCTTTTTAAATAAATGAATAAATAAAAGTTGTTAAGATTCTGACTCACAGTAGCCCTGTGTGTGTCAGGGTAGAACTGCACTCCATAGCATTTTCAATGACTGATTTTCTGAAAATAGATTGCCAGGCCTTTCATCCAAGGTTGGTCTGGGTGGCCTAGAACCTCCAACTGTTTAGTTAGCCGCTAAGCATGCTAAGCTTCTGCACTACCCAAATGCAAACCGATTCTGCCTCCTAGTGACCTTATAAGACAGAGCAGAACTGCTCCGGGGGATTTCCAAGGTTGTAAATCTTCACAGAGGAGCAAACAGCCATAGCTTTCTCATGGGGTAGCTGGTGGGTTCCAACCACTGACCTTTCAGTTAGCAGCCAAGCACTTAACCACTGCGCTCCCTGGGCTCCTCTTGCATCACCCAGGGTCTCCCGTATAAATGTAGCTTTCATCATGGCCAGCATTTCATATTTAGAGGTACCACTATTTATTGAATCATTCACCTACTAACAGACACATAGATCGTTTCCAAGGTTTCATTAAAAGCATAGCAGCAAAGAATATCTTTGCATTAAAATCTCAAGATGGATTTTTAGAATTGGAATAGCTGCAAAGTATGTGTCGGCAGTTTCAATACATGCTGTCAAAATATCTTCTAACATAAGGGTACATATAATGCAGAGTCTACATCAACATGAGACCAGAAGAAGTAGATGGTACCCGGCCAACACCTATGACTGCCCTGACAGAGACTACAACATAGAGTCCCTGATGTAAGCAGGAGAAAAATGAGTGTGTAGAAGTTCTACTCAATTGAAAGACTAGACTTGATGGTCTGACAGACTGGAAGGTCCCCTGAAGATATGGCCCCAGACTCTGTTAGCCCAGAACTGAAACCAGTCCCAAAGCCAACTTGTCAGACAAAGATTGGACTTGACTATAAGACACAAAATGATACTGGTAAAGAGTGTGTTTCTTGGCTTGAGTACATGAGGTTAACTGGGCAGCTGCTGTCCAGAGGCGAGATGAGATTGCAGAGAGGGACAGGAGTTGGTTGAATGGACACGGGAAATACAGGGCGGAGAGGAAGAGTGTGCTGTCACAGGGTGGAGAAAGCAGCTAGAGTTACATAGCAGTGTATGTATGTGTGTATGTGTGTGTGTATGTGTATATAGGTCTGACAATTAAGTCCACAAACTTAACTGTTCTCAGTGCTACATAACCTCATTGCTGAATATCACTACTGTCACCTTTGAAATACTCCTCTTAGGAAGTTTGCACTGATGCCAGTGCCTAGTCCACCCTTCAAAGCAATTTTGGAACTCTTTCTGGAATGGGCATTGCACATGGTGGCAATATGGCAAATTTTGAACTTAATTGTATAGCTGTCTGTGAGGGAGTTTCTAGCTAGCAAACAAACAACTGTATTGGCACACCCTCCCTGGTCACCTGATTTAGTCCCCAGTGACTTTTTTCTTTATCTGAAGATAAAGGAAATATTGAAAGGAAGACATTTTGATGACATTCAGGACATCTAGAGTAACATGGTGACAGCTCTGATGGCCGTTTCAGAAAAAGAACTCCAAAATTACTTGAAGGGTGGAGAATGTGCTGGTATCAGTGCATAGCTTCCCAAGAGGAATGCTTCCAAGGTGACCATAGTGATATTCAGCAATGAGGTATGGAGCACCATTTCTAGGGGGAGTTTGCAAACTTAATTGTCAACCCTCATAAGTTTTTGTTTGATAAATTGGAGTGTAGACTTTCACTTAAGGCACAGTAATATATATTATATATATATAGAGATGTTTTTAATTATCTTCTAAAAAAGACACCAGACTAATGCATACCCTACAAGAGAGTGTGAGCGTACCGTGTTCCATGCTCCTTTTCCTCCCAACTCTTTATCAATCTCCATCTTTTTAATTTGTGCTAGTCTGTGAACAAATCACATGAGCTCATTGTTGCCCAGTTTGCATCCTGTAATCACTAGAGAGATGGAATACCTTTTCATGTGTCTATCAGTCTTCTGTATGATTTATTCCTGTGAATTATCTGCTCATATCTCTTACCTGTTTTTTACTTGTTCACTGTCTCTAACCATCAGGAAATGATCCATTTGCCTATTGCATACTTTCCAAATAATTATCTTACCCTCAGTTCTTACCTTTTATTGCTGGGGTCTTTTGTCATTCTCAGTTCTTCTCCAGTGATTAATAATCACGAAAGAATACAGAGAATGAAGAATAACAGAAGGCAGGGTTAAAGACACGCAGAAACAGAACTAGATCTTGGAGGGAGGAGCCGTGATATTGACTGACCAGACTTCTAAGTACAAGAATTACTCTAGTGCAATGAGAATTTTCTTGCCAAGTGAAGCAAAAAGAGAAACACATATCCTCTCTGATGTTTGAGAAAAGGAAGCTATTATCCCGAGTTGCTGTTAGTTACTGCAGAGTCGGCCCTGACTTGGGGTGGCCCCCCAGTACAAGAGAATGAAACGTTACTTGGTCCCCCACCATCCCCACAATCAGCCAAGGACCTGACCATCATGATCTACAGTTTCTGTTGTTTGATTTTCAGAACTAGATCACCAGGCTTTTCTTCCTCGTCTGTCTGAGTCTAGAAGCTAAGCAGCATAGCAACAGGCATGCCTCTACTGACAGACAAGTAGTCACTGCACTTGAGGCTCATGGACCAGGAGTCAAACCTGAGTCTTGAACAGAGGGCAAGGATTCTACCACTAAACCACCAACGTCTTATCTATTCTGGATACGCAAACTTCTTCCTGGCCCTGAATTCAAGGGTCTTGCTTGACTAAAATCAAAGGCTCCGAACCAAACCAAAACCAAACCCAGTGCCGTCAAGTCAATTCAAACTCATAATAACCCTATAGGACAGAGTAGAACTGCCCCACAGAGGTCCCAAGGAGTGCCTGGCAGATTAGAACTGCCAACCTTTTGGTTAGCAGCCGTAGCACTTAATCACCACACCACCCAGGTTTCTGGCCTCAGAGGGCTCCTAAGAGGAACATTTCTCCCGTTGGTCAGGCCAAGGTGTAACATGAGGTCTCCTGCAGACGACACCGTGGTCCCACACCAAGTCCAGAAGCAAACTTTCTTATTTAAAGAAAGAGAATGAGGCCACAAGGCAAAGAGACCTGCTCGAGGTCACACAGTGCGTTTTCAGGATACAGCAGCTGCCACAGCCCTTTGTTTCCTCACATTCATCTTTGCCACCTAGAAGGGAGAGGCTGCAAATTACTTCAGACGGTAGTTGAACAACCCCTTTTAGGCTCCCAAGTTGACAGGTCAGGACTTCCGAAGGACTTAGCTCACCAGTTCTCGCCTGGGGTCTCTCATGGAATTGTCTCAGGTGTCAGGGGCAGCTGCAGTTATAAGAAGGTGACACAGACGGGACATACAAGATGGCGCCCCCACTGAGGTTGTGGTGACGGCCGGATGCCACGGGGGTTCAGCCGGCTGTGGACTGGAGCGCCCTCATGTGGCCTCTTCCACTCGGTGGCCTCAGGAGAGTCAGGCTTCTGCCACGGGCCTGTATCTCCCTCCCTAGGAGGAGTGTCCCACCAGAACCAGGTGGAAGCTGTGCTGCCTTTCCCACATCTACGTTGTGTCATTTCTACCTCATTTTACTGGTAAGAAGCAAGTCACTAAGGTTAGCCAAGTTTCAAAGGGTAAGGGACATAGCTCCCACTTCCTGATGGGAGAAGCGTCAGAATTTGCAGCTATGTTTGAAAACTGCCACTGAAAACTTGCCTGGAAATGAAGCCAACATCAGGAAAGTACCTTTAGGAGACAGAGGGTGGCCCATTTCATTGCCGCATTTTTATGCAAATCATGCACATTTTTCACGGCTGTTTGCAAACCACCACCACTCCCCCCCTTTCATAAGCACCACTATGCCAGTCTGTTTTTTTTTTTATTTCTTACATGCTATTGTGAAAAAAATATGCTTACAAAAATAGCTGGTGGGCAGAGGGCGAGTGTGGCTGGCAAAAAAAGCAGAAGGTGAGCACTGTTTGCTTGAAAGTACAGTACGTGTGTTCCTGAATCTAGCCATGCCTATACAGCTGCATGGTCGGTTACTGGGCCAACACAGTTCTTTTCAAGCTAGTTTGAGTTGTGTTTCTGTCACTAGCAACCCAAGAGCCCTGTCATGGATTGAATTACGAGAACTGCCAGTTAAGCGCTACATACCTCGTTGCTGAATGTCACTATGGTCCACTTCGAAGTATTCCCCTTGGGGAGCTATGTGCTGACCTCATCGTCTAGTCCACACCCTTTACAGCAGTTTTGGAGCACTTTTTCTGGAATGTCCATCAGAGCTGTCATCGCGTTACCCTTGATGTCCTGAATGTCATCAAAATATCTTCCTTTCAATGTTTCCTTTATCTTCAGGTAAAGAAAAAAGTCTCTGGGGGCCAGATCAGGTGAGTAAGAAGGGTATTCCAATACAGTTATTTGCTTCCTTGCTGAAAACTCCCTCACAACTAGACAATAAAGTTCGGAAACTTGCCACTGCGCCACCGTGTGCAATGGCCATTCCAGAGAGTTCCCAGATTGCTTTGAAGGGTGGATTAGATGCTGGCATCGGTACATAGCTTTCCAAGGGAAATACTTTGAAGGTGACTGTAGTAATAGTCAGCAGTGAGGTATGTAGCACTTAGAATAAACTTGCAGACTGAATTGTCAGACCTTGTGTGCTACCGCAAAAACATGTGTATCAATTTGGCTGGATCATGATGCCCACTACTGTACGGTTGTCCTCCACTTTGAGACTGTGATTTTATGTTAAAGAGGGTTAGAGTGGGCGTGTGACAGCCTTACCCAGGCCATATCCATGCTCCAGTGTAAAGTGAATTTCCCTGGGGTGTGGCTGACATTATCTTTTAGCTGTCATGAGATACAAGAAAAGGGAAGCAGGTGAATGTTGGGAACGTCACGCTACCAAGAAAGCCAACAGCTCGAGCGGAGTGAGCCATCTGGCCCCGGGGTCCCTGTGCCTGAGAAGCTCCTTTCCCAGCAGAAGAGGAAAGACCAGACCTTCCTTCAGAACCCACAGAGGGAAACAGCCTTCTCCTGAGAGCTGATGCCCTGAAGTTGGACTTTTAGCCTACTTTACTGTGAGGAAATAAATTTCTCTTTGTTAAAGGTATCCACTTGTGGTCTTTTCTGTTACAGCAGCACCAACTGACCAAGACAAGAAGCCCTGACAAATACAGTAGATATGGTCAATACCGCCTCCCCAACCTGCTCTAAGGTCCCTGGTCCTGAAAAGAGTTCATACTCAGTGGTTGACCAAGTGGCTGGCAGTTTGAACTTACCTAGTGGCACAGCAGAAGAAAGGTCTGGTGATTTGATTCCATAAAGATTGCAGCCAAGAAAATCCAGTAGAGTACAATTCTGCTGTGTAGCACATGGGGTCTCCACGAGCTGGAATCAACTCAACAGCAATTGGCTTGATGTTTTTTGTTTTTTCTGGCTGGTCTCTTCCTCTGATCTGGGCTGCCCTTGGCCTGACCTCACTAGCTCTGCCTTTCTTTCGTCTCCCTTCTCTCTTCACTCCTCTATTCCCATCCCCTGCCCCCAAGAAGTCAAGGGAGAGGAGACGCATCTGCCTGCCTTTAAACTCCAGACTCAAACAGGTCTGCAGTCCAAGGCAGGAGACAAGAAGTACCCACAGGCCCTCACTTGCTTGGGCACAGAGGCAGGTATCCGACACTGGAAGGTCAGCCTCGGGCAGGTCTGCAGCTCTGTCACTTCTTCAGGACTCCAAGCTGTGACTGTCCCTCTTGCTGTCCTGGGAAGGATATCCTACCACCCTGACCGTGGGGACTTGAGTCTCTATTTGAACTTCCAGAGAACTGTGATTGTGTTCATATTCCCTGTAACTGGTGATATGAATACACCAGTCGTCTCCGCATCACTATCACCCCCAAACCTGCTAAACCCACTCCCTTCAAACTGATTCCAAATCACAATGACTGTATAAGATGAAGTAGAACTGCCCCACAGGTTTTCCAAGGCTGTCATCTCTAAAGCAAAGAGGTCACCTTACTAAGGACTAAGCACTAAGATAACCCTGACCCAAGCCATGGTGTTTTCAGTCACCTTATATGAATACAAAAGCTAGACAATGAATAAGGAAGACCAGAGAAGAACTGATGCCTTTGAATTATATTTTTAGCAAAGAATACTGAATATACCGTAGACTGGCAGAAGAAGGAATGAATCTGTGTTGGAAGAATAGTCAGAATGCTTCTTAGAAGCAAGATAGCAAGACTTCATCTCACATGCTTTGGACGCTATCAGGAGGGAGCAGTCCCTGGAGAAGGATATCATGCTTGGTAAACCAGAGAGAGGGTCAGGGACAAAGAGGAAGACCCTCAATAAGATGGATTTACACAATGGCTTCAACAATGGGCTCAGGCATAACAATGGTTATGAGGATGGCACAGAACTGGGCAGTGTTTCTGTTGTACTTAAGGCCACTAGGAGTTGGAACTGACTCTACAGCACCAAACAACAACAATCTTCTCAGAAGCAGACTGCTGCAGTCTGTCCCCCAAGGGACAGTTGGAAGGCTTGACTGTTAACAGTCAGATACTTTAACCACTGCACCACCAAGCTTATTATAACTCCAACCAAATCAACCCAAATCCGTTGCCATCAAGTGAATCCCAACCCACAGCAGCCTCACCTGACAGGGTGGAGCTGACTCAGAGTTTCCAAGGAACAACAGGTGTATTCAAACTGCCTCCTTTTGGTTAGCAGACAAGCTGTAACCACTGGGAAACTCGGGCTGTGTTATCACTCCAACAATAACAACAACAAACCAAATTCACTGTCACCGAGTCTATTCCAGCTGTTCTCACTCCAGGAGATAATAAATCTTTTAGAGCCTTCCTCTTCCATCGGAGACACTGGTTCAGGGGGTGTCCTGTCCCAGAATTCTGTCACAGCTCCAGCTTGTGTTACTGATGGGCAGAGACCCCAAGGGACACCTGTGATCAGAGCTCGCCTTGGGGGAGAGGCAGGGCTGAGCTGACTACACTGAGAACAAATAATCTTGAATGAAGGGGGAGGAAAGGGGAGGGAGGGGTGCCACCAGACTGAGGAGAAGGCCTGCTCGGCAGACCTCAGGACTTCGTGTTGCTGTCTGTTCCGTTAGCTCATTGTAATCACCTCCACCACCCCCACCCTTCCATAAGTCTCCCAAGCCTGTGTTCATCTGTCCTTCATGGGAGGAACGAATGGGCCAGGATGGCAATGTGACAGTTTCCCCTGAGAATTTTGGGGTGCGTAGGTCTCACTGACTGTGAAGGGGCACACCAGCCCTTCTGTTGGCAGATTTAAGAAAGGGGTAATCCTTCAAGGCTGGAGGAGTTGGGACTATCAAAGTAAGTTGTAGGAACCTGGCTTTCAAACAGGGCTTTGAACCAGTTTGGCCAGTTCAACCCCTACTGGGCATTTGCATTTCTACCCCCCAGTATACTGAATAGAATCCACACTTTAACAAGATCCCCATGTTGGACTTTTGTTAAGATGCCAGTTGTCACAGCAAATGGTTCCAACTCGGCAGGAACGGATGCTCACCGAGGACCAAAATGACATGGGGGAAAGACAACCCAGAAGATAGAGAGACCCACAAGAGTGGGTGCCTACATCGACTTGGGACCAGAAGAACCGGATGGTGCCCGGCCACCACCAGTGATAGCCGCGACGGAGCTCAGTAAGTTGAGTCTCATTGGCAACACAAGAATAAAAAGGGGTGCATCCTGAGATCTCCACTGAAAGACCTCAGTTGATAGTCCAGCGGTTTTGGGGTTCCCCTGGGAGCATGGCCCCTGGCCCTGATGCTGCCCTTGCCCATAAATCATAACGAAGGTCCACTCTTTGGATTGGACTTGGCGATGCAGAGTGACCATATATTGGATGCACTTCATGGTTCTATACATCTACAGGATATCATCCTGCTGACCTCTGGCTGGAGGAAGGAGAGTGGGTGGAGAGGAGGGGAAAGGAGACTGTTGGGAGGAAGAGACATGTATGTATGGAGCAGAGAGGAATAGTGTGCTGTCACCGGGCAGGGAGAGCAGTGGAAGCTGCATATAGGTGGGCATGTAAATTTATACAGGAATGTACATTTTCACTCAGTCATATTAAATTTAAAAAAAAAAAAAAAAGATGCCAGTTCTGATTTAGTATATCTAGGTTGGAAATGCAAATTTGCAGCAGGGAGTCTGTCGTGGATTGAATTGTGTCCCCCCTAAAATACGTGTAGTATTTTGGCTGGGAGAGGATCCCCTGTAGTCTGTGATTGCCCTCCGTTTTGTGATTTTCTGATGCTGTGAATCCTAATTTCCGCCTGTGGTCAACAGAGTGGATTATGTTAGAGAGGATTAGGGTAAGACGGTAAATCCCTTAAGATCACCTCCCTGCTCCACTGTAAAGGGAGTTTCCCTGGAGTGTGGCTTGCACCACCTTTCATTCTTTCATCCCACGAGAGAGAAAAGGAAAGGAAAGGAAAGCAAGCAGAGAGTTGGGAACCTCACAACATCAATAAAGCAGCACTGGGAGTAGAGCGCACCCTTCAGACCTGAGGTTCCTGCCCCAAGATGCTCCCTGAATAAAGACTGATGCAGCACAAGGACTTCCTCCAGAGCCAACAAAGAGGAAAAGCCTTCCCCTGGAGCAGACACCCTGATTGTGGACTTGTAGTCTACCAGACTGTGTAAGAAGAAACCTCGCTTTGTTAAAGCCATCCACTTGTGGTAGCTCTGTTAGAGCAGCATTAGCTGAAAAACAGGGTCACACCTGAATGGACCAGCTCAAAGCCCTGCTTCGGAGGTGGGAACAGAGACGCACAGAGTACAGGCAGGATCACTCTTAAATGCTGTTTCTACAACACTATGCTGACACCAACTCAGGGTTCATCGAAGACCCTGAGCCACCCAGGAGTGATGCATCTGCTCCCAACAGATGTTGGCAGAAGCCCTCCATAGCCTCTGACACCCAGTCAGCACCTGGGGGAGAAGAGACTTCCCCTCTTTGCCTGTCCCGCCTCATTGGTCGTCATTGCACTGCGTACCAGGCTGTTGTAACAGAAATAGCACCTTCTCGATCATTTCTCCCAGGAGGGTCCACGTCTCTTCTCCACTCTGGGCACCTGGGCAGCGTCGGGCCATCAGAAAACACCTGGTGGTTAATAGCTGCACTGAGCCCACTGCTGGCCCTCATCTCCAGTCAAGGGTAAGCAGAGGCTCAATCCTCCCAGCGTGCCAGCCCCAGGGTACCTGCCAAGCCATCACAGAGAGCCAGGGTCCTGCCCTGAGCCCCTCCTTGCTGACCAGGAGCCGCAATGTTAAGAGTGATGATAACGCTGGGGTGACTGATGTGTCCCCATCACCAGGTAGAGCAGGTGTGAATAAGGTCACCCTTCTCAAAAGGTTCATATAATGGCTTTAAGCCCTCCCCACTCTTTCCCCTCCCTGCCCGCCCCCCACCCCACCATTGTGGGAAGGGGCTTGAGAAATTGACAGGGATTCACAAAATGCTGAATCTTTGAGACAGGGACAAGTGACATGCTCTGGAAGTAGCTGGTGACCCCAAAGATCCGCTCCAGAGATGATGAAGACACAGACCCCAAAGACACTGGTAAGAGTGGAACTCAAGGTGTCCCATGAAGTGTGACAGTGGAAAGAAACAGCATTTCTGCCTTAATAAATTATTCTATGAGATTAAAACATATTTTCAAGAAGTGATAGCATGCAGTAGAAGGGAGATTAACACTGCTGGACTACACCAAAAACTAAGAGGGTTCCTAAATATGACCCAACATTTCAAAGGTCAGAGTAGCAGTGGCAAGGGTCTGGAAACCATGGTTTCAGGGGACATCTAGGTTCACTGGCATAACTAAGTTGTTGTTTTTGTTTTTAAGGAGATGTTCTGCATCCCACTTTGGTGAGTGGTGTCTGGGGCCTTAAAAGCTAGCAAGCTGCCGCCTAAGGAGCCTCAACTGGTCCCAGTCTACCTAAAGCAGAGGTGAATGAAGGACATCAAAGAAATAAGGAAAACAGCAGACAGAAGGGGCTGAACGATCAGGAGACTACATCAGCGTGGGATCAGAAGAACTAGATGGTGCCCACCACCAACGACCACCCTGACAGGGAACACAACTGGGAGGATAAAAACGGTGGTGCAGATCTATCATTCTATTAAAAGACCAGAATTGATGGTCTGACATTCTGGAGGGTCCCCCGAGGACAGGGCCAGTCACTGGACTTGCTGCTATCTCAGAGTTGAAGCCGGTATTCAAGCCAACCATCCCGACAAAAATTGGACTGAACTGTAAGATGCAGAGTGATGTTGGTAAAGTGTGTGCTTCTTGGCTTAAACACATACAAGAGGCTGTCAGGGCAGCTCCTCTCCAAAGGCCAGAGGGGAGGGTGAACAGGAGGAGACAGGAGGTTAAATGAATCTGGGGAGTTCAAGGTGGAAGGGAGGAGGGTGCTGCCACAGGGCTGGGAAAGCAGACAGAGCTGCATCCAAGTGTGCAGAGTGGTTTTATATGGCAAAGTGACTTGGGTTGTAAACTTCCACTTAAAGCACAATAAAACATTAAAAAATAATAATAAAGCATACCTTTGAAAACTTGATACAGCCATTCAGAGAAAGGCAGTTCTGATACATACTCTGACACAGACCCGACACCCACTGCCATCGAGTCATTTCCGACTGATATTGACCCTATTAGGACCCTAGACCACAGATTTCCAAGGAACAGCTAATGGATTCTAACCATTGCACCACCTAACCACTGCACCACCATGGCACCCTTGAAAAATTACACTGTCATGAGTCAATCACCAAAAGGTAAACATTGTCTGATCCCACTTATCTCATATCCAGAATATTCAAATGCATAGAGAACAGTTTATTAGTAATTACTGGGGGCAGTTGTGAGAAGCAAGGAGGACTGTTGTCCAGTGGGCAGTGGGCTTCTCTTTGGGGGCGACAAGAGCTTTGGACATGCAGCCTGGCAATGGCAGAGAAACTTGGCAAACGTGGTTAATGTCACCGAATCGTACCCAGGAAAATCGTTGAGATGGCAACCTGACAGACACACATACCTGACAGACACACCTGACACACAGTAACTACTGAGGGGCCCTGGTGGTGCAGCTGTTCAGCACTCAGCTGTTACTCACCAGACCCTCCCTCGGTGGGAGGAAACATCTGGCCGTCTGCTTCCATAAACATTGCAGCCTATCAGATCCTATGAGGCGTTCTACTCTGTCACATGGGGTACTGGGAGTCAGAACTGACTCTATGGAATCTAACACCAATAACATACAGGTCGTGGATTGAATTGTGTCCCCCCAAAAATATGTGTAGCCCTGTGGCTGGACCATGATTCCCAATATTTTATGATTGCCCTCCATTTTGTGATTTTCCTATGCTGTATGTCTAAGGATTAGGGTGGGTCTGTAAATCCCTTCATAGGATCACCTCCTTGCTCCACTGTAAACGGAGTTTCCCTGGAGTATGGCTTGCAGCACCCTTAATCCTTTCATTCTACAAGAGATAAAAGGAAAGGGAAGCAAGCAGATTTGGGAACCTCACACCATCAAGAAAGTAGCACCGGGAGGATGCGTCCTTCAGACCTGAGGTTCCTGTGCCGAGATACTCCCTAGACAAAGACTGATGCAACACAAGGACTTCCCTCCAGAACCAACAGAGGGAAAACCTTCAGCTGAAGCAGACACCCTGAATTTGGACTTGTAGCCCACAAGACCAGGTAAGAATAAACTTTCCTTTGTTAAAGCCATCCACTCTGGTATTTCTGTTAGAGCAGCACTAGCTGACTAAAACATATAGTCACTGCTGAGATGTTTAACAATTGCATGTATATCTCTAATACTGCACATGTTCAGGTTGGATCTTCTTATTTGGAAAGTATTTCTGTGGTGTGTGCAATCTTCTGAATGGTCCAGTGGGCAGTGCCTCACATCCAGGGTAGCCTTATATTTGAGTATGTTCTTGTCTCTTATCCCTAGAGAGACCTAGGTCGGTGTAAATAAACTCCTTGTCATGGAGTCAATTCCAACTCATAGGGATGTTATAGGACACAGTAGAACTGCCACACAGAATTTCCAAGGGGTGCTTGATGAATCTGAACTTAGCCCTTAATCAGTAGGCACTAGGGTTACCGGGTCTGAGTAGGTGGAGCAAGTTCAGATCCTTCTAGTCATTGTCCCTGTCTGCTGCCACTGCTGAGTGATCCCAGGATGCCCGGGATCAGGACCCCACCCTGAACCCAGGAGGAGGCAGTGGGCAGCACAAGGTGGGTGGAGGGCGTCACCTGGAGGCTCTGCTCTATGGAGACAGACCCTAGGACCTAGTTACTCAGCAACCCTTTGGTGGCTGTGAGCTCCTCCACCTTCCTTTGAGGAGTGGCTTTCTCATTTGCATTACTAAGCTGGGCTGTTTTCTCTTGCTAGAAACAAAAGCTCCTGCTGGCAGATGAAGTTCTGCTCTGTAAGGAACCAGGCTGGCTCTGGGGAGAAGAGAGAGCAGGGAGGGTGGTAGGACAGGGCTCTCTGTGTGTGTGTGTGTGTGTGTGTGTGTGTGTGTGTGTGTGTTTTCCTGGCACATGCTTATGTGTGTGTTCATGAGACAAGGACACGAAGGGCCAGCCTAACCACACCATGGGACATTCTGGAGAGATAAGCAACTTACTTTATCACCCGTAGCCAGGGACAAGTTGCTTAAATTATCTCTACAGTTGTTTTTCAGAAGAGATAGTTTAGATCAGATTCAGAGATAGAGTAGAAAAGATGGAGGTGACCACTACATGTCCTTCCAATGGGAGCACCAAGAGAGTTACAGTCAGGACCGGGGAATCGAACAAAGAAAGCAAGAAATGGCACATGTGCAACACCCCATAATAAGTCCTGCTACCAGTCCGAGAGGTCCCCGTATCAGGTACCATTTGAAGTTTGTGTACAAGTACAACCAAAGGACAAGCAGCTGCCTGCAAAAAAGGAAATATGCACCTTAGACTGCCATCACTGATTTGTTGTCCCCGGCTGTACCCTGGGCACAGACGAACTATAAGAGTCCAGCTCCCACCCTGGTCAGTGGTACAGCCTGCAGGAGTGTGGCACATGCTGCTGCTGCCCCACTTCCAGGTGCTTTCACTTTCCAGTAAAGATTTCTCTCATGGGCCAGCCAAGTGTCCCCAAGTAATTCTTTCTGACAAGTCTGACAAGGATCCTTGAGGGTCTCCAGAGACCCCGCATAACAGATTGACAACAACAGAGGGACCCTCAAGGTTGGCTGAGACCCTGACCCTGACAGATGAAGATGGGTGAGCTACCTCACCAACGAGACCAGGCAAATGGCCACTGGAGCATTCTGACACCATGCCTCCTCCCAAGGTGACAATGCTCCAGTGACCGAGTGGGTAAGGAAGTGAGAAACTCTTCACTCTTCACTTCTTCTACTCTCATCTTTGTCTTTGCCTCTTATCTCCTCCCTTTGTGTCTCTTCTGGAGTCTCCTGATCCCAGTGTGGTGACCCATCATGGCTCTTTGTGTCCCTTTCTTGGTCCTGAGATAATTTGGAGAGAAGAGACATCCAGTCCTGGAGGATAAATGAGCAACTGCTGAGACTGACTTTGCTCACATTTCTCTGCTCGGTAGGGACTCTCTTTGCCCCCATTCCTCATGGACCGACCTTAGTTTCTGCTTTTGAGGGTCATCCCACCACCTCCGGAAGCTTTGGCTAGAGCCAGGGGACCTCTTTTAACTTTTTGCTGTCCAACCAAACGTGTTGTCTGCTGCAACCATATTGAGACCTGTTTTGGCCTGGTGTGTTGCAGTAACACGTGGTCCTGAGCTAGACTAGGGAATTGCCTCTCCTTCCACAGTGTGAGGTAAGATGCTGTTCTTATGGCCACTGTCCACCTCCAGCTGAAGGCCCTTGTTGCATCCAAACTGTTAGAACTCTTTTGCTACTGGGGACAGCGAGACCAGTACTGCTCTTACATCGACCAAGAATGGGAAGCTGCTGAAAACGACTTCTGTTACGTTTCTCTGCTCTCTGTGAGGTCTACCTCCTTCCCCACTCCTTGTGGCCCGACCTTAGCTTCACTTAGCCTCCCAAGTAAACTTTTCTGTCTTCCTGTGAAGGGTCAGTGAGTTTATCAAGGGCTTAATAGATATCCAAGTGGAATAAAATATTCTGTGGTTGAAACACTGCTCGCCCTGTCCAGGCCACCCAGGAGTGTCTATCAGCTGAGTGATTTGTCCAGCTGGGGCCAGAAGCACTGTGGGCAGGCCCAGGGAGGGTCCTCAAGTATAACTAAAGACGCCTTCCACTGGACCTTAGGGAGCAGGAGTCTACACTTGAGCCATCCCGGAAACGTCTTCTGACCTTAGGGAGTGGGGGAGCATGTGATCAGCTACATGATGTGCTTGCAGAGGTTTGGAAAGAAAGACAGAAAATTTGCGTTCTCTTGATGAGACTGCAATAGAGGATCATAAAAGCCAGTACCTAGGGGATTTCTCCCTATTTGCCTCCACATTGACTAAACAGATTATGAGAACACAAACTGTCCCCCACCCCCTAGCTACCTCACTTAATCTAAAGAGTATTGTGGCCAGGTTATGTTGCAGTTTTTCTATATTCTATTTTTCTCTTTCGTGTTGGCCTTCTGTCTGGTCACCTGTTTTTTGACTTCTCATTACTTCTGAGAAATCTGTATTCATCTGTGGGGACCCCATGTTTGTACCTTTCTGTGGAAGGTATCTAAAACATTGCATTGTTTCTTCTTCTCTTCTAATTGTTGTGTGTGTGAGTCATGAAAGGAACACTGGCCTAAGCCACTGATTTAAGGGACTCCTTCCATGATCTGCTTGCAGTTTACTGTTGTTTTATTCCACCCACCCTACTGTTATTACAAGGGCATAAAAGTTATAAGATGGGTGTGATGTCTAGTGTCTCAAAGGATTCACCCCAGGGCACCTACTTCTCAACAGGCCCATACTTTACCTTCAATGGGCTGAAGAACAAAAAGCTGATTTTCTTCTGCAATACAAGCTGGCCACAGTACTCTTAGGATCAAATGTGGCAGCTATGGAGGGATGGGGGCGAGCTTGTGTTATCATACTGTACTTCAGTTAGATCTGTTTTGTAAATGTGACAGCAAATGAGGAGAAATCCCCTAGGTACTGGTTTTTATGGCCCTCTATCAGGACCCAGATCTAAAAGCCAAATGCAGATTTAGGGAACCAAAAGAAAAATCTTTTGGAGTTTTCCTATTAAAATCAGAAGACAGTATAGACCCACTTTCATACCCATTTGTATCTAGGGACCCAAAGAGAACCCAACTGTCTTTCACTAGACTCACTGAATCCTTTAGAAAATATACTTCTACTGATTGTGAGAGGAGAGAAAGGAAAGATTATAGCCATACATTTTTTATTCCAGTTCACATCAGACATAAGACAAAAATTACAAAAGCTTAAGGCAGGAAGACCTCAGATCCTACCCTCTGCATTAGTAGAGGAGGCCTTTAAGGTGTTCAATAACAGAAGTTTGGAAAATTCAGAGGAAAATGCTAAAAAATAAGCTGGAAAAAGGACAAACGAGAAGGCCCAGTTGTTGGCTAAAGCTCTCCAAGATCACCCTCAAGGTAACCCAGTTAGCCCCCAGAGCCCAAGACTTAGATCTTCTCTCCTGCTGGTGAATATTAAACTCAATCAATGTAGGTACTGTTGAAAACGAGACCACTGGAAGGCAGAATGTCCTGAACATCCCCAAAACAGGGTACCCAGTTGACCCTCTGGAAAGGCCTAGACCAACAGGCCATTCTTGAAGAGTGATGACTCTTTCAGAGGCAGAGTCTGAAAAGATCAATCACTGATGGGGACCTGGTACCCACCTAGCTCCTGGCCACACTATCAACAATTCCATGGGGGAAGTCATGGGTTACACTCAAAGTGGAAGGTAAGGAAATTGAATTTGTCTTAGATGCAAAAACTACATTTTCTACCTCAAATTACCTAATGAGACCACTCTCCAAACTGGTCTTTGTGATTACTAGCTTAGATGGAAAACCCAAGGTGAGGAAGTTTACTCACCCTGTCTTATGTCTGATGGGGTTACAGTCCTATCTATATGTCCCTGAATGGTCTGTTGTACTACTTGGGCAAAAATTACTAAGTAAATTGGGGGGGAACAAATACACTGAGAAAACTCTGCTAAGTGTTTCTTGTGTTCCTGTGTGCCTGTGTGTCTTGTATGTCTTGTCCAGACTTCCCTGTCTTGTCAAGACATTGCCTGTATAGGCTTTACTTATAACAGAGCTCCTGACGTCATCCAATTTTACAGTACTTCTGGTTTAAATTTTTTGAGACTAACAATTGGTTCTGCTGGTTGGAAGAGATTTTTCATGCCCAAATCCTCCTAAAAAGTGTTTTTCTGACTTAGAGTAGGGAGAGTCTTAGCTGAGCTAACTGAGATTCATAAGGAAACAGAATTTCAAGTACTTGGACAAACTGTCATTGAGCTGAAAAAGCCTGACTCACAGCCCTTGGTTGAAGGTCTCAGACGAGGAAAAGGATAAGTTTGTCTTAAATGTAACAGCTCCAGAACAATAAAAGGGAAAGAAATTAGTTATCTTTGCCCTTTAAAGTTCCCAGGTCAACCTAAACATGTAAGTGGCTTCCATGAGTCAAGAAAAAGAAGGCAGGCCTGGATTGGACCTCCCTCTTCCCTAGTCTCCAAGGTCATATAACTCCAGGGAAGCTTTTGAAAGACTCTTTCTAACTAGGTGGAGTTATTTTTTCAGAGAAACAATAAGGACAATTACTCCTTTACTATAATCATCAGAAATTGGATGAATCTCAAACACAAAAAGAATGGAAACAAATTCTCTCTGTTGTAGAGGAACTTTGAGACATATCTGAAATGGCCCCCAAAAAACATGTTCTAACCCTAGCAAGAGAGTTGGTCAGTTGAGCTGAGACCGTGATTTACAAAGCCGGTTGATAGAAGCTTTATCAGTTAAAATTAGATTGGGAAAGACATGAGACATAATAAAAGATGAATGAAAACCTGGAATGTTTAAATAACTTTATTTCAACTACATGCTTAAAAAAATGATTTTCAAGACCTTTTAGGTAACTTACTGATATTAAACTAATAGATATTTGTCATAATTTAAGTGTATATGCTTTTGCTTTTCATGCCAGAAGAGAAAAATGTCTGTTAATGAGCAAGTTCATTTTTGCTTTTAAAAGGATACACTATAGGAAATTTATTGAAAAATGTGTTTGATATGATCAACAGTTTTGTCTGACTGAAGTTTAAAGGTTTAACTTATGAGATTTTAAAGAGCTTTAATGTTAGGATATAAAACAAAGAATTGGGGTTTTCACTGTTAAAATAACAAAATTTTCTCTGATTTCTGAGTTAAAGGGTTAATTGGTTCTTTGAAGGCAAAGGTTTGACCTCATTAGAATAAGATTTCTGAGTCAAAAAGCAAGCCATTGTCTATGGGAAAGAAGAAAAAAAAAAGCTAAGGTTTTTACTTTAAAATCTTGAGTTAAATAACTTAAGTATTGTTTCTTGTTAATTCTGTAGTGAATTCACAACTCTGAAAATTCATGGAAAGCCACAAAGTACTGAAAAGTTTTGTCTAATAAAATACATAGAACAGGTTAAATTAAGGGAAGTGCCTGATTCTCTTTGGGTTAAAATTTATGTTATTTACTCTTATGTTTTGTCTGATATAACAAATGCATAATATTACATCATAATTTTATTATTTCTTAATTGCTAACTTGGTAATAAATTTATTTTTTAATCTAGCATCATGAAAGCCAGTGCTTTGGGGAATTCAAATGATTTACCTATGAAGTCATTTTTATACTATTCAGGTATTTAGAGACTTGATAATCGTAGTGTATATAAAATCTTGGTATATGAGGGATTATGCCTCAATAGTGTTGTGTTTGTTGTCTGAAGTTCTTTAAAAACATGGCCAATACTTATATTTGCAAATGTTTATTGTCTAAAGCTCTTTAATCAGACTTGACATTATTTGGTCTTTACATTGTGCTTGTAACTAACTTCTGTCAAGTCTTTTCACTATTAAGAGTGTTTTTCTAAATTAACTATCATCATATTAAGCTTTGTCATTTACAGATAAGCTTTTACTTTGCTGATTTTTCTGAAAACATTTGACTAGAATATCTCAACAAATAATGAACTAAATTAGAGTTGTGGAAAAGACTGTGAATTGAGATTTCTCAGTCTCATATGCAGCAACTGATGGTCTTGTAGACTGCAGCTGATCCAGTAGTGGGACAAAAAATAACTACATAAGACTGAGTAAACAAAAAGATACTATGGGTTTTATGTGAGAATATTGCTGATGCTTTAAGGTCCTACTTTCTGAATATAAGAAACCATTTTTCTTCCTCCTAAATTATTTAACTAATGAGTTTAGATAGAATTCAAATTAGAAATTCCTATTGGTAAATTTAGCAATGTTGTATATATCATAACCAGAGCAGTGTCTGAAATTTGAGCTCTGATTTTACAAATTAGAATAACATTAGATATCCTATTCTATCAAGAAACAGCTTGTGCCTTAACAGACAAACATTGCTATATTTATACTGACACACAGACTGAGGTTTTACAGAATGCAGTTGCTGCTAAGGCACATGAATAGTTGCTGATGCCGCTTATGCATAAACAAATGCTTCATGAGATTTATTTCCTCATTCAAAGACCTTAGGCTTACAGTTGCACTGGTTGTTACCAGCAGTTAGCCTAATATTATTGTGGGTGTTTCTGTGCCACTTCCTAGTTCACTGTATGGTGCCTGGGATCTTACAAACCAGATGGTGTTCAATTGCCATCATTCAACATTTTTTATCAAAGATTCTGTAGTAAAATCATGATCAAAAGAAGAAACCGTCAAAGAGTTTTATGTCATTCTTCTGAAATCTAGATTTCTGACTTTCACAGAGGTTGGGGTAACCTATACAGGCTTTTGGGTATCCGTTGGAAGTTTGAGCTTTGATGAAAAGCAAACAAATAAAAACCTGGTTCTTGAAGCCACTTTGAGTCAAACAATGGTCCAGATAAACCAGTAAGACTGTTTTGCTCTGAGTGTTGTGCTTTTTTGGTTTGTTTGTCTTGAAGAATTCAGTGTTTTGTGAAACTGACTCCAAAGATTAGACTCAGAGCTATATGTAAGGTAAATCACCAAATAGTTTAATCAGTCTCTGAGACAATGTTGTATGTCATACTTGTCTAATGCTTGTGATAAAACTCTTACCTTTTTGCTAGGCAGAAAATTATGTGTCTTAAAGAAACCAAATTCTCCGAAGAGATTGACCTCGTGGCTCAGTCTCTGTTTGCTCTTAGCTTTCATTTCTGTTTCTGAGACTGTGATCCATGACTGCACATAGGTAAATGAAGGAAGGAAGGGCAGCTTGCCCTTGGGAAGAACATTTAGTATGTTTTAGAGAGATGAACTGATGCCCTCCAACAGGAGAGTCCATCCTGTGTTATCTTGTTAACCACCAGTTCTCTAACAAAAATTTGTTTGTCACTTGTAAACTTTTCTATACTTTCTGCTTTCCCTAGACAAACTCGGTGTGCTGCTTAAGGACACACTTTTGGTGTGATAGATTCAGCTATGTTAATTCCTTTCCAACTGATGGTGAATTTACAAAGATAGTCTCTTGTTTAGATTCCTGATGAATGCATGGGCAATGCCTTTTGGGAACTTTAAAATTACCATTCGTACTCCTAATAAAGATGCTAGTAAATACTGGCAAGGTAATGTTGAACTGTTACATACTGTAAAATAAGAATCAGAAGAAATCTCACTGGTCAACATTCTGGGTAGGGTTAGTCATTTCTAAGGTCTTTAATTTTGACTTATGATATAGTTGAATTGCAAAAATCTTTCAGAAATTTATCAATCACTATGGGACAAATAACAGATTGAGTTTCTAGTAGGATGGAAGTACAACAGTAATTTCTGATCTCATAAACCAAGCTGATGTAAGATAACAGAATAGCTTTTTTACTAGTACAGGAAGATAGTCTAGGCTATAAAATAAGATAACAAGTTACTTGGTTACATACCTAAAAGGCGAAAGAAGGCCTCAGGCTTCAACGTTGACGTACATTGAGTCTGCTCACTGGGGCAATGCTACTGGTGAGAATGCTGCTCTCCCTTAATAACCTGGTGAGGAACCAGATGATATCCAGTGGAAAACCAGCACCGTGAATTTAAAGAGCCTCCTCTGGCTGCCGTCTAGGAGTTAACTAAGTCCAGACGTTAAACACTGATGGGTTGTCTCACAAAGGGGAAAATGATTTAAAAGTGATGCTGCCGTCATTGTTCCTTGTTCTCAAACACGGAAGGTGTGACCCAGCTGGAGCTGGACTCACCAGGGCACAGCAACTGGGCCCTGAGCTACAAAGACAAGAGCTAAGTTGAGATACGTCTTTTAGGGAAGCTTTCACGCAAGCCACTCAAACAGAACACGAAAGACTTTCCCACTCATAACTTTTTCTATTAACATTAACTGACTAGGAAACTTAGACCATTGAAGACCCTCCTGTCATTACTGGAACTTGTATCAGTGATTAAGAAAAAAGCTCCTGACAGCTAAGTACCCCCAACTTTTATTCACTGAGATATCTCCCATCGATTGCTCTGGTTTTACCCTTATTGAGACTTCCAGTTGCAATCCTCTGCTTATTTTCAGACCTTGCCCCTTTAAACTTCTTGTTAAGCTTGTTATTTCCAGGTTGCAATGCCAAGCCATAGTTTCACGTAAAATTAAGGCTGTTTCAAGAATTCTAATCGATACTTAGTAACAATCATCCTGGTCCTAACAGAGGATCATTGGCACAATCAGAGAGGGATTTCTACTCTGACAGGCAGGTCTACATTGCTGTTCAGCGTGTAGCAGACACAGAAGACTTCTGCTAATGTTCCCATAAAGAATTACGAGTACATGAAGTCTCAGGGGGGACTGAGACAGGGACGTGAAGGGCCAGCCTAACCATACCTTAGAACATTCCAGAGTAAAAAGCAGTTTATTTTATCACCCACACTTAGGGATGAGTTGCTTAAACTGTCCCTAGAGTTGTTTTTCAGAGAGACCATTTTAGACTAATTCTGCAGGTTAAGACAGAGGTGACTACTCTAGGTTCTTCCCTCTGGGGGAACCAGAGAGCCACAATCAGGACCAAGATGACGGGGAGCAAGAAACCACGCAGGCACAACAGCCTATAATAAGTCCTGCCCCTGAGGCAAGAACCGTCTTGAAGTCCGTGTGTGTGCAACCAAGGGACAAACAGCCACCTGCCAGAAAAGAACATTCTTGAGATTTCCATACTGATTTTTTCTCCCTAGCTCTACCCTGGGCTTAGATGGGCTGTAGAACCCAACCCCAAATTCAGTGGTGCGGCCTGCAGGAGTGCTGTACGCCCTGCTGGTGCCCCACTTTAAGGTTTCTTCCTTTTTCTCTCTTTATTGTGAATTAAGAACAATTTTACAGCCTATACCATGTTGCCATATAACATCCAGAACTTTCACCTCTATTCTATTCTAGCTGCCCCCACCCCCACATGACAGCATCCTTCCCCTTTTCGTTCGGAACTTCCTGTGACCTCTGGCCCTCCTCACCCAATCAACTCAGCTCCAGCGAAGTGTCCCTCAGACAACCCCACGCTCAGTTTTAAAGGTGTATTCGCCTCACTTATCACCCTATGTTTAGTATGGCCCAGGTCACTCTTTGTCTGGGGAGCTGGCCCCGGTGCTGGATGAAGTTTAGGGTTACAGGGTTTGGGGGCCACGCTCCCAGGGAGACCTCCATTCAGAAGGACCATCAAGTGTGGTCTTTTGGTAGAGTTCTAGCTCTGCCCTCTATCTACCCGCTGTGTCCGGAGCTCCAATCTGTATACCCCTTCACAGCTGAGATAGCTGTGACCACATTCTGGGGCCAGGGGGAGGGTTCCTTCATGGACCATCTTCACCTGGCCTACACATCCCAGTTGTCCCAAAGAGTGGCAAGTGGCTGCCCCACTAACTGGTAGAACATGGTGCTTCGAGCCAGAGCCTCCAATCCTCCACCCCGAGGCCCCAGGGACTTGGCGCCTGTCAACAAAATCCTGTGTTTGCCCTGGTTCTGGTAAACGAGTTTTATTACCAGGAGGACAACACAAAGCAGGAGAAGATCCAACTGGAAGCTTTGCTGGTCTCAGAAGCCCCATCTCTGCTCAGCAAAGCTGGGCCTGGCTGTCGCCTCGGTGACGGGGGACCAGCACTGGGGACCGAGGCCCTATGGGGTTTCTGTGGGAGGCAACTGTGCTTGTGCAAGGAGAAAGGACCCTCTGGGTGCTGGGTTTCCATCTGGGATTGCTTAGTCTGGGAAGTCAGTGTCACCAGGTTGGTCAGAGGCTGGAAGCCCCTCTGTGATGCCTGGGAAGGGGAGGCCAGCCCTGAAACAAGATGCACGCCATGCACCCCCTTAATGCAAGTCTCCCCATCACCCCAGCCCTGTTGGCAGCCCATTAACCGCTCATTTCTGAATGCCTAGAAAATTAGATTTCCCATTTCTTTCAAAGTGGGAAGAAAGGGACTTCATTCCCCCGACTGGCTGATTAGGTCTGTCCTGTCTTCCACACTCCCCCGTGCTCCAGCAGGTTGCTGCTGACTCTCTGACCCCATGGATCCAAAGCAGCCTTGGGATTCCCCCAGGCTCCATCGGCTCAGTCCGGCTTCCAGCAGGAACTACACGGCCAGGGCCCGGCTGGGCAGCCTGCCGACAGAGCCCGGGCCTGCGGCGGCCACCCTGTGCTGGCCATCACCACTTCCCCTATCTTCTCCTATGTCATCCTAACCCTCCCCAGCTAACTGACCAGGAAGGGAAACCTCTGCAGATTGGTTAGTTCCCGTAGGAGGGGCTGTCTGCCTTAGGTACCAGCTGCCACTGCCAAGAGGGCTTCCACTCAGAGTGATCACATGTTTGTGTGAGTAGAACCGGGCACCCTCCATAGAGCTTTCAGTGGCTGGTTTTTTGGAAGTAAATCACCAGGTCTCTCTTCCCAGGGGTCCCCGAGTGGATTTAGCTCACCAGTCTTTAAGTTAGCAGCCACGCACTTTAACTGTCCTATTCAGAGACTCCCTGGGTTAAACAGAGACAGGCTTTGCAGCGGAGGGCACACTGGCGTTATTCCCTGGTGGGCAGCTGGAGGGGGTGGACACACCCACCCCTGGAGAAACCAGTGGCCTAAAAGCCCCTCCAGGGAGGCCTGGGAAGGGCACCTCCAGGAGCAAAGTTCAGAGCCTTGAGTGGTTCAGAAGCAGGCTGTTTCTCCAGGGTGAGTCACAGGAGACAGGGAGGAAAGACTGAAGGGATTTGGAAGCGAGGACACGAGCTGGGAGGTGGAGACCAGAGAGGAGGTCAGAGAGGAGACAGCAGAGGAAGACGCTGAGAGGTCCAGCTGGGAAAGGGACATTTTCATCAGCTTCTGGAGCTGGTTTGTGTTGAGGACCATCTGAAAACTAACACTGAATTCTTTCAAGCCACAGACTCTACTTGTATTTCTTCCAGCTGTGATGGGCTCAGTTGAGGGCTTTATTTAATTCACTCACCAAGCAAATGTAATAGATATTAATTATCCCCAGTTTATAGAAAAGGAAACAGAGACCTGCAGAGACCGAGTAACTTCCAGTTCGCTGTGGTAATGTCCTATTCACAGAATGGCCCCAAGCTATTTTGCCTGTCCTTGAACACATGTGTCACTCCTCTTGGATCTAGGATGAACCCATGACTGCTTTGGCCAATGGAATGCAGAGGCAATGATGTTCGGGGATTTCCTGGCCCAGGTATTAAGGTGTGGCAACTGAGAGGATCTTGAAACCTGAAACAGAAAACATCCCCTGAAGTCTTCTTTAAATCAAGCAAAAACCCGTTGCCATCAAGTCAATTCTGACTCTCAGCAATCCTACGGGATAGAGCAGAACTGCCCCATAGGGTTTCCAAAGAGTGGCTAGTGGATCTCAAGTACTGACTTTGGGTTAGCAGTTGAATTCCTAACCACGATGCCACCAGGATGTCTGCCTCGAACATTGTGCTCCTTTGAAGAAATATCTGTATGGAACCCAAATGTCAACAGCAACTCTAAAGGTTGGATGTGAAGCTTAGGGGGCAGTGAGTTTATGTTCATAGAGGCAGAATAATTCAGAAAAAGAGGGTGAGAGTGGGTTCCCAGCTTGAAGAATGTCAGCAGCGACCCTGAATTGTACATTAGAGATTGCCGAACTTGGCACATGCTTTGCTATTATACCAGGTCTGACAATTAAGTGCTCAAACTCATCCTAGAATAGACCTCATTGCTGAATATCACTACGGTCACTTTCGAAGTACTTCCCTTGAGAAGCTGGAAGCTACGCACTGATGCCAGTGCCTAGTCCACCCTTCAAAGCAATTTTGGAACTCTTTTTGGAATGTCTATAAGAGCTGTCATTGTATTACCCTTGATATCCTGAATGTCATCCAAATGTCTTTCAATATTTACTTGATCTTCAGGTAAAGAACAAAGTCAGTGAGGGCCTGATCAGGTGAGCAGGGAGGGTGTTCCAATACAGTTATGTGTTTACTGGCTAAAAACTCCCTCACAGACAACATGCAGTTAAGTTCACGAACTTGCCACCACGCCACTGTGTGCTATGGCCATTCCAGGAAGAGTTCCAAAATCACTCTGAAGGGTGCATAGCTTCCCAAGGGGAGTACTTTGAAGGCGACTGTAGTGATATTCAGCAACGAATTATGTAGCATTTAGAACAATTAAGTTCACCAACTTAATGGTCAGACCTTGTATTCTCAACAACAAAATAAATTGTTAAAAAGAAGAAAGCTTGGCTGGCTTCTGCTTTCTTCCTCCTGTAGCCCAGCCTCCATGCTGTGGGGAAGCCCGAGCACTCCAGTGGTGAGAGGCATTTGGAGGAGAACTGAGGGTCCTGGCTGATAGCTGCAGCTGAGCCCTCAGCTGATGTGATGCTGTCTTGGAAGTAGATCTTCCTGCCGCGACAAAGCCAGCTCAGCTGATGACACAAAGGACAAAGATAAGGCCTCCCGCCTGAGCCCTGCCCAGTTACAACATGGCAAGCACATGACTGTTATTTTAGGTCACTAGATGTTGAAATGTTTGTTATGCAACAATAGATAACCCGAATAGTCACACAGCTAGTGAGTGGCAGGAACGAAAGGGGATTTGAACCCAGTCTGCTGAGTCTGGAGTCCACTCCTTATCACCATCCCTCAGGGCTGAACTGCCAACATGGATATGTCAGGGCGTCATCAAAAGTTTTGACCCTTCACTGGGGGCTAAGGCTGAGCTGCCCTCCTTTCATATCGAAGAGGCAAGCTGAACATGATCAGGTCCCAGAACTCCTGGAGTTTAAGGACATTCCTCTTCACACAGCTCCAGAGTCCCAGCTCAGCCAGGACTCATGCAAACAGCTGGTCCCAGGTTCAGGTTCCCAGGTCTAGCCCATCCTGGGCAATAACAGCAGGCCTGGGAGGCTGTAATGGATTGAATTGTGTCCCTTAAAAATCTATGTTGGAATCCTAACTCTTTGGATACAGTTCTCTTTGTTGTGTTAATGAGGCCGCAGCAGCATAGGGTGTGTCTTAAACCTAATCCTTGTGACAAGGTGAAAGAGGGCAGTAGGCTCCTAGAAGCAAGCACAAATGGGGGAAAAGACAGACACTGGAGACGGCCAGGTTGCTGAGCAAAGCCAGGGTAGAGAATCTAAGACAAGGGTTTCCCCAGAGAGGACAGAGAGGGAGCCTTCCTTTAAAGCCATAGCCCTGTTTCAGTCACCTGGTTCTGCTCTCCCAGAAAATACCATGAGTAGGTGGCTTCATAAAGAGAAACTTGATTGTCACAGTGCAGGAAGCCACAAATCCACTTACAAGTTACAAGTCCATTCAGTATGAGAAATTATCACGGTCCGGTAAGCTGAGTCCAGATTCAAGGAGAGCATCTCGGCACAGGAACCTCAGGTCCAGAGGGGTCTGGTCTCAGTGCTGCCTTCCTGGTGCTATGAGGCTCCCAGTTTCCTCTGCTCCCTTCTCTCCTACCCCACAGCTGGTAACTTGAGTCCTGCCTCACCAGCACAGCTGCAGCCCATTCTCCCTCACCAGCATCACAGAGGCAGGATTCACAACACAAGGGAGGAACTGCACCCTGTCGGGACTCGTAGCCAAATCAGTACATGTATTTGGGTGGGGGTGGGGGGTACGACAGACACAATGCAGTTCAAAAGCCTGAATCCAGAATTCTAGTTTCATAAACTGGGGGAAAAAATCAATTTCTGTTTGTGAAAGCCATCCATGTCTTTCTGATGCAACACTAAAAAACTAAGACAGATGCCCACCGGGGAGCCTGAGAGGCTGACGCCTTGTGTAAGCCTAACACTGCGAGCCGTCAACTTCTCCCTTCTTCCCATTTCTCGCCCTTCAAAGAGGTAAAGACCCCACAAGTCAATGGACAAAGACCTCAGAGAGAAAAGCAGGACAGTAAGAGACAGTGAAGGCACAGAGGATAGGACTTGGTCCCCTGTACCCATCACCTAAGGTGGGCTTGAACCCCTCTGAAATCTGAAAGGAGAGGGGGACTGGGCCCATGTGCAAAGGAGGTGGCCCCAAATTCAATGTGCAACTCTAGCCCACCCTGTCCGTCTTCTGGGTCCTGTAACTGAAGGGCAAATAGAGAGAGCATTTCTAAGGAGAGAACGATCTGAGTCCTACATGCCACCTCTGCTTGATGCTTGGTGAGACGGGCTTCAGTGAGAGCCCCCAGAAAGCTTGCTATCTGTCCCCTTCTGTAGGGTGGGGAGCCCTGTAGAGCAGGCGTGTGACAAGTTCCCGAGGTTGTGGCTGGGGCCACGGAGCAAGGAGAGGTGGCAGTGCTGGGCTGCAGCCCAGCTACTGGAATTAGTAATATCAAAGGATGTGTGAATGTTCCAGAAGCCCGTCTGGGTGACATTGACCCAGCCCAGGAAGACCGAAGCTGGAGGAAAGTCCACCTGTGCTGGGGGGCAGCAGGAAGTGAGGAGGGGGATCAACAACTCCCCTGGAATTCCTCCCCCATGGAGAGAACTGGTGCGGATGGCCAGCACTGGCCTGCCTCCTTCTCCTAACCACACGTCAACACCCCATCACGTGCACTTGGGGAAGCCTGAGGCAGCCTGGCGATGGAGAGGGGTAAAGGCAGAAGTTAGACTTTTGGATTTAATTGTGCCACATTCCCCCCCAAAGAAATGGGATGTCCTAACCTGTGTACCTGGGAATCTGACATTGTTTGGAAATAGGAGTTTTCTTTTGTTAAGCAAACAAGGTCATAGCAAAGTATGTATGCAGGGAGGGAGCGAAACCTAGTCACTCAGAAGTGTCTTACGCAAGGGGCCAAATCGACCTGGACACGCAAACATAGGCAGACAGACAGAAGCGGGTTCCCCTATAAGCCCAGGAACGCCAAGGGTGTCTGGCAGCTGCTAGAAGCTGAAATAGATGAAGACTTTCGCTTATGGTCACACCCTGAATTCCAAATTCTAGCATTCTAAACTGTGAGAAAATAAGTGTCTGTTCTTTAAAATCAGTTCCTGAGTGGTCCAATTTGTTATGCACTTGACTGCTAGCCCAAAGTTTGGAAAATTGAGCCTGCCCAGAGATGCCTCTGAAGAGAGCCCTGGTGACCTGATAACCACGCACAGAAAACCCTGTGGACCCCGGCTCTACTCTGACACACATGCGGTCGCTGTGAGTTGGAATTGACTCAGGTGTAACTTTCTTTTTAAGCATCCACTGGTGGTATCTTGTGTTACTGCAGCAGTAGGTAACTGAGACGGTGGGAGACCTGCCAGATTCCCTGCCTTCCAGCATGACGTAGGTCTGAGGTAGGTAAGGGGAGCAGCTTTGGCTCCAAACGAAGTTTCGAATTTTGACTGTTTTTCCAAATGAGACATCTTAATGAGTAAAATCAGCTTTTGGTGGCTACCAACACATCAAGGAATTTTTATTATCTTGGAATAACCAGAAAAACCAAATAACCTACCTTAGATTTCAACTGAGGTCAGGGGAGAAGCAGCCCCACAGAGCAGGTTTGAAAAGGGAGCCAAGAAAGAACTAAATTGTTCTCTGATTATACCCTACGAGCTCTCTTGCTCAATAAAACCATTACACACCGACAGAAACAGCTCTGGCTCGTTTAAGCAGAAAGGAATGTATTGACAGGACACGGGGCCAGCTGGCTGGAGAAACTGGGCTCATCAACTGGCGAGCAACAAAGGCAACCACAGTCCTCCACCTCCCTGCTGTCACCAGCCCTCTACCAGGATGTCCCGCTGCCTGAATCACTGGTCCCCAAGTCACAGTCCAGGTGGGCGTTATGGCCTGTCTGTGCCTGGATCACACACTGGACTCCAGCGGCAAGGTGGCTGGGAAAGTCACGCTTACCTACCTCCAGCAGTTGTCACAGGAGGGGCCGTAGTCTTCTGCTACAGCTAGGTTTGGTGTGTCTTAGCTCTTAAGGCTGCTGCAGCAGAAACACCACAAGTGGGTGGTCTTATGGAAAAAAAACAGAACCCAGTGCCATCGGAACAGAAGTCCGTTTTCTCACAGTTACAGAGGCCGGAAGCATGAAACCAGAGCACCAGCTCTAGATGAAGTTTCTTTCTATCAACTCTGGAGGAAGATCCTTGTCTCAGCTTCTGGGACCCCAGCATTCCTCCTTCCCCAGTGTCCTGGCAGTCTCCATGTGGTATCATCTCCCTCACTTTGCTTGCCTGTCTTTGTGCCCAATCTGTTCTTTTAACTACTCAAAAGTTTAGAATACACCCGTCACAGATATGGCCTCATTGACAAAGAAAATACCGCTCCCAGAGGGCATTACATCCACGGGTACGCTGGTTAGGATGTCAACACAGATTTGGGGGAACATGGTTCAATCCATAGCATTTCATCCTTTGCCTTACCCTAAGCCATGCCTTTCCCACATGCAAAATACATTCCCCCTATTATAGTGAAAAAAAAAGGATTGCCGTCAACTTGATTCCAACTCAGTGACCCCAAAGGACAGAGTAGAACTGCCCCATAGAGTTCCAAGAAGCACTTGGTAGCTTCAAACTGTCAACCTTTGACTAGCAGCTGTAGCTCTTAACCACTATGCCACCAGGGTTTCCTATCACAGTGACCCCAAAACAAACTAAATCCACAGCCATCAAGTCGATTCTGACTCATAGTGACCCTACAGGACAGAGTGGAACTGCCTGGTAGAGTTTCCAATGAGCAGCTGGTGGATTTGAACTGCTGACATTTTGGTTAGCAACTGTAGCTCCTAACCACTAGGCTACCGGGGTTCCTATCACGATGAGGAAGACTGGAAACATAGGAAGACCATTCAGGTGCTGGGATCTGTTGGGGTGGGGGGCACTACAAGGTCTCCTACCAGGGCGAACCCTTCATCAGCTGAGTTAAGGTGTGAAGTAACGACCGAGTTTACCCAGAAAGACCAGGATTGAGTTTTCTGCCACTTGGCTAAGTGGAACCCTGGTGGTGTAGTGGATTAAGTGCTGCATCTGCTAAATGAAAGGTCAGCAGTTCAAATCTGCCAGGTGCTCCTTAGAAACTCTATGGGGCAGTTCTACGCTGAACTATTATCGTGTTGCTGTGAGTTGGACACAACTGATGGCAGTGGGTTGGTTGCTTGGCTGGTTGGCTAAGTGGGGATTAGAAAAATAGATGGTACAGAGACCAGATTATTCTAGAAAAAATGCTTTTTTGCACTTCTAAATTTGTGGCTGTGAAATTCATGCTCACCCTTGAGATAAGAAATGAACCAAATGGGTAAATGACCGTGTCTAGCGTTTGCTTGAGCAGAAAGGGCACTGGCTCCATGTGTCGGTGTGGACATTGGTCCCCTCTCCCTCCTCCTTGTTATCTCATTGGCCCTCATTCTCCCCCTTCACCATCCTGTCAGTTCTCTTTACATACAGGGGTCTGCCTGCGTCTTCCCTTTCCCACAGCCAGACAGGACACCCTTGCTGCCAGTGACAGCAGGCTTCGTGTCATGAACAGGAAGCCGGCACCAAGACCTTCGTCTGCCCCCGCCCCCACCCCAGGCTCTCTGGCAGCTGGTACAGGTGCATTGTGACATGCCGCTGATTTTCCGGATCAGCCCTCCTAGGACATCACCACCCATCCCCGGTGCCCTTAGAGCCTGGGCTCAGAGCCACCTTTGCAGTCCCCAAGTCCACTACCGCGGATTGAATTGTATACTTTTAAAAAAGCTGCTGTGAATTATAACCCCTGCAGGTGGTCGTAATCCTGTTTGTTATGTTAATGGAGAAGTATTAGTGTAGGATGCTCTTGAATCAGTCTTTTCTGAGATATAAAAGAGCAGGTGAAGGCAAGTCAGCAGAGATGAGGGGAGACAGATGCCCTGCCACGTGAGGTCTCCAAGATACAGAAGCTGAAAAGAGACAAGGACCTTACCCAGAGCTGACAGAGCCTTCCCGTAAAACTAGTGTCCTGAATTTGGACTTCAAGTCTCCCGAACTGTGAGCAAATCAGTGTCTTTGTTAAAGCCACCCGCTTGTGGTGTTTCTGTTACAGCCATGCTGCGTAACAAAGGAGCCACCATGGTAAACAAAGAGTGAGGTTGTCAAGGATTTCAGCTGCTGGGATCTACCATCAACACCCATGTAGGCAGAAGTCAGGAAATCAAAACACGTACTGCAGTGGGCAAATCTCACACAAAAGATCTTTTTGAAGTGTTGAAAAGTAAAGATGTCACCTTGAAGACTAAAGTGCACATGACCCAAACTAGTGTTTTCAGTCACCTTGTGTACATTCAAAAGTTAGACATGAATGAGGAAGACCAAAGAACTGATGCCTTCAAATTGTGGTGTTTGTGAAGAATATTGAATACACCATGGACCGCCAAGAGGACAAAGAGATTTGTCTTGGATGAGGACAACCTGAGTGCTCCTTAGAAGCAAGGATGGTGAGACCACATCTCAATACTTTGGACATGTTGTCAGGAAGGATCAGTCCCTGAAGAAGGACATCATGCTTGGTAAAGTAGGGAGTCACAAAGAAGAGAAGCCCCTCAGTGAGACGGATTGACACAGTGGCTGCAACACTGGGGTCCAGTGTCACAATGTCCTGAGCACGGCACAGGACTAGGCAGGGTTTCATTCTGTTGTTCGTAAGGTTGCTGTGAGTCAGAACTGACTCAACAGCGCCTAACAACAACAAACAGTAGACAGGGAAGACACCCACTTTCAGGGAAGCTGGCCCAGGGGGCCAGGGCTCTCCGCCCTGCACTCAGGTCACCTGCCCACAGACAGCCCTCTTCTCTCCCGTGTCCGCCAGTCCTGGACATTCCTCCTCGCCACCCTTCAAAGCTCAGATCAATCTCCAGGCAGCTTTCTCTGACCACGGCTTCATCTGTCCTTCTGGCCACTTCCGGCCGGGCCTGAACCCCACTTGAGCACACCACATGAAAATCACTTGTTAGGGGTGGAAAAGGCCTTTAGAATAATTCAGTCCAATCTCTGCATTTCCTAACCAACTACCTCCCCAAAATGCAGTTGCTGTGGAGTCGATTCTGACGCACAGGGCCCATGTATGTTGCAGAATAGAGCTGTGCAACACAGAGCTTTCAGTGGCTGTACTCTTTCAGAAATAGATCACCAGGCCTTTCTTCTGTGGTACCTTGAAGTGGTTGAATCAGTGACCTTTCTGTGAGTAGCTGATAGTTTAACCATTGTGCCACCTGGGGAGTCCTTCTCCACGTTGTACCAAAAGCCAAAACTAAACCCGCTACTGTCAAGTTAATTCTGACTCCTATCGACCCTAAAGGACAGAATAGAATTGCTCCATAGGGCTTCCAAGGAGCACCTGGTGGATTTGAACTGCCAACCTTTGGGTCAGCAGCTGTAGCTATTAACTGCTGCGTTACCAGGATTTGCTGCTCCACTTTCTAGAAGGAGTGAATTGGAGCCTACAGAGGTATTACCCCTCATGGCTGAACAGCCCCACTGGTGGTCAATGGCACAATTTACAGACACAGCCTCCTTCTCACTCTGGGGACACTGTGTGCCCTGCTGTGGGTGGTCGGCCTAGGACACACAAGGCTTCTCCAGAGGAGCGTGCCCCTTGGGGCTGGGCTTTCTCCTCCCTGGAGTCCACACCTGGCACCCCTGGGGAGAAGACCAGTTCCTCCATTCACTCCTGGAGCATTTATTGAGGCTCACAGACATCTGAAGATTCCAGTGGGTGGTAACTCCTTCAGGCACTTGGCTGAAACCGTCTCCATGGAGACCACCCAGGCGCTGGTTGCCATGGCAACACCTGCAGGCGGTCACAGAGCTTCTGCCTATTTGTGTCAACTTCACATTGCCAATAGCTCTGGTCTCCAGGCCAAATCTGGGCCCAGTACGGGCTTTCTTGCTGCACTGGGTTTCAGACTTCAAGGGCCAGAGGGGAAATGTGTGAAATCGTGTGCAATTAGCTGAAAGTGAGGCCATCTGCTCAGCAGGCAAGCCCTCCATGCTCCCGGGAGCAGGATACACATCTACTGTGACACACACACACACACACACACACACACACACACACAGGCACATGCACAAACTAGGAAAATAACCCGTCCCCTCCATAACAGGCAGGCTCTAAGGAGCGAACCCTTCCCCACCATCCCCGCTCTCCAGCCATAATTGGAGGTACAAGGATCTCCGTAGCCTTCCAGAAATAGTGGACAAACACCCATAGAGCCATCTCTTCACCATTCACAGATGGCACTGAGCTATATCCGTGTTCTTGCTCCGCCACCTGCTTTATCGTAACTACAGATCCCGGAGAACTTTGTACATCAGCCCCAACCGATCTGCCTCGTATTTGTAACGGCAACAAAATATTGTACTTGTTCCTTTTTAAAACCAAGTTCCCAACTGAGAGATGTCTGTTTTCAATTTCTTGCTACAACAATGAGAGCGTTGTGCATGTATTGTTGTATACTGCTTATTGATGGGAGAAATCCCTAGTAGTGAAAATGCCCAGTCAACGACATTGCATTTTAAAATTTGATGTTGTCAGACAAATTTATTCCTATCACCAAAGCAAGAGACCTTGTGCATACTTGAGAAGCCTGAGTATATTATTGAACAAAATTAAAAAAAAAGACGACAACAAAATATACATAGAAACCATCATCCCAACTCATTCTATGAGGCCAGCATAACTTTACACAAACACCAGGCAAAAGAAAAAGAAAGAGGGAAATTAAAGGCTAATTTTCATAATAAACATATATCTAAAACTCTTAAGCAAAATATTAGCAAACAGAATGAAAGCACATCATCAGGATCAAACTGGTTATTAGTGCTGTTCACATTAAAACAGATTAAAGCGGGAAATCTGTGATCACATCAGTAGGTGCAGAAAAACATTTGAGAAAATAATTCAACATCCACCTCTGACTAAAAATAACTCTGAAAACTAGAAATAGAGGAGAATTTCTTTAGCCTCTCTCATGGATTGAACTGTGTCCCCTCAAAATACCCGTCAACTTGGCTAGGCCAGGGTTCCCAGTATCGTGTGACTATCTGCTATTTTGTCAACTGATGTGACTTCCCTGTGTGTTGTAAATCCTGTGTTATGTTCACGAGTGGGATTAGTGGCAGTTATGTCAACCAGCTAGATGCAATTGACAGGATTAAGTTGTGTCTTGAGTCAGTCTGTTATTGACATATAAAAGAGAGAGGCAAGCAGACAGGGGGGACCTCTTATCATCAAGAAAGCAGAGAGTGGAGCACACATCCTTTCTACCCAGAGTCCCAGGGTCTCCAAGAACAGGTAGATTGATGACAAGGACCTTTCCCTAGAGCCGACACAGAATGCCTTCCCCTGGAGTTGGCACCCTGAATTCAGACTTCTAGCCTTTTAAACTGTGAGAGAATACAGTTCTCCCTGTTAAAGCCATGCATTGGTGGCATTTTTGTTAGAGCAGCTCTAGATGACTAAGACAACCTCTAAGAGTATTTTCCTAACACCTATTGCTAAAATTATGGTCAGTGGTGAATCCCCTACAGAATCAAGACTTCTGGCTATCACTATGGTACTGGACAAGAAAAAGGAAGGTTTTAATTATTTGAATAAAAGAATTAAAATGTATTCATAATCAATATGACATGCAGAAAACACAAAATAATCCTTAGATATCTTATGAGAAAAGAAAGACAGCGTGGCAAGTTTGATGGATCAATATTAAAAAATAAATTACATTCTACACACTAGCAACAAACAGTTACAATTCTTAATTACACCAACAAATATAGGAGACTGATGAATCAGTCTAACAGGAGATTTGCAAGACCTCTACTGAGAAAAGTATAAAACTGTATTAACCAAAAACCCATGGTCATCCAGCTGATTCCAACCTTAACGGCCCTACAGGACACAGCAGAACTGCCCCACAGGACGACCAAGGAGTGGGTGGTGTACTCTAACCGTTGACCTTTTGCTTCCCAGCTGAGCTGGGAAGATATTAAAGATCTAAATAATTTTTTTTAAATACCATGTTCATGAATCAGAACATGCAATATTATAGTGATTTTATTTCTTCCCAACTGGATCTATATATTTAAGTACAATAAAACCTCAATATGGACTTTCATAAATCTTATTGCTTTTTAAATGTATATGAAAGAACAAAGGGCCAAGAATAGTTAAGATGCTCTTGAAGAAGACCAAGGCAATTAATTTGTACCACCAGATATCAGCACTTACTTCAAGTGTGTTTATAGAAGGCATAGGCCCAGAAGGACAAAGAAGAAGGCCCAGAAATCAATCTTACACATTTGAAAACTGGATCATTGCAGATATATACTCCAGCTCAGTCAGGAAAAGAAACTCCTCCCCAAACAAATGATTATCCCTACCTCACACCACACGTAGGAATAAAGTCCACAGTATTTAAAAGATTTGAATGTAGAATACATGTAAAACTATTAGAAGAAAACTAAGAGAACATTTCTTCAACCTGGGGATAAGAAAGATTTCTGACACAGACACTAGAAGTCCTACCCATAAAGAAAAAAGCCGATCAATCTGACCATACTAAAATAATTTCTTCATCAAAGAGACTACAAAGAAAGTGAAAAGATAAGTTATGTAATTGGGTAATGAACAACAAAATAGATACAGAATTACATCAACACATACATACTTGAGGAACTTCCACAAACCACATATGTAAAGCACGTTCATGGGCAAACTTGTGTCCTCCCCCAAGAATGTATGTCTGCTTGGCTGGCCATGATGCCCAGCACGCTGTGGTTGTCCACCATTTGTGATGTGATGCAATTTCCTTATGTGTAAATGAAGCGGGATTGGGGGCAGCCATGTTAATGAGGCAGGACTCAACGTATAGGATTAGGTAGTATCTTGAGTCAACCTCTTTTGAGATACAAAAGACAGAAGAAAGCAGAGAAGAAAGGGACCTTAGAGCCCCAAGGATGAAGAACCTGGGGTCCCTGCCTGGAGAACAGCTCCTAGACTAGGCAAAGATTGATGACAAGGACCTTCCTCCAGATAGACAGCCTTCCCCTAAAAGCTGCAACCCTGAATTTGGACCTCTAGCCTACTAGACTATGAGAAACTAAATTTCTCTTTTTCAAAGCCATGCACTTGTGGTATTTCTGTTGGAGCAGCACTAGACGACTAAAGCAAGCATGTAAGAGGGAAATGGCAAAGGAACACAAACAGGTATTTGATAGAAAAGAAAATGTGAATGCCCAATAAACACAGCAAACTTTGCTCTGCTTTAGTAGTAATCAGGGAAAGAAAAATTAAAACTGTAATGAAATGTAATTTTACTCTCATCTGCTTGGATAAAATCCTAAAGGCTCTTAACCTTCAATGCTGCCAGGTGTTAGAGCCAGGAGAAGGGCTGGGTGGTGCAGGTGGGAGTCCAAGTTGGCTCAGTTCCTTGGAAAACAATTTGGTAGAATTCTGCAGGTTCAATATTTGCACCTCATACGACCCAGTGGAAACCCTGGTGGAGTGGTGGTTAAGAGTTACAGCTGTTAACCAAAAGGTCAGCAGCTCAAATCCACTAGGTGCTCCTTCGACACCCTCTGGGGTGTTCTGCTTTGCCCTGTGGAGTTGCTGTGAAGCCCTATAGGGCAAAGACAACACTTTACAGAGGTGTACCAGGAGGTCCATAAAAGAAACATCCATGGAAGCTTCACTGTAATGGCAAAAAATTAGAAACAATGCAAATAATCACTGTTAGGAGAACAAGTGATTGAACTGTTTGTTCCCATAATGGATTAAACATCCGTCAGTAAAAATGATTATTATCATAGGCATCAACAAGGATGGATCTCAAGGAAACCAGGTTGAGAAGGAAAAGTCAGTCAATACACATGCCTTTTGTTATCAGTTACGTTCCAATCCAAGCAAAGTGTCCCAATATTTAGGGAGTTGTCCACATGCAGTATAGTCACAAAGAAACATGGGAGTTCCCTGAATTGGTTATTATAAAGAAATTATGATGATCATTTTTGACACCATCTTTTTGTTGTTGTAAAAATATAGACAACACATTTGCCATTTCAACCTTCTCATGTTCAGTGCGATCAACTACGGTGCCCCGAGACCGATTACATCTGCCACGCTGTGCAGGCAGCACCGAATCTACGGCCAGATTTGTCGTTGCCATAAACAGAAACTCAGTGCTTTCTAGACAAGGGTTCCTCTTTCCCCCTGACATAAGGAAATTGGCTAATGCGAGGAACTGGACATATTTTCAAGACTGTCTTTATGTCTGAGAATAAACTGTGTTTTATGTCCCTCATGGAATCCCTGGCAGGTGCTAACAGTTCACACACTCAGCGACTGACCAAAAGGCGGCCAGTTGGGTACACCTGGAAGCACACTGAAAGAAGAGCCTGGTGACGTGTTTCCAAAAACAGCCACCAAAGACCCTATGGAGAACAGTTTTACACAGATACACATGGGATCTGTATCGAATGCACGGCAAATGGCTTTTCCACCCCTCACAGGATACTGAGATGGAGCTGGGGACAGTTAGGGAGCTGGGTGATGAGGTAGCTTCCAGATACGGCTACCACCAATCACTTCCATCCCTGAGCATCTCTGCTTCCTCCTCCCATATTAAAAAATAAATAAATAAAAAGGTGGAGTGGATCCTTACTCATGGCGACCCCATGTGCGTCTAAGCAGCAGGATGCTCTATGGAGTCTGCAATGACTGATTTTTCAGAAGTAGATCACCAGGCCTTTCTTATGAGGCACTTTCAGGTAGACTCCAACCACCAAACTTTTGACTCACAGCTGAGTGTGTTAACCTTCTGTGTGACCCAGGACTCCACCTCTACATCTGAACTCAAACCAAGAAAACCGACCCCATTGGCATCCAAGTCGATTCCAACTCATAGCAACCCTTCAGGAGAGCGGATCCATCCAGAGGGTTTCCATGGTTGTGATCTCTTCGGCAGCAGGCTGTCGCGTCTTCCTTCCATGCAGCTGTTCATGGATTCAAACCACCAACCTTTTGGTTAATAGCTCAGTGCTTCATCACTGCGCCACCAAGGCTCCTTACCCCAGACTGCGAGGAGGCCTGCAGCTCTGTGGTGCAGTGGTTAAGAGCTCAGGCTGTTAACCCAAGTTTAGCAGCTCAAATCCACCAGCCACTCCTTGGAAACCCTATGGGGCAGTTCTACTCTGTCTTGCTGAGTTGGAATCAACTCGAAGGCTGTTTTTGTTTGTTTGCTAAGAGGTGGTCTATTCCCCTTGTCCTTGAACCCAGGCTGGTTTGGTGACGCACTTCGACCAACAGTGGAATTAACATCACAGGTGTGATTCCGGGTCTTCAGAGGACTGGCAGCTTCCCCCTGTTGGGGCTCAGTTGCCAGGCTACCACCATGGCCTGGCTCGCTGGCTGAATGACTAGAGGTCACAGGTGCAGAGGTCAGCGTGGATGCACCAGCCCTGCACCAGCCCTCGGCCAAGCTCGCAGCTGAATGCAGCAGCCTCATGCGTTGCTGCGTGCGTCAAGCCTGTCAGCCAATGGAATCAAGAGACAGACCGCACTGCTGTCTCAGGCTGCTCAGTTGTGGGGCGGTTTGCCAACCATGACAAGGGGAGAGGAGTGTACTGGGAATTCTGATGGTCCTGGCAGTCCTGTTTCCACATACACACTGGTCGTCATGTTTCAACTACCTCACATACGCATCCGTTATACATCACTAAGTGCTGTCCAGCCGATTCCAACTCATAGCAACCCTACATCCAACGGAATGAAACACTACCCTATCCTTGCCGTGCCCACATTCCTTGCTGTGCTTGAGCCCACTGTTTCAGCCATTGCGTCAGTCCATGCTATTGAGGGTCTTCCTCTTTTTCGGTGACCTTCTGCTTCACCAAGTGTGATGTCCTTCTCCAGGGACTGATCAGTCCCTCCAGATAATGTGGCCAAAGTATACGAGGTGAAATCTCACCATCTTTGCTTCTAAGGAGCATTCTGGCTGTACTTATTACAAAACAGATTTGTGCATTTATGTATACTATATATAACACTTCCCAGAGAGTAAACTGTTACTTTTAAAATACAATAAAAACATTAATTTCACATGCAAAAACACACTCCCTGGTTTTCAATCTTTGGAGCCCTTGAGGCACCTAAGTTTAAGAGCTACGGCTTCTAACTACAAGGCTGGTAAATGGAATTCACCAGCTGCTCCTCAGAAATCCTACTGGGTAGCCTCACAGGGTTGCTAAATCCTGCTGTTATTCTGTGATTGGGTTGCATTTAGGTTGGCTGACGTTAAGTTGGAAACCCTGGTGGCCTAGTGGTTACATGCTATGGCTGCTAACAGAAAGGTTGGTAGTTGAAGTCCACCAGCTGCTGCTTGGGAACTGTATGCGGGCAGTTCTACTCTAGCCTATAGGGTCGCTGAGTCACAACTGACTTGACACGACGGGCTTTTTAGTATTAAGTCACTGATTGGCACAAATGATTTGCATTTGAGTAACCCCAAAAGTGCGGTCCACCTTTTGGTTAGCAGCTGTAGCACTTAACCACCAGGCCACCAGGGTCTCCCTGTAAAGAACACAGCCAAGAAACACTATGTGGTCACAAGCCAGAATTAAACTCAATGGCAACAGGGTAGGTCTGAATACAAGGAAACCCAAAGTATTTGCAAGATCGTCTTTACATCTAAGAATGAGGAGTCTTCACACTTCACTGAGCCCCTGCCAGGGAACCGAGAGTGAATGTTCTCGACAGCCCCGGTGCAGGTGAGCATGTCGGCCTGGGCTGCTTCTCCGCCTTCCCTTCTCCGTCGCACGGCCACAGTGCCAAACCTCAGTCCAGAACCACCAAGAAAGGCTATTACTTGCTGAGGCGCCACGATGAGTCCACCACTGTCCTTGTCTTCAAGGACAAGCAATGCTGTCATCCACTGCGGTTTATCGGAAGCAGTGTGACCTTGAGCACTGCCTTTTTTCCTCCTCCCTCTGCTGGGACACTGGACCCACCTCACTCAGAGCTGTCCTGAGGACTGAAGGGGATATCCTTTACTCAACCTGGGAATCAGGCCATCTCTTTAGGGGCTGGACCCCAAGGACTTCAGAATTCACCGCCGCCCGCTGCCCTCACCAGTGCTCACAAAGCCACAAGGTCCTGACACACCTCCAAAGCCCACAAAACAGAGAAGTGCGCCCCCCAGCCCACCTGCAGCCCCTCCTGGCTTTGAGTCAGGGTCAGAAGTAAAAGATCTTTTATTCTATAGATGCTTCTGAAGAGAGCTACTTGAGAAAATATACAAAGCAGTTGAGAATCTCGTCCCCAGGGAGCACCCAAGGCTGACAGAGGCGGCAGGCTCTCCCCCCCCAGGCTGGGGCCCAGGGGTGCACATCAGACCATCAGTGAAAACATGCAGAAGGAGGAGGGGAAGGAAAGACACTGCACCTCCCCGAGCTGAGGGGGCAATCTCAGACCGCAGGGGAGGCGGGCTTACAGGTACCAGGCGGCTCTCCCTTCACAACTGATCTTTTAAAAACAAACAATCCTGTACTTGCAGAAAGCAATGAACATCACTGACCTGACCCAACACACAGCTTGCTTCTGTTGGAAGCTCAGTCCTCAAGTCGCGAGGCAGGACTGAGAACGACCCTCCTCAGCCCACTGTGCCCCGTAACTCTGGTGGTGGCTGCAGGGACCCCATGTGTGCTCCTGGGGGCCGAGGCTAGGCCTCAGCTCCTCGTGTCTTTGGTTCCACTCAGACTATTGTGCTTGACTCTCAATCCCACCCCCAAGCCCCACGCTCCTGCTGGTGGGTGAAGGCACTGACAGGGCCTGGTGCCCTCAGGCCAGCCACCAGCCCTTGTGCTCTGGGTGGGCCCAAGCCTGCACCCTCTCCTCTCCCCAGCCTAAGCCCCAGGAAGGAGTGTGTTGTACAAAGAGAAAGCCTTCCAGGGCCTCCCCCAGCCTGCCCTGCTCCATTCTCTCCTCCAGGGTCCTCGCCTGCTCCCCCTCCCTACCCCTGGCAGTCAGCAGAGGTGGGGGCCTCGAGAGGCCACAGTGCTGGTACAGGAAAGTGTGGCAGGGCCAGAAAGGAATGGCAAGACACGTCACATCAAAGGAAAGGTGTCCAGGGTACAAGCTAAGCAAGGGGCAGAGACGGCCAGAGATGCCAGAAAGGAGAAAGAGGGTGAGGGCTGCGTGGGCCTGGGGGGTCAGCGTCACACCACCCCACAGATGAGCGTCTCCACCACGAAGGTGTTCTCGAAGTGGCGGATGGCGTTGCAGTTCTTGGCCCCTCGTTTGGTAATACCTGGGAGAAGAAGGAAAAATCCCAGTGAAACCTGGGGTGGGGCCCCCGACTGGCCAAGCTCAGGCCCCAAGGCCACAGACAGACCTCAGGGCTCAGGGGAGGATGCTCAGGGACAGCGCAGGGGCCAGCTAAGCTCAGGTGCTGCTGAGACCCCCTGGGGCTTAGCACCTTCTGTCACGTGGCCCTCCGGTCCAAGTGCTGTCAAGTGTGACTCCCAGTGACCTCACATGTGTCATATGAGAACTGTGTTCTACAAGGTTCTCAACGGGTGGTTTTTTTGGAAGCAGACCTCCAGGCTTTTCTTCCAAGGCACTGAGTGGGCTCCAAACTCCATCCAGTCTTTCATTTAGCAGCTGGATGTGTTACCTGCTCGTAACACCCAGGACTCTGCACCCAGGGCCCCTGTGTGACCCTTAAGGTATCACTTTAACCTCTCTGTGCCTCAGTTTCCCCATTTGGGAGAACACAGAGAACACGAAACAGCGCCCTGCATGTACAGAGTGCTTGGCAAACACTGGAGCCTCCTGCCCACAGCTCTCCCGGGGACAGCTGAGAATGGAGCCAGGCAGGGAACACCCGGGAACTCAGGAAGGACGGGGTGGTGGGGCGGGCACTCACGCCTCCGGGTGGTACGGCGCCGCAGCCGATAGGTGTCCTTCCCGCTGCACAGGTGGTAGATGAAGGAGCCCAGTGACTCCTTGTCGCTGACGTGCTCCGTGACCACCATCTCCTCCTGGATGATGTACGTCTGCGGCAGGTAAGTCCCTCTCTGCAAGGGCAGTGGCCGTGAGTGGTCAGTGGCCGTGAGTGGTCAGTGCCCGTGGGCCCCCTCCCTGATGCCGGTCTGATGTCCCGCCCCTCACCCAGAGCTCCGGGGGAGACAGGGTCCTTGTGTACCCCTGGCACCTCCTTCCTATGCTGGTGCCTGAGCCTGCACTGACATGGGCTATTGAGTGCCTGTACTTCTGGTCCCCACCCCAGGAGCAGTGACTGGCACCATATTCTCCTGGCCCCGGTGATGGGGGCATGGCCTTGAAGGCAAAGGAAACCGGGGTCCTCAGGGAGGGAGGGAGGAAAGCAGGCAGGTGGGGGCAGTGCAGAGAAGAGAAGGGCAGTGCTTGCTGCACAGATGGGGATGGGCTGGAGGACGGCAGCCAGTCGGGGGGCAGGCCCAGCCGTCAGTGATGTCCCCAGAGGAGCCCGGCTCACCTTCACGTTCACAAGCAGCTCCCAGAAGTTGCGCGGAGGCAGCACGATGGTGGTGTTGAGCTCGATGACGTAGCACTTGTCCAGGGAGATGTCGTGGTAGGCAGTCAGGCCCTGCATGGAGGATGGCCGCGTGGCGGTCAGTCTTGCAGCCCGGGGTCTGACTGGGCAGGCGGGCAGAGAGGCTCCCAGCCAAAGCGCCATCCCCAGCCCAGGCCTTCAGGGTGGGAGGCACCCAGATCCCTCAACCCCTGGGTGTACTGCCCCTGCGGGAGCCTGGGCCCCCCGTGGAGTTCTGTTGCAGGAACCCCAGAGTGTGGAGGCAACGGTTAGAACTGAAACACCCGATGAAGCACTAGGCACTGAGCACTGGGAAGACAAAGCCGAGGGTCTGCAATTCCTGGGTCCCAGACCAGTGCTGACGACAGGAGTCAGAGGTCACTAGGGGGTGGGAGGTGCTGGCCAAGAAGAGGCATGAAGGAACCTTCCGGAGGGCTGCCTGTATGCCAGAGCCTCACCTGGGTTATATAATTGCATCAAAAAAAAAAAAAAGGCTAACCCATCTCTGCTGAGTTGATTTCAATCCCTGGTGCCCCCAGGTGACACAGCAGAACTGATTACAGGGCCTTCTTGGAGGCCACCTCTACGGGAGCAGATCGCCAGGGCTTTCTTCCACAGCGCACTGAGTGGGTTCACACTGCCTGCCAACCTTTCTGTTAGCAGCTGAATGCAACTGGGAAGGTGCGGCCACATAAAACCAGCCTTTTCAGCTGTACAGTAACATATGCACACTTGATGGCCTGTTCGCTAAGCTTCAGTAAGCTACGAAACAAGAAACCCTGGCCTCGCCACGACATACGGCCTCTGCAGCTGCCAGACGGGGACGATCAACTAGTTAGATCGGATTCAGCAATGACCGGGTTACCCGTAATACAGGCAATGTCTTCCCATCCCTGATAGACGCAAACCACAGACACCCACTACACCCAGCCGACACAGCAGCAGAAGGCAGCTCTGGTCTCCTCCTCCACCCCTTGTCCCGGAGGCCGGCCTCACCCGTTGGAAGTCGTGGATAATGTCAGCGGGGTCACCACCCCCAAACTGGGGCACAGGGACGTTGATGCGTTCATAGTTCTCCTCGAGGTAGATCTTCACGTCTTCCTCCAGCTCCATCCGCGCACGGACTTGGGAGGACAGGGCATCCTCATACAGCACACCACAGTGGAAGAAGTTGTCGCGGGCCAGCTGAGCAGGGTGGCGAGGGGAGAGGCAGAGTGGTCACATGGTGCTTTCTGTACTGCCACTGCAGCCACCCTGAAGGCTGAGGCAGCAGGAAGGCTGAGACGCTAAACCCATTTCATAGATGAAGAAACTGAGATCCATGGGGGAGTTGGGTAAAAGCTTGGGAGACCAAGGGGTCAGGGAGCCAAGTCTGCTGTTTCTAGGCAGATGATCTTGCTGGGCCTCAGTTTCCCCATCTGGGAATAATGATCCCGAAGGCCCCTTCCAGCCTCTAAAGTCTGTGAGTCTGTGACTGAGAAAGGGGGTGGACTGGCATGAGGAGGCCGTGGCCACCCTGTGGCCCCTACAGAGGGGCTGACAATGAGGAAGCCGCTGGTGCCCTCTGGGGAAAACAGGACCTGGGCCAGATCACATCCGCTAACTGGGTGGGCTCAGGCCCTGCTGGGTAGGGGCCTTGACTGCCACCAGGCGGCACTCCCCTGCCTCCCCGGTACCTACTGCCCCCACTGCTAACTCAGCGTCTGGCCTCAAATCAGTCCCTTCACCTCTCCTGGACCCCCAGGCCACACGAGACACCTTGACAAACATCTGACCTGCCACACTAGGCACCCTGGATGACACAGATGGACGTGACTCACACCAGGTGGCTCACCTGGCCTGCCCACTCAGACGGTGTCTTCCAGATTCAGGCTCGGGACTGACAGACTGTGACAAGCAGAACCCCCTGGACCTTTTCAGCGTAAGCTCTCCAGAGAACAGGTGACTGAGGGCAGCCAGGGAAGCAGGCACAGTACTGCCCCAGGACTGGGTCCCAAGGCTGGACTATACTATGGTAACCAGGGCCACAAACCCAGGAGCTGCTCTAAGGTATCTCCATTCCCAGGGAACTGGGGTGAGGACTCAGGACCCAGGTGGGTAAGGGGAGACCAGGAGGACCCAGTATGGGCCCTAGGGAAAGGCACAGGCCACAACAGGAAAAGGCTTGGGACAGGGTCCCAGGCCTGTGGGCTGTCCCATTGTCCCACACAGGAGAAGCAAGACAGCAGGGGGAGGAAGAGGCACTCAATAAAAGGGGAACTGAGGCTTCCAGAGAAGAGTCTTACAGAGTACCAACTGTGGGCATTTCCACCCTGGGAAAATTGGGTAACTACAAAGTCAGCCCCCCGCCTGTGCTGCAGGGTCAGAGCAGGCGGCCAGGGTCCTAACTGGTAATCCCCAGCCGCTCTGTCCCTCGGAGACTTCATGGTTTTGACAACCACCAAGAAAAGCTGACTCAGCTTGTGCTGGCTCCCGTAGGTGACCTCAGTCTCGCATTCTGAGACCACACCCCCTACTTCCTCCCTCCCCAACCCCCTCTCTGCCCTTGCTGTGACAGTGGACACTGGTGGGGGTCGAGGTGGAGAGCACCTTCTGTAGTCCACCTCTGCTCCTTACAGACGACAGAATTTCCTATGACGTTCCTGCCTCCCGGGCCTGGGGCCCAGTCTTCTTACTTCCGCTGCCCTGAGTCGCTGGTGCTGGGGCCACAGGGTGCCGTGTGTGACGCTGAGGCTGAGGCCACAGCCACACAGGCCCACATCCTCCCTTGCTCCCCGCCCTGCCTGGGGGCCCCCTGGGAGGCTTCCCATGAGTCTCTGCTGTTATCTGCAGAAAAGCCTCTGCTGTTATCTGTGCAAATGCAGCAATGACAGGCTCCTCTGGGTCCCCAGGAGGCGAAGGACAGGGCATAACCCATGTCTGCCCATCCCAGTTCCCCTCTCACAGGACACATGCTGGGCTCCCCAGGTCACAGGGCTGATGGCAGGGAGGACAGGCCTGGTTCCCAGAGGCCCCAGGAAGGGAGACTAGCTGGCGTCTTGGACTCACCTGGGTGCTCACCTACTGAAGGGCCACTCACCAACCTGAGGGGCATGCTGGGGCTCCCTGCCTTCTCTCAGCTGTTCCTGTCTGGCTGCTGGCTCCCCGTCCCCCCAACTCCCCACGGGCTGACAGCACTGACGTCTTACCTGGGCAAGGAAGAAGTATCTGTAGACGTAGACCGAGGCGAACACCAGGCCCATAAGCAGCACGACCATGCCCATCGACAGGTAGCACACGCTGCCCACAGAGCCACCCTTCTTGTAACGCGGGTGGGGCGGCCGCTCCTCCTGCAGACACAGTGTCAGGGTCAGCCAGGGCCTTCCCTCCCCCCAGGAATCGGGCCATGGCCTGCAGACCGCAGGGAGCCTCAGGGGCAGGGGAGGACAACACTGCTTCATCTGGAAGGAAAGGAGACCTTCCTGGGTACCCCTGGCTTCCTTCCATTTAAAGAAAAACCAAGACTGCCCAAAGCCAAGTGCAATGATCAGTTGATATCCAGCAAAAGCAGTGTGACCCACTCTACACTGTCGATCTCCTCGTTACACTGGTTTGTCCCCAGTGACCGCAGAATTTCTTTCAATACGAAACGGGAGGAAGCATGGAGGTAAGGAAGGCGTTAAGATTTTAGACTCCATAGGGGCAGGGATGCACTGGGCAGGCTGGAGAGCCACGGGCAAGGCAGGATGTGAGAAGTGGCATTTGTCGTGGGAGAGATGCCGGCCAGGAGACGCGGCCCCTTGGGGCGGCCAGGGCAGAAGGATCCTGGGAAAACCTGCTTGGGGTGCCAGGAGACTCACTCAAGCTCAAAGACAGCAGCCCTGCCAGGAAACAAGCCAACACAACTGCCTGGGTCTGGAATGTGCCAGAAGGAGGTGCGAGAGAGCGTAACCCAGTACAACTGCTGAGAGGCTGGTGACTCTAGCCCTTGACCAGGCTGTGACCTTGGCCACCTGCCACAGTGCCCTCGGCCAAGCCCTCACTCACCCTTGGAGATGTCTGCCAAAACCTAGGGCCTGTTTCTTCTCCACGTTCACCGTTCAAACCACCCTCCCTGGTATTCACAGGGTGCCCAGACATAGCCAAGGGTGAAGTCAGAGAACTCCCAGGAACCCCCACCTCCACCATGTCCTCAAGGGTGCAGGGGGAAAGGGCGGTTAGGGGCTCTGGCCTGAGGACCCGTGCTCGCTGCTCTGACTCTGCCACTAGCTGCCTCCCTCGGCCTCCGTTTCCCCATCTGTAAAATGAGCAGGTCAGATGAGGTGACGTCTTGGGATCTTCCCAGTTTGATGTTCTGATTGTGTTGTTCTCCCTTCCTCCCTTCACCCTGGTGGCGATGGCAGTAGGCTGAGGACACGGTTCAAGACCATGCCACCTAGGAGCATCCTTCACTCCAACACAGGGGGCCAGCTGGATAGGGGGACCAGCTGTGCCCAGACTCCATATCCGGCCTCTTCTGCCTTAGGGCAGACTGGGTGAGTCCCATTTGAGCTGCATGACTCCCCACCTCACCCCAGGAAAGGGTCTGGAGACAGCCAGAGGACCCGTCCCCCACTATTCTTTCTTCACTCAGGCCAGCCGGCTGCCAGGCTCCACCCACAGGATGGAGACCGGGTGGAGGGGCACCCTGCCCTTGCACCCCACTCCACCACACTCAGCCATCCCCCGTGCTGCTCTGTGGGCAGGAGAGAGGTTAAGCCAGCAGCCCTCACCGATGAGCTCCTCGGCAGGCCCAGGCCTCTCCCTGCCCCGGCTCCTGTGGTCACATGTTACCTCAGCACCCTGGGCTGGCTCCCCAGGGAACCAGGCTCCCAGACACTGTCCACCCTGACACACAGCCGCAGGCCACATGGGTGCTGGCCTCCCAGGTGGGGCTGTCTCATACAACAACCCATCCCAGGAATCCTACAAATGCAGAGGCCAGGACGTCCTCAGGAAAGGCTGCGGAGCAGGAGTCAGGCAGGTTGCCTCCACCGGGGAGCCTGCCCTGAGACGTGGCCCATACTGGCCAAGACTTGACTGAGGGGGTCAGGATGGGTGATGGCCACCGGGTCCCCGAGCTGAGGACCAGAGGCCCCAGGAGGAGCCTGGGCTTAGATGCAGTGTGGGAACATCTTAACTTCCCGTCCTCAGGCTTCTATTAAAATGTGGACCACACTCCGTTACAAGGTATCAGCTGGGGTGAAAAGAGACCAAATACCCAAAAGCCTTCTGTAGAGGATAAAGTGCTAGATAAAAATAGCAGCTTTGTCTCAGCCCAGCACTGAGGGCAGACACTGCTGAGGTCACACTAGCCAGCAACTCACGGTCTGGAGACCAGAGATGCGAGCTGAGAGAGCTGTTAAAGTTGGAGAGCAAGTCAGTGGGCCAGGAGCTTGACCCAGAAGGCTACTCCACAAACCCACACACTGAGTGAGCAGACCTCCTAAGACCAGGTGAGATCTCCTAGGACCAGGGAGGACCTGTGAGGGCCAGGTGAGAGGTCCTGCTAGAACCAAGTGAGACCTGCCAGGACCAGGCGAGGTGTCCTACTAGGGCTGGGTGAGACCTTCAGTTCCATGGCTGCCTCTCTGTTTCGGCCCTGTGTTTCCAACGGCTGGGCAGTGTCTGTGGGTCGCTGGGGGAACGGCCGGGAGACAACAGTCAGTGCAGGCAGGGAGAAGTCGGGGCCGCGCTGGCTCCAGCTGAAAGTAACCAAGTGTGGCACACAAGGGCTGAGCCCCTAGCCAGGGCCTCTTCTGACCATGCCCACACATGTGTCTCCAGGGGTCACTGTGAAGGCTGGGGACCCTCCACCTCACTTGGACTGGTGAAAGCGCCTGAATGCCTGTGGCCAGTGAATGGCGAATGGCCATTGCCTATCTGCTCCTCTGCCCTGTGAACACCTTGTCGGCCTTGGGCCAGAAGCACCATGGCTGTTTGGGGTGGCCAGGGAAGGCAGGCCCAGGCACTGCCAGGAGGTGGCCACCGTGTCCTTGGTTCGGATGCACATCCCCTAAAGCAGGTAGAGCCCAGAGTCCCACCCCACCAACACTGCCTGCGCCTACTGGCCAAGCCCTGGCACCTCGCAGCCCCTCAGCCCTGTCTCCCTGCCGGCCAGACTCCCCCAGAGGAAAAGGCTGAACAGACATCCTGTTCCTCAGCTGATGAGACCAGGGAATGTCAGCTTCCCATGGAGCTGCACCCACAGCCGTGCATTTGGGGGACTTTAATTTAGAAAAAGAAACTACCACATGCTGTTTCCAAGGCAACTCAGCTCTTGGTGCAAATGCTTCTCTGCTTTGATTCGTGTGTGGGGCTCAAGAGTGGGTCTCCCAAGTGGGGCTTATTAGCGGATGTCCTGGGAACCTGAGATGGGCCATGGACTCAGGACGTGATTTAGCACAGCCAGGGCAGAGCTGGTCAGGGTGACCGCCACCTCCAGCCCCCAGGGCTTGAGAACTACCCAGCTCCCTGGCCTCTGCCACCATGCCCAGATTAACTCAAGCAGATTATGCTCTGGCTGCAGGCTGCCCGGAGGCCGGGAGGGCAGGCAGAAGTGCCCCACAGGCCCAGCTGACGAAGGGGGAAAGCGCTGGCATCTGCTCTGCCTCCTTGGCATCTCTTTGCCCTGCTCTGGACCGCAGGGCAGAGGGCTCCGTGGTGTGAGTGTGCATGACCAACAGACTCAGGAGGGTGGGGGCTGACAGACACCCTTTGGCCACTCCTGACCACACAAAGCCCATTGCTCTAGATTCCAGACATCTCCTGGGTGACCGCTTCCACATGGATCATGGGTTGACCATTAGTGGAACCCATACTCGTAGCCGCTCCACCTGTAGAGAAGCGGCAGCCCCCCGGCTGGCCGGCCCAACATCCACTCATGGTATGGCCCAGTGACGCTTAGTGTGCCAGCTGGCTGAGGACAGCTCGGGCCTCATACTCCCTGCTTGGCTGGTCCACCCACAGTGTGGCCCAATAGTGCTCAGGGTGCTGGCTGGGTGAGGACAGTGTGTGTGCCTCACACTCTCTGCCTGGCTGGGCAGCAGCGCCTCTCTCCTGCTCCAGAGAACAAAGGCTCAGCAAAGACTGAGGCAAACTGGTTGCTGGGAAAGCTCTCACGGGGGAGCTCAAGGCTGCAGGCACGGTGGCAAGCTTCGCTTCCGTGATTTTATGAGGAAACATTTTTTTCCTACGAGAAACTTGTGCTTGCTGGCTGGCTGCTGACAGCCTTGAAGCATGCGGGGAAGAGAGAGGCCAAGAAGCCAAGGCCTCTGCGGGCAGGCCCCAAAAAAACCCCAGCACTAGGGAAAGGACCCAGAGCAAAGCCAACTGAAAACCAAAGTTGTCCCGATCCAGTCCTCAGGGGAGGGAGAACACCCAGCCCACCTGCCTGGCCAGCGCTCACTCCACTCCCCAGTGTTCCTGGAACCCCAGCTCTCCACCAAGGACTGAGGCCCGGACCCTCACTGAACCTGAAACCTGATCCCCGGTTATGCAGTGAGGGAGGTGGGGCCCTAAGGCCAGTTACGCAAATGCCAAGGAGAAAATTGCAGAACGGAGAAAATGACATTTAAAGTCTCTTTTGCAGCCCCTGGCCCCTGCCTGTGTGAGCATGGGAGGCCTGCTGGAAGAAAGGGGGCATCTTCAGGCCATCTATGGGCCTCTGGAGCCAAGAAGGGCCAGGGACCAGCTGCCAGATGGGGTGTAAGTCCCTACCGCCTACTTTCTGGCCCCCCATCTGCCATAAGCATCTCATCATCAGAGTTAAAGCACCATGCAGCATGCACACATGGGGAGACCTGGGGAGCCAGGCAGCTGGAGGCCCACAGGCCCTGCCCTTGCATCCCATCCTGGGCTCACCCTGGCACGTCCTTCCAGGCTCGGATCTGGAGATGACATCCTCCTGTGTCCAGTTCAGCTCTGAATCATGGGGAGCCCTCCTGTGAGGGGGCTGCCCCACCCCCAGCCTGGACCCAGGCAGAGGTTATAAAAGCCCCACAAAGATTCACTGCCTGAGGCCTCCTCAAGCCACACCTGGCTTGGGATCCAGTTTGCAAATCCAGGAGCGTTCTAGGGTCAGCCCCAGCCAGACCAGCTTTCCTCTGTGTCTCCACCACGTGGGACAAAATCCAAACCGGCTGCCTTATTAAAAACCTCTCTGCTGGCTCTCAAATAGCCAAGACTCTGTCCTGAGCGACTTCTGTGAGATGGCCTGGTGCCTACTGTGCCCACTGTGGAAGGGGGGGGTGACTGCTCCAGGCCAGGCTCCGGATGACATGGACATGTGCCTGGTGGCTCACAGAAGCCCAAGACCTTCCCCAAGTGCCAAAGGCTGACCTCTGACACTGAAAGCTCCCTGCACCACCTGGGTTGACCAGCAAGCTGCTCTGCCTGCCAGGTGCTGACATTTTAATCCCCTCCCCTGAGCCTCTGGCCCCTCCCAGCGTGCTCAGGGCCATCACACACAGCTCACAGGAAAATGTTGATGTTTCCAGTCTCACTGGGGACAGGGGTGAGAAGACACTCTATTTCCCATTTCCCAGTCTGATTAAAAGCCAAAAGCTGCTGGTCCGTTCCACCACAGCCATGCTGGCTTCCACCACCCCCCGGACAGTCATCAGGCTGCTATGGGGAGAAACGTGCCACTTCTGCAAAATTCCAGGCACCTTCTGATGGAGTCTGAATGATGGCCTCGCCCTCCCCCAGTCCAACATCAGGCCCTCTCGCCTGTCCCCTAGCAGGAATGGAAATAATCTTGGCTTGTGTCAGGGTCCTGGCTCCATCTCAGCTGGGTGTGTGGCCCCGGGAAAAGGAGCGAGGGGAGGAAAGTGGGGACCTGAGCAACGCCTCCTGTGCTGACCCTAGCTCCCCTCCCCACGCTGAGAGAAGGGAGCTGGCTCCCATCCGCTAAGGCAGGCAGAAGGTTTGCAGAGCTCCTCACAAAACTTCTGAAGCTTTGGGGCAGGTCTTCAAATATGGGGTAAACCCACTGGGTAAAGATGAAGCTGCTCCCCGCCTCCACCACCGCCCCCCGCCCCAGCTGCTGCGTGGATTCTTGCAGGTATAGACACTCCCGACTGCAGTGATCATAAAAGTACAGGCGGAGCCCCTTGAATTCCTCAGCCAGGTCTCTGCTCACACTGGGACACTCATCTCTGAGGCTCCTCCCCAGGGGCCCCCTTCAAGGCCCACGGGCTGTAGCCTGTGGCGATACCCTGGGCTAAGCCACAGAACTTGAGGAGGGGGCGAGGCTCCGCCGAAGACTCCTCAGAGGCTTATCTTGGACCCGCAGGGGTGGACAAAGACTTCTTGAAGTCCTGCTTTGATAGAGGAGATGGGGCTCGGTACAGATCACCAGAAGCCGCGGAGGCATCTCTGCAGGACCCATGAAGGCTGGCTGGGACAGGTCTCTCCCAGGCACAATCCACGCAGCTCTAGCTGTTTCCCACCGCCTTCTCTCCTTCTCCTCCCCCACCCCCTTACCCCCCGGCCCGAGGGACAACAGGAAGGGGGCGCTGGAGGGGGGCGGGGCCACCTCCACAAAGCCTGGCCGAGAAGGACGCGGTAGGGCAGCGGGGGAGCCCTGCCGGGACGTGGGCAGCAGGAACCCAGGAAAGTAGCGAGGAGGCCTGATGGCAGCACCCATCCCTCAGATCCGGGGGGTAGGGTGGGATGTGAACGTCAGGCCTCGGACCCCCAACCTCCGGGGACGCTGGGCTGCTTTTATTTCCATTTCATCACTTTCCGGTCAGCCAATTCCGGGGCAGCCCCGCAGCAGCACCCCGCCTCCTGCAGGCCCGTTTGCGATGGAACCAATGGTCCCGCCCGTTCACTGGCACCAGAGCTTCCCCCCCAAACCCTAACCAATCAAGACCCACACTTCGGGACAGCAACGTCCAACCCTCCTCCCATCCCCCACCTAGAGCTGCGACTCAGCCCCTCCCTCCTGATTGGAACCAGGCGGTTCCCCTACTCATATTCCCCTAACTTCTTCAGGCCAGCCCCCTTCCCCAACTTGGGGGGCAAGCGCCCTGGCCCCCTCCACTTTTAGAAGCGCCCTCAAGCGTGTCTCCATTGGGGGCCAGGCCCTCGCACTCCTCCCTCCCACTCTTCCAGACTTTGACTTTTGGCCTCCTCCAAGCCCGTTACCCACTCCGGGATGACGAACCAGCCGAGCCCCCCCCCCACCACCCCGCCTCTCTGAGGGCCCCCAGCCCTCTCACCCGCGCAGGCGTCAGCAGGATCTCGGTGGCCGGGCCCGCGGCTGGCGCTTTGTTGCCCTTGTCGGCCTTGTCGCCCTTGATGCCGGCCACGGCCGGCTGGAAGCTGATCTTGACCATGGCTACACCGGCCGCACGTCCAACCGCCTCCGACCGAGAAGCCTCAGCTGTGCAGCCACCGACGCTGCTCTCAGCTCTGCAGGCACCGGAAGTTCGGAGCCAGCTCGCGTATCTGTCTCTAGCCCCGCCCCCGGCCGCCCCGCCCCGCCCCCGGCCGCCCCGCCCCGCCCCCGCCAGAGCCCGGGCCGCCTGCCAGCTGCGCCTGCGCCCCCTGCCTGCTCGCCGGCCTGCCGGGCGCGTGGCGACCCCTGCCGGGTGCGTTGCTCCGAACTTGCGAGGGCAGAGACTCGCTCAACCGACCAACTCATCAGCCGCCAACTCATTCGCTCACGCATTCATTCATTCATTGTTGGTTCATTCATTCATTCATCAGACGTGGACTCGGCCCCTCTGTCTGACTTAACCTTCCCCAGGGTCAGCATCAATACAGTCTTTGATAAAACAGTGTTTGCCAGGCAAACGGCAGTGCTTAGACAGACTCCCCATCCCCTATTCAACTCAGACCCTTCTCTTTGGAAATGTACCTGCTCCCACCGCCCCACCTCCCACCTGTCCTTGGCAGGGAGGAGCCTGGAAGGCCTGCCTCAATTTGCACCAGGCCGTGCCTTGTGCATTCTCTGCCATCTTTCATTCTACATTCCCGCAGAACCTTCCAGAGTGCCGCTGGGCATGCTTGCCATCGTAGCTCTGGGTACAGAAATGTCCTTCATATGGTGACTGTGTCCAAAAGATCCTCATGTTGGTGTCTGGAAGCTAGAGCTCCAGACAGGACTTTACTCCTTGGAAGCATCATAGGAATTGAGGAAGAAGGGACATTTGTTGCTAGGGCCCATCTCTTGGCACCAAAGTCCTGCATCTCTGCTTACTCTCCCTGATGGAAGATACAGGAGCCCATGTATACAGCCTTGTGCTAAACACCCAGTTTTTGTCCTGCGGTTGGGCTGACTGACCATGGAGAGCAGAAACTCTGACAGCTTTGTCGAAGAGACTTCAGTCTTCCCTGACCACTTCTTCTCAAGCCTCTGGGGCTGCTTTGAGCCCTTGGTGTCCACATCCCAGAGCCAGACCTCTTCGGTGCCCTTGGCGCAAATCTTGGATGCCTTGAGGACAGACAGATCAACAGGCAGGAAAAGGACCCAACTGTCATCAAAGCCACAACCTGGGAAACCAGGAGAGAAAGTGGGGCAGCAGAAGAAGATGATTTGGAAGAGAAGAAGAGGAATTTGATTTGGATGAAGGCCAGAGAGGAAAGTGGTATGGACAATTGCTAATAAACCCAGTGAACTCCAATCAGTCCTGGTATTTGGTGAAGCAAAGCAGAAACCACCCTTAAGCTCGAAACTCTCAGTTGGATTCCAGCTACCTGTCCCCCAGCTTTGACTCCTTCACTCAGCAGGTGTCCCCCAAGGACCTCTGTGTGTCAAGCTTTGTGCTAAACTCTATGGCAGAAAACAGAGAAGCCCAAGACATGACCCCACCACTGAGGACCTGATCATGGTCAACCTGCTGCCTGCCCAGTTCCCCGCCCCCCAACGTTGTATCGCTCATCTTTACCACAGCCCAAGCCCCAGCAACATACGTGTTTCCCTCATGTGAGTGAGGAAAATGAGGTTGGCAAAAGCGGAGGGCACAGACTTCTCGTTGTCGGTTGCTGACAAATAGATCCCTGCTCAGGGTGATCTTGTATGTTAGAGCAGAACTGCTTCAAAGTGCTTTCAAGGCTGTGATCTTTCTGAAACAGATCACCAGGCTTGTCTTCTGAGGCACCTCTGGGTGGGTTTGAATCACCAATCTTTCAGTTAGTAATTGAGAGCTTAACCATTTGCACCACGACAACTTTAGATTTGGCTTAGAGTTGCAAGAGTCTGGGCAAGCCATAAAATATTCTGTCTGGCTTATTTATTCACAGAGATGACCCTCAAGGAGTGGTTCAGGTTCTGCTGGGCACCCCCGACATCTCTTTGGGAGGTCTGGAAGTCACAGCTATTTTTACAGTACTAAGATGTTATGATTTTCACTTGCTAATTCATTTCAGAACTACTCTGCTGTGTCTTTCTTCCTAGTCGGTCATAGTCAGGGAGCTCAGCCAAAACTTGGCCACCATGGGGGACCCTGCTGGTATAGGAATACTGGTGGTGTAGCTTCCAGCATAACAACAACATGTAAGCCCCCACAGCGGCACCAACGGACAGACACTTGGGGAAGTCTATTTCTGAAAAGAATCAGCCAGTGAAAACCTTTCGAATAGCAGTGGAACATTGTCTGATTCACCGCCGGAAGATGAGACTCCCAGGTTGGAAAGCTTTCAAGAGATGACCGGAGAAGAGCTGCCTCCTCCAAGCAGAGTCGACCTTAACAACAGGGATGGAGTCAAGCTTTTAGGATCTTCTTTTACTGGTGACAGGACTCAAAATGAGAAGAAAATGACAAAACTCCAAATGAGAAGAAAGAGCTGCAAACATTCATTAATAAACAGAATGTGGAATGTACAAAGTATGAATCCAGGAAAGTTGGAAATCATCAAAAATTAAATGGAAACCGATAAACATCAATATCCTAGGCATTAGTGAACTGAAACGGAGCGGTACCGTCCATTTTGAACGTGACAGTGATATGGTCTACTACGCCAGGGATGACAGCTTGAGGGGCGTTGTATTCGTGGTCAAAAAGAACATTTCAAGGTCTGTTTGGAAGTAAAATGCTGTCAGTGATAGAATAATATCTACACACCTGCAAGAAGATGAGTTAACATGACTATTATTCAAATTTACATACCAACCACTAAGTCTAAAAATGAAGAAACTGAGGATTTTTACCAGCTTCTGCAGTCTGAAATTGATCAAATGTGCAATCAGGATCCACTGATAATGGTGGTTGGAATGGAAAGTTGGAAACAAAGCAAATGGGCTGGTAGTTGGAAAACACAGCCTTGGTGATAGAAATGATGCTGGAGAACACACGATAGAATTTTGTAAGACCAATGACTTTTTCGTTGCAAATATCTTTTTTCAGTAACATGAATGGTGACGACACACATGGACTTCATCAAGTGGAATACGCAGGAATCCAGCTGACTACATCCGAGGAAGGAGATGACGGAAAACTTCAACATCATCAATCAGATCAAAGTCAAGGGCCAGTTGCGGAGAAGAACATCAATTACTTGTATGCAAGTTCAAACGGAAGCTGAAGAAAATTAGAACAAGTTCATGAGAGCTGAAGCATGACCTCGAGTGTATGTCACCTGAGTTTAGAGAACATCCCAAGAACAGATTTGATGCGTTGAACACAAATGACTGAAGACTTCGAATGTGGAATGATGTTGAAGACATCATGCATGAAGGAAGCAAGAGGTCATTAAAAAAACAAGAAAGAAAAGACCAAAGTGAATGTCAGAAGAGACTCTGAAATTTGTTCTTGAACATTAAGTAAAAACATTTGTTCTTGAACATTAAGCAAAAAGAAGAAACACTGAAGTAAAAGAAATGAACAGAAGATTTCAAAAGGCAGCTCCAGAAGACAAAGTAGTATAATGACATGTGCGAAGAGCTGGAAACAGAAAACCGAAACGAGAGAACACACTCGCCTTTCTCAAGCTGAAAAAACTGAAGAAAAAAGTCAAGTCTTGAGCTGCCGTAGTGAATGGTTCTACAGAGAAAATATTAAAGGGTACAGGAAGCTTCCAAAGAAGACAGAAGGAGTACACAGTCATTACACTAAAAAGAACTGACCAACTTTCAACTGCTTCGAGAGGTAGTGTATGATCAGGAACCAACGGCACTCAGGGAAGATGTCCACGCTGTGCTGAAGGCGCTGGTGAAAATCAAGGCTCCAGGAACCGATGGGCTCTCAGTGGAGATGTTTCAACAAACAGATGCTGTGCTCGGAGTACTCACTAATCTATGCCCAGAAAAACAGAGGACAGCTACCTGGCCAACCAATTTATGCCTATTCCCGGGAAAGGTGAGCCAGGTGAATATGGAAATTATCAAACAATATCATTAATATCGCATGCAAGTACAGTTTTGCCAAAGATCATTCAAAAGCAGTTGCAGCAGTGTTTTGACAGGGAACTGTCAGAAATTCAGGCTGGATTCAAAAGAGGATGTGGAACCAGGGATATCACTGCTGATGTCAGATGGGTCTTGGCTGAAAGCAGAGAATACCAGAAGGATGTTTACCTGTGTTTTGTTGACTATGCAAGGGCATTTGACTGTGTGGATCATAATAAATCATGGATAACATTGCGGTAAATGGGAATTGCAGAACACTTAATCGTGTTCATGAGGAATCCGTATGTGGATCAAGAGGCAGTTGTGCAAAGAGAACAGGATGACACTGCATGGTTTAAAATCAGGAAAGATTGTATCAGGGTTGTATCCTTTCACCATACCTTTTCAATCTGTATGCCAAGCAAGTAATTCCAGAAGCTGGACTATATGAAGAAGAACGAGGGATCAGGATTAGAGGAAGATTCATTAACAGTGTATTTTATGCAGGTGACATAGCTTCCTTGCTGAATGAAAGTGGAGAGGACTTAAAGTACTTACTGATGAAGATCAAACAGCAGTCTTCAGTATGCGCTATGCCTCAACATCAAGGAAACAAAAATTGTCACAGGTGAACCAATAAGCAACACCATTATGAACAGAGAAAAGATTGAGATCGTCAAGATGTCATTTTGTTTGGATCCATTATCAATGCCAACAGAAGCAGCAGTCAAGAAATCAAAAGATGCATTGCACTGGGAAAATGGGCTGCAAAACACCTCTTTAAAGCATTGGAAAGCAAAAGTGTCACTTTGAGAACTGAAGTGCACCTGACTCAAACCAAGGTATTTTCAGCCACAACATAAGCAGGTGAAAGCTAGACCTCGAACAAGAAAGACCAAAGAAAACTGGATACCTTTGAATTGTGGTGTTGGAGAAGAATATTGAATATACCATGAAATTGGACTACCAAAAGAAGGAAGAGATGTGTTCTGGAAGAAGTACAACATGAGTGCTTCTTAGAAGTGAGGATGGTGAGATTACATCTCACATATTTTGGACATGTTGTCAGGAGCGATCAGTCCCTGGAGAAGGACATCGTTCTTGGTGAAGTACAAGGTGAGTGCAAATGAGGAAGACCCTCAACAGGATGGACTGCCACAGTGGCTGCGGTAATAGGGTCACGTGTAACAGAGACTACGAGCAAGGCACGGGACCAGGTACTGCTTTGTTCTATTGTACACAGGATTACTATGGGCTGGAACTGACTCGAAGGCACTTAGCAGTAAGTGTGTACCTGGAAGTACATACCCGGAAGCCTTGTGGTGCCATGGTTAAGAGCGGGGCTGTGAACTGAAAGGTTGGCAGTTCGAATCCACCAGCTGCCCTTACAGATCATGTGGGGCTGTTTTACTCTACTTTGGAAGTAGGTTTTTTTTTTACGGGTTGTATTCAGTTTACAGACAGTAAGGTGAGACTTTCACAGGTGTGTGTTGTTCTCTGTACAGGAAACACCTCAGTGATAAAGACTGGGCCGAAGGGTGAAGAACAAATCCCTTCATCATCGGCCTGGAATCAGGGGCCAGCATTGCACACAATGTCTTGCCAGCCACGTGGTCTTAGATCCATAGAGCTGAATTTTTGGTGGCTAAATATTTTGGCTGGGAAGGGTTTCTTGGGAGAGAGGCCGGATAGTGAATCTTATTCGGTGCTCTGGAGACATACCCTGTGATGTCCCCAGCACTTACTAACTCAGGTGTCTCCCAAATGAACTTCTGATTCGCTCCAGGTGTCTGGACCTCAGGAAGAGGGGGCTGGCCTGCAAGGACTTCACTAAGGGGCTGACCATGGACAGCTATGCCAGCCCCAGTTGCTTAGACATGAACTATCTGCAATGAAAAAACATCAGAGAAAAACTGACACATTTTAACTATGGTATTAATTTTGTTGTTGTTGTTAGGTGCCGCTGATTTGGTTCTGACTCACAGTGGCCCTATGCACAATGGAAAAAAACACTTCCTGGTCCAGCTCTGTGCCCACAAGTGTTCTTATGCTGAAGCCCATTGTTGTGGCCACTGTGTCAATCAATCCATCTTGTTGAGGGTCTTCCTCTTTGTCACTGACCCTCTGTCCTTCTCCAGGGAATGATCCCTCCACAGTGTGTCCAAAGGGCGTGAGACACAGTGTCATCATCTTTCCTTCCAAGGAGCACTCTGTTACGGTGTTGGCCTTAGAGAATATTGAATATCCATTCCATAGACTGCCAAAAAGACAAATCTGTCTTGAGGAAGTACAGCAGTGCTTCTTAGAAGCAAGGATGGCAACCTGTACTTTGACCATGTTATCGGGGGGGGGGGGGGGAGCCCAGTCCCCGGAGAATGACATCATGCTTGCTTAAGTAGATGGTCAGGGAGAAAGAGGAAGATCATCAGCTGGGTAGCCTGGCACAGTGGCTGCCAACAGCGGGCTCGGAGCTACCTCCTACTGAGAGGACGGTACAGGATCTGGCAGTGTTTCAGTCAGTAATCCATAAGGCACTGGTACTTGGGGGTCACTGGGAGGTGAGGTCACTGTAAGGGTCTCTCCATGAGTTGGGATCAGCTTGGTGGCAATTGGTTCTACCTGGGTCTTCTTCCTGTCTTTTTTTTTTTAATCTATGTGTTTATTTTCATAAAAAAAGGAGACTACTAGCTCCTTCTGCTAGTGTTTTTCCACCTGACATCTGAGTCTTTACTTTATTGATGGAATCTTGATACATAAAATCATCAAAATTTCCTTTGTGGTTTCTTTCTTGACTGTGCACTTGGAAAGTCTCTTCCCTGTTTGAACTTAAACATTCACCAATATCTTCTTTTGGCACCTTTTTTTTATGATGTTGAAATCATTAGTCAGCTTTTTTTTTTTTTTTTTTTTTAAAGTGCTTGGCAGTGTGATGTATTATTTGCTTTTTAAGACAAATCTTAGTTTTCTGTGGTCTTTCTATGGAATAGCTTCGGGGGATTTTGACTGGATTTGCTCTAGTTGGGGAGAAAGATCAACATTTTCAGGACCTCCCCATTTACTTAAGCTTTATGGCCTCCAGGAAAGTTGTGTGCCTTTTTTAATTGACCTAAGTTATAAAGCTTATTTTTACGCATTTTGTGTTTGCAGTTGCTTGTTGTATAAGGAAGCTTCATTGCAGCCAGCCTTCTTCCTGGGGACACTCTCGCTAGCCAGGCTCCTATTCCGGGGGGCCCAGAGAGAGGGGAAGCTGGTTCACGGGGTGTGGAACGCAGACAGCGGGGTGTGTTTCTCGGAGGTCCCTCTGCCTTCCAGAGCCGCCCGGAGTGGGAGCCACCACGCTGGGATCTCAGCCTGGGGTGGGGTGGAGGGGGGGCAGGGTGGCGGGGAAGAGGCTCCGGCTCCGGGGCCGTCGCAGGCGTCAGCCCGGTGCCGGCGGCGCCCCCTTGTGGCCATCTCCCTCGCTGCGCTCCTGCAAAATTCCAGTTCCTCTTTGACCTCATCTCTTTTCCACCGTTTTCCTTGGTACCAGACGTTTTCCCCTCCGGAGGGAAGCAAGCGATTTTCAGTATTTTAGAGTCTGAAAAATACAATTTCGAAGATAAATATGGAGAAATTTAAAGCCATATCTCCTAAAAAAAATGTGGAAGCTGTTTATTCACTCATCAGCACCTCTGGTGGGTGTCTTACGGGGCGGGCTGCAAAGATTCTGTCCTGAGCAAGATAAAAAACAAACAAGCAAATAAGTATCATTCTTCCCACAGGACGTGATGGGAATGGAGGAAGCGAAAGAGGCCAGCAGCACTAGCTGGTGTAGTCAGTGAGAGCTTCTCTGAGGAGGTGACTGTTAAGCCCATAGCTCATTGCGGAAAATGAGCCAGCCAGGAGAAGATGGGTATGCCAAGTCAGCCAAGTGCCGTCGAGTCGGATCCGACTCATGGCGACCCTAGGGGCCAGAGTAGAACTGACCCAAAGTATTCAAGGAGGACTCGGTGGATTTGAACTGCCGACCTTAAAGATTACCTAAACAAAACAAAAGAAAAACCCATTGCCATCTAGTAATTCCAATTCATAGCAACCTTATAGGATAGACCAGAACTGAGACAGGAAGGAATTTAGGAGAGTCCGTCTAACCACACCTTGGAACATACCAGAGTGATAAGCGACTTATTTTATCACCCACACCCGGGGACCAGTTGCTTTTCAGAGAGTTGTTTTTTTCTGAGAAGCAGTTGAGACACAACTCAGAGCCATGCAAAGATGAGACTGAGGTGACTGCTATATGTCCTTCCAGCGGGGAAAGCTACAGTCGGGGCCAGGGAACTGTTCCAAGGGAGCAAGAAACTGCGCGTGCGCAGCAGCCCACCCTAAGTCCCGCTATCAGTTGCAGAAGTCCCTGTGGCAGGAACCGTCTTGATGTCTGTCTGTGTGCGGCGCAGTGGAGGGACCAGAAGCCCCCGGCCAAAAAAGGAAACTTCAGATGCCGGTCACTAATTTATTGTCCCAGTTATACTGTGGAGCAGACGGGCTATAAAAACCCAACCCAGAACTCTCCCAGTGGAACATCCTTTAGGAGTGCTCTACACTTCGCTGCTGCGCCACTTCTGATACTGTCCTTTTCCAATCAAGATTTCTCTCGTGGGCCACCCCGGTCTCTCCAACTCATTCTTTCTTGCAGGTGTGAAAAGGAGCCTTCAGAGTCTTCAGAGACCCCCAGTAACAAAACTGCCCTGTAGGGTTCCTAAGGAACACCTGGCGGATTTGAACTGCTGACCTTTTGGTTGGCATCTGTAGCACTTGGCCACCCCCGGGGTTTCCTGTTCCTGTTGAATAGAAGCAGAAGTTCCATCAGGCAAAAAGTGGAATAGAGACATCCTTGTTGCCTTACCTGCTCTTTGATACTCAAGTTTTCATAATGCTTTGCATATTTTTACCCAAGGGCCAAGGGGTGAAGTTTCTGTTTGTCTGTAGGAAGAAGAAGGCACTGGAGGCCCAAACATTGATATTAGCCATTTGGGCAGGGTGGAAGCTGGTGGCTTGGCCGGAGTGTGGGAGGGTTTTCTCTCTAGACCTTGGGCTGTCTCTCAGGCTGTGGTTAGGGACAATTTTTTCAATACAAATGAGGAAAACTAGGAATTCATAACCCTCAGCCTAATGAATCCATGGCTGTTGAGTGTCTATTTGGACTCACAGAGAGGGACTCTAAGGCTGTCCATCTTCACAGAAGCAGATTGCCACACCTTTCTCCGCCCGAGCGGCTGGTGGGCTGGAACTGCGGAGCACTTTAATCACTGTGCCACCAGGGCTCTTGGCTATTTTTAGAATGAGATTAAACAGAAGCCAAGCATAAGGGTTGTGATAAAGCACTGACTCTAAGAAGTAATTTGTAAATGTGAGCTTAGAAGGTTTGGGAACATTCTGTGAGGACCAAGGCCACAAGGTTGGAATGTGATGAAAAAGCGAATATGTCTCTCTAACTGGGCCCCTACCTGGCCAGCCTAGCTGGTGGTCCTCCTGGCCTCTGCCAGACACCCCATTTGGAACATCAGTGACATAAGGATACTCTTCAAAATCTTCCTCAATCATTTTTTGTCTGCTGTATGAATTTTTCTTAAGTTATCAAGGTTTCTTGCAGCCCACAGAGCTTGTGACCCATTATTATGCACTTTTCTCTTGGGAAATAAACAGACTTTGATAATACTCAGTGATCCTTTCGCATGCTTCTGGCACAATTTTGACTTGTACTTTCTAAGTGTCAGCTCTTGGCACACTTGCTGATCTTGTCCTATGCTTTGAAAAGATTCTCCTCCAGCTACATAAGGATACATCCTCTCTAAATGGGCTGTATGGTGAAATGTGCGTTCTTTTTCTTGATGTGATTCTGGAAGGACTTGGAGCCCGGCACTGCGGGCGCAGTCACAGTCCATCTGGCTGTGGGTCATTTCTCTTTTTCGCAGGCCCCCTCCTGAACCAAATGTCTTAGCCATCTAGTGCTGCCCTAACAGAAATACTGCAAGTGGATGCCTTTATCAAAGAGAAATTTATTTTCTTACAGAAAAGCAGGCTAAAAGTCCAAATTCAGGGCATCAGCTCCAGGGGAAGGCTTTCTCTGCTGGCTCTGGAGGAAAGTCCTTGTCATCAATCTGCCCCCAGACTGGGAGCTTCTCAGGCACAGGGACCTCAGGTCCTTTCCAAAGGACATATTCTGCCCCCAGCACTGCTTCTTGGTGGTTTCTTTCTTTTATATCCCCAGAGACTGCCTCAAGACACGAAACAATCTCAGACATTGAGTCCTGCCGCCCAAGTACAGCCACCACTCATCCTTTCTCGTCAATGTCACAGAGGCAGCGTTTACAGCAGGAATATCATACAATACTGGGAACCACGGCCTAGCCAAACGGCTACACAGTTTTTTGCCGGGGGAAGGCAGGAAGGAGATACAATCCAGTCCATGACACCAAGCATGATGTCTCTCTTCTGGGACAAGTCCACAGCAGGTGTCTCTCAGTTTAAAGACTTGAGATACGATTGCCAATGATTTCATCTTCTTCAGCTGAGTGTACATTCAATTTCTTTTTAAAATGTTTGGCTTCTTAGTGCTGCTGTAAGAGAAGTATCATGAATGGGTGGCTTTAGCAAACCAACTTTTCTTACAGCTGCAGAGGCTAAAGGTACAAACTCAAAGTGCTGGCTCTAGGGAAGGCTGTCCCTGTCAGCCGTAGGGGAAGAGCTTTGTCCCTTTCAGCAGCTGTTCCTTAGTTCCTTGGTGAGTTCTGCATAGTGTCTGTCTTCCCCTTTGTCCTGCATCGGTGCTGTTTCTTGTAACTCAAAAGTGATTGGATATGGCCTCATAAATATCCTAAAGAGAGCACAATTCCAAATGGAAATCCTGGTGGTGCAGTGGTTAAGTATTAAGTCTGCTAACCGACAGGTCGGCAGTTCGAATTCACCAGGCGCTTGTTGGACACTATGGAGCGTTTCTGCTCTGTCCTATGGGGTCGCTGTGAGTCAGAATCCACTCCCCAGCAGTGGGTTTCGTTTTGGTTCATTCCCAGATGGGATTACATCCACAGGTAATAAGGTTGGGAGTCCAACATATATTTTGGTGGGGAGGTGGGAGTGGGGACACAATTCAATCCTCAATAAATTGCATCCTTCAGTTTCTTCAGAACACCCTTGATGTGATTCATCTTCTAGGGATCGTGTCTTCTCTAATGCACTTGTGATGGGCAATTTCAATTCCAAGCTCACACCCTGTCTGTGTTGTCTTTCCCCAGGTAGGAAAGCCCAGAACCACTGTGTTAGCAAGTGGCACCCAGAGGCTTAATCTGACTTCCAAGTTTTTGAAGGCATTATTCTGTCTAATGAGTTCACACATGCTCCTTGACTTCTAATAAGGGGGGACTTGTGCACCCCTGAATAATCACCATTTCAGTCTGGAGCATCTTCTGTGCTTTAAGTGCAAGTTTGCAATCCAAGTCAATTTGTCATTAAAAAACGTGTGCATACCCACTGCTATGCAGCTGCTCTCCGCACACTGTGACAGCACGTCTCTCCACCCTGTGTTTCCAGCGTCCGTTCAACCAGCTCCTGTCGCCCTCTGCCCTCCCATCTCACCCCTGGAAGAGAGCTGCCCAGTTAGTCTCATGTATCTACTTGAGCCAAGAAGTGCCGTCTTTGCCAGTGTCACTTTGCCTCTTCTAGTCCCATGCAGTCTTTGCAGAGCATCTTTCAACACTGGAAACCCTGGTGGCAGAGTGGTGAAGGGCTATGGCTGCTAACCCTAAAGGTTGGTGGTTTGAATCCACTGGATGCTCCTTAAAAACTCTATGGGGGAGTTCTACCCTGTCCTACAGGGTTTGGTTTTTGGGGGTGGTCAAGTTGTTGTTTTCTCTTCAGATGTATTTGGAAGGTGGTTTTGGTGGCAGCTTTTTGAGAATGGCTGTGTTCTGATGTGTCTTCTGAACCAGACTCTTTCACGTCATACCGGTTCACCTTGTTCTAAATGTGGAGATATCTCTTTGATAAGTCCTTTTGCAAAAGCATCTATTACGAGTCCAAGTAAAGAACTGGAGAATTCCAGCTCTTTGTTAGTAACTTCCAGTTTTTATATTCCCATAGTTAGTTCTATTTCCCTGCTGCACATAGGGTCTCTATGAGTTGGAACCGACTCCACAGTCCCAGACGACATAGTTTGTTCTTCAGTCTGGCTCTCATTAAAGTTGATTCGAGGTTTCCAAGTGCATTTTCAGTAAGATCAAAAATCCAAACCCTCAGTAAGGTCAAGCGTCTGAATAATTTGCCATCTTGGCCGACGAGGGCAGAACTCCCAGGGGCTGGTTTGTGTCTGCTCACAGGAAGTAGTGACTACGAAACAACTCAAAATCTGACCATGACCATCTTCACGGTCACCCTGCCCGTCAGGTTATGGGCTGCTAGCTGGGCCTGGGCCAGCATCCCCTGCAGCACTGCCACTGCCTGAGATCGGATCTGCAGGAACACTGTGACCAGATTGTCACAAACATCAGCAGATGCCCCAAGGCCCTGTGGCCACCTCTGAGTCCCTCAGTCGCTGACTCTTGTGCTGGCCACCACAGACCCCAGAGAACAGGGGGATAGAGCAGTGCCTGGCAAACAGCGAGCTCCCAGAGGAGACAAGAAAGCTGGAACTGCTACCTGGTATCTTTCTTGCACATAAACTTCATTCTGGTCCCCTGGAGGCCTCAGAAAAGGTCACAGAAAACTCCGGATGCTCAGTGCCTCCTTGGCTTGGGTCTGGCCGGTCTTCAGTATGTGTGGGGAGGCATTAGGAGGGGTTTATAAGGGACTTTGACTGACTCCACTAACTACACCTTTAAACACAAGGGAAGAAGTAGTGGAATTTTCTAGTTTGCATTCCAAGAATGTGTAGACCAACATGAGCAAAGAGAATGAGACTTTTAAACTCATCTTGCCTGGGTGAAGGGGTTGGCCAGACACAAGCCCTTAGAGGGTATTCCAGTTGACATTCTGGATGGAGCACTGCTTAAGTGAAGGAAGGCTGGACTGTTTGAGCTCCTCTTCTGTGCGGAAGCTGCGTCCTCGACCCTGGGGGACCTTGGCTTTGTCCAGCTCAAGGGCAGCTCCATCTTGTTGACAATGAGTGCCCTGATCAGCTGAAGGTTGGCTGATTTGAGCTGGGCTGGGCTGGACAGTCCTGCTACCCTCAGCTGGGCTTGCGTAGAACCAGCCGAAGGTTGGCTGGCCTCTGTTGGCCTCCACCCGGTTGCCTCCTCAGCTGTGGGTCAGCAGGGTCTGGGACGACCTGAGCGGCTATGCTGATCTTGGCTGAGCTCACCTGTACGTCTCCGGGTTGGCTGGGTTGGTGGGGTGTCCACTGAGGTAGGCAGGGCTTAGCGGGGTGCTCCACTCTGCCCAGTATCCTCCTCTGAGACATCCCCAGTTGTTCTCAAGGCCCTTATCTTTCATCTTCTTGAATTCGTCATCCTGAGAACACACAGCTCTGTAACTGGGAATCTGAGAAGGAGTGGGTGGTGTAGTTATACCCAAGTCTCCTTCTGATTCTCTAACTCGCTTCACCAGCCACTGAGCAATAGGAAACATGGGAGGAGACACCCCAGTCTTGGGGTGCTCCTTGGGGAGGTTGAGGCTGTTGTTTCCGATACAGCTTGATTTTGACTGCTGCTGTGTTCTGTGAGAGCGTAGGTCAATATCTACACCGACCTTGCAGGCCCTGATGTTCCAAGTCACTCCGCCTGCTTGTCCAAAGGTAACAGAACCTTAGATTCTCATCCTGGAAGAATGGCTGCTGCCTGAAGCTCCAGACACTCAGCCACCTGGACATTCTGCTCTTCATGGTCTTGTTTCCACCACCTGCAGTTTTCAGTGGCCCTTCTGCTCCTTGGGATCTCCCTGTGTGTCATCTCTTGGGCTGGGCAGTCACAGGAAAGCTCGAGGAGTGCCCCAAGGGTCCCTGTGCACTGCCTTCGCTGGCTTTTGTTTGCTTTCTATCAATTACAGAGAAAGCAGCCTTTCATGATCTGCTGGTACACAAGAAAGCACCCCAAAACTTTGCAGCTGAAAACGACTTCCTGTTCCCCATGGTTCTCTGGGTGCGCAGGGCAGTTCTTGTACTTGCTGAGGTCGCAGCTGTGTGAAGTGTACAGCTGCAGCCAGTGGCAAGGGCTGCAATCTCAAAGGTGGCCTTGTGTGTCTGGGGCCTTGGCTAGGTGATGCAGTCTATTCCATGCGGCTTCTCTGTCTCCATGTAGTTAGTCAATACTCTGTCCGAGACAGGGATGTGAAGGCCGGCCTAACCACACCTTAGAACAGTCCAGAGTGATAAGCAGCTTATCCCCGACACCCAGGGACAAGTTGCTTAATTATACTTAAAGTCATTTTTCAGACAAACCAGTTTAGACCCAATTCAGAGGTATGCGCAGACAAGACTGAGGTGACTGCTGTATGTCCTTCTGACAAGACACTAGAGGTCTACAACCAGGGCTGGGGAATCAAACCAGGGGAGCAAGAACTGCACAGGTGAGACATCCCATAATAAGTCCTGCTATCAGACGCAGCAGCCCCCTTGGCAGTGCCAGGAATCATCTTGAAGTCTGGATGTGTGTCCAACCAAGGGATAAGCAGCTGCCTGACCACAAGGAAATAGGTCACTACTGACCTATTGTTCCCAGCTATACCTTGGGCGTAGACGGGCTATGAAGACCCATCCCCAGACTCGCTCAGCAGCACAGCCTGCTGGAATATTGTACACTCTTCTGTCACCCTACTTCAAAGTGCTTCCATTTTCTAGTAAAGATTTCTCCTGTGGGCCAGTCAAGTCTCCCTGAATAATTTGTCCTTGAGGGTCAGACAAGAACCTTTGAGGGTTTTGAAAGACTGCCAGTCACAAGTTGTCTGACCCAAGTCATTTTACAAGGCAGCTGGCTTCTGAGACAGACCAAGGGGAATCTTCCAGGTCTGGAACTGACTTTGCAAACCACTGCTGTGGGGGCTTGGGCAGGTGACTTAACCTCTCTGTGCCTCTGCTTCCCCATCTGTAAAATCACGCCACTAAGTATTTCGAGGATCAGGTCAGAAAATTCACACAGTAAGTTGCCTTGAGTCGACCCTAGTTTATGGTTTCCCCGTGTGGGTCAGACTGCATTGCATGGTTTACAGTAGTGGCTGATTTTGGGGGAGAAGCAGATCACCAGATCTTTCTTCTGAGGCACACCTGGGTGGATTTGAACCTCCAATCTTGCAGCTAGCAATAAAGCAAGTTAGCCTTTTGTACTACCCAGGAACTTTTGGCTGGGCTGTCTTGCGCAAAGCCCCTGATAACTGCACCGCAAATGTTAATGAGAAACATTAGCAGTTAATGAAGACCTTTGGAAGAACACTACCTGTTGACAGAAGGACTTTAGGAAGACTTCGGTGAATGTTTGAGATGGGCAAGCAGCAGTGTAGCAAATATTTACCTACCAGCTGCCATAGACATAAACCAAAGCTGATGCTGTACTGTATCACTTGCAGTTGAATGTCTAAGTGTTTCCTAAGAAAGGAGAAGAGATGTCTTGCACTCTTAGAAGGCTGGTTACAAGTTTCAAGGACATTAGACTTGCAGCCTTGAGGCTGAAATGTTTGCAGGCTGAGCAAACAGGACTGGCTGTTGCTGGGAGGGAACTGGGTGGGAGAGCAGCTCAGGAATCCCAGGGGAGTCACGGGGCATTGGCTCAAGGAGTCCAAGGACCTTGGCGCCCTGAGGTCTGGGCGCCTGAGGGCTGCAGCCCCTGAGTCTTAGTGAGACAGTGACATTTAGAACCTAGGAAAACAACCCGCTGGAACCGCCTCCCCCGACTGGAGTGAATTCTGAATTTGATATCTGGGAAGCCATGAGTTTGGGAAGCACAGGCTTGCTTCTGCACAGAGTTGATTTAAATATCAACTACACATCCCTGCCGAAAGATGAAGGTACTGTCCTGTCTCTCTGGCTTTCTGCCCCTCCACCACCTCCCAAGGAAGAGTGGATGGACCCTGGCAACAAAGGTCTGGCGGCACCGTGGTTAAAGTGCTAGCTGCCATGTAAAAGGTTGGAGGTTCAAATTCCCAGCCCCTCCGTGGGAGAAAGATGTGGCAGTCTGCATCTGTAAAGGTCTACGGGCTCAGAAACTCTATGGGGCAGTTCTATTCTGTCCTCTGGGTCACTGTGAGTCAGCATCGACTGACGGCAGTGAGTTTCAAGGATGCCAGTGCCCCAGCCACCCCTGAAAGCCATGTGGCCACCCACGTGCATTCAGCAATGTGGGCTGGGTCTACCCCTCCTGCTTTTCTCTTGAGCTTTTATTTCCACCATTTTGTTACGAAACTCTCAGATTTACAGAAAATTGACAGAATTCTACAGAGTCAAACCAGTAGGGGGTGAGAAATGGGGTGGGGTATGGGGGAGGTGGAAGAGGGGAAGGAGAGGACAAATCTCTTGTGTCAAATTCCAAAGAATTTATGCCCCTCCTCCGCTCAGAAGAAGGGGATGCCCAACTTCCCCTCGCTACATATGGGTGCCCAAGTGGCATTCTCCCAAGAGGACAATACGGGAGACATGGGATATAACTCTACAGTGGAGAAGCCTGTCATTCACGACCCCAGGCAGTCGAGGTCAAGGTCGACAGGGCCAGGTGTGTTGCTGTAGGGGCCCTTGATGCAATGGCATGAGAAAGGCCCTTCCTCTCTGTGGTTTTCTTCCCTGCAAACCCATCACCCCAGTCTAATCAGGAGAAAGGGTCTGAACAAATCCAGTAGAGGGACATTCTACAAAATATCTGACCAGGGCTCCTCAAATCAAATAAAGGTCATCTGAAACAAGGGAAATCTGAGGAACCATCACAGCAAAGAGTTGCCTAAGGAGGCATGACAACTGAATGTCATGTGATCTCCTGGGTGGGAGCCTGGACCCCTACCAGGGCTTTAGTGGAAACCCCCAAACCTGAGTGAAGTATGGATTCCAGTTAATAATAGTAACGTATCAGTGTTGGCCCATGAATCGTAACAGGGGGCCCTGGGTGGCACGAGGCGCTTGGTGCTGGACTGTTCACTGACCGACTGGTGATGCAACTGCAGAAGAAAGGCCTGGCAATCTGCTTCCGACAGGTCACAGCCACGAAAACCCTGTGAAACCGTTCTACTCCGCACACACGGGGTCACTGTGAGCTGGAGTCAGAGTGGCAGCAGCTTGCGCGCGCGCACACACACACGCACATTGTTTTAGTCAGCTAGGGCTGCTCGAACAGAAATACCACAGAGTGGATGGCTTTAACAAAGGAAGGTTTATTCTTACACAGTCCGGTAGGCTGCAGGTCCATATTCAGGGTGTCCGCACCAGGGGAAGGCTTTCCCTCTTGTCGGCTCTGGAGGCAAGTCCGGTATTGTATCAGTCTTTGTACGGGGAGCATCTTGGCGCAGGAACCTCAGGTCTGAACGACGCGCTCATCTCCTGGTGCCGCTTTCTTGATAGTATGAGGTTCCCAATTCTCTGCCAGCTTCTCTGTTCTTTTATCTTTCGTAGGAAGAAAGGATTAAGGGTGGGACAAGCCATACTCCAGGGAAACTGTTAGGGCTTCCTAGCAGGGGAAACTGGGGTGTGGTATATGGGGACACTCTGTGCTCTTTGCAGATTTACCTGTAAATCTAAAGCTGTTCTGAAAAGTAAGCCAAGCCAAAAAACCTACGTACACCAGCTAGGGCCTGTCGTCAACCTTTTGCTATTGTATCTGTCCATCCTCTCTTTTATAACCCCTAGTGACCGTTCCCTTCAAGGGTGCTCAGTACCCCCAGGGCGGGAGGCTCAGTACCCCCAGGGCGGGCGGCTCAGTACCCCCAGGGCGGGCGGCTCAGTACCCCACAGCCCTGGGATCTCAGGGACCTTCTGTCCCTCACTGCAGAGCAGGGACCGGCAGCTGCGGCCGAGGTGCTCTGCTGCCGCCTAGTGGACGAGGCCGAGTGCTGCAGGCAAGAGGCCGGCGGGCTCCCCTGCGGCGCGCCGGGGGCAGTGTGAGCAGCAGCAGCAGCAGCGCCGTCGGGTGGGCACGGACCCCACACGGACACTACCCTACCTCCTTCTGCTCACCTTGTTTTGAATTCCTTTCTGGACCTGCGCGTTTCCTAAATCGGCCCAATTTCCGGCTATGCAGTCATTTAGCAGGGAAGCTGTGGTAGTGCAGTGGTTAAGAGCGACGGTTGTTAACCAAAGGTTGACAGTTTGAATCCGCCAGGCGTCCCTTAGAAGCCTATTGGTCAGTTCTACTGTGTCCTATATAGGGTCGCTATTGAGTCAGAATCAACTAGATGGCGATAGGTAGCAGTAGTATTCTGCAGTCATTTTATAGGGCTGTAAATCTCAGGGCACATCGGTGGTTGAATTCTCATCTTCCATGTGGGAGACCTGGGTTCGATTCCAGGTGTGTTGGGATGGATTGCTTTACATGGTCTTTCTCACCACGGTCTTATAACTCCCATCAAGTAATTGTGTGGGACTATGCAAATGAGGTGCTTGTGGCCCATTAAGAGGATTGGACAGCATGCTAATAATCCTGCAAATTAGGTGCATGGAACCCTGGGGGTGGGTGGGACTATGCAAATAAGGTGTAAGGAACCCTAGTGAGGGGACTGGTCAGTTTTGTCATACCTGTAGGCTTCAAAGAGAGCTAGTCCCAGGGCAGAGGGGCATCTGACTGTCACCAGGAAGGGCTGGGACTGAAGCATGTCCTTTGGATGTGGGGTCCCTTTGCTGAGAACCTCACAGGCCCAGGAGGCAGCGACAGAGAGAGGCATAAGCCAGGGGATGGTGAGAAACAGCAGCAAAGAAATGGTGGCAGCAGAACCAGGAAATGGGCGTGAGACAGTATGGCGAGTGGCGTTGGGAGGTTCCTGGCCCATGGAGTGAGGGTGGCTACCAGACATGCTGACCTACAGAGCGAGAGAGCTGAGCACCTTCAAGCAGGCAGCTTCCTGATGGAGTGGAGCACCTCCAGGTACCTACCTAGTGGAGCTGAAGAGCTTGTAACACTTGTCGAGGCAGGGCCAAGTCCAGGACAAAAGGCCAAGGGCCCAGAACTCTGCAGGCACAGCTTAGAAGCCCTCCTGATCAAAGAACTGTATCTTCCATCACTCTTGATCCTCAGCTGTAACCTTCGACTTCCCTAATATGCCTCCCCCCCTTGAGTGTTGTCTGTGAGTTATGTGTGGCCACTGCAATGAACTGTCGAGCAGCAGAGCGCACTGTGGGAGGGAGGGCTGGTGTCAGAATTGGGTAAAATAGCTGGAGAGATGTTATGTCTGACCTCTGCCTCACAACAATCAGCTTTGCCCTGTTGGTGTTGATACGGACTCTCTCCTTTCCCTTATGACATTAGACAAGGGGCTCAGACACCCACTACCCACAAGGCCATTTTTACACTTGGTGAATGCATCTCAGGTAACCCTGGTGGTGTGGTGGCTAAGAGCTGTGGCTGCTAACCTCAAGGCCGGCAGCTCAGATCCAGCAGGTGCAGCTTGGAAGCTCTACGGGGAAGTTTTGCTGTGCCCTACAGGGTTGCTGAGTTGGAATCGACTCGACAGCAGTTGGTTTGGCTTGGTAACACACCTCATTACCCAGCCACCTCCTGTCCCTCAGTGTTGGCCCGAATGCTGCTTTAAGGCTGAACAGATTTCAGTGAACCAGATGGACTAGGAAGAAAGGGTGGTGGTCTACTTCCAACAATAAACCAGGGACAATTCTGGGATCACAGGGTTCTGCTCCCGTTTGTGCAGGGGGTCACCATGAATTGGGGGTCCACTTAATGTCAGGTGCTAACAAGCCTGCCTTTAAAAGCCCCTGGAAGCAAGCAGAGCAGGACAGAACTGGAGCCTTGCTAGCATTTGTGAGGACCATTCATGGATTGAATTGTTTTCCCCAATCTGTAGCAATTTGGCTAGGCTGTAATTCCTGGTATTGTGATGCTCCTCAGTGCTGGAACTCCTGCCTCTATGATGTTACTGAGGGTAGATGTGTGCAATTGTGTTGGGGCTGTGGGGCTTAATGTGTGAAATTGTTTTGTGCCTTGAGACAGTCTCTTGCGATATATGAGAAAGAACAGCAGAGATTGGGCGCTTCATACCACCAAAAAGCAATGCCTGGAGCTGAGTGTGTTCTTTGGAAAGAACTGGGGTCTCCGCCTTTCAGAGGCTTCCAGTCCAGGGGAGGACTGATGACAAGGACCTTCCTCTAGTGCTGGGAGAGAGCCTTTCCCTGGAGCTGACAGCCTGAATTTGGACTTTTAGCCTCCTGGACTGTGTAAGAATAAACTTTTCTTTTGTTAAGTAGAGCAGTACCACATGACAATGCAACCGTCAAGCACTATGTCACAGCAGTAGGTCTATCTTGCTGTCCTGCCTTTCAGTCTCCAGGTCTCTTGACTGCCCACAGGATCAGGAGTCTGAAGCCTCAGGTTGGCTTTCCTAGCTGGGAGAGCCTGCAGTCAGGGGTGGCCTTTCTGTGCCCAAACACACGGTATCTGGTGTCAGGCCTGGATACACATCGTGCCCGCAGTTTCTCAGTATTGAGGGAAGAAGGACTTTGGGGACGCTTCCAAAAGAGAGGCCAGCTCTGCCGTGCCACTTACATCCTCTTCTAAAAGGGATGGTACTGCACCCAGCTGGTTCCACCTCTGGGTTAGAGACAGAACAAGACCAGCAGGTGTCTTAGTTTGGGTTTCCTCACAACCTACTCTGAGCCAAGGGTTCAGATGGGAGTTGTTTACCTGGGAGTTGATGCAAGGAACATTGCGGTGGAGAGGGAGGTGAGACAAAGAAGGGACAGAATCCAGTAAGAAGTATCTTCAATAGGATCATGGTTTCACGGGACATCCCTGTTAACTGGTCAGGCATCATGATTACTGCTTCTATCTCCTAGTCCGTTGTATAGTGCCTAGGATCTCACAAACTTTCAAGTGGCCACCCAACAAACAATAGTCGGTCTCTATTCCCCTGAAGAAATGGAGGAGAGGTGGCAATTTGAGGAAGAAATGGAAAAAAAGTGTGACTGATGGTGTCCTTGAACAACTGCCTCCTTTGCCAAGAGACCGAACTGGATGGTACCCAGTTACTAACGTTACGTTCTGAGCCACAGTTTCTACAGGAGAACCCTGATCAAAGGAGGGAAAAAGAAAACAATTTCAAATTCCCATGGAATCCAGATTTTCTGGAGCCACGGAGGCTGGATGAAACCCTGAAACTTCTGCCCCAAGGTAACCTTTAAATCTTAAACTAAAAATATACCCTTAAATCTTCCTAAAACCAAAAAATAGTTTCAATTAACTGGGAAAGCACGGATACCTTTAAGATTATGATCATTTAAGAAATACCTTATATCGGATCCAACTCGACAGCACTTGGCTTGGCTTATATGGGATCAAATTGACAACTTGAAAGCTTAGACAGGAAGCTTAGTGGGCTGTGAGCTTTATGTTAATGGGGGAAAAACAATTAGTAACAAGAACACAGGAACAGCTGCACAACTGGAAGAAGGTAATCAGTGTGACTGTACTGTACGTATAGAAACTGTTCATCGGTGTAGGCTTGCCTGTTCATATTTTCAATAACAGCTATGTGTATTTATTTTTACCAGGGAATAAAGCTCATCTACAAAAGCTCTGCCAATCTTGTGAATGTTGAAAACCTAAACCTGTCCAAAGTTTCTGTCTTACCATCTAGAAAAAAGGCCTGATGCTTTCTAAGAAACAGCATCTTTGGACAGAGGCCAGGTGCTTAGCGTCTGCACTGATGCCCCACAGGGAAGGGCCCAGGGCTGTTCACGGTCTGCAGTTCTCACCTGACGCTCACACAGCGATCCCAATGTCAGCTAGACTGTGGGGTGACGGGGCTCTGGCGACTGCTACCCTTTGAGCAGTGCAAATGATGGCAGATGGAGACCCACTGAGGATCTGAAATCTCAGGGTCCCAGTGAACGACTGTTTGGAGTTTTGAGCCATCAGTCTCCAGCTGGTATCAACAATGAATGCACCTGACTATAAAAGGCTGGCAGTTCATGTCCACCCAGAGGCACCTTGGAAGAAAGGCCTGGTGATCTCGTTCCTACCGAGCACAGTTCTACTACGACACAGCCGGGCTGCCATGAGTCAGAATCGACTTGCCAGCAATGGGTCTAACTCATAAACACTCCTGCCCAATTGCTTACCCCTGTTTCAGCTTCTGTTAGTAACAGCTCCCAGAACCAAAGGGAGAGGCTCTAGGCTCAGATGTTTCCGGTCTAAAAAGTGATATAGTGATGAGGCGTCATGTCCCCCAGCTGTGAGACACGAGCCAGTGAGCAACTTACGAGCAGGCAGAAAGCCAGACAAGCAGTGAGTCACAGGCTGGTCAGGGAACTAGCTTAGTGAGAGACAAGATCCACGTGCACGCCTCAGGGGTGGGGGGAGCTGGCACTCCTCAGCGACACAAGCACAACCATTTATGAGGCGTCACAGACACAGACAATGCTGTTTCTCCAAAATTTTATTTTAATTTAAATTACAGGGCCAGCCAGATTTTCTGGTAAGAAATCCACTTTTCCTTGGGAGAAATGAAACGCTTTCACGGCACTGTTGCAGTGGTATACATCTCCGCTTTTTTCTTTCTTTCTTTTAAAAGGGTTAAAAATCACATTAAATAACTGCCTTATGTAAAATTAACTCTTTATAACATGAAAAGCAACCACTTCCAGTATTAACAGTTTTGACATTATGAATATATTCAATGAGCACAACCTCAAAGGCAATTTTTCCACACTGAAGATTTTCATTGTTTTGTTTAAAAACAAAGGTCCCAATGGGTCTTGATTCCAATGCCACAGTACCTAGTCACTATTTTCTTTGACACTCTGCACCCTCCCACAATCCTCAAGGAAAGGTTCTAGTGCTAGAGAGGAAGCTGCTCCGGTGTTTAAAAGTTCTAAGACCCTAGCTTGGCGAGGAAAGCCTTCTTCCACCTCAGGTGCTTACAGGTTACTGAATCCAAACACCTAGCGTCAGCCCACCAGAACCAGCATGCTAGTCCATGGGCAAGTCTGCACACGTCAGCCCACCAGAACTAGCACACCAGGTCACGGCCAAGTCTGCATAGTGTCAGCCCACCAGAACCAGCACGCTAGGCCATGGGCAAGTCTGCACATGTCAGCCTACCAGAACTAGCACGCTAGGCCACGGCCAAGTCTGCACAGTGTCAGTCCACCAGAACCAGCATGCTAGGCCACGGCCAAGTCTGTCTTTCAAAACATCTCATGAAGATTAAACTGCTTTCCCTACTTCCTACAGAAAAACATGAATTACTTTACACAGATTCTTATGCAGACAGCCTCAGGAAAACCAACTATAATGCAGACTGCCATCTGAATCAAGCATGACAAAACACGCCTGTTCCCTGGAGTTATTTTTTGCAACTGGGGCTCTTGGAAGGCTTTCATAACCCACTGAAACATCGACTAGCAGTCTCAGTTGACGGGCCGAGAAGTCATCCGATTAGCGAGAGAAGCTGGCAAAAACGGCTTGAGTCCATTTATTAAATCAGCTAGAGCCGCGCTGAACTGCAACCGGCAAACACGGACCTGTCAGCTGGTTCGAGGGATCTCAGCGTCACCAGGAGGAACCGGCGCCGTCCCACAGACCTCACACAGACACACTCTGGGAGACACCGTTCTGCTGTGGTCACAGGGACAGAAAAGGGGTGCCAAATCAGTTACCTATAAATACTGATAATTTGCAGCATTAAGGAATGGGACATTAAAAAAAATAAATCTCCCCATAGGGCACCTGTGACTAGGAACACTTTTTTCCTAAGCCGAAGTTTTACAACTATTGTACTGGATTACTTAACCTAAGAAAGAAAAGGTGCTCTACAGAGGCTCCCTCCCCACCCCCAACACCCACACAGAATCCGCCGGGATTCAGCATCATCTGTCTCAGGCCTCGATTGGCGAGCTCACGACTCATTTGAAGTGAGTAAGGCCAATGCCACACAGGGCAGCGGAGTGGACCAAGCTCCAGCCAGCAGCTCAGCCTGCGGATGGCACCCCAGTAGTACATAACTAAATACAAAGGTTTTGGTTACTTATTTTTTCCTTTTAATGCTGTGATACTTAAATGTTAAATCAGCATTTTCATGTGATCTGAAGTATTTCAATTACATATGAGCATTCATTTTGTTTTGTTTTTTGCAAAAACTCAATATTAGGTAATAGTTACATACTAATACAATAACATTCCTCTGCTGTACAAATTAAATCATTTAAAAGAAATGAGCATTCTAAGAATTATATACAAAAGAAACCTGTAGGCATCATTGAAATGAAATGCGAGATGGTGTCGCTAGCTCTACTGTTTTAAAATACCTTCAAAAAGTAAAATTAACAAACACCCTTCAATGTATCGAAGTTTACAAGTCAAGTCTCAAGAAAATCAAATGTCAAAAAATTCTAGAAAGCCGTGAAAAGCATATATACATTTTCCTTATGACCTTACGAAGAAGCTTCACACTTTGGAGAAGTTGCTAAGTTTTCAGTATCAATTTATATGCATGTCACCTTTACCCCCCCCAAGCCCCCGCATCTTGGATCCAGCCCCACTCTGCTTTCTGAGGAAGCTCTGCCCCGTCTTCAACGTGGACAACTCGCCCCCGAGCAGACCAGGCACGCTCAGGTCTGTAACACAGAGAACAGCAAACACACAGGTTCAAGCCCCTCACACCCATACCCTCACCCCTAGGCAACCCTACCATCTACACCTCGGCCTTCATGAGCCCAGCCCTTCCCAGAGCTCCTACAGCAACCCGAGTCTCTGAATTCTGAAACGACACTGAGTCAAGGAAAAGTCCACGTGTGCTCTAGTGTGCAAGAAAGCAGCAGCTACGTTCTCCAACTTGGACTAAAAAAATGAAAAAGGGAAAATGAAAAACCGTTCACTGAACAGCAGACTAGCAGTAATGTCCTCAGGAATCATAAGGGTGCCTGATGCCGGAGCTAACAGCGATGCTGAGTGCGGATTTAACACTTAGATGTTTATTGGGAATCAGGCTTCCTGCTGGGCCGGTCTCTTCAAATCCCTGATCTGTTTAACTAAATAGGTCTTCTCGTCATTAAACTGTTCGTCCTCGGTCCTGTCATTCTGAAACTTGCTGAGGAACTCAATGAGTTTGGTCTGGTTCTTGAGGAGGATATCTAAGATGGGCTGCGTCTTGTTGGGATTGGCCACAAACACCTGTGTGGAGAGAGAGCCAAGTTAGGTGCTGATGAAACAAGGCCTGGAGACTCGTGACCCGCAGCCGACGGAGAGCCACAGGACGAAGGTGACCAGTGCCTTCCCAAGGGGGCAGGCGAGTCAGGGAAATTAGCTCAGATGTTTGTACCGAAGATTCTACTTTTACAGTTGGAAAAGAAATCAGATTAATTACACATTTCAGCACAAAAAGGATGGATAGTTTCACTCCACCAGCCCTGAAGCCCAACAGTTACTCTTTGATTTTAGAATAAAATGGGTAGAAAGTGTTTCTGGACACAGGTGGTCAGACTGAACTTTAAGAATAAAAACTTCATGGAAAGCATTAAGGAGCAGATTGTTTATCTTTCACTTTGTGATTAAGAATCTTCTCCTCCAAAGAATCCTGGAGCTGCCAACCAAACAGGTCAGCAGTTTGAAACCATCAGCCACTCTTGGAGACTCTATGGGGCAGCTGTACTTTGCCTCTAGGGTTGCTCTGAGTTGGAATCGACTTGAGGGCAGTGGATTTTTAAAAAACTTTTTTGGTATGCCAAAGACAGTTCTCCACAAACAAGCACTTCCTGTCCCCAAATCCCAATGGAACACCCTGTTCCCAGGTATTCCTGTTGGAATGCTGCACCACACAAACAGGAAAACGGGACTGAAGTGAACCCCCTGGATTCTCACGAGGAGACAGCCAGCATTTTAGTGACGTGGAGACAGACGGAGACGAACTCCGGAGGAAACACCGTCCACGGCTTTTGTACTCTACCTTAAAGACGTGGAAGGCCTCAAACTGAATGTTGCGGCTCTTGTCTCGCAGAAGGTTCATCATTAACTTGAGGTTCTCCGGTTTGCTGATGTACTTTGTCATGATCGTGAAGTTGTGTCTGTCTAACAGCAGCTCACCAAGAAGCTGAGAAGACAATTCAACAGTCACTGGTACGACCACATCATTAGGCTATGACCACAAACCAAACTTTACAAAGAACTCATCTGACAACGCAATGGTCATTAAGCACAGCACATTAATAAGCACTCAAAGGGACTGGGGAACTGAGCTGAACCAGGACCCAGACGCTGTCCACGTCCTGCCCTTCCGCCCCTGCTGTGCCCCTGCCCACTCTCCCCTGAGGGGTCGAACACTGACAGGGAGGCTGGTGTGCTTTCTTGAGGAGATACTCCTGGCCCGTCTGAGCCGGCCAGAGAGACTCAGCACGCATGCCCTCGGGTCATCTCTGCACAGAACCGTGCAAAATGCGAAGACTTGCACAGAGAACACAAACTTGTCGATAAAATACAGCACTACATAAACCACAACATGACTGCAAAAACACACAATGCAATTCGTCTTTAGAGACTGGCCGGTCCTCAGAATTGCTCTCCGTGTTTATGAACTTCACCCGCAGGGATATGTGACATGCTGCGAGTTGTCACTGAAGTCCTACAAATGGCAGTCTCATTCTTCCCTCACGTGGTGGCAGCAGGGGGAAAGGGCGGGGGTGGGAAGGGAGGACTTGTAAAGTCTCATTCAAGCAGTACTAGGGTCCAGAATCTGGTCAAATGCTATTAATCTGACAATAAAAAAATCCCTTTTTTCCTCTGAAGAGGTACTAGCAAGTGATCCTGCCCTCCACCCACATCTGTGTAATGCTGGGGAGAGGAGTCCTTGACCTCAGATAGAGGCTGCTGGCACAGAGCCACTTCAAGGTCACCCCAAAGTCTATGACCCATACCAGCAAATCCCTCCTTTTCCTAATTTCAAATGGCACAGTGCAGAGAAATAAACCACACGGAATAAACTGCCATACCTTGAGTGACTGTCTTTTTGTCACATAGTTTTCTGAATGAAGTAACTTCTCATATTCACTGAAGAACTAAGAAGAAAACACATACCAGGGTTACTTCAGAAAAAGATGAGTAGAATCACAGTATAAAGCTTGAATAAGATTTCTAACTCCACAGAGGCCAACAGCTGCCCAGACTCCCTTATCCTCCTATGTTTGCCTGTTTCACCCCCTTCCAACATGTTCCAGTGTCCCCAAGTGACACCTCAGAGCATCCTGTGTCCCGGATACTCTAAGCGGACCCCTCCCGGCTCTAGCCAGGCCACACAGTTCCAATCCAGTCCTCTCCTGCCACCCAAACTCCACGCGCACAGACAGAACCCCCTCCCCACCCCACTCTTGTCAGTTCTCTCCTCCTGAGGTTCAACCGGGAAGTCATGGTCTTTACTAACGAAAACTCCACTAGTTCAAAGCACACCCAAGAGGAGACCAGTTACCTGTTCTTTCAGTGTATCAAGTGAGAGAGAGAAGTTAAGAGTGGGTAACGTGAGCACTGCGTTAAGCATCAGATGTCCTAGAGAAGGGTGGAGGGCATCAGCTCAGAAAGGGAAAGAGGAAAGATATTCTGGGGGCATGCGGGGGACAGACACAGCCTGAGAGAAGCCTGAGAGGATACGAAGAAGTACAGTTTTGGGAACTGTCAAGTGTCCGCTGGGTTTACAGAGCGGTCCCTGATAACAACAGTGCCACTGAAGGCTTGCGCTGGAAGCTGCCCTCCAAGAAGGACTGCGCAAACGGGCAGTGAGGGGCAGACAGGCTGCTCTGTTAGCTTTATACCCACTCCACGACAGGAAGCTGGCAGCCTCCCAGCCTGATATCCGCTCCACCACAGAGAGCGGGAAGCCTCCCTGAACTCAGCAGCGTGAGCGGGCTCCTAGCACTTTCCCAAGACACTTCCACCATCTGTGGTGGGTCTCTGAGGACGTGTGGTGGGCTGTCGGTGCTATGGTCATCTGTGCCTGGGCTCTATGATGGGTCCCTCTCAGCCTTGGCTGTGTGTGGGGAAGGGGGGACTGCCGCCAAATCCAGCCTGCTGTCTGTTTTCATAAACGAAGTTTCACTGGGCACAGCCACGCGCATTAATTTACGGACTGTCTGTGGCTATTTCTGTGCTAAAACAGGTGACAGAGACCACAGGGACTACAAAGCCTGGAATGTTTACAGTCTGGTTCTTTACAGGAAAGCCTTTAGGACAAAGTCAGAACTGCTCAAGGCAGAGACGGGTGCTCACCTGCTTTGTAAGCAAGCAGGTTAGCCTCCTGTCTTTTCAGAAACGCCTGTTAACTGATAACTGTGGTGGCACAGTGGCTCAGCGCTATGGCTGCTCACCAAAGGTCGGCTGCTTGAACCCACCAGGTGCTCACAGGACACTCTGCGGGGTGGCTATACTCTGTCTCATAGGATTACTGTTATGGCAACAAGTTTGGTTTGGGCCTTGTTAATCCTAGCATCTCCTCAAACGATCATCAAAACCAATCACTAAAACAACTGGTTAGGACTGTAATCTGTAACCTGGAATATTTACACCTCAAATTCTTGGCAGGAAACGAAGTTTTCTGTTGGCAGAATTCTCAGGATAAGCTAGGCTGCGGGAAGTCCGTGCTGCAGAGAGCTGCCTGGACAGCCTGCACACAGCCATGAGGTCCTCCAGGGATGTCGGGCTTTACCCTGGATCAGGACAGAGGAGGAGGGCAGAGGGTAGGCGACACACTTGACCGCTCTCTGTGGGTCCCCAGAGACCTGCTTTCAGGCACCTGCACGTTAGCTCAGCTCTCTATTCACTGAAGGGCTATCCTGAGGACAGTGACCACCACAGTCCACAGGGGTATAACACCCCATTAGGAAACAGGGCTCAGTCCCCAGAGCTAGAAAAGGCCATGGGTCTTCTGAGCTACCAGCATCTCTCTTACTTTAGAGACACTGTGATCTTTTAATGGACTGTGTTTCCTTCTGCACACTGACTCTCAGAGAGCTCACAGCCCCATGAACAACTGCCTCCTCTGCCACGACACCAAAAGAACTGGATGGTGCCTCGCTATCATCACTGAAGATTTTGATCAAAGACCCCATACTAGAATCCTGATCCAAAAGGGGACACTACAGAATTTCAAATTCTCACAGAACCCAAAATTATCCCCCAAAGTCTTCTTAAAATTAAACGCTAGTTCAGCTTAACTAGTAAAGCATGTCTTCCTGAGCACTGTGCTCTTTAGAAACTGTATGGGATCAACGCCGAAAACAGCCAACTTGATCAAGACCACCAGGAGCTCAGGGGGGCAGTGAGTTCATGGTCACTGGGGAGGGACTGCTCAGACGGGGAGGGTGAGAATGGCGGCAGAACTTGAAGAGTGTGATCAGTGTTACCGAACTGTACAGGCAGAAACTGCTGACGGGTGTGTGTTTTGCTGTGTATGTTCTCAACAACAACAAAATAAAGATATAGAAAGAAAAAAAAAAAGCTCAAAGCCAAAACGCACAGGATTTCAGAGCACACAATGCCAACAGTTTTCCTCTGTGCAGCAGCCTCACCCTCTGTTGTGACATTGCCCGTGCCCCCCTCTCCCTGCCCCCATCACGTGGTACCGTATGCATTTCTGGAGATGCCTCTCATCAATTTTCCTAAATTGTTCTTAACCAGTATCATCAGCTACTTAACATAGAAGAGAACAGGTAGGAAAATACTTTACAGCAAAATTAAACAGATGTTACTGCCTGTAGTCAATTTCTTGGAAATTAAGTCTGCATTTCTGGTCTGACTTTAATGAAGACATTATTAGCATAGTTACAAATCTCTGAAAGTATGTGGCAATAAAGAGCTAATATTTAGTAAAGGCTTACTCTGTTGCAGACTTTACACACACTGTACACACACATTCTCATTTCATCCTCACAACAACCCTCTCAGGCAAGTGCACCAGGCATCTCCTGTCAGGACAGAAGGTCCTGGGGACGCAGAGGGAATGAAGGCAGCTGGGCCCGGTCTGATCAGTACAGCGTGGGGGCCGAGGAAGCCAGATGGCAGGGAGGCAGACACCGAAGCCTAAGGTCCTCACTCTGTACAAAGGCACAGAAGAGAACGCCAGTGCTACCATTTTGAACCCATAAACATACAAAAGGAAACAGCTACACGTGGAGGGAAATCAAATCAATGACTAGCAATGGTCACGCCCGAGGCCTGGTAGCACAATGGTTAAGAGCTGACTGCTCACCAAAAGGTTGGCAGTTCAAATCTACCAGTCGCTACTGCGGAAACTCTAAAGACAGTTGTTAAGAGTCAGAATCGACTTGACCACGATAGGTTTGGTCTGGTTTAACGGTTAAGCCATTTATGAGGCAGTTCACGAGGGACTTACTATGCACTTGGCATTGTGTTGCAATGGGCGTGGGAGGTAAAGCAAGGAGAAAGGAACACAGAAGTACTACAAGGCACAGGGTTTTGCCTCCCTAAGTGTTATAATCTCATTAAGCAGCCAAGTGAAGCCTAAAGCAGTGATCAAACTCTGGATTTCAGAAATGGAAACAACTACTGGAAACTCAGGCCAAACTTTGCAGGGTAGCTGGGGATTTTAAGTGGACTGTTGCCACTGTGAGTTCTCTAACAGTGTCTATCAAATCTTGGACAACTTGTACAATAAACCATGACAGCACAAGAGAGTTCTTGTGGGCATGCTGGGAACTTCCCTGAAGGTTGCTGTGAGGACCAAAGGGAGCCACGTCTGTCAGCGCACTCGGAACCACTGACAACTCCGGGGCATCCCCATCACCACCAAGTCCAACATCGACTCAGCGCTGGAAGGGACCTTACCATGAGCTAGTCCAATCCCCTCATCTTACAAATAAGGACTGACTTCTAAGTCCCCAAGCGGTTAACTGCCTTGGTCCTGGCCACAAGGAGTTAGCAGGAGCAGGAGCAGGACCCGGAGTCCCGCCTCCTCTAGTCTAGAGAGCGTCTCATCCTATCAGCTGCTGCCTCCCTCTCTCTACTGTAAGCAGCAGGAATGTGGAGAACTGATGGAAAAGGAAGGAAAAGTTACACGTCAGATCACAAGTTTCCTTTCATCTTAACTGTATTATCATTCAGCAGCAAAAATGCCCGTCTTACTCTTCTAAAGTAAGCAAAGATGCAATGGGCAAAGTGTCATCATAAAGATCAAATTCCTCTTCCAAATGACATTCTGTTGTTCCAGTAGGAAAACAACGCCATCATTTAAAAACATGACATATGCAAAATAAATATTCTGCTACAAAATTTAATTTAAATCTTTCACTTTTAACAAAAATGTGCTGTTTTAATAATATTTCATATACTTACCCTATCATAATGCTGCTCCAAAAATTCTGCACTGAGCAACTTGTGTCTCGTAAGTAAATCCTATAAAAAGAGCATGTTTTTAATAGTTATTCTCCACTTGAGACTTTTTTCAAAGACTTTTCAAAAATATTTCACATCATTTTTTTTACCTGATAAAAATTTTAGTCATAACTACTATACTGAAAAACGTCTGAGCATGAATACATAATGGTAAATACAATTAATAATTTCAAATTGTGACATGAACGCTATATACTTTGCCACAAGTCTGTAACTGACAGAACCAAAAACAAAAACATAAGGCACAGCAACAGACATACAAAGGCAGCGGAGAGTCACCCTTCCTAAACACACACAGTGATGTCAGATGACAAACAGAATGTGGCGCCCTGCTGGAGAACAATGCTCCAGGCAGCGAGACAGGAAAACTTTTCTATTAGAAAAAGTACTAGAGGTTCCATTTGCTTCTTCCTCATTAGAACTATATATAATCAGTATCTTACCTAATGTGACCTTTTTTCAGATGTCAAACAGTTTCTAAAAGCCTATTGTTATTATCAATATTAACTTAGAAGTATGCATAATAATCCTGCAAAAACATGGAGTTCAAAACGACTCCGATCTATGGTCCCATTCTGCATCCCTAGACAGAGAGCTGCTGCCTTACCTGAGGCTTTCCCAGGAACTACTCTGAGGTCATTCAGAGAATACCTACTCTCTGCCAGGGAAAGTTCTAGTGCTGGGGCTACAAAGATAAAAACACATGGTCCCTACCTTCAAGGACCTAGAAGCTCTCATCAGACAGGGAAGAGAACAGGAACAAGTGGCCAGGGGAATGGCCAGTCACTACCTGACAAATGAATGAACGAAGCGCCCTTGCTCAGTCTGCAGCGAGTCAGGGTTTCCCACAGTGTGTTCGAGTTTAACGCTGCCTGTGACAAGTGTTCCAGGCCAAGTCCCAAGGGCATACAGATGCAGAAAGCCACAACTGGCCCCTCTTGGAAAACCACCAGGACTCTGAGCGGCTGTGCACACAGCTGTTGTCACCTATCTTCTGGTGACATCCTTCTCGACAGCGTTCGCGTGGGCTCCCCTCTCTACCTAACTCCCATGGCTCACCCTTCAGACCTCCACGCATGTGTCACTGCACAGGGAATCCTTTTGATGGGCCACCTGCATCACAGCACTGGTCACCATGGTAACTCTCCCACTGGCCTGAAGTCCCCTAAATGTCAAGGTTGTGTCTGTTTACACTCCCTTTGAGTCCCTAGCACCTAGGCAGTGCCCAGCACAAAAGGAGCTTTCCGAACGGTGCACGAGTGAGCTGACATCAGAGACCACGCTAGGAAACACAGCACACGAACCAACCCTCCAGGTGTGCTCTAAAGAAAGCTTCTCGCCTCATTTCCAAGGTTCAGTTCCCCAGACTGCTGGATGGGTCTGCACTGTATGTCCTCATTCGAGCTGGGATGGCCACACAGCACAGGGCCATTTTTTTCAGAACCCCATTTGAAGACTGAACAGGTAAACTTAGAAAAGTTGGAGTTTAAGTACTCTTAAGAATTTGGCAAGGAATAGCTACAAAGTATCCCCATATGGGAAAGGAGATGGAAGCGGCAGAGGAACAGGTAGTATCCTGGTACACTGGTATGTTTTTGGTCGCCTCATGGACCAGTGACAGCGGAACAGACCCATGAGGAACGGACACCTTTGTACATGGTGCTGGTGACGACTACTGACTACACTGTGGACTGTCAAACAAACGAACAGGTCTGTCTGGGAAGAAGTACAACCAGTGTTCCCTGGAAGCAAGGATAGAGACCCTGTATCTTACATAGCTTGGACATGTTGTCAGGAGGACTCACTCCCTGGAAAAAGGACCTCATACTTGGTAGGGGATCAGTGAACACGAGAAAGACCCCCACTAGGTGACTGACACAGGGGCTGCAACAATGGGCTCATGCAGTCAGGACGACAGGGTTGGCAAAGCGTCAGGAAGGGTTTTGTTCTGCTGAACACCAAGCCGCTGTGAGTTGGAAGTGACTCATGGCATCTAACCTTTTCGGTTTGGTCGGGGTCAGAAGGGGAGAGGGACACGTGAGAACTTTAAGGGGCGTACACTCAGCCCAGAACGCACTTATGTAGGCTTGTTAAAGAGCATGTAACAGCTCACAACGTGCTGCTCGGTATGTCTGTGGCCTTCCGTACGAGGGCCACAGAGAAGGGCTTGCGGGCTGCATCCCAGCACACTAAGGACAACAGCTGACACCCTGCAGGCATGTGGACCTGCTGACCACACCGAAGGAATGAATGAAGGGATGTGTCAGGGTCCGTGCACAACTGAGCGCCATGTCTACTGTTTGGTGGCAAAGTCATCCTGGAGGCCGACATGAGTACAGGGAGATAGAAACCCTGGCTCTCTGCCCTAATGCACAAAAATGCCAACAGAAAGGACTCCTAGGGATGCCAGCCCTCAACGGTGGCCAGTGACTGGGGCTGGAGTCTTGCTGATAGCCTGTAGACAGTTCTGCTCTATAAAGCAAAGGTCCTGTAGGAAACATCAACAGTTTTCAACAGATTTGTACCGAAGGGTTGTGTGAGGTGACTATTTCCCAGAAGGGTGTCTCCCAACAGGCACAAAGAAGCTCAGTTCGGCCAGTATGGGGTGGCGGTGGTTCTACTTGTTATTGTCTGGTTTATGGAGACCAGGAACCCCTGGAAACCACTGATGGTTTAGGTGCTCAGGTCCAAGAATCAACTTGCAAGGCTTTGGGGTAGCAGCTGAAAACAAGGGGTGCCCTAGACTTTAAAACAGGAGAGGGATCCCAGCGCCTGATGGGATGAGAGCCTGCCGTTACGAAGGGCCCTTCTACGGCCGAAAGGGTGGGGGCAGAGCAGGAGCTAAAGAGGAGGGGCTGTGAAGAGGGTGCATGAAGGGCAAACAGGAAGCTGGGAGACGATGGGGACAGGGAGTGGGGCAGGGCCTCTGCTCCTGAGCCAGGACAGGACAGTCAACTGGGGCCCAAGCTGAAGCTCCAAGGTTTGGGGCACTCAAACCAGAATAAACCAGGGGAAAAAAAAAGGACACACAAATCAGTGCCTGTCCAGTGCCTGGCACCCAGGTACATGGGGGCCCAGGCCAGCAGAGGGACCAGGGCAGCCAGCTGAGGCGAGAAGGAAACGGTTTCTCATCTCCCACCTACCTGAATCCCAGTGATCCAAGGCCCTGACAGGACCTGGAGAAACGTCAGAGCTCACAGCCCAGGTCCAGCAGGATCAACAGCCACAATTTAGGGAGGGGTGAATTTTAAAGAAAGGTAAGTGAGTTTGGACCCCAAACATCAAGTCCAAAGACAGCCCTGGAATCCCTGAAGAAACACTGCCAACCCGGGGGGCTTACTGTCAACGAGTCTCATCAAGCCTGACATCCTGGCCTCGTTTCCTGCTTAGTGCAGGACGACATCCAGCGAGGCACTCTGTTCTTCCAACTGCAGCTCACTTTCAGAGCTCTCAGAGTTCAAGTGTCCTCCCAGTGCTAACGTCACCCCTAGCCCCAAGTGAGTTCCCAAACCATCAGAGCCACAGAAGGAAGTGTGTATGGCAGTGCACAGGACCCCACTTCAAACCCAAGCAGCGCCCTCCCAGCCAGTGCCTCTGGAGTCCCCTCTCCTCCAGCCCCTTTAAGCGCTCTTCCAATGACTGGGCTCTGAGCCCATCTTCTGCCTCTGGAAGCCATTCCGGTGTCCACGTGCCTGCCAGTGCAGCGCCTGGAATGGAACACACTCACGTGCTGTTACCTGAGAGCGTGCAGTGAGACCATCACTGAGCGCCATAGGTCACACACTACGTGGTCACATGTGGCGTCGGGGGCAGCAGCAGCACACTGCTGAACTTCACTGATGAACACAGCTTGTGGCTGAAGCAGAGCGAGCTCCGCAGTGAGACTGCCCGGGTTCAGATTCTGGTTCTCCCACTTACTGTCTGACTTTCGTCCAGCACTGCTCGGCTTCAGCTTCCTCTTCTGTAGAGGAGATGACAGCATGCCTCCTCCCCAGGGTTCTGTCAATGCGGCACAGAACTACCTGCCTTTCAGACACCACGACACTGGGTAACCACTAACTTCAGTAATTATTAGCTCTGTGATGGTGCCTGATCTCCTGTCTCACGGTTATATGGGCGGGTCCTCCAGTGGCGGACTTCCGTGAGCCACAGGCATGCCGTCCTCCGGGCCTTGGGCCTCTTGGGGTCGTCAGAGATTCTCCCTTTGGCATCCGCACTTACCTGCATTTTTCCTGTCATAGCTATTAGCTGTACATTTGAGAACACGCCTTGTCACCCTTTACCTAAATCATTAATGGAAATGTTCAAAGGGACAGGGCTGAGGAGGGGTCCACGAGACACTTCTCTCCAAGTGGCGGCCACACATCTGCCAGCACCCTGTGAATGGAGCACTCCAACCATCATGTGCCCACTATGCTCAAACCCCACCGAGCTCCACTTTTCTAAGTTTCCAAGAGAATACATTTGTATAAGCACAGTCCAGCACTGTCTTTGTATAAGCATTTGTGTCAGCATTGTCCAGCACAGTCTCGCTGTCATAAAAGGATAATTTTAACAGTTACTCACTGCATACACACTATGCAGTGGCACAATAATCCTGGCAGACTTGTATTATCACCCACACTTTACAGGTGAGCCAAGAGAGGCTGCATATCAGTGGCAGAGCTGGGATCTGAACCCAAGCAGCCAGAGTCTTACTCACGCTGACTACCTGGTCTCTATGAGATTAGGATGCTGAACTCCTCAGAATTCACCTCTTAGAAATACTTTCTAGAACCTTACACAGAAGTAACATCAAGCTCCAACCTCCACCAGCCTCTCTGGGAAGTCTACTTTCTTTCACTCTGGAAAACCTGAAATATGTGTTGGCCTTCTGATGTCCCATTCTGTCTAGTTAATTCCTCAAAACAGAAAAATGAAACCACTCATCATATTTGGCCCTTTGAGGTATTACCTCAGTGGCTGTTCATTCAAGTCGAGGCCCTCAGACACAGTCAAAGCAGGCAGCTTTCCTTTCCCTTCAAGACTCCCCACCTCTTCTGGGACTTTCCCTCCAGGCTCCTCCCTAGCTACACCTGCTTAAATGCTTGTGTGTGCAGAGTGGCTTTTCCGGGGCTGCGGCTCTTGTCACGTTCTCAAAGGACAGGCGGCACCACAAAGCTGGCCTCCTGTTCCACTGCACAGATGGTCTCCCCTTCCTATCCCCCCCAATTTCAATGAGGTCTAAGCCACTGTATTTTCCACTCAATGTTACGATCTCAAATTCGCTTCCTTTTGCTTCGCACGCTGACATACCAATATTTGAGGCCTTACCTAATAACTTTTAGCATCCTGTTTAACTGTTATGGGACATACGTCACTGAATACCACCCACATCGCATTCTCATTTACCATACAACCCTCGTGACCAGGCCCCAGGCTCTCACCCTATCTTGAGTCTTCACTTACTTTAAGCTGCTCATTTTACAGAGTCTGTTTATAATCACAACACTGAGTCCTCACCAGAAAAGGGGCCACTTCCTTGTCACAGTGACAGCGGCTGGAACAGTGTCCGTGGTTTTGAGCATGGTAGTCCGTGTATTAATACACTGAATGCTGACTATCTTAAAATAATAGTTCTAACAACTGCTCTTCTCTGTGAACCCAAGCAGGCGACCACCTGCTCTCCTGTCCCCCAGGCAAGCTCCTCCCGTGTGCAGCAGTGAAGGCTGGGGCCGGGCCCCTGGGCTCTCTCCTGGCTCCGACTGTGTTACCCTCACGGAGGTGGAAAGCCGCTGCAGCCGGGTCTGGTGGTAGTCACCCTGAGATGACATGTAGGCCTGTACCTCCTTCACACGTACCGTCTTGCTCACAGGCATGCCTTCATTTTATTTCCTGGACAGCTCTGCTCAGGTGCATCTTTAATTTGCCCTCCCTTTTCCATGCAGTGGAAAGCCTGGTGGCCTAGTGGTGAAGTCCCATGGCTGCTAACCAGACAGTCAGTGGTTCAAATGTTAGGTGCTCTACGGGGCAGTTCCGCTCTGTCTAGTGGGTCACTATGAGTCTGAATTGACTTGATGGCAGCAGGTTTGGTTTGGGGGCTTCTCTATGTAATCAGGATCCTCTGGGATGCACCATCCATGTCATTTTCCCAAGACTCTCCTTTTTAGAGTTCCTGCTCAGAACTCTCAGTTGCTTTCTGCAGCCTCCCTTCTTTAAGTAGAGACCACCTGCTTGGCTCTGCTCATCTTTCCCTTCCTGGCAACCAAGACCTGAGAGGTTTGCTTTTCCTGCAGTTATTCCCTCACAGTTACTTTCTCCTTGCTGAGAATTTAATTCCAAGAAGCAACCTGAACTGAGGCGAACTTATCAGCTAGGCCATTCAGAACTCTGGCGGGTATCGAGACTTCCACAACTAGGATACAACCAACACGCCTCTCGGCTGTTGGCCAACTGTGCCCTGCACGCCAGGAGTGTAACGTCCATGTCTTCTGTATGACCAAGGGCTGGGTGTGTCCCCCCACAACACAGCCACTCCTCTCTCCCTCCTGTGTCCCTGGGTCCCCCCTCCAGTTACATGGCTCTTCTTCCACACAGAGCCGTCTCTTCCGACACTTGGTGCTACTACTACCCCTTCTGTCCTGTCTGCTTCGCAACGGCGTTTCCTCTTCATCCGTGTGCTCCCATCACGAGTCCTACCCCCTCAATTTCCATGATACCTGAGCCACTGTATTTTCCACTCTTATGTTATGATCTCAAATTTACTTCCTTTTGCTTTGCACACTAACGTATCAATATGTGAGGTCTTACCTAATAACTTCTAACATCCTTTTTAATTGTTACAGGACATAAATCACTGGGTACTGCCCACATCTCATTCTCATTTAACATAAAACCCTCATGACCAGGTCCCAGGCTTTCACCCTATCTTAAAGGTATTCACTTACTTTAAGGTGTGTTTTCTACACAGAGTCTGTTTATAATCACAACACCGAGTCCTCAGAAGGGGCCACTTCTGCTTGTCACAGTGGTCATGGTGGTAACAGTGTTTGTGGTTTTGAGCATGGTAGTCCGTGTGTTAATATACTGAATGCTGACCATATTAAAATAATAGTTCTAAATATTCACTTATGAAGTCTGCAAAGATCAGACATTTCATATAAGGGACTATAGCATATAAAGGCTTCTCCCCATTGTGAAAAATTTAAAAACCGTTAGTATACTTCACATACTTTAAACAGCACAAAACCTTGCAAAGAAAAAGGAAGAGGTGCCTCTTAGACAACGGAGTCATACTGCATGTCCCTTTCATTTATACAGCCATCTAAGACAGGAGGTGAGGTGGGCGGGGAAAGAGGTCCACAACTGTCAGAGCTGTACAGCTGGTTCTCTTCCCACGGCAATAAACCTGCTCTGACGTGAACACAGGGAGGGAGAACGGAGCCCACTGCTCCCTCGGCTGCCCACAGTGTGGACATCTCTGTCCCACACGTGCTTGTATTTGAAGACACGCTTATCTCAAACTAGGATGCCGCAAAACAGAAGCCAATTCCTTCCTCTGGCGCTCAGGCAAAGCCACCACTGAGGATGTTGTCATTAGACTACTGTATACCTACTCCCTTTCCTTGACATTGGTGATTTCAGAGTTTAAAGTATCCTCTGACCACACAGGACTTCTGCCTCTTAGATTGACGTTAGGCTGCAACTTTTCCAGCCCTTTCAGGATGTGACACCGCAGACACCTGTCACACAAGGGTCAACAGTCTGTTCTCTCCTCCACTAGAGGGCAGCAGTGTGCAGGCTACGAGGGGAGCGGAGGCTGAGCAAAACCAGCGAGCAGGGAAACTCATTGACAGCTGTTGAGAATCCCACGGCTTTTTATAAATGTTACCTTGAATGTGGCAAATGCATCTGAAGCTATGTCAAATGTTGACATTTCCACATATCTGAAGAAATCATAAAACTGCTCTGACCACAAAATGATTTTTGCAAGCGGTTCATGTCTGATGCATTCTCTTAACATGATCCCACAGTTCAGAGCTATTTCTGGAGATTCATACCTGTGAAAAGAAAAAAACAAGTGTGACTGCTCCAGCACCAGGCACTTCAAATCTTAAGAAGTCTGCAGACGCATGTCCCAACTAAGCGGCCACAGCAAAACAGGTGACAAGGGGCATCTCAGAGAGAAACACACACTCAAAGTTTACACACAAGTGTGTACACATACTCACTATAGCTGGTCATGACTGGCTGCTTCATCCCAAAGCAAGTAAGAGCCAGGACAGTGACCACACAAACAAAGGCTCCTTCGTTAACCTTAAAGATCTGAAAGGGATGAGGTCCTAGCATAGCCCAGAGGGATCTGCGTTACATGTGCCACTCTCAACCAAAAAAACAATTTTGTATTAAATTTCTAAACATTTAAAAAAATGAACCTAAATTCAGGAAGTCATAGTATCCCAATAAACCAAACCAAACCAATGAGTAAGACTAACTTGCTGCCACTGAGTCTAGTGACCCGAGAGGAGAGAGCAGACCGCCCCCCGGGGACTCCGCCGCATGGCTGGTGGATTCCAGCTGCCGCCCTCTTTGGTTAGCAGCCAAGCTCTCTAACTGTCGCGACACTGGGGCCCCGGCTGGTATCTCTATGGGCTTATACACAACATTGGTACTCTGCTTTGATCCAGTATCCAGAATGTTGCTGTGAGCTGTGTGCGTGTAACCTACAACTCCATCGCTGCACACAGTCTGGATGTGGAGTACCGAGCAGCGCAGCACTGCGCCTTCCTCTGTCTGCCCCAGATCTCCCCAGTCTGGTGTCGCCAGCCCTTCTGCATGCTTCTCTGAAACACCTCTGGTTCATTTTCTCTCTCCCTTTCACAGCTGCACTGATTCCCACCTAGGACCCTGCAGTGGCTTCTGGGCCAGTGTGACAAGTGGAACGTACCACAAGCCTAGCAAAGGCATTTCCGGCTCTGAGCAGACGCTGCTGGTTCCCGCTAATCAAATGCAGGCAAACCTCGGGGGTGAATTTCCAGCTGTTCCTTTGTCCCCCCGTCATATCTACTCCTCTGGTGCAGTGTCAACTCCATAGAGCTTACAGATGATTTCCTTATTGTGGCCAATCACTCGGTGACCACTCCTGCCCTTGTACCTTTGTCCTCAGTGACTTGCTGGTAGATTGCCCTCTCTTTCTCTGCCTCTGCAAATTCCAGATCTAGTCCCATCTCCTTCACTAACCCTCGTCTTACTGACGAAACCTCCGTGTTCTCCCATGAGACCCTGTCGTGCTCACTAACTGTCCTTGGATGGGCCCACGCTCATTACAGAGCGCTATTCTCTGCCACCACTGCTGCCTGGGCCCTAGATGCAGACTGGCTCTTAGGGGATGAAAATGTTGTTCACAAAGTCACTGTTCACAGAGTTTATCCTGGCTGATCGTCAGAGACAGGAGAGTGGAAGGGCAGGGGTAAAGGCAGTTGGTACACGGTACACGGTACATGGTACACGGCTGATCGTCAGAGGCAGGGGGGTGGAGGGACAGGGGTAAAGGCAGTCGGTACACGGTCCACGGCTGACCTCAGAGGCAGGGGGGTGGAGGGACAGGGGTAAAGGCAGTTGGCAGGTACAACAAGTTGGGCAGGTTTGGATGAGGGCTTGTCAAGCTTGTCTTAAATGAGTAAACCATAAGCCAGTGAGTACAAGGCACGTAGTTATGCCCTACATCTATTAACACCAAAGTGGAGAGTACATTAACATTTAAATTGCCAGTAAAAAAAGAAAAAAAAAATCATTGCCTACAAATGCAGTCTAAAACCAGCAACAAGATTATGTGCTTTTAAGAGCACCAGAATTGGCTGTATAACAAAAAAACAAACCCAGTGGCTCAAAGAGAACCTACAGGGCAGAGCAGAGCTGCCCCGAGGGTTCCCAGGGCTGTGGTCTTTACAGAAGCAGACCGCCACATCTTTCTCCGGTGGAGCAGCTGGTGGGTCTGAAGTGTCCACTGCACCACCAATAATAGCACTATAAAACCCCAAACCAAATACACCCCCATCAAGTTGATTCTGACTCACAGTGACCCTAGAAGATGAAACAGAACTGCCCCGTAGGGTTTCCAAGGCTGTAAATCTTGATGGAAGCAGACCACCATGTCTTTATCCCATAAATGACCTGACTTTTTAGTTAGCAGCCCAGTGCTTAACCACAGGGTGATCAAGGATCCCCAAACATCTAATATCCAAGTATTTATAGCCTCAGCAGATGATTACATTGTGCAGAAGTAGTCTAAGCCAATTCATCAAGTCAAGTACAAAATGCTAAAAGGCTCTTTGACCTGTTTCCAGTCTGAGGCAGTAAGTGTACACAACGACCAAGGGACATCTTGAGCCAGAAAAGCATGCAGGCTACCCCAGGCTGACGGAGTTCTGACCAAAGGGCACAGGAACCACGTTGAAGAAACTGCCAGTGGCCTACCCAACAGGGGCGATCTGGGCATAAACGTAAGTTCACGGTGCGGCTTCTGACAGCAGCACACTCACTGGTCGTCCACGGCAGGGGCCAGGGCACCAGCTGATCCAAGTGAAGACTGATGACAGGAAAGAGCGAATCATTTATTCTGTCCTTCCCATGTTGTCTGTCCTTTGGTTACCGACATCATTAAGAAAAGTTCTTCTTTAAAGAAGAAACACATTTAATTCGTGGAGAAGGAATGGTAGCATTAGGAGACTGAATCTAGCTGATGATCCTCAGTGTACACGGAGATCATTCCGTGACAGGCTTAAGGAGGGGAACTTTGACAGATTGTACTGACAGCACCCGAACACACTGATCCACCTGATTACTAACACGGGACATCCAGTGTCACCCAACAAGACACACACAGCGCATGCACATAAGTACAGTACACGAAGAATTCCTGCCGCCCCCCAAAAACACCCAAACTCTACACTTAATCACCAATTTAATGAAGGGGACAGAGAAATATGCTAAAGGAAACTGTGGGGAGGCAGACCCCCAAATAGGGGATCTTCTAACCAAACAACTCAGGCAGTGGGGAGTCTGAAGTGTGGGTATTTGTTTTTAAAAAACAAACACACGTAAAAAGTTGGTGGACAGGAGACAGAAGACAGATACTACTGTATAGATTAAAAGAGAGCTAAGAGTCTCTCAGCAATTCAATTCAGTGTGCAGACCTTGTTTGGAATCTGAACTGAATGACCCTTGGAAGCTGGGGAGATGTGCGAGTGGACTGGGCACCAGATAATGTCAGGTTTGCAGATGGTGCTGTGCCTGCGTTAAGAAAATACCCACTATGCGCTATGTTCGGGAGGCACACTCAAATAGTGCCATGTGTGAGATGGCAATAAAAGGAAGCCTGGGACAGACGAGGAAACGCTGGTGGGCTAGTGGTTAAGTGCTGCGCGTGCTGGCCAGGTCAGCAGTGCAAATCCGCCAGGTGTTCCTTGGAGACTGTATAGGGCAGTTCTACTCTGACCCCTAGGGTAACTGTGAGTCAGAATCGACTCAGTGGCAGTGGGTTGGGTTTTCTGATTAGGGACCGATGACACCAGGCTAACAGAACATTAATGACACTGAAGCTGGGTGACAGGTACATCACTCCCTTCACTGCAGTGGGGAAAGGGGGACTCCCACAGGATCCTGGCGGCATCTCCACGTGCTTCCTTCCCTCCTCCCTGCCCGAGGTTTCCGCTCTGGCTAGCTCAGAGGAGAGCTTCAAAGTTTTTCTTCCAATTGTATCTCAAAAGTCTTGGAGTGTTTTTAAACGTTCATACTGTGCCCCCGACTGAAACAAACTCTGAAGAAAAACTCTAAAGGACATTTAGGCAGTGTCAACTAACTCACGGATTTTTCTTTTTTTTTTTCCTAAGCATTGGTTTCTGGGAAAGAAGAAATGCTGGCTTTTAAACCCCCCAGAGTCACCCGGACGGCGCTCCAAGAGCACCTCCACTGCAGGCTCCCCACTGCCCGCTGACACCGGCAGCGCCAGCCGGACACACACCCCCCGGTGCCCACAGCTCTCCGCAGCAGCACCAGGACGGTGAGAAACGGGACGCCCGTAGCCTGGACGCAGCACACGCACTGACGCATGCTCTGTCTGAACAAGCTGGAACCCCGGGGCGCGCTAACCGCAGAGATAGGAATTGGAGTGAGGCACGCTATCCAGCGAGGGCAGGAGAGCACGCCGATTCGTGTCAGCAGTCAGGCCAGTCCCACGCCTGCCCACCAATCCAACAGGACAGTACACGTGCTCGGACAAAGGGACGCACGCCACCCCTGGGGCGGGCACACCACACTGGTGGCCCTCTAATCAGGGAGGCTTGCTGACTAGGGAGAAGATCTGTGTGTATTCTTTTTAAAGTTTTAGTTTTTCAAACCAACACAGTACGCAAACACAAGTGCCTGCTTGGTCAGTAGTCACCCCAGGAAGACGCACGGCATTACCAAACTGAGTGGCTTAGTGCATGGCCACCCACAGGTCTGAGCAAAGGCTACAAGCCTCATCATCACTGCCCAGGCTGACACAACAGAGGAAGCTGTCTGGCACCCAGGCTCCTCCCTCCCGAGGCAGCTCTCACCTCCTTACGGAGTGCATCAACGCTCACAGATGTCTTTAGACACACAGCTTAACTGACATTCTAACAAAATTCAAATGTCTTATCTCCTAGAATAGAAATAAGACCACAGATGCCTTGCTTTCATTCTTCAGTCATGTCTGACTATAGTTCTAAGGCCCACTTGGCCTAACTTAGCACTCCCATCAGTGGGGCACACTCCTGACCTGCGGAACAAGAGCTGATGAAAGGCAGACAGAATCTTCCCCACCACCCCCACCCTGGTTTTCATTAAGGCAATATTTCTTTTATTTTTGAATGAAGGATATAAATTTTATTACACTGTACATACCCTTTCAATAACATGAACAAAATATTCTGTTGAGTACAGATGTATTCAACGGTAGGAGTCCTTGTACCAATCTGTCTTCTGAGGATATTGTTGAAAATCTGAGCCACATCCTTTTTGCCCTGGAGGAACACAAATGTTCAAATAGTTACCTGATTGAACATAAAAATGCCCACCAACCCTCCCAAACAAACACAAATAAAGGCACTGCACATTTACAGGGATGGCTGAACATCTGACTTGAACACACCCATAAACGTTATTTCTTATTTTATCCCTTCATTTATAATTCCTAACATTCTATAACAGTTGACTATTTTTAACACAAACAATGTGCTGATAAAGTGAAATCTCACTACATTCTACATAATTACTTTAACCACTTTTAACTCAGAATCATGATAACTCAGATGCAAACAATCCTAAGATTATAACGTACCAGGACCCAAATACCACCTAGAGGAACGAGCCGCTTCCCACAGGACAAGGCTCCAGCTGTAACCTCTGCCATCCTTTTTACATGATGGAAGGAGAGGAAAGGCAGCTGTATTTGGCTACTGACACAGAAGAAATTCCACCAGAGGCTCAGCTGTAATGGCAAGTTGACATGCCCCACCCCCTTTAAGCTAGGTCTACTTAGGAAACACTTTTATATGGGTCAGTGAAGAAGGTGCCAAGTATTGCAGGGTACTAGTTCTAAGACCAGAACTTCATTACACTACTGTGCTTTATTAAACAAAACAGACATGGTTGCCATCTGTGGAATCTTAGAAAGCTGCATGAGAAATTAACGAATGGGATACTGGATCTTAAAGAGCTGTTTCGGAACAGCAGGCCAGCCAAGAGGAGAGTGTGGGAACCACCAAAAGTGACGTGTACACAGAAGGATCACCTTGGGGCACATGTCATGTCAGGACTGGTGATGAGAACCTCCGAGAACCCATCTCAAGGGCACACCTTGTTTTGTTTTGTTTTTTTTAAAACTGATGTGCCCCAAGTTCCAAATCAGTATTAAATTTTGTGTCCAGGCTGAGAGGCAGGTGGGTGGAGGCTGACAAAGGAACAAGTGAATGTTTTAGCCCATGCCTAGCTACCCTGAGGAAAGAAAAACTATGAGAATTGGACACACTACTCAGAATACAGGGAATCAGCTATGGACACTGAAATACCCTAGTTCCTCTAGGTGGTCTACCACAGGATACAAATAAAATCTTATTTTCTCTCTTGATAAAAAAATTCTGTTACCAACAGCAGATTCACAGAGTCTGTGAACCGCAGCCTCCCGCCCTCCTCCGTGCCTGAGCTGGTTACACATCTGTCCCCTTCTCCCCTCTACAGGCACCCACCTTTCAAGCACCCGTACAGGCATCCAGCCTCTCAGGCTGATAAACTCTGGGCTCCTCAGACAAAGCGGCCGAGAGAGGACTGCCCTGCCCACGCCAGACCCTCCACTACCACACGCGCCCTCCCCTTCTCCAAGCTACGACCTGCATTCTGGTGAGTATTAATAAGGACTATTATTTTCAGGGTTCAACTCACTGTGATTTAACATAGCATGACCCAGCTGTAAAAGCCTGGGCAGCAATCTCAAATACTTGCCAGGGCTGGGCAGGAATGCACACAGGGGCCCTGGGCCCTAGTTGGAAAGTGGGTGCACTGTCTGTGGAGGCCAGGTGTGGAGGACAGCTCCAGCTAGGCTCCAGCATGGGGCCACAGGGGACTACAGGCCTGGCACTGCCTGAGACAAACCGACCAGAAGCTGAGAATTGTGTATAAAATCTGTCTGTTACATCAATTCAAAAGCCTGAAAGCACTGGTAAGCAAACAAAACTCATGTGAGGCAAAGGGTTATGGTCTCTGTTATAATGAATTTTTAACAAGTAAAATCAACACATACAGCAAATAATGAAGGCAGAAGCCCCTCAGAGAAAGAAAATTCACGTATTTTCCACTAAAACAAAAAGTGTTAGAAGTGCATCGAAAGCAGAAAACTTGGGAGACCTGGAAAAACAGCACAGTCCCGTCGAGTTCCAGCTCTCACAGCGTAACTGGAGGCCTTGAAGACCTCATCTACCTCTAAGCTTCAACTTTCTATGATCTTCTTGAAAGCATTTATTTTTTAACAGCCAGTGAATTATATGCAATGCACTCCAGTGCTGTGAACTTAGCAGTTGTTTCTTAAATACAGCCTAAATAAAAGAGCCTAATGAATACCTAAAAACTCCTTATTAAGGTCATAAAATAGGCGGCAGAAGCCTTGGAACAAGCCTGCATTCTGAGGGTGGACTCCCTGCACCCAGGGCTGGCCAGGAACCCTGAGACGCCTCCCACGAGGGAATCCCCAAAGGAGACTGGGAGGGGGCTGCTCTCCCTACCTCAAAGTCAATGAGCTGTAGGTCAGCGACCAGGGTGCTGAGGAGGCCGCTGTTGTAGAGCTCCTGAGCGAGCTGCGCCACCGCTTCCGTCTGCGGCTCCTTCTCGTTCGTGCCATACAGGATTTCTTTCATGGCAACCAAGTTTTTTGAAACTTCTTCAGTAGCCTGGTTTGGGGAGGAGGGGAGGAAAAACACTCTTCTAAAAAAACTCATCCTCCACGCCTGCCTGTGTTAGCAGCTTCCACCTCTCCTCCATGCCTCCAGAACCAGGCACAGCATCCCTGGGCACTCGGGCCCAGACCCCACTCTCAGGAGCACAGGTGGAACCAACACATACAGGACAGGGAGGGCTGGCGTGTCGGTGACACTCACCCGGAGACCCTGGCAGACATAGGACGGGGAGGAGAGGCTCAACCAGGGACTTCAATTCCTCCTCCAACAGGGGAACGTCACGGGAAGTGGGACTGAGTGGACCCCGAGAACGGACAGACTCTGACCAGCAAATACTAGAGGAACAGTGATGTGGGTAAAAGGAATGCCAAGGATGACGAGAGGGAGCCATCCCGGCACGTCGGGGGCGAGGCGTGGAGGGCGCGGACGACGACGCTGGCAAGGCCCTGGCTGCTGAGCTAAGGGTCAGCACTAAGGAGCTCCGCTTCTGGCCGCGATGCAGGGAGGGAACAGCTACTTCCCCGCCCCCTTGAAAACGGGGCAAAAATAGAGGATCAAGTCTATGAAACGACCTTTAGACACTGGACTTCAGGTGGTTCACGACAGCGATTCCCGAGAGCAGGGAAGCAACGCAGTGGCCCCCACACCTGCCCCCCCGCTTTCTGTCTGCAGTTTCCAGGCCCCAAGAGGGGAAGCCGGGGAGGGCCGGGGGCCTCCACGGCTGAGGAGACCCAGAGACTGTTTTCTTCTCCAAAGGCTTCAACATTGTCCCCCTAATAATTCCACTACGCAATCTTATTTAGAATCGGTGTTAAGCAGAGCTTCTCTGTACCCTTCCAGTAACTGTCCTCGTCTCTGCAAAGCTGCAGAGACCTCTGGCAGCAGCTTGTCATCCCATATGCATGTACCCAAGAGTGTATGTCTTCTGGCCAGGAGACTAAAAAACTTAGCTGCAGGAAGTGTTTTTTTATAATCTAATTACATGTGTCACTTTCTCAATTCCATGTTATTAATCATCATTCATTCTTAGGAGTATTCTCTTTGACAGAGAAGAATGTGCCCCTTAGTAAGGAGTCACTCCTTACTAAGCTCTGAAAGGAGTTTTCTGAGTTTGTGTTATCTGCTGCTGTGACACCAGTGGCCCCAAGCAGCAGGTCCCAACTCCGTCTGCTCCTCCGGCTGAACCAAAGCTTTGAAGTTCCTCAGCAACCTTCGAACACTTCAGTGTAGGGTCTTCCCTGAAGTCATGACATGGCTCTGAACTCAGATTCAAACCCTACCCTCTGCTCTGTTCTGACAGCAGAAGGTGCACGAGAAGGCAGGACGCGGAAAGGCAGGGAGATGGTCAGAAAGCCATTTATCGGGACTTCCCGGACAAATGGCAACTGGTAACGTGCCCTCCTTCCCTTCCACCTGGGCGGAAATTCCACCCCCTGCTCACCACAGACAATGGCACACGACTCCTCCGCCTGCTCTTGCTCCCAGCTCTCCTGCCTTCTCAGGAGCTCACCTTGTCTGTTACCTCACCTCCTCATATATTCTATGTCTCCTCCCAGTAACTGTTTTTACCTATCAGTTTTTAAGCAGGATCAAGCATCCCACTAACAAAATCAAATAAGCTCTCTCTCGACTCCACAAGCGCCTCTCTGTAGTACCCACTATAGTATCCACTGTAGTATCCACAACTGAACCTCCTAAAATACTTGCCTACATCTGCTCTCTTTCCGACTACTCTTCAGCCAGCCCCCTCACCCCTTACACTTGGCTTCTACACGGAACATTTTACTGGCTTTTGGCTGCATGCCATCAAACATGCTCTTCACCACAGCTGAGCTCTCAGAGGCAAGCGACACTGCCGACTACGTCCTTTTAAGACCTCTCTCCTTAACCTCTGTGACCATCGCCACCTGCACTTTCCCCTTCAGCTCTCTGATAGAAGGAGCCGTGGTGGTGCGGTGGATGAACACTCAGCTGCCCATCAAAAGACTGACAGCCTGAACCCACCCGCCATCCCATGGGAGAAAGATGTGACCACCTGCAGTTCTACCTCATCCTCTAGGGTCACCACGAATCAGAACTGACTCAATGGCAGTGGGTTTGGGTTTGGTTTACTTCTCTGGCTGCTCCTTCTCTGTCTCCTTTTTGGCGCATCCCCCTCAACTAGCAGAGGACCGGCCTTCTTCGGGAATCCGTGTCATCTCTATGTGATCTCATCCGCATGGTGCCTCTCAGCCTCCTCCCCTTTTCTCTCTCATCCTGGTCCACACAGCACAGAGTCTTTACCTGCTGCCCCAAACCGTGTCCACTTAATTGTCCCAAGGCACCTGGAATCCAGCGTCGTGGTCCTGCTCCAGTGTCACTCTCCTGTTCCTCACTGTTGATGTGAGCGACTTTAAGATCCTCAACTTCTCCTCCTAATTCCATCACCAAGTCTCCCGAGTCCACCCCACCCTCTCTCTGTCATCAGCACCTAATGAAAGTTCCCATCAGCTCCAGCTTGGAGAACCACTCAGCCTACTGGAGGGCTTTCCCTGCAGCCACTTTTGGCCACCTCCACCCCTTCTCCCACAGCACAACTCAAATGGTCTTTTCACAATATAAATACGATGAAGACATGTCCCTGCTTAAAACCCTCCAGCTGTTAGCCACTGCCTTCAGGCTAACCCTGCAGGGTCTGGTTTTGTCTCTCTAACCTCACTAGAAGCACTCGGAGCTCCTGTGCTGCTGCCCCGCCCCAGACCACCTCCCCGCCGTCTCCCCTCGGGCTCCCTGCACACGTGCTCTCCCATGCTGAGAACATGCTTTGCACGCCCACCCCCCCTCCACCTCCTGCCCAATTCCCACCCTTCCATCAAGGCTCAGTTCAATGGTCACTTCCTCAGAGAAGTCTTTCCATATAAATTCTACCAGCTACTCTCCCACCACCATAGTTTTATTCACAGTAGTTTCATGGCTGCCTATAATTCTATTTCACCTTCTACTTTCTAAATTCATCTTTGTCTTCTTTTCTGCTGGGAGCCCAAGTGCCTGCAAGTGCTCCACACACACACCAGGTGAATGGCTGAACAGCAGCCCACCTGACCACTGGGATAGAAAATCCAGGCACATTTCCTATCAAAACGTGATGTAGGAAGGGGTGGTGTTATTATCACAAAGTCACGGAATTTCTAAAAAATGAAGTGGAGACGCAGGAACCTGAAAGGACAACAACTTTGCAACATTTCATCTTTCATCTCAAGGAAGCTGGGGGGGGGAGGGTAAAAAAAAAAGCCCAGAGAGCGAGCTAGCTGTACCACCAGAGATCACACAACAACATGTTACTTTTGCCAGAAATAGAAAAGGGCACTGCCACCTGGCTGCTCCTGGCACCCACACCCAAGTGGAGAGAAAAGCCCAGCTGACTCCCTTCTCCCGGCTGCTTTCCTCAGGCTGTTGGGTCAGACAACAGGCAAAGATGAGGACAACTGCTCTCAGCTGTCAGCCACTGACAAAAGAAAAGGGGGAAATGTTAGAAACAGGAATCAAAAGGTACAGTACCGGACAAGAAGAGACTTTCCTCGAAGAACGGGCAAAGAAACAAACCGCCTCAGATACGAACCGTTAAGTGTAATTCAAAGGAAAGGGGCCCACTAATGAATTGCAGCAAATGCCCCCCGACAGTTACCATGGGGAGCTAGTGAAGAGCCTGGCTGATTCCACCACGCTGGCCGTCTGGCTTCCCGAGCACAGGCCCTGGGCTGGGTCCCAGGTTCACCTGAGGAGGGGCAGTCTGCGTCACTGCTGGAGGAAACACGGCTGTGCTCAGCCTCCAACGCAGTGTGCCTACACTGCCGACTGTTCCGTAGGGCCACGGCAGGGGTTTTGACAGCCGAGAGTGGTCATGACTGCGTCATGCTGAACTGCCCACCTCACGCCCTATGAGCTCACACTTGCACCCATGAGTAAGTGTGAGAGGAGAAAGAAGAGCAGTTTGGGTCTGTATGTGCCTACTGCAGACTTGTTCGAATGTTTTAACCCACATTTTACACTTGGTTAAACAAAATGGGCAAGAGGAAAAAAAGCAAAAAAATGGAGGGGGATGAGATAAATTAAACATACCAGAATGTTCGCTGTAGTGATACCAGTGGGTTTATCTTCTCATTTTTGCTTCTATTTCTCCCGTCCACCCCTCTCCACAGAACATCCCTGACCTCTGCAATTTTAAGACTGGTCTCTGACTAGTAACTAAGTAATCCTGATGCCATGCACACTCTGACAAGCCAGGCCACCCACCAGGCCCCGCAGAGACCTGAACAAGGAAGGTGTGGCAGGCCTGAGAGACACTCTGCTGCTCAGAGGCAGACGATGGCACTGGCGGGTGAGGCCTCCCCGGTAATTACCATCTACACAGAATCATCACCAGCGCAAACTGAAAAAAAACAAACTCATCCACTTTACAGTTATTAGCAATTCTGACAAATAAGAGGTTAAGTTCATATTTCAATCAGTGGCTTCTAGTTCTATGTCTATCTCACCTATTGTGAGGCGTTTGTCCTCTGTTACATGGGCAACTACAAGTTGATAAAGCAAAATGCTTTTGGTAGGAAATAAGTCCAAATAGTACCAAATGATGACCAGAAAAGCCCAAGAAGTATTTCATGAGAGACGAGTCTTTCAGCTGAGATTCATTCAGCAGGAATGACCACAGACACCACACGGGGAACAAGCACATGAGGTTGATCTTTTTCAGACCTGACTTGGTTTCCCCTTCCACAGTGCTCACATTAACTCTGCTCTGACCCTACCTCTGCTCTGCCTGCCTTTTGCGAACCCCATTCTCCTTTCAGCCTGCTGCCATCACCCCATTTTACCTGCCCACAGGCTCCAGTACGACTGTGCGACCTGGTGAGACGGCACCTTTCAGTGCCGCCTGCACCAGGCACTCAGTCTTGTGCTCCCAGAAACCACCTTAGATGTCCTTTTCAGAGAACTTTCTAGACCCTAGCTCTCAGAGATCTGAGCACTGAGGAAAAAGTGATGGCATCTACGCATGTTGGGCTCACTAAAAATTCATGCTGTTCAATGGCCTTCAACCCAGCTCAAAGACAGTCCTTCCAACAGGGCCCACTTCCAATCAGTAACTTCTAGCAGCCAGCATTTTAAAGCTTCTCCACTTCCTTAGGGTACTTCAATCTCTTTCTCCTCTGTACCTGAGCATCTAGTTTCACTCCCTTCCCTGGTGAGACAATGAAAACATTGTCAATTTCAATGAAAACATCCTCAACCTGCTCACTCCGTCCTCACACCTCAGGTCTTCTGCCATTTTCCGCCTCAACCCTAGTGCCACAGCAGAATCACCTGGGGAAGGCTTTGAAAAAGAAACCCACTCTCCCCAAAATATTTACTAATGGCCAGAGGAAACACAGTACTGTTACAGTGGAGACACCACTGTAACCACGAGATCAAGGGGACATCACCAGTAACGAGATTACTGACAATATCTGTCTACCGCATGACGCACTGAAGACAGCACTGGCTTGAGGTACTCTTGCTGAAAGTCCAGAACCTGAACTCAACCACAAAGAAACAGCAGCCAAATCCAATTAAGGACATTCTACAAAGTAACTGGCCAGTACTTTCCAGAAGTGTCAACATTATAAAAATGAAAAAAAGACTGAGACACTGTTCCAGATGGAAGCAGACCACGGAGCTGTGAAACTAAAAGCGGTGTATGATCTGGAAGCAGGTGCTGGTCCAGAAAAAGAAGGAAGGACTGAAGGGATCTGACAAAAGGTCCACAGACTGGTTAACGGTATTCTCTGTGCTGCTTTCTTGACTTGGATCCTGTCTGATGCTAACATATGGGGAAACTCTCCGCAATCACTTCGTACACTCATCAAGTTCACCAACGCTCTTATTTCGCCCTCTCCTCTCAGAGAAGAGGCTTTCATTCTCAGTGCCTAGGCTGGGACTTCTCCCTCTGTGGCAGAGGAAGGGCCCCTAGGCGACACGGCCTTGGCCTTGCTCACGTCTCCCTCTGCAAGTCACCAGGTGTTTGACCTCGTGGAAACCACATGGGTCTTACAGGACCATCAGGTAACTAATGGTGCCAGGCCTGCTGACTACTGAAATCTACTCCAGTTCTTGAGATCTCAAATTCTAAATACCAGTCTTTGCCCAGTTATTGAGCCTCAGTCTGTTGCCCTGGGCATTTCTGTCTCAGCTCAAGCCTACCTGGAAGCCTGAATGCTCACACTTCTGCTCTCCACTCAGGACCCCACATTCATGCAAGTTCCCCTGACTCCCCTGGCTCTCGTCCCCTCTGACAGCCTACAACATTGGTGCCCTGTTTCGGTTCCTGGCTTCAAAGTGTCATAGCGTCACATGTATCTCTTATCTCCCTGATGCATATTTAAGGCTTTGGGAAGGGTTCACACTTCTCTGCAACACCTCCAGGGCAGTGTCCACAATGGTGATTGACACTCGGCATGACCTCACTATTCTGTGAACTGGACGGACTGCTGGGATGCCTCTGTTAGTTGACCACAGTGTCCCAAGACACAGAAGCTACACTTGTATGGGCCAGTCAGCCTCTGATTAGATTTCACGGGCACAGGCTGCTTTACTAACAGGAGCCAACTGTTTCATAAACACATGGACACAAAGAGACGCATCTGAGAGGACAGTTCCCTCAACACAAGCCCACTTGCTTAACTGGAAAAGGAGGGGTTGTGCTTTACTAGCTCACGCTGCCTGTCTGGGTGAGAGGTATAGTTTTTCTTCTTTTTTTTAAGTTCTAATCACTTTTTCTTGTGGCTTTTGAAAAGTCACGCACCCTGTGTAATTCTTCTAAGCAGCTCTCAGCAGTGGGAGTGAGGAGGCAGCCCAGAGGGGTGGAGTCAGCGGCTGGGGCTGGCCAGAGCCCCTCAGCACCATGGCCCCGCTTAGATGCCGACCGAGTCCTGGAGCTGAGAGCAGGGCTAGGCTGCTGATCTCACTCCACAGAGTCTGTGATTTCCCATATATAACTGGTGGAAAACAACTTTATTTTTAACTGAAAAATTTTTTTAATTATAATATTTAAGCTACAAAATCAACTAAGCAATAACCAATGTTTCGAAGCCCACAGCCAATGCTCATCTTACCAGTAATACATCAAAAGTTTCCCTTGTCCCAGGGTACGGAGGAAGGTAACATCACTTTCAGTTATTAATGGTAGTGCCCATAATAGCCTCTCTAAGTAGAACTAAGTCTGTGAGACCTTCTACTGCCAGCCTTCCCATTTAAAAATAAAATGAGGTGGAAAAATAAGCAATGAGAGCAAGCCCAACACTGGTACCAATGTCCTATTTCAAGACTTCCAAAAATGCAGAAAGTTTAGTGTTAAATGTCTTGCCTTAAATCCAGTATTTCCCTAGTACTCATCACTGCACTATTCCCCCACTATGAGAGACAATCGCTCAGACACAGAGCAGTGAGGACTTACAGAAGAACGAACAAATCCGTCTGGAAGAAATACAGTCAGAACACTCGGTGGCAGGGAGGATGGCAAGACTCACGTACTCTGGATGTGTTATCAAGAGGGATCAGTCCCTGGAGACGTTTATCAGCTCAGTCAAGTTGAGGGTCAGCGAGAAAGAGGAAGGCCCTCGGCACTATGGAGTGACACAGTAGCTGCAGCCGTGGGCTCAAATACAGTCACAACTGTGGCAACAGTACAGGACCAGGCAATGCTCTGTTGTTGTGCACAAGGTCACCAGGAGTCAGAACTGGCTCGATGGCACCTAACAACAACAGAGAAAGTAGCTCGCTTGCCCAGCGATGCTCCTGGATCAGGGAGGGCCCAAAGCGCTCCTGTTTCTTACCATTCACTCTTCTAGATTCGACAAGCTCTGTCCACCCTGCAGTTCCCACCTGGCCTGACGTCACAAAGTGAAGGGTGACAAATGGCTACTCAGATGGAGGCAGGTACAGGGTACAATCAGGGTGACCTTCTTCCTCACCCTTCAATTTTTAATAGACAGTTAGACACTATGACTAGCCTTAACATATAAAATATTCTTCAAAGAAAAACACCCCAAGTGTAAAACGAGCAATGTATTGAAACGGCTCATTCAGAAAAAGGTCGTAATTTTACTAAAACATTCCATTTCATCATCACTATAATAAAACTAAAATGATAACTACATTTTTCTTCCTCCTACTGCAAGCAGACTAAAAAGAAGACAATCCTGGTGGGAATATAAACTCATGCAAGTCTACTGTAGTGCAAATTTGGCAAAATGTATCAAAAAGCTTTAAAAGGTAAACTCCCTCTGACTCACCCATTCTATTTTCTAGGCTTTTACTCCAGGGAGACAGACAAATACATGAAGCTGTAAGTACAAGCAACATCATTTGTAATAGTAAAGAATTAGATAGTCTTCCACTGAACTGATCAAACCACAGTATTACCATAAAATGGGACAGTATAGTAAAGCAAAGCTGCAAAAATAAAAAGTATATCCTACACTAACACACAACTATGTTAATATTAGAACACTGACAACTCCATAGTAATTATTTGTCTTAGAGAGAAGGAAAGAGCTAGACTATGAATGAAAACCTTTAAGAATATCCTACCAGGTTAAATGCAGTTATTACGTCAGGTTTTTCTAGACTATGAGGTGGCAAACTTGGGGACCACATCTGTCTCTGTTCCAACTACTCAATTCTGCAGTCATCCTGGAAAAGCAGCCACAGATCACATGTAAATGAACGTGTTCCAATAAAACTTCACTCATGAAAACAGGTGGTGCGCTGCCGCAGGCTGCAGTCTGCTGAGCTCCCTTCTAGATGACTCCTTTCCATTCAGTCCATTACATGTGGAGAATGTGTGGTGTGTGGGAGACGTTGGGCAAAAGGGACCGTGAACTTGAACTGCAGCAATCATTAAATCCTCAATTCTCCCTCAGAAGCCCAGAGTCCATGCTGTGTTTCTCTTCCTTACCCCTAATCTTTCCCCATCACCAGAACTCCGTTATCAAATTTCATTTTCTGCTGTTACTTTTGGTTACTTCCCAAACACATACTCAAACTCACCCTACCCCTGAATGAAGACTTTCCTGAGGCATACGTAAAAGGTCCCTCTGGAGTGCGCTAGGAAACTACCCCTTATGCTTACCGCCTAAGGCAGCACATGCACTCTGGGGCTTTACACCAGAGGAATGAAAGCTTATGTTCACATGAAAACCTGCACAAAAATGTTCACAGCAGCTTTACTTGTAAGAGCTGAAAGCTGGAAATGGTTAAACACGGTCCATCCCTGCCATGGAATATCGTCCACAGACTGAAAAAAAGCCAGTCTATGGTTCTGTTGCTAAAACATCCTTGAAATTACAAAATGAGAGCCTCAAAGAACAGATCACTGTTGCCAGGGGTTTGGTACAGGAGGGAAGACGAGAAGGTAGGTGTGACTGTAAAGGAGAGATCAGGGACTCTCTGATACAACACTTCTTATCCTGATTGTGGGAGTGGTTACCAGTGATAAAACTGTACAGAGCTACATAGACACACTCACAGATACACACGCTCACACACGAATGTACATACCAACGTCTAAATTTTCTGGTTTTGATACTGTCTGTAATTACATAACATGCTCCTGTTGGAGGAGACTGGGTGATAGGGTTACACAATCTCCCTGTACACTTCTTTTGGTAACGGTATGTAGAGCAACAATTATTTCAAAATAAACATTTAAAACAAAGCAAAACAACAATGAAAGAGCTCTTAGCACCCTCAGTACATGCCTGGGCTGTAAGGCCTCTTCCACCGACTACAACCTGTATCTCTAGCCTCACCCCCTGCACCTCTATGCCCACCCCTATAAAGTCACCCTGAACTCACCATTCTTTTCTGAGCATGCCATCCTTGAGTCTGTTTCACACTGCGTTCTCTCTCACTCTGCCTGCCCATCACCTTCCAGACCAGCTCAAATGCCACTGTGAACCTAATACCATCTCTGTGCATGCCTCCGACAAAGACAGCTACTGCTTTATTCTCTTGGTTCCTACAGAATTTCAGCCTGACTTCCAAGGACTTCTGTATTATACTGTATTATTGACATGTCCATTTCCTCAATCAGATTATAAGCACATCCAAACAGCGACACAGTGTGATGTGTGGATTCAATAAAAGTGGGAATCTTTGGCAAGAGTATAATGCAGACGGCACTTGGCTTTGGCTGGCAGTGACAGGAGATAGGAGCAAGCCTGTCTTGCCAACTACTGTGCACATGAAACTTGGCCTAAGAAAGACATAACTCAGATGGCAACCACCGTTTGTACGTCATCTTTGTTAAGAACTTTGAAATTATTAGAATTTTCCATGATTCTGTTTGCTATTAGCTTACATAATTTACTATAATTTATATATACCTAGTTATTATTGGAAACCCTGGTTGCACAGTGCTGAGGTGCTATGTCTGCTGACCACGAGGCTGACAGCTCAAATCTGCCAGGCGCTCCTTGGAAACTCTACGGAGCAGTTCTACTCTCTGTCCTATAGGGTCACTATGAGTTGGAATCGACTCAACGGCATTAGGTTTGGCTTTTTTTTGGTTATTATTATTGAGAAATACTCCACAGAACCTAGATTCTTGTTTTGGGAGGTAGGTTCAAAGATATTGCTTTGCCTTGTCCTTTTCTTTTTCTGAGTTTCTTTAGGTCCGTTCTTAAAAGAATCACTTTAAATGATACGGTCCTCTAAATATATACCAATTTATTGCCTTAAATTTCAGTTCATTCTCAAAAAAGGATTTACTGAGCGGTCTCACAGAAACAAAGGAATTTTTTAAAAATTATGATTCAGTGAAAGTATACAAAATTAATTTTGCATGTCTCCTCTCTATCACGGTATCTGCTCTCCCCGCCCTGTGACAGCAGCTCCTCCCTTCCACTCTTTATTTCTAGTATCTTCCTAACAACCTCCTGTCCCATCCTCGCCACCCTGCCCTCTCCCCTCTAGAAGGAAACCAGTAGGACAGCCTTGTGTAAACATACAAAACCATAAAGTACACACAAGACATGCTTACTCGGTGTTCTCGGATCCAGTCCATTCTTAGTCTGAAGTGCCGACCTCAGTACTGGTCTCAGATCTGGAGCGGCAAGTCTAGTGGCCATGTTTCCAGGGGACCCTCCAGGTTGTCAGACCATCAATTCTGGTCTTTTAGTAGAGCTCTTGATCTGCACATCTCTTCATCTCATGTTGTATCAGGGACTCTACAATGCGTCTCCTATCAAGGTTGTCGTTGGTTGGGGCCAGGCACCATCTGGTTCTTCTGTCTCATGCTGATGTAGTCTCCCAATCATACGGGTTCTTCTGTCTCCTGGGCTCATTTTTCCTTGTGTCTTTGATGTTCTCAGTTGTCATCTGTTCCATGTAAACTGGGACTAAATGAGGTTCCTCAGATGGCAGCTTGCTGGCTTTTAAGACCCCAGATGCTACTCACCAACACGAGGAGCAGAAGACTCTCTTAGCAAAAGGCCAGTTATGTCAATTCACCTTGATATCCCCTGAAATCTTGGCCCCCAGACCTGTGTCCCTGCTACTCTATCCTCTGAAACGCTGGGTTGAATTTAGAAAACTCTGGTTTATGGTATAGTCCATTTATGCTACCTGCCTCCTACTGAGTGCTGTTATACTCTTCACCTAACTGAATTCCTATTGGCTACCTAATCTATGCCCAACCCCCTCCCTCCCCACTCTTGGAGCCATCAAAGAGTCTTTTCCTCTATATACAAGTTCTTTTTTAAGTCCTTCTAACAGTGGTCTGATACAGTCCTTGCCCTTTTGCAGCTGACTGATTTCACTCAGCATGTCTTCTAGTTGATACCAGGTTATGAGACGCTTCCTAAAATCACTGTTCTTATTGCTGGATAGTGTTCCATTGTGTATACACACCACAGTTTGTTTATCCATTCATCTGCTGATGGGCACCTACACTGGTTCCATCTTTTTGCTATTGTGGACAGTGCTTCAGTCAACATTCATGTGTATGTATCTGTTCATGTGACAGTCCTTATTTCTGCAGGATGTATTTCAAGCAATGGGATGGTTGGATCATATGGTTCTTCTATTTGCGTTTTTTTTAAGAAAGTGCCAAACTGCTTTCCAAAGAGGCTCTACCATCTTGCATTCCCACCAGCAATGCAGGAGAGTTATGGTCTCTCCATAGCTTCTGCAGCATTTGTTGTTTTGTGGTTTTCTGGATTGTTGCAAGTCCCACTGGAGTGAGATAGTATCTTATTGTAGTTTTGATTTGGATTTCTCTAATAGCTAATGACCATGAGCCTTTCCTCACATGTCTTTTGGCTGCCTGAAATGCCTTCTCTGGTAAAGTATCTGTCCACACCCTTCACCCATTGTTTAATTGAATTATTTGGCTTTTACTTGTTATTTTGCAGTACTGTGTAGATTACGGAAATTAGACATCGATCTGATACGTAGTGGCCAAATATTTTTTCTCAGTCTGTAGGCAGTCTTAACTCTCTTGATGAAGTCTTTGGATGAGCCAAAGTATTTGATTTTTAGTAGTTCCCATTATTTTCTCTTCTGTTGTTTGTGCATTGATGGTTACAATTTTATAGTCTGTCTAAGCTGCGTATTAGAACACTTCCATAGTTGTCTATTTTTTCCTACATAATCTATTATTTCAGGTTTGATACTTACATCTTTGATCCATTTTGATTCAGTTTTTGTATAAGGTGAGAGATATGGGTCTTGATTCAGTATTTTGTGGATGGATATCCAATTCTGCCAACACCATTTGTTAAAGAAACTGTTTCTAGCCCAGCTGACAACCTTTGGGCCTTTGTTGAATAGTAACTGTTCATAAGAGGATGGTGGTCTTTCCAGATTCTCTGTTCTGTTCCACTGGTCTATATATCTGTTTTCGTATCGGTAACAGGCTGTGAAACAAAGGAATTCTTAAATCTCAGTAAATGAAGGAAAATGATGTGAAGGAAAATGATGTGAGATGGAATCTTAAAGCAGACTCACAAATACTGACAGTGCCAAGTACTCAATGATGAGAACAATTCTACTGTCAGCATCTAACTCCTGTGTTAAATGTCTGTTTCTTCTTAAATTCCCCCACCTCTCTACTGAAGAAAACTGTGCAAGTCTTCTAAGCTGTAAGATCAAGGCTTTAGAAAGTAATAGCATTCTGTTGTCAAAGATTACTCTAAGCAAGTTTAGTAACTATGAGTCACTGCCGAACGACCACATGCTTTTCCTACTCTCCCTCTTAAATATGCCAACAAGCCACTCTTCTCTGGATGAGTGAATGTAGCTGTCCACCCCTGTGAACACAAGCACTCAGAGACGAAGGCAGCCAGACCTTCTTTACATGGCAGGTAGTAAGCAAAGGGTGTGCACACTCACCGTGCACACTAGAGTTCTGTGGCTGTTCCCAGTGAAAGAACACATCTTTTCTCCCTCTACCTCCAGGTTCCTAAAAATAAGGATGCTAAGATTATACCCATTTTTAAAGGAAGGTCTAAGGAAATTAGTTCCGTACAAGTTCTTTTAAAAGCTGCGGCATAGTTTCTAAAGGAAAACCTATTTGTACCATACACAATTCTTAATACGGCTGCTGTGTACCACATAAACAAGTAAAAACCAACCCATTATAACTAAAGGAATCAATATTCAAATGCTGCATTTATAATGCCATCTAAAAGATCACAAGATGTGAGCTGAACATGCCCGTGGGTACAATGGATGAGGCAGCAGCAGGCGTGCTCTGACCCCGTGGCTGGCAGACTGCAGTGTCAGTTCTGTCTCCGACTCTGCTAACAAAAGGTGACCTAGGACTAGGGAAAACCACCCAAAGCTTTCCTCGGCCAGATCATGAGAATAAAACCAGGAAGCCATTCTCCTTCAAAAGAAGATGGAAGCTTATTCTCTACAAAGACATTCTGCAAAGTATGATGTTTTATCAATACATGGCTGTGGTAACCAGGCAAAACCTGAATTGCTTCTATCCCACCTAAGTGGCCCCTAGTCTATGCTGACACATCTACAGACAGGAAATCTGCCATCTCCCGAGGAAGCCAATTTCTACCTATTATTTTTCCTAATACCAAGACAAAACTACTTTCCCTCACTTGTCTTTTTATTCCTTGCTATTGTCTGGAACAGGTCTAACCCTTCCGCACATCAGATGGTTCCCTAAAAACATTTAATTAAGTGTTTCTTTCCCTAGAATTGTTGCTGTGTGCCACTGAGTCGATTTCAACTCACAGCGACCCTACAAGGACAGACCAGAAGTGCCTCTATAGGGTTTCCCAGGCTGTCATCTTTACAGGAGCAGATCGCCAGGTCTTCTCGTCCACAGGTTTAACTGCAGACACCTGGTAACTGCTTTGTCATCAGGGCTCCCACTCGTAATACTGTTCTCCTCTGTTCAAATCTCTGTCTCTGCTTCACCTTCTCAGGACATAACTTTGCATTTCCGCGTAAGCCTGTCGCTTCCCTCACTGCACTCCAGTTTCTTTACATCCTCATGTTGGGACTTGTCCACACATAGCAGACAATCATCATTTAAAGTTACATACTACACACATTTGCAACCTAGGTTCAATAACCTTTCTGGGTGCCTTACTACACAATCTGTTTTCGGAACATATACCTTGGTTCCTAAGCCACATTTGTTCTACCCGGTACACATGGGTAGGTCTTGTTTCTTAATCTCTTTATTACATTATAGTTGACATAAACTATTTAAACTATGTCCTTTGTCTTCACATATATATATACACACCTGTGAAACTATCACCACAACCAAGAGTGAACGTATCCATCACCATCAAAACTTTCCTAGTGTCCCTTTATAGTGCCCTCCTGCTACTGTCCCCATACCAAAGCCACCAACTAGCCACTTTGTTACTATGAATTAGTTCCATTTTACAGAGTCCTGTGTAAACACACTCATGAATTATGGTCCGGCTTCTTTCATTCAGCATAATTATTTTGAGACCCATTTATGGGGCTTTGTGCTCCAATAGTTCATTCTTGCCTTACTGTTGCGCCGTATTCTATTTTATGGATGCAACACAACTAGTTTATCCATACAGACATACTATTTCCCGTTCCGGGATATCACAAATAAAGCTGCTGAGAACACTTACGCGTACACCTCTACATGGACACTTATTTCCTCTTCTTCTGAGTAAATATGAAGGAGCGGAATGTCTGGCTCACACGGCAGGCGTTAAGCTTAACATTTTAAGAAACTGCCAAACTGTTTTCCGAAGTGTACGTACCATCTTATGTTGTAATCAGCAGTTCCAGTTGTTCCGTATCCTTGCTGACACTTGGCACGCTCAGTATTTTCAATTTTAGCCTTTCTAATAAGCATGTGGTACTACCTCACTGTGGTTTTACTTTGCAATTCCTGAATGACTCACGACGCAAATCTTTCTATGTGTTTGCATTTTCTGTAACTATTTAAATCTCCTGCTTGTTTTTTACTGGACTGTTCTTACTGTTGGGTTTTGAGTTTTTTAAATATATTTTGGATGTGGTTTTTGATCAGATACACGTTTTGCAAAGATTTTGTCCCAGTATGTGGCTTGTCTTTTGAAGAGTAGAAAGTTTTAATTCTGGTGAAGCCTAACTTATCGATTTATTCTTTTGTGAAGTAGCCTTAATGTCACCATCTACAGAATCTTTACCCAACCAAGGTCACGAAAGATTTTTTTCTTGTTTTCTTCTAGAAGTTTTGTAGTTTTAGGTTTTACTCTGAATTTTATGATCCACTTTTGAGTTAATTTTTATATTTGATATGAGGTATGGACCCAACTTTTACTTATTTTGCATGAAGATATCCAATTTTTTTTAACATTGGTTGTTAAAATGATTATAATCTTTTTCAAAGAACTTCATTTGAGTCTTTGTCAAAAATTAGTCTTCTATGTATGTGTACACTTCTGGATGTTCTATTCTGCTCAGCTGATCTATCTTTATGTCAATACCATGCTGCTCTGACTAGTCCTGCCACTCCCTAACACCCCCAGAAATCAGATAACGTGAGTCCTCCAACTTTCTTCTGATTCAGAGTTGTGCAGTTCATTCTAGATCTTCCGCAGCTCTGTACAACCTTTAGAAAAGGCTTGTCAATTTCCATTAACAAAGCCTGCTGGGATTTCACTGGGATCGCAGTGAGTGCACCTATACACCAATTTGGGGAGAACTAACATTCTCATGTCATGTACCATGAACAAGGATATCTCCCATTTCTTCTGGCCTTCCATTTCTCTCAGCAGTATCTCTCTTGGAAGCAAGGGTGGTAAGACTTGGTCTCACATGCTTTGGACATGTTTACGAGGTGGGACCAGTTTTCTGGAGAACAGTACCAGGCCAGCCCAAGAAGAGGGTCAGTAAAAAAGAGAAAGGCCTTCAAGAAGACAGAGAAGCACAGAGGCTACAACAACGGGCTACAACACAGCAGTGACCGTGAGGGGCGCAGGACCAGGCAGTGCGCTGCTCTGCTGCGCACAGCGTCACGGCAAGTTCAGACCAGGCTGATACAACCTAACAACAACAACAACACTTTATGGTTTTTAGCATGTGTGTCTTTTACTTCTTCTGTCAAATGTGTCCCTAAATACTGTTTATCTTTTGATACTATTGTGAGTGGCATTTTTTAAAGTTTTAATTTCTGATTTTGCCTCACTACCGTACAGAAATACAACTGATTATTTAATGCTGATCTTGTGACCAACAATCTTGCTGAACTCATTACATTAGTTTACCACTTCTTTCTGCAGATCCCTTCAGTTTTTCCATGTGGACGACCCTGCTGTGTGCATTAACACATTTCCACTGCTTCCTTCCTAATATATATGCCTTCTGCTTCTTCCTGCTGCCGGACAGCACTGGCTAGAACCTCCGGCATGAAGTCAGACAGCAGCGGGGGAAGGGACAGCCCCGTCTCCTTGATCTGAGAAGCAAATGACTATCCTTTGCCACTTGGCACTCTTTTCCTTCTCACCAATTTGTGTCATAATCTTTAAAGTGCATTTCTTGTGGGACCATAAAATGAATTTGTATTCTTTAAACCAACCCAACTTTGTATCCATTCTGTTTATTCCTCTAGAACTTGAGAATCATTTTTTTCAGTTCCAAAAAGATCTGGCTGTGATTTTAAATGGCAATGGCATCTTAACTCTGTCTCACCCTCCATCGAAGACCAGTTTTCTGTATCTCAGGACGGGGCTGCACAGTGCTCTTCACAGAGGTTCTGCACGACTTGTTCATATTTCTAGACATTGTATAGCTTATACTTGTCCTGCTGTATACACGCCTGCTACATCAGAACTGACTCAACAGCACATAACCTGTCTGTAGCTACTGTGAATGAGATTTTTTTAAATTACTTTCTAGTTACACTTAGTATCTACTGAAGCTAAGAATTTTCTACTTATCTACACTATAAATTCCCACTTTTCCACTGATTTTCTTCAGTTGTGCAAACATACATGACTATCCGAAATGCTGTAATTTTTTTTATACCGTTTCTCTATGCACTAACTAGAATTTTCAGAACAATGCTAAGTAACAGGTTCTAGCATGCCCACTGTTTAACTGGACTACCTCCTGTACATTAAATTCTCCACAGTGTTTAGTTTAGTGGTCTGGTTTCTCGTCCCTCCCCTGCTGGGGATCTCAGCTCCTCCCGCACTGGTTGTACTAGCTGTGTACACGCTACTTCCTTTTCAGTCTTTCAGGGAATCACATATTGGAGTCTCCCTACCCTACTTATACGCTGTTTTGGAATATCCAAATTGCACGGATTGCTCTCTGGAGTTGTCCTTTTCCTTTCAACTGAGATTTATTTTTCACAGATTCAATTCAACTATCTTTCTTTGTTTCGTTTATCTTTACAGCAGGAGGTCTGTTTTTTGCTCAGTGTTGGCTTAGCCCACGAATTTCAACCTCAGCATTACCGACACATCAACAGATAATTCTTTGTTGCGTGGGACTGTCCCATGCAATGTAGCAGCATCCCTGGCCTCTACCCACTAGATGCCAGGAGTGGCTCTCCCCTCAGCATCACACTAAAAATATCTCCAGATGTTGCCAAAATTTTCCCTTGGAGCACAAAATCGCCTCCAGTTAGAGACCACAGATCGCAAAGCAGATGCTTTGAGTTCCACCAGAGAAACGTGCCATGTGGAGTCTACAGCGAGGGTTCTCAGCAGGGAGGTATTTTAGAAACAGCTAAACAGCTACTGAGAGAAGGCTACCACTAGGTGGTATATGACCGATGTCGCCTACTTTAAATGGCCCTAGATTTTGCTTTTATGGGCTGTTGTTTCTGTTTTGTCTGTATTTAACTCTGCTAAGGTCCATGAGTAAACGGCGGTGGTGTAGTGGTCAAGTGCTAAGTTGCCTAACCAAAAGTTTGGCAGCTGGAATCTGTCACAGGATCGCTATGAGTTGGACTTGACATGACAACAGTGAGTTTATTTTTTTTTTTTTTTAAGGTCCATAAGGAAACCCTAGTGGTGCAGTGGTTAAGTGTTAATTATGGCTGCTAACCAAAAGGTCAACAGTTTGAATTCACCAGGCATTTAAACTCTATGGGGTAGTTTTACTCTGTCCTTGAGGGCTGCTATGAGTCAGAATCAACTCAGTGGCGGTGAGTATGGGTTTTTGGTTTTAAGTTCCATAAGAAAGACCGTGAAGATCTTCAAGTAGGAATGCAGGACAGAATCAGTTCCATCAGGAAGGAAAATCCATAGTGTTTAGTGGAAGGTGCTGTTAGAGACAGGTGGTGAGGAAAGGCTGGGACGAGGGCAGGCTTTGTGCTGTGGTGACCACGGCGGTGGAGGCACCAGTCACAGACACAGGGGACACTGCAAGAATACCAGGGCAGGCTTCCCCCCAGGAAAGCTGTTGGTGGAAAACTGATACTAAGAAGTCAGATACACCACTCCAAGGAATGAAAGGAAAAAAGAAGAGAAATTAACAGAAAAACTCCAATTAAAAAAAAAAATCAGAAAAAAGTTAGAAATGTCTGTTAGACGGTTTTTCAGGGGAAATCTGTGGTGTTTCAGCAGCAGCAACTGCTATGCTCAGCCTATATTTTAAAAGCCCAACTAAACTCAAACTTGGATTCACTGATTCTTAAAAATCACTTCACAGCTTCTTCTGCTTCTAACCAAGTATTTAAAGTACAAAATAAGGCCCAATACATACTTTTTCTGCTTTTTTGTCGGAAATGTCCTGCTTTTCCAGAACGGCCATGCTCTCCTTCAGGTTCTTCACAATGTCTGCTGGAGATTTGTGGGACTTTCCGAACGGGAACGGCATGACGGCGAAACGCAGGGGCCTCTGCTGCGCTCGGCCTGCTTCACCTGGGGACACAGCACAGGGCTTGGTGAGAACGAGGGACGGGGTGCCAGGAGACACGCTCCCTAAATTCTAATCTGGGGGCGGCCAGTGTTTCAAAAAGTCATTTTTCATAACTTTCAAGACCGACGGGAACTGGGGATTCCACCCACAGGTGTTAGAAATGGTCATATGAAGTATTTTAGAATTACGGAGCACTCTATATTTTCAAAACACTTATCTTTCATCTGTTTCTCTAACTACCCAAGTAAGGAAGAAGCAGAGAAGGACGGTGCCAATGATGACGCTGACAGCAGCCACCACTTACGGGACAACTGCTACTGTTAGGCTTGAGGTACTTAAGTACAAAAACAAGCTCGGGTCTACCTCAATCCAAAGTGTCCCCCACCTCACTACACTATACTACCAGGTGGCAAGCATCTCTATGTTAACAGTTAACGAAACTGAACCAAACAGTCCAGTGAGGAATGCAGCCACTCAGCACCAGCAGGCCTGCTATCCAGGGTCTCTAGCCCACCAGGCAGGCATGTGCATCCTGCCCCTTTCAAGTACCCAGTGGGCTGCACCAACCAGGCTTACACTTCCTAGGCACCCTCCTGTTCCATTAGCCACAGGGTCTCGGGGTTGGAGAGAACCTGGGATGGAACCCTGGATGAATGTCCCATCAGATTCCCAACTCCCTTAGGTAAAAGTTCCAACATGGGTTCTTTCTGCCTGGTTGTGACTGTCTCTTATGAAAGTACTCACTGGATAAAAACTCTGAGATGATTAACTTTTAGAAGTTCTTAATTTTTTCTGTGGGTATCAGAAGCACCATTTCAACCACATAAACCAGAATATCATAACATTCAAAGCAAGGGCATGCTAACTGTTACAAGCCATCATGAAAAAAAATAGTTAACAAGACAAACAATGGATGTGCCTTGGGAGTGTGTTGGAAATTACAAAGGAAGCAATTTTCTTTGACAAAATAACCTAAAAGAAGTTACAGGTCCTACACAGTCACATATGAGACACCAAAAGGTAATACTTCTGAGAGGAATCTTACAGCTTACTTAGGTCAGCAATTTTCAAACTGAGTTCCAACCTCCCCGCAAAGTAGAGAAAGGCAGGTGTCCTATCATATACCACAACTCTACTTTGATTTCTTTCTCCATGCAAACATAAAAACATCTTCATTGCAAACTATCATAATACTTCCTTTGAATTTGGCCTAAGATTTCATTTGAACCAAGAATGAAGTTTCCCCCCTCTGGTTTGGGATACAGTGACCCACCTAGTCATGTGCTTACGAAGAACAACATTTAGGGTAAAAGACCATGCTAATGTTCCATCTACAATTAAATTAGAAATCAAGCAGGTCATTTCCTCAGCGCATTCTGATGTGAGTGCTGTGACCAAGCTCTAACCCTGAAGCTTACTTACCCGTTTCACCATTTGTCAACTTGTATATTCTTTTTTGGTCAAATTAAAATCAGATTTTTATTAACCAAAGGGGAAACAGCCTAATACATGACCCAACCATGGGTTCCCGAAATTCTAACAATCTTTTTAATAACAAGCTTTGCATCAATTATAGGTGAGTGACTCCCAAGTAGCTGTTAACATATTTCTCTGATTACCTGGCTGGATAGACACAAATCCTGGACCATTTTTTCCATTGCCTTTTATGGAGTAGGCTTGCTGCTCCATAAACACAGTGAGTCTCACTCAGAGTAAGTCCTCTGAAAATTCTCTCTTTCCTATGTGTTCTCTGCAGATAATGCTAGCAATGAATGCTGTATGTCAATGCTGGGTGGAGGGAAGGAAATTTTTATTTTTTCGGTATTAATTTTTTTTTTTCCAAATTGTACCTTACATCAAGGTTTACAGACCTAGCTAAACAGCACACACATTGTTTTATGACGCTGGTCACCAACCCCACTGTAGGTCAGTACTCTCCCTTATTGACTCTGGGTGCTCTATTACCTGCTATTCTGTCCCCTCCTCCCTCCCGCCTTCTACTCGCATTTCCTTTTATGGGTCGGTCTAACCTTCGGCTGATGAGTGACCCTCAGGAGCGACTCCATTACTGAGCTAAAAGGGTTTCAGGGGCCATACTCTCTCTGGGTTTCTCTAGTCTCTGTCAGACCAGTGAGTCTGGTCTTGTGTGTGTGTGAGACAGAGAGAAAGAGAGAGTTTTGTTCCACATTTTTCTCCAGCTTTGCCTATTGTGAATGAAGGTGGGAATTCTTAAAGGTGGTGTAGTGGTGAAGTGCTATGTGGCTGCTAACCAAAAGGTCTGCAGTTAGAATCCACCAGGCACTCCTTGGATACGCTATGGGGTAGTTTTACTCTGTCCTATGGGGTTGCTATGAGTCAGAACTGACTCAACAGCAGTGGATGGTTTACTTATGGTCCTGTGCAATGGAGGTATTTTCAGTTCTGGCTCAACAGTAGAAGTAACATTTTGGGGAAAGGGAGTTAGAAGTCCTATCACACACCAAATACCGCTCACAGCGGAAATAATACTCTGCTTCAAAGAGGGCACACATATAAGACATTTCAGTTACACACAGCAGGGTTATGGCATAATTGTTCCTCTTCATTAGCATACTGTCAGCCAGCATTCTGCAGAACATACAAACCAGTAAGACTGTACTTTCAGGAAATAAGCAGCAGTTAGTAACAAACACTCAAAGCAAGAAACGGACCCTCCTGAGCAGCATTCAAGGGGCTGAGGTGGTGTAGCGGCTGGAGCAGTTAACTGCTAACCGAAAGGTTGGCTGCTCAAAACCACCAGCCACTCCATAGGAGAAAGATGGGACAGTCTGCCTCCTCAGACATTTCAAGCTTTGGAAACCCTATGGGGTCAGTATGAGTCAGAATGGACCCGATGGCAGTGGGTGGATACAGGACTCCAGCCACAACGGTGAAGTTATTCATTACACACTCAGGATACACTTATATTCATATCTGCTCTCTTTGTGTTAGTCTCTTTCACACACAGTTAAATTATAATTAATTGAAAGTATATCGTTTTTAAAGTCTGACTACAGTAATTCTCAATAAATTGTTTTACTTCCTTCACTAAGTCCTCAGATTCATCAACTCTTAATACTACTGTCAAGGCTGTGCTGTCCCAAGTGATCAAAACCAAGGCAGTAATAGTCCTGAAAATTGCTGCACTACAGCATCTCTATTTCCGGTGCCTGGCTTTGCTACTTAGAAGCTTACATACCTTGTACTAATGTCAGTGACCTAAACAACTAAATGAAAATGTTATCAGAAAGATTAAAACTTATCAATGGCTTCCTAAGTGATGAACAGGTCAGGCAGGCAATCGGCGTGCCTTAGAATGCAGCTGAAACATTAAGTAACGCTTTAAGAAATAGAGTTCTCACATGGCAAACGTCTGGTTATACGTATTTCACCACACACAAAATAGAGCTCTTCATAAACTTGTTACATATGCAGACTAAACACTGTGTTACTGAATCTATGCAGAATGTAGCATGAAAAACTAAAGCAGCCACTGAGCAAAGGGGACAGGTGATGTGGTGAAACTCCCAGACGTGTCACCTGCATTTACGGTTCACTAAAGACACAGAGAAAGAGACCAAAAGAACCTGTCGGCAGAGTGGACAGGTGTTACCTGTGGGCAGCAGGAAAGGGGCAGGGGATTGGTCTTTTCCCTTACAGTCATTTTTTTTTTAACTATGTGACTGTTTCAATTATATACACGTACAACTTTTTCTTTATGAGACATATATTGATCTATGGATGATTTTCTTTGTGGTTCCTGAATATGCCAACAATAGTTCATCCTCACTATCTGCAGATTTCTGCTTTCACCTATTTGCTAATAATTTATCCATAACCTCCAAATCGATACCTGGAGAGCTTTCATGGTCGTCTGCAGAGGCAGCAAAGCGGCAAAACACGTGAGTGGCCCTCTGTGCACATTCCCACTCAGTGGATGGACTGAGAGGCGCTCTGCCTTGTTTCAGCTCAAGCACTGTAAACAAACATCCGCTTCACAATCTATTTAGTACCCCTTTTCTTTTTTTTACATTCTTCTTGGCGATTTTTTGGTTTAAAATGGCCCAGGGTAGTGCAAAGAGCTTTTCCTAAAAGTAAAAAGCCTGTAATGTGCCTTTCTGGTGTAAACACACCTGTCAGACAAGCGTTGTTCAGGCAAGAGTTACAATGTTGGTTGGCCGAGAGTTCAATGTCAACGAATCCTACAGAAAAAGAAAGAGGGTATTTATCAATCTGAAGGGAGGCTGTGCTAGAAGGCGCCAACGGAACCCCTACAGTGCATGAGGACACCACAGAAGATGAAGAAGTGGCCCAATCTGTGGATTTATGAGAATAAGACTGCATTTAAAAAGCAGATAGCCACGCTGTGAGACTGAAGGCCAAAGAAGTTTATCATCACATTACCCAGGGTTGGGAAAACTGATAAACCCTTCTTTGCCACAGTTTTGTTATTATGAAATGCTGCATATTTCTAAGAAATGTATATTAAGTAAGGTATATTTAAATAAAACACCCACAGAAGCTACGCGCTGATGGACACAAACGTTGTGTCCACTTTACGGTTCTATGCCTCTATAGGATATCATCCTGCTGACCTCTTACTGGAGGAAGAGGAGTGGGTGGAGAAGAGGGGATGCGAGACTGTTGGGAAGACAGGACACGTGTGGAGCAGAGAGGAAGAGTGTGCTGTCACCGGGCAGGGAGAGCAGTGGGAGCTAAATGTAGGTGAGTATGCAAATTTGTATGGGAACGTACATTTTCATTCAACCATCATCATCATAATAAATACTGAGTCCAGAAGCTTGTAAGAACCTAACCTTCCAGTTCTGCTCGGGGCAGTGACTCAGTGTTCACTAATTCAGCGTTCACAGAAGCTTCCCAGAGCATAAATACTTCACATAACGGGACCCAGCTATTCTTCCAGATGGAGCACCATGTGTGTGACTCTCGTAAGATCTTAACAATTTTTAAATCCAAGTGGTGGGTACACAAGTTTTCATTGCTACTTGATTTTCCCAAGGATTAAAAAAATGTTCCTAATATTGTTTTGAAATTGCTTTTAAACTGCATTTTGGACTTAATTTGAGTTCATGAAGGAAATGAATAGACATTTGTATTATTATTGAAAAATCCATTTAGTTTTCAAATACAACTAATTTCCTCCTGTTCCTTCAAACAACAGGCTCATAATAAACCTCAGCAGGGTTGCTTGGGCTCAGCCAAAAGTTATTACCTAACACAACTGGGACAAAGTGACTCACTGTTAGGGTTTTTGGAATGGTACTGTGGAAATGCACCCCAACATGTCTCGAACTTCGGTACGATTGCCTCTGAAGGTAGTAATCAGGGACATCTGCTTCAATTCCAAGGACAAGCAAAGAAACCCTAGAGGGGAAATTTAGCTTGAAAATTTGCTGGGGGGGCAGGGAGGAAGTCACTTAACATGTCACTTTTATATTAGAAATATTTACGAAATCGCATGCTAAATCTATAGGAAGGGAGTTTTCATCTAGTCCTGCTCACCCAGACTTTCCTGCACAGCTCTCCCCTGGCTGGTTTCCTGCCTGCCCAAATGCCCTTCCTTCTGAGTTTCATCCAGTGACTCATGTTATGCCATCGCCAACTGCTATATTCTTCAAGGTCCTACCCCTGGCTGTCTCCTGACTCTATACTCTCTCTGCGCAAATTCATGTACCCACTGCTTCAACAACCTGTTAATTCTGAAAATCTATTTCCCACTCTAATCAATCTGCTCCTCTCGATTGATGTCCTTCAGGTAGTTCATAGTTGTCCCTGATTAAGTCTTCATTCTTTTTCTACATTCCCATTCATGGCAGATGGATTCACTGCTGACCCAATCACAAGATACGGCTCATACTGTATTTTTTATGTGTGTGTATAAAATTAGTTCTCAGTTTTAGTCAATTCTATTTTCTAAATTTCTCCACCCATTCAGACATCAACTATAGACCCTTATCATTCTCCATCTAGGCGGTTGTCAATGGGGCCAGTATCACCACTATAAGATGTTCTAGAAAGTCAGGTTGCGACAGTAACTGGGACACCCAGTAACCACTGACTGAAATCATGAAAAAAAAAACAAAACACAATGCCTTGCCTTTTTTTTTTTGCTGCTGTTCATTTGAGTATACCTTCTACTAAGCTTCTATATCCTTGGGTGGGGAGGGGGAATCCAGAATAATGAACCTTTGTGAGCTTTTTAAATCTACTTTTGCATCTTAAGCCCATCACTGAAAGTTAAAATTTTAGCTTAAAAAAATGGTTCCATTATTCCCCATTAAAAATCAATGATTAAAGGATTACATAACACAGAAAGGGAAAATTATCGGCAAAGTCTATGGAGATAGCCATAATTAACAGTTTGGTACATATTCTGCTTTTTATTTCTTGCTCTATATTTATGATCTTTTGCATAGAACTATGTCTATTCTCTGAAACAGACATGGACAAGAAGAACAGTTACGTACATTTTACAGAGCACAAAGACTTCAAATCACGGCTATTATGTCAGCAACCCTAAGAGTACAAAGCTTACCCCATGACGGGGCTAGAGAACAAACAGAACACTCACTGAGGGAGAAAGGTCAGATGTCATTCAAGTTGGCACTCTCAGGTGCTGCCCTTCTTAGGCAATCCGATCCTGTCTGGCTAACCCTACCGCTCCTATGTACTGAAAATTAGCCAACGGTCCATAAGCCAATCACGAGGTCACTTGTTTACTCAAATACTAACTGTGCACTCACCATGTGAGACAAACTTCAGGTATGGAGAATAACTGTTGTCACGAAGACAGCATTTTGGTGTGTGTGCACCCACAGCAGTGCAAGTTTGGAGACAACATGGGAAGAGTGACAACACATCCCTAGGATCCTGCAGTCGTGTCTGTGTCAGCCCCAACTTAGGACTTGACAGGTGAGTGCAAAAACTGCCAAAACAAAACCACCACAAGAGACCTCACAACCAGTAGTAAGACTGCTGCTCACCAGGACTGTTAGGGCACTTCATTAAGCAGTTGGAGGAAGTATGGAGTACGTGCAGAAACCCATTAAGAGTGGCTCTGAGATCTAATCCCAAGGTTAATGTTACTTAATTCAAGTAAGTACTGAAGTCAACAACACACTGGATACTGAATTAGGTGCTAGACTATCCACATAGTACAAACCAGTTACAGAACAGAACACACGAACTTTAAAGACAGCCTGGCTTCAAATACTGTCTTTAACCCGCATCATCTGACAGCCTTTCTAAGTTCCCCTTCTTCATCCATAAAGTGCAAAAACAAGTTTACTGTTCAAATGTGTTTAAAGGGCTTAGCACAGCATCTGCACATGGTAAAATCTAAATAAAGAGTAGTAGGGAGTAATTTTTTTGTCTCTATAATCTGATTCATGATCACTACGTGTGTGTATAAAATTAGTCAAATGATTATGTAAAGCACCTATACTGATCTCAGAGCATACCCACATCTCCTCTAGAGTAAAAACACAGTAGATACAAAGTATGTATGGTATATTCCTATGTGTAATCTATGTATAGGCAATTTCCAAGTAAGGCATAGCCAACTTACTGACAAACTTGTACTTTAAAAAGCCTATTAAATTAAAAATCTGAGTTAAATACAGTGGTTCATAGTAACAAATGCATGAATTACTTGGTGATGCGCATGAAAACACTGTACGGTTTAGTAGTGTCTCTGAAATGTTTTATATGCATAGGAAGGGAAAATACATACTACAGACACTAAGACAAACACCTGATTGACTGATGCTAAATAAGGACCCCTGTGTCCCTGTTCTGACTCACCTACAAATTCTACCCAAAGATAGACTTAGGAACAGATCCCGATGAGAACTCAGAGACTGCCTGTGTGCTAGAAAACCTCCAAAGAGTCAACTTAAAAAGGCTCCCACATGCCTAGAATGGTTCAAGTAGGTATGAAAAAGCACATTATACTGATATGTAAATACATTAAAACCACAAACACCCATACAACACTAAATAAATAAATAAATTTCCTTAGTCACCTTTGGAGATTGCAAGGGCAACAACTCAATACTCGAAAAACTGATGACAAGAATGATTACTTATCCTGCCTTTTCTGCAGAGCCTGCATTTCAGAGTAACCAAACAGCTGATAAAGGAAAAGTTCTTTACAGAAACATCACAGCTAATAGACAGAGAAGGAAAAACATCAAAAAAAAAGAAGATAATTTTGTAATCCCTGATGAAATAATGGATCTAGGCAACAATCGCCAACGGCTACTGAAACTATTATGTGAAAAGTTGATGGGGAACTTCATGGTGGACAGATCAGGTTGACGATACCAAACACACTGGTCTATCACTAGAAACAGGTCAACTGGACATCAATATATCTCATGAATTGCTGTATTAGACAGTACAAAGCATCACCTATAAAATTATGCTTCTGATCTCCCTCTTCCCCAAGAAAACCCGGACAAACCCGAATTAATCAAGCTTGTAATCTAATGACTAGTCTGCAGGAAACACAGGGATGGAGAAACAAGTTAAACAACATTACAAGGAAACAGTAAGTCAAACCTAGAACCTGGGGCCCTTGACAAGGCAAAGACTGGGTTTCTCCAACAAATTAAGTGGCATAAGAAGGGGGAAAGGGGCAGCATTAAATAACAAAAAGACTCCAGAGACAGTTAAACACAATGCATGGACCTTTCCTGCACCTTGCTTCAAATAAACCAGACATATAAAAGACATACAGCAATCAGGAGTATACTGGGTACCAAAGAGTAAGAAATTACTGCTACTTTTTTAAGTGATATGATTGAATACAGTAGACAATGTGAACAACCATCCTCATCCAGTTAGACAGGCACATACACGTTGAAGCATATAAGGAAAACGGCAGGAGGTCCGAGATTTGCTTTAAGGTACTGCAGCACATCCTCAAAACAAAGCAAATAAAGAGCCAAGGGAAATGACTGATGTATACACAACCAGGAGCAACCTAGACAGGTTTCATTTGAAAGCCAGCCAGAATGGGGTTAAGGGTCGGAATCTGCAGGGTCTTTAGAATACGTGAGCAGACAATCTAAGACCCAGTCTATCTACTGATATCTAGAAAGCCGGACCCACACTTGGCTGAGCAGCTCTGATCTTCCTACCTGTACAGTGTTTGTGCTATGACTATAAAAATGGTAAAATTCTGAATGAACTGCAATGAATTTGCGTAATTAACCAGGACCGAATACTGACAGGGGTGTGTGTTGCCAGTGTTCAACATCCATCTCCTGACTCCAAATTCTACTTGTATGCTGTCCTGTCACACAGACAGAACAAGTAAAATATTATTTGATTAAAAACACACAACACAAACATGATTTAATTATGAGACACAGTAGCCACAGATAAATGCTTGTTGATGACTTTTTAAAAAATACTAATTTTTTAATTCTAATCAAATAGGCAAAAGAAAATTTCTCAGATTATTATGAGTTAAGTAAATACGTACAAAAAATACTCCTGAATGCCTTCCTTCTCAAAACATACACACATACACACACAGACACACACACACAGCCACCCCCAAGAAATAAAACCGTAATTCACAGACAGACAGACAGACAGACAGACACACCAAGAAATCAAACCATGATTCTTGGTCTACACCTTCGCTTCATCTGCTTTTGAGATTTTTATTGCTCGTTGCTGACGGCCTGTCTTAGTTTCCTGGTGTTGCTGTAACAGAAATACCACAAGTAGGTAGTTTTAACAAGCGAATTTATTCTCTCAGTTTAGAAGGCTACAAGCCTATATTCACGGCACTGGCTCTAGGGGAAGACTTTTACTGCCTGCCTCTGAGGGAAAAGTCCTTCTCTCTTTAGCTTGCCTTGCAAGGGTCCGTGGTGATCACGTGACGTGTACCTTCCTCTCCATTTGAGCTTGCTAGCTTAATCTGCTCTTTTATATCTCAAAAGAGATTGACTTCAAATATATCCTACACTAATGCTGCACTTCCCTGGAAACCCCATGTGTCGCTATGAGTCGGCCCTGACCTGATGGCAGTGGTTGTAATAAAGAAAACTCACTCCCAAACGGGCTTATAACTGCAGGTACAAACCAAAAGACCAAACCCACTACCATCGAGTTAATTCTGACACATACTAACCTACGATACGATAAGACAGAGTACAACTGCCTCATCCAGTTTCCAAGGAGCGGCTGGTAGACTTCAACTACCAACCTTTTGATTAGCAAACAATTTGCCACCAGGGATTTGCAATATACATTTTGGGGGACCAAGTTCAATCCATGATACAACCCAAAGTCCTTTTCTATTAAATCTCAGAAATGTACTGCACTGCACTGCAGAGACCGGCTGGGAACAGTATACCCTACCTCCCAGCCCCTCCAAGTCTCCCAGAGGCACACACAGGTCTGAATGACCAAGAGCTTCTCCATCCATTCATGCTTCAAAGAAATTCTCTCTTAACTAGAACAAAGTTTCTTTAGGCATATGCCTACATTCTTTTCAGAACATTTTTTAAAACATTTAAAAGCATTCTCCGTAATCCTAAAGCTACTGTATGCATGTTGTATGGCTCATTAATTCTATTTTTGTGATCTGAAGTATCAAATAATTCTTAACCTCTCTTAGTACCCACAAGTTTAATTTTCAGAGAAAATTCTATTTTACATTAATAACTTTTGTTCTGAATTACAGAATGAGTGTCTAATGAAATGAGCCTAGTAAACAGAATATTAATAATTTCACTTTGTTTCTCTAAAAAGGGTTTCCATTAATCCCTAGAGGTTTCTTTTACTTATGCTAAACATAGGGAATATGAAACTATGAACGTTTATGAAATACATCCTAACGGTAAAGTTGTCATTGCTGAGAACATACACAGCAAAACATGTGCCTTCAGCCAATTCTACAGGTACAGTTCAGTGACACTGATTACACTCTTCAAAATGTGCAATCATTCTCATCCTCCTTTCCTGGAGTAGTCCCCCCCCAATTATCATGAACTCCCTGCTCCCTAAAGTTCCCATCTAATCTTTCAAGTTGCTGTTGTCAGTCTCCTCCCATGTACGTAGTTCTTAAAGCAGCACAAACTCAAGACAGTCTTTTCTATTAATTAAACAATCATTTGGTTTCAAGATGACTTTAGGGGCAGTCAAATACATTTTTCTGTTCTGATGACAAAGCATGAGATACCTGCTCATAGGAAAGAGAAGACTTTGCTTTAGTGGATTTTTAGAGAAAAACACTGTACAACGATTTTTCAAAAGCACCAGCTGTTGTAAAAAGTTACATGTTATGTTACAAACAGGAGCTTCATGCTAAACCTAGAGATCCTCATTGAGAGAATCACACGACCAGCATTAATCTGTACCGTGGCAATTTCAGTATGCCATGCAGTCATTATAGATTTCAAAGACTAAAGCTGTAACAACTAAGTACAGCAGAATACTCCCAAGTCGCCTTAAATCCTTTCTGGAAACCAGGTGAGGCATGTATAAAACACCCACTTAAACAGTTCTAGAATTCACTGAAAGATATGGTTGGAATGAAGTTAACCAAAGTGAACACGGCTAAGTAACTCCTAGGAGGTAAGAACATATCCTGTATCAGAGCCCATGACTTCCTTTCTTCAGTTCTAGCCTGCCCCAGTGAGGCAGTACTATTCTGTCCTATACGGTCACTGTGAGTCTCATCAACCCGATGGCAGTGAGTCTTGGTTTGGTATGTGTACATGTATGCACATGCATGATATACCATGCACAAGCATGCACATACGAGGGCTGCCATTAAGTTTGTGAACTCATCCTAAAAAAAGTGCTCCATACCTCACTGCCGAGTATCATTACAATCACCTTCCAAGTTCTGTCCATGGGAAGCCATGCACTGACGCCAGCGCCTAGATCACCCTTCAAAGTAATTTTGAGACTCTTTTTCTGGAATAACCATCACAGTTGTCGTCACAGCACCCCTGATGCCCTGATTGTCATCAAAATATCTTCCTTTCACTATTTCTTTTACCTTCGCGTAAAGACAAAAGTCACTGGGGCCAGATCAGGTGAGCAGGAAGGATGTTCTAATATAGTTATTTGTTTACTGGCTAACAACTCCCTCACAGACAACTCTACAAGGAAGTTCACAAATTTGCAATCGTGCTACCGTGCACAACGGCCATTCCAGAAGGAGTTCCAAAATTGCTCTGAAGGGTAGACTAGGCGGTGGTATCAGTGCACAGCTTCCCAAGGGCGGGTACTTCAAACGTGACCACAGCGACTGATATTCAGCAATGAGTTATGTAAGCACTTAGAACAATTAAGGTCCAGGACCTAACTGTCTGGACTGCATATGTATATATTTAGAGAGAGAGAGAAAGTATGTATGAACTCAATTTGACTTCTGCAGAGAAAAGCTGCTGTCTTTACAGCTCTGCTATTAGGCTCTAGTTTATAGTAGCACCTCTAGTTTTAACTGTGTTCCATAAAGGTAGGTTTTCATAGGAGGTCCCCTTCCAAGTGCTTTTTTAAAATTGTAGATAAGTGAACACCAAGTTCTAAACTAGTCCTAATAATACTAGAGAACAAATTAAAGAGTTCAAAAAATTAAGGTCTGCGTCTTTATATTTCAATTTAATGTGTTAAGGTAGCCTGACAAAGCCTCCAATATTCTACATCACTAATTTCAAGTAAAAACACATTTAATATTGCTTTTTAAATTCATTACAAAACTACACATGATATACTTTATTTATAGTTCAAATTTCTGTAGCAACAAAGCTCTTTTCTGTGTTGGGCCAACAATTCTCTGAGTCAGCTCTGGGACATGCTAGTAATTCTCCAAAGGATTGTCTGTTGCGTAACTATTTCTGCAAAGACTCGGGCCTTTGGTCTCACATCTCAGGTCTACTCTGTGACTCTGCCCTTCTGGGCATTACCTCCTCTGTCTTTAAGTGCAGGCCCAGCTATCCCTGAAGTTCACGTAACGTGAGCAAGGGAAAAGAAACTGCCATCACTATCCTTCCCCCAGGAGCCAGACTCACCTGACTGAGGACAGTCACTGCACTTGTGTCTGTTTCCTCATCCCAATAAAAGCTGAAGACATGATTCCTGACCTGTCCACACTGGCAAGCTATTTCTTCATAAGGAATGACTAAACGAAGGGCCGCTCTGGTCGCAAAAATATCACACAATATTCTCTGCAGTTCTGTATGCCAAATATCAGAGTACAGCGAAGCAAAGGAATTCATTCCACTCTGAGAGGGGCTCACATAAGGTGGCAATCTGAGAGTCTAAACAAGAGTCTTAAAACAGCCACGATGACGTTCAAGAAGAAAGGCCCTTGACTGAGTAGGGATGACTATACTACAAAGGGGCTGCTATCGCTATCAGAATAATAGAACCACGTTTGCTGCAAACACTTTCCAATGACATAAAAGGATACATTCAATAATTTTCTTCTTGATTCTAAACTGTTCCCAAATTTTCACTATTATACACATTACTGAAATGCGCATTCTAGTATACAAATACCTTAAAAGGCTTTTTGTACTTTTCAGGGCAAATCTCTAAAAGTGAAAATGTAGTCATTGGTATGTACACATTCAGTGTAGATGGCTCTCGTCAGACTGCCTTGCTAAAAAGGGATGCCACTTTACACTGCCACCCACAGTGCACAAGGCAGTAATTTCCTTACCAGCTGACCAACACTGGCATTATTAATCATTTTGACTTTTTTGCCAATCTGTCAGATAAGAAATGGTTATTTTCTTGACCACCAGCCTCTTCTCATCAACCAGTCCATACAATTCATTTGATTTTAATTTCTGATCATCAATGATGTCAAAAAACTTTCCATGTCTATTTGTATTTCCTTACTAAACCTGTGTATCTCTACTGCCCATTAGTCTACTGATTTTGGAGCCTGTTATTTCCTTATTGATTTGTATGGCACTGAATAATTATAAAGATTATCATTTTGGCTGTTACATTTTTTGAAAACAAGTTCTCCTGGTTTCCACCTTACAACGCCCCTGGAGGACAGAGAAGTGCCCCACAGGCTGCACAAGGCAGTCATCTTCACCGAGGCGGACTGCCACACCGCTCTCCTGTCGGGACACTGGGGAGCTTGAAACCACCAGTCTTCACTAGCAGCAGATCCTTTAGTCACTGCACAACCAAGGCTTCTGTACTGTGCTGACAGCATCCTTTATTACACAAACAATTCACTGTCATACAGCTTGACCTATAAATGAGCACCAGGGTCACCACAAATTGCCATCAACTCTACAGCCACCAACATTTTTTTCTGAAATAAATACTTACAGAGAATCTTATGCCTTTTAACAAAAGGTGGCTCCTTTCACTCCAGCACTTCTCAGTTATGGGAGAATAAAGACAATTAAGAACCCACTAGAATCCAAATTATTTTTCTGAGAGGGGCATGGTATGTTCTCCACCACTTGTCCGTCAGCTTGTCACACTGTAGTTGCTTGTGTGTTGCTGTGATGCTGGAAGCAGTACCCCGGTATTTCAAATATCAGCAGGGTTACCCATGGTGGGCAGATTTCAGTCAGTGGAGCGTCCAGGTTAAGACAGAATAGGAAGAAAGACTTGGCAATTTACTTCTGAAAAAAAGTGGCCACTGAAACACTGATACAGCACCAGAGAAGGAGGTTCCCAGCTCCTCAAAGTAAGCTGATGTTAATAACATGAAAGGAGTCAAGTGTCAGGGACATCCACTTGTTGACACGGCATAACACCAAATGAGAAGACACAGACATAAACATCCATTAATAAGGGGAATATGGGTCACACAAAGTATGAATCTGGGGCAATTCAAAGTCATCAAACAGGAAAAGGAACTCTTGGAGATAGAGATACAAGGCATCAGGGAGCTGAAATGGACCGACAGCGGCCATTCTGAATTCCACAATCATATAGTCTACCGCGCCAGGAACGACAAACTGAAGAGGAATGGTACAGTGTTCACCATCAAAAATAACATTTCAAGATCTATCCTGAAATACAGTGCCATCAATAACAGGGTAACATCCATATGTCTAGGAGGAAGACCAGTTAATATGACCATTATTCAAATTTATGCAAAAGATGAAGAAACTGAAGCTTTTAATCAACTTCTGCAGTCTGAAATTGATCAAACACAATCAAGATGCACTGATAATTACTGGTGATGACTGGAATGTAAAAGCTAGAAACAAAGAAGGATTGCTAGTTGGAAAACATGGCGTTGGTGACAGAAATGGTACTAGAGATGGCACGATAAACTTGGCAAGACCAACGACCTATTCATTATCTCTTTTCAACAACATAAATGGTAACTATCCAAGTGAACCTTGACAAATGGAATACTCAGGAATCAAATCAATACATTTGTGGAAAAAGGTGACGGTGAAGCTCAATGTCATCATTCAGAAAAAGGCCAGGGGCCCACTGCAGCACGCAGTACCAACTGATCATAAGCAAGTCTAAGCAAGTTCATGAGAGACACAGTACAACCTTGAGTATATCCCACCTGAATTTAGAAACCATCTCAAGTACAGATTTGACACCCTGGATACTAATAACTAAAGATCAGACAAGTTGCGGGACTGGATCTAGCACATCATAAATGAAGATGCAAGAGATCATTAAACGACAAGAAAGAATAGGCCAAAACGGGTATCAGAAGGGACTCTAAACTGGCTCTTGAACACACAGTAGTTAAAACAAATGGAAGACATAATGATGTAAAAGAGCTGAACAGAAGATTTCAAAGGGCAAAGGGCAGCTTGGGAAGGCTAAGTATTATTCTGAAATGTGCAAAGATCTGGAGTTAGAAAACCAAAAGGGAAGAACATGCTTTGCATTTCTCAAGCTGGGGAAAAAAAAAAAATTTCAAGTCCTGAGTTACAGGAATAAAAGAGTCTATGGGTTAATGATGAACAACACAGAACGCATCAAAAGAAGACGGAAGGACTAGAGTCACTGTGCCACAAAGAATGGGTCCACATCAGACCATTTCAGGAAGCAGTGCATGAATAAGAACCAACAGCACTGAAGGAGAAGTCCAAGCTGCACTGAAGGCACTGGCAAAAAACAACGCTCCAGGAACTGATGGACTCCTGATTGCAATATTTCAACAAATTGCAAAATTTCAACAAACAGATGCAACTCACTTGTGTGTGCTAAGAAATCTGAAAAAAGCTTCTCCGCCAGATCAACAGAAGAGACTTACATTCACGCCCATTCCAAAGAAAGGTGATCCAAAAGAATGTGGAAATCACCAAACACCATTAATGTGACAGGCAAGTAAAATATTGCCAAAGATAAGAACGGTTGCAGCAGTATACTGACAGAGAACTGCCAAAAGTTCAAACCGGATTCAGAGGATGGCATGGAACGAGACTGATCACTGCTGATGTCAGATGGATGCTGGGTGAAAGCACAGAATACCAGAAAGATGTTTACCTGTGTTTTACTGACTGTGCAAAGGCGTTCCACTGTATGGATCATAACCAATTATGGTTAACACTGTGAAGAACAGGAATTCCAGAACACTTAACTGTGCTCACACAGAACCTGTAAACCGGCCAAGAGGCAGTCATTTGAACAGAACAAGGGGAAAACACACGGCTTTCAATCAAGCAGAGTGTGAATCAGGGTCGTATTCCTTTCATCATACTTACTCAGTCTGTATGCTTAGCAAATAATCCAAAAGCCTGGACTATATGAAGAAGCATGGGGTGTCAGGACCGGAGAAAGACCTATTAACAACCTGTGTGATGCAGACGATACAACCTTGCTTCTGAAAGTGAAGAGGGTTTGAAGCACTTGCTGAGGGAGATCAGAGACCACAGCCTTCAGCATGGATTGCACCTCAACATCAAGAAAACAAAAATCCTCGTAAATGGACCAGTAAGTAACATCATGATAAATGGAGAAAATACTGAAGTTGTCAAGGATTTCATTTTACTTGTATCCAAAAATCAACATCCCGGAAAGCAGTGGTCAAGAAATCAAAGGACTGTACTGCAGTGGGAAAATCTGCTACAAGTGATCTCCTTGAAGTGTTAAAAAACAAACATGCCACCTTGCAGACTACGGTCAGACTTTGTCTCACATACTTTAGACAGGTTATTGGGAGAAATCAATCCCTGAAGAAGGACTTTAAGCTTGGTAAAGCAGAGGGTATGTGAAGGAGAGGAAGACCCTCAAGGACATGGATTAACACACACCTGCAGCAACAGGCTTAAGGGTAACAGTGATTGTGGGGATGGCACACAACAGGGCAGGGTTTATTCTGTTGTGCACAGGGTCACTGTGAGTTGGAAGGAACCTGATGGCATCTAACAACAATGGTGTGCGTGCACGCACATGCACGCACACACACACACACCTCTATAAATACATCAACTGTACTTAAACAGGAGTCTTTTGGTGTCACAAACAGTCAAGGATTTGGCTATTAATCAAAAGTCAATGGCCTGAATCCACCCAGAGGCACCTTGGAAGAAAAGCCTGGCAATCTACTTTGAAAGGTCACAGCCACTGAAAACCCTATGAAGTAAATTTTACTCTGAAATACATGAGGGTTGCTATGAGGCAGAAGTTAATTGCTGACAACTTTTTATAAATACTTAAATACATTTTAACTAAGTACAACAGTAAACATTTAATTTAGGAGCCCTTGCAGCACAGTATTTAAGAGTTTAGCTACTAACAAAAAGGTTGGCAGTTCAAACCTACCCTATAGAACAGCTCTATTCCATCCTATAGGGTCACTGTAAGTTGGAATTGACCTGATGGCACAGTGTTTTGCTTTTTTAAATTTGGTACACTTTTTTCATATTTATTGAGCTATGATCTGAAAACACTTTAAAAATTAAATTTCTGGACAGGTCTTTTAGAAACAGATTCTAACTGACAGCTGTGACAGGCCTCCTAACTCAAGCCATGTCAGAGGCAAATGCCAGGATCAGAAGTTGACGGCTGATACTCATCAAACCTGGGCAGTGATTTCAGTGGTCATCAGGTAGGACTATGTTGAGGTAGACCTGTAGTCTCATGTCCTAAGCAGGAGGCGTCCAGGATATGGGGAAATGGCAAGGTGAGAGATGCTATGTAAAAAGAACTCAAGGCAACTCCAAGCACTGAGAACGGGCTAATCAGACACACTAACACATCAATTACCACCTCCGGGCTAGCCTGGGAGCTGCCTGGAGTCAGAGCCACAGGCCCATGTTCAGCTTGCACCACACTCAGCACAGTTGGCACCCAAACACCTGTAGAATCCACCCAGCTATGGTCAGGCACAAATAAAGAAACCGAATCCCAAGAGAGCTGATGCAATCAGGGGACCCTCCGTTGTTCCCCAGGCATTCTAGTTTGTCACCATTTAGGAGCACCTGGCTAACAAAATGGTTAGTAGTTCAAATCCGCCAGGCAATCCTTGGAAACTCTATGGGACAGCTCTACTCTGTCTTATAGGGTTGCTGTGAGTCAGCATCGACTCAACAGTAGGGGGTTTGGTGCTCCAAATCAGACCCTATGCTCCACTGTAATCCGACAAGCTAAGATCACCTACCCATACATTCATAAATGCAGTCTTCAATTTCATTAATATTTTTTATAGTGACACTATACTGCTGCTTTATATTGAGCAATTTCCACTGTGTTGAGCCTTTTGCCCATGTTCTACAGTAAACCATGTCTTCACCCTTTTCCATGACTGCATTCTGGGACATTATTATTCCCATTACATCATTTCTGATTTAGATGTGTATACAGTGTGGCATTTAATTTTTTTTCTTTGATCCTCATTCTGTTATTCAGCGTATAACTCTCCCTACCAGATTCCTACCAACGACAAACTTAACTAGCAAATCACACAGGTCTTCCTTTACCCGTTGTTAAAATTACAAATAGGTCACGGAAGATACAGTACTACGAACAAATAAAAAAATCAAACTTACTGCCACTGGGTTGACTCTGACTCACAGGAACCCTACAGGACAGAGCAGAACTGCCCCAAAGATTTTCCAAGGAGTGCCTGGTGGATTCAAGCTGCCGATCTTATCAACAGCAGCCACAGATCTTAACCACTGCGCCACCACAGTTTCTGATGCAGTTCTACAGCATTCCAATTAAAGCCTGCCATCAGTCTGCATTTTGTACAGACATTGAAACACCCACAAGGCCACCTAACTGGATTATTACAACTCGTGGTGACTTACAGATGTATTTGTCTGAGCTCATGACACACATACAGTGAAAACAAATTATTACCAACAAGCACTTACCCATACTGTATAAAATCAGAGATATTCTCTATTCTATTTTATTCTGTCTCATCCCCTGCCCCTTCCTCCCTTTTTAAATGCTAGTCTCGACCCACTAGGTTGATTTCACAATCATATGAGACCTGTAGTTCATACAACACAGATCTAAAATGAATCCAAACAGCTTGGTTACTAATGACAGCTATCTTATTCATAATGTTGGACCTCTCAAGTTATCTCAAAGATTGAGTCACTCAGTTTAAGACATTTGAAATTTATAATTATATATCAAACCAAAGCCACTGCCGTCGAGTTGGGTCCAACTCCTAGTGACCCTACAGATCAGAGTAGAACTGCCTCCTAGAGTTTCCAAGGAGCATCTGGCAGGTTTGAACTGCTGCCTTTTTTTTGGTTAGCAGACGTAGCACCTGTCACCAAGGTTTAATCATTTATGTATTACAAAGCATTATTTAGATATATCTGTAATACATGACCGATTTCTATGAATATGTTAAAGGTCTTTAACAATTAACAAGCAATATGGATCTGCCATTTTCAGTTGTATCTACACTGTTTCACTCAGGTATTTTAAATAACTAACAGTTGCATTATGGTGTTCTAGAATTAGTTTCAGAAAATGTGAACTTCCGATATTGTTACTTAAAACAGGACTGTATTTTCAGTCAGAAGGGTTAATGAATGTACACAACTTAAAATGTGAAGACACCCAATACTTCGAGGATGAATTACAAATGCATTTTCCTTCTGGTTCACTTTCCTCTTCACTTTGCCACAAGGCTGTATAAACACGGTCCATATGACCAGGGACAAACATAACGGCCTCCACCACAGTCTGGTAAATGAGAAAAGCCAACAGCCAATATTGCTTTTAAAAAAAGACAATCCCTTAAAAAGAATGCATAACTCAAAGCTGGAATTGTAATCAAAGAAGAACAAAGTCTGAATATGAAAAAAGAAAGTCTTTTAGAAAATTCTTTTTGTGCAAGAGAATTTAGGATTATGGAAAAGTTAAAAAAATGCTAGGGTTCTAAAGAGCTATCTATGCCTGAGAGTTGTGAGAGAATTAGTACTTTTTCCTTTTAGTTATTTTTTTCCTTAATTTACCACCTTAAACTTATTTGTAGAGGATCATATGTAAACCTGGAAAAGCAGTCTCCCTCAAGGTCCAAGCACTGCTATTTCTGTTCTGGCCAAATGCCCACAAAAGCACAAACATGCCACAAAACCAGCCTGAGCTGAACCACCCTAGTTGGATATTTGAAGGCTTGTTTTCTTTTAGAACTGCTCAAAGGCCGCCGTACAGAGGTACTAGTGTAAACAGAGTTTTTCCAGCCGAAGTCTTCAGAGTCCCAGAACAGACCACGACATGTCCCTTCAGAGGATCACGTAGAACACTGCCCAAGGATGATTTCTCTAGCAATTCTTTCTATACATCTATAAATGCACACTAGCTAGCGTAAGAAGGCCTGCCCTTGAGTTGAGAGAATTGTAGATGAAATCACGAGCCTAAAAAACCTTTCAGAGGAAGTAACTGAACGTTGTTCGTCCACTGAATGGCATGACCTAATATAAAAGCACTTGCTTGTACTTTTGGAAGAAAAATATTCTCAGTGTTACAGCCAACACTCAGCTCTGGACCCAAAGATGAGAACTTAATGGCACGTAAGTACAGTAAGAGGCAAAGCCAGGGGTACACGCTCACTGGGTGTGGGGCCAGGCTGGAGAAGGCAGCTGGAAGACAAGGCCCACAAACAGGAAGACTTACCTAAGCGAGTTCAGGAAGATGAATACATGCCATGTTACCAGACCCTGTATGAGACATCTCCCACATATGTGACATGGGCAGTAAGTTCTGAGGCTAGAAAGAGTACTGTGTATTGAAGGTCTCGGACCCTAAACTGGAGACACATCCCTGATCTGGGTCTTGTAAACTGGATAAATTTGGTTGAGTCAGAAAATGTATTACAACTGACACGACAGCTTTATGCAACTGTCTAAATTATGATAAGGATTAAACAAAACTTTTGTAATTTCATCCAGCTCTGCTGTGTAATACAGTATCAGATGAAAAGGAAGTGAAAAGGTGAAAGAGTCACTGTAAACCCAAGCACTGTTTACAGAAGAACCACACACCTTCTTTGCCTGCTCCAAGAACATTCCACACTTTATGAAGTGTGCTTTTCAGGTAATTGTTGACATCACAATATAGTCATGTGGGAAAAATTGCTTTTTAATCTGAAAGCTGTAGATGCTTTAATCTGAAAATGCATAAACAAAACATTTTACATCCAATGAGTATACAAAGTTACGTTTTAGGTCCTAAAAAGCCAAACTGAAACCACTGGATTGGTTCTGCTATGTAGAGGCCCCAAAATATTCAGAGAAGCTACAACAGATGCATTTATTTACCATTACAAAGTTACTTCACACTAAAAACAGAATCTGAACACAGATTTTTTTTTCCTTTACTATTTCAGCAGACAAATGCTGTAAAGTGACTGCAATGACTAAATACAATACTTCTGAGACTAGTTCCCTGTAACTTGAAACAAGCATTCAAAGAGATGGTCATTCCTGGGTAGGCCTGAAAATATCTACCTTCTTGGTTGCTAAGAATTTAAGCTACTCTCCCAAATGTTGGGGCTACTGCTGACCGTATCAACAGCCTGCTGAGCCACAGTGGTTCCATTAGGAAGCCACACTGATTAAAATGGTGTTCTACAGGTGTAAACTGGTGGGTGGCAGATAAGGTGAAGTTTGTTACCTAACAGTGGGGGTTGGTGACCCTGGCTTTCAAATTTTTCAGACTAAAATGACTGGTCTGACAGCAGTTTTAAACTTGCCCTGAGGTCTGAATAGGTGAAGGCCTACCTCCTTCTGCCCCAAATACCTTCTTTAAGTTTTATATACTAGAATTCAGAAATTTAAACAATTTTAAAAAACCACAACTCTATGAACATAAAACATGGTCCATTAAACTTATCTGCATGTTAGACAGAACAAATTTCTGAGGAAAACACTAGCCTAGCCTCTAAATCAATTTATACACCCAAATTCAAAATCCAGTTTCCGTAAAACCAGTGTTCACAGGCAGATTATCAGCACTGCCCATCAGGCCAGCTGATCATTACAGCAGAGTGGTCACCCGGAGATGCTACCCTGATTCTCTGGTACCCAATTTAGTAACAAGCTCAGTGGTAAGAATAACTACAGAGGGCCCCTTCCATAGCTCCAGAGCATCAGAAAACTAAAGATTTCCTGGACATGACTCTGCCTAAAACTTTCCTTTATGCTCTATACTAAGATACCTTAAGATTCAGATACGAGAGAAGAGCCTAACAGCCTGGAGCCCGTGCTACTACAGATCCACAGGGTGTCTCAGTTTGGTGGACTAGTTTTCAGTCTTGCAAGTGACCTTGCTTCCTTGTTCTGGTCACTCAAACCTCAATGCCAAGCTTGTGGCCCCTATCTGGCTGGCATAAAAGACTTGATGGAATGAGTCTGTTTGTGTACAACCCTATTTCAGACATCACTGTATTTGCCTTTCCTTACTTTTCCTTTGTTCCTTATCTAACTCTTTGAAGTAAGAAGGGGGATGGGACTGAACAGGGTGCGGGGGAGGGGAGAGAAGGACACAAGCTTCTCATTTTCTCTATTTCCCTAAAACAGAAAGCAAAGACATGAAAAAATAACCAGCTAATTTTAGCTTAAGAGTGTGGCTATTAACCCTCCTGTGCCTGTGCTGTGTGTCAAGTTGATTCTGACTCACAGCAACCCCATGTAACACAGAAGAATTGTCCCCTAGAGTTCTGTAATATTTACAGCAGCAGATCCTGGAGTCGCTGGTGGGTTTGAACCAACAACTTGCAGTTAACAGCTGCGTATTGTAACCATTGTGCTTCAGTATTTTTAAATACTGCAAGCTCTAGCATGTCCCTTTTCTGGCTGAGGTGGAAATAAGTAACACTTTTAAGGGGACACCCTATCTGCAAACAGAACACTCAATTGAGGGAAACAGGGAGGGCATGTCAAGAAAATCAGTATTACATGCTATACAGCAAAACAAGACACATCACCCTTCTTTCGTCAAATAACTTGCATCTGTGAAAAAGCCCTGCCTCTGTAACATGGAAATGTGATCAGGAAAGGTGGCAGTCCTCACAGCAATTCGGTCTCTCAGAGCCTCCACTCTAACCCACAAATCCTGTTCAGCTCCTGGCATTCTCTCTGGTAAGAATAAATGATATTTCCAGGTTTATTCAACACATTTTTAGCCCTTAATACAGTGCAGTGAATTACTAACACAACTCTTCCAGCTGTCATCTTTGCAGCTCCCACCAAATAACTGGGTGGGGCTATGCAAATGAGGTGCTCTGTGACCCACCACGCTAATAACGTAAATAAAGTGCATGGAACCCTAGTGAGGGGACTGATCAGTTTTCCCATCCCATCAGATTTAAAAGAAAGCTGGTCCCAGAGGAAATGGCGCCCTGACTACCAGCAAGAAAAGGCGGGAGTGGGGTACAGCCCTTAGATCCAGAATCCCTGTGCTCAGACTTTCCTTGACCCAGGAGACAGAAAGAGAGGGTTGTTACACGGAGACAGCAAGATGCAGTGGCAGAGAAGCAGCAGCAACAGCCGTGGCAGAACCAGGAGACCAGCAGGAGACAGCACAGGGGGCTTCCTGACCCACAGAAAGAGAGCTGAGTGCCTCCGGGCCAGAGGGTGCCCCTGGACACTCACTGGTTGAGCTGAAGACCTCTGTAACACTTGCCCAGACAGGGCAGAGACTGGCAGAGGGGTTGAGGACCAGACAGATACCTGTCTGTAAGCAGAGCCGAGAAGAGGCTATCCTGACTGAAGCAGAACTGTATCCCAAACTGTGACCCGTTACTTCCTCTATAGACCCCGTAATCATATGTTTTGTGTGGCCACTGCAACAAATTATCAAACCCAGCAGAGAAGCAGAGTGCTGTGGGAGAGACAGATGGTGTCAGAATCAGTAAAAAAAAAAAAAAGTGAGAGGGTGGAGGCATGTCTGACCAGCTTCTTACAACCAGTCTTGGGCTGCTGATGCTGATAATGACTCTCCCCCTTCCCGTGAAGCCACAGGAGGGCATACGTCACTCCCACACCACTTCTACAACCAGTAAGTATGAGGCATTACAGATAGTAAGGTCTAAATAGCTGCTGTTATAGAAAAAAATAATTTTTAAGCAGTTAATCTCACTTCATTTTTTTTTGAGGAATAGTTAAGGCAAGTAATAGGAACCAACGGGGGTGGGGGTTGGCAGTGGCAGCAGGGGACACTGTGCTAGTGAAGAGCACAACATAAACATATAGCAAACTGGAAATGATGAGATAAACCAAAATGCTCGACAGTCAACCCGAGTCTTGGTGGCACAGGTGAAAAGACCAGCAAAGCAGAACACCAGTCCACCCTGGGGAAGTCAACATTCCAGTCCCCCCTTCTGCAGACAGACCTGCGGGAGCTGGGGGAGTAAAAGGCTCCTTTGGGATCCTGTGGCCCGGTCCTTTACCGGCTCTCCTGGGCTTTGAACCTGCAGCTACAGGAACTAAAAGAGGACTTGCCTTTAAGGTTAAAACGAGAGAAAGTACAAAATAACAAAAGGAAAAAAATACATGGCTTTGGAGTAAGTAACCCAGAACTCCCCAAGGACCTGTATCTTGGTGACATAAACAAATAGCAACAGGAGGATGACAGAATCCACAGGGCTGCTCCACAATACCCCCAGTCACTATCTCCTTCCTGCAACTGCCTCTGCTCTCCCAACCCCACCTCTTGCATCATTCCCCTAGCACTAGTGGGAGGTGGTACTGGATCCACCCCGCCCCCCACAGCCCCCAGCAGGCTGGACTTTTCACCAGGAGGTCAGTCCCTCTAGGGACTGAAGCTCCCACATAGAACATCTGTGCAATGCAGGTGGCCAAGTGTTCTGTCGACTTGGAAGCCAGTCGGTACAGAAAATGGGGAGGCTCAGCAGAGAAACGAGGCAGAAAATGGACAGTCCCACAGCTGCGGGTGAAATCCAGTGGCATCTCTGCCTTCTCCTGCAGCTTGAGCAAGTCTTCCTGAAGGTAAACCTGCATTAATCCCCAGCTTTGCTGGAAGACGAACACAGGGGCTACGTCTTAGGGGTCACTGCTCCAGTCCTCTGCCCCAGAAGGGCAGGGCTCGGCCACTCTTCATCTTTAAGACTTTTAGAGCGCCCTATCAAGACTCAGAGAAAACACCATCCTCTATTATTCCACGTCCTCCGCATCCTTGCCTTTTGGGTTGGAGAGATCTGAAACACGTTTTTAAGTGGCAGAAGAGAAGAAACATAAAAAAATAAAACTTTGAAAATAAAGTTCTTCAAGACTGGAAAACTTGATGGCATGCACAGTCAAGAATTATTGCTGATAACCAAAAAGTCAGCAGTTCAAATCCAGCAGGTGCTCCTCAGAAATTCTTTGGGGCAGTTCTATTCTGTCCTATAGGGCCACTGTGAGTCAAAATTAATTCAGTGAGCAATGGGTTTGGTTTGGTTTTTGGTTTTCTAAGAGTTACATGGCACTCTCTTTCTTCTAGAGTTCCTGAGAAACTAGATGTGATCATCAGAGAAAAGCAGGAAGAGGAGGTAATTTGGGAGAGAACAAGGTATTTACATTTAGACTACCTTTCAAGTTTCTGACTTGAGGTGAAGTAGAACATTGCTGAACTAAAAGTGCTAGTAAGTATTCACGTAAACCCTGGTGGCATAGGCCATAAGTACCATATCTGCTAACCAAAAGGTCAGCAGTTCAAATTCGCCAGGTGCTCCCTACATGCTCAATGAGACAGTTCTACTCTGTCTATAGGGTCACTATGAGTGGAAATCGATTCAGTGGCTGTGGATTTGGTTTGGGTCTTATTAAATGGTCATGACTCTCATTAAGAGGCAATCAAACTGATGAGATATACTAAAAACACTAATCCAAAGATTAGCAAGCTACTACAGTCCCAACTAGCTCCTCAAAATCAGTCCCCTGCGGAGATGCCTCCCCGAGGATCCAATGGACAGTCCTGCACCTTCAGCATCAAGAAAATATGAGGAGAAAGAGAAGGGGATCAAGAAAACAATTAGTTTTGTGATTGTTAATGGTAAGATGACACAATTTATCTTCAAATCAGGACAATAAGGGGATCTGAAAGGGGGCACCCCGAGTAATTTTGTGAGAGCAGAAGACATACACCTGGACATTCCCTGGCAAACCAGAACACGTGGTCATCCTACTAAATGACAACTACTGTGCCTCCCCTGTGACTAAAGGGCAAACATCCAACCTTTTGGCTCAGGTAAACAACTTCATCTCCCCTTGATCTTGCAAGGGCAAAGCACCCTCTGTGCAAAGCAGGTCCTGTCAGGGTCACCCGCACACAAGCCTTTGGTAGTGGTGGTGAAAGTAACCCTGTTTGGGCAACAGCTGGCATTTCACATCAGTAAACGCCTATAATTCTCTGGGCTGATGGAGGAAATATGTTTCTTCGTGGCCCACGTCGTGGAAAGACTGTAATTCTTCAACTTCCCACTAACCGTGCTCCTCGCTCCAAACCAGGAGGTCAACTAGTTGACTCCCCCTACAGCAGGCAGTTCAGCATTATCTGATTCCTCCACCCTGCTCTCATCGCCTACAGAATCAGACCCGGCTGATCTAATTTTCCCACAGTCCAGTACTGCAATGTAAAGTCCTCCCTCCCCCTCAACTGAAACTCTGTGCTATTTTACACAGGCAGCTCTGTATTTGAAAACTACATCAAATCCATTTCCTGGATTCCCTAGAGGCCAGGCATCATGTTCACGGACTCTCCACAAGGCAGGATAGTAAAGGAAGACCAACAATGAGACAGCACCTGCACACAAGAGTTTTAAACAAAGACAAAGGAGAAGGTGTCTCATAAAACCTAAACACAAGGTATCTGAAGGGCGACTTTAACAAACCTGGAACTAAAACTCTGCTGAGATCTCCTGTGCAGGGGAGATTTTGCTGGGCTCCCAACAATCTCTCCTTTGACCACCTAGAGATTCTCCGCACAGGCCCCATCTTCCTCAGATTCTCAGACACTGTACCACATGGGGTGTACCAAGAAAATCAAGGCAACATAAACTGAAGGACTCTAACTTATTCTTTAATAATCTGAAGGTTCAGAAAGTAAAAAATTCTGTCCTTTTACCCAACAAATAGATGGATATTTTTCAGTAACAGCTTTACCAAGACTAATTCATACATCACACTGATTTAAACTGTCCAGTTCAATGCATCTTCGTATATTCCCTGAGTTTTCTATCACCACAATCAGTAAGGCGGTTAGCTTTTTTTAAGCCACTAGAGATGATACACAACCCATCGGCACTGTGTTAATTCCAACTCATAGCGTCCTTATAGGACAGGTTTCCAGAGTGGCTGGTAGATTCAAACTGCTGACCTTTTGAGCTATTAACCAGTGTGCCACCAGGGCTCCAGAAATCACACACATTAAAGAAGAATAATAAATACATATTTAATGTTTTTCGTTGGCTTAAGTGGAAATCTGGTGACACTGTGGTCAAGTGCTACGGCCGCTCACCACAATATCAGCAATGTAAACCTACCAGGCGCCCGCTGGATGCTCCGCGGTGCAGCACTACTGGGTCTGACAGAGCTGCTCTGAGGCAGAAGACTTGACGGCAGTATTTTTTTTTTTAGCAGTATGAACATCTTAAGAACTGAGACACATGTGAGCGGCCATCTAAGAAGTAACAACTGGTCCCAAACCACCTGCAGCAAAGGAGAATGAGCAACACGAGGACACACAGAAAATACAAGCCAGAGACAGAAACGGCCATACAATCCAGAGACTACATCCGCATGAAACCCAAGAACTAGATGGTGACTGGCCATCACCAACAGCCACCCTGACAAGTAACGTAACAGAGTTCCTGATGGAGGAAGAGAAGACTGAGGTGCAGAACTTGATCTCTACTCAAAGGACCAGACTTGATGGTCTGACAGATCAGAGAGTCCCCGGAAGACATGGCCCCTAGACTCTCCATTAGTCCAGAACTGAAACCATTCCCGAAGCCAGCTCTTCAAAGACTGGACTGGACTATGAGACACCAAATACCACTGGTGGAGAGTGTGCTGCTTAGCTCCAGGAGACACAGGAGACTGGACGGGCAGCTCCCGTCCGCAAGTGAGATGAGAAGGCAGAGCAGGGCAAGAGCTGGAGACGGGAAACAGAGCGAAGACGCAGAGTGTGCTGTCATACTGCGGGCACAGCAACTAGGGTCACATAATGATGTATGTATAAGCTTTCACATGACAAACTTGAATTGTAAACTTTCACTTAAAGCGCAATAAAAAAAGAACTGAGATACATATACCACAGTATTTTTCCCCCAAATAAAAAACAAACCCTACCTCAAACATAACCAATTATCACGAAAATGGCGCAGGCCAGAGGCAGAAGACTCCCATGAGTGGGAGCAGCCACTGCAACTGGCAGCAGGAGTCTACAAAACTGCCACGTCTCACATCGCCTCACAGTGCAGAGAGCAGCCAGAGGGTCTACAGAGTGACACCCATCTAACAACGACCGTGAGGCAGGCACAGGACTGGGCAGTGTTTCCTTCAGTTGTACACAGAGCAGCATATGAGTCAGAATCGATACGCATCTGGTCACTTTCTTCTAGTGATTCACATCTTCATCCTCTTCCTTCCACTAACACTGCCCCTCCCCCCAAAATAATGACTGCATCCCATGCTAAGCACAGAAACCCTGGTGGCACAGTGGTTAACTACAGCTATGGCTGCTAACCAAAAAGTCAGCCGTTCAAATCCGCCAGGTGCTACCTGGAAATTCTATGGGGCAGTTCTACTCTGCCCTATAGGGTCACTGTGAGACAGAATCAACTTGATGCAATGGGTTTGGGTATGCTAAGCACACTCATCACTTCTGTCTTCCTTTCACTACATTTAATTTAAAAAGTGGGAAGGGAAAAGCTAATAGCTCCACTCATTTCAACCATTTTTTAGCTTCTTTGAAGAAGGAGCTCTGTCTCCTAGTCAGGCAGTTCTCATTCCATCAACTCAGCTTCTAACCACTCTTCATGTAATCTTTGAGAATAAGACCACAGCTAGCTCTTGAGTAAACCAATGGGTTTCTCTTAGAAAACAGGGGTGGTTTTAACAATATAAAACTAGAAAGGATGTACTTTGTTGTGTGCACGTACAGTAAAATGGTAACTGTTCCCGGTTTCTCCCTAGCTTCTTGGGAAGGCAAGGCACAGAGATGTGAGACACCCTATTGGTGGCTCACTTGCCACTCTTGGCTTGGAAAAACATTAGGCAGCTATACTCTACCAGATTCCTAAGGGGCACAAATGGTTTGTCCTTAACTGTTCACCTGAAAGTTGGGGTTCCAACTCACCACGTGGTACCATTGAAGACAGGCCTGGCAATCTGCTTCTGTTATGATTACAGCAAAGAAAACTCAGTGGAGCAGCTCTACACTGCACCACACACGGTCACCATGAGTTGACAATCAACTCGACTGGCAACTAACAACAAAAGATTCGAATAAAATAAGCATAAGCAAAATGATCTTGTGAAAATATCAAAATGACTTCCAAGTATCTCGAAATGCTCCGGTTTAAACTGGATGACTTAACATTACTGAGGTAATATGAAACATGAACAAAATTATGAATCCCAGTGGATATCCATTTCCTGCCTATACCCTTATCCATGACAGTTAACAAAATCTCTTAGGAAGTGAATAATAAATAACCCCAGTGCCATCGAGTCAATCAGCAGCTTCTAAAAAGGTAGCCTGGATGACACAAATTGTGAAGTACTCAACTACCGGGTGACAGGTTGGTGGCTGGGGCCCACACAGAGGCGCTCAGGAAGACGCGCCTGGCTATCTGCTTCTGAAAGGCCGCAGGCTTAAACCCTGTAGCTCAGTTTGACTCTGTACATACGGGGTGGCCCTCGTGGGAAGAGACTTGGCAGTTTCTAAAACTCAACACTTAGCTAAGGATTCACTCACTCCCTTCTGCACAGCAAGTAACATCAAGTTCTGCGGCTCTGACTTACAGCTTCACCTTTTTTTTTTTTAAATCAATACATTCAATTCCCTAATCCTCCTGTGCCAGCTCCTCAAAAATTGCTGACAGCACCATGGTAACATGAAAGCCTTCAGTGCCCTGGGCCTCATACGACCTGAGCAAGAGACTCCATCTGTTTCTGTAGCAGATGCTTCCTATGTTCCAGGACCCCTGTGACACAGAATCACGTGGAGGAGACAGCAGAGCTGGGTCCATGGTTTCAAATCCAGAGCTCCTTTCAGCTGTATGACTTCACACACATTACTCAGCATCGAAAGGGATGCTGAGTACATTTAATCCTGCAAATGCGGAGATGAAAATGGAGTTGCTAACAGGATTAAATAATGTAAATGTATGTAGAAATTTTAGGATAATCTACCAGCAGCTAACCTATGTATGCCCTATTAGAAATTTTTTCTTCTTTTTTCCCTCCTTTCTTCTCCTTACACAAGTAAAGAACACTTAGTTCCTCTTACAATGAACTGGTATGCCTCAGTGATGCTGTTGGAATTTCTCATTTCAGAAACTTCAGTCCACAATGAGGACACATGTACAAGCCTCCACAGATAACAAAAATGTATCAAGTCTCCAGCAAGGCTGAAGACAACTGAGAGCAGCCTACAAGCTGGATTTCACCCCCACCACAGTCAGTCTCCTCTAAAAGTCTTTTCTCTTAGATCAAGCCACAAAATTTAAACCCCAATTGCAGTATGAAATATGGAGGATGGAGGAATTAAAAAACAAAAACTGCAGAAATGTGAATGAAACAGGAAATAACAGCTTGTGAGAGCTGTGTAACGTGGAAGTCTGTCAAATAAACTTACGAAAATGTAAAGATTTTCCACTAACAGAGAACAATAGAAAAATGGCCAAGACTGCCCCATCAAAGGTGGAAAACTTTTGAGACTCAGAAAACAAGGCAGTATGCTAACATCAAGGCCAGGCTCTCACAGGTTTCACTAAGAATGCTCAATTAATTACTGATGCAGGTATGCACGTATTTGTATTTAATTATATACTGTAAAAGTTACTCAATTTAGATACTGTCCGAAGAAAATAGTTTAAAAATATATACAGCAATATAGCACAAAGCTCAACAACTGTGAGGCAAAGCGACTTTCAGTGGGTCCTCTGCACAAACTGCAAACTCACTGCTTCAGAAGGCTGACATCCTAACAAACGATACGCACCCATGGGCATTCACTCACAGGCTGCCTCAACACTTCTGAAGCCTTGACATGTTTTTGAAAGTATGGATGGTACACGAGAATGAATTCTGGAACTTCGGTCATCATAAAAGCTCAAAATGTATCAGGCACTTAGCATACATCAGACTCACTGAGTAAAAACATTTCTTACTGAATTCTCACAACTACCTTGTGTGCAGGCTCTACTGCTGCTATTCTAGAGAGAAAAAAGCCGACAAAGAGTGGGTGCCAAACACCTGCCCAAGAAGGCAAACCAGGATCACAACCTGAGGATTCTGGGAGCAGTGCCCCTTCTCCTACCTCCATGCCGAGGTGCGTTTTCTCACTTACACAGCAGTCCCTACAGTACCCTCCCCCTCTAATACTTTATGAGTTTACACATTCATGTAACTTAGCAGTGTTTCTCAAACTGCATGGTGAATTATTTCTGTGGCTGTAACAAGCATATAAAAAAAGATAGGAACAAAAAGTGTAAGAATGCACTGTACATAATACAGTTAGGTAATTTCTTCATTTAAGATTCTTTTTCAGTTTTCAGAGTCTGTGTGTGTGTGTATGCTGGGTCACTAGTCACAAATGTAATTTCTCACCGTGGGCTGAAGTTAAAAAAAAGAAAAAAGGTTTAAAAAAGCCACTAAGCTGTAAGTCTTCATTCTTTTCCTTAACAAAGCTTATTCCAATATCAGCTGAATTCTAAACCTGATAATCACTCCAATCAAGAGAGTAAATGCTCTGAATTCTACAACAGTCTGTAATGACATACAAATAAGAGGGTTTCCTAAACTGTGTTTCAGTAGGACGCTCCTTCAAGCTGTCTGTCAGTATTTCTGGCGGAAAGGGGCGTAGTCTTGTCATCCAATACACTTGGCAAACTGGAAAACATTACACACTATATTTCCTTCCTGGACAGTGACAATGCACACTATTAAAAACACTGACAAGTTCTGCAGAAAACCAGTAATACAAGCATCATCAAAAGATTAACTATGTTTATCCAGTGTTTCCTAAACTTATGTAACTGTGAACCCTTCCAGCGACTACTGAGTTCATAAGCCTAGTGTTCAGCAAACACAATCTGGAACACACTGCTTTATGTACGACTTAGACAGAAAAAGAGGGAGGAGCCTCAGCTATTAGATTACTGGAGCCCTGGGAACACTGGTTAGGAGCTCAGCTGTTCACCAAAAGGTCAGCTGTTCAAATCTACCAGCCACTCCTTGGAAACTGGATGAGGCAGTTCTACTCTGCCCAATAAGGTCGCTACGAGTTGGAACTGACTCGACAGCAATGGGTTTGGTTTGGGGTTTTGGTATTAAAGAGTATTCCTGCTTGTCCACAAAGTGATGCTGGTGAACAATGCACTTTTTGGCTTAAATGCATATGTAGCTGTCTGAGTAGCTCTTGTCCAGAGGTGAGATGGGAGGATGGAGGAGAAAAGGAACTGGCTGAATGGATGCAGGAAGTACAAGGTGGAAAGCAGCAGTGTGCTGAGGAGGAAGGGGGCTAGTTAGAGTTGCATAACAGGGGTTTTGTACGGCAAATTGATCTAGATTGTAAACTTTTGCTTAAAGCATAATTTAAAGATTATTAGTTTCCACTTAAAGCTCAATAAATTTTTTTTAAAAAAGGGTATTACTATCTTTCAAAAAGCACAAACGGAGCAGTAATTACTACAACACACAGAAAATTAAATTTTGGTTAAGTATTTCATCTCTGTGAGAACAAGTTTTACCAGAATATCACACAGTTGTATCATTTAATGAATCTTAGAGAAACACTGCATTATACTCTGAAAACACAAAGTGAGAAGGGGAAAGAGCCAAAAAAGTTTTTTTTTTTAAAAAAACCCTCACAGTGCAAATAAATCACAATCTAGATAAACAAAACTTACATATGCAGGAAAAACTTGTAATTCAGGCCTGAACAAAGGTTGAAGAGAGGTTAAGGCTGCATCATAAATAACGAGATGGGAGATAAAAGATCATCCACTTGGGATCATTTTAATGGCCTGAGTTTCTGCCTTCCTGCTGGAGAATCCAGAAGTAAATGAACCGGCTGGTAACAGGCCATCCAAGGGGGGAGGAGCTGTGACCAGCACTGAGCACTCTGGAAGGTCGACATCTAGAACAGGACCTCACATAATGGGCAATAAAAGCTGCTTGCGGAATAAATGATTAGATGTTCAAGGAGTTACGAATGCTCATGGGTCGTGACTATCACCCTATGAGTGATAGAACCCTTGGTTAGAAACGACACTGGGATGTAAGTCAACATATCATCGTTATGTACGCAGAGGACTGGTACCAACTATAGCCAAAGAACTTTCAAGTGTTAAAAAGCACGACTGTCATTTTGAGGACCAAGGTATGTCTGAGCCAAGCACTAGCCTTTTCAACAGCCTCATACGAATGTGAAAGCTAGACAATGAATAAGGAAGACTGAGGAAGAATTAACACCTCTGAATTACAATGTTGGCTAAGAATATTGAATACACTACAGAATACCAGAAGAATAAACAAGTTTGTCTTGAAAGAAGTACAGCCAGAATGCTCCTTAGAATCAAGGATGGTGAGACTTCATCTCACGTACTTGGGGCATGTCACCAGGAGAGACCAGTCCCTGGAAAAGAACATCATGCTTGGTAAAGTAGAGGGTCACGGAAAATGAGTAAGATCCGCAACCAGATGGACAGACACAGTGGCTGCAACAGTGGGCGCAACAGCAGAAACAGCTGTGAGGACCGTACAGAACTGGGCAGTGTTTAGTTCTGTTGGACACAGAACTGCTATGAGTTAGAACTGACTCTACGGCACCACTACCAACAATGGCAAAAGAATGATAGAAGACTGCTATTGTGGCATGTTCTTCATGTCCTCAAACTTGATTCAGCGCTTCTGGCCTTTTCTCTTCTGCCCTCATTGCCTTTGGTTAAAGTTTTTCCTTTCCCCCAAGCAAACAGCTCACAGAACTTTACAACACACTTGACAATGAAACGGATGTGAGGCTTGAAGATTCGTTCATCATTAACCGGACTTACTAAATCTGACTTTACAACCTAATATTTAGTGCTTAAGCATTTATCGTAAGTACAAAAGTCGAGAATGTGGAAATACACTTTTAGATGTTCACATTTCCCTAAGCAAAGAAGTAAGCAGAGAGCTGTGAATTTACACCAAGCATCAGAGCAACCAGAGAAAACATTTTAAAGAATGGTCACATGCTGAAACGCCCTCTTACTAAAGAAAATGATTTCAAGACCAAGATCTAAGCGAAACAGCAGGAGAGGTAGCTAGGACAGGGGAAGAAGGCAAGCCAGAAGAGTGCTGAAAAATAATGAGAAGAAATGAGGGGAAGGGAAGAGAATCTGGTCCCTTCAGTATAATCATGGGGTGACTGGAGCCCAGGGAGGTGGAGTGACTTGCCCAGTGTGACATTATGATTAGTCACTGAGTCAGGACCTACCCCAGCTCTTCCAACTCCCGGGCTCCTGCATTCCCCACAGTAACGCAGGCCTCCAATCTTCTCTACACAAGACCAAAAGGAAAAATAAATACCACCTACTTGTTAATGGGTTAAACTGAAACTATAAACCCACTAGTCAGATCATGACTCTATACAACTCAAGTATTTAGAATAAACCATCTAATTTTGTATTATAACTTGTGGTTACTATTTGGAAACCTATTAAAATTCCTCACTAGGCTGTATTTACAAACATTCATTCCAAAAATATTCAATCAAAAATGGTCAGCCAGACACCAAGATTTCATGGAGGATAAGAAAACAGTTCCATCTAACTCAGTCATCTGGACAGTACACATTTGGAGGTGAGGCACACCTAGGTTCAAATCCCAATTCCACTGTGTGAGGTTTACATGACCTTGGACAAGTCCTTCAGTTCTGGTTTCTCATCTGTAAACACCCTAGGGACTATTCCACTCACCTCAGAGGCCTGTCCAACACTGAACAGCATCCAGATGCTAATTTTCTCCCCTTTTTTATCTAGTTACTTCCGTCCATTTTCCTTGGTTCTTTCGTCTATTTCAACTTTTAGCTTCATACAAACCAAACCCACTGTAATCCCCGTCATGCAAAAAAATCCTTGTCGGCTACACCACGAATATTATGAACTCTGATAAGTTAAAAACTACATTCTTTAAAAAAAAAAAGAACAAAAAAGGATTACGTACCAAAAGTGCACTTAAAATATACTGTGAATATAATCTTTGTAAATGCTAGTGAAAAGGCTCAAAGTAGGCATTACAATACAAAACATAAAACTGAATTTATTTCAAGCAAACTGGTTTAATAATGAAGAGAGTCAGGTCCAAGATGCAGTTATGCCACTAACAGGCTGAGCAACCTTAAGCAAGTGACTTCACCACTCAGAAAGTGCCACCTGTTGCTGCTCAAAGCTAATCAAACACTACTAGCAGTAGAGTTTATTAAATGAAAAGTTTTGTTTACTGTGGACTGTAGTGTTCCAACCTGTAGACAGAACCATTCCGACTAAATTGCTGGTCAAGTTTCTTGCACCTATCACCAGCACCACCACAAACTTCTCTATGCGCGGCTCTTGGTATGTGCCAGGCCGTGCTCTAATCCCAAGCTGCAGCAATTCAGTTCATGTTCCAGCAACCCCTAAAGATGGTTTTGTGCTACTAAGGTGATTTCAACTCACAGTGACTCAATGGAACAGAACAGGGCTGGCCTACAGCGTCTGGTGGTGCAGTGGTTAAGCACTCACCTGCTAACAGAAAGATCAGCAGTTCAAATCCCCAGCTGCTCCACAGAACAGAGATGTGGCAGTTTGTTTCTGTAAAGAAACAAACTTTGGAAACCCCGTGGGGCAGTTCTACTCTCCTATAGGGTTGCTATAGGTGGACATCACTTAACGGCACCAGATTTGGAAGCAGATTTGGAAGCCGACTGTCACATTCTCTCCAGCAGAGTGGCTGGTGAACTCCAGATGCTGATCTTTCAGTTGCCAGACAAGTGCTCACCTGTGGTGCCACTCGGGCTCCTCTAATATCCGCTTCTCATGGGAGAAATCCCAGGCAGAGAGAAGTTAAGGAACATACCAGAGGCTATAGAGTCCATACAAAGGGTTTGCCTCTAGAGCCCAGGTTTTTCACCACCAGATAGCACTGCCTTTCAGAACTGTCTAAATACAAAACTCGACTGTAACTACAATCTTCTTCATGCTGTATCTTCTCTGTGCCTAAATATAGCTGATATATAATCTACCAGTAGGAAAGAATAGTGACTAACATGTAACATGTTAACTAACAGTACCCTGTAAAAGAGCAAGCTACAGTTCACTAAGCAAGGTTATAAAGTAGCAACTTAACATGAAGCTACAAAATGTGTATTTTGTTTCTCAAACATTTTATCCAAATAAACTGTTGTGAAGTTTTAACATTGTCCTCTTTCCTTAGCAAAACCCACTGCTCTGGTGTGGATTCTAACCCATTCTGACCCTACAGGACAGAGCAGGAATGCCCCCGGGGTCTCTAAGGCTGTGATCCTCACCGAAGCCACATCTTTCTCCTGCAGAGCATGGTGGATTTGAACCACTAACCTTCTGGTAAGCAGCTACGTGGTTTAACTACTGTGCCACCCGGAACACTAATGCTTCTTTAGTTCTCGACAATTTAAATTCTAGACTGCATTCCAAGACTTAAACACCACTATGTTAGTTTACTAGATTTTCTCAGTCTTTGTAACTGTGCATATGAAAACACATATACACGTACATAAAAGCAAACACAAACCTCAACTTAAACCACCCAATTCTGTGTCTGAGGATCCAGATTTCAAGTTTGATTCAACTGATTAACAATTCTACCAACAGGTATGTGCAAACCTTGCCAATGTCAATGGCCAGGCAGGCTTTATCTCACTCTCTGGGGCCACTTCACACCTGACTGACCTCTTGCAATTCTCTGCCCACCATTCTTCCTTCCTCCTCACACCCACAGCATCAAAAAGCTAAAGCTGATGGGAACAAGCTGTCACCTTCATTTCATCACCACCAGCCCATCACCTACTGTCCTGTCCTGCAGTACTTCTCAGAATCCCTGGGAGCCTGAGAAACAGGAGCAGAACACACATTTGGAGTTTCTTCCCAGCTTTGTTTATTACAGAAACACCGGCTGCAGAAGTATTTGCCTCCCTCTGCTCTGTATGCAACACCCTGGGCTGACCAAAGGCAGTGACTGAGGTCCATTCTGATGGTTGTCACTGAGTTCTGGTGGTCCAGTGTTAAGAGCTTTGGTTGACAATTTGACTCAACCAGCCATTCCTTGGCAATCCTACACTCTGTCCTACATGGTTGTTACGAGTCAGAATCGACTCCACAGCAACAGTCAACGGGTTGGATGGCCATTAACAGTGGTGAGACATAAAGAACTCAGCCACCAGTCACAAGTAATCTAAGGTTTCTCAGCCTATTGGTAGCATGACTGCATCCTGAGATGTGATCTTCTTTCCCATGATTTTATCACATAATGTTTTACCAACATCTTCCCGTTATCCAATTCACCTACCTATCAACATTCCCATTTCTTTAACACTGGAGGACATTCATTAAACCAAATTTCTGGTTAAAAAGGTCCATGAAATACAAGAAAATGAATTTTTAAAATAGAGCTAAAATAGAAACATAGCCAGAAGATATTATTTGAAAAGAAATTCTGTCTTACTACTGGGCTTTATTTTTGTGGGGGTGGTGGTACAGGTGGGTGGGTGGGGTTACGGGGGTGTGAGTTGGGGTGACTGGGAACAGGGATTTGTGTCTGTGTGATTTCTATGGCAGACAGTAAAAATGTGAATGATCAACCTTCTGAAAAAGACCTTGAGAAAGTGTGGCAGTAGCTACAGAAATCTACAATCCCACAAGAGTTGATTAAAAGAAAAAACTCTTAGCAAATATTCAAAGTAATAAAGGATGCCATGTGCCATCCACATTTGCAATATAAAAATAAGGAAAAGATTCAAATAAAACCAAACCTCAAACTTTTTCAACTCTAAAATTTACTTTATGAAAATTTACAGTCTAACTCAGCAGTTTACTTTGTATGTCATCAAAAACTGAAGCAGCCACCTTAATACATTTTACAACCTAAAGGGAGGGGGGCTGATTTAGTACAAGAACCTGCAGTCTGAGATGCTAACGAACAAAGGTGACCTGCCCTGAAATCCAGAAACAAAAAGTACCTTTTGTTACAGCAATTATTTCATCATAAATCTTATGTTTTATTAAAAGAAACACCAATAGAAAAATGAAACATATCCAGCCTGAGTCTTTGTGATGTCAAGATCAGAAAGTAGTTAACCTATATGGATAGCCCTACATGGATAGACTTTTACTGGGGGCCTTCGGGACAGCATTACCATAGCATATGAGAGACAATACACAAGCTGTGAATGTAATCTTTTTACAGTGCTCCTTTTTAAAATACATCCACTCATGTACCAGTGATCTGTCTGCCATTCCATACCCGATGACAACACGCATCCTACTAATAACAGTTCTCTTTATTAGACAAGCAGAATAGGATTTGAATCATATGAAGAAGAGATACATATACTTCAAACAAGAAGCCTTTAGAAAAAGTTCTGTCAACAGCAGCAGTTATTAAGCATAACTACTACATTTCATCTGCAATAAGTAAAGCTACCTTGTCATAAAAAAACCAAAAACATTTAAGCCTTCCTTTAAGTAAAAATATTCTGTGAAATCATTTAATGAGCCAAAAAAGAATAAAAGAAGTTTAAAAAGATGTGTGCGCACCCCTGTATGTGCAGCTTAATTATGCTGTACAGAGAAAAATACACAGAAAAAAAACCATAAAGGAAATCAGTAGAAATGCTAACAGTAACAAAATTCAGGTGGTTAAATCACCTAAGAATTACGACGGTATTTCTTGCTTTATTTTCCAGTACCTCCTGCATTTTTCAGCTTTTTAGATAAACTATATATTACATTCATAATCATAGTTCTTTTCCCCCCAACAAAAAAGTCAGTTGGCATTCCCCTGCCAGGGAAGCAGGTAAGTGCTCACGACCAACACAGCTTCTAAGATGGCTCCATAGATCATACAATCGGGACTTGAAATACAGCTGCTGAATTATTTGCTGAGTAATTTGAAAAAACTGTACAAAACGGAGCTACCAACTTTTCACTCTGGCTCTCACCTAGTTTCATAACTAAAAACTAAAAATAAAATCTTACCCATCTACAAAAAAGCGCTATGTCCAAATTTCTAACCGACTTTTAAAAATCACACAGTATTTTACACAGCTGCCATCTCAAAGAAGCAATTTCCATTCGGTAAACTGCAGTAATTCCAAAATGTACACGCCTAACAACAGAAAGGGCTGTGCAAACGAGCTTCATCTTACACACCTATTTCCATTCCGCTTTAAGGGCCTGAATGCAGCTTTTTGCAAAAGGTACTGGCATTAGCTTGGGGAAGAAGTTCCTTCACAACATCTTGGGAAACTGTCAAAATCCGTCTCAAACTACATTATGCTCAGGGCACAGAATGTCAACTCCAGCCTGGGCCTCCCTCGCTCTTTTTTTTTCCGCAGGAGCGCCTTTAACATCCCCTTGTCTACATTTCCGGGCTCATGAGTCACTGAGACACGAGCTCTAAGTTTCCCTGAGAACGCCACTCACACAGCTCCCCTACCGCACGCAGGGATCCGGGCCCCAAATACCTCTCCAGTGCCCCTCCCCCGACCTGCCATGGCCCCAGGCAGCAACCTGCATTAGCCACTATCTGTACCGTCGTCCTTTTTACCTTTGTCCTCTCGCTTTGCTGCCCCTCCACACACGGACTCTTCTGCAACCTTCCCTTTCTACATCTCTTCTGGCCTCCAGGCACTGCTCGGCACCGCCTCCCCCAGGAAGCCCTCCAGATTTCTGCTGGGCGGAAGTGATGGCCCAGCCCGCTCTTCCCTGGGTGCCTTTGTAACACTGGTAGTGCTTTCCAAAGGACTTACAGCCTCCTTCCTGGTACCCTGACTGTTTTAGTGTGCCCCGTCTTATCTCCTACACATCAGAGCGTCAGCTCCTCGGGGGAGGGAACTGCGGGAACCAGTTCACCTTTGATTCCCCCCGGCGCGGGCCGATCGCTGCGCCTGCACGCAGTCGGTTCCCGACGGGTCCAACTGAACTCGGGAACGCTCCGACCGCACAATTCCTAACCAGGAATCAACTGGGCATTTCCCTGCAGGGATGACTACAAAGACTCCGTCAGCCTCCCCGTAACAGGAAGTTTGGCGGGGCAGGCCCTGGCTGCAGTGGGAGTGACAGTTGGCTCGGCCCGCACGTCCCCGTGCGCCCGACTCCGGCAGGGGACGTCCCCCCGCAACGCGCCGGCCCAAGAGCGGCGAAGAGGGGCGGCGGGACGCGCGCGCGCGCGGCCGGAGACCCGGCCTGCAGGCCCCGGGGCGCGCAGGCCACGGAGGGGAAGCCGGCAGGCCGGCACGGCCGCTCCCGCGCTCCAGAGGCCGGAGAAAATGGAGGCGGCCCCGCGCCGGCGGCGGCGGGCCCGGGGCGGGAAGGCGGGCGGAAGCCTGACGGCGTCCGCGCCGCGAGCAGGGCCGGGCTGGGGGGGCCACTCACGGGGCTGGGCGGGCCGGGCGGCTGCCTCTCCGCCTCCGCGTCGTCGCCGTCCCCGTCCGCAGGCGGCGCCGCCGCCGCCGCCGCCGCCGCCTGCGCGCTCGGTCCCCGCGGCGCGGCTCGGGCGCTCGGCCCCTCCGTTGTCCTCCGCCGGCTCCTGCTCCCGGTGGCGGGCTCCGGCAGCGGCGGCGCGGGCCGACGACGACGGTCCCGGGGTCCCGCGGCGGCAGCCGCGCGGGTGCGCTCGCTCGCTGCTCGGTCCGCGGCGGCGGGGTCGGCGCCGCCTTCGCCCTCGCCTCAGCCTCCGTCCGGCTCCGAGAGGGGTCGGTCCTCCCAGGCCCCGCCGCTCCCCTCTCCGGCCCAAGCCCGGCTTTGACGTGCTCACTGCGCAGCCGCCACGGGCGCGACGTCGGCCGGCGCCGCAATGCCCCCTTGGTCCGCGGGCGCCCCCGGGCGGCCGGGCGGACTCAGCGCGGACGACGAGCCGCGGCGAGTCCGCACCCAAGCGGAAGAGGGAGGGGACGCTGAGAAAAGCAGAAGCAGGGGACCAGGATGCCTCTTCTTTCCATCTGCTTGTTTAAATGTTGCTGTTGCCCAGTGCTCATCTCCTCTTGTTTATCAAGCACTCTTGCTGGAGAAATCTCACCCCACTTCCTCAACTCTCAGCAACGCTTCTTTTCTGTTAAAGGCCAGGAGCTGACTTTCTGTAGAGTGATCCTTTCATACTTGGAAGGGATAGCTGATTTTAGTATCCTCCACTGACGTGTTCCAGATTAATAAATCCAAGCTTCGCCAGGTAGTATTGGGGGCTGTTTCACACCCACTGCTTTCCCTCCCTCGCACGTATAAAGAAGTAAGATAATGCGATAATACCACCGAATTGGGTATAACGCCCACCATCGTAGGGTGAAAAACGTAACACATTGCAAAGCTCTGACAATATAAAAATGCTGTACATGTTTACTTTTGTTTCCTTGTTTTGAATCTGTAACAGCGAGTTAAGATCCACCAGGAGCTCTTATAAAAACCCCGTGAGACAATTCCGATCTCTCCCGTAGGATTGCTTGAGTTTGAATTGACTTCATGGCAATGGGTTTGGGTTTTGTTTGTTTGTTTCTTTTAAACTGTGTGCAGGAACCCTGATGGTACAGTGGTTAGGAGCTCAGCTGCTAAACAAAAGGTTGGCAGTTCAAAGCCCTCAGCTGCTCCTTGAAAACCCTATAGGGCTATACTGCTCTGTCCTGTTGGGTCACCATCAGTCAGAACCATTGGAGTCGGCACTTAGCAACATAACACTATAAGCCAGCTACTATTCTAAGTGGTAGGGTGGCGAACAGAATAGTCCCTGGTTCTGAGACAAACAGTAAACAAACAAAACAAAATATTAAACATCAGATGCTGTTAAGTGCTTTGGGGAAGACAAGTTGTTGCTATTGTTTCCCACTGAGTCACCTCTGACCTTCAATACAAACCAAATGAGACATCCTGTACCAGCTTCAGGGTGATGGGCATGGTTGAGCCCACTATTAAGTCTGCTATTTCAATCCTTCTCACTGAAGGTTTCCTTCATTGTCACACATCTTTTACGTCACCAAACATAATGTCCTTGTCTAGCAATCGTTTTTTCCTGATGGTATGTCTACCACAAGCAAGTTGAAGTCTCAACATCTTAACAGCTATTTTTCTTCTAAGACAGGTTTCTTGGTTCTTTTGGCAGGGCATGGTAAATTCAGTATTCTTCACCATCATCACAGTTCGTTATCTAACTTTCACATGATAGGGATTTAAAATATGTGTATATACACAAGAAGTGATTGAAAAGACCATGGCTTGGGTCAGAGGCACCTTAGTCATAAAGTGACTTGTTTGCTTTTTAAAACTCTAAAGGGATGTTTTGCTTCAGATTTTCCCAAGACATCAATTCGCTTGCTTGATTGCTGCTTCCGTGGACATCGTTTGTTGATCCAAACAGGATGAAATAATTTACAACTTCTGTTTCTTGCCTATGTATCATAATGGAGGAGAAAGTATGGAGTGTTATTTTATTTCTAGTGCTTCTACAGGGAGCAGTGCTCTGTAGGGAGGGGACCCTGTGAATGGAAGGGTAGAGGGATCATCAGAGAACATAGTTGTAAAGTGGGAAAGTGTTTGGTGAGCCTGGGGGGCGGCATGGAGCCCAGACAAGAAAGACCCCTGAGAGAAGAGAGCGGGCAGGAGATGAGGAGTTCAGTGGGGGCTGTATAGACCATCTCCATCTGTGACGTAAAGTGAGGACTTGGTTTTTACCCTGAACAAGATGGGAAGCTATTTGGGGGAGGGTTTAGGGCAGAGAAGGGATGTGGTTTGACATCTGGAAATGATCGCAGTATGAAGATTGTAGGGGTCAAGAGCTTATGCAGCAGACCAGTTGGAAGGTTCGAGAGATGATGGGGCTCATTCCAGGGTAGAAGCAGTAGACATGTAAAGAAGTGGTCCATTTCTAGATAAATTCGCAAGACAAAACTGACAGCATTTTTGCTGATTTCTAAGGTTTCATTCTCCACCAATGCACCAAAATGTAATTTGGTGAAATAGAGAGGACATACACGGAAACAGATGTGAAGAGATGAACTGACGAATTCATTATGAGGCACTTCAAGTTAGGTTGCCTGTTTCACACCCAAGCAGGAAGCTGGATAGGCAAGTCGAGGACCCAGAGGAGAGGTCCAGGCTGGAGATGCAATTTGGGGAGTTCTCCAAGGTGGTAAAATCTCAGTGAGATGCAATGAGATTATTTATGGATGGGTGTTATAAAGGGCAAGACCTGGAATTGAGCCTGGAGCCCAGATATTGAGAAGTCAAGGAGATGGCAAGGAACCAAGAAAAGGTTGTGAGGAGGAGGAATCAATGTAATAAAAGGAGACTAAGACACCATTCAAGGAGGTGGATGATTCAATTCTGCTCAACACAGCTAATAATTCAAACAAGGTTCATATTGGTAGCTGGCCACAGGTGTAGGTACAACATAACAGGTGACCTTGGTAAGAGCTGTTTCATTCGAAAAGGGGGCAGGCCAACCTGACTGGAGTGGATTTTGGTATGAGTGAGATTTTGAAAGATCTCTAGAAAGACTAAGACTCGACTCTTGAAAGAGATACCATGAGTGCAGACAACTATTTCCCCAAGTTCTCTAAAGGGGAGTCTAGAAAAGGGATGGCAGTGAAGGGAATGTGGGGTCAAAACCATTTTTTTGTTTTGTTTTTAGGATGGGAGCTATCACAGCATGCTTAGACACTGGTGGGAAGGGCTCTGTAGTGAGGGGAAACTTGGCAATGGGGTGAGGAGCAGCATTTTCTGCAGAGGTGTTCTGGAAAGAACACCGAGACAGGCACGGTGCGCATCTGGAAGGACCAGCCTTGAATGCCACCCAGGTGTCCCCACCCAGTAGTAACAGCAGGGCAGGTCGAGCATGGGCACATGGCCAAGAGGCAGGTAGACAAGGTGCTGGGACCATGCACACACTGCCTGCTGAAGGTATCTACTGTCTCAGTGCAACAGGAAGCAAGCCATCAGCTTGGAGTGTGGAGGGTGAGGAAGTGCCAGAAGCTTGAGGACACTGAGGTGCAAAGAACCAGTCAGCTGGGCTGCTGTATGTTTTTCATCAGCTACCTTTTGCAAACACGGGAAGGAGGGGAGTCGGATTGAGCCAGGGTTATGTTTTCACTAGAGAATTCCACAGAGGAAGCGGAGGGTATATACACCCCTCAAAAACCAAATCCACTGCCACTCAGTTGATTGTGACCCACAAAGATCCTGTAAGAACTGCCTCAGAGAGTTTCCAAGGAGTGCCTGGCAGATTTGACCTGCTGAGCTTTTATTTTTGGTTAGCAGCTGTAGCACTTAACCACCATGCCACCAAGTTTACAGTGATGGACTACTGAGTCTAAACCTGGTGAGGAGGGCAGTGAGGGGCAGGGGTGGGCACAGGGCAGTGAGAGGGGAGAAGCCTTGGAAGAGTGGTAGCGTCCGTGGAATGAGAGGAAAGCAAAAACCCAAACTTGCTGCCATTGAGTTGATTCTGACTCATAGAGTTTCCAAGAAGTGGCTGCTGGATTTGAATTACTGATCTTTTGGTTAGCAGCCAAGCTCTTAACCACCTAACCAATGGAACCAAGCATGGTTAAGATCAGGATGTAGAGGAATAGGCTGGAAAGAAAAAAGTAATTGGAGAGCAGGTTGCCAGAACTGAGAGTATAGGTGAGTTACTAATTGCTGTCAAGTCAATGTCAACTGTGGTGTTGGCGGATGTGTCAAAGTAGAGCTTCTGTCCTGGCGTTTTCAATGGCTGATTGTTAGGGACTGAATTATGTCCTCCCAGAATATGTCTTGTGAATCCCAATGTCTATGCCTGGGGTTATAATCCCACTTGGGAATGGACTGTCTTTGTTTTGCTAAGAGGAGTATAAGATTGTATCTTGAATCAAGCTCTTTTGAGGTGAAGAAGAGATTAAACAAAAGAGCAATGGGAATCCTAGAAGTGCTAGAGGAGACGGCAAGTGTATGAAGACTGTCCGGGAGACGGAGCTCAGAAGAGACGAGGACCTTCTTCTAGAGCTGGCACAGAGAGAAAGCTTCTAGAGTCAATGCCCTGAATTCTCCTAAACTGTAAGAAAATAAGTTTTGCCTATTTAAACCATCCACTTGTGGTATTTCTGTTATAGAAGCACTAGGTTACTGAGACACTGATGTTTCAGAAGTTGATCACCAGATCTTTCTTCTGAGGCACCTCGGGGGACTCGAACCTCCAACCTTTTGGTTAGCAGTTAAGCGCACTCACATTGGCCTCACCCATAAACTGTTTCCTGTTATACATATGGTTACTGTGAGTCAGAACCGACTGGATGGCACCTAACAATAACAGGGACTCCGAGGTTACGGAAGAAGCATGGTTTTCTGGGGTAGTTTTCTCACACTGTAATGAGCTCAGACATCACCAGGGCACCTTGTAGAAAGGCAGACATTGATTCTGTTGGTCTGGGCTGAGACCCAAGAGTCTACATTTCTAACACGTTTCTAGGTCATGCTGTTTATTCATACTCTTATTATTTCCGTGATACCAAACACGCAATAAAAAACAAACAAACAAACTCTAAAGCTAGACTAATCTAGCTCAGGAGGATACATATGAAAACCAATAAATTAAATATATACAGGTGAAATATCAGCCTGTAAAAGAAAAGTCCACCCCAACCAAGCACAGTTTATCTCAAGAATATCAGAAGGCCATACAAGAAGCCAGCTGGCCTGGATGAGACTGGTAGACCTGTCTGTCTGGACTCTGAGATAAGTCAGTCAAAAAGCTCTGAGCAGCGTGGGGACTTGGGAAAGTGCTGGTACTGGCAGCTGTTCCCTGCTTCCCTCTGTTCTAGACACCCAAAGGAGGTGCCTAACCTTCTCCAGTGAGCTCTGCAACTGTTACCACATTTGGAAACTTTGTTCCAGAAGGACTTTACCTGTCTAGGGCCTGTCTTTGAAAAAAGGAGAGTTCTTTTTAATTATAACACCAAAGGTGAGTCTTTATTTTACTGACATTCCATGAGAACAGCCAGGACCCAGTTACACCAAATTCAGAGAGTGCGTGGGAGTGGACAATTCCATATAAAGAATCTGAAGTCTTTGGCTTTATGGGTCAGAGCAGGATGATGCCGACATCTCTTAACTCTGATAAAGTCCACTGCAGCGGAGAATTATAGCTGCAAGATGGTAGAAATGTCTGGAGCAGAGGTGTGTGACAAATTCTCAGATCAAACTGGAAGGAACAAACTCATTTGATGACTTGAATGTACGTAGGGGAGGCACTTTCTAAGCCCTTCTCTCGGGCTCTCTGAAAAGCCCTTTCTGTGAATGATACACTTTTTTTATAGACACATAACATCTTTCTGGAAAATTCCTCTACTTCATCATTTCAAAACCTTCTGAAATGGATGGTCTTTGTTATGCCATGGCCCTAGACCTCAGGGTCACGAGGCAAGGTGGTTATTCCCCTGGAGCCAGCATTGGTCCCTGGTGAGTCTTCCATTGCTTTCCTTTTCTGCCCTGTCCTTTTCTGAAGCAGGACCTCACGATAAAGGCACCACCCTGCCTTAATCAGAACATCTGTGAAAGAATTTTACAGCATGACTCACGGCTTCCCTCCCCAACTCCACCCTACGCCTGACTTCTCCTGGGCAACCTAAGTGAGTGTCACTCATCCAATAGATCAGGTCATTATTTCCTTATATTCTCAGCCCCAGTGGCCTTCACTTCTACTCCACTGGCTTAACCACACCCCGGACATTGCAGCCACCAGAACAACTCCGCCCGTGAAGCTTGACCTCTAGATCTGTTGTTGAACTACCCCTTTCACCTTACCATCCTTTCTACAAACTCATACCTACAGAACCTGTTCTAAATCTCAGTGAAACCTGATTTATTTAACAAATACTTTTCAAGCACAGATAATCACTGAGCACAAACAGGGGGATGAGACATTTAACAAGACACGGCCCCTGACCTCTGTGAGTTTGTAGTCCAGGGAACACTCAACGAGTACATGGGCAATTATAGAAGTGTGAGACATGACACATAAATGGAATGTATCCAGGTGAAGATAGGAGAGGAGTGCAGGCAGAGTTTGTTCAAGGCGTATCAGGTCAAAGCAAAGCATGCAGATAGCACAAAGCAGGAACACCTGCTAGTGTTGAGGGACTGCATATGAACAGTTGAGTAAGTAGAGCGGAGGGTTTGAGGAGGGGAACTGGCCCCAGATAAGGTTGGAGAGATGAGCAAAGCTCTGATCATGATGACTGTATCACCCATGCTATGGACAATGGACTTCAACAGGGCAGTGGATGTGGATTGGGTGGAGCAGGCATGGAAACTTTAAGCCATGGAGGGACAAACTCAAAAGTGTGCTTGAGCTCTAGAAGGACTGCTGTGATCCTGCTGAGCACTGTGGATGGGACAAAGGCCTGATGGGAGGCCATGATGCCAGGATGAAGCCAGTCTCTTTCCAGAAAGAGGTAACAGTGACCTGAGTGAAGATTGTGGCAGTGGCCTGGATTAAAATGAATCAGTCCGTTAGCAAAAAATCTTTATAAAGTTGTTTTGATTCTGGCCTAATCTAGTCAGAGGACATCTTTGTTTGAGGTCTTGTTTTCCTAGGGAGACAGGTGAGTTGGCTGCTGTGTGGGACAGTGCTATTTGCAGAGAGCTGGTGGAAGCTCCATGTCCATGCTTCCAAGCAAGAGGGAGCCAAAGGCTTCTGGACCAAGAACAGTGGGGCATCCAGCGGGGGTAATAGGTGGCTGTCAAGAAGCTCGGTGAGTTTGAACTTGGCAACGGTAGGGCGCTCTAATAACAGAGACCCATCCATACTGCCTGTCATATTGGTGTGGGCCAGAGTTCAGAATGCTCTTTGATACCTTGTAATCTGTGATGATAAAGGTCAGGATTACCTCAAATTCCATGGGCAACTGTATCCTTCCTTCCCGGGGCCTTAGGTCAGAGGGTTGGGTCTTGATTCCTGGTGAATGGTGTCATTTATTGGGGCCTGGGAGGGTAGAACCAGAAAGGAACATCTATTCAGTTGAGGTTTGTGCTAGCTTCTCTTGGGTGGATTGCCCATTTAGCTGGTGGGAGCGTGTGTGTGTGTGTGTGTGTGTGTGTGTTTGTATGTGTATGTGTGTGTATGCACAGGTGAATGAATGCGTGTGACACTGAGAACAAACGTGTGTAAATGGAAGGGAGACACAGCAGGAGGGTGGCCTGTAGTGCTGACGTAGGAAGCCCCCTGATCCACCCTTTATTCTTTACTGAAAAAAATAGATTGATTCTGCAGGTGGGATAAGTCCCAATACAGGCGTTCCTGACCTCTCACTGAAGGACAACCAGTGACCTCTGCCAGCATGAGTGTTGGCTCGCTTCTAGGGAAGGATTCAGGGCTCAGGACCAACCAGGGAATGGGCGGGAGGCACCAGGCCGTACTCAACAGTAGCCTGGTCTGAACTCCAGCCTTCTCAAGCTTCTACTGCAATGGGAGAGAGACTGGGGAAGCTGCCAGCCACTGTGATTTAGTTCCACTGCTTCTAGAAAAGACTGTGCTGCCCTTTCCGGGTAACTGCAGAGGACTGACTCCTCCCACTGCAGACCTGGCCCGCAAGGCAGCACAACACAGCAGATACCCTGTTGGGTGCAGCTAGGATGCTGCTTGATGGACTTGGCAACTGGCCTTGACTTGGCATTCCCCCCCAACTGCCCCCCCTCCCCTGGCCCACAAGAAGGAGCTGCAATATCCCCAGCTGTTTTAGGGCATTGTATTGCCGCAGTGTCTGAGGGACAGTACATGAAGGTGCACGGCAGTGTGCTGGAGATGGCCCAGATCATATCCATCAAACTCGATTTCCTCTGTGCATGGTCACAGTCCCAGCTCCTGGGCAGCCTCTGAAACGTGGTGCACGCATCCACAGCATCTCCTACTCACAGCACATGTGACTGGCCATCCAGTCACTGAAATAAATGTCCAGCTAGTGGTGGAACCAGCCAGGAGTAGAAAATGGCTATGTCATCCATAAATTTCAGATGAAAAGAGATGACTATTACTTTCAAAATATATAAAGTATCAACAGTATAATGCTCTTCATTAAACGAGACTGTGTAGTCTGTACACTTAAGTTGATCGTGGGTGTTTAAGGACCCGTATTTTATAATGATCACACTGCAAATCACTCCGCACCGGCAGCACAGGGTAAGATTATGGGGAGGTGAGACCCCTCTATAGAAATGAAATCCCATCCAATTCACCAATAATCATTTTACGCCCCAGATTAAAATTACCACACAAATTAACCTGAGCATCACGGAATGTTGCTAATTAAAATTACATAAAATTACATGAAAACAGCCCAAATGTAAGCTCTGTTAACTGACTGCTTTAACAAACATTATCCCTAAAGAAAATTCATCTTGATCAAACCAAAGGACATATGACATCATAGAAAATATTTATAAACATGTTGCTGTAGGCCAAGCTGTCATCTGATCAAAAATTCTGTTCTATACTTCCTTATCTCTATTTTCTGGATATAAATCTGTTATACAACTTCATCTTTTTATGTAGGAGAATTGGCTACACTAACACAATCTTACCTTGAATGATACCCAGAACTGAGCATTTTCACATTGGTTCTGTTCTGCTGCAAAGGTAACAGAACAATTGGCAGTTCTAATTCTGGAGTAAGAGGCCATGGTGGCACAGTGATTAAGCACTCGGCTGCTAACCGAAATACTGATGTCTTGCACCTACTCAATGGTGTCGCGGAAGAAAGACCTGGGAATCTGCTCCTCTGAAGACTGTTGTTAGGTGCCATCTAGTAGGTTCTGAATCGCAGCAACCGTGTGTACAACAGAATGAAGCACTGCCTGATCCTACACCATCCTCATACACATTGCTGTGTTTGAGCCCCCGCTGGCAAGCACTGTGTGAATCGTTCTTGTTGGTCCTCCTCTTTTGGGTTGACCTTCTGTCTAACTGAGCAGGATGTCTTTCTTCCGGGACTGATCCCTCCTGATGAGACATCCAAAGGGCATGAGACAAAGTCTCACTATCCTTGCTTCTAAGGAGCACTCTGGCTGTTCTTCCAAGGCAAACTTGTTGGTTCTTCTGGAAGTCCGTGGTACATTCAAGATTCTTCTCCAACACCACAGTTCAAAGACATCGATTCTTCTGGGTCTTCCTTACTCTTTGTCCAGTTTTCACTTACATATAAGGTGACTGAAAACACCATAGCTTGGGTCAGGCGCACATTAATTCTCAAAGTGACATCCTTATTACTTTTCAACACTTTGAAGAGGTCTTTGCATCATTATGAAGATTACAGCCTAGAAAACCCTTTGGGGGCAGTTCTACTCTGTCATATGGGGTCTCTACGAGTTAAAATCAACTAGACGGCACCCAACAGCAACCCCTAAAGTAACTCATTATTAACTCCCTCCCCCTAAAAAACACTGACTGTCCTGAACAGTCACTACTTACACAGTTTTCTTTATAGACTTTTATTTTTTTTTTTAAATCATGATGTTTTTAATGTCCTTCCCTGATTCTTACATGTAGGGCCTGTAAAACCATCAACATTTGGTATCTGCCAGAATGCCTCCGTATCAGTACAGATCAAACCCACTCTAAGAAGTATCCCATTCCATTAAGTAATGAAATCCTCTTTATAAAAACCATTCCCAATATTTCAATATTAAATGAAACACAAATACTCAGTTGCACACAAATAAAGTTCTAGTAAGGAGCCCTGGTAGTACAGTGGTTAGAGTGCTCAGCTGTGAACTGAGACATTGATGGTTTGAACGCACCAGCTGCTCTGCAGAAGGAAGATGTGGCAGTCTGCTCTAGTGAAAATGACAACCTTGGAAGCACTATGAGGTAATTTTACTCTATGCTTTAGGGTTGCTATGAGCTGGCCTTGACTTTATGGCAGTTGATTAATATGGTTCTAGCACAGATAGTACGAATTAAATTGAGAAAAATCTCTTGTGGTAGGGTAACAGGAGGTGGGGGTGGGCGTTTGGGCCCCTTGTCTCAAGGTACATTTAGGCTTTCTTTCCAGAACTTCACTCATGTTCCTAGTGGTACTCGTTTCCTTCTTCAAAAATCAATAGGGAGATTGACAACAAGCTATGATCTCTACTTTCCAACAAAAAAGTAGGAAAAAGAAAGGAAGGAAGGGATGGAAGGAGGGAGGGAATAAAGAAGGGAAGGAAGAAAAAGAAAGAAGAAAGAAAGAAACTCAGAAAACGAAGGAAGGAAGGAAGGAGGGAGGAAGATGCATAACCTCTAACTTTACGATGGAAACGCTGGTGGTATAGTGGTTAAGTGCTGCTTCTGCTAACTAAGAGGCAGGCAGTTGAAATCCACCAGGCACTCTTTGGAAGCTCTATGGGCCAGTTTTATCCTGTCTTATAGGGTTGGTATGAGTTGGGATTGACTCGATGGCAGTGGGTTTGGTTTTTTTTTTAACTTGACAATAATCAAAGTTCCTGGCTTCCCAGTTCTTTCAGATCTCTGGTTCTTTGAGGCTGAGGGAAAAAGGTCTTTCTTTGGGACAGTCTTTTTGGCTTTTTGCTGAGTTATTTGGAAGACTCTATCTCATTTGGGTCCTCCTGCTCATTCCCAGGTTTGGAAAGCAGCCTCTCCGTTGCCGTTGTCAAGTTCCAGTGAACTGACTGAATGCTCCTTCACCTTCAGCTGTTCCCCCTCCTACCATCTCTCTTTCTCTTTCTGTGTCCTTCGGCTCTGTCTTCTAGGTTTCATTCTAGTCCCATCTGCCAAGTCAGACCCCTACTCCCAACAAGTCTGTCTCCTAGGCTCTGGGCATAAGGGCAGTTTTTATGGAGACTGTGGGTAGAAAGTAAACAATTCACAATTTTGAGGGCTTTGAAATATCTTGAAGTGTTGTTGTTGTTGGTTGCCATGGCATTGCCTTGACTCAGGGTGATCTCATGTATGCGGAATAGGATTGCTCCACAGGGCTCTCAGCGGCTGGTTTTTCAGAAGCAGGTCACCAGGCCTGTCTTTCAAGGTGTCTCCAGGTAGGTTTGAATTACCAACCTTTCAGCTAGTAGCTGAGCACTTTTGTGCTGAGCACATTTGTGTCACCCAGGGACCCCCAATAGGACAACAATAATGACTTATTCTGGGAATTTATTATGCACAGAACTTACATTAGGGGCTTTATCTCCACTATTGCTGATAAAAAAACAAACAGGAAATACTATATTTTACCAATCTCAAAGGCCACTGGCAATATCTTGGAAGAAGAATGTTCCTTAGAAGCAAGGATGGAGAGACTTCCTATCACACACTTTGGATGTGTGATCGGCAGGGACCAGTCTCTGGTGAAGGATATCATGCTCTGTGAAGTCAAAGGTCAGCAAAAAAGAGGAAGACCCTCGATGAGATGGGTTGACATGTGGCACAGTGGCTGCAATAATAGGCTCAAAACATGATAACAATTGTGAGGATGGCACAGGACTGGGCAGTGTTTGGTTCTGTTGTACACAGGGTCACCGTGAGTTAGAACTGACTCGATGGCACTGAACAACAACAATGATTATAAGACGCACCATTATTTTATGTAGCGTCAAGAAAAAATCCTGCCAACTGTCTCGTTATCTGCCACTGATTGCAAATTGCATCCTAATTTTAGAGACGTTAAGATGCGAAGAAAGTACATCTTAGAAGAGATGAAATTGGAGGCATTGTTGTCCCTCCTTTATATACGAGACAGGAAACCCTGGTGGCGTAGTGGGTTAAGGGCCACAGCTGCTAATCTAAACGTCGTCAGTTCAAACCCACCAGACGCTCCTTGGAAACTCTATGGGCAGTTCTGCTCTGTCTGCTAGGGTGGCTATGGGTCAGACCCAACTCAGTGGCAGTGGGTTTGATTTTGGTTTGTTTATATATGAGAAAGGGGTGCTGGTGGTGTTAACAGTTAAGTGCTTGGCTTCTCCTCAGAAGGTGGGTAGTTCAAACCTACCAGTTACTGCTTGGGAGACAAAGAGAGGCAATCAACGTCCATGAAGGTTATAGTCTAAGAAGCCCTCTGGGGGCAGCTCTGCTCTGTCCTATAAGGTCACTGTGGTTTGGAATTGACTCCAGGGCAATGAGTTTGGTTTGGGTTTTTATGAGTCAGAAATGACTTGAAGGCCCACAACAACAACCAGACACAAACAGTTACCAAGTTTGGCAGCTCACTGGAAGGATGGGGGTTCAAGCTTACCCAGAGACATCTTGGAAAGAAAAAGTAGGCACTGACCAGTGGAGCAGAATTAACTGGACAGAAACTGGACAGTACCGGTGTTGGTTACAGACCAGGAAACTGAAGCTCAGCAGAGCTGAATGACGTGGCCACAATCACCAAACGTGTTAGCTAGGGACGACTCTAGATCCTTCCACGGTCCACTGCCTCTTGAAGTTAGAAGACTGGTTTTCCTCAGTCATTTCTTCTTCCTTGGCCGCCTGTCCTCAGACACAAGTTTTTAAGCCCTCTGCTCTGGAACACAAGTTCTTTCTTCTAAGTTACCCAGACTGCTAAGAGACAGTGACAATAGGCGCCTTTTTGAGATGGCTTCTGTTGCTGACTAATTATAGTGACCGTCCCCTCTGTTGTTGCTGCATTATTTTGGGCATCAGTGGGGGTAGAGGGGAAGGAGTGGGTGTCAGCAGTCGCTACCAAACCTTCCTCTTCTTCCCCGAGGGGCCTCGTGTCTCCACTTCTTGCCCCTGAGACAGCCCCAGGAGAGCTACAGCACTTGGAGACCTGGAATCTTCCAGCTTGGGCTCAAACCCCTACTCTTTTGGTTCTGGGAAAAAAAAATCTACTAAGCCTCTCCTCATCTGATCTTGCTCTTCTCTGTCAAGATTAACTGGCTGTTTGATCCCTAACTCAGCTTCATGCTCTAGACTTGGACTTCTTTGTTCCCCTTGGAAGATTCCTGTGTCTCAGTGAACTCCCAGTAACTGAGCACTCTGCCTATGTGTTTATATTCTTCATTCAATCACAGAATCAAGGTTTACCGAACGCCTGCTACCCACAGGTACTCTAGGAAGCTCTCAAGATTGCGGATGTGCCAGCCCACATACAGTTTCTGCTCTCGTGGAGCTCAGAGATTAGTGAGACTAAAAAATGAACAAACAAAAACATCAATGGCCATCAAGTTGATTCCAACTTCTGGAGACTTTGTATGTGCCAAAGCAGAACTGTGCTCTTCTGGGTGCCTCTGCAGGGATACCCCAGATTGCAGCCCTCTACAGTGTCCTTCATCGTTGCAAATTTGCAAGGCTGTCTTGGTCCTCAAAATCTTGTTCCCTTGTCAGCTTTTCCTGAAAGCACCCCCCCACCACTCAGCACCCTGGGGGTTCTCACTCAGCCCTCTGTCAGCATCTGCTCCTACCCTGCTCCCTCCCAGTCCACAGGGAGGGGTCTTCCCAAATTCCTGAAGGTCCCTCCTAATAGGCCCCCCAAACCCATTTTGTTTCTAATGCCTACTCCCTTCTGTACTGGCTAGATGCTGGCTGTGCACCTAGCCTTGGAATTCTCCAACCTGGTCCCAAGGCATCCAGCTGCTGCCTGTGGATGTACCAGGCGTGGAGGGACAGGAGCAATTTCTCCCCATCCATAGCCTGCCCCCCAACACAACGTGCCTCTTGCTGTACCTGTAACTTTGGGTGTATGTGTCTGTACCATCAAGTTGGTATTTCCGTCTTCAAACACCGTGTGGCTCATCTCTGCATCTTGTTCTGAGTCTGTCTCTGCCTCCCTCCAGCTTCTGAGTGGTCTCAGCTCCTCTTGCTCTCTCAGCTGCTATCTCTGACCCCGTCTCTCTGACTCTCTAGCACTGTCTCGGTATATCACCAGACCTTTCTTCCAAGGCATCTCTGGGTGGACTCAAACCACCAACCTTTAGGTTGGCAGCCAGGGCTTAGTCATTTATGCCTTGCAGGCACTCCAGCTGGAGAGACAGATGTTATCAAAGAAGCTTATAAGTACATGTAAAATAGTAACCATGGTGTGTGATTCTGAGAGAAAGCTGCAGTGAAAGATAACATCAGGCGTCTCCCCGTGTTCCCTGGCTTGGAGGTGTGTCTTCACATGGCATCTTCCCCTGAGCGCAGCTCGGTCTCTACGTCTGTTCTTCCCTTTTATAAAATGCTCAGAAGGGATTAGTAGGACACATCCTACTTTGCTGTCACCTCATTAATGTAACTGATAACACGTGCAAAGAAAAACCCTATTTACCCCAATAGGTCACCGTCACAGGTGTGGGTTACTGTTGTTAGGCGCTGTTGAGTTGGTTCTGACTCATAAGGATCTTATGCACAGCTCTGGCTTAGGCCAGGTACACTGCAGTCCTCAAAGTGACATCTTTGCTTTTTAACACTAGAGAGAGGTCTTTTGCAGCAGATTTGACCAATGCAATACATCATTTGACTTACTGACTGCACACTTGATGGGTGTTGACCGTGGATCCAAGTAAAGTGAAGTCCTTGACAGCTTCATTATTTTCTCCTTTTTCATGTTCTGCTTATTGGTCCAGTTGTCAGAATTTTTGTTTTCTTTGTGTTGAGGTGTTTTAGGTGTGTAGAGGTGTAATCCATACTTAGGGCTGTAGTCTTGGATCTTCACCAGTAAGTGCATCAAGGCCCCAGTCCTTTCTGCATGCCAGGTTGTGTCATTTGCATATTACCGGTTGCTAATGAGTCTCCCTCCGATCCTAAAGCCATGTTCTTTTTCATATACTCCAGCTTTTCAGACTATTTGCTCAGCTTACGGGTTGAATAAATATGGTGAAAAAGTATAAGCCTGATGCTCACTTGTCCTGATTTTAAACCAGCTATGCAGTATTCCCTTGTTTTGTTTGAATGCCCATGTCTCAGTCCTATGTAAAGGTTCTTGATGAGCATGATTAACTGTTCAGAAATTCCCGTTTTCCACGATGTTACCCATAATTTGTTATGATCCGAACAGTTGAATGTCTTTACACAGTCAATAAGACAGAGGTAAACTTCTTTCTAGTATTTTCTGCTTTCAGGCAAGCTCCATCTAACATTAGCAGTGATATCCCGTTCCATGTCCTCTTCTGGATCCAGTTTGAATTTCTGGCACCTTGCTGTCCATGCACTGCTTCAATTGCTTTGGAATGATGTTCAGCAAAATTTTACTTTATTACAGACATTTTCAATAATTTCTGCATTCTGTTGGATCACGTTTCTTTGGATGGACACATATACTCGTTGCTTTCGATCAGTTGGCCAAGTAGCTGTCTTCCACACGTCTAGGCATAGACCAGTGAGTGCTTTCTGTGTAGCATCTGTCTGCTGCAACGTATTGATTGGTATTCTGTCAGTTCTTGGGAGTCTTGTTTTTCCCAGTGCTTGCTGAAAGCTGTTTGGTATAGCGTTAACAAACAAACAAAAAAACAACATTGCTGTTAGGTCCATTCCATCTCATAGGAAACCTATGGGAGAGAGTAGAACTGCCCCATAGGGTTTCCAAGGAGCTGCTAGTGGATTCAAACTGGGGATGTTTTGGTTAGCAGCCATAACCATTAACCACTCCAGTGCAGGGTTAGGACATCAATATATCTTTCTTGGGGACACAATCCACAATACCACCCCACAAAGAACTGGTTATGTACCTACCACTTCACTGTAAAACCCAAACTAAACTCATTCCAGCTCTTGGTGACTCCATGTGTTACAATTAGTATTGTTCTATAGTGTTTTCTTGATAGTAATCATTACAGAAACAGATCCCCAGAACTTTCTTCCAGGAGCTTCTGGGTGGATTCCAACTATCACCCTTTAGGTTAGCTACTGATTGCAAACCTCTTGTGTCCCCAGCCACCACCACCTCACTGCAACTATTTATAAAAGTTTCCAGTGACTTCTGGATTATCACATTCATTGGATGGATACATCTTATCTTTCTGGTTCTGTTTGTTGCATTTTCTGTAGTAAGCACACTTTCATGTTGGAACCTGCATGCTTTCTTGGCTTTCAGAACAGCTTCTTGCCTGGCTGTCCTCCAACTCACCCATCAGTTCTCCTGAGACTCCCTCACAGAGACTCAAGGTACTGACATCTGGCTCCTTGGGCTTCTCTCATCCTAGGGATCTTCTCTCTCACGTCCTCTGCCCATCAGTTCTCATTAAGTTTAGAATTGCTACCAATTCCATGCTGCTAATACTCTCACATAAATCTGCAGCCCTGATACTGCTTCTAAGTTTTAAAAAATGACTTGCCATTCTATCTTTGACTGCCATGTGGGTGAGCACCAAGGCCAAGTTCCTCAGGATGACACATGTGCCCTTGAGGCTTGGCTTCATTTCCTCTCTCTCACTGATTCCCCATCTAGGCATTCAGACTCACAACTTCCCAATACATATCAGAAAACATCCTTCCCCCCTTTCTTCTCTGTCTCCTCCTTCTTTTTTGAAAAAGTGATTGTGGTGAATATATATGTAATAAATTCAGTGACAGTGGTTTCTTTCTTCAAGTTGGGTATCCATTCTTTCTATCCTTTTCCGAGTCATTCCACCACCATCCATGAATTCGATGTCCCTAAACAAAAGTGCCTCCCTTTCTCCTCCCTCCCTCTTCTGGTAACAACTAAGAATTTTTGGTCTCAGTGTATTTGCTTATTTTGTATAAATGAGATCTAACAGTGTTTTTATTTTTTGTTCATCATGATGTTTTCAGGGTTCACCCATCTGGGGGCATGAATCAGGACTTCATTTCTTTTGTGGCTGTGTAGTGTTTTGTTGTGTGATGACATTTGGTTTATGTGTTCATCTGCTGATAGACATTCTGACTGTTTGGATCCGACTCAACAGCACTTGGCTAGCTTGGCTACTGTTTGGGTATTATGCAAAGTGCTGCAATGATTATTGGGGTACAGATTTCTGTTTGCATTCCTACTTTTACTTCTTTTGGGTATATACTCAGGATTGAGGTTGCTTCTGAACCCTTCTTACTCATCCTTCGGCACTCAACCTGGGGCATCTTTCTCCTAGGAAGTTTTCTTCTCTACTGTCCTCTGGCAGAGCCGTGTCACCCTCTTCTGTGCCGAACTCAATCACACTGCTTGCTCATGATCTCAATGGCATCGGAGTGTGTTTCTTTCTTCCCCTAGGGTGTCCTCGAGGTCAAGGGCCATGTGTTGCTCCTTGGGTATCTCAAGTTCCTAGTCCAGTGCCTGGAAGGAAGGGGACAGGATCTACCCCCTTTGGGACGCCTTCCTGTGGTGACACAGGCACTTCCTTACTGTTTACAAAATTCCTAACTGATGTACTTAATGTATGTTTCTGCACCAAACACAGGTCTCCATAACCTTAAGATATCGGAAGACAGATTTCCTGCTTTCTGAGTTTATGTTCCTCCATGCTGAACATCCTATTTCCCTCCAATTCTTTTTCATTGAAACACATGAATGTTTGTTGAGTTGAATTTGTAGACTTCAGATGAGGAATTCGGTGTTCACCCTTCAGTCAAGCCTATGCCTTCCTCTGGATCCATTGTTGGGAGAGTGTGCTCACTCTGTTCTTAAAAAGTGACCGTCTACTGCAGTCATCTAGGTGCTACTAAAAGTGCAGATTCCTGGGCCTACTCCAGAATCATTGGATCTGAATCTCTGGAATCAGACCCAGCACTCTGCATTTTTGTAAGAATCCTAGGAAATTCTAGTG